>OX345705.1:35000-10035000 GCA_947044815.1 Apomyelois bistriatella
CTCTCGGCCCGGAACCCATACTGCGCGTCAGAGAGACGCAGTCCCGGGCCATCCTCCACGTGCCGAACGAGCCGCGAAGCCACGACACTCTCCAGGGCCTTCGCAGCCTCGCTCAGCAGGACCAGAGGTCGCACCGCCGAGGCCGAGTCCAGGGGCCGGCTGCCCTTCGGAATAAGGCAGAGCCGACCCTCCTTCCAGAGTTTCGGAAACCGCCCCTCCCGCAAACAGCGGTTGAGCAGCTCCCGAAACCTCTCTCCGAGATGCACGAGAATCAGCGCAAGCATCTTCCCGTGCACCCCGTCTGGACCCGGTGCCCTTTTCTTCGTCCGGAGGCGGTCGAGGACCACCTCCATTTCGACGTCGGTGACTGAAGGCGGATCAGCCTCCACCCCATCGGCCTCCTCTCCGTCAGGCGGCTGTCGGGCCATTCTTGGCGGAGAAAACCCTCGCGGATTGCCGGGGAATAGCTCCCCGACAATCTCCTCCAGGAGAGCTGGCTGGAGAGTCTCCGTCAATGGGGCCGCCAGTGGACGCAGCTTGTCTCGCGCCCACTTGTACGGGCGACCCCACGGGTCTCTTTCTATGCCCTCCACCAGCTCCTCGAAGGCTTCCTCCTTGGCCCGACTGATGGCCAGCTGCAGCTCGATACGTTTCTCAACATACACCGCATACAGCCGGTCATCCCTCTCCTCGTCGCGGGGGCTGCGTCGTCGACTCCGGCAGTACGCTCTTCGGGCCCCGTTGCAGGCGGTTCGAAGAGCGGCGATCTCCGTCGACCAAACCTAACCTAACCTAACCTAACCTAACCTAACCTAACCTAACCTAACCTAACCTAACCTAACCTAACCTAACCTAACCTAACCTAACCTAACCTAACCTAACCTAACCTAACCTAACCTAACCTAACCTAACCTAACCTAACCTAACCTAACCTAACCTAACCTAACCTAACCTAACCTAACCTAACCTAACCTAACCTAACCTAACCTAACCTAACCTAACCTAACCTAACCTAACCTAACCTAACCTAACCTAACCTAACCTAACCTAACCTAACCTAACCTAACCTAACCTAACCTAACCTAACCTAACCTAACCTAACCTAACCTAACCTAACCTAACCTAACCTAACCTAACCTAACCTAACCTAACCTAACCTAACCTAACCTAACCTAACCTAACCTAACCTAACCTAACCTAACCTAACCTAACCTAACCTAACCTAACCTAACCTAACCTAACCTAACCTAACCTAACCTAACCTAACCTAACCTAACCTAACCTAACCTAACCTAACCTAACCTAACCTAACCTAACCTAACCTAACCTAACCTAACCTAACCT
Source organism: Apomyelois bistriatella (assembly GCA_947044815.1). Classification (NCBI taxonomy): domain Eukaryota; kingdom Metazoa; phylum Arthropoda; class Insecta; order Lepidoptera; family Pyralidae; genus Apomyelois; species Apomyelois bistriatella. The sequence goes on from OX345705.1 coordinate 36,345, forward strand.
AACCTAACCTAACCTAACCTAACCTAACCTAACCTAACCTAACCTAACCTAACCTAACCTAACCTAACCTAACCTAACCTAACCTAACCTAACCTAACCTAACCTAACCTAACCTAACCTAACCTAACCTAACCTAACCTAACCTAACCTAACCTAACCTAACCTAACCTAACCTAACCTAACCTAACCTTTTTTTTTTTTTTTTTTTTTTTTTGATTTCGCAGGGGAATGCTTTTACGCACGGAGTGTGGGACTCCTGGGCCGCTAGTCGGCCCAGACTACCCACTAAACCCCTGCGGGTGCCATCGGCCGCTTTGCATGGAGGCGCCTTGGATCTAACTAGCACAAGACGCCTCAGCGACTGGCCGGTCTCTCATCAGAGACCGGACTCACCACTCTCAGAGGCCCTCCGACACCTGGAGGACCTCTGCCACCGGGTGGGACTACCTAGTCCCACTCTTATGGGGGCGCTTCCAGGCGCGCTAGGTAGCGCCTGCGTCGCACCCCCGCTCTCCGTCTCCGGATCGGGTCCGCGAGGGGGTCGTCCTCGCGGTCCCTTTCCTCGGCCTCCCTCTGCGACATAACGGTCTCGCAGAAGGAGGCCATTGCCGTCCAAACTCTGTCGCTCTCGAGCATCGCGTTGACGACACTCGGGAGCGACAGGTCCGTCCCGCCAAGCGCGGCGGCCAGCTCCTGGCGCTGCCGGATCCACCTAGGACACCGCTCCAGGACGTGTTGAGCGGTGTCCTGAGCCTCGCCACAATCGTGGCATCGTGGCTCGGCCTCTCTCTTGGCCACGCGGTGCAGGTACTCACCGAAGCAACCGTGCCCGGTGAGCACCTGCGTCATGCGGAAGGTGAGAGGTTTGCGTCGCCGCAACATCCACCTCTCCAGGACCGGGCGCAGGGCCTCCGCTGTGCGTACACCGTACGCTGCCTGCGCCAGGTCCGCCTCCCACCTCCGCACGAGTTCCGCTTGCCCTCGCAGGCGCACCCGCCGGACAACCTCCACCGGGGGGCGCTCGCCGATTTCCCTCCTTCTAGCCACAAAGTGGTACACTTCGGCGAGCACCTCCGCCACCAATTCCCACGGCGGGTCGCCCGCGAGGGCCGTGGCCGCAGAGAAGGCCACTGTACGGTACCCCCGTATCACCCTCACCGCGATCACCTTCTGCGCCTGTCTTAGAAGGCGTTTGTTCGTCGCGGTGAGGGCGTCCACCCAGATGGGGGCACCGTACATCGCCATGCTCCGGCAGACGCCAGAGTAGAGCCGCCTTACTGCTTCGCTCGGCCCACCCAGGTTGGGGAGGAGTCGGCCGAGCGAAGCAGCCGTCCTGATGATCTTCGGCCCCAGTTCCCGAAAGTGGGGGCCGAAAGACCATCGTCCGTCGAGGATGAGGCCCAGATACTTCATCTGGGTGCTCACCCTCAACTCCTCCTGACCCACCCGGAGGCGCGCTCCTGGGGGGGGACCCCGCGTACGGGCCCCGCGGAAAAGGAGGACTTCGGTCTTGTCCAAGCGGACCCGAAGCCCAAGCCTTTCTATGCGGTCGACCAATAGGGCAAGGCCCGTTTCGGCCAACCGCGCCGCCTCACCGAAATTCGCACCCCGGGACGTGAAGAGAGTGTCATCCGCATAGCAGATGACACCCGTCCCGGGGGGAAGCCGGCACCGCAGGACCCAGTCGTAAGCGATGTCCCACAGGATAGGGCCGAGTATCGACCCCTGCGGGACACCGCACCCGACGCTCCGCCGAACCATTCGTCCCCCCCTGTCCTCAAACAGGACGACGCGCTCCTCCAGGTACGCCCCCAACAGCATCCGCAGATACGGGGGCACCCTGAAATACTCGAGTGCCTCCCGTATTACACTGTGCGGAATGCTGTTGAAGGCGTTGGCGATGTCGAGGGACGTCGCCAGGGTCACCTCTCCATCCCGATCCGCCTCCTCCGTCACCGATCGCAGACGCCTAAGGGCATCGATGGTGGACCTCTCGGCCCGGAACCCATACTGCGCGTCAGAGAGACGCAGTCCCGGGCCATCCTCCACGTGCCGAACGAGCCGCGAAGCCACGACACTCTCCAAGGCCTTCGCAGCCTCGCTCAGCAGGACCAGAGGTCGCACCGCCGAGGCCGAGTCCAGGGGCCGGCTCCCCTTCGGGATAAGGCAGAGCCGACCCTCCTTCCAGAGTTTCGGAAACCGCCCCTCCCGCAAACAGCGGTTGAGCAGCTCCCGAAACCTGTCTCCGAGATGCACGAGAATCAGCGCAAGCATCTTCCCGTGCACCCCGTCTGGACCCGGTGCCCTTTTCTTTGTCCGGAGGCGGTCCAGGACCACCTCCATTTCGACGTCGGTGACGGAAGGCGGATCAGCCTCCACCCCATCGGCCTCCACTCCGTCAGGCGGCTGTCGGGCCATCCTCGGCGGAGAAAACCCTCGCGGATTGCCGGGGAATAGATCCCCGACAATCTCCTCCAGGAGAGCTGGCTGGAGAGTCTCCGTCAGTGGGGCCGCCAGTGGACGCAACTTGTCTCGCGCCCACTTGTACGGGCGACCCCACGGGTCACTTTCTATGCCCTCCACCAGCTCCTCGAAGGCTTCCTCCTTGGCCCGACTGATGGCCAGCTGCAGCTCCAACCGTTTCTCCACATACACCGCATACAGCTGGTCATCCCTCTCCTCGTCGCGGGGGCTGCGCCGTCGACTCCGGCAGTACGCTCTTCGGGCCCCGTTGCAGGCGGTTCGAAGAGCGGCAATCTCCGTCGACCACCAGTACACCGCCCGTCTAGGGGGGGGGCGACTGACGCTAGGCATGGCCGCCCTGCACACTGCAGTGCAGGTGTCGCTGAAACGGCCAGCCGCTTCGTCTACCCCTATTCCCACAAGAGACGGGAGGCTCCAGCGGCCGACGATAGCCGCCTCTTCCGCCAGCTCCAAGTCGAGCCGCGTGAGCGCCCAGCGCGGAAATCGACTGCGCACCCGCGACGGTGTTGCCGCCTGACTTTCGGGGGTGGCAGACACCTCGAACCGTATATACAGGTGGTCCGAGAGTGTCTCCACCCCCACTTCCACCCTCCAGTCCGTGATTGTGCGCGCGACAGCGGGGGTGGCAAACGTCAAGTCCACCACCGAACCTAACCTAACCTAACCTAACCTAACCTAACCTAACCTAACCTAACCTAACCTAACCTAACCTAACCTAACCTAACCTAACCTAACCTAACCTAACCTAACCTAACCTAACCTAACCTAACCTAACCTAACCTAACCTAACCTAACCTAACCTAACCTAACCTAACCTAACCTAACCTAACCTAACCTAACCTAACCTAACCTAACCTAACCTAACCTAACCTAACCTAACCTAACCTAACCTAACCTAACCTAACCTAACCTAACCTAACCTAACCTAACCTAACCTAACCTAACCTAACCTAACCTAACCTAACCTAACCTAACCTAACCTAACCTAACCTAACCTAACCTAACCTAACCTAACCTAACCTAACCTAACCTAACCTAACCTAACCTAACCTAACCTAACCTAACCTAACCTAACCTAACCTAACCTAACCTAACCTAACCTAACCTAACCTAACCTAACCTAACCTAACCTAACCTAACCTAACCTAACCTAACCTAACCTAACCTAACCTAACCTAACCTAACCTAACCTAACCTAACCTAACCTAACCTAACCTAACCTAACCTAACCTAACCTAACCTAACCTTTTTTTTTTTTTTTTTTTTTTTTTTTTTTTTTTTTTTTTTTGATTTCGCAGGGGAATGCTTTTACGCACGGAGTGTGGGACTCCTGGGCCGCTAGTCGGCCCAGACTACCCACTAAACCCCTGCGGGTGCCGTCGGCCGCTTTGCATGGAGGCGCCTCGGATCTAACTAACACAAGACGCCTCAGCGACTGGCCGGTCTCTCATCAGAGACCGGACTCACCACTCTCAAAGGCCCTCCGACACCTGGAGGACCTCTGCCACCGGGTGGGACTACCTAGTCCCACTCTTATGGGGGCGCTTCCAGGCGCGCTAGGTAGCGCCTGCGTCGCACCCCCGCTTTCCGCCTCCGGATCGGGTCCGCGAGGGGGTCGTCCTCGCGGTCCCTTTCCTCGGCCTCCCTCTGCGACATAACGGTCTCGCAGAAGGAGGCCATTGCCGTCCAAGCTCTGTCGCTCTCGAGCATCGCGTTGACGACACTCGGGAGCGACAGGTCCGTCCCGCCAAGCGCGGCGGCCAGCTCCTGGCGCTGCCGGATCCACCTAGGACACCGCTCCAGGACGTGTTGAGCGGTGTCCTGAGCCTCGCCACAATCGTGGCATCGTGGCTCGGCCTCTCTCTGGGCCACGCGGTGCAGGTACTCACCGAAGCAACCGTGCCCGGTGAGCACCTGCGACATGCGGAAGGTGAGAGGTTTGCGTCGCCGCAACATCCACCTCTCCAGGACCGGGCGCAGGGCCTCCGCTGTGCGTACACCGTACGCTGCCTGCGCCAGGTCCGCCTCCCACCTCCGCACGAGTTCCGCTTGCCCTCGCAGGCGCACCCGCCGGACAACCTCCACCGGGGCACGCTCGCCGATTTCCCTCCTTCTAGCCACAAAGTGGTACACTTCGGCGAGCACCTCCGCCACCAATTCCCACGGCGGGTCGCCAGCGAGGGCCGTGGCCGCAGAGAAGGCCACTGTACGGTACCCCCGTATCACCCTCACCGCGATCACCTTCTGCGCCTGCCTAAGAAGGCGTTTGTTCGTCGCGGTGAGGGCGTCCACCCAGATGGGGGCACCGTAACCTAACCTAACCTAACCTAACCTAACCTAACCTAACCTAACCTAACCTAACCTAACCTAACCTAACCTAACCTTTTTTTTTTTTTTTTTTTTTTGGTAACGGAGGGGAAATGCATTTACGCACAAAGTGTGGGACTCCTGAGCTGCTAGTCAGCCCAGACTACCCACTAAAACCCCTCCGGCGTTTCCGCACTTGGCCGTTGAGGGCGCCATGGGGTCGCGTTAGCATTCTACCACGACGCCCTCCAGCCTGGCCTTTCGGCCCCGTCCAGTGCGCTGGGCAAGAGCCCAGCGCTCCCTAACGATGGCCTCCCTCTGTGAAATAAATATTCCACAGAAGGAGGCCCCCACCTCGGGGTGGGGCATCCGCTCACCATCTACTAAAAGATGGGGGGAGTGCCCCACAGTTAGCAGGACATTGGCCGACAGTCAATAAGACCCCGAATATCAGGGAGTTATTAACTGCCGCCCAGGGTGCACCGTCCCAAATCACTTGTCAACCCGCTCTCTCACCGGATCCGTTTGGATCAAGTGAGAACGCAAAGTTTTCAAGTGACTGGGCACTCGAGGAGGTTTCCTGCACTTAGCACCCCAACCTAACCTAACCTAACCTAACCTAACCTAACCTAACCTAACCTAACCTAACCTAACCTAACCTAACCTAACCTAACCTAACCTAACCTAACCTAACCTAACCTAACCTAACCTAACCTAACCTAACCTAACCTAACCTAACCTTTTTTTTTTTTTTTTTTTAACGGAGGGGAAATGCATTTACGCACAGAGTGTGGGACTCCTGAGCTGCTAGTCAGCCCAGACTACCCACTAAAACCCCTCCGGCGTTTCCGCACTTGGCCGTTGAGGGCGCCATGGGGTCGCGTTAGCATTCTACCACGACGCCCTCCAGCCTGGCCTTTCGGCCCCAACCAGTGCGCTGGGCAAGAGCCCAGCGCTCCCTAACGATGGCCTCCCTCTGTGAAATAATTATTCCACAGAAGGAGGCCACCACCTCGGGGTGGGGCATCCGCTCACCATCTACTAAAAGATGGGGGGAGTGCCCCACAGTTAGCAGGACATTGGCCGACAGTCAATAAGACCCCGAATATCAGGGAGTTATTAACTGCCGCCCAGGGTGCACCGTCCCAATTCACTTGTCAACCCGCTCTCTCACCGGATCCGTTTGGATCAAGCGAGAACGCAAAGTTTTCAAGTGACTGGGCACTCGAGGAGGTTTCCTGCACTTAGCACCCCAACCTAACCTAACCTAACCTAACCTAACCTAACCTAACCTAACCTAACCTAACCTAACCTAACCTAACCTAACCTAACCTAACCTAACCTAACCTAACCTAACCTAACCTAACCTAACCTAACATAACCTAACATAACCTAACATAACCTAACATAACCTAACATAACCTAACATAACCTAACATAACCTAACATAACCTAACATAACCTTTTTTTTTTTTTTTTTTTTTTTTTTTTTTTTTTTTTTTTTTTTTTTTTTTTTTTTTTTTTTTTTTTTTTTGATTTCGCAGGGGAATGCTTTTACGCACGGAGTGTGGGACTCCTGGGCCGCTAGTCGGCCCAGACTACCCACTAAACCCCTGCGGGTGCCATCAGCCGCTTTGCATGGAGGCGCCTCGGATCTAGCTAGCACAAGACGCCTCAGCGACTGGCCGGTCTCTCTATCAGAAACCGGACTCTCCACTCTCAGAGGCCCTCCGACACCTGGAGGACCTCTGCCACCGGGTGGGACCAAACTCCAGTCCCACCGTTTATGGGGGCGCTTCCAGGCGCGCTAGGTAGCGCCTGCGTCGCACCCCCCCTCTCCGTCTCCGGATCGGGTCCGCGAGGGGGTCGTCCTCGCGGTCCCTTTCCTCGGCCTCCCTCTGCGACATAACGGTCTCGCAGAAGGAGGCCATTGCCATCCAAGCACTGTCGCTCTCGAGCATCGCGTTGACGACACTCGGGAGCGACAGGTCCACCCCGCCTAGCGCGGCGGCCAACTCATGGCGCTGCCGGTTCCACCTAGGACACCGCTCCAGGACGTGTTGAGCGGTGTCCCGAGCCTCGCCACAATCGTGGCATCGTGGCTCGGCCTCTCTCTGGGCCACGCGGTGCAGGTACTCACCGAAGCAACCGTGCCCGGTGAGCACCTGCGTCATGCGGAAGGTGAGAGGTTTGCGCCGTCTCAGCATCCACCTCTCCAGGACCGGGCGCAGGGCCTCCGCTGTGCGTACACCATACGCTGCCTGCGCCAGGTCCGCCTCCCACCTCCGCACGAGTTCCGCTTGCCCTCGCAGGCGCACCCGCCGGACAACCTCCACCGTGGGGCGCTCGCCGATTTCCCTCCTTCTAGCCACAAAGTGGTACACTTCGGCGAGCACCTCCGCCACCAATTCCCACGGCGGGTCGCCCGCGAGGGCCGTGGCCGCAGAGAAGGCCACTGTACGGTACCCCCGTATCACCCTCACCGCGATCACCTTCTGCGCCTGTCTTAGAAGGCGTTTGTTCGTCGCGGTGAGGGCGTTCACCCATATGGGGGCACCGTACATGGCCATGCTCCGGCAGACGCCAGAGTAGAGCCGCCTTACTGCTTCGCTCGGCCCACCCAGGTTGGGGAGGAGTCGGCCGAGCGAAGCAGCCGTCCTGATGATCTTCGGCCCCAGTTCTCGAAAGTGGGGGCCGAAAGACCATCGTCCGTCGAGGATGAGGCCCAGATACTTCATCTGGGTGCTCACCCTCAACTCCTCCTGACCCACCCGGAGGCGCGCTCCTGGGGGGGGACCCCGCGTACGGGCCCCGCGGAAAAGGAGGACTTCGGTCTTGTCCAAACGGACCCGAAGCCCAAGCCTTTCTATGCGGTCGACCAATAGGGCAAGGCCCGTTTCGGCCAACCGCGCCGCCTCACCGAAATTCGCACCCCGGGACGTGAAGAGAGTGTCATCCGCATAGCAGATGACACCCGTCCCGGGGGGAAGCCGGCACCGCAGGACCCAGTCGTAAGCGATGTCCCACAGGATAGGGCCGAGTATCGACCCCTGCGGGACACCGCACCCGACGCTCCGCCGAACCATTCGTCCCCCCCTGTCCTCAAACAGGACGACGCGCTCCTCCAGGTACGCCCCCAACAGCATCCGCAGATACGGGGGCACCCTGAAGTACTCGAGTGCCTCCCGTATTACACTGTGCGGAATGCTGTTGAAGGCGTTGGCGATGTCGAGGGACGTCGCCAGGGTCACCTCTCCATCCCGATCCGCCTCCTCCGTCACCGACCGCAGACGCCTAAGGGCATCGATGGTGGACCTCTCGGCCCGGAACCCATACTGCGCGTCAGAGAGACGCAGTCCCGGGCCATCCTCCACGTGCCGAACGAGCCGCGAAGCCACGACACTCTCCAAGGCCTTCGCAGCCTCGCTCAGCAGGACCAGAGGTCGCACCGCCGAGGCCGAGTCCAGGGGCCGGCTCCCCTTCGGGATAAGGCAGAGCCGACCCTCCTTCCAGAGTTTCGGAAACCGCCCCTCCCGCAAACAGCGGTTGAGCAGCTCCCGAAACCTTTCCCCGAGATGCACGAGAATCAGCGCAAGCATCTTCCCGTGCACCCCGTCTGGACCCGGTGCCCTTTTCTTCGTCCGGAGGCGGTCGAGGACCACCTCCATTTCGACGTCGGTGACGGAAGGCGGATCAGCCTCCACCTCACCTGCCTCCACTCCGTCAGGCGGCTGTCGGGCCATTCTTGGCGGGGAAAACCCCCGCGGATTGCCGGGGAATAGCTCCCCGACAATCTCCTCCAGCAGAGCTGGCTGAAGGGTCTCCGTCAGTGGGGCCGCCAGTGGACGCAACTTGTCCCGCGCCCACTTGTACGGGCGACCCCACGGGTCTCTCTCTATGCCCTCCACCAGCTCCTCGAAGGCTTCCTCCTTGGCCCGACTGATGGCCAGCTGCAGCTCGATACGTTTCGCAACATACACCGCATACAGCTGGTCATCCCTCTCCTCGTCGCGGGGGCTCTCGTCGCGGGGGCTGCGCCGTCGACTCCGGCAGTACGCTCTTCGGGCCCCGTTGCAGGCGGTTCGAAGAGCGGCAATCTCCGTCGACCACCAGTACACCGCCCGTCTAGGGGGGGGGCGACTGACGCTAGGCATGGCCGCCCTGCACACTGCAGTGCAGGTGTCGCTGAAGCGGCCAGCCGCTTCGTCTACCCCCATTCCCACGAGAGACGGGAGGCTCCAGCGGCCAACGATAGCCGCCTCTTCCGCCAGCTCCAGGTCGAGCCGCGTGAGCGCCCAGCGCGGGAATCGGCTGCGCACCCGCGACGATGTTGCCGCCTGACCTTCGGGGGCGGCAGACACCTCGAACCGTATATACAAGTGGTCCGAGAGTGTCTCCACCCCCACTTCCACCCTCCAGTCCGTGATTGTGCGCGCGACAGCGGGGGTGGCAAACGTCAAGTCCACCACCGAACCCCCCGTCCGCCGCACGCACGTCTGGGCTGTCCCCCTATTCAAAAGAGACAGCCCCGCGGCTAGCGCCCATTCTTCCACTTTCTGCCCCTTGGGGTCAGTGGCCGGATTCCCCCACGCCGTGGATTTGGCGTTGAAGTCACCGGCCACCAGCACCTTTAGGGGCGCTAGCCGCCTTACCTCCGACCCCAGAGCGTCCAAAAGCTGCTCCAGAGCCGGCAAGTCTCGATTCGGGGAGAAGTACACGCCAATTATGGCGTACTCTCCCCGGACCACCACCACGTAGCCACTCCCTCTCCTCCGGATCGTGAGGGGCGGGGCAGCGCCAGACCTGGCCACGACCGCCACGGAGCCAACCAGATCCCCAGCCCAGTGGGGTAGGGAGGGTACCGCGTACGGCTCCGAAACCACCGCGACGTCTATGTCCCACTGCGCCATGGATTGCAGGAGGAGATCCTGCGACCTGGCGCAGTGGTTGAGGTTGGCCTGGAGGAAGGCGACCCCCATCACTCCTCCATTTGGCCAGATGGCGCCGCCTGTTGTCTGCCCTGTCGCGGAGGAGGCGACAGCCCTTTACCGCGGCTTGGCGGGGGGTTACAAGACCTACCCCCCATCACGTGGTCCGCCGGTTTGCCGGCGTCACGACATACCGCGCAGCGGGGCTCAGCCGCGCAGGACGCGGACATATGACCCTCCTCTCCGCACCTGTAGCAGAGCCGGCTGCGATCCGTCTGCGATGGGCACAGCGCTGCAGTGTGCCCCTTCCCCATGCACTTGTAACAGTGCATGGGGCGCGCCGCCAAGTGCTTGAGCCGCGCGCAGCCCCAGCCCACACTGAGGCTGCCCGCCTCGATCAGCTTTTTGGCTGCTGTCACCGGGCAGCGCATGAGGGCCGAGCGGGAGCCCCGCCAGTCTGGGCGGATTTCACCCACCCAGACCTGGTCCTCCACGCAGCTCCCAGCCTTGGCGACCGCAGCCTTTACCCGCTGCACGGTAGCCGTATCATTCAGGCCCGTTACGCGGAAGTCCGCGGTTTTGACGGGCCTGGAGACCTCCACAACGCCCGAAAGCGCGACCCTCAAGGCCGATGCAAGAGCGTCGGCCTTATCGGAGCTAGCGGAGCCGGGGATCTCGATTAGCCTCGCTCCGGTCGCACTCGGGCGAATCCGAAGCGAGCCAATGCCCAACTCCTCCAGGTCCACTTCCTGCTCAGCCTTAAGGAGGGCGGAAGCGTACGAAGCCCCATTTTGTGCTGCCTCCGGCTGTAACTTAATAATTACAGCCGAGGAGCGAGGAGCCGACAGCTTCTTCGCCTTCGCTGATGCCGCCTTGGGGGTCGCCGTAGGCGCCGTTGCGGGTGCCACTATGGTCGCCGCCGTGGGTGCTGTCGTGGGCTTGGCCTGGGACTTTTTCCCCACGCCCTTCCCCTTCCCTCGTACCTCGACCCAGGGGAGCTCCGGCGTTGGGTCGTCCGCCACTGTGGAGGTCGACGGTCCGAAGGGCCCCCACTCCGTTGCCTTAGCTGCCCCTTTACGACCCTGCTTCTCAGGGGCCGGACGTGCTGGGGCCCGGACCTCCATCTCCTCCACCACCGGCTGCACAGGCCGCCGCGGCACCCGGTCCAAGCCGGAGGCCTCCTCAATGGCCGCCCTCGCGGCCCTCGCCACCTCTGAGTTATCACCCGCCAGGGGTGGGCGGGTAGTCCTGCGGGATAGGCGAGACTCCATCTCTGCCAGGCGGCCGTCTATCATTTTGGCCATGGAGGCCTCCAGCCTTTCTACCACCTCCTCATCCATCAGAGGAGGTGTTTGCTGTTCCGCGGTCCGTGCAACCTGTGCAGCATCGCGGCGGGCCTCCTCGAACCCCCGGCGGAGCGCAGCAACCTCTGCCTTCATGTTGGCCACCTCTCTTTGGAGGCGACCATTGTCGGCTCTGAGACGCCGGACCTCGTCTGATTCGCTGCGGGCCACCAGGGTATCTACAATGTCCCTGATGTCCGAGGAAGCCCGCAGAATTTTGGCACTAAAGCCCCCTTTGAGGGCAGTGGTTTTTCGGACGAGGCTGGTTATTATTCCCAGCCTCTCCACCGCGGTGTCCATAAGACCTTCGGCACCCATGGCACCGAAGTCCCGCGCCTCAATGGGGGCCATCTCCGACCCCTCGTCTCCACTCGGGAGTCCTCCCTTCCGGTAGTCCCGGGCCGCCAGAGTGGCCGAGAAAGAGGCTACATCATCCTCCTCCCGGCTCCTTCGTTCCTCAGCCCGGGCCCTCGTCGCATTCGAGGCACCCCGAGCCTTTCCTTTCTTTACCACTGGCCGTGGTGTCCCAACCTCAGTGTCGGAGCCACTGACCACCTCTGAGTATAGGCGCTTAGTGCCCAACACCGACTCCGACAGCGAGGTGACAGAGCCCAGACTGCCCAATAGGCTTCCCAGCCTTTTTTGGCCTACCGCCGAGCTATCCGTCAACCCCTCCCCCTCCGAATTCTCCCTGCTTCTCTCATGCTCGGATCTGGACCTTCCGCTGTCCTTTCCACCACCCGAGCTTTTCCCTCCCCCATCCGAATGTTTCCCCCCCCGCTTTTTCTTCCCCTTAGGTTGGCCCTGAGAAGGGCCTTTTTTCGCAAATCGCCCGGAGGCGTCTCGCAATAGTTGCGGTTCAGACATTTTATGCACTTGATGCTTCGACTGCACAGAACTTATTAGCCGTCGGCCTGCCACTCCGTTACGGTGGACAGGACGCGACGTTTCCAGGGGACGCGACGTGGACGCTAGTTCTGTGGGGTGTCCCCCAACCTTTTTTCTTTTTTTTTTTTTTTTGTTAACGGAGGGGAAATGCATTTACGCACAAAGTGTGGGACTCCTGAGCTGCTAGTCAGCCCAGACTACCCACTAAAACCCCTCCGGCGTTTCCGCACTTGGCCGTTGAGGGCGCCATGGGGTCGCGTTAGCATTCTACCACGACGCCCTCCAGCCTGGCCTTTCGGCCCCGTCCAGTGCGCTGGGCAAGAGCCCAGCGCTCCCTAACGATGGCCTCCCTCTGTGAAATAATTATTCCACAGAAGGAGGCCCCCACCTCGGGGTGGGGCATCCGCTCACCATCTACTAAAAGATGGGGGGAGTGCCCCACAGTTTGCAGGACATTGGCCGACAGTCAATAAGACCCCGTATATCAGGGAGTTATTAACTGCCGCCCAGGGTGCACCGTCCCAAATCACTTGTCAACCCGCTCTCTCACCGGATCCGTTTGGATCAAGCGAGAACGCAAAGTTTTCAAGTGACTGGGCACACGAGGAGGTTTCCTGCACTTAGCACCCCTAATAGTGTAATTGTACCGCGAAGTACAATTCACATCGGAAAAATAACCTAAATAGGGATCGAACCTTAGGGACCTCTATGGTCACCTAGAACCTTTTTTTTTTTTTTTTTTAACGGAGGGGAAATGCATTTACGCACAAAGTGTGGGACTCCTGAGCTGCTAGTCAGCCCAGACTACCCACTAAAACCCCTCCGGCGTTTCCGCACTTGGCCGTTGAGGGCGCCATGGGGTCGCGTTAGCATTCTACCACGACGCCCTCCAGCCTGGCCTTTCGGCCCCAACCAATGCGCTGGGCAAGAGCCCAGCGCTCCCTAACGATGGCCTCCCTCTGTGAAATAATTATTCCACAGAAGGAGGCCCCCACCTCGGGGTGGGGCATCCGCTCACCATCTACTAAAAGATGGGGGGAGTGCCCCACAGTTTGCAGGACATTGGCCGACAGTCAATAAGACCCCGAATATCAGGGAGTTATTAACTGCCGCCCAGGGTGCACCGTCCCAATTCACTTGTCAACCCGCTCTCTCACCGGATCCGTTTGGATCAAGCGAGAACGCAAAGTTTTCAAGTGACTGGGCACTCGAGGAGGTTTCCTGCACTTAGCACCCCGGGTGTCCCCCAACCTAACATAACCTAACATAACCTAACATAACCTAACATAACCTAACATAACCTAACATAACCTAACATAACCTAACATAACCTAACATAACCTAACATAACCTAACATAACCTAACATAACCTAACATAACCTAACATAACCTAACATAACCTAACATAACCTAACATAACCTAACATAACCTAACATAACCTAACATAACCTAACATAACCTAACATAACCTAACATAACCTAACATAACCTAACATAACCTAACATAACCTAACATAACCTAACATAACCTAACATAACCTAACATAACCTAACATAACCTAACATAACCTAACATAACCTAACATAACCTAACATAACCTAACATAACCTAACATAACCTAACATAACCTAACATGCCCTGAGCCCTGAGCCCTGAGCCCTGAGCCCTGAGCCCTGAGCCCTGAGCCCTGAGCCCTGAGCCCTGAGCCCTGAGCCCTGAGCCCTGAGCCCTGAGCCCTGAGCCCTGAGCCCTGAGCCCTGAGCCCTGAGCCCTGAGCCCTGAGCCCTGAGCCCTGAGCCCTGAGCCCTGAGCCCTGAGCCCTGAGCCCTGAGCCCTGAGCCCTGAGCCCTGAGCCCTGAGCCCTGAGCCCTGAGCCCTGAGCCCTGAGCCCTGAGCCCTGAGCCCTGAGCCCTGAGCCCTGAGCCCTGAGCCCTGAGCCCTGAGCCCTGAGCCCTGAGCCCTGAGCCCTGAGCCCTGAGAATTTATACTTACTAGAACTTTACATATTTTAATCAATGCAAAACTATATCGAGTTTTATTTTTCAGCAGCGCCATCTAGTATTGCATACTAGTATTGAAACTCAAAATATTGGTTATTTACTTTTGTTATTGATATCATGTTGTTTGTTGTTTTGTTATTGCTTGTTGTTTATATCAGATGTATTGAATCATTTCATCAGCTGCTTCACCCGCGCGAATTTCTCTCGGGAACAGGGCTTTTTCTCGGGATGGAAGAAACCATATCGATTTTATTCTAATAGTGAATGTGATTGATTCAGTAGATAGGGCGTGAAGAGGTAACAAACAAACAAATATACAAACTCATTTACCTATACAATTTGTTGGTGACTAACATCCAAGAACCTCTTGCATTGCTCTTATAAAGGATTGTGTACAAAGTTAAAATTAAATTAGTTAAAATGAAATTATTTCATTATACTTAGTTATAAAAATCTTAGCATTTTTAACCGACTTCCAAAAAGGAGGTTTTCAATTCGGCTGAATTTTTTTTTAATGTTTGGGACCTTATATCCCCGTCATTTTGAGACATTTATTTTTTGTTTGAAAAAACATACTTTCAATTTGATCCTATTAAAATGGTTTTAAAACTGGTGCAGTTGCTTGCTTGATGATGGAGTATTTTGCACGGTCAAAACTTCGTTACGACTGTAGTAATCCATTCTAATATTATAAAGTCTGTCTGTTACGCTAAATGCTTGACCGATTCATTATTATCGTTTAGGGTAGATATCGCCACGAAGCAAATACAGAGAGGAGCTGGCCTATTGCTCTTTCTCTTAGAAACACAGGGTCTCCTAGTTACGGGGGGTCGGGGTATGAGGTATCCCCCCCAATATCATTTGGAATGCCATCTATTGGTGAATAGACGAAATTAAAATCAGGCTGCTTTCATAAAGGTCGTTATCGATAAAAGTTTGCCTCTCGTCACTAGATGTAGACCACACCCAGTGTCTGACTCTAAAATGTTGACCACACCCAGTGTCTGGCATTGAGATGTAGACCACACCCAGTGTCTGACTCCGATATGTTGACCACATCCAGTATCGGACATCGAGATTTTGACCACACCCAGTGTCTGATATCGAGATGAAGACCACACCCAGTGTCTGACTCCAAGATGTTGACCACACCCAGTGTTTGACATCGAGATGTTGACCAGACCCAGTGTCTGACATCGAGATGTAGACCACACCCAGTGTCTGACTCCAAGATGTTGACCACACCCAGTGTCTGACATCGAGAAGTAGACCACACCCAGTGTCTGGCATTGAGATGTAGACCACACCCAGTGTCTGACTCAAAGATGAAGACCACACCCAGTTTTTGACATCGAAATTTTGACCACACCCAGTGTCAGACATTGAGATGTAGACCACACCCAGTGTCTGATTCCGAAATGTAGACCAAACCCAGTGTCTGACATCGAGATGTTGACCATACCCAGAGGCTGACTCAGAGGTGTTGACCACACCCAGCGTCTGACATCGAGATGTAGACCACACCCAGTGTCTGACTCAGAGGTGTTGACCACACCCAGTGTCTAACATCGAAATGTAGACCACACCCAGTGTCTGACATCGAGATGTAGACCACACCCAGTGTCTGACTACAAGATGTTGACCACACCCAGTGTCTGACATCGAGAAGTAGACCACACCCAGTGTCTGACTCCAAGATGTTGACCACACCCAGTGTCTGAAATCGAAAAGTAGACCAAACCCAGTGTCTGGCATTGAAATGTTGACCACACCTAGTGTCTAACTCCAAGATGAAGACCACACCCAGTTTTTGACATCGAAATGTTGACCACACCCAGTGTCTGACATCGAGATGTAGACCACACCCAGTGTCTGACTCCGAGATGTTGACCATACCCAGTGTCTGACATCGAGATGAAGAAAACACCCTGTGTCTGACTCCAAGATGTTGACCACACCCAGTGTCTGACATCGAGATGTTGACCACACCCAGTGTCTGACTCCAAGATGTTGACCACACCCAGTGTCTGAAATCGAAAAGTAGACCAAACCCAGTGTCTGGCATTGAAATGTAGACCACACCCAGTGTCTGTCTCCAAGATGAAGACCACACCCAGTTTTTGACATCGAAATGTTGACCACACCCAGTGTCTGATTCCGAAATGTAGACCACACCCAGTGTTTGACTTCGAGATTTTGACCACACCCAGTGTCAGACATTGAGATGTAGACCACACCCAGAGTCTGACTCAGAGGTGTTGACCACACCCAGTGTCTGACATCGAGATGTAGACCACACCCAGTGTCTGACTCAGAGGTGTTGACCACACCCAGTGTCTAACATCGAGATGTAGACCACACCCAGTGTCTGACTCTGAAATGTTAACCACACCCAGTGTCTGGCATTGAGATGTAGACCACACCCAGTGTCTGACTCCGAGATGTTGACCACACCCAGTAACGAAAATCGAGATGTTGACCACACCCAGTGTCTGACTCCGAGATGTTGACCACACCCAGTGTCTGACATCGAGATGAAGACCACACCCAGTGTCTGACTCCAAGATGTTGACCACACCCAGTGTCTGACTCCAAGATGAAGACCATACCCAGTTTTTGACATCGAAATGTTGACCACACCCATTGTCTGATTCCGAAATGTAGACCACACCCAGTGTTTGACTTCGAGATTTTGACCACACCCAGTGTCAGACATTGAGATGTAGACCACACCCAGTCTCTGACCCCAAGATGTAGACCACACCCAGTCTCTGACATCGAAATGTAGACCACACCCAGTGTTGGACAAAGAGCTGTTGACCACACCCAGTGTCTGACATCGAGATGTAGATCACACCCAGTGTCTGACTCCGAGAGGTTGACCACACCCAGTGTCGGACATCGAGATTTATTTATTTATTCACCTTACAACTATCATCACAGGAAGATCCCAATACAATAGCTGCGATACAAAAATATAAAAACAATACAACAAATAAAGAATTACATTACTGTCTATAGCAAATAATGTATAATGCTACCTTTGTGAATTCACTCAGAGAACAGGAGAACAAGTCTACATCGTTCGCCATGAGGTTAAGGGTTCGTATAGCTCGCGTCATCGGCGCCTGGTTTACCAGATTGGTTCTCCCGAGAGGCACGGCCAACAGCCGCGGCTGTCGACGCCGCCATACATACCTATCCGGAACAAATATAAATATTTTTTCCAATATACTCGCATTATAAATCCTCCCTCGTAAGATCTTAAAGATATATGATATGATGGCGACCTCCCTTCTTACTTTTAGCTCATTGTATCCAACCATGCCGAGCACAAATAAAGTAGGATACATAAGCGGATAGAATGGGTAAACATTATATAACCTCATGTATATGTACCTTAAAGACTTATTTTGTACTCGTTCCAACATGAGACAGTATTTATCTTCGTGCGGATCCCATACCATCGAGCTACTTTCGAGGTGACTTCTTACTAAGGCATTGTATAAGAGCTTAATAGCTGAAATATTTTTAAAGCTTTTGGCGTTACGAAGGACAAATCCCAGATTCCTAAAAGCCCTTTTACATGCACTTACAATGTGGTTTCTGAAATTCAGTTCATGATTGAAAGAAACACCTAAATCCTTTATTTCAGTCACTCTAGCCATTGGGACCTCTGCTATGCTGTAGTTGTATCGTATAGGGTTACGTCCGCGATAGAAAGTAATAGATGAGCATTTCGTACTGTTAAATTGTAGTAGGTGATTCTCACTCCATCTTACCACATTATCAATATCTCTCTGTAGTTTTAGGCAATCTTCTTCTGTCACTACAGGCAGAAACACTTTGAGGTCATCCGCGAATAAAAGGCATTTAGCATCAGTAATAACTTTTGGAAGGTCATTAATGAACAGCAGAAACATCAATGGTCCTATATTACTTCCCTGGATTACTCCAGACCTGGTGAAATATGGCTCTGACCTGTAACCCTCATACTCCACGTACTGTTTTCTACCATTTAGATAGCTTGCAAAGAAGTTAAGCATATGTGGAGTGAAGCCAACGCCGGCCAGCGTTCTTAAAAGCTCGTCGTGATTGACTAAATCAAACGCTTTCTTATAGTCAAAGTAACCTGCGTCTACTTGCACCCCACTGTCAACTGCCAGCTGTATCTCAGACGTGTAGCACAGAAGATTACTAGTAGTGCTTCTACCGGGTCTGAAACCATGTTGTTCTTCACAAAGTTGTTCCTTTACTTGTGTATATATACGTGTGTGTAATGCGGATTCAAACACTTTCGCTGGTGCCGATAACACCGCCACAGGTCTGTGCCCCTCGATATTAGGTCCTTCTCCTCCTTTCGGTATAGGGACGACTTTGGATAGCTTCCAGCATTCCGGGAATACGCCCGCCTCCAAGTGCTGATTAAAGATGTACAGAAGTGGTTCAGCCAGCACCGCTCGACAATCCTTGAGTATGTACAAAGGAATCCCGTCAGGTCCAGCAGAACGTTTAGACTTAAGTTTCTGCAGTGCCATCTGGACGTCCCTGGTGTCCAACTGTTCCAGATGTACTCGCGCCGCTCCATTTTGACTGCCCGTTCTCGCTATCGCCTCCTCTACGTTCAAGTTCGCCTGATTCGGACTGTAGACTGAATGAAAATATTTTGCAAATTCTTGGACACACTGCTCGCCTGTCAAGGGTTGGCCATCTTTCAAAACCTTTTTCTGCGATAATAATTTAGTTTTTGATGTAGTATAATTCCAGAAAGACTTCGGATCGTCCAGCAGGTGGTTTTCGACACGACTTTGATGTTGTTCGTGAGCCCTATTAATGCTCTCTTTTACTCGTGCCCTGCACCTGCTGAACGCTTCATAGTCACTCTGCAACTTACTAATTTTGTATTTTCTATGGAGATCACCCTTTAATTTCAAGTCGCAAATTACTTCCCGGGTGTACCATTCCGGATATGCATAACAATTACGCGCACAATCAGACCGCTTTACTGGAACGCAAGTATTAAAAACGGAATATATTTCATTATAGAAATAATTCAAACTATCTTTTAAGTTCAGATTATATATGGGCGTCCAATCTATTATCGATATTAAAGAATATAAAAGTGGAAAATCAGCTTTATAGAAGTTCCATTGAGGGTGTGCTTGCTTGCCTTCGTCCTTAGTAGTAGAGGATTCATTACGCTTACCGCTATAGTGGGGCCGCGGCCGCGCGCTGACCTCCACCTCCACCTCGAGCGGCGGGTGTTGCGGGTCCGGCGGCACCACCGGCGCCTCTGACGCGCGCACACTCACACTCTCGTTTCCATAAGTACTCAGTACTACATCTAAAATACGATCATTACAATTATTTATTCTGTTACTCTGAGTAAATCCACAGAAAGTTAGAAAATATTCAAAATACTTAATACGTTATTTCTTTATTACATGAATATAAATTCAGATCCCCTAATACTATTATATTACTATATTTACTACAGAATTGTTCTATTACATTAAACATTAACATGTATTCCCGATCACAACTATCTGGTGGGATATAGACCACACAGCATAAAAACAAAAGTCTGTCGGTCAGGTATACCGCTGCACATACAAGTTCAAACACTCTCTCATCTATGTTTACGTCACGTGGCACCGGAATATGGCGCAGTTGATACCGCGGGGCGGCCGCTAGAAATGCACCTCCTAATTTTCGCCCATCAGTTCTATCGCATCGTAATATCGTGTAGCCGGCTGGTACCAACTCTGCATCATGTATTCCTACTGTGCAGCTTGTTTCAGTGATGGCATATAGGTCTGCATTGAGAGAAGAGAGGTTCAATCTGAATTTATCCAGTTTGGTACGCAGGCCTCTTAAATTTTGGTAGTAGATTTCTATATTATTGCTATGAGGTTTTTGGTTTATTAATTGGTCTTTGAAACCACAACCACTCACAGAATTCTATATTGACTGCCCAATTTTCCGGCTGGCAAAGTTTATCGTATAGGCGAGCGATATCGAGATGTTGACCACACCCAGTGTCTGACATCGAGATGAAGATCACACCCAGTGTCTGACTCCGAGATGTTGACCATACCCAGTGTCTGACATCGCGATGTAGACCACACCCGGTGTCTGACTCCAAGATGAAGACCACACCCAGTTTTTGACATCGAAATGTTGACCACACCCAGTGTCTGATTCCGAAATGTAGACCACACCCAGTGTTTGACTTCGAGATTTTGACCACACCCAGTGTCAGACATTGAGATGTAGACCACACCCAGTCTGACTTAGAGATGTTGACCACACCCAGTGTCTGACTCTGAGATATAGACCACACCCAGTGCCTGACTCCGAGATGTTGACCACAGCCAGTGTCTGACATCAAAAATGTAGACCACACCCAGTGTCTGACTCAGAGGTTTTGACCACACCCAGTGTCTAACATCGAGATGTAGACCACACCCAGTGTCTGACTCTGAAATGTTTACCACACCCAGTGTCTGGCATTGAGATGTAGACCACACCCAGTGTCTGACTCCGAGATGTTGACCACACCCAGTAACGGACATCGAGATCTTGACCACACCCAGTGTCTGACATCGAGATGAAGACCACACAAAGTGTCTGACTCCGAGGTGTTGACCACACCCAGTGTCTAACATCGAGATGTAGACCACACCCAGTGTCTAACATCGAGATGTAGACCACACCCAGTGTCTGACTCTGAAATGTTTACCACACCCAGTGTCTGGCATTGAGATGTAGACCACACCCAGTGTCTGACTCCGAGATGTTGACCACACCCAGTAACGAAAATCGAGATGTTGACCACACCCAGTGTCAGACTCCGAGATGTTGACCACACCCAGTGTCTGACATCGAGATGTTAACCACACCCAGTGTCGGACATCGAGATGTAGACCACACCCAGTGTCTGACTCCGAGATGTTAGCCACTCCCAGTGTCTGACTCCGAGATGTTGACCACACTCAGTGTCTGACATTGAGATGTAGACCACACCCAGTGTTTGACAACGAGATGAAGACCACACCCAGTGTCTAACTCCGAGATGTTGACCACACCCAGTGTCTGACATCGAGATGAAGACCACACCCAGTGTCTGACTCCAAGATGTTGACCACACCCAGTGTCTGACTCCAAGATGAAGACCACACCCAGTTTTTGACATCGAAATGTTGACCACACCCAGTGTCTGATTCCGAAATGTAGACCACACCCAGTGTTTGACTTCGAGATTTTGACCACACCCAGTATCAGACATTGAGATGTAGACCACACCCAGTCTGACATCAAAAATGTAGACCACACCCAGTCTCTGACCCCAAGATGTAGACCACACCCAGTGTCTGACATCGAGATGTAGACCACACCCAGTGTCTGACATCGAGATGAAGACCACACCCAGTGTCTGACTCCAAGATGTTGACCACACCCAGTGTCTGACATCGAGATGTTGACCACACCCAGTGTCTGACATCGAGATGAAGACCACACCCAGTGTCGGACATCGAGATGTTGACCACAACCAGTGTCTGACATCAATTTCAATTTCAATTTCAATTTATTTATTGCATTCACATTGTACAATAACAGTTATAACTAGATAGTATACACTGAAGTCACTGTCCTTTTTAAGTAGGTACAATATGAACCCTGTCGGGCGTAGCAAATTGGAAGTGGAACGGCAAGCGGGTAGTGGATAAATAATTATTAATAAGGTAATGAATATATGTCCAATTATTTTTAGATAGTTATATAAGTGGTATAATTTAAGTAATTTTATTGAATTATTATAATAATTGTAAGAATTAATGTCCAAATTATATAATATGATTTAATAATTAGGTGTCTGAATTAAAATAAATATTTTAAAATGTCCTAATAAGAGAATGTCCAATTAATTTAGGAATATCCAATAAATTTATCGTTAAAAAACTCGTCAATTGTATAATAAGTTTTATCTATCAACATTAATTTTAATTTTTTAATGAAAATGTTATTTTTTTCTTCAGTCCTTAGACAGTCGGGTAAAGTATTATATATTTTTATAATCATGGCTAGTGGTCCAGAGGAAAACAGTTTTAACGTGGAGGTAGGTATCACTAGTTTATTTTTCTTTCTAGTCGGATATCGCCGCGGAAGGTCTTCTTTTCTCGTGTAGAATTGGGGATATCTGCGTACAAATTTGCAGGCCTCTAATATATATATCGATGGCAAAGTAAGTATATTTAGATCCTTAAAGTGTGGTTTGCAAGACGATGTCCCTTCGATATTTGTAATAATACGTATGCATTTTTTCTGTAGGACTAAGAGTCTATCCGCGTCTGTACTATTACCCCAAAGTATAACGCCATAATTCAGCCAAGAATATGCGTATGCGTAATAAGCTGTAATAGCGGTTTTTTTGTTTGTAGTTTTTTTTAATTCTCTAAGTGCATATGTAAACGATGAAAGTTTTGTGGCTATTTTGTCTACATGTGCTTTCCAATTGATACTAGTGTCTAGTATAAGACCCAGTAATTGAAATGTGTCAACGGTTTCAATACTTATGTCTTTATACTTATAATTAATATTAAGGGTTGTTTTCTAGTATGGTCGGAATTCAATTAATTTGGTTTTATTAAAGTTTATTTCTAAGTTGTGATCGGAGAGCCATGATACCACAGAGTCAAAGATTTGCGTCAGTATTTGATTTAAGTCGTCAGATTTTATACAAGGAGTCAAAATTGAAACGTCGTCAGCAAAAAGTACACACGGCTGGTTCATAATTTTGGGTAGGTCATTTATATAGATTAAAAACAGGAGACATCCGAGTACGCTCCCCTGCGGGATAGCCCAGTTCATGACTTTAACGTCTGACCTAACTGTAGAAATTGTGCCGGTGTTATGGTCAAAGTGGTCGATATCTACATATTGCTCTCTATTTTTAAGAAAGGATTTAAACCACGCGTGAGCTATTCCTCTAATGCCTACCCCGTAGATCTTATCTAGGAGGACATCATGCCGGACTGTGTCATATGCTTGTGTCATGTCCAGCATGATACCAACTCCATATTTTTTATCATTTAATAGATTAAGGACTTCTTGTATATATTTGTACGTTGCAAGTGTAGTTGAACGATTTCTCCTAAAACCATTTTGGCAGTCATCAAAGATGTTGAATTTTTCACAAAAAGCATATGTTTGTATGCATATGGCTTTCTCAAAAATTTTTGATGCTGTGCATGGTATAGCTATAGGGCGAAAATTTTTCTTGTCGGTTTTTTTTCCTTTTTTATGTATGGGGTATCGAGATGTAGATCACACCCAGTGTCTGACTCCGAGAGGTTGACCACACCCAGTGTCGGACATCGAGATGTTGACCACACCCAGTGTCTGACATCGAGATGAAGATCACACCCAGTGTCTGACTCCGAGATGTTGACCATACCCAGTGTCTGACATCGCGATGTAGACCACACCCGGTGTCTGACTCCAAGATGAAGACCACACCCAGTTTTTGACATCGAAATGTTGACCACACCCAGTGTCTGATTCCGAAATGTAGACCACACCCAGTGTTTGACTTCGAGATTTTGACCACACCCAGTGTCAGACATTGAGATGTAGACCACACCCAGTCTGACTTAGAGATGTTGACCACACCCAGTGTCTGACTCCAAGATGTAGACCACACCCAGTTTTTGACATCCAAATGTAGACCACACCCAGTGTCTGACTCCGAGATGTTAACCACACCCAGTGTCTGACTCCGAGATGTTGACCACACTCAGTGTCTGACATTGAGATGTAGACCACACCCAGTGTTTGACTTAGAGATGATAATTATCTTAGAACAAAAAACAACCGGGCGGCCGCCAATCTAACGTTAACTCTTACTGGTTTGTCCCTTTATCGCCTTTTATGATATCCACGGAACGTCTATTCTTAGGTTGTTGTAACAAGAAGTAGACAACCCTATGGTAGTGATAAAATGCGAAAGTCTGTCTGTTTGTCACCTCTTCACGGCTAAACTGCTGGACCGATTGTGATGAAATTTGGTAGGGATGTAGTTAACGACCTGAGGTCAAACATAGGCTACTTTTAGGCGCGATATAACCGAGTCCCACGCGGGGAGAAGCCGCGGGGAACAGCTAGTATGATATATAGATATGATTATTATTTTACACTCTAACAAATATATTATAACTTATAGTTCATAAGCCACGTGAAAAGCATTTTAATATAAGATTTTTTGCTGCTATTTGCTGGCTTTTTTGCTTTCCGACTGTTACTAGGTCGTTAAAACTAAGACAGACGATTGTTTAGGAATTATGCTAAAAATCCGCACCTTTTCTAGTATGTGTTGTTAGATAGTTCAGTACGTTAGTATTATTACGTATTCTGTGGTTCAATATAAAATCAAGGTAGGTCAATAGTAAATTCGTCGGTCGGGATATCTAACATAAACCTGGGTGTTAGCCTGTTTTAAAAGTAACGCATCATATCGTGCTAAAGACTTATTGACAGGATGTCTTTTTAGGGGGTTATAAGGTTAAGAAATAAAACAATCGGTGAACATAATGTTTTTATTAACTACGAAACTGAAGTACAGCGCGAGGCACATGACTACAGGCAGTGAACGGTCGGTGAGGGCGGGGCTGCCTACCGAACACTTTATGATAACATACTCACTTATTACATACCATCAATAAGTTATTTTACAATGATAACGGTTAACATCACTTAATAAACCTTTCTATTATATGAATACAGCTAACGAGTTGTAACAAAATATTAACTAAAAATAGCTAGTAAAAAATAAAATCGATAATTTGGAAGTTCGCAATCCACGGCTCTCCTACGAGAGCTTCCAGAATTATGTACATTTCGTATTTATGAAGCGAACAGAATCGACGACGAAAGACGGGTTATCGCGAAGGGGAGGTCGCGGCCCGTCGCGTCTTATCATAAGTTTTGCAAGGAAATTACTCTTAAAATATTAGTAAAAAAACAACGATTCGGTTAATAAAAGCGAAGCGTGCGGCCGAGTGCCGACATGTTCACTCGGCGCTCACTGGTCGTGGTTGTCGGTGTCGGAGTCGTCGAGCTCGGGCTTGGTGCGGCGTTTCTCGTAGACGAGGATGATGGCGCAGAGCACGAACACCTCGGCGCAGATGCCCAGGAAGGGCCACAGCGCCGCGTACATGTCCTTGACGCGCAGCGTGGTGGCGGCGGGCAGCCCGCGCGCGCCCGGCACGCACTCGTACACGCCCGCGTCTCCGCGCGCCGCGTCCGCCAGCAGCAGCGTGCCGGCGGGGACGCCGTCCGCCGGCTCGAGGGAGACGCGGCCGCCGCGCGCGCCCGCCGACAGCCACTCCGAGCCCTCCGTGCCGTTGTAGCGCCACTCCACCGCCGGCGACGGCTTGCCCGTCACCTGACACACATACACTGGTTTATACCTAGTGACATCTGGACGTAGATGTTACTCTACACACTACATACTGGAGAGAGAGTTTAACTGACCAAAGGACACATTTAATGCAAAAGCTGTTATTTTATAGCTATAATGACCAAGTGAGATTTCTAAAATTTAGAGATCTAAAAAATCGAGTTAGGTGAGAAAACATATTGTTTGTATATATGTTTGTACACGATAACTGTCGAACGATAGATCGATTTTAATGAAATTTGATTTAAATATAGAAAATATCAATAGAATTTTCATTTACTAGGCATCAAAACCGGTTCAGTATTTTATGAAATAATATTAAAAAATATCAGCGATTATGAAGCAAACAAAACCATAGCGCGTTTCAACTTTGGATAGCGCCATCTAGGTGATACTCAGGGAACTGAATTGTGTTAGAAATGTCGAAATCAGTCAAACTAATAATCGCGAGGTATAATTTGTCAGCGAATTTCTAGTATTTACAATTAGCTGGTGTTACCCGCGGCTCCGCCCGCGCGGTACTCGTTCATGTCGTGCCAAAAAGTAATCTGTTCGATCCCCGATGTTTAAAGCGGACAGACCTTGCAAACCAGCTTCAGCTTCTGCCCCTCGACGACGTTGGTGTTGGCGGGCAGCTTGGCATGCGGGCGCCCCCACACGCGCCAGCGCTGGCTGTGGCCGCCGCTGGCCGCGCACGTGTAGTTGCCGAAGTCCAGCTCGTGCGCCGGCTTCACGCGCAACACCGCGCCGCCCTCCAGCAGCTCGTGCTTCAGCTCGGGCAGCTTCGACAGCTCCGTGTCGTTCTTAGACCTGCGTAAGCCGACCGTTCAATATTGATTGCATTCTGCTGCATCCATCCGAGGAGCTAGAGCCTAAAATGTAAAGTTGCAGCTTCTGGTGGATATCTCGCCATCAATCGAAAAAGTGCTACGACTAACTGAGATTGACGCCTTAGTTCAACTCTTACCACTATCTGTCATCCTACTTGAACAAAACATATTTTATTGTCATCCTACTTGAACAAAACATATGGTTTATCGAAGGAAGGCGTTGCCCGGTAGTTCGATACTACTCGTAATGTAGATTGTTCATAAACATGACATAACTGATATTTATCCTATACTATTAAACGAGCAATATTTGTATGTATGTATGTATGTATGTATGTATATATATATATATTTGTCTCGCGTTTTCGAAAACGGCTTTAACGATTTCTTTGAAATTTTAAACAAAGGTTCTTATAAAGTCAAAAAATTAATCTAGCCAGGTTCCATGTCTGGGAAAATTTGTTTGTCCCATATTTTCCAGCAAAAAGATTTTCCGCATGAAATTGTAGTTATAGTACAATAATTTTGGCGCCGGCGGGTCTGCTTCGATAGCCCAGTGGTTAAGACATCTGCTTTGTACTCTGGTGGTTCCAGGTTCAAATCCCAACTAAAGAAAATTTTGTTTTTCTTTTTTTTTGTTTTTAAGTATAAAAGTATTAAATCAGTATAAATCGTGCATATATTATTTTTAAATGGCTTGAAAGAATTATTAATTCGGTTATAACGTATTAAAATATTTTCCTAAGAAACATTATAGTTTCAAGTCACAAGTCATCCAAGTATCACCATTTTTTCAGGATTCCGTCATCAGAACCTGTTGAAACTAATATGGGACCAACTAAACGGTCCAACCTTTCAGACAAAAATGAATTTCAAATCGGTTCACGCGTCTTTGAGAAATCGAGTAACAAACATTAAAAAAAAGATTCCGACGAATTGATAACCTCCTCCTTTTTTGAAGTCGGTTAAAAATTGAATGATAAATTCTACCACTGACCCAAAGGAAATACTTAACAATCCACCGAGTAAATAGTGCCTAACCTACCTACCAATTCAAATAGGACTGAAACGTGGAAAGTACTTAAGGAATGCAACTAACAACGGTAGACGCTAGATGGCGGTAATCTATTTACTGAAAAAGTACAACGCGCTATCGTTGTGTTTTCCCAAAAAGTGATTCTGTTTTCCATATATACCGCCATTAGCTCTGGTTTCCGCAGCTCCACCTGCGACGCCTATGTTTGACCCCGGGTCTTCAACTAAATCCATACCAAATTTCATCAAAATTCGTCCAGCCGTTTGGCTGTGAAAGAGCAACAGAACAGACAGATAGACTTTCGCATTTATAATATAAGTATGGATGGATACCACAACTACCGAGCAGAGCTCGGTCGCCCAGGTACTAACTACTTAACAGTACAAATACTAAACATCAAATTATTTATTCTGCTCTGCACTGCACCATATAGTGCTGAGTATCTTTTGTTCGAATGACTGTAGACTCGAACTGTACAGACAGATAGATAAAGAAAAAGAAAAGCATCAAAATTAATTAATTATTTAGTTGTGTCAAAAAATTGATAAGTGCTTCAATCGTGTAGGTAAAACCCGCGTCAGAAAACGCGGCCTCGACAAGAACAAATGTACCTAACATGATAAGAGCCGACTTGCCGCACTGCGTCGTCTGCGATACCACATCAGTAGATAATTATACGAACGACGGAATAACAGAGAAATAGTTTCATCAACTGCGCTATGATCGCGACGTGTGGCGGTAGTCTCCGCTAGCGACGAGCCCGGCGCCGGTTACACGTTATGAAGATGATGGCTCCTCCTTCGGTCTCACTAGCGCCACTTCCCAAAAAAAAAATCATTTCTCTTTCTGTAATCGTATCAGAAATCCTCGCGCGACTGTTTTGCTAGTATCCTTAACTTACATTAGAACCTCGAAAGTTATTGAAATACATAATATAATTTTACAAAGGAAACTAAAGCAGATAGTATTTCAATGACTTCCGAGGTTCTTATGTAGGTTAAGTACCAAAAAAGTTGTGCGAGGATTTCTGATAAGATCACTTACAGAAAGATAAATTATTTTTTTGGGAAGTGGCGCTAATGAGTTCGAAGAAAATATCTCTTTAACTATCAAAATAAAAATCCTAAAACTGCAGTCCTTTTTTAAACCTGAGCTTTGTTACGAAAAGTATTGACATGTGCATTATTTTATTTCCTAAACACCCTAAAATATTATTTTTAAAGAATTGTAGCTTTTTAGTATACTTGAAATGTTGAGTGTAGTGTAAGTGAGTGAGGCGGATCTAGCACTAGCGTGTTATGAGTTCGCTAACCACGTGTAGGTGTCCTTGGCTAGGTTGGGGTTGGTGCAGTTGAGCTCGAAGGAGCGGTCGAAGTAGAGGTCGGGCTCGCCGCGCTCGGCCGCCGCGGCGTCGGCGCTCGCCTCGAGCCCCGCCGCTGGAGTCGTCTCCACGCCTGCACAACAACAAACATACATATGACAATAGCTATTAACTCATTTGAATCCGTATTGAGTGAGAAATACTATATTGATATTCCATAGCTGTAGATGTTATTCAATAAAACTGGCTCGCCATTGTCATTCTAGTCCATGGCCGCAGTAGCCAGTGTGCAACAGGAAACCGTAATTAAAATGTCTGCGATCGCGGCTCGCGGCTCGCGGCTTTGTGACTGTGGCTCGATCATACTTTTATCGTCACTCTTGCTGTTTATTGTTATAATGCAACCTTAAAAAAATTACATGACATCAAATCAAAAACAAAATAGAATTTTATGCCAATAATTCTAGAGTTCTAAGATATATTGGTAAACAATATTTGGTGCGTTAATCGTCTGTGTAAAGGATTAAGCGCGTCTATTACACATAATTATTAAAACAGAAAAGAAAAACATTTTGAGTGAACAACAAAGCATTGTACTTAAAATTAAATAAATACATAAAATAGAATTGTTGCAAATAAACTAACTACAGCTAATGAATTACGCAATTCTATAATTGTCACAATCAACAAATTACAATATGACGCATACTGAACCGCTCACCTCTGCCGGCTGTCGCTCATCTTCCGTTCTCGCTTAACTTTAAAGTTGTTCCCACAGCAAGGGGATAAGCGAAACGCTTTTACAAAAGTGAACTATTAATACTAGAAATAGGTTCGTTTCCCGCAAGATCCAAAAAAGAGACGTAACAATCAAAAACTACTTTATAAAGTTCTGATTCGCATGCCCCCTCATGGTCATAAACAGAATACTAACTACGAGTACGGAATTACTTAGCTAAACAAGTAGGTACGAGATATTTCTACTACAAGGACAAAACAGCGAAGCACTTTAGCACTCGACTACTGAGGAGGGGCGATCGCGGCGAACAAGCTCGGAGGTAGTCGTGCAGCGAGGCTCGCGCTAGTACCGGCAGAGGCGAGCGGGAGCGGGAGCAGCAGCACGCGCACTCGCTGGCGGCGCGGCGCGTCCGCCGGCGCGCACGTGTACAGGCCGGCGTGCGGCGCGCGCGCGGCCGGCGCTCGCAGCCGCGCCGTCAGCCAGCCGCCCGCCGGCGCCGACTCGGGCGCGGGCCGCAGGTCGGCGGGCACGGCGCGCCCGTCCAGCCGCCACTCGGCGCGCTGCTCCACGCGCAACGAGCACTCCACCAGCAGCGGCGCGCCCGCCGGCACGCGCACCACGCGCTCCTCCGCCACGTCCACCTCACCAGCCGCCTCTATCATATTGATACTTGTCCTAACATAGGTACTCATACATACATGCGACAGTTACATCTAAGAAAGTAAACCAAACCACCATAATTGACAGTTAATTCCCGTTTAAGCAGATCTCGGGTGTTTAAGTAACATCAATTAACTTATCAAAACCAGAAGATACAGTAGGATTCGGTGTAATTAATTACTTGTAAAGAGACGAACGACCACGACAGAGGAGTTCATCAACCTGCGCGGACCCGATATTGTCAATAAATATTGTGTTACAAACATCACGTTCAGTCAGCTACATGCGAGGGACTGACTGGCTCGGCCTCATCTCCGATTACGGTAACACGATCTTGTCCTATTTGATTGTGATTAGACGCAGGAACTGTCCACCTCCCTGTTTGTATGTCATTACCGTAATCGAACAGGAAGGAAGTAAAAGAGAAGACTGTTCCAATCACAAGTCCCTACAGAAACTGCCATTTTATAAGTAATCTAGCTGTGCCCGCGACTTGGTCCGAGATTGTTCAGTTTGCAGAGTTCACGAAAAATCTAAACTCAAAGTAGCCAAGTTACTACTTCTTTCACAGTGAGTCCCGAAAAAATCGGTCTTTTTCGGCCGCTCCAGAGATTAGCCGGAACAATCAGTAGAAGACCAAATGTTTTTTTAAACTTGCCACTTTCTTATTCTTTGCTGACATTGTCTGGAAATAATTTAAAAGGTTAAACATGTTTCGTGTGAGGTGTGGTGCATATGTTACGTATAATAGTATACATATGATTAGTGTGTATTTGTAATCTTGTTTTCAAGCATTACATTTAACCTGATCAGCAAGAAACGTGATAACAGAAAGATAAGAGTTTGTGCGCAGATAGTTTACGGAGAGCTAAGTAGGGCGCAGATTCATGGTACCTACTCCTTAATTGTTTTCGCGCTTCTATCTTGATGTATCACTACAAAACTTGCTATGACGTAGTCTAGTAGAGTTCAGCAATTGCCTTGTTACATTTATCTTATTTGTTCAAACATGCTGCACAGTATATTGTAATGCGGAGACTATAAAACAAAGCCCATGCTTATCTCATATATAAACAAAGCAATATAGCTATATTTGTACAAAGGAACAAAACTATGTGTACACAATTTATCAAAGATGTTTTTTCCATATGTTGAATGTCATCAATTTATAAAATATACTTGTTATTACGAGTATTTTAATATTAGGTACAGCTTTATATGCTGCTAGTGTGCTTAAGAATATAAATGAAGATGAATAAATAAAATAAATAAATCCTCTATTTATGTCTTTCTATTAGTCCATGATTCTAAAACCTTTTGAGTGCCTCATGTTTTTATCAGTTCTATGAATACAGCACTTAATTAATTTATCTGAGTATCAATTGAGTTAACTTCTGTATCTGAATAACAGGCCTACTAAGTTTATCATGTTTGTAACTTACAGGTTATAATGTTTAAAAATCAATTTATTTAACAATTCATTGTATACAAGTTATAAATAAATGAAAAATCAATTTAACAGTTTAACTATGAGACTACACTACGAAACTAAATACTTAAATTTTAAGTTGACTGTTGATGATGCACCACATGCACCAGACAGATATTTCAAGTACTAAAGATTCACATGATAGTAAGGGACCAGAAGTTTTGAAGACACTCAAGTTTATTCAGTTACTACTCAGTGAGGGACATAATTAGGCTTATGAATGTGCTGTGTGATCCGCAGCTTTAAACCAGCCTCTCTCTTTGTAATCGGAGACTAAGAAATGGCAGTGATCTCAATTTACTTGTAGCTCTGTCCGACCGGTGGCAGACTCCACTTATTACAGCATTAACGTGTAGACATAAGATTGGTGGCCAATCCATACTAATATAGTAAATGTAAAAGTGTGTGTTTGTTAAGTATGACACATAGACATGGAGTTATGGATTTGAAAGAATTTGGCATGAGAATACCTTGAACCATGACAATGGATATTGCCTATTTTTGGTCACGATAACCGATATCCACGGTGACGAAGCCGCGGGCAGAAGCTAGTTATAACAAGAAGCCAAATTTATATATGACTAAGTAAGTATGCTTTAAAGAGAATACAAATGACATCATATTTAAGGGACCCTGGCCTTGAAGCAGAAAAAAGGAAAACTACAATTATGATGATTTAAACTAAGGCCATAAAGCTAACAAATTAATTTTTACCTCACAATTTTTGTGATTGTAATGGAAACAAGGATTACGTACCTACCACCATTACTCAGTTGAAGGTCATCTCTGAAGTAGGTACCTATGTCTACACATTAACAAAGAAACTCAATCAATGAAATGTAAAGAAACTATTTTGATGGAAAGATAAAAATAGGTGTGGCAATTAGGCAGTTCAATTAATATGAATCGCCTTGAAAAGGTCCCACGCTGTGACTACAGAATCGATAGCATTAACATAGTTTAGTGTTATTAACACATATTCAGATCGAATTAACATAATGAGTGCTTAAGAAATTGTACTCACTTTGCGCATTTGAGGGAAGACCACTTGATAAAAATAGAAGTGCCAGTGGCAAACACAGTTCCATTCGCATGATTGCTTCTTCTTTAAAGATCACTTTATACAATAAAATTATTATACAATACCTATTGCTAAGTATTGTATTATTGATCTGAACCTAAATTGACGTAATAGTATAATGCACAACTTTTACGACATCACTGAAAAATGAGACTATTCTCCTAGATTTAATATGACACCACAAAAGAAAGAAAATTGATAATGAAATGAATGAATGGAATCAGTGTTGCCAGATCCAATTTATAAAAATCCGTAGGGCACGCTACGCTACGTTCTACGCTCAAAAATCCGTAGATGTCCGTAGATTGCCTCTACAAAAATCCGTAGAACTACGGTATTTTTTAAAGCTTTTAATCTATAAATTCTACGATGATTTTATATTGGTGAACAAGGTGGCTTACTACCATCTCTTAAAACCATGCAAGATCCAGTGAGTAAGCGAGACAGCGCAATACATGATGTAAGGCGACATCTCCCTTACTCACTGGATCTTGCATGGTTTTAAAAGATGATAGTAGGCCACAAGAAGACAAAACAGACTCAAACAAATACTCGAAAAAAAATTAGAAACTAAATACAACACCCTTTTTGGCTTTTATCTTCCCGCCAAAACCCTCTGGTTGACCTTGGGGGTTACTACTGTCTCTTAAAACCATGCAAGATCCAGTGAGTAAGCGAGACAGGGCAATACATGATCTAAGGCGACATCTCTCTTACTCACTGGAACTTGCATGGTTTTAAGAGATGGTGGTAAGCCACCTTGTTTTGATTCTAGGGGGTTACTATCGAGAGTACCGTCTCTTTAATCATCATGTATTGCGCTGTCTCGCTTACTCACTGGAACATGTATGGTTTTAAGCGACGGTAGTAAGTAACCTGGGTGGCTACTACCATCTTTTAAAACCATGCAAGACCCAGTGGGTAAGGGAGATGTCGCCTTACATTATGTATTGCGCTGTCTCGCTTACTCAGTGGATCTTTCATGGACTTTCCTATTATCTCCGTCACACTTTTGCGCCAAATGATAAATTATAGCTCTATTTTGCACAATTTGCACCTTGCATCCCATCGTTTTTGGCCTGGTAAGATAGACCATGGTAACCCCCCTAATCGCATTGGATATGGATGTATAGATATTTATCTTGCACACGTTTTAAATTTTAAAAACGTGTGCAAGATATATTTGGTTTTTTTTTTTTGAAAAGGTTGTTTTTTTTTTTCCGTTGTCCAAAATTTTAATTTTCAGTTGTCCGTTGAGTTGAGTGTTTTGTTTTGTATTTTGTAAAATGGGTTGTACCGTAATAATGAAATGTGAATATGTAATGTGTTTGTAATATAATATAAATTCATGAATAAAATACACAGTAATGTAATATAAAATAGGCCATAAACTTGAATAGTGAATTTCTTTATGTTATTGTACAAGTTTGTATGTACATGTGAGAACTTGGTGTAGTATAGACAGTGTAGTGAATAAATGAGGGATTTGTATTCATCAAGTTGATAATTTAGGTTGGTGTTAATCACAAATTAGAAAGAAAGTTGGTGAGATCAAGTAAGTAATCAATCATGAATGCTACACTTCACGTTGAAGTAGTACAGAGAAAAAAAAGTCGCGAGAGCAAAGACTTCGTAAAAGGAATAGTCCATTCGTATTTGGCCCGATTTTCTTGTTTATGTCCTGGTACCACACTTTGTGATAAAGATTTAGAAGAAAATGTTGAACTAAACGAGCATGTACAATCTATAACGTTCTGCGACATCGATCATGATTCCGAAGTGCAAATGACAAATACCGAACTTATATACCACATATATAAATTGGACACATTCGGCGTGGAGACAGATACCATGACGGACAATGCTTCCGGCGAGGAGTTAGCCGCAGCCGATGTCTGGGCTCTGCCTTCAGAAGAGTTTCACGGGCTATGGGAAAGTTTAGTGTACGACTCCAAACTAAAGGAGGACACGTTACGGTTCGCAGAGACCGCATTCGAGTTCGCGGACCGCGGTGTGAATCCCACCATAGTCGGCTGCAACAGAGTGGTGCTGCTGCACGGGCCGCCCGGCACCGGCAAGACGAGCCTGTGCCGCGCGCTCGCCCAGAAGCTGGCTATCCGGCTCGGCGAGCGCTTCCCGCGCGCGCGCCTGCTCGAGATCAACGCGCACGGCCTGTTCTCCAAGTGGTTCTCCGAGAGCGGCAAGCTGGTGGCGCGGCTGTTCGAGCGCGTGCGCGACATCGTGGAGGACCGGCGGCTGCTGGCCTGCGTGCTCGTGGACGAGGTGGAGTCCCTGGCGCACGCGCGCCGAGCCGCGCTCGCCGGCCTCGAGCCGTCCGACTCGATCCGCGCCGTCAACGCGATCCTCACGCAGCTGGACCGGCTGCGGCGACACCCCAACGCGCTCGTGCTGGCCACCTCCAACGTGACGGGCGCGATCGACGTCGCCTTCGTGGACCGCGCCGACGTGAAGCGGCTCGTGGGCCCGCCGACCGCGCGCGCCGCCTACGAGATCCTGCGCGGCTGCTGCGGCGAGCTGCTGGCGCGCGGCGTGGTGCAGCCGCGGGCGGGCGAGCGGCTGTTCGCGCTGCGCGTGCTGGAGGGCTCGCGGTTCGCGGACAGCGAGACGGCGCGCGCGTCGCTGCGGCTGTGGGCGGCGGCGCGCGAGGCGGGCGCGGCGCGCGTGTCTGCGCGGGCACTGCGCCGGCTGCCGCTGCTGGCGCGCGCGCTGCACTGTCAGCCGCGGCCCGACCTGCTGCGGTTCGTGGACGCGCTGCACGCCGCGCTGCGACAGCACCTCGCCGACGACCGCGACCTCCACGACGACGCCGACGACCACCGCGACACTCAGGATGTCTAACGACCCCCTGTGCTGGTCTGCTTACTGACACTCCAAAAATTATAAGGTCCCGGCTAAACTTCCACAATTTTCATAACTGTACATAAGTGTTTATAATTGTCAATACACATTTCAAAAGATCACCTTGACAGGTTCTGTTATTACGCCCTATATTAAATTTGTTCTGATCAGATACTTGTTAAAGATTGTCATGTAGTTTTAACATAAGAGTATAATATCTATTTCTTTTTGTTTAATAAAGCATTGTAGAAGAGTTTTTTTTTTATTTGGAAATTTAGTCTACTCTGCCTGCTGCTGCTGTTGCTTTTAATAATCATTGTATCTTAAACTGTATGGGTATATTCTACAGATGTAGAGTGGACAGACTAAGAATGGACTGAAGTTGGACAATATTCCACTCTACATCAGAGTTATAATATAGTGTACCAAAAGACACATAACATAAGTTTCTCACAGAAGCTTCCATGAGGGGCTGCTATATCTGTCAGTGGACGCCAAACTATAGGCTGCATTATTGTTTGCTAATTTTTTTTTGACTTGTGTACTTGAACAATAAAAAAGAATCCTGCAATAAAAAGGAAAAAAAGGGGTTTCGGTCTTCACCAGAGTAAACTTGCTAAAGAATGATGAAACTTGTTTACTCGGTTTACCCATACCACAGAATACCTAATAGTACTAACCTATGACCATACAGTCACTCCTTGCCCGTAGTACAGTTCTCTTGTCCGGTCAACCGGGCCATGGAAATGTTTATTTTCTATAGTACAGTAAGCCAGACGAGCCGGACTAATATACCTTTATTATATAAAATTTATAATTATAAATATTATATTTATTTAGGTATAGGATAAATAATTAAATGAAACTATGCTGAAATTATTTATTTTTTATTGTCACAGTCTCAAATTTATGTTTCCAACTTAAAAACAGATTACTTACACCAATAAAACTACAATCTAAAAAAAATATAATACGAATTAACATGTAACAAGAAATTGTCACATTATGTATAAAGTTTATCAGTTGTTTTTTTTAACTCGTGGCAAAGAAATTATGTTCAAATGGATCAATTTTATACCAATCTGATATCAATAACATTTGAATAATTAAGTTATAAAGAAGAAATATTAAATACATAAGAAATTTTTTTGTATTTTTCTATGGTAAGTATAGTGTGTGCACACACACTATACTGTATTTTAGAAAGAATAAAAGAAGAATATTTTAAAAAGGTTTTTTTTATTATTATGCCCGGCGAATCGTACGCCGTTTTTATTAAAGATGTTTGTCATTTATATTAAAACAGAATAAAACGTTTCAACATTAAAAGTGATCCGATACACGTACACGAAGTCCGTCTTCGTCACCGGCCGATGATCCACAGCATGTTGAGCGCGGCCGGGCCGAGGTGCACGCGCTGCAGCGCCGGCGGCGCCGCCTCCGCCGCCGCCGCCAGGAACAGCAGCAGCACGTGCAGCAGGTTGTTGCGGCCCGCGCCCGCCTCCAGCGTGTGCTCGCCGCGCACCAGCACGAAGTGCGGCGGGCTCGCCTGCGTGCGGTGGATGAGCAGCGCGTGCGGCGCGCGCGGCGGCGGGCCCGCGCCCAGCCACAGGTGGCGCGCCGAGAACGAGCGGCCGGCGGGCAGCTGCCGGTCCAGGTAGGCGGCCACCAGCCGCAGCAGCAGCTCGGCGTCGGCCGGCAGCCCGGGCCGCCAGTCGGGCCCGCCCGCGCGCCAGCGGTACTCGCTGAGACAGCCGCCCGCCGCCAGCGCGCGCAGCCGCCGCACCAGGTACTGCTGGTCGGCGCACGCCTCCAGGAACGGCAGCAGCTGCCGCAGCCGCGCGCCCGCCGCGCCGCCCGCCTTGCGCAGCCGCTCGAGCGCCGCCAGCCCGGGCCGCAGCTCGTGCTGCCCCAGCGCGGCCAGCTCGCGGTCCGCGTCGTCCAGCTCGCGCACGAGCCGCTGCAGGATGGTGACGTGCAGCCACAGCCGCAGGTTGAGGTTGTACTGCGTGAGCCGCTGCGGGTCGACGTGCAGCCGCCGCCACACGTGCGGCGCCGGCCCGCCGCCCGCCGGGGACGACCCGTTCTCCTCTCCCGCGCCCTCTGATAACATTATTACCTTCTCTTTGACATTGTTACAATAACTGACCTGGCTTGGCCTGGCTTAAGGTGATACCTCGGTGAACACTAGCGCCACCGTCATTTAAAAATCATTACTCACTGAAAACACAAGTTATCAAAAATCCCTCTGCTGTAAGTGGTATCACAAAATACATAGATAAATCATTAATTTGTACTAACACGACACACACATAAATCAGGACAACACAGAATTATAAAAAATAAGGCACAAAAAAAATTAGTTGTCTGTACCTAAGTATGCGTGTGCTGCAACAATACAAAAGGCTACAACTCGGCTATTAATTATCCAGAGGACAAATCACTGATTTATAGTTGTGACTTTAAGGCACACATTACATGCTCATGCACGCATGATGGTTTTCCATCAAACAAAGGGATGGTACTCGAAAGGTGAATTGAATCTACTGATTTCCAAACAAAAAATCCTAAATTTTTCAGTTTAAATCAAGAATTTTGGGATGATTTACGATGGAACAATTAAATCAACTGATTTCCAAACAAATCATCGCAAAATTCTTGATATAAATTAAAAAAATAAAATGACATGTTTGGAAATCAGTCGATTCAATTCACCTTTCGAGTACCATCCCTTTGTTTGATGGAAAACCATCATGCGTGCATGAGCATGTAATGTGTGCCTAAGGCAGAATAAATAATAAGGGAACTGTTAGAGATGGACATGATACATACCGGTGGCGGCGGCGGACAGCTGGTAGACGGGCGGCGGCTCGGCGCCGGACGCGGGCCAGCGCGCGGGCGCCGGCTGCTGCGCCTGCTGCGACTGCTGGCTGCGAACAGCACACGTACCATCTTCTAACAATTGTTGATAACCGACCGGTAGTTCTAAAGTTATAAACGTTTAAACAAACAAACTATAGCTTTGTGTGCTTAGTGTATAGTAGTTTATGTTTGACCCCCTGGTCCTTAACTATATACATACTAAATTTCATCAAAATCGGTGTAGCGGTTTAGCCATGAAAGCGTAAAAGATAAACAACAACTTTTGCATTTATAATATTAATATGGCTAATATGACTGGTGTTACATACAGGCTTTTTACCTCTGTAACATATCAACTAGTACCATATCACCTACTTATGAAAAATCTGTTTAGTCCTTTGAGCCGACTTAGTATTACTGCCACCCGCCATCTTCATAAAATACTCACTCAAGATACGCCTCCAGCACCCTCCTGTCGGAGATGAACTCGTCTCGGAGCGGCTGCTCGTCGCGCCGCGGCGACGGCGAGTGGGAATGCGGCGAGTGCGTGGAGTGTGGAGAGTGCGGGGAGTGTGGCGAGTGAGGGGAGTGCGGGGAGTGAGAGTGCGGGGAGGAGGGCGAGGGCGGCAGGCGCGCGGGCGAGCGCCAGCCGCGCGGCGACATCGTCAGCGCCGCGCCGTCCGCCGCGCCGAGGACCGGCGACCCGCGCCCGCCCGGGGAACCTGCTGCATATCACATTATTATACTCTTTCCAATCGAGTGTGGTGGAGTGTGTCTTTGGACTACATTGCGTGTTTTATTCATATAAGTCGACATTCCCATTGACCTCTGGTTACATAGTGACTATTATAATCTGTGTTGTCAACGAAACTGACACACACTACGATTCTGTGGCGACTGCACCCGCATCAATGTATGTGTAAAGCTTTATTAATAACTCTTCCTTGGTCTCGTGTTGTTACGATTACGGTCTCTGTCTACCCCGTAAGAAATAAAGACGTGAACACCACTTTTTCATTCTATTTTTGACCGATCGACCGAAGCGAGCGAGTCTCCATTTCGAGACTGGCAAATTTTGCTTTTGTCCGGATGTGTGTCTGTCTGTTTGTTGATTGGAGAGAAAATCTAGGCAAAAAGAGGGAAAAGTTTGTACGAAGGGATCCTAATAAAATTCGGCGCACGTGTACCTTGATTTTTTTGGAAATTTTTTGTCGACAATTATTTTAGCCAGGTGCTTTAAGTGAAACAATTTCTTTTCTGATTGGGGGAAAATGGGGGAATTTTGCTATATTGTTATATCACAGGCCGCGCGATGGCTCTTTCTTTATTTTAATTTTTCTCTCTATTTTTATTTTTTTTTTTATATATATAAAACGCGCTGTTTTTAATTTATTTGGACCGTGAATCCTTCTTTTTAGAATAGACGAGAAAAAAGAATTAACAGAATGAGAAATACCTACCTATAGAGTTATGAAAAAAAAGGAAGGGGGTTATCGGAGGGTCGCGAGGTCTACTGTTCACAGAACCACTAGTTTATTATAATTTAGTAAGAAGGGGTGGAGAAAACATTCGTTTTGACGTATTTTTATGTAACCCATGTATAAAGTACAATAAGTCTAGTTATTTTTTTACATAATATTAATAATTTACAGTACAATATTTTAGGCTACAAAACCTAATAACAAAAAATATAATAAAAGTCCAATAATATTCGACGCGTCCTTGTTTGTTTTACCCTTAATTTTTACTCTTGATCTGCGCGGTGAGGAGTGGTATGATTCAGGTAGGAGGGTGTGTGTGTCCGCTCTGTAAGTTAATACTATTATATTGTCTGCGCTCTGGCAAGAGTTAATGACTAGTTTCGGCTTCCAAGAGTCTGTTTAGTTTTTCAATGCGCAACAGACCACTTTTTCTATAGGCTGATGAGTATTGCGCTCGATCGCGCTATCGTACCAATAGCACGTGCGCGTCAAGCGCAATCGAGTGCGCGGCCGTGCATGGACTGGTCGCCATGGTGCATTTATATCCGTGATTCAAAAGGCATATTAAGCCATTTGGTCTCGGTTGTTATTGATCGAGATGGCAGTCGTTAGGCTGCCTAACAACTACCATCTATCACACATTACAAATCTGACAGGGTTGGCCATTAACACACCCGGATCATTGAGGCATAGCCTGTATATATGGTAAATACGTAGTGACATACTATTGTCAGTGCGGGCGCTCGCGGGCTCCGTGCGCGGCGCGGGCGAGCGCAGCAGGCGCGCGCCGTGCTGCAGCAGGTTGGCGCTGGCCACGCCCGCCAGCGCCAGCTCCACGTAGTGCAGCAGCGACGTGTAGCCGGAGCACTTGCACGACCTGCCGACGACACACCGCCCAATCACACCATTTCAACACAAGCTATTATCCCAGAGGATAAACGACAGTGAAACTGTGCATCACACAGTTCCATTCTCGGTGTATGCTTCAGAGCCAGGCTGATATGAACATTATTATGTTAGTGGACTTTTTATACTTACAGATCATATACAAATACTAGCAAGAAGATCCCATTGACGATGGACCACTTAATAGAACTGGAACGCTTCTTGTTCGCATAATTCACACCTATCTTATATTGTAACAGATTCGACTCCATGATGTAATTCTGAAACAAAATAAAATTTACTACTGATATTCATGATTATTATGGTTTGTTTTCTTGTAAGATAACAGAATTAGCAAGATGTACACCATATAATTAGGAAATGTGTGTGCCCCAAATGAGAGGGAACTTTTTATTTCTTTGTTATTCACTAATATTTGTTTTTTTCCTCAGAACAATTTATTGTTCCGAAGTTTTTTCCAATGAGTCTATGAACCTTGTTTACTGTTATATATCATGTTGTTGTGTAGTAGTCATAGCTGAACTGGGCTTGTTGGTATGTATTTTAGAGATAGAATATCAGTCGGAGTGTTGCAAAGAGTGTGCAAAACGAATGCTTACTCGCTTATTTTGGGAGTCGCAAGATAACCATAACCTAACCTATGACCCTCCATAACTCTATACTCATATTTGTGAAAAATGTTGCCATTCCCTCACCCTAAAACTCTGAAAATAAGCGTTGCATGAAAAATCTTCACATGACCAAAAGTGATGCTAATGAAGTTATCTACGACATGGGACAATTAAAAAATGGGTGTTAATATGATGAGCGAAATCACTGGAAAAATTTGTCCTTATTTTTGCACACTATTTCCTATACTTTAACCCTTTGTTTATTGCCTGTTGTGCAGGACTTGTGCTTATAATCAGTGCAAAAAATCGGCCATAAAGGTATCGCGAAAGGTGACGCCGACGCATAACAGTTTTAAAGTAGGTAAGTGCTTACCAAATTACTCTGCATGCTTCCGCCACCAGTTAGTTCATGCAAAGGCAAACGCCTGAATCTATCTATCTAAACCAAACTAATTGTATAATGTATACTTTTTGTTACTTACCTTCCACATGTAATTACCGAATAAAATCGCGGGCAAATCTATGTTTGTTATCAGTACGTCAGAGACTTGAAAACTAGGCTTAGACTCTTCATGGCTTCGGTATTAACACCAGTAATTAAAGAAAAACCGGCACCATGAGCCACAATCGCGCACGACACCACGCACGGTGACTGCACTGTACGCACGAGTAGGTAGGTAAGAAAGAATAGCAGCAATATCCCTATTTAGTTCGTCTTCGTACAAAGCAGTTTGTGGACTGCAGTCTGCACTGGAAGATACTCTGAAATTGACTGCAGCAAACTGCAGGCAGACCAACAGCAGACTTGCAGAGGAGCCAAGCCAACCTCTGTGCCATGCCAGCCAGCGAGCTAGAGCCAGCAAGCAAAGCCAAACAAAACAGCTTGAGAAAACAGCCATGTGACATTGACGTTTGGTGATGGTGCGATTTCTGCTTGGATTTCTGTCTCCTTGGTTTTGATTGACATCTTGTTGACATTGACAATATATGTGCGCTGACAGATGACAGAACAGCTGATTGCATCATTTGCATTGCACATTGCCTACCTACCTGACAGACAGACATCTCCACAGAGTTCTTTATTTCTTTTTTTGTATTGAGATCGAGATCACTGCACTGTTTGGTCACTGCTGGCTGACTGAAGAGTGTGCTGAAGGAATAGTGAGGGAAGACTGACTGATAAAGCTGAAGTTTCAATTTTCTTTCTCAGTATTTTTATGTCAAACAAGTCAATGCTCTTAGTGCATTGCACTATGCAGAGAAGGCAGGAGGTGAACGATGGAATGATGAATCAAATAGATATTACTTACAGTGATTAAAACGTGTATAAGCTTAAGCCTTCGCAGAAATAATACGTAAGAGTGTTCAGGTCAAGACAATACAATACAGGATTTTTTCATATCTATTATAATTGAATATTCAAGCACAAGCTCAGAAACAAAAATGGTGAGTAATTATTGTATGGAAGTGTTTATTTAAGGTAACTACCACTATTATGGATAAATAAATATATGCATCTGACGACCTCATTGGCATAATGGTTTACATTCCTGCCTGATACAGGAGGTTCCAGGTTCGATCCCTGATCAGGTCAAGATGAAAAATTATATTTTTCTGATTGGCCTGGGTCTTGGATGTTAATTTATTTGTAGTATTGTTGAGTTAGTATAGTAGTAGTGATTTGTCTCTAAAAAATATGCAAATGGGCTGTATTTAATGAATGAACTAAGTAATCAATATATTAATTTTGTCTAATGTGAAACTAATAATATAATCTAAATCATATCATACTAATAATAAGTTTAATAAAGCTGAAGTGTATGTTTTTGGAAATGCTTATAATTTCATAACAAGTGGTTGGATTTGATAAATTATTTGTGCATTGATAGCTCTATTCTTGGGAAAGGCTATAGTAAATTCTTAGCTGTGGGTGAAACCACGGTGAACAGCTAATTACTGTTTTATGTCGTAAAGTAATGAAAAATCAGTTTCACAAAACACAGTCATTATAAAATTGATAGATATAAAGTACTAAATCAGCTTAGCAATGTAGGATACTTAAGAAAATCATGTGTTAACAATTCAGATTTATTTCGTCAGAGTCTACTAGCATAAAAGATAAAAAAGCCTTTTTCTTAGACAAAGTCCACAGTAGGTACTCAAAGCACCCATTAACTTTCAAGGATACTTTGAACACCTTTTAGTTTTGTACATTTGCCCATTACACTTTTAAGTATGCAAACAGCAGGCACATGGCCTTTACCTACAACACCAGTGCCATATAGCACTTTAGTATACATGAGTTTAATATTGTTATTTTTATATAT
Organism: Apomyelois bistriatella; assembly: GCA_947044815.1. Classification (NCBI taxonomy): domain Eukaryota; kingdom Metazoa; phylum Arthropoda; class Insecta; order Lepidoptera; family Pyralidae; genus Apomyelois; species Apomyelois bistriatella. The sequence continues at coordinate 79,958 of OX345705.1, forward strand.
TTTGAGATTTATTTTCATCAGAAAAAACCTTAAAAGAATGGGAGATTTATGGCTTGCATTTATTTTCTTCAGGTTGCTTCAAATTTCTAGTGGTGTAAGATGAAAAGTCAAATATTCAATACTAGCTGTTCCCCGCGGCTTCGCCCCGTGTGGGACTCGGTTATATCGCGCCCAAAAGTAGCCTATGTTTGACCTCAGGTCTTTAACTACATCCCTACCAAATTTCATCACAATCGGTCCAGCAGTTTAGCCGTGAAGAGGTGACAGACAAACAGACAGAAAGACAGACAGACAGACTTTCGCATTTATAATATTAGTATGGAAGTATGGATTAGTATGGATATTACATTAAATACCTTGTATAAGTATGTTCATAAGTTTTAAGACAAGAAAACAACTATCAAGGCCTTGCCAAGTGCTTTATAAGCACGAGGGGAAGCCAATGCCTTTTAAAATATATGAAGACTAATTGTGATTTCGGGCGTGTAGCGCTTTTCTTCCTCTTGAGAGGAAACAACATCATATGAAATTGTACATTGGAGCCAACAAACATGCTTTAAATCTTTTTCAAGTTTTAATTCTTTTTTAGCCTACTATTAAATTGTCCCACTGCTCGGTAAAGGCCTCCCCCGTCTTCCTCCACTCATCCCTATCCATGGAAACCTTTGGACACTTACTTGTCCAAAAAGTTGTCGAGATCGTCACGGCACTTCCTCCTTGTGCTGCCTCTATTTCGCCGGCCGTCTGGTATTCAAAATGTGGTCACTGCTGCCCACCTTCCTGGCCGCATACGACAAACATGTCCTGCCCAGTTTCTTTTCAATATGTATGCCAGTTTTCATTACATAAGTCATTTTATAAAGTTATTCAACATTTTAATTGTGTTAAAAACTGGCCAAGTCAAATCTAACCTACTTCAAGATCTCACATTTTTAAATAACAGCAATTGTTATAGGTATCTAATAAAGCAAAGAAATAGAGTTTAATACTTGTTCATAATGTTATTTTGTTCCTATAAAAACATATTTCGATTTTGCATAGAACTTGGCACTCATTTAGATCGCCATTCTTTTTGCGGCGAAGCTCACCGCCAAGCATAATTTTTGTATTGAACTTGGCTCTCGTTTTTTACATTTATGTTTTTGGTGGGATCCACTCTTTTCTGATTCGATCTCGTAGGGAAACACCGAGCATAGCCCTCTCCGTGGCTCTTTGGGCGACCTTGAGCTTTCTTATGAGGCCCATAGTAAGGGACCACGTTTCGAATTCATATGTATCACTGGTAACAGACAATGGTCGAAGACCTTAGTTTTAAGGCACTGAGGTATTTTGGACAAGAAAACATTGTGGAGCTTCTCGAATGCTGCCCATCCGAGTCTGATTCGACGAGAGACCTCATCCTTGAAGCTTGTTGTCAGCCTGGATCAACTGACCCAAGTAGACATATTGGTCCAAGGGTGCAGCTCCCATCAGAAACCGGCGACGGTATAACATGGACATTAAACATTAAAAAACAGTAATTACTGAATGCTACTTTCAGGCGCGTCTTTTTTAAATCACCTTGGCCACCAAATGGTAATAAATTTTAGCATATTTCTCTCAGCGACATCTCTTCATTTGGTACAGGATCATTCAAAGTAATGTTTGAAAGCTGTATTGCATTTCTGGGTAACCAATCTATTAAAATATCAACTGAAGTTCCAATTTTACTAAACTTAATCCAGTAGTATAATCATATCACTAAACTAGAATCGTATTATAATTATGTTCCTAGTAAGATAGTCATGTATTGCTTTCGTATAACTATGTTACGGCATATAATCATATACCTAGGGTTATAACTATATTACGGCTTTATCTATCATACTGCGACAGAACTATAATTTAATATGATTAAAATTAACTTCAGATCCAGAACCTCAATTACATAACTCGGATTTTTGTGTCGGTTCCAAAAAAACAAAGAACCGATCCCGGTTCTACAAGCTCTAGTACTGAACCTTGAAAAAAAGTAAAAATTATAGTTCATAGCCTGTAGATTACAGGAAAACCTACAAGAACTCTGTCAATTAACATTTAAGTGGTAAATTCAATATAAAACGTTCACGGAAAATGATTTTTTTAGTTCACTAAAACCAATAGATGGCGATAGTAGTTTGTTGACATACCACAATTGAATTTAATAACTTACATTGACATTGTTTGTACGGAACCCTCTCCACGCGAGTTCAACTTGGCACTTGACCGGTTTTTTAGTTTATAACCAGGACAAATTGACCCATTTAGTATTATCATCATTTTGCCCTGACCTCTGGTGATATTCATTTTTGTACGGTTTTTATAACATGTCAAACAATATTTGAGTTAAAGGTACCTATACTAGAACGTTTTTAGACGAAAATAATTAATAAGTTAATTAGTTGTTATTTTTAGTGTATTTGTCAGACAAAACGTGTATGAGGAGAAAGTCAGTAGAGTAGATCATTGGCTTCACAATCACAACACACGGTGAAGAAACAATGGTAAAAATTTGCAAGCAGATGGAGGCAGAGTACCCGGAGATGGTGAAGGAGAACGTGTTGTGCCGAGAGCCATTGTCCACACGCTGGCTGGCGGTGCTGACGGCGCTGGCCGGCGCCGCGCTGCTGCTGGCGGCGCGTCTAGACGCCGCGCTGCCGGCCGCCCGGCCGCCCACACGCGGCGCCGGCTTCAGCGGGCACGCCGCGCACCGGCACCTGCGGAACCTCACCGCCGTCGGGCCCCGGGTGAGACATCTCTCTTATGGAGGCGTATCTATTTGGGATAATAAACAGTAGTACAATATTAAGTCTTATATAAAAGTAACGGTAAATTGCTTACTTAATATTTGTACAATTGTACATTTGTACACTTTATCACTAAACGGTAGTCATTAACCAAGTCCAAAGTAAATTGCCTACGTGCATAAATGAGAAGATTTCTTTCTTTCGCCGAACAGGAGTTCAGAGATTGCCTTTTTAATGACGTAATGAGGTAAAATAAGTAGTAGTGTTGTGGTTGTGACGTTTGTCAGGTGGCGGGCAGCTACGAGAACGAGGTGTGGGCGGTGGGCACGCTGGTGACCGCGCTGCGGCAGATAGCGGGCGAGGCGTCGCCGCACAACCTGGTGGAGGTGGACCGGCACGAGGCCGCGGGCGCGTTCAACCTGACGTTCTTCGACGGCATGAACAACGTGTACCGCGGCGTGCAGAGCGTGCTGGCGCGCGTGCGCGGCGTGGGCGACCCGCCGCGCGCGCAGCCCGCGCTGCTGCTCAACTGCCACTTCGACACCGTGCCCGACAGCCCCGGTACCACTAGTCTAACCTAACCTAACCCACCACTGGCCACATTCCATTCGCTCATATTATATGCAAATGTAACACGCGCACCATCCGACTGTCATCCATCACGCATTTTTGATAGTTTTTTTCACAAAGATTTGAATCCACTTTCGAGATCGTATTTAAAATTCCTCTGTTTAAAAAGAAAAAAGGTCTTAAACCGAATTTCGTCATAGATTAAAAAAAATTTCTGGCCTCAAATTTTATGGAAATTAATTTTATGGTTTTGGCGCCAAGCTAAAGTCGCTCAGTTATCATTTTTTTTTAGTATTTGTTCATAATAAAGGTGGATTATTATTCGCTAAGTTTTTGTGAACAAGTGTGAGTGTTGGGAAGTAGTACAATGTCGTATAAGTGACTACCTAATCCTTGTCACCAAGATCTCCCAAGATAAAGCTAAGTGAAACTTCTACCGCTTCACTTAACCCTTCACTAACTTGACTAGATATGACTACTGACTTGACTTGACTGTGACTCGACAAAATGAAGAACATTTATCTAAAACTTGATACTGGAAAAAATAAGCTATATGTTTAATTGCCACATTTTTGGATTATATCATCAAAAAAAAAACACTTCGTTTTTGTTTTTTTTTTTTTCAATATTTAGGTAAACATTCAATATTGATTCATAGATCAAACCAATTTTATAAAAAACTATTTTTTATAGTCACAATCAGTAATCATAAGTAAATAAGTAATCATTTGTTTCGATGCAATTAATAATATTTTCTTGTACCTATAGAATTCCACATGATAGCTAAAAATAGCTAAATTTAGTGCCAATTAGCACTTCTAATAATAATTGGGGCTCCATGCTCGCAACGGCCTCACCGTTCGCGCCTGTTAATTGTCATAACAATTTACCAATGTCTGAGTTAATAAAAACCCCTTTGACTAATTAGGGTCACGGTTCCCAACGAAAATATAAGTACAATCGATAGGTCATCTACCTATTTATTTTTGAATATGTTCGAAATGGAAGTTTTAACCCGTTTACAAATGTGTATTCAGTTTCTATTAAACACATAAAAAATGAAATAGATATTTTTAATTTATAATTGAAAACTTCTTGTTTAAATGATTTCAAAATATACCTACTTACGATGCTTACCTTGTGAAATAAAAAGTCGCGAATTCAACTATATTGTATCAGTAGTTCGACTTTTGAGAGGATTGTACTAAGTTGAACTAGTGAGAAAAAAAGTCTCATTAGTACAACGGTTGAACAGATTGAATTGATTTAGTGGGAGCTAGCGGAATTTTAGTACTGTGTTATACACTCCGGACGAATTTGAATGAAAAGTTATCAACAGCATCTATTATGTGTCTGCGGTCTCGTTCGTAATCGTAACGTTACAAATAAAGTCTAGAAAAGTATCGCAAAGTATAGAACAACACGTCCCGCAGGCGCGAGCGACGACGGCGCGGGCTGCGCGGTGATGCTGGAGCTGGCGCGCGCGCTGGCCGCCGGCGCGCCGCTGCGGCGTCCCGTCGTGTTGCTGTTCAACGGCGCCGAGGAGAACATCATGCAGGGCTCGCACGCCTTCGTGACGTCACACCGCTGGGCGCCCGCCGTGCGCGCCTTCCTCAACCTGGAGGCGTGCGGCGCGGGCGGCCGCGAGGTGCTGTTCCAGGCCGGGCCCGACGACCCCTGGCTCATCGAGGTGCGCCACATCGAGCAGGACTGACGCCGCTGACGGACCAACAGCCGGAAACAATAATAATAACGGCGTAACACCTGTTCCAGGAGTACGCGGCGTCGGTGCCGCACCCGTTCGCGTCGTCGCTGGCTCAGGAGCTGTTCCAGAGCGGCGTGCTGCCCGGCGACACCGACTTCCGCGTGTTCCGCGACTTCGGCAAGCTGTCAGGTACGCAACCAGCGGTGCTCAAGCTGGCTCCGGACCCGTTTCTTTCACTTATTCATATTCCTATAATATCATTAATGTCATGCTCTGTTTAAGTGAAAACTTCTTTAGCTGCATTTTGCACTTCTGTGATAGGTAAAAAATGTAGAACACGTAACCTGATCGAAAATTCGTAAGACGGAAGAAGAGTAGACCGCCGGCGGCGTGGCGTAGGAGAGTAAGTAATATCCCCTTCTTTTTCTACCGCGCAGAATATATGCCTACTCCTGTTTTCACTTCTGTCGGCACTCCCGGAGTGCAACCCGTCGTTGTTTTCTTCTAATTTTACTGTGTTTATTGGCTTCGAAATATCTAAATTGATTCATAATGCTGTTGGTAATTAGTTGGGCTTATATTGTTTAATCCAAGTACATTGATATGCCACGGCAGGTCTGGACTTCGCGTGGAGCGCCAACGGCTACGTGTACCACACGCCGCTGGACAGCGCCGAGCGCGTGCCGCCCGAGGCGCTGCAACGCACCGGCGACAACGTGCTCGCTCTCGTCAGAGGTACGTCACGTGCTATACCTGGTGTGTCAATACAATTACCCCATTGTGACATTTTATGTTTCTTCTTGATACGGCTCGAAGGACCATACAATTTTAGGATACAAATTTGTGTTTGAAGTCATAACTGTTACGAATTAACAAGGTACCGTCAAAAGTTTTGCAGGATAATAAAATAATAATATATAATAAAATCTTTATTCAAATTACTTAAACAAAAAAGTTTTCACAAAAGAGCTATTAAATAAATGTCAATAAAAATAAGGGTGTCTGAGCTAGGATAAAAAATTATCCTGTGTTTCAGACAGTAAAAGGAAAAATAAATTCAGTAAACAATTAAAGAAAAAAATTAAGTTATTAAATTATACCTACTTGTACATAACTAATTAATACATAAAATATCAGTTATAGTATAGTTAAAAATAAAAGCCATAAGTAAATTATTTTAAAACTATTAGTAGTTCTTCTGTTTCGTCATAGGACATATTTAGGAGGGTTTCTATAAGGGTTTTCTTAGTCATGCTATAAGTAAAGGGATAGAAACTTAGTTTATTATTAAGTCTATTATAAAGGAGTGGACCAAGGAACATGAAGAAGCGATGGGTGAATGCGTGTTTTGTTTCTGGTGTAGAGCAAACAATATCTTTACGTCTTTTGTCATTAAACTTAATGCTGAATGGCAGTGCGGCGTGCTGTTGAAGGATTGTGCTTAATATGAATAATTGTCTAACTGTTAGTACCTTACAATATTTATAAAGAAGTTCAGTAGGAAATAGAAAAGGGCGAAAAGTGGAAACCTTAAGGATGGCTCGCTGCGCTCTCTCAATAGTTAGTAATGATGTTTTTGCTATGCCTCCCCATGTAGTAATGCAGTAAGTTAAAATTGACTGGCATAAGGCAAAGTACACTTGTCTGATTGTGTTAGAGTCAGCAATAGACCGTAGTTTCTTAAAAACAAATATTAATTTACGGATTCTACCATTTAAAATTTCTATGTGTTGATTAAAAGAAAGTGTGTCATCAATTACAATTCCCAGATATTTAATTTTGTCAGTAATAGCAATTTCCGGGCAGTCACATGTGGCGGTGTTAGGGTTACTACAGTGATGTGCACATATTTTTAAGTTAGAAAGGGTTGCGCGCGAATGGCGCATGGAGAATCGAATAAAATTAGTTTTATCTGTGTTTAAAGTTAGTAGGTGTTCCCGAAGCCAGTTATTTACCACATTAAATCCTTGTTGCGCAAATTTACAAACTTCGTCCACAGAATTTGCAGAGAAAACCAGAGCAGTATCGTCAGCATACGAAATTATTTTCCCTCCTTCAACGGTTAAGTTACACAAGTCATTAATGTAAATTAAAAATAAGGTCAGACCTAAGATACTCCCCTGGGGAACTCCAAAACAACTATTTTCTTGATCTGAGCTGAAAATATTACCTATTTTGACGCATTGAGAACGCTCGTGTAAATAGTTTGCAAATAGTTTTAGCTCATTTCCTCTTATACCTATGTTTTCAAGCTTGTGCAATAAAATGGGAATAGAAATTGTGTCGAAGGCTTTGGCAAGGTCCAGGAAAATACCTATTGTTTGTTTTCCACTGTCCAGTTCCTTAACTAGATGGGGGTAACACGCGCTCGAGTGCGGACGTGCGCAGAGGATTTATTTTGCCTATTTAAATCAGATAACGGGACGGAACTATAAGATAAAAAGGGACAGTGTGCGTATCGATCGCGTGAGTGCATCAACTGTGCTGTGTGTGTTGCTAGGCGCACGCAGTGCATGCCTACCTACGTAGTGTACCTTTATCGATCGAAGACCACAACTAGAGTTAATAATTTCATAGAGTGCGCTTCCACAAAAATGGAAAGAACACCTACAAAAGTTTTAGAGCACTGCAGTTCTGAAACAAATATAAACAATATTAAAAAACCAATTCCGGTAGAAGAGTGGGTTCACTATCGTCAAACAAAGAAGAAACTTATTATGATTTAGACAGTGAATCGAACATGTCGCATACAAGTAGTAAAGGATCTAGCCGCAAAAACTATGCCCAAATGCTGGAAACAATGGCAGGATTTCGAGAAGACTTTAGACTCGTACACAAGCTTCTTACTGAAATGAAAGAAGAACAAGAGGATCGCACCAAAAAATTACATAAAGATATAACTGAAATTAAAAGCGAAGTGAATGAGTTGAAAAAGGTCAATAAAGACATTGAGAATGCAGTAGACTACCTCGGAAAGAAATTTTGTCAATTTGAACAGTTTAAAGAAGAGGCTATAGAAAATACGAAAAAAATTGAGAACAAAATTAAAGATTTACAGCAAAAGGACTTACACCAAGAAAAGTATAAAAAAGCATTAGAAGAGCGCGTAGGATATTTGGAGCAAAAAGAATTAGAAAGGAACATAGAATTGATCAATGTACACAAAGAAGAAGAAGAAGAGGTGATTAAGTTAGCAAGAAATATTGCAGTTGAACTGAATCTTAATGCAGATGATATAGACAAAGCGTGGAGAGTGAAGATGATCCCTAACCGAGGACCAGCTCCTATAATAATGAAACTGAGATCAATCGAGTCAAAAAAACAATGGTTAAAATGTCGAAAAACTCCCTTATACAATAGTACTATATTTGGAAATAATGACTCGACTAGAATATATATAAATGAAAACATTACAAGACAAACTAGACAGCTTTTTTGGACAGTCAAGAATAGGTTGAAGGATACCTACAAATTTATATGGATTCAGAATGGAAGAGTATTAGTCAAAAAAGATGAGATCTCAAAGGAAATACTCCATATTCGGTTTGAAAGTGATATTGATACATACACTCTACAAGATAAGGATATAAACACTCAATAGCTGTAGTCTATAGTATTTCAACCAACGTGGTATTTTAATAAGAGATGGAACCACTTCCAAAAGATATAGAATACTTAAAATACACGGATTTAAAACAATGGACTGATAGTATAAATAAAAATAATCGCGCCCTACAATGTATACATATGAACGTAGGATCGCTGAGGAAACATTTTGGAGAAGTACAATTACTATTTAGTGACTGTATATCAAAATTAGATATTGTGTGCCTGACCGAAATAAACATAACAGCGGAAGAGGTCTGTATGTACCAGATCGATGGCTTCAACATGTACTCGGACACAAGATCAAATCAAAAGGGAGGGGGTATTCTAGTATATGTGAGGAATAATATTCAATTTGATAAACAATCAACAGCTACAATACATTGCGAGTTGTTATACGGACGAGCTTTAGTTAATGGATCCAACATAAATATAATTACAATATACAGACCCCCTCGTTTGAGAAAGCCACAGTTTATTTCAGAAATTGAGGCTCTTCTGAAAACATTGCCAACGAATGAAGAAGTAATAGTTATCGGCGACTGTAATATAGACATTTTAAAATCGGATACTAACTCGATTAGGTACGTTAATACGCTTGCTCAATATGGATTGCAGTGCGGCATAAGAGACATTACGCGTGACGTTATTGTGAACGGGCGCAGGGACACGTCATGCTTGGACCATATCTTCGTGCGGAGTAAGTGTTCAGCGGAACTGTATGCGTATGTACTTACGCGCCGTGTGGCCGACCACTTCCTAACTGGTTTGACGGTGCAGATGTATAAAGAGGTAAATGAACGTTTGATAAAAAATTATCTTGATAACAAATTAATTAAACAACAACTACGAGTAGTGCAATGGTCTGAACTTTTAACAATTAATGATCCTGTAGAACTGTACATGAGATTAAATGGTATCTTTAGACCTATTTATGAGTCTTCAATAAAAAAACGCGTGGTTGAAAATAAAAGAACGTCTCGTAATTGGATGAATAATAAGCTTAAAGAGATGATTAATTATAAAGATAAACTATTTAGAAAATGGAAAAGTCAACCAAATAGTAGTACTCTAAGGCTGGAATATACACAATATAGGAATAAAACGCAGAGACTCATAAATGGGGCTAAAAACAAACACAAATCTGACATAATTAATAATTGTAAAGGTGATATACGGAAAATTTGGCATAACTTAAATAAATGGATGGGAAGTAATACTCTTTCTGTAGATGGGGTGATCGAAAGATACATGTTAGGGAAGGAAAGTATAGAAAACGTTTGTAATAATTTCTGTTTAACGTTTACCCAAGAAATAGATAATATTAAACACAACTGCACTGATAAAATGTTAGACAGAAAGTGCTACGTTTCTGAGGCTAATGTAAGTTTTCGATTTTCCAAAGTATCTGCGACGGATGTTAAAAGAATAATTGATAAACTGGACTGCAACAAATCGCCGGGGTCAGACGGGATAAGGCCCTGTGATTTAAAAGAAATTAGTGGTCAAATAAGCCCGGTCATAGCCCACTTCATAAACATGTCAGTATCTCAAGGTAAATACCCCGATGAATTAAAAATTTCAATAATTAGGCCAATTTATAAACAGGGATCACATTTGGATTACACAAATTTTAGGCCTATAGCAATTCTGAACTTAATAAATAGAATTACCGAAAAAATAATTATGGAACAGATAACAAAATATCTAGAAGATAATAAAATCTTAAATGAAATCCAACATGGATTTAGACCAAATCGTAGCACCGCCACTGCCATAGCACAGTTCTCAGATGATGTAAATAACTCCTTAAACGACAGAAAAATAACAGTAGTAATATTTATTGATTTTAAAAAAGCTTTTGACACACTGGACCACGGCGGCTTGTTGCAGTCTATGGAGGAGTGTGGAATAAGAGGCCCTATGCTCGAATGGTTCCGAGGATATTTGGAAAATCGAAAACTAAAAGTGAAGGTTGCAAATACAGAGAGTAGACTAGGAGATATAAAATATGGTGTTCCTACTGGATCCATATATGGCCCAGTAGGGTATATATTACATGTTAATAGTATATGTAATGTAATAAAAAAATCCAAGTGCTACATGTACGCCGATGACACGTGCCTAGCGTATAGTGGGACGGAAGTAAATGAGGTTTTAAAAATATTACAAGAAGATTTCGAAAATATTATACGCTGGGCACATGACAACGGACTAATAATAAACAATTCTAAAACAAAATGTATGGCTATATGGTCACCCCACAATAACAAATATAAAAACATAAATATCGAAATTAAGGGTCATTCTTATGAATGTTTACATAATAATAAGAATAGTTGCAAATGTGAGTCACTGGAATGTGTAACGTCATTTAAATACCTAGGTGTAAACATAGATAGTTCGTTCATATGGGATAAACATGTGGATTACGTTTGTAACCGATTGCGTAGCATTTTGAGTAAATTAGTTAATTTGAGCTATTACATAAACAAGAAAATTATGTATATGTTATATTATTCATTGGTTGAATCAAATATCGACTACGGGTTGTGTGGATATGGACTTACTGCAGATACACACTTAAATAAAATAAAAAATCTGCAAACGAGGGCCTTAAAATTATTAGTAAATAAAACAAAGAAACATAGTTTGAACGGTCAGTATGATAAATTATTTAAGATATGTAATGTATTACCAGTAGATAAAAAAGTTAAAACGGCAATTTTAATTGAGCAATATAATAATGAATTATATAAAGTAAAAAAAGTTCATAACTACCCAACCCGTGCCGCCAAAAGAGGTGGTAAATTAGAAGTTCCGAAAGTCACCAATAAATATGGTAAGCGTACAAGAAAATGGTTAACACCCACCTTTTGTAATGAACTACCGGTTGATCTTATCAGTAAAGCAGCCTCCAAAAGTCACCTAAAAGGCTTACTCCGTAAGCACTATCTGTCCAGGTGTCCATAGGTACATACAAGTTAATTGGATTTCAAGTCTCTGTTTGTAATGTTAAAAAAGTAGCTATGGCTAATGTTATGATATTATTGTAAATTATCTAAAAAAAAAAAAAAATTGTACGTCTGTGCGTCTCAGTCTTTCTGTTTGTTTGTCTGGCTTGGTCTCCAAAACGGCTGAACCGATTTTGGCGAGACCACTAGCAGATGGCCAACATTGTGTGATGTAACGAAGAATGTTAAGTGACAACTAGGTAATACTGTTACTTTTTAATTACATATACATGGTCATAAGTACTTTAATATGTTAATCAACTTATGTAGTTCTAATAACTAAAAATGTTTATAGATGTAACTACTAAAATATATGTTTTGTTTTCAAAGTATCAAAAATAGGCAAAATAATAAAATTGAATCTTATCATTTTGCCGTTAAACTATTATGTAGTTTGGCAAAAACAATATTGTAATTAGCCTGTAAGTTATGAGAAATAAATAAATAAATAAAATAAATAAATAAAGATAATCTGTTAAATTATGGACAGCATCTGCTGTTGATAATTTAGACCTAAACCCAAACTGCGTTTTCGATAACAGGTTGTATTTTTCCAAATAATTAACAAGTCTGTTGTTTATAATTTTCTCTAATATTTTCGATAACGAAGGCAGTAAGGCCTATAATTAGAGACTTCCTCTTTGTTACCTGATTTATAAATAGGAACCACGACGGCTTTTTTTAAACATTTAGGAAATACTCCTTCTGATAGGCATTTTTTAAAGATGTGAGTCAGTGGACGAACTAGAATGTGTTTAAATTTTTTGAGAATATGATTAGATATACTATCCCACCCGGCGGCACAGCTGTCTTTCAAGCTTAAAATGATCGCTTCTACCTCTGCCTCATCAGTATCTAGCATCACAAATGATTGGAGAGTACAATATGATATTGATCTAGAATGCGTTGAGAGCGATTGTCTTTTCACTTTTTCCGCTAATTTTTTACCTATATTTACAAAGTAGGAATTTGCAATGTTTGCAGATGTCAGCTGTGACGCGTGCACTTGTAATAAACTCGAAGATGATTCATGCTGTTTTGTAGTATACGTGGCCTATAGGATATAAGAACTATATTGAATTTGAGTAAAGCTGTGGTGAATCCATAGCTGCAAAAATGAAGAGACGTCTGTGTGTGTACTCGTAGGTCTACTGGTGAGCCCGCAACTGGAGCGCCCATCGGAGCCCGGCTCGCTGTTGCCGGTGTACTTCGACGTGCTCGGGCTGGGCGTGCTCGTGGCGCGCTCGCCGCTCGCGCTCGCCGTCGCGCTCGCCAGCGTCGCGCTCGTGCTGCTCAACGTGCACGCGCACGCCAGCCAGGTACCGCCCCATGTGTTGCACCCACGTGCTCGCCTAAATTATAAATCTATTTAGCTGGTAAAAATTAAGTTTTATTGATATATTGAGGTGACCAACCAAAATAGGATGCTTTATGAAAATTACTAATATCGAATATGGGGTTAATGAAATGGTTCGGTCAGGCGCATCGCCAGCTGTACATCGGCTACTGGTCCTGGTGGGCGGCGGCCGGGCGCTGCGCCGCGTGGCTCGCGCTGGGCGCGGCCGGCGGCGTGCTGGCCGGCGCGGGCTCGGCGGCGCTCGCGTGCGCGGCCGACGCCAGGCTGGCGTTCTATTCGCAGACGTGGCTGCTGACGCCGCTGGGCACGTTTCCCGCGCTCGCCGTGTCCTGGGCGGTCCTACGATGGTAATAATGACTCTATTGCTATTTCTCTGTGAAATAGGAATTTACATTACATATACGGGATAGAAGTCGTAGCTCGGGTATGCGCGCAGGTGGCGGCGCGGCGCGGCGGCGTGGGCGCGCGGCTGGCTGGCGGCGCGGCTGGCGCGCGAGGCGGGCGCGCTGCTGGGCGCGGCGGCGCTGCTGGCGAGCGCGCTGCTGCGGCTGCGCTCGGGCTTCCTGCCGCTGCTGGGCGCGCTGCTGACCGCGCTGAGCGACCGCGCGGCGCTGCTGATCGCGCACGAGGACAAGGTGGGCCTGCCGATCGATTGCGGACACACAGTACCGAATATAATTACCGCTTCCCTAAAACACCCCAAATGCGGAGTAGAAGGTGGAATGAATTTAATACTTAATAATTTTTTATTGGTTAACAAAACTGATATGACACAATTAAATTAGTGAAAGTCCTTAATAACGTTTGGTGAATACGAAGGGATATATAGTTTTTTAAAGTTTTTCATGTACATATACCCGAGTGTTGTTCCCCAGCGCGGCGACCGGTGCCGCGTGGCGCTGTGGGCGCTGGGCGCGGCGCTGCCGGCGCTGCAGAGCTGGTACGTGCTGCTAGCGATGCTGGCCACGCTGGTGCCCATCGCCGGCCGCGCCGGCACGCCGCCGCTGCCCGCCGACGTGAGTGCGGCACACCGCCGAACAATAATAGACAATGAAACACTGAATCGCCACTTCCTAAGCTTGTTTGTCCTCGCCACTTGCCATCGGTCGTTAATGTTGTAGGTGTTGAGTGCGATCGGCGTGTTGCAGGTGCTGGTGATCGCGCTGACGGGCGCGATGTCGCTGTGGGCGCTGAGCTGGCTGCTGCCGTTCGTGGCGGCCACGCGGCGCGCGCACGTGCTGGTTAGTGTCCTCACTGGTGGCCAATAACTAGCCAAATCAACAGGCGAAAGTGAAAGCAAACCCAATGCAAGACACAACCACGCCCACGCACGAGTTGCTTCAATGAGCTTCTCATTGACGTTGTTTACGACGAAATTGTTCGATCGATACTGACGATATTTTTAAAAAATTTCAGACTATAATTTAGGAGGTACAAGAAGTTTAAAGAACAAACCATACGGTTCATTCATCTTTAAGCATGTCATATTTGAGAATCGTATGACAGGATGGATATGTCCAGTTTACTACTCAGTTTTATTGTCATACAAACATCCTTATTTTCATATGTTTGCAAAAGATAAATGATTATGATTATTGAAGTCTGAGGTAAATAAGTCATTAGAATATAATTAAACGGTGACAGGTAGCGGATAATAAGTTGATCTTAATGTAAGTTAGGATTATACACTTATTCAATTTACATAATTTGTGGGTGAGTCTCTCATTCACTGGGCTTAACTGACGTGCCACATGTTACACCGGCGTTAGATATGGTCGTTCGTGGCGGCGTGGGCGCTGGCGCTGGCGCTGGTGGTGGCGGGCCCGCTGTACGCGCCCTACAGCGCCGAGCGTCCGCAGCGCGTGTTCCTGTTCCACACGCGCCGCACGCTGCACGCGCCACTCACGCTGCACGAGGCGAGCGGCCTGCACGAGCTGCACGAACCGCACGAGCCGCAACACTACGACATGTTCTGGGTGCCCGAGATCGACGCCAACACTCGCCGCACGATCGCACAGATGGCCGCCAAAATCGGCACTACGGTTTGTATAATATAATAATATATAGAGGTTAATTTGTCGCTTGATTGAAATGATTAACTAGATTGAACATTAGCTAATTTTTGACAATTATAGCGCACCCTAATAACAACGATAACACTACTGCGATGACTGCAATTTTGTTTAAATTTAAATTAAAAAATAATTTTTTTTGGCGATTAGGCCAATTTATGTTTCATAATCGTCGTTTACTTTGAAAATACATTAGCTGGAGACGCCGGGCGACGAGTGCACGCGCTGGGTGTACTGCGGCGCGCCTTACTACCTGCCGGTGCTGGGGTTCGTGTCCCGCGGACACTGGCTGGCGGCGCGCGAGCCGCCCGCCGTGACCCTGCACGCCCGGGTGCGGCTCGCCGAGCTCAACGACACCGCCGCGCTGCTGCACTTGGAGCTCACAGGTGACCGCTCGCCCATTACGGACGATACGATACAAACGTGCGGTTCAAATAAACATGTACGCGCGGCGCGTCCGCAGGCCCGCAGCACGTGGTGGTGATCGTGTCGCCGACGCGCGGCGGCCGCGTGTCGTGGCTGTCGGCGGACGGCGTCGGCGAGCTGGCGCCGCTGACGGCCGCCGCGTGGCGCCGGCAGCGCCGCGACACGTACTTCGTGGCGCTCCACGACGCGCGCCCCGCCCGCACCGCCCGCGCCGCGCGCTGGAACCTCACGCTCACCGTCACCCGGGAGCGCGCGCCCGCAGGTGATATACACTCGTATACTACCTACCTCGTACACGATATGTTCGAGCTCGTGGGAATGATGTGACGACGTATCCCACAGAACGGCCAGATGAGCGGCCGCCGACGGACGGCGCGCGCTGGGCGTCGCTGTCGCTGGCGGGGCACGCGCTGGCCGCCGGGCGCGCGGGCTGGCAGCGCGCGCACGCCGCGCTCGCCGCCGCCGCGCCGCCGCACGCCGCGCTCACCGGCTGGGGCGTGCAGCAGCACCTCTACACCGTGTAACAGGCGCCGGCGGGCACGCGCTGGCCGCCGGGCGCGCGGGCTGGCAGCGCGCGCACGCCGCGCTCGCCGCCGCCGCGCCGCCGCACGCCGCGCTCACCGGCTGGGGCGTGCAGCAGCACCTCTACACCGTGTAACAGGCGCCGGCGGGCACGCGCTGGCCGCCGGGCGCGCGGGCTGGCAGCGCGCGCACGCCGCGCTCGCCGCCGCCGCGCCGCCGCACGCCGCGCTCACCGGCTGGGGCGTGCAGCAGCACCTCTACACCGTGTAACAGGCGCCGGCGGGCACGCGCTGGCCGCCGGGCGCGCGGGCTGGCAGCGCGCGCACGCCGCGCTCGCCGCCGCCGCGCCGCCGCACGCCGCGCTCACCGGCTGGGGCGTGCAGCAGCACCTCTACACCGTGTAACAGGCGCCGGCGGGCACGCGCTGGCCGCCGCCCTATATACATACCTTGTTTTACGGAAGCTCTCTCAATTTATAAAGAGTTTCGTTAGTAAAAAAATCTTAATTAATTCCTTGTAGGATTATACCTCTCGAATAAAATACCCGCACTTCGGCATTATATGACAATCGAAGTGATGTTTAATTAAATGCTAATGTTTAATACAAAAATAAAATATTTTAGTAAAATTTACACACCTGTCCTGCTGACACTACCCATTTTATTATGACTCACTTGTGCATCTATTTATTATAATACTGCATTTTATTTAACAATCGTATATCCTACGTGAAGTTAAAATTTCAATAATGTATCTATATCTGTAGATATTGATCTATTCACTACAAGCATAGCAAGTGCTAGGTATCATTTGTGCCACGAAGGCAATATTTAGGGTGCCTAATGTTGTTTTATTTTAATAATAAGCACAAAATGTTTACTCTTTATTTGGTTATAACAAAGAAGAATATACATAACGCGCAGTTAAAGTCCAGTGTCTGAACTTGTATGTATGTATGACTAAAAAATCGTACCTATTTCTTATCCGTTGGTCTTCCTAACAATAAATAAATAAACAAAATAAATGCAATATAAAGTCGAGGAAGAATATTATAAGTCGGCGGATAAGATGGATGCTACTTTATACAATAGGTATGTGGCGACACTAGCGCCACAACGTATTATATTACCTAGATATATTATATTAGCGCTTTACTGAGATAAATACATAGACATATGACATATCACAAACAAACATTCCATCCAGTAGCTTAACAATGATACAAATGTGACGAGAAAATGTGTATGCTCAGAATGAAAGAACAACTCTCCTTGAGATTAATATTTGCGCAAGATGGTAATATTTAAGTATCATTTCTGGGTATTATGATGACAGCTACTATGCGTTATATTGTAACAGTCTTACCACATTGACCAGTTTTCCCGCCCTATACTTGACAAGTGAGTATACCTTAATATTAGGTACATAAAATAATGATTAAACAATACTTTGTTTCCGTAGTATTTTTTGAGAGTTTCGCCTGTTACTTGTATACACTTTATGTAAACAGTTTAGATTTCGTTTTAAAAAAATCAAGGGCCGGATGTACGTTAGTACTTATTTATCTCGATGGACCGGATAGACTGCCATAATTTAGCATAAAGCTTATTAATTACAATTTAGTTTCTTATTTTTAGATTATTTTTTAGATATCTTGTCTATCAATCAGACTTTATCAGCAACTTGTAAGACGCCCTTAGTTAGTACTAACTATTCAATACTAGTCTCAAATGTCACAATCAAATGGTTAGCGGTAGCTTAAAGTTCTGTTTAGCAATAATTTAAATATTTTTCACGGAAAGGAAAGATTGCCGGCGTCGGCGCAGCCAGAACAACCTACGAGATTGTCAATAATGTCAATTATGAAAATATATTTTTAAAATTGTGATAAATATGATGATATTATTTAATTACTTACTTTTTTTACACATTATACCTACTATTTATATAGATAGGAACATTACTGTAAAAATGTATTTGATTTGTTTAGATTTTGTTTGTTTAGTTTATTTTATATTTAGAATTACTTAGTAATAAATTAATTTGCCTATGTGTTCCTAATAGAAATCTGATTTTTTAAGGCATTTTAGCCTTTTAGTAAATTATATTGTTGTGCGTGCTTTTTATAAGTAACTATCGTATCTACGGTCAACAAAACTACTTATTATGCATTAGGGAGATCGCTAAATATATTTCTTGACAATATGCTTTCATTGGGAGAATCCATTTCACACACCAGTGAAATTCAAATTACGCACGCACCATCTTAACTAATATTTAATTTCTAGCTAGCTTGGTACCGGCACAATTCACTTTGTTGACTGTACATACGTAGTTACAAAAAATATGACTGTTAAGTTATATAGGTATGTAAATTTAGGAAATTTTTAATACCGGCTTGTATAATGTTCAAATTTTAATGTTATGATATGAATCTTGCGGCACAGACCGACCCGACCCAAAGTGGCGCCCAAAAAGTGCGTGTTATAATTAAGTGGCATTAGTTCTTTACTCGACTATGATAAGGGAAGAGTTATGTTACTTAGTTACTATCCAACCTAAGGTTGGAAATTGCAATAGGGCAAAGTCTGCCTTTGTATACATCATTGTTTGATGTTATTAGTTTTATTTATACTCGTATTAATAATGGTACAATAAAGAGTACGATTTACTGTTTGGTCTAATGTTTGAATGGCGGACTAAATCAAAACTATTTTATTTAAACTCATCCTTTTAGGCTTAGTCGGGTCAAAGAACTATAATTGTTGAAGGAAATATGTTGATATATTTTATTGTAATAAAGGATGTGTTTAAAAGCTGTGTTGTTTCTTCCCGTCCTGTGATTCTACCACATTTCATAAACGCAGACGCTAGCGACTGAGTTAGGATATTGTATGGAATTTCTTATCTTACTATCCGCCAGGGGCGCTGTACAGGTCATCGCTAATATACAAGGTGAATTTAAATCAACTGCAAATATTTAAAGGGGATATTCAGACCACTAAACTGAACAACTTTCTCAAATAAACTTATGTCGAAATACGAAAAAAAATTTTTGACCTCCCATACGAATTGAGAATCAGCTGATCTAGTTTAGTATGGAGAGTGTAAAATAAAATTTCGTATTTCGATAAGTTTATTTGGAAAAGTTGTTCAGTATAGTGGTCTGTATCTGCCCTTAAAATATATGCAGTTGATTTGTGTGCACCTTATAGTTGCTAGTGTCTGCGTTTATTGAATCTCGTGGTCCTGTCCAATCATCTCACACTCGTCTCTAGTTGTATTCAAATCGTCATCCCATATTTGAATATATATTTTTGTTCATAGAGCTCACGAGCTACATGAAAATTCCTTCTTCACTGTGGTTTAGTTGCTGTTGCCCGCGACTTTGTCATGACATTAACCAACACAAAAAAAATCTAATTTGTTGCATTCGTTAGAAATTGCTACTTATGTACTTGATTGGAGGCAAACTCATGCCTTGAGTTCATTCAAACGACGATATTTTTTTTAAGGAACCGATTTTGATGATACAAACAATGTTTTGCAGAGTTAAAACAAAGCAATTCCTGCCTTCCAAAGCACGGAATCATCCTTATACTATCAAGCAATCCGGTGATTCGAGCCTGCATTGTCCTAATCAAACTGAAAATAACTAGATAAATTAGGATTCCCGTTGGAAGGGCGTGGGTTCGAACCCACGCCCTCCGGATCTTCAGAACCACAGAGGCAGAAAATTATAACAGAACTAGCTTTCGCCTCCATCCGATCTACTTGGCTACAAATCAATTATCGTTTACGATAAAGCGTTAGCGAAGCTTAAAGAATAGCCTTTGAGCGAACACTTGGCGAAGCCCGCTGGCAGCCACACACGTTACGGCAGTTACGCAGATTGATATAGATGCACACAAAGTAAAAGTCAGTTTGCGACAACGAGTTTATTAATGGGACTTTTACACTAACACGACTACGGAATAAATACTATACATAGTCTTTGGAATATCGTGTTTGCTTGTGCCGGCCGACAAACTGGCCATCAAATCAACAATATTATACATATGTAGTTACATTTATTTAAAACTTGGGCGCCAGTCGCTGACATGACGTCACAGCGTCTCGACCACAGGCCTGCCGTCATCTCGACAATAAAATAGTTATGAAATTTCGAATGTGAAATGCTGTCGTTTGTGAAAACGAGTGAATAATTCATTCAGCTTGATTTATTTAATTCACGCATTTATTGTCAAATGGAATTATATTATTAAAACCTTCACCTGAATCATCCATGTTGGGTTGGATTACATAACCCAACCCATATTATTTTCTTTGTCCAGGGTACAAGAGAATTTAATAGTTTTTCTTACAATAACTGGCAGCCAGGTATTCAAACGGTTCAAAATTGAGACTGATTGACTATTCGAAAGTAATTAATAAGTTAAAAAATAAATTTGAAAATCATAGGTGGAAATCAAAAATAAAACTTCAGACCGCGACTAGCGCCTCTTACGCTCTTATATTCTAAAAAGGAATTCTTTTCCTTGAATTTATTTCAATAAATAATCTAACGCCACGACATACTACCATGATATATTTCATAAAAGGCGCGATTTAAGTCAAAAAATTTGATGTCTGTTTCGATAGCAAAGCTGGAGATGGATGAGTCCACCTGTGGCAACTTATGTACAGTTTTGATTTATTCAGAGTAAAATCACACAAAAGTATTAAAAGTCAATAATTCTTTTGGTTTTGCTCCTCTTCATTTCTTGCATCATGAACTATATTACCTAAAATTACAGAGTAATCTCAAGATAAACGCCTACTTCTTTCGTTTTTTAATATGATATCCACGGTGTGGCGTGCGATTCTTGCGGACGCACATTAAATGCTAAGTTTAAATAATGGTCGTTAGTTATCTCTTTTTCACATTTTCGAATTAATAAATTATTCGCACCTGTTAGCAACAGAAAAACGAGTCGTCCAGCGATCGAGGTCACACGCATACTTCTACAGTATAATAACATTGCACATTCACTTCAACAGCTCATTTTGTATCGTAAACTATTTAGTCGACATCTCCACTGAGCAGTGCGTCCTTACTCCAAATAACAAAAATCTGTTTTTATTGGACACGTTCGATCTACATCGATCAATAACATCGGGAACCACTCGGTTACTAAGCTACTCGCACTAAATTACACACCAACTACTGTAACATACACTGCGGGTCTCCCAGACCATCTTTACTAAGAACCGCTTTATACCAAGAATGAATGGATCACAGAAGCCTTGGGCCTCACTTTTACTTTGCAGTTAGATCCCGCATTCACCATACTATTTGCATTATCTGTGTGCATTGCTCACTACCAACTTCTAGAGATAACATAGGTGTGTCACAAGGGGATGGTCACGGCAGTGGTGGTGATGGTGGGATATCGGGACCAGAACAACAGCACTCAGTTTCCAGCGTAACATCATACTGTTGCTCCAGTAAGCCTGCCTCTTGCTGACAGGTCAGATCACTGGCAGCTCTTTGGTTTCACTTCGCTTACGCCCAAATCTGAAAATAAAGTTTAATATAAACAAAATGTAGGAATATAAGGGTTGCAGTGTAAACACCGTTATTCTTGATACTGGTAGTTTAGTACCATGAGTAGACTTCAATATGAGTAAAAAATAAAAATATAATTTACTTACTTTCGAATTAACTTATGTATACTTATTAATTTAATAAGTTAATTGAATAATCCACGTTCACGTAAACGCCAGCTGCACGCGCGACACGCGGTGCTCGTGGCCGCACAGCGTGCAGCGTGCAGTGCCGCACACACTCACCCGCAGCGTGCAGTCCCAGGAGGCGGTGGCGAGCGCGGTGCCGTCGGGCGCCAGCTGCACGCGCGACACGCGGTGCTCGTGGCCGCACAGCGTGCAGCGTGCAGTGCCGCACACACTCACCCGCAGCGTGCAGTCCCAGGAGGCGGTGGCGAGCGCGGTGCCGTCGGGCGCCAGCTGCACGCGCGACACGCGGTGCTCGTGGCCGCACAGCGTGCAGCGTGCAGTGCCGCACACACTCACCCGCAGCGTGCAGTCCCAGGAGGCGGTGGCGAGCGCGGTGCCGTCGGGCGCCAGCTGCACGCGCGACACGCGGTGCTCGTGGCCGCACAGCGTGCAGCGTGCAGTGCCGCACACACTCACCCGCAGCGTGCAGTCCCAGGAGGCGGTGGCGAGCGCGGTGCCGTCGGGCGCCAGCTGCACGCGCGACACGCGGTGCTCGTGGCCGCACAGCGTGCAGCGTGCAGTGCCGCACACACTCACCCGCAGCGTGCAGTCCCAGGAGGCGGTGGCGAGCGCGGTGCCGTCGGGCGCCAGCTGCACGCGCGACACGCGGTGCTCGTGGCCGCACAGCGTGCAGCGTGCAGTGCCGCACACACTCACCCGCAGCGTGCAGTCCCAGGAGGCGGTGGCGAGCGCGGTGCCGTCGGGCGCCAGCTGCACGCGCGACACGCGGTGCTCGTGGCCGCACAGCGTGCAGTGCCGCACACACTCACCCGCAGCGTGCAGTCCCAGGAGGCGGTGGCGAGCGCGGTGCCGTCGGGCGCCAGCTGCACGCGCGACACGCGGTGCTCGTGGCCGCACAGCACGCACACGCGCACTGCACGCAGCGCGTCCCACGCGCACGCCGTGTAGTCGCTGTAGCCGGCGAACAGCAGCCGCCCCGACACCGACCACTCCACGGAGTTCACGCCGAAGATGATGCTGTCCTTCTGGTAGCGCGCCACCTGCACATCGGACACGCAGCCTTGAGTACCAGGCATCGATCGAGTAGGGCATGCAGGACTATCCTTACTACCAAGACACTTGTGATATTATGAAATCATGCTGTAAAATATTTGACCAAGCTCGAAAAAGATTTATTAATTTACTAAATTCTTGTGCACAAAAATTTCTCCCAACAAAATTTAGTAATTTGAGATCATTGCTCATTTGTTCATGCTTTTAAGTTTTATTATTAACTAGCTTTCGCCCGCGTTATTTATCCACAAGAACAGTGCTTTTTCCCGGGCTGAAAGGTATCCTATATCCTTCTCAATACTTCTATCTATGTGTATGCAAAATTTCAGGAAGATTGGTGCAGTAGATAGAGCGTGAAAGTGTAAAAAACTCACTTCCGCATTTATAATATAAGTAAGGATTGTGTCTGTGTGAGCACTGACCTCGCGGTCGGCCCGCAGGTCGAACAGCCGGCAGCAGGAGTCGTCGGAGCCCGAGGCCAGGCTGTCGCCGGACGGGTGGTAGCGCACGCTGGTGACGTCACTGTCGTGAGTGTCGAACGCCTGCACCGCCTGCCCCGAGCGCAGGTCCCACACCAGCACCGCGCGGTCGCAGCCGCCCGACACGAACGTGTCCCCCATGTCCGACGGCGCCAGGTCCAGCGACATCACGTCCGCGGCGTGCGCCTGTACCGCACACATACACATGTTACTACATCCACACCAGCACCGCACGGTCGCAGCCGCCCGACACGAACGTGTCCCCCATGTCCGACGGCGCCAGGTCCAGCGACATCACGTCCGCGGCGTGCGCCTGTACCGCACACATACACATGTTACTACATCCACACCAGCACCGCGCGGTCACAGCCGCCCGAAGTCCGCGGAAGTGATGTCGATCCAAACAAATCATCTTAAATTTTTTAGTTTAAATCAAGAATTTTGCGATGATTTACGATAGAACAATTGAATCGTCTGATTTCCAAACAAATCATCGCAAAATTCTTGATTTAAATTAGAAAATTAAGATGAAAGATGTAAAAGTTCACCTTTCGAGTACCACCCTTTGTTTGATGGTTTTCCATCATGCATGAATAAGCGTCTAAGGTGCGCCTAACGTTATTGAGTGTACAACGGGAGTGAAAATTAAAGAAGCGACGACTAACAACTTCATCGCGATCGCGAGGGGAAGTAGGACAGTACCTTTATAATAAGTCAGAATTTTCACACACTCGCCATATATTTATTCAGTTAGTTTGTTGTAAATGTCAGTTTTTACCAATATAGTAATTTTATCAGTTTTACCAGTGAGCTGCATTAAGCAGAATTTAACTAACAGTTCAAATCTATACAAAACATGATGATATATGATATAGAGGCACACAAGTAACCTGGAAGCTCTGCAGCAGCTGCCCGGACTCGACGTCCCAGAGCGCGCACGTGCCGTCGCCGCTGCCCGTGAGGATCTGTCGGTCGGAGTTGTTGAACAAGCAGCACGACATGTAGGACGTGTGCGTGGCCACGGTGCGCTTGCGGGCCGCCGGCTCCTCGTCCGAGCACGACAGCGGGAACACCGTCACCTTGTTGTCCAGACCGCTGCAACGTACGCACGGTTATCATCTGCCGGATCAAGTCCGCCGGCACTGGTCTATTTATGTATTTAAAGTTTTTGCATTTTTACAAAAATACAATAGTTTACTGCTACGCCAAGCTTAGGATCGAACAGCAAAAACTAGGTGGTGCCATGTAAAAACTAAACTTGAAATCGATGATCTTACGATTTATTGACTGCTCAAATCCATTTTATTTTTGATTGACCACAATAAACTATTTTATAAACGAATGCTGAAAACAACCCTGGGTTAAACCTAGAATACAAGCCACCTTTATCTGGTTGTTACCTATTTTTCTCTCTTATTACAAAATGAAATTATATTTACTATCTTTGGAGATGGAAAAAAGAAACAAAACAAATCTTCAGGTTCTTCCTATATTGTCGGTAGAAAAGGCGTAAAAATTTGTTTACAATATATTTGCAAAATATTGGCACTCACCCAGCAGCCACCATATTGCCGGAGGGTGCGTATGCGCAGGCCATGACCCATGTGCTTGGCATCGAGATGGTGGTCTCCTTGGTGGCCGTGAACCCGTCCCACACGATCACCTTGCCATCCTATACACACACACAAACGTAAAGACTCCTACACACTACTTAGCATCATCTGATTCAGATTAATGGTATACATTGTGTGCAATAGGTAAGGCAAATTACACATTTAACAAGCTAAGATTTCACCTGTTAAGGTGAAAGTGTTGACTTTTAGTTCTCTGTATAAAATATTTTCTTAAGGTAGAATATAGTTATAATTATAACTTAAATACTTAATTAATTTGTTTTAAAGCTTCTTATGGTTCCTATGCACATTATTATAACAGTTACCTGTGAAGATGAAACTATGTGGCGCTTGTCTGGCGACCAATCGGAGCAGAGCACCTTGGCCTGGTGTCCCTTCAGCACGCGGCGCAGCTTCAGGTTCGGGAAATTGATGGTCTCCAGCCGTTCAGCCACACATGACACTACACAATAAACAAGCCTTGTAATACAATAGAGCATGTAGTGTCAGGTACAGTGTACAAATGTTTGAATTTGTTGACAAGTTTATTTTTGTAACTTTTGTTAAGCTTATTTGTTTTAAATTTATAGAGAAGAAAGTTTACTCTAAAGTCACTGTCCTTTTTAAGTAGAAACAATATGAACAAGCATATCAAATTGTAAGTGGAACCGCAAACAGGTAGTGGATAAATAATAATCCTCCATACTAATATTATAAATGTGAAAGGCTGTCTGTGTCACCTCTTCACGGCTAAACTGCTGGACCGCGTGACACATAGGCCTCCCCCAACAATTTCCACTTCTCTCTATCTTGAGTTTCTCTTGTCCAGAGTGGGCCAGCAAACTTTTTTATGTCATCAGACCATCTTTTAAGAGGTCTCCCCAGATTAGTATATTATTGGTATAATTTAAGTAATTTTATTGAAATTACAATACTTTCAACATTGTGTATCTGACCAACTAATTGAAATTGCAACAAAAATAACTATAAAATCCAGGTTGTGTTTAGATTTTGGTTGATCAGTTATGCAATGGCTGAATGTACTCAGCCATTATTAGGTAGCTATTGTAGAACTTGGATAACATGATACATTATATCTACATAAACACATGAATGACCTATGTGAAAGTGTTTAAACATAGCTGGCCATGACAGTTATAGATATGAGAAGTTTGAGACTTACGGGTGACGTCGTTGAGTTTCTGGCGCTCCTCCTCCAACTTCTGCTTCAGGGCCTCGGCCTCACGCAGCAGCGACTCCAGGGTCTCCTCGGGGCTCGCGGAAACCGCTGTGTCGGCCGCCATCGCAACCGACCTCTCGCTCCCACTAACGAATACGATATCTTTCACCACATCCTAACAGAGCTAGAAGTATTTAAGCACAGCTTAATAGTGTTGAACATATGCCATTAAAAATAATAGATTTCAACAAGAAATAGATCAAATCTAAATTATATGGCACTAATTCATAAATTCCATATAAATTCTGATCGATTTATCCTTTTCTCATTAGTCAGACTGACTGCAGTCAACGTCAAACTCGCGACCAGCTCTCCACAGGATATGAAATCAAAGCTTACATCTGAGTTGACTTGACAATCTTGACATTGACATGACTGACTAATGACATTTAATTTGGTCTTGTTTCTTGCTTTGCTTGGTTACCTATTTAAAATATTTATTGTGGTTACAGTGGTTATTTACGATACACGATATCTTTTTCGTAATTTTTATTTCTTCGATTACAATTTTTGATTCATCAAAAATGGCTTCTGTCATTTAGAGCTGGGTATTACTAGTATATTTGTGCATTACTTACATTTGATGCTGTAAACTTTTCATGTTTTATGGTGTGCTGTCATAACACCATGTACTAATCTGACAAAGACTATATTGGTTAACTGCATCTCTTGTGATTTGATTCCCTTTTATTTTGTGTTTACGATGGCTAAGTGGATTGGATACGCGGTGTCCGTGAACTGTGGTGAGCCGCTAGGATGTTATCAGGGCACGATTCTGGAAGCAGATGGCAGTACTGTAACACTCACCAAAGCCTTCAGGAACGGGTTTCCGTATCCGAAGACAAAGGTGACACTGAAGTGAGTACTAAAAACATATATCCATTTAGTCCTCATAGTAATTTTAGCATCTTTCAATCAAGGTTTAGGAAGCTATTTTATGCTTATATCAAAATAAGTTATTTTGATATAAGCATAAAATAGCTTCCTAAACCTTAACGGTTCAGATCCCAGGGTCTGCTGAAACGCAATGTCTTATTGTTTTAGCAGTGAATAGCATTGCTGAGTCCTGGGCTCTAAAGCTAAAGATGGAACCAGAAAAATAGAGACAGAATCAATATAATGGCAATTTGTTAACAGTGCTGCAGACATAAAAGAGCTGAAGATCATCGAGGCGCCCCCGGAGCCCGCCGAGCAGCCGCACAGCACAGTGGCAGTCAGCAAGGTCGGGAAGAAGGGCCCACGCGCTACGGTCTGTGAGAACCTGCAGGCCAACCCCAGTAGCTCAGGTGATGACTAACAGAATAATAATACAGATAATGGTGTGTTGGATTGACCCCTGCAGCATCTAAAGGGCTAAAGGTTACCACGTCACATAGGACTTAATAGTATCAAAACTTAACAAGGTTTATCATGTTCTGTACATCATTTAGCATAATGTGAATCTACTTGATAATATTTTTCTACATAGTGCCAAGGGAAAAAAGGCAGTTTGCTTTGTATTTCACGACTTTAGCTGATTAGCATAAAGTAGATTGATTTAGTTAGAAGAAAATGGTAGGTAGCTAATATTGTTAGATTGACTTTGGCCATGGCAATAGTTTACTTATCTGTGCAGCAACCTTACCAAAGATTGGAACTGGAGGACAAGGAAGATTATAATAGAACAATAATATACCTAGATACCTATTACTGTTTGACTAAAGAATGTGATGATGACAAGCAAAACCAGGGCTCAGTATCAAGTGGCAAGACTGTATGTTATGTTATGTAGACAAGTTAAAGTATTACTTTTTTGTAGTAGAATGCTTTAGTTACCAGTCCATAATTTCCAACACTTAAGGTACAAATAGAAGATAAAGAAAATAAGTAGTTGTAGGAACTAAGCAGTTGTTAGTTTCCGTTCCAAGAGTGTGATGATGACGCAGGCAACCAAGGCCCGGCGGCCGGAGGCGGCAAGGTTCCAGGGCCGCGGCCCGGGCCGTCCCAGCAGCCCGCGCGCAGCAAGCCCATCGATATCCAACCCAAAAACAATAAAAACAACACACATGCAGGTAGGTATTTAGCCTAGGCAATGAATGATTGTGGATGGAAAAGTTGAAAGCAGAAAATTTGACTTATGAACTTTGTAAAGACTAGTTAGGAGATAAATATACTAAAAGTCCTGACCCCTCCGAGGTGAGCCCGAGGGGAGGGGGGGGAAAGAAGGTCCCGTTTTTTGGTTTTTTATTTTATTGTACTACATAATGAAACTTGATAAAATTCTCTACAACTTTGCCTTTTACACTTTTTATCTATCTCCACGACTGATTTTCAAAAATGTGTCCAATTCTCCGTCCTGTTCGTTGTTTTTTATATTTTACCTCCTAAACGGTGCGTCGCACGAAATATTGTTGTACTAAATAATAGAACCTGAAAGAACCTTCTACAACTTTGTCCTTGACTATTTTTATCTATCTCCAATCGTTGCATAGCTATGAGGTCCAAACAATAAAAAACGATTTTTCAAAAATGTGTTCAACTTTGTTCCATTCTTTGTGCTTTTGCTCACATCTCGAAAACGGTGCATCGCACGAAATAATGATGTTCTACATAAAGAAACCTGATAAAATGTTCTACAACTTTGCATTTTACACTTGTTATCTATCTTCAATCATTGCATAGTTATGAGCTTCGTTAATAGTGAATTTAAAAAATAGTTCTACACTTAAGTCTCCTATCATACATTGCTTTTTTGTAAAAGTTTTTAAAGTTGTAAAAGTTGAGAGTATCGGTGCCGACCGACAGGTAGTTCGGGCGCGACGGGCTCCACGCCGAAGTCCCGCGTGGACAAGGCGCGGCGCCGCAACGAGGCGTGCTTCGGCGGCGACGCGGCGCCCGCGCTCGAGGACTTCGACTTCGAGGGCAACCTCGCGCTGTTCGACAAGCGCGCGCTCTGGGAACAGATGCGGCACTCGCACAAGCCCGACCTGGTGCGGCAGGCCGATGAGGTATACACATGTTCTATTATACTCATCTCAACTTACAGCCGCATTCAGTACATATACATCATCATTTTGTATTTAATTGTAGGTGGGCAAGTTTCGTCACGACGAGAACGTGTTGGGTCCGGGCGCGGGCGGCGCGGGCGGCGCGGGCGGCGGTGCGGGGGCGGCGCGCGCCATCCGCGTGCCGGACGCGCTGCGCGGGGAGCTGGACTACGTCACCGACGACGGCGTCGTGGTGCCCGCGCTCACCGGCGCCGCCCGCCGCCGGCTGTGGGAGGCGGTGTGGCGCTCGGGGCTGGGCGCGAGCGCGGTGCCGCTGCTGGCGCGCGCGGCCGCCGACGTGGCGCTGCGGCTGGCGGGCGGCGGCCGGCGGCTCGACGTGCGCAACCACCACCAGACGCCCGTCGTCGTCGCGCTGCTCGGTATCAAAACATTACTCGTATGCCATTCGAAAGATGACTGCCTGCATTTGTTGTTTCTCTCCCTATACCATGATTCTTTTACACTTTTACAGTACACACTCGAGGACCTGTACGAAGCCGCTGACTATACTTTCGTCAGTGGCGGAGTATCAGTCCCGCGTCCCACAAGTAAAAAGACTTTTCAATGTGCGGACTTAATGCTAAAATCATTAGAAAAAACAGAAAAGTGTATATATAAAATGAACATAGTGTCCCCGAGATGCAGACGGAGAAGCGGGACAATGATTTGTTTTATAATTATGTTACACGCCATCTAGCGATGAGTACAGCGAAGTTAAAAACAAAATCATTACCCTTCCTTTTGGCTTCGCCGTAGTCGGGTAAAAATAGGTCAAACATGTTTTGTGATTAATCTATGTAATTATTCTGTGATCGCTCCTCACATTACCAGAGTTGAATTGTTAAGCTATTTGAGTGTGTTGGTAGCTTACACTTAGACCTTTGGCTTTATGTATCTTTTGAAGTACGAAACAGATTATACAAACATAAATAAACCAAATTCAGATATCACACAAGAGCTAGATCTTGATCAACTTTTTTTGTCATTATTAATTAATGGTTTTTAAAGTGTAGTAATTTGAAAAAAAAACGAACGAAATATGATCTGAACGCAAAATAAACAAGCGAAATGCTTATTTTGCGTCCAACTCATATTGTGTCCGTTGATAAGTGCACATTTAACAATCCTTATTTTGAGTTAAATTCACATTGTGTTGTTTTTCAAGTGCACATTTAGCGAAGTGCCTGTTTGTTTGACCCGTCTCTCCTTGCTTTATCTAGGCGCCAACAACGGCGGCGCGATGGGCGCGGCGGCGGCGCGGGTGCTCGCGTCTCACGGCGCCCGCGCGGCGCTGTGTGTGTGCGCGCCCGCACACGCACACACGCGCACGCCCGACTCGCTGCGACGCGAGCTGGCGGCGGCGTCGCTAACGGGCGTGGCGACCTGCTCGCTGGACCAACTGCCGAGTCCTGACGTCGTGCTACTGGCGCTGCATGACGAATGCGATGATGATAATGTGAGTCGTTATATAGTCAATCAGGGTAGTTGAAATAGTCATCATAACTCAATGCTTCCGAGTCTCGGTGGGGTGTTGGTGTTCCTGCCTGGCGCTGCATGATTATGATAATATAGGTGCTGTGTCGAGAGCTGTCACACTGTGTACACTTCACTATTGTTTCGTATTTTATGACCATTTTAGGAAATCATTATTCTTGGTTTAGGTTGCAGGCAGGCGCTGGATGCAGGCCGCTTCCAACAGGTAATTTTGGAAATCCTAGGGCCTATGTTCAACATTGGAAAGCCTGCGATGATGATGTTTAGAAAACATTAACATGCTATAGTCCGTAAATCTGTGCTTAAACTTGTACCATATATCACTTCGGAAGTCAGACACTGGGTTTGGTCTACATCTCGGAGTCAGACACTGGGTGTGGTCTACATCTCGGAGTCGGACACTGGGTGTGGTCTACATCTCGGAGTCAGACACTAGGTGTGGTCAACATCTCGATGATGATGATATTAATTTATCGATAAATAGTCATTTTTTTTAAGTTTAGAGTAAAAACCGAAACAGTAGTCATTTTTTTAAGTTTAGAGTAAACGCCCAGTGAAATGGACTTTTATCGGGTGTAAATGGACGGATATCGGGCGCTTATTATTTCCGACTTTTCGCCCGGACAAAAGCCCATCTCTAATCGTATGTAATATCCGTGTAACCTGTAGGAGGAGAACGAGAGCGTGTTGTCGGCGCTGCGCTGGGCGCGCGGCGCGCGGGCGGCGCTGGTCTGCGTGGAGCCGCCGGCCGCGGGCTGGCCGGGGCTGGCCTGCCGCGCCGCGCTGTGCGCGCTGCTGCCCGCCGCGCTGCCGCCCGCGCTCGGCCGAGTCTACTTGGCCAATGTGGCGCCGCCGCTCAGCGCCTTCGCCGACCTAAGGATATCCTACAAGCCGCCGTTCGGCGCGCAGTCGGTGCTGGCGCTGCACCCCGCCGACGGGCTCGACTGATGTTCTACTGACGCTTGCTGCTCGTACACGCGATCATCTGTTAAATAACCTGTGTCCTATTATTTTATTCTTCTTCCGAGACGTGTCTTTCTATTTTTTTTTAGTTTCTCTATTTTTTCTTGCTACACTTATACTTATTTCTCCACTGACTCAGTGAACTAGATCTTTGCCTTTATCAGTGAGCGTGGCGACTCGACAGTCAGTTGAAATGTCGTCAAAGGCGGACATGCCATTTCGAAACTGACCAGAAAAATCAAACAGGTCAACAGTCTAAGATTTTATCAGAAGTACATATTTTTCGTTTCTCATGCATTTAGTAAAAAGCTATTATTTTGACATTAACAAATGCTCCAATTTTATTTAAGAGTATTTTTTGGTACAAATAGATATAAATAAATGACAAACATGTGAGGCCTTTTGTAAATACCTAATCTTATTTAGAATTATATTATGTATGCCATAGACAAACTTCTACCTAGATGAATGATTGAAACACCAAATCTATTTACTCTGACGGGAACACTTAATCTTAACATTTTGATGCTATAATGAAACGTTTAAGTTAAAGCAACAAAGGTAAATGCGAACACTAATGCCACTCCGGACTGTTTGCTTTGTATTGTCGATATTTTATCTCCGCATGCAACTATAAATGAATTTAATTCTACACACTCTCAAATTGAGTTCAATGAAATTACATTGATTTTATACCACTTTGCAAGCACTTCGCATATTAAACATTTACCTGCCCATAATATGATATACAGAAGTTGAAATATGTTTCAATCTATGGCACAGACTACAAAATAGTTGTCTGTGGTAACAGTTGAACGAACATGATATAGTAACCCGTCATATCATACACCGCCCTATACTGCTGATACAGCAAAGCAAAATCTGGACTTACGTGTAATCTTAAAGATTATTTTAAGTTTGTAGTTAGTATTATAATATCAAAACCGTACAAGATTATATTTTCTGATGTATTTTACCAATCTTTTGACTTGAATCTTCTATTAAGTATGTCCGAATGTAATTTATTATTGAGGAAATGCAAAATGTCTATTTTGTTTGTGAGAATGACCTGCGATGTAAATACTGCATCTGTGCTAGTTGGTGATTGGCTGAGCGAATGAAACGATTGTGATTGTTAGTATTTATGGTAATGACACGTTTGTGTATATAGTAGTAGTGTGACGAAGGGCGCAGCCGTCCGGCAGAGCGATCGCTGTTATGTGATAGTTTCATAAATTTGCTATAAAATTATTGAAATACGATAAATAAATTGTGGAATATTAACGCTGTTTTTATTTTATTTTATAATAACACCTTAGTTGCTATTAAGTACCCGATAGTCTCTTAGGCTCCGACTTTATTTAGATTTATTTAGCCAGCTCTATTGCTCGGTTTTTCGCCTCGCTTAAATCCTCCGTTTTGCAAGACACGGCAACCAGGGACAGGAAAGGGCCATCGACTGCACCACACCGTGACGACGTAAGTCGCTCCCAGAGAACCCAGTGATACATAATTTAGAAAGATTGTGTATAAATAAAACAAGCGCAAATCCATGTCCATCAATTTATTTCTTATGAACCAATCTGACGTAGATGTGCATAAACACATTCGGTGAGTGTTATTACATCACATAACAAAAATAGTCAACAAGAGCGGCCCGCGACGACTCGAGCTGAAACTCGCACGCCGCACGATCATCAGTTCATAGCTAATTATTACGAAATACGCGCTATTCAAAGGCGGTAGGAGTCATACTTAATACATTTTAATTGTTTTAGTATTTTTCATATAATTTTCCGATTGTTTTCTAACCATTCATGAGTAGATTACTTAGAACACAATACATCTCTCAAGACAACGATTTTTTACATGTTATCTTTAACATTTATTTATTAATTAAATTTATTGTTCCATAAGTACAAAATACTTAAAATTGGCGTTTAAACAACATTTAACCAACCTTTTATTCATGCAATACATCAGTCCAATATTTATGATCTTCGGTGTGTTGATTGAACTTTCGTTTAATTTCCTTGTCAAATGAGTGCTGTTAAAAATCATACAGTGTCATATTCCTTTAACACAAAGGTTTCAACAGCAGCATAATATTTTTTAACAAAAATACAAGTATGTAAGTTTGAGAATACTGATAATAAAAATTTTACTCTCTTACAAAAATAAGTCTGCTGTATTTCAAACAGCAGCTACCGCGTTACATTACATTGCAGAGTGATTTAAATTATTCTAGAAAGGCTACTGCCGCGGGCCGCCGCAAAACAGGGAGACTTCATAATAATAACTGGTAAAAATAATATCGCTTCATTTGATTCAATACTTGATACAACACACACTGATTAGCTCGCTGGTAACAACGCGGTCACACGAGGAGCGCGAACGGACACGCGGCCACCGGCGTCCGGGCGGCGACTTTACAACGAAATGAATAGTTGTTATCGACATTTCTACCGCCACACCCACGTAGAAGTAATCTATGTGGTTTAGTTGTCGATTAGAAATTATTTTGATAGAAAAAGTAACAGGCGTGCACTAGACTAACAAGAGATATAAGAAAAAGGTTGAATAATAAATAATGATTTAATTTCCAAAGCTGGAAACATTTACACAATTCTATTTGGGATAATAAATATCCATGCATTGATATAAATATACCCGCAAGAAAAAGACAACCAAATTGGCGGTAAAAAGGTCAATGAAAGCTATATTTCTATCTATGAAAAAGAAAAATACTTTGTGCGTATTCCCAACATCACCAGACAAAAGGTATCACGACTAGTGATGTGCCCGCTGAATACCGATGGAAATTTACGGAAATATTGCCAAAGTTATCAAGGACTTTGAAAACTTTTATAGTTGCCAGTAATTTGTCAATTTCCGGCAATATTTCCAAAGTTCCCGGGAACGGCACATCACTAATTCACTAGAAATACTTATATACGTATGCCTGATTGCCAACGTGAATATAAAGAAAGTCAGCAAGTATGGCACGTCGCCGGCGCAGGCCCGCCTCCATTCGCTGGTACAAAGCGCTGGTCGAAACCAAACTATACATTATCCTATCTACAATACAATGGAATCAAAAAACGATCGCTGCCAGCGAACTCACTCCGTCTCTGTCTAGCGCCTAGGTTCTCGAGATATGAAACATTTGATATTATTCGAGCTAGGCTCTTGGTGGTTACTATTTAAAGGAATTAGCTAATGATAGATAAGAATGGAAGGGACTCATAATACTAGTCGGCGTTTCCACGTATAAACCATGCCCCTTTCATATATCTGGAACCTACTACATTAGCGCTTATAGTATCACACTTTCCGACATACAAACTAAATATAAATATAACATTTACAATGTTCTAAGTGATTATTATGATAAAATGCTATGTTGAAACTTCGCTGGCGGCGGAACGCTGAGTTCGAATTAACCTACGGGGTGTAAACAATATGAACTATGTAAAATGTGTAAAAAATATTTCAAAATTTGGTATAAAAATTACATGCGGGCGGGCGGCACGAGCGCCCTTATAAAAGATTGTACATAATTTAACAAAGTGTAAAGAATAGCGAACATTAGACAGTGGAACGACTCACACGAGAATATATTTGTTATATGTACACGACACTCGCGACACGACACCTTGGCTTACACACACACATAGCTTACAGTCGGCTTCACTACTTACAATTACACTAAGCATGTCACTGAGTCACTCACGCGGTCACCGGGTACCCGCACTATGATACGAGGATATGTTCACAGTTTATAAAGTTTGTGCGCACACTTTTTAGGGTTAAATATTTCCACTAGCAAGAATCAATGCAGAATATTTACGGCGACATCTATCCGCGCTATACAGTAAAGATTTAAAGATCCACATTCTAGATGGCGCCACAGAATTGATGTCGATAAAATTATTTAATAAATATATGCTATATCCTATTTCTTGTTGGTAAGTGGTAATCACCATTTGTGTATCAATTTTTGCTAGTGGATATGTATGTGAACGGGATAAACTATAATTTTCATTACATATTATGGTTTTGTCTCGCTCACACTGGGTTTACTTATCTGCCGCGTATAATATCTATACTTTCATTGGCTACTTTTCACAGAATGTTTCTTGGGAGTGGTTAATATCGACATTTGATTCAAGAGGTAGGTGATTATGAAGCCGGCATAAATGCTGTAGTATTTTATCATTTTTCTTTTTATTATAAAGTTTTTCAATTTGATAAAAAAGGCTAACACAGGGTTTTTTAAATAAAATATATTCAAAACAATTCCCTTTTAGTTTGATTAAAGTCTATAAAATATCATTTTTAGTTAAAGATTTGACACTTTGTATGATAAATATATTTCACACAAATAATTATTTCTCTTTTTCCATTCTTTGGCAAAAGAAACATTATGTGAAAGTGCCTGTAATAATTATCTATTAAATTATTATTATGTCAGTTTGTCACTTTAATTACAAGGTGAAATTAGACACAAACACGTCGGACAAATAACCCGACAAAAGGGACAGGACGCGATTACAATATCGGCGTTATGCAAGAACGCAATCACACCGCTCCATTTTGCATAAGACCGTCCCGATTCCAGGACCGAGCGATCGCTTCCATACCTAACGGCTCACGGTAAACTAAACCGTAAAATCGTAACGCGTAAAGTTCAATATGGAAAGCGCGCCGTCCGCTCAGCCCCGGCGCCTACTCCCGCTCGGCGTCGTGCCCGTTGCCCTGCAGCCGGTCGTGCCGGTCGTGCCGGTGCTCGCGGTCGTGTTTGTGCAGCACGTCGCGGCGGTGGTCGAGCAGCCCGTCGGCGCGCGGCCCGAGCGCGCGGCGGATGAGCGCGTGCGTGCGCGCGCGCAGCCGCAGCAGCTCGTCCTGAATGCGGTCCGTTATCGCTTTCCGCGTCTCTTCTTCTGTCGCGTTTGCGCTTTTTAACCTGCGAGGACGATTATTCATTTAAAAAATATTGTTCCGCAATACATATATACTTATTACTATATTTAGCGGACTGATACAGAAAGTATTTGCTATCAGTCAACCAAAATATGTAATTATTAATATTATTCATTCAAATTTACAGGTAACATCACAATCATAATTGCAAGCCTTGGTGTCCCAATTTTTCGAAACCGCCTCTCAGTTTTTGACATGGTTTCTTAAACAACCACCAAACGGCAGCGGGGCTAAAAGCTTAACTGGTTTTTTGAAGCATATACAAACTTCGAGAAATAATTTGAATTTAAATGTGGGGTGTGGGACTAGCAGATTAAAACTTGTATGAAATTGGCCGTGCGCATTCAAAATCATGTCAGTTGATAAACAACCCGCTCGAAAATCATTCCACGACTTCCTAAATCACACCAGCAATATCACATCCATGGAGGATATACATATATTATGTAATTTCTCTGTGATCACATCCTACTTAAATACAATCAAGATAGTAAGCTTTCAAGTAAATGCGCTATATCGGTTTTCCACGTGCAACACAAGTAGTCTAGTCTCATAACTCACTTGAAAGAAACGCCAAACCTTATCAGGTCACACAAATACGACAAAGACACATTAAATAAAACACAGTCACCTCTCGAGCAGATGCGCAATCTGTATGGGCTCGCCGACGTGCAGGAACACGCGCTTCCGGAACTTGAGCAGGTAGGGCTCCCGGTTGGGCAGCACGCGGTCCAGCCCCTCGTGCCACACCGGCACTATGAGCGGCAGCCGCGCGGGCTCCGCCACCAGCCGCCCCACGCCCCACTTGAAGCGGATGTGCTCCTTGTCTACGTTGACGCGGCCCTCGGGGAAGATGTGCACCCACTCGCCCAGCGACAGCCGCTCCACGCAGAAGTCGATCGCGGGCTGCCGTCGAACAACATTACGTGTTGTTTGGACAAACGAGTGGATACAATTTGCGTTTCGAGTATGGAGTCAAAACTTCGTTCAAAAATCGTGACACCGTATTGTAGGCATCTTTATAGGCTGCAGAAACCACTCTCATCGAATGAACAGATCCGTAGTTCCAAAGTGAAAAGCGTTCGAACAAACAATCTGTTCAGCCTAATTATAAACATACATACTTCAGACCATTTGACTTCGCAAC
Source organism: Apomyelois bistriatella (assembly GCA_947044815.1). Taxonomy (NCBI): domain Eukaryota; kingdom Metazoa; phylum Arthropoda; class Insecta; order Lepidoptera; family Pyralidae; genus Apomyelois; species Apomyelois bistriatella. The sequence goes on from OX345705.1 coordinate 117,729, forward strand.
ACCCCACTGAGACCTCTCCATACTGAGACATATAATCTATCCCACCAAAAACATAAATGTAAAAAACGAGAGCCAAGTTCAATACAAAAATTATGCTTGGCGGTGAGCTTCGCCGCAAAAAGAATGGCGATCTAAATGAGTGCCAAGTTCTATGCAAAATCGAAATATGTTTTTATAGCAACAAAATAACATTATGAACAAGTATTAAACTCTATTTCTTTGCTTTATTAGATACCTATAACAATTGCTGTTATTTAAAAATGTGAGATCTTGAAGTAGGTTAGATTTGACTTGGCCAGTTTTTAACACAATTAAAATGTTGAATAACTTTATAAAATGACTTATGTAATGAAAACTGGCCAAGTCAAATCTGACCTATTTCAAGATCTCACATTTTTAAATAACAGCAATTGTTATAGGTATCTAATAAAGCAAAGAAATAGAGTTCAATACTTGTTCATAATGTTATTTTGTTGCTATAAAAACATATTTCGATTTTGCATAGAACTTGGCACTCATTTAGATCGCCATTCTTTTTGCGGCGAAGCTCACCGCCAAGCATAATTTTTGTATTGAACTTGGCTCTCGTTTTTTACATTTATGTTTTTGGTGGGATATCATTACTTTTTGTAAAGAAAACGGCAAGTATTCCTATTTAATGTTTTTTTTTGCGTGACAAATTAACCTAAAAGAGCTACAAACAAATGAGGTTTTGAAAGAAACGATTTACGTAATATTAAATAACTCACAAATGCCGTTAAAGTACAATACTAAAAAGGAATAATTTATATCTGGACTATTCCAGCTATAACTCAAATAAATTTAGTCGAACGACGCAGCATTAAACGCAATCTAATAGGTGGGTTTCCGCTAAACAACCGGGCATAACGAGGACGCTGGCGCGAATGAGCGCCGCTAAGAGCATACTTTGGTTCGTTCGCATTTTAAGTCGTATAGCGCTGTGAGCCGCGCACAAGTGCAAGGCGCGAGCGAGTTCAAGCAGCATTCTTAGACTAGTCAATACATACATATATCGGTACCAATAAGACTTCGCTATTGCATTGACCTTGGTATACATACACATTGGAGTTTCTTTTAGGGTACAAAGAGTTCGAACTAACAAATTTATACCTTAAAATATTATTTCTTATTTTCAAAAGAAATCAGAGAAACGAACCTTGGGCACTGATCTTTGTTAATTTAGTGAGCCGTGGACTATAAGATAACTACTATGCTGGTATAAACCAACCGACCCGCTAAAGAGTTATGGCGAAACTCCATACATCGTTTGTACGAATAAAAAATTGAAATACAGAGAACATAAAATAAATCGAATTAGTAAGAATACTTAACTAGTAACATGTTTACCACCACAAAAAAATTTTAAACCCCGGGGTTTTTTAAATATTTAATTTTTTTTAAGTCGACCTTTAACTTCGTTTTCATTCGCCATTATTGTCGCAACTGAAACATTATGTCATCCTTACAGTTGTTAGCATTGTCAAAACGGTATTGACAGTTCATTGTGGTAGGTTAGGTTCATAGATTAAGTAGTTGTACCTGTGATTAAGCAATTAATTTTTACTTGGTGAAAAAGTGAGATGGCGAAATAGGGAAGTCCATAAGTAAGAAAAGGACCAACGTTATTTTTTATATTTCTGTCTCTGTCAACGTGGCAATTTTTTCTTTGTTTGACCAATTCGACGCCAAACAAAATCTTACACCAAACTAACAGTGAAATTATTTATTTTTTGTATCAAGATAAATATTCATTTTAAGTAGGTAGAATTTGTACGAAAGATATATAAAAAATAAGGGCATACTCAATCGTTCTTGCATAGTTTTAAGAGATGGTAGTAAGCCCCCAGGGCGGTTACTATATACAGTCTCTTAAAACCATGCAAGATCCAGTAAGTAAGCGAGACAGCGCAATACATGATGTAAGGCGACATCTCCCATACTCAGTCATTCATGCATGATTATTAGAGATGGTGGTAGGCACCATCTCTTAAAGCGTAACACATGATTAAAGGAGATGACGTCTTACTGTGTTACTCTGTCTCGCCTACTCACTCGTTCTTGTATGGTTTTAAGAGATGGTAGTAAACCATTAGATAATAAGCTTGCTACTTAAAAAGTTGATGGTAACACCCCCAGGTGGCTTACTACCATCTCTTAAAACCATGTAAGATCCAGCGAAAAAGCGGGACAGCGCAATACATCATGTAAGGCGACATCTTATTCACTCACTGGATCTTGCATGGTTTTAAGAGATGGTATAGCCCCCCAGGTACTAAATCGATGAATCTAACCTACCATAATGAACTGTCAATATCGCTTTGACAATGCTAATAATTGTCAGGGTGACATAATGTTTCAGTTGCGTTAAAAATGGCGAATGAAAACGAAACTAAAAGTCGACTTTTATAAAATGGAATATTTAAATAACCCCGGGGTTTTAAATTTTTCTGTGGTGGTAAACATGTTACTAGTGAAGTACTCTTACTAATGCGATTTATTTTAAGTTCTCCATATTTAATTTTTTTATTCGTAAATCGCTACCGCTTATAATTTTGTACCATAAGTCAGAGCGTGACGCTGATTGGCTGGTGTGCTGCCGCGGTACCGCTGACGACACACCGTTGTTGGCCGGTTGTTTAGCGCGTAGGTATTACAAGATTTTTGTATGGGGACACCACTTATTTTTTGACTTTTTTTTATTTTTTGATTTTTTCCTACGCTTACACACAATTTCCGAGCTGGATTCCAAATTTCATCCTTCTAGGTCATCTGGAAGTAGGTTAGGTTTAGGTACTATAAGTCAGTCAGTCAGTGCTAAAATTTACAACTTTTTGACCTTCATATCTTTATAACCGTTTGAGCTAGCTTCATGAAATTTGGGTTTCTACATGTCCTGATGGATCTTATTAAACACACGTAGTTTTATGTGTTTACATTAAAGAGGTTTCGAGTTATAGAAGGGTCAAAAGTGGCACCAAGTGGTTCGTGTAATATTACACTCGGCGCTGGCTAGCCAGTTCCTTTGCTTGAACTTGGCTTGACACGCTGCCGCGTGTCTAGATCAATAACTTGAGACACTGGTATTCTAAATCCGATAACTTTTTAACTTTAGCACAATCAGATAGTAATAGGATGACGATAATTAACAAATAATCGGAATCTTAACTAAATTGTTTGTTTGTTTTTTTTTTTTTTTTAATTCTTGTAGCACCATCTACTAGCAAGAAAAACCGGTCAAGTGCGAGTTGAACTCGCGTGGAGAGGGTTCCGTACAATGTCAATTTTTATGTTCAATTATGGTATGTTAATGTGAAAGGATTATGAGATGCGAGTTAACTGCTACTATTGCTTTATCTAGTGGTGTTTTCCGTAAGTGAACGTTTTATATTAAATTTACCACTTAATTGTCAATTGATAGATTTCTTGCAGGTTTTTCTGTAATCTACAGGCAATGACCTATATAACGTATTTTTTTTTTCAAAATTTTAGGCTCAGTACTTTCGGAGATCAGGGGGGGGAATGGTCAATTTTCGCCTTCTTTCCTGAATAAAATAAAAACTATCTATGTTACAATAATAACAAGAATATATTTGAGATCCTCATAACGAGCTCTTTCATTTGATATATAACACTGTAACGTTTGCAAAACTTTTTTTTTAAATTCTTAATCTTAATTTGTCCCCCTGAAATGACCTTTATTTAAAAAAAAAATTATTTTCTTTGCACATCTGTGTTTGGGTCACAGGATTACGCCATCCTACCAATTTTCATCAGTTTTGGTCCAGTAGACGCACGAGTGATCCTATAAGAGGTCCGTTGTAAATTTTTGTACGGAACCCTAAAAAGAACTAAACGTATTCCTTAGCCAATGGGAACATATCACAGTATACATTACCTGATGCACGCCGGCGCCGCGCACGACGGGCACGCACTTGCCGAGCGCGAAGAAGCACGAGTGCAGCGCGTTCGTGAAGCAGATGTCGTGCGCCGCCAGCGCCCAGCGCATGCGCGAGCGACGCATCAGCGGCATGCAGTCCAGCACGCCTGCCAAACAAACAACGCAACAATAATAATAGGTTAAACTATTTTATTTTGAGGTTATTTCAGATATTAGAATTGAAATTAGCATTAAATTTCATGACCTAAAAACGATTTATTTATTTATTTACACAATTGGCAATTGGCGGACTTAATGCTAAAAGCATTCTCTACCAGTCAACCATTGGGAGAAACAGAAAAACTGTGCGGTGCAATAAAGTTACAAGGGAAAAACGTATCAAGATACCTTTTACCTTGGTGTTCACGTTAGCATTACCAAAGTAGGTACCTAAGCAGGTTAACTAATGAAGTTTTTTTTTTTAAATGAATCAAATGCTTATTTATATTTCGAATTATTCAGACTTTTTTTAATACATAATAATAGGCGAACAGTCATATGGCCAAGTATGTGGCCACCGTAGTCCATAGACACCTGCTACACTTTAGGGATCTTTTCATACCCTTATGACCTGAAGATAGTTACATCAATTTCATATTTATCTTCTTTATCTTTACTGACATAGAAGTCCAAAATCAGCCAAATATAATTTCTTAAAAAATCAAACCTATTAATAATAATCTATAATTTACGATAAGCACAATTTGATTTAGTTATCTTTCACAATCGCATGCGTGTCAATAACTAGGTTAAAACCAAATATCAGTGTGTCAGCTTGCAATGGGCAATCAAGCTGAATAGCCACAATATTTGATATGTAATGAACCGTAATACGAGTATTTACGGCGTTTTAATTACAAGCTAAATTGTGTTTGTATTAACATATTTTGTAAGCAACTAACCAGATAATTAATTTAAATAAATGCAAATAGAGTAACAATCAAGTTTAACGAAATCGGTCTAGTTAATATTACTACACAAACAAGATATTGTTAACGGGTTGTTCAAGGACTATCGGGTGTGTGATTGGCGTAAGAGGACTTCTATATGCGAGGGTGATCCAAATACAAGGGCGGATCCAGTGGTCGCATCTTTATAACAATAAATTTACCTTTTTTTATAAATAAAATAAATTAACTTGAAGTTCAGATAACTTGAATGAACGAATAAACACTTTATTGCACCAATTACATAAATACATCATTGGATTGTACAGGAACGAAGATGAAAATTAGTACAAAGGCTTGAAACTTTGTTAATGGAGAAAAAATAAGTAATGTTTTGGTGTAATATGCATGGATATTTTTTAATTTTTAATATAATTTCCCTAAAATACGGTACGGCGTACGGCCAATTATGAGAACTTAACTAATTTTAATTAAAAAAAATGGCTCAGTAAATTCAATAAGGAAGCTGTTTTTTTCTAAACAGACGTAATGATGCTACTTGTTTTCTCAAAAGGGAAAATAGGCGTAACTAACATAACATACTTACTACAATATACGAGAAATCTCTAAATTCCGCTAAAGTTGATTGGTCCATTGTTCACACGTTCACGACTGATCAGTCATTCAGTTTCCCGACAAACTCGCGAGAGCGTGGATGGCTGGGGCTGGATTATTTAATTTCACATTCGCGTTACATTAATTATCTGTATTCGAATGGATCTTGCGAGATCTAGAAATAGGGATTATTTTAGGGAGAGTACGAGCATGAAAGTTGTATCAAATAAAATGGCAATAAATTTATAAAGTGGAACGTACAAACTGTGACGAACCCACGTAAGAAGATATATACACATTTTTTTTTAAACCTCTTGCTGGCAACTCAGTAATTGGAAAAGTTCAAAAATATAATAAGACTATTCAAAAACGCCTCTAATCCCAACTAATATTAATATTAAAAATGCGAAAGTGAGTTTGTATAAGTATTTGTTTGTTTGTTACCTCTTCAGGCCCTATCTACTGAATCATTCTTCCTGAAATTTCGCATACACATAGCTAGGAGTATGGAGGGAGAAGGACATAGGGTACCTTTCATCCCGGGAAAAAGCACTGTTCTCGAGGTAAATTCATGCGGGCGAAGCCGCGAGCGAAAGCTAGTAATCCATATTGTTTAAAATTCATTGGCGGAATTAAAAAATCGCGCTCCAAGCGGTTACATAAGTTAAGTAATGCATCGAGGTCGCGCCGCATTCCGAGATCTGTACACGAGTACCACACACAAGTACTAATACGGTGCATTTAATTAAGCGGCAATATTTGAGTTAACAAATCATTTGAACTAGCTATTGTCCATGACTCCATCCGTATTAGGATTCCGATATATCGCTCTAAAAATGAAATCCGCGTCCTTTTGGGAATCGTCCAATCTATAGAGGCATAATCTTGGTAAAACATCATGGAGCTGCATGGATGCGAAGTACAGACGGGGCCAGATAAATCAACCGTACCTGTAATGACTACAGGTACGGTGACGCCTACTGTAATGACTGGGGGGGTCAGGTTCATGTGCCTCTGACTGTACATGCGCAAATTCTAAGCCTACCCCACTTAGGGAGAAACTAGGAAATCTAAAAAGAAAACAGTTGCCGCTTGCCACCGATTGCTTCCCAGTTTCCCTCAGTAAAAGTTGGTGGGGGAAAGTGGGAGTACGCCGCTACTCTGAGATACAAAAAATTTTTCTATAAAAAAGCATATTAATATGTGTTACTGAAGCTAGACTATCCCAAAACTTAATTGGGCACGACGGGGGCACGGTCACTACAATATTATGTTACTATGGTCACGCGAGGGAGTCATGTTACATTAAAAGAGTCGTCTCTTCGCCGGTCCACAAATAGAGTTTATCATACTTTATTAAATTACTTCTGCGGTAGTGTTACTTCGAGTCTAACTCGGACAAGGACGCCTCGCTGATGCTAATTATTCAAATTTAAGTTTTGACAGACAGCATTAATTGAAGGTTCAAGTACTAACTGTTCTCTTTGAAAGGTGATCAAAGAGCATATAACATTACGGTTATTACAAAACTGTAGTACTTAGTATGTTGGTTTGTTATATTTTTGGAATAACGAAATTTATATTTTTAGAGGAATAGCAAATATTGAGTTGGAATTTGTGAACAGTGCTTTTTCCTGGAATTAAAGGTACCCTATGTCCTTTTCAATACTTCTAACTATATGCATGCAAAATTTCAAGATTGATTCAGTAGACAGGGCGTGGAAGCGTAACAAACAAACAAATAAATAAATAAACAAACTTACATTTGCATTTATAATATTAGTTGGGATTGGGATTAATTTAATTACTACTACTGTACTATATTTATTAACTACGTCCCTATACAATAGGTACTAACTACGAAACAATAAATTAAACTCAAGATAATTATTGATTGCAGTATTTGCAGTGTTTCAAAAAACCAGTTTTTAATACGCTTACATTTTGCTCGAATAGAATTCAGGTACAATAATCTTTACAAAAATGTGACTAGCGGTGCCGGTGTTTTTTTTTCGGAGTTGATCACAATCCTAATCCTGACTAATATTATAAATGCGAAAGTGGCTTTGTTTCTTACGCTTTCACGCCTTATCTACTGCACCAATCTTCATCTAATTCGCATAAACATAGATAGAAGTATTGAGAAGGATATAGGATACCTTTCATCTCGGGAAAAAGCATTGGGGGTCTAAAAAAGCCACCTTGAGCAATTCATCGAATCGAATTCATATTATGAATTACTTAGCAATTCTTTAGCAATTCCTATTTATTTCATTTTTTTTGAAGAGGAATTGCAAAGTTTAGTTTGCCATTTTACAAAAATAGAGGTATTGCTACAGAATTGCTAAGGAATTCATAATATGAATTCGATTCGATAAATTGCTCAAAGTGGCGATTTTGACCCCCTGATCCCCTGGGAAATTCACGCGGACGAAAGCTAGTAGTAGATATTAATAAAATGGAAATAATGTGTGCACACGTACCCCACAGGCCGGGATCGTCGAAGCACGAGTGGTGGTTGGAGACCGTGAGCAGCGGCACCCCTTGCGGGCGGTGCGACACGGCGCGGCACAGCGTCTCTCTGTTGTACACTGTCGTTTTGTTCAGGAAATCTGTAACCGTTACAACGATCTCATTCAAACACTACTCTTTCTTTAGCATCTTTTTTTACACATTCTATGCAAATAAATATATTTTTTATTTTTTACTACGTTAGTACTATTATAGGTATATTATGTGACACTACTATCTAGCATCTTGTAGACGTCTGTCAATATCTAGTCTTATTTTCGCAGTTTCGCTATTTGATAGATTGGTAATGCACTTATATGCTAATCGTTACCAGCTATTACTACATACCCAGTTTTAAATATGTAGTTACTTGTTTGACTAGTCAAATGACAGCGTAGTATTTGCATGAAAATACAACCTATTTTAGGGTTCATTACCGTTTTATTATGTCTTTGGATTTTTTTCGGATGCCCGTGCGTGTGATAAGGTTAGTTTATAGTGTCATGGACTTGAACGAGGCGAACGACCGGAGGTAACCAAGTACTGGTAAAATCAATCCCACCAAAAACATAAATGTAAAAAACGAGAGCCAAGTTCAATACAAAAATTATGCTTGGCGGTGAGCTTCGCCGCAAAAAGAATGGCGATCTAAATGAGTGCCAAGTTCTATGCAAAATCGAAATATGTTTTTATAGCAACAAAATAACATTATGAACAAGTATTAAACTCTATTTCTTTGCTTTATTAGATACCTATAACAATTGCTGTTATTTAAAAATGTGAGATCTTGAAGTAGGTCGGATTTGACTTGGCCAGTTTTCATTACATAAGTCATTTTATAAAGTTATTCAACATTTTAATTGTGTTAAAAACTGGCCAAGTCAAATCTGACCTACTTCAAGATCTCACATTTTTAAATAACAGCAATTGTTATAGGTATCTAATAAAGCAAAGAAATAGAGTTTAATACTTGTTCATAATGTTATTTTGTTGCTATAAAAACATATTTCGATTTTGCATAGAACTTGGCACTCATTTAGATCGCCATTCTTTTTGCGGCGAAGCTCACCGCCAAGCATAATTTTTGTATTGAACTTGGCTCTCGTTTTTTACATTTATGTTTTTGGTGGGATATCATTACTTTTTTTAAAGAAAACTAGGCAAGTATTCCTATTTAATGTTTTTTTTTGCGTGACAAATTAACCTAAAAGAGCTACAAACAAATGAGGTTTTGAAAGAAACGATTTACGTAATATTAAATAACTCACAAATGCCGTTAAAGTACAATACTTAAAAGGAATAATTTATATCTGGACTATTCCAGCTATAACTCAAATAAATTTAGTCGAACGACGCAGCATTAAACGCAATCTAATAGGTGGGTTTCCGCTAAACAACCGGGCATAACGAGGACGCTGGCGCGAATGAGCGCCGCTAAGAGCATACTTTGGTTCGTTCGCATTTTAAGTCGTATAGCGCTGTGAGCCGCGCACAAGTGCAAGGCGCGAGCGAGTTCAAGCAGCATTCTTAGACTTGTCAATACATACATATATCGGTACCAATAAGACTTCGCTATTGCCTTGACCTTGGTATACATACACATTGGAGTTTCTTTTAGGGTATAAAGAGTTCGAACTAACAAATTTATACCTTAAAATATTATTTCTTATTTTCAAAAGAAATCAGAGAAACGAACCTTGGGCACTGATCTTTGTTAATTTAGTGAGCCGTGGACTATAAGATAACTACTATGCAGGTATAAACCAACCGACCCGCTAAATTTTAAGTAAATCGCTACCGCTTATAATTTTGTACCATAAGTCAGAGCGTGACGCTGATTAGCTGGTGTGCTGCCGCGCGCCGCTGACGACACACCGTTGTTGGCCGGTTGTTTAGCGCGTAGGTATTACAAGTTTTTTGTATGGGGACACCACTTATTTTTTGACTTTTTTTTATTTTTTGATTTTTTCCTACGCTTTCACACAATTTCCGAGCTGGATTCCAAATTTCATCCTTCTAGGTCATCTGGAAGTAGGTTAGGTTTAGGTACTATAAGTCAGTCAGTCAGTGCTAAAATTTACAACTTTTTGACCTTCATATCTTTATAACCGTTTGAGCTAGCTTCATGAAATTTGGGCTTCTACATGTCCTGATGGATCTTATTAAACACACGTAGTTTAATGTGTTTACATTAAAGAGGTTTCGAGTTATAGAAGGGTCAAAAGTGGCACCAAGTGGTTCGTGTAATATTACACTCGGCGCTGGCTAGCCAGTTCCTTTGCTTGAACTTGGCTTGACACGCTGCCGCGTGTCTAGATGTAGAGTCCATATAGCAATTGTTATATGTTGATAGATGTAAATGATTGAAGACAACCGGAAGAAAGCCCTGTCGTTTGCCTTGCGTTTTGATATGCAAAGTAAGAAATAACCAGTTTCAATCAGCTAAACTGCTCAATTTCCGCGTTTAGCAGCGAGCAGTAATGGCGCCACTTGGTGTCGTAACGCGTGACGTCTGACGTCCAAGGTAATCCATTATCAGCTGTAACTAATGTGGGTCACGACGGTGCGGAGGCGCGGCGTTGTGAACCCGTATTCAGACCAGACACTGTCGGACCTGATCTATTTCAATCTATCTACTTTATCTTGACACGGTGGCTGGTGGCAATTGTTTAGTTGTATCTTTGAAGATCTCACGATGAAACGAGTTTGAAAGATTCCCACCGGGTATCCCATAATTATCTAACACTAATGTGGTTACATTCACACACACAATAACATAGTTAGGACGTCATGCCTAGGTAGGTTTTTGGTTCGCAGTCTTTCGTATTGATGTCTTCATGGATAAAAATTTATTAGTATTTGTGAGTGGAATGCTCTATTCTCTAGTGTATCTGGATATGTCTAATGGTCTTGTTTTCAAACAAACAAGTTTATTTTTTGTTGTAAAACTATGGGTACGGATCGTATAAAACGATTTAATGATTAACATAAGTGTTCGACTTATTTGTGAATTATGATGTATGAACATGAATGACAAAATTTTCTTAAGACCATTAACCTTCTTTATCTTCGTCTATTGTACATAACCAGATTGTGTACCTACGACCTTACATTTCACTTTGTTATTGACATTGCGACTTTCGAATGACGTCATCTAGGTACAAGGACCTTCAAATGAAGATCGCCGCGAAAACGCCTAGTTTAGATTTCCATTGGGAAATCTAAACCCCATAAATAAAATTTGAAGTCAGGACAGCAAATTGTTGCTGTCCTGACTTCAAATTTTAAATTGGGGTTTCGAATACCATACTTGCGTCTTGGTCCTACGGCATTTTACCAACGCACCACACCGCTAGAAAAACACAAATTGAATGCCAATTTTTGTGTCCATCTCGATTTCCCACCCAGATAACCTGACACAAGACAAGACAACAGACGAACACGCGATCAAACCGCGCCTATCACTTCGCCGCTTGTCCACGTGCTCATGTTTTCTCGCGTTATTATCGGAAGCACGCGACACGCGACGAATGCGGCGCGTGATTCAGTTCAACCGATCGAATAACGGGACCCAATCTGTCTGCTTTTACTGGACATGGACACTGTGGTATTATCAAGTTGTTAATTATTATCCAATGCCAAAACAATCAAATCAATGAGTTTTATAGTTTTATATGATTTAGCATCAAATCGATGTGTTTAGTTATTCATAAGATTTTAAACTAATACTAATAATTCTATATTCCATGGCTATATTAGGCATGAGCTCAACAACACTGTTTTATCTCAATTTCTTTTTGCGTTTTTTCTCAGGTACTCTTTCCGGAGTAGGTAACTAGTAGTCTCTAGCGTGTATCCAGCTCTAAAAGCATAGCTCATAAAAACAAAATTCAACCTTTTCGTTAAGGTCTATTTTTTGAACTAAGCTATTTCGATAGCTTTCTCGATTGTATTGTTCGTACCTATTTATTGTTTTGAACGAATAGTTTTTTGATACTGATGTAAGCAATGAGGTAATGAGGGGATCGAGGTAGGGTGACTTCAGCCGAGTTCATTGTTTTCTAGTTATGTCATATAACAACATATTCAGTTAAAAACACAGATGCGAGTAGGTACATTACGTAGTCTTAGATATTGTTTTAGTAGGTCTAGGTAGGTAGGACGTAGGTACGTAAGCAATGAGACAAAATAAGGGTAACAGTGCCTTCTACGATCGATCAATCAAATCCTTATTCAGATACACAATCATACTAGATTCCTTTGTATCTTAATCATAGATTTATAATATAGATGCTATGATTTGTCATTTGGTGCAAAAATGAGATGGCGAAATAGGAAAGCCCATGAAAACGGTAAAGGCCAAAGAAACATTTTCTGTCTTTGTCACCGTGGCCGTTTTTCTTTGAATGGCTAACTTGAAAGCCATACAAAAACTTAGGCCAAACAAACAGTGAAACTCTTTGATGTTTGTAATTATGTGCGTTTTAAAGGCAAAGACTCGTTTTAAATACATACATACAAGTATGTCCGTGCACTGGTGGATTGTGATATTTGGCCGGCGTAATTTACAAAATTGGTTTTATTTTCTGTCTCATGTGCGGGTAAATGCTATGGGTAAATCTATAGGTACATGATCTAAGATAATAAAGGTTCTGATCTGAAGTATCTCAGAATCAGAATTTTACTGTGATGCACCTTAGTCTATAGAAACTTTCACCTTGAAGATGCCACTCGCGAGTTGCTAACCTTTGGTCAGTGATTATTAATTAACCAAAAGCACCGAGACTAAAAGCACAACAAAATATTATAGTACTGTACTGGTGCCAACATTCATATAACATAACTTACACTAGAATTTGTAGCTATATTTCCATCCTACTTTTACGTCATATGCTAATAAGGTAGGTTCATTAGCTGCCGTGTCAAAGATCAAGCCTCTCATTGGGAAACCTTTTCACAAGTTATTACCTTCATTTATGCGGGCAACAGCTAGTATTATATATATTGTTTTTGAACTGCAACCATTGTGCTTGCAACCGAAAAGATGCTAGGAATGAAGCGACTAAGGGATAAAGCCAAGGGGGTTACTATCAATTGTTGTAGCAGGCCCGAAACGAGTAAGCGAGACGTCACCTTACATTATGTATTGCGCCATCTCGCTTACTCATTCCGGGCCTGTTATAACAGTAATGGTAACGCCCCCAGCTAAAGCAACGGATTTTGTAAGGAAAGTCATTTAACAAAAAGAGTAACAATAAAAGGTAAGCGCGGAGTAAACAAAATAGAAACTGCATATATTTTTGAATTATGAGCAAATCTATAAATTAAATCTATTATTTAAGCATGTAATATCTATTTATTTATATTCTTGCACACACTAGCAGCATTATGAAGGTGATGCTTGTGCATCTAAAGTTTGGAGATTTTATGTATTGTCTTTTATTTTTAAAGGCGTTGACTGAATAGGTAATACAAAATTGAGGAATATTTTTCAGTCTTTTTAAAACAGTCCATGACGAATGTCCTTCGCTTCAGCCTACACCCAGGTGCGGCCGCGACGGTTCTTTAATAGCAAACAGCCAACCTTGACGCCGTCACTATTATGAGGCAATTTGATTGGTGTGGTCAAATCAATCAGTAAAACATTCAATCAAGTGCAAGGACTGGCGCGTGAGAACGACGAGCGTTGACTTGACAACAAATAATGGGACAATCGGGAATAACAAGGACTAGTTATTGTTATAACGAGGGGTCAATGGACAACCTCCGTCGCGTAATGGCATAGATTACACCAATGGTCAAAACGCTAGTCTGGTAATCTGGAGTTTCTTGGTTTGACTCCCATTCCAAATTTAGGGCAACTTTCAGTTTATATACCTCTTTCAAATTGTTTTGGGTCTTAGGTCTTTATCTTATAATGTATTTGTCTATATGTTTTGATTTATTTTGGAACTCAGTGTACATGCATATGATAAAAACGTTCTAATCACAACAACTTATCTTGAATCTATTAAAAAGATATTGACTGGCGACACAGTTTTATATGAACAAAAAAAAGATTATCAACATTTATATTTTACTTTGTACTCTTGTCAAAATGATTTCAAGCAAAGAAATCATTTTCTATTTGTTCAATAAACCATATTATTTAATGCTCCGCACACGAAAATGCCTATAACAATCTTTATTCTATTGTGTCTGAATTCAGCGAGCAGACGACGAGTTAATATATAAAATACTAGCTGTTCCCCGCGGCTCCGCCCGCGTGGGGCTCGGTTATATCGCGCCCAAAAGTAGCCTATGTTTGACCTCAGGTCGTTAACTACATCCCTACCAAATTTCATCACAATCGGTCCAGTAGTTTAGGTGTGAAGAGGTGACAGACAGACAGACAGACAGACAGACAGACAGACAGACAGACAGACAGACAGACTTTCGCATTTATAATATTAGTATGGACTAGAGACCCGCCCCAGCTTCACATGGGCATAAAAACCTTCCTCTTGAATCACTGCACTGTATCTATTAAAAAAAACCGCATCAAAATCCGTTGCGTAGTTTTAAAGATTTTAGCATACATAGGGACATAGGGACAGAAAAAGCGACTGTTTTATACTATGTAGTAAAGTAATAACATATTATAAAAAATTAACAACATTACCGTTCTATAACCAGAGCTTTACACGATTTAAAACAGGACACAGTTTCATCCATTTTTGCACAAAATACTAAAAATTATTTGCCGCTCATGTTGCCTGGCTGTCAGCAGAAATCACATAAAAAATGTACGATAATTATCTTTAAACCATAACATTGTCAGAATCAGTGAGAAATCATATAATCATTGTCATATCAATAGGATGTAAAAAAAAAACTTATGCAAAATATCACTCCAGGTCCAAAGTGCAATAACACAAATTACTTGTGTTTATAGATAAACAGCTGTTGTTCATGACATTGTCCGCATTAAACACAGAATGGAATTTATAAATTAAATTAATAAAATTTACAGCTTAACCTTTTTTTGTTGTGGAGCCATTGCTTTTTTTCTTAAATAAAAGTAGCATCAGTTATGCCTTATAATGTTAGCTATCTGCTAGTGAAAAGCCCATCAAAAGTATTCCTGCCGTTTTGGAGATTACCCGAATAAACAGGTAAAATTTTTTAATTGTATTTTCATACAGTTCTCAACTAATTTGATTTCATCTACAGTGACACACTGACACACATACCAGCACTAGTATATTTTTGGAGACATTATGTAATATAACAATAGCTTTCTTCACACAACCTGTTTGAATCTATATTGTGTGGGTTAGCATTTATAAACAATAACTTTGTAGATTAATTTTTTTGGTTATTTTCACTTGTAGTAAATATTTCAATAGACTGACGTGAAGAGCTTTTCTACTCATAAAAACAGCTATATGAGATTGGTTACCAACCTGTTGCTTAGTTCAATTAATCATTTTCATAAATTGATGTCAGCCATAAGACTTAGTCAAGTAAATGATGACTCGTAAATAAATTGTGAAGTTAGCAGAGCTCGGTGCCGTTTGTACACCGTAAGCACTACATCATATTCCGCTGATCTAGGGAAACCAGTTATGGCCACACATGCACTGAATGTCCTAATAGCGATTTATAAGTCGTTGCATACGATTTATCGAGTTTTTATCACAGAAAATCATAGTTATTGAACACAAAGGAATAGATTAGATGAAAGATTAGACCCACCTATGATAATCTTGCTAAATAGACCGACCACAGCCACTGTAAAAGAGCTGGCGCAGGTCCACAGCCGTCCAGGATTCCGGAGCCGCGGGATGATCCACCCGATGTCGTAGCCCATGGTCGCTGAGCGCTTAGAACAACGATTTAACGCACTATAACAACATTGTTACTGTGATTACCTTACAATAAAAATCAATTGAACAATTTAACTATTTGCACGACACCCGTGCAAGTCCAAGTCCGATAATATGTGAGTGAAAGAAAAGAAAGACTTGGCAGTTGGCAAAGACAAGAAAGAAATGAAATTGACACATGATGACATGACACAAAAGCAGACACTGACATTGACAATTTTTAAAAAAAATTTACTACGGCCCTAGAAACTAGTCATTTAAGGCCTTTCTTGAATTTTTAATCTTTAGGTGGCTTACCATCATCTCTTAAAACCATGCAAGAACGATTGAGTAAGGGAGATGTCACCTTTCTGTCACGCTTGCTGACTGAATCTTGCATGGTTTTAAGAGATGGTAGTTACTGGGGGCTTACTACTGCTTTCAAGTCAAAAACATCAAGACAGAAGTCTAGTCCAGTGAAGTAAGACTAGTCAAGAGTCAGATAACTAACTAAGTAAGGCGCTGGAAAACTGCCAAAATAAGCTGTCAGTTTGATGGCCATTTCACGAAAAAAAGTAACCAAGAACTGGTTTTGCCGGGAAAGTCAAATATGATGTTGTCCCCGCCATCTATCTATTAATTAATTTATTTTTAACCGACTTCAAAAAAAGGAGGAGGTTATCAATTCGTCGGTATGTTTTATGTTTTTTTTATTTTTTATGTATGTTACCGGATTACTCGAAGACGGCTGGACCGAATTGAAAAATTTTTTTTTTAGTTCGAGAGGGTATACTTTCCAATTGGTCCCATATTCAGCAGGTCAGGATCTGATGATGGGATCATGGAGAAATCGAGGGAACTCTTCAAGTTTTGTATCGGGTGTTTCGGATAAAACATTCATCAGACAAATATATATTTACGTTGAATTTACTCGATTCGGATAGTCGACAAGTATCGGTTTTGGTACATCCCTACCGGGTTTGGACGCGCGTGGCGCCATGACAGTTAGCAGTCTGTTTAATCGCGCGGCCGCGGTTAGATGCATTCTCTTTGTTATTACCTGTGAAGTCTCGGGATAGACCATTCTAATACGATTCGCGTTCAATCTTCGGGAATAATTGCGCATTGATATCGTGAGTGAGGCCCGGTTGCCTAGTGGATAAAAGTTTAAAGTTTATTGACAATTGAACACTCGTCAGTGAAATAACCTGTGTGGAGTGGACCTCTTCTACCCGAATTCGCGTTCTTCGCTGGATCGACACCGAATTAATAGGGGATGTGTAGGAATCTCATGAGAAGGGGCATAAACGGGTTTAATTAATTCGGATTAATAAGCAAGTCACGCCCAAGCGCGTAAGGTACTTTTCTTTTGTTTATTTTTAGTGATCAGCCTAACTTTACTATCATTCACGCTTCCACTGCCAAATTTAAACATTCTGGTAGCAGAGTTGGCTGAAACATTTGGTAGCAGAGCGTAGTTTCCATAGTAAAATCTAGGAATCTACTTTTGATAAATAATCTCGCGGGTGAAAGATTAAAAAATTAGCGAAGGTAGGTCGGTGCATCGGAATGCACTAGGGTTGTACCATCATCAAATTCTGATTCTGATTTATTGATTCCGGAACGGATCCGGTACGGATTCCGATACGGGCTCCGATACGGGTTTACAAATTGATATTTTGCTTTCACTTGTCGATAACCGAGTCAAGTAATATTTAATGTTAGTGCATTAGTATATTGTTTTGTTTACATATTTATTTTTTCGGTTTATTTTAAATAAGTGTACCGGTTTGTGACTTGCTGGATTCTGTCACTGCCGTTGTTTATTTGTTTTGTTTTTTGTTATTTTGGTTTTCTTATTGTGTTATTTGGGTACTTGACTCACTGCTGGACATAGCGAGATGGCACCAGCGAAACCAACAACCCTCATCTCGGCTGAACTGAGGTGGTTCAGCTCAGTCAGGACGCTGATAGGACGTGGTGACAGGGAGATCGCGCTCAGGCAGCGCGCCAGCGAGGCTCGGGAACGCCTCGCTCGGGCCGAAGGTGCCCTTCACGTGTTGATGGATGCAGATGACCCAGAATCTGGATCTGATGGGGCCAAGAGGGGAGATCAGGCTGTTGCTGACCTTGATCAGATCATGGAGCTCTACAAGGAGGTCATCCAGGCTGTCGGGGAACTGGACAGCGGGAGGGCCGAATCAGGAACGTCGGCGTCCCACACGACAGCCGCGGCCCCCACAGGAAAAGGGGTTACAGGCCGCCTCCCCACACTGGACTTGCCGCAATTTAGCGGCAAGGTGGAGGACTGGGTGGCCTTCAAGAATATGTTCACCTCCCTGGTAGATCAACGGGAGGATCTCACAAAGGTCCAGCGGTTGGCCTATTTGTTGACGGCGGTGCGTGGTGAAGCGAAGGCGCTTATCCAGCACCTGCCCCTTGAAGGTGACCAGTACGATACTGCGATGGAGCTGCTGGAATCGCGGTACCAAAACACGCGTCTACTGGCAGACGCGCATGTCAGGCAGCTACTGACACTGCCCAGGGTGACCAGCCGCTCGCAGCTGAGGTCGCAGATACTCCTTGCGGTGAAGGTCGCGACCAACACGTTGCGGCTGCTCGGCCTCCCAGTGGACCAGTGGTCCTATCTGCTCCTGCACTTGGTGCTGGATAAGATTCCAGCCGAGATGCGGGCCCGGTTCGATCGGGAACAAGTGGCTGGGAGTCGTGACCTCCTCACCTTCAACGATCTCCTCCAGTTCCTGGAGTGGGAGGCCAGGGTCGCGGAGATCTCGGTGGAAACGATCCGGAGGACTGCGCCGGAACGCACTCCGCCCGGCTCGGGAACGGGAAGGCCCCAGCAGCGCAGAGGGCCGACGCAGGCCTATGCGGTGACAGCTGGAGCACCAGACACTGGCTGTCTGGGATGTGGGCAGCACCATCGGGAGGTCGACTGCCCACAGTTCATCAAACTGTCCGTAGGACATCGCCGCCGGAGGGCGAGAGAAGGGAGACGCTGCTACGGCTGTCTGGGGGGTCACCAGTACCGGGACTGCCCCAGGGCCACAGCGTGCCCCAGGTGTGGAGGACCACACCATACCCTTCTGTGTAATCGAAGGGACGGCTACCCACCGAGAGTGGAGCGCCCAACGGGCGGGGGCTCCAGAGCATCACCACCTGGAAGTGGTAGGTCATCTGGTCGAGGTTCGCCAAGTGCTGCGTGCGCAGACAGGGCGAACGCCCCAACCCAGGTCGACCAGGAGGGGCCGACGACAGCCACCGGATTGGCTGCAGTCCGGACTCCAGCGGCCCAGGCGCCGCAGTCCCAGGTTATGAAGAGGCCACAATTACCGGCACGGGAGCCGGTGCAGGAGTCAAGGGCGAACCGGTTCTCGCCCCCGCTCCACGAATACCCGAGGCTGGAGTACCACCCCCCGTATCATCGGTACGGGAGGGCGGCGGGATATGCTCCGCCTCAAAATGCTTATATGTTGCGCACGCCCTATTGGGCGGGGCCGCCCTCCCCCGCGGGCCAGTACAACGAGTGACTAGCTTGCCACAGTCACCATAAGGCAACAGAACTCCTTACCGTCCTGTTGCCAACTGCGGCGGTCCGCATTTGGTGCCCTCAGGAGGGCTACGTCCGGATACGAGCCCTTTTGGACACAGGGGCCCAGGGTACACTGGTGTCAACTCGGGTTGCTAAGACACTGGGCCTACCCCGACACTCCGTAGTCACGGGAATGAGCGGAGTCGGAGGTAGTGAGGTACCAGGTGTTACTGGACGAACACACTTCGCATTCTCCACAGATAGGGATACGAGATGGAGAATTTGGGCTTCGGCGACGGTGCTGGATACCGTCGTGGGCCGTCTCCCTTCTACGGAATTGCCAGCTGGAGCGACCTCTCTCGTAGCAGGCTTGAGACTGGCAGACCCCAATTTTCACGTCCCAGATCAAGTGGACATGATTTTGGGTACGGACGTGCTTGGTTGGATACTCAAGAGTGAGATACGTCGACTGGGATCGAGTTCTCTCATGGCCGTGTCCACGACATTGGGTCACGCGGTGTTTGGACCGGTCTACACAGGTGAGCTGCCGGATGATGCTCATTCGTTCACAGGAGTATCTATTGCACGGGTAATGCACAGGTTTTGGGAAGTCGAGGAACCTCCCATGGTGTCACGGCTGGATCCTGACCATGTGGAGTGCGAGAATTTCTATCAGGCACATACGGTTAGGCTGCCATCTGGACGCATACAGACACGCCTACCGTTCATAGATTGCCCACCGGTATTGGGCCAGTCCAGAGTCTTGGCGGAGAAGCGGCTATTGTCTATGGAAAGGCGCATGCAGCGCGACCCCGTATTTCGGAATAAATACGTGGAGTTCATGCGGGAGTATGAGGCTCTTGGACATATGTCTCCGGCTCACGTCGACTGGACCACGACCGACCATTACTTCTTGCCGCATCATGCGGTCTTGAAGCCCCAGTCAGGTAAACTGAGGACAGTGTTCGACGGTTCGGCACCGTCCTCCACGGGGGTGTCACTAAATCAGTGTCTTCACGCCGGGCCTAAACTACAGCGCGATATTGTAGACATAATTTTAAATTTCAGGAGACACCAGGTGGTATTTGGGACAGACATCCGGATGATGTTCCGTCAGACGTTGATCCACCCTGAGGACAGGAGGTTTCAACTCATCTTATGGCGTGAGAGCCCAGATGATCCGGTAACCGTTTACGAGCTCAACACGAACACGTACGGATTAAAGTCGAGTCCGTTCAACGCCATACGCTCCCTTCTGAAATTGGCCGAGCAGGAGAAAAGCCGGTTTCCACGTGCCGCCGCCGTGCTGTCACGTGACGTGTATGTTGATGACGTGTGCACGGGCGGAGCTACAATCGAGGAGGCGATCCGGCTGCGGGACGAGCTCATCGCCCTCCTCGCCACTGGAGGATACGAGTTGCGGAAGTGGGTGTCGAATGACCCACGTCTGTTGGAAGGGATCCCGGATGATCACCAACAGAATCCGCACCTCTTTGAGGATCAGGAAAACCCTGAAATGGTTGCTGTACTCGGGATTCAGTACAAACCTGTGGCAGACATCTTCACCTTCCGAGTTGGATTGGATCCCCTGAAGGTTTGGACTAAACGGACATGTCTGTCTACTCTGGCTAGGATGTATGACCCCAATGGCTGGATTTGCCCGGTCCTGTTTGCTGTCAAATGCCTGCTACAGAGACTGTGGACATTGGGTGTCTCGTGGGACGAGCCGCTGGATGGCCGCCCGCTTGATGACTGGTTGGGTCTGGTCACAACGATGGGAGAGCTCAATCAGGTGGCCCTGCCGAGGTGCATTTTGCCCCCGGGCAGGTACCGTGCGAGCTTACATGGCTTCTGTGACGCATCAGAGCGCGGGTATGCAGCAGTCGTGTACTTAAAGACCTCAGACTCGGAGGGCCGAGTACAGGTCAGATTGCTACTGGCTAAAAGCAAGGTGGCTCCCATCAAGGCCAGACTCACAATCCCGAAACTGGAGTTATGCGGGGCTCACTTGTTGGCTCGACTCCTCGGCCACGTGAGCAAAGAACTGGCGGCCACGGTAGACATCAGGGATACCTACGCGTGGTCGGATAGCCAAGTGGCATTGGCATGGATACGGGCGGCGCCACACACTCTGGAGGTGTTTGTGGCAAATCGGGTGGCCCAGATACAGGACCTGGACGTTACAGTAATCTGGAGACATGTGCCCGGTGAGCTCAATCCGGCTGATTGTGCCTCACGCGGCTGCACCGCCCCCGAACTCATACGTCATCATCTCTGGTGGGTACCAGAGTGGTTACTGGAACCAGAGTCGACCTGGCCGAGTACACCTGAGCCAGGCGTGTTGGTACACGCAGTGACGGCGCAACCCGCGCTGGATCTTGACTGGCTGCTGCGCCGTTACAGCAGCTTGGACAAGCTGTTGGGTGTCACCAGCTGGATGTTGCGGTTCATCCACAATTGTCGCCATCCCCAGCAGAAGAGGCTCGCGCCGGTAGCGACCGCTGAGGATCGGCGCATTGCTATGCGTCATCTGGTTCGCCTAGTCCAGGAGGACAGGTTCAAGTCTGAGCTTCAAACCTTGCACTCGGGACGCGCTAAGTTGAAGGGTGCTGTCGCCAGATTGAACCCATTTATTGATCAGGATGGTCTAATCCGCGTGGGGGGCAGACTCCGGAAGTCGGACCTGTCCTACGGGAGACGCCATCCCTTAATACTTCCCAAGGGCGGGGCCCTTGTCGAGCTCATAATAACACACCGTCATGTTAGCAACGCGCACGCTGGACTAGGTGCGATGTTAGCAATTCTACAAAGGGAATTTTGGATCCTGTCCGCGAGGAGAGCAGTCAGGAGCGTTATATTCAAATGTGTAGCATGCTACCGGACAAAGGCATCTACCATGCAGCCGCAGATGGGTGATCTGCCGGCTGATCGGGTACAATACACGAGGCCGTGGGTCGGGGTCGGCACGGATTTTGCGGGACCCTTTCTGATAAAGTCAGCCGCGGTCAAGAACAGGAAATTGACCAAGGCATACTTGTGTGTGTTTGTGTGCCTCGCGACCAAGGCGGTGCACTTGGAGGTGGTGTCGGGATTGACCACCGAGGCCTTCGTCGCGGCCCTGGATAGATTCGTTTCAAGGCGTGGAGTGCCGTCCTTGATTCGGTCGGACAACGGAACGAACTATCGGGGTGCTGCAAACTATCTGCGTGACGTCACTGAGTTCCTGGAACAACACAGTGACCAAATTGGGCAGGGCTGTGCCCAACGGGGCATAGAATGGCGGTTTTCGGTACCAGCCTGTCCGCACTGGGGCGGAATATTTGAGGCCGCGGTCAAATCGGCCAAGACACACTTACGGCGAGTAGTGGGGGAGACCACTCTTACGTTTGAAGAGTTGGCCACCATATTCTGTAAGGTGGAAGCCGCTTTGAACTCCCGTCCACTATGCCCAGTGTCTCAGGACCCAAATGATATTGACGTGTTGACACCGGGCCATTTCATAATCGGGCAGCCGGTAACTGCCCTCCCAGAGTATCCTTGGCGGGATCAAGGTACTTCTCGGCTATCGCGTTAACAGATGCTGCAACAGATGAGTCAGGATTTCTGGAGGCGCTGGTCTGCCGAATATCTCCACTTGTTGCAGCAGCGAGTCAAATGGACGGATCATACTAACCCTCCGGTAGAGGGCGACATTGTTTTAATGAAGGAGCCTAATTTGGCCCCCCTGTGCTGGCGGCGAGGCCGCATTTTAAAGTTGATACCAGGCACGGACGGAATCCCTCGAGTTGCCGAGGTTTTGGTAGACGGATCAATTTTGACCCGTGCACTCACTTCATTGGCCCGCCTTCCATCAAACGACTAGTATGGTTTACTAGTGAAATGTCGGGATACATTTCAGGGCGGGGGATGTTTCGGATAAAACATTCATCAGACAAATATATATTCACGTTGAATTTACTCGATTCGGATAGTCGACAAGTATCGGTTTTGGTACATCCCTACCGGGTTTGGACGCGCGTGGCGCCATGACAGTTAGCAGTCTGTTTAATCGCGCGGCCGCGGTTAGATGCATTCTCTTTGTTATTACCTGTGAAGTCTCGGGATAGACCATTCTAATACGATTCGCGTTCAATCTTCGGGAATAATTGCGCATTGATATCGTGAGTGAGGCCCGGTTGCCTAGTGGATAAAAGTTTAAAGTTTATTGACAATTGAACACTCGTCAGTGAAATAACCTGTGTGGAGTGGACCTCTTCTACCCGAATTCGCGTTCTTCGCTGGATCGACACCGAATTAATAGGGGATGTGTAGGAATCTCATGAGAAGGGGCATAAACGGGTTTAATTAATTCGGATTAATAAGCAAGTCACGCCCAAGCGCGTAAGGTACTTTTGTTTTGTTTTTAGTGATCAGCCTAACTTTACTATCATTCACGCTTCCACTGCCAAATTTAAACATTCTGGTAGCAGAGTTGGCTGAAACATCGGGCATGGGTATTTTTAGATATATATTTCAAGTTATTAAAGTGAGACGAAGGTGAGACGATGCTGGAAAATTTAACCCACTTTCAAAAATGCAACGTATTTACAACTTTTTGATTGTAATATATCTTGCTCGATTACTCGAAGACCACTGTGCCCCTAGTATGAGTTTTTCTTAACGCAGACGCTAGCGACTGCGTTAGCGATTTAGTATGGCAAACCTATACAGCGCCTCTGGCGGATAGTAAGGCAACTAAGAAATTCCATACAAAATCCTAACGCAGTCGCTAGCGTCTGCGTTAAGAAAAACTCATACTAGGGGCACTGAATCGATTGGTAAAATTATTTTTTTGTTAGAAAGGGTATACTTTCGAGATAGTTCCATAGTCATCAAATCAGGATCTGATGATGGAATCATGGAGTTATCGAGGGAACACTTCAAGTTTTATTGCGATTTGGGTTGTTTTTGATAATATATTCCATGTCAATAAGGTGAGACGACGCTGATGACGTTTGCCCGACTTTCCAAAATGCAGTGTTTACAACTTTTTAGTTATAAGGTATTGCGTACTCAAAACTAAAAAGTAAAAAAATAATTGTTATTGTTGTAAATTAGAAAGCATGTTAAGCCGTTAGTTCCGGCTGTTATCGCTAGATGGCAGTCATTAGGTTGTGTTTGTGTCAGACAGAAACTCAGTTGTCTTTGGCAAGCCTGAAAAATCTGACAGTGATGGCCACTAACACACCAGGGTCATGTTTCTGCTGGTCTGGTTTTCCTAAAAAGGGTGACGGAGGTCTGGGAAAAGTCGCTCTATTGTGATAACCAGTACCGCCGACGTATAACCGAAAGGTTAGTAGAGCCATGAGAGGTGGAGGGAGATTAGGACCATGATTAAAAGCGTACCTAGACCTCAAGCGTAGGCTGAAGACAAGTACTAGGCATGATTCCAAACTCCATATACTTACCTACTTAACTAGTCCTTGATCCATCTGGCATTTGGTTTACCGCCACTTCTTCATCCCGCTCTGGGTCTCCTCTCAACCACTAACTTTCCCCAACGCTCTTCTCATGTGCGGCATTTGTGTCCCGCCCATCGCCACTTTCTTTCCACTACTAAGTAGGAACTTTGGCAATGTCGGTGTCTCGCCCGTCTGTGTGATATAAATGTGTGTAATGTGCCATGAGGCCCTAACGTCACAGAATGAGTTATTGCTAACGTGTCAGTATCAGTAAGCAAAGGACTTCACTGTATAGGAGCGATCGGTATCAACAGCCTTACCTTACCTACCTCTGCATGGATACCAACCTGCAATGAGGACAAAGATAGTGATTGAATGGAGCCAAAATTATACAAAACCACGTCTTATAGGTACTTAGCTGTTTATTTATAACATACAAACATAACAAAAAACGATAAATTAAATCACACATACGAATAGGAACTTAAACCTAACAGTCTTATCGATGGCTCCAGATTTGGCAAAAATTGTTTAACATCAATGTCCTATGTTATTTCGTCTGCCGGGAACTGGAAGTCCAGGCGGGGGCGCGTTCCCGATAAGGAAGAACTCCAACACGTCATCCTGACCGCACGGTCCAGAAGTCGAGTCACAAGGAGTCTTTAAAACGTAAAGATTGCGGCGTTCAGTTTCGGTTGACACATTTTTCACCATTCTTATCTCTTTAGTGTTTTCACTTCCGAAGTCCAAAAACTTGTCTATGGTATCGTGAGCAGGCGCACAGTGTACGCACGACCATAAACAGATAAGCACGGTGAGGAGAGCAGCGGCGGTGTAGGCAGCCATGGTCGCTCGGTCGAGTCACTTCGGTGAATGACTGCTGGCTGACACCTGCTCTGCTTATATGCGGCTCATTACTGCCGAGTATTTCCCAGATACAGCATGATTTATATTCCTAATCTCGTTTATATGTATGCGATATGGGGAAGGTTATAAGCCTTCGGTTCAGATTTCTGGCATAAGTATTTAAGGACAATGTTTCATCTACTATCTCTATATACATAACTATTATGTACTATTTTCATTCAAAATTGAAAACACGGTAAGTAATTTTGAACTGTATAATGGGCTTTGTTGGCGCTTCAACCACGGGCCTCAAGGATATAGATATCTGCGACCAGGATATAATATGGGCCCAAGACCGAATCCACACCACCCAAAGTCTCTTAGGTTACTTATAGTCAAGGACCCAAGCACATAGTCCTCGGTCTTACAGTGTCTTACAGTACAAGTCCGGAGCCCAAAGTCTGCCAAAGTGGAGCCAGTGAATGACTTGTAAGTTGGCTTTTAGGAAGGTAGATACCGGCATTATGCCGGGGCATCGAGTTCGAGGCATCGATTATGAGGGACCAAGCCTCAGAAAAATAAATTGGTCCTTATGGAACTGATGGGACAAAAGTCAAAATATGGGACCACTCAATGGGAGTGGGATAGACAGAAAGATTTATTTATTAGAAAGCCTTTATTTTCCCATCGTTCCGTGCATGTTTAATTGTACTAAAATATACTCAGCCTCTAAATAGAAATCCTAAAGCTACCTAAATATCACAAAGTGGACTTTGAAAGCTCAATTAATAAAATGTAACTGGAATAACCCGCGTAAATTCTAATAAAAAAGACATCCCGGTTTTCCTCATACTGAACTGGCGACCTTAGCAAAGACAAGACGCATTATTTTGCGGCATGTTGTGGTTTTGTTACGTGTGTGTATAGCATTTTATAATCTGTGGTGTCAGACCGCGCTGTATCACTCGAGCGGCCAGCTGTCTTGCGTTTGGGAAAGCCCAACCTTTGGTGAACGATGAATAATGGTATTTCTTTGACTGCATTCTTGGATCAAAAGTTGTGACTAAGAGATAAGAATTTTTGCGCGGGAAATTAACTAGCATTGCTCAGTTCAGGGCGTCGATTCTGCTAACGTTAAGACAAAATCGTATCAAAATAGTGTTTCAATAGTAGTGCTTTTTACACACTATTTACAAGAGTTATGACAGTATGATGTGATGTGTATTTAGTGTGTGGTGTGATCATCTGAAGTGATATAAAAAAATATACATTTCTTGTAACTAGTGTGTAAAAAAGCACTACCATTGAAACACTATTTTGACACGATTGTGATTTAACGTTAGCAGAATCGACACCCAGGATTGCATTTCCATAAAGCTTGAACCTTCAGTTAGGTACCGGAAGCACAGATTACATAATCCTATGCTAGTACCGGAAGTAACAATAGTACGAACCACTGAAGTTTTAATATATACGAACCTATAATGTTACGCTGTCGGGCGTTAAAAAATTGAACAACCTTACTGTAGCCCTAATCTAAATATCTTTGTAAGGATAAGGTAGGATTGTCTTTATAATTATCTCTGTCTCTATACATATAATCAAGACCATTTTCTTGATAAGAAATGCTAAAGAGCTAAAGACTCATAATCCGTTAAAAAATAATGTCCTTCTATGAGGTTAGTTTAGGCTAGGTACGTCTAGCGGGCATGCGTGTTCATTTCGTAACACTAGGACCATGATTAAAAAGCGTAAGTACCCTGGGTTACGAAGCGTAAGCTAAAGATGCCACTAGGAAACACGGTCGGATGATAAACAAATATAGGGACAAATCCTCCAAATAGCCGACTGGCAAGGGGTGGCGAAGAATAGGGGGGAATGGAGAGCTCTTGTGTCGGAGGCCAGGATCCACTTTAGGTCGTCGAGCCATCGCAGTTAGTAAGTAAGGGACAAATCACATAGATTGAGCTAGCCTCAAAGTAAGTTCGAGATTTGTGTTTTTAGATACTAGGTACTCGTATCTTACGATGATGACAATATCATGTATTGTACAGGATATGTCCTTAGCCCACTTGTGGGATGTGGGCAATGCGGGCTCGGAAAGCCCCGCGATAGGACAATCAGTAAACAGCGCGAACGCAGGCATTATATCATTGTACAATGCGCATTTTGCAACACCGTCTTTGTTTACCTAATTAATGCAATGCACGTTATTTACTAAAGTACTAGTCACTACATAAATGCATTTAAGATAGTTTACAAATTTATTAACATTTTCATTATCCAAAGCACAGAATTAGTAATATACCAAAGTTAAGAATTTTCGAAAAAATGTGATATTTTTTAAAATAATCATTTTGGTTTGAAGAAGTCCACTGGTGGGCTAATAATGTTTAACAGGTAGTTAGGGATATCTCAATCTTATTTTGCCGTAATAAATTTATTTAAACTTTGTGCTGTCTTCTAAATATTTGGTTAAGTACAGATTACAGGATTTATTCGTATTGTAGGTATCAATTATATGGTTAGGTATTTTATTTACAAGTAAAAGGTTTACAATAACACTTAACTAAAATGGCACATTAAAAAAATGATATTTACAATAAAACACAACGAACATTAGACATACCTAAGTATTTACATAAATAAGCGGAAATATAAATAATGACACCATCCATATGAAAATAATTATATTGTCCATCCTGGAAACTGGATTATATATGAGTCATTTGTTATGTAAATAAAAATAAATTCATTTATTCATACATCTAAGTGCATGGTAGTGCGCAGGCCTATGCCGTGCACTATTATAAAATAAAACATTTTTATACTATTTTGTCCCAAAACTGAGTTGAATTTTCAGTTTATTCTGCTTTATTCTGTGTCTAAGAAATTGCCCCTAGGTTTTATTTCCGGCAACCAGTTGACATCCGACATCTTTGGTTTTATTTTCGCCAGCAGTGCATCGTTTCCTCCAGGCGCCAGGTCTTCGGTGAACGAGCTTCTACGAGAGCGTACCAACGCTGGCAGCACTGCCAGAGAGTCAGTCACTGCCAGTTGAGGAGATTCGGTCACGATGACAGTGGCCTGTTGGGCTGGTGGTCGAGGGTAGTACAGCTGAGACAGTATGCTTAATTTCCCTTGCCCGAACACCAGGCTTGCGAAACATGCGAGCAATACAATTTTTAGAATCATTTCGGTTACACGGCTGTAAATTAAAACTAGTATGGAACTGAGCTGACACGTGACTTCGCTTCTCTTTATAAGGCTCGAGGAAAACTGAAACCAGTTGTACCTATACCGATATGAGAAATAATCTTACGTCATTCATCCCATCATTGGGTTTATTGCTTGCGTATTCTTTGTACCAACGAACACATATAAATATATACTACTAATAAACACGAATTATAATAGGTACCTGATTAGGTAAGTACATATAGAATTTTACAACTTGTAGCTTATCTTTATCACATAAGGATTACAGAATACCTACTATACTAGTTGGTGCCAAACCCCCTTGGGACTGTTGCGATGTAGGTATGAGCTAGTTAAAATAAGGTCAAACGTGATATCCTTGTACTAATTGTTAGATCTAGAAGATTTGGCTCGCACCTGCAACTGTACGACACACGCCCTCATGTTGTAACATTCTATGCAAAACACCTAGATTATTCAACCTAGAACTAGATATACTTACTTACTTTCTTTATGATGACCAATGGCCCATTTTGAATATGTATTTAAACCCTGTTTTACCATCAATAAAGGGCAGTTGAAGAGCAGTTTATCATCAGTTAGGTACCTACCTACCTACGAACCTACTCCGAGTATTGATTGTTTGATTTTTTGATTTAATACACCCTTACGCGCAACTTCATGTTGTGTTATTTGGAGCAATCCGCCATTATTATTGTTATTAATAACTATAACATTCTTAAATGAAATGTAAATTTCTTCTGAGAATAAAGTTCTCTGTGGTGTCATCTGTGTAAAAATGCAGCCAGCAGTAATAGTCTAGGAATTTTATTACAGATGGCGCTACTAGTCCCAAAAATCCACAAAAATTTTGTTATTTGTAATTTGGGTTTCAGTGTCTTCGTTCTTGTATAATATTTATTTGATTTTCTTACTGTGGTTATAATCGTATTCAAAAAATATCTATAAAAATAAATTTATTTTTTTAAATAAAATACTGTATTTTGGTTCAGTATTATAAATTCGACATTTCCCTTATCGACTCCGTGGCGCAACGGTAGCGCGTCTGACTCCAGATCAGAAGGTTGCGTGTTCAAATCACGTCGGGGTCAAACGATACGTTTTTGTTCTATGTATATTTTTTCAGTCAAATTGTTGATCGTTATCATCGATCTATTATGTAATTGATGTCGGAATTGGTTTTTCATTTTACGAAGGACAAAACAACAGCCATTTTTATCAATTTAACAATAGATTTTTTTTTAATCCCTTCTGTTCGAAATGTTCAACTTTGCTGCCCCAAAAGAGGGATCAAAGTAAGTCTTTTCCGATAGGGGTTTTTAGCGGGCAATAATGAGTTTCAAATTTGGAACAAAACAATACGGTCATGCCGAGTGCACATATTATGAAAAATAAAACACTGGCTGGTAAGAATAAACGCAATCATCGGATGAATTAAATATTATTAATTTTCAGTTATGTATTTCACATTATATTAAACTATTTTATACGGTTTTCTATAAAGTGCTTGAAACGTTAGGTATAAATAAGTAAGCAATAAACGCGATAGAAAACCGTATAAAATAGTTTAATTTAATGTGTAACAATCGCGAAAACATAAGAAATCATTATGTATTTCATTTAAAAGTTCTATACGTGTTTTGTTTTTCCTCATAGAGCGAGATGAAAAGTAGAGTGTAGGTAGTGTAACATTCAGGCGCAAACATATTTTTGGCTCGAGCGATGTACTTTGAACCCCTCTCTCCGTTCAGGATTCTATTAAAGAATACTACACTAGAATCCTTCACTCCGCTCTGGATTCAAAAATCGCCCTCGCCGTAAAAATATTATTTTGCTTCCTTGTGATACAATCTACTATTTAAACCTTTATTTTGGTATAAATAAAATTTATTTAAACATGTTTGCAAACTGCGAATGCGATAAAAATAATATAAAAAAACAACACCTTTATATTTGGAGATGCCGGGGATCGAACCCGGGGCCTTTCACATGCAAAGCGAACGCTCTACCACTGAGCTACATCCCCTGATACTGCTCTCGATGAAATTAACCACGTCGATATTTAACGTCAATTTATTTTATTTATATTTAGATTTTTTGTGTAAATTAATCTTCAATTTATTAAATTACTTCACACAATTTCCATTTTTAGTCTTTAGAATCCTTTATGAAGAAATTTTTAAGCGTTGAGTGCAATGACTCTACCATAGATATTTGAAACCATAGAACTCCTATTGCTAATTAAAAGGTCAGTGTTTTAAACGCAGAAACTGCGTTGGCCAGCACCCCTGGCAGAAAGTAACTAGGAATTCCATACAAAATTCTAACCAAATAAACCCACTTTTCCCTTTTTTGTGACTTTACCATGACCACAGACCATGGCATTTAATAAACGCGATAACTGGCGACTGCTGGCTATTTAGCACGACGACTTTATGAAAACCATTATCGGTGCCATTATGGAAGGCTAGAGAGGGAAAACGAAGTGAAAAGTGGAGCGAACGCGCGACTCTACCATGAGAATTTATGAATTTCTCATGGAACTACTTAGAAGTCTAACTACCACTCAGTGTTCGGGGTGCACAGATTTCGCATGCAAAAGGCTTACGCTTAGGAGCGCACAGATTTGGCTGACCTTATGTAAGGCTCCTTTGTAAGGCCTGCAAAGCTGTTCAAACCATCTCGCTTCTCTTGTCGTGCCCTTCTTGAGATAAATAAGACTTCGTGTCAGCCACAGAAAGTGGCATAAAAGTAGTAAATTTCTGGAGTAGTTAGCAAAATTTAAACTGACCTGAGCTCATTGACATGAAATGAAGAAGACTATAATATGCATTTTCCAAAAGATCGTTCAATCGTACTCTTTGCGCCAAACATTCCAGAATGCGTTTTATTGCTTCGTATTATCATGCAGGAGCAATGTGGAGCCAACTGATTATTATTTGGTTCAGACTTCTAGGTTCTAAGCATAAAGTTAGTTCTAAGTAACTGCCTCCTTTCCTTGCCTGTTGATCCGAAGGTCATGGGTTCGATTCCCACGGGAAGCATACTTTGTTTAGTTGTTTCCAGCTTTGTTAGGACATTGCAGGCTTGAAGAATTGTCCGAGTATACAGATTGTCCCGGCTGCCAACTGGTAGTCGTTAAAGAAACCATGTCAGATGCCGTGAGGCGGTTTCGAAGAATTCTGACACCAGGGTATGAGTGAATGATGATGAGTTTTAAATAAGTTGTGAAGTTAACTGTTGGCGTCATATGTTCCTGGGAAAATCTAGCACCCTATTTGCAGACTTCGGACTGGTGTTTAATACCGTGAAAACAGCTACCCTACTCTATGTTCACTAAAATCAATTGTAAAGATCCATTAATGGATTTTTTTTGCAGTAGCCGGGCCTCTCTGGCCGAAATTTGTGCTTATGACTTAGCTCTCTTTTTATTTTATTTTTTCATGAGACATGAAGGGAAAACAATGGACATTACCAATATGGCGGCTTGTCGTCAGAAGTTCCTTCTTCTCCTGGAGGAAATAAAATAAATAAAATGCAAAACTAATCAACAATTTATTTGCGTCATTTCAACAATTAAAAACATCTTGAACTTATAACAATAATTAAAACCATCAAATCGTAACAGTAAGGAGAGCAAGGTCGTCATATTCAATTAAATAAAAAAATAACCTAAGAATAATATCTCGGAGTCAGAGCGCGCCAGGTCGTCGATTGAAGTTTACATTAGTACATTTAATTTAATTATTCCTAAATTTATCAAATTAATCTAGATATCATATGTAAGTTAGTACATTAGTCGACGATTAAAACATGAAGACTCGTATTGTTGATAACTACAACCCCTAGACAGTCAAATATTTTACGTTATTAATTATTTAGCCACATTTTAAATGTTAATAAATGATGTTGTACAAACCACTGCCATGCAAAGCTGTCTATGTAATAGTTATGAAGCATACCTACCGGATGGATTCATAATTTTGCTAAAATAATTAGAAATAGTCATGAATATCCTAAATCTCAATCGCTAAAGATTCCTTTACAGGTAATTCATAAAACAAAGCATATACACTCAAATTATATGTTTTGTCAAGTTCTTCCAATATTTTAAATGTATGTTTTATTCTCATCAAAATAGAAATTCAGCTAGGAAAACATTTGCTCAGCAGCCGGACTATAAAATTAGACACTAATCATAAATATAAATTCAAAATGAATCTTTTTGTGTCTGATATGGTCAGGAGCCCCAAAATCAAGACCGTCTACGCATCCGCTTCCATAATGAACTCTGCAAGCAGCATCTCCATCGTGGGCGCGATGCCCTTCTCCATGCAGGTCTTCTTGAAGCACTCCGCCACCCTCAGGATCCGCCAGCAGTGGTCTGGCTCGTGGTCGTTCTGTTTCTCACACGTGTGGATTATTTCTACCATCTGCGTCGCCAGAATTTCACCTGTAAAAATATTTATACTCGTCGTCTAATATGTGACGTCAAGAGCATGTTAATAACATTCTAATCGTTTGTTTTGTCATGTCTCCATATTAAATCCATACTAATATTATAAATGCGAAAGTCTGTCTGTCTGTCACCTCTTCACGGCTAAACTGCTTGACCGATTGTGATGAAATTTGGTAGGGATGTAGTTAACGACCTGAGGTCAAACATAACTTTTGGGCGCGATATAACCGAGTCCCACGCGGGCGGAGCCGCGGGGAACAGCTAGTTATTCATATGTGTGGTACCTAGTTCGAGCAAACCTGCCGCGTCCGGAATGGAGGCCGCGTTGCTCGAAATAGTATTCTCTCTTTCTCTGGCTGACTCTACGAGTATATACACCTAATTTGTTCTTCATACATTCCATTCCATAATAGATTTAATTTATTTATTTATTTATTGAAAAGTAAATACAACGGTTTTTTACACCAATTACAGTACTTAGAAGGCTAAACTTATAACTAAATATACCGTTATACATATAATATTATAATGTTCATTTTTCATATTAGTAAAACTTAATACATACAAGTCGAGTCAGGTTCGTTGTTCTCGCAGTATATTAACAGTTTTTTTACTATTATATTTGCTCCATCAGCAAACACATCACATTCAGGTTGCTGATTCAGGAATGCGTTAAGGTCCGTAAGCATGCGACACGGAGGAGTTTGCTCGTGTGATACCGTGCGTGTGCCCGGGGGGGCGAACAGTTTACGCGGCTGACATGAGCGTTGTACCAAACATCGGTTTGGTACATTCAGGCGACAAAGATGATTAAGAAGCTCGGGAACGTCAATAAGATTATGCAAGATTTTCAAACAAATAATCGATTGCCCAATATCTCTACGGGTTCTGAGTGAATTTAATCCGAGAGACCCTAAAAGAAATAACGTGGGATATAGGTATGGATAATATCCGTAGATACGTTTATAGAGGTATCTAAGAAATACCTTCTGAACCTTTTCTATCATTAGTGTGTACGTTGTTTCATGAGGGTTCCATATAGAGCTACTAGATTCGAGTTTGCTGCGAACCAATGCCTAGTATAAAAGTTTAATTGCAATTGGATTATTAAAGTCTCTCGAGTTTCGTAAAACGAAACCAAGTCGTCTAAAACTCTCTTTAACTAAAGCAGAAATGTGATCATGAAAAGTTAGTTTAGTATCAAATTTTACACCAAGGTCTTTATATGATTCAACACGACTAATATTATTATTATTCAAAACATATGTATGATGTGTTTTGGATTGTTTTCTACCAAATGTCATCACACAACATTTTCTTTCATTAAATGTCATCTTATTTTGTTTACTCCATTTTTGAACAGCATTTATATCTTGTTGCAACAATTGACGATCCGTATCAGTCTTAATTTCTAAGGATAACTTCAGATCATCGGCATATAACAAACATTTTGCATATTTGACAGTTTTAGCTAAACTATTTATCATTATGAGAAACAATAGTGGACCTAATATAGAACCTTGACTAACTCCTGAACGTGTGTGATAAGGTTCGGAGTTATAACAACCATATTTTACAAATTGTTGGCGATCTCGAAGATAGTCTGAAAACAATGTTACTAATTTTGGTGTAAAACCGATGAATTGTAAATGTGATAGTAAGATATCGTTGTCTACCCTATCAAAAGCTTTTTGATAATCAAAATATACTACATCTACTTCGTTACCATTATCCATACCCTTCGAAATGTAGTTAACAATTATTAAAAGATTGGTATCTACTGATCGCCCTTCTCTAAAGCCATGTTGTTCATCAGATAGAAAGGTGCGTAGTTGGTTGTAAATTTTATTGTGAAGTACTCGTTCACACACTTTAGCTGGCACAGAAGGTATGGCAACTGGTCTGTGGTTATCTACGGATAGATTGTCATTTGATTTGGGAATATGAGTAACACGAGATATTTTCCATTGATTAGGATACTTACCAGTATGAATTGCTGTATTAAAGATGTGTTGTAATGGTATGATGATAAAATGTTGGCATATTTTTAAGAGCTGAGAGGGAATATTATCAGGTCCTGTAGAACATTCTGATTTTAATTTATTAATTGCCCATTTAATATCTTTAACACTACAATCGGTAATATCAATTTGACAAGAATCAAAATTGTTGGTTAGACTTGGCTTTGATTTGTGTGGATCTAAGATTGGCGTGTCTGGTAAAAATACGCTAGAAAAATATTTTGCAAAGACTTCTGCTGCCTCTGCACCTGTGTAAGTATTTCCATTGAGAGATACGTTTGGATTTAATGAACGCCGAGACCTTAGGTTTGAGATGTGCTGCCAAAATAGCTTGGGTTTATATTTTATTTTATTTTCCATACCTTGAATATAAAGTTTGTATGCTGCAGAGATGCGTTTTTTAAGATTTGTCCTTAAGTTTGTAAAAAGTATGCGCGATTCTTCGGATTTATTGTTTTTCCAGTCTCTGTGTAATTTTAATTTATTTTTTAAATCTGTAATTATATCTGCCGTGAACCAAGTCGGATAACAGTTATTATATTTACTACTTCTAATTTTTTTAGATACAGTTTGATCAAATATGGTATAAATAATATTGTAGAAGTTATTTGTGGCAGCAGTCACATCATTTGCAGTTAACACACGTTCCCAAGTTTCGTTCGAGAGTAACTCTATAATTTCTGCATAGTCGGCTTTGTTAAAGTTCCAGTCTCTATTCCTATCAATATTACTGGGCTCTAATTTAATAATTTTGTTATGAATTGATTGAATTTTGTAAGTGAACTCTAAAGGTGGATGAGGGAGATCAACATTGACTATGCCGCCAAATTGAGATTCCAAGACAGGTAAAACATTAGCGCATTCCTGAACCAGAACAACATCTAATTTACTTCCAATTGCATTAAATATTTCATTCATATCCTTCATACCACAATAAGACAGAAAATAACAATAATAATTATTGACATTGACTGTAGCACTGTTTAAATTAAGATCACCTAGTATAATAATGTGTCCCTTTAGATTACTTAGAAAGCTTTCGACTTTACAAAACCAGTTAAGATAAATATCATCAGTTGCACTAGGGCTAATATACACTACACATACATATACAGTATGACCTTGTACGACGAACGACGTCCATAAGTCCTCACCACATTCTGTTTCGAGCTCCTTGCGTCGCTCTAGGGTGATACCGGAACGAGCAGCGAATATTTTTACTTTAAAAATGACTATATATAAAATGTTTATAGTCAATATTGGAGAGTAATTAAAAAATGGTACCGTTACTGCCAAGATATAAACGAGCTCATAAATGAGTTGGTCCCGACGGGAAGAGAATCCTCCAAATTATTTGTAATCTGGAAGTATAATCAATTTTGTTTCTTTCCTTTTCTTTTATTTCTCTCGAGTTCTTCTCAACTGTACCTACCGTTTGGGAAGGAGGTGATGAATTTGTGTGTGTTCTCGTGGTGCATCCTCGAGGAGTCCGTGAGCAGGTTGAAGTACCGGGACATGCAGTGGATGGCGCAGCCCAGCTCCCGGTGCTCGAACTTGAAGTCCTCGCGCCAGAAGTGGAAGAACTCTTCCATTTTCTCCGGTGATAATTGGCTCTGGACATATATAAAATGAAGAAAAAAAAAGTGATAAAAAAAATTATTTAAGATAATTATTCAATATTTGTTATATTAAAACCTTAAAACTATACTATTTATTGATATTTTTTTACTTCAAATATTTTAAGGGCTGATTCATCAGCCCTTAAAATATTTGTCATCATCACGATCACTAAGCTGAACAACTTTTCCAAATATATCCAAAAAAAATTATATAATGTCTTTATAGACATAATATCTTTATAGACAGAAACTGTCTATTTTTAGTTTTACTATCTTTAGGTACATTCGCCAGGGACTTTGTAAAAAAAAGTATTTAATGATGTGGGAACGGAACGGCCAACTAGTACGATTTTTATAGTAAGAGCTATACTTGTACTAACAGGTCAAGCAGTTACATATTTCCCTCGAAATATCCAGTCAAATCTACTTTAAACTGAATGTAATGTGTGTGTATGAAATCCGTTAAACCAAGCTGCACCAAAACTCACTTCCTCCCTGCAATGTTCCAGGGCCTCTCCGAAGCCGAGGGTGACGTCCTTCATGACGACCACATCAGCGCCAACCAGCACCGGCAGCAGCGCCACCAGCGCAGTCGCCACCAGCCGTCGCCGCGTCCTGTCCATGCTGACCTCGATCTGAGCCGAGCAACACTGCTACGCATTTATTTACATACAGTGACGTATCTACTGATACAAGGTGCCATGCACTGGGGCTCTAATGTTCAGGGGCTTTTAGAATCTGACCAGCTACTTTATTAATTACACTACTAGTTTAGTCGTTAACTAGCTGTGCTCTACATTTTTACTTAATTATTGTGTGTATATACTGATTGTAATCTTTGTAAAGAAACAGGCATTTATTTGCAGAAATCATTTTTGAAATCGATGGTAGAACGAGATGAGAAAGAATTTAAAAACAACTTTATATAATAAATATAATGATCAATATAATACGAGTAAGTACATAAACGTATTGTTCAAAATTTTCCTTTATCTTATACGCAAACTCCAGACCACGATTTATCAATTTTGTTTGTACTTTTGGTAAGAATAATTTTTGTGCCTTGAAGTGTAAAATTCTGAATGATAGGGCTGATAATTAAGTAGTTTGGCTCTCACTATTTCAGTTCATTTAAAGACGAGTATATAGACCTGATAAAATTAAAAAATATATATGATAGATAACTATTTATTTTTTCCTAGGGCCTCTTATTTAACAAGTTACGCCTCTACATCGCAAGATATTTATCCCCATTGCTATAGCAAACAATAACACCATTCGACGCTAATACATAGCTATTTACTGAAACCACAGTACCTTACAACATTGACGCATAGTAATTGCTATTAGAAGCTAATGTTACGCTGATATCGCATGATTAGGGCGTATTCTACGGAGATCCTTGGAAACGGCGAACTCCCGTTCAGTCATCGTTGCATGCACATTTAACTAGCATGATGCTATTCATCATTATCTCGGAGATCTCATTACGAGGAGAAATTGCAGGATTTATCGTTGGTTTGAGAATAATCAGTTGGGATAAATCAGGCGCGCGAGAGTTGTGAGTCACGCCATTTCGCCTTTTTGTTCAAAGTGTGTCTCGTCCCGAGTCTCGGAGAGTGGTCGCTGTGTCCACGTCTCCTCGACGATGCTAACTCATCGCTCATCCCGTCTCCTGACGTCGCGTCCTCATCGCTCTTCGGGTCCTTGTCCACGGGACCCGGTTGCAATTTTCCACTCAATTTGACGGCTCTCGTTTTGGGATCTCGATCAATTATTTCTTTTGCTGAATGGATGATGTGTTTGGAAATCTGGTTTTACAACAGTAACTTTATACAACGTGCTCTATCCCAACCGAATTTACATATTAAAATTATAACAATTATGTATTCTGTGGTTTTACTTACAATGACGTAGTAAATAGCAAATATTAATTAGCAAACCCAGTAATGCGGCAGCTGCCGTCCAGTGCTCACTGAGAGGATTAGCACCAGCGTGTCTCAGCCAAGGAGGTTATAAAACCTGACTTTTAATCTATTTAGTAATACGTGTAGAATGTTGACATTAGAACATTGTGTTCTACAGCTGGGCGAAAACTTTCCCTATTTAGATTTATGTTGTGAGCAAACTC
Organism: Apomyelois bistriatella; assembly: GCA_947044815.1. Lineage (NCBI taxonomy): Eukaryota > Metazoa > Arthropoda > Insecta > Lepidoptera > Pyralidae > Apomyelois > Apomyelois bistriatella. The sequence goes on from OX345705.1 coordinate 156,833, forward strand.
AAACTGTTTATTCTTAATATAGGTAGGATATTCTTATCACTTATCGACGTCCACCCTCTTGCATTGCCCTTATTGTGCCATAGGTAAAAAAAAATCTTATAACATCGGCGGGCATAATTCTAAGAGCATTTCTTTACCAGTAGCCCTAGTATGAGTTAGTAAATTTGAATGACGCCCCTGGCGGATAGTAATGGCAACTAAGAAATTCCATACAAAATCCTAATGCAGTCGCTAGCGTCTGCGTTTTTAAAATCTCATACTAGGGGCACAACATATAATTCTAACGTGTTTATACATTATACCAACAATACCAAGTAACAGTATTCCGCCCGTATTCGTAATAATCGTGCAAACTCTATATTACTACTAACTCTAACACCTCTTTCCTTACACATCGCGCGCAGTGCAAGTGTCAGGATTCCTCTCCACATCGGGAGCTGGTTGCGACACCGCTCAACGGCCCTCGAACGAGTTCTCGTATCAGGAATATTCAAGATTGATTGCAACTTTAATTACGGAGCCCTAATAAACTGGTATTTGCTGTAGAACGCGCTGTAGTTTGTGTTAATTTCATAGATTAAAAAATAAATCCGCGCACGATTCCAAATACTTTGGTTAATTTATATGTCATCAGTGAGATGCATAAACTTTTGTCATAGGGTGCATACACTGCACCCTATGACAAAAGTGCAATTAAGTATTAATAAATAAACCGCATAATAGTGCAGAATAAAATTGATAGTAACATAGAATGTAAAATTCTATTTGAGATTTGAACAAGGTCCGAAATAAACGAATTTTATATATTTCTTTCTTTTTTTCTGAAGTCAGTAATGGCGCCGCTATTATAAACAGACAAACCTATCGAACTAATGACCTATCCATTTTCATTAGAATACATTCATTTGCATCTGTACTCATTCCAGATTATAGAATAATCTATAACAAATAAATCAGGCTTTCATTCTACCAAAAACCAGAATCACTATTAATTTAATTCGTTAGCTGTTCTGTACTGTAGCGCAGCTATAAGCTCAAAGAAGAACTAATCCATTTACTTAGTCAATGTGAGTCCATGCACATTAATAAAATGCAAGAGTTTGCATATAATCAGCACAAAAAAAGGTTTACCTCATTGGAATTGCAACATTTACAAACAAGAAATCCTCCGTACTTGTAATGAGCATGATATAATATCTCTCAACGAGCAATGAGCAAGTGAAGTGACCATTACGGGCTGACAAATGGGCAACGCGTAAAAGCTTTTAGATGAAAAATAAAAAGATTAGGAATGCGTATTAATCATAGAAGGAGTAATATGGACGTTACTCCGGTAATCACGATTGCCGACATTCCTGCGGGAAACCGGACTGTGGGCTCATTCTGCGTGTAATTGGCATGTTCTGGAGGTTTGTTAATGTAATGTTATCTGTGGTTTATTGAGAGTATGACCTTTATGCGATAGGCAAGGGAATAGATGTGAGAATAAACCAATTTCTGCCTCCTGTGGAGGTCGTAGAGAGGACTAAGGGACAAACAGAAGCTTTTTCGTATGATTCACGACATTTCGGAGCATAGAGTCCCATGAAACGTGATATACGTAGTTCTTTATTGACGACCTTGACGACCTTGACGACTTCCGTGGCGTAATGGTTAACATACCTGACCGCTACTCAGGAGGTCCCGGGTTTGATCCCCGGTCAGGTCAAGATGAAAAATGATCTTTTTCTGATGGACCTGGGTCTTGGATGTTCATCTATATATGTATTTGTTATAAAATATAGTATCGTTGAGTTAGTATCCCATAACACAAGTCTCGAACTTACTTTGGGGCTAACTCAATCTGTGTGATTTTTCCCTATATATTTATTACTTTATTCTTGTTGATGATGTACAAAATGAGAAGTTATATTGATGACATTATAATATTCACCATTATTTTTATGACCGGCCGTCTACCATACGTAAGCTCTTTCTTTATTTTCCTTCCTCTTACGACAACCACGAGAAGAGAGGGGGGTGAGGCTATGTGGTGACTATAATACAATAAAGTCGCATCGCATCAGTCATTACCTAAATGGCAGCCGGTTGTAAAGCTATGTATTATATAAAGAAGATTCCTTGTTTTTTTTCTTTCTACTAAAATTCGAACCAATATTTCACATGCGAGTATTTAAACTACTTTCAAGACCAAATCGGTCACTGAAAATCCAAAATGCTAGTCCAAGGGAAAATGCGACATGCATCACTTACAATTCCTACACTAGGTCGTGTGATACTATCATCATGTCACACACACCCATACATCACACGTTTCATTACAGCATCTTATTAACTCCATGTGTATGTACATAAGTTATGGCTGCATCCTGTATCTCTGTAATTGTACCTTAAACACTGGTGTTTAGTGCGATACCTGCGCGACCGCTACCACGAAACAGGACTAACTATACAGCATCGCTTATAAAATAAAATATTTATATTAATTTATACTTGATTACCTACTCTTTTGACCAAGCAGATCATCCAATAGGGAGTAATCCGTCATTTTATCCCGCTTGAAACGGACCTGCAGGATGGCTGGATGGTGGTGCTTAAATCAAATTTATCCAGAAAATTATCCAACTGCTACACAAACCACAAAACTCTTTATTACGCCAACATTTCACAAACAATACAAATACATTTTCTGTGTGAACACAAAGACGGATGATGGGGCAGAAATGATCTGGATTTTCGACCACGTCATGCACCGGCCAGCACAGCGTCGGACACCTGCTGACCAGATGGACAGATGACCTGAAGAAGGTCGCAGGCAAACGCTGGATATAGATCGCTTTCAACCAGTCATTCTGGAAATCATAAGGAAGCCTACGTTCAGCAACGGACTGCATGTGGCTGAAATTATGACGAATTACAAAAAACTTCGACAGTACAACAAAACAACAGTATAACGTAAGCCCCCTAAAGATGAGGGGAGTTATTAAAATGCAATGATTGCATAGATAGGCGACACTGTAGAGAACTTGTAGGGAGATCGAGCAGGTGCGACTGGAAAGAGATGCGAAATGCAAGTACAGCGCACTCTCCCGAGATTCGGCTCGTATAACCGAGAGGTTAGTAGAGCCATGGGAGGTGGAGGGAGTACAACAAAACAGTGTTCGGAGTACGGAGGTGAGCAATTACGCATTTAGCGCGTTCAGGTTTTTCCCATCTGTCTGTCCGACTGGCGGACGGCGAGGGCCGCAATTTGTCGGATCTTCGGGTCAATTGCAATGAAGAAGAGAGGGCTAGCACTGATTATTACATACGGTTCTGATTAGATCTCTCATGTAACATTGCTATAATTGACAAATTAATTTGTACCATGTTTATTGCAATCCCACCAAAAACACAAATGTAAAAAACGAGAGCCAAGTTCAATACAAAAATTATGCTTGGCGGTGAGCTTCGCCGCAAAAAGAATGGCGATCTAAATGAGTGCCAAGTTCTATGCAAAATCGAAATATGTTTTTATAGGAACAAAATAACATTATGAACAAGTATTAAACTCTATTTATTTGCTTTATTAGATACCTATAACAATTGCTGTTATTTAAAAATGTGAGATCTTGAAGTAGGTCAGATTTGACTTGGCCAGTTTTTACACAATTAAAATGTTGAATAACTTTATAACATGACTTATGTAATGAAAACTGGCCAAGTCAAATCTGACCTACTTCAAGATCTCACATTTTTAAATAACAGCAATTGTTATAGGTATCTAATAAAGCAAATAAATAGAGTTTAATACTTGTTCATAATGTTATTTTGTTCCTATAAAAACATATTTCGATTTTGCATAGAACTTGGCACTCATTTAGATCGCCATTCTTTTTGCGGCGAAGCTCACCGCCAAGCATAATTTTTGTATTGAACTTGGCTCTCGTTTTTTACATTTATGTTTTTGGTGGGATATCATTCCTTTTTGTAAAGAAAACTAGGCAAGTATTCCTATTTAATGTTTTTTATTGCGTGACAAATTAACCTAAAAGAGCTACAAACAAATGAAGTTTTGAAAGAAACGATTTACGTAATATTAAATAACTCACAAATGCCGTTAAAGTACAATACTAAAAAGGAATAATTTATATCTGGACTATTCCAGCTATAACTCAAATAAATTTAGTCGAACGACGCAGCATTAAACGCAATCTAATAGGTGGGTTTCCGCTAAACAACCGGGCATAACGAGGACGCTGGCGCGAATGAGCGCCGCTAAGAGCATACTTTGGTTCGTTCGCATTTTAAGTCGTATAGCGTTGTGAGCCGCGCACAAGTGCAAGGCGCGAGCGAGTTCAAGCAGCATTCTTAGACTAGTCAATACATACATATATCGGTACCAATAAGACTTCGCTATTGCCTTGACCTTGGTATACATACACATTGGAGTTTCTTTTAGGGTACAAAGAGTTCGAACTAACAAATTTATACCTTAAAATATTATTTCTTATTTTCAAAAGAAATCAGAGAAACGAACCTTGGTCACTGATCTTTGTTAATTTAGTGAGCCGTGGACTATAAGATAACTACTATGCAGGTATAAACCAACCGACCCGCTAAATTTTAAGTAAATCGCTACCGCTTATAATTTTGTACCATAAGTCAGAGCGTGACGCTGATTGGCTGGTGTGCTGCCGCGCGCCGCTGACGACACACCGTTGTTGGCCGGTTGTTTAGCGCGTAGGTATTACAAGTTTTTTGTATGGGGACACCACTTATTTTTGACTTTTTTTTATTTTTTGATTTTTTCCTACGCTTACACACAATTTCCGAGCTGGATTCCAAATTTCATCCTTCTAGGTCATCTGGAAGTAGGTTAGGTGTAGGTACTATAAGTCAGTCAGTCAGTGCTAAAATTTACAACTTTTTGACCTTCATATCTTTATAACCGTTTGAGCTAGCTTCATGAAATTTGGACTTCTACATGTCCTGATGGATCTTATTAAACACACGTAGTTTTATGTATTTACATTAAAGAGGTTTCGAGTTATAGAAGGGTCAAAAGTGGCACCAAGTGGTTCGTGTAATATTACACTCGGCGCTGGCTAGCCAGTTCCTTTGCTTGAACTTGGCTTGACACGCTGCCGCGTGTCACACATTGTTGACATTTGATCTAAATTTAACAATTTTCACGTGTTTTTGTTTAAGGTTCCACTAGCAGAGGGGTATAATTACATACTTTTTTTCGCTAACCTATAATTATGTCGCGTCTCAATAAACGTAAGTAATATTTATAAAACACCTTGTAAGTGGTAGAGTTTTGGTCTAAACCCTGTAGAATTTAGAATAATTTCTCTGTTCTCTGGTTCACACAAATCTGACTAGCAGGAATCGACTCGCTAAAGAAAAAGGACCTTTACAACAACCTAGACCAACCTCAGTCATTATCTCGTCGTTGCTTGACATGTATAATAGTTGACACGTATGACCCGCTAGGCTACCGGGGTCCTCAATAAACAAATGAATAATCTGCCACTAATTACTTAACGGCGGACATGATGTCATAAAATATATCCTTTTCCTTACAAGGTCCCTTTCATCAATGTCACGTCAGAATTGACATCATTTGATATCTCGTGAGGAGCACCTTGTCCGCCTCGCGAGGCGGGTGGTCCGATATTACTACTTATTTCATTAGTAGATTAATGCGGTTGTGGCGTACCTCCACTTATTCTAAAAAAGTTTTGTTTTATTTTGTGTAATTTAATTATGTGTCTTTAAAACAAGTATTCTTTGTCTGAAAATTACCTTTCCTTTTCAGACCCACATATATTGCATTGTTAAAATTATTGTGTAAATTATATTAGCTTACAAATATATTTGCATACATAAAAATATAACATTGTATAGATAAATATTATATTACATAAATGTAGTATTATATAAACATAAAATAAATAAATATTAAATCAAATATGGTTTAGTATAAATGTATATTATTAATTATAATAATGTATTATTATTTAGTACTGCGAGTTTGTACGTTGACACGGACAAGCGAACTCAATTTATTATAATAGATTTTGCGCGTAGCAACGCTGGCCACTGACCTTGACGGCGGCCGGTCATTCAAAACCGCTTGCGCTCGGTCGCCGCCTCAGTCTCCAAATCTACTCTGCGCCGATCGCATGTCCGTTGCCATCATACTCGCCCGCTATTTACTGTCGCGCTGCGCTTACGCATTTAAATAATTTCATTTCTTTTCGCACTTCTTTCATTCTTCTATCTTACGCTTACTCTTGTGCCCTTCTAACTTTATGCTGTGACTGTGTTTGCTTTGTGCTAAATAAACGTTGTGTGTTGCTGTGCTCTTGGACAATTTCATTCTTCTCACCATCATATCATCCTGCACGCTGTGAGTACACTTTCACCTGCACACCGCACCCGCATAGCTAAACGGTTATTAAATTTCATTAAATTGCGCATTAATGACGGTTTTATTATTAATAATGTTGTTTTTGATCAATTATGCCGCTACTTAGAAGTGATTACGAACTGCTATTTATACCTTAACATCGACATTGCAGTTAGAGTTTTTAAGAGGCGTTTATTTTTACAACGCAAAAAAATTTTGCGGTTTCGTTGTCCCTTGGGAACATGTACTTATTGATACATAAGATTTGCTTATTAAAGCTTTAAAAGTCTACTATTTAAATCTGGATTGTCTGTTTACCCGTCGCGCCGTTCGCACGTGCGACTACTTGTTCGAGCCCCACGAAGCAGATACTTCTTGCTTTGCCGCCGGCTTCTTTAAGAAGCCCTTCCGGCAAACACCCTCCGCTGTGCAAACCAGTGGAGGCGGGGATCACCTTTGGAGTATCTGCATGCTCTCCAGGTCTGCGGTGTTGACTTGACTTCCTCCGCCCTAGTAGCCGGCCTCCCACCAGCGGGTCTCACCGGCAAAAAGGCGGTGGGGTTTCGTCGACCCGTGGCCCTCAACGGGCTGCAATGGGTGACACCCCGAAATCTTCTAGCCACTCTTCGCCTTCCGCCATGGAGGAGCAGGAGCCCACCACGCCAACCGGGACGTCCCATACCCCGGAAGAAGACGCCGCCTGGGAATTCCGGACCCCCGCCCAGGCTCTAAGGACAGCGCCACCGCCTTCGGACACGCTATCTCCGTTGGCTAGCTTCGAGCGTGACATGTGCACGCTCGGCCGCATCATTCAATGCGGTCTCCTATCCGCGGAGATGCAAAGCTGGATGGCGCTCTTTGTCCGCATCAAGGACGCCGATGCAGGAAGCAAGGAACCCTCCCCGGAGGACAAGGCCATGCTGGAGATGGCCGGAAGGGGCATCTTGGCCCTCCCCTCCGCACCGCCACCGACCCCGCAGCCGTCCAAGAGGCTGCGCTACGACTCCGACTCACCGGACGCCTGCAAACGGCTCCGGATGAGGTCCAAGTCCTGGACGCCCAGCCCTTCAGCCTCGGATGAACCCCCCGCGTCGCGCCCCGCTGCCGCGGCCCGACCGCCGCCCACGGACCCCTCCCGGTCGAGCATCCCGCTCCCGCAGAGGACGGACTCCGCGTTGCGCCTTTCCCGCCGCGGCCGCGGCCGCGCAGGCGCGCGCCGCCAGTTACCAGCCAGCCAGCAGCCGGCCGCCGCCTCAGCGATTGCGGCGCCGCAAGTCGCTGACCCCCCCCCAACCCGCGCCACCCGCGCCCCCCCCCCAACTGCAGCCGGACCGAAGATTGCGGCCCGTCCGCACTCGACGGCCCCCCCGCACCCCGCGGCCCCTTCCGCGGTCGCCGTTCCGCGCCGCACGCAGCAGCCTGCGCCTCTACCTAGACTCCGCACGCCGCCAACGCCAGCCCCGAGACCGCCGCTCGCCTCGCAGCCGCCAGCCGCACGCCCGCCGCCGAGCTACCCACGCGCCCCTGCACCGTCCTACGCTAGCGTAGTGACGACCGCAGCAGCAGCCGCCCCTACTGGACGACGACCAGCTGAGGACGCACCTGCCCCGATGACCGCCACCCAAACGGCCACCCCGGCGAAACGGCGATTCCCGCCGATCGTAGTGGAGCGCCTACCTAACTGGTCGGCCCATTTTAGGGAGCTTGCCCACAAACTCGGGCACGCCCCTTCAGCGCGCCCCTACAGCGGCGGAGTCCGCTTTTCGCCGGGCGACGAGATTGAACGCCGCACGGTCCTCATCTACCTGCGAGAACTGGAGGAGTCGGGGCAACCCCTCAGCTGGTTCTCGTACACACCGCTAGCTGAACGCCATCTTAAGGTCGCGATCCGCGGCCTGCCAGTGGACACCGACGAGGGCGCACTCAGGGACGCCCTCAAGGAGCAAGGATTTGAGGCGGAGGCCATTAAATGCATCCGGGCTAGAGGCGGCCGCCCAGGATGCATATTCTTCGTCCTCATCAAGAGAACCGCCAACATGGCCGCAATTTATGACATCACGGAGCTCCTCTTCATGCCGGGGATCAAAATCGAGGCGTGGAGGGGCAAGAAGGGCCCAGCACAGTGCCACCGCTGTCAACAGTTTCGGCACTCGTCGCACAACTGCCACCGCCCAGCCGCTTGCGTACGCTGCGGAGGGCCCCACACCGCCGCCCAATGCGCTAGACCGCGTGAGGAGCCGGCCACGTGCGTCAACTGCGGAGGGGATCACCCAGCCAACAGGACGACGTGCCCGGTCTTCGTCAAGGAAGCCAGGAACAAGCGAGCCGGCACGGTGGCTCGCACCAGTGCAGCCCCAGCTGTGCGACGGGAGACAGTGGAGACAGCGGACGCCACCCTGATAGCCCCTGCGAACGCCCCGACGCGAAGAGGAGCCCCCCTTCCGAAGAAGAGGACGAAGAAGAAGCCCGCCCCGCAAGGCGAAACTCAGGTGGTACCAGGACCACAACAAGGACCGCTAGATGACCTCGGAGACAAGGACCTGGAAACCTTGTCTCACATGATCAACACGATCGCGGCATCCGGCGCCGTCATGACGCCGGAAATCATAAGCGGCCTCAAGGCCATTGTCTTGGCCGGGGACCGCTGAGGGAGCCGCACGATCCCTACGTGGCCAGCAGGCCACCGCCCAGAATCCCGCCTGTAGCTGCAGGCGGCGGACGCACACCGCTGCAGAGGGCCAAAAGGCCCTGAATCAGCTTCTCAACTCCGGCTTCGCCGGAGTTTGAGAATCACCACATCGAGTATTTAAATCTATATAATAAAAAACTTAGTTAGTCCCGCGCCCCGTTAGAAAAGTGCGTTTAGTTAGACGGTACGGACTCCGCCGGGTCAGCTAGTATTTGAATAAATAATTAATGCTTATTGTTGCAGCAAAACCAATGTCTCGAAAGAGAGTCTCACTCCCCATTTTGATAATGGAATTAAAAAAAAAAAACAATAGTAGACTTAATGCCATAAGGCATTCTCTGCCAGTCAACCTTTCGACCAAACAGAAAGAAGGGCTTGAGGAATGAGATTTAGTAAGTATTTTAAAAACAGCCCGATAACCGTGCAAATATCCACAGCACCTGAAGAGGCGAGGAGAGGGAGGGTCGTATCACAAGTATTACATAGTAATTAAGTACATAATTACAGAGAAGCATCCGTTTGAAGTGCCGCCGACGTGGGTGTCCGCCTCTAAACGATTCCGGCAAACTTGTCTTCATTGAATCCACTTCGCAGGGATTCGCATTCCCACTTGATAATAATTCCTTATATTGAAATGGTTGAGGATCTCGAATGGTTTTTAAAATAGACGACGCAAACATGCGACCGACGCTGACTCCTTGCACTATTTATGCATATGATTACATTCGTTAAGCCAAGTCAGATACCTTCAGGCAGCTTGAAAAATCTGACACCAGAGTCGGCCTTCGGTCGGTCGGTTATATATTTTGTTGCACTTAAAAAATACAAATAGGTGGACTTTAACACTTGTGGTGACATGAATGAGCATCACAAAAAATACTAATACAAGAAACAAATTGCGCACAAAACTAATATTAGAACTCTACAAAAGCCTTGAAATAGCATTGCCAAGCTACGGAATACATTTTAGTATACATCATAGTTAACGCACTATTATGATACCTTTGACAAAACATTTAAAAGCTTTGTCAAATTTTTAAATATCTATTTCACTCTACATTCACACAATATATGTAGTTTGGCCGTTTCGTTACTTCAAGAACTTCATAGGTATTGTATAAAGAAAAGGAATGAACAATGAATAAATCTTTAATTAAACCGAAAAATCCAAACCACATATTTTGAGTTAGATATTGTTTGTAAAGTTAGATCTTGTAGAGTTAGCGCATCCTAGACCCAACAAACTCTGAAGATAACAATAAAGAAGCTTGGCTGGAAATCTGATAAATTTGAACAGTGCGAATCAAGTTAAAATATTGCCGACACCATGGCAACATTATAAAAGTGTACGAAATACTTAATAGTGTTTTTGGTGGGAACTTAATATTATACTTAGATTTACTTAATATTCATAAGCTATATTTTATATTTTCACTTTATTGCTATTGGAAAGCACTTTCATTAAAAATTAACGCATGTAATAATAATTTATATGCATTAATAAATTAATAGGTTTGTACGTGTGTTTATTGGCCACACAAGTTTCTTTATAACTAACTATGAAAGAGGAGGTTCTTATTTCGGCTGAATACTTTTTTAAATGTTTGTTACCTCATATCTCCGTCATTTATAGAACGATTTAAAACATTATTATTTTTGATTAAAAAGACATACTTTAAATTCGGTAACATAAATTGAGTATTTTTGATTTTTTGTATGTTTACAAGTTCTTTGCTTGATGGTGAAGTAGTTTTGAAAGGTCAGTTGACCTCGTGTGCCCCGGTGTTAGTGTTCAAAACGCCTTCGAGGCCGTTGCAATGATTTATATTTTACGTACGATTTTATTTGGGATTAATTCATATCGTTTTGGTTGCCAGCGCAGTTCTCCCTAGATTCTATGGTCGAATTTATAATGTTCTATTTTATTTATTTAATTTTAGAAAGTAGTCGAGTACCTACGAAATCAACTATAAAATTAGGGCTGGTGCTCATAAAATAACCTTGTATAGTACCTATAGTTTCACAGTGTGTCCAAAGCCTTGTCAGTATATTATCTTCAAGTCGCGTTCGCTAAGCCACTGAATCTGGAAGTGCGTTATCGGCCACTCCAGCTGGCTCGGCCGCCAATTAATTGGTATCGTGAGTGATGACTGCGGTTTTAGCCCCAGACTGCAGTGAACGTGTTTCAATTCAGTGTTCGTTGACTTAAGATAAATTAATTTACAGTTGGAGTAATAATATGGAAACAAAAATTGATAAAAGACACGAATGGTACCGGCTTTCGTGTTTGATTTCATATAAGCCTCCATCGATCTTATATGATCGAAGGACAACATGATATCAAAGCCAACTTACTAGTACATAGTTTATAAAATATTTTGCTCCCTTGTCCATTCTGCCACCATATCAGTGGATCTCGGCAGGCGCTGGCTGCGGATAATTACGACATTTACATATTACCAACCGGGGATATTAATGTCTCCGAGCCCGGGGCACAGGATAATATTTAAAAAAAAACTTTAAAGTATTAAGATAGCTGGCGGGTTTGTGCGGGAAGGAGTGAAAATAAAGTAACTACTTATTTTCTAACTTCAAATAGATGTAACTCCAGCTTTACATTTTCTAGACTCCTCTAAAACCGTTTTCCTGTGAGAACACTTACTAAATGGCAAGAAATGTGTTTTAGCCGCGGGCGAAATCTAGTTGATTATAATGAAAAACAAACCGTAAGTTTGTCCTGAAAAATTTCCAACTCTAGATAAAATTTTGGAATCTTGAATCTATATCTAAATATGGCCTTTCAAATACAAAGCAGGAAATAGTACGCGACTTTGGATAGTATAATGCAGTCGGAAAACAGTAACCACAAAGAGCGATGCGTTTGTAGTTGATTGTCGTTATTTACGGGCAAAAAGTCCCCGGTTCGATCCCAGGGGACGTAAAGCTGTCAGTACTGCTTTATGACGGGACCACCCTGCGCACGCGCATGCTGCTGGTTCATATCGATACACAAACAGACCAATATTACTGTTATTGCCAGGTGATATCGTTTTTATGTTGTATCGTGTCTAGTTTTTCATGAATTGCTAGATTTATTGGAATATGTATGACTTACATTGACAGCATAATTATGTAGACGTAACTTATTATTATATATTATTTATTATTTACTCATTGACAACCCGTACTATAAAATAAGTGAAGTATTTGGATTTGATTGATCCTTTTAGTGGTAGTTATTTTGCATACAAAAAATAAAAACTATGGCGCTGAACCAGGTTTCCTCATCATCAAAAATCTTTATTGTACCAGTAAAAATATACAATAAGACAATTGCAAAAATAGAGTCGGCCTTATCGTTAATGCAAACTCTTCCAGACAACCTAAATATATAGTGATTGTTGGCAAACAATAGGTAGTGCAGAAAATTATTGTACACATCTTCAGTCGAAGCTCGCAAGATGTCTACTGTTAGACATAGTTTAGATCTCCGATTATTGTTTAACAATCTGACCTATCAGGAAAGCGGCGACCTTAAAAAGGTTGTCGGACCATCTGTAAGGTGCATGTCCCACGCTATTTTTGCCGCTACGTGGTCGCCATTCCAGAACCTTTCTTGAGCATGTTTACACGTATTTATACCTAATGTTTCTCTGCTAAATAAGCCATAAACATTAGGAAAAATGAATCCACTCGTACAATGTTAATAACTTTCTCACGGCGTTCCCGCCACGAAAGAATCCTTTGCCGCCGTAACATGTTCTAAAATGTTGAGAATGGCGGCTCATATCTACTGTTTCTGTGGGTTTCCGAGAAACCATCATAAGTCGGTGCTGTGCACAATTAGCGGCACGGAAGCAGCCATTTCGGATTGCGAACGCATATTGTTTTTATTACGTTTGCAAGTACTTGATTGCGTGTGAAATTGCACTACATTTTTCCATATGCTCCAAGTACATACGTGAAATGTTTCTTGAATATTATGATTGCATGATGGAGATTTTTATGTTTCGTGAAAGTTTGATAGCAAATGGATGATGTTAAGAGTAAGGTGAAACTAAAAGTAAATAGATATGGAATATGAAAAAGATTCCCTTTGGGTCACTGAACCATTGCAGTGATACATGGAATAAATATTGATAAGGTAAATTACTTTATTGGAAACACATGTAAAAGACTGTCTTTGAACTCTTTTGGAAACAAACAGAAAGTCATCAACGTACAAAAATTTAAATAAAACCAAATGCTCGGCCAGCAAATGATAACACCTTGGTAGTACAAGTACGTACGCTCATATTGATCTTAATTTCCAATGCTAATACGAGCCGAGAATGTCTCTCTGCCCATCGCGCTGCGGCGCCGTGAATGCCGATGGCATAATGAGAAGGTGCTACAATATTAATGAACAGGGAACTGATCATGGAGAGGCGTTGCAAGCGACTGGAGCAGCAAAAAGCATGATGGATGTCCTGTGATGCGGATTAGGTGGCTCGTGTGAAGATCGTGCCTTGGGTAGCGATGACGATAGACTTACAATTTCCTTACTATTTATTAAAGAAGGTATAATAATATTTAATCACTTCCATGATCAATTCACTTTATATGAGGGTAATAATTGAAGATAGTGTCTGAGTCATGATTAGATGACCTTATCAAGTTTGCAGGATACGCTGGATGCAGCACAAGGCCGTAAGGTCACAGAAAAATAATTGGTTAGCTGAAAAAATATTTAGAGATTTTCTGTAATAATAGTTTTTGTAGCAACGAAACGCATACATATTTTGACTAAGGATTTTGGAATAGGGATTGTAGAGTTACGGCATAGAGAGTTAACTCTAAATAAGAGATATGATACCTTTTTGATAGTGCGATCTATGTATGTAGTCTCGTCCTATACATTAACCTGCAAATGTGGTAGAATTATTATATAAGTATATTATATAGACATACATAAATTTGACATGAACAGTTATTTATCAACATCGCATGCCCGTGTCAGTAGCCAGTTCGAAGTCACAGTTACATTCCTGAGGATATCCTCGTTTCCCGTGGGATTCCGGTCCTGCGACCACCGTCCACTACACAGCATTGCTTGGCTATGTAAGCACTACGCCATACATCACTCATGTCGGTTTTTGCCGGCCAGGACAGTAGTCACACCTGGGTTTACATTGATGAATTGCGCGGGAAAAACACCCGATCGAGAATTCATTACGGGTCTGTTTGTACCTTCACGTAATGAATAACTATCGCAGTAATAAAGATATGTTTTATGAAAACGTGGTAGACCCTTACCATCTAAGTTTTATTCAAGTTGCATTTTAAGTCTTATAAAAAGAGATGTCTTATTATTTTTCCTTCAATAAATGACGAAATCCACGATTTAGCCAAGTGACAATACACAATAGTTAATATGACAACGAATGTCAAGATGACAAGAACAAAATGTATCGGATTGACATAAGCTGCGGTAAATCACGTGGTCAATCTGATATCAATCCCATACATTTTGTTCTTGTCGTACGTCGTTAACCTTTTGCGATTGTGACTTTAGCTAAGGTGTTAGAGAGCGCCCCTCTTACGACTCCCACGGAAAAGGAGGGGGAGGGGGGGGATCTATTCCTTAGACTGGAAATCACATAGAATATTGACAATATAAGAATGGTGAAGTATCTGTAAAAATACTTATGAATACCTATCTGTAATAATAACTATGAAGATAGCACCGTTGTATTTTAGTATCAAGTATGTGACTAGGTTTTTTGTCGGCAACCAAGTAACAAAAACTAAATTCAGCCTTGGCTTCTGTTGGCTGTTATCAACTAAGGTTATCAATCATCATTTCCTGTCAGTTTGGTCAATATCGTTGGTACCTAGATAATGATTGGCTCACAAAATGGCCGCTTATGTAGTTTTTTGGTCACCATCATCAGACAAGTTCTGATTGGTTATTTTGGTTTGGTAATAAAAAAATATATTTCTATCGATAGATGGCATTGCATTTGCATGTGGTTTTCTGCATTAGAATAGACCACTTCACTAACCATGGGTATCTCAAAAGTCGACTAATTGAGTCATCGTGTAGGTATCACGTTCAATCGATCATCACGCCCTGGTGTCAGAGTTCTTCGGAACCGCCTCTCGGCTTTGACGTGGTTCCTTTGAGGGGGTAATAAAAGGTCAAGGGCTTCAGCTTGTAAGACTATCATCTGAAAACCATTTAGAGAAAGACGTGACCAATAAATACACACATGAATCTGGAATCTCGTATTCGTTTTGGGCAAAAACAAAAATGTAAACAATGGTAATATTTATAACATAGGAAGTTATTGTTATTAGTGTAACAATAGCAGTGATTAGGGGCGCCAACAATGCGCGCGCGCACCGCCTACCATTGATGAGGTCGCACCTCCTCGACCAATCAGAGAGCTGTAACGTAACAGTGATTTATTGGTATTGTTTAGTTGAGAGTTTTGATAACAATAGACGAATATTTTTTTGTGGAGTAAAAAAGGTGTCTATGTCTTTTTGGACGGCTGAATTATATTTTTTTTGTCATGTTTTACGATATCTATATCAAATAGGGTTAGTGTGATCTATTCAAAAAGCTGACTAAACAAACTAGTTCATAAATACTGAGATAGCTCAAAGGCCCAAAGTGTTAAAATCTAAATTCAAATTTGGCGCCTTCTGACAGCTATAACTTTTTCTTTGTTATCTGTGCTCTCGCTCTCTCTACTCGGTTGTCATCGAATAAATAGATGTTTAAAATAAATCTGTTTTAATCTAAAAAATAAATAGTGTTCCTAAGGACTAAAGACTTTAATTTTAACAGTTATGGGCCCAGGAAGCCCTGTTAATCAAAAGAAGTGCTGAAAAGTGTTGATCAAAATAACTTGTGCCGGACATAACCTCTCGCAACGTGCTTGACTTTTTGTTTTGTGTAAAAACGTGCAAAATCGTGAAACTAACTGTGAAAATGGCATCGAACAATAACTCCATTGCATTAATTGAAAAATTAACCGGCCGGGACAATTATGCCACATGGCAGTTTGCCGTAAAAACTTACCTCCAACACGAAGAGTTATGGGGGTGTATAGAAGGTTCGGAGACAGTGGATCTAAAACTAGACACGAAGGCGAGAACAAAAATAATATTGTTGGTCGATCCAACAAACTATGTACACATACAAGAAGCAAAAACAGCAAAGGAGGTGTGGAACAGGTTGGCCGCTGCTTTTGATGACTCAGGGCTGACACGCCGGGTTGGCCTCTTGCGTGATCTATGCACTACAAGTTTATCAGGATGTCAAAATGTAGAAGAGTATGTTAGCAAAATAATTTCGACTGCCCACAAGCTCCGAAACATTGGGTTTAAAGTGGATGATGAGTGGCTAGGAACATTGCTACTCTCCGGTCTACCAGAGTCGTATCAGCCAATGATAATTGCTATTGAGAGCTCCGGCATGAAAATCTCCGCAGATTCAGTCAAAGCGAAGCTCCTACAAGATGTGAGACAGTCTGAAAATACAACAAAAGCATTCACAGCTAAGCGCTTTCAGAGAAACCAACATTCTAAAGGTCCTCGCTGTTTTAAATGCAACAAATATGGTCACAAAAGCCCAGAATGTAAATCCAAACCAAAAGACAGCTCTAAAGCCCCTAATACTTATGCGGCTGTATTTATAGCATCTTCTGCCCAACAAGATTGCTGGTATGTGGATTCCGGTGCATCGGCTCATATGACTAATCAGAAAACAATTATTATGGAAGAAACTACTCCATCAGTAAAATACATAAAGGTTGCAGACAATAAATCATTGCCCGTGCACAGTTCTGGTCAAGTAAGCCTTAATGTATTAAATGGAAATGATCTAGAAAATAAAATTTTATTTAAAAATGTACTATATGTACCAGAGTTATCTACAAATTTGCTATCCGTGAGTCAAATTATCCAGAATGGTGGCCAAGTAAATTTTGATAAGAATGGCTGTGTTATTGTAAACAACAAGAATCAAATAGTAGCGACAGCAGACTTGATCAATAACATGTACCGGTTGAATATGCCTGGAGGCTATGCATGCATGTCCGATATTGAAAAAGGAGACGCTTACCTATGGCATCAAAGAATGGGTCATTTGAATCTAAATAGTGTAACGGAAAATACAAAAGATGTACAAATTCCTGAATTTAAAGAAAATATTATATGTATAACCTGTAAAGAAGGTAAACAAACTCGACTTCCTTTTAAAAATGAAAGTAAACGAGCAGAAAAGCCTTTAAACTTGATTCATTCTGACATATGTGGACCAATGGAAACTGAATCTCTTGGAAGAGCTCGATATTTCATCACATTCCTTGATGACTACTCAAAGAAATTATTTGTGTATTGTCTACGCAATAAATCGGAAGCCTTAGATAAATTCAAAGAATTTAAGAACACAGTCGAAAACCAGTTAAACTGTCAGATAAAAATTCTACGAACGGATAATGGCTCAGAGTATGACAATAACAATTTTTCTTCTTTCTTAAAGGAAGCTGGTATACTTCACCAGACAACCACACCATATACTCCACAACAAAACGGAGCAGCAGAGCGTTTGAACAGAACCCTAGTTGAACGTGCAAAATGCATGCTTTTGAACGCCAATTTACCAAAACATTATTGGGCAGAAGCAATTCATACAGCTGCTTACATTATCAACCGTTCTCCAACACAGTCTTTGTCATTCAAAACGCCTGAAGAAATGTGGTCAGGTCAAAAGCCAAATATGAGTCACATGAGAATATTTGGATGTGAAGCTATGGTACACTTACCTAAAGAGAAGCGTAGAAAGTGGGATGCGAAGGCACACAAGATGATTTTTATAGGATACTGTGACAACACAAAAGGCTACAGATTCATAGTACCTAATACAAAAACAGTAATAAAGAGCAGAGATGCTGTTTTTCTTGAGTCAACTATCAAAAGAAACTATGTGCCTGTAGTATTAACCAACAAGGATTCTGAAATAAAAATAAATAATAATTTAAGCAATGAAAGTGAAGAAGAAACTGAAAAAGAAAATTCAAGTTTAGAAAGTTCATATGATACAGTGAAGGAAACCACTAGTTCAGACAGTGAGTACTTACCTGATACCAGTATTGATTTTTCTCCGATTAGTAATGTAACACTCAGACCTAGAAATAAGAGAAATGAAAATAAAACTGAGAAAAACACTTACCTGTGTTACAATGAAGCCCTGTCAATGGTACCGGAAACATATAAAGAAGCCCTTAGTTCAGCAGACAAAAACAAATGGAGAACATCTATTGATGAAGAACTTGAAGCTCATGAGAAAAATAATACATGGACATTGGTAGATAAACCCCACAGTGCTAATATTATAGGATGCAAATGGGTGTTCCGCATCAAAGATGAACCAACGGGTCCACGCTTCAAGTCTCGACTTTGTGCAAAAGGGTACTCACAAACTGAAGGTATTGACTACAAGGAAACATTTGCTCCAACAGTAAGATATGATTCAATTCGTTTATTGTTATCTACAGCTATACAGGATAACCTTGAGATCTTACAACTAGATATTAAAACCGCTTTCTTATATGGTGATTTAGAGGAAACTATTTACATGACACCTCCGGAAGGCCTGTCTTGCAATGAAAACCAGGTATGTAAATTAAACAAATCACTTTATGGTCTAAAACAAGCTCCAAGATGTTGGAACACAAAATTTGACTCGGTTTTAAAGAAGTTTGGTTTTACTAAAAGTACAGCTGATCAATGTGTTTATGTTGGCAATTTAAATGGAACAAAATGTTTCCTTTGTATATATGTAGACGACGGATTATTATTATCAAAAAATAAGTCCGCTTTAAAAGAATTAATAAGGGACTTAGGAACGATTTTTGAAATAAAACTATGCCCTTTGAACAATTTTGTCGGTATGCAAATTGAAAGGCGCAAAGATTGCATTTTTGTTCATCAAAGAAAATATATAGAACAATTATTGAACAAATTTAATATGAATGACTCAAATCCCAACAGTATTCCAGTCGATCCTCATGTGCAGCTGCAAAAAGGAGAAGAAGCAGCAAAGAACATACCTTACCGAGAGGCAGTTGGTTCATTGATGCATCTAGCCATAGTAAGTCGACCGGACATCGTCTATGCTGTAAGTCGAACTAGTCGTTTTCTAAATTGCTATAATGAGTCTCACTGGACAGCTATCAAGAAAATATTTAAATACCTATTAGAAACCAAGGCCTATGGACTTTGCTATAAACATTCAATGAAACCTGAAATCACTGGCTATTGCGATGCTGATTTTGCAAATGACGTGGAGACGAGACGTTCAGTAACTGGCTATGTTTTTATGAGAAACGGTGCTGCAGTCACCTGGTCTAGTCAACGACAACAAACCGTAGCACTGTCTACTACTGAGGCCGAATTTATGGCGGCCTGCGCTGCTACCAAAGAAGCCATTTGGATTAGACAATTGCTTAGTGACATTGGTGAATTTAAACAAGATATAGTGTATCTTAACATAGATAATCAAAGTGCCATCAGTGTGATTAAAAATATTAATTTTCATAAAAGATGTAAGCACATTGATATCAAATACCATTTTGTAACAGAAAAGTATCAACAAAAGATAATTGATTTAAATTATGTATGTAGTAGAAATCAATATGCAGATATTTTTACAAAACCATTGTCAAAAGATAGATTTCAATTTTTGAGGGAAAATATTGGTATGTGTTTGCTATGTTAATTCTTAACATTTACTACTATGTCATTTTGTTTGTCTAGAACTAAACTAATAAATGTTAATTAATTTTTTTTGAGAAGGCTTTAATTTGGAGGAAGTGTTAAAATCTAAATTCAAATTTGGCGCCTTCTGACAGCTATAACTTTTTCTTTGTTATCTGTGCTCTCGCTCTCTCTACTCGGTTGTCATCGAATAAATAGATGTTTAAAATAAATCTGTTTTAATCTAAAAAATAAATAGTGTTCCTAAGGACTAAAGACTTTAATTTTAACACAAAGTGTATCTTGTCGTTGAGTGAGAAAACAGCCTAATAGAGTTCTCTCGCCCTAAGGCGGACCCAAGAACTAAACGTCTCTACCAGAAACAACTACAACTATAATATTATACAGGCTTCGGTGACCACTTACCATTAGGTAGGAAGTATGCCAGGTTGCCTATTAAAAAAAACTGAATTTATTTTATTCCAAATGATATTATAGATGTCGAGCAAGTAATTTTTTGTCTCTTTATATATAAAAATCAATTGTTGTTCGTTAGTCTTGCTGAAACTAGAGTATAGCTGGATCTATTGGTTACTTTTGGTCTTGAAATATTTTTGGGGGTTTAGGCACAGAATACTTAATAAGTTTAGGGAAGGTTTAAACGGTGAGAAAAGTGCGTTCAGGCGGTACGGGTTCGCCGGGAGTAAAAAGTAAAAATATTAAAAAATGCTAATTTCTACTGACTAATATCCTCAGCCCATCAGCACTTTAATTCTTCAGTCGCATCTCTTAAGCAAGATCAAGCAAGACTGATCCCCTGATGTGAAGAGGCGCCAGTGTTTAATCGATTATCCATAATCAGTATTAAAATAAATCGGTGTTTATTCATCTGAATTCGTTCGACACCATAATCGTGTATTAACATTATTATCAAAATAGTTGAAACTTGTTTGATTTATGCCGGATTTGTACCGATGTCGTCATTACATGCTGTGGCTTTACGGCCTCTTTATGGTAATGGCCCTGTTCTATTAATTTATTAATTAACGTGTAATAATGAATTTTCTCTCTTGGTCTCAAAGACCCCGCAACGTTAGTTTGTGAGAATTTTACAGAGAATTAACAATGTTCTAAAGCATACTTAAGTACGAGTATTAGGTACCTATGAATGTGATTAATGATTCCTGTAGGTAGATAATAAAAGGTGACCAAAGGAAAAAAAATATATTTCAAAGTGGCTGTGCCCGACCGTTGGGTTTGTATCTTATGAAATTTTCACACAATTGTATGTTTCTTTTGTAACATACCTAATAAAAAAGAAATAACCGCATATCATATAGGTATATGATATTTCTAGACAGGTGTCTATAGTAACTTATTAATGTAGAGTTCGCAAAGAAGATTTACTTGTAAGGTTTGTAGTAATTAAAACTATAGTCTCTGCCTTGTACCAAAAATTTTAAACCCCTGTAAGTTATATATTATGAGTACTGACTGCGAGATTGGGCTGTACACCATATTATATTTATAGAGAGAGACATGTCATCTTTGAGTTTTTATGAGATGTTGTGGTCTAATAAACTCTTCATTTCACAAATAAAACCTCCTGCAGAGGGTTAACCTGAGGCAATAAAATCAGAAGTGGTCCCTGGCATGTTGATAAGCGGCGATTAATCAATTAACGGCCGTGTCTGAATAGGACCGCCATTTACCGGATTTATAGCCGATGGAGATATCAACACAAGCTTTAATTTAAGGTAGTATCCTCAGGTATTTTTGAATATATCCTATCATTTTGAAGTTTTCCCGTATAAAAGGTTATCCCGTAAAAAACTAAAGGTTTATGACGTGATGTCTTATTATCTCTATGAGCTGCAACAAAAAATACACAAGATTTTGCATTGGTATTATAACCAGCCTCCTGCCATATGACAAGCCTTTTTGGGAAAGCTCTTGGTGGTGTGATGTGATCCATCACTCCTGGGACATAGTCAGAATATTTTAAGACTTCCATACTGCCACGGGGAGAAAGATTCTTCTTACTTCCAGTTAAATTTATAGGAGGAGAAAGTTTATTATGAAAAACTTTATTTTTCTTCTCTATTCGTAACTTTTCGCAAAGAAATGAAATGAAATATTCCTTTTTTATGAAAATAAGCGTTTTCCCAGTTAGATCCCAAGTCGTATGACTTGAATACAAAGCAATAAAATTTTTAAAATTTTGTTTATTTTCACTCTTTAATCGGAAGGCTTTTTATGTTGGCTTTGAAGAGCCCTTTTTACTTAAAGATACCTTTAGTTTGACAAAGTACATCATCTTAATGCCCTATCAGAGGTACGGGAGCACAGACCGCGACATTAATGAGATAATAAGAAGATCGACCGATTCACTTAAGTTTTCTGCGCGCTAGAATTGGCAGAAGTATAAAATAAAACATATACCTTTATTTCTATATACCCAGTACTAGCAACCCGCCCCAACTTCGCATGGGCATAAACCTTCCTTTTGAATCACTCTATCTATTAAAAAAAAAAACCGCTTCAAAATCCGTTGCGTAGATTTAAAGATTTAAGCATACATAGGGATATAGGGACAGAGAAAGCGACTTAGTTTTATACTATGTAGTGATATGTAGTGATTTAACCAGAAAAATCATGGTGAGGAAACAAAGGTAGAGAATGTACCAATTTAGGTAAATTAAGATTAAGTGAAATAAATAAATAGATGATTTCGTGCGAGTTGATGCGCAGAACTGCATGGCTACTGAAGTGCTATTTTTGAAATGTATGACAGCTAAATAGGTGAATCGAATGATTTATCGTTCGTTTTCGAAAGATTTTCATAAAAAAACCCGGTGACTCGAACGATAATAATTCGACTCACCGGTTTTGGGTGAGTCATAAATCTCATAAATAGAACTCTTGTCATGCACGAAATTCCGCATGCAGCTAACTTCTTAGCGGCCATTAAGTTTGATTCGAACTTTTTATCTGTTTTTTTAAGTTGCTAATAAAAAATCTGTCTTAGCATAAAAATAATTAAAAATATAAAGAAGAATATATAAATAAGGCCCTGTTCTGATATACGATGATATCGGACCCGTGGTATATCTCTCCATGGCATGGAGGAGACACGCGATTGCAATTATTTTGTAGTTACGGCATATTCCGGATAAATAGCTCATTAATTCTGAGCTAGAAATAGTGCTCCTATACTCTGGTGTAACGTTATAAAATTAAAACTAAATATCAAAATAATTTAAAAAAAAAACATGGCTCATTATTATCAAATCACACTATATGAATAAGTCCGCGTTCGTAATTTGTTCAAATGAAAAAAAAAAATGTTTTTGTAAAAGAATTTTTTTTTTGTAAAGACAACAATTTTTTATGTGCACATATATTTAGCTAATAAAAAGAAGTATTAAATTTGAGTTTAAAGTTTCACTTTCTAGCTATATCAGTGACTTATTTCTTTCGATAATTTAAGTTTTAAGCCTTTTTAAGTTCACAAAGTTTTTTTTTAAGTTTTCATCTCTGATTTAAAACAATAGATTTGATTCGTCGATAAAACAAACAGTAACACAAGTTATGACGCCATGTTTACAAATATTACACCTCTATTTTTCATCACGATGTAAAAAACTACCACGTAATCTATGGTTTTGTAATTTAATCTCTATCCTCGGCAACATGTTAATAGAAACCACATAACATATCTCGGTACCACCTCCTACATATAGCCTTAGAGCATTAAATTAACCGGAGTGTCCACTGGGACCCCCTCTGCCAAAAGTATAAGGCCGCCAGTCTATTTATTTATTTAGGCACATAAAACAGGTTACAATTAAAACAATTCTATACAATAGCAATAAAAAATGCGTTCTAGATCACCCAAAGCATATGTGAACAGATAAGTTAGGAACAAAACAAAGGTGACATAAAGTTAGTCATACTATTTGTCATTGTGTGTATTTTTTGCTTGTGATGGATATGGAACGAATAACGCACTTGTGTTACTTGTTGTATGTTACCTCACCCCGCGCACAGAATGTGGCAGATTTTTTCACGCAGAAATTTGTGGGCTTGGCGTCTCCTGTTGGTTTAATGCTCTAAGGCTTCGGCTTACCGTCGGTAAAACAAATGGTTGATTTATAATTGAGATGTCAGATACAGCCGCTGTTTGTACCTGTAATGGTAAATATGGTAATAGCTCAGACTATACAGTATCGATAGTTGTCATAGATCAAATATTTGAATAGATGATGTAGAGTCTCGATATCACCATCATTGTCTTCGCCATTTCCTTATTTAGGGTCGGCTGTATATCAACTTTTCGTTTTTCTGTCTGTCACCATATCCACGGAATCCCCTTGCCGTGCCTTGTCAGACAGACATGCATGACACATTCTTTTAAGGTCTCTCTCATTATAAGGCAAATAATTTTGAATCGCAACAGGAAAATTTCTTTAATTTGTGTTATAAGGCCATACCTTTATACTAGCGTAAATATCTATGCACATCTTTCAATCTTTATGCAAAAATATATTCATAATTATACAAAAATACAAACTTTTTTTTTGTATTCAATGACCAGCGATACTTAGGATACAATATAAAACACAAGTACAAAGGTACTCATTTCAATATAAATCTCTTCCAGTAGACCCATGAGATAGGCGATTAATAGACAAAGACTTTCTCGTTAATTGTAATCTTTTTTTTTTTAGGAATACTTTTACGGCCATGGAAACTAGTCCTTTAAGGCCTTTCTTGAATTTATTAATCTTCTTCAGTCCTACTTAAGTCAGTCAAGTCAAAAAGTCAAGTCAGTAGTCTAGTCCAGACAAGTAAGTAAGTATAGTCAGAGTCAGATGGCTAAGTGAAGCGGTGGAAAAATTTCACTTCGCTATAACATGGAGATTTTGGTGACAAAGATAAAAAGTCACATAATCGACACTGTACCACTTCCCAACACTCACGCTTGTTCCCGAACACTGCGAATAATAATCCACCAATATTAAGCACAAATACTCGAAAAAACCTAAGTTTTGGAAATTAAATACAGCGCGGACATAGCGACAGTTTAGTTTCCCTCCAAAAACTCCAATTGTAATCGTGAAACAAACGCTAATTCTAATACCTTTTTTAAGTAATGTTGCCAATCTATTTATCTTATTTATCTATTTGTAAGTTTGTCTATGGATCGTGTGTTTTTTCCCAACGGTCCGGATGTGGCAGTAAATCGTGCCATCGGAAGGTATTTGTCAAACACTATGGCGGCTGATCTCACCCATTAATAAACGGTTTGGAGTTTATAAATACACTACTAATAGATGATTGAAACATATTTTGTAAAAAAAACACTTAAATCGTTATTACTTGTGGCTCTAACTATTTCAAACGCAATTGAAATAAAAGAAATATGACTGCGTTTATAAGCAATTTTGTATGCCATATTCGTAGTTAACCCTTACTATCCATCAAGGGCGCCGTACAAATACGCAGTCGTTAGACTGCGTTTGAAATATCTCATGGTAGAAGCAGTTTTGTGAAATGTCTTCTTCCGACAAAATTATAAGTTTTTGAAAGTGAATGTAAGTAACTAACAAGACCAAAAAAATATATAACACTATAATCAATAATGTTTCTACCAACGAAATGGAGATAAAGCAAAAAAAATATATATACTACGCGAGTTTAAAAGTGGAAATTCACCATAGAGTTAGTGTTAATAAAATTCGTTTATAATGTGGACTGTAGTTTTATTTTGTGACAGAATGACAATAATTCTTTTCAAATCATAGACTCAACTAAAGAGTATTGTTAAAACCTCAACATGCCGGCCACCAAAAGGGACTTAAGGTCCTTTTAATGAACACAATAAAGAAACCAAATCTAACTTAACAAATAAACATAAACCATATTACAATTCATGTAAATAGCTAGACCGGCAATGATGATAATTATTAAGAAACTAAGAATAATCAATAGGCAATGGACACAATTTACATATAGTTCTTTTTGTAACTACATTGCCACTTTTAACACTATACACTCTGGTTAGTCCGTCTGGACCAGGATGTTTATCAACAATACGTCCCATGCACCATTTACCAGGAGGTAAGTTATCTGTCTTTATTAAAACTATATCTCCTATCTTTAACTCATCCTGCTTTTTTAACCATTTAGGACGTTGTTGTAACCTGTTTAAATATTCCGTTTGCCATCTTTTCCAGAAATCGTTTAGTAATTTTTGAGTGTGTTGCCATCGAGATAAAGCTGACACACGAACATTTGTCAAATTAGGTGATGGTATAATAATGGGTGCATCTCCTATTAAGAAATGACCGGGAGTCAATGCATTTGTATGATCTGGATCAGCACTATCTATAGGGCACAGTGGTCTCGAATTTAAGCAGGCTTCCACTTGACAGAGTATAGTCGACATTTCTTCAAATGTTAAATGGCTTGTAAGAATACGTTTCAGATGATATTTAATAGATTTGACACCTGCTTCCCATAATCCACCAAATGACGGGCTGTACGCTGGAATGAAATGCCATTGAGTACCATCTGTGGCTAAAGTCTCTGCAATTTCTCCTTTAAATTGTAATTTTGCTTCTTTCCAAGCTTCATGTAACTCTTTGTTTGCTCCTACAAAATTTCTTCCTTGATCACTCCAGATATCGCTACATTTTCCTCTTCTCGACACAAATCGGCGAAATGCACCAATGAATGCTTCTGAAGTGAGATCTCCAACTAACTCAATGTGAATTGATTTCGTAGCCATGCAAATAAAAATTGCAATGTATGCCTTAACGGTTTTATTTCCACGACCTTTAGATGTTAAAATTTGGTACGGGCCTGCAAAATCAACACCACTATGTAGGAATGGTCTGGTAGGAGTTACTCTAACTGCAGGCAAGTCTCCCATAATTTGTGATTTAGTGACTGCATTTAACTTGGCACATATTAGACACTTATGTATGAACTTTTTACACAATCCTTTAGCTTTGAATATCCAGTATTTTGATTGTAAATAACATAACATAAGTTGTACTCCTCCGTGTAACGTTCTTGCATGTGCTTCAGCTATTAGTAATGGTGTCAAATTATTCTTACTATTCAGAATCATAGGATGTTTTATATCATCAGATAAATTTGTGTGTTTGAGACGACCACCTACTCTAAGAACTTGTTTTTTATCTAAATAAGGATTGAGAAATCGTAACCGACTCTTTTTCTTCACTTGCTTATCTGACATTAGTCTTTGTATATCTTCGAAATATTCTTCATGTTGTACAATTTTAACACAAATGATCAGAGAATCTTCTAATTCTTGTGTTGTAATGTCCATATCAATACTATTTGGATTCTTCTTATAATTTAAGAATCTTTTACAGTAAGTAATACACCTCAATAATTCTGTTAATGTGTGAAATATATTAAATTTTGAACTTATAGATGTTTCAATTTCAGTATTATGGTAAGTATTTATTTTCATGTTTTTCATTTCTAAATCTGTAGTAATTATTTCCTTTTTTATGTTTATTTCTTTTTCAGATAACCAACTCGGACCTTCCCACCATAACTCACAGTTTTTTAGTTCGGAAAGTAACATGCCTCGTGAAGCCAAATCAGCGGGATTGTTCTTTGAGTCTACATGATACCATTCGATATTATTCAAGTTCTCATTGATTTCTACCACACGATTGGCCACAAAAGACTTCCACCTGTTCGGTTCACCGTTCAACCAAGCAATGACTATAGAGGAATCTGTCCATGCATACATATTAGTTATAGGTATACTCATAGCTTTACCAATTTGTTTCATAAGCTTTGACAAGATTAAGGCACCACACAACTCCAGTCGTGGTAATGAAATAGTTTTAAGTGGTGCTACTCTTGTTTTTGCAGCGATTATTTTGGTTTCGATCTCATTGTTTGAATTTTCAATTCTTATATAGACAACAGCTGCATATGCTTGCATCGAAGCATCACTAAATCCATGCAGTTGAATATCTTGTTTATTTGTTTTAGTTACACCTAACCATCTATGTATTTTTATCTCTTTAACATTGACTAAATCTGATCTTATCCTATTCCATTCTTTTTGTAATGTTTCTTTGATCTTGTCATCCCAATTCAATTTTTCAAACCAAAGTTTTTGCATAAATATTTTTGCGAGTACAGTGCTTGGAGCGATCCATCCAAGTGGATCAAATAGTTTCTGTACGTCTGATAAAATGTCGCGCTTTGACATATTCATGTTGTCGTTGATTTTTGATAATGTAATATTATATTGAAAAGTATCTGAATAAAGTTTCCAGGATATACCCAATGCCTTGACTGTGCTGTCTAAATTCATATCTATATGTGCGTTTGCAGATCTCTTATTTTCTGGTATTAATTTCAAAAATTCTATGTTATTTGATGACCATTTAGTTAAGTTAAATCCTCCACTTTGTAATATATCTGTAACATCCTTTGCTAATGATATGGCTTCTTCCACAGAATCAGCACCATCTAAATAATCATCCATATAAAAGTTTGATTTAATAGCTTCAGCAGCTTCAGGTTTGTTTTTTCCTTCATCATCTGCAAGTTGATGCAGTGTTCGTACTGCTAAATAAGGTGCGGAAGCTGTACCAAATGTTACTCTTAGCATTCTATATTCTTGTAGGTCATCAATCTCGTTTGCTCTCCATAATATTCTTTGATAGTTAGTATCATAGTTTGCTACAAGAATCTGAAGATACATTTGTTGTATATCAGCCATAAAGCATATTTGTTTCATACGCCATGACATGATCAAACTTCTCAAATCCCTTTGTAACTGTGGTCCAACTAAAAGGTCATCATTTAATGAGACATTATTTGAGCCCTTACAGGAAGCATCGAAGACTACACGAGTGCGAGATGTCTCTCGGTCTTCTCGTACTACAGCATGGTGTGGTAAATATACGGACTTTTCTATCGCTATTTCATTTTGAGGTACAATTTCCATGTGATTTTGATCAAAGTAATCATTTATGACTTTTGTATATTCTATTTTCAGACTTGGATTTTTTCTAAATCTTCTTTCTAAAAACATAAATCTTTTCCTTGCTATCTCTTTTGTGTTTCCATAAGATGATTGTGGCTCTTCATTTCTGAATGGTAAATTAACAATATATCTTCCTTCAGAGTTTCTTGTAGTAGTTTTTTGATATATGTCTTCACATAGTGTTTCTTCCCTAGTAAGTTTTCTATTAGAATCTGTATCTACTTCCCAAATTGACTTCAGTACTTCATCAATATCAACCTGATGATGCATTACAAGGTAAGTGTTTCCTTGTGTGTTTTGATAAATGTTTCCGAAAAGAATCCATCCTAGATTTGTTTTTTGAGCGCATGGTGTTCCAGGTGGACCTTTAATCAGATCTTGTTCTAAAATTTGTGCATATTCATTAACTCCTAACAATAGATCAATTGTACCCGGTATATGATAGGTTGGATCAGCTAGTTTGAGACCTTGAATATGAGGCCATGATTGTAAATTAGTTGTTTTGGCAGGTAACTTTGTGGTCAGTTGTTTCGACATCACGTAGGTTTGTATAGATAGACTGAAATTGGAATCCCATCGTGATCTTATTTTTAACTGTACCATATGTTTAATCTCTGTTTTTGTAGAACCTACCCCTAATACAGTACCATTAATTGGTTGACGCTTCAACTGTAGTAATTGAGTTGCTTTCTCCGTAATAAATGATGCTTGGGAACCCTGATCAATCAAAGCTCTTAGAAAGATTATCTGTCCTTGTTCATTAGTTGCTTCTACTATAGCTGTAGCAAGCAATGCAAAACCCTGCCTAGTGTTAATATGAGACGCTAATATTGTGTTTACTGAAACCTCTTCATCTACTACATGTTGTGAAACCAGCGGTTGTGTTTGTAAGTTGCTAGATGTGGCCGCAGGTTCTGTCTCTTTTGTTTCATGTAGCAGAGAATGATGACGTCGATGACATATGCGACAGGACACTGGTAGTTTGCAAATTGTTACTGAATGCCCAGATGCTAGGCAGTTGAAACATAAGTGATTGTTTTTGACATAATCTTTCCGTTCTGTAATTCCCATCTTGATAAATTCTTTGCAATGACATAATGTATGATTTTCTTTGCACATAACACAAGTCCTCTCTGTGGTTGGCGAGGTCACAACAAATGAACGTTCTTTAACTTTAAATTCTCTTGTATGTGTATTTGAATTGACAAGTTCTAAAGTTCGGAATTTTGCTGTATGAACTTCTTGAATTCATTCCAGGTTGGTAAATCATCTTTGTCATCACGATATGCGTATTCTTCCCAATTTTTATGTGTTTCTATGTCTAATTTTTGTATAAGTAGGTGAATAATTAAAATGTCCCAAGATTCAGTGGAGATATTCAAATTTTCTAAGTTATTGATACATTCTGTCGTCGTATCAAGTAAATCTTTCAATTGAATTGCTGATTGGGAAGTCATCTTCTTTTGATTAAATAATTTCTTCAGAATTGAGTTTATTATTAATCGTTTATTACCATACCGCGTGTTCAGTATTTGCCAAGCTGATGTATAATTATTGGCTGTGACTTGAATGTGCTTTAGAAGGGATTCAGCTTCTCCTGTGACGCTTAATTTAAGATAATGAAGTTTCTGAACGTCACTAAGTGAGGTGTTATCATGCACAAGAGAACAAAATAAATCCTTGAACGCAGGCCATGTTTCATAACTACTTCCAGAAAATTTTGGCAATTGTATTCGTGGTAAATGTGCGGTGTTGTTGTTGTTTATACTTGAGTTGATTATAGAGCTTTCGTCGGGATTGGAAGAGTGACGTTGTTCTGTGAATGTATACTGTATATCCTTCAAATCACTCATCAATGTTGTATAAAGCTCCTCTACTTGAAAGTATTCATCTTGTTCAAAATGTGGAATTTCATTTCGTTTAGTTGCTGGTGTACATTTTGCTAATTCTTGGTGGGTGTGTACGTACGTTCTCCAATAATCCTCAATACATTTTATTTTTGTTTCAATGTATCCCTTAGTCAATTTTTGTTTAGAGCACTTTTTAAAATTGACTTGAGTCTTGTATAATAAAATAAATGTATCGTGAAGGGAATTCAATAATTGTTCTTGTTCCTTGCTTAAACTCATATTGAATGTTTGGCGTTTCAAAATGTAATATACGTACGTATGTTTTCACTGCCTTACTGAATCCACCAAAAAATATTTTTACATCACGCACATCAGAAACTGAGATGTCTAATAATTATTATGAAGGATGACTCACGATATGATGAATAAATCATGTTAAATATTTAATCCGGCTATATAGGACCATTATTTATGTTAATAAAATTCGTTTATAATGTGGACTGTAGTTTTATTTTGTGACAGAATGACAATAATTCTTTTCAAATCATAGACTCAACTAAAGAGTATTGTTAAAACCTCAACAGTTAGGAAGTGCGTTTCATGTTGGAACAGTTCCTAATTCTATGCAATTTGGTGTAAAAATATGTAACGGAATCACAGAACATTATCAATCAATAGAAATTTTCATATTGATTCTCATTTATTAGTGGCCAGTATACAATACTTTTATTGCACCAAATAAAAGATCTTATTTTAAATTAACGCCCGTAGATTTTTTTTTTTTATTATTATCTATGAAATAAAGTGTAGCAATCCTATATTTGATAGTCTCCATAGCTCATCTCGCCGTCTCCCGGAGAGCGACGTCTAGTTCGAGTCCCGACCCGACCGCTGGAGAAGAAAACATCTCAGGTTACATCTACAGGGCTGTTTGCTAAGTTTAAATATTATTTCTTAAATAAAGGCTTGTTTTTTAAGCGATGTAAACACAGGCTCTTGACTGATTGCAAATACCTAGCATACATTTTGGTGATTTTGGACCAAATATAGAATCTTTAGAATGCCTCTTGGGACCGCGAAAAGTGTATTTATCTTGCTCAGAATACATATGTATCTTTGAATGTTCAAAGATGTATGAACTGTCATTTCTTCAAATTGACGACTGAGATTGTTGGTCCGTGCTTCGAAAGGCCGTTGAGCAGTTGTTCCCGGCAGTTAACGCTAGATGGCAGTGGTTTGGCTGTGTCAGATGCCTTTAGGCAGAAATATCAGACAGTTCTGACAGTGTTGGAATCCATCAACAACATTGGTGTCCTGGAGGAACTGTTAGTAGAAAATTGCACCTACACTATCAATATGTTCCTACGCCACTAGTTAATGGGCAGCGTGCTAGTAATACACTCTAGGTATTACGGGAGTAAATAGGCTATGGTAAACCCCCATCTTTCGTGGGCCGTATACATATAATCATGTATTTATCCCATACGGGGTAGACAGAGCCTAGGGCCAACTTCAGACCGTATGCTTCACTGCCAAAGTGCCAACGTAATCAACAACCCTGTAGTTCGCATTAGGGATGTTACGAATATTTGTATTCGCATTCGCATAAGCGAATGATTCGCATCATTTTAAAAATTCGCTGTTTTGCGAATGCGAATCTGTGCAAGTCGGTGCATGCTAGAAGTGGGCTGGGTTCATCTAGGAGCCACTCAATCGCCTCATAGGAGAAAAGGCTGCCAAATTACTTTTTATTTAATATAATTTGCCTGTGTTAAAATTTGAACACTAAAGATTGTTATAATTTCATATGTTTACCTACCTACTAACTGTACCTTTATTACTATTAATATGTATAATTATTAATAAATATTGTGATCACGTACTTATCTTTTGTATTATTTGTTATTTTAATGATTTACCGGAATATTCGCATTCGCATGCGCACATTCGCATGAACAATATTCGCATTCGCATTCGCGAATGTCGCAAATATGATATTCGTAACATCCTTGGTTCGCATGTCAGGATACGTTAGCAGCGAATGACATTATAAATCGGGTTCATCTCCGCCGGCGTCCGCCAGAGGGCGGTGTTGGGTGTCGGCGTTACGGCTGCCAGACGGACAGACAACTCTATATCAAGTTACTCGATCAACCCTCCACCTCCCATGGCTCTACCAACTTTCTACAATTTTTTTTATGACCATAAATATACGCTTCTAAGACCTGATTTCACCAACTTATGTTTTTGTTTAAATTTAAAAAAACCGTTTACGCTTAAGGTGATACCTCGGTAATCGGAATTAATATTATCTATTAAAATTCTCGTCTTAAGACGAGACCTCGGTGAACACTAGCCCCACCATCAACTAAAAATCATTATTCACTGAAAACCCAAGTTATCAAAAAACCCCTGTTATGTAATTAAGGTTCTGGATCTGAACAACTATTATTATAACTATTAATAAAGTCAGAGGTGATCGCGGCTAAAACTCGCCCAGACTTTCTGTAACTAGTTTGACTGCACCCACCTCACGCTCAGTTCGCAACGCTCCTAATTTATCGCAATTAAATCAAAACGACTCCATTTGCCACGACCAATGGCGGTGTACAAGTGTGGCTACAATTTGCTTAATTATTGGAGCCCAAATGTCTAAATAAATTATACTTACTCTAGGTCATAGATATGAACCATCCCAAAAGGAAGAGACTGCATGATCGACCCATAAATACAATTTGATAGATTCACCACGCCTGTGTGATTAGTGGTAATTTTATTATCTTTGTGTGACACAAACCTGGGAGAACAGTACACCTTTTCTACTTTTGTCTAGTCTTGATAAAGACTCTACCATTACCACAAAAACAATCTAACGTACCTTTACCATGCCCCCAGAGTGGTTATAGGAAAAGGTTCTGAAAAAGATAAAGAAAACTTTTTGAAAAACAAGTACTTAAAATAAGATTTAGAAAAATCGTAAGTTAAGATTTGATAAGAGTTTAAAATTAGATAAACCACAAAAGCCTGATGTGAGAAGTTAAAATAAAGTGATATTAAACAAAGTATTTGTATCGGAAGCTGGAGTTGGCACCGATCGTGGCGTGGGAGCGCAATCATTTTACTTTTATCTATCCAGAGCTTACCGCAAAAAGCTTCAAGCAGGTTGCGAGCTTGCGAGCGAGGGGCGAAGGGCGACCGGCCGGCAGTGCGCGCGCGCCCGCCGCCTACGGTTCACGTATTGGCTGATATTTGACGCATGCGCGGATCGTTCGAAATCCGAATCGTTACGTTCAAACGTGTACTTGTGCAGTGAAATACTGTGACTAGTGAATGTGTCAGTGAAGTGAGTGAGCCAATGGAATGGTGGATAGTTGAAGGATTCGTTTTAAAGGCTGGTTGCAACTGCAATTGCAGGATGAAGAGATAAATCTTGGTGCGTTGACCGCCTGCAGTTCGACGCCCGTTCGCGAATAAACGGTAACTATCCATTAGCTATTTTAGCGATATTATTGCTACTTGCACCGGTTAGTGCAGCGCAGGGTGCGCCCCGCCATCCGCCCCGCTATCCTGTGCTTCTTGCCGTTGTACTGCCTTACTTTCTCCTCGCGGCAAACGAAGTATTTCAGAGTTTACTTTCAAAGAAACAAAAAAAAAGTCTTCTTTTCACAATATATAAAGCCAAATCACGTACAGACTGTAGAACATTTGCTGTCGTGGACATGGAGAATATTGTTTAGAAGATACAGGTGCATTTCTTATTCAAGAGTAGGTATTGCAAACTCATAGTCTCGCTAATAATGTCTTGTAAGGATTTATATAGAAATCCATTCAGCGCCCCTGGTGGATGAAGTTTTTCAGTGATTGGAATGGATTGCACCACGGATTTGGTATTTCAATGACCAAACACTTGCGAAGCGTAGAATACAACTTGATTTTTTAATGCCAGTGGCAAAGAAAATATACACTATGCCAGTGGTAAGATCACTATAACTATCAATTTGTGTAGACAACTGAAGCAAAACAACAAGAAGTTGAAGAATCAACAGAATAGAACTGGAACAAAAAAATATTTGTCACTACAAGATTTGTTTAATTTAATCTTCGTTTAACTTCCTTGATTATGTAATCTTTAACTTGATTAATGAACAGTTTTATACAATCATCGTTCCGTTTCTCATACTTTTTAATCTCATAAAGATAACAGGGTAAACCGATCATAACGGCTTCGGGAGTCCGGCACTATAGATTTCCAATTAGCAGGAAATTGTGCAACCTCTTTAAGTGGTTTACAGCCTTCTTTTACTCACAGTTATGGTTTATTTATATCCACATAATATTAACATATAAGTGTTCCGGTAAATACTCATAATCATAAACCATTATTAATATACTTACTAACGATTGCACTTTTTCTATCTCAGTCAGAACAGAACTATGTAAGCGGATTGCAATGCAAGGTTAATTCTGTTCCCCTAGTGTCAAATTATGTAAGCCTTATCACTGCCTTTGATTTCACCCGTCTGACGATTTATAGTGTGTGGTCTAGTCTAAAACCATGATTGTAATGTCATCTTTACTAATATTTAAAAGCTGAAGCGTTTGTTTGAATGCTTATAACAGCTAGTAGACAATATACTTCATTAGAATATCTAGATAGAAAATATTGAAGACAATTATGTTCGATAGCATTGATACTATCACCCAATTCTTACATAAAGGTTATCAACGTTTTCGCGCCTACAATTTTCTCGACTAAAATGCAAATCACCGTATTGTTAGAAAGGCAATCACCAGCTTGAAAGGCGGTGATGGCGATGTTGATGTCAATCGATTCAGTAATATCAGGGTAGTCGGCTGCAGCCGCAAAGTCCCGTGATCGGAGGTTATTGGGAACGGCGACGATGCGGTCAAATGGCGAGAAATGAATGCCAACTAGCGGCCCAACTCACGCCTCACCTAGACGGTTGTTGGAGAGAATAAATTTATTTCAAGTCATGCTAGGTTTATTGCAATTTTATCATATGAATGCCTACAAAATTAATAGTAAGGCAAATCGTAATATTGATTTGTTTTTGAACTACTTCAGTAGTGACTTCAATTGGCTCTTTGTTGTTATAAATATAAATATTAACTGTTCTTGTATTTGCTGTAAGGTCTGCCCAAATTTAATAAACAAATGAAAGTCATGAACAAAAATTTTTCATGGTTTCTAACGCATATCAGAGACATTTATCTAGAATTAGTTTATTCTGTCGTTTTTAAATACAACATCTATTTCCTTCAAAACTTCCTTATAGCCAGTGAAAAATAATTGTGTACCGTATTCCAGTTATTACACTCTGTTGTTATTACCAATATAAAACCAGTGCAAAGTTCGAATAGTATCTCGTGTAAATGTTTTTAACTAGTGTTTAGATGTAGTTCTGCTGCAATTTGCCCCTAGTTTAAGCAGCATTCTGTAATTTGGGCCAAGCACAATCGTGGCTACAGCTACGTGTCTGCACGCACCGCCTATTATCTGCGTGTGCACGGTGCCCTCCGTGTTTATTTGAGCTAGTTAACAACATTACCGAGAGAAAAAGCAGGGTTTGTTTATAATAACACCGTTTGTTGATGTTGCAAGCAAAGGGAAGTTGTGGGGAAGATAATTCTGTACATTACCGTTTCTTTAGTAATTTAGATGAACATATTTTGCGTGTAAAATATGGGAAAAATTCTTTAAGAGTTGCACAAAAAGCAGTTGTATGATGATTCTAAAATTTGAATTTGGGATTTTAAAAATTAAACCAAGGTGCCTATTTCCAAGAGATTTTACCTCAGACTTTAATTAACATTTTCATTAATATCGGTCCCCTAACAATGTTACCAACGTTAATAATTTGACAAATGATCTACTGAATAGAAATACTAGTGGTTTTTGCAATTCATAGAGACTATTCTTTATATTATCTTCGTGTTAGGATATTAATACCAGAAATGTCCAGTGCGCGCTCGCTGTCTTTGAAAACAATCTTACCACGACCTTTTTGACCCCACGTAGATTTTTAGAACTATAATTAGGTAATTAAAAATTCGTGATAGCTGTGTGCCCACGTACAATAAAATATCATAATATTACGAATACATTCCACAAGAATTATCATTGAATATGAACGTCTGAATTTTCTTGGAATCTTTCTGATCTTCGGCGATGGTCTGTCCATAGCATCATAATTATGACATATTCAAAGATGGATTTGTTAAGATTTTTGTTATTTTGAGTCAATTGGAATTCATACGGTTTAACATGAACTCCTTATGAATTCGTTGCGTTAGGTTGAGTGAGGTGGACCAGTTAGCTAGTTAATTGAATCCGAGTTATAGCTCTGAGTGTGGAACGAATGCCAACGGTTGGGAGATCACGATGCGCGTAAATTGACGGAATAGCATCGTGTTACGTAAGCGTCGCAAATTATAGAGATTCGAACCCATTCCGAGCAGTTTCCTGGTCGGCAGGTGGGAATATAGCACATTTGAATATCACTAGCGGCGTGGCTATTCAATTACTATTATAGCTTTAGAATTTTGGGTTTATTCTTCGTTCGTCCTGAAATTTTGTCCCACATTTAAAAAAATGTTTCGTTTGTCCCATTCACTTTTATATTCCCGGTTTGTCCCAGTTCACAAGTAGGTACTTTAAAGGTACAGCTAACAAAAAAGTATTTTTTGATATATATGGTTTGATTCAAAAAATTTTGATTTAAAAAGATCTTAATTGTAACCGAAATTTAATATCCTACAAAAGGAATACCGCTGCTTCTGCTGTTCGTATGTTTTATTTAGTTGTTGCATTAAATTTAAATGAATATTCTGTGCCTACGCATAGAAAAAAAGGTTTCTCTTATATTGCGGTTATACTTTACCAGTAAGTAGTACTATCAGCACAACTGTTTTTCGAATAAGTATGATGTACATCATCTAGCTCATCATCAACATCTAGGTGTGCACCTAGTACCTATGTGTTGATAAATAAAGGTATAATTTTGTTTGTTCTCATTATATACGACTATTAATAATAATGTAAGTGTTTTGTCTTGCTTATTATAAAGGTAAAGCTAGTGTAAAGTCAAAAGTGATACGTGTGACTTCGGCAATAATTGTAAAGAGCGATGAAGGCCGCCAGAGATCAAACATAATGGAAATGATTATGACATTAACAGTCGTGGCGTAATGAGAGGTTCCAATCCAAGTTATGCATTGTACGAACATAGTAGATAATTTGAAGTAAGTTGCAAGTTGAAATTACTACAAGAGAAATATCAATCGTCACAAAGTCGTAATTTGAAGAGAAAGACCCCGGATTTTTAATTATGACCGCTGTATCAGAAGATATGAAAAAGACAAAATAGAATAGGAGAAATTATCCAAATACCAAAGATCACGAATTCCAAAGCAATAGCTAAATTCTGTCTCTAAGAAATAGATAAAGAGTTTATACTGAAAGCTTAGTAGTAAGCTCATTAGAACAAGGCACCATCGCAAGTCAAGGCAAGTGCGACCTCAGTGCGACTTTCGAGGGACGTACGCGCAACATTTAGGTCATGTCAATTAGACGCTTAGCTTTTGTAATTCGATGTGAGCAATAGGAAGCCATGTGTAACATCTTGATTTTCTTTTAATTGAGGTCATGATTATGACCTTAGTGGAAATAAGCTGCTTAAATAAATTTAACGGTGCTTTAATCATTATTCATTACTCATCCGTCAAATCATCACATGGTACGACTTAATCTGTAAGTATTCCCACGAAACAGGATTTGATTGTCGATTGATAGATAAATTTAATTGTAGATTTCATGTTACTGAAACTATAATTTCAGTTAAATAAAAATGGTTCTAAGTAATAAAGTAACCTAGACATCTACGTATTTTATAACTCAGTACATAAAACCAAGATCGAAATTGGGATTGATATTTGTTAAGATGGTTTGTAGGCATGTAAAAAGGATGGATCGAAAAACATACTGAGGTGAAATAGCAGGCTTATTTTATTTTTCTAGGTTTTTAGGAAAAGAAGGAAGCTTCTACTCGAAATCAGCGAGCGTGTACAACGAGAGTGATGAGTGTAGTAGAAGAAGATTGTGAAAATCTTTAATCTGTGTTCTCATGCGGAAAACGAGCTTGATGTAGATATCAGCAAATTAGACCTACACCCACATTTAAGCACTCTGATTTACCCAAAGGTTGGCTGTTAGATAATGCTTTTAGCATCCGTGGTCTTCCACGATAAAGGTTATATAAATAAAAAAATCACAGTGATGGTTCTGACATACAAGGCTAGCCCTACTTAGGAAATACTTTACCCTTAGGCTACCTAAATACATTATTCTTGTCCCACTGACTCTATTATACAAAAAATACCGTTAATCTCACGTTCACATTTGCGAGGACTTTAGAGCGTGATGTGTTGGTGCGCCGGCGCAGGTCGGCGCGGCGCGGCCGGTGCAAGGTCGTCGCACGCGCCCGGCAGGTGCATACCGGCCTTTACCCTCTCCCCCCACGCAACAGAAGCCTGCTGATCGATCGCGCAGCCAGGCTTTATAGCCTGTCAGTTTCAACACGAAGATGTATGGCGGAATAGATGAAGACATGAATGGTTTATTTTCAATTTATCGTACTGCCAACTACCTCTCCAGGAACTAAATAGATGTTTGGTAAAATAGATAACAAATCAATGATTTGTTATGCAATCGGCTTTATGGTTGATAATTCTTTAGAAGGATGATAGACATAGCTCACGCTATTGCAAGAGCCATTACTGTTCTACAGATTGAAATTAAAACTAGCCTAGAGCCTATATAACAATAGTTTTACACCAGCTTCGCCAATTGCATAATCAATAAACTAATTGGAACCGATGACCTGGTCAAAGTAGCCGGATGTAGTTGGATGAGGAATGCACAAGACCGAAAGGAATGGCTTGAATTGCTAGATACACTCAGTATTGGGTGACGATGGGCTGAAGAAAAAGAAGAAGAATCTAAAGGGGGAGAAGGGAAAATTAAATCTGTTGACACGGTGATGTAAGGTCATAGTGATACAAATTCATAGTATGATCCTGCTAGCGACATTCTTTGTAAATCGTGTTGAATAAAATTTAATTGATAGTTATTAACAAGAATACTAAGCCAGCAGCAGGCAGTTGAAGTAAAGATCCATATTTCAGTAACCCTAGTATAAGATTTTATAAACGCAGACGCTAGCGACTGCCCCAGGAGTTTGTATGGAACTTCTTAGTTGGCTATCTTACTTACCTTCAGGTCCCCAGTCGCCTATCGCCAGAAAGTGGGTTACTGATGAATTCTATTTCAGCCTAGCTAATATTTTTCCTATATGTACTCATTTGTAATGAGCGTTCTTTATGTTGTAATTATACATGTTTTTGTTTCTATCTCATTGCCTAGTTACTCTTAATAAACAA
The DNA here is from genome assembly GCA_947044815.1 of Apomyelois bistriatella. Classification (NCBI taxonomy): domain Eukaryota; kingdom Metazoa; phylum Arthropoda; class Insecta; order Lepidoptera; family Pyralidae; genus Apomyelois; species Apomyelois bistriatella. The sequence goes on from OX345705.1 coordinate 197,026, forward strand.
TTCGTCACGATAACTTCATTTTCCTTTCCTAAAACTATATAAATAACAGAAATTCTTATATTTAACACAACAGTTTTTTATCATTATTTTGTTCAAGTCAAGTACTAGCTACGTTAAACGACACATGATCCAGTTTGTAATCGGGTTCTCTTATCGAGATGCTAAAACTTGTTCAAAAATTGAGTGAAAGTACTCGTTACAACTCCCCAATTAAATCTTGTTAACACCTCAGCACAGTACTTATATATATAAAGTGTTTCAAGGACCTGCGGTACAAGTTTGTACCTCTATATTAGTCTTAAAAAATACTTTGATGGTTAGTTTTGGTTTTTATTTAATACTAGCTGTTCCCCGCGGCTTCGCCCCACGTGGGACTCCGTTATATCGCGCCCAAAAGTAGCCTATGTTTGACCTCAGGTCGTTAACTACATCCCTAACAAATTTCATCACAATCGGTCCAGCAGTTTAGCCGTGAAGAGGTGACAAACAGACAGACAGACTTTCGCATTTATAATATTAGTATGGAAGTATGGATTGTTTTCGAGGTAGATAGTCTCTACTATAATAATAAATAATGCTCTATTAGGTGATATAATGGCTTATTAAGTAGTTTAAGAAATATATTTGATAGTAACTATAAAACATATGGTAGTTAGCCAGTCAAGTATAATCATTGCACCAGCACTTTAAATCAAGTCAAAGAAATCAAAACCAATAGGGTAATTCCCGTTGACATTATTAGAAACATGAAATTTTGTAAGAAGCAATGTCATAACATAAAGCACATATTCGGGAATGAATCTAGTCAAGCAAGTTATTTTCGAACCAAGGTTAATAATCTTTAGGTATTGTAGCTAAAGATCTTGGTCACACAAGGCTGGCAGTACGTGAGTGGCATTAACAAACTATCTTGCGTGGAGGAACTACAATATATTATATTTTTATTTAATTTCTCTACCAGATAACTTACATTACAATAACGAATAAGCAATCTTATTCTTGACAAGTTGTTTCAAGTACTTTAGCGAAGTCAACTAGAATTGTCATGTCATATTTGTGTACATTTTGAAGTGGTACGGACAGAAACGAAAACTTTACTACAACTGTATTCAAAATTGGACCATATAACGACGTCATAAGGATAGTGTTGTGGAGTTATATTTGTAGTTGAATGTACACAATGACACGCCTCTAATGCGTGGTCAAACATCACGGTTTGTTCGCGTTTTGTTTGCTCAAACCAATTAGAGATGGATTTCCTTTGACATATCTGTGTGCGCTTGTTGTTTGTTTACTAGACTTTAATTAACCCAATTTTCGTATATTTGTTCATTTCTTTTAATTTCTTCTCTTGAAATATGGTGAAAATTATACCTATAGTATATAGTTATGTTTTTATATTGTTTTATATAAGGTTAAATAAATATTAGTTATTATTATTATTTATAGAATAATTTGTATTATATTTTATCTATACCAATAAAAAAGAACCATGCAAGACAATTTCCGCATAATTGAACAAATCATCTAGGTAAATAAATTGAGTCCTTTAACTTTTTCAATGAAATAGATTTTATTCAAAGCTTCTAGATCTCCTAGCCTCGGGGGGCGAAGTCTCACCCACGGCGGCTACACGGCAGTCTCGTTACTAATCCATTACCACTCGGCTGCATGACGCTGGGCATGTCGCCTCCAGGCTTTCATATCCTGCTTGCAGTAAGAACCATGTAAGAAAATATCCGCAAAATTAAAAGTCTTGAGTAAAAATAACTAAATGTTTAAAGCAAGACGACTTTATGTTTTATTGAGGGATTTATCAAATGCAATTCGTAAATGATTAGCGGCATCACACAATAGATCTTGAAATTCACCAGTAAATAAGTCTCCTCGCGCATTTGCGCCAGAGATTTCTACTCCGGGTTGCCTTTTCATCTAGCTTCTTCTTGTGTATCTCTTTCTTTATGTTTTTCACCCATGTAGCTGGTGATCAGCCTACACCCTTAGGGTTTTCAGGAATATTTAGTACTTGCTTAATAATAAGTAATATCACATATGTTTGAATGAATTGGATAACACTGTTAATGCTAATATTTTATACTAGCTGTTGCCCGCGGCTCCGCCCGCGTGTAGTTCGCTTTTCGCTTAACCTGTGGAAACTACAACTATCCAGACCTATAGTTAAATCTATAAGTAGTATCCTATTCCCGTGCCAATTTTATAAAGCCATTACATTGCTACGATATCAAACTGAAAATATTAACATTCATACTATCACATATTTGTCTCTAAAAGAGTAGACGCAGCCTATTACAGGGTCATTAGAACCTAACTCAATAAATAGTGTTATGTTAGTTAAATTAGACCTTACGACACGACCGTATGTTCCGTCGAACAACAACTGAACTGACTTGCTGGTTTGATTATTTTTTAAACCAAAGCCAAACCAACCAACTAATCAATTCAAATAGCTTACAATACAATACAACAAACGACCGATAAACAAACCAACCAATAGAACTAAATAAACAACCAAAATTTTTTTGAAATAATTAGAATTAATTGCTGGAAAAATTTCAATCTGCTATAATACCATATGAGAAAAAAATAATTAAATTAACTTCAGCGCCATCTATTGATATTTTATGTAACTAAATTATACGCCCACACACATTCAATGTGTTAATTTTTTAAAATTTAATAGAGACTGCAGTGTGTTTTTGTCTTCATTGATATCGATAAAACAAAGTAGAAATTGTAGCTTTATCTATATTAAATACGTTTATGTAAACCGGATTCAACTCTGTAAAAGTTTTGAAACAGTGCTAGAAGTAAACTTCAATTGACCATAACTTCTTTTTCCCTTAACCGATTTTGACGAAACAAAGTTTTGACAAAACTGTTGAACGTATATGTAATCCACCTGTGAAAACCGCGTTCGAATCTGTTGAGTAGTTTTGAAGTTATAACGTACCAGACATACAGAAAGACAGACAGACAAAAATTCCAAAAATTGTTTTTTTTGGTTTCTGTTACACGTCTTTCTTTAATCGCCCCGTATCAGTTTTTTAGAAAAATATTTAATGTACAGACATTAAATTTTTACTGTCCGATTATATGTAAAGATAGATAGATAAGTACAAAATCCATATCCATACTAATACTATAAATGCGAAAGTCTGTCTGTCTGTAACCTCTTCACGGCTAAACTGCTGGACCGATTGTGATGAAATTTGGTAGGGATGTAGTTAACGACCTGAGGTCAAACATAAACTTTTGGGCGCGATATAACCGATTCCCACGCGGGGCGGAGCCGCGGGGAACAGCTAGTACTTATATATTAACGGACTTAACGCTAAGAGCGTTCTCTACCAGTCAACCATTTGATTAATCTTCTTTTTCAATGTCGTCAATGACAAACTATTAGATATGATTTGTAAGGGGTTGCGATATCGTTTATCCTGAAATAAATTTGCAAATGAATTTATTTGTTTCTTTTCAAAATTATAAAAAAAAGTAAGAAAATAATTCTAGAAAACAAATAAAACACGAAATCATAAAATTATTGTTTGTGACAGGATTCGATCCAGGTACTTTCTTGAAACATTTCTTTACTAAAGTATTAAAAAATTCTTAAAAATTAATACAAAACGAAAAAAAAAGTAAATAAAAAAAAGTAAGTAAAAAAAGCAAGTAAAAGAAAGTAAGTAAAAAAAAAGTCATCTATAGCAGGATTCGAACCCTCGACTTAAAAATTTGATCTACGACCTCTACCGATAGGCCAACATACGTCGCTAAAGATTGGCGAAATTTCAAATGGGATTTGTCTATAGGTACGCAAATTCACGCCATCTATTGAAATTTTATGTTACTAAATTTACGATCAAATTCAATGTGTTATTTTATTAAAATTAATAGGTGCAGTGCGTGTTTTCGTCTTTATTGATATGGATAATATAAAGTAGAAATCCTAGCCTTATCTAAATTAAATTAAACGTAAGTAAACGCATTAAAAGTTTAGAAGCAGTGTTTGAAGTAAATTTTCAATCGACCATAACTTCTTTTTCCCTTAACCGATTTTGACGAAACAAAGTTTTGACAACGCTCCTAATCATATGTAATCCAACTGTGAAAACCGCGTTTAAATCCGTTGAGTATTTTCGAAGTTATAACGTACCAGACAGACATACATACATACATACATACATACAGACAGACAAAAATTCCAAAAACTGTTTTTTTGGTTTCTGTTACTCCTTTTTAATCGAACTCAATCAGTTTTTTTGAAAAATATTAAATGTACAGACACTCGCATTTTAGTGTCTTATTATATGTATTGATGATAGAACACAGGTTAAAGGTAACATTGGATTTTTTATTAAAGATCTGTTTCAGATAAATAAATATAAAAGGGATTGTACTGGTAAATTAACAAACAATTCGATTAGTCCAAACAGCTTTAGCATTCATTTCTTTGTATTAACATACATTGTAAGTATTGTAACCAATGAAAACGAAATTGGCCACAAATGCTCCAACAATGACATCACATCACAACTTGCTCACACGCATTCAAAATAGTTCGCTTTTATACAAAACAAACAACAAAAAGACTGATGTAACGACCAACAAACTGGTTACATCTACCGGCTTTTCATAGAATTTCTCTCACGGTATTGTTCACTTTTTACAGCACATATCTAGGTAATTTATGATAAATGAATTAATAGTTAACTCTAACTAGTTTTAATTCTTTCTAGTTTGAAGTGTCACTGACATTACTATTTACTTCCTCGCTTTTATCGCGGGCTTTGAGCGCGGCGACCGAATTAAGAAATTCTGTAACGAAAATAAAACCTAGCAGTTGATAAAAATGCAAAGCAATAGCAATTTTTTAATAACACATTCAGCAAACAAAATCTTTGTTGATTTGATGACTGTAAGAAATAATTGACTAGTATACTTCTAAGCTAGATAAAGTCGTCTCTGTTGTCAATAATTTGAAACCGAAAGGAGAAAACCAATTTAAAGAACAAAGTTGAACATTGTCCTTAAGAAAGTTATAGCAACATAGTCATAAGAAATTAAATTAAAGATGTCGGTCCTTTCATACAAAAGTACATTTCGGGATTAGTCATGATTTCAGAGCAACATAAAAAATAATTGTCCTCCATAAGTTCTTGTAAGGTTCTTTTAGTGATTGCGTTTTCCATCAATAAACATGCTAAGATATTTCTCATTGTTCAGTATTCATGCTTTGTTCTATACCATGCTTGACGTTTTGTGTACTATATTAACATTTATTTAGTTTAATTTAGTAGTGGCAGTCAATTATACTTACTAAATATGTTTCTTAGTAATGATAACGTCTTCGGCGATCTCCGTGGCGTACATTGTTAACACGGCAACTACCATTCTAGAGTTTCTTGGTTTGTCCCCAGCTAGCATATGAGAAATTAATGTTCGCGCACAAAATTTTCACAATAAAATAATAATGATTATACAAAATAGTAACTTTTAGTGGGTTTTCATAATATAAGCAACTTTAATGTTATTTTTGATTTGATTTAGCTTTATCTGTGTCTGTTTTCCTTGATTTATTTAATCATAGGTGTTTAGTAGTTATGCACATTTATAATACTCTCACTCCTACTTTCGAGCGATTGATCACGTTCCTACCTAATGTTAAAGGCAGTTGTGGTCTAAGATGCAAGTTCATTTGCGAAAATCTTCCTGCAATATTATGAGTGTTCCAAGATAAAGCTAACATTTGTTATTTGTAAGACTGTTTGTCTCTGGTATAGTTTGCCGACGTTTGTGCGCTGGTCTTCCGATGTCCTCGGCCTCTCGGACCGTGTTCGGCAGCTCGGTCTGAGCTGTCTCCGGCATTAGGATGGTGAGACCACCGCAGAGCAGTGACGTGACTCCGAATAGTAACGCTGGCAGGTGCGACCAGTAGGATATCTGAAATAGTAGCCAAAACAGCCAAAGCATTATTGCACTCTAGTTCTAAAGTGTCGTTATTTTCATAGCTAATAAAAATAAAATACGGAGTGATCGTGACCATAATCCAATTAAATTAAAAACAAAATCTGACTGAAATTTCTCCAAGAAATAGTAGTTTTGAAGTTGTAAGCGTTTCAATCAAACAAACAAACACTCTTCGGCTTTGTTATTCTTCTTTTTCTTATATATAAAAATCTTCTTTAGTCTCGCTAAAATTCAAGGCTGGACCTATTTGGTTAATTTTGGTCTTGGAATATTTGTGGAAATTCAGGGAAGGTTTACACGGTGAGAAATGTGTATTTAGGCGGTACGGAGTTTACCGGATCAGCTATTGAGTATAGATATTGAATGTGGATTATTTTTTTTTAAATCTTCTTAAAATTAATCTTTGCATCTTATTGATTTATCAAAGTAATTAAGTAATTACCATTAGAGGAGTTTGTGGACCGAGGAGTGACCCGATTCTTCCGACAGCAGAACACAGAGCATGAACAGAATTCCTGGTGTAAGTGGGGAACAGTTCGGAGGTGTACATGAACACGATGTTGCTGGAGAAAGTCGCCAGCAACTCGAATGCCATGTAGAGCACCAGACCTAACCAGGCGTATGCTGGAAAGAAGAAAGAAACAATAATATATGAGACATTTCTGCCTGTCAATGTTTAATTTGGTAAAAGTATGTCCAACATAATAATAAAACGGTACGGTCTTAGTTGAGGCACACAATACATTAAGTTATAGGAACCTGAAGAATAAATTAAAATTATTGTTTTTTGTCAATGGTTTAATAGTTGCATATAATTTAGAAACATATTTAAAATGTTATTTAAAGCCATCACAATATAAGTGACGTATAAAATATAATGTACGGGTATGTAACAATTGCGAATACTAAAATATAATATCTCATATATAGAATGTATTTGTTGTTAGTAATTACTATTGAGGGAAACAAGCAACAAATAGTTGTTGGAAGTGAAGGTAATCAGCGATGAGACAAAGGACTGTATGCTAAATGTACATTTGTCATATTGAAGAAATTTACTGAAGTTCTATTTAATGTTTAGACAATATTTCAGAAAGTGACATGTAATATATGTATGAGTATATATGTAATTTTAACTCAAGACATGTTGTTACATTAATAGGTATAGACAGACTCTTGAAACTTTAGTTATAACTTTACCTATTTAGTAAAATAATAAAATTGATTGTTATCTAAATGCAATAAAAAAGTATAAAATTAACTAGAAGATAACAACTTTACTAAAACTATAGAATAATATATTTTGTAAAATTTTACTGAAGTGTTTTGTATATAGAAAATCACTTACCTTTCGGTACGAAGGGCTGACAAATACAGAAAATTCCGCCAGTGATGAACGAAAAAATCAATGTATTCTTTCTGTTGTATTTGGTGAGCGCCAGCCAGTAGAATATATTAGAAAATATATCCATAGTCATCAGTAACGAGAAATTCAGGTACTTGTTGCCGTCGATGAAGACCGCGCTCACCATCATCCCGTAATTTATCAGCGTTATCGTGAACCAATACAACATGCACACTAAAAACCGTTGCACCATTATCCTCGACTGAAATGTTTTCAGCAACAGCTTCATATGTTTCAAATCGTTGCTTGTTTCTTCGTCAGTGTGCCTCATTTTGTCCAAAATTACTTTGTCAATTTTAACGTCATTCCTTTTCGCCACTTTTTCTATTAATTTAATTGCTTGTTTTCTTTTTCCCTTGCTGAATAACCAACGTATGCTTTCGTCGAGGAAGAACGAGTACGTTAGTACTATGAGTGTTGGTGCGTAGATTACCCTTAAGAAGTTTCTCCAGTAAGGTACAGCCCACGCTATGAAAGGCATGATGATCAGACCACTTGTGTAACAGTTTAGTAATATCATTTGGAACAATACTACTTTCTTCTTTTCGACGATTTCAACACCTAAAAATACAGAATTTGTTTTACTAATTATCTTTTTAGATCATTTCCACAATTATAACTTTTCGGGTTTGTAGTTGGTTTTCTTGATGATTTTCAAGATATCCTGTCTCTTATATATATTGTTGTACATTATTCAAGACGTGTCTTTGTCTCTTAAGACTTTAAAACTTAGCCTGAGATTTAGTTTATTAACGAAGCTATTTTCAATGTATTATCAACATTATTATTAAAGTGATATTTATCAAAATATCATCGTTATTTTTTACCACTAAAGTGAACGTTAATTTATTTTATGAATAGTTCTACAAAAGAGTCTTACTTAACATAAACATGGGGGAAAGAGCGTCTCCAATGGCAGCCTCAAAACCTTCCAGCACGATATATGTCCAAAACGTGGTGGAATAACTCTTAGCAAGACCCAGCACAGCTCCCATAGTCCCGGAGAATACTGCTGCAGTCTTACGACCAAATCTAAAGCAGAATAAAGCAAACATGATAAGTTTTAGTTGTAAAACGAGACATAAAATTTTATCGTGATTACCTACTGCTCATCCGGAGGTTGGTTTATTACCCGACTGCGCCAGAAGAAGGGTTATGTTTTTTTTAATTATTACACTATTAATGTAGTTAGCATTGAATTCGTGCCGCGACTATAACTTATTAAACTTAAAGCTTCTAGGGTAGTTGGTAGGGTAGTTTGACGACCTCCGTGGCGTAATGGTTAACATGCCTGACCGCTACTCAGGAGGTCCCGGGTTCGATCCCCGATCAGGTCAAGATGAAAAAAAAATTGGTTGCCTGTAAAGTCGGTATACGGGCGAAAGTTTTACATGACAACCATGCCCGAGTGGAAGGGACGCGTGCCTCTCACTCGCTCTCATTGTGAGCGCATAACGTGAGCGGAGCGTAACGCAGTTTCTTGAAGTGTCACACGGCAAACCAATTTATAAGACGTTGTCACGTCAAAATGATCTTTTTCTGATTGACCTGGGTCTTGGATGTTTATCTAGGCATATATGTATTTGTTATAAAATATAGTATCGTTGAGTTAGTATCCCATAACACAAGTCTCGAACTTACTTTGGGGCTAACTCAATCTGTGTGATTTGTAACTATATATTTATTTTTATTTTATTTTTAGTTGCTGAGCTAGCTCAATAATGTTTGCCTGCCTCTGAAGGATTTAAAGAGTATTAAACATTAGCTGTCCAATTAATTAACTAGTTTTAAATACCGCTTAACTTTACGCCAAGGTTTAAAGCAGTTTTAGTAAAAGCACTTAATAATAAACCCCGTTTAAGGATAGAATAACTTACATTTACTTCAAAATCAAACGTGACTGTCATCACGGCTTTAGCTATTATTGATTGGCAACATTTGCGTGTGCGTTGAAAGCAAGATGAAGCACGCCATTCCCTTGTTTTTGAGTTGGATATTTTAGAAAAGTTTGCCATAATAAATTTCATGATTGTGTTGTCAACTTATCATCACTAGATATCTTATGACGTAGCATAACATTAAGTGAAGCCAGTAGAGATGAGAGGCTGCCACAGAAAAAATATGCGTTGGCAACACTAAATTATTATGAACCATCTCGTCAAAAAAAAAAAAAAAAAATGTTTCCGACAAAATTGTGAACACTTAAAACTCTTCGAATGTTTCGAATTCTATTCTCTAGCTAGCTCTTGCTTCTAATCGTTATGAAATGACGATAAATTGTTTGAATACCTGTCAGATATTTGTCCTTGTAACAGCAGTCCCAGCATGTTCCCAAAGCTGTGTACCGTCCCCACCAGGGTCGGCTTCCAGTCCTCGCAAGCTAAGTTGAACTGTAACCAGAAAATTAATTCCAACTAATATTATAAATGCGAAAGTGAGTTTGTATATTTGTTTGTTTGTTACCTCTTCACGCCCTACCTACTGAACCAATCTTACTGAAATTTCGTATACACATACCTATAGGAGAAATAAGAAGGACATACCTTTCATCCCGAAAAAAACACTGTTCCCGAGTGAAATTTATGCGGGCGAAGCTGCGGGCGAAAGCTAGTAGGTAATAAAACTGACGTAGGATATAATTAACTAAGTTGGTGTAAAATGAAAGTGTTGAAATTGTCGGCATAATGCGAAGTCGTCGAGGTAGTGTAGCGTACTCTCAACGCGTCAAGTACAGACATTGACCGTTTTTATAATAGGACACCCGTGTACATTGTAGCTTAAAGCCAAAATAGAATTTCAACTACAGAATAATTAGTAGTTAAATCTCTAAGTCGCGACATCACCAAAGAACGAATCACGAAATTGCGAATAACTAACGAGCGAAACAATGTGCTTGAATGTGTAGTAATTCGTGAGTTATGTAAATGGTAAAGATCCTATTTTTCCCTAGCATGTTATAAAAGGCAAGAAGACGTATAATTTTTCCAAATAGATTTGATATATAAGGCAGGTGGCTAGTCCTGTAATAAAAATGTAAATCTTAAAATTAGAATGAAGATATATTGCATTAAGTAGAAAATTAAAGGAGCATACTCGAGTGTGAGAGCGATGAAATGACAGATAATATTGCTAGTATTAGCATCGATAGACATTTTCATAATAACAATAGCGGTCGCGACAAGCCCCATGTTATTATTAGCGATGGTGACGTGAGACTATGATCGAGTGTGACCCTGTGTGCCCAACCGGTCCTCAGTACTAAGAATGATTGTAAGTGGTTGTACATCGGTGTTTTGATTTACTGTTTCTGTTGATAGCAGCAAGAAGTGCAGTAATGTCTATAGTAATAGTTTATGATCGATAAAATTTGGGTAGCAAACTATTTGACTTGAAATATTACGTATACGGGATGGTCATGCTATTATTGTCTTCTAGTGATTATGCCGATATTATATCCAAATTGAAGTGATAATTTTTACATACCCCTCCCCCAAATACACAATCGTCCCATTTGAAGTCCAAGTTTGGCTTAATACTTCTTTTACTTTTCTTGAGATAATTAACGTTTGTTTCTTTTTTGTCACCTTTTTCATTTTATTTAAAAATGGACATGGAATAGTAGTAAAAGTGGTAGAAGAGAAACAGTCGCCACAAAACGCGCCAATAAATTTGAGTCATTTTAGTTTTTCAGTTATAATACATAGCAGAAATAGATAAACTTAATCTGAGAACCAAAATTTCGGTTAAAATTTCAAGTCTCTTGGACGGACAGACTTCGTATAAAAAAACTAAGAATAGCGTACAATTTTTTTCTGACCTCAGCAACAAAACTGTTAGGCACTTCGTAGACCCACTCTGTACAGGGCTGATCGAGGCTGCTGTTGAATGCCGAGCACTGGTCATCCAGGGGCAGGTACCGGAGGCATTGCTTGACGTCCTCTGCAGGGTCAGCGTGGGAGAGTCTCAGCCAGGGGACGGAAAAAGATGTGGTGGCATTTTCACACGATGGAATCTTGCACCTATAGTAAATTGAAAGGGTTTTGTGTGAACTTTTACTTCTAATCTAAACGTCTACTAAAGGTCTTACATTTAAATCAAGTTCATCAGTTACACTAATTAACTGTTATTCATTTTGTTAGTAACAATGTTGATTGAACTTGCAGATCCTAGTGTCAGAGTTGTCCGCCTCAGACTCAGACATGTTTTTTTAGCGACCACAAAATTATTTCTAGTTGTGAAAGCGTAAAAATGAAGCTAAGTATTTTTATTTTCTAATCTGTGCATGTGTAAGTTGTTTGTCAAATACAACGTTATTGTATCAACTTAAGTCACTTCACGTTTTGGGAAATTATAAGTGTAGTAAGAAGTTGAATAAATAAATAAATTACTATTTTTAAAAGAAATGCATTTTCTTCTAAATAATAGTAAGTTTTTAATTGGCAATAGTTTCAATTAACTTTACAGAGATGAGCGAAGAAAGTTCAGAAAAATTTAAAGTGTGACATAAATGAAGGAGCCACTACAATAAAGAAAAAGAATTAAGTAAGTATCTAAATAGATTTGAATCGCAAAACAAAAAAGAAACTAACGACAGACTTGAATAGTCTAAAATAAATAGAAATGCTTCACTCAGCACATAAAATAATGATAAACTAACCTATATTGCACGTCCTCTACAGCAAACACGTAGTTGATATTGTACATTGAGTTGGTCGCGTATACCAGCGCCAGCATGCACATGGTCAACACCTGATGTTTCCCGAAGGCACCCAACTTCTCCAACACATCATCCAGATGCACAGGATTATCAGGCACTTCATCCTGCTTAATGGGATTCTCTGAGATAATCAATGTTGCTTCTTCATTTACTGACATTTTTTGAGATATATCTTCTAGTATATTCGTACAGGTTTTTTCATTTCTTCTTTTGATTATACTCACCTTTCTTCAGTATATATTCATGTTGTTTCTATTTCAATTATCAAAACATATTTGAAAACCTTCAGTTTTAGGTAAAAAAGTCGAATAAAATGAAGTCCTTTTGAATATTGATAATTTTCATGTGTTTGTTGTAAGCGACTGCCCTCGTTTCTTGTACTCGGTCCTTTTATTGAATGTTTTAAGACATTGTACAGCAAACAAGGCTGCTTTATCTGTTATTTTATGTTTAAATTAAGTAGGTATACATTTAACTGTCACAAGAGAGTGATAAAACTGAAATGCTAGCGGCTTTGGTTTGCTTCTGTGGTATTGTTATCTCTTGTAGAGGCTAACGTATTTTAGTTGAAGATAAAATGTAATTCTGCGACACATGCTCAGCTCAAACAGCCATGCAAACAGCAAGTTCACAACCAAGGATGCAGGAAATAGCGTGTGGTCGTATAAAAAGCAAAGGCTGATTCTGGCCTCCGATCCGAACCAATGAGAATTCAAGCGGTAAAATGTCAAGATGAGATAAAGTGAGAGAAGTATCTAATTTGCGACTTTTTTACTTCTGTTTCAATTTGAAAATACGCTGGAAGGCACAGAATAGATATTATAGTAAACACTAAGCTACAGCTTGCCAAAGCGTTGTTAAATGTCGCAGTTGTACGTATAAAGACTAATATTTGTTCGCGAGTTGGTGAGGCCGCTACATAGGCCCGCTACTTAATATTTGCACAACACATCGTAAGGCTGCTATTCCATCATCAGTTGAGCGATCTGTTTTTAAATTCCTTGTTTTTCCACAAGTTCAATCTTTCACTACTTTACTTCTAGCACATTTTTAAAATAAAATATTGCGTGTTATTATTATCAGCTATCCGACCGAATTATCCATTCGTGTCTAAGCTTTGGCACTAATCAATATCAAATACTAATAAAGGCCATGTTAAATCACTAGAGCACAATACACGTCTGCACCGCTCGGCGAACCCAAGGAGAAGAGAGCGTTACACTCATACTCACCCCGACACTACTACTGCCAAGAGAGGTTTACCTGTAGTGGGGAGATATCTGTCACGTGATGTTACCGGGCGCTAACATTATAGTTATTCAAAATCGCATCACGGTCTTTGATATTTCTTTGACGATATATCTATTTATTATTTAAACTTTGTTTCACATTAGCAACAGTACCAACATAATTTAATTTTAAAAAAATGTTATTATCTTTTGGTCACAGTTTAGTGTCTATTGTGGTAATAAAGAAGTCTTAAGCCGAAAACAACAACCATAATCGTTGAAACAAAAAGTAAATTATTAAAAATCAAAGTAACCGACTGCATTTAATTACCCTAACTCACAGTAAATAAGAATCTAACAATACCTCTTAAAATAAAATCAATAGACTCTAAAGCTGTTCAGGCTGAAGAGCGTGTCAAACAATTATACATACATACTTTCGAAAAACATAACCCTCCTTCTGGCGCGGTCGGGTAAAAAGGCAACGATCGACAAAGCAATTTTAATTTCTCATACTCGGAAAGTAGTGTTTTCCTGATCTGAGTATAGGGTGGAAAACGCTTCATGCCCTCCCACGGGCCGAAAAAACCCATAGTAATCACTTTCTTCCTTTGGGCGGGAAAGAAATTTCAAAATTAGAACATAATTTTGCCTGTGAATTTGGAAGGAAACAGGCAAAAAAAATTTCAACAACAAAAAAAATGTGGAAGTATAAACAGCCAGTGTTAATTAGGGTCAGCACTCACTAAGAGAAAAGCATTTTCTGATAAGACTAAAATATTAACTTCATGAATATACAGTGCATACAGTGAAAAATAAAACACATGTACAAACGCGACGGTCCTAAACATCACGTTAAGATGTTTATTTAATTTTACATTTTAATTTTTTTGATAAAACTATACTCGCTTAAACAGTTGATGGTAACCCCTCTGCAGTGCTCTTGGTATGCGCTGAGAGGCCCCCATGAAGCGCGCGGTATGTTCTATATTTAAAATTTAAAACTGAATACCAACACAATATCATTTAAGAAGGCACTACTCATGTTTTTACTATTATTAATTTTAGAAAATTTTCTTTCTTTACTTTCCTTATATTCGAAATGAAAAGTAGTGTTTAACACGGGTAAAAGGAATAATTCCTTCGGACTATAGCCGCCCTCGCTACGCTCGAGCGTCTAAATGCCTCGCACGGGAATTATTCCTTTCCTCCCTTGTATAACAATCTACTATTCTGTATGTGTACACTTCAGGGCGTCGATTCTGCTAACGTTAAGTCACAATCGTGTCAAAATAGTGTTTCAATTGTTCTGCTTTTTTACACACTATAGTTACAAGAAATGTATACATTTTTTATATCACTGTTGATGGTCACATCCCTTACTAAATTCACATCACATCATACTGTCATAATTCTTGTAAATAGTGTGTAAAAAAGCACTTCCATTGAAACACTATTTTGACACGATTGCGACTTAACGTTAGCAGAATCGACGCCCAGGCAAACAGATTATGGCGAAGCTCAACATAAATGTATCGTGTTCGCATCGCTATGTGTAGCCGACATACTTTATAGCCCCTAATGTAAGGCAAACAATCAAAAATCCAACCGCTTTTTGTAATATATGTCAGAAAACTGTTACGGTAAAAATAAATATTTTGTATCATAAACGTAGTGATTTCGTAACTTGTCTTTTTCTTATAATTTATTAAGTCTTGGGCAAATAATACAGCGTTATCATTTTAATGAAAATAAGTAACGCAAAGAATGTTATTTATTTGGTATGAATCATGATATATTTTGCGCAGGCTAAGTTGTTATATAATCTGTAGGGGGACAGTTTTTTTAATGCATTAGATACTTCTGGTTAATATCAAAACATATAACCAAATAGAGGAATAAAGTTTAAGATGCAATCATAAAAATTAATGATAAATATTGTCTGTGAAAGTTTAAAGCCTCTCTAGATTTGACGATTAACGAGGTAGGTAAAGGTTCTGACGTCGACGGTTGGCAGCGGGGGCCTAACATATGGTTTTGTCACTTTTGGTACGTAATCCTAAAAAATGCCATTTTGCATCTGTACACTACTTACGTTTCTAACTCTGTCTTTCATGATTGACTAAAACAGAATCATTCAATGATCAACACTTTCCAACGGCCGATTTCAAAGAAGTCATTCTAAACATAGAATCCCAATGCACCCACTGCATGCGTACGCGCAGGGCACGATGCGATGCTATTTAAAATGGCGGCCAACGCACTTCTTGCTCATTATGCTTTTTCTGGACGTATCATGTCGTCATTACTCCAAGTGCCCGTCCTGGAAGAGATTAATTCCCTATTCAAAGTTAAACGGCAGGAATCAGTGAGATGAAAAACCTGTATAAGTACACCTAACTTGGATTATTATAAACTTTTTATGAAACTGATTGTAGATTGTTACTGCACTATTCGTAAATTAAGCTTTTCCGAAATCATAACCGTGATTTTGAAATTACAAACTTAATAGTTTATAAAAAGTTATTTTAAGTTTATGATTTTTGGTACAACTTCTTTTACCCACTGATGAACTCCAAGGATCCTGAATGTTGCGTCAAGCGTCTAAGAAACTCTCACACCAGTGTGTACAGGGTCTGCTGACCTTGTAGCCAGCTAGATAAAAAACTAACAATAGCAGAGGCATGTAATTTTTAAATCAAGTACTTTGTTTATATTGGGTTTTGTATAAATATATTTTCACGGTTTGTTTTACATATATTATTATATTCAAAGCCTGATATGATGATAAGACTAATTCTCATTAAACATTATTTCATGATAACAGAGAACATTACAAGAATTTAAATTACTGAGAAATGTTATTGTTTTTGAAAAAATAACTTTTGCCAAGTACATAGTTTTAGAAGATTTGATAGCATAATTTAAAATTCCTTTTAAGCCATCTCGTTCTTTAATTGATTTGGAATATGATACAGAATAGATATGTAATCTTGACATTTAAGTGAAAAATTTTATGATCCTACTTTGTTTGAATACGGAGCTCAGTTGTTACTTGTTATATATCAACTGATGATAGCTAGGACACAATTGAGTGCATTATCAATTACACAAACTGTATAAAATAAAAATAACAACAATTACAAAATCCATAACAACTTTTATTGTCAACAACATACATTTTACAATGAGAGCTTTAATTACATGTACCTTAAACTTCACACACTTTAATCTTACTTTGGATTTAACTTAACATAGCGTCAATCAAGTTTCTGTTATTACTACAGGTTTGAATCTGTAATATACATGGTTATTTCATTTAGGGCTAGATACTTTAGTATCGAATTTATACCTAAGTTTATAACGTTGTTGCATTTATTACGAACATCTACCAGCATACTCCTCTGGAGACTCACAATGTATTTTTTTCTTTTAACAACATCTATCTCTCTCTTAAATTTTATTACATTGAGCATTTACAATAACAATAATTATTACGATTATGACTCTGTCTGAAAAATCAAAATAAGGCACAACATTTATCTAGTCAATTCTAATAGATTAATTTATTAAATTATCATATTTGTCAATCAGTTTACAGATGGAAATAAATTAAGCCTTAAAACAATGGTACTTTTCGAATATAATACTAACGTCGAAATTAATACAGCTTATTTTAATGTCGATGTCGCGGTAGATAGAACGACGAATAATTTATCACAACACATCATCATTCCAAGTCCTTTCCTATTTCAATTGGGCTCGGCTCTCCGCACAACACAACCTGTTTTGAAGTCAAAGTTTTGAAGATCTAGATCTAACGCTATCTTCTGTAAGTCCGTGCATCTCGGGTATTGGTGGTCGACGTTTGTGCGCTGGTCTCCCGATGTCCTCGGCCTCTCGGACCGTATTCGGCAGCTCGGTCTGAGCTGTCTCCGGCATCAACAGTGTGAGACCACCGCAGAGCAGTGACGTGACTCCGAAAAGTAGTGCTGGCAAGTGGGACCAGACGGATATCTGAAATAATAGTGTAATTTACCTTTTATTTAAAGGTTTAAGAAATATGTCTACTTCAGGCGAATATCCAATCAAATAGGTATTATAAAGATTATAAAAAAAAAAGATTTATTATGTAAAAGTCTTTAGTTTTTACATACTAAGGCAACAAAAGCTTCTTTTTCCATTAGTTAAGAGAAAGAAGATTTGGGAGCTAAAGCTAATTTTGTCATTCGTTGTCATTACAAAATTCTGACGAATTTCTTTTTTAAAATTATTATTATTTTTATGTCAATTGGTAGACTAGAGACGACCGACGACCTTGATTGGACCATGCATTTTCTATCATGATGCTTACCATCAGAGGAGTTTGAGGGCCAAGAAGTGACCCAATTCTTCCTACAGCAGAGCACAGCGCATGTACAGAGTTTCTGGTGTAAGTGGGGAACAGTTCGGAGGTGTATATGAACACTATGTTGCTGGAGAAGGTCGCCAGCATTTCAAAAGCCATGTAGAGCACCAGACCTACCCAAGCGTGAGCTGGAAAGAAGCACTAAATTATTTTTATTATATGTATTCTTAATATTATAATAGGCATGATGAAAGCATTAAGGAATTTATCTTTTAATGAGAAACTCTGTATCATATTGTTTTTATCTAAATGTGATGTCTTTGCAGACACCATGTAACACCCAAGAGAAATTGCGTACCAGTTTTCGTTATAGATTTCTAACAAAGAAGTAAAATTATAGACAAGATCACTTACACTTCGGTACGAAAGGCTGACAGACGCAGAAAATGCCGCCGATAATAAATGAGAATATCAATGGATTTTTCCTTTTGTATCTGGAGAGTGCTAACCAATAGAATATATTAGAAAGGATGTCCATAGTCATCAGTAACGAGAAGTTCAGGTACTTGTTGCCGTCGATGAAGACCGCGCTCACCATCATCCCGTAGTTGATCAGCGTTATCGTGAACCAATACAACATGCACACTAAAAATCTTTGCACCATTATCCTCGATTGGAAAGTTTTTAAAAGCAATTTCTTTTGCTTCAAATCATTCTTTGTCTCTTCATCTATGTTCTTCAATTTTTCTAACATTTCTTTGTCGATATTGACATAATTTCTTTTCGCCACCTTTTCTATTAACTTAATGGCTTCTTTTCTCTTCCCTTTGCTGAATAACCACCGAATGCTTTCATCGAGAAAAAATGAATAGGTTAGTATTATAATTGTTGGTGCATAGATAACTCTCAAAAAGTTCCGCCAGTAGGGCACTGCCCACGCAATCAAAGGCATGATGATGAGACCGCCTGTATAGCAGTTCAGAAGTATCATTTGGAAGAGCACGGCTTTTTTCTTTTCGACAATTTCTATACCTGAAAATGTGACGGTTTAGTTTCATGAAGATAATAAAGAAGATTTATGCTATATATTAAGTAATATTAATGTATGTTCATTGTAAACAATAGTTTCAGATCAGACTTAAACTTTAATTGTACACGTGATTATTTTATTTATATTGATTATTTTATTTCCACGGAACAAGATTCCGAGATTGATAATCCCAGGCATCTCCAGTAAATTTTAACAAAATGAAATGAAGTTCAAATTATGTCAGCGTTAATAAAAAAGATAATAAACTAACTTAACATAAACATAGGAGAAAGAGCATCTCCGATTGCAGCTTCCAAAGCCTCTAGAACTATGTAGCACCAAAACGAAGTTGAGAAACTCTTGGCAAGCCCCAGCACAGCTCCCATGGTACCAGAAAACACTGCTGCAGTCTTTCTACCAAACCTGAAACGTGATGAGATGTGATGAGAATTTTTAAGCTATTTGAATACAAACTTGACTTGACGACTGCGATCTAACGTTATAGAACTGTATTGATAGATATACTGTTATAGGTACTGTGTGATAATGATGATATCACATTAGCTGATGATTATGGAATCACAAGTCTCATAATTTGACTGAATTTAGCGGTAGCGACGGATGAACAAAATATTCCTGAAATTTATTTAAATACGCGAAGTATATGCATTTGATTCGCGAATATTTTCATTACCAGATTATAAAGACCGACGATTAGTTTCAGAAACTCCGGAAACAACATTTTTGATGATAATAATAGCCAATCAATTCCTGTGCACTGTCTTAAATGTAGCTGCTACGTAGTTATAGAGGCGTTAATTGTTTTACTTTGATCGGAGAGTAATTAACCTGGCCGGTATCGTGAGCTTTGCTATCATCGATTGTCTACAGTTGCGTGTGTTGAAAACGAGATTTCTATTGATGATACATATATACCTTATATTAAATTTAGTTTAATGCTTAACATTACAAGTTTTATTATTTAAAATGAATTTGCATACTATTATACAGTCATTTTAATTCCTAGTATTTTTCCTGATTGTCCTGAGTCCCCTAAAGGTTTAGAAATTTTATGTACTAGCACTTATCTACTGTAAAACCTGGTACTACCATGTTTTAAGAAAATTAAATGCATTAAATTAAGTGAAGGTTATATCACACGTTGTTCCTAATTATAACCTTCATATTTCATCCAAAATAATAAATGTATTTTTATGCAGATTCTGCTCATGTGTTCATATAGGATACTGCTAAATGAAAAAAAGCATTAGGTTTTTACAATCCTTTTTTTTAAATTACCTGTCAGATATTTGTCCTTGTAACAGCAGTCCCAGCATGTTTCCAAAGCTGTGCATCGTTCCCACTAGTGTTGGCTTCCAATCTTCGCAAGCTAAATTGAACTGTAAAAGATAAATAAAATTAGAAGCTTGAAGGAATGATACAAATCTGTAAATAAAAATAACTAAGTGCAAAATTCTAAATAGCTAAACGGATTTGTTTATAATCCTTAAAACTCTGAAATGGTTCTTATAAAAACTTCCCATTCCAACATTATCAATGGAGCCAAGCCCCTGGAAAAGCTAGACGTATTATATACATTTGATAAAAAAATAACTGAATACAAAGCCACAACTCTAGTCATAATTATTCTTACAAATTTGTTTTGGATAATATTCAAATATTTGACCGATTGAATAGCGCAATTTCTACATTATACTTCATCTTTCACCTTATTTTAATAACGAACAATAAAAATGACAAGAAATGTCTCACTTCAGCCACAAAACTGTTGGGCACATCGTACACCCATTCCGTGCAAATTTCCTGAATGCTGCTGTTGAAACTCGTGCACTGGTTGTCCAGGGGGAAGTACCGGCGGCATTGCTTGACGTCTTCACCCATGTCAGGGTAAGAGTTCTTTAGCCAAGGGACAGAGAATGATTTGCTGGTTGTTTCGCAGGTCGGGATCTTACATCTAAAATATAAAAGTAAGATTCACTTAATTTATGTTGGTACTATAATGACCAGAGTTTGACCAAAATCCCATCTGATGTTATGCAGATGTAGTCTTAAGATAGAGCTCGCTGGTTCAATAATAGCTTATTAACTCTAGCCTTAAAAGATCCAGGTAAAATAAAGATAAATAATTTATAAAATGTATTTCCAAAAACAAAAAAATCTATTTACATATAAATGCAAATGTTTCATTTTTCTGATTGTATCAATGATATTAAAGAAAGTTACGTTTGTTTAATTATTAACATGACACATTGAAAAATACATAAAACATATGTTTTTGCTATTACGACAAGACATCTCAAATCATTATGTACTTACAGTAAAGTCCATAACGTGACAAATAATCTACTTGTCACAATAAATGCAGACCAAACTAGCCCTTAAGAAATAAGATATAACGGTTATAATCGGCAGAGGAAGAAGCCAGCTGATGTTTGAGGCAGCAAAAGAGCAGACATCGATCGATGGATGGCGATTCCAAAAGGGACTAACCTGTATTGCACATCCTCAACAGCGAAAACATAATTGATATTGTACATTGAGTTGGTTGCATACACCAGTGCTAGCAGGCACATCGTCACCACTTGATGTCTCCCGAAGGCTCCTAGCTTCTCTAAGACATCGTCGAGATGTACAGGATCTTCAGAAACGTCATCAAAATGAACGACATCCTTTTTCAAGATCGAAGCTGCTTCGTCTTTGATAGACATTTCGCTTGAATCTATTTTATCTTCGACTTATTGAAAATCCTTTTCACTTATCTGTATAACTTAGATTATTGTTTTTTTTTTTATTATTGCTATTCAACTTCTTATGACAGTTGATCATAATTTCTCTTTGTCCTTATTCATATGAGATGCCATTGTTTTGAACACGTTTCTAACTAATATTTTTTCCTCCTGAAATACAATCAAATTATAACTTTAGAAATAGGTTTTATGAACAGTTAAATTCGAAATATAACATAAATAATTTAATGCGCCAGAATATTCGTCATATTCACGAACAAGTGACTTAACATAATATATACCACCTAGAGAAAGCTCTAGAATTCTAATAGCATTCTGTAATCTGAGATCGAATTCACTCTGGATGGAAATTCAGTTCGACTAGTTATCATCATCATTTCGTGAAGATGACAAAGTCAATCGACCATGTACACCCTGGGGTCAGAGTTTTTCGGAGCCTCTCTCGGCCATTGTCGTGGTTTCTTTACCGACTACCAAATGGCAGCCGGGACCAACGGCTTAACGTGCCTTCTGAAACACGGAATCATCTTTATTATCAGACAATCAGGTGATTCAAGCCTCCAATGTCCGCTTCCCGTGGGAATCAAACCCACGACCGCCTGCCTGCAGGCAAATGCGTTATTCACTAGACTACGAAGGCAGTTCGACCATTTGAATACAGTATACGAAATCAGACAGATATGGCTTAATTAAGTGTTTTTTCTTTTGCAAATAATAAAACGGTCTTTAAATTTATTCACATTCTTTTTGATAACTATTTAAATTTACCATTACGTGTTGGTCAGGTCAAAGAACCCAGTATATCTATCAAAATATGCAGAGAAAATGCTTACTTCCCCATGAAATTTAAATTTATAAGTTTCTCTACCTGTTCAATATGGGATAGAGCGATAAAATTTCAATGAGGTCAAGAGATGGGCTATAAAGTATAGTATTGCGTCGTGAAATAGTCTAGCAATTTCGCGTCGCACAATAAAGTCCTGATGGGGTATTGAGGTGCTTTCTCCGAAGCCTAGGTTCACGACACGGCCTTGTCCTGCCCTTGCGTCCCTCTCCCACCTTCCTTGGAACTATAGTAAACAACTCATCGTCTGTCCCGACTTGCGTTCCTACACGTAGTTATCCAAGGTTAGTGAATATAGGAGATATGGATAATGAAACTATTGATTTATAATCTGTTGTGGGTTCAGATAATCTGATTTGGAATAAATGAATGAATAAATGAATACTATTGTATTCATTAATAATAATAACAACATTATCATTACTAATAACAATCAATAGGTGCAATAGCACCAATTACATAAATACATCATGGATTGTACAGGATCGAAAATAAAATTCGTACAAAGGCGGACTTATCGCTAATGCAATTTCTTCCAGCCAACCTTAGGGTAGAGAGAAAGAGAAAACATTAGAATGCTTGACTTTAAATGCGAACGATTTTTTTTGTTTTGGCACATTAAAGTTATTTTAGGTATTCTGTGTTATTATAAACAAACTAACATTTTATTGCAAGATTTACATATCATGATAAACATAGAAGTATATATTAGCGCTGTCTCTCTACCCAGGCAATTTTTGTTTAAATCTATGATAACAAATAATGACAATAGTATATAAAGTAAAAACGAAAATTTGGACAACTACGATTACATTGGCTATAACTTTAGACAACTGCAATAGACATATTGATAACTGCAGAAGTTGAAGTAACAGCGATTTATGACTGACTGACTCGTTGACTTTAAAAATTCAATCAAACGAATGTTAAACTCCAACTAACAGTGTTTATTGGCCACGGATACACCATCCCTAGTGAAGTATTTTCTTATCAATTGAATGCAGAAATTTCTGCATTCAATTGATAAGAAAATACCTCTCAGATATGCAGCAGAATTGTTTAAATTTTTATTACAATTAAAACCAGAGCTCATGCCAGAAATACACGTATTGTTACTCTTAAACTCTTATTTTCTGTTATCTATTGGCAGGTGCTTACATACATACCTTTATAGGCATGCCTGTGACGTGCATATAAAAGAAGCATGGACGAACAATATCCGCTACGATTTACTACTTATCTAAATCTTATATATTAATGTTTCTGGAACATATTAATTGTACACGAAAAATTAAAACTGCACACTGAATAAAGGTATAAATTAAATAACTGTTGCGTTAATATGGTTTTATTAATTATACCTAGAACGGTTAGATCAAGATGGAAAATGATCATTTTCTGATTGACATGGATTTTGGATGGTTATCAATACAAAAAGTATTTATTATAAAATATAGTATCATTGACTTAGTATATAACACAAGTCTGGAACTTACTTTGGGACTTACTGAATGAAGTGTAAATTATAATTTTACCCAGTCTAAACGTTTACAAAAGTAGAAAAGCCTATCCTGGGCTCCGAAGCAGCAAACCGAGGATGATTAAGGATATGAAGATGAAGACTAAGATTTGTAGAGAAATAAGTACCGTTTCCTGGCTTCAACACTTATTACTTACATTCGTTATTGGTGTGAGGAGGCTCGCGAGGAGCTGTGAACTACGTGATCATTGATTTATGAGACATTACGATGTGCTAGAGTATGTGTGAACACGAATCTTAACGAGGATAAATCTGTACTAACACTTTTGTATGTGTGAACAACGTTTATTCTGCGAGCGATGATGAGTTAGTTAACATGACTTTAAATAATCTTTTAACCGAACTTACTTCCATTTGTTTACTGAAGCCAACTTAAAATTTCACAGATTAGAAAAATTCAAACATCTAAGTATGCAGGGTCAAGTGACATAGTACTCTAATAGGTTACAAATAAACGATAAAAGTGGCATTACCCCATATACCATACGGGTTCGATAGACCTTACAAATTACTCCATTATCAAGCAAACAACTTGTAAACTATACGAAAGATCTAAAATCTTCATTTTGTTTAGCTTTGCCGATTTATATCTTCCTATAACGTTAAATAAATAAATAAATACGGCTTAGAATTTAACTGGAAAAGCGTTGAGATGCTGATATCTTATTTAACCTGCCATTTAACAAAGCCTCAACAAATGCATGTGAGTCAAAGACCTACTGCTAATAATAAAAATTGTATTTAAGTCTTCGGAGAGCAAATAATATAATTTTTGGAGTTCCTTAATAAACAAGGAACCCTATAGTTTCGCTATGTCTGTCCACTATCAGACTAGTTTACTGATAGGAAACAACACTGAATTAGTTGATTGTAAACTTGTCAAATGAAACGTTGTCCAACAAAATAACATACGACAATAAAGCTTTGTGTCTGTCTGTGACCTCAATGTGGATGATGTAATGACATTCACGTGACATTACAATTACAGCCGTGTAATGCAGACATTAGGCTCTGTCCCCACCGTGACTACTCTGGCCGTGCCAGCTCCAAATGACTTCAAAGATGAACTGTTGCATGATTTATATAGCGTTGAGATTTTTTTTTAACATTTTAACTTTTAGCGGACCCTGATCTCTTATGACTTTCTGTTTGGTTCTAAGGGGACTTGAACTGGAAAAAAGCCAGTGAAACCTTGGGGCTTAGCCAAAGTCACAGTTTTAAAACGTTAACTAAATTCGACAAAAACAAAAACGTATACATATAAACCGCGCTAAATCACGTGGTCAATCGTATGTCGAATTCCCTTACATTTTGTTCTTCTCGAACTTACCTCTAGATTCTATAATCTGTGGCTGTAGTTAACGTTTTCAAATTGTACTTTAGCTAAGCTCCAAGGTTTTACTGGCAGAGAATACCTTATGACAATTAAAATAAAATACACCTACATAGTATTTTTTAAATGCTATTAAGTTTAATTTAAACTCATAAGCAATTCGATTGCAACTGAAATATGAGTTTCAAGGACATCGAACACTTTTTTTAATATAAATTACTCAAAGATGAAGATCGGTGTTTGGATTGAACTCCGATTTATGGGTTCATAAATTTTTAGAGAGCCATCTAGCGATAGCTGCCGGTACTTTACAGAGGAGCGAATAATACCATGACACTAGTGCTTGGGATATATAAAACATATTCACTTCTTTTTTCTTAGAAAACTTCTACAGAGCATAAGCAATTAGCGATTGCGCAATTTGTAACTGTCTGATAAATATAATCCGTGGTGATGTGCTGTCAGCTAGAGAGGTTAGTGGAAAAGTGACAGGCAGGAAACACACGCCCACTCGGTGTTGATGAGACTCGAGATTGTTGTTATTGATCTTAAAACATAGGAGGATAGTCATTATTAGAGTAAAAATAAAATAATTATACTGCTAGCTGTGGTTGCCCGCGGGTCCGCCCGCGACGTACATCGCGCAAATAGTAGTCTATATTTGACCCCCGGTCTTATCCATACCTTTCATCAAAATCGGTCCGGCGGTTTATCCGTGAAGTAAAACACAGATTGAACTTTCGCATTAATAATATTAGTACCTGTAGAGTATGGAAGAGAAGGACAATTAATGTTGACCTCTCCCATTAGCCGATCACTCAATTTAGTATTTTTTTTATGTATGTCATTGCAAAACGTCTTAACCTAACCTTACTTAATTTATTATGCAGATTTTTTAAACATTGTTAGTCAGCAAAAAATACGAGTGCAGCCCACCCAAGCTACAGGAATATATTTAGATTAAATACACAATCCGTCATAATCTCGTGCCGAGAAAGATGTAATATTATTGTAAATGCATAAAGATAACAGGCAGGCTTGCCGCTCGCTTCTAGCTAAAGCCTGGGTCACAACGAGATTGACGCAGAATGTTACAACTCACAAAATATCATAGATTAAAGAATTTGCCTCGCGTGAAACCACGCGCAATTCCAAATTCTTTGCAAAATATGCTCGAAAAAAATGTGCTCTTTGAAATTGGTGAAGAGAATCATTTTAGATTATTCAAAAAATAATTAATGTGCTATAAATAAGGCATTACAAAGATGTAACAATAATATTAGTTGTTTGTGATTGGTATTTCAATCCTTTATTTTTCTCGCTATATTTCTAGTCCTTTTAGTGTCCTCTGGTAGAGCTTCTAGTCACTTGCTAGTTTTTAGATACATTTTTCTTTAAACTAGCGACAGCAGCTGATGTCAAGATTTGCTTCTGAAGTTAGAAGGTTTGTGATAGTTGAATGCTATGTGTGTTCAAAAATATCTGCGTTCTACCAAAGGTAGTATATAATGCTTTACTATGTAAATGGTGCAATAAAGAGTTAAATCATTCATATCTGATTAATATTTAGAAAATCTAAGGTCCTAAACTACAACTATATACAAATCTAGAAAAATTTACTGTGCTCGTGTTGTGTTCGGGCCCTAAAAGAAGAAAATAAATTTCTCTACGAGTACCAATCGTACTCGGAGGCTCCACTGACTCTGACTTGCACTTTTTGAAGTCATTAAAACTTGGTACGGTAGCGACGCAGGCATTACGGGCAAATGGAATGTGTGATTTTGTTTGTCATTGTGTAGAAACCTCCGTAGTGGGTTCGCTAGGGCTTTTACTTTTTAGCATAATGTATTAAAAAAAGGATGTCTTAATTCAGCTGTTTTACATTTACTAAATATTTTCAGTACAATTTTCAGCCTTCTAGTTTTATTTCCCACAGCTGGGCAAAGACCTCCCACTCTTTCTTCACTCGTTTCTATTCAAAGTAGCCTCTTTCTATTCGAAAAGTTGTCGAGATTCTCGTACCATATACTCCTAGTACTGCTAGTGTAAAACTCGGGGTAAAGATAGCCCGAAAAAATCTCACCAGTCACTTTAGTTCCGCTCAGCGGGACCCCATCATCAACCAGTGCTTGTCTGGCAATGTCAACACTATTGACCATCTTTTGACACATGAGTAGATATGGAAACAAAGAGAGAGCGAATTTCAAAACACCAATCGGAAGATAGCAGTTGCAGCGCAGCTAACGTTGCGGTTCGAGGAATTGGCCAAGAAAATGTTATTATTATATTTTGTTTACATAAACCGTATGATTGAAAAGTAATATCCCAATCTCCCAATCACATATAAATAACAGTTATTAACTTTCATAAATACTTTATAAATGCGAAAGTCTGTCTGTCTGTCTGTCTGTTTGTCTGTCTGTCACCTCTTCACGGCTAAACTACTGGATCGATTGTGATGAAATTTGGTAGGGATGTATTTAACGCCCAAAAGTAGCCTATGTTTGACTTCAGTCAAACATAGGCTACTTTTGGGCGCGATATAACCGAGTCCCACGCGGGGCGAAGCCGCGGGGAACAGCTAGTAAGTAATAAAGTTAATATAAAAGTAATTGTTTTTTTTTTTTGTATTCAACAAGGCGTTGATTGCGTCGGCAGTGTTGGCACTCGTTGCGCAAGGAGAGAAACCTGCGGTACGTCCAGAATCCGCCCCAGTGCATAGCCATTTTCTCTCACTCGTATATCTTCTCAAGTCCCATTGAGCCGATGATTGTTGGAACTGACAAAAACATCTCTTTTTGTTGCAGGTTGCTCGTTGGCGTCACGTGATCAACACCTCTATTGTGAACCACTAACGGGTCACGAGGGGTCGCCACACTATTTAGGGTTCTATGTGGAATAGTTACAAAGACGGATACAGGCTTGTGCTGCGTGTTTTCAAAGGCGAAGAGCGTTGATAATGAATGGTTTTCCCTCATAAGTACCTAGGTAATTTGGGTAATTCTAAATATCTATCTTACTTTGGTGTATTGGGGTAGGCGTCGACTGATCCAACGAATATTTTGGCATCATGGTCGTTAGTACTACCTATTCTATATCATGTTGTAAATGGTGTAAGGAAGGGTTCTTTTTGTTAGCAAAATTGTAGAGCCCATTCTTTATTCATATTTACAAAGAATAATTCAAAATAATACATTTTTCTACCTACACCGGTCTTTCGGTCAAATTCTGAGCTGGTTGCTGTGAGCCCAAGATCCATTTTACTGCTATTTGAACCCTACTTCGCTCGGTATTTGACATCCAAAATTTATTTGAATTAAATTCAAAAATTTTATTCAAACACACAAATGACAAAAACATCGTATATACAGTGATATAAATCAAATATTTTCATTCGAAATTTTTGGATCAGATAAGTCTGAAACGCCTCATTACTCTCCCCCACTGAATACTAAGGCTGAGTGAAGTTTATTTATGTAACCTTTGCTCATTAAACGAGCTCCTTCAAGCCCGCACAAAAAGTGGGAACCCGGCGCGCGTGACCACTCGCTCTTGTCCATTTTTTCTACCATTTAATCGTTAACGTCAATTTTATTCGATGAGATTACAAATCGAGTCAGTACCCAATACACAATTGCCCAATTTTAACCTTTATTGCAATAGTCATAAAGAATACGGTGTCATGAAAGCTCATACAGGCCCGTTTAGCTGGGTACAGCGATGGAAACTTTTAATGAGGCAAAATAATTGATATTTTGACTTCGGACAGCCTGCTAACGAATCCGTGTCGTAACAATGTAATAAGTACTTATACTTAGTCATTTTTCATCCAGACTTCTTTTGTGTTTCCTCACAAACCTGAATATCTTGACAAATATTGTTTTTCTTACCGCCTTTGAGAACAACAGAATCAAGCAACATTATATTTCTAAAAATTTTACGATCATGTAAATTAATAAATAAAATAATAACTTAAATTCGTCCAAAGTCAAGTTGTATCGCGAGTCGTTAATAAATTAGAGTTAGTACAGAGGTTCAAAACTTGTAGTGATAAAAACACAGTATGTAAGCAGTGCTGATAAATTAACAAAGTGTATAGCCACAGTAAAGTGTAAACAGTAGACCAAAAATGTACATCAGTGCAGCTACAATCAGTGTACTTAAACAAAAGTGAATAGTGCGAAGTGGTCTACGTCGCGGTGTGTGTGTGAGAGCAGAGAGCATGTGATAATGAAGCGTAGTAAATCGTACACTTGGCTGTCAGGGCTGCTGGGGGCGAAGCCCGAGCCGGAGGAGGAGTGGGGAGCCACCTGGGTGAGAGCTGACCACGCCAAGAATGACAGGTATGTTGACAACTTCCTTTTAGCTTGTTATACTTCGGCCACATGCCTGAAGACCCGGAGGTCGTGGGTTCAATTACCACGGGAAGCATTCTTTGCTTAGTTCTTTCCAATTTGGTTAGGACATCGCAGGCATTAATCACCTGACTGACAATAAAGATGATTCCGTGCTCCGGAAGACACGTTAAGCCGTTGGTTTCGGCTGCTATCTGGTAATTGTTAAAAGAACCACGTCAGAGGCTGAATGGCAGTTCCAAAGAACTCTGTCACCAAGGTGTACATGGTCAATTTACTACACGAAATGATACTGATGATGATGTTTTATAAATAAGAAAGTTAGAAGGCCATTGCGGGCTAATTGTTCCACTTAAAACACCTGGCCAAAACACCCAGATGCTTTAACTCTTATGGTAGGTACGGTACGGAGTCAGTATATCTGCCTTCGACGGTTCATATATAGTTCATATCATTACAAACAGGTGAAGCCACGGGGCAAAGCCTGGTATATGTATGTATCAAAAATAATCACTGATTCTTCACTTGTAAAAAGCGAATGTAACATTATAATATACATAAAGTCGACGTGGACTGGCAGCCTCGGCAAACACAGCCGGTTTTGGTTTGTGTTTGCATTGCTCAAACTAATATTTGAACGGACAAGTTGAATTTTTATTACCGTAAAAGAAGACCGAAGCAATTTGCAGTCGTTAAATGTAAATTTGAATAGATAACATGAAATTGTTTTGTACAGTCAATGTTTCTATATCCCGTTAACTGAATGAATTACAAAATATTTAGTATCTACTTATTCTACTAGCTCAGCAATCAAATAGTATTTTATTGTGCAAAAAAACGAGAGAACGCCAACGCTCTAGTTCGCGCGTTTGCTCGCCAGTTGACAGCTCCCCAAATTTTTTTTGGCCAATTAATATCTTCTACTCATAGACTAAAAAAAAAATTGCGTCTTCTACTTTCCAAATCGTTTTAAATATAATAAATGCCTTTCAAATTTTTCTTATGTCTGGAATGTAGTTAAATGCAATTTTGTATGCCTGCTGGCGCACACAGGGGACCGTATGTATACATTCCTACTAACAAATATTGTAACCTGTATATGACAAATTATGATTACCGTTTCGTAGGCAAACAGGCATACGGCCCGCCTGTTCTAAAGCGATTATAAACCTGTTTGTCGCCTGCAACACGGCAGCAACACATGATATTTGATTATAAATAAGCAAAGCGCATATTATGTTGCGCAGTTGCGCTATGTTTATACTAATAGCTAAATTATTAGTTGATTTAAGTGGCGTCTTCTTCTTAGCGAGTCGACTCTACCTAAATAATATATGAGGACCAGAGTTCCGCCACTGACAAGGCATAATTGGTGGCTTCGTATAAGTCCCCGAGCGTTCAGGAGACTGGGAAGGCAGGGAAAGATAGTATAGTGTCGTATAGCTGTCAGTCACGGGTGTGTTACAAATTGAATCGTCCATGCACACCCTGGTGTCAGAGTTTCAATATAAAGGTTTAATGTAAAGCTCTCACCGATTGAAGGAGCTCGAGATTATAGGTTGTTACACTTGAAAAACTTTCACCATTTTCTGTAGTACCCTATTGTCGAAGAACGTGTCAGCACTCTTAATCACTTCATTACAAGTGTAATTTAAATTACATACGAGTATTGTTAGGTTATCGGTTAGCGACACTACGCAACTCCTCAATTAATGTAACTGGATGGTTTGCATAGCTGTTCAACAATTTATAGCATTTTTGATAATGTATTCAATTCACTTTAAAATTAGTTGGTTTCTCAAAACACTTATCATATATAATCAGTTTTAGCTATTAGTAGATGTTGTTCAATCGCACAAAAATAGCGCTTCCTCATGGTCTAACTTTTGTTTTTTCAAGATAACAAAAAAAATTACTTTTCTCATTGATAATATTGTCCGGACGAATAGAAATATTGGGAAAGGCGTAATTTGTGTACCTACTTTCTTATTTTAGATTTTTATTTTTCCTTTTCTGAGGGCTGCTTTACCACGAGTAATATTGAGCACAATCTCATGGAAAATATCTAAAAATATATGTCCCTGAAAACAACAGAAGATCCGGCTCTCCAAGTAACCCTGTTTCTATAACTGTGATTTAAATACCATTATCTTATATATCTATACTTATGGCCTCCGTGGTCCAGTGGTTAAGGCGTTTGCCTGTAGACCCGGGGGTCGAGGGTTCAATTCCCACGGGAAGCATACTTTGTTTAGTTGTTTCCAGTTTGGTTAGGACATTGCAGGCTTGAATCACCTGATTGTCTGACAAAAAAGATGATTCCGTGCTTCGGAAGGCACGTTAAGCCGTTGGTCCCGGCTGCCATCTGGTAGTCGTTAAAGGAACCGTGTCAGAGGCCGAGAGGCGGTTCCGAAGAACTCTGACACCAGGGTGTGCATGGTCGATTGACCATGACACCTACACGAAATGAATGAATGAATGAATACCATTAAAGATACTAGGCTTCCTGGAAAGCTTAAACAACTTTAAGAGCTTCGCAATAATTCCACATCTATAATTGCGATCTTTTGGTTCAGAAAATGTCAGTATTCCGCGGTGCGATGTTCAGTTTATATAATTACAAATTAATACTTGTTTCACTGAGTGGGGACATTAAAATATATCAAGTTATTTGGGTAAATTATAAACCTACGGTCTATGTGGATAACAATGTCATTCATTGGTTATGTATTAACAATAAACTTTCCTTTTCCACAGTACAGTAGTACTATACTAGTCGCTCTACTAAAAACATCTTTCAAATAATCTAGCCTCTAGGAAGTTATTAAAGAACTCGTCACCTCCCATTACATAACTCGTATTATTGTATTGCGGGCTAACCCTACAGCGCCGCTTCCACCTGCCCACAGGAATATCTCCCATCGGGATCATTAGACCAGTCGTGACTCTTACAAAACTGTTGCTCCTAGTAATGCATTTAATAAGAGCACATCTTTCATCGCGTTTCGTGAGGCTGCCAAAGAAATAGTCGATCGCAGATGTAATAAAGTTCGTTAAAATTGCTGTTCGATGGCAAATTAAGACTCGTATCGGATCAAACCTGTGGATAAATCAACTGTCACGTTGTTTATTCCACACAATTTTTTTTTTATAAAAAATATTTTTCTGCTTACAACGGTTTGTTTTTTTAAACTTTTTCACTGGTGGTCGCGTATTTATATGGGTTCTATTGTTCCCTTCTAGCTAAGGGATTAATAAAACATTGAGACAGTTATGAATTCTGCAGTAGCTAATGCTGAATCAGCTTATCACTTTCGCGGACAGTAAACAAGATAACAATAAGAGTTAATTGTTACCTACGTCGAGAGGCGTTATTGCCAGCGAAAGTGTTAGCTTTGCCCCTGTCTGTAAGCGGGCTGTTTTTTACTAGCTCTTTGCTGGCTTAGCTGGGCAAAAGATTCTTATTTTATGAACATTTCAGTTGCCGCTAGCAACAATATCAAACAATGATTTTTAATTCATAAATATCTGCAAATTATCTAAAAATGTATTTACATCTAATATTGATTAGAGGACGGGCATTCTTACCACGTGCTCCGTAATTATTGATTTGATCTAAATGTGTGCTTGTTATTATTTATCTGTGGGAATGGTGTTACCAAACAGCACAGAACATCTATCTATATCGACAGATCTCGCACCACAGTATCATTTAGCGAGAATAAATCATATCCCAGCCACTTCGCCCACACAGCGCGACGTTTACGGGTTAACTTGAATATAAATTCTAGTGTTTATTTCAACGGAATAAGGTGCTAATTGTGTTCAGCAGATATTATATTTGTCTATAATTTATTTTAAGGGTGTAAAGCTTGTTAAAGTCTATGAACTTTTATGAATAGTCGATGTTAAGAGGTAGACTGAAGTTTATTTGAAATAATATAAAAATAATTGCAAGTTGAAGAACAAGCTTCATAAAATAACAACAAAATTAAGAAAATTTCAGTATCAAATCTATTGTACTAATTAAATAAATTATTTTTCATTTTAATTGCCCTCAGTTGGATGATAAAAATAATTTATTTACTACTAATAAAAATACGATTAATGACAAACGTAAAAAGTAAAAAACTCTTGGCAAAAACATTGAGCATTTACAGAAAAAGCGAAATATGATTTCGAGTTGAAACTAAAGAAATGGCGATATCAGCTGATTAGGTACAGTTAAAAACAGATAGCAGCACAGAACAGGATAATAATAAAACTGATCCCTACCATACTTAACACAGTGAATGCTATATCTGCCCTCATCTGTGTTTCTATCAATCTCTACCATGCATTTTATAACCGCAGCGACTGTGTTAGAATTTGTATGGAATTTCTTAGTTACCTATCTTAATATCCTTCAGGTCGCTAATCTTTATGGTAGGTCACTAAAGATCGTTTACCCTAAAGATTGCCACGCTTTTTTAAATTCTTAGGTAGCTAAATGCTATTAAGTTGTATGATACCATGTTTACCCCTGGTATGAGATTTTCTTAGGATTTTGTATGGAATTTCATTGTTGCCTGTCTAACTATCCGCCAGAGGCGCTATACAGGTTTGTCATACAAAATCGCTAACGCAGTCGCTAGCGTCTGCGTTTAGAAAAACTAAACTAAACTTGCCTAAAAAAATATTTAGTTCCTTCTCATGCCAATAGTTGGCGCTACAAGGATTGGAAAAAATAAGTTATGTTGCCGCTTTGTTGTTGCCAATTCGTGGGCGAATTATTGAAACATAGTGATTTTTTAAGTATCGTCATCCTATCAGATTTTTAATAAGTTATCGGAGTTAGAATCTCAGTTTCTATAATACTAATAGATGGCGTTAATATGTCTCAGTATGGGGAGACTATTGTACACAAAAAATCGGCACGTTTCTTTGGGCGGTTGAATATCTTTACTATTACTATATATAACACTGTAATTTGTGATGATACCAAGGTATCGCAAGGTATACGCATCGCTATGCAAAACAGAATGCACGAAACGTACTCACAATACCTAAATAATTATAAGTAAACATTTATTTTACCTTGTTTAAACATGTGTACTATAGTCTAAGTGCAAACAAAGTCGCTTTCTCTGTCCCTATGTCCCTATGTATGCTTAAATATTTGAATCTACGCAACGGATTTTGATGCGGTTTTTTTTAAATAGAGAGTGATTCAAGAGGAAAGTTTTTATGTCCATGCGAAGCTGGGGCGGGTCGCTAGTTTGTAAATATTATACTTACTTATTTATTTATTATAGATATTCGGCTATGATCTGTACCGTAAATGTTTCTGAAAAAAGTTGATATGTAAAATTGTTATTTAGTGCAGAGTAGGGGGGAGTGGACTCTTGTGTCGGAGGCCAGGATCCACTTTCGGTCGTTTAGTAAGAGGTAAGTAGGTTTGAAGAGCAGTGCAAAGCCAGGCTTGACGCTAAACGTGATGAGCTGGGAGCCCGTGCGCCTGCTGCCATTGATTATTACTACGTGGATGGCGTACTTACATGCCGTCAATGCAGACGAACCTTTAGGTGGCTACATAAGCCATTTTCAGGCGCACGAGCGCCAAAGTGCTGGCTAGGAGTTTAAGAAGTCGGTCGGAGATCTTCAGCATCATCATCAATCAAGTAGGTACCTACGTGCAATGAAGAGTATTGTAATGTTGGGGTTTACGTCGACTGACCCTACGAAGAATAGACATCTAGACAAAAGCTGCATATTTTATTTATTTGTAGGTAAATTTTCGAGGTATATTTGCCCTGAGAGGGCGACATCCGACACGGACCCGACATCCGACACCCGACATTGCCAGTGCGGCCGGTAGTTCTCCCTGACCACAGACCAAAAGTAGCCTGACCGCTTGACAGCATTCTAATTTAGACCTTATTATTTTGGAACTATAGCGACTAGATTTGCTATGTACTAATCAATTTGTAGTTTCAGCGTAAGAGTTTGGCACGTAATTATGTATTACTGATTGACGTACATATAATTACTATGTGCATCAAAGAGTGTGGCTGTGACTTGGATTGGATACCATGATATATATGAGGAAAACAACTTTGAAGAAAGTTAATATTTTTGAAGAGTCCCAGATAAATATCAAGTCAGATCAGAACGATAGAAAGCCTGGGCAAATATTTTTAGGGGCGTCAATGTCAGATATAAATAAATAAGTACCTTAACTTTTAAAATCTTGCCATGTGGTATTATTTACTTTTTATTTTGTCTTTCGTCTTTGCCTTCAGCAAAACGTAACTTTCGGTCTTGCGCATATTTCGTATTAAATTAATCGTAGAAATAAAGTTTATTAAAATTTGGCGCGTCATAAAAAAAAATTTTTTACATCGTACTCCGGAATTTCAACCGTATATAAAATATGAATTTTTACATAGGTATTTACTACTTTTTATAGTGGTATTACCTATTTAGATTTCATACGTCTGAAACACATCATGGTTATTTGAATAAAAAAAATATATATTACTACCTTTTACCAATACTAAGAAACCAAAAGCTCTGTAGTACCAGCATGTTATCACCTAGCTGTAAATTGAAACAGCCCGCTGCGGTGGTTCAACACTTCTCCAGTAAATTGAAAAGCTTTCAAAAGCTTTCAATTTCGTTTTTGAATGCAGTCTAATGGGATATGACCACAAACGAGACCAGTCTAATAGGAAACATCTTGAGGGGAGATCTTATGGGATTTACGAAATGAGATTCACGTCTATATTACCTAGGTATTTTATATTAAAAAAAACATTTGTCAGAATAATTTTTATTTTCAATATTTTTTTTAAGAATATTGAAAAAAAATCAATGGTGTATAAAATATTTCTAAACATACATATGCTGTTTACTTGGTTTAATTTTACCAGATATAACATATATTGTCTGCCTAAGTATATCATTGCCATTTTATGTATAAAGCCATTTAAAAGATGTATTTGCAGAAACAATGTCATTTTCAAATTCATATAGATGTGCAATTTTTCTAAGCTAAACTGAAAACATAGAAGGCGCATCGTGTTAAATCATGGAAAGTGGCTGAACCGGGCTTCTAACAATAAAAACGTAAGTTTTCCGTCGCATTTCCTCCTACCCTGCTCTTCATGAGCTCCGTATTACCATACAGCCCATAAAACCTAGTTAACTTCTTTGTATCTTCAAATAATATTCAACTTTATGGGCGTTAACTTAAGTTTGAAATTCAATGATAAGTGAAACCCACAGATTTCTCAAAAGGGATGACATTATTCAAATAAATGGGTTTTGACAGTTTTATTCTTTAATATCGAGTTGTGACGCCGGCCTCACACGGGCCGGTTCGTTTCAGCCGATTTGTACTCGTTTGTTCGTCATTACATTGAGTAATCGATTCTTGTTTACGAACTCGATTGCTTTGCATTTACAAGCAGGTAAGTACAGTTTTTAACAAATGTACCAGGTTATATCCTGGGAAACTAATTTCTCAGATTGCGAATGAATTATTTAAATTACAGTATCTGCAATAATGACAAATAATAATAAATTGGAAGTCATGAAAAAGGAATGTGTACTTGTGGAAGCTTGCTGGGTATTTGTTTCTGGCTCGTGTGAGTGTAGCGCTAGAAGTGCTAACCAATAAAATAACCTTATGAGATAAACTTTAATATAGTATCGCCCCAACACGCACTATATTATAAGATTTATGGGAGATAGACTTTCCTTTTTGAACACTATAAAAAAGCATGTCATTTTCAGATTTTCAAATGATTTTTCTCCGAGCGTACATATTTTTTAATAACATTGAGTAGTCAAACAGGCATACGGTCTACCTCGGGAAGCGGTTACCGTAGCCGTACGCCTGAAACACCAGGGGTATCACGTGCGCATTGCTGACCATTATGATTTTTTTTTTAGTTTTTCTTTATTTATATTCTTTATACAGTTTTTTTTATAATAATTTTATGCAATTTGTTGCTGATTAAGAAGAGAGGCGATAATAACGTTAGCTAATTTAAGCAATATTTGTAATACAGTAATTGTTAAACTATGTAATTTCTCTGCGAGTTAAGCGTGAGTAAAACTAATTCATAAGCTTATTCGCACCAAAATCAATTCCGTTATCATTGGTAATATAACATTCTATAATCTGTGGTAATACCATAAGATTTGATGGCAGCATGAATGTGAGAGCAGGTAATGCCGATGTAGAAACTAGACCGCGGAGAATTCAGCAGTAACCGTGGTTCGCGGCTGCTGCAATGATATCGGTAGTTTAGTGCCCTCATTTGAATACCATCTGCATATCAAACTGTTCCCACGGGTCTTTGTGTTCGTATTTATCATATTTGATACTTCGCAACCCAACAAAAGGTCGTACTTCTGTTTTCAATACTTTGGGAAGTAAGGATAATATCATCTAGATATAGAGCTGAAAACAAGCTTTTGAGAGACGCATACAGTAATTTTGATTTATAAAAAAGATGGCTTCTATTTTTTGTTTGTTACTCAATCACGCTTTAACTTTTGTCCTGACTTTGTTGAAATTTTATATACAGACCATGTTCTGAATCAAAACAAAGGCAACTTTTCGCATGAAAATTTATGTAACGGTAGAATTTATGTAAATCAGTTAGCAGGCAACAGCTATTTGTTTTGTTTTTTCCTACTGTCACATAAAATACTGGTCTTGACAAGTTAAACTAACCGGAGTTTACAAGCCTATACCTATAATACGTAATCTTATATCACTACATCGTATAAAACAAAGTCGTTTTCTCTGTCCATTTGTATGCTTAAATCTTTAAGACTACGCAACGGATTTTAGTGGTTTTTTTTTAAATAGAGTGATTCAAGAGGAAGTTTTTTATGCCCATAAGAGCCGGGGCGGGTCGCTAGTATATATATAAAAGAAAGTCGTGTTAGTTACACTATTTATAACTCAAGATCGACTTGATCTGGCTGAAAATTGGTGGGGAGGCTAGAACCAGGAAAAGGACATAGGGTAACTTTCATCCCGGGAAAAAGCACTGTTCCCGTGGGAAGTTCACGCGGGCGACGCTGTAAGCAAAAGCTAGTATTTTTTAAAACTCAACGCTAATTAAATTAATTTGCATTACATCTTTTTTCACCAACTTCCCGTGGTATACTTTAAAGCACTAACATTTAATTTCCATGCAAGACTCCGGCGCCGTAACCGGCAAGCGGCAGCCGTTCCGGGAACCGTTGCGGCGCAATTACCCGCATTTGAACACAACCGGGCCAGTTTTTCCAGCGCCCACCGTTTGCAGTAATGCGCCCGCTTTTTAGAGGTTTCTCCACGTCTTGATGTCTGTTTCTTTGGTTTCTAATTTATCCAATTAATCTAATGCTAGAAAATTCTGTTCTAGAACTTGGAAACATCTTATTGCTTTCTCGGTTACATCATTAAATGGTGAAATGTGATTATATATTATCGATACATTATATATTCTTATCACAATTTATCGATGGCACTTATAAATCAAACTAAGTTTACTCTCATTCTCAAAGCGCAAGTGCAGATGAAGTGGCGCCACTTACTTCAATGCAGTATTTTCTTACAAGATTTTTGTCAAAACTAAAATGAATGAATTCATATCGGCTAGCTTTTTTGGTCGCTATTCGGCTACTTTATATTATAAATAAATTTTTCTTGTTGTCAAGTAAAAATAATTAATTAGACTAAAAAGCGGCTACCATCACTGTACTGTATGTCACTGGCCGCTCCAAATATTGTCAACCTGTCCGGGCAGTAGGGGCATGCCAGGAGATATGCCCTCATATTGACTTGCATTGACATATGCTGTCAGGCAGATTCCCACCTTACTCTGTTCTCCTGGCATACATTTTATAAACCAACCAGAAATTAAAAAGAGTGCTATTAAATCATTCGAAACCTTCAAAACTTCTGTCCGAGGGAAAATATGCAAACGCTGAAGTTCCCTTTTATTGCTTTGAAGAAACTCTAGACAAGTCATAGGGCAGTTTAGTGAACATTGCGACGGAAATAGCGGGAGGAAATGGATGGCACCGCCCCGGGCGCTGAGCCACAAGGGGCGGCGGGTATGGAAACTGCGGCACTTACCGCGGAGCACTGAGCACTTGAGCTATAAACTCATTTTACTCACCCCTCGAGTGTGGGGCCATGCTATTTGAGATTCGTGTTATATGTGGATATTTATTGTAGTAATTAGATTAATTATTCTAAAAATAGATTAATTTGCTTTTACTAAAATTAAGGCGTTTTCATATAAAATTGAAATTAATTCTGGACCAAATATAATAGTTTGAAGTAGGTAGATATTTTTTTCTGCGATTCTTTATTTATTATTAGGAAAGCTATTTTAAAATTGATTGATACTTTGGCACCATTTCCATTATATGGTGAAAATCCCTGTTTGCGACTGAAATGGAAAGCGGTTAGTGTAGCCCACATTGTCATTTTGAAAGACGCCATGTTGTAGTCATTAAGTTTAACCCTAGCAGAGATATATGCCCAGCATGTGCGGAAGAACATTTCTCAAGCGCACTCTCCATTATAAGATTAAAAAGCAAACAGATAACAGTTTAAAAAGCTTTTCCTGATACTTGAAAGATTTGTACGACTTTGTATGAAGGTCTGTCAATATTTAAAGGTTTGCCTAAAAGTTACCCTCGAATCACTATGCTGCCACACACGCGCCTTATAAATATAAGTACACGATTTTCGTAATGGCATCATTCTACAATTATTAATTTATTTAAACTTTATTACACAAAAAACAATCAATATCACACCAAAGACGAACTTAATGTTAGGAGCATTGTCCAATAGTTAATGTTTACTTTTCGTGGCCACACTGACTAACTCATCGCGTCGCCGCGGGCTCAGCAGCGTTTGAATATAAAATCCGCGCTTTATGACTCTAAGTGACAGTTGCTGGATTGACAGTTCTTGTGCGCCACGGCTCAGTTATGACCAATTACGGCCTTGTAGGCGCTTATTACTGGATAGGTTCTACTAAATGGTTGTCATATTGCGCTGGCTTTTATGGTAGAAAATGGAAAGCATTTTAAAGATTACGTTTATCAATTGAAACTGAAAATACTGCTTGTATCAAGTTGATGTTTTTACCTATTTTGTAAAATATTTGAGTACGAATCGTGTAATAAAATGTTACCTATATCAAAGTCTGTTTTCATACATTTGTTATTTTTTATATTAAATGCGCTATTTTCTATTGGGATATGCAAATTCAATCCGATTCAAAACTTTCATCTTATTAATGTGAAGATTTTGAAAATTGATATGCCTATATGGTAAAGGGTTACCATTAACTATATGGACGAAAGTACCTACATACTAACAGTTTGCGCGCGTTTACGGCTAGTAGGTATTAAAACTAAATAGATGAGGTCTTCTGGAAAGTCTGCGTTATTCTGTAAGATGGCAGTTTTCTCATTCGGGTGTCACGGAGAGAGAAAAATGGCCAAAAACCACTTTAAAAAAATTATTAACCAAAAAAAAAAGATTTTGGATTGGACCCCGGTGTGACTCGAACACACATCTCCTGGTCGGAGCGGCTGCGTGCGCACGACTCCGCGTCGGCCACGTCGGGGCTCCGTCGCGGTCCCGTCGGACACCCCGCCGCGACCCCCAAGGCGTCGCGGACACGCACCGCATCGCTAGCCAGTCGCGCTACCCGTTGCGCCACGGGGTCCAGTCAACGAACGGCGAAAATTGGTACTATTTTCTTAAAAACAGAATGCAATTATTTGCATCATGAATCACGGGGCGTTCACTGTATGACGTCAGTTGGCAGTTTGCCCGGCTAGATACGTCACCGGGTGGAGTTTAGTAATGCGGTCAATGCCAAGGTCAAGATAGGTAGGTAATCAATGTGAATGATTTATCTGTTACTGATTAAACGTCAGGTGAAATGTCAAATGACTGCCGATATCTAGTTATTGATTTGCGTCACGCAATTTTTCCTCTGATTTAACATTTACTTAGCACATACGATTTGTTTTTAACTTTTTATTATATAAATTGCCATTTGATTATGTTCTTATCACGAATGTTATGATGACTGCAATATAGATTAGAATAGACACTAGATGACATAACTATCACCTCGGGCAAGTGGTAATAAATTTCGCCACAATCTTCAACGACTCCGTGGCGCAACGGTAGCGCGTCTGACTCCAGATCAGAAGGTTGCGTGTTCAAATCACGTCGGGGTCAAAATTTCCTTTTGTGTTTTATTTTATTAGTATTTTTTGGATCCTTAAGTAATTATAGTTAAGATTTTTTAAATATTTTTAATTCATTTTTAATGACATAAAAAGTTAAATTAAGGCCTATAGAAATATATAAAGTAAGTGTAAATAAAATGAATAACTAATAAATTCTATTGCTTTGATTTACTACCTAAGCAATTTCAATTTATTTATGTGAATGCAATAAATAAATTGAAATTGATCACTGAATTGTTTAAAAAATAACATTACTATTTACTATTGGGTAAGTGTGGAGGATGCGAGAGAGGTTATAAGGATCGTAGCCAACAGAAATCTCTAGTCTCTGCCTACCCCTACGGGAGACAGGCGTGATGATATGTATGTATGTATGTATTGGGTAAGTAAGTAATTTAACCGTAAATTAGAGAAAAACGTAAGTAAGTCCTTGTTAGTTTCACAATCGCAACAACATTTAAAAAAAAAACAGAATTTCATATGGATACACGTCGCGACAATTTTTTTCAGACCTGAGTGAATTCCACATGATGACATTAGCATTTGTCCGGGGCTCCAGGGCTCCGGGCACCCGCCGGCCGTGTCTGGAAACCAGTCCTCGGCAAAAACTAGCAGGCCCGGTGCCCGCGACAGCGTAGACTTCAAACAACAAATACCACTAGACTAGATAGATACGACATTATTTCTTTCTTCGAACACGTTTCCTAATCACATTGTCATGTTAGGTATGCTTCAGAGGCTAGAGTTCAATTCAATTTATTTATTGCATTACATGTTCTACAATAACAGTTCTAACTATAGGTATACATATACATAAGTCACTGTCTTTTTAGTAGGTACCAATGAACCTATCGGGTGTAGCAGATTAGGAAGTGGAACGGCAAGTGGGTAAACGGATAGATGAAGTACAGTGGGCTGCAGAGAAATCTGACCCCCATGCCACAAGTATAGCTATTGAAAGGGGGTCAGATTTCTCTGCAGCCCACTGTACCTATATTTATGAAAAGAATAATTTTATATTTAGGTTCGTGGGCTTCTACCACGATTTTAATCATGAGCCTAGATTTGGTATTGGTAGTACTGATTATTACATTGAAGCGACTGCCGTCTGACTTGCAATGCTCACATATGCAAATAAAATAATTTGACTTGACCTCCGTAACTATTTTAATCTAGACCAAATAATTTTTTTTAAAACCATTTAGCAGG
Organism: Apomyelois bistriatella; assembly: GCA_947044815.1. NCBI lineage: Eukaryota > Metazoa > Arthropoda > Insecta > Lepidoptera > Pyralidae > Apomyelois > Apomyelois bistriatella. Next base: position 240,065 of record OX345705.1, read on the forward strand.
TATATATTTTTAACTTATTTTGACGAATATGGACATACCAATTGAAGTCCAGTGATGATATAAAAGATTTTCATACGTGGTTGATCTTGTATGTAGACATGTCGCAGTACGATAGGTAAAGCCGTGATATAGTTATATCCCTAGGGATATAATTATATACCGTAACATAGATATACGAAAGAGATTAATTACTATCTTACTAGGAATATAATTATAATACGGTTGCAATCTAGTAATATGTTTATCTGACTAAACTAATCTAGTGAGATGGTTATAAATCTGCCAGTGAATCAGAGAAAACAATACTTATATATTGGTTTAAAGTCAAGGTTGCAATTAGTCATATAACTTTTTCCGATGCTTAGCGTACCCGCGCGTGGTCGCCATTCGCGAACTTTTCTGCCCATCGGCCATCGATTCGTCACGCTATGTGCCCGTCCACTGGCTCTTCAAAGACTTAATAAAAATATGTCAGCAACCTTTGTTGTCCTACGGATCTCCTCAATTCTGATTCAAACTCGTAGGGAAACCTTGAGCTTTCTTATGAGGCTCCTATGGCTCCTATTGCGGAGCTTCCTGAACGCTGCCCGAGTCGGATTCGACGAGAGACCTCATCCTTGAAGCTGGAGCTGTCAGCTTGGATCAACTGACCCAAGTAGACATATTGGTCCACAACTTCAAGGGTGCAGCTCCCAACAGAAACCGGCGACGGTGTAATATGGGCATTAAACATTAACAAAGAGTACTGAATGCTTCTTACAGGCGCGTCTTTTAGCAGACCATTGTGTATTCGTTTTTTTTAAAGAAACATTTTAAAGAACCTTGGCCACCTACATAAAAGAACAACGTCTCTACCCACTGTAGAGACGCTTGATTTTAACAAAAATGATTAGTTAAAAATTAACGAAAAATCATGCATATTTTCTTACAATACTTAGGAACTGTGTTTTGGTAATTATAACATTTATTATTATACACAATATTTATGGTATCATAGACAACATACATTTCAAGGGAGTCAATAAGCCATTAGAACATCGAGTTAGTTAAGATATCTTTACCGCAGAGGGATTATATAAGAATTTAAGAGTTTTTTTTAATACCAGTGTGAATAGGCTATTAATATGAACCAGCGAGTTCTATCTAAGACTACATCTGCACTTACCATCAGGTGGGATCGTGGTCAATCGCTGGTCATTGACTTCATTAAAACAAAAACAAAATTGCATCTTATCGGTCCCCGGGCTCTGAAGAAAAAGTATAATTTCAAATTGTGAACATTTACTTGTGACAAGTTCAGTCCATCTTGAAATAGAACTCTATGTTACCCTGCCCGTATTATGCAACGGTTGCATTGAGGCCTTTGAGGCAACGGGAGTCGGGAAATGAGAGAAACAAACGCGAAGTTATTGTCTTATTTTATTGTATGGTATGGTGTCATCGGCTACTCGAGCTGATTTCGAAGCGATCAAATATATAAAACTCTAGTAGCTTCTCAAAAATATCCCAATCAATATTATAATATTATAAATGCAAAAGTGAGTGTATATTTTTTGTTTGTTTGTTTGTTATCTCTTCACGCTTTATCTTCTGAACCAATCTGCTTGAAACTTTGCATACACATAGTTAGGAGTACTGAGAAGGACATAGGGTCTTTCATCCCGGGAAAAAGCACTTTTACAAAATTCATGCGGGTGAAGCCGCGGGCGAAAGATAGTTGGTCAATAAAGAATTATAGCATTTAATAGTATTTTTTAAATGCCTAATGAGTACATCACTTTAGCCTGTGTTCAAACTACAGTTTCTGGTCTCCTGGCTCTTCGCCAACGTCGACGTGGGAAGAAAAATGTGCTTCTCTGGCTAATGTGAGTGCGCCCTGTGCTTGCACGCATTTCTTATGCGCCACTTTCTAAGATTCACCATACAGGAGATACAAGACAGAGTCAAAGTTAAATTAAACGTACAATCTATTCTGTCCGTGGGAATCAGGGATATGCTAAGATGAGTGAGTGAGCACCATGCTAGCTATAGAATGTGGGATCAATACAAGTTTCTAAAAAAAATATAGACCGTTTTCTTGATTGTTTATAATAACTTTATTGTACGTTAACAAAACTGTATACAAAAGCAAAGAAATATTGCCCTTCTTTTTTTTTCATCGATCCTTCATTGCTGATGATTTGTGATTACATAATATTTGTTTCCAGGCGCAATCAACAGTAATTACTATAAACAGCATGTAGAATCCATACTAATCCATACTAATATTATAAATGCGAAAGTCTGTCTGTCTGTCTGTCACCTCTTCACGGCTAAACTGCTGGACCGATTGTGATGAAATTTGGTATTGATGTAGTTAACAACCTGAGGTTAAACATAGGCTACTTTTGGGCGCGATATAACCGAGTCCCACGCAGGGCGGAGCCGCGGGGAACAGCTAGTGTAGATATATAATACAAAGCCACCAGCTTCTCTCATCACGTAGCTAGCCCATCGTCTCCGTTGTGATCTCTGACATGGTTTTTGGACCACTTGGTGACAGCTGGGTCTAATGGCTTTCCGTACCTTTCGCAGCAAGGGATTATCAACCAGACAATCACATGATTTAATTTTTGATATCTCAACTAAAGAGAAAACTAAAACAACTTTATAAAGTATGCTTTCTATGGAAATTGAAACCAAGATAAGGTTGGCTGAAAGTATGGGATAAGTTCACCATTGGATTTATTTTGTTTAATACGAAATTCATGTATTAGTAATCTACCTTTGTTTATTTTGTGCATCATTGTTATTACAAACAAACCAACATGGAGGTTGGTTCCTGGAAGATTTCCGGCAAACGACCACAGAGGCAGAAATCTGAAAATTTTTGCTTTGACTCTATTGTATGTACTCTATGACTGATTTTTTCCGGGGTTCTCAATCTTACCGCAATATGCTAATGCAGGAGCTAAGAAATGGAGGCTTTCACAGCTGCAGTAGTTCCTTGAGCTAAGCATAGTTTCGGCGTAGGCTGAAACATTATATAAGACTTCGTTTTATACCGTCCATTTAGTAATTGTATATAGGTAGTATACATAATTGCTAAAAATATATCTACATATTATACTAGCATTCGCCCGCGGCTTCACCCCCATGAATTTCCCTCGGGAACAGTGCTTTTTCCCGGGATGAAAGGTACCCTATGTTCTTCCCAACACTCCTAGCTATGAGTTTGCGAAATTTCAGGAAGATTGGTTCAGTAGATAGGGGTGAAGAGATAACAAATACACAAACAAATAAATATACAAACTCACTTTCGCATTTATAATATTAGTTGGGATAAGCTGACCCGGCGAACTCCGTACCGCCTGAACGCACCAAATATTTCAAGACCAAAATTAACCAAATCGAATCCGATCATTCCTATTGGCCCCCAATGGGGGATAACGCCACAACTTTTTGAAGTATTCCCGTTGGCCACCACTTGTGTACAGCAACACAAAATTTTACAAATAATTACTGTTGTCCCCCAGTGGGGGCTAACAACACAAACTTTGTAAATAATTCCCGTTGGCCACCAGTGCTGGAAAATAAAGTGGGGGACAACGGGAATGATCGATAGAACCAGCCATTTTCGAGGTTTAGCGAGACTAACGAACAGCAATTTTATGGGTGAAGAAGAAGATAATCTAGAATATCATAGAGTGCATGGAATTAAGACCTAATACCTCGGTGAACACTAGCGCCACCATCATTTAAAAATCATTATTCACTGAAAACACAAGTTATCAAAAATCCGTGATATTTAATTAAGAATCTGAAGTTAATTTTAAACATATACAATTATTAAATTATAGTTTCATATAGTAACAAGGATTCGTCTCCTAAGGCGTTCAAAGACCCAGTTCCAAATTCTCGAATGCTATGGACTGACTAAGACTAGACTAAGATGACTAAAAAATATCTATAGTCGCTTAAAACTCGGGGCGTATTCAGGAATGCGACACTTCAATCAGTCAATCAGGGCACCAAGCGTGAAATAAGATATTGAATCCACTCATTGTCTTGGAGCCTTGGCTTTTGGTTAGTTAAGAATTGTCTTACGCACCTGTCTTGTAGAATTGTCGATCGTACATTTTTTTAAGGAAATTACCTTGCACAGATGATAAAGCATCGCTATAAATTTTACCCCGGTCAAGTTTTTGTCTCACCTATTTTTATGATGAAACTTGCCGTTTAGCCGGAAAATGCAAGAAACTGATTTTGGCAAGATGTGACCTTGAATTTTTTTTTCCAATCGATCGATTCGGTCACACACACTACCACAGTTTGATACTACCTCTATATAGAATGATACCGATAACTATCAAAGTCGCACTCGCCACACTCGGAAACTGGACCCGTGTGTCTCGACGCCTAGGTAGAGTAATGAGTGCAAGTCATCCTTGTCATTAAGTGTTGAGAACTCCGATTGTCATTGATTGAGTTCTGACTTCACTTTCGACACGGTAAGCAAATGGAAAAACGTTTTCAAAGATTAAAAGATTATTTGCCAAGCCATAAGTACAGTGGGTCACATATAAAAATATACCATGTAATTTATGTTGTAAATAACTATATTTTTTTACAGGCACATAAGATACGCGCGTAGCATGTTATAAATGATATGTGACTATTTATATTATGTATACTAGCTTTCTTCGCCCGCGTGAATTTCCCACGAAAACAGTGCTTTTTCCCGGGTTGAAAAGTATCCTATGTCCTTCGCAATACTTATATATATGTGTATGCGAAATTTTTGGAACATTGGTGCAGAAAATAGGGCGTGAAAGCGTTACAAACAAACAAACAAACAAACAAACAAACAAACAAACAAACAAACAAACAAACAAACAAACTCACTTTCGTATTTATAAATGCGTGTAATATTTAGTTAGGATAGGATATTTTTTACAAACATATAAGATACGCGCGTAAAACGTATTTACAAAGAAATACTAATATTATTCGGTAAGGTTATTGCTTACCAGGCGTTCAATCAACAGTGAGTGAGAAGACATGATGGTAGGAGCATCTACTTACTCATTTGTAAAAATGATTTGTCATTCGTACTTCAAGATAAAGTATGATGGCATCATTTCGGAAATTCCTTTCGGTGTTTTGACTAGAAATCGTTTAATCAAAGTGGAAATCATAGGAAGTACTTAAAAAAAACACTTCTAATCTAACTTGTTTACCCTAGCTCTTCTTAACTTGTCAAATTTTCTTATATATATTTTTAAGAATTAGCTTGTGCCCGCGGTTTCGCTAGCGTTAAATTCCTTTCGGAAACAATGTTTTCCCGGGATGAAAGGTATCCTATATCCTTTTCAATACTTCTATGTGTATGCGAAATTTCAAGAAGATTGGTTTAGCTTACCTATCGTTCTATATATAGTTCTCTACTCCTTTGTCGGTAGTGCAAACTACATAAATCGTTGATTTGAATGCTATAATAGCGGTTTATAGATTATAGAGCAGCTACCAACAAATTTGAAGATTAAATTTCATTTTGTGGTCTTGATGCGGCCCGCAATCACTTTTGTGGTTTGGTAGAGCTGCTGGATAGACAGACCGACGTGGGAACTGGAATTTATGTTTGTGATTTGTTTTATTAGATCGATTTTAATGGACGCTACCATTTTGTACGTGATCTTATGTTTTCAATTGTAACAACTATTCATCATCGTTTGAGCGTTTTTCCTAGTTGCATCTTCAGCTCACGCTTCAGAGCCCAGGGTACGCTTTTAATCATGGTCCTGATCTGGCAGTACTGGTTGTTACAGTGGAGCGACTGCCGTCTGACCTCCGTTACCCTTTTTACAGGGAAACCAGACCCTTAATATTGTCTCCCTTTACATGGAATAGGATTCCAAAAATCAATCTGAATAGACTGTAAAATATAAAATTGTTTTTCTTATCAAATATACTGGCATCGAATAACCTAAGAATTTATTCGCAAACGCAGTCTACCATATCAGATCCTTATCTCAAACTAGTTAGTGGTTATAATCATACATTAGTTGCTCGTAAAACGGGTGTCTCCGTAAAAATGCATTTTAATTAATGGCCGATACAGTTTGGTGCTTATTGGTCGTCGACGGAGGTCTTTATCCGATGCTGTGAATCGCCTGCGGTTGTATTAATTGGACGGGTTAAGTGAGGAGATGGGTCGATCTGCAATTATCACTTTTATTATTATGATGCGTTATAATTATAAGATAACGGTTATGTGCGTTCACATCAACAAAATTCACGAAACAAACAAGCCAAGAGGCTTTTTTGTTTAATGAATATTGCTTGTAATTTTTTGATGCAATGCGGCGTTACCTCGCTCTGAGGCGTTCCATTTAAGGCTTGAAGTGCAAGCGAATTTCTTATGACGTTGTCACGTTCAACTATCGTCAGTAAACCGACTTTACAGACAACCGATTTTTTTTTATATAAGCAAACTTATCCAAACCATCCGACTAATCGAACTATTAATATTATAAATGCGAACTCTTCCCATTTTCTGTTTCAACTACTATTATGCAAACTGTCTAACCCGTATGGGATTAAGGCGTGATTATGTGTTTGTTTTATGTTTTAGAACAATATTCATGTTACGAATGCTATACAACTAGGCAGTGACGCCCAGCTAGCCTTCGGCTTAGAAGTTTAGTCGTTGTCAATCTCCTCTTCTTCCCGTCTTGTTTTTTTTTTGGACTCCATTTGTAGTTGTCTTCAATTAGTCAAGAATTAAATCCTTAAAGTATCACGAGTGTAAATAGGCTAAGGTGAGACCATATTTTGCGGACCATAGATTGACTGCCTTCGTAGTTAAAAATACAATATAAAAAAAATTCGTCGTTGTCACAAATCATTACGCAAATGGAATCTCATCACAGAGTGAAAGTCCCGCGGTTAGCTGACGTTTAATAACTAGACAATGCGTTTTATGGGCGACCGTTCCACCAGCGTAACACCGTGTGAAGATGTCTTTAGGGCTCCGTGAGAGTGCAACGAGACCATATTTCATTAAGGTATGATTTTAACGCATTACTTATTAATTGCAGTTTTAAACCAGGGCTTAAGGCGCTGTATCCCCAACCCTTAGGTATTTAAGAGGAGTGAAGTGCGATTATAGTACGTACTCGTAATGAAATAAGGTTGAAAGTGGCGATACTGGGTTGGCCTGTCACTAGGCTCCGTTCAATGCCATTTCGGGTGAATTTTTTTCAGTTTTAATTTAATATTTCAATAATTATGACTAAATATTGTAATTTTTTTAGGTATCCCTCTGGGTCAATATCTTATTCTTTTTATAGACGTAAAAAAATTGGTAGTTGTCGCTGAAGATATCAAGTAATTCGCGACGAAACCTTTTCTGGATATAGCTTTTTTGCTATTTTATTTAGCTAGGTTTTAATTTTTTTTTTTTTAAATATTTTGATGTAATCATTTATTTTGATCCTTGAACTATACTTCATATTTTTTTCATGCTTGTATTCCATGAAGAATAAAGCTAACTGCGCGACGAAAAAGTAGACTTTTACGGTATTCCCCTGATGCACAGCGCCTTAACACGTGCGTCGTAAACAATTAGTAAGCAGTTCCACTGGTATGAGAATTTATAAACGCAGACGCTAGCGACTCAGTTAGGATTTTGTATGGAATTTCTTAGTTGCCTTACTATCCGCCAGAGGCGCTGTACAGGTTTGCCATACTAAATTGCTAACGCAGTGGCTAGCGTCTGAGTTTACAAAATCTTATACTAGGAATACCGTTATTAGCCAAAATGGCAATTCAAATGTATTTTAAATTTAAATTCTTTGCTCTTTTACAAGGTTCTGAATATAAATCAACTTAGGGTCAAAATGAAAAATAACTAAACTATTTCACTTATAACATAAAAATAACTCGGGTACAGACACAAGGTAGAAATGTATGCTTAATCACCCAAGCGGTCAGTGGTAACCCTGTGACGTTATGGGATAATATGTTCCTTTCGGCAACTAAAGTTTTAATGTGGATATCATAACATAGTATTAAACAAAGTCGCTTTCTCTGACCATATGTCCCTTTGTATGCTTAAATAGATAGAGTGATTCAAGAGAAAGGTTTTTATACCCATGCGAAGCCGGGGCGGGTCGCTAGTTATTTTATATAGTCGAGAACCATTGGGCGCGTGCGACTCGCGCTTGGCCACTTTTTATAATAAGCGGTAAAATAACGTTGAACCCCGATATAAAGAACGTCTAGGACTGCCCCGATACCATCTTGATTCGGCTCCACTGAGCATTACGTTACGACTTCATTTACTGAGATCTCATCTACTATTCATATTTATGATGGTTGTATTTTTGTATGTCCGTATTTATATATCTATATCCTACTAATATTATAAACGCGAGTTAGTATGGATGCTTGTTACTCTTTTACAGGAAAACGGCTAAAACCGATTTGTTTGAAATTTGGTATAGAGGTTGCTTAGACCCTGGTCTAGAGTCTAGGTCTCTGTCCTGGACACATAGGTTATATTTTATCCCGAAATTCCCACAGGAGCGGAGCCCCAGGCAACAGCTAGTATAGTATAAAGTGAAGTCGACCTCCATATGTCTGACTGCTGTAAGAGCTACCAAATGAACTTTCTTGTGGTTTTCACTAATAGGTAGAGTAATTTACAGAAAAGGTTTTAGGAATATCATAGAATTGTTTTTACTTTATTTTAACAACAGAAATAATGTAACTCATCTAATATTTAAACACAAGATTTAAGCGGCACGAAATTCACTGGGTCCTCTAATAAATACTTACCTAAACTATAACCTAGAACCGACATTATTTATATGTTAATAACGTAGTTTTTTTAAGGAAATTGAAAAAAATAGAGGAATAGCGGAATTTTTCCAATTGGCAATAAAATTATGAAAATGAAAAATGAAAATGAAAATAGTTTATTTAGCAAGTATAAAGTTACAAAGATTTGTGTCGCTCTGACGCCCACGGTAGGTTTCCCTGTGTTGTGGGAGTCAGGCTCCCTCCTAGTAGATTGTTACACTAAAACTTACTAAACACAATACAATAGATGAAGTAGCGTAATGACTCTACCATGCAAATTATTACATTTTCTTTCTTTTCGAGTTGAAATGGCTGTGGTACATACAAATATATATTTTAAATATGTTTCGACCAGTACATAGCCACGTCCACCGCCCTGCCGTTTGCCTCCCCCAAATCCTCAGTCGTACAAGAGAGTGGGCCATTGGGGTGGGGCATATCAGGAGATGAGCCATAGGCTGGACAGCACCGCAATCGCACAGGCTGTCAGTCGAAAAACTCCATCTAACTCTGTTCTCTTGGCACCTCCCAACACCAGTCTGGAGTCTATATATTATTATATTGTAGTGTGAGTTAGCTTTGACCACAGCGCAAGGAAAAATTTAATTTTTTGACGTTGAACGAAACGATATGACTATTCCTTACTGTGGCTTTGACTGTCCTTTTCAGTTTAAATGTTTTTTTTTCATTTAATACAATTGGCGGACTACATTACGATTTCATTTTAGTCCGCCAACTATTGGCGTATTATTTACTTGTGGAACAATACAGTTTTTAATAATTCCCCATTAAATTTCATTGGAGACGTGGATACGCGGAATGACAAATTGTGTATTTATTTTGCTAAAATTAATTAAAATCAAAATTGATACTTTTCAAAACCAGAAGGCATCTGCATAAACCAAAGGCTACCTAATCTGACATATCCCGGTCGGCAGGATCAAAGCGACCACATCCACCTGTCATTGATGACATCTGTCATTTGGGTCTCATTTAATATTCGTCGTTACGTAAGCCTTTAAGTTACGGCCTGTCGTACGTAAGTCATTTGTCTGATGACACCAAGAGCAATGTGACGGTTCTTAATTAAAGATGACCGATGTTTGATTAAGAGCCTTCGGGACGTTTAGATAAAATGAAACCTGTGCTAATCTAACTCAACTGGCTTTGTGTTGTGTTCGCTTTTTTATTTTTTGACGAAGTTTTTGACATAGTTATAACACTACAATATGTTCCCTGAGGAAAATTGTACACTTAAACAAGTTTCCCGGGAAATTAAAAATATAATCCATCCATACTAATATTATAAATGCGAAAGTCTGTCTGTCCGTCTGTCTGTCTGTCTGTCTGTCTGTCTGTCACCTCTTCACGGCTAAACTGCTGGACCGATTGTGATGAAATTAGGTAGGGATGTTGTTAACGACCTGAGGTCAAACATAGGCTACTTTTGGGCGCGATATAACCGAGTCCCACGCGGGGCGAAGCCGCTAGGAACAGCTAGTAAGTCTATAAATACCGCAAATGATCAGCAATTTATCCCTGGACCTTCGGCTCCTTAACAGTATCACGTTTCTAAATGCACTTAGTGCCGTCCCGGAGTTATCTTGGCTGTTCGTTATGCCGGCCGTTGAGTAGTGATCATGCTCATCCATATGTATCGAGAGATAAACATCCTGATATACTATCAACATATTGGTATCACGGTATAGCTTAAACTATAGATAATATTCTGAGTTCTGATTGATTGGACATTTTTACTCTCTTTCGTTAAACCGTTTATAACGTTTCTTGGGTCTGCTGAAAGAGATTTCTTTATAAATAAGCAGTACCCTTGTACTATTTTCTAGATTATATGTGTCTTATTATATATTTTTCGGTGTACATGAATTTAGAATAAATAAATAAATTTAATAAAACGTATTGCATTCTCAGCTGCACATCGTGGTTCATCCAATGGGCCAATTCAAAAGAGTCTTTATGCCATTAGCCTCAGGTGCCAATCCTCCGTGAGGTAAGATGAGTTCAACCAGAGTCTACTAGCAGTAGATTAAAAGATATTACTTGGTACCGCGCGCGATTTCATTTTCTGTGCTAACACCTGTCGTACCGGTGTTAGTTAGCCGGAACCCTAGCTGATAACTATGAATATAGGCTACAAAATTATAGTGTGATTATTTACAATCGGATTTTGAATAAAACAGCCTTAATCTATGCTAGTTTCATTGAGCTTTTACAATATCTCCCGCAATCCTTGAATATCATGTTTTTGGAATTAGCCACTACTTGAAATGGGGGAAAAATAACAGAACGTCTTTTAAGACACTCGCTCGATGGATGGAACTGACCTATTTTCAAGACAGAATTTCACGTCCATGATGTCTCTGTCTTTCTAGCAGTATCTAGTTTTTACTGTTATTGTGGTACAATATTGTTCCCGAAGCGTTCATTTTGCCCACATCCACTCAAAATGCCTGAAAGCTGACCTTCAAATCTCCAATTAAACCGGACCGGTTCCCGGCCGGCTTGATTCCCTGCCGGTGCGCAGCAATTTGCCGGCAACAGATAATTTATTTAAACCATAATGAAACTTAATGAGCGGGTGCGCGAAACGCGAACTATATGGTTCGGGATGTGGTGTAAAATATCGAAAACGTAGAAGTTTCTGCCTTGTCATAGATCATTATCAAATCACTATCACTTCACTTCACTATCACTACATAGTATAAAACAAAGTCGCTTTCTCTGTCCCTATGTCCCTTTGTATGCTTAAATTTTTAAAACTACGCAACGGATTTTGATGCGGTTTTTTTTAAATAGATAGAGTGATTCAAGAGGAAAGTTTTTATGCCCATGCGAAGCTGGGGTGGGCTCGCTAGTCTCATATATATCATCCTTGTAATTAACAAGGCCAATTGACCCTACACACCCTGGTGTCAGAGATTTTATAATAGAAATACAATATTGGTAATAGAGTAGCGTACAATGCAGTTTGTATACTTCCGCTAAATGTAGAACTACTTTTAAGTGTTTATTTTCCTATTTTTTATGACTGCCAAATACTGATATAAATCTATTTTTATGGCTACAAAAAATTATCACAATACTTTTAATACAAATGAATGATATATTTGCTTTGATCGTCTCACACTATTTTAAAGACTCAAATCAAAATGTTAAATCATAAAATCAAGTAGTTCGTCTCTTCTCTACGTAGTTTCTAATTTATTTATGAGTTCGTCTAGTAACTTAATAACTTGCGTTTGATGTGTCGCATCTCTATTTACTTTATTTTTGATTTTGCCGACCTTTGGCATGGTTCATGACTGCGGGTTTTTGGTCAAGATAATTAAAAAATTCGTGATACCAGATCAGCATGAGTACCCTTATATTTAACTTGTTTTAGGTAATTCGTCGAGCCTGTAGACATCAGTTTGACTTCAAGCAATAGGTTTGGTTTCCATTCTACGTGATTTACTCTATCGAGATATAGAATGGTATGTTCGTTTTGTATAATTTCGCGAAGCCGGGGCAGGTCGCTAGTTTTTTTATAAATTACATTTACTTTATAATTATTGTAAATTGAAATAAAAGAATCATTAAAAGCATCCTTCCTTGCAGTCGGGTAAATAGGTAGGATTTTGTTTAGATTTTTATTTGGTTAGAAGAATAATCTATTATTCTATCCAAATAAAAATAATTTATTACAATATTCATCAATAATTTTTACGATGCAATAAGAAATAAAAACATCAATGAATAATTTAGGTAAGTTTTTAAGCTTATGAGTTATTAGAAAGGAAACTTTGCAGTGCATTTAAAACGTTTAATAACCAATATAATAAATTAACTTTTAACGATCATGTGAAGTGCTAAAACATAACAGTTTTCTATTTACAAGCGGCCAAGCCCAAGTCCTATTCGTGCAATGAAGATTATGTGAAGAGGTTATTAAAAAATATATTTTTTGCCAGTTATTAAAAAATATATTTTTTACTATTATTTGTTGTTAGCGTCGCATTAGTGGAGAAGGAAATGCAAGAAAACCTGGGTTCTACGGCTGAGGTTTCAACCAGTTACTTAATCGATAAGGGATAGAGATACATAGCAATAAGCACCAAGTTTCAAGTCTCACCTAATTGTTTATAAGTAATATAAGTAATACCCAATGATAGACAAAAAGGAGTGCTATTTTTGAAATGTATGACATACGGAAAAGCGGTGACTAATGTTTTTCGTTCGTTGTCGAATGATTGTCATGCGACATAATCGGTGACTCGAACGAAAATCATTTGCGTCGCCGGTTTTGCGTACCTATGTCATACAATTCAAAAATAGCACAGCAGACGGCCATAAGACATTTTACCCCCGTATTAAGAAACGTTTGTTAAGCCTATTTTAGTTAAAATGTGTTTCGTCTCGTTCTTTCACATGAAGTGTCAGGTAAGAGAGAAAGAGACAAAACATATTTTAATTAAAATGGGCTTATCAAACGTTTCTTAATACGGCGGTATGTCTTTATTCTTGGGTTCTTATCATTAAATAACCTAAGATTATTCCGAAGGCGAATCTAAAGAACTCAGACGACAGGCATAACACGACCTGACATTGTAAGCATGGTCGTTTGACCGTGTCACCTACACGAAATGATAATGATAACAATTTGGCTACAGAACCCTAGAAACTAATTTACACAAATCGATTCCAAATAAATATTCAATTACTGATCGTTCGGAATCGCAAATAAAAGATTCCAAGAAGCGACGTGTGTATAATATAGTGAGCATTATGGCCGGACCTCCAAAGAAATGGTTCCTAATTGGAGCATACCTTGATTTTTATCGAAATTCAACTGCATTTTGATGTTTGTACTGATAATGAACAAATTTAAAGAATGTAAGGCATTTTTTTATATTTTTCATATTATGTTTTTATTCGTTATTAATTTTTTTAAATTCAATATTTTCAATTAGGTTCATCAATATTTTAATAATTTAAAAATTCTTATAAAAATCAGCCGTTTTTTATTTTTTTATTTTGGCAGCCTAATCGATATGTCGCTACCGCGTAGAAAGTTAACAAACAGACAGATATACCTTCTTTCGCACTTATAAGAGCGTCTCGTTACTAGAATTTATGTTTTTATCAGAAATAAAAAAAAAATGTTCATAGAATAAGGTGGATATTTCGATATAAGTTTATTTCCAAATAAACTTATATCGAAATACGAATTTTTTTTTCAATCCCCATACTAAACTAGATCAGATGATTCTCAATTTGTATGGGAGGTAATAATTTTTTTTTTATTCTATATAAGTTTATTTAGAAAAGTTATTAGAATAGCAGTCTGAATCTGCCCTTAAAATATTTGATTTGTGTCCATATGTAAAACAAACAGTAATGGGTCGACATTTTATGGGTGTAACGTTCATACATTTAATAATTCAAAATCTTTATTTTACTGCCACTATAAAGTACTAGGCGGATCGTAAACAGCGGTTTAAGAATTGTCCCGTTAGATGCATCTCCGGAAGCGAAATCATGTGCTTCTACCATGACATTTTGTAAACGTACTCGTTAGCGACTATGTCAGACCCTGACACCTACACGAAGTGACGATGAAGACTGTATGTATTGTTAGCTAATTTTCTAAAAAAAATAGTTAATTTTTAATCCATTTCATTAAGTTTGTAAGAGCCGAATCGTTTTATAAGGCGGTAATAAACATCATTCGGCTTCAAGATTATGTTAAAAACTGTCTAATATGGCCTAGGATTTATTACTCCAAACCTCTTATCTCATAGTCAATGTGTTCTAATCTTTTCATTCTAAGGCCGGGTTAAATCGAGGTAATCGAATTAACTCACAGTTAAGTCCGAGTTAACTGCTTTTGTCGGTTGATAGTTAATTGTCGGTAATGGTTGTGCAGTAAAACGTTTAGGTTTAAAAATTTTGAATAGTAATGTGAGCTTCTGATGTCTTTTAATTAGAGAAAGATATAAAACTGGGATCTCCGCCATTGACATGTATTTTGATGTTATATAGCTAGCTATTACAAACAAACAAAATTTGAGTGTGTTGTTCTTAAAGTTAATATGTTTTACAACAATTTCCATCTCAAATTGTCGGAAAATAACAAGTGCATACTGTGAAAATGAACGCGTATTTAATTTCAACCAGAACCACTAGCTGCTCCGTTTGATTAAACAGTTTTAAATAACTGATTAATTCATATTATCATGAAATTCGCCAGTGGGACTGACAATGTCTGCCCAAATTCTTTGACAAAAGTCTATTGGACTTTTTAAATAAAAAAATGTTTATTAGGTAACAAAATTACAATTTAAGGCCGAAACACATTATTCCGATGAAACGCGACGCGTGTTTACCTACAGTTGTTCTTGGACCTAATTTTAAGCAAAAAATGTCTAAATGGAGGTTCTAACAACAACTTGAGTCTTACCATAGAAGTATAATATTATGCGCAGTCAATTTTTTTAAATCTATTTGTCTTTACTCTATAAAATCTCAAAGACGCGTGGATAGTACAAGTAGCAGTTGACTGCCAAAGTAATATCTGGTAATATGAATCATTATAATTTTTGCCACTTACCGCTGGCCATTATCTACTGTTTCCAATGCTATATATTAGCTGGTAATCGTGGCCAAATAAAAAGAAGCATACTGTGCCTAAGTATATAACTTATGTGTCAGTAATAAGCAGTGCTGTGAAGTGCGTGAAAGCGTTCTGAGGATTTCATTAAGATAGCGACGCCTCTGTTGTAAATCAAGTTCACATTGGACCAGCTGACTAGCACGTTTTAGAAGAGCAATTAAAAGCAAGTGTGGTGTACCTATATTTAATCGCTAATATCAACACCACCAAAGAGTTCCGCTTTCTCTTATAAAACTTGAGCCATACATGTAGCCATAGAGCGATCCGAGACGTTTGACGGCTGACAGAAAATAACAAGATCTTCAACAACTCGCGACTATCGGTTTACTACGCAACTTGGAAAACTAATATTCATATTTTCGTGTTGTGATATATCTATTCTGTAACTAAATATCTCCATAATATACTTCTATTCTTCTCGATTATCTTTCGCTAAATTATTTCCTAACAAATAGTATCTTTCGCTACATAATTTATGTGGAGTAGTCGCGGCTGATAAGGCCGTATCAAGATTACGCCCACACAAGCATTTGAAGCAAGAGGCAGAAGCTTAGAGCAGGCTGATGTAACTGTAATTTATAAAAGTAAAAATATTCATGTTTTTATTTTCTGTTAAGAAATAAAAATGTTTTAATTAATTTATTCAATTCGCATAAAATCCAACGTACATATTCGTTCAGGCGTTACTTTGCGGAAGCAAAAGTCAAAAGTACTTACCAAATTTATTTTTGACCGGTATTAGTTTGCATGAACTAATTGGTATTCACGTAAAGTAATTTGGTAAGTATACATAGTAGGGAAGATTTCACACAACATTATAGGTGGCCTTATCTCTTATGCAATTAGTATAGTATAAATGCCAATTTTTGGAGCATTTATAAATGGAAATTTGTACTACAAATGAATTAGTGTGTCAGTTACTGCCCTAAACACTCGACCAATGTAGCATTCGCGGTACATGTCGCGTCGTGACGGCCGAGCGCGGGTTCGATTCCAACAAGACCGAGACAGTAATCACACAGCGCGGTGTGTTATAGATTGTAACTCGTTTTATTCTGAATTATGTCGTAATTTCATCATAATAAACTTAATTGGAATTTTATAAAGACGTATGGCGAGCAACGGACCGTCGCTAAAGCGTATAACGTTGCGTGTAATTTTAATAACTTGAGAGGTGACGCGTGATTCATCTGTAAGTTTGTAACGTTTACGAGTAAATAACGTGATGTGATAACCGTTTTCGGTTTTTAAGTAAAAAAATAAGCTTTTTGTTAAGCCAGTACCTATTAGATATTGTGTGGTTACACTATCAAAATTGAGCAAATTTGATGAACTTTTTTTAATCCAATTAGGAGGCAAACAGGCTTACGGCCCATCTGATGGGAAGCGGTTACCGTAGCCTATGGACGTCTGTTTGTGGATTTGCTAACATTTTTCACCAATATTTTATATGTCCTAAGGCTGGCCTCCATTATTCGTTTCTTCACATAAGACCTTTGTTGCCTTTCAATCTATATTAAAGTTTCTGAGATTGTCTTTTCTTTTTCGTTTCTTGCTCTATGTTTTTTTCTGAAATTATTTTTTTTTAAATGCACTTATTACTCTTATATGATGAATGCGGACAGTATATACGGTGAAGATAGACTTTTTTACCATTGGACCACAGTATTCAAATAATCCCAATTTATATTATAAATGTGAAAGTAAGTTTGTATATTTGTTTGTTTATTTATTTGTTTGTTTGTTTGTTACCTCTTCACGCCCTATCTACTGAACTAATTTTCCTAAAATTTCGCATATACATAGCTAGTAGTAATGAGAAGGACCTAGGGTACCTTTCATTCCAAATTCAAGCAGGCGGAGCCGCGGGCGAAAGCTAGTATCAATATAAGACAAATAAAGTAAACTCGCAAAGGATTTGTTCAGAAAGCAATAACAATGAGCAAATTGAGTGCACATGTCGACTATAAGCTATAAAGCCATAAGTGCTATAGCCGTGTCGTAAACTCGGGCTCCGTAGGGCTCCGGTTACGACCGAGACAAGTGGCGCAGGATTATTAACTATTTCGCCGATTCCTTTATTGTTATAAATGAGGATTTCAATAAGTTAAATGCGATTGTAATAAAGTTTGAAGAGTTACAGCTGGTTGGATGGTTATATACTTTACTATATTATGCACCTGGATGTTTACCGAAAGTTATCGTAGATGAATACTTTAAGTAATGCATTGGCTTTATTTTAAATAAATAAATAATATATAAGGACGATCAAACAGGTTCAGATAGCCCCTAAAAAAGTTTGAAATTTGTGTTATGGAACACTGTTGTAACGATACTATATTTTATAAAAAAATACATATAGGTATGTATGAACAACCAAGACCTAGGACAATTACTAAGTAACTATTGCTAAAAGACATTGTCTTGACGGGCAAAAAACTTGGGTACTATCTGGATACCAAAACGTTAACGGACTTGTCAACTTTTATGTTTATTCGCATTTAAAAAGTAGAGAATACAATATACGTCTCTACCGCAATAATAATAACTTTCACGTTTTAACCGAACGTAATATCAGCAGAATCCTCCTCTAGTTTATATTCAGTCGGTCTGTGCCCGTTTTAATATATTTCAAGAGCTGACGGACGGAGGGACGGAGGGACACGAGATTCCTGACATTGTGGCACATAGCCTGACTGAAGTGGGGAAGGTGACAGAATAATATGTGTGCTAGTAATTTATGTACATAGGTAGAATATTATAAAATTTTACTCAGCCTTGTACGAATTTATGTTTTCTGAGGCGTTTTTGTGAATGATGATTGAAAAACAAGAGCGAATTCTAATTAAAATTTACACGGCTTCACTATAAACAACTGAATGTTTCAGACTAGCATGTTACAAGCCTTACATTCTACCTACCTATTCTATTTAGTCCTAGAGTGATTAGGTACAAATGCTAGCTGTTGATTTATTAAAGAATTCATAAGTTTTTTTTTTTAATTCCGTTTAGTGGTGGGCCGACTTTTCTCTGAGCTTACCTTGTTCAGTAATTAATAATGACTCCATTTTAAATACATTTATGTCTTACATTACATAATATACTTATTTACATATCTGTGAATTCGTCGCCTCGCCATATATTTTCATCTTGCAAACACGGTAATTAAAATAAATAGATGAACAAGTGAGAATAGCTTTGCACATTCTTCCTAAATATAAAAAAAATCTAAACCCTTTTCATTTTATTTAGGAAAAGGTTAGAGACTCAGAGAAATGATGCAATGTAGTACGTGGTAAAGTGGGAAGTGAAATAAATATTCAAATTTTAACTTTGATCACGTGTAGAAGGGCCGGGGCTGGACGTGATGTTGTCGTCTCGTGAGAATGTCCCCGGTGGCTGCCACGGTGCCCTGGGTTGCCCCAACGCGTCCGACGCATTAGGGCTGTGTTTATTGTATTTTTTTTTATTAAACTTAATTTTATACTTTGTCACTTCTTTTTTTTTAATTCATGTACACTTCAAATAAAAACACAGCACACTTAAAATTAGGAAATTTAGTACAAGGGCGCTACTTGTTTCTATAGAAATTTCTTCCGGTAGACCCGTGATAGGAGATTAAAAACAAAAAGGTTTTATCAACTTAATGACTTCCGGTAGAGATGTATATATTCCTCACATAGGTAGCCAATGTGTTAAACAGGCATTGTTAGGATCATAATTTGACTTTAGAGTACTAGAGAAGTCTATTTGAATTCTTACGTGTAAAGAAAAAATAAATTAAACTAAAAAAGAAAATTTTTACAGCATTTAGACACAGTTTTTGAATCAAATCATCAAGTTCCTACACTTGCATATCGAAAGAAATAAAGCAAAGTTCCCCCGAGACACCTGCTGAGATAACTAGCTAAAGAACGTATATGGCTAAAAGACTAACTACTTGAGTGATGGCGGTCTACTGGTAGTACAAGAAAATCTGAAAAGAAAATTGCCTTGTTCATTGAACATTTCTTTATAAAATTAGAGCTATACTATATATGGACTTTCAGGTTCTTCAATTCAGCTTACTAGTCAAGACATATCTATTGCCTTTAAATTGTTGATTACATACAAGTTCGCATGTTATTTGTATAAATAAACATAGAATTAAATCAGTGAGTTTTAGACACAGATTATTTATTGTTTTTATTAATAAACCTAATTTTAACACATTTTCCGAGCGAAATGGTTTATTTTTAATTTTAAAAAGAAAAAAAGCAAGAAAAAAAGAAAAAATATGATTTATCAAAAAAGAAGATTTTCTTAATTAATTTTGTGTTATAAATATTTTTGATTTGTGCCAACCCTGCAGGTTTAGTCAACAGATAAGATCTCCTTGTTTTATCCGCTTGTCATATTTTTCTGTCAAACGAGTAATTACATGCCTGTGCGTAGCGTTCGTGACTATTTTGTGAATGTGGAAACTGTGTGTTGGATCTCCCGGGTTTGTTCAATTAATTTTAACGAATGTTTTACGTTAGTCAGTTGCTCGTCCGACGGGAATTTACGAGTAATTTAACTGGAATTACTGGTTATTTACTTATCTGACCTACTCGTACATATACATTTTGTAAGTGGTAGTTTGTATTTGATTTGTGGTCTGTTAGGATAGAAGCCAAAGGGAACCTCTAGTCTCTTCCTACCGAAATCGAAGACAGGCGTGACGATATGTATGTAGTATGTATTTGATAGATAGATATTATTGTACCAATTAACAAAGATCCATACTAATATTATAAATGCGAAAGTCTGTCTGTCTGTCTGTCTGTCTGTCTGTCACCTCTTCACGGCTAAACTGCTGGACCGATTGTCATGAAATTTGGTAGGGATGTAGTTCATACCTGAGGTCAAACATAGGCTACTTTTGGGCGCGATATAACCGAGTCCCATGCGGGGCGAAGCCGCGGGGAACAGCTAGTATACAATAAAAATAATGCATTTAATGATTGTGTACAAAAACTATTGCTACTTGTCCCAGCCAACCTTGGGGAAGATAGGAATAAAGTATTTGTATAGTTGGAACTTCTTGAAATTGCAAAACTGTATTTATGAAAAGTCAAAGACCATTAAAATGCTGGTAAGTTTTTTCAAAAGCTAATTAAAAAAAAGGTTATATTAAAATAGGTCTCTTACTATCTATTTAAACTAGAATCATCATCATTTCGTGTAGGTGATACTGTCAATCAACCATGCACACCCATGGTGTCAAAATTCTTTGGCGTGATAGAAGATAGCGGCTGGGATTAACGGCTTAACGTGTTGTAGTTCGAAGCACGAATAGATTAGAATTATATACCTATAGATTTAATTATAAACTTAAATTCAAATTGAGTAAAGTTTATGAGAATAACTAAAATATAGAGTCTTTCACAAACCCATTACTAGATTATCTAATCACCATTAATATGCCTATTACTTTGAACTAAAAAATCATCAACACATAAATTAATGTAAATAAATTAAACGTAGACCTATTTAAAGCATTTGAGTTGTTATTAGCACAAAAAATATCGAGAAAACATCCTGCTTTATTTAATAGAATCTGTAGTTTTAGCTTACCAGTTCACATATATAACGTTCAAAGCATAATAATGTTTAAATTATGAACTTAGTTTGTAATAAGTTTCTATAATTTTGGGAGTTCCTCAGGGATGCGTTGTAGGCCCAATGTTCTTTACATTCTTCATTAAATTTATCTAATCACCATTAAAATGCCGATAGCCCATTACGCATATCCGAAAATATCTTAGGCGTGTAATTAATACGAATAAATTAAACGCAGCCCTTCTATTGAGATAGCTAATCGCACGCATAAACAACTCAATCGAGCCTCCTCTTATTTAGGGTTCAGTAGTATAGTATGAAATTAAGTTAATTTTAGTTACAGATGAAACATTTTTCAGATGTATACAAGATTATGCAAAAGACAGTATTTTTGTCATTCCATGTAGTTGTAAATGTTCAAATATATCTTTTGTGTAAGAAAATTACATAGAATATTTTCATCGTTTCATCATCTTTATCATTTTAGCATTTTCCGCATTTGCATCCCAAACTGTTAGCTTCGCAGCCTGGAGGCAAAATGCGATGTCTTTCATTTTTATCTTTATATTACTATCTACTTTATCTACCATTATACTTTATCTTCTACATACGTGCAAATCATTTGAAAAAGTGGATATGTACAAAGTGCATGCTCTCTTTAATATCTACAGAACCTTTAGATAGTGCATTAAATCACGCGTTGCCGTATTCCTATCAGCCCTTTCATTACGGTATTCGAGTTCTCTCCCGGCATTGATAGTATTAATCACTCGTCTATTGAATCTATTAAGTAATACGTTTTTTGTCACGCATTAATTAGATTTCAAATGGCTTTAGTTAGTATTTGATATTTAGTTTAATCCGTTGTTTTTTTATGATATTGTATTTACTTTTGCTCAAGTCTTTTAGACAGAAGATGCCTTTTGAGGTAAAACTCGACGAATAGCACATCGTCGTGTTGTAACTTCCGGAGTATAATACTTTGGTACTTTTGCAACTATAATCGCTTAATCTCCACATTTCATTGGCCACGCATTTCATCTGAGAGCACCACGCATCGATGATTGATGGTAACAAGCGCCATTATACCATTGATGCCGTGACAAGCTACAGTAACAGTCAATGCTGATATACCATACTGCATTGAACATCAATGTGCTATTTTTGTATGTTACTACACCATTCTAATGTACCCTAGATGTGAAGTGAGAACATGTATAAAATCAAGTTAAGGTCCAACAAACGAACGAAACAGCGAATGCATATGAGTATAATTTCCAATTGCAAGTAAATATAATTAATAAATGAACAATTATTTTAGATAAAGGAGAAAACAACCGCAGAGTCATGTCAGAAATAAAGGAATATATATATACAAATTAAATAAAAAAAAATGCAAATGATAGACCAAAATGAAAAGAACTCCATCGACCAGAGCCTAGCTCTTAAATTGATAATGGTGATGATGTATGTCTTACAAAGGTATCCTGCTCATCTACTTGCTTCTCTGGCTTGACAATTCCCAAACGAAATTGTAAAAAGTACCTATAACGTTTTTCTCAGTTTTCCACGTCGGTTTTCTGTATCAACTCCATCTAAGGAGGTGTGAAGTTATGTGCTCAAGCAACTTTTCATATAGCCTTATATGTGGAGCGATATCTTTGAATGATTTTACTACTTGTAAGGAAACGTCATAGTAAAACAATACCTAACAGTATTGTATGTTCGTTTCCTTCTTGTCAACTCAAAATAGCTGTTGATTGCACGTATTTTTGGCTCATGCCACCAAACCAGAATACTTAATATTTTTATATGCTGTGTGGTTTTACGATAAACAAAGGCTAAATTCTGTATTCTCTTGTACTCTTCTGATGTTTAATAGTATCAATACTCCTAAAAAGGGCGTGATAAGATTATTGGCAGATTTCTGATTCTGAAAGAAGACTGCACACGTGTGTCATTTCTGCAGGTGTTCACATGGTCTATGATGTCCATTTTCCATCAAGTGGGCCGTAGGCCTAATTGCTTACTCAGGAGTATAAAAAAGAAATATTTACTTATTCATTTATTTACTGTTTATTACACTTCAATCAAACAAGACCATTGTATAATAGGCATATCTTAATGCTAGGCATTGTCTACCAGTTAATTTTATGGACATATCTGAAATTTCATTAATGAAGTAAGTATTGACTTACTTACACTAACATTTGTTAGCAAAAAGGTTTGGCCGGTTCAATAGACCCCGAATTCGGAAGCAATATGGCTTGACATGCAACCGGAATAATAAAAAAAAAAAAATTAAGACCTTGTCCATAAATTGTTACTAACAATACAATCTTACATCCTATGTTAATAATGTGAATGCAAACAAAAGATCTCTTCTTCGAAAAATGCCCATTCTCCTTTAACTTACTATATATAATTTGCTATGGCAAGCTAACCATGACCATTACCACGCGAGATTGAACTGTCCAATATAGGCAGAAGTGGTTTCTATATATCACACAGATAAGACGTGATAACGCCCATATCGAGTTAGAAAGCTGATAGTTATTGTATTAATTAAGGTTCCGTAGAGTTGTAAACGTAATGAGGTTGTTTTATGACTTACATGCAGGACTGGGAACTGGTGTTTAGAAGACCTAAAAATAATCTGGTAATTTAAATCGGTCGATTTAAGGATCCTAAATACCTGGTTAAGACCGTTATAATAGTAGTTTGGGTATATACCGGTTGAGCGGAACCATAATGTTATGGGTTGCTGTATACTTCTCTATCTAAAAAAAAATCTCGAAATAAGCTATTAGATCATTCATAAAATTACACTTACTTGATAGCCATATAGAATGAAAATCCCGATTATTGTCATATCATAGTTATTTCGTCTAGTAGTTAAAATATCTACAACTTTAAGTGGCTATGGCGGCTTATCGTGTGATGGCCGTAACTTAATTGGACGTTAATTGAGGTGTGGGAAGCAGCATTTTGGAAGCATAGTTATTTATTAATGTGATCAATTCGCCATGGCTCGTGAACTAGAATAATTCCGTAAAATGTAAAGTAAAATAAATATATTTATTTCCTTCTTATATACAGATATTCAACAAGCTGTTGCCAACAAGGATAGAGACCGAAGGAGTAGTAGACTCTAGCAATTTTGCTCGCAAACTAATGGTTTTTTTGGTGGCAAACCCAATAATGCTAACAAGATTAGGAACAAAAATTTGAAAATGGTAAACATTTTAATACTTTGGCTACGTAATGCGCAACAACATTATTATGTTATCATATCTATATCTATCTATATCACTACATAGTATAAAACAAAGTCGCTTTCTCTGTCCCTATGTCCCTTTGTAAGCCTAAATCTTTAAAACTACGCAACGGATTTATATGCGGTTTCTTTTAATAGATAGTGTGATTCAAAAGAAAGGTTTTTCTGCCCATGTGAAGCCGGGGCGGGTCGCTAGTATATACATAAATCAATTGCTGTTCATTAGTCTGGCTAAAACTCGAGAATGGCTGGTCCGATTTGGTTAATTTTGATCTTGAAATATTTGTGGAAGTTCGGGGAAGGTTTAAACGGTGAGAAAAGTGCGTTCAGGCGGTACGGAGTTCGCCGGGACAGCTAGTATCATTATATTCATTAGTTTATCTTTTAGTGCAGTCAAAATAAAGTATGACTAGCGATCCGCCCCGGCTTCGCATGGGCATGAAAACCTTCTTCTTTAATCACTCTATCTATTGAAACCGCATCAAAATCCGTTGCTTAGTTTTTAAGATTTAAGCATACAAAGGGACATAGGGACAGAGAAATCGACTTTGTTTTATAATATGTAGTGATAGTGATGATGATATGTAGTGATTACGTAGTAATATTAAGTATTTATTGTGGTATAATGTACTCGATTTAATTAAAGTTAACAGTTAGGTGTTGGCTTGTTTTCTAATCTATAAGAGTTAAAACATTAAAAACAATTAAACTAAATAAGTCTCTAACGTCTTCCTAAGGCCTATAACAGTTAAACTCGTATTTGTCAGATCCAGTCCAATGTTGAGGTTAAACTGGTCGAGCTACGTGCACAAGTCGAGTGGCGAGTGGAAATCAGTTGTCGCTTGGTTCTATTGTGATTAACTGTTTTTGTTGTTAGGCTTAGCAAAGTGTTATATTTGTATTTGTATGCCTTGTGAAAGGCTAATATATGTACGTACTTATAAACTTTGTACTATTTTTTGTTATTGTATTTTAAGAAAATAAAAATAGTTAAAAAAAACACTCTTTAATAAGCAATCGAACAAAAAAACCGAAAAATAAATTAAACCAAAAGGCGTGTGGGGTGCTCGACAAATGAAAAAAATGGCACAAGCACCCCAGTGCGTGTTTTTTTTTAGATTTTTTTTAACTATATTTATTTTCCACTTTTTAGAGATAAACTTATCGAATTATTGTATTATCATCGGTCCTAGATAATTCTACAAAGTTTGAATTAAATCTGACCGTTCAAAGTGGGTCAAAATTAAGTTCAAAGAAGTCGGTTACAAACAAACAAGCAAGCAAACATACAGGTGAAGCTAATAAAAGCGTGTTAAAAATAATTGATTGATGGATTGAAAACCTTTTACCAAACCTTGACAGTTCGTCGGTCATGGGTTGTTCCCCACGAACGATACAGTAAATGTTTAAAACCTTACACATTAAATTATTTTGTTATCGTTACAGCAATAAAATATAAAAATTTAAAAAGGAGTTTCCAAATATGTCTTTTTATACAAAAGTACAAGTAAAATGAATATTATTGCAAACTTACTTAGCGGTAAACGTAATTTCTTTGCTACGGAAGGAAACTCTACCAATGTGAACTAGCTAGGGCGTACGCGTTGTTCTAGTAATTAAGTTTTATTGCCCAGGTATCGCCGTACTTGGACCGAGATACAATACTAGTTTTTATGGTTGAAAGATACTACTTTTACGGAATCACTCAAATGGGTATAAATAGTTAAAATAGGAAATTTATAGACATAAAAAATGATGACCGTAACTTTATGAAAAAAAATCAGGGATCTTATAGAGCTTAATCACTGCCATCTTAGGATAACAGCTAAGACCAATATCTTAACGTGCCTACCAAAGCACGTGGAAGCTCAATTGAGAAATGCTAGTAGCGGCAACCAATCTATTAGGGGCCGCGCTCGCCATCGCTTGACAAGCACGATCGTTGCAAAAACAGACAGGCTATCAAGCTCCTCATGTGTTTCAATACTTCAATGTATAATACTGCTAATCCATTGTTAATTGGGAGAGGCACATATAATTTTATATCCCTTTTATTACTTTAGTTGGCTTTAATTAGATTTCAGTATTGAAAGTAATTAGTATTAGTTTCATAAGTTCAAAGTTCAGGACAGTTATTGAAGTTAATGCCCACATTTTCATGTGATTTATGCTACGAACAAGGTTTTGATGTATTTCGACGACTACTCTATTATATACGGCCGAATTGAATTGATTTAATTATAGGTTGAGGTGCTAAACGTGTTTACGACATTTTAAAGTTGATTAATAAAACGTCACATAAATATTTAAGCCTATTCTGATACGCGTAATGGTAATGGACTTATTAATGTGACTGATTTTATTGGCATATTTTTAGCATATATTTCATAAAATTTTACGAGTAGGTAAGGTAAGGTAGCTTTGTGGTTCCACCAACCATGGGTAAGAACCATTAGGGACTAGATTCAAATCGCCAACATAAGAACAACTGTTTTATTTTCTCGATGTACTGAGGTGTGTTTGCGATACTGATGACCAACCACCTTCATAGAGAGGCGATGGAAGATGAAGAATAGACATCACCATTTCTAGCTCAAACTTGGGAATTGGCGGATAAATTAGGCATTATCGCCGAATCGAAAGGAAGTTCATAAGGTCATGAGTATCCATGGACGTAGTTTGGATTATGTAAAAAAGAAATAAAAATGTAACAGTTTTGTACATCCTTGTCCATGTCGTAGACGTGACCACCGCGCGTGTGTATCCGCCCTTATCGTGTACTGCGACCGACGGCAATTGGTACTTGACGTGTTTAAAGGCCTATTTTATGGTTTAGGCCTATTTGTAATTTGCGTTTGGTTTTAGTTGACTGTAGTTTAAATAGGATGGATATCAGCTTTGTGTACTAAATGTCTAAGTTTTACATAGGTCGCATATCAATTTACCTAAATAATATTAGAATTGTGAGTCTAGTTCTAAGTTTGAATTAATTAAGATTTTAAAAGCATCATTGATACTATGATGATAATAATTATTTATAACAAGCCCGCCTTAGCTTTTCGCCCGCGGCTTCGCTCGCCTTAATACGACGGTTTTTACCTTGGAACGGTGCTATTGTCTAGGATGAAAGATACCCTATGTTTTTCTCAACACTTTTAACTATGTCAATGTGAAATTTTAGAAAGTCTGGTTCAGTAGGTAGGGCGTGAAAGCGTAACAAACAAATAAACCAACAAACGAACTTACTTTCGCATTTAAAGTATTAGTTGGGATTGGAATTATCATTTATTTCAAGAAAACGAATCAATTTTATATAAGAAACCGTAAAAAAAAAATATACTCCAGTAGACTAATGTAGAGACATTATTTAGGAAAATCATAAAAAAAACTAAAAGGCGAAGATTTTGTTTCTAGCCTATTCTAAAGCCAAAGTAAAAGGGAATCAAATACTTAAAAAAAGATTTACTAAATTGCCAACAGGTATTCTAGTTTTTCAATATTTCATGATATTTTTTTTATTAAATTTAAAATATAGGCCATAAAATCACTATTTTTGCAAGACTCACGTAAAAAAAATTGTTTTTATTATTGGATTCGAAAAAAAAAGGTCTTATGCGTCTCGCTGAGTATGTGCTGATTTATCACTGCGATATAACTGGCTTTTTGTGTAAGTAATTTATAGTGCCAATCAGTATAACAAGGGCTGGTTCTTGGTACTGTTTTATATTGATTTGTTCCTATTATTATAGTAATCGCGTAGTATCTTTTTACGGCTCCTTGTTATGATGTTTGAATACCAGTTACTGTGTTAAAGTTGATTGTATTCACTTACCTATTATTTTTTACATACGACCAAGCCTTATTTTTTATTCTTTGTTAAATTAAAATGCTAGCACGAGATTTAGCATTAAATTAAGCATTGGAATATTTGGATTTAGTTAAAGGTTTATTTATTTATGAATCTTTATTTTACCACAAGTAACAAAGACTTAATGCTAAAAGCATACCCTCCCAGTCAACCTTAAGAAAAATAGATAAATCAGGTTTTGACCCCGTTACTTTATTTAACTTGAAGGTAGATGTATTTTAATTACAAAATATTGATAAATTGATCAATATATTTGTGTGAAATTACATATATATTTAATTAAAATCGATTTTAGTTCTGTTATAGCATATTCCCTTTTATATAAAAGGCTAGCGAAAGATAGAAAAACTTGAAAGGGACTCTACCGCCACGAGCACGGCTCTTTAGTAGATGATGTTTGTCTTCCTTCACTCAATGTATCCATAAAAGCGATGAAAGTCTGTTTAATTTCATCAGCAATATTATTCATACATTTTTTAAATCCTGCCTTACTACTATCAAGATTATTTAATTGCACTATCTTCACGAACACGTACCGAACTCCTGAATCCCGAACAACGAACTTCAAATTCAGAACTCGTGCCTTACGGTCGTCATGGCAACGGGATATTTCAGAGTTCCATTACAATTACCACTTTGATACTAAACGATAAGGTTTAAATTCCAATCAAATATATTTAAGCACTTTTTAAATTTAATTATAATTTTAAATTAATACATCAATGCTTTTTCTTTAGTCCCTATCACATGCAACTTAAAGTCTTCATTTCTATAGCATGCAATAAATAGTGAGTTTGTTTCTTCAAGTTTGGCAGCTAATTGCGAATTCCATAATTAGTGTCTTGGAGATGCTTTCGGCTTGTTTGGGCGATTCCATGGTTTTTGCTGCATGTCTTTAAATCGTTGAAAGCCAGTCTCCCAGGACAAGGTTCGAATTTTAAAATTTTCGCGAAGTTACTTCTTAAGGTACTCTATCTGTTCCACAATAATTAAGTTTTCTTTCTTTGTAAATATATCTAAATTTTAAATCTGAATTTCGACCGGTAAAACCTAAAACGTGCCCAGAACGACAAAATTTCAAAATAGTAGAGTATTTCAGACTCAGTTTTCTATAAAAATTACTCTATCTGTTCCACAATAATTAAGTTTTCTTTCTTTGTAAATATATCTAAATTTTAAATCTGAATTTCGGCCGGTAAAACCTAAAACGTGCCCAGAACGACAAAATTTAAAAATAGGAGAGTATTTCAGACTCAGTTTTCTAAAAATTTCAATTTCTGGTTTTCTTTTCGATTATCTCGAAAGAAATTATTATATACCAATTTCTATAAAATGCAATTTGACTTTTGCTCTAACTTGTCCATATTTTGGCTTGCACCACAGAGAAATTACACTCAGTTCCTATATTCTCTTTGCTCTACCATGGTAGGTACTTAGTAGAAGGATTTTAATCTTATACATTTGGATTTATAAGAGTTCTAATTATGTCCATCACTTGTGTCTAACGGTTACATGGGTAATATTCGCGACCATTATACACAGAAACATATATAGACGACATGTTACTGATAAGAATTATAGTATAAAATCCATTTAGCTAATTAGTAACTTCGATTAATCTCAAAAACATACGCTTGCGTTATCTTTATTGGCAGATACAACTAATGGACGGACGGAAACAAACTTTATTGATATTTAATTTAGAGCAGGTACTTCTTTAAGTTATTTTTGTTTTAAAGTACTGCCTATGACGTTTATCGTGTATAACTGATGAAATTGACTTTATTTAAAGAGAGTAATTCAGTAAGTTGTCCCATGTACCCTAAGGCCCATTTGGGACGAAACGCAGAAAATCAAAATAAACCAAAATTTCATTCTGCAAGTGACACAAAGACATCATTAGAAAACAGTAAATAGTAAAAGGAAAAATAAATTCAAATTTTATTAGCCAGTAATAAATAATAAAATACAACAATAACTTTATCTACCATGTGGTCGGCTCTAAAAAACTACCCCATCTCTTTCCATGCATTTTGTAAAAAGTCCTATTACCTTATTACATCTTTTGATCTTTTTGTTTGTTTGTATATCTTTATTGTCCGTTGGTCATAGTTATCATCTACTAACAAACGATTGTCCAAAAAGAAAATACAAATATAGAGTAATAAAAGAATTTACTTACATACATAATTATCATCACTCCTGTCTCTCGCAGGGGTAGGCAGAGACTAGATTCCATTGGCTACGACCCTTACAGACCTCGCATTTCGCTTTTTCGGTACATCTTTTGGTAACTTGAGAACAAATTTTTGGTTGTCAACGCTAATCCACAAAATTGTATTAGCTAGGACCGAATTACCCATTCGTGTCTAAGCTTTGGCACTAATCACGGTAAAGATAGGAGCACCAACCCCGCTCCTATCACTGGGATCCAGCCTGAAGCGTACCAATCCCTCGTCCGTGCCTAAATATGTTAATCTACAGTTACATTTGAACACATATTAAAATTATCAACAGCAATATCATATCAAATACTAATAAAGGCCATGTTAAATCACTAGAGCACAATACACGTCTGCACCGCTCGGCGAACCCAAGGAGAAGAGAGCGTTACACTCATACTCACCCCGACACTACTACTGCCAAGAGGGGTTTACCTGTAGTGGGGAGATATCTGACACGTGATGTTACCGGGCGCTAACAATTGTTTAACCTATTTATAAACCAGCTTCGCCTGTTAACTTTAACGTCCATTGGCAGGTCTGCAAGGTATATTGCTACATTCATTTAAATTTATTCTCATTGAAATATCTCATTAAGTGTATGTTTTTAGAATCAATTGAATGTCAACATCAGTTGGTCTTTTGTGACGTCACTCCAAATGTAACGAAGTGACAATCTTGCGTCGCAGGCGCCTAGTGATGCACAGATAGACAACACTTGCATTGTTATATATTGTGAAACACCAAGCATCTTGTAATCGTATTGTCTTGTCCTTCTCAATGTTAACATCATTTAAGACATTAAAATAAACGGGAGGACGATCTATAATTTATTTTAATTAATTTCTCGATCCAATTATTATAGGTTTTAGTGTTGTCAGTACTTTTTTTTTAATAAAACGAAGTTATTGCTAGGCAAGCCTTTTATATGTTCCTTTAGATAATTATACTATATTAACGCCTCTTTTTTTCTAGATTCCCTCTCTCTTACACATAAAATAAATAAGCACAGGCAAATATTTCTGGTCTTTAATTATCTTTATATTTACTTCTAGTCTATTGATCTTGCCTTAACTTAAGAATTTCAACCAATCTTGTAATACTAGTTCTTAGATCGACTTTGTTGTCTCTGATACAAAAGTCTTCAGTAAACTAATATATTGATGATTTTCATTCATAATCCCATTATAATAACCACATGCCGCTAATTTACCTCATACTAGGTACATCAGTCAGTCTCATCAGCTGTGCTCTTGCCGACAAAGTTTATGACGACTGCCTTTCATTAGCACTCCATTACTCTGATGCGTAAGCGCAGGCCTGCTGTTGTACAGTTACCGCTAAAATTTTGAAGCAGTCGTGAGTTCAGTTCAACTGGTCTTCAAAATCACGGGGGAAGCACGCGAATCCGCGGTTACCCGGGAGGAGCTACAGCGCGCGAAACGTAGCATTGCGGAGACCACACTGGCCACATGGCAATCGCGTTGGGACGCGTCGACCGATGGTAGGGAAACATATCGATTTTTCCCGGACGTGGCGGGTCGGCTCAAGGCAACTTGGGTCGAACCGGACTATGAGACCTCTCAGATCTTGACCGGACACGGCTGCTTCAGGGGTAGGCTCCATCGCATGAAGCTTTCGGACACTTCGGCCTGCTTCTGCGAGGAAGCGGTCACTGCGGACGTCCATCACGTACTTTGGGAATGCCCGATTTATGAGGAGGCGCGTAGGGAACTATTAAATAATGTTGTCCCGCTCGGGGTGGGCCCGGTCTACTATTGCGATCTCGTGGGATCTGAGGCGAACTTTAAGCGGCTAAAAGAATTCTCGCATCGGTGGCATAAAATTCGAAGCGGCCTCGAGAGGGGCATAACTTGAAAAGTAGGAGCACATCAAGAATACTGCCACAAGCAGACAAAGAAGACGAAGAGAAAAACTGAAACTGTGACAAACTCAAAGACCTAGAAGACAGAAGCTGGCCTCTGGCCGAGAAGGCAAGCGAGGCGTACTTGTGAACGTAAGCCCCTAAGGATGGGGGAGAGTTATTAAAATGCAATGATTGCATAGATAGATAGGTATTGTGTTAATATGGCAATTTATGGCTGCAATAAAGATTTATTATTATTATTATTTCGTTCTATTCGTTTTCTTCTCTCTTTTCTAAAAGAGGTAAAAATATAACAGCAATGTCTACCAGGTTCACTGTACTATTGGTTTTGTCATGAATGGTTATATCGGGCCTATTAAAATGGATGGTTTTATCTGTTACTATTGTGCGATCCCAGTAAATTTTAACTGCATTGCTTTCCAATATTTTATCTGGTGTATATTTGTAATATGGTTGTTTAGTGTCAATTAATTTGTAGTTAAATGCTATGTGTTGATGTATTATTATTATTATTATTCTTATCTTATTTTTATTCTCCTCCAATAAGGGTTAAATTAACAACTAACGCGGGCCGTGACCAAGCGATAGAAGCAAGGAAATATAGACTATATGGAGAAATTAGATGAAATAGTAGATGAGGTTAAGAACTTTCGGGTGATTCGACATGTATTGAGTATGGTTGCTTTTTGTAACAGATGGAGAATGTACTGTGGCATACGTAATATTTTCAGATTTTGGACGAGACATTTTGGTATAACACCTGTTGATGATAACACTATTGGAACTATATGTACTGTATTCGCCCTCCATTGAGTTTTTAATTCAATGGCCAGATCTTGATATTTTGCTAGTTTTTCTGAGGTTACTTTTTGTATATTGTGTGAATTTGGGATAGCTATATCAATGAGGTATACTGTGTCTGTTTCTTTGTCGTGAACTGTTATATCCGGTCTATTAAAATGTACTGTTTTATCTGTGAGGATTGTCCTATCCCAATATATTTTATAAACTCTATTTTCTAGTACCGTTTCTGGTTTGTATTTATAATATGGAACCATTTCTTTAATAAAATTATATCGAAAAGCAAGGTTTTGATGAATTACTGCGGCAACCTGGTCGTGACGATGTTTGTAGTCTGTTTGAGCTAGCGATAAACAGGCTCCTGTGATGTGTTGTATGGTTTCAGATGTATTATTGCAGTGTCTACACAGGTCAGTGGGTTGATTTATGTCCTTAATTATGTATTTGATGTAGTTTCTAGTAGCAATTACTTCATCTTGTATAGCAAGCATGAAGCCTTCTGTTTCAGGAAACAGTTCACCTCTCTTGAGCCACTCGTTCGACTTTTCTTTGTCGACGTGGGGTTGGCACAGAAAAGATCGGTGTCTCCCATGTAAGGTTTTGGCTGCCCATGCTGCTATTTTTTCATTATGATCTGATAGTTGTTCATTAGGCTGCTTTTGAAAATCGTATAAATTAAGTGGTGTCAGTTTATTGTCAATATTTGTAATGTGTTTGTGTAGAGGTGAGTGATCAGCTTTGTTATGGAAGTATTGTCGGAGTGTGTGAACCTGTTTATTGTGTAAATTTTGTATGTCTATTAATCCACGCCCTCCTTCACTGCGTGGTAATATTAACCGTTGTATACATGACTTCGGATGGTGTTTTCTATACTTTGTGAGATGGGTGTTTATTGTGCGTTGCAACTTTTTTAGATCTGTTTGTGACCATTGAATTATACCGAATGAATAAGTGAGAATGGGAATTGCATATGTATTTATAGCTTTAATTGTATTTTTAGAGTTCAAATGAGTTTTTAGTATAGCACTCAGACGTTGTTTAAATTTGTTGGTCAGTTCAGCTTTTGTTTCTTTTTGATTTATTTGTCTTGATTGTTTAAAACCGAGATATTTATATGTGCTTTCTTCTTCTATTGGTTCAATCGGTTCACCAGTTTGAAGCAAGTAATTGTTGTTTTGTATTTTTCCTTTTACTATCGATAAGAGTTTGCATTTATCTACACCGAATCGCATATTAATATCTTGTGAGAACTCTTGGGTTATATCAGCTAGGCGGAATAATTGAACTTTATTATTAGCAATTAATTTAATATCATCCATATAGAGTAGATGTGATAAGATGTAATGTGAATCTTGATTATTAATTTTAAAGCCTATTTTGCTATTATTGAGTAAAGTTGACAATGGGTTGAGGGCTAAGCAGAACCACAGAGGACTGAGCGCATCCCCTTGGAAAATTCCGCGTTGAATTCGAATTGGTTCAGTACTCTTTGTTTCGCTAGTTTGATTAATAGATAAAACTGTTTCCCACTTTTGCATAGCGGTTTCTAGAAAATTTACAAGGGTAGGGTGTATTTTGTATAACTGGAGAACATATTTTAACCAACTATGTGGCACGGAATCAAAGGCCTTCTGATAATCAATAAACATTGTAAAGATATTGGATCTATTTTTAGCTGCTCTATTAATAACAACGGCATCTATAGTAAGCTGTTCCTTACACCCTTGGCTGTTTTTCTTACATCCTTTTTGTTGTTCTGCCATGATGTTATTTTCTAATAAGTGTTTGTATATAATTTCGCTTAAACAGGCTGTGAGTATTTTATATATAGTTTGGAGACAAGTGATAGGTCTATATTTAGCAGGATTTTTGGTGTCACTTTTGTCTTTTGGGAGCATATATGTTACACCCTGGGTGATATAAGCTGGCATTGTATGGGGCATGGTAATGAATGTGTTAAGATGATTGTGAATGTATGGGTGAGTGCATGTAAACTTTTTGTACCAGTAGTTATGAATATTGTCTGTTCCAGGGGATTTCCAGTTATGTGTGCGATGTATTACTTTAAGGAATGTTTCTACTGATATATGTTCGAAGTCCATTATAGGAATAGTGGAGTTTTCATTAATTTGGTGGATCCATTCAGCATTACTATTATGGTTAATAGGATTTTCCCAAATATCAGCCCAAAACTGTCTTAATGTTTCCGGTGTAGGTGTGTCTGTTTGTTGATTTTGTGTCTGGGGTGATGATAAGTTCCGATAAAAAGATTTTTCATTATTCTTAAATAGTTTGTTTTGATTTTTTCGATTTGTACAGGTTGTATATCTTCTTAGCCTATTGGATGCTATATTCAACTTTTGTTTCAAAGTATCCAAAAAATGTTCAAGCTGTGTATTTGTGTTCTCGTGTTGAGAATGTACAGAATATTTTGATTTTATTGCCTCTACTGTCTGTACTATCTGTTGTCGTCTGTTTCCACTTATATATTGGATTAATCTACCTATGTCTGACCTAAAATTTTGTATTTTCTTCTCTAGTCTTTTCTGCCATGATGGTTTTGTATTTTCTGATCTAAATATTCTATTATTATGTATTTTTGTCCCGTTGCAGGTTGCTGCAGTGTATGCTGCTATATATATGATGGTTTGTAGTGATATAAAATCAAGATCAGTATTCAAGTATTCAGGGAGAATATGTTTATTGATATAACTGACTATCAAGGCAAACTTTTTAGATGTTTTTTGTCTAGGGATAAATGGTCTCGAGGTCGGATCTGTGTCTTTATACTCATCCATAACTTCTTTAAACCTATCATTTATAACTTCTTGAAATGCAGGGTGTAAAGTATTAATAGAACTATTTGGAGCTTCTGTGTGTTCAGTGTTTGGTTGATTAGAATATGTTGTATCATTTTCAATTATAGAAAAGTTGATATCATCTGTATTTTGTGATTGATCAATATTTGTGTAGGGTGAATCTGATGTGCTTATATTAGTATTATTTATTTGAGGGTAATTGCAATTGTTTTGTAGTTGGATCTTTTCTTCAGTTTCCTTCTTTATTTGTAGTATTCGGTATCCAGGGATCATTCTATTGTTTATTATTACTCTTTGCTGATCTGACACCCTCTGTTCTGATATGTGTGCCAAATGTGGGTGTTCTTCTATAAATTTTGTGTGTAGCTTCTTTCTATATGCAGTCATGTTTGTTTCTATTTGTGTAACTTCGTAATATATTCTGAGTATTGACTCATTTATTTGGTCGGACCATCTCATGCGAGTACCAGACATATTTATTTCGGTAGCCAAAACTGGCTGTTAGCTCAATAGAAGAGTTACCTCGTTTCTAATGTCATCAAATGTACTTTGGGTAAGATAATGATTATTTATGATAGCTCTGCGTTGATCTCCAATTCTTTGCTTTGATGCATTCATTTCCGGGAATTGTTCTGTAAATTTGTGATGAAGGCTCTCTAGGTAACCACGGGTGTTACGTTCTAAGTTTGTTAAAATTAAGTAGTTGCGCCAGATAAACTTATTCATATAGTCCATGTTTTTCGCGCGCGATTTTTATCAGAAGTGGGTACAGGGTTAGCGGCGGATGCCTCCTGCACAACATCTACTGATAACGAGGAAACAGATGAAGAACGTAAAATGTCGTTTTGGAATGATAATGGCGATGAGCGGGGTGATGTAAAAAGACTATTGGATGATGATGATAAGTGAGAGGTGATGTCGGCTGTTGTCGATTGTTCGAGGGGAGCCCGCCTGTTCAGCCCCCCGTCGCCGATGGTTCGCATGCTGTAGCACTCAGCACCGGCTCCAAGTGCGCCCCGGCGACCCCGGGAAGCGACCGTAAATTATATCTACTATTCTTACGTTCCATTACACTTCAAGAGGTTTGGGACCGTTGGTTGGA
The DNA here is from genome assembly GCA_947044815.1 of Apomyelois bistriatella. Classification (NCBI taxonomy): domain Eukaryota; kingdom Metazoa; phylum Arthropoda; class Insecta; order Lepidoptera; family Pyralidae; genus Apomyelois; species Apomyelois bistriatella. Next base: position 277,142 of record OX345705.1, read on the forward strand.
AAGGGTAGTGTCAGGTTGTTAGCGACAGGATTGAAAGTAACAATTCTTACTTTATTGGTCTAGATGTTATTGACAATAGTATTGTGCAGTACCATGCTTTCCGTAAGCCCCCCCACCACGACAAGGTGGCCCCTTGGGGGGGTTATTATTATTATTATTATAGATAGGCGACACTATAGAGAACTTGTAGGGAGATCAAGCAGGTGCGACTGGAAAGAGATGCGAAATGCTAGTACAGCGCACTCTCCCGAGATTCGGCTCATATAACCGAGAGGTTGGTAGAGCCATGGGAGGTGGAGGGAAGTGGTCTTCAAAATGTCGCTTTTTGTATGGTTGCGATAAATACTTATTTCTTTTTTTATCGGTCTATATCACTTTGTATCGCTTCAGAGCCATTTTGACTATCTTTTGGACTAATTATATTATACTACTTTCTCATTTGAAATGTGCTGCTGGAGAAGAATGGAGAGAATCAGTTGGAAATATAAAATAACCAACGAAGAAGTTTTTAAATGTGTAGGAGAGAAAAGAGCTTTTATAAAGGAAATTAAGAACAGAAGAGGGAAAATGTGGTGACATTTAATACGGCAAGGTGACTTTATGAAAAACATTATGGAGGGCAAGATAGACGGAAGAAGGGAAAGAGGTAGACCAAGAAGGAGTTTTGTAGAACAAATAAAGTCTTGTCGTATGAAGATGTGAAAAGGCTAGCGGAAGATAGAGACACCTGGAAGAGACTCCACCGACAAGAGCACAGCTCTTTAATTTGAGATAGATGCTCTCTAGGTACTATTATGAATAGTAATTTCTAACCGAACAGATCAATTGAAAAAGTGTATCAAATTAATTTTGTGACTGTACTTAACCAAAACCAATTTTCTACTTAAATCAACCATTTAAATCGGTGGCGGATATTATTAACATTAGGACATCACCGGAAGCCGATTCAATAAAAGCTTAACGTTATAAAACATATAAAACAAGACTTACAACTTATTCTGGGCCTATTATGCGAATATTGCCCCTAATATGGTCGTTTTACTTGTTAAGTGAAGTTAGTTGGCATAAATTAATTTTAGCGATTATTAAAATATAATTTTGTATGAAACATATGAACAGGAAAAGGGGCAGAAGAAAAAGGTTACCTTTTGAAGTAATTCATCTGGATGCACGGCACAAAATGTTATTCCCGTTTCGAAACTAGCTTCGAAATATTATTTTTATTTCGCGTATTGAAGCTAGCTAGAAATGGTCCGAAGGAATAGCTAATCACTTTCATTAACTTTATCTTGTAAACACGAACTAGTATGAACTAGAAGGCATGAGCCTTGATAATATAAGTATATCATGGGTTATAATTTCATTAAGCATAAGGTAAAGTTGTAACTAGGATAACGGCTGCCTTAATGTATCTGACACACCCTAAAGACTGCTATCGAGCAAAAACAGTTGGAACCAATGGTTTAATATGCATCTGTCCGAAGCACGGAAAAGCTCAAGATACAAATCCCACTAGTGGCAACTAATACCATCTATGTCGCGCTCCCCATCGCTTAACATGCGCTACTTTTACCATGCCCCATTGAGTTTCTTGAAAACATGATCGAATATGACATAAACACACGAACTAAGTGAATACTATAAATAAAACAAATTAAAGATACAATCTACAGGATATAGCAAGCTACAATCACCAAGAAATACCATCGGATCTAATAGTTGCAATTAAAATAACATCAAGCGATTCATCAAACACGGGGAATCCTTTATTTCCGTCTCTGATAGCTAATCTTCACTCTTCAGATTTACCTGACTGTAAATAATGCTTAATTACGAAATGACCGACTACTGGACTGCCATTTGCTGGTATTACGTTATAATTCTTCACAATTTCAATTTAATACACGATCATGGAGATAAGTTAAGAAATAATGTCAGTACCTACTTACTTTAGTAATATATTTGGCTTGGCGTGTATTAGTGTTTGTTTCTAGTGCTTTGCCTCTATGACGGTGACCTATGCTGCCTCTTAAAAAACCTGAAGAAAATAAAATATCCACATTATTCATAAAATAAAATGTCGTGGAAACATTTCGTTTTCAATGTTCATCTAAATTAAATTCCCATAACCATTTCTAATCATGGTAGCATCCTGAGTAACATCCTTTCTACAAATTTCAATCTTATACCTCATCAATATGATTTCATTTACGTTGCAATCAGTTCATCGGTGAATCAGTGTGACGTACGACTTCCTTCCCCAGTGGTGATAATCTGAAGACGATAAAACTTGAGAACATGCAAGAGGCGGCTCCTAGGTTGGAATCCGAAGGGGATGAGATCTGCCCACTCTGCATTAGCTTGATTCTATGATGATTTCGAATAATCGATTGATGAAAACTAGAGCAAAAAGGAGATGATTAACTAACTTTAGCCTGCGGCTTCGCCTGCATTAAATTTCCTCGGTAACAGTATCCGGAATGAAAGTATTCTATGTCCTTCTCAATACAAAACAATGGATATTCGAAATTTCATACATACGAAAAAAGTAGTTGAGATTGGATATCTCTTAATACCTTGTGTTTTATTGTACTTCTTACAGTATCTAACATTTATAAGCCGTTTTTTTTAAATTATTTTTAGTTGGGAAATCAAGGTTTAGGGTAGATACCCTACTAGGGTAGATACTGGATAGGCGGATACCTAATTTTTAATCACATCTAGAGATGTGATTAAAAATTGGGTATTTTTCAAATTGGGTATTTTGTTTCCAGTGACTAATTTTCAATAATTTTTAATAGTGATAGGTAGTTATTACCATTTTCATTCGTCTCATTATACTTATTTGAAAGTCTATTAAAATTTTGATAACCATATAATTAGAAACTGCGTGGACGGAACGAATTTTCTAATTCTATGCTAATTACTATGTAAATAATAGAATTTCCTTTAAAAAATTTTGACCATAGCTTGAAAATATGATAGTTGTTAATGGTTTTGTTAGATATTTTTAAGTCCCGAAATTAAAACTAATTTCATAGGAAGCTTAGTCTCATAAAAAAGCTAACTGAAATACAATAGTGACAGGTCCCTATACTCCCTACTCCATAACACAAGCGCCACTATCCATCAGAGTCTGACAGCTCGCATACATCACGCGCCACCCGGCCCCGCCCGCTCTCCACGCCGACGGTTATTGCAGGGCCTTACCATTGACAAACGCTGTCATTCATCATTGTTCGTTTTCAATTTTGCTTAATGGTTTGTTTACTTTATGTTCATTTTTGTTCCTGTATTGATTTTTGGTACTAAAACCACGTTTTAACAGTTTTTCAGTAACACTTGCAGTTTGCAGGCATGGTATAATTATTTCAGTTGTAATAAGACCACTTCTTATATATTTTCTGGACGATTCGAGACAGCATGTGATCGGATTATTTGTAATAAATGATATACGATCTGTATATCAGGAGAGTGCGCTGTGCTATGTGCGCACTTGCTTGGCTCTTTACAGTCGCACCTTCTTGATCTCCCAACAAGTTCTTATCTGATATCTAGCAGTAATGACTCTTCCTCATTATTAGGGGTCTGACCATTGTGACCACCATGTGACTTCTGGCAAAAATCAAGAATTACGGCGAATGATATTGGAAATGCGCCGGGTTAAAGGACCTTTTTGTCCCAACGACAACTAATTCCGTAGCCTGAGCAGCTTATTTGACTACTGCATTGTAAGAAAGATTAAAAGTAGGAAATGAAGTATTCTCAATTTTTCATTTAAAAACTTTTCAGATTACTTTAGAAACATTTATCGCATTTTCAAGTTTTCCCTTCAATATAGAAGTTTTCCCCAAATCCGATCCCTCATAAATATTAGTGGGTCGTTTAAAAAAAATGCGCACCCTCCGTCTCCCGGCCGATACCCGGGGAACTTTAAACCCGGTCGATCGCATCTTAATCCGGCAATACGCAGAGCTCTTTATCTCAAACTTCAATATGGTTTCTACAAAGTTAAGCTCACATGGAAATCTTGAAATAAAAAAAAAGAAAAATTAGTCAACTTAATAAGAGTATATGAGATACTTGGCCTCGTAGGAATTTAGCGAATAAATGAATTTTGAATGATAATTCAGGTAATTTTCATTCTCAAAATGTTCTGTTCACTAGTTAGTGTTGATAGGTAACAGACATATTTATTTATTTATTTATTATTACATCGTCTCATCTCAACCTTACAGACATACCTACCCATTATGTTTAAGCTAATTTATTTTCAGAACCGATACTCACTAAAGAGTTCACCCTACACAAATTGTAAAAACAATACCCTATTGCTTCGCTGCTGTCCATTTGTCTATCTGATAGTGGGCTGTTATGGATTGTATTTTGTAAATCGTTACAGTTAAATACTTAAAAATTTCACAAATTATATAATGTATTCTCCATGTGACCCCATCCCTGCCTGGACCGAAATGACACATCTCGTGCATTTAGCACGCCGGTCACGTCTCGCGTCATCTTGCGTCGCTTTGTCTTGTGCCTCTGTTATGTTCAATTAAACTCTCTATAGGATGCTGTATACAAACATGGACTTGGGTACGGAAGATATGGCAATGTTTTTGGTGTAATTTATAAGGCCAAGAACTCACGTCACTAAGCTTTGGAACACCTGATTGGTCTTTCGTTGATTGATTCAGGTTTAATAAAAATACTTAAAATAATTGCATCATCATTAAAAAGTTTGAATGTGAAGCTAATATTTATTGAATTTAAATAAAAATATTTCTTTTTTCTACAAAATTCAGCCTTTGATAAATAAGTCTACCGTTCTGGTTTTTTGAATCATAATAACTATTAGATGTTAAAATATTATACCTATGTCATTTTTGTTTCAGGTACTTATATAATTTTGATAAACAAGCATTGAACAGTTGAAAAGCTCATCTGGTGGTAAGTAACAAATTTGTCAATACGACGACGTGAGAAAGACTAAGAATAGAGTTAATTTTGGTATAGAATGCTCAATACTCGTAGTCCTAAAATACAAATGTCTTTTCAATTTTGATAGAATTATACGCAATGGCATCTACGCAAAAAACTTTTAATTTATGTTATTAATGAATTCAATAAAAAAATGTTAATGTCCGAAAAGTTCATGTCTGAATTTCCATACTTTCTGTGTCTGCCCGCGGCGTGTCCTGAAAATCGGAGAACCGTTTTATGTCTCCAATGCTGCAAGGCCTTGTTTCTGCCTTTTTTTAGGGCTGTCAAAATAAAAGGAAACCTATGTCAAATAATAGATTGATATGGGGTGAATAGTTATATGTTGCTGTGAGTTGTAAAATTTAAATCATTCCTAGACCATCTAAAGTAAGGGTGCTATTTAGATTTGATAATGTTTATGGTGCTCGTTATAATATTTATATATTTGTCGAAAATCTCTGTTCATAGGGGAGATTTTGACGTATTCTTGCTCGCGAGTTACTTTGAATAAATCACTTTTGCGAACCCTACCGTTTCAAACTCTAACAAACTGTATTGCTCCCCTCCGCTGATCTATTTCAGTATTATAATTTTCACCATCTATTATTAAAAATCGTTTTCCTTTCCAAATTCATTATTTTTCGTTTATTCAGTATAATTTTATTTAAGTTTCCTTTTATTTATCACAAAACCATTCACCCCCCTATCTTTCCATGATGCTATAAAATATGATAATAAATCTTCACAAGTCTTAATTATTAATGAAGTCATTCATTTGTAGCTGTGACAAATAACATTGCCCGTCATAAAAGTAGAAAATCAAGTTAAATAGATCTTTTTAACTTGTTTAATACTCTTTTTACGAGTACCATTATTAATTGATGTATTACAAAAAAGTGATGCGAATACATCAACCAGTAAACTACTTTATGTACTATAGGATTAAGCAAGTAACACATACATGCTTACCGTGGAATGTCATGCAGAATCCTCAGAAGCTTTCCACTCGATTAATAAAGGCCAAACAAGTGAATGCCAGACAAAAAGCTAAAGGACATTGATCTGTTGTATCTCGTAATAAAACTCATTTTTATTGAGTGATAAAGGAGATCATGTCGCGTTTTACATCATTGAAAATCTGAAACCCGTTATGTTGTCCTACAAGGGTGTATTCTCAGTCCAGTTTTCGTTGTAAAATGTTTCGTAGCAGTTGTGAGTAGGGTTTGATTTGTGATGAGTTGCGTCAGTGGTTGAGTTGATTGTCTCATGAGCAGTAACCGGAATGCCCGGTGCACTAACCAGTCCGTGAGAAATGCGAGTCGAGTTCGTAAAATTCACGTCTGGAACGGTTGACGGTTGACGATGCGTCGGAGTCTGTGTTACATCAAGATGATTGTTTTTGCAACGATTTATGTGTTTGCTGACCGCGAGGTTTGAGTTGAGTATCTTTATCGTATAGAAATTGGTTTGCTCGATAATAACTATCAAAAGAACGTCTGTACCCCTAGTGTGAGTTTTTCTTAACGCAGACGCTAGCGACTGCGTTAGTAATTTTGTACGGCAGACCTGTAAAGCGCCTCTGGCGGATAGTAAGGCAACTAAGAAATTCCATACAAAATCCTAACGCAGTCGCTAGCGTCTGCGCTAAGAAAAATTCACAATGTTCCTTTTATATTTCAATTAATATATCTTATTATTATCTTATGCCTACTGGTAAACTTAATCTACAAAGTGCCTTCCATTTATTTATTTCTTATTTTTAGACACATAAGTATAAAATACTTATTAATAACTGTAGAATACTAATATTTTAGATTGCTTGTTCTTGTTTTTTGGTTACAATTTATTTCAATGTTTAGTTAAGCTACCACTAAAAACTAAAGCTGCTTGTATTTTTATTGAAAATTATTTTAAATTTTAAATATAAAAATAATGTTTTTCACAACGGTTTATACTTAGTCTACACACACATTAAAAAAATAACGGTTGTCATATTAAAAATCGGTAGTTAACAGAATTTTGTTTTAAAAACTATTTAATGTGACTTTTTCTAATCTTAAACTTTGAATGACATCATTTGACAGGTGTTTATGTTCATTTATGCCCGTTTCATCATGACTGTCAAATCAATCACTCTCATCAACATCCGCCCACCCCGGTACTTTCCACCATATCGAATTAAACTCAGGGTGGTCTTACACCTGTCCCTTATTCCCTAAGCAGGAAGACACGATGCGCTCCGTGCGGTACTGGTCTACATTGTGGTCCATTTGAGCGTAACTAATTTAATGCCTATTAAATCCTTACCTTCATTAACTCCATCGAATTGTTTCCTCATAGCTGCGTCATGAACAGATTTGACATTTTGATTGTGTTTTAATTAACCTTTTATAAGAGTAATCAGTGGCTTATGGAAATTAACATTGTGTTTTCTAATTAATAAAATATTGTTTAGCTTAACTTTTTATGATCAATAATTCAATAACTTTTATCTCCTTAAGTTATAATACCTGCAAGTAAGGAACTTTATCTAAAGATTGACTGCTAGATAATGCTTTTAGCTTATTGTGCTTTACATTTGTATTATGTACAAATTAAATAAAAAAAACACAAATTATGTTTAAGTTAACATTAACGGTTTTTGCCTGATGTTACGATTATATACGTTAAGTAGTATTTTGAAAACTCTCTCCCTTATCATATTCTTTTCCCGGTTTTTCTTAGAAAGCGCAGAACTGTATCATTTGAAAATTAAAAAGTTCTCCTTAGATTAGACGTTTATTTTTCAGCTATATTGTGCAATTCCCGCCAAAGCGCTCTATAAATACCATTTTAACCTGAGTAACTCTATTGTGATGACTGGCGTTGTGGCCGTGAGAGCTAATTGACTGAAGGAAATGCCACATTTCGTCCCACAGAAGATTATTTGCTTAAAAAGATCAACCTACGCATATCTAGTGAACAGTATATAAAGCTTTATTTTGTTGTGGTTTGTGTTTTAGGGTATTTTTTTATTATTATAAGTAATCTCTGCTTATTTTATACTCTCAAGCGCACTGTTATTTTATTTGGATCATTATAATTCTTATCTTAATATGTACACATTATTTTAGTCCTGCGCTACTTGACATGAAACAAGATTAATGGTATTAGGTTGGTTGGTTTTTGGGCGCTACAACCCTTTATGGGTCTTGGCCCCCTCCACAATCCTGTTCCATTTCGATAGATCTCTTGCTTCCAGTCTCCAAGATGTTTTTTTGACCAACCCTTTCAGGTCCTCTTCCGGATACATTCCACCGTTTTCCCAGCGGGATCCATTTACTGTGGTTTGAGAAGTTCGCTGTATTTCTTTAATTATTTTTGCCTACTAAACTACTTTCTTTTTGTCTGTTTTTTGGTAAAAAATCATTCAATTAAAATCAATCATTCAACTTTACTACTCTTTTTTTAAATAATTAATATATTATAAACTTTGAACCAAAATGCAAGTGTGAACAATCTTCTTTTTAAGAAGCCTATAAAAATATTTTAGAAAATTGAATAAAATAGGATTCCTTGCAAAAATAACACCCATTAATAAGTATATGTGCATATTTTTTTTTATAATAATAAATACCAATCACATGCAAATTATTCGAAACAAACACGTCGATATCAAATTTGAACCCCATTATATCCCGCTAAAATGTACTAAAGTAATAACCAAACTGCCCATTGGAATTTTAATAACAACTTATAACGAAGTAATAACGTAAACAAGCGAATAACCATAAGAAATTACAGCGAACGCATAAATGTTCTTAATTAATTTGAAAATGCGTAAAACGGACCGGCCATCGCTCCCGCCGGCCCACTTTACTTCATTACTCTTTCAAGGAACAAACCCACTGAATTTAAATAGGCTTGCATGATCTATACCAACACCCCACATTGAATTTTCAACCTTATTATCAATATTAAACTACAATTTTCACGGAAAATTCGCGTGAAGTTCTGAGGGTAGTTTGTGATGTTTTTTGTTTGATTAGGGTCGTTGAGCGTATCTAGATGGCGTTGCAAGTGGTTTTTTAATCCGTAATGGTCGGCGGATACGATAACGCGCACATGATATATTGGAGGCTTGTGGAAATATTTAGGAAAATGATAGGTTGGTATGGAGAGAATTCCATTTTTAAATAATTAGGTAAACGATATTTATTAAATCTATAAGTACTTTTAAGAACGTAGATAGATTTTATAAACGCAGACTTTAGTGACTAAGTTAGGATTTTGTACACTGTACAGCGACCTTAGCCAGGTGTAATTCAATGTCAACGCTCAGAAAAGACTTGTTAATGCTTAATTCATACAAAATCGCTAACGCAGTCGCTAGCGTCTGCGTTTATAAAATCTCATACTAGGGTAATGCTTTATGCTTATAGGTTTCATCCTTTGATTATTTGTTTCATCAACATTCCCTTCTAGATTGTTTCCAGTTTGGTTAGGACATTGCAGGCTTAAATCATCTTATTATCAGACAGATAATAAGATGATTCCGTGCTTCGGAAGGCACGTTAAGCCGTTGGTCCCGGCTGCCATCTGGTAGTCGTTAAAGGAATCACGTCAGAAGCCGAGAGGCGGTTCCGACGAACTCTTACACGGTGTGTATGGTCAATTGACCGTGTCACCTACTCGAAACGATGACGATCAACATTCCCAATAAAATTTAACCTGGTTACCTAACCTAACCTGGGTAGGGTTTGAACCTTGCAGATGCATGACGCAATGATGATTATAAAAAATACGATTTCCATAAAATTCCTAAAGAAGCCATCTCCTCACTTTCTGTGCCGGCCGGTAACAGTAGCGGCCAGGCTAATAATTAATAGCATTTAGGCACGGGACGGGATCGAACCTGCGACCGCCCGCTGCGGCCGCGCCCGACCAACCACTGGATAATGTAGACCATTGTGCAAGTACTTGATAGAGATATCAAATAAGCCGGAACAAAAGACAGATATACAAAAAAAAAAAAAAACTTCATTTTGTTGAATTCATGTTTGCTTTTCTTTGTTGTTGTTTATTATCGTTGTTTTATTGTCTATCTTTACTGAATTAATTTAAGTGTCTACACAAAAAAATATAAGTTAATGTCTGTTTTTTAGTATTATTTTTTATTTATTTGAGAGGTTTTCACTAAACGCATAAGACGAAGAAGTATTTACGGTATTGCAATAAAAATACTTTTTATTTTGTGTCTGTCTTTTATTCCGGCAAAATTCTGCTGGACCGATATCTACGTAATTTGAACTGGTTAGCTAACTTTTCGAATTTGAAACTAATTCTATTTTTATTTTAGAAAAATTTAGAAGTTCCTGGCAATAAAAACATTCCCATTAAATTACTTAATTAATTTATACATTCTACAAGAACGAAGCCGCAGGTATTTGAAACTAATTATTCACCTTTATTAAGAGTATTTCAGTTCTTACTAAGTACGTATGTACTTTTCGTCAAAGGCCAACAGGCGGTTCCGAAAAACTAGGGTGTGCAAGGTCGATTGACCGTGTCACATTCTTGAAATGATGATGTGTACCCATAGATTCATTTCTCATTGTATTTTTTTCTTAAAATTTTTTTTTTCTTTCATATTAGACTTTCCTGTGGGATCCAAACTATTTTAATGCATTGTTTACACATCATATCGCTACACTATAAGCCTCCAGGGTGTAACTATTCAACTTTAAAAAAATGAGCTTTCAACACATTTCACGATGTGATGTTTAAAAATTTAATAACGGAATTGGAACAAAGATTACAGCGCCATAAAGACCCCATTTTATGAGGTAGTAATTAGCCTCCCGGGTGCGCTTGCATTCTTTCTTGTATTTATTGCATTTTCACGTGTCCTTTTGTGTATAAATTATACTTACAACTTACAAAAAACAGGCAAGTGAGAGGTTAACTTGAGTGGAGGGTTCCGTAAATTAGTTGGCTTTCTCACGTAGTTCAATATAAACGACTCCTGTATATTTTTTTTATTATATTTTGTACAATCCTTTTCATCTATATAAACAGAAATCTCTTTTCTTATCTATTTTATATACATATAATAAAACAGTAAAAATATTTACTTAAAAAGAATAATAGAAAGTAAAAAAAAACTGTTTTTGAATATTTTGTCTGTCTTTATGTATGATCACGCTTATCTCCGAAAGTACTGAACCGATTTGCTTAAAACTTTCACAAATTATTTTGTTTTAACTCGGAAGATCTAAACTTTGTTTTATCAAAATCGGTTTATTAGAAAAAAAAGTTATCATCATTTGAATGAACTCAAGGCATGTTTGCCTGCATATATACAATAGCATTTTCGCACAAAATTGGATAATGCTTTTTTTGTGTTGGTTATTCTCATGACAAACTATGAGGAAAGGGAGGATTCCCGGGCAATTCCCGCGGGAATTTCGCCAGCAATTCCCAAAATTCCCACAATAACGGGATTATGACAAACTATGTATAATAGGAAAAGGGGGATTCCCGAACAATTACTTACCGTAGGACTTTAGGGAGAGTTTCTCGAAATTCCTACGATAACAAAACCCACGCGCACGATTTTGCGGGCTACAGCTAGTCATTACTAAATTAGATTAAAGCAAATATTAAAAAGTCATCAATCGAATGAGATTTACACTAAACACCTACTTAACTAAAACTCGCTTTTCACCGATTGCCTTAAAGATAAACCCACCTTCAAATTGGAAAACGCTTACGTTTGCATTCTCCTGGATTTGATAAAGCTATTATCAGTTCCCTGCCTCCCTCAGTCCCCTGCCTACCTCAGTCCCCTGCCTGTTTTGAATAAGAAAACCATCAACACGATTTCGGAGACGTTATTCCAGAGACAAGAAATAAGGCAATCTGCTTTTAGACGTTTTAGACGATTTGGGGGGAGTTAACTGATCATGATACTGAGGACCTCGATATCCTAGCGGGGCATTTGTGTTCGTAACGATAGCGCATGTCAAGCGACAACGAACGCGACTTAATTTGGATTGGTGACACTAGTGGCATTTCTGCCTTGAGCTCTTTTTGTTTCTCTAGAATGACTTAATGAGATCTTGCGTTACTTTGGAAATTTACTTTGGAAATAGCACTTTATACAATAATATTATAGCACTTTCGTCGTGCAGTTTTCAATTTAACATTAAAAGTAACTATTTTATGAATTTATATCGTTTGTTTGTTTGTTTGTTACGCTTTTACGTCCTATCTACTACACCAATCTTCCTGAAATTATATAAAACAAGAAAAGTACTGTTCCCGAGGGAAATTTACGCGGGCGAAAGCTAGTTTAGTATAAATTCAGTGCCCTGGCGACAATTGATATGATTCAGGCCTGCAGTATTTTATTAGAAACATATAAAGGCTTCTAAGAGTTTCCAGCATTTACAGCAATAATGGTAGACATTTCTCTAAAACCTTCTCCCTTTCTTATATAAAGTGCGGACCTGCAAATCTGCTTCTCTCCCAAATTGGATCGAATTTAAAACCGCCATTCCGTCCACTTACCGTGATTCGACAAACTTAATCACCTCACCAATTTCTCTTATAACCCCTATTTATATATTGCTAAAGTTCAAAATCATACAAAATTAAATTTACAAAATGCAAGGTTAAGTTTGCTAGCCGCTAGATGTCGCTTTACGGTAAACTAGATCGTTTGTGTTAGAAGCACGCGCTAAATCTGGAAAACTTATCGGTTTGTTCCTTTTGCGGAGTTGTTAGTAGACCCTATCTTGCCAAGAGAAATTTGTGAGCTTATTTACACTTGCAGATATCAAATTAGACATTTGGTATAACTATAAAAAAATCACCTACTAACAAAAGAGCTACTTACTTGTTAGTAGGGTTATATAAATAATTTAAAGTTCTGAAAAAATAAACAGTTATACGTCATTTCATAATTACACTTTAAAAAATAAATAACCTAAAAATAACCCTAAAACCAACAAACTTAACTAATCTATAAATAAACTAAATTATAAACTAAAAACCCTAACAATAATACTTATAAATAAAAAATATGGGGTTCTAGTAGTTTCTTCATACCATTCCTTATTGTATATGATTAGAGAGTTATTTCTCTTCTTGATATACACGTTGCCTTTCTTCTTTATTTGTTTCATGTAACTGGCTTTGCTGGTCTGTGTGCCACCTTTTTATCATTCTTTCACTGTTTTTTTTTTTGCATAAAATTATGTTGTTATATCAAATTACCTTAAATATTATAATGTTTCAACAACAGAAGAAAAAACATACATATCATCACGCCTGTCTCCCGTAGGGGTAGGCAGAGACTAGAGATTTCCATTGGCTACGATCCTTATATACCTCTCTCGCTTCCTCCACACTCATCACTCTCGTCATACACGCTCGCCGATTTCGGGTACAACGAAATATAAATGCTACAGGACCAATTCGCAAAACTATTTCTCCGTTGGAAAGCAACACTATCCACGATTGACAAAGGCTATGTGTGTACCACGGGCAAACTGCTAGTTATTTAGAAACAAAACCTGGGAACAAACTACTATACTGTGAAAATAAAAAATGAACCTAAGTACATTTTAACAAACATTCATTGAATCAACTGATACTCAAGATCGGAATAAGTGGAGACAAGAGTAACAAAACAACTTACCAAACGATCGCTTATTTTCCATCCCCTTCAATGCTCCTTTTAAAACGAATCACCCTCATAGTTTCAGTAATTTACAGGGGTCCAGTGATTTCCCTTCAGATATAATCAATAAGGAAATATTATATCATCATGTATTTCTCAGTGACTCAAAGCATTGGTACCAATATAATATGGCCATGTCGAAATATATTTTTTATTTTTTGAAAGTAACATAGGCGATACAACATATTTTTACGAGATTTTGGAGGGAAAGTAAAGCTGTTACTTTGTCCGCGCTGTATTTAATTTCCTAAATTTGTTTTTTTCGAGTATTTCTGCATATTAATAGTGGATTATTATTCGATAAGTATTCGTGAATAAGCGTGAGTGTTGGGAAGTGGTACAGTGTCGGTTACGTGACTTTATTTTTTGTCACCTAAATCTCACTAACTGTTGCCCGTGGCTCTACCTGCGTGATACTCGGTTATATCGCGCCAAAATTAGCCTTTGTTTGACCCTGGGTATTTATCTATATTCATACCAAATTTCATCACTCAGTCCAGCTGTTTAGTCAGGCGTATAGATTTTCTTATTTATAATATTTATAAATTTAGAGTTATTAATAGATATGCTGAACAGGTTAAAGGTTATCATAATTATATAGGTGTAACAGCAGGTTATCATAATTATACGCCTCTAATTAACACTTAGTTTATAATTTTCCTCATATTTTTTAAATAAAAAATTGGAAAATGTCGTTTTCCGCCGCCGCTCTAGCATACCATATGTCTTTGTATTTCTCATTGCCAATGGGGAAATTCAAAATCTTTGACAATATTAGTACGGATTGCTTGTCCATTAAATAGTCTGTCTTGTTCACTATATTTTAGTAGAGTGCCGATTCTAGCCAGACAAGTACTTACGTAGGAATTGAAATCACCTTGTAGAGTAGATTTACTGCAACTATCGGAGTTGTTAATTGTGCTGCGTTCGCTTTAAAAGCCATCTTGTTTAATGCTTGGGTAAAATTTAGTTTAGCCAAGGTATAGTTATACAATTTGGAAATCAGAAATGAGGAGGTCCGTAGGAGAACAAAGATTGCTGACATAGCCCAGCGGATTAGCTCTTTGAAGTAGCAGTGGGCAGGGCACATAGCGCGACGAACCGATGGCCGATGGGGCAGAAAGGTTCTCGAATCTCTCGACAGCCTGCGGCTGAAATGATTGGAAATCGCGCGCGGTAATTTTTTTTAAACCTATTCATTTAGCCATGACGTAAATTGAGAATTGACATTCAAATGAAAAATTAAAAAATATATATTTCCGCATATAAAAAAGCATTTTAAAGGTTAGGAATGCTTTTTATATATATTAATATTCACAATGTCCAGCGATTGACCACGATCCCGCATGATGTTAAATGCAGATGCGGTCTAAGATGGAGCTCGCTGGCACATTAATAGCCTATTCACTCTAGCCTTGAAAAGATCCCAAATTGTATGTCCGGGAATACGTCTGCTGGCAGGGAGTTCCACTGTTTAGCCGTACGAACTATAAATGAGGATGCAAAACGTTTTGTGCGAGCTGATGGAATTTTTTAATTAAGATCCCTTATAGCAAAAACAATCAAGAATCCACAAATAAAGAAATCCAAAGCAAATAAAGAATCCACAAAGAAATCCTGAAAGTACCTTGCGTTTTGAAAGAATACAATACTATACGATACAATAATAATACGTAGTTATGTATGGCTTAGGGTTCGTAAGGATTCAACTCGAAAAACCCTGTGATGAGTGAGAGACCACAAATCATACATATCTCAAGATATTTCCTATCGGTGAAAAATCTCTATCTATACCTACTAATCGTAAATAGCGCACACAATTTTATCATCAAAATCTTATTTACAATCGCCATAATTCGCGCAACAGCGTATTCTTAACAATGACCAATAAACATTAGTTAATGTACTATTTTATGTTAAATCCTGCTACAGTGGACATTCCCCGCTCTTGTATGGTCAAAGCGGATAATAACATCAATTGGGAATCGGCATCGTGTCGAAAATATTTGGTATTGTATTGTAATTGAACGGTCTGTGAAATTATTACTTCGAGTTGGATTTTATGTGGCCCGGTCTTGTACGAATATTGTACATACAAATCGAGTGAGAAAGCGAGACAGCGCAATACATGATGTAAGGCGACATCTACTTTGCTCAATCGCTCTTGGATGGTTTGAAGAGATGATAGTAGATCTACAGGAATAAATTTATTGCCTCTCTTAAAGATAGATAGCGACCCACAGTTGATCTTAGCATCCGACACAAGAGTAAGTTTTTATAGTTCTATACAGATTAAATAGAACTATTTTTAAACCGACTAATCCTGCTATTTCACACCCAAATAAAAATAAATCAAAGTGAGTGCGTTTTAAATCGACTTCCCTTACAGGGCTCCGTGGCCCTTAACTTTTATGATTCTGTAAACACTTGGTCCGGAGTTATCGCGCCGTTTTCTAAATATATTAGGGTTTTGACACGCAATGTGCGAGCCGTAAGCCTCGTTGGTGCCAGAAACTTGTTCCTTGCTACATTTACAACAGATACCAATAAAAGGGTACAGTGAGCTACAAAGAAAAGTATACCATCTTAAGTGCGTGTTAAGGTAAGGTGGTAGGAGTTTTGTTTGGCCCTCTGTACTAGTTTTTTTTCGGTCGTGTGAATCCAACGGGAACAGAACATTTTTCCGGGAGAAAAGGTATATCTGTCGTTTTCATTCAATACTTCTATGTGCATGCAAAATTTCATGAAGATGGCTCAGTAGATAAAGCGTGAAGAGGTAACAAACAATAAACAAACTCATTTTTGAATGACTAGTTAGGATAGTTGGGATACAGATTACCTATAAAGAAAATGCTATACGTTGGTACGATAAGTATTATTTAATTTTATGATTGGCATAAGATAGCTATGTGCTAATACAATTGAAAATGCTAATAATACTTCTTAGTAGTATTAACACCTTGAGCTTAGAAACCAGACCCTTAGCTCTAAAGTAACCAATGAGCAACCGGAAAACACTTAGATGAGAAAGGTATCGCCCTATCGTAAATAAGATTGTCATTAAATTAAGTTTTATTCATTGTTTAATAATATAGATGTGTTTAACAATAGTTGAAATAATAACATTGTATGTGTATCACTACATAGTATGAAACAAAGTCGCTTTATCTGTCTCTTTGTTTGCTTAAATCTTTAAAACTACGCAACGGATTTTGATGCGTTTTTTTTTTAATAGATAGAGTGATTCAAGAGGAAGATTTTTATGCCCAAGCGAAGCCGGGGCGAGTCGCTAGTGTTAAATAAGATCAATTGCACGAAATGGTTAATTTTTCATGTATAATCGTTGCTCTTCTTGCCCATAGATGGCGCTGACTATAATTATTTTAATTTCTCACGACCGTAGCACCGTTTACTGTCAAAACACAGGATTTATGTGGCGAAATTATGTATTTATTGTGCAATGAATGGTTTAATAGCTTTAAATGAAGGCTATTTGTTATTTATATTGACTGCCTTGTCTCAGGAATGGCCAGCAACGCTATTGATCTGATTAGTTTGGTTATAGTTGGTGAATGTCCGACTACTCTTGTAACAATAATAACTATGATAGATTGAAGAGAATACCGGTTATCGTAATTCAATTGTGTTTATTTTAGAAGTTTACTATAGGTCCCCACTGATACGTAATACAAAAATAAGTACATAATTGCTTAATTTTTCCTTAATTTTTTTCCTAAATTTGTAATGATTTCCAGTCTATGAAATGGTTTATTCTCAATATAGGATATTCTTGTCAATTATTAACGTCAATCGTTACTTATAAGTTTGCCACAACTTTCAAAGCACAATTGGAGAAGAAGCAACGCTACAAACCCCACTGCAGCATTTTCTCCAAAACCTAAATTTACTAAATTTGTCAAAAGTCGTCTCGGATGATACCTGAATATCCTATAAGAATGAAGATTCAGTGCCTTCTCGTCTTCCCTCTACTTAGAAAGCTCTAATAAAGTAAACAGAGTCAATTGCCCTTGTACCTTAACAGTATAAATAAATCATTTACTTAAAAATATTTTACTAACCAGAACGTTCAAAATTTCAAAACATTCTTTGCGAAAATCCACTCATAAAATCCAGTTAGAATATATTATTATAAGCACTATTTAAATTCACTCTCACAACTCACTATAACTCACCGTTTGATAGTCTGTCGGACCGCGTCCGTCGGATCCCGTCCGTTGGTCTGTGTTGACACTACTCAACGGCCAACGGTACTGTTGGCTGGGCGATAAATCTGTCTCCCACATTGTCGTTCGACGGAAGGGCAGACACTAAAACTAGGAAGATGGTATAATATTTAATTTTAATCCATGAACAATGATTTTTTATAACTGTGATAATGATAATTCATCATTTGTGTAGTGACATTATGCTAAAGTGACAGTTTTGCGAAAGTGACATTGTGCTTAAGTGACTAATAAAATGTCCTAGGTGACTACTATATTAATTTGTCTTAAAAAAAAAACCAATATAGTGGTGAAACATATAGATAACTGTATTGTCAAAATCATTACGAAATATTTTTACAATAATTCTTACAAACGCGGGAAAAAACAATAATAATGTGACAGCAAAGAGTATGTAATCACTACGTTTAAGAGACGGGATTTCCATACAACGAAAATGAATGAAGCTTGAAATTCAAACTTTGCATCGCATTTCATGGCCAACTTAAACAAAACATTTAAAAAAAACTTCGGTGCTACCAACTATGCAATACTAATGTCAAAAGTGTAGGTACTTACACTACCTATTACGCCAGGAAAACTAGTCCTTTCAGGCCTTCCTTCAATTTATTAATCTTTTTCAGTCCTACTTTAGTCAATTCAAGTCAAAAAGTCAAGTCCGTAGTCTAGTCAGAGTCAGGCTCGTGAAGCGGTGGAAAAACTTCACCTAGATATAACTTGAAAATTTTGGTGACAAAGATAAAAGTCACGTTATCAACACTGCACCACTTCCCAACACTCACGCTTGTTCACAATCCCTTTGCGAATAATAATCTACCAATATTATGCACAAATTATCGAAAAAACTTAAGTTTTGGAAATTAAATACAGCGCGGATAAAGTGACAGTTCTTTCCCTCCAAAATCTGACAAACTGTTAAAGCGTAAAGAAGGAGAAAGTATGATAAGGAAGAGAGATGACAGCATCCGCCATGTTTGTCGCCATTTTGTTTTCTCTAGGGGTAACTGCAAACTCCATACATTGGGTTATCTACTATGAAGTTTCGCCCCTCTGTGTGACAGAACAACATTATTATCCGACAATTTACTTTTCAATAACCAGTTATTAGTGGCCAGTATTTGAATTGAGAACTCTTTGTTTTATTAAGTTTTGTACACCTGTAAAATAAGTCCTGTATCTATAGTTTCTGTAAATGCAAAATGTCGTAATGGGAGCTCGCGGGCCGCAGTAACTATTATATTATCAGTAGTAGAGTCGGTAAAGTCCTACCGGTCCGGTCGCGGTCGCTATAATTGATCAGTGAGTAGGTTTTACTGTGACGCGCGATTATTAAGTACACACTCTTTGACGCAATCTTTTCTAGTTCAAAAACATTCTAGCAAGTCAAAAAGTACCACAAATATCCATAGTTTCTGTATCTGTCGTGTACAAATGCAAAATGTCGTAATGGGAGCTCGCGGGCCGCAGTAACTATTATATTATCAGTGGTAGAGTCGGTAAAGTCCTACCAGTCCGGTCGCGGTCGCTATAATTGATCAGTGAGTAGGTTTTACTGTGACGCGCGATTATTATGTAGGCACTTTAACGTTCAAAAACATTCTAGCAAGTCAAAAATAACTGCAAATATCCATAGTTTCTGTGTCTACCCTTTACAAATGCAAAATGTCGTAACGGGAGCTTGCGGGCCGCAGTAACTATTATATTATCAGTGGTAGAGTCGGTACAGTCCTACCGGTCCGGTCGCGGTCGCTATAATTGATCAGTGGGCGGGTTTCACTGCGGCGCGCGATAATACGAAGGCTCACGGAGGTGTGATTTGTGCTCTCTGTGATAGCTGTCAATGTTCACTTAGATTTATCGCATGTACATTATTGTTATTATTAAGCAATAGTATTCAGTCTAGTCAAAATTTTCGTTACAGAATTTTGAGATTAGCATTACGAATCTATTTTTGTTAACTAGGACGACAATAGTTTTTTTTTTTAAATCTTTTTTAAGCCAAGAGTACAATAGGTAAACTTAATGCTATAAGCATTTTCTGCTTTTACCTTTGGAAATGACAAAATAAATAGTGTATATAGGGTAAAATATGAGATAAAAGTTGAGATAAACAAAGTTTTAATTTAATTTACTACAAATAATACTCAAATAAATAAAAATAACATAGTAATACAAGTATGAAATTCTACATTACGAAACGATCATCACAGCAACATTATTTTATGCTACCTTGTATGCAAAATAACATATTTTATTAATATGCAACTTGTTTTATGAATTACATGTGAACAAATTATTGTTTCTTTAACTGTTGTTGCTAATATGAAAATTGGCGACCCAGTAGAAATCTATCCCGCTCTTTTTAAAGGTTGTTGTAAAACGAGAAAACCTGGCATTTATGTTGCCGTTTATATACTCGTATATTAATTTTCAGTAAAAACTATAATACGAGTACATAACTTAAATATGAATAAAAGAAGAATTTTTAGTCAATTATTTTAATTAGCTAAACATTTATCAACTACATATAACTATTCGCTACCTGTTATATGTATTCAATTCTATATAACAAACATCCACAAAATTATTTAAATTAACTAAACATAAACAATCAACTAAAAATATATATATTATATATACCTTTACGCTTGGATTATTAATTAACCTCACTTAACTGGTTGGGGCAGAACAAAATACTATTATAAAGACTTTGTTTAAGACGATACCTCGATGAACACTAGCGCCACCGTCATAAAAAATCATCATTCACTGAAAACACAAGTTATCAAAAATCCGTGTTATGTAATTAAGGTTCTGGATCTGAAGTTAATCTTAAACATATTCAATTATTAAATTATAGTTTTAATTATAATTATAGTAACTAAATGGAACTATAAATTAATGATTTAATATGTTTTAAATTAACTTCAGATCCAGAACCTTAATTACATAACACGGATTTTTGATAACTTGTGTTTTCAGTGAATAATGATTTTTAAATGACGGTGGCGCTAGTGTTCTCTGTGGTATCACCTTAAAAATATATAAAGACTTACAAAATCGAGGCTGTGGCTGCCATTTTCTAAATCTTTTACATCACACACGTACATTTTTATACTTTATTTGTTTGTAATATCTTTATTTCTTTAAAATACATAGTAAAAGGAACATTATTAAAATAAGAGGACAATGGCGGACTTATCCTTATTTTATTTTAACACCAACTTCAACCAAAACGATATACACTCAGAAGATATACATTTCCGCCCCTATCTCGACAGCCTTCGTTTTGGGCGGATCGTAGGCGGACGGCTTTCAGTTGGGCGCCAGACGTCGCGCCGTCCGCCCGCCCAGGGACCTCGCGCCGCGCCGCCCTAAAGTTGCGATATTATTTACGTGACGTTAGCAAAACCGTAAAATATACTAATTTTGGAATAAATACTACTTGATTGAAATTGTTTTTCTAGACATTTCTTAAAACAATTTTTTGGTGTTTAAAGCTTGTGCGATGAACTACATTATTGGTTATTTTTAACTTGCTTAGAAGTTTGTGTTTTTTATTATTTATAAAATAATCTTTACGTGATCTTAGATGAGTGATGTTAATTTTAACATTTTAGATTAAAAGCGAATTTTGTTATGTTTCATTAAATGTGTTGTTAGTGTTTTTGTGTGGTGTTGGCGCCTAAAATTTACTGTTTTACTAAGTCAAGGTAAGAATTATCATCCTATATAATGAAGTGTGCAGCACAATTAAAAAAGTAAATACAAATAAATTGAATAAAAAAGTACCTACGTCAGAGAAGTAAATTTAAAAAAAAGCATTTGAAAAACAATGTAAGAATCCTTATTATTCACACAATAAAGGTAAACATTAATGACAACACATGTTAAACGGGAAGTGGGTCAAATTTAACTTGCAAGATTTGATTACAGACAACGGGATAGGTGAAACTAAAAAATACATACATACAGTCAAATACACACATGCGAAACACAGTGGACAACACAAAAATAAATACAAAAATACTAATTTACTCGATATTTAATTGACCTAACTATTTTAAAAAACTAATATATTTAAACGTAATGTCACTTTAAACATACAAGTACAATAGGTGGTTCTGCCAGTGAAACCTGAAGACCAAATAGAAATCTAACAAGTGCATTAAAAAACAACTAAAGGTCTACACAGTCTTTAGATCTTCTTCTCAGCATATTTGCGTCCACTGCTGGACTTATGCCTCTTCCATGGCTCTCCATTCTGTTCTTAATGCGGCGTCTTTTTAATATCGTCTGACCATCATGCTGGTTTGCCCACGCTTCGCTTTTCTGTTCGGCGACGCCAGTAGATGACTTTTTGGCTCCATCTCTCATCATCTCTGCGACAGGTATGTCCGGCCCATCGCCACTTAAGTATTTTTTAGATGTACATAGAATTAAAAACTAAATGCCTGGCGTCAAAGACCGCGCGTGATTTCGTACTTCTGTGCTTTATTTAATTATAGATTAACAAACCACATTCCACAAGTCCACATTAATGACCAAAACAAGGTTGCTAACCGCAAATAAACCAAGAATACAAACAGTGACAGGCCTCCGCTAAAAGCCTGCACAGGAATGCACTTGCAGCCTGCAGTTTTATCAGCACAGTACACTAATATATCTTTTGCAATGGCACCTTATTGCCACCAAGCCGAAATACAAATGGATGTTTTTTTACCCAATCGCGGCAAAGCAAAAAAAATAAGGTTATGTTTGACCTGTGTGTATATTTTATTTTATTTTTATTTTTTTGTTAGTCTTTATTTGGCAAGTGTCAATGTATATAATAATTGTAAAAAATGTAATAACTAAAATTAGATTTATTTAACATTTCGCCTTAACAAAACTAACTCAAAAAATTAAAGGTAAATGAATTAAAGGTAAAATGTATTAATTTTTTTTTAATTAGAAAATCATAAAAAGTTATAAAATTCGATTAAGCCATCGGTGCTCAGAAAGAGCTTACACAATAATGGTTACCTTAGACAAATCAGTATTTCAAGCAAAGTTTAAAATAAATACACAATTTTACAAACAAACAAAATGCAACTAGTACAAATGTTTGACACGAGTGATCAATAAAAGCTATAAGTAATAATAAGCTGCATAACCATCGGCTATAAACAACAGTGACAGGCGAAGCTTTTAGCTCGCAAAACGAATGCATTGAGCTTATCAAAAGCTCGATGCTAATGCTACGTGCAAGAGATATGTAGGGATGTCGCTAAGCTTTAGCCGACGTAAAAAAAATAATGGAAATTTGATCATCTACTAACGTAAAAGATCTGTTCAATGGATTAATGAATTTTATTTTATTAAATGAATTGATAAATTTTATGTCATAAACATACAATAAAAATTACCTTTTATTAAATAAATATAATATACTAGCGACCTGCCCCGGCTTCGCTATAAAAACCTTCCTCTTGAATCAGTATATCTATTAAAAAAAACTGCATCAAAATCCGTTGCGTAGCTTCGAAATCTAAGCATACATAGGGAGAGACAGCGGAGAGTGACTTTGCTTTATACTATGTAAAGACAAAGATCAACCACCATGCCTAAAAGGCATATCAATCAATCAATCCAACATTTTGGAATAAAACAATTAAAAAAAAAATAAGAACAGCAAATTTTTTTTTTTGACTTTTTGGAACATCGAACAAATCGCGGATTAGGTGTCAATTGTTTATTTATAACTATCCACCTATTTAAGTAAAAATCATTGGTTGATATGTTTTGGGTGTATGTTATGTACCTATCATGTATAAGGATTGCAATATAGCTAGCGATCTACACCCATATTAAGAAACTAGTGTTAAGCCTGTTTTAGCTAAAATGTGTTTCGACTCGTCCTTTTACGGAAAAACTCATTAAGATAGAAAGAGAAAAAAAAACATATTTTAGTTGAAATGGGTTTTCGGAAACGTTTCTTAATACGGGGGGCTAGAGTTTAGCATGCTAAAGTTACGAACTCGCATGCCCCGCTAAGCTGTCGAGTTCCTTGTGAGAATAAGAATAAGAAATTTACTATTACTAGCTGTTCCCCGCGGCTCCGCTCGCGTGGGACTCGGTTATATCGCGCCCAAAAGTAGCCTATGTTTGACCTCAGGTCGTTAACTACATCCCTACCAAATTTCATCACAATCGGTCCAGCAGTTTAGCCGTGAAGAGGTGACAGACACAGACTTTTGCAATTATAATATTAGTATGGATGGATGATTGCATAGTAAACTATTCTGGGTATTGATGTAAAATATCTGCCACGCAATCAGCCCTATATATTCCGTCAATAATCCTCTTGAATACAATAACGTTGCCTATATCACAGCTGCTAATGGGCGGTTTTTGCAAACTGGACAGGACCTAATCGAAGTTTAACCCTTTAAAGAATGATAGAGTACATTTTTTACCTACACAATGTTGACTTGATATTAAATGCAGATGTGGTCTAAGATGGAGCTCGCTGCTACATTAATAGCCTATTCACTCTAGCCTAGAAACTTTTTTATGCCGCATTATTTTCTATGTGAGCCTCAATGCTTAAGAGACCTATGTTATTCTCATAAGAAAGTGGTCTATTCTTGATAAAGAGGCCACAAGGTCGTTTGTTATCTGCCTTTATTTTCTTTTTACATTCCGCAAATATTTGATTGTGATTCTACATTCCTTATTATAGGCGACCTCCGTGGCGTATTGGTTAACATGCCTGACCGCTACTCAGGAGGTCCCGGGTTCGATCCCCGGTCAGGTCAAGATGAAAAATGATCTTTTTCTGATTGACCTGGGTCTTGGATGTTTATCTATATATGTATTTGTTATAAAATATAGTATCGTTGAGTTAGTATCCCATAACACAAGTCTCGAACTTACTTTGGGGCTAACTCAATCTGTGTGATTTGTCCCTATATATTTATTTATTTTTTTTATTTATTTATTATATTTATATTATATTATTAATTTATGTTTATAGAGATAAACTCTTTAAAATAAATAAATAAATAAATTATATAATAAGTATAAACCATGAAATTCCAGGTAAATATTTGATTACAATACCGATATCATACGGCAATATTGATGGCCCATAATATCGATAATGCCTGTTATTTTTAACAGACAAACATGTGTGTAATACAAAACGAACATGATATTATACGTGATTTGTCAATAGAATTCAATGCATGTCAGGTCGTACATTTTTTAAAAATTTAGGTATTTATTAGAATAACTAATTTGAGTATAAACGATTTCATATTTATATATGCTGTAAAGTATTCAAAACCTGCCAACAGTTTGTCGGCAGTTGTTTCTGTACTATTTCTTTATGCTACAATATCTTTTTCTAATAAAACTAATCAAATCTAAAAAGAAAAATAAATAGTTTCAGGCGTAACTTTGCGAAAATCAGTGACAAGAATTTATTTATTTATTTCTCGCTTACATGTACATAATATGAAGAAGAAGGTGGAATTACATAATTTAGTAAGAATGTACATAAACCCAGGCTGGGTGTTGCGAAGTCTTTGAATTAGTAATTAGAAGTAATAAAGTATTTAGTTAATAATCTATTTACTATATTTATTTTACACAAATTATAGAATGCTATATTTTAAATCGCCAAAAAAAACTGGCTATATATTATGTTCGGAATTCAAATTAAAACTTTAAAAAAATCGCTGACTCGACACATTTTGAATTTGCACGACAGTAAAAACCAATTTATTTCCGTAAAGTAAAGGCCCCTTTTCTATCAGGAAACAAGTATAAGAGTTTTCAAGCGGGAAGGGTATGACTATACAACTTCCTTGAATGTTTTCTTTATGCAAAGTGGCGAAATAGCCGGGTGCCAGAGCCGTGCAGTTCGATATTCTATTAAGATAGCGCCCTTCCCGCCTTTTACAGCGGCCATATTTTCGTCATTCGGGAAATCTGTCAGCGTGAGATATGATTTATGTGGGTTTTGAAGTTTTAGAGGCGGTATGTTTTTTTTTTTTTAATAAAAATAATTGACCGGTATTTTTTTTTATGCTAACACGTGTAATTTTAATAGACCACCGGGTGGTAAGTGGCTACCTTAGCCTATTAAAGCCTGCAACATTGAGGTATTGTAGTTCTTAGATCGTATGGCAGTATTGCAGGATATTGAAGGTTAATAAACAGTTGCATATTCAAAAAGTTGCTTTTTAATATTAGGTATATATAAATTAATATAAAATTACCTCTACTTTACCTCAGGGTAGGGCAGAGTATCTACAAACTATGCGCTTGCGCTACAAGTGTAAGTACCGGTGGGACATTATTGGTGGAACTACTAATCAAAAATCTAAGTAAATAATTTTTCAAACTTTTTAATAAATTTATAGCTTACTAGCTGACCCCGCAAACGTTGTATTGCCATATAAATTATTTCTTGGTAATTTAAGTGTGAACAACCCTTATCACTTAGGGGTATGAAAAATAGATAGTAACCGATTCTCAGACCTACTGAATATGCATATAAATTTGGTAAAAATCAGTAAAGCCGTTTCGGAGAAGTAAGGTTACCAACATTGTGACACCGGAATTTTATATAAATATTAGAAGATGATATTATAGCTTCAAATCAGCAAATGTTCGAAAAACGTTCTAATGTACTCGCCGGCTCTATTTTTTTAACTCTATCTCGACAGTACCAAAATATAATGAACATTCTATCACATAAAAATACCTGCCGCTTCTACTGTTCACTCTCCCCTTTCGATTTCCTGAAAAATATGAAAATTATTCAAAGTGATTTGTCACAGATTGGAAGTAGGAAGTGCCCCATAACGTTTGTACTTCGCACCGTCTGTCACACCTTATCTCGGAAACTGATTTCATAGTGAATTACGTTTTACCACATCGCTGAATCCTTCGACTTGACACAATTCAATTTTATTCGGGATGATGTTTCCTATGGAAGAATGATAAGAGAAATAAGGGTTGGATGACGCGTGTTTTTTTTCTATTACTGGACTATCTAGTAAGAGCATGTATTACAAGTCCCAACGGCAATCAGTTCTGCTATGTGCTCCGCCTACTGTCTGTTTAATGAATTGATTCTTTGGGCACCTCAGTGACCAATTTCCGACTAAAAAAATATAGTGTTGCCACTGCGCAATATTGTTGTGTGCAACCGGGAGGTTGCCATCTGGTGGTCGTTAAAGGAACCATGTCAGAGGCCGAGAGGCGATTCCGAAGAACTCTGACACCAGAGTGTGCATGATCGATTGACCATGACACCTACACGAAATGAATGAATGAATGACTGCGCAATATTTGTCTCTCACAACCAACCCTTGCCTTTGTTTTATAAGGAGTTGAAGACCTTGCACATCTTGCTGTTTTTAAAACTATTCCTTCCTCTGAAGCTTGAAATCATCTTTTTAGGGCTCCGAATCAAAAATGGAACCCTTATAAGATCACTTTGCTGCCTGTCTGCCTATCTATCTATCACACTAAAAACTGTAAACTTTTTGTAATAAATAAATTAAAGAAAACCAAAAACTGAAAACTTGTTAAGTCTTTTAGTATTGTGGTGTTGCACGGAACCCTCAAGGCGCGAGTCCACTCGCACTTAACTGATTTCTTATAAGACAAACAGATTATACAAATGTCTCTCATTGTCTAAATTGCAAACAACAAAATTTGCTATGTTTATATTTTATTTTATCTACTCGTAAGTATTTAATTTTTTTTTTACTTGGGGCGTGAATTGCATGAAATTTTCCGTGTTGCCTCCAACTCTTTCAATTAGGGTCTCTAAAACAACAAACCCTTGTTCCAGGTAAGCCTACAATTAATACCGGCAGCGAAGCCCCGGAGCCCTAATGTATGCGCGGACACGTCGCCTGTCACAGACGCATTTCACATCTGCCACGTTGCGGAGATACGGTGAGATAAATAGACACAAACAGCACTTTCGCATTGTTTTTAGAGAATTCATTATTTTACTAAATATCTTGTTAAGACGATAAGCCCCGATGAACACTAGCACCACCATCATTTAATAATCATTATTGACTGAAAACAAGTTATCAAAAATCCCTGTTATGTAATTAAGGTTCTGGATCAAAAGTTAATTTTAAACATTAAATTATTAAAGTATAGTTCCTTATAGTTACAAATTGCAAAACTGTTAAAAGTGGCCGTTTTAAGCAATACTGAAATTATAAGGAACTATAATTTAATATGTTTAAATAACTTCAGATCCAGAACCTTATTTACATAACACGGATTTTTGATAACTTGTGTTTTCAGTGAAAAATGATTTTTAAATGATGGTGGCGCTAGTGTTCACCGAGGTATCATCTTAACTGTCTCCATGGTCCAGTGATAAAGGCCTTTTGCCCCAGGCCTTTTGACCCAGGAGTCGTGTCGTGGATTCGATTACTATGGTATAACGTAGGTAGAATTTACTAATTACTTAAGGTATGTGTGAGGAGAGAAGATAAATCCAGGTTTCAGCGAATCGCACAATTTTATTATTTGTACTTTACAACAGGTTAGACTCTTAAGGATAACCGTTAATGAGAGATTATAGGGGTCGTGAGATCAAAGTAGGCCCGAGATCCAGTCAGGCAGCCGCTATGAAATAGCCAGCCACTTAACTTGAGATGGTGAGATCAGCCGAAAGAGGTCTTCCAGTGGACGCGCGCAGCCTTATATATGGCCCTCGGGGGTGATGCGGTGCGGGGCAGCGAGGAAGGACCGCCGTAGGAGAATACGCGACGTCACAATGGGAAGCATATTCTTTTTTAGTTGTTTTCAGATTGGTTAGGACCTTAGTTCAGTTAGGACATTGCAGGCTTGAATCACCTGATTGTTTGATAATAAAGATGATTCCGTGATCCAGAAAGCACATTAAGCCGTTAGTCCCGACCACTTCAGAGGTCGAGAAGCGGTTCCGGTACTGATGTGATTGATATTCTTTTATTTATTATTATTTTATTTTCTTAAATTCTCATGACAGAGACGCTGATGTGTCGACATGTGTTGCGTCGCAATGAAGACCATATGACCCGCAAGGCAATGGCCATACAGGAAGGCAAAGTGGAAGACACCCGCCAAACACTTGGGGTCAAATTATTTCAAAAGACATGAGGACGTTAGGCATAAGCCCAGAAATGACGCTAAATCGCCAAATATTTCGAAAAAGTATTAGGGGAGCCGCCTCCGTAAAGGGGCTAAAAACAAGGAGAGAAAAAGAAATAATCACTAATATTTCCGCACTTGAACAACAAATTATTGATTAGAACTCAAACATAAGTAGTTTGTGTTTAGTTATAGTCAAGTGTTTTGCATAAAATACCTATAATATAACTTCAGTGCACCGGTAGATGTTTGTACATCTACAGAGTGAACTAAAGGGCAAATACCTGGTTCAAATAAGGCGAGTTAACTCGCCAGATAGAATATATAATAAATATTTTGCATGCTTGGTTATAAAGGGGTTTGCATGTTCAATGGTTCGTACGCCCACGCCGGTGATAGGTCACCACTAAGCGAGACAATACATGATGAAAGGCGACATCTCCCTTACTCAATCGTTCTTGCATGGTTTTAAGAAACGGTAGTAACCCCCCTGTTATCAAATCAAGTCACAGCCAGCCTATGTGGTCTAACAGCTCCAAGTGTCGGATCTTCTGCTAGTATTTTCTTATATCTATTTATATGATATTGTTTCTGAAAATAAATGTTTTTATTATTATAGTTTACTAATACTTTAATCCCATTTCATAACAAACAATCAATTTGTTCAAGGCACTAATATCCTAACCAAACGAAAAACATGTTTATACTATGACATTCGTAAGTAAAGTGGATGAAAAACTTTGACTAGAACCACAGGATTTTTATTTATTTTAGATGCCACTTGGACCCTTTCATCTCGTCTAATGTGAATTGATTTTGAAAATAAAATATACTAGATTGTTGCGTGACTTGCGCTCGGTCACGAAAACTTGGCACCTCATTTTTAATTGTTACAATCTTAATTGCATATTTTAGTAACAAAAGCATGATTTTTCAAAATTATGTTTAGAAACTAACATAGCATTATGTTAATAAATAAATTTTAGTCAGAAAATTCTGAACTGAATTAACTATATAGGAATATAGACCGAAATAGGGAACTGTTCAAGTTTCATCAATATCGGTTCAATATTTATCAATATTTTTTTAAAAGTAGTAACTTACCAATTTTGTTTTCTGCTTGAGTTATAAATTTTTAACAAAATAGCATAGAGTTAAATTATTAAAACATGTGTTAGAAATAGAATCGTGTCGTTGACTCTAATTATAAAATAAGTATATATTGAATAGAAATAATGATTGAAAGTTGGTTATTTTTTATTTTTGACAGCAATAAAATTAATATGATAAGCACTTTTAACTTTGACTTATGCAAAGTAACCTGAATCTATTAAATAAATTTTACTTATTGGAAAGTATTTGGATTTTGAGATTTTCGCTATCAATTTCATGTGACTTGCAATTTGGCGAATTGATTATCAAAATCAATAATTCATTACTTCAATGACTATTGTAATTCAATCTTCGAATGTGCTCGTAGATAAGGGTGCGTACACATTACGTGGCACGTGGCTTAGCCAGCCCGCGGGGCGAAATGGCCGCGGTGCGGGGCGAACAGACACCGATGTTTAATGTTTATGGGTCTGTATGAGGGGTGGGCGGAAAGTACGCACTTGACGAAAGTAGAAGGTAAATTGTTATTTTGGTTATTGTATGAATTTTTAGTTTTTATAGGGAAAAATATGTTATTATACTACATTTTACGGGTTGCCCCTGCTCCCAATCTGTACATTTTGGGGTTCAACTGTTGTTGTATCTTTTTTTCATTTTTATAGTGTTGAATGGCCGACGCTGTTGTCTGGCTTATGGCATTTGAGTTAGTCTAACGGCTGACATCTATGATTATTGAGATCATAAACATCGTACCAAGTAAGAGGCGAAATTAAAACTTTTCGTACTGATAAACTATTTATATATATAGGCTTAAATAGCCTATATATATAAATAGTTTATCAGTATTAATAACATTTTTTTTTATTAACCTTATAATATTTATTTTAAATTGTTAGTTTTCAAAGCTTTTGAGATCTCATAGGACTTAAAAATGAATACAACCAAGGCCGACTCCACCCCACCCGTGCGCGTAGTAAGCCCTGCAAATGAATGAAAACGCGAGGGTGCGCCGGACACACAGGGTGGCTCCATCGTCTACGGCGACCAGACTAATTGATACTTGTTGTGATTTTGTCCATTTTTTATGTTTTTTTTTAGTCTGAATAAGCAAATACAAAATATGCTTTTTAAGTTATCATTACATTATAACACTTGCATAATAAGATTTACTAAAAATGTAATGTTTTAAAGTACCGAAAATATATGATAATTTAAATTAATTTATAAATTATTTGTTTGTTTAATATTGGTGTACTTAAAACTTATACGTAAAAATGAAGCTTAAAGTAAATGATAGCTGCTTGTCTTTCTCTTGTACATGAATTAAAGGAATTAGATTGTTTTTTATGTGTATAAAACAAAGTCGCTTTTTCTGTCCCTATATCCCTTTGTATGCTTAAATCTTTAAAACTACGCAACGAATTTTGATACGGTTTTTAATAAATAGAATGAATTAAGAGGAAGGCTTTTATGCCCATGCGAAGCCGGGGCGGGTCGCAAGTTAAATATAAATTTATTAGCATAATAATATTTTATTATTATTTATGTAAATTATAATCTTACTATGTAGATATTTAAGTATTTATAAAATAAAAAAAATATACAAAAGTAAATGGAAAAGATAAAAGTTTAATTAAAATCTGTCGTCGTCGTTAGCCAATTCAATGTCTTCGATTAGCAATAAAAGTCCATAACTGTCAGTGTTATCTAAAACTTGAAAATTGTTATGGCATAAATGTAAAAACGTTTATGGTATCACAGAGTCAGAGTCAATCAAGGATCAAGAACATTAAATTGATACAGGAATTTTACGATCGCGCCCCGACTGCACGCGGCAAGGTTAGGTTAGTTCGCAACGTGGTCGCCTAGACGCGCCACCTCCCGCGCTAAAAATTCAAAAACCGAAAGTGTTCCTTTTTCAAAACATGCGGTTTTGAGTTAGTTATTACGAAAATTCGGAATTTACAGTGTGAGTGAACCTGAAGTGATCATGTGCCAGTGTTGTGACGGCCATGACAGTTTAGCTGTCAAACTTGGATTGATCACTGAGATTTGTCGTTACCAATAATTTTCTCAATTAGTTCGCTGACTGTAGAGAAATGCAACTTCATAATTTGATGAATTGATTTTGAAAATAAAATATACTAGATTGTTGCGTGACTTGCGCTCGGTCACGAAAACTTGGCACCTCATTTTTAATTGTTACAATCTTAATTGCATATTTTAGTAACAAAAGCATGATTTTTCAAAATTATGTTTAGAAACTAACATAGCATTATGTTAATAAATAAATTTTAGTCAGAAAATTCTGAACTGAATTAACTATATAAGAATATAGACCGAAATAGGGAACTGTTCAAGTTTCATCAATATCGGTTCAATATTTATCAATATTTTTTTAAAAGTAGTAACTTACCAATTTTGTTTTCTGCTTGAGTTATAAATTTTTAACAAAATAGCATAGAGTTAAATTATTAAAACATGTGTTAGAAATAGAATCGTGTCGTTGACTCTAATTATAAAATAAGTATATATTGAATAGAAATAATGATTGAAAGTTGGTTATTTTTTATTTTTGACAGCAATAAAATTAATATGATAAGCACTTTTAACTTTGACTTATGCAAAGTAACCTGAATCTATTAAATAAATTTTACTTATTGGAAAGTATTTGGATTTTGAGATTTTCGCTATCAATTTCATGTGACTTGCAATTTGGCGAATTGATTATCAAAATCAATAATTCATTACTTCAATGACTATTGTAATTCAATCTTCGAATGTGCTCGTAGATAAGGGTGCGTACACATTACGTGGCACGTGGCTTAGCCAGCCCGCGGGGCGAAATGGCCGCGGTGCGGGGCGAACAGACACCGATGTTTAATGTTTATGGGTCTGTATGAGGGGTGGGCGGAAAGTACGCACTTGACGAAAGTAGAAGGTAAATTGTTATTTTGGTTATTGTATGAATTTTTAGTTTTTATAGGGAAAAATATGTTATTATACTACATTTTACGGGTTGCCCCTGCTCCCAATCTGTACATTTTGGGGTTCAACTGTTGTTGTATCTTTTTTTCATTTTTATAGTGTTGAATGGCCGACGCTGTTGTCTGGCTTATGGCATTTGAGTTAGTCTAACGGCTGACATCTATGATTATTGAGATCATAAACATCGTACCAAGTAAGAGGCGAAATTAAAACTTTTCGTACTGATAAACTATTTATATATATAGGCTTAAATAGCCTATATATATAAATAGTTTATCAGTATTAATAACATTTTTTTTTATTAACCTTATAATATTTATTTTAAATTGTTAGTTTTCAAAGCTTTTGAGATCTCATAGGACTTAAAAATGAATACAACCAAGGCCGACTCCACCCCACCCGTGCGCGTAGTAAGCCCTGCAAATGAATGAAAACGCGAGGGTGCGCCGGACACACAGGGTGGCTCCATCGTCTACGGCGACCAGACTAATTGATACTTGTTGTGATTTTGTCCATTTTTTATGTTTTTTTTTAGTCTGAATAAGCAAATACAAAATATGCTTTTTAAGTTATCATTACATTATAACACTTGCATAATAAGATTTACTAAAAATGTAATGTTTTAAAGTACCGAAAATATATGATAATTTAAATTAATTTATAAATTATTTGTTTGTTTAATATTGGTGTACTTAAAACTTATACGTAAAAATGAAGCTTAAAGTAAATGATAGCTGCTTGTCTTTCTCTTGTACATGAATTAAAGGAATTAGATTGTTTTTTATGTGTATAAAACAAAGTCGCTTTTTCTGTCCCTATATCCCTTTGTATGCTTAAATCTTTAAAACTACGCAACGAATTTTGATACGGTTTTTAATAAATAGAATGAATTAAGAGGAAGGCTTTTATGCCCATGCGAAGCCGGGGCGGGTCGCAAGTTAAATATAAATTTATTAGCATAATAATATTTTATTATTATTTATGTAAATTATAATCTTACTATGTAGATATTTAAGTATTTATAAAATAAAAAAAATATACAAAAGTAAATGGAAAAGATAAAAGTTTAATTAAAATCTGTCGTCGTCGTTAGCCAATTCAATGTCTTCGATTAGCAATAAAAGTCCATAACTGTCAGTGTTATCTAAAACTTGAAAATTGTTATGGCATAAATGTAAAAACGTTTATGGTATCACAGAGTCAGAGTCAATCAAGGATCAAGAACATTAAATTGATACAGGAATTTTACGATCGCGCCCCGACTGCACGCGGCAAGGTTAGGTTAGTTCGCAACGTGGTCGCCTAGACGCGCCACCTCCCGCGCTAAAAATTCAAAAACCGAAAGTGTTCCTTTTTCAAAACATGCGGTTTTGAGTTAGTTATTACGAAAATTCGGAATTTACAGTGTGAGTGAACCTGAAGTGATCATGTGCCAGTGTTGTGACGGCCATGACAGTTTAGCTGTCAAACTTGGATTGATCACTGAGATTTGTCGTTACCAATAATTTTCTCAATTAGTTCGCTGACTGTAGAGAAATGCAACTTCATAATTGCTTATTTCGAGCATATTTTGCATAGAACTAAGAACCTCAGACAAAATTATTTTATTGATAGATTAAATTTTGTACGAATGCACTTTAAATAATCAATATTTATGTATTGCTTAGGTATGTGCATGAATTTTAAATCCCTACATTCATATATCTATAGGAAATAACTGAAACTGTGCATTTGTGTCCAAACACTTCAGCACGAGTACAACTTTCATTTTCATCCCGTCAGTCGGTTTGCTCCCAAAAGCGCATAAACTTCGTAGTGTACGTACAATGCAGTGTTTACAAACACCATTGCATCGATTTCACATAAAGTAACACCGGGATGCGAGGGTGCAGGGTGACGCGCGACAGCGGGGCGGAATTTTCGG
Organism: Apomyelois bistriatella; assembly: GCA_947044815.1. Classification (NCBI taxonomy): domain Eukaryota; kingdom Metazoa; phylum Arthropoda; class Insecta; order Lepidoptera; family Pyralidae; genus Apomyelois; species Apomyelois bistriatella. The sequence continues at coordinate 312,279 of OX345705.1, forward strand.
AATAATATACTGGGTTGGGATAACAAATAACAGTAGAAGTAATAGCTTAACTACGTGGTAGACCTGATAGTAAGCAGTTGTCGTAGCCTATGGATGCTTGCAACACCAGGGGTGTCACGTGTGCGTTGCCGACCATTTATGCAATCTTTTCATACCCTCTTTGATCATGTTGCAATAAAAAAACATTTCTAGAACAACACAGACAATGCTCAACTAACAATAACTACAGATAATTAATAAACTGTTCTTTTTGGACCCATTTCTAAAGTTATTAAGATAAAAAATATATACATACATACATACATACATATCATCACGCCTGTCTCCCGTAGGGGTAGGCAGAGACTAGAGATTTCCATTGGCTACGATCCTTACATGCCTCCTCCACACTCATCACTCTCTTCATACACGCTCGCCGATTTCGGGTACTCCTAATGTCTCCCTTTTTCAAAAGGTCTGCGATTTGGTCGCAGTATGTTTTACGAGGCCGACCCTGACCGCCGCTCCCAGCCAACTCTGCTTTGTATATACTTTTAGTCAGTCTCCTTTCATCCATCCTCTCTACATGTCCAAATATTTAAATTAAAAAATATATACTTAATAATAATCATCATACTACATTTCATGTTTCTTTTTATTTTATTTATTTATTTATTTTATTTATTTGGTACACATACAGACAATTTACAAAAGATCATTTAAAACTAATGTCCAGTAGGTTTTGTTCAAGAAAACCGTCCAAAATTTGTGCACACTGCGTGATTATAAAAAACAAAACTGTTAACAATAAACAATATTAAGCACTCTGGTTAGTAAACAATAACAAGCTATTTACTTAGGTACTACAGAATCACAATGTCAGTAGGTGAATTGAATTTAAAATAAAACCAATCTGTGTTAGATATGAAGTTATTACTATATAAACAACCTCATTTATACAATTTTAACATGCAACTGCGGAACTGTCTATAACTTAGCCCAAAAATATCTAATCCTTCAAGTTTAGCATTATTATATGATCTACACATGACAAATAAAGGGTTGTTGAAGGAGACATTATTATTAAGAGATGGAATTGAAAAAGTGCATCGATTACGAATACGATAATTGGTGTTAAAGTTTATTTGGGATAAAAGTTCAGGGCAATCTATCAATGAATTTATTAACTTATATAAAAAGAGTAACTCGCTTCTTCTTCTTCTTGAGTTCAAGGAGGACAATCCAAAATATCTTAACCTGGAATTGTAGCTATGAAGCTTTCTGTACATTTTATATCTGCGACAGATTGATGTCAGGCAGCGCCTTTGGACCCTCTCAATATTATTATTGTGGACCTTGTAGTATGGTGACCAAATGACTGATCCGTACTCCAACAAAGGTCGAATAATCGTTGAAAATAAGTAGCTTAAAGTACGAGGTCTTTTAAATTGCTTTGATATGCGCAGTATAAAACCAGTTAACCTATTGCATCTAGTAATGACCTGACTGTAATGGGAACGAAAGGACAATTGATAGTCAAATAAAATTCCTAAATCTTTGGCTTCTTCTTTACGATCCAGTCTTTGACCATTAACCTCATAATCAAATAAAAATTTTGGTGTTTTCGTACAGAATGAAATAACAAAGCACTTCTTTATGTTTAGGGACATAGTATTGGACAAACACCATTGATAGACTGTATTGATATCACTTTGCAGTCTAGTGCAATCACTAATGTCGGAGATAGAAGAAAAAATCTTCATATCGTCAGCGTAAAGTAGGCACTTGCAATTAATGTTTTCAATCAAGTCATTTATAAAGACAATAAATAATAGAGGGCCCAAAATTGAGCCTTGAGGCACTCCCGATGTAACTGTTACAGGACCAGACTTAAAGCCTCCAATTACAACTATCTGACTACGATTGGAAATATAAGACTTTATCCAGCGCAAGAGTGAACCATGGATCCCATATCTTGACACTTTTTTAATGAGCCGGCCGTGGTTAACCTTGTCGAATGCCTTTGAAAAATCAGTGTAAATAGAGTCCACTTGGTGTCGTTTGTCAAAGGAATCACAAATATAAGACTTGTAAGCTACTAAGTTGCTAACCGTGGAACGCCCAGGAACAAAACCATGCTGAAACTGTGATATACAGTGTTTAAAATGATTAAAAAGATATGGGTATACTAGAGATTCAAACAGTTTAGCTAAGCATGAAAGAATGCTTATAGGTCGACAATTTTCACAGATAGTCTTATCACCAGCCTTATAGATAGGGACTATGAAACTATGCTTACAATAATCAGGGAACTGGCCTGATTTAAGAGATTTGTTAAAAAGTATTTCTATAGGCACACTCAGTTCACTAGCACAGTTTTTAATAAATCTAGCAGGTATTGCGTCAGGACCAGCCCCTTTGCTGGAATCCAGATTTTTTATTCCTTCTAGAATATCCTCTTGTGAGATACAAATATCTTCTAATGATAAATTATTGGTAATGTGTTCAAGATGATCAGAACAGTCAGTTGATGATTCGTATACTGATTTAAAATAGTTTGAAAATAATTCACATACGCTAAGAGTATCAAAAGCAGTTTTTGTCTTATGTGACATATTTTGAGGAATACTATTATTTGCTTTTTTTCTATTAACATATCGCCAAAATACCTTAACGTTGTCAAGAACATCATTTTCTGTAGCCTCCACATAGCGTCTGTGACACTCTACTATCATTTTCTTACTTCGATGCCGCAATAGATCAAATGTGTCGTAATCTCTAGACCAGTGAGGATAGTTAGATGCTTTGTGTCTTTGAACGGGAGTAAATTGATGTATAATTTCATTAAGCTTTGCATAGAAAGTGTTAAGAGCAGCATCAATATCTAAGTCCGACAAAAGCATAGACCAATCCATGGATCCTAAACAATTCTTAACTTTATCATATTGACACTTCCAGTAATTAAGCTTTAAAGATTCTGTATTATGCTGAACCGTTGAGGGGATTGAAAGCAAATCCATCTCAATTGCTATGGGAGGATGATGTTGATCTACCTTAGTCAAAGGAGCAGCACTACTTACTTTAATATTATTATAATTATATAAAACTAAATCGAGAATTCTACCATTAGAGTTAGTTACATGGTTAAATTGTTGTAAATGACAGAGATCCAAGGTTTCCAACAATACTGGTCCTCGAGCATGATTGACTTCAAAGGGCTCCAAAAAGTTACCTAAGCTACTCACGCGCCAAGAAATTTTAGGAACATTAAAATCACCAATAAGCAAGAAAGAGTCACTCAAATCATTATTAAGAATTATGTCCTGACAATGTTCGAGAAATTGAGTTACGTCTACTAAGTTCATGTCAGGAGGTAAATAACATAAACATATATTAAGTGAAGGTTCTTTATTTGATGATGGAGACACAGTCAACCACAAGTCCTCATACAAACTATCCCACATAGATCTACGAACAACCTTTAAATGTTTTTTTACTGCCAGTAGGTAAAATACCGCCTCCATCAATCTTTATGCTAGCCGGGCAATCCGACCGATCTCTCCGAAATACATTATAACGATCATCAAACAGTTCCGCATTATACACACTAGAGTTCAGGTTAGTTTCAGTTATACATATTATGTCGTAATCTGAATTTAATACATTAAGATATAGTTGAGTGGTTTTTGATCTAATACGATTTGCATTTTGATAAAATATCTGCATTTCTAGTTTTATTTTTATTTTTTTTATAGTTTATTTATATATTATATATGAATACCTAGGTTTATATTATTATATTGTACAACTTAAGTACCAACTACAACTACCAAGATTAAACAAGTTATAGAGAAATAAAAACAAATGATAATTAATTAAATTAGTCTGCTTAAACTATCCATGTCCCGGACCAAAATTGCAGGAGATTTCTCATCCTTCCTTATGTAGACTTGACCATATTTTACCCACACAAAGGTGAACGATTTATCCTTAGCCACCTTACGTGCCGACGCATGCAACTTCTTGCATTCAGGACTCAAATGTTCAACTACGTATATCCGTTGCTTGTCGCCAGGAATATCAAGATGCTTGGAGTTCAGAGGATCCGCACTATATTTTGAGGGTAATGTTAGTTGTCTGTAGGTGACAATAATAAACCATGTATTATACCACTGTAGCCTCTTCCTAAATACTATATTTCAGTCGTTTACATGAAAAATGCGCCTGTGTGAGTCGGACTTTTCTATGACTCACTCGCGACGATTTGCTATTGGCGCCCGGCAGGCGTCTAAAGAAAACAGCTGATTTTCCTTTACAAAGTTAACAATAATGTTTCTATCAAAGTAATTCTCAGTATGTATGTACTTACTAACATATATTTCTTTAGTATTATATATCAATATAAATATCAGTTATTTTTTTTGCAGAATTTAGATATTGTCCAACATCTCAGCACCTATGACATTTTTTTTCGATCGTTAGCAACTTTTTTCTTATCCATTTTTTAAATACGTTTTTTTAATGCGCTTTTTTTTAATTTTATCCAAACGGCGCAGACTGCTGCCGATTAGGGGATGCGACCCCTTTTAATCCAGTCCAATTGAATTTTAACCCTAAGTGATATGAAACAAGGTGTTTGATTGTTTACTTGTTATTATGTTTTGCTTTTAGTCTCCGTGATAATGAAGTGTGGTGTAAGTATAAGAACCTGTAGTGTTTTTTGGATTTACGAGTAGGTATGTAGGTAGGAAGAAATATTTCATTGATTCTAGTCTAGTATTTATTTTTAAATAAATTATAGGGACATCACACGAATTGAGCTAGTCCCTAAATTATTAAGGCTAGCTCAATTTGTGTATACTAATAAGTTGCCAAGTAATCAATTAAACGACTGAGTACTCGTTAGTTCGTTTCGTTCGATATGGCGGCTATTGGTTTGGCAAATAAATAAATAAATAAATCACTATCTCAAATAGTACTCAAACGTATTCTTTGTAATTTGTTCTTCCTAAATGTCACTTACTCCGCTAGCTCAGCGACCCGAAGTGGATCTTGCGAAACGAGCGAGCGCCACAGTTTTCTATTCTGCGCGATGGCTCGCCAATTTACAGCGCCCATCTCACGCTGGTCAGCCTGCACAGCATCGCTCCAGCTATATCTGGAGCGGGAGTCTGGCCGTCTTTCTAACATCTTTTCCAGATAGGCAGTTTTGATGCAACAATCCTCTCCCATTTCCAAGTGACCTATACACTTATAAGATAATATTTAAACGTCTATGTTATGCTCATCACTGCTACATAGATATCAGTACATTGGCACTGCCGCACCGTATAACTTTAATAGGCGATAAATCAACGGAGAGCATTATGGGGCGTTTGGAACCCTTCTTAAGGCGTGAGGTGCATTACTATGGATAAAGTCTACCAATAGAGCAATCCGACCGCACTTGCTCTATTTATTTTTAACAATTTCTTTGGAAATCATTGCAATAATATGCTTTCAAGTTTCAACATTTAAAGCACAGACGGTTATTACAATGGAGCGACTACCGTCTAATCCACAATATTTAGTTTATACTTACTTTGTGGTTTAACCAGAACCAATAGTAATAGTAAAAATATTCCAGTGTTTTCTTTGTGCAACACGCTTCTGTACCGAAAAGGGCATGTTATACCTGTGTGGCTAACGCTATCAGACTTTATCTAACAGAGCCTAACGACTGCCAACTATATATATAGGAATCACTATCACTACATAGTATAAAACAAAGTCGCTTTCTCTGTCCCTATGTCCCTTTGTATGCTTAAATCTTTTAAACTACGCAACGGATTTTGATGCGGTTTCTTTAAATAGATAGAGTGATTCGAGAGGAAGGTTTTTATGCCCATGCGAAGCCGGGGCGGGTCGCTAGTAATATAATAAACATTAAATATCACCTTATATTCGTCAAATTCTTATCAAATAATTCTAAAAACATTTGGAAAGGGTCATGAGGAAAGAAAATTCAACTCTACAGTTTTCCCTGTTTCTAAACGCAGTTTTCAATAGTTGTGTTGTTTGTATGAGCGAGATGGCATTAGGGTGCACGCGAAGGGTGCAGGGTGCAGGGTGCAACAAACTTACGGCCCGCTCGCATAGCGATCAAATAAATTATAATTAAAATTTGTAATTGGATGATTGCATGTTGCGAGGATTGCGGACTCGAAGATTTTTGTTTTAGGGAGAATCGTTTTGGATAAATATTTTTTATTTTGTATTTCGTCCTTTCTCCGTTTTGTTATTATTACATCATGTTATTAGTCAGCGTTTCACCGGTGGCATCTTTAGCTATATTGATTTGGAGATCGGTTCTGAGAAAATTATTTTAGTGTTTTCTTTTAATGAGGTACCTATCAATACATATAATAAGACACTAAAATGCGAGTGTCTGTAAATTTAATATTTTTCAAAAAAATTGGTAGAGTGCGATTAAAAAAGTTTTTGGAATTATTGTCTGTCTGTTTATATGTCTGTCTGGTACGTTATAACTTCGAAAATACTCAACGGATTTGAACGCGGTTTTCACAGTTGGATTACATATAATTAGGAGCGTTGCCAAAACTTTGTTTCGTCAAAATCGGTTAAGGGAAAAAGAAAATATGGTCGATTGAAAATTTACTTCAAACACTGCTTCAAAACTTTTAATGCGTTTACTTACTTTTAATTTAATTTAGATAAGGCTAGTATTTCTACTTTATATTATCCATATCAATAAAGACAAAAACACGCACTGCACCTATTATTTTCTTGAATTTGATCGTAAATTAAGTAACATAAAATCTCAATAGATGGCGCTGACTTACTTTACAACTCGCTATGGTTACGTTTTCGCATTATGGTATAGCAGATTGAAATTAACCCCAACAAATCGTCCCAACTGGGAGCCCCTTGCGCTTTTGCCGAAAAGGCTGAGTGGCGTCGCCGCAAACCGTCCCGCTGTAAATATTAAAGCTCTTAGTAACTAATATTGTAGGTCATCCCAAAAAAAAAAAAAAAAAAATCCTCAGCAAATTAAAAAAAAATGATGGTCTTTGTCTTTGTGGTTCTTTTGGGTTGGTTCTTTGGTTGTAGTCTATCTATTGATTGGTTTGGTAAATGGACGGTTCGGTTCGCTATCTATTGTTAGTTGTTTTGCTTGAATTGAAAATTGAATTTGTTGTTTGAGGGAACATACGATCGTGTCGTATACAAGGTGGATACAAATCAACTGCAAATATTTTAAGGTCAGATACAGACCACTATACTGAACAACTTTTCCAAATAAACTTATATCGAAATACGAAATTTTATTTTTCTCTCTCCATACTAAACTAGATCAGCTGATTCTCAATTTGTATGGGAGGTCAAAAATTTTTTTTCGTATTTCGACATAAGTTTATTTGGGAATGTTTAGTGTAAATTCACCTTATATAAAGAATTTTAATTATTTTAAATAATGCCTAGGAGGAAACGATCTAATCTGTCGCATCATTCCAGAATAGCTAAAAGCAGAAGGTTAGCTAGATCTCAAGAATCGAATGCGGATAGACAGATGCGACTCGATGAAGATAGGTAACGCCATGCATTGTCTCGGTCTTTAGAAACTTCTTCTGACAGAGAGTCTCGGTTGTCCGAAACTCAAGGTTTTGGCGGAATGAAGTGATTTACACGTCATAACAGTGTTGTGCATCAGGATGATGCTACCACCTACCCTATCGAGTTTTTTAGTTCATTGGCTGCAAGTGGTCTTCCTGCTCATAACATTACCCTTAAAGTAGTTTTTTATTTGTTTTCTAGAATTATTGGCTTACTTTTTTTTTATTTTGAAAATAAAACAATAAATTTGTTTGCAAATTTATTTCAGGATAAACGATATCGCAACCCCTATCAAAACATATCTAATAGTTTGTCATTGACGACATTGAAGAAGAAAATGGTAGAGAACGCTCTTAGCGTTAAGTCCGTTAATATATAAGTACTAGCTGTTCCCCGCGGCTCCGCCTCGGGTGGGACTCGGTAATTTCATTTATATAAAAGTAGCCTATGTTTGACCTTAGGTCGTTAAACACATCCCTACCAAATTTCATCACAATCGGTCCAGCAGTTTAGCCGTGAAGAGATGATAGACAGACAGACTTTCGCATTTATAATGTTAGTATGGATATGGAAGTATGGATATGGATTTTGTACTTATCTATCTATCTATACATATAATAGGACATTAAAAATCGAGTGTATGTACATTAAATATTTTTCTAAAAAACTGATACGAGGCGATTAAAGAAGAGTAACAGAAACCAAAAAACAATTTTTGGAATTTTTGTCTGTCTGTCTGTCTTTCTGTATGTCTGGTATGTTATAACTTCAAAACTACTCAACAGATTTGAACGCGTTGGATTACATATAATTAGGAGCGCTGTCAAAACTTTGTTTCGTCAAAATCGGTTAAGGGAAAAAGAAGTTATGGTCAATTATTGAAGTTTACTTCTAGCACTGTTTCAAAACTTTTAAACAGAGTTGAATGCGGTTTACATAAACGTATTTAATATATATAAAGCTACAATTTCTACTCTGTTTTATCGATATCAATAAAGACAAAAAGACACTGCAGTCTCCATTAAATTTTAAAAAATTAACACATTGAATGTGTGTGGGCGTATAATTTAGTTACATAAAATTTCAATAGATGGCGTTGAATTTATTTTAATTATTTTTTCGCATATGATATAGCAGATTGAAATTTTTTCTTACGGCAATTAATACGGTTGGATTGTTTATCGGTCGTTTGTTGTGATGTATTGTAAGCTATTTGAATTGATTAGTTGGTTGGTTTGGCTTTGGTTTAAAAAATAATTAAATCAGCAAGCCAGTTCAGTTGTTGTTCGACGGAACATAAGTACGGTCGTGTCGTAAGGTCTAATTTAACTAACTTATCACTATTTATTGATATTTTCTCCACTTTTCACGTTTACTATAACTTTAGAAGTGGCTTTTAGGTTCTAATGACCCTGTAATAGGCTGCGTCTACTCTTTTAGAGACAAAGATGTGATAGTATGAATGTTAATATTTTCAGTTTGATATCGTAGCAATGTAATGGCTTTATAAAATTGGCATGGGAATAGGATACTACTTATATATTTAACTATAGGTCTGGATAGTTGTAGTTCCCACAGGTTAAGCGAAAAGCGAACTACACGCGGGCGGAGCCGCGGGCAACAGCTAGTAACAAAATATAAGTATGGATCGAAACTGGTATTTTTTACCTATACCTCCGAAATAACTATCTTTAAGCTGGTAAATTAAAATACCCGTAAATTGTAGGGTTTTTTGTAATTTTATTATTTTGTGGTGCAAAAGAGTATTTCTATTATATTGTCCCAAATGGTTGGAGCTTACAAAAAAATTATAGGCGAAGATAGTTATATTCATAATATATTATTATTTATTGACAAACTAGCTGCACCCCGCGGTGTTACCCGCGGTTTATCACAGTAGCGCCATCTACTTTTTAAAGGGCCATTGACTGTCAGAATTTATAACCAAACTTACGGGAATCGTGTATTTATTATGTGTGAATCCAAGGTCAGCTATCTCAATCCGAAATTTTTAAAAAGTGGCCTTGTCGTTTGGGCGTAAAGAAGTAAATAACATACAAACTTTGACCTATGAGGTCAAGGATATGTGCGAAGAGATAAGAGTAACAAAGATTATATTCCCTTTGAACCATAGCTACAGTCCATAAAGTCTTAGTACCTGGGCGACCGAGCTCCGCTCGTCTTTCAAGCCATTTAAAAATTATATATGCGCGATTTATACTGATTTAATACTTTTATACTCCAAAACAAAAAAAAAAACTTTCTTTAGTTGGGATTTGAACCTGGAACCACCAGAGTACAAAGCAGATGTCTTAACCACTGGGCTATCGAAGCAGACCCGCCGGCGCCGAAATTATTGTACTATAACTACAATTTCATGCGGAAAATCTTTTTGTTGGAAAATATGGGAAAAACGAAATATGGGAACCTGGCTAGATTAATTTTTTGACTTTACCTATGTTTAAATTTTCAAAGAAATCGTTAGAGCCGTTTTCGAAAACGCGAGACAAATATATATATATAAATATACATACATACAAATATTGCTCGTTTAATAGTATACGCTCGTATTTAGTAGTAGTAAATCTACGTACGCCATCAGCATCGTACAATTTTTCCACCAAATTCATGAAACAGCTGTAATCCTAGTGCTTTAATCGCAGCATTTATCCTAAGTAATTGTAGAATCGGACACATAAATTAGGTTTTACCGTTATTTGCCACTGCGACTATTACCATTGTGATTATCGCATAGTCGCATAGGCACCATTTTACAAATGCGATGCGATTAAACCAGGATTAAGTACGTGTAGGGTTGCCAGGTGTTAGGATAAAGCAGGACATATGTAGGATTTTTGATTGCTTGTCCGGCCAAAATAAGCGGCATCCGGCCGAAAGTTAGGACAAAAAAAAATTAGTTTTACACGTTTTATAAAAAAATAGACAAAAAAAACAAGATGTCCGGATTTTTTACCCAAATGTCAGGACAAACTCACAGGTCTGTCCGGCTTTTGCGTCTGAGGACCTGGCAACCCTAAGTACGTGCGATTTAACCAATAACGAACATAAACAAGAGGTGACGGAGGCTAGGGCGTACTCACGGAAATGCCAACTCATTGAATACCAATTTTAAAATAAGAATGTTCCTTCCTTGTATTGTTTTTCTTTAAAGAATATGAACTTAAGCTACCTACATTTTTGTTAGGTGCTTTCTCCATAAGAACCAGGAAAAATTTATTGTTAAACTCGTCTCTATATTTGTAACTAGCTGTTCCCCGCGGTTTCACTCGCCATTAGTGTGTATGTACTATAGCCTATAACCTTCCCCAAGAATCAGGCTTTCATATACAAAAAGAATTTTGAAAATCCGAGTAGTTTTCAAGTTATAAGCGTTCAAACAAACAAGCAAACAAACAAACAAACTCTTTAGCTTTATTATATTAGCATAGATGTATAGATAATGTGAAGGCAGATTATAGTGACAAAAATCCTCATTCATGGCATGCCACGACATAAATTAAAACCATTACTTCCAGCAGATGATCATGAATGACGGTGAAGTAGTGAAACGCATTGAACCGAAATGGTAGTTAGTTAACTACCAGTTAACTTGAAGATTCACGTAAACATAGACCGCAGGCACTTCGTTTGTTTGTTCTACGAATTCCAAAGGTAGTATAATAGTATAGCAAATTGCATCTAAGTATGAATTTCCATAACAGACTGATATTTCTAGTTTTTTTTTCATTATTGATTAAAGCTACGTTTTAACTTCTAACCAAAATAGGAGATAATTTTATACCGTGTATCCGTAGCGCGTAAATAAATGGGCTGATTTGGATGCGGTTTAGCTAATAAAATATTAGATCTGTTCAGCCTTTTGAAGAAAATTAGCTCATAACCTAACTTTTTCTTACTGTTCGCATACCAACAAATATCATATGCGCCAACCATAATAAGAGAGGTCGTCTGCATACTCACAAATGTATCTGTTATGAATGCTAACGCCAGAGGCAATCGGGGTATCACAGATTTATAATGCACCCCAGTCCCAAAACCGGGGAAAACCGGGAAATGGCGCGATAGAGTTAAAATTTAAGTGTCCTTTCTGCGTGTTTAATGAACAAATGCCATTTTGCTAGCATCTGTTTTGTTGAGTTGCTGTTATATTTGAGTTCATTTAAACTATGTTAAAGATTTAAATATTGAGTTACGTTAAAGAAGTGATATACATACAATCTACGGTATTGTAGATTTTCGGAGGCCGCACGATATATTATTAGAGGATCCAAATCACCAAAATCGTAATCTCATAAAATTTAAAATTATTGAGCTTCTTCATGAAGCAACTACAGGACATAGGCATCCTTTTAAAATAATCTTTTCTACTTTGCTGCAAGGATACCTTTCGCTAATCTATTTCTGTCTCAAATAATATTATAAACTATATCTTTTCCGATTATCAATCCCACTAATGAATCTATCCCAAATTCATCGAAAAATACATTAGAACTAAAAATATTAGACGTTTCTAGAATTAAACTTACACGCCACAAACAAAACATTGGGCCGTATGACACAACACAACATAGCTATTCCAAGCAGCCACCTCATTGCCTGGATTAAATAAATCGCATGTCGTAACAACGAAGTTTCGCGAAAATACCAAACAGCATGTGGTACAATAATGCCACATAAATGACGCTATGAATTTTCCATAGCTCGTTCAACAAGGGGTTTAAGATTTATTACTTCTCAAACTATCGAGTCTTAGCTCCCCTTATTTCGTTTCTATTTCGACTTCAGAAGTACTACTATCCTTTTCATTTATTAACAAAACAGGTGAGAAAGGTGCAACTTCAAATTCAAGATCGCGATCGTCTAATCCAGAATAAGACTGTAAGGGGAGCTTTAATAACGCTATTTTCCGAAGGGTGCTAAATGCAATTCTTCAAATCCCAGACGACCTTAAATTTACTCAACATCTAAAACCAACTTTATGCTATCACATTTAAGATAGAAATTGAGATGGCTAGAAGAAGTTTAATGAAAATGAATATGCGTTTATATTGAACCGTAAGTCCTTTTAGTAAAAGCTATTTTCCGATAAATTACTACTGAAGTGTTAGACGATGCGTCAGCTGCAGTCCACTTCAAGTTGTTATCAATCATGGTTGTAGATTTAATAAGAGTTGTGAGAGCAGGCTCTGAAGGATGGATCCGTTGAATGTTTCAGAAACTTTGCTTGATATATTGGATTTCATTTCCGTCAAGTTGGTTATTAAAATCATTTATCTGTTCGTCCAAACTGTTTCCAATTTCAGGAAGATAACTTTCATTTCCCTTTTTCAAATTACAAGGTAATTTTTGTTCACAAGTAAAAATTTAGCCAAAAGAAAGTTGAGTGAATTGAATACCTGCTGAGAAATTACCGATAAATAAGACTTTATCTGTAAATACAAAGATACTTTATAATCACCTATATTGTATTCTATTTTGTACTAGTTAGATAAGGTACTTGAGCTGTTCTGTCCGTTTTGTACTACTTTAAGCGTATATTGCACATACTATTACTTAATGGATATTCATTAGATTTTTGTTTGCAATTCGTGCACAATGCTCGAAGAAAAGCCTAATTATTGGATTGTTTTAACAAAAGTTGCATTACTCTATATATCATTCTCTTATTTCTACAGCAAATATTATAACAAAAATCATTAACATCGATTTCAATTTTATTTTGCACTTTAACATGATATATACTACTCATTATTAACATAACAGCATGAGATTCTTTAAAATGCGTACCCAAAATAGCTAATGTTGGTAAAAGACTAGTATTAATATCTTTTACGTGATCCGTTGCGCCGTGGTGGCACCAATCTTTAACAGTCTTGTGAGTGTCTACAAGTGGTATCACGATGGCAGAACACTGGTCCTGGCTGACTGGGTCTGAGGCTGCGGAGTACACCTACAGTCCTCCAACGAGACCCAGCAGACCACCTCACCGACCGCTGGTCAAGCTCGCAACCAGCGCACATCTTCACACCATAGCCAGGTAATTTGACTACATATCTTAATCCAACATTAAGATTTGTATTTTCAATCTGCTTTTTAGCATCTGAATGTATAACCACAGGAAAGAGTAGGTACTTACTTTTTAACAATATTTATTGGTATCTATATTATAGTTTTCACTGTTGCATCTTGATTACTTTTCGGATATCCAAAAAAAAAATATAGGATTTTTTATTGTTTTCGGATTTGGTTATTAATAAATTTCTATTTGGAGGCACGGCAGAGAACATTGATATTTTTGTTCAGAAGCTAAGTCTCTGCTGTGACTTCTACTTTTACTCGTTATGATGAAATACTTAAGTAAGTAATCAAGCTTATTTTGTAAATTTGTAAATTAATTTACTACTGCGACGAAATACTAAAACAATCATTTCAGGAATAATGATTTAAAGTTACAAAACGTTTATGCCAAGAAGATACATCATCTTATTCTTATCTTATTGGCTTACTTACTACCATTTTCATAAAAAACCAAATAGAGAATATAGGTAACAGTTTCTTTCTTTGTATTAGCTGTAATGTCTTGGATTTAGCCGTGTCTAATTTACATTTTCTCGCGTTTTAACTTCTTTTTCGCCACCACTTGAAATACTGCCCACCATTCTCAGTAATGCGACATAAATGCGGATGTAAGTAGTAAATTCCTTTTATTAGCCTTTTTTCACCGGCTTTCCCCGCTTTTGCATTCACCGCGAAGCGTGGGTGAAAAATGGTGGCGGTCTCCATAGAATCCATTCCGTTTTGGAACCACCCTATTTTTGCAGCCCATAATTTCATTCACAAGCGATTCACGATCTTATTCCACTGTCATAATGACTAGAGATTTAGTTATAAATATTTCAACTGCAAGTTAGAAAAGTTAAGTAACTTCTTATTTTTCTCATAGCTTTTTAACTTTATCGTGATTTACTTAGACTCTATCGTCTCCTTCAAAAAGCTCAATTTCGTTTATATTTTAACTTTCTTCCTAATGATGTTCGTTTACAAAGTTATTCTTTGCGTGTGGCTTTTCAGCTTTGGTATTGAGAGTTGCATTTTTAGGTGAAAATGCAAGTTTGTTCTGTCGTTCCGGGTGCACTGACAGTTTGATGGATTGTTGCAGTGCTGAGGATTTCATTAAAGCCGATGGATGAATGTTTCATGAACCTTTTTTGGCGTGTTGTTGAATTTAACAAGTAGAGAACTTAATGTTTTTTGTGATAAATTAAAATCAGTATTTTTACAACCGTTTATTAAGCGTTTAACTATTTATTTAGTACTCTGGCTGTAAGAATTTCGTATCTGTTTATTTCGCTAATAAAATCGAATAACAATCTATGCAGTATTGTTTCATATCATTGAGTAGAAATTAAATAATATCCCATTAACATCATCATTATTTCGTGTAGGTGACACGGTCAATTGACCATGCACACCCTGGTGTCAGAGTTCGTCGGAACCGTCTTTCTTGCTTCCGAAGTACGGAACCAAACCAAAAAGATTACTATAGATAGAGTTTTTCTAACTTAATCAAAGTGATTTTATTTTATATCTATTTATTTATGTACAATAATTTAATTTTACTCTGTTTCAGGTAAGATGGCGAATTTATGGCAGTATTAAAGTCCCATAAATTACAAAATTGGTAAATATTTTATTGTTTTTATCGTTTTATTAAACTTGAATTGAAATTGTGATATATTCTACAGACGTGAAATACATACTCGTACGTTCGTATGTGTATTTAAATATGTACTGTTAAACCTAAAATGGGTTTGTTGGTAAATGGCTTTTCACCTCTTAGATATAATCTCTAACGTTATTCTATTTTGATCTACTTCGACAGAGAAAGTATGTAAAGTGGGCCACATTAGTATTATACCGTCTCACCCTTACACATTCACCTAAGGCGGTATTCTTTTTATGTGTTCCACTGTACTTGGACTCCGCAATCTCAAATTAAAAATCATCGATCTCCGTTTGTATCAAATAATTTTCAATTCCATTAATATTGTTAGTGATTTTTGAAAATTCTTTAAAAAAATAACAAAATCTAACCACATGGGGATCGGAGACAATGAGCGATTGAGGTTGCCATCTTATTCCGCGCACGTAGTGTTGCCAGGGGAGAAATAAATATTTCCCCAGAATCAGCCTGTTTTATATGTAAATTTTATATTTCCCCACTCCGTATGGTTGTCGCTTTATTGTTTACATCAGGTGTATGTAAACATACAGATTTATTTGTAAACAGGTGTATGGTTCTGGTTTTATGTTTTTTAAGTTCAACGCACGTAGGCACTTCGAGGAAAATTGGAAATGTTAAATGATTTCCATATAAAGTGGTATTTATGGACAACTGTATATAAAAACAGGCTTACGACATCTGATAATAATAGGTACCTTATATTATCGATAAACGCCAAAATTTAGGGATATGGAAAAGAAGCAATAATTTAAATGTAATAAAGACAGACATCAAAACCATTTTATATAGATAATTAGTCTAAACTGTCAGTGTACAAATTACATAGAATTATATATCACCCGCGCTCTCTAGGCAATAATTTTTTAATCTATAATGAATTAGGATATGCTTTTATAGCATAGTCTAAACTTTATCAATAAACATCTATTCTGTGATCTCAATACTTTATGCTGTTTGTCCCGCCCAGGGAAAATTAATTTTCCTAATGACACGTCGATCGCAACGTCGCGAAGTGCCTGTTATTTTGTAAGGAAACCATTAGACCGTTTTCAGTCGCATGCGTCAGAAATGGTTGGTTTTTGTATAAAGTACATTGAGCTTCATTATTGAAATTATATGTGAGGTAGACCTTTGCATTAAGGTCGTCTATATTGGTAACTTACATTCATTTCTGCCGCCAAAGGTAACTAATATAATATCCATATACAATACTGAATCTTTTTATAAACTAGGAAATTAATTGTGATGAAACTAGACTAATAGAACATTCTTATGAATGAATGGATATGTCATAATTTCAGCCACAAAATAATTTCTGGTCATTTGATTGAAAACAGCCTGCATCCAGATTTTTCTTGCGACCTTAATAAGATCGTAGGCCCATCTTGTAGGTAGATGTCCCATTCAGATTTTGTGTTCATAAGTTTTGTAAATCTTAAAAGTTTTTGTTACTCAATCACGAGAAAACGGCTGAACGGATAAGGATCAAATTTTAACCACAAGTAGTAAATATTTAATGGCGAAAAAAACAGGCCAAATTCTTCCACCATTTTTATTTTACATTTTAAATATCAAATGCCTAAGTTAAAAAGGTCTTCAGTATTTTTCAATGACCGCCTCAATCATAGTGACTTCAGGAGCGATGCCCTCCTTGGTTGCGTCCTTCTTGAAGCAAGCGGCTACCTTCACCACTCGACTGCATTCGTCTTCGATGTCATCATACTGTTTTTCACAATTGTGGATCAGAGATACCATCTTCTGAGAAAGGACTTCACCTGTTGGGAACGGATTTGATTAGTTATTCATTTATAAGAAAGATGGGTTATCATTTTGGATCGTACCCAATGGAAATCTCTAGGCTCTACCTACCCCTGTGGAAGATAGGCGTGTTGATATGTATGTATGTATCTTTTATGACGCAGTTTCGATTCTCTTAGTAAATGTGATCCCACATGTCGAGTGAAAGGTGCTCAAAGTGGACTAGGCTAGGTGCTGAATGTGCTGGTGGCTTACCAAGTTACCACCATCTTGTAAAACCATACAAGATCCATTAAGTAAGCGAGACAGCGCAATACATTATGTAAGGCGACATCTCCCTTACTCACTGGAACTTGCATGATTTTAAGAGACGGTAGTAGCCCCATAGGTGCTGAATTTCTGGGTGCTCAAAGTGGATTATCTCAAATAAAGAGAGATGTAAAGTATTTATAATGCTAAGACAAACAGACTTATGCGCAGCCAGATAGTAGGCGGTTGCAGTTGCGTAAGGACATGAAATACCAGAAGTTATTTGTTTAGCAGATACTAAAGCTAAAAATATTGTATACAGCTCTCTCAAAAGTTCTCTGTTTTGTAGCTACAGGGGTTAATACATAACATTACCATGGAAATTCTATGACCAATGAAGGTTATTTCATAATTTTGACGTAGGTTAGAAGTAATCCTGATAAAGCGCACTTAACCACAGAATAATTAAAACCACTACGTAAAATTAACGAAATACTGCGGTCCTGTAGTGGTGTGATGGTAGACAGAGAATTAACGAATAAATTAACTGCACCGTTTGCATTAAAACACCATGTAATAAAAGTGGTGGAAGGAATAAAAGTATTCCGTTGGTGGTAGGTAAGTTGAAGGTAGACCTGGATCCAGGTAGCTTTTAAAACCAGTCAGTTTATGAATGAATGAATGAAATTTATATTACATTAAATGTGGTATGTACATGATGAAAAAGTTATTATAATAATCTCACACATTAGTCATCATTTCAAAAAAAAAATTACTGACATGCAATAGACTATTTGCTGTGTATTATAAATATTTAACTTCAATCTCCCAAAATAGATTCTTGTAGTCAAAATGATAGCCATAATCATGATAAATATAAGTTATTTACCATTGGGAAAGCTCTTGACGTACTCGTCCATATTGACATGGTCTATCCTCGTATCGTCCTTGAGCAAAGAGAACTTTTTGGACATGCAGATGATGGCACAGCCCAGCTCACGGTGCACTATTTCGAAGTCATCGCTCCAGAAGTGTTTAAACTCTTCCATTATTTCGCTCGTCAAACCTGACTAAAAAAACAGAATACAATAGAATATAATACAAAAACATTTGTCATACACAATTTACTGTTACCTTTGATATCTAAAGTTATGACAGATTTTGAAACATACAGGGCCAGAGTATTTTTATCTACCTTTTACTTAAATGTAATTAGACGTAAGAAGAACTTGCAACTTATAATATATTATATTTGTAGTATTTAGGCTATTCGGAGGCTGCTTTTCAGACATCACTCTCTCTTAGAATCTTCGAGCTTTCATGATTGCGTCCTCAGCCAATCATAGACCATGATAACTCAGCAATCGATTTGGCGCTGCTATAGTATACTTTGGGTTTTAGGGTGTTTTAAAAAGGATTTATGCTCCTAGTAAAGACTAAGAATTAAAGAAAATATACTTACCTCCTCCCTGCACTCTTCAAGGGTCTTCCCAAAATGGGCTGAGACATGGCTCATCACCTCAGCAGTACCTCTGACGCTGCTGATAGAAGCCAGCACCAAACAGAACACCAAGTAACAAACGGACACCATGTTGCCAAGCTAGACCCAAACAATGACGAAGCGGCGACAACTCTTTAATATATCGTAGATAAACTTTTTTTTTCGTTTTATTGCATATCATTAACACGACCAGCTATTGATGATCCTAATATTGCTTCTCCTGATATTGTTATAGAGTTAGTTTTTCAATGTAAATGTGTCTTTAGAATCAGATGAATATGGGTCTGTGATTTCAGTAGTGGAAGCTAGGATTATAGCGTGTCGAGTGAAACATGATTGCAAGTCATGTGATAGACTGCTATTAGTGATAATTGTTAGTTTGGGATTGATGTCAACCGCCGTGGGCATCTTGTATGCAAATGTTATGGGACGAATACTTGTTTAAGCCTATGATATCTGGATATCATAGGCTTAAACAAGTATTCGTTCGATTGGCAAATTCTGGAATTTGCCAATCATCTTTCTCTACAGGAATCTATAGTAAAAAGTTATTTCTTTCCACAACATGCAGATTTTAACATGTATTTTGGATTAGATGTTTTTTTGGTTGACTGCGATTCCAAATAGTTTCAAGTTTTTTGTCTTACTGGTACATTATTTATCTTATTTCTTTATTTTTAACTATATAAATACGTATCTATTGATGATATGAAAAATATGATTAATTATTGTTTATTATGGGCACCGGTCGGCAGTAGTTTACATAACTACTTGGTGGCGGAAGTACGCAACGTTATTTGATAAGTACTTGTACCTTTGACTTCCTCAAAGTGACGCCTGAATCTATTAAATATAATAACTGTCGTAATACAGATATGTTCGTAAATAACATCATGAAAAAATTGGTCAAGCGCGAGTCAGATTTACGCAGCTAGGATATCACTTGTATCAGATCTATTTTCACCGCCCATTCCAAACGTTTTACGTCCCTACCCTACGTTAGCTTTCATTAAATTCCCATTTTCCGCCGTGCAGGTTTGGCAAATCACCGGCCTTAGTATTCATAGGGCAGTACCACGTCTATTGTCCCGGTCTCCGGTTCAAAACACGCTCACGCTTGACCGGAAATAATGGAGTCCCGTGATTCATGGAGCCATGAATGACTCGGCTCCGGATCAAAATACATTCAACGCGCAGTAATCTATTTTTCTTTACATATGCTACCTCATCATCATCATATCGTTTGGGTTACAAGGTCAATTGACCATGCACACCCTGGCACTAGAGTTCTTCGAAACTACCTCTCGGCCTCTGACGTGGTTTCTTTAACGACCACCAGATCAGTTGGCAGCCAGGCCAGGACCAACGGCTTAACATGTCCTCCCAAGCACAGAATCATCTCTATTATGATTAGAGCATTTATTATCAGGCAGTAAGGTGACTCAAGCCTGCAATGTTCTAACCAAACTGTAAAAGAAATAATTAAATTAAATGCTACATTTCTAATCCTATCAAAATATATACATAAATTATTAGTGACTGTGAATAAAATAGTAAGTTTTGACGTTTTTGAAGAAAATGCTGCTGTGGAGTTTGTGGCGCCACTTCTTCTCCACGGCTAAACTGCTGGACCGATTGTGATGAAATTTTGAAGGGATGTAGTTAACGACCTGAGGTCAAACATAGGCTACTTTTGGGCGCGATATAACTGAGTCCCACGCGGGGCGAAACCGCGGGGAACAGCTAGTTTGTATTTAAATTAATTTGTACTCGCGTTTTCGAAAATGGCTATTTCTTTGAAGTTTTAAACATAAGTTTTTACATAGTCAAAAAGATAATCTAGCTAGGTTCCATGTCTGGGAAAATTCATTTTTACCAATATTTTTACGCTACAAGATTTAAAAAAAAACCGAAGCTCAGGTACTATAATGACTATATACCAACCAACAAGTACACTTGTTGTAACTAATTATGACACAAAAGACGTAACCGCTGAAACATGAACAATTATGTCAATACGATAAAATTTTCACGTTAACGATGACCAAGCGGATTCACTAGTTAATCAAACCACGAATGGTATTTAATTAAATGAAAATCAAGTTCAAACCAATGAGCATACAGGACATATGATTACAAAAGCAATTAAAACAGTTATAAGAACAAACAAATGATCGTGGATTTGATCAGGAACACAGAAGTGGTGAAGATGCATTTGTTAATAGTTGTGGTCTCAGTGGCAGTGGTTGTTATGGAAGGAGTGGACTCGTCTGCTGATATTGTGAAGGATATGACCATTAATTTTGGTAAAGCATTGGAAACGTGCAAAAAAGAAGTTAGTTATATATTGATTATTTTTAAAGTATTTGGTGGATTGAAATGTAGTAATGATAAACTTTTGTTTGTGCTAAAGTCTTTCTTGGAGAATCAACTTGTTAAAGATTTAGGAATTTAGATTAGAGTGTGTAAATTAGCATGAGATGTTTTGGCTCTAGCATTACAAGATTACAAATTTGAGAAAAAGCTTATTTAGATTTTAGATAATTGCAGCAACTAGATCCAAAATTATTTTGCATGGGAGTTACATGGAGTTTAATTTTTTTTTGGACAAGAGTAAGTGTTATTGTCTTAAAGTAATAATTTGCTTTTCAGCTTGATTTGCCAGATACAATAAATAAGGACTTCAACAACTTCTGGAAGGAAGACCACGATGTCACTAACCGGTTGACGGGCTGTGCCATAATGTGTCTCTCCTCCAAGTTAGAGTTGCTCGATACTGATTGGAAGTTCCATCACGGGAATGCCGTAGAGTTCGCTAAGAAGCATGGAGCTGGTTAGATTATGTTTTAAAATATGGTGTTGTTATTTCATTAACATCTTTTACTAAATAATAGGTATTATAATAACAAAATTTGAAAGAAGTAAATTCTAAAATTAGTCAAGAAATATGATCTTATCTGGAAAGTTACTTAATAAAAAATATATAAAGTAGAAGCCTAGCCTTGGAAGATGTATATGACCAGCAGTGGACTACTTGCGGCTGAAATGATGAAGTAGAAATTTTAGTGGTCGCATTTTGAAAAATGAACGAGTATAATCAGTTTTTATAGAGTCTGGAACAGAATCGGGATTATTCAGACTACTCAAGCAAAAAAAATTGAATAATAAAGTTTAGGCTATTTTTAACTAATCGATACAAAAAGAAGAAGAATATCACTCAAACTTAATCATCATCTATTCGGTTTTCCTCAATATAATATTTTGAAAATATAAAATTCGAAATTTTTACTTCTATCGAATTCCCTTTTGTATCTCTCAAGGCTACGGAGAAAACACACTACCCTAAAACATACTACCCTAATACACAATAACTACATTTATGTCTAAGGTAAGATATACTTTACTATATGACCCTCTCTACTTATTTTATTTTCAATTATATCTAGATGACGCCAAAGCCACTCAAATAGTAGACCTCATCCATAACTGTGAGAAGACGGTTGGAGCAGAAGAGGACGTCTGCCTCAAAACTCTGAACATCGCTAAATGTTTCAAGATGGAGATTCATAAGCTGAATTGGGCGCCTTCCATGGACCTTGTCATAGGAGAGGTTTTAGTTGAAGGCTAATAATAATACACAAGTTTAAATGCATCAAAATTTATGTTTTTCAATACAATGCTCTTAATATTATCACATGGTAAAGATAAGTCGTCAAGTAACTTTGTCATTTCATTTATTTATTCTTTTAGAACATTTATGAGTTTTATATGCATAATTTATTTGCAAATTGAGATTTTTTTATTCACCGATTCACTTATCTGAAAGAGATTCGCTTTCTTCATTTTATCTTAGCCGTTCCCCGTGGCACTTGGATATATAAAGCCCAAAAATATATCCTATAAATGATAAAAGTCTATCTTTGACCCCTGTGCCCCTAGTATGAGTTTTTCTAAACGCAGACGCTAGCGACTGCGTTAGCAATTTAGTATGGCAAACCTGTACAGCGCCTCTGGCGGATAGTAAGGCAACTAAGAAATTCCATACAAAATCCTAACGCAGTCGCTAGCGTCTGCGTTAAGAAAAACTCATACTAGGGGCACTGGTCTTTAATCCATACCAAATTTCAATAAAATTAGGCCAGCGGTTCAACTCCAAAAACGAACAGACAGAAGACATACATACTAACCCTCGTATTAAGAAACCTTTGATAAGATTTTAACTAAAATATGTTTTAGCTCTTTCTCTCTTACCTGACACTTCATGTGAAAGAACGAGACGAAACACATATTAACTAAAAAAGGCTTAACAAACGTTTCTTAATACGGGTGTTAGAGATTATCTTCTACTATGTTTAATGGGTATTAGGTGCCGGCCGAATTTATTATATTGAAATTATGACAAAGATTTAACTTTTTAGAGTTATGAAAAAGAAAAATCTTGGAATACAAATAAAGTAAGCATTTTACAATAAAATAGTGCAATAATTGTACTGCTCTTTTCACTAAAAATCCGTCTGATAATTCATAATTCATGTATAATTGATAAAACATCAAGAAGTATGTTATTTTTTTTTTTCATTCCATATTTTATTGTATTAAGTAATGACAATTTACAGACTTCTTATTTTTTTTCTATTTAATTTGATATTTTTCTTTGTGCCTTTTAGAATATTAAAATAAAACCCAAAGACCTGGCTTGTCTAATGGACAATTATTCATAAATAAAAGTAAGTTAGTCCTTAATCATTTTATTTATAGTTTAAGTATTACAATAAACTATGATTTTTGAGAAATGGTTCATTGTGAAATAGCTTATTTAGAATAGAATTCTGGTTTTTTAATCATTAATTTATTAAACTTAAATAATAATAAAATAAATTATTCTGGTTTATTATAAATAAATATGTTTTGCCAGCAGTAATTGTTACACTATTTCTTTTAATTAATACCTCCGTTAGTTTGTGGCTGTTTGTTCATTATCCTAATAACGTGTCAAACGACCATGCACACCCTAGTGTCAGAGTTCTTTGAAATCGCCTATAGGCACCTGACATTGCTGTTTGCTAAAAAACTGAAGGCTTGATTTTGTTTAAAAGAAAGTTCAAGTTAGTATAGATATAACTGAATTATAAATTCTTACTAGGTATAAAAAGTGAACACACTTAAATAGCAACAGCAGCTAAATCAAAAATGTCAGAGTTTTTGGTATATGTTTGTACGCACAAGTCCGCACAACACACAGAAACTACTGCATAGAATTACTATGAATACTAAATATGGAGAGAAGTATGGAGGTTCTAGGTACCACCACTAGGGTATTTATTAGCAATCTATATATATAAAAGAAAGTCGTGTTAGTTACTCCACTTACAACTCAAAGAAGCCGAAACAACAATTTCAGAACCCATCTCAATTTTTGGAGATGTACAATACAACGCACCTTACGCAACTTCTGCATAGAATTAAATATACACTGATTGAGTGGGCACCAAAGTAAGTTCAAAACTTGTCTTACGGGAGACTAACTCAACGATACAACATCGTATACTATTAAACGAGCAATATTTGTGTATTCTTATATAAAAGTTAATTTATACTCGCGTTTTCGAAACGGCCCTAACGATTTCTTCAAAATTTTAAAATTAAGTTCTTACATAGTCAAAAAGATAATCTAGCTAGGCTCCATGACTGAAACCAATTTTATCCATATTTCCACGCAAAAAGATTTTCTGCATAAAACGAGCGAAACTCGGTCGCCCAGGTACTTTTAAAACAAAAACATGTTACGTAGTTAAACGTCCATGATCCAGGTCAATTTGAAAGAGATCATTTCCTTCTTGACCTGACCGGGGAACCCTTGACCTTTGGCGTGGCAGCCTGGCATGATAACCATTAGGTCACAGGGTTCGTCAAGATTGTATATGTAGTTTTAACTATGGATGACATCGGGCTGAGAAAGATGAAGCAAGAAGAGGTCTTATCATTAATATAGGCTCAATTCACTGCAGGAAAATAAATATAGCTGACTGAGTAAATTTTTATGTGCCAGCAGCGTATTAAGATGCTACTAGGAAACACCTTGAACTATATTCCTTTGATTATTTCCATATTTATATAGATAACTAGCTGTTCCCCGCGGCTTCGCCCCGCGTGGGACTCGGTTATATCGCGTCCAAAAGTAGCCTATGTTTGACCTCGGGTTGTTAACTACATCCCTACCAAATTTCATCACAATCGGTCTAGCAGTTTAGCCGTGAAGAGATGACAGACAGACAGACAGACAGACAGACAGACAGACAGACACTTTCGCATTTATAATATTAGTATGGATATGGAAGTATGGATATAACACGCATTATCAAAGAACTAGCTTTTTCGCCCGCGTGCATTTCTATCTGGAACCATGCTTTTTCCCGTGATAAAAGGTACCCGTATAATGTCCTTCTCAATACTTCTAACTGTGTATGCAAAACTTCAATAAGATTGGTTTAGTAGATAGACCGTGAAAACGTAACAAACAAACTCACTCTACTATTTATAATATTAGTTTTCTCCTTTGTCCTTGCGGTATTTCCTAGTTACATCTTCAGCTCATGCTTCGGAGCCCAGGGTACGCTTTTAATCATGTTCGTAATTTGGCGGTACTGGTTAATGCAATGGAGCATCTGCCATCTGACCTTACGAGTATCAATCTTATTTCAGGGAAAATAGACCGAAATAACAGAATTTAGATGTGATAGTGTCCAACACAGCAAGTTTTTAGGCTGCCTAAAGGAATCTGACATAGTCTAACTGCCATCTAGCGGTAACAACCGGGACCAATGGCTTATTGTGGCCAATCATTTCCGGAGCACACCAAAGCTTCAAGATATAAATGCGCTATGGGTTACCAATCTAAGCTAGGTCGCCTTAGCTGTCGTAGTATCAGACAATAGTATGAAGTAAAACCATACACATATTCAGTACAAGAAAATTATTAAAAAATTAAATATTAAAAATTTATTTATGATAATACCCTTCCAGTCGTTTAGACTACAAGGCGACAAATACAGACACCTCTTTCGAGCAGCTGGATAAAAATAATATCACACAGACTTAGAGGCGGTGTAATTGGTAATTGTAAGTTAATGTTGACAACCTAGTTAACGTTGCCGTTGTAATTGCACAATATGGCTCAACAAGATGAAATTTTCAAATTGACAATTACCGAGTGCGAACACTAGATAATCAAATCGCAAATGACATTGAATAACATGGAAAACAAATGGTAACTAATGAGAGTACTAAACATGTTATTATTGAAGCAATTAAAACTGATATAAAACTAACGGGTGAGCATTAGTTAGATCATGAAAAATATAGCAAAGAAGAAGTGAAGATGACTTTCTTGGTGCAAGTGGTTGCTGCTGCAGTGGTGCTCATGGCGGGAGTGAAGTCTTCGTCGGATATCATGAAGCAATTGTCGATGAATTTCGGCAAAGCATTGGACACTTGCAAGAAGGAAGTACGTAGTTTTTGTTTACGTGATATAAATTTATTTGTTTTATTAATTACTAGCAGTCCACCCCGGTTTCGCCCGTGGTACATACAAAGTCTATGTCACTCGGGGATAGTATAGCTTCGCAACGGTGAAAAAAAATTTCAAAACTTTATATTATTAGTATAGACTATGGTTAATTTTCTAATTTGTTCAATCATTAGTTTAATCTCTAGACACAGAAGTTACGTATATTGGTTTGGATAATCTGACTGAAATTATTCATAAAATGTTCTACTTCTCGGTGTAAATAGATCAAAATATCGAATGATTTGCAATTAAATTGTTACACATTTTATAAAAAATAGTTTTTTTTTTTATTAGATGATCTTTGACTCAAACAATATGCGTGTTTCTGTATTAAAATTATGCCTCCCTCATTCTTTGATATTTCATGTGAGGTTTTAATTACATCATGAAAGGTGTAATTAAATTTAAATTTAAGATACTAAAATTTTGGCATCAACGAAAAAAATAGGTGTTTCTCCTTGTAAACAATCTGTAAGACGTTTAATAAACATAGGAAACTCTCCCTACACAAGTTGAATTCAAGTTTTTTTAACTTGTCGCCATTTAGAATCAAAACTACAAATTTAATCAGGACTAATGTCAAATCATCTTTAGAATCAATATCCTAACAACCCTACAGCTCGACTTGCCAGACTCCATAAACCAGGACTTCTTCAACTTCTGGAAGGAGGACTACGAGATCACCAACAGGCTGACGGGATGCGCCATCAAGTGCCTCTCTGAAAAGCTAGATATGATTGACGTTGACGGGAACATGCATCATGGAAAAGCGCACGAATTTGCCACAAAACATGGAGCGGGTTCGAATTTTTTTTCAGTATCTTTCTATCTTTTAAGAGTGTTTTTGTTGGTGGGATAGTGTCTTGGATGGTGGTTTTGGAGCAGGACCAGAAGCACCTGGACACCTACTTTTCGCTTGAAAGTAGTGAAAAAATACTTCACTTCTTTCAAGCGAAAAAGTAGGGATAAAGGGGGCTCGCTGTTGAAATGTTTATCAGGAAAAATAAGCAAGTTTTTTTTAGGGTTTGCGGTCCCTGCAAGCCTTTGTCCGCTAATAAAATTTTGTTGAAAATACTTTTTTGTCCATTAGTAATAAATGTACTTATACTCGTACAAATTGGCGGCCTTGCTAAGACTTTCTTCATCTATCAACCAATTACGAGAAACGAAAAATATGTGCAGCGCAAAAAGGTTATTCCAATTATAGACTCATAGGAAATCGCGCGCGGTCTTTAGCGGCATTTTTTTAAATCAAGTAGAATCCAAAGTTTCTTTATTATAATTTCTATGTCTATGCATAGAATAATATTTCAATTTCATGTTCAGATGACGCTATGGCGAAACAGCTTGTAGACATAATTCATGGCTGCGAGAAGTCTGTTGCTCCTAACGAAGACACCTGCATGAAGGTCCTGGATGTCGCCAAATGCTTCAAAAAGGAGATACACAAGCTCAACTGGGCACCGAACATGGATCTTGTAGTAGGAGAGGTCTTGGTAGAAGTCTGAACCATCGCGTGACTCGACGGGATACGGACGGCGCCATTCGAAAACCTCTTACTAATACAACTCTTACTATAGTCTATACCATGTACAATTTGAATTCAGACTTTGTAATATAATCCGTAACTAAATAATCCTATGAATATCATAACGCAGTCGGTAGTGACTACGTTTTAATCTCTTTTAATGTGTATACAAGGAAAATAGCTGGCAATAGATCTAAGTGGAACGAGCTTACATTCTGTGCCGATGCTGACCCCACATAGGAAAGTAAAGGAAAAGAAGAAATGTATATACGGGAAATTAATATATTACTTACTTGCCTATGTACTCACGTACTAATGTATCTTTTCTTTGTAAACTCAGGTAAATTTCTAGTAATTATTACAATGAATACACATTTGAATTTAGTAAGTTAATGCTTAATAACAATAAATATTTGAAATTGTTGAAATAAAGAAGTTTTTTTTAATAAATTTTGTAGATTTTCTTTTTCTTAATGTAAAAAAAATATTAGTTGTATTATTAAATTGGTTTCAAATTTGATAATTTATTTTATTTATTACATCACCGTCGTAAAGAAAGGTATTTTTGACAATATTCTTAAGGTTGACGTTCATTCATTAATTTCATATAAGTGTTGCAGTCAATCGACCATGCACACCCTGGTGTCAAAGTTCTTCGGAACCGCTTCTAGACCTCTGTAGTGGTTTCTTTAACGGCAGCCAGGACCATGCAATAGCCTTCCGAAGCACGGAATCATCTTTATTGTCAGACAATCAGGTGATTCAAGCCTGCAATATCCTAACAAAACTGAAAACAGCAACAAAGTATGTAAGCTTCCCGTGGGAATCGAACCCGCGGCCCTGGTTGACGTTAAGAGTGCGCCATGGTTTAAATGTCTTAAGGACTCTTTTTTTCCTCATTGTAACAATCATCATCAAAATTTCATCACGTTAATCGACCATCGCACCCTGGTGTCAGAGTTCTTCAGAACCGTTCTTCGATTAACCCGTTCAACCGGTATATACTCGTACTCAAAGATAACAGTTTTAACCAGCACCCTGCATTATTTAAACGCGGCATTGATTATTTAATTTATAATTTTTGAAATTTATGAGAAGCAAATGGATGATGGAATAGTTTATATGAGATCACTACCGCCATCTAGTGATAACTGTTGACACTTTCCATGAAGTGATCGTAACCTATTCTCCTGAAGCTTATCCGCTATGTCCGCAACATCTTCTCAATGACGACCTCAGTGGCGTAATGGTTAACATGCCTGACCGCTACTCGGGAGGTGTCGGGTTCGATCCCCGGTCAGGTCAAGATGAAAAAAGATCTTTTTCTGTTTGTCCTGGGTCTTGGATGTTTACCTATATATGTATTTGTAATAAAATATAGTATCGTTGAATAAGTTTTCCATAACACAAGTTTTGAACTTACTTTGGGGCTAACTGATCTGTGTGACTTGTCCCTATATATTATACTAGCTGTTCCCCGCGGCTTCGCCCCGTGTGGGACTCGGTTATATCGCGCCCAAAAGTAGCCTATGTTTGACCTCAGGTCGTTAACTCATCCCTACCAATTTCATTACAATCGGTCCAGCAGTTTAACCGTGACAGACAGACAGACAGACAGACTTTCGCATTTATAATATTAGTATGGAAGAATGGATTTATTATCATGAAATCTGACATCAGGTTATGCAGGGTCAATTGACCTTGTAGTCCACACAATAAGGTGATGATAACGTTTCTCCGAAAGGTTGATTGATAGTGAATTGCTATTAGCATTCAGTCCCCCAATGTATAAGTATTTTTACTTATGAAACAGAACAAAGATTTAGACCGATAATATATAATGCTGCTGGTCCGGCTGCCATCTGGTAATCGTTAAAGGAACCACGTCTGAGGCCGTAAGGCGGTTCCGAAGAACTCTGACATCAAGGTGTACATGGTCAATTTACCGTGACACCTACACTAAATGATGACGATGATGATAATATAATACTAACCAGTATCGCATGAATACCTTTATATATTTATATTATGTCATCTACTGCAACTATTATGTAAGACTAATTAAAGAATTTCATCTTACTCTGCAGTAGTAATGACACCCCACTAGTCCCAATAGCCCCACTACTTAGTAATCAACGACTACAACATCATCTGCATAGACAAAACCCCACAATTATAGACTAATTAAAACTTAAACTGGCCGCTTATATAGGTGAAGAAAAAAATATAGTGGCTTGTAGATTGTGATCTTCGAAGATGTTACAGTCAAGCGTTGTTTTCACACTTGTGATGTTAGTGGTAGGTGTGACAAGGATGGACGCTTCGCAAGAAACCATGAAGCAAATGACATCAGGTTTTTTTAAAACCCTGGAGCAATGTAAACAAGAGGTGAGTGTTACAGATTATTTGGTTTTTATTGATGTTAGTTACTGTGATAATACTGTTGTCAAGTCTTTCTTTGGAATACCATTAATTCCATGTTTGATGTTAGCATGTTGTAAATTTATACAGAATTCCATGTGCAGGAGAAGAGTTGAACCTAAAATCTATGCTCTTATTTATAACACATGTAAATGTAAATTTTAAAATAGTCCATCTTTTAGATTTAATTTTGTCATTCCCGTTATCTCAGATTATCATTTATATCATTCTGACATACTTGGCTTTTTTTATACATTTTATAATCTATGTAAATTATCTGATTTTAGTTTTCTTCTTCTTTGTCCACCCCTTATCCCAGTTTATCTGGGGTCGGGAGTCTGCTTTTAGTGTGGTATGAAAATCTATAATCTAAAAGTACTAAAATATAAGCTGAAGAGTTTGTTTGTTCGAACGCTAATAACTTTAGATCCACAGGTCGGATTTAAAAAAATATTTCTGCATATGATAGCCTGATTCGTGGGGAAGGTTAAAGGCTACAGTACATACTCACCACGGGCGTGTAAAACCGCGGGGAACAGCTAGTGTATTTATATGTCTATTCCAGCTACAACTTTCCGACCACATAGTATCGGATCTATACCATTATTGGAAGGAGGACTATTCCCTCCTAAATCGGGATACCGGCTGTGCCATATTGTGCATGAGCAAGAAGTTGGAGATGGTGGACTCCGATGGGAAACTACACCATGGAAACACGCAGGAGTTCGCCATCAAACATGGAGCTGGTACGTTTATTAACCACAAGAAAATATTATTAATCTAAATATGTCTGTGTTAGGTACTCGGTTCAAATAAAATTGGTTTTTTTTTCCAAGAGAGATTCCCAAACCGTTAACAATTCAAAACAAATTTTTGAAATTTGATCGTTGGTTAAAAACTCAAAGACATAAACTCCAGTTTTATTGTATAGCCCTAAAGATATCTATATAAAGAAAGCTTTTTACAGCTGACGACGTAGCTTCAAAGCTGGTGACTCTACTTCACGAGTGCGAGAAGGAGTCTGAAACCATAGAGGACGACTGCCTGAGGGTCTTAGAGATAGCCAAGTGTTTTAGAACGAACATCAGGAAGTTGGACTGGGCACCCAAGATGGATGTAATCATATCTGAGGTTCTCTCTGAGATTTGAAGATAATTTGCACTGTTAGCTTTCTACCATCTCTAAAAACCATGCAAAAACGAGTACACGAGACAGCGCAATACATGATTGTAAGGCGTTATCTCCTTTACTCAATCGTTCTTGCATTTTCAGAGATAGTTGTAAGCCTGTCCTTATTATGGAGTTGGTTACAGATTGGAATTAAATAAAGTATTAATAAAAGTAATTAATGTTTTATTCTGATAGGTTAAGCCCACCCAATTTCGGAGGTCAGACGGCCGTTGCTCCAAAATCATCAGTACCCTCAAATTTAAGGCAATGAGTAAAGCGGATCATTCCCCTTAAGCATCATCATTATAATTTCGTATAGGTGACGCAGTTTATCGCTAAAAAAAATCGCTAAAAAACTATGCACGCCCTAGTCTCAAGAGTCTTCGGAACCGCTTCTAAGCCTCTGACGTGATTCCTTTAACGACTACCATATGGCAGCCGGGCACTTAAGATAAAAAATAAAAACAATAAATATATAGGGACAAATCACTTATCTTCTTCCGTGATCTATCATCCAACGTAGTTTTAAAATACAGAACTCCCAGCTTAACTACTTCCCAATAAAATAGCATTACGATTCACGCTCTAAATTCCTTAGTTACCAAGAGTGCTAAGTCACTGCTAAAACCCACCCGAGCTATCACTAGCATCGAAATGCAGGTGCTAACAAAGGAACCGGAAATTCAGGCGACACGGGCACATAAATCCACACACAATGATGCTCGTTAATTTACACTTACTATCTGGGCATCAGGCTCGATTAGGGTGAATTACATTGGTCGAGTTCACTCGCCTTGTCTAAGTCTGATCTGCTAGGAAAGTCAGCCAGCAGGTGATTGGGTTTTATCTGTTTTGATACGCATGTTTTTGCAATTTATAAACACTTTTTACACACTAGCAAACAAATTGATTGTATTTAAAAAACAGCTTTTAATGATGGCCTTCTAAAAATCTAAACACAAAGACTCAAATTAGAAATACAGTCCATTTGTCGAGTTTATGGGTTTATGCTTTAGCAATCTCTTGTTGCGTAGGCTAAAAATAAATGGTTTTGGAATCTACATTAATGTGTACTTAGCTGCCAGCAGCTAACAGCTTTATATTATTTAGATGCTTTTAGTTATAGCATGAAATGTAAAGCGAAAGCAACAAAGAAATATTGCACAAAAAAAACGCAAGTACTGATTGGGTGAAAAAGTATCTACTTATGTCAATATCAGTAGGTACAAGTACCAGTACTTACTATATGTCGATCGCTACTCGCCCAATTTAAACCATGTATTCAGACTAGAACTAGGACTGACGAAGCCACGATTGTGCTGTCCTTGTAATGGCTACAGTCTGGAGTTATGGCACAATTATCTGGTGATTCAAGGGATGGGTTGGGGACCTTTACCCTGGACCTGGAGTTCGATAATCAAGTGTATTGTCTAAGCAGATCTAAGATAAGTTGATTGATTATGCGGCAGTCTACACTTAAGTAAATATGTGCTGTTTAAGATAGATCGGTAAACCTCTTCAAAAATCCCAACGATCCCTACTAATATCATAAATGCGAAGGTGAGTTTCTATATTTGTTTGTTTGTTACCTCTTCACGTCCCATCTACTGAACCAATCTTCCTGAAATTTCGCATACACATAGCAGGAGTATTGAGAAGGATATAGGGTACTTTTCATCCCGGGAAAAGGCACTGTTCCCGCGGGAAATTCAAACGGGCGAAAACAAGTAGTATATAAGCGAAATTGGCGGCTGAGTATGAGAGAGATAAAGTGTGGGTGGAGAAACTGGAGAAAGCTCGATAGCCTAGTGCGGCTAGCGTGTTTGGAATGTTAGCGCGCGTCAAGCGACGGCCAGTGCGCGGCCATGTTTGTATTGGTCACCATTAGTGGCATTTCTATCTTGAGATTCGTACTTCAGAAGGCACGTTAAGCCGTTGGTAACGGCTACTATCGGTAGATGGCAGACGTTATAGGCTATGTATGTCAGATGCCTTTAGGCAGCCTGAAAAATCAGACAGTGTTGGCCACTAACACACCTTGATCACTTGACATCTATCGGTCTGGTTTCCCTGTAAAAGGTTTACGGAGGTCAGACAGTTTTCGCTCCATTGTAATAACCAGTACCACCAAATCCAGTACCATAAATTAAGCGTACCTGTGCCTCTGAAGTGTATGCTATGGATGCATCTGAAAAACGTTCGGATGACGATAATGATCGACTAATAAGTATAATTACTAACACTTTTGGAAGGGATACAGAAAAAAAGAATGTAACACCTGCTCCCAATCCTAAAGCCGATATCAATAAAAGGAACGTGTACAATGACGTCACGTACCCAAACAAACGGGGCACAGGTGGGTGTCGAGATTTAACTGGATGTTCCTTATTGTGTACAGTACTGACTGAATGCGCCCCGATTTGGAAGGGGAGACTGCCATTTACTTTTGTGTACAGTGGGACACAAAATGTAAGTACACCACCTTACCCTGACGCTTACACCTAGGAGTCCTAATATAGTATACTTTTCCATGTGGCTCACTGTAGGAACTCGACCAGACAATTTTTTTTTTTATCTATTGTGGCAAGTTGTGCCAGTTCATACAATTTCGTTTGATTACAAGTAACCGCAGTTAGATTTTCTTATTATTTTATAGGATAAATTAATGATAAGTTATATGTTGATTAAATATTTTATTTATCTACAACAGATCACCTTAATGATAAAATATAAGCTACTCTTAGGGCGCTGAGAATTGGGGAGATTTTCCTATTCTAAGATCAGTTATCCATTTCACATAGCCATTTTTAAATAGAATAAAAATAAACAGGGATAAAATAAGAAAACCAGGGTTCTACCATAGAATAGATAATAGTACATCTTACTCAACAGTTCTACTTTCTTCTAAACAAGCAAGCGAACTGACAGATAAAATTTTACATTACTTAGACCTCACGTCATATTGCGAACCAACTAAGCCATATTTCCAACCGTTTTTAAATATAGCACATAAATCCTCTACCTAGTTAAACCTATGTGAGAAATCATCTATTCATTACGTGTAGAAAAATAATAATACTGAATTTACCCCTTCAGTATAACCTAAAACTGTCTATGAATCATCGCTCCTTTTTTATACCATTTAGTGGGCAAACAGGCATACTGCCCACCTGATGGGAAGTGGTCACCGCTACCTATGGACGTCTGTAACACCAAAGGTCACGTGCGCGTTGCCGACCATAAAGAAAACTTTAAAACCCTTTTTTAAAAACCCATGTTTTACTCCATTGGGAACACCCTCCTTGATGACTCAGAACCCTGGTCTTCATTCTCTTAAGCTGAATCAGCCATTATCTCTTCCAGCACCACCTCCATGTCTGGTGCCCACTTGAGCCCATGGATCTTGGTGCGGAAGCACTTCGCCACCTCCAGCATACGAGCACAATGGTCCCCGTTGTCTGCAAACTGTTTCTCGCAGTCGTGGATCATGGTCACCAGCTGCTTGGCTACCTCGTCATCTAAAAGCCATTTATAATTATTAATTAGTTATTTTAATTTGGTGGATGCTTTGAGTCAACGAAAACTCATTTAAGTATTTGTATTTTGTGATTTGTATGCCGATCCTGGCCGAACATGTTTATCTGTTTGTCTTTACCTTAACCTCTGTGAACACTAGCGCCACCGTCATTTAAAAATCATTACTCACTGAAAACACAAGTTATCAAAAATTCCTCTGCTGTAATTATGGTTCTGGATCTGAAGTTAATTTTAATCATATTCAATTATGAAATTATAGTTCCATATAGTTACAAATTGCAAAACTGCTAAAAGTGGCCGTTTTAAGCAATAATGCAATTTGTAACTATAAGGAATTATAATTTAATAAATTAATATGTTTAAAATTAACTTCACATCCAGAACCTTAATTACATAACACGGACTTTTGATAACTTGTTTTCAGCGAATAATGATTTTTAAATGACGGTGGCGCTAGTGTTCACCGAGGTATCGTCTTAACATGACACTGCATGTAATTTATGTGTATGTTACTATAATATGTTCAACAAATAAAGCATCTTGAATCTAAATAGACAACACTTTCGACCATGCAAGTGGCGCCGCATGATTTAAAAAGCCGACTTCGCGTAACGGGAAGTGGCGAGAATAAAGAAGACGAAGAATATTTCGTAGGTAGATTCATGGAGAATATAAAGAAGTGAGGACAGTATCCAGCAGTGTTGGCTGGGTCTGTGCCATTGTAAACGATAAACCATCTGCTGACATAGTGCCTCAGCTACCTTTTCTTATGTGCAAAGGGTGATTTGGACGTGGCCTCTGACATGTCGTTATTTTGAATTTTACTAGGCCTAATTACCTTTATAATCTTTAGCTATTTAGACGAAGAAAAAGAACGCTGTCCACATGATTTAAACCCAACCGATTAATATTTTATACCCGGCCATACTATTTATCTTTTTAAGAGATGAGCTCTTTTAGGCGGAGTCGCTTAAGTGCATCTTCTGATGAGAGAAGCAAAACTATTGCAACGAAAACGGGACCCTTGGGCTAATAAATATCTCACTGTCCTTTATCTTGGCGATTATCCGGTTGCACCGTCAGCTTGTTACTGCGGAACCCAATCTCTCAGACTATGATACAAAACTTTCTCACCAGCTCCGTGTTGTTTAGCAAAGTCATGAGCATTGGCGTGATGCATCTTATATTCATCCACCTGGATGAGATCGAGCTTGGTGGCCACGCACAATATGACGCAGCCCAGGTCCCTGTTGAGGAGCTGGTACTCCTCCTTCCAGAAGTTGTACAGGTCCTGCATTATGTTGTCGCCGAAGTTTAGCTGAATAAAAAATTGATCGATAATTTACGAGTCGCCTTCCGGCCTTAGACGTGGTTCCTTTAACGACTACCAGATGTCAAACGGGACCAACGGCTTAACGTGCCTTCCGATCTTTATTATCAGATAGTCAGGTGATTCACCCCTGCAAAAGCCTTAACCACTGGATCATAGAAGCAGTTATCAATATCATCTTTTCAATAATTACTTGTAAGTATTACATTGATGCAGTGTCGTGCCAAACCTTGCATTCTTGTGCGGGCCGAGGTTCAGCTGGATTTCCAGCACCTAATCAATTCAAAGGTGCTAAGAGTGACTCCAGCTATACAATGGTCATCTTACTTTCTCCAAAAAGATGTTCTACTCTGCACCACTGGTTGCTTGACTGGTAGAAAAAGCCTACGGCTTTAAGACTGCCATTTACATTTATATATAATGAAGTTAAATAAATAAATAAAAAATGGTGTTCAACAGAAGTTGGGCTGATTAATTGTCAATACTTATAGCACTTACTTCATTTTTACATTGTTCTATACTCTTCGAGAAACTTGCTGTCATTTTGTGCAATATTTCTTTCGAGGAATGTATTTTCCCCACGCACAACAAGCCCAGCGCACAAACGACCATGCGCCATCTTAAAATGGCGGCCATTTTGTTAACGTTTGCCGGGAAAACTCAATGCAGCAACATTTTATGCAAAATGTGCGCGTCGGAAAAATTGTACGTTTGAATCAAAGTCATTTGTAATTTTGTAACGAGTAGTTCTCGCGTTGTAATTTACTGATTTAATTATAGTGTGAAAGTGTCAATTCCCTTGTTAACGGGAAGGACTTTGTAGTCTAATTGCAGGGGGAGGAACACTAATCATTTGTACAGGATGTCAAAATACTTTCACTTACGATTGATATTACTTAAAATTTTCCAATAGACTTCAAAAAGTGTACAATCGATTAATTAATTAACACAATATTAATAAATTAATTTTGAAATATTTAACAATATGTCGAGGAAGGTTAAAGAGGCAAGTTGTGACCAGAATGCTGGCTTATATCTTGGTCAAAAAATTAGTATTGCGATCCAGCGAGGGAATGCTGCCAGCATTTTGGGCACGTTGCCTCAAATTGTAGATAGTTTTTAGGTTATTCTTTAGACTCTAGGTTTTCTTATTATAATGTCATTTATATAATTATTAGGTAAATTACCTTCTGAATAATCATTATCCTTAAAGTAAGGTCATATAAAGCAAAGTATTTTATATATTGACTTCATGACATAACTTTTTCTCCTCTCCGTAGGCTTTTTCTACCAGTGAAGCAACAAGTTATTATAGCCAAATATATTTCAGGGATGAGATAGACACTAATTTTGATGTTAAATCCCCTTATAATCAAATAATTTTCATACAATCACGTAACTTACAATGAGGCTCCAATTATCTTAATATTGTTTACAGATTTAGAAACACAAAGCCATCGAATTAGAAGACGGGGCGAACTTCTTTATACCATATGAATTTCCCGGGTTGAAATCTGGTCTGGTCTGGTCGGTCACACCACTTCCTATCGTATTGGAGGCCGAGAGCCGATCCGAAAAACGAATGTCGATGCCTTTCTAACACCCTGTAAATACCCTACTTGCACTTGCAGCATCAATAATTTAAAAAAAAAATTCATTCATACATAATTCTACATCACGAGGTAGGTACCACACCTTCCAACCGCCTTCCAAAAAGGAAGGTTCTTATTCGTAAATGGTTGCATTTTTAGTGTTTTTAAATGCTTTTTCTTTTATTAGTACCTTACTAGCGACCCGCCCCGGCTTCGCATGGGCATAAAAACCTTCCTCTTGAATCACTATATCTATTAAAAAAATCTGCATCAAAATCCGTTGCATAGTTTTAAAGATTTGAGCATACATAGGGACAGAAAGCGACTTTATTTTATACATGTAGTGATAGTGATAAATATTCTCCTATATTTAGTTATTGCGTTATTGAAAACGGCTCTAAACGATTTCTTTGATTTTTTTAACGTAAGTTCTTATATAGTCAAAAAGATAATCTATCTAGGTTCCTTATCTGGAAAAATTCATTTTCACGCAAAAAGACATCCTGCATAAATGAGTAAAGCTCGGTCGCCCAGGTACCTACTATATATAGATACCTAATACATATATCTTCTTTCATTGCCGCCAAAGGAATTCTATCTTCATCATCATAAACAGTGTTCCAAATATGAATTTATTGGGCTATTAATATTGCTAATACTCTATATTAGTCGACGCGTATGTGAGTTTAGCTCGGCGTTAGCTCAAATGGCTGAGTTGGGAGGCTGGGAGTTATAAGGATTACTCTTAATTATGAAACTGAGGGGGCTTGTTTGTCATTCTTGATGTTTGATTAAGTTACATGTATAGATATTATTTAGACTCTATCTTCCATACATACTCTATACTCCACACATTATTTAGAAATATTAACAAGAACTGGCATAGCGCACGAAAAACGTGTCCTTAGTTTGGCTTGCAAGCCAACGTTTCACACAGAAAAAATAGGCGGGGAAATAAATTGCGTCATTTATTGCCACTGTTATTGGTCGATAATATGGCTTTGTTGTAAACTACGTAATACATTTCTAATAACGCGTGGTGTGGTTTGCATGTCTTAATTGAAGATAAGAAGAGAGAATACTCTACCACACTGATCCTGGAACTAAATCCGCGTCATAACATTTCTTTTCGGATAATTCCGCAAAATTGGGTATAAGAAACCTTCGTGGCGTAATAATTAACATAGCCCGCTACTCAGAAGGTCCCGGGTTCGATCCCCCGTCAGGTCA
This sequence comes from Apomyelois bistriatella, assembly GCA_947044815.1. Taxonomy (NCBI): domain Eukaryota; kingdom Metazoa; phylum Arthropoda; class Insecta; order Lepidoptera; family Pyralidae; genus Apomyelois; species Apomyelois bistriatella. The sequence continues at coordinate 351,520 of OX345705.1, forward strand.
AGAAAAATAATATTTTTCTGATTGGCCTGAGTTGTTTTTCTCAGTATACTTATACATTCTATTTGTTAAAACATACTTATAGTAACGTTGAGTTAGTATCCCATAACACAAGTCTCGGACTTACTTTGGGGCTAACTCAACCTGTGTGATTGTCCCTATAAGTACTTATTAATTTTTGCCAGTCTTACTTTGAAAACAACAATAACGTGTTTTTTTTTTATATTTTCAGGTAAATAAATAACATTGTTATTCGGGAATGTCTTCGGATCCCGGATTTTTGTAAGTAGTAAATTGAACGCCAGATAATTACAAAGGAAGCTTTTCTGAATTTAAAAGCTAGTAACTAAAGATAAAGGATACAATTACATATATTAACTAAATTTGGTCGGGGTTTTCATCGACTGACCCCACAAACGATCGGCACCATATGGGGTCAATTGTGGTAGGGTAGGATATATAATCTGTATACTAGCGACATCCTTTGTGTAGTCGGTCTGTAACAAAGTACTAGTTAATTCGAGTATACCTATATGATTTATACCAACAATTTCTTTAAATAATCCCCTCATGATAAAACTGATACAAGTAGTCTGGTTTCCTTGTAAAAGGGTTTTGGAGGTCAGGCCAGAAAATCTAGAACTACGACTTAAGCGACTTACTCTGAGCTTTCAAACGCGAATGCTCTGAAGATGCAACTAGAAAGGGCGAAGACGTTTCATTCAACTGTACTAAAATCCCTTTATGTAATAGTAATTATGTGGTCCCAGTCGAGCACTACAAAATTTTGTGGTCCCAGTCGAGCACTTCAAAATATTCATATTCATTTATTCAAATAACAAATAGACCTACTCTTATTGGCACAATGGTCCCAATCGCGGTCGTCTTAAATTTATGTAACGGTGCGGGACTTCAAAACGAGTCCTGTCACTACCACAATTGATCGCATGGTGCCAATCCTTTGCGGGGTCAGTCGATGAAAACCCCGTTTAGCCACTAGAAACCGGCTGCACCTAGTTCTAACTGGCTCAAAGTAAGTGTATCCCTAAGTTGTATCCGTATTTTTACATTTCACTGAATCAGATACACTATATTTTTGTAAAAGCTCATATAAACTGTACAAAGACAGATCAAGTCTAGACAATGGCTTTAAAACTCCTCTAATTCCGGACAAGGACGGACGGACGGAATTAGCCCCATCAATGTCCACCTGACGCGATCCCGGCTAATCCCGCCAGGGGGCAGCTGTGTGCAATGATCCATATCAGAATGCTGACTGATCGCGACGATTTGTATGGACTTAAGACAATGTTGTAGATCTAATAATGGTTTAGAAGAGTCGATTGTAACAAGATTCGTCCGTAACACAAAACGAATGATTAGTCGAAAGCGGTTCTGCGTTCTTCTTCTTTTTCTATCGGCTAAAAACTATATAAATTTGGTTTAGTAAGATGATTCGGTTTTACGTTATTGTATGTATTCAAAGAGCTTGTTCTTGACGTCGAAGTTGCTAGAGGAAAATGTGGGGATACGAGTATTTATGGTAGGATAACTTAATGAAAACTTTTGTTTTGTTTCTATGCTATTGTATTCACTTTGGTTTTAGTACAATAAAGTTATTACAAACAAAAAAACAAACTAACTAATCGTCAAATAAATCAAATCTGATTTCAATCATAACCAAAACGCGGTCTAATGATTCGACACAGATTTCAAGAACAATGACCAGGTCTAATACGTAGCGGATAAGTAATTGTAATTAGCCTATTTGCAATTAAGCATTGCCGTTTGATTAATACTGAAATAACAGATTATAGAAGTTAAAGAATGCTATATAGTAGCACTTAAATCATAACTTCGAAACATAACAAACCTCATCAGATTTTTCTAAATAGATGGCAGTACTGATGCAGGTTTAATTTTGAATGAAATTGTAGGGCAACGATAAATAAGTATAATTTATTTTTAGCATAATCTATATATATATATAAAAGAAAGTCGTGTTAGTTACTCCACTTATAACTCAAGAATGGCTGAACCGATTTAGCTGAAAATTGTCAGGGAGGTAGTTTAGAGCCAGGAGAAGGACATAGAATACTTTTTATCCCGGGAAGCCCACGCGGGCGAAGCCGCGGGCAAAAGCTAGTACTTTATAGATAAAATTAACCTGCCATGTCTACAAATTGTAAAGTCTACAAAACATCTTAAGACGCCTATCTCCAATTGTCCAACTCGGGTCGGGCCGGGTTATAGAGGGTTGTAGTGACCCGGACATTACCCGGGATAGTGTAGCATTACCTATATAATCTGTGCCCGGGATCTCTAGACGACAGTCCAGTCAGCCCCCAAGCGATTTGAAACTATCCAGTTTTAGCGATAGGCTTATCATTTATATCTTGGTTAATTTCCGTTTAAACCCCTTCGATAAAGTATTTATTGGAAAGGAATTCGCCAACTTTAAAGCGATTCATCGCCATCTTAGCGTTCTCCCGGTTATACCAAGTCTGTCTTCAGAGCCAGCCGCTAAATCGCGATCTCTTATTTCTTTTTACTCCGTGAGTGACTTTCACCAATGGCTTTCCTGACGTCATTTTTATTCCACTCGGTGTACGGTGGTAACCTGTATAGGCGGGGTATTTATTACAACGGCATACAAAACCAGTGAGAGTGTGGTTTCTCTCAAACTATATCATCCTATTGTGCTCAAGGTGCCCATACACCTGCCATGGTACAGGATGTTCAATCTCAATCTTGTAAATTCTGACATAATTGTCACTGACAGAGCTGTTCATATTTAAGTAGCTAGTTTTACAAAGGAACTTTGACATGGAAAAAAAGTTCTGAATGAATGAATGAATAAACACTTTATTGCACTAATTACACTAATACATCATTGGACTAGATTATGTTCACTCTCTTGATTAAAAGCGTACCCTGGACTTTCGATAGTCCAAGGCTGAAAATGCGACTGGGGAAACGCTCGGATGATGACTATACTGGTTATTCTAAATTATTGTCTAAATTCATTATATTGACTGTAGTGACATAGAAATCTATACTTACTATCTAACTTGTTAAAGTAATGTGGTACTTCCTGCACGCTACGAAGTTGAAGCAAAGTTACAATTCAAAACAAGCAAGTGAGTTGGTAATTAAGTGAGAATCAAAGATAAATCATGCGTTATCGGTAACTTTAGGATTTATTGCCGGCTGGTGCCCGACACCGACCGCCATGAATCAAGGGAAACCAACAATGAAGTTACGAATTACATTTGCTAATAAATAATATTAATAGATATATAGGCAACAAACTCTTCTCCGCTAGTTAATGAACTCACTCCTTCTCCGCCTATTGTATATCTTGTCACAGATTGTAATTCCAAGTATGCAAGTTTATGGTGCAATAAATAGTGTTTTTACTTACTTACAAACTAACACAAATAAAAATAAAATGGAACAAGAAATGATATTTAAATCGCATTTACGTGTAAAATATTTTTTGCTATTGTATTATTACAGGTGTTAGTCGAACCTATTTATGTGGATAAACTGCAATAAACGATAAACCTATACTTAGTTCAATTTCTTTGCGACAAACCCCTCTAATGGCGGAACAACCAGTAAAACATTACAAATTGTATAGCATTTTATAATACTGCTTACACATACTGACGGCAGGCAGCAGCGTCGAACGATGAAAGGTACCTTCCTACTCAAGTGTGCTTGTCAGCACATTTGCCAAAACAAAAACCATCGAAGATAATCTATGATGTAGGTATTCATCAGTGGGCTTAATTATTGTGGTGATGTCAAGACGTTGTTTTTAGGCAAGAATCTGGTGCGTGCTCTCATAAATTTTTGTCATTAGGTAACTAAGGTAAAGGCACCTATTATGAACACGGTCTAATTATGGACAGTTTTTAATAAAACCTCCAAAATTGGGAAACTCTTAAATGTTTTTTTCCAAATGACTGCACTAATAAATTTTTCAATCATTCCAGACATTGTATAAACCATTTTTGACAGCAATCAGCCGATAAGTTTTCAGCCCTAACAGTGTTTCACTCACGCAGTGTTTCTTCGTGTCGAAAATCCGAACTTCTTATAAGAATCTTAATGCGAGTAGGTATATTTACTGTCTTTTTTTTCGACAGTTGTAAGGTTTTTGCTAAAAATCTTATTATTTATTGAATCATTGATAGCAAAAAATTATTTATACAACTTGACTAAAATATCATATAAATTTTACCCTTTAAATTTATCAATGTTTATAATTGGAATTTTTTTCATCTTGTGCCCATATATGGACAAAATGCCTATAAAGTGATTTTTCGTTATGTTACATTGACATCATATACTACAATACAATCATTTAACATTACCTTTTGTATTAAAATCTGCAGCAAATTAAAACTTTGTCAGTTTAAGAACATTCTGTTCATAATTAGGTGTTCAAAACTGGTTCACTATTTTAAACGACAAATTTTCTAATGTAAAAGTATATTGCTGTTAATATCATTCTCCCAAACTGTATAGACCTATCATTATATACTATTTGGGCTTAAACAAGTACAACTTGGCTGATTATTAAAGAACCATTGAACATTTATTACTTAGCTAAAATGTTAATAACTAGCTGTTCATATTTGGATAATGTCCATAGTTGGGGGTTCATAACTAGATTTTGCTTGTCCATAAATGGAGTCTCACTTAGGGTATTTTTATAAAATTATATTTAATTGCAGCTAGTATTTATCTTATTTTAAACATTGAATAATCATTAATTAAAAGGCTCTTTATTTATCTTCAAACCCCTGGGAACGTGTATTGTAAAATTTACAATTAAATATATAAAATAATAAAAATTTTTTCTTATACTGTCCATAATTGGTGCATTTACCTTAAGTAGGTATTTATTTACTTACCTGTCGTAAAAACTAGGTTGATCTGTGACACTAAACAAGACAACAATAGGTACCTAACTAATTTTTAAAAGGCATTTAGTTTCTACCTCTCGTATCGTGTCGTCCAAAAGGTGCCATAAAATAATGAATTTTGAATAAATTGTTATTAGCATTATTATAACATGGTGGCTACGCGTGTTAAAAAAAACGTTGCCGTTATCGAAGGCTTAATTTTCCAAACGTTTCACTATAAATCAGCAAAATGGTCACCAAGCCCTGGACAATCGCCAGACTCCTACCAGTCCTACCCACTAATAGTGCACTTTAATTTGTTGCAACACTCGCAACTGATAATGCGATAAAGTGCAGGCTGGGGCAAAAAATGGCCGTTTAAAATTGGCGCGCGGGTGATTTATTTTACAGGTTATTTTAGCAGAAAATAAAAATAAAAGCCGTTGTGAACGTGATTTATGTTTGAGCTTTTGGAGCTTACTCATGTGTAGGTACCCCGTTAAAACAATGTGTACAATCAAAAACGTTAACTTTTCATCCGTTTTTTCACGAATGAATGAATTCTTCATTGAATAAATTAATTATTCGTTGCATGAATGAATTATTCGTTGAATGAATGATATATTCGTGAATGAATGAATTATTCGTTGAATGAATGAATTATTCGTTGAATGAATGAATTATTAGTAAAATGAATTATTCGTTGAATGAATTAATTCTTTATTGAATGTGAATGATTCACGGTTTCATGAATTCTAACTTTATTCGAAATTTATTTTTCGTAGGTGTGTTTAGTTGTTACTTGATGATGGCTTAGTTAACAAGGTCAGTCGTCCCCTTACGCCCTTTTCAGTGAGTATTGAAAACCTGAATTCATAGCTGCTGTTATGGTTTATTTGACGTCCGTTTCCTTTGGGATTATTAACTTTATAGTTCTATAAAAAAACACATACCTACAATGAGCGGACTAATGTCAATTCATTAATTAGACTATTTATCAATTAAGTAGATTAATTCATATCGTGTGTACAAGCCTTATTTGATCCATTACACTGATGTCAAGGGTTAATCAACGCGCCACGTAGTCTTATGAAGTAGGTAGGTAAGAAGGTAGGTACCTACCTAGGTAGGTAGGTACCTACCTAGGTAGGTAGGTAGCACAAGGTTAATCGATACTGCACACTCGGTGTCTAGGTTGTGTTGCTTGCTGGGTACTGGTCCCAGTCGCCCCTGTAAATAAATGGAAGTCAAGTCTTGTTTTTTGGAAAATAAGATTATTTGGAAGTCAAATGAAATCTTCAAATTAAATACAATATGACATAATAATAGGTACCTGCATCAATTTACTATAAGCTCTTAAGAAAATATCGTCACTTAAAGATATAATTAAGATTTTTTTCTAAACAGTTTATGGAATGTTGGTCACGAATGTTGTAGAGCAAAAAAAATCTTTAAGATTACGTAATAAAGTCGGAATTAGGTTGTTTATTGCGTCGCACTAGCGGTGCGGGGTATCGACCGTTCGCTTCGCTCGCCCGCAGATGCGCGAGGTCGGGCGCTCATACAAGACGCCACGCGCGCGAAATGTCGATAACGTGTTCCCACAATGTGTTGGCGCCAAGTGTCCAAATTACAAAAGACTGTGCAAATAATACTGTTTTACTTCGCCATTTATTTAGTATTATCATATCTCATGCTGCCACCGACGACCATAACATTTGTGAGTGATGAGCTGAGAGTGGGAGACAAATATCCGCTGATTTACCTCATAGCTCCACGTTTGCACAGTGTGTCTGTGTTCTCAGATGTCGAAGGCGCCGAAGTGTTTCGCTCCAGAGGCTGTGGACAGTGTTTTGTGACAAACAACAAAGGGTTCCTACCAATAAGTCTGTACGATGGGGTTTTGGTGTTTTTAGAAGATGGCCAACAAGAAACAGCACATATTGAGCCAGATAGATTTTACCAGATTGAGACTACCTCAGAGTGCGTGAAAAATAAGTTTATGGGATGTAGATGGGAGCCTAAAATCTTTTCTTTTGCGAGTAAGGAAACATTTGATCTGTGCAGTTTTTGTGAACATCTTATGAAGAAAATGAAATATATGAAGAAGCGCCTTACAGTGTGATATTGTAAACAATTGCCTTAGTAGAATGTTTAGTAAATATCTGCCAAATAAAAATAATATTATAGGTAGTTCAAGATTGAACTCATGTGATTGTTGAATATGTATGTTTGGAATTCGGGAAAGATTATTTATAAACGAATAACATATACGTCTAGATGTATTACAAGAAATGCCATAACAAATTGAACTGTAGTTGTAGATTAGATAGGTTACAAAAATTTTAATGGAGTAGGTTTACAAAAGAAATTGTTTTGTTTGAGATACCTGCCTACTATTTATTTGTGTGTTTAGACAACCTTCACTTTTTCAAATGTTAAATATTTAAATGATCTCTTATGTTAGTCTATTTTTAATGCGAAGATGTTATTTGGAGAGTTCCTTATTTTGCATTTTGCATTCCATAATGATTTTAGTACTTAATTTCGCTTTTATCTTCATTTTTAAGAACTAATTATTAAAATTATCTTATTGACTGTGTAAAGATATTGATAAAAAACAAATACTCAAACTGAAACACAGAACACATCTCCTTTTAAGAACCTCTTAGATATTAATATTTATTTGTTTGATTTTTCATTAAAATTTTGAACTGACATACTGTTGTTTTTGTTACTTTATAAAAAGAGACCTTACACCACACGTAAGAATAATCCATGGAACTTGGATATGTTCACATGGGTGTGGAATTTCTTAGTTACCATACTAGCCACCAGAGGCGCTTTACGGAATTGGCATTCAGGAATTTCGTATGCCAAAACAAATTGCCAAGGTCAACGCGGTCGGTAGCAATTTCGTTTGAAATATCTCATGGTAGGCACAGTATTATATAATCTTCTATACTACGACACGTACAACGAATGTTAAGACATTTTTTTTATTTCAGTGTTTCAGTGACACGATGTAACAAATTCACCCAAGAAAATGTAGATTTGCACCACGGTGGTGCCAATTGTGGTCTGCAAATGTAATGTTATTCATGACACCGTGGTTCCAATGGGAGTTTTTAATTCAAAATTGTTTTACTCTATTCACACCACGATGTCAACCCTACGTGGTGTCAGTCGCCGCCAAAATCAAAAATGGAATTAGGTTTTTCTTATTAATCCCTCTATTACTGAGAATCCAGACCGAGTAGAAAAACTTTTATTAGGTATGCGGTACCCGGGTACCGCCCGGGGGTCAAGGATTTATAATTATGAAGTGCTGCTTGTAGTATTGTATTCTGTAATTTGTGCTATATGAAAACACCGATCGATGTGTATCAATTTGTAAACACAGGAACTATTTAATGAGTATTGCATGAAATTAGAAATTATAATAGGTAATTATGCTAGGCTGGTTTGACACGGTTTGAATGAAGTAATGAAATAATGAATTATAAACTCCTTCTTACTTCGGAAAGCACAGAAAGCAATTGGTCTCGGCTACCTACTGTTAATATTCTTCATGTAATAACACACAATACAATAATCTAATACAATATTATGTCTGTCTGCCTGTCTATTTTACTATTACGATTTTTCAGCTAAACCCGCAAAGATTGGCTGGAAAAAATTGCATAAGCGAGAAGTCCACCGTTGTACTAATTCATATTTTCGTTCCTGTACAATCAAATGATGTATTTATGTAATTGGTGCAATAAAGTGTTTATTCATTAATTAGTTCATTCATTTAAAGACCGGAGGTCAAACACAAGTATTACGCGGCTGGAGCCGCGGACAACAACCAGTTGCTAATATCACAAAATGAGACGAGAATTTTGTATGTTTGTTTGTATGTATGTATTATGACAAAAGAAAACTTTGGAACCACCTATTCGTAAGAAAATACAACCTACCTACCTACCTAGTTAATAGTTATGCGTGGTCTAGTGGTTAAGGCGTTTGCCTGTACGTCGTGGGTTCGATTCCCAAACATACTTTGTCTAGTTGTTTCCAGTTTGATTAGTACATTGCAGGCTTCTATCACCTGATTGTCTGATATTAGATGATTCCGTGCTTCGGAAAGCACGTTAAGGTTTTCTTTTAAAAATCATTTATTTTTTGTAACTATACTAAAATAAATTTTGGCCACATACATACCCGGATCATGTTCGTATTTGTCTGGTTTGCCTGTAAAAAGTGTTACGGATGTCAGACGGCAGTCGCTCCATTGTAATAACCAGTACCGCCAAATCAGGACCATGATTAAAAGCTTACCCTGAGCTCTGAAATGTCTGAAGCGTAAGCTGAAGATGCAACCAGAAAACACGCTCGGACGAAAAAGAAGACTATGTTACCTAAATAGAAACGGTAAGTTGCGTTCCGCCCGCCGCCCCGAACGCCACGAAATTGAACCGCTCCGCGCTCGAAAATTGCTCGAAAATAGTAAAAGTGCGAGTTTTGTGACGTGCTATACACCAAATTGTGCAGAAAAATCACGCGAGTTCAACAGTGAAAACCGCACCTTCGGGAACCACCGGGAAGCAGAGATATCGGTAAAAAACCCAAAATCGACACGTGTTTTGGCCCGCTGGCCGGCTTCCAGCCCTCATAACTCAAGATTTTAAGCGGGACGTCGTGTAACGGGAACTGCTATCCTGTGTGGCTCGTCAAGGACTACAACTCAGCGCAATTTAAGAATTTTTCCGCAAGGGGTTGCAAAGTTACGAGCAGAAAACTGAATTCCTAACCTAAATCCAGATCGAAAACCGGGAACATTAGGGAAGATCTGAAACCGGATCCAGGAAGCTGCTTGTAAGGCGAGTAAAACCCAACTTAGATATTAATTTTTGGACCACCCCTTCACCGGGAATCGACAATTAAAGGCAAATTCAGCTTAAATCCCGATTATCCAGGAAAGTAAAGCGATAACCCCACTTTTTTATTTTACCTAAAAATACTACACCACAAGAGGAAGCCTACTACAAATTTCTGGATTTTTTGGATGAAGGGATCACATTTTCGGGATTTTACGAAAATCTCACTAAATCACGTGCACCCCTCAGGAGCACCAGGGGGTTGATTTTGAATATCAAAATTAAAAATCTACGGCTGTCTGAACACATTGGCGAAAAAATCATCGAAATCGGAGCAAAACTGACCTCTCCAGAAATTTTTGAAATTTAATTGTTAATAAAATAGTGTTAAAATTGTATTATTTGCATTAAATAAATTAAAATTGTTAATAAATAGTCAAAATTAATATCTGGATTGGAGAGAGTACCTAATTAGCTATAATATAAGCCCAAACTCGGGGCAATTCGGACATATTTCGCGGAAATACGGGCCATTCCCAAATTCCTTCCAGATTTTCCCAAATCTTCCCTATTGGAAAATTCGGGAAAATTTTTTCACCAAAAAATCTCTCATAGCCTTATTAGCTTAACTAAATTTTTTCATAATTTACATTTGCATAGACAATAGATTACAAGGCATTTTACCCTTATTTTGTAGTTGCCAACTCCCTCACCCCCGTATTCCCGTTGAGATATCTCCGAATTGGGGAAAGGTATCCGGGATCAGTATTCGGGTGCCGGTCAGGATCCATAATTTGGTCAACTTAAAACACTAAACGCGCAGATAAGAACTACCCTTAGTAAAATAGTGCGTTTTTATGTATATGGTTTTTTCGACTGAGGTGCCCGTATCCTTGTAACCCGGATATCTCGGGAACGGAGGGTCCTAGAGCAAAAATAATATTTTTAAGCTGGTCCCCCCCCCTTCAACCCCCCCCACACTAACGACTGGAGCGTTAGTCTTCCCACCCATACGCTTCGATTGGACCCACCCTCAACCCCCTACCCCTATTTTTGGCTTTCGACTTAGAAAAATTTTGGCTACTACAATATCACTAAAAAATTAATAACTTCGTCCCTGGGCGTCGTATCGACCTGGGGTTTTCACCAGGGAGTTTCTGGTCGATAGCCAAACTATAAAAACCACTCTACAGAGAGTTTGGTAGAGTCGCAAAAAATTTTTTAAACAGCGATAACTCCTGCCCTAGTCATCGCAGAGACACGGGGTTTTCACCCCTGGTATAGATAAGACTCGGAGACTTTTGTGACCACTCTACATAGAGTTTTGTAAAGAAAAATAACTTTTTAAATTTTTTAAATTGTAGAGTATTAGATTTAAGGACAAATTTTTTTATTTTATTATAATTATTGTTAATTGTGTACACGGTCGACCTTCGAGCGACTTGTTGAATCTACAAGAATAAATTGACTGTAGAGTGTTTCGCTTTATCACTTTTACAACTTATACAAATTTACAGCGACTTTTCGAGGTTTATTGACCGTAATCCTTTTGTTTTACTTTTTTAAACCCTTGACGCGTACCCCAGAAAATATGTTTCGCAGCCCACCAAAATCGTTACAGAGCGTGAAACCACCCCCAAAAAATAACGACAGTCCCGCTTCCCCTACAGCGGTGAGACGGAAGAGCATGGAGTGGCCACCTAAAAATGACTCGGACCCCCCCGTTCCATCAAGCAACAGTCAAAAGACGAAGCAGGCAGGACCTGCCAAGGCAAAAATGGGACTTACGACGACACAGGCCGGTAAGGGCAATAAGACATTCACAGTGAAGAAAGTTCCGTCACCGAACAAAGTAGCTCCGTCGCCTACTAAGGCTGTTGTTCACACGGGTTTGTATTCGGAAGCGGCATATCTCCACGATAAAGTTTTGAAAGACCTAGATGAGGCCAGGAACCTTAAAGGCACAATCAAAACCTCTGTAAATGAGGGAGTAGTCAGGCTCTTCGAAATAATAAAAGAGTATGAACAAAAAAGGAAAGGGCAGTCGAAAACCGAAACTGAAGTGGTTTTACCACCACAGGACAGTGGAAGGGCTGATTCAGCGTCCGCTGTAGAGCCTGAGCAGAGTCTCGTTGCTCAGCGCCTGGACGAGCAATTAAAGATTCTCCACGAGCAGAGCAAAAAGATGGGGGAACTGCAGGGGGCGCTGAATGAGCAAAGGGAGATGCTGGAGAAAGTGACTGCGGGAGCGGTATCCTACGCAGATGTGGCTGCAGACCGAAGCCGCAACCACTTGACCTCGCGCAGCACATTACACTCAGTGGTAGTGGCATCGAAAGACGAAACGGAATCTGGAGAGGAAGTGTTGCAGAAAGTTAGAATGGCAGTGGATGCGAAAGAAGGATGGGTGAAAGTGGAAAAAATAAGGAAAGCTAGAGACAGAAAAATCATTATGGGATTTAAAACAAGGGAAGAAAGAGAAAAGGCAAAGAGTAGACTACAAAGGGAAGGTGTAGAACTGACAGTTGAGGACGTGAAGAATAAGGACCCGCTTCTGATTCTTTATGGCGTAAGAAAGGATCTTACAGATGAAGATATCCTAAAGGCCATGAGGAATCAGAACCACGGGATCTTTGCGGACCTCAGCGAAGAGGAAAACAGAATGGAGGTTCGCTATAGAAAGACGGCTAGAAACCCTCTGACTTCGCATGTGGTTCTGCGCGTATCGCCAACAATTTGGAGGAGGACCACGCAACGGGGTACTGCACACGTCGACATCCAGCGAGTAAGAATTGAGGACCAATCTCCATTGGTCCAATGTTCACGATGTCTAGGATACGGACACGGAAGACGTCAGTGTACCGAGAGTGTGGATGTGTGCAGCCATTGTGCCGGCCCCCACCTACGGGCGGAATGCGCGGACTGGAGGGAGGGTATTCCACCGAGGTGCAAAAACTGCACTGTTGCAAAACTGCACCAGGTAGAGCACAACGCCTTTAGTAGAGATTGCCCCGAGAGATGCAAGTGGGATGAGCTTGCGAGGTCCACGGTGGCATACTGCTAAGGGCGACCAGGTGGAAAAAACATCGCACAAATTCCTCCAGGCTAACCTTCAGAAGAATAGGCTGGCGACTCAGGAGTTCCTCCTGGAATCCCAAAGGCGTGGTGTGGCGGCTGCTCTTATTCAGGAGCCATACGTTGGAGCGGGGAGGTCGATGAAGGGTCAGAGAGGCGTAAGACTTTACCAAAACGCAAATCCAGGTGAGGGAATTGTCAAGGCGGTCATTGCAGTCTTCAATGATGACTGGAATGTAATACAGTTCCCAAAGCTTACCACAAATAACATCGTCGTGGTAAAGATCCAGACCAGCACCTGGGAAATAACCCTGGCCTCACTCTACTTCCAGTGCGAGTTGCCGGTCCAGCCTTACCTTGATCACCTAAAGAAAGTTGAAGATGAGATAGGCTCTAGGATGTGGCTGATTGGCGGCGACGTAAACGCCAAAAGCTCTTGGTGGGGCAGCCCCATTATTGACCACAGAGGGGAAGAGGTGGCAGGTGCTCTCGGAGAAATGGGCCTCAACATACTCAACCGAGGAGAAATCCCAACCTTCGACACGGTGAGGGGCAATAGGCTGTTTAGAAGCTACGTCGATATCACGGCTTGTTCAACAGATATCTTAGACCTGGTGAGTGATTGGAGAGTGGATGAAGGACTAACGGGGTCGGATCACAACGGCATCGAATTCAAAATCCTGCTGCGCAAGAGTAAGGGAGTCAGGATCCACAGAACGACAAGGGTGTACAATACCAAGAAAGCCAACTGGGCTCAATTTAAGGAGAAATTGGGACACTCACTAAGGGAAAAAAATCTGAGTAAAGTAAAGGTAGAGAGTATTGACACCCAGGAAGAGTTGGATGCGGCGGTTGACTCCCTTACAAATGTCCTGAAGGAGGTAAGTGCCCAAACGATGCCACTGAAGAGTAACAAAGAGACATTTACCATACCATGGTGGACTGAGGAACTCACCAGAATGAAGAAGCTCGTGATCACGAAGAGGCGCAGAATCCGGTGTGCAGCCCCCATCCGTAGACCGAAGGTTGTGGCAGAGTACCTAGAACAAAAAGAGGAATATGAGAAGTTGGCAGCCAAATCCCAGATAGAGAGCTGGAAGGAATTCTGCTGCAAACAGGATAGGGAAGGGGTCTGGGAGGGGATCTACAGGGTGATAGGAAGAACAGGTAATAGAGAGGAGGATCTACCTATGGAAAAGGATGGGACAGTACTGAATCCGGGGGCCTCTGTTAAGTATCTGGCGGAGACCTTCTATCCGGAAGACTCCACGGATGGGGAAGGAGAGTATCACCGCAACGTGAGAGAAAGAGCCGATCTAGTGAATGCCGGCGACCAAAGAGGCTTTTGTGACCCACCATTCACAATGGTAGAATTCGAGCGGGCTTATACCTCATTTAACCCTAAAAAGGCACCTGGGTCGGATGGCCTCACGGCCGACATATGTGGTCACGCAATTAGAAGCGAACCCGAGCTCTTCCTCGCCTTGTTTAACAAGTGCTTGGAAAAAGAGTACTTCCCCAAAGCCTGGAAAGAGGCTACAGTGGTCCTACTGAGGAAGCCTGGCAAGGAATATTATAACGTACCTAAGTCATTAAGACCGGTGGGACTGCTCTCTATCTTGGGAAAAACTTATGAGAAGATGACGATGGCTCGCCTAAAGTTTTATTTGCTTCCCAAAATGAGTACTCACCAGTACGGCTTCATGCCACAGCGGAGCACCGAGGACTCCCTCTATACACTAATGCAGTACGTCCGCACTGGTCTAAAAGACCGGAAGATTGTTTTAATTGTGTCATTGGATATAGAGGGAGCCTTCGACAGCGCCTGGTGGCCGGCAATCAGAACACGACTGGCTGAGGAAAACTGTCCAATCAACTTGAGGCGAGTCATCGACAGCTATCTCAATGATAGAAGAGTCCGAGTCAGATATGGAGGGGAGGAGTTCGGGAAGTGCACTGATAAGGGGTGTGTGCAGGGTTCGATCGGAGGACCCATACTCTGGAACCTCCTGCTGAACCCTTTGCTGATCGGTTTTGAGGGCTCCGATGTCCACTGTCAGGCGTTCGCCGATGATGTTGTACTCGCCTTCGTTGGTGACACCGGGCACGAGATCCAGGGACGTGCCAATGCCGCACTCGAGCGTGTTCGGGAGTGGGGCGTCGAAAATAAGCTTAAATTTGCGCCTCAAAAAACAAGTGCAATGACAATAACGCGCAAACTCAAATTCGACGCCCCACGCCTGAACATGGGGGGCGTTAGCATTGGAATGTCCAAGGAGATCAAAATGCTGGGTGTCACCATCGACGAGAAGTTAACATTCAATACTCACGTGGCGAATGTTTGCAGGAAGGGGATTGGAGTCTACAAACAGTTGTCCAGGGCGGCGAGGGCCAGCTGGGGCCTACATCCTGAGATTATAAAGACCATATATGTCGCAACCGTTGAGCCGATGATCCTGTATGCCGCCAGTGTGTGGGCACCAGCGGCGGAAAAACTCGACGTTCGCAAGCAGTTTGGGGCTGTGCAACGGGGTATAGCACAAAAGATATGCAAGGCATATCGTACTGTCTCTCTCGACGCGGCACTGCTGTTGGCGGGGGTGCTTCCCCTCGACCTCAGAGTCAAAGAAGCTGATCTTCTTTACAGGGCCAGAAAAGGTTTACCCTTACCTGATCTAAAAGACAGGGAGGTCGAGGTGATGTCTCCGGCCATCCAGGCACCGCACCCGGCACATCAGAGGGGTATTGAGATTATAAGCTTGGAGAATCAGGAACAGGTAGACGCCCATAATAGTCAACAAGTGCGAATCTTCACGGACGGTAGCAAAATAGGAGGCAAAGTCGGGGCTGCATTGTCAATATGGCAATGTGGAACGGAGATTCGTAGCGTTAAACTTGGCCTACCTGACCATAGCACAGTATACCAAGCTGAGCTACTTGCGGTGTGCGTAGCGACGAGAGAGATAGTAAAGCACAAAACTGCTGATTCGTTTGGGGTTCTCAGCGACTCAATGGCTGCACTCTTGAGCGTCAAGAACCTGGGTTGCCTCCATCCCCTGGCGGTGGAAACTAGAGAAAATCTTAAGAATATTTCACTCCAGAACAAGGAAACTAAGCTGTTCTGGATTAAGGCACACGCGGGGCTGGAAGGCAATGAGAGAGCTGATGCTCTGGCACGAGAGGCCGCTGAGAAGTCCAAACGAAAACACATATACGACAGCTGCCCGGTTTCATTCGTCAAGCGAGGTATTCGAATGGCCACGCTTGACGAGTGGAACCGAAGATACACAGGAGGTAGCACAGCCTCCACTACAAAGCTATTTTTCCCCAACGCAGTGGAGGCATACGGAATCATTCGGAAATTCGAGCCCACCATGTTGAGAACACAGATCCTAACGGGTCATGGCGGGTTTTCAGAGTACCTGAACCGTTTCAAGTGCAAGGAAGACCCGTCGTGCCCCTGTGATCCCTTGGAGAAGGAAACAATAGTGCATATCCTTTGCTTCTGTCCTATGTACGATAAAGATAGGTTTGAGATAGAACAAGAACTGGGCATAAAGATAATAGCACAAAATTTTAAGCAAATAGTAGCAGGCAAAGAAAGAGAGACATTCTTGAGATACTGTGAAAAAGTTGCTGGAAAGGTGATAAAGCGAAACAAAACAAAGTAATTTAAATTATGCTTACGTAATATTATATTATATTAATGTTTAAGCATAAAAAATAAGTGTGTCAAATGTATTAGATGTAATAACTAGCAACTAAGAAATTATGTAATACCCAAATGTACTAATAAAAAATGAGTGTGCATCTTAAATAAAGAAAACCCCAGAAAAACCTATAGACATAAGACAAAAATGAAATAAAATAAATAGTAAGAATAGCTAGAATATGGGAATCCCACCCATCAAGAATGAATGCGGATGAATGAAAGAAAGAAAAAGTATGCGGAATGAAAGTACGAGAGGCATGAAACGCGAGAACTGGTATGAAAGAGGACAGTTATAAAAAAGACTCCAGTAGCCGTACTGGAGGTACTAGTATAAAAAAAAAAAAAAAAAAAAAAAAAAAAAAAAATAGAAACGGTACTCTCATAAGCAGCTACGAATCTTTGTAGGTATAGGTACCTACCATACCAACGTATATGTGAATCTACCTACTCTCAATTACATTAGATCGTATGAGTCATGCTATTATTGCTAATGAAAAATTTGATCCAATTTAAAACACTAAAACATGTGGTGTTATTAGCAAAATGTGCTTTTACCCGACTTCCTGAAAGGAAAATGTTTTTTACCGACTCCTAAATTTGGTGTCATGTGGTTTTCAGAAAATTATTTTTTTTTACATTAAAGTTTTTATTTAAATCAGGGATCGAAAACCTGGATGGAAACCAGGTTTCCGAGCCCCGTTCAAAACAAATGAAATTTTGGATGGAATTTTTTAGTTACCTTACTATCCGTCAGGGGCGCTGTACAGGTTTGTTATACAAAATCGCTAATGCTAGCGACTGCGTTAGCGATTTTGTATCGCCGTCTGCGTTTCTAAAAACTCATGGTAGGGGTTCAGGTCAGTTGAGGTGAAGGTCAGTATGGCCTTGTAGTTGGCCATCACACTCATGCAAAACAATATAATGACGCTACCATACACACATGGCTAAGGGCATTCACCTCGTATCATAAAAAATCATTACCCTCTTGCCGTCGCTGTAGTTGGGTAAAAAAGGGGTGTTTTGCCCATCAGTGAGACACGGATCACACGTAGACTGTGTGAAATCACTACATAGTATAAAACAAAGTCGCTTTTTCTGTCTCTAAAAACTACGCAATGGATTTTGTTGCGGTTTTTTTTAATAGATAGAGGATTCAAGAGGAAGGTTTTTATACCCATGCGAAGCCGGGGCGGGTCACTAGTAAGCTATAAACAATTATGAACAAGACTAATTTTCTTTTTAGGGTTCCGTACTCGTAAGATAAAAATGTACCCGTCTGTCTGTTACCAACAGAGAAATAACATAGCGATGGTTAGATGACCTGGAGAAGGTCGCAGGCAGACGCTGGATACTGGCCGCTTTCAACCGGTCGTTCTGGAAAGCTTTGGGGTGGGCCTAAGTCCAGCAGTGGAAAGCCTGCTGCTAAAATAACGATGATGATAAAATAACATAGCTGTTACCACTTCACCGGGCTCTATCGTTGTTTTTGAAAATTATATTATTTTCAACACCATACCATAGACAGATCAGGTGGCTTACTATCATTTCTTAAAACCATGCAAGAACGAGTGAGTAAGCGAGACAGCGTAATACATGATGTAAGGCGACATCTCCCTTACTCAATCGTTCTTGCATGGTTTTATGAAGATGGTGGTAATGGTGGTAAGCCACATTATAATTTCTGTGTAAGCCACTGACCTCTTGAAATATTTTTTTTTTTAGATTAAACATGATGACATGACAATGATACGTCAAATTTAAACTTTATAAGAATATTATATGTGATAGAAGCATTTTTTTTTTAAAATGTATTAATACATACTTTTATAAACATTGTTAGATAGAAGAAGTTCACAATGTATTGGAGCTCAATGATTTATTTGAAGAATGGTTGGAGCAATATCTTTCAGATATTTAATAATTGGCCTCTAGTGTCCAGATGTAAAGAGCCTGTTCAAATAATACTGTTTTACTTCGCCATTTATTTGGTATTATTGCACGTCATACTGTCAGAGATGACCACAACATTCGTGAGGGATGAGTTGCAAGTGGGAGACAAGTATTCGCTGATCTACCTCATCACCCGGAGTTCGGACAATGTGCCCGAGTTTTCAGATGTCGAAGGCGCTGAAGTGTTTCGCTCCAGAGGCTGTGGACAATGTTTTATGACAAACAACAAAGGGTTCCTGCCAATAGGTCTATACGATGGAGTTTTGGTGTTCTTAGAAGATGGCCAACAAGAAATAGCACATATTGAGCCAGATAGATTTTACCCAATTGAGGCTAGCTTGGATTGTGCGAGAAATAAGTTGATGAGGTGTAGTTGGGAGCCTAAAATCTTTTCTGCTGTCAGTAAGGAAACATTTGATCTATGCAGTTTTTGTGAACATATTATGAAAAGAAGGAGAAATGAAACGACGCAACTTACGGTGTGATGCCTTAGTATAGTTATCAGTGAATACCTTTCAAACTACAGGTTCAAACTGATAATACCTACATAAGTAATAGTTAAAGTTTATTTGAGGTCTTGACTTTGGAATTCGAGTAAGATTATATACTAGCGAAACCTGTAAACTACCTACCTAACCGCCTTAGAATAAATAAATGTATATTTTATTTTTCGTTATTCATTTTTTACTATGAAGTCTAAAAACGAATAAGTAGGGAAACGAGAAAGTCGAAGAAAGCATCATTTTAAGCCATCTCGTTACTCAGTCGTTTTTTGTCATGGTAAACCCCAAAAGATTTGTACTTAGCCAGGGCCATCCAACATTTTCACCTCGCTTACTTACTCGGTTTTGAATTGCTTGGACAGGTTCCATGACTAAAAATCGGCCAAGTGCGAGCCGGACTCGCGCCTTGAGTGTTCCTTCCTTCACACAGTATTAAAGGACAGAAAGAAGAAAGGTTTTTTAATTCAACAAAATTCATAAGTTTTGATCCCCATCTGAAATCACAAAATTTACGAAAATTCGCAACATTTACGGTTGCTTATAATTTTTGATCGCGTAGGCGTATAATTTTGATTATTTTACAGCCGAAAGAGACCGTAAGCAAGCCTAAGTACCTATATGTATGAGCTTAAAAATTAGATCAGATAAAAAGTTTGCGGACAGACAAACAGGCGGACAACCACAGAGAAATTCTCTAATACACTTCGTGCGGACTTATAAGGTAAGGTAAAGTGATTTTTTCCTTTTGAAGTACCGAGCCCTAAAAACAAGTGAGTAAGCGAGATAATGTTGTAAGGCCTACGAGTGTTTTGGGGCTTACCATGACTAAAAACGACTTACTAACTATTATACTATCTACAGTAGACGCCTCTTGTGTAATAAAAGCCGGCGTTACTAACGAGGATGGTATGAGGTAAGTGACGCCATATAATGACGTCACAGACATAGGGTATCTTTGTCTGTGACGTCATACCTAATTTGCATGGCCGCTACGAACGCGACGGTTATTGACGTAGCTTGAACATATAAACATAAGTACCGTTTACTTCGATCCAAAAACGAGTGAGTTAGCGAGTCTAGTCTGTCGCCCTATATGAAGGAATATAGTAAGTACATACGTTTAGTTCTTGCGCTATTTTGTTTTATATTTAAAACTTTATTTAGCCAAGAGTGCTACATACATACTTAAGTAAAATTAATACTATAAGCATTCTCTGCCAGTCAAACTTTATCTGACATCTCGCTTACTTACTATAAGTACTCAACGCTCTTTAGCGGTTTGATGTCATCATGGTACCCCTCAGATGATAATGTAACACATAATGCGTTAATTTTTTTAAGTTTAAAGCCCATTTTAACCAAAATATGTTTTAGCTTTTTCTCTCTTACCTGACACTTCATGTGAAAAAACGAGACGTAATACATTTTAACTAAAATAGGCTTAACAAGCCTTTCCTATTACGGGGGTATATGATTTATTGCAATTTTAGCATAGGGCAGATAGGTAATACTGATAGATAATACCTGCGTTATTATAAAGAACGACATACCTACATACGATCAAATTAATTTTAGCCGTTAAATAATAACGGACGTTAATATAGACATACATACAAACACTAACACATACAACTTAAACACATAACCCTACTTTTTAGGGTTCCGTTTGTCAAGAAAATTTTTCATAAGAACGTGTAAAGCAAGGTTATTTATTTTATTCATCTAAATCGTCATTTCTCTATCATCATCAATCATCACATCAATTATATAAGAATAATAATATCCATACTAATATTATAAATGCGAAAGTCTGTCTGTCTGTCTGTCTGTCTGTCACCTCTTCACGGTTAAACTGCTGGACCGATTGTGATGAAATTTGGTAGGGATGTAGTTAACGACCTGAGGTCAAACATAGGCTACTTTTGGGCGCGATATAACCGAGTCCCACGCGGGCGGAGCCGCGGGGAACAGCTAGTAATATTATAATAATGAAAACGTTCGTGTTTTAACCACTATCTATTGTCAAACAGCATAAGTGACGTTACTCATGAAAAATGAAGCTTATAGTGACGTATTACAGTATAAAATTAGACAAAAATGATAAACTCATAAAATGCAATTGTATGTTACGTATCATTTGTTTGTGTAAGTTTGGGGACACAATATATGTCTCGAGTAAGTTTTGACAGACAATTTTCATGCCTTTTAATGGCAGATAAAGAAAAAAAAAGTATTGACCGAGAGTTCATATTCATCGAACTACTAGTAATTAATATTGTACCTACTGAACAACTTAATTCTAATACTTTTCAATGTCCTAAGTTTCCCAATCCAACATAACGCAATTCAGGATATGCCCGTTCAAGCGTGCAGAATACATTACTTCCCTTTTCGGCATTGGGCAACGCGGTGCGTATGCGCAGTTGATCCTGCGCCCTGCGCAAAATGGCTGCTCTAAGGTTTGTTTTGTAATAATATGTATGTGATTATCTTTACTGTGTTAATGAGGTGTGTGTATTAGTGAATTTGATTAGTGCGCACTTGCTAAGTTCTACGGTAAATGTATTATAAGCAATTGCCCGTATCTATGCTGTCAACATTTTGCAAAATTCCACCTAATATAATAAATGCGAGTGAGTTTGTTCACGCCCTATCTACTGAATCAATCTTCCTGGAATTTCGCATACACATAGTTATAAGTATTGAGAAGGATATAAATGGTACCTGTCATCCTTCGAAAAAGCTCTGTTTCCGAGGGAAATTCACGCTGGCGAAGCCGTGGGCGAAAGCTAGTCTCCTGTCTCACTACGTTTTCCGAACTTTCGATTTCGATAAAATCAAAAGTAAAATAATAAAAAAAAACAAGAGGAAATAAGTACTAGATTAACAAAAAAATACTACTAACAAGAATAACTGTAAAAACTATTACTTTTTATTCAATTCAAAAACATATCTACATAAATTGCTATTGAACGTAGCAATGCTGCCAGCCTTTTGGGCACATCACCACGATGTTACGATTTGCAGGGACTACACAACTTATAAATTTTTATTTTAAGTTGCATTTAGTTATTTATAAGTAGGTAAGATTTTATCTACACTATTTTGTCAAGCCCCTATGTATTTTTCCTCATAGATAAAAAAAAAACAATTGCGTCACTAACCGCGCGCGATTCGAATTTCTTTGATTTTTCCTACATAAATAACGGTAATTATATCATCAATTTAATTTCAATACTCCAGTGCTCTACTCCTGAGCCTCTTGCTGTCCACCGCGCTGGTCTTCGCCGACCTATTCTCCAAAGCCACGAGGACTAAGGCCGACGAGCGGGACCTCAAAAGCAGTGTCTTTGACTTCATCATTGTAGGAGGTGGCACTGCTGGCTGTGTCTTGGCCAACAGGCTATCGGCTGTACCGGAGTGGAAGGTCAGGAAACTGACAATGTTATTATTTATTCATTCATAACAGCCCTATTTTAACGAACTACTGAACATTGGGTTTCGCTTCATTTATTAAGACGATAGACTATCGTCACAGAATTAGTAATAGTACTATAGTTTTCTCCATAGAAACGTATTACCCTGTTTAGATAATGTCTAAAGAGTAAGGGTTTTTGTTTTAAAAAATATGGATGTACTATTGGCATGCCCCTGGGTTTTGATATTTTTTAAAATAATTACCTTACCAAAGGAAATATCGTTACATAAGGACTTTCGAAAATCCTAAAAAAATACCCTGTTTTTACTGCCGTGATCAGATGACACCACGCTTATTTCAAAAAGTTGTTTTTTATTTATTATTGTCACAATTGAACTTGAACAACAGTGTTTTGAAACCGCTTCTTGGGCTCTGACGTTGTTTCCTTTATCGACCACCAGATGACAGCTGAGATCCACAGCTTAGCGTGCATACGGTCAAGAATCAGATTTAAACATTAATAAGACCCTTATGTTTATCTATAATCCATATCACAGAGATCCAAACCCATACTTCCAAACCAATCCATATCCATATCCATACTAATATTATAAATGCGGAAGTCTGTCTGTCTGTCTGTCACCTCTTCACGGCTAAACTGCTGGACCGATTGTGATGAAATTTGGTAGGGATGTAGTTAACGACCTGAGGTCAAACCTAGGCTACTTTTGGGCGCGATATAACCGAGCCCCACACGAGTAGAGCCGCGGGCAATAGCTAGCTAAAGCATCATTGAGTTAGTATCCCATAACCATAACACAATTATTCTCGAACTTTAGTAGTATAACAACTTTATGGGAATTCAACTTCTTGACCCTACATATATATATATATATATATACTATACATATTTATTTATATAATTACTATCACAGATCCTCCTCTTAGAAGCAGGAGATGAGGAAAACATCGACTACGATATCCCAGGAGTGCCAACAAAAGACTATCGCCCCATACTGTGGAACTACCGAACTGAACGAAATGGATACTCTTGTCTGTCGAGACCCAGTGGCAGCTGCGAAGTCAGGACTGGCAAGGTCCTAGGAGGATCTAGTGTTATCAATGATATGAAGTACACCAGAGGTTCCAAGGTAGATTACGATGGATGGCATGTGCCAGGCGCGTTGGGGTCCCTGGACTGGAAGTTTACCAATGTCATTGATATGTTTAAGGCTTCTGAGGATAATGGTTAGTGGAATGTCTTTTCTCTAAGAGTAGAGGCGGTAAATCTAATTTTGAAATGCTTCTGATAGACAATGTTTCAAAATTTTGAAGTCAGATGGAAGTATGAGAAGAGTTTTTTCCGATGTCAGATAAATTTCGTGATGCTTGACTGTTTGTCTGTTAAATTTTCCAACTTAATGCTTTTAGTATCAATCTAAATGTAATTGTTAGTAGAACAGATTCTCAATAATTCCATAACGTACATAAATGGAATCATACTATTGTCCTTACGTTAGTGTTAATTAAGTTTTTCTAATTTTAGGTGACTACGAAACTTTGGTGAATTCATTTTACCATTCCCGAGGTGGTGAGATGCATATCCAGAAATTCAAATACTCAGACAGACCCATAGAGGTTTTTACAGCTGCCTTCACGGAGATGGGTCTTCGGACACTCGATATCAATTTGAACGTCGCGGAAGCTGTGGTTAATCATCAATTCGCCATGTCAAATAATACACGCTTGAGTACCAATAATGCTTTTCTAAAACCAGTTAGACATCGAAAGAATTTAAGTGTAATCAAAGGAGCTACGGTTACGAAAATTGTAATAGACAAGCAAGATAAATCTGTAGACGGAGTAATTTATGAAATTGAAAAAGGTAAAGAACGTCCTGCTTATTCTAAACGTGAAGTTATTTTGACAGGAGGTGCTATAAATAATGTGAAATTGTTGCATTTGTCTGGTATCGGACCTACAGCCGAATTGAAGAAACATAACATTTCAGTCCTAGTAGATTTACCTGTGGGTCTTAATTATCAAGATCAAGTTACTACTGGAGGTCTTTCCTTCGCTATTAGTGATGTTGAACCTGTCAGTGAAAGTGATATAATAAAAGATTTTAAAACATGGTTTCAAAGCAGGTCTGGACCCCTAGCTTCAAGAGGCATTAATCAAATATCAGCTTTTATACAATTATATGAAGGTCTCAGTGCCCCGGATGTAGAGCTCGCTTTGGAAGGAAATTTTGTAAGAAGTGATAAATTCATGCTGACCAACATAAGTGTTCATGTAGCGGAAGAAACAAATTTTCCACTTCCATATTATAATTTAGTTAACATCTATCCCGTACTGCTCAAACCCAAAAGTAAAGGGAAGGTATTTCTGCACAAAAAGAGTCCTAAATATGGTAGGCCGATAATTCAAGCAAATCTTTTAAAGGAATCTGAAGACTTAGATGCAATAGTAGATAGTATTGACATAGCATTGCAACTATTGGAAACGAAAGAAATGAAGAAAGCGGAAATTAAATTGGCCCCAATCGATTTGTTTCCTTGTGATAGGTTAAGGAATAGAGAACAATGGAATTGTATTACAAGACATTATACAAAAGCTTTGAGCAATCCTATAGGTACTTGTCGAATGGGACAGAATAGTACAGATTCTGTCGTTAGTTACGAATTAAGAGTACATGGTATTGAAGGATTAAGAATAGCTGATGCTTCTATAATGCCAACTCATGCACGTGGCGGTATATTTGCACCGACTATGATGATTGCTGAGAAGACAGCGAGAATGATATTAAAGGACTGGAAAGAAAATAAAAGTAATTATTACGATACGTCGTGACAATAATAAAATAGAAATATGTTAATAAAATGCCATATCAGTACCAACTAGTTTTTATTAAGTCACTGGCTTTTTCAGCTATCATGATGACAGGGGCGGCTGTAGATCCTCTTGTGATTTTCGGCATTATTGATGCATCTACTACTCTCAAGTTTGCACTTCCATACAACTTTAAACTTTCGTCTACAACGGACTCTGCATCTTTTGATGTTCCCATTTTACAAGTCCCAACATAGTTGTGTAACGGACTTGAAAATTGTCTTATGATGCATGACCAGAAATCAGCAGATACTCGTTCATGATTTTTACAATCGTTTTTCAAAATTGGTCGAGGGTCAAATTCATAGCCTGCACTCTTGAATACTTCTGTGTCAAATATCTTAACAGCTTCTTGTATTCCTTCTAACAATTTCTTTTCATCACTCGGGTCTTTGAGGAAATTGGGATAAATTAAGGGTTTACCAAAAAATGGATCTGTTGCGTTTAAAATTACTTGGCCACGACTTTGTGGTGTAAGCAATATTATACACATATCAATAATATCATAATACATATTAGAATTGTGACCTTTGAACCTGATTTCAATATCAGGAGTACCAAGTATTTCGGACATTGCAGATTCTAGAAATGCTACTACTTGGTAGTTAGCTGACAGTGGACCGATTCCTTTTGCATAGTATGTTGTTATGTCACGAAGCTTCTCTGGAAAGTTGCATGTAGTAGACGTCTTTGTTAGCCTAATAACCGGTAAACATACAGATATATGGTCATGAAAATTTCCGCCCACAGGTAAGTCAGAATAACATTTAATGTCTAAATATTCTAAATAGTCTTTAGGCCCAACACCCGACTGCATCAATAACTTCGGTGAGTTAATCGCACCTGCACTCAAAATTACTTCCTTTCTTGCTTTTACTCTAAATTTTGTACCATTTTTAATATAATCTATACCTAAAGCTTTAATAATATCTCCATTTTCTTCAAAATTTATTTTAGTAGCTAGTGCTTCCGTTATTATATCTAAGTTATGTCTAAGCTTTCTGACAGGATCTAGGAAGGCAGTGTATGAACTGACTCTTTCTCCAAAGTAAGACATTGTTTGTATCCTCATAAATCCCAATTGCTTCCTGCCATTTACATCTGTGTAATTGTATCCTAGTTCACTCAATGCACTAAGAAGTACGTCAACATTGTCATCTACGTATGGATACCTGCCAATATCTAACGGGCCTTGGGTTGAGTGGAATAGTTTATTTTTGGAGATATCTTTATCGTAATTTCCTTCTGAGTATTTGAAGAATGGCAATATTTGACTGTATCCCCATCCTTCGTTGCCATTGAGAGCCCACATATCGTAATCGGCAGGACTGCCTCTTATGTATGCCATATCATTTATGGAAGAGGTACCTCCAAGCACCCTACCCTGGACCACTTCACAGCCTTTATCACTGCGGTTGTTACAAAACCTGTAATTAAAATATGTGCGCTGTTAATTTTATCGTCAGAAACTGTTTGAACTATAATAGCTCTTTCACTTTATGATGTCGTAAAATCTTATTTACTAAATCATGCATGTTCGTAAATCGTTTGATGTAAAATTAATCCTTGCCAAGGTATTTGTATGTAATATTCATAGAACATTTTTATTTTTATGGTCCACGTAATAAATATTAACATGCTGGACAGTGTTTGTATTAACCATGCAGTAAAATTTGTTTACTACAATTACTACTACTTGTTTTAGATATAATGTTATTGCATAATCATTATTAGTGAAAGTTTTACTTTACTAATTGAATAGCAATTACTGGCTTCGATAATTGAAATTGATTTAGTTATTTCCTTTTTATAACCATTTCTTTCAGCACCCAAACGAACACAACGTTATGGATTCTTTGGTTTCCTTCGTTAGCTAATGGATTAATTCAAGAATTTATAAAAATGTGGAATTAATATAATGCTTACCCTTTCTTTGGTCGCATTGAGTACTGCCAGTCCAACGCGGAACCTTTGAACTCGCTCGTGAGGGACGGAATCAGTGCCATCTTAGGTTCTTCGGGCCCAGCTTCTACCATCAGCACCTAAAAAAAAAATGTATCATCATCATCATTCAGTTCAACCAGAACGGAAACGGAAGAAGAAACTCTCCCTTAATTTGAATCTGACCGACTTTATGCAGCCGCATTCACACAGTTGTCTCGCTCAAAGCTTAGTTTAAAAAAAAATCTAATTTCCTAGTTTATTAATTTTTATCTGCAGTAAATTTATTTGTAGCAGCTACTAATTTTTAAATAACAAATCCTTCTGAGTCGTTATGTTCATCCTATTCTGTCCGAAATTATAATCATAATATTTCATGTCAACCATAGAAAGCATATTTGTATAAAACTCTTCCAAATTTAGTTCTAAAGTTTAAAATATACAAAATAGATAAGAGTAAAGTTGTAGTTGAGTAAGAGCCATTCATTACCTTCCATTTCCTATTTTCCGATAGCCTACTGGCAACAACACATCCCGCTGTTCCACCTCCGACTATAATGAAATCGTATTCTTCTACTTTCTCTACTTCTTCATTAGAATTGCCATTTTCCTCTTGATACTGAAAATGGAACGACTGACTGAACGGAGACTTTACTTTTGGCGGTCTATCTTTCCTCTTCTCCGACGCTCTCATTAAATCTTCTCTGTTGTTGCCGAAATAATCTGGTTCTTCCTTGATATAACCAAATAAAGTATGAACTAAAGAAATTAGAAGTATAGCAGTTGGCGCACATTCGATTCTGCCGTCACATATTTTACACAGATCATCCGTTATATTGGTGGACATTGCATCTTTTAGATTTTACTTTAAACACTCCACAAATTCATTTGAATCATTAATTTGATTAGATTTAGCTATATGCTTTAGCTATTTGTTGTAAATTTTGCACACGATGCAATAGTCTTTCACAGCTGTATTTTTTATTTTAATATGATCTTTTTACGTTTTTGCGAGATCGAGATTATCTTATTTCTCACAGTATAGTCTTATTCTTCATTCGTATCACTATTAAACTTAAAAAACACATTGATATCTTCGTTTTTATTACTTTTTGTAACACTTTTATCCAAATCACTACTGTTATTATTTTACTGTATAGTCAATATATTTAAGGCATTCCTTACGTCCCGTCTAACCAAGACCGATGAGTTCTTGACTTTGAATCAGATATGCACGTCCAAGAATTTGTTGTTTGTGTTCATTGTTGCCGTCGACTTTGTTTAACTTCCCGGAGGCAGAAACAAAAGATCATTAATAGCTCTCAATTTATATCTGTTTTATAGTTTATTGTTAACATAAATAAACATTGGACTATTCTTTACGCTATGTTGATACTAACAACGATTTCAAAATTCGATCATTTAATAACAAAGCTTTATAGAATAGATCTTGTGATGAAGATTTCATCATTCCTTTAAAAATTAGTCATGTTAAATAATAAACTGCAGTTTTTAGACACTATATTAATACTACTTCTTATCTCTTCTGTAGCTAGTTTTGCAAATGGGTTCGATTCCCACTTGTTTCCAGTTTGGTTAAAACATTGAAGGCTTGAATCACCATTGTCAGATAATAAAGATGATTCCGTGTTTCGGATCGGAAGGCACATGCAACCGTTGGTCTCGGCTGCCATCTGGTGTTTGTTAAAGAAACCACGTAAGAAACCGAGAGGTGGTTTCGTAGAACTCAAGATGCCAGGGTGAGCAAGGTCGATTGTCTATGTTGCAAATAAATACTAACGTATACCAATGCCTGTCAGAAAATTTATAGCAATATGTTACTTTTCGTTGGTTATACCCACGTTATACCTTATTTACAGGTGCTTCGTATTGTTAGTTAGTACCTATTATTTTCTGTGGTAGGTATCTATCGTCAAAAAGAGGTCCAGCAGCTTCAAAACAAAAAAAAAAAAATTGTGAGCCTATAACCCGTTTAAGTGCAATTCGCATTCACGTTCCAAGGATCCCTTACTAACTTCATGGAATCCCAACTTTAAATGGTAGGTACTTGAATGAATCTAGAGTAATAAAGTTGTTTGTATGAAAGGTAACCTATGTCTTTCTCAATACTCCCAACTATGTGTATTTTAGGAATTGAAATTTTAGGAAGATTGGTTCTGTAGATAAGACTGAAAAGGTAACAAACAAACAAATATACAAACTCACTTCCGCATTTATAACATTAGTTAGGATAGTTAGGATTAGAATAGGATTGGGATAGGATTTGTTATGGATATAGTTAAGGACCAGGGGTCAAACAGGCTACATTTAGGCGCGATTTAACCGACTTCCTACCGTCGAAGCAGCGGGCAACAGCTAGTTTTTCTTATACCTATTTCTTTATCGATCCCTCTATTGTTATATAAAATTTAATAATTGGCAATCAATTACGCTACGAATCGATTTTTCTTTTCCTCCGTGTCAGGGTTAACTGACGATGATTTAACTGGTAATTACTACTTTATTGAAGTGAGGCCTTGGTGAAATATGCAATAAGAAACTTGATCGTTTGTTAATGTTATTACTACATCCCTGTAAGAGATCTCTCCCATGCTGGACTGGCAGAAAAGAAAAACGCAGAATGTGCCAGCTGCTTCTCTTCCCGCGCAGATCGTAGGAGCCGTTCGAGGGATTGCGCATTTTTAGGTATTATATCAATTATAGGCGATGCGGCTAGCAACCACTATTTTAGTTCTGTTTTTCACCTACATCAAACTAAACGTGGTCTTTGGTTTTTGTGAACCTGGGTTCTGTCTACCCTGCAAGGGAAAAAGACGTGACACTATGTATGTACTAGTAAGAGATACACTTGACCACATGAATTTAGGAATACTTTGTTTAGTTGTTTCCAGTTTGGTTAGGACAAACAGACTTGAACCTTGACCCACCTAATTACCTGTACTACCCCTAGTACCTACTTATGAGATTTTATAAACTTTGGGTGCTTGATGCTTTGGATTCTTAATTTAAATTTTTCATTTTGCTATTCAAGACGCTGTCACAGAATTATTAATAGTACTACGTAACGCTGTTATAACGTCCCATCACTTAGGCAAGTAAAGTAGCGACTTTTTTTTTAATAAAACGTGTTTATACAGTGTTTAAACAAGTTTGGCAATCTACTTAGAAATTATTCTGATAATGATACTTATGTATGTTGGTATAGGAACAAAATCGAGCTATTACAATGTTTTTCTACTTCCTTCAGAACATTAGAAACTATGTGATTGCGCCTAATGTTTTTTGTTTCGCCGGAAACGTAGCATTTTCAAAATCACAGGCGTTTGGATAATTGCTTGTACCCTTCATTTTCCTCCACGACCGGCATGTGAAAGGTACAGAACCATGTAATTTATTTATTTAATAACATATAGAGCGTAAAGCGTAAAATACACCGATTTACCCCTCTAGTACCACCTCAACGAAATATAGAAACTAAAGTAAAATAAACCTTACCTCTCTGTCTTAAGACAAACAAATTCTTACAATATGAACATCCGTAAGTGAATTAGGTATCTGTAATTTTGTGTAGTGCACGAAACAGTCAAAACATATT
This sequence comes from Apomyelois bistriatella, assembly GCA_947044815.1. Taxonomy (NCBI): domain Eukaryota; kingdom Metazoa; phylum Arthropoda; class Insecta; order Lepidoptera; family Pyralidae; genus Apomyelois; species Apomyelois bistriatella. Next base: position 382,402 of record OX345705.1, read on the forward strand.
ATTAATGTTAATATTTCTTTAGGTGATAGTATGCAAGCGGTTGGCCTTATAATGGTTTCAATTATTATACTAATATGTGTCGTTTTTGGTTTGAATTGAGATGTATTTTTATAATAAGTGATCTTAAGAAAAAGTAAGTACATAAAACAGTCAACGGTTTACCAAAGGATCACCTACTTCTTGATTTAGGTAAAGTTAATGAGACTAAATTTTATTTTATTATTGATTCTGTATTGAAACAGCTTATAAATGTATCGTCACTGATTACAGAGAAAATTCTATACACACTGTAGTAAGTAAAAATGTCATGGCAAAATTTTCAATGCCACATGTTTCCACAAGGGTCTCAAACCCCTTTCACTTTTTGAAAGGCAATTACGACGTACTGTTTCCTTGCTCAATGATCGCTTAGGGCGCCCTTTCGCAATAAACATTAAATAATATTTTAAACAGCCTAATGAATACTACCTACAATAACGATCTCCATTGCAATAATTGAGAAATTAGCCATCACACCCACCGTTATAGCCGGTATAGGGGCACGCAAACTTGAACACTGAACGTACTGCAATAACAATGGACCATAATTATTATTACAGTTCGATTCGAATCTGTGGAAATTGGCGGAGCCCATATGAAAATAATCGAAAACCATAAAAACGGTTTGTAGATGAAAGTTTATGCGAAAATGGCGCCAAAATAGAAGTTATTTTCGGGACGTCTGGTAAGCTCGGTAACTGGTAGTGCCATCTGTGGGTGAAGTTCGGAAAGTACACCTTTTTTAAAAACAAGCTTTTATTATTTGTTAATAAAATAAACTAAAAAGCTTAAAATGATGTAATAATAATAAAAGCGACAAAGAAGTAACTAAAGCTACATTTATTTTACTTTTACTGTTTTTTTTAAAAGAATATTATGCTCATACAGATATTCAACCGTGATACAAAGAAACGCGCCGAACTGCAGGTACTATTACTGGTTCTGTGCTGCAGGTGTTACTAATAGAGTAGGCACTCCTCTTACTGAGACATATTAACTCCATCTAACGATCACTTGAGACACTGTGATTCTAAATCCAATAACCTTTGAATAAAGCACTAAATCAGTTTGGGGTAGGATGAAGATACTTTAAAAAATCGTGTTTTAGTGGTGGTAAAAAAGAGTGGGAATTAACCACTCTTTTTTTGCCAAAAAAAAAGTGGAATTTTTTTTTCAATCCTTGTAGCGCCACCTATTAGCAAGAAAAGGAACAAAATCTTTTTCTTAGGCAATATAGGAGCACATGCCATGCCAATATACCTAAAATTAGTTTTCGTAGTATGAGATTTTATTAACGTAGACTGCATTAGCGATTTTGTATGGTATTTCTTAGTTGCTTACTATCCTAACTAACATTTTTTACGATTCTAGTTTATGCTTAATTCATACAAAACTGCCTCTACCTACTCTCATAACCTCATACCTACATACTAGGAATAGGTACTGATATAACCACAGAACAGAGAAATTATCCGAATAGAAATGTTGTGACGCGGATTTAGTTCCAGGATCAGTGTGGCTCAAGCCTTTAAATTCATACATGTAAACCACTCCACACCTTATAACGTATTACGTAGTTTACAACAAAGTTTAAATATTATCGACCAATAACAGTGGAAATGAATGACGCAATCAAATTCCCTGTACCCCTAGTATGAGATTCCTATTTACGTAGGCGCTATCGCCTGCGTTAACATTTTAGTATGAAAATCTGAAAAGCGCCCCTGGCGGATAGTATGGTAACTAAAAACGCCACCACGAGATTTTTTCACTCTACTATTCACGTTTCGTACGTCCCTTTTACGCAACTATTCACGTCGTGTAACATATTTACATAGAAAACTGCACCATGAGCTCCTTCATTTGACAGTTCTCTGACACCTATCGTGTAGTTAACGAAAGTTGGTGTAGTTAAGCTTCTCACTTCAAATTTTCCGTGTGAGAGTTAAACGTGAGGTTTACTTTTTACATTATGTTTATTGTTTAAGTGTTGTTGCTTGAAAAAAATGTCGTAGCAGCTGTTTTACACAATAAATAATATAAATACGGCTGATAATACTATATTATTAGCTGTATTGTCGGTGACAAACATCCAAGAACCTGGAAGAGCTTCATCAATATTGTCGACTTATAAAGTGATAAAGCAACAAAATCCACCGACAGAATAACCTTGTTCGTTAATCACATAGACGAAAAGCTAAATACGAGACACAAGATCAATACCTACATGAAGAAGACAACTTTCCAATGTACATAAATTATGTGTTGTTTGCGTTGGTGATTGTAAGATGCTAAACTGAAGATAATACCAATATACCTAATAATCAAGACTTAAAATCTCAAGTCACAGTTGTAATAAAATAATATTTCAGGTATATTTACTTGAAAAGGGTGCAATCAATTACAGGTAAGAAATCTTTAAAAAACTATGAGCTTCCTTCCTCCCTCATGAGTGGCTACTTATCATATATATAATTATTTTTTTTAATCCAGTCAATAAGTTGTTTCTGAGAAAAGTTTATACCTTATGGGGTATAAACCCCGGTGATTTCTGAGTAACATCTGTAGTAGCCATATGACCTTATATACTACTAAGCCATATGGCCTTACTATGTGTTTCCTGCGGTTTCACCCGACTGTGGCGTGTATGTACCTTCAATCCCTATAAAAATTTTCAAGAATCAGGGTATCATATGCAGAAAGAATTTTTTAATTCCGACCAAAAATTTTGTAGTTATAAATGATCAACAATACAAGCAAATACTATTTAATAGAATAAGTACCTACATATCTATATTAGCTGTTTTCCGCGGTTTTACCCGCCCTTGGTTTGTGTATATTATAGCCTAAACTATAAGCTTCCCCAAGAATAGAGCCACATCATATGCAGAAATATTTTTTTAAATCTGACTAATAGTTCTAAAGTTAAAAGCTGTCAAACAAACACAAAATCCTCAGCTTCATTATATTATAGTATAGATGTATATCAATAATATAATACATATATTTTTCTATCATGTGTTATTTGATTTGGCTTTTAAGAATTACCTACCTGCTCAGTTGAAGAGATACACCCAGTTGATGAGTCATGTCACCTAAAACACCCAAAGAAAGAGAGCTTCATCTATGTACATACCTACATTAGTATGGAGCTAAGATAAAGCTATTTTTTTATTATTAAGTATACCTAGGTAATATAAGCAATAGTCTGTATACTTATATAGAAAATTCTAATAATTGAACCACAAAAGTGTTTGATGTAATAAATAATATTTCAATCTTTTTCAGCCATGGATAAATCCTATGAGATATACAAGAAATTCATTTAGTGCTTTAAAAGAGCAAGACATGCCAGGTTGGGGTCTTTGAAGATCATATTTTACATGAACATGATAATGTTATGCCGAAGAACATTTACCAATTGTAAGAATAGAAGAATTATTATGCAAAATTTAAAATAAATACCTATTATTGAGTCTTCTTAAGAGGCTTCCTTAGGTATATTTACATTATTCATTTGTAATGTGAAATAAATAAAGACTAACAAAGTGAAATAACTTTAAATTCCTTCCTTAAAGAAATTGCATTGGCTTTAAGCACATTAAGTCTGTACCTATTTGTGAAGTGTGTATTTTAGTGAATGGTACTTACAACACCAAGGGCAACAATGTGGTATTTATAAGAATATGCAGTGATAATGATATGAAATTGTTAAATAAATAAAATGTAATGATTATAAGATTGTTTTATTAAAATTATTTATTAATTTATGTAGGTACACATGGAATACAAACAAAAGAAACAGTTATTTACAATAAAATTTGGACTGCAACAATAACCTCTTACATGCAATGATTATAAGATTGTTTTATTGAAATTATTTATTAATTTATGTACCTAGTTACACATGGAATACAAACAAAAGAAACCATTGTTTACAATGAAATTAGGACTGGGAAACAATAACCTCTTACATTTGCCTAAAATTAAACACCGTGTAGATAGCTATTATTTTTTTTATAAATCAAAGAAATCAAATAAACTTTTTTTAACTATGGCAGTTCAATTAATAGTCCTTAGTCGTTGCCTTTAAAGCACAAGTAGGTACCTACTCTCTTTCAGTACAATTTTTTTACCACTATATCATCACATATATATTTTATCCTCCGTACAATATTCTATGTAGGTAAGTAGGTACCTACATGTTTATTGCTAGCCTTGCTAGTGTTGTGAGCTCCAGTCTGCACTGATCCCTGACTTACTATGCAATTAATAACGTTATTGTTATTTAATTAATACACTTGTGGCTTAAAGTCAGCTGATGTGTGTATATCACTGCACTTGTGCGTTGTACCTAGTATTCATATGTTTGTAGGTTGTTTATGACACTGAGAGCACATTAATCACTGTTAACTTGAGCAAGGAGTTCCACATTGCACTACAAAGTTTGGCAGAAAGTGTTTCTTAGGGTTGCTAAGCTTCATAGTATCCTCGCGTTCAGGTTGGGTTTGGGTTTGCATGTTGCCTGCTACTACTTATATAGTGACGGCGAAGAATTTTAAAATGTTTCCATGAGCTCTTCTCTGACTTCCTCTGATCCACTGTTGACAAATTTAGTTCCAGGAGGCGTACTTCCTAGGTACGTCATATTTTATGCTTTTAAAACAATTGTTCGACATACTTCATTGAAATTCGAATTCTAGAGGGTGATTTTGTATATTTGTCTGATTTTACGTTTATATTACGTACTTAGTTTTTGTTTTCATTATTATCTATTATAGGTTAAGTCAGTCGTATCAGCTGTATGACAGGATTAAAACACAATTAAAATAAATAGACATACTAATCCTTACATATATTAAGAAACGAGATGCATTTAATTTTGCCGTATTATACTGTATTAGCTGTCTTCCTTAAACATATGCAATAAGAGACGAGTAAGAAAGAGACGCATTAATAGATGTGAAGTAAGCATTTGTTCTCAGTTAACTACGAGGCCCGTGTCTACTCGATAGCGTCTGCGTTTCGTGAAGATGTAAGTCGTGGTACGGAATGAGACACGACGATGATAGTTAACGTTCAGGCGCTTACTATGATCGCCGGGAATGCAAAAAACTGATACTAGGGGTACTGCCCATTTTTTCTGAATGAAACATTGGCTTGCAAGCCAAACCAGTGACACGCTTTTGGTGCACTATGCCACTTCTTGTTAATATTTCTAAATTCTGTGGATATAACAATAAGTACAACTAAGCACAACGGTATTCCATTCCAGTCGTGAGAAACCGAACCTATTAGGGCTAGTCAAGTGTGAATTTGCACAAACCATAATTAACTTTAATAGTTCTATATAAGGTATTCCTGAGGATGCCAGCCGCTTTCTCGAGGTCTTTAGATTCTACAGGTCCACAGAAAGGAGGGGAAAGTGTTGTTTAAATTGCAATTTTAAAATTAATCCAACTGTGAAAACCGCGTTAAAATCGGTTGAGTATTTTCGAAGTTATAACGTACCAGACAGACATACATACATACATACATACAGACAAAAATTCCAAAAACTGTCTTTTTGGTTTCTGTTACTCTTTTTTAATCGCACTCTATCAGTTTTTTTGAAAAATATTAAATGTACAGACCCTCGCATTTTAGTGTCTTATTATATGTATAGACTAGCTGTTGCCCGCGGCTCCGCCCGCGTGTAGGTCGCTTTTCGCGTAACCTGTGGAAACTACAACTATCCAGACCTATAGTTAATTCTATTGTATCCTTTTCCCGTGCCAATTTTATAAAGCCATTACATTGCTACAATATCATTAAATATTAGGGCCACTTCTTTCTCAAATACCGTTTTTAAAATCAATAGGAATCAGTATTAAACAGTCGTAAAATTCTGAAAAAAATATATGTTTTTAGTTGAGGATATAGCAGAGTGAAATTCGCTTACAGTAACAGTACCAATATCAGACAAAATTCGCTCGATAGAAAAATCTAAGTTGCCTCCTTTGGAAGTTTATTTTCAATAATAATAATAATAATAACCCCCCCAGGGGGCCACCTTGTCGTGGTGGGGGGGCTTACGGAAAGCAGAGATTCTTGAATATGTACTTGATCAGCACATCTTGATCTCTACCACATTGAGTAGCAAAAAATTTAAACCGAACCAATAACATCTAGGTTTACTCTCTTTCCAAACTAACGGTCCCAAAACCAAACCAATTATGAGTAAGTATGGATAATAAGAGATATAATTTGCGGCCGCTTCCCGGGGGTCGCCGGGGCGCACTTGGAGCCGGTGCTGAGTGCCACAGTATGCGAACCATCGGCGACGGGGGGCTGAGCAGGCGGGCTCCCCTCGAACAATCAAGTACAGCCGACCTTCGCTCATCCTCATCAAACACAATCACATTACATAGTCACCCCAGTCCATGTTCATCTCACTCTTCTTTATTTCCTTCTGCACCCTCATCATCACCATCATATCTAGACAAATCACCCTCTTCTTCGTCTTCTTCGACAATTACTTCATCACCTCTTCAAACCAGTTTGGATGTTGTGCAGGAGGCTACTCTTGCCAAACCACCTGTACCCGCCATGACTGGGCCAAAGATGCGCAAAAAATGGACCAAAGCTATGAATATTTTCATAATGCGCACGTATTTTACTATAACATCATTGGAGACTACGAACATGCGTAACTATCTCACATCACTACATGAACAGTTTTGTGAACAATTCCCAGAAATGGATGCTACGAGACAACGATTAGGAGATCAACGTAGGGCAATTATGCGAAATAAACAATTATCTGATGAAGAGATTAGCCTCATTCGTCAGGAAGTTCAGAATCACTTAAATAATATGCCACAAGATACTCATAACATCACACAAACCCAAACATCTACAACCCAAGCAAGACGTATGATATGGCCAGATAGTATAAATGAGACTATTATGGAAACATATTACACAATCACTCACCTTGAAACCAATAAAACTGCCTATAGACAGATTTTACACCAAGCCGTTATCAAAAAACACCCAGAAATATCTCACGTTTCGGAACAAAGAATAGCAGACCAACGCAGAGTAATTGTCAATAACACACTATTAACAAGAGAGAAGTTACAAGAAATAAAGGAGAAAGTTGCAAGGCACTTATCCACGGAACCAATACACAACCCAGTACTTCCAAATACCTTTACCATAAATGACTCGCAGTCACAAAATACATTTGATAATACGGACACTAGAAATGAGACTGATGACATAATGTGTTCCATGGAAACAATTACACTAAGTGACCAAAATAATCCACAAAATATAACAGCCGAGCCTCCTAATCTACCTTTTGAAACTGAAAGCCATTTAGAGGAAGTTTTTAGGGATACACTTACAAAATTCTGTCACACTGATCCTACTAACAGACCTTACATACCTAAACAGAAAACCTCAAAAAAACTAGCAGCTATAGTAAACTCCTTAAATTGTAATGTATTGCCAAAATATTTACTCAATGATATAGATTTTGATAGATTTCAAACAATTATTTACTCGGCAGCATATACTGCTGCCAAAATAAACGGATCTAAACTATGTGACTCAGATCATGCCCAAAGAAAGCATCATAAACCAGCATGGCAAAAACGATTAGAGAACAAAATAGAAGATTTAAGAAAGAAAATAGGAAGGCTAACAGAATATATTAATGGAAACCAAAGTTATCACCTACAACAACACATAGAATTAATAAAACAACAATATCGAATACATTGTACACATGAAAACCCTAATACTGATTTATCACACTTTCTCGATACACTGAAACAGAAATTAAATGCGGCTTCTAGCCGTCTACATCGATATAAACAAACAACTATTAGAAAAAGGCAAAATAAACAATTTAATAGTAACGAAAAACACTTTTACAGGACACTGACCCAACAACATAGCACAGACAACACCATGACACCACAACCCGAGAAAATCCACGAATTCTGGTCTAACATATGGTCCAATCCTGTAGAACATAAAGACAGTGGCTGGCTGGAAAATGTTATAGAAAGTACGCAAGATATACCCGAAATGCAATTTGATTGTATCACATTGGAAACACTACAAAAAATTATATCGAAAACGCACAACTGGAAAGCCACAGGTACAGATAATGTGCACAATTATTGGTATAAGAAGCTCACGTGTTTGCACCATTTTATACTTGCGTTTATCAATAAGTTTATTAAATCACCAGAAACTATACCGACATACTTGACACAAGGACAAACTTACCTGCTTTCAAAGGATAAAACAGACCCAACTAACCCAGCCAAGTACAGACCAATAACCTGTTTACAAACCCTATACAAAATCATCACATCTTGCATTAATGAAGCAATATACTTACATGTACACAATAATCACATACTTGCTGAGGAACAAAAAGGGTGTCGCAGAAGTAGTCGGGGCTGCAAAGAGCAGCTCATCATAGATGCCGTTGCAACTAAACAGGCTGTTGTTAAAAAGAGAAATATCTACTCTATGTATATTGATTACAAAAAGGCATATGACTCAGTACCCCATTCCTGGTTAATTTACACTTTAGAGCATTACAAGATACACCCAACAATCATTAGTTTTTTGAAGACTTTAATGCAGCATTGGCAGACCAAACTTATCTTAAACAATAATGACACAAGTATCGAAACTGATGTTATCAATATACGTAGAGGTATTTTTCAGGGTGATGCATTGAGCCCACTCTGGTTCTGCCTTGCACTGAACCCTTTGTCCACTTTATTGAAAGAAACTGAGAAGGGATTCAAAATTAGAACTAACACACAGTATACCTTATGTCATTTAATGTACATGGACGATATTAAGCTCTTCGCTGGCTCTTTGGAAGATCTAGACGCACTTGCTAAAATAACAGAAACTTTTTCATCCGATGTCAACATGGAGTTTGGGATAGACAAGTGTAAAACGCAATCTGTTAATAGAGGCAAAATAGAAAATCACCCTTATATACTCCAGAACCAAGAACAAATAGACCCTGTAGACCAAAACAGCGGTTATAAATACTTAGGTTATCAACAAACACGTCAAATACATCATAAAGAAACAAAACGAAAACTGACTACCGAGTTTCAAAGTAGACTGCATAAAATTCTAAACACATACCTCAATGCCCGGAATACAGTTAAAGCCATAAATACATTTGCAATACCAATCCTAACTTACTCTTTCGGTGTAATTAACTGGTCTCAAAGTGATCTCAAGAATTTACAAAGAAATATAAATACTCTCATGACAAAATACAGAAAGCACCATCCTAGATCCTGCATCCAGCGGTTAACACTTCCAAAACATGAAGGTGGCAGAGGACTCATAGACATACAAAATTTACACAACAAACAAATAACAGCACTCAGAGTATTTTTCAACCAACAAGCGCAACAATCACCGCTACATTCTTCAATCATTAAAGCCGATAATAAGTACACGCCGCTTAATCTTAAGGAGCAGTCAACACTCGCCAAGGAAACTATTACCACACAACAACAAAAACTTGATACCTGGCTTCAAAAATCCCTTCACGGCAGACACCGCCTCGACTTGATGAATCCAAATGTTGACAAAGTTGCGTCAAACGCCTGGCTCAAGCGAGGGGAGCTGTTTCCGGAGACGGAGGGGTTTATGCTAGCCATTCAAGATCAAGTAATTGAAACAAAAAATTACAGAAAACACATTATTAAAGACATAAATGGACAAAATGACGCTTGCCGCCACTGCCATAGCAGTCCTGAAACAATACAGCATATAACAGGTGCTTGTAGAGCTATTACACAGACCGATTATAAACATCGACATGATCAGGTTGCTGCCATCATTCATCAGTACCTAGCAGTCAAATTTAAATTGATAACTGATAGAACCGCATACTACAAATACTCGCCGCAAACTGTTATAGACTCACCTGATTATAAGCTGTATTGGGACAGGACAATCATAACAGACAAGACGATACATCACAATAGACCGGATATAACATTGCACGATAAAAACAATAAAATAGTTTACTTGATTGACATAGCTATCCCAAATACTCACAACCTTACCTCAACCCACACAGAGAAAATCACAAAATACACAGACCTCGCAATAGAATTAAAAACACAATGGCGTGTTGACACAGTCAAGACGGTTCCTATTATAATTTCTTCAACTGGTGTCATCCCTAAAACTCTACACGACAGTTTAAAAACACTGCAAATACATCCTCTTACTTTTATTTTGATGCAAAAAGCCGTTATCTTAAATACATGTCGCATTGTTCGTAAGTTTCTTTCTCTAATTTCTTAATATTTTTGATTACGCTTGGTTACAAGCCCGTGTAGTCAATTAAAACCCTTAAGTCTATAAATGGATTTGAGAGAAAATAAATATATAAAAATAAAAATAATAATAATAATAATAAAGCTTTATTTATTCCATGCAGTTACAATAGATTTTTTTTTTTTTACAATATAATTAGAATCATAAAAATATTCTCAAAATTAGCAATATTAAACATTAAATCAGCTATAAAATCAATTTGGTTTCAAAGAGAACATTTTTTTTTTTTTTTTTTGTAATACATTGTATAAGTTGTAAAATTAATAAATGAAATTGTTTAAAAATAGTTATTCGACTTAAAATTGTATTAGTATTATAATATTTCCACATTGTGATTATTATTCTATTTAGCATGCAATTCACTGCGTGGACCCCTTTCGGGTAAAAGCCTCCTCCAAATTTTTCCATCTGTCTCTATCTTTTCCTACTTGCAACCAGTTTTTCCCCGCGGTAGAGACTATTTCGTCTTGCCATCTGCCGGTTGGGCGGCCTCTCTTTCTCCAGCCATGAGGTCCCTTCCACTTGGTTACTTTCATAGTCCACCTGTCATCGGTATATCTGGCAATATGTCCAGCCCATTTCCACTTCATGCTTAGCGCAAATTTCATAGCGTCAGTAACTTTTGTTTTGTTTCGTATAGTTTTGTTACTCAGTTTATCTTTTCGTGTGATGCCCAAACAACTTCTTTCCATTGCTCTCTGTGTTATCATGATTTTGTTAATGGCTTTATAATCAAATATCCAGGTTTGACAAGCATATGTTAAGCAGGGTAGTATAGCTGAATCCATTACTAACTTCTTAGTTTTTAGTGAAAGTTTTGATTTTAGTATCTCTTTGTGTGCCCAGAACTTTTTCCAAGTAGATGCTATTCTTCTTTTAATTTCTTCAATATTTCTATCTTTTTTGAATGAAATTTGTTTACCTAGGTATACATAATTTTGTACATATTCTAGTGGGGTGTTGTTCACTAATATAGTTATACTTTCATCGTTATTAGTCATGATTTTAGTCTTGTCAGTGTTTATTTCTAGACCTACACGTGCACTGGCCGATTGTAGTTCGTTTATCATGGTACTCAGTTTGTTGGGATCTTCGGATAGTAGTATAATATCGTCTGCAAATCTTAGATGACTCATGAACTTTCCATCTATACGTATTCCTTGATTTGACCATGGTAGATCCCCCATTATATCTTCTAAGACAGCTATAAACAATTTTGGTGAAATTGGGTCACCCTGTCTCACTCCTCGCCTTATGTCAATGCTTTTGCCTTTTCTGTCTAATCTCACCTTGCTAGTACTATTTGAATATATATTTTTTAGGATGTTTATATATTTAGGGTCTATATTTTGTTTGCTTAACGCTGACCATATACTGTTATGGGATATAGAGTCAAAGGCTTTTTTATAATCAATAAAAGCTATGTATAAAGGTCGTTGGAACTCTGAATATTTTTCTATGACTTGTTCTATAACTTGAATATGATCAATCGTACTAAAGCCTTTTCTAAAACCAGCTTGTTCACATGGTTGGCGTTTGTCAATATCTGACGATATTCTTTCGAGTATGCACAACGCAAACAGTTTATACAAGACGGACATAAGGCTTATGGGCCTGTAGTTGGCTATATCAGCTGGGTCTCCCTTTTTATACAGCAATATGATTTCCGATTTTGTCCAGATTTGGGGTACACGTTCGTCGTCTAAAATTTTATTGAAAAGAATTGCTAATGGTGCCAATAGAAGGGACCCTGAGTACTTGATGCTCTCATTTGTGATGCCGTCAGGTCCAGGACTTTTGTCAAGCTTTAATTTATTTATTTGTTTATATATTTCGTCTTCACTGATATATGTATAATAGGTGTCTGTTGTATTGGATTGACTATATATATTTCGTTCTTCATCTGTTTCATTTGGATGACTATAAAGCTCAGCGTAGAAGTCCGTCGCTATGTTTACAAGTTCTGAACGTGATTTACATCGTGTAGAGCCGGAGTGTAGACACGGTATCCATTTTTTTGTTCTGTCTAAATCTTTGAAAGCCTTCTTCGCACTTTTTGTGTTGTACAGGTGTCTCTTTAATGTCTCAATTCTATAGGTTTCGTAACACCTTTTGATCTCTTTATTAGTTTCTTTGTAAAGTAATTTCAAACTCTCCTTGTCGTTCTTACTCAGCTGTTCTTTGTTTTGCAGAATACTTCTCCTTTTCATCAGATCCACAGCTTTTTCTGATAGGATGTTTTTTCTTTTTGATTTTTCTTTTGTGTCTTTTAAACTTTTTTCAATCGAGTCTTGTAATTTTTGACAAAATTCATCTATAGTAGTGTTATCTTGGATTTTTAAAAGATGTGGTATTTGTGTTTTTAACTGCAAGCGGTACTTTTCCTGGTCTTTTAAAGTTTTTAATGTGGCTTGTGAACAAGTGAATCTTTTTCTGCTCTTCTTTTTAGGTTTCAGATTTAGAGTGGCTCTAATCAGTCTGTGGTCTGAGCCGAAGGAGAAATTCGTTAATATTTCGAAGTTTGAGAATAAATGTGATACAGTGGTCAATACATAGTCAATTTCATTTTTTGTGTTTTTATCAGGTGAAATCCACGTCCATCTATTTTTTTCTTTTATTTTGTACATGGTATTTAGTATTTTCAGATCATATTCGTATGCATAATGTATTAGCTCTATGCCTCGTTTGCTCCTTTTACCATTACCATATATTCCAGTCACAAGTTTATTTTCCTGGGGTTCCGGTTTTCCAACTTGTGCGTTGAAATCCCCCATTGTTATGATATATGGGGTTGAAATCAATTGATGAGCTCTTTGTATGTCTTTATAGAAGTTATCTATGTGTATTTGTGATGAAAACTCAGTAGGCGCGTATGCTTGGATGATAGCAAAATGTTTATTTTCAAGTTGTATTTCAAGTATGCAGACTCTTTCGGAAATTCCAGAAAAGTTTATGATATTTAGCTTGTATTTCTTTTTGATTAGAAATCCTACACCGTATAGGCCTTTTGTTTGGCCTAGGTAGTATAAAATATGATCTTCATCTTCTAAGATATTTTCTCCTAACCGTCTAACTTCGCACAATCCTAGTATATCCCATTTTATGCCTTGTAGAGCAGTTTTCAATTCGAGGAGTTTTTCAGTTGACGATAATGTATTGACATTGAGAGAGCAGATGTATAAAACTTTTTTCTCTTTAGTTGAGTTTTCCTTTGGAGGGTTATAGTCGTGATCTCCCGCGGTGACTAGCCGAATTGGGAGACTTGGTGGTGGAGAGGGGCCCTTTTTTAATTGCTATTTGTCGTGATGTTGATCTTTTTGATGCAAGTTTTCAGGAAGAATAAGTCTCGGTTCTTGGATAAGAAAATTTTTCAGGTTGTTTGTTTTGTTTTTCTTAGATGTTTGTTTTTCTCGTTGTTCTATGTGGCCTTGTTCTGGGGACTCCGACATATTTCGTTTGTTTTTACTATTGTTCGAAGAGCGGTGTTTCGTATTATCTAACACAATAAGTTTATCGTACTTTAAGAAGGCAGTTTTGCCAGCTTCTCTTTCTTTTTGTAAATGGATTTGTAGCTCTTTACGTTTCTTAAGAATTTCGAGGGGAAAGTCTTCCTGTATGTAATATGGAGAATTCTTTAAATAATGTTTATTTTTTAGAATACTGATTTTTAAACCTATTGTAGTAAATGTTATTATTACGGGTCTGGCTTTCTCGCCTTTTTTACCCACTCTTCTTACAGCTTCTATATCGCTGGGTTGGTATTGAAGTTTAAAGTATGCTTTTATCTTGTCGATAATTATTTTTTCCAGGTCATGGTAACATGTTTCTTCTTCTTTGATACCAAAAAATACCAGGTTCTTTCGTCTGAGATACCTCTCTATGTTTTTTGTAGCTGCCTCTTGTTTTTCTAGTCTTTTCTCCAAAATTTCGTTTTTATGCTCTATGTTTTTAAATTTTTCATTCATATTATTAATAATTGCAGTTTTGATATCTTCTTTCATATCCATCATATCTGCCTTTTGTTCCCTAATTTCTTTTTGCATATCTTCTAAAAGTTTTTTCAATTCATCCATGTTGATTACTTATAGTGCCCTCTTACAGCTTTTAAGGTAAACAATTAGTTTTTAATAAATGTTTAAAAGCATCGATTTTTGCGTGCTTAAGCGTTCTTGGTTTGTGCTAAGAGCGTTCGAAATAGTAATGATCATACAAAGTGATTTTGATGTGTTTCCCTAGATGGCGTTAGGCGAGAAGCAAGCCAATACTGGAAGGTAGATCCCGTTAGATGGCGTTAATTGTATAGCAACATAATAAAAACGATGGAAGCTGACTCATTAATATGCACTTTTGAGGTTATAAATCGGTATAAAATCCCATGCAAGTACAAAGTTTGCACAATTTCTTGATTTACGGCAGATTTTATTTAATTTCACTATTTTTGTTCCACTTTACACAAATAGTTTATTGTTCTAACACTGGTACACAGTTCGTTTTTACGTCAGTTTCTAATCAGTCACTTTTGAAATTTGCACTTATATTTCTTTTGTAACACTTTTGTTTATATATTGTCTATGTAAACTAATTATTTATCTATGATATTATTAACTTTTAACGGGATTTTAAGCACTGTTTTAATTTTTAATGTTCACTTTATAACGAGACTGGTGTACTCAATGGCACTGTGGCGCCCTCTCTGGTATTTTCAATACTATGCCTAAAATAATAAACTTATTGTCCTGCTTTTTATACCAACCTTTAGATAAAGTATTTATATAGTAAAAATAGCTGAAGTAGATTTTGTAGTGTTATTTTCCCAAATATGATGTCTTAATGCCTACAAAATGAGTGAGCGCCGCGACTACGCGGCTTACGGACAACGGACCTTCAGAAGAAGGAGCCTCATACTATCAATCTTTGTCTCTAAAAGAGTAGAAGCAGCCTATTACAGAGTCATTAGGACCTAAAATTCACTCCCAAAGTTTTAGTGGGCGTGAAAATTGGAGAAAAGCTCAATAAATAGTGATAAGTCAGATAAATTTGTCCTTACGACACGACCGTATTATTCCGTCAAACACTGATTTGATTATTTTTTAAACCAAAGCCAAACCAAATCAACCAATCAATTCAAATAGCTTACAATACAACACAACAAATGACCGATAAAAAAACCAACCAATAGTACTAAATCAACAGCCAAATTTTTTTTTAATAATTAGAATGAATTGCTGCCGTAAGGAAAAATTTCAATCTGCTATTAAAATAAAGTCAGCGCCATCTATTGATATTTTATGTAACTAAATCATACGCCCACAAACATTCAATGTGTTATTTTATTAAAATTTAATAGAGACTGCAGTGTGTTTTTGTCTTTATTGATATAAGTAGAAATTCTAGCTTTATCTAAATTAAATACGTTTATGTAAATCGCATTCAACTGTTTAAAAGTTTTGAAGCAGTGCTTGTAGTAAACTTTAAATGGCCATAACTTCTATTTCCCTTAACCGATTTTGATGAAACAAAGATTTTACAACGCTCCTAATTATATGTAATTCACCTGTGAAAACAGCGTTCAAATCTGTTGAGTAGTTTTGAAATTATAACGCACCACACAGACAGAAAGACAGACAGACAAAAAGTGCAAATATTGTTTTTTTTTTTTGTTTTTATTACTCTTCTTTAATTGCCCCGTAGAGGTTTTTTAGAAAAATATTTAATGTACAGACACTCGATTTTTACTGTCTTATTATATGTATAGATAGATAAGTACAAAATGCTTTTATATTAATGGAATTAACGCTAAGAGCTTTCTCTAAGTAACAAAATAATTCTAGAAAACAAATAAAAAACGAAAACAGAAAATTCCAGCTACTTTCTAGAAACATTTCTTTACTAAAATATTTAAAAAAAATAGACTTCTAAAAAATTAATACAAAACAAAAAAAGGGTAAAAACAAAAGAAGTGATGTCTAGCAGGATTCGAACCCTCTACTTAAAAATATGATCCGCTACCTCTACCGATAGGCCAACATGCTTTGCTTGTTACTGCCGAAATTTCAAATGGGTTTTGTCTATAGGTACGCAAATTAACGCATTAAAAGTTTTAAAGTAGTGTTTGAAGTAAATTTTCAATCGACCATAACTTCTTTTTCCCTTAACCGATTTTGACGAAACAAAGTTTTGACAACGCTCCTAATTATATGTAATCCAACTGTAAAAACCGCGTTTAAATCCGTTGAGTATTTTCGAAGTTATAACGTACCAGACAGACATACATACATACATACAGACAGACAAAAATTCCAAAAACTGTCTTTTTGGTTTCTGTTACTCTTTTTTAATCGCACTCAATCAGTTTTTTTGAAAAATATTAAATGTAAGACACTCGCATTTTAGTGTCTTATTATATGTATTGATTTGGTAATTGTAATTAATTTTTGTTATTTTATTTTTTTGGCAATAAATGAACCTATCTTAGTTAGATACAAAAATATCGGGCTGAAATCGAACCCGAACCCCTTGCAATTCTGAGACAGACAGATACCAACCACTCCACGACAAGGGAAAGATAATATAACTTTCATCTTAGAATCAGATGTAGTGATAATAGTGATTATCAGTTCATCTCATGTTGGTCCGTCTGTGCGCGCCTTGTTTGCTGTCAGTAACTAAGGTTCTAGCCGAGCTTTCAATGCCTTGTTAAATTGGAGAGCTTTCTATTCTTATTATGTCTATAAATAACTAAGGACATGTCCTGGCTTTGTACATAAGTACTTTTATAAATATACTAGCGACCCGTTCCAGCTTCGCATAAAAACATTCCTCTTGAATCACTCTATCTATTAAAAAAACCACATCAAAATTGGTTGCGTAGTTTTAAAGATTTAAGCATACAAAGTGACATAGGGACAGAGAAAGCGACTTTGTTATAAACTGATATCTAAATATCTTTAAAGGGAAAAAATTATAGAGAATATATTCCCCATGAAACGCCATGGCTGATCTAAGGGCTAGGGATACATTGAAAGTTAGTGGGGAGGCTTTTGCCCAGCAGTGGGACAAAAATAGCTCAAAAAAAGATAATATATATAATCAATATATATAAATAGCACAATTTTCAACATTTGCAACATGGCATATCTTTCGATCGCGTTGACATATTATAATTTTGATTATTTTTCAGCCGAAAGAGACCGTGGACCTCTATGAATTTCAACTTAATGAACATGCATTCTTTAGAAAAAAGTTTGACAGTCAGGAAGATAGATAGACAACAAAGTGATCTTGTAAGGGTTCCGTTTTCGCCTTTTGAGGGCATCATCATCATTTCAGCCGCAGACCGTCCACTGCTGGACGTAGGCCTCCCCCAAGGATTTCCAGAACGTCCAGTTGGACCTTTTGAGGTACGGTACCTAAACAAGGAGAAAAAGCAGGAAAGCTAACCCTGCGCTCCGAAGTGGCTAGCCGAGAAAGAAACAGGAAAAACTCTAGGATGAATAAAACTTGTTTAGTAGGCTGAAGCCAAACGTCAACAGCCTATAAACACAAAAATTCCTTAGTTCGGAACCCGTTCTACCTGCTACAATTTGGGGGCCCGCTTGCCGCTCGTACCCCGAAATTATAGGCCATTACGGAATACCCAGATTTATGAGACGTGTTCACGTGAACCTTCCAGCTAGAGACTATTGTTTAACTAGTTATGGTGAAGCTGAGACGTGAGAATATGTTAAAGAAAATATTTAGAATTAGTTCAAAAAGACGAGAGAAGTCGCTTAATGTATGGCTTTTAGATGGTAGAGGCCAAAAGGCGGTTTCGAAGACACAAAAAGATGTGCAAAGTCAATTGACCGAGGTATTGCGGTTCGCCGCAATCATATTTGGACGAACCTGCCTGCTTCTAGGGGTAGATGGGTAGTCCTTCTGCTGCTAAAGATTCATTCCTTCATAGCTTAAAAACTTGACATGTTCGATCTACCAATATTCTTCTTTTCCTAAGAAGATTAGTAGTATAAAGTTCGCGGTTCGTCTGTCGTCTGTATATAGAATATACAAAAAATTTGGAAGTTCGTATTGTTGTCTGTCGATGTCTTACCGTTTTCTATTCCTGTACAATTCATGAAATATAATAAAATTTCTCTTTTTTTGCAAACTGCGGCCTGTCTAATGTCAACTCCAGATAGCAATAATATATCAAAGATAAAAACTAAATAGCAATACTGCTAGTTCCTCATAACGATTAGTGGAACTCGCTTAACGACAAACACAGAAAAAAAGAATTTAGGCGTCGTTTTGTCCTTTATTCGCCTTTAACGATTCCCACGCGAAGAAAACTCAATTTTTTTAGAAACCACACAAAACCTGAATTATGAAACTATCACTACATAGGTAGTAAAAAACAAAGTCGCTTTCTCTGTCCCTATGTAGTAGGTATGCTTAAATCTTTAAAACTACCCAACGGATTAAGGTGCGGTTTTTTTAATAGATAGAGTGATTCAAGAGGAAAGTTTTTATGCCCATGTGAAGTTGGGGCGGGTCGCTAGTGATTAAATAATTTAAAACGATTTCAAACTTAAAACGCACGTAATCCTTTCCATTGTCGGAGATAATTTATCTCTGAATGCTATAATAACGTCCAGAGTACAGCCTTATGACACATTTGTCACGAAATGGCCCCAAAATGTTCTGTTAATAATTTATTGTGATACAAACGCTATAAATCTCATTTTGTAACATAATGTGACGGGAAATGAGTTTGTAATGATGGTTATATTAAGTATGACTGAATTTTAGATTAGATTTGTGTTAAAAGCTATCAACAAAGTACTTAGTTGATACGCATTTGTATTCAACCGTCTGATGTTTCGAAAATAATAATTCCTTTCATATAACTAAGTATTTTATTAGAAGTTTGGTTTTATGGTTAAAAATAAATTACTTCCTCCCTTCCTAAATAGGCGATAATGCTTTTTATTAAGCCCTAAAAAGAACCACTGACCTAAAAGAGGCAATTCAAATTCAAAATTGAATTTGTTTATTTATATCCATACTTCCATACTAATCCATACTTCCATACTAATATTATAAATGCGAAAGTCTGTCTGTCTGTCTGTCTGTCTGTCACCTCTTCACGGCTAAACTGCTGGACCGATTGTGATGAAATTTGGTAGGGATGTAGTTAACGACCTGAGGTCAAACATAGGCTACATACATACGGCTTTTGGGCGCGATATAACCGAGTCCCACGCGGGGCGAAGCCGCGGGGAACAGCTAGTTATTATAATAAAGAGAAAAGATTTGATTGATTGTTTGGAATTAAAAATTCAATTCTCCCCGGCTTCGCATGGGCATAAAAACCTTCCTCTTGAATCACTAACTATTTAAAAAAAACCGCATCAAAATCCGTTGCGTAGTTTTAAAGATTTAGACAAAGAGAAATAGGGATAAAAAAGCGACTTTGTTTTATACTATGTAGTGATAATATAGGATATTCTTATCACTAATTGACACCAATCATTACTTATATTAAGTTTACCAGCACTTTCAAAGCGCAAATGGAGAAGAAGCGGCTATGAGAATAACCACATAACAACAGAGTTCTCAGGTTAATTTTACCAGTTGTATCTCTCTAGGACTAGTGCGTCTGAATCCCCTGACAAACGGGGTTTCAAAAGGGGTTGACGTGAGACAGGCTAATCACTTCACTATCATCACTACATAGTATAAAACAAAGTCGCTTCCTCTGTCCCTATGTCCCTTTGTATGCTTAAATCTTTAAAACTACGCAACGGATTTTGATGCGGTTTTTTAATAGATAAAGTGATTTTTTTATGCCCATGCTAAGCCGAGGCAGATCGCTAGACATAAATATAATGCCAAATCGAGTATACAAACGGGTAGATGCTGTGATGGTCATGATAAATCATTGTGAGCTATCTTGTATAAAGATTGCCCAAAGTCATCGTTAAGAAAGAAGATAATTCCTTTTAAAAAGACCTGTGTTCGTCGAAAATTAAAGCAAAAAAATATAACCCACAATATTAACCCGAGCGGCGGCCATTACACAAAATCGCATACAAACGCACAGAAGCGCATCCAACATGCAACCAGATAGGATCTGCAGCGGAATCGAACCTGCACCCAGCTAATTAGCGCCCGCCGGCGACCGAGATAGCCCTTACGCCTTTATTTAGTTGTTAAGGCGATGCTTACATTGTGCAAGTTGTTTATTTCTTTGTGATAGCTTTATTGCTCTAAAAATACATAATATTTCTAGAAAATCTCCCAGTAAGGGATCTCTAGCAGTCAAGCGACGAATGACGCAAGGAAATATATGACAGTGCAAACATAGACAGAAAAAGTTAGGTCATTGAATATATTAGCATAGCTTTTATAGTAGTCCTTAAAGAAATCACTTCATAAATTGAGAGTAGCTACAATGTTAGGAAAGGCAGTCATTAATCCATGTTATCCAGATAATATGAATGAATTGAAGGGATTTCTTCTGGTCAAATGCTAAAATGCAGTTTTAAATAACTGATTTATGAGTGGGGAGAGTCAATCGTATATTATTATTATTATATTTTTTTTTGTAGTTGTCGTCATTTATACTTATATGGTTTTGACAATTTAAATACAAGTTTTACAAACATTCTGATCATGGTGAAATAACAGTAATGATGATGATTTTAACCGCTTTTTAAATTATTATTTTCCACATCTGCCCGTTTTTGAGCTAGATAACTGGCCAAATGTGAACATTCGACAATCGCTTAAATAGTATGGTCAGTCAATATTGTATTTTAAATTGAAATGCTTTATTCCTACCTATTTTAAGCCGACCATATATGAAGATTCTCAATTTCATAGACCTTGAAGTTAAACAGAGATGGGAGAATAGCGAACTGTCACTATTTGCATGAGATTCCCGTGAGATTCTTATTTCTACTCTTTCTACCATCATATTTCTCTTGTTACGAAATCCTATTTTCAGTTATTGTTTTTCCCTTTGGTCATATTTATAGTATAGTTTATTATTTACAGGCTAGCTTAATCTGTGTGGTTAGTCTATATCTGGGAGTACGGTAGTGTCCTCGCCAAGACGAGCCAAGTGCAACGTAAAAGTTATTTCTATTTTTATTTCTATTATTTATTTATATATATATCCTACAATTTTTTATTAATTTCTGGATTCTTTTTTTGACTAAACATGAAATGTTTTTGGTGGGATATGTTTATTATTTAAATTCGAATAGATATGGAAACAAAACCTTGTACTAATGCTCTATATTCTATTTCTTTTCTTGTATTATTTTTCTGTATAGGTATCTGAATTTGGAATAAATAAATAAAAATATCTTCAATACACTCGAATTGTTCAAATTTGTTCATTTAGCCGGAAGCAACCAGACACACACGCAATCAAAAAATATCATAATTATTAAGACAAAAAATTCATTGTGCTTCTCTTAACGTTTTTATTGCAGCAAGTCAATCATAATCTAGTTAGATATTGTTTACTGTCATTAATTTAATGAAACATTAAGAATAGTGCTTGCGGGCTTGTTTTAAAAGAAATCAATATCAAGATCATTATTTTTATCATCTTCTTTAAAGATAATATAATAAGATCATTGACCATCATCATTATGTGTAGGTGACATGGTAAATCAACAATGCACACCCTGGTGTCAAGAGTTCTTCGGGGTTCCGACAGCAGCCGGGACCAACGGCTTAACGTGCCTTCCGAGGCACGGAATCATCTTTATTATCCCATTTTTTCCACGTTGTTCCTATCCACCCTAAGGTTGGCTGGAAGAAATTGTATTAGCGATAAGTCCGCCTTTGTACACATTGTTTGAATTTGTATCAACATGTATTATTTGTATGATAATGGTACAATAATGAGTATATCTATCTATCTATTATCAGACAATCAGGCGATTCAGGCCTGAAATGTCCTAACCAAACTGGAAACAACTAAAAAAAGAATGAATCCTAGCCCCCGGGTTTAAAAATTAAAAAATATATGTTAAAATTATAACAGCTGAAAGCAACCTACACCTAAACCTACTATACTACTCCTATATAATTTTTCAAAAATATGTGTGTGTATAAATGGTGTATAATTATAGTTCGCACACGCTGTGCATGTTAAATAGTACAAAGATTACGCAATTATTTCAAATTAGCGGATGCGCTCCATTTTGTATTCAATATCGTATGGATTTATTGATCGAATGATTTATTTTAAACAATTTGATTTAATTAAGTCAAATAATTCACAATATCCATAAAAGGAAGGAAGATTTTTTTATGAAAATAATAGTTATTCTATTTAGTTTTTTTTTTATCTTAATTTTTCCAATAATGTGCAACCGTTTGGTCAGACTACTGCTCTCTTCCCATGGGTAATTGTAAGAGGCAACCAAAGAAATAAGAGGTCCTACCTAATTCACCTTTTGTCCAACGGGTGAGGGATTCTACTAACAATAGCATTGCCAAGAGAGTGTGTTTACTGATGATGGAATATTAAAGTCTCGCAGGCGTCCAGTCATATTTTTTTTTGTCAAATCTTAGGTATTTGATATCCTAAGTAGTACTTAAAATATTGCGTTTAAACAGTCTTTGGGCTCCAACCCTAAGCGAAAAGGTGTAAGGATGATGAAGCTTATTAATGTACAAATTATTTGTTAATTTATAAAGTTGTATCCTCTAAACGTTACTTCTCCGACCTCTGATCTTACATATCTGGCCAAGATCATTATTGCCCATGTCAATTGGCCTAATGATTCTTAATTTTCTCGATTTGATAACTACACCGTTGGTTCTTTGTCAGCCGTATAAGGACAGTAGATGTTTTATTGATATGAACGATAATGTGGCTATGTTTTCGTAGTATGAATTGTCTCTAGGAGATCTTAGGGCATAGCCAAAGTCACAATTTCAAAACGTTGACGAATATCGACAAAAACAAAATGTATGGGATTGACATAAGCTGCGGTAAATTGGTCAATCATATGTTAATCCTATACATTTTGTTTTTAATTGGGTAAATACCCGTCGACTGAAGCTATAATGTTATAGGCCGCTGTAAAAATGTTTAGGCAGAAGTATGAGTTTATATAACAGGTTTTTCGATTGCTGGAGATATTTTATAAATCAGAAATACTACTTACATCTGTAACGCATTTTCTATAAGAGAGAGAGAGAGAGGATAACTAACTATATATCTTTGACTAAATGACGCAAGAAAGTTTAAAATATTCCTATGACTTTTCAAAGTAATGTTACGACGTTGATTACTCTGTATCAGGTTTTCCACTGCTAACTGCGACCACTCTTAGAATTTATGCTTTATTGGTCCTAAATATTCTTACTTTCTCTACTACTTATATCAAATCGAGTTGTTAGATATACTACTAGTAATTGTAAAATAATTTAGAGAAATATCAATTTTTTGTAAAACAGATAAAAAGCAATAAATATATATATAAAATAAAATATGAAAGAGAAAAGCAAATTTAAGCGACAACAGATTTTTATTTTCAAATTCTTAGCTTAGTACACAAACATATATTTCGATGACTTGTTGATATTAAGTCAATAATGTCTTCATTACAATATTTTGAAGATTCACGAATTTTATATAAAACATCTTATGCAAATTGCAATTTGTGCAAAATTTATTTGGCTTTATAGCAAAAAGCCAAATATTAATTCTCTTTCATTGCCCAACTGGTTTCGAGTCATTAGCGAAAACGTGTGAGCTATGAGTCAACAATGACATTGTAACATGTTATTTACAACTTTCATAATAACTCGCACTTTGCAATTACTTTTACAACTTTTAACAGCTTCAACTTTCCCTTTTTGAATAGGTATAGCAAAAAGATCAAAATCATAAAAATTCTTACTTTTATCTCTTTCTACATCAATCCGAGTTTTTATTATATCTTCGGCTGCTCTTATATCTCTTTACAGACATCGGTCACTTCAATCGCACGCGCAAAATTTATAGATTTACTTTTTATTTGCTTCTGTAACCCGTTCTTTGAGATCTCGTATATTTCTCATCATATCGTATGCAGCATCCATTGCTTCATGTATTCCCCCTGCAGCAAACGCATTTGCTTTATCAGCTATCTACGAATAATCAACATTGCAATTTAAATCAACCTGAACGCGGCAAAATTGAACGTCAGTTATTTATTGCGAAGCCGTTTTAAAAGTTGGTGTATTTTTTAATTGTGATGCTATCTGGCGTGAGAAAAATGGTTCTGAATACGTGGCTATCTATTTTACTACTTATATAATTACCTATGAGAGATATTTTTAATAAAATAAATCAAGTACGTGGTCTAAGCAATGCCACTGATGTAGATAGAGTCAAAATGAGTTAATATTTATATGTACACATCTGATTTTTTTAAGTCCGTGAGATACAATGCTCTCTTTCCTTAGCTCTCTAACTACTCTTTATTGCACTTAACAAATAATTACAAATATTAATATGTACTGAGTTAAGTTATGTCTAAGTTAGATTTTTGTTAATATTCTTTATTTTTGTTACAGGTATTTTAAACACACAATTTTTGTGAGCCGGGATTTTGTAAACAGACGTAAGGTTTGTGACTTGTGACACTCCTGCTTGTATGTTGCTGACGCAATTTTTTTTTTAAAATCTATGTATGTTGCAATTTGGGTAAAAATTAACGATATCTGAGTAAACATTAACTAAAACGTAACGTAACCTAACGTTAACATTAAAACGAGTTCTGTCTATTCGGCAAAATGCTCTCTTATAGCAAACGCGGACTGCGGTCGGACCGTCATTTTAGGCTTGTTTTCGTAACGTTACTTTTGTTAGCGGATAACGTTATCTGAGTTAAAGATATATAAAACGTAACGTAAAGTAACTGTATCGTTAAAATTAGCCTACTCTTTATCCGGAAAATTCCAGTCAGCTGCAGTGCGAGTTTGCTCTTAGTCTTTTGATTTCAGCTACTCATTTCTGATTATTCCACCTAACGATCATAAAATGTAATAGTTCCAGTATCTTCAGCGCAGCAGGCGTATATCAGGAACGATATAAAATAGTGACATTTAATACCACGAAGTTTAGTATGTAAATATATCCCCGTTCGTGAGGTTGTTGAAGAAGCGCCGAGCTTAATTACTAATGACGCTATAAAGCGTTCGGAAAGTTCAAAGTTTAAGCTTTCTTTAAAAAAATTTATTCTCTTTAAATTAAGAGTATTTAAGAGATTTTTTGTAAGTAGTTAAATTGTCAGGAGTTCGGCTAGTCAAAGAAATAAAATAAAGTTTCGACACCGTTGTATTCGTATTTTGTAATATAACTAGCTACCCGTCCCGGCTTCGCATGGGCATAAAAACCTTCCTCTTGAATCACTTTATCTATAAAAAAAAACCGCATCGAAATCCGTTGTGTAGTTTTAAAGATTTTAGCATACAAAGGGACAGGGACAGAGAGCGGCTTTGTTTTATACTATGTAGTGATTTATATCTAGATATTTATTCTAGTCTTCCCCGCAGGGGTAGGCAGAGACTAGAGATTTCCATTAACTACGATCCTTACAGACCTCCCTCGCACGCCCCTCCCACGCTCGCCGATTTCGGGTACTTCTAATGTCTCCCTTTTTCAAGGGATCAGCGACTTGGTTCGGTTTGGATAAATAAAATACTTTTTTATTTTCAACAATACAATGATCCCACATGTAAAAGGCCACTAATTGACCCCAAGAGGTGCACGAAAAATATCTGTTATTATTACGGACTGACGATCTCAATTGCCCCCAAATTACTATTTCAATGGCGTTGAGAGTTCACATTCAAAAATATATTAAGGCCCTTACTCATCCCAACTTCCAATTAATATTATAAATGAAAAAGTGTTTTTTTTTTGTTTTTACGCTTTCACGCCCTATCTACTAAAAAAATCATCATGAAATTTTCCACAGACGTTGGATAGGTACCTTTCATTAAGAAAAAAAAAAGAGTAAGTAGTGTTGTAATTTACATATTTAATATTGTTATAATTGTCGTAATTTACATATTTAATATACTTATTTATAATATACTTATTTATAATTTACCATTTAATTTTATATAAAGTAGCACTAATTTTAATATTCCATAATGTATTGTTATTTTTTAATTCGTCATTGGCTACGCGATTACACTAGACAGTGGGGGATGCGAAATAATGGAAGGGAGGTTTGGTTTTTAACAAATATCGTTAGGATAGTCAGTCGGATCACGAATGTTAAGGAGTGAACACACTTATTGTTTATTATTGTTGCTAGTGTTATACTAAGTAGATAAGTATATGAAGTAAAAGTGTTTGTAAAAGTAATGTGATTATTAATTTAAAAGTACAAAAGTTACCTCAAGTTTTGGTGTTTTATTGTGTCCTGACTTCTGAGTTCGTTGGAAAGGTTTTGCCAACATCTCAGAAGTGGGATTTGAGCACGAATACGCCCACCACGCAAGAAAAGTGTAAGTACTATGTTTAAATTATTTTTCATATAAGTAAATTTTTCATAATGTTTATTATTAAATTATATATATATATATATTTTTAATATTCTTTTTTTTTTTCGAAACTTTTATTTCCCCTATTTAATTTTAAGACCACTTAGTAGCACCAAAAGCATGGCGTAAAGTAATCGATCAGGGCACTCCCTGTATTGCTTTCGCTATGTTAAAATGATAAAAATGAGTCTCTTTTTGTGTCGAATATTTGGCTGGGGCAACTCCCTGGTAGTATTTGTGCAAAGTGTGACTGTATCGCGTGTGACTTGTTATTGAGATGCTTGAGATTTACTTTATTATTTTTATTTAAGTATATATTAATATTATTTTTTTTTTTATTATTTTTGTCTGTCCTTGTTTTTCTCTAACTTGTAGTCTCGCTAGAACGTGGTCATACAGTGTCTTTAATTCTTGGCCGGAGCTACTCTCCGGTAGATTTCGAGATAATGTATGGCTGCCCGGGGCGAGCCTCGAGTTTCTTATTTCTCTCCCTTTTGAGTGTTTAATTTTAAAATAATAATATTAATACAATGCTATTTTTTTTTGAGGTCACATCATGGGAAAGGACAAGGCTAAAAGTAGACAATCAAAGACCAAAAAGAAGTCTTCCCGTCACCGTTATAGCAGCCCTGATCGCAGTCGCAGCAGGTCCCGGTCTCGAACGCCGCCTGGGTTACCGGCTTCACGGCGCAACAAAGGATGCCGTCGGTCGCGGTCGAAAAGCCGTCCGTCGACATCAAGACGCCGCAGTTCACGTGAGTCTTTGCAACTTAATAACGACAGAATGCAATCCACAACTAGGTCAAAAACAAGGTCCCGTTCACCTATTTCATCGAGTGACGAACGGAACGCCAACATAGGATCACTTAATATTAGTGAAAACTTATTTTTTAAGAACTTTTTCGATGTAATGAATAATATGGCAACTAAAAGTAACAGTGACAAGTTTCCTGTATTAAATGTAGTTCCCGAATTTGATCCTATGAATAGAGAGCAGACTGTAGATTTATGGCTTCATAAAGTAGACGAATGCGCACAAATATACAATTGGACCGACAAACATATAGTCCACTACGCGATGCCTAAGCTTACTGGTATCGCAAAAACGTGGTACCAAGGGCTTCCGTCAGTTTTATACTCGTGGGAAGAATGGAAAATGAAGCTGCGCGAATCTTTTCCGACAAGAGAAAATTACGCGGATTTATTATTAGAAATGTTAAATAAGCGTGTTCGTTTTGGAGAATCTTTAGAATTGTACTTTTATGCAAAAATTAATCTTTTAAACCGTTGTGAAATATCGGGAAAACGCGCAGTGGACTGTCTGTTGGCCGGCATAGATGATCGAAATATAAGGGTTGGAGGCCAAAGTGCAGAATTTACAGAACCGGAACAGGTATTGAAATTTTTAAAATCCTTTAAAGTCGGTAATGATAGGAGTAATATTGATTCTAATAAAAACAGAGATAAGAGACCCAACTATAATCTTGATAAATCTACCAATAAGGGTTCAGTTTCTCAGAGACCAAATGCACCTAAGACGTGTTATAACTGTAATGAAACTGGACATCCATTCTTTCGTTGTCCAAAACCAAGATTATACTGCACCGAATGCAGGTTGTTAGGTCATTTGAAAACCGACTGTCCAAAGTCAAAACAGGGTGACGTCACTGATGATAAAACTAAAAAGATCTTACAGATAGAGAGTGGTTTTGACACTAGCATTAAATATAAGATCCCAATTAAAGTGAATGGTACTTTAGTGCATAGCATTGTAGATTTGGGCAGTGAAGGCACCCTGGTTCGACTTAGCGAAGCCGAAAAACTAAATCTGAAATGGCAAGAAGTTAATGGTCCAATATTAAAGGGAATCGGCAATGTAGCATGCCACCCTGTAGGATTGTCATACGCGACTGTTGAGGTTCAAGGTATTATCGAGCATAACGTTCATATTCTAGTCGTTGATAACCATGTTATACCTTGTCCACTCTTATTGGGGCACACATTTACCGAAAGACCTAATATAAAAATCATTAAGACTGATGCCGATGTAATATTTCAACGAAATGAACCACGTTCAATTATAAAATGCCCTCTTATTTGTGCTCGCGAAACTATACTCGGTGTCGGTGAGATAAGAGCTGTACCTGTCAAGTGCTCAAATGAGTACACAGGCACTATCTATGTGCATGGTAGCATAAGGAACGTAAAAAATCGTGAACACTACTTGTTACCTGGCGAGTTCATTTTGAAAGAAGGTATAGGCACTGCGTTCATACAAAATATAGGTAGTCTAGAGTTCAAGCTTAAAGAGGGCGACCTACTAACTAGGAGCCACTCCGTAGAAAAATTATTAATTAATCACGCAAGTTCCACCATTGGCGATAATTTTGATGATGCTATCAAATGTGGAGATTCATTATCCTGTACTCAGAAACATCAGCTCGAAAGCCTCCTCGAACAATATAAAAATAGTTTTTCATCTAGTTTAAAAGATTTGGGGTTTACATCTGAAACTGAAATGGTTATTGAACTAACAGATTCAGAGCCTGTGGTTTATCGTCCTTACCGATTATCCTATACTGAACGCGAAAGGGTTAGAGGAATGGTTCAAGAAATGTTGGACAGTGATATTATCAGAGAGTCAAGTTCTCCTTATGCGAGTCCAATAGTATTGGTCAATAAGAAGTCTGGAGAGAAAAGGTTATGCGTAGATTATCGCGCGCTTAATCGTAAAACAAAACGCGAACATTACCCTTTACCACGGATTGAGGACCAGCTTGACAGACTCTCTGGTAGTAAGCTGTTTATAACCTTAGATTTAGCTTCGGGCTACTACCAAATTCCAATTGCAGAACAGTCCAAAGCAAAAACGGCGTTTGTGACACCGGACGGTCAGTTTGAGTATAACAGAATGCCATTTGGCTTGGTTAACGCGCCATCAGTTTTTCAACGTACTATGAATAAAATGATTCAAGGTTCTTCGGTTAATAACTATACGCTTATATATATGGACGATATACTTATTCCGGCTAGGTCTTTCGAAGAAGGGTTAGAGCGATTGGAAGAGGTTTTAAAGCTGATTGCACAAAACGGCTTAACGTTGAAGCTAAGTAAATGTAACTTTTTCTTCGACAAAATAGATTATTTGGGTTTCGAAGTAAGTAAGGACGGTATTAGGCCTGGTTCATCTAAGACAAAGGCAATTTCCGACTTTACTCCACCAAGTAGTGCTCATGAAGTCAGGCGATTCCTAGGGCTAGCGAGCTTCTTTAGGAGGTTTGTGGAGGGTTTTGCAATAATAGCACGTCCCCTGACAAATCTTCTGAGGAAAGACGTTCCATGGCGTTGGGGAAAGGAAGAGACTGAAGCTTTCGACAAGTTAAGAGAAATTCTAACTAATAGACCAGTACTGGGAATTTACGACCCGACCTTAGAAATACAACTACATACTGATGCGAGTAAAATAGGTGTTGCAGGGATCTTATTACAAAAAGATGAGTCGGGCATGTTGAGAGCTATCGCATATTATAGTAGACAGACTACCGCGGATGAGCAAAAACTTCACTCTTATGAGTTGGAGACTCTTGCTGTCATATCGTCACTAAGTAAATTTAGGGTGTATCTTTTGGGTGTTAAATTTAAAATTGTGACAGACTGCAACGCTTTACGCACCACGTTGACTAAACGTGACTTGGTGCCCCGCATTGCTCGTTGGTGGTTACAGTTTTTAGAGTATGATTGCGACATAGAGTACAGGTCAGGGGAAAAGATGTCGCATGTGGATGCTTTATCTAGGAGTCCTATAGTTGACAATCAAGACACCAGTCATCTTCTAGACATACTTACCGTAGGTACCGATGATTGGCTGACCACTTATCAGCAATCTGATGACGACATAAAGCGTATTTCCAACATACTCAAAGATCCTAAAATTAAAGATTCCTTAGAAATATTTAAAAACTATAAATTGGTTAATGATAGAGTGTATCGTATTCTCGATGATTCTAGTATACGATGGTTAGTACCCCGTGGTGCTCGATGGCATTTGTTAAAAGTTAACCACGATGACGTTGGTCATTTTGGTTATGATAAAACTTTAGGACGCATACAAGCAAATTATTGGTTTCCGAAAATGAGGCGATTCGTTAAAAAGTATGTGGCCGCGTGTGTAGAATGTGCTCACCACAAATTACCCAGTGGGAAAAAGGTAGGAGAGCTACATCCTATTCCTAAGTATGATGCTCCGTTCCATACTATACACGCGGATCATCTAGGACCATTTATTAGAACTAAACGAGGCAATACATACATCTTAGTTATTGTAGACGCTTTTACAAAATTTGTCAACATTACTGCTGTAAGAAATACAAAATCCGTTACAAGTATCAAGGTATTACGTGAACATTTTAGCTATTTCGGTACGCCCAATCGTCTTATAACAGACCAAGGTACTAGCTTTACTAGTAACACTTTCAAGAAGTTCATAAACTCAGTTGGCATTAAACACATACTAAACGCCGTTGCTACTCCTAGAGCGAATGGTCAGGTAGAACGGTATAACCGAACTATCCTGGCCGCTCTAGGTGCTATGAATCATGATAAACCAAACGGATTATGGGATGAACACCTTCCAAATATACAATTAGGAATCAATACAACTGTTCATGCTACTACTAAGAAAACACCTGCTGAATTACTCTTTGGCAGAACAGTTACTAACCCTTCTCAAGGGTTATTTAACGATATTATTTCCGAGACTTCGTCGTCAAAACCTGCTTCATTGTCTGATATGAGGGCTGAAGCTAATGAATTAATAGAAGAACAGCAAGCTAAGGATAAACAAGTTTATGACAAACACAGACGAATGGGCATTCATTACAAAGAGGGTGATCTCGTTAGAATAATTCGTGCGATAACAGGGATAGAAGGTCAATCTAAGAAATTGGAACCAAAATGTAGGGGGCCATATCGCATAAAGAAGGTTCTCCCAAATGACCGATACGTGGTGGAAGATACGCCAATCACTCGGAAAGGTAAACGTTACGAGGCTGTAATTGCGGTAGACAAAATATTTCCGTGGCTTTCAGTAACTCAGTCTGTGTCAGAAGATGATACAACTGATAATGACGGATCATGTCAAAGTGAAGCAGATTAATGTTCAATATCTTGTCACTGTCACTCTTAGGTCTTCAACCAGAAGTAGCAATATTTAAATGTAATATAAGTACAAATTGATGTATTAAGTAAATTTACCTACTAAATGTAAGAATTAATTAAGCATAAACTTATGTCATGCAAATGTTTATGAAATTGTAAGATATGTTTGCCATAAAATTTGCAATGTAATAAACAAATTTATTAAAATTAATAAGTAAATTGATGATTAATATAAGACAAATGAATTTAGAATATGCAGGTAACGGGCATTTAAGTTACAATTTTAGGATATATGCAGGTAACGGTTAAGGTCATCGACCGGGCATATTAGGATTAGGATGTGCAGGTAACGGTCAACTTCATGGACCGGGCACATTTAAAGTTCTGTGCAGGTAACGGTCAACTTCATGGACCGGGCACATTTAAAGTTCTGTGCAGGTAACGGTCAACGTCATGGACCGGGCACATTTAAAGTTCTGTGCAGATAACGGTCAACGTCATGGACCGGGCACATTTAAAGTTCTGTGCAGGTAACGGTCAACGTCATGGACCGGGCATAGTGTTATCAAGGAGCTTACAGCTTATGGTTTTATTATTAATTTATTTTTTTACATCAAATGATTTTTTTTTTGTTTTACTATGTACTATGTGAAGTAAACTTTAGGCTAAAATTAACACAATACTGATGTTCTGTTATGCATAACTAATTGTCTATAATCGTTACGTTACCACTCTAACGAAGGGACTCGTTAATGGTCAGATGGCCGAGCTGTTGTAATTTACATATTTAATATTGTTATAATTGTCGTAATTTACATATTTAATATACTTATTTATAATATACTTATTTATAATTTGCCATTTAATTTTATATAAAGTAGCACTAATTTTAATATTCCATAATGTATTGTTATTTTTTAATTCGTCATTGGCTACGCGATTACACTAGACAGTGGGGGATGCGAAATAATGGAAGGGAGGTTTGGTTTTTAACAAATATCGTTAGGATAGTCAGTCGGATCACGAATGTTAAGGAGTGAACACACTTATTGTTTATTATTGTTGCTAGTGTTATACTAAGTAGATAAGTATATGAAGTAAAAGTGTTTGTAAAAGTAATGTGATTATTAATTTAAAAGTACAAAAGTTACCTCAAGTTTTGGTGTTTTATTGTGTCCTGACTTCTGAGTTCGTTGGAAAGGTTTTGCCAACAGTAGTGACTTAATTTTCAAATTTACTAAATTAAGAATTGCCTTGTTGTTTTGTGAAAGGCTTTAAAATTGCGTATTTCTGCCATCCTTCTTTTACTTAGGATAATATTTGAAATCTAAGTAAAAGAAAATTCTTGGAATATGTCGATACATATCCCGTAGTAGTAGACAGATATCGCAAAATGTTCTGGTAAGTTTTCTGTGAGATTTCATTCACACAATTATTAATTAAAAAACGCCTCTTTTCCAAACGGATTTAAAAACCCCTTCATTGTATAGGGGTCTTTAAGTTACTGTTATTAAGATTGAACTTAAGATAATGGTTCTTTTATTTTCATTCAATTTCTTTGTTATTGATTTGAAAGTGAAACATGGATGTTGGTTCGTTTAGGGCTCCGTGCTGTAGATACACATGGTAACGAATTAAGTATTTGTCCCAAGAAGATGTCCGACGTAAATTCAATGTAAAATTACAGCTATATTCCTCTTGGTTTCAAGGCCCGAGGC
The DNA here is from genome assembly GCA_947044815.1 of Apomyelois bistriatella. Classification (NCBI taxonomy): domain Eukaryota; kingdom Metazoa; phylum Arthropoda; class Insecta; order Lepidoptera; family Pyralidae; genus Apomyelois; species Apomyelois bistriatella. The sequence continues at coordinate 416,250 of OX345705.1, forward strand.
GCGTCTTCATGAACTTCCATACTAACAGATATAAATGCGAAAGCCTGTCAGTCTAGCTGTCTGTCTATTTGTCACGCTTTTATGGCTAAACCACTGGGCCGATTTTGATAAAATTTTGTAAGGATATAAAAGGCCATACATACACATATAGGCTACTTTTAGGCATTTAAAAAATTCTATGATGAAATAAATAACCTTCCTTAATAGAATTCAGTAGAAGGTAAAGTATATAAACAAACTCATTTTAGTATATTGAATTTTGTAATTTACAGCTCAAAAAATATCCATCCCGATATGACAGTGAGATATTAAAAACGTTAGATTGAAGACATCTAATATCCATCAAGTAAAAAGTAACTATGTATGCACATAGAAAAAGCAAAGCCGCTTCATTCTAAACCGTTTCATTCTGCTAGTTTTAACGTCAACGATGGTCGAATTATGCTGTTTATAATGTGTCCATCAATAAATTTATTAATTAATTTGTCAATAATTCTTATCATAAAATAAAACCAAAAAAGTTACTTATATAAATGTTTATGTATGCTTTAACTGTAACTTATTTCAAAAGCTGGACATTGATTAGATATACTACTAGTTTGAATTGCTCAACATCGTATAACCCTTCTTAAAATAACTTGAAAAATACTGATGAATCTTTACATATTTAATGAATGAATGAATAAAAGTTTATTTATTCAAGTGACCTTGACTTATAGGTTAGTAAAACTTACATGTTAGAAGTAAAAAATTTTTTTAATCAAAACTGAGTCTAGATTTGTCTGAAAATAAAGAAATAAAGGCGGCTTTAATTAAAAAAATATCGAAAAATCTAACTTTAAATTAAACAAGACTCTTCCACACTGTTTTTTCTAAAGACTCTACTCTAGCCTATATGAAATTACATCGATTTTTATTTTTTTTATTTATTAAAACCATTTTGTTCCATAAATACGAAATACATACGATGCAACCTAATGCTTTAGGCGTTATCTACTATTCAACCATATTGTGGTACTATGAACAGACACGGCACGTGGAACAGCTAGTTCTATCTTTTGTTTCAAACCCAATATTATAATAGCGTCCACAATTTATTTGTAAATTTCTTTCGTTTCCTTCAGTCTCACATTTTTTTGATAAATGTCAAAGTAAAACAAGCAAAAACCGTGTTTGTCTTGATTCCACTCTTGATATATATCTTCATTAATAAATCCAGGTCTTGACTCTAATATGTGCCTAGTTCTTGTCTAATAAGTTATGGATCTATTAAATTATTCATATTGGCTTGTTATCAGGACTGGTAAAGGGAGGTGTAGGTATAAGGACACTTGTGTTAGCGGTTGCTCTGATTAAACCTGTTCCCTTGTATGGATATGATGTGTGTTAATGGGTCTTTTCCATTAGCGGTTTATTACTAACACAAGTAATTTGTGAAATCAGTTCTATCCTTTATCTTTAGAACTAACTTATCAGTAAGTATATCTCTGTGGTCGTGTATTGGATCATATTTTGCTCCTTGTTGGGCAAAGCTATCTATTTCAAGTACTAGTGTATTTTTACTTGTATTGTCTTTGAAATTTTAAGGATTAGGCGCTCCAATTCATCCTTGGTCTTTTTTCTCGCTTCATCTCTCATCGCCATTTATTATGGTACAGGTACATATATATCTAATTATTGTGAAACCTGGATCAATCGACCAAGGCGGTTTGGTGGACTCTAACACACCCTTGTGTTAGAGTCCACCAAACCGCCTTGGGCTGACAAAATATGATACTATTGAAAAGAAGAAGACATAATAAATACGTCATTGGAAGGTTGGCGATGTATCGATTAGTGGATTAGTGCCTAACGATTTAATCGACTAATTCTTCGGTTCGTTCCTTGCAGTGACAAAAGCCCAAGTTACATTAAGAATTATTTATTTTTAAATAACTAGCAACTTTTGTAGCCGGGTATAATATGATACTTGGCTATTTTTATTAATATATACTTACACAAAATAATCAATTAAGTAAATTTTAGTAACTACTTTCAATTTAAAATACAGTTATTATATCCAATAAAATAAACACGACTGTTCTAAGACATGTCTGTCTTATTTGTTTTATATGACTTTACTTTGTCGTAAATAAACATTTACTCAAGAAATATTATTATAAGAAGCCGTTACATGACTTGTTCATGAAAACTTATCACTTACTTCATCAGCATCATCATCATTTCGATTAGGCATCACGGTCAATCGACCATGCACACTTCCTCACTGAATTGATAACAGTACTTCCTAGCGAACATTAATAAAGCCTAAAATAACCAAGCAATGATTTTAAATCAACTAGTTTCAGAGTGGAAACTTTATTCCCAAAGAATTCATGCGTAATTTTAATGGGTCTATTCGAAAAAGCTAGTTGTACCCTTCTTCTTTCTCCTGCCTCTGTTTCAGTTCATCTGGGGACAGGTATTAAATTGCGCCAGGATATCCTACACTCTGGCTGTCACTGTAATAGCTTCTTCTTCGTCTGACGATGACTTTGCCACTTAGACCGCACCTGTTGTTGCCTCCGTAAGATCACCTCTAATACATGTAACATAAGGGGCACTCCAATAAGAAATATTGTATAATAATAATTAAGTAACCTCAGAAAAACTAGCAAGATATCAAGATCTGGCCATTGAATTAAAAACTCAATGGAGGGCGAATACAGTACACAAAATTCCAATAGTATTATCATCAATAGTCAATAGGTGTTATACCAAAATGTCTAGTCCATAATCTGAAAATATTACATAAGGCCACAGTACATTCTATATCTTTAACAAGAGCAACCATAATGCCGAATCACCTGAAAACTCTTAAGCTCGTCTACTATTTCATCAAATTTTTCCATACAGTTTACATTTTCTACTTCTATCGCTTGGTTAATTAAACCCTCATTTGAAAAGAATAAAAATGATAATAGTCACATGATCAGAATCCTAACCTAACAAAATTTTTTCGACAGCAGAATCTGAACAAGTTGTCGCACAAGTCGAGAATGGTGTGTGATTTACGGCATCAGCGCCTGCGGTCACGATTAACGGGGCTAGAGTTAGATGGATGTGGTGGGCACAGGATAGCACTCATGCTATAGACGTATTTTCTATGGCCTAGACTTGTCATTCATTCATCATTTGAGTTTGCGTATTATACTCTCTAGTTATTTCAATCTCTACAAATATTTTTGTCAACAATCATTTTATATTTAGGTTGTCTGGAAGAGATTGCATTAGCGATAAGGCTGCCTATTGTATTATCCATGTTTGTAATTTACTTATTGTATATTTTTACTGGTGCAATAAAGAATTTTTGTCTTGTCTTGACCTCCTTCACCTACGAGGAAGTTTTAAAAAAAAGATATGAGTTCTTTCTATCATTCATTACTGCTTTATATTTATTTTACAAACATTTGTTGCACAAATACTTAATGCGTATTATACTTCGGTCAACAATAATGATGTAAACTGTGTTAACAGGAAAAATAAATAAGCTTCATGCTACAAGGATTTTTATCAGCTTAAATCATGTTAATGATTCCGACAATATGAACATTAATTTACTGGCAGAAACTGAAATAAACAGTGATTCTTGCGATTGAACACGAAACATATGAGGACCAGTTTACAATCAAGTGCAATATAAATCAACTAATGCAGAAATGCACTCCCAACTTTATTGGTCTCTACACTTGAGTCTCCTTCATTGAAATATAACCCTAGTATTCATGGCAGTAACGTTGCAATTTTAATGAATGATGATTGGTAAGGTTATATTGGTGAAAACGAAAATCACAATGTTAACGACACAGAAAAATGTGCTTTTTGGAAAGATAATGAGGATACAATTTTATTTTAGCAGTAGACATGTTTTCATTATACTGACTCTTTTGACTACTAATGTAGAGTTTAATTGTTTTAAAACAAATGGGACTATAATAAAATTAATAGATTTATTTATTTTGGGTAAACTCTCGTGGGAGATGTACTCAGTGTTTCTATGATATAATCGTACTATGAGAATTGAGGAAACCCGCAGAAGAACTATATCACCCACAGCCCATAGGTAAATAATATATGCTTGCTTATATACTTTCAAAAGGTCAGATTGGAACGTAATTAGGGAGTCTTATGTTCAACTATGAACTTGTTGTAGCTGATTATAATATTTTAGAGCATCCAAAACTAAAATAATGATTCCTAAAAACGTGTAAACGTAATCATATTCTTTCTCTTAAAACTACACACAATAAACGCGCAAAAATAAACTCAAGACGTATAGTCGAATAGAATGCTAGTAATATTAAAACATTCATACCAATAGAACTGCATAATATTGGATATCTACAAAGCAATCATTGTACTGTTCCTACCGCCTATCACCAAACCACTGGAAGCAGAGATCGTGATCCTATTTGAATTGCTCATGTATTGTATTTGTAATGCAATTTCGTTGCTGAGTTTGAAATGTTACTACAATTCCAATTTATAAACATTGTTGTTTTACATTTACTTTACTCTCTCTATTTTAAAAAGAGTTAGTGGTAGAAATTTTAAGAAGAACACGAATAAAGAAGAAAGCAAACGTCATATCGTATCAAGATATAAAGGAACTCGCAATTGATGAGCCAAGAAACAAGAGCTTTGCCCTTAAATTTATGATGATGAACATGAAATGAGATTAAATTAAGAAGATTAAATTAGATTAATTAAGCTCTTAAATTTTAATTAAGAATATGTTGTCTATTTATTGATTAACATAGCAAATTGTCTTCTTATTTTAATAATGTTCCTTTTACTATGTATTTTAAGCAATAAAGATATTACAAACAAACAAACAAGCAAACAAATATTCTATGATACTAATTAAAGGTCATTCCCAAAGATCTACTTTCTATGATTTCTTATTTAATTAATCAGTTTGTATTTTTGTCGGTCTAACGTCACGCTTGCTGATGACTTTCAGAACGGTCACCATACCAGAACCTAATTGCTCTAATATTTATAAGTTTGCTAAATTTGCCTAAATTAAATGCTTAATTTAGGCAAATTAAGCAAACTTTAACCAGCACATATGCATGTGCTGGTTTCAGGCATTTGTTTTCCCTTTGAATCAATTAATTATCAATTCTTACACATAAATCTATCCTTTAATCTATAAGTACCACGGTTTCAATTCCCGCATCAGTTCCAATACCGTTGCTGCTAAATCGAGTCACGATCCGATCCCAGCCCGTGGTAGCAGCCATCTGGTTTATTATTTTTATGATTGCCTTGATTACGGCAAATGACGTCCGTCGAAAACAAGGGTTGCTAAGTGTTTTTTTTTTTAAATTAATCAGAATTTTAAATTTCAGTAGTGTTGTAATAACAAGTGTAAGACAACAATTAAAAATTTTTAAAAATTTTAAGATTTAAGCATCCATTCTTATAACCATCCATATCCATAGTTTTCCCTGGCGGTTAAATAACTCATGACGAGGGAAAAATTAGATCATAGAAAGACATTTATAAGATTCGAATTTAGTCGATGACCGGCCTGCATAATGTCAGCCCTCCATGAAAATAGTTTTCTTGAAAATCATATGTAAGATAAAGACTGACCTTTTTCCTACTGAACCATTTATGAATCATGATTTCCAAGCATGGGACTTATGTAGCTAAAAAAATATACTTGATACTTTGATATGATCGGGTGGCGACCCTGCCCAGGCGCATATTTCAGCGCATGCTTTGGTATGCGTTTTAACTTTCAACACTTGCATCTCAGTTTATCCATGTTCAATGTATCTACTAGATTCCATTTCATTTACTTAATTTTACTTATTAATAATTTCTTTAAAAACCTAAATTAAAACGAATTTTGTGATAAGTACTTCATATTATTATCAGATGACGGCAAAGAGAAATAGTTTTATTCTCATCCTCCATAAGCGTTATTTTTCGAAATTAGATGGTTTATTCCCGGTCGTCCCCACCATGTCGTCCCCACTGGGGACGAGTATGAAAAGAAAGTGTCGTTCGTCCCCAGTGGTGACGATTGGCACTTTTTATTTCCCACTCGTTCCGCTATAGACCGAGAGTTTAAATACAAGGGGGTTTCAATAAGAGATTTCACGGTTTGATAAAATGCTTTAATTACGCTTTTCTAAGGAATACTGTCAATGGTTTTGATTGAAAGTAACTAAAAAACTGAGGTAATTAGTACAGTATTAACGAATTTACAATAATTCATGCAGTGCGTATCACAGATAATCAACTTATTTATAATCATTCTTACTTCAGATAATCAACCAATTTTCAATTATTATTATTAATTGTAAATAAGTTGATTATCAGTTATACGCAGTTTAAAACTGTAAGAATTATTGTAAATAAGTTGATTATCTGTGATATGCACTGCAAGAATTATTGTAAATTCGTTAATACTGTACTAATTACCTCAATTTTTTAGTTACTTTCAATCAAAACCATTGACAGTCTTGCTTAGAAAAGCGTTATTAAAGTATTTTAACAAACCGTGAAATCTCTTATTGAAACCCCCTTGTATTTTGACTCTCGGTCTTTAGCAGAACGAGTGGGAAATAAAAAGTGCCAATCGTCACCACTGGGGACGAACGAAACTTTTTTTCCCACTCGTCCCCAGTGGGGACGACATGGTGGGGACGACCGGGAATAAACGAATTAGATGTTTAAAAATCTCTGTTACCAAGGTATGCAGCAAAGACGTTGTAATTCGCATGATACGAACAAACAAATAAAACCAATTCAAGTGACAGCTCACTGCTTCTTATTATCTCAACAACAACTTCCTACAATTACTCGAGTAAGTAAAGCACAACACAACACCAATCAGGTTTCGAATTTCAATCTCAGTTCATATGTTTACTTATTCTTATTCCTCACGCAAAGAATTTTTTACCGTTTCTTAATTAAACTCAATTTCGAGTTAATTTTTATTTCCTGTCCAAAACTTACATTGATGACATGCCAACTAATTCTAATACAGTCATAAACATAACAACAGTCTATATAACGGTGCACCAGTTTACCTATTTCTGACAAGAAATAGTAATTAAATATGTATGTCATTGGATTAATTAAACAGAACTGCCTTGAACTTGAAATTAATTGAAGATTAAGTGGTTTCGGAAATGCTTCTAGTTTTAAAGCTAAGAGTCCACTTTTAACTTAACAAAATTTTGTGTTTTCTGGAAAAGCATCCACTGTGAGCGAAACAAAATTTTGTGTTAAGTATAATTGACTGTGGCTTGAGAAAAGTTAAATTAAAACTGATACAGATACAGGGTTAATTGAACCCACTAGATAAACGAGCGCTATTCATATCTTTACTAATATCTGACTTTTAAAATAAAAGGAAGTGTGCAGGTTTTAAGTGATTTTGTCAATTACACTGTTAATGAGTTAAATAACGACACAAAATAAATTCTTGTTTGGCTACAAAATGAAGCTAAGTAAATATATCTACAGCGTAGCAGTGGATAGCCTTCTTTACAATCTTGTCTTATCTAAACCAGCTTTCTAAGCTTCAGTTTCATTTCCCATTGGCTTTACTATAATTATCGTCTTAGCAATCACTCACGACAACTAGGAGATAAAATAATAATTTATAAACATGTCTTACAAATCAGAAATTTAAATAAAAGGGAATCATTGAGAAGATTCATTTTAAGGTCTAATGCTTTCGTCGGTTAGTGAAACGCTTCCTTTGAATCTAATTGGAGGGTTTTTTTGGAATCAATTTCATGATTGTTATGGAAAGGATGTTAATAACGGAAAGGTTTTGAGGGATAAAATAAAAAAATGCATATTTCGTTATAAAAAGATTTATCATTAAATAGGAAATAACTAAATTCTTGACATTATTTTCTCCCTTAATTTTGTTGTAGAACTAGTTTATTTAGTTTTGTTTTAATATTATTTATAGAAAATGAGGCATCTTTCTCTTACATACACAAATCGTAGAGCTTTCTCAGTTTCGTCTGAGCTTATTGCTTCGGAGCCCGGGGTCGTGGTTTTCGGCAACTTTAGTTGTGCGACCATTTGCACGTATATCTTCTCCTGCGACGTCGTTACGCGTTTTTTTGCTCTAAAAAGGCAAATAAAAAAAAACATATGTCGAGCATGGTGTGTGTTTAGTGAATATGTGATGCACACAATATTCACAAGGAATAAATGACTTTTTGTATCAATCCTCATAATCATTTCCGGTTAATAACATAATTAGTACTAATGAATATGGACTTTTTTTAGAAAATAATTATCCGAAATAAATAATTAGAATTAGAATTTCTCCTTTGTTAAGTTATTTGTATTTTTTATAAATTTTCCAATAGTTTTAGTTTCTTTAACTAGGTTTTCAAAATTGTGCCCTCGATCCAAATACACAATAAAATTAGTTTCGTTACTAATTTTTTTAGATAAAACAAACAAACAAGTAGTTGTAAATATGTAAACGTGGCATTTGAAATTCATAGAGCATCAAACATTAACAGGAAATAATGGTTTAATTAAAGATAGGTCGGTAATCGTCAGTTAGAGAGCAGGTGTAAATAGTTAGGTCTCACAAGCTACATACACCTGCTTATTTATTTTTACATCTTACATCATAACAAATAAAGTGTTAAAGAGAAGTTTAGTATGATGAGAAATTTAAAGGTATTCGAAATGGAAAAATAGAAAATTGCACAAAATTTGGATATCTGGATTGCAGTATTGTGCTTTTAAATCAAGGAAGTTTAGTTTCTAGTTTATCTTTATTTAGTTTTCATTGTTTATTTTCTAGATATTTGTATAATATAAATAATATTTTAGTTATAACCGAATTAATCAGTAATGTAGTTCTTAACAATGAAAGTTTAAAGTTTACCATTGCAGCAAATTATGATGTCATTATAATGATGTTTCAAGCTATGATACCCAATGATCATAAAAGCTTCCGAAGCAAAAATCAATCAACATCAAAAGCCGATTACGACATCAAAGCCTCGTGAACTGGATCGGCGGCCATCAAGATCGTAACTTATTAAAATCGATAAATTTCATCTCGGACTTTCTACTAATTAAAGACCGGCAGATCTAATTTACTGCGCTTCAGTTTCATAGCGTGACATATTTGCCGTGAAACCTGTTCAATAATAGCATAAATAAAATTCGAATTTGAATAGTAAAGGGTTGGTTTGTTTATCCTTGTCTTTTGCATAACGAGTTCTATCTACTGTTTCGCTTCTGACTCTAGAGTCGATTGCCTTCCGTCCGTCCGATATAGTCAGTTGCGCACACGCTGTCGGAATAACCAAGCGCGTTCGAACTTTAAAACTTTTCGCGCGTTCTTTCAATGTAAGCAGTTTGTTCGATTTACAAATTGAATTAATATATTGGATGTGATAATGCTTTATTTTTAATTGTGTTGTGTTCGGCCAGTGTTGTGCAGGGTTTTCACCCATGTGAAAGTGAAACCACAAAGGATTACAGTGTATAAATTGGAAAAACACGTGTGAACGTTGTTATTGGTAAATGAAGATATTGTGTTGATGAGGCTGCTTTTATATAACTGATTATCATTTTAGAAACAACAAGATTGATATTTTAATTTTATGGTTCTCACCGTCTGATGCGATCGTTTTTCTCACTTTTGCCATTCTGATAGATAACAGTGTTTTCTGATTGGAATTTAACTTTCAATTAATCTTTACTATCTTTTTCTTTATCTAAGTTGCTATTTATATTAATAAAAGCACCGATCCTTTCATATGAAATATATTATATGCGGGCAGATCATGAATCATTGGCTCAGTTACACACTTAAATGCAATTATTTCATAAATTAATACAAAATAAATGTCGGATCATTTATTGAAGCTACATCATAAAACTTTTGATATTCAAAGTACTGAAGTAGTTATTAACATTGTTTTACTGGACAAGTCGCCGCTACCGATGCAGTCCACACCCGGGCCTATAAAATTATCATTAAGATTCCTCGTGTATGAAATTGCAATTTTTAATCGAGATTAATAATCTTCGCCCTGTGTTTTAATGTAATTGAGTTTTTAAGAGAATCATAGATTTCTATGAGAATGGACAAGGTATCATAAACAAACTACTAAAAAAGGTTATCAAGAACTACAACATAACTAGTTTTTACTAAACTTCCACCCATATTTTTAGTCGCTTTTTTCAGCATTATTTTCCAAATTTATTTTTTATTTATGCTGCCTCATGATTCAGTTAATTGTTTAAGAGATATGAACATATTTTCAATACTAATATATTTTCTTTTTGCGTCATTTTAATATAGACTAAAGTCATCATCACTATCTTAGTACGAGTATTTACCATTTATGGGATGCGTCCAAAGCCAAAAGTATCACTCAGAGGTCCAGGGTCCGCCAAAATCTTATTTCATCAGTCTATGCTTTCTTATAATGGAATCCAGTTTTTTCATTTCTAATAGGTACATTTGAGAAAGTAATTAAGGCTATCTTTGCTTTAATATCGCGAATTCATTTATCTAACATATCGCATCAATTTATTATGTCTAGCTTTCAAAGAAATGCAGTCTCGGGAAAGATTCTGAGATTAAAATTATGCATCAATCTTGTATTAACAAGCTGAATAAGCAATTTTAATTATCATGAACACTTTCGGAATATATAGATAAAAGGTAATTTAATAGATAGTAATTTAATGAAAATAAAAAACCTAATGAATCATTAACTATCAAGATAAAAATAGTTATAACAAATGAAGATAACTAAATAAATAAAATTAAAGATAAGTAAGTTGGTTGTTTGGTGCTTAGATTCAGAACTGTGGAAATGTATAAAAAAGTGTTGCAAGAAAAAACGTCTTAATGGAGATAAAATGATTATCATAAATGATTAATTAGAAACAACTCTTTAAAAATATTATAATGAAAACATCAGTTCTAAACTTCTAATTGAAATAAGTAACAATTTGTCAATCATCAAGGCAAACATATAGCCAATTTGAACGCTTTCATATATTCTTAGTATATTAAGTAATCTATAAATACGAGCGATATAAAGTGGAGCAACGTATACAATGGAGGAAAGAGAAGTTTCTCTGAAACACGACAATGGCCAATTTAAGCAAATTGTTCCATAGCATACGGCACGCAAGTGTAAACTTTAGAGAGTTATTGAGGTACCAAAAGGAATGTAAACACACGATTTTATTATGAAAACAAAGAAGACAATGATGAAATTAAGTACTTTAAATTTTAATGCTTTATCTTTGTAGTGTAATGTAGTAATTTTAAACTAAGGGCATCATAAATATAAATATTCAGCACTGACACAATTAACTGATTTCTTTAAAAAAAAAATGAAGTCTTCATTATCTTAGATTTGGATAGAAATTTTGATGGATTTAGAGGAAAACGTTTACCGCCAATATGACAAAATAGGCAATGGCTAAAAATCTCGTAATACCGTTTGATGGTTATAAGTATACTATCAGAGAGATCAAAGAAAATCTATTGTATTAATAACATCAGCACAGTACAACTCAGTGTAAAAAAGATTAAGAAAAAACTGAAATATTAATAAATTGTCTGCTCTGTCACTAATGTCTGTAACTTCGGAACTAATAAAATAAATAAACTTAAGAATTTTCCTTAAGTAAAAAATAATCTGATCTTAAAATCCTTATTAATAAACCTAATTGTCTATACAATAAGGAAAAAAATCACTTTTTTTATTTTTCAAAAGGGAAACATCCGTAAACTAAGTCAGGCTTGCTAATATTGAATAAATAAACAGAAAAAGAGCAAAAGACGTGGTTTTTGCCGGTTATAACAAATGCTATGTTATTGCTTCGGTCACCGGTCGCTCGGTCATAATCATAACGAGTCGATGTTATCCGTAAATTATTCCATTAAGGACTGCAAAAAAATAAAAAATGATTATTGTCTATATTTGCAGGGGAACTAAAAACGATGAAGGCAAATATGACCTTAAGACAAACTTGACATATTTAGAAAAGGTATTTCTAATTGATAATGAAGATATTTCTCTTGGGTGTGTAAATGGCCAAGACTCAGATCCTTATGTTAGGTTAGATTGTTTATAGTCAGACTTAAAAACTACCTTAAGACGAGACCTTGGTGAACACTAGCGCCACCCTAAAAATCATTATTCACTGAAAACACAAGTTATTAAAAATCCCTGTTATGTAATTATGGTTTTGGATCTGAAGTAAATTTTAAACATATCAAATTATTAATCAAATTATTTCCTCCGTGGCGTAATGGTTAACAAGCCTGACCGCTACTCAGAGGGTCCCGGGTTCGATCCCCGGTCAGGTCAAGATGAAAAATGATCTTTTTCTGATTGACCTGGGTCTTGGATGTTTATCTATATATGTATTTGTTTTAAAATATAGTATCGTTGAGTTAGTATCCCATAACACAAGTCTCGAGCTTACTTTGGGGCTAGCTCAATCTGTGTGATTTGTCCCTATATATATTTTTTTTTTTTTTTTATTAAATAAAAGTTCTCTATAGTTACAAATTTTTAGTTAATGGTGGCGCTAGTGTTCACCAAGGTTTCGTCTTAAGGTGATACTTCGGTGAACACTAGCGCCACCGTCATTTAAAAATCATTACTCACTGAAAACACAAGTTATCAAAAATCCCTCTGCTGTAATTATGGTTCTGGATCTGAAGTTAATTTTAATCATATTCAATTATTAAATTATAGTTCCATATAGTTACAAATTACAAAACTGCTAAAAGTGGCCGTTTTAAGCAATAATGCAATTTGTAACTATAGGAAATTATAATTTAATATGTTTAAAATTAACTTCAGATCCAGAACCTTAATTACAGTAGAGGGATTTTTGATAACTTGTGATTTCAGTGAGTAATGATTTTTAAATGACGGTGGCGTTAGTGTTCACCGAGGTATCACCTTAAGATAAAGCTGGGACCAATGTCTGATAATTCTATTATAGTAATAGGTACGATAAATGCTAAATATGGCGAGCATTAATAAATGATTGTTGCTTTTTCATGACAAATGAAAAAAATTAGAATAAATTTGTGAAAAGAATCAGAATAAATTTGGTATACATATGTGTATGATCAGGATTGACATATATTTTTGCATTTTGAAATTCTTGCAGTAACAAAGTTCCAAAAAAATACAATAATACAGAAACACAATAATCGCACAAATATCTTAATAGTAAGATTCTCCATCAATCGCAACAATAGGTCAGTCCATGTAAGATAAATGCTACTTCACAACAAATTATCAATATATACTTTTACGGTAAATTTCACTACCATAAAATACTTACCGTTATCTTCCACACGGAATATTGTCCCTTATACGATATCGCTGACACATTCTAGGCCTTTCCTGGTCTCCATCGGATGATACCCGGTCCATCTATCAATGTCTAGTCCAAGATCTTTGGACGTTTGAATTGAAACACTTTGACGAAAACGTCCGAACTCTGTTTGGCATTCGAAGCGGCTGTATTGGATCTGTCAGTTAGATTTTTCATTAGTTTGGAAAATCTTTATACATTTCAAAAGCAGGAGTACCGAGGAACCTTCATTAAGTAGAATTTATCAGTTAGATTTTAGGGAGATCTTAATACAATTATAAAGCAGGAAAACAAACAATAACCTATACCAAGAAAAGGTTTTTACTTAATGCTTAAAATAATTTTTGTCTTAAATCTTCTTCTTAATTGTATTTATATCAACGCGGAAACAGACAGCTGTCAGTTTCTTCTAATACATCTCAAAGCAAAAACGAAATACTTTTCCCTCTTTACAATCATCGCAACCAATCGAATCAAACATTTTTACAGTTAAATAAATTCTTCTTAGAAAGGGCATGGCGGAGTGTATTTGAAGAATGTCTACAATCGTTTGATCGGAATGAATTTTCTTCGCCTGTGACACTGTTGCTTGCAAGAAACATTACTTATGGCAATTAAGGAAATGTCTTTCATTCCATGAGACTGAATCCTTAATGCTTACAAGATATTAGCATATTAATGTAAACAAATTTGTTATTTATTTTGAAAAGGCTATAACTTAGATAATAAAACGTGAAAAGTCAAAAGTTTGCAAAACTACCATAGCGAAACAATATACTGTGAAATTTTGAGTTTTTCTTTATCAAAAGGCCAATTAAATTAAACTAGCGATCCGTCCCGGTTTCACATGGGCATAAGAACCTTCCTCTTGAATCACTCTATTTAAAAAAAACCGCATCAAAATCCGTTGCGTAGTTTTAAAGAATTAAGCATACATAGGGACAGAAAAATCTAATTTGTTCTATACTATGTAGTGATGTTGTGATGATAGACTTAATAGACATTAGGGTAATATTGAATACGTATTATAATAAGAGCCATTCTATTATACTTATTAAAAACGAGGATTAATGTATCATTGAGAAAACATTTAAGTAAAGCATTTACGATAGCCTTGTCCGAAACTACAAAATTATAATTTTAGTTTGTTAGAATGAAATTAATAATCTAATGTTTTCATGTAGGTAGACTGACGGTATCAAATCAATATAACTCAATTAATTTGTTTCTTACCTACGCCCACTTAGGTACCTACTTCGGCCAACAAAAACTTGTCAAGGTTCTAACATTTGGCATTTGATTCGTTTGTTCTACTAGTCTATAATGATGTTTGATCTGCTATTTTGTTATTGCCAAAACCTTAGTTATTGTCTTTGTTTATGTACCTACTTACATGAATGAGCTCTCAATGCTCATTTCATCACTCTCTCTAAGTAGTCATATATTATCTATATTCATAGATATTTCGTCCACATCTTTGGTTGGTAATATTTTTGTCTCTACCTTATTATACCTAATAATTTATCTAGTGTTTCGCTTTAGACTTCTGGGTGTTTTAAAAACATCTTATTCCTATTTCTTTACGAGGGTATACCCTTAATATTACTTAATATGACTTGTTTTATGTTTGAATCCTTGACAATTTTACAATTAATTTGTACCAACGCAAAATGGGCTGTGAATAGAGTTCTTGTTATAAGTATTAATGACTTGTAGACTTTAATGCAACTTATTTTCTTGTTTATCTTTATATCTTAATGTACTGCTTACTGTCTGACATTTTTCCCATTCGTTGCGTGTCGCGAAATGATACAAATTATAGTTTTTGTTCACCACAGGACCTGGCAACCGGTGCCTGTAATTTGTTCAAGATCCAGGACTCACCCCAGGCGATCATTACAACTAAATTCAACAATGTAAACCTTAACTCAATTGAGGAAAGTTTAAAGTCATATAACACAAAAATGATAATCTTCGATGCAACAACTTTTGCGATCTTTATCGCTTAGTAATAAAGTTGATAATAGCGTGGCAATAAGTTAGCTGTCTCACCTTGCCCCGCCCGCGGCCACCTGTAACTGCTACTTAGTTTTTTTCTCTAATTGATATATAATTGAGTTTTTGGAGTTTCTTAGTTTTGTACGGTCAGGTAGCAAACTAAGGTTCGGGGAAGTTAACTGACTCATAATATTTTTTGGTTTTATGAATCAAGTAGAAGTTTTGACTAAATACTTAAGAAATCAACCATTTGGTCATGTGCAGGTCATCTTTCATTTTCACTTTATTCATAAAAATATTTTATTGTACAACTAGCTTTCGCCAGTGGCTTCACCCGCGTGAATTTTGGGAACAGTGCTTTTTCCCGGGATGTAAGGTACGGTAGGTAAGGTTTTAAGTAGATTGCATCAGTAGATCCAGCGTGGAACGGTAACAAACAAACAAATATACAAACTCATTTTCGCATTTATAATATTAATTGGGATAATCAGATTTGTTAATCAGATATAAACGTCTCTTCCAATTAATTCATAAGTTCATATGTCTTCCTTTGTTTCTGTCACTAAACCTTTAAATATCCAATCGTTTTTTTATAATATTGTTTTTCATGATTCACACAAATAACCTGGAATATATTTATGCTTTGCGATTTTAAAGCTTATTTACATAGCTTTTTTATTCCACTAGTAACCTATCCCCTGTTATTATCAGTAAACATTATTTATTCATTAAAGAACTTTCTATTACCCATGCCGGCGGCTCACACGAAATACCTCATAAGATATTAATGGCCAATAAAACTGGAATAAATTCATCTAAAAATTGCCACTAATTTCACCTAATAACTTAGTACAGACGGCCCGAGGCGAATACCCAAATCTTGACCTGATTTTTTATCTCATTCTAGTAAGAAATTTATGATAAGGACAGAAAATATCCGACTGACTTTCTTGAGACCGAACACACTAGATTGTTTGGTTGATAATATTATATCATCTAGATATCATGGTTTACGGTTCTAATATTTTTTTATATACTTTAAAATACTTTTATTTAAATTAAGTAAAAAGCATTATTGGAGTTTACATCGGTTTATGATAAGCTATATAAAATCAATGCCGAATTTGTTATACTAAAAAACATATGCAAAGTTTTCTTGTACAACAGCACAACCAGAAGCTCAATTCAAATCAACCATCAGGAACCCTCCCATTAAAAAGAACCCATCTGAGAAAACCACAAACGACTTTGACAATCTATCTGTCTTTCTTCCTCTATTATATAACAATGAGGTGTAAAAGGGATAGCGCTATGGAATTTTCGTAATTTGCATGTCGTGTGCGTAGCTACTTCGTGTTTGGTTTTAATAAGGTGATTTTATACGATAACGGTTTGTACAGGTCCCTGGTCTTGAGATTCCTCAGTTAAATAATATTCAGAATTGTTATTAATGTGCTGTTTTAATAACGCCGATGTCCTTTAACTTGATGCATTAACGTTACTTAGATTGTTGTCATATTAGAGAATTTATATCGCTAAGTAATATTTTATAACAGTTTGCTGTCGTTAAGGATGATATTCATTTTCTCCATCAAATTGACAGCATTTGTCAGGGTTTCTCTCTTGGAGGTTTTCGTTACGGTAATCCGGGTCATAGCTTAATAGTTGTCCAAAACTGCTTAAATTTAATTGTTAGAGCATATTTTGTTTTCAACTTTTGTTGTGTGTCAAAATCTTGAAAATAGACGGAGAATTCGATATACTCATGCAGCTCGGCAAAGGCCTCCCATTTTTCTTTTATGGGAAATATAAAATTATTGTTTACTAGTTGTTCCCCGCGGTTTCACTCGCCCTTGGTACTATAGCCTGTAACCTTTTCCAAGAATTAGGCTATCATATGCAGAAACAACTTTCTAATTGTCTCGAACTTACTTTGGGGCTAACTCAATCTGTGTGATTTGTCCCTATATATTTATTTATTTATTTATTATTTATTATTTAATTGGACTAGTAGTTAGTTATAAGCGTTGAAATTATCTCCTTAACTTTATTATATTACTTATAGATTATTATTTGTGTTCTATTATTACAAAAAATAAAACACTAATAAAGATTTTTTATGACCGCAGAATTATTTACTCCGCAGAACTGACAGATTTTATTAAGATTGAGACATTAAAACTTTTATTCGTTTTGGGACGTAAAAAACATGTCTATTTATTGTAAATAAGTTATGTTTATTGCTTCATAGCTATATATAATACGACGCAGTGAAGCTCATATGTGCTAATAATCTCAAAACCAAGGATGACGAAGATTGGGTGAGATGGAGGAGACGAAGCAAGAAAGCAACCATCTGAGAACGTAATTGAGTTAGCGCTAAGAAGAGATAGAGTGATGGTTACAGAGAGAGATAGAGAGAGCAATATTATACAATAAATCCTTCCTAATATCAAAAAATGTTGAAGTACAACGAAAACTTGAAAATGAGTAAAGATGAGGGGGGGAGCTAAGTACTGTAAAAAGTCAATACGGGAAGACTTTGAATATCTGAGCTATTATATTTCAATTATGAAATCAAAATCACTAATAGAACACAAAATCGCAATAATAAAAAAATTGCTATTTTTTTTATTGAGATTAAATCATTACTGTTTTTTTTTGTTTAAGTAATTAGTTTAGGTTTATTTTTTAATTATGTATATACTTTTTTTTAGTTTCTAGAGTAATTAAAAATTATAATAAATCGAAAGTTTAGATTAAAAAATCATAACTTCTGCATGTAGATTTTATCAAGCACAACATTTCTGCAATTGATTTTAACAAACACTATTCGTTTCTAACGGTGCAATGTATACAAGATTGCGCAATTCGCCAACTTGCTACACTTTATTTTCCCTGGCTCATCTAATTGTGTTCGATGAAAGCCTTCAGATTATAGTTCTTGCAATCAGGAAGAGGATCTCTCAATTACTAGTCTACGTTAACGCCTGACTATTTATCTTTAACATTGAAGCTATAGTATCTTCTTCAAGATCAAGAAGATCTTCTTCAAATTCTTATTCTCAATCATTCAATTTCAATTCATCATCATTCAATTTCATTTTATTCAATCAAGAACCATAAAATGGTTCTTTCAATATTGTAATTTGGACGTTTTTGCCTCTTTTCCCGAAGGTTTTAGTAATGACACTAGAAGTTTGTATGTCCATATCGATACTAATATTATAAATGCCAAAGTCTGTCTGTCTGTTACTCGTTCACGGCTAAACTGCTGGACCGATTGAGATAAAATTTAGAATCGATTTAGTTAGAGCCAGGGGTCAAACATAGGCAACTTTTAGGCTCAATATAAGTCCCGCACGCAGGCGCTAACAAATAGTTTTATATAAATTTAAATTTAATAACACACTATAAATTATTAAAAAAATTATAGTTTGTTATGAAATTTTAATTTTTATAGTTATAATATAATAAATTATATAATTTATATAATTCATAAATATATGAATTACAAATTTTGTAATTCAAATATTTATGAAACCTTAAGATACAACATTAAAATATACAAAAGATCTTATCGTAAATCGATCTGTTAGATATATAATTTCTTCAGAACCTCACAATACTGTTCTCGATAACATCGATAGTTATTTGATCGATCTCAACTCGATTCACTACAATTAGATTTTGATTGTAACATCGTCCATCATGATTGTAATACATTGTAGAGCATTGAACGGTGCATCGTAAAGGTTTAGTTTTTATTTGTATATTTGTAAAGTCAGTAATTCATAAAATGGTTGACTGGCAGAGAATGCTTTTAGCAATAATTCGTCAATTTTATAAGTATTATTACTTTGCTTAAACTGCAAAACAGTAAAGTTTCAATAAAAAATTAAGATCATTTGTTTGATCAAATGATTTCTCTAGTATTTTAATTCATTCAAATTAAGATTCTTCTACAACATTTAACAACACTATGTTTAATTTGCTCATTATATTGTACAATGTAACTAACGGTACATCATTTACATTATTAAAAGGTTTGACAAATATATCATAAACAAGATAACTCACGAACATTTCATCATTTTATTTTCTCGTCGAAAATAAATTGTGTATGAATAATTCAATATGATATAACGTAGGTGGAATTTACTAATTACTTAAGGTATGTGTGAGGAGAGAAGATAAATCCAGGTTTCAGCGAATCGCACAATATTTATTATTTGTACTTTACAAAAGGTTAGACTCTTAAAGATAACCGTTAATGAGAGATTATAGGGGTCGTGAGATCAAAGTAGGCACGAAATCCAGTCAGGCAGCCGCTATGAAATAGCCAGCCACTTAACTTGAGATGGTGAGGTCAGCCGAAAGAGGTCTTCCACTGGACGCGCGCAGCCTTATATATGGCCCTCGGGGGTGATGCGGTGCGGGGCAGCGAGGAAGGACCGCCGTAGGAGAATGCGCGACGTCACAATGAATAAATAATTCATACACATTCTGAGTCTTTTTGCACATTTTTCATTGAGATGTTTTGTCATTTATTGTAGAAAAGCTTATCATTATCACTATGTACTCGTATTAAAGATAAGTAAGTGCTATTAAAAAAATAGCTATGAATTTTTTACAATATTATTTGTTTT
The DNA here is from genome assembly GCA_947044815.1 of Apomyelois bistriatella. NCBI lineage: Eukaryota > Metazoa > Arthropoda > Insecta > Lepidoptera > Pyralidae > Apomyelois > Apomyelois bistriatella. The sequence continues at coordinate 436,313 of OX345705.1, forward strand.
AGTTTGAAAATGGATTTTACTATACTACTACTATACCTACTTTACCTTTATTAGTTCTATTGATTTGAGACTCTATCAACAAAAGAATAGCTGTTATTTTAGATGGATAGTATAAAAGTGCATAATTCCAATCAGCAATCACGTTTTTATTTTGTTCAAAAATTGATTAAACTAAGCTATCTCTCTTATTATAGTTTAAGTTTACAAAGAAAGATAACCGTAAAATACATTCAAATCCAATCAGTGAACAAAGGAGTTTTAATAAAAAATTGATGAATTCGCAGCCTCATTCAATACTAATCATTAATCTCAACAGTAGCCATGTCGGCGACGGCTACGAGACACGTCAAGTCTTCGAATAGTGCAAACATTTTGATGTGTAAACAATGGTGGAAAGTGTGTTGGATGCATGGTGACCAAGAAAAGTATTACAGACAGTTGTATGGAAGAAGAAGAGTTAATAATATCAACTCTTCCTTCATTAACTTCAACACAGTAGACACAAAGAGACCAGGAGCACAAATTACTGAATTAACAGACGATTTCTTTCAAGATAACGTCACTACTCAAATAGAACCTGCTCCTGATGAAGACAATCACAGAGATTATAGTTTCGGGATTGAATCTGAACCTATTTATGGATTCGATCAAGCGTGGCAGAAAGACCAAAGACGACAACCTATAGCACAAAATTATGAAGAATATATGAATACGACAGAATTAGATAAAATATTAGGTACAAGTATTAGCCCAGATAATTTAAGGAGTATGCTAGAAAACGGTCTACCTCTGGATTCAAAAAAGTCACAAATATTAGATTCTAAAGAAGAAATACTAAGAAATGGTGAAATATTTGGGAAAACGACTAAAACTGTTTGTAGAACGAAAAAAGGGGCTATTGTTACTGAAGATACGGAAATATCTACGGATGGAAAAACGGCTGCCAATTTTCGTTTTCAGCGCTCTACCGTAAAGACCGGGCCCAACAAAACCAAGGAGGTTTTGCAACCTTTGAAAGAAGATAGAATTCTGGATGAGTGTTCGAGAAAGAAATGTGTTGGTGACAAGTTGACGACAACTACGACAACCTTGGTGACTGTCTCGCAGTCATCCACCACTAGCTGTAATGAGTAAGTAAAAACCTTTAATTTATTAGTACCTAACCTTCAACTATCGATTTTCGTTTATAGTAATATACAAAAGGACTAATAATCTTTTTTATGGAAAAAAAATCTTCAAGGACATCTTTTCTTTAGAGCTAGTGTAGAGTGGCACCAATAAACTTGATGGAAACAGCTTAATATAACACAAAAGTATATTCTAGACTCACTAGTTACTTAACATTATAATGGTAGGTAACTAAACAAAGAACTAACAATAAGGCTGTATGCAGCATACTGAAATTTATTCTATGATAATCAAGACTGCACGAATATTTTTATAATTTAACAGAATTTAAGGAATTTCAGTGTAATAGTTTCCACAGTTGTTTCTCATGTAGCAGATAGCCATTAAAATTAATCTTGTACGTTGTACCATCTTCGGTGTGCAGCGGCGTAACTGCGCTTTACCGCAAATCGCAAAAATTTCTTCATTTATGTTATTATTTTCGATATTAAAGGCAATTTATTTAATTGAAAACATGAGACTTGAAACTACAACAGATATAAAGATTTACGTAAAAGTGTAATATACTTATTAGTCGGAAAAGTATAGAAAGTTAAGATAATGATTAAGCAACTGAGTGAACCTACTGTTATTGTGTACGTGAATTTCATTACTAAATAAACAAATATGAATCTTACAATAAAAAATAAATAAAAAAAAAACATAATACTCAAATGTTTTCAATCTAGATTGGGGAGTATTTATTACATAAGTTATCACTTTATGTTCCCTGGGGAAAGTAATATGAATTGAGTAGCCTTTGATTGTAGTTTCTTGGATAATTATAATTTTCCACCAGTCGGCATCGCAACCACGCTTGATAACAGCTGCGGTGAAGTAATTTTTATTTTTTTATACGCTGCTGGTTATGAGAAAATCTTACGGTTCATTTTCGCTTTCTTTATTAAGTAGAGGTTGAGATATCCCATTTTGTGTCTTCAAACCTCACGCTCATCCACAAACAAAATGCATTTGAATATCAAACTATGAAATAACACAAAACCACATGTTGCTACAATTCTGTCAGGGACGTCATTCCATTTTGCGTTTCACATAAAACGTAAGATTTCTCGCCATAAAAATGACAAACAGACTACAAGAACTGCAACAATGGCCCCATATCTCAGTAATTGCAGACAATGTCGGGACTACCGCTAGTGTTGCGTGCCTGTCTTCTCTTTCCGGGAAAATCAAGCTAAAAGTTTTCAATTTTATAGAGATTATATTCTATACATGCTGCGTTAACGAATTTTCACCAAATAAAGATACATTTAATCATTGATCGTTTTTAGTTATAAACGTTAAAACGTTTCTGCTTTTCGTTTCTTTATATAAAAATAACATTGAAATATAGGAACGTTATTTTGTAATGTAAAGAAAATACTACGCAGCTTATTGTTTTAAACCAATTTGTCACGCATACCTAGATGATATCCTGAACGATGGGAACGACCATAACAAATATATTTACTATAAAATATTAATTAACAAAACTGAAACCACAAAACATTTGTAAGGCAATTCCATTACCACTTGAGTAACAAGTCCTTAACAGATTTATATCTTAAATTAATGTCTTCGGCTCAGCGCTTCACGTTTTTCGCTTAATGACCACCACAATACGTCTTTATCATGACCCACTTACAGTTCTGTCGCCGCACGCAATTTATAAGAAACATTATACACAATCCGCAATTTGATCCGAGCAATTGAACATGGCTCCGTGGAGCAGGCTTCCTTTGCTGACGGCGGTAAAAAAAAAGAAAAAGGCAAAGAAACACGGCATCGGGCAGCCGCGGTCGATGCTATCGCGTCGCTACTGTTTACAGACGTCCTTGTCGGATCGTGTATAGTCCTATTGATGGATGAATTTCTTTCTTAAATTCCTGTTTGCACCTCGTATCGTAAGTTTTAAAAATGTATTTATTCAGTTTCTGTAAAACGATGCTCCAGATTTTTCTTATAGTATTATTTTATTACCATTTCTTAAATAATCTTACTAGTGATCGAGGGCTTGTAAATTTTTTTATGTTTGAAAATACTGCTTACTATTCAAAACTCGCACTAATTTATCTTGTGTTGGAGACTTTGGGTCACCAAATCATCGTAAGAAGAAAGTAAGTAAGTAATTAATTAATTCTTGTTCTTCATCGGTCTCCCAATGTTGAGGATCGTGGCCACATATTTAATCAAATAGAACAAAGTAACTTCTCTACCATTTTTCTTCAATTTCAAATCATGTACCAGGGATTTGCGGATTTCCCTATGGCTTCCTTACATCCTTCCTGCACCCATATAACTGAAATCAGAAACAAGGAGACAGCACACATCCTGCGAACAAACTTTGTAGCAAGAAGGTTGATGTGTTTTTTTTAATCCGACTGCGCCAGAAAGAGGGATATGATTTTTGAGCATTTACCTAAACAAAATCTAGAATTTACCTTTGTTTTCGTCGTTGGAATATTTCACATGTGTCCAATTTAGTTTATCCGTAATTTACAACATCCATAAGTTGTCTGAATAAAATCGCTTTTGGATAAAACAAAAATATCGTTAGTAATATTTATCAATTCATTTCAGATGAAATGCATAATAAGAAACATGATTTATCGGACTTACCTACGATTTGAAATTAATTGATTCTCAAAAAAAGACTTAGTTTGGTAAACCACGGGGGGCCGGTCACCGACTGCGCAATTCGGAGAGAGTTATGTGTCGCTCTCACCTCCACCTTATTCCTTATGTAATACTAATGTAAATATCTTTTATTAACTTATTTATTTATGGATGTACTTGCATGGATTCTTTAGAAGGTTTAACTTGGTAGGTTTATTATAAAAGGTAAGGTAAAACTGCGTTTACAATTGGAGGACTAACTGCCTCTGTGGTTTGCCTGTACACCCGGTGGTCGTGGGTTCGATTCCCACGGGAAGCATACTTTGTTTAGTTGTTTACAGTTTGGTTAGGTCATGCAGGCGTAAATTCCCATTGTCTGATAATAAAGATGATTCCGAACTTCGGAAGGCACGTTAAGCCGTTGGTCCCGGCTGCCATCTGGTAGTCGTTAAAGGAACCACGTTAGAGGCCGAGAGGCGGTTCCAAAAAAAGGTAACAGCTTATTAAAAATTAAAAGACGGTGACATACAGACAGATGGAGACGACGAATCTATTGGGGTTCCGTTTTGGCTACGGAACTCTAAAAATAGCAATATAGTTAGAATTGCTGTCCTCATTTGCTAACTATATACAGGATGTGTTTTTCCCTTACATTAACTTTCTAAATCGTCGTGTCATAAACTAATGTGAGTTTCTAGGTAATTCTAATTCTAGTTTAAATATCTAGTCTAGACAAGTCGGAATACTAGACTGTTTATTGAGACAGCTTTGTGAATATATGATCTAGTAATTAGCTTCTGTCTGTGACTTCTGTATTTTAAATTATTTTTAAATAAACTAGGTCTTTGCATGGGAGGTTGGGAGGCGTATTCCACGGAATAGAACAGATTTTCTGTTCCTCCTACTGGTTGACTGGTAGAGAATGCTTTTAGCATTAAGTCCGCCAGTTGTATAATTATTTTGTACTTATGGAACAATTACGTTTTAATAAATAAATACATAAATAGCGAAAAACCGCAGAGAAATTACATACAACTCTATATATATAACGGACAATACGTGACCTTTTAAAAAAATCTGCAATTTTCTTAATTATTTTTTTCTTTCTATGAGAACATACACATTATGAGAGAAATGTTTTTTTTTTTGTAATGTAATAGATCACTCGCAAGTTATGGCTAGATCATGAGAAATATGGATTTATTTTATACTAGCTGTTGCCCGCGGCTCCGCCCGCGTGCGCCTCGGTTATATCACGCCCGAAAGTAGGCTGTTTGACTCCTAGTGCATAACTATATCCATATCATCACAATCGGTCCAGCAGTTTAGCCGTGAAGAGGTGACAGACAGACAGACTTTCGCATTTATAATATTAGTATGGATGTGTTTTTCCAGGGTCTAAGCAATCTCCATTTCAAATATTATCAGTCAAATCGGTTCAGCCGTTTTCCTATGAAAGAGTAAAAAACATCCATTCAAACTATCGCGTAACCTTTGTAAAACGTTACCTAGAAATGTTTTTTTTGTAATGTACCTAATTAATCGTTCGCAAGTTATGGCTAGACCAAGGGAAATAGGGATTCATTTTATATACATATCCTGTCTGTCTCCCACAGGGGTAGGCAGCGACTAAAAATTTACATTGGCTACCTTACATACCTCCCTCGCTTCCTCCACACTCATCACTCTCGTCATACACGCTCGTCGATTTCGGGTACTCCTAATGTCTCCGTTTACTTAATCTTCTTACAATATTGCTGGTACTTAGTGGCACATAAAGTGTATCTTAATATCCAGTAGTTATTAACTTTGTATTACACTGATATCACTTTGCAACCATTCCTGCCTTTAATTACAAGCGCATAGTCGATGTGAATGTAATAGTAATATAACGAAGTTTATAAGCTATAAAAATTATTACGTAACAACCCGCTTTGAGAGTGGTCAAATTGGTTTGGTATTCCTTTTTAGGGTTTCGTAGCTTAAAAGGCAAAAACGAAACCCTTTATAGATTACTTTTTGTCCGTATGTCTATCTGACTGTCAAACTTTTTTTCTGAGAAACGCATTAAGTCGTATTTGATAGGTACAAGTTGTAATTCATAACATATAGCAATAGATAAGCATTTAATTGTACAGGACAGTAAAGTAACTAATAACTTCCCTATAAAATCCTAATAGTGTCGCTAGCGATCATAATTTTTAACTTTTTAGCCTTTTGAAAGCCGGTCGAATCACTAATCTTATTTTAGTTATTAAGCTCTCTTTCTCGCTCTATCAAAAAATAAAGCGGATTGGTATATATCTAAATTTAATTTACATATAAATTTTAATCATCATCATGGCCATTTCGTGTAGGTGACACGCTCAGTCGACCATGCACCCCCCTGGTGTCATAGTTCTTTAGAATCGCTCATGGCCTCTGACGTGGTTCCTTTAACAACCGCCAGATGGCAGCCGGGACCAATGCCTTGGCGTGCCTTCCGAAGCACTATTGAATCAAATCATATTATCTCGACGTCAATTTCAAATCTTTATTTTGTTTCTCCCTATTTTGATCCGGGAATTAAGAAAGCCCTATTCAAAAACCGTTACGAACAGGATCCCTACAATTCCCGTGCACCTTTCAACCGCCAAACCCACATTTACGGTATGCGGTACCCTAATGCTACCCTGCGTGCAACGCACACTGTGTAATGAGGTTCACAGTTGGCGAGTTGATGGGCGAGTCGACTAGCAGCTATAAAACTATAATACATTGTGAGATACAAAACACAAAACAAAACGAATGAATTTATTAATTAAAACATTTCATTGTTAATAATAAATTACTAACATAGTTTTAAGAACATTGTTACTAACACTGACTATGAATGGACTCTGTCCGATATAAATATAATAATCATTATATTATATTACTAGCGACCCGCCCCGGCTTCGCATGGGCATAAAAATCTTCCTCTTGAATCACTCTATCTACGAGTATTAAAAAAAACCATCAAAATCCGTTGCGTAGTTATAAAGATTTAAGCATACAAAGGGACATAGGGACAGAGAAAGCGACTTTGTTTTATACTATGTAGTGATTGTGATAAACTGTTAGATGAAAATTCTGATACTGACTATTCTTATTAAATATCTTAATATCACTAATCTTAAAGAAGGCACTTACAATAGTTGAGATACCTAATATTTTTCTTAAGATCTTACTTACATTTAAAATAATCGTATAATCTGCTGTTATATAAACGAAAATCATCTTTTCAATTCTTTAAATATATGATGATGAAAGCGCTTACCTATACTCTTACAGCAAGGTTATTTTCAGGTTTACATTTTGCAAACGTTACTCGAATTATGCTATTCACTCGCCCAATGTGACTTAGTGTTATGAGTCGTATATATGCAATGCACCTGCTTCAACCTTTAACTGGCTGTTTAAGCGTGGCGACTTGCTTTGAAGCCAGCTCCATAGAAAATGGACTTTGGAAATTAATACTTACATGTAGCTTTAAGTACCACACTGTTTTCATCATCATACGAGAATTTCCTGGCAATCAGCTTACCCAGGGTACGCTTTAATTATGGTCCTAAATTTTTTGCACTACTTTCTCCTTTGTGACCATTGTGTCTTCATTCTATTACTTAATTCTTCTTCACATTAAAATAGTAAGGGAAGACATGACTCAAGGAATGAAGGTTTCAATATAATTGTGTTTGTTTGGTCTCACTCTACCAACACCGTCATTCTCAAAGACAGTTAGCGTCAAGCAGGTGGTCATAGAAATAATGCCAGGGGGGTTACTACCGTCTCTTAAAACCATGCAAGATCCAGCGAGTAAGCGAGACAGCGCAATACATGATTCAAGGCGACATCTCCTCACTGAATCGTTCTTGCATGGTTTTAAGAGAAAGCCACCAGATCTATGTTTGTGTACATATATTTTTTAATACTTCATAAAAATATACGGTTAGGCAGGCTTTGAAGTATAAATAAATATATAGGGACAAGTTACACAGATCAAGTTAGCCCCAAAGTAAGTTCAAGACTTGTGTTATGGGATACTAACTCAAGTATCTGGACAGGCAACCGGAAAAACGCTAGGATGAAAATGATAATTTCCACACTAAGATATCAACAGGCCAACATGAGCTTACTCACACATATCTCAAAATCAAAGGGCAATTAAAATATCTTAATTACACATATATCACGGGTTCGATTCCCGGCTTCCGTGGGCAGCCCTCGTAAATCAGAATGTATGATTTAAGATGCATTTCGAAGTGCACTTGAATTTCCAATAAGGTTGGCAGCGCTGAATAATACACAGATGATATAAGGGTAATAAATTTTGGATGTCAATTTTTGCAAAAGTAATCGAATTAGTTGCGTGTTATAGGGACTGGAATTATAATTACGATGTTTAAAAATAAATAATAAGTAATCAATATCTAATCGTTTGCTCAGTTACATCGCAAGCTAATATAAAGTATTTTTAAGACGATACCTCGATAACACTAGTTCCACCATCATTTAAAAATCATTATTCACTGAAAACACAAGTTATCAAAAATCCGTGTTCTGTAATTAAGGTTCTGGATCTGAAGTTAATCTGGATAATATCTCTCTTCTGGATAATTTATCTTAATTTTGAATTTTCAATTTGCTATAGTACCTATTCTTTGGTATCCAACCATACAACAAGTTTCAAATTTTTTTCATGCTCAATTGCTCTTTGGCTTCACCCGTCCTTATGAACTAAATATATATGTATAATTATCAACAACATCTTAACAGGTTGGCACCTAGAATAGCATAGAATATTAAATTTATTGCACCAAACAAATGTATACATGTATATTTATATTTAACCTTTAATCGGCACTTAAGTTCTTATTATAACATATCTCATAAATATATATATTTTTTATTATTGTAAAAACTATGCCTCGGTCTACCTGGACCCCTTCTTCCTTCTATCTTTCCTTCAATGATGTTCTTCATCAAATCATCGTATCGTATCAAGGCATATTTATATGAAACAAATAAAAGAGAAAACAAACGTCGTGTCGTATCAAGAAATAACCATCATAAAAATCGAATTAATGAACATGGCTTTCCTTGTGAGTTCGCACGAGTGTAAATACTACTACGGTATTAAGAGTTCTAGAGTTTTAAACAAACACACTACAGCTTATAATGCTAGTTGCCAGCCCTAGCTCTGTTTATGCGCACACGCACCAACCCAATAAATAGATACCAACTCTATAAAACGAATATGAATGAAATCACGATGATGAAATGTTAAATTTTTTCCTTTTTTTTGTCCTTAATGTCTTACTGCACCCGGATCATTGGTCAACTTTAGCATATAAATTGGCAGCGAGCTAGTAACACTCATCTATACATATAAAAAAATAGTAAAAATATTTTGTCTGTACAGCACAGTTTAGTAATTTTGATTGGAATGGATAGAGGGACATTTAAAAATAATAATAGAAAGCAAAATTTTAATTTGAATTTTTTGTCTGTTTGTCTGTATGATCACGCTTATCTCCGTAAGTACTGAACCGATTATCTTAAAACTTTTATCAATTGTTTTGTTTTAACTCTGAAGAAAATCTCGTTTGTTATATCAAAATAGTTATAAATCTTTTCCTTGGGCAATGTAAATTCCCGTTTTAACCCTTTGTATACGGAACTCTTAACAAAATCTCATTTTTGTAAACAGTAATTGCCAAATATGTATTAGTACAGCCAGTTGTAAATGAATCAACCACTAGTATTGTTACCAACTGGTTTGTTTATCCAACCAATCTACCATTTGACAACACTATCCTACAAGAATGTTACAAAGGCGACACTTCTCAAAACCACTAGAATTTGTTTACACTTTTATCTCTTATTTCGGGTTCCGTGTCCTGTAAATAAAACCTGAGTCTATTTAACATGTTGTATTTTGTAATGAAGTACACAAGTTATCTACTTACTTTGATCTTATTTATAATTATAAATAATTGAGTTTCTTTTGTTTTTTTTTTATTTGTTTTTGATTAATTCTTTTGATGCGATTATCAAATATTATTGAAAACAAAGTTTACTTGCATTAAAAAAAGGAGTCTTTAAGTATTTTTCGTCAATCATTGAACAATTTAAAGTGATAGGGTTGATAGGTTGAGTTTGGCATTATAGTTTGCAATGAGTAAAGAAATGGGTGAGACGTCATAGCAAATTGTAATAGGTTAAGTTTGGCGTAGTTGCCAATTTGGGATGAGTTAAAAAAATGGGTTGGGATAAGACGTCATAAATTCATCGCAAATATTTTATAAAAATCTTTTAATAGAACGAAACCCTTCGATCAGAACTCTTCTATCGCAAATCAGACTCGCACTTAACCAGTTTCACTTCATACGTTGGAAAGAGATAGCATTGTGAAATTTCTCAGTAGCCTGCTATGTTTGTCTGTTTGTTGAGTTCTTGACGCCGTTAGTTTACAGACGAAGCCAGGTGCGGAAGTGGTGGCTTGTCCGGTTAAGTGGCGATAGTTTTATACCTGTTTGGCTGTTAGGCTACTTGAAGGTTCTAACATGGAAGTAGAACCTACTATATAATTGTTTCGTATAACAGATGTGATAAGACCTTTTATGACATTAGTAAAAAAATGCCTGGGCATGGGGTATAAGTAAGATCACCTGACCCGCACACCTTGGTGTCAATTTTCAACTTCTCTTCTTAATAAAAATGTCTGATTCTAGGTTCAAGATTAATAGTCTACGACTCTATATTATGACTTTTTTAAGCCAAAATGTGATGTGACAAAAGCCTTTCCGCTAACAAATAAAACTCACTTTCGCATGGGATATTCTGGAACACACTAGCAGCATATGAAGCTGATGCGTGTGCATCTTAAGTTTGGAGATTTTATCAATTACCTAATTTATTATTGAACGCATTGACTGAAGGTGCAGTGATGACACTCTCGGGAAGCCAGTTCCAGTCCGTGACTACATGGTCAGATACAAAATGTTTTTATTTTTGGCTTTTTTTTTAGCTATTGTTCGACACAGTTTTCGAGAAGAGAACGATGATAAAATTGTAAATTTAAATCTCCAATACGGTATCAACGTTCTTTTAAATACTTTGCCAAACATGCTTAACTTTAAATTCACTAAATCCAGAATATACCACACACGAGGCCATAAATACTGAGCTAATTGGCTATACGTACCTCGAACGAAGCCGGGAAGCGCGCCTTGTGTAGTCATTAAACACTAATTAGTGGGTTGTAAGGGATAGCCGTGCTTAAGTATGTAAGGAAGGAATGTAGATCCGTCCTTAAAGGGTAGCTGTGGAAGCTTCAGTATGTAAGTTATTTAAGCTTTTAAGCACAGGTGGTCTGTAAATTAATTTTTTTTAATCCAATTTTAGGGTTCCGTAGTCAAAGGTACAGGCGTAATAGTTATTATAAAATATTTTGTTTAACTTGAGTGTCTTGGACCCGTACCATGACGTCAATCACTATCACTACATAGTATAAAACAAAGTCGCTTTCTCTGTCCCTATATCCCTGTATGCTTAAATCTTTGAAAATACGCAACGGATTTTGAAGCGGTTTTTTTAATAGATAGAGTGATTCAAGAGGAAGGTTTTTATGCCCATGCGAAGCCGGGGCGGGTCGCTAGTAAGATTATAAAATGCTATACTGAGTCCAGGTCAATGCCGGGGATATCATCTCATCTGAGTTAGGACCTATTTCGGGAATCGTATCGTATCAAATGTTTTTGTTAGTACCCATTTTTTTGTTTCCCAAAATAAATACTTCTTTTATTATTTTACTGTTACAAAGGTACTTAAGTTCTTCTATTCTGTGACAGAGGTTTCTATAAAATAGCAAAGGATGCCACCAAGAAACCATTAAGGTATAAAATTTTATTTTCTATACATTACTTTCATCTTTCTGTCAAAGGTTGTTGGAATATAAAACATCCTCCGTTGTAATCCATTAAAAAAATGTTAATCTTATTATGTTACTTCACAATGAATTAATACAGTTTAAGAAACCTATAAACCTACATAGTAAATACGAGTATGAAAAACTCGAATAACTCGCAAAAATAATAATTCATAAAAAAAACCACCTACACAGCCAGACCCACCAATTATCATTGTGTAATTTTAAAAGAACAGCCTACTGGTCCAAAATGTAATGTAACAAATGGAGCCAAGTTCTAACAGTAAATAAATCTAATAATTATTATAAAATATCGCGAGATCGCGTGACCGCGGCGCTGTTCTAAGATTGCGCGGTTGAAATTAAATTAATTTCAAGTTATTAACACGTTCGGCCCACGCTTTTTATGTTTTATAGCTTTTTTGGTGATAACACAAGAGTGTGATGTTTAACATATTTGTTTTGTTAAATTATATTACTTTTTGCTGGTTTTTTTTATTCGTGAATTTCCTAAATATAGCCAAATATTAATCCATGTTTGTTGTGCGAATGTCTTACTGCTGGAAATTTACAGTATTTACGAGCATTTACATTCTTAAAATTTACGGAATATTCCCAAAAGACATTGGATACTTTGGGAACATTTCCGAGTATATTTTCGAAATTTCCGGGAACGTTCCCAAAATTTCCGGAAACGTGTGATGTGGGATCGATTATAATAATGTTATTTTTTTCTTGAAATGACGAGTATGTTGTTATAGCAAAATTTTATCGATATTGTTATTGACATTAGGTATATTAAACACATCTTTAGGTCACGCCGAGTACATATGTATGAACTAAATTAAAACGTTCGAAACGGTATAAAACGTTCTTATAGATAGTAAGTAACAACATAATATTTGGATTTTTAATGTCAATTTTAGTTACCCCAGATTACAAATCTGTGAACACAAACAAGAAAAAGTGTATTGACCAATCCAAACCAAATAATGAATCCGTTACACATAATAAATCAAAGTCGTGCAGAACGCCCACTAGACAATTAAAAAAGTGACCATAATCTTATAGAGGCAAGTAGGGTGCACGCCGTGTGAGCGCCAAGTTCCGGAATACGTGGGTATTTATTTATAGTAAGAAGTAGCAGAGGCACCTGCGAGATGCTTAATTACTCGTAATAGGTTGGTTTTTGTGTAAATAATCGTGCCAAAACTTTATTGAAATGGTTTTAAGCTAAAAATTTATTAAGTATATCTAGGTTGTTAGTTTTCGTAACAAAATAAAAGAAATAACAAAACGACAAGAAACATTACATGCTTTTTCGTAAAATTATAACCAAAAACGCACAACAGAAGACTGTTACGTCCTAATTCATACCTACATACCTTATATCCTAGCTTATTCATCAATACACAGTGTTAGTAGAGTTCCTTGTTATTATTGTAGGTGAAATATAATGTATTAACTTTTCAATACATTATATTCATCTACCTTCTTAAATTTACAGGTCGTCTGTAGTTTTTATATGACCAAGTTAAGCTCAAAACCTTGAAGTACCTAGCCAGGACTTATTTAATGTCATTTTCTTATATTAAAAGGTTTATACTAATCATAAATACAAGTAACTATCATCAACAAACTATCAGGTGGACTATAAAACTTCGGATTAAAGAGATTTTTTGTAGCTTCTTACCAAACCTCACCTATTGAATGTTTCAAAAAATTAAACGCAATGGCTTCGCTGGTACAAATGTACACAAATACCGGTTCCAAGGTTCGGTTCTAGCGCCGCGGGCGCATATACGTTGTTACCGTAAACAGTTTTATTGTTTTGTTTAATGGTTTTTATCTGGAAGTACATTGGGCCACAAATAAAAGTATACCTGTTATGTATGTGTAAGGGTAATGTGGGTATATACTTTATTTTTGGCCCACTGTACCTGCGTTCATTTGTAGAATGGCACACACAAATTAATACAGTCGGTAAGTAATAATAGAGCAAATCAGATGATGATTTTAGATAGGTCGATAGACTCGTTTTAATATACATTTAAAAATTTTGTAGAAATTTTATCAAATTTCTTTGCGTGCTTTTCGCACAAGTTTATGCTGCATACATTTTACACACATTTCTTTTATAAATAAATCAACACTGTCACTCATTATTTATGTGACTTGGCTCGTCAATCGTCTTCAAATGTGATGTCATCTCATGTTATCACTTTGATTGCTCTCCAATCTCATTAATAAGTTCAATACTAAACATTTTGTACAGGATGTGAAATTATTTAGTAATCTATCTGTCCTAACTATCCTAATCCTAACTAATATTATAAATGCGAAAGTGAGTTTGTATGTTACGCTTTCACACCCTACTGCACCGATCTTCCTGAAATTTCGCATACACATAGATAGAAGTATTGAGAAGGATATAGGATACCTTTCATCCCGGGAAAAACCACTGTTGCCGTGGAAAATTAACGCAGGCGAAGCCGCGTGGGAAAGTTAGTTCACTATAATATATCTACAAAGCCATTATAAGCTAATCCGAAGATTGCATTATATCAATACGAATTAGCATGCTAATAGGCTTTGCTATGCCCATGGGGAATGTATAGCTTTGAAGCAGATATGATTATGTCATATAGCTATACAAAATGCAGACCAATAGAGACTTAATAGCTTTTGGTGGCATTGAATTGCGCTTGCACATAACATATGTGATTGCTCTATATCAGTTACTTGTATAGAGATTTTCCATGGGGTAGGCACACGTGCAAATCGCGTAGTAAGTAGATTTCATTTCCCATAGACATAGTCTACCCTGCCTGTCGATTCTGTAAATTTGAAACAACAACTCGCTTCTCACGTCTCTATCACTGACACTTCGCCTAAGGTTCAAAATGACGAGTAAGAAGTGAGCTTCGAAGTGACGGGGAAATTACCTTACAGAATGCCACAACTTACGTCATACAAAATCTCACGTCCAATCTAGTCCAATCATCTCGCTGACACGCTCGCAAGGGTAGCGCTAGTACCAAAGAATGTCGAATCGCGCGAGTTTTTTTTTTTAAATCTATGGCTGTAATAGTACAAATACAGATTCGAAGTTTAAAGTGAAAGCTTACAGAATCAAGGCCCTGTGCAAGCTGTATAAAATTAACTATAGATTTTTCCATACAAAACTATCGTGATTTGCACGTTTGCCTATAATACTATATGTATTTGTCTATGGTGATGGATAATGGTGAAAGAATTATTAAAATCCGTTTATTAGTTTTTGAGTTTATTAATTACAAACTAACAAGAAAATCTTTCCTGCCTGCCCTTGCTCTAAATGTATATTTTTACGTGGCGATAAACATTATTATATTTATTTAATTCTATAGTTTTAGCGCCATATTAACATAAACTTGCGAATGGGGATCCCATGAAACTGCTTACTCAATACAAATCATTTTCTCAACCCAAGATTATGTAATATCTTACATAGCCAATACCAAATAAAGTAAGATGCGTCGCCGCTGGCGATAGCCACAAAAAGGGAATTTATCAACGGTCTGGCATTATCCATAATCATAACTTCACACCTAGATAAAAACCCATGACAAAAGCATCCTTCTAGCATTGGCCTTTTGGTTACAGAAACAAGGGGATATTTTTTGTTAGAAAATTATAGCGTCGGTTTTGTAATGCTTAAATTATGATATTTTTATATCTTAAGTTTCCACGAGTACAGTGTTATTATTTTATTTATTTGGAATAACAAATAGATACAAAATATGTATAAACAATGTAAGTGATAACCGGTAAATAAGTTTTGTAACCTGTAACCAGTCACGTTATCCAATGTGTTTTATGCATTTACCTTATTTTATTAATAAGTAGCCAGGAAAGTGCGTGTTCACAACGATAGCACACGTTAAACTACGGCGTTAAGTTCTTCGGCTTCGTCGGTTCTCAAAAACAAAAACTTATACCTGAATTAATAATTTTTTGTACATTAAAATTTTTGAATGTTTAATTAATTTAATGTTCAATTCAAAAAGTATATTTTATTTGCTAAACAAAAACGACTAACTCTTCTTCTGTCCTATCATTCCTATCCGTGTGTTATATGCACAAAACAACTGTATCTCCACCTTTCTCTAATCTAAGGAGCGTCCAAACAAATATTTCAAATTACAACACGTACGTAACTAGTACAAAAACTGCTCCGTCCGGATTCTAGCTAATCAGTAACAGGTCTAGTAATAGGTACGCAGAAATGTTACGTAGTATGTAAGTACTAATCGCGGGGTTTCTATTAAATTACCACGGATTGACGAGACGTGTGAATTTTATTGATGAAAATATGTATATACTAGCGGTCCACCTCGGCTTCGCCCGTAGTACATACAATCTCTTTATCAATTTTTGAAATCAGCATAGCAGTTTTTTTGTTTATTCATTACAGACATACACACAAAAATACAAATCTTTCTTCTTTATAATATACTAGCGACCCGCCCCGGCGTCGCATGGGCATAAAAACCTTCCTCTTGAATCACTCTATCTATTTAAAAAAAACCGCATCAAAATCCGTTGCGTAGTTTTAAAGATTTAAGCATACAAAAGGACATAGGGACATAGAAAGCGACCTTGTTTTATACTATGTAGTGAAGTTGAAATGTTGAAACTGTTCACAAAAAATTTGTGACTTGGCTAATTAAACCCATTTGTTTGCATGCCACAAAAGTGATGCATGCGTACACGCAATTCTAATCCTACACAAGTTAAGATTAACGAACGATTAAAGAGGATATCATCTATAAACCAATGGTTTTGACGTTGATTTAAAAAATGTGTAAAACAGATAGGTTTGTAATATGATCATGATATAAAACCATGACGAGACTGTGCCTACTGGAGCATGTCTTCACAGAGCCACCGCACCGCCCTGTGACGTCACGACACGCTAGTGGTTTAGAACAAAACGTATGCGCGTTCTAAATTCAAATTACTGCGCTTTGTTCACTTTTAACCGACTATTTTAAAGCACGGTAATGTTTTGTATTTATTTATCTATGATTTCGTGATTTCTACGTCATTAGAAAGTATGAACTACCTACCAAAAACAGACTTTTCCGTAATTTTTTTTATTTTTAATCCCATCCCTGCACTATTGTAATTCTTATTAGGTAAACGTTCTGGAGCAAAAGCTTTATTTTATGTAAAGGCTATATAAGTGTTGTCTTAGGACATTCTAAAATTATATAAAAAATACTTGTAGCACTTACCTTTTAACTAGACAACAATAAAACAATAAAAACTACCATATCACTTACATAACCTACAAAAAAACAAACAAGACACTTACTCATGTTAAGTCAACAGCGTATCAAGTACGTAACAAGGAATTTTATGCCTCGGTAATAGGTGCTAAATTGCTACAAACTTTAGTAACTGTAGTTCCAAAAAAACAGGTTAAAAAATTAACGTTACGCTACGCGAGATTTAACAAACAAAACACAGATTTTTATGGTACATTGGCTTGTTGCCATTGGATTAGGTTACGTTAGTACTATTATCTATTTATTTAACTTCAAATCAAATCAAATGAAAATCAACTTCAATAGGTAACATATACTTAAATGGAAGTCAAGGTACTGGGTACTGGGGTTTTTGGTCCTAAATTCAGTTCGTCACATTTTTAAAACTTTATTCGTCACAGGGATAAGTTAATAGTGAAGGTAAATATTTTTAAGATTCCGTACCGAAATTGTACATAAAAGTACATATAGACATCCAATGAATCACGAACTCAATGAGCTTGTGTCTAACGAAAACATCGTCAGATTCCGATAATCTCAGCCATTGAGGTGGGCGGGGGATCTAAAGAGCGTATGCCAAATGACAGAGCCCCAAGGATCATGTCGAAATGGACATCGCTACAGAAAAGGTTCAGGGGATGACCGGGAAAGAGATGGATGGACTGCGTGATGGAAAATGGGCAAATCTAGATACTAGAAGAAGGAGGCGAGAGAACGTGATAGGTGGAACGCTACTCAATTTTAAGAGCTGTTCAAGTATCAGGCTGTCCCGCTGGTGGCCTACTTTCATCTCTAAAACCATGAAAGTTCCAGTGAGTAAGCGAGACAGGCGACATCTCTCTTACTCGCTGGAACTTGCATGGTTTTAAGAGATGGTAGTAACCCCCCTGATCGTCTACGATATGACAGTGACAGCATGATACTTGAACAGCTCCCAAAATTGATTAGCGTTTGAGTATTCGGGCGCAAGACCCACAAAGGGTTGTAGCGCTACTGAAATAAGTAATTAAGTATGGTGAGCAGAGCGTTTAAAATAAGAATACGCTAGAATGAGAGCGTATATCGCTCTCATTTAAGGTGAAAAGTAGCTATAACCTGTGGTTACTTTAATCCGTTACGGCGGCAGCCGGCCGGACGGCTATCCGCACGGAAGCGTGTCGGATACGCCTCGGACATCGAAGGCCATCCCAGTTCATCCAAATATTAGAAAACAATTTTGTCTACGAAAGTCATGCAACGCCGCGCCGTTGATCTCGGCTGCTATCGTTAGATGATGGACAAGATACGTTAGATAGGTACCAAAAAGTAAGTACATTTGTTCATTATCGTACTCGATAAGAAATACAGAATTGTTGTTCAAATATTAATCGACTGTTAGAAAAAGCAAAATACTTTAGTCCGCCATTTATAATATTTTTAAATTAATTTCTTGTGGCGTTACTGCTTAGAGTACTAAACCAGCCGGAGTCGCCACGCGTACTTATTTCTTTATTCGATTATGACGCTACGCACACTCTTGACAAAATTATTCAACACAGCGATCCGCCCCGGCTTCGCATGGGCATAAAACTTTCCCCTTGAATCACTCTATCTATTAAAAAAAACCGCATCAAAATCCGTTGCGTAGTTATAAAGATTTAGGCATACAAAGGGACATAGGGACAGAGAAAGCGACTTTGTTTTATACTATGTAGTGATAGTGATATGTAGTGATAGTGATACTAATAAAAAAATAAAAATAAACTAATCTTAGACATATACAGGTGGTATTCGTGCTAGTGATCCATAATGCTATAACGGCGCTGTTTTTGAGTCATGCAATAAGAAAATACATATATGTACATACTCACTAATAATATATGTATTTTATGTATGCTAATTTGGCATGGCAGGTATTGACGGTCGGTCGGGTCACATATGCAAAATATTGTCATAAAATTAGTTATTTATATACTTTCTAACATATGTTTAGAATGTGTCATTCTGGTTTTGAATTTTCAAGTCTGTGAGAATACGTCTAAAAATATGTTTTAAATCAATTATTCACATTACTTTTTGTTGCACGAAAATAAAGTTAAAAAGGACTGATGTCATTTGACAGTGTTCTATAACATCAAAATGTAATAAAATTAAATATTATTCACACATTGATGTGATGTTATTTATAGTTTAAATATACCAAAGAAAAATAATAGTTTAGCGGTCTTGTAGCTTATGAATTCTAATAATTATATTTTTTTTTGTTACAGGTAAGTCGCCGCTCTTTCAATATCACTTGTGCATAAAATGGTATTTATTATGATATTATTTTGTGCTGTAATGATTTTTGATACTTAAATAAACAAAATAGGTATAATTTACTTCAAAAGAGGAGTTTTTCCCGGCAGAGGAGTACTTATAAAGCTATTAAAATAATATTTTTCAATTCCAAAAAAAGGTGTCATATTCATAAAACCGTCATCGTTATCGACATTCGTTTTGATAAAGATGAACGTTGAAATTACTCACTTGACTAGATTAGACTACTGACTTAACTTTTTGACTTGACTAAAGTAGGACTGAAGAAATAAATAAATTGAAGAAAGGCCTTAAAGGAGTAGCTTCCATGGCCGTTAAAAGTATTAAAAAAAAAGATGAACGTTGATTTCTTATTTGTAAATAGTTTTATCATTTATTTTTATTTAAGTTTTTAATATTATCATTAAATATTTCTCTATTGCCAATTACGAAACAATAATTCCAAGTACTATTCTTCCCCTTGAAAAAACTTGAACGCGCCTCCTGATCGCGTAGCACAATTTTCATAGTTATTACCTATCTTCACAAAGTAAATATATTTTTATTATCTTCACAAAGTAAATATATTTATAGTCTTTTTTTATTTAGCTTTATAACTTATAGTATATAGTGTACTTTTTTTTCTTTAATTCGGTTCAGAAATTAATATGTATTTACGTAAAATAGTATATTTTCGTCAATATAGTCGATACGGTAGTGATTTGAGAACGTGAAAGTCTTTTTTTTAGCCAGTAGATATGTATTTAGTTGATTAGAGTTAGTTTGTGTGTTCTTTAACTTGTTTGTATTATTTAGTTATACATGATTGATATGAAAACTAAGCTTTTATATGAATAATTTTTTTTCCCTTTCTATTATTACTAGCGACCCACCCTGGCTTCGCATTTGCATAAAAACCTTCCTCGAATCACTCTATCAATTTAAAAAACCGCCTCAAAATCCGTTGCGTAGTTTTAAAGATTTAAGCATACATAGGGATATAGGGAAAGAGAAAGCGACTTTGTTTTATACTATGTAGTGATTTATGATTTATACGAAAACCTATAGCTCCTATAGGAAAATTGTATTGTTAGTGTTATTTTTTTTTTTTTTAAGTCCTTAGTATTTTTTAATGATAGACGAACATATGTGCGGTCATGATAAATGATTCTCAGTCAATTTGGACATCATCTCCGAATGGGAATTACGGATTAATGACAAAAAGTGTCGGAAATAAGTTTGTGTCGGCCAAATGATTGATGGGCCGATGAGTTTGGTTGGTGTCCATTGCCACACGATACACGAATTATAGGAAATGATTATCTTCATTTCGTATATGTGAAGCGGTCAATCGACCATACACATCCTGGTGTTAGAGTTCTTCGGGACCAATTCGCGTTCTATGCAAGTTTACTTTTATGAAAATTGATTTAAATCAAATCAAGTCAAACGTCTTTCTTGTTGAATGTAAATGGGATCTTGATACAATAATATTAGTAAGTACCACTATGTTATGTGCTTGATTATACATACATTTATCAAGAACTAGCGGCCCGCCCCAGCTTTGCATGGGCATAAAAACCATCCTCTTGAATCACTCTATCTATTAAAAAAACCGCATCAAAATCAGTTGCGTAGTTTTAAATATTTAATCATACATAGGGGTATAGGGACAGAAAAAGCGACTTTGTTTTATACCAAGTAGTGAAGTTCTTACTATAGAGTATAAGTGTTCCATTAGGCATTTATATGTGTTATTAATTGAGGTTGAAAATCAAATTATTGGTACAGTGAGTAATTCAGGCTCTTATGGTTTAATCAACCTTGATATTAAATTAATAAAATTATTCAAAAGTTTAGACATAAAAAGTGACAGAAAATACTTTACAGAATTGACAGTAGGTAGGGTTGCCAGGTATTAGGATAAAGCAGGACATACGTAGGATTTTGATTGCTTGTCCGGCCAAAATAAGCGGCATCCGGCCGAATGTTAGGACAAAAAAAAAATAGTTTTACACTTTTTATAAAAAAATGGACAAAAAAAACAAGATGTCCGGATGTTTTTACCCAAATGTCAGGACAAACTCACAGGTCTGTCCGGCTTTTGCGTCTGAGGACCTGGCAACCCTAACAGTAGGTAGTAATATAGGTATGCTTAGTCTAGAACAATGGAAACAAACGTACTCCGATGAGATTCTTACTAATACCAAATTGAAAAATACTTGTACAAAAAGTATATTTGGGGCCATAGCCATACGAAATCAATTTGTTAGTAAGTAGTCAGGGCAAATTGGTGTTATAATAACCCCTATAATTGTTTATTATTCCTTGAAATGAAGGATTACATTTTAATGTAGTTTTAAACTAGTGATTTAATTTTTAAAAGAAACATGTTTAAAAAAGATCAATCAAAAAGAGTACTTTTTTTCAAGCATAGAATTAAGAAACCGCGCTTTTTTTTTTAAAATCTACAGCTTCAAGAATGAAGGAGATTTTTGACTCATTTCCATAGAGAATCGTTCTTAAAACTACTTAACTTGTATCAACATCAATTCTTCTTCTTCGGCGTGTCGATGGATGTTTTTTTTTTAATAATGCCATCTGAAAATAATATCGTTGATGTGTAGTAATCAATATCAATTATTAATTAAAAACTAAACTAAAGCAATTGAAGACTTGCAAGAAATCTTCATTAAAATACCAATATTTCTAGCCTATTAAAATGTACATCGTCGGCGTCCTTCATGATCAAAGGGCTTAAGATACCACGACTAACATGGTAGTCGTAAAAAACGTACATGGTACTGTTCTTTTTTTTTAATCGAAGAAATGATAGTTATCGTAGGTGGATTAACTTTATGCAGAATTTATGGACCTATGTTGTTCTGAATTTTAAAATTAAAAAGGTTAAGGTGATACCTCGGTGAACAGTAGCGACACCGTCATTTAAAAATCATTTCTCACTGAAAACACAAGTTATCAAAAATCCCTCTGCTGTAATTATGGTTCTGGATCTGAAGTTAATTTTAATCATGTTCCATTATTAAATTATAGTTCCATATAGTTACAAATTGCAAAACTGCTAAAAGTGGCCGTTTTAAGCAATAATGCAATTTGTAACTATAGGGAATTATAATTTAATAATTTAATATGTTTAAAATTAACTTCAGATCCAGAACCTTAATTACAGCAGAGGGATTTTTGATAACTTGTGTTTTCAGTGAGTAATGATTTTTAAATGATGGTGGCGCTAGTGTTCACCGAGGTATCACCTTAAGGGTTCATTGTTATTAACTCATGTTAAGCATAAAGTACCTGGGCGACCGAGCTTCGCGCGCTCACTGTGCTGTGTAACTACCATTTTATGCAGAAAATATTTTTGCGTGAAAATATAGGTAAAATGGATTTTTCCAGACATGGAATCTAGCTAGATTATCTTTTTGACTATGTAAGAAAATATGTTTAAAATTTCAAGGAAATCGTTAGAGCCGTTTTCGAAAACTCGAGTACAAATAAATTTATACATACCTATACAAATATTGCTCAGTATTGGATAATAAAAGCATGCAAGCTAGCGTTTATCTGATGGCGTCAAAACCTTCATACTATTATAGGTATTATATGGCGTATTATTATACAAAAATATATAAATACAAAATACTATGCCAAAACCCTCAGAGCCCGGAGCTCATGTTTTACCCTCACGTTCGCAATGTTTCATTGTTTCTTCGGTTGGCAATGCGCTCGTGACACTCCGGTATTGCAAGCGTCTATAGGCTATGATACTTTCCATCAAGTGGACCGTAGACCTGTTTGCTACGATAGGTGGGCCACGTTTTACAGAAACCAGCAAGTTATATTATCTTAAGTTATGGGTCCTAAATTATAGGAAGCACTTCCTTTGTTTCCTTTTACTTTCCTTACTCACACACTGGGATCTCTGAAGAAGGACAGCATAAGCTTCAAAACATCATCTGGTGCGAAGTGCCTATAGTTCTCCAGGTCTGGGTACGCTGCTCCAAAGAGATTCATTCGTAGTTAAGCCATGCCGCCTACGTCAGAGCTGGATAGAAGAGGCAATACCAAAAAAGTGCTGGCTCAACGTCCCAGTAAACAATATGCGTGCTTATGGTCACACAACTAAGGATGTGGAAGACTGGCCATACTGGAAGAGAAAAAGCAGCAAAACAGACCTTGGTCTCCAAGCAATCAGCCGAGGAAGCAACCGGGAATGCGCTAAGATGAAAAAACAAGCCGTAGCCCTACTCAGTAGTGTAAAAAAAGACTGAGTCGCTCGCACATTCAACAACGTGATACATTGACTGACAAATCCTTTAATGGTTAGATATCTCAGTCAGATAAACCGACACTTCGGTAATGTACGGGCCGAAAACTCAATAAAAAACGATGTAGTTTACAAATGGGGATTTAAAAAACAAGCACTTACCTACTACCTTATCTTTTTGTGTGTTTAGGGTCTCGTACAATGAAAGAGAAGACAGTATCGAACTCTCTGTCGCATAGCGTAATAAATAAAGAAATAAATTGAGACAAATCACACAGATTGAGTTAGCCCCGAAGTAAGTTCGAGACTTGTGTTATGGGATACTAACTCAACGAATAATTAAATAATTATTTGGATACTTTTTGTTAGGTCGTTGTGATTCCATATCCGAGTCAACTACAGATTAAAAAAAAAATTGCGTAGAGAGACCGCGCGTGATTCGAACTTCTATGGAGTCAACACTTTTTAGCTGTTAGAATAAGATTTTTTTTTTAATTTCTATATTATTAATTTTTTTAGCTCAGACGCAGGTTTTGTAGTTCTAAAGATTAACTCTTACAAACAACGAACTTATAAACACTTCCCACTTACATTTTATAAATATCTCTTTCTATTTGTTTTACCCGACTGCGCAAAGCAAAGGAGGGTAATGTGTTTGGCAGTCTGTGTATTTCATGTATTCTATACCCTTAAACCTTGGGTTTGGCAAGAGGCGACTAGCGTAATATTATTAATCCTTATTTCTTACCGACTTTTCCCTACATATATGATTTCAGTAATAAATATCATTTAATAATTTCTAGAATAATCCCTTCTTGCTGACATGTAATAAGTTTAATACCTCATGCGATACAGACAGACAGACGTAATTCCCAGTCGATGACAGTCAGATGGGATTATAAGAAAAATTGCAAAGGTACCTACATTTTTAATATTTTGCTTGCGATTTGAGGCTTTATAAGCTCCATTACACAACGAAAATTTAAACAAGTTTTTATTCGTCTTATTATAATGGTTCGAAGCCAACTTCGTAAAAGGAATTTTATTTCCCATTTTCCCCTCTTTTTTACACGCGTCTTTGCATTTTCTTCCCATCCACTCTCGAAGGACCTGGACTGGACTCTTCTTTATACTTCTTCTTAGTCGGGCACTCTTCACAGAGTGGTCATGTCTGTAGATGAACAGGTAGCTTACTACCATCTCTAAAAACCATGCTAGAACGATTGAGTAAGGGAGATGTCGCTTACATCATGTATAGCGCTGTCTTGCTTACTGACCCGATCTTGCATGGTTTTAAGAGATGTTATGGTAATAAGCAGCCCAGGGTTGCACCTCGACTTCGCCGCTTATTTTCAGGGCTACAGCTCGTCTTGCAATGCCTCTCCATCTCTTCCGGTTTTCCGCATGCCGTTCTTTATACTTAGTTGAAAAAAAATAATATCAATTTTGTTTAAGGTGATATCTCGGTGAACACTAGCGCCACCATCATTTAAAAATAATTATTCACTGAAAACACAAGTTATCAAAAATCCGTGTTATTAAATTAAGGTTCTGGATCTGAAGTTAATTTTAAACATATTAGATTATTAAATTATAGTTCCCTATAGTTACAAATTGCAATATTGCTTAAAACGGCCACTTTTAGCACTTTTGCAATTTATGGCACTATATGGAACTATAATTTTATAATTTGATATGATTAAAATTAACTTCAGATCCAGAACCATAATTACATAACACGGATTTTTGATAACTTGTGTTTTCCGTGAATAATGATTTTTAAATGATGGTGGCGCTAGTGTTCACCGAGGTATCACCTTAACGTTCATTCTCTTACGTTAATCATTCCTTTAATTTAAACAAACATAGACAAAAATAAACTATATATATAAACTATTATATATATATAACTATAAATTATTTAAATGTCCAACGAAATAGAGACATAATCGGTACAATCGTTTCAGAAAGATAACATCGATCTGTCGACGTCGATTGCTCGACACGCATCGAGTTAATCGCTCATTTACATAACTCCGATTATAATCGATGTCTTTCATATGTGCGTCTTGGATTTCACTAGATTATGCTACTGTTCTATATCTTGTTTAAAGAATATGGCAGCTATTGTGTATCCAATTTTTTGTGTCATACATTTGCATGGCAAATACCAAAAAGTATTGCAATGGTTTTTATTTTTGAAGATAACTAAAATAATATATTAATTAATTTTAAGTGGCTCAGCAATTAATTGAAAACAAATTAAAATTATGGCTTTTGGAAAAACAAAACAAAATCTGTAGAAAAGAGTCATGGCGAAACTCCATACATCGTTTGTACGAATAAAAAATTGAAATACAGATAACATAAAATAAATCGAATTAGTAAGGATACATAACTAGTAACATGTTTACCACCACAAAAAAATTTTAAACCCCGAGGTTTTTTTAATATTTAATTTTTTGAAAGTCGACCTTTAGCTTCGTTTTCATTCGCCATTATTGTCGCAACTGAAACATTATGTCATCCTGACAGTTGTTAGCATTGTCAAAACGGTATTGACAGTTCATTATGGTAGGTTAGGTTCATAGATTAAGTAGTTGTACCTGTGATTAAGCAATTAATTTTTACTTGGTGAAAAAGTGATATGGCGAAATAGGGAAGTCCATGAGTAAGAAAAGGACCAACGATATTTTTTATATTTTTGTTTCTGGCAACGTGGCAATTTTTTCTTTGTGTGGCCATTTCGACGCCAAACAAAATCTTACACCAAACTAACTGTGAAATTATTTATTTTTTGTACCTATTAAGAAAAATATTCATTTTAAGTAGTAGAATTTGTACGAAAGATATACAAAAAATAAGGGCATTTGTTACATAAATTGGTGGCTCAAGAACACATTCCAGGGTGCCTACCACCATCTCTTAAAACCATGCAAGATCCAGTGAGTAAGTGAGACAGCGCAATACATGATGTAAGGCGACATCTCCCTTACTCAGTCATTCTTGCATGGTTATTAGAGATGGTGGTAGGCACCAGCTCTTAAATCTCGTAATACATGATGAAAGGAGATGACGTCTTACTGTGTTACTCTGTCTCGCCTACTCACTCGTTCTTGTATGGTTTTAAGAGATGGTAGTAAACCATTTGATAGTGAGCCTGCTACTTAAAAAGTTGATGGTAACCCCCCCAGGTGGCTTAATACCATCTCTTTAAACCACGCAAGATCCAGTGAGTGTCCACTCACTGGATCTTGCATGGTTTTAAGAGATAGCCCCCGAGGTACTAAATCGATGAATCTAACCTACCATAATGAACTGTCAATATCGCTTTGACATTGCTAATAACTGTCAGGTTGACATAATGTTTCAGTTGCGTTAAAAATGGCGAATGAAAACCAAATTAAAGGTCGACTTTTATAAAATGGAATATTAAAATAACCCCGGGGTTTAAATTTTTTTTGTGGTGGTAAACATGTTACTAGTGAAGTATACTTACTAATGCGATTTACTTTAAGTTATCTATATTTAAATTTATATTCGTACAAATTTCGCCATCATTCTTTGACCAATATTTTTAGAAATATATATTTTATCAATATTTATTTATTTTAACTATTATTTTAAATAACTTTTGCACAAGCACAAAACGCCTTTTGTGCTGACTGAATGCTAGGTACATTATCTTGCAGACATAACAGATATTTTCTCCTTTATTTAAATTACATACTACATTATAATTTGAAAATGTAGAATTCAAGTTTTCAGTTCGATATTCTAAAACAAATCCTAATCCTAAATCCGTAAAGACGTCCGCGTAGGCGCACCGCACACGTCGCCACTATCTGTTGCTGGCGATCGCGACGCGACGGCGACACGATGCGCCTTCGCCGCATGAGTAAATATACCAAAGAGTGGAGCTTCATACAACTGAATTGAAATCGGTAGGTAGAGAAACTTTTTAAAATGCGTTGTCTACCAATTTTATCTTTATTAATGCAAATAAAGAAACATGAAATCTCCGTCTAATTCGAATCGGTGTGTCGAATGATTTTTATTCCGGCGAAAACAATATTTTTCTTGTAATTCGTTCGACATAATGCACAATAAGATTGTTTAAAAACCAATGAATAATATTTTACGAGTCACTGATTTTAATCAAGTAATACGGATTTTTTAAAATTGATACCCTGTTATATTTTTCTTTCTCGTCCTGTGCACGACAACTCAGCCATTGACTCCTTGTGTGGGTGTATCGATAGCACACATTTACACTGTTTCTTATATTTCCTCATGTGCCTTCGCGTGATGACCGCGCACGATTCAACTCGTGGGCGACGCATAGTTGACAGGAATAATGTAGTCTCCAACGTTGTAAATAAGACCTGGCAAATTGGATTTGCTATTTACATGCATAAAGATGTTTTGACGTATTTACAATCGCAAGTGAACAATTGAACAAATATGGTCTAGTTTTATGTGTTACAAGAAAACCCGACTGTGTTTAGACCTAGATTAGTACTATTATATATTCTAAATTCAAATTCAAATTGTTTATTTTCAATATAGGATATTTTTATAACTTATTGACGTCAATTGTAACTTATTTTAAGTTTACCACCACTTCCAAAGCGCAAGTGGAGAAGAAGTGGCGCCACAAACTCCACAGCAGCATTTTCTCTTTAAAAACGTCAATTTACAAAATTTGAGTCAAATCAGACGAGTTTACATTTGAATATTTTTATAATTACCATAAGTTTATAATTAAAAATTCTGTATATTAAAACTATAAAAATAAAAATAGATATAAATACGCTTGTAAATACATGACTCTAGCCTAAGTATATGTATTAAAGTAATATATTCAAAACTATCACAAAGTGTACCTACTGTAAATCAACATAGATAGACAGAGTTCCGTAAACATAGCCTCATATATATTTGCATCCCCGAGGGACCATATCAGTGATCTTCCGACCGCAGGACAGAAGTCCCGATAACCTCAAAGCCACTGTTGCCCAAACTGGTTAGTTGTTGATAGATCTTTTTGAGTGACAATAAAGTTATCCAAATGGATCGACGGTACCCACAAGAAGTGGCATAGCGCACGAATAACTGTCATTAGTTTGGCTTGCAAGCTAACGTTTCACACAGAACATATATGAACAATAATGGGGGGGGGGGGGGGGAATTTGATTGCGTTATTTATTGCCACTGTTATTGGTCGATAATATTAGGTGGCTTTATTGTAAACTACATAGTAATACATTTCTAATAAGGTGTGGTGCATGGGTTTAGATGTATTAATTGAATATAAAAAGAGATACTACGATGTCACACTAATCCTGGAACTAAATCCGCGTCAAAACATTTTTATTCGGATAATTTCTCTGTTCTGTGACGGTACCCTTTCAATCTATATCAATGATAACAATATAAACTTCTTAGGCCTTTAAATGTACACTTAATAATATAATATTTACTTTCTTCCCATTATTCAACTTTTTGAATTTCGAAACTTTATACATCGTGAATATGAAAAATATCCAAAAATCTAAAATTTTAATTTTAGTCACTATACGGAACAACTTCACAAAACAAACAAAAATTAGATTCTCATAAATAAATTCATTAGCTGATTGCACATTTTTTCTTTCTTACTTACTCTGCTGGCTCAACGAACCGAAGTGGATCTTTGCCTCCAAAACAAGCTCATTTTACATTCAAATTAAAAAAATATATTTTCTCCCCAAACTAACATGCACAAAGATGATTAAAAAAAGTATATGGAGAAACTAATTTCCTTGCATGTATAAGAGACTGGTTTAGTCTCAATAAATTGAATTGTAAAAAAAGGAAAAGAGAGCCCTCTTGTAGGCTAGTGAGCTCTCTTTTTATTTTTTTAACGACTAAAGGTTGGGAACCATTGCAGACAGATTTGCAGACAAGATATCAAGCATTCACTTTGATGTAAATACCTGATACCGACCGATACGCTCCTGTATCGATTAATGCTGTTGCCGAGCGATTTCGATACATTAGACTATTAAAATGTTATTTGTTTTTAACTAGCTGTTGCGCGGGGCACCGCTCACGGGGGAATTCCGGAAAAATAAAAAGTATGTGTTGTTCCAGGGTATAAGCAATCTCTATTCCGAATTTCAGCCAAATTGGTTGAGGCGTTTTACTGTGAAAGAGTAACAAACATCCATACAAACTCGTATTAATAATAAAATAGGCGAGTTGGTCATAGAGTGCTATTTTTTGGATATGTGTCTCACTGAAATTTTATATAAATCAGTCTATAGTGTCTCTTCCCACGGGAAGCATACTTTGTTTAGTCGTTTCCAGTTAGGACATTGCAAGCTTAAATCGCCAGATTACGGTTGCCAACTCCCTCAAGTTGACATATTTTATATCAATTTAAATTCTTTAAATTAATATAACTTATACATGCACGTATAAGTTTTTTGTCAAGTACAACCTAATTATGGTACCTAACTCACTACACGTTTTGGGAAACTGTAGTGAGTAGTTGAATAAATAAATAATGATAATAAGGATGATTCCGTGCTTCAGCAGCACTAAAGCGGTTGATCTCAGCTGCCAGTTTCAGAGGCACCTTCGAAGAACGACCTGGGTCAATCAACCCTGAAAACTACACGACATTACCTCTATAATGATTGATTCGAGTTAGCTGCTCGAATCGAAATGTAGCTATAAACGAAATCGCACTATGTCAAAAGTCAAAAAGCCAAGCTTTAGAAATTTTGATGATACATTTATAACTTTTCCTTTTCATGTACTCTTTTTCCTTTATTATACAGGTTGACTGGAAGAGATCCCTGTTAGGGATAAGTCCGCCTTTTGTTGTGTTCTATGTTGTATCATCAATGTTCTTTCTGTACATTAAAGTTTTTATATACATACATACTTTTTCTTAGTCTGCAACAATAACTGTCATTAAACTTGATATCCTCAGATATAATTTCGGCATCGAATAACACGAGAGAAAGGGACATTATAATGACATCATTAAGTGTAAAACCTAATGTGAAATGACCCTTATTTTTATGTCGATAGTGGATATTTTTGAGTGAAAATATTGTACAGTAGCTGGTTGGTGATAGTTTTTTTTTTATTTATTTATAATGTCACTAAGCACTGATTGCACTGAACTTAGCTTGCACAAGTGTGTGTGTCTGTCTGTCTTTCACGTCGAAACCGAGCGAAGGATTTGAACAAAATTTGGCTTGAGGATGGATATAGGCTTCTTTTGGTTGCGATAACCGACATTAATGCGGACTTGTCCATACCAGAATATAATTATAAATGCGAAAGTTTGTAATTAATTTGCCGACAAACTCATTTTCTGCTTGGTCCAATGGTTGACTGGTAGAGAATGCCGTATGGCATTAAGTCCACCGTGTGTACGCTTTATTTTTATTTTGTAGAATAAAATTTAAATAAATAAATAAATGTCTGTCTGTCCATTACGCTTTCACGGCTAAACCGCTGGACCGATTTTGAAGAAATTTGGTAGAGATATAATTAAGGACCAGGGGTCAAACATAGCCTTGTCAAACTTTTGGCACGAAATAACAGAGTCCCATATTTTTTATAAAATTTATAAGAATAACAAATATCAAAACTCCAATTTGAGTCCACGCAAGTTAAAAAGTATTTAAAAAAAAAACTGTTTTTTGAACAACGCCAGCGTCCAATTTTCTTTTAAAAGTAGATTGTATTCGGTCCGTTACAAATCGATTGACAAATTGACAGTTCATTGATGAAAATCGTATCGGCTCAGTAATTTTGAAAGATACTTTAGTAAGTACTAAAATACTTACATCATCTATAGATGATTTTTTATTTTTTAGATAAAAATTTATACGAAGATAGCGAGTGTGTATCTATGATGACATCATGCCTTTCTCCTGCAGGTGGCCTACTATCATCTCACTGGATCTTGCATGGTTTTTAGAGATGATAGTAAGGGACCAGGTGTAAGCGTAGACTAAAAATTTCTTACTTGCTATGATCCTTACAGACCTCTCTTGCTTCATCTATAGGTACTTATCGGGTTAAGATATCTTATCTTATACACGCACGCCGATTTGATTTTTTCAGATCCAATACCACGAACGAATACCACTGGTATTACATTGAATGTTTTATTCTTTTCTATTTCGAACAAATACCACTCTTTAAATTATTTAATTTTATGTCCAAATGAATACCAAAACGGGAATTTGGTACAGTGAGCTCAGTCATCAAATTGTATAATTTGTTTTACGTCATCGAAATAAAATATGGTATCCGTTCGGAATAGAAAAGAATTAAAAATTCAAAGTAATACCAGTGGTATTCGTTCGTGGTATTGGATTGGAATAAATCGCCTATTTCGAGAACTCCTAATAGGTAGGTATCTTCTTGATTCCAGAGGTCTGCGATTTCTTAGCAGTATGTTTTTGAGGAAAAAATATACTGCGGCCAAATCGCAGACCTTTTGAAAAAGGTAGACATTTAATAGTACCCGAAATCGGCAAGCGTGTATGACGAGAGTAATGAGTGTGGACTTGTGAAGGAGGCGAGAGAGGTATGTAAGGATCGTAGCCGATGGAAATCTCTAGTCTCTGCCTACCCCTGCGGGAGACAGGCGTGATGGTATGTATGTATGTTTTTGAGGTCGACCTTGACCGACCCCCCAAGTCCGTCTGCTTTGTTTGTACCTTTCGTTTACTTTCATCTATCTATTCTACATTCTGGTCTAAACCTATATTTATACTTGTAATATAGATTTATAAGTATTAATTCTATGACCTAAACCAAACCACAGAATTAGTAATATTATTACGCCCAAACCCAATTTCATACTACGCTCGGGTGCCGGCGGCATCATCTTTATCATTATACTAGCGACCCGCCCCGGCTTCGCATGGGAATAAAAAACTTCCTCTTGAACCACTCTATGTATTAAAAAAACCGCATCAAAATCCGATGCGTAGTTATAAAGATTTAGGCATACAAAGGGACATAGGGACAGAGAAAGCGAGTTTGTTTTATACTATGTAGTGATAGCGCGGTCTGTGCCTTCGCACCTTAATAAAAAAAGATAATAACTCTTCCTGGTCTGTTTCTATTTGATTTTATAACAAAGCGGTGACAAGTAGGGCGTGTGACCACAGACAGACGGAGGCGAGAACCATGAAAGCGGCTCCTATTACGGGAACGGATATTTTGTTAAGGTATCGAGTTACATCAGAACAACTTGTATTGTAATAAAATTAACGAGTTTTTAATATAACTGAACTTCTATAACCTAGCTATGCAGGTTCGTAATGATAAAGCGATTCAAGCGACGGCGAGAGTGGTTTAGTTTTGATTGGCGACCCGCCCCGGCTTCTCATGGGCATAAAAACCTTCCTCTGAATCACTATTAAAAAAAACCGCATCAAAATCCGTTGCGTAGTTTTAAAGATTTAAGCATACAATGGGACAAAGGGACAGAGAAAGCGACTTTGTTTTATACTATGTAGTGATTTGTTACCACACTATTAGTGGCTTTCTATCTTTGATGATTTCAGCTCCTCCGTGCTTCATAAGGCACTTGCGTGAAGCAGTTTGTCCAGACTATTGTCACTACTATCTAGAGTAAGTCTTTAAGCTAAGTCAGGCAACTTAAAAATCATTATCTATATACTAGTACAGTAAAACTGAAGAGTTTCTCTGTTTGAAGGCTTATAACTTTAGAACTACTGGTCGGATTTCAAGAATTCTTTTGTGTATAATAGACCGAGTCTTGGGGAAGGTTATAGGCTATAGCACATACTTATGCGTCATGGACAACTGAAACCGCGTGGAAGTATTTTTTATGATAAAGGCCAAGAAAGTTTCCTGATTTCTGTGTTCCTGATTGATGATCCCATACAGGAGAGACGAATTGAATTATGTAGCTTAATTCGTAATTCCTGGTTGGGATAATTTTAATTAAAGTAATACCGTTACCGATTAAAGCCTATCAAACATATCTCACTGCTAGTTCGTGATCCGCACATTACGACGGAACAGATAAACAAACAAACTATTACTTACTTTGGAATTATGACTTCCGTGGTCTTAACCTGAGAGAATCCATACTATCCATACTGATTCATTCTTCGTTTGTCCCACTGAGTTTTGTCCCACTAATAAATTTCTTAGTTAGTCCCAAACATTATGCTTCCTTCGTCCCGATGTACAATTTTTATTATTTTATTCCTAGTTGGTCCCACTTTGCATTCCTTGTTCGACCCGTTGTTTTTTATAAGTAATTTTCTTTCTAAATAATATAGGTTTTTGTTTGTTATTCGTTCAAAATACTTCTTTGTTAGCTGTACCTTTAAAGTACCTTCTTGTGAACTGGGACAAACCGGGAATATAAAAGTGACTGGGACAAACGAATCATTTCTTGAAATGTGGGACAAAATTTCAGGACGAACGAAGAATAAACCTCCATACTAATCCATACTAATATTATAAATGCGAAAGTCTGTCTGTCTGTCTGTCTGTCTGTCACCTCTTCACGGCTAAACTGCTGGACCGATTGTGATGAAATTTGGCAGGGATGTAGTTAACGACCTGAGGTCAAACATAGTCTACTTTTGGGCAGGATATAACCGAGTGCTAAGCAGGGCGAAGCCGCGGGAAACAGCTAGTTATAAATATATTCTTCTTTTCTTCTTTTCGAGTCGAAATGGCTGTGGTAAATATAAATGTATATTTTTAATATGATCGACCAGTATATAGTCACGTCCACCGCCCTGCCGTTTGCCTCCCCCAAATCCTCAGTCGTACAGGAAACTGGGCCATTGGGACATATCAGGGGATAAGCCATAGACTGGATAAATATATTTATTTTTTAGAGATAAACTTATCAAATTATTGTATTGTCATCGATCCTTGATAATTCTACAAAGTTGCAATTTAATCTGACCGTTCAAAGTAGGTCAAAATCAAGTTGAAAGAAGTCGGTCACAAACTAAAATGGTAAAGCTAATAAAAGTGTATTAAAAATAGGTTTTTTACTTCCACAAAGTAACGCTTGAATCTATTGAATATCTTAAAACAAAATCACTTTATGGTCTTTTGTTTTCTTGTCGACCTCTGAGACCTAGTGATCATCATGCTAAGCTGCCACATTGAAGGACCTGGGTTCGATGCCCGGTCAGGTCAATGTGAAAGTGTTGATAAGTTCTGTAGGTATGAGTATGAGCTGTGTTAGATCAAAAAAGAATATGATTTTATGCTACACAATATTTTTACATAAATAACGATGCTATAATTACCTGATGGGTGCCTGACCGTAAACTTTTTCCTATAAATACGAGTTATTAATGAATAATTCATACAAGCACTCATGTTTAAAATATTTTGACGCCATTAGTAGCCGTTCGATTGAGATAAAATTAACATTTTTCAAATATTTGTCTAGCTAAGCAAAATTTTATTCTAAGACCAGCTGAAACTCGTAACTTCGTCCGCGTTACATTTTTTTGTTATCGCGAGGAACCTTAATCACTATTCTGAAATAAAAGTAGCTTGAAAAGCGCAGTATAATATGAATCTATGCGCTGTGAAAATTCCTTCAAAATAAGTCCAGAAGTTTTGGATATTAGCCGGAAAATATTAATAAAAAGACTTAAAACTTAAAGAAATAAAGAAAAGACACCAAGATAGACAAAAACATGATTTTTGATTCTATATTGTTTGCACAGTCACTAGTATGGTGTATATATACTCACTACTAAATAATATTAAAATGGAAGTCGACATCATTTTTATCACTAGCCGCCTGCCTGACATTAAACCTCTTTGGCAACGCCTTAATTGGCAAGAATGAATACCGATTTAACAAAACTAATGCTCAAACCGTATCTCCTATTAAGTACCTGCTATGAAAATAATTGAACTAGCTACCGCCCGTCTCCGCCTGCGGGGTCGCAATATGGCGACTTTACGTTTATAATTTATGGCATCGTTTATCAAGAGCGCGTAGCATTGTCTATGGAATGTGATTTATATAGTAATAACCGAGTACCTCATTTTTTAATTTGAATAGAGCAAAGAACTCGCCTGTCGTCGACTGTGTGATAAAATTTAATTCTTTAATCCGCATTTAGCAATTGGTACTACCAGCTTTCTTACCTCTACCCGGGATGAAAGGTACCTATGTCCATCTCAATACCTTTAGCTATGTGTATGCGAAATTTCAGGAAGATTGAATCAGTAGATAAGGTAACAAACAAATATACAAACTCACTTTCGCATTTATAATATTAGATGGATTAGTAGGTCAAGCTGTCTTATTGAAATAGACTAAAGCAATCAGCTGAGGACGCCACATGGGAAAAGCCTAAGTTGAGGAATAAATTTCTTACATCAATATAAGAACAGTATAATAGTTGTGTTGAATCACAAGTGCACAAAGGTTTCGGTAACCGCTTACCATCAAAAATGAGGCTATTTATACTTAACTTATTTAACGTACACTGAAAAAATACTTACTTATATACAACCAAACTCGTCAATCTATAGCACAAGTGACCACATAACTCTTTGCAGTATGTAACCAAACCATTTGTATTTTATTGTAAATCACTTTTGTTAAACCAAGTTAACTTCATTAGTATTTTGCCAAACTTTTGTTATTTCTCAAACAGCCGAAGTAGTAAGGTAAAACATTATTTCCAGTATAGTAAAGAAGAAGGAAGATACATATTTCGTATTTTGTTATTACCGTTACATATAATTTGAAATATCCTACAGACAGACAGATGGACAGACAGGTTGGTTTAGTAATTATGGGCTTTACATTGTGGTAGCTAACCCGTAAAGGTTACTACAGCCCTTGGCTATGAAATAAAAAACAAATGTATTGGAAATTAACACATGCTCACGTTTTTTTCTCTCACAAGGCGCATTGAGCCTTAAGTTAAGTCCATATAATAAGAGAGGGTATTCAACAATACGACACATCAGACGGCAGTTCCACCAAATCAGGACCATTATTAAAAGCCAACCCTGGGCTGAATCGTAAGCCAAAGATGCAATCAACGGCCTTAGCCAAAGACATAATCTAACGTAAGACAAGAAGAAAATAAGTATATGGGTCTGGCGTAAGATAAACCACGTGATTTCGCGCACCTTATGTCAATACCATACAATATTTTATTATTGTCGAATGCGTAAACGTAACATAACGTAACATAACGTTTTGAAGTTGTGATTTGGCCACAGATTATAGAATGCTATATGGCAAAGCCCCCAGCGGCCCTACCGCCTAACTCGATTGCTATCGCTATGGCTATGGTTTATGACGTCATCGTGTCTTTTCGAACTGCCAAGCAAAGCGATATTGCTTTTACATGTATTCTATGGACCAAGACATTGTCTTAGTCTTGGCCTTGGACATGTGAAAGCAATATTGCTTTGCTAGGCGATTCGAAAAGACAAGATGACATCATAAACCATAGCCATAGCGATAGCAATCGAGTTAGGCGGTAGGGCTGCTGGAAGCACACTCGGACTTAGAAGAAACATGATGTGATTCCAAATTGCCAAAAAAATACCCTACTGTGTGAAATCTCTATTTTTTCAGCGTTGTACTTACGCCCCCTTAAGCTTGATATAACCCATAGAACTAGAAAATCCCGCGCAGGCATTTTTTAAATCTATGGTACAAACCATAGAAATTGAAAATCGCGCGCGAAGCAAATTTTTTTAAATCTATGGTGTAATCACAGATTATAAATTACTAGTATAACCTATATTATCCATACTAATATTATAAATGCGAAAGTCTGTTTGTCTGTCTGTCTGTCTGTCTGTCTGTCACCTCTTCACGGCTAAACTGCTGGACCGATTGTGATGAAATTTGGTAGGGATGTAGTTAACGACCTGAGGTCAAACATAGGCTACTTTTGGGCGCGATATAACCGATTCCCACGCGGGCGGAGCCGCGGGGAACAGCTAGTATCATATATAATTTCTTATCAATTCACAACAAGCAACCTGTGTCATAACATAACATAACTTTAATTGAAGTATCTATCGATAGATTAACAGTTATCAAATGAACTTTTCATTAAATACTTAAATAAATTAGAATCCATGCAAATAATTCCCACCCTTAAGGTCACTGACCTCGCAACAAAACAATTTTAACGATTGCAATCATCCAGTTCCCAGTTCATCATGTGACCAGCTGATACCTAAGGAATGTAAACCTTATTACAAACGTGTAGTGGTTAAAATAGATCGTAGTTAAGGTCTCTCCTGATATGTCATTAAGGAGGTATTAGCAGCCGATGAGGGCTTATTGCTCGCTTCCTACATTTTAAGGATATGTTATGTGAACTAAGAATGCATGTTTGATTACAGTGGGCTACATATAAAAGATCTACTTTAGATGATAGATAGATAGATATACTCTTAATTGTATCACTAGCGACCCTCCCCGGCTTCGCATGGGCATAAAAACCTTCCTCTTGAATCACTCTATCTATTAAAGAAACCGCATCAAAATCCGTTGCGTAGTTTTAAATATTTAAGCATACAAAGGGTCATAGGGACAGAGAAAGCGACTTTGTTTTATACTATGTAGTGATATTGATTAACATACAAATTATACATGTTGATATAAATAAAAACAATGTGTGCAAAGGCGGACTTATCGCTATGCAATTTCTTTTAGCCAACAAGGTAAAATATACCATGTTTAATAGGTACAGGCGATACTTTGCGGAAGTCAAAGTTACAAGTACTTATCAGTGCGGAACTAAGTTAAAAAAGTATATATTTACAATCTCTAGCCTAATGAATAAAAATATCATGATAGAGTCATATAAGTTGCCTCTACTATAAACAGTTTTGAAGGTAATTTGACTATCTTCTATAAGGACTCATAATTTTCCAAATTTTTACTTTCAGACTATAAGCCTAGGTGACCGCATGATAAGTCCAGAGGGACTTTTATAGCAGTACAAAGAAAGACATCGTGTTATTTTGAGATAAGCAAAATTTGTGTTTATATCAATATGTAGAAATCTGTAGATTCAGATAATTACCAAATTACTTTACGTGCTTCTGTCACCAGTTAGTTCATGCAACACTATTGGAAGCACGTAAAGTACTTGTTACTTTGACTTCCGCAAAGTAACGCCTGAATCTATTAAATATTGTAGACTAGCTTTCGCCCGCGACTCTGCCCGCGTGAATTTCCCTCGAGAATAGTGCTTTGTCTCGGGATAAAAGGTAATCTATGTCCTTCTTAATACTCCTAGCTATGTGTATGCGAAATTTCAGGAAGATTGGTTCAGTAGATAGGGCATGAAAAGGTAACAAATAAACAAATAAACATTCTACTTTCGCATTTATAATATTAGTTGGGAATCTATTCATGCAAGTCGGAATTTCAATATTTTGCAAAGCGTTCCGAATTCATATGCAAAACTGTTATGATATGAATAGACCGAACTGCATAGTAGCTTTCAGGTTAGGAGCGTATTATTGTATTGTAGATTGATATATGGCGGTATCTTTATCGGGAGAATGGTCGCAGGTTCGATATCCAGGTAAGTCGTCTTCAACAGCTTTTGTAGGGCTAGAGTTTGTTTTGTTGACTAGACATCATCATCTTAACGCTTTCCCGGTTGAATCCCAAGCTATATATAATCATAGATTGCATAAAGTAGTTTTTAAATTATTTGTTGACCATTATGACGGAAAATATTGCCGAAAAGTTCGGAACAGGATGACGCAAAATGTCATAGCTCAGAAACATAGCGAGTGAACTGCTGAAAAAAGTAGTCCAGTTAAGTCATCCAGTATCCAAATCAGACAAAAGTGAGCTCGTTGTCTATAATTCTTCTTTTAGCCTTGAGCTTTTGGAGGGAAAGAAAACTGTCACGTTGTTCCCGCTGTATTAAATTTCCATAACTCAGGTTTTTTCGAGTATTTGTGCATAATATTTGTGGATTATTATTATTCGCAAAGTGTTCGTGAACAAGCGTGAGTGTTGGGAAGTGGTAGAGTCGATTACGTGATTTTTATCTTTGTCACCAAAATCTCCAAGTTATAGCTAAGTGAAAATTTTCCACTGCTACACTTAGCCATCTAACTAGACTTACTTGACTGGACTAGACTACTGGCTTGACTAAAAGGACTGAAGATAAATAAATTCAAGAAAGGCCTTAAAGGACTAGTATCCAAGTCTGTAAAAAGTATAAAATAGAATCATTTAGCCTTCCGGTATTATATCAACACTTCTAAGCCTTCCCCGTCTTTCTCTACTCATTTATATCCATTGCCTTCCATGTCTCAATGTATGCTTCAAATTTTATTTTAATAAAAAAATCTCCTCCGAGTCTAGGCTTAGCAAAAACCTTGCAAAATGTATTTTATCACCCACGTACAATGTAATTTGCGCCGATTGAGTTCTCGTCTCGATATGACGAGTAAGTGCGTGCTACTTAATTCCTACTTAATTTAACTGTCACTCGTGTGCGTGGGAACAAATAATTTCTGTGCGCACACGCATGGACTGAAGGAATAATCAGCGGTTTTGAAAACACAGTACTTTTGATAATTTGCGATGAAAGTCAAAAACCAGAAAACTATAATTTGGACCAGAAGACTAGAATTTTTTTTACAAAATTGCATTAGATTCGAATCGTCTAGTTTTTTGAAAGCGCCTCAGCCTCTGTCATGGTTTTTCAAAACGAGTTTACCCGCAGATATAATATGTTCAATGCCTGACAAAATTACCAAACCTTAGGGCCATAAAATAGATATCAGTAAATACCATCGTAGTGGCTTTAGAGCTAGCTTTGCTAAATCGCAGTCTTCTAATTGAATTTGGGGTATAATGTTCTGTAATCAGATAAATGTTTCACAGTCAGTCACATTACCGCCTTCAAGATTTCGACGATAACGATCTATTATCAGCTCCACCATAGGTAAGGGAAACTTGGAGATGTGTGTTCATTGGTGATCACGTACTTGTTTTCCAGCCCCGTCCTACCCATACGGCCATCGATAAAGAAAGCGCGATTGCAATAAATCTATATCTTTACTTAACACTTTCGCTGGCAGTAGAACCTCTCGTCGTAGATAATAATTAATGGTTATTGTTATCTCGTTTACTGTCCGCGAAATTGTTAATATTATAAAGAGGAAAGATTGGTAATTTTGTGTGTATGTTTGTAATGAATAAAGGTAAAAACTACTCTGCTGATTTCAAAAATTCTTTCACCGTTGGAAAGCACATTCATCCTGAGTGACATAGGTTATGCATGTACCACGAGCAGCAAAGCCGGGGTGGACTGCTAGTCAATCATAAAGAAGATACTTTCATGTTTAGTTTACTTTCTACTGGTAAGTACCTAGTAATTTTATAATCATACTAGCGACCCGCCCCGGCTTCGCACGGGTGGACATTTATTTTTTAAGCTCTGAAAAAAAAATTTGTTTTGTATGTATGTTTTTATAGGTTTTTTATTCGTGTTACATTTCTTTGTTTCGTACCTGCTTAACTCTTTTATTTTTGTTTTTAATTTTAACGACTCTTTACCTTAATGCTTCACTATACACTATGTTCGCAGTAGTATTTGTAGATGGCATTAAAACATATTGGTTTTCAGGAGATCCTACTCGAGAAAGTGCAACATATAATTGGCCATGAGAAAAGCACTCTTTTCTGAGTTCGATGCCTACCATTGAAAAAGTTTGACCCTGGGATTTATTTATTGTAAGGGCAAACGATACCTTGACGGGAAACTGTAATCTTTTAAAGGAAATAGGCAAATCTGTCGGTATCATCGGGATCTGTGGAATGTGAGCGAGCTGTCCAGCCGCCGGGCCGGTGATGATGGTCGCTACAATCACATTGGCTCGCAATTCTTTTATCAAAAGTCTTGTCCCATTGCACATATTAGGAGGGCTTAAATTTCTTAATAGCATAATGGGCGTACCTACTTTTAATTTAAGTTCGTGGGGTGGCAATCCGGCAGGATTGAGTGAGTTTAAAAATTCTTGTGGATAGTGTACTGTATCTTCGGTGTTACACACGGTGTCAATGGATTTAAAACATTTAAAATCACCGGGTATTTTTCAAATAGTGCATTAATTCAGTAGATTTGGCCTCGTCCGCTGCGTAGAGAGCCGACCGCGCGGCTCATTCGCGCGGTCGGCTGATGTGCATAGATGTGCGCGGTTTCGGCGTGCGAATCGTCGACACATATCGGCCGGCGGCCATCATTCATTTTAATACCAATAACAATTTTAAATTCGTAATATCTTTTGAATGAATTGTCCGATTGGAATAAAATAAAAAGTAATTTATAGCTATTGAAACAATCTTGCTCAATAAATAGTTTATTTGGATAAGGATTAGTATTTGACGATAATATGATCAATAAACATAGGCTAATAATTTTAATTACTTTTATTCTATGGAAAATGGTTATAATGGCTAAAATATAAATGTTTGGTTTATACTATCGCGGACTTTTTTGTAGGCATTATTGAGTTCTACAACTTTTCTATAGAAGTCAACCATACATCTCTAACCATTTAGGCAGCGTTCGCGAGAATCGTTAACGTACGGCAGGTTTTTCGTCGACTTACTCCACAATTTTCACTACCACGAAAAATCCTATCTATTTTCCGGGATAAAATATAGCCTATACGGATTCGGAAGAATCCCTCTAAGTAATGGTAAAAGAAATTTTGAAATCGGTCAAGTAGTTTTTGAGCCTATTCAATACAAACATACAAAAATACAAAAATACAAAGGTTTCCTCTTTATAATATTTATAATCATATACATCTCGCAGATGAATAAAAAATACCTAGGTACAACTTTTTACTGATTAAGTGTACATGTTTAAAAATTACTTAAATTACTTTTTCTACCATTAATTAGGTGTAAGGTCTCGGTGTATCTTGATCACCTCACAACCACTGTAGTTTATATGCATTTCTCAACAGTGCACGGTCTCGTCTTATATCGTTAGAAAGCCATATCGCCTTTATACTCTTATCTGTGAAAACAAGTTCGTATCTACAACCAATCACGTGACCAAACAGTATCCTAAATCATATCTAAATCACAGTAAAATACTCAAAACACTATATTACAATTAGAGGTACTTTCCAATAACCTACCAAAGAAACTTGAACCGCATTTTCTTTCGAAGGTACTCAACTTAGAGTTCAGATAATAGTGGACGCGCAATCCAATGTAAAATGATCTATGTTCTCTTTATTGTTGTTGCGCCATAGAGTTTAATTTAGGAATTTTATACTTTCTTCATTGCTTAGTAAAAATAAAATGTAGTGAGAACTTAGTGAGGAGACTAAATGATCTAAGAGCGAGAAGGTGATAATATTATAACAAATAGTAATTCAACATTTGGCTGGATTTGAGGAGCTTAATAGCCTAGAGGTAGAGTAGATATTGTAACGATCATGTGTTTATAGTCCGCTGAAAAAAGCAGTTGTAGAGTACGTGAGCAGGGACCTAAGTAATTACTTTAGAAATGTGTTCAGGATGCTTAGAGGATAAACATACTAAAAATCCCCGCCTCTAGGAGGGGCGCCGAAGTGCCATTTTTAAGTTTTTCACTAATATCTTTAAAACGGTGCATTGTAGAGAAAAAGTGTTTTCAACGTAATGAAAGCTAAGAAATTTGTCTACAACTTTTGTTTTAGACAAATTTTCTTGATTCTCATCAGTTTTCGAGTATCACGCTCCAAAATAGTGAAAATGAATGTTTTTTAGCGTGACGGGGGTTAAGAGCGGGGCCTGCAAGTACACATCAATGCTGTATGGACCGCTGGGCGATCTCCGTGGCGTAACAGTTAACATGCTAGGGAGCTTAGCCAAAGTCACAATCGCAAAACGTTAACGAGGTACGACAAGAACAAAATGTATGGGATTGACATAAGATTGACCACGTGATTTACCGCAGCTTATGTCAATCCCATACATTTTGTTCTTGTCGATATTCGTAAGCGTTCAGTAGAAA
This sequence comes from Apomyelois bistriatella, assembly GCA_947044815.1. NCBI lineage: Eukaryota > Metazoa > Arthropoda > Insecta > Lepidoptera > Pyralidae > Apomyelois > Apomyelois bistriatella. The sequence continues at coordinate 479,990 of OX345705.1, forward strand.
TTATCTATTCCTGATCGACCTGGGTCTTGGATGTCTATCTATGTATGTATTTGTTATGAAATATTGTATCGTTGGGTTATTATCCCATGACACAAGTCTTGAACTTACTTTGGGTCTGACTGAATCTGTGTGATTTGTGCCTATATAAGTATATTTATTGCTGCTTGGCAGCAGAAATAGGTGAGTGTTATACACAAGCAAGACGAGCTTTGTACAAATAAGCTGCAAAGGTCTACTCTACCTCTGAACTCGATTCAAGGGTCGTTTGCCAGTTTGCCTACCATAAAAATGTATTCTTTCTCATTAGCAAGTTGTCTTGAATATTATTGTGAATCATAAACCGAAATGAATGATGCCGGCATTAAAAGGAAGGTGTTGTGATTGCGGGCCTGTATTTTTATTGCGGTGTTATATATATTTTCAATTCCCCTAATTAGGAAGGCAATGTTTTGATACATTTTTTTATTGGGTACATGTTTATTTAATTAATTAAATAATACTAATTAATAAGTTTAGTTTGTTAGTTCTGACAAGTGGCGAATTTCACCAGTCTAACCTTAACCTTATATAACCTTCTTATGAAGGCTTGACGTTAGGCTAAAGAATTCTTCACTAATTTGCAATGTGGGTCCATCCTCTTTAATCTTCTTCGACTTTTGGTCAGTCATGTCACGAAAAGTGCGTTCAGGCGGTACGGAGTTCGGATTTTTTTTTAAGGAGGAGATAGTATTTTTTTAAATTTATTTAAGACACTATACAATGACGGACTTCACCCATATGTTTTTTGTACTGTGAACATGAATAAAGTTCCTGTTTTAATTCTATGCTTTTTTATTTACTTTTGTTTTAGTACAACAAGGTTATTACAAACAAGCATTTTCAACCATGAATGAATTATTTACATGAAACAAGGTAGGTTTACACTGTAGCCGTTTAGTCTGCAGTAAAATCTAATTCTCATACAAATGCGACACATTCAACACGACATTAGCTACGAGATGAAAGCTATGTTCAGTGTTGATGTAATTTACTGAGAACTAGAGGTACTTACAGACAGGACTATGGTTTGGGCTGGTACAGGCCATAAGCGCAAGCGATTTTACCACTGCCAGTTGAAAGGAGCGCTAACTGGTAGCTATATCTTGTAATCCTGTAGCGGGAATAATAGAGTTATGCTAAAAAACCATATAACAACAAACAGATCTAGTGAATTATGAATTATGAATTTTAACCTTGATTGCCTTGGGAATAACCTTCTACCCCTATTGTATCAAAAGTAGCAAGTAATGTTATTTTAAGTTAAGATGCTAAACATTTGCATGCCTAGATAGGTTAAAAGTGAGAGACATCTTATTATATATTTGACCAGAAACTGTAACCATTTTTATTGAAAATAAATTTGATTTGATTTACGATAACGAGTATCTATTAGAACTACTGAAGCCCTAATAGATATGAAGGCTGGACTTGCAATCAGAAGTGAATAAAATAACGTGAACCAGTTCCTACATGTAACCAGCGGTTGCTATGAATACCAATTGTGTATGAATATTAAGTAGCGTTCTGCATGTATTGTGGGGAATGGGAAGAAATATGCGTCATTTATGATGAAGCCTTGGGAATAACTTGAACGGGTCATAATAAAATAAAAATGTTTAAAGAACTGACATGAAAAACATATGTAGTGGTTTAATGGTGTTAAAAATACTCAAGCGAAACGTTTTTCAATACTTTACTGATACAAGTGTTATATGAAAATTTAGCAGGCAAGCATGCATACGGCCAACTTGATGGTAATTGGTTACCATTGCCATATGAAATTCTCTTAATTTACATTCTGTTTGATGATTATTAAGTGTATGCAACTTCTTTCTTTTTTCTTGTTTTTCGTTGCCATTTTCTTTTGTTTGGTGTCAGAATTTCTTGTTGATTGGCCTTTTTTTTTCTTCCGAAATGCTAAGGCTTTTTCGCTCCTTCTCATAACATGCCAAAGATGTTGTCATCAGTCATTGTCTTTGGTAAACAAATAAAAATAACTATATCACAAATTAAAATGTACTCATATTTAGAAATACATCATTATGGGGTGCCATCTTCGAATTGAATATTGAAGGTCAGCAAACGGAAACCCGGCTATGAGCTCTATTTTCAGTTGCTTGTATCTAAGTCTGGTCGCATTTTCGTCGCAAAAGAGTTAGAAATTCAAACTGGAGTCAGCTTTTTATGTGGTGATGATAGCCAAGGGAAGACATAGAAATATTCAACTCAAGCGATTAAAAAAAAAGTTGCTTAATCGCTTACGCTGCTAACTTCGCCCACATGAAAGCCAGGAATTCACAGCTTGATAATTATTAGCAATTAGTTAATTCGAGCTAATGCCAACACTTGGCGTTTCCTTGATAATATACCGTTGTGGCTCTACAACGATTATAATAACGAACGTAACTGCTACCCCGAGAATAGCAGATTAACGGTTAAAAGTAGTTGTTGAACATTAGTTGAATTCCGAGATATGATTATTTTCAATTCAATTCAAAATTTATTTATTTTGATCATAAAAATTGTACATTACAGTTCAACAACCAAAGCGTTCCACAACTTAAAGTAGTACACAGATTTATCCATCCTTTGCACAAAAAAGTAATATTTCTCTCACCAAACGCTCAAACTTTATAAAACCTTACAATATTCAAATGTCAAAATATTTATTTAAACAAAAGCTTATGGCAATTAAAAATACAATAACCTGTATAAGGTAAGTACCTACTAATTCATAATTAACAGTGGTCCGACACTACGCAACAGTGCCTAACATAAAACTTAAAAAAGATACATGAAAAAGAAAGAAAAAAGACACATAAAAACCGGTCAAGTGCGAGTTGAACTCGCGTGGAGAGGGTTCTGTACAATGCCAATGTCAGTTTTTAAATTCAATTGTGATTGAAAAATTATTTACTTTGCACATCTGTGTTTGGGTCACAGGATCACGCCATCCTACCAAATTTCATCTGTTTTGGTCCAGTAGGTTCGGAGAAAATTGGCTGTGACAGACGGACGGACGGACAGACAGACGCACGAGTGATCCTATAAGGGTTCTGTTTTTACATTTCTGTACGGAACCCTAAAAAGAAAAGACAGTGTAGGAAAAGAGATAAAATTATTTTATGATTACCTATGTTTCTTCCGTAAGAACTCAGTAAAATAGTAGGGCCAGTCTTCAAAGTTCTTGATGTGACGTGTTATGTGAAAGTGTTATTATGCTTACTTGCAACGTTATTTCCTGTTCATTAATAACGGTTAATTAAAACTTTCTATCAACCTTAACGCGGAAGCTTATAAAGATATACGTTACGTATGTTCTAACGGCGAAATACCCTACCTGTAAAACATCACTGATGCGTAAAAGTATATTTGGAAGAGCACCTGTTATATATAACAAGTTGCCATTTTCTTTAAAATCGTTGGCAGGTTTAAACTCCTTTAAACGGAACCTTCACGAGCTACTTGTAGAAAAATGTTATTACAAACTTGATGATTTTTTGAAGGACACATTGTAACATTAGTACCCACTTCTATTTGTTTTTCTTTTTTCTCTTCTCTTTTATATTTGTACGCCACATTGGCAAAATACAGAGCACACAATTATAAATTTTCCTGTCACCATTTTATCTACTTGGTTTTACCTGTATTTACAAATAAATATATTTTGATTTGATTTGATTTGATTTGATTTGATTTGAAATATAAGTTTTCCTCAAAACCTCCAGGAACTTTGTTAAACTGTTTGCTGTTAGCCAAGCACATTGCAGACTTGAATTACCTAATTGTCTGATAAAAAGATGATTTTGTTCTTCGGAAATCTTGTGATTTAGTAACCGCGTCAGATTTCTAGAAGTGAATTCAGAAAATTAAGACACGAGAATGTGTATTACCTAGTGAGTATACAAAACAAACACGTCAAAGGGTTGTAATAAGGTTGAAAAGTACTGACACTAAGGTTAGAAGTTTAAACTTCCATCGTAGTAATTCGATAAGAAGAAACAAAACTTAAGATTTCTCGATTTATTAAAGAACTCCACTAAGGAACTTTCATTGTCGCAAAACTAATTAATTGCTGTTAATAACTGTTATTTATTTAACGATTATAAACTGTTATCAGTGAAAGTATACAATTTTATTGTTTTTTTATAAGCGTTCTCAGGTTAAAACAATGGCTTATAATTGGTAAAAGTGGATTTAGTCAATGTGATTAAATATGTAATATAGCCTGATGGTTTTAGATTAGTGTTATTAATTAATTATGACAATGAATTATGAGACTTTTACGAAAGATTAAGAATGATTAATGATTATGTTTATAAGTTTTGATCTGTTTTAAATAGATATATATCTTTTGAATTATATATAAATGAATTTATATTATTTTATTATTTTGTGTTTAAATATATATATATGTTGACAAGAACTCGGTTCACAGCTCGGCTGTGTCGGAGGCCGGGATCCACTTTTGGTAGTCGAGTTATCACAGTAAATAAGTAAGTATATATTCACAAGAGTAAACGCCACCTGTGTTCAAGACTAACAAACAATATTAATATTCATTCCATAACCTCAACAATGTGGGAATGTCCGTCTGTACGTACAATTTGTACATACCAAACTTTATAATTTAGCGCGTATGCTAAATCTGTTTGGAGTTTTGCCGCTAACATACTTTTATGATTATACTATACTAGCGACCCGCCTTGGCTTCGCATGGGCATAAAAATCTTCCTCTTGAATCATTCTATCTATTAAAAATAACCTCATCAAAATTTGTTGCGTAGTTATAAAGATTTAAGCATACAAAGAAACATAGGGACAGAGACAGCGACTTTGTTTTATACTATGTAGTGATAGTGATGCTTTGTAGTTTAGACTATTTTACTAAATTATGTAATAATTAAGTAATCTATATCTATTACTTCTATACTAAAAATGGAAAGAATTCGTACTTTTTTATTTTTGTGTCTACTTTTGTAATGACTAAACTCAAAAACTACTGTGCCGATTTCAAAAATTCTTTCACCAATCGAAAGCTACATTCACCCTGAGTGATATAGGCTATGTATTTACCACGGGCAAAGCCGGAGTGGACTGCTAACTGTAATAGAGCCACGTTGAAGTGGGATTGGGCGGGACACGTGAATCGGATGCATCCCAAAAGATTGGCATATTATATTACCACAAACTGGAATCCAGATGGACGAAGAAAAAGAGGGAGAGCCAGAAAGAGATGGTCGGATGATTTGAGGGATTTTGATAACGACTGGAGAGTAACATCGCATAATCGAGAGAAATGGAAACAAAACAGGCTTTTGCCCAGCAGTGCCCTCGACCACCCCTCGTAAAGAAAAGACCACCTAGGGGCAAGGAAGATTTGTGCTTTATTTAAGTTATCGGATTTAGTCATAGAACTAGAAACGGGGCTCTGCATTTTTTCTTTTAAATCTATGGATTTAGTACTACAGTGTCTCAAGTGATCAATAGATAACGTTTATGTCTCTTTGTATGGCGATTGAACAATTTGAACATCTGGGGGCTTAGCCTAAGGCACAATCGCAAAACGTTAACGACGTAAGACAAAACAAAATGTATTGACATAAGATTGACTACGTGATTTACCGGAGCTTATGTCAATCCCATACATTTTGTTCTTGTCGACATTCGTTAGCGTTTTGAAATTGTCACTTGGCTACGGGTGCTGTATTCAGTGGTGTAACATAATCTTTACATTTAAAATTATACAATTTTTTTTTTCGAACCGGATTTGCTATAAAATGTCCTAAGCATTTTAATATTCTTTCTAAGTACACCTTAAAATCAGTTGTAAAATCTACCGCACGTGATCCAAATGAATAATTCAGAACAAGCAGGTGTAATACAGTTGTTTTAGGATACAATAGACAGACATACAATACGACAGGAGCACAATTAAGTCTGACAATAGAACGAGAAAGGTTATACGCCCAATTTCATATGAAACCTGATTAAAATCATAAATTATTTTCGACGTAAAAGTAGCAATGATTGTCATCAAGCAATATTATTTTTTATGTTTCTTACCTCATATCTCCGCCATTCCTAAATTCATATCGTGGTAACAAGCTCAGTTGACCTTGCACTTGTGGTGTTGGAGTGGTCAATCGATCCTGTAATTGTTTCGAAAATGAGGCACTACTACCGTTGTCGTTTATTTGTAGTCCATGTGAGTACTAAGTCAATTGACCCTGTACTTGAGTAGTGCTTGTTTTTCTAATCTGTCAAAGTTCAGCTTGACCTCTGTAAATAAATGGAAGTCGGTTTTTAGAGTTCCGTAGTCCCTAGGAAAGGAACCCTTATTGTTTTTTTGGGAAAAAAGATTATCTATCTTAGCAACTGTCAATTACTAAAACTCATTTGATTTACACTTTTACGAGTAGTTGAAATAAGGTTGTGAAGCCCTTAAATTACTGATATACATAAAATGTAGTGTCGAAATTTTTATAACCCTCAAACGCCATGGTCGATTGTAAATTCTTTTCTCCGGTTTGGGGCCAATTTGTTCCACTACTGCAGTAACGGACTTCACAATATTGAATCGATTCATTTCGAGTTTTAATTGGAAAACAACGGTTTTTATAAAGCAGTTGTTATTACCTTGATAATTTTTTTAAACTTTCAGATGACGAAGACTACAAAATGTTTGCCATATTACTTACTCGTAAAAAAATTGCTTTAGTCGGACCAGGTTAAAGATCTTTCTTAGTCAATTTGACTGATAATATATAGTTTAGTTGATAGTTTATTTAAGTTTGTTGTTTTTAGGGTGTTCAGGTTATTTTATTTTTAACGTGTACCTAAATGTGATTTATCCAATGATGTCAAATAAATTTGACTAATCAATTTCTCTTCCTCATTTTTATATTAGTACTTAGTAAAATATTTATGCAAGCCTGATTAGTTTGTCAGTTTTTATAGTAACTACCATTATTTTTATTTTAAGCCTATTATGATTTGCCTAAATTAAACAAAAATTGCCATAACTCTACTGTTCGCAATTCATGGAATATATATATTTTTTTGTGGATACAGCAAAATGTAAAGACAAAATGGTTGTAAAATACTTTAATTTATAGATGTATTACAAGTATTTAAAATGAAAAGGATGCCTTTAAATACCCTTATGTTATGAGCCATCCTAAAAAAGACACATCAAACATCGAATTCTGAAATTCCCACTGCAATAAAACGTATTTAATTACTCTTTAATCGATAAAATTTCATCGGTAAAGAACGTCGGCAGACTTTTGATATGTGGGAACGATGGATCGATAAAACAGTAAAATGCACTCGGACACTCGTTCAATCTCGGTGGCATTCCTTTTTTAACCAGCATCCGTTGAGCAATTACAATCGAGTGATGTATCGATTCATAGTTCGATTGTATCTAATCGAGATGTGTCGATATCGACCGCCCGCGCACCGCAAGGGTTAGATGACTCATCTAAAAGTAATTGATGTTTTGTCGATTGTGGATCAATGATCTTAAGTAATTTATTAATTTCATGATTGTGTTACTTTTGGTCAGTACCTACCGTGTATCCATGTGAAAAATAACACACATTTAAGACGATACCTCGGTGAACACTAGCGCCACCATCATTTAAAGATCATTATTCACTGAAAACACAAGTTATCAAAAATCCGTGTTATGTAATTAAGGTTCTAGATCTGAAGTTAATTTTAAACATATTAAATTATTAAAATATAGTTCCCTATAGTTACAAATTGCAAAACTGTTAAAAGTGGACGTTAGAAGCAATATTGCAATTTGTAATTATAGGGCACTATAATATAATAATTTTATTAACCTTAACATTCTTTCTATCGTACTAAACAAGCTAATAGTACCATACCACGACCTAGTTAGGGAAGGTATTTCATGTCACATTTATTAAAATACTAGCTGTTCCCCGCGGCTTCGCCCCGCGTGGGACTCGGTTATATGGCGCCCAAAAGTAGCCTATGTTTGACCTCAGGTCGTTAACTACATCCCTACTAAATTTCATCACAATCAGTCCAGCAGTTTAGCCGTGAAGAGGTGACAGTTAGACAGACAGACAGATAGACAGACAGACTTTCGCATTTATAATATTAGTATGGAGTATGGAAGTATGGATATGGATTTATTTTTCTACTAGTAAATTATAGCTATAGACGGTTTTAATTTTAAAATTGTGTTTTTCTATCTTCCGCTAGGTACCATTTTACATTCTAATACGACACCTTCACTAGAGGCTATATAGGAAAAATAAATATTAATAATTTTGAACGATGCCAAAGCGAGTACCTACAATCTTTCTTAACGAGACAAATGAAACAATGTTAAGAAATGAGAGTCTATCTGTCAGTTAATACATTATCATGGTAATCGTATGTTTATCTGCAAACAGGACCTTTATTGGTAACCTGATTATTGGTTCTTTAAATGCGCCATCTGTATGCAGCGAAATCAACATTACGACTAAATTATGAGAATTTTGCAAGGATTACTGTGAGACTTTTACCTGAACGCTGTGTAGCGCGGCTAAAATGATTGGAGCTTAAGAATACTGGGTTTTAATAGATTAAGTAATTATTTTTACTAGCTGTGCGCCGTAGTTTATATTATGTCAAACGCTAAAATATTTTTTCTTTCTCTTGCTCAAAAAAAGCTTCATTATAAAAAAAAAAACAATGACGTCAATAGATTCATTGCTGACCTAGATCAACCGCAGGCCAACAATGTAATTAAAAAATTACATTTCCGGCTGCTAATGGAGGTTTTTAAAATTTTCCTAAATTAAGTTTTTCGTGTAGCCGGACGCAGACTATCAAAAAACCTATTTTAGCTGTCGGTAATGGAAATTGCTGGACACTTATGTTAAGTTGGTACCAACCGTTGGGTTCCTTTATCGTTATAGCTTTAAAAAAAATTAAAATGAAATAAGAGAAATTTGGAAATAGAAGCGTTTGCTTGTTGTCTGCACCAATGTAAAATTTGACACAATGTTGTTTCCTGTCAAGAGGAAGAAAAGTACTGTACAAGCATCGGTCGTAAATTGACAAAAGCTAAGAAAGGCTGATGAGCCGATGGACCCCACGGTCCCAGAGTTTCTACTCCAAGAGGCGCAAAAAATTAGTTACTATTTATACCTACCATATTTACGCCTTTTGAGGTTCTTTGCCTCAGCTGCAGCAGCGCCATCTTTTGAATGTCGAGTGACCTGAAGACAATTATGTCAATTAATTTTAAATAAAAAAAAAAGACAGTTTATAAGTATTTGATATCAGATAGCATTCTGTTATGCATCACAAATAACTGAATAACAGACGATTGGGGGGGGGGGGGGTAGTTGTTAAACATTGTATATGTACTTCATTAATCTTACTCGCTCTCATTGACAAGTCACAATCATTTACCGCTTCCATACCGAACTATTAATCATCCGCTTATAAATCATTAATTTATCAGTCCGGAGCACTATGCCGCGGGTCACGACTCTCGTTGTGGTCTGCTTGATAATCATCTACTATCATTATCATCATCACATTTTTTATCATTGATTATGAATTGCCACAGGTTTGGTGGTAGTAATTGGTTGACAATTGTTTTTATGCTACCAAGTTGATGAGCCATATCGGGTGATCTGTTTAATGTACAAGGATTTTTTAAAGTATTAATAATATCAAAATTCATAGAACGATTCCAAATTGCCCACGCATCAATATGATCAAAACTTTGTGTTAACTGTTGATACAGAAAATCCTAAAATCAAAAATTCTCGTCTGCATGCTGATAAGTAAAAAGTATGTTCTTCCTCTCCAAAGATTCAAAAACTTTTCTATGAAGTTGAAAATGATGTTCTTTAACTAATATTTCAGGATCTGTTAGATGAAAATCCAAACAAAAATAGTTTTATAACTAATCTCTTAGCAGTCTTAGCACATTTAGCGTGTAAAATAACATCACCTTTTTCTCTTTCCAGGCCCGTCTGCCGCAACTGCGTGGTCTCACCAACTGGATCATCCCCACCACCGCTACACGAGCAAGCCTCATCACCACCACCGCCAGCCCCATCATCACCACTCTCCCCTCGATTACTCCCTACATTACCCTCCCCTCAACCAAGCCACAGCGGTTCTTCAGTTCCAAGTCAGTCAAACTCCCCACATCCGTACTCTTACCCAAATTTTCGGAGAAGTGGTCAGGATTACAGTCAACCTGGACAGAGTTACCAATCTCCTCAGTCGCCCCAGTCAGCGATGTCGTTATCCCCTCATCCAGTCCCCCAGGGGAAGTTCAGGGGGTTGTTGGAGCATGCTGAGAGACTGATGAAGCCTGGAGATCCTCACAGACATTCACAGAGTGATGATGACTCGGGTTGTGCGCTGGAGGAGTATACTTGGGTTCCACCTGGATTAAGACCTGAACAGGTGAGATAATTTTTGAATTAATTATAACTGCTTTTTAAACAAGTGACTAAATATTCCAATATGTGTCAAGACTGTCTGAATAAACGTCGTCTAAAACATACAACTTTTCCTTATAAACATATCGACATGGAGTAATTTTTCTATTGTTAGGTAAAGGTCGGATTTTTTAAATTAAGAGCTTCCGACCATTCATACTAATATTAAAAATGCGAAAGTCTGTCTGTCTGTCTGTCACCTCTTCACGGCTAAACTGCTGGACCGATTGTGATGAAATTTGGTAGGGATGTAGTTAACGACCTGAGGTCAAACATAGGCTACTTTTGGGCGCGATATAACCGAGCCCCACGCGGGGCGAAGCCGCGGGGAACAGCTAGTTACTTATATAGTGCTTTTTGCTCAAACTGGCTTATAATAGATTAATACGGATTTTGTGATGAAAAAAATACCAACAGTTGAAAGCCTTAGTCAGTCTTAATCAGTAATTTTCGCACTTTGCACCAAGGCTAGCAGAAGGCCAGCAAGGCATTACTGTATTTGTGAGCCCCCTAATAATAGGGAAGAGTTATTAATGCTAGATAGCAGATAAGACATTAGAAAACTTGGTAGATAAAGAAGGTGTGACTAGAAAGAGCCAAGCAAGTTGGTACAGCGCACTCTCCCGAGATTCGGCTTGTACAACCGAAAATGGTAGAGCCATGGGAGGTTAAGTGTCGGTGTTGTATCCAATTTTACAAGTTTTGACTGCAGATCATGAAATTGACGCCGAATCTATTGACATGACATATCTCACGGTGGGTTTTAGTAAAAGATACATTAGGGAAAACACTGGGGAATCTTAAGAGCGCGTAAAATAAAACACGAACGTAGAAAGCGCAAATTTTAAAACAATAGGCATCGAACAATAGTGTCCACTCCATACAAATACGGGTTGACAACCCGACGGCTATATTCTGTGGTTTAAGGTGGAACTCCACAGATGCGTTGCGCGTTGCAATGATGCGCATTTTTCATCGACTACCTATATATATATACTACCTAACTTATAGCTCTTATCATCATCCGAACGTTTTCCATTTATATCCTCAGGTTAACGCTTCAGTGCACAGAATAAGATGATCATGGTCCTTGATACCTTGATACTCGTATAGCGGCGCTAGTTTTTTTTTCACAATAGAGACTGCCGTCCTAGCTCCACAGCCCTTTTGCCCTTGGGCAATAAGACCAATAGAATTATGATCTAGAGTATTAGCTTCAAACAAAGTCTTAACACTGCCATCTGATAATAAACTTAAGCTGCTCTGTTGAGCTAAAAACAGTGACAGAAAATAAAAGAAAAACAAATTTGTCGTGACCATAACATACAGAGTGCGAAAAAAGAAGAGCCCTAACTTATGATGATCCCTGTAGTACATTTTGTTGATTAAGGTGGCTATAAATTTAACAATCTTATCCTCTTTTCACTCCGTGACGGAACATATAAACGTGACAATATGTATTTATGTATGTTTTTTTTTTTCGAGACGCTGTGTTTAGTAATGGATTGGCACCTTAACGGAAGTTTTGCTCCATTTTGCGATTTGTATGGCGGCTGCGGGCGCCCTATTGTTGGTCAAGAGTATTGATATCAGTCTGAAGAATTTAAATGGAGGGGACTTGTGGAAAAACAAGTGCAAATGAGCGTCTAGACTTCTGAGTGATATTAAAAACAATCGGTGCACAGAGTACCTATCACCACATAGTATAAAACAAAGTCGCTTTCTCTGTCCCTATATCCCTTATGCTTAAATCTTTAAAACAACGCAACGGATTTTGATGCGGTTTTTTAATAGATAGAGTGATTCAAGAGGAAGGTTTTTATGCCCATGCGAAGCCGGGGCGGGTCGCTAGTGTAACTTAAAATTTAAACTTTATATTTACTTTTAAGCCGCTGAACTCTAACACCAGGGTGTACATGGTCGAATGACCGTGTCACCTACACGAAGTGATGATGATGAGCCGCAGGCTGTCCACTGCTGGACATAGGCTTCCTCAAGGATTTCCAGAGCGACCGTTTGGAAGCGGCCTGCATCCAGCGCCTGCCTGTGACCTTATTCAGACTTATTATTATACTTAAACACCAGAACGACCCGGAAGCCTACAGTTACAGATCTCATCTACGATCAGTCCGTCATTATTTGTGCATCATACTTGGTTATTATGTGTGATTACCGGTGAGGCGGTGTCACGCTTTTTGTCGGTGTTTTGAAATTATCGCGGTTGCGTGCCGTACCCGTTACACCGAAATGATTTATTTCGAATTAGTTTTTACTTGTAATCAACATTTAAAAATATACAATTCGTGGTAAATAAGTTTGTATCAAGGAGCTCGATAGCACAAATGCGTGTTTGTTCGTGTGAAGTGATGGTAAGCGCGGCCTGATTGGTTGCCACTAGTGGAAAATACAGGGTAAACGTAAACCCGGAAAAAGAAAAACCTCTTGGCTGAAGTATTTAAAAGATAGGCAGCCTAAAAACACATTCGTATCATGTTTTTATTGATTTGCTTTCCCTCTAAAAAGGGTACTATGAAAGCTGTTATTTAATTAGGTAATCATTTTTTTTTAATCTATGAGTGTAGCTATATAACGTCTAATACAGAAAAAAAAAATTTGGAGGAAAAAAAATGTTTTTGCTGAAAAAAACATTTGTCTGGTTTTTAAAGAAAATATTTTCTACGAAAGCTCCTCAGAGACTGAGCTTTGAATACCAAGCAGTGGTATTTATAATTACAACAAAAATAAGGCAAGAAGTGGTGATCAACGGAGCGAAAAATTAAAACGTCCCCTAAGGGCCACCCCAAGACTGAGCTCTCCAAATTATACTTATTTTATTTGAGTTCGTGGAGAGTTTGAAAGCACTCTTATTGTTACTTTGAAGTTTTTAGAGTTGCATTAATTTTGCACGTAATTTTGACATAAAAAAATATTTTTAATTATTTTACAAAAGTCACACCACATAGGAAAGGCTATCTGCTCTACTGGTTCTAGATATACACAGACGTACAGTTTTTTATTTATTTATTATGTACTAGCTTTCGCACGCAACTTCACCTCCGTGAATTTCCCTCGGGAACAGTGCTTTTTCCCGGGATGAAAGATACCCATGCCCTTCTCAATACTCCTAGCTATGTGTATACGAATATTTCAGGAAGATTGGTTCGTGGATAGGGCGTGAAGAAGTAACAAACTAACTAACAAACAAATATACAAAGTCACTTTCGCATTTATAATATTAGTTGTTATAATACCTATAAAATGATCGAAAGTCATAGAAATATGCCACCATTTCCTAATTCTATGTCGAAAAAATAGGTAACTAAGTTTTATATATACTAGCAGTCGACCCATGCTTCGCCCATGGTACATAGCCTATGTCACTCGGGGATATAATGGCTTTTCAATGGTAAAAGAATTTTTCAAATCGGACCAGTAGTTTAAAAGCTATTCGATGCAAACAAACAAACAATCTTATACATTTTTATAATATTAGTATAGATTAATTTCTACCTTCAAATATATCCATATTATCCCCCCTCTCTATAATTGAATAATGACGTCACAAAAACAATAATCTCACCTAGTAATGCAACACGTCCTGGCTCTAATTCCAGTATTCCTGTGCAGGGCACGTCCTCATTTCATTAGCCACCTCATTATATTTAACGGGACGTGAGGAGGCTAAATGAAGGTAGGTAGGAGTTAAAGCTGGTAAAGCTATGCTTCAAGGTTCAAATAAATAAATAGATATAAATATATAGAGAAAAATCACACAGATTGAGTTAGGCCGAAAGTGAGTTATATCCCTACTAATATTATAAATGCGAAAGTGAGTTAATATATTTGTTTGTTTGTTACCTCTTCATGTCATATCTACTGACCCAATCTTTCTGAAATTTTACATATATATAGCTAGGAGTATTGAGAAGGACATCTGTTTCCACGGGAAATGCATGCGGGCGAAGCCGCGGGCAAATCCTAGTCTATATATATCAGTATAAATGTGAAAGTGAGTTTGTTCATTTGTTACACTTTCACGCCCTATCTACAAGACCAATCTTCCTGAAATTTCGCATACGTTAAATAGAGGTATTGGGAAGGACATAAGGTAACTTTCAACTCGGGGCGAAAAGCACTGTTCACCGACTTTGAACGAATGACAGAAGTCAAAAATAGGTCTGAACTGACCATTAACCACAATGCTTGCGTCACATCATGGCGAATGATGGTTGGCCCGCGTTTTAACAGTTCCTAATTTTAAGTAAAGAAATTAAAATTACATACATACATATCATCACGCCTGTCTCCCGTAGGGGTAGGTAGAGACTAGAGATTTCCATTGGCTACGATTCTTACATACCTCTCTCGCTTACTCCACACTCATCACTCTCGTCATACACGCTCGCCGATTTCGGGTACTCCTAATGTCTCCTTTTTTCAAAAGGTCTGATTAGGTCTGCGATTTGGTCGCAGTATATTTTTCGAGGCCGACTCTGACCGCCGCCGCTCTCAGCCAACTCTGCTTTGTGTATACTTTTCGTCAGTCTCCTCCTTTAAATTTATACTGCCATTTTGCATTTTTCTTAACGGAGATCGATATTTTAGTTTCGTGGGTCACTGTAAGAAATGAACATTTGTTGCATGGAAATTTATATAAGTCAAGTAGCCTATTATTGTCGTACACCGCACTGCTATAACCTTTAACGTACTTATTCTGGAGTTTACTATTCAACGCACGTTTTCATTTCATTAGCCAGGCTTATTATATCTTATGGGGAAGGTAATGAAAATACGTTGATAAATAATTCTTAGATTGCAGTCGAAATACATCTGTTATTTCTTATTCGATTAAAATAATGATTCCTAATTGTGTAAGTTCTACCAATCGCCACTGAAAGATTTGTCGGATGATTGATCGGAGGGAGCCTTTTAAGATATCCTAGGCAAAAAGGAAAGAAATATTAAATTTTAAAAAGACTATGGTAACCGCTTTCCAGCAGACGGAGGGAGGGAGGCAAATATCTATATTGTTATACTAAAAATATACTTACTTATCTCAATTTAAACAGCATACGACTTATTCTTCTCTGCCAGGGGGGCCAACGTCACAATTTCAAAATGCTAACAAATGTCGACAAGAAACAAATGTATGGGATTGACATAAGCCGCGGTAAATCACGTGGTCAATCTTATGTCAATCCCATAAATTTGGTTTTTGTGGAACTTCGTTAACGTTTTTAAATTTTAACGTTAGCTAAAAACCTGTTCAAGTAACTTTTTTCTGGACTACTGTAATACCATAGACACGAAATAAAGAACTGCTTATTTATTCCCAATATCATCTCACTTCCAGGTCCACTTGTACTTCTCGGCGCTTCCAGAAGACAAAGTGCCTTACGTGAACAGCGTGGGGGAGAGGTACCGGCTCAAGCAGCTGTTGCAGCAGCTACCACCACAGGACAATGAGGTAATCACGGTAATCATCATTAACACAAGATTTTTTTAAATACAATTTTGTAGGAACCCACCTGATAGTAAGCGGCCATCGTAGCCACACCGTAGCAACACTAGAAGTGACACTAACGCATTGTCGTGCCGACACTAGAGGAATCTTTACACCCCCTTTTTGAAAGACCCCATGTTGTAGTCTCAAGGGAAAAACATGGCAGGAGCATGGAGCTCATTCTACATCCTCAAGGGTAAAAAATTGTACGATGACTTCATGAAAACCATAATGGAAAAAGGCCGAGGGAATACGGAGAGCAGAACCGAGAAGGAGCTAGATAGAACAAATAAAGTCCAAAATGGAAGTCTTGTCTATCACGATGTGATAGACAAACAAAACAAGAAAGGACAGCGCAAAATATAGATTCACTTGGAAGCGACTCCTTCTATTTGACGTTACTTTTGTCTTCCTGTCATAAAAGTACAAGAGGGCTTATCTCCTAAGAAATCTCTTGTACCTTTGTTTTTGTATTTTCCTTTGCATTTATTTATATGTAAAACTTTGGTGCTAGAAAGAGAGTATCTCTTTTTTTCTCTCTCTCTCTTGGACAAGCTGGAAAAGGTTTTTTTTTATAAATAAGCTGCACTATTGTTCTCTTTTTCTATGTTTTATCCTGTACTAGCTTTCGCCCACGGCTTAGCCCGCGTGAATTTCCCACGGGAACAGTGCTTTTTCTCGGGATAAAAGGTATCCTATGTTCTTCTTAATACATCTATATATGTGTATGCAAAATTCCAGGAAGTTTGGTGCAGAAGTTAGGGCGTGAAAGCGTAACAAACAAAAATCTTACTTGCGCATTTAGGAAATATCAAAGAATTTGGAATCTATTTTTTTTTCATCTATGGGATATATAGTTTTGTATGTAAGAGTTAAGTGAATAAAAAATAGAGCATTGTATTACCATGTTTACGGTTTCTTATCAGATTTCCTCGCATCATTCCAGGTCCGCTACTGCCACGCGTTGTCGGACGAGGAGCGTAAGGAGCTGAGGCTGTTCAGCGCCCAGAGGAAAAGAGACGCCTTGGGACGAGGACAGGCGAGGCAGTTGCATACCCAGGCGCCGTGCGAAAGGGTAAGTACTGCAAAGAATAAGATTATTAGGAAATTTCTTTCTATCTTTAATGTCCAGGGATAGACCATGACTTCCAGCCTGATATTACGTGCAGATGTTAAGATTTTTTTAAACAGGCTTATATGAACTGCAGACGTTGTTTAAGATTTTTTCAGCCATAGACTTATAAGATCTACCAGACGGATCGTGGTCGAATCAACTCCATTGCCTTGAAATGAGACAATACAGCTCGAAAGTAGGCGCAATTGTGTGTGTGTCGTGATGATGCGTAAGCGCACAGCGTAAGCGTAAATGGTGAATGGCGTCGGTGTCACAAAGGTTGGTATATTGTGAGTCTTAAAGCTGTACATTGACAAACAAAACGGACATAGTCTGAACGCTACATTCTTGCTGTATGCGGGACTACGTGAGTAATTGTTATAGTCTATGCTTTTAGCTTTCTACATAAAAATGCTGGACTAAAAAATCCCCACCACGGCTCAAACAGAACTAAGTTATAGTATAGTGTTAATTATTTTGTGTCATACATTTAGTTGATAGAAGGAGGGCTCTCAGATATGTTTTCATTATTCTGACCACGTCTGCTCTATTTGTTCGTTTATCCCTTCTCTGTAGGGAGTTGTAAGGGACGAATGTTTTAATTAGACCGGTGTTTTCGATATTGTACCTGTAATATAATACAGACAGACAGATCTACCATATGTGAGCACTTATTGTAAATTTAATATGGGCTAGCAACCCATCACCACATACAAACATATTGATTTACTGTTTCAACTAACATCATGCATGCTAAACGTGATCTAAGGTCTTAATATGACCTCAGGCTCTGTCGGTGATAAAAACGAGATTATATGTATGTAATATGGGCAATAGTTTAACTTTTTTATGTACTTACTTCATATCCAGCGATTGCAGTGCAGATCGTGGTCTCATCTAATGATAATGCAAATTTGGTCTAAGATAGAGATCACTAATTAGACAACTCTAGCTTTAAAAAGTAAAATTTTTATACTAATTGTCACTAACACGACTATTATAATATGGAATGCTGTTTCCAGTTTGGTTATGGGATACGAAGTTCCGAAGAACTCTAACACCAGGGTGTGCATGGACGGTTGAACATGACACCTACACGAAGTGATGATGATAATGTTGAAATTCCTCCATCAGTAGGATACAAAGGGTGACTAAGTTATCCATACATAGTACGCTCAAAACATAAAATAACAAACCTTCGCCCGCGGCTTCGCCCGCATGAATTTCCCCGGGATGAAAAGTACTGATGATACTCCTAGCTATGTGTATGCGAAATTTCAGGAAGATTGGTTCAGTAGATAGGCGTGAAGCGGTTACAAACAAACAAATATACAAACTCTCTTTCGCATTTATAATACCTATTTAGACTATTAGATGGATGGATGGGATATATCATTACCCTATTTAGCAGTCGGGTTACGAGACTATACAATTTGTTAAAATAAAAAGGAACAAAAACTGCATATCAATGTGTGAAATTTATTTGTGTACATAAATCCTCCGATGACGTCCAATCAGCACAGGAATGTCAACATTCCAGTGTTTATGACGTCGGTTCAGGCAAAGTGGTTCAGTCCTTATGTGGGACTTGTTCAGCATTAACCCGAACAGGAATAAAAGTGAAATTGTATGACGTACTTCTCACGCAAGCCTAGTCGACCGAGGGAATCATGACATAGGCGATGTGTTTCAAATACCGCCATGCTAAACGTGGTCTAAGGTATTATGGGCCTAGGCTATAACTTACCTTCTTCGTTCGAGCGTGTTTCCCGGTTACATCTTCAGCTTACGCTTCAGAGCCCAGGTGTTATAAACTCATTTCAGATTAACCTTTTCTTATATATTTAACAAAAAAATTCTAATTGTCACGTTTTTTAGTTGCTTTAGCATCATATTTTGTCTTTCACCTGTCCCGTAGGTAAGTTATATCCATTTTCTTTTCATTAAAAAACCTTTTATCTACATAATCTTTTTTATTTATCACACAGCTAATATATATACAGTCCATTCCACAACAGCCGCCTTGGCTCTATACCCGTATGAAATAAAAACATGATTATATGAATGAATATTATTTAAGGGGCTTACATCAGCCAACTATCACCAATCATTTTATTTCTTTTACTCTTACATTCAAATTGAAAAATCTAAGACAGCACTTCGCTAGTAAATAACTTTTAGTATTTTTGGTATAACTTTTTATACTCAATACAAAGGAAAAAGCTTTTTCTGAATTAACCAAGGGATTTTTTTCAGTTTGAACTAATTTTAGAGTAAAAGAAATAAAATGATTGGTAAAAAAAAAAAAAATTGGTGGCTCTAGGTGGCTGATGTAAGCCTATTAAATAAAGCCCCTTTAGTAATGTTTTACATAAAACATTAGCGCAAATACCTTTAGTGAAATAAGTTGATTGTGATGACCACGACCGACTTTATCTGTGTCGCCACCAATCAGTACCGGCAAATCAAGGACCATAATTTAAAGCGTACCCTGAGTTTTGAAGCGTATCTAAGCTAAAGATTCTACTAAGAAACAAGTTCAAATGTTTTTAATTAAAAATGTTTTATCTAAGACAATAGGGTAGGAGTGAAAATTTTTGAAACGCTTAATTTATAGGTTTTGGTTGTCATAAATGACATTTATGACAAACAAAACCAACATGAATGACACTAATGACAACCAAAAGCAACATGACAATGACATTCATGACTACCAAAATCAACATGACAATGACATTTTTTTTTTTTACCGAACGAAGCAAAGGAATAGACCGCAAAGGCCGTAGCGACGCCATTAATTCGTCATTGAAATATAACATTTTATTTAAAATAATTGGCTGATTCTAAAAATCTGAGATTTATTTCTGGTATCAAGGAACCTTATTCCTACCGACAGAAAAAAAATCAAGCTTTTTTAAAATTTTCACTCCTACCCCATTATATGTTTAAGCAAATTTTTATAAACACACAAGATTTTAACTATTAACCGAAACGAAATTTTCCTGTTTATTTAAAAAAATCTATTCTGTTTTCCTTGTTCAGATTTATTATGCAATTTTTTACTTGTGTTCCTCGCACACTGAACATTTTTCCAACAGACAGGGTTATTAAGCCGGCAATATATTTAAATACAACTGTATTAACAAGCACCTCACTGTTCTTTATCCTGTTCACAAGCGAGTTAGGGTGCGACTATATTAGAATCTAAAAGGCGAGTACAAAACGAAAAATTAAATTATCGTGCTTTTATACAATGCTCATGGAATAATCACAAGTTCATACATAATATATAATGTTAGCTTATGCAGTAAGTGATTCATTAACAATAGTTTATGAATCACTTACTGCGAAAGCTAATATATAATTGTATATTAATGAATTTTCCTTTGGGAACAGTGCTTTTACCGGGATGAAAGGTACCCTATGTCCTTCTCAAGCTATGTGTACCTATGCGGAATTTCGGAAAGATTGAAGATGTCCATAACAATATGTTTTTATATTATGACAATATTTTTTATATAAAATTCTTGATATTTGTATTTCTTTCTTATTCATCATTCAGGGCCTCAGAAACATCAGCTATTGCAGCATTATTGAATAATAATGTTGATGTTTTTGTTTAATTTTGTCTAATATTGTCGACGCACACAGTATAGAGCTAAGCAGACCAACTTGCTAAGCCACCCTCAATGATTTTATTTTTAAAAACATTTGACAAACAATTCACAGAATTAGTGTAACTCGTGATTTGAAGCTTACGTAATACGCTTATCGCTCCGCTACTATCCCCTCTTATTCCGTCACGAAGCTCTCACCCGATTCACGCCCCAAACACCGACTAACGTTTTAATCCCGAAACACATAAATCATAGCCCCGGCCTGCAATTGATGCACTCCTTTTGTGTCTGTCTGTTTGTCGAAGGGGCTTGTTTGTGTTTTGAAAATAGCACCTACCCCGGGGTTGAAAAACAAGTAAAAAATTTGTGAGATGAAATTAATTCATCTGAAAAAAAAAATACATTATTAAAAATATAATAAGTATGTAAATTTCCCAACGATGGGAAAAAATTGCCGATTGTCGTAAGACGTGGCCGTACCGTAGTTGGCGAATATTCTTAGTCAGAAAGTTATTTTTTGACAAATCTCGATCTACGAGTATGAATATTCAAAGACGAAAATGATTTCGAAAATTCTTCAATTTTGAAACCTTGCAATTCCAAAGTCCTGCTTTCCCCCCAAAAGTTTTTCCACTTAAAATTTGCAAGATGGAGGTGTATTTAATTTAATCGCCTCCTCTAATTAAGAGCAGTCATTAAAAACCCCGTAACAATTCCAAGGTTCGAATCCCGGAAGACATTTAACGACTACTTTTATATATTTTCGTTGATGCTGCTTGTTTTTGCAATTGCGATGATTAAAATTTTTATTGGGTTATTTTTACCATTTTTTTTAAATAAGATTAGATATTTTTTTATATTTTCTGTGTGTGTCATATTGGACTGTGAGTTTTCAATACATAATAATTTGTTATAATTAATAAAAAAGGGGAATGTTGGAATTAGAAAAAGATCATTTTTATATTATTGATATATCTTTTAATCGAATTCTTGAAAGTAATTTAGGTTAATAGTCAAAACTGAGGCAAACATTGGGACATAGCTACAATTTCCTTGTATTTTCTTGGAATCTCCAAATAAATTTCTTCTATCTCATATTTAAATTTCCACAAAAAGAAAAATACTCTTTCGTTTGCACTGAAAATACTCTAAAGGAATACCTTATCGGGAAAACGATATAAAATTCCAGACACGGGCTTCGGAAGCTGGGAAGTCGGGAGACCATAGACTCGCCTAACTCATTTACCATCGTCTGCGATCTAGGGATGCGATACCGAGATATCGATAAATTACTTCGAGTTCCCGATTTACTTGTTGAAATTAAATAAAATGGACAGTTGGGGAATAGGGACTTTATCAAAATTGTTAAAAACCCTCGTTATAAAGCAAGTCTATAGAGGAGACTATTATATCGAGCGAAATTAAAAAATAAGAAATAACATATATAATATATATATAGATCAAAACTTTTTTTTATTGTGTTATCTATTCTTCTATCTATACTTATAATAAATCTGTAGAGAAATTAATTCTGTACATGAAATATATTTTCAAAATAACTATCAGGGGGTGATTAGTGATCGATACTGATGCCAAAAATGCAATCAGTAAAATTTTTGTCTGTCTGTCTGTATGTTCCTTATAGAAACAAAAACTACTCGACGGATTTTAACGAAACTTGGTACAATCATTCTTCATACTCCTGGGCAGGTTATAGTATACTTTTCATCACGCTACAATCAATAGGAGCAGAGTAGTGAAGGGAAATGTTGGGAAAACGGGAGAAGTTACTCCATTTTTTAAGCTTCCGTTGCGTGTGCAGTCTTAATGGTTAAAGTTACATAAAAATCATGTATGACGGAAATGCAACAGGACATTGCAAAATTCTCACGGGAACGGGAGTTAGCGGGAAAAAACTTTTGTATAAAAAAATCTAAACCGCGTAAGATAGATGATTGAAATTTGGCATCCAGGTACCCTAATGAACGTAAAGCTTACTTGCAACGCGATATTGCAAAATTCCCACGGGTACGGGAGTTATTGGGAAAAAACTTTTGTATGTAAAAATCACGTAAAATAGAAGTTTTCAATCTAGCATGCATGCATACCTTAGTAAATATAAAGTTTAGTTATGGCTGTATTTTGAAAAATTAAGTTAGCGGGAAAAAAATGTTGTATGAAAAAATCTAAACTGCATAAGTCAGATGCTTGAAATATGATATGCATATACCTTAGTGTATGCAAAGTTAATAATTCCCCTGGGAACGGGAAGCGAGTTAGAGGCTTGAAATTTATAGCTCGCGGTAGTGGCAACCAAGGAACGTCGCGGCCGCGGCGTCGGTTGTGGGGCGACGAGCGGTGGCGAGGCGCGGAGGGGGCAGATACCCGAGTGAGCAACCGCAACGCGGCAGACGCGTGAGGGCAGACGTCGTTGTTGACGGCGAACTTTTCACTATTCTTGGTCGGTTTAAATCTTTAGTAGGTAGTTTTCTGTTGTAGATTACTATTAAATTTTCCAGGCGGACGTTTCACGGCCCTTGAATTATCTTATAATTTTCTTTTGTAATTTCTAAATTTTGTTTAAATAATTGTAGGTTATAAGTCTTTACGACGATTTTTGTTAATTTTGTACGGAACTCTTTGTGCGCGAGTCCGACTCGCACTTGGCCGGTTTTTAGTTTTCAAGTGGTCAAACTTTTACTTTCATACCGACTGACATCCTCATTCTCACCTCTGAATTCTAGACGAAAGCCTATAGGTACTTTAGAGTTAGCCTCCACTGATCGTATTTTCCTAAATTTATATCAAACCAAATTATCATAAACTAATAATCTTTAAATTAATAACAATTCATTATTCAACTGAGCTACTTATAATATAACCTCATTTAAAAATAATAAAATCAAGCATTTATTAACCTTTATCCCACACACACAAAGATCTCTCTTTTTTATAAAAGAGACACGCCACGCGGACGAAGTCGCGGGCAAAAGCTAGTAATAAATATTTTTACTCTGCTGGCTCAGCGACCCGAAGTGGATCTTGGCCTCCGAAACGAGAAAGTCTATCAAAAATCTGTAACTATTATATTCTAAGGAATAAATGACTACCTATTCTATTCTATAACACCATCCCTCCTCAACTATGTAGTAGAAAAAAAATGGAAGCCTTCATTATATTTGCTTTTAAGATGCCTACAACACCAGGAGGTGTTGTAGACATCCAAAGGCTACGGTTACCACTATCCATGAGGTAGGCCATAAGCCCGTTTGCTTACCCAGTGTTATAAAAAAAAACTATCGATAGTTTGCAGTGGTTCCCAACCCTACTCTCTTGCAGAACCAGATCAAAACGCGGCAACTCATTTAACTTGGACATCGCTAGGGAGTGCCCGAGATTGCCGACGAAGAAGTATTTCAATTTTGCAGCATTATTTTAGCAGGAGGTATATATAGCAAAGGCACTGAATATTATAGGTACCTAACTAGTTTTTGCCCGCGGCTTCGCTCTTGTAAGATTTTTGTTATGCTAGTTGCAAAACAAAGTTTTGATATGGACTTTTCGCCACAGTTACTGCCTCTTCCATTTAATTCAGTATTCATATATAAACTATATTTCTAACTAATACATATCATTTTAAAAATCAACGTTTTGATTGCATTTTCACTTCAGTTTCTAAAGTTAATATCATAAATTCAAAACCGCATCCAATCTTCAGAACTTATACAGCATGAAACGACAATTATTAAAATTTCCCCAAGTCGGATTCGAACCCGCGACCCGTGAAATAGTCGCCACCGCACCCCGCCAATTAGCGACTAATGTAGTGGAAACACACTCCTTTCACCAATCGTCGCATTCTTTGGATTTTAAGGGCTGTGTAGCTCCATTGCACCTTCATTGACTTACGATCTTGCAAATTTAAAACGGGCATGATTTATAGATACAACTAGCGACCCCGGCTTTGCATGGGCATAAAAACCTTCCACTTGAATCACTCTATCTATTAAAATCGCATCAAAATCCGTTGCGTAGTTTTAAAGATTTAGCATACAAAGGGACATAGGGACAGAGAAAGCGACTTTCTTTTATACTATGTAGTGATAGTGATACAATACAATAATATCTACCTACCTTTACATAGTTATATTAAATAACATAAATATAATAAATTCTCATTTATATTAAATGTAAACTGTTATAGGATGAAGACCTGTTGTCTTGAAATACAGGGTTTGCCTAACCTAGGCACAAGTCTCCCACATTAAAAATTAATTTTGGGTAATTGTTTTTAAAATGTTATATAAAGTCTAGGCTGGTAGGTGCTTATGTATTATTAATAAAATCTATTTATTGTAAAGACGTGAATTTTGTGGGAAAAATAAATAAATTTGAATTTTGAAATACCTGTAATTCAAAATATAAATGTTAAGCACAAGTGTTATCTAACAGTCACCCTTTGGGCACAGAATATATACAAGTAATAATATAATAATAATAATAAAATTGCCTCTACGCGTTGGATCAATATCCCCGCGCAAGCCTCTCAAAAGTTCGGGGTGAATAGACCCGTGATCCTCAAAGGAGATACAAATAATAATAATATCTTTATTCATCTCACACAATTTTTACAATTATCCTTAAATCTAAAGAAAAGTTAAAAGGCTAGAAATTGTGAGAGAATGGTGTCCGAGGTAGGTTTCAAAAGAAACCTGTAGTCCTAGTAATCCTTAGGTAAAGCTATAAAATCGAGCCGAATTCCCGGCTTTGTAATTATAACATTAGAAATAGATTGGATAGCAAATCACAAACGAATTCAAATTGGCACAAAATTTTCTCACATTTATACCAACAATATTTCGCGTCTTGACGTACGACAATGCGAACAGTTCAACCAGCACAAGAGCTCTTGAAAACCTGTCTACCCTCTTTGTGACTGGAGTAATAGCTTTGAAGAGCTGCACGAATGCCGTAAAATCTTTGCCAAATGTTCGACTCCCCTTAATTTAAAAGACTCATCGATTTTGGTGGCTTTTAGTGCGCTAAGTAACCCTGTTGTTTGTATAATTCCCCACTAGTCGGACACAGGGGCTTGTCCTTTTGTCCTATTTATGTTTCGCTTAGTTTAGCCATTCGTGAACATTTAAAAACGTTCATTTTACCACAGACATAGAATTTGGAATTTTTTTTCTAGTCCTTTAAGGCCTTTCTTGAATTTATTATTCTTCTTCAGTCCTACTTAAGTCAGTCGAGTCAAAAATTCAAGTCAATAGTCAAGTCAAGTCAAGTAAGTAAGTCTAGTCTGAGTCAGATGGCTAAGTGAAGCGGTGGAAAAATCATGGAGATTTTGGTGACAAAGATAAAAAGTCACGTAATCGACACTGCATCACTTCCCAACACTCACGCTTGTTCACGAACACTTTGCGAATAATAATCCACCAATATTATGCACAAACACTCGAAAAAACCTAAGTTTTGGAAATTAAATACAGCTCGGACATAGCGACAATTTACTTTCCCTCCAAAAACTCAGAATTTGGAAATCGCCTTTGGAAATCGCCCGCGGCCTCTGGCAATTTCTTTTTTAATCTATGATCACAGACATAGAATTTAGAAATTGCGCCGATTTTTTTTTTATCTATGACCACAGATTATGCGTCTAAAGGTAACAAAATATATATAAAGTAACTACAAATGATGTGACACTGATATTATGTGTACTGCCTTCGAGCAACACGGCTTCGTGTACTGCCTATACTGTACCCCTAGTATGAGGTTTTATAAACGCAGACGCTAGCTACAGCGTTAGCGATTTTTTTGAGAAACCTGTATATCGCCCCCTGACGGATAGTAAGGCAAAGAAACCCCATACAAAATCTTATAGCAGTCGCTAGCGTCTGCATTTATAAAATCTCGTAGGGGTACTGAATCATAATCGATATTTATTTAATTCATTAACTCCAACCAGTAGATCCAGAGTTAAATGCTGCAATAAAAACATTGAAAATAATATGTCCGTTCGAAAAAAAAATGGATTTTCAAAATCAGTCTATAAATGGCAAAGCACCTACCTACACCTATGTTGGCAAAATTTATATGATTTAATTCGTTTATGGTACGTTAGTTCTGAAGTTATAAAACAGATGGCGCTGTATACAGGTGGGGAGATGCGGGATACAAAGCAATTATTTTAATATCTAGGGTTGAGGTTTATTGCTCCTACATAGTTCCATGTAATATAACTACCTCAATGAACATCTTTATGGATTTATGTTTTATCATCAGGAGATTGAGCTATTAATGTATTCTGTGCAGACAGTGAACAATTTTTCCTAAATTACATTTGATTTAGCCACTACCTTTGCGTTATTTTTTTTTCTTTTTTGTTATTTAGAATTCTATCTTATATTGAAATACAATTTTTTATTCAAAATAAATCGAGCTTTTATTTGGTAGGATGTAATCCATTTTTTTACTTTTATTAACTAACTTGAGACTACTTTTACTAACTTTAAGACTTGATTGTAACAAAATAACAAGTTTTTACTAATTGACTATAAATACGGTCTTAAGACGATACCTCGGTGAACACTAGCGCCACCGTCATTTAAAGATCATTATTCACTGAAAACACAAGTTATCAAAAACCCGTGTTATGTAATTAAAGTTCTAGATCTGAAGTTAATTTTAAACATATTAAATGATAATACCCTATAGTTACAAATTGCGTTATTGCTTAAAACGGCCACTTTTAGCAGTTTTGCAATTTGTAACTATAGGGAACTATATTTAAATAATTTAATATATTAAAAATTAACTTCAGATCCAGAACCATAATTACATAACAGGGATTTTTGATAACTTGTGTTTTCAGTGAATAATGATTTTTAAATGACGGTGGCGCTAGTGTTCACCGTATACTCAAATATTCATACAAGATTCGTTAATTAAACGCGTATTAGCATCAAAATGGCGTAAAGTTGAGACAATCTCCTCTGTTGTGTGAGGCGCGGCGTGTGGCTGGGAAATGGGACATTTTGGCCATTATGTCGCCCGACTTGTAATCTCCTCCGCTGATCTAAGTGATAGCACAGAATAGATAGTATAAATAGAAAGGTTTTGCTCGTTTGTATTGTATTTTCGGAACTACTAATGGAATTTTAAAGATTCCGCATAATATAAAAACCTGCTTCTTTATAATAGTACCTAAGTACCTAAATGTTTTAGTAATAGTTGTACTAAAGCCATCACTACTCTTGACACCTTTTGTATATGTTTTTAAAGTGCAATAATAATAAATTAACTGGACAATTGGACATAAAATAAATTACCAAAAAGCATTTACAAAATTATTCTTGTAAATGCTCGTAAAATATATTAAATTCCAAAGAAACGGCGTTCAGCAAAAGAAAGCACTTACAATAATCATTTCAGTTCGCGTAAAGTCACACCTGCCTTCTACAGAACTCATAAACACAATCTTTTCCCCACTTTCCCCAACTTCGTAGATATATCGCGGAACTTATAGCGCCCTCTATGATTTATCGCTGTAAGTAATGAGTGTGCGTCGTCAACAGATGGCGCTCCGACTTGTTTATTAGAAATCCCGCAGATTTATTGCATAGGGGCTACGGAACATGGCTAAATGGTTATTAAACATGTCTTTACTGTTTTCTTTGAGTAGAAATGTGTGTTTGGGAGCCTTTAATATGTTGACGTGATCGAAGGGTTTACCCTTCGATCACGTCAACCTATTAAGATTTATTATAAGTACTTACTTAGTTATATAAGGTGGACACAAATCAACTGCAATTATTTAAGGGGAGGTTCAGACCACTATACTGATCAACTTTTACAAATATACTTATATCGAAATATGATTTTTTTTCACTCTCCAAACTAAACTTGATTTTCAATTTGTATGGGCGGACAACTTTGTTTTTTTTTTTGTATTTAAATATAAGTTTATTTAGAGAGAAGTGGTTCAATATAATAATCTGAATCTGCCCTTAAAATATTTCCAGTTGATTTGTTTCCACCTTATATACATATGTGACTTTTTCATGAACTGATATTAAAGTACCTAGTAGGTAGGTAAGAAGAGTTTGCACGCCTTCCTTTGGCAAATTGTAATGGCACACTAAACATTGTTACATAGCTAACATCCATTTATTACCTACATTTATGAAAATAAAGATATGATAAATGAGACTGGTGAACACTAGCGCCATTTAAAAATCATTATTTTCTAAAAACACAAGTCAACAATCAAACAATCAAAAATCCGTCTTTTGTAATTAATTCTGGATTTGAAGTAAATTTTAAACATATTAGGGCTGGTAATTGCTCAAAGGATTAGCATTGCCATTCAATATGGCAATGCTGCTAGCCTTCTTGGCACATTACCGCAAGTGGAGCCTTTAACGGGACTGTACAATTTAAGTTAATAATTTATTTGTTTATTTTTTATTATTATTATAATTTTTAAGTATTGATCAATAAAATTCGTCAATAATAAACATATTAAATTTTAGTACCGTATAGATACAAATTGAATAACAGTCAAAAGTGGCCGTTTTAAGCAATCAGGTATTTTCAAGATGAGACCTTGACTCGCGCTGTCAAAGAGTTATCATCTCACGTAGATACAAGTTCCTAACTCTACAAGTCCTAATTACACAAACTCTATACTACACCATCTTTCTTTACATCAAGAAAACGGTTATCGTAAACTTGCCACAAAGTTAATTCGTCACGAAAAAAAGTATGCGTAAACTTGCCACACTTTTATTTTTTTATAGTTAATTCGTCACAGTCTAATATTTAGTATAGTAAATTCGTCACACTGATTATTTTTGTACAGACAGCAAGAAAATTAAACAAAAATTTAAATAACAACATTTATTTCTTTCATCACAGTTTTGGGATATTAACCTTACCTACATCTATTACAAAAATCACAGTTCTATCTGAATGATTTACTTAAATATTACGTACAAATATAACCAAAGAAGAAGCAAACAAAAATAAATTTGCTGTTAATTTCTAGGAAGGTTCTCAAAATTTACAGCTGTTTTATTTAAAATATTATGTAACAATTTGTAAAAATCACAGTTCTCTTTATAAATAGAAAGCGGCTGATTTGCCTAGGTAACATGCACAACCTACCTACTACCTACCTACCTTATTGATATACCTTACGTGTATAACATAAAAAAAAAAACAAAATATATCTACTTAATGAATCACAGATAAAATCACAGTATTTTTTGTCATAATTCATCACTTGCCTTCCCCTAAAATCAAAGATTAAAGTCGTAATTTAAAACTTAAGTATAGGATTAACTACATCTATGTAACAAATTAGAACAACCTACAATAAAACAATAGTAAAAAGAACTTTTATTATATAAAGTAAAGATATTGCTTTTTGTTTATAACATTAGTTTTCCTTTGAAATCATACATTAAAATTATTAATTTAAATCTTAAATGTAGAATTAACTACATCCATGTTACATTTCTTTAAAATGCTGCATATAAGAAATTTTCAATATAAATTCAGACAGGGGCATGTTATTATAATTTTCTAAAAGAGTTTTTAACTCCCTGTCATATGCAATTGACCTGCGCGTTCTTAAGTTTGATGGTATGGCTAGATTCAATTTTTTTATTTTAGTATCTACATAATCAGCTTCCTTTTTGAGTGTTTCCAGAAACTGAAGCATTCTAGGTTTTTTTTGAGGCATCATATTGTTCAAACGCTTATGCCATGCTTCTGCGAGATTTATTGTCCTATGACGAGAACCATGTATATTCCAAATAAATTGTATATTTTTATTTTCTAACCACTGGGATACGAAATAATCATTAAATGTTGTTACTGTTTCACTCTGTGGCGCATCTTCCATAATCCACAACCAACCGTCTTCAATGTCTTCTAGCTTTACATGCGCCAATGCAGCACACAAAGCCAAGTGTCTCTTTTCGTTGATGCTGTTCATATTTAAGGCGTGAGCTTTTTTAGCCAATGCTTGTTTGAAGTGGAAGTTACATCCTTGTAGTTTAATATGTGGAAACATTTTTTTTATGACGTTGATAACTGCAATTTCAAAATCGACAATCATTGTCACCGGGTTCCAATATGGCAAATTTTTCTTGAGAGCAATAAAAAGTCGCTCATAAGACCGTTCTTGCTTATTAGGCATTAGAACGTATATGAGAGGAACTACGTTTGTAAAGTTTTCGTCACTTCTCACATCACCATGTATGCAGTAAAGCTGATAAAATGGTTTACAGCAGCTTGAAAAAGTTCCATCCGAAAAATATGTTCGAATATTTCTTACAGCTTCACGAGCTGTCTCAGTACAGAAAGCTATTATTCTGTTCTCAGGATCACTGTCGTCGTCAAATAATAAAAAACAATCTGTATATTTGAACGGGATTATTACATCTTCACATTTAGCAAAATGTGTTTTGGGTACGTTTAATTCACGATTCCTTACGATATAAAGTGATCTTGAAAAGTGTTTAAATTTCGGTAAGGCACTTAATAAATCGTAACCCGCGTCTTTTTTTGGTTGAAAAACTTCTTCAAATAGTTGAGGCATAGGTGTGCTGGTGTTTGCTGCTGCTTCTTTACAAAGATTCTTTGTCTTGATAATCTCTGTTTTCACTACATTTGGTTTACACTTATGAGCCGCTTCATGCAAAACTCGAACGCTATGATTCTCCGAAATTTTTATACTTGCACTGCATGCACGATTCGTACATCTCCAAACAGTTCCAAGCTTAGTTTCCCGATGAAAGGTGTACATATAACCACCTCTCACAAGCATTCTCCGTCCCCTTTCAGTTTTCGTAAATGTGACCTGAAAAGGTGTTGAAATAGTATCATAAATTTATCTATACTTAATACTATAAAGAGGAAAAAAAGCTACTGGACGGAATTTGATAACTCTTTCAATATAAGAATACTCTTTACTCTTAACAACAACGGAAATAAATGCCGCAATTGAAGTCACGGGAAATAGTCAGCATTTTATAAAATCACCATAAAAATTACTACATGCTTTAAAACTAAACGGGTATAGTATAGAAATTTGTAACTGTGTTTGTCTACAGAAAACAATAAGCATAATACATGTCAAATTTCACAATGTATGATTAATCACACCACCGCTGGCGTCTGAGCCGTCGGCCATTTTGTTTAAAGTTTGTCATGCGTCATGTCTAGTTAAGACAAGCAGCATAAAACGGTATGATTTAAAATTATATCTAAAGTTTTAAACTGTACCTTTGCTAATAAATAAAATAAGAAATGTGACTCTTTTATTCAAATATTTATTTAATTATAATTAATAGTTCGTATTAGATCTAGTGCAGTTTAACTTGCAGATTATAATTACTAGAATCAATTAAATAAACACTTGATTAAATTGACATTGCTGTGAAAATAATGAGGGGTCAGTTAAGTATTAATTTTGTTTTAAAACCATAGGCTATCTAAAGTTAAATTAAATAAAATCATTGTTTAATAACTGTTATTAAAATCGAACTCCTTTTATATAAGAGCATTTGAGAGATAAAATAATAAACAAATAGCACATATTTTTTTTTTGTATAGAATTAAATTTAAAAATACTTACACCATGTCCTCCCGTACTTGTTCCCGGCTGATTATCCATTTTTTCAAAGATGCACAAATTACAACATTTAAAATTGCACAGTAATTTTGCAAAACACGTCACCACCCTCTCGCAAGGTCGTGTGAGTCACTGGACTGATAACAAGAATGCATTGACCGAAAGGGTTAGTTGTTACATTTAGAAAGAGATAGTTGCAGCGAGCGAGAGAGATAAAAGCATGTGCAGGAGTGCTACCTAGCTGTCTGATTGTAAATTTTCTCATCCTCATATAAAGGATTATTTAAAAAGCACCAACAGCCTCCTAGGGTATGAATGAACTCAAGATAACTATCAACATTTTGCAGCTAAAAAAAAAATGATGTCCTATTTGAATTGATCAAGTGATCATTAATTTATTCAATAATAATTCATACATTGCATTCCAATACATAGATCACATGACAATAGAAAAATAAAATTGAGTAATATAGAAAATTAAACTATATAATTTGGCCATCATTAAATTCAAATAAATAAACCCCTGTATGTAGTTGAATACTTTAGACATTTGTAGTAAATAAATGTATTTAACTTGTTGTCCGCTTCAGTTCCGCCCATGGTACATACCTTCATCTTTACAAGAGTGGTTTTTTTTTGTAAATCTAACCTGTCGTCATGTCATAAAACCAAATAAACAAACTCTTCGGCATTTTTCATATTAGCGTAGATTTAAACCACTAAATAAATAAATCACTTTGCTTGCTGTCGGTACTTTGCTAATTGTGGCAAATTAACTATAACGCATACCTACCTGTGACGAGTTAACTAATACTTTTTTATGCATGTGACGAATTAACTTTGAATGTATGGAGTTTTAAAAACGTGACGAATTAACTATGTGGCAAGTTTACGATAACCCAAGAAAACAACATATTGTAACAATCAAATGATGTAAAGTAAATAAATTTTTCAACTATAATTCTTCGATCCTCCTATC
The DNA here is from genome assembly GCA_947044815.1 of Apomyelois bistriatella. Taxonomy (NCBI): domain Eukaryota; kingdom Metazoa; phylum Arthropoda; class Insecta; order Lepidoptera; family Pyralidae; genus Apomyelois; species Apomyelois bistriatella. The sequence continues at coordinate 513,379 of OX345705.1, forward strand.
CTCAAACGGTAGAGCTATACAATCCATATCCATATCCATACTAATCCATACTTCCATATCCATACTTCCATATCCATACTAATATTATAAATGCGAAAGTCTGTCTGTCTGTCTGTCTGTCTGTCTGTCTGTCACCTCTTCACGGCTAAACGGATGGACCGATTGGGATGAAATTTGGTAGGGATGTACTTAACGACCTGAGGTCAAACATAGGCTACTTTTGGGCGCGATATAACCGAGTCACTTTCTTCTCACTTACATACATAACATGACGCCTGTCTCTCGCAAGGGTAGGCAGGGACTGGAGATTTTCATTTACTTACACCAGCTTATAAATTGTTTAACTTTTTAACCGACTGCGCCAGAAGGAGAGTTATGTTTTTCGAGAGTATGTATGTAGGCATAGTTGTTTGGCAAGCTATAATATTGATTAGCCAGAGATTTTTCATATCAAAAAAAAAGAAAAAAATGTCGGTTTAATTCGCCAAATTCAAATGTTTGGCATTTAAATACAGTCGCGTATTTTTTTTAATTAAATTAATTGTTACTTACTTAGCCTAGGTAAGTAGTCACTCATAAAGATGAAGAAGAAAGTAATAATAATATTTATAATTTAATACATTTAATTTGTGGCAAACCAAGCCTAATACATAATTTTATTTATCTTGTTAGAGAGCTGCGGATGGTGAAAGTGAAACCTAATTATATTGTAAGTTGTAAATAACTGTTATATTATGTTTATACCAGAGAATAGATGATAGTAATATGATTATGTTTATTATTAGGTTTTGTACCTACTGTTACCACATAAAATAAAGATTAAAACAAGTGGCTACATTACCTATTTCTATTCAGTAAACAGTAGACAAGCAGATTGTTAGTGTATTCCGACGATGTCTGAATAGAAAGATAGTGAAAATTTCAATTGTTTTTATATAATCAAACATTTTTAAATATACCTATTTTTATAATATTGATAAAAATGGACGAGTGGGACGGACAAACAACAGTTGAACTTATTCAAGAAACAACTTACATTTTTATTCAGAAAGTCATGCAGGTTAGTGCAATTATAACATATTTTGAACTTTAATTGAAAAAAAAATTTTGTTTATTATTATATTGAACAGATTATTAAAAAAATTAAAAGTATTGAAACCAGTTTCCATAGCAAAGTAAGCGCTGACATCTATCGGACGGCAACTGAAACTTTTAACACTGTTCTCTTTTGTTTAGTTCACGGTGCTATTCAGTGTGCTATTTACAATGGTATATCTTAGTACTAAAATTTCCTCATAGATGGCGATGCAAACAAATTCCAACAGTAATTGCTAGATGTCGCTACTATACACATCTCGAAAAGTTTACTTTGAAAGTTTTGTGCGTCCATTAATATTTAACATTCGTAATAAAACCTCGAAAGCCTTTCCGCGAAGGTGTGAAAATGATATTAGTTTTTTTTGTCTAACCGTGGGAATGGGTCACGTACCAGGTAGCATTTTATAGATATATTTTTAAAGTGTTAGGCTGAATAACTTTATTGTGGTGGCTGGCGCCTTGCGCCTGATATTGCGTCAGTAATTATGACTTTGTAGGGCAAATACCCACATTCACCATGCACTTTTTTCCGATTAGATAACGGGCATCATTTAACATGGGGCTTAAGAAATTATCAGTCGTTTTTGTATTGTCTTAGGCATAGATACCTAATATAAAATCTTTTTATTGCAATTATAAGTACTTAAATACATATTTTCAACCGACTTCTATAAAAGGAGGAGGTTATCAATTCGGTTGAACTAACATATCAATCCCAAATTTCTTACAGGTAACCTAGGCTTCTTAAGTACTTATTGTAGCTTTTGCCCGCGGTGTCGCCCACGTGAATTTCCCTCGGGAACAAAACACTGTTCAAGCCTTCTCAATACTTCTAACTATATAGATGCGAAATTTCAGAAAGACTGGTTCAGTAGATAGGCCGCGAGGCCGTAACAGACAGACAGACAGACTTTCGCATTTATAATATTAGTATGGAAGTATGGATATAAATAATATAAGATATGGGATATTGGTTGGAATCGTTGGGACACTAATTTCAAAAAAATGTAACAGTATTGATATTTAAAAAAATAATATTTTACCCAAAGGCTGACCATTATTATCATCAGAAGCTAGTTTAGAAAATAAAAATAAATAAGGCATTCGCCAGACTTAAAATTTAACAAAGTCTCCACAAACAAATGGTAAAGTCTACAGTCGATAGTTGAACTTCTGAGAAAGCTATATATAGTCCATTCATAAACGCTTTTGATCAATGGCTGCCTCATGCCTGTAGCTTTACTACCGCGAGTGAGCTTTTAAGCTTCGTAACAATAAAACTGACTCATCTGGTGAATGGAGTGTTTGAACTTCTACAAGAAAGCTTATTCAATTAAATATCCCAACAGTATTCTCAATTAGGGTTAAAGTCAGGCAGGCGGTCGGTACTGAATATTTTAAAAGACTTAAAAAAATGGGCAGGTTCTAAATTCACCGGAATGTTTTTTTTTCAACAAAAATTTATTAATTATTTCTTCCTTTTTAGTTTAGTAAATTAGAGTCAGTTTGGTTTTATGGCATTACGGCCTAGAACCTTTTTTAAGAATCAGGCAATGTAGAAAAAATATTCAAATCTGAACAATAGTTCTAAAGTTATAAGCATTCAAAATGACAAACAAACTCCAGCTTTATTATTATTAGTTTAGAGGCTTTTAGGCTATGTCCTGTTTGTCTAAAATAATTTGAAACAGATGTCTTTGACATAACTTTTTTTCATCCAATTACATAAAAAACAATCAAATCGATAGCAGTCAATAAAACCTCATTGAAAGCACAAAAGCACAAAAAGCTGCGTGGCTCGTGCCCAGCTTTAAAAAAAATCGTATTCAAATGAGGGAGGCTTTTTTCCGACCACCTGCCGGCTGGATCGCGTCCGGTACAGCCTGATAAGATGAGGGGATCAGAATAAGGGGAAACAGGGCATCGACGGCCATATTTACATGTTTAGCTTAGCAACCCGAAGTGGATCTTGGTCTACGAAACGAGAGAGCGCAGTTTTCTATTCTGCGCGATGGCTCGCCAGTTTACAGCGCACATCTCACGCGGGTCAGCCTTCACAGCATCGCAAGAGCGATATCTGGATCGGCCTGGTGCTTACCACCATCTCTTAAAACCATGCAAGAACGATTGAGTAAGGGAGATGTCGCCTTACATCATGTATTGCGCTATCTCCCTTACTTACTTACTCGTTCTTGTATGGTTTTAAGAGATGGTAGTAGGCCACCTGATATTGTTCCCAGTTATGCTGATTTAACGCAACGAATCTCTCGCATTCTTAAAAGTGCTTTTAATTTTGAGCTTATTAATCGCAGTCACTAGCAGCTGCCTTAGGATTTTGTATGGAATTTCAGGAAATGACAAATATAGGCCTCTCCCATAGTCTTATCTATGTATGGATGCATCCAGCTTCTTTTAATTTTTAGTATATGACTCAAAACGGGACATCCGAAAGTGGACCGGGATAGCAAGCGCAGCGGAGCTATTTCGAAGAGCTAAAGAAAAGGAGGACTTTAACAGACTAATTGCTAACCTTCACTAGTTGGAGAGGCACCCTTAGAATAAGAAGATGTCTCAAAAATTCGCCTGAATTAATTGATTACACTGCCTTTTTTATATTAAGCAGCTCTGCATCTGACAACTTTGCTTTGGTCATCCACAAAAAACATTTTTTGTTATGGTATATCCAAGAAAATCATCATTGCATATTACTTACAAGGATCCGAAATACCAAATGAGTGGCGAGTGCCCGACATGCGAAATTGCTTTCCAACTTAGTTTTTTAGCTTTTTGAGCTTTCAAAGCGGCCGCTCGCAATTAGAGCCCATTTAGGTAAGTAGAGCAAAGCTCTCTCAAAAAGGAGCTTTCTTGTGTTGTTTCATTATTGAAAAATACGATATTGTTGATAATTTGGACGGTACACGCGTGCCTTTTAAGGCTTTATTTTGGCAATCTAAGCTTGAAAGTCGAATTTTAATGAAAAAAAAAACGCACAAGTATTTTAGTTTTTAATTTATCAAATAATGGAAAACAGAGATAATCAACATATTTTAAAGTTGAAAAAAATGCAAATAAATTAATATATGAAATTAAGAATTGAAAAAGAAATCATCAGATTTTGATATTACGAATTAAACAGACGAGGCTGTATCTATTATAATTCATTCAAATATCTTTAAAATTATTATAAAATTATTTAGTTATTGGTATCAAACATGTCTATGCGAATAGATGTGCAACGAGTGACGAACAAATTTCATCGCGACAGATGTCCTGCGCTTACGCAGTGCACGGCCGCAGGGCTGGCATGCTTTAAGAAATCTGATTTCTAATTTAAATGTTATTTTTTAAGATTATCATACTTTTTATAACCGTATTTAGAATTTTTGTTTTTTTTTTTTTAATATGTAAGCAAGTAGACAAAATTTCTTTAAACCTACCAGTTATTCTATTCTGTTTACTCATTTAATAAACTTTTATAGTTCGTTCGTACATATCGTATGGGTTACATTAAGCCAGTAGACCTTTATTGAATGATCAAAATGGCGAACCATAGTAAAATCATAATTATAATATAAACTGTGGTCAGTACACAAATAATTATGTTTTATTTGCAAGTTTATACAGTATTACTTACTATAAGCTTGCTTAGACTATTGAAAAAGTAAGAACAAAACAAATAAATAAATTTTTTGCCAGCCCTACCTAATACTATACTCTATTTAACCTCAAAATGAGCGCCGCGCTTTTTGCCTTGAGTTTTTATCGCCGTCTCCTAATATTATGCTTATGTTTCATTTTTTCAGTCACTTATCCGCTGGGTGTTTGATGAGTAAAGAAAAAATATTTTTTCCGTCAAGGCATATGCTAGGGCGCGTGCTACTACCACATTGCGCCTGATTTTTTTCGCATCCGATTCGAAATTTAAATACAGCGCATGTGTGCGCCGTGAATATTTTTTTTCTCGTTTTTATAAAGATGGCGGTTGTACAAAGGGAACATTGTCTTTTGGAGATAATTTATTAAGAAAATATTGGTTTAAAGACAAGAATCTAACAGTATTTTAGTTTCTCTTTGATATTCAGCTCTAAACATGAAGATATTTCTACTATGTAGGAAATAAGTGGATGTATGTATCTCTCAGTAATTTCACTGTCTATCTCACTGCTGTTTGATGGCAGGTCAAAACTATTTTGCATCACACGATTTGAAAGCCACACTACTAATTAACTTAAAAAATAATTATACCTATAAAATAACTAATACCTATAAAAAGGCCTCGTCTCGTTTAGCATGACAGTAGTTGAGGTAGACCATGGCACGATAGCCGGGACCAATGGCCTAACGTGCTTTCCGAAGCAGGGAATCATCTCAGACAGTCAGGTGATTCAAGCCTGTAATATCTCAACCAACTAGAAACATTGAAAACAAAGTATGCTTCAAATTATGCCGAGAGGCGATTTCAAAGAACCCTGACACCAGGTCGATTAGCCGTGACTCCCACACGAAATGATGATGATATTCAATGGTTGCTGGCCGCTATGTCATAACTCTTCCATTATTTTCAACGTGGCCTTATATCTTTTGGCCCTAGGCTCTGTCAATCCTATATGAGATAAAGACGCGAATGTAAATACCTATGTACGTAATTATATAAAAAAACATATGAACCTTCCAATATATTTATTACAAAGAAAACTAAACACACGCTCGCCGCACCCGTCGCCGCTCGGGGTGCTCGTATTTTTTGCGGCACTTTTTGTCTGTCCGTCTGTCACTATAATAAATAAACTGCGACTGCTGTTTACTGTATATTTATGCCTTATAACTGAGGGCGATTATTTTTAAACACTTTTCTTAAGGATACGTAATTAATGCTCCTCGGGATTAGCACTCGACTAATTTGTTTTTACGGTTTTATAACCCCTTTACAACCCCTTTAGTTGTTCGAGGCGTTGAAATGTTTTATGGTTATTTGGACTAGGTGAGATGGTAATTAATTATTGGAAATTAAATCATCTTTATTATCGAGGAATCTAAATAGGTAATACAGTGACCTTACATTTCACAATTTCTATAGGTTGACTGGAATACATTGTTTTAGCGATAAGGCCGCCTTTTGCGTTTCATATTTAAGTTCCTTTTAACTTATTTCTGTTTTCTATGTGCAATAAAGGGTTTTGTATTGTATTGTATTATACATTAGACAAATTTTTATAAATAGGAACTGTAAAAATGTAAGACGGAGCATAAAAAGGAATTTCCGCCTTTCACACAAATGAAGTAAATTTGCTTTTGTTAAATTTTGTATGTCAAAAATTAAGAGTGAACCCTAGGCTCCGAAATAACCATTAAATAAAGCACTATGAGAAAAACATAGAGTGTTAATGTGTCTATAAAATATAACATCTATATCATGTAATGTTTGTCAAATAAATTATTTTGATGAATTTGCCGAAAGAAACCAGTATTAAATTCCACTGCCCATACAGAAAGTATTTCAATCGTATTCAAATTGCACATACAGTAACACAGCTTGGCGAATTAATACATAAAAATGTATCTCCTGTACTACTTGTAACAGTGTTGCCCACAGAGCAATTATCCTCCGTGGTGTTGCCATAAATACGGTAAAAGATAATTATGGTGATCGCCAATTGCTGATTGAAAAGCTATAAAAAGTATTTCATTCGTGGCCAATCACTCATTTCGTGTAGGTATCGCGGTCAATCGACCATACCCACCCTGGTGTCAGAGTTCTTCGGAACCGCCTCTCGGCCTCTGACGTGGTTCCTTTAACGTCTACCAGATGACAGCCGGGACCAACGGCTTAACGTGCCTTCCAAAGCACGGAATCGTCTTTATTGTAAGACAATCAGGTGATTCAAGCCTGCAATGTCCTAACCAAACCGGAAACAACTAGACAAAGTATGCTTCCCGTGGATATCGAACCCTCGTCCCCCGAGTCTACAGGCAATTCCTTGACCACGGAGGTTAGTTTGCCAATGAAAATTGCTTACTTACTTACTTTAGCATATTTTATCGATGCTTTAGCTCAGCGACCCAAAGTCTCTGGAATAATGTTGATGACAAGATCTTCACTACCAAAAAATAAGCTGTTTTTTCCGCAATCTATTCTCAGACTATCAAATTTCTTATGATTGGCATTAACAATAAATAATCGTAGCAAATTCGTCTTTACCATATCAAGGAGGTGAAGTCGGGAGGCTCGCCCACCCATCCTACTGACAATGACCTTTGCTTTTTTTTATTAATATAATAAAAATATGGACATCACTCTATAGCCGACATAAACGTAACATTTAAATTATTAAAAAAAAAAATTTTCATATTTCGAACTGTCTTTTACGCCTTGCCTAATCTGTGTGATTTGCCCTTATCCTTCATTTATCACCACAAGCATACATTAAAATAATATACATATATATCATCAGTAGCTCCTAAGTAACATTTTAAGATTTTAAGAGACTGGAGTCTGGACTAAGGCATTTATTATTGTACACAAGTCTCTGCCCGCATTGTATAAATTTGACCTCATGAGGAAGACAACAAGCCTGTCACGTATACAATCCCCGCAATGGACACATGGTAGCGTACCAAGTATTTAAAATTAAAGAGTGTCATAGACACGACAAAGAAGGGTTTGGTGGTTTCTGGTCATAAGCTAAAGTGAAAGAAATTTGAATCACGAACGCAATTTTTTTTTTAATCTATGGCTAATGTAGTCATAAAGTCTACTACAATGACCATGACATTGGGGTCAATGCTCTGGTAGTGTCGTAATAGTATGATGTCGTAAGAGGAAACTTTGGCTAGCAGCCCTAGATTCTCGTTATTGCTCCTTGTACATCCCATCCCTTATAAATTACCCAAATGTGTAGGCAGCATTTTTCGCGAATTAGAGATGGGGCGTGCAAACTCGATTTTGACGATATATATCGATAAAAATTGCCATGCCTAACTCACACACACCGCTAATTTTAGTCACTCAAAAGAAGATAAATAAGAACGAAAACATAGCAATTCAATCTGCCAGGAAATAGCTATTTTATTAATTGGCTAGGACGAGAAAAATATTTCAGTAAAGTATCTTGAAATGAAATAATAACCTACAAAACCATACACAACTTAAACGATTTGTAGGTTTTTTACACAGAAGTAATACAAATATAGGACAAATATAAAATTAAATGAGTATTGATAATTAATTATTATTCATTGCCTTCTGTAGAGTCACTTGATTTTTATAGATATGCGATATTACTTCATCGATATCGATGCTCCCCATCCCTACGGTGCAGTCTGCCAACGCCAGCAAGTTCACGACCGCTCTATAGGGTTGGCAGCCTCTATAAAATGTAAGGTTTATGGGCAGACTGATGACGCAACCCTAATTTTGGCATGGGAAGTGACGTGAAATGAATGCTGTGTACGCCATCTAGAACGAAATGAGGGTTCTATTTAGATTATTTCTTACCCACGATTTGAATTAAGTACTTATATGTTTTTATTTTTCTACAGTCAAAAGTAAACTATATATAAAGTAAGACCATTAATAAATCGGTAAGCATTTATTTTGTATAAAGTATGGCTTTGCCACTTTCTTCAAATCCTTGTCGAACATCCTTAGTCATCTGAATATCTTTTAGAGAAGAATGGAAGAAAATCTTTAGAAAACAGAAGTGGGTCACAGCTTTAAAAAAATGTATAGATTCTGTTTAATACAGAGCCAAGGTCTCAATATTATATCCTGCGAAACTTACTTGGCTCTGACAATAGACTCCTCGTCTGAGAGCTCATGGACGTTGCTATCAGAAGCCAGACGCTAAGTCGCTCTGGCCGAAATCGGTCTCAAGATAAATAAATAAATAAATATACTTACGGACAAATCACCACATCAGATTGAGTTAGCCCCAAAGTAAGTACCTACGAGACTTGTGTTATGGGATACTACCTCAACGATACTAATTTTTATAACAAATACATCCATATTAATATAAAAAAGCTGAAGAGTCTGTTTGTTTGTTTGTTTGTTTGTTTGTTTGTTTGTTTGTTTGTTTGTTTGTTTGAACACTTATAACTTGAAAACTACTGGTCGAATTAGCAAAATGTATGTAAAAGCCTGATTCTTGGGGAATGTTATAGGCTATAGTACATATACATTAATGGCGAGTGAAACCGCGGTGAACAGCTTGTATATAGATAAACATATATTTTCTAACGTTTCAACTAAATGTATTTTTATGTAAATCACAATATATTTCCGCAAACACTGGCTATTCAGTTGTATGACAATGCTACTGGACATAAATCATCGTGCCATGGGGGTGATGTATAGGGGATGAAATATTAAAATCTTTTGTGTCTAGTATTTTTCGTTTCCCTCTCATGTTTTGAGGACTTGCTCCAATTCGTAAGCCTATTTCGAAGATGATTCTCATATTGTTACTGTCCTACTTTTGAATCCAGGTCATAATAGAGTTTTATTTATTTTATTGATAATTTCAATACAATTTAACTATAAAATATATTTTATATTTATTTTATTATGTAATAACGATTTGCACACATAAAGGTACAACAAATTGTACCACCTACATTTTATGCAAATAATAATATTGTTTGATTCATTGATTGAATAACCCAGTTGGATTAAATTCGATTTGTAACCTTAATTTAATCAGATGCTTTCAATTAGCATGACAAATTAGTGTTGGTCACACAGACTACTAAACCTTGTTAGATAGTATTTGATTAGTCACTAAGTCAGTTGAGAATGAAGAAATTTAGCCAATTCCTTATAATTGAAGCAACCAGCCGAAGTTTGCGAAAAGAATACAAGAGTTGATAATTCACGTCGAAAATTACAATTGAATTATATTGTAGAGTTCTAAGGAGTAGATTTGGTTAATAGTAGAACGGATTTTAAAATACTCCTACTATTACTGTATTAGAGAAGAAGTGTACATGCGTTTGAAATTCATCACTAGCCCAGCGTTTTGGATGAAGAATAATCTTTTTCTAGTGGTTGAATCTTTATCGGTATATGTATTTGTTATAAAATAAAGTATCGTTAAGTTGGTATCATAACACAAGTCTCGAACTTACTTTGGCGCTAACATAAATAATAAAAGTTCAATTTTTTGATTATTACTTTTATATATTTATATAGCTTTATGCATTTTAAGCAAACCCGCATGCAAAGACTAGACTACAGATTGCAGTCTCCAAGGCCCCTCGAAAGGCCGCCGCCGAACTTAGCAACGTCTAATTTTACCGTCACTAATTATATCATCTAAATACGTCTCATATATTTCTGCAGCGAGTCTAGACGTCGCTAAAGTGTTTCACTGGACGCTATTGTCTGCTTTACATATGGTCGTAATGGCTGTGCTCAGAAGATATTTTACATCTTTATAAGATACTAGCGACCCGCCCCGGCTTCGCATGGGCATAAAACCCTTTCTCTTGAATCACTCTATCTATTAAAAACCGCATCTAAATCCGTTGCGCATATAAAGGGACATAGGGACAGTTAAAGCGACTTTGTTTTATACTATGTAGTGATATATCTATATATATATAGTGGACAGACCACTATTCTGACTGAACAACTTTTCCAAATAAACTTGTATCGAAATACGAATTTTATTTTTTCACTCTCCATACTAAACTAGATCAGATGATTCTCAATTTGTATGGGAGATCAAAAATTTTTTTTCGTTTTTCGGTACATGTTTATTTGGAAAAGTTATTCAGAATAGCGGTCTGAATCTGCCCTTCAAATATTTGCAGTTGATTTGTGTTCACCTTATATATACATATCATCACGCCTGTTTTCCGTTAAAGTACTTGTTTGTATTTTTAAAGAAATTATTATAAGTTTAGTTTAGATTTTTTCTTGTAGTTCGACAACAAATATTTTTTATTCCTATTTTACATTTCATAAATCAAATGAGCATGCTATAAGACTTTTTGCATAAATTCATCAAACATACAAAGCTAAATGTAATTAAATGGATAAAAAAACGCATTTGCGATTGAGAATGTTTTGGCGAACGACATTTATACATATGTCGCTGTCAATGTAATGGAGCGAGAGGATTAATGGACTACAGAAGTGATTTACTGAGCTCATACCGATCTCTTTAATGTCTTGGATTACTCGTCAAAATTCAGAATAAACCAAGGTTTGGAAAACAATGTGTTGAAGTTCCATTATTTTACACTAACTGTAGCTCGTAGCTCCACAAGCGTAGCACTGTTATATCGCGCCAAAAAGTAGCTTATGTTTGATAATGTAAACGCGAACTTATGACCACTATTTGGAAGAGGAAAGTTGCTTTCTTTGGCCACATACAACGGGGACCCCAGTTTGAATTTCTGAGACTAAGAAGGCAATTTCCTGGCAAAAGATCTCCTGGCCGTCCTCGACGAAAGTGGTTTGATGATATAAAAGATTGGGCCGGACTTCGATACAAACAACTGAAAATAGCGGCCTTGCCGTGAGTGTTTCCGTTTGCTGACCTCCAAACTTCAATTCGAAGATGGCACCCAATGATGATGATGTTTGAGCCCCGGTCTTTAACTATATCTATAAGCACCAAATTTCATCAAAATCGATCTAGCGGTTTAGCTGTAAAAAGTTACAGACAGACAGACGGATATAAGAACCCGGGGTCAAATATAGACTACTTTTGTGCGCGATATAAGTAACAGAATCCCACGCGGGCTGAGCTGCGGGAAACATATAGTTAATTATAAATAGCTTTACAAACATACATGAAAGATACGCGCGAAAAATATTACCATTCCTCAGCAATCCGATAAAATCCTTCCTCTTTCAAACAGAATAAATAAAAACGACATGTCATAACTATCAAGCTCAACAATCGCAAAACAATAAACAGCTTTCTAACTGAAATGTATAAAAACAAATGACATTTTAATTCCGTTCGTAATGCAACGAGTTTTCCCGCCTTTTTCAAGAGCGTACGCGAAATTAAATACTATTTAATTGTGGGAATGATTATTATCTGACAAAACGTCAGCTGTACAGAATGTCGCATGTTGATTAATTTGTTTTTCTTTTTTTTTGCCTGATTGTCCAAAGGGTTGTTTGCATTTGGCGCTTTGCACGCATGTATGTCAGTTATCAAAAGTACCAAAAGTAACCTATGATTATACTCATAGTTCAAGACTATCTCCTTGCTAAATTTTATTTAAATCCTTCTCTGTTTTTCGATGTTAAGGACACACACAATTTCATTATTAATAATATTAGCAGTTATAGGAGATATAGATTGCTTTATTTCACTTCAGAGCCTAAACGGCTGAACGAATAAAAAATCTGAGAAATATGGAAATACTTCTTAACATTGAAGCCTTTTCTCAAAACACAATTGCTTAACATACAGACCACATCACGAACAACAGACCAAATTCTCCTTCTTCTTAGCAAGTCGTTTCTGTCTAATTAAATGTGTGAGGACCAAAACTCTGCCACTAACACGGCGTTGTCAGTGGCTTCGTACAGGTCCTTGAATATGCAGCTGGCTGGGCACGCAGGGCAAGACAAAATATTTACTTACTGCGATGGCTCAGCAACCCAAAGAGGTTCTTGGCCTCCGACACAAGAGGTCTCCACCGTTCCCTGCTCAGCGTCTTCTCTTGCCAGTCAAAAAGGTGCCACCGCCAAATTAAATACAGCCTGTAATCATTCTTAATTTTCCCCGCACTTTTAGATCTTTAGATATCTCTTGACACTGTGTATTAAAATGTTGTCTGATTTTTATTTTATCTCAAATCTTTTTATTTCATATTGTTGGGTTCACATTACACATTAGTAATTATTAAGTGCAGTTTCACAAAAAAGAGCATTGTTTCTTGTGGAAAAAATGCACAATTTTTGTATACCTTGGCATACTTTAAAATGAAAGCATAATGCAATATTTTGCACTCTATAAAGAGTGGTTATCAGTTTTGCAATAAAGGCTGCGTTCAACCGTTCAGGAAATCCTTAGGGGAAGCCTATGTCCAGTAGCGGACAGCCTTTGGCTGAAATATTGATGAGTGTTTTACCCAGTTACATCCTAGCCTTGCACTTTAGAATAAGCTTTTATAATGGTTAAAAAAGGTATTTGAAACTGCCCAACAACTGCCTTTTAGTAACACGCGTTCGGAAACCCAAACTGGTAATAGTAAATAGTGGCAACCAATCCAGGGGATCTAAATAGTGGCAACCAATCCAGGGGATCTCGATAGCCTGAAAAATCTGACAGTGTTGGCCACTAACACACACTATGTTCCTGTTGGTCTGGTTTCCCTGTAAAAAGGGTTACGGATGTCAGACGGCAGTCGCTCCATTGTAATAACCAGTACCGCCAAATCAGAACCATGATTAATAGCGTACTAGGTTCAGAAGCGTAAGCTGAAGATGTAACCTGGAAACACGCTCGTACGAAGAATAGTGGCGACCAATCCAAACCAAGACTACGCACGATCGAGCTCCTAGAATGCTATATTCTGTTCGTCTGGTATAAATCCTGTCTACCAAGATACAATACATCCGAGGCGTCGGCTTTTAAACGCGATGTGTGCAAATATAATGCTTAGTCCCATTTCGTACGACGCCAAGCCCCCCACAGACTGCACAGAGCTAACAAACATATATGTTGCTACTGGAAAAAAAATATATACATACATACATATAATCACGTCTTTATCCCATACGGGGTAGACAGAGCCTAGAGCCATAAGACCTTAGGCCACGTTTAGCATAATGGTAGTTGAAACAGGAAATCAATAGTGATGGGTTGCTAGCCGCATCGCCTATGTTATGATTTCCCCATTCGGCGATAAAAAATATATAGTTTTTTTTAAATATTAAGTATAATATAAAAGCTATTTGACAATATTGAGAAAAGAGACGTTATATTAATGAACAATAGAAAAATTCTAATCTTCTCAAAATCTCCACTTTATATTAACTTTAACTGTAGGAAAAAAAATTGCAACTTAAATACTGATATAATAATGTTTACAAACTTAGGTCGATAAATATTGACATTATTTTCAGTTTATTTACTACCAGAACAAATACCTAAAAATGTTTTTTACAAAATTCAATAGGAATCAAATTTGAATCGATTAATTTAACCGTGCCACTTCTAACCATTCCACCATATTTTCGAAGCAGATCAAAGCGACGTACGCGACGGGATGCGCAGACGACGTCTCGACGCTTCCCCCAATCCCCCTCTTCCCTTCACCCCCGCGTACGCCATGGCGCCTCATTGCAGAACTATGCACTGCATAACCTAGGGTTGTCACATCGACTTTAGAGATTTTCGGCTTCAAAATTAGATAAACGGCAGCACTGCTATCATCAGTTTTCTGTAAAAGCCAGCGATGAGCCAGAGATTGACTCCTTAAGCTTATTACACCAAAAAAAATGTATACATACATACATACATATCATCACGCCTGTCTCCCGTAAGGGTAGGTAGTGACTAGAGATTTCCATTTGCTACAATCCTGTATAACATTATATACATGCTGTATACATGCTGACCCTAAACCGACTTGCCACGAGCAGCTAGCAACCAGCGTCTTTTTATGTATCGATCGTGATCAATTTCTGAGATGCAGATATGGTCTAAAATAAAACTTGCTGGTACAGTTCAGTAAAAACGTCTATTATTTTTATAATTTTGATATTTACCCTTGTTTTCAAATGTCCGTCATTTAACTCCTATTAAAAATAAAACATTTTGAAAATTGGCAACCCTAGCAGCATAACTGAATGGATCAGCCGATCGCACACGTCTAGTTTTAGTATTTATGTGAATGCAAATGAGAACGAAAGCAATGATTCAATTATGATTAACGAATGATTCGATTAAGCGATTTAGGTGTAGCATGACCTAGTTTAGATTTATTTTGAGCCTCTCCCTCTTTCAAACTAGTCTTACTTAACTTCAAAGGTAAAAAAAAAATGTTAAATAATATTACTTAAAATTAATCTTTAAAATAAAACCAATAAAAAGAAACCTAAAATACATCTACTGACTGATGCGACCCCAAGCATCGAAAAATTTCTCCACATCGCTGTCTGTCGATGGCAAGGTTGAGACAAGAAGGCAAGAAGGCTGGCAGCATTGCCACGTTGAAGGGTTAAACCGATATTTTCTCCAGGAAATTTTCCCTCTGGTCACGCGTGGCATCGATTAGGTCGTTGGTTCCGGCTATTATTGCTAGATGGCAGTCGTTAGGCTGTGTCAGATGCCTTGTAGCATTCTGAAAAATCTGACAGGGATACTCTACCATATAGCGATAAACAAAGATATGTTTTAGTGACGACTTACCTGCCTGCTTTTTCTCAAAAGCAGGCAGGACAATGTGTGATAATTATTTTGCTAAAAATGACTCTAACCAACTTGAATGAAGGAATAAATCAACACGATAGAAAATGGCACTTAGTTGATAATGTCAAATGTCACGGCGTGACTCCACGATTCCTTTTCAACCCTGAAATATCCACACAAAGGGGGTCAAATAAGCACATATGTTATTCATTCAAGTCTTTTCAGATTTAGTCATTCAACTTATATTAGTTATTTGGATATTTGTTAGTTCGTTCTTTTTGTTGTATTTCTTATTATATAGAAAAAAAATGTGACATAAAGAATTCCTTTTCACGATTTGGCCTTTGTATAACTCCTATTCAATATAACAAAGCTAAAAGTATTTTATCCTAGATTTTAACTTGCTACGATCTCAGACTTTTCAAGGAAGAAGAACTCCGGAAAAAGCATACAAAACTGTATTTTATAGGCACCAGAGCTCTCCACCGTTCCCTGTTCAGCTCTACCTCTTGCTAGTGGGCTTAACATATCGTAGTATTGGTAACAAAAAGCCACTTAGGTACTCGTATTCGGTTTCGACCAGTTTCGGCCAGTTTCACCAGATTCCGCATGTATTTTAGAGAAGCGTTTTTGGTATAGTCTGACATCAAGAACACGAAGTAATCTTGAATAATCTTCACAGGTTTGGAATCCTAGATATAGAATATATATAGACCGGTTGGAAAATGTACAAAAAAGATTCTTAAAACATTTGTCTTACCGTCTAAAAACCGACTATTAGTACTATTAATACTAATACTCTTCGCTTTGTAGACAGCACCATCTTGTGCCTCTGAGCAAGCGGCGCGACTTCGCTGATATTACCTACCTGTTAAAGTTGACCACAGGAGCGGTGGATTCCTCAGAACTCTTGCCCAAATTATCTTTTACAGTCCCCACTAGATCGCGTAGGTACTATTCCCCTATCAGTCTTTCGACGGTGTCAACCAACTACAGGCAGAACTCATTTTTGTGGAAAGCGGGTAGTTATTTCAACTCTGTTTCTAGGTCATTGGACATAGACATATTCAACACCAATCCTAACAGGGCTAAACGTTTATTGTATGGTAATTTCTTTGATAATATATAAATTGTAAATTAATTGTAATTGTAACTTTTGCACGTCTAAACATTCAACTATAATGCATTATAAATACTTACATAACAAGCATCTATCTACTTTAATCAACAGGTTGATTGCTAGATTTAACTAGTGTAGTTTTGGCGTTCCCGTTATCTCAACACATAATTTGTATCTATATGTGAAGACCTATTATTGGCTTTTTGTTATAAAATCTGTTACCTATGTAAATTTATTTGCTGTTGGTCATCCAAATGTATAAAATAAATAAATAAAATAAATAAATAAACAAAAACCACAGTAAAGGCTTAATATTCAGCTAAAATAAAAATCCTTTCTCCTAATTGACTGGTGTCTTCACCTATTGATTACGGAACCCAAAAGAAGTCAGCGGTCTAGCGTTGCGGTGACCTCCGACCTTTACCTCCATTGTGAACCTCAATCCACAACCCAGTCTGCACTCGCACACAGACAGACTCCCGACAAAAGTAGACATACTTCACCTACGCACAAACTTGCTTTTCACAGCCAATGAACTTTTGCTGCAAATCATGAGAGACAGCGGTTTTTGTTGGCAAAAGTTTCTTGTCAAAAAAGAGCAATGAAAAAATGTTTACTAATGGTTGACTGGTATTGGCTTCTTTAGCTACTTAGGATTTTATAACAAAATCTTAACTAAAGACGTTAAAAATACTATATTTTGAGTTATTGTAGAGCACTCCACGTTAACTGCCTCCGTAGTCTAGCGATACGAAGGTAGTGGGTGTTTTCCACCCGAAGCAGTTGTACAAGTTTCCAGTCTTTTTTAACATGGTTCCGTCCATCGTAAGGCACGTCAAGCTATTGCTGCCATCTGGTGGTCATTAAATCCAGAAATTTTTTGACCATATTACTATATTTATTTATTATAAGTGTGATTTCACAAACGTACTAATTAACGTAAAACTCAGACTAATATTTACAATTTAATATTACATTATATTTTGGAAGTGGTGGTTAACTTAGAACAATAATAAATGATGTCAATAAGTGATAAGAATATCCTATATTGAGAATAAACAATTTCATTTCAGTCAATTGTTCTTGTAAACCATACGATATAAACGAGTTAATATGGAGCAAACATATGCTGCCCTTGTTTATAAACATTAAAACATTAAAACGTTTGTTGAACCCTTTTACTATAATATGTTTTGTGTCTAGCCTTCTTATTGATATTTGTTATGAAAGAACTTGACAAAACTTATTTAAATTATATGAGCTTAACACTTGTGTTAATTTTTATGTAGGTTAAGTATATAAGACGGATGAACATTGGTAGAGCCAAACGCTTGTACCTTGCACCGCAGCCGAAAGTTATTTTGGAGCAGACATACAAAGGAAGGCAACACCGTTTTTAAGGAAATTGCGAAAAGGATAAAAATAGCGTGGGCGAGCTAATCGCTTAGCTAATTTCATTATGGACTTATTATAGAGCCCAGTACGTGCGTAAAGAATGACATAGAAATAGACGCGAGCTTGGTTTTTTGTCAAGTTCGATGACCAAATGTCGTGACAAAGTGACTTTTGGTATGGAATACCAAATATCCCACAATGTTAATGTAATTATTAAAGGGACAGACGTCTTAACTTCATTAACACGTACCTTTATATAAACGAATTGCAGATTTCAAGAATAGTAGACGATAGGTATACATACAGGACACAGTACATACATACATATAATCACGTCTTTATCCCATACGGGGTAGACAGAGCCTAGGGTCACAAGACCCCAGATCACGTTTAGCATAATGATAGTTAAAACAGGAAATCAACAGTGATGGGTTGCTAGCCGCATCGTCTATGTCATAATTCCCCCATTCGCCGATTCCCTCAGTCGACTTTTACGGTTTGTGCGGGAAGAGAAGCAGCTGGTACATTCTATGTTTTTCTTTTTCTCCCAGACTAGCATGGAAGGTGAAACACAGGTAAACCCCATAATCTGTGGCCCAGACACTTCATCAAAGGTCACTACAGCGCTAACTCTCCATATGTATACATATCATACTGTCTCTCCCGAAAGAGTAGGCCGAAACTAAAAATTTCCATTTTCTGCGATTCTTACAGACATCCCTCGTCTAAGGGGTATACGCACGCTGATTTGGGGTACTCCTAATATCTCCCTTTTTCTAAGGTCTACGATTCGAATGCAGTATGTTTTTCTGGGCCGACACTGGCCGACTCTCCAAGTTAACAGGCAGATCACAAAAAAAAAAATTAAAAAAAGTTAGAAATGGCGTATAAGCAGACAGTAATGTAGAGATAAATTGTGAAAGTTCATCAAAGAAAGAATCATCAAGGTTTAGTAGAAGTGATGTGAATGGCATACAGATTATCAATAATTCAATTTACTGTTACGAACACCTGAACAGACAAGCCGATTCGGAAATGTGTTAGGATTTCATTTATCGTAAAAAACTGTTGAATTTTTAACAATAAAACTGCATATGATTACTTTATATTATAACATTGTCTTGAATATACAAAATAGGGCAAATAGATAGACAACTAGCACAGTGTCTCAATGACAACTAGTTTGCACCGTCACCGTAGTTACTTAATACCTACAAAGTACTCATGTCACTTGCACGCTGCCAACCTTTGGTCTAGGATCTTTCGCTAAATTACCTGCTAATTTACTTTTACAAGAAAAAAACAATTCATACACTTTTGCTAAGCAGTACAATCAGGTAAGAGTGAGTTGAGGACATTTGTACAAAATTAGGTATTGCTCAAGTATTGAATACTACAAAACATTGAAATGACACCATCAAATATAATAGCAAAAAGTACACAGTGGTCAATAAAATAAACATAATAATATCTAATTTCTTCCGTTTCTCAAACCATTTACTGAATTCACAACCGGCAACAACAATATTTTCCCGACATCAGATAAACCGCTACACATTGTGATGTGTAAACAAAAACCAAGCTTCATATACGACATCTCGAAATCAACGACATCTGGCGCGCCTTGGCGAAATGTACACATGCCTTTGAGCAGATGACTTGCTCATCCAAATTCTCAAAACTACACAAATTTCAACTTTATATCTACAAGATTAAAATTTGAATTATATTCTTAAAGAAAAGAAAAAAATGCATATATTAAAAGTTTGAGTTTTATTCCTTTGCGAAGAGTAGATAGGGTATAAATTAGCATGGAAAGGGATCGGATATTTTTTTCGGAAGTAGTATAATTCATACGGTAAGGAGCGTGTCAGGTTTCGCGGCAGATGCTGTTGTATTCTGCGCACGCGCGTCTCGACGACGAATTTCAAGCTCCACTTAACAGAGTTATTGTTTTGTTGTTGTAGGTTATGATTTTTTGTCCAGAAGTTTGTCCAGTAGCCCATTGGGCTAATGTTTTTGTTGAAACAAATTGAAATAGTATTATTGTGTATGACAGAGTTTGCAACCACAAATGTTTTATTCATGATTTCCCAAATCAATAAGGTGAATCATACCAGCATCATTAAGGCATCAACAATTGATGGCAATGATAATGACAATGCCAAATTATATTTTAAAATATGATAAATTCATCTCATTCTATGATACCTCATAGAGACAATTTTAAGTTAGATATAGCTTAGTCAAAGCTAAGTCGCATCAGAAGGTAAAAGGCTAGCAGAAGATGGGACATCATCAACTAGAGAACAGCTCTTAAATTTTGGATCAACAGCTGCTAATTCCATGGAACCTAATATACAAGCAATACAGCTTAAGATACACAAAAACGCTATGACGACAGAAAGATATAATTCAGATCCAGTTATCCTTAGTAGTTTGTCTGGTAAAGCACGATACAGTCGCGTGTCCCCCACCTGGCAGTCAGCAGATGCGGGACAGCTGGCCCGCACAGGTCCTGACGGGACAAGTATACTACGGGACATGATGCGTTAAGTATTGTTGTATTTTTGGAATAGGTCACCTGAAAGTAACGGGCTTATAGCATGTATGCATTATGGTGCTAGTAGTAATTTTATTCCAAAAAATTTTGACATTAGTTATTCGTTTATTATAATTGTAATGCCCGGCTAGTGGCAATGTTTGGTCCACGCGAACATAGTTTGCCAGTCGATTCCCTAAGTAAAATAACTTCTATTTCTATAGCAAAGTTTGGATTAGCCATTTGAATCGACACATCTATTATGTAGTAGTTTATTAGCAAAGTAATTATCATCTCAATCTTAAGATTTTTCTGTTGGTTTTCTGTAGTTAGACGTCCACCAGCACATCGACCACTTCATTGACAGGTCCTGCATCCGTGTTACGTTCTGTGTTTTGCAACATGCCATTATTATTTAGTCATCTATGTAGCTTATCACTCTTTACAATTAACCAAACAATGATATTCTTATAAAATTATACAGGTGCCCGCAACTCTCTTTGATTTTCTTTTCCTTTTAATTATTTCAATAGCTTTAATATTTGCCACGTCATTTTAATAACAATGAAGATAGTTCCTAGTACGCAAAATATTTAATAATTCTTTTAAATGTTTCGCCAAAGGTTAAATTCAACCAATAGTGCTAATATCATTAAAATTGCTTCGATTTTCGCAGTCATGCCATGAATGAATCAGCCGACAATCCAGGCTTTTTGCTGCAACTCCTTGGCAGGTCCGATGCGTGTAGCTATGCCCGTTGGATTGCGTGCTAACAAACCCTGTTACATAATACGGTATTATGAATAATTCAGGGATCTGCAAATAACAGCCTGAAGAGATCCAGCATAATTCTCCTAACAACTTGATTGCGGTGGCCACGAAATCTTGTTTTGATGCTTTAAATCATAAATAAACAACGGGATAGTAGGTATTTGTAAAGAATCATTCATTTTTTGAGAAATTCCTATGGTAGCAACGTCAGTTTGGTGCAATTTTTCAGCACATTTTATCGATTTATATTTTTTTTTTTTATTAATATCGTCGTTTTAAGAAAAAATGATATCGTTTGGTGATTATTGCTGTATCCTTGGTCAGTCAGATCATCAGCATGTAGCACCATATTAGTATCTTTCCGATCGCATTCCTTGGCTTTAGAGCATCAAACCACTAAATGCGAATTCTTAGATTCATTATCGTATTTAAGACCGGTCTCTAAGAAGTTTACCCATCGTCTAGTTCTTGCTCAAAAATCAAAATGATAAAATTTCTAAAGTTTATCTTACCCTTGCTCTACTCAAATATTTATAACAACTACCCAAAACTTTAACGTATCTGATTCGCTGTTTACCATCAATAATCATTCAAATTGCCAATTTATTCAGCCTATTGATCTCGAGAACATGTGAAATTGCGCGTTGCCTTGTATTTGCAGCGAATTAATTTAATTACAGTGCGAATGGTAAAAAGATGATCTTTCGCGTGCCTTCGTCGGCAGATGCAGTTGAGGCTGTACAGCCGTAGGTACAATTATTACTCTCCGGGGCGTAACCGAACGCACGCGCCTGTTCTATTTTTGAATTTTGAACTTTTGCGGTCCGCCATTTTGTTTTTCTTTTACTATGGTTTCCTTCAAGTAGTCGTTTCGTAGTGTATCATTATACCCGAGATGACGTTCACATGGCTTAAGCTGGTTTTGATGTATCAATAGAACGTCTCAAAGACAAAATTCATTTGCCACCTAGCAGTTATCTTTCACGATGTAGGCCATGCAAATAGTTTAGAAACTATAACATTTTAATACCAAGATCTACAAGATCATATGATTATGTTATTCATTGACTAAGCAAGCATACTCAAGCATATTATGATATGGTATAGCGACTTTTTTGTTATCCACCATTATTTTGCCATCTTGGTGTAACAATTCCTTTTTCCTATGAATTCTTTATAATTTTTTTTCGGCCTTCTCAACTTCCCTTTCGTCTTCAACGAACCATAGATTCATCTTGAATCCCAACAAGAATCCTATCGATATTTATAAAACATATCTAACACTGCCCCGCCCTACAGTTGCAACATAAACTCTTAAAGGGGATTCTGATCATAAAATATTACCTTAAATCAACCGCAAAACATGGCCAAACGGGTTCAGTCTAGCAAAAAATTATTTAGTCCTAAAATGGCGCGCATTTTACACTAAAGCAACCACAGACGCAGCCGCTACTTACTTAAATTAAAAAAAAAAACTACGCACGTGTAATTCTCAAACCGCATTTAGGGGTCGCGATTTCAGAAAGAAAAAATATTTTAGAAGTCAATGCCCCCAAACGCCATCTGGTGTGCGCTCGCGCAGTTTGGACTACTCAGTAGAAAAAAAGCCTTCTTTTTGTTAATGCACCCCGTAGCAACGAAAAGCAAAGGCACATTTGCGTTTAAATAATTATTCTAGCATCAATTTTGAAACTTATTCCATTGCATTAAAGATGAGATATAAAGGTAAGAAATAAACTTTTTAATTATGGTTAATTTTAAGGGGTAGCTATTTGAAAACTAAGAAGTTTGCTGACGAAAAATTGCATGATACGCTTAAGGCTGAGGCAGAAAATTCAAAATGCTTTGCTTTTATATTGAACACGTTTCAGTTTTTAAAAAATCGAGATTAAATTTAGATTAAAACAAGATAATAAGAGTATTTGAAGCGCGTGCCGCCTGGTTGTTAAAACTACCATGTTATATCGAGCTTAATAAATTAATAATGAAAATGTGCTGAAGATAACAGACTAAATAAACATAGGGCGTAAACCTTACCATAACGAAGTGTTAATAAAAAATGTTATAGAATTAGGGAAAATAAAAGTTGATTATAATTTGAGCTTGAAACAGGTGCTTAGATATTTCTAATTTTGACTATCTACCAAAGAAACCAAATCGACACCAATGACTTCACATTTTATATTTCTTTTTCAATCAACTTTGTTTTTCAGTGCGTTAGAGTCCATCAAAATCTGTGTGAATAAATATGATATCTATCTGCTTCGAAGCCAAAGGTAAAGCGCAATGTCTTAAGCTTTTCACTTAGTAAATTATCTGTTGTCCTAACTTATCCACCCATCTAGCCCATTTCTAAAATTCAAAAGGATTTCCTAAGATTCAGGCACAAATTTTTCGAAGACTGATTATACTAGGCGATTGGTAATTTTTTAATGTCAGAGTACTAGTCCTCACAAATTTTGTCTACCAGAGTAGAAACGCTAAGAAGTATCTGAAAAAATGCTTAAGATATATCAAAACATCTTAAGACGTGTAAAGTAGCTTACTAAAAACATTGAACTCCGTTGCTTAGCAACATCGGTAAGTAGAGCTTACAGAATTGCTCCGCACGGCATATGGCGTGTCCAAGTTCTCATAGTTTGTCATAGATTCGATCTTGGTGACGTGCCTGGCCAAAGCGACGGCCTAAATTTTTGTGCCATTAGAATAAATCTAGATTTTTAAAGATTTTTGTAAAAGCAAACCCATAAATTGTAAGGGCGAAAGATTAATGGGCACTTAATTGGAGGGTCAGGCTCTATATTAGTTTATTGTTAGCGCAGTTTACATAAAACCACTTATTATTCAATAATTACGCGTTATTAACTTGTTAAATTACAGCTCGTACAAATTTGGTAAGAACATATATAAATAATATGTGCAGATCAATCTTACTCGCCTTGCTGCAATTTTAAATAAATTTAGGTTATCGCCATGTTTAGAGAATCTGCATGATTTCTGTGCTCATACCAAATTATTTAATATTTTTGAAAAAGTTTCGGTTATGTGTGTGGTTTGCGAGTGTCATTTACATCTCGAGTCATTTATAACGGATCTTGTGTTAGATTTTTTTAATTCGCTTCTGCTTTATCCTCCAAGTTTTAATCCAAAATAACAATATCCAATTCTAACTCAATAGCTGAGTTGTGACATTAAAAATTATCTCGGAATCTGACTAGCCGAATAGTGAAAACCAAGTGAAAGCAATAAAAAATACACAGGTCACGACAACGATGACAGTCAGGCATCGATCCGAGGACCTCACGCGAACATTCCCGGCAGAACGACCATTACTAGATCGTAATCGTCGAGATATTTTCTAATTTGTAACACTGCTGATTCAATTATATCGAGACATGGAAATTAGGAGGGTCTTGAAATGATTCGGTTATTGTTGTATAATTCAATTAGTTATCTTTTCATTTTTACAAGATTATTGGTATTATGTGATTTGGAGAAAGACAACAGATTAGATTAGATATAGGTTTTTTTAAAACTTTTTGGTATCAGCAGTAAAATTCTTATAACACAATAAATACTCTGATTAAAATAATCTTCAAGTTATTTCAAGTGACAATAATAATTAATTTCTGAAAATTAAAACACAACAGTCCTAAACATCAATTGATTAGCAGTTTCACAATAAATCTTCATACGCCTTGCAAAGTCTTTCAACGCTCCCCTCGAAATTGTGACCCGAGAGTACTTATAATTGGCACAAGACCACTCAAGGACTCCACTAAATCACCAATACAAACTCACAAAGCTGGAAAAACATCATGGCGATCTAATTCTGTTTATATTTGCGCCATACGGAAGTCGAAAGCTGCATTAGTTTTTCTGCAAGCAACCGCGCCACGTGTCGCGATGTCTAAAAGCGGTTCTAGTATAGACCCTTGCGGCACACCTGCATACTCAGACGCCCAAATCTCAATGCCATTTACACAAAAACAGTCTTTATATCATTATAATACAGCTCTAGCATATGTAGAGGTAATTTTGTAAGTTGACGCGTATATTTGGCAGGAAGAGGGTGCCTATAGAATTATATTTAGTCGAAAGCTCCCTCGGTTATGATTTAACAAACGATACGCGACAAGGTGTGCGTGTCGAGACTTGTTCTCAAATCTATCGCATTGATGCTATGAATAATAATGTCGGGTCATTTTTTTTTTATTTGGGGGTTTAAATCTACTTATTTATCTATCAATTATGGTCTGGAGGTTATTTCTACGTCAAAATTAAATTCATTTTTAACCGGGGTTGTTGGTTTAAAAAACGTTTAAGCATATTATTAGAATATTTAAATGACTGATTAAGTATCAAAATTATAAGAAATATTGAAGTGTTCTTTAGTCAAGACAAGACACTCACCGAATGACCTTTTGCGACGTTATATTTTATGTAACTTTTTATACAACTAGGGTAGCCAATTATGCATTCGGTCCACGCAATATAGACTTGTAGTCACTGTAGTTTAGACACTTATTATATTTTAAGGAAGAAACTATAAAGATATCAACTCCTTCGAGTCAAAATACAATTAAAGAAAATAATATAAACTATGGTTTCGCCACCTCTTGTGCAAAAATTAAATCGATAAAAATTAAAAGTAAAGATAAATAAGAAAATTAATTTAACATACCTTTATTCCATAAACAAGAAACAGTGCCAGTAACAAAAGTATCGTAAATGATCTTCACGAAACTTAATTACCACTTATCCGTGGTAGCACTCGTAAGACATGTGGAATCGATACCACATACAAAACCATAAACATTTTAATTTGCAGCAGTCAGCCTACCACTAAGTACATCTTAAACTACAATTACTACCGTTACGCCCGCATCTATATACTCTGCGCCAATTTCTTAAACGACGTCAATAAAATACACATTAGTTCTTAAGTTTTTAATAACAAGATCTATAACTGCATGTTTTTCTGTTCTATTAACTGTAACGTCATCTGTGCATACAAATTATACAGTTGTGGATTCCCTTTCGTTCGATTTTTGCACCTTTCTTGTATCATTTATATAGATCGGATCTCAATTTTATAGATCTGCCATCTGGTGCGACCTTTTATTCTATAGAATTTGTGTCTAATGGAGTTTTTTTTTCTTTCAGGTACGTTTGCAAGTTTTGTTCTTGTAAAAAAATAGAGGAAAGGTGAATTTGGTGCACGTGAGTAACATAAAGATTATTGCGATCGTAAATTTAGATTATGATGCGACTCCTGTGAAATAATATATGAGATGGCTCGTTCATAAATGTGTTGTGGTAGGATAAATATTTTTATAGAGGTAAACATATTTTTAATAGGATTTTTATTAGTATCGACGTAATTTAATAAGTAAAAAAGGGGCTATTTCTGCTCAATTGATAAGATTATCTCTTCTACAGCCATACTCTTAATCTTTCTCCTTCTCACCATAAATTCCTGGTTGTTGGATGCATTTTGAACATTAATAGTAAATTATAACTTCGTTGTATAATACTAAGACTAATAAATGAAAGATACTTTACAGGTAAGTTTTTAAATTTTACAGTGATGAGAAGGATTATTATCATAATCGTCTCAGCATAATCCCATTGTATCATAAGTTATTTGACTCTGAAGCTTAGGTTTCGCATAAACGTAGGGCTGTAGGGTTTAGAACGCACCCGGAAAAACGTTAAGATAATGATGATGATTACGCAAGATGCCAAAGCATTCAGCATGACGACGGGCAGGTGCAACATGGAACAATCTGTGAGGTAATGGTGCGTTAAATCAGTGCTGTGCTTTCTTTGACCTTTTCTGAGGTTCGATAGGCTCCATTACAGAAACACACAATTTTAAAGATACATAGTTGCAGCTCAGGGGGCTTAGCCAAAGTCATAGTCTCAAAACGTTAACGAATTACGACAAGAACAAAATGTATGGGATTGTCATAAGATTGGCCACGTGATTTACCGCAGCTTATGTCAATCCCATGCATTTTGTTCTTGTCGACATTTGTCAACGTTTTAAAATTGTAACTTTGGCTACGCCTCCAGGAGTGATTGTATTGTCATTCCAGTGTTATCCCGGCTGCATCCATAGACGAATGAGCTCAGGGTCAGCTATAACGCAATTTTGTTTTTGATATGGTTTGCCCTCCAGTAAGATTCACCATTATTTTTCTACCTGACGTCAAATCTTCTTGTGTTTTTATTACGTGTAGGGTCTAAGAGTCTACCCTAAGTCGTATGGAAACCTCAAGGACATGAAAATTTATACATCTGTCTCCTACTCGCCTTTTACGATATTCACGAGACGAAATTTAGTGGTGCATTTTGAAGCCACACTGCCCCACGTATAAAATTGAAATAAACATGAAAACATATGATAATATGTAAGTTTTCTTATTACTTACATTTGTGTTTACTCAATGTGTGTGAATTATCATTATTTGTTTTATTAATTTATACTTATTTTATAAAAAAACTGTATGATTACCTTACGAATTACTTAAAATTTCCAATGTTAATTTGGCCTTTTCATCCGGGCTTTTAAATTTTCTTTCTGGAAACCCTGCGTGCAAAACGCTATTTTTATTCCATTTTACTTTGTTGCTGTTTTCTTTACACTTTTCAACAACAATTACCTCTAATATGAACGCAATAACAGACATCCTGGCCTTAGTTAATTATAGACAAAACGCTAAGTGTCCCTTAATTTTCACGGTTAAAATTAACTGGCATAACATACAAAGTAACCGTGACGGTAATTATCAGCATTTAGCATTCTGCAAGGGCTTGTGAAATGCGTGATATAGGCGCTTCTAGTCTACTTACAATATTGTTAAAAAACTGAATAACTTAGCCATAGGAAATGGGGGCATTCCTTTTTACTCGACTACTAGAAGGAGAGTTATGTTTTCCAACATTTGTATGTTTATTTTTTGTCGCTCTCTGTAACCTTTACGGTACCACGTCAGAGGCCGAGAGGCGGTTCCCAAGAACTCTGACACCAGAGTGTTCATGGTTGATTGACTTTGTGACCTACACGATATGATGAAACAGATGACGAGATATCATTACATTTGTAGGACTGGAGTGATGTTAGAAATAAAAAAATACTCGGTTTTATGATTTTTTAAATAGATTTCTTAAATGTATAATAGTAAAATGACGAAATAAATAACAAGAAATCCACATTACGATTCATAATTTTAAAAGCGAAAATAACTTCCTCGGTAGATTAAAGCTAAATGATTACAAAATATGGCGCTAATTTGCAAAAAATCCGAAAAATAAACAAACATACGTGACATTTCACCCACTGCGCGTGGTGGGATGTAGCTAAATAGCGTAAAAATAGTTTATAATCTTAAGCTTTTTGTTAACAGTCCACTTATAAATGCCCACAAGTCATTATTTAGTTACGGAGTTGAAACTATCCCTAAATGCTTCCTTCCATTATTATTTTGTACCTCATACCTTTATAGGATCATTTGTATATGTGTCGGTATGTCCACCTGTCAGAAATTATTTGTTGACGTGAATCTGGAAAATTAATTTATTACTAACTAGCGACCCGCCCCGGCTTCGCACGTCAGATCTATTGGAATAGTAAAATTCCTTCCCCTTCCTTCCCTTCTGGTACGAAAGCCGTGTACCTCGAAGCAAATTAGTTTCCAAACCATCATCAGAACTTCTCTTCTTCATCGGTCCCTCAATGCTGAGGATCGTGACCACATGTGTGTTTCCAGAGAGCGCGATCGGCAGCACTACGGACCGCATTATACATGCTGCCTCCAGCAGCTCTCCTCACGCTGTTCACCCATCTCGCTGGAGGCTTTCCTCTGGCACGTTTTCCATCTGTTCTGCCCAGTATTATGAGTTTTTCCAGACAATGCCTAGGTGATCGTATGATGTGTCCGAAAAAACTTAGGGCCCTTTCCCTCATCATCAGAACTAGAACCGCTTTATTTAAGTATGTAACCGCGAGCTGAAACCTAACTAATGCCTATATTTCAGCACCACGAAAATAACGATATGGCGAATGAAATTCGACGTCCTTACCTATTTCCGAAAAATGGCTGCTTTTAGTGCGTGCCTCGCAGACAGGCGCGGCCGTTCGTGCTAGACTTTTGTAATTAGGCTGCTACCTAGACGCAAATTAAATAGGCTTATAGATGTGACACTTCAAAAGTATTGTAGTCTGAACAAAGAAATGTTTTTAAGAAAAAAAAATTTTTGGCGCGCTGGATGTTATTGCTTGTAATGTTGCCGGTACGGCCACAAAATGCAATAAAACATGGCCCGTCTAGAAGCATCTTTATAGACAGCAAGGAAATATTAACAATAAAAAAATATTTTATTTTTGAGAAATGTAGGTACTAAAAAATATATTGATGCATAAAATGCATGACAAAAATTTAATAGAGGAGTTCCCTCTGTTCAGCAGTTTGATGTTCACTCATTTTCTACTTGACAACAGGATTTCACCAACTTTTTTAGATCCGATTGTTGCACGTACGCTTCAACTTGAAGCTTGTAATCCAACGTAGAATTAACTCCATAAACACGATGACTAATCTTCCTTTAATTTACTCAGCTGGCTCAGCAACCCGAAGTAGATCTTGGCCTCCGAAACGAGAGAGCGCCACAGTTTTCTATTCATGGCGATGGCTCGCCAGTTTACAGCGCGCATCTCACGCAGGTCAGCCTGCACAGCATCGCTCCAGCTATATCTGGGCGGCTGACTGACCGTCTTCCTGTTATCTTTTTTTTGAGTAAATTAAATTCAATAAAAGGCCTTATAGACGTAGTATTTTTCTGTGATTCAAGCCTTTGACCTAGGTCATCTGGACGACCTTCGCGTTTCCACGTGGCCGTTTCGTTATTTTTTTATCGCCACTCGACTTTTGGCTGGCCCTAATTGAATGCCTAGGTGTTAAGGTGGCTAAATAATTATTTATATAATACATAGCATATAAATGAAATGCTACACCTCTGTTGTTTTTACATATTTACCCGATTGCGCTAGAAGGAGGGTTGTGTTTTTCAAGAGTATAATTATGTATAATTGTATAGCACGCTCTGCAGCCCGAACGGCTCGATGGATAAAAGCTTAAGAGGTGTCGTGAGATACTTATACGTATTTACATCCAGGCTGTCCACTGATGGACATAGCGACCGAATGGAAATATACTTATTTAAAAAAATAATAATTAATGAAATAATTTAATAAATGAAATAGAGAAATATATTTAAACAAAAAGATATTTAACGAACTTAATCCTGTAATTTTAATTTGATTTTTATATTTACTAATTTAGGTACCTAATTCGTGATTAATTTCAATTATCGAAGCCTAAATTATAATAGACCAAATTTCAGCAGTCAGCCCTAAAAAGCCAGTAATTTGTAGTGCACAGTATGAACACAACACTAAAGGAATTTCGGTATAGCTACTTTAATTGGCTATTAGGCTGTGGCCATTAGGCTTCACGAGAGCCGACCCTAAACCCTAATTTAGTATCCTCGCGTGTACCTGTTTCAATTAGGAATTTGAGGTAGCTTACGGATTAAATTCTAGTAAAACTTTTATTGTTTTATTAGGTAACTATTTTACTCACTAGATCTTAGAACTAATATAGTTGACAACAATAAGTTAATATTATGCAACAGTAAATTTAGAAAATGAATATAAAGCCAGTTTTGATGCTTTCGCTCCTTGGGTATTTGTTTTTTTTATCTTTATTCTAATATTTGTTTGTTTGTTTGCATCGAATAGGCTTCGAAACTACCGGCCTGATTTAAAAAAAATCTTACACCATTGAAAAGCTAGACCATTCCCGAGCGACATAGGCTATGTGTGTACCTGGGCGAAGCTGGGGTGAACTGCTAGTTTGTTTATAAACGTCAAACTCGACAAAAACTAATACGCGCGGCTATTTTTCAGTTTTCTTCTTTTATAAGTTCAGTTTTATAAGTTTCAGCATTATTTTTATGACTTCAGCCCTTTCTGGGAAGGCATTTCTTGGTGGAATCCGCCACCAGACTGAAAATTTGACTTTTATTATTGACTTTTCCCGGTACTTGGCCACCTTTTACGCCTTATTCAGGTCCCATAAGTATTGTGCAAGAGCCAGGGTAGCTAGGGCATGACAGGAGGTGAGCCATCGACTGCACCGCGCCCAGTCACACAGGCTGCTGTCAAAGACCACCTTTTTGACATCATTAACTCGTCAAAACATTACATAACAAAATAATATAAACAAATAAACAAACATTAATGTTATGCTAATAACATTTCCCGGATTCTAGCCCGAAGAGGATTTTTTTCGGATAATATCCATCCATAATTGTTTTGTTTACTACAGCCCTTCCTATAATCTCCGCAATTTGGATTCCCGACACGCAAAATACATTTTTTTGAGAAAAATACTACAAAATACTTATAGCACGCGAATCCTTCTAATTAATGTGCAATATGGAATTAGGAAATCTTGGCTTGAATGTTTTTAACATGCCTATTGAATTTGAGTTTAGAACTTAAGCACAGAATAAGTAATAGTAATAGTGACTTAAGAATAAAAAAATAAATAAAAATATTGCCTACATGGACCAGTGGTTAAGGCGTTTGCCTGTAGACCCGGGGTAGTGGGTCCGACTCCTTTCTAGAAGCGTACTATGTTTATTTGTTTTGAGGATCTTGGAATGATGGTGGAATATTAATGATACATACCAGTAGGAGCCAGAATTTAAATGAATATAACAATACGTACAACTTATAAGGAAATATACCTATGTTAAAGAAATGTCTTCATTTTATATAAAAACCACATGACAACCATGATTAGGTATATTACAATAATCAGGGACGTTATGTTTATTTTGACCAATATAACAATATTAAACTAAATTTAGTTATTTGTTTTTCTTATTTTCCTCTAGGTACTTACTTGTATATGAAAATATGCTTCCCGATAAACTCACAATAAGGAAAAGATCCGTTGCATTTTATCCTGAGAAAAAAAAGTATACATACATATCAACACGCCTGTTTTCCTTAGGTGTTTTCTGACACCAGGGTCTGCATGGTCGATTGATAGTGTCACCTAAACGAAAATAATGATGATGATAGACTAAATATTATCACTTACATCGTCACTCTCGTCATACACACTTTCCAATTTCATTAAAAAAATACATAACCTCCATAATACGTAGTCCTGAGATAAATAAGAGATTATTATAAAGGTCGTCGCTCGGGGTCAGACGGAAAATCGGGGGCGGAAATGTAGTAAACAAATACTTACCATTTGAGGAAAGGACATAGAGTATTTGTCTGAAAAAAAAAAAGAAATGTTCCAATACTCCAATTCAATATAAAATATAATCATGTCTTTAGTCTATACGGGGTAGACAAACCCTAGGGTTATAAGACGAGCGAGTCTCCATTTCGAGACTGGCAAATTTTGCTTTTGTGCGGATGTGTGTCTGTCTGTCTGTTTGTTCCGGGCTGGAGGTCGCATTTCTGAACGGATCCTAATTAAACTTGGCACGCGTGTGCCTTGGTTTCTTTTTGCAATTTTTGTCGAGAGCTATTTTTGAATGTAGGGAAAATGGGGGGAAAAGGGGGAAAGTTTTCTGTAACGTTGTTTACGAACGGATCCTAATGAAATTTGAAACAGTGTATTTTGATTTTTTATCATTTTTGTCGAGATCTTTTTTCATGAGAGGGGAAATGGGGGCAAAAAGGGGGAAAATTAAATAAAACCATAAAAATTAGCGCAGTAGCCATTTTTTATCTATTCAAAAAACGAAACAACGAACTGTTAACTCGTTCCATAAAAAAACCACAAAAAAAGTTTGACTCCTGTCAATTATCGTGAAATCCTCAGATCACATTGAAATCCATTAAAATAATCGTCGAGCTAAATCGCTTGATTTCTCGCTAAACATTATCTAATAAACAACAATATATACGATATCAAAATAAACATTCCAAGATGAAAAAAAAAATATATCTTATAAACCAAAAACTTTGACAAACATATCTTTGCCGTTCGACCATTAACTAATTTATCCTGTTTTGTATCAATTGGATTATTTTCGAGGTGCATTTTTAAGTTTGCAGGGCGGTAATGAATGATACACTCTATAAATGGGTCAATTCATTATCTCTGTACCGATCTGATACGGGATCGTTATATTTTTATTTATTTTTTATTTTATTCCGAGGCGATACATTCCGATCGCATTCGTCGAGGAGTAGAAATCAAGCGGGCACAGGAAGATGTGGTATTCAATAACGAAGTAGCTGCAAGATAAAGTACCACAATTTTTTTACGATAGTTTCGCGCACAATTTTGTCACATAACAATAGGTTTTCTATTATGTCTGGATTCTGAGAGCCAACGGGTTAAACGAGAGACAAGAGAGAGTTTTTTTTTTTGCTTAAAATGTTTTTGATTTTATCTCTGAAATTATATCATACTTTAGGTTGGAGAAATACGATAGATATTTTCATTTAATATGTGTAATACGTATGATTAAATCTTAAATCTGCCGTTGATGAAACGCTGTATTCAACTTAAAGCTTACTTATTAGTACTATTAGGTATTCTGTGCTTATACTTACGTCTCTACTCTCGAGTCTTACTTAGTACTTTATCGAATCCAATCGTTAGCTTTGTTTCCATAATTCTAAATGTAATTTTATAAGTTAATCAAACAAACCTTCGTAATATGTATAGCAACGATCACATCTAAATATTTGCTCATCAGGCCACACGTACGTATACCACATCCAAAGCATTAGAATGTTTCTTGATTCCTTGCCACTCTGTTCTCAGAACACAATACACTGATTGTCGCTTAGCACCGTGCCACACGCGGTGGACACCAGCGGTGGTGGAGGGGGGGAGGCGCCGGACAGGGATGCCAGGGGTATTGGAACTGACCTGAGGAATTCTTGATGGCCTTGGTTTGTGATCAGCCGAATGTGTGAGATACATATTGTAACATGGTTAAATTCGAAGTTCATCATCATTTCGAGTAGGTGACACGGTCAATCGACAATGGTGTCAGAGTTCTTCGGAACCTCCTCTCGGCCTCTGACGTTCTTTTAACAACAACCAAATGATAACCGGGACAAACGGCTAACCTAACCTAACGTGCATTCCGAAACACGGAATCTTTATTAACTGCAATGTCCTAACCAAACTGAAAACAACAAAGTACAAACATTTGGTGAGAATCGAATCCACGACCCCGGGTCTACAGGCACTCTCTTAACTACTGGACCACGGAGGCAGTTCACGGAGGATTCTTCAATGTAGGTAGATCTGTTCAACGGAACCCAGACTTCGAATATTCCCAAGCTAAAGAATTGGAGAAAGAATTCTCCAAACTAGTAGCAAGCATTTAACAGAAAACAACTCCACAAAGCATTCCTCCATTAGGAATAGAACCCACAGCCAGATAAAAAAGCTAACATGAAACACTAGATCAAGAAGCATAAAAATCAGAACTAACAAGAAACAATAAGGACGGCGCCAACACCAACAGTATTCCTAATAATGTGATCAATCCTATCACTTCTGATCGTTATCAGGCGCCATCGCCCGATGTGGTCAGACGCAGGTACCGGCCGTAAACATTTAATTTGCAGATAAATGTGGCTGATACGGCTAAACGAACACAATTGGGTTATCGATAACAATATTTATGTGAGATCTTTGTTAAAATAGGTGTGAAAGTTAAAGAAATTTGATACAAACTTCATCTACGTTGGAATGTTTTTCAGTAATTTTTGATCTTTATTTCGTATTTTTTTGGTATTATATTATTATCACGCAAGAGGAAGCTAAATTTTATGTACGAGTTTTCTCTATATCCCATAGCAAGTCTTTCATGGGTTTTTATATATTTTTTTTTAGTTTTCTATTTATTAAATACTATGAGATATGAGTATTACTTTACCTGTCCTAGTGAGCCTGAAAGACATCACATTGTATACACATTTTACCAAAATAAAGTACGTTTTGTAACAATCCGTTGACAACATCCTTTTAATATTTTATCATGAACTGTATTTATACGTATTATTTATCATCTGCATTTGTTTGTCTCATAATATTAATAGAAAAAAATATCATTATTTTCAATCAAAATTGATTTAATATTCCATTAGTCCGGTCAAATTAGACATTTGACCCACGACAAATTCAGGGGAAGCTGAAAATTCTTACAATTGTTTAAATCATAATTATAAACATTGTCTTAAAAGTCCCAATCGATCCCATGTAAGGAAAAAAATTTAGCGGGGTAAAAAGGTCCAAAAAATGGGTTTTTCGCGATTTTCTTGAAAACGGTAAGTTTTATCGCAAATTTACCTTAGACATAACTTGTAGATCAGGAAATTTCCTATAAAAAAGGTATTAATAATTTTTTCTTAAAAGCCACCGCTTCTGAGATATAACGATGCAAAAAATTGCAACTTATAAGCGCGCGCCCATATACTTGCGCTAAGTACACTACCTCAGAGGTGGCGTGGAAACGTGTGCGTTTATGACGCTTGCAATTTTTTGCATCGTTATATCTCAGAAGCGGTGGCTTTTAAGAAAGAAATTATTAATACCTTTTTTATAGGAAATTTCCTGATCTACAAATTATGTCTGAGGTAATTTTGCGATAAAACTCACTGTTTTCAAGAAAATCGCGAAAAACCCATTTTTTGGACCTTTTTACCCCTGTAAAATTTTTTCCTTACATGGGATCGATTGGGACTTTTAAGACAATGTTTATAATTATGATTTAAACAATTGTAAGAATTTTCAGCTTCCCCTGAATTTGTCTTGGGTTTACTAATTTTTTGGTCTAATTTGACCGGACTACATACTCTTTTATCAAACTTTAAAACAAAGATTAAAAAAAATGTCTGGGACTGTGCGCGATTCTAAATTTTTTGTTTTAAAATCATATCAATCTTCAGAATAAGCAGATACAAATAGCACACATTTCAAAGAAGCTAGTTCAATTATTGTAATACTAATATTGGCGATCAAAGCTAATAACGTATTCACTGTAGAAGTCACCGGAATTGGAAATAGAGATCGGAACCTATTGAAATGAAAGAACGTCATAACACCGGCTAGTTAGTATGAGATGTGGTCAGACGCAGGTACCGGCCGTAAACATTTAATTTGCAGATAAATGTGGCTGATACGGCTAAACGAACACAATTGGGTTATCGATAACAATATTTATGTGAGATCTTTGTTAAAATAGGTGTGAAAGTTAAAGAAATTTGATACAAACTTCATCTACGTTGGAATGTTTTTCAGTAATTTTTGATCTTTATTTCGTATTTTTTTGGTATTATATTATTATCACGCAAGAGGAAGCTAAATTTTATGTACGAGTTTTCTCTATATCCCATAGCAAGTCTTTCATGGGTTTTTATATATTTTTTTTTAGTTTTCTATTTATTAAATACTATGAGATATGAGTATTACTTTACCTGTCCTAGTGAGCCTGAAAGACATCACATTGTATACACATTTTACCAAAATAAAGTACGTTTTGTAACAATCCGTTGACAACATCCTTTTAATATTTTATCATGAACTGTATTTATACGTATTATTTATCATCTGCATTTGTTTGTCTCATAATATTAATAGAAAAAAATATCATTATTTTCAATCAAAATTGATTTAATATTCCATTAGTCCGGTCAAATTAGACATTTGACCCACGACAAATTCAGGGGAAGCTGAAAATTCTTACAATTGTTTAAATCATAATTATAAACATTGTCTTAAAAGTCCCAATCGATCCCATGTAAGGAAAAAAATTTAGCGGGGTAAAAAGGTCCAAAAAATGGGTTTTTCGCGATTTTCTTGAAAACGGTAAGTTTTATCGCAAATTTACCTTAGACATAACTTGTAGATCAGGAAATTTCCTATAAAAAAGGTATTAATAATTTTTTCTTAAAAGCCACCGCTTCTGAGATATAACGATGCAAAAAATTGCAACTTATAAGCGCGCGCCCATATACTTGCGCTAAGTACACTACCTCAGAGGTGGCGTGGAAACGTGTGCGTTTATGACGCTTGCAATTTTTTGCATCGTTATATCTCAGAAGCGGTGGCTTTTAAGAAAGAAATTATTAATACCTTTTTTATAGGAAATTTCCTGATCTACAAATTATGTCTGAGGTAATTTTGCGATAAAACTCACTGTTTTCAAGAAAATCGCGAAAAACCCATTTTTTGGACCTTTTTACCCCTGTAAAATTTTTTCCTTACATGGGATCGATTGGGACTTTTAAGACAATGTTTATAATTATGATTTAAACAATTGTAAGAATTTTCAGCTTCCCCTGAATTTGTCTTGGGTTTACTAATTTTTTGGTCTAATTTGACCGGACTACATACTCTTTTATCAAACTTTAAAACAAAGATTAAAAAAAATGTCTGGGACTGTGCGCGATTCTAAATTTTTTGTTTTAAAATCATATCAATCTTCAGAATAAGCAGATACAAATAGCACACATTTCAAAGAAGCTAGTTCAATTATTGTAATACTAATATTGGCGATCAAAGCTAATAACGTATTCACTGTAGAAGTCACCGGAATTGGAAATAGAGATCGGAACCTATTGAAATGAAAGAACGTCATAACACCGGCTAGTTAGTGAGTGCGTGAGGCGGTTACGATAGCAGCATGCGCATGAGTCACCGGATCTGAACATAAACGCGGGGATCTCGTGGGGTATCCTTTTCTCTAGCTATTTAGGTCCCATTGCTAAGAAAAAGATCATCTGTTCATCTCTTTCTAGGTCATTTTCTTCATATTTCTGAAGTACTTACGTAAGTTCATATTTCTGAAGTACTTACTTAAGTGCTTAATTTGATACCTAATCATTACATCAAATCCGCCAATTGTCTGCCCTCCGTTGAGCATTAGTTCTTTTACCGTGTACGTCAAATTGTAACTAGATGTGTTCAAAGATGAGTCTTAAATGCTGCGCTACCTTTAAGACAAAGTTTTCTAGTGGCCAGTGCCTGTTGTTGACTTATTGCTGATTATTCAAAAAGTTTTTTAAGAATGACTACTATACTATAATGTGTGGATTATTTATTAACACCATCATCTAAATCGCATAGAGTTAATGTAAGTATCATTTTTATCTCTTTTTTGTCTACATTGCCTTGCATCATGCATTCTTTATTTAGTGATGTTTGTGTGTCTGTTTCGTCAGTTTAGCGGAAACTAATGCAAATGCCCAAGCTTGGAACGGAGACGGAACAGCATGCGTGTTCTGCATAAAAAAATCTGATACTTAAGACTAAGTCTTGCAATTTACGAGCTGGAAATTGCAAATGGTATGCCTAGGAATTTCCAATAATTCAGTTTCATCTTATGTATTTTTATTTAATCTATAATGTTCCACTATTAGGCAAAGGTCTCCCCATCTCCTTCCAAACCTCTCTTTATCTTTGGATAAAAAAAAACTTCCGTACCTACAACTAGTCTTACTTGTCTTGTAACTATACTAACGTAACTGTAACCAATCTTAGCTTCGAAAAATTCTAATATCAGGGTGCACATTGTTACCCTTTTGATATGAATGACGGTCTCAGGAAACCGACATCTATTAGACTTAGGTAAAAGAACTTTAGGCTACTGTTTTCCCTTCATCGCCTTTTAGTATTATACACTGGCAATTTGAACTGTGCAGGACGAAGGCCATCAATGATTTCAATAATCCAGTAGAATGATCTATACTAAGATAGATGCACACGACACAAGTAATCTATCCTAACCATGAATCCAGATGGACATATGTTATTTTTTTAGCAGTTTTATGCAGGAAAAGTCGTTGGCGACAGTTAGCAACACGACAATTAATAAGAATAAACTGTGCAACAATAACGTAAACAAAAAAGTGGTCAGTCCCAGCAATTTCCTCATTTCTCATCCTTATGACACCATTGTTAATGGTGTATTTTTAATTTATTTACATAATATGTATCTTAAATCACCCAAAAGATATCACACCCTCATTGTCTGTATTCATTTCCCCTCGTGCCGTGCTTATAGACGAGTGTTTATCATCAAATAACCAATTTATATGAGATTTATTTGATCATTCAATCTGTTATAACGTAGCACATTAAAATTTATGTCCCTTTGTGTTAACAAATAACAACATAGGCAAAACAAATTCGTCATTAAACTTTGTTTGAATAACCTCATCAAAAATGTGTGTATGTTTCATGTTCAAAATTTTGTCATTGACCGAAGCAAATACGCTACAAATTTTGAAAGTGTTAATACTTGATTCAAGCTTTTTGAATTTAGCATTTTGAATATAAGCTTGTATAAAAATAAGTGGTGGTAAAACGGTGACTCATTCTTTGTCAAAAACCTTTATAAATACACACATGAATGGAACAAACTCTACAGAAGATCAAGAATACGAGGTTCAATTATTTAAATATTTTCAAAATCCTCTAAGCCCATTCAGAGCCACATATCTCGGAATCTAAATAAAAAGGGTCATTCCTCAAGACCCCAGCAACCCGAAATAAAATTAAGATATACCACTAAACGTAGACTTGTACCAAATAGACAAGTCGAGATGTTCTAAATTCAATTTTTTAATATTATTATTTAATTGTCGATATTAATGGAGTATTTTATTTGAAAATGAAGTGTACTATCTACATTATATATTATACAACTGGACTCCTGCCTGCCATTCTGACTCATCTAAGCAATTTTGACGACCTCCGTGGCGTAATAGTTAACATTCCTGACCGCTACTCAGGAGGTTCGCTCTCCGGTCAGGTAAAAATGAAAAATTATCTTTTTCTGATTGACCTGGGTCTTGGATGTTTATCTATATATGTATTTGTTAAAAAATATAGTACCGTTGAGTTAGTATTCCATAACAGAAGTCTCGAACTTACTTTGGGGCTAACTCAATCTGTGTGATTTGTCCCTATAATATTTATTTATTTCTCATTTGCGCCGCGCTGGTCTCCTGGTTTCGGTGCCTAATGGTTCTACTATGAGATTTTGTTAACGTAGTCACTGTATTAGGATTTTGTATGGAAGTGTTTTAGGTCATGAACTAAAAAGCAAGTACCTCTGCCATTTTTAGAGTAGAAAATATTTTAGGATAAATTAACAATTATTAGGGTAAGAGATACAGGGTTTGCTTTCCTCCTTTTTCTTCTCCATTCATCTATATATAATAAATACTTTATGGTAAATCAACAAATTTATGAAGTCAGAGAAATGAGTGTGAAGATAGTGAGAGAGATCTGTAAGATTCTTAAGTTTTTACCTACCCCTGGCGTGATATGTATGTACCTATGTATGGCAATTCAGATTAAATTCACCCTGTTATATTTGATCACAAACCTGCAGACTTCATCTAATAGACGCAATACAAATCAAAAAATATATAGCTCCACCGAACATTTGACTAATCCATCGTTTAAATAAGTCTATGTCACTAACCCACACCGAGAAATAATAATCCTTTTTATCATGCCTCATCTAAATGAAGACAAAAACGAAAATTCACTCTAAGCAACACATTTTAAAGTTACTTTTTATAAATTTTGCGTTTAGTAAAAAAAAAATCTAATCCTAATCCATAAAGAGTATTTCGAAGCAATTTTCTTTGAAATAAATAAGATTCAGTGTTTGCTTACTAGTTTTTTTATCTTATTTTGTTTTAAGGTTTTAGTTTTTTGATCACAAAATACAACAGATTATTTACTTGGCTATTTGACAGTACTATCACTAGTATAGTATTCTGTAATCTGGAGTACTGTACTATCAATGCTTTCGTCATCTTCTACAAGCTCGGGCGATTTCGTACAATGGGCAGTGCTCGGAGGAATAATTGATATGATGTCAATAGCGTTAGTACTATTATAGTATTCTGTGTCAATAGTTACTTTGTATCTATCGACAGACAGGGTATAACCCTTGTCGGTGTAACCCTTGACGGTTTTGAGTCCAGTGTATGTACACTGGACTCAAAGCCGTCATGCACTGTTCATGACGGCTTTAAGGGAATTTCCTCCCACGTACGCTGGTGTTGTGGAATCAACTCCCATGCTACAGTTTTCCTAGGGATTACAAAATGAGGATACTCAGTTTGAAGTCAGCCAGTGCGTGCTCTATGTGAAATTACTTGATTACTTGAATGGCACATGCAACACGAGTTACAAGGCGTTGATGAAGTTCATTCATTCATTTCGTGTAGGTGTCATGGTCAATCAACCATGCACACCCTAGTGTTAGAGTTTTTCGGAACCGGGCGTTTCTCGGCCTCTGACATGGTTCCTTTAACAACTACCAGATGGCAGCCGGGACCAACAGCTTAGCGTGCCTTCCGAAGCACGGAATCATCTTTTTTGTCAGACAATCAGGTGATTCAAGCCTGCAATGTCTTAACCAAACTGGAAACAACTAAACAAAGTATGCTTCCCATAGGAATTGAACCCTCGACCCCAACCCCTCGAGGCAGTTAAGTGAAGTTACGGATGAAGTAACTTTAATCTTTGTCATCAAAATCTCCCACAAGATAATGCTAAGTGAAATTCTTCCACCGCTTCACTTTAGCCCTCTAACTAACTAGACAAGACATCACTACTGACTTGACTAAATGAAGAACATTCATTCAAAGATTGCCATACTGTGGCCACAAAAAAGGCATTATGTGCTCCGTTTACCGCTTACTCGGTCCATATATTTAATAGCCTATAAAAAATATCAACCAAGCTGTTCATTACAATGAATATCGATAGTCGTATCAAGGGCCCAGAAGCAAGCCTTGATAAGGCTGCCACGCGCCGGCGCAACAAATATTGGCTCTTCTAAAACCCCCCGATAGTCGGCTTTACATAATTCGTTATGCATTTCTAAGATAACGTGCAGGTGCAAGTAGTTCCACACAAATAAATGATAAGTTTTGACAAGTCACTCTTGTTTAAAATAGGACAGGTTGAAAAGATTGGGGACCAATTTTCGGGAGAACAAAATTAGCCGTAGGTATATTATTTATTAATTTTTTTTCTTTAAGTGAATCATACATACAATTCGGATTCTCTATCAGTCAACCATATGAACATAATCTAATTATTGACAACCTGTCTACGAGTATAACTAAAAGGCTTAAAAATACAAAAGTGTACTTTACTTACTTATTCTGCTCAAGGATTAAATTTTATCACAGATTATTAAATACTACACTTGAATTTGGAAATCGCGAAGAATTTTTTAATCTATGACTAATAGTAATAATATGTAGCGTTTTATTATTTATTTCTCTGTTGTCTATTCTGTTATTTTTTATTCAATTTTTTTTCGTCTTACTGATGGAAGGATGGGATTAAGACAGAAGCAAATATAGATATTTTCTACTATTACGAGTAGTGCATTGCCTTGCATGCTCTGTGCAAGAAAGTAATTTTCTAACATGAATTGTGTTACTAACAAATACGAGATGTTCCCTTAAAATAAAAATCCATTCATTCCTACAAATAAGTAGTTCATTCATAAAAAAAACCTTACACGTATTTGCATATCGTCACAATAAGCAACAGTTTCATTGATCACATTTTAGGCAAGAAAAGAGAAACTTGTGAAAAAAAAATATACAAATTCAACCGCCTTTCCCGTTTTGTCTAAACAAACTGACATGATCCTAGTTCAATATAAGATTTAACGGTACCCCTAGGTGGCGGTGCCTGTGGGCCCCGAATGGCCCCGGGTGGCCCCGGGTGGCCCCGGACAAAAGGTATTGTGGCACCTTATTATAGAATTTACACCTCCGCATTGCACACAAATAATGGCGCGCAAACCCGATTTGCGATAAGTGTTCCGTACTTTAAAATAATTTAGGTGAAAATTATTTCATAACTAGCTTTCGTCCGCAACTTCGCCCGCGTAAATTTCCCTCGGGAACTGTGCTTTTTCCCTGGATGAAAGGTACCCTATGTCCTTCCCAATACTTCAGGAAGATTGGTTCAGTAGACAGGGTGTAAAATCAATCAAAAAAATAAACAAACCTACAAACAAACAATCTCACTTTCGCATTTATAATATTAGTTGGGAAGTTGGGATAAACATGAATGCTTATTCAAATAAACCTGGTATTTTAGGTCGCAATTAAAATGCTTTAAATTAAGAAAAACACGATTTTACGCAACATATTGTAGGTTTCATAGTATATTTTTGAGATATTATATATTTTCACTTTTTTTATTCGTCGTTTTCCAAGGCTACTAAAGAGAGATTTCTGTAGAAAGAGGGAAGAACTTTATGTCAAGCAGTAGGACACAATTCTAGAATTAAAAATTAAATAACTAAAATAATTCAATAACTTGATTCTAATTCAGATTTCTTTGCTTTCAACGGTACCCCAGAAACGGAACTGTCATTGATTATTACACAGAATGAGTTTATCGCAAAAGTTCGTTGGATATGAATGCTAAAAGGTTTGTGTGAAAAGCATCCAATTCAATGGTAAGTTCTTGATTGTCGCCGCTCTATTCCGGACTCCCTT
Organism: Apomyelois bistriatella; assembly: GCA_947044815.1. Lineage (NCBI taxonomy): Eukaryota > Metazoa > Arthropoda > Insecta > Lepidoptera > Pyralidae > Apomyelois > Apomyelois bistriatella. Next base: position 557,307 of record OX345705.1, read on the forward strand.
CCGAACTGGACAATTGAATAGAGTCTGTTGTTGGATCACTAGAAATTGACCACCTATCGAGTCCATACAGTAATACTTATCAGGTTTTTATAAATATTATCTGCTACGTGAACAAATACATCAAAAATTTTAATCACAAAATAGACAACTCGCATTTTGCCCCTAGACACCACCGGCTTGCACCGCTGATGGTGCTATAGGTTCGTATCTTAAACTAGCTGTCCACATAATTTCACCTATCCGTGGTGTATGTAGCCTTTAACCTTTCCCATTAATAGGGCTATCATATTCACAAATAATTTTTCATCCGACAATAAGTAGTTTTAAAGTTATAAGCGTTTAAAGAAACATACTCAGCATTCTTTCACTCAGCTTCAGCATTATCATATTAGTATAGATATACAGGCTCATTATACACATGTTTTGATGCAACTATGTTATAATAGAGTTATTATAGAAATATATTTCCACATTAAGAAATATCAACAAAAACTGTCAACAAAACATAAAATCACAATACTAATACCATTACATAGTCTTACCTCAATTTTCGATATAATTATAACGTTAGGCATTGAGACGCAGAGGCATAATTTTATGCCCATTTCACTATAATGTGCCCAAAAGGCAGTAGACAGCCGTGATGAATGAGATGCGGCAACACAAAGGATATTTATGGTCACCCACCTATACCCAATTATCCTCTTGTCAATGGAAAGGTATGTCCATAACAGGGTAGCTAGCGATACAAAAAAAAAGAAACATTTCGTACGTGCAGTCACAATAAAATTTTGCGCTTTATTTGACATTCCACAGGACAATCATATTAAGAGTACAAGGACAAGTCGTATTTACAATATCTTCTTTAAGGGTCATATTCATACGTCCAATAAACTCAAAATAAATCACACTTCTAAATGTTGTAAAGAACTTACCGATAAAGCAGTAAAAAACATTATAGTAATATTTTAATGCTAAGGTGAAAGATATAAATATGATACAAGATCAAACACAGTTTGAAATTTTGTTATTCATGAATATTTATAAAAATTCTAAGTACATCAAAATACATTTACAAAATAACCTTGCTAATCGATTTTTGAAATCACAAAAATATATTCAGATAAATTTTCAAATATTAGCTCAAATCACTCTGTACTTAACAAGACCGATTTTGACCACATTATCCTGGCTCCTAATCACGGAGAAATCAGTCTACCTGAGCAGCACTAGACTTGAGGTGACGTCGCGAAGTTTGCCCAGTCTCTTGGCGCAACTCTGTTGATGCAACTCGCAGCAATAAGCCCTATTGAATGGCTTGCCACAGTACTCGCAAAAGAATATTCGTCGTGGATTAGGAGCTTGCAGGGTAGTGAAATGTCGACATACGCAACAATCTCTGAAAGAAGATTTAAAAATTATAAATTTAAAAACATCTTTAGATATTCTACTATTAGTATTAGCATAAAACAAGGATACAATTGAGTGTATGAGAGAATGTATCTAAACTAAACAGAAGCTGATGATGACGAGAAACCAACCCAACTGCCGAAGATAAATAAATATCAACATATATTTTTTAGTAGCAAGATTAAAATTGAAGCATGATGACCAAAAAAAATTAAAAAAAATTACAATTAGTAGAGACCACCATCCATCACCAGTTAAACGACAAACAATTTGGTTTTGTGTCTGAGGGTACAAAGATATGAGAGGACACGAAACATGTGTTGTAAGAATTATATGTGAAAGCCATGAGGCAGACATCTAACGGTTGTGGCTGTGGCAGTCGTTTGCATGAACTACCTAATTGAAAGAATCATCACTATTATTTTAGTCGCTGCCAGTCCACGGCTGGCCTTAGGCTTCTATCAACTATAAGGTTGGTGGGAAGGACGAGTGGACGGTTTGGGGAATGGAAGAATATCGCAAAACAATTTGATACGTAAATGAAATGTGAATTGAAATCACATATACTTTTATTCAATTTATTAACTTCGCAAATTCTGATTTGGCTTATATCCAATGAAATATAATATACTGTAACTCACCTGTTTGTGACATGGCTATGTATATGTTCAGTTAACTGCGATGGCGTTATAAATACTGCACCACAAACGTTGCAGATGAAAGATGTTCCGTTTTCTCTCAGCAGCGGTAACGGTAATTGTAGTTGAAGCAAGTGGTAAGGAAAGTTTTGCATATATGATATGATATTCTTAACAGCTTCTTTAGATACCTTTAACAGAGCTAGCAATCCAAGAGGATCAGTATTTACAGCTATATTCAACCTATCATTATCTGAGAAATTCCTTTTTACTTCTTCCGCACTATTTACTGATTCCACTCTATTTATAATTGTATCAGGCAAGGAATCAGTAACTTCAGTTGAATGTTCTCGAGTTGGAATATAATCTGTTAATATTTGCACAGCACAAGTTTCTTTTATATCGCCATTCAAAATATTATCTATATCTCTTTTCACTTCGTTGCTTTTGTTAATTTCTTCAAGCATAATATTATTTATTTTCGATGTTTCACGATTTTGGAATATTTTTTGTTTATATCCCAAAGCGATCTTAGAAGCACTAGTGTCTAAGCCCTGGTACGTAGTTTCAGTATTAGGCACTATAACCGCATGAGTACTTCGTGATATAGTCATTCTTTGATTATTTTCAGTCAAACTGGAATTTGGATATTCAGGCTTTGCTCTAATTTCTTCTATTAACATGTTTACAGACTTTATCAAAACATCTAACTTACTCTCAATATTTTCTAAAGAATCTTGCCTCATTTCATGTTTATCTTTATCAACCTGTTCCTGAATTTCATCAATATTCAACGCTACTTTGACAATTCTATCTTTAACATTTTCTGCGCTTTCTTGTTCTTGAAACTTTAAAGGTAATAATTTTAAATTAGTTTGTATGTATGAATCTGTTAATATGTGTGATTGTTTTTTCTTATAAACATTTTGCGATTTGTTGTTGGCATTTTTTAAACTTACACCACTTTGGCAACAATCTCTATTTAAAAGTATGGTAGTAGTACTGTCGTTAGCCTTTTTAGCTGCGGGCTGGCAGTTATAACGACATCCGCACTGATTTGGCCTATCTTTGTTTAAATACAAGCGAGGATCTGATGACAAAGGGTAGCTATTTGTTGATTTTTTTCTATAAAACGGAGTGTTGGAAGTTCTGTAAGTCTTAGAATTTAGATAATCATAAAAATTTGTTCGGGTCGACGTGCAGGGTTCATACAAATCTTTAATAAGATTTTTACAAAGATTCGACTGTTGGCACTTAAAATTCGTCCTGTAAAAGTCTTCAATAATTTCAGGTTGAGTTCTCTGATCAAATTCGTGTGGAATTTTAATGTAATTAGACGCATTGTTATATCCATGTTTATATTTAAGCTCATTTATGTAATTATTCCATGCATTTTCTTGTTTTTCTCGCTCACGTGCTAGAGCCAACTTTTTGACTAATTTTTGAAGTCGCTTGTTTCTTTCTGTAGTTTTAAAAACTAATTCCTCATTGTAAAAGTTATTAATAACAGGACGGCAGTATGTCATCTTTTCTTCGTACTTCTTTTCCTGCATATTATAAGATAAGCCTCCATGGTCAAGAGCAGAAACCCTGGATGTTAGCGAACTTATTTTAACATTACATATACTATTTGATCTGGAATATTGGTAAGAGTGAACCTCAGTGTCTGAAGGCACTCTATATTGAACTCCTACAGAATTTCTACGGTGTACAGACGAAGTAAAAGAACCGTCATTAGTATTATTTTCCTCCTGTAAATCAGTTCGTATAGGTTTAGGCGATAATCCTTTCATATTGACCTCATTTTCGTCAAATATATAATCCGGATTAATTTGAGAATAGGTTTTCAAATAATCATTAAAATTTTTGGTTAATACTGACCCATATTCTCTAGAATAAAACGCATTCGATGTACTACCACTTGCTTCGTCCACGAATTCTTCATTATGCTGTCGGTTTATTGAATAAATAATTTTATCCACTTCATTTAAGGATGGTCTGGTAGAAGCAGTTATCGGTCTAGATAATTCTTTGCTTGCTCGGGGTACACTCATTTCGCCAAATTTTATTACAATCACTAAAAATTTTGTAAATACCTAGTTCTTTGACAAAACTCATCTGGTTTGACAGGTTGACATAAAAGTGTCCTAATTTTATTTTCAAGATTTGATTTTGGATCTCTTCTTTATTAATACTCTTCTTCATCCGATCGCGTTTCGTAGTTACATATCTTCTGAAGCAAAGCCCAAATCTAGATTAGACTTTTAATTATGATCCTAGATTTGGCGGTACTGATTATAACAATGGCGCGACTGAAGTCTGACCTGCGTATCGTATATAAAATAGAAAATAGGTATTTTTTATTTTATAAAGTATCTTTGTATGATTTATACTCGTGTTAACGTTTGTTATTATTTTTGTTAAAGTTGACAGCATAGAGTACCTAAGGTCCTATCTAAATTAGGTTTTTTCTAACTTAGTTTGCAAATACTTGTAAAAATGTTTAAAGTGAGTCATCGACATAAGATAAAACTCTTGAAAAAATGACATAAATTATTCTTAGCGTCAATAATGTTGAAATTATAGCGTTGGGTGCGAAATAATGTGAAATAAATGGGCGACCCGCGAATATTAAGAAAAACTGGCGGGACCACCCAAATATGCGAAATGACCAAAAATATACAATATCTCGGTTTGTTTGCTTTGGAACCAGAATTGAGTCTTCAATTTGAAGATTTGTATTATCATATAGTTTCAAAAGATTCAGTTTTTGTTTATGATATTCAAATTCTATTAGATTCACATTTGGATGAATAAGGGAATATCAATTTGTGTTTATACAATAAAGTGTTTAGGTCGGCATGAGTGGCAAGAATAAATGAAAACTCTCTCTCTCTCATCTTAGCATCTTGGTTGCTTCCTCAGCCAATTGCTTGGGTGCTCAGGGTTTGCTGTCCTGCTTGTTCTCCTCTACTTTGCCCTGTCTACGGCATCCGAATCGAACTTAGAAAGATTAAATCAAAACTGTGGCTAAATAAATTTATGTTTTAAGGGCTCTTCGCATATGTTTACCATCTTGGCATACAAGAAATGAGGCCTGATATTCAGCAATGGAAAAAAACTAGGGTTGCTATGATTACCTGGTGATGACCTAGAAAGTCTGAAATGATAGTTCAGTCCAGTTCATTTCAGTACTGCGATAGTCAAATAGTACGAACACTATTCTGGACTATCATTTTAAACCTTCTCAAAACATCCTAGGCCACAATTTGACAGCCATATTGTATCTAGAAACACAAAGTCTCTGATTGACAAGAATGGAGAAAACCAGCAAAATTATAATGTAGCATCTTCAAGTTTTTGAGCTACGATGACCGTGTCCATGATACGCAGGTCGTATACTTGACTGTCAACCTAATTTCGTGTAAAAAGGGTCTCCACATCCTATTTAGATAACACGTCATCAGTATAACTTAAAACATGTTTTCATGTTGCTCATTCGTTCGCAGCTAGTTCAACGATTATGCTAATCGGTGCTATAGAATATTCATTGAAAATAGCCTCAAAAACACCCTTCACGTCGTCCCTTGTCGCTTTTTCTGTTTGTCTGTCAATGACAGTGATGAGTTTCAAAATGGTTTTTTTATAATTTGAGACTCATGTTTTGTTGTGCTGACGACAATTTTGATGTAGACGCCCATGTCACGGTATTGTCGCCGAAATTTTTTAACTTTTAAGTCTATCTACCTGTGGTTTTGGTGAGAGATTCGCCTTATGACCTGGAGGTCAAATAATTCTCGTCAGAAGCTATGAGGCATTTCATAAACTTATTCAATGAGCGACCGACATGGGTGTTAGGTTTTTGGAGCTGCCTGAAGTCATGTGACTTAGCTTAAGCCGCCGAGATACCAGTAAGAACCAATGGCTTCACGTAACTCGACTCGAACGTACCACTACTGGTAGCGGCGACCAATCCAAATAACGACAAGTAAGTATATAAATTCTAGTACTATGATGAGATTAAATTAACATAGCAACCCGCTTGTATTCTTTCGAGATAAATAAGAATATCATACGCAAAAACTAATCAAAATATCGACCTACGATTTCTATACGAGAGGTTACGTTCGTCACTCCTGGCAACTCAGCAGGAAGGTTGTACAAGTACATCATTAAATAAATTACGGTAGGTCATAATATGATGTGATTGACTACAATTTCAATAATACTTAACCAATAAATAACTAATTCCATGTTATTATAAGGTTTACCAATTTATTTTTCTACTAGCTTTTCGCCCCCGTGCACTTCCCTTGGGAACAGTGTTTTTCCTGGGATGAAAAGTACCCTATATCCTTTTCAACACTTCTAACTATGTGTATGTGAAATTTGAAGCGGAGGCGCGGGCAACAGCTAGTTTCCAATACGATAGAAAAACATCTAACATTGAAACAGATAATTGGGGCAATACAGAATATTATAACGTTAATGATGACCATGTTAGTAGCACACAAGAAATAAAAAGAAACATTACAACCACAAAAGCCCAAAACGTATCTCGAGACTTATCTGAAGATGCAACAATCAGAGTCCTTAACAACATTATAAAGTATAAACCAATTGGAGTAAAAGAGAAATAAGATGATGGTGACGTAGAATTTGTTCGTGTTGAAAAGAGATAGGTAGAGTATTGTGTTTACATAATAGTTGTCTACATGAGTGCTCGATTGTGTTCTGTGACTAGTATTTTTTTATTATTATTTGATCTTATTATTCATAGGCAAGCATTATTGTATCGCTGGTTTGGGGTACCGCCTTCCAATTACAATTCATGGTTAGGGTTCCTTATGCGACCATATTATCAATTCATTTAACAGTATAGATTAGTGAGTATGGGTAAACCCATCACTATTGATTTCCTGTTTCAACTACCATTATGCTAAACGTTGACTAAGGTCTTATGACCCTAGGCTCTGTCTAACCCATTTGGGATAAAGACGTGATTATTAGACCAAGACAAAAAAAATGCTACTATCATCATTATAAATTTAAGAGCTAGTCTCTTGACCGTAGACTTCCTTCCATTTTGGTCTATCATTAGCCAGTTCCTTTATTACTTGATACGACACGACGTTTGTTTTATCTTTTATCTGTTTCATATAGTTATATGAAATCAGAACATCATGAAGGAATGATAAAAGGAAGAAGGGGTCCAAGTAGACCAAAGCATAGTTATATGTTGTTATATACGGCATAAATATTTAGTTGACCAAACCAAATGGCTAAATGCAATCAGAGAGAGACGCCAAGATAAAATGATCACACAGACCATCTTGGACTTGTTAGAATTGAATAACGTTTAATTCACGATACAGAACCACCCTTAGCTGTCCATCCCCCGTTTTTTGGCCCTTATGTGAGGAATGCGCGGCGTAGGAGATTAGCTTCACAAAGCGAGGCCGCGACTACACCTAGTATTGTCCCAATGCGTTTCGTCTGTCTGTTTCCACGAATCCAACGACAAATAATCAGATTTATTGATTGCTCCGTGGAAAAACATTGGAATGTAATCGAATATTTTGCTCTGTTACGTATGTTTTTATACGTTTTAGATACCAATAATTAGGCGCCCTGGTGATTTCTTTATTATCCATAAATCGTTAGTCTTCACTGGTTTTTTTAAATTATTAGCAGTCGGTTCCGCCTTCCAGATTTTCTTCAATACTTCACACGATGTTTTGACGCTTAGTACTACTTGTCAGAAGTTAAAAGAACAGGCGGCTTAGCCAAAGTCACAATCGCAAAACGTTAACGAAGTACGACAAGAACAAAATGTATGGGATTGACATAAGATTGACCACGTGATTTACCGCAGCTTATGTCAGTCCCATACATTTTGTTCTTGTCGACATTCGTTAGCGATTTGAAATTGTCACTTGGCTACGGGTGTTATTATCCCTATCTAAGTCTTCTCTCTGTTTTTTTTGGGGTTTGCGTCAACGATCGTGTCATGTCGTACGTCTAAACCCAACTAGCAAATATGTCGCATAAATAAAGTCATACAACTTCTAGTAGAAAGTTTTATAACTCTATAAGACTTAATATAACCCTTTGCACGCTAATCGCTTTCCGGCGAAAATCGAAATCCGTGGATCTCGATCACCGGCGACATATGTTTTTGGAAAAGCGCTGAGATGATAATAGGTTAATGTTTCGGGAAAACCACGTAAGGTTTAGTCAAACGTGACCCGTGGTGAGGCAAGCTCGTGGGAAAACCTTCGGAATCCACCCAGGTATCTTATCGGCTCCCGATAACGACTTGCCTTTTGTTTAATCTGTGCAAATAATGTGACTTGTTCTCTATTGATGGTACTCACACTTGTGTAGTAATATAGAATGAGGTGAGAGTTGTCTTCTTCACAGCGTTTTCCCGGTTACAATACTGATAATTTTCCATCCACCCTAAGGTTGTCTATAAGATATAGCTATAGCAATAAATCCCCCTTGTTGCCACATTGTTTTAAGCAAATCTGTTTAATGTAATTTTAGTGTTTTGTGGTATGGTGGTGTGGTGTTTTCTGGCTGACAATACGGTCGAAAAAGATCTCAAACTCGAAAATTTGAGAGCCGATTTGGCTCAAGAACGAGCTACGAGGAAAAGACGGACAAGGAAGGCCGACCCCAAGTAGATGGGATACGGTCATAGCGAAGAGATTGTATTGTGTTGTATTGTACAAGCTTGGATTCCCTTTATAATTAAGCTTTGGCATTACCTTTATGACATATCGCCTGCCTGACGTATACAATCGGTAATCCGATGCTACCTAATGGTAGGTAGTAGGTATTTTGGAGCTTAAAAGTACAAAAATATTTTTATTTTTCCGTTCCATATTTAATATAAATTGTTTTTGTTTTTGTTATATATCAAATAAAGACATTTTCTTTCTTTCTTTAATTCATTATCCGGCATTCGTTCCTAATGGCCGACTGTTTTTTTGGCTCGAGTAATAAAATACAATAAACTCCTAAGCTTAACTATGTTCATCTTACAACACCCCTTTTCGTAGGCGATGAATAAAGCGGGAATGAAAACTGAGCGAAGTTACTAGTTGCCAAGAGTGTTAAGAGTGAGTCACATCTCGTCTGAAGCGCCAGACGCAGAACTATGTGCGGGCGTGCCAACAGACAGACAGAAACTACATTTTTTGCAGATTCAGTACATACTGTTGCGTAGTGCAATTTTAACATAACTAGATTTTACATACGGCTGAGCTTGTATTCATAGAAAAGTAAAAGATACCTACTATAAAATATATGCTTATAATTCCCAAAAAAACTTAACACCTATCTCTGTGATGTAAACTTAATGCGCACGCAAATTATGAAGTTTGGGAAGACGACTTTGTCCTTTCGAACATTAAAGTAGGAAATCATAGATAAAAAAAAATTGCCTCGAACTGCGCGCGATATCAAATTCTTTAAGGAAAAACGTTCGGACAAAGAGGATAAGACAATATACTCCACAGAATTTAGAAATATTAACAAGAAGTGGTCACTGGTTTGGCAAGCCAACGTTTCATTCAGAAAAATGGGCGGGGAATTTGATTGTGTTACTTATTGCCACTGTTATTGGCCGATAATATGAGGTGGTTTTGTTGTAAACTACGTTATACATTTCTAATAAGGGGTGATGTGGTTTACATGGCTTTACATGTATTAATTGAAGATAAGATGAGAGAATACCACACTGATGCTAGAACTAAATCCGCGTCAAAAAATTTTTATTCGGATAATTTCTTTTCTGTGCTATGCTCTATAAAGAAAACATAAGAAATATGCCAATATTTTTGCCAGACATCCCTATATTTTTCCGGGAATAAGGAAATTGGTTTGTCTAAGCACATATCGCGGCCATAAAAATGCGTACGGCCATGACTGGCGGCTAGCCAACCGGAATCAATTCTGACTTCCCAGTGAGTGGATATTACTTAAGTATGGAATAAATTGCTTTATAAACCATATTTATGTGTAGAAGCTGTTGGCTACAACGTGGTCCTCCTTTAAAAAGGCAAGCATTTATTTTTAACGACTATGTATTGTATTTTGCAATTGCACTGGAATATAACCTAGCAGTACCGGTCTAGTAGTCGTAGAAACCATGTCAGAGGCCGATAGATGGTTTCGGAGTCTGCTTCTATCTTCTCAATTGCTCAAAACTATTATAATATAAATTTGGCCCAGTAAAATATAACATTCACGGCTAAGTCAGAGACCACAGCTAGGTCACTCTTTAAACTAGCTAAGGAGCAGCTGGTTTCGGTGTGTGCAAGGTCGATTGACTTTGTAAGCACACGATATGAAGGTGTTGAATTCTGAGGGAATCGCCGAATGGGGAAATCATGACATAGGCGATGCGGCTAGCAACCCATCTATTGATTTCCTGTTTCAACTACCAATATGCTAAACGTGGCATAAGGTCTTATGGCCCTAGGCTCTGTCTACCCCGCATGGGATAAAGACGTGATTATATGTATGTCTGTAAAAATTCACAGACTGAACCAACCCTCCACCTCCCATGGCCATACCAGCTGAATTTCGAGAAAGTACGCTGTTCTTGTTTGTTCTTATACCTCATGATCTCTCTACAAGTTATCTAATGTGTCTCCTTATCTGCTATTTAGTATTAATGACTCACAAACTAAACCGCGGAAATTATAATAGAATTTTATACTTTCAAGACCACCCAAAAATCTGACACAGCGCGTTTACGCCACGCCAATAAATCTCCATCCATCTAAGAAATGAAAATATTTTCACACAGCACCTTTCGGCTTACCATCACAGGCGCCGCCACTTCTACGAAGGTCAGTACGTGCCTTAACTCGAGTTATTGCGTACCTTGGAGGTACCGTGCAAAAAGTTCGGATTCCGTACGTGTTTTTGTCTGATTGTTCACGTGTTCCTGTCGGCTTTATTGAGTGCCAAATACAGGTGTCAAAGCTGCCACATTCTGGTATTATCTCATATTTTTGTTGGTGCCATAGCTTACGACCATCTCCGTTCATATTATTAGTGGCATGAATATTTCAATTTATGGATGTCGTGGTAATGAAATGAAATAAATTTATTTGCAGGCAAACACGGTATAATTACACGTACGAGTATAAAAGCCACTCAAATCTGTTTTTCTCTATGGGTCGACTATTCGAAAATGTTTTTAGCATTATATCCCGAATAGTACCTATAAGTATCTATCATTAACATGCGGGACACTAAAGATTTAAATAAATAAATAATGTTGCTACATTTGCGTGTAAATCACAAAATGCGTTTGAATTATGTCATCAAATAAAGTTCAATTCTCATCCCATTTCCTAGTAAATTATTAGCTTTCTAGGCATTATTAAAACACAATTTCATTATAATTAACCCGCTAAACAGTATTCAATTCACCCTCCAAGGGTAAGGGGACACAAACCATTAAATCACATTAAAAGCCTGCCTCATTCGGCAGCGATTGGATCTGAATTCGTTGTCCTTGACTTACATCTATTGACTGTGTTTCCTTACATCTGCACACGAATTAGTCTCCATTAGAATTAAAATAGATGGTGACGTCATCATTTTTTTATCCTACTTTACGAGCCGCTAGTGATTAGACGTTATTTCTGAATTAAATTATATTGAAATAGGCTGTTAACCGCGGTTTTGCCCGCCCTTGGTATATACTAGTCTATAAATCAGGGTTTCAGGAAAGCAGGAAGGATTTTTTAATCTTGTTTTGTAGTTCCTCAGATTATCCCTGCACCGATATTCAGAAGCCTTTGTTGCCTCAAATAATCTGTATTAAGCTACGATTGAGCTACAAAGCCCAAAATTGACCTGATTGTCCATTCCACCTTCGTAATTTAACTTTCACTAGCCAACATGTAAGGTGAAGTGCCGAACAGCTGAGCGGCGGAAACGGTGGCGGACGTGACGTCACGGGATGTTAAGGCTGTCCTCACAGTAACTGGTGAGGAATACCAATGGCACATGAGTAACTGTGCGGGAATCTTGAATAAATCATTCATTCAAGGTTAGGTTGAGATGAGAAATTATCTTTTTATCATCAATTTGGGACGAACCCATAATTTGATTATAAATGCAACATACTTTGTCCGCTTGGTCATTATACAGTACCATGATTTTGATAAAATTTGATTCGAAGCCAGATTGGGCATTATACATTGGCTATATTAAAAAGAACAAAACCTAAGTATCACTGAGAAAACCTGGAGACGATGTAGCTTGCAGCCGTGTGACTTGATTCCTTTTTCCTCAGCTGCAATTGATGAGAGAGCTCGGAGACTATTTTTGAATTCATAATTATGATTTTCAATATATTTTCTTTCTCAAATCCCTTTTAGTTATTCTTTCAAACAAGAAATACCATTAACGTATTTATAATACTCTTAACTTTCTTTTAACGACAGTCTAAAGAGATGTTCACCGACATCGCGAGCATTTATCAACCTCAATCAATTCTATCAATCATCAAACATCACAGGACCACCGCTACACGGAACGGAACGCCTAAGAACTCAATCATCACCAAAAAAAACTCATCACATTCTAAATAGGGTCTGGCAGGAACAAATCAGCGCTAATTTGTTGAAAAACGCGAGCGGCCCAGATCAAATCAAACACAGATCGCAGGACACGCCTCCATCTTGAATTTGAAAAGATACCGACTACAAACTTAATTGGAGACGTTCCCGACGAAAGTTGATGATCCACAAATTGTGTCCTTGTTGTTCTGTAATAAAGACCATTCGCAATTTGGCGATTCTTTGATAAAAAACGATTTAGCAGTAGGACAAACAATTCGGCGAAATAATGATAAAGAGTTTGTTACCAATTTGTGACTTATTGCGCAAATATTGGCCGGTCTAATGGCGGACCCCCCAGTAAGTGGTAAGTCCGTCATTAAAATTTGTGGGCTTAGTGTCGGCAGGCGTGGTAAGTGGAGCTGCGCTGATGCGAATTTGATGGTTGATCTATGGACCACCTATGGCAATAATTGTGTTTATTTTTTGGACACTGTTTTTTGGCTGTTTGAGGAATGAATTTTGACACACCATTAAATACAGTAGAATCAGTATCAATACTCAAATTATATGCGCAAAGCTTTCTACTTTGTGTTTTGGGAAATATGGAAAACTTTTAAGAATCAATATTTTATTGAATAACAGCTTTTTTCAGTTTTTACTATGCCTAAATCTATATTAAAGTATACTAATTTTTTATTTTATTTTTTATTTTAATCTTCTTAATTATTATTATTTGTTATAGTGATATTCTTATTTATGTTAAATTATTTTTGTCGTATCATTTTCTTTTATTATTTTATCATTTTCTTCTATTAGCTGTAACTTCAGTCCATTTTCATTTTCAATTTAATTCATTTACATATTGTGGTTACAATTTCAATGTCTTTGTATGTCATCTTTGTTCCAAATTTCTTTCATTCTTTTTTTATGCCCATTGTTACCAAACAGTCTAGGAATGGGCACTGGTATGTCCCCTGCCGGATTCCCACAGCAGAAGTCACGCGCCGCACTTGTCCCACCTATCCAATTTCTTTCTTTTACTCTATTTTCAACACTTTTTCATTATTCCATGGATACCCGCTGCGCGTACATTCTCTACGGTCTAATTTCTTATTACAAACTGTTCGTACGCCTCGCTCACCATCCATTACTGTTCTACCTTTATCGCCTAGCTCATCTCCGTTGTTATAAACAGCATTGGATATTTCACAAATGCTTTTGTTGGTAATGGTATTTTCAATGTTGTGTTATGCAGTGACGAATCTAACCTGCCCCGGTCACGTTCGGCGCCAAAACGTTGACAAACAAATTGACAAACTGAATACTGTACCGGTGCATACAAACGATCTCTCAAGTCATAAGGCAAAAGCTTCTGCCACATTGACAATCCGGCAAAAATTTTGTCTGATGGATTAATTGGTATTAACCGATTGATGTACATTGTCGCAAAGTTAAATACTATTAACTTGAACAGATAGCATTACACATACTCAAACATTATTTACAAGAATAATAATCTCATGTACGATTAGTTACTTGTTCTTTTTACATGACCTGTGAATGGACATTATAAAATAAAAATACAAAATGTATATTATCACAGAAAAAAAACACTATTAATTATTTTGTTAAACAAGTTACCGAGAAATTGGGAACCTCCTATTTTTGAATTCGGTTAAAAATGGGTTTAATTATCAATAGAATAAAAGCATGCAAAATTAAGTAGTCTCTTCACCTGATCCCCAAAAAACCAAAAGATGAATTTCAGACATTCCCCTACGTCCTATATTTCGGAGTCATTGTTCGACGCCAGATAAAACAGCTATCATTTATTGTTTGTTCAAACTTACCCAGTGTTTGTCTTGTATTCATGGCTCTCTCAAGTTCGAAGGGGATCGGTTTATGCCAAAACGCACTACGAATATTACTTAAACCGATGGTTTGTCTGAGATTAAAGTTTCAACCAAAGCCGTTAAAATATTTTTTTTTTTTTCAAAATAATTAGTTACATTTTAGTGTAAGATGATAACCTTTTGATCTTGCTAACAGTCCCATTTTATTAAGCGTAGACAAAAAAGTTCCTTTTTATGCATGTCAAATTGGTAAAATACAAGTATTCCAAGAGCATTTACACAAAAAATCCAAGGAATAAGTGCATGTTAATGAAATCTTGCTACCACATTTGCTACAGCTAAATAATTAAGTATTGTGAAACTGTATTTATTTTTTGGTCAGTTCAGCTTAATGGGCATCGATAGAAGTAGTGGACTTTTTGATTGCTTTAATGTTAATGACGTACAATATAAATAAAAAGCATACACTTAGCTCTGTTTTAAGTATGAACGCAAAGGTACGCTTATGTTCTAAGTACTATTCAATTCATTCCATTCCACGGAAACCATTCGAAAATATACTCAAAAAAATAAAAATTTCGTCGTAAGGCGACTTAATGCATCAACCTATCCCTTAGAGGTATCCATATAAATGTTTGTCTGTTTGTTTGTCCCTGGTGTGGGAGACTCCGTGGCTCGAGAGCTTTCCCGTCTGTGTGCTTTATCCGAGCTTTATCCCAACTACCAGACCTCGTAACTCACAACTATATTGAACTGTAGTCGTTTGGACAAACTTTTCATATTTTTATTCCGGTTCACTTTGAATGTTGTTATTTTGCGGCAACTTTTTTGTTTTCTCTTGTTTTTTGATACTATTTGTAAGAGATCCTAGTTTTTGAACTACGAAGCAAACCATTAACTTTGATCAAAAATAAAGTTGATCAAAATATTTCTAACATATAAATAAAATAGGTGTAGTTTTTATGGTTTATTAAGTTTGTTGTATTAATGTCTGTAAGTTACTTATTCTTTCTTTCAATTAAAAAATCTCAGACCGCAATAAAATTATTTCAATTAAAAAAATAATTTTATTATATATGTCGACTTTAATTTGTTTTGTTTTTTTTTCTCCAACTTGCAGCAAAAAAATTTCTTTTTATTTCTTTTGACGTAAAACTTTCTTTTTCCAACTTTTTCGAATTCGAATCAAGAACCAAACCAAACCACCGAGGACGTAAAAAAAAAGGTTTTGTGTCTGCGTCCATCCATACTAATCCATACTAATATTATAAATGCGAAAGTCTGTCTGTCTGTCTGTCTGTCTGTCTGTCACCTCTTCACGGCTAAACGGATGGACCGATTGTGATGAAATTTGGTAGGGATGTAGTTAACGACCTGAGGTCAAACATAGGCTACTTTTGGGCGCGATATAACCGAGTCCCACGCGGGCAGAGCCGCGGGGAACAGCTAGTAAAATTATATACGAACATCATCATTAGACTTGGAGAATTATCATGGCCTTAAGGCCAGCCCCACGAAGCGCCACCACCATAAAACCAGTATTGTCCCAATAAACCAACGGATAGACATAAGGTATCGACAATTTACCATAGACTACTAAAATTCATAGTGACGTCAAAGACCATAATATTACCTCAAGTAGTTATTATAATTTTTATTTTAGTATTTGGCCACTGATTGCAATGATCATTCAAATGACAAAAGCTGAGGATATTTTTTTTATTTATTTTATATCTCCTTGTAGTAATATTTTCTTGGAGATACAAAATTATTTATAACCCCACCACCACGTAGGCAATTATCCCTGGCAGGGAAATAAATTACAATGACATTAACACTAAATTATTTTGGCTCAATTTACTGACCAGTCTATATCCAAAGAGTCCATGGCACGGGTACAAAATGTATCGACAGGGTACTAAAACAGACGTCAGATAAAAACCGGGATCGCGGCGTGTGGGAAACGGGACGGCGTGAAATCGACGCAGACGCAGTCCATTCCACGGAAAAAATACGAGTGTCCGAGCGTGCGTCGTTTACACGACACGACACGGGTGCGACACGATCATCTTCATTATGTGATTCGAGGGCATTAAGTGGTAAATACCATAAACGTCTTTTTTCTTGTCGCGCAGTTAGTTTTATTATTCGACCCTATTGGTCCATCCGGTATCGCCACTTTCAACCTCATTTCATTACGAGTACGTACTATAATCGCACTTCACCCCCTCGAATACCGAAAGATTAAGGGATACAGCGCCATAACATGTGTTTTCCAGTACTATCATTGCTTACACTTCAGAGCCCAGGGTACGCGTTAATCATACTCCTATATTTGGCGGTACTGGTTATTACATTGAAGCGACTGCCGTCTGTCCTCCGTACCTGTTTTTATAGGAAAACCAAAACACTAGGAACAACATCCAGGTGTGTTATTATCCAACACTTGGATTTTTCAGGCTGTCCAAAAAGCATCTGACATCTGACACAGCCTGACGACTGACAAGTAGCGATAACAGCCGGGATCAACGGCTTAACATAATCAATTGTTTGATGATGAATATAACATGATTTTATTTATTTAATATATTTCATTTCATTCAAATTTCTTTTAATAATAAAATGCTAAGCTTGAATATTTTCCCTCTATTTTTGTAAAGAATACAATAATAAAATTAAAATTTAATATCCAGCATCCTTCACTCTATACAATATTTACAGGAATATATTGTTAACACTCTGGTCAAAGATAACCATAACTTTTCTTTCTTAAGAAAAAAAGGAAGTGTTATCTTTTAACGAAAGTTTGATCGGAAGGTGTAAAGGACGCTTGACCCCACAGACACCTCGGAGTTAACGCATTTTAGTTGTAAATTAAAACATAATGTTACTTCATAGGAAAAAAGTGAATTCTCGAAATATGACGTTCCACTCTTACGCAATAAAATTAAAGCCCCTTTTTATAGGTATTATATAGACTATAGCCTATGTTGTGGCTATAGTCCCATATCATCCCTCGTATATGTACATATGGGCAAGTGAAACCGTGAAATACAGCTAGTTCTGAATAATCTTGTACCTCAAAAAGTGCCCCGGCAGATATATCATAGGTTTAGAAAGAACTGAGATATATCAATATTATATAGATATATATATTGACTATCTTATGAAAATAATAATTTATACAGATAAATTTGTATGAAGCATGGTATACATAGAAATTTAAAAATCAAAAAAGGAAGCATAATAAACCAACATTCTAGAACTAACATGCTCTTGCCCGTGAAGCATGGTAGCAAGAACACTGGCTGCGTTCCTCCTCTGGATAGCTATGCTAATCCTTTGGGTGAAAAAGCAGCCAGCCCTCTTGTCACCAGCGGCGAAGATCAGTCGCGGAGAGATCTTTTTAAAAAGATCTCTTGCGCTAGGACCCCAAAGTCCAAACGTCTCAACACCAAAACAAATATGTTAACTTTAATTAAGAGATATTTGCTATCTTATAATGTTTATAAAATAAAAATTACAAGATTAATCACGTACTCGTATACCGCCTTTATCAAAGTCAGTTAAACTTTAAACGAACGATAATTAAAAGAGGTTCTTTGTTATGTTTTTTGTGGTGTAGGTATCTATTCCAATCTCTGTGGGCGTGGACTAATTGATCGGTCGGTGTAGATTTTGTACCCTTAACTGATAAATAGGGTTGAAGTTATTTATGTATCTCATCATAACGTTTTTCAGGTTGATAATCGGAAGGCGATATCTCGCTTACTATCGTTATAAGACGTTGTTTATCCCCGACCACTCCTAACAGCCTCCGTGGTCCAGTGTTTGCCTGTAGACCAGGGGGTCGTGGGTTCGATTCCCACGGGAAGCATACTTTATTTAGTTGTTTCCAGTTTGGTTAGGAAATTGCAGGCTTGAATCACCTGATTGTCTGATAATAAAGATGATTCCGTGCTTCGGAAGGCACTTTAAGCCGTTGGTCCCGGCTGCCATCTGGGAGTCGTTAAAGGAACCACGTCAGAGGCCGAACGACGGTTCCGAAGAACTCTGATACCAGGGTATGCATGGTCGATTGACCATGACGACTACTCGAAATGATGATGATACTCCTATCTCAGCGTTTTCCCGGCTACATCCTAGGCCATATACCTTTGAAGCCCTGAGTCTAAAAATATTTTTCAATAAAAAGTTTGCTGACATCCAAAATTCAATTCGAAAATGGCACCCCATGAGGATGATGATGAATCAGTATGTTCATAACCAGCCGGTTGACGTCAACCATCTTTTGTTCAAATTCATTTATGTATTTGTTATAAAAATATATTATCGTTGAGTTAGTATCCCATAACACAAGTCTCGAACTTACTTTGGGGCTAAATCAATCTGTGTGATTTGTCCCTATATATTTATTTATTTATTACCAATCGGAGAAAGGTAAAAATAAATACGGTATCTAGGAAAAAAGACAGTCCAGATGGCTTAGCCAAAGTTACATCGCTTTTTAGCGAAACAATATCGAAATTCGTCAGCATTTTTTAAGAAGACCGATATATTAACTTAATGCTCAAAACTTCTAAGCCGAGAAGCCGTTCCGAAGAACTCCTGACACCAGCGTGTGCATGGTTGATTGATTGTTACACCTACATGAAATGATGACGAGAAAATTGTAGGATGAGTGAGAGTATCCACTCTATAACATAATATTAGGAAGGTAAAGTTCAGTAATTAATAAATGGAATTTTAAAAGGGGATTGTTTTAGCCTCAGGGGCAGGTAACCAATTAACATTTTCAACATTTTTGCGGGCGGAGTCGAGCTTCAGAATTAGATTAAGTTATTTATTATCAGAGATAAAAATTAATCTCGGATTTTACCCGACTGTCCAGTAAAGGAGTATAATGTTTTTAAACCTTAGAGCATCAAACTAACTGGAGTGGCAACTAACAGGTGACCTCCTCAGCCAAAAGTTTTATAATAATACTTACGTCTACCATCTCTTACCTCGGCCTATCTAATGGGAGTACACCCTCTTTGCGAGGAGATAGACACATAAATAAATAATAATAATAGTTTATTTCAGAAAAAAAATCCATATATAGGTTAGTAAATACAAATTACTTAAGGCTAGGGTTAGTACAAGAAAACAAAATTCCAAAACTTTAAGCTCCTTTCATACAGCTTGTACTTCTTGTATGCGCGCAGGATTTGGTAAACTTTTTTCATAGAAATATGTATCTTCGGTTGGTTTAATGCTCTAACAATAATTGCATTAATAGTTTATTCAATAGTTGAGCTAAATGTCAATAGATAAAAGTATGCAGAACTGTAAGCTATTAATGCCACTGAAGATAGGTATGCATGAATCAGTGTGGAGGGATCCAAACAAATAGTTAGAATTGGATTCCGGCGCGGTGACGCCGCCGTGCCACGCGAAAGAAAACATGCTTCCTTCGATTTAGTTTCCAATAGGATTGTTCACAGTTCACACTGAGCCAGTTCACTGGTCCTGATTATTGAGTTTTGGTGCTGGTAATTATATTTGCCTGAGTCGACTGGCTAAGAAAAAAAAGTAAATAGCTATAAGCAAATTTTCAGATACTTCTTGTTTTTTAGCTTACGTTTCAAAAGCTAGAGTACGCTTTAGTCACGGTAAACAAACTGGCAGGCTGTTGAACGTTATAATAAAAATCATATCATGACTTTTAATTAATCATTTAGCATTTCTTTGCAAGAATGCAAAGTTATTGACGTAAAAGCCTTATTCAATCGAAAAACAAATTATTTTAAAAAATGTAAATAAATAAACCAATGCGTAACAGTTTTATTTGTCTTCAAAATAATTATCATGTAGTTTTCAGCTAATTGTTTAACTATTTTTCATGAGTTTTTTACTGAAATTAATATTGATTAATCTTTGGGGCTAGGGCTATATAAATAATTAAACTGTAACCCTAAAATATCTACTCGCCACTCGACTTGCACGCTGGTAAAATGTGAATTTTATGTATCGGCAAGTAAACACGCAAGTCCTATATCACATTAAAGGTATATATTTCAAATAAACGACGTTTGGATTATGTAAATGGAGCGACAAAAATGAAAAATTCTATTCAATGTTCGTTCGGTGAAATTGTAACGGCTAAGTTATGGTCTTTGCTTCAGAAAATATTACTCATTTATTAATTTTTAAAAGTTTCAATTTGTTTTGGATATTTATTAAATTATATTCTTGAACTAGCAGTAAATAAAGCTGATGCGTGTCTTTATCAATTGTCTAATCTATTTTTAAACTCCTTAACTGAAAGTGCAGTGATGACACTCTCGGGGAGCTGTTCCGACCCTATTGTTCCAGAAAGTATTTTTATCTTTATATAAAAAATACTTATTTAAACAAATGATCTAAGATTTAAACATTGTTTTAATTGAACACGAGTTCCGCTATAACCTGATATCTTATTTTTTTCTCCTTCATGAAGTATTATATCTATTTTGTGATTTTGGTACGTTTATGAGATTGGGCATTATTTTTTCATCCAGTAGCTTTACCCTTTTTGGGAATGATTTTAGTGGAATCCTTCTTCAGAGTGATTGGCCAAACACATAATAGTGTCTCTTTCTTTTAACCTTTTCTTTCTCTAGCCTATTTATCCCTTACTTTGACGCCATCAAAGGGAAGACAAGAAGTGGCGTGTTCTCAACCGGACACGGCCACAATATGTCAAACAAAATAGCCGTTGCCATTCAGAAATCAGAATAGAATATTAATTCATACTCATAAAGATACGCGGATGCGTGTAGTGCAGCCTTTTCTGGGTGTGGTCATTGTCCTGGCCATTTGAGGAACAATCGGTGACCTTTGGGACAAGGTCGGCTGATGGTCACCTCATGACAATGTTAGATAATTGATACACTGCTTCTTCAATCACTTTATACAATGGTTAAGTAGTTATAACGTAATTTGATTTTGGGTTATCCCAGACTGAGGAATTATTTTTGTGTGGTCGGATCAAGGGGGTCTCGTGGTTTGATAGATCGATATGAACTTTAAAAGTTCCTTAACTTTAATAAGTAGGTTTAAATTGAAATATCTTCGTTATCCGATCAATCGAACCAGTAGGAAAAGACGAATGGACAAACCCACAGAACAGAGAAATTATTCGAATTGAAATTTTTTGACGCGGATTTAGTTCCAGGATCAGTGTGGCAGCGTATTCTCTCTTCTTATCTACCACACCACACCTTATTAGAAATACATTACATAGTTTACAACAAAGCCACCTAATATTATCGACCAATAACAGTGCAATTCATAACTAAACTCAAATTTTCTTCCACAGTGTGAGGAGACGATGTCAGCTGGTGACATGTGCGTCTCTGCCGCTCGAGCCGGACCGTCTGCCCGCTGGCACCCTGGCTGCTTTGTCTGCTGCAGCTGCCAGGAGCTGCTGGTGGACCTGGTGTACTTCTGGAAGGAAGGCCGGCTGTACTGCGGCAGGCATCATGCTGAGACGCTGAAGCCAAGATGTTCAGCGTGTGATGAGGTGAGGATGGTTTTTATATGGAATCATTTATAAACAGAGAAGGTAGATGATACAATACGGTACGTTTAAAACAACGGAGATGTTAGGAATTTAAAAACAATAATTAAATAACTATCCTAGATTCAAGAACCTGTATTTGTAGAATACAAAAATGACAGTCACAATTT
Organism: Apomyelois bistriatella; assembly: GCA_947044815.1. Classification (NCBI taxonomy): domain Eukaryota; kingdom Metazoa; phylum Arthropoda; class Insecta; order Lepidoptera; family Pyralidae; genus Apomyelois; species Apomyelois bistriatella. The sequence goes on from OX345705.1 coordinate 579,513, forward strand.
TAAAAGACTTACTTACTCAATTACTCCGCTGGCTCAGCGAGCCGAAGTGGATCTTGGCCTCCGAAACGAGAGAGCGCCACAGTTTTCTATTCTGCGCGATGGCTCGCCAGTTTACAGCGCACATCTCACGCAGGTCAGCGCACAGCATCGCGAGAGCGATATCTGGGGCGACTGGCCGTCTTCCTGATATCTTTCCCAGATAGGCTGCTTTGACGCAACGATCCTCACCCATTCATTCCAGGTGTATGATAAGGTCACTTACGTTGTACAATTTAAAACAAATTAATTTTAATACATGGGGTCCGTACAAGACTTATCAAACCCACGAATACAATATGAAGTACTTAAACACAATTAGGTCAAAAATATAACGGTTTTTCCTTCAGCCCTCAAAGGTGGGCGACCTAAATAGCCTTATCGCTTCCGTAGGGCTCCGCTGGCGGCTTTCAGGGCTCTTGATTTATTGTCGCGGGGTCGTTACACCCGCCGTGGGGTTGTGTATGGAAATCGATGGCCATTGTATTGGTTTGGTCAACCATTTCGCGTTTTGTAGTTGTACATTATTCACAGGTCAACTGCACAGAATCTAACTGTTTACCCTGGTTCCAGCTGCAATAAGCGGTTACTAACAAATCCTAAAGCGCTACAGTTCTTATACAAACCTTCTTGAATATAAAATACAACAAGAAAATCACTATTCTGTGTTCTATTCTAGTTATCCTATACTTTAGGTAGCCTGGAAGAGATTGCACTAGCAATATGCAATATGGCCGCCTATTGTACATCTTGTCACAGACTGTAATCCATGTATGCAATTCTATTGTACAATAAAGTGATTTTATTACTTCCTTACTATTCTGTCCTAACCAAACTGCAAACAACTAAACAAAGTATGCTTCCAGTGGGAATCGAACCCACGACCCCCGGGTCTACAAGCAAACGCCATAACCACTTGACCATTGGAGGCACTCAATTGAAACCAAATATTTTAATGCATTGATAACAAAATGCTCTATTATAACAAATTGCAACTTTTAAAAACACCTAAAAGGGCCTACACCTACACCAGGCCCAGAATAGATCTGTCTGGAATAAATTAACTGCCATTTTGGACTATCGTAGTCACGACTCTCAGCGTTCTGGAAACGACTTTGAAGAAAAGGGGTTGTTCGCTCCCCTCTGATGGAATTGAGTACCATTTTTTGACTACAAAGTAACCCGTTTAGTATTCAGCACTCCCCGTGTCCAGAACACGGCAATAAAGAATTTGGCAAACAACCCCTGGATCATAAATCAACAGGTAATTGCGAATGCGTGTTGCTCCCCACACGTGCATGGTCGTGAGTTGATATACGGGACAGAGAACAGGGTGAGTTCTCAGCTTGAGAATGAAGGAGTGGCATTTTATCCTGTGTCTTAACAGGCTAATGGTTAATTTATTTTCTCTTTGACCTTTTTAAGTAAATCTAAAATTTTCTTCTAAATTGCCTATACTTCTTCTTCTTTCGTGTCTATAAGAATTTTCAAAAGTATAAAAAATATATACTTTTAAAGTAGGCAGAATATGACAATGAAAAAGAACATATAATTCTTTATTTTAGTAAATAGGTAAAACGATTAAAAAGTGAATCTAAAAATAATATTAAGCCACTTTGAACTTTTAAACTCCAGACGCAGTCTCAGTCACAACACAAGTGAAGCCTGTAAACTATGCCCGTTTCGTTTGTCATACACGGCTTTCACTCACACATATAAAACAAACAGTGACACTGGCGCCAATCACCATCACGCATCACCGCGATACACACACATTGTAAATCTTTTAAATCGGCACGAATAGAATATAAAACACCAAAAAAATGTTTACATAATTTTTAAAACTAGGTAGGCGAGTGTATGAAGAGAGTGATGAGTGTAAAGGAAGCGATGGAAGCTTACCTCTGTTCCGTATATACTCATGTGGCAGTGGGTAACGATGGTATCAGGGTTCCGCATGACGCGGCAGGATATTGGCAAATGGCGGTTATTGCGAGCTATCAAGATATCGGCGGAACCATCGATTGATAAATGAAACGTGTAATTTTAGGTCAGGTTGCACTGTGGTGGATTTTAAGGGTTGCATTTTGAGTACGGAGCAATTATAGTTTCGATATATAATGTACAATTGTATTTTTGAGTATGCTCTGAGAGTCACAATGCTATGCTGTAAGCTGTAACGTGGCATTATTTATATATTATTTATGTAAATATTAGTGCACTTAAAAAAAATACAATACTTAGCATGTAAAAATATTTATGTTGCCATTATGTTAATACTAGCTGTTCCCCGCGGCTTCGCCCCGCGTGGGACTCGGTTATATCGCGCCCAAAAGTAGCCTATGTTTGACCTCAGGTCGTTAACAACATCCCTACCAAAATTTCATCACAATCGGTCCAGCAGTTTAGCCGTGAAGAGGTGACAGACAGACAGACAGATATTCGCATTTATAATATTAGTATGAATATGGATAGTATGGATATGGATATGGATATGGAAGTATGGAAGTATGGAAGTATGGATATTAGTATGGATGTAAATAACCAACATGTAAATAACTTCCATGGGTCCATGATTAATACCACAGCAACCAAGCGGTCACTGGTGCCCATGGAGCCCATGTCCAGCAGTGATCTTGATGATGACAATGATTATTGTGAAAATCGCAAAGTTCTAAATCAAAGATCAGATCATGTATGCATGTTTTCACGTGTGTCAGATATCAGTATTACGTAAGTGTTCACTGGAATTAGGGCACTGGTCATCGGGAGCGCGGATTAGATTAGTAATGGGAAGATAATAGCGGAAATTATAAATAAACACTTGTGAATTGATTCATTTAACATGTTTAGTCAGTGGATGAGTTAGGTTATTAGTTCTGAAAATCGTCATCATTCGCTTCAAAGCTAAAAGGAACGCTTTAATAATTGTCCTAAATTTGGCAGTACGCGTAACAGTACTCAAAAAATAATGCAACAGCGGCGTCATTGTTTTAACCACTAGCTGTTGCCCGGGGCTCCTCTACTGTGGGAATTCCAGGATAAAATAAAGCCTATGTGTTGTTCCAGGGTCTAAGCAATCTCCATTCCAAATTTCAGCCAAATCTGTTCAGCCATTTTCCTGTGAGAGAGTAACAAACATCCATATATTCTTACAAACTTTCGCGTATATAATATTAGTATATAGGATATACTTGTTTGGGTCCTAAACCACAGGAAGCACCTCGAACCTTTGGGTCCTTTAGTAGGATATAACAATAGAGTGACTGCCGTCTGATCTCCTTGACCCTTGTTATAGGGAAACCAGACCAATAGGAACGTGATCCGGGTGTGTTATAGTGTGCGCGGAAGAGCTAGTCACTCTCCAGAGGGGCTAGTATAGCATTTTATAATTTGTGACTCTATACCCGAATACTCAAACGCTACTCAATTTTGATAGCTGTTAAAGTATCATTCTGTAACTGTCATATCGCCGAGATTCAGCGCGACAACATGATACTTGAAAAGCTCTTAAAATTGAATAGCGTTTGAGTATTCGGGCGTTAGTACTATTGTGGCCAACACCATCAGATACACAATTACACACCTATTGTTACTTTGACGTTAGCACTATTAAGTATTCTGTGACTTTGATAATATTTTTGATAATATTATTCTATTATATCACATTATAGCGATTTTCCAGTAACATTCTGATCTATACTACGTCAAAGCCCAGGCCTGAGCATGTTTTAACAAGTGTCATGATTTTTATGACATCCGCGTGCCCGACGTCAAATTTCCTTCCAACAAATTAAGTGGTTCCGATAAGAAATCTTCTTAATTAGTAGTGATTGTCTACCAGCTATTGTTGTCTTCATAATCTAATACAAACCCAATAATCACAGCATGTTTTCATCCGATATCAACGCTATCTGATCCCTCATTAGTTTCCTATTTCCCTTCATACTTATGCAGTTAATAAATTTAATTATCAATACTTTTATAAACTGAAAAATGGAAATAAATTATTTATTGTTAGAAATATCATTCGTTATTTAATAACTAATGTTAGACCCGACCACATTAAAGCATTTTGTGGCGGTACAGTTAACAACATATTACACACATACTTTATTAACTTTTTATAACATAACATTAATCAAAATAATTTTACAATTTGTAGATTTTATTATGGAGAATAATACAAAGCATAATCCCCTAGAAAAACATCCATACTAATATTATAAATACGAAAGCTGTCTGTCTGTCTGTTTTGATGAAATTAAGAATGGGTATATAGCACCAGGGGTAGGCACACTTTTCGGCGCGATTTAACCAAGTCCCACACGGGCAACGACTAGTTAAAATATATAAAAGAAAAAGTCCCTATAGTTACAAATTGCAATATTGCTTAAAACGGCCACTTTTAGCAGTTTTGCAATTTGTAGCTATATGGAACTAGAATTTAATATGATTAAAATTAACTTCAGATCCAGAACCTTAATTACAAAACACGGATTTTCGATAACTTGTGTTTTCAGTGAATAATAATTTTTCACTGATAGTGGAGCTAGTGTTCACCAAGGTCTGAATGAGGTTAGCAATTACCTCATTAAAAAAAATCTATTACCGACTGTACCGAAGGCGTATATTTCTCCCAATTCCGTGACCAAGGTGTGAGTTGTACTAAATATTTATAATGAGTGGTTCTATTAAGATAGTACACACGTGGGTTGTATTGACCTTCCTAAATCGTTATTAGGGCTTGGCAGTCGGTACAATGAACTTTATATAGTACAGGGTTTGGCGAAAGCGTCGGCGAGCGTGGCCTGAGTTGGATTGGTCGCCATTACTGGGATTTTTAACTTACTGTATCGGTTAAGCCGTTGGGCCAGACCGTTATCGCCAGATGGTAGGTCAGATGACTTTGGGTAGCCTGAAAAATTAAATGTGTTCTTTTTTAGGGTTCTGTAGCCAAATGTCAAAATCGGAACCCTTAATAGATTCATCATGTTTGTCTGTCCGTCTGTCCGTATGTCACAGTCATTTTATTTATCATGAGCTGAGATAGCGCGTGTCAAGCAACAGAGAGCGCGGCCTAGTTTGGATTGGTCGCCACGCATTTCTATCTTGAGCTTTACTGTCTTGCGGTTGGGCCCGGCTCTGAACGCCAGATGGCAGTCATTAGGCTGTGTCAGATGACTTTAGGTAGTCTGAAAAATGAAATAATAAATCGTTAATTTTTCTCTTCACATAGATATTACAGTTACAAGTTCTTGAAATTATACTTAAAATTGTTCTTTTTTAGATAGAAAAGATAAAGGAACATCATATTTTATGTTAATATACCATCTGCAGTCGATCGCTATGATAATAATATTCAACAAAATAACAATTGAGTCCTCTCCACACATCCAAGCAATGAAATACCATTTTTACGGCCTCTTACTAAATGCAAAATAAAAATTGCACAGAATAGACACCTGTTTAAAATATCGTGGCTCGCCCCAATTCCTTTTTTTTATTTATTGATAAAGCAAAAAATATACAATAAATTAAGTTTGTTCGTGCGTTAATATCTGGACTTATTTACAGTCAAGAGTTTGAATTCATTGGATTTTGAGTTTCAATTCCGATTTCTGATGGATAAAATGGTTGAAAAAGCTATTGACTCTCTCAGCTTGTCCCAGGCTCCAGAGTAACATAGCTAAGGTCAGTGGAAATCTAAACGTAATGCCAGTTACATCAACAGCTGATTTTCACAGCATGCGACGGACTTTCATCTCGATGAAAACACATTCAGAGCATGCGAAGGCAGTTTTATCTAAGTACACTATTTTACGAAAGATAGTAATGCAGACACAAGTTGTACTTCTATATTATCATTTTTCTAAGGACGACTTCGCATGTCGATAGCTTGATAAGATACACGCGATTTTGTTAATTCGTCTCATGTGTAACGAACCTTATGTACTTACATTTTTGGCAGTCTACGACCTTTTGACCCTTTAATACGGAGCAATAAGGTCGATAATGCCGACTGATTAACGTGTAATCTTGGTCGTGAAGGGGAAAATACTGGCATTCCTCAATTTGGACATTTACATAAGTTGATGCAAGTCAATTTGTATGTTTTTCAGTTGGTTCAATCTTCTTCGTGTTGATTATTATGTTTTTTTTTAAAGTAAATAAAAACCAAGTACTGAACACATCACTATCACTCACTACATAGTATAAAACAAAGTCGCTTTCTCTGTCCCTATGTCCCTATGTATGCTTAGATCTTTAAAACTACGCAACGAATTTTGATGCGTTTTTTTTAATAGACAGAGTGATTCAAGAGGAAGGTTTTTTATGCCCATGCGAAGCCGGGGCAGGTCGCTAGTTATAAAATAATCGTGCTTCGGAAGGCACGTTAAGCAGTTTATATTAACAGCTGACCTCTCTCTCGATACATGACATTTCTAATCCCTTTAGAACCGCTATATCCATATCCATTCCATACTAATATTATAAATGTGAATGTGTGTTTGTTTGTTTGTTTGTCCTTCCTTTACGCCGTAGCTAAGCAACCAATCGACCTGATTTTTGGCTTAGAGTTAGTTGAAAGGATGGAGAGTAACATAGTTTTTGGTACTGAAAAAGCATCAAGTTCCCAAGGGAGATTACTGGAATATTTGTATGTGTACACCAAATATCGGCCATATAACCTAATAAATTTTTCTTCCTGCCAAAAGTTTTCTAATTCCACGCGAGCGAAGTCGCGAGTAAAAGCTAGTTTCTTATATTTTCGACTCAACTTTAAAGTCCTAGTAACCCAATTTGATTGTAAATGCTATGTCAAGACTACCCCTGTCCAAATGTCAAGGCCTGCAGCATTGCAGCATGATCAAAGCACCGCAACAGTCGGAAATGCGGACTGCGGCACGACCCACGGGGCATAAGTAGCATCTTAGTATAAATTCTACATACATACATATTTATTTTATTTTATTTGGAGAACATACAGTCTTTAAAATCAACATGATTACTAATTAACATCTAACGAGCATTTACATGTTCTCGCATATATATTTCTAAATTGCTTGTCTGAAGGATGATAAAAAGAAATGCTAACAAACAAAATTAACAGTTAGAATAGGTAAACTTAGACCGAATTAACAGAATAAGAACCATCGAACCACGCCATCGACAATGTGTTATTTGGTCGGGTTAGAATTAAATAAATCCAGGTCGGGGCAGACAGCCAGTTAATCACATCTTTATCCCAAAGGTGTAGATAGAGCCTAAGGTTGTAAGACTTGACCACGTTTAGCATGATGACAGTTGAAACAGGAAATCAATTAGTGATGGGTTGCTAGACGCATCGCCCATTTCTTCCATTCTCCGATTTCCTCAGCCGACATTTACGGCTTGCGCGGGAAGAGAAGTATGTGATATATTCTATGTTTTTCTTTTCCTCCCAGACCAGCATAGAAGTGGAAGTGTATATTTTTTTTTTTGTATATCTGTTTCTTCACACTGTGTAAATTTATATCCTTTTGTACAATAAAGTTATTACATACAAACAAACTGCCTTTAGGAAAAAGTTATTAAGTATAATTGACCTTGTAGAGTTTTATTTTGTCGGGTTGTTAAAAATGCTGTAATAGAATAAGCTTTATTCGAATAAAATTAAATTAAATGTAACATGCATGAACAGTCAACGACCTTCAATAAAAATTTCAGACCACAGATTTCAAAATAGATCTATATTTATTTATAGCATGTTGCGATGTCGCTAACTCTGATTGAACATGTGTTGGCGGTAATTAGCGATTTTAATTATAGAAACAACAGCTCTCGTGCTAATCGTTGAGCGACTAAAAATATAGTTTTTTTAATTATTATTTAACTATAAGCATATTGAATAGAATAGCATATAAAAAAACTTTATATTACAACATACAATTTTTTAAACTAGGTTTGGTATAAAGGCTTACTTATGACCAATGCAATCACTTCCAGTCAATCTTAGTGTGTATGGAAAAAAAAACCTTTCCTAGCAACAAGAACGCTGACAGAATTTCATCAAATTTCGCGGGTCTGTTTAATATGAAAATTCTGCGAAACATTAAATTCCTTAGCAACTTATAAAAGCTGTAATATTTTTGGTCTCCTAATAAGGGTGTCAATGATAGGTGTTAGGTAGATAATGTCTATATTTGAGTTCTGTCTGCCCAGCCCTGGGGATTTTGTAAATTATCAATTTACTAGCTCTCGCCAGCGTGAATTTCCCTCGAGAACAGTGCTTTTCCCGGGATGAAAGAATTAAAATATGTTCTCAATACTTCTAATTATGTGTATGCGAAATTTCAGGAAGATTGGTTCCTATAGGGCGTGAAGAGGTAACAATAAACAAACAAATATACAAACTCACTTTCGCATTTATAATATTAGTTAGGATTAATGTCGAGACAAAACTTATTTTTTATCATTTTTGCTATCAGTACCACCCAGATTCACATCTTTTTCGGAATCTAATTGAACCTGCCGCAGTCTAAGTTCAATTACACATGAGAGCCGAGGTATCTCATCATCAGATTGCGCAACTGTCTTATTGTCTGTCTAGATCTGCTTTGTTCCTAGTTCCCTGTGTCTATGCTATGTCACTCAGGTCAAATGTTAACAAGATTCTGTTATGTGATTTTACGTCGCTTTTTGGGAAGATGTTGGAATGAGAATTTTTATCAATAATATTCCGTTGGTTTTATAAACATTTTTATGCACTACAATACCATAAGACTATTTTATAATCGTCATCATCATTTCGTGTTGGTAAGACGGTCAATTGACCATGCACACCCTAGTGTCAGACTTTGATACCGCTTTTCGGCCTCTGACGTGGTTCCTTTAATGACTATCAGATTGCAGCCGGGACCAACGTGCCTTCCGAAGCACGGAATCATGTTATTATCAGTCAATCAGGTGATTCAAGCCTGCGATGTCCTAACCAAACTGGAAACATCTAACAGTATGCTTCCCGCGGAAATCGAACGGTTCCTTGGGTCTACAGGCAAACGCCCCACGGAGTCAATCTGAAAAAGATCATTTCCCATCTTGCCCTGACCGGGGATCGAGACCTCCCCCATTGTGACAAAATGGAACGTTCATGAGACCAACCTCACGTGAAGCGGGACTCAGACAAATCATGACAAATGCGATAGGAACTTGAAAGAAGTCACGAGTTCGCTACCATTTTCCCTTACGGCCGTGACACGTGTAGACGGTTATTAAACACGGGAATACATGCGGTTACAATGGTTGCGTAACCAAACATACACACACATCGCACGACCGTGAGCGGGGAATGCCTGCCCGCCTGACTCATGCTTAAAACTGCAGTTACAACTTTTAATTTCATAAATTTTCTTTCAATTACAAGACTTGAAAACATAGAATTAGAAAATCGCATGGACTTTGGCATTTTTTTTAGTCTATGCTTGTAAAACAGTGTTATCAAATCAATTTAAAGGATCTAGCTGGAAATAAAAATATTAAGAACAATTTCTTAATATTGAACGGTCAGGAAAATTCTGACATGATGATGAATAGAAAGCATTACCAGATCATAATCAAACTGTCTATAGAGTATATGAAACAAAATAATCTTTGTAAATAATGACCATTTCGACGAAACACTAAAATGTTTCCGAGAAATGATAAATGAAATAAAAATGATACGACCGCCACACGCGAAGGCTGAACCCGGTACCTTGACCCACTAGCCATCACCACTAAACACACGACCACAGGGGTTGAAAAGAAGGTAATTTATGCGTTAATTTCGGCCATTTATCTTTTGTGCTGTATGTTAAGTAATGTAATTTCAAGTACAGTGGGTCAGATAGAAAATTATACCACCTTACCTTTACACCTATATTTCAGAAGGTATACTTTGTTACTCGGCTCAATGTACCTTTGCCCCGCTAGCCACAACTACCTTTGCCATTTACCATAGGCGTTGCAAAAGATTGTAATTTACTTCGGTAATTTAAATAGCCCTTTTTCTTCTTACGCCGTTTAGTAAGAGAGGGTAAGAGAATGGAAGGAACTCCACTGAGAAGAGTGACTTTTACTGTGACTAGATTGCCAACCTCTTGAAATACGGTGATTTAGGATGAGCAAGCATGTACTTCATGTCATTAATGAGTGTACAGGAAGCATCTATTAGGATCGTATCAAGTGAAAACAGAATTTCTGCCTACTTCTAACAGGCATAATAATATGCATGTGTCTATATATGTAATATAAGTTATTAATTTTAATTATCTCCACATGTAGCACCCTGTCCGTTAGCTACATTTATAATTTCAAATATTGGAATCCGTAGGGGAGGGTCCGAAGGGGTTTGTTACTCTTTCACAGAAAAACGGCTAAAGCGATTTGGCTGAAATTTGGAATAGAGATTGCTTAGACTTGGATCAACACATTGGCTATATTTTATCCCGAAACTCACACGGGAGCGGAACCCCGAGCAACAGCTAGTATCCTATAGTTTCACCTTTGTGACGTAGCAACAAGGAATTCCTGATGAACATTCAATGTGGCGATGGTAATCACAGATTTACCACTTGTTTGATGGCTGCGATAAGATTGCGGACAGGATTTATAGTAACGTTTTAATTAGTAGGGGTCAGATAGATTTTTGACATATACGATTAAAAAAAACGAAAACCAAAATTTACAATACAAATAAACTCAACTTTTGGTGTTTATCTACAAATACTACGTCGGAAGCGCACGGTTTTGAATAATTAACAAGGTTTGCTAGAGTCAATTGACTCTATCACTCACACGGTACACTGAAGTCCACTGCTGAACATAGGCCTCCAACTGCTGGTCATGTGGTTTCCGATCAGACTGTATCCAGCGACTGATCTGAATAAGGTTTTTAAAAAAACACAAATAGACAGTAAAGTGATGAATGTGAGAGAAGCAAGGGAGTTCTTAATCTCTGCGTTAACTCTGCGTGAAAAAGACGTGATAATATATATTTATACACAGACACATACAAACATATAACAACAAAAAGTCAATGACACTACAATATCAGCGTCCTTCGACATTTAACTCAAAAGCCGCGCCTCCAAATCCACAATCGCACTGCATTTCATGACACGAAATACCGTTTTGAAATATTAATAATGGTCGGTCCACTAATGAACACAGGTACCACCGTGGGAGTTCCCAGGGCCATTGTCTGCACTTTCTTGGGGTCGACAGCACCACGAGCTTCCATAGACTCGAATAATTCTTCATTAGGCTTGTTTATCCAGATAATTAATTAGACAAATGATTGTGTATCGACCGTGAAGATGGCGGTCGGAGGGGAATTTTTAAATGTGTTTTGTCACAAAGTAAACGCTATTCGAGTATAGTTTTAGTTTATCAATTAAAGGAAAGAATACAGAACAGTTAAATTCTTTAAATATCACTTTATTTTCTTGTACATAAGCTAGATCTAACTAGGAAATATAAAAATCCATAAGGTTTTCAACAACAACTGACCTACGTTCAAATAAAAGTTAAGAATATCAAACATGTTTAATTTTTACAACTTTAGCGCACTTAACAGCAAACTTTTTTTGTCAACAGATAATCCTCGCAGACGAGTGTACCGAAGCAGAGGGACGAGCATGGCACATGAAGCATTTCGCCTGCGCTGAGTGCGCAAGACAACTTGGAGGACAACGCTACATCATGAGGGAAGCGCGGCCATACTGCCTGCCCTGCTTCGACAACTGTTTCGCGGAGTACTGCGACGCTTGTGGGGAACCCGTGGGCGTAGACCAGGGCCAGATGTCCCACGAGGGCCAACACTGGCACGCGACAGAACGCTGCTTCGCTTGCCACACCTGTAGAGCCAGTCTACTCGGCAGACCATTCTTACCTCGCAAAGGAGCTATCTTCTGCTCAATCGCCTGTTCCAAAGGCGAGCCGCCAACGCCGTCTGATTCCTCTGGCCCAGGACCCAGACCTCCACGTGTGCCGAGACCTAGAAGAGCTCCATCACCAAAATCCCCACCTAGAACACCTCAGAGAGAACCGTCGCCGCATATCGACGCAGATTCTGAACCAAGCGCATCTTTGTGTCCTGAATCTCCACCACCGCACCCACCGCCTCCCCCTCACGCATGTCTTAGCCTTGATAGAGCATTAGCAGACTTGAGATTAGAACAGTCCATGACTGAACACCAAATACAGCCCACGCCAACGTCCGATGAACCCAGAGAGGAATCTCAGGATGACTGGAAACCGCCCCACCCCGTCGAAGCCCAAGCGGTGGTTACTCCTGGTCATTCATCGTCAATGCCAGAATTAACTTTAGTTGATGGTAAATCCTCTCGGAAGCCAAGGGGAGGTAGGACTGTGCGGTTTTGCGGCGATGACAACGAGGCTTTTGAGCCGGACGAGCCAGCCCGACGAGAGAAGGTGAGAGACGACGATGCCAGCAGTTACTGTAGTACTTGTTCGTCTTCTTCTTCATCTGCTGAGTCCTACACTCTACCAACGAGAAGAGCGTATGGTGGAGTTAGGATATCTTACGTTCCAAATGACGCAGTAGCTTGCGCCAAGCGCGAGAGACAGCGGAAGAGTGCGCAGAACGACAAGAACTGCATCATTTCGTGATCCTGGGTTCTCATAGTGCCTCAAAATCCCTCCTAGTGACACCAACCTCCGAGAAAGACTGACTTTTTGATAGTTTTCATAGCGCCTAACCGCCATAGTACTGTAAGAAGTAGAATATAAATTGTCTTCCTTTAAAAACTGTGTGTATGCGAACTTAGTAACTGTCCATTGCGCGTGTCACACCTACATACATTTGCTTTTCAAATCAGTGTCGCGCAATGTATACGAAACCAACTTTTTCGTGAATGATTAAACTATTCCCTGAGTGTAAAAGGGTGTAAGTTGCAAATATATTAAAACCAGGTGTACATCAGCTGACTTCGTCTGCCCTTTGTGTTTTGTGTCACTAATCATGTTGTGACGGGCTGGCGTCACCATAAAAGGCAACCAATGAATAGGAGATTGTAGACAAATTTGTATCCCTGTGCGTAATTTGGGCTTAATCGCTTCTAAATGTGACATTGCATTCATTTGATTACACCTTTACAAAACTTTTCCGTTGCAATTGTATTTTATTACTACAAAAATTTAACCTTACATCATCGTGTTAGAGTTAATCATTATCAATTTAAATTATATGTAGACCTACCGCCATGTGAGAGGGTTGACTGGTAAGCTCTATAATTTAGCCTTATGTTAGTAATAGATCTGATTATTATGTAATTATCAGCTTTAACTTATATGCAAATAATATATTATTTCATTAAATTATTCAACATATCGAATAATATTGTAACCATATCTCATTCATAAAATGATTAGTTTAAGACATATCCCACTTTGCCACTTAGGTTAGAAATTATGTAATATTAATTAGTTTCTATGAATTATAAAAATAAATAAGTAAAAAATTTGTAAATTTTAATACAAGTACAAAATGCGATCTATTTTTTTTATTTACTTTCGGTTTTTGATAACGAGTGTTCAAATAAAGTTATGTATATATAATAAGATTAAGGTTATAATTAGAAATAAGGCTGCCTTACGTATCATATTTTGTATTATTGTAAAAAATATACAAATGTAAAGAAATGTATTACTTACCAACCGACATCAAAGCCTCACAAAAATGTAGATTAGTTATCACAAATACTAAATTGGATAATATCGACTTTTTGTAAGAAATACGAAAACAATGGCGATATATAATTTATTTTATGTTTAATTAGAAAATTTAAAAACAAGAGATTTGAGATTGTTGTCAAATGTACAAATAGTTATATTTTATCTTATTTTTTATTAACTACTACTACTAAATAAACCAATCTAGTGACTTCAGTCACTTACTACAATGGTACTCGTGTCTTTCATGCACTTACTGTTGCATAAGACTTCTCATATTGGTTGACTGGTAGAAACAGCCCCCTTAAGTCTACCATTTACATATTTGTTATTTAACTGAAGACATACAGTCGCTTTTTACGAAAGTCGCGAAAAAGGAGGAAGATAAGTTAAAAAGTACACAATTTTCTTACCAATCATCCCTAGATTGACTTTAGTCAATAATTTTAGGAATTTTGCTTTGTGCGTTTTGCGTTCGCAAAGACTAGTCTGTCTGTCCTTTAAATTTTGAATTTTTAGTTTTCTTATATGTACGACGCATTTGTTGGTTTAAATATTGCTAACTACCGTTAGTACATCATTTCGTGACTATAAGGGCTAAAATACCATGATGTATGTAACAGACTAAAATATATACGTAATATTCTTTATATTCTAGTTAGCATGCCTCCCTAATCGCGACATAAAATATTTTATGCGATTTGTAAATACTTAAGGGATGTCGTAAAGAAAAATATTTGAGAAAGCCCATAATAGCCTATAACCCTCCCCTCCAAATCGCTTTTATGACGTCTATTAAATGGGGTTACAATTAAACCGCAGTTCCGTGGCTACCTAAGAAACGTTAACTGAAAAAATTGTTTTACCTAACTGCTTCGGCTATTTTGAGCTACTGTTTTGAGCAATTATCAAAGTTTGGCAAGATACTAATGAAATTAACTTGATTTAACAAAAGTGATTTGCAAAAAGAAGACAAAAGATTTGGTTACATACTGCAAAGAGTTATGTAGTCACTTTTTTGTGCTATAGATTGACTAAAGGTTGGTTGTGTATAAGTAAATTCTTCAGTATTATAGGTATTGCGATCGACGATTTGGAGAGTTACGGATTCTAAAGTCTATACAATTTTTTGCTTTCCTTTATAAATTGATATTTTTAAGAGTACGTGTACAACACACCTCTACGGCTTTTCTAGTTGCCTATTTCTAACCAAAGTCATCAAATTTTCAGCGAATGACCGTCTATATTTTGCTTATATTGTCCATTAATAACAATTTTGTTACATTAAATATTATGTATTCAATGTAAATGCCGTCGTATAAGTTACGTGAAAAGTTATTTCATAGTTATACAATGACCATAAAGAATTTCACATGTAATAATGAATTTGTACCTTTCCAATACAAAGTAAGAGGCGAATATAACAGTGTGTATGTTTTGTAAGTTATTTGTATTAACGAAAGATGAATAAAATGTTTTGAATAAATCCAGTTTTTTTTTAACAACATTAACTTTTACAGTCGGGGGCAGAATAAATAAAAATCAATAATCATTTAAAGTGACCGTACTTACCTTTAGTGACCAAGGAGTCAGATTATTTGCACCCGACTGTACAATATACAGCATTCTTATACAAAATGGCTTTTTAACAAACTAAAATTAAAATATATGTACGTTTTTCCATTAGAAACATTATTCAGTTTACTGACTGAAAAATCGCATTAACACACATTTTATACTCCTACCTTCATGACAAACGCCCAAAACTTGCTGATCCGCTAATTTGGACGGTTCTGGGTTCGATTCCCAGTCAGGGCAAGTTGGAAACAATTTTTTTCAAATTCGGTCGGTCTTTGATGTTAATACGATTTTCAATATGAATAAAGACAATAAACACACAACTGAATATATTTATAGACGACTTACTGCTTTTATACAAAAAGGTTTAAAAATCAACCCCTTATCGCCATAAGTCCGCCAAGTTAAGGCTTCAAATAGGCTACGAATATTAAATCTGAATTTTAATGTAGCGACGAAAAGGCTTCTGGGGCAGCCATTTTGTAAAAGCATGTTGAGATATTTGCCTTGATATCAAATTTTTACGATGGCAAGGAGGTAAGTTTTAGTAGTTCTTTAAATTTTAATAAAAATGCGTCAAGAATTCACCATAGATTCTATCTATTATATTCACGCAATTTTGAGACGGATAGACGAACCTGTATAATAATAAATGAAGGAATAAACACTTTATTGCACCAATTACATCTATCTATCTATACTTATAATAAATCTGTAGAGAGGTCAATTCTGTACATGAAATATATTTTCAAAATAACTATCAGGGGGTGATAAGTGATCAATACTGATACCAAAAATGCAATCAGTAAAATTTTTGTCTGTCTGTCTGTCTGTCTGTCTGTATGTTCCTTATAGAAACAAAAACTACTCGACGGATTTTAATGAAACTTGGTACAATTATTCTACATACTCCTGGGCAGGTTATAGTATACTTATAATATACTTTTCATCATGCAACAATCAATAGGAGCAGAGTAGTGAAGGGAAATGTTGGGAAAACGGGAGAAGTTACTAAATTTTTTAAGCTTCCGTCTTAATGATTAAAGTTACATAGAAATCATGTATGAAGGAAATGCAACAGGATATTGCGAAATTCCCACGGGAACGGGAGTTAGCGGGAAAAAACTTTTGTATGAAAAAATCTAAACCGCCAAAGATAGATGATTGAAATTTGGCATGCAGGTACTCTAATGAACGTAAAGCTTACTTGCAACGCGATATTGCAAAATTCCCACGGGAACGGGAGTTATTGGGAAAAAAACTTTTGTATGTAAAAATCACGTCAGATAGATGTTTTCAATCTAGCATGCATGCATACCTTAGTAAATATAAAGTTTAGTCATGGCTGTATTTTGAAAAATTAAGTTAGCGGTATAGAAATTTTGTATGAAAAATTCTAAACTGCATAGGTTAGATGCTTGAAATATGATAATTCATTATTCAACTGAGCTACTTATACTATAACCTCATTTAAAAATAATAAAATTAAGCATTTTTTAACCTTTATCCCACACACACAAAGATCTCTCTTTTATAACACGCCACGCGGACGAAGTCGCGGTCAAAGGCTAGTACTACATAATAATAAATACACCATGGGATTGTACAGGATCGAAAAATAAATAAAATCATCAAATTATTTAACAATATTGAATCAATTATAAAATCAATTTATAATTGATTCAATTAAAATAATTTAAATTGAAATAAATCAGCTGTTTCGAGTCACAAGCAAAATAAACTTGAAAAAGACTTCATTAAATAATAAATAAATTAAATAAATATATAGGGACAAATCACACAGATTGAGTTAACCCCAAAGTAAGTTCGAGACATGTATTATGGGATACTAACTCAACGATGATATATTTTATAATAAATACATATATAGATAAACATCCAAGACCCAGGTCTATCAGAAAAATATAATTTTTCATCTTGACCTGACCGGGGATCGAACCCGGGACCTCCTGAGTAGCGGTCAGGCATGTTTACCATTACGCCACGGAGGTCGTCAAATCACGTCATTCCACCAACCTTAAGCAAAAATACTTATGGTTATCCCTAAGGACCGATGGCTTAACTTATCTTACAACTCCACCAGTGGATTCACGTCCAAGTAAAACTTTCCGACCCTGTCCAAGATTGCAAATGATACGCAACAAGACATAATGCAGAGTAGCATAACTCACTTTTTTGTGCGCGGTTTCGTCAGATAAGTAAGTACCATTGTGGCTTTGTAGCCGTGTTCCCACATGTGCCCGACTTTCACTGATAAGCTCAGGACTCATAGATATGTATGTCTTAGATAGGAACACTGAAGTTATTCTGAACCAAAATTTATATCGTACTAGCTTTTGCCCGCGGCTTCGCCTCCCTTAGTCCCATTTCGTAGCTAGATTTCGTAGCTGGCTTCGAAATGGGAAATAAAATTCACATTTCGAAACTTACCTCGGCAACAGTTTTCCCGGGATGAAAGGTACCCTTTGTCTTTCTCCTGGTTCAAGAGCAATTTTCAGCCAAATCAGTTCAGCCGTTCTTGAGTTATAAAAAGTGCAACTAACACGACTTTATTTTATACATATATTTCTTTTATATATATATAAAAAACAGGACCATCTTTCCATGCTGGTCCCGGGAAAAAAGAAAAACATAGATTGTACCAGCTGCTTCTCTTCCCGCGCAAGCCGTAAAAGTCGACTGGAGTGGCTGCTATACTTACTAACTAAAATGTATTTCGTGTGATAATGAACAAATTAGCTGTGTGATTTCAAGCACATACTATCACAAAAAACCTAAAAAACGCTATTCTCAAATTAGACATAGCATTAGTGATAACCTAACCTAACCTAGTTTAAAAAAATATATGTGTTCATTTGTTTGGTGCAATAAAGAGTTTTTCTGTTATATTTCTATTCTCAGATTCTTCTTTGTCATTTCCTCATTACTGAGGGACGTGACCATTACCGTTAACATCTGCAAACCTGCCATAATCTACCTCAAGGTGATCCTGTTTAATTCTCAAATTAGAAGAGAATAAAGGCAATGATATAAAAATTTGTAACTTGGCAACAATTTAGCGCTATATTTCAGAGAACCATTTAATTTTCTAGAAGCCTTAACAAGACGATGCAGTAAATCAGCGGGTTTATAGCCGCCACAGCCAACTACCCGTGAAACCTGTCTAGACTTGGAAAATTGTCCAAGTTTTTATGGCCTAAACTGAAAAGCATAACTACTAAAGTGTGTTTGTCTGTCGAAATAATTTCCATTATTTGTAGAATAACTAGGAAACTGTACATAAAATACAAACTTTTCAATGTGTTTCACAATCTCAGAACATAAAACACAATAGATTAAAATAAAAAATTTACTGGCGTCATATAGATACCGCGCGCAATTTTCTAATTTTATTAATGTCACTATACTTAAATATATTCTGGGAGATTTTGACAAATTATCAAATCTGAATTCTAAAAGGATTTCTTTCCTCGCATCAAACTTTTTCAAGGAAATAGCTTAAAGCAAAAGTTTATAAAAACCATTTAAAAGTTCATAGAAGGGCAATGTTTTCGATCTCAATTAAATTATAACATCGAACCGTCAAAACTATACCCAAATAACCCTGTCAACCCTTCAATTTGAATGTTTTAAACCTGCTAGCTATATGACCTTCAGGGAGCTTTTCAATAAGCCACCCTAGGCCAGCTTTTGGCTGCGTGTGTGACGGCTTATTAAGTCATTTAGGATATTAACGGGGTGATTAATGACTGAAAACAGCCCCCGGGAAGGGTTGATGTAGAGTTAAGTTGTTTTAGAAATTACAAGTAGAAATTAGAATTACTTTTGTATTTTTATAAAAACGTCACCGAAAACAATAAAATTTAACTAAACATATTTTTTTCATGATCTATAGTTATTAAACGCAAACGCGATTGGCGCTACACTCGTTTAAATTTAAAATATAATAAGAAATGCTGCAATATGGTCCTGTAAAAATACTATCTCCAAAGAAAATAAAGCTGATGAATAAACTAGTAGAAATGCTAGATTTTATTTACACTTATTACTTATAAAACTTGCTATATATGTAAGAAACTTACATTACTTATTTTAGATTTTATGTTCTTACTAACAAAAATATATGGATATTTAATATTACGTATAATAATAAAAAAATATTGCTGTTATTTTTAATTTGTTTATTCACAACCAACCAACAAGTGATTTTAAAAAAAATATATTTAATAATAGTTTTTATTTATTTCGATTTTGCGCATTTAAAATCTTAAACTGCAGTACACCAAGGGCCGGCTTTTTCCCACAGGATATATTACAGGTACAGGTTATTATGTTATTAATATACCAAAATAGAAATGAAATATGGTGAAATAAATAAAAAAACTTATTTAATTAGCGGGTTTAATGCCTAAAGTAATCTACCAGTCTACCATAATTCTCTGCTTGACCCAAAGGTTGACTGTTATGCTTTTAGCATTAAGTCCGCCTATTATATTTTTACAATAAAGTTAAAAAAATAATTAGAAACAAAAACAAATTATATGACACTTCTAAACTATTACAACTTCTAGCTCTACAAACAGAGGGTGTAGAGCAGCGAAGAGAATTAACCCCCGAGTGTTATTATTTTGTCACTTTCGAGGACTAAACGACCCCAAATCGTTCCCGCTGAACAATTTAACATATCTTGATAAGTAAAAAGGCGATCGTTTGGAAAACCACATCGCTTAAAGTCAGTCATTTGCACGCTTATTTAATTAAAAGAAAAAAAAAGTGTGATATTAGAAAAGATTAAAAAATAGCATGTAGATAAGCAATAGCACGACTTCGTAATCATGATTCTTTTTGTCAATTTTCTTTTTTTTTATAATAACTTTATTGTACTAAACAAAAATAAATACAAAAGCTTAAAAATAAAACAAAAGTACAATGGCTGACTTAGCCCAGAAAGGGATTTATTTTAATTATTTTGCTGTAATTGAAGCTTGTATTTTTTTATTTCTTTTGTTTTCAGAAAAGTAAAATCTAATAATACTTTCTTTTAATAGTTAATCTACGGACCATCTTTCACGACTCACGAGCCGTATGCTTGACTGCCTATAGGTTAGGTATCGCATATAAAAGTACTATGAACACACGCTACGAAGTGCAACTTATTATATTTCTTGTCTAATTTTATACTAGTAGCTTAGATTCATTCTACGTTTGTCCCACTGAGTTTTGTCCCACTAATTTTCTTAGTTTGTCCCAAACATTATGCTTCCTTCGTCCCGATGTACAATTTTTATTATTTTATTCCTAGTTGGTCCCACTTTGCATTCCTTGTCGACCCGTTGTTTTTTATAAGTAATTTTCTTTCCAAATAATATAGGTTTTTGTTTGTTATTCGTTCAAAATACTTTTTTGTTAGCTGTACCTTTAAAGTACCTTCTTGTGAACTGGGACAAACCGGGAATATAAAAGTGACTGGGACAAACGAATAATTTTTTGAAATGTGGGACAAAATTTCAGGACGAACGAAGAATAAACCGTAGCTTATGTAGTATTTTTTTTTTCAAGAAAAAAGTGTGTCAGTATGTACTAATTCAAGAGCACAAGAATATAGCTTGTTTCTTAACAATTAGCGCGGCATGTTGCAACATATATTTTGCTAGCAATTGTGAACAGTAAAAGCTGTTATCTATATTACAAACTTTATGTCATTAAAAGCAAATAAATATACCTCAGTAGGTTCAGACAACCCCAACATTACATCAACATCAGGCAATCAACACGAAACTAATGACAGCTCGAGTGAGGCAAAAGCATAAAATCAATAAAGCCAGGATCGGTGCGCGCGCGCCATAACGCCACCTGTACCGCCTTCACGGTCTGTGGTTCGCCTTTCGGCCAAGGGTTTTTTTTTTGAGTGTGAAATCGATATTCAAAATTAATTTTTCGAAAATTAAAATTGTCCACGTCACGGTGTCAGCTGCCCGGTGTTTGTTTTACACATGTGTGGTCTATGGTATAATAAGGGCGCCAACAATGAATTTTAGAAGTAGATTTCAAAAACTTACAACAAAGTGCATCAAATATGGGCGTATAATGTGACTAACATACTCTTGCTCTCGCATATCTATCGTTGAGACTGACACACAATTAAATACTTACATTAAACAGTTAAGTCCCTACTGTTATATCTGTGAAGTTTAATTAATCTTTATTATTAACTTTATTATTTTATTTCACATCATAAAAATACCACTTGTACAAAATGTCCGATAGCACGAAAATTTACTGGTTGAACTATTTACACGTCATATGCCAATAATCTTAGTTTAATAGGTTAGAGGTAGGTACCGTACAAATAAAATAATTATGAGAAACCCAACCCACTAATATTTTCAAGTATGCGTGGCATAAACACTTGAAACGATAGCTTTCTAAATTAGGTTTCGTGAAATAATTTTACCTCGAATCATCTCGAAGTATTTTTTTAATACTTTTTACGGCCCTGAAAACTTTCTTTAAGGCCTTTCTCGATTTTATTAATCTACTTTAGTCAAGACAAAAATGTCAAGTCAGTAGTCTAGTCAAATAAGTATAGTCAGAGTCAGATGGCCAAAAGAAGCGGTGAAAAAATTTCACTTAGAATAACTTGGAGATTTGGTGACAAAGTTCCCAACACTCACGCTTGTTCACGAACACTTAGCGAATAGTAACCCACCATTATTATGCACAATGTGCGGTTAACTTTCCCTCCAAAAACTCCTCGAAAAGTTAATGGTTTTAACCATAGAGCGCCCGGTCTCATATCTCTAATACTCTACCTTTCTGACTTAAATATTTACTACTCGTAACTTAGTCCATACTTCCTTACTAAAGTTATAAATTCGAAAGTCTGTCTGTCGTGACGTCTTAACCGCCGCCGGACCGATTTTGATGAAATTTGATATGGATATAGTTTAAGATCGGCGGTCAAAGGCGAGCCCCAGGCAATAGCAAGTAGGTTTATAATAAATTTATGGTCTCTACACTGAGACTTGTGGAAGTGCGTCTTTCTCAATGGTTACATATCCATCCGAATTTATGGTTTCAGTAGATTTTTCAATAGATATATAATATATATATAATATATTTTAATAATATATATACATATATAATATATTTTATTCTTCTAATATAGTTTTAACTTTATTTTTAAAGTACTTAAGTTTAACATGCAGAAAAAAAAACTAATAAAATAATTAATAGTTCTATGCCTACCAATTACTTCAAGAATTCGAGGTCCTATTAACCCAATGTGAATTACGACGTCTGATATCCATAAAACAAAGAAAATATCGTTCACAGTTCCACTTGGTAACATGTAAAAATATATAAAAGTTATTTACGAGCAATGGTGGTCAGTCACGAAATTAAAATAATATATTTTTGTTACATTGGAGTCAGCATTGCTATCCATTCTTCTATACTAATATTATAAATGCGATAGTCTGTTTGTCCGATCATAGAGTTATTGCAGGCGTCTCATAGGTTACGGTCACCGCTTTCCATCAGCTGGTCCTTATGCCTGTTTGCTTATTTAATGGTATAAAGAAAAAAATTCTTCCCGCCTAATTCTATGGTTTAGATGGATACTACGTGGGCGGGCTGGCTCTGGCTACTACTGGGGATAAATAAATAAATGTATAAAAAATATATATAAAAACTCATAGATCGTTAATTCTTTTTCACTAATCAGTGGAAATTAAAGGCACCATTGCCTTAACTTTAAAAAAAAACATGAGAATTTTTTGCCAAATACAATTTTTTTATTCTTATTTTCAACTTTAAATTTGGAAGCGTTGACTTGTGAAATTTTATAATCAGTAAAAGGGATAGCCTATTATGGATTTTGGAAGTGTGAAAGAGATAACAGACATGGCGGACTCGAGTCAAAAGTGCAACCGCAAGTGATCGGGTTACTAAGGGTCGATTTATCGATTACGTACGATGTTTGTCTGTAAGCCTCAGTTTGTAGATGAATGTCTTAAGTTGAAATCTACCTTTAGCACATATAATAAATACTACTTTTAGGAACCAGACAGCCATTTCTTCATATCTTTTGGGTTAAAACGTCAACCGTCTCTGATAGTTGCCAAGACAGAGGAAGACAAGGAGGATAGAGTGGCGACTTAACAACTTCCCAAAGGAATGGAAGATATATGTATAGAGGGCTTATGGGAAGACATTGGGCATGTCTTTATTATCATACCAATAGGCTAAGAAAATAAAGTTAAAAAGTTGACTAAGTACAACATCACACCAAAAACATTTTTATTTTTAAATACAACAGTTTAAAGAAATTTACTTGCTTATATTTTAAAGTTGAAAGAAACTTACTAGTTATGTTATCTGCTAAATAATATATTTTGAGTATTAAAACTAAATGTAACGAAAAAAAACTATACTTGTAGAAACTTGCTCGGTAAACCTGATTAATTTAAATTAATATTACTGCTGGTGAGGTTTTTGGAGGGAAAGTAAACTGTCGCTATGTCCGCGCTGTATTTAATTTCCAAAACTTAGGTTTTATCGAGTGTTTGAGCATAATATTGGTGGATTATTATTCGCAAGTGTTCGTAAATAAGCGTGAGTGCTGGGAAGTGATACAGTGTCGATTACGTGACTTTTTATCTTTGTCGCCAAAATCTCCATGATATAGCTAAGTGAAATTTTTCCACCGCTTCACTTAGCCATCTGACTCAGACTAGACTTACTTACTTGACTGGACTTGACTATTGACTTGAATTTTTGACTCGACTGACTTAAGTAGGACTGAAGAAGATTAATAAATTCAAGAAAGGCCTTAAAGGACTAGATTCCATGGCCGTATAAACTATACAAAAAAAAAAAAATTACTGCTGGTGAAGTGCATTCGAAGTGTCAATATCCGCATAATTCTGTCCAAAGTCCGAGATTCACTTATAAATCATGTGTAATTAAACAAAGTTCCAACCGACGTGAACACTATAAACAAGTTGGAACCCTGACACAGTAAACTCGCAAGGACGTTCGGAAAATGATTCAAGCAAAGAACGCTCAAGTTTGACAGTTCGCGGGAAAATACGCGCCAATACCGCGAAATTTTTACGAGATGTGATTCACTGCACAGGCAAAGGAATTCGACCGGTGTAATCCGAATTTAGAATTTTTGAATACAAACGCATTGGAATCTCGACAAGGACGGCTTTTGACTCAGCCGTGGAATTTTATATTAGTGTAATTAACATTTTTAGTTTATTTATGGATGTGCAAGGTACAAGATAAATAAGAAAGGAGTAAAAGACTCGATTTTCTTTTTAAGACAACCTTTCCGACAGTTGTTGGATTCCCCAGGCAAAGTTGACGTCAGTTTTATAAGCCCACGTAGCTACGAATCATCCTCAAGAATTTCCAAAATGACTACTTGGAAACGGCCTGCATCCAACGCTTGCCTGCGACCATCTTCAGGTCATCTGACCATCTGGTCGATGGGTGTTCGATGCTGAGCTTGCCGGTGCGTGGTCGCTATCTTTCTACCCCATTGCCCATCGTCGCGCTATGTGCCCCGCCCACTGCCACTTTAAAGAGCTAATCCGCTGGGCAGGATCTCCTCGTATCTGATTTGATCACCAGGGAAACACCGAGCATAGCTCTCTGCATGGCTCTTAGGACAACCTTGAGCTTTAAGGGACCATAGCTAAGAATGGTTCACATTATTTAAGAAAAACATTGTAAATACTCTTTTGAATATTCTCCAAGGCGTCTCTGGGTCAATAATTAGCGATCTAGACGCAGATGGCTGGGTGCGCTGTGTGATTAACTTTGGCATTTCGCAATTATGCACCGGCCGTTTTCCTACATACGGTAATAAGTAATAAGTAGGTACGTCTGTTTATCTCGCTCTATGTAGATAAAACACGTTTAGGAACTTAGACTGTAGATGGGATACTTTTATTTTGAAATAGAATATAGGCTGAGGACATTGTGTCAAATAGTCCGAAATAAAATAACAGAAGTGTAACTGTAGGCACCGAATATTTATTTATTTATTTATTCACCTTACAACTATCATCACAGGAAGATCCCAATACAATAGCTGCGATACAAAAATATAAAAACAATAAAACAAATAAAGAATTACATTACTGTCTATAGCAAATAATGTATAATGCTACCTTTGTGAATTCACTCAGAGAACAGGAGAACAAGTCTACATCGTTCGCCATGAGGTTAAGGGTTCGTATAGCTCGCGTCATCGGCATGTCATCGGCAATATATAATAGTACTAACATACTGCAGGTAAATGCTACAATAAGCTCTCTATGTTTGCCGGTCATAGGAAAGCGTATTCGCCATAACCGTACTTATTAATTTTCCTACAAAATTATATAAATAATAAATTGGTCAAGTGCGAGTCGGACTCGCGCTCTAAGGGTTTCGTACCACCACATAATTACTTAGTCTTAATGAACAGGTTATTTTAAGATTTTTGCTTTCCTTTATTTTTTTGTTATATTTTCTTAAAATTTCATAGCAAATTTATAGTTTTTATATTTAATCCCAAATAAGTGCTAAAAGATACTAGTACTACTACTTCTTACCAAATTTTATTATTCTTCTAAAATTCAAAATTTGTAATTTGTTTGAAATACATATCGAAATCATTTACCATATTAAGAGACACTCATCATATTATTTTTCGTATTTTCAGAGTCTTTACACTACTATTTACTTTTGTTTTTGTGGGATGTGGTTTATTATCACAGGAACTTTATTTAAACAATTCATGGGTGTACCTAAACTACCTGTATAAATAGACCATATGTTATTAAAAATTACTAAAACAACACGTTCTAAACTTATATCTTATAGGTGCGACCAATACAAGGAAATTCGCGCCTTATCAAAGTATTTGTCACATCGACTGCGTCTGCTTATGGGTCAGTACAGCAATCGGTGAAAAAACCGCACCAACTATTGACGTCATGATGTGACGTCATCTGCCGTGAAAAACAACTACGTCATGAGGATTACAGGAAATCCGATGGAATATATGCATTTCTCGCACTAATAACGCTTATTTTTACAAAAAAAAAAGGTATTTTTGGTAAGTTTAGTAATATTTGACCAAACTTGAAATAACTTAACAAAGTATGCTTCCAGTGGGAATCGAACGCACGACCCGGGTCTACAGGCAAACCCTTTAACCTCTTGACCACGGAGGCCTGTTTGCCCTGGGTTTCAGACTCACGCTACCACTACTGGTCTATCGAGCTCATCTTCATTCTGACAACTTTCCAACTGCCCCCGTGGTCCAGTGGTTAAGACGTTTGCGTTTGGAGGTTGTAGGCTCCCCACGGGAAGCATAATTTGTTTTAATGTTTCCACTTTCCAGTTTGGTTAGGACATTGCAGGCGTGAATCATTTGATTGTTTGATAATAAAGATGATTTCGTGCTTCGCTAGGCACGTAAAGCCGTTGGTCCCGGCTGCCATCTGGTAGTCATTAAAGGAACCAAGTCAGAGGCTAGGTGGATCCGAAGAACTCTGACACCAGGGTGTGCATACTTGTCTGTGTCACCTACACAAAATGATGATCTTCATTTTAACACTATCAAAAACATTCCAGGCCGCCAATTATTGGCCTATTTGCGTGTCCTCCGGCGCCAGAACCCTGATTGTATGATTACCACGAGATTGTATGATTGTATGACGGTGTATAAGGATGGATGTAATGGCACCACGTAACATCCTTATCAAGGAGGTGCGTCATCGCTTTAAGATTTCCCGCTTTCCAATGACCTGGTTGGAAGGTAATGAATGAATAAATGAATAAACACTTTGGATTGTACAACACTACATAGTATAAAACAAAGTCGCTTTCTCTGTCTCTATGTCCCTTTGTATGCTTAAATCTTTAAAACTACGCAACGGATTTTGATGCAGTTTTTTTAATAGATAGAGTAATTAAAGAGGAAGGTTTTTATGCCCATGCGAAGGCCGGGAAGATCGAGGCGGTCGCTTGTGATCAAATAAAATGAGTACAAAGACGGAAACAATTACAATTTCTTTCAGCCAACTAACTATACACAACACTTTAACGCCCAGTGGCCCACCGGTGACCGACAAACAAACAGTAACAAAACTATTGTGTCTGTGATTGCGGCGTGCAAATATTTTATGGGCAGATTCAGACCACTTTTCCCAATAAACGCTTATATCGAAAATACGGCTTAATAATTAGCTAAGTGATCCGAAGTGGATCTTGGCCTCCGAAACGAGAGAGCACCACAGTTTTCTATTCTGCGCGATGGCTTGCCAGTTTACAGCGCACATCTCACGCAGGTCAGCCTGCACAGCATCGCTCCAGGTGTCCAAACCAGCGCATTCTAAATAACCTAAAAAGAAATAATCCGCACAAGTATATGGCTGTTATGACTAAGACACAACACAAAATGTGACGTGGACAAGACAATGTTTGCAATTGCAAGGAGGCTTATCTCGGTTATTCACATTACGAGCTGGGTAATTTTCCTTTTTGAGAAATATGTCGGTATCGATGATGTAATCGAAACCTTAGCTTTATACTTTATAAACCTTCACTTAGTGCAGAACGATCTAAAATGTATTTTATCATAATTTCTGCTACACGTCCACTGCTGGAAGTTGAAGAATTTGCTTAACCTCAAAAGGCAGAAACGGGACCCCTATAAGATTACTTTGTTGCTGTCTGTCTGTCAAACTTTTTATTCTGAGGAACGCATGAACGAACGAAATTATTATTTACACTTTCTGCTGTAAAATAATCAAAATTATACGTCACTGAGATCAAAAGATATGACCGTAAATGTTGCAAATTTTCGTAAATTGATTGATTGACAAATTAAATTCGTAGTTTAGGGCGACTGATCAATATAATCATTATGTCAAAGAGCTAGGCTTTCATCGGTGAATTTTCGTTCTTATATATCATTGAGCTACTTCCTTTCTTAAAATTGATCAACAAGAGCTCTAAATTTCTTGTTCGTCTCTCCCACTGGTAGCAGGTTTAGCAAAAAGCATTTCTAAGATTTAATACCAAGGCGCCTCCCAAAGGCTTATCCCCGTATTAAGAAACGTTTGTTAAGCCCATGTTAGCTAAAATGTGTTGCGTCTCGTTCTTTTACGTGAAGTGTCAGGTAAGAGAAAAAAAAGCAAAACATATTTTAGTTGAAATGGGCTTACCACTCTCTGTCTTATAAAGTTAAAATTTCGGCTTTCTTAGGTTCTTAGAAAGTATTTCGCTAAGAAGCGATGTAACTTTGGCTTATCATTCTGGTCATAAAAATAATGACAAATCTTATTATCTTAAATACCTTAAGGAAAAAAATAAAGACATTTTTTAAAGGGTCTTCGAAGCCAAATCTTGGGACTTGGCTACCTGGGCTGATATATTTAAAACTAAACCTCAGATAATACACTGCAACAAGATAACTGACTTAACGACACAAAACAGATTAAATAACCAACTTGTATATTAATAATTGATAACATTTCAGTCTAAACATCTGTTACTTACAGATAATTTTGCTTTGTAACAAATACCGGTATACAAAAAAAAGTTAGTTATTTTGAACCGTTCTCATGCTAGTTACAGGTCCTGGTTTCGCACGGGTGACGTATTTTAACTATCAAAGCGCGAACTTCAAATAATCGTAAGTTTTCTATAAGTATTTCAATTTCGTTAATATTAATACATATAATATACTTTAAAACATGTTTGAAACTATACTTTAAAAAAAAAATTTAAAATTAATAAAACAGAAAAACTTAAAATTAAAGTAATTTAGGTTTATTCTTCGTTCGTCCTGAAATTTTGTCCCACATTTCAAAAAATTCAAATTCAAAATTCAAATTGTTTATTTTCAATATAGGATATTCTTATCACTTATTGACGTCAATTGTTGAACCCTGTATTATTTAGAAAGAAAATTACTTATAAAAAACAACGGGTCGAACAAGGAATGCAAAGTGGGACCAACTAGGAATAAAATAATAAAAATTGTACATCGGGACGAAGGAAGCATAATGTTTGGGACTAACTAAGAAATTTATTAGTGGGACAAAATTCAGTGGGACAAACGAAGAATGAATCGTAATTTAAAATCTAAAACATCTAAATTTAAAATTCGGTGGTGTTCATATGGCACGTTGTTTTTTTTTTTTTGCAAGTATCTTCAATATGTTTAAAAAAAACAACATGACTTTGTTTGAATAGGTAGTCTTAGGTTTTATAAGTTACAATTTCCTTGATTTCTTTTTTTTTCTATTAAAAGGCTTAAGAAAAGATTACCTATTGTAATCAGTACTTAACGTCTCGTTAAGTTTGTAAACAGTCCAAAATTCAAAAACATTTAATATAATTATATACTTAATACATTAAACTCAGTTTATTTAGATGTAATAAATTAATAATTATTATTATACAAACTTTATTACTATCTATATACACACTTAGTAATTAAAAAACATATGAATAAAAATTAAAAATAATAGAATTAAAAATTCAAAATAATTTTCTTGCTTTATATAAGGTTTAACAAAGATGTAAAAATAATAGGAGAAAAGACTGTCGGCAAAAGCTTCAGACAGAATCATATTACTCACTATCTTTTCAAACAAAACCATGTTTTTTATTCTTCATCTGATGCAATTTCACCAATTTTTTTCAAAACATTGTCGTCGGGATTCGTTAGTAACCATTTTATCACGTGTTATCAGAACACGTGTTGCGTTAGGATAAGACCACAGATTACAGAATGCTTTAGCAACAATAAGACAGAACCAGGTAACAAATCTAGCATTAACAACATCTGTGGGTCTATAAACGCAACTTTAGCAATTCTGCGAATCGAATTCATATTACGAATTCCTTAGCAATTCTTTAGCAATTCCTATTGATTTCAATTTTTTAAAGAGGAATTGCATAGTTTAGTTGGCCATTTTACAAAATATAGAGGAATTGCTACAGGATTGCTGAGAAATTCATAATATGAATTCGATTCGCAGAATTGCTAAAGTGGCGTTTTTAGACCCCCTGTAACAGATAAGTATAGATAAAATATAGTCGAATTCCCACAAAATCACGAATAAATGTTGGTAACCTATGGTGGCTATCACCAACATTTAAAGAAAAAGAAAAAATGGAATTTCACCCATTTTTGCATCTAAATGTGGCCAGCATTAAAAGCTTAAGCACCTCATTCTGGTTATCAGACAAAAACACGTGATTATTTGATATGTATGAATATGACAAAGGTATCGCGCGTTTTCCAGTTACATCCTTACGCTTTAGAACCCATGGTACGCTCGTCATTATCATTTCGTGTACTAAGGTGTCACGGTCAATCCACCATGCACACCCTGGTGTCACTCTCAACTCTGACACCAGGGTGTACATGGCCGATTGACCATGACACCTACACGGAATTAATGAATGAGGTAATTCAAGCCTAAAATGTCCTAACCGTACTGGAACTTACTGGTTTGTGTTTCAGGGTGTCGATTCTGCTAACGTTAAATCACAATCGTGACAAAATAGTGTTTCAATGGTAGTGCTTTTTTACACACTAGTTACAAGAAATGTATATTTTTTTATATCACTTCTGATGATCACACCACACACTACATTCACATCACATCGTACTGTCATAACTCTTGTAAATAGTGTGTAAAAAGCACTACTATTGAAACACTATTTTGATACGATTTTGTCTTAACGTTAGCAGAATCGACGCCCAGGTAGTGATGATGGTGATGATGATAATGATGATGCTTTACGGTAGGTAGGTACGTACGCTTTTATCCCATGTTTATCACATGATAATCCCTGGACCATTCCAGAAGTGATATATCATCTCATTCAAAGTGTTTAGTATATTTGATTTTATTTTAATTTATTATTTTATTTTAATTTAAAAATATTGTATTTGTATATGGACCAATATGTCGTCTGAAATGTTATTTATTATTTATATTTGAGATATATGACTCACTTTATATTGAGTGAAAACGGTGAATCGAATATTAATCGTTGGATTTCCAATGATTTTCATTCGTCATAACCGGTGAGACGAACGAAAATCACTCGACTCACCGATTTTGAGTAATGTACATTCCAAAAATCGCTTTAAGTTCAGATCAATTGACCTTGAAACCTTCACAATATGAATGAATGAGCAGATACAAATATTTTTTTTATTTCTATTTTGTCATCTTCGTTTCTTCTTCATACCTTGCATACTATGAATTTCATTGATTCATGTCTTCAATGACGCCTACCCGGTGTGATTCATTCACAACAAATTTACTCTATTCCTCAAAATTTTAAAAAAATTACTCTTTGTTCTTAAACTAAAGGATGACAAAGGACACCTGACGCAGGTAAACCCAATTGGATAACTGTTGTATTTGTCTAAAATATTGAAAAAAAAACAACAAAAATGTTGTTTCGGTTGATGTTTTTGCTACTTTCTCATGGATTTTTTCTTTATTTCCCACATAACACAATAAGTACGCTTATTTGTACAGGATTTGAATACACTTGTTACGATGCAGTTTTTTTTATTAGCTTTTTTAATTATGTGTCAATGAGCAAAGACCCCCTCTGGTTCGCCATTGGTCATTGGTTTCGCTCGATCTGTTCCTAAATAGATTTATTATTTTAAATGTCTATTGTTTAAATAAGTTCCATTTATTCACAATCATAAAACAAATTCGTCTAAGTTTGTCTTTTATTTTTTTCTAAATAAAATACAAACTTAATCTGTCTTAATGCGAATTTTTTGCCGCCAATTAAGTTTTAATCTACAGATTCTCAAGGAGTTCCTAATTCGAAATTTAAATAGATATTTCATCTTCTGCTATGTTACTGGCCTAATGTAAAAAAAAATCCATAGTATCCCAACTGTCTTGCACAATACAAATACCTCGGGTCCTCTTGACCCCAATATAAGGCCATTAACTAGGTGGACAGTAGATAGGTCGCCTCCGTGTGCACTACTAAGGATGCCAATTGACACAGTTACGTATATCTCCTTTATTTATTTAATTCATGTACACTCAAATATAAAAATAAAAACTTTAAATTAGGAAATTTAGTACAATGGTGCTACTTATTTCTATAGAAATTTCTTCCAACATACCCCCGATATAAAGTTTGGATACAACAAAATTAAGGATTTGGAATGTCATTGACTGACGAATGCTTTTGTTAGATAGGAGATTGGAAATACATAAGTGCAAGGAAGGAAATTAGGATCTATTTTTGTTCCTTAGTCGCATTTACGGCATTTACATGAGTAGAAGGACGTTCATACGTGCTTCAGAAAAATAGTTTGAAAACAAAGTAATCCTATAAGGTTTCCTTTTTGCCTTTTGAGGTACGAAACCCCCAAGTTAGAGCGCAATTAGGAATATGAATGAATTAATGAATGAACTCTCCATTGCATCACTAACATACATACAAATATTTGATTGTGTATCAGCTTATAAATTAAGCACTTAAATTACTTAATATACCTAAAACATATTTTTTTTGTTATTAAGTATATCAGTATGAATAACTGGGTCAGCTCCATTATTTCTTAGTTGACGTCAGACGAACGTACAAACACACCCACACACTTCCTCTGGAGGAAGTGAAATTAAGCAAAAGTAACAAACAATAGTATGAAACGCTAATTATGAGTATTAATATTTGTTATTAGTATTCGAAAAGGACTATAAAACAAAAATACTCGATGAACTTTCTTTCTCAAATGACTGACCTATAGAAAAAGATATTAAGACCAGGGGCGTAGCTACCGCCGTATCTGCCGTTTCAATTATACGGGGGCCCCGGGTCGCGGGCGTAACAAAAAGTGCGTAAAAAATGTGGAAAAACTTACAAATAGATAATTATGATGAATAAATATTTTATTTAGTTATACGCAAACATTTTTTTTCTTTTGTGATAAATCTTTACCCCTCTGAGGGGCTTATAGACAATTTCTTTTACGGTTCCCCGCCAAAGCACGATTCGCCACTGATTAGGAGTATGTTCTAGGGATGTTACGAATATTTCTATTCGCATTCGCGAATGTCGAAAATATGATATTCGTAACATCCTTGGTGTGCCACTGCCATGTGCCTGAAACGGACGGGGGTGATGGATGAGTGTGGAGAAGGGGGGGGGGGGTGTCTTTAAAGATCATAGCAAGTGGAAATCTCTAGTCTCTACCTAGTCCTGCAGGAGATAGGTATGATGATGTATGAACATTATTTTAGGGTTCCTTAAACAATGTGAAAAACTGCGGTTCCGAAAACTCTTACACCGGGATGTGCATGGTCGATTGACCGTGACACCCAACAAAAAAGGACCTTATTAGAAAGCCTCCCTTGTCCATCTATCCAAATTTGATATTATCATTCAGTGCAGTCGCCTGCCTGACGTCAAAATTTTTGGGGAAGCCTGATGTTAATTTATTTATTTTTAGTATAACAAGTTAGGGCGTGTAGAGTAAGTAGCTTGGCTCTACATGAAATATGGACTTATATTTTTAAAATATCTGACTTAAAACTGGAGTCTAACTCGAAATCGATTTTGCGTTAGTCAAAAATAGTACTCAAACTTCATGTAGAGCCAAGCTGCTTAATATGTTCAGTTTGTAGATTTATTAGTAAAGGTATACATAAATAGATGTTGATTAGTATAGATATAGATTAAAATATTTTATAATGAAAATATATAAAAGGGTCAATTCAAGGTCAGTTTAAGTATTTTATCATCATCATCATCATTTCAGCTGCAAGCTGTCCACTGCTGGAGATAGGCCTCCCCTAAAGATTTCCAAAATTGTTTTTTTTTATTGGAAGGGCCATAAGAAATTAGTATAGACAATTGGACACAGATTGTAAAATACTATACCAGATATGTTCTGAACCCACGTCTAGTAGTGACATATGGCAGTGGGCAGCCCTGCCTAGACCTAGCACCCACTCGCTTCCTGCCCGCAAGGAAATGACGTCATTCACTTGCTCTACTTGTCTATTGCGAAACGTATCTATGGGCTTAATTGTCATTTTTATGGAGAAAATTAGTGCCTAGTAATATCTTCAATCATCTTCACTTCATCATCACTATCACTACATAGTATAAAACAAAGTCGCTTTCTCTGTCCCTATATCCCTTTGTATACTTCAAACTATGCAACGGATTTTGATGCGATTTTTAATAGATAGAGTGATTCAAGAGGAAGGTTTTTATGCCCATGCGAAGCCGTG
Source organism: Apomyelois bistriatella (assembly GCA_947044815.1). Taxonomy (NCBI): domain Eukaryota; kingdom Metazoa; phylum Arthropoda; class Insecta; order Lepidoptera; family Pyralidae; genus Apomyelois; species Apomyelois bistriatella. The sequence continues at coordinate 614,174 of OX345705.1, forward strand.
TGGGTAGCTAGTTTATACTAATTTAATAAAGCTAAAGGGTTTGTTTGAAGATGCAGAAAGAATTTGACAAATCGACCATGAGATTTGATACTGTTTTTCTGCATATGGTAGCCTAATTCTTAGGAAAGTTTATATAATAGGTTATAGAGTTATTAGCATATATACTCAACGGGCAAGTGAAACCGCGAGGATCTGCTAGTCTATTATATATTTTTACGCAAAAGACGAAATAATCTTTATGTATATTTTATTCATAGTTTAATTCGTTTTATTTATAGAAACTAAATAAAAGTATTTAAAGAATACTACAACGGGTCTAAAGCGCATTAGAATGCTACTAGACAACAATATACTTATGATGAAAAAAAAAAATTAAACAAACAAATGTATGTTTCAAAAAGATGGTTGATTTTATTTTGTTATTCGTAGGAAGTTTTCAATATATATTATAGACAATTATAGTGTTTATTTATATTCATTATTCATGGGATCCAGTAGAACTAGAATTAGAATCAGCACTTAAAATAAACTACAATCGATTATAAATTTATTCAAATTAGCTTATTGTTGCATACAATAAATGATAAATGAATCTATAAAGTTAGCAAGGGCAGTATAAATAATAAAGCCACGGTTTACTATACTTTGTGACACAAAGTATTATATTTTACACTTTGTTGGTATTTGTATCAACATATGTAATTTGTATGTTAATAGTACAATAAAGAGTATATCTATCTATCTATCTATACCTATGTGTAATTGATGAATCGATTTTTACTACAAAGTTAAAAGGAGAGCATCGATTTTGAGCGGTATGGATGTAAAGATATATAAATACTTATTTATTTTGCTAGGTTTATTTGTCCGTTTCTTCGTTACTTCTAAATTCCTTTACAATGTTTTAAGGGTCACAATATGTATGTATATAGGTAATACCTGTGTACTTGTGTATTTATGTGTTTTTTTTTTGTTTTTACCTGTTATGTATACCCAAAGAATTTGGAAAACTGAGGCCAGGATTTTTTTTTAAATCTATGTTATAATAAATATATAAATAAATAAACACGTTTTGAGACGACGGACGGAGTGACAGCATAAGAGTACCCTTTTTACATATTGTATACACCAGTATAGTAGTTTCAAGTTGAAGTAACCAAAATAACGCTAAGACATAAAAAACAAAGGTGTTCGAGTCTCCTAGTCGTCCTTGCGTCTGTAATGTTGGCAACGGTTACATAAGTTTTGCGCGGTAAGTTAATTCTGAGACAATTGGTAGCAAGCAGGATGCTTCTGATTTAGGTACCTCAGATATGATTCATCCTGACTAGGAATTTGCCGGTGGTAATTTTAATAATTTTAGCAGTAATGTAGTAAAGTAAAATGATATCAAAAGCCAAGAATATTGATAAAGAAATTCTTTCCATTATCTTTATGGGCTCTGATTATGGTTAATAGTATTCTGTGGTCTTTTATTTGCTTATTTATTAGGAAAAACAAAACAAAAACATTAAAAAAATTATGTAGCCAGCACAAGCAAAAGAGGAGTAAAGTGCAATAGAAAGAGAGGAAGGTCAAGAAAAGATGGTCAGACGACTTACGGGTCTTCAAAAAAGATTGGAAAGAAGTACTTAGCACAGACAGGGACGCATGAAAGAAAAGAGGGGAGACTTATAGCGCCAGCAGTGGGACGCGGCTAGAAAAAAAACGCATGTAGCAATAGAATTAAATTAACAAGACATTTGTACTACACGTAGTCAGAATCTAACGTTCACTTCTAACGTCGACTTATTTTCCTAATCTACCGTCTTTTAATTTTATTGGAAGCGCACCTTCGTGGTCCAGTAGTTAAGGCGTTTGCCTTAGACTTAGGGTTCGACTCCCACGGGAAGCAAAACTTTGTTTAGTTTCTTCCAGTTTGGTAAGGACATTGCAGGCTTGAATCACCTGATTGTCTGATAATAAGATGATTACGTGCTTCGGAAGGCACGTTAAGCCGTTGGTCCCGGCTGCCATCTGGTAGTCGTTAAAGGAACCTGGTGTCAAAAGACACCAGGGTGTGCATGGTCGATTTACCGTGTCGCCTACACGAAATGATGATGACTGGGATGGGAGCGTAGTTATCACAACTTTACCTAGAGTTGATAATGGGCGTCGAAGTTGAGGAAACTACAAACACTAGTGTTTTTCATATGATTGTTCATTGTGACCTGTTTACTAGACAATAGGTGATGTGTTGATGTAAACACTATTGATGACACTACGGCCATATTTGTTTGTCAATTGTCACGATAGGTCGTCGCGTGCCTGTTGGTTGTTGATGTTTTTTAAAGATGTACAGTTCAATGGATTGTATTTTTATTGTTTTACTAGCTCGTACCAGAGCAGGTATCTGGTGGCTTACTACCATCTCTTAAAACATGCAAGAACGAGTAAGCGAGACAGCGCACTACATGATGTAGGCGACATCTCTTTTTTTCAATCGTTCTTCGAAGTGATGTACCTAACTTTAACTTCCAGAGTAGACAAAGTCGGCTACGATCCACACCATTAATTAGTTCATGGCCAAACCCTGTACGATTTTCTGTTTGGTCCTTAGGTTTGATTGGCAGAGAATTCCTTATAGGTAGCACTCACAACAACAGAACAATGTATTCAGAGAGGTAGCATTAAATCCATAGATTAAAAAATAATAATTTGCCTCCGCGCGCGATTCCAAATTCTATGATTAAATCAACCTATTGTATTTTTTTAAGTGCAATAAAGTTTAAATAAATCATTGGTTTTACAGTGGGCCACATTAAAAAGTATACCCTCTTACACTTACATCTTAGGTATATTTTTATTTAAACTGTTTGTACCTGCAAAATTATGAAAATGCCCATAATGCCCAAACATTCTTATCTCGTCAATCTCTATAATGTGAACTTTATGCAAACGCCGACTTCCAAGTTTGGGAAGACGACTTCATCCTTACGAAGATTCTTGACGGCCTTGTTCAGGCTTCGCGCAGTCTGGCGACTCTAGTCGCCAAAATGAGATGCGTTAGGTAAGTGCCTAATGATATTCTAAATGGGTACGCTGTGTATGTATGAAATACTCATTCATAGATTAACAGCCGTATTGTAATGTAGATAAGTGTATAGATCTCAGAGGGAAATTATATACGAAGGAGTTGCGTGCAGCTATTTTTGTAGCTAGATGACAAAATTTCAATTCATTTATTTTGTGAACATAGGTAACTAACACAGGTAGTGACTCTCCATGACCAAAAGGCATATACAAAACTCACAATGTTGTCATCACAGAATTTAGAAATATCAACAAGAACTGGCATAGCGCACGAAAAGCGTGTGACTAGTTTGGCTTGCAAGCCAACGTTTCACACAGAAAAAATGGGCGGGGAATTTGATTGCGTCATTTATTGCCAATGTTATTGGTCGATAATATTAGGTAGCTTTGTTGTAAACTACGTAATACATTTCTAATAAGGTGTGGTGTGGTTTACATTGGTTTAGATGTATTAATTGAAGATAAGGAGAGAGAATACGCAGCCACACTGATCCTGGAACTAAATCCGCGTCAAAACATTTATATTCCGATAATTTCTCTGTTCTGTGGTTGTCATACTTGATTTTCTATATTAGTCCATGCATTGAATATTTATCAATTAATGAAATTAAACCAAAATTGACTTTATAGTTTCTTTAAAAATCTCAGGACTAGAGCCAGTCTTTTGTGATCCTTAGATAGGGGATTAAGATCCAACGCGTTTTGGAGTTGTTCTGGTGGGGTGGAGAGAAATTGAGGAAGAATATTCTTCTTCTTTTCATGTCGATTAGCTCAAGACAATCTGAAATTTGTTACTCCAGAAATTTGCCACCTATATGCCAATTTATATGGCTGTGGTGAGGTCTTGTTTAGTTTCTACAGGTCAAAAAGCACGAATGAAAATACGACAAGATTTGAAGAGGAACGCCACAGGTACATTAATAGATTTATAGGTTACGTACACAAAATGGACGGGTAAACTCCGACTGTTAAAATTTTAAGTGTTCCGGTAAGAATAATTACCCTTTTTTCATCACTGTCGGTTGACTATACAGCTTACCATCACCCACCAAAGACCTGTCGCGTCTCTTCCTTCCGACAAGTTCAAACAATGGCGCTCCCACGCACCAAACGCCGCCATTTCTAAAGAAACTGTTTTCTTTACTAATTCTCGTAAACTATTTTAACTATCGCGCATTTGGATTTGAGTGACGTGTGCCGTTCAGGTTGTTGAGTTTTCATCTTAGCGTTTTCAGGCAACATCAAGCTTTTAAACCCCGGGACTTTTTACTATGGGTTACTTAACACTTTCGGTGGCGGTAACGCCTCTCGACGTAAATAACAATCAACTATTATTGTTATCTCGTTTACTGTCAGCGAAAGTGTTAGTAAATCTTGTCAGATATAATCAAAGGATATATGCAGATCAAATTATTTTGCAACTTTTTATTGAAAAATCCCAGATTAGGATATTTAGGTTTTTACTCTTTCCCTACTCGTTTGAAATTGCCGTTTGGTTTTGCACAGAATCCGGCTAATATTATAAATGCGAAAGTGAGTTTGTATATTTGTTTGTTTGTTATCCCTCCACGCCCTTTCTAATGAACCGATGTTCCTGAAATTTCGCAAACACATAGCTAGGAGTATTGAGAAGGACATAGGGTACAATTATCTCGGGACAAAGCACTGTTCCCGAGGGAATCTCACGCGGGTGAAGCCGCGGGCGAAAGCTAAAAGATAATAATACTAACTAATTGAGACATTTTCTGATACGAGTAATTACTTAATTATCTTATTAGTAGTACTATTTCACCAATCGATAATCCTTCGTCGAAAAAAGAACGCTAAATAATTCAAAAATGGCGCGGTACCGAGAAAACTATCCGGCCCATAGACAGTGATTTGCCTCATTCGATGTAATTTCCTACAATGCTGCACTTCAAATTATCGATTGATCGATTAACACCCACAGTTTAAGCTGATAAGTCACGTCATGTCTGTTCAAGACTTCCTTTTACTATTTAAAAATTAGATATAAACGACATGTTTAAAAGATTTATAAATAGATCAAACGATTGGGATAGGTACTTAATATTTTTTCTAAATATGTGATAGCAATTTTTTTGTTAACATTTTTTTAATGGCATTTACGGGCACTTAGCCAGTGTTCCTTATAAAATTAAATAAAAAAACGTATGTAATAATTGTAATTTATTCCTCATAAGAGTCATAAGTTCTATATTAGTATGACGTATGACGTATGACGCTCTATCTACCCCATAAGATAAAAACTATAGACAACAAATTAAGACTACAAATAATTGACTAGTCAGCGACTCGAAAGAAAATTTCAGCCAAAAATAGCTTAATAAGAAAAACTCCCGCTTAATATAAATCTATATTGTTGTAGTTGAGGCACTCGTGATCGATTAATTTTTTCCACAACCGTGATAGTGTTGTAAGTAATCGGTTTTTCGATGACAAGAGCTCTCGACTGAACAAAAGTGAGGAGCGGAGCAGGTGACACGTGCGTCGAGTTTTTCAGCCCACCCCGGTCGATCAACTGGTTTTAGGAACTTGGAGACTGCCGCGTTATAGATTAATGAGTTTAATTAGAAGCGCCAAAGCGCCATTGTATTGAAACTCATTCAATCATTCATTTTTTTTTTTTAATTGTACTGTTGTCACCATAGACAATGAGATACCTAGTTTAGCTTCAGACGGCAAAAGGGAGAGATGGAAGTCTGCTGTATCAAATACCTTTAGGCAGCCTGAAAAATCTGAAAGTGTTGGCCACTAACACAACTGCGAAAGAATTATTTGATGACCTTTAATCTGAATCATGAGGTCTACATCGTCGTGATTAGGAGTAAATTTCGTCTGTCGTCTTACCATAATGATAAAGAGACAGCAGATATGGCTTAACTTCTGTCGAGCCCTAGCTTTCTGTCTTTTACACAATTATTGAAGGTGGCAAAGTACTACTTAAACTCAATAATACAAATTATCAAGAAGAACAGAGACAGTGTAGTAACTGCCTCCGTGGCCCTAAGGTAAGGCGTTTGCCTGTAGACCCGGGAGTCGTGGGTTCGATTCCCACGGGAAGTATACTTTGTTTAATTGTTTTCAATTTGGTTATAACCAGTATCATCTGATTGTCTGATAATAAAGATGATTCCGTGCTTCGGAAGGCACGTTAAATCGTTGGTTCCGTCTGACAACTGGTAGTAAGAATCACGTCAGAGGCCGAGAGGTGGTTTCGGTGAACTCTGATACCAGGATGTGTATGGTTGATTGACTGTGACACCTACAAGAAATGATGATGATGAATGCAGTAGGTAATTGTATTATGTGCCTACACTTAAACACAAGTGTGCAAGTTAATCTTTGCCCCAGCATTTTGTTTTTGCGGCACGCGCGCTGCCATATGCCGCCGGAAGGGCCACTGGACTGGAAGATGGCTGAAGCCCAACAGGCACAGGTGCCTCACGACCTGGCACTATTTGACAACGTCACCCGTAGGTCGACCGCCTATCTCGATTATCTCCTCTCGTAATGGCTACTTGTATCACTATCGCCACATTTCGCTCCGCTTAACACACAAAACGCTTTAAATTTTTTTTTTTAGGGACAACGCTTTCACAATGTAAACAAAAAAAAAATTAAAGCGTTTTGTGTTTTACGCGGAGCGAAATGTGGCGATAGCGATACAACTAGCCATTACGAGAGGAGAGAATCGAGATAGGCGGTCGACCTACCGTACTTTAAGGGTTCAACCATCCATCATCATTTCAGCTGGTATATGAAGACCACGACTGGACAGCAGCCTGCTGGCAACGTTTTCCTACGACGTTTACCAGGTCGTCGGACCATATAGTAAACAGATCAGATAATCAATCAATCCTTTATCAGAAAACTTTACTTCTTTTAGTATCAAAATTAAAAAACTTACTTTGGTACTATCTATGAATGAATGATTAAATGAATAAACACCATTGCACCAAAAAAATAATACATCATTGGACTACTTTGCTTCCTACTAAAGAAAAATAAATGATTTGTCCATATCATTTATTTATTTACATTTTTTCATTCCTTCTTTTAAACTAGATCAAACAAGGTTAAGTACCGAAGGAGTGGCGGAAAAGCATCATTACACAAAACACCCGATTTTCCTTGAAACATTCCAAACATAATTTATTCATCATCTACTTATCTATTATCAAGTCGTGTGGTTTCTGTTTTAGAAAATAGATCACTCCTTATTTCGTGTGCATGACGTAAAGTATAACTAAGGGTTGGGGCTGAATTTTCAAAGTTTCTCATTGACCGGTGGTAGATTTTCCCAAGTAGGGTTGCCTATGCCATCATTTTTATTGAATCCTGAGCTTATGAGACGGCGCAAAGCTTGTGATGCAACCAGAAAAATGCTGTTATGATGATAATCTCCGTTCACTCCTGTCTTGCTAACGTTTTGAAGAAACATAAGACATATACGAACAAACACACACTCTTTTGCTTTGCATTATGTGGTCGTTAAAAGAAACATCAGAGTCCACAAGGTCTGTTTCAAAATCTCTGACACCAGGGTGTGCAGAACTTTGACTTTCTAACCCACACAAACTGAATAACGTGGCTTCGACGCGGTGGGCTAAAATATAACGATTTCCCAAACGACCCAAACCAAAAAGAATGATATAGTTAAAGTTTGTTAAGTTGCGTGGATCACTAATTAATTTATTAAACACATCCAAATAAATTCATCATCATTTCAACCACTGTTACACATTACATACTTAACTGTTCCCGGGTTAGGATACGCTAGATTTCTCCGACTAAATCCCCACGGAGGAAAAGCGACATAATCCTTTTTTTTAATAAAAAATTTACTGATTTTGAGTATTAATTCATACAAGTCGTTGGCAAAATTCGCGAATTGAACAAGTGGGCAGGACACGTAGGCACGTTAATATAATTGGCATCTAACAATGACCACTTCGTAGCCCATATAAGACAACGCGTGGGATGCGAGACCCGCGAGACGCATCTAACACTACCCAGAACTTAGATCCATCAATTCTCAACCAAACCACTTTAGACATCTTACTTTTGAAGAGTCACAAGGGGAGGTGCAGGTCTTCTAAGACTGGACGTTACAGACGGTCGGTAGTGAAGACTTGACGATTGTTTCGTCTTGAGATATGTTCATTCACATGGTTTTGTTGGACGTTTGTATCTAATTGTTGTTGAAAGTACATATCTACTTTCGCTATGCATACTGCACGGTGTTCTGAAAAAGGTTTCTGTGAAGTCTATAGTTCCATATGTTTGTCTATGGTTTTTTTCTCTATGAAGCTTGAGGTAAGGTCTGCAGATTTAACGCTGTAGATTGGTAGTTTTATCTCTAACATAGAATAGAACACTCTCTCACTTTGGCTCTCCGAAGAAGGATGTACAGTGGGCCCCAGAAAAGTATATCACTAGAACACATAAAAATATATAAGTACGGTTGAATTGAGAATCCTCTTTTTTTGAAGTAGATTAAAAAGGGACGTAAGTAGTGATATGGGTGGACATTCGATCCAGGTATTCTAACCTATTGACTTAAAAATCTATCATTATGATTAGCCCAACAGCGGACTTGTTGGTTCATCATCCTAGCGTTTCCCCCCGGTTGATTGCGTCTCAATCCGTATCGGAGCCTGGGATTGATTACCTTCCACGAGGTACTCAAGACATAGAATAAGATTCATTTTTTATGACCGGCTGCTTGCCTGACTTCACCACTCTTTGAGCATACTGTTCTTGGTGGAACCAGTCAGACAAAGAAACAACTAAGATCTATGTTATTCCCTAGTCGCATCTTACAACACCGAGGGGATGTTCGTGGCTGTAGTGCTTTTGAATAGAAAGTGCAATCTGCAATGTATGTCTAGATATCATAATAGGCGGGTTAACAAAATCGTAATAGGCAACCAGAGATTATAGATATCCAAGGTAACCGAACAGAAAAGAAAAAGCAGGAAAGCGGACCCTGGACACTGCAGCCACCAGCTAACGATTCAACCGGGAAATCGCTTAGATAAGACAGGTACCTAAGTAACATATTAAAATCTATTGCGTGATTTAGAATAATTAAACGTTGAAACAACGAAGCGACTTTCTATGTCTGAGTGATGATATTGATACAACATATAAAGGAAAACTATTGCATATGATTATGTTACGGATAAGTGAATCACTAAGGAAAAAATGTTTGTAGGCGATGTGACACATACAGAGTTAAGTTGGCATCCTGGTGGCTACATCGAACTCCAAAAACGGTATAAATCTAGCACAGCAGTCTATTTTGAGCGTTCCATCGGGAGTGAAGTGATGCCCGACTATTCCGGGCGAGGCAGGTTTTCGGGGAATGTCAACAAACGGACGGGCACTCATTCAATGAACTCTATGCAACGTCGGTGGCGGACCGGTCCAGACTCGGTATTCATAAAAATTATGCTCCCAAGCGCTCAATGGACGCCTGCTCCTTGTTTGCGTCCAGTAATACAGAATAAATATAATACTACTACTGAAACTGTGATTAAAATGCGCTCCAAAATATTTGAATTTCGAATTTACCATAAACTTTCTCGGATTTCTTTTGAGCCTTAATTATGTTTTTAATTTTTTTTTTGCGTAGATCACGTATTTTTCAATCCGCGATTCACGTCCATTAGAAATGAATTAATTATAGCACTTTCGTTCGCGTGTCAGTAATATTACTACATTGGTTCATTGGTCAATTTCACAGAGCGATTGGATACATTTAGGTACCTATTTGTACTAATTGTAAAAAGGCAGGTATACCATTGCACAAGTTTACGAAAAGCGATTACTCGAGTAGGCGGTGTGACGTGTACCTCAGTAATGTACAGAGAGCATTGCCCAACAAAAGATCATAGGAATACTGATATCTAAAGACTTATGAAACCTCAAATCAATGTAGTTCAAGTTAACAATGATTAACATCAAAGACTTAAATTGTGTACGCGTATTCACAGTAATAACGTACGTGAGAACCCGAATGAGCCGGTATACCTGCCAGATAATAGGAGTCGTGAATGAAAAACATTTGTTAAGGATTTAGTTTCGTATAATTTTCTTTTAACAAATGATCAATAGAAAACTGTATAATTAACAAGTAGCGTCTTAACAGATACTTCAAAATTATTAAGGATGTAGGTAATATATTACAAGTACTTTGGAATGTTCATATAGACAATCTCATATGAATCAATATACAAGACACCCGTTTGGATGTGGCTGGGCCGGCGGCCGGCGCTCCGCACTTGTCAACTGGTGAAAACGCCACAGAATGGAGCTCTAGGGTCTATGATAAAACCGCGCCGCGCCGACGGCCCTGCCCCTTCTCACAGCCTATTGACAAAAATTACTATTTTTTTGGAGCCCTAAACCAGTGCAAATTGGCGAAATAGAAAATTACAAATTAGATTTAGAGAGCATGACATAGATTTTAAAATTTTCAGATAATACAGCTAGATACACTCCATGGGCTTTATTTATATCTTTACAACACTTGTGACAAGCAGCTAAGCTGATGGCAAGTGCCTTATGAAATTTAAATTCAATTTTATGAATACATTTTGGTTAACCAATAATCTAACTTATACAATCATTTATGATGTTTCCAGCCCACTTTGTATACTAGACTCAAACAGTGCTTACGACAAGACCTTACACATTGTTAGGCAATCTGCACTGGGCAAAGGCACATTTTACACCATCCAATGTAATATTACAATTTTTACAAAATACTAAATGGAGATTCATAATGAGATTACAATAGGGCATAATACGCGAGGCCATGCTTAGCAGGGTGAATGAAATGCAACCATTGCCGTTCAATAGGTCGGCTGCCGCTGATCAAGATTAACTAAGTAAAGCAGTCAATAAATAAACGATCATAAATATCTAATAAATACCTACACAGGCTATATTTACAAGGAGCCTTTCAATAAGGGCACGTTCAGCCTTCAAACAAATATAATACAGCACTATCCCTGCGGGATATCAGGTATAAATTAAAATAAAGTAAAGCTGCCGGCTTAATTGTATTACAAAATAATACTGACACCAGTAAATACTCTATCCGCGATGGAATGTACGGGCTCTCGCCCGGACGGCTATAGGAACCAACTACTCGCTGCCTCGCACAAGCATACAATTCATCACAATTCTATTTGTATAGAATGGAATATAATAAATACAATTAACATTGATTGACAATTACCTAGACAGTACACCGGGCCGGGACCCGGCCTACTAACTTTTGCTACATTTAACAAACAATAACATGCAGTGTGTGCAGAATGCCATTCCCACAGGATTGGAATGCTGCTCACACCAGCGACTCGGGCCAAACAGGCACAACACCAACTTTATTCTGTTTCTGGGCAGAAAGAGGCAAATCAGAGGATGCCTCTATGACCCGAGGGGCAATTTTGGCCACTGTATCCACAGATACGGTACCACAACAACATAACATTATAACAGCTCTACTTGAAGCGAGTAGCAAGGTACGTGGTCGTTGTTCAATCTCACACATCCAATAAACACCGAATGAACAAATTACAGAATACAATTCACAAAATGAACACTGAGAGACTGAAATTTTGGAACTGCAAATTCCAAAGGTATCCGATCATATATACAAAGAAATTCCTTTGAAATAAATTATAAACTCCGTAAAATAATTATCACATAAATTTTGCTTATATCTTTTGTTCTCTCAACATAACTTAACACATACATCTATCTATATGTACACGAGAGTATAAACAAGACAGTCCGTTCTAGTGCGGCGGAGGCGGCGGCTCGGGCAGAGCCTTGCAGATGGCGACCCTGCCTCGCGGCGCCGCCACCGCCACCAGCTGCACCTGGCCGCGCTCCTCCGCGAAGGGCGGCGCCTTGGCTCGCCGGTGCAGGCGCACCCACGCGCCGAAGCAGACTAGAATCGCCAGGAACACCGCCACGGTCGCGCCGCCGGCGATCGACGCCGTCTCCATCATCAGCTGCCGGCTCGTCAGCACGTACGAGTCGTCCAGGTCCTTGAACTCGCACCGCTGACCCACGAACCCGCTGCGACATTCGCAGTTGTAAATAGGACTGTCCGATATCACCACTGTAAAACACACTCCGCCGTTGAGGCAGTAGTACTCCGAGTACTCCTGCTCGCACTTGAAAGTGGGGAAGGTGACGTTGAGCCGCGGCTGAGGCGGCGGCGGCGGCGGCGGTCGCTGCGGCCGCGCGGGCCGGGCGGGCCGCTTGGAGATGGAGCTGGAGCACGCGCCCGCAAGCGCCCAGGCCGCAGACACCACCGCCCACCAAACTACCAACGATTGCATTTTCCGCACGATCCGGAGGGTCGGCGCTCGCGGTACGTGCACGATTTTGACATTGGACGGTGACTTATACGAAATCCGAGAGGCGATGACATGACCGCTTTCGAATTTCGAACACGAACCCTTCGCTCGCATCCGCGTCGGCGGTCCGCCCAGACATGTTTCCTGTGTTAACTTTTTTTACGTAGACGATCACTCGCTCATGACGGAGGCACGGTTTCTAAAGGCGCCAGAGATATCGCATCGATCCCTCCGCGGGCATGTCGAAAGTAAAACACTAAACACTGCTTAGAACTATGATTGATAGTCGTGGTTCACAAATTATTCACGGAGCACATACACACAATGTCCCGTTTGAACGAAAGATACACACAAAATGGTGCTCAGCGAATCGCAATCACACTGCGCTCGGCGAGTTGTCTATGCGCGACTGACGGCGGAGGGCGACTACTACATCCGCCATCTGCCGACGAGAATGAATGCAGTGAACTCGGGCCTTGCGCTAGTGTGCGTAAGTTGTTCCTTTGCACGTATTTGGAAACTTAACTACACACATGCGTCATACGAACCAGTGTGAGTATTTTTTTTTATAGAGGAGATTAAGTAGGGTAGGTAGTACCTATACTATATGTATTTTTTCTTTCCCAGATGATCCGAATGCAAGAATCCTGCCTTATTTACCTGGCTACATTGTCTTGCAACTTGAAATGCATTCAGTCAGACTACAGTCTTTATTTTATGCGTTTTCGATTATCTATACTATACTAATATTTGTTTGCATCGAATAGGCTTCGAATGTAAGTACCTACTTCGAATGCCTTCGTGTACCACGGGCGAAGCCGGGGTGGACTCCCTGATCATTGGTTAGGCGCATACAACATTTTGTGAGATTATCATCGTGCGTGATTATGTGTCAACCCCTGACGAAAAAGGGAATTATTCTAATTTTGTTGAGTCCAATGAACACAGCTAACGATTGTAAAGATTTTGAGACGAAGTAGTTTTTCTTCAGAGCTATAACTTCATCGAAATGGTTCTATTTATGGAGATCTATTCACTATTCAGTCTCAACTCAGTTCATTTAAGCCACAAGTTGGCAGCGTGCTAGTGACACTGTAGGTCTTACGAGCGAACATAGGCTGACCACACGCCCATTTTTTGCGCGCCGTATGCTTGACCTCGTCAATACATATAAACAAAAAAAATTAATAAAAAATGTTTCAATCTAAACAAAAAGAAGGAGAAGGACATAGGGTACCTTTCATCCCGGGAAGTCCACGCGGGCGAAGCCGCGGGCAAAAGCTAGTCTTCTATCTATATATATATATAAAAGAAAGTCGTGTTAGTTACTCCACTTATAACTCAAGAACGGCTGAACCGATTTAGCTGAAAATTGTCAGGGAGGTAGTTTAGAGCCAGGAGAAGGACATAGGATACTTTTTATCCAGGGAAGCCCACGCGGGCGAAGCCGCGGGCAAAAGCTAGTATATTATATATATATATATATCCATATCCATACTAATATTACAAATGCGAAAGTCTGTCTGTCTGTCTGTCTGTCTGTCTGTCTGTCTGTCTGTCTGTCACCTCTTCACGGCTAAACGGGTGGACCGATTGTGATGAAATTTGGTAGGGATGTAGTTAACGACCTGAGGTCAAACATAGGCTACTTTTGGGCGCGATATAACCGAGTCCCACGCGGGCGGAGCCGCGGGGAACAGCTAGTATATATATAAAAGAAAGTCGTGTTAGTTACTCCACTTATAACTCAAGAACGGCTGAACCGATTTAGCTGAAAATTGTCAGGGAGGTAGTTTAGAGCCAGGAGAAGGACATAGGGTACCTCTCATCCCGGGAAAAAACACTGTTCCCGAGGGAGGTTTACCGGGGCGAAGCCGCGGGCAAAAGCTAGTTAATAATAAAAAAAATGTTTTAGGAACAGTCAGTTACTTGCCTAGTTAATTTTTTTTAATAGCTACAATATTACACAGATTGAGTAAACCACAGAATAGTACTAATAAGTTCTTACTCTACTAATAAGAGACTTGTGTTATAGGACTTACAAACTCAACGATACTATATTTTATGCAGTTTTACGAATAGATAAAGTGATTCCGAGGGAAGGTTTTAAATATAAGTACCTAAGGTCTAATCTAAAGGCTTTTTTATAAATACTAATAAATAATTATTCTAATAGGAAGTTTACTCATAGTGCTTAACACGCGCCGTTGTTACTAACCCTCATGGGCTAGGCCGGCTAGGCTATGGAACTCTTCAAGCACAGGGGAGTCACTACCATCTCTTAAAACCATGCAAGATCCAGTGAGTAAGGGAGATGTCGCCTTACATCATGTATTGCGTTGTCTCTTTTACTCACTGGATCTTGCATGGTTTTAAGAGACGGTAGTAACTCCCCTGTGCTTGAAGAGTTCTGGTATTATGGTAGTAGCCACCCAGTAAAGGTAGGTGTGCATAATATTGGCGGACTATTATTCTCAAAATGTTCGTGAACAAGCTTGAGTGTTGGGAAGTGGTACAGTGTCGATTACGTGACTTTTATCTTTGTCACCAAAATCTCCAAGTTATAGCTAAGTGAAATTTTTCCATCGCTTCACTTAGCCGTCACTGACTAGATTTTCTTACATGACTCCTAGACTTGACTAAACTACTGACTTGACTTGACTAAAGTAGGATTGGGGGGTTACTACCATCTCTTAAAACCATGCAAGATCCAGTGAGTAAGGGAGATGTCGCCTTACATCATGTATTGCGTTGTCTCTTTTACTCACTGGATCTTGCATGGTTTTAAGAGATGGTGGTAAGCCACCTAAAGAAGATTTCAAGAAATGCCTTAAAAGACTACCTTCCATGGCCGAAAAAAGTAATAAAAAAATGTCAAGCATTTCCATTTATGACATGCTGTCACTGTCATGCCATGCGTCAGTCGTTCAATTCATTACATTTGTTTTGTTTTTATCGTTTGTAATTTAGTTAAATTACCAGATTTTCTATTTCACATAAATAATATATATAACTATATTCTGAACAAATGTATATTTATTTTAGTCACTATTTGATTTTACAATAATGTCCGAGTCTTCGAAATCAAAGTCTTCATTAAACTTGAATCCTGCTCCGACATTGCAATGCAAAGATCTCCACGAATATTTGAAAAGCCGCTCGCCCCAGTTCTTGGAGACTTTGTATAACTATCCCACTATATGCTTGGCTGTTTATCGGTAAGATTGTTATCCTAATCTGGTCTTTTGCTTTACTTACTTTTGATGTTAGGATGCCCACATAATATTCAGTTTCCTGTTGATTTACACAGTGCCGGCTTAAGAATGCAGGGCCAGTTGGAAATGTAATTAGGTGGGCAGCTTAACCTAATAACATCTAGCTGAGTTTAATTCTTTTTTGTGGTGAAATAACTGCCTAATTATTGGTTTATTTTAGGGAACTACCAGAATTGGCACGACACTTTGTGATCCGTCTGTTGTTTGTAGAGCAGCCGGTCCCACAGGCCGTGGTCACCTCCTGGGTGTCGCAAACATATGCCAAGTAAGTTACACTTATTACCCTTTCAATTGTTGAGTGCCAAATGTCCCAACAATGTACATTTTTTTTTCTGACCTTTTTTATTGGATTGCACCAAAAACATCATTCCCAAGGAGAGATGACATCTAGCAGTCATAAAAAAGTATGTTTAATCTGTCTTTGCAACTTCATGGGGGGGGGGGGGGGGGGGGAATAAGAGCTAGTGTTCAAAATACCTGAGGCAACAGCTTTTTTATATGAGCTTTGCAAAATAAATAAAATAAATATCTCTTCAGTCCAGAGAGGTATTAATAATAATAATGGGATTTGAAAAATGAATTATAAATGTTAAATTTGAAATATTTAAAAGTAAGATGTTTATTTTAAGGATACATAATAATAATAATAATAAATCTTTATTTGCCAAAACAATATACAATCTCATACATTAAATTAACTTATACTAAGGTTTATACAGAACAGGATGCTTTGATTGGACTATAGATGACATTTAAAAATGCATATATTTTTTTATATGTGAAAATTATTTAGAAGAAAATCAATCTATCTAAAGTTTAAGAGCTGTGCTCCTGTTTGTGGAGTCTCATCCAGGTGCTTCTATCTTTTGCTAGCCTTTTCACATCTTGATATGACTTGACTCCACTTTTTTCTTTATTTGTTCTAAGTAACTCCTTCTTGGTCTATCTCTTCTCTTCCCTCTATTTTGCCTTTCATAATGTTTAAAATAAAGGCTTCTATCTTTGTGTCCAGAGAACAGAACAAAGCATGTGAAGCCCTGTCAGAGCTGTCAGTGTGGCAGGAGGCACCAATCCCGGGCGGCATGCCGGGCTGGATGCTTGCACAGTCCTTCAAGAAGAACCTCAAGGTTGCACTGCTGGGGGGGTGAGTTATTTTATTCAAATTTATTTGTGACTCCCGCTCTTACTCGTTTCTGTTGCAAAGGATCGCCGTTGCGATTCACAGGGCAATGCAACCAGCCAAGAACAAACATAAAATTATACGAAAATCTCCGACATTACATAACTATGTAGATATAAATTATGGCTAAAATCTGCCCTACCAAATAGAACCATATTATCAAATCAGCTATACAGCTGCCTATCTATATTTTTTTATAAAATATGTAGAAACTAGCAACCCGCCCCAGCTTCGCATGGGCATAAAAACCTTCTTCTTGTATCACTCTATTTAAAAAAAACCGCATTAAAATCCGTTGCGTAATTTTAAAGATTTAAAGCATACATAGGGATATAGGGACAGAGAAAGCGACTTTGTTTTATACTATGTAGTGATGGTCTATGTTCCCAATTTTTTTAACTTGCTATTTAGGTCTCACTGCCGGGCAAAAAGCCTCCCTTTTTTGTTTCAATATCATTACAACCAGTAAATTGCTTAAGCATATTTCTATTCAGTCTTAACTAAGTGTTATTTATTTATTAGCCTACTACTATATAGTGGCTGATACATGTTATTTAATAAATGATGTAAAATATAGTCATTCTTCCGTATCAGCGTGTCCCATTGACACATAGGCCTCAGCCTGGGTGACATGCCAAAGAAGTATGTAACTAAGTGTTAGATATCAAAAATTGACTGTCAATTTCCAGCGGAAGGCCATGGAGCATGTCTTCCTCCCTGGAGCCGGACGGCAAGGCCCGGGACGTGTCGTTCCTGGACGCGTACGCCCTGGAGCGCTGGGAGTGCGTGCTGCACTACATGGTGGGCAGCGCGCAGACCGAGGGCATCAGCGCTGATGCTGTCAGGATACTGCTGCATGCCGGCCTCATGACCAGGTGTGCCGGGCTCATATCATAGGACTCATCAGGCTATTTTAGAAATCTTTAAGAGTAGAATAGAATAGAAAAACTCTTTATTGCACCAAGCAATTTTATACATAATTTTTAAAAACTAGGTAAGGTACAAAGGTTTCATCACGTATTATTAAGTCACTCAAACTCGCTGAATTTACTAACTATCGTTTTATTTCAACTGGCTACCCGCCCCGGCTTCGCATGGGCATAAAAACCTTCCTCTTGAATCACTCTATCTATATAAAAAAACCACATCAAAATCCGTTGCGTAGTTTTAAAGATTTAAGCATACATAGGGATGTAGGGACAAAGAAAGCGACTGTTTTATACTATGTAGTGATAGTTTTCATTCAACATAAGTAGTAGGTGGAATGATTTTAATTCAAATCGCCGGTTTTGAGTGAGTCATATTTTCAAAAATAGCACTACAGTGCCTTTAGTATGAGATTATATAAATGCAGACGCTAGCGACTGCATTAGGATTTTATATGGAATTTCTTAGTTGCCTTACTATCCGCCAGAGGCGCTGTACAGGTTTGTCATACCAAATCGCAGACCTTTTGAAAAAGGGAGACATTAGGAGTACCCGAAATCGGCGAGCGTGTATGAAGAGAGTGATGAGTGTGGAGGAGGCGAGAGAGGTATGTAAGGATCGTAGCCAATGGAAATCTCTAGTCTCTGCCTACCCCTGCGGGAGACAGACGTGATGATATGTATGTAAATCGCTAACCCAGTCGCTAGCGTCTGTGTTTATAAAATCTCATACTAGGGGTACATGAAAGACCTCATTTGTGAGTCAATCTCAGTGAACAACACCAAGCATAGCCATCTCCATAAATCTTTGAACAACTTTGACCTTTTTTATAAGCCCAAAAATCAGGGGCCACGTTTCAGACCCATAGGTTTTTACTATTTTTGAGAATAAAATTAAAATGATTTGTTACAGAGATGCCGAGGATGGTTCCGCAGTCATCACTCGTGCTGGATTCCAGTTCCTCCTGTTGAGTACGGCCAAACAGGTTCATATTGATTTTATTGCGTTAAGCATTCATACAAGACACAGGAGCGACTGCTCTACAAACAACAGGAGCAGGAAGGAAGAAGAAGGAGGCCTTTGCCCAACAGTGGGGCTAAAAAAAAAGCATTCAGCATCATGTAAAAATCACCTGATATACATACATATAATCACATCTTTATCCCATGTGGGGTAGACAGAGCTTACGGCCATATGACCTTAGGCCACGTTTAGCATTATTGTAGTTGAAACAGAAAATCAATAGTGATGGGTTGCTAGCCGCATCGTCTATCTCATGATTCCCTAAATAAATATGATTCTGTGCTTCAGAACGTAAAGACGTTGGTCCCGACTGCCATTTGTTAGTTGTTAAAGGAACCACGTCAGAGGCCGAGAGGCGGTTCCGAAGAACTCTGACACCAGGGTGTGCATGGTCGATTGACCGTGACACCTACACGAAATTCAAAAAAACTCAAATTCAAATTGTTTATTTTCAATATAGGATATTCTTATCACTTATTGACGTCAATTGTTACTTATTTTAAGTTTACCACCACTTCCAAAGCGCAAGTGGAGAAGATGTGGCGCCACAAAGTCCACAGCAGCATTTTCTTCAAAAACGTCAATTCACAAAATTTGAGTCAAATCAGACGAGTTTACATTTGAATATTTTTATAATTACAATAAGTTTATTATTAAATTATTAAATATTGAGGATTATTGAAAATGATGGTGATGAGGGCTTATGTTATGATTCTGTTGTACTCTGTGGGATTTTACAAGGGCGGCGCTATTTGTAATATGCTATGGCATACAAAATTGATCACGAATCATATGTGCATAATATTGTATTTTTAAACTTCACTATCGCATTAGGGTTTCCTGTAATGATATTTGTAAGTGATGTTGAAATCCATACTTCCATACTAATATTATAAATGCCAAAGTCTGTCTGTCTGTTTGTCTTTTTGTCTGTCTGTCTGTCTGTCACCTCTTCACGCCTAAACTGCTGGACCGATTGTGATGAAATTTGGTAGGGATGTAGTTAACGACCTGAGGTCAAACATGGACTCGATATAACCGAGTCCCACGCGAGGCGAAGCCACGGGGAACAGCTAGTAAATAAATAAATAAAAAATGATATAAAAAAACTAAGTTGGTAAAATGTCCGTGCCGATAATACCTAAAAAGGAGCCCCGGTACGATAAAGTGACTTATATAGTGTGATAGCCCTTTATCCCCCCTCGAACAAGAAAGTTCCAGTTTGAACCTAAAGGGCGTGCCTTTAAAGATATGTACTTTTCTAACTTTTTAACTTGGATATTAAGTATAGTGGCGCCATCTGTTGTCGATTATTTGAACTTCTTTCAGAACAACTTTTCAACTACCACGTAATTTCATATCAGCAGAGCGGGGCCGGGTATCATAGGTAGTAAATAAATAAAAGATGATATTTAACGTCTCATATATATTTAAATAGATTTTATAATGAAAAATTACTTATATAAGGGCCAATACAAGATCAGTATAAGTAATTTAATCTTCATCATTTCAGCTGCAAGCTGTTACTGCTGGAGATAGGCCTCCCCTAAGGATTTTCCTAATGATGATGGTGATAAAGGCTTATGTTATAACTAGCTGTTCCCCGCGGCTTCGCCCCGCGTGGGACTCGGTTATATCGCGCCCAAAAGTAGCCTATGTTTGACCTCAGGTCGTTAACTACATCCCTACCAAATTTCATCACAATCGGTCCAGCAGTTTAGCCGTGAAGAGGTGACAGACAGACAGACAGACTTTCGCATTTATAATATTAGTATGGATATTAAACCTCTTACAGGTGTGGCTGTTCCTACAACACTACTTGCACACGGCTGAGAAGAGAAGTCTGAGCGCGGCGGAGTGTCTCGCTTTCTTGTACCAACTCAGTTTCAGCACGCTCGGCAAGGTAAGCTTGTATGTTTTATCTCTTACTTATTTCTACCACCAAACTGCCTCCGTGGTCCAGTGGTTAAGGCGTTTACCTGTAGACCCGGGCGGTCGAGGGTTCGATTCCCACGGGAAGCATACTTTGTTTAGTTAGGACATTGCAGGCTTGAATCACTTGATTGTGTTGAAAAGATGATTCCGTGCTTCGGAAGGCACGTTAAGCCGTTGGTCCCGGCTGCAATCTGGTAGTCGTTAAAGGAACCACGTCAGTGGCCGAGAGGCGGTTCCGAAAAACTCTGACACCAGGGTGTGCATGGTCTAACAATGTGAACAAAGCCGGACTTATCGCTAATGCATTTTTCCAGCTAACCTTAGGGTGGATAGGAACAAAGTGAGAAAAAAGGGGGTCATATACCATCTCATTATTGTGCCTATACATTTTTACACCGACCTATATAATTAAAGTTTCGCCTAACTTATATTTACCACGGATAGAGTGGAGTTCACCTATTGCTCTTTTCTTTAGAACCACAGTGTCCTCGACTTAAGAAGGGTTGGGGGGGGGGGGGGTGATTAGTATTATAATTATGTTATTCGCCATCTTGCGATGAAGTAAATTTATTTCGTTGCAATGTAAACTTAATTGTGAAAGTATTACCTACATCTAATGAGATAATACTTACATTATTATTTATTATTATTTTCTTTACAATTATTTATTAATTTAAAAACACGTGTGAATAACATTGAGAAATGTTCTGTACTGATCAGAGCGCCACTGGTGGCGAGCAACTGGAACTAATCAAAGGCTGCTATGATGTACGTTTTTTGAATGTTCATTGAGATAATTCACCTCTTCTATGTAATTTATCTATGGTATTTACTCAAAAATAACTGTCTTAACCAGGGATTATTTTTTTTAAATAGCCCCCTTTTTAATACTGGATGAAAAACCATTTTTTTTTTAATCTTTTTTTCATTCCATTCAAGCCAAACAGCAGTGTATGTACAAATCCAAGGCTACGAGTTAGCAAGGTGTAAATATGACCACATATCGTCTTATCGTTCCGAGCTTAGATGGCTGCAAATTCGTCAACGTAGACAACTTAGGCTTCTGTGTACACTTTTTTCGATTATTACGAATCCTCAGTCACCTGAATACTTAAAATGTAAGTTCAAATTTCTTGCAGACTCTCACGACCGACAGCTTCGTTCTTCTAACTCTCATTTGCTGTTTATTCCTTTATTTCGCAGTAGTTTTATGGCAAATTCCTACACATTACAATCCATCCGACTCTGGAATGCTTTGCCTGCCGATATATTTAAAGAAATTTCTTCTAAATTTACCTTTAAAAAAAGAGTTTATGCTCACTTCTGCGTGTGAAAGTTCTTTGTGAAAGTTTTCGTAAAAGTATTTATGTAGGCTTATATAATGTATATTTATATACTCGTATGTATGTGCATAGATATATATATATATTTTTTTAATATATTTAGATATATAAGTAAGGGTATAAGTATGTCATATTTATGTATTGTGTATGTATGTTTACGTAGTTTAGTATGATATGCATTAAAATACCCATCGTGGTAAATTTGTTTATTTTTAAGTACCTATTTTCCCTTGTAACTTTTTTGCGCCGCACAGTTTTTCTGTTTCTCCCAATGGTTGACTGGTAGAGAATGCTTTTAGCATTAAGTCCGCCAATTGTATAAGTATTTTGTACTTATGGAACAATAAAATTTTAATAAATAAATAAATAAGGTGCTAGTGACACCGACTGTCACCGTCAAATCTTGTTTTGTCATAGGTGGAATTGCCACAAATAGGACAGAGCGACGACCTCCGTGGCGTAATGGTTAACATGCCTGACCGCTACTCAGGAGGTCCCGGGTTCGATCCCCGGTCAGGTCATGATGAAAAATGATCTTTTTCCGATTGACCTGGGTCTTGGATGTTTATCTATATATGTATTTGTTATGAAATATAGTATCGTTGAGTTAGTATCCCATAACACAAGTCACGAACTTACTTTGGGGCTTACTCAATCTGTGTGATTTGTCCCTATATATTTATTTATTTTATTTAGAGGTATATAAGGTGGACACAAATCAACTGCAAATATTTTAAGGGCAGATACCGACCACTATACTGAACAACTTTTCCAAATAAACTTATATCGAAATACGAAATTTTATTTTTCATTCTCCATACTAAACTAGATCAGCTGATTCTCACTTTTGTATGGGAGATCAAAAATGTTTTTTCGTATTTCGACATAAGTTTATTTGGGAAAGTTGTTCGGTTTAGTGTTCTGAATCTGTCCTTAAAATATTTGCAGTTGATTTTAATTCATCTTATATAAAAGTGAAATGAAATGCAACTTCTGTTTTTCCCTTTACGTCATCCATTAAAAGATTGTGATCTATATATAACCAATTTCCAGGATTACAGCACGGAAGGCATGAGCAATAACATGTTGGTGTTTTTACAACATCTCAGAGAGTTTGGACTAGTTTATCAAAGAAAGGTATGTATTATAACGTAGGGAGAATTTACTAAGTACTTAAGGTATGTGTGAGGAGAGAAGATAAATCCAGGTTTCAGCGAATCGTACAATATTTATTGTTTCTACTTTACAAATTTTTGACTTTTAAGGTTACACGTTAATAAGAGATATAGACAGGGGTCGTGAGAATATCCACTTAACTTAGGGATGACGAGATGATCCGCAAGAGGTGTTCTGGTGGACGCGCGCAGACTATATGTGGCCCTCGGGGGGTGCGGGGCAGCGGGGAAGGAGCGCCGGTGGAGAATGCGCGACGTCACAGTATCTTTAATTATATTTTGTACTAGCAGGGTACCCCGGCTTCGCCCGTGGTACATTCACAGCCTATGTCACTCAGGTCATGTGGTCCCATCGACTTATAAAAAGATTTAGTTCCTTTTATTGCCAATAGTTGGCGCTACAAGAATTGAAAAAAAAAAACCGAATTTAGTTTAGATCCCGCTTGTTTTTGGCGAAAAAAAGAGTGTGAATTATTAAAACATGATTTTTTTCAAGTATCGTCATCCTATCACAAACTGATTTAGTGCTTTATTTATTAAGTTATCGGAGTTAGAATCTCAGTTTCCCAAGTGATCGATAGATGGCGTTACTAAGTCTCAGTATGGGAAGACTATATTGATACACTAAAAATAGGCGCGCTTCTTTGTATGCGGATTGTATTAGCAGATTGTATTGCGGTTGAATATATGTGCTAGTATAGCATTCTATAATATGTGCTCAGGATGAATGTAGCTTAATAAAAGAAGGTCGTGTTACACTATAACTCAAGAACGGCTAAACTGATTTGGCTGAAAATTGGTCGGGAGGTAGCTTAGAACCAGGAGAAGGACATTTCATCCCGGCAAAAGTTTCCGAGGGAAGCTCACGCGGGCGAAGCCGCGGCCAAAAGCTAGTATTAGTATAGATAATTTAGATTGTATTTGTTACAAAATATAGTATCGTTGAGTTAGTATCCCATAACACAAGTCTCGAACTTACTTTGGGGCTAACTCAATCTGTGTGATTTGTCCCTATATATTTATTAATTTATAATATCATATGATACGTTGTATTGCAGCGTAAAGCAGGCCGCTTCTACCCCACCCGCCTGGCGTTAAACATCGCTTGTGTCCGCGACTCCGTCCTGCCAGCACCAGCAAACACTCCAACAACACAATCAACTGGGTACATCGTCGTGGAGACTAATTACAGGGTGTATGCGTACACGCAGACTAACTTGCAAGTCGCGCTGTTGGGACTGTTCACTGAGTTGATGTATAGGTGAGTCTTGTTTATTAACTAGTTTTTGACCGGGACTTCGCTCCCGTGGGAATTGGCTAGCCCAAAAAATATATAGTAATTTTAGGTGTTTTTTTTTTGATAATATTCTATTTGTACTTTAGTTTTATTATCTATGCTTTTGTATTCACTTGTTTTATTACAATAAAGTTATAACAAACAAATAATCCATTGGAAAGAAAAAATCTTAAAATTGTAGGTAATTTTTTATTTAATTTTAAAGATACAGCAATGACGTCACTCCGCGTTGAAACAAAATATATAGCTTACTAGCTGTTCCCCGCGGCTCCGCCCGCGTGGGACTCGGTTATATCGCGCCCAAAAGTAGCCTATGTTTGACCTCAGGTCGTTAACTACATCCCTACCAAATTTCATCACAATCGGTCCATCCGTTTAGCCGTGAAGAGGTGACAGACAGACAGACAGACAGACAGAAAGACAGACAGACAGACAGACTTTCGCATTTAGTATGGATGTGTACTAGAAAAAAAATATGGCAATGACAAATTGTGACGATTTGATTGGCTTGTGCTTGCAGTACTTTCAAGCAATGACACCCTCAAACGTTTCCTCAAACTCCACTCATCCTCACTCGACCTCAATGGTATTCATAGTTGACATTAGCTTCAAATTATTTACTAGAAATTACTCAATGGAGGTGAGGAACGAACTGTCAAAATATAAGGTTGGTCAAGAGGTTCCTTAAGGAAGCCTCGAACGTTTCGTTTAACGAAAAGTAGGTACTTTTATTGAGGACCAGATTTAAAAGAACTTGTACCAACTGTAATAAGTTCTTTGTGTATTAAGTATTTTATTGTTTTATAATAAATCTATGCCAGTAAGCTAAAATTGAAAAAGAAACTTTGTCAAAAACTCTCTCTACGTCAAAAAGTTAAGCGGTTTACCAACAGTCAGAAATGAAACGAAACGTCATTCCTTGACTCATCCTCACTGGAGTTTGCTCAAGGAAACAATTAAGAGGGCGCCTAACGCCGACAAAAATTCCGATTTCACCCGCACGTCTTGCATACCCTCCGCTCTAGTTCTAAAAACCAACACGGCGCGCTGCGATCGCTAGCGGCTGGCCGCGCCGTGGCTAGTCGTGAACTCGTGAGTTAGAGTATAGTATATGCGATGAAGTCAGAAAAATCAAATACTTATTTATTATGAATGAAATATTAATGTAGTTTTTTTTAGAGGAGTGTGTGTATGGTAGATAGATACAGTCAACCAAATATTAATTGGAAGTTGGTAAAGTGGCAGCATATTCACAAGTAATAGGAAAGTAGTAGTAAAGTGAATTGATAGAAAATTAGGAAGTAGAAATAGTGATTTTCAGCAGTTACAATTATGATTTTTTATTTAAATATTGAACATGCCCGCGACATCGTACGCTTGCGCGTACGATGTCGCGGGCTTCGCTTGAAATCCCCGTTTTCTTTCGTTTGTCATGACATGACAATAACCAACACAAAAAAAGTATTATTAAATTTGGAGCATTCGTTCAAAAGCGATATATATTTGCAGACAAACACATTGAATTCAGTCAAATGACGATCACTTTTTGTCCTCTATTCCATTTCGAGACTGGAAAATTTTGCTTTTGTCCGGATGTGTGTCTGTCTGTCTGTTTGTTTGTTCCGGGCTGGAGGTCGCATTTATGAACGGATCCTAATGAAACTTGGCACACGTGTTCCTTGATTTTTTTGCAATTGCATGTCAAGAGATTATTTTGATTGGAGGGGAAATGGGGAAGAAAAGGGGGAAAGTTTTCTGTGACGTTGTTTACGAACGTATCCTAATGAAACTTGACACACGTGTTCCTTGATTTTTTTTTACAATTTTATGTCGAGAGATTTTTTTGATTGGAGGGAAAATGGGGGAAAAAAGAGGGAAAGTTTTCTGTGACGTTGTTTGAACGGATCCTAATGAAACTTGGCACACATGTTTATTTTTATACCTAGACATATAGTTATGGAAAAATGGGAAGGGAGGGAAGTCAAGGCAGGAGGGTCGCGAGGTCTACTGTTCACAGAACCACTAGTTTTGTACTGAAACGATTTTGATGAAACACACTTTGAATGTTTTGCTGAGTAAAAACAAAGCAATTGGTAAAGGTTTTTAGTAAATCAGTTCAGTACTTTCGGAGATAAGCGTGATACATACATACAGACAGACATACAAACAAAAATAAAAAGTTTGAAAACAAACATTTTGTTTTTAAGTTTTATTATTCCTTTTAAGTGTCCCTATACAAGTATACATTTATGACAAAAATAATAAATGTACAGACAAAATATTTTTACTGTTTTATTATCTATATCCATATATAAAAAAGAAAGTCGTGTTAATTACACTATTTATAACTCAAAAAGGGCTGAACTGATGTGGCTGAAATTTAGTGAAGAGGTAGCTTAGAACAAGGAGAAGGACATATGGTACCTTTCATCCCGGGAAAAAGCACTATTCCCGAGGGAAGTTCACCGAAGCTGGTTATTCATACTAATATTATAAATGCGAAAGTCTGTCTGTCTGTCTGTCTGTCACCTCTTCACGGCTAAACTGCTGGACCGATTGTGATGAAAATTGGTAGGGATGTAGTTAACGACCTGAGGTCAAACATAGGCTGCTTTTGGGCGCGATATAACCGAGTCCCACGCGGGGCGAAGCCGCGGGGAACAGCTAGTGTAGTTATATATTAACACGAAACTTTAATCATGATGTAAGTACGCTAGCACTCTGTGAGAAAAAAAAACTATATTGCCAATGTAAAACAAAGCGTTTAATTACAGAAATAAATTTATACAAAGTAATATTTGCGAAAAATATTTTTTATAGCAATAAAAATTCTTCTTCTTCATCGGTCCCTCACTGCTGAGGATCGTGACCACATATGTGCTTTCAAGTTATGCGATCACTAGTGCTATGGACCGCTCTGTAGATGCTGCGCCCAGCTGCGGAGCTTAGCTGCTGGAGCAGTGTCCTCAGCGCTAAAGATCTAAAACAGAGTAAAATATAGGTAAAGATCAAAATTTATATTGAGCCATTTGTAACATTACAACTTATACTCATGATAATACATATCTCTTATAACGAACACGAGTTTTAAAAAAAAGAATTCGAGTCTTATGTCTTGAGCGTATCAAGGTTTAATTATGTTTAAATACATTGTTACCAGGGTGATCCCTACCAACGACTCGAGCGCTAAACAAGACTCGAGCGTCATGCTGCGCTCAAGAGCACATAGTCTTATTGAAATGAGTCGAGTCGTCAATTTGCGAGCCGAGCGCAATATTTACGAGTAGGACTCGACTAAAGTTCTTTACATCTTTAGTTTTAAATTGTACAACATCCTGTATTATCATTATCAAAAATAGAATAAGAAATACGTTTTTTGTAATGAAAATCACTAATTAATCAATCTGTAAAAAAAACACAGTTACTTTTAAAGGCCTTTTATATATAGGTACTCGTATATTTTGTTGTCGTCTAACAATGGTTGTTTTACATATACTGTAAGCTGACATTTGTGACGTTTGCCCGTGCGCGCTTACTCTGTATAGGTACCTACGGAGCTCAGTTTGATCAAATGTAGGCTGTATTTATAAGAGATAAGGGTTAGTTATGACTTTTTTTAAATATATAAGTACCTACTATCTATTTATTTTGCTACTAGCTGTTCCCCGCGGTTCCGCCCCTCGTGGGACTCTGTTATATCACGTCCAAAAGTAGCCTATGTTTGACCTCAGGTCGTTAACTACATCCCTACCAAATTTCATCACAATCGGTCCAGCAGTTTAGCAGTGAAGAGGTGACAGACAGACAGACTTTCGCATTTATAATATTAGTATAGTATAGTATAGTATTTGTACAAGTAGGTTTTAGTTTGTAAATAAAGCGTGTACTTACTGTTGTACTAAATCCATTATTTTGTAGAAATAAAAACAACTTACCCAAACATTCCGTCATGTTTTTTAGTTCTTCTTTTTCTCAAAAACGTTATTTCTCTTTTTTTATCTTTTCGTCCCATTGTCAAAACTATTTATACACTATTATTTACACGTCCACACACCACACTGTTTACAATTATGATAATACTAAAAACCACTATATACAATTATGTACCCTATAATAAACGTCATACGGTCTAATTTACAATATTTATTCACACTAGAAACAAAATCCGCTCCAAATAAATTACGCGTTCGATTGTCAGTACCGAGAAGGTACAGAGCGTCCGGGAACAACCTTCCGCGTCGAGCGCTGCCCGACAAGTAACCATTTGCCCGTGCACAATTGTTCTATCTACTACGCTTTGTTTAGAGTCGAAAATCGCATGATTCAGTTAACGACGAGTTGGCTTCGAGCTCCAGGTTATAATTTTAGTTGAGATTTTATTTAATTATTAAAAATATAGACATAAAATAAAAAATGTAATCGATTACTCTACTAAAACATTAGTCTGGCTATGTTATTTGTAAAAAATAATTTGGGGTTGTCGCTGATAATTCAGAGAATTTGAGTTAATACTGTTTTTTTTTTTCGTTCTGAAGTTTGTATTTTAAAAAAAAAACCTGTTTATTTTTCAAAATTCTATTCGATTACTCGGCTTCTACAGGTTTTTTGCCTACCTACAGTATTTTTTAAATCTGAATTATAAGGTGTTTTCGCCTTAAACTATGGATTGAAAAATAGGTCTGTTTTTCAAATTTTGGCGTTGGGCGCACTCTTAAGAATACCGTTTTCAAGGAAAGTTGGAGAACTTCCTTGAGGCGTCCTCGAATGAGGTTGAGTGGAGGAGACCTATGAGGCAACGTTTAAGAATATGGGTGTGAGTATATAATCCCTATGCTGCCAACTTACAGAAAAAAATAGAAACGTTACGTCACACGTAAGCTTGTACAATTGTTTGACCTTGTAGTAAATTTTTGAAAATGAAGGTCATTAGGTTTTTTGCAACTATCTTAAAAAATACGTGCTTCATAAAAAAACAGATTACCGTGAACTGTTTAATAAGCCTATTCTTCGAAATGGTTATCGAATTAGACATCTTTGTAAAAATTGCACTAGCCAATTTCGTGATAAAATATAGCCTATGTCACATAGGCTATATTTTATTAATAATCGTCCTTGCACACGCTGGTGTGACACCAGCGTGTCAATCGTCCATATATGCGACAAAAAAGTGACACGGCCGTGACACTTTTTTTTATGGTACCGGGTTCGTTCCTCGGTCAGGTCAAGATTATCACTACATAGTATAAAACAAAGTCGCTGTCCCTATGTCCCTTTGTATGCTTAAATCTTTAAAACTAAGCAACCGATTTTGATGCGGTTTTTTTAATAGATAGAGTGATTCAAGAGGAAGGTTTTTATGCCCATGCGAAGCCGGGGCGGGTCGCTAGTAATTGATATTTTTCTGATTGTTATAAAATATAGTATCGTTGAGTTAGTATCCCATAACACAAGTCTCGAACTTACTTTGGGGCTAACTCAATCTGTGTGATTCGTCCCTGTATATTTATGTGGGATAAACTACTTATTTTTTGTTTAATTTTCTATCTTATAGCAACACCAGTGAATTATGTTTTTGGTTGTTATGGTTCGAGAGTCAAGAAGATGTCAGATTAATGTACGCAAGATTAGTCTGTAACGAAATAAAAGTTGTTTTAATTGAAAGACGTTGTGATTTACCTGGTTTTGGGAAATATCCAACTTTTATTTATTATTTAGGTTTCCAAACTTGGTAGTGGGCGTGCTGACGCGCGAGTCGGTGAGACAGGCTCTCCGCGGCGGCATCACGGCCATGCAGATCATACACTACCTCGAGCAGCACTCGCATCCACAGGTACACATATACTAGCTCATCCCCGCGGTTTCTCGCGGCTGGTGTGTATGTGCTATAGTCTGACCAACACCGCTGTACCGCGCCTGAGGTATGCTGGCTATGTCAGAATAGTCACTGTATAGTTTTATATCTTTTATTTTTATTTTTTTGAAATCGAGAATCAAAACAAGAGTCCAAGTACAATATATTAATTTCTAGCTAAAGCGGCATATATAAACTCTACATGTCCTCGTCTGTTATCCAGATGTTGAAATCTGAGACGGGTTTGATCCGGTCTACGTCGGTGCTGCCCCCTACCGTGGTGGATCAGATCAAACTGTGGGAGTCCGAGAGAAACCGGTTCACCTACACCGAGGGAGTGGTCTACAACCAGTTCCTGTCGCAAGTGAGTCACTCATTGCTTGGTATGGGGGCTCA
The DNA here is from genome assembly GCA_947044815.1 of Apomyelois bistriatella. Lineage (NCBI taxonomy): Eukaryota > Metazoa > Arthropoda > Insecta > Lepidoptera > Pyralidae > Apomyelois > Apomyelois bistriatella. Next base: position 645,052 of record OX345705.1, read on the forward strand.
AGGGGCTATATATCAGCCCACTTGTGATCTTTTATTTCTTTTCTTTCTTTCGTGCTTCGGAAGGCACGTTAAGTCGTCAGTCCCGGCTGCCATCTGGCAGTCGTCAGAGGCCGAGAGGCGGTTCCGAAGAACTCTGACACCACGGTGTGCATGGTCGATTGACCGTGACGCCTACTCGAAATGATGATGATGATCAGCCCACTAGCGCCACCGACCATTTTATTTCTTTTACTCTAAAATCAGGTCGAATTGCAAAAATCTCAGACAGCACTTCGCTAGTGAACTTCTAGTATTTTTGGTAGGTATTACGTTTCATTATTTTATTCTCAATACAAAGGAAAAAAAATATATTTTTTTTCTGAATTAACCAAAGGAAAAATAATGAAAAGTAATACCAAAAATACTGGAAGATATTTACTAGCGAAGTGCTGTCTTAGATTTTTCAAATTGACCTGATTTTAGAGAAAAAGAAATAAAATAATTGGTGGCGCTAGTGAGCTGATATAAGCCCCTTAGACGATACCTTGGTGAACACTAGCGCCACCACTCTAGAAATTTTTGCACTACTTTTGAGTTTTGGCAGGCTTTCATAAAAAAAATATTAGTGTCGTTTGCAACATTATTTAATACTAGCTGTTCCCCGCGGCTTCGCCCCGCGTGGGACTCGGTTATATCGCGCCCAAAAGTAGTTTATGTTTGACCTCAGGTCGTTAACTACATCCCTACCAAATTTCATCACAATCGGTCCAGCAGTTTAGCCGTGAAGAGGTGACAGACAGACAGACAGACAGACTTTCGCATTTATAATATTAGTATGGAATGGTATTTGAATATGTGCCAAATTGTAATGTTTTTCATAAAATATATCAGTTTCGTTTGCAACATTATTTAATATTTTTATTTTATTTATACATTATTTTTACAGGTTTTGTACCCAATACAATAACATTGTACTTGAATATGTGCCAAAATATTCGAATGTTCCCAGGCGGACTTCGCCCTCCTTCGGGACTACGCCAAGCAGCAAGGAGTGCTGACGTGGCAGAACGAGCGGACGCGAACCATGATAGTGACGCGGGCGGGACACGATGACGTCAAGAAGTTTTACAAAAGGCACTCTAAGAGCTCGTAAAGTTGGCCGCTAGAGGGCGCTAGGACTGGCTGTCAAATGATCCAATTTCAAGGCCTTATGTCCTAATGACACAGGCCTCTTCCTCTTAAATGATTCAGGGTTTAAATGGTAACAAATAGCAAAATAAGGAAAAGTCAAGAACGAGCGTTGCAGGACCGTATTGTGATGGCAGAATCAGTCACCAGATGGCGCAAGTAGGAACTGGTTATAATGAAGCTTGCTATTTCGACTTGAGAACCATTGATTTATGACAATGTTAAAAAAACAATGTTAAGAAATCCTATTCGTAGGATTAAAATATATTCTTTAACTCCTCAGCAAAATAGCTGAGAGTACATACATACATACATATAATCACGTCTTTATTCCATACATAGACAGAGCCTAGGGCCATAAGACCTTAGGCCGCGTATAGCTGAAAGTGCCAGTGGAAAACGCTGTTGGATTTATCTATCAGTTTCAGAAAATGTGTTGTATATTTTGTAAATATAATGTTTTTAATAATTTTTGTATCTTTTTTTAATAAAACCCCATTCACGAACACCTAGTTCCTGCTGTTTTCGCTAGATGGCAGGTATTTAAGATTATTAACTAATATAGTGAAAAAATAAGACTCCGATACACATGACATACCATTGGTTGGTTGACTGGTAGAAAAACCTACGGTTTAAGTCCGCCATTTACATATTTAGTACCTGGGCGACCGAGCTTCGCTCGTTTTATACAGAAAATCTTTTTGAATAAAATAATGGGTAAAATGAATTTTCCCAGACATGGAACCTAGCTAGCCTTTCTTTTTGACTATGTAAGAACTTATATTTAAAATTTCAAAGAAATTGTTAGAGCCGTTGTCGAAAACGCGAGTACAAATTTTATTGCTAGATTAATAGTATAGGATATAATGAAGTTAAAATTATAAATCAAACAACAAATATCAAAGGTTAATTGTATTTTCAATAATACAACTAATCTAAAAGTATATCACTAAATGAATACTATACTAGTCTTAAATTATAATCAAACCAACACATTTTATTTCACAGAGAAACTGACTTATTTAAACTGTTTAAATACACACGTTGAAAATAGCTTTTGAATTAACGCGCCTGGCGATTGGTTATTTGTGTGGTTTGTAGGCTAAAACTGAGTTTTATCACAGTTTCATAGGGTCATCACAAGATGGCGTTGCAAAAGTTTAATTATTTTTATTTATTTATTCATTTATTTCAGACAACAAAATTTACATTTTTAGCCCATATTAACAAATTTTAATTGCTGGGCAAGCGTTTTTCTGTGCCATAAATAAAATAAAATAGACACCGAAATAGTTCTTTGCTCATCAATTAAACTGATCAACAGGAAATTGATTTTGGGAAACTGGAAATTTTAAATGATATAAGGGACTGATAATGATTGGGAGTTAATTACAAACGACCGAGACATATTTAAAACTAAAGAATGTGAATTTTAACAGACTTTAAGTAACAAAATTTACAATTTTAAATATGTTGAATGAATGAATAAAGTAGTGTGTGTGCTCCGCCAGTGTTTTGGGCACCTTTGCACCGGAAACGCAAATGAGTGGGTGATCTCTTCTTCTTTTTCTTTATTTTATTTTTATTTAGTTTTACTTTAATTAAGTTTAGTTTATTTATTTAGTTTTATTTTTAATTAAGTTGTAATAATTTTAGGTTTTATTTAATGATTAAATGAAATTTTATATCGTTCTACACATTCAATCCTCACAATCCATTAATCTAAAATTTAACTCATGAGGCAACATTTGACTCGTATCTTGGAATCGACGGGTTTTCCTAAATGTTTCGTAGCTTGGTGATAGAGTTTCTTGCCGACTCTTCTCAGCTTGCAGAGTTTCTTGTCGGTTCCTCTCAGTTTGTGGCCTGGTCTCCGCGGGTTCCTTGTGCGAGTGTTGGTGAGGTGTTGGTGTTATTGTTGGTGTTGTGTGTGGTGTTGTGTGTCAGGAAGTGGGCGGGGGTGGGGCTTTGGCGGGTGCGAGTGCTGCGTACAGTTTGCCGATGGCGCTCTGAACCACGCGCTCTAAGGCCTCGTCCTCGGGACATTTCACCTCCTGGGAATGATTATACCAATTATTTTTGATATATTTTTCAGGCTGCCTAAAGGAATTTGACATAGCCTAACGACTGCCATCTACCGATAGTAGCCGCGACCAACGGCTTAACGTGCCTTCCGAAGCACGGAGGAGCTCAAGATAGAAATGCCACTAATGGCGACCAATCCAAACATGGCCGCGCACATGTCGTCGCTTAACGCGCTCTATCGTTACGAACACGCGCGTCGCGCTAGGCTATCGAGCTCCTCATATTATTATCATGATTATATTCTATTTGACTGAAAACAACTTGTACAAAGTCAATTCGAATTCAAACCCGTTATCTAAAGGGCGTTAAAAAATTAGTATCGTAATCTATGGATCCTATAACTTTATATATAAGTGAAAAAACAAACTAACCATAGTCATGAGGTCTATGTCCGCCCGCTTGCCGTCAACCTGCACGTACAGCTTGTCCCCCTTGAACATCTTGGGGACAGAGTCTTCGCCGAACATCTCTTGTAGCATTTCTATCACACATTCCTGTGAAATAATGGATATGTCAAATACATCCCACAAGCTGGGAGTCTGGCCATTATAAAAAATTGAGGCTCTAAGACAGCAAAACATATTTAAAGGTTATGTTTGGCGCCAAGCTAAAGTCTCGTCATTGTATTTATTTTATAATGTTTGTGTTTTTTCGAGTATTTGTTCATAATAAAGGTGGATTATTATTCGCTAAGTGTTTGTGAACAAGCGTGAGTGTTGAGAAGTGGTACAGTGTCGATTACGTGACTTTTTATCTTTGTCACCAAAATCTCCAAGTTATAGCTAAGTGAAAATTTTCCACCACTTCACTTAGCCCTTTACTAACTTGACTAGACTTGACTACTGACTTGACTCTGTAACTCGACAAAATGAAGAACATTTATATAAAACTTTATACTGGCAAAAATAAGCTATAAGTCTGATTGCCATATTGTGGATTATATCCACATATTTAATAGATTCAGGTGTTACTTTGCGGAAGTCAAAGTTACAAGCACTCACCAAATTATTTTGCGTGCTTCCGCCATCAATAATTTGGTAAGTGCTTATAGCCACATAAAAAAAAATAGTACATTACTGTCGAGGCCAGAAATGAAGCCATTTACGGTCGAGTTATATCGCAAGTGCCTTTAAAAAGACGAGGCGAAGAGTAGGCCTTTTAAAAATACGAGGACGTAAATTGCAATGTCGGCCGAGGCTTGTATAGTACTTTACTTTCTCTGAAATCCTCTCGAGACGAAACAACATCGTATCAAATTTTAAAATGGCGTCAACAACAAGCCAGCATTCGCTGTGTTCTATTTTCAACCTTTTCGAAATGTTCATACATATTTTAAAACGATAAAAGAACTAATGGTTAGTACCAACATAAAAAAAGTGTCCACCAATTTTCATTAACGACCGCAAGAATAGGTTTTTTTTGGTAGTCTGGCCAGAGTGAAACTAAAAAACCTAATGTATGAAAACTTGTACATTAAAAAACCTCCATTAGCGGCCGGCAATGATTTTTTTTATTACATTGTTGTCTTAGGCCAGCAATGAGTTTATTGACGTATTGTTTTTTTTTAAATAATGATGATATTTCCGAGCAAGGGGAAGTAAACATATTCTAATTTTAATTGACGACCTCCGTGGCGTAATGGATAACATGCCTGGCCGCTACTCAGGAGGTCCCGGGTTCGATCCCCGGTCAGGTCATGGTGAAAAATGATCTTTTTCTGATTGGCCCGGGTCTTGGATGTTTATCTATATATGTATTTGTTATAAAATATAGTATCGTTGAGTTAGTATCTCATAACACAAGTCTCGAACTTACTTTGGGGCTAACTTGATCTGTGTGACTTGTCCCTATATATATTTATTTATTTATATTTAAAAAGATATATGGTCACCTTGAAGTGCATCCTGTCCAGTTTGGGCGCGAGCGGCAGATGCCTGGCGCTGGGCAGCGCCGCGGCGCTCAGCGCGGCGCACACCACAGCGTCCGCGTACATGTCCGACACCGGCTGCGCCTGCCACTGCCGCAGACAATACATTTATTTTATATGAAACATAATAATAGATTGTATCATAAGGGAGCAAAATAATATTTTTACGGCGAGGGCGATTTTTGAATCCAGAGCGGAGTGAAGGATTCTAGTGTAGAAGAGATTCTTTTTTTTTTTTTTTTGAATAGCTTATACGGCCATGAAATCTAGTCCTTTAAGGCCTTTCTTGAATTTATTAATCTTCTTCAGTCCTACTTAAGTCAGTCGAGTCAATAGTCAAGTCCAGTCAAGTAAGTAAGTCTAGTCTGAGTCGGATGGCTAAGTGAAGCGGTGGAAAAATTTCACTTAGCTATATCATGGAGATTTTGATGACAAAGATAAAAAGTCACGTAATCGACACTGTATCACTTCCCAACACTCACGCTTGTTCACGAACACTTTGCGAATAATAATCCACCAATATTATGCACAAACACTCGAAAAAACCTAAATTTTGGAAATTAAATACAGCGCGGACATAGTGACAGTTTACTTTCCCTCCAAAAACTCCTAGAAGAGATTCTTTAATAGAATCCTGAACGGAGAGAGGGATTCAAAGTACATCGCCCGAGCTAAAAATATCATCATCATCTCGCTCTATGAGAAATTTATTTCATCCGATGATAGCATTTATTCTTACCAGCCAGTGTTTTATTTTTGACCGTATTGTTTTGTTCCAAATTTGAAACTCATTATTGCCCGCTAAAAAACCCAATCGGAAAAGACTTACTTTGGTCCCCGTTCTGGGGCAGCAAAGTTGAACATTTCGAATAGAAGGGATAAAAAAATAGTTTTATTTAGCAAGTATAATGTTACAAAGATTTGTGTCGCTGTGACACACTGATTTTTGTCGTCTTTTCTTCAATACCATAGACATAGTTTCTCCAGATATGATTTGAAATTCATTCATATGAAACACTACTCCGAACTCATGTCGATACAGCCGAATAGCCGCCATCTTGTCTCGCTTATAAAATTCTATGCCTCCTGCTGCTGACCTATTAACACAAAATATAACAAACTAATTGTTTTTCGCGGTTTCACTCGCCTTTAGTGTGTATGTACTATAACCTTCCCCAAAAATCAAGCTTTCATATACAAAAATAATTTTGCAAATCCTGGTCGGATTTGCAAAATTCTTTTTGTAGTTTTCAAGTTATAAGCGTTCAAACAAACAAACCCTTCAACTTTATTATATTAGTATAGATTCCTAGGCAATAAAAGCCAATGGTACAACTAACACAAACCTCCAAGATAATAGTGTTGTTCTCAACAGTCATATCGATACAGCCGTACAGCCGCCATCTTGTCTCGCTTATAAAATCGATACTTCCAGCGAGTTGCATCACCACGTGCCTCAATAGCGGTACTGAACCCGCGTAATGTATCGACTGTCGTTGTGTCAATTCCGATTGGCTTAGCTCCGTGTATTCTGTAAGAGAAAAGACGTATTTAATGTGAATTTATTAAAAAAATAATTAACGATTGAAGAAGCGCATGCGAAATTTCTTAAACAAATAAGTACGAAGCAGCCACACTCAGAATCCGAAGGTAATCCTTAATAGAAACTTAAACGATACAAAATACACGCTTTCGCCTACGGCTTTTGTTTGTGGCTTTTATATTAATAAATTGTTATAATATGTTGATTGTATCAATGTGGGCTAACCCGATGACCGTATGTATATAAGGTGAATTTAAATCGACTGCAAATATTTTAAGGTCAGAGAGAGAAGATCAGAGACCACTAAACTGAACAACTTTCCTAAATAAACTTATGTCGAAATACGAAAAAAATTTTTTGACCTCCCATACAAATTGAGAATCAGCTGATCTAGTTTAGTATGGAGAGTGAAAAATAAAATTTCGTATTTCGATATAAGTTTATTTGGAAAAGTTGTTCAGTATAGTGGTCTGTATCTGCCCTTAAAATATTTGCAGTTGATTTGTGTCCACCTTGTATATTATATATATAAATTTACTAGCTGTTCCCCGCGGCTTCGCCCCGCGTGGGGTCGGTTATATCGCGCCCAAAAGTAGCCCATGTTGGACCTCAGGTCGTTAACTACATTCCTACCAAATTTCATCACAATCGGTCCAGCAAATTAGCTGTGAAGAGGTGACAGACAGACAGACAGACAGACTTTCGCATTTATAATATTAGTATGGATTTGTACTCGCGTTTTCGACAACGGCTCTAACAATTTCTTCGAAATTTTAAACATTAGTTTTTACATAGTCAAAAAGATAATCTAACTCGGTCATTTTACCCATATTTTCACGCAAAAAGATTTTCTGCATAAAACGAAAGAAGCTCGATCGCCCAAGTACTGAAAAATTAAATCGAACCCGCCATCGAATCTTCAGACAAATATCTCAACCTATAGACCATAGAGGCAGTTCAACTAGTGTAACGCTAAGATGAGAGAGACTCACTGTTGAGATCGGAGGGCGCCAGGATGTGGTAGTTGAAGTTCCTCTTCACCAGGATGCCCTGCACCACGTCCCCGGGACATGGCGGCTGCATGGCCAGGGAACCCATCACCTGGAGAACAATATTCATTGCAAACGAGATTGACTTCAGTATACTATCTAGTCGAACTAGAATATGAATTGGGTGTGAATCATTTAATGAATTGGCATTGTGTGGCCCTTCTATGATTTGCAATGTAATTCATAATGTGATCATTTCGTGATTTGTGCAAAGTGGCCTTTTTAGACCCCCCTGTAATTGTACAATGTGAAAGCAATAAACTAACGCCCGAATACTCAAACGCAAAATTTTGAGAGCTGTTCAAGTATCATGCTGTCACTGTCATATCGCTGACGTTCAGAGCGACATCATGATACTTGAGCAGCTCTCAAAAGTGAGTAGCGTTTGAGTATTCGGGCGTTAGAGTATTAAATCAACAGGAGTGGATCATACTGTTTATACTTGTGCGTGTATTTTTTGCTTGTGTTGGATAATTTTGTCAAGTGTGTGCGTAACGCCGTGTTAGAATAATGCGTTAGTGTTAATACTTATTGTATGTGTTTTCTCACCCCGCGCGCAGTTTGTAGACTTTTTCACGTCGAAAGAAGCGCGTGGGCTAAGGCAATATATAAATTGAAAAAAATGTCTGTGGATAGTACCAATCATGTATTGTGCTGTCCCGCTTACTCACTTGTTCTTGCATGGTTTTAAGAGATGGTAGTAGGCTACCTTGGCCGTCTTGTCCCCTCGGAAGGTGAGTGCCAGCTGCTGCGTCTAGCTGCCTACCTTGGCCGTCTTGTCCCCTCGGAAGGTGAGTGCCAGCTGCTGCGTCTAGCTGCCTACCTTGGCCGTCTTGTCCCCTCGGAAGGTGAGTGCCAGCTGCTGCGTCTAGCTGCCTACCTTGGCCGTCTTGTCCCCTCGGAAGGTGAGTGCCAGCTGCTGCGTCTAGCTGCCTACCTTGGCCGTCTTGTCCCCTCGGAAGGTGAGTGCCAGCTGCTGCGTCTAGCTGCCTACCTTGGCCGTCTTGTCCCCTCGGAAGGTGAGTGCCAGCTGCTGCGTCTAGCTGCCTACCTTGGCCGTCTTGTCCCCTCGGAAGGTGAGTGCCAGCTGCTGCGTCTAGCTGCCTACCTTGGCCGTCTTGTCCCCTCGGAAGGTGAGTGCCAGCTGCTGCGTCTAGCTGCCTACCTTGGCCGTCTTGTCCCCTCGGAAGGTGAGTGCCAGCTGCTGCGTCTAGCTGCCTACCTTGGCCGTCTTGTCCCCTCGGAAGGTGAGTGCCAGCTGCTGCGTCTAGCTGCCTACCTTGGCCGTCTTGTCCCCTCGGAAGGTGAGTGCCAGCTGCTGCTCTAGCTGCCTACCTTGGCCGTCTTGTCCCCTCGGAAGGTGAGTGCCAGCTGCTGCTCTAGCTGCCTACCTTGGCCGTCTTGTCCCCTCGGAAGGTGAGTGCCAGCTGCTGCTCTAGCTGCCTACCTTGGCCGTCTTGTCCCCTCGGAAGGTGAGTGCCAGCTGCTGCTCTAGCTGCCTACCTTGGCCGTCTTGTCCCCTCGGAAGGTGAGTGCCAGCTGCTGCGTGTTCCGCGGCGTGTGTATGGCGAGGCGGCCGCGGTGCTCCCGCTGTAGAGCCGCCTTCAGACGGGACATCTCGTTCTGTTCGCCGTGCACGAGGACCTACATACAAACACATTTTTTTAATTATAGGGACAAATCACACTGATCGAATTAGTCTCAAGATAAGTCTGAGACTTGTGTTATGGGATACTAACTCAACGATACTATCCTAACTAATATAAGGTGGACTCAAATCAACTGCAAATATTTTAAGGGTAGATTCAGACCACTATACTGAACAACTTTTCCAAATAAACTTATGTCAAAATAGGTAATTATTTTTTTTACTCTCCATACTTAAACAGATCAGCTGATTCTCAATTCGTATGAGGTCAAAATTTTTTTTCGTATTTCGACTTGTTTATTTGGAAAAGTTGTTCAGTTTAATGGGCTGAATCTGCCCTTTAAATATTTGCAGTTGATTTGAGTCCACCTTCTATTATGTTGCTGTTGCTTAAAACGGCCACTTTTAACAGTTTTGCAATTTGTAACTATAGGAAACTATAATTAAATATGTTTAAAATTAACTTGAGATCCAGAACCTTAATTACATAAGACGGATTTTTAATAACTTGTGTTTTCAGTGAATAATGATTTTTAACTGATGGTGGCGCTAGTGTTCACCGAGATATCGTCTTAATTGAACGGCTATTTTAACCAGTTATCTGCGAAATAGATGCTACAACTCACCACATGAGGGGGCTTCAGTATATTAATGAATTCTGAAGTCTGTTGGTAGTCTGTATGCGCTGAGAATGAGATGTAGTCCACTGACATCTTCAGAGGCAGTTTCTGCCCAGACATTGACGTGATCTCCTCCGGTTCTGAGAGAATGGTTTTGGCGAGGGTTCCTTCTACGCAATAACCTGAAAGTTTTACAATATGTTTTGCAAATATGTCAAAAATTATGCGCTTAATAAAAAAATCTGATTACCGCAAACTGTTCAACACTATCGCGGATAGTAAACGAGATAACAATAACAGTTAATTTTCATCTACGTCGAGAGGCGTTACTGTCAGCGAAAGTGTTAATCAGCCTATTCCTCTAAATGGTTTTCGAATTAAACATCTGTGTAAAAAATTGTAGTAGCCAATTATTTCCTTGTTTCTTCCTTTTCAGACCCCTTGACAACCTTTGTGGCGTAACGGTTAATATGCCCGACCGCTACTCAAGGGGTTCGATCCCCGGTCAGGTCAAGATGAGAAATGATCTTTTACTGATTGACCTAGTGTGTAAGGCGTAGCGAAATGTGGCGATAGCGATACAAGTAGCCATTACGAGAGGAGAGAATCGAGATAGGCGGTCGACCTACAGATGGCTTACTACCATCTCTTAAAACCATGCAAGATCCAGTGAGTAAGCGGGACAGCGCAATATAGCGGATAAGGAGACATCTCCATTACTCACTAGATCTTGCATGGTTTTAAGAGATGGTAGTAGCCACCCTGGTCACCGACCATGACTAACCGGCAATAATGACGCCATTTTTGGGGTCTGTGCACCACGACTCGAACAGTTCCCGCGAGAGGCCCGACTGCATCATACCCGGAGAGGCCATTATGACGCAGGGGCCGATGTCTTCGAAGTGGTCTATTCCCTGGAATTATAAAGTTGGATTGATAACTGCCTGCATGGTCTATGTCTTTTGATTTGGATATTTTTAAAGGATTTGATGTTGGTGTCAGTTTTTCAAATTCGTTGAGTAGCTGCTATGTCGTTAATAAGCATAATTTCATTAAAATAACCATCAAGACTTCAGATTAATTAAAATGATTGATATAAAGCATACTTAAACAACAATGTATTAATTGTTTTATCCTTTTTAGTTGACTTGGAGTCGGTTTCGTTATTTTGGTAAATCTATTTTCACAAATAAAATATTTTTCGATAATAATTGTTGCTCTTTTTTCGGTAATTCAGGAGCTCGATAGCCTAGCAAGGCATGTCGTAACGATAGTGCGTGTAAAGCGACGGCGAGCGCAGCCTAGACTGGATTGGTCGCCACAAGTGATAATTGCTCCATTGTAATAATCAGTACCGCCAAATTTAGCACCATGATTGAAAGCGTTCCCTCTGAAGCGTAAGCTGAAAATGTAACTAGGAAACACGCTCGGAAGTAGAAGAATACTTTTGAGTAATAGTTGTCGATATTAATTTTCATTAATTAAGTAAATTTTTTTCGCTAAAAAATATAATTGATCCCGGCCTAACAACAAGCTCATTCATGATTAAATATGCGTACATCACATACGAATTGAAACCTTAACCCGAAGCGCATAGAGTTTAAGCGACAAGCCCATTCTTGTTTATATACGCGTATGCCACAAATTGAAACGTTAAACACAAAACAAATAGAGTTCAAAATACACTGCAGACAGAGCCGGCCAGATAAAATCATATTTCGGAAGGTCACGGCCGACGATTCATTTTAGTTTGATAAGTGGTGCCGGCTAGTTGTTTTATAGTATGTATGTATTGTGATTCATAACTTCGAAAATAAAAGTAATTTTTTTAGTAAATATCATTCTAATGCAAAACAAAAGAGTGTAACTTTGTACAGATTTTTTATTGTACTTTTTCTGAGTCGATTTATTAGTTTTTTTAGCTTTTTTTCATCTGATATTTAACGCGATTACGGTTCAATAAAGTACTTATTCCGCTGGCTCAGTGACCCGAAGTGGATCTTGGCCTCCGAAACGAGAGAGCGCCACAGTTTTATTTATTTATTTTCAAATTCATGTACACAGAAAAATATACAAAAAAAAAATAACATAGAATAAAGAACATTAGTACAAGGGTGCTGCTTATTTCTAAAGAAAGTTAAGTTTTTTTATGGCTCGGCAGTTTTATATAAATAAATTTAAATTTTTAAATTTGATAATACTTAATTTCATTGTGTCAAATTTTCAAATGAGATTGTATGCACCGATATAAATATTAATCGATATTTATTTCTTTTAATAAATAAAAAACGAATTCCCGTTTCTCTTGGGATTTGTTTCATTTGAATAAATATTTTTTAATTGTATGTTTTTTCTACATTTTTTTAATCTTTTATCATGCTAGACCAAGTTTATTATTTAATTTTTTTTTAAATCTTTCAACGCTGGTCTGGGAGAAAAAGAAAATCTTAGAATTTACCAGCTACTTCTCTTCCCGCGCAGGTTGTAAAAATCGACTGAGGGAATCGCCGGACGGGGGAATCATAACATAGGCGATGCGGCTAGCAACCCACTATTGATTTCCTGTTTCAACTACCATCATGCTAAACGTGGTCTAGTCTTATAACTTGGTTTGGGATTTTACGTGTCTATATGTATGTACTAGCTGTTCCCCGCGGCTTCGCCCCGCATGGGACTCGGTTATATCGCGCCCAAAAGTAGCCTATGTTTGACTTCAGGTCGTTAACTACATCCCTACCAAATTTCATCACAATCGGCCCAGCAGTTTAGCCGTGACTCTGACAGACAGACTTTTGCATTTATAAATTAGTATGGATATGGATCGTTTTCAAATAATTCCAGGTACAATGCTGCCCCAATGTGTGAAACACCGTCTGATTGACCTTCTGGAGAGGAACAGGGAGTGGGTCGTGCTGTTCTTTTGTCTGCCAGCTAGCTTCGTGTTCTCATTGCTGCTGCGCCTTAAGGCATTCCTTAGACGGCTCACTAGCGACAAGGCGAGACATGATGCTAACGTGAAGGAGATTCAGGCTAAGGTAATTTTAAACGTTTGTTAAGGTGATACCTCGGTGAACACTAGCGCCACCGTCATTTAAAAATCATTACTCACTGAAAACACAAGTTATCAAAAATCCCTCTGCTGTAATTATGGTTCTGGATCTGAAGTTAATTTTAAACATATTAAATTATTAAATTATAATTCCTTATAGTTACAAATTGCATTATTGCTAAAAAACTTTTAGCAGTTTTGCAATTTGTAACTACATGGAACTATAATTTAATAATTGAATATGATTAAAATTAACTTTAGATCTAGAACCATAATTACAGCAGAGGGATTTTTGATAACTTGTGTTTTCAGTGAGCAATGATTTTTAAATGACGGTGGCGCTAGTGTTCACCGAGGTATCACCTTAAACTTTATTATAAGGAACAGAGAGTGGGTCGTGCTGTTCTTCTGTCTGCCAGCCAGCTTTGTGTTCTCATTGCTGCTGCGCCTTAAGATGATACCTTGTTGAACACTATCGTCACCATCAGTTAAAAAAAATCCGTCATATACGTCTATTGTAACTAATAGGGAACTATAACATAGCCCCGGCTTCGCATGGGCATAAAAACCTTCCTCTTGAATAAAAAAGAAACCGCATCAAAATCCGTTGCGTAGTTTTAAAGATTCAAGCATACAAAGGAACATAGGGACAGAGATAGCGACTTTATTTTATACTATGTAGTGATATGATGACAGTAAATATCCGGACGCTCATTTCTTTCCATATCTCCTTCCAGGTCCAAGAATGGAACAGATTACCACCATCAGACTGCCGACTGCTCTGCACGTCGCGCCCAAACTGGCTCTCGCTGTCAACCACCTTCTTCCAGAAGCACCTCCACCACCAGGTGGCGCTGCCGCTGTACGACATCCTGGAGCTGGACGAGGAAGCCATGACTGTGAGGGTGGAGCCGATGGTCACGATTGGGGATATTACGGAGTTTCTGATACCGAAGGGTTATTCGCTGGCTGTTACCATCGAGCTTACTGATGCTACTTTGGGAGGTAAGTCCTGTACCCCTACTCTATTTTAAATTTAAGAGCTGTGCTCTTGTCGGTGGAGTCTCTTCCAGATGTCTCTATCTTCCGCTAGCCTTTTCACATCCTGATACGACACGACTATCACTTTTTCCTTAATTGGTTCTATAAAACTCCTTCTTGGTCTAGCTCTGCCCCGACACTTCCCTTACACAATGTTTTTTTATAATGCGTCGTGCGCGCCCCCCCCCCCCCCCCCCCTCCTAGTATGAGATTTATAAACGCAGCGTTAGCGATTTTGTATGTATGTATGTAAAAACTTTATTGTACAGAAAGAACATTTATGATACAACATAGAACACAACAAAAGGCGGACTTATCCCTAACAGGGATCTCTTCCAGTCAACCTGTATAATAAAGGAAAAAGAGTATATGGGCATTAAAGAGGGTACATCGCAAAGATACACATATGAAATTATAAACTAATTACAACACAAAAGTTACTTATCCTATACTATAAATCAACTCAAGTCCAAACGCTCGAAGTATTCCCTAACCCTAAATTTGAAGGAGTGTAGTGAGGACGACGTCTTGACCTCCAATGGGAGTTTGTTACAAATTTTTGTATGACAAACCTGTACAGCGCCTGGCGGATAGTAAAGCAACTATGAAATTTCATACAAAATCTTAACGCAGCGTTTATGAATTCACGTAGTAGGGGCTATTGATAGATGATCATCTTTTATTATGTTCTGTATCTGGCCATTTTTACTTATAACTAATATACTATATTAAAAGCAATTTTATTTTTACAGGGTTGGCGTTCGGCACCGGCATGTCAACGCATTCACACAAGGCGGGCCTCTACCACGAAACGATCGTGAGCTACGAAGTCGTCCTCTCCGACGGTTCCTTGGTAAAAGCAACGAAGGACAACGAGCACTCCGACCTTTACAAAACCTTACCCTGGTCACACGGCAGCTTGGCCTTCCTCGTCGCTTTGACCATCAAAATAGTCAAAATCAAACCCTACATAAAAATTAAATACATCCCTGTCACAGGACAAAAGAAATACTGCGACATGATCAGGGAATTTTCTGGAACTTACGAAGAAAAACCTGAAATACATCCCGATTACATTGAAGCTACTATATTCAGTAAGGACAAAGCTGTCATTATGATCGGTGATTATTCTGATAATGATGGCACTACTGTTAATTACTGCTCCAAATGGTACAAACCGTGGTTCTACAAACACGTTCAGACGTTTTTGGATAAAGGTGAATCAGAAGAATTGATTCCTGTTAGGGATTATTTATTACGTCACAACAGAGCTATATTTTGGGTCGTGGAAGACATGCTGACCTTCGGTAATAATCCTATCTTCAGATACCTATTCGGATGGCTGCTACCACCGAAGCCAGCTTTCTTAAAATTCACCACAACCCCAGGAGTCAGAGCATATACATTCACTAAACAAGTGTTCCAAGATATAGTACTGCCGTTGACAAAATTAGAAGACCAGATAGAAATATCGACAGAATTGTTCGAGAAATTTCCTTTATTAGTGTATCCGTGTAAAATAATTGATCACGGTCCATCGTCTGGGCAGTTGCCGCGGCCGAGTGCGAAATACCTAGTTCCCGGTACTGACTACGCAATGTATAACGATTTGGGCATTTACGGTGTGCCAGGGAAGGTTAAAGATAAGAAGTTGTACAAGCCGGTTAAGTCAATGAGGAAAATGGAGGAATTCACAAGGGATTGTGGCGGATACTCTTTTTTGTACGCTGATATATTTATGACGAAGGACGAGTTTGAGGTTATGTTCGATTTGGGGTTGTATGAGAGGGTTAGGAGGAAGTACAAGGCAGAAGGGGCGTTCCCACACCTCTACGATAAAGTGAAGCCCGAATTGGATGTGTTTGCTGTCGATGAAGAGTGAATATTAAATTAAAAATGAAAGTATAGTGGGCCATCTTGAAAAGTAACATTTATAACATTTATATGTAGTCCACTGTACCTAATACTTTGAATTTTAAAATAAAAACCACAGTTAAACTATTCGTTTTCTATATTTTCATCATCATCATCAGCCTATCATGCTTTAACCCTAGTATGAGTTTTTTTTTATTTATTTTAGCGATTTTGTATGACAAAACTGTATAGCGCCTCTGGCGGATAATGAGGCAACTAAGAAATTCCATACAAAATCGTAACGCTGTCGCTATATAGCGTCTGCGTTAATAAAATCACATACTAGGGATATTGGTCTGGGAGAAAAAGAAAAACATAGAATATATCAGCGGCTTCTCCCCCACGCTGGTTGTAAAAGTCGACCGAGGGAATCGTATGTGGGATGGGGGAAGGATATGATCAGGAGGGGTGTGACGCGGGAAATGGCTGGAAATAAATCTAATAGGAAAGAACTCACATACCTTGCCAACCCCAATTAGTAGTGTTTTTTTTATATGTTTTTCGATATGAGGGGGTTTTACTGACCTTAAGATTGGAGATGTGCCTGAATACGAAGGGGTTGTTGATAGCGATCTGCCTGCGGATCCTCTCGTTCATGGCGTTGACGTACGTCTGGTACACCGCCATGCACTTCTTGGCGAGAGACGACGCGTAGTAGATCGGGATGTCTTGCAGCTCTGGGTGGAGGGACCAGTATTCGTCTGTTCACACAATATTACATAGCTTACTTTCATATTTTAACATTGAATTTTTTTGTTAATTTTGAGCAATAAAGTTATTAAAAGAAAAAGAATGGGGTAGGAGTGAAAATTTACAAAACGTTTGAATTTTTTTCTGTCGGTAGGAATAAGGTTCCTTAATAACAGAAATTAATCTCAGATTTTTAGAATCAGCCAATTATTTTAAATAAAATATTATATTATAATGAGGAATTAATGGCGTCGCTACGGCTTTTGCGGTTTATTCCTTTGCTTTGTTCAGTAAAAAAATCAAATGTCATTGTCATGATATATGTATAGATAAAAGTACCTAAAGTTATTTGTTTTATTTAATATGTGTAGGTTATATTATATTATTTTATTTATATCTTTGTGTGTATATTTATTTACGTATATATACTGCGCCTTCGCCCTTTGATTTGTCTTGGTTTTGTTATCCATCCACCCTAAGGTTGACTGGAAGAGATTGCATTAGCGATAAGTCCGCCTTTGTACCTTACCTAGTTTTTAACAAAATTATGTATACATTTGTTTGGTGCAATAAAGAGTTTTTCTATTCTATTCTAAACAACAGTTGGTATTTAGTATCGTTATAGTGTTGCCACTGACCGAGTATGAGCAACAGCTCCTGCGCGCGGCCGAGCGCGAACACGGGGATGAGGCAGCGGCCGCCGCGCGCCACGATCTCGCTGACGAGCCCCGTGAAGCGGCTCTCGCGCTCCTCGCGCTTCTCGTGGATGTGGGTGCCGTATGTCGACTCCTGAGCAAGGAGACGTGGTCAAGGGTCGATACTGTGTGGTGCTTCTACCACTACTCCTGCAGCCGGGACCAGCCGTTCTTACCGACGTCCCGTAGGTCGACCGCCTGTCTCGATTCTCTCCTCTCGCAATGGCTACTTGTATCGCTATCGCCACATTTCGCTTCGCCTATCACACAAAACGCTTTTTTCTTTAATGACAGTACATTCGACAAAGTAAAAAAAAAAAAAAAATTAAAAAGTGTTTTGTGTGTAATGGCTATATATAAAGCGGTCGACCTACTGAGCGGCATATTAATGGCTCGACTGGTGTTTGATCGCGATCTCTTGCTCGACATTTGCCAGTTGAGTACCTTTACTATTGTCTTCAGACCCCAACTTTGCGCTTGAACTATTTTTAACCCCCGACGCAAAAAGAGGGGTGTTATAAGTTTGACGTGTCTGTCTGTCGGTCTGTCTGTCTGTCTCTGGCATCATAGCTCTCGAATGAATGAAGCGATTTCAACTTAGTTTTTTTTTTTTGTATTAAAGGTGACATGCTGATGGGTATTCTTAGACATGTCTGATGAAAATCGGTTGAGCCGTTTAGAAGTTGTGGGGGTGAAAGTGGGGAAGAACAACCAAATGTCTTCAAAAATACTGGAGTGGGGTCTTAAATGAAAGCGCACACGTGCACATCACAAAATAATATGTTTAATGGAAATCGGTTGAGCTGTTACAAAGCTCTGGGGGTGTAAGTGGGGAAAATACCTAATGTCTGCAAATAATATGTGGGGGGTAAATCAATCGCCCGTCACCACTAAAAGGAAAATGTGTAGTGGGTTTTATTTAATTTTAAATTTAGTGTTATAATTCACTCTTGAAATAAACACCGGTGTTTTATTTATATTTGACATCTTTTATTTATCTCTTAATCTTGTATAGCATCTACGTTATAACTACTTCAAAATGACCCCTAACATCAAATTTACAGAATAGGCTAATGACTTGTACCTTTTTTTTTCCTAAGACTGTTCCTTCGGTATCACTAGAGCCACTTACCAAAAAAAAAATTATCTGTCTGTAAGTAAACTTATTCGAAATCCTGGCACAACTTATTTACTATCCTTCGAACCTCGGAAGTAATTGAAATACTGTCCGCTTTAGTTTCCTTTGTTAAAATTACTAAAAACTGCCACTTTTTACACTTTCTACACAGGAAACTAAAGCGGATAGTATTCCAATGACTTTCGAGGTTCTAATTTAATTAAAGGATACTAGCAAAAAAGTCGCGCGAGGATTTCTGATAAGCTCACTTACAAAATGACATTTTTTTTTTTTGGGAAGTGTGTTGTAGTACTGGCTACTTGTAATCAAAATTATTTTATACTAGCTGTTCCCCGCGGCTCCGCCCGCGTGGGACTCGGTTATATCGCGCCCAAAAGTAGCCTATGTTTGACCTCAGGTCGTTAACTACATCCCTACCAAATTTCATCCCAATCGGTCCATCCGTTTAGCCGTGAAGAGGTGACAGACAGACAGACTTTCGCATTTATAATATTAGTATGGATAATTCTTACTGACATGTTCTATCTCATTGCCTAGTTACTCTTAATAAACAATTCATCACGATAACTTCATTTTCCTTTCCTAAAACTAGATAAATAATAGAAATTCTTATATTTAACACAACAAAGTGGCGCTAGTGAGACCGAAGGAGGAGCCTTAAGGGTCGATGCTGTTCACCATCATCATCATTATGTGTAGGCGTCACGGTCAATCAACTATGCACACCCTGGTGTCAGAGTTCTTCGATACTACTTAAAAATGACCTAACATTAAATTTAGAGAATAGGCTGATTGACTTGTATTTTGTTTTTGTTTAAAAATATATTTTCTAGTATTAGTAGCTTTTGCCCGCGGCTTCGCCCGCGTAAAGTGCTTTTTTGTATTCTATGTCCTTCTCAATACTTCTATGTGTATGCGAAATTTCAGAAAGATAATTTTAGAACATAGAGCGTGAAAGCGTTACTAACAAACAAACTCACTTTCACGTTTATAATGTTAAATTAGGATTTATTTAAATTTAAAAAAAAATGATTTCATATTTTTCTGAGCCCTCTAAAACAGCAAAACTTAATTTAAAAAATTCCCTTTGAAAACACTATCGAAAACAGAGTCAACCATTTTAACAGAGATTTGTGACGTCATTGTTGTCTAAGGTGCTATTTTCAAAACCGTATTCGAACCGGGTATAGTAATTACATTAAAAACTCACAGTAATCAGAACGTCTGGGTGCACCGTAGGAATTTCCGCCGCCATCAAATGTCTGTCCTCTTGTCTTGAAAAATCGCCTGTGTAGAGTACCTGCGAATATATAAAAAAAATCCATTATCTATACAAATAATATGGTACAATATTGCAGGCTTGAATCACCTGATTGTCTGACAATAAAGATGATTCCGTGCTTCGGAAGGCACGTTAAGCCGTTGGGCCCGGCTGCCATCTGGTAGTCGTTAAAGGAACCACTGACTGACTGACGGAAGAACTCTGACACCAGGGTGTGCATGGTCGATTTACCGTGACACTTACACGAAATGATGATAATACTAATATAATAAAGCTAAAAAATTTATTTGTGTTTTTTGAACGCCTTTAGCTTAAAGAGATAGTCGGATTAAAAAAAAAATCTACAATTAATTACAACTAATTCCAGATTCTTGGAGATGTATAGACAAGTAGTATAGTTCATATTATCTTATATAGGGTGGGTAGAATACAGTGCAGGATATCACTGGTACATCTTTGCCGAGGTCCATTCACCTCGCCCAGGACAGGACCGCCTGGAGGAAGATCGTGGCAGGTGTTAACCGTGATGGTCACGTCCCTCAGTCATGAGGAAACGACAGAGAAGAAGTATAAACAAGTAAAACCGCGAAGAACAAATCATACATACATACATACATATAATCACATCTTTATCCCATATGGGGTAGACAGAGCCTAGAGCCATAAGACCTCAGGCCATGTTTAGCATAATGGTAGTTGAAACAGAAAATCAATAGTGATGGGTTGCTAGCCGCATCGCCTATGTCATGATTTCCCCATTTGGCGATTCCCTCTGACGACTTTTACGGCTTGCGCGGGAAGAGAAGCAGCTGGTACATTCTATGTTTTTCTATCACTCCCAGACCAGCGTGGAAAGAACAAATCAGTAATAAATAAATATATCACCTTAACCCCCGCTATCTCTATCATAAACATGGCGGCGCCCAGCACGTGTCCAGCGTTGTACGCCCAGAACCGCACGCCGCGCACGTCCTTCTCCTCGTGAAAGTTTATCGTCTCTATGCGGTCCATAGAACCTTCTAGATCGGATTCCGTGTAAAGCATTTGTTCTGTTGAAATGTTGCTGTAAAAAAACAAAATTATTAAAAACTAGCGACCCGCCCCGGCTTCGCATGGGCATAAAAACATTCCTCTTGAATCACTCTATCTATTTAAAAAAACCGCATCAAATTCCGTTGCGTAGTTTTAGAGATTTAAGCATACATAGGGACAGAGAAAGCGACTTTGTTTTATACTATGTAGTGAAAAAGCAACATTGTCTCACAGGATGTTGCAAGAAGAAATTTCGTAAGGAATAAGCGGCAACCTTATACCACAGATTAAAGTATACTAGTAGAGCTATTCAACCGCCATACAAAAAAACATGCCGATTTTTTGTGCACTAATAGAGTCTCCCCATACTGAGACATATTAACGCCATCTATCGATCACTTGAAACACTGTGATTCTTATCCAATAATTTATAAAGAGCATGAAAATACTTTTAATAATTCACACTCTTTTTCAGCCAAAAACAAGTGGAATCTTAACAAAATTTATTTTTAGCAAGAAAAAAGAACTAAATCTTTTTTTAACAAAATATTTATTTATGTACATAGAAATCATACAGAAATATGAGTTCAGCCGAATTGAGAACCTCCTTTTTAGGAAGCTGGTTAAAAAATATAGCACATATATGCACATACCTGACTTTGATATAATCTGAGACCAGCCACCGGTATATAGCTTTGGTGGCGTGAGTCATAAACACCCGGCCCTTGAACGAGGTCTTTGTCAGGAACCACGGCAGGGCTCCGCTGTGATCCAGGTGGAAACTGTCAGGGAAAATCATAAAATTAAATCGGCCAAGAAATGTTTTAGATAGGCTATATGTAGCAGTCACAACTACTAACCACGTTTTTAGTATACAATAGCAGATCTATGATGAAGTGTCAACAATATGTAGTATTAGCTGTTGCCCGGGCCTCCGCTACCGTGGGAAATCCGGGATAAAATATCCATACTAATATCCATACTAAAATCAATACTAATATCCATACTAATATTATAAATGCGAAAGTCTGTCTGTCTGTCTGTCACCTCTTCACGGCTAAACTGATGGACCGATTGTGATGAAATTTGGTAGGGATGTAGTTAACGACCTGAGGTCAAACATAGGCTACTTTTGGGCGCGATATAAGCGAGTCCCACGCGGGGCGGAGCCGCGGGCAACAGCTAGTAGCCTATATGTTGTTCCAGGGTTTAAGCAATCTCAAACTCAAACTTTCGCGTTTATAATATTACTAGTGACCCACCCCGACTTCGCATGGGCATAAAAACCTTCCTCTTGAATCACTCTATATATTAAAAAAACCTTGCATAGTTATAAAGATTTAAGCATACAAAGGGACATAGGGACAGAGAAAGCAACTTTGTTTTATACTATGTAGTGATTAGGATATTGAGATAGGATAACTGCAATAGGCAATGCTGAGCTTTAAGCAGGTTGAGACCTCTGTCATGTGTCAGTGAGCCCTCCAGTGAGTCACTCTACTTATCATATAACATGGAATAATGTCCATCCTCATTAACCTTGACTACCTCCATGGCGTAATAGTTAACATACCTGTCTGCTACTCAGGAGGTCCTGGGTTCAATACCCAGTCAGGTTAAGATGAAAAATGATTGTTATAAAATATAGTATTGTTGAGTTAGTATTCCATAACACAAGTCTCGAACTTACTTTGAGGCTAGCTCAACTGTGTGATTTGTCCCAGTATACAAGT
The DNA here is from genome assembly GCA_947044815.1 of Apomyelois bistriatella. Taxonomy (NCBI): domain Eukaryota; kingdom Metazoa; phylum Arthropoda; class Insecta; order Lepidoptera; family Pyralidae; genus Apomyelois; species Apomyelois bistriatella. The sequence continues at coordinate 667,665 of OX345705.1, forward strand.
ATTTATTTATTTAACCTCTTTTAATATGTGTGCATCTAGTTTCTTAAAAGCCATGCTGATCCCTTCACTGTGTTTACTTGTAAAAGCCACATAAAAAAATACACATTACTTACTGAGATATGAGCAGTAAGTCCACCTCATCTGCCTCTATCAAGTCCACAAACGGCAACGCGTCCATGCCAGATAATCCTGGATGAATACCGCAGTCCAACTGCAAATGAACAAATATTTTCATTGAATAATAGGTTGGGAAAAAGTTACTCCGTATTTTTTAAAGACAATTCACACCATATTTTTATAGTTTATTTTTATTCAACTAAAGTATGTAGGTGCAATTTTGTAGTCTTTGAAGGAATCACGTAAGAGGTTGAGAGGCGGTTCCGAAGAACTCTGACACCAGGGTATGCATGGTCGATTGAACATGACACCTAAACGAAATGAGTTCATCAATGCGGGTTGCTGTGTCAGCGAAGCAAGTAACTAAGTATTTTTAATATCCAACATACCATTATTTTCTTGCCTTTAAACTCCAACATTATACATGATCTGCCTACTTCTTGGCCGGCACCTCTGAAATAGCAAAAATCATTATTATTACATAGTAAAAAACAAAGACCCTTTTACTGTCTGTCCCTATATCACTACATAGTATAAAACAAAGTCGCTTTCTCTGTCCCTATGTCCCATTGTATGCTTAAATCTTTAAAACTGCAACAGATTTCGATGCGGTTTTTTAATAGATAGAGTGATTCAAGAGGAAGATTTTTATGCCCATGCGAAGCAACTCTTACAGCAAACATTATCACACTAGGGCTTGAAACCCTCCTATTTCTGAAGCAAGTTCTATCAAAAATATTGTAAGCATATAATATAAGCAAACAAATCAAACAGAACAATAATATTTACAAAGGTCTGATGGTGAGCTGATCGCTCTCCTCTAAAGGCCCCGGATCCGTGCCTTTCCTCGGATTTGTAGTCATTTTGGTATTATACTGCTCACTACGATATTATATTACATTTACAACTTTCATCTAATAATTAAATTCGTAAAATAATTCAGCATAACAATCGACCGGTTTTGGTTTTATCATTTGTAGGTTATAAAAATGTTGCCAGTTAGATATTATAAAAAATATCATTATGTTCATTAATGTTTTGCATGTTCCAAATCCAAACCAAACATCTTAAACACTTTAACGGAGTGGCTGAGAGTCGGTTACGCAAAACTCTAACACTATGGTGTGCCGGGTCAATTGACCTTGTAATACACACGTTTTAATTTGGCAATGGTAGAATTTCATGTCATAACGCTAGCAAACCACAACCGACTTTTTTTTTCAAGTACATTGACATTGACACTATTGACTGACAGTTTGACAGTGACAGTTGTTAAGTCGTAAACATATGGTCGCATCGCATGGTGTTTTGTGGTTAGATTTTGGTGATTTTATTTAAAATGTCTAAAAAGAAGTTATTTGATGAGGATTCTGAAGAAGAAGTAGCTCTGAAAACTGAAAATGAATACGCAAAAAAATACGACGCATGGCGGGAAAAAGAGGAGATGCATAAACGTGGGTATACACTTCAATGTTTTCATTCATATTTTTTTAAATTAAATCTCTGTTTCTTACACTAAAATTACTATTAAACTATAACCGTTAACATATAAATATTATTAATATTAATTACTCAGCACAAAAACATCGACCGATCCATTGATTATTGTTTTGATGAACTTTTTTTCTCTAATCAAACAGTTGAACAAAAATATGGATCAAAAGCTCTGAATTCGGATGCATCATTGTCGTCTGATAGTGAAGATGAGAGCGACGAGCCGCCGGAAGTCAGTGAGGAAATGGAGAAGCAGTTCCTCAAGACCCTCGCCCTGCTCAAGACCAAGGACCCAAGGATATATGATTCAAATTACAAGTTTTTTGATGATGAGAAGGAAAAGCAACCAGGTATAAATTTATTATGTGATATCTTTTATGTTATACATATTATTTCACTATCCGCAGGGATCACCCTACGGATTTACCCGTCTATAATGTGTAGGTACTCACAGGCATGTACTCCTAGCTATGTGTATGCGAAATTTCAGGAAGATTGGTTCAGTAGATAGGATGTGAAGAGGTAACAAACAAACAAATATACAAACTCACTTTTGCATTTATAATATTAGTTGGGATAAACTTCCCCTTATCACTGTGTGAGCTACAGGAAAGCAATCGACTATGTACACTCTGGTGTCAGTGTTTCGCAACAACTCTTGGCCTCCACATGAGGTTCCTTTAACCTCTTTGCACTAATCACAGATTATAGATAGAGAAAGAAAAACTTTTTTTTTTCAGACAAGACCAATAGCTTAGTGTGCCTTCTGTTCTAAAGAACTGAATCTTCTTCATTATCAGAGAATCAGCTAGGTGATTCAAGACTGCAATGTCTCAACCAAACTGGAAACAATGCAAAAATATTTTTTCAAATCTATTAGTCGTTCCAGAGTTAAAGTTGTAAAAACAAACAAACTCTTCAGCTTAAGCATATTAATCTATTCTTACATATTTTCAGAGAAAGAGTCCAAAACCAAAACCTTGACTTTTGATGACAGTGATGATGATGATGATGATGATGGCAACATCTTCAGCATTGAGAAGAAGGCTGAAGTTACCAAAGAACCAGATGAGGATGAAAAGAAAAACAAAAAGGTTTGTGTCTTATATTGCTTTATTTTGTAGGTTTTAAATCTTTAAAATTTCTTTTATGCTGAAAAAGAAAAACATAGAATGTACCAGCTGCTTCTCTTCCCGCGCAAGCCGTAAAAGTCGTCTGAGCGAATCGCCAAATGGGGAAATCATGACATAGGCGATGCGGCTAGCAACCCATCACTATTGATTTCCTGTTTCAACTACCATTATGCTAAACGTGGCCTAAGGTCTTATGGCCCTAGGCTCTGTCTACCCCGCATGGGATAAAGACGTAATTATATGTATGTATGTAAATCTTTAAAATTATAATTAATGCCAGAACCAACTTATTGGCAAAATTGTTTTTAACACGAGCAGTTCGCATCATTAACCTGGTGCATGAAAAATTAGACATATTCTCATGTCCACTGACTGAATTTACAAGGGTTGCATTATTTGTAATATGTTATGCATTGTAGGCTTCATTGTTTTCCATGTTTTTGTTAAATTTTACTAAAGTGGCCACCTAGTTTTAAATAAGCACAGCATATGTCTACTTTATCATTTTGAGGCTAACCTGTAATGATAGTTGTATGTAATAATATAAATAAATAAAAATTATGTGGCAATAAATTTGGTATTTCAGTAATCAAAAATTGTAGATCTATGCAACTCTTAAGCGTCATAACACAGTATACATACATATTTAGAAATCAATGTCATGCTCTCAATAGATGGCGTTGAAATTATTTGAATGAAAAGTTGCACTGTCTGTACACTATAAAAGTTGCCATCATTACATAGGGTTGAACACCTGTGCCTGTGCCAGTAGTACTTACCCCATTCCTTACTCACCCACACTGGAATTTCTGAGGAAGGACTGCATGAGCTTCAGAACATCACCTGGTGCAAAGTGCCTATAGTCCTCCTGGTCAAGGTACACTGCTCCAAAGAGGTCCATTCGCTTGCTGGCCAGTGAGTCACAGCAACACTAAATGTGGCTCATGGACTCCTCCACTTTTGCATATGCCTTACTTGGCTTTCGTCAAGTTTCAATTTGAAGCGGTGACTACGGTTTGTGTACCAGTAGTAGTATAGTAATTTCTAATCTGTGACAATATACTAAACTTTTAGGAAGGCAAATTGAAGGGATTCCTGACAGGCGAAGTGGACCACATCGGTGATGAAGTTGAGAAGGATCTGGAACCCCTGAAAGCTCTGTGGTCCGACCCAAAGCTCAGCGAGGGAGAGGCTTTCCTGAGGGACTACATTTTGAATAAAAAGTGAGTACTGTAAATCAGCAACGCGACTGTGGTTCAATTTTCATGTGAAGCATACTCCGTTGAAATGCTTCCAGTTTAGTTAAGGCATTGATTGAATCCATCTTATGTTTGCTTAAAACAACATGTTTAAAATAATAATAATAAAATCTTTATTCAAATTACTTAAACAAAAAAAGTTTTCACAAAAGAGCTATTAAATAAATGTCAATAAAAATAAGGGTGTCTGAGCTAGGATAAAAAATTATCCTGTGTTTCAGACAGTAAAAGAAAAAAATAAATTCAGTAAACAATTAAAGAAAAAATGGTTGCCTGTAAAGTCGGTTTTACGGGCGAAGATTTTACGTGACAACGTCTTTTTCTCGGTAGAATATTTATTGATATGAATATAATCTGCCGCGCGCGGTCTGCCGCGCGCGGCCGACCGATCATAGTTGAGTGGGAGAGAGACGCAAGGCATTCGGCGGGCCTCTCTCTCGTTCGGTGACTCATCGTAACGTTACCGAGCGTTACACTTTTTCATAAGTGACTCCCAGCCGCAACCTAATTTAAGACGTTGTCACGTCAAAAATTAAGTTATTAAATTATACCTACTTGTACAAAACTAATTAATACATAAAATATCAGTTATAGTATAGTTAAAAATAAAAGCCATAAGTAAATTATTTTAAAACTATTAGTAGTTCTTCTGTTTCGTCATAGGACATATTTAGGAGGGTTTCTATAAGGGTTTTCTTAGTCATGCTATAAGTAAAGGGATAGAAACTTAGTTTATTATTAAGTCTATTATAAAGGAGTGGACCAAGGAACATGAAGAAGCGATGGAAATAGAATGAACGTTTATTGAGATACATGGATCACATTAGGACGATATCTGTGGCGTAATGGTTAACATGCCTGCCCGCTCAAGAGGTCCCGGGTTCGATATTCGGTCAGGTCAAGATGAAAAATGTTATTTTTCTGATTGGTCTGGGTCTTGGATTTTTGTCTCAAGGTAGAAATGCCACTAATGGCGACCAATCCAAACATGGCCGCGCACTCGCCGTCGCCGTCGCTTGACGCGCAGTATCGAGCCCCCCTTAAAAAAATACCGTTAATAAATCACCGTTTGTTTCCAGGTATCTGGAGGACGATGACAATGGTGCTGTGACAGACAAACTCCGTGATGACGAGGACCTAGAGGCTGATGAGAAGATAGTGGAGGAGCAGGGCAAGTTCGAGCGAGCTTACAACTTCCGGTTTGAGGAGCCCGATCAGGAATATGTGAGTTATCATTATCTCAGCCGCAGGCTGTCCACTGCTAGACATAGGCCTGTCTCTAAAGATTTCCAAAATGCCCGGTTGTAGCGGCCTGCATCCAGCGCCTGCCTGCGACCATCTTTAGGTCATCTGACCATATAATCGGTGGGTCTCCGATGCTGCGCTTGCCGGTGCGTGGTCGCCATTCGAGAACCTTTCTGCTCCATCGGCCATCAGTTCTTCGCGCTATATAATTGTACTAGCTGTTCCCCGCGGTTTCACTCGCCATTAGAGTGTATGTACTATACCCTATAACCTACCCCAAGAATCAGGCTTTCATATAAAAAAATAATTTTGCAAATCCGGACTAGTAATTTTCAAGTTATAGGCGTTCAAACGAAACAAATTCTTCAGCTTTATTATATTAGTATAGAGAATATTTGAATGTAAAATAATATCTTTATTCGTGAATATTAAACTTTCTATCGCAGCCCTTCGCCCGTTTGGGTTATTTGCCTGGAGTTTTACAAAGTTTTTATTCAGTGGTTTAACTTTATATTATATTGTTGTGTTTTATTGTAGACTTAAAATATTAATGTTTTATGTAGACTGCTACATTTCAACACACGTCGTATTTCGTCCCTTTGCACAGCTGTGCAAAATATCATCATTATCAATTCAGCCGCGGACATAGTCGTCCTCCAAGGACAACAACATTAACAAATATATTTAATTTTTTTCATGAATATGTAATTTTTTTTTATATTAATGCAATTAAAATATATTTATTTTATTTTATATTAAATTAATATTATATATTGAAACTTTTAAACAGCTAAAACGTTTCCCGCGCACCGTCAACTCCACGCGGCCCAAAGACGATCGGCGCGCGCGCAAGAGAGCGGAAATTCGCGAGAGGAAAGAAATGGAGAAGAAGAAGAAGATGGATGAGATCGCTCGGCTGAAGGCGCTCAAGTTGAAAGAGATACAGGAGAAGATTGCCAAGATTAAAGAAGTCACTGGCAACGAGGAGCTGGCTTTTAAGGTAAGGCAGGGGTAAAATGTAATTGGAATTTTTTTAATGCAACACCTTGTATATTTACATACATTTTGCAAATAAATTGATTGATTGATTGATTGCTTTTGCCCGGAAGTGGGCCCTAAAAAGCTAGTAATGTCTATTCCAAAAAAAAATATTACTGTTCTAACGCCCGAATACTCAAACACTACTTAATTTTGAGAGCTGTTCAAGTATCATGCCATCACTGTCATATCGCTGACGTTCAGTGCGACAGCATGATACTTGAGCAACTCTCAAAATTAAGCAGCGTTTGAGTATTCGGGCGTTAGAACACTAATATTTTTTTTTGGAATAGACATTGATTTTTTTTACTAGCTTTTTAAGGCCCACTTCCGGGCAAAAGCAATCAATCAATTTATTTGCAAAATGTATGTAAATATACAAGGTGTAGCATTAAAAAAATTCCAATTACATTTCACCCCTGCCAGAGGTGTGCAAATTTTACAATATTAATAATCAATTAATCAAAAACAATTAATAAAGCCTCCCCTTTTAGTTTCCATTCCCCTCGATTTTGTGATGTTATCGTCTAGTCATAATCAAAATTTTAAATCCATCTCTTTCTGGGTCTCTCTCTCTCTTTCTTCGTCCATCCGGATTCTAGAAGGAAAAGAATATCAAGATAAAAATAGTATATTACTGTCGGAGTCTGAAATAAGCCGGTCGAATAATATTTTAACACCAAAGCGCAATACAGGCCTTATACCAATAAATTAAAAACTATATAAATAAAAAAAAATTGCGAAACGAAGTCAGAAAGCTAAGTTCCATTCCAAGTTCATTTGATATTCAAATTTCGAATCACTTTCACTATTGTAAAATCGGCTCTTAGCAAGATGGAATGCAATGGAAAAAGGAGGGTCCCTCCTTAAAAAAGCTTTTACTGGATCTCATCTGCTCAGTCTAAGGACTGATTGCAAGATATGAATTTGAAAAAAAAAGTTAGCAATATCAAACTTCTCTTTATAAAGTCACTAGCTCGTAAAATTATACTAGAATAATTTATAGCCAAAAAAAAATCTTAAGTTTTTAAACACTCAACTTTTGCCAGCTGCCATCTGGTAGTCGTTAATGGAATCCCGTCATAGGCCGAGAGGCGGTTCCGAACAATGCTGACACTAGGGTGTGCATGCATGGTCGATTGACCACGTCACCTACACGAAATGATGATATTCTTCACCTGATCCCACACTATCATCGCCCGCGTGAGTTCTCTGAACTATGTCACCAGGGCGTGCATGGTTAATTGACCCTGTAATTAGCACGCTATGATTTCAGGAGGAGGACATCGAAGGCGACTTCGATCCGGAGGAGCACGACCGGCGCATGCGCGCCGTCTTCGACGAGCAGTACTACGGACATGCTGACCATCAGAAACCAGTGTTCCCGGACCTCGACGACGAACTGGAGATAGGTAGGTACACACATTATTATTATTTATACACACACTAGCACACACACAATAACACACTAGCAGCATAATATGAAGCTGATGCGTGTGCATCTTAAGTTTGGAGATTTTATGAATACATACTATCCATATTAATATTATAAATGCGAAAGTCTATCTGTCTGTCTGTCTGTCTGTCTGTCTGTCTGTCTGTCTGTCTGTCTGTCTGTCACCTCTTCACGGCTAAACTGCTGGACCGATTGTGATGAAATTTGGAAGGGATGTAGTTAAGGGTTATGGGACATTTAACGACCTGAGGTCAAACATGGGCTACTTTTGGGCGCGATATAACTGAGTCCCACGCGGGGCGAAGCCGCGGGGAACAGCTAGTTGTCTAATATTTTTAAACGTGTTAAAATATATCCCAACGAATATTATAAATGCGAAAAAGGGTTTGTATATTTTTTGTTTGTTTGTTACCTTCTTCACGCCCTATCTACTGAACCAATCGTCTGAAATTTCACATACACATAGTTAGGACTATTGGGAAGGACACAGGGTACCTTTCGTCCCGGAAAAAGCACTGTTCCCGTGGGAAATTCATGAATAAATTATTACAAAGCCAGTACTAAATAAATATTTCATTTTCTGCAGAAAACTGGGAGAATTACGAACCAGGTGCAAACGAGACGCGCGGCGACTTCGAAGGACCACATTGTGAAGACGAAAACTTCAACGTAAGTAGTTATAACAGTCCAAGGCTTACCCCCGTATTAAGAAACGTTTATCAAACCGATTTCAGCAAAAAATGTGTTTTGTCTCGTTCTTTCACGTGAAATGTCGGTAAGAGAGAAAGAGACAAAACATAGTTTACTTAACGTTTCCTAATACGGGGGCTACATGTTGCATATTTTTATAAATATAATTGCTTAATCCAGGGAAAGTTATATTTCAAATGACTCCATTAATTAATCCAAGGTTTATTTGCCCCCAATAATCCTATTCCACTAATATTATAAGTTTGTGTGTCTGTTTGTTTTTTCTTCAACCTCGATCCTTGGATTAACACATAGGGTACTTTTATTCCCGAAAACTACGCGTTTCCCGTAGGTTTGGTATACAATTCTGATTGACTACAAAGGTGCTTTATAAAGTAGATGGCGCTGTTGAGTATGATAAACAGCGGGTAACACCGCGGGGTGCAGCCAGTCTTAAATAAAGGTCCAATTTTAGGTATCAATATCACTATTTAAAAAAAATTGTCTCTGGTTTTGAATGTGAAAGAATTTCACCTGCCACGAAATTTAAAAAGTAAATAAATCAATATTCTCTGATTTTAAATTTATATACACACGCTGAAATTCCATAGATAAAATACATACATATAGTCACGTCTTTATCCCATACGGGGTAGACAGAGACTAGGGCCGTAAGACCTTAGACCACGTTTAGCATGATGACAGTTGAAACAGGAAATCAATAGTGATGGGTTGCTAGCCGCATCGCCTATGTCACGATTCCCTCATTAGCCGATTCCCTCAGTCAACATAGATAAAATAAATAATTTTTAATTCCCCAGATGGACGTCGACTACGACCCAAAACAAGCGCGTACGAATTTAATGGAGGAAATACAGAAAACTCTTGGAAAGAAACGTCGAAACCGCAAAAAGAAATCGAAATTGGGACAACTCCTAACCATAGACAAGCCAAAGTTTGTGCCCACAGTCGCTGAGAAGACATACGATGAATATATGGAGGAATATTATAAGATGGACTGCGAGGATGTGATTGGGGGGGATTTGCCTACTAGGTTTAAATATAGGGAGGTCGTGCCAAATGATTATGGGCTTACTGTTGAAGAGGTAAGATTGTTTTTAGAATTTCAGGTCGATTTGTTTTTATATCTGGCTGTTTTTTACGACCTCCGTGGCGTAGTGGTTACGATAGTCCGCCTAGGAGGGTTTGAATTGGTTGATGATACATAAATAATTAAGTCGGACCCCTACCAACCTCATACCTCATCATTTGATCTACGGGTCAGATGACCTGAAGAAGGTCGCAGGCAGGCGCTGGACGCAGGCCGCGACAACCGGTCATTTTGGAAATCCTTTGGGGAGGCCTATGTTCAGCAGTGGACAGCTTCCGGCTGAAATGATAATGATGAAATAATTTAAGATTTGATATAAAGATAACCAACTTTTTTATAAATTGTATTTGTATGGCCACTATTACATACAAGAAAATAACTAACAGTAAGGATTCTAAGAATTTTCTGCCAAGTCACTGGAGTTGGTCCATGAAAGGATTTTATTCTAAAAAAGCAACAAAATACTGCTTAATGTCCGATAGAAGACAGATAGCAGTAAAAAGAAAAAAAAAAAAAGAACCTAATCCCTTAGAACGCAAATCCAGCTCCGCTTAACCGTATCTATTTTCCATAGATCCTGCTAGCCGACGACAAAGAACTAACACAGTGGGTGCCATTGAAGAAGATAGTGAGGCACCGGCCTGAAAATGTGGAAAAGGGAGAAGTGAAGACTTACAGCCAGCGCGCGCAGGATCTCAGGCTGAAGAGGAAAGTCTTGCCCAGCCTGTTCAAGGATCTGCCAAAGTAAGTTTCAGAATCCATCATCATTTTAGCTACAAGACGTCCGCTGCTGGACGTAGGCCTCTTAAATTCAATCTAGCCGATTTGGCCTGCATCCAACGTCTTCCTGCGACCTTAATATGGTCGAGATACTTATTTATTTATGTACACATAAACACAAACATAGGATACAATGAAATGCTTCATTTAGTTTTCCGTTTTAATGTTTTTACTTTATGTCTTGACCTACTAAACACTAACATTTTTTTTCTTTTAGTGAACCAGAAATAGTCGTTCCTATAGAAGAGGCGGCTAAAAAGAGGAAGAAAAAGAATAAAGATGGCGACCGTACTGAAGTGCAAAATGACCCGGGAGCTATTGAAGAAGTTAATAGTGAAGCAACTCCAACAGCAAATAGTAAGAAGAAAAAGAGGAAACATAAACAATCTAATACCACAGACAATAATCAGGAGGAACAAGAAACCAATCTTGTATCAGAAGTAAATGATGTGGAAGAATCAAGAGATGGCATAATAGATGAACCTAAGAAGAAAAAGAAGAAAAAGCAATCAGATAATACAAACAATGAATCAGAAAGCCCTGATACAGAATTAAATGGTTTTGAAGATTCGGGTAAGGAAAGTCAATCAAGCGAGTTTAAAGAGAAAAAGAATAAGCATAAACAAAATAGTACTCTAGAAAATACAACTAATAGACCAGAGACAAAAGATATATTAGAAGTAAGCAATATTGATAATTCAAAAGATGGTAGTAATTTACTTGGATCTGTGACGAAAAAGAAGAAAAATAAGAAACATGACAGTTCTAATGTGGATCTTAAAACTGAAACACAGACTAAAGTTACAGAAGTAAATGATGATCAAGAAAGTAAATCAAATGATAATATTATTTCTGAAAGTAATAACAAAAAGAGAAAGAAGAAAAAACATCAAGATGGATTTACTGTGGAGAAGGTGAAACATGCTGAACCTAGCCAAGGAAATATAGGAATTTCACATGCGGATAGTATAAATAATGTAGATAATGCAAATAAAAATATGAAACGAAAATTAGATTCTAATCATGATCAAATACCAAATAAAAAGCATAAAAAGAAGAATAAACAGTTTTGTAAAAATGATGGAGGGAATAAAAAAGATTTTAACAAATTTAAGAATAAATCGAAGAATAATGATGACAGTAGTAATCCACTGGCGAAATTGTCTGATGAAAGACTAAAGGCTTACGGGTTGAATCCGAAGAAATACAGAGGTTTCTTGAAGTATAAGAAATTTTAACTTTATCTACTTGTAATTAGAGTTGTAAATAATTAATTAAATTAATCTTGTTTGTTACAATTTTGTTTCCCTTTTTTTAGGATCATGAATTTTTTCACCTATTTATTGTTTGGCACAGTTGTTGCTATCTGCAGACCGCTAGAAATATCTGCTGTGTGTGTTTGGCATAATTTTTATGAAATACATTTATCAAGTGGCTTACCACCACCTCTTAAAACCATGCAAGAACGATTGAGTAGATTGATAGATTTTAAGAGATGGTAGTAGCCCCCCAGGTGGCCTACTACCACTATAAAAACCATGAAAGTTCCAGTGAGTAAGCGGGATAGCGCGCTACGTGATGTAAGGTGACACCCCCCTTACTCACTGAGTAGGTCACCAGGTACTATTATCTTTAAAAACCATGAAAGTTGCAAGAGACGGTGGTAAGGGGCCAGTACAATGAGCGCTCAGCTTAAAAAACTTGTATCCAAAGCCGTATGAAATAAAAAAAAAATAGTTTGACAAAACATATATAACTTGTCATTACTGACGTTTGTGAGTTTTTGGCGGGAAAGTAAACTGTCGCTATGTCCGCGCTGTATTTAATTTCCAAAACTTAGGTTTTTTCGAGTGTTTGTGCATAATATTGGTGGTTTATTATTCGCAAAGTGTTCGTGAACAAGCGTGAGTGTTGGGAAGTGATACAGTGTCGATTACGTGACTTTTTATCTTTGTCACCAAAATCTCCATGATATAGCTAAGTGAAATTTTTCCACCGCTTCACTTAGCCATCTGACTCAGACTAGACTTACTTACTTGACTGGACTTGACTATTGACTTGAATTTTTGACTCCACTGACTTAAGTAGGACTGAAGAAGATTAATAAATTCAAGAAAGGCCTTAAAGGACTAGATTCCATGGCCGTATAAACTATTAAAAAAAAAAAAAAAACTGACGTTTGTTTGTAATTTGTCTATTCCACTCTTTCCTTCTTTTCTGTCATCTTTCTTTTTGGGCGAGCCGTGTTAGCGGAACCAGGTGATTATTTTTGTGAATTTAAATCAAAATCGTGAAATACATTCAAAATTAAATAATACAGGATAATATTTAAAGGTGTGTTACAATTTTTTATGAAAATCTATTCGTGTTACTTAGATGAAAATCGATGTTGTAAATCGTCCAACATAACCTCTAAAATCCGGCCTCTAAGTAGATCATAGCGATTAAAACATGATCGTGTTGAGTGGACACCGAGGCTAAATCAACGCCGTAATTAAATCCCTAGTGCTTTAACTTGGATAGTTCCATGTGTCTGTGCTAACAGTGGTTTTGCGGCAACATTGCCACAACATCACTCAATCCATATCAGCCAAGTTTTATCTGATTCTAACTAAGTTTTAATCATCAGCTCGCCAAAATGGTGAACAACAGAGTACCGTCGGTATTCTCGAAGACATACGTCACTCCTCGCCGTCCATTCGAGAAGGCTCGCTTGGACCAGGAGTTGAAGATAATCGGAGAATATGGTCTCCGTAACAAGCGTGAGGTGTGGAGGGTGAAGTACACGCTGGCTCGTATCCGTAAGGCTGCCCGTGAGCTTCTCACGCTGGAAGAGAAGGACCCTAAGAGGTTGTTTGAAGGTATGTCCACATGGCTTTTTTATATTTACTGAGAATTTATAAATACTTGAAATCCCGTGCACACTAACCCATTATGCATACCTATGAAACCCTGAAGAAATGTTTTTATGCATAATCTGTTGTTATGCATCACTTCACTATCACTACATAGTATAAAACAGTCACTTTCTCTGTCCCTATGTATGCTTAAATCTGAAACTATACAACTGATTATGATGCAATTTTTTATTTAGATAGTGATTCAAGAGGAAGGTTTTTATGCCCATTTGAAGCTGGGGCAGGTCGCTAGTATATGTTAAAGCTTCAATTACGATTATTCTGTGTAAATGGTGAAACAAAAATTACCATAATGATGATAAATATCTGGCAACCTCTTGTCTGTAACAACATTGTTGATACCCTAATATAACTGATACCTCCACCAATACTACTTTTGGACCTGTTTTTAGCATTAGCTACAAAAAAAAATAAAATACTTCCAGGCAATGCCCTCCTGCGTCGTCTGGTCAGGATCGGTGTGCTGGACGAGAAGCAGATGAAGCTCGATTATGTGCTCGGTCTGAAGATTGAGGACTTCTTGGAGCGCCGTCTGCAGACACAGGTCTTCAAGGCCGGTCTCGCTAAGTCCATCCATCACGCCCGCATCCTCATTAGGCAAAGGCATATTCGGTAAGGACTTTTTTATTTAAAAAAAAAAAGTGGTGATTTACCACTTAATAAGAAATTAATGTCGCCCGAATACTCAAACGCTACTGAATCTTGAGAGGTGTTCAATCATACTGTCACTGTCATATCGCTGATGTTAAGCCATTTCATGCAAATGAAATCTTTTTTCATTAGCTCAATTTTTTTCTACACATTAGTAATACTACCTACTGTTATAGCAGTTATTACAATAAAACTTCTTATGTTTTCAATAACATCCAGAACACGTTAATATTTAGTGACACTAAAATCAAAATGAACGGAATATAAATGCTGCACATTTTAATCTGTATAATTAATGCAGGTGACAAAAGTTTGGTGGCTCAGCGGTAGCCGAGCATTGGTTTGAAACATGCTGTATTACATTCATAGAGACCACTTGAATTTCAACCCCGTTGAGTTCAATGTCTTGAAATTATGTTTATGCTCTTTGAGCTATCAGGTAATGTATATATGTTCTATAAATATAAAAGAAAGTCTTGTTAGTTACAACACTTATAATTCATCTACCTAAACAATCACTGAAATTTTGCATACACATAGTTCCAAGTAATGTGAAGGACATAGGGTATCTTTCATCTTGGGAAAAATCACTGTTCATGCAAGCGAAGCTACAAGCATAAGCTAGTGTATTATATATTTAACTTTTATGAAGCAACAACATTGCTTAAAAAAACTAAAGGTCTCCCATGTCAAGAATGTTCTCACAAAACAGGAGTTCAGAATTTTTATGTAACATACAATATTCACTAGTGTTATAATACTTGTTTTCTCATGGTTGATTTTGCTACCACCAACAAAGCATTAGGCACATAAATAACCACTAAATTCTTAGTTCCATTAACTAAATTTTGTTTTTAGATTCATTTATAGCTTTTCTTGTCTTGAGGATCCTGATGAACTAACAGGAATCTACCTAGGGGTAATGGTTTGGGGATCCTGGTGGAAGACGTGTGGTTCTTTTTTATATAATTACTATACTCATGTTTGTTTTTTAAATCTATTTTTTCATTCGGGACCACTATGTTGAATTTGCAAAATGTTGAATTTAGGCTTCGGCTACACTATCTATGCTAGCCTCATAGGGAAATTCAAAAGTATGGATAATCAAAGGATAATTTATATAGCTTGGGCACCCAGAATCCAACTATCTTTCAGACATAGCTGCCCTCCAAATTCCTTTGACTTGAAAAGCTAAATTGGCCAAATCGTAAAAAATATCCTAATTTTTAAATGAACATTTCCAGCGTCCGCAAGCAAGTGGTGAACATCCCATCGTTTATCGTACGCCTGGACTCCGGCAAGCACATCGACTTCTCGCTCAAGTCTCCGTTCGGCGGCGGACGCCCCGGACGCGTCAAGAGGAAGAACCTCCGCAAGGGACAGGCGGGAGGCGCCACTAACGATGAGGAGGAAGATTAGACAATAAACAACTGTTTATAAATTATTTACATTTTTTTATTTAATTTCCTATGTCGATTGCTAGTGCAGGCTTTTAGTAAATGGATTTGTATTTTTTTTTACTAAGATACTTTTCATTCATTACATGATTTGATTACATTGTATAACGAATTGATTTTGTTAATTGTTTAGAAAAGCCAACATAAGCAACGATTACATTTATTATACAAATTGATTATCCATACTTCCATACTAATATTATAAATGCGAAAGTCTGTCTGTCTGTCTGTCACCTCTTCACGGCTAAACGGCTGGACCGATTGTGATGAAATTTGGTAGGGATGTAGTTAATGACCTGAGGTCAAACATAGGCTACTTTTGGGCGCGATATAACCGAGTCCCACGCGGGGCGGAGCCGCGGGGAACAGCTAGTTTTATATAAATGTAACGAACCAATGGTTTATAATTATACTTTATAATTTAATACTTTGATTAGGTACATAATTAAACTTGTAGTACACAGTCTATACTTTTATGTGATCTGAGTTCTATACTCATTTACAATGAGAAAAGATTTGTATTTTTGATTTCAAAAAATCTTTCACCATTGGAAATCTTAATTTACCTCTAGTGACAAAGGCTATGTATGTACCACGGGCGAAGCCGGATGGACTGCTAGTACCTATATAATAAAAATAAATCTTATAGGGCGGAACTCCAGTGCAGTGCTGAAGCATAATAAAATAAATATACAACAATAATTATCTAAGGGTGCCATAGCTACGTAGTACTATTACTAATTCTGTGCCATAGCATTGATATTGGCACTAAAAGCAGTTTGTCCCGTCTATTCCCAGTTGTTACCACTGCGGCAATAGGTCGGAGTCCGATAGGGGGTTCCGAAGAACTCTTGACACCAGGGTGTGCATGGTCGATTATGACACCTACACTAGATTGATTATTGATAGGTAGATCAATAGTTGCGATACCTTTTTGATCACAAACTTTGTATTTACTACACTTTATTTTCAAACAACAAATGAGATATTCGTCGTCCAATGGCGCGAGACTGGCATTCATTCATATCATAGATCTAAAACTATCAATAGCTTGTATGAAATTCCATTTGCAAGCTATTCATTAGCTTTTAGAACTACTGATAGTACCTATTTATTTGGTTGTTGAAATAAATCAATAGTGTACTCTTGATAGTAGATCGGTATCAAAAGTATCGCAAACTATTGGCTTAATCGATCGATAATGCTATTAACTATTGGTCAAGTTCAATTAACGATAGTCCTGCAACCACGAAGCAAATACATTGCTTCGTGCCTGCAACGCTAATTTAAAGGACGACCATGGGCACAGAATTAGTAATAGTACTCCATGGGGGTCACTACCGTCTTTTAAAACCATGCAAGTTCCAGTGAGTAAAAGAGACAGCGCAATACATGATGTAAGGCGACATCCCCCTTACTCACTGGTACTTGCAT
Organism: Apomyelois bistriatella; assembly: GCA_947044815.1. Lineage (NCBI taxonomy): Eukaryota > Metazoa > Arthropoda > Insecta > Lepidoptera > Pyralidae > Apomyelois > Apomyelois bistriatella. The sequence continues at coordinate 684,448 of OX345705.1, forward strand.
GGTTTTAAGAGATGGTGGTTAGCCACCATAACCAACTAAAATAAACCGTTTGTTGTCCGTGTACTACCGGTCCTTCTTCTAGTAGTAACACCAGTAATTGAATTACCCTACTTACTACTTAAGTTCTTCCATGCTGGTCTGGGAGAAAAAGAAAAACAGAATGTACCATCCCCGCGCAAGCCGTAAAAGTCGTCTGAGGGAATCGCCGAATGGGGAAATCATGACATAGGCAATGCGGCTAGCAACCCATCACTATTGATTTCCTGTTTCAACTACCATTATGCTATGTACGTCTTATGGGCCTAGGCTCCGTCTACCCCGCATGGGATAAAGACGTGATTATATGTATGTATGTACTACTTTAGTTGAAAGTTGTTAGAACCTTACTTCACTAATCATTTGCTTCATCATCCAAATTAACATTCTTTAGTCTGTCTGCCGCATCTTTCTCCGCAAGCTGATCTAGACACAAGTCCAGGATCCTCTCGAGACCTCTGGCAGTGGTCTCCGAGGAGTAAACCTGCATGTCTGGCACGTGGACGAAGAGTGTCCGTGTGTTGTCTATGCTCAGGGATCTGTAGTAGATGTACTCACATAGGTATCTGGAATAAAAGACAATGATGTAAGTATGGGAAGCCTCTGGAGCCGCGTACCCTGACCTGGACTATAGGCACTTCTCACCAGGTGATGTTCTAAAGCTCATGCAGTCCTTCGGAAATCCCGGTGTAGGTGAGTAAGGAATGGGGTAAGTACAAAAGTACCCAAAGGTCGACATGCTTTAATTTATGACCCCACTAGCTGTTCCCCGCGGCTCCGCCCGCGTGGTACTCGGTTATATCGCGCCCAAAAGTAGCCTATGTTTGACCTCAGGTCGTTAACTACATCCCTACCAAATTTCATCCCAATCGGTCCATCCGTTTAGCCGTGAAGAGGTGACAGACAGACAGACAGACTTTCGCATTTATAATATTAGTATGGATAAGAAGAAAAGATGAGGACCTTGATACCTAGTGATGAATGTTTGTGTCGATCAGAAAGATAATTATAAATTTTACTTCACTCTTTGTATTGAAGTAAAATGTCTAACTTGAGTTTCTCCATGCTTGGGACATTGATGATCTTGGCATTATTTATTTATATTTTTGAACAAACTAGCAGCACATAAGGCTGATTTGTGTGGATCTTAAGTCTGGAGATTTCAGATATTGTCCAATTTGTTTATAAATCAATCTGTTATCTCAAGACTAGATGGTTCATTAGGCTGTGGCAGCCTAAAAATCTGAGTGTTGTCTTATTGGCCTGGTATCCATAGGCACACGGCCCCCTGATGGGAAGTGCTCACCACTACCTACCTATTCTACCTAGGGTTTGGTGACGAAGATCTGGCAACAAAAGGATCTACAGTCATTTGGCTTCATAATAACAGTTGTGTATCAATCTAACTGCTTCTGCAATATTTATAAGTATTTCTACTTGGTGTGTCAATGACATAGGACTGATCAGATAATAGAATGATAAATAACAATGCAATATCATGACATGGCTGAATCACAATGGACTGACAGATATAAAAATTTTGCGCAACTAGCTTATCAATTTCTTTTATACAATGTGGTATATCTATTATTTGTATGGACACTAGAATAAAGGTGTTTTAAAAATTGATAAATAACTGAAAGGATACTTATGAAAATGTCCAACACTAGTAATACCATAACATCACACAAATCTCACCTTCCGGCATCTTTAGACACCACCGCACTACTCTTCTCTTCCGGTGGATTCCCATCATTGAAATCCTTGCATATCCTTTCAATGTCAAGCCTGGTCTGCATTCTGATGGCTCCGTCGGCAGGACAGACGTGGTTGGGGGGGCACTTGTCTAAGTAGTCCATTCGCTGGTAGCCTTTTTTGTGGGCTTGCATCTCTAAGGTCAGTTCCTTGGCTAGGCTGGATACTCCTACATGGATCATCAACTGCAATATTATTTGTTTTTTTTTTCTTTTGTAGTAATATATGAGGTGGACACAAATCAACTGCAAATATTTTAAACGGTTGTTTATGAGAGCAATAGAAAAGCATTAAGTGAAAAATTAAAAAAATTGACATGCTAGTTTTCAAGATAATTGAACTTTTCGGTTTCACTGAACAGTAATGATTAGAACACCCTGTAATAACAGCACTGGCTTTGCGTACTATTATTACTCCTACTCTTATACATCCCACGGGAAGTATACTTTGTTTAGTTGTTTCCTGTTTGGTTAGGATAGGACATTGCAGGCTTGAGTCACCTGATTGACTGATAAAAAAGATGATTCCAGAAGGCATGTTAAGCCGTTGGTTCTGGCTGTCATCTGGTAGTCGGTCAGAGGCCAAGAGGCGGTTCTCAAGTACTCTCTCACAAGGGTATGCATAGTCGATTGACCGTGACACCTACACGAAATGATGATGAGTATAAAACAGGAATTTTAAGTTGCGGAGGTGGTCGCATGTTATCTTCTGCAGATGGCTTTAATAACACCATCTGTACACTTTCTTGCACAAAAATAAAAATAAATTCTAGACAATAAAACACATCGAAGCAGACTTTGGGCATCAAACCTAGTTTATCGCAAAAGGTACGATGAGAGAGAGCATCAAACCTACTCTGTTCTTCGTCTTTTTGCTTCAGTGCCAGCCAGACTACCTAATCACGAAACTTAAATTTAATATAACCCCTATAACTACCTTGGGCTCATGAGTATCCCACAAAGCTGGCAGGAACTCGTCCACATTCTCGTACGTCACAGGAATCTCCAATGGCACAAACTCTATCTTATGTTTCCTCTCAATTTCATCTTTATTCATCAATTTCACAGCCTCCCAACTTGCGTTCACTGGGTGATTTGCGAAAGGACCAAACCCCGTCACCAAAACTATCGGTTTGAACAAGTAGTCCATGTCGTTGCACATTGTTTCGTGTACAATTAATAAAGATAGTGAAAGTAAATATATAGTCAATTATTTTTAAATTGATAACAGTTTTTGAAATGTTTTGATTAAATTACACTTGTCAATATTGATAACGGAAGTCAGCTGATGTTTTCAGTTATGTTGGCAATGGTCTGGCCTTGGCAGTGTAGCCAGTTAGTTATTCAAGGTGAGGCGATGTACGTGAAACGGAATGAGTAAGTGACATGACGTTGGGGGTTAGACTATCATCTCTTAAACCCATGCAATATCTAGTGAGTAAGCGAGACAGCCAATACATGATGTAGGGCGACATCTCCCTTACTCATTAGATATTGCATGGTTTTAAGAGATGGTGGTAAGCCACATGTTGACCACAATCTTTTGCGTTTGCCGTTTTTAAATAAAAAAAAGCAATGTCAACTTTTTGAATCTGTATCTGTCTCCTTGACACACTCGTTCATTTCATTCACTCATGTCTGTGACTTCTTCTCATAGCGCGTTTTGTGTAAAATTAAAATTATGTTTAAATAATTTCCTAGGAAAAATTGTGCAATTTTTGCTCATTTTGGGTGATATACAATAACAGCTTGAAATAATACTTCTGAATTAAGTTATTGAGGTATTTACCTCATTTATAGGTTATGTTAGTACTGGCCATATTTTAATCAAAACGCTGAATAAAAATGAGCGACGGGGATTCTAATAGCAACTGTCGCGTGGTTGCGATACCATGGCCATTTGTGAAGCGGAAAGTGGAATGTGCTGGTGCCGCATTCTTACGATATTATAGTATAAAATGTCACGGCGAAGATGCTTTATTTAGTACCTCAAACTCCAAGGAGAAGGCGGAGGAGGTGATTTTTGAAGATGACGTCGACTACCTTCGGAGTTTGGATCCTAAAGACTGGAAGAATCAGGACCATTATGCCGTGTTAGGTGTGAAAAATTTGCGCTACAAGGCGTCTGACGAGGATATCAAGCGTGCTTACCGCCAAAAAGTGTTGAAACACCATCCCGACAAGCGGAAGGCCCTGGGCGAGGACGTGCGCAGCGACGACGACTACTTCACGTGCATAACGAAGGCTTACGAGATCCTCGGGACCTCAATTAAGCGCAGATCATATGATTCTGTTGATCCTTTAGTGGATGACTCTATACCATCAAATTCTGATATTAAAAAGGAAGGTTTCTACAAAGCTTTTGGTAAATATTTCGAAATCAACGCTAGATGGTCTGAGAAGAGGAATGTGCCTTTATTAGGTGATGAGAATAGTCCCCGAGAACAAGTTGAAAAGTTTTATGCATTTTGGTATGAGTTTGATTCATGGCGTGAATTTTCTTATATGGATGAGGAGGAGAAAGAGAGAGGAGCGGACCGGGAGGAGCGCCGGTGGATAGAGAAGCAAAACAAGGCTGCCAGGGCAAAGCTAAAGAAGGAAGAGATGGCCAGGGTCCGCAGTCTGGTAGACTTGGCGTATGCCAACGATCCTAGGATCCAGCGTTTCAAACAGGAGGATAAGGATAAGAAACTGGCTGCCAAGAGGGCTCGGCAAGTAAGTATTTTTTATTTTTCGTTGGAGGGCACACTCCAAATACTTCTGACTTTCACCACATCTGCTTATAGCATGACTCCGCTCATTGCAGATAAAATATGAAAAAGAAAAAAAACATTTTTTTTTTATTAAAGAATTATCCCTTAACTAGAAAAACTATTTAGGTTTAATTTATTAGTTTATGTAACTGGTAAAATCAAATAAATAATTTAATATCAATCTATCATAGCAATAAACTAGATAAAAAATACAATATTATCTTCTATAATAAATAACATGACATAATATATCCCTATCTGAATAAATCAAAACATAATTATTAATTTCAGGATGCTGTCCAAGCCAAGAAAGCTGAAGAAGAGCGTTTAATAAAAGAAGCTCAGGCTGCCAAGCAGAAGGCAGAAGAAGCCGAGCGAGCTAGACTCGAGGCAGCTAGGGCCGAGCGTGAACAAATGAAGAAAAACCTTCGCAAAGAACGCAAAGCCCTCAGGGACCTCTGCAAGACAAATAACTACTATTCCAAAACAGATGATGAAATGGTCACACACATGGCCGCTGTTGAAAAGATCTGTGAAATTATGAAAGTACTGGAACTGCAAGATTTTATGAAAGATCTAGAAAGTAATGGCAGGGAAGCTTTCGTCAAGACTGTCCAAGAGACCGAAGAGAAATTAGAAGAGGAAAGGAAAGCAATGTTTGAAACGAAAAAAGCAGATGAACAGAAATCTAAAAAAGATTCAGCATTAAGAGCTCCAATAGAATGGACAGCTGAAATGATGCAGCTGTTGATCAAAGCTGTCAATCTGTTTCCTGCTGGCACCAACCAGAGATGGGAGGTCGTAGCCAATTTCCTCAACCAACACAGTACTTTCACAGACGAGAAAAGGTTTACTGCCAAAGATGTTCTGAACAAGGCTAAAGATTTACAAAGCTCCGATTTCTCAAAGAGTAGTCTAAAGAAAGCGGCTAACGAAGAGGCTTTTGATCAATTTGAGAAGGAGAAGAAAAAGGTAGCTAATCACGTTGACGACGATAGTATATCCAAGAGCGACAGTGGAGGGAAACTCGTCAATGGTACAGCCAAGCCAAAGGAAGAAGCGAAAGCCGAACCAGCGAAAGATGAAAAAGCATGGACAAAGACAGAACAGGAATTACTAGAACAGGCAATTAAAACGTTCCCGGTGAGTACTCCGGAGCGATGGGACAAGATAGCGGACTGCATACCGAACCGCACGAAAAAAGACTGTATGAAAAGGTATAAAGAGCTAGTTGAATTAGTTAAAGCAAAAAAACAAGCGGCAAACCTTGCTAAATAGCATTCATTGACAAATTAGTTGTATAATAAATTGTGGAATTATAGAGGGGGCTTGTGTAGACAGTTTTGCTTATCTTAATTTATTTATTAGTTTGCTTGCTTATAATCAACTTTATTTCAATGTTGTTAGGATAGAGTTTCCATTATCATTGGCCAGTATAAATTCATGCTGCATGCTAATTCTAATTGGTTGTTAAATAAATGCATCAATCTTAACATCATTAGGATAAAGATGATTTTACTTTATCAATCTAGTTAATTTTTGAAGCAATAGTTAACATTTTAAACATGTGCAGTAGAACCAATTCTGAATGAATTGGGAAAAAGAGGTGGACCAAAAGTACAGTACCTATTTAAATTACTATTACTGAAATTCCATTTTAAATATATTTTAACATACTATCATGTGATAATTAAAAGTTAACATATATATGGTGTGAGTTAAGCCCCCTTTATCCTTATTTTTATGGTAATAGAGCCTCTTTGAGTCGAACATTAGTACATTAAAGTTCATTTTAGCACCCTTAAAGTAACAACATAATTTAAATCTGCTAATAATTATCAATAGCTAAATATCCAACCATGTATGCAAAAAACGCCCTTAGTTCAATGTTAATAAGGTAACATCTTGCAGATAGAGTTATTACTTTGTACAAAGGTATTCATGTGATGCTTCCATAGAGCAAAACAGGTCTATGGTATTTTGCATTATCATGTAAAAATTAAACTTAATTATGAAGATTACTGTCTACTTGATATCATAATTATGCTATAGTTTTACACTGAAAAATTCTATCCTCATGAATTTTTAGTTGAAAATTGATGCGACGACGTATGTATTTTTGTATTTATTCTGTTCGTGAAAATAGACAATTTGGAAATTCAAATCTGTTATTATTATTGACTGACCAATTTTCCAAAACCCCTGTTTTCATTAACTGGGAGGGAGTCAAAAGTTTTTTAACAACGCCATCTGTTGTAGAAAGATGGCGTTTGAATTGAATTTATGCTATAAGATGGGTTTATTCTGGTTTAGTAGATTTCTTCATAACAGTAATCAAAATACTTCACCATACCCTACTAGGTATCTATTATCACTATCACTACATAGTATAAAACAAAGTCGCTTTCTCTGTCCCTACATCCTTTTGTATGCTTAAATCTTTAAGACTACATAACAGATTTTGATGCGTTTTTTTTTATAGATAGTGATTCAAGACGAAGGTTTTTATGCCCATGCGAAGCCGGGGCGGGTCGCTTGTATATTATATATAGTGGTCTTAATAATTTCCCAATAAAAATGTTAGCTGCTTCCACCCTGTGAGTTGTCCATCTTTTTTTATTGTAACCTCAAATGTTCCATTGCAGGGCATATGCCTTTGTCTATCACTGGTCCATACTATTCCCCTTTCTTAATCAATACCATTTTTAAATTTAAATTACATTCCAAAAAACATGTTGCCATACAATGAGTTTTATTCTACTATTTTTTTTTTGCGTTTACTTTATTCTGTCTCAAAGTAGTCCAAACCACCTGTCTTCATAACACCTGGCGACAAGATATATAAATGCACTGTAAGTGGAACACACGCTGACCTTGAGACACGTGGTGTAGACACCTGTCGTAGTGTCCTTGAACTTGGGAGATAATCGGCTAGGCTTTTTTGATACATCAATACTAGAAGGCAAAGACACAGATTACAGAATACTATACCTACTACAATAGTACAGATCATTTGTTCGGCATAGGACAGATTCGGGATTGGACGGATTCGGCAGATTTTGGGATTCGACGGATTACCGCCATAAAAAAAAACGCGCCGCGCCGTACCAATAGAGTCCACATACTGAGACATACTAACGCCATCTATCGATCGCATAAGACAATCCGATAACTATTTAAATGAAGCACTACATCATACAGTTTGCATTAGTTAGGATGATTGGATTAATGATAACTTACTTGTACATTTTATAGTCATGTTGCGCCAAAAATAGGTGGGATCCTAAGAAAATTTATTGTTCAATCCTTGTACCGCTAGATTACTGCCACTAAAAATAAATAAATTACAAGTAAACCTTTTGTTTTGGACAGAAATTTGAAATCCCAACCGCCCAGGAGAGCTATTTTTGAGATGTATGACTCACCCAAAACCGGTGAGTCGAATGATTATCGTTCGTTTTCGAATGATTTTCATGCGACATAACCGGTGACTCGAACGATAATCATTCGACTCACCGGTTTCGGGTGTCATACATCTCAAAAATATCACTCCAGGCCGCCATAAATTTATGCTATCTACCTTGGGTGTATCGTTAGTCGTTAATATTCGGTTGGCTGGAAGAGATCTCTTGTTGGATGTCCGCCGTTGCATCTTTTCTTTATTTTGTGCAATAAAATTATTACAACCAAACAAACATACGAAAATAATTAGGTACTTGTAACTTACCTATTTGTTTTTAATCGATATGTGTAATTACGAGAGTTGTTAACCACTTTCTCCGCTATTGTAGTAATCATGTCTGCAATATCAATATTTGAAGATTATCTTTGTTTGATTATAGTAAACATGAAAGTCTCTTGGGCAGGTTTTGAAAACAACGCAGGAAAAGACATGGCTATACTTTATTTCCCACCTGTAATTAAGTACCGCCAAATCTGGATCATGATAAAAAGCGTACCCTGGATTAAGCGTAAGCTGAAGATGCGGCTAGGAAACTCGCTTGGTTGATGAGTGATCAACATCTTTTTTTTCAACAAGTTTTAACAAGTTTTCCCGGAGCAACCCAAGGCTTTGAAGCCTGAGAGTCCGCTAAACAAACAGGGTGTTTACCACCATCTCTTAAAACCATGCAAGATCCCGTGAGTAAGGAAAACAGCGCAATACATGATGTGAGGCGACATCTCCCTTACTCACTGGATCTTGATGGTAGTAAGCCACCAGGCCGCTTCCAACCGGTCATTTTGGAAATCCTTGGGGGAGGCCTATGTCCAGCAATGGACAGCCTGCGGCTGAAATGATGATGATGATTCGCTAAAACGCAGTGTATCTTTGTTTTTTCTTCAGACATTCTCGAACGTCGAACGGTTGAAATTAAGTTATCAAAATGATGTCCATTCGTGCATGAAATCCGGAGATGTGACGCAGATATGAACTGAAGCAGAATTAATTGCCGCAAAATTGATTAATTTGTTTGTATAATAAGTGAAAATGTTGCAACGAAAGTGTCTTTAACAGCTATTGAAATCCGAGAGCAAAATCGACTGGAACAAACTGTCTTCGTTCCAGTCTCGCCTTATGGTTATCTGACCGTTGATTTCGTAAAAGGCTACTTAGGGACTACACCAGCCGCAGTTTAGATACTTGTACCTTGTAGGTACCTCTGTCAGTTTGTCAAGATAGTCTTAGATGTAATTTGTAAAAATTTCTTCAGCCGTTTGAAGATAATCTGTTCTCATTTCCTATTAAACTGCGGTGTTTCATATACTCTCAAACACAGCCCCGTCATCATCGTCATTTCAGCCGCAGGCTGTCCACTGCTGGACATAGGCCTCTCAAGAATTTCCAAAATAGCCGGTTGGAAGCGGCCTGCATCCAGCGCCTGCGACCTTTTTCAGGTCGTCTGACCAGATGGTCACACCGTTGACGCGCTAATCACATCAAGAAACCGTAAATGAGGGTACAATGTAACTCAATAAACCTTATTAATTAGGTACATGTATATTGTATTCAGTGTATTTGTATAGCTAATGATATTAATATATTACGACTTAGTGAGAATGTTAGTTACGTGCGGAATATAAACCGAGAATGCGCTAAAATGGAAGAGTTATAAAAAAAATCTAGAAATAAAAATGTACTATATAATACTTTTCTGGATTGGCTTTAGAAGCAACTGGGAAAACGCTGAGATGACAATGAAATTAAATGCGTGCAATATTCCAAACGTAACTTTACAAAAGAACTATATTATAAGTATTAGATATATGTAATAATAATATTAAATTATTCGAGTTTGGTTCGGTTCCATTAAGGCACGTATAAGGCCGTACATTGCATTAAAGCTATGGGTTCCTAAGTACTTTAATGTATTTTTATATCTTAAAACTACTGAGACATAACTGAGTTGCCAGTACAAAGAAAACTAGAGCGAAAAAACGAAAAATTTCAACCTGCATAGACTTTTATGTGTAGGTAATAAAAGCTAATTTGCAATGAACTTTACAGTTTTTTGTTTTCATTTCTTTACATTTTTTTTTTAATTTTAACACTTTCGCGGACAGTAAACGAGATAACAATAACAGTTAATTGTCATCTACGTGGAGAGGCGTTACTGTCAGCGAAAGTGTTAAGTATGCAATTAGTCATCAGCCAACTGTATTGAATGATATTATTTAAATTAACTTTTTATTTGCATTTTTAATTGCAAAAAGGCATTACTTTTTAAAAGAGAGTCAGCCATGTTGCTCTATTGACCTACATTTTATACAGTAAATTAACAAAGTAAACATTTATTCATATTTACGTAAAAACAAGTACGAAATAGATAGAAAGTTGAGATTACAATTATTCCAAAATGAGCACCATTAATTCGGCACCAAAAAATTATAGAAAAGAAACCACCACATGCTTATAAAAGATTTCCAGAATCTAGAAAATAATGTGAATTTATCTAGCACTGTTCTTTGACAAATCCCTTATAAAAAGTGATAAATATAAAGAAAAACATAAAAAGAAATTCAAATAAATTCAATAATTCCAACTAATCATCTGTGATTTAAATCAGTCTCATACATATTAAGTACAAAGGAATATTTTTCTAAAACTATCAAATATAAAAAGTTGTTTCATATGAAAATAAACTATCAAATTTTTAGATTATTTTTATAGCTGTCAATTTTCTTAGAAAATGAGATTATTACTAGTTGAGCATATTATTATAAAAACATAAAAAAAATCTTTATTTCGAAATGGAATATTAGAGATTTCTAATTGTTACAATTCGCAAAAAGGTCTTTTAACAGATTCACTGATAAAAACACACAGTATGAACAAGGCATGGCTGTTTTGCCCTTTGCCCCTAGTATGAGTTTATCTTTGTATGGAATTTCTTATTTACCTTACTATCCGCTAAAGGCGCTGTACAGGTTTGCCATACTAAATCGCTAACGCAGTCGCTAGCGTCTGCGTTAAGTAAAACTCATACTACACACTCTGTACTTTTCTATGTACATTATTGGCATCCATCACAGTGGTACATAAAAATATTTGTTTGCAGCAAAACTTTGATCATATCATAAAGTAGATGTATGGTTGTCCCTTGAATAGTAAGTTAACTTCACGAAATTAACATGTTTCTTGACTCTGTGTCCGTGCTGACAGCAAATGTGACACAATGCTAAAATGTGTTAATTAATTATTTTTTTTCGTGTTAACATTGTACATGAAATTAACAATATTTGTTTATTCTTTTAAGTATTTATATTTTTAAACATACTAGCAGCATATGAATCTAATGCAAGTGCATCTTAAGTTTGCAGATTTTATACATTGTCTAATCTATTTTTAAAAGTGTTGACTGAAGGTGCAGTGATGACACTCTCAGAGAGCCTGTTCCAGTCCATGACCACATGATTAAATAAAAAATGATTTTTTTGGCTTTCTTTTAGCTATAGTGTGACACAGTTTTAAAGAATGTCCTCTCAAGTGATAGATTTTCGATATTTGTAAAAAAATTTTTATAAGATACAGTGTGATCTCATGTTTGATTATGTACGGGAAATTAACTTTGATGCACACGCATCAGCTTCATATACTGCTATGAGTAGTGTGTTCATGAATATCCATACTAATAATAGAAATGAGAAGTCTGTCTGTTACATTTTCACGAGTAATATGCTGGACCGATTTTGATGAAATTTGGAAATAGTTAAGGTCCCGGCGTCAAACATAAGCTACTTTTAGGAGGTTGAGTACTACACAGACAGAGCCGCGAATAAGAGATAGTAAACAAATAAATGGGACCATACACTATATTTATGATCAAAGAGTGAGTGTTTAACACAAAGGTGGATGTTTTAAAAAACACAATAGAAGTTTTATTGCCGTAACTGCTATAGCAGTTGTGTGTCCACCAACGTGTTAAAAAGTTAATCACTAAGGAATGTTGTCTCTTAACACTAAATCAAGGCACGCAATTGCTTAACATTACAATGGCTCATTGGTTCTTGCAGGTACTGCTGCACACTTAGACCGTTAAATTAAATAACTTAAAGCTATTCGAGACATAATATAACTTAAATCTGAACACGTCTGGATTATTATCCAGCTGCAGTGGTTTTTATTAAAATCTTATATCAAGAGTAGCTAGCCTAATCTTGCTTTAGCTATAGGCACTTTAGCAGCAAACTATTTATATTTAACTGAGATTCTTACAATCAGTTCTAAATTAACATATTTTAAATGAAGTTATGTTTATTCATAAAAGCTTTAGGTTTTTTAAGTCAATATTGCAAGAGTATGGGATCAAAACATATTTGAAATCAAATAAACAAAGTATGTTATTTTAATAAGTAACATGTCCCTATCTGTCATTGTTACCATTTAAAGTACACAACTTTTAAAAAATCAAGACAAGATAGGAAATATTTGAATCATCACTGTGATTATATTAATCAATATTTTTAGATAAAATTTTTATCTATCAAATTGTCACTCATATAATCTTGTAATCTATATTAATATTATAAAGCTGAAGAGTTTGTTTGTTTGTTTGTTTGAACGCTTATAACTTGGGAACTAATGGTCGGATTTGAAAAATTCTTTCTGCATATGATAGCTTGATTCTTGGGGAAGGTTATAGGCTATAGTACATTCACACCAAGGGCGAGTGAAACCGCAGGGAACAGCTAGTCAACTATAAAAGGTTTAATAATCTTCTGCATTTTTTCTGCATAAAAATATTATGAAAAAACTGAGGAATTATTGTATTTTGCATCCCTTTCTTTTCTTCTGCATGTCAGCTTGTTTACTCTTCTTCTTCGCCAAGCCTTCAGCAGTAATGTCAGAGATGACAGACAATCTTTTACTATTGTCCGTCCTGTCGTGTGTCATATGTTGCGGACTTGGGTTGCCGTTGTCCATTGGGAATGTTGAACTGTATAAATTGTTGTTCTCACTGATGCTGTGTGGAATGTTTGAGTGGTTGTCCATATTATCAGTGGGGTAGTGAGACGCTGGTCTGATACTCACAGGGTCCGGGAACCGTGGCTTTTTGCCCGTTGTAGGAGGAGGTGGAGGCTGCCTGTGTTGTAGAGGCGTATTCATTTGTGCTGCGCTGTGTTTATCAAACTCCATTGACCTGGTATGCGCATGAGACAGATTCATGTTACTTGTACTGGGTTCTTGTGAAAAGTATTGGCTCGAAATCTCTTTAGATTGCAAGGCACTGGCTTTAGACTGGATATGTTCCTTCTCAAAAGGCTCTACGTAATTCAGATCTGAGTCAACTGACTTACAAAGTCGGAGTCTACTGTCACGAATCAAGTCTTTAGGATTACTGTATGCATCACATAACATTGATTGTGGAGGCGCAGGCAACGGTTCACTCTCCCGCTGCTGCTGCACTAAACGCTGCTGCTTTTTTAACATAGCTTTTTGCCGTGCTTTTTCTTTAGCTCTCTGTAGCTTCTTGTACTCCCGTTCCTGCAGGAGTCTGGCTAGTTCACTGTCTTGAACTTCAACAGCACATCTCATGTCTGCTAATAGAGCATCTTCTCCTTGCCCTTGGCTTAATTCTCTAGCAAGCCTCGCATCTCTTTCTTCCTGTTCCAATCTCTTTCTCATTTCTTCCAGCTCATCTGGAGACAGGCCAAGTTCTTCAGGGCTTATATCATTATTTACTGGTGGAGGTGCAGGCGGTGCTCGACTTGAACTCGGTTGAGGAATTTCGGGCAATTGGCGACGCTGCCGACGAAGGTTTATTTCAGCTATTTCCCGCGCAATGTCTGCATCGATCTCCGCTTGGCGTAGTCTGGAAATCTCGCGCATGTGTAGCTCATGGTCAATGCCGCGTTGCTCGTTCAGCGCCAGCGGAAAATCCTCTCTGATTTGTTGGTTTCGATACCTGTTTTCGCACAAATGGGAAGAAATCTCGCGGTCTTGAAGCCGATGGGCCAAAGCCCCGTCAGCCCGGACCAGCCACTGCTCTCGTAGATCTGTGACGTGCCCGAGCTTGGGCATGGTGTCTCTTGCCTGGAAACCCGCCATAGCGTAACGCGAATCTTATTTTCGAGTGTAATCACATGGAATTGGGTAATAACTTATTCACAAACTCAATCGTATAGAAGCACGTACGAAATAAGTGATGGCACCAGTTAAAGGCACAAAACACTATCACAACACAAGTTCAACCTTTCACGAATACTTTCTTCATGTTCCGTGGGAAAATACGACAGCTACAAACTTTTTATACCACCCATGTGAACATTGCTGTAATAACAATAGAGAGCTACCTATAATAGGTTTGATAATCAACATAATTACATCAACACTGTTCACTCATCCTCATCCCTCCTCCTAACTAAATACAATAGGTACGAGTCCGAGTTAGATCGAAATTATTTTATTTCCATCGAAACAAAAAATGACATGACAACCAACTGTGAGGAATTTGACAATTTCGCTTTGACAGAAATGAAATGACAGGTGAATTCCAATGTAGTGAGGTGTAAGATGTAAGTTAAATCTAGTTTTATGAATCGATCGATTCCAGGTTGTCCTTCTTACCATAGACAACAGCATTTAATTCTATCTAACTGGTGGCCTACTTTCATCTCTAAAAACCATGCAAGTTTCAGTGAGTAAGGGAGACAGCGCAATACATGATGTAAGGCGACATCTCCCTTACTCACTGGAACTTGCATGGTTTTAAGAGACGGTGGTAAGGCACCTGTCCTTAAAAGAGCTGTATAATATTTTGCATACTTCTGTTAGATAATTAAACCACGATAATGCTAAAATAAGAAGTCAATAAATAGACAGGAAGTTATCAAATTGCCCCGTGAAGTTAACCATATTTATGATCCACTTTGTGGTTGTGATTCCTGAATCTCTGAATCTCAGTTGATCCATTGATTAGCCAGATCCATGGAGGGTATAGGCCGTATAGGCGTGTCAATTTTTCTACCCACTAAGTATGGAATATTAATAAAAATACACCACATTACAAAGTGAATACAAACACGATAAACAATAATTCACTCGTCACAAAATAATTCCTTGCCCATCCAAATACTTGTGTATTATGTGCGATTTGTGCGAACTATAATTTAAACTATAATAACTAAACTATAAATTTAAAAATATAACTATAATCAAAGGATAGACCTTTGATTATTTATGATCTTAGCATCTATATAGTATTCTCTAACTTTGTGAGGAATCAACTTTTAGGGGTTCCCAAGTTATGAAAATAGGATCTCCACTAGTTACCAAATAATTTCAGATATTTTCAGACCACCGTAAAAAAGCCTAATTCTGAATAATAAAATGCTCATTATAACTGATGCTATTATATTTGTATACTAAAATTTATAAAAAAAATTGTGTAATGGCACTTCCTGATTAGATAATATCACTGATACTCGCTCTCAGCGGTTCCGGTCCTGGATCGCCTTCCTTCCGAACTCCGGGGACATTTGAAGACATCGTCATAAATATAGCTCGAATCTGATGTCGACAAACACATTTAATAAGAAAATATATTTTTTTCTTAACTATATTTTTCTAATAGTGAAAACTCGCCTATTCTTCTCGTGAATTCCCCAAGCCCTTTCTTGTTTGCTGTTATGAAGAATGCTTCCTCCGACATGCGATGGAGCCAGCTTGACAGACGGGGATAGCTGAAATTTGAGGAAACCGTGTCAACATCTGACATGAATTGCTTTTAAACTAAGAAATAATTATTAAAAATGCGATAACAGGATGACTGTCAAGACTTTATTCTAAGAAATGTGATTTGTACAATTTAGAATTTATTCCCTCTGTAGAAAGTATCACTGATACATGTCCCGGAAAGAGCGCCACATGTACTCATGTACGCCATTGATGTATCACTCTTTTATTAAGTTTTAAACTTTTATATTACTAGATTATATTGATCTAGTGTTAAAGATGGTTTTTCCATTTTTTGCTTAGTTTTTCTTGCACTGAATTACTTATAAAGCCTTTGTAATAGTAGTAAGTAGGTAATTCAAAGGATCATAACAAACTAGATACTTTTATTAATAGCTTCTGTTACGATGAAAGAAACTAGTTACTTAGCTAAAAACAAAGTTAAGAGTAACTACAATTCTACACAAGCATTTCAGAAAAATGTTAAAATATGAATATGCGTAATAATATATTAACTTTAACTTGTCAATTGGCACCAAAATGTTCAATGTGCTGACGGTGGCCGCCACGGATATGTCACCAAGAGTGATCCAACTTCCTCCCAACCATTGGCGGCCCATCAGCATGTTCTCCAACTCACGATAAGCACACTCTATTTCACATGCATGATCGGGCATCACACAATTACACTTTTCGTGTAAAACTTGATACTGTAATGTAAATAAACATGCGAATTTAGTTATGATAGGTTAGTTATGATAAGAACAAATAAGATAAAATAAGTAATTTTGATAGATATACGGACGACAGATGCACGTTATAGAAAAGAGCGTATTTCATTTAATTTCTTTTTCTGTAATGATCCGATGATTATATTTATGTGAATGGTCAAATAAACTGTTACTTTATTCATTCATTCAAATAAATATCCGAATGAATGACATTGCCTAAACAAAAATTAAGATACATCAAAACATAAGAAAAAGCCAGTAATTATCATAACACAATTAATGCAATGTTAAGATACTTACTGAGGCAGCTTTGTACTTTGGGTATAGGATACCACTATCGTAATGCAGCAATTGCTCCACAAGGGCTCGTCCTCCAGGATCCTTGGGCAAAAGTCGGCCTGAATCGTTATACCGCGACGCAAGATACGTATTGATTGCGTGGCTGGAAATTAGGGGAAAAATATTTACATGAATGAACAATACAATGATGTATTTATGTAAATAGTGCAATAAAGTATTTATTAATTCATTCACAATCTTCCTTTTCAGTTTATCATATGAAAATATTTATTTCGAAATTTTTGAAAAATTGTGATACTATACTAGGGTGTAAGAAAATCTAGGTACCTACTTAAATCTAGTTACTTATGAGAGATTTGTAAAATATAAATATTAATGTCGCGTTCGTTTCGTTTACCTGTCACAAATGATCAACTCTCTGTCCTTGAATACCGGAAGCGTTTGTAGAGGATTCATCTGTAAGACAAAGAGAATTTAATCACATTTTTATCATTGTCATTATTATAACACTATTTATATCTACTACTGAGCTTTGAGCCTCTTCGTGTATACTCATAATAGTACAGTAGTTAATTGTTCAAAACCTAATAATCTACAACATAAAGTATCAATAGCATTAACCTCAGTAGCTTGGTACTAAGATTGCCATCTTCTCTGTTTTTTTTTTTAGCCTACTTTTAATGTGTCCCACTGCTGGGCAAAGGTCTCCCCCCTCCTTCTCCACTCATCCCTATCCATGAAAACTTCTGGCCACTTGTCCAAAAATTTGTCGAGATCGTCACGCCACCTCCTCCTTGGTCTGCCTCTATTTCGCCGGCCGTCCAGTAACCAAAAAGTGGTCATTGCTGCCCACCTTTCTGGCCGCATACGACAAACGTATCCTGCCCAGTCCCATTTCAGTTTTGCTGTTTTTGTTCCTACATCCTGAATTTTTATTAGGGAGCGCAGCTTGGTGTTCCTCACTTTATCTATTAGCCGGAAGCCCAGTATACTGCGCTCCATAGCTCGTTGGCAAACCTTGAGCCTGGACTTCTGAGCTTCGGTAAATGACCATGTCTGTGCACCGTAGGTTAGGACCGGTAGAATGCACATGTCGAGGAGCTTTCGCTTAAGGGAAAGTGGAAGGGTGCCTTTCATTAGTCCCTTCATGGACCAGAAGCTCTTCCAGGCATTGTCAGTGCGGCGGTCGATTTCTCGATCTTGCCTGTTATCGAAGGATGCTATCTGGCCCAGGTACAGGTATTCCTCGACATACTGCAATTGCTGTCCATCTCTGTTTATTTTTATAAATATTTATTACTTTTTTGTTCGAGGAGTGAAGACCCAAAGCATCAACATGACGCCAAATTAATCTTATCAAAAAGGGAAATTTAAAATATTCCATCGTATCTGTAAAAAAACGCTCAACGAAGAGCTACTACATCAATCTAAATCTACTTATTGCGCTTTTTTATCATTCATTATTTATTGATGCTTGATTATCATTTGATTCGAGTCCACTCGAATTGACAAATTTTTGTAATGTAAATGGTGAAAAATGTAAATACAGACAAATTAAAAAAGGCCCACATCCGATCTAGACCAGATAAATCGCCTATTGGTAGATGGATGTCCTACTTGCCTTTCACTTCAAGCTTACCACGATCATTTCTGGATTTCTATGCTCGCCCTTATCCATATTTACATCAACTTCTGTAATGATTAAGTTCATAGAATCAAGTGCCATCATGACGGCTCTGCAAGCCGGACTTCGGTCTGCTTTCCATAGTGTACAGTGTCTGAAATTATTTATTAGTAAGAAACCTATATAACTTATCCACATGGTAGTTATTAATAGCTTTTCTCAAAAAATAACGCTTCTAATCCGTTTATTCAGAAAAACTTAAAAAAGACAATGAACAATTTTTTTTACTTGGGCAGTGAAATCAGTTTATGAGTTTAGCTAATTTATCAAAGTTATATGTTTGTTTCTCACCATGTGATTTTACAAAGGCAACCGTGACACTATCGAATTAGTAAAAGTTTTAGTTAGTATTGGTCTAAGAAATTTGCATTTATTCAAATCCCAAATCTAGAAGACACCGATACGTCTTGGTACGAATAAGGGCTTGCCCCTCCTGCCGTCCGATGGTCATATCAATCAATACCTATCATATAATACATCGTACACATAAAAATACATTTGTAAAATATATAACCACTTACTTCAAAGTGCTCGTAAGAGCGGCTCTACTCCCCCCAACCCCCATTAGCAAAACATAATAATTTACTTAAAAAATTTAACTTGTAAATCTTTAAAAAAGGTGAAAAATACGCCGCAGTTACTTTGGTGACATATTTATTTTTATTTCTCTTTATTTAGCTTTATGACAATAACAGCATTAAAAAAGGAGTAAAATTGTTAAAAGGTTTTATTGATGGAAAATAAAAGCTATATCTTACTTGGGTATTTTGTAAGGAATTATAAAATAAGGCTGTTGGTAGTGTATTAGCTTCTTCTTCTTCTTGAATATAAATAAAAGTGGGTAAGTATTTATCCACAAGATATTATCTTTAAAGCACACCCACTAAAACATTACAATCTAAAACTTCATAAACATGAAGCAAGGAGGATACTACCCGATTTTTCTCCTCACCTAATTATTATTATCCTTACATAATAACTAGATTTTGCCCGATTCTTAAATCCCATGGGAATCGGGCAAAAATTTACTATTCGACGAATAAGTAGTCACAGATAATTTCGTTAAGTAGAGATTGAAAAAAAAAACAAAAGTATTTAAGCATGTTTGTATCTATGTCGGCCCGTGCATGTCAGCCAAAGCGCCCACAGCATAGGCTACCTACTAAAGTTAAAGTATTCTGTGATGAACGGGCGTCTAGACTAGACGCTCAGAACAAAATGACTTGTAGGTACACGCGCGAGGAATATCCTTTTGTCTATGATAAATAAATAAATAAATATATTCTTACAAAAAATAATTAAATTTACATGTCTCAGGTAGAGAGCCAGACGGTTCATATTCATCTGCCTTTCAAATTGATACCAAATAAATAATGTACAAGCTTTGGGATTTGATACAATGCATAATTACCACTCAAAAATAATCTCTATTACAAAGCAGTTATTGTCCATTTTTGTTTGTTTTCGTCAGTCTGTAAACGGAGTTATTGCGTATCTAAAAATAATGTAGGTTGTTTATAGGAAACCGTAGGCATATTCGGTTGTGTGATTTAGAAAATAGTAGTTTCAAGGGCCGAAAGTCATGAGTTTGCTAGTAAATCTAGTAAAAATCATTGGTAATCGAGGTTTTAATTGTTGTTTTAGTAATCAAGTCAGCCGGTAAGTTGTGTCTTGTTTACTTGTGTAATTTTCTTTGTCTGTATGCGTGCGTGACAGTTCAAAGTCGTGACGTCATGCGACGGTGTTCCATTCATGTGTGAGTTGTTATTTATTTTCTGAAGCATAGGAAACTTCGTCATCATTTACAATTTATAAACATTTTTTCTGACCAATATTGCAGTTTTTTGCTAAGTTTGCCGCACTCATTTGTCACAATTTAATAGTCCAGTTATTGTTTCCTACTGCTACGGCTACTAATGCGGGGCACCGCTAAGAGGTGTAGACTAATTGACTTTGAAAATGTGTCAATAGGTTTAATATTAACGTTTTTAAACAAATAAGATTGATAATGAATCACTTAAGCAAAAAAAAAACTTTCTGACGAATTGAGATCCACCTCCTTTTTTTAAGTCGGTTAAAAACTTCAACTAAAATAATTAGGACAGTATAGAATTTGCAAATGTTTAGGCGGTATATTACCTAGGGATTGAGATCAATTTCCCTGCATAATACGAGTACAAAAGGATGCGGCTATCTTCATGTTTTACAACCTAGACGACATACTTAATCCAGTTGGTCGATTGACCCTGCATACCTACCCATTTTCAAATCCAAATAAAACAAAAAAGTATAATGTTTCAGAAAGGTACCTTCGCTAGACAAGACGCCCACCTTGTATGGAGACGAGGCCTCACCGCCGGTGCGGTTCGTGATGATGACGGCATCGGCCCTGAACGTCGAGTACAAGCTGCATAGAGTCGATCTGTTTTGCTCCGAACACAAGACTGAGTTTTACACAAAGGTATTGAACCTGTTCTTTTCTTTATCATTCAATCAATACTAGCTGTTGACTGCGTGACACTCGGTAATGTCATGTCAAAAAGTTGCATATTTGACTAAATATATCCATACCAAAATTCGTCGAAATCGGATCAGTGGTTAAGCAGCGAAAGCGTAACTCTGTTACATAGACAAACAAACTTTCGCATTTTTTATATAAAGTATGGAGTATGCAAGTATGACTAAATAGCGCTTCTACTTATTATGATTTTTTTAGTACATAAGAACCCGGAAATTCGACGTGCTTCCTGTAACTTAGATCCCTATAAGAAAATAAGATAAGATAATTTTTTTAAACACAATTAGTACTAGTTTAAGTTAGTAAGTAAGTGAATTCTCTCTTTTTTAGATAAACCCACTACAGAAAGTCCCAGCGCTGGCCGTTGGGAACCTTATTATAAACGACAGCCATGCGATAGCCTTACATTTATGCCGTAAAAGCCGCAGCGATTTGCTATATCCAAAGAGCTCCACTACCAAAGCCAAAATAGACCAGATGCTATTTTTCAATGCTGGCACTCTGTTTCCTATTGATAGTGCCATTTATGTAAGTATACTCGTATATTTGCAATAACTAGTTCCAATAATGGAAATCTCTAGTCTCTGCCTACCCCACGGGAGACAGGCGTGATGATATGTATGTATGTATGTAGAACCAGTTCCGCTAAATCAGGACCATGATTAATATTGTACCCTGGGCTTTGAAGCGACAGCTGATGAAGCAACAGGGTAACACGCTCGAAGAAGTGCCATTTATGAAATCACGGTCTCTACCCAGGATTTTTTTTATTCTATGAATTTAATTGATAAAAGACATAAGGTCTACATGCTGGTAAGCGATTATCGTAACGACGAGATCTATGGAAGCCTTTATATATAAAACCATGCTTGTTCTTGCTTCCTCGGATGATTCACGTACAAAGCTCTGTCTATTGGACAGGTTGATAAAACTGAATTTGATTTTTTTTCCAGTCTGAATATTTTACCGGAAAATGGCCAGCAGATGAGAAGAAAGTAAAAGACTGGTATCAAGCCCTCGATTATCTGGAACACAAACTTGGAGACAACAAGTGGCTAGCTGGGGACAAAGTTAGTATCTTTAAAGTCAAAACTTCTTTGTGTTCATTTTAGAAAAGTAAGTTTACTAGACATTAGGTTTGTGTTAGGAATGCAAAGTTTTTAGCATTCTTTTTAAAAATTGGAAGTAAGATTTGTATTGTACATTATTAATTCGGTTATTTTATATGTCACTAGCGACCCACCCCGTCTTCGCATGGTCATAAAAACCTTCCTCTTGAATCACTATCTATTAAAAAAAACCGCACCAAAATCCGTTTAGTAGTTTTAAAGATTTAAGCATACATAGGGATATACGTACAGAGAAAGCGACTCTGTGTTATACTAAAGTAGCATCTAAACGTTTTCCCGGGTGCACCAAAAACATTGACTTAAGAATCGGGTTATGAAGCCATCGTAGTGCTAGCATTTTTCCTAGCTGTTGCCCATGGCTCAACCCACGTGGGTGGGTTGAACTCTGTTATATCGCGATCAAAAGTAGCCTATATTTGACCGCTGCTCCTTAACTACCTATATCCAAGCTAAATTTTATCAAAATCGTAACAGTGATTAAGCCGTAAAAGCGTAAAGAAAGACAGACAGACATATAATATTATATGAGTAAGTATGTAAGTAAGTATGATTATATAAGTATGGTAGTATGGATTTAAAGCATATGAGATGGTCTATCCTTGATTTCACTAAAAGTAATGCATCGGGATGGCCCTTTTATCGTAGTTGAATATCTATCCTTTGATAAGATCCTTTGTTTATTTTAATATGAGTTTGTATTATAACAACAAAGATACAGAAGACAAAGCATAGTGGAAAAGGAAAATAAGAAAAGAGGACCCTGGAAGACAAAAAAAAAAAACAAATAGACAAGATCGGACGGAAGAACAGGGTAGTTACTACCGTTTCTTAAAACCATGCAAGATCCAGAAGAGTAAGCAAAACAGCGCAATATATGATGTAAGGCGACATCTCTCTCACTCAATCGTTCTTGCATAGTTTTAAAAGATGGTGGTAGGCCACCAGATTTTTTTTCTGTTGTGCTTTAAAATAAATTTACTCCTATGAGCTAGATGACAGTTTCTTTTTCATTTAAACCTCATTAAATTTTGTTTCAGGTCTCTCTCTGTGATCTGTGCTGTGGAGCAACAGTCAGCTCTCTTCAGCTGCTACTCCCGCTGTTGGAGCGCCGCCACCGCAATGTCGATCGCTGGCTGAAAACGCTACAAGAGCTTCCTTGTTATAAGTTTAATGAAAATGGATTAAAACGTTTAAACGTTTTTGTGGAAAAAATTAAATCTATTTTATGATTTATTGAACTTGTTATTTTTTTTTGTCTTCTTTTTCGGCTCAGGCGCAAAACGACTCTTTCGCAAAATGTACCCTGGTCGTTAAACGTCTCTTTCGCAGAATGTTTCTTTGGCAAAACGTCTCTTTCGCATAATGTCTCCTTCGCAAAATGGCTCTTTTGCAGAATTTTTTTTCGCAGAACTTCTCTTTCGCAAAATGTCGCGCCAGAGACCTAAGAATGAAATTTCGATTTTCAAAGCATAATCATTTATTAAAATTATAACATAATTATGATGTTAAAATTTTGGTACTTAAATTTTTCATTTTCATCTTAAGTCCCTGGCACGACATTTTGCGAAAGAGACATGTTGCGATAGAGAGATTCTGCGAAAGAGACATTCTGTAAAAGGACATTTTGCGAAAGAGATATTGTGCGAATGAGACATTTTGCTAAAGAGACATTCTGCAAAAGAGACTTATCACGACCAGGGGATATTTTGCGAAAGAGACGTTTTGCGATTGAGACCTTTTTCTTAACTTTTATTTTTGACCAGAGAGACTTAGTTTCAAATGAGGAGTGGTGGAAGATGCTAAATAAAAGTACTGGTAAATTTATTCAAAAAAAGAAGAATGGTTCTAGTGGTTCAAATTTTATTATAAGCGGATTATACATTATTTTAATTGACTATAAACGCTCTAAAAATTCAAAAAGGAGTCTTGAAAAACTTTGACACACGGGAAGGGGTTTACCATCAATATTTTTAACAGGCCTGAAAAGAGTAAGTGAGATAGCGCAATACATAATGTAAGGCGATATCTCGCTTAGTTACTCATTTTGGGCCTGCTTCATTTCATATTTTTTTTTGTTTACTCTATTTTTATAATAAAGATCCTTATTTTGAAATTCCATGCGTTAGATTTCAATTTTGTATTTTCGGTATATAAAGCAAGAACAAATATAGACTTAACCACACATGGGTTAAAATTACATCACTAGCATATGTCAAAATGTGTCAAAAAGTCTATTGTCTATGATCGCTATTGATTGGTCGACGAGGAGATGTGAAAAATGGCTGCCTTGCCTTCTCCTACCCAGGTAGAATTTATATAAATTTTACGTAGTAAAACAGTGCCAAAAGTCCAGTAAATCGTTTGATCCTTTAGTTTATTAGTAATTTTATGCAAAGTGCTCTTTAAATCCCAACAATATATTTGTGTTACTGAGATATTACAACGTCAAAGTGACCTACCGTGAAGGGATTACGCTGATCCCAGTTTATAGAAATCAGTTGGTTTTACTGGAATTTCTTGATAGTATTTCCCCATAAATATAGAGTGCGTTGGTTCCAAGTGTTAAGTTTGAAAGATATTGTCGACCAACTGCTCCGGTTCATCGCTTTTTTGCGCGAACATCGAATGTCACGGACAGTAGTAATGTCACACCCATTCAAAATACTCCCATAAAAATAATTGCTGCGATAACTTTTTACCCAATATGTGGCTTGAACCGTTGCAGGTGGCAGGGGCCCACAGTGCTATATACGAAGCATATTATCACCAAGTAAGTAGCAAATTTCTCATATGCTAAATTAGTCTGTTCATTGATTTAGAATGATCGATTCAAATATTACGAAATTACTCTAGTGCCGGTCTGCGTATTTGCAGATAATTCGTATCCGAATGGTTTTCTTGATGAATGTACAAGTAGTGCTAAACAGAGAGATTAATTTTAGGTCTAAACCCATTTCTTATTAGATTTGTGACATATAGAGCCTGGCATCAATTATTAATAACTTATTCAGTATGTTTAAAATAAAGAAGGAGGAATATAGGACGACCAGATGTAACTAGGTGATTATAAAGAGAAAAATTAAAACTAAAAATGCTTAATGAGCACCAAAAAGTACAGAAACAACTTCTCAATTAGCAATGAGGCACGAATATGATAATTACCTACAATTTGTAGTGTTGTAGGCATTTGCCAGTTATATTCTAAGCTATATTGCTTTAGACCCTAAGGTTTGGTAAAAACACAATATCCTAATAATTAACACTTGTGACAAGATTTATCTTTTTTGACAGTAACCTATTTTGTATGAGGATCCCACCTGCCTGAAAGATGTACAAAGAGCTGAGTGTGTTCTGTCCCTTTTTCTATAAATAATAATCTATAAATAATAAAAAAATTAAAAAAAATGTTCTTTATTGCCAAAAAAATCAGTCTATACATAACATAGGTTATTATCGATAAAATTATTTTACAGAAAAAGAAGTAGTCCTTTGCCAATACAGGCAAAGGAATGGCTCAGCTTCTGTTACCCTGGACCATGGTCCTGAGTAACGCTGTATTTCAGGCACCCCTACTCTTATTATTTACTGGATGACCGGGCAACTCCGTTCCACCTTCCCTTAACTTCCAGCAATATTTCAAGTCCAGCCAATGATTCCTGACTAACAACTGTTCTAAAATTTTAGCCAGACTAACAAACAGCAATTGATTTTTATATATATAGATTTATGTTCATAGGCTGTTGTGTAAAATAAATAAATTATCCTTAATTCAGCTATGTATTTGATTTCAGATTTATCACATTAAGCTTGCCTTATTGTTTAAAATTAATTTGCAGGTGGACCCAAATGGCACAGGGGCAATCCAGGCACCGGAAGCAGCACGGTTCCTCAAGAAGTCCCAGCTCAGCGATGTGGTCCTCAGCAAGATATGGGATCTCTCGGATCCAACTGGCAAAGGATACCTGGATAAGGTAAATATAGATTGTATAATTCGACCTCTGTGGCGTAATGGTTAACATGTCTGACTGCTACTCAAGAGGTCCCGGTTTTGATCCCCTGTGAGGTCAAGATGAAAAATGATATTTTTCTGATTGACCTGGGTCTTGTCTTGTTATCTATGTATTTGTTATAAAATATAGTATCATTGAGTTAGTATCCCATCCCATAGCACAGTCTCGTACTTACTTTGGGGCTAACTCAATCTGTGTTGTCTCAATATATTGATTGATAATAAACTAGTGATTTGCTCCGGCTTCACTCGGATGCAATATTATGGGTTATATATAAAAACCTTCCTCTTGAATCACTTTATCTAAAAAAAAGTGTAGTTACAAAGTTCTAATCTATGTAATGGCTAGCTTTCGCCCGCGGCTTCTTCCGCATGAATTTCCCTCGGGAACAGTGCTTTTTCCAGGGATGAAAGGTACCCTATGTCCTTCTCAATACTCCTAGCTGTGTGTATGCGAAATTTCAGGAAGATTGGTCCAGTAGATACGGCGTGAAGAGGTAACAAACAAACAAATATACAAACTCACTTTCGCATTTATAATATTAGTTGGGGCTTGTTGCGATTATGCTTACTCTCAGCATGTGTTGAGTATTTTCTGTAATAATAAAAAAAAAATAGTATATTTATTCATGTTGTGTGTTTTACAAGGTCAATAGAGGGCTTGGGCACACCTTATTTCATCTCTGTGGGCATGTGGTCTCATTGCCTAAGTAATACAGAGCACACAACTATTTATAACTGTACCTATCACCATTATATCCACTTGTTATTACCTGTATTTACGAATAAATGTATTTTGATTTGATTTACTTTTTCTTGCCAATAGGGGGGATAGAAAAGATAGAAAAAAAATTTTATTCAGGATTCTGCTTATTTTTGGTGCAAAAAAAGTGTGTGAATAAAGAGTATCATTATTTTATCACAAACTGATTAAGTGCTTTATTTATTAAGTTATCTGATTCAGTATCACAGTGTCTCAAGTGATAAATGGATGGAGCTAATATTTCTCAGTATGGGCAGACTTTATTTTTCTTCTTCTTCGTTTCTTTGTATTGCGGTTGATTTATCTGTACCAGTATAGTATTCATTAATCTGTTTTTTTTTTCTGTATGCCTGTCTGTCTTTTTATTGTGTCAAATGTTCACCTCATATACCTTTTGACTCTTTTAAATGTATATTAAAAAAAAAAAAAAAACATTTAGTAGACTAACAGGCATACGGCTCACCTGATGGAAAGCGGTTACCGTGGCCTTTTTACGTGCGCGTTGCCAAATTTTACTAAACCTGATCTTAAAATAGTCACATAATTTAGACTGAGATAAAAAGTATTGATGTACCATTTGTTATCTTATGTGTTTGGATTATATTCAAAGTTTGTCAGCCAAAATTATATCTTTTTATCACAAAGAGATAAACATATTCTTAAGACGATATTTACAATTTGTAACTATCTATAGGATACTATAATTTAATATGTTAAAATTAACTTCACATCCAGAACCTTAATTATAGAAGACGGATTTTTGACAACTTGTGTTTTCAGTGAATAATGATTTTTAACTGATGGTGGCGCTAGTGTTCACCAAGGTCTTGTCTTAATAGTTTTGTCTTCAAATGGATGAAGGTCAAAATATCACTACATAGTATAAAACAAAGTCGCTTTCTCTGTCCCTATGTCCCTTTGTATGCTTAAATCTTTAAAACTACGCAACTGATTTTGATGCGGTTTTTTAATAGATAGAGTGATACAAGAGGAATGTTTTTATGCCCATGCGAAGCCGCCGGGCGGGTCGCTAGTAATGCATGTTAATAATGCTATCTAACTGCCTTCTTAGTACAGTGGTCAAGCCTATAGATCCAGGAGTCGTGGGTTTGATTACCAAGAGATGCATACTTTGTTCAGTTGTTTTCAGTATGAGGTTCCAGTTAGAACATTGCAGGCTCGAGTCACCTGGTTGTCTGATTATCAAGATGATTCCATGTTTTAGAAGGCATGTTAAGCCCTTAGCCCCGGCTGCCATCTGGTAGTCGTTAAATGAACCACGTCAGAGGCCGAGAGGCGGTTCTGAAGAACTGAGACCACGGTGTGCATGGTCGAATGAATGTGTCACCTGCACGAAATGATGATGTATGTCAACTACTAAAACACAGTAAAAATCACAATTAAGCTATCAACCAGAATTGAACCCTCTGATGCTTTCTCGTTACCAATCCACTTAGGGTCACTGAGCCAGCAGAGTAAGAAAATAATTACATCATCATTAGATATCGCCTGCTACCCTGTGCATACAGTCTATAGTAACAGTTTCTAACTAAACTAGACAAAAGTAACATAGCAAATCTCTGAGTACGTCACTGGTATATGGGATGCCGCTGCGCAGACGCAGCGATAAGATATCTATTGTCGGCGCCAGTATATGTACTAGTTATTTATTACGTACAAAAGTATTATAAAATTAAATGTCCTTATTATTTGAGTTAATTTTTTTTAGTTTAGCACAAACTACAGATTTTTATTATGTAAGTTGCGTTTATATGACCGGTAGTCTGCTTGATCTTGTATCTTGTTGAGGATTCTGTTCACCTAGTATGAGATTTTGAAAACGCAGACGCTCAAGCCAAGATTTTGTATGGAATTTCTTAGTTGCCAAGGGCGCTGTACAGGTTGGTCATACAAAATCGCTAGTAAAACGCAATCGCTAGGTTCTGCGTATATAAAATCTCATACTAGGGGTACAGTTTTGTTGCTTTCTAGTTGAAAACGCCATCTATTTCGTTCATAACATTTTTTAAATGAAATAGTAAACATTAATAAAGTATAATCATCATTTCGTGTACGTGACATGGTCAATCGACCATGTACACCCTTTCGAGTTTTTCGGAACCGCCTCTCGATCTCTGACGTGGTTCCTTTAACGACTACCAGATGGCAGCCGGGACCAAAGGTCGTGCCTTCGAAGCACGGAATCGTCTTTATTATCAGACAATCAGGTGAATCAAGCCTGCAATGTCCTAACCAAACTGGAAACAACAAAGTATGCTTCCCGCGCTTGAACCCACGACCCCTGGGTCTACAGGCTGACGTATTTACCACTGGACCATGGAGTCAGTTATGATATATTGTTTCAACAGCCGGGTCTGTTTGTGGCCCTGAAGCTGGTAGCGCTGGCCCAGGTCGGCTGCGATATCAACATAAGTAATATCAATATGGACACGCCGCCGCCCAAAGTGGTAAGTAATTTACGTGGGTATATTTGAGATTTTGTTATTTTCGATACATGACAGTGAATTGGTATAGAAACAATGTTTTTAGGGATGTAAAAAAATATTTTAATTCAGATATGTAACGTCCATAAATAAAAATAATTTATAAACAAACTATATCTTTTATGTAATGTGAACATTATTTAATTGGAGCATCGATTGGTTATAAACAAAGCTTATTATTTTGATTGACTTATACGAAAAATGTTTTCTCATGTTGGGTTATGGCACAACTTGTCCGAATTTGATTGGCGAAAACAATGGAATTCGGGCGAGTTCTCCCCTCATAATTGATTCTTATTCGCCCGAATACTCAAACGGTACTCAATTTTAACAGCTGCTCAAGTATCGTGCTGTCGCGCTGAACTTCAATGATATGACAGTAACAGCATGATACTTGAACAGCTCTCAAAATTGAGTAGCGTTTGTGTATTCGGGCATAAGTCTGTTGTTAATAAAGTATCCCCCCCCCCAGGGCGAGATCCCGAAGGTCTCGGCGCACCCCCCCGCGCGGCCGGCCGCCCCCTCCCCCGCGCCGCACGCCCCCCTCAACGACTGGAGCATCAAGCCGGCCGAGCGAGACAAGTACAGCCAGCTGTTTGACTCGCTGCAGCCCAACAACGGGCTCATCGCTGGAAACAAGGTGAGAGTGAGCGTCTCAACGACTGAAGCATCAAGCACAAAACTCTTAAATCATATAGCCAACCAACCAAGCAAAAAAAAGCATTTTTTATCTAACCGTGTGGTTACAGTCAGGAACAGATTGATCTGTTCCTGACTGTAACCACACGGTCAGGAACAGATTGATCTGTTCCTGACTGTAACCACACGGTTCAAACAGACTCCCCGAGAGTGTCATCACTGCACCTTCAGTCAACGTGTTTAAAAATAGATTAGACAATTGGCTATTTTAATTATTTACAAAGATTCGAAAACCATTTCGAGGAATAGGCTTAGAAAACAGTTTGCCATATTCAGTTTTTTTATTAAGCAAGTATTTTTTGAGATAATTCCAAAAAAACCAATGACCTTCATTTTCAAAAATTTTGTACAAGGTAAAAAAAAGATTTTTTTCTTTAAATTTTTATCTTTAAAATGGTCTATTTTACAAAACACTATCATATTTATTTTTGGATTAGCCGATTCATAATATCTCCATACTTAAGATGCACACGCATCATGTTCATATTCTGCTAGTGTGTTCAAAAATATAGATAAAATTAATGTACCTACCGCAGTGCATATGGGCAGGAGGATATTTGGCGATAAGGATCTATGGTAGGTAGAATGACAGAGTGGTACCCAAGAAATAGAGAACGAAGTGGTAAAGGATACCCGACAGGGTCCATGTTGTACCTATTTTAAGACAGTGACTTTGTTTATATTTAAAACTGTAATTGTATAATATGAATTGCAATAAATGAATTGAATTGAAAAAAGGAACTTGCTGGCAACAACTGGATTGCGTTGGTGCATTATATGGAAGGTTGGTTTAGACAGAGGGCTTATGCCAGCAGTGGGTCGTAGAGAGCTGGTGTTGATGAAAAATAAATACTTACTCGTCATGATCATTTCGTGTAGGTGACACGGTCAATCGACCATGCCCAGCCTGGTGTCAGAGTTCTTCGGAATCGCCACTCGGTCTCTGACGTGGTTCCTTTAACGACAACCAGATGGCAGCCGGGACCAACGGCTTAACGTGCTTTCTGGAAAACGGAATCTTCTTCATTATTATATAGTCAAGTGATTCAAGCCTGCAATGTCCTAACCAAACTGAAAACAACGAAACAAAGTATGCTTTCCGTGGGAATCGAACCACGACCCCCGGATCTACAGGCAAACGCCTTAACTACTGGACCACGGAGGCAGTTACTTTTTCTTTTTATTTATAGCCATTTTGTGTTGTTTTGGCAGTAACTAATATTGGCAATATAATTGTAACAGGTAAAAGGGGTTCTGATGGAGTCCAAGCTACCCTTGGACACGCTGGGCAAGATCTGGGACCTCGCTGACCAAGACAAGGATGGCATGCTGGACCGCCACGAATTCATGGTGGTAAGTTGTTATATTTAAATAGGCTTGTGTCCATTAAGAATAAATATAATGGATAGGGGTTTATAATGATTAATTATATTATGGAGAAAATAACAAACAAGTTTAATTATTAAAAGCGTTAAAGATTAATAATATTTTTAAAAAATAAATTTCGTAAAATGAAACCTTTAGTCACGTGACAGTGAACACCAATCAGAAAGCGTTACGTCACGCCGTGCGAAACTCCAATCTTGTCTTTGACGTTTCGAGTATCACTACCGGTTCTTGATAAAATTTTGGTTTTTAACAACTAATATCAAGTTGATACAGTTTTTGCTAATTATAATTTGAAAGAATTAACCATGGAATCTGGATTCAGCAAAGCAGACAGTAATAATTTGCCCAGAATCGATGCCGAACTGTAACTTTTGCTCATCTGAATTTCGAAATGTTAAAACTTCCTTGTAAGTATAAAATATTTATTATAAGCTTAAATGCTATGTGATATTTCAGTTCGGTACACAAGAACTTAATGTTGTGACCTACATTTTGCAAGATACTGTTTACTATTTTACTGTTTCCTTCATATGATACTCCATATAATTAGTCATATCATTTGGCAACTAGAATAATAAAAAGAGTATGTTTGTAACATTAATTAGAAAACTAAAATGAAACGTTCACTCCTAAAAGTGAAACAACTTAACCTGAACTCATGTATTTATTATTTAGAAAATAGGGATTCTACAAAACACATCTAGTATGCTCGAATTAATTAATAGATTGTATTGTGTGAAATACTTAATCAAAATGATCTTCACAAAAATACATTCTTGAACCTGTTGATAAAGTTTGTAATATCTTTATTGCTTTAAAATACATGGTAAATAGAACATTATTAAAATCAGAAGACAATGGCGGATTTATCCCAGGAAGGGATCTCTTAGCATAAAGTATGATCTCTAAAGTATGAGCATCATCTCTTCTTGCAAGTTTTAGCCACTTTTTCCGTATTTCTCCATTGTTTGGAACATATATAAATAACTTGTTTGGCGTTTTTATAGTCGTGCTATCACACTGGGGCACTATACAGTACTTATAATATGAGAAATTTATTTTTAAACGATTAAAACTAGCTATAACGTACGAAGACACGATCGCTCTTTGGTTTGTTTTGCACGGCGTGACGTCATTCAAGACGCCATGACAGTCTTGTGCGTTTTGGAACCAAATTGAAAAATGGTTTTTTAAAACGCGAAAGTTATAATGTAAACGCTCGATTAAAAATAAATAAACCTTTTTTTTCGATAAAATGCCTTATAAGCTAAAATATTAAGCAGTTATTGAAATTTTGTCAACTAGCCTATTGTTAACCCACTTTAGGCTTACTCTGATTGAAAAAAAATATCTTCTTTTATTTATTTATTTTATTTATTTAACTTTATTGTAAAAATACAATAGGTGGATTTATGCTAAAAGCATTATCTAACAGTCAACCTTTGGGTCAAGCAGAGAAACCTTTTAGGTAGTCTTTCAAAATAATTTTTAACTAAATGAGAGTTTTATGTACAATTTTTCCATGATAAAATAAATAATCAAATAAATATGCCTACGTTCATTTATTTATTTTAACTTTACTGTACAAAATACAGTTGTATAACACAATAGGCGAACTTAATGCTAGAAGCATTATCTAACGAACTTAATGCTAAAAGCATTGTCTAACAGTCAAATTTTGGGTCCAGCAGAGATCGTAATGTGGGTTTAATATAATATTAATATAAATTTGCATAAACTACTTACATACATACGTTTTCTATTGTATTCTATCAACAGGGGCCCAATTCTCACGCAATTGAAGATGTTCTCCAATTTTTTTCAAAAGCTTATCACGGTTTCCACTTTTTCAAAAAATCACAAATGAAAAAGTTCAATCGAACGAATCGATGGATCGAAATTTTTCGATTGTGAGTTGGCTTAAACTCATCGAAAAAAATTGAAATATTAGCGAAGTGAACTTCGATTGCGCGAGAGTTACTTAATACATAATTAATTAATACATAACATACCTACGTTACATTGTATCAACAGGCCATGCACCTAGTATACAAGGCGTTGGAGAAGCACGCCATCCCCACCGTGCTGCCGGGGGAGCTGCGCGCCCGCCCCCCCCGCCCCCCCTCGCGACCCCCCTCGCGACCCCCCTCGCGCCCCCCCTCCCCGCAGCCCAAACTCCCGCCTCGCCCGCAACCCCCTCCACAGGTGCAGTCGAATGCGTCGCTGCTGGAAGGATTGCTGGATTTGTCTAGTGTGAGTTTATTGTGATTTTTTTTATTCGTTTTGGTTTATTATTTATTTTATTTTTGCAATAATAGTACATTGCTGTCGAGGCCGGAAATAAAGCAATTTGCAGATTAATATTGCAAGGCGGCGAGGCAAAGCCGAGGATGTAAATTGCAATTTCGGCTTTTGTACAGTACTTTTCTTCCTCTTGAGACGAAGCAACATCGTGTCAAAATTTACAATGGCGCCAACAACAAGTCAGGACGTGATTTATTATTTTATAAAAATTTTGAAATGCACATTCATATTTTTAAATAATAAAAAAAACCCAATGGTTGGTGCCATCCTAACAAACGTTTCAAGCAATTTCTATTACCGACCGCTAGAATAGGTTTTTTTGGCAGGCTGGCCAGAGTAAAACCAAATAATATAATATGAACACGTGTTCATTTAAAATCCTTCATTAGCGGTCGGTATTAAAAATGTATATTTTTTAAATTACATTGTTGGCTTAGGTCAGCTATGAGTCTATTAACGTATTTTTTTCAAGCAAGAAGAAAAAAGTTTTTATCTATTTTATTTTAGTTCTAGCGACCCGCCTCGGCTTCGCATCTAATCGCAATAAAAACCTCTTGAATCACTCTATCTATTAAAAAAACCGCATCAAAATCCGTTGCGTAGTTTTAATTATACATAGAGACAGAGAAAGCGACTTTGTTTTATACTAATGTAGTGATTCTGTAATCTGTACTTGTATCTCGACGACGACCTCCGTGGCGTAATGGTTAACATGCCTGACCGCTACTCAGGAGGTCCCGGGTTCGATCCCCGGTTAGGTCAAGATGAAAAATGATCTTTTTCTGATTTACCTGGGTCTTGGATGTTTATCTATATATGTATTTGTTATAAAATATAGTATCGTTGAGTTAGTATCCCATAACACAAGTCTCGAACTTACTTTGGGGCTAACTCAATCTGTGTGATTTTTTCCTATACATTTTATGTATGTGTTGACTCATGTTTATAATTTCCAGCCCCCCACGGCCACACCCCCCCAACCGCTGATGTCTTCAGCCCCTCTCATCCCCACCGGCGGTGCTGGTACCACCATGTCGCTCATAGGGTCGCAACTGCATTCTG
Organism: Apomyelois bistriatella; assembly: GCA_947044815.1. Taxonomy (NCBI): domain Eukaryota; kingdom Metazoa; phylum Arthropoda; class Insecta; order Lepidoptera; family Pyralidae; genus Apomyelois; species Apomyelois bistriatella. Next base: position 719,257 of record OX345705.1, read on the forward strand.
GACCGGGTGAGTAACAATTTTAACCCATGATTACAGCTCTCATCAATCATCAGACGGATTTTTGATAACTTGTGTTTTTTCAGTGAATAATGATTTTTTAACTGATGGTGGTGCTAATCTGTAATTATGGTTCTGGATCTAAAGTTAATTTTAAACATATTAAATTATTGAATTACAGTTTCCTATAGTTACAAATTGCAATATTACTTAAAACTGCCACTTTTAGCAATATTGCAATTTGTAACTATATGGAACTATAATTTAATATGATTAAAATTAACTTTAGATCCAGAACCTTAATTACATAAGACGAATTGATAAATTGTGTATTTAGTGAATCATGATTTTTAACTGATGGTGGCGCTAGTGTTCACCAAGGTATCATCTTAAGCTAAAGATGTAATTTCGAAAGTTTTGATTGATGATGAGTTTCGCAAGTGTCGACAGTAAATAAGCACGTTATAAAGTTGTAAAAACATCGAGAAGCTAGACGTAAAGACAACCCGGAGTAGTAGAAATCTCTGGCGCGAATGCACAAGGAGACCTGACCCCGGATGAACTGGGATAAGGGGTGGACAAAGAAGAAGATAAAGTGGTAATATAGATTTGTTAACCGTAGGTCCTACATGGGTGGTGACTCCAGCGGAACAGGCACAGTTCGACGCTCAGTTCGCGGTGGCGGATGCGGATCGAGATGGATTCGTGTCGGGAGCGGAAATCAAGCAGACATTCCTGGATACAGGATTGCCGCAGAACACGCTCGCGCATATATGGTGAGGAACATTTAATAACTTCCTCACTTCTTCTTCGGTCCCTCACTGATGAGGATCGTGACCACATATGTGCTCAAGTTATGCGGTCACCAGTGCCATGGACCGCTCTGTAGATTTTCGTCTCTCGTTTGTTTGTTTGTTTGTATGTTTGTTTGTTATAACTTTATTGTACTAAAACAAAAGTGAATATAAAAGCATAGATAATAAAACTAAAGTGTAATGGCGGACTTACGTCTTAAGAAATCCAAAGTATCATCTTCTGCATACCACTATATCAGGAAAAATTGTCGCAAAGCGCAGAGTGTGCGGACGCAAAATGGTTTTGAGCTACCAGAAACGCTTAATGCGATATAATGTTCAAGAACTGGATGGAGACTGGAACAGAAACTGCCGCGTACATAACACATTTGCGCAAATATGCGCCCTATGCGCTTTTTCCCGGGATGAAAGGTATCCTATGTCCTTCTCCTGGTTCTGGGCTACCTCCCCACCAATTTTCAGCCAAATCAGTTCAGCCGTTCTTGATTTATAAAAAGTGTAACTAACACGGCTTTCTTTTATATACATACTAGCTGTTCCCCGCGGCTCCGCCCCGCGTGGGACTCGGTTATATCGCGCCCAAAAGTAGCCTATGTTTGACCTCAGGTTTTTAACTACATCCCTACCAAATTTCATCACAATCGGTCCAGCAGTTTAGCCGTGAAGAGGTGACAGACAGACAGACAGACAGACAGACAGACAGAAAGACAGACAGACAGACAGACTTTCGCATTTATAATATTAGTATGGATATTAGTATGGATTAGTATGGATATATATTTATAAGAAAGCCGTGTTAGTTACGTGTGTATAACTAGCGACCCGCCCCGGCGTCGTATGGGCATAAAAACCCTCTTATATCACTCTATCTATTAAAAAAACCGCATCAAAATGCGTAGTTTTAAAGATTGAAGCGTACAAAGGGACATAGGGACAGAGATAGCGACATTGTTTTATAATATGTAGTGATAACACGTGTATTTGTTGTGTAGGGCATTGTGCGACACGGACAGCTTGGGCAAGCTGTCCCGGCAGCAGTTCTCGCTCGCCATGTGGCTCGTGCAGCGAGCGCTGCGAGGAGTTCCCCCCCCCGCCGCGCTCGCGCCCGACATGCTGCCTCCCAGCTGCCGCCCGAATCAACAGGTGAGGGAATGTGATGGAATAAAAAAAATGTTTATTGCACCATACAATTGTCTCCTTATCCTAATCCTATCCTAATCTTAACTAACATATGGGATACTGACAACGATACTATGTATGGTGGACTCAAATCAATTGCAAATATTTTAAGGGTAGATTCAGACCACTATACTGAACAACTTTTCCAAATAAACTTATGTCCAAATATGTTTTTTTTTCAACTCCAAACTTAAACAGATCAGGTGATTCTCGATTTGTATGGGAGGTCAAACAATTTTTTTCGTATTTCGATATGTTTATTTGGAAAAGTTGTTCAGTATAGCGGTCTGCCCTTAAAATATTTGCAGTTGATTGAGTCCACCTTGTATTTTATAACAAATACAAATAGATAAAGATCCAACACCCAGGCCAATCATAAATACATATATACATAGCCTGCCAAAATCATTACCCTTCCTTTTGGCTTAGCCGTAGTCGGGTAAAAAGATCATTTTTCATCTTGATCTGACCGGAGATCGAACCCGGGACCTACTGAGTAGCGGGCAGGCATGTTAACCATTACGCTACCGAAGTCGTCGAAATAAAAACTTCGTATTTCCCCTTCAATCTAAATTTCAATGAAAGCGGACATGCTGCCTCCCAGCTTCCGCCGAAATGACTAGTTGAGGGGCTAAACAACTAACATGCACTAACAACAAAGGATTCTATTCAATTTTATTTTACAACATACATACATACATATCATCACGCCTTTCTCCCGTAGGGGTAGGTAGAGACTATAGATTTCCATTGGCTACGATCCTTACATACCTCTGTCGCTTCCTCCACACTCACCACTCATTTTACAATGTGAACGAAAATAAAAACTAACAATGCTGCCTCCCAGTTGCCGCCCAAATGACCCAGGTAAGGGGAACGCAGACCTGGGACACACTATTTTACGCCATTTTAATAAATTATGTGGTTGGTCCACATAATTTATTAAAATGGCGTTTCCGCAGAACTGACACCAGGGTGCGCATGGTCAATTGACCGTATCACCTACGCGAAATGATAATAAATATGAATAATATCCTACCAGCAACCATCTGCTTCATATTAATAGCCTGCGCTGCATTATCTAGGACGATGAATTGTCAATAATTGAAAATTGAATTTGAATGAAAATATGAATTTTCAATAATTGAAAATTCAGTATTCAAAATTTTTTTTTTTTTTTAAATAAATAAATATAAATATATAGGGACAAGTCACACAGATCAAGTTAGCCCCAAAGTAAGTTCAAGACTTGTGTTATGGGATACTAACTCAACGAAACTATATTTTATAACAAATACATATATAGATAAACATCCAAGACCCAGGTCAATCAGAAAAAGATCATTTTTCATTTTGACCTGACCGGGGATCGAACCCGGGATCTCCTGAGTAGCGGTCAGGCATGTTAACCATTACGCCATGGAGGTCGTCTTTAATTATTATTATATATATAATTTCTTGAATTGAATATTCTAAATTCAAATTTTTTTAACTTATTATGACAAAATGTAACTTCTGCCCAACTGCGACACAAGCAGGTGCTTAGTGCAGGGCCCATAGTCCAACCAATGCATCCTGTACAAACCTTAGTAGAAGCTTAATTTAATGTATGGGATTGTATATTGTTTTTACAAATAGGAATCTATATTATTATGACTAGCGACCCGCCCCGGCTTCGCATGGGGCTGAATATTATGGGTTTAGCTTACACAAAAACCTTCCTCTTGAATCACTATCTATTAAAAAAAACCGCATCAAAATCCGTTGCGTAGTTTCGAAGATTTAAACGTACATAGGGACAAACAGCGGAAAGCGACTTTGTTTTATACTATACTAGCTGTTCCCCGCGGCTCCGCCCCGCGTGGGACTCGGTTATATCGCGCCCAAAAGTAGACCTCAGGTCATTAACTACATCTCTACCAAATTTCATCACAATCGGTCCAGCAGTTTAGGCGTGAAGAGGTGACAGACAGACAGACAGACAGACAGACAGACTTTCGCATTTATAATATTAGTATGGATTAGTATGGATTAAGATAAAATTACCGAGCATCCTAGGCTGTCGCTTAAGATAAAGATGTAACTAAGAAAGACGTTTTTATTGATGATGGATTTCTAACACCAAATAAGCACGTAATAAAAACAAGAAAATATGCAAATTTTTTGCAGATAAGCGTTCGTTTGTGGCCTTAAAAACGAAGGCGCGACCAATTGCTCGTGACGCTTAGACCTGCGTAGATAAATGATTGTAAAATAAACGCGTAGTACGATTGACGTTCTAATATTTAAATATAAGTAACATTTTGCTAAGAATTTTAGAATTGTAAGTGAAATATATAGGAAAATGAAGGCATCTCATGTAAGTTTGTATATTTGAAACGAAAAAAAATTTAAATATAAAGAAATAATTTTCTGATTTTAAACAAAAGACGTGGCTAATTCACGAATTTATTTCATGCTGGTAAATTATTTGAAAGGAATGGAAATGGGTATTCTTCTTTGATAGGACCGTTTTTTACATTTTATGTTTATTTTCTTTTTCAAAAAAAACATACAATAGTCTTACTTTAAAAAGGATGACAAGTATGTTTCTTTTTTTTATAAAAACCTTCAAGTTTCAAGGATAATAAAAAGGAATCTGGTGAATCTGTGCAGCATTTGCTTTTCCGATCCCAACTAATATTATAAATGCGGAAGTTTGTTTTTTTATTTATTTGTTTGTTGGTTTCTTACGCTTTCACGCCCTATTAACTGAACCAATCTTCTTGAAATTTCGCATTCACCTACAATACATATTATGCATACATAGAAGTATTCAGAAGGACATAGGGTACCTTTCATCCCGGGAAAAAGCACAGTTCCCGAGGGAAACGCCCACGTGCACCGCGAGCAAAAGCTAGTAATGAAACAAATCCTAAATCAAGATCACTGATTGAATATTTCATCTTCAGCAATCAACCGAACCGGCACTGAACCTGGGACCTCAGCCGACGCCGGAAATGGAGGCCATCGCTCGCGAAGTTGACGCTTTGGCGAGGGAGAGACTCGCGCTTGAAGCCGACGTGGCTTCGAAACAGAGGGAGGTTGCTGTTAAGGGGGGCGAAGCGGATAGCTTGCAGGTGAGTTAACCATTGAACGAGTGACTGAAAGAACGATAAAATGAATCAATGAACTGAATGAATGAATTTCATCACTACGATCTCTGCTTGACCCAAAGGTTGACTGTTAGATAATGCTTTTAGCATTAAGTTCGCCTATTGTGCTATACAACTGTATTTTGTACAATAGTTTAAATAAATAAATAAAAATGAACAAGTGAACCTTATGAATGAACGAATAAGTGAACGGAATCAATGAACAAGTGAATCTAATGAGTGAACCTAATGAATGAACGGAATAAATGAGAGAATAGATTGAATGAAAAGATAAAGACTGATGTTTTTATAGATAGTAATTGTTAAGAAATTGACAGCTTGCAAGTTCTTTCATTTATGAATGATTGAATGAACGAGGATTAAATAAGTGAATGAACGATCGAATATAAAAATATGGATTATTGTTAGAATTGTAAATTTTTCATTCTTTATTTGCACATATACTGAATTAATGTTACATTTAGAATATAAAGTTCTTTATTATGTATGAAATGAAGAAAATGAATGATATGAAAAAATATAATAAATAAATTAAGTTAGAGAAATAGTTTAAAATTTTGAATAATCTTTTACTTTTGAAATAGGCTCAAGTATTTTTTCATGTTGATTAAATACAGTTAGTTTATTTTCTAATGGTTTTCATTTTATTTCCAGAGCGAATTAGACACATTGACGGCGACATTGAAACAGTTAGAAAATCAAAAAGGCGAAGCACAAAAGAGGTTAAACGACTTAAAAACACAGGTAAGTTTTATATTTTGTTTATTGTCTTCGTCCGAGCGTGGTTCTCGGCTGCTTCTGCAGCTTTCGTTTCAGGGCCCAGTGTACGGTATTAATCATGGTCCTGATTTTGCGGAACTGGTTATTATAATAGAGCGACTGCCGTCTGACCTCCGTAACCCTCTTTACAGGGAAACCAGACCCACAGTAATATGACCCGGGTGTGTTAGTGGCCAACACTGGCAGATTTTTCAGGCTGCCTAAAGGCATCTGACGTAGCCTAACGACTGCCATCTATCCATCCATGCACACCCTGGTGTCAGAGTTCTTCGGAACCGCCTCTCGGCCTTTGACTGTGGTTCCTTTAACGACTACCAGATGGCACCTGGGACCAACGGCTTAACGTGCCTTCCGAAGCACGGCATCATCTTTATTCAGACAATCAGGTGATTTAAGCCTGCAATGTCCTAACCAAACTGGAAACAACTAAACAAAGTATGCTTTCCCGTGGGAATCGAACCCTCGACCCCCGGGTCTACAGGCAAACGCCTTAACCACTGGACCACATTATTTACAATATTTTTTTTTTGATGTGGATATAATAGGCTTGTTTCCATTAAGAATAAATATAATGGATAGGGGTTTATAATGATTAATTATATTATGGAGAAAATAACAAACAATTTTAATTATTAAAAGCGTTAAAGATTAATAATATTTTTTAAAAATAAATTTCGTAAAATGAAACCTTTAGTCACGTGACAGTGAACACCAATCAGAAAGCGTTACGTCACGCCGTGCGAAACTCCAATCTTGTCTTTGACGTTTCGAGTATCACTACCGGTTCTTGATAAAATTTTGCTTTTTAACAACTAATATCAAGTTGATACAGTTTTTGCTAATTATAATTTGAAAGAATTAACCATGGAATCTGGATTCAGCAAAACAGACAGTAATAATTTGCCCAGAATCGATGCCGTTATGCTTGGAAATTTTTTCGCGTCGAACAGTTACTTTTGCTCATCTGAATTTCGCAATGTTAAAACTTCCTTGTAAGTATAAAATATTTATTATAAGCTTAAATGCTATGTGATATTTCAGTTCGGTACACAAGAACTTAATGTTGCGACGTACATTTTGCAAGATACTGTTTACTATTTTACTGTTCCCTTCATATTATACTCCATATAATTAGTCATATCATTTGGCAACTAGAATAATAAAAAGAGTATGTTTGTAACATTAATTAGAAAACTAAAATGAAACGTTCACTCCTAAAAGTGAAACAACTTAACCTGAACTCATGTATTTATTATTTAGAAAATAGGGATTCTACAAAGCACATCTAGTTTGCTCGAATTAAGTAATAGATTGTATTGTGTGAAATACTTAATCAAAATGATCTTCACAAAAATACATTCTTGAACCTGTTGATAAAGTTTGTTTGTTTGTAATATCTTTATTGCTTTAAAATACATAGTAAATAGAACATTATTAAAATCAGAAGACTGTGGCGGACTTATCCCAGGAAGGGATCTCTTAGCATAAAGTATGAGCATCATCTCTTCTTGCAAGTTTTAGCCACTTTTTCCGTATTTCTCCATTGTTTGGAACATATATAAATAACTTGTTTGGCGTTTTTATAGTCGTGCTATCACACTGGGGCACTATACAGTACTTATAATATGAGAAATTTATTTTTAAACGATTAAAACTAGCTATAACGTACGAAGACACGATCGCTCTTTGGTTTGTTTCGCACGGCGTGACGTCATTCAAGACGCCATGACAGTCTTGTGCGTTTTGGAACCAAATTGAAAAATGGTTTTTTAAAACGCGAAATTTATAATGTAAACGCTCGATTAAAAATAAATAAACCTTTTTTTTCGATAAAATGCCTATTAAGCTAAAATATTAAACAGTTATTGAAATTTTGTCAACTAGCCTATTCACAATATGGCGATCAAACATATAGCTTATTTTTGCCAGTATCAAGTTTTAGATAAATGTTCTTCATTTTGTCGAGTCACAGTCAAGTCAAGTCAGTAGTCATGTCTAGTCAAGTTAGTCAAGGGCTACGTGAACCGGTGGAAGTTTCGCTTAGCTTTATCTTGGGAGATTTTGGTGACAAGGATTAAAGTCACTTATACGACATTGTACCACTTCCCAACACTCACGCTTGTTCACGAACACTTAGCGAATAATAATCCACCTTTATTATGCACAAATACTCTCAGAAAAAATACAAATATTAGATAATAAATACAATGACGATAACTGAGCGACTTTAGCTTGGCGCCAAAACTCAATTACAATATTAGTATTAAATTGTCAGGTGGAGAAGCTCCGGTCGCAAGTGTCCGCGCAGGAAGCGGCCGCGGCGGAGACGGAAGCGGAAGTGGCGGCTCGGAGGCAGGCCGCCAGCACGCTGCGGGAGAGGGAGAGGGAGCTGCAGCGGGAGGCGGCCGCGGCCGAGGCCGAGGGCGACGTGCTCACGGCGCAGCTGCGGCGGTGCGTGCTGGCTGTCAGTCAGGTAATGATGAGAACACTTTAGCTGTCTGAGAAAGATAGAGAGAGAGATATAAAGAGATAGAGATAGATAGAGAGATAGAGATAGATAGAGAGATATAGAGAGATAGAGAGAGATAGAAAGATAGAGAGAGAGATAGAGAGATATAGAAAGATAGAGAGAGATAGAGATAGAGAGAGATAGATAGAGATATAGATAGATAGAGATAGATAGAGAGAGAGATAGAGAGAGAAATAGAGAAAGAGATAGAGAGATAGAGAGAGATATAGAGATAGAGAGAGAGATAGAGAGATAGAAAGAGAGAGAGATAGAGAGAGATAGAGATAGATAGAGATATAGATAGATAGAGATATAGAGATAGATGGAGAGAGAGATAGAGAGAGATATAGAGAGAGAGAGATAGAGAGAGAGACATAGCAAAAAGTGTCGTTACAACTTTTGATATTAATTTTTTCCGTTTTCCTTCAGAATGCGCAATAAAGAACTTCTTTTTTTTTTTTTTTATAGTTTATACGGCCATGGAATCTAGTCCTTTAAGGCCTTTCTTGAATTTATTAATCTTCTTCAGTCCTACTTAAATCAGTCGAGTCAAAAATTCAAGGCAATAGTCAAGTCCAGTCAAGTAAGTAAGTCTAGTCTGAGTCAGATGGCTAAGTGAAACGGTGGAAAAATTTCACTTAGCTATATCATGGAGATTTTGGTGACAAAGATAAAAAGTCACGTAATCGACACTGTATCACTTCCCAACACTCACGCTTGTTCACGAACACTGCGAATAATAATCCACCAATATTAAGCACAAACACTCGAAAAAACCTAAGTTTTGGAAATTAAATACAGCGCGGACATAGCGACAGTTTGCTTTCCCTCCAAAAACTCCTAAAGAACTTCTCTCCAAAAACTAATGTCATTTTGACAGTTTTTTTTTTATTTGATATGGCTATAATCCACAATATGACAGTCAAATTTATAGCTTATTTTTGTCAGTATAAAGTTTTATATAAATGTTCTTCATTTTGTCGAGTTACAGAGTCAAGTCAAGTCAGTAATCATATCTAATCAAGTTAGTCACAGGCTAAATGAAGCGGTAACAGTGTCACTTAGCTTTATCTTAAGAGATTTTGGTGACAAGGATTAAAGTCACTTACACGACATTGTACCACTTCCCAACACTCACGCTTGTTCACGAATACTTGCGAATAATAATTCACCTTTATTATGCACAAATACTCGAAAAAACTAAATATTAGAATATAAATACAAAGACGATAACTAATAAATAAAAAATAACTAAAAAACATTTTGATAACTCATTTGAGTGTTTTGGCGGGAAGGTAAAAGCCACACATAGACATAGGACTTGTTTCCAGGGCCGTAAAAATATTTGAAAAATAAAAATATCTGCGTACCAGTCTCGGTTTAAATTGAAATTAACGTACTCGTATTTTAAAAGTTGGCTTCTGCTGCGCTTCGGCTTTCAAATGAAATGATTTATTTCATTGTGGAACATAAGTAACAGAAGATGGTATCATTACATAATGAGTTCTCTTCGCAATATAACTCGGCCGTAAATTGCTTCGTTTCCGGCCACGACAGCAATGTACAATTGTTAAGTTCATCAATTGAAGCGAAGCGAAAGACTGCTAATCCAATGAATATATTTGTTTATCCGTCCAGGCGAACATAAAAATCAGTCACTTAGAAGAGCAACATCGCGAAATATCTCAAGCGGCCGCCGCCCTCGCCAGCGGAGCCCCGACGCCGGCGCAGCTGGCCTTACAGCCGCAGTACTCCGCCGCGCAGCTCGACAGGGTGGTCAGGGGAGCCACCCCTAGCGACGCACTGGTGAGTCAGCGTCAAGAAAAGACTAAAGATTAAAGGCAAAAGGTAAAAGGTAAAAGGCTAAATGCAAAAGGCTAAAGGTAAAAGGCAAAAGGCCAAAGGTAAAAGGCAAAAGGCTAAAGGCTAAAGGCTAAAGGCTAAAGGCTAAAGGCTAAAGGCTAAAGGCTAAAGGCTAAAGGCTAAAGGCTAAAGGCTAAAGGCTAAAGGCTAAAGGCTAAAGGTAAAGGCTAAAGGTCAAAGGATAAAGGCCAAAGGTAAAAGGCTAAAGACAAAAATTCGTTATTACATCAATAAAAATATACAATAAACAAATTACAAACATGGATAATACAACAGGCGACCCTATTGTTAATGCAATATATCTTTAAGACAACCTCAATATAAAGAGATCGTTTACTAAAACAATAGGTGGCGCAGAAAATTGTCATTTCAAACTATTGGTAGACGTAAGCATTCTCCAAGGATTTCCATTATTTGACAACAGCTGTTATGTTCTCAGACTTATCTATAACTGCCTCTATGGTCCAGTTGTTTAGGCGTTTGCCTACAGACACGGAGGTCGTTGTTTCGATTCCCACGGGAAGCATATTTTGTTTAGTTATTTCTAGTTTGGTTAGGACATTGCAAGCTTGAATCACCTGATTGTCTGATAATAAAGATGATTCCGTGCATTGGAAGGCACTTTAAGCCGTTGATCTCGGCTGCCATCTGGTAGTCAGTCATCAGAGAAGCATGAAAGCATAACAATCAAACTCACTTTATAGTATTTATAATCTAACTAGCTGTTCCCCGCGGCTTCGCCCCGCGTGGAAGTCGGTTATATCGCGCCTAAAAGTAGCCTATGTTTGACCTCAGGTCGTTAACTACATCCCTACCAAATTTCATCACAATCGGTCCAGCAGTTTAGCCGTGAAGAGGTGACAGACAGACAGACAGACAGATAGACAGACAGACAGACAGACTTTCGCATTTATAATATTAGTATAGATATATAAAACTAGCTGTTCCCCGCGGCTCCGCCCGCGTGGTAATCGGTTATATCGCGCCCAAAAGTAGCCTATGTTTGATCTCAGGTCGTTAAATACATCCCTACCAAATTTCATCACAATCGGTCAAGCAGTTTAGCCGTGAAGAGGTGACAGACAGACAGACAGACAGACAGACAGACAGATAGACAGACAGACAGACTTTCGCATTTATAATATTAGTATGGATTCCCGTGTCACAATGTTAGTTAACTTACTCCTCCGAAACGGCTTTACTGATTTTAACCAAATTTTATATGCATATTCAGTAGATCTGAGAATCGGCTACTATCATTTTTTTTAATACCCCTCAGTGATAAGGGTTGTTCCCTTAAATTACCTAGAAATAATTTATATGGCAAAACAACGTTTGCGAGGTCAGCTAGTAATCATTATCATACATAGTATAAAAAAAAGTCGCTTTCTCTGTCCCTATGTCCCTTTGTAAGCTTAAATCTTTAAAACTACGCAACGGATTTTGATTCTATTTTTTTAATAGATAAAGTGATTCAAGAGGAATCTTTTTATGCCCATGCTAAGCCGGGGCGGGTCGCTAGTCTGACAATAAGATGATTCCGTGCATCGGAAAACACTTTAAGCCGTTGATCTCGGCTGCCATCTGCTAGTCGTTAAATGAAACACGTCACAGAAGCATAAAAGCATAAAAAACAAACAATACTATAGTATTTATAATATTTCTTCCTTCAACAGGAGGAGTCTGAAATGTCGAAGAACAATGATTTGTAGTATTTATAATATTTCTTCCTTCAACAGGAGGAGTTTGAAATGTCGAAGAACAATGATTTGTAGTATTTATAATATTTCTTCCTTCAACAGGAGGAGTCTGAAGTGTCGAAGAACAATGATTTGTAGTATTTATAATATTTCTTCCTTCAACAGGAGGAGTCTGAAGTGTCGAAGAACAATGATTTCGGCGCAATGAATGGTTCCTCATTCGGCGCGGATCCGTTCAAAGACGCCGCTTTCACCAACGCGGTGTCTCCGAACGATCCCTTCGCTCCAGCGGGAAACAAACCTACACAGGTACTGTCTTGTCTCTTCTGAGAATATATTTTTATCGACCAGAAGTGGTTAGAAATAAAAAAAAAAATACAAAACAACAGTTTTATTTGAAAACAACAATTAATTTGACATTAGATACGATTTAACTTAACTTGGGGAGTTTTTGGAGGGAAAGTAAACTGTCGCTATGTCCGCGCTGTATTTAATTTCCAAAACTTAAGTTTTTTCGAGTGTTTGTGCATAATATTGGTGGATTATTATTCGCAAAGTGTTCGTGAACAAGCGTGAGTGTTGGGAAGTGATACAGTGTCGATTACGTGACTTTTTATCTTTGTCACCAAAATCTCCATGATATAGCTAAGTGAATTTTTTTCACCGCTTCACTTAGCCATCTGACTCAGACTAGACTTATTTGACTGGACTTGACTATTGACTTGAATTTTTGACTCGACTGACTTAAGTAGGACTGAAGAAGATTAATAAATTCAAGAAAGGCCTTAAAGGACTAGATTCCATGGCCGTAAAAACTATTCAAAAAAAAAAAAAAACTTAACTTGGCACGAGTTTTTAACAATCGCAAACAACCGTTAATTTTCAAAGGAAAAGATCAACACACAAATTCAAAACACAAAAGAAAGACAGCAAATTGAAAATGAGATGAGAAAAAAGAAACAACCTCACCGGGCGACGGTCGAGCAGCAAAATTGGCCTCCCACTGACTGCGCGCCCGGCTATATAGGCAAAAACTTAAAAAAAAAAATAAGCGTGGCTTATAATATTATAAATTTATTAAGACACTAGCTGTTCCCCGCGGCTCCGCCCCGCGTGGGACTCGGTTATATCGCGCCCAAAAGTAGCCTATGTTTGACCTCGGGTCGTTAACTACACCCCTACCAAATTTCATCACAATCGGTCCAGCAGTTTAGCCGTGAAGAGGTGACAGACAGACAGACAGACAGACTTTCGCATTTATAATATTAGTATGGAAGTATGGATTTATTAAGACACTAGCTTTCGCCCGCGTGAATTTCCCTCGGGAACAATGCTTTTTCAATACAATACTTCTAACTATGTATATGCGAAATGTCAGGAAGATTGGTTCAGTAGATAGAGCGTGAACGCATAACAAACAAACAAACTCACTTTCGCATTCATAATTTATACTATTTTCGTTTGTTCCCAGGACGGATTCAGTTCGGATCCGTTCGCTTCGAACGCGGATCCGTTCGCCGGCGACGCGTTCGCTTCTACTGACAATAAGCCTAGCAAAGATGTGAGTATATCACTACATAGTACAGGGTGTCCCGCGGCAGATTTATGATTTCTTAATCAAATAAAAAAATATTATTGATTTAAAATATAATTGTATTTTCACAAAAAGAAAGACAAGACATGCGGATTTATTTTTTTATAAATCATTCAGTCCAAATCTTTTTCATCACAGTGCACACACTCGCGGAATCTTTCGAGAGTTTTCTCAGCGACGCGCTGCAGTACTGACCGAGGAATAGCGTTGACCTCTCGCACGATATTGTCTTCTAATGCCAATAGGTCTGTTGGGTTGCTATCGTATACTTTTCCCGTTAGGTACTCCCATAGAAAAATATCTAAAAGGGTGAGATCTCGTGATCTGGGTGGCCATGCGGAATCCTCAAATCGGCTTATCAATTTTCCGGGAAATTATTCGCGAAGAAGGCTCACAGTGAATCTTGCTGTGTAAGGCGTGGAGTCATCTTGTTGAAACCACGTGTGAGAGCTGTTCGATAGATCGACTCTAAGTTTTGGAATGGAATATTCGCTAATCATGCGGCGGTAGACATCACCTTCAACATCGTTTACGCATACTCGTGATTTTCTCGCACGCTGCTTTCAATACGTTCAATGTTTCGGTCCGTCCTTAGCCCCACTAGGGCCTGGCCGTGGCTCATTAACCGTTTAACCTGTTGCCCGGAACTTCTGAATCCATGCCCCAATTAAACTTTCACGCAGTGCTTCACTTAAACGTTTAATATTGTATTGAGAACAAATTTCGGGCGAGCAAAAGTGCACGAATCATTAGCTTTAAAATAAGCTTCAACTGCAAAAGCGCGTTACGCGCTAGTCCACTTCGACATCGTTACTAACTAATCCGCACGTATGCCGTGCTAAACTGTTACACCTCCCCGGTCCCAGGTGCAACCATTAGAAAAATATTCAAAATTCAAATCCTAAATCTGCCGCGGGACACCCTGTATAAAACAAAGTCGCTTTCTCTATCCCTATGTCCCTTTGTATGCTTAAATCTTAAAAACTACGCAACGGATTTTGATGCAGTTTTTTTTAATAGATAAAGTGATTCAAGAGGAAGGTTTTTATGCCCATGCGAAGCCGGGGCGGGTCGCTGGTATATGTATAATTATGTGGTCATATGTACGTAACTACATCTGTAGTCTAGTGCCAATATCACTTGAAGACCCGGGTTCGATTCCCATGAGAAGTATACTATGTTAAGTTGTTTCCAGTTGCCATAATTATTTTATAGTTTCAATCACAGAATTTAGAAATTTTAATTAATTATTAAGAAGAGGTGGCATAGCGCACGAAAAGCGTGTCACTAGTTTGGTTTGCAAGCCAACGTTTCGCACAGAAAAATGGGCGGGGAATTTGGTTGCGTCATTTATTGCCACTGTTATTGGTCGATAATATTAGGTGGCTTTGTTGTAAACTACGTTATACATTTCTAATAAGGTGTGGTGTGGTTTACATGAATGAATAGAAAGTAAGAAGAGAGAATACGCTAGCCACACTGATCCTGGAACTAAATCTACGTCAAAATATTTATATTCGGATAATTTCTCTGTTCTGTGTTTTCAACGCCAGCATCCACTATAGGTTTAGCTATCGTATTAAGAAACGCTATTGAATTTTTGGCTCAGAAAACGTGGCAGAACTGGCCAATACGCATCGGCAAAGTGGTGTTTAAGGCTAATTGTAACTAATATTATAAATGAAAAAGTGAGTTTGTTTTTTACGCTTTCACGGCCTAATTACTGCATCAATCTTCCTGAAAATTCGCATACACATAGATAGAAGTATTGAGAAGGACATTGGATATCTTTCATCCCGGGAAAGAGCACTGTTTCCGAGGGAAATTCAAGCGGGCGAAGCCGCGGACGAAAGCTCGTCCTTACATGATTATTCGTTCACATTTATTATCTGAGGGGCTGAATGCTCAACAGGAAGTAAAAATAGGGCAACTAATATTATAAAGAGGAAAGATTTGATTATTTGTTATGAATAAATAAATAATAATATATTTTTTTGCCATACAACTTGGCAATGTTGCCAGCCTTCTGGGCACGTTACCGCGGTGTGACACTGGCGGGACTTCCCTCCACCTCCCATGGCTCTACCAACCTCTCGGTGACACGAGCCGAATCTCGGGAGAGTGCGCTGTACTAGCATTTCGCATCTCTTTCCAGTCGCACCTGCTTGATCTCCCTACAAGTTCTCTATAGTGTCGCCTATCTATGCAATCATTGCATTTTAATAACTCTCCCCCATCCTTAGGGGGCTTACGTTCACAAGTACGCCTCGCTCGCCTTCTCGGGCCGGACTGTACAATTTGTAAATATAGTATTTACTAGCTGTTGCCCGCGGCTCCGCCCGCGTGGGACTCGGTTATATCGCGCCCAAAAGTAGCCTATGTTTGACCTCAGGTTGTTAACTACATCCCTACCAAATTTCATCACAATCGGTCCAGCAGTTTAGCCGTGAAGAGGTGACAGACAGACAGACAGACAGACAGAAAGACAGACAGACAGACTTTCGCATTTATAATATTAGTATGGAAGTATGGATTAAATCATAATTTTAGTTATATTTGATTGTTTAAACAAAAACAAATTGAATAGGCTTCGAAACTGCCGGGCCGATTCGCGAAATTCTTTCACCGTCGGAAAGCCACACTATCTCCGAGTGACATAGGCTATGTTTGTACAGTCGGCTGCAGAGAAATATGACCCCCCTTTCAATAGTGATACATGTTGCATGGAGGTCAGATTTGTCTGCAGCCGACTGTACCACATGTGGACTGGTGGTGATGAATAAAAGTCGTATTTCCAGAGTGCGTGGGAGAGCGATCCATTCGCGGTGCTGCACGCCCCCCCCCGCGCCACCCCCCCCTCTAGCGCCGCCCCCCCCTCTAGCGCCGCACACACCAACAAGGTGCCCCCGCCCAGACCCGCGCCGCCCAGGCCCAACCCACCGCATAAGGTATGTTTGTATGTTTGTACAGTGGCCTGCAGAGAAATCTGACCCCCATGCCACAAGTATCGCTATTGAAAGGGGGTCAGATTTCTCTGCAGCCCACTGTAAACCATATTTGTATTATACTGCTACCACCACACTTTGCTATTTGCCTATTTGACCATGTGTGAACGATAAATTTGCCAGAACTTTTGCGTTATTTGCTCATTCCGAAAATGGGGCCGAATCCTTCCATGCTGGTCGGGGAGAAAAATAAAACATAGATGTACCAGCTGCTTCTCTTCCGCGCAAGCCGTAAAAGTCGACTGAGGGAATCGCCGAATGGGGGA
This sequence comes from Apomyelois bistriatella, assembly GCA_947044815.1. Lineage (NCBI taxonomy): Eukaryota > Metazoa > Arthropoda > Insecta > Lepidoptera > Pyralidae > Apomyelois > Apomyelois bistriatella. The sequence goes on from OX345705.1 coordinate 736,120, forward strand.
ATCCTGACATAGGCGATGCGGCCAACAATCCATCACTATTGATTGCCTGTTTCAATTGTAATCATGCTAAACGTAGTCTAAGGTGTTATATCCCTAGGCTCTGTCTACCCCGTATGGGACAAAGACGTGACTGTATGTATGTATGTACCAAATACGGCTAACCGTGTATGAATATTTGGTATTTGCTTCCAAGTATGGGCGCTATTTGCCTTTCATCGGAAATTTTGGCAAATATGCGAATAGCCAAATGTGATACCACCATTATAATAATATCAAATGCGTCAAATGTTTGTTGTAGGTAGCTAGAATATTGGCATTATAAATCAATTATTATTATTTTTTTCATTAGCTTGAAAATAAATAAATTAAGAACTAGAAAATACTTTAATTAACATTTATGATGCTTATGTCCTAGCCATCTTTAATTTTATTATACCTTTGACCTTGGTTTTACGTATTAAGCCATTCGCTAATGTAAAGTGAATCAAGTGTTTATAAAACGTAATTTTTTATACCTAGTCACGATGTCTTATTTCACCAGTGTAGTTCTCAGCTGACTACACAAAAGTAATACAAAGTCTAGAAACCCGTGCGAAGCCGGGAAGGCTCGCTAGTTTTATTATTGAGCTTATTTTGTTGGCAAATATACTAATATCTGATTTTTCAATCACCGATTTATTCAGAATTCATTTTAGAAGATAAAATTACAGATTTTTTTTTAGGCATATTACATGCCTATACGTACTTTTGGGCATAATATAGCATTATACTGTAATTTTATTAGTTTTCCATTAAATTAGATTTATTTGTTTTTTAGATTTAATTCATGATTTATTGATTGTGTTACATTCGCAGTCAGATTTTGCAATCTGCCTGAAGGCATTTTTAGTATTAGCGGATTCTTTATCATTATTTAAGCCACAAGACTATAGACTAGGACATAGGCATATTTTTTAAAGTATTTCTTAAGAGAAGCTAATGTTTGATTTACAGATTATTTTGTTTTTTGTTTATTTTGATTGTACCCACGTTTTTTTGCCCCCTCCCCTTGTCAGCATGCGGTTTGCTTTGCGCGATCCAGATTTTTTTATTTTTTATTACGCAGCAGAGAAAGTAAAATGTATGAAAGATTTCGTCGTCAATGGAAATATATATTTTCTTACTTTTTGATTGAAACTTTAACAGCAAAGCTGTTATTATGAATAACAAAACAGTATTATTTCACTTACTCTGTTTAAAAATGCCATAACCATATGATAGCACACGACTGATGTCATATCGATTACTTTTTGATATATATTTTCACGTCTTTATCCCTTACGGGGTAGACAGCCTTTTTTGCTAAGCCTGTGGAGCCTGCATTCAGCATTTATTGAATAGTTTATTAATGAGAAAAATAATTAGGGTTCCTGGCAAAAAAAAACATGAAATTAATTTTATTTATAAATCTCACGCGGTCGAAGATGCGGGCAACAGCTAGTATTGTAAAGATGGCCCATGCCCTTCATAATATAAAACTATCAATCAATGCTGAATAGTGTTAAGAAAAAATTCCATAATTTGTTAAAAATATTGCTATTTAAACCTGCATACGGAATTTTCTAGAATTACCGATATGACGTCAGAATATTTAATTACATTGCTTGTGTGTTCCATTTATTTGCACGTACTCTCATTATCTTTTTATACATACATTTATCATGCTTTATAATATCATTGTTTGTGTCATAGAATCTCACAAATTGGGTCACTAAATGGTAGACAGAGCCTTGGACTGTCAAACCTAATAAAGTAAAAGAATTTGATATGACATAATATTAATAAATAGAATCTATACTTAATAATGACGTCACAGACAGATATTACTAACAATAGATAGAGATTTTTAAAAATGTCTTAAATTGTAAATATCTTTAATAATTTACTAATTAAACATTTTTATTAGATTTCATTTGAAAATTTGTAAAATTAATAATAAAGTTTCAAAATATTTAATTTGATTTAAAATTGAATTAAGGGTTGATATTTTAACTAACCAAGTTAGACAAGGAAGAAAATTGGGACCAGACGGATTCATCTTAACGATTTTTTATTACATAATTTATTGCATAATCATGCTTTTTGGTAGTTGTCAGTAGTTTAGTATGCTATCGCTTGTTAACTCCTTACACCCATTGATATTTTATTTATTTCATTTTATTTATTTATGACCTTCTTTTTCTTTCAATAACAATAACTATCTGTATAATACAATAATATTTCTATATAATAATGAGTGGACAACGTTATTCTATTTGTTATTTAAATAAGGCATAAATTCAAAGGATTTTCTTTTCACGAAATGGTTCCTAAAATGTTGCACGGACATATATTTTTATCGAATTATTTAATTAAGTACAATGTCACATAGTTGATTAAGAAAATTCACGATCAGACTATCTCAAAAATGACGAATAAAGATTACAAATAAATTATTCGTACAACTCTTGCTTGAAGGACCAATGCCTCATCAGAAAGTCCACAAAACAAATAGAGCAGCGTTGTGCGCCAACGTCACCTCACCTGTCACTAACATGCTAACCACAGTCGTGTGCTTCCCCCACATTGCAGCGCTAAGGACTCCAGGGCGGCGGCGACACGTGCGTACAATCTATACCCCTCTCTCTCCTACAAACTAGCTAACTCCACTCGCTTTGTTCGTCCAGACCCGCGCCAACTCATCCATGGACTTCACTGAGGACCCCTTCAAAGACTACAGATATGAAGACCCTTTCAATATCCAAGATCCATTCGCAGACGTCACTGACTCAAAAAGGCCTACGTCCGTAGCGGGTTTCGAAACAGACGATTTCTTCTCACCGACTTTAAATGGAAACTTCTCGAAGCCAGATAAACGTAGTGGACGGGTTTCGGCACCACCGGTCGCTTACGATCCGTTCGCGACAAGATCGGATCATAAGACGACCGCGATGAGCTCGGTCCCTGAAACAAATGAGAATAATAACGCGTGGGCGGCCTGGCCTAATGATAACTGGGCTGCCGATGACGCTTGGGCAAAACCCCCCCAGAACAAATCGGACGCGTGGGCAAAATCTTCGCAGACCAAATCCGACGCCTGGTCGACTAATAGCAAAAACACTAACTCCTCTAGTAGCGATTGGAAGACCGATAATTGGGCGAATAAATCGGAGAACTGGGCGACGGATTGGGGATCAGACCAGAACAAGAACTTGAACGAGACTTGGCCTACGAACACTTTGCCGATGAAGAAGGAAAAATCGCCAAAACCGGTGAAATATGCGAAATCTTTGGTCAACACGATAGGAGGTATTGGCAGGAGCAGGCACAATAAAGATAAAAAGGCTAAAGCGACATTGGAAGCCCGAAGTGCTGAATTATTGCCGACAGAAGAACAACAGTGGGCTTGGGCCGCCGAGGAGTCGAAACGTCTTGAAAAAGAAGCAGAGGAGCGACGACGACAGGAAGATGCCGAGTTGCAGCTAGTCTTAGCTATATCCAGGCAAGAGAAGTGATGACGCAATCAGTTGTCTATGGTCTTTGGTCTATGCCTGCTCGGTAAGTCTGCGAGTCAATGCATTTTTATAAAGTCCGTTTTTGGCGGTAGTACACTGTTCTGAATTTGAATTTTCCTTTTAATTTACTACCGGTTGCGCAATGTAAACTTGCAAATATTTGCTTTAGAGAGCAATTACGTGCAATGATTGTGTGAATGCGCAAAATGTACGTATCAAACAGTGTACGATCGCGTCATATCAGCCGACCAATAGGAGGCAGGAGTTTAGAGATACATTCTGCATTCCACGTGTCACGTAGAATACAGGGAGTAGCTGTAAGTCTTGTTATGTATTTATTTTTATTTAAAATCTCAATAATCGAGACGATGTTGTTAATTTTTTACCATGAATGTACGGTAGAAGGTATTATATTGAGGCCCCGAATTAGAATTGTCTAGCACCGGTTATATTCATCTCTTTCGCACGATACGGCAGATTGCTTAAGCCAGAAAGAGACGGATAGAGTTGTATATAATGTTAGATTTACTAGACTTACAGTTATTCTCGTCATTTATTGGAACTAAAATATATCACTAGTCAATTTGATTATGGCAAATTGAAGGGTCTTAGAGGTCCAAAATATACGATGGTTGCTTGCGGTTGCATACAAAAATTGATTAAAAATCAGTTTGAATTATTTTTTGATAAGTTTTTAATTAATTTTGCATAAAATTAGGAAATAAATATAATGTCAATAGCTCATTTTGCAATATTTTTTTTTCCATTTTTTTACACAATTGTAAACGGCGGATTTATAGCTTGGGGCTTTTTCTACTAACCAAATAAGTAAAGTAGAGAAAGGTAAAAGTTAGTGTAATTTTTTTAAATTGCGATCAAGACATCCCTTTTTAAAATAATCATACATAAACAACCAGAACAGCCATAGACTTCTTATATAATGCTTATATTCCAATCCTTATTAAATTAGTTTATAACAGATCACCAACTAGTCTTTTTTAAGTTTAGTCGAGCTAGTAAACAAAAATTTGTATATAATAATTAATTTTTGTATGTGACGGCAATCCGCAAAAGTGTAAAATACTGTTTCGGAGGCCTAATAGCTTCACTTTGTATAGTTGTTAGTCTTAACTTGAAGATGGCCGCAGAGGAATTGTGGAAATAATAGTTTGTCCGTTTGCCAGTTGTTATGTACAAAGCCATATCAATTACTAGTTTTTCAATATCATTTTGAAAGTGAATTTGAGAAAATGCCCTGAACTATAGGGCATTTATGTTTTTTTTTTTGAAGAAAACTTACTTAATGCGACGAACGATAATAATTCGAATCGACGGTCTTGGATAATTCATACATCTCAAAAATAGCAGTCCCAGAGGTCCCGACATACAGGTTTTTGCGAAACTATAGCCATTTTTTTATATAAAATTAAGTACGTAAATAATAAAATTAAAATTATCTACGATTTCTCTGCGCCCAAATACGTTTCACGAACTATAAATAAATGTATATCCCTTTAATGCACTTATATAATTGAGTTGTTGTATTGCTGTAAATTTTTAATACAATTTAATTCACTCGTTCAACATGATATTGCTGGGTAAATCATTGGAAAAACTTATCTCGAATAGCCTAATTACGTATATATTTAACACTGCCTAATTAGACATATCTAATTAGGTGTTATGAGATACGAGAATGCCCGATTTCTGTCGGGCAGATTGTATATGCCTGGGCTGGGCATATTTGTTGATTGCCTGGGCATATTCGTTGATTGCCCAGGCAGATTGTGTAATGCCCAGAAGTCCCGGAAATTTACAAAAATAAATATTTATCTGCTCGCCATAAACCGGACTTTATCTCCTGATATTAAGTGGCATTTTATTTAAATAAAAATTTCATGCGTGACAAATCTAATCCACTTAGACGTTATTTATACGAATTTCGCGCTGAAACAGAACTTTGGCGGTAAAAGCAGGCCAAGAAGTCATCAAGAGAAAAAATGACAGGTTTACGTGCATGCCTGCTACGAGTGAAATAACGTTAATCTGGAAGTAACTCCAAATTGAAGTATATTTTGCTTACAGTCCCTACACTTATCGAACGCGGAATCGGCTTTAGCCGGTCAAAAAAAGCCGTTACTACAACGTAATAAGGGTGTAAGCCGAGCCGATAAGTGTGGGGATCACCTAATCAAATTAAATTTTTACTTATAGTAAATGTAATAAAATCGATATTCTGTGCATCACTTTGTATATTTGAAGATAGTCTCGTTAAATGTCTCATTTGACATAAAATACTACATAGTTTCGTTAATTTGTACATTTTTAGATGTGTATACTTTATTATTCGTTTATTAGCTTATATGTTGTATAAATCTTTGTTTTGTATAAACAATTCCATTGGATGTATGTGGGAAGTACAAGTGTATTTATTGTTGTTATGTTGGCAGAATGTTTATTACGAATACAAACGCATGGTACGAGTTGGTAGTTAATGTCGCAACAATCGAAAATAATAAAAACAACGCTCAATATTTAAAAAAAAAATGGCATGTCTGGACGGAAGCTTAGCGCGGCGCGTTAATCTGTAGTGCCTTCTGATTCGCTGTACTTGTCTCTTTCTAAAACTAGCACTTGGACTGGTGAGTGATAAGGATGCAGCATTTCGCTTCGCATTATCAACGATATCTATATCGTGTTTCGGTTGATGTGTATTCTAGAAAAAAATGTAAATGAATAAAAAAATTGCTGTAAATTTCTAAAGTTTCTACCATTTGGTAGTTTTTAAGTATTGTAGAACGACAACACTCGCTTTTGTCGTACGCACGGACTCACGCGTCGTATCCGAAACAATAATATGTTAGTGCACACTCTTGCGGGGACATTTGAAAATAAAAAATATTTAAAAAAGTAATTGGAAATTTCTCATAAATGTCTCCACAAGCAGCTGTTAGGGACGGTCTTGTTTTATCGCGACGACAAATAACCGTATCCATTTTAGCTATCGTTTATGATAAAACGTTAGTCAAAAAAACGGTATCTGTCGTTACGATACAGCGTGGTCCTTCCCTTAGATTTAGGTAATTTAATTGTAAACATGTAACTGAATACCAGTGTGTTTATGGGTATTATCCTAAAGTTGTTATCTCTTTCTTAGGCGCTGTTGTTTATGGAACGGCGCGCCGCGCGGTAAACCGATTTAGTTCGACCAAACGTCATTGATACTGAATATTTTCCACATTAGACTATTAGATGATACGATATAAGATATAGCATAAGTAGTCGATCTGGTTATAATTATTTTTAACATTTATTACGTTGTTGAAATTTATAGAAATGTCTATTTTTCTCAAAGCGTTCTCAGGTCAATTGATATTCTCATATTTATCTATCTATATTATTAATTTTTATAGTGAAATATTCTTATACTAGAATCCGCGCGGCGTTTCGGTCTACACTGTTATCAAGTATACAATATATAATGTATGTAATTCAGTGATAGCGGAATAAATAATCTTTAAATCTTGACGTTGATGTGTATATGTGTATTAAAAGCTAATAATGGTTCGAGCATGTTTGATATTAACAGGTAAAAGTGGCTGTACATATTCGAGAGGCTGAGCAGTCCGCCCAAAATATATAGACTATTTTCAACCTACAATTATGTGTAAAATACAAGTCTACATAATTTAGGCGGGCTGATGGGTGTGTACAGTTGCTTTATGGTGTACGGTAGTGACGGTGCGCGGTTTTTTTCGGCTAATGGTGTGTACAAAGCTTTAAATCATATTATAGCTGTAAGTATGCGAAATCCCTATTGCGCTCATAATTAAAAAAAAAAACACTATGTTTAATATGTTTGAGTGAGACTACAATATTATTTGTAAATGTTATTTAAATGGGAAAAGATAACTTAAAGATTCAAAGAACCAGTTGGGAACATAAGTGTCTAAACAGTATTATTCGGAGACCGCGCGCCTTAGCTTATAAAAATAATAGTATTAAATAACGCAAATGGTTGGTATGTAGGTTCGAAGACAAGTTTTGCAGATGGACCTCGTCCAGATAGAACCAATTATATGCTTATTCCCTAATCACCACGTATCATATTCGCCTGGCAAAATTATTAGACTCACATAAGTTTATAGGCTTCGTTATAAATATACTTCAAAAACATATGCACTGAGAATTTTTGATTCGGTTATTTTCTTTTTAATATTTTTTATGCCTGTATTTTTGGAATGTGGATCAGGGAATAAGTAAAAATAGATGTAGTGTTAATAAGACGAAACGCATGTTAAAGTACTTAGGGCATCACCGGATTTCACGCATTCGTAGCAAATTAACCTCACCAAAACCCGTCGATTAAAACAGTCGTTGATATATTTAAAGCGTGGTTTTTTAAGGATGTTACTAAGTGTCTATGCCACTTAGTACCGTTCTTAAATAATCACGATAATTAAGATTTAAAGCATAACGTTAAATATTTTGCATTGATCGATGTTTGTTACTGTGTATTTTTAGCGGTTTTAATTCACAGCTTATATGTGCAACGAATTTAATAATTTCAAGTGTCAAGATTGGTTGGTTCTGTTTCTGTGAGGCAGATATTTCTTCACCCTTCAAAGACAGTTAGGAATTGGAGGAAAATAGACTTTAGGTCGTTGTATTTTGAGTCGAAATAACGTCGTTACACTCAAAATAAACGTATTGTCAATTCTTAGAGCGTTGTGCTAAAGTCTAATTTAGTTTGCCCTGATTCCTAGCTACTTTGAAAGTATTTAACATGTTTTGGGCCTATTGTACATGATTGTGCTGCGGTGTTAAGTAAGGAATTGTAACTTATGAATCTGTTTAAATTTGTAAAGTTGTAGGCTATAGTCACGTGTAGATTTTGGAAACTCAATGAAGAGCACGATCATGATGGAATCGGCCATCGCCACAGACTATGTAACTTCTTAGATATTTTAATATTCCTTTGTTGATCAATATAAATATATTTATTAATTAAATAATTGAAATTGTGGATGTATTTTGTTGTAGCTTTCTAAAAAGTTGTATTGTCTATGATCTACTTATTATGTTGATACTTTTAATGTTTATGCATTAATTGAAACGCTGCGCCGCCACACATTATCTATCGTATGTAAGAGGGTAAAATAATATAGTACAATATATATCATATCACATTTAGTTTGCTTTGGGAGGAAGGATTGTTCTATCGATACAATAACTATCTTATAATCAAAACTTCTTGTGATTTAGCGTCGTAGAGTATATCTATTATGCATAGGGAGTCGGGGGCTTTTTTCATAATCTCCATCATTAAACCCATAGAGTATAAATGAGTAGATATGTACGCAGTAGCGGGTTGTGAGAAAGGCCTCATACTATTTTCTAACGCTGCAAATTTCTACTATATGTTTAGCTTATGATGTTATTGTATTTGTAACTCGTTTTTACATATCGCCTGTGGATGCAATCTTCGCGTGATTGCTTCAAATTCCGTTTATGTAAAGTTGCAGACTGCATTTTTTTTTTACAAAATCTATAATTTTCTACTATGAATATTTACTACGCGTCGTTTACCTGCGCTTTTTGTGCGTTATTAATTAAATAATTGTTTTCTGCACTATGTTCTAGTTAAATGCAAAGTTAGAGAAATTCTACTAGGTACTTACATAATAAAAATAAATGTTTATATAAAGAAGTTGTGTACGTTTGTAATAATATATAGCGTGTACGACCAAATAATATAATGAATGTCGGTACTCTGAGGTTGCGGGGCGGAAGCACCGCGCAAATTTAATTGAAATATGTATTTTTTTTTCGATGGCTGTGTTTTGTTGCGACATTTCAGTTTTTGTCGTGAAATAGTAGTTTTTTGCGCACTGGCAACACTTGTTGCTTTTCGACGCGCCATGTGATTGTATTGTCTTGTCGAAAAGCGCCATCTGTGCCGTTTACGTTGATTTAAACGAGGGAGCCGGTCGGGTACCAGCGTTCGTGCATTCGTCATTACCTGCTGACATGTATTCACTGTAATGAATCTATGATATTATATTAATATGAAAACAAACAATTCCTGAGATAATAAAAGGGAAATAATATTATAAACATGTCTTTTATTTTTATTATACCTCCTTAAATAAAAAAAACTCACAAATAAAAATAAATATAAAAAGAATTACTTATATTAAAATTATAAAAATGAAGTACCGCAAATGGACTTATTATAGCTTGTTTAGCAAACCAGCTTCGACTGGAAATAATCAAAGCAAAGCAGTTAAAGATTAGGACCGTACCACACCATAGCTCAAAGCTCGCGCATTTGCGTGTAAGTTAGGCTTTAGTACGGTCTTTTTTCAATGGAGCCAGTAAATTGCTAACTTATTCCTGTTCTGTCTGTCTAAACTGACACTTGGTCGAATTATGCCAGGAATGGAATTACCAACAAATCCGTGGGAATTGTTATTTTAAAAGAGAATGTAATCACTATGATTAAGTAGTTATTTTTTCTAAATCCCAACAGGTAGTATTTATTGGTGTAGAATTTGGCATAATTCAGTCATTCGTCTTTTAAATCATCCACGAGAGATATGGTCTATTCTAAGCACGATATCACACGGAGAGTATACTACGTCATCAACCCTCACATGAGTCCCCATCGTACGCTATCGTCTATGACGCCATTGAGTCTCTCTGAGTAGAGGTCGCTAGTGCGCTTGACAGCAAGCACTGACACCAGGCCACCTTCTGCCATGTTGGGGGCGTCACTTGACTCAACAGTAACCAAGGGTAGAATGAACACTGCCATCATCACACCAAGAGGAAGTAGCTGAAATATAAGAGTATATTAGCTTTCAATCTTACGGATTGCATAGTGCTTCCTATAGTCCGATTTCGTGCGCGACTTTGGGAGGATGGGGAGGTAGTCAGGGCATCAGCGGGTAGTGGATGGGGTAGCGGACAAGGGTAACGAGTGCGATGCGTGTTGACATACAGTCTCAGTACTAGAAGAGATTTTGGAGGGAAAGAAAAACTGTCACCTTGTCCGCGCTGTATTTATTTTCCAAATTTAGGTTTTTTCGATTATTTACATAATATTTGTGGATAATTTATTTTTCGCAAAGTGGTCGTGAACAGGCGTGAGTGTTGGGAAAGTGGTACAGTGTCGATTAAGTGACTTTTATCTTTGTCACCAAAATCTCCAAGTTATATCTAAGAGAATTTTTCCACCACTTCACTTTGCCATCTGCCTCTGACTAGACTTACTTGACTGGACTAGACTACTGACTTGACTTTTTGACTTGACTGGCTAAAGCAGGACTGAAGAAGATTAATAAATTCAATAAAGGCCTTAAGTGACTAGTATTAATGGCCGAAACAGTATTTAAAAAAAATCAGTACTAAAATTACAAGCTATGCCGTCCTACTAATGTTATGTCACCAGGAATTTTGCGCATGAATTTGTCGAACTATTGTGACTCATTGTCTGGGAAAGGGAGAGGGAGAAATCCTTACGATAGGTGTAAAGAGGGGCATCAGGTCAGTCTTATGCATTGGTCATTATAAAAACGGTGTAGTCTCCTTTTTGTTGATTGACAATGTAGCTTATCTTCGGCCAAGCGTAGTTTATTAAAAAAATGTCTGGGGTTTAGGTATTTGTGGAATATTTACCTTTTCAACTTCGTAATCAAAGTCTTCCCTCGGGTACACGACATCAGGACTAAGACCCGCTGCTCTCAACGTGGCGCAGACGCTATCGTAATAATGGTTGATGAGTCTCGTGTAGTATTTCGCTCGGAATGCCTCATCAGACCCAGAGAAGATGAAGTACATCAGGTCGGCGACGCCACAGCCAGCGCGCAACGTCTGGAAGTCGACGGGGATGACTTCCATAGATCCGTCCTAAAATGATTCAGTTTGTTAAATAAAATAAAAAATATATAGGGACAAATCACACATTGAGCTAGTCCCAAAGTAATTTCGAGACTTGTGTTATGGAATACTAACTCAACAATACGATATCTTATAACAAATACATATCACTCGTAGTATACAACAAAGTCGCTTTCGCATAGGGACAGATCCCTATGTATGCTTAAATCTTTAAAACTACGCAACAGATTTTGATGCGGCTTTTTTAATTGATAGAGTTATTCATGAAGCCCATGCGAAGTTGGGTCGGGTCGCTAGTATAGATATACATCCAAGACCCAGAATCAATCAGAAAAAGATCATTCATGATGAAAAGATCATTTTTCATCTGACCGGGGATCGAACCCGGGACCTCCTGGTCAGGCTTGTTAACCATTACGCCACGGAGTTCGTCAAAGAAACGTGGGATGGCAACCTCGTAGGTACCTACGAGGTCGCCATCCCATGTGCCAAGCAGATAATCCGACAATCTGGTGAGATGCCGGGAAGATTGGATGATTTATAAAATGCATTAAATTATGCAGCATTCGACCGGTGTAGAGAACTTCGGGAGATGCCCATGTTACGTACTATAACTGATTCTGTGCCCATGTTTTAGTGAACTAGTTGTGGCTGAATTAATTGATGATGATGGCGATATCATGCAAACCTTCGTAGATAGGCCCCATGGTTGTGGCGGAACAAAGTTGACAGTTAAATAGGTTTTTTACATTGTTAAATAGCTGTGCTCGCATTGTTACAGTTTTGTTGTTATTGATATTTAACATAAAACAATTTTTGTAAAAGATGGATGAAACGATGTAGGTACAATGATCTAGAAATGCTGTATAGTTGTTCTTTACTATTATTTATTTCTTACCGGGTTCTCCCGATGCATTAAGTTACTCGGGCGGTAGTCACCGTGCACTAACACTGGCCGTCGTAACGGAGCATTTAACTCCATTATTTTGTCAAGTGGCATCTTTTCCAAAAACTTATGTAATCTTCCTTTATTCTCTTCCTTCAAAACTGTCATTGCGTGGCCGATTACCTTTTTGAAGTATTCATCTTGGCCTTCATTTTCACTCAAATTAAAGTTATATTTGCCAAGGATACTTTCGAATTTTTCAGGATTCTCTTCACCCAATGCTATGGATAAAGCATGGAATTTACCTAACATTTCTACTGCTTTCGAAGCATATGGCCAATCAATAGGTTTAAGTCTATCGTGACATTCGAACCCTTTCGCCACCAAGTTTTCAAGAACAATTGTCTCTTCATTCTTCTTTCTATTCCCACCGTAGTATTTGGTGAAAACCAGTCTATCTTTCACGGGAATCTTATATCTATCTTGCATTTCATTGTAAATCTTTGCAAGTTCATTGTAAGCAAAAAATTCTATTTCGTATACATCACACGGCATTTCTTTTCTTATGTCATCGTGTATAATGGCTACTTTGGCGAAAAGATGGAGCTCTTCTTTGCCTGGTTCTGTAATAGTTGCAGTGTACAAAGTTGTTGCATAGTTGGCACCTCCACTTGATATGGGTTTGAGGTCTACATTGTAATCAGTATATTTTTGCTCCTTCGCGATATCGGCCAGTAATTTTAGCAGTGTCTTCTCGGCGTCTGCCATTGTTTTACTGTAGGGGTTATCAATAAATGCGTACTTATAAATTGTTTTATCATTAACCTGTATTTTGATAAGGTTGATTTTTTCCTTAGCATCGGATTTGATAACGATATATTTTACGTGTGTTTTACAATTTTTGTAATTATTACATAAAAAATGATTTATGTGTGATTCATCAATCATCTACGTGTATAAAAACCACTTTTTTATGTAGTCAATGACTAGCGGTTGACCAAGATCCCACCTGATGATAAGTGCAGATGTGGTCTAAGATAGAGCTCGCTTGTTCATTAATAGCCTATTCACTCTAGTCTTAAAAAGATCCGGGTTAAAAGTGTCCGGAAATTCCGAAGTGCAACCTATAGAAGACGGATAGACAAGCCACCCGGCGGCGATGCTCTAGACTCTGAAAAATTACTTTTACCAGTACCTCTTCGCCTACGAGTTTTAGGGCTCGACGTTCCGCCGAATCCAGCGTGGCCAATTGATACTTAGCCGATCCATCCCAGAGATAAGAGCAGTATTCCATACATGGTCGTATTTGAGCACGGTGCGCTCAGGCGAAAAATTGTGTCTCGTTATACTAATCTTTTTGGCGGCTGAATTTGCTGCAGTCTCAATGGTACGCCCAAAGTTTACTCTGGCGTCCAAGCTGATACCAAGCAGCCCAAGACCATCTACCATCTGCACAGGCTCACCGCGAAATTTAGGAGTCAGTAAAAAGGGTCTTTTTGTTGATAGTAAACACGCTTGTGTTTTGGAGGCATTGAACCTGATCAGATTGGCATCGCCCCAAGGCACAGCCTGCAAGGCCTCATTCAAGCGTTCCACCATGCCTTCCCTTTGAGCTTGGATTTCGCTATTAGTTACTCGTCCTAGATGTAAAACTCTCTCCGCTCCGCAACCGTAAGTAAACCGTAGTATCCTCGCATAATCTTAGTAGACCAGGCTTAATTAGGTCATTTATATGCAGTAGAAATAAGGTCGCGGAGAGAACTGACCCTCGGGGTATACCCCGGCATTGATGGATTTACAAATCCTATCGATTTATTAACTTAATTGGTTAGGTACTACGTATTAGATGCGAGACAATAAAATAGAGTAATCGACGTATGGATTAGTGTTGGTACTAAGCAGGGACAGCAACAGCATGGGGTTGCTAGGTCATCGCTATACATATCATCACGCACGGCTGTCTCCCGTAGGAGTAAGCAGAGACTAGAGACTTCCATTGGCTACGACCCTTACATACCTCTGTCACTTCCTCCATATTCTCGTCATACACGCTCGCCGATTTCGGGTACTCGTAATGTCTCCCTTTTTCAAAAGGTCTGTGATTTGGTCGCTGTATGTTATACGAGGCCGACCCTGACCGACTCTCCCGCCAACTACTTTGTATATACCTTTCGTCAGTCTCCTTTCGTCTATCCTTTCTACCTACATGCTTAAACCATCTCAACGTCCCTTTTTCCATCTTCGCACTAACATCCTCATTCACACTTTGTAAATTGATTTTCGAGCAAATGCTGCAGTGGAGTTTGTGGCAGCGCTTCTTGTCCACTTGCGCTTTGGAAGTGGTGGTAAACTTATAAGTTGACATCATAAGTGATAAAAATATCCTACCTATATTGAGAAAAACAACTTCAAATCAATACACCATACCACACTTACTAGAAAAATTGTCCAATCCGATCATAGATTAAAAGAAAATGCGCGCGAATTCTCAATTTTTTGAATCCAATACAAAGAAAACGCGCTACATTTTAGTGTTCCAAACAAAGAAGTTCGAATCGCGCGCGGTCTCTCTAGACGCAAATATTTTTTTAAATATATGGTTCTATGGTTATATTTTTTTAAATATTTTTTTAAATAATTTCAAATGTGCAGCAATAGGTATAACTACAGCACCTAAATGGACGTTTTAAAAAACAGAGGTGTTGACGACACGGATATGATAAGATAAAGTATTTAATTTGCAATTTGTAATTATGTAGCCTCATTATAATTATCCATATCAATGTCCTACAAATAAGTAGTTATCTACTGTTAGTAATTATTTATCTACCATCTTCTCATCGTGAGTTAGTACTATCTGGGTAGTTATTTATTTCATTTGGTGGTTATCAAGGTACCGATACAAGTAAGATTATTCAATTTCACACACGTACTTAGTAATTAACCCAAAACTTGCACAGGTATTTATAGATTTTTCTGTACAAAAAGAAAAACAATACTACCGTAAAGCATCTTAGCAAGAACACTGTACCACGGGGGTTACCATTACCTGAGTAAGCGTGACAGCGCAATACATGATGGAAGGCGACATTTCCTTTACTCAATCGTTCTTAAGACGGTGATAATGGTAAGCCACTTGTACGACTTCGTTGGCTAGCCGCTGGTTGTTCAGCATATAGTTATTTGGTTTAAATATTTACCTACTCTGTATTTAAAACTAAATAATATATAAGTAAGACAAAATAGAGAACCTCCTTTTTGAATGTCAGTCAGTTGTTTAGGTAACCGACCTAAAAATATGTTATGTGTTTTACAAAACATTAGTTTAGATTATTAATTTGTTAATAGTGTAATTTAATAAACATTTAAGTACAACTGATTTCTAATAAATTAAGTTTTTAATAATTCGGTTGTAATCTACCATATAAATAAGAAATCGCGCGCGGGCAATTTTTTTAAATCAATATGGGTTTGTAAAAAAATCATTAAGTATGTTGTTAATTTTTAATTATTATATTTTTTTATTTATTTACACATTCATGCTACAAAAATATTGTACCTATTTTTCGATGGCTTACAATATCTTTCGATATTTAACCTGCATCGGGGTTGTCATATTGTTTTAAACATAAATAAAAAAATATAGTATACATTTTAACATATGAAGCCTGGAGCACAGAATTAGTAATAGCCTGAAGGGAAAGTAAGTCTTTGTGTTGGGTTATCGTAGACGCGGAGTGGAAACAAATCAAAGAAATTTAAAGTGTGATTTATTATACTATCATACCTACTATACTCACTTACTTACTAAAATTATAAATGCGAAAGTGAGTTTGTTGGTTTGTTACGCCTTCACGGCCTATCTACTGAACAAATCTTTCTGAAATTTCGCATACACATAGGTAAAAGTATTGAAAAGGATATAGGGTACCTTTCATCCCCGGAAAAAGCACTGCGTTCCCGAAGGAAACGCGGGCGAAACTGCGGGCAAAAGCTAGTATGACATATTTAAGACTTTTGTTATTTTGGAATATTTCTGATGAATTTAAAACTAGCTGTTTGATTCTTTTTTAAAAAATATAAAAAAACATGAAAATATTTTATTAAAAAAATATATATATTAAAGAATGCCCCAACGGACGTAGTCGTCTACGACGCCATTCAGCCTCTCAGGGTAGTGATGGCTGGTCTTCGGGTTGGCCATGCTCTCCCAGATGTCTTCAGAGTTGAAGTCAGGAGCGTCTTCGGATGATACTGTTATCACAGGCAGCAGGAAGACGGCGCAGACGAGGCCGTAAGGTAAAGCCTGAAAACATCAGGTTATAAAAAATCCAAATCTTTTAAGATCTACTGAAATAGATATTCAATTCAATTTATTCTTTAAAACAATATACATTGTATTCGAATATTTCTTAACATTACTTAAAATAATAATAATAATGTATATTATTATTCTTAAAAAAAACAACAATTTTTTTCATTTTATTTATAAATTGTTTATAACAAGCGACCCGCCCCGGCTTCGCTCGGCTATAAAAACCTTCCCCTTGAATCAGTATATCTATTAAAAAAATCCGTATCAAATTCCGTTGCGTAGTTTCGAAGATCTAAGCATACATACACAGACAGCGGGGAGCGACTTTGCTTTATACTATGTAATAATTATTGCCTGAATTGGATATAACTACAACGGTGAATGATGGAAAATGCAGAGATCTTAGATTTATCGATTTACAATTTGTGTGAATGTTAGTGGTGATTTATGTTTGTAGGGATAATTACCTCTTGCAGCTCATAATCAAAGTCTTCCCGGGGATATATCTTGTCAGGATTCAGTCGCAGATTCACCAAGTACTTCCTCAAATTGTCATAGTAATGGTTGATCAATCGCTGGTAGTATTTTGCGCGGAATTGCGCGTCGGAGCCGCCGAAGATGAAATACATTAAGTCCGCGGCGCCACAGCCAGCGTGGATGGTCTGATAGTCGAGAGGAATCAGATCGATCGTCCCGTCCTAAAATGCAAAATGTTTTTAATAATATGACATTTTGGAGCCACAATACCTGGAAATTTATCTGTATTTTCCACACGTCATTAGCTTCAACATGATGATATCGAGCATGAGGATAAAGAAGAAGTCCACATTCACCATTTGTACCGTCTTCGGCAGCTTATAAGAGAAAATTCTCTTTACATGTTCGTGGTGTTCGAGCCTCCATTTGTCGATCGCTTGCTAGAGTAGCTAGCCGTAGAAATAGACACTATACTATCCTACTCGTAACTACTTTATCAATCTCTTTTTCTAGTATTACTCTAATTTATTCTCAACTAGCGACCGGCCCTGGCTTGGCATGGGCATAAAAACCTTCCCCTTGAATCACAATCTATAAAAAAACAGCATTAAAACCGTTGCGTAGTTTTAAAGATTTAAGCATACATAGGTACTCGTATATAGGTAGGGACAGAGAAAGCGACTTTGTTTTATACTATGTAGTGATAGTGATACTGAGCTGAACATCTACCACCACGTTTTAGACTTACCTTGTTTACTCTATGCATTATGTTGCTCGGTCTATAATCACCATGGATAATGACAGGCCTACGATTTGGCTTAGTGTAATGAAACACGCTCTCATTTTCTGACATTAGGTTTTCAAAAAATTTCCTTAATCTTTCCTTATTATCGTCTCTCGTCGCCGATACAGCGGTATTCACAAAATTTTTGAAATGATCACTCATTGATTTGTAAGCTGGTTCAATCTGGCTCGTCAGGTTCTGGAGCAGTTTGTCGTATTCTTCAGGATTTTCTTCTCCGTAGGCCATAGCCAATGCGTGAAATTTCGCGATGACCTCAACAGCTTTGGCAGCGTAAGGCCAATCGATAGATTTCAACCTATCATACATTTCGTAGCCTTTAACCGCAAGATTCTCTAAAACAATAGTTTCTTCATAAATGTTTGGATTATAGCCATAGAACTTTGGTAAAACATATCTCTCTTCCTCTGGGATTTCACATTTTTCTTCTATTCTTCTGAATATATTAGCCAAATCCCTGTATACGTATCTTTCGGTATCAAAAATGAATGTAGGCACGATGTTTCGGGTTTTCTCACACAGATTTGCTACCTTTGCGAATAATTTCAATTCTTTCTTATTTGGTGCAATTATTGTTGTATTGTACAGCACTGAAGTATAGTTAGCCCCTCCGCTCGAAATTGCTTCTATTTTGACTTTAGCGTCTTTGTAGTCGTGATCCTTAGCGATGTCTTCGAGCAGTTCACGCAGCATATTCTCATGATCTCCCATTGTTGTAACTTTGACGATATTGCTGTCTTTGAGATGCGCAGAAGTAGTTGCTCTTATAAATACTGGCGGTACAATCTTATCATATACATACAAAACAAATCGTACTATTATTTACTGAAATGATTATGGCCTTGCGTTTAGTTTATTGTCATGGAAATTATACATCTCCAGAGAATGACGTTGTACTTTAGTAAATCACTAGCGTTTGCTTTAGCCTCCACTTCAGTGGGAATCCCGAGAAATCTGCGGCCTTATTATATACTCAAGTATCCATTTCGCGCTCTAGAATAAACTCCTATGGTGCGTTGGAGGGTTAAGGAGGATGAAGTAACTATGTTTATTGATGAGTTAGTAATGATGTGAGGAGATACAGGTGTGTTTTTTCCTTATTGTTGGGATGATTTAGTTCTGGGGAAAGGCACACATTATGTTTTCGCGCTATATAACGGAGCATCACGTTGCCGAACACGCGTCATCCTAAAGCATCCAACGTTTACGCATAGATTGTTGTCGCCAGCGACTCCGCTCGGATGGAAATACATTACATTATAAGGCCCCCAGGTGGGGCGAAGAGCGTCCACAGCTCTTCGCCATTTCCATCGGTCTTGGGCCACGCATTTCACTTCAGCCCAGGTCGTTCCGATTGTTGAACTCCGCCGCGAGGTCTGCTTTGCGTGGACCACTTTTCACTTGCATTGAGGGGTCCGCTTCAGAGTTTGTCTTGGGATATGTGTTGGGTCCCGCCTAAGTGTGTGACCTATCCATGACCATTTACGGCGCCTGATCTGAAGATTTATTGGCATTTCCCGGCATTACTCCCACAGTTCATAGATGTTGCGGAATTGCGCGTCGGAACCGCCGAAGATAAAGTATAGTATGTCGGTCAAGCAGCAGGCCGCTTGGATGGTTTGGTAGTCAACCGGAATGAGATCGATGGTTCCGTCCTAGAATACTTATTATTTTGCTGATTATAGTTAGTGATTTATCAAGTTAACTTTACGTTGTTTTTTAAGTTCACGTTACTTTCCTTATTTTCCTCTCTAGTCGTTGATAAAGCGGTATTTAAAAATCTATTGAAATTGTATGTGCCTCATTATTTTATAAGCAGCTCAATCTGGGTGTTTAATTTCTGAAGAAGATGGTTGTACTCTTCAGGGTTTTGATCCCATAAGCATAAGCATATGCGTGAAACAGTGCGATAGTCTCAACAGCTTTAATAGCATAAGGTCAATCAACAAATTTAATTATGTCATACACTTCATAGCCCTGAGTAGTAAAGTTTTCTGAGACGATAGTTTCTTCGTAAATATTCGGATTGCAGCTGTATAATTTTGTTAAAACATATCTTTCTTACATTGGATTATTTTATCTTCATTCTTCTTCTATGCTTCTGGAGATTTTATCCAAATCCGTGTAGACGTATCGTTCTACATCAAAAATGCACGAAGGCACGATTTTAAGTGTTTTGCAAAGTTTTTGCGACTTTGGTAATAATTTCACTTCATTCCTATTAGGTGCAGATATGGCTGCGTTATAGAGCTGAAGTATATAATTAGCCTCTCCACTAGAAATGGCTTCAATTTTCCCCGTAACGTCTTTATAGTCATGTTCTTTAGCAATATCTTCAAGCATTTTGCGTAACATATTGTCATGATTAACTATTGTATACACTTTTATAAAACTATCTTTGAGATGTGGATCATTGGTACCTATGGTAGCTCCTATAAATGATACAATCTTATCACATGCAATTCAAATCATAGTACCATTAACTAATTTTATTATGGCCTTGCCTTTGTATAATAATGTTGTGTATTAGGTCCCCGGAAAATGACGTTGTAGGTTTTAGTAAACGATGATAAAGGGAAGCTTGTCTAAACGTCTAAATAAAATATTTCCTCGTACGGTTGCTTGGGTTGGGAGTCCCTACCGTTATATGTTTTAAAGAGTTTGGACTGATAAGACTTTTCATTCATTTCGTATAGGTGTCATGGTCAATCGACCATGTACACCCTGGTGTCAGAGTTCTTCGGAACCGCCTCTCGGCCTCTGACGTGGTTCCTTTAACGACTACCAGATGGCAGCCGGGACCAACGGCTTAACGTGCCTTCCGAAGCACGGAATCATCTTTTTTGTCAGACAAACGCCACTGGACCACTGGGGCAGTTAAGATAACAATGTATGATGTACCTATATTTAATAGGCAACACTTATTTTTCATCTAATCTATCAAACATAATATTTGCTGATAGGTACTGCTGCCACTTTATAAAGCGAATTTTTTTTTACTGAACGCGTACAAATTTCATTAAAATTGGTCCAGTTTTAGCGTGAACAGAACATACAAACTTTCGCCTTTAGAATATTATATAGTGGGATAAGATAATGTGTCACTTTCGGCAGTTATACAATCTTATACAATATATTGTTTAATATTGTTGCACAACATTTTTAAATAGACTTCAATAGTTCTGTGGACTAAAATCTTACTATACTTATTGTGTAAACTTAAACATGTCCAGTTTAGATCTTACTAACTTTTAGTTTTTTGTTTATTGAACTAGGTATGATCTGAGTATTCTTTACTTGTAGCCTAGCATACATAAAATCAGAATCTAAACCTTTATATAGATTACAGTAGTTTCCTCTAGTCCTTTATTAAAAACTAGCTGTTCCCCGCGGCTCCGCCCGCGTGGGACTCGGTTATATCGCGCCCAAAAGTAGCCTATGTTTGACCTCAGGTCGTTAACTACATCCCTACCAAATTTCATCACAATCGGTCCATCCGTTTAGCCGTGAAGAGGTGACAGACAGACAGACTTTCGCATTTATAATATTAGTATGGAAGTATGGATTAGTATGGATATTTAGTTCTAATTTTACTACCTTATTTACCTATATCAAAAAACATAACAAAGAACGTACCTATAAATGTTGACCTTCACAAAGCTGGTTGAAAATTGTCAACATCAAAATGATTACAATAATCATGACTTGCTTTTCAATGTAATTGTTACAGGTATACCTAAATATTATCTCAAATAAATAATGATAAGATGCCAATATTTATATTAGTTACGTGAAACTAATTATACATTTGCATAAGAAGTTAACCGACTTGGAAGAACGGGGGTGTCACTATCACTACATAGTGTAAAACAAAGTCGCTTTCTCTGTCCCTATATCCCGTTGTATGCTTAAATCTTTAAAACTACGCAACGGATTTTGATGCGGTTTTTTTTATTAGATATAGTGATTCAAGAGGAAGGTTTTTATGCCCATGCGAAGCCGGGGCGGGTCACTATTGATAATATAAGTAATCAATTCCAGCTTTATACCACCAGAACGGTCCATGTATTAATTGTTTCCCATCAATCTCATTGTATGCATGAAGGCTAAATAAAAAATATGAATGAATGAATAAACACTTTATTGCACCAACTACATGAATACATAATTGAATTGTACAGGATCGACGATGAAAATTAGTACAAAGCCTAAGATCAGTGTTTTTCAATCTTTTTTCATGATGCGACCGTCGACCGGATGGCATGAAAAAATATTTCGCGACCCCCCGAGGCCCCGACTACCGCTTTTTACCCAACTACGGCGAAGCCAAAAGGAAGCCAAAAGAATTTTGGCAGTCTATGTATGTAAGTATGTATGTTCCACTGTAGCGCCTAAAGTACTGGACCGATTTTAATGAATGAGATGCCAAAAGATTCGTAAAAATACGGACGAATGACGGAATTTAAACCTCAGATTCTAACCTCAAAAAAATTTAAACTGAGATAGGCATCACGTGTTTGGTATCAAAGTTAATGTCTTGGCGAGCACATTACAATTATGCATATAATAATAATCTCAATAAATTCCTTATTTCATTCTTTTTAGATACCACGTAGTCGGGTTATAGTTTTCTTAACTTAATTTTTATTTATCATTTATATATGTGTATGTTACAGTGTTACAAATATACATTCCATTTCCAAGGGGTCGCGACAACAGGTTGAAAACCACTGCTTTAGATAATCAACCAATCACCCAATATCATCTACGTATAAAAAGCAATGTACACAACACATTACCAGTAGTAACGATACACGTAAACACATCGCTAAATTAGTAAAAATCATGGACTCAGAAAAAACATTTCGAAATTTGTTAGAGGAAGTAGCTAAAGATCAAAATTATGAAAACTTTACCATCGAAGTAAAACCCATATCTACTGGTGGAGCAAACTACTCATCAGTATTATTTATAGGAACCGTCAAAGCACCTAACAAAGAAGATTTAGAAGTATTCGGTAAAGTGGCTTCAATCAGTGAAAAGATGCGCGAAGAGTTTGCCTCAACTGCCGCAACTGCAGAAACTACACCTTTTGACGTAGAACGCATTGCTTATCAAGAAATTGCAAAGATATATCACAAGATTGAGGAAAAACATAATTTACCTAAAGAAGACAGATTGGTTTTTTGTAAATTTTACGCCTGCGATTCAACCGCTTTTCAGGAAACTATAATTTTGGAGAATTTAGAGATCAAAGGATTTACTCTACATGATAGATTTGAATCAGTTGATTGGCCATATGCTGCTAAAGCTGTAGAAGAATTAGCGAAACTGCATGCCCTTTCTATGTGTTATGAAGAAGAATATCCGGAGAGTTTCCAAAAACATAGTCAGCAGCTTTCTTCTATATTAGATGGTATGGGCGAAATGTTAAATAGGAGTACGATTTCTTTGTTGCCCACTTCTTTAGCAGTTGTTAAGGAAGAGAATAGGAAGAGATGCGAAGCATTTTTTGCCAATGAAGCTAATATGGATTATAATAGGATGTTCAAACCTATGCGAAAAGCCGTGCTGGTTCATGGAGACTACAGACCTAGTAATTTGATGCACAGGCATAATGAGGTGAGTTAATGTTTAAAACCGAACATTTATGCATTACTTCGCTGAAATATATTTTTTTATTTAATAAAATAGGCACTTTTTCTTATTAAAAAAATATCTTATTCAAATCAAATTTCCTTCCTTTTGGAGTCTAGTAAGATGGAACAGTTCTAAAAGTTACTAAGTTACGTCCCAGCCAGGGACGTTGTATGGCGTCGTCGTACGTTTTTTCCCGGATGTCGTAAAAGCGACTATGGGGTCATGAGAAAAGTCTAATTTTTGTTTGCTTTTCACATTACTTTAATTGTCAATATGCTTTCGTTTATCGCCACATCAACGCGGATATCCTATTCACTATCAATTATTATCACAAATTTACAGTCGCTGAATAAAATCTTTTTATAGCAATATTATCTTGCCTTAGTATATTTGATTGATCCCATGTTTGCCGAAGATCCCAAGATCCCATACGATTTCTGAATGCGGCAGGCTAGTGGCTGCTCAGAAAAATAGAAATCCCATATATGTCATATTTCATACGGAAAGGAAAAAATACAAAAAAATACAAGATCGGGTTTGTCGGAAAATTCTTGACTATCTCCGAGGCGAATATCTCGGGGTCGGAAAATCTTTCCCTTTTAAATAAATTACTTTTCTTTTTACAGGACGGCAGTCTAGATTTGATCGCCTTGGACTTCCAGACCATGCGACCAAGCTCTGGAGTCTTAGATCTTTATTACTTCATCTTCATGGCGACAGATGGAGCCTTCCGGAAACAATACTACACTAAATTGATAGATCATTACTATGCAACGCTCAGTCGCATGCTGAGGGCATTTGGTCTCAACCCTGACAAAGTATACTCGAGGGAGGACTTCGATTATGAGATGAAAGAGGTAGTATTATGTTATTCCGAGATAGTATGTCAAAATGGGGTTGTGGTTCGCGTGGTTTAATATTATTGTTATTATTGTTTTTCCAGAATATTTAGGGGATTGTAAACTAGATTTACCTGCTTTTCTGATGAGAAGGTGGAAGAATTAGACCTGAGCGAGCATATTACAGATGTAGTGCTAGTAAGATGGGTTCTCATTGCCTTAGTAATTAATAAATATCGGAACAAGATGTTCTATGATTCTATATGTTCTTCTCCATATTGTATGCAAAATTGTGTGATGATCTTGACTTTCGCAATTATAATAAACTAGCAACCCACCCCGGATTCGCATGAGCATAAAAACCTTCCTCTTGAATCACACTATCAATTAATAAAAACCGCATTAAAATCCGTTGCGTAGTTATAAAGATTTAAGCATACAAATGGATATAGGGACAGAAAAAGCGACTTTGTTTATTATGTAGTGATATTTGTTGGGATAAATAAAATATATATTTTCAGAGACTCAACTACGGCTTCCTGATTTCGGTCTTCGGGTTGCCCATACTGACTGTGGAGAGTGAAGACGCGCCTGACTTCGGTGATGGGAAGGTCACCATGACCAACCTCCAGTTCAAAGCCGGGAAACTCCTCCCAGCCAGGATGAATGATCTTGTGGATGACTACATAGCGTGGGGAGTGCTTTAGAAGCCCATTTCGCGTATGAGGAAATTTTAAATTGAAGCCAGATTATACCTTAGGCAATACAGTGCTACCACGTTTATGAGTTGTATGTGTGAGCGTTAAGCGCGTTTCCCAGTAGCTGTAAAGCGCGTTTCCCAGTAGCTGTAGAGCGTCTTTCCCAGTAGCTGTAGAGCGCGTTTCCCAGTAGCTGTAGAGCGCGTATCTCAGTAGCATCTCGGCTTACGCTTCAGAGCCAAGGGTATGCTTCTACTGAGGTACTGGTTATTAAAATGGACTGCCATCTGAATTCCGAGACCCTTTTACAGGCAAACCGTTCTCATAGGAACAAGAGCCGGGTTAGTGGTCTGTCAGATTTTTAAGACTGACTCAGACTGACTCTGACCATCTGGCGATAACAACCGGGACTAAATCGGCTTAACGTGCCTTCTTATGCCAAGAGCAGCTCAAGATATAAATGCCACTAATCCAGTAGTAATTCTAATGTTATATTTAGTACAATAAAGAGTTTATCATTATATGCCACTTTTATTTTAAAATTCCTTAAAACCTAGGACCAGTAAGTATCCCTAGTATGAGACTTTATAAAAGCAGTCGCTAGCGTCTTCGTCTCGTGAGCGATTTTACGGCAAGAGGGACTGTTAATGTTATCTATACTTTATATACCTACATTTATGGTAAGCGCGGCGTTGGTCACCCGAAAGCAAGATGGTTCGACGTCATAATAAAATCGACGGTTATGGTTACGAACAGCACAAAGGGGCGAAGGGGCGAAGGGGCGAAGTGAATGGCACAACTGTCAACTAGAATACCCAGCAGTGGTTTGTTAAAGGCTGACAATGATGATAATGATGAAATCCATAGTTAAGGACCAGGGGTCAAACATAAGCTACTTTTGGGCGCGATATAAGCGAGTCACGCGGGCGGAGCCGCGAGCTAAACCAAGGGATCCGGCCGTTAGGCCCCTAATCCGCGACTACCACGGCCGCCAGGCGCCCGACTTTTAAAATTCGATTGTCCACGACGATGCCCCCGGCCGCAAGTAACCTGTTTTGTTTGTTTGTAATATCTTTATTGCTTTAAAATACATAGTAAAAGGAACATTATTAAAATAAGAAGACTGTTTTTTTGTTGCAATTATCTTGAAGAAGTATTGTTGAGAGCAGAACTGCTAAGAAATATTAAACAAACTCATTTTTAGGGTTCCGTTCAAAAATGTAAAAACGGAACCCTTATTAGGATCACTCGTACGTCTGTCTGTCCGTCCGTCCGTCTGTCACAGCAATTTTCTCCGAACCTGCTGGACGAAAACAGATGAAATTTGGTAGGATGGCGTAATCCTGTGACCCAAACACAGATGTGCAAAGTAAATAAATATTTTTAAAAAATAAGTACCATTTTCGGGGGACAAATTAGTAATTAAAAAAAAGTTAACAAAACTTCCGTGTTATATATCAAAAGAAAGGACTCGTTATGAGGACTTCAAATATATTTTTGTTATTATTGTAACATAAATAGTTTTGATTTTATTCATGAAAGAAGACGAAAATTGACCATCCCTGAGCTCCGAAACTACAGAGCCTAAAATTTTGAAAAAATACAAAATATAGTTCTTAGCCTGAAGATTACAGGAAAACCTACAAGAACTCTGTCAATTGACAATTAAGTTGTTAAGTCAATATAAAACGTTCATGGAAAATAGTTTTTTAGTTCACTAAAACACCACTTGATGGCGATAGTAGTAGTGTGTTGTCATACCACAATTGAATTTAAAAGCTGACATTGGCATTGTACGGGACCCTCTTCGAGTTTAACTCGCACTTGACCGGTATTTTACATAGAAAATCCAAACTCACGTGATAGTTTGGATTTTCTATGTAAAAAATGAGTTGACATGAAAACATAGAAATTCAAATTGTATAAAAATGTCACATATATAATACCTTCAATACACACGATGCGACATATATACATACACATTATAAGATCGCACGTTACAGAATACGAAGTAAAAAATGAGAATTGTCTGTTAAATAAAAGGCACACTCGTCAACGCAGCGTTAGCAAGCGGGGTCTCACCATGATGTATACCTATATAAATGATAATATACACAGCACAATTTGAATGAAAATTAAATTGAATAAAAACTAATTCAATGCACAAAAGTACTGACTCAAATTTCCAGTAAAAAAGTCCTGTTTTACAACCGGGGGCCTCGCGGCCGGGGGCCTCGTGGCCGGGGGCTTTGCGGCCGGGGGCTTGGACGACAATCAAATTTTGAAAGTCGTCGCTGGGGTCGTCGTGGAGTATAGCCGGACCCAAACCAAATAGGTATATATATATTTTTTTAATAGTTTATACGGCCATGGAATCTAGTCCTTTAAGGCCTTTCTTGAATTTATTAATCTTCTTCAGTCCTCCTTAAGTCACTCGAGTCAAAAATTCAAGTCAATAGTCAAGTCCAGTCAAGTAAGTAAGTCTAGTCTAAGTCAGATGGCTAAGTGAAGCGGTGGAAAAATTTCACTTAGCTATATCATGGAGATTTTGGTGACAAAGATAAAAAGTCACGTAATCGACACTGTATCACTTCCCAACACTCACGCTTGTTCACGAACACTTTGCGAATAATAATCCACCAATATTATGCACAAACACTCGAAAAAACCTAAGTTTTGGAAATTAAATACAGCGCGGACATAGCGACAGTTTACTTTCCTTCCAAAAACTCCTCAGTTTCATTGTCAACTTCAAAATAGGTATATAGATAAACTACATAGATAAATACCACAGACAGATAAACAGACCCAGGAAAATTTGAAAAAAAAAAATCCTGGGTTATGGGTATCGAACCAAAAATCATCACATTGGCAGAATAGCGCGTTTGTTAATCATTTAGGTAATTACACTGCATATTTTATTAACAGCATAGATATATCTCTTATGATAACTTAATCAAAAACTGAATCATTAATAGGATAAGACGTGGATAAGACAATCAAAAACATAATCTTTATTTTTTTTATACCTAGGTAATAAGCACATTATACAAATACGGAATAAAGTATTATTGCATAATCGCCTGAGCAGAAGCAACTTATTTATGCGAACCAACCTGTTACTTGCGGGGGTGTAAAACTGTGGAAATAAATGTAATTTTTGTTGATACCTTCATTCCAATAATCCAACACTACTTGGATTTTTCCCACTACACCCATTTAAAAGCATTCTCGTGTTATGTTTCTATTGATATTCCTATTTTAAATAGGTAGTCAAAAATTAATTAGCCCATTACATCCATACTTCCATACTAATCCATACTTCCATACTAATATTATAAATGCGAAAGTCTGTCTGTCTGTCTGTCTGTCTGTCTGTCTGTCTGTCACCTCTTCACGGCTAAACTGCTGAACCGATTGTGATGAAATTTGGTAGGGATGTAGTTAACTACCTGAGGTCAAACATAGGCTACTTTTGGGCGCGATATAACCGAGTTCCACGCGGGGCGAAGCCGCGGGGAACAGCTAGTTATTTATAAGCCCATCTCATCAGCCGGGCCGTATTGCCTGTTTGCATACTGCATGAACAGAATAAGAAAACGCTTAATGGCAATACATTCAAATAAATTCACTAGCTGTGCCCGCGACTACGTCCGCGTAGCGTTTAAACTTATTTTAGGTTTTTACCAAAATTCCTACATTAAAACAAACATAATTTGCATTTTCTTTGCCGAAAACCGGGCGAAGTGAAGCAGAAGAAGTTGTTAAGCGTATCCTGGACTCCTAGGCAACCGGCTGAGGATGCATCCGGGAAAACGCTAGGATGAAGAGAAGCATCTTAATATTCTGTCCACCTGAATCCAGTTAGTCCCTCCCATCTCGTCCGGGACCATGCTGTCACATCAGTCTCGCCTCTTTTCGCCTCATTCTACCTAGGCTGTGTCAGACAGATGCCTTTGGCCAGCCTGAAAAATCTGACATTGTTAATCTCTATGGTCATGTTCCTATTGGTCTGGTTTCTCTATAAAAAGGATTACGTACGTACCCACCTTATCTTTCGTAATTAGGACCATAATAGTATATATTATCATAATTTCATAGCGACTGCCTCAACATAAATTCTGAGCAATTTCGTGCATTTACTGAGGAATTCCGACCAACATAGACTTGTCCTTGTTGTGTAAACATTACGAGACGAAAAGGATCAAATCTCAACACTCCTGTAAGGCAGTTGCAAATTAAATCATTGGATAAAACATTGGACAACATGGACATATCGTGCGAAATTCTGGAACGCATAGAATCCAGTCCTAATGACAAATTTTAGTTTAACTTATTGGTTGAAACTCTCAACCAGTGGCGCAGTGAGATTAACTCTAATATGTATGCTATTAATGATGACATTAATGAAAATTTCTGGAAAATCGAGTATAAAATCAAGTCTATCAGGCACGAACATAATAAGTCATTGAAAACGAATGTCAATGCTTTAAACTTAGAGTTGAAGTCACTTGTATTATTTCAAATTCTAATATAAATTATTCTTGTATTTTATGCCAATAAAGATTATGATTCTGATTCTGATTCAAACTGAAGAGCACCAGGGTCTCGCTCGTTGGGTAGATGAGACATCAAGAGTACTCGTAGCTAGCTCACAAATCTTGACAACTTACTCCCAGATGGAGATGAAGATCGATGTGCTGAAACAACAGGTATGTTTGTAACTGTTTGTACTTATATGTCTCAAGACTGTAGCCGGCTTTAGATAATCATCCAATCAGGCAATATTATCTACGTATAAAAAGCAATGTATTCAAAACACTTTATCAGTTACATATATTACGATACACGTAATCACATAGCTAATTTAGTAACAATCATGGACTCAGAAAAAATATTTCGAAATTTGTTGGAAAAAGTGGCCAAAGAACATAATTATGAAGACTATTCCATCGAAGTAAAACCTATATCTACTGGTGGAGCAAATTACTCATCAGTATTATATATAGGAACCGTCAAAGCTCCTAACAAAGAAGATTTACAAGTATTCGGTAAAATAGCTTCAATCAATGAAAAGATGCGTGAAGAATTTGCCTCAACTATCGCAACTGCAGAAACTTCACCTTTTGACGTAGAACGCATTGTTTATCAAGAAATTTTAAAGATATACCAGAAACTTGAAGAAAAACATAATTTATCTAAAGAAAATAGATTGATTTTTTGTAAATTTTACGCCTGCGATGTAACCGTTTTTCAGGAAACAATAATTTTGGAGAATTTAACGATCAAAGGATTTACGCTTCATGATAGATTTGAATCAGTTGATTGGCCATATGCTGCTAAAGCTGTAGAAGAATTAGCGAAATTGCATGCCCTTTCTATGTGCTATGAAGAAGAATATCCAGAAAGTTTCCAAAAACATAGTCAGCAGCTTTCTTCTATGTCGAAAGGTATAGGCGACATGTTTAATAAGAGTATGCGTTCTATGGCACCGACTTCTTTAGCAGTGGTTAAGGAAGAGAATAAGAAGAGATGCGAAGCATTTTTTGCCAATGAAGCTAATACGGATTATAATGTGATGTTCAAACCTATTCGTAAAGCCGTGCTGATTCATGGAGACTACAGACCTAGTAATTTGATGCACAAGCATAATGAGGTACCTAAGTTAAAATTAAAAACTGAACATATTCGTAATTACTTCTTCGAAATCAAAATTTTATTCTTAAGACTCATGGGTCTCTTATTGTTATAAAAATATATCTTTTAATTATTTATTACTAGCTGTTGTTACATCGAGCCTAAAAGTAGCCTATGATTGACCTCTGGTCCTTATTTATATCCATACCGAATTTCATCAAAATCTGTTCAGCGATTTAGCCGTGAAAGCGTAACAGACAGACTTTCACATAATTAGTATATAATAGAAGTATGGATATTTCCTTCCTTTTGGAGTCTAGTAAGGCGTAACAGTTACTTTTAATACGTTTCTTCCCGTGGAGGTTGTAAAAAGGAGTATGGGATCAGGAGACAGGTATAACAGGACTAATTTATTGTAAGTACCGCATTTCACAATACTTTTAATTGTGAGTCAGCTTACGTTTATCGCCATATCATCGCGGACACGAATTCACTAACATTAGTCATATTTCCAATCGCAGTTTGAATAATTACTTTTCTTTTTACAGGACGGCAGTCTAGATTTGGTTGCCTTGGACTTCCAGACCATGCGACCAAGCTCTGCAGCCATAGATCTTTATTACTTCATCTTCATGGCGACAGATGGAGCCTTCCGGAAACAATACTACACTAAATTGATAGATCATTACTATGCAACGCTCAGTCGCATGCTGAGGGCATTTGGTCTCAACCCTGACAAAGTATACTCGAGGGAGGACTTCGATTATGAGATGAAAGAGGTAATTGTTATCACGAGAATGATGAATTGCTGTTATGGTTCAATAATGGACGTTAACGGTTGTGGGTTGTGGGTTCAAAACCCTTATTTTTAACCCCCTATAAAATGTTTAATTGTTTATTGATTCCACTAGCAAGATTGGCTCTCATTGCCTGGACAAAAATAGAAATTGAAAAATTCTTCACCTTATTTTTATTAATATAATAGTAATAATGTTTACAATCCTAACTTCTTAACTAATATAAATGCAAATGTAAGTTAGTTTGTTTGTTTGCTAGCTTTCACTCTTTATCTACTGCACCAATCTTCCTGAAATTTTGCAAACACATAGCTATGAGTAATTGCAAAGTACATAGGCTACCTTTCATCCCGGGAAAAAGCACCCGAGGGAAATCCATGCGGGCGAAACTGCGGGCGAAAGCTAGTTTAAAATAATTTATTAATAAAACAGTTGGGGGGTTACTACCGGCTCTTAAAACCATGCAAGGTCCAGTGAGTAAGCGAGGCAGCGCAATACATGATGTAAGGCGACGTCTCCCTTACTCAATCGTTCTTGAATGGTTTTTAGAGATGGTGGTACAAAGCACCTGATTTTTATGTGTAGTACTTTCAACTACCCACGAGAGAAAGATTTATATTTAAATTTTTTTATTTATTTAACTTTATTGCAAAAATACAATAGGCGGACTTAATGCTGAAAGCATTATCTAACAGTCAACCTTTAGTTCAAGCAGATAACAGTTTGTGGGTGTAAAAATAATATTTAATTAAATAACAAATATTATAAACTTACATAATATAATGTTTGTTGGGATATTTTTTTTCAGAGATTAAACTTCGGATTGTCGATTTCGGCCTTCGCGTTGCCCATAATGACAGTGGAGAGTGAAGACGCACCTGACTTCAGTGAAGAGACTGCCTCCTTAGATAACCTCCAATTTAAAGCCGGGAAACTCCTCCCAGCCAGGATGAATGCTGTCGTAGATGACTACATAGCGTGGGGGGTACTCTAGGACCCCCAATTCCTTCATTCATTCTTCTTCTTCGTCATCAGCTTAAGCTTCAGGGCCCAGGGTACGCTATTAGAAAGGAGCGACTGCCACTGGAGCTCCTTCATTCATTATTCATCTTAAAAATTGAAGCTAGATTACCCAAGGTCGAAACTGTGTTACCACTTGTGGTGTTCCGTTCCTGGGTATTATAAAACTTGCCCGGAATTCTGGAAATATTTGCGGAAATGTTCTGAGAACTGCCAAATGATTGGCAACTTCTGGAAATTTTCCAAAGTTCTTAGTAACTGGGAATTTTTCCAAAGTTCTTGGTAGCTTTGGGAATATTTCCGTAAATTTTCAATGGGAATATTCCCGTATACTGTTAATTTTCAGCGGGTACATCACATCCAAGACAGGCCTTGCTCGCCGTCGCTTGACTTGCAAGATCGTTAAGAACACGCATGTTCCGCTAGGTTATCTGTCTGTATTCTGTATTATAAATCAATGTGAAATTCTGTATTATTTTTGGCAAAATAAAGTTGTTATAATTATTTGCCACTAATTAAGACTTAAGATGTGCTATTTTTATTATGTTTTTGAATCAATAAATAATATGAATCAATCGTAAATCTAAGCTATGAATACCTACTGTTATTGTAAATAATAAAATAATATATGTACCTTCCATGCTGGTCTGGGAGAAAAAGAAAAACATAGAATGTACCAGCTGCTTCTCTTCCCGCGCAAGCCGTAAATGTCGTCTGAGGGAATCGCTTAATGGGGAAATAATGACATAGGCGATGTGGCTAGCAACCCATCACTATTGATTTCCTGTTTCAACTACCATTATGCTAAACGTGGCCTAAGGTCTTATGGCTCTAGGCTCTGTCTACCCCGTATGGGATAAAGACGTGATCATATGTATGTATGTTTGTTGTATGTATATGTACCTAACTTTATTTTTGAAATTATTTTTAAATAGGAATCTTTGTGAGAGCTGTACCACTTGATTTAATAAACGCAGGGGCTAGTGACTTTGTATGACAAACCTTTAAAGCGCCCCTGGCGAATAGTAAGGTAACTAAGAATTTTCATATAAAAACCTAATGCAGTCGTCTGCGTTTATTAAATATCATGGCGGAATCTGAAGGGTTTTTTCTCACTCAGTCGGTAAGTCGATATATTCTTCTACTTATTTCAAATATTCATTTACTTTAATTATTAAAATTCATAATGATCTAAGTTCATAATCATATGCATAGATTTTTAAAAAAATCATGTAGTGCGCGTTTTCCATATTCTATGATTATACGTAAGTAAGAGCTTT
This sequence comes from Apomyelois bistriatella, assembly GCA_947044815.1. Classification (NCBI taxonomy): domain Eukaryota; kingdom Metazoa; phylum Arthropoda; class Insecta; order Lepidoptera; family Pyralidae; genus Apomyelois; species Apomyelois bistriatella. Next base: position 769,946 of record OX345705.1, read on the forward strand.
AGGCTTTTTCTACCAGTCAACCAACAAGCATAGCCAACAAGATATGACCATCCCCCTACATTTGAAGTCTGGACTTTAAAATATAAAAAAAATTACATGGAAAACTTAATAAGAAGTAAGTATAATTAATGCATGTCATGCAATAATTACCTACAAGGCTGTAGTATAAAAAAAATAGAATATCCATACTTCTATACTAATATTACAGAATTAGTAAAAGTAGTAACGTAACTATAGTACCGATATAGATAGGGTTGCCATTCTCTAAAATTTGGCATCCAGGACAAGACGCGTGCACACCCCGGATTTGAAAGCCCATAACCCAGGCATGTCAACAGGTCTTTTAGACAAAGTCATGTCACAGTAAAAAAAATATACCCGGACGCCCGCTAAACTAGCACAAATCCGGGAAAACCCGAACAGATGGCAGCCCTAGGTATAGGTAAGTACAGGTACCAGCCTGGTACCGGGGCCATACCAAAATCAATGCTACCGGTTCCCATAAATACCGGTATTTCAAGCCAGGATTACGGCACAGGATTGAAATGACGGCACAACTAGACAGACCTATACCCAGCAGTGGGATTCTAAAGGCTGTCAATGATGATAACTAGTGGTTCTGTGAACAGTAGACCTCGCGAACCACCTCCGTTAACCCCCTTTTCCTTTTTTCATAACTCTTTATATATTTCCCATTCTGTTATAAAAACAAAATAAAAATAATAATAAATTTATCTATGACCGAAAACGACCATCGACGATCTTGCGGCCAGTGATATAAGCAATATAACAATATAGCAAACTTCCCCCATTTTCGCCCCCATTTCCCCAATAAAAAAAACACGACATAAAATTAAAAAAAAAATACAAGAACCACGTGTATCAAGTTTCATTAGGATCCGTTCGTAAATAACGTCGCAGAAAACTTTCCTCCTTTTTTCCCCCATTTTCCCTCCAATCAAAAAAAGCTCTCGACTATAAATTGAAAATAAATCAAAGAACACGTGTGCCAAGTTTCAATAGGATCCGTTCAGAAATGCGACCTCTAGCCCGGAACAAACAAACAGACAGACAGACATCCGGACAAAAGCAAAATTTGCCAGTCTCGAAATGGAGACTCGCTCGCTTCGCTCGCTCGGTCAATGATCATCATCATATTGATTGAGTAGGTGTCACGGTCAATCGACCATGCACACACTGGTGTCGGAGTTCTTCGGAACCGCCTCTCGGCCTCTGACGTAGCTCCTTTAACGACTACCAGATGGCAGCCGGGACCAACGGCTTAACGTGCCTTCCGAAGCACGGAATCATCTTTATTATCAGACAATCAGGTGAATCAAGCCTGTAATGTCCTAACCAAACTGGAAACAACTAAACAAAGTATGCATATGTATGTAAACAAAGAATCGAACCTACGACCGGGTCTAGGCAAACGCCTTAACCACTGCACCACGGAGGCAGTTTTTTATCATAATGATAACAAAGGTATAGATAAACACTACAGATAAACAGACACAGGTGGCTTGCTATCATCTCTAAATATCATTTAAAAACGAGTGAGTAAATGAGATGGCGCAATACATGATGTAATGCGATATCTTCCTTACTCAATCGCTCCGGACCAACAACCATATTATAACAATAAGAGATTATTGGATCCCCAAGGACAGTAAAAAATAGGCTATTTTCCTTGACTTGGTATCGAACCCAAAATCATCACATTGGCGGATTAGCGTATTAATACAATAAATAACTGCCTCCGTGGTCCAGTAGTTAAGGTGTTTGCCTGTAGAGCCGGGGGTCATAGGTTTGATTTCCATGGGAAGCATACTTTGTTTAGATGTTTCCAGTTTGGTTAGAACATTGCAGACTTGAATCAAATGATTGTCTGATAATAAAGATGCTGATAAAGAGGCTGCTATCTGGTAGTCGTTAAAGGAACTCTGACATCAGGGTGTGCATGACCGATTGACAGTGTCACCTACACGAAATTATAATGATGAGCGTGATAATAATTAAGGTAATTACAACAGCATAGATATCACAATAATGATAACTTAATCAAAAATAGACCACTGAATCATTGATAGGATGACAATCAAAAGTATTAATCTTTCTAAATTTTATGTTTTGTATAAATATGTGCCTCTAGATAACAAATCAGTAGTGCCGAATGAAATCCGGTCAATGCGAGTTTAACTCTCAACGAACAAACAAAACAACACAACTTTTATAACAGCCAAGGTCCCTCAATCACAATCGAAAACACGAAATCAAAAACCATTGGAGATAAAGATGAAGTCAGGTAGATGGGTATAATACTAGTACATTAAACCAACCTCAGTTGCCGCTGACATGCGACCCCCTCTGCCAAAAGTATAAGATCGCCGGTCATACTGCTTGTGTTCTATTTAACACGCACACTGTAACGGGATTTAGATAAATAACTAATCAGACAACTTTATCTGTACATAAAGGCGGACGCGGACGACAAATACGACTAGTATCGACTCACGCAACCACACCAACCACAAACATGGACACAGAAAAATCATTCCGAAATTTGTTAGAAGAAGTAGCTGAAGAACAAAATTATAAAAACTATTCCCTTGAAGTAAAACCTATATCTTCTGGTGGAGCGAATTATACCTCTGTGTTATACAAAGGGACGATAGCAGCGCCGAACAAAGAAGATTTGAAAGTGTTTGGTAAGGTTGCTATCATCAATGAACAAATACGTGAACAATTTGCACGCATGTATACGTCGTCAGATACTTCACCATTTGACGTAGAACGCATTGCTTATCAAGAAATATTGAAGACGTACGAGAAGATTGAAGAAAAACATGGCATACCAAAAGAAGACAGATTGAGTTTTTCAAAATTTTATGGCTGCAGTTCTGTTCTTATGCAGGAGACTATCATTTTGGAGGATTTAGAAGCCAAAGGGTTCACTCTTCATGATAGATTTAAATCAGTAGATTGGCAATATGCTTCTAAATCTGTAGATTCTTTAGCAAAATTTCACGCTCTTTCCATGTGTTATGAAGAAGAATATCCAGACAGTTTTCAAAAACATTATCAAAGGTTTTCAATGGCAGTAGACGATGTGGCTGAAATGTTTGATACAACTATGCTTCCGGGGATAAATAAATGTTCAGCAGTAGTGAGAGAAGAGAATAAGGAGAGATTCAGAGCATTTTTCGACAAGGAAGATAATCGTGATTTTGGTTTAATATTTAAGCCTATTAAAAAAGCAGTGTTAGTGCATGGAGACTACAGGCCAAGCAATCTGATGCATCGCTATAATGAAGTAAGTGAACATTTTTTTAAATTCAAATTATTAAATACTGTTTGGTTTATACTATCTCGGACTTTTTTGTAGGCATTATTGAGTTCTACAACTTTTCTATAGAAGTCAACCATACATCTCTAACCATTTAGGCAGCGTTCGCGAGAATCGTTAACGTACGGCAGGTTTTTCGTCGACTTACTCCACAATTTTCACTACCACGAAAAATCCTATCTATTTTCCGGGATAAAATATAGCCTATACGGATTCGGAAGAATCCCTCTAAGTAATGGTAAAAGAAATTTTGAAATCGGTCCAGTAGTTTTTGAGCCTATTCAATACAAACATACAAAAATACAAAAATACAAAGGTTTCCTCTTTATAATATTAGTATAGACTAGTATAGATATATAGATTTGACTTGGTTTAAAATACTGATTTACTTTACTTATCATGGCTATTGAACTTCTGATTCCATAAGAAGTAGGTGCCAACCTTCTACTTTTTCTTTTTCATTACTGAAGGTTAGCTGTCAGCTCAGCTCCTTAAATCTAGCCTTATCCATAGCGAGAGATGATTCCGTGCTTCGGAAGGCACGTTAAGCCGTTGGTCCCGGCTGCCATCTGGTAGTCGTTAAAGGAACCACGTCAGAGGCCGAGAGGCGGTTCAGAAGAACTCTGACACCACGGTGTGCATGGTCGATTGACTATGATACCTACACGAAATGAATGAATGAATGAAATCAGTCAACAATCGAGGAGCTCGATAGTCTAGCGCGGCGCGCGTGTTCATAACGATAGTGCGCGTCAAGCGACGGGGGGCGAGTGGTTGGATTGGTCGCCATTAGTGGCATTTCTATCTTGAGCTCCTCCGTGCTTCGGAAGGCCGTTGGTTTCGGCTGTTATCGGTAGATGGAAGTCGTTAGGCTATGTCAGATGTCTTTAGGCAGCCTGAAAAATCTCTCAGTATTGGCTACTAACATACCCGGGTCTGGTTTCCATGTAAAAAGGGTTACGGAGGTCAGACGGCAGTCGCTCCATTGTAATAACCAGTTCCGCCAAATCAGGACCATGATTAATAGCATACCCTGGGCTCTGAAGCGTAAGCTGAAGATGCAACCGAGAAACATGCTCGGACGAAGAAGAATCAGTCCATTGTCAATATAACGTCACGTCACAATGTTATCGTTTCGATATTGTAATCAGTAATTTGGTAACCTTGTAAATTGGAGATAAACACTACCTACATAGATATTGATCATATAAAGACCTTTTCGTACGTAGGATTGTTTACCCAATATTATTTTTTAGCAAATTATCATATTGATTATCTAACGCGTTATACGTTCTCACTACCATTCGTTATCGTTATTTCTAATCTTAATTCTTTAATAAATCAAGTTCCTGATAATCAAATTTTGTTTACTATCCATGCATAGATTTATATCGTGAAGGTCGTATTTTATCCTATACCATTCAACGAGCAATATATAAGGTGTACTCAAATCAATTGCAAATATTTTAAGGGTAGATTCAGACCACTATACTGAACAACTTTTCCAAATAAACTTATGTCAAAATATGAAATTAATTTTTTCACTCTCCATACTTAAACAGATCTACTATTGTATGGGAGGTCAAAAAACTTTTCGTATTTCGATATAAGTTTATTTGGAAAAGCTGTTCAGTTTACTGGTTGAGTCCAGCTTGTATAAATTTGTACTCGCGTTTTCGAAAACGGCTCCAACGATTTCTTTTCTGTATAAAACGAGCAAAGCTCGATTTGTCTACCCAGATACTTTGTGCCTATCTCAGCTAATATTATTCCTAGTTTAAGAGACGATAGAGTTGACTATTCTATTAAATCTATAATTTTCTATTAATGCTTATACTCGTTGTAATTATTTATTATGGAAATTGAGAACAGAAGAGGGAAAATGTCACATTTAATACGACACAATGACTTTATGAAAAAAATTATGGAAGGCAAGATAGAGGGAAGACGGGGAAGAGGTAGACCAAGAAGGAGTTTTATAGAACAAATAAAGTGGGAGTTGTGTCGTATCAGGAGGTAAAAAGGCTAGCGAAAGATAAAAACACCTGGGGGGTTACTACCGTCTCTCCATGCAAGATTCAGTGAGTAAGCTAGACAGCGCAATACATGATGTAAGGCGGCATCTCCCTCACTCAATCGATCTTGCATGGTTTTAAGAGACTGTTGTAAGGGGCCTGGAAGCCACTCCACAAATTTTAGATAGATAAACTTATACTCAACGTTTATCATTATGATTTTCTTACTATCTTTTACTCTCTGTTTTTCCTGCAGGACGGCAGCATTGATTTAGTCGTTCTGGATCTGCAGACTATGCGACCAAGCTCAGCGGTCATTGACCTATATTACTTCATCTTCACGGCCACGGATGGGGCTTTCAGGAAAAAATACTACACTAAGCTGGTAGACTTTTATTACGCCACGCTCCATCGCATGCTGAAGGCGTATGGTCTTAATCCTGACAAGGTTTATTCGAGGGAGGACTTCGATTTTGAGATGAAAGAGGTAGATAAGATGGTTTATTTGACTGATTTGGCACTTGAAGCATATAGTAGATATACGGGTAGGGTGACATAAAACACCTACACAATTTTACGCCCGAAAAGTCAAATGATACTCAATTTTGAGAGCTGCTCAAGTATCATGCTGTCACTGTCATATCGTTGACGTTCAGCGCGACAGCATGATACAGTTCTCAAAATTGAGTAGCGTTAGAGTATTCGGGCGTTAGCGTTAGTTTATAATGCTGTTAAGTACAAACAAGCATGTGACTTGCCTAATGGAGAGCGGTTACCGCAGCCTATGGATGCCTGCAACACTGCTGCTGATAGGGTCCAAAAAGATTTCTGTAATTTTACTACTAAAATTTAGGTAGGTACTGAACATAAAAATTTGGCTTTTTTTAAAGTCACCCAGAATTATAGATAAGAAAGTACACAGAATCAATGACTATGGGGGAGAAATAGTTTTACAATAGAATTTTATTTTTGATATAGTATCTGTGTAAACCTTTTTTGGCCTTAATTTAGTACATTATCTTTTTATATAACTACTAGCTGTTGCCCGCGGCTCCGCCCGCATGTGCCTCGGTTATATCGCGCCGGAAAGTAGGCTATGTTTGACTCCTAGTGCATAACTATATCCATACCAAAGAATGATGGGGGAATTTTTACGAATAAAAAAAAAAATACGGATGAGTTGATTTTTTTTTACAACATCATAAGAGTCCCAGAAATACATTTCTGTAAATAAAATATTTTTAAACCCCCGGGAAAAAAACTAGATTTTTATTTTAAATTATGTTACCAGAACTTAAATATGGCAATGTAGAAAGTGAAACATTCGCATAGAGCCACGACTTACAACTGCCAATGTCACTGTCATTCAAACTGACTTGAACTCTGTAGATTGCGGTCTACATAAAGAAAGTGCAAAGCAATAAATATATTGACTTTCCTAATATCCTAACCAGGTACTCTACTATAATCAATTAAATTAACTGTCAATGTCGATTTGACAATGCTAGCAACTGTCAGAGTGACATGATGTTTCAGTTTAGTTGTGGTTGGGTGGGGTTTGTTTTAAATATGGCGATGGAAAATGAAACAAAAGGACGACTTTTAAAAAACGGAATAATTAAAAAACCCCGGGGTTTACAATTATTTAGTGGTGGTAAACGTATAATTAGTTAAGTGTTCTTGCTAATGCGATTTGTTTCAAGTTATCTATATTTTTTGTTTTTTTTCGTACAAACGATGTATGGGGCTTTGCCAGGATTCTTTCATCACAATCGGTCCAGCAGTTTAGCCGTGAAGAGGTGACAGACAGAGAGACAGACAGACAGACTTTCGCATTTTAAATATTAGTATGAAAGTATGGATGTTTTTTATCGCTGTTGGTTTTCCAATAAAATAAAAAAATAACTGTTTCAAAATCTATAATTTCAGAATCTTCGTTACGGTTTGATGGTTTCTATCTTCGTGTTGCCCTTAATGACTGTGGAGAGTGAAGATGCGCCTAACTTCGGTGACGAAAACACTTCATTTGGCAATTTCTTACAAATCAAGACCGGCAAGCTGTTCCCTGAGAGGATGAATGAAATCGTGGATGACTACATACAGTGGGGGTTGCTCTAAGATATAGCTCGCGGCATATACTTAAGATGAGACCTCGGTGAACACTAGCGTCACCGTCATTTAAAAATCATTACTCACTGAAAACACAAGTTATCAAAAATCCCTCTGCTGTAATTATGGTTCCGGATCTGAAGTTAATTTTAATCATATTCAATTATTAAATTATAGATCCATATAGTTACAAATTGCAAAACTGCTAAAAGTGGCCATTTTAAGCAATAATGCAATTGTTAACTAAAGGGAATTATAATTTAATAATAACTATGTTTAAAGTTAACTTCAGATCCAGAACCTTAATTACAGCAGATATATTTTTGAAAACTTGTGTTTTCAGTGAGTAATGATTTTTAAATGACGGTGGCGCTAGTGTTCACCGAGGTCTCACCTTAAGATGAGACCTCGGTGATCACTAGCGCCACCATCATTTAAAATTAATTATTAACAAGTGACACACACGGTGACTCGAACGATAATCATTCGACTCACCGGTTTTGGGTGAGTCATACATCTCAAAAATAGCACTCAGAACCTTAATTACATAACACGGATTTTTAATAACTTGTGTTTTCAGTGAATAATTAATTATAAATGACGGTGGCGCTAGTGTTCACCGAGGTATCACCTAGTGTTTGTTGTAATGTATCTGTGTTCTCACTGTTTTTACATATGTGATTGCAGCGACAAATAAAGAGTTTATCTATCAATAAGTTGGCAATAAACTGAAATGACCTTGAATGCGCAGTAGCCGATTTTCATACAAATTTCAACGTGCGCAGCCTCCCGCACGTCCCGTTTGTGGCCAATGTGCTGGGTTATACAATGATTATAAGCCGGGCTTACACTTGTAATTTAATCACAGGATACTATACTAGTACAGATCTTCAACCGCCATAAGTACAGTGGGCTGCAGAGAAATCTGACCCCCGTGCCACAAGTATAGCTATTGAAAGGGGGTCAGATTTCTCTGCAGCCGACTGTACAAAAAATCGCGCCGATTTTTTTGTGTGTACCTACTAATAGTCTTACCATACTTTCTTTATATAAAAGGTGGACACAATTCAACTGCAAATATTTTAAGGGCAGATACAGGCCACTATACTGAACAACTTTTCCAAATAAATTTATATCGAAATACGAAATTTTAGTTTTTCACTCTCCATATTAAACTAGATCAGCTGATTCTCAATTTGTATGGGAGGTCAAAAAAAATATCGTATTTCAACATAAGTTTATTTGGGAAAGTTGTTCAGTTTAGTGGTCTGAATCTGCCCTTAAAATATTTGCAGTTGATTATAATTCACCTTACCTATATTTATATATGTATCATGCAACTGTTTGTTTCTCAAATCCATACTTCCATCCATACTTCCATACTATCCATACTTCCATCCATACTAATATTATAAATGCGAAAGTCTGTCTGTCTGTCTGTCTGTCACCTCTTCACGGCTAAACTGCTGGACCGATTGTGATGAAATTTGGTAGGGATGTAGTTAACGACCTGAGGTCAAACATAGGCTAATTTTGGGCGCGATATAACCGTGTCCCACGAGGGGGCGAAGCCGCGGGGAACAGCTAGTAATAAATAAATAAATAAATATTTTGACATATTATCGCCGCATCTATCAATCACTTGAGAAGTTGAGACACTGTGTTTCTAAATCCGATAACTTATTAAATAAAGCACTAAATTAGTTTGTGGTATAGGATGACGATATAAAATCTTACATTAATAATTCACACTCTATTTAATTTTCATAATTAAATATAATAGTGTGACTAAATTAAATTTTAACTAAATTTAATTTTCTTAATCCTTGTAGCGGCGCCGACTATCCATACTATCCATACTTCCATATCCATACTAATATTATAAATGCGAAAGTCTGTCTGTCTGTCTGTCTGTATGTCACCTCTTCACGGCTAAACTGCTGGTCCTATTGTAATGAAATTTGGTAGGGATGTAGTTAACGACCTAAGGTCAAACATAGGCTACTTTTGGGCGCGATATAACCGAGTCCCACGCGGGGCGGAGCCGCGCGGAACAGCTAGTTGGCAATAAATGTAACTAAATATTTCTCTTAGACAATGGGATCACATCGTTTTTCTCAGGTTACTATACTTACTTAATTTACTAACAAATTTGTAAACAATAGTGTAAGAAATAAAGTATATTTGTTAAAAACTGTTGTGATAATTCTATATATTTTTAAGCCCGACGCAAAGAGGGGTGAAATAAGTTTGACGTGTCTGTCTGTTTGTGCATCATAGCTACCGAACGCAGGAATAGATTTATATTTTTTCTTGTTTTAAAGGTGACTTATGTGCGAGTAAGAACACTCGCAGACATGTTTGAAGAAAATCGGTTGAGCAGTTTATAAGTTGTGGGGGTGAAAGTGGGGAAAATACCTAATGTCTGCAAATATATGTGGGGGGAGAAATCAGTCTACCCTCCCTTACTTCTGAAGACAGAAAGCGTCAATTTTATTTTATTTTCCTTGATTAATACTATTAAGTAGGCATACGGCTCATCTGATGGGAAGCGGCAACCGTAGCTGAGACGCCAGAGGCAATGCGAGCGGGTTGCCGACCCTGGAAGACTTCTTTCACGCCTTGCTTGAAGACCCTCATGTTGGAGAGAAACCATAGTAGGAAGTTCATTCCATCTAATTAACACTTTTGCAGATAGTAAACAAGATAACAGTTAATGTCGAAAGGCGTTACTGTCAGTGAATGTTAATTAACCTTTTTTTTTAATAAAACAAAGAACTGAAAAAAACATCTACTTTGGTTTCCTACCCACACATTTTTTTTATATTACTCATAAATCCTATATCCTATACTATTAAACGAGCTATATATAAATTTGTATTCTCGTTTTCGAAAAAGGCTCTAACAATTTCTTTGAAATTTTAAACTAAGTTCTTACATTGTCAAAAATATAATCTAGCTAGGTTCCATGTCTGGGAACATTTATTTTACCCATATTTTCACCCAAAAAGATTTGCTGTATAAAACAAGAGAAGCTCGGTTGCCCAGGTAGGTACTGAGCACTTCATGGGACGAAACACACAATGAACGACTCAACAATTAGGGGTTGAGTTAGTAATTACCTAAGGGTAAAAGTAATGAAAAATATAAAGTAATCCTTATTATTTTATTTATTAGACCTTTGGTTTAGATCACTAGTCCGAGTTATCAATTTCAATACAGTTTATTTATTTTTATTAACATACAATTCCTTAGATTTTTTATTTTCTAAAAGTCAGACCACAGAGAAATTAATTATCCTCCGTGGGTCAGATGACTCAAATATCACATTGCATTAGGAAGCTACATAAAAATTATAATATAAGAATTTGTATAATTTAAAATAATCAATTCAATTCACAACATAATAATTCGTGTTCTCTATTTCATTCAAATTAAGAATCGTCAGAAATAAATGTCAATATTAGTTTTAAAAAAGGAATTTGCGTGCAGTATTCTAATCGCCATCTTGTTACAAGATGTCAGTCATTATTTTTTTAAAACGACGGCTTTTACCAGCGTCCATAGACGGCCGCAGTCCACAGTAATTCAAGTCATGACGATGTTTATTTCAATATGCCCCATTCCTTGAAGTCTTCAGCAACTTCGTTCATTCTCTTCGAGAACAGTTCGCTGGTCCTGGTGATGTGGAAACCGTTCATGTCGGTGTTGTGGTCGATGACTGGAGCGTCCTCCTCATTCACTGTGATGATGGGCAGCGAAAAGATGGACATTGTCAGGGCGTCTGGCAGCATCTGAAAATTATTTTTATTTGAGGACTTTCATTTATATCGTGTGGATTACAAGGTTAACAGGGCCAGCACACCATGGTGTCCGAGTTTTTAGAATTGGCCCTCTGGATCTCTGACTTAGTTTTCAATGCTCGTGTGACATTCTTGGAATGCTACGGCAACAGTCTTCAGTCTCAACCTAATGATGGAATAACAATAATTTCCGTTATTACATTAGCTTTAGGGTAAAGTAACTTAAATCAGAAAAGAAGTGGTCTATCTCATACCTAAAAATTGTAATTCTTCATCGTCATTAAAGTTGTCTGCCTACAGAGCCCAGGGTACGCTCTATCATTATCATAGGCGCCACTGGAGGAACAGACTTCTAAGAAAAACGCGAGAAAAAAAATGGTACCTCTTTCCACTCGTATTCGAAGTCTTGCTCTGGGTATTCAGCGTCAGGGTCCAGTTGAAGCCTCTTCAGAGCCTCACGGAGGTAGTTGTAATAGTGCTCCTTTAGGTCATTCTGGTGTTTCTTCCGGAAGGCTCTGTCAGACCCGCACATCAGGAAGAACAGGAGATCCGAGACTGGACTGCCGGCTTGGAGTAATTGGTAATCCACAACGATCATTTCCATTGAACCATCCTGTAATGAATTAATTAATATTTACTTTACTACATAATACAATGAAGAAAATTCGAGAAAAGAGAAGATTTGTTATAATTGACCATGATTTTTACTATGCGATACCCGCAAAACTGGTGGCAAAACCTACGTTTTGTTGCCCATAAATAATTCGCCATTAAGTTTTCTCTAGCTCATATAGTGTTGTGTCTTAAACCTTCTGAAGAATTATTCAGGTAGGTACATATCGGACTACAAAAAGATTTTTAAATTAGTGCTTAAGTTCCAGTGATTAGCGTTGACAAATAAATAGACTATAAAAATTAAGTAAGAGAGATTAATGTAAAACAGAAATGGACATACGTAGTTATACGTTCAGGGCAAACACGTTATGGCTACATATTAAGCTTCTTTAAACTACCCTCAGTTCCATGAACACGTTTCGTAAAAATAAAATTTAGAGAATAAGACCAAGTGTATGCTATAAAGAAAATAATGAGTAAGACTTACGTCATTAACTTTGTGCATCAGGTTGCTTGGTCGGAAGTCTGCGTGTACCAGGACTGGGCGCCTCAGAGACCTCCTCATGCTAATGAAGGCATCCCCATTGTCACCTTCATAATGCTTCTCCAGCAACTTCGCGTTTTCCTCCGAACAGGCCTTGACAGCAGCAGCCAGCATACTCTTGAAAAATGCTTTCAGATGATTCATGTCCTCCTCCGGATGAAATTTGTAATTATCCGTCACACGCTGAAACTGCTCTGGGTTCTCCTTAGCAAATGCAATAGACAAAGCGTGCAGCTTAGCCATTTCCTCAACGGCTTTTGACGCGTAATTCCAGTCTATCGACTCGAATCTGCTGTGGCATGAGAATCCACGAGCTGTCAGGTCCTCAAGGACCACGGTCTCTTGGAGTTTCGTGTCGTTGAACCCATAAAACTTTGGGAAGACATACTTATGTTCTTGCGGCACACCGCTCGTCTCTTGCAAGGTCTCGTAAACATTTGCCAGTTCGTTGTAAACGAATTGCTCAGTTTCGAAAAGGCGGATATTACATTGGCTTCTAAGGGTAGCTCCCATGAGAGTCACCTTGGCGAAGACCTTCAAATCTTCTTTGTTCTTACCAGATATGGTGACGAGGAAGAGTTTCGACGTGTAATTCGCTCCTCCGGTGTTCAGGGTTGTGACGGCGAGCTGGTGGTCTTCATATCCCTGCTGTTCAGCGATGGAGTTCAGGAGGTTGCGGAGGATGGTCTCTGGGTCTTGACTTGCCATGGTGGATACTGGGAGAATACTGCGACGTTGCTTGGGCGCGGCTCGTTAACGTTGCTAATATAAAGCCGAATGTACATTTGCGGAATTGTATAATTTTATATGTTTCTATTTTTTCCTTTTAGCGCATTTCCGACTATGCTATTGTTATATAGTGTAGCATATAGCAATCAACACAATGAAATGTATACAAAGCGATATCGTTGTGCTATGAACTATTATATTTTATGCGTTGATGAATATAGCTATATTAAATACGCTTTAGACGTACCTAATAATATAAAACTCGTAGTTTTTAGTTGGTATAGAAGTGTAACATATTGGTACCTGGCTTTTACTGTTTGTAGGATAAGTTGTATAAGAATAGAAAAAATATTGAACATTCTTATTCATCAACTGACTCAGCACAGCATCTCGATGTAGATTGTCAAAAAAACTACCTATGAGATAGAACAACTGTTTTTTTTTTTTACTTACTTATACATTTAGTACTTGTTGTGGCTTTGAGCTACTAAGGGTGTTACTGGGTTACACGATCGGATAAAGTAGATAAAAATTATATCCTGTGCACAAGTCCAAACGTCCCTGTTAAACTTTTCGAGCTTTACAAAATTAACGTAGAGAATGCTTTAGCCTTTAAGTCCGCTAATTTAGAATTATGATTTACTTGTGAAACAATAAAGTTTTAATAAATAAATACAAAATTTACTTTTATATAAATTTAATAATTAATTTCAATAAGTTTTATACATTTTCGTGAATGTGACCCTAGCTTTAAATATTCTGTCGATGGAAATTCTAATAGGAGGGTAGAATGAGGTGATAATTTCAACAACTACCTCCATTACGGAACACGCCATGGAAATAAAAGTATGCCCTGGTACAAAAAAGGGTAGACAGAGGATCATCGTATCAGACTAAAGAATAGAACACTCTCTTTTATTTCAATTGTAAGGGAACACGTTAAGCCGTTTGGTCCCGGCTGTCATTTGCTAGTCGTTAAAGGATCCACGTTAAGAGGCCGTGAGGCGGTTCCGAAGAACTCTGGCACAAGGGTGTGCATGGTCATGCATCTTTGTTTAACTGAATGGGGATTGCTTTAACAACAGCATTCTCTTGGAAGGTAAAGGTCAAGCAGACGGCCGGTTGATACCCAATCTTATTCTATTCTCTAAATGATGATGATAATCACCAAATAGTGATCAGACGACCTGAAGAGGGTCACAAGCAAGTGCTGGATGCAGGTCCAAATCCTGTGACAATCTGTTCAGCCGTTTTGGACATTAGCCAGAACAAACAGAAAGTCAGACAAAAAATATAAAAAAGAAACAAAGCTTATTTTGTTTAAACAGAAACTTGAATTTTATTCATACTAATATAATAAAGCTAGAGTTTGTTTGTTTTAACTCTTATATCTTTAGAACTACTGGTCGAATTTGCAAAAATCTTCCTGCGTAAGATAGACTGGCTCTTGGGGAAGGTTATAGGCGACAGTACATACACACCAAGGGCGAGAGAAACCGCGAAGAACAGCTAGTAGATAAATAAAGCTAAATTCAACGAATATGTGTCTCGTTGGAGACCTGGTGGCTTACCACCATCTCTTAAAACCATGCAAGATCCAGTGAGTGAGGGAGATGTCGCTTTACATCATGTATGGCGCTGTCTCGCTTAGTCACTGGATCTTGCATGGTTTTAAGAGATGGTAGTAACCCCCTAGTGTCGATGTTGAACACGGATTAACTTTCTTGATTTTGGTCCGATCAAGAACTCCGATGGTAGCTGGAGAGCGGTAAAACAAATCAAACCATTTATGTTATTGTGTACATAATTTACAGAAGATAGTACCAATAAATAATGAGTTCTCTATATATAACACGAATATAGAAAATCTGATCAAGAAGCCAAACATATTGGGAGTGTTTAAGTCGCAGTGAAAACGCTTAATTATCTGGTGGCTTACCACCATCTCTTGAAACCATGCAAGATCCAGTGAGTAAGAGGGATGTCGCATTACATCTTGTATTGCGCTGTCTCGTTTATTCACTGGATCTTGCATGGTTTTAAGAGACGTTAGTAACCCCCCTGGAGAGAATGGGAGAGGGCGGTTGCGTCAAAGCAGCCTATTTGGATTTCAGGAAGACGGCCGCCCCAGATATCGCTGGAACGATGTTGTGCAGGCTGACCTGGAAAAGAAACTCGAAGCATTTACAATTTTTATTATGAAAGTCTTCCCAAATTTATTTATTTACTAGCTGTCTCGGCGAACTCCGTGCCGCCTGAACCTGCACTTTACTCACCGTTTAAACCTTCCCTGAACTTCCACAAATATTTAATTATTTAAACCCTCGGCACAATTTGTTTTTTAGTAGTGACACGTCAAACTTATAACACCCCTCTTTTTGCGTCGGGGGTTAAAAACGAGCGAAGCTCGGTTGCCCAGGTACTAAGCACTTAATTAGATAACTTGCGTAGCTCGATCACAACTTATAAGAACTCGTCGTTAATAATTCCGTACTAAACGGGAAATTCTTAATTCTACAGTATACCTGTTGTAGGGATATTTGATACCACAAGACTAATTGTTGAAGATGTTTCCTCAATAACCTTTTTGTGTCGTGGGACACATGGCCAAGGCTATGCATTGACAAGGTTACTTTGGATTTCCTGCACACATGTGATTTAAAATTACTCTATCATTATTCACAAAGACTTATTACTCACGCGTGTCATTAGTACTTAAATGCATAGACACAACCATTGCCAACTGACAGAAATTTAATCACTAGGTACATCACTATTACTACATCCATATCCATACTATCCATACTTCCATACTATTATTATAAATGCGAGTCTGTCTGTCACCTCTTCACGGCTAAACTGCTGGACCGATTGTGATGAAATTTGGTAGGGATGTAGTTAACGACCCGAGGTCAAACAGGCTACTTTTGGGCGCGATATAACCGAGTCCCACGCGGGGCGAAGCCGCGGGGAACAGCTAGTATAGTATAAAAAGTCGCTTTCTCTGTCCCTATGTCCCTTTGTATGCTTAAATCTTTAAAACTACGCATATAAATGTTTTGGATAAAATGGGGTTTTTAGTCGTTTCGCACCACAAGCGATTCGAACCGCGGTGCTAATTGCTTAAAAAAGAGCATTTTTTGTATGGGATCTTTCGCACCGCGGTGCGAATCGCCAATAGCTCTTTTTGTATTGGTTATTTCACACCGCAGTGCAAATAGCGATTCAATCTGTGATAATGGCATGTTTAAATTTTATACTTTATTGATATATAATCATAAATTATATACTATCTCGCAGTTTTTTTTACATTTTCCATTTTTCTTCTTATATTATAATTCTATAAGACTAAATACCCATAAAATGCTGCAGTGGATATTGTAAAGCCAATTTCCAAGCACTTAAAACAGTTAAAAAAATTGTCTGTACATTTAGTATTTTTGACTGAAATGGATAGCAAAAAAAAAATTTTTTGTCTGTATGTATGATTCGCTTATCTCCGAAAGTTCTGAACCTATTTACTTAAAACTTCCACCAATTGCTTTGTTTTAACTTTGTAAAACACTAGCGACCCGCCCCGGCTTCGCATGGACATAAAAACCTTCCTCTTGAATCACTCTATCTATTAAAAAAACCGCATCAAAATCCGTTGCGTAGTTTTAAAGATTTAAGCATACAAAGGGACATAGGGACAGAGAAAGCGACTTTGTTTTTTACTATGTAGTGATAGTGATGCTTTTGTTTTAGTACAATAAAGTTATAACAAACAAACAAACATATAGATAAACATCCAAGCCCCAGGCCAATCAAAAAAGATCATTTTCAATCCTGACCTGACCGGGGATCGAACCCGGATCTGACTATAAAAGTGTCTAACCATATCTGGGACTAGCTTCAAACGCATGATTGTGTCTATAAATATATAAACATTTACATAGCGATTACTATTAATGACGACAAACAAACTTAACATAGTCCTACTAAGATAAAGACAAGACAAGTCGCATTTGAACCGTTCATTGATTGTGACAACAGTGAGATATTGCGCAACACCAGATTATTTTCGATACGCTTACTCCATACTCCATAGTGATTCACCGTAATCAAGACTGGACTGATCAGTCTACACGCGATTCTGTACCATGGCGGACGCCGAAGTCTCAATCAAAAAACTTATCAACGAAATTGCCGAAAAACTACACTACAAAAACTATGATGTAAAACTCAAAGCGTTTAACACTGGCGGCGCGAATTACACCTCTGTGTTATTTTACATCACATTAACAGCCCCTGGAAGAGAAGAATTGAATTTATTTGCAAAAGTTGCCAACGTTAATGATAAGTTTCGCGCTACGGGCTACGTTGGTAGATTATACGTCGCCGAACAAGAATTTTATAATGAAATTTTAAGCGTGTGGTCAAGACTGCAAGACAAGTACAACATACCAGAGGAACACAGGTTTGTGTTTCCGAAATTCTATGGCGGAAACCCTAAAACCGGCTTTGAAACTGTTGTTCTGGAGAATTTGATTGCCCAAGGATATACTACATTCAACAGGTTTAAGCCTGTCGACTGGAAATACGCTGCGAAATCGGTTGAAGAATTAGCGAAATTCCATGCATTTTCGTTTATACATAAGAAGGAAAATCCGGATGAGTTTGAGAAAATTGCGGAGAAATTAAAGTTTGAGTTGCCCCCTGAAGATGGAACGACAAAGGATTTGTGGAAGAAGATGGTGGAACAACCGGTGCAAGTGCTGGAGGAAGAGAAAAGAGAGAAGGTCTGCAAGATCCTCAATGGAGATAATGCGAAAGAACTGTACGTGAAATTCAACAATGCTAGAAAGCATCCGGTTTTGATTCACGGCGACTACAGGCCAAGCAATTTGATGCATAAGGATCAGGTAAGTTAATTAGTTTACTATCCAAATCGTAACATCAGTTTGAATTGGATTAAGTGGTTTAGATAAGTACTACCATGAACTAAATTGATTAAAAATATTCATTAACATCTTAGTGTTGTTCGGGTTACTTTTAAGGTCCTAGCTCTTTGCAAATTTTTATTTTTTATTTATATATATATAATAAAACTGAAGAGTTTGTTTCTTTGTTTGACCGCTTATAACTTGAAAACTACTGGTCAGTCAGATTTGCAAAATTATTTTTGTATATGAAAGCCTGATTCTTGGGGAAGGGCTATTGTACATACACACTAATGGCGAGTGAAACCGCGGGGAACAGCTAGTAATAAAATATTTTGACAATGCTAAAAACAGATGATTGATGATTCAAATACAAAATAAGTACGTGCTTTTAACTTCAATGGTTTATGTTTACGAACATAGAAATTATAATTAGTATATTCAGTGCTCTAGACCGGATTTTGGGCTTTTCGTTGCCAGCTGATACCGATGTTTCAAGGTCCTTCTCTCCTCCATCCAACCATCTCAGGCTGTGTCTGCCCCGACCTCTGCGACCCTCTAGTTTACTCTCCAGTAAACGCTTGGGGACTCTGGCTTCGTCCATCCTTACCACGTGACCTGCCAATCGCAGGCGTTCGATTTTGATGGTCTATCACGTAGGGTTCCTTGTTTGTACAGTTCACAGTTGTATTCTTCACTGGTGCTTTACCACCATCTCTTAAAACCATGCAAGAACGATCGGGTAAGGGAGAATGTCGCCTTACATCATGTTTTTCGCTGTCTCGCTTACTCACTGGATCTTTCATGGTTTTGAGAAACAGTAGTAACCCCCCTTTTGATCCTCACAAACAGCTCCAAATAGCATCTAACTGCGGGAAAAATCTAGCCATCAGTAAAACAGCTCGTTCGAAACGTTACGGTCATCGAACGCGTATTGTGACGGATGTGATTCGCCCTTCAATTATTTGGTCCCCATTGTGGTGCAAAGAGGGTCATGGTTTTAGCACAAGATAATCTCAGCAAATTGATAGACTGTCGACCCAGTTCAGTGTTTTTTATTCTATACTAGCGACCCGCCCCGGCTTCGCATGGGCATAAAAACCTTCATCTTGAATCACTATCTATTAAAAAAACTGCATCAAAATCAGTTGCGTGGTTTAAAGATTTAAGCATACAAAGGGACATAGGGACAGAGAAAGCGACTTTGTTTTATACTATGTAGTGATAGTGGTGATAACTTTTTTCCCAAAAAACAAAAACCGACTTCCACTTGTTTACTGGGGCCATCTTTAACTTCGTCAAATTAGAAAACTCAGACACTTAGGTGTGCATGGTCAATTGACCTAGTACTCCAATAGACTACATATTATAACAAGGCATACAGGGTCGATTGACCACTCTGACACCACAGTGTGCAGGGTCAATTGAGCTTGTAATTAACACTCATATGAGTTAATACCAAGGGAAATAGATTTTCAAGTTACTGCGATAGTATGAGGATTTTACAAAGCTAATACAGCAACCATTATCAAACAAGCTACTTTTAAACTACGAAATATCAAAAAATGCTCATTTTATTTGAGCTAGCCGTTATGCGTTTTCCAGTTATTTTGATTTTTAAACCAAACTACGGCGCCGATTTTGATATACTTTCTATGGGACCTAACTGAAACTATATCCATTCCAAAAAAAAAGAATTTCTAAAATCGGTCCGAAAATGACGGAAAGAGGTCACAAACAAAAAAAAAACAAATATTCAGTCGAATTGAGAACCTCGTTTTTTGGAAGTCGGTTGAAAATTACTTGCAATAACATACGGCCCGCTAAAGATTATGGGCACGAGGTGACTGTAGGTAGCCTTAATTACGCTCGTGGTGTTACTAGCATACTGCCAACTTGTTGCTTATAATATTTCACCCTTCAAACCGGAACGCAATATTGGAAGAACTGGGGGATTACTACCATCTCTTAAAACCATGAAAGATCCAGTAAGTAAGGGAGATGTGCCTTACGTTTCATGTATTGCGCTGTCTCGCTTACTCACTGGAACTTGCATGGTTTTAAGAGATGGTAGTAGGCCATCTGCTGTTTGGCGGCAAAAATAGGTGATATATATCGGTCTGAAGGAGACTTAATATCGCTATTACAAAGCTACAAAAAGTAGAAAGTTTTTTGAGTGACAAAACTTAGTGACCTACAACTAACGGTTTATTCTTCGTTCGTCCTGAAATTTTGTCCCACATTTCAAAAAATGATTCGTTTGTCCCAGTCACTTTCATATTCCCGGTTTGTCCCAGTTCACAAGAAGGTACTTTAAAGGTACAGCTAACAAAAAAGTATTTTGAACGAATAACAAACAAAAACCTATATTATTTAGAAAGAAAATTACTTATAAAAAACAACGGGTCGAACAAGGAATGCAAAGTGGGACCAACTAGGAATAAAATAATAAAAATTGTACATCGGGACGAAGGAAGCATAATGTTTGGGACTAACTAAGAAATTTATTAGTGGGACAAAACTCAGTGGGACAAACGAAGAATGAATCCAACTAACATAACACATCATGCCGAAAAGATGCTTTATTTGTAGAACACACCAAGTCGAAAATACGCTTCAAACATGTTTATCTGTTTGTTTTTCCATCGACACTGCATGTAAATAAATAAATAAATAAATATAAATAAATATATAGGGACAAATCACACAGATTGAGCTAGCCCCAAAGTAAGCTCGAGACTTGTGTTATGGGAAACTAACTCAACGATACTATATTTTATAACAAATACATATATAGATAAACATCCAAGACCCAGGTCAATCAGAAAAAGATCATTTTTCATCTTGACCTGACCGGGGATCGAACCCGGGTCCCTCTGAGTAGCGGTCAGGCTTGTTAACCATTACGCCACGGAGGTCGACATGTAATTTATTTAGTGTAATATGATAATTCGAGTATGTGCTATATAAGTACCTCACACATACAATTACAAGTATTTATCTCATAAACATGTTCGGGCAAAAGCCAAAAGCGGCATACAAATTATAAATGACTGACATTTGCGTTGTCGCAACCGAAATTCCGCGAATTGTTAAATTTTCTGGTAGGTGGTCTATTATCAAAGAATTTGGAAACCGCGCGCGGGCAATTATTTTTTTAATCTATGGTTTTTATGGTCACTGCTTTCGAAAACAATATGTCGTCTGTCGATGATATAAGTATACAGATATAAAAAAAATTGATGCGCGCGATTCTAAACCAAATTCTTTGGTTGAGCAGTAGGTATATGTCGTACGTTGCAAGGCTTATTCTTATCAATCTTATCATCGAGTTCATATCTATGCATATAGTACTTATATATTTTCTTTGATGATAGTACCTACTAATCTCGGCACGGCTTATATCTAGACTTGTTTCTTAACGTCGATTTGAATATAGAACAGACATAATTTGGTTCAATACAAAGAATTTAGAATCGCGCGCAAAGGCATTTTTTTTTTAAAATCTATTGTTCAATATTTTGAGTTGTTATTTGTGGGAGTTTTTGGAGGGAAAGTTAACTGTCGCTATGTCCGCGCTGTATTTAATTTCCAAAACTTAGGTTTTTTCGAGTGTTTGTGCATAATATTGGTGGTTTATTATTCGCAAAGTGTTCGTGAACAAGCGTGTGTGTTGGGAAGTGATACAGTGTCGATTACGTGACTTTTTATCTTTGTCACCAAAATCTCCATGATATAGCTAAGTGAAACTTTTCCACCGCTTCACTTAGCCATCTGACTCAGACTAGACTTACTTACTTGACTGGACTTGACTATTGACTTGAATTTTTGACTCGACTGACTTAAGTAGGACTGAAGAAGATTAATAAATTCAAGAAAGGCCTTAAAGGACTAGATTCCATAGCCGTATAAACTATTCAAAAAAAAAAAAAGTTGTTATTTGTACATACATACATATAATCACGTCTTTATCCCATACGGGGTAGACAGAGCCTAGAGCCATAAAACCTTAGGCCACGTTTAGCATGATGGTAGTTGAAACAGGAAATCAATAGTGATGGGTTGCTAGCCGCATCGCCTATGTCATGATTTCCCCATTCGGCGATTCCCTCAGTCGACTTTTACGGCTTGCGCGGGAAGAGAAGCAGCTGGTACATTCTATGTTTTTCTTTTTCTCCCAGACCAGCATGGAAGACTTGACAGAGACATGGTTTTTTGTATTCTTGTGATATACAGCCAGCATTAAAATTGCACGGATCGCTGAGCCGTAGAATGGCTGATAATAAGTTAAGCTATCACGCCCCACTATTATTGTAAATTGTGTTACTACACAATGGAGCGTTGTGGCCTTGAACTGGTTTATCTCGTGGAACTCCAATGTCATAGCCCAAATACTGACCATCCACTTTTCTCTCCAATTTATGTAATCATACAAATTCAAATTTGTTTAGTTGTGTGTACCACAATATACTGTACCAATTGAGTAAGGGAGTTGTCACCTTACATCATGTATTGCGCTGTCTCGCTTATTCACTCGTTTAGTAAGCCACCTGTTTTTGTTTTTTTT
This sequence comes from Apomyelois bistriatella, assembly GCA_947044815.1. Classification (NCBI taxonomy): domain Eukaryota; kingdom Metazoa; phylum Arthropoda; class Insecta; order Lepidoptera; family Pyralidae; genus Apomyelois; species Apomyelois bistriatella. The sequence continues at coordinate 792,596 of OX345705.1, forward strand.
TTTTCTTCATACTTTTTACGGCTATGGAAACTAGTCCTTTAAGGCCTTTCTTCAATTTATTAATCTTCTTCAGTCCTACTTTAGTCCAGTCAAGTCAAGTAGTCAAGTCAGTAGTCTAATCTAGTCAAGTGAGTACTTCTAGTCAGTCAGATGGCTAAGTGAAGCGGTGGAAAAATTTCACTTAGCTATAACTTGGAGATTTTGGTGACAAAGATAAAAGTCACGTAATCGACACTGTATCACTTCCTAACACTCACGCTTGTTCACGAACGCTTTGCGAATAATAATCCACCAATATTAACCACTAATAGTCGAAAAAACCTAAGTTTTGGAAATTAAATACAGCGCCGACATGGCGACAGTTTACTTTCCCTCCAAAAACTCTTTTTGTTAATATTATAAAGATGAAGTGTCAAGTTGGAGTTGTTCGTAAGGGTTTCGGAACTATGAAACCGATTTCGAAAGTCTTTTCTGCACATGATAACCTGATTCTTGTAGAAGGATATAAGCTATTATAGTAAATATCGATAAGGGCAGGGACAGCAGGAAAGAGCAAGTATGTACCTAACTAATAAATAAAAGCGAACAATCACTGACTCGCGTTAACTCATCTTATCTCAGTATAAATAAAAGAACTCGTGTAGGTAACACGATCAATCGACCATACGCACCCTGGTGTCCTTGATTCTTTTAACGACTATCTACCAGATAGCAGCCGGGAGCAACGGGTTTCTGATGCACGGTATCACCTTTAATTATCAAACAATCAGGGTGATTCAAGCCTGCAATCTGCAATGTGTTAACCAAACTGAAAAATAAAATAAACAAAGTATGCTTCCCGTGGGAATTGAACCCTCGACTCCTGGGTCTACAGTCGAACGCTTTAACGGATATACTATAAATTTTTCAATATTCATAATTATTTTTTACTCCTAACATAGTTTTACTAACATATGAGTCATGATCACTTGAATAAATAAATTTTCATTTATTAATTCATTTTACAACTGAACCACGGTAGCATCCCTTAGTCCCATTTCGTAGCTAGCTTTAAGGCTATAAGAAATAATAGAATGGAAGAAACATGATTGAAGATAGGAAACAGTAGTTAAGAACGAGTTTCCTGAAAACTTCTATGAAAGTAATTAAACATTATAGAAAAACAACATATGCCGTCATCTTTTGAAAAAAAATAGGGCTTCTATAACCATCGGGTAAAAAGATACCTACAATTTTTTTCATACCTACAGCTTATCTTTCTTTCTTTCAAATTTTGTCGTATCCTTAATTCCAGGATGGAAAGCTCGTCATCATCCCCGTAGACTACCAGACCATCCACACCGGCTGCCCGGTCATCGACCTCATCTACTTCATCTTCCTGTCCACTGACGAGGCCTTCCGTGCCCAATACTGGGATGAGTTGCTTCTCCACTACTATGATCAGCTCAGCTTGGCGCTGCGAAGGTTCCAGATGGATCCCACTGAGGTCTATCCTAAAGAGGAGTTTGATGAAGATATGAAAGAGGTACTTAAGTAACTCTTTTTTTTCTTATCAAGTGGCAAGTACTGTACCCCTCTAGTATGATATTTTATGAACGCAGACGCTGCGTTAGGAATGTTTTCGCCCTGGAGCGATGACGTCGCCAAGATTGGAGGCCCTATGTGGAAAAGAGTCGCACAAGACCATGGAGAGTGGCGTACATTGGAGAAGGCCGTTCTGCAGTGGAAAAATAAGCTGCAAAAGAAAAAAAAGGAGATGGAATTTCTTATTGCACTATACAGTGTAGCCAAGTGTCAAACGCGATTCTCTTTTAGTCTTCCATCAAACATATAGCATAGGTACTCGCTGCGAATGTCTTCTGATCGCGAGTTTTCGCTTTAAGTGTCATAGGCTATTGGGTGCGAATAGAATCAATAGCAGCGAGTTGAATTTGCTGCGGTTTGAATTTAACATGTTCAATTTAAGTCGCTGCAAATGTCGCGATAATTTTTGTGTGTGACAAGGTGCTCGCTGCGAATAGAAACAATTCAATTCAATTTATTTATTGCAATTAATATTGTACAAGCAACAACAGACGAATCTCTTGGAATTTTCTCATCAACAGACTGTAGAAGACTCGTTTGGAACTCGCTGTGTGTGACAGGCGGGCAGCAAATCGTCGCTTGCTAGTTGTGATAATTTTGTGGGACTGAAATATTAATTCGCTTTTCGTTAAAAAAATTATATGACAACCCTTTTAAGCAGTAGGTCGACAGGAAAGCGATACAAGTAGCCATTACGAGAGGAGAGAATCGAGATAGGCGGTCGACCTACCGATCTCAGGCTCGTAAACTTGGGTGGGATGCAAACGAGAAAACGCCTTATGATAATCATGAATAATAATGACACAATTTAAATCGCAATTTCAGATGCTGCCCTACGCGCTGATGGTGGGAGTCATGATATTGCCGGTGGTGACAGTGGAGGCCGAGAACGCTCCGAAGATGAACGAAGACTCAGAACTGGATTCGTTTATTGTAAAGCCTAACGAAATGTTTGCGTCTCGATTCACTGGGCTTGTTAATGATTTTTTGCGGTGGAGCAAGTCTTAAAAAGACGAAGAACTATTGCAAAATAAAAATAGCATACATGAAATAAAATGTCTGTGACAAGATGTACAATAGGCGTGTTAACGCTAGTGCAATCACTTCCTACGTCTACCACGAGATTTTTAAAACGCAGACGTTAGCCATTTTATATGACAAATCTGGGGGCGTCGCCAAAATCACAATTTCAAAACCTTGACAAATTTCGACAAGTACAAAATTTATGGGATTGACAAGATTAATCTTTGATTATTGATGTGATTGATTTGGGATTAAGATTAAGCTGCGGATCACGTGTTCCATCTGTCAAGCCCATACATTTTGTCGTTGTCGTACTTCGGCTAAGCCCTCAGTACATACCTCTAGCGGATAGTAAGGTAACTAATATCCATACAAAATTCTAATGCAGTCGCTAGCATCTGCGTTCATTAAATCTTGAGGTAGACGCACATGCTACCTTAAGAATTAGCTCGTTTATATGGGTTCTGTTCGGAAGGCATGTTAAGCCGTTGGTCTCGGCTATTGTCGTTAGATGGCAGTCGGCTATGTCAGATGCCTTTAGGCAGCCTGAAAAATCTGACAGTGGTCTGGTTTCCCTGTAAAAAGGTATACGGAGGTCAGAAATTCCGCCAAATCAGGATTATGATTCTCTGAAGCGTTAGCTGAAGATGCAACCGGGAAACACGCTCGGACGAAGAAGACTGGCATCAGATTTCTGCCTAAACCTGAAAGCATCTTAGCATAACGACTGCCTGTTTATTTGATAAAAGAAATCCATTTCACGTCCATTATAAGTAACATTGCTCTGTAAAATCCTAAAGGGACATTAGAGGCACATATTCTTGATTTCTTCATAGTTAATAGCAATTAGGTAAGTATATAAACCATAATCAAGTGACAAATAAAATACCCGTTAATAATATTTTTAAGCGAGCGTATTTTTAAGTTACATAATAAGCTCAAGATTTAGATTCCGCAGTGGCTTTAATCATGGTCGGTCCTAGCTAAGACGGAACTAGTTATCACAATGGAGCGACTGCCGTCTGATTCCGTAATCCTTTTTACAGGGAAACACAGCAGGGAAACCAGACCTTACATTACATACATTTGTGATACTAAACGTTAGTGCTATTACAGATATGGAACTTCTATTTGCTCCTAGTGTGAGACGCTAGCAACTGCGTTTCGATTTTGTATAGAATTTCTTAGTTGCTCACACTAGGGGCACTACAGAATCGCAGAATAAATAATACTAACGACAGAGGCACAGAGCACTAACAGAGATATATACAGGAAATGCGTTAGGTATAAATAATGAAGATTATAAATTTTGAAGATTATAGTTTAACTAGTATTTTTTTCTCTAGCCTTTAAATATGTCCCACAGCTGGACAAAGACCTTATACTTATTTCTTTTCGTGTCTATTTAGGGCTGCTTTTTGGTTCAAAAAAAACGTTTCACTATAGTTTTAAAAAATTAGGTAATTTATTTTAGGCAAACATGTAGAATAATCGATATTAAAGCTATAATAGGTGGTAGTACAAAGCAACGGTGATTTATGGAAGTAATAAAAATAAAACCATATTTATTAAGTATTTAATTTTGTTTTTGTAGCCTTAACAGAAATAAATAATCTGTGAATTTCAACTGTTCTCATAGTTATCACGGTTCGTGAGATACAGACCGGGGGTGCTATTTTTTAAATGTATGACTTAGCAAAATCGGTGGCTCGAATGAGTGTCGTTCGTTTTCAAATTATTTTCATCCGACATAACCGGTGACTCGAACGATAATCATTCGACTCACCGGTTTTGGGTGAGTCATGCATCTCAACAATAGCACTCCTGGGGGCGTAGCCAAAGTTACAATCTCAAAACTTTGACGAATATCAACAAGAACAAAATCTATGGCATTGATATAAGCTGCGGTAAATCACGTGGTCAATCTTATTTCAATCCCATACATTTTGTTTCTGTCGTACTTCGTTAACGTTTTGCTTTTGTGACTTTGACTAAGCTTCCTGGTGACAGACGGACAGACATACAAGTGGCCGGACAGCGGAGTCTTAGTAAGTTACCCATAAGAGACATAGATTGCTAAAATAGCATTCTGGATTTATGAATGTATGAAAACTTTTATTATTAATGAGTTTTATAAGTGAAATTTGAAAAAGGCGTTTTTTTATTTATAATTTATCAAACAATTTTTAAGAAAAATGATTCAAAACGCGCTAGTATAGAATACACCAAAATGAATTTTAATAATCGAAGACTTATGACTTATATACTTATTAAGATTACATTATTTACTGTTTATTGTGTATAAAAACAGTGTGCAGTGTATAAAAACTATATTTTACAATTGATATACCTAACTTAATGAAAGGCATTGTCTACATGATTTTTTATAAAGTAAATACTTATAAGCCATCCAAAACATTTGTGATATGTTATAAGGATTATAATTAAGTAATTTTATTTGATAAGTAAACCAACAAACAATAATAAAGCCTATATTATTATAAATAAGTACTATTTTTTTATTTTAGTAACTATCTAACCTCCGTATTAAATAATAGTAAAATAATTAAAAATAACTTTTTTAGCCTTATTTTAATGTGTCTCATTGCTGGGCAAAGGCCTCCCCCCTCCTTCTCCACTCATCCCTAAAAATCATTACATTACACGACTTATGTAATTAAAAGGTTCACAGGATCTGAAGTTAATTTTAAACATATCGTGGCCGTTTTGATAACTTGTGTTTTCAGTGAATAATGATTTTTAACTGATGGTGGCGCTAGTTTTCGCCAAGGTATCATCTTAATAGGAGAAACAAACCGTGCCTTCTGCCTTCCGAAGCACGGAATCATCTTATTATCAGACAGTCAGGTGATTCAAGCCTGCAATGTCCTTACTAAACTGGAAACAACTAAACAAAGTATGCTTCCCGTGGGAATCGAACCCACGACCCCCGGGTCTACCCCCGTCGCTTGACACGCATGATCTTTTTTATTAACATGACAATGTTATGTTTAACCAGCCGTCACTATGGTCACTGAGGTCGCAGGAGGCTCAAACCAGATTGAGGATAACGCGAAAGTACAGAGTAGGCGTGTGTCAGATCTTACAGTTTTATGATTATAGACACTACACTAATATTATAACGAAGTGTTTGTGAGTTTGTTTGTTGGGGGTAATCTTCGGAACTTTTAAATCGATTAAAATTTGGTAACAACTGTTATCTATTAAGTAGGCCGTAGGCTTGTGTGTGTGTGTTGTGTTATTAACAGCATAATATATATATTGAAAATATTATTTAATAGATACTTCAAACATTTTGAAACAGAATAACTAGGTTTTTTTTTAAAATTGGTTTTTACCTGTTCCTGGGATATCGAGGCGTAGAATGCAGAAGACCAGCACGTATCTTATTTTTAATAATGGACTTAAATGTACCGAAGAAAACATTCATCAGGTTTTCAATGCGTATGCAAGATTATTGCGCCTTTATTCAATTCAGTACTAGTAGTACTTTCACTTTTATAATATCAGTATGAATGGATGCAAAATTACTAAAAATAAGCACTAAAATACGAGTATAAATTAACATTTAACGTTCCAAAACAAACTAATATCATCATTTATTCGCATAATGGTCATATGCGTCAACAAACAAACAAACTTTTTTTATATTAGTGCAGATAGATTACGCAGGATCTGTATAAACGAGTACTCTATACACATAACAGACACATCTCGCATATACATTGCCGTGTTTTCAGATAACTGCAGGATACTGTCCAAGTGGCTGACCGAGTGGTTTAAAAAAAAAAGAATTTAAAAAAAAAATTTTTAAAAAAATATTTGACTTGTGATTCTTTAAAAAAAAACTTTTGAATATTTAAAAAGAAATTAGTGAACTTAGCATGTTTATCATTTCGCGCCGAAATACAATTGTTATTTGATTTGTTTTAAAAAAATGGGTTGTTTCGGGAATGTGTTTTGTGTTGTCGTGATAGTATTAATATTATTGAGAAGTTCTTCAGGAGTTATTTACAAATTAAATGGTAAGTGCGTATGTAAGCTTGATTACGTTATGCTTATGTTACTTTCACACTTGGCTTTTCGCGTATTTGCCAAAATATTTGACGAATAGGCAAAAGTTTTGGCAAATATACCGTCCACACATGGTCAAATAGCCAAGTGAGGTAGCATTATAAGTAACTATGCTTTGTTTGAAGCATGTTTGAAGTAAAGTTGTATTAAAATTTGCGGGTAGGTACAAAGATATCTACTATAAAATCAACCATATTCTCATCTCTCTTTAATCTTATCTCTTTCTCTGCGTCCTCAGTTGGTTATTTCGGAGCTCAAGGTCCGCTTTCCTTCTTTTCCATCACCACCGCGCCCGGTATTTGGCATCCTTGGTTGCAAGACTATGCATCGTATCCACCATTGCGACGTCAATCCAGCATTTATCCTCGGTTGTGGCCCTTCCTTGCTGGTCTGGGAGAAAGAGAAAAACATAGAATATAGTAGCTGCTTCTCTTCCCACGCAAGTAGTAAAAGTCTGAGGGAATCGGCGAATGGGGGAATCATGATAAAGGCGATGCGGTTAGCAACCCATCACTATTGATTTAGTGTTTCAAAACTAAACGTGGCCTTATGTCTTATGGCCCTGCGTTCTGTCTACCCCGTATTTGATAAAGACGTGATTATATAAACGTATGTAAAGGCACTAAAATCTCCACACTATAGGATTTGCGAATTAAGAAAAGGCTTTCGTCGATAGTGCAGCAACGAATCCTAAAATTCTTTTGCCATGTCACCCGCCAAGAAGACTCTATGGAGCGTTTGGTGATCCAGGGTCGTATTGAAGGCAGGCGTTCACGCGGTCGGTCTCCAACGAGGTGGCTAGATCTTGTCAAAGCTGTCACACAGTGCCCAGCAACAGGATGCTCCAAGAAAGCCGCAGACAGAGAAGTGTGGAGAAGAATCGCAAGAGCAGCGGCCATGGAGCCACCCAATCTGTAACCACGACCACTCTGTCAAGTGTACGACTAAGAATAATAAGAATGTATGTGAAATCATTAGAATACATTCCTCTACCGCAACTAGCAGCTTTTTCGTTTGCTCTCTAATATTTATATGGTCATCTAAGCTTTATATCGGTTGCATCGCACCAAACATTATATATGGTCCGCTAAAGTCCTTTTCTCCTTGGTAAAATCATGTGGTCCCATTGCCTAAGTCAGTAGTTGGCGCAAATTTAGTTGAGATCTCACTTATTTTTGCGAAAAAAGTGTGTGAATTATTAAAGCACGATCTTTGTATGGCGGTTGAATATCTTTACTATAGTATATTATTATTTAATCTGTGCTTGTATTGTGCTATAAGACCAACTTTTGTTTTGCATTCCTTTAGTTGCCGGAGGAAATAATAGGAATAGTTTTGGTTTTAATTATTAAATAAAATTCTTCTTCTTCTTTTCGTGTCAATGACAATCTATTAGATATGATTAGCCCAGTGCGAGGCCACCTCAATGGCCCACCAATTTGCCTCCATAAAGTTGTCCACTGAACAGCATGAATAAAAATTTATAACAAAACTAGCGCTTCGCATGGGCATAAAAACTTTCCTTTTGAATCACTCTCTATTAAAAAAACCGCATCTAAATCCGTTGCGTAGTTTTAAAAATGGGACATAGGGACAGAGAAAGCGACTTTGTTTTATACTATGTAGTGATAGTGATGATATGCCTTTGATGCGTTCATGTAATATTCAGATGTCCTGTACTTCAGCGTGCCAGAAAGTCCATTTACATAAATAAATTTTAACATTCGTCATAATTTTTACGACTGGCCGCCTGTTCGACGTTAACATTTCTTAGAATGCCTTTGTTGACATAATATTTGACCATTTCGACCACGGATTTGGAAAAAGAAAAACAAAGAATGTACCAGCTGCTTCTCTTCCCGCGCAAGCCGTAAAAGTCGTCTGAGGGAATCGCCGAATGGGGAAATCATGTCATAGGCGATGCGGCTAGCAACCCATCACTATTGATTTCCTGTTTCAACTACCATTATGCTAAGCGTGGCCTAAGGTCTTATGGCCCTAGGCTCTGTCTACCCCGCATGGGATAAAGACATGATTATATGTATGTATGTATCTGTACAGCGTCCCTGGCAGATAAGAAATTTCAAACAAAATCCTAAAGCAGTTGTAGCGTCTGCGTTATTGAAATCTCGTGGTATGTTCCCGTGATGACGTAAAAGGCGAATCGGGAACAAAGGTATCAATTCCCTTTCACCAGAGACTGTGGCGGATTACACCGACAAAAGCATCCTCAAGCAGGGTAGACGTCAGGCAAGCGGCAGTCGTAGTCAGCTTGGAAAAATAATTACCTTTATTCTTGCGCTCATCCTGAAAGGTACTCGTTAAATACAATGTTTTCTTTTTAATTTTGCATTGAAATAAATAAGTGAGCCATGACACTCGTAAACACAAGGCTAAAGGTCCACAATAAAATCGAATGACATAGTATATTTGCTACTTTCAGTTTTGCAACCCATATCAGGCGAATACAAGACGACCTTAAATTCTTTTTAAATTATTTTTTTTTATTAAATGCTGCGCCTGCGAGGTTGCGTTGTGAGCAAATTTATAACAAAAGCTTCGTTTCGAACACCTATGCGACTACTAACTTTGGAATATGGAACGGATTTGAAAATCGTTTTTGATTTTAATAGCCTTATTAGGGAAGGTTTAGGCTTTAGGCATATAGGTACAGTGGGCCACATAGATATGTAACCCAGATGAGAGGTAAGAGTTACTAAGTAAGTTAACATTACTTTAACCCCCTAACGGTACCCTAGTATTATCGATTTTGTATAACAAACCTGTGCAGCGCTCCTGGCGGATAGTAACTAAGAAAAAAATATCTCAGAGAAAAATTTTATACAAAATCTTAACGCAGTCGCTAGCGTTTATAAAATCTCATACTAGGAAGGACCTAATTAATTAACGTACCACCGTATTATTTTAAATAAAATATTTCATACTTAATAGGTATATTTAATCTTCTTACGGTAAGGAAACAGTTTTTTTGACACTTACCGGGTATTTTATTAAAAGCCGAGGTTTGCAACCAAAATACTTGATATCAACTTGCACGATCATGAACCAAGTTCAAGTTCCCGGGCGAAGGTCGCAGAAAACCTGAATATTTGCATTGTTACAACATCACTATTTGTACCATTACTTTTTAGGGTTCCGTACCTCAAAAAGCAAATATGGAACCCTTATAAGATCACTCTGTTTTTCGTCTGTCGGTCAAATTTTTTTTCTAAGAAACGCATAAAGTATCAAGTAGAAGTCCGACTCGCACTTGGCTGTTTTTTTTATTGCCACAAGTAATGTGTTCGTGGTCAAAAGGTTTATGTTTCTGCTTTGGAAGTCATGGGAGTCATAGAAATCACTATCACTATCACTACATAGTATAAAACAAAGTCGCTTTATCTGTCCCTATGTCCCTTATATGCTTAAATCTTTAAAACTAGGCAACGGATTTTGATGCCTTTTATTTAATTAGATAGAGTGAAAAAAAAAGAAATAAAGAAAGAAAAATAGTTTATTTAGCTGATCTGAGAATTAACTACAAACATTTAATATACAAACGCCAAAAGGGCCCCCGCTCAGCATGTGTCGTGGACGTTAGTACGAGCCACGACGCTGGTCTTCCGCGGGTACCGTACATAATTAAATACATACCTACCTAATACTTATTAAAAATTAAAACATAAAATTATTGGAATTATTAATAGTTTTTATAAATAAAAATTACCTACATAAATTGGAAAATAAGTATAAAGTTATTCATTAAATTTAAACACATTACATTGCAATAAATTTTAAATAATTAGATATATATATATTGGAGTGATTCAAGGGGAATGTTTTTATGCCCATGCGAAGCCAGGTTGGGTCGCTAGTTAATAATAATGAAGACATCATGTCGTGGGCGTGACCTCTTAGCCGGACGGTACAGGAATAGACATTAAACCACCTGAATTAGTTGGCACTTCTTATCAAAATCGCTTCTAAGGCGCACCTTAGACGCTTATTCATGCATGATGGAAAACCATCAAACATAGGGATGGTACCTACTTAAACGGTGAATTGAATCGACTGATTTCCACACAAATCGTCTTATTTTTTTAAAAAATAAAGAATTTTGCGATGATTTGTTTGAAAATAAGTCTATTCAATTGTTCCATCGTATATGTTTTAAGGTGCGCCTAAGAGAACTGCTTCTACTGAGGAGTGCTTTAAGCAGGACACGGACTTTTATCTCGTCTGCTCATGAACAGTACTACCAGACTCATCCTAATCCTAATCCGAACTTAATATTATAAATGCGAAAGTGAGTTTGTTTGTTACGCTTTTACACCCTATCAACTGCATCAATCTTCTTGAAATTTCGCATACACATATTAGATAGAAGTATTAAGAAGGACATCGGATACTTATTGATCCCGGGAAAATGCACTGTTCCCGTGGGAAATTCACGCGGGGAAAGCCGCGGGCGAAAGCTAGTTGCAGGTAAAACCAGAAAAAAATATCCTGTGTATATCCCGGATCACGAATGTCCCTCATCCCATATTATATAAGGTGAATCCCACCAAAAACATAAATGTAAAAAACGAGAGCCAAGTTCAATACAAAAATTATGCTTGGCAGTGAGCTTCGCCGCAAAAAGAATGGCGATCTAAATGAGTGCCAAGTTCTATGCAAAATCGAAATATGTTTTTATAGGAACAAAATAACATTATGAACAAGTATTAAACTCTATTTCTTTGCTTTATTAGATACCTATAACAATTGCTCTTATTTAAAAATGTGAGATCTTGAAGTAGGTCAGATTTGACTTGGCCAATTTTTAACACAATTAAAATGTTGAATAACTTTATAAAATGACTTATGTAATGAAAACTGGCCAAGTCAAATCTGACCTACTTCAAGATCTCACATTTTTAAATAACAGCAATTGTTATAGGTATCTAATAAAGCAAAGAAATAGAGTTTAATACTTGTTCATAATGTTATTTTGTTCCTATAAAAACATATTTCGATTTTGCATAGAACTTGGCACTCATTTAGATCGCCATTCTTTTTGCGGCGAAGCTCACTGCCAAGCATAATTTTTGTATTGAACTTGGCTCTCGTTTTTTTACATTTATGTTTTTGGTGGGATATCATTACTTTTTGTAAAGAAAACTAGGCAAGTATTCCTATTTAATGTTTTTTTTTTGCGTTTCCGCTGCGTGGTTTTCTTTTTTATGCTATTGTCTACATTCTCTTGAATGTTCAGTCGAATCGAACAAAGAAAATCCAAGCGAATGGAATAAGCAGCTCCCATCAGGAGGCATTGGAATAATGTGGTGTAACACAAGTGTATCATCCACCATTAACTCTATGGTACAACTCATTGTGCGACAGTTAAAGTACCTAGCTATTAAAATATTCTATACTAGTTTAATATTCATGTGTCTTCCTATTTCAATTACACGTGAGTCTTACTCCTACGGTCCTACCTAATAAACAAATGACAAATTAACCTAAAAGAGCTACAAACAAATGAGGTTTTGAAAGAAACGATTTACGTAATATTAAATAACTCACAAATGCCGTTAAAGTACAATACTAAAAAGGAATAATTTATATCTGGATTATTCCAGCTATAACTCAAATAAATTTAGTCGAACGACGCAGCATTAAACGCAATCTAATAGGTGGGTTTCCGCTAAACAACCGGGCATAACGAGGACGCTGGCGCGAATGAGCGCCGCTAAGAGCATACTTTGGTTCGTTCGCATTTTAAGTCGTATAGCGCTGTGAGCCGCGCACAAGTGCAAGGCGCGAGCGAGTTCAAGCAGCATTCTTAGACTAGTCAATACATACATATATCGGTACCAATAAGACTTCGCTATTGCCTTGACCTTGGTATACATACACATTGGAGTTTCTTTTAGGGTACAAAGAGTTCGAACTAACAAATTTATACCTTAAAATATTATTTCTTATTTTCAAAAGAAATCAGAGAAACGAACCTTGGGCACTGATCTTTGTTAATTTAGTGAGCCGTGGACTATAAGATAACTACTATGCAGGTATAAACCAACCGACCCGCTAAATTTTAAGTAAATCGCTACCGCTTATAATTTTGTACCATAAGTCAGAGCGTGACGCTGATTGGCTGGTGTGCTGCCGCGCGCCGCTGACGACACACCGTTGTTGGCCGGTTGTTTAGCGCGTAGGTATTACAAGTTTTTTGTATGGGGACACCACTTATTTTTTGACTTTTTTTTATTTTTTGATTTTTTCCTACGCTTACACACGATTTCCGAGCTGGATTCCAAATTTCATCCTTCTAGGTCATCTGGAAGTAGGTTAGATTTAGGTACTATAAGTCAGTCAGTCAGTGCTAAAATTTACAACTTTTTGACCTTCATATCTTTATAACCGTTTGAGCTAGCTTCATGAAATTTAGGCTTCTACATGTCCTGATGGATCTTATTAAACACACGTAGTTTTATGTGTTTACATTAAAGAGGTTTCGAGTTATAGAAGGGTCAAAAGTGGCACCAAGTGGTTCGTGTAATATTACACTCGGCGCTGGCTAGCCAGTTCCTTTGCTTGAACTTGGCTTGACACGCTGCCGCGTGTCTAGATTTAAATCATCTGCAAATATTTTAAGGGCGGATTCAGACCGCTATACTGAACAACTTTTCCAAATAAACTTATATCGAAATACGAAATTTTATTTTTCACTCTCCATACTAAACTAGATCAGCTGACTTTTAATTTGTATGGGAGGTCAAACATTTTCCTGGATCAATAAGTATCCGATTTCCTTCTTAATACTTCTATCTAATATGTGTATGCGAAATTTCTAATAAACTTAAAATATTTGCAGTTGATTTGTGTCCACCTTGTTATGTCGTAAAAAGCTAGCAAATGACTATAAGGTTTTTAGTTTACAGTTTTGTTGACTGTACTTTACGTCCACGTACTTGACATTACATACCTTATTTTTTACTAGAGTAAGGACGTGGCCAATGGCACGGTGAAGGAGCACCAGTTTTTTGGCTTGAAAATGTCATACTTACCGCCAATCTGTTTGATTGGTTGTTTCAATTTTGTAGTGTTTTAAATATTCCTTTTTTGCAGTGTTGAAAGGTTGCAAATATGTCTAAGACATCAAAGTTAAAAAAATGATTTATACTTATTATAGTATATTAGCTGTTCCCCGCGGTTTCATTAGTGTGTATGTACTATGCCTATAACCTTCCCCAAGAATCAGGCTTTCATATACAAAAATAATTTTGCAAATCCGACCAGTAGTTTTAATATTTACGCAAAATTTTCTGCGGTGAACACATCCTAGGCATCATCGATGTACGCATAAAAAAAATGGTTTCCATACATTTTCAGACACCGAATACGAGTCCATGCCACCTTTGTACGGACTGGACGTGTACGACGCCTGCCTTCAGGATGACGCTGGGGTGTACTGCGTGGCTGACTTCGACCTGGTTTCTGAGGAGGAGTCCAACCTCATGCGACTTATACAGGTAACACTTTCCTTCTTTTTCCTAAAAATGGGCAAGTCCAAAATGGCTATCTCGCAGTTGAAGACATGCGAGCAAATTGTCTCACAACCAAGGATGCCGAGGAACAGGCGAATTGAGGGGAAATGCAGGGAAGATGACCCTTGGTTTCGAAGTAACCAGAGATAGAAACCCTTTTAAAGACCCGCCGCCCTACCGCCTAACTCGATTGCTATCGCTATGGCTATGGTTTATGACGTCATCTTGTCTTCGAATCGCCTAGCAAAGCAATATTGCTTTCACATGTCCAAGACCAAGACTAAGACAATGTCTTGGTCCATAGAATACATGTAAAAGCAATATCGCTTTGCTTGGCAGTTCGAAAAGACAGGATGACGTCATAAACCATAGCCATAGCGATAGCAATCGAGTTAGGCGGTAGGGCCGCCGAAACCCAGATCAGCCTAGGTGTTGCAGCGCTGTGCACGAGAGGAATACCGTAAAACGTCTATGTATACTCTATCACTGTATTGTACTAACAATGTTCGTTTAAAGGTATTTCAGGTAATATGATGGTAGTTGAACAGGAAATCCTCGATCAAGTCAAGTAGCCATGTTTGACCTCAGGTCGTTAACTACATCCCTACCAAATTTCATCACAATCGGTCAAGCAGTTTAGCCGTGACTCTGACAGACAGACAGACTTTCGCATTTATAATATTAGTATGGACTAGCGACCCGTCCGGCTTCGCATAGGCATAAAAAAAGCCTTCCTCTTGAATAACTCTTTCTATTAAAAAAATCGCATCAAAATCCGTTGCGTAGTTTTAAAAATTTAAGCATACAAAGGGACATAGAGACAGAAAAACTATTTACCAAACAAATGTATACATCTATATATATAAAAGAAAGTCGTGTTAGTTACTCCACTTATAACTCAAGAACGGCTGAACCGATTTAGCTGAAAATTGTCAGGGAGGTAGTTTAGAGCCAGGAGAAGGACATAGGGTACCTTTCATCCCGGGAAAAAGCACTGTTCCCGAGGGAAGTACACGCGGGCGAAGCCGCGGGCAAAAGCTAGTACTTTTATAAAAACTAGGTCCCGTCGTACCGAATGCACCGTCAATGGTGCAGATGAGACTAATTAGTTTCGTTTGCACCTAAGGTACAAAGGCGGACTTATCGCTAATGCGATCTCTTCCAGTCAACCTTAGGGTGGATAAGGGACAGAAAAAGCGACTTTGTTTTATACTATGTAGTGATTAAATCAATAAAGATGGATTACGAGCCGCATAAAAAATAAAATATTAATAAGCGAAAACAATAAAAAAAAAACACAAACACGTTGCACCGACTGCTATCATCAGGACTTCCCGCCATTTTTCTGCAGAAACGTTTAACTTGGTCACTCTTGACTTGACCGCGGTCTTGACCGTTCTCTAAGTGGCTTATTTATATTATTCTTTGTTTGACTTCCTATAAATTATTTTAATTATTGCTTACAAGCATTGCTTAGATAAACGATTAGATTAATCTGCTTAGTATTCCGGAGGTGTCCCGGTTGCTCTCCATGGTTTCTTGGGGCCGTCAAATTATGTCAATCCCATACATTTTGTTCTTGTCGTACCTCGTTAACGTTTTGCGATTGTTATTTTGGCTAAGCCCGGTACGGATAGTAAAGCAACTTAGAAATGATACAAAATCCTACTACCCACAAGAGTATAGATACAGTAGGCCACATAGGAAATATACCACTTTGCCGTTGCACTCGTATACTTATTATATGTGTCTCACTATACATTTTAAAGGTAATGAACAGAATATATACATAATTTTACTTAAGATTGTATATTCTCCATATAAGGCGATGTCAATGGCCCATTTTACTTACTTTATGCAATTCGCTATGCTGTGTCGTGAATGTAGACTTCCTCATTGGACTTTTGTATACCTTTGTTATATATAATATGGTAAGTCACGTCTGTCTATCCCACTGTTTTATTGGCAGTGTCATTAACTGCCTCCGTGGTCCAGTGGTTAAAGCGTTTGCCTGTAGACCTGGAGGTCGAGGGTTCGATTCCCACGGGAAACATACTTTGTTTAGTTTTTTCCAATTTGGTTAGGACATTGCAGGCTTGAATCACCTGATTGTCTGACAAAAAAGATGATTCCGTGCTTCAGAAGGCACGTAAAGCCGTTGGTCCCGACTGCCATCTGGTATTCGTTAAAGGAATCACGTCAGAGGCCGAGAAGCGGTTCTGAAAAACTCTGACACCACCTGTGTATTGTTGATTGACCATGACACCTACACGAAATGAATGAATGAATTGGCAGTCGGCCATGCGAGTAATATTTTACGTCATTTATCTGCATTTTAGACTTATGCACCTATAAAAATCGTTCGTCCACTGCTGGACATAGGCCTCCGCCCAAGGATTTCCAGAATGACCGGTTGAAAACTGCCTGCAACCAGCATTTGCCTGCGACCTTATATTGTGCTCGCACATTTACAGCAAGGATAGTTGTGTATTGTTGATTGACCATGACACCTACACGAAATGAATGAATGAATTGGCAGTCGGCCATGCGAGTCATATTTTACGTCATTTATCTGCATTTTAGACTTATGCACCTATAAAAATCGTTCGTCCACTGCTGGACATAGGCCTCCGCCCAAGGATTTCCAGAATGACCGGTTGAAAGCTGCCTGCAACCAGCATTTGCCTGCGACCTTATATTGTGCTCGCACATTTACAGCAAGGATAGTTTGCGTCAGCCATTCCACAACACTACCAGGGAAGCCTTAATTACCCTTAGACTTATTCAGTCACCACAGCCAAAGTGGTAAGGGGAGTATCATTAAAGAAAATTTCCCCTACGTAAGAATAAAACGTCAGTTTATAAGTTCAGTTTATTTTTTTTTAAAAGATAATATATGAATAAGGAGAAAGAGAAAAAAATAAGGAGACAATATAGATAGAGATGTGTGAAGAAGAATTTCAAGAGCCCGCGGTCATGAAGAAACCCAATCTATATAATCAAGACCACTCTGCCAAGACTGTACGACTAAAAAGAAGAATATATGAATATTAGTATTCTTGGCTCGCTTTTTCGTTTGTGAAGATGGTATATGTGCAGTGCAATGCACTTCATACATTTTAGCTTGTGTCAGCTTATACCTGCGCCGCGTCGCCATCCATATCATACATCGCGTGCACTCATATCATATCAATTTATATATCAATAAACTTTCAGTCTATCAAATCAAATCTATCATTTAACTATCACATAAGTTGTGTGGTTTAGCAATTAGACCATACATCTTTATGGTCCTTCGAGCCGAATACAAAACTAGTTGGATAGATATACCTACAAACAAGGTACAGTGGGCTGCAGACAAATCTAAGGGGGTCAGATTTCTCTGCAGCCCACTGTACAATAATGACAGACCTTTGTTTAATAAATATTTGTTAAAATTATCCGCCTAAAATGGTGATAATTTTTTGTACTTGGGCCGTGGTCATAATATAAGGAAAAGAAAACAAAAAAATATTATCAGAAGGCATAATGGACGGACATACAGTAAATTAACCAAATCTGGACACTTAATAACTATTTGTATGACGAGGTTATTGTCTTGAAATAGGTAAAAAGGCTATAGAATTCTCTTAGCTTAGCTAGACTTAGGTGCTAAAACGAAATGTACAAAAATCTAAATTAATTTAATAAAGCTGAAGAGTTTGTTTGAACGCTTATAACTTTAGAACTACTGAAATTCTTCCTGCTTATGATAACCTTGCGTTAGCGAGTTTTTATGACAATCCCTGGGCTTAGCCAAAGTCAGAATCGCAAAACGTAATGGGACACTGCTTTGAAAGTAGGTAAATAAGTACCTATTTATTAGGTACCTACAGTGGTCAGATAAATATAGATTTATCTGATCGGGGGATAGCCCCCGTAACGTACTTACATTGAGGTTTCTCTGCTGCCCACTGTACCTTATTAAAGAAAAAAAAGAAGACATTGCCTTTTAGTGTAACCGGGAGCTAAAACCATAGCATAGGTTTTAACACTTTCAAACAAGATAATGACTGCGACTCAGATAATAAAACCCCTCTTTTCCATCCGGGGTTCAAAACGCTGCAGTTATTAGATCGCAGTGACACAGTTTAATTACCTTTGATGACCGGTAATTATTATAATAGTTTAAATGACCATGCATAGTTCAAAGTCATAGCAATCTGGTCCAGTGCCATACTGGACTGATGACCAGTATATGCGACTATATCTTCGTATAAGCACAGATTAAAGAATACTATACCATATTCAACCGCTGTACACTGACACGCGCCGATTTTTAGTGAACCAATAGAGTCCTGCCCATACTAATTACTATAGGTATCCTGTGTCCATACTGAGACATTAACGGCATCTATCGAACACTTGAAAAACTGTATTTCTAAATCCGTTAAGTTATCCTATACTATTAAAACAAGCAATAAATTTATTTGAACTCGCGTTTTCGAAAACGGCTCTAATGATTTTATTGAAATTTTAAACGTAAGATTTTACATAGTCAAAAAGATAATCTAGCTAGGTTCCATATCTGGAAAAATTCATTTTACCCATATTTTTATCACATTTATTCGGATTCGCATGGGCATAAAAACGTTCCTCTTGAATCACTCTATCTATTAAAAAAAACCGCATCAAAATCTGTTGCGTAGTTTTGAAGACTTAAGCATAAAAAGGCACATAGGGACAGAAAAAGCGAATGAAGACTTTGAAGATGAACCATTTAGAATAGAAGCTACGTATTTTTCTTAAAAGGCGAATAACATATTTTTATTTTGTTTCCAGGAATACTCGGCACACACATTAAAACACTACAACCACACACAAATACATAGAGGAGTTTGTGTTACAAGAACATGCAAACAGTTTATGGAGGAATCAACATTCAATCAGACGGCGGACCTAAATGGCGTCCTTGAGGGGTGTCTCAACGAAACTATCTGGAAAAACTATAAAATTCAAGCAAGACTGAATAAAATTTATTACTGTGATAAATCTAATGTTACTATGAGTTTGGACGTTAGTGATATGGTCATGGTTGTTGTTTATTTTTTAATAATAGTATTAAATATTGCTGGGAGCCTGTACGATTTGGTGTTTTGCAAGAAACCCGAAAAAGGTATTTTTTCACTCTTTTTTTTATTTATTCCGATCCAAAACCACGAACGAATACCACTGGTATTACTTTTAATTTTTAATTCGTTTCTATTCCGAACGGATATCAGTGTTTAAATCAATACCATATTTTATTTCGATGACGTAAAAATATTAGAAAACAAATTTAATTTGATGACCAAGCTGACTGTACCAAATTCACGTTTTGGTATTCGTTCGGAAATAAAATTAAATAATTTAAAGTGTGGCATCTGTTCGGAATAGAAAAGAATTAAAAATTCAAAGTGATACCAGTGGTATTCGTTCGTGGTATTGGATCGGAATAAATCTTTTTTTTTCAATTAATATCTCAAATAATATTTACTGTATTATAAGCCAACTATCCAATAATAATATATTAATTTCAAATTTCACCAAAATCAGTGTAACGGTTTATAGCAGTGAAAGCTTTAAATACAGAATCTGTCTGTTATGCAGCTGTCTGTAGCATTTATAATATTAACACTTTTGCTGACAGTAAACGAGATAACAATAACAGTTAATTGTCATATACGTCGAGAGGCGTTATTGTCAGCGAAAGTGTTAAATAGACATACATGATAATAGATATAATCACAGAATATAGAAATATTAACAAGAAGTGGCATAGCGCACGAAAAACATGTCACTAGTTTGGCTTGCAAGCCAACATTTCACACAGATAAAAGGGGCGGGGAATTTGATTGCGTTATTTATTGCCATTGTTATTGGTCGATAATATTAGGTGGCTTTATTGTAAACTAAGTAATACATTTCTAATAAGGTGTGGTGTGGTTTACATGGGTTTACATGTATATAAATTGAAGATAAAAAGAGAGAATACTCTGCCACACTGATCCTGGAACTAAATCCGCGTCAAAACATTTCTATTCATTTCTCTGTTCTGTGGATATTATAGATAAATATTTAAGACCCAATCACAAAATTATGTTTCCACCAATGTCGGGGTTTTTATACATTTTCAATTGACTCCTTTAGGCAATCCATACTTCCTGGCGTTTTCGTTGCGTCGCAACTGGGCCAAGTTGGTGGAGCCCGGAGGAACTGGATCAGAACCCAGGATGGAGCGGTTGAAGATATTTTATGGACTAAGGTTTGCTTTTGTTATTTATTCAGCCCTTATCAATAAAACCCATACACAATAAAACCATAAAAACACAATGCTAATAACAGTTAACCATTGGGAAAGGTGTCATCCAATGAAGTTGAGTGGAGGCTGCTTATGTGGTAACGTTTAAAAATACGGGTGTGTCTTCGATGATATCTCAATTATCTGTCCTGCGCCACTTCTTAATAATTTATTTAAAACTAGCTGACCCGGCGAACTCCGTGCCGCCTGAATGCACTTTTCTCATCGTTAAAACTTTCCCTGAACTTCCATAAATATTTTAAGATCAAAATTAACTAAATCAATGTTATTAGAAAGTGTTTGTTTGTTAGCGCAAGGCGTGAAAGCGCCTAAACCACTGAACCAATCTTCCTGAAATTTCGCAAAAACATAGTTAAAAGTATTGAGAAGGACATTGAGTACCTTTAGTCCACGTGCAAAGCCGCGATCGAAAGCTAGAATATAACTAAATATAAAAATTTATAATTTCTTACGGAAACAGTGCTTTTTCCCGGGATGAAAGGGACCCCATGTCCTTCTAAATACTTGTATGCGATATTTCAGGAAGATAGGTTTGGGTGTAAAAGCGTTACAAAGAATCAAATATATAAACAAAGAAACAAACTCACTTTCGCATTTATAATATTAGCTGGAAGTTGGATGGATAAAATGTTTAATGGAGTTATAATATTACAGGACAATGACAATGATCTGCGTGTTCTTCTCACACACATTGCTGGTCATGTCGTTTTCATACATCGACAACCCATTGTATATTGAGACGGTGAGTAAAATAATAACCTCATTTGTAAACTCAATGATGAACATACAGATTCATCGGGAATAGAACCAGTGCCTAGACCGAAGAAGTTGTAATCCGCGCGCGGAAACGCAATTTTTTTTTTTTAATCTAAGGCCTAGACATTGGTTGTATAGTATCGTTATTAAAAAAGAAAATAAAAGAATATTTACTTTCATAGTAACTGGCCGCTGACAGTGGGCAATTAAAAATAAAGTTCTGATTTCAAATATTTTTTCACACTTCAGATTTTTCCCGCCTTGTATAATGTGTTAGTATTGTTTTGCCATTACACATTGTTTTATTTAGAAAGACCGATAAGTAATTTGGTCACAGAGTAAAGTCAATTTAGCATAAATTTTCTTAAAACCGTATGTCAGTCGCCCGCTGCCAATATCAGATGCAAATGACGATAAGCGCCCGTAGCCAAGTGAAAATTTCAAAACGCTAACGAATGTCGACAAGAACTAAATATATGGGATTGCCAGAAGCTGCGGTAAATCACGTGGTCAATCGTATGTCATTCTCATACATTGTTCTTGTCGTTTTGTTTCTTTTTTTTTATATCATGAACGTTTTGACATCGCGCGTGGTTTTGATTATTTTTTTTAATCTATGGTTTTGAGATTGTGACTTTGGCTAAGCCCCTGGTCAGTATCATTGTTCAAAGTTGTTCTATTTGTAGTCTGCCGAAGATCCTCTAAAGCAACTCCTGTTCAACGGCAGCCTTGTGACGCACACCTTCTTCGTGATGTCCAGCTTCCTGCTGGCTTATAACTTCCAGCTGTACTCCGAGACACATAAGATCACCTGGCTCCATATCCCCAAGGGCATATTGCTGAGGTGGCTTCGGTAAGAACTTAGAGTAGTCGTTAAAGGAACCACGTCAGAGGCCGAGAGGCGGTTCCGAAGAACTTTGACACCAAGGTGTGTATGGTCAATTGACCTTCGCTTTTCTTCGTCCGTGCGTGTTTCCCGGTTGCATCGTCAGCTTGCGCTCAGAGCCCAGGGTACGCTAATCATACGCAATCATGGTCCTGATTTGGCGGAACTGGTTATTACAATGGAGCGACTGCCGCCTGACCTCCGTAACCCTTTTTATAGAAACCAGACCCACAGGAACATGACCCGGGTGTGTTAGTAGACAACACTGGCAGATTTTTCAGACTGCCATTTGACATAGCTTAACGACTGTCATCTACCGATAACAGCCCTTAATGTGCTTTCCGAAGCACGGAGGAGCTCAAATGAGGATGTAGTGACAAAGATAGAAAAGGGGATGTTGAGATGGTTTGGACATGTAGAGAGGATGGATGAAAGGAGACTGACGAAAAGTATATACAAAGCAGAGTTGGCTGGTAGCGGCGGTCAGGGTCGGCCTCGTAAAACATACTGCGACCAAATCGCAGACCTTTTGGAAAAGGGAGACATTAGGAGTACCCGAAACCGGCGAGCGTGTATGACGAGAGTGATGAGTGTGAAGGAGGCGAGAGAGGTATGTAACGATCGTAGCTAATGGAAATCTCTAGTCTCTGCCTACCCCTACGGGAGACAGGCGTATGGAGGAGCTCAAGATAGAAATGCCGCTAATGGCGTCACCGTCACTTGACGCGCACTATCTCACTGTGAACTTCTCAAATGTCGATTGACCTTCTCAACTTCACGAAATGGCGAATGCTACCCTGGTTTATTTCAGCCTCACCCCAACATTCGCCCTCATCCTGTTCACCATTTCCACACTGATGCGTCACGTCGGCAGCGGACCGCTGTGGAAGCTGGTGGTGAGCAGCGAGGCGGACGCCTGCCGCCGGTACTGGTGGGCCCATCTGCTTTACGTCAACAACTACGTGTACGATGATAGCTTCTGCATGCCGCAGACTTGGTGAGACGATTAATTTATTAATTACTAGCTGCCCGGGGCTCCCAGGATATTTGGGAATTCCGGGATAAAATATAGCCTACGGTTAGGCATGTTTGTTTCTGATAGTGATTTGAAAAACCTTACTGTACAACATGTTTACAAGTAATAAATGAATTTGAATTATGTATTGTTCCAAGCTATAAGCAATCTCCATTAAAAATTTCAGCCAAATCGGTTTAGCCGTTTTCCTGTGAAATAGCAACCAACATCCATACAAACTTTTGCGTTTTTAATATAAGTACGATTTATTTATTTATATTCTTAAACACACAGCAGGTTTGGAGATTTTATACATTGTCTAATCTATTTTTAAAAGCGTTGACTGATGGTGCAGCGATGACACTCTCACGATAAGATATTTTTTCTTCCCTCCCTTGTATAACAATCTACCTCCTATTGTTATTTGAATCCCCTCAGGTACTTAGCAGCAGACACCCAAATGTTCTGCATCGGCATCGTCATCTGCTGCTACGCGCGCACTCCTCGCGCGCAGAAGCTCATACTGTCAATGTTACTGGTGACATCCCTGGTCATCGTGGCCTCTCATACTTACTTCCAGGACCTGGATCCTGTGGTTCTCCAGGCGCCAGAGTGAGTATAGATGTACACTCCCTCCACCTCCCATGGCTCTACCGACCTCTCGGTTATACGAGCCGAATCTCGGGAGAGTGCGCTGTACTAGCATTTCGCATCTCTTTCCAGTCGCACCTGCTTGATCTCCCTACAAGTTCTCTATAGTGTCGCCTATCTATGCAATCATTGCATTTTAATAACTCTCCCCCATCTTTAGGGGAGTATAGATGTACAGTAAAAAACACACATGGACATATATGTGTATTCGTTACCTTATTAATATATAGATTTAAAAAAAAATTGCGTGCGAACTTCTTTGCCTAACAGGGATCTCTTCCAGTCATAAAAAAAAAATACTAACATAGCATTATAAGAAATAACGTTACTAACAAATTGGTCTTAGTTGCTAGAAATAAATGCTTTTATTATCTATATATATAAAAGAAAGTCGTTTTAGTTACTCCACTTATAACTCAAGAACGGCTGAACCGATTTAGCTGAAAATTGTCAGGGAGTTAGTTTAGAGCCAGGAGAAGGACATAGGATACTTTTTATCCCGGGAAAAAGATCCCGAGGGAAGTTCGCGCGGGCGAAGCCGCGGGCAAAAGCTAGTTATTTATATTTCTATTGTTTAATTTCTTCCTAAATATGGACTTTGGGAATTTATCTACTTACGCGGGCTTGTGGCAGACGAAAGCAGCTTTTATGAATTAGATGATGAAGAGAGGAATTTTCTGACGGTGCGGCACGTGTTTAAAATTACTGCTTTCTGTCATTATTATTATAATGATGATGAATGCGTGAAATAAAGCGCTTCGCACAACATCCGATGACGTATTAGAAATATTGTGATAAGAAATGTATTAAATTAAACTACTTTATACGGTTTTCTATCGCGTTTATTGCTTACTTATTTATAACTAACGTTTCAAGGACCCAGTTATCAATTTAATAAAATCTCAAACTCATCGGAAGACTGCAAGTGTTTTTAATACTGTCAGCCAATACTGTGTGCATCGAAATAGTTTTCAATGATTTATGAGCTATGGTTTTGTATTCTTGTGACACAGACGAATGTCAACTCAGTCTGCCTGCGACCATGAGCTCTGTAAAGTGCTTGAAACGTTAGGTATAAATAAGTAAGCAATAAACGCGATAGAAAACCGTATAAAATAGTTTAATTTAATGTGTAACAATCGCGAAAACATAAGAAATCACTATAAGAAATGTACTGTAGGAAGTACCGCAGCCTGTACTCGTCGGACGCCACTTTCCGCCTCCTGTACATCCGCGGACACACCAACCTGTCCACCTACACACTGGGGCTAGCCGGGGGATTCATCGTGTATAACCTTCAGCTGCTGAACAAAAACTGGGACGATTATAAAGTGAGTATATAGACCATCAATAGTATACTATCTTTTGTGTACCTTTAGCAAACGCAAATAAAGACTTATTCTATTCTATACTAGCGACCCGCCCCGGCTTCGCATGGGCATAAAAACCTTCATGTTGAATCACTCTGTTAAAAAAACCGCATCAAAATCCGTTGCGTAGTTTTAAAGAAATAAATTGAAATTGAAATTGATTTAAGCATACATAGGGATATAGGGACAGAGAAAGCGACTTTGTTTTATACTATGTAGTAATATAATATTAAATGAGCAATAATTGTATATAGTATACTATATATGTATTAATTTATTTTGTACTCGCGTTTTCAAAAACGGCTCTAACGATTTCTTTATTTTAAACATAAGTTCTTACATAGTAAAAAAATCCTTCTTGATAGTATACTATAATTGGTCTTTAAAAAAAATTAACTGAATTTTTTTTATTTTTAACTTTCATTATTTGAAATTATCGCCGTTAGCTTCATCGTGATTTCAACCATTATCTATGTTGCTCCATCGCAATGGCTATGGTAACCACTTTCCTTCAGATGAGCCGTAGTCCTGATTGTCTGAATAGTAGCATATAAGAAGTCTTTTTAGGTAGAGTCGTAACCATTTTTATGTGGTCCCTTCTCGTACATATAAAAGACTAGCTGTTCCCCGCGGCTTCGCCCCGCGTGGGACTCGGTTATATCGCGCCCAAAAGTAGCCTATGTTTGACCTCAGGTCGTTAACTACATCCCTACCAAATTTTATCACAATCGGTCCAGCAGTTTAGCCGTGAAGAGGTGACAGACAGACAGACAGACAGACAGACTTTCGCATTTATAATATTAGTATGGATTTCAACGAGTATCCTTTTCCACTGCCCCCGTGCTTAAGGCGTATGCTTGTAGACCAGGTGGTTGTGGGTTCGATTCCCACTTGAAGCATACTTTGTTTAGTTGTTTCCAGTTTGGTTAGGACATTGCAGGCTTGAATCACCTGATTGTCTGATAATAAAGATGATGCCGTGCTTCGGAAGGCACATTCAGCCGTTGGTCTCGGCTACCATCTGGTAGTCGTCAAAGGAACCACGTCAGAGGTCAAGAAGCGGCTCCGAAGAACTCTGATACCAGGGTGTGCATGGTCAATGGTGTCAACTACACGAAATGACGATGATAAGTGTCCTTTTCCAGGGTTTCCGCTGGGCCTTTTGGATGATGTACCCCTTGGGCGTTGGCGTGATACTCTCTGGAGGTATCTTCTACACAGACGAGGACAATGTCCCCAAGGCCGTGAAGTTATTGTACGCAGCGCTTTACAAGCCAGCCTTTCAGTTTTTAGTGGTGATATTTATTATAGGATCCGTCCTTAGATATGAAAGTAAGTGCATTAATGGATTGGGGCTATCAGTTTACTTTTATTACACTCTGTTCCAGCTGCACTGTAACCGTTTAGTTTAGTTGTTAGTATTTTTAACTATACTTTAGTCATTTAGTTCAATGTCAAATCACATATTTAGATCAGAAATCTGAGTTTTTTTTAATATAAAAAGAAGAAAAATAGTTTATTTTATTCATAACTTGTTAACTACGAATATTAAATATCATAGTATAGGTGCGACTGGGAAGTACGGTTCAAACTTTGGACCTACTGGTTATCCTCTGAAGGTACTAAGCTATATCGGTTAGGAATGATTAAAAGTCTAGCCTAACCTAACAAGTGACCATACGCACTTTGTATTGAAATGAAAAACTAACCAACTAAATTTCTATTTCTTTTAGTTTATAACTCTACTAGCTGTTCCCCGCGGCTTCGCCCCGCGTGGGACTCGGTTATATCGCGCCCAAAAGTAGCCTATGTTTGACCTCAGGTTGTTAACTACATCCCTACCAAAGAATGATGGCGGAATTTTTACGAATAAAAAAAAAAATACGGATGAGTTGATTTTTTTTTTATAACATCATAAGAGTCCCAGAAATACATTTCTGTAAATAAAATATTTTTAAACCCCCGGGAAAAAAACTAGACTTTTATAATAAATTATGTTACCAGAACTTAAATATGGCAATGTAGAAAGTGAAACATTCGCATAGAGCCACGACTTACAACTGCCAATGTCAACTGACTTGAACTCTGTAGATTGCGGTCTACATAAAGAAAGTGCAAAGCAATAAATATATTGACTTTCCTAATATCCTAACCTAGTACTCTACTATAATCAATTAAATCAACTGTCAATGTCGATTTGACAATGCTAGCAACTGTCAGAGTGACATGATGTTTCAGTTCAGTTGTGGTTGGGTGGGTTTTGTTTTAAATATGGCGATGGAAAATGAAACAAAAGGACGACTTTTAAAAAACGGAATAATTAAAAAACCCCGGGGTTTATAATTATTTAGTGGTGGTAAACGTGTAATTAGTTAAGTGTTCTTGCTAATGCGATTTGTTTCAAGTTATCTATATTTTTTGTTTTTTTTCGTACAAACGATGTATGGGGCTTCGCCAGGATTCTTTCATCACAATCGGTCCAGCAGTTTTGTCGTGAAGAGGTGACAGACAGCAGACAGACAGACAGACTTTCGCATTTATAATATTAGTATGGCTTAAACATTAGTTTGAAATGATCTTTTGTTAACTGTCTAAATAAATAAAATAAATAAAAATTTCAGCAATTTTCCGCGGCGTTTTTGAATGGCGCGGCTTCACGTGGACCGGGCGTGTTTCATACAGCGCGTTTTTATTGCACACGCTTTTCCAAAGGGGCTTGGCGGGCATTCAGACCGCTCCGCTACATATGACCGACTATTTTGCGGTAAGGAAGATTAATTTTAACACACAACACTAAAGATATGTTATAAGTTTAAATTGTATTTTCCGATTGAGATTGTATGATCCGATTTTGATTTTTGGAGATTTCTTGTTCTATTATATTTTTTCTATCTACCTATCTAGTTGTAAATCGGGGACAGATAAAAATAACCTATGGTAATAATGACTCCCCCCAGTCATTATTACGTTAGGTTATATTTATCTTATCTATATATATAAAAGAAAGTCGTGTTAGTTACTCCACTTATAACTCAAGAACGGCTGAACCGATTTAGCTGAAAATTGTCAGGGAGGTAGTTTAGAGCCAGGAGAAGGACATAGGGTACATTTCATTCCGCTTAACTGTTCCCGAGGGAAGTTCACGCGGGCGAAGCCGCGGGCAAAAAGCTAGTATATATATAAAAGAAAGTCGTGTTAGTTACTCCACTTATAACTCAAGAACGGCTGAATCGATTTAGCTGAAAATTGTCAGGGAGGTTATTTAGAACCAGGAGAAGGACATAGGATACTTTTTATCCCGGGAAAAAGATCCCGAGGGAAGTTCACGCGGGCGAAGCCGCGGGCAAAAAGCTAGTATATATATAAAAGAAAGTCGTGTTAGTTACTCCACTTATAACTCAAGAACGGCTGAATCGATTTAGCTGAAAATTGTCAGGGAGGTTATTTAGAACCAGGAGAAGGACATAGGATACTTTTTATCCCGGGAAAAAGATCCCGAGGGAAGTTCACGCGGGCGAAGCCGCGGGCAAAAGCTAGTATTTAAATAAACTCCCCCCAGTCATTTTCACGTAAGGCTATATTTATATTTAAATAATGACTCCCCCCAGTCATTATTACGTTAGGTTATATTTATCTGTCCCCGATTGTACAACTAGATAGGTAGATAGAAATATATATATATATATATATATATATATATATAGATATATATATATATATATATATATATAAACTAGCTGTTGCCCGCGGCTCCGCCCGCGTGCGCCTCGGTTATATCGCGCCCAAAAGTGGGCTATGTTTGACTCCTAGTGCATAACTATATCCATACCAAATTTCATCACAATCGGTCCAGCAGTTTAGCCGTGAAGAGGTGACATACAGACAGACAGACTATCGCATTTATAATATTAGTAAGTATTGAAGTATGGATATGGATAATGGATATGGATATGGAAGTATGGATATAGACCAGTTTATCTGGCCATGACTGTACTTCGTAAAAAAACTAATACTTTGTTTTTCAGGTGACAGTCCTAATGGCCACAATAATGATGTCATTCGTGAGCGCGGCAGTTCTGTGGCTAAGTGTGGAGGCGCCACTAGCGGCGCTTACCAAAGCGTGGCTCCGACCGAAACCGCAGAAAACACAGAATGTCTAAATTGTAATAAATTACTTGCCAAAGTTGTTGTTTTATTTTGATTCGTTATTTATCCAAATTTTTAGACCCATAAAGAGCCACTAGCGGCGCTCCGACCGAAAATACAGAACATTCAGAATGTATAATTTGTAACAAATTATTTGTAAGAGTTGTTGGGTTATTTTTGCTTTATAATAATAGGTACTAGCTTTTGCCTGCGGCATGCGCGTATTTCCCTCGGAAACAGTGCTTTTCCAAAATTGCCTGCGCGCGAACTGTAGGCTCCACAGAAATTATAGAAAGCACTGAGCAAGCGGATATTTTTCTATTTTTTTACTCAATGCGAAACTTGTCGATTGTCTTTTAGATAAATTAATGATTTCTAGTAATAATAAGACTTATTAGTTATCCTCATGAAAAAATCACTACATAGTATAAAACAAAGTCGCTTTCTCTGTCCTTATATCCCTATGTATGCTTAAATCTTTAAAACTATGCAACGGATTTTGATGCGTTTTTTTTATAGATAGAGTAATTCAAGAGGAATGTTTTATAATACCCATGCGAAGCCGGGCGGGTCGCTAGTAATAAATAAAAAAAATCATTCCATCCTTTCAACACCTATTTTGAGTAATCGCGTCATAGATTTCAAAAATAGCATTCAAGTTCAACATCCAACAGTCATGAAAAAACCATTCATGTTCATGTAACAACATCTTCCGGAAACTATTTCAATTAGTGTAGTTGTAGCATTGTTAAGCTAAGTTGTTAGGGGGCGGGTGTGATCACAGTTTAAGCCAGCTTCTACGATTTAACGCAACTTCCGAAGCTCTGAGAAGCCCGCTCGATTGGGTTGCGTCTTTTAATTACGGAGTTCCTATGGCCACCTTCCAGCTCCATCATCAAATCAGCTCTATGTCATAATAATATTGCATTGTCATCCGATTTATACATGCATGCAAAATTTCAGTTCAATCGGAAACCGGGAAGTGGGTCAAATTTAACTTGCAAGATTTGATTACAGTCAACGGGACAGGCGAAAGTAAATAAAAGCTTTAAATAAAAAAAAAATATAGGGACAAATCACACAGATTGAGTTAGCCCCAAAGTAAGTTCAAGACTTGTGTTATGGGATACCAACTCAACGATACTATATTTTATAACAAATACATATATAGATAAACATCCAAGATACAGGCCAATCAGAAAAATAACATTTTCATGTTGACCTGAACGGGGTTCGAGTCCGGGACCACTTGAGTAGGACAGGCAATGTTAACCATTACGCCACGGGTCCGTAAGATCTCATAATAAATATCAGTTTGTTTGATAAAAAAGAGTGTCTATTTCAATATATTTCTTTTTTATTTCAATTAGTGTTAATTCACAATCCGCTAATATCCACATATGATGACTTATGAATATACATTTTTATGAATATAGTTTTTTTTTCTATTTATAAAGACACTTACTTTTTTACTAACGTGTGAAAATACACAGTCAACAGCACAAATACATATTCAAAAGGATTAGGGTTCCGTGCCAATGGGAGATTGAAATAGGGTAAACAGTTTTTAGTAGTACTTAATCCTTTATCCTGTTTTGTCCCTTATCTCATAAATAGGCGCGGATCCAATCCCACAAAAAAGGTTGTCGACACAGGAGTAATCCGTCAATCAATCCCCATCCAAAAAACGGCCAAGTGCGGGTCGTAGTACGGAACTAGCATCTGGGCAAACATGTCTCATAGACATACATAGTGAGTAAGGTAGTCAGTTTATAAGTCAAAAATTATTATGAAGAAGCGATACGTTTGTTAAAAACATGTTTGTTGCCTGAAATAAATAAAAGAAAGGATCTTCCATATATTAAATTATTATGCGGAACCCTTAATGCCAAAATCGAATCGTCATTAAAAAACAATATTTTTTATGTTTTCCATAAGGTATAAATATTAAAAATGTCGTAATTTACTAATAGTCTTTTACTGTAGGCTGACGTAGGGAGTGAAAAAAAAAATGAAAATACTTGGATTAATATTTTTTGTTTTGTTACAAAAGTGTTTCGGTTTTGATCTAGACGGTGAGTGATGTTAAGTGATTAATCAATACGTTTTATCCTATTTGCGTATGGTGCACCTTAATTAATAGGTGAATGAAGCAGTCCATCTATTCGGTCACTTCTTTGTTGGCTTATGGGTCTTGCAGACGGAAAACAGAGGACAAAGCTCGGTGATGTCTCTCATGCTTTGTGTTTCTCCTCATGGGCTTAACGGAGCAGAGAAAATGTTTTTCATCACATTGTATCTATGTGAACAAATAAATTCTTAAAACTGTATTTAATTTTAAAGATACATATAGAGATGACGTCACTCCGCGTTGAAACAAATGAAGTCAGATTATGTTTACTAGAATAAAAATATAACAATGACAGATATGACAATTTGACTGACTTCTGCTCGCAGGACACACACAAAAATTAAGCAAGCCGCTTACGTCACTCGTTGACCTTACAGACATTTCTGAAAATGAAGGTCATTGGGTTTTTTGCAATTATCTCAAAAAATACTTGCTTAATAAAAAATCTAATTACCGCGAAATGGTTTTTGAATTAGACATCTTTGTAAAAAATTGAACCAGCCAATTCTGCGCATCTTGATTGAGAAGTTCTGAATCTGTTGATTCTACTACATAGGATAATAATTTTTCAGTGCCTCCTCTTACCAATAATTGTGGGAGTTAAAGATAGAAATGCCAAAAGTGGCGACCAATTCAAGCTAGGCCGAGCTCGCTGTAGCTAGACTAGTTAAAGATTCTTGATTCTTGTTAAAGGTTTTTGTATCAATTTCAAAATATAAAGTTATATAATTTTTCACTTATGAAGTGCCATTTTTATTTTTCATGAGACCTAAAATGTATGTGACGATATACATATTAATAAATATTTTAACTTTTCTTAGACCTTCCCCCAAAATCTCCCCCTGGGCGTAAGCCCGTGTTAGCAGGATGAAGAAGTTTAGTGTACTATGATTTCCGGCTTTAGTTGACCAGATATTTGATTTTATTGTTCACTAGCGACCCGCCCCGGCTTCGCATGGGCATAAAATCATTCCTCTTGAATCACTTTATCTATTGAAAAAACCGCATCTAAATCCGTTGCGTAGTTTTAAAGATTTAAGCAATAGGGACTTAGGGACAGAAAAAGCGACTGTTTTATACTATGTAGTGAAATGATAGTGATTTATTTATAAACTTTAAATATTACAAAATATGTTAAAAGCTTGATCTTTTTTTACCAGTTAACCACCAGTTAAGAAAGTCTCAGGTGCTGTTAAGGAACAGTGGGTCTAAAAACGCCACTTTAGCAATTCTGCGAATCGAATTCATATTACGAATTCCTTAGCAATTCTTTAGCAATTCCTATTGATTTCAACGGCCAACTAAACTTTGCAATTCCTCTTTAAAGAAAAAAGGAATTGCAAAGTTTAGTTGGCCGTTTTACAAAAAATAGAGGAATTGCTACAGGATTGCTAAGAAATTCGTAATATGAATCGATTCGATGAATTGCTCAAAGTGGCGTTTTTAGACCCACTGTTTGTGCAAATTGCAAGAGCGATACAGATAATGTAATTTCTGTTGTTTTCAGATGTTGAGTATGACAAGATGCCACCGCTGTTCTCATTGGACGACTACGACCGTTGTCTGCTGTACAACGGCACGTACTGCGTCATCAGGACTGATCTCTTTGCTGAGCCGGAGAACGAGCTGATGTCGTTGATGATAGTAAGTTTTATGATGATTTTCTAAACATGAATAATTGCTTAGAACATTAACCCATTAGCTCGCTGGAATCCAGACACAATAGTAAAACAATTGATATGTGACATGTGTGCGCATCCTGAGCGGACGGGTTAAACCTGTGTATTTAACCAATCGAGAACGCCAAGCGCACTTGTTTCTATACGTAATAAAGCGCGGGATGAGGTAAAACTCGTAAAAAGTAACACTAATGCATTATTCGATCACGAAGCTACGCACACACTTGACTAAATTATCCCACACAAGCAAAAAATACACGCACTCAAGCAGTATGACCGATGGTCTTAACTTTCGGCAGAGGGGGTCGGAGATCTTGTTGATATAGTACCTGACATGAACAAGCATAGGATATGGCTCTGATCCAGGAATGGCAACTGGTATCTTAATACGTTGGCGGACGCACTACGTCTATAGACGTTATAACAATTAAACTTCTATTGTGTTTTCAAAACCATCCGCCAACGTGTTAAGGTCCAAAAGTAATGGTTATAATGGAAATGATGGTCGTATTCAGTGAAATAAATAATCCAGAAAGACCTAGCAAAAATCCGTTATTTTTGGGTTAATGTCCATCGAGCGGAACCGTAACGTTAAGATTGCTATAAAAAAGGGGGAGAAAAAAATATTTTTTTAACTGGTTTCAGATAAAAGGCGCTGATCTTTTTCAATGTCATTTCATTTTACAGAATTTCACCAAATCCAGTAAAGTAAAACATTACAACCATACATACCAAAACAAAGGAATCTGTCTCACGATGACCTGCCGAGATTTCATACGGGATAGGGATCTCAAGTCCCAGTCAGACCTTCATCAGATCCTTGAGGAATGCGAAAACCAGACCATATATGAAAAATACGGTTTACAAGCTAAGGTTTCGGAGAACTTCTACTGTGACACTATTGAAACAAAAGTGGACAAGAAGGATCTTCTGGATTGGACAGTTTTGGCTTTATTTGTCATCATTCTTCTGGTGAACATCGCGGGGACTCTCTACGATTCAGTACTTGATGAGAAGTCTAAGGCAAAATTGAGCATTGGTGAGTTAGCTACATACCTAGGTTTAAAGATCTTTTTTTCTGAATAGCATTTCACCCCGGCTTCGCCCGTGGTACACACATATCCTATGTCACTCGGGGTTAGTGTAGCTTTCACGCGGTGAAAGAATTTCTCAAATCGGTCCAGTAGTTTCGATGGCTATTCGATAAAAACAAACAATGTAATCCTTCCTCTTTATAATATTAGTATAGATAAGACAATACCTTCAAGTTCTTTGACGGGATTCAGGAAAATATATTCAGCCGCAAGCTGTCCACTGCTGAACATAGGCCTCCCCCAGTTTTCCAGAAAGTCCGGTTGGAAGCAGCCCGCAACCAGCGCTTGCCTGTGATCTTCTGTAGGTCATATGACCATATGATGGTTGTCCGATTCTGCGCTTGCCGGTGCGTGGTCGCCATTCGAGAACCTTTCTGCCCCATCGGGCATCGGGCCCTGCCCACTGCCACTTCAAAGAGATAATCCACCGAGCTATATCGGCAATCTTGGTTCTAAGGAAAAAAAAAAAATTATTGATTAAGGATCTCCTCATTTCTGATTTGGACTCGTAGAAAAACACCGAGCATAGCCCTCCCCATAGCACTTTGGGCGACTAGTCTAATTAAAGGTTACTTACTTTATTAGGATGGTTCATAGACCCAATGAGAATCTTAGCCTCCGAGCCTCCGACACCACAGCTCTCCACCGTTTCATACTCAGCGCCACCTCTTGCCAGTCGGCTTTTTGGAGGGCGTTCCGGTCCTTTCCATCTTCATCACTCCAGTAGTACCTAGAAAGACAGACTGATCGCTTTCCACCTGGTCGTCCTGTGTACGCTTTCTTGACTGCCCGATCTTCTCCCATCCCCTCCACGTGCTCGAGACATGAAGCCTTGCCACCGTTAAGAAAAATAATTCTGTGCTTCATATAGTCCGGTCAAATTAGACCAAAAAATTTGTAAACTTGCAACTTGTAAGCGCGCGCCCATATACTTGCGCTAAGTACACTACCTCAGAGGTGGCGTGGAAACGTGTGCGTTTATGACGCTTGCAATTTTTTGCATCGTTATATCTCAGAAGCGGTGGCTTTTAAGAAAAAAATTATTAATACCTTTTTTATAGGAAATTTCTTGATCTACAAATTATGTCTGAGGTAATTTTGCGATAAAACTCACCGTTTTCAAGAAAATCGCGAAAAACCCATTTTTTGGACCTTTTTACCCCGCTAAAATTTTTTCCTTACATGGGATCGATTGGGACTTTTAAGACAATGTTTATAATTATGATTTAAACAATTGTAAGAATTTTCAGCTTCCCCTGAATTTGTCGTGGGTCAAATGTCTAATTTGACCGGACTAATATGCTATGAATATGCATATGGGTTCAACCTTTGTACTGAACAAGACCTCATCAATAACATTAGATGTAATAATAATATAATGTTATTGTTAACTGGATATTATTGGTAGAATAAAGGGCTATTTTATTTTATTTATTATGTGAATAAATTATTTTATTTATTTTTTGAAAGACACAAGTCAATTTTAGAAGCTTGTTCCTTAGTCGCTTTAACGACATCTACGGAAAGAAATTATTGGTATGTTTACTTATAGCCAAAGAAGTTCGAATCGCGTGCGGTCTCTCTAGCGCAATTTTTTTTTAATCAATGCTTATAGCCAAAGAAGTTTGTATCGCGTGCGGTCTCTTGACGCAATTTTTTTTAATCTATGGTTATAGCGATACCTTTGATATTAATACCCTCCATGAAAAAAAATGCTACAACAATTTTCTCCTTGGAAAAGCTTATGGAAATATTCACAAATTTTCAGGGAAAAAAATGATTTTGTGTTTTTCGCTAACACGCAATTGGAATTTTCTGTTTGCACCCCCCTCCAAGGATCCGAAGATAATGAAACTTGAGGGAATCAATTTTATAAGGTGAGATATCTATAGCGATAATATTTAACACTTTTGAAATTATCATCCTATACTATTATACGAGCAATAAATTTATTTGTACTCACTGTTTTAGTATTTATCTCGGTTGGTCACACGGCACGCCATATAATTTGGTAACGAGTAAGCCGTTTTTTTTCCTAAGTTTTCCAATAAGTACATTAAAGAATTTTCTGGGCTCTAGCCAACAGAGTTCCCTCCACTCCTTCCATTCTCATTCATATCAATATTCAATATAATAAAACAGTAAAAATATTTTGTCTGTACATTTAGTCATTTTGACTGAAATGGCTGATCAACAAATAGAGAATAATTGTTTTAAAGAAAAACAAAATACAAGTCAACTAGCCTATTATTAATGGCACCATATAAAATTCAGATTACAATCTGAAAATATAATACGAATCAAAAGGGGAAAAACTAAAAAAAAAATACCAGTGCCCCTAGTATGAGTTTTCTTAACGCAGACGCTAGTGTCTGCGTTAGCGATTTAGTATGGCAAACCTGTACAGCGCCTCTGGCGGATAGTAAGGCAACTAAGAAATTCCATACAAAATCCTAAGAAAAACTCATACTAGGGGCACAGCTCGGTCGATATACTATTTAACTCTCCTGAACTACACCACCCGTGATAAGCCTCAGGGTTGGCAGTTGTTTATAAGTAAAAATAAATATTGAGTACCTTGTTTCAGGGCTGCTGGATCCTTCATGATGATACTAGGCCATGTGCTTTGGATATTCACCATGGGTTTCGTGGATAACCCCCATGATTTCGAACGAGTAAGTCAAACGCCTTTTGTTTATTATATCTTTATTGGTCATGCTGGTCTGGGAAAAAAAGAAAAACATAGAATGTACCAGCTGCTTCTCTTCCCGCGCAAGCTTTAAAAGTCGTCTGAGGGAATCGCCGAATGGGGAAATCATGACATAGGCGATGCGGCTAGCAACCCATCACTATTGATTTCCTGTTTCAAGTACCATTATGCTAAACGTGGCCTAAGGTCTTATGGTTCTAGGCTCTGTCTTTCTAAAGACGTGATTATATGTATGTATGTATATCTTTATTGCTTAAAAAATTAAAGTACATCAATAACATAAGTGCAACGATAGACTTAAGGCCTGTCTTCATGTAACCTGCCCAAAAAATATAATACTTACATAACTTTAAGAAAAAACAGATATAAAATCTTTGATAGAAAAGTGTATACTTAAAGAAATCATTAAAAAAAACATTTTAAAAAGAATTTAAATAAATCGAAACCTAGAAGCGTACATTTTAGTTTTTTTTTGCTGCACTTCAAGCTTTGTTCAAACTTATGTTCCCCGCAACTACTCTTGATAATCAATTATCATTTTTTTTGTAAACATGTGAATATAAGGATGGTACATAAATATTATAGTACATACATGTTTGGCCTATCTGGCATACAAAAATGAAGTATTGATTGACTTACCAGTCAACCAAGCAACTTTACATTATTGAAATCAAGTTAAAGAAATAAATAAATGCCTACAGAAAGATTTTCAAATAAAAATAATTGGCGTTTCTTTTCAGTCATTCGACAAGCTTCACTACCAATGTATATACAACGGCATGATCATCGTTCAGGTCTTCTTTGTCATTTCCGGCTTCCTCCTCATTTACAACCTGGAGTCTGCTGCGGAAGACAAAAGGGTTTCTTGGAGGGCGCTGCCGATGATTGCTTTACACAGATTTTGGAGGTATTCCGTTTTGAAATTCCATGTCCAATTGTGGACATTGAAGGATAATCAAAATTATTTCTAGATCGAAGTGGTTTTTAGAAGGCGCAAGCTAAAAAAGTGCTGGCTTGACGTCGCGGCGCATGATACGCGTGCAAATCCGTTGTGCATAGACCACAGAATTTCTGTGGCATAGACCACTGCATAGAATGTCAAAGCTGGACGAAATAGATTATATTATTTCGTCGTTTATAGATGGTATTTCCCGCCCGTGGCACAAAATAAATAGAAGGTACCATGCCCGTGGTGTGTATGCTCAATACAGTTCATCTTTCTCCAACAGATATAATATTTGAAATCGGTTAAGTATTTTAAATGATTACCCCTTGCTCTTCATTTTGTGTAGGTGTCATAGACAATCGACCGTGCATACCCTGTTGTGAGAGTTCTTCGGAACCAACTCTCGACCTCTGTCATGGTTCCTTTAACAACTACGAGTCAGGATCAACGGCTTAACGTGCCTACCGAAGCACGAAACTATCTTTATGATCAGACAATCAGGTGAATCAAGCAGAAATGTCCTAACCAACTAGAAACAACTAAACAACGTATGCTTCCCATGGGAATCGAACCCATGACCCCCGGGCACAGATTAAGATATGCCAGGGTCTACAGCCACTGGATCACGGACGCAAATAATACGGAGTTTTATGATGCTAATGATACGCTCGTCAACAGACTTGCCCCCCCACTGGCCATGGCGCTGGCTCTCAATTCCACCTGGGTGCGGTTCCTCGGCTCCGGCCCTCTGTGGAAGCTGTACATCCATTCCATGGTCAGGGACTGTCGGAAGTGGTGGTGGTCCCATCTTCTCTTCATCAACAACTACTTGACAGAAAACAAGTACTGCACTGTTCAGACTTGGTGAGTTATCATGAATTTATTTATTTAAGTATATAAATAAATAGTACCTGGGCGACCGAGCTTCGCTCATTTTATGTAGAAAATCTTTTTGCGTGAAAATATGGAAAATGAATTTTCCCAGACATGGAACCTTGATTATATTTTTGACTAGGTAAGAACTTATGATTAAAATTTCAAAGAAATCGATAGAGCCGTTTATGAAAACACGAGGACAAATAAAATATGTGTATATATAATACTGCTCGTTTTATAGTATAGGATAAGGTGGACATAAATCAACAGCAAATGTTTTAACAGTAGATTTAGCCCTATTCTTCAACTCGATACTAAAGATAGACTCCAAACTAGATCAAATTATTCTCAATTTGAATGAGGGGTCAAATTTTTTATATGTTTATTTGGAAAAGTTGTCCAGAATAGCGGTTTAATCTGCCCTTGAAATATTTGCAGTTGATTTGTGTCCACCTTATATAATTAAAATTAAATAATGTTTCGTCTTTATTCAGTCTAGATCTAAATAATAATATATATAATATTTTCTTGAAGTCCACTTAACAATGAGACATGAATATTCATAAGCTTCCTCAAAATTAAGAGCCTAATGAAGAAAAAAAACATACATTTGTTTTTTTCTTACATACAACAGTTTGCAATTAAAACATCATGTTAGTATTAGTACCTAAGTACTTACGACACAAACTTTTGACACAATGTTCCATGTTTCATGTAAATGAAAATAATTTAATTTCACAATGAAATGCATATTTTCTAAGTCCACTTAACAAACATGAAACTTCTCTTTCAAGACAAGACAATTTTTTTTTTATGTTTACCAATAAAAGTACTTATACAATGAAGAAATATCAAGGTCTGTTGAAAACACAAAATAACCGGTCAGGCATAAGTCTAGTTAAGCAATTGTGTTTCTGTCTGTACCCTTAGTTTGTTTTTTTGTTTTTTAATTATTTCTTATTTACCTTTACTATCCGCCAGGGGCGCTGTTCAAGTTTATGCAGAAAGCCAATTAGTAAATATTTCTAATTAAAATCCTAATAACTACTTAATATAGACAGACACACTAATAAACCTACTTAAATAAATGTATGAAATATACATACATACCACGTACATAAATAGATACTAATAATAATAAAGAAAATATAATACTGATATATGTGTCGCAGTATGATAGATAAAGCCGTAATATAGTTATAACCCTAGGTATATGATCATATGCCGTATCATAGTTATACGAAAGCAATTCATGACTATCTTACTAGGAACATAATTATAATACGGTTCTAGTTTAGTGATATGGTTATATTACTGGATTAAGTTTAGTAAAATTAGATTTTCAGTTGGTATTCTGAAAGATTGCTCACCCAGAAATGCAATACAGCAAACAAATATTACTTTGAATGATCATATACCAAATAAAGAGTTGTCGCTGAGAGAAATATGCCAAAAATTATTGCCATTTGGTGAAAACTAATACACTACTTAAAGACGCGCCTGTTAGAAGCATTCAAGTCCATGTTATACCGTCGCCGGTTTCTGTTGGGAGCTGCAACTGCTTGAAGTTGTGGACCAATATGACTACTTGGGTCAGTTCATCCAGGCTGACAGCTCCAGCTTCAAGGATGAGGTCTCTCGTCGAATCCGACTCAGATGGGCAGCATTCGGGAAGTTCCACAATGTCTTCTTGTCCAAAATACCTCAGTGCCTTAAAACTAAGGTCTTCGACCAGTGTCTGTTACTAGTAATGACATATGGGTCCGAAACTTGGTCCTTTATTATGGGCTTCATAAGAAAGCTCAAGGTCGCCCAAAGAGCCACGGAAAGGGCTATGCTCGGTGTTTCCCGACGAGACCAAATCACAAATGAGTGGATCCGTAGGAAAACAAAGGTTGCTGACATAACCCAGCGGATTAGCTCTTTGAAGTGGCAGTGGGCAGGGTACATAGCGCGACGGACCGATGGCCGATGGGGCAGAAAAGATCTTGAATGGCGACCATGGTGCACTTACCGGTGCGTGCACGCACCGGTAAGCGCACCATCGGAAAAAGTTTGTTATAAAAATAAAAATCAATATATAATTTTTGATTCTCTGGCAGATTTATAATCATCTCACTAGATTAGTTTAGTCAGATAAACATATTACTAGATTGCAACCGTATTATAATTATATTCCTAGTAAGATAGTTATTAATCTCTTTCGTATATCTATGTTACGGTATATAATTATATCCCTAGGGATATAACTATATCATATGCATAAATATAAAAAAAAAATTGCCTTTGAGCCGCGCGCGATTCCTAGTTCTATGGATATATGAGACAGATTCTAACTTTTTAAGCCTTAAAAAGGTAATGAGACTTTGCCTAACGATAAGAACGCGGTTGCTACTTTGTTTAATTTTTTCCAGTTTGATTAGGACAATAGAAATTCATTTTTAGGGTTCCATACCTCAGAAGGAAAAAACGGAACCCTAATTGGATCACTCGCGTGTCTGTCCGTCTGTCTGTCCGTCCGTCTGTCACAGCCGATTACTCTGAAACCACTGGACCAATTGAGATGAAATTTGGTACAC
The DNA here is from genome assembly GCA_947044815.1 of Apomyelois bistriatella. Lineage (NCBI taxonomy): Eukaryota > Metazoa > Arthropoda > Insecta > Lepidoptera > Pyralidae > Apomyelois > Apomyelois bistriatella. The sequence continues at coordinate 834,009 of OX345705.1, forward strand.
ATATGTAAGTTAAAGACCCAAAGGTGCATGTGTAACGTAAATAAATAAATTATGAATTTGGGGGGCACTTTTGGAGGGTAAATCACAACATTAAAAAAAAAAAAGGTTCGCTAACCATATCGTGTGACATATCAAATGAAAGAGCTCATTATGAGGATCTCAAATATATTTTTGTTATTATTTTATTATAAATAGTTTTCATTTTATTCAGGAAAGAAGACGAAAATTGACTATTACCCCCCCTGATCTCCGAAACTACTGAGCCTATATATAGGTCATTGCCTGTAGATTACAGGAAAACCTACAAGAACTCTGTCAATTGACAATTAAGTGGTAAATTCAATATAAAACGTTTCAGATCACTAAAACACCAATAGATGGCGATAGTAGTAGTTAGTTGAAATACCACAATTGAATTTAAAAACTGACATTGGCATTGTATAGAACCCTCTCCACGCGAGTTCAAATCGCACTTGACCGGTTTTTTTAAAAATCAACTCGTAGCAGTCATTGCACTCTGAATGAATTCGTAACGAGTGCAATGTTTTTTTCAGTTTTTGTGTTAACCTTTAACTTGTATCTTAACTTTACACCAATACGCTAGGTTCAATGTCCCGAAATACTGCGTTTCATAATGAAAATATCGTCAATTGTTTTGCATTTTAACAGGTTTTAGACATATCCATACTTCCATATCCATACTTCCATACTAATATTATAAATGCGAAAGTCTGTCTGTCTGTCTGTCTGTCTGTCTGTCACCTCTTCACAGCTAAACTGCTGGACCGATTGTGATGAAATTTGGTAGGGATGTAGTTAACGACCTGAGGTCAAACATAGGCTACATTTTTTGGGCGCGATATAACCGAGTCCCACGCGGGGCGAAGCCGCGGGGAACAGCTAGTATGTAATAATTTTAAACGAATAGTGAAGACCACATTGTTTTGCACTGATGAAAATCATTTGATACACCGATTTTGATTTTATCACAGTTCTATTTTTACCCGACTACGGCGAAGTCAAACGGAAATCATAAAAAAAAAAACCTATGCATTCATTTATTCCGTTTCTTCCGAGTTGTTCGGAACCGCCTCTTGGCCTCTGACGTGGTTCCTCATTCGATTATGACATGGTAGCCGAGACCAACGCCTTCCGAAGCTGCACGGACTCATCTTTATTGTCAGACAATCAGGTGATTCAAGCCTGCAATGTCCTAACAACTAAACAAAGTATGCTTATCGTGGGAATCACACCCACGATCCCCGGGTCTACAGGCAAACGCCTTAACCACTGAACCGCAGAGGCCTTAAATACCTATTTTTAGGGTTCTGTACAAAAATGTAAAAACGGAACCCTTATAGGATCACTCGTGCGTCTGTCTGTCCGTCTGTCCGTCTGTCACAGCCAATTTTATTTTTATTTTGCCTGTAGAATACAGGTAAACCTACAAGAACTCTGTCAATTGACAATTAAGTGGTAAATTCAATATAAAACGTTTTAGTTCACTAAAACACCACTAGATGGCGATAGTAGTAGTTGAAATACCAGAATTGAATTTAAAAACTGACATTGGCATTGTACGGAACCCGCGAGTTCAACTCGCACTTGACCGGTTTTATTTTATTACTTGCAGGCACACAGCCGCAGACACCCAGGTGTTTTTCGTCGCTATCACCCTGTACGTCCTGGTGAAGCCCCGCTTCAGGACCCTCGTGACAACTGTCTTCTTCATCCTCGGCATGGTGCTGCCAGCCCTCCACGTCTACTTCCAGGACCTGGATGCGCAGATGCTGAAGACACCAGAGTGAGTCAGTAGCCGTATTCGAGTCTGTTTGTATGTCCATGTTTATGTTTCATCATAACTAAAAAACGGCTTAATCGATTATTGTTATTTATAGGTCATCAGATTTGTCTTTATTGCGTGAGTGTCACAGAGTTAGGTATTGTCTTGAGAAACTCATAATACTGGGCAGAAAAAAGGAAAATCGCGCCAAAGTAAAGCGTGATCGAGGATACCTGCTAAAAGCAGTGTATATAATATAATAAATAAATATATAGGGACAAATCACACAAATTGATTAGTCCCAAAGTAAGTTGTGTTATGGGATACTATTAATACAATCCGATCAAGTTGATAATTCAACTTTTTCTGATTGGCCTGGGTCTTGGATGTTTATCTACTCGTATATTATTATGTATATTTGATATTATTTAAAGTATCATTGAATCAGTATCCCATAACACAAGTCTCGAACTTACTTTGGGGCTAACTCAATAAGCACCCCTAGTATGAGTTTTTCTGAAGAAATTCCGAAAAGAAGAAGGAATTTCTTAGTTGCCTTACTATCCGTCCGAGGCGCTGTACAGGTTTGTCATACAAAATTGCTAACGCAGTCGCTAGCGTCTGCGTTTAGAAAAGCTCATACTAGGGGCACTGTGTGATTTGTCCCTATAAATTTATTTCAAAAGGCGACGAAAATACATCAAAGTTTACGAGTAAGTGTTTAAAATGCTTGATTTAATTCTTTCAGGATGCTGCGTTCCCTGGACGATCCCAACCGCTATCCATATGTATTTTCCCACAATAATATCTGCTGCTACCTACTTGGGATGGTCACAGCCTATAAGGTCCACCAATGGCAAAATCAAGGAGTCGTGATCACTGGAAAGGTGAAATACTTGAACTATTATAAATAATGGCTAATTTTAAAATTCCAAATATTGTTGAACTAGCTGTTCCCCTTGGTCTCACTCGTCCGTGGTATATCACTACATAGTATAAAACAAAGTCGCTTTCTTTGTCCCTATGTCCCTATGTATGCTTAAATCTCTAAAACTACGCAACGGATTTTGATGCGGGTTTTTTTAATAGATAGAGTGATTCGAGAGGAAGGTTTTTATGCCCATGCGAAGCTGGGGCGGGTCGCTGGTATATAATAATAGCATCGGTATCAGCAGCTGGCGATGAAAACCCAAAATGGAAAGATCTGAAGAAATTTACTTGACCAGGCCCAGGCCAACTCGGGACTGTAGCGCCTTGATAATGATGATAATAATGATGATGATGATGATGATGATGGTGATGATATGAAAATCTATAAAATTTTTGTGTCAAGAGTGTTTGTAACAAAACTCCTCCGGAAACGGCTTGACCGATCCTTATGAAATTTTGTGTGTAAATATATTCATAGTAGGTCTAAGAATACCGTTTCCTGAACCCGAGTCATGTATTCTATTCCCACAAGAAGCATACTTTGTTTAGTTGTTTTCAGTTTGGTTAAGATATTGCTGGCTTGAATCATCTGATTGTCTGATAATAAAGAAGATTTCGTGGTGCCGGCTGCCATCTCTTCTTCATCATCAGTCTCTCACTGCTGAGGATCGTGACCACATATGTGCCTCCAAGCTATGCGATCACCAGTGCTATGGACCGCACTGTTTATGCTGCCCCCAACTGCTCTTCTCACTCTGTCCACCCATCTGGCTGGAGGTTTTCCCCTGGTGCGCTATCCTTCCATTTTGCCCAAAATTATAAGCTGCCATCTGGTAGTCGTGAAATAAACCACGGACGAGACGGAAAGGCAATTTCGCAGAATTGACACCAGGGTGTGCTGGGTCAATTGACCTTTGAAACCCACACGATATGACGTTGATTCTTTTTTACAGCTAGCGAGATTTGCAATGAAGATATTCCTCCCGGTGTTTTTATCTTGTTTCGTAGTCGGAAATCTGTTCCACGAGGAAGACTACCGAACCCCATTATGGATTAGAATGCTGTGGCAAGGGACACATCGACTCTTTGTTGGACTCACAATTGCCAGCTGTCTTGTCGCCATGGTGATGGGGATAAGCAGTAGGTTGTTTTTTTACAATTACCAGAACCATTTCAAGATTTATATAGTACATATATTATTTAAGAAATAGATGGTCAGATGACTTAAGGGTCTTCGAAAAGGATTGGAAAGAAGCGGCACAGGACAGACGCTAGAAGAAAAGAGGGGAGGCTTTTACCCAGCAGTGGGACACATACAGCTAAAAAAAATGATCATGACTAGGATAATGGTTCATAATTATCTGTCAACGCTGCCAAGATTTGACAAGACACACACACAGTCACACCACCACTACACGTTACAAGTAGACTGGAAGAGATCCCGTAATTAGATATATGGTTTAATTAATGTTCTTTCGGTACAACAAAGTTATTACATATACCATATTATTAAGTACTAAACCGGCTCAAAATCCACTAATCATACCACTACTGACATTATTTTTGTACTAAGCCACGCCTGCCGGGAAGAGTCTGCGTCTCACTTTTGCAAACGAATATGTTTAATAGACTTTTCTGGTACCATGAATGAATGAATGAATGAATGAATGTTTCGCATTAGTTTTTACTTTTTTTTAACTGAACTCTGTTTTCTTAATTTCAGCTACCTTTTCCGATGTGATGAAGTGGCCTATGTTTAGGGTTGCAGGAAAATTAACCTACTCGGTGTTTCTTCTGCACGAAACCTTTACTCCAATAGTCGCAGGTTCCAAAAGCAACCTCGAGCACTTCTCATATTTTAATCTGGTTGGTATTCATTTACGCTGAGTATCACTGTCAATATCACTACATAGTATAAAACAAAGTCGCTTACTCTGTCCCTATGTATGCTTATCTTTAGAAATACGCAACGGATTTTGATGCGGTGTTTTTTAATAGATAGTGAATCAAGAGGAAGGTTTTTATGCTCATGCAAAGCTGGGGCGGGTCGCTGGTACATGATATATATCAAATTAAATAATTTTACTAAGTATTCGTTATTAGATAATTAAGTTCTCTTTTTTAACATACTATGCACCATGGACAGAGAACTATGGATCACAGTTATCTGAAAAATAAAGTTTCATTTCATTTCATTTTCTTTCACTGTTTCGAAAATATAGATAAAATGTAGGACGTTTTATTTTCATTGTTATAAGTAGGCCTTTAGTTATTAATGGCTAGATAAGATTATTCTAAGAGGCTCGTTTAGTTTTATATTACAAACTATAAAAAAATTATTTTTCTCATACAAGTGAATTGTACAAATTCATTTTGAGAAATAAAATTCTTAATCTTTAAACCATTTACTTTGTTTCCAGCTGATATATCAATGCGGCATCGTCGCATTGACATATATAATAGCGACACCATTCTACCTGATGATCGAAGCGCCAATGACACCCTTACTGAAACTGATCTTGATGAAGCCACGACCAGACGAATCTTCCGTCGTGGTACCTGATCCAACAAAGAACTTCATTGCAGACGTCATTCAACACAAAAGGAAACAAGCCAGAGAAAACAAAACAAATAAAGAAGTACAATCAAATGGAGTTGAAGGAAAAGATAACGCTTTAAATGAGCTTCTAGAAAATGCCGCGAGAGAAGATGCGAAGGAGAAAGCTAGTTAAATTAATAATGTATGTAATGTTAAAGTAAATGGTATTTATTTCTGTCATCGATTAACTATTATATAACAAAGTTAAAAACAATATTACATTATTAAATCTATTTATGTAGATGTATCTAGATTGAAATCTTCATTTGATAAAATGTAATTGTTTTCTTCTATCCTAACTAATATTATAAATGCGAAAGTGAGTTTGTATATTTATTTATTTGTTTGTTATCTCTTCACTTCCTTTTACTGAACCTGATCTACCTGAAATTTCGTATACACATAGCTAGAAGAATTGAGAAGACATAGGGTACCTTTCATCCCGGGAAAACTAAAGGGTTGGTGTTGATACTTTGTAATTAAGTTCAAGTCTTTGAACATATACAACTTCGGTCCACCTCGATATAAATAATCAAGGGTTTTCAAATATTATTTTCTGCTGTCTGACTAGTGACGGTTAATAAACACTACTTAAATACTTTTGAACGGGGTTTTAGTTCGGTCATTTCTCTTTGATTCAGTTCTATATATTTGTTATGTACTCCTTCAGTTATGAACTAATTAGTCAATTTGATTTTATAGAATTTTTACTAAGTAGTATAACTGCAATAAGTATGGCACATAATTTACTGAATGTAGCAATATAACCTAGGTTACGAGATATGTTTCTTTTTCAAATTTCGTTTGAAATTCAGTTATATAATTAAATTTAAATAAATTTCTATCACAGTTCAACTAAAAACCTTCGTGGCGTAATGGTTAACACGCCTGCCCTCTCCTGGGTTCGATCCCAGGTCAAGTCAGGTTAAAAATGATATTTTTCTGATTGGCCTGGGTCCTGGATGTTTTATAAAATAGCTAACAAATGTCTTGAATTTACTTTTGGGGCTAACTCTTAGCTAACTCAATCTGTTTGATTTGTCCCTATATATTTATTTATTTATCAAGTATTGATAAATTGCTCTAGGGATAAATAAAACTAAAATTCAAAATTAAAGTGATTTAATTTTATCTTCCTTGTCTTTACTAATCACATTTGCTTCATTTGTATTGTTTTCTTGAATTATGTTTTCTTCTGAATGTTCTTCCTCTTCAGTTTCGATGATTTTCTTCTTATTCTCCGAAGGAGTCATCAATATTTTCAACAGTGGCGTCATTGGTGCTTCAACAAGAATGTAGAAGGGCACAGCCACGGCCAACGACAATACGTAATAGCCGAATTCCACCATTAGCTGAAACATAAGACAGGAGACTAGACAATTTTAACTTTATTGTACAAAATACTTATTTTTTTCCACATTTACAATGTCATTACAGTTAGTACCAATGCGACAGAGTAAGCATAAAGAGTAAGTATTACATCTCAGAGCATCTAGTCCTCATTTTGATATCTGTTGGGCCATTCTTAGAAATATGATCGTATATGATAGATATACGAGTCATTTTTATTTGAAAAACATAAATGATGGTATAATATCTACATGTGATTCATATCGTCTATGGTCCTTGTAATGGGATCTTATTTCAAAGCTAGCGTACAAGTAGGATGATATCTGTATTCGTTTATAAACAACCCATATGTCTATAAATGTCCTTTTTCTGGTTCTAAGCTACTACCAACTTTCAGCTAAATCAGTTCAGCCGTGCTTGAGATATAAATAGTCTCACTAACACGAGTTCATTTTATATTTATGGATGGATATGATTTGACCCTTTCTCTCATAACGAAAGAGCCAAAACCCATTATAAAAACGGGCTTGACAAATGTTTCTTAATTTTTATGAATACCTACTAGTAAGGAACTACTTACAAAAGTTAAAAAATGAAGATGGTCTAATTGAGTCCTGACGCCAACTATAATGTGCAGTAAGTTCAGATGGACCAAGAATACTGAGTATGACAACCTTCCCAGGAACACCCAAATGTTCCAATTCAATATACTGTCTGAAAAAAGAAATAAAATTTAAGTCTTTCACAGCCAGAGTCGTTTAAGACGATACCTTGGTGAACACTAGCGCCACCATCAGTTAAATTCATTATTTACTGAAAAGTGACCACGATTAGCATGATGGTAGTTGAAACAGGAGATCAATAGTGATGGGTTGCTAGCCGCATCGCCTATGTCATGACTCCCCCATTCACCGATTCCCTCAGTCGATTTTTATGGTTTGCGCGGGAAAAAAAGCAACTGGTTAATTCTATGTTTTTCTTTTTCTGCCAGACCAGCATGGACCATGCTGGTTATAAGATACCTTGATGGTATTACTAATGCTTAACTGCCAATGAATAGTACCTACCTATTAAAAATTTTGGTGGGATCGCGGTTAATTTATGAAGATAGTTAAATTATATAAAAAACATAAAACTTTTATCTGTGAATGGAAAACCCAATGACTTACTGAATAAAGAAAAATCTGTCCCAAAAAAAAATAGAAAAAGAAACCGTTTTTTTCGGAGAACAGTAATATAAGAGCTTAGGTATTTCGAAACAAACTCGTGTCGGAGTTCAGTATTGTCGAAATGATAATATCTTGTCATAATTCGTTGGGTCGGAGTTCAGTACATGAATCAAGAAAATGACAATGCCTTGATTGAACGTACCGAGTGGACGGGCGAGACAGTAAAATGTTACTCGGCCGAGACAGTGATTTCCTCGGTCACTCGCTAGGCTGAGCACTCGGCGCACTGTTTATACGCACCAAGTACTCGGCCGAGGGCACTGTCTCGCCCGTCTACTCGGTACGTGCGATTATAAATATACTTGCTTTCCGAAATATGTGTCAATGTCATGATAAAAGCTGCTAGGGCTGATGACACGGCGATCCTCAGTACAGCCTGGAAACCCATCCTCACCCCGAGGGAAACCTCATCGGTGTTTAAGACAGTAATGATGTGTGGCAAACTAAATAAGAATGCAGATGCCAGCAAACGGATTATAGTTACTGTCTGGAAAATTAAAAAGATAAAGTTTTTGAAACAGCAAACAAAGTTCTAAGCAAAAGAAAACAAATCATATTCTTTATTTCTTACCAATATATTCCAAATGGGTTAGTAACAAAAGAAGTTAATTTATAACCTTAAAATTTGTATAATATATTACCTACTACGCATTCGAATATTTCTGTTTTAGGTCTTATTTGCCGTTTGTGTATGTTAAGCTAAACGCTAATTTCAGCATCACCGCCACCGCGCCACGTCTACGACGAAGATTGAAAGACGCTAGTGGGGTGTCTTATAAGGCAAAACCCAGTGACTCAAGTCAGCAATGACCTAACCCGGCTTAAAACAACAAAGTAGCTACACATGGGATGTCAGTACACCACAAATACAGTTAAATGTCAATGAAGATATCTAACAATACTGAAAACAATATTGTACCTAACTATACTTTGGCTATTTGAGAAATAACCAAAGTGTGACCGATACTAATGAAGTTAACTTGATTTAACAAAAGTGATTTACAATAAAATACAAAAAGTTTGGTTACATATTACAAAGAGTTTTGTGGTAATTTTTTGTGCTATTGACGAAATTTTGGTTGTGTATAAGTAAGTATTTTTTTCAGTGAACGTCTGCCTATTATTTGATAATGTCGGAAGAGGTTATAGACGCTGGATCATACCTGTTTGTTCCTGAAAGTGATTCCCTTCTTATGCCATTCATACATCTTGTAGCCTGTGTACATGCCAATTACATAACCAGCTATGTTGCTATGGCCCAGCACGAAATTATATTTGAAGTTATCGTCTGAGAGCTGCCTAGACATTCTGCAATGTTACATGACAGCATTTAGGATGTTATTGTATCATTCTTTCGCATAGAATTTGGAAATCGCGGGCTCTAATTTTATTTTTAATCTATGTTCTTTCGATAATATTAACCTCTTAAGTTTCAGCCATTCTCCTTCTTGTTGCCATTTATTTGGACCTTATATTGACTTTGATAAATATTTAATACCTAGTAATTAGTAACTTAGTCATTATCATTACAGCTACAAGTCGTGTATCTTCATTTTGTGTAGGTGACATGGTCAATCGACCGTCTCACCCTGGTGTCAGAGTTCTGTGGAACCGCCTCTCGGCCACTGGTTCAACCAAACTAGAAACAACTAAACAAAGTATGCTTCCCGTTAGAATCGAATCTACGACCCCCAGATATACAGGCAAACGCCTTAACCACTGGACCACAGAGATAGTTAACGTCTACTGCTCTGCCTACCTTATATTTAATATTTGTCTGGAAGAGATTGCATTAGCAATAAGACCGCCTATTGTATCATCTAAGTTTGTAAATTTCCTCATTGTATTTATATATATATATATTTACTGGTGCGATAAAGCATTTTTGTCTTGTTTTATCGTCTTGTCCATTTTCAATCTCACCGAATAAAAGCAGCTTGCGTCCATTATAAATGCTTAAATATCACAAACAAATGTAGTGTATCTTTAGTCAAGACCTATAAACATTCCCAATTTCAGAAATTGTACTTACTCAGGTGCAAAAAAGAAGTTAAGATCCAAGTTAAACCACCAGACATGCAGAGGAGGGAATACCATGCCGAGGAAAAGCAGTATTGCCAGAGTCAAATTCCGTCCTCCTTTCTTGGTCATCACGTAAACCACCAGCGCCAAAATAAACAGCTGTGTGTCAGCTGCTAAATGCCTGAAGAATAATTACTTAATTATCAATCTCATACCCGACTGCTTTCACCGTCTAAAGCGTCGTAGGGTCCTGGAACCGGGGAGCCAAGTATAGGCTGCCACTTATAAAATGATTATTCCTAATGAGGATAATCAACGTGTGATAATCATTAAACACATCTGCTCATAGCCAGAAAGGCTGATTGCAAGATTGCATTTTAATATAAAAAAAAAATCAATCTGAATCACTTCGAAAGATATAAATCCGCTGATCTTGTCTGCTATCGCTGGATTAGCATCAGCGTTTAATTTATCCCTTGACATCAAAGTATGATATCACGTTTTAAGACCTCTTTCATGTCGGTGTTTTCCTTATCTACTAAGGAAGAAATTGCATTAGCGACAAGTCCGCTTTTGTACACATTGTTTGTATTTGTATCAACATGTAATTTGTATGTTAATGGTATAATAAAGAGTATATCTATTGGCTATGATCCTTACACAAATAAGAGAAGATAATCTCACCAAGTATGTATAGCACAGTAGATATTGTCAGGCACATAATTATTTATATACAAAATATGTGTCCACCAATACTGCCGGCATTGATGTACCACGCCCAGGACATTGCGAGACCAGAGTGGACCAGAACCCATGTGTCTCAACCAGGTGGCACTAAACGCGAGGACCAATGCTAATGGTGGTGTAAGCCTGAAAAATATATAGGCAAATGAAATGCAACCGCCGGTTTATAATGTCAATAGAGGCTTTGTACTAAATGCTTTTGACAGCATACATGATACGGTTCTTACTTATGAAAAACAACAGTTCTTTTTTAATTTTTTTGTCAGTCTGTTTGTTCAAAAGCAGTTGAAGTGTTTGAAGATCAGCCGTCTTCAAAACGACTGGACCCGTATTACTCGTATTGAAAATTCATATGATAGATAACGTTTATGTTCCTATTGGTCTGGTTTTCGTGTAAAAAGGGTAAATGAGGTGAAACGACAGTAGTTTTGAATTGGACTGGTTATTACAATTGAGCCATTGAAAAAAAATCAGTGCCGCTAATTTTCAAAAACCCGCCCCTGGGCTCAAAGACGTAAGCTGAAGATGCAACTAAGAACACAACAAAAGCTTAGATGAAGAAGGTAATGATATATATATATATATATATATTACCTCCAAAATCTGAACAACAGAATCTTAGGAATAGTGCTCCAGGTAATTTTGTGAGTCTCAGAGGACAATTCCAAGTTGTAGACGAGAAGGAAGCTGGCGATCACGAAGAATATCTGAACCACAAACGTCCCGTTGAATGTTAGCTCATAATGGATAGTTTTGAAGGCCTGAAAGATATAATAATGAAATTAAATACACCTGACAAACTCGCCAACATGCACTGGAGTGATAATGCTATTTTTGAGATTATGCCACACTCAAAATCAGCGACTCAAATGATTTATATATCATTCCACACACCAGTTAGGTCGAATGAAAATACAAACATGGCCTACATTTCACAAATAAATTGTATGTTTGATTGATCGAAAATCATTCGAAATCGAAGTATAATCATATCAGTCGCTAATTTGACTATGTAAGTGATATACATTCAAAATAGCATAGGCTCTTGATTAGCTTGGCATTAGGCTAATTCCACTTCGAAGATGTGAAGGTATACATGTTATTTACAATTCATTTATGTTTGTCAAACGTGTAAATCCATACTAATATTATAAATGCGAAAGTCTGTCTGTCTGTCTGTCTTGTCTGTCACCTCTTCACGGCTAAACTGCTGGACCGATTGTGATGAAATTTGGTAGGAATGTAATTAACGACCTGAGGTCAAACATAGGCTACTTTTGGGCGCGATATAACCAAGTACCACGCGGGGCGAAGCCGCGGGGAACAGCTAGTAAGCAATAATTTGTCGTACAAGAAAAGAGACACGAAATTAAACTCTGTGATAAAATTGGGCTGTTTTAATGATGATTATCTAGTTATAAAAAAACTAGTTAGAAGTAGGTACCTTTTCTAAATCATGAGGATTGTCTATAAATCCTCCAAGTAAGATCAAAGTCGCGTGTCCCAATATCACAGGTATTGATCCGCCGTTTCTGTTTGAAGAAAATACATTATCAATTTTTTGGATTAAATGAGCTGCAATAGAAGAAGAAAGGAGAAACGTGGAGAAAAGAACTAATGATAGGAATGAATAGACGAGACTATGTAGTGCCCTGCATTCTATTGGGTCATGGAAATGAACAGAGAGGAAAGAAAATGGACAATGAGTTAATGTAATGGCTGGCTGCATAGAAATAAAAATTAAAAACATGCGTGAACGGGCTTGGCACACAAATATTGAATTGAAAATTAACCAAACGTTTGCTTCTTTATGGTAATGGTGACATTTACCATAGACTTCAAATCTAAGATTTTTTTCATTAACACAATATATATTAAAACATTAACATATCGAGTGACATTTTTGAAAATAGAATAAAATAAGGATTGGGATGAAAGCTGATGATAATGAAATAGTACAAGCTATTGTTTACCTTACTGCATTAATTCCTCTTAATGTGTTTAGTTTCGGGTCAGTGTTTGCTACTGACACCAAATATTTAAAGTTTCCTATCATTGAAAAACACATCAGCATTTTTTTACCTGAAAATATACATTTTATATCATTAAACATAGTAAAGTTAATATAGAAGTATTAGGTATCAATAGATTTAATTGCAATCAAATCGTTTGCCAATATTCAGGGATCATGGGATCCCACGGGAAGTAATAATTGTACAGCTTATTTCTAGTTTATACAAAAGGCACACCATTTAATGAAAATAATCTACTCTCACTCAACACAAGCAAAACAAAATATATTTGTTTCTGTATTACAGAAGCAGGTAAACCCGATAACAGGCTCACATTACCTATACATACTCACCCTTGTAATCGTAAAACGGATATTCCAGCATACTGTGACTGCCCTACTCTTTGTCGCACCAATGTTATTAAGTACCTAGGTGTCATGATCGATGAACACCTAAACTGGAAACCACATTTAGCTCTCATATCCAACCGTGTCCGCAGACTGATGTTTGCTTTCAAGCATCTTAGAACTGTGGCAAATTTTTCTTTGCTTATTAAAATTTACAAAGCTTTATGCGAGTCCTTACTATCCTATTGTATCTTCGTATGGGGTGGTGCGGCCCAGGATCATTTTCTGCAGGTAGAAAGAGCTCAAAGAGCAGTTTTAAAAGTACTCATGTCGTTACCAATTCGTCACCCAACTGCTCTTCTTCATTTTAAAACTAAAACTTTATGTGTTCGGAAACTCTTTATATCCCACATTATACGTAGATTTCATTGTAATACATCCCAGTTTATACAACCCGTTGGTAGAAGATACTGCTTCAATGTACCCTTCTGCAGGACCCGCTTTGCTCAAAGATCATATGCCTTTCTAGCCCCGAGAATATACGCAATCTTACAAGAAAGATTGGATATTATAAAATATACTAATAGACAACTAAAACACCAGTTATTTAACTATCTGCTAAATCTAGAAGAACATGATATTGATTATCTTTTGATCCCATTGACATAAATATATTATGAATTATAGCATTACTATCGCTGGCTCAAGATATATATATATTTACATATTATATATTTTCATATTTACCTTTACTTATAGATTTTTTACTGATGTGTATCTATGTATGTGTATGTGTGTGTGTATGTATATGTGTGTATATCTTCCACCTATATATTATAATATAATATATGTATTTATTATTTGCTTCTAAATATAATTGCACTGTTTGTTGATATAGCACAAAAAGATTTATACTGTATTCTATCTTGGAGGTGGAGACCTGGTGTCTTGTATGACAGGCTGTTTCAGCCTATTTCAAGCACCAGTCTTCACAATATTAATTGAATGTTAGCTTTAGTGCCATTCTTAATGTGCTTACAGTCTGTTGTGAAGAAATAAATAAATTTATTATTATTATTATTATTATTATTTAATTGAGTCCCGACTGCCATCTGGTAGTCGTTAAAAACTTTGTAAGAGGTCAAAAGGCGATTTCTAAGAACTTGACACTGGCTCAAAATAGATAATAGATACTACGCTAGGGCACCGGGAAGGGTCGACTGACCAAGTAAACTATACGCCAATCTATATCCCCAACATGGGATTTTAGAAACACAGACGCTAGCAACTGCGTTAGCGATTTTATTTGACATACCATTTAGCGAATAGTAAAGTAAATAAGAAATCCTATACATCTTAAAGCAGTCGATAGCGTCTGCGTAAATGAATTTCGTGGTAGATGCAATGGAGTTCCTGGATTTGATTTTCAGCCAATAATAAACTAATATAGTTAGAAAGTTACTTCTACTACGAAATTCGAGTCGATTACTGCCAAGCCAATTGAATTTTCCGATCAAAATAAAAATATGTTTGTATTTGCCTGGAAGAAATTGTTTTTAGCGATAAGGCCGCCTTTTGCGTTTTATATTTAAGTTTTTGTTAACCTATTTTCTGTATTCTATGTGAAATTAAGTGTTTTGTATTTGTATTTGTGTACATGAATTAAATTAATAAACAAAACTTGCCTTTCCCAAAATGCGTCTTTTCTTCCTCATCAACCATCAAGTCGTAGCAAGTGGCGATGAGATTTACAGCCAAAATAGCTGCGAACACCCAGAGCACCGTCCAATCGAGTGTGTCAATGTTCCATCCTTCAGATTTCTTCTCGCAAAGTTCGACAGTCACATTGGCGTACAATCCATACTCTTCCCATACACTGTTATTTTGGCAGCTTTGCAACACCTGCCCATTAGAAATTTGTGACAATCGTCTTAAAACCTTTTGGATCAGTGTTAAATCTAGGTACTTTTGGTATTCTCAACAAATCACACAGATTGAGTTAGCCCCAAAGTAAGTTCGAGACTTGTGTTATGGGATACTTACTCAACGATACTATATTTTATAACAAATACATATAGTTAAACATCCTAGGCTCAGGCTAATAAGAAAGATATAATTTCGATCGAACCAATCGAATCGGAATGGAAGGTTAGGTTGCCATGACGTAAAAAAGTACCTGTGAAAGTCTAGCATCTGAATAAAGAAATAATTTGAATTCTATGGTCTTACCTCATGTCTCTGAACTGGGTCATCCAGATCACGGTCTCCTATGAACTCCTTACAGGTCTTGGAGACGCAAACTCCTCGCTCCAAGTAACTGTAGTTAAAATGCTTAATATGATGATGCTGGGAGTAGTTCTGAAAATGTGATTAAATATTGTGTGATCCCTTCATCATCACTATCACTACATAGTATAAAATAGTCGCTTTCTCTGTCCCCATGTCCCTTTGTATGATTAAATCTTTAAAACTACGCAACGGATTTTGATGCGGTTTTTTTAATAGATAGAGTGATTCAAGAGGAAGGTTTTTATGGCGGGTCGCTAGTTCTGTATAAAATCAAAATCAAAATATATTTATTTCTAAATACAGGTAAAATCAAGTAGATAAAATGGTGATAGGAAAATTTATAATTGTGTGCTCTGTATTTTGCCAATGTGGCGTACAAATATAAAAGAGAAGAGAAAAAAGAAAAACAAATAGAAGTGGGTACTAATGTTACAATGTGTCCTTCAAAAAATCATCAAGTTTGTAATAACATTTTTCTACAAGTAGCTCGTGAAGGTTCCGTTTAAAAGATTAAAATAAAGAAATCAATGAAAAATTATCACGACTTTCTTTAACTGGTTGCGTATCCAAGGAGCGGAACTCCACGTCATTAGAGTAGAGGTTCAGCGATACTATCATAGTTTTAACGTTTTCAAGTTATAAGTAAGTTTAAGCTATAGATAAGGATGGTATGGCCATGTCGTGAGGAGGGAGGAAAGCCATGTAATGATGCAAACATAATTAAATATGACGATTACGGGATAAAGGAGTAGAAAAAGATAAAAAAAGAGATGGTTGGATTGTTTGAGGGAGGATATGACTAGGAGGGGTGTGACAAAAATAACAAACAAACAACAAATATATAGGGACAAATCACACAGTTGAGTTAGCCCCAAAGTAAGTTCGAGACCTGTGTTATGAGATACTAACTCAACGATACTATATTTTATAACAAATACATATATATTTTTACTTTGATGACAATATCTCAAAAACTACTAAACCGATTTTGACCGTGGCCTCACCGAATTCCTTCCATATTTTTCTATTTCTCCGTTTCTCACGTTTTTCTTAAATAGCTCCATCGTGTCCTTGGCCTTCCCTGGCTTTTCTTTCCATCCCTTGGTAATCACTCCATAGTTTTCTTAGTCCATCGATCATTTTCCATTCTACATACATACATACAAACATAGCAAACAATGTGATTGATTTACAAAATTTCGTTTTATGTGACTTTTTCACACACACAATAATAAATATATACGGACATTAAATACGCAAGGTATAACTATTTATTTAAAAAACTGTAAGTAACATTTACAGTTCCCCAAAACGTGATTTACAAAATTACGTTTACAATTAAAAATACATGAGACCAAAACATGAAAAAAGAACCCGTCAAGTGTAAGTTGAACTCGCGTGGAGAGGGTTCCGTACAATGCCAATGTCAGTTTTTATATTCAATTGTGGTATATTGATGGGAATTTTGAATCAACTATTTCTAAACTAAAGTGTCTCTTTGTCCTCCAAGCAAAAGAAAATAGGTACCTAAAATATTTTTAACTATAGAGGTATAGGTAGTTATTTAGGAATTTTGACATTACATTCTTGGTTAGAGTCTCAGACTGAGCGGACGGTTGGTTGACTACCGACAGCACCAGTACAGAATTCATCACACAATGAACTAATACTTATTTCGTATTTTTTCAAAAATTTAGGGTCGGTTGTTTTGGAGAGTTTTCGTTTTCTTTCATGAATAAAATCAAAACTATTTATGTTTCAATAATAACAGAATTTTATTCGAGATCATCATAACGAGCTTTCAAAAATTGATATATAACACGGTAAGGTTTGTAAAACTTTTTTTAAATTACTTTTTTCCAATTTGTCCCCCGAAAATGACCCTTATTTAAAATAATATGTATTTATTTACTTTGCACATCTGTGTTTGGATCACAGGATTACGCCATTTCGGAGAAAATTGGCTGTAACAGACGGACGGACTGACAGACAGAAGCACGAGTGATCCTATGGGTTCCGTTTTTTCATTTTTGTACGGAACCCTAAAAATACTATTCTATTCATATTTCACGGGAAGGTATAATGTTTTCGAAAACATTACAATCTTGTACAACCACAACACGTTGTTATTGATAATGCTTCGTCATTTTTATCACCAATTAAATCAAGCTGTCAATTTCAAACATACGAGTACTATGGATTTCCGGTTTAAGTATATACCTCTTTTTTTCAGCAGGGATTCAAAAACACCATACTTACTAACTTTTAAATTATAAACATAATAAGTGTAAAACTTTCATAAGGATTACCCAATAAATCTATTACAGAAATATTCCTGTAACACTTATTTAAACCTGTTTGGCTGCAAACGCTGTTGAAACTGTACTTACGTTTTCGTTTTGAACCTGTTTGTAAAGGATTTCACTTTTTTGTGATCATACAATGTTCTAAATATGTTCAAAACACTATTCAGTTACCGCTAAAACTCCTGCGTGGAAGACAATCGAAATCAGTTTACTCCAGCCATTATAATTACCCGAATAAACTGCATCAGCTCGTTGCCTTCATCAGCAAACAGGTCCAGTCGAAGCATGCAGTACGTTCCATTGTACCTGATGCACTTGTCATAGTTCTCCAAGGAAAACGGTTGGGGCAGCCTGTCGTGCTCCTCATCTGGAAAAAGCAATGTAGAAGAAGTTTGAACAACTTTGAACATATACTTGGAGTATAAAAATAACATCTTAAAATCTTCCGTGCTGGTCTGGGAGAAAAAGAAAAACATAGAATGTACCAGCTGCTTCTTTTCCCGCACAAGCCGTAAAAGTCGTCTGAGGGAATCGGCGAATGGGAAAATCATTATAATACGATTCTAGTTTAGTGATATGGTTATATTACTGGATTTAGTTTAGTAAATTTGGAACTTCAGTTGATATTCTGAAAGATTGGTTACCCAGAAATGCAATACAGCTAACAAATATTACTTTGAATGATCCTGTACCAAATGAAGAGTTGTCGCTGAGAGAAATATGCCAAAATTTATTGCCATTTGGTGGCCAAGGTTATTTAAAATGTTTCTGTAAAAATACTAATACATTACTAAAAGACGCGCCTGTAAGAAGCATTAGTACTCTTTTTTAATGTTGAATGACCATGTTATACCGTCGCCGGTTTCTGTTGGGAGCTGCACCCTTGAAGTTGTGGACTAATATATCTACTTGGGTCAGTTGATCCAGCCTAGGCTGACAGCTCCAGCTTCAAGGACGAGGTCTATCGTCGAATCAGACTCGGATGGGCAGATTGGGCAGCATTCGGGAAGCTCCACAACGTTTTCTTGTCCAAAATACCTCAGTGCCTTAAAACTAAGGTCTTCGACCAGTGTCTGTTACCAGTGATGACATATGGGTCCGAAACGTGGTCACTTACTATGGGCTTCATAAAAAAGCTCAAGGTCGCCCAAAGAGCCACGGGGAGGGCTAACTCGGTGTTTCCCTACGAGACCGAATCAGAAATGAGTGGATCCGTAGGAGAACAATAGTTGCTGACATAGCCCAGCGGATTAGCTCTTTGAAGTGGCAGTGGGCGGGGCACATAGCGCGATGGACCGATGGCCGATAAGGCATAAAAGTTCTTGAATGGTGATACGCACCGGTAAGCGCAGCATCGGAAAAAGTTTAATATAAAAATAAAATCTAATATATACGCGTAAGAATCGTTTTCTTTGATTCTGTGGCAGATTCATTTAATTCATCTAATTCATTTTAAATTAATCAATTAATTTAATTCATTTAAACATTATTGACATACTTACTTATTTTATTATCATTATTTTTATTTCGATATTAATTAAATTGTAATGTATAGATTTTGGTACCAATTCAAAGACTTCGCAACACCCAGCCTGGGTTTATGTACATTCTTACCAAATTATGTAATTCCACCTTCTTCATATTATGTACATGTAAGCGAGAAATAAATAAATAATCATCTCACTAGATTAGTTTAGTCAGATAAACATATTACTAGATTGCTACCGTATTATAATTATATTCCTAGTAAGATAGTAATTATTCTCTTACGTATAACTATTTTACGGTATATAATTATATCCCTAGGGATATAACTATATCACGGCTTTATCTATCGTACTGCGACATATGTATTAAACTAACCGGTGCGGTGTAGACACTGACAGGCTTTGAGCAACACGGCCTCCGTAAGGGAGTCACCATTGGCTTCCCCTCTGGCTCTATCAAAGTCATTACACATATCAAGTCCGAATCGGCATATGCAATGTATTAGTGTGTGTTATCTGTATACAAATTATTTTCTGTTTTGTTTCATTTCATTCAGTATAAATAAATATATATGGACAAATCACACAGATTGAGTTAGCCCCAAAGTAAGTTCGAGACTTGTGTTATGGGATACTAACTCAACGATACTATATTTTTATAACAAATACATATATAGATAAACATCCAAGACCCAGGCCAATCGGAAAAAGATCATTTTTCATCTTGACCTGACCGGGGATCGAACCCGGGACCTTCTGAGTAGCGGTCAGGCATGCTAAACATTATGCCACTGAACATATATAGGTATGCAAAACTTTACTTATGTGTATATTTCCCCCGCAAAAAACGCCAAATCTTTGAAATAGTAAAATATCTCTTCCGGTACGGAAGACGTGTTTGAAGCTGACAGGCGAACCCCTCTGCCATAAGTATAAGCCCGCTGCTCGTACTCATTAGGTATACTTGTATGCGTGTACTTTTTGCTTGTGTTGGATAATTTTGTCAAGTGTGTGTTAGAATAATGCATTAATGTATATGTTTCCTCACCCCACTCGCAGAATGTGTCAGACTTTTGCACACACACAATAATAAATACCTATATACGGACATTAAATGGAAGGTATACCTATTTTTTAAAACTCAGTAAGTAACATTTAAGGCATTGTCTAGAAAAACTTATAATTTTGGGCAGAGATCTAGATAGATCTCTCGGAAAACCTTATAATTTTGGGCAGAGATCTAGATCTCTGAGAAAAACTTATAATTTTGGGCAAAATTGGAGGAAAGCGCGCCAGGGAAAGCCTTCAGCCAGATGGGTGGACAGAGTGAGGAGAGCTGGGGGCAGCATATACAGAGCGGTCCATAGCACTGGTGATCGAGCTTGAAGGCACATATGTTGTCACGATCCTCAGCAGTGAGAGACCGATGAAGAAGAAGAAGTAATATTTACAGTTCCCCAATTTTAACTCACGTGCTCTAAGTATGAACTAACTTCCTGCCAATTAACAGTTAGTAGCTAATTATTATATTTAAACTATGTGGTATAGAGCTGAAAAAGGTTAAGTGGTTTTCAAAATGCATATTTCATGTTAGCGACATGAGTGCCTAACCCTAAGTTTTTGTTTTTTAAGATGTCAACTTGATTTGATAGGTATAAGATATCATGCTTTTGAACAATCAGGGTTTTCCTTCACTGCTTGTAGGTAGAGCATCAATTGGTATTTCCATCTATAACTAATACAATAATTAATACGAGTCTGTCTGCCTGTCATTTGTTACGCTTTCACGGCTAAACCGCTGGACCGATTTTCATGAAATTTGATATGAATACCATGGGTCGAACATAGGCTACTTTGGATGAGCGGCGGAGCCGCGGGCAACAGCTAGTTAAACAAATGTTGCTTTAAAAAATATTCAAGTGCCTGATACTCATGCGCAGGCTCACGCATTTGTAAGTCTTTCAGGCTTATGAATGGTAAAGTGTTTATAGATTGGAAAGAATAAGTTGGACTGAAAAGAGAAGCATTTTAAAATTAATTGAGAACAGACGAGGAAACATGTTTGGACACTTACGACAAGATGATTTGATGAAGAACATCATTGAAGAAAAGATAAAGAAGGGATAGGTCCAGGTATATCGAGGCATAGTTTTGTGAAACAGATAAGTATAAAGGAGAAAACAAACGTCGTGTCGTATCAAGAAACTGGCAAATGATACACCAATATGGCAGGAACTCCACCGACAAGAGCTAACTTAAAATGGTCAACCAGCTTTCGCCCACGGCTTCACCAGCATGAATTTCCCTCGGGAACAGTACTTTTCCCGGGATAAAAGGTAACCTATGTCCTTCTTAATGCTCTTAGCTATGTGTATGCGAAATTTCAGGAAGATTGGTTCAGTAGACAGGGCATGAAGAGGTAACAAACAAACAAACAAATGAAATATCAAATATAAAAACTCACTTTAAGCATTTATAATCATCATCATCATCATTTCAGCCGCAGGTCGTCCACTGCTGGACGTAGGCCTCCCCCAAGGATATCCAGAACGACCGGTTGGAAGCGGCCTGCATCCAGCGTCTGCCTGCGACCTTCTTCAGGTCATCTGACCAACTGGTCGGTGGATGTCCGACGCTGCGCTTGCCGGTGCGTGGTCGCCATTTAAGAACCTTTCTGCCCCATCGGCCATCGGTTCGTCGCGCTTTGTGCCCTGCCCACTGCCATATTAGATATTTACCATTTATAATATAAGTTGGGATTACCAAGAGTATATTTAACTTACCAGTCAAATCGAATGCGGCGCATTGCCGGAGGAATATTAACAAGAAAACTTTGAACAACATCTTGAACGACCATTCGTGAGACAATGACTGGTTCATTTTTAAACAGTGGCTTGTGTTAAACATATTCGTGTTAAGGCAGTGTGTGCGTAGCGGGACGTCAAATTTTGTCTAAATGTAGGTAACCGACTTGCAATGCTATTGCTGTTTCGCTCTCCCTTGATCGTTTTTGAACAAATTATTCAAAGCCTACAGTTGGCTTAGCCAGGCACAATTTTAAAACGTTAATGAATGTTGACAAGAATCCATACTAATATTATAAATGTGAAAGTGTGTTTGTTTGTTTGTTTGTCCTTTCTTCACGCCGTAGCTAAGCAACCAATCGACCTGATTTTTGGCATAGAGTTAGTTGAAAGGATGGAGAGTAACATAGGCTACTTTTGGTCCTGAAAAAGCATCAAGTTCCCAAGGGAGATTACTGGAATATTTGTATGTGTACACCAAATATCGACCATATAACCTAATAAATTTTTCTTCCTGGCTAAAATTTTCTAATTACACGCGAGCGAAGCCGCGGGTATAAGCTAGTAAAATATATGGGATTGACATTAGATTGACCACGTGATTTATCGCAGCTTATGTCAATCCCATACATTTTGTTCTTGTCGACATTCGTAAGCGTTTTGAACTTGTCATACGCAAAACCGTTGAGTCGAATGAAAAATAATTCGTTTTAAAAACGAAATCGCTCGTGTTACCGGTTAGGTCGCATGAAAATCATAAGACCGATTTGAGTAGGTCATACTTTTTAAAAATAGCACTTTATTATATTTGGAGGGGCGGGAGTAAAAAATAAATAAAAAAATATATAAACATCCTTTAAATATCGCTTCGCTTGTCCAGCTAGGCGGTTAAGCGTGTGAAGCGCCGAAATGAGCATATCACCTTAACGAATGCTCAAGTTTTCTCTAAAAATAGTAAATGCGATGTTTCCTAATTTTTACACGACTGATGCACGTTGTATTTTGATGTTTTTAGACCCCGATGCAAACCGAGGGGTGTTGTTAGTTCAACAGTATTAAAGTGTGTCCGTCAGTGACAATATATAGCGTCAATTTATATGCAGACTAGCTGTTGCCCGCGGCTCCGCCCGCGTGGGACTCGGTTATATCGCGCCCAAAAGTAGCCTATGTTTGACCTCAGGTCGTTAACTACATCCCTACCAAATTTCATCACAATCGGTCCAGCAGTTTAGCCGTGAAGAGGTGACAGACAGACAGACAGACAGACAGACAGAAAGACAGACAGGCAGACAGACTTTCGCATTTATAATATTAGTATGGATATGGATATTTTGTTTTAAAAGGTGATTTGATTGAGATTCTTAGATATATAATAACAGCATAAGTCCGCATAAAATTCATAAGGTATAGCAGGGAACTGCCTCTGTGCCTCTTTGCCTGTAGACCCAGGGGTCGTGGGTTCGATTCCCAAGGGAAGCATACTTTTAGTTGTTGCCAGTTTGGTTAGGCCATTGCAGGCTTGAATCACCTGATTGTCTGATAATAAAGATGATTCCGCGCTTCGGAAGGCACGTTAATCCGTTGGTCCCGGCTGTCATCTGGTAGTCGTTAAAGGAACCACGTCAGAGGCCGAGAGGCGATTCCGAAGAACTCTGACACCAGGGTGTGCATGGTCGATTGATCAGGGAAACGTGATGTCAGTCAGATCCTCTTGAT
Source organism: Apomyelois bistriatella (assembly GCA_947044815.1). Taxonomy (NCBI): domain Eukaryota; kingdom Metazoa; phylum Arthropoda; class Insecta; order Lepidoptera; family Pyralidae; genus Apomyelois; species Apomyelois bistriatella. Next base: position 857,627 of record OX345705.1, read on the forward strand.
TTCACTCACATAGTGAAAAAAACAAATGCAAATGTTTTCTAAGTAACATGAATAGTGTTTTACGTAGTTATGTAGAGTATGCATTTTTTAAAAGTAGTTACTTAAATTTAGCTATACATTAGCAATTAATAATTAGGTATTACCTAGTATATACAAGTGTATATAAAAGTGCTGGTTCGACGTCGCAGTAAACAGTATGCGTGCTAATGTTCTTAAAACTAAGGATGCCAAACACAGTGCCCCTATGTGAGTTTTTCTTAACGCAGACGCTAGCGACTGCGTTAGCGATTGCGTTTGTACTACAGACCTGTAAAGCGCCTCTGGCGGATAGTAAGGCAACTAAGAAATTCCATACAAAATCCTAACGCAGTCGCTAGCGTCTACGTTAAGAAAAACTCATACTAGGGGCACAAAATAGAGAAATTATCTGAATAGAAATGTTTTGACGCGGCTGTGATGCCGAAGACCGGGCGATGAAGAGCAGTGAGTCTAAAAACGCCACTTTGAGCAATTCATCGAATCGAATTTATATTAATTCCTTGGCAATTCTTTAGCAATTCCTATTTCTTTCAACTTTTTTGAAGAGGAATTGCAAATATTCGTTGGCCATTTTTCAAAAAAATTAGGAATTGCTACAGAATTGCTAAGGAATTCGTAATATGAATCGATTCGTAAATTGCTCAAAGTGGCGTTTTTAGACCCCCAGACAAGGCACGAAAGCGGACCTTGGGCTCCGAAGCAATCAGCTGAGGTAACAACCGGGAAAGAGCTAAAATGAGAGAAAGAGACGAATGCCGTCCATTACTGTAACACACCAAAATTAATTCTGACTATTCATTTTTAAGAATATAAGGTATTTTTACCTTCCATACTAATAGAATAAGAAAAACAAATAATGTACCACCTGCTTCTCTTCCCGCGCAAGCCGTAAAAGTCGACTGCGGGGATGCGATGTGGCTAGCAACCCATCACTATTGATTTCCTATTTCAACTATCATCATACTAAACGTGGTCTAAGATCCTATAGCCCTAGGCTCTGTCTACCACGTATGGAATAAAGACGTAATTATATGTAAAGTATGTATATAAAATAGGTACCTACCGATGCACGGAACCGACTTTATTATCAGACACAGTTTAACATCAAACAATGCAATCAATGCCTACAATCTCCTATCAACCTCTGGATTTTAACGCCCTATTCTATGGACCATAAGGAAAGTTTATTTTTTATTCCAATCCCAACCAATATTATAAAGCGAAAGTGAGATTGTTTGTTACGCTTTTACGCCCACCAACCAATATTCTTGAAATTTTGTTCCCGAAGGAAATCCACGCGGGCGAAGCCGCGAGCAAAAGCTAGTTTAAATTTAAACTTAAATATTATTATTGTAACGATTATAAACAAACAACTTAGTAATGGAGACCACAGATTACTAGTGTTATGAGTTCGAACGTAGCATATAATAGCAGCGCCTAAATTATTTGAACAGCAAAGTCGACAGCTTGCTGTTCAAATTGATGTTTAAAATTAACTTCAGATCCAGAACCTTAATTACATAAGACGGATTTTTGCTGACTTGTGTTTTCAGTGAATAATGATTTTTAAATGGTGGTGGCGCTAGTGTTCACCGAGGTTTCGTCTTAAGGCAGCTTGAAACTGTTAGCCACTAATACACTCAATGACAATAATTTTCAAGATTTCAACGAGTCAGTAGAAGTTAATAACACGTTTTATTTACTTATTATGTTCTAAGAAAAAAGAGAATCGTTTAAACAATCTAATCCCTTAAAATAGGAGAGCGATCGAAGCTGTTTGCAAAAATTTTATCAAAATCGGCTCAGCGGTTTGGCCGTGAAAGCGCAACAGACAGACAGACTTTCTCATTTATAATAAATAGTAGGTAGAATGGATATCGATACAAATTTTCTCTTCTTTTATTACCTATTTAATCAAAGGCAGGGGCGAGTAAAGCCGCGGGGAACAGTATGTATCATTTCTATTCATTCTATGCGTTTATGAAATCTCCTGGTAAACAAAGAGAGAACCATTCCGTGCAGAAAACGATTTGGGTGTATATTATAATAGAGGTAGATGTCGTCTAAACCGCATCACACTCACTCATAATTATGAAATTAATTACGACACTAGAAGTCAGCTAGCATTGAACTCAAAACTAAGGTCGTGTGGTCACAACATTATGATTAGTTTTATTATACTAATCGTAGTTGTGTGATCTCTGGCTTAGATCAACTCATTTCAGACTTTGTCACGTAGAAAAAAAACTACTTTTATCTGTTCTAATAGAATTAGAAAAAGTAAAATATATTTTTCTATGTAAAAATGTCTGAAACATTTTGCGCAGGAAACACACTATAAGAATTAACACTATAATTATTATTTGATTACGTCGCCACGCACACACTTAACAAAATTATCCAACACAAGCAATAAATACACTCACACAAGCAGTACAAGCAGTATAATATGACCGGTAACTTATACTTTTAGCAGAGGGAGGTCGCCTCTTACTGGCCACTCCAGGGGGCTTAGCCAAAGTCACTGTTTCAAAATTGTCGAATGTCGACAAGAGAAAAACGTATGGGATTAAGACGAGACCTCGGTGAACACTAGCGCCACCGTCATTTAAAAATGATTACTCACTGAAAACACAAGTTATCAAAAATCCCTCTGCTGTAATTAAGGTTCTGGATCTGAAGTTAATTTTAAACATATTAAATTATTAAATTATAATTCCCTATAGTTGCAAATTGCATTATTGCTTAAAACGGCCACTTTTAGCAGTTTTGCAATTTGTAGTGGCAGTAAGAGGCGACCCCCCTCTGATGACACGATGTGGCGGTTGACTCTCTTGCTACTGTCATCCAAGAAGCATGCACCCAAACCATGCCGCGGAAAACAAACAAAGAAACTCTTACCGTGCCGTGGTGGTCCGATGAGCTCGCCAGACTGAAGAAACTCGTAGTAACGAAGAGGAGGAGAATCCGCTGTGCAGCTCCCATCCGGAAGTCGAAGGTCGTGGCAGAGTACCTGAAACAAAAAGAGGAGTATGAGACGCTGGCAGCCAAATCCCAGATAGAGAGCTGGAAGGACTTTTGCTGCAAACAGGACAGGGAAAGTGTTTGGGAGGGGATATATAGGGTGATAGGACGGACAGCAAGCAGGGCGGAGGATCTACCAATGGAGAAGGATGGCATGACGTTGGACGAAAAGGCCTCTGTCAAGTATTTGGCAGAGACCTTTTACCCGGAGGATGAGACGGAAAATGACGGAGAGCACCACCGCAAAACCAGAGAAACAGCCGAATCAGTGAATGCTGGTGATCAAGGTGGTACTTCTGACCCACCATTCACCATGGTGGAGCTGAATTCTGCAATCGGCTCATTTAACCCCAAGAAGGCATCTGGGTCGGATGGCTTCACGGCCGACATATGTGGTCACGCAATCGAGAGCGATCCCGAGCTCTTCCTCGCACTGTTTAACAAGTGCCTGGAGATGGAATATTTCCCCAGAGCCTGGAAGGAGGCCACAGTTATCCTGCTAAGGAAACCCGGCAAGGACTGTTATAACGTGCCTAAGTCGTTGAGACCTATAGGGTTACTCTCGATACTGGGGAAAACCTACGAGAGGATGACGATGGCTCGCCTCAGATTCTATTTGCTACCAAAAATGAGCACTCACCAGTACGGGTTCATGCCGCAGCGCAGCACCGAGGACTCTCTCTATAGCCTAATGCAATATGTTCATGCTGGACTAAAAGACCAAAAGATAATAGTCGTAGTGTCATTGGATATAGAGGGAGCCTTCGATAGCGCCTAGTGGCCGGCAATTAGAGTTCGACTGGCGGAGGAAAATTGTCCAATAAACCCGAGGCGAGTCATCGACAGCTGTCTCAGTGATAGGAGAGTTAGAGTTAGGTATGGCGGGGAGGAGCTCGTGAAACGCACAAATAAGGGTTGTGTACAAGGGTCGATTGGCGGGCCCTTATTATGGAATCTCCTACTGAACCCTCTTTTGATCGGACTTGAGAACTCCGGAGTTCACTGTCAGGCTTTCGCCGATGATGTCGTGCTGGCTTGTCGTGCTTTTGTTGGTGAGACTGGACACGAAATCCAGGGACGTGCCAATGCCGTGCTCGGGCGTATTCGGGAGTGGGGTGTCGAAAACAAACTTAAATTTGCACCACATAAAACTTGTGTCATGACAATTACTCGTAAGCGCCTGAGTATGGGAGGGGTTGCAATTGGCATGTCCAAGGAAATCAAAGTGTTGGGAGTCACCATCGATGAAAAGCTGACGTTCAATTCCCATGTGGCGAATGTCTGCAGGAAGGCTATCGGGGTTTTCAAGCAGCTGTCCAGGGCGGCGAGGGCCAGCTGGGGTCTTCAGCCCGATGTTATTAGAACTATATATGTCGCAACAGTGGAGCCCGTGATTCTGTACGCCGCCAGCGTGTGGGCCCCTGCAGCGGAGAAGATAGGCGTTAAGAGGCAGTTCGGGGTTGTGCAACGCGGCATAGCCCAGAAAATATGCAAGGCATATAGAACAGTCTCCCACGACGCGTCTCTGGTGTTGGCGGGAATTCTCCCCCTCGATCTTCGTGTCAAAGAGGCAGCTTTGCTCTATAGGGCCAGGAGGGGCTTCCAGTTGCCAGAATTGTGCGACAGGGAGGTCGATGTGATGTCCCCGGCTGTTCAGGCGCCGCACCCGGTAAATCAAATCGCCATTGAAGTGGTGAGCCTGGTGAACCAGGAGCAGGTAGATGCCCACAGAAACCTGGATATACGGATCTTCACCGACGGTAGTAAAATTGGAGGAAAAGTCGGAGCCGCATTATCAATGTGGCGCGGTGAAGACGAAATCCGTAATGTCAAGCTGGGCCTACCAAACTACTGCACGGTTTACCAGGCGGAGCTACTCGCGATATGCGCCGCCACGAGGGAGATAAAAAAGCAGAAAAATGCCGCGACGTTTGGGATTCTCAGCGACTCTATGTCTGCACTCCTGAGCATCAAGAACCTCAGTTGCCTCCATCCCCTAGCGGTAGAAACCAGAAATAATCTGAGAGACATGTCACTCCAGAATAAAGAGACCAAACTCTTCTGGATTAAAGCGCACGCAGGCTTGGAAGGCAACGAGAGAGCTGATGCCCTGGCAAGAGAGGCCGCTGAGAAGTCCAAACGGAAGCCAATATACGAAGGATGCCCTGTATCATTCGTCAAGTGGAGTATCCGAATGGCAACGCTTGACGAATGGAACAGGAGATATGTCGGCGGTGACACAGCCTCTATAACAAAACTGTTTTTCCCCAGCGCGGTGGAGGCGTACAGCATCATTAAAAAATTTGAGCCAAATATGATCAGAACCCAAGCTCTAACGGGTCACCGAGGGTTCTCCGAATATCTGAACCGCTTCAGATGCAAGGACAACCCCTCGTGCCCCTGTGACCCATCGGAGATGGAAAACGTGGTGCATGTGCTGTGCGCTTGTCCAATCTTTGGCACAACTAGACTGGAATTTGAACAGAAAGTGGGACTAAAAGTAACAGCGGAAAATTTCAGTAAAATTATGATGAATGAAGAAAGAGACCAGTTTCTGCAATACTGCGAATATATTGTGAAGAGGGTGATAAAAATAATAAAACAAGCAAATAAATTATGCTTGCATAATATTATATAATATTAGAGTTAAGCATAAAATTTGATGTAAACAAATAAAAATAGATATAAGTAGTATTAAGGAATGTATTCAAAAAAGTAGCTACAATTTGCGTGCAAATAAAGAAAGAACTGCGGTAGATATTTATATAATATATATGTAAAAATAAGAGATAGCAAACTTGTAAGCATATGGGAATCCCACCCATTAAAGACAGAATGAAGATAGATGATAGAAAGACGAAGTAGTGGAATTTAAGTAAGAGAGGCATGAAATGTGAGAATTGGTATGAAAGAAGGTAGATAAATAAAAACTCCGGTAACCGCACTGGAGGTATAAGAAAAAAAAAAAAAAAAAAAAAAAACCCCCCTCTGATAAAAGTATAAGTTACCGGTCATTGCGTGTTAGCTAGCTCTTTCTATCAGATTACGATACGACAGATAAGCTGTAATGCCTAGACTATTTTAATATATTTTCACCTTTTTATCCGTCTGTTTCAGAAGGAGGGTAATTTTTTCGACCGTATGTATGTTGATTTCTATGTTCCCTGCTAGCCTAAGGATTTTCATCATCATCACTATAATCATCTCAGCCGCAGGCTGTCCACTGCTGGACATGGCCTCCCCCAATGATTTCCCTAACTAACAGGTGGAAGCGACCTGCATCTAGTGCCTGCCTGCGACCTTCTTCAGGTCATCTGACCTGGTCGGTGGGTGTCCGACGCTGCGCTTGTCGGTGCGTGGTCGCCATTCGAATACCTTTCTGCCCCATCGGTTCGTCGCACTATGTGCCCTGCCGATGATCCGCTGGGCTATGTCAGCAACCTTTGTTCTCCTACGACTTTGAGCTTTCTTATGAGGCCCATAATAAGTAAGGATTTCAACCTATTCATCAATAGAGGCGTCTTATTAGCGCGAGTGAAACTTGATAAAGAACTTGCTTTTACTACGTAATTTATAGATACTAATATAATAAAGCTAAAGAGTTTGTTTGTTTGAACGCTTATAACTTAAAAACTACCAGTCGGATTTGAAAAATTATTTTTGTATATGAAAGCCTGATTCTAGGGGAAGGTATATAAAAACAAATGGCGAGTGATACCACGGGGAACAGCTAGATGTACTAGTAGAATCGAAAACATGTCCCTCCTTATAAAAGTTGGGTAAAACTATCAGTGTTAATTAACATAATAACATAATCCACTTGAACTATGATAACAAAGACAGAATAGCTTGATTACTTCTTAGTGAACTTGAACTGATATCCAATTATCTTGCTTTGTCTATACACAGTCTATTTTAAGCCGCCGTTGAAAAAGAAGGGTGTTATACTGTTATTAGTTTGTTTTTAATATCTTTATTGTATTATTTTACTAGCTATCGCCCGCGGCTTTGCCAGCTTGATTTTTTCTCAGGAATAGTGTTTTTCCCGTGATGAAAGGTACCCTATGTCCTTCTCAATACTTTTAGCTACGAGTATGTGTGAGCGAAATTTCAGGAAGATTGGATACGTCAACGCGATTAAAAGATGATTTGATGATTCTCAATACTACTAACTATGCGAAATTTCAGGAACATTGGTTCAGTAGATAGGGCGTGACAGCGTAACAAATAGACAATCAAACTCACTTTTGCATGTATAATAATAGTTGGGATGTACATTATTTTTATCTTATTATACATTAAATTTGATTTTTATTAATACTAAAATATACTGCAAAGTAGTGTCTAAAGAAGCTGCTACGAAATCAAGTATTTCTACCGCGCTGGGCATCGAACTAAGGACCTCGGGAGAGGCTAGCTGATACCATTACTCCTCAACGGTCGTCAATAAATGATGAATTAATGAAACACTTACACACTTAATATACACAAACATAAAACTAGTGTCGTTTAAAAAGATCAAGAACCAAATAGAGCAACGAAAGCGGCGCGCGCGCACGTATGAAAGTGATGTCCGCGGTCTAAGATAGCTTATACTGTAAAATAAATGTTTGTTTCTAGTTAAAAAGTGAATTTGGGAAAAAATGAAGTTGTTTTGTGTTGTTTTTGTTTTGTGTTTCATGGAGAGGACCACTGCAGTGATTTACAGGCTAAATGGTACCTACTTATTATTATATATTTGTTTTTTATTAAAAAAATTGTTAGTCCATCATTTTGTGTAGATGACACGGTCAATTGACCACGCACACCCTAGTGTTAGAGTTCTTCGGAACAGCCTTGCAGCATTTATATTATACAGTTGTTATTAATATAAATATTTTATTAAGATAAAAACAAAAGATATACAAAATTCATTTAAAAATTTTTGGTTAACAATAATATCACAGAATAAGCGGGGAAATATATATTTTTGCAAATACTATGAAACCAGTACTTGATATGTTTTGACACATATTTCATACAGTTACTAGCTGTTCCCCGCGGTTTCACTTGCTTGAATGTATATTGTGTACTATCCTATAAGCTTCCCCACAGGTTTTCATGTGCAGAAAGATTTTTTTAATCCGACCGCATAAATTACAAAGAACCACAGAGAATAAACTATACATCCTCCGTGAATTCAACTAGTAGTTCTATTCTAAAGTTATAGCGTTCAAACAAACAAACTCTTAAGCTTCTTTATATAAGAACTAGCTGTTGCCCGCGGCTCCGCCCGCGTGGGACTCGGTTATATCGCGCCCAAAAGTAGCCTATGTTTGACCTCAGGTCGTTAACTACATCCCTACCAAATTTCATCACAATCGGTCCAGCAGTTTAGCCGTGAAGAGGTGACAGACAGACAGACAGACAGACAGACAGACTTTCGCATTTATAATATTAGTATGGATGGATATAGATATGTGATGTGACTGAATGACATTAAGTTTAATTTGGTTCAATTGCATTTTTTAGCGGCAAATTGTAGAGTCACCTTCGACACTATATTTGTTTCCCAGTCTTGTGTTTTTTTCGAGTAACTAGGTCTTCAGCTTACGCTTCAGAGCCTAGGGTACGCTATTAATCATGGTCGTGATTTGGCAGTACTGGTTATTACAATGGAGCGACTGCCCTCTGACCTCCGTAACCCTTTAAGGGGAAACCAGACCAACAGGAACATGATCCGGGTGTGTTAGTGGCCAACACTGTCAGATTTTCAGACTGCCTAAAGGCTTTTGACATAGCCTAACGACTGCAGCAGCTCTACCGATAACAGCCGGGACCAACGACTTAAGTTGCCTTCCAAAGCACGGAGGACATCAAGATAGAAATGCCACTAATGGCGACCAATCCAAACATGGCCGCGCACGCGCAGTCGCTTGACGCGCACTATCGTTACGAACATGCGCGCCGCGCTAGGCTATCGAGCCCCTCGGTTCTTTTCAAATAGGTATTCATGCATAATGGTGGATTATTATTCACTATGTGTTCGTAAACAAGCGTGAGTTATCGAAATAGTACAATGCAATGTTCGATTTAATGACTTCATTGTTTGTCACCAAAATCTCCAATATAATTGTTAAGTTTTCCACCGCTTAATTTAGCCTAAACTAACTTGACGACTTGACTGACTAACTAACGACATTTTTGACTTGGCATGACTTAAAAATAGAAGATAAAGAAATTAAAGAAAGGCCTTAAAAGACTCATATTAGCGCCGTAAAAAATATAATGAATGAAAGTTGAATTTTAATGTAAATCACTACATAATATAGAACAAAGTCGCTTTCTCTGGCCCTATGTCCCTTTGTAGGCTTAAATCTTTAAAACTATGCAACGGATTTTGATGCGGTTTTTTTTTAAATAGATAGTGATTCAAGAGAAAGGTTTTATGCCCAGGCGAAGCCGGGGCGGGTCGCTAGTATTAGATATTTTTAAGATATATTGTGTGAACCCTTGAGTATAATTGAACTCTTATCAACTACAAACACCATTTGTTTTCGATTTTATCGCAAAATTAAAGGGCTTAAAATGTTGGTTGCATTGATTATTATATTAATTTAATTAATTTTGCTAGTATGATATTTAACTGCCTCCCTAGTCCAGTGGTTTAAAGGCGGTCTAAAGGCGTTTGCCTTTAGACCCGAGGGTTCGATTCCCACGGAAAGCATATTTTGTTTAGTTGTTTCTAGTTTGGTTAGGACATTGCAGGCGTGTCTTACTCACCGGATTGTCTGATAATAAAGATGATTCCCTGCTTTGGAAGGCACGTTAACACGTTATATATAACTGCTATAGCAGTCGTGTGTCCTTTAACGTGTGCCGTTGGTCCCGGCTGCCTAGGAACCACGTTCCGAAGATCTCTTGACACCAGGGTGTGCGTCGTCCATTGACCGTGACACCCACACGAAATGAATGAATGAATAATTAATTTGTGGCAGTTTTATTAGACATCCTTACAGATGATGATTAACTTATCCTTCTAATGTTGATCCGTTTGCCTAACAGAATAGCCAAAACGCTAATATGTCATGGTCAACTATAATACCGTTATATCCGTTACGTTTAACACCTATGTGTTTGTCAATAATTACATAATTTGGTAGAACAAGGTTAGACGGTTCTTAGAAATATTCCCGCTTAAAGCCACAAAGAGACGAAAAATGGAGAAAATAAAATTTCTTCGTCTATATTTATAGCGTTTTAACAGTTGCATTCTAGACTTCTAATTCGTCAAATTTTAGTTATCAATAAATAAATATAAGGACAGACAGCGAAAAGCTAACTTGTTTTATATTATGTAATGATAATGATAGATAGTTAGTAGTAGTGGCTTACTCTCTTTTCATGGATTTCGATAAAGGGACCAAAAAACTATAATGTGGTTTAAACAGTTTCTGTTATATTTAACTTTTTTTGTACTACTGTGTGTGTATTGTAAAATAAATTAAAAAAAAAACTATTATATTTCCTTGTAACTCTATCCGTCACTCTGGTTTCCATAAACAGCATTCCCACAGGATTCACGTCAGGCAAGTGAGTCATAAAATAATGCCAATCGTAGAATATTTGACTTTGCTTTCATAATAATGACTTCATTTACAATGCCTGAATTGGTTTTGTAAATAGACTTTAAGACCTATGAACACACAATTTTTAAAGAGCACATTGTTTACAAATTAAAGTGGATTTGAATGAATAAATGAAGAAATTCACCTTTTAAAGTCTAGCGTTTTTGATTTAAAGATTGGGGTCAAGAACTCGTAGACGAATTGTCATTAATTGCATAATTTCAATATTTTTCTTTAAACATCACCCACCTACTATTTAATTTCACAAGCATTTGTCTATCTTCATCCGAGCGTGTTTCCCAGGTCCTCAACTTACGCTTCAGAGCCTGGAATACATTAATGATAGTCCTGTGACTGCCTCCATAACCCTTTTTACTTAAAAAAACCCAGATCAACAGTGACATATGACACAGCCTAACGACTGCCATCTAGCGATCGCAGCTGGAGCTAATAGCTTAACATAGCGATTGAAGCACAGAAAAGTCATGAGATGACGTTCTCCTTGACGTAACGGTTAGCGACAAAACACGCTTTACTTTCGTAAATTGGATCGGATATTAAGCGAGATATCCAAAGAATTAGGAATCGCGCGGTCGCGAGGCAAATTTTTCTTTTTTAACCCCCGACGCAAAAAGGGGGGTGTTATAAGTTTGACGTTTCTGTCTGTATTTCTGTCTCTGGCATTCTAGCTCCCAAACGGATGAAGCGATTTCAATTTAGTTTTTTTCGTATTAAAGGTGACTTATGGGTGAGTGTTCTAAGACATGTTTGATGAAAATCGGTTAAGCCGTTTAAAAGTTTTTGGGCTGTAAGTGAGGAAGAATAACCGAATGTCTGCAAATATACTCGAGTGGGGTCTCAAATGAAAGCGGATCAAGTGCACATTACAAAATAATATGTTTAATGAAAATCGATTTATTAAAAAGCTCTGGGTGTATAAGTGGGGAAAATACCTAATGTCTGCAAATAATATTGTGGGGGGGGGCTAATATGCTAAAACACTAAGAAGTATAAATTATTAAAACACGACTTTTAAAGTATCGTCTCTATCACAAACTTATTTAGTGCTTTATCAACCGACTTCCAAATAAGAAGGTTCTCAATTCGGTTGAATATTGCTTTTTTTTTGTTTTTTTTATGTTTGTTACCTCATATTTTCGTCATTTATGGATCGATTTTGTTTTTTTTTTATGCTTGAAAGGACATTTTTTTGGACATTGGTCCAATTGAAAGTTTATCAAAATCGGTGCAGAAGTTTGTTTTTAAAATCAAAATAACAGGAATACGTAAATAGACCAAGTCAAATAAATTGAGCATTTTTGAGTTTTCGTATGTTTACAAGCTTCTTGCTCGGTGATGGAGTAATAAATACAAAGGAATTAATGGGCAAAGTTACTTATAAATATATACCGAAGATAAGATGGGTGGATGAAGTAAAGAAGGTGGCAGGAACGGACTGGTTGGAAAAGGCGAGAGTAAGGAAGAAATAGAAGAAATTGGAGGACCCTAAAAGGGTTTCCTACAAATAAGCGTAAAAAATTCTTTGTGTAAATGTTAATAGTATGTATAATTTGTAAGAAATTAAAGGCTTTTTTATTAATTTTATTTTATAAAAGTTACTTATAAAAAGACAAACAAACAAACACTGGGATTTATATGATCGTATTCTTGTCGACAGAGTCCGATTACTACCGAATGCCGCCGGTGACCAAGCTGGAGCCGTATGAGAGGTGTATGTCGAAGCCCGGAGCGGTCTACTGCTCGGCCGAGTTGACTGTAGTAGCGGATAGGCCGAGTAAACTGTACACTATGATGAAGGTATGTGGAATAGTCTATTCTATACTATTAAACAAGCAATAAATTTATTTGTACTCGAGTTTTCCAAAACGGCTATAAATATAAATTCTTACATAGTCCAAACGATAATCTAGCTAGGTTCCATGTATGGGAAAATTCATTTTACCCATATTTTCAAGCAAAAAGATTTCCTGCACAAAGATATGTGCGCTAGTAACAAACTTTTATAACACCTTTTGTACCGTATTTTATGCAAATAAAGATTCTGATTCTGATTCTGATTCTGATTCTGATTCTGATTCTGATTCTGATTCTGATTCTGATTCTGATTCTGATTCTGATTCTGATTCTGATTCTGATTCTGATTCTGATTCTGATTCTGATTCTGCATAAAACAAGCGAAGCTCGGTCGCTCAGGTACTAAATCTATTAACCCTATAACAGTTCATGTTCATTTGAGCTGAAGTCTTCATGGTTATTAACTAAGCCGCCCGTGCGCAAGTCTCGTGACCATTTGACTTCGTGTGGGTCATTAGAAAATAAAACGGCTTATATACTTACATTAAATACATTGTAATGCACCTAGCTTTTCCCGGATTTAATGGAACAGACAGACGGATGTCCAGATAGCGGAGTTTTGATAAAAGGGTCCCATTTTTACAAGCTTTTATTTAGTTTCATTCAGTTTGGATAATGCCCTTAGTGCGAGTTTTTCTTAACGCAGACGCTAGCGACTGCGTTAGCGATTTTGTACGGCAGAGCTGTAAAACGCCTCTGGCGGATAGTAAGGCAACTAAAAAATTCCATACTAAATCCTCACGCAGTCGCTAGCGTCTGCGTCAAGAAAAACTCGCACTAAGGGCAGTAAAAAATATTGATGGTGTCAGTCAAGTTTTAAAAAAAAGAGTGTCGACCCAGCGCGTTGGTAGTTTGCCCCTGGATTGTGTTCCCGCCATACGGCCAACCATTATAAGTTTTCATTAATCTTCTTGTACCTATGTCAAAAACATTCTTAAATATATTATTTAAGGTGATACCTCAGTGAACGTGCGCCACCGTCATTTAAAAATCATTACTCACTGAAAACACAAGGTATCAAAAATCCCTCTGCTGTAATTAAGGTCCTGGATCTGAAGTTAATTTTAAACATATTAAATTATTAAATTATAGTTCCCTATAGTTACAAATTGCAAAACTGTTAAAAGTGGCCACTTTTAGCACTTTTGCAATTTGTAACTAAATGGAACTATAAATTTAAGATTTAATATGTTTTTAATTAACTTCAGATCCAGACCTTTAATTACATAACACGGATTTTTGATAACTTGTGTTTTCAGTGAGTAATGATTTTTAAATGACGGTGGCGCTAGTGTTTACCGAGGTATCACCTTAAACTCTATTGTTAAAAGAAAATAAAAACTTAAGTTCTTAATATTTTAAGATTTTTTAGGTCACAGCAATTAAGAAGTTGATTAATTATGATTTTACGCTTTTACGAGCCACCAAATGACATTTTTTAGTAATAAGATGCGTCATTGCGCAAAAACATTCGCCTTGAACCTCAAAAATTTACTGTTAAACCAGAGTTATGTAATTTCGTATATTTCAATGACGCTAATTTTTAAATCAATCTACAAATGTCTCAAAGCGATGATAAATCTATATGATCCTGTCACCTCACTTAACACTTTCGCTGACAGTCAACAAGACAACAATAGCAGCTCAATTGATAACGATTGAGCTGCTACCAAAGAGAAATTACTTGCATTCAGTGAATATCTTTCTTAATAAAGAATTTATCAAGAAAAATATGTGAAAATAAATTTAGTTACTTAACAAAATGTTATTATTATTAATTAATCTAAATTGTATGCAAGTTAAAATTGCTACCATTCCTAGAGCTATTATTTAAAATGCAAAAGTATCTGTCTGTTAATATGAAAATTTCCGTTGTCTATTGCTACATTTAATCTGCATGACTACCTATGCTGCCAAACAGATTAATAATAAAACTGCATTGTATATTGACAATTCAATGTATCGCATTTCATTATATGATACACTGTATCACAGGAGTTGTCATTAGTAAAAGTATTTTTATTTTCATTTACATTTTGTACTTCAAAACCTTTAAATTTATTTTTAGGAATATTCGGAGCACGTAGCGACACATTTCAATCGTACGAGACTATTCTACGGTGTTTGCATCACCCAAACATGCCAAGAATTTTACAAGTCAAACGGAACAGACCTAAGATACGTCCTTGAGGCATGCCTAAACAAAACTTTAAGGGATGAGTACCAGCTAGGTTCTAGAGTCACAGAACTAGTTTATTGTGATAAATATGGAGATACAAAAAATTTGGACACAGCAGATGTTGTTGTCGCTGCACTTTTTGTGATAATATTCGTGCTCAACCTTATCGGAAGCCTTTACGGAATCTATTGCACTTCAAGAAAGATACAAGGTAAGAATTTATCTATATTTAATGTTTTACTGTGGCTTTCTCCATCATCTAAGCGTTTTCCCGGTTACATTCCCTTAAGGTTCCGAAGCTCTGGGTCTGCTGAAACGCAATGTATCAGTTTTTGGCCTATCATCAGGTACTAATCAACAAGATACTTATAAAATTCGGCATTATTTTATAACCACACGAATACCCAACGTCAACTCACCCTGAAAATTTGGTGAAAAAACTCATTATTGGTCAGTCAGAGGTACGACGTACATTGAGATCTCCTGCTCCCAGTCACTTAAAAGAGTTGTCCGAGCATGTTTCCGGGTTGCATTTTCAGCTTTCTTCAGAGCCCAGGGTATGCTTTTTTATCATGGTCCTAATTTGGCGGTTATTACAAAGGAGCTACTGCCGTCTGACCTCCGTAACCCTTTACGCAGGGAAACTAGTAAAATAGAAAAATATCTCAAAAAGAGATTAGTAAGACGGTATCTTTAAATGCAAGTATTTCTCAATTTATTCATTAAAACCATTTGATTAATGTCACAGTCACATAGCAGAGTAATTAAATGTTTAACATCAAATTATGAAACGCATATCAACTAATTATGTTTTCTGACATTAAACAACTTTTTAAACTTGTTGATCTTGAATTGTTTGTTGTGAAATGCTATCGCCCTTATGCTATTTTTCTAATACGTTTTGACGTGATATCTGAAGGGCTTATTTATCAATTGTATCATATTTCCAGTTAGCTACATATAGTTGTGCAATATATTTAAATTAATTATAACTAAACTCGTTCTTAGCGTAAAATTATGAAATAAATCAATGTTTAAAATTTTCGGGTGTGTTTTAAGATGTCGGTCTTGACTTAAATTATAATATACTAGCGACCCGCCCCGGCTTCGCATGGGCATAAAAACCTTCCTCTTGAATCACTATATCTATTAAAAAAACCGCATCAAAATCCGTTGCGTAGTTTTAAAGATTTAAGCATACAAAGGGACATAGGGACAGAGAAAGCGACTTTGTTTTATACTATGTAGTGATAGTGACTAGCGCCCCGGTACGTGCTTCTCTACGTAAAAATGTGATAAATGAAAAACCGCTTGATCGATTTTGTGCAAACTTCACATAAACCATCTACTAAATGATCCGAATGGATGGAAAGGATGGTTTAAATAGGTGAGCCCGTTCTTGAGATAAAATTACAACAAAAAGTGGCATTGATTTTTATATATTTATAGATAGATATTTCAATATGTGTTAATATGAAACTGTTGTCATCTATTATTAAAACATACCTTTGATTAAATTTATATGTTTACTAGCTGTTCCCCGCGGCTCCGCCCCGCGTGGGACTCGGTTATATCGCGCCCAAAAGTAGCCTATGTTTGACCTCAGGTCTTTAACTACATCCCTACCAAATTTCATCACAATCGGTCTAGCAGTTTAGCCGTGAAGAGGTGACAGACAGACAGACAGACAGACAAACAGACTTTCGCATTTATAATATTAGTATGGAAGTATGGATTGTATTAAAGTATATGTTATTAAATTTCAGGCAGCAATCTCCTGCTTTGCTTCTCCGCAACTCACAACTGGGAGAAATTGGTGAAGCCAGCGAACCCAGATCCACAAGTAGCACGATTACGGGGACTCAGTGGTATGAGGTAATGTGAAATAAATATTTCCTTCCTTATCCTCAAAAAACATCTGATTATCATCATCATCATCTGGTGTCACGGTTTACGGTCAATCGACAATACACTCTGGTATCAGAGTTCTTCCGAAACCGCCTCTCGGCCTCTGATGTGGTTTCTTTAACGACTACCAGATGGCAGCCGGGACCAACGTCTAAACATGTGTTCCGAAGCACTTTTATCATCACATCTTTATCATCAGACAATCAGGTGATTCAAGACTGCAATGTCCCAACCAAACTGGAAACAACTAAACAAAGTATACTTCCGATAATCTGATGATAATAAGTTGTAATTTGTTTGTGGAATCGTTCCTAGTTGGATGTTCTTTAATACTAAGTATAGCCATTTTTATGCTTAGCTCGGTTACTTCTTATTCTTATTTTTATCTGGCATTTTTCTGGTAGAACAGATTGAGCTTTTTGTATTTGTTTTTATCTCAGAACAATAACCCAAACATTGCATTTAATTTTATTGTTGTGATGTTTTAATACTTATCCAAAATAATTCTATTAAATTATCTGTATGGCAAAAAATAAAAGGGAATTGCATGTCATTGATAACCACTTATTCATTTATGACATATGGGTTTCAAGGTTAATTGACCCTGCACACGCTGGTGTCTGTTTGTCCTCTATCTCTGACGTGGTTTCTTTAACGAACACCATGTCTCAATGCTGGACAAAAAAGTCTCCCCTCTTTCCCTCTATGCGTCCCTGGCCTGTGCTACTTCTTTCTAAACTTTATCGAACATTCATCAGTCATCTACCTACCATCTTTTTCATGGCTTTCCCCTTTCCTATGTCCATTAGCTAATATATTTTTTATGATTTTTTTTCAGAACAATAACGATGATGCTAGTAATACTGGGTCACGCTTTCCTGCCGTCAGCATTTACGGCAATCAACGAACTGGAATTTGAAAAGGTAGTTTATTATGATAATGTCCTTAATTAATATATTTTCAAACTTATAGCTTCAACTAGCAATTATATTAACACTTTACAGCACTAAGAAATAACAAACTTGAATAATCTACTTTTTTTAAGCCAAATGAAAATACAGACAAAATTAAAATAGAAATCTGTCAGAAAGTTTACAAATTAATCTTCTTCCTCTACATAGATGTATCTCCAAAGGTTCAACGTCTTTTTTTGTTCATTTACTGATCTCACTTACCTATCAGAGGATTTTGGCATATTTTTTACAAGCATTACAAACATATACACAAAAATACAAATCTTTGCTCTTTATAACATTAGTATAGAAGTAAAGATTTTTTTTTAAACTTTGTTGTACAAAAGGACTAGGTACATTTACACAGTGTGAAGAATTTTATCATAAAATAATGTTCTTTATTATATGATAACAATAAATTGTTTTTATAGTCAAAATATATATTTGTACTAACACTTATGAGACTATGTTTCTTAATTAAATAATTTTTCATTCATTTATTTTCTTTTTTTATCCTTTCAGTTGTATGACAACTTGGGATACCAGATCTTCTTCAACGGAACCCTCATCGTGCAGACCTTCTTCGTGATGTCTGGCTTCCTCATGATGACGAAGGTCTTGTCCTATTCGGAGCATTCCCATATCTCCTGGAAGATGGTGATCCAAGGAATCGTGTCCAGATGGCTGAGGTTAGTGACATCAGAATAGAACTAGTTTTTGCCCCAGGATTCGCTACCAGGTCACCTGTGGGGCTATTTTTCACCGTATTCTTTACCTGTTAAAATTCATTTTCATTTCACTACTTATTTTATTACTAGCTGTTGCCCGCGGCTCCGCCCACGTGCGCCTCGGTTATATCGCGCCCGAAGGTAGGCTATGTTTGACTCCTAGTGCATAATCCATACCAAATTTCATCACAATCGGTCCAGCAGTTTAGCCGTGAAGAGGTGACAGACAGACAGACAGACAGACTTTCACATTTATAATATTAGTATGGATAGTATGGATAAAATATTACTCCCCCTTTCTTCCCGTATATGTGCTAAAAATAGAGGTACAAATTAGATCTTATTTACTTTTACCTCTATTTCATACTTCAATATTGTCGGAACCATAGATTAAAGAAGAAATTTGCCGCGCGCGATTCTAAATTCTTTGGTCGAAACAAAGTCAACGATTGATTAAGGGAGATGTCGCCTTACATCATGTATGCAGTCTCTCTTACTCGATCTTGCATGGATTTAAAAGACGATAGTAACCCCTTAGTACTTGAGTCAAAATTCTGGTTTGTTATTTGAAAAAAAAGTTTCCCTCCCAGATTTGAAAACTTGAGAAACGTGTGTATTTTTTTGAGAATTCGGTTACGAAAACTGTGTAGCGAGTTTAATGGTTATTGGTATAGTAATCTCAAAATGCTCAACGCACAGAAGTTTTCATGTAAACAAATAGCATTTTCAACAATGTATTTTTACAGACTAACGCCATCGTACGCCTTGGTTCTGGCAATCACCACTACATGGATGCGCTTTGGCGGAACGGGACCATTATGGACGGTGAGTAGAAAGACATCGAGCGCGGTCTTCGAAGCCAGCCAATTTTTTTTTATCTATGGATACATTATATAGAATAGGAGAGATAGAATTAGAAAATCACAGTTATTATTTATTCCCGTTCAATCCTATCCTGCTAATAACATAAATTCGAAAGTTTTTATGGATGTTTGTTACTCTTTCACAGGAAAACGGCTGAACCGATTTGGCTGAAATTTGTAATGGAGATTGCTTAGACTCTGGAATAACACAAGCTATATTTTATAGCCTATGTGTTATTCCATTTTACTTATTAATCTATGAGGGAGGCCGCTATGTCCAGCAGTGGACCCTAGTGACTGTTATGATGAAGGCATATAAGCATGCTACCCACCAAATGGAGAACAGTTACCGCATCCTTTAGACGCTGCTGACGAAAGAAATTTTCGCGAGCGTCTTGAAACTCCTCATGTTGTAATACATCAATAATTCTATCCGCATCTATTTCTTGCAGAGAGTAGCAGCTGTAGAAGTGGAGGATTGCCGCCGCGAGTGGTTCTACAACTTGCTTTACCTCAACAATTACATCGACGGCTCGCAGTGCATGCCACAGACCTGGTACGTCAGCAGAATCTCAGATTAGGTTCTAGTTTTCGAAGGAATATGTATGAGGGCAACCGTCCTGATTCCGTCTGTTATCAGTTAGCAGTGGTTGGACTCAGTCAGATGTCTTAAGGTGACTTGGAAAGTCTGATAGTGTAGGCCACTAGCACACCTGGACTTTGTTTCGCGGTAAGAGGGTAATGGAAGTCAGACTGGAGTTATTATATAGCTTTGATTATATTATTAGTATAGATTATTCTAAATACTAAGTTATCTTCAAGTAACTTCCTTTACCAGGTACTTGGCATGTGATATGCAACTCCACATCTTAGGGCTGATAATCCTGGGCATCTTCCAAAGCAGCAGAGCCAGGAAGATCGCGCTTGGCAGCCTCTTCACCATTGGACTGTTGACGCCGTTCATCCACACTTACCTCCAAGACCTCAATGCCGTCCTTATTGTATCTCCAAGGTTTGTTCTCATCTTCTTGTCGTGCAGAAGTAGCTAAATCGTTAATTCTTTTAAGAGAACCAAACTTAGGCGTTAGACCAGGAATTTGCAAAAACAATGCCGAATCTTATGTCTTGCTTAAGTTGTAGACACCTCGTAAAGGAGGAAAAATAAGATATAGCGATTCAGCGGAACCTGGGCTCCGAAACCAAAGTGATGATGATGATTAACAAGCAAATAAATCGTCTATAATGCCTCCTGGTTAGTTTACCAAATAAATCTAAAAAAAACTATTCCAAAAAAATGAAATTCAAAAGAACGGTTTTCCAATTTTTCTTCGTGACTGGAACCTCAGATGGCAAATTTAACACTTACTTCGTTGTATCCCACTATACTGAGGAGAAAGATTGTTTTAGAAGGGATTTGAATAACATCTAATATTTTGCACCGATGATGTTGCAATACAGTAAATTCTTTTATCCTCAGACCATGATACTAAATTTATATCCTCAGCATCATGACAACCTTCTTCGTGTCGGACCCCACATTCAACAATGTGTACAAGCGCGGCCACACCAACATTGTCAACTTCGCGCTCGGCCTCATCGCCGGCTGGATTGTCCACAGTTGGCAGAAGAAGCAGGCTGAAGAGATTGACTTCAAGGTAAGGAGTTTTTTACAGGTGTACTGGCACTTGTTGACGTGATTGAGAATACAGCTCAAGCCATGTGAAGCCACAGAAGCTAGTACAAGAGCGTATTTCTCATTACATCCTCAAGGTCAAGTAGTTAAGACGTTTGCCTGTAAACCCAGGGGTCGTGGATTCGATTCCCACGGAAAGCATACTTTGTTAGTTGTTTCCAGTTTGGTTAGGACATTACAGACTTGAACCACCTGTCTGGTAATAAAGATGATTTCGTGCTTCGGAGGGCATGTTAAGAAGTTGGTCCCGGCTGCCATCTGATAGTCGTTAAAGGAACCACGTCAAAGGCTGAGAGGCGAACTCTGACACCAGTGTGTGTGCGGTTGATATACCGAAACACTTACACGAAATGAATATTTGTTTTTAGAAAATTATCAAAAAATATTTTTATTTATTACTAGCTTTTGCCCGCGGCTTCGCCCGCGTGGGCTTCCCGGGATAAAAAAAATCCTATGTCCTTCTCCTGGCTCTAAACTACCTCCCTGACAATTTTCAGCTAAATCGGTTCAGCCATTCTTGAGTTATAAGTGGAGTAACTAACACGACTTTCTTTTATATATATAGATTTATCAAGAATTAAAGGAACTAGCAAAGGATAGACAAAAATGGAAGGAACTCCACCGACAAGAGCCTAGCTCTTAAATTTATGACGATTTGTTTTTAGAAATACCGCTACTTCATGTGGATGCTATGGCCCGCCATGCTGACCATCGTGGACATTGGGGCAGTGTTCTACATGGACCGGCCGCAGCCGCCCATCCTGGTCAGGGCGGTGTACTCCAGTCTGGTCAAAGTCAGCTTTGGGATGTGCCAGGTGTTCATGATCATGGGCTGCGTGCTCAAGGTCGAAGGTTAGTGATTTTTATGTCATTTTCATCATTTCAGCTGCAGGCTGTCAACTGCTGGACATTGGCCTAAAGATTATCAGAATAACCGGTTAGAACTTGATTGCGACCAACTTTAAGACTAATTTAAAAAAAACTTTTCCTCTTTAATTTAGATCTACCTATAAGTGTGCTAACAGACAGACAAAAACACTTTCGCATTATTATCATAAATGAGGATGTAGTGACGAATCAAAAAAGGGATGTTGAGATGGTTTGGACATGTAGAGAATATGTATGAAAGGAAACTGACGAAAGGTGTATACAAAGCAGAGTTGGCGGGAGAGTCGGTCAGGGTCGGCCTCGAAAAACATACTGTGACCAAATCGCAGACCTTTTGAAAAAGGGAGACATTAGGAGTAGGTACCCGAAATTGGCGGGCATGTATGACGAGTTATGAGTGTAGAGGAAGCGAGAGAGGTAAGTACGGATCGTAGCCAATGGAAATCGCTGGTCTCTGCCTACCCCTAAGGGAAATGATGATATGTATGTATGTAATATATTATACTAGCTGTTGCCCGCGGCTCCGCCCGCGTGTAGGTCGCTTTTCGCGTAACCTGTGGAAGCTAAAACTATCCAGACCTATAGTTAATTCTATTGTATCCTTTTCCCGTGCCAATTTTATAAAGCCATTACATTGCTACGATATCATTAAATATTAGGGCCACTTCTTTCTCAAATACCGTTTTTAAAATCAATAGGAATCAGTATTAAACAGTCGTAAAATTCTGAAAAAAATATATGTTTTTAGTTGAGGATCTAGCAGAGTGAAATTCGCTTACAGTAACAGTAACAATATCAGACAAAATTCGCTCGATAGAAAAATCTAAGTTGCCTCCTTTGGAAGTTTATTTTCAATACTATGCCTAAAATAATAAACTTATTGTCCTGCTTTTTATATCAGCCTTTAGATAAAGTATTTATATAGTGAAAATCGCTGAAGTCGATTTTGTAGTGTTATTTTCCCAAATATGATGTCTAAATGCCTACAAAATGAGTGAGCGCCGCGACTACGCGGCTTACGGACAACGGACCTTCAGAAGAAGGAGCCCTTAACATTCATACTATCAATCTTTGTCTCTAAAAGAGTAGACGCAGCCTATTACAGAGTCATTAGGACCTAAAATCCACTCCCAAAGTTTTAGTGGGCGTGAAAAGTGGAGAAAATCTCAATAAATAGTAATAAGTCAGATAAATTAGTCCTTACGACACGACCGTATGTTCCGTCAAACACTGATTTGATTATTTTTTAAACCAAAGCCAAACCAAACCAACCAATCAATTCAAATAGCTTACAATACAACACAACAAACGACCGATAAACAAACCAACCAATAGTACTAAATCAACAGCCAAATTTTTTTTTAAATAATTAGAATTAATTGCTGCCGTAAGGAAAAATTTCAATCTGCTATTAAAATAAAGTCAGCGCCATCTATTGATATTTTATGTAACTAAATCATACGCCCACAAACATTCAATGTGTTATTTTATTAAAATTTAATAGAGACTGCAGTGTGTTTTTGTCTTTATTGATATAAGTAGAAATTCTAGCTTTATCTAAATAAAATACGTTTATGTAAATCGCATTCAACTGTTTAAAAGTTTTGAAGCAGTGCTTGTAGTAAACATTAAATGACCATAACTTCTATTTCCCTTAACCGATTTTGATGAAACAAAGATTTTACAACGCTCCTAATTATATGTAATTTACCTGTGATAACAACGTTCAAATCAGTTGAGTAGTTTTGAAATTATAACGCACCACACAGACAGAAAGACACACAGACAAAAATTGCAAAAATTGTTTTTTTTGGTTTTTATTACTCTTCTTTAATTGCCCCGTAGAGGTTTTTTAGAAAAATATTTAATGTACAGACACTCGATTTTTACTGTCTTATTATATGTATAGATAGATAAGTACAAAATACTTTTATATTAACGTAATTAACGCTAAGAGCTTTCTCTAAGTAAGAAAATAATTCTAGAAAACAAATAAAAAACGAAAACAGAAAATTATTGTTTGTCGCAGGATTCGATCCAGCTACTTTCTAGAAACATTTCTTTACTAAAATATTTAAAAAAAATAGATTTCAAAAAAATTAATACAAAACAAAAAAAGGGTAAAAACAAAAGAAGTAATGTCTATAGCAGGATTCGAACCCTCTACTTAATAACATGATCCGCGACCTCTACCGATAGGCCAACATGCTTTGCTTGTTACTGCCGAAATTTCAAATGGGTTTTGTCTATAGGTACGCAAATTAACGCATTAAAAGTTTTAAAGCAGTGTTTGAAGTAAATTTTCAATCGACCATAACTTCCATTTTCCCTTAACCGATTTTGACGAAACAAAGTTTTGACAACGCTCCTAATTATATGTAATCCAACTGTAAAAACCGCGTTTAAATCCGTTGAGTATTTTCGAAGTTATAACGTACCAGACAGACATACATACATACAGACAGACAAAAATTCCAAAAACTGTCTTTTTGGTTTCTGTTACTCTTTTTTAATCGCACTTAATCAGTTTTTTTGAAAAATATTAAATGTACAGACACTCGCATTTTAGTGTCTTATTATATGTATTGATTAAAATTATGCTGCTGGTGACAGGAAGGCTGGCTGCCCAACGGATAAACAACCAGCGGGATAATACGGCCAGTATTCTCGGTAACATGCCTTACGGGCATGATTTAGTTGTTTTTTTTTAGGTTTTTAGCAGTTTAATGTACATATTATATGAAGTATTGATTGATCTGATTTGACTCAAATTTTGTTAATTGACGTTTTTGAAGAAAATGCTGCAGTGGAGTTTGTGGCGCCGCTTCTTCTCCACTTGCGCTTTGGAAGTGGTGGTAAACTTAAAATTAGTAACAATTGACTTTAGCCGCGTGAGTGTTGGGAAGTGGTACAGTGTCGATTACGTGACTTTTATCTTTGTCACCAAAATCTCCAAGTTATAGCTAAGTGAAAATTTTCCACCGCTTCACTTAGCCATTGACTCTGACTCACTTGACTAGACTACTTTTTGACTTGACTTGACTAAAGTAGGACTGAAGGAGATTATAAAATGAAGAAAGGCCTTACAGGACTAGTTTCCATGGACGTAAAAAGTATTATAAAAAAAAACAATTTGAATTTGAATGATGATTCCAGAACTATACAGAGGTATCCTGGAGTGGTCTGGCTGGACGGCGCTGGCGCGGCTGTCGTACTGCGCGTACTTGCTGCACATCCTGCACATCCGGACCCTCGGGGGCACCAGGTCCACACTCACGCATGTCTCCTTCTTGCAGATAGTAAGTGAATTGTGAATTTTTATAACTTTATGTAACTAGCTCTTGCCCGCGGCTTCGTCCCTCGAGAACATTGCCTTTTTTCTTAGATGGAGGGTACTTTATAATAAATAAATGTATAGGGACAAATCACAAAGATTGAGTTAGCCCCAAAGTAAGTTCGAGACTTATGTTATGGGATACTAACTCAACGATACTATATTTTATAACAAATACACAAATATATAGATATAATACATATTTATATATATATATATATTTATAGACATCCAAGACACAGGTCAATCAGAAAAAGATCATTTTTTATCATGACCTGACCGGGGATCGTACCCGGGACTTCCTTAGTAGCGGTCATGCATGTTAACCATTACGCCATGGACATCTATATTCTGCTCAATACTTCTAACTATGTGTATGTAAAATTTCAAGAACTACTGAACAAATTTTCAGTAGATAGGGCGTGAAAGCGAAACAAACAAACAAACTCAATAATTTTGTTACTTACTCTGCTGGCTCAGACCCGAAGTGGATCTTGGGGTCCGAATAAGTTTCGCTACGCTAGCGCCACAGTTTTCTATTCAGCGCGATGGCTCGCCCGTTTACAGCGCCCATCTCGCGCAGGTCAGCCTGCACAGCATCGCTCCAGCGATATCTGGATTTCAATTTTACACAATAGGCTAGACTCATATCAATTTTTGATGCGACAAATGTTTGTTTCTTACATAATTTGACCCACGAAACCGAAATATATCGATCTCGGTTAAGAAAAAAGCAAGATGGCATAGATTTAAAAAAAAAATTGCGTCACTTAAAATAGATATAACATATGACACTAAATGTATGGGAACCGGCCGCGCCGTTTGCGGGGGGTAAGGGCTGAGGTAAAGGAGGGTAGGAGGGGGGGTCCGTCACCAAATACACACATTATGGAATGAGTTCACAAACTATTCTTATTGCAAAATCAAACAAAAATGACTTTATGATACAGGATTAAGGCTTAGTACAAATGCACTGTATTTCCACTCCGACCAACTAAGCAGTCTGAGCCTATTAGACTCAGGGGTCGTGAGAGCTTATTAAGTTGTTTCCAGTTTGGTTAGGACATTGCAGGCCTGATTCGAACCATTTTAAAGGCCGGAAGAGGCTTCCGACAAACTCTGACACCAGGGTGTACATGGTCGATTGACCGTCTCACCTACACAAAAAGATGATGAGTCTGAGCAGGAAATAATTAAATTTCCATGTATTTTCTCGAGCAATAGAAAAAAGTTCACATTCGTAAAAAAGTTCGAAGTGTACGTACGGTATTGCCGTTTGTAATGTTTGAGCGTAGGTTTTGTTCTGGTCTGGAGATAAAGATACCTTTTCGTTCTCAATACGACTGTTATTTACCAAGTACTACTATTTTTTTATTTATAATTACTAATATATATAAATAAATGGGATACATAGGTTAGACGTCAATCGCTCCATTGAACCATGATTAATAGCGTACCCTGGGCTCTGAAACGTAAGCTGAAGACGAAACCGGGAAAAACACAAATATATAGTATATAATCATAATATAAAATAAGGCCGGGAAAGATGAGCGCACAGTTACTTTAACCTATTTACGCTCGTGATACTACAGAATAGATAACAGTACTGATACCTGGAGTGTCACTAGCGTGATATTACTAGTAAGTACTATTATTTATTGTTAGGTTTGAATACATGATCTAATTAAATAGATAGACAGGAAAACGAAGCCATTTCATCCTCGAATTTATATGTACCTACTTATAGATGAGTGTCCTTACAATAAAATTCTCTTTTGAAATTCTGACTGGAAAATTGGTATGCATTAATGCCCGATATATGTCTTCTCTATTAGTCACAGTTTACTTAAGTTCCATAAACTAGAGCAACATTATAAAATTAATTTTACTCGCTCTTTCAAATAACAGCACTGAATATGATAAACTGAAAAAATCTTAATGAGCTGGTATCCATAGGTCCTCTAGGCTATGACCAAATGTTAAGTACCAAATCTGTTAACAGATTTGCAGTTATATCAGAAAATTGCGTTGTTGCAGTCAGAGCAAGAATCTTGGAGCGCGGTAGTAGCACTGCAGCATATATATAAGCTTCAAATTTAGAATGTAATTAATGTTAAGTGTATAACCCAAAGGAAAACTAAAATAGTTTGCAATTTCGGTCCAGTTTTATAGATACACCAACTGCATAAATAACTTTGTAATCCCATATAAATATATAGGATAACAAAGTTACATACGCAGTGAACGAACCAGTGTACCTGCATACTTATACTTCGCCCGCGTTATCAAGAGGCAATATGTATGTCGTAAAGTAGTTCTCTGTAATCTACAAAAAGAAATGAGATACCATCAAAAACAAAACTTATATAAATTTCAAGTCTCGCTTAGTTGTTCTACCGTCAAAAATTGTGAGATCCATGTAATACCAAGCCGGTTAATTTATTCAGTCCCTTCTTAAGCGGACCTCTTGTCTTCGGTTATCACTACATAGTATAAAACAAATTCGCTTTCTCTGTCCCTATATCCCTTTGTATGCTTAAATCTTTAAAACTACGCAACGGATTTTGATGCAGTTTTTTTATAGATATAGTGATTTAAGAGCAAGGTTATTATGCCCATGCAAAGCCGGAGCGGGTCGCTTGTTTCGTAATAAGCTAACTTAAAAACATCTAATCTTCTAAATAACCAGGACGACTTGCAAATCGCACGAAACCATCTAATTCATTATAATTAATAGGTTTGTATCATTAGTGAGATAATAATGTGTTTTCACGCGATGGCTATATATATATTTTTCAGAGTGACAGAGACACGATGTTCAATGCTTATCGTCACTCTAAAAAGTAATAACTCATTCCATTTGTATAATTATTACGTCTATTTGTTGCCATTTTGACATGACAGCAGGCAAAATTAGTGAAGTAACAGATTCGCGTAGCATCGATATATCGAGAATACGTTGAATTATTATTGTTATTTTTTTATTGGTTTTTATTAATATTTGATTTTATTAAACATTTTAAATTTAATCATATTTTACTGTTTATATCTGTATGGGCCAGAATGGTCTGACATGAAGAATACTATTTATTAAACTATTAAGTCACAAACAATGCATCTGGCGGTGGTGGTCATTAGCCAGACTCGATACGATAAGTATATCATGAAACAATATGAAAAAATAACCAGAAGTCGAAGCAAACAGGATCATGAGCATAATGGCCTGAGATGACTGGTTTCACTTGTGATTCCAGAATGCCGGTCAGGCTCAAGGGTCAGGTCTATATAACCATCATTAGAACTGTCCGCTGCACTGGATGTGTGAAATATCGCGAAAAGACCGCGTTAGAAACTCCCACCACGTTCGGGACAGCCTTCATATCCATAACATAGCAGATAGATAAGCTTCAATAGAGTGGCCTGCGATGGTACGATCACGTCTCGTGGAAACAGGTGTCTTGACCATGCCACCTCCCACGGGGCTTGGTATGGTGAAAGGGGCAAACCCAAGACGTGCCAGCTTGACGTCGTGGCGCATTATTAGTCATGCTTGATTTAACGTTTTCAAGTTGCTTGCATAATGTATTAGTACCTTCTAAAGTCAATCGACCTAATATACTGTAGAACTAATGTTTAATAGCTGCTGTAATGTTCTATATTGCGCCCGTTTCCCTTTTTGATTATTAATTCATATCAAGTGGGTAAAAGCTCAATTCACCCTGCACACTCTTGCGTCACAGAGGTCATTGGACCCTCTAAGGCCTGGCATCATTGTTTTGATAAAAAAAAATAATGAAATGTCAATTTTGTCTGTAGTTCGACTTATTTCTCCCCCTCTCCCCCTCACCTATATATTTTTCAGGCATTAGGTATTTTCCCCACTAATACCTCTAGACCTTTTTCACAGCTTAACCTATTTTCATTGAATATTTTATTTTGTACTGTGGACGTGATGCGTTTTAATTTCAGACCCCACTCGAGTATATATTTGCAGGCATGCGGTTATTCTTTTTCGCTTTCACCCCCACAAGTTACAAACGGCTCAACCGATTTTCATCAAACATATATCTAAAAACTTATAAGTTAGTACAAAAAAAAACTAAACTGAAATTGCTTTATCCATTACCACAGACAGACACGTCAAACTTATAATACCCCTCTTTTTGGGTTAAAAATAGCGTGAATGCCACTGTTATGATTTTGTAGTCCATTGGACCTTGAAAATCCAATTATCTGATTTTTCTTAACCATCTCTCTGGGTTTGACGTTAAACCCCACGTCTAGTTTTACTTCATTAGATGTCACAGGAAAATAAGAAAACCAGACATTTCGTCTTTTCTTTTCGATCCCGAAGATTGTCATATAATATGTAAACATTTTTAGTAAGACGTTACAAACAAGAATAATTGGCATCTTCCGGAATTTTATGGTAACACTAGCAATTTCGGAAACTGGTTTCTTCATTCATTTCCCGTTGACATTTACCTACAAGAATTATGTTGATAATTAATCCCGACTTTTACTCCAAACTCGCCTCCTAACTTCGTTTATCGATACTTGACGAAAGAAACTTAAGAGCAACAACACTATGCTTAGCACATGCTTTTGACTGAATAATATTTTTTTCATTCAAAATGGCGTTGAATGTGCTGTAGTATTTTACATAATATAAGGCTTTAACTTGTATAAAACGTAAAAAGAAGTATCAGGAGAACTCATATTTGGATTTATACAATTATTTTTACATATTGTGAAGGCATAAATCGGCATTAATACCCAAAATTGATTTTTTTTGTTGTCCTTGTATATACTCCGCAATAGACATTAGTAGACTGTGAACCCCAGGATGGCATACACGTAAATATAGTGTATGAGTGGTAAGACAGTTTAGCTTGTCATGCTACTTCTATTAGAGCCGCGTTACTAGTTCTATGCAAGATGGCATGATAATTTCAATTTCAAATTTACTTAAAATTCGGAACTGTCAAAACGTGTCGGCCATCATCCGCCCTGACGTGAAGCAATTATTTCTGTAAACAGACCTATTTTTGACTTCTGTCATTCGTTCAAAAGGTAATTCGAATGATTTTTATTCGATAATACTGTGAAATCGCATGATTTTCATGCGACTGTGATTCTTAGCGAGAATCAGGTTTCAAAAGTAGCACCTTACAGAATAATTACGTCACAAAACTCTGCAAAAATGGCCGACGGTGATTTCGATAGGATTTTAAAAGTGAAATTTTGAAATTGAGTTTTGCTGCCTTAAAGGGCTCAGAAAAATATGGAAAAAAATGTGTCAATCTAAACACATAGAAAATAATTGTTTTAAACAAAAACAAAATAAAAGTCAACTAGCCTATTGTAAAAAAAATTGTTTCTTCTTACAGAATATGGAAGCTTACGGTGTGATTTGCATAACTTTGCTCTCAGCTGTACCATTCTGGCTCATGATAGAGTCGCCGCTGTCACAATTGGTGAACATTTTCCTGACGAGGAAGAAGGAGAAACCAACTACGACTGACGTCAATATGAACGAGCCTGAGACGGAAAAGAACAGAGTCAAGTGATATTGTTTACTGTAAAATAGGTATTTCACAGTTAAAAAGCAGAATCGTAGCAGAAAATTTATATAAAATAAATCCTATAAGTATTAATGATGGCAATAAATCTCTATATTATTAATTGTAGCTCCTAAATGAGCTGCTTTGATACAAGTCTGCACTTTAGTCTTTATTCTCTGACGGTTTCCGGCTATAGTGACGAGACAAAAAAACTAGCCGCAAAGTAAATATGCCTTTAGGCAGCCTAAAACATCTGACAGTGTTGGCCACTAACACACTCGGATCATGTTCTTATCGGTCTGGTTTCCCTGTAAAAAGGTCACAAGGTTACGAGGTCACATAACAAGGGGATGACGCTTCAAAGCTTCATTGTGTTCAAGAGACTTCATGTTTCCTACATACTAAATAGATGTATTATATTTTCATTTCTATGTTATGTTATGTTACAACATTCTAAACGTGGTCTTTGGTTTTTGTGAACCTGGGCTCTGTCTACCCCGCAAGGGAAAAAGACGTGATCCTATGTACGTATGTATGTTTCGTTATGTAAGTTATTAGTTTTGTTGGTTATGTTATTACAAATTAAATTACCTATTAGTTTTATTTACTTAATAAGAACACTATCCTAAAACCACTCTGTCTATAAAAGGGATACATCAGGTTTAAAAATAACGTCAAACAAAATAATTTTGTATGTACAAAAAAATATTTTCTGAATATAATTAAAACCTATTTGTGTTTTAAATATGTTTTCAATATTGACCTAAAAAGCAATAGTGTGATGTGTTTTATAACATATATATGTATTGTTGTCTTTGTATATATTTTATTTATTATTATTTATGTTTTAAAGAAAATAAAGGAGTGGTTTTATAAAAACGTAATTTTATTTTTCAGTCGAACTTATTTCGAAATTAATATAAAAGGTACAAAATATCTTGTATTGTAAACAATTTTAACAATGTTGTTTTCGGTTTGACTATAACGACAGCTCGACCTACGACGATAAAATAATATTTTAGCTAATCTTAATTTTTTTAAACCCTGTTACCTATTTGGATCTAAAAATCAACATACAAGTCAATGACCTAAATACAAATTATTCACAATAATTAAGCTATTCTATGTTAATAACAGACTTATTACAAATCAACGAATTACATTGCTATAAAAATATAATATGAATATATCACACTCCTTATTATCATTAAAAATAATAATACATACAAATAAATAAAAAAAAATACTTAAATTTACAAGAAGCTTATGACATTAATTAATCTTTACTTCTATTAGCAATGATGATGTTAAAAATGACAATCAATCAATCTAATCATTTATTGTTACACTTGATTATGAAAAAAATGTATATGTAGTTATTGCTTTTATATTTCTCAAAAAAAATTTTTTGTAAATAAATAAATAAATAAATATAAATAAATAAATATATAGGGACAAGTTACACAGATCAAGTTAGCCCCAAAGTAAGTTCAAGTCTTGTGTTATGGGATACTAACTCAACGTTACTATATTTTATAACAAATACATATATAGATAAACATCCAAGACCCAGGCCAATCAGAAAAAGATCATTTTTTGTCTTGACCTGACCGGGGATCGAACCCGGGACCTCCTGAGTAGCGGTCAGGCATGTTAACCATTACGCCACGGAGGTCATCTCTGATGTCAGTTCTATGTTTACAATTGACAGTTTTGTTTTATCTGACAGTTGCCTGAACTAACTGGTGGTAAAAATATTTAACATCCTCATTACTCCCGTACTTGTGTACATTGACGTCGAAATCAGACTGTTACGTCTAAATTTACTTTAACAACTTTATACCAAAAATTCTTAGAGTGGGTTGCACCAGTTATCGTAACAGTTTAAGTCAAATGTAACAGTAACATTACTGCTAACTATAACCGTTGAAATAGGTTGCACCGTCGTACTTTGTAGCATAGTTACCAGGGTTACAAGTATAATGACGTCCGTGGAGGTTATTCGACCCGTCTGACAGATAAGTTGACAATAACAATAGCTTTAACCGGTCAAGTTTGGGCGGTTACGGTTAGCGTAAAAGTTATGACGTATTTTGATGATTGAGAAAATGGTGCAACCCATTTTTCACCTAACCGGTTCTTTGACTACACAGTTATTGTTATAGTAAGTTGGTGCAATCCAGCCTTAAATGTACCTATCTAATGCTACCACCACACTTGGCTATTCGCGTATTTGCCAAAATATTTGACGAATATTCTAAGTAGGAAAATAACGCAATAGTTTTGCGTAATTTTGTTTAAATAGGCAAATATTCGTATACAAATGGCCAATTGTAGTGGTAGCATAACGTACAAGAAATTAAATTGATAATACATACATAGTTACTTAAGCTTACAATTTGTTACCTTCTAAATCGATCATTATAAAAAAAATATTTACAATTAATAACACACGCAAAAATTACGTTTGTGTAATTTATAGTCGCTACAAAGGTACCTAATTTTATATTTTTTTTTTACTTTTCTATAATGGTATTTTAAGCCAATGTCGTTATAAATGAAAATCATTATGCTTTTTCGATATCCTATCGGAATAATCGATAATTTTGTTGCCTATGGCTCTTAACATTGAAGTCTGATTAGACTTGAATACTTCGTCACAATATCCGAAGTCGTTATAACCAATTTTATATCTAATACTAATTTAAACATCGTTCCGTCTCCTAATATGAGCTAGTAAGTCCATAGGCTTTAACCCTGGTAACACTGGTAATGAAGGTCTGGGGGTAGGTGTGGCAGCTGGCGACGGTCTTTCAGAGGTGGTCAGAGCCTTCCAGAGCTCGATGGCAGGAAGCTCGAAAAGTAGACAGATGGGAATAGCGGCCAGGTAAGAGAGCACTGATACGGTAATTAGAAGGGATATCTGAAAGAATATTAGGTCAGAACATTGAATTTTGTAATGTAATGGAAATGTAAATAAAATAGGAATCTAAAATCACTTAGATATACCTGAATAACGTTAGAATATTAATTTCGGAATAGTTTACTGCAAGCTAATAGTAATTTGAAAAAAAAAAACAAAATACTTGTAGCATATTCCAGTCTATTATTCTTTTCTCCGCTTCAACAACATTCCCGATTAGGTTTATCGTCAGGCATGAGGCCAGTCATAAAATGCCGATTTTTTTGTCTGACAATGCGTCTCTATTTCTGGCTCCTGACCTTACAACGCAAGTGGGGAAGAAAATTAAGGAATGAATGATTAAATAGTTAACTAGTGAATTAATTGTTGAATGAATGATGCTGGATGTGGATGGATGATTGAACGAACATATAAATGAAGGAATGAATTTATGAATAAATGAATTTATAAATAAATGAATGAATGAATTTATAAAAAAATAAATGAATTAATTTGTGAATAAATTAATTAATGAATTCATAAATAAATTAATGAATGAATAAATTAATAAATAAATGAATGTAAAGATATTTGAATGAATTTAAAAATGAATAAATGCATGAACTTTTTTCTGCTCTATAGATGATGACGATGATATCTTAGGCAAATTCCTACTCACCATGCCGGAAATGGAGACGTGTCCAAGCTGCGTGTTGCCGGCTTGTAACAACCGAAGGATCGTGAAATGTATGATGAAGACGCAGTAAGAGAGCCTGCCGAGGGTGTGGAACCCGTGCCACTCGAACATCTTGCGAAGACCAGCTGAAAATGTACACGAATATTATGACAATTGGCCGACTGAGGATGGAGACGTTCTTCAACTACTTGGTAAATGAGCGTGACAAATCAAATCGTTTATTTGCAATAATAGATGTCAAAGTATCAATAGTTCTATTCTAGACAAGCTGTCTATTTTAGGAAACAAATTACCTGATTAAAACTGTTTTTTGTACTAATACCAATTGAGCGGAACTATAATGACAAAGTTCGCTGTAAAATTGCACATAAATACGCCTGTCTCCCGCAGGGGTAGGCAAAGACTGGAGATTTCCATTGGCTACGATCCTTACATCCCTTACTTCCTCCACACTCATCACTCTCGTCATCAGGTTTCGGATTTCGGGTACTCCTTATTTCTCCCATTTTCAAATGCTCTGCTTGATCGCAGTATGTTATTTTTCTTCCTCTCGCTTGGAAATTATCTCATTATTGTATGTATACTGCACAATTTTGTGCCGGTTCATTGAATACCACCTACCTTCCATACAAACTTATAGCACGCATAGTCTCCGAATAAAATAACTGTGACAATACGGACAATTTATTAATTTATTTATTTCACCATCACTTACAACTATCATAACAGAATCGTGATCATTATAGACATGTCGAATCTATGTTCCGTTTTTGGCATTAGGCTGCGGAACCCAGTCTACTCACAGTTGCAGTGGCTGAAGCAGCCCAGCATGAAAAGGTTGAAGCAGACCGCCACGATGGTCCTGTCGAGCGCGGCGTACAGCGCGCGCGCCCAGCGCGGCGGCGGCGCGTCCGAGAGGAACGCCGCGCCGGACAACACCACGCACGAGGCTATCGTGATCGACAGGTGGAATGCGAGGTTGAACCACTGCGAAGATAGTACCACGAATGACAGTTGATACCAGCAATGCAATCAATCAATCACTCAATCAAATTCTTTATTTGCGTATGAACCACTGCAAACATAGTACCACGAATGAGAGTTGATACCAGCAATGCAATCAATCAATCACTCAATCAAATTCTTTATTTGCGTATGAACCACTGCAAACATAGTACCACGAATGAGAGTTGATACCAGCAATGCAATCAATCAATCACTCAATCAAATTCTTTATTTGCGTATGAACCACTGCAAACATAGTACCACGAATGAGAGTTGATACCAGCAATGCAATCAATCAATCACTCAATCAAATTCTTTATTTGCGTATATGGGTACAAGCATGTTACAATATTTTTTAAAAATGAACTGCCACTCTCTACCTTCCGGCATGCAAATTAGTACACATTACAAGAAACTAAATGTAAATTCAATTCAATTATCCTTAATAATTACAATGCGATGTCAAATACTGTCAATTAAATTGATCCATTACAATAATAAATATAAATACCATTTTATCGTTACTTCAGGAAGTAATATTAGATTATTGTATTGACTGATGCTATTAAGAATCGTCGTCTAGAAACACCTTAACGCTGTAGTAAGCCTTTTCAACTAAAAACTTTTGTAGTCTATTTTTAAATGCAGTAACATTTTCACTTTCATTTATATATGCACAGTCATACATCGTCATAAAAAGAGCTATGCTCTTGTCGGTGGAGTTCCTTCCATTAAACACAGTCATTATCCCTAGCTAATTTTCCAGTCATCATCATATCAAGTAGGCATCGCGGTCAATCGACCATGCACACCCTGGTGTCAGAGTTCTTCCGTCAGTCAGTCAGTGGTTCCTGTAACGACTACCAGATGGCAGCCGGGACCAACGGCTTAACGTGCCTTCCGAAGCACGGCATCATCTTTATTCAGACAATCAGGTGATTCAAGCCTGCAATGTCCTCACCAAACTGGAAACAACTAAACAAAGTATGCTTTCCAGCTTGTATTTTCCAGTTGCATTCTTAGTTTACGCTTCCCAGGGTAATTACTTCACAGTATGACTTGGTAATCGCACCAAACAATCTAATTTAATTTAGATAATACTAGTGACCTGCCCCGGCTTCGCATGGGCATAAAAAATTTCCTCTTGAATTACTACTATCTATTAAAAAAACCGAGAAAGACTTAAGCATACAAAGGGACATAGGGACAGAGAAAGCGACTTTGTTTTATACTATGTAGTGATGAGAATTTGTCGTCATTTTGTTGGCGACCCAACTCTAATATTGTTAAATGGCAACTTTGTGTTTGTGTTCCTTTTTTGTGTGTGCTTCCCTGTCTTATGCTCTGTATGACAGAAATACTTCACAACGAGTATTTCTCGTGGATTTTTAGTTACCAGCCTTACAATACAGTCCACTTTAAGATCAATATTTAACAATTTCTTGTAGGTGTCACGGTCAATCTACCATGCACACCCTGGTGACAGAGTTCTTCGAAACCGCCTCTCGGTCTCTGATGTGGTTACTTTTAATATTAACAGATAGCAGCCGGAACACATAAAAAAATACCTTCTTTTGGTTCAGCTTGATGCCTTGAACCTGTGTGTGATGGAGAATGAAAGCCGTGGCCACTCCGCCTATGTAGCCAGGCAGGTTCATCCAGCTTGGCAAGTACAGCACCGTCAGGGTCTTGTTGCCAAGAAACATGGTGCGCAGGGTTCTGGCGAATCAAATATTTTAATGTAAATAGGATCACCAGCACGCCGACGTGAAGCTCAAGGTTAGGCTACCCACATAGACCGACATGAAAAACCTAATATTATATTTGGCAAAAAGTTGAGTGGCACTGGCTGTAGAAGATTCTCGCATTTCCGGACGTATCCCCACAATCGAACATTCGCCGTGGAACACACTAAGGCAACACTCATGAACCTTATATATATGGAGATAAGACTTAAAATAGAATGGCTCGCGGATTCTAGAAGTACCTTCTGCTCTACCTACAATGATTGAGAAATAAAGGAGCGAGACGGTGAATATCTCAGTCTCTGTCTTACTCTTCGTATTGGGAACGTTCTAGAGAGTACCTCGCGTATCTGGGCCTATATAAGTGGCAGATCGAGGCGAGGGGAGTCTTGGCCGAGGTTCGGGACCCTTGCGCTTTTGCCGAAAAGGCTGAGTGGCGTCAAGCCCTCGCCTAAAAAGTCCGCTGTAAATTTTAAAGCTCATCGAAGCTAATATTGTAGGTCCGGTCAAAAAAAAAAAGCGAGGGGAGTCAGTTTGAGTTTGAGTTCAGTAGCGACACAAGCGACTTGGAAGAGACATCAAGAAGTGATAACCAACGACCTCGGCGATTAGTTTGGACAAGTGATTTGGACATTTAGTGACCATCAGTAGACATATTTTTGTGGATGGTGAATAAAGTCTTCCACAGTAATTCCGGGCGTTTTGGATCTCCGAATTGCGAACTACCAGCTCGTAACATTATGTCAGTACTTACTCAGGCGACTGCCCTGTGACTATGGGTTTGATGTCGTAGAAGTATGACACCATCCCAGCAGCCATCGCTGAAGCTGCTATTAGAGCCCCCAATACTGGCAGCGCTGCCTTGCGGAAGCGAACCAGTAGCAGCATCAGCAGTAGACCGAAGATGTGGAGCTGGAAGTCTGCGGCTAAGTACCTGAGAGGAACGGATTGATTCCGATTAGGTTTTATTTGAACACAAGTTTTCAACTTAAGAAAAGACTACTCAGAACTTTGGATTAATCATGTTGGTTGCGCTACTTTCGGTCTTTAGCGTTATGGTTGACGACATATGTCATTCAGAGCGAAGTTAAGCCTGTTTGGGATGTAAGGGACAAACAGATTTTTACTTGTACTTCTGTCCCAGGTGGCAGATTCCCCTAGCATCAGCACAGCACTCCTATAGAGTGGTGGTTGGGTAAGCGACATTCTTTCATTATATTTTTATACTCGACATTGCTTTTATTAGCCAGGTTGGTCGCCATTCTATTTCTAAAAATGGCCATCTTTTGGATAGGGTCTAACTTATCGACATTTGAACACTTAATGTACGTTTTTACGTACGCTAAACATGTGTTTAAATCGCAGCGACTGCGCGGCTTGGACACCTGGAAAGAATGGGAGAGGATTGTTGCGTCAAAGCAGCCTATTTGGGAAAGATGTCAGAAAGACGGTCAGTCGGCCGATTCAGATGTCGCTGGAGCGACGCTGTGCAGGCTGACCTGTGTGAGATGTGCGCTGTAAACTGGCGAGCCATCGCGCAGAATAGAAAACTGTGGCGCTCTCTCGTTTCGGAAGACAAGATCCAATTTGCGTCGCCGAGCCAGGGGAGTGAGTAAGTATTATACGTTTTTAGCCGATTCTTTCTCTCTCATCACCTGGTGTCCTACCACCGTCTCCAAGAACCATGCAAGAACGATTAAGTGAGATGTCGCCTTACATCGTACATTTTAAAAAATGCCGTAGAGAGACCGTTCGAATTTCATACTTCTATGCCTTATATCATGTATTGCGCCGTCTCGTTTACTCACTCGTTCTTGCACGGTTTTTTAGAGACGGAGTAAGCCACTTGTACCCTAGACTCTGAAGCGTGAGCTGAAAAGAAGTAACCGGGAAACACGCTCGGACGAAAAAGAAGGAGTAAACCACCAGTACGCCGACTCACCAAGTGTGCCCCATGCAGAACTTGCCCATGGGCAGGTGGTTGTGCGCGTACAGCAGGTGGTAGGGCCAGCGCCGGCCGCAGTCGGCCGCCTCGCGCGCCACCAGCCGCGCCCACTGCGGGCCCGCGCCCCGCGCCGGCAGCCACGACACCGTCGCCCACAGCGCCAGCCCCGCCACAGGGGTCATCCTGTACTTACAACAGTGCCCCTAGTATGAGTTTTTCTTAACGCAGACGCTAGCGACTGCGTTAGGATTATGTATGGAATTTCTTAGTTGCCTTACTATCCGCCTGTGCCTGTACAGCGCACAGGTTTGCCATACTAAATCGCTAACGCAGTCGCTAGAGTCTGCGTTAAGAAAAACTCATACTAGGGGCACAGGGTATGAATGAAATTTTTTAAAATGCTTATATTTTTTTCTTTCAATAGGAATAAGGTTCCTTGATACCAGAAATATATCTCAGATTTTTAGGATCAGCCGATTATTTGAAATAAAATATTATATTTTAATGACGAATTAATGGCGTCGCTACGGCTTTTGCGGTCTATTCATTTGCTTCGTTCGGTAAAAAAAAAAACAAATATCATTGTCGTGTTGGTTTTGGTTGCCATTAGTGTCATTCATGTTGGTTTTGGTTAAAATAATTGGCTGATTCTAAAAATCTGAGATTTATTTCTGATATCAAGGATTGCCTTCAATGGCATTAATTATTAATGATAATTCTACCACCTATACTCTATTTATCTAATTAATAACGTATTATTTAGTTTATTATTTTTATAAAGTTGTTGTATAAGTACTTATTAATTGATAAGGTTAGGAATAATAACTAATAGCATCGATAAAACATTACTAAAGTAATAGTTATTATTTGCTTAGCAATAAAACCAATTCTTTTAAATCTAGTTTATGAGCAGTAATTTGCATTAAACACCAAAAAAGAGAATTATTACCTGATATATCTGTTGATAATGCTCATGACACACTTTAACACAGTCATAGGTTTGGTGTCAGCAGTGATGAGAATAACATACGCGGTGAGGAAACCCGAAATGGAGAAGAATGCTTGCAGCCATAAAGGCGAGTTTAGTACTGCTTGCCATAAAAATTGATCGTACATCTGTCAAAAAGAAAGAACGCTATAAGACAAGATGAGACAAAAAATCTTTTTCAAGTAAAAATATACAATTAGGAAATTACAAACCTAAGGTTGGCTGGAAGAGATTGCATTAGCGACAAGTCCGCCTTTGTACACATTGTTTGTATTTGTATCAACATGTATAATTTGTATGTTAATGCTACAATAAAGAGTATATCTATCTACAAACATATAGGTATAATACAATAGGCGGCCTTATCGCCAATCCAATCTCTTCCAGTCAACCTTAGGTTGTTTGTAATTTCCTAATTGTATAATTTCAGGCTCAAAATAAAATGATGCATAGGAACGATGGTGGATCTTTTGTCTTTCGATGGATAAAAAAGATATTCTCTGCACCACTGGTTGGTTGACTGGTAGAAAAAGCCTATGGCTTTAAGTCCGCCATTTACATTTGTATGTAATAAAGTTAAATAAATAAATACTAACACGACATAGTTAACTATTAAACTGCTATTGTGTCTCGTTTGATTTCCACCAAAGTGTCAATGGGATAACATACTTCTAGAATGGTACTACTTACTTTTTCAATGAATTGAGGGTTATCGGTGAAAGAGTAGATGTTGATGAAGAGAACGTGGGAAAAGATGACGCACTGCATAGCCACCACTCTGTAACAAATAAATTAGTTACAAAGGAGAATAACACCGCTGAGCTATGACCTTTTGCAACGCACACATGAACTAAGAGTTCTCATTTATGTTTTGTGTTGAATTATATTGTAATGTAAACCTATGTTCTGACTGTTTACATGTGTGATTGCAGCAACAATAAAGAGTTTATTTATAGAAGAGTCTCAAAGAGAAGGAGAATCTCGTTACCAGAGTCCCCAAACGTTTACTGGAGAGTAAACCGGAGGGTCGCAGAGGTCGGGGCAGACACAGGCTGAGATGGTTGGATGGAGTGGAGAAAGACATTGAAACATCGGTATCAGCTGCAACGAAAAGCCCAAAATGGGAAGATCTGGAGAAATTTACTTGACTAGGCCCAGGCCCAATCGGGGCTGTAGCGCCTTGATGATAATGTGTTATGTATAGCTATAGTTATGTGACTGCGCTCACATGATCCACACCAGATTGGCCAATAAACGTCAGTACGATTCCAACCACTAGTTGTTTCACTCGTCCCGTACCACATACCTAACAGTGGCGACGAGATACCCGCGATTTAAATAAAAAAAAAAAAATGGCCGGTGTTAACGTACAATTTGGAATTCTGAGCAGTTTTGACCACACATCGCAGCTATGGGAGACGTATAAAAGCCGTATTTCACAATATTTTGTGGCAAATGATATACATGCAGAAACGGACCCGACAGGGCGGAAGAGAAAAGCTATCCTTCTCAGCGCGCTATCCGACGGTACTTATAAACTTGCTGCCGATTTAGTGCTGCCTAAAGACTTGGGTGACGTGCCGTATGAAGATATTCTGAAACTATTGGATACACATTTCAGCCCTAAACGAGTAGGATTCGGCGAGCGTTATAACTTTTATGCTGCTACACAGCAAACAGGTGAATCACACACAGAATGGGCAGCGAGGTTGCGTGGCCTGACAGCGCACTGCAAGTTTTCAAATGTTGAAGAGGCTTTGCGAGACAGGTTCATCATGGGAATGCGCCCAGGCTTTGAGAAAGAGAAGCTATTCGTGCGTGACTTAAACGAATTCACTTTTGCAAAGACTGTGGAACTGGCTGAGAATTTGGCTTGCGCGCGGGCGGCGGTAGCCGCGGGGGCCACCGACCGCAGCAGCGCACTGGCAGCGCCGGCGGCGGCCGCAACATCGGATACTCAAGTTTTTAAAATATCTGAAAAAGTTAACAGTGGTGGTGCGGGAAAAGTGAGGTGTAGTGTGTGTGGTTACACTAATCACAAAGCTTCGGAGTGTAAATTTGCAAATTACAAGTGTAAAAAGTGTAACACGAAGGGTCATTTACGTCGTATGTGTAAAAAATTGAATTTTATGGAAACGTGCGAGGTAGGCGACAGTGATGGAGACGATGGTGAGTTGTTTTTTATCCGTTCATATAAAGGCGAGCCAATGACTGAAGATGTTATGGTCGGGAAAGTGCGGTTGAAGTTTCAGGTGGACACCGGTTCGGCAGTCACCGCGATGTCAGATCGTACCTTTAATACATTTTTTAAAAATGTGCCATTATCTTTAACCAATAAGCGCTTGTACACTTATGACGGTAACAATATAGAATGTTTAGGCACTGCCCATCTGCCCGTCACATATCGTAACAAACATCACTATATTACAATTTACGTAATTCGAGATGGAGGGCCGCCACTTCTAGGCCGTGATTTTATTTCTTTATTTAAATTAGAAATGCTGCCTATTAATTACTGTGAACAGAACACTCACGATATTTCACAAAAGTTACAATATCTGTATCCTCGGTTGTTTTCAGATGAATTAGGCAAGTTTAATAAATATGAAATTAAGCTACGCTTAAAGGAAAACGCTAAGCCAGTTTTTGTTAAAGCGCGACCCTTAGCATTCTCGTTAAAAGATAAAGTAGGTCAAGAAATTGACCGTTTAGTACAAGTAGGTGTGTTAAAGCCTGTTGCATGCTCGGAATATGCGTCACCCATTGTGCCCGTATTAAAACGAGACGGGTCTATTAGAATTTGCGCGGATTATTCCGTTAGTATAAATAAACAGCTGATCGTAGAACAGTACCCATTGCCTTCAGCACATGAACTGTTCACCAAGCTACACGGAGGACAGCAATTTAGTAAACTGGACCTCTCACAAGCCTACACACAATGTGTTTTAGACGAGGAGTCACAAAAGGTGACTTGTATCAATACTCATCGCGGGCTCTTTAACTACACGCGTCTGGTCTTCGGCCTCGCTAGCGCACCCGCTATTTTTCAACGCGCTATGGAAGGTATACTAGCGGGACTCGACGGAGTTCTATGCCTATTGGACGACGTACTGGTCACGGCTCCGACAAGGGAAATCCATGTAATTAAATTAAAAACTGTCCTGGAGAGATTGCAGAGCGCAGGGTTAACATTACGTAAAGACAAGTGCGAATTTTTTAAGGACCAAGTCGAATATTTGGGTTACACAATCGATAGGCATGGGTTAAAAAAGTCGCAGAAAAAAATTCAAGCTATTGTGGAGGCACCTGTACCTACAAATGTAAATAAATTACAATCTTTTTTGGGATTAGCGAATTATTATCGTAATTTTGTACCCGATGCATCTTCTGTGCTCTGCCCTCTTTACAGTTTATTACGGAAAAATACTAAATGGAAGTGGGGCCAGGAGCAGCAGTTAGCATTTGAAAAAATTAAGAGTTTGTTAGCTTCGGACCAGGTGTTAGCTCATTTTAACCCAAGCGCTAAAATAATTTTAACAGTTGATGCATCACCCAGTGGCCTTGGTGCGATTCTGTCACAAATCGAAGAAGATGGAGTTGAGCGTCCTGTATCTTTTGCATCACGCACACTAAACAAAGCTGAGGTCAGATATTCTCAGATACAGAAAGAAGCTACGGCGATCATATTTGGCGTGCGACGATTCCATCAGTATATATATGGCAGATCTGTACCATTCATTCTTCGCACGGATCACAAACCCCTTCTGTCTATATTTGGGTCACAGCGAGGCATCCCAGAAATATCGGCAAATAGATTGCAACGGTACGCAATGTTTTTAAGTGCGTATAACTATAAAATAGAATACGTTCGCAGTGCCGATAATAGTGCAGACTTCTTGTCTCGGGCCAGTTTACCTGAGGAGTCTGAGAATGACTCAACGCGCGGGGCGGGGCAATGCGTAGGTAACGGACTCCCGATAACAGCTGTTGAAGATCGCGCGTCTTATGTGAACTTTGTAATAGATGGTAGTGTACCTGTGTCGATTCATGAAGTAAGAAATGAGACACTTAA
The DNA here is from genome assembly GCA_947044815.1 of Apomyelois bistriatella. Lineage (NCBI taxonomy): Eukaryota > Metazoa > Arthropoda > Insecta > Lepidoptera > Pyralidae > Apomyelois > Apomyelois bistriatella. Next base: position 901,636 of record OX345705.1, read on the forward strand.
AGATAGCACACTTATTAAAGTTATAGAATGCATCCAGAAGGGGTGGCCTAAAAGGGTCACAGATGTAGATTTAAAACCTTATCACTTGTGTAGAACACAACTTTCATTTGAAAATGGTTGCATAATGCGCGGTCATAAATTAATTATACCGACTGTCTTGCGTATTAATATTTTGTCTGAACTACACAAATCACATTTAGGAATAGTAAAGACTAAAGCTGAAGCGCGTAGCAGGTTTTGGTTTCCTGGTATTGATAAAGAGATTGAAAACATGATACTCAGTTGCTCTGTATGTGTTCAGCTTAGACCATTGCCAGCACGGGCTCCACTCGCCTTGTGGCCACACCCACCTTCAGCCTTTTATAGAATTCATTTAGACTTCCTTGGTCCAATGCATAATCATTCATATTTTGTTATTGTCGATGCATACTCAAAATGGGTGGAAGTATACGAAATGAATAATACCTCATCTACTGCAATGATTAGTAAATTATATGAATTTATGTCTAGGTTTGGTGTACCACATACGTTGGTTAGTGATAATGGCACACAATTCACTTCGCAAGAGTTCAAATTATTTTGTACCTCGAATGGAATTTCGCATATTACCTCTCCAACATATCATCCCGCGAGCAATGGACAAGCGGAAAGTTATGTTAAGGTGATTAAAAAAGGCATTAAATCCTGTTTATTAAATGGAAAAGCAAAAGATATTAAAAACGAACTATCGAAATACCTATTTGATTACCGAAATTCCATTCATAGTACGACAGGCCGCTCGCCTGCCGAGTTGGTGTTCGGTCGCAAGCTTCGATCGCGCCTGGATCTAATTACCAAACATCCACCTCCGTCATCCGTTACTCTCGCTAACCACGTTGCAAATAAACAGTGTTCACAGATTAAGTATAAAGAAAGGAAATTGTTAAAAGAATATCAACTAGGAGATAAAATTTCATATAGAAAATCCAATAAAAAAATATGGTATCAGGGTACAATAGTTAAAAAAATTGGCAATGTAATTTATTTGGTACAAGATTTTATTACTGGTGACATTGTAAAAAAACATGTAAATCAGCTTATACCTTATAAAACAATATCTAATCGCAAAAAAACTGATTCCTATGCTTCGTCGTTTGATTGTAACGATCTAACATCACAATTAGATATATCTGAAGATACTGTTACACATTCGGTGGGGGAGGAAAGGAATGAAACGCCATCCCTGTCAAACCCTGTCGACGTACCTCAATCTGAGCCAGATACTGAGGAAGAATTCCACGAAGCATTGGAGGCAGACAATTGTGAAAGCACTGAAATATTAAGACCCCAATCAAATCAGCGCTGGGGAGGGGGAAAGTTGTTGCGACCTTTAAAAAGGGTAAATTACAAGCCAATGTTTCACATGAAATTGTAATGTTCAAATCAAGGGGAAGAGATGTTATGTATAGCTATAGTTATGTGACTGCGCTCACATGATCCACACCAGATTGGCCAATAAACGTCAGTACGATTCCAACCACTAGTTGTTTCACTCGTCCCGTACCACATACACATAATGAGAATCTCATCATCATCGTCAAATCGTGTAGATGGCACGGTCAAACGACCATGCACATCCTGGTTTAAGTATCTTCGGAACCGCCTCTCGGCTTCTGACATGGTTCCTTTAACGACTGCCAGAGGGCAGCCGGGACCAACGGCTTAACGAGCCCTCCGAAGCAGGAAATTATGTTTATTATCGGACAATCAGGTGATTCAAGCCTGCAATGTAACCAAACTAAAAACAACGAAATAACGTATGCTTCATGTGGAAATCGAACCCACGACCACCGAGTCTACAGGTAAAGGCCTTAACCACTGGAACACAGAGAATCTCTTTAAACTTTGTTACTGACTTCATCATTATCATTTGCATGGGGGATGATGAAGCAATGACCTTTTTAATAAATAACTAGTTTCTCTGTTTTATACTAACCATAAGACATAATGATTTCTTATGTTTTCGCGATTGTTACACATTAAATTAAACTATTTTATACTTTTTTATAGAAAACCGTATAAAATAGTTTAATTTAATGCATAAGACATAAGTTTTACTAACATATACGAGTCATAGTTATTTAAATAAAAATAAATGTATTCATTACCAAGAAATTTTTATTGTTATTTCAGAAATTGTAGACGATGTTGTACAAAATTCAATAGTAGAGACAAAAGAGTTAAAGAAATTGAAAGCTATTTACCTGATACCTTCAATGGCAGTGAGGTCCTTCATTCGGTCGTCGGTCCTCGGCTTGGAACGGTTGTAAGTCAGGATCGACCAGTTTCTCTTCATCGAAAACACTAGAAGGTATTTGTTACCTGGAAACAAAAAGAAATTTTAGATTCCATGCTGACAACGTAATTCCATTTTTTATTGACGAAATTATGTTTTCTTGGCTGTCAATGTATATTTTCTCTGTCTAATGTTTTTAACTCTCTACTTTCTTTCTCGGAAACTACCTTAAAACCCTTCAGATTATGACTTAATCAGTAGGGTTTGGGGTAGTTTCCGATTCATAACAACTGGACAATGGTTAATCGAATTGAATGCTTGAATTACCCGTTACTAAAAGTGCTCGTGGTGGGTCCATTATTACTGTATCCCTAGTATGAGATTTTATAAAAGCAGACGATAGCGACTACGTTAACGATTTTGTATGACCAACCTGTAGCAGATAATAAGGCAACCAAAAATACCATACAAAATAACCTAAACCTAACGCAGTCGCTAGCGTCTGCGTTTATATAATCTCTAGCGAACAATAATTTTACTCCAGGTGATAAATAAATTAAACTTTTCTTAATAAATTTAATAGGTAAAATTAATAGGTACTCTTTTTGAAGCTAATTTTTTGTTTGATTTGGAAACAGTTCATACATTATGTTATCTCCTATTTTTGAGTTAAAGGGTTTTTTTATGCATTTACCCAACATACCCGTTATCTACATAACAGCATAAAATATTATTATCAGTTTATGTAATAAACGCAAAGTTGACATTTGACTTAAATATCAGACGATCAGAGTAAGCAAACGAAGTAGTTCGCTCAGTTATTTCTGAATCTTAGTGACATCAACAATGAAGGTCGTGGTAACAGGCGCTGCCGGCTTTTTGGGATCTCGCATCGCAGATGCACTCCTAAAACCGGATTCTCCAATACCCGTGAAGAAATTAATACTAGTTGACGCCATTCTACCAACCAAACGCAATGATCCAAGAGTCACGGTACTTTCCGTTGATATAACATCACCTGACGCTGCACTCAAACTCATCGAACCGGACTGTGATATATTTTTCCATCTAGCAGCAATCGTTAGCGGTCACGCAGAAGCAGACTTCGACCTTGGAATGGCCATAAACTTCGACGCGACGCGATCCCTTCTTGAAGCAGCTAGGAAGAAGGTTCCATCACTCAAATTTGTATTTACTAGTTCATGCGGCGTCTATGGAGGAGATCTTCCTAAAACTGTGACTGACATGACAGCTTGTCATCCCGAAACCTCTTATGGAATGCAGAAAGCTATGTGTGAACTCCTAATCAATGATTACTCGAGAAAGAAATTTGTGGACGGTCGTTTTGTAAGATTACCAACGATTTGTATAAGACCTGGTGCTGCTAACAAAGCTATGACTTCCTTTGTTAGCGGGATTGTCAGAGAACCATTGAATGGAGAGGTTGCTATTTGTCCTGTAGATAGAGAACAGAAGGTTTGGATATCAAGTCCTAGTAAAGTTGTGAAAAATATTATCCATACGGCTTTGGTGTCTGCTGATTCATTAGGTATGTGGCGGGGAATCAACCTTCCTGGATTTTGTGTATCTGTTAATGGGATCCTGACAGCTCTAAGGAAGGTGGCAGGAGAGAAAGTGGTATCATTGGTAAGGTTTGAGAGCGATGCAGAGATAAGAAGGATGTTGGAATCGCTTCCAATTGATTTCGATAATTCGCGTGCCCTTGAACTTGGATGTGACGTAGATACTGATTTCGCAGATGTTATAAATTCTTACATTCGAGATGATTTAAAAAGAGCTGTTTAAGAAGATAACTATGTCGTGATTTTAGATATGTGTAATTAAAGTTTTATATCCGAGAATTTAACGTATGACCTCTGAACAGGGACTGATTTTTTTTCAATAGCTGTGTTTTTGAATGATCAAATAATAATCTTCACACCCGTATGCAACATTTTACCTACATATATTTTATTTTATACTAGCTGTTGCCCGCGGCTCCGCCCGCGTGTAGGTAGCTTTTCGCGTAACCTGTGGAAACTACAACTATCCAGACCTATAGTTAAATCTATAGTATCCTATTCCCGTGCCAATTTTATAAAGCCATTACATTGCTACGATATCAAACTGAAAATATTAAAATTAATACTATCACATCTTTGTCTCTAAAAGAGTAGACGCAGCCTATTACAGGGTCATTTGGACCTAAAAGCCACTCCTAAAGTTATAGTGGGCGTGAAAAGTGGAGAAAATCTCTATAAAAAGTGATAAGTTAGTTAAATTAAACCTTACGACACGACCGTATGTTCCGTCAAACAACAACTGAACTGACTTGCCGATTTGATTATTTTTTAAACCAAAGCCAAACCAAACCAACCAATCAATTCAAACAGCTTACAATACAACACGACCGATAAACAAACCAACCAATAGAACTAAATCAATAACCAATTTTTTTTTTAAATAATTCAATTTAATTGCCGTAAGGAAAATTTTCAATCTGCTATACCATATGCGAAAAAATTATTAAAATAAAGTCAGCGCCATCTATTGATATTTTATGTAACTAAATTATACGCCCACACACATTCAATGTGTTATTTTATTAAAATTTAATAGAGACTGCAGTGTGTTTTTCTCTTTATTGATATCGATAAAACAAAGTAGAAATTCTAGCTTTATCTAAATTAAATACGTTTATGTAAACCGCATTCAACTCTGTTTAAAAGTTTTGAAGCAGTGCTAGAAGTAAACTTCAATTGACCGTAACTTCTTTTTCCCTTAACCGATTTTGACGAAACAAAGTTTTACAACGCTCCTAATTATATGTAATCCACCTGTGAAAATCGCGTTCAAATCTGTTGAGTAGTTTTGAAGTTATAACGACATACGAGACGACGACATACGAGACGATGACATACCAGAGAGACAAAAATTCCAAAAATAGTTTTTTTTTTGGTTTCTGTTACTCTTCTTTTATCGCTCCGTATCAGTTTTTTTAGAAAAATATTTAATGTATAGACACTCGATTTTTAATGTCCTATTATTTGTATAGATAGATAAGTAAAAAATACTTATATATTAATGGACTTACTAACGCTAAGAGCGTTCTCTACCAGTCAACCATTTGATTAATCTTCTTCTTCAATGCCGTCAATAACCAACTATTAGATTTGATTTGATTGGGGTTGCGATATCGTTTATCCGGAAATAAATTTGCAAATGAATTTATTCGTTCTTTTTCAAAATTAAAATAAAAAATAAAATAATTATAGAAAACAAATAAAAAAACGAAACAGAAAATTATTGTTTGTGGCAGGATTCGATCCAGCTACTTCCAGCTATTTCTTGAAACATTTCTTTACTAAAATATTAAAAGCAAATATATAGACTTCTAAAATAATAACTACTAAAATCCGCGACCTCTACCGATAGGCCAACATGCGTTGTTAGTAATTGGCGAAATTTCAAATGGAATTTGTCTATAGGAACGCAAATTCACCCCTTTTTTGGATGTAAGGTTTGAAATTGTGAACAACCCTTTCTTATGTGGGCAGCATATATTATAATGAAGACACTTACCAAATTTCACGTTTATGGCTTTTATAGTTTCGGTTTTGTGATGATAAATTAGTTAACCTCCCCCTTTTTACCCCTTTAGAGGTTGAATTTCAAAAAACGCTGAAACACGCCATTAGTTATTTTTGTTGAGAAGCATTATTGCCAAGTTTCAAGTACATCAGTGTAGATTTTAATTTTTTTTTTCATACTAATTTGCCCTCAATTTTAACCCTTTTAGGGGTCTAATTTTGAAAAATCCTTCTTATCTGAGCACTACGTATTAATATAAGACTTCGGTCCAAATTTCAAGTTTATAGCTTTTATGGTTTAGGCTGGGCGTTGATTTATCAATTGCCCTTGTTCTTTTATATATATAGAAATTATAATAATCTACTCGTACTTACTAATTAGAAATGAATACAAATATACTTAAAGACCTACAATTTATTTGAGAAACCTTACAATATATTTAAGATATGCAACTAACTTATGGAAAATAACACAAAGATTTACCAATTTTCAAACTACTATTCGAAATCCGAAATCCGGAAAAATACTTTTCAGACTTAAATTAAACAAATCAATGAGTAGCCCAAAACGCAGACATACCATTTAATGCCGCAATTACCACTCCATAGTCCAATCAATTCCAATTTAGTTTTATTATTTTATATTTAGCAGGTACCAAATCGTCTAAACACACAATCAAATCGTTAGAAAAGCAAAAACAATTTTTATTTTATTTTGAAATCTTAATTACTACACATGATGATTAAATGCGAACGACAAACCATATCGACTTTTAAAATGTATGGTGGCGCCATCTATCGATACATTACTGAACTCATAATATTAACAAATATATAAAACCTTTGCACTCTACCTTCTATTATGTATTGTATCCTATTACAATATGTTGTGTACATACAATACAATTCAATACAATACAAAATATTGTACCAAGACATTTTCAATTTTAATTCCATGTATCTCACTTCAAAAATGACAAAGTTTCATACAAACTGGCAACCCCTATTTCACCCCTATAGGGATGTAATTTTCAAAATCAGATTAATGCATTATTATTTTTTACCAATTACAAATTCAAATTAAAAATTTCATGTGTCTCACTTCAATAATGACAAAGTTTCATACAAAATGGCAACCCCTATTTTACCCCTTTAGGGATGTAATTTTCAAAATCTGATTGGTGCATTCTTATTTTTTACCAACTTCAAATGTAAATTAATAGTTTCATGTATCTCACTTCAAAAATGACGAAGTTTCATACAAACTGGCAACCCCTTTTTCACCCCTTTAGGGGTAAAATTCCCAAAAGTCCTGTCTTAGCGGACGTCTCTTAGTCACAATCTACCTTCCTGCCAAATTTCATCTTCATCGGCTCAGCAGTTTTGGAGATTTCGTGATGAGTGAGTGAGTGTTTTTCGCTTTTATATATATAGATATGTGATTGTCTATAATTGTAGTATTAGGTCTTTAATAAGTCTTTAATTTATTAATTAGCTTTCTGCATCGCTCGCGCTCCAATGTTTTTTGTTTCTCTCTAACCAGCCTTGCAATTCTATAAAGTTCAAACAACAACTCGCTTCTCGTGTCGCTGTTCACTCACCCTTCGCATAAGGTTCAAAGTGACCTTGATTTTGCATTCTGTGAGCTAAAACTATTATTCTCTTGCGAAGTGAAGTGAGTCCTGATGCGACCATATGTTACTAGTGACTTCCACACTCCACAAAATGTTAGTCGAGTTTTGTCAATTCAAACTTTTTGATTCAATGTGTAGTTTTTGGCACCGAACTTTAGCTAATATGTAATTTTTAAATTAAAATATGTTATTTTAAGAAATTTGAGGCAGATAATAAGTAAAAGAAAAACGAAAACTAGGTATAATGTACCTATGCTTCTCTAACGAAAAAAAAGTAATGTGAGTTATGTCAGACAGACACAAAATTTCGTTTGTTTTGTTTGTTTTGGTTCATTCAGTGCCGAAAATAATTGTAAAATCACCATGAAGTAAGTTTATATTATTTTGTGATTGTGAATTTGAAAAACGATGAGTATTATATTTCATATTTTTTGCTAATCCAACAATACTCGTTATGTTTCAGTCCAAATGAGACACGTTTCTCTCACCCATCGTCGGTTTAGGTTGAAACTCTGGTAGAGTTTTTGGATAGAAACCCTGGCATGGCGAAGGGTTTCTTGAGAACTCAAAATGCCAGAGAGCGATATCGATGCCAGTGGGAGGAATTGTCAGTGCGTCTGAATTGTTTAGGTGGCACTATCAAAAATTATAAACAGTGGACCAAGGTGAGTGTCCCTTTTTTTTCTAAGAACCACGTAATATTCTTCAAAGCAAACCTCAAAAGGTTCTAGATCTGTGTGTAAGTATAGAATTAAAACCGGCCAAGTGCGAGTCACACTCGCGCATGAAGGTTTCCGTACCATTATCCATAATTATAATAAACTAGCTGTTGCCCGCGGCTCCGCCCGCGTGTAGGTCGCTTTTCGCGTAACCTGTGGAAACAACAACTATCCAGACCTATAGTTAAATCTATAGTATCCTATTCCCGTGCCAATTTTATAAAGCCATTACATTGCTACGATATCAAACTGAAAATATTAACATTCATACTATCACATCCTTGTCTCTAAAAGAGTAGACGCAGCCTATTACAGGGTCATTTGGACCTAAAAGCCACTCCTAAAGTTATAGTGGGCGTGAAAAGTGGAGAAAATCTCAATAAAAAGTGATAAGTTAGTTAAATTAAACCTTACGACACGACCGTATGTTCCGTCAAACAACAACTGAACTGACTTGCCGATTTGATTATTTTTTAAACCAAAGCCAAACCAAACCAACCAATCAATTCAAACAGCTTACAATACAACACGACCGATAAACAAACCAACCAATAGAACTAAATCAATAACCAATTTTTTTTTTTTTAATAATTCAATTTAATTGCCGAAAGGAAAATTTTCAATCTGCTATACCATATGCGAAAAAATAATTAAAATAAAGTCAGCGCCATCTATTGATATTTTATGTAACTAAATTATACGCCCACACACATTCAATGTGTTATTTTATTAAAATTTAATAGAGACTGCAGTGTGTTTTTCTCTTTATTGATATCGATAAAACAAAGTAGAAATTCTAGCCTTATCTAAATTAAATACGAGTACGTTTATGTAAACCGCATTCAACTCTGTTTAAAAGTTTTCAAGCAGTGCTAGAAGTAAACTTCAACTGACCATAACTTATTTTTCCCTTAACCGATTTTGACGAAACAAAGTTTTGACAACGCTCCTAAATATATGTAATCCACCTGTGAAAACCGCGTTCAAATCTTGTGAGTAGTTTTGAAGTTATAACGTACCAGAGGGACAAACATTCTAAAAAATGTTTTTTTTTTGTTTCATATGACATACTCGATTTGCGGTCCTTGAAAAATTAAAAATACTAGAACGCCATAAACTATTTAAATAGTCTATAGGCAAATGCCCTAGAGCTAAATCGGAGTTAGATGGCAAATCTCTAGATTGCCTCCTTTGTACTTCAGCAATTGTTTGTACCTCTTCTAGTCTCTCTTCTTCTGAATTAGTAAATGTCGGCTTTTCTGTGCGATTGCACATGTTGTGCAAAATGCAACATGCAATAAATATCTTTGCAACTACGTCTGGATTATAATTGAGCACTCTGTGTAATAACAAGCACCTAAATCGGCCTTTTAGGAGACCAATTGTTCTTTCTACTGAATCACCTGAAACAATGAATAAGGATCAAATGATTGTGTATTGATGAATTATGTAGTTATTATACCTAATTTGGATCATATTCTGAAGGGGTAGGGGAAGGATTAACTAACCAAGCAAAAATACTTCTTCGCCAGCATTTGTTAATGCCTCAGTAGGCTTTTATAACACCAAAGTTAAAAATAAAGCTATCACGAGTAGCTCTACCATATGTTTTAATACCTAATACCAAGTACCTAATTACATTATAACTTTAATTATAGGATCCTTGGACTAATAAGAAAATACAGCTAGCAGGAAAACAACCTAATGGGAATAATACTGCTTATTATGAAACACTTACTTTTAAACGAGTTGAAAGTCCTTTGCCTCGACGTTTTGTAGTCTTTATCAGAGGCTATAACACACTAGTCGGTCAATCAGGGTGTCGATTCTGCTAACGTTAAATCACAATCGTGTCAAAATAGTGTTTCAATGGTAGTGCTTTTTTACACACTAGTTACAAGAAATGTATATTTTTTTTATATCACTTTTGATGATCACACCACACACTAAATTCACATCACATCATACTGTCATAACTCTTGTAAATAGTGTGTAAAAAGCACTACTATTGAAACACTATTTTGATACGATTTTGTCTTAACGTTAGCAGAATCGACGCCCAGTTCCTTTGACAATCTATATACGCTTACATAGTCGTCATTTTGGGTTAATAGAGATAAACTTCGCATTTTGTTGGATTGTCGACACTATTCTAGTTTATCCAATGCATGAGCCTCTTCTAATAAAGATTTTAATAAAAACTTTCTTGCCATCGTTATCGCCGAAATATTTATTTTACACAAACACGTTAAAGTAGTTTTTAAACACAAATCACTTTATATTATACTTATTATATTAATTTTTAACACTGTTGTGATGGTTGTGACATAAAAATATAATTTTAGTCCTATTTGTAATATGATTTCTCTAGTTTCACTCGTCAAAATGACGCTTTTCATTTGACACTTTGAACCGAGTTTAAATGAGATGTTAGCTTCGAAGTGACGGGGAAATTTCCTTACAGAATGCAAAATCTTATGTCATCCCATACAAAATCTCACGGCCATCTAGTTCCAACTCGCTGACACGCTCGCAAGGGCAGCGCTAGTATAGATTCGAATTATCAACCGAGTTTTCAGAATGCCAATCAAGCAACTCACAGCGAATTCACATTCGAAGTTCAGTATGAGTTCTTACAGAATTGCAAGGCTAAGGTTGGCTGGAAGAAATTGCATTGGCGATAAGTCCGCCTTTGTACTAATTATTATCTTTGATCCTGTACAATCTAATTATGTATTTTTGTAATTGGTGCAATAAAGTGTTTATTCATTCATTCATTCATTCATTCATATTTCTGTTTTCTATGCTGGGCTGGGAGAAAAAGAACAGCACAGAATGTATCAGCTGCTTCTGATCCCGCGCAGATTGTAAAATTTGACCGATGGAATCTTGGAAAGAAGGAATCATGACATAAACGATGCGGATTTGATTTGATAGAGTTCATACATTCGTAGTAGGTAATTTTGGTTCAAACTATGATATGGAATGTTTATAATTAGTAATGATTTCTTATGTTTTCGCGATTGTTACAAATAAGTAAGCAATAAACGCGATAGAAAACCGTATAAAATAGTTTAATTTATAATTAGTACTTAAGTCTGAAATAAATATTATTATATGCGTTATCAATATCATAAATAGAATATTCTTAGACGATATCACCACCAAAATATCAGTGTTATGTAGCTTATTTTCACAAAAGTATTTATACCACATCCAGAATGTCTGACGACCTTAAAGTCGCAGATCGCTTTAAATCAGGGCGTCGATTCTGCTAACGTTAAGTCGAAATCGTATCAAAATAGTGTTTCAATTGTAGTGCTTTTTACACACTATTTACAAGAGTTATGACAGTATGATGTGATGTGAATGTAGTGTGTGGTGTGATCATCAGCAGTAATATAAAAAAAATATACATTTCTTGTAACTAAACTTAAATTGGACGAGTAAGAGGCTTGAAATTTATGGCTCGCGGTAGTGGCAACCAAGAAACATTGCGACCGCGGCGACGGTTGTGGTGCGGCGACAGCGGTGGCGAGCCGCGGGGGGGGGGGGGGGGGCAGATACCCGAGTGAGCAACCGGAACGCGACAGACGCGTGAGGGCAGACGTCGTTGATGGTCGTGTCAAATATTGAATTTTGCGAGCGAACTTTTTACTATTATTGGACGGTTTAAATCTTTAGTAGGTAGTTTTCTGTTGTAGATTACTGTTAAATTTTCCAGGCGGACGCCTCACGGCCCTTGAATTACCTTGAATTTTCTTTTGTAATTTCTGAAAATTGTTTAAATAATTGTAGGTTATAAGTCTACGATGATTTTTTGTTAATTTTGTACGGAACTCTTCGTGCGCGAGTCCAACTCGCACTTGGCCGGTTTTTAGTTTTTATGTGGTCAAACTTTTACTTTCATACCGACTGACATCCACATTCTCACCTCTGAATTCCAGACGAAAGCCTATAGGTACTTTAGGGTTAGCCTTCACTGATCGTATTTTCCTAAATTTATATCAAACCAAATTATCATTAACTAATAATCTTTAAATTAATAACAATTCATTATTCAACTGAGCTACTTATAATAATAATGATAATAAAGCCTTTTTTATTTCCTTAACTTTACAAGAGAAAAAAAAATAAAAAGATACGTACACTAAAAAAAAAAAGCTTTACTATAACCTCATTTAAGAATAATATCATTAAACATTTTTTTAACCATTACCCCACACACACATAGATCTCTCTTTTATAACACGCCACGCGGACTAAGTCGCGGGCAAAAGCTAGTTGGATATTAAGTCAGTGGCCGTCTCATAAATGATAATCTTACCGCCAAACTTACTACAGTTTACCGACGTCACTCTGCCTGAAAGTAACTTACTGTCAATCTGTATCTATCTTGCTGCCAACCTGTAATCAACTTACTTTTTACTTTAGTCACTCGCTGGTTGACTGTAAAAGATCTTTTTCGGGGATAAGTCAGCCATTGTACTTTTGTTTTATTTCTATGCTTTTGTATTAACTTTTGTTTAGTACAATAAAGTTATTTCAAATAAACAAACAAACTTACTGTCAACTTTAGCGCACCGCTCCCCGACAACATGCAGCACAGTTCACAGCAACGCCAGGGCGACCAGGACTGGGTCAGAGGAACTAGAGGAACTGGCGTCCGAGACTCGCCTGTTTGAACTAACTTACTGACAACTTATATCTATTTCTTACTGTGATCCTGTATATATCTTACCGTCAACCTGTATCTATCTTACTGTCAACCTGTATCTATCTTACTGTGGTTGACTAGCGAGCGAGTGGACTGTAGTTTTGGCTGGCTGACGATGTTTGGTTCGATGAGCCGTATTAAAGTCCGTCGCTGACACTTACTGTCAACCTGCAATCAACTTACTTTTTACTTTAGTCACTCGCTGGTTGACTGTAAAAGATCTTTTTCGGGGATAAGTCAGCCATTGTACTTTTGTTTTATTTCTATGCTTTTGTATTAACTTTTGTTTAGTACAATAAAGTTATTTCAAATAAACAAACAAACTTACTGTCAACTTTAGCGCACCGCTCCCCGACAACATGCAGCACAGTTCACAGCAACGCCAGGGCGACCAGGACTGGGTCAGAGGAACTAGAGGAACTGGCGTCCGAGACTCGCCTGTTTGAACTAACTTACTGACAACTTATATCTATTTCTTACTGTGATCCTGTATATATCTTACCGTCAACCTGTATCTATCTTACTGTCAACCTGTATCTATCTTACTGTGGTTGACTAGCGAGCGAGTGGACTGTAGTTTTGGCTGGCTGACGATGTTTGGTTCGATGAGCCGTATTAAAGTCCGTCGCTGACACTTACTGTCAACCTGCAATCAACTTACTGTCAACTTTAGCGCACCGCTCCCCGACAACATGCAGCACAGTCCCCAACAACGCCAGGGCGACCAGCACCACACACAGCACCGCCAGGGCCCTGGCTGAACTGGCGTCCGTGATGGGAGACTCGCCTATGGTGCTGCACCAGTTTACTGACGTCACTACAGCCTGAAAGTTTTAAAAGCATGTTTTTCAAGGAATTTAACTGTCAATCGAGATACTTCCGTGCTTTGGTAGGCACGTTAAGCAGTTGGTCCCGGCTGACATCTGGTAGTCGTTGAAGGAACCACGTCAGAGGCCGAGAGACAGTTTTGAAGAACTCTCTCTGACATCAGGGTGTACATGGTCAATTGACCGTGAAAACTACGCGAAATAGTGATGATGGTTAAGGCGTTTGCCTGAAGAGTCGAAGGACTTAAGGTTCGATTACCATGGAAAGCATACTTTTGTCTAGATTCAGTTTGGTTAGGACATTGGAGGGTAAAATAAGATTACAATCACCAATCTTATTTTTTTCTTTCAGTTGTCCAGTCCATGCTTCCTAATATATCTAATCCATATCCATACTAATATTATAAATGCGAAAGTCTGTCTGTCTGTCTGTCTGTCTGTCTGTCACTCTTCACGGCTAAATGGATGGACCGATTGGGATGAAATTTGGTAGGGATGTAGTTAACGACCTGAGGTCAAACATAGGCTACTTTTGGGCGCGATATAACAGAGTCCCACGCGGGCGGAGCCGCGGGGCACAGCTAGTAATATTATAAATGCGAAAGTTTGTCTGTCTGTGACGCTTTCACAGGTAAAACCGCTCAAACGATTTTGATGCAATTTGAACTTTAAGGACAATTACAACTTTACTTTTCCCAAGGCGTGCTAACATCACTCCTCATCTCATCTTGTCATTGTCCTTAACATTATTCTAATAGCAACATACAAAATAGACTACCTTTAAACGCGATACGACCGAGTCGCACATAAACATACAAGCAAATAAACATTTGACCATTAAATAATATATACTTTTTATTTATATACTTTTTTGTTTGTTGATTCTCTGCACCTTTTTCTTCTTTTTTTCCTCGTTCTCTTATTTGACTTACCCCAAAAAGATGTTCTTCTCTGCACCACTGGTTGGTTGACTGGTAGAAAAAGCCTATGGCTTTAAGTCCGCCATTTGCTTTTGTATGTAATGAAGTTAAATAAATAAATAAACAAACTACCCCTATAAAAAAAACATGCTAAACTAACCTGCAACCCATATTTGACCATGCTGTCATTCAGGCACCTTTGAGCAGCCAACTCCCTGTCTTCTGACCCCAGGGCTTCCATACACCTGGTGATGCAGATGCCGCGGTGCACCATGGTACGGTTGAAGTGTTTCAGGGTCTGTTCGGAGTACTCCTGAAAGATCAAATTAAATATATGTTAGTTCACACCAGGGATGTTACGAATATCATATTTTCGCCTTCGCGAATGCGAATATTGGTCATGTGAATGTGCTAATGCGAATGCGAATGCGAATATTCCGGTAAATCATTAAAACAACAAATAATACAAAATATAAGTACGTAATCACAATATTTATTAATAATTATATATATATTAATAGTAATAAAGGTACAGTTAGTAGGGTAGGTAAATATATGAAATTATAACAATCTTCACTTCTAGCATGCACCGACTTGCACAGAAGTTAATTTCAATCATATTAAGTAATTATTAAATTATAGTTCCATTTAGTTACAAATTGAAAAACAGTTTTGCAATTTGTAACTATAGGGAACTACAATTTAATAATTGAACACGGATTTTTGATAACTTTTGTTTTCAGTAAATAATGATTTTTAAATGAGGGTGGCGCTAGTGTTCACCGTGGTATCACCTTAAAATGACGCTAATCATCCGCTTATGCGAATGCGACTACAAATATTCGTAACATCCCTAGTTTACACACAAGAAAATACAAAAATCATCTTTTAATTACAGGAGATGATATGAAACAGCTTTCATTTTCGAAGCCATATAAATAAATGTCATAAATGCGAAAGTGAGTTTGAATATTTGTTTGTTTGTTTGTTACCTCTTCACGCCCTATATTTTGAACCAATCTTCCTGAAATTTCGAATACACATATCTAGGAGTATTTAAAAGGACATAGGGTACCTTTCATTCCGGGAAAAAGCACTGATCCCGCGGGAAATTCATGTGGACGAAGCCGCAGGCGAAAGGTAGTATTACATATACCGTTCCTATCCACTAAAGTTGTCTGAGGGAAATTGCATTAGCGATAAGACCGCCTTTGTACACATTATTTGTATTTGTATCAAAATGTATAATTTGTATGTTAATGGTTGTACCATTAACATACAAAAATAAATAATAAAGAGTATATTAATCGCCGACAATCACATTTTCTGCTTTGTCCAATGGTTGACTGGTAGACAATGCCATATGGCATTAAGTCCACCATTTGTACACTTTATATTTAAAAATAATTGACACAAAATACATTTGATTTATTTTTTACTAGCGACCCGCCCCAGCTTCGCATGGGCATAAAAACATTCCGCTTGAATCACTCTATCTATTAAAAAACCGCATCAAAATCCGTTGTGTAGTTTTAAAGATTTAAGCATAGGTACATATGGACAGAGAAAGCTACTTTGTTTTATACTATGTAGTGATTTGCACAATAAAGTTTTAAATAAATATATCTATCTATATATAATTATGTTACAATTCTACGGTAAATCAGGTAGTGAAATAACATATTACGATATCAAGTCGCCATCTACATAACCGGGCAATGGCTTTCGACAGATCCTCGACGAGTCAAGGACAACACGTGTGCCGCAAGCTTACTGATGAAACTGACCAATGTTTTGACATATCAGTATGTTAGTACTAATAAGTATATAATATGTATAGGTATAGAATATACTGATAAGTATAGTCAAGTATTGAATTAATACGGAACCCTATTTATATAAAGGATTTTTTCGAAACTAAGAATCATGTTAGTTATTTCTTAAAGTATTTCTTCTGTATATTTTATTTGGAAACGAATGCTAAATTTTATATAAAATACTAGCTTTAGCCCACCGATTCGCGCCTAAAATTCAAATTATGTGATAAATGAAGAACCGCTCGACCGATTTTGTGCAAACTTCATATAAACCATCTACTAAATGGTCCGAACAAAGCTTTAACATATGGTTTGGATGCGTGAACCCGTTCTTGAGTTATAAATTACAACGAAAAGTGTTATTGATTTTTATAAATAACTACGGCTTCGCATAGGCATAAAAACCTTCCTTTGGAATCACTCTATCTATAAAAAAACCGCATCAAAATCCGTTGCGTAGTTTTGAAGATTTACGCATACATAGGGATATAGGGACAGAGAAAGAGACTTTGTTTTATACTATGTAGTGATGGTGATAGTGATGTAGTAATCAGATGATTCAAGCCTGCAATGTCGTAAACTGAAAACAACTAAATAAAGCATGTTTTTCGTAGGAATCGAACTTACAACCTCTGGGTCTACCGACAAAGCCTTAGCCACTGGACTACCGAGGCAGTCAAACAGATGTGTGTTCCTTGAAAAACAAAGGTTTGATATTTTTAAACGCGTTGATGTCTTTTCTATGGAAATCTTAATCTATATACAAAAAATGTGGCGTGTGAATTTTATTACAAACTAGCTGCTCTCCGCAGTTTCACTCGGCCATGGTGTGTTTGTATTGTACTGCCTATATCACAGATTCTAGAAATATTAACAACAAGTGGCATAGCGCACGAAGAACGTGTCACTAGTTTGGCTTGCAAGCCAACGTTTCACACAGAAATAGAGGGCGGGGTATTTGGATTGCGTAATTTATTGCCACTGTTATTGGTCGATAACATTGGATGGCTTTGTTGTAAACTACGTAATACATTTCTAATAAGGTTTGGTGTGATTTACATGTAGTAATTGAAGATAAAAAGAGAGAATACGCTGCCACACTGACACTGAAACTAAATTCGCGAAAATCAAAACATTTCTGTTCGGATAATTTCTCTGTGGCCTATATATTCTCCAAAAATCAGGCTATCATGGGCAGAAATATTTTTTCAAATCCGACCAATAGTTCTAAAGTTATAGCTTCAAATCAACAAACAAACAAAATTCAGCTTTATTAGTAAGTTAACTGAGTTTTCAATATTTTGATTTTAATAAATATAACAAATAAAATATTGTAAAATAAACAAAATCTTATGAAAGCTTTGTTTTTTATTTAACAATATAATTTATTTATTTCTTTAAAAAAATATTAATCGAATAGCAAACAAAGCTTGAAACATATTCCTTGACACTCAGGTCCATAACCTATGCCAAACAATTAAACTTAATGATTGATTGTTAACAATTACAATACTAATTTATTATTAAAGTTTGTAAGGAATCTAGACTTCATTGCTTTAGGAATATGGTCGTTTTCAATGAAGCAGTAATGGGTTTAAGATGAGGACTGTAAACCAATGAGATTAATGGTGACTCCAACCTTCAATGAAGTGTTAATTTGATGAAGGTTTTACTGGTACTTGCCACTTGGTAGTCGTTAAAGGAACCACGTCAGAGACCGAGAGGCGGTTGCGAAGAACTCTGATACCAGGGTGTGCATAGTCGATTAACCGTTACGTGTCACCGATGATATTCGAAGGCCAAGATCCTCTTTGGTCGGTCTTTCAGGCATCTCAATAAGTAATAAGTCATTATTATTAAGCACTAACAATAAAACTGCATAGTTAATTAATAACAAAACAAGTCGTGACCTCGAATTCGAATGTATGCAAGCTTATTATTACACTGTGACCTTTCAGATACTTCTGGTACAAAAAACGTTTCCATCTTGCAGAATTGCCTCTATGGTCTAGTAATTAAGGTGATACCTCGGTGAACACTAGCGCCACCGTCATTTAAAAATCAAATTGCATTATTGCTTAAAACGGCCACTTTTAGCAGTTTTGCAGTTTGTAACTATAATTTAATAATTGAATATGATTAAAATTAACTTCAGATCCTGAACCATAATTACAGCAGAGGGATTTTTGATAACTTGTGTTTTCAGTGAGTAATGATTTTTAAACGACGGTGGCGCTAGTGTTCACCGAGGTATCACCTTAAAACGAATACATTTTTCGTAGGATTGGAACCAATAGGTATATTGGTTCTAACCCCACGGGAAAAGTATTTTGTAAAGTTGTTTCTAGTTTGGTTAGGACATTCTTCTGCTTTTCCTATATTTAACCAAACTATTTGTCACTGAAATATTTAAAACAAACCTATTTATTTCCCTGGGCTTATAACCTATGAAAATGCAAATTTTGTTCAAATACCCTCATATTTTTCACAATCCTTATGTGAAGAGAAAAATAACGGATTCGTTTATTTATTACACTATTGTCGTAATGCCTATAACAGTCTCCAAAAATAAGACAATGCAGAAAGAATTTTCGAAGCCCCCTGCATGGGCTTAGCCAAAGTCACAATCGCAAAACGTTAACGAATTACGCCAAGAACAAAATGTATGGGATTGACATAAGATTGACCACGTGATTTACCGCAGCTTATGTCAATCCCATACATTTTGTTCTTGTCGACATTCGTTAGCGTTAAAACGTAGTGATTATATACTTTATGGTTAGCATTTTGAAATTGTCACCAGGAGTCCAAAAGATATAAGCGTTCAAACAAACAAACTTCACAACTTTATTATATTAGTTTACATAGCGCATTACGCAAAAAAAACAAAGTTCCGCAAAGTTACACCTGATTCGATTCAAATCTTGAGATTAAATTAATATGCAAATGATTACAGATGTTTCTTGAAAACTTGTATAACTATAACTATAGATACAAGTATAACACGCATCCATACTTCCATATCCATACTTCCATATCCATACTTCCATATCCATACTTCCATACTCCATACTAATATTATAAATGCGAAAGTCTGTCTGTCTGTCTGTCACCTCTTCACGGCTAAACTGTTGGACCGATTGTGATGAAATTTGGTAGGGATGTAGTTAACGACCTGAGGTCAAACATAGGCTACTTTTGGGCGCGATGTAACCGAGTCCCACGCGGGGCGAAGCCGCGGGGAACAGCTAGTATACAATAAGTAGTTATTATCACCCGTTATGAATGAATCAAGGTTAGCCAGTAACCTTTCAAAATTTGCCATAATAACTGTGAGGAAATTTACTAAATGTGGACTATATTTTTCCGGTTAATTTGTAATATTTTTAATTATCAAGAGGCATTGACTCAAACTTTCATTTGATGATGTATAATATTTTAGATTTAAAACAAAGAAGTTCGAATTGCGCGCTGTCTCTCTGACTGACGCAATTTTTTTTTTAATCTATGATTTAAAAACATTTATTAATAAAATATTTTTTTTCTTAGAGCAGCGCGCGTTTTCTAATTCTATGTTTAAAAATCATTTTTCATATTTGTTTTCTGTACCCATAGTAGGAGATTTTGTAAACGCAGACGTCTGCGTTAGCGATTTTTTTATGACAAACCTGTACAGCGCCCCTGGCGGATAGTAAGGCAACTAAAAAATTCCACACAAAATCCTAGCACAGTCGCTAGCGTCTGTGTTTGTAAAATCTCATACTAGGGGTACTGTACACATCTCATGTAGAGCCAAACTTCCAACTCTATATGCCTCTATACGCACATATTTTAAAAAAACTATCGATTCGAGCTTCCGCAAACATCACTGCCGCACTTCAGAACCACGGCAGCCCCATCAATACCCCGAAGAATCATCTTTAAGGTCCTCGGTAAGCAAATGCCTCAGACACTTGAAGATGTTAACTAAAATGACTGCCATATAGCGAATACAGCAACATTTAGAAAATAAATAAGAGGTTAATTTAGAGGTAAAATGCGCCAGAGTTAACTAGCGAGATGGGTGAACAGCGTGAATATAATGCGGTTCGTAGTACTGACCGATCGCGCATTCTGGAAACATATAAGGCACGGTCCTTATCATTGAGGGACCGTTGAAGTGAGAGGTACCTGCAACAGCCTCAGGGTGTTTGAAGGTGTTTTGGAGACCAGCACAGCATCAACGGTGCAGTAGACGTCGCCCTCTTTCTGACATTGTGACCAGTCATCCAACCCATAAAGGGGAGGAAGGGACGCGAAGGTGGTCTCTGAAAATATCAACCAAATAAGTTTAAGTTTAGTAAGTTTTATTTATAATTTTAGTAATTTAAGTTTTAGTTTAAATTTTATTAATAAAAGGAAATTGTTATGTAATGAAAATCAACCAAATTGCTTTAATATTCAATAGCTTTTATATTCCAAGACACTGGTTTAATATTGGATTATTTTTGTGAGCAAAAATGTGTAACAATTTAGAGACTATTGGTTTCTAAAGAAAGCAATAGTGAATTAGTGATTACTTTGATGAGAGCGAGTCTTTGCTATAGCTTAATTAGGCTTTCTTATATTGGCCACAAGTTATTTAATTAATTAAGTAGGTATAGTTTGCTTATGTTATTTTCATAGGAATGCCCCCCCCCCCCCTCCTAAATTTTCTACAGTTTGCGGTTATGAACTTTTCTGCGCCAATGGACCAGCAGTTTTCCTCAAATCGTTCTCCCATCGTCTTCCTCTCTTTCTTTTTTTTTCTCGAATATCTTTAAATAGGGGTAAATAGCTTAACAGGGCTTAAAAATAGGCCATTATCTGTGTATTAAAACAGCATACATATAATCACGTCTTTATCCCATGCGGGGTAGACAGAGCCTAGGGTCATAACACCTTAGGCCACGTTTAGCATAATAGTAGTTGAAACAGGAAATCAATAGTGATGGGTTGCTAGCCGCATCGCCTATGTCATGATTTCCCCATTCGGCGATTCCCTCAGACGACTTTTACGGCTTGCGCGGGAAGAGAAGCAGCTGGTACATTCTATGTTTTTCTTTTTCTCCCAGACCAGCATGGAAGTATTGAAGTTGTATTAAAACAACGATTTATTTATTGATTTGAATCAATGTTAGTTAAAGAAAACGAGTTTATTAGTTGACGGATATACATTTACCCGCCAAAACTGCTAAAGGTAGAGTAGAAGATTTAGATAGTTTTATAAACTTGGATAATATTGGGGTCATTCGAATAATTAAATGGCCAGTAGCATGTTGCATTCCTGTCACTACAACTATTGCACATTGGACACGCCGACGCATCTCAATGCAATCAAATCTAGTTAAATATTTATCACTTAGTTGCATTATGTATTAGAACTTCCAATACATAATAGGACTAAGTACTTATTTGGTTGTAGCATTATATAAGGTGGACTCAAATAAACTGCAAATATTTTAAGGGTAGATTCCGACCACTATACTGAACAACTTTTCCAAATAAACTTATGTCAAAATATGAAATTATTTTTTTCACTCTCCATACTTAAACAGATCAGCTGATTCTCAATTAGTATGGGAGGTCAAAAATTTTTTTTCGTATTTCAATGTAAGTTTATTTGGAAAAGTTCTTCAGTTTAGTGGTCTGAATCTGCCCTTAAAATATTTGGTTGATTTGAGTCCACCTTATATATCTTAGGTAAGTGCACAGATAGACACATAATATTTACAGTTCTATGGTCACATACATACATACCTATCTCACCCCTGAGAAGGATCTACGGTGGCAAAAACACCTACTGTCATTTGCACCATTGTGTCAGTCGAAATCTTTACTTTTACCATTTACTCTAGTTTTATGGTGCCGGCAGGATTTTGCTATTTGAACTAACTAAGAAGAATAAGAACAAGAAGAACTGTACCCATAATTATGAGATTTTATAAACGCAGACATTAGCGCTTGCTTTGGAACTTAGTATGGAATTTCTTAGTTGCCTTATTATCCGCCAGGGGCGCTTTACAGGTTTGTCATACAAAATCGTTTATAACACATCTCATACTAGGGGTACTTGTGGTTCAAACACGCAAAATTTAGTAAGTAATCGTTCTTTTAACTTTGACTTCCGCAAAGTAACACCTGAATCTATTAAATATATTTCGGGTACACCAAATATATCCATTTTTCAAGAAGTCTGCAAAGTGCGAAGTGAAGAAGGTTAAGGCGTTTGCCTGTAGACCCCAGGGGTCGAGGGTTTAATTCCGTCGGGAAGCATACTTTGTTTAGTTGTTTCCAGTTTGGATAGGAAATTGCAGGCCTAACAAAAGATGATTCCGTGCTTCGGAAGGCACGTTAAGCTGTTGGTCCCGGCTGCCATCTGGTAGTCGTTAAAAGAACCACGTCAGAGGCCGAAAGGCGGTTCCGAAGAACTCTGACACCAGGGTGTGCATAGTCCATAGACCGTGTCACCTAAACGAAATAATGATGATGAAGAAGTCTGCTATTTTATCGCGTATGTTTTCCGAGGCCCACTCTAACCGACTTTCCCAGTCAACTCTATTTTGCCCCTTCATCCTAACATCCATCCGCTCTTCATGCCCAAATTATCTTATCATCTTTGTTAACTTCACTAAATTCTATAAAATAGTGTGAAAAGCCTAATCTGTTTGTCGCATATGCACAAGATTTAAAAATAAAATATGTTCTAAATTAAAAAAAAAAAACATACACCCATTAATCATACAAAATAAAATTCCAATTAAAAAAAGAAATAAGAATAAAAATCCTACCATTGATTTCAGCACTTCCTGCCACCACACTCAAAAACACAGATAACACAGCTACGCGCAGCATCTTTCCCGCGCAATCACACACTGAGCCGGCGATTTGGCGGGAACTCTCTTGCATAACCTCTTGAAGGTGGAGGTCGCCCGTTCTACTGATTTCTTCATTTCGACAGGTACATACGAGTACCTCTTTCTACATGTGAGGATTATGAGGTAAACTCTTTGTACTATAGTCGCCTATAGTATATTGGCTCTGTGTGGACATATTTTTGTTTTTAAGTGTTGTAACTTGAAGTTTTAATGGGATTTCAAAGAATTTAGTTCAGTAATTTAAATAATTCCAATGAAATGAATTTGCAATCGTTACGTTGTGTAGGTATATTTGTGGAAAATCAATGTTTATGTCCGATAATATTGTTGACTAGCAATCGCCCCATAGGAAATTTCGTATAAAAGTCAATTTCCACTGAAAAAGTACGGCATCTTTAGGAATTGTAGTAATTTAATACATTCGCTGGCAGGTGGTAATAGATAATAGGTAGATAACAATTAACTATTACTGTTATCTCGTTTACTGTCCTCGGTGTTAAGTAAAAATTGTTAAATCCCTTTTTGAAGGTCAAAATAAGTAAAACACACATATATAATTTAATAACTTTTTATTTGCATGAATTCTTCAATTTCAGTATTCTATTTACAGGATAGTTATAATATAATAATAAAATATCGCTATTGTTATTCCGTTAACATCAAAAAGTTCCGAGGAACAAATCAAAACGCCACCAATCAATTCAAGGCATTAAAGTACTTTGTCTATACAAATACAAACATAGACTTTTAAAAGAATAGACCTGTCAGTCATTTCAAACGGCAAACTCAAAAGTAACTATAGGCTCCCATTTGTTGATTCGCCCACAAATCTTGTGTAGTATATTGAATGTAATATATAACTTCTTAAATTGTACATAAACGACGTGATTGTATGTTGTTTAGTTTGTTTGCTATTTTTATCAAACCTATTTCTAGTAGAACATGAATTTGACACTAGTAAATAGCGTGACATATAGATGTTATTTACTTAATTTATGTACACAGGATTTTATGAAGATGTTACTCTCAGCCGTGATCAGTTTATCCTTTTAAGAAGTCTATGCTAGTTTCGAAACTGCATCGGCTACGGCGCATCATTGCGTCGCGGGCATTTTACGCAAGTATATTGAAATCTCTAAGAACACAGACATATTTTGCCGAATCTTTTTAAAATGTCAAATGTTATTTATATATTTCTTTTACAATGTGAATGTTAAATCATATTTTTTTAATATAGAACATTTTACTAATCGACAATAAATCCAGTAAAGATAATTCGTAAAATACTCGCAAGGCCTAACTATTCTTATAATAGTATTAATCAATTTCTATTTATATATGTCTCATTTCAGCACTCTTTATAATGTTTAGTTTTCGCAATACCTATATCATTTTCAAACGTTTCTTGGACTCACAAAATGTACCTACCTAAATTTACATAATTTTTAACCAAACTGCAAGAATTACAGTCTGAAAAATATAGCTTGATAGAGATCAGATCACAGAGGTGATAGCTGTCAAATCGTATACATTTTCTTGTTAGTCTGTGTCGCACTTCTATATTATCCATATTTCTGTCCTGCTGTTCACATCTGTCACAGAAATCAAGCTATATTTTACAGACTTTTGTATATTTTTTTACAATTTGTTTTAACTGATGATCACTTTCTTCTGTTTATTTTAATTACATTCAGGTACAATACGACTCAAAGCTACTTATATAGTTTAGAATCATGAATTACGCTACGAGCTATCTAGTCACCCTCAGAGAAGAAATTTATTTTTTATTTAATTAAATTATTTAGACATACGTTTAAAGCGTATAAAAACTTCTGACCCCAAACACACTCAAGCTCAGGTCGGTGGGGTACAATATATTGTCTTTTTCAAACGATATCTTGATTATGATCATAGTCTGACAATCTGCAAATAGACTGAACATTTTTTCTGTATCTTCTTCTTCTATATCTAATCAAATTGTCGTGTATGTTTTTTTTTGTGAAATAAAGAATTAGCTATACTTGATTGCTTTAAACTTGTATATGTCTAACGTGACGTACGACTTGGTGACGTACGATGAAGAAAAGTACTCAGTGCAATTTATCATGATTATAATTTTAACAAAAAAAAAGGAATAAACTTCAATTTAATGTAGCCGTCTCTATTGCTTTATTAGTCTATTTATGCGCATACGCAAAATTGAAGATTATTGCTATGCATAATTTATTTTCGGTAATTATTGCAACAAAGACATTAATATCCAAAATGTGTGAATATGTAGAACTTGTCATTAACTTTTAATTTCCTTGAATGCAACTCGAAGGCAAACAGGAACTTTTGCAGACATTAATATTAAACGTGAAAAACAACTAAAATTATAAAGAGACCAAAACTCACACAATTTAATACAATCATCGTAATCTATCTAACAACTAGATAATAATTAAGTAAATAACATAACTTACAGACTCTATATAAATAAAATGTATAAATACATGGTGTAAATGATTGCTTTTTAATAATACGATATATCTATGTAATTTTATATCATCCATTATATGGAAACTTCGATTAAAATCCGTTTATAATTATATAATATAGCAATTTTTTACACCGTATACTACAATATATACAACGAATTAATATGAAAATATATTTTTTATTTATAAGCAAAAGCCGACTCGATAAGTCGTGTGGGACACAAAAAAATAAGCCACAAGTTAATGACATTTTATATAATATTAAAAATGTTATGTTGTTCTTAACTTGTGAGTGTTATCACTTGTTCCGTTACAATAAGTTTTTAATCGGTGTTTATCTAAAGGAGTTCCCACATATCGACGCGGAATCATAAACCTTACTTTAACGTAGTAAGGGTGTCGCTATGTCATTCGGATAGAAACGGCAAGTTTGAGCCGAGCTAATATGGACCTTATTTTACTTCGTCCGATTCCGGTTGCATCTTACGCTTCAGAGTCTAGGGTACGCTATTAATCATGGTCCTGATTTGGCGGTACTGGTTATTACAATGAAGCGACTGCCGTTTGACCTCCGTAACCCTTTTATACAGGGAAACCGCGCTAGGCTATCGAGCGCTTCTAACTCCATCTTATTACGTTGACATAAAGGTTTTTTTGACTGACTGAAGCCGATACCGCGTCCATAAGTGCGACTCCCTTATTCTCGTCAATTCCAGTACAATTATAATGACAGCCATTTGAGATAGGATTAATGAATAAAAGGAATAGCTTAGGCGTACGACAAGCGTCTGCGCCACGGCAACTTGACAGAGGGTATATTAGTTTTAGTTATGTCACTCAATTGAATCATAAAACTTAAGAAGGATACAGAGGTATCTAGTGTGTGAGCAGTAAGGCACTACAAAACTAGCAAGAGCGACAGAAATAGTATATGATTACATATTCACACCTTAAAATCAGGGTGTTTGTAGAATACAATACACTGTTTCGATTGGTTAAAGATTTGATAGTTAGTTAGTTGACAAATTCTAAGATACAAGCGATCGAAAAAAGCATTTGTAAAACTGAGCTCCGTGAGACTTATAATATTATGTAATGAGAAAAATACACAGTTATCATTCATCAAGGAAATCTGTCATCCAAACGAATAGAGCAACTAGTACACACATACATTTACAAGTGTAAAAAATATTTTTTATTCTAATTCGATTATCGAGATGAAACTTCAGTGGCTCAATCAAACCACTAGCCATGCGCTTTCAATAAAGAATCTATTAAATTGCCATTTAAAGGTACAACACGGTCGCATTAACACGAGACCTGGTTCTGGATTCGATATACCTTAACTCTATGACAATAGGTGTCAAAATCATTCCAGCGAAGTCCGAAGTTAAGTTGTAGGAGTTATAATTTGTCAACATATCTTATGGCCGAATACTTAAACGCTACAAAATTTTGAGAGCTGTTCAAATCATGCTGTCACTGTCATATCGTTGACGTTCAGCGCGACAGCATGGTAATTGAGCAGCTTTCATGGGCATTGTCCATTATTTCAAAGTAGTTCTGATTGAAAAACCATTTGGAGGAATAAGCTTAGTGTTTAATATTCTGTTATCAAAATAAATTTTTTTTTGTGAAATAAAGAATTAGCTATACTTGATTGCTTTAAACTTGTATATGTCTAACGTGACGCACGACGTGGTGACGTACGATGAAGAAAAGTACTCAGTGCAATTTATCATGATTATCATTTTAACATAAAAAAAGGAATAAACTTCAATTTAATGTAGCCGTCTCTATTGCTTTATTAGTCTATTTATGCGCATACGCAAAATTGAAGATTAACTCAGTGCAATTTATCATGATTATCATTTTAACATAAAAAAAGGAATAAACTTCAATTTAATGTAGCCGTCTCTATTGCTTTATTAGTCTATTTATGCGCATACGCAAAATTGAAGATTAACTCAGTGCAATTTATCATGATTATAATTTTAACAAAAAAGGAGGAATAAGCTTAGTGTTTAATATTCTGTTATCAAAATAAAAAAAGATGCAGTAAATAATATTATTTTTAAATAAATAATTTTGACTTTTATTTGCCTTCTATGACGTCACTGTTGGCTGTATGCGCTGTGTTAATTTTTTTTACCTTGCCTTAATATTGAGCGATAAGAAAAATGTCACTGATATGTCAAGTCAATGTCTATCCGCTCTGTTCAAATATTGCCTAAACAAAAACATAACCTCATCGCAATCATATTAATAATAAAAGTGCTTTCTTGTGAATCTAAAGATGAATTATTACAGTAAATGTTTTGTCCCAATATGTAAAAACGATTCGACAAATTCTCCTAATAAAATGTTTGTTCGGATTAGAGAAGATTTGCGTGAGAAATGGTGCCGAGAAGTGAAAGCAAAGTATTTTAAAATTTATACAATGTATTGTTGCGAAGATCACTTCTATCTAAGTAAAGTTGTTTCACTGTTTTCGATATTTTGATTTAAAAGTAGAAAGACAACTTAAGGTAAGTTGCGTGAATCAGCTTTCTCAAAGTTGATCATGTTGTACTTAATGAAAATTAAACCAAATGAAAGATAGGTAATGAAAATAAAACCACAGGCATAAATTATTGTTTGAGGTTATTTGAATATTTCCCATGACCAAATTCAGAAAGGTGACATTGACATATTTTATTTG
This sequence comes from Apomyelois bistriatella, assembly GCA_947044815.1. NCBI lineage: Eukaryota > Metazoa > Arthropoda > Insecta > Lepidoptera > Pyralidae > Apomyelois > Apomyelois bistriatella. The sequence continues at coordinate 930,212 of OX345705.1, forward strand.
ACACGAGTACATATTTTTTTAATTTCTGTCTGACTATCTACTGCATTGTACAACCACGCGTGACGTCACGCGTGAAAAAATTTAAAAATTAATATAAATTAATCTAAGGTAAATAAATCAGAAATATTCAAATTAATATCTTAAAGTATAGAAAGCTATCCGAAAAAAATTTAAAAAAATAAGAGAAAAATTTAAGACAATGCCTATTAAGTAGCGTTTGAGTATTTCGGCAAAAGACCCCTAAAAGCAATATTCAACTTAAACCAGGCAAAGAATCACCACAGAATTCATTCTTACCAAGCTAACATTTTCATTGACAACAAATTGACACATCACATCATATACAATAACGCAAATTGCAACCTTACGCGATGGTATTAGACTTAATGAAAAAAGGACGACAGGTGCTGTTTGACACCCCGATTCATTCATTCATTTCATGTAGGTGTCATGGTCAATCGACCTAAACACCCGGGTGTCAGAGTTCTTCGCAACCGCCTCTCGGCCTCTGACGTATGACCCCCCGCTAAGAACATGGTTCTATAATGTACTATATCAGATGGAAAATTTCCTGTGTCAAGCTCTCATTGACCAAACACGTGATAATGAAACTAGTTTCAAATACCCCTAGTATACCTTACCCCTAGTACCCCTAGTATGAGATTTTATAAAAACGCTGACGCTAGCGAAAGCGTCTGCGATTTTGTATGACAAACCTGTACAGCGCCTTGGCGGATAGTAAGGTAAGTAAGAAATTCTAAGGTACCGGCCACAAATAATTACAGTTTTAAAAAAAATAACATCCTCAAAAACAGAATTAATGAAAGGAAAGAAGAAATGAACTACTTAGACCCGTGTTCACCAACATATGTTTAAGTATAAAACAAGTAAACGGTTGTTTTATGATAGTGAACCCGGGTATAAAAGTTAAGTTAAAAGACCTAGCCAAAGTCAAAATGTCAAACCGTCGACGAAATTCGACAAGAACAAAATGTATGAGATTGACATAAGCCGCACTAAATCACGTGGTCAATCGTATGTCGATCCCATACATTTTGTTTTGGTAAAATTCGTTAACGTTTTGAATATGTGACTTTGGCTAAGCCCCAAGGACTTTATACATACAGGCCTCCCGCCCTTCCTCCACATTCATTACACTCGTCATACGCGCTCGCCGATTTCGGGTACTTCTAACATATCTCTTTTTCCGAATTTAAATTTATTTATTTCTCCCACAAAATAGAATTTATAAACATTGCATTGCTCAAAATTATTTTTTTAATGTGGGATTGTGGGATACTGGTGCCTAAGCTAGGCGAAGCCTGTATTTCAGATCACCTCCATAAAATGTCTGCGATTTGGTCTTTAGCTTTCGCTTCGGGAACAGTGCTTTCGTCCCGGGATGAAAGGTACCCTATGTCCTGCTCAATACTCCTAGCTATGGGTATGCGAAATTTCAGGAAGATTAGTTCAGTGGACAGGGCGTGAAAACGTGACAAACAAACAAACAAATATACAAACTCACTTTCACGTTTATAAGTTGGATTGATTATTTGAAAATCAAATAGCACCCGCTCTTAAATAAGTATTGTACATAATTAAAGACCATAATAACATACGTGAGCAAAAAAATATGTCATTATTAATATTGACATGTAAATTGCAAATAATGTGAAAATAATAAGTCTAGGAAAACTACACCAGACCTACGACCTAGCCACAATGTATAGTGTGAAACATAGAATTTAGAGAATATTAACAAGAAGTGGCATAGCGCACGAAAAACGTGTCACTAGTTTGACTAGAAAGCCAACTATTCACACAGGAAAAATGGACAGGGGAATTTGATTGCGTATTTTATTGCCACTGTTATCGATCGATAATATTAGGTGGCAAAGAAAGAGACAAAAGTGGTAACAAATATTTGTTATTTTTTATGAATAAGGAGATAGAGAGAGAATAATAAATATATATAGACACGAAAAACATAACTCCTCCTAGATTTAAAATGTACAATTACACAACGACATTATGACACCAATCAAACCATGAATTATATTGTACAGTGGCCTACAAATTAAATTTTACAATCGAACCGTTATGTTAAGACGATACCTTGGTGAACACTAGCCACCATCAGTTAAAAATCATTATTCACCGAAAACACAAATTATCAAAAGATTCGTCTTCTATAATTAAGGTTCTGAATCTGAAGTTAATTTTAAACATATCAAATTATTAAATTATAGTCCCCTATAGTTACAAACTGCAATATTGCTTAAAACGGTGACTTTTAGCAGTTTTGCAATTTATAACTATATGGAACTATAATTTGATATGATTAAACACGGATTATTGATTACTTGTGTTTTCAGTGAATGATGATTTTTAGTTGATGGTGGCGCTAGTGTTGACCAAGGTCTCGTCTTAATTCATTATTGTATTCACATCATACGTAAAAGTAATCTACATAGGCACTCAATTTAGACGTTTAGATTCTCATCTCAATTAGCAAAATTTACGGTCATATCTTTTAATCGCGTTGACGTGTAGTTTTGATTATTTTACAGCCAAAAGAAACTGTAGGCCTGATTATATTTTATGAATTTTAACACTTTCGCTGACAGTAACGCTCGACGTAGATTACAATAAACTGTTATTGTAACTTGAAACATTCATGAGTTTCTCAGAAAAAACAAGTTTGACAGACAGACAGAAAGACGGGCAACAAATTGATCTTACAATCCTTTTCACCTTTTGAGGTATGGAACCCTAAAAAACGGCTGAAACTAGTTTGCCATATTGACCCATCACGCTCAAGCACCAGTTAACCGCTAAAAAGCGGTAATTATTTCAATTTACCGATATATTTTATTATAACGGCCAAGAGTAACATTCCGATCGAAATATTCATCGCTGCTTTGAAATTTCGCTCGGTGAGTAAGGCCCGGAGTTGGTGCGCCCACTCGGGCATGCATCAGTCGACTCCTGCGAAGCCTACCGATCCCTCGATAGCTTTTACGAGCTTCTCTCGCAGCTGCTGGTAGCTCTCGTAAGGTGGTAAGTCTATGCGGTTGAAACTGCAACAAAGAAATACATTATAAGCGGGAGAATCGATTAAGAATCAGGAGAATCGATCAGACCACTAAATTGAACAACTTTAATAACTATATGAAAAAAAAAATTTTGATCTCCCATACAAAATGAGAATCAGCTGATCTGCTCGAGTATAGTAATCGGAATCCACCCTCAAAATATTTGCAGTGGATTTGAGTCCACCTTATATAATTAAGTTTTTACATACATACAAGTATGTATATATACTAGCTGACCCGGCGAACTCCGTACCGCCTGTACTCACTTTTCTCATCGTTTAAACCTTCTCTGTACTTCCACAAATATTTCAAGATCAAAATTAACCAAATCGGTCCAGCCATTCTCGAGTTTTAGCGAGACTAACGAACAGCAATTAACAACATTTCATTTTTTTTGCCATTTGTTTTCTTATGCTCAGTAAATAGTATTTTGATAACTAGAAAACACGTATTTTTTCTTTTCGTGATATTTTAGATCTAAGTAATAGAAAAATATTTTTAAAGTTTTGTAAATTCCAAAAATGCTTTAGAGGATAAATAAACCCATTACCTTTGCTAAAAAAATAAAATAATTAAATTGACATTGTCACGATTGACGGAGTTTTTGGAGGGAAAGCAAACTGTCGCTATGTCCGCGCTGTATTTAATTTCCAAAACTTAGGTTTTTTCGAGTATTTGTGCTTAATATTGGTGGATTATTATTCGCAAAGTGTTCGTGAACAAGCGTGAGTGTTGGGAAGTGATACAGTGTCGATTACGTGACTTTTTATCTTTGTTACCAAAATCTCCATGATACAGCTAAGTGAAATTTTTCCACCGCTTTACTTAGCCATCCGACTCAGACTAGACTTACTTACTTGACTGGACTTGACTATTGACTTGAATTTTTGACTCGACTGATTTAAGTAGGACTGAAGAAGATTAATAAATTCAAGAAAGGCCTTAAAGGACTAGATTCCATGGCCGTATAAACTATTCAAAAAAAAAAAAAATCACGATTGACGTTTGACGTTTGTTTGTTTTTGTTTTCGGTTGGTAGTGGTGATAACATAGATTTAGAAATAATATAGATGTAGTTATGATTTGTCATTTCCTGCGAAAATGAGATGGCGAAATAGGAAAGTCCATCTTCTGTCTCATGTGCCGCCAAGCTATTTGTACATCTATAGGTTCATGATCTAAGGTGATAGGAGGAGGATGATAGGAATGGTCAAACCACAGACTATCTCTTTATTTGATTTGACAATGACATTTGACACCTCAATATTTTAATTGTACTGTATAAATGCGCAAAGGTATACACGGCGTTAATTTGCCATTGAGACTGCACAAAGTTTTTTGGGAATATTTCGATAAATAAGCGATAAAAATGATCGAATTTTTTTTTACGGTATTATTAAAACATAAACTTCAAAATAGTTAACAATTTGAGGTACCTATAAAAAATTGAAATGTTGTGAATTGATTTTATATATAAGAGAAGAAGAAAAAATTGTATCCATTTGTATTTATTTTTTTATTCATACTATCCATATCCATACTAATATTATAAATGTGAAAGTCTGTCTGTCTGTCTGTCACTTTTTCACGGCTAAACTGCTGGAGCGATTGTGATGAAATTTGGTAGGGATGTAGTTAAAGACCCGAGGTCAAACGTAGGCTACTTTTGGGCGCGATATAACCGAGTCCCACACGGGGCGGAGCCGCGGGGAACAGCTATTTGTACAATATAGTTAATACAAACAGACAAACAAGTCAAATTCAAATTCAAATTGTTTATTTTCAATATAGGATATTCTTATCACTTATTGACGTCAATTGTTACTTATTTTAAGTTTACCACCACTTCCAAAGCGCAAGTGGAGAAGAAGTGGCGCCACAAACTCCACAGCAGCATTTTCTTCAAAAACGTCAATTCACAAAATTTTTGTCAAATCAGACGAGTTTACATTTGAATATTTTTATAATTACAATAAGTTTATTATTAAATTATTAAATATTGAGGATTATTGTGTACTGACCACGTGTGCGCGCGGGGGTAGTTGTCGGAAGCGCCCCAGCGCTCGATGGTGAACAGCTGCGGACCGTTGGAGCCGTACAGCTCCTTGAACCCGTTCATGGGCACCCGCGACGTGCCGGTCACGAACTGGAGCAGGCGGGACCGCATCTCGTTGGAAAACGATAGCACCACCTGTTGCCAAATACTTATATTATGCCACATCTACACTCAGCCTTGCATGGCAGGGAAGTGAGCAGACAAGTGGGCAGCGCGCGAATGTAAATAGGTTCCTCGCGTTGTCACCGCCCGCGATTGTCGGAGGACGGGCAGCGCGAGCACGAGTGAGTGTTTACATTCAGCTTAAAACCATGCAAGATCCAGTGAGTAAGGGAGATGTCGCCTTACATCATGTATTGCGCTGTCTCGCTTACTCACTGGAACTTGCATGTTTTTAGAGATGATAGTAGGCCACCTGATGAGCAGTATAGAAGTATTAAGGCTGAATATGAACGCTCACTCGCGTCGTTATTGCCGCAGAAGTATTTAGGGAAATATTTCCGGCAGCGACAGGAGCAGTGGCAGGGGCTGAGTGTAAATGTGGGGTAAGGCTTTTTCTTCTTCATCGGTCCCTCAATGCTGAGGATCGTGACCACATATGTATTTACAGAGTGCGCGATCGACAGCACCACGGACCGCATTGTATATGCTGCCTCCAACAGCTCTCCTCTTATATTAGGCTAGTTGACTTGTATTTTGTTTAAAATAATTTGTTTTCTATTTGTTTAGATTAAAACTTTTTTTTCTATATTTTTCTGGGCCCTCTAAGGCGGCCAAACTTAATTTTAAAAGATCACTTTAAATATCCTATCAAAAACACTGTCGGCCATTTTGGCAGAGTTTTGTGACGTAATTATTCTGTAAGGTGCTATTTTTGAAACCTGATACTCGCTAAGAACCACAGAGTCGCATGAAAATCATGCGATTTCACAGTCTTATCGAATAAAAATCATTCGAATTACCCTTTGAACGAATGACAGAAATCAAAAACAGGTTTGTTTACAGCATTAATTGCGTCACGTCATGACGGATAATGGCCGGCCTGTTTTGACGGTTCCGTATTTTAAGTAAATTTGAAATTGAAATTATAATGACATCTTGCATTTTTCTTAACGGAGATCAATATATTTCGGTTTTTCATTTGTCGCATCAAAACTGATATGAGTCAAGTAGCTTTTTATCATCATTATCACTACATAGTATAAGACAAAGTCGCTTTCTCTGTCCCTATATCCCTCATCATCATCATCAGCTGTCTACAACCCACTGCTGGACATAAGCCTCCCTCTGTCTACGCCATGCATCCCTACTCTGAGCCACCGCGATCCAGTTGTTGCCAGCAACCTTCCTAATATCATCAACCCATCTAGCCGCTGGACGTCCAGTACTTCGCTTTCCGTATCTAGGGTACCACTCCGTTACAGCCTTACACCTACCATCGTTCCCTCTAGCCAGGTGTCCTGGCTAGAGGAACTTTCGTTCTACGTCGGATCGCCGAGTTGCGAACTCGATCTTGTAATTTAATGCCGAGCATGACTCGTTCCATGTCCCTTTGTGCAACTGCAATCTTATATCCTATATCCTTATGTATGCTTAAATCTTTAAAACTACGCAACAGATTTTGATGCGGTTTTTTTTAATAACTTTTTTTAAGAACATTTCCCTCTAGTTATTATCCCTAAAAATTAACCTCTACTTCTACCCTACTTACGAACTTAATCTTCTGTTCTATGTATGCACCACCTATACTTTTTTCAACAACCACTTAAATTAATGTGGTCTGGAAGAGATTGCATTAGCGATAAGGCCGCCTATTGTATTATGTATATTTGTGATTTCCTTATTGTACATTTTTACTGGTTCCATAAAGAATTTTTGTCTTCTATTTCTGAACCCTACTAACAACATTTTTAATTCTTATTCCTGTTTACCCTAAATACGGAAAGCGAAGTACTGGACGTCCAGCGGCTAGATGGGTCGGTGATATTAGGAAGGTAGCTGGCAACGACTGGATTGCGGTGGCTCAGAGTAGGGATGCATGGCGTAGACATAAGGAGGCTTATGCCCAGCAGTGGGTTGTAGACAGCTGATGATGATGATTTCCGAGTTTATTTACAACTCACCCTCCAAAACCACTGCACGACAATATGGTTCGCGTGATAATCCCCCTTATACAGCGTGTTCGCTCGCCAGTTCCGCACATCTAATGGTATATGCCACACAGCAGCAACTCTAGCTAATTTTCATCAAATATCTTCCGCTATACTAGTTTTTTTAAAATACATACTGTCTACGCCGTACATTGCGGGCGCGGGGCGCGGGAGACGGCAGACGGACGCCACCGCGACCAGCTAGCCGGCCAGCCTAGTTTAGTCTCGAAAACAAACCGGTGCGAGTAGGCCGCGTCACAATTCCCTAATTCAGTGTGCATTTTTGAGTCGAAAAATTTGTATTAGGCTATCCAAAGTAAAGAATAACTATATGTACTTACCATCTTTAATTCAAGAGCCCAAAAGTAGTTCAATCCCAAACAAGCTGGCGACCGTGACAGGACCTGCAGTCTGGAACTATCTAGAACACGGAAACAAGGCGCGGCACGCACGGGTCGAGACTGGAAGGATTTAAGCCAAGCAGACTACCAGATACATAAAGAAACAGAGGACTAAGAACGGTTATCAAAACAATAGAAACAATATATTGCAGACCGAGCGCCTAGCCTGCTTCGAGCCAAGTGATCATCACCGCCACGTCGAACGAGCACTGCCGGCCTGCCTAATATTTTCTGCTTTCGATCGCGCGGTTCCACGCGGCACGCACCTCTCGCTGCACCCGCCTTCACCCGCTTTCGTGCGCCTGGGCACCGCGTGTCTCGGCGGTGACCTCTGCTTGCCCTTGCACTGCTTGCCGCCCGCTGCCACGCCTACGCTGCCCTGCTGCCGAAATAAGGGACGTACTCGTATGCCATATTCTGCTTATTTTTATTTTGTTTATATTTTATTTTAGATATTTTCATTGTTTTAAAAATAATTTAAAATGTCTCAATTAGGTGAGAAATATAAAGATTTAATAAGCAAACGCGGATCGATTAAGGGACGCCTAACTAAATTTAAAAATAGTCTTGAAGTTTTAGAATCTTTAGAAAAAATATCCGAATTTGAAATTAGTAAACTAACAATGAAATTATCTAAATTTGAGGCGTTATTCGTTGACTTCGACGAGCTGCAAATTCAGATAGAAACTTTGTGTGACGAAGTCAGTCAAGCTGTCGAACTTGAAAGCAGGGATATTATTGAACAAGACTTTTATCACTGTATTCTTGCAGCCCAAAACCTTATAAAGGCAAATACCGACAACAATGATACTGTTAGCAATTCGAACACTACTCCCTGTCACCATGACAGTAATTGTCATAATCATATGCCTAGTTTTAAATTACCAGTAATTCAAATACCCAAGTTCGATGGCACGTACTCTAAGTGGTTGGAGTTTAAAGAAACATTTATTTCACTAATTCACAACAATAATAAAATTGAAAATGTTCATAAATTTCACTATCTCAACTCGTATTTAGAAGGTGAAGCGGCAAGAGTAATGACAAATTTTGAAGTTTCGAATAAAAATTACTCTCAAGCTTGGAAACTCTTATGCGAACGTTACGATAATAAACGGCAACTAATTAACAACCACTTAAAGTCATTATTTAATTTCGAAGCAGTGCGAGAAACCGATAAGTCTCTTCGATTTATAATTGATCACGTTACCAAAAACTTACGGGCTCTCAGCACGCTCGGCTTACCTACCGCTCAATGGGATGTTTTGATTATTTTTATTGTATCTGCAAAGTTAGACACTAGTACACTTTACAAGTGGGAGGAAACACGAAACACTTTGGGCGACATACCATCACTCAACGACTTTTTTGGTTTTCTGAAGAGCCGCGCTGACGTATTAGAAACTGTCAATCGTCACAAGTACGACAAGGATAAGGGAAAACAAGGTCCAGCTAACTCTAAGCCCTCCACTTACAAATCATTTGCGGCTATGAAGGACACCTCACCTAACTCGTATTCCTGCACTTTATGCAAATCTAACCATCGTCTTTATGAGTGCGCTTCTTTCAAGGCGAAGACCCCGGATCAAAGGTTAACTATCGTTACGACCAATAACTTATGCCAAAATTGTTTAAGAAGCGGCCACGCCGCCGATCGTTGTCCTTTATTAGGGTCGTGTCGTCATTGCAAGAAGCGTCACAACAGTTTATTGCATAAGTCGGGCCCAACTGATAACTTGAACAGTTCTGTAGCGATGAAAGTAGTGTCGGCTTCCGAAATTCTCCTTTCCACTGCAAAGGTTAAAATTATTAATCCTATTACTAATGATGAAATGACTGTAAGAATTATTTTAGACAGTGGTAGTCAAAGCTCTTTTATCACAGAAAGGGTAAAATTAAAACTAAATTTGTCACCGCAACCTACTAATACTAACATCCTTGGCATTGGTGATGAACCACTTAACCTAACCGAACGTTGCATTGTCACTATGTATTCACGAACTTGCAAGTATAAGGCCGTAATATCTTGTCTAGTTTTACCTACCATTTCGGGTCACATTCCTAAGACGGCCTTTGATATAAGTCATCTAAACTTATCCCGATTCGATTTAGCTGACCCTTGCTTTAACGAACCATCACCGATAGATATGCTTATTGGTGCTGACCTATTCTGGGAAATTATAGGCACTCAGCAGCACCGCCTAGATTCTAAATTGCTACGTTTACATGATTCTAAATTGGGATGGCTCGTCGCGGGTCCCATGCAACCTAATTCTATCAAAGAAAGTTCCACGCCTAGTAATGCACCTATAATGTGTAACTTTCTCCAAAAGGAAGCCAATTTAAATAGTTTAAACGAGGAACTGTCTAGATTCTGGGAGCTCGAGAGCTTTCCTAAATCTAACGCTCTTACTATGGAAGAGAAGCTGTGTGAACAACATTTTGTGGCTAACACAATTCGTACTAGCGAGGGTCGCTTTTGCGTCGCTCTTCCTCTTCAGGATAGCCCCAGCCTATTAGGCGACTCGCGCAGCCTAGCTTTAAAAAGATTTTACAATTTAGAAATTCGGTTTAGAAGACAACCAGCCCTAAAGGCTCTCTACGTTGACTTTATAAATGAGTATAAAAATCTAGGGCATCTCTCAGAATATACTGAACCCCCCTCAAAAAATGATTATTATCTCCCTCATCATCCTGTTTTGCGAGAGCGAAGTGAGTCTACTAAGCTTCGTGTCGTTTTCGATGCGTCCGCGCGTTCTACGTCAGGCGTGTCAGTGAATGACTTGCAAATGGTAGGCCCGACAGTCCAAAATCCACTTTTTAATATTTTAATTCGTTTTCGCCAGCATAAGTATGTCATTACTGGTGATATTGAAAAGATGTTTCGCCAGGTTCTCCTTAATGAATCGGACCGTAATTTGCAGCTCATTTTATGGCGGGATGACGAAAGCAAGCCTATTAAAACATTACGATTGAACACCGTAACGTACGGATTCGCAAGTGCTAGCTTTTTAACCACACGCTGTCTCTGGCAGATCGGTGAAGAGTGTAACGAACCTATCTTAAAATCAATTATTCAAGATGACTTGTATTGCGATGATATACTTACAGGGGCTGACAATATTGAGCAGGTGCGTTATATTCGAAACTCCATCTCCAGAGAATTTGCAAAGGGTTGTTTTCGTTTACGCAAGTATAGGACTAACCACCCAGCGGTGTTGTCTGACTCTGTAAATCAAGAAGAGGGAGAACTTACGATTAGCAATGCTACAAGCACTTTAGGTATTGGTTGGTTGCCAGATACTGATGAATTTCATTTCCCACATATCCTAGAACCTGAGGAGAATATTACAAAGCGAAAAATATTGTCTTCAACCTTCAAAGTATTCGATCCCCTCGGCGTATTGTCGTTTTGGACTATAAGAGCTAAAATTCTGCTCCAAGATCTCTGGCATCATAAGGTTGACTGGGATGAACGCGTACCCCCAGAGGCCGAATTGGCTTGGCGTGCCTTTGCACAAGGCTCTTCAAAGCTATCAGCGTTGAAAATTCCCAGATTCGTCTTAATTGACAACCCTACGTCTATTGAATTGCATTGTTTCTGTGACGCTTCCCAGCGTGCCTATGGTTGTTGCATTTACCTCAAATCTTTCAACGCTGATGGCAAGGTTGAAACAAATCTACTTTGTGCGAAGTCGCGAGTAGCCCCACTTAAGTCCACAACGATACCACGCTTAGAACTATGCGCCGCTGTACTGGGGTCAGAACTCAGTGACACGGTCACCAAATCCCTGCGCTGCATAATTAGTCGTCATGTTTATTGGACGGACTCGACCATAGTGTTGGGATGGCTAAATTGCAAAACAAAACAAAAAACGTTCGTAGCTAATAGAATAGCCGCCATTCAAGAGCTAGCACATCCCACATCTTGGCGTTATGTACCTACTAATTTAAACCCGGCTGACCTCGTCTCTCGTGGTATAGACTCCGACCAATTAAACGACCGTATGTGGTGGACCGGTCCACCCTTTCTTAGGAAACCTGAATCGGCCTGGCCACTCTCTCCCAAAATCGAGACTAATTTACCCGAGTTAAAGGCTCACCCTGCCTTGGTGGGGGAGACCGCGACTTCCACACAAGAAACAAAAATCATCCAATTTAGTAATTTTTCAAATTTCGCCAAGTTGCAAAGAATAGTAGGATTCATATTAAGATTTATAAACAATTGTAAAACCCCTTCGTCTAAATTTGCAGGCCCCCTTCAATCTAAGGAGTTAAAAAACGCTCACAATTGCCTTGTGAAATTAGCTCAAAAGGAATCCTTTGCCAAAGAACTAAATTTAATAAAAAACGGCAAATCCCTCAAACACCTGCCCGCGTTAATATCTCTTGATCCATTCTTGGATGCAGATGGCATTTTACGTGTAGGAGGCCGCCTTGATTCGTCTATGTATTCTTTCGACAAAAAACACCCTATTGTGTTAAAAGGAGATCACGACTTAACTAGATTATTGTTTCGCCAAGAACACCACCGCTTGATGCACGCCGGTCCTCAGCTTCTGCTCGCCTCCATCAGAGAACGCTATTGGCCTATAGGAGGCCGCAATCTTGCCAGACGTACGTCTCGAGAGTGTGTGGTATGTCGCCGCCTAAAGGGTACGACCTTGACTAACATTATGGGTAACTTACCTATGGAACGTGTGCACCCAAATTATCCGTTTTGCACCACTGGTACAGACTTCGCCGGCCCTTTCTACATCGCGGACCGCAAGGGTCGCGGAGCAAAAATCAAAAAATGTTATTTATGTATTTTTATTTGTTTTTGTTTCAAGTGCGTCCATCTTGAGGCGGTCAGTGACCTCACCATGGACGCATTTATACTCACGTTAAAGCGATTTATATCTCGTAGAGGAAGGCCCAATATTATATACAGTGATAATGGCAGGAATTTTGTCGCAGCCTCTAAAGAAATCAACAAATTATTTAAATCAAAGGCTCACACAGACGGTCTGGTTGACTTTGCGGCAAGCGAGGGCATCGAGTGGCGCCTGTCCCCGGCATACGCCCCTTATTTCGGCGGTCTCTTTGAAGCGGGCGTCAAGTCGGCCAAATTTCATCTCAATCGAGTCCTAAAAAACACACACTTAACTTTCGAGGAACTAAGTTCCTTATTTGTTCAGGTAGAAGCTATCCTAAATAGTAGACCTCTATGTCCTCTAAGCCCCTCTCCTAACGATCTGTGTCCACTTACCCCGGGCCACCTTTTGATAGGCAGGCCACTCACTTCATTACCATCGCCGTGTCTGTTAGACTACAATGAAAATAATCTTGACAGATACCGGAGGCTGGAACAAGCAAGACAACACTTTTGGAAGAGATGGTCTGCAGAGTACGTCAGCGAGCTGCAGCAACGCACTAAATGGCGAGAACGGTGCAAGGACCTACGACTTGATGATCTGGTCGTCATAAAGGATGATGCCGCCCCGCCGCTCTGTTGGAGACTAGGCCGCATCTCCCGACTATACCCTGGACCTGACGGTGTGCCGAGAGTTGCGGACGTAACAACGAGCCGAGGATCCGTGAGGAGGGCTATAAATCGAATATGTGTCCTGTCCAGTCCAGCCACCAGCGAATGCCCGTCAGAAGCGCCAGCTTCAGCCCCGGGAGGATGTCTACGCCGTACATTGCGGGCGCGGGGCGCGGGAGACGGCAGACGGACGCCACCGCGACCAGCTAGCCGGCCAGCCTAGTTTAGTCTCGAAAACAAACCGGTGCGAGTAGGCCGCGTCACAATTCCCTAATTCAGTGTGCATTTTTGAGTCGAAAAATTTGTATTAGGCTATCCAAAGTAAAGAATAACTATATGTACTTACCATCTTTAATTCAAGAGCCCAAAAGTAGTTCAATCCCAAACACATACTATTAAGTGGACAAACAGACATACGGCTCTACTAGTGATCTCCACTTTTGAATCTTACCCTCTATTCTAATTTCTACTTATGAACCTTATCATATAATTTTTATACCTATTTTCTAACCTTACCCTATACTTATTATTTCTATTTTTAAACCTTACCCCTCGATTTCTTATCCCTTCTTAAAAACCTTACTTTCTACTTCTGGACCCTACTCAGAAATCAAGCTCTACTTTTTACCCTTACCTAAAAATCCTACCCTCATCTTATCCCTCAATCATTCATTACGTGTAGGTGTCATGGTCAATCGACCATGCAAACCCTGGTCCCTAATCTTGTCCCTAATAAGGATTATATTCACAACTCACCCTCCAAAACCACTGCACGACAATATGGTTCGCGTGATAATCCCCCTTATACAGCGTGTTCGCTCGCCAGTCCCGCACGTCTATATGCTGTATGCCACACAGCAGCAACTCTAGCTCATTTTCATCAAATATCTTCAGAAGGTTGAGAGGAACCAGGGCTCCGAAGCCTTCGAGGAACGCCGACATTTGCTCTTGGACTCGGCTGACGAACCTCCATTGGATAACCAATCTGTGGGTGAAAATAAATAAATATATAAACTAAAATGTATAGTCGAGGGCAGATAAATCTGATCGTAAGTAGTAAGGGGGGGTCAATTTTATCTGACCTCGACTGTACTTAAAAATACATTTATTATACAGGATCAAACATAGAGTAAGGAGCATTAGTAAAAGGTGCTGCTTATTTATAAGTAAATCTCCAAGTGGGCATATTGTTTTAGATCATTTCATGATCATTATTTAGATCAAATGACGATAATTTTTAGATCATATGACGATAATTTTTAGATCATATGACGATAATTTTTAGATCATATGATGATAATTTTTAGATCATATGACGATAATTTTTAGATCATATGATGATAATTTTTAGATCATATGACGATAATTTTTAGATCATATGACGATAATTTTTAGATCATATGACGATAATTTTTCAGATCATATTTTAGATCATTTAATGATCATTTTTATTCAAATAAACGAATCGTATTTTTATGAAACCTGCAAATTGGACAGATTAGAAAACTATGAATAAATAATAACTCTGGAAACAGAAAAAAACCTGGTCTGGGTAATACATCATATGACGATAATCAATAACTACACAAAGTTTGGATATTGTAAATAATACTCAAAAAAGTTTTTTTTTACGCAGCGTCGTCAAATATCGGCTGAAAATCAGTGCTAGACATCCGTGCATGTCTATAGTGTAATATATCATTCTTTTTATTGGTAACTAGCTGTTCCCCGCGGTTTCACTCGCCATTAGTATGTTTGTACTATAACCATATAACCTTCCCCAAGGATCAGGCTTTCATATACAAATAGAATTTTGCAAATCCGACTACTAGTTTCAAAGTTATAAGCGTTCAAACAAAAAAACAAAAACAATCAAACGACCGAACGAACGAACGAAAGAACAAACGAACGAAAGAACGAAAGAACAAACGAACGAAAGAACGAACGAACAAACGAACGAACGAAAGAACGAACGAACGAACGAACAAACTCTTCAGCTTAATCTTTTGTGTGTGTTATGCAACGCAAATAAAGACTTATTCTATTCTATTCTAATTATATTAGTATAGATGTGATCCCGCTAACACTCACTTGATATACTCGTCCTTGTTCTCCTCGTCGACGGGGATGTTGGCGCCGTCCGGCTTCAGCTCCCGCTGGATCGTCTTCCCGAACTGCTCCTCGTCCACACTGAAGGTCAGGTCCAGCTCTGACGGGTCGAACTCCTGAGGGAAACATCAATTATTATATATATATATATACTATTAAAGGAGCAATATTTGTATATCCATACTAATATCCATACTTCCATACTCCATACTAATATTATAAATGCGAAAGTCTGTCTGTCTGTCTGTCACCTCTTCACGGCTAAACTGCTGGACCGATTGTGATGAAATTTGGTAGGGATGTAGTTAACGACCCGAGGTCAAACATAGGCTACTTTTGGGCGCGATATAACTGAGTCCCACGCGGGGCGAAGCCGCGGGGAACAGCTAGTATGTATATAAATGTATTTGTGCTCGTGTTTTCATAATACAGCTCTAACAATTTCTTAGAAATTTTAAACATTTACATAGTCAAAAAGATAATATACGTAGGTTCCATGTCTGGGAAAATTCATTTTACCCATATTTTCACACAAAAAGATTTTCTGCATCAAACGAGTGAAGCTCGGTCGCCCAGGTACTTAGGTATAAAATAACTAAATATAAATATACTAGGTGTTCCCCGCGGCTCCGCCCCGCGTGGGACTCGGTTATATCGCGCCCAAAAGTAGCCTATGTTTGACCTCAGGTCGTTAACTACATCCCTACCAAATTTTTCCGTTCGGTAAACGAAAAAGCGAACGAAGCAAAGGAATAGACCGCAAAGGCCGTAGCGACGCCATTAATTCTTCATTAAAATATAATATTTTATTTAAGATAATCGGCTGATTCTAAAAATGTGAGATTTATTTCTGGTATCAAGGAACCTTATTCCTAACGAATGAAAAAAAAATCAAGCGTTTTAAAAATTTTCACTCCTACCCTATTATACGCTGATGCTACTACAAATAATAAAGCTGCGGTAAATCATGTGGTCAATCTTATGTCAATCCCATACATTTTTACCTTGTAGACATTCGTTAACGTTTTGAAATTGTGACTTTGGCTAAGCCCCCAGTACCGCTCAATCAGGACCATGATTAAAAGCGTACCCTGAACTCTGAAGCGTAAACAAAATGTCTTACCCTGATCCACATGAGAGAGTTGTAGTACTCGAGATCCACAGACTCCATGTCTTTGAGATCTATGGTTTTGTTCAGCATCATCTTGTAAAATGGACGGATGAAAAATGCTGCAACAAAGAACACTTCGAATTTACCATCCAATTTGTTTGTTTCTAATAACTTTATTGTACTAAACAGAAGTAAAAAACAAAAGCATATAAATTAAACAAAAGTACAATGGCGGACTTATACATTATTTTTATTACAAGTAGATTTAAGTTTACTAACAAAAATGGATCTAGATAAAGATTTTTATTTTTATTTAATTTTATCCCAGAAAGGGATCTTTTAAAGTCATTTCCTACTTTATTTTAGTAGCAATAAGGTTCATCACTAATCGCGAAAACTGACGCCTGAGAAAGAAGATATACAATGTTCGTGATATTCCCACGTCGTGATATTCCCACGTCGTTTTTGAAAGTAATGTGGATAGCCGTAAGGTACATCTAATATGACAGCGCGATAATAACACAAATACTAAGTTTTTTTTGCTACTTTTGAACCTTATTTATGTTGTCATAAGGTTTATCATAAAATGTGAAAAATTCAGAAAGATCAAACCGTTTTTGCACAAAATACAATGCAATAAAATGTTATTTTTATACATGTTTTTTATTAAGTTTCGTTTGGATAAACAACCATGCCAGCGACACTTCCAATTAACTTGAAATACTGAGGTGCTCTTTATTGCACATCCCAATATTAAGATTCTGAACCTTATTTACATATGCTTAAGATTCATTCAATATAGCGACGCGAGATTCATTCAATTTATCGACGCGAGTTTTGAACCTTACTTTTATGTCTATAAGGTTCATTTTCTATAACTTACCATCTAACAGCTTCCCATGATACACAGCCATGCCAGCTACCCTTCCAATGAACTTGAAATACGAGAGGTGCTCCTCATTGCACACCCCACTGTTGGGGTTGATCTGTAGGGTGTAGTTGTCCATGGCCGAGTACTCGAACAACCCGTAGTAAGGGTTGAACATTTCCTTGGAGAGAAGGAAGAACCATTCGCGGGCTAGGCCTCCGTAATCTGTAGAAAAAGGTACATGTTATTTTGCTTGCCTACAATCCGATAAAAGCTTGAATTTTAAGCCTTTTTTTTGTGACGTCGCTGTCTCCACCGGCGCTCCTTCCCCGCTGCCCCGCACCCCCCGAGGGCCACATATAGTCTGCGCGCGTCCACCAGAACACCTCTTGCGGATCATCTCGACATCCCTAAGTTAAGTGGATATTCTCACGACCCCTGTCTATATCTCTTATTAACGTGTAACCTTAAAAGTCAAAAATGTGTAAAGTAGAAATAATAAATATTGTACGATTCGCTGAAACCTGGATTTATCTTCTCTCCTCACACATACCTTAAGTAGTAAACTTAAACCACGTTATATTTTAAAGAGACGAACCTAACCACGTATCATCAACAAAAAGCTGTATTTTATTTACAAGGTAACATAAGATCGGCATGCCTTGTTATTTTAAGTGAAGCTGTTTGCAATTTGTAACTATATGGAAGTATAATTTAATAATTGAATATGATTAAAATTAACTTCAGATCCAGAACCATAATTACAGCAGAGGGATTTTTGATAACTTGTGTTTTCAGGGAGTAATGATTTTTAAATGACGGTGGCGCTAGTGTTCACCGAGGTATCACCTTAACGCAGACGCTAGCGACTGCGTTAGCGATTTAGTTTGGCAAACCTGTACAGCGCCTCTGGCGGATAGTAAGGCAACTAAGAAATTCCATACAAAATCCTAACGCAGTCGCTAGCGTCTGCGTCTGCGAAAAACTCATACTAGGAGTACTGCGGTTGCAGGCGTCTCCTAGGCTGCAGTGACCGCTTCCCATCAGACGTACCGTATGCTAGTTTGCCAACGTTACGTTAAAAGAGGTAGTCAGAGGCCGAGAGGCGGTTCCGAAGAACTCTGATACTAGGGTGTCAGTTGATTGACCGTGTCACCTACACGAAGTGATATGAAACGATAGTGAAGTATATTTTCTCTGTAAGTGAATGTATATTCTTTAGAGAAATAAATGTCTTTAAACCTAAGTGATAATGTCTTACCAAGTCCGACTTCCGACTCGAACTCGACCCAAAGCTTCGTCTTGAGCAACTCGATGCGATTCACGGTGCTGATGATGCGATAGGAGTCTTCCAGGATTGAGTTCCGGCGTACTTTGATCTCGAATTTGTTGGGCACGTTGCTCTATTGATAATGAAAAGATAAAAGTAGTTTGTGGCGCCGCTTCTTCTCCACTTGCGCTTTGGAAGTGGTGGTAAACTTAATTTAAGTAATGATTAAGTTAAGGTGATACCTCGGTGAACACTAGCGCCACCGTCATTTAAAAATCATTACTCACTGAAAACACAAGTTATCAAAAATCCCTCTGCTGTAATTATGGTTCTGGATCTGAAGTTAATTTTAATCATCTTTCAATTATTAAATTATAGTTCCCTATAGTTACAAATTGCAAAACTGCTAAAAGTGGCCGTTTTAAGCAATAATGCAATTTGTAACTATAGGGAATTATAATTTAATAATTTATTATGTTTAAAATTAACTTCAGATCCAGAACCTTAATTACAGCAGAGGGATTTTTGATAACTTGTGTTTTCAGTGAGTAATGATTTTTAAATGACGGTGGCGCTAGTGTTCACCGAGGTATCACCTTAAGTAAGGAGCGTAGATATTAAGTAATTTTAAAAATCAATATTTTACTAACATAGGATAGGACAAATTACTAACAAATATGGACATTTTTTATAAAACTAAATTGTCTGAAATAAATAAATTGAATTGAATTGATTGACGTCAATAAGTGATAAGAATGTCCTATATTGAAAATAAACAATTTGTATTTGAATAAATAATATATTGAAGTTACACGCTGGTCTGGGAGAAAAATAATGAATGAATGAATAAACACTTTATTGCACCAATTACATAAATACATCATTGCATTGTACAGGAACGAAGATGAAAATTAGTACAAAGGCGGACTTATCGCAAATTATTATTAAAGAAAAACATAGAATGTACCAGCTGCTTCTCTTCCCGCGCAAGCCGTAAAAGTCGACTGAGGGAATCGCCGAATGGGGGAATCATGACATAGGCGATGCGACTAGCAACCCATCACTATTGATTTCCTGCTTCAACTGTCATCATGCTAAACGTGGTCTAAGGTCTTACGGCCCTAGTCTCTGTCTACCCCGTATGGGATAAAGACGTGATTATATGTATGTATGTATATACTATTTAGTTAGATTAACCATGTTTTCCATTAGCGAGTGTCCACGGACTGTTATACAATGTTAAGAAAAGCCAATGCATGGTCTTTAAAGCAGGTGCTAAGTGTCCTAAGAATGTACCACCGGTAACAATAAATAGTATACCTCTGGAATGGGTTTGTCAATTTAAGTACCTGGGTCACATTGTAACTGAAGACCTTAAGGATAATGCCGATATTGAGAGGGAGCGGAGGGCATTGTCAATTAGGGCCAATATGATTGCTCGCAGGTTTGCGCGATGTTCACAACAGGTCAAAATTACGCTGTTTAGGGCTTATTGTACGTCGATGTATACCTGCAGCCTATGGGCAGACTATACTAAGAGGAGTTACAGTGACCTCCGCGTCCTTTACAATAACGTGTTCCGGGTGATAGTGGGGCTGCCCCGATTTTGTAGCGCTTCGGGTATGTTTGCGGAGGCGCGAACGGACTGTTTTCATGAAACTATTCGTAAACGGAGTGCGTCCCTAGTGCGCAGAGTACGGGCCAGCTCCAATGTCATTTTAAGAATGATCTCTGAACGACTGGATTGTCCATACACCCAGCGTTGCTGTGACAGACATGTCGCGGTGTCTGTGCCGCTGAGGAGGTATTAAAATCCTAAATATTTAATTATTTATAGTATTTGTTTGACTTTTTATTTTATTTTTATTGATTATATTTCAAATCCAATTATAAATCTTTAATAATCTCAAATATGTTAAATTGTAAATTGTAAACTGTAATAATTTTTAATTTTTATTTTTGTGAATATGGATCTTTGTTATTCGAAATAAATGAATTTTAATTTTTAATTTAATTAGAAAGGGGTAAAATTTTATTTAAAATTTCTGTTTTGCTATAAAAGCTCGCACTGAAAATGATTTTTTTGTAAAAGAAACTAATTTTTAATTGAAATCTTTAAAGTGACAGCGGGCAGGGCACATAGCGCGACGAACCGATAGGGTAGAAAGATTCTCAAATGGCGACCACGCACCGGCAAACGCAACATCTGACACCCACCGACCGAGATGGTCGGATGACCTGAAAAAGGTCGCAGGCAGGCGCTTCCAACCGGTCATTTTGGAAATCCTTGGGGAAGGTCTATGTCCAGCCTGCGGCTGAAATGATGACGATGTATAAATGAAATCGATATATTTTCAACTGGATTATTTAGCCGTATTTATGTATGGAACGAGTCATGCTCGGCATTAATATTGCAATTTACGTTCTTTTAAACTTTTAATCGGTGGAGTCTTGTTATTAGCACAGTCCAACATTTGAATTGTATTCTATTCTATACTATATTTAGCTGTAAGACACCCGAAAAACAAATAAATAAATTAAATTACAAGATCGAGTTTGCACCTCGGAGATCCGACGTAGAACGAAAGTTTACGACGTACTCTCTAGAATTGCAGCTCTTAAATGGAACTGGGCAGGACACCTGGCTAGAGGGAACGATGGTAGGTGGAGTAAGGCTGTAACGGAGTGGTACCTTAGATACGGAAAGCGAAGTACTGGACGTCCAGCGGCTAGATGGGTCGGTGATATTAGGAAGGTTGCTGGCAACGACTGGATTGCGGTGGCTCAGAGTAGGGATGCATGGCGTAGACAGAGGGAGGCTTATGCCCAGCAGTGGGTTGTAGACAGCTGATGATGATTATGATGGTGATGATGATGATGATGATGATGACGACGATGATGATGTATGTAATATTAACTCACCGGCTTACGTAGCTGGCTCTTGAGGTACTCGTACTTCCGCTTGTAGTCCCGCGAGTACGGCACGGCGGGGCCCGCTATCTGAGGGTTCGACAGTCTGGGGTCTTCCCATTGGGTCGTACGCGTATCTGGGAAAATATATAAATAAATATTATGTGTATTTCCACACGAAAACATAAATATATCAGAAAGTACACAGTTTAAGCTTGCCGGAAACAAATTTGGAACTTTATGTCATTAGATACTAACTCCCGTATTAAGAAACGTTTGTTAAGCCCATTTTAACTAAATGTATGTTTTTCTCTTTCATTATTACAGTCATTTCACGTGAAAGAACGTGACGAAACACATTTTAGCTCAAATGGACTTAAGAAATGTTTCTTTATACTGAACCCCGTACTCCACGAAGGAACTAAAGGAAAAACTAGGCATTTTCTGATGACGACCATTATTGCGCACTTAGCAGCATTCTGTTTTTTTGATGACTAGATGGAGGCAAATTTGAAGGTTATTGAAGTGGCCTCGCACTGGGGTAACTATTTACCCCTTGGCAGCTAAACTTTATATTAGTTGTCGTGTCCCAAGCGCCAGGAAAAGCAAATATGTACTATTTTTGGTAGGACCTTAGAAAAATAGGCCCGAAAATGACTATCGGAAAAATTCTGCTTTGGCGGTAAAAAGGTTTAAAGTTTGTCATTGACACGAACTCAATTAACTGCCTCCGTGGTCCAGTGGTTAAGGCGTTTGCTTGTAGACCCCGGGGTTGCTGGTTCTATACCCACGAGAAGCATACATTGTTTAGTTGTTTCCAGTTTGGTTGGGACACTGAAGGCCTGAATCACCTGATTGTCTGACAATAAAAATGAGTCCGCGCTTCAGAAGGCACGTGAAGCCGTTGGTCCCGGCTGTCATCTGGTAGTCATTTCAGGAAACACATCAGAGGCCGAACGGCAGTTCCGAAGAACTCTCGACACCAGGGTGTCTATGATTGAAAGACACTAGTAGCCTGGCCATGATGTCTGATTAATACTTACTATGATCAATGAAGAATATCCTGCCGTCGGTGTGAACCCGCTCCTCCCAGCCCTCGGGCAGCGGTCCCAACTCGTCAGCCGGCCCGGCTGACGCAGCAGCCGCTGTCGGCAAACTCGACGCACAACCTACATACTTGTGTCCGTTAGAATACAAACAAATACTATGTACTTACTTGAAAATATAAAATTTCGTATAAAAAAATAAAGTTTATCGTAAAAGAAGTAAAAATAATAACAATTCAATTGAACAAAGATAAAAACTTATTACAAAGAAAAACATTTAAGCCTCCTCGTACAGTCTCAGTAGCGCCACAACCCCAAAAAAGTAATTTCTCTTTCTTAAGTGAGCTTATCAGAAATCCTCGCGCAACTTTTATGTTAGTATCCTTAACTTACATTAGAACCTCGAAAGTCATTGAAATACTATCCGCTTTAGTTGCCTGTGTAAAAAAAATTGCTAAAAACGCCTCTTTTGACACTTTTTATAAAGGTTTCTAAAGCGGATAGTATTCCAATGACTTTCGAGGCTCTAATGTAAGTTAAGGATACTAGCAAAAAAGTTGCACTGGCCGGCGCTAGCGCGCGCTTTGTTCCTTATTCAAAAACATTTGATATTCATCAAAATCTGGGTACTTTCGAGCAAGTGGAAGAAAAATTACTTAAATATAATATTAGGTAATTTCAAGTTATCATTGTGAGTTGTAGGATCAATCGCAGCGTAAGTATGGAGCCCTATTAAGAAAAGTGCAACGACAGAATTTAGAAATGGCATAGCGCACGAAAAACTTTGGGGAATTTGATTGCGTCATTTATTGCCACTGTTATTGGTGGACAATATTAGGTGGCTTTGTTGTAAACTACGTAATACATTTCTAATAAGGTGTGGTGTGGTTTACATGTATTATTCGAAGATAAGAAGAGAGAATACGCTGCCACACTGATCCTGGAACTAAATCTGCGTCGAAACATTTCTATTCGGATAATTTTTCTGTGGTGTGGGTGCAACACAGTATGACCTGTCTTTGTCTATCATAGTCCATCTCACCTGTCCTGGGGTCTATCCACGTCGTCGTTTTCTTGTTGTGGTCGATGAAGAATATTCTACCGTTTGGCGCTTTCTGCATCGTCCACCCAGGAGGCAAACCTTCAGGGCATTAATAAGCACGATTACGTCGTAGTCACTATTTTCTATTCAATTCATTTATTCGCATACATGTATGCATAAAATAATTATAAGTAATGTGTTACTACATGTACCCAGTTTGGGTATTTGGGTATATATTCATTATTTCGTTCGTTCGATCGTTCTTTATTGATTTATTTTTTTTAATCATGCGGATTTTTTTAACCTATGCTATAAAAAATATCAAAAAAGGAATACCGTATAAAGAAAACACACACAAAATTAAATAATAGGTATTCTTTCATTTATACTTTACAACAAAAATATAAACGCAACTCGTTACTACTTGTAAAACCTAACTAATATTATAAATGCGGAAGTGAGTTTGTATATTTGTTTGTTTGTCACCTCTTCACGACCTATCCACTGAACCAATCTTCCTGAAATTTCGCATACACATTGCTAGGAGTATTGAGGACGACATGGGGTCATTAATTCCGGGAAAAAGCAGTGTTCATTTAATTAATAAATAAATATGGGAACAAGATCGAGAGCCGGCCTGTTTGAAAAAGAACTGTTCCCGAGGGAATCTCACGCGGGCGTAAGCTAGTAATTTATATTTTTAGAACGTAATCTTCACATATTATTTTTGTGCAATAAAGGCTGTTGTATTGTATTGATAATTACTATTTTAAGAAGTTAAATTTCGAAGTTAATAATTACATACCGTCACTGTTGGGTATATTTTGACTCTGGTTACTGCTCGCACTACTGCTCCGTGTGCTTTCTGTCGATCCGTCCGTCTCGTCCTGCCGAAAGCCGAAACTTTAGTCTCGTTGTTATCGTGAAACAATTTTAAACTTTATCTACACATTTTTAAAGACCATTATCGCTTGACAATCGTATTGCAATAAGGTTTAACATTTGCTATCACCAGTTGGCGGCACTGTCATCATTCATTCATGTAGTAGCCATTATTGTGTAGAAAAAGTTTAAAAATTATTTCACACGGCGCGAAAACGCATCCAAACCGATTAGTTAAAACTTCGCAAATTTTGATGAAAATAAAATATTTAGAGAGCGGTAAGGATAACCGGCCATATTGGAAAATATTTACAAGATTCGAGCGATACATAAATTCATACGTATATGAAATGCCAAAGATGATTGAACATGAAAAAACATACTGTATATTTTTAGCAAAGTGAAATTCTTCAACCTTTATTGGTTGTCAATATCTGTCAGCAGCTAGACACATAACTTCCCAAATTATTTGATATTTTCAACAACAGAAAATTATTAATAATACTGGATAGTACAATGGTCTCTGTATATGTGAAAACACGTCATGCTTTCTCACTCATTAACAGACGCATTGTCTGTCTGTCTCTTTTCTAGGGTAATGAGCGAAAAAGCAAGACTTTTCGCATCCATTATTGTCTTCTGAATACGCGACTATAATCCGTCAATTTACAGTGAAATCTTCGATAACAATGTGTTTAAATATACGTTAATATAACTTCCGTAATATGAAACTAACTACAAATATACTACCTTATAATTGAAAATCGTAAACTACATTGGTAAACCAACAATACTTATATTAAACATATAAATGTACTAGCTACCCATGCCCTACAACGAAAAAGCACATTTAGCACAAGCATACAATAAAAAGCGTGACACGATCTATCAAACTACTGTCAGATGAGCGTCGTACTGTCAAAATGTCAGATTAATACAGAAAAGAAAAAGTAAACCATTTCTACATATATGATAAAGAAATTAGTAGTTTTCCTTATCATATGCCAAACCGTTATTCAGTTTTAGATGGATAAATTTCAACCTGTAAAAAAGACTATCTGTTAGAATATGTTAATAAATTCTGTCAATTACGAAATGTCACATTTAAATTGACATGTCAAAAAGCCAGAATTCGGAATGAGAAACGGATTTATGTGGCAAGCGGAATATTTTATGAACTAATTCAAAAAATAACGAAATGCAAACTATTACAATTGAAAGGGCGCCATCTTGTGCAGCAAGATACAACAAAATGGCGGATTGACGTTCTTTTATTTTGAATAGAAAATTTGAAATAAGAACGCGTTTGTTTTCCGCCTGCCACAAATAGGACGTTCACAAGGCCGCAAGCGGGCTGAGGTTAACGTAAGCACTTATGGACATCACAATAGGCTGTTGTTCCTCACGCTTACTCATAGACAATTTCCCAAAGCACTCCGCTGCAAGCGTGCGGGAGGTGACGCGAAATGTATGCGATATGCTCGGGTTGAAATTGGAATGAGGTATTTATTGATTGCTGTACTAGCTACTAAATACATATAATACGGATAGTGTACGGAATATAATAATCGATTTTGACGAATAATCTGTAGATGGCGAACATTTACAGGTACAGCCCTAACCAAATTTATATTGCAAAGTAACGATAGGATAGATTTTATCCTTTTCTTTCCTTGAATATTACAAGATTAGTAATGATAAATAAATGATCGAACCAGAGTCATCCCTTTAACAAGATGTAAGTTATCAAATAAAGGGTAAAAAATATCAAAAAAAATAATAAACGGATTATTTAAAGAACTGAACTGATTATTTTAAGACCGCACTTATTCCGATTCCGATACAAATCGCAAAAAATACATAAACCGCGAATTTGAGTTTTGTATAATAAACATTTTGAATCAAAATTGCCAGTGTCACTCCGTACTTTTACACAATTTTTTGCTTGATATAAATATCCAAATACCTAAAAATGCTCAAATTTAATATCTCTTAAAAATATTCGTTGGTCCATGATTATAAATGACTATATATACAATACATGTGTGACAGTGTGTGTTCTAATGCTCCCAGCAAAGCGTGTCTGTACATTCCTCGTCACCCCGCGCGCCCGTCCTTACCTCAGATTCGTCCGAATCCGTCGTCGTCCGTCTCCTCCGAGAGGTCGGTGACCTCGCGGGACTAGCGCCCCCTGTCGGCGTACTGAAGTGATTCTCATCAAACGTCAATGCCTCCTCCTCTAATTCTTCTATTATCTCTATTCGTTCTTCTTCGTTCTCTGCATCTACTTCTGTTTCGTTGTTATGTAAATCTCCATTAGATTCAACATTTTCTGTAACGCTCTCTGCCTCTCTAATTTCTGTATCTCCATTTTCTATATCTAAATTTTCTACCTCTGCATTTTCAATCTCAGTAGTCTCTACGTTTGGTTCAGTTTCAAAATTTTCGTTAGTTTCACCATTCATGGCATTGGCGTCACCGTCTACCACATCTTGACTAGAAGCTGCATTATCACAATCAGCTTGAGCATCATTGTTAACAATTTCGTTGCTATCATCATTTCCCTGTATTCGAACAGTTTCATTGGCGCATACAACATCGTCTTGATCTTGGTTATCTCTTAAATTATTATCACAGTCAGTTTCATTACTTAAACTAGTTGTTTCCCCGGCGCCTTGTGCCCCTTCCTGGTCTATGTCACTGAGTTCCGGAGATCTTAATGGAGTGGAGAAAGGCGTAGGATCAGGTGTGTTTGTGTCTCCGCTTCTATTGCTTACATCCTCCTGTCAGAGATTTATATGCCATTATGCACTTACAAACTTATATCTGCAGATAAATCAACTGCACAAATAAGTTTGCATACCACTCAAGACCTTTTATTGTTTTTTTTTTTTTAAGATCTTACTATAGAGTGCTTAGAATTGTCTATGACAGTGAGGACACAATGTATGTTTAAGGTTGCACCCGTGAACCGTTGGCACCGGATTAGTATTGAATGATGTTGACTATGAGATTTATGCGTGGCTGAGTACTCATTAGGGCAAGCAATGATATCGGAAGTTAATCAGTACCAACATTCGACTCTCGGTTTTAAACAATAGAGTTTTTATTTGATTAAAAGCCTATCGGAGAAATTCTATGTTCTTGGTATTGAAGAACTTTTGATATGGCATGCTTTACGAAATTCTTGAGTTTTAAATCATTAATACCGTAATTAAGAACATATTAACATGTCCGGAATCATTATACTCTGTATTTTATGTCCTAAGTATATTATTTTCTATCAAATGCACATAAATTTTGGATCTACCGATGACTTAAAGCATATTCATTAAAAAGCGACATCTATTTAAAACAATCGATTCCAAAATTAGGTTATTTCATGGTAGTCTTCATACCCTACATTAGATGTCGCCACCATGCTATCGCAAAAGAAAAAAAAGCACTGCAATTAAAAAAACACAACATCCACTTGCAAAAAAAAAACAATTGTTAGTCAATACCTCATATAGATTGTGTACAGTTGGCCACATAGAAAGGTATACACTTCATCTTTGCACTTACACTTTAGGTAGTATCATGTGGTCCCATTACCTAAAAAAAAGATTTAGTTCTTTTTATTGCCAATAGATGGCGCTACAAAGATGGAAAAAATTCAAATTGGTTATGATCCCGCTTATCTCTCTCTCATCTTAGCGTCTTCCCGGTTGCTTCCTTAGCTGATTGCTTTGGAGCCCAGGGCCCGCTTATATTTGGCGAAATAAAAGTGTAAAGTATTAAAACACGTTTTTTAAAGTAATGACATTCTAGCACAAACTGATTTAGTGCTTTATTTAACAAGTTATGAAATCAATAATCACTTTATCAAGTGATCGATAGATGGAGTTAATATGTCTCAGTATGGGGAGGACTCTATTAGTACACTAAAAATAGCCGCGTTTCTTTGCATGGCGGTTGAATATCTTGACTAGTATTATGTAATCTGTGGTAGTATACATTTCTATGTGGCACACTATACGATAGTAGGCTTTTGCCCTACGACGCCGGGGCTATTAAGCGTACTGCTAATAAGCGTATGGGGCGTAACATCAGGATTTTTATTGAATTCATGCTCTTCATAAACGTATAGCTTCCCTAAACAGCACCTTAAAAACAAGGTAAGTAGGCGGAGCCTTTTTTTTCTGAACTATTACTACTACTAGTTGGCAAACAGGCCAAGACTAGTGGTTGTCGTAATCTATAAATGCCCACGACAAGGGAGTATATATATAAACCTTATCAACGCAAAAAAAAACAGGCGTTGCTTATAGCATTTAAGCATACGATCGCCTGATAGTAAGCGGTTACCGTAGCCTATGAACGCCTAGAACACGAGATTAACGCACTCCAGAATCATGAGAATTGTTTGCTATTAACAATATCGAGCGAAAATATAAGTACTATAATAAATTACAAAAAAAAGAAAGAAAAAAAAAATGAGATATAAACAGATCAAAAAAAAAATTTAATGTTAGTTTATTTCCTCGTTTCTTTGCCTAACAATTAGACAATATTTTTAACCAAAATGAGTACACAGCATAAAATATCATATCATAAATTAGTTACTCGCTGAAGCCAGCTATATTAAAGTTATAAATATCGATAAATAAAATCCCTCCTAAAATAATACACCTAAACTTTGAAATAAAAAGGGAAACTCTTAAAAAAATATCAAAAAGCCCAAACTGTAAGAAAAAATATACAATTAAGACTTCATTTAAAGTTGTCGAGATATCAAATCAGTTTTTTTTTTATTTCATCACATCTATAGTAATATAGCTGAAGAGTTTGTTTGTTTGTTTAAACGCTTATAACTCGACAACTTTATTATCATAGTTACAGACAGAGTCGCAATTCTCACGGACTGGACAGAGCCTAAAAAAGTAAGGAATAAATTGTACAGCGGAAAAAAAAAATATCTGAAATATTCAAATGTGAGTCGGTCTAACCCGTAACTTGTGATTATATCTGTAATAATAGAAAACCTACTAAATTTTAACGCCATTTGTATGCTATGCTATGCATGCACAATACCGAATTTGTAACTAGGTCAATTACAAGGAAACTATACACCTCTCGCTCGAACAATATCCTTGTCCCTTGTGCCAACAGAGACAACGATATATTTGTTAGCGGCGATTAATAATTGACCGAGTTATATCATTAACCATGCAACACGATAGGTTTAAACAACCCATAAATAAAGACCTCAAAAAAATAAAAATAAAATTTTTGAAAGCAATGTTGTGGGCACAAATCAAATAAAAAGGAATGCAAGAACCGCCATGTATATTAGGCATAAACATTTTTTTTTTAAATTAAAACATAATTTATTTTATTTTGTGCCAGCAATATATGCTCCTTTTATAAATCTATTCAAAAATGCATGCGTCAAATCGGATCGAAATAAAAAAGCACATCAAGTTTATTTTTTCGCCAAAATGAGACATTCTCTTTTTAAACAAAAATCCCCAATCATGCATTGTATTATTAGAAGGAAGGAAGGCGGACAGTGAATTGATCAATTACAATACCTAGAAATTTTTACTTGATTGTGATTGGTTAATTCACAGTCTGCTCCGCCCAGTAAGTAGCCTATTGTGTTCAATCCACAGATTCAATCGATTAAATGACACCTGACACAAGCAATTGATATTTGCGATTGAATTTTAGTTTGTATAGTTGACCCACCAATAATTATGTCAGATGATTTAATAGGCTAATGCCCGAATATTCAAACGCTACTCAATTTTGAGAGCAGCTCAAGTATCATGCTGTCGCGCTGAACATCAGCGATATGACAGTGACAGCATGATATTTGAACGGCTCTCAAAATGGCGTAATTTTCATTATTTGGTGCCGACATCGGGCATGTGGCGATTTTATGCCGTCATTAAATAGTTAAATGTTCAACAAGTGACCAACACATAACTTTATTTACATTAAAATACACAATTGCTTTGTTATATAGAATTGTATGAGACATGACACACCGCGCGCTACGTGTGCGCATTGTGGGTCCAGAACGTAATTATTTGCAATTTTTTTGTTAATGTTTAATCACCCTTACGGTCACTGGTAGCCGCGTAACGTTATAGGTTCTATTGTTCCCTCGGCAAGCTGACATACCTGGTGCTGCGAGGCCGATGGACTGGAGGAATGTTCTTCATCAGCGGAGATGTGGAACCGCCGCTGAAACTCCGTGACGGCTGTCTCCATACGCTCCGCTTGGGACTCAGTGCTTTGTATGCGGCTGGAATTCAATTAGTACTACATTACAGGCGAGGCTTGGAAATCAAGCAATTTGCATACATATTAAACATTTTGGTTAAAAATACGAGGACGTGAATTGCGATTACGACCGAGGCTTGTACAGTACTTTTCTTCCTCTTTAAGATGAAGCAAATTCTGTGTCAAATTGTATATTGGCTCAAATAACAAACCAGCGCTTGCTTTGTTCTTTTCAGTTTTTGAGATGCGCATACATAGTACATACTTAAAGCAATAACAGATTGTTGGTACAATCTTGGTACCATACAGCTGGCCCACTTAGGCAGTTCCGTTTAAAATGGGGGGAAACTAAGGTATCGTGTCAAATCGGTACCTGGAAGCTCCTAAGCCGGGTCGTAACCAGAAAAGCGCTGGGATGATAGTAATAATAATTTACTCACGTGAACGTAGGCCGCTCCCATTGCGTGGACCTCTCTATGTGGTTGACGTAATACGTCCGGCCGTTGGCGTCCTGTCGCTCTTCCCAACCAGGGGGTAACGGGTCGCCTCCGATAACCTACAACAATACAATACAATACATTACACAGAATACAAATATATTAAATATATAGGGACAAATCACACAGTTTGAGTTAGCCCCAAAGTAAGTTCGGGACTTGTGTTATGGGATACTAACTCAACGATACTATATTTTATAGCAAATATATATATATAGATAAACATCCAAGACCCAGGTCAATCAGAAAAAGATCATTTTTCATCTTGACCTGACCGGGGATCGAACCCGGGACCTCCTGAGTAGCGGTCTGGCATGTTGACCATTACGCCACGGAGGTCGTCAATATAATACAAATACTCTTAACAGCATAAAATTAATCATTTAACTCGAAAAATCCAGACAGAATAAAAAAAAACTGTCAAAACAATTTTTTTTTATTTTCATGATTGTCATGTGACAGACGTGTTCGCGAAAAGATCGAGGGTATTAACGATCTCATACTGACACTTTATCTTTCAACTAACCAGGTTGACTGGTAGCAAATGTAGCGAATGCTTTAGCATTGAGTCCGCCTTTTGTACCATATTATTAGGTAAATAAAGTTTAAAATAATTAAATAACTATGTCACAAATACATCTGACTCAGATAGTACATACTATAGCCTCACCTTCCTCAAGAAACAAGAAATTATTAAATGCAAAAAACAAAGTCAAATACATTTGGAGTTTCTAGATTTAAAGTCGTTTAAACAAATTCCATTGGACAGCTTGAGAAATCCATGTTGGCCACTAACAAACTCATCATAATAATAATATCAAATTCAAAATCGACCTTGGATTACATGACACAATTTTACTTGTTAGATATAGGTATTGCAATGTTATAACGTAGACCTAGACGTACTCCAATTCAGGAATAAAGCAAGAATTATAATTATTTTTCTATTCATAATTAAATTACTTATTAGAAATGCATGTAACCTCTGTTCAATGACTAGAATGAAATAGTTATAATCCATACTAATCCATACTACCATACTAATCCATGATAATATTATAAATGCGAAAATCTGTCTGTCTGTCTATCACCTCTTCACGGCTAAACGGCTGGACCGATTGTGATGAAATTTGGTACGGATGTAGTTAATGACCTGAGGTCAAACATAGGCTACTTTTGGGCGCGATATAACCGAGTCCCACGCGGGGCGAAGCCGCGGGGAAAAGCTAGTAATATTATAAATGCGAAAGTCTGTCTGTCTGTCACCTCTTCACGGCTAAACGGCTGGACCGATTGTGATGAAATTTGGTAGGGATGTAGTTAATGACCTGAGGTCAAACATAGGCTACTTTTGGGCGCGATATAACCGAGTCCCACGCGGGGCGAAGCCGCGGGGAACAGCTAGTAATATTATAAATCAACATGTTAATTTTGTATGCCTGCTGGCGCACACAGAGAACTGTTCTGAATTTGTAAAACCTTTTGTAACCTGTGTATGACAAAAATAAATGATTATGATTATGATCAAAAAGGAAAAAAAAAATAGAAAAAATATTTTTTTGTCCATATATCCAATTCAAATATGGATTCAATTTGTTTTCTCCAATTCAAATATGGATTCAATTTTTACTGTAATTTCGAACCGTTTAAATATATTGAATTACCAACTATATCATTTTAACCGACTTCAAAAAAAGGAGGCGGTTCTCAATTCGTCGGTATGTTTTTTTTTTTTTATGTATGTTACCGGATTACTCGAAGACGGCTGGACCGAATTGAAATTTTTTTTTTTAGTTCGAGAGGGTATACTTTCCAATTGGTCCCATATTCAGCAGGTCAGGATCTGATGATGGGATCATGGAGAAATCGAGGGAACTCTTCAAGTTTTGTATTGGACATGGGTATTTTTTGATATATTCCATGTTAGTAAGGTGAAACGTAGGTGGGACCATGATGGAAAATTTAACCTACTTTCAAAAATGCGAGGTATTTACAACTTTTTGATTGCAATATATCTTGCTCGATTACTCGAAGACCACTGAATCGATTTGTAAAATTCTTTTTTTGTTAGAAAGGGTATACTTTCGAGATGGTTTCATAGTCATCAGATTAGGATCTGATGATGGAATCATGGAGTTATCGAGGGAACTCTTCAAGTTTTTTTGTGATTTGGGTCGTTTTTGAAATATTCCATGTCAATAAGGTGAGACGGCGCTGATGACGTTTACCCGACTTTCCAAAATGCAAAGTGTTTACAACTTTTTAGTTGTAAGGCATTGCGTATTCAAAACTAAAAAGTATAAAATAATTGTTTTTGCCTAAAAAACGAAACCGACTTCCATTCCTCAACTAAAAAGGATGAAATAATTAATACATTTTTGATTAAATATGCTTCATATCAAACATTTGAATAAATTTGAAGTTGGTGCCAATTTTACGAATTCGTTGACTAGCTGCTGGCTCGTTAATTAGCATATTTTATTAAAAGAACCGGCACCGACTTCAGATTTATTAAAATGTTTTATATGAAGCATATTTAAACAACAATGTATTAATTATTTCATCCTTTTTAGTTGAGGAATTGAAGTCGGTTTCCTTTTTTAGGCAAAAACAATTATTAAAATGGCAGTAGACTAACTTATGCGTAACGTATCAGCACTTAGGCAAAGGAAACATCAGAAAAAATGTCATACTTATATAAAAAAATACCAATATAAAATACGCATTTTTTTAAATTATGTCTTCAGGTGTTTTTTTAAATAAATGTAAAGGACTGAATAAAAAAACGTTTGAAGGGGTCCTTTTTAAAAAAAACGTCAGTAGTGCCATTAAACAGATCAATGAAGATCCGAGAATCCCAAGAACATTGTAAAAAAAAAGCGAAAACAAAATTGCGTCGTCCAAAGACAGCTATGCGAAGGGAAGCGATAAACACATAAAATAACGTACAAACTGTGACGGCTCGATTATCTCCCAATCGTCGCCCGTAAAGGACGGGACCGTCAGCGCCGCGCCCGCCAATACCTAGCCAAATACACCGTTGGTTATTTAATTATCCGAGAAACTAAAACACTAGACTTGGTTCGTACATTTCAAAGAATCTTAGCGTCTTATTTGAACCTTATTGACATAGCGATTAAACGTTGTTTTAAATGGCATTGCGTAGAGTTCGTCGACTTCCAATGATATAAGACATTCACACACACAGAGACACACACGAGGGTTTGCCTAAGAAAAAAAAATTGATAAAGCTCAGTTTTCTGTAATCTGTGGTAATATTGAACAACTTTCTGCGTGATTTTTTACAACTTACCAATAAACTAGATTTTTTGAGGTTTATTTTTGAGGTTGTTTTGATAAATATACGGTTTTAGGTTATCAGGTAATTAAAATGAAAAATCCGCCAAAAAGAGCACTTTATTTTATGTATACTTACAATTCTGTTTTTTTTTCTTTTATTATCTCTAGGAGCATTTCTAGAAATTATATTTTTTATTTAGATAGATTTTTTGGTCGGAGTGTACATTCATGGTGTATAACTGTTAACAGTAGCGATGGTGAAGCGACGCAAATCAATAAATAAAAATAAAGTTGGTTTTGAAAATAAAAAGTGAATTAAAAAAACAATTACCCATTTTACAAGTCTAATGCCCGAATACTCAAACGCTACTCAATTTTGAGAGCTGTTCAAATATCATGCTGTCATTGTGGGACAACCTACCGGTTCCACCATCTCCCAGTCGTCGGGCGGAGAGCTGGCCAGGTCTGTGTCAGTTTCCCCCACTCGTCCACTAGCGCCACCTGCTGTCAGTATATACTACAAGTGTGTTACCGGCTGCACCGCTTGTCCCTGCTGCTGCGTGGGTTCCACCATCTCCCAGTCGTCGGGCGGAGAGCTGGCCAGGTCTGTGTCAGTTTCCCCCACCCGTCCCACTAGAGCCACGTAAACTTCGATGTGCCCTCGGACGCGGGAGCGTGCGCTGGAAAAGATTGTCTATGTTAACTTTATTTTTTAACATATTCTTCATAATATTTAATGACTGCTGCTGTTCACCGCGGCTTCGTTCGCCCGAGATGTGTATGTACTAAAGCCTTCTTCTCTCTTCACCAGGCTATCATTCGCAGAATTATTTTTGAATCCGAGGAGTTAGCGTACCAGCGGCCAGTTTCCTTAGTAGTCATTTTCACTAATTCACCAGTTTACTCATCAGTTCTTAAGTTATTAGCGTTCAAACATACAAACTCTTAAGCTTTATTGTATTAGTGTGATTTATTTCTTCTTTCTCCTTATACAACTGAGGGCTTAACGCGATCCAAAAACAATTGAGTAAACGAGATGTCGCTTTCCATCACGTATTGCGCCATCACGCTTACTCATTCGTTTCTTGAACACATTTAGAAATCATAGAAGCCCCTGAATTGTATGTGTAATAATAGGTATCAAAGAGCCTGGTGAATCAAGGGACACGTTTGAGATCGTAATCTTTTCAGCCCCTTGATCTTTAATTTAAAATTTTAAACATAATGTCAAGTCAAGGCGCTGTGTCAGACGGACGACAAAGCGAGGGCCTAGATAAATTTTGATAATATATTCTTAATGTTATATTAGACAATTAAAGCTTCATCCAAAAACAATACAACATCGATTTTTACGAATAGTTTTACTTGTCTTACAACACTCATCTACACACCAGGGGTTAGGGTAAAAGTGTAACAAAATTGGGGTGAAAATAATATGAAATTATTGAAAAATACTAAG
Source organism: Apomyelois bistriatella (assembly GCA_947044815.1). NCBI lineage: Eukaryota > Metazoa > Arthropoda > Insecta > Lepidoptera > Pyralidae > Apomyelois > Apomyelois bistriatella. The sequence goes on from OX345705.1 coordinate 966,205, forward strand.
TTATCAAGTAAATTGTTTTACACCCAATAGCGATAAGATAACTTAGACATTGGGAAATAAAAATAAATTACCTAGTTTAGTTGTAAATGAGAAACTTAAGATTTCGACGGCGAATATATTAGGTAGATGCTTTCTGTACAATTATTTTAAATTCCTCGTACGAAATCAGTTTCGAACAAGTAATTTAAAAGCCTCGTACCAACGTACCAGTTTTTAAACTCTAGCCGCCGTATTAAGAGACATTTTAACTAAAATATGTTTTGGCTCTTTCTCTCTTACCTGACACTTCATGTGAAAGAACGAGACGAAACACATTTTAACTAAAATAGGCTTAACAAACGTTTCTTAATACGAGGGATAGTTCTTTAAACGGCCGAAGCGGCACGATCATAATAATATTAGAAATCTGGTACCATATCTTATATTTTTGTAATCAAATATAGTTTAACTAGATGTTGCCTGTGGTTCCGTCCGCGTGGTACTCGGTTATATCGTGGCCTTTACTTTTTGTCGGTCTAACCGTAAAATATGTGTTAAACAATTGCTATTCCCAGGCTGCTATAAGATATCTATTTTATTGGCTAATCAAAACAATATTTTCAAGTCGACATGGTTATTTAATTACATTTGAACCAAAACCATTTTGACTAAAAAAATAAATAAAACATTACGATTGAAGATTTCAAAATCGCTATCCTCCGAGCCTTACACCATACACAGCAAAAAAAAACTAAAATAATTTTTTTTATAAAAAAATAAATAAAACATTACGATTGGAAATTTCAAAATCGCTATCCTCCGAGTCTTCTATTACACCAAACACAGCAAAAAAAAAAAAAACTAAAAAAGAAATGTAAAAAAAAAAACATTACGATTGGAAACTTCAAAATCGCTATCCTCCGAGCCTTCTATTACACCATACACATCAAAAAAAAAACCCTAAAAAAATGGTTGCCTGTAAAGTCGGTTTTACGGGCGAAGATTTTACGTGACAACGTCTTTTTCTCGGTAGAATATTTATTGATATGAATATAATCTGCGCGCGCGGCAGGGGAGAGAGACGCAAGGCATTCGGCGGGCCTCTCTCTCGTTCGGTGACTCATCGTAACGTTACCGAGCGTTACACTTTTTCATAAGTGACTCCCAGCCGCAACCTAATTTAAGACGTTGTCACGTCAAAAAAAAAAAAAGAGAAAAAGAAAAAAAAAGGAGGCGTCAACAACACCCATGCACTACTTACACAGACCTGCGCGGGCGCAGCGGGTACTTGGCGGGCGGCGGGCGCGCGCTGGCGGCGCTCTCGGCCGGCAGCGCCGCCAGCGGCAGCTCCACCATGCCGAGGAAGTCGTCGCGGGTCAGACGGTTCTCGTCGAACACTTGGATTAGGAGCTTGTGCTCTTCGGGTTTCACCTACAAAACAATGTATACAGAATGGTTTTCAAACACAGGGGAGTTTTGGTGGGAAAAAAGTAGGACAACGGCGCTTGTGGCATGATATGAAACGAAGGCAATTTTGTATTAGATTTAGAAGTATTTATAGATTAATTGACGTGACAACGTTTTATAATTCGATGGAGCCGGCTGCACGCACGAAAAAACATGACGCAATCCGGCGTTACCTCGCTCTGAGGCGTTCCATTTAAGGCTTGAAGTGCAAGCGAATTTCTTATGACGTTGTCACGTTCAACTATCGTCAGTAAACCGACTTTACAGACAACCGGTTTTTATTTAATATACTTTTGGTACTTGGTCAATAAACATCTAGTATAACACGAATATGTGATTTTACTGAAGATAGATCGCCTCAACCCCAAAAAAGATCAGTTGCAACAGCTTGGCTCGTCTGATCGTATAGCATTGGCAACACCCATATCACGTTGACATAAAGGTTTCTCTGACCGGCTGAAGCCGATTTCGCGTAAATAAGTGTGGGGAGACCCTAATGCAATTTTTTTCATTAGACAGCCAATACATACTTGAGCGTTGTTTGTTTATATTATACCACATAACAAGCGGGACAATGGACACATTCCCATTGCAGTACAAATATCCTGGAGAGTCGAACGATTATCGTTCAATCACCGGTTATGTCGCATGAAAATCATTCGAAAACGAACGATAATCATTCGACTCACCGATTCCTGGTGGTATACCCTGTACTCACCCTGAATACAAACTCCTGATTCCATACTGGATTCAATGTCTGAAACAGAAAAAAAAATATTTTACAATAAAATCTAATATTGTAACACAATATTTTTGCAACATGTACACCAGATAACGGGTAAAAGTAACTTTACTTGCTTAGTTACTCTTACCCCATATCTGGTGTACATATTTATGTGGCCCACTGTACAACGCTTCGATTTGGAGACTGAAAGGGAGGTGGTGAAATCATTGGGTACTATGGCGATAGAGAACACGAGTAGGCAATATACGAGTGAGACCCTTAAGGTGATCGAGCGTCAACATTCTGCGGTAAAGGCGGAACTATATTACGCAAGAAGGTAAAAAAAAAATGAGAAAAAAGATATAAAAAAAATTATTACGCGACAAAAGTAAACACTTAAAAAAAAAATATCATGTCAAAAAACTAACAGCCGCGGTTGATATAAAGAAATAATTATTGTATGATTGAATTAAATTTATTAACATAAAATATGGCCACATAGCTTTAAAATAAAAATAAACAAAATATTTGAGAACTACAATGACAAAACAACAACGGAGATAATAAAAAATAGTGCGATTCTGGACAAAAGCCATGGAATATTTTCACGTTAAACAAATATTTGTCACCTATTTTCTAAACTTTTGCGTCGCAGCGTCGCCATAGTAGGTACTATTATATATTCTGTGACGTCGCGTAACGGCTTAACCGAGATTTTTTTTTATGTTTATTTCCCACTGTACTCCATAATAAATAAATAAATAAATATATAGAGACAAATCACACAGATTGAGTTAGCCCCAAAGTAAGTTCGAGACTTGCATTATAGGATACTAACTCAACGATATTATATTTTATAACAAATACATATATAGATATATATATATATTTGTCTCGCGTTTTCGAAAACGGCTCTAGCGATTTCTTTGAAATTTTAAACATAGGTTTTTATAAAGTAAAAAAAATCATTTAGCCAGGTTCCATGTCTGGGAAAAATCGTTTTTCCCATATTTTCCAGCGAAAAGATTTTCCGCATGAAATTGTAGTTATAGTACAATAATTTCGGCGCCAGCGAGTCTGCTTCGATAGCCCAGTGGTTAAGACATCTGCTTTGAACTCTGGTGGTTCCAGGTTCAAATCCCAACTAAAGAAAGTTTTTTTTTTTTTTGTGTTTTTTGTTTGTTTTGTAGTATAAAAGTATTAAATCAGTATAAATCGCGCATATATTATTTTAAAATGGCTTGAAAGAATTATTAATTCGGTAATAAATAACGTATTAAAATATTTTCCTAAGAAACATTATAGTTTCAAATCACAAGTCATCCCAGTATCACCATTTTCTCAGGATTCCGTCATCAGAACCTGTTGAAACTAATATGGGACCAACTAGACGGTCCAACCTTTCAGACAAAAAATGAATTTCAAATCGGTTCACGCGTCTTTAAGAAATCTAGTAACAAACATTAAAAAAAAGATTCCGACGAATTGATAACCTCCTCCTTTTTTGAAGTCGGTTAAAAATTGAATGATAAATTCTACCACTGACCCAAAGGAAATACTTACCAATCCACGGAGTAAATAGTGTACCTACCAATTCAAATAGGACTGAAACGTGGAAAGACTTAAGGAATGCAACTAACAACGGTTGACGCTAGATGGCGGTAATCTATTTAGTGAAAAAGTACAACGCGCTATCGTTGTGTTTTCACAAAAATTGCATTGAAAGCTGTGTTGTGTTACTTAACAATTTTTCACACTATGCTTTATGCCATTGTCATAAATATTATGTACCTATTTCATTTGTTTGTTCAGATTGTAGTAAAACTAAAAAAAAAAAATCTAAATACTAAAATAAAATCTAAAAATAAACGAAGTAAAAAAAATCCGTTTTTCCGTTCATTTATAACTAGCTGTTCCCCGCGGCTACGCCCCGCGTGGGACTCGGTTATATCGCGCCCTAAAGACCTCAGGTCGTTAACTACATCCCTACCAAATTTCATCACAATCGGTCCAGCAGTTTAGCCGTGAAGAGGTGACAAACAGACAGACTTTTGCATTTATAATATTAGTATGGATGGATACCATAACTACCGAGCGGAGCTCGGTCGCTCAGGTACCTACTATAAATTTATTTGTACTCGCGTTTTCGAAAACGGCTCTAACGATTTCTTTAAAATTTAAAACATAAGTTTTTACATAGTCAAAAAATAATCTTGCTAGGTTACATGTTTGTAAAAATTCATTTTACCCATATTTTCACGCAAAAAGTTTTTCTGCATAAAACGAGCGAAGCTCGGTCGCCCAGGTACTAAGAACATAATATACCTAGTGTGTAATTTTCAAGCTTCGCTTGATAACTTCAAAACTGCCATCTAGCGACAGGACCAACGGTTTACGTGCCTTACGACGCACGAACGAACTCAAAACAGAAAAAAACATGTAGAGAAAAACACAAGTTAGAGCGAATGCGCAGGGCAGCCGGACCGGCATTTTGTCGGATGACAGAGCTTGTTTTAACATTAACGTTAGGTTACGTTACGTTTACTTGCTGAACATACCGTAGTAAGTTCCTCTTAACTTTAAAATAAACGTTACTTGCTAACAAAGTATCGTTACGTTACAACAAGCCCTGTCTCAATCCGGTAAAATGCCGGAACGGGCGTTCGGTCTTAGGCTGCGCTCGCCGAACAACACGCATGTAGCTTATCCAATCCATATCACATTATCTGTAAAAACAAAGCCTACTACTACCTAGATGATAATTGTTAAACTATCTGAGATGCCTTAAAGCTGCCTGAAAAATTGACAGTGTTTGCGACTAACACTCTGGTCTTGTTCCATGCCTAAACAAAACCTAGTACTTTAGAAAAGAATAACGTTTGTCATATTCACCTTTTTCTTCGTCTTCGTTAGGAAGGTTTCGAGGGTGACGTCACCATCAACTTTCTGCAGCTCCACGCGCACATAGGGATCGCTGCGAAATAAAAATATAAACATCACATTTATATACGAACTAGCTTTTGCACGCGGCTCCACCCGCGTGGTACTCGTTTATATCGAGCCGAAAAGTATCTAAGTAAGTAAGTAAGCTCCATGTAATAAATCAGCGCCATATTCGGGACCATGACTAAATGTACCAGCTCTTCACGCGCACGCGCATATAACGTTATTGTTTAGTAGAACTAGACAAATAAAAGATGATATTAGAAAAATACACTTTTATTTTATTCGATAGTTATACAATGAAGTTAGGGTCGTGGAGTACAAGCACAAAGTTGGTGACGGAAGTAAGAACAGCAGTAATGTACTCAACTGGCAGATGTCAAGCGTTAGAGGACTAACAACTTTTTTTTTTGTGACCTACAATATTAGCTATTAGCAAACTCGCGAGCGATGCAACGCTCTTTTGCCAGAAGGGCCGACACTAGGGTGCCTTTAAGGCCTACAAAGAACCTACTGGTGGCGAGAAGCGCCCTGGTACATTTTGGTACCTGGAAATCGAGCTACTGTTCCTACTTCGTTGCACTCGCCGGCGAGTGCGGTGTGTCGGTGTGCCTATGGAAAATCCCCGTCTCCTTTGAGACTGGAGATTTTCGTATGGCCGATTAGCTACCGTGATGGGGTCGTCGGGATCAAAGAGAACATTCCTCGGGCGTCGGTGCCGCAAGAGGACATCCTTAGTCGGGCTGTAGGACCAACAACTACCAGTCGAGCCATTTATAGGGCCTTCGGGGACGCTGCGGTGAGGGGAGGTGGTCCGGCTGCAGGGGCTGGTAGTGGCAGCAGCGCCACACGCAGGTTGTAAAAGTCAACTGAGGGAATCGGCAAACGGGCGAATCATGACATGCGATACGGCTAGCAGGCCATTACTATTGATTTCCTGTTTCAACTACCGTCATGCTAAACGTGGCCTAAGGTCTTATAACCAGGCTCTGTCTAACCCGTTTGAGATGAAGACGTGATTATAATGTATGTATCTAAATTCATTTCATTTCGCTCAGATGAAATATATATGCGAACAAGCACAATCATACGTCAATACAGTGGACCAAATACAAAAGTATCCACTTTAACTGAAACTAAAAATGGTACATTTGTCTATGTAGCCCGCTGTACTTATGAGTCAGTTAACACGACACTCCTTTCTTATCAATAACACAACTACAATATGTAAATGACGTCATTTCATTGTATTTTCTTAATTAGTCCTTCCTATCACGTTTTACACAATGCTTACATATTCACGCTCGTATACTAGAATTTCCCTTTGCCTCGGAATCCACATTCATAGGTACTTCATTTTTATTACATAGTATTAAACAAAGTGACTTTCTCTGTCCCTGTATCCCTTTGTATGCTTAAATCTTCAAAACTACGCAACGGATCTTGATGCGGTTTTTTTAAATAGATAGAGTGATTCAAGAGGAAGGTTTTTATGCCGGGGCGGGTCGCTAGTATAATATTATAAATGCGAAAGTCTGTCTGACTGTCTGTCTATCTGTTACGCTTTCACGGTTCAATCGCTAGACAGATTTTGATGAAATTTGATATGAATATTCCTTAGGACCAGGGCACAGAATTAGTAATAGTACTACGTAACCAGGGGTAAAACATAGGCTACTTGTGAGCGCGATATAACCGAGTCCCACGCAGGCGGAGCCGCGAGCATTAGCTAGAGACGTAGTAAATAGTACAATCGGAGGTATAGGAGTCCGCTAAGAACTTACTGCTGCTTTGACTTAGAATTTCTCAACATCACCTATTGGCTGACTGGTAGAAAAAAGCCCAAGGCTTTTTCCCATCTTTTCCCTATACAGGGTCTATGAATAAAAATTTACTTAAAAAAACTATAAACCGACTATGTGCTGTCTAAAAAAGATGAACAAGGAAATAATTGAGATAAAAATCCAGAAATGCATAGGTACAAAAATTAAGTTAAAAAACTATAACCCACCTTAAGGTGTCTAAAAAGGAGGAAACAAGGAAATATTTATAATATTTTTATACATACATATATACATATATAGACTGTCAAAATCATTACCCTTCCTTTTGGCTTCGCCGTAGTCGGGTAAGAAGATCTGAATCTTTGGAACGGATTTCTCCAAAATTCTCACGGGAACGGAGCTACGGGCGGCCGCTAGTAATATTATTATATGTTTTGACAGGTCGATGTGTCATTGACTATAGTTGTAAACTGGGTGTAATGACCCTATGACTCAGGCAGGGCCTTGGACCATAATCGTGTCATGTGAATTGGTGAAAGTCAATGGGGGTTTATTAGCTATGTTCCAAATACTGAGCTATACATGAAAGGTAAAATATGAATTAGTTAAAACCGTAACATTTACTATAAACTTTCAGTATTATAATACCATGGTTTTATAATTTGTAATGCCAGGAAAGCATCGCCCGGGCAATGTCTGGAAAAACTCATAATACTGGGCAAAACAGAGGGAAAACGCGCCAAAGGAAATCATCCAGATGGGTAGACAGCGTCATATTTTTTCAAACTCCCTTACCAAAAAAAATAGTAAAAGAATACTATAAATTATGACAAATTTCAAATCCAAGATGGCTGCCACCACAAAATGATTTTTTAAGAAATTTGAAAAATCATTTTATTTAATTAAACTTTTACAATATACCTAGCGTAGATTTATTCATTTATTTATTTACGCAATTGTATTGGAAACTCCAGTTAACATAGTGTTAAATTTTAAAAAAATAAATAAAGTATGTTGAGTCTGCTTGCAAGCAACACCTATTATAGTAGACATTACTACATTTAAAATAATGTAAAACATGGTCTATTAACCTATGAATGAAACGCAATTAGTAATACATTGTCTTCCTCTGTATGCAAATGTCGTAGTACCGGTACCGAGTGACTTTGTGATATGTCGCGCAAAACTCCTATGTAAATGGAACATCGCCTCGGATCCGCTATCATGCCCATGCGCAGAAACACAAAGCAAAAAAGAAAGAGAATAACAACACAAAGCAAAAAAAAAAAAAGGGTAAAGAGTGGTGAGGTGTGAAACCTCGCATATTGCGTATATATATTAATAATAATAATATGTCGCGTAAACGGCGGATATAGAGTTGGATATTCTTTACAATCAGAGCGCCACTGGTGGCGAGTAACTGGGACTAATCAAAGGCTGCTGTGATCAACTCAGTGCTCCTTGGGTTAATTCATATCTTCTGTATAGTTTCTCTGTGGTCGCGTATATTACAATACTAGCTGTTCCCCGCAGTTTAACTCGCCCATTGTGTATAGTCGGCTGCAGAGAAATCTGACCCTCTTTTAATAGCGATACTTGTGGCATGGGGGTCAGATTTCTTTGCAGCCAACTGTACTATAAGCCTTTAAACTCCCCCAAGAATAAGGCTATCATATGCACAAAATAATTGCTAAATCTGATAGTAGTTTTAATTCTAAATAGCATTCAAACAAACAAAACTTTTTCACCTTTATAATCCATACTAATCCATACTAATATTATAAATGCGAAAGTCTGTCTGTCTGTCTGTCTTTCTGTCTGTCTGTCTGTCTGTCTGTCACCTCTTCACGGATAAACTGCTGGACCGATTGTGATGAAATTTGGTAGGGATGTAGTTAAAGACCTGAGGTCAAACATAGGCTACTTTTGGGCGCGATATAACCGAGTACCACGCGGGGCGAAGCCGCGGGGAACAGCTAGTAAAATATAAGCCAACGTAACGTAGCCTAAGTCACTCAAGGATTTAGAATTTTTCAAATCAATCCAGTAGTTTTGAAGCCTATTTAATGGAAACAAACAAACATTCAAATATTTCCTCTTTATAATATTAGTATAGATTATTTATTTTACTAAGTAAATAATGGCGGACTTAATGCTAAAATCATTCTCTACCCATCAAACATATGAAGAAACAGAAAAATTATGCAGCAAAAAAGGATGATAGCTTTGAATAAATAAATATAACAAACTACCTATTTGAATTTAACCCACTAACGCCCGAATACTCAAACGCTCTTCAATTTTGGAAGCTGCTCAAATATCATGGTGTCGCACTGAACATCAGCGATATGACAGTGACAGCATGATACTTGAACAGCTCTCAAAATTGAGTAGTGTTTGAGTATTTGGGCGTAAAACTAATGTTAAAAAGGTAAACTTACCTAGCACCAAATATATCCTTCTTAGCTAGAGAGTGGGCTCCTATTATCTTCAGTCGCAGCAGAAAGCTGTTTTCATCAGTCTGAAAGTACAAAATAATATGTATCAATAAAAAAACATATTAGAAATCTCATTGGCGTAAACTCAGGGCACTGAAGCCAACTTGAGATGCTACTTGCAAATTTTGGGTGTTTTTTTTTCTGCTTCTAATAGAACAATAAGCTGTTTTTTGTCTGATTATATTTTGTAGCTATGAAGTGCCAATTATAATTGTGAAAGCATTTCTCTCTAACAAACTCTCTTACTATCTCTATTTTAGAAATACTAGTATAGTACTACCTCTGTTGTCCAGTGGTTAAGGCATTTGCCTGTTGACCTAGGGGTCATGGGTTTGATATTTTTTAGTTATTTCCAGTTTGGTTAGGACATTACAGGCTCAAATCACCTGATTGTCTGATAATTAAGATGCTTCAGAAGCATATGGCCTGTGACAGAAGTTAAATAATCTTACATCTTTTCCCTTCTATTTCCAATTAGGTAATTTATAAATTTAAAGGAACTCCCTAAAATGAAGAACTTAACTCCACCCAATTACATAGTAGTGACATTTCAACAACAAAACAATAGACAAGTCCAAATGCATAACTATATCATATTAGAAATTGGAATAAAATTTCTATGAGAAATTCAAATTAATCATTCAGGAAAAAAACATGTGTTAACTGTGTGCGTTACATTATAAATTATATGAATTAATTTTCATATCATACAACTCCCGTTTTGGGCCTGTGTTATTTTAAATTATGTTTTACAATCAGCTGTCAAGTGTTAATCACTTATTAGATTTTATTTACTGGCACATAAAACAATCTAAAATAAATAAATCTTCTAACAAGTAAAAAACTAGTACATCAGGTTCTTGAACTCGTTGTAAAATAAAGTTAAAATGGTATTAATAAGCACCAAATAAATCAGTATGGCTTGTCAAACCATATAATCAATGTTGTGGAACTGTGAATGAATATCTCTGTTATCATCTTCTAGTTCAATAAACGACCGACACGAGCAAGTTATTCAATAACACCAAATCTCATTAACAGCTTAACCTTCAAATATTGTCAACCAATTTCTGAAAACTTGCACTATAGTTTCGACAAGGTAACACGAGATTATAAGGAATTGTTCAACCTGCGAGCAGGAGCCTTCTTAAGCCTTATTTATATGCAAATTAATGACAAGGATGTGTTTACATATTGTCATTGTTAATTATTCATTGCAATGGATCAGGAACCGTCAAATCTACTTACACGTGTGTCTGACTGCCAAGCCATCACCCATGTGAAAATACCACTTGTTTCCGAAGATAATGGGGAACACTTCACATTCCTTTTGCCAGTTTAGTTGGAACAACGGTTTGTAAAAAAGTTGTGACACGTTTCTCAGGACATTAATGTTTCACACTCTCGTATCACATGTACAGCACACACTTTACATTTAAATTGTTTGTTCGATTTTCTATTTATCAGATAGCCACTGAATCTAATTATATGCCTAAATTAATGAATGTAATCACAAATAAAAAACTAAAATATCACGAAGAATACCCTCAATGACATCAATTCTATTGACATGACAGCTGAAATTGTCAGTTTGTCACCTGGTTTTCCGTAAAAAAAAGTTACGTTTCGTTTTAGGCAGACTGGGTTGAGTAAGTAAGAGGTTTTGATATTTTTTATTAGCCGACTATATAAGGAGATGTAGTAAAAAGCTCTTAATTTTTATTTATTTGTTAAATTATGACACTCAAAACTATTTATATGTCAAGGGTGTTTTTACTAGCAAAATCTACATACACAGCACAGGTCAGTCTGAGTGATGAGCAAAGATTAAGGAAAGAAATTTTGCGCTCATTTTATATCATAATGAAAAATCAATCCATTATATTACCTGAGGTTGTAAAGAGTATCTCGGTTCAGGCCTAGGCGGTCGTTGATAATAATGATTGACGGACAGCGAGGCCGACCGACCTCTGTGGTTGTCGACCTCCAATGGCCTCACACTATGCATGACTGCAAACGTGCGAGGATCTATCATGTCGTAACAAAAGCACTACAATAACACTGCACCATCACTTCGAAATTCACATCACAAAAGTAGCAATTCAGATTTACTTGTTACTCCGATAAAATAAAGGCGCACACTGTCGACCCACACCGTCTCGTCTAATCTTATCATATCACTACAAAGAACGGGGACGATAAAAGAAGTGAGCGTATACAATTAGCATTTTGCTTTGATAACTCCGTCACAGAGTAGAGATACTTTTATAGGACAAGCTACTATCGGCAACAATAAAAACTGTGCACAGCATGTTTCCCAGTTGCATCTGGGATGATGGAAGGGTGGATGTAGACCATCTACACCTTCTCAAGCTAGATCACCACCTACATCATCACTTCACTATCACTACATAGTATAAAATAGAGCCGCTTTCTCTGTCCATATATCCTTTATTTTGATACGGTTTTTTTTAATACATAAAGTGATTCAAGAGGCAGGTTTTTATGCCCATGCGAAGCCGGGACGGGGCGCTAGTAAGTAATGACGTGGGGTTAACCTTTTATTCATGTAAAAACTATGTCATCTGGTTTACTGCTTGATTTTTCCCCAAATGTAAACATTGTAATTAAAATAAGGGTGAAATTTTTATGAGGTATTCACAATCTTTTATACGAAAATATAAAACTGTATTTACATTGAGTTTTTGTAAACGCGGTAACTACCAGAGGGTTTGTGCATGGTTAGATAGTTTAAAAAACCTACCTACCTCAAAAAATAAGTGAAACCTCCTCCAGGTTTCGCTTATTTTTTAAAGTAGGCGTACTTGATGGCGCAAAAATTTACTGAATTAAGAACAAATCCGCGACTGTTAACCATTTTGTTAGAATGCGACTGAAAGGCTTTACAATTTTATTGTATACCCACACAAAACGGCACTTATGATGGTTTTACGTATTTTGGATCCTGTTCTCTCTTTTTGCCTACTCTGTGACTCCATATTAGAGTAGTCAGTAAACCGCCTTCTATTTTGTTTGTCATTACTTATTATTTAGACAACAATGTTATCAGTCAATAGAGTATATTTTTAATATTTGTCTACATTAATATTTGTTACTTTAACTTCCATCTTAGCGGCTTCCAAAAATACTTAACGAAATAGGAATACTTACACATAGCTGTGGCCTGTGACCTCGGTGGCACTGGTGACTATCTTTTATACTTTATCTGTGCCTCTAAAAACTCATCAGTCCAAAGGAGAAACAACTGTCGGAGAATGCTGGTACAAAAATTTTTTATCATGACATCTTTTATTACTTGACATTTTTATTAAACTATTTCAATAATCCTCAATATTTATTTAATATATAATTTTATTAATAATTATAAAAATATTCAAATGTAAACTCGTCTGATTTGACTCAAATTTTGTGAATTGACGTTTTTGAAGAAAATGCTGCTGTGGAGTTTGTGGCGCCACTTCTTCTCCACTTGCGCTTTGGAAGTGGTGGTAAACTTAAAATAAGTAACAATTGACGTCAATAAGTGATAAGAATATCCTATATTGAAAATAAACAATTTGAATTTGAATTTGAATTCAATCTCAAATGACAAATAATTTTACCGACTTATTGAGCGCCCCGCTGGTTCATAACTTAGGTTATTTATGTAAAATTTAAAAATATCAATTAAATAGAAGCTATATAAATAAACTAGCTGTCCCCGCGGCTTCGCCCCGCGTGGGACTCGGTTATATCGCGCCCAAAAGTAGCCTATGTTTGACCTCAGGTCGTTAACTACATCCCTACCAAATTTCATCACAATCGGTCCAGCAGTTTAGCCGTGAAGAGGTGACAGACAGACAGACAGACAGACAGACAGACCGACAGACAGACTTTCGCATTTATAATATTAGTATGGATTAAGCTATATTAATATATTATTAACTAAAGAGACATCATATGTCTCTTTAGTTAATATCATCCAACAAACATCTACATCTCGGAGTCAGACACTGGGCGTGGTCAACATCTCGATGTCAGACACTGGGTGTGGTCAACATTTCGATGTCAGGCACTGGGTATGGTCTACATATCGATGTCAGACACTGGGTGTGGTCAAAATCTCGGAGTCAGACACTGGGTGTGGTCATCATCTCAGAGTCACACACTGGGTGTGGTCACATCTCGATGTCAGACCGTGTGGTCACATCTCGATGTCAGATACTGGGTGTGGTTTACATATCGATGTCAGACACTGGGTGTGGTCAACATCTCGGAAACAGATACAAGGTGCGGTTAACATGTCGATGTCAGACACTGGGTGTGGTCTACATCTCAATGTCAGAGATTGGGTGTGGTCAATATCTCGGAGTCAGACACTGGGTGGGGTCACATCTCGATGTCAGACACTGGGTGTGGTCTACATCTCGATGTCCGACACTGGGTGTGGTCAACATTTCGGAATCAGACACTCGGTGTGGTCACATCTCGATGACAGACACTGGGTGTGGTGCACATCTCGATGTCAGACACTGGGTGTGGTCAACATCTCGAAATCAGACACTGGGTGTGGTCTACACCTCGATATCAGATACTGGGTGTGGTCAACATCTCAATGTCAGAACTGGGTGTGGTTTACATCTCGATGTCAGACACAGGGTGTGGTCAATATCTCGGAATCAGACACTGGGTGTGGTCAACATCTCGGAGTCAGACACTGGGTGTGGTGTACACCTCGATGTCAGACACTGGGTGTGGTCAAAATCTCGGAGTCAGACACTGGGTGCGGTCTACATGTCGATGTCAGACACTGGGTGTGGTCTACATCTCGATATCAGACACTGAGTGTGGTCAAATCTCGGAGTCAGACACTGGGTGTGGTCACATCTCAATGTCAAATACTGGGTGTGGTTTACATGTCGATGTCAGACACTGGGTGTGGTCACATCTCGGAAACAGATACAAGGTGCGGTTTACATGTCGATGTCAGACACTGGGTGTGGTCTATATCTCAATGTCAGAGATTAGGTGTGGTCAATATCTCGGAGTCAGACACTGGGTGTGGTCACATTTCGATATCAGACAGTGGGTGTGGTCAACATCTCGGAGTCAGACACTGGGTGTGGTCACATTTCGATATCAGACAGTGGGTGTGGTCAACATCTCGGAGTCAGACACTGGGTGTGGTCTACATCTCAATTTCAGACAGTGAGTGTGGTCTACTTCTCGGAGTCAGACACTGGGTGTGGTCTACATCTCGAAGTCAGACACTGGGTGCGATCAACATCTCAATGTCAGAACTGGGTGTGGGTTACATCTCGATGTCAGACACAGGGTGTGGTCAATATCTCGGAATCAGACACTGGGTGTGGTCAACATCTCGAAATCAGCCACTGGGTGTGGTCAACATCTCGATGTAAGACACTGGGTGTGGTCTACCTCTTGGAGTCAGACACTGGGTGTGGTCTACTTCTCGGAGTCAGACACTGGGTGCGGTCTACATGTCGATGTCAGACACTGGGTGTGGTCTACATCTCGATGTCAGACACTGGGCGTGGTCAAAATCTCGGAGTCAGACACTGGGTGTGGTCACATCTCGATGTCAGATACTGGGTGTGGTTTACATGTCGATATCAGACACTGGGTGCGATCAACATTTCAATGTCAGAACTGGGGGTGGTTTACATCTCGATGTCAGACACAGGGTGTGGTCAACATCTCGATGTAAGACACTGGGTGTGGTCTACCTCTTGGAGTCAGACACTGGGTGTGGTCTACCTCTTGGAGTCAGACACTGGGTGTGGTCTACTTCTCGGAGTCAGACACTGGGTGCGGTCTACATGTCGATGTCAGACACTGGGTGTGGTCTACATCTCGATGTCAGACACTGGGCGTGGTCAAAATCTCGGAGTCAGACACTGGGTATGGTCAACATCTCGGAATCAGACACTGGGTGTGGTCTACATCTCGATGTCAGACACTGGGTGCGGTCTACTTCTCGGAGTCAGACACTGAGTGCGGTCTACATGTCGATGTCAGACAATGGGTGTGGTCTACATCTCGATATCAGACACTGGGTGTGGTCGAAATCTCGGAGTCAGACACTGGGTGTGGTCACATCTCAATGTCAGATACTGGGTGTGGTTTACATGTCGATGTCAGACACTGGGTGTGGTCAACATCTCGGAGTCAGACACTGAGTTTGGTCTACATCTCGATGTCAGACACTGGGTGTGGTGGTCAACATCTCGAAGTCAGACACTGGGTGTGGTCTACATTTTGATGTCAAACACTGGGGTGTGGTCTTCATCTCGGAGTCGGACACTGTGTGTGTTCTACATTTCGATGTCAGACACTGGGTGTGGTTAACTTCTCTGTATCCGACACTGGGTGTGGTCCACATCTCGATGTCAGACACTGGGTGTGGTCAACATCTCGGAATCAAACACTGGGTGGTCTACATGTCGATGTCAGACACTAGGTGTGGTCAACATCTCGGAATCAGACACTGGGTGTGGTCTACATCTCAATGTCAGACAGTGGGTGTGGTCTAGACTTCGATGTCAGACACTGGGTGTGGTCAACCTCTCGGAGTCAGACACTGGGTGTGGTGTACATCTCGATGTCAGACACTGGGTGTGGTCTACATCTCTGTATCCGACACTGGGTGTGGTCCACATCTCGATGTCAGACACTGGGTGTGGTCAACATCTCGGAATCAAACACTGGGTGTGGTCTACATGTCGATGTCAGACACTAGGTGTGGTCAACATCTCGGAATCAGACACTGGGTGTGGTCAACCTCTCGGAGTCAGACACTGGGTGTGGTGTACATCTCGATGTCAGACACTGGGTGTGGTCTACATCTCTGTATCCGACACTGGGTGTGGTCCACATCTCGATGTCAGACACTGGGTGTGGTCAACATCTCGGAGTCAGACACTGGGTGTGGTCAACCTCTCGGAGTCAGACACTGGGTGTGGTCAACATCTCGGATTCAGACACTGGGTGTGGTGTACACTTCGATGTCAGACACTGGGTGTGGTCTTCGTCTCGGAGTCAGACACTGGGTGTAGTGGTCAACATCTCGGAGTCAGACACTGAGTGTGGTCTAAATCTCAATGTCCGACACTGGGTGTGGTCTACATCTCAATGTCAGAGATTGGGTGTGGTCAACATCACGGAGTCAGACACTGGGTGGTCAATTCTGTTGAAAAAGAATCTTATCACTTTTCGTATTTATAAATTACACGAGTCCGCCCGATCGAGTGTGATTGTCAGGGGGGTTATTGCCGTCTCTTAAAACCATGCAAGAACGATTGAGTCAGCGAGACAGCGCAATGTATTGGGCTGTCTCTCTTACTATGGCGCTGTCTCGCTCGTTTACTCACTGGAACTTGCATGGTTTTAAGAGACAGTAGTAACCCCCAGGGGGGTTACTACTGTCTCTTAGGTTTATGACATGTATAGGTTTAATAATAATAATAATATAATATCTTACGTCATATGTCATATATGTCATATCTGTGAGTTCCTTTTTAATAAATATCTGTTACTGCCACTGCCACTGTCTTTGGCTGTCGCATGTCATGTCACAATCTAGGGCTGTCAAGTCAAATGTCAAAAAATGGTTGTTTGTGTTGTGTGTCAGTGAGTCACTCACACTCACACTGTGAAGAAACATCTGTGAAGTGATTAATAAGGAATAACATTGATCTAGGAAGGAATTTGTTAACATTCCTTACTCCACTTACCACTTCTTTCTCCGTTTTCTTAATTAAGATAATTAAAGTTATCTCCTTTCTCGTTGTTTGGTAATCAATTGTAAATAAAAACCATGGGCATAGGCCAGGACTTCACTAGTCTGAACATCATATTCATAATAAGCGGTGGCGTTTTGACGTTCGTGATATTGTTTATATTCGCCAAGAGACAGATTACAAGGTTTGCCCTCAGATCCAGGAGAGGTCCCCATGTTCCCATTGGCACTGATGCTAAGAAAGTAAGGCTTAGTATAGTGTTATTTAAAGATTTAAAATCAATTTTGTTTCATAGTTGTGTGTAAAATGACTGTTAACATAGACTGTATGTATAATGTCATATCTAGCTCATTAAGGATTAAATATTCCTTGTTTTGAGATTTAGCTAGACATAGACTTAATTATTGTATACATATCCTCTATAATAGTATACTGTACTTCTACCCTCCTTATAAGCACCCTCTCACTGTCTGGTTGACTAATGCCCGAATATTCAAACACTACTCAATTTTAAGAGTTGTTCAAGTATGATGCAGATGATCATTGATGTTCAGCACAACAGCATGATACTTGAGCAGCTCTCAAAATTGAGTAGAGTTTGAGTATTCGGGCGTAAGAGATCTCTTTCTAGGACAAGTCTGTGATTGTACATTTGTTTTAATCATAAAGTTATTACAAACATATCTTAATTTCATTTCATTTTCAGTGCTTGAAGAAGGAGATTGAACGTCGCATCGAAGCAGTGCCCCGTATCATGCATGAGCCACGTCTCCTGAGTGCTGAACCCTCACACTACATCCTGGAACCTCAACAGCCTTACCATTACAGATTTAGAGCTGTTGATGATATCAAAACTTTGGGTAATAATAACGATTAAGTTTTGACGAGTATAGGGATATTATCTTCTTTTACTTCACATGTACATGGGGTACATTCATGTACAAAGGGTGACCTGGCTGTGGCCTCTGACTCGACTGTCATGTAAATGTTGCAACTAACTGGGCCAATTTTATATATAGTTTTTAGCCATTGTACATTCTATAGTGTAGAAGCTGCGCCACTACCTACTCCTGCAGCCTGGACCAGCTGCGCCCACCGCGGCGTTTCGAGTGCCCTATAAATGGCTCGACTGGTAGTTGATAGTTCTCTTTCGTTTGACATCTGCCAGTTGAGTACTTTACTGTTTTCTTCAGTCCCCAACTTTGTGCTTGAACTATCCACGACCCTAACTTTAATTGTATTACTTTTGAAATAAATACCAGTGTTATATTTCAATTTGACATCTTTTATTGATCTCATATATCTCGTGTAACTAAAACGCTACAAAAATCTTATGAACATGATACTACTGTATCCAACAGAGGAGGAGATAGCCCGTCAAGAGCCAGGGCTGCGTCGACATCCGCGGGAGTCCCTCCGCGCGTTCCTACTATCCTCCCTCGCGGCGCCACTGGACGGGCGCGGTCAGAAGCTGGTGCACCAGTTCTGTGACACGTACGAGTTTGCGAGACACCATCCCGGGGAGTTTGGGGAGGACGAGTACCAGGAGTATAGCCGGCTGTTGCTCAAGTTGCTAGATGCGTGAGTATCATTGATTATAATTTCAAACGTACTTATGATTATATATATGGATAATTAATTTATTTAAAAGGAAGACCATTTATTTATTTAAAAGGAAGAGCAACAGCAGATATATACACATTGTTAATTTAAATAAGCTACTGATTGCCAATAGGAGGTCCCCACAAATAGAAAACTGCTTAAATAACAAAGTGCAAACATAAGTGGTATCTAACAATATGATTAAAAGTAAGATTTTGTACTTTATTACAGTGTAGTTGCTTTTGAAAATAATACTTATTATACAAAATAGATTTTGGCAAAAACAGATTATCTAATTTTGAAAAAAGCCGCGGTTCAGCTTTCCCCTTGCCGATGCGTCGCTCGTATTAAAGAGGTCGAGATCATGGGAATTAGCAGCCTTATTGAAGCTGCGTACGGCTCGGCTACGTCGCAAAAACTCTGCCCCGACACGCCTAACTTTTGAAATAGTAGTGAAAAAATTGGCTATATCTAATTTAATAAAAACTTCAAACTAAAATTGGGTTGAACAAAATGAATCAAGTAGTTTACGATATAAGGGATATTTCGATTTACTATTTCGGAATCCAGGTTAGGCCCATGATTATTGATTAGGGCATACTTTTAGTATTGTGCGGTGGTACCGAACTCTCAGGGCGCGAAAACTGACTCGCAGTTGGGCAAGTTTTAATGTATATTATGTACTGTCAGTGCGCGCCTGCTGAAGAGTGTGGGCAGCGTGTGTCGTGCGCCGGCGCGCGCGGGCAGCCCCGTGCGGCGCGCGCGCCTGCGCACGCACGGCAAGCTGCCCGCGCTGCACAAACACTACACCGCGCTCGAGGTAACTAGTGTCCGACAGCCCGGGGCGGCGCGGCAAGCTGCCCGCGCTGCACAAACATTACACCGCGCTCGAGGTAACTAGTGTCCGACAGCCCGGGGCGGCGCGGCAAGCTGCCCGCGCTGCACAAACACTACACCGCGCTCGAGGTAACTAGTGTCCGACAGCCCGGGGCGGCGCGGCAAGCTGCCCGCGCTGCACAAACACTACACCGCGCTCGAGGTAACTAGTGTCCGACAGCCCGGGGCGGTGCGGCAAGCTGCCCGCGCTGCACAAACACTACACCGCGCTCGAGGTAACTAGTGTCCGACAGCCCGGGGCGGCGCGGCAAGCTGCCCGCGCTGCACAAACACTACACCGCGCTCGAGGTAACTAGTGTCCGACAGCCCGTTGCGGCGCGGCAAGCTGCCCGCGCTGCACAAACACTACACCGCGCTCGAGGTAACTAGTGTCCGACAGCCCGGGGCGGCGCGGCAAGCTGCCCGCGCTGCACAAACACTACACCGCGCTCGAGGTAACTAGTGTCCGACAGCCCGGGGCGGCGCGGCAAGCTGCCCGCGCTGCACAAACACTACACCGCGCTCGAGGTAACTAGTGTCCGACAGCCCGGGGCGGCGCGGCAAGCTGCCCGCGCTGCACAAACACTACACCGCGCTCGAGGTAACTAGTGTCCGACAGCCCGTTGCGGCGCGGCAAGCTGCCCGCGCTGCACAAACACTACACCGCGCTCGAGGTAACTAGTGTCCGACAGCCCGGGGCGGCGCGGCAAGCTGCCCGCGCTGCACAAACACTACACCGCGCTCGAGGTAACTAGTGTCCGACAGCCCGGGGCGGCGCGGCAAGCTGCCCGCGCTGCACAAACACTACACCGCGCTCGAGGTAACTAGTGTCCGACAGCCCGGGGCGGCGCGGCAAGCTGCCCGCGCTGCACAAACACTACACCGCGCTCGAGGTAACTAGTGTCCGACAGCCCGGGGCGGCGCGGCAAGCTGCCCGCGCTGCACAAACACTACACCGCGCTCGAGGTAACTAGTGTCCGACAGCCCGGGGCGGCGCGGCAAGCTGCCCGCGCTGCACAAACACTACACCGCGCTCGAGGTAACTAGTGTCCGTCAGCCCGGGGCGGCGCGGCAAGCTGAGCAAGAGAGTACGTTAGAGGTAACTACTCTCATCAATTCAGCCTCAAACTATCCAATACTGGCCATAGACCTCCCCCTCCCCCCAAGGATACCGGACCGAGCGATTGTCGCGACTTGCATCCAGCGCCTGCCTGCGACCCTCAGGTCATCCGACTGTTACGGCCGCAGCCTGGCAACACTACCGGACATGGCTATAAGGAGGGGCAGCGACCGACCGACATCCTCCTTTTTTTGTTTTGTTTTGGACTTCACCTCTTACCTTCACCTTTTGCTATACAAATAAATATGTTTCTCACAAGTTAGCGCCTTTTTAAAATACAGTCCACACACATATACCTACATACCATCTTCAACACTGACCAACTGGGCGTCGATTCTGCTAACGTTAAGACAAAATCGTATCAAAATAGTGTTTCAATAGTAGTGCTTTTTACACATTATTTACAAGAGTTATAGAGGTATGATGTGGTGTGATCATCAAAAGTGATATAAAAAAAATATACATTTCTTGTAACTAGTGTGTAAAAAAGCACTACAATTGAAACACTGTTTTGACACGATTGTGATTTAACGTTAGCAGAACCGACACCCTGGTCGGTGGGTCGCCAACGCTACGTTTGCCGGTTACTCATGATTATAGATATGACGGCATTGGCAATATAGTCACTACCCTCTAACCTCCATTTTTTAAGGGAAAACAATAGAAACAGTTAACATCAGAATTTGTTTTGTACAGATTTCTAAAGCATATCACACACCGCTTCAGCGCACTAAACTGACGTTATTTATTCCAGAACATGCCAGTAGAGTCGAAACTGGAGGAGGAAGTGATCCGTGTGCCCGCCATCACCCCCCCTCCCCCCTCCGCCGCGCCCCCCACCGCCGCGCCCCCCGCGGCCGACGAGACCACCGTGTGAGGGCGGCACGCGCGGCCAGGGCGCGCCGCTACCACATTGTAACGAGGTCAATGACCTTGAGGGGTTGCCATAAGCTGTTTTGGCAGCCCAAGTGAATAAACAAATGCTTACCAATGTATTATATATGCAAAATGTCACCTTACATGTCGTATTGCGTCAACTCGCTTACTCACTCGTTGCCTGCTAAAACAGATCACGGTAACCTCTTGTACTGTAGTCAGTTTTCGAAATCGCTTATAGGGGCCTCTTACGTGGTTTAAAATTAAATTAAATTGTTTATTCTCAATATAGGATATTCTTATCACTTATTGACGTCAATCATTACTTATATAGCCCCGCCCCGGCTTCGCATGGGCATAAAGACCTTCCTCTTGTATCATTCTATCTATTAAAAAAACCGCATCAAAATCGTAGTTGCGTAGTTTTAAAGTTTTAAGCATACAAAGGGATATAAGGACAGAGAAAGCGACTTTGTTTTATACTATGTAGTGATTAAGTTTACCACCACTTCCAAAGCGCAAGTGGAGAAGAAGAATAAGTTCTTTACTTTACCAAGTGGCAGCCGGGAACAACTGAATGCATGTCCCGTTTTTTTTTGTAGCCAAGCTGTATACATAAGGATCAAATAACGATATTTTTAGTTAGGGCGACGCTTATATGTTTAAACGAAATTGAATCACAGAATACCTAAAAGTCCTAACGTTCCAAAGTCTCACTCCGCAGTCATTCAAACAAAAAAGACCCTTCATGCCATGAAATACGGTCTAATTCAGTTCACACAGCGCGAAGCACCTACGATTTATATTTGCATCTCTTTCTATCTTGCTATGTCCCTTTTTTACACTACTGTCGGGTTGTCTACTTCTTGTTATGCAATTTAAGAATAGACCACTCCTCCTTTCCGTGGATATCGTAAAAAGTGATGAAGGGACAAACACTAGTAATAATATACCCAAAAAAAATTGGCGACCGGTCATAAAATTTATTGATTCGTCTACATATAGATTAAAGCCTTGGATGCCCATTGACGTTTTATAAATTAAATGATCTCATTATATAAATTACTAATGATTTATTTAAAAAATGTAGATAAGATAGGTAATATATTTATGTATTGTCTATGATTATAATATTAAAAAATCCTTCAGAGTACATATAGATCAGACACATATCTTTATGATTTTTGTCTCGTTCTTTGTCAAATATTGTGAAGACATATTTTAATGGGTTGATATTTTGACTGAATTCTGTATCCCTTTTTATAAATTATATTTTGCTTTTGAAATTGTATCTTCGAGCAATACAGCTTACAGGAAGGGAGTAGCGATATTTTATTATTCCAATAAATCTGGCGTTTTTGGGGGGAGAGGGGGGGGCTAAACACAAGTACAGTTCTGCATACCTACATACAAGACATATGTACTTACTAGCTGTTCCCCGCGGCTTCCCCCCGCGTGGGACTGTTATATCGCGCCCAAAAGCCTATGTTTTGTTTGACCTCAGGTCGTTTACTACATCCCTACCAAATTTCATCACAATCGGTCCAGCAGTTTAGCCGTGAAGAGGTGACAGACAGACAGACAGACTTTCGCATTTATAATATTAGTATGGATTAGTATGGATGTACCTGATGTAAACGGCAAATAATTTGTACTTTGACAGAGGGCGCAGCGTATGATTTATCCCTTCTGGTACGGCGGCCGTGATGCTCTAAATTGTATATATTATGTAAGTTACTATGCTATGATTGTACATTTGTAAACCTTGGAATTTATCGATTTGCAGTAAGTGTTATATAATTGTTGTTTAAATAATGTATGTTGAATATTCTTTTTAAACTTCTTCGTAATTGTAATAAATATTATGTGCGTGTGCTCTGAGGGCCACTCTCTCCGAATTCTTTGAAAATGTGCTCAGGATTTTGTGAATATTCCCAAACAATTGTGAAACTTGGAACCAGATTTTGTGAAAATCAAATAAGAGAGTTATGGGCTTTAAAGTCGGACCCTCAATCCACATATAGAGGATTGAGGGTCCACTTGTACCCAATTAACTAAGGGCACTACACAAAAACTTTTTACGCCCAAATTTAAGCTAATGCCAAACAAAAATTGTGGAAACAAAACATTAAGGCGCTGTATCCCCAACCCTTAGGTATTTAAGAGGAGTGAAGTGCGATTATAGTACGTACTCATAATGAAATAAGGTTGAAAGTGGCGATACTGGGTTGGCCTGTCACTAGTCTCCGTTCAATGCCATTTCGGGTGAAATTTTCCAGTTTTAATTTATTATTTCAATAATTATGACTAAATATTGTAATTTTTTTAGGTATCCATCTGGGTCATTATGTTATTCTTTTTATAGACGTAAAAAAATTGGTAGTTGTCGCTGAAGATATCAAGTAATTCGCGACGAAACCTTTTCTGGATATAGCTTTTTTGCTATTTTATTTAGCTAGTTTTTAATTATTTCTTTTTAAATATTTTGATGTAATCATTTATTTTGATCTTTTAACTATACTTCATATTTTTTTCATGCTTGTATTCCATGAAGAATAAAGCTAACTGCGCGACGAAAAAATAGACCTTTTACGGTATTCCCCTGATGCACAGCGCCTTAAAGCAAAACACTGTATTACTTTGTATATCTCCGTTCAAAATGGACCCTCTGATAGAAAGTTTATTACGCTGATAATAAGGAACCTCTTAACTTTTTGTTGCTGTTTGAAATCCTATATAATAGGAAATAATTTGTGAAATTTTGCGAAACAAAGAAAACATCCCGATATCACTTTATTTGAAAAATATCAGCTTGTCAAAATTCGGACCCTCAGACCGACACTTTTTTGTTTTCGTTTTATTACGCTCAGCGTATGATGAATAAGCCAAACACAAAATTATCTACATATGTAAAATAAAATGTGCAACAACTTCAGTATCATTGACAATCAAAACCACCTTTTATTATATATGAAAATCAAGTTTTATTTTTAATATGTAGAAACTAACTAGGGTGACAACAATTTCAATAAAGCCCTGACATGAAGCCCAGTGCTGCCCCTAGTAGAAATATTAAAAATAAAACTTGATTTTCATATATAATAAAAGGTGGTTTTGATTGTCAATGATACTGAAGTTGTTGCACATTTTATTTTACATATGCAGATAATTTTGTGTTTGGCTTATACATCATACGCTGAGCGTAATAAAACGAAAACAAAAAAGTGGCCGTCTGAGGGTCCGAATTTTGACAAGCTGATATTTTCAAATAAAGTGATATCGGGATGTGTTCTTTGTTTCACAAAATTTCACAAATTATTTCCTATTATATAGGATTTCAAACAGCAACAAAAAGTTAAGGGGTTCCTTATTATCAGCGTAATAAACTTTCAATCTGAGGGTCCATTTTGAACGGAGATATACAAAGTAATACAGTGTTTTGCTTTAATGTTTTGTTTCCACAATTTTTGTTTGGCATTAGCTTAAATTTGGGCGTAAAAAGTTTTTGTGTAGTGCCCTTAGTTAATTGGGTACAAGTGGACCCTCAATCCTCTATATGTGGATTGAGGGTCCGACTTTAAAGCCCATAACTCTCTTATTTGATTTTCACAAAATCTGGTTCCAAGTTTCACAATTGTTTGGAAATATTCACAAAATCCTGAGCACATTTTCAAAGAATTCGGAGAGAGTGGCCCTCAGAGCATACGCACATTAAATATTTACCTAGTATAGAATATGACTGTGTTTGTATATTGTAATTAAAAGACATGGAATAACAAAAAAAGATATTTATTTTTACATCAATAGTCACATGTATTATACAGATAATAAAAAAATATTTATAATACATACAAAAAGTATCTTCATCAAGATATCACGAGTGAAAGAAGGGCTACGGTGACCGCGCGCCCATCGAAATCAGCATAGATCGAAAACCTGGTTATAATCATTAATCAGCTTATTTTTCTGCCCATACATTTACATCGATCATTGTGAGCAAATAAAAAATTAAGTACTATACTGTACTACATTAAGCTGTAAGACACTCTAAAAACAAATAAATAAATGGGTTTAGAAAAACTCATACTAAGTGTACTGGTTAAACATCAAGCAGCTCAGGGAGTTTACTACCTTCTCTTAAATCAAATCAAATCAAATCAAATATGTTTTATTTCAGATAATTCAAAATCCATATGGTTAAAAATTATAATAATATTAGATAAAAGAAAACAATAGTTACATTAAATTATGATACTAAATAACTCTTCTCATTAGGCACTTCCATAATGAGGAGGTCATATCATCAGCTAATGTTTTCAGGACGCTGTTGTGACTACCTCTAACTCTGTTGATCAGGGATGCAGTTTTTTTGCGGATTATAGCGTGAAAACCGTCGGTATGATAATGCGCAAACATCCCTGAGGCACTACAGAAACGAGGCAATCCCAACAGCATTCTGAAAACATTGTTGTACTGTACACGCAGAGTATCTATATTTCTTTTGGTATATGCAACCCATAGATTTCCCGAGTAGAATGTCTGACAGTAGGCTTTAAACAGAGTTACTTTGACCTCATCTGAACACATGGAAAATCTACGGGTTAGCATATTACCTCTTACCGAAAGGGCTCTGCGTTCTCTTTCGATGTCGACATCATCTTTAAGGTCGTCAGTAAGGAAATGCCCAAGATATTTAAACTGATGTACTCGCTTAATACACATCCCGTTTAATTTAATATCGGGTATGGTTTCTGGGTATTTACCGGCGGCCTTAAAGACCATGTACTCACATTTGTTCACATTATATTTCAGACCATGTTTGGCTGCATATTTCTCACATATAGCGATTAATTGTCTAATCCCCTCTACCGTTGGGCTGAGCAACGCCATATCATCTGCGTAGCTAAGGTTATTCACACTTACTCCTCCTATACTACAGCCCACACGGGTGCTACTCAGCTCAGTGATAAGGTCATTTATATATATGTTGAAAAGTGTAGGCGAGGTCAACCCACCTTGTCTCACCCCACATTCCAACACATACGGGTCGGATAAAATATTGGCCCACCTTACAAAATTAGTTTGACCACTGTACCAATATTTAAAAATACAGATCACATCCCCCGGCACCCCTCCGTCCTCCAACTTTTTCCAAAGCTCATCATAAGATACAAGGTCGAAAGCCTTGGACAAATCAAGGAAACAGACGTACACCGGCGTCTTACGATCTGTATAGTACTGAATGGTATGCTTGAGACTTAATATTGCACTCTCAGTGGAAAGCCCGGCTTGAAAACCGAACTGAGAATCATGCAGACTTAGATGTTTTTGTAAGCATGTTTCAAGCAGACCATCCAGCACCTTTGCAATAATCGTGGCCAATGAAATGGGCCGATAATTTTGCTTACTAGTGATGTCCCCTGTTCTGTTCTTCACAATGGGTACAACAACTGTTTTCATTAAGTCATGAGGTAGATATGAGTGACTAATACACATTGTGAAGAACATCGCAAGAACCCTCGGCAAGTGTACACCAGCATGTCTGAGGTGTTCCACACTGAGTCCATCGTGACCAGGCGATTTGCCTCCCTTCATCTTTTTAAGAACCGTCCTAACCTGTTTCCCATTAAAGCAAGTAAGAGGCTGCATCTCACCCGCGCACTTAGACACATTGTCAAAAGATGTGTTCGAGGGACCGAGTGGAGATTGGACCGTGAAATAATCCCTAAAAGTATTGGCAATAGATGTAGGCTCATTTTTACCATCCACACTAGACGAAAGACCAGGCTTAGGTCCAATTTTTCCCGTTGCTTTCCAAAATTTATTAAAATCATTTGAATGCCTATGTTTAGCTAAAATGTCCATTTTGAATTTTTCTTGATTTTTCTGACACCACTTTAAACGGCTTTTGAAAATATTTCGTGACTGGCACATTTGCTCATATATTATGCCCTCAGTAGGCTTATTACATAATAACCAAGTTTCGAAATTTTGCCTGGCCTCTTTATGGGCAACCCGAACATACTGATTCCAGCCACATAAAGATTTGCCTTTTTTGGGCTTAACAGTCCGATCTCCACTCGTTTCCTTCGCTGAGGAACATAATACCTTTATAATGTCATTATACATGTTATCCAAAATATGCCTGTGTTCCGTATTGCTACACTTTCCCCGACTACAATCCTCAAAGTCATAAGGTAAATTTATGTTTCGCAATTTCGAGTGACACAATGTAAGATATTTCTTAATCTGAGACTCATTTCTTTCACCCCAAATCACCGAGTTTCGAGGAAAAGCACACGCTTGAATTTTAGATCTAACCACTTTCATATCACATGTTATACATAAGGGCCTATGATCAGACAAATAAACGTCATCCAAGATATCCACCTTCATGATGGCCGGCTTCGCCGAATTAGACACAATACAATGGTCAAGCCAACGTCTACTTCCATGGGCATCACTTACAAAGGTGTAACTACCTGAATCAATACCAAGCTTTTCTATATCGGCACATACTAGAGACTCGTCAGTACAGAAGTTAATCAGTTCAGAATAAAATAATTCATGGGGGTGGGCATTAAAATCACCCATAATAAAATCTTAAAACCATGCAAGAACGATTAAGGGAGATGTCGCCTTACATCATGTATTGCGCTGTCTCGTTTACACTCGTTCTTGTATGGTTTCAAGAGATGGTAGTAAGCCACCAGTTTTTAGCCCAAACATTTTTACAGCGACCCATAGCATTACGGTTCCGCTGAGTTGGTTCCAAAAAATAACGGTCTTATCCAGGTACTAGCTGTTCCCAGCGGTTTCACTCGCCCTTGGTGTGTATGGACTATAGCCTATAACTTTCCCCAAGAATCAAGCTATCATACGCAGAAAAAAAAATTCAAACCCGACCAGTAGTTCCCAAGTTATAAGCGTTCAAACAAACAAACAAACAAACAAAATCATCAGCTTTATAATATTAGTCCAGGTATTTAGGACAATAAAACAACCGGTATTTTAATTCACCAGGGTCAATATCGTTATTTTTGTGTTTTAAACAACAACAGCCTGGGTTCCAGAAGGCTTTAGACCGAGGGGCAGACCACGCAAGAGATGGTGGGATGACCTGGGGGGTTACTACCGTCTCTTAAAACCATGCAAGATCCAGTGAGTAAGCGAGACAGCGCGATACATGATGTAAGGCGACATCTCCCTTACTCAATCGTTCTTGCATGGTTTTAAGAGATGGTAGTAGGCCACCTGGACAGATTCGAGACTGGATGGCAACAAGCTTCGAGTGACAGAGACACGTGAAAGGCAAGAGGGGAGGCCTTTGCCCAGCAGTGGACTTCAAAAAAAATCCGGTTTTTCATCCTTGGTAATCGTACTAAAAATCTGGTAATGTCAATTGTTAACCAATCGCAACAGAGTATTGGACCCGTCTCAGTGCTGACACCTAGCGGATGAAATTAAAACTTTGGCACGTCGAAAAGCCTGACAGCTACATATCCACTTCTGCTGCGTGTTTGCCGAAGTAGGACTCCCTGGAATAGAAGATATATATTGTACTAGCCTTCGCCCTCAAGAACTTCCCCCGGGAACAGTACTTTTTCCCGAGATTAAAGGTTTCCTGTCCTTCTCAATACTCCTACCTATGTTTACGCGAAATTTCTGGAAGATTGGTTCAGTACATAGGGCGTGAAGAGGTAACATACAAATGTAACTCACTTTCACATTTATAATATTAGTTGGGATTCAAACGTTTATATTATGTGGGATCTATACTATCTATCGTTACTTCTATTACAAAAAGGAAAGAATTATATTTTTGCGTATACCTATGTTTGCAATGAATAAACGGTCATTGTTCCCGTGGGTCTAGTTTCCCTGTAAAAATGGTCACGTTGGTTCTGGTTTCCCTGTGAAGGTCGGACGGCAGTCGCTCCATTGTAATAACAAGTACCGCCAAATCAGAACCATGATCGGTAGCGTACCCTGGGCTCTGAAGCGGGAAACACGTTTGGACGAATACTCGGAAGCCAGTATGAATGCAACTGGAACAGCGCTATAAGGGAAGAAGATTAGCATGTATCTCACAGCCTGGTCCATATGTTGTGTTGCGCGAAGGGGGCCGTATGCCGCATCGCCAGCAGCGCGCGCTGGCAGCTCAGCGCTGTGCTCGCCGAGCCGATGTTGTCGCGCGTGTGGCTCAGCCACTCCAACATCTACACAACGTATTATACCCATCTACTATACATATCTACTTAAACATAACTTTAGGATAAGATTTATTAACAAATTATTTATTTATTTCTTCCAAGCTTATATACATCATTACAGTATCACACCAATACGATAGAAGAGCACAACAACATATCAATTTGAATTATAGCACAAAACATCTAATAGTATTTTTGTGAATTATATGGTTGTAGTACCTAAATAAATGATAATTTAATTTAATATCTGTATATCTATAAAAAGGAGTTCTAGAAATTATACGCATCAAATAGACAGACGTACAAATTTCTTGTTTGTTATAAATATAAGAAATCTTTAATGTTGACATCAGAAATAGACACATTATTATTTTTTTCTTTATAGAAAACTAGCTGTTCCCCGCGGCTTTGTCCCGCGTGGGACTCGGTTATATCGCGCCCAAAAGTAGCCTATGTTTGACCTCAGGTCGTTTGTTTGTTATAGTATACGTATACCCTCTGCCAAATGTATATGACTGTCGGTCACTCTGCTTGTAGGTATATGTGTGCGTGTATTTTTTGTTTGTGTTGAATAATTTAGTCAAGTGTGTGCGTAGCGACGTGATCGAATAATGCATTAGTGTTAGTAATTGTTGTGGGTGTTTCCTCACCACACGCGCAGAATGTGGCAATCTTTTTCACGTAGATATGAGTTCGCGTGCCGTCTCCGGTTGGTTTAATGCTCTAAGGTATGTACATCCATACTAATATTATAAATGCGAAAGTCTGTCTGTCTGTCTGTCACCTCTTCACGGCTAAACTGCTGTACCGATTGTGATGAAATTTGGTAGGGATGTAGTTAACGACCTGAGGTCAAACATAGGCTACTTTTGGGCGCGATATAACCGAGTCCCACGCGGGGCGTAGCCGCGGGGAACAGCTAGTATTTAATAAAATAGTTCCTTGTCATGATTATGATCTTTCTTGGGAACCTGTTGTCACTACCATTACCTGATGAGTAGAGTTGTTCCAGGCGTCCCGCTGGAACAGCGTGCTGGCGGCGGCGGGCAGCAGCGCGTGGGCGGACACCGCCGTGAGTGGGGAGGGGCACGCGCCCAAGTGCCCCACCCCACTCACGACGCACACTGCCACTATCACTACGTTGCAGAGGTATAGCTTGGCGGATTGCTCTTCAAATCTGGATATTTATACAATTTTGTTTGTTTAAACTTAAAAACTAGGAAGGCCCAAAAGTAGATGATCAGACGAACTACAGGCTGTCGAATAAAGACTGGCGAGAAAATGCCATGGCTAGCTAGAGATACATGAAAAGTTAGTGGGGAGGCTTTTGCCCAGAAGTGGAACATAAATACCTAAAAAAATAATAATAATAAATCATAATTTAAGTACTATTACTTAATAAAAATTAAGTACTATTTACTTAATTTCTATTTTAATAGCTTAGTCGAAGACAAAATATTTTTATGGAAAACTAGCTGTTCCCCGCGGCTTCGCCCCGCGTGGGACTCGGTTATATCGCGCCCAAAAGTAGCCTATGTTTGACCTCAGGTCGTTAACTACATCCCTACCAAATTTCATCACAATCGGTCCAGCAGTTTAGCCGTGAAGAGGTGACAGACTTTCGCATTTATAATATTAGTATGGATTTAAGAGAAACATGGTAAAGGATTATTGAAAATTCATAGAAAGAACGCTCCAAAAACACAGACCCACGGGCCAAAGACAAGAAACATCCAACTAAAAAGAAAATTATACGCTTTGATTGACATCTGAAGCAATGTATCTATGAATCTGGAGTTTTTGGAGGGAAAGTAAACTGTCGCTATGTCCGCGCTGTATTTAATTTCCAAAACTTAGGTTTTTTCGAGTGTTTGTGCATAATATTGGTGGATTATTATTCGCAAAGTGTTCGTGAACAAGCGTGAGTGTTGGGAAGTGATACAGTGTCGATTACGTGACTTTTTATCTTTGTCACCAAAATCTCCATGATATAGCTAAGTGAAATTTTTCCACCGCTTCACTTAGCCATCTGACTCAGACTAGACTTACTTACTTGACTGGACTTGACTATTGACTTGAATTTTTGACTCGACTGACTTAAGTAGGACTGAAGAAGAATAATAAATTCAAGAAAGGCCTTAAAGGACTAGATTCCATGGCCGTATAAACTATTCAAAAAAAAAAATCTATGAATCTATCCTATCTGGTTGTCATTAAAGGAACCACGTCAGAGGCCGAGAGATCATCATCATGGGGTGCCATCTTCGAACTGAAGTGTGGAGGTCAGCAAACGGAAACCCTGCCGGCTATGGGCCGCTATTTTTAGTTGATTGTATCGAAGTCCGGTCCAATCTTTTATATCATCAAACCACTTTCGTCGAGGACGGCCAGGAGATCTTTTGCCAGGAATTTTGCCTTCTAGAATTAGTGTTAGAAATTCAAACTGGGGTCCCCGTTGTATGTGGCCAAAGAAGCCGAGAGATGATTGCGAAGAACTCGCACCATGATTTGCATGGTCAATTGACCATGCTACCTACACGAAATTCAAATTGTTTATTCTCAATATAGGACATTCTTATCACTTATTGACGTCAATCATCACTACATAGTATAAAACAAAGTCGCTTTCTCTGTCCCTACGTCCCTTTGTATGCTTAAATCTTTAAACTACGCAACAGATTTTGATACGGTTTTTTTAATAGATAGAGTGATTCAAGAGGAAGGTTTTTATGCCCATACGAAGCCGGGGCGGGTCGCTAGTTACTTATATTATTAATTTTACCACCACTTCCAAAGCGAAATGATGGTGCTTAAAATATTATTTAAACTTACTCATGGAAAGCCACTTGTGTTCGCGCCATCAGCTGCAGGAACCATTTCACAGTGCTTTCGGAGTCAGGGTCGGCTGCTTGGAGCGCGGGGATCATACATTCTAAACAGTATTCTTGCTCACTGAAAAAAGGAAAAAAAAAAATTAGATGGATGAATGAATTTAAATCAACTACAAATATTTTAAGGGCAGATACAGACCACTGTACTGAACAACTTTACCAAATAAACTTATATCGAAATACGAAATTTTATTTTTCACTCTCCATACTAAATTAGATCAGCTGATTCTCAATTTGTATAGGAGGTCAAAAAATTTTTTTCGTAATTTGGTCATAAGTTTATTTGGGAAAGTTGTTCAGTTTAGTTGTCTAAATCTGCCCTTAAAATATTTGCAGTTGATTTAAATTCACCTTATATATGTACAACAATAGTGGCCACTGACAGGCGACCCCCTCTGCCAAATGTATATGACCGCCGGTCATACTGCTTGTACCTGAATGCGTGTTTTTACTTGTGTTGGGTATTTTTTTCAAGTGTGTGCGTAGCGACGTGTTTGTTACAATAGTGTTAATACATATTGTGCGTATTACCTACTAGCTGTTCCCCGCGGCTTCGCCCCGTATGTGACTCGGTTATATCGCGTCCAAAAGTAGCCTATTTTTGACCTCAGGTCGTTAACTACATCCCTACCAAATTTCATCACAATCGGTCAAGCAGTTTAGCCGTGAAGAGGTGACAGACAGACAGACAGACTTTCGCATTTATAATATTAGTATGGATCCCCAGACGCAGAATATGGCAGACTTTTTCACGTTCGTATAAGTGTGCGTGCCGTCTCCAGTTGGTTTAAATCTCTAAGGTACAAACAAATCACACAGTTTGAGCTAGCCCATACAAATCAAATCACTTTTATTTGCAGTAAATAGGGTTTACAATGTTCTTATAATGTTTGTGGAGTGCTTATGTCCCTTTTAGCCAAAAAATACTTTGCATTACATAACAGGAATTAAATTTTACACGATCAAACAAGTTATAGGTTTCGTAACAATATCTCTTTGGGTCGCTGAGCCATCGCAAAATGGTTGGCAGTAACACGTTATGGTTGTCGGTATGATAGATGGCAATCTATAAAGGAAACCAGAATCACGGTTAAGGCAGACGCCCACAGCTCGCGTCCACAGTGACTCACATCACAATAATCTACCTGAGCCTCCTCCGTGCTAACAAAAATAATAACCAACAGCAAGTGGTAAAATCAAGGGCCAAGGGTACATTGATACTCGCTCTTTTAAGCGCCTCATGAAATGGCATGCATTTCTGAACACCAGGCTTCTCACCCAATGGACAACAAGGGATAGCTAGCTCTCAGGATATTTTCGTATACTTAGACGTAGTATAAACTGGTCGTCCAGCGGCTAGATGGGTCGATGATATTAGGAAGGTTGTTGGCAACAACTGGATTGCGGTGGCTCAGAGTAGCGATGCATGGCGTAGACATAAGGAGGCTTATGTCCAGCAGTGGGTTTTAGACAGCTGATAATGATGAGTATGAACTTTTTTGGGCATTGAAGACGATGAACGATGATGTAATCATTACGTTTGGCATTCATCTTCAGTAAATCAAAAAAATATATCGAGTTTTCTCAGCCACCTTAAGTATAGACTACAGACTCACTTGGGCATCGCAGCCTGCGTGTCTATGACCTCATTGAGCCACACCAGCGAGTCGCCGTCACCGGCCAGCGCGGCCCGCACGGCCGTGGCCTTCCTCAACAGCGGGCCAGATGTCTCCCACCAGCTACTGGGTGACGTCATCCGCTCTAGGTAGCTGCTGGAGAGGCTGCGGCATGTTTGGACGTATGCTGGCCACGCCTGTGAAGAAAAAAAACTAGCTGTTGCCCGCGGTATTGCCCGCGTGGGACTATATTGCGCCCAAAAGTTGTCTATGTTTGATCAGGCCCTTGACTATGACCATACCAAATTTCAACAAAATCGCTCTAACAATTGAGCCGTGGGACTTTGCCCGCGTGGGAATATATTGCGCCCAAAAGTTTGTATTTGAAGTAGGTGCCATGCCAAACGTTCGGCCGAGACTCGTATAGTACTTGTTTTCCTCTTGTAAGGCAACAACATAGAGAATAACTCACCACATTATCATCAGAAATCACAGAGAAGTAATGTTCCACGATCTGAGAGAGGAGTGTTCTATTCGCATCGTGTATCTTGTCGCATTCCAGCGCTTGTCTTATCATATTCAGCTGCTTCACAAATACAGGCTCTTCGACGTTGTGGCCTAGAAATGTCAAATTTATGAATCCTATCTTCCATTTATCAAATTTTAATAATGTTGCGCCCGAATACTCTAACGCTATTGTAACGACCGTTAATTTACTGGCAATAATATTGGTCACAATGTGTGGGGGTAGTTCAAGAAAAGTCTATAAAGCATACCCGTAAGTAAAAGTGGGGTCTTGTCTTAATTTGTCAGTCGAAGCGTGAGCATAGTTCTTAAGTCTCTTCTCGGCAGGCGTGGTGATAGTCAGTCCGTCGGTTTGTGCAATGATCAGCTGTTGTTGAGCCGGCCGGTGCAGTAGTTGAAACAGGAAATCAATAGTGATGGGTTGCTAACCGCATCGCCTATGTCATGATTCCCCCATTACCCAATTCACAACATTTCAATTTTTTATAGGTACCTCAAATTGTTACCTATTTTGAAGTTTATGTTTTAATAATACCGTAAAAAAAAATTCGACCATTTTTATCGCTTATTTATCGAAATATTTCCAAAAAACTTTCATGTGCAGTCTCAATGGCGGATTAACGTCGTGTATACCTTTGCCCATTTATACAGTACAATTAAAATATTGAGGTGTCAAATGTCATTGTCAAATCAAATAAAGAGATAGTCTGTGGTTTGACCATTCCTATCATCCTCCTCCTATCACCTTAGATCATGTACCTATAGATGTACAAATAGCATGGCGGCACATGAGACAGAAGATGGACTTTTCTATTTCGCCATCTCATTTTTGCAGGAAATCACAAATCATAACTACATGTATATTATTTCTAAATCTATGTCATCACCACTACCAACCGAAAACAAAAATAAACAAACGTCAAACGTCAATCGTGACAATGTCAATTTCATTATTTTTATTTTTTTAGCAAAGGTAATGGGTTTATTTATCCTCTAAAGCATTTTTTGAATTTACAAAACTTTAAAAATATTTTTCTATAACTTAGATCTAAAATATCACGAAAAGAAAAAATACGTGTTTCCTAGTTATCACAATACTATTTACTGAGCATAAGAAAACAAATGGCAAAAAAAATGAAATGTTGTCAATATCCCTCAGTCGACTTTTACGGCTTGCGCGGAAAGATTAGCTATCCTATCTTATCAAATTTCGTAAATTGACGTTCTGGAGAAAATACTGCAGTGGAGTTTGTTGCGCCGCTTCTTCTCCACTTGCGCTTTGGAAGTGGTGGTAAACTTAATTGACATCAATAAGTGATAAGAATGTCCTATATTGAAAATAAACAATTTAAATTTGAATATGTTAGTAAAACATTAATTTAGAGATATGTGTAAATAGTACCTCGTTTAGTCCTAGATATGGCGGAGTATGATTCAGCGAGACAACGCTCCACTGGCCCTCGCAGCGAGTTCGGGGGCATGCCTCGACACAGTATGGGTAGCAACTCGAAAACCAACATTATGTCGGCTTGCTGAAACCAAATGTATATTATCATCATTTCGTGTAGGTGACACGGTTGATCGACCATGCACACCCTGGTTTCAGAGTTTTTCGGAACCCCCTGTCGGCCTCTGACGTGGTTTCTTTAACGACTACCAGATGGCTGGTAGCCGGGACCAAAGCCTTAACGTGCCTTCCGAAGCTAGGAATCGTCTTTATTATCAGACAATCGGGTGATTCAAGCCTGCAATGTCCTAACCAAACTGGAAACAACTAGACAAAGTATGCATCCCGTGGGAATCGAACCTTCGACCCCCGAGTCTACAGGCAAACGCCTTAACCACTGGACCACGGAGGCAGCTATAATGAAGATGACTGATGACTGAAGACAAAATGTGTAGGGATCTTCTTTAATTTTATCTGTCAATTCATTAAGAAAACCTGAAATTTCTAGACTGCAATCGTACCTAAAAAGCATTCATAATTCAATTTTTCAAATCTCTCACCTCAGTGACTCCCGGGTCAATATCTTGCAGATAATTGTCCAGCAGTCGCCTTGCAGAGGTGGAAAAATCGTATCTACCTAAAAAAAACATTCAAAATTCAATTTTTCAAATCTCTCACCTCAGTGACTCCCGGGTCAATATCCTGCAGATAGGTCTCCAGCAGCCGGCGGGCGGAGGCGGCGGCCTGCGCCTGGCGCGCCGCCAGCGCCACGAGGCCGGCGCGCCAGGCGCGGCCGCGGCGCACGGCCTCGTGCAGGCAGCACATGTCCACCGGGGGCAGGGGGCGCGGGTACTCCGCTGTGAGGGTGTTTAGTATTGATAGGAGGACGGAGTCGGGGAATTCGTACGAGGGGGATGTTGTCTGAAATAAATTATATTGCTTATGTACAGTCGGCTGCAGAAATCCGACCCCCTTTTAATAGCGATACTTGTGGCGTGGGGGTCAGATTTCTCCGCAGACCACTGTACAGTAGGCCATATAGTATACCTACCGGATAAGGGAATAAGTTAGTAAAGTTTCTTTTACACCTTATATCAAAGAATTTGAATATCGCGCGCGCTCTACTAGAACCCTCATGACAAGCTACACTGTCTTACCACTCATACATGCGTTCAGGCGGTACGGAGTTCGCCGGGTCAACTAGTTGTATATAAAATCAAAGTCTCATGATTAAGCGCATAAATACCTTCATACTTATTTATAAATATGCAGTTTATTTTTATTTTATAAATATGTAAAGCGTTAGTTTAAAATTCTTCTTCTTCTTCATTTTGTCTCTTATTAGGTACTCGACGGGTAGGTACACGCTGCTGTGAAGGTGCCTGATGGGAGGCCATATTTAAAACCCACACTCGCAGTTAATTTTTTCAAAAACATATTCGCTTTATTAACGGTGTAAGATTTACTAACCAAATATGGACCATATTATCTGATATCTATTAAAAGATCTTTTATATTTTATCTATTAAAAAAATATATTTGTCGGAAAGAGAGATATAAGGTGAGCGAAGTGGATGTGATGAATGGTTCCGAGCATCAGTTAGGGACTTAGGATGGCTTTCGTATGCAACTCTTTAACCAGAGTGACAGTTCACTAAAAAAGAGCAACTTTACACAAAGGTCAAGCGAGGGCATAATTGTCCCGACAGAGGGACGGTAACCCGGATCACGGCTAAGGCAGACGCCCACGCCCCGCGTCCACAGTGACTCGCAGCACAATAGTCTACCTGAGCCTCCTCCGTGCTAACAACTGATGACCAACAGCAAGTGGTGAAATCAAGGGTCAAGGGTACACAGACACTCGTGCATCTAAGCAACTCATCACGTGACTTCTCAACACCAGGCTTTCGCCCATTGGAAAACAAGGGATAGCTAGCTCAAAGGACACATCTAAACATATCAAATCACACGCACGCGCTAACATGTAATACAATTAAAACCAACTAATCACGACTCTATTTCGTAACTACTGCAGTACACTGCCGCGCGTTTACATTCGAAGGAAGGGATAACATCGCAAGTGGGAGTAGGCGCACGTGTTGTTTACAACATCCAATCGTATCGTTCTACCCACATTTAACTATGGATATCAATTTCAAGGTACGTAAACTAATGATATCTCGTCATATTTATTTTTATTTTCCAGCTTAATTTGTCCACTGGAGGACATAGGCCCCTCTAATGCACACTAAATATAAATAATTTCAAATTCGACTATATTTTGAATCTTGAGATTTTTCCAAGGCCCTATAGTATACTAAAATGGTACACTAAATACTCACCTGCTTTTTAAAACAGTCTAACAGCCCTCTAGCGACACTGCTGGGAGGCAGGTACCCCGCACTCTGTGGTTCCGCGCGTTGGTCATGTTGGTACACGCCACTGCGGTAACCCCTGATCTCCCTCTCTATCAGTTTGGTACATAACCTCTGAACGCCGCTCAGGGCAGCTTGGTTTGTGTACTTGTACACTTCCGGCCATACTTCGCCTGTAATATATATATATATATATATATATATATATATATATGTAATCCATATCCATACTAATCCATAACCATACTATCCATACTTCCATACTAATATCCATACTAATATTATAAATGCGAAAGTCTGTCTGTCTGTCACCTCTTCACGGCTAAACTGCTGGACCGATTGTGGTGAAATTTGGTAGGGATGTAGTTAACGACCTGAGTTCAAACACTTTTGGGCGCGATATTACCGAGTCTCACGCGGGGCGGACGGACCGCGGGGAACAGCTAGTTAGGTCATATATTTTAAAAAAACCACGCTCGAGTTTTTTAACACTTCTACTAGCTTTCGCCCGCGGCTTCATCCGCGTGAATTTAGGATACACTATGTCCTTCTCAGTGCTCCTAACTATGTGTATGAGAAGTTTCAAACAGATTGGTTCAGTACCTCTAGATAGGGCGTGGATTGGATACATTTATTACATTGTATTGTTGCTTGTGACTCGATTCCAAAGCCGTAAAACTTAATAAAAAAAATATATTTCTACTTTAAATATTTAGTTTTTTACAAAAAAGGACGGCTTTAATTCAGTAGTGGGACATATGTAGCTTAAAATAAAACTATATCTAAAATGTGAGAGACGGTATTAAAACATACTAATTTTTCATTTTTAAGATTTACTATTTTTCTTTCGTCACTCTACGGGACATAATCTAGAAAAAACCATGTATAAAATGTGAGAGA
Organism: Apomyelois bistriatella; assembly: GCA_947044815.1. Classification (NCBI taxonomy): domain Eukaryota; kingdom Metazoa; phylum Arthropoda; class Insecta; order Lepidoptera; family Pyralidae; genus Apomyelois; species Apomyelois bistriatella. Next base: position 1,005,801 of record OX345705.1, read on the forward strand.
CGTGTGGCAACACAAGCTAGCGAGCCATATGTCATTCTGACACCTATGTCAGAAAGGACAATATAATTTTCCCGGGCTTTCAGATCACTACCTGTCAGAGTTTAAGATATACTTCACTTGTTTCTCATATCTTAATTATATTATTACTTTGTACTAACAACGATTCAGTGTTGTGCTACACTGTTTACAAGTTCAAATAAACTCTATCTCCTACTATCCTGGTGTTTGTACTGTGAATATCCCCAAAGTGGTGACGCCGACATTCGCGAAATATAAACCAGTTCCTTCTGACCAATTCTCACTAAAGTGACGCCTTCTGTGCTCCCAATTGTTCTGTGGTCCAACATTTACCACTACAAGAAACCAGACAATCACGAAACTTGCGTGACACCAACAACAACAAGAAGTGACCAGGAGGTTCAACACCGGCCATTGCAACATCCACGAGAATTCATTTGCTGGCGAGCCGTACTCACGACTACGTCTGCATAATAGACAACGTTTTCACACCGAATGGTCAAGTCACGTCTACGCCAAGCACGAAGACTTCTTCATGCTCCCGACACAAGATACAAGGATATCCTGAAGTTCAATATCAGCACCCAACAAGAACTTTGATAAGTAGACGCTGCATGCACTTTTTCATTATACAATAATCTTATGGAAAGTCCAACGGCCTCCTTACTAACTAGTGTATATGTTCTGCCCCTATTCTTTAAGGAAATCCCCATTAATTTTGTTTTTTGTTGTATGTATAAAAAGCACAAGCGCTTATTCTGCAATACAGCATAATCATCATATGCATGGGGTGTATTTGCTGACCGCACGTCGAAAATATTAGCTTTAATAAGATTATAGAACAATCTCATGTGTATCTGATATGCAATGTTTACAAGCCCTTTCTAGCTTCGTATCAAAAGTTATTCCTGTAAATTATTTTGCCTAATTATTATTTTAATGTGTATCCGTAACTTCTTATAAATGAGTAATTGAAATTTTTACTATTCAACTAGTTATTATCTTTATTTTAATTTAAATTAACACATAAAGTATAGCGAAGATTGCTATAAAAAAAAAAAAAAAAATATATTTGTTTGTGATACAGGCCTTTATTTCTTTTTCTGTTTGTGTAATTAACTGGTGGTGGTGATTTAAAAGCTTTGTATTACTGCTATTGCGGGGATATTGACTTAATGCTAACTAAGTTCTAATTTACTAGTTACTTACTTCACTTACACTTACTAACACCTAACATTTAAACAGGCACAAATACTTTTTCTTTTTTTTTTTTCTATCTATATAAATTAAATATGGCAGAGTCTGCACAGCTTGAAGAGAAGATTCTCACTTTACAAAACCAACTGGAGGTATTACAAAAACAACTGCAGACCACTGTAAACGAAAATGTTTTACTTAAAAGCAAAATAGATAACACCGACCACAACATTCCAACCACATCCTTCAACGAGGTAGGAAAATCAGTTTCACCCCCAACAGCACCTAGTGTATTTAAGGTAACTGCAAAACTACCACCATTCTGGCCAGACAAACCAGCTGTATGGTTTGCACAGGCAGAAGCCCAATTTGTAGTATCGGGCATCACTGGTCAGACAACCAAGTATAGCTATATAGTATCACAATTAGATTCTCGTTATGCTGCCGAGGTAGAAGATATTATAGTCAAACCTCCTCATAAGGATTGCTGCTATGACGTACTAAAGGCAGAACTGATCCGTCGACTTAGTATCTCCGAGGAGCAACGGGTTCGCCAACTAATTAATGATGCAGAGATGGGTGATCGCAAACCCTCCCAATTCCTGCGATATTTAAAATCCCTAGCGAGCTCAACATTTGGTGATGAAAACTTAATTCGTCAGCTTTGGATGCGCCGCCTCCCTCAACACCTGCAAGCGATCTTGGCTGCCCAAGCGGATTTGCCATTGGATAAGGTAGCTGATTTGGCAGACCGCATAATGGATGTCTCTCCTTCTACAATGAACCCCTCCTCCATTTCGGCTTCTTCAGCTATCCCTTCCACTGATGCACTGTCCACCTTGTCTATGCGTATGGACCAACTGACTACTGATGTTGCAGCTCTTAGGCAAGAACGATTCAGATCACGCTCAGCAAGTAGAGGCCGCTCTTCAACAAACTCAAACCTATGCTGGTACCACCAAAAGTTTGGAAATAAGGCCACCAAATGTATGCAGCCATGTTCATGGAAATCTACGCAGCATTCGGAAAACCAAACAAGCAGTCAGTAATGGCGGTAACTGACTGCCCTGTCGCTCCCCAATCGCGCCGCCTGTTTATTGTTGATAAAAATAGCAAAAATCGGTTTTTAATTGACACGGGCTCGGATTTATGTTGCATTCCACGGAAACTCCTAAAAAGCTGCCCGAGAAGTCATCCATCGGGTTATGATTTGACCGCAGCAAACGGCTCTGTAATTCACACATACGGGACCTTCCCTGTCTGCCTGAACTTAGGTTTACGTCGGGATTTCACATGGCGTTTTATTATCGCTGACGTAAGCACAGCTATCATTGGTTCAGATTTCTTGGCTCACTACCATCTACTTCCTGACTGTCGGAACAGTCGCCTTCTGGATGGTCAAACAGGGCTCTCTACCCCAGCTACAGTGGCTTCAGTAGATCAGACTAGTGTCAAAGCAGTACACATAAACACGGATTCGAAATTCTATAAATTACTCGCCGAATTTCCGTCAATCACCCGACCACCTGGAGTTCCAAGAGACATAAAACATAATACCGAGCATTTCATCAAAACTACTGAAGGTCCCCCGGTCTCTTGTCGCGCTCGCCGTCTGGGACCTCAAAAGCTGTTGGCTGCAAAGAAAGAATTTGAAGACATGGTCCGAAGTGGAACTGCTAGACCTTCCAAAAGTTCTTGGTCCTCTCCATTGCATCTAGCAGAGAAAAAGGATTCAACGTGGCGACCATGTGGAGACTATCGTGCGCTCAACGCCCGCACCGTTCCAGATCGCTATCCCGTACGTCATATAGGAGATTTCAGTCATAATATAGCTGGTGCTACAATCTTTAGCACATTAGACCTCGTAAAAGCCTACCAACAAATTCCTATAAACGAGAACGATATTTGTAAAACGGCCATCATAACTCCTTTTGGCCTCTATGAATTCCCCTACATGACGTTCGGGTTACGAAACGCAGGGCAAACCTTTCAGAGGTTCATGGATGAGGTGACATTTGGCCTAGATTTTTGTTTTACCTATGTGGATGATATTTTGGTGTACTCACATAATCCAGAACAACACCTGGAACACCTTCGAATTCTTTTTCAAAGACTACAAAAATATGGAGTGGTAATAAATCCATCAAAATGCGTTCTTGGAGCCAACGAGGTAACTTTCTTAGGAAATAGAGTATCTAAAATGGGAACGTCAGCTCCAACGGATAGGATTACCGCTCTGAAAGACTTTCCATTACCAAAAACCGCACAAGATCTCCGCAGATTCCTTGGAATGATTAACTATTACCGGCGTTTTCTACCAAAAGCTGCTGAAACTCAAGCTCCCCTAATCGACGCCTTAACAGATTCACAACTAAAGGGATCTAAACCAATGCCTTGGACACCGGAATTGGAAGCCTCTTTTCATGCCTGTAAGGAGAGCCTTGCTCAAGCCACTTTACTGGCACATCCAATTCCTAACGCTCCCTTAGGACTTTTTACAGACGCCTCTGCATGAAGTTAACCTCCCTGGTACAGCGACTACGTTAATTTGCGACATAAGTACTGGTATTCCTCGCCCATACCTTACACAGCCTTTCAGGCGTCAATTTTTCGACCAATTACACAACCTCAGTCACCCCGGCGCTCGTGCCTCGTGTAAGCTTGTATCAGACAGAGTCGTTTGGCCTTCTATGCAAAAAGATGTGCGCAGTTGGGCTCGTTCGTGTCTGGCATGTCAACGCAGTAAAGTCAGCAGACACAATACATCCGCTCTTGGAAATTTCGAAGTTCCGTTAGCACGTTTCTTACATGTCCATATTGATATCATCGGACCCTTACCAGTCTGTAACGAATATCGGTATTGCCTAACAGCTATAGACCGGGTAACACGATGGCCAGAAGCATGGCCACTACGTACCATATCTGCCCAAGAAGTAGCAGAAACTTTTACTAGAGAGTGGATTTCCCGCTATGGAATACCAGAAATCGTTACTACCGACCAAGGTACCCAATTTGAGTCGGATTTATTTCGTCGGCTAATGGACACGTTCGCTATTAAACGCACCAGAACAACACCTTACCACCCTGCGGCAAACGGAATGATCGAGCGTGTCCATCGCCAACTGAAAGCAGCTTTGATGTGCCACCAAAATGAATCCTGGGTTAGGTCTCTCCCACTTGTTCTTCTTGGCATGCGTTCAGCGTATAAGGAAGATTTAAAGGCCACAGCCGCAGAAATGCTGTATGGTGAGCCACTTCGCCTTCCAGGAGAATTCATAACATCCTCCAAGGAAACATTACATAATGGCGATCCAGCTGACTTTGTGATACAACTCCGACAAAAGATGTCATCTTTGCGACCCATTCCAGCCTCTCGTCACGCCAGTCCTGCTCAATTCATATTTAGAGACCTCGATTCAGCAACCCACGTTTTCATCAGGGACGATTCCGTACGGCGAGCCTTGCAACCTCCTTACACGGGTCCATATAAGATAGTAGGGCGCGCAAATGATAAGAAGACAATAACCGTAGAAGTAAAAGGTCGAAATGCAACGATTAGTATAGATCGTGTCAAACCAGCTTACACAGAATCTGACTTAAACAGTGACTCCACGGTTCATAAACAGGGCAAAGATTCACCCGATACGCTGAAAACACCTGATGCACAACAAACACAAGATCCATCTGTAGGCCCGCCAACATCTAGGGACTCTCAAAACGACCCTACTAATTCCAACACACCTTACACAACACGGTCAGGTCGTAAGGTTCGTTTTGCACGTCCTTTCGATGTATGATCTTTGCTCCGTAGGGGGGTGGTGTGGCAACACAAGCTAGCGAGCCATATGTCATTCTGACACCTATGTCAGAAAGGACAATATAATTTTCCCGGGCTTTCAGATCACTACCTGTCAGAGTTTAAGATATACTTCACTTGTTTCTCATATCTTAATTATATTATTACTTTGTACTAACAACGATTCAGTGTTGTGCTACACTGTTTACAAGTTCAAATAAACTCTATCTCCTACTATCCTGGTGTTTGTACTGTGAATATCCCCAAAGACGGTTTTAAATCACAAAGTTGTCATTTCCATTGACTATTTTTCTTTCTTCCGTTACTCACACGAGACATACCTAGTCCAGAAAAATACGTCTAAAATGTGAGAGACGTTATCAAAACACAAATTTGTCATTTCCAAGCTTTACTATTTTTCTTTCGTTTCTCACACGGGATATAATCCATAAAAAAACCGTCTAAAATGTGTGAGACGTTATCAAAACACAAAGTTGTGATTTCCAAGCTTTACTATATTTTTTTTCTTTCTTTACTTACACGGGACATAATCCAGCACATCTTCGGGCTTCCTGGCGGCATCGGCGGGCGTCTTGCAAAACGACGCGGGCAGCTTCACAGAGCGACGGTACACCTGCAAAAATATCCTTCTTAAACAGACTTCAGAATCGGAAATTAGAATTGGCTAGTCCAAAAAAAAATATGACAGTATTTTTTATGTGTTATTTCGACTTGACAGTTTCGCGGACATTAAACGATATAGCAATAACAGTTTATTGTTATCTACGTCGAGAGGCGTAACTGCCAGCGAAAGTGTTAATAGACCATTTTCTTTTTTAACTATTTCAACAGTCATCATCATCAAGCTATCTTGGTCAATCTAAAAAATCAAAGTTTATTTGTTATTTCGGCCGAGACATTTGAGAGAGATTGTATAGTACTTTTCTTCTACTTGCAAAAGAAGAACATCGGCCTAAGACAGCATAATATAATGTATTATTGTTCAACATTTTCGAGTTCTAGGTATATTTACCTCTGGGATGTCGCTCAGCTTGTAGTCAGTAATCTTGTACTGAGCTAGTGCGTCACAGGCCGCCTCGACTACTTCAGGAACGTTGGAGTCAGATATGTAAGTCCACAGTTTGCGTGTCACGTCACTAATAAGTTTGTCGAACTCTGGTGTTGGCACTCGTAAAGCAGGGATTTCTGATAGCAACCGACATAGACTGAAAAAAGTAAAATATCGACCAGAACTCTTTTAATAAATTAAGTACACAGAATAGGTGCCGAAACCCGGGATAAGAAAGGGCTAAGAATAGTTAATTCATGATTTTATCTGATCTGCAAAGCCGGTTTGTCTATTTTATATTTCTAGTGTAGGTTTTAATGTCCGCCAAGTTCCGGCCGGCGCGAAGCAACAATTGCCCCAAAGGTGCCGAAACCCGGGAAAGTGAAAAAGAAAAATAAGGAAAGCTCCGAAGCAAGTAGCAGAGGGCGCAAATCTTACCTGATGTGCAAACCAGCTCTATTATCCCTTCCTAACTTAGATTCCAAAGCCCGCCAAGTTCCAGAGGACGCGACACAACAGTTCTGCCAAAGGTGCCGAAACCCGAGATAAGTAAGAAAGGGCTAAGAAGAGATACTTGATTGAAGATCTCACCTGATCTGCAAAACCGGTCTATTATCCTTCCCTAGTTTAGGCTTCAAAGCCCGCCAAGTCTCGAGCGACGCGATACAACAGTTGCGCCAAAGGTGCCGAAACCCGGGATAAGTAAGAAAGGGCTAAGGAGAGATAGAAGATTCATGATCTCACCTGATCTGCACAACCGGTCTATTATCCCTCCCTAGTTTCGGTTCCAAAGCCCGCCAAGCCCCGGGCGGCGCGACGCAGCAGTTGCGCCACAGCGCCGCCAGCGCCGCCAGCGCCGCGCCGCCCGCCGCCGCGCCGCCCGCGTGCGGGCTGCGGTTCAGGACGGACGAGATGGCGGGGACCAGCTCCAGGCCGTGGCTCGATGGCCTGACAGGAATAGAATGGAATAAGTCTTTATTTGCGTTCGCATAAGACACACAAATGATGGTATATAGGAAACAACACATTTACAAACACTATCCTACTTCCTTCCATGCTGGTCTGGGAGAAAAAGAAAAACATAGAATGTACCAGCTGCTTCTCTTCCCGCGCAAGCCGTAAAAGTCGTCAGAGGGAATCGCCGAATGGGGAAATCGTGACATAGGCGATGCGGCTAGCAACCCATGACTATTGATTTCCTGTTTCAACTACCATTATGCTAAACGTGGCCTAAGGTCTTATGGCCCTAGGCTCTGTCTACCCTGCATGGGATAAAGACGTGATTATATGTATGTATGTATCCTACTACCTTCTATATTATAAACATGAAAGTTTGTATAGATCGAGGAGCCTAGCGCGGCGCGCCTGTTCGTAACGATAGTGCGCGTTAAGCGACGGCGACGGCGAGTGCGGATTTGAATTGGTCACCATTAGTGACATTTCTATCTTGAGCTCCTCCGTGCTTCGGAAGGCATATTAAGCCGTTGGTCCCGGCTGTTATCGGTAGATGGAAGTCGTTAGGCTGTGTCAGATGCCTTTAGGCAGCCTGAAAAATCTAACAGTGTTGGCCACTAACACATACGCCGGGTCATGTTCCTATTTGTCTGGTTTTCCTGTAAAAGGTTAGACGGCAGTCGCTCTATTGTAAGACCAATTCCGCCAAATCAGGACCATTATTAATAACCTACCCTGTGCTCTGAAGCGTAAGCTGAAGATGCAGCCGGGAAACACGCTCGGACGAAGCAAAGTAAGTAGGTAAGTAAAAACACTTTATTGTACAATAGAAATGCATACATGGATTACAATCTGTGCCAAGATGTACAATAGGCGGCCTTATAACTAATGCAATCTCTTCAAGGCTACCTTAAGGCTATGATAACTATACCGAACTTGAAAATACAAAATAGAAAATTACCTATCATTCAAAATTAGACATGCATTTTTACCTGATTTCGCAAATTCTTTTCACAGCGAGTGCCCTCGCCAACTCGATCTCCCATTTCAGCTCATCAGGTCTTCCGGAGCCAGGGTCCACTAACAACTCATGTAAGTATGGAAAGCAACGGACCTGGTGCCAAGAAAATATATTCATACTAGCTGTTCCCCGCGGCTTCGCCCCGCGTGTGGACTCGGTTATATCGCGCCCAAAAGTAGCCTATGTTTGACTTCAGGTCGTTAACAACATCCCTACCAAATTTCATCACAATCGGTCCAGCAGTTTAGCTGTGAAGAGGTGACAGACAGACAGACTTTCACATTTATAATATTAGTAAGTATGGAAGTATGGATTATCTAGCGACTACCCACAATTTAATTTTGAGGATCAAGCATTAAGAAAAGATATTCATTTATTTCGTGTGAGTTATGGCAGGAAATGAGAGAAGAGGTGAAGTGTACACTATTTATTCTCTCGACAACTGTATAATACTAAAATAAATTAAGACTTAGTTATTAACAAGTATGAGCCAGACGTGACGCGATGAATTGACAATTGAAATTTGCTTACAATATATTAATATTTCTTTGACCACATCACGTTTGCTAATTAGGGACGCAATATGAATTTTAAAAATCTGAATAAAATAAAATACCTGCGTTTCAGCCAAACTGGTGTAGAGAGAGATAAGGAAGGAAATAGGCACTCCTTTGCCTGCCTTCAGCGAATTCAGTATCGCCACAATTGTAGGAACATTTTCCTGAAATATACATTAGGTCGCCTATATAAAAATCTCTTAATAATTTTAGCCGTTTTTTATCTCCAACGGTAAAGGGGGGAGCTAAAAAGTTTGACATGCCTGTGTGGCTGTCTATGCATCGTGGCGCTTAAACAAATGGGCCGAATTTGATGCGTTTCATTATAAACTTAATGAAAAGCATTTGTCATTCCCATTTGATGTTAAGCGCGGTTGTGGTCTAGAGAATATAGAGTTCGCCTAATTCGTTTGATGGAGCGTTAGAGCATTAACTAACCGTAGGGGCCACTAACAGAAGACCAAAAGTATAAGACGGCCGGTGATACTGCTCGTATTTGTATGCTTGTATTTTTTTGCTTGTGTTGGATAATTTTGTCAAGTGTGTGCGTAGCGACGTGATCGAATAATGCATTAGTGTTAATACCTATTGTGTGTGTTTCCTCACCACACGCGCACTTTTTCTCGTAGAAATAAGTACTCGTACTCGCTCCGGTTGGTTTGATACTCTAATAAATAAATAATATTCAAAAGTAAAAAAAAGTATATTTACCTTAGTCTTAGCCATCAATGGCAAAGCCCTCAAACACTCCAATTTCACCTTCGGCGATTTATCATTTGCTATCTTATACACCAACACCGGCAACAACATCACAGATACCTCCTTCTTCTCGTCCACCAACCCAACAACCAACCTCAAAGCCTTCACAACAATATCTTCAAACCAATCTTCATTTCTTCTCTCCATTACTACACCAAGGAAAAATCCTAATAATTCAAATTTCAACGCATTATTAAGTCTATCTAAACAATCAAACCAACTTCTCAATTTATCCGGATTATCCCTAACACGCTCCCACGTTTCTAAAACATTAAAAATAATGAACAATTTACTATCTGTGTGTAATAACGTTTGGAACACTTTATTCGCTTTGAGGTTCGGCATGTGCAAGCGATTGTCCTCCTTATTGCTTGATTGGTAAATGTCAAATATCTTTGAAGCTACTTTTAAGGCGGATGAAGTTAGGTACGAGGGTAGATGGAGCCACTGTAGCGTGAGTGCCGCGAACATGTTTATTGATATGTTGGAGCATTCGTATTTGCTTATAATGTTTAGAGCTGAAACAAAATAAAAATTAATTTAATGTGTTTGAAGTGTACATAAATTAAATAAATAAATTAATAAATGTCTGTTTACAATATGAAAGCAACAAAGTTTTCTTCCACTTGCTCGGGAATAGCTTAATTAAAAATAAACATCAATTTATTCATTGTGAGCCTAGACCAACTATTTAATTAAAATAATATACATTGCCGGTCGCTAATGTAGGATTTTAAATGTTCACATTCATATCATGTGCGTCGAACAATTAACAACTTAGTGCCTTGCTGCCTGAGGATGCCTCGCGTAGAACTGAAACACGTGTCGCAATTAATGTGAGTGCAAACTAATGGTGGGCATGCTGGGACTAACAGTAGTGGGTGGGCGCCGGCCGGCAGTAGTTTGCACGAACTAACTGGTGACGGAAGCACGCAAAGTAATTTGGTAAGTAGTTTTAACTTTGACTTCCGCAAAGTAACACCTGAATCTATTAAATGTGCACATTTTTATACATCAGGTTTTTATTTTATTTTACTCCAGCCTGTATTTTTCAAATTGCTCTGACTGGTATTCAAATACAGAACTATCAAATTAGCAGATTCTATCAAATATTATATCAATAGGGTTATTGAGAAATGCGGGAAGATCATCGTCATCATTTCGAGTAGGCGTCACGGTCAAACGACATGCACACCCTGTTGTCAGAGTTCTTCGGAACCGCCTCTCGGCCTCTGGCGTGGTTCCTTTAACGACTACCAGATGGCAGCCGGGACTAACGGCTTAACGTGTGTACCGAAGCACGGAATCATCTTTATTACCAGACAATCAGGTGATTCAAGCCTGCAATATCCTAACCAAACTGGAAACAACTAAACAAAGTATGCATCCCGTGGGAATCGAACCCACGACCTACACGGTCTACATATACATATATATAATCACGTCTTTATCCCATACGGGGTAGACAGAACCCTCAGCCATAAGACCTTAGGCCACGTTTAGCATAATGGTAGTTGAAACAGGAAATCAATAGTGATGGGTTGCTAGCCGCATCGCCTATGTCATGATTTCCCCATTCGGCGATTCCCTCAGACGACTTTTACGGCTTGCGCGGGAAGAGAAGCAGCTGGTACATTCTATGTTTTTCTTTTCCTCCCAGACCAACATGGAAGAGGTCTACAGGCAAACGAATTAACCACTGGATCAATACGGGAAGAAAGACGTTGACTCACCTAATGTAAACAACTCGTGCAGATGTAAAGCGGCACTGGCGGATAGGTTGCAGGCCAGCAGCGCCACGCCCAGCGGCGCGGCGCTGCGCAGTGTGGCCCCCTCGAGCGACATGCAGCGCTCGATCACACTATAGCACGGACGGGGGTCGCGGCTACGGAATACCACATTCTATACTTATTTTTTTTAATTATGAAATCGGCATATGTATATATCCGTATTTTTATTCTAATAATTAGAAAAACACATGACTGTCTGTTGATTTTTCTGTTGCTGCTAAACCGCTAGACCGATTTTGATGAAATTCGATATGGATATATTTTAGGTTCAAGAGTAAAACATAGCATAGGCTACTTTTAGGCGCGATATAACAGTCCCACTTAGGCGTAGCCGCGGGCAATAGCTAGTTTTTAATAAGACCCAAAAATGGCCTTTACCTTTCAGTTAGTTTTTTTTAATAAAATCATGTAATCCTAACTAATATTATAAATGCGTTATAAATGCGATAGTGAGTTTGTATGTTACGCTTTCACGCTGTTTAATGTTGTCATATTAATAAATAATAATAATGGTAGCACGGGTTGTCCATTTTTTCGATAAGTAGTATGGCAACCCCGTGTTCGATCATTCTAGAAGTTTAGAGAATCGTTGTTGGCGGTCGTCGCGCGCGCACGCAAAAACTCCCGGATTTGTCGGGTTTCAGGCACTTTTATCAAGTTACCAAGTCATTATTATTATTTTGCCATTAAATCAAAAATAAAGATTGCTGTTCGGCTTTAAACTGTGTGTGCGTCATAATAGTGGTTGAAGGTAACGCTCATCTGGTCCAGCTCTGAGTCCGCCCAAGACCGCAACTCGACGCAGAGCATCGGAACGCCAGGCTCCAGGTAAGCTGATTAGCAATCAACTAAAATTTAGTATTGTATCTTGTAAGATTGCGAAATTACGCTTCGTTTTGTTTTCGAGATACAGTCCACTTTTTTCGTTCAAAATTCATATAAAACCCTATTTGGTTCACACGCCTTATCTACTCCACCAATCTATCTGAAATTTCGCATACACATAGATAAAAGTATTGAGAAGATCAAAGGATACCTTTCATCCCGAAAAAAGCACTGTTCCCGTGGGGAACACACGTGAACGAAAGCTAGTATTTGCATAAAAACTGATCGAAGGGATCCGTTAAAAAAACAATCGCTGTAAATATGTATGGACAGGAAAATGAGCTGGTTCATTCTCACCAAGTTTCCCAATCCTGGTAGCAAAACCCTGAATGGAAACTAATAAATGAGCTCACCCGTTCCTCACCAGCTCCCCAGATATCCTGGCCAGCATGGGCAGCAGGCCAGCCACGTGGTCACCGTGCTGCTTGTAGAGAGACGCTTCTGTCACAGCGGAGTACGCTGCAAACGCTTGCTCCATCAACTGAGGGTTGCATATCTAGAAATTAGAAAAATTATAGTCCAGATCTAATCGGTTTCTGAGTGATTTTTCCATAGACGATAAAAACTGAAGGATCATGATTAAAAGCATACCTAAGGCACTAAAGCATAAGTTGAATATGCAACCAGGAAACACGCTGGAACGATGAAATAACCAATTGGTTTCTTTGATTAGTTCCAGTTACTCGCCTCCAGTGGCGCATTAATCAGTACAGAACATTACTCATTGTCATTCACACGTGTTTACTCGTGACGTGTTCGTAAACTAATAAATAATTGTAAAGCGGTTTTCGGGGAAAATAATGAGCAATAAGTAAGTTTAGATTGCAATAAGTGATAAGAATGTCCTATATTGAAAATAAACAATTTGAATTGAATACAAAAAAAAATACTTTAGACTCGCAATTTACGTATTAATTTTTCATTTTATAAAATCAAATAATGATAGGTCCGCGGCATGCCATCTAGGGTGGAATAGAACGCAACTTTATCAAAAATCATCTGAAAGCGTGTTTGACATATGCCTGAGCTATTTTTAATTTGTCCACTCATCACTAGATGGCGATTTGCGCTATGTACCCCGCCCACAGCCACTTCAAAGAACTAATCCGGTGGGCTATGTCAGCAACCTTTGTTCTCCTCCAATATCAATACTGTCTCGTAGGGAAACGCCAAGAATAAACCTCTATCCACGGCTCTTTGGGCTTCTCTAAACTATGAATTACCTGCTGGCAACATACGTGGACTTACATGGCAGAAACATATTAAAACCAAGCGAGAGGAAAAGAGACTAAAAAAACAACCTGCTGGCAACTAAGGCAGGCGAGTAGCAACGAGGACTGCGCCGTCGACTCCGGCAAGCTGAGCAGCAGCTGCCAGGGCCGCGTGCTGCCGCTGCGGCGAGGGTTGCACGTCAGCCAGAGGAACACGGGCCGGAGGAGCTCCAAGCTGTTTGATGATACTCTGGAGAACATATTCGGACGTTGAATCTCGATAATGTAGTCAAGGCTTATGATAAATTTAAGCAATGAAAGTACGGTTTACTTCGAGATAAAGTTATATTTCGTTATAACAAAGAGCACACAACGCATTCGTAATGTCCACAGAGTAGAGAAAGACCATAGACAAAACTAAAGAGAAGGCGCGAAATTTACCACAGACTAATTATATTTTTAACAGCTTAACTTTAACTAAATATGTAGGGACAAATCACGCAGATTGAGTTAGCCCCAATGTAAGTTCAATAACAACAACAATGCACCCTCATTTTGTCATAGATAGATATACTCTTTATTGTACCATTAACATACAAATTATACATGTTGATTACAAATACAAACAATGTGTACTAAGGTGGACTTGTTGTTAATGCAATTTCTTCCAGCCAACCTTAGGGTGGATGGGAACAAAGTGGAAAAAAGGGGGTCATAATATACAGTCAGCTGCATATTATGACCCCCAAATATACATACATACCCCTGAGGGTTTTAGCCTAAAACAACAAAATAACTGACTGCATTTAAATACCCAGTGTCACTCTCACAATAAATAGAAATCTAATGACCCCTCTCAAGCTAATGCCCATTAATCTGGTCGGATTTGAAAAATTCTTTCTGCATATGATAGCTTAATTTTTGGGGAAGGTTATAAGCTATCGTACATAAACACCACGAGCAAGTGAAACCGCAGGAAACAACTAGTAAAAATAATAAAAATAAACTATGGTTTTTATACTTGGAAGAGCCAACTGGCAATAGGTGGTGCAGAATAGGAGGAAGACTCTTGTGTCGAAGGTCAGAATCAACATTGGGTCGTCGAGCCATCGCGGTAAGTAAATATGGTGTTTATGGTTCTTAATAAAAAAAGCTTAATTACATATAGTCTGGATGTGTACACAGTGCATGCATTTGCACCAAAACCTCATCTTCCGCTTTGTTCTTTTCCAAGACGGTTATGAACGGGTGCTGCGGAGACTTCAGGCTGAACTGGCACTTATATGGCTGGCCGGGCACCAGCCGCGACTTCAGGTCTAGGATCAGCAGACCAGCCATTGTGGAGATAATAGCCGAGTGGTTACTGAAAACATATAAAATTATAGATTCAGTAAATTCAGCAAGTTTCCTGGACATGTGCATCCTTAGCAGACTGAATTTATTCACTTTTTAAATGACTTCAAGAAAGGAGGAGGTTCTCAATTCATTGGAATCTTTCATTCCGATAAGAATATACATTATGTAGAATACTATAAGGACTATCTTTTCACGAAGTATTGTTGTAGTTAGGGTTGCCAACTCTTACCATACTCTAAAATAGACTATTGTACTCTTTATCAAGTAGGTGTACTCTATAATCTATAATGCTAATAGTTTATAGAGTATGGTAGAATTTTTTTTTTTCACAATGTTTTTAGAATTTATAAAATGTTAACTAACTTCTGATCTTGTCACTTCAGAATATAATAAATTTATTTTCGGTCATGCTTGTGAAGCGGCGGAAAAAAAACAGGACTATGGTGAAATTTATTTAAAGTGAGCTTTAGAACTATGTTAATTCAGTTGGAGTCACAAAAAGTTTAATTTGTTCAGCAAAGTTAAACTTTTTTAAATCCAAAATAAATTATACTCTTTTTTAAGACTATACTGTTTTTCTACCTCCTTTGAGAACAGATATCTTCCATTTCTTCTAGTAAAAGTTGGCAACCCAGGTTGTAGTCAAAGAATAATCAAATTACGAGCAATATGGTATGAAAATACTGCTTACTGTGCACTCGGTAGAAGTGTCACAACAATCGACATTGTCTGGCCAATCTCCATAACACCCAGCTCCACGAGGGCCAGCAGACCCTGACAAGCAGTCAGGCTCACCAAGGCATCCTTAGAAGAACATTTCTCCCTCAAAAACTTTAACTCTTCGTTCTCCAAAACAAACTTCTGCCTTTCGCCAGGTTTAAACTTAGATTTTATCGTGGATATCAACTTGTCAATAGCATTTACTATTAGAACACTATTGTTTGTGTTTAATTTGTACTCTATTTCATCCATTTTCTAAGTTTTGTTTGTTAAAACAAGGAAATTTTGGTTAAAAATGTTAAAATAAGCGAAAACGTAACCTGCCGGCTCCGCAAGATTTTGACATTAATAGTTATTGAGGTGACAGTGACATTTATTGCCAAATCAGCTTTTTTTTTTTGAATAGTTTATACGGCCATGGAATCTAGTCCTTGAAGGCCTATTTTGAATTTATTAATCTTCTTCAGTCCTACCTAAGTCAGTCGAGTCAAAAATTCAAGTCAATAGTCAAGTACGTAAGTCTAGTCTGAGTCAGATGGCTAAGTGAAGCGGTGGAAAAATTTCACTTAGCTATATCATGGAGATTTTGGTGACAAAGATAAAAAGTCACGTAATCGACACTGTATCACTTCCCTACACTCACGCTTGTTCACGAACACTTTGCGAATAATAAACCACCAATATTATGCACAAACACTCGAAAAAACCTAAGTTTTGGAAACTAAATACAGCGCGGCAATAGCGACATTTTCCCTCCAAAAACTCCGCCAAATCAGCTGATGCTATTCATACTTCATTTTACACTCTTTGCTTTATTTATTCGTTACCATCAATTGTTTTAGCCGGCTCGAAATGATTGAGAAAGCGTGTTATCACCTTACATATTGTGCTATCTTGCTCGTTTCGAGCTTGGGGGTTACTACTGACCGTCTCTTAAAAAGTTCCAGTGAGTAAGCAAGACAGCGTGCGTGATACATGTGGTAAGGGGACATACATACACATACTGCTTACTCACTGGATCTTGCAAGGTTTTAGGAGACGGTAGTAACCCCCCCTGGTGGCCTACTATCATCTCTTAAAACCATGCAAGATCCAGTGAGTAAGCGAGACAGTAGTAGGCCACCTTGTCAAAATAGTTAATGGTAAGCAAGCCTAATCCAAATAGCAGCGCACGCAGCGATAGTCCCAAACAGTCCCAAAACCAAAAACGAAGAAAGAAGTCGCCTTACATCATTTATTGGTGTATCTCACTCACATACGAGCGTTTTGGATTGCTTGTATAGGTCACAGTAAGCCCCAGGCGTAAACCTGGTTATTTACTGTTGTTGTCACTGTCAAGTCACTGTCATTATCACTTTAACCACTTTGACGTTTTTTTATGTTTTCGATCTCGATCTCTTGGTTTATCTCGTTTGTGAAATGTTTGTGGATATTTGGTTTAATTATTAAAGCCTGGCCTAGTATAAATCATTGTTATTTCATAAGCTTCCATCAAAACAAACTACATCGAAATGGCAACACCGCCTCGGGAAACAATACAAAAACAAATTCAACAGGACTGGGCAAACAGAGAATACATCGAAGTTATTACAGGAAGTATAAAAAAGATCACCGATTTTCTTAACTCATTTGGTAAGTGAAAATTTATGAAACCGTTTTAGTGCTTCTTTAATCGTATCTTTAACACCCCGATTCGGGAATACCGGGCGCGGTGTTCTAGACTGCATGTCAGTCAGAAATTTTAAGAACTAACAACGTAGTGTTAAATCTATTCAGTATTATTGTGTTTTGGTTGTAACCAAGCACCACATTCTGCCTGGTTAACATTTTACATGTAGACTGTGTTTCTACAACATTACTCGCTAATTTCCTTGTTGAATCTGTGGTATACTCTTCAAAAAGACAAAGCAAACACTGCTCTTTGACAACAAGTATCATCGATTTATTAGTGTGGAGAGCTAGTGGTGATATTATTGATGGTTGAAGACTTCTCATGTGATGTGTGTGAGACTGGCACTCATGCAATTATGGCTTGACTTAGAGCTTAACCCCTTAGATCTTAGGTTCTTATAATACTCTGTAGGTTTTATAAGCATCTACTTTATAGGCTTGATTGGTAGAAAGGTTTTAGGCAGACTGTATGCCTGCCAACCTAGATTCGACTGTTAAAGTTGACAAATTAACGATATGACTAACATCTACATTAAATAAATCCAATTACTCCTATTCAAATGGTGAGTTATTTTTTTTTACAGACATGTCCTGCAGGTCTCGTCTTGCTACGCTTAATGAGAAATTGACTTCTTTGGAGAGAAAGATTGACTATTTGGAGGCTTGTGTGAGTCTTTTTTTTTTAATCTAATGGAAAAACAAGAGATCTCAGTTTTTTGTACGGCTTTTGTGGTTCACATCTTAATATGGTTGACATTAGGCAGGTGCACTGTCACAGAATATATAATACGTAGTAATCAATACATAGTATTAAAAAAAGTCGCTTTCTCTGTCCCCATGTCCCTTTGTATGCTTAAATCTTTAAAACTATGCAATGGGTTTTTATGCAGTTTTTTAAATAGATAGTGATTCAAGAGGAAGGTTTTTATGCTTATGCAAAGCCTTGGCGGGTTGCTAGTAATACTTATAATATAGTAGTTAGTATGACTAGAGGATACTAACTGCCAATTTGGATTGTGGTGGTTACGACAGTCAGATATGAGGAACACGACTTGAAAGAAAAAGAAGAAGTAGTAACACTGTGATCATGAACCTGTGAGCGAAGCATCAGATATCCACTGACCAGATGGTCAGATGACCTAAAGAAGGTTGCAGGCAGGCGCTGGGTGCAGGCCGTTTCTAACTGGTTGTTCTGGAAATCCTTGCCTATGTCTAGCTGTGGACAGCTTGATGATAATGATCACTGTGATAAATTATATTGTATCTTTTTTATCTTTTAATGAATATGTGATAATATGAAATAATAAAAATGACGTTTTTTATTCTTTGCAGGTGACTAAAGGAGAGACGCTTACATAGTAATTACAGTAACTGTTTATTTTTCAAATATTTTTACATTTAAATCTTCCAATGAATTCATATATTCCAATAGACTACATTATTATAAAACAAATGAATTCATTACATTCTGATCTGAAACTACATAACGAAGCCTCTATAAATATTTTGTGATATTCATAAATAGGTCTCAGATTGTAATAGCATGAGGTTAAGCTGTTAATTGTAGCCATTTTTAACACTCACTGGCAGTAACGCCTCTCGTTGTTACTGCCAGTGAAAGTGGTATTAGTATAACAATAATTTACTGTTATTTCGATTACTGTCTGCGAAAGTGTTAACAGACTTCAGAACAAAGGAGGAGGCTCTCAATTCGTCGGAATGTTTTATGTGCTAGGATCAGCCAGTCTGCGTTTCCGACTGTCCATGCGAACTGTTGCCCAAGGTGCTCCGGATCCGGACGTATAAGTAAATTATGTATGTTACACGAGGAGGCTCCTTTCTTGCACCCCTGTAACCTTGTGATTGAACTACTGACATATTAAATTGTAATTTCATAAATAAAATATTGGTTAGGCAACTATGTTTTGTAGTGAGTAGGATTCAGCAGGGTGGCCTATGTTCAGCTATGAATTTCTGTGTTTAAAATGACTTAAGCAGACTGTGTTTAGTAAAAAAATTTAATAATACTGGGGGTAGATACATAAACTATGCTAGCAGTATCATTAATGTAGTAAGTCATTAAAGTAAATAATAATTTTATTTTTTTGTAATATAATAATTTTATTATTAAAAAAACATTATTAAAAACTTATATTACTTAAAGGGGTTGTTGCAAATTGGTTCAGTGCCCCTAGTATGAGTTTTTCTTAACGCAGACGACGCTAGCGACTGCGTTAGCGATTTAGTATGGCAAACCGGTACAGCGCCTCGGGCGGATCGTAAGGCAACTAAGAAATTCCATACAAAATCCTAACGCAGCCCCTAGCGTCTGCGTTAAGTAAACTCATACTAGGGGCACAGATCATAGCAGAATTTAAAAAGTAGAAACCATCATATTAAGAACAAAATTTTCTATATAATTCTTAAACTATTGTTTGAAGTGATTCGATGTTCATCTTTTCAGTATATTCATTTTAGTAAATTGAACTTTGTCTTAATAATTTGTACATAAAATAACATCAAGTAAATGATGACTACAAGGAGCGGCCCAGTTGGCACAAAACAACCACTTTAAAATAAGAAAATATATATGTTGTTTCGCATGAATAAGACATTTTTGTAATGGCAAATAGCATTTAAGTATCATAGCATTTTAATAGTTATACTTATAATATAATTATTATAACAAAATTAACCCTCTTTCATTAAAAAGTTTGTTTCATACTCATACTGTTAAGATAATCACAAGAATGAAAAAAAAATGGCGGCATTATTTAACTCGTCACTGAAAACTCTGGAGAAAGCTCATTTCCAGCAATGGACTGTTTTTGAAAGAGAATCTCTTCATCATTGTATAGATTCCAACAAAATTGTTACCCCTTGCCCTCCGCCGCAACTTGCTGCAACAACCCCTTTCTTCAACTTACGCCTTCTGAAAAGAATGTAATAAAAACCTTGATAAAATTTCTACACAAAGTACAGGTGGCTTACAACCATCTCTTAAAACCATGAAAGATCAAGTGAGTAAGCGAGATAGCGCACTACATGATGTAAGGTGACATCTCTCTTACTCAATTGTTCTTGAATGGGGCTGGGGGAATGAACCAGGGGCTTGGGCAAAAAATTTAACTAAGAAAACTTCATACCACCTACCCCCTTCCGTCTTGAGTATTTTGACTCATTCATTGCGAAATAAATCATTCATTCATTCATTCTCGTCCAAAGCTCGTTTTCAGTGTGTTTTGATGACGTAGAGGGCCATGCAAGCGATGCGTCCGCGTCCCTTTCTTGAAACTACATTTTTATACATTTTCTATGAGAGGGATGTGGATCTAACCCGCGCCCGTTTCTCGTCTTACGTCCTCTCTGTGGGGCCTGCAGACCAGTATTTGGCCACATTCACTGCTCTGTCATTAGCTTCCTCCAAATCCTCAATCGTGCAGGAGACATCAAGAGGCGGGCCATAGACTGATCAGCACCTCAATCACACGGGCTATCAGTTGAAAAATCTAACTCTGTTCCCTTGTCATCTACCAACACTAGCTAGGAGTCTATTTGGAGACTTCCAGATTGGCCAGGAAGGATCACCACCGCATAAAGGCTTAGGCTTACCTCATCTCGTGTACGAGGTGCACGGCCATCCTGGCGCCGGTGGCAGCGGTGGGATGACCGAGCGTCCCCGCTCCGCCGGACACGTTCAGCTTGCCAGGGTCCAAACCCAGCTGTCTGGAAGCTATTATAGCTTGAGATGCGAATGCGTCGTTTATCTAAAAAGATTTAATTTGAATGTCCATTGGCTACGGTAACCACTTACCACCAGGTGGGGACGTATGCTTGTTTGACTACTGTTAGCGCCCGGTAACATCACGTGACAGGTATCGCCCCACTGCAGGTAAACCCCTCTTGGCAGTAGTAGTGTCGGGGTGAGTATGAGTGTAACGCTCTCTTCTCCTTGGGTTCGCCGAGCGGTGCAGACGTGTATTGTGCTCTAGTGATTTAACATGGCCTTTATTAGTACTTGATATTGATATGATATTGCTGTTGATAATTTTAATATGTAGATTAACATAGGTAGGCACGGACGAGGGATTGGTACGCTTCAGGCTGGATCCCAGTGATAGGAGCGGGGTTGGTGCTCCTATCTTTACCGTGATTAGTGCCAAAGCTTAGACACGAATGGGTAATTCGGTCGGATAGCTAATACTACTAAATAAAAGTTGTCAATTATAGACACCTCGTCGTCGAAGTGGAATTCAATATCGTAATCTCAGCGTTTTTCCAATTGTATACTAAGCAGTCTTCTTTTTCGTCCAAGCGTGTTTCCTGGTTGCATCTTCAGAGCCGATTGCAACCAAAGACATCTTAATTTCAAAATTGAAAAACAAATTACGTACGTAGAAGTCATTCAGAATGGACGACTTATTTTCCCCTTTGAATTTAAAAAGAATAAAATACAAAGCAAGGTCTCCCAAACTCGGCTGCTCAGAATCCTAGCTACGTTTATAAAAAGATTCCGAACCTAAATGGCTGTGGTCGATAGCTACTCGGTTAAGAAAGAGACTCAAAGAACCTCACCTCAATCAAATCTATATCCTGTACACTAAAACCCGCCATATCCAGCAACTTCTCCACAGCAGGCACAGCCCCCAACCCGGGCTCCAAAGGATCCCCGCCCACACAGGCCCACCCTGCCACCCTGGCCAGTGGCGTGAGTTGGTAGCGAGTGACTGTCTCTTCATCTGCTAGAAGTAAAGCTGCGGCTCCGTCAGCAGGCCCCTGTATTCAATTTTCAAATCAACGTTTCAAAAGTTAACGTTACGAAATGTCATAGCTTGGCGACGGGATAGCGTGAAAACATAAAGCTATCAAAATACTCAATACTCTTTTTCTTCTTGGAGTGCCTCTCCATTACTGTTGGCCATTAGCTCCGCAAACTTCGCCCAATTTTTTGCCAAGCGAAACAGTTCTTCGGCTTTGACAATTCACTAGGAATCTAAAAATAAACTTACAGCAGAATTTCCAGCAGTAACGATCGATCCATCATCAACGACTGCTGATAACGCAGCTAACTCTTCAGGGCTAATGTCCGGATGTAGTAACTCATCTTCTTGTACAATAACCTCTTTCTTTTTGACCGTCGCAGTCAAACTTATCAACTCATCGTCGAAAAGTTTTGAACTCTTAGCTGAAAGAAAGAATATAGCCTATAGACGTTCGTAGAAATTCAATCGCTCGCTGCCAGCTTGTGTGGCCTTTTTATTGTCAGTGCCCCCAGTATGAGTTTTTCTTGACGCAGACGCTAGCGACTGTGTTAGGATTTTGTATGGAATTTCTTATTTGCCTTACTATCCGCCAGAGGCGCTGTACTGGTTTGCCATATTAAATCGCTAACAAGCTAAATTTTTATTTATTATGCGTTATTAACAAATTAATAACGCATAATAAATAAATATTTCGTTATATTCATTACTTTGTTAATTTTTTTCATTAAACTGATTAAAAAATATAAGTATATTGCAACATTATTTTACTAAATGCTTTATTTCCATTTTCTAAAAATTTTATCTAATATAACGTTATAAAGAGAGTCGGCTACCGGATAGCTGACAAATATACTAAAGCGTTTAAAAATACGCATTTTTAGCTTTCCAAAACTATATATAACATGTAAGTATTGTCATGACAAAAGGAGAAAAATAGCCTTGATGTGACTTAAAACAGTTTATTGGCTTTCCTGAAAAAAGTTAATTTTTGACTTAACAGTATTTTATCGGATGTGCGACATGATCTATCAATTATCATGGTAGTTTCATTCCTTCAAACGTGCTTCAAACTGTCAGATGACTGCAAATACGAATGGCTGTACTTGTATGTTACCTAACTAAACTACTGGCCGTATACGTACAAATAACAGTACTTCAGTCACCTGCCTTCCACTTCAAATGGCTCTCAAAAGCGTATCTGTCAGCGTCTTCTCTCGTCACATGGTACTTCCTCGCTAGATGTTCAGCCGCTTTCTGGAAAGTTAATCCCGTGTGGCTATCTAGGAACTGCGTCTTTATGTGGTCTTCGAACTGGTATGATCCTCCGAGAGTGGATCCGAATCGTACGTTTCTGACTAGGTGTGGTAAAGAAGACATCACCTCTGTACCACCGGCGAGGGAAACCTTCGCTAAGCCTGTTAGGATCTCCTGAAATTGTTTTTAATGTCATCATTATACATGATGTTTATAACAGAGAGTAAGATTAAATAGAAGCTATGATTCCGTACTTGGGAAGGCACGTTCTGCTTATAGTCCTGGCGGTCATATGGTGGTAAGAATATGAGTGGTGGTTTCTAACTCTTAATACCTTGGTTGTTGAGAGAGTAGAAGTTCTTCTTCTTCATTGGTCCCTTATTGCTGAAGATCGTGACCATGCCTTTCCAGAGTGCGCCATCGGCAGAACTACGGACTACATTATATCTGCTTCCACCAGGTGCTCTTCACACGCTGTCCACCCTTCTCGCTGGAGGTTGTCCTCTAGTGCGTTTTCCCTCTTTGATTATGAATGAAAATAAGTTAATACCTTCGCTTACCTCAAGCCAGGAAGATACAGATGGCCTCATATCTTTATTAATTGGAATATGTTGGTGGAAGATTTAGCTAAGTGTAAAAAAAATTGCTGGATTGCTGATATAAGACGTTTCGTGAACACAGCCAATATGACGTGGTTGAAATATCGGTTGTAACTTGTATGGCCGTATTCATACGCTTAGTCCTGTCATCATCATCAGCTTCCACTGCTGTGATATAAGCATAAAAATATGAAATCGCGCGCAGTATCTACAGGCAATTTTTGGACAGCCTCTACACCATAATTTTTAAAACCTGATTTCATAGTCAATCCTGTAATTTTATCTCAAAGTTAAATTATACCAACCAGAGCCCCGTTGATGACGGCCTGCAGTCCACTCCCACAAGCTTTGTTGACGCCTAATGCCGGTCTCTCGATGGGGACTCCTGAGTAGATGCCGCAGTACCTCGGTGTTTTGCCGCCGTCGCATTGACTCAGCTGAAATAATTTTATAGCCATTTGATTGAGGATTTGGAGGAGGCTAACGACAGAGCAGTGAACGTCTGAAAAATCTGACATTATTTTTCTGATTTCTCTGTAAAGAGGGTTGTTGATTCAGAAGGCAGTCACTCCATTGTATCTAATCTAACCAGCAGCACAGCAGCAGCGCCGCCATAATTATAAGTACCTACCAAATAAACGTTGGGGCGATCTGGTGAAAAAAGAATTTGATGCCCAGACATGGGATTAAGTTGAAGAAAAGGAAGTACCTAGATCTCAAATGCAAATAGGTACGCCAAGTAATATAACCCGTTCTCATGGAGCAAGGAAGACTTCCGACTCCGGCTTCAGAGTAGAAGACAGAAGTGTGATCAACTTACATAATTAACGTTTCCAACAAAAGTGTGTTCTATGGCTCTAGGATCTACATTAGCTGACTGTATGGCTTCCTTAGCAGCAGCAGCAAACACATGAGAAGCAGGCATTTCTCGCAGGGAGCCGCCATATTTGCAAAATGGCGTACGTTTCGCGCCAACTATGAATAAACCTGAAAAATTTTAAAAATAAATAAGTACTCAAGTTTTTTTGGTGCAACTTATTACTGGAATGTCTTTGAAAGAGGCGTCTAATAAATATATTAATGAGGTATTGAATAAAAGAGATCTGTATTTCAACAATAACATTTCTGAGTCAGGAATTCCACGCGACCACGTCCAGTTTAAAAAAAAAAATAAAAATGTCGCACAGGGCGCCTTACTGGCTGCATCCTCAGCTGCAGCCAGTAAGGCGCGAGCCCAGGGTCCGCTTTTGAGTTGAATTGTTAAGTACCTATTTTAGTAACGAAATATTTATCGATCCATGTATTTTGCATAATAATTATCAAACTGTACTGACCTTTGTTCGGCACGACCATAATATAGATAGGTAAATACTTGAGAGATAAAATTCCGTATACTGACGAGGTGGTCGTTCGACCGCGCCTCGCACCCATAATCTTTGTTAGGAATTATGTTCTTACGGTATCTCTGTTTTATCATATGTTGATATAGTGATATTATTTAAGATATATTTTTATTTAAAACTACACCTATGTTAATGAAAGCAATTTAAATTAATTATTAATTTTATTAATTGAACACAATTTATTGGATCTACTTTATCTTTGTTGTAAAATTATTCGTTTAGGCACAAAAAACTTTTGGGCTTTTACCATTTTGCTCAAATTTGCACCAAATGAATTTTTTTACGCACTTTCGAAATATTTGTGATCAGGATTGGAATTTCTTTTTTTTTTAAACAGTCATTTTTATCAATTTCTTCGTGCTTGTAATACGCAAAGGGTTAAATTTAAAAAATCCATGTATTTCGATTTAAGGTAAAAGAAAAGTTAATAAAACAAACAGTAAAAAAGTAAATGTAAGTATATTATATAAAAATAAATTATATTTAAAACAGAAAATACTAAATTCAGTCGACAAACACATATAAATGTGAAAAAATATCGGTATAATAAATTGTAACAAGTTTACATAAATAAATAATATCAAAATGTTGGATAACGTTAGTACTATTATCTGCTTAGATAAAGTATTACTGATTAAAAGAGTATTTAAGAAACCTGCTCAAAAAAAAAAAATACTGACACCACGTAGAATAAGTAAAAAAAAGTTTTTAAAATCTTTCTTTCTTCTTTCAAATCACTGTGTTATTAAGGGTGATCTTTCTGAACCATCAGTCACATTTATGTTATAAATATTGCTCCATAACCAAGGCACAAATATCAATGGGCGATGGACATGTACCTATAAATATCAGTTAATTATTTTTGTTTTCTCTAAATCAAACAGACTCCAAAAGGATAGCGATCCCTTGACCTCCACCGATGCAGGCTGATCCAATAGCCCTCTTGAGGCCTCGGCGTCTGAAAATAGAAATAAAACGGTGGTTTCTTTCAAAGTAATCAGACAATGATACGACAAAGAAATCTTTAAAGCCGAGGAGAAACAATTTAGAATCCAAATTAAATTTATGATGATGAATACACTATTGGGTAAAGTTTTCTATATCTTGTTGTTTGTTGTAATTGCTTTATAGCGCATTCTCATCTATACTAATATTAGAAAGCTGAAGAGGTTGTTTGTTTGTTTGAACGCTTATAACTTGGGAACTACTGGTCGGATTTAAAAAATTCTTTCTGCATATGATAGCTTGATTCTTGGGGAAGGTTATAGGAACAGCTAGTGATAAAATATGATTGAAATTGCCGCTCTTTATTGGCATTTAAAGGCTTGATTCTAACTTTATCAACCTTGATTCTGTTAACAAAAATTTACCTTAGTTCATGAGCCAAGTGCGCTGTAATCCTTGCTCCAGACGCACCCACTGGATGGCCCATTGCAACAGCTCCACCGTTTACGTTGAGTTTATTCTGATCTAAACCGAGCTCCTTGACACATGCCAGGGTTTGAGCAGCAAACGCTTCGTTAATCTGCATGTAATTTAGTCTGGTGAAAACTCTCTTAAAGATAAATTTTTGTACAATAAAAAAGCGGAACTAAAGCACTACCCTGTGGCACTCCATATATGTGAGGTTACTATATACTTAGATCCATTTATAATTTTTTAATATTTTGTTGATTTAGTTACGTATTTTCGTAAACTTAATAGGATTTTAACAACTCGGTAGAAGCTACACAATTTCTTTGATATACACTAGTGAATAACAAACTCAAATGCCTTAGTCATATATCTACAGAGGTACCTGGTGGTATATATAAGATAATTTGAGAATAAAATTGATTTATTATGTAAGTAACGGAGTGATTATGCGTATAATGTTAATGCTTATTTATTACATTCAGCAAGAATGCTAAAAAAACAAGTACTTTTCTTCCCTTTTTGCGTAATGAATATTAGAATTTCCTACTTACCTCAATTAAATCAATATCCTCTAGTTTGAGTCCTGTTACAGACAGGACATTTTTTATGGCAGGCACAGGTCCGATTCCCATGATGCTAGGGTCCACTCCGACAAAAGACCAGGCGAGAACACGCGCGAGAGGTTTCAGGTTATGCTGTTTAACAGCGTCTTCGCTCGCTACGATTAGTGCTCCAGCGCCGTCGTTGACACCCTGGAAAGTTCCGACATTAGGTTTCTGCTGGCATAAAAATTTGATAGATAATCACTACATAGTATAAAACAAAGTCGCTTTATCTGTCCCTATGTCCCTTTGTATGCCTTTAAAACTACGCAACGGATTTTGATGCGGTTTTTTTTAATAGATAGGGTGATTCAAGAGGAAGGTTTTTATGCTCATGCGAAGCCGGGGCGGGTCGCTAGTTTAATATATAATAGATGATTAAATGTAATGTAAATAAAAGGATTTTTAAATTAAATAAATAATAAAACTCTTAATCTGAACCTAGCTGGTATAGTCTTATCATTAAACTCACCGAAGAATTTCCAGCAGTAACCACGCCCCCCTTCCGGAACAAAACGGGCAGCTTATTAAGCGCTTCAATAGTGGTTTCTGGACGAGGATGTTCATCTTTGTCGATAACTACCTCCTGCTTCTTTACCTTCACTGTGACTGGCGCCATTTCCTCTTTGAAAACACCCGCGTCGAACGCTGTAGATGATAAAGTTATGAGAGAGTGCCGGCAGCCATGTTTCTTTTTTATCTCATCACATCCATTAAATATTATTTTATCTCCTATATCATTTAACTATTTTCCCATAGCAAGGAAGAAAGTTACTCTTAGAGCAGTGTTTAAAAAGACCTATTCACATTCCTGATAAAATTTTGAATCACTTTTTTTGGGATTTAAATTATCTAGGTTTTTCTAAAATTCTCTAATATTCTCACCAACAAATTTATTCTTACCAGCTTTCCACCTCTTCTGCGATCGTAGAGCAAAATCATCCACCTCGCCTCTTTGCAATCCATATTTCTCTGCCAAGTTTTCAGCTGTCTGCGGCATGGTGAAGTTACAGTACGTATCCAGGGATCCAGCAGTCAAGACATCCTCAAACGGCACGTTGACCCCTAAGGTGGTACCGAACCGGACATTTCTAACGACGAACGGAACTGCTGACATGTTTTCTGTACCTCCAGCGAGGGAGACTTGAGCTGTACCCGTCAGAATATCCTGGAACGAAATCAATTTTCAAATAAAACATTCTGGAGATTTTATCTTCCATTTTCAAAAGATCTGCGATTTGGTCGCAGCTGTTTTTTGAGGCCGACGCTGTCCGACTCTCCCAGTTAACTCTTCTTCTCTTTTCATCCATCTTCTCGTTTCATCTAAACGCATCATATAGATGTGTATCGTTATCAAACAAGAAAATTACTTTGAATATCATTACCTGAACACTGTTGACAACTGCCTGGAACCCCGAGCCACAGAGCCTGTTCACCCCCAGGGCTGGCTTCTCTTGGGGAACTCCTGATTTAAGGGCAGCGTGGCGCGGAGCCAGTCCTCCGTCCGATGTTCCGCTCAGCTGCAACACGGGTGGCAATTGAAAATATGTTTCTAAAAGCCTTATAAGATTAAGCGTTTAGGTAACAGCAATCGGGTATACATCCAGAATCTTTCCACTACGATTTATCCAAGAAAGAAAGGTGGTTCCGAAAATAAGCCATAGGGTGTCCATTGTCCATGTACAGTTTATATTGACAATGTAACCGT
This sequence comes from Apomyelois bistriatella, assembly GCA_947044815.1. NCBI lineage: Eukaryota > Metazoa > Arthropoda > Insecta > Lepidoptera > Pyralidae > Apomyelois > Apomyelois bistriatella. The sequence goes on from OX345705.1 coordinate 1,034,550, forward strand.
CACGACGACTGATGGCAAAAACGTAACTAGAGATAGAGAGAACAGTTTTGCTTTAAAATTATATAAGTACCAACACGCTGGTGTTTTAACGAGTTATTTGGCTTATATCTTACTAGCTGTTCCCCGCGGCTCCGCCCGCGTGGGACTCGGTTATATCGCGCCCAAAAGTAGCCTATGTTTGACCTCAGGTCGTTAACTACATCCCTACCAAATTTCATCCCAATCGGTCCATCCGTTTAGCCGTGAAGAGGTGACAGACAGACAGACAGACAGACAGACTTTCGCATTTATAATATTAGTATGGATTTGATAAATAAGGCAGCAATTTATAAAATCTAAGTCCTTAATACTCACCCCATTGACCTGCCCCACATTGACAGTGTCGATGATATTAGGGGATACGGCAGATGCCCTGAAAGCTTCCTTGGCTGCTGCGGCCATCAGGTCTGACGGGTGCACGTCTCGGAGCATGCCCCCCATGCGCCCAAAAGGCGTTCTTTTAGCGGCCACTATGTATATACCTGGTGGAAACAGGTATTTTAACCGACTTGAGAAAACGTAAGTACTGAATATTTACCGCTCCGAATACCGATTGTCTAAGTATATTTAGATCCTGTCTATCCTGTGGTATTTTTAAGATATAGAGGACATGGAGGTTGGTTAACTGAATGGATACCTGGTTAAGACCTAGAATAAAAATGTATGGGCCATATAATATAATATGTATTTCGAAGGTATGGGCAGAAAAATATGCTGGTATAAAATTAATGCCTTGATCGCACGTACCGAGTAGACGGGCGAGACAGTCAAATGTTACTCGGCCGAGACAGTGATTTCCTCGGTCACTCGCACCAGAGTCGAATACCTGGTACCCCTTTGTATCATTATTATACCTAGGTTTATTTGTTGGTCTTTCCTGTCCGTGCTCTTTCCATCCACCATTGCATTCAAAATGAAAGGGAAAACGTGTAAAACTTAGCACGGACTTTTACTTAACTGAACGAATGAAATCAGTTTTGTTTATTTATACATGGATAACCTAACATTATTTTAAACGAACAGCTCAGAATATTACACATTTTAAGTATTTAAGATATTACTTCGAACCTTATTACAGCTCATTATAATTTAAATTATTTTGAATATATAAACGTAATCTGAATTTACAACTGGGCTCAAAGTTCATGAAATTTTAGGTAGGTAGGTACTTAGGTACTTTCCTGCGGAATAAATGAATATAAAAATAATATGTGCGTATCCTACATACCTTTATTTACAGCTACAGACATGTTGATTGTGAACTAGACTGGTAAATAACTACAAAACTAAAATAACAAACGTCACTTCACAGCCGTCGTAAACACGATAATAATAAGATACGATAGGCTTATTTATGCATACATGTTATCAATGTTGATTACCTACAACCGGTCTTCGGAGCGCGGCAATATGTGAAAATACATTCCGTGGAAAATAGAAACAACTACTTTCCTAGTGGTTTCTTTCTAGCTCTCGCCATAGCGTTTTCCTGGTTGCATTTGAAAATAAAAAACCCGTGCACAAAACCGTTATTTTTATTTTAAATTTGATTGAGTTTTGACATCCCCTGGACCTCCATAAAAAACCTGTCTCAGCTGATCAATAGGATCTTTAACTACCTCCGTGGTCCAATGGTTTTGGCGTTTGCCTGTAGACCCAAGGGTCGAGGGTACGAAGGGTCGAAATTTGGTTAGAACATTGCAAGCTCGAATCACCTGATTGTGACAACAGAGATGATTCCGTGCTTCGAACATTCTTATATGTTCGGAGCACGTACCGGCTGCCATCTGGTAGTCGTTAAAGGAACCACGTCTGACTGAGGCCAAGGTTTCGAAGAACCCTGGTACCAAGGTGTGCTTGGTCGATTGAATGATGAAGTTTTCTATGGGAGTTGGATTGTTTTTTTTGTATTTAAAATATTTTTTACAAGAAAGTAGGTAAAGTATTAGGTCACTTACTAAATTCACTGTAAAATTTGACTGGTGACTTTTTAAATACGTATAGTACGTGAAACTCGGCTAGTTTCTATAAAAAATGTGAAAAACGAAAAAACATAGGAGGTAGATTTTTATTTTTGCAAGTTTCACTAACTGTACCAATATATGGCTAGACAGGGGTCTTCTAAAATGCAGTTACGTTAGTGTACGATTTTTACTTTTAACTAGTTTTAGCGCCTTCCTGGTTGCTTCGAAACCCCGGGTCCGATTTCCTGCTTTTTCTCCTCCACTTTGCCCGGTCTTCGGTATCCTTAGTTGTGACACAGATTGTAGAATGCTTTGTGAGACCATTAGCACGCATATAATATATAATATCTTTTACTGCGTGCCCCGGGCCCTAGCGGTAGCGGCAAGGTTTAAGGCCGGCTTTACACTGGTAGGTTAACGCGAGTAAAACCACAGTAAAACTTACAAATGTAAGGCCAGTGTTTTCATCCCAACTTATTAGTTGGGATAGTTTCTAATATTTTACAAATGCGAAAGTGTATAGTTTGTATATTATATGCTTTGAACCGTTATTCGAAACCTATTGAGTGAGATAGCACTACTTCCGCTTACGTCATCAGCCCCCAAGTATGCCCCTTTTACCCCCTCCCTCACACTCCCGGCGGCCCTAGTGTGAGTAGAGGGGATCTTTGCTTGCCGCCTGCGCAGTGTTGAGTCGTCACATTGGCATTGACTTTCGTCAAGTGCACTCCCCCGTATAGGCAAACAACGTTGTTGTTCGAATATTAAATTAATAAAAATTTAATAATAATATATACTTGTCTGCAGAAGGCATTTTAAGAATGTTCTGCGGAAGAACAATTCTTAGCAGGGAATAAAACATGGGGAAAATCTCCCGTTCATGATTTATTGCCCAAAGAACATAAAACAAGCTATCTTGATTAACATCAGTTAATCAAGATAGCTTGGGCTTTACCGGGAATACTGGCGAATGGGTTTTAAGACCCATCAAACCAGAACGCCCCCGGAGGCGTCCGAATTCTCCTGAGTAGGCTGCTAGGCCAAAGCTCAAGCGCCGCGTGATACGTCGGCATGACTGAAGCAGCAGCTCATCTTCGTCGTCTTCGAGCTCCGAGCGTCCCCGGCGGCATAGGAAGCGGTCTTCGTGGCATCATTCAATAAGAAACTGGATTTCTTAAGGTCAGTGACATTTGTAAATTCTTGAATAGACAGTAAATTTATTGCGCTGATCCCGATGTACTTTTACTGCCATAGAATTAGGAACACGGGTGCGGTCTCTACAATTTTTTGTTTTGTTTTTTAAATCTTTGTTTACTGCAACTTACATGGTATTATATACAACACTGGTGCTTTAACTCGTGCTGTTATTCTTCAAAGATGAGGAATTTAAACTAATTGACAACAGTTAAATAGTTGATTAGTTTCACAAACCGGACTGTGTTCTTACTCCGGATTGTTCAAAAAACTTAATAGTTTTGTTTCTAGTAAGTGATAATTACATATTTACCTGAGGTTATTCTTGAGCTCGTTTGCGGAAGACGAGCGGATAACCAATACATAAGCCGCGATAGCATATATCTGGCATTAACAGTTGTTTATTATTCGGACACCATGAGTTCGTTTTTAGCTAAAGCTGAATGTGCTAATATTTATTTCTCAATAGAAAACGCTCAGCGGATGAGCAAATCAATTAAGGTATTGAGAAACGACGAACAGGCCGTAACATACGACCGCGGAGTTCGTACTATAATAAACAGGAAGAGCGTTTCACCTCTCCTGAACAGTGTTTTGGTAATAAGTGTCGCGATAAATGCAAAAATAAAAAATAAAAAGTTTTGGTCTACGCACAAACGAAATAACAAATCCTATCACAATTAACAAACAAAACTCGTTTTACGGACGTTGTTTAATATAAATTATGTAGGTACCGTTTTTATGTTTGCAAGAAATTAGGACTACCTTTGGTCATACTAAAATAATTTTCGGCTACCTTCTCAAAACAAAAATGTTTAGGACTAATATTATTCTATGTTCGTGGAATAATTATAGTGCTAAATATTAGAATTAATATTTAACGATCAAAAATCCTAGTAGGTACCACCTCCGACGACCGAGTTTTGTTTGTCTAATATTTTAGTAAAGCAATCTGATTTCAACGATCGTCCTATTCAGTTTTTCGAATGGTTTAACCGACACTTAATAGATATTTTTACACTTAATACATTCAGGTGGTTCGATTACATCAGCCATTTCTGAAAGTACCTACTGTACAACCCTTACACGCGGGCGAATTTAAACAGTTTTATCTACTCTTGACTCCTACAAGTCACGAGTCTTCCATTCAGCCTTTCTTCAGCTCCAGTAACGTTTGCGATTGTCTCCAACTAGGCATCTGCTATGGAGAAGGGGCATGAACCAATCGTTTATCTAAACGACTATCTCAAAGTCAATCAGAACAAACGGATTTTGATAGACCAGGCTGCGGAAGCTGTTCAGATTCTATCCTCTTGGTATTGAACTATCAATAAGCAAGCTCAGAGTTTGCTATGAATGTTAAACTTCGCATCGTTTATCATTCCATGAGGTCGCCCTTTGGTGCTGACCCATTCAGATGGCTTGTTCTCTTCTCCTGTAGACCAGCCATATATATAAAGCACGTTCTTGGCCCAAGCACCTTGAGAGGAACTAAAATGGTGGTCGACAATGCTCTCAGCGAGCACGTTCACAAATCCTGAGCCTGACGCATCCAGCAATGGCTTATTGACCGTGGTGCCGTGCTAGACGGAACTCACTAGTTAAATCACAAATTAAAAAAATGTGGGCTATTATTCAATCCATAAGGGAATACCGTATGTATTGGTACAATGTAGTGAGCTACACAAGGAGCGAAGATAATTTATATTCAGAGGCCTTATATATCCCATATGTCGGTCTTACTTTTCCAGCTATTGGACGAGAACGACGTTCTGTTCACGTTGCACTAAACTACATATCATGCGAGGAGGCAGACTTACCAAATCTCGCCAGAGAAGGCCATGCAGAATGGACCTGTATTCACTCGTAGTCATGTAGTTAAAAGACCAACCAACCCTGTAGACCCTGGTGTCAGAGTTCTTCGAAACTGCCTCTCGGCTTCTGATGTAGTTTATCTAACGACTCTCGGATAGCTGCCTGAAATAACGGCCTAACGTGCCTTCCAAGCATGGAATCATCTTTCCTATTAGACAATCAGATGGTTCTAGCCTGCAATATCCTAACCAAACTGGAAACAATTTAATTAATTATGTTTTCAATGGGAATCGTAACCGGGTCTTCAGGTAAATGCCTTAACTACTAAACCAGAGAGGCGTTAAAGAATGGACCGAGTGAACGCTTGTCAGCTAGTTTCGCTTTTTGGATTACCCCAAATCGATCTGTGTGCACACAAGAATACCCACGTCGTACTTCGTAACGTGATACGTGATTGCAAGGACACGAAAACCAAATAGGTACCACGATGCCCTCCAGCAGGCCGTGGTACTTTCAAAGAGCTTTTATATTTGTACCACTGCACTTGGAGTCTCGAGTCATTGTATACCTCAATCAGGCCAGGGGTAATTTCTTTCTGGTAGCCCCTCACTGGCATAAGGAACTTTGGCGCCCAGACCTCAAGTAGAGAGAAATAGCAGCACTCTGCCCGTGGTACAGTACTGTTGTCCGGTCAACCGAACCATAAAAAAATAAAAAAACATCAGCTCCATGGATTCTGACACGACTAAGGTACAAGCTAATATACTCAAAGTATGATTAGTGGAGGGTGGAACCTTCTGTTAGCTAACAGATCAACGGAGTGAGTTACTAGACTCAAGTTAGACCATCCACGAAAAGAGTTCGTTCTTAAGTTTGGTCTTATGGCAAGATTGATGTCATGCTGTCAAAAATTGGTCACTTATGTCACTGGATAAGTAAGACATACACCTATCTTTTCTCCAACTACAGCTAGTTCTTTTCCTTTTTTATGGGGCCTAAGATGTTGTCATGTCATAAACCAACAAAACTTTCTTGGTAAGAATTTTCAAGACGTTAAACGTACAGAATTTGTATTGCTTATTGCATAAAAGACGAGTGCACAACCTAACACTCCTCTATATAAATATAGATCATGGAGATTTTTGAAGGTCAGGATAATTCAATATGTCCTTTATTTTGGATAAGACGCAGTCACCCTCGATCCACTTCAACCCATTGCAAAGATCCATTGATGGATCTTTTTACATACTCATTTCCACTTTAATCCATGATCCAGCATATTTTTCAGAGTTGTGGTATTTCTCAGACTTGTGATATCGTGCGTCTTGCGTCACGTATCATGCTGGAAGGTTGCGCTAGCGCTCGCTGCTGTGCGAGGCCAGCGCAGGCAGCAAGTGCAGTGCTGCCGCCTCTCTTTCAACTGGTTTGAGTGCTACTCTAAGGTTGAAGTTACAGCAAATGGAAACTAGCGTTCTTCTAACACTTGCTTGATTTAAATATAATTAGCAGCACATCTCGTTCTCAACATAATGATCATATAGATCTTGCACAGGTCCAAGACGAAATTGATCGATTGCTTCATTTACAATTATCATTTAAATGATAACCGTTTTACTAAAATTATTATCTTATAATAACTTACTGAACCATTTTCATTTCACACATTGGCATACTTACATTTGTATCCTTATAATATTGCTTGCCACCAGGCGATAACAAACACATCTCACTCAATAGGTTTCGAATAACGGTTCAAAGCATATAATATAATGTTTTACCTGAAAATAAAACAATTATTATATGCGTAACCTTATTCGAAACCTATATTTCTATTTCTGCCTGTTGGCTTCATTTCACAAGACTCTCAGTGAGATGCAATGTGACGACTCAACACTGCGCAGGCGGCAAGCAAAGATCCCCTCTACTCACACTAGGGCCGCCGGGAGTGTGAGGGAAGGGGTAAAAGGGGCATACTTGGGGGCTGATGACGTAAGCGGAAGTAGTGCTATCTCACTCAATAGGTTTCGAATAAGGTTACGCATATAATAATTGTTTTATTTTCAGGTAAAACATTATATTTGTTTGTTACCTCTCAAGCCTTATCTACTGAACCAATCTTCCTGAAATTTCACATTCACATAGCTAGGAGTATTGAGATGGACATAGGATAATTACCTTTCATCCCGGGAAAAAGCACTGTTCCCGAGGGAAATTAATGCGGGCGAAAGCTAGTTTATTAATTTATTTAAAAAAAACTGCTATACTTTATAAAAAAGGACTTTATTGACTCCAAATAGTACACAAAATAAATTTGTATAAATATAAATTATATAACAAGGCAAATTCAACAGTTTCACTTATAAATATAATTTCGCTTATCAAGTATAAATTCATGATTTAGCTATATATTTTTATATTACTGTTCAGTCTATTCGTTTTATTTATAGTACAGCTCACGATTTTTACATAGATTAAAAATGAATTTATATATATACTTTATTAGTTCATTGATTGTTTCTTATTCTTGGCTTAGTTCAAACAAAACGGAAAATGGACAAGCAATTTACTGTGTCCAATGAAAAAAGGACCGTATCACCAAAGCTTAAGTTATATCGAGCATGCGCGAGAGTTCGAGTTGACTGTCGAACTTTAAGGCTATGGTAATACGGTTCTAATTTATTTGGCGAAAAATTTTCGTTCTGTCTACACTGAACCTTAGTCTACTCACATCATGGCTCGCATAAAATACTTACCCCCTTATTCATAAACGTTTATAAAGCCCATTTTAACTAAAATATGTTTTGGCCCTTTCTCTCTTAGCGAAATTTACCGTGAAAGAAAGAGCCAAAACACACTTTAGTTAAAACGGCCTTAACAAACGTTAGTTAATTTTTATGAAAAAGGGGGTTAGACTATTTTGAGCGATTATATTTGTTTTTATTTTATTTATAAACATGAAATATATGATATGTGGATATATGATCCCACACGAAAACAAATATATTTACACTGTATTTCTTGCTCAAAGTTACGGTAAATATTTACACCTAATTATACAGAAATTAGTTCAATTTCTAATATGATTCGGCCGACATATGTATATTAAGACTTTCGCTGACAGTAACGCCTCACGACGTAGATAACAATTAACTGTTATTGTTATCTCGTTTACTGTGAGCGAAAGTGTTATGACAATTTCGTCTAAGCTACAACACAAATTTTTGAAAGTAGTCTAATAGATTACACTTGTTGAAGTTTGAAGGTAACAAGTAGACTTATTTAGACAGATTCGACAAGGACGGCGATACCCTGTCCTCCTCCGATGCAGGCTGAACCGATAGCCCTCTTAAGGCCGCGACGTCTGCAAAAAAAAACATAATAATTTAATTTAAAAAAATGGACTTGACTAAAGTAGGACTGAAGATTAATAAATTCAAGAAAGGCCTTAAACGGCTAGTTTCCATGGCCGTAAAAATTAATAAAAAAAATCCTTAAAATATGTTAATTCCACCTCCTTATTAATTAAAAAGGTAAAAAACCCTATTTAAATGGAAAATACAAAAATTGAGGCATTTAAAAAAAACATTTATAAATCCCATTTTAACCAAAAAAATTGTTTTGTCTCTTTCTCTCTTATTGATAAATTCACGTAAAAGCACGAGACAAAATACATTTTGCTTAAGGCGCTGTATCCCCAACCCTTAGGTATTTAAGAGGAGTGAAGTGCGATTATAGTACGTACACGAAATGAAATAAGGTTGAAAGTGGCGATACTGGGTTGGCCTGTCACTAGTCTCCGTTCAATGCCATTTCGGGTGAAATTTTCCAGTTTTAATTTAATATTTCAATAATTATGACTAAATCTTGTAATTTTTTTAGGTATCCATCTGGGTCATTATATTATTCTTTTTATAGACGTAAAAAAATTGGTAGTTGTCGCTGAAGATATCAAGTAATTCGCGACGAAACCTTTTCTGGATATAGCTTTTTTGCTATTTTATTTAGCTAGGTTTTAATTATTTTTTTTTTAAATATTTTTATGTATCCATTTATTTTGATCTTTGAACTATACATCATATTTTTTTCATGCTTGTATTCAATGAAGAATAAAGCTAACTGCGCGACGAAAAAATAGACGTTTTACGGTATTCCCCTGATGCACAGCGCCTTAAAGCGCGGACTTAACAAACGCTGCGGAAATCCGGGTTACTAGTTTATAATAAAGATGACTTTAATTGCCTAGAAATACAACATTAATTTTGTAAGTTTCATGTGACTATAGCGCAAAATAACCCAAGTTTTTTTTTTATACAATTTAGTAGGCAAACAGGCATACGGCCCATAAATTTTTGGCAAATACACCGCACACACTGGTCAAATAGGCAAATATTCGAACACCAATAGCCAAGTGTGGTAGCGGCATTGTACGTACTTCAACTCGTGCACCAAGTGCGCCGTGATGCGGGACCCGGAGGCTCCGAGCGGGTGTCCGAGGGCGGTGGCTCCGCCGTTCACGTTCAGCTTCTCCATGTCAAGCTTTAGGGCCTTCGCGCAGGCCAGGGTTTGAGCGCAGAAGGCCTCGTTGATCTGGTCGGAGATAGATAGATATACTTACTCTATATTGTACCATTAACAAACAAATTATACATGTCGATACAAATATAAACAATGTGTACAAAGGCGGACTTGTCGCTAATGCAATTTCTTCCAGCCAACCTTAGGGTGGATAGGAACATCGTGGAAAAAAAGGGGTAGGCGGTACAGAAACAAATATGAAATAAATAACGTTGGAAGTTTTAGGTGTATATCTAAGTGGAATTCCTTACTCGCTGCCATTTTTCTGCATATAAAACCTGGGGTAATTTCAGGCTGATGGGGCAGACAGGTTTTCGAATGGCGACCACACACCGGCTTGTACCCCCACTGACGAAGAAGGTCGTAGGCAGGCGTTGGATGTAGGCCGCGACAACTGATCATTTTGGAAATCTTTGGGTGAGGCCTAAGTCCAGCAGTGGACAGCCAGCGGCTTAAATGATAAAGATGACTCCAGAGAACCCTATCGTTAGTATCAGAGCGACACAAATCCTTTATAACGTATACAGTTACAAAATAAACAATAATTTTCATGTTTTTATTACCGTTTTTAAAAACTTACCTCAATAAGGTCAATATCGTTCAAGGTCAGCTTGGTGACCTTCAGCAGGTTCTGAATAGCTGATACAGGCCCAATGCCCATGATGCTGGGGTCCACGCCCACATACGACCAGCCCACGAGGCGAGCTAGAGGTTTGTGGTTTTTGGCGGCTTCCTCGCTGGCTAGGACCAGCGCGCCAGCACCGTCGCTGATGCCCTGAGGATAGTTTGAAAATTGGTAAATTGTCCCTATATGGGGACAATGCCGATGGGGACAGCGGGAATACATATTCCTATATACTATAGTAAGGTTTATAAACATCAAATACGAGTAATATCTCGTCATATAATAATATTATTTGTGTTGCACTTTTAATTTAAAATAAAGAATCTTTTTTTGCGTGTGTGTATGTTAATTAAGTGAGCAGTCGTAAATAATTTTTCTATACTAATATAAAAAATACTTAGATACTTTCAACATTTGTTGAAAAAAAAAGGTATTATTTTTCCTTAATCCATTAAAAAACAAAGTCTTTACATTGTTATATTATATCAGTGTTTATCTCTCAAACGAAAGAATATAATATTGCATTCAGTGTGTTAATAACAAACTAAAGTGAACTTTGTTCAACAAAATAAAAAAAAAACAAAGATATATATTTGTATTCCACTATCTACTTATATCCTATCTATTGTATTTGTTGGATTATGTTTTGATAATATCGATGTTGCTAAGTAAAATAAGTAATTGGTAAAAGGTAGTTAATTTTTCAACCATTTTCTACCATTTTTTACCATAAAACTTGGTAGAAAACTTCTTTAGTTTACATTAAACAACGATTGTAAATGGACGGACATGACAATCAAGTTTACACCTTACAAATCTGACAATAAGGCTCATTAAGTACTCACAGGGTAGAGCTATCAGTACACGCAAATATATGCTTTAAATCTCTATAAATAAGGTTCACTCACCGAAGCAGAGCCAGCGGTAATAAGCACTTCTTTATTAAAGACAGGCGGCAGCTTGTTAAGCTATGGTCTCTTCAGTCAATTAGAAACCTTATATGTATAACAACAAGGTCCGAAAGTACTCACAGGGTAGAGCTATCAGTAACATATGAATATATGCCTTAAATCTCTAAAAATAAGGTTCACTCACCGAAGCAGAGCCAGCAGTAACAAGCCCTTCTTTCTTGAAGACAGGCGGTAACTTCTTCAGCGACTCAATGGTGGTTTGTGGACGAGGGTGCTCGTCGACCTCCACTTTCACTTCCTTCCTCTTCACTGTAAGGGTCACGGGTTCGATTTCCGCCTTGAAAATGCCCGCGGCATTTGCTGTGTATAGAGTAGTTAATTTTAGTAAACTACGTCATTTCAGCCTTACGCTGTTCATGTTAAAGCCCTATTTTAAAAGGAAACATTGTTATACTATCGTGGATATCGTAAAATATCGCGAACCTGTAATACATACTTGCATACATTGAAGTACCCTCTCAGTTTTTTTTAATTTAATCAAACACGCGGCTACGTCCCCATATACTGTTATAAAGCGCCAAAATAAATTAATTTATATACTAAACATTATCTTAATTGCTTAAGCAGGTTATGCAAATTACCCACAGACATTTAACTATGACAATATAAAAAAAAAGCCTTTATTCAGACACTTTTCATTCATATCTTATGACATTAACTTTACACCTTAAATATAAAATCTTAAGGTTCAAACTTACAATCTTTCCACCTCTGCTGAGACCTCAACGCAAAGTTATCACACTCGTCCCGTGTAATACTGAACTGCCCTCCAAGTTTCTCCGCAGTCATGCCCATTGGCAGTCCACAGTAGGAATCAGTCAATCCGGACCATAGTGTATCTTCAAAAGCATAGCTAGCACCTAGGACGGCGCCAAAACGGACCCCTCGTACTGCGAATGGGGCTTGGGACATGTTCTCAGTGCCTCCTGCTACGGAGATATTGGCTGCTCCAGTTATGATGTCCTATGCCGAAATACAAATACATGTTTGCAAATCAGTATTATGATTTATGAGATACAGTACTATATTGTCTGTTCCCTGCAATTGTAGGCCTAACTGCCTCTGTGGTCCAGTGGTTAAGGCGTTTGCCAGTAGACCCATGGGTCGTGATTTCGATTCCCACCCTGTAATCTATACTATATGATGATGATTAAAAAATAAATATGTAAATGTGAAACCTAAGTAAATAGGCTGTTTTCACATATTTACCTGAGCACTGTTGACAATGGACTGGAAGCCAGAGCCGCAGAGTCTGTTGATGCCCAACACTGGCTTGTCCTGAGGAATGCCTGCCTTCAGGGCTGCGTGGCGAGGAGTGTAGATACCATCTGTTGCCGATGCCTGTACGAAACAATTAAAAATATTATCTAAATATGTTGACATCTTATTTATTTACACTTTTTAACCATATATTGTCCACTGACATAGGCCTCCAAGTCTATTCACTTTGATTTATCCTGTGCTATTCTGGTTTAAGCTGTTCAATTTTCTTAATATCATCTTCCCAACTGTAAATTGGTCTTCCTCCTTTTCATTGTACTTCTCTGAGGAACCAGTAAGTAAGTTTTTGCGACCATTTGTTGGGAATTGAACTTAACTTTTCAAATAATAAAATATTAAATGGTTTTCTCATAAATTTTAAATTTCTTATAATACTTACCGCAATCACCTGTCCAACGATAACAGTATCAACTTTCTCCGGAGCGACTCCCGCCTCCTTCAGCGAGGCTGTAATGGCTAAAGACTGTAGTTCTGTGGCCGTAGTGTTACGAAACATTCCTCCGAATGTGCCGAATGGGGTGCGCTTGGCTCCCAAAATGAATATTCCTGGGAACAATTATTTCATCATTAATTGGTGAAGACACAGCATTATTTACTGAACTAAATAAATAACTGTTTTATACAGTTTGGCGATATTCTACTTTATTTGTCAAGGTTTGTGTAATTTTTTTATGGAGAAATAAATATAAAAATTTATATACATTTTAAACCTATTGAAAAACACAGCTGTAACATCTCTCTCTTAGCGCTTTCCCAGTAGCGTAACGAGATGTAACAGCTGATTGTCTAGAAATAAGTACTACTACACAGTCACAATAAATACAGCTAAGTATGTAGGTACTCAAAGGTATCCATCCATACTAATCCATATCCATACTAATATTAAAAATGCGAAAGTCTGTCTGTCTTTCTGTCTGTCACCTCTTCACTGCTAAACTGCTGGACCAATTGTGATGAAATTTGGTAGGGATATAGTTAACGACCTGAGGTCAAACATAGGCTACTTACTTTGGGCGCGATATAACCGAGTCCCACGCGGGGCGAAGCCGCGGGGAACATCTAGTTCAGATATAAATATAGCTCGGTACTAACATTAAAATTGGTAGAGATACGTAAGGTAACTAAGTCGTAATGTACTAACATAAGCATAAATACCTAGGTATGAAAATCAGCAAGGAAAAATTATAATATAACTTCCTTATACTATTTACCTATATCAATTTACCTATATCACAAAGGCAAATAAAAGAAATGAGAATCGTATGGGTCAAAAAGAAAGTATTTACTACTTACTAAGTACTACATTTTAAGTACCTACCTAGCCTGATAACAAAAACACATGTGGACTTTGATCATATGATTTTTATTTCATATATATTTATAGCAGGATGTTCGACAAGTGGTTTATATCCCTTTTGAAATGAGTAAATAGGTATTGAATAAACTTGAACTACATAAATCATTTATAAAAGTAAAAATTAGATTAATCTTCATCAAAACATAACAGGTGGAATTTGACCCCGAACCTTTCTGATTTGAAATAAGTTTTGTTATAAACTAGCTATTAATTGAAAGCTGCTTACCTTTAGTTGCTGCAGCCATTTTTTAGCAATATTTATTTGTAGACAACTAAAATTTATTATAATTTAAATTATTAATATAAAATTGATAAAACCGGCTGCGAACTTGTACCTTCACCTTCACCAAATCACTTGCAAATCACCAACAACAAAACAACAAAAAAAAAAGTTCAAAAAATATTTTTTTCAATACATTTTACGGCTCTGAATACTAGTTTGGCCTTGAATTTAATAATCATGGTGGCTACTATCGCCTCTTAAAACCATGCAAGATCCAGTGAGTAAAGGGAGATGTCACCTTACATCATGTATTGCGCTGTCACGCTTACACTGGATCTTGCATGGTTTTAAGAGATGGTAGTAGGCCACCTGTGGTATTAACCCCCCAGCCTACGAGCAACAATTACTGTCAATGTCAAGATTGTCATGTGTCATGTCCAGTCAATAACAGATTCTTGTTTTTTCCATAATTTTTCCGTCCACCATCGCTGTCTTCAACTCACGCACGAGTGCAAAAAGCCACGCACATCAGGAAAAAAAGGTGATTTTCGTCAAAATATTGTCAAGATATGTTTATGCAATGAGCGATGGTCGCCCTGCTAGTGGGACGCTAAAAAAGTTCGTCTTTCGAGGAAAGTGTGCAAGTAACGGAGACAGTAGAAGTGAATATTTAGAAATCATAATACCGGAGCTCCTTACCGCGGGCTATTCCTTTTACACGTGGCCATCCGCGCCTCTCTTGGCTTGGTATCTGTGGACCCAACGCCGGCATTTACGCGGCCTTCGTGTCTTAGAACTTGGCTGCGGTACAGGATTGCCAGGGATTTTGGCTGCTAAGTGTGGAGCCCGTGTTACACTAAGTGATAGTGTCGCCTTGCCGCGCTCCCTACGCCATTTGTCCAATTGCTGCGAGGCTAACGGTCTCGTGCCAGGGCGCGACGTTCACATCCTTGGACTAGCTTGGGGTCTATTCTTATCTGACGTACATTCTCTACGCCCTGTAGATTTATTGCTAGCCTCAGACTGTTTTTACGAACCATCTCAATTTGAAGAAGTGCTCGCCACTGTCTCATATCTGCTAGATGGTACTGACGGACGATTTTTGTGTGCTTATCAGGAACGCAGCTCCGACTGGTCAATTGAAGCACTGCTGAAGAAGTGGGGGCTCAAGGGTTCACTTATCGACTTGGATTCGCTGTCTGAGAGTTCCGGTGTAGACTACAGAGCCTTGATTGGCGACAGATCATTACATTTGCTAGAAATCGTTGCTGTATAGGTTATGGCCAGCACAGCTAGAGCTGCTCGCCTTTACGTGGGCAACCTGCCATGGACCGTGGGCCATCGCCAGCTCAGAGAATACTTTGCCCAATTTGGCCCTGTTCAAAGTTCTAGAGTAGTTTTTGATCGCTCTACAGGTCTCAGCAAAGGTTACGGATTCATTGAATTTGTCAGCCCTTCGGCTGCTGCTGATGCTACCAATAAACAAGTACATACTTTAGAAGGTCTAAACTTGACTGTTCAAATCCAGAGTAATTAAGTCACCTAGATAGCTATTGAAATGGCAGAGGCGCTCTCAGTATATCCAGATTCAGATTTTTCTGATGATGAACAATCATCCTTAGACATATCCTTCAATAAGGCAGCCGACCATGTTAGGAAGATTACCAATAAACTAGATAATAATGCCTTGCTGGAATTATATGGTCTTTTCAAACAAAGCACTGAGGGCAAGTGTAACGTACCAAAGCCGGGATGGTTAGACGGACGAGGTAGGAGGAAATGGGAAGCTTGGAGATCTTTGGAAGACCTACCGTCTGATAAAGCAAAAGAAAAATATATTGCACTTGTCCAGAAATTTGATTCTGAATTTTCCCATGAACCTGATGACACACCAGGAGCGAAGGAAGCATGGGTCGCTGTATCATCTCTCAGATATTCACCGGAACCAGAACTTGTTACTAATGAGTTGTCATTATTAGAGGCCGCTCGAGAAAACTGTGCTGAGCGTGTCACTGAACTTTTAAAACATAACCCTGAACTAAGACATGAGAGGGATGACGATGGCCTTACTGCTCTGCACTGGGCTGCCGATAGAGACGCAACCAAAGCATTATCAGCTGCTATTGAGGGTGGGTGTCCGTTAGATGCCGCAGATGAGTGTGGTCAGACTGCTCTTCATTATGCTGCATCTTGTGGCCACGTAGATTCAACTAGGATCCTAGTAGAAGCTGGGGCCTCTCTGCTGAAAGACGACGAAGACTGTACCCCAGTAGATTTAGCATCTGATGCCGAAATAAAGAAAATATTAGAAGGTGCAAAGTAGTTTATCAATAATTTTAGTTTGATGCCAGTTTTAGTTGTAAATGGGAATATAAAGTAGTTTTATCTAATTTGAATAAACATTAAAATAATTTCATTGTTTTTCTAAAACTACCCTCATTCAATCATCATTTTATTTTTCTATTTAAAGCAGTCTTCTGAAACGAAAAATTTCTTTTTTTACGTATACGCAACATTTTGACCTGCCACCTCGGTAAACACTAACGCCACCGTCATTTAAAAATCATTTGATAACAAAAATCCGTGATGTAATTAAGGTTCTGGATCTATAGGGAACTATAAATTAATAATTTAATATGTTTAAAATTAACTTCAGATCCAGAACCCTATAATTATAGAAGACGGATTTTTTATGATCTTATGTTTTCAGTGAATATTGATTTTTAAATTATGGTGGCGCTAGTGTTCACCGAGGTATCGTCTTAAGTAGTTAAGGCTTTTAGGAGGTCGATAAATTAGAGGAGTATGCGTGTTCGAAACAATAGCGCGTGTGAAACGACGCCGATCGCGGCCTTGGTTGCACTATTGGTATTTTTATCTTGAGCCGTACTTCGGAAGACACGTTAAGTCATTGGTTCTGGCTGTTATCACTAGATGGCAGTCGTTAGCCTTTAGGCAGCCTGACAAATCTCCAGCCAGCCTGATAAATCTGACAGTGTTGGTCACTAACATACACGGTTCATGTTCCTATTAGTCCGGTTTTCCTGTATAAAAAAGGTTACAGAAGTCAGCTGGCAGTGGCATCAATAACCAGTACCAACAAATCAGGATCAGAACAGCTCCAAAGCTGAAGATGAAGACTATAAACATTCTAGGATGAAAAATTAAACCCTTTGAAATATGCAAATACTTTTATTGTTGAATTGTAAAAAACTATTAAGTACCTACATTACAAAACGAGGCGCTTTTACCGCCACAAAATAACATAGATCACAGTATTGGCTTGTATTATAATTAAACACATGTTTTCGCCCTCAAGAGGAACTTAATTCTTTGCTCGTGCTAATACTAATGTGACAAACTGGTGTGACGTCTACCTACTCCCATGAGTCTACTGGAAGAGATTTCTACTGAAACAAGTAAATTATAAAGAAAATACTCTTTTTTTTTTTTGATGTGGATATAATCCACAATATGGCAATCAAACATATAGCTTATTTTTGCCAGTATCAAGTTTTAGATAAATGTTCTTCATTTTGTCGAGTCACAGTCAAGTCAAGTCAGTAGTCAGGTCTAGTCAAGTTAGTCGAGGGCTAAGTGAAGCGGTGGAAGTTTCATTTAGCTTTATCTTGGGAGATTTTGGTGGCAAGGATTAGTCACTTACACGACATTGTACCACTTCCCAACACTCACGCTTTTTCACGAACACTTAGCGAATAATAATCCACCTTTATTATGCACAAATACTCGAAAAAACACAAATATTGGAAAATAAATACAATGACGATAACTGAGCGACTTTAGCTTGGCGCCAAAACTCCCGACTGCATTTAAATACCCAGTGTCACTCTCATACTGGTACCACACTTGACTATTCGCGTATTTGGCAAAATTTTCTCTGAATAGGCAAATAGCGCACACGAAATATTCATACACGGTAAGCCGTATTTGGCATTTGTCCTATTGTCCAAACAGGCAAATAACGCAAAAAAATTAGGCAAATATTCCCTATATACATGGTCAAATAGGCGAATACAAATAGCCAAGTGTGGTACCAGCATCACAGTAAATACAAATCTGACTCTCCAGCTAAAATCTATCGAAGCCGCAGAGCGTGTCAAACATTTGATTTTGGCGCCAAAAATCCACCATTTAGTTTTTAGTAATTTGATACCTAGTGCAACTCTCACAGTTAATACGAATTAAACGACATCACTCATGCTAAAATCCATAGTGCCGTACGGGTGGCCTACTATCACCTCTAAAAACCATGCAAGTTCCAGTGAGTAAGCGAGACAGCGCAATACAGGATGTAAGGCGACATCTCCCTTACTCACTGGATCTTGTATGGTTTTAAGAGATGGTGGTAACCCCTCAGGCAGCAAAGCGTGCCAAACAATTAAACGTAGACATAATCCTCTTTCTGGCGCAGTTGGGTAATCAGTAGCACCTTTGTCACACAATATAATATACAATAGTACTACTTTGTACTCGTTGCGATTTACATTGTATTCTATGTTTGTATTTTTTGCGTACATAAATATGTCACAATACAGCTGAAATTAAAGCGAAAGAGATAAATTTAACTAACCTTATTCTAAACTTAAGATAATACCATGGAGAACACTAGCGCCACCATCAGTTAAAAATTATTATTCAATGAAAACACATTGCTTAAAACGGCCACTTTTAGCAGTTTTGCAATTAATATCTATATGAAACTATAATTTAATATGTTTAAAATTAACTTTAGATCCAGAACCTTAATTACATCACACGGACTTTTGATAACTTGTGTTTTCAGTGAATTTTTAATTGATGGTGGCGCTAGTGTTCACCGAGGTATCATCTTTAAAAATGATACAAAAACCATACAACTTAAATTTAACTATAGGCAATAAAAATCAGAGTTACGAATTCACAACGCGAAATCAGTGTGATATGGGTCCAGCCCAAATACAAGTATTATTAGATATTCATACTTTTAGTGTACCAGTAGTGTACTGTTCATACAAAATCACGATAACGCCATCTATCGATCGCATGCGATTGTTTTTCTAAATTATTATATACTAGCTTTCGCCCGCATGAATTTCCCTTGGGAACAGTGTTTTTTCCCAGGATCAAAGGTACCCTATGTCCTTTTCAATACTCCTAGCTATGTGTATGCAAAATTTAAGATTGGTTCAGTAGATAGGAATAGGATAACAAACAAACAAATATACAAACTCACTTTCGCATTTATAATATGACGACCTCCGTGGCGTAATGGTTAACATGCCTGACCGCTACTCAGGAGGTTCGATCCCCGGTCAGGTCAAGATGAAAAATGATCTTTTTCTGATTGCCCTGGGTCTTGGATGTTTATCTACATATGTATTTGTTATAAAATATGATATCGTTGAGTTGCTATCCCATAACACAAGTCTTGAACTTACTTTGGGGCTAACTTGATCTGTGTGACTTGTCCCTATATATTTATTTATTTATTTATTTAATATTAGTTGGGATTGTAAATGAATTATGTTCTCGTATAGGCATCAATCTAAACTATTATAAGTGTTTTCATTATTAACTATTTAATCTGTATTTACATTTTGTCATTGACCATACCATTTTTAAGGGTTTAGCACTCAAAGGAAGGGGTCGAAAACCTGTACCCCTAGTATAAGATTTTATAGATATAAACGCAGACGCTAGCTACCGCGTTAGGATTTTGTATGGAATATCTGAGTTGCCTAACTATCCGCCAGAGGCGCTGTACAGATGTCATACAAAATTGCTAACACAGTTGCTAGCGTTTGCGTTTATAAAATCTCTATTTTTACCGGAACTGTACATCAACCAGCATATTTTTCTGCTCATACATTTTTACACGAATCATTATCATTAGGGTTCCGCTAAACCGGTATTTACCTAAATATAACGGTCTTATCCAGGTAATTAGTTCCTTAGAATCGACTGCTATTTACATTTACCAGTTAAAAGACCGTTTTGTTGTCTTGAAATACCAGTTTTATCCCTGCTGACTGAATGAATAAATGGGGAGCCCCATTAGAAAATTTCCATGGCAAATAAATCGGGGTTATTCGACATCACATGTTATCTTTGAGTTGTAGTATTGTTTTCCTTACTTACCTATTTAGTTCGTTTCTTATCGAGTCGAATTGGCTAGACTCCTTAATTAGCTTTGGCCAGTATCTCGCTGGATAAAACCTATTTAAGAGGCCGCTTCTATATCCTCAACAAAGAACAAAATTAAATCATGAAATTACCGGTTCCATCATACTACCAAGATATCAATCCAGAGTATTGGTATCAAAATATCCATTTTTGACGCGACGAGTGGCAGCTTGTTGTGTAGCAAGAGGTTATAATCCGTCTAAATTGTGCGATCAGTCGGTTTGTTCGCTGTCGCTTGTGGTTGGCTGTCAGTTCTCCTTGCCATCCTTGTGTGAACCTTCGCCTGAATCCAGCTGCTTGAGCAATCTGAACAACGCAGCCGCTTCTCGTATACGACTGAACTCTATGCAGAATGCTTCCACTTCTATGAACAGTTCCTGGGGAAGTCAATAAATCAAATGAATGAGGTCTTTCACTATTTAAAACAGTGAGGTCTAGTTATTTCGGCGAGATGTGTTTAATATTTTTTTTATTGCTGAAGTATGTCTACTTAAGATTATTATTTCAAAATTCGACAGACTTTCATGTGTGTTTTGTGTAAAACTCTTAATGAATTAGGATTGACGGATTGGGTACTATTTTTACTATTTGGATACAGAACCCAATAAAGCATGTGATACTTAACATAACGTTGTTAATCGATAGTTATCAGACAAGCAAAAAGGCTAACTTAAGCTGTATCAGCCGTGGTAAGTATTCTCGCGAGTTAGTAATTATTATCTAAGGTAGACTTGCACGAAGCTTATTCACAGGCACAAGTAATATTGAATACCTCACTTTTAGAGTCGAGATTTACATCAATAACGAGTTAAATGAATAAAATAGTTAATTATGGTATAAAAAGTGGAAGAACAATTTGAAATAACAATTCTGGAGAAAATGATTACCAAGTTTTGGTACAATACCTTTACATTGATGATCTTGTTCCTGATGAGTGACTGTAGAAACACACACACAAGTCGCACCAGTCGGTTCTGCATGTATCTGTCACGGATCGTCTCGCATGTTGATATGCAGTTACTAATGTAGAGGTGGACGAAGTCTACCGGGAGATCCACTGATGTCGTTAGCCTGGGGAATAATGTTTTTTGTTCAGATTTCATACACAGTTATAGAACTTCCTGTTCTATAACTGTGCTAATAATCAAATGTCATATTAAGGAGATTTTATACAAAAGAGAATTTTAATATCATTCAAAAGTCATTCCGCCTTTTTAATCAATAATCACAAATGTTTTAAACCACCGATATTTAAAGAAAAAAATACGAATAAAATAAATCTGTCACCGATACACCAAATTGTGAACTCAATATAAAAATTAATAATAACAATCTCATCATTGACAGTTTTGTGTCTATCGACTTAACGGCTTAAAACGGCGAGGACGTTATCGCTATGAATATAAGAAATATTAATTATTTACTACATTCAAATCGATTAAGTGAGTTTGTGGCGCCGCTTCTTCTCCACTTGCGCTTTGGAAGTGGTGGTAAACTTAATTTAAGTAATGATTGACGTCAATAAGTGATAAGATAAGAATGTCCTATATTGAGAATAAACAATTTGAATTTGAATTATTACAAGACCTAAGTTTACGTAATATATTTGTTGTGTGGAAAAGTTGACAAATATTCAATTCACCTGTTGACAACTTCCATGGAATGCAGCGACATCTCCATGTTGACGAGCACGCTGAAGTACTCCGTGATGTGCTGCGAGTTGATCAGCTTCAGCAGCACCGAGATCGCCACCATCGGGTTGTTCTCTACCAAGTCTGGTAACTGATAGAGAACAACACATTATTTAACTAAACCATATTTAAATATGTTCTCTCTAATTTATACACATATATAACAGGCCGATATTTGCTCATTATAGATATTGAGTAAATAACGAATATATTTTAGTAGAAATAAAAGCAAAAATAAAATCTATCTTTGTTTATTTATTTTTTGTCCGAACGTGAATTAGATGAAGAAGAATATTACAGCTCTCTTAATGTACATTAAACTCCCAACACATTCTAAAACTAGTTAGATAAAACTTCACATGGTGCGTGTTGAAAAGTTCTATACAATCAGAATCATTTATTTTGCCCTTGAGACATTGCTTCGCAAAAGATGATGTCTGTGCATCCGGTTCACGATTCCTATTGGTCTGGTTTCCCTGTAAAAATGGTAACGGAAGTACGACGGCAGTCGCTTCATCTATTCAAAGCGTACCCCGGGCTCTGTAGCAGCCAGCTAAGGAAGCACCAGGTCCTAATCATCATTTCGTGTAGGTGACAAGGTGACCATGCACACCCTGGTGTGAGAGTTCGTCGGTACCCCTCTCGGCCTCTCACGTGGTTACTTTAGCTACCAGATGGCAGCCGGGACCAACGGCTTAACGTGCCTTCCGTAGCACGGAATCATCATATTATCAGATAATCAGGTGATTCAAGCCTGCAATGTCCTAACCAAACTAAAAACAACTAAACAAAAATTCCCGTGGGAATCGAACCAATAACCCTCGGGTCTACAGGCAAACACTTTAACCAAAGGACCACAGAGGCAGTTAAAAGATCACTTCCCTCCACCTCCCATGGCTCTATAGAGGTGAGACATACTAGGTAAAACGCGGACTGAGTCTTGCGAGTACGCGTCCAGAAAAAGACTAGATCCAAAGACTAGGTCCACGAGTATTTACGAGTACTCGACTTTACTCGAATTATTCCCGTAAATGCGCGTCTTGCGTATATGGACATTATGGACTAGTTTGACAAGCATTGAGTCTTCACACTTCGTATTTTTTTTTATCCATTATTTTTAAATCGACTAAAAACTTCCCTTCATACTTTATACAGGCTTAGGACTGTAGCAGTTTTTTATTAAAATTTCAATCAAAAAGTGTATTTAAGTAAAATATATATTTATGAAATAGCTGGCGTATTTAGAAGTTTTCAATCGATTTTATATACATTGATTATTTTTAAATACAAAGTGATTCTTAATCTTTTTTTAATTTTTTTTTTGTTTTTTTTTTTTAAATACGTTTATAATCAACCTAATGAACTCAAAACGTAGGTAAAACTATTTATAATCACTATAAGATCCGCACTTTCATAATGAACTTTCGGCGAAAGCTAACAACTAACAACTGTTTGTTTTTTAAATTGAAAATTGTAAGTAAACAACAAGTATTATTATCACACCAAAACAAATGCTACCAAAAGAAAAATAACCTTATTGTGTTTGTACTAAAAGTGTTATTTGAACAAACGATTACTCGCCGAAATACATCGCTCAGCGGCTCGGTGCGGCAGCGGACTAGTCGGGCGTTCTCGAAGTTTCCCGACGAGCGACGTCTTCCGAATAGTCCCGAACGCTCGCATCCTAGTTTTTGAGTTGCGCGGACCGGTGAAGTCGCCGTACTCGTAACACTCGATACGCTAAAAAACTCGCATGCGGGAACGCGTACTTACGCGTCCAAGCCAAAACCTATTCCAAAAACCTGTTCCAGTAAATACGTCTCACCTCTAGGCTCTACCAACCTCTCGATTATACGAGCCGAATCTCGGGAGAGTGCGCTGTACTAGCATTTCGCATCTCTTTCCAGTCGCACCTGCTTGATCTCCCTACAAGTTCTCTATAGTGTCGCCTATCTATGCAATCAGTTGAAAGATCAGTAAAGGGCTGAGAGATTTTACCTGAGCGGGCGTGAGGCCAATTTCATAGACGGTGTCAGGCCGCTGGTCCAGCAAGGCCAGCAGCCGCTGCTGCTGCGGCACGCTGAGAGCAGCCTTCAGCGACAACTGGGTCAGCTCCTTGGCCTCGTTCGTTAAGCTCATTGGCTCTTTCTCTTCTGACTTCTTCTCTTCTTGTTTCTCTTTCTTTTCTTCCTGCTGTAAAGAATTAGGCTAGTTGACTTGTATTTTGTTTAAACAAAATACATTTTCAATTTGTTTAGATTAAAATTTTTCCATAATTTTCTGAAAAATTTAGTAGCGTTTGAGTATTCGGGCATAAGTATATATAAAGAGGGCTACCTTACTGCCAGTGTCGGCCGTTTTGGCCTGATGCTTCCTCTCTCGCTCGGGCTTGAGGCCAGTAAGACCTTCGCAGTCTGTGTCGTAAAGTGGTGTGTATGCACCACGGTTCACCAAGTTCTTCCATACAGCCTGGAATAAATATTTGTTTAGTACTGGCATAAACATTAAACATGTATCATAATCATCCAAGCGTAATATTTAGGAGATCCCAGATTAGATCCCCGGTCCGGTCAAGACAAGAATATATATTCTTACTAGCTTTCGCACGCGGGCGAAGTCGCGGGCGATTCTCTCGGGTACTGTGAGACTTTTGTTATGAGATACTAACTCAACGATACTATATTTTATAACAA
Organism: Apomyelois bistriatella; assembly: GCA_947044815.1. Taxonomy (NCBI): domain Eukaryota; kingdom Metazoa; phylum Arthropoda; class Insecta; order Lepidoptera; family Pyralidae; genus Apomyelois; species Apomyelois bistriatella. The sequence goes on from OX345705.1 coordinate 1,059,161, forward strand.
ATACACATATAAATAAACATTCAAGACTCAGGTCAATCAGAAAAAGATCATTTTTCATCTTGACCTGACCAGGGATCAAACCCGGGACCTCCTTAGTAGCGGTCATATAATAGTTTACCTCATCAGCGAATGGTATATCCGAATCGATCAGAAAGCTGGGTGGAGGGATGGGCCCAGCAGCTTTGAGCGTCCGGTGCAGTGGCATATAGTCGTTGCCCATTAATGCTTCCAAAAGCTCCTTCATTGCCATCCGGTTTGGGGGGCTCCTGGTGACAAAAAAAAAATTATACTTGTTTGTTTGTTACCTCTTCACGCATTATCTTCTGTCTGAACCAATCTTAATGAAAATTCGCATGCTAGGAGTATTGAGAAGGACATAGGGTACCTCTCATCACGGGAAGAGCACTGTTCCCGAGGGAAATTCACGCGGGCGGATCCACGGGCGAAAGCTAGTTTGATTATATACAAGATCCTTTAATAATAATAATAATAATAACCCGGCGTAGGGATGTGACGACCCCATCGCCCACTGGGTTCCCTTCCCAGTGCAGTCAGTCAACGCAGGGCAGCTTGTGGCGAGCTGTTGGTGAGTGGCGACACCGCGGACCTGAGTGCTCCCAGGGGAAGCCCCTGCTCCTCGCCTCCGACCTTCCTTCGTCAGGGTCGGAGTGGACACCAATGAGGTGACAGGCCCCTACCTCTGGATTGCCTTAGCCGGCCGGCCAGAGTGGAGTCGCAAGAGCTATATGCTCGAAGGGTGGAAGTGTATTGCACGTAATGGCGTAATAACGGGGAAACCCGCTCACGAGGCGATCCTCGCGATGGTGAAACCGGTGCCGCACCTCTCGACACCCTTAGCCGCTCATTCCAATGTTGCCCCTCTGTTGCCAAATTCGGTGACTGATTTGGGGGGCCCATCCACTGAGTGGCAAGTCACCGCCTACCACAGAAAGTCAGTAATCATGATGGCAGGTGTCCGATTATGTATGACAATAGCCCAGTTTCTATCCATCCAAACTTCATTTCCATAACCCATATTTCCTTTTCAATCATTAGAAATAGTTCCTCCTCCTGCCGAGACCTGTTCATGGATATATCATCTATTGATATAGCCGGGAACGGGTTTTGGTAGGAGCACCACATAACATCAACTTCTCCAAAGGGCCTCTACGCGTTGGATCAATATCCCCGCGCAAGCCTCTCAAAAGTCCGGGGTGAATAGACCCGTGATCCTCAAAGGAGATACAAATAATAATAATAATATCTTTGCAACAATGTCTTAAATGTTCTGAATTTCCCAACTATAATATATCCTATCCATACATTTTGAGTTTCCTTATGAGTCTGGTTTCTGTTGGTATTATACGGAAGGCTCTTTGGGCGACCATGAGCTTCCTTATATATGGCCTCATAAGGAAGCTCATGTTCGCCCAAAGAGCCATGGAGAGGGCTTTGCTCGGTGTTTCCTTTCGAGAACGAATCAGAAATGAGGAGATCCGGAGATCAAAGGTTGCTGACGTAGCCTAGCGCATTAGCTCTTTGAAGTGGCAGTGGGCAGGGCACATAGCGCGACGAAGCGATGGCCGATGGAACAGAAAGGTTCTCCAATGGTTACCACGCACTGGTAAGCGCAGCATCTCACCCGTCGCTAAGAGGAATCAGTGCCGGCGCGGTCACTCGAGCCATGGAACTTACCTCTGTAACTCTTTCGCCCACCACATCCTGTTTGACTGTCTTCAAACATGTAGATTTGATGCAGATTTGTGGGAGTCGAAATGAAAGGCCTCTTGCTGTCACAAAATTTTCCGTATAATTGCCGCCTTTTTACATGCTACTTTACATAAATTGAACCGTCACTGCGCGCGTCACTATATATGATATTAGGTACTAATTATCAACACACGATATACGAGCAGCTGATAGCACGCCACAGTCAGTGTTTCGGTGGCGCTATAGTTCGCAAGATTTATAAAAGATGGCGCTGAGACACATCCTGTAGTCACATCCTACTTTATCACTGCCTTTTCCTTATCTTATAGAAACTCACCCGTCGCTAAGAGGAATCAGCGCAGGCGCAGTCGCTCGAGCCATGGAACTCATCTCTGAAACTCTCTCGGCCACCACAGCCTGTAGCGGACTGTAGTCATATTCCAATTCCTTGGGTGCCACATCCGCCATCATGACCTGCTTGGCTGATTTCTTCATCACCTGGATGGTCAATGAAATAGATAATGTGATTGGATTTTATGTTTCATCACCATCGACAGGGGTTAATTCTCATTTATTGGAGTACAAAGGCTCACACCCAGTGCGTTATCAGAGGAATTTTCTCCTAGTGTTGCAAGCGTCCATGGGCTGCGGTGACCGCTTACCATCAGATGGGCCATATGCCTATTAAATTGTATAAAAAAAAACTCCGGTCTTTCCCCCTTACTCATAAAAAGATAATTTTTGTTAAGCCCATTTTAACTAAAACATGTTTGGCCTTTTCTCGGTTATCAAAATTTACCATGAAAGAAAGCTCCAAAACACATTTTAGTTCAAACAGGCTTAACAAATATATCTATACCAAATTTCATCACAGACTTTCCCATATAATATTAGTAAGTATGGAAAATACTCACATCCTTAATATTAGCAGGCAGGAACCCATGCAGCTGTCCTATAAACACCCTTTCTTGCGGCATCAACGGCAACAACCCAGGCTTGGCTTCGAGTAGATACAGGAACAACGGGCTGAATGGGTTGTCTAGCTTGTAGATGTCGAACAGGAGAGCGAGGGCGACCACCCGCTGCCCAGGCAGGGACAAGTCACCGCCTGTGATGAGCGATGACAGGAGAAGACACACTGGAATTTGTAAATAAACTTCTTCGTCAATGGTCGAGAAATGACAGGCAAACAAATAACCCTTTTTACCGGGAAACCGGACCTATAGGAACATGATTTGGGTGTGTGTCCGCACTGTCAGATTTTTCAGGTTGCTTAAAGGCATCTGACTTCTATTAACACATAACAGCCAGGCTGCCTAAAGGCTTAACATGTCTTCCATAGCAGGGAGGAGTCAAGAAAAAATTCTACTAATAGTGACTAATCCAAGCATGGCCGTGCACTCCCCATTGCTAGACGCGCACTCTCGTAACAAACTCGAGATCTAAAGAATATTACAGAAAGATCTCAATTTAATGAGAGAATAAGTAATAATAAATTAACTTAGTTTGCTCTTTCCATCACTGGGGTTGCCTGGAATAGCTTGCTTAGGAGATAAGGCCACCTCATGTATCTATTTGTCTGTATTTTTTTTGTGCATTTGTGCAAGTATTTGTTTGTACATATAATGAGCTCCAGAAACTATTATTTAAATATTAAGAAGATTAAACTAATTATAAAAATAATACTTACAGTTGAAATGCTCAGATTTTGGGAATCTCTTTTGCACTTGAGCGCATATGGAATCCAAGCTTTGAGAATCAACGGTTTGCTCCGAAAACAGGCTGGAATAATCACAAGGAAAAATTAATATTTGTGTTGTTATAGAAATATCATAGCCTAACCTAACAATTAGAATCGTTCTGAAACTTACTCTAAAATATATTTGCTATTTTCATTTAGTAACTGCTGTTGTGTTTGTTGTGACATTTTTATCCTATTATGTTACTGATAAATTAGTGAAATTTCACTAATAAATCAATCTTAAATTACAATTTTATTCGACATCAACAATGAATGAATGATCAACAAACTGCAAGCAGAGTGTAATGAAAAAATGCAAACAATACAGAAACAATATAAGACTGACTGACAGTGACACACGTGACAGTGACATTGACATTGGCTTTATTTGGCTGTTTCTATGGGATAATTTGACCATGCGTGACCATTCGTGTGCGTGACATACGCTAGGGCGGCAGTTTTCTGGTCATACATAGTCAACAGACATTTTTATCCTTTTATTGTTACTGATAAATTTGTGAAATACTAATAAATCAAACATAAATTACAATTTTATTCGACATCAACAAACTGCAAGCAACGTGCAAACAATACAGGGGGGTTACTACCATCTCTTAAAACCATGCAAGATTCAGTGAGTAAAGGAGATGTCGCCTTAGATCATGTATTGCGCTGTCCCGCTTACTCACTGGAACTTGCAATTTATGTTTGAATATTAGTATTTTATTATTAGTAACATAATAATAGGATAAAAAGATCTGTGTTGATAAAATGTTCTGTGATTTGCCAGCAGTAAAAGTGGTTAATAATTTTTAATAATCGCATCATAATTTGGGATATACATATAAAAATTTAAACCTAAATAATATGTTTACGTTATTATTTCAGAATAAAAAACCTCAACTCTACAGCCACAAACTAGCCAGCAACAACAATCTATTCATAGGCGCACCCTAGACGCTCAAGCGTTTAGGGTGGCCTCACTACGGCCTAGGCCTCACTACTTCTTTATTTTCCCACACTACAAGTGTGGGAAAATAAAGAAGTAGTACGTAAGTACACTTGTTTTTTTAATAAGATAGTTTTGAGAGGTACTTATGCGTACAATAATTTATTTGGTAAAGCTCTGCACGGCCCCTCCGCCGCGTTCGGTTGCGGGGCACTCGTAGGCAGGCTTGTTTTAACGTTAAAAATCTGGTATCGTTACCTCCTAAAAACAGGTATCGTTACTTGACAAGGTGTCGCTAACTCGGGTAACGTTAATTTTCAACAAAATTATCGTTAAAAATTTTATTACTACAAACAAAAGTATCGGTACCTTTTTGTTACTACGCCTTTTAACGATACGAATTCCAAGCTCCAACTGAATCTTCATATTTCTCTACAAAGTACCTAATTACGTTTCAGCTAAGGACATACATAAAATGCAAACAGTATAACTCTATCAACATTCCTAGAAGTCATTATTTATTCATCGTATCACTATATGATACGCAGCCCTTTGCCGGTCGAAGTACCGAACATAAAATTCCATCACCAATTCTTTCTATTCAAAGTTGGGCGCGGCACCACAATAAGAAGACTACAGAATAAAGAATTAACTTACCTGACGCTGAAGGATTTGGACAAGGCTACAGAGAAAGCTGTAACGGTGTCCCAGTTTTGGCCATCCAAGTGTAGGTATTTAAGGTAAACGTCGACACGCTAAGAAGAAAAATAAACTTTTGTCCAACCTTTTGGCTAAAGGGATTACATATTTGCCTAGTGCGATGGCACAGCGACCTATAGGTAGAGGATCTTGGCCTCTAACACCAGTTTCGAGCTCTCCACCGTTTTCTGCTCATTAACAAGCATTAAGTACTTCATCATCAAGGAGACACAATATAACATAACATGTTGTTGCCTGAGACAAATAAATAAATAAAAAATAAAATAAAAATAAGCAGGAGGCCTGTCATAAAATGATGCCAAATCTTGTATAAGGGATGTGGAGGGAAAACCATAAAATATTACATTTAACGCTATCGTAATTAATAAAAAAAAACAATGCTATACGACCTAGGATGCTAAAACGCTGAAATGATGATGATTCTTTAATCAGGCAGTAATTTTAAAGGATGGGTAACTAACTAGGTACTATAAGCTTTGCGTTGTTGACTCTGTACAACCTTTATTTTAAGACAGCACGAATGTCTTTGCCGATAGACGTGGCCCGAATACAGATCGGTGCATACCTGACGATGACCAATTGTCCACCAATATGGAATCTGATGCTCATCACTCACAATGGCTTCTTGTACAAATAGGGTTTGAATCGGCCCGGCGTTATATTCCATGAGGTAACAGGCATACCATACCTACAACTTAACTAAGAACTTATAACCTTTTGACTATTCAGAACAGAGAAATTATCCAAATAGAAATGTTTTGACGCGTATTCTTTCTTCTTATCTTTAATTAATACATGTAAACCACACCACACCTTATTAGAAATGTATAACGTAGTTTACAACAAAGCCACCTAATATTATCGACCAATAACAGTGGCAATAAATGACGCAATCAAATTCCCCGCTCATTTTTTTGTGTGAAACGTTGGCTTGCAAGCCAAACTAGTGACACGTTTTTCGTGCGCTATGCCATTTCTTGTTAATATTTCTAAATTCTGTGGTTAGAACCCTTTCTTTTAGTAAATGAAAGGGACCTATCTTTAAATTCCTAAGCACGGATTATATTACTTTATAGAAAATCGAATCGAGTGATTCAAGCATGTAGTGAGGATGACGAGCTAATGATGCAACTGGGAAAGCGCTAGAATAACGAAGAAAAAGAAAGGAATGCTGAACTATTACCTAAGTAAAACTAAAGGTAACCTAAGTTTAAGCACAGTTCTAGCCGGAATGATAAAAGCTACCTTCTAGTAGGATACACCTGCCATCTGATATCGGCCGAACCTTGTTCTAGTCGGCTAAAACTAACACCTATACCTACGTACTTAATTACAGCCCAATTTCAGTCGCAACAACCCATTGCTGGACCTAGGTACCTACTTAGGCCACATTTGCAAATGGACTGCATCTAATGTCAGCTTACAATCAGATAGCTAGTGTCAATTCAATATCCACATCCATGCTTTCTAAGTAAAATAAACATAATTATCACAACGTAACGCCTCGTGACCTCTTGTTTAGCGACAGGGCTCCATTCTGTGACGAGTCACCCGCCATTTTGTTTGACATGTGCCCGCTAAAATGGATGACCTTGGCGCGAACTAGGATTAGGTACAAAATGAATTTTAAAAAATACAAATTCTAGTTTCTAAATTTGATTTTAGAAATATTGCTAAACTATTCGGCGAGGACATGCTGCCAGTCTTTTGGGCCCTCACCCGGCTACGACGACGGTTGGTCCCTGAAAATACTTTTAAGTACTAACTTGATCTATGAAGCTACGTAATATTTACTTACTTGTGTACATAATCTGTGTTTCCATTCCCTTGGCATAGGTGTATGTGGTATAATATGGTAGTTATTGCTAAGTACTGAATTCTTTTATTGTATCTAGGTACATATTAATTCGTTCGTACCGTACCGGTCAAATGGTCAGATGACCTAAAGGGTCGTAGGCAAGTCCAGCTACCTGCATCCAAGGCCCCTGGATGCTGGAAGATTCCTACCTATGTCCAGCTGAAGACAACCAGCGGCTGAAATTATGATGATGATAGATGTAAAGCTAACTTTTGACACTTGCGCACGCGCATGTATATTCAAACCGCGTACTTACGCCGCTTCCACAATGGCGACGGACGCGAAAATATGTGGGCAAATGTCGCCAAAGGTGTCGAAACCATGATTTTATTGATTATTGTTTACTTGCTGCAGCCAGCGTCTACGCTCGCGAAGTAAGTACTTAAATAGATAGGTATACAGAAAAGATAATAGGTAGTAGGTACTATAACTGCATTTAACGCAGCACCGTCTGTTATTAGTCAAAGGTTATAATCGGGTAGTATTTAAACGCAAATCAATAAAAACAATTTTTGTATGCAAAAATAACCTAAATACATATCAAAATTACTGATTGCACAGCAAAATTTGTTTTGCTTCTGTCACCAAGTCTGACACTCGCTCGCTTCGCTCGCTCGCTCACTGTTAAGGTCACTGTATAACCATAACCTAACCTACCTTCTGTCACAAAGTCGTCTTTTGACCGTTAGTTGCTTCTGTCACCAAGTTTTTAATTTAATTTAAAGTAAAATAATTTATTTGATGTTCAGAAATTGATGGGTGATTATTTATTTGATGTGCAATTAATAATATCCCGTTATAATCTATGGGACTTTTAGAGCATTAAATGGGACTATTTGAGATTAGATAACACTATACCTATCTGCTTCGTGTGGGTGTCATTCTGTCTACCAGATGAATGAGATGACTCATGTAGTAGTGGGTACTTGGATCAAGTAAGTATATCGTCTGTAGGTCGAAGATATTAACTTACTTAATATTTGTCCATGATACGTCAGTATACTATGAGCTAGGTATCTATTCTTTGCCATGATAGACGGCAAAGTTTTGATGAAGAAACCTAACGCCACCAAATCATCATCATCAACTAAACGTTTTTTCGGTCAGCCGTGTCTAACAACGTTCCATTACAATAATATAAAATTGTATAAAACTAACTACCTACTAAAAAGGCCTCAACTTTTTTCAAATCGACAGTTAAACCATTATTAATAATCTTTATTCTCGTCACACACATCCCCTCCAACAAAACAATAGGTAGGCAGCCTCTTTTCGTAGCAGGAAACCGCGCACGCGCACCTCGTACAAAATGGCCGAAGTCGCCATATTAAACAGCCTGGAATGGTTTTATAAGTCTGTCTGGATGCTATGGAGATAGTGCACCATAAATTTAAAGGATATCCTTTTTGATTTCCGTCGTAATGTCTTCATATGGATTGAGGAACTGGCTTATTTGTATGCACGGCTTGGCGTTAACACCTTCCGCGTGGAAAGGTTTATTTTTTAAGCCTTTAGCTACGTCATTAAAACCCATAAAAACATCATCCGACCGTGTTTGCTGGTTGCACCTTCAGCTTACGCTTCAGAGCCTAGGGTCCGCTTTTAATCATGATCCGAGATTTGACGGACTGTTTATTACAATGAATTCATTTTTTGTTACCTGTCGTTTGACCTCCGCAATCCTTTTTACAGAGGAACCAGACCAATAGTAACATGATCCATAACATCCATACTATCCATACTATCCATATCCATACTTCCATACTTCCATACTAATATTATAAATGCGAAAGTCTGTCTGTCTGTCTGTCTGTCTGTCTGTCTGTCTGTCTGTCTGTCACCTCTTCACGGCTAAACTGCTGGACCGATTGTGATGAAATTTGGTAGGGATGTAGTTAACGACCCGAGGTCAAACATAGGCTACTTTTGGGCGCAATATAACCGAGTCCCACGCGGGCGGAGCCGCGGGGAACAGCTAGTTTATAATAATTCCTACATAAAACCACTACTACTACACAAGACTTAGGTATCAAGAATCCTATTAGTTCTGAAATTGATTAGCGCTTACATGCTATTTGATATAACCACCTACTTACATTAGAATAACCTGTAAATTCAACTCATTTAGAAATTATTACGAAGCTCGCTGGCTTACTTATGACATTAATCCAATGACTGCCTACGATATGAATTAATTTTACCAATAAATCCTACAGTAATAAGTGAATTACCATAAACCCACACGGAGTGCCACAAGGAGCAATTATAGGCCCTCTGTTAAAATTATGACCATACCTACCTACATGACATTAGTTCGAAATCTGCGAGCGTGTATGACGTTGACGAGAGTGACGAGTGTAAAAGAAGCGAGGGTGGTTTGTAAGGATCGTACCTAGTCAATGGAAATCTCTACTCTGCCTACCCCTGCGGGAGACAGGTGTGATATATATGTGTAAGTATACATCATACTTTAAATCGCCAACTCCAACTTGGAAATACAATACCGATCGAAAATGCCGAGTGTGATAGTTGAAGAAGGATCTTAGTATCAAAAGCAAAACAGAAGAAGAAATGAGAGTACAAGACTCGATTACAGCTACATTCAAACCAGTTATCCAAACCCACTGGCGATGGCGACTCATTTATTGGACGATATATTCCCAGGTACTTATCGTCTGAAGAAAAGAGTACCTACCATTAACCTTTCAAAAGTCTTTTAGTTGAAAGTATATAGTGTATCACAGCGTTTGGTTAACACTCGTGCTTTTTCTTTCTTCATCTGGGCGTGTTTCCTAGTTGCATCTTCAGCTTTTCCTGATTCATCAGTTTCTTCTTTCGCTACTTTTGCTAGGATACCTTGATGACATGATGATGACATTACCCTTTTGAGAGATACCTAAACCAGATCAATAGTGTTGTGGCCAATACCGTCAGTTTTTTCAGGCTGCCTAAATGGCACGCCATCTTGCTATAACAGCCGGGACCAGCGACCGTTCCTTCCGAAGCAAAGAGGAGGACATGATAGAAATGTCACTAATGGCGACCAATCCAAGTTAAGCGGCGCACTCGCCTATATTACATATTCAGGGATTATGGCTGTGTTATACATAGTATCATTTTAAATTTGGATGAGTCAACTTTCTTTATACACCAAAAGTATACACTCTATAGAGATAAGCAGTTAAAAATACACCAAATCTCGTTTGTTTGTTTCGGTCTCGATCCACCTGCTGTAGCTAAATTGATAAGGTTGTTTACATTTACCTGGGTTCTATCCACTAGTTTTTAGTAGTGTCGTTATCAGCTTAGAGGATACGCTGCCTTTCTACCCGTGGACAGCTAAGTAGTGTTTATTCTGTTCTGTTATAAATTATATGTCAGGCCCAAGTTTAATAAGAGGGACCTTCTACCGTTTTCCGAAATGAAATTAAATTCCCCAAACGACAGCTAAGTTTTTAATTTGTCATATTCGGACGATGAAACCGATGTGGCTTATTGAGATGCAACCAGGAAAACGTCCGATAAGTGCTCGATCCCATTCAGATAAAGTTGTTAAATATAAATCTCATGTTTTCTGTAATCACGTGTAAACAAAACAGGCAAGAGGAGGGGTCACCGTGTATGTGTGACGCTGACGATTCACAGATGACTGTCTATGCGAAGTTACGTGGAAAACTACGAACTTAGGGGAGGCGTTCATCAATATTGTCCTCGCCTACGACCAGTAAGTAGGTACCTACTCAGAAGTGTCTAATTAGTATTCATCTGAGCGCGTGTAGTGCTCTTCGCGGTGGGGACGGGTTAATAGCCCACGCCGCCTCCGCGCACAGGCATATTGTACCGAGATGCCACCAGCGAGTGCCGTACGCTCGTCCGACAAATGTTAATACATTCTGTCAATATTTGAACTGCAGTTTGGAGCTCCGCCGATTTCTCCAGACGAAACCGAGCCGGTGGCTGGGAAGGCAAGAAGTCGGCATAGCTGTTTGACGTCGTATACGGCTGTGTCACTTCGAGCCAGCTCAATCCACCGGCTTTCAGCGAACGAAGATTTGAAGATGCGCGGATGCTCCCATAGGGATTAATAACGTCGGATCGCTCCCGTAGTTTTCGCCGGGAGAGGGCGGGCGTCTTGACAGCTGTCACTTTACGCTTTTCGCTTTTCTCGTGCGATCGTGGGAGTAAAATGAAATGAAAATCTTTATTTATATCACACACGACGATGTTCCCGTAGAGTGCGACCGGCTGTGTACGTGAGTGACGAAACGATACGAAAACACGACGACAGAATGGCGAACGAGGAGGTGTTGGGTCCTCGAAAGACGATGTTCGTATTAGTGATTGTTGTGGGGTGTTTCGCGGTGTTGTGGCCCAGGATCCTGTCGCCGCTGATCGTGGGCAACACGCAGGAGCAGCTAAAACCCAACAAGTTCGACCGGGAGGCAGGTAATGTCGGTATTTTTAACTCAAGCTCAATGTCAATAGCAAGACTTTTAGCGGCGTGTCGCGCCTGTTAATTTTAATCTAATTATACGCTGCTTACGGCCGACGAATTATTACTATACTGCAGCTGATGTCATGTCAGCCAGAGTATTGTGTACTATGTTATGTAAATCTGTAAAATTTTAGCCGTTACCAGTTTCTATTTGCGAGGCAAGACGAGATATTGCTAAATAAACAAAAGCTGGTCCAGTTGTTGACTCTGGGCATTAATGTTTACTAAAAGATCCATTGGAATGTAGTGTTTGCGTCATTGTAGGTATTGAATAAGCCTGACATAGAATATTGCATGCTAAACTGAAAGGAAAATTGTCTTCAACATAAAATTATAAAAGGAAAAGTAATTTAAAATTAAGCAGTAAAATTTCAATGTCAACTAGCTATAGAGTATAGGTTCTGGGTTCGTAGTTATGTACAAAATAAACAACACCTGATAACACGTTTATACAAGAAACAATGAGATTATATTAGAAAAATAAATAGGTAGGTAGAAAAAATAATTTAAAAAAAATTGCACTAAATGTTTACATGATTTTTTCATTTATTTCAAATTCATGTACTTACACAGAAAAATACAAGAAAAACATAGAATATAGAAAATTTAGTACAGGGGTGCTGCTTATTTCTAAAGAAATCTCTTCCAGCAGACCCAAGAGAGGAAATGAGAAGAAAATCTAAATATATAAAATAATATATATAACCATCATTGCGTACATCATTGCATAGATTATGGCATTCATCCTGCATGGATGAGGTCTCTTATACATAAGATTCAAGCAATCTATCTTAAATTACAAAATCAATTAGGTACATTAAAAAAAAATATACCTATATAAGATAAGATACAGATTCTGTCAGATACATATAAATATTTTACATTACAAGTAGGTAAACATAACCTGTTATATGCAGGAAAACCAGTTAATTTTTCTGTAATTAAAAAAATATTAAATACAGATAGGGGCAGATAAAAGTGACTGCATGAGAATTTTAATTAATTTATCAAAAATTTTATCAAACAAAAAATATTATGGTTTCAATGATTTCTTTTTAGTTTTTATGAGAAACAACAAGTTATTCTATACCTGTACCTATTTACTGGTAGTTATACACCAGCACTGATAAATTAGGTTTTAACTGATATAATATATTTCAAGACATCGAAACATTTTAAAAATATAACCATATTTTTTCCAACTTTACATTAAGTAATTTCATTTGTCCATCAATTGTTTTAGCCAAATCATGATTTTCCAAGTATATTATAGCTATAAAACTTGAAGTTATGCATTAATATTTGGCACAGAAATGGGTTCATTCAGGTTAATTTATTTGATCTATGTCGCATTCATTCATTGAAGCATTAAATTTCAAAAATGTATTTATTCCATACATAGATAATTTTTTTATTTAGTTATTTGTTGTACTTTATTTTTTTATAGAAATAAACTTAAACAAATACCTGTGAATATTATAAAAAAAGGAGTTTGGCACTTTGTTACAATTTAATTTCTCAACAATCAATTAAATAAATAATTCAACAGGATGCTGCGAAGTTCTATTCGAATCAGAAGTAGCAGTTCTGGAGATTATTAACGAAGTATGTAACACCATTGTCCACGGAGACTTAAAATCTCCATTTGCACAATATGAATGCCGTAAATATGTGAACGAAACATGCGGAGTGGACATAGCAGTGTTCTTGAAACGAAGTGAGAACGTTGGGAAGACAACAAAGATGTTACTGGATACAATGAAAAACAGCAACGGTTCATGTCTAAAGGAACATTTCGGAGTGCCCGTGATGAGCTTGACGTCGCACCAAGCATACAATTCCTGGACTCTACCGGACAGTTAGTAGTTTTGTGGACTAAACTAATACTGCATGATTTTGTGATGTGTTTACTAATAAACTGCACTTCGGAATTTTTTATAAATAATGATCTCATCTTAACAACAAATCTATCTTTGGCTTTGTTTATGGAGAGTTTAGCAGAGATAATCACAGCATTTTATATGAAATCAAGTTGCTATGAAAAATATTATTACATGCAATCTTATTCGTAGCATGTGATGACAAAGTCGACCATGGCCTCTACAACGAGTTTTTAATATAAGATTTAAACCAAGTATAGTTCCCTATAGTTACAAATTGAAAAACTGCTAAAAGTGGCCGTTTTAAGCAATATTGCAATTAGCAACTATAGGGAACTATAATTTAATTTTAATAATTTAATATGTTTAAAATTTACTTCAGATCCAGAACCTTAATTACATAACACGGATTTTTTATAACTTGTGTTTTCAGTGAATAATTATTTTTAAATGATGGTGGCGCTAGTGTTCACCGAGGTATCATCTTAAATCACTAATGACAAAAACTGATTATGGTACATGTCATACATATGAGGTAGACAGGTTAGGAAGGAAGGCGGATAGGAAGACAGATTTTTGATACTATTTAGTTGGCAACAGTCTTACGGTCCACTAGATGCGGGGCGGTAATGGTAACCGCAGCATAAGAGACGCCTGGAACAGGAGTGTCGCAACGCACGGCCGACCATGAAAGACATTTTCACGCCCTTCTTGAAGACCCCATTTTGTAGAACATAACCGAAACAAAAAATTACCGTTAAAACCGTTTATGTTAAAAGTCGAATTGTGTATGTTAAAAGAGAATGGGTGAATGGGTTAAGGGTTTAACAAATATCTTTTTTTTCTGTATTGCTTGCGTTGTTTGACTGTTCTCTACAAGTCTCATTTCTTGAAAGATTCTCGTGATATTTTGAGAGTGATTTGGTTTCTAGCCGTTAGCTATATATTTGTCTCTGTTAGAAGCACTAGGCTATTGTGCGTAAGGCCATCATATGCATGGGAAATGGGAAGATAGATATTCAAAACGAAATTGCAAAATACGCGTCTGCCTAGAACATCCGACATGCGTGATTTTGGTCAGTATTTTACGCAACAGCTACCTACATACCTAACTAACATTGCCCAAGAAAGTCCGTCGCTAAAACACGTAGAATGACGAAAATCACATGTAACACGTTACGACGGTATCGATTGTCGTGAGTAAACTAATTTGTGTGCAAATAGCCTTATATTAGTTGTAAGGACACTGCATTGCCGTCAGAAATACTTAAAATTGAAATGTTTCTGTCATTCATTCATATCGTGTTGGTTGCAAGGTCAATTGAGACATGCACACCCTGGTGTCAAGGGTTTTTCGAAACCGCATGGCTTTTGGAATGACTGGATCTGATCGGAGATTATCTACATGCCGTCTGGTCTCTGGCTTTCAGTTTTCCCCGAGTGCCGGAAGAAACGACCAAGGAAAGCGGTGATTTCAATTGACTTGTGGAGTGTGGTGGTAAATTTTTACAGTGTTCCGAATAAGGATTTGCAGGCGACAAATTGAAAGGAATGGAAAGGAATTGCGAACTCAGTGGGTAAGGTATGTATGAGGGTCGCCAAGTGTTCATCTGACATTAGTTCAACGCGCCAGTAAGTACATGATGTTTCAATTAACCAAAAATAAAAAGCTTGTATTTACCCTCAACCTTGTTTTAGAAGGAACGTTAAGCCGTTCCCGGCTGCCATCTGGTACTCGTTAAAGGAACCAGGTCAGAGGCCGAGAGGCGGTTCCAAAGAACTCTGACACCAGGGTGTGTGAATGGTCGATTGATTGTGACACCTACACGAAATGATGAAGATCCTCATACTTTCGACTTGGATCGCTAGTTGCCATAAACGGTTTGCTTTTGCTCCAACTGCGATTAGGGAATATAGGTACTCCCTGCCATGGTTTTCCCAATTGAGTACAACAAGGTCTTTCAAATCCCATTTGCAATGAACACGCTCGTGACTTCTCTAGTGTTGCAGGCGTCATCTTTCAGTCAGCCGGGTCACAGGCCTACTTGTCAGTACCCCTAGTCATATTTTTCATAAATAAAATAGATAAATAAATATATAGGGATAAATCACACAGATTGAGTTAGCCCCAAAGTAAGTTCGAGACTTGTGTTATGGGATACTAACTCAACGATACTATATTTTATTACAAATACATATATAGATAAACATCCAAGACCCAGGTTAATCAGAAAAATATTATTTTTGATCTTGACCTGACCGGGGATCGAATCCGGGACCTCCTGAGTAGCGGTCAGGCATGTTAACCATTACGCCACGGAGGACGTCATGTCTCTTGAAAAAGCGTCGCTTTACCAAGTTCCAACACAAGAATCTACCAATAAAAGTATAAAACCCACCCGCGGTGTGTTCTGAATGCAAATAGATGTGCATTAGCTTTCACATTGTCCGTTTCAAGTAATACCCGTTTTGAACGGCCTCCGAGCCAAGAACAAAAGTTTTGACGACACATTGTCACTTTGTAAGGTCGGTGGGCTAAGTCTTAAGAGGAAGCGGGCGTCAGATTGATTAGACAAATCCATTAGTGTTTTTAGACGCAGAAGACTGTTAATTATACGTCTGAATAGCTGTTACGGGTACTTAATAGAACATAATAATATTATTTGTATTCAAATATTTATATTATTAATTTAAATCCAAACTTAAAGTTATGCACTGTCATCCTTTTATCGTGAGACAGTGTTTGCTACGATTTATTATGGATTCCATTTTGGTCTATAGTTATATACATATATAGTTTTTACCATCGACAAAATGAATGATCGTTGATTCTGGTCTCCGTTTCCACCTATTTCGGTCTTAAAATAATAACTGCAAATAAAAGTTCCATCTAGCAAGACTTGTTAAGACTACTGATGACGTCCAAATACTTAGAATAGTCTATTGTGTAATACAACGTCGAAAAGAGTTCTGCAATTGTTAAATATTAATTTAAAAATTTAGTTCCTCAATAAGTGACAAAATATTTTTCTATGACGTTTCAAACCCAAAGGTTAGATAAAAGGGAAGTTCAGATTTTGTAGAACGTAACATATATTCTTACCCCCGTATTAAGGTGATACCTCGGTGAACACTAGCGCCACCGTCATTCAAAAATTATTACTCACTGAAAACATAAGTTATCAAAAATCCCTCTGCTGTAATTATGGTTCTGGATCTGAAGTTAATTTTAATCATATTCAATTATTAAATTATAGTTCCATATAGTTACAAATTGCAAAACTGCTAAAAGTGGCCGTTTTAAGCAATAATGCAATTTGTAACTATAGGTAATTATAATTTAATAATTTAATATGTTTAAAATGGATTTTTGATAACTTGTGTTTTCAGTGAGTAATGATCTTTAAATGACGGTGGCGCTAGTGTTCACCGAGGTATCACCTTAAGAAACGTTTGTTAAGCCTATTTTAGTTAAAATGTGTTTCGTCTCGTTCTTTCACATGAAGTGTCAGGTAAGAGAGAAAGAGCTAAAACATATTTTAGTTAAAATGGGCTTATCAAACGTTTCTTAATACGGCAGTGACTCTCAAAAGTTACTAGTTGTGTAATATGTACTCGAAAACATAATTGAGTCGTGTAAAAAGTAATACAAAACACTAATATTATTTCAAAGAAACTTTAAAATCGTAATGGCTTCGTGCGTGTTTCACAAAAATGTGTTTCGCTTTCAATTATGTGTACACATGTTCACAATTAACTCTGCCCATATTTATTTACGTTTGTAGTGTTAACACGCGGGCCTTGGTTCCCATATGGCTTTTTTAAACAAATTAGGTAATGTGCCAATTGACTTAGTAGGTCATATTTCTATCGCCCCGCGCGAGTCATAAGCGGCAGCTGTTTAACGACTTCAAATGCTTGTACGACAAGGAATATAAGATGTTTTCTCGTTTTGTTTTTTTTTTTAAATTTATCTGTTATATAGGTATAACTCACTTATAATATTTATTAAAAATATTTATATGCTATCTATCTAATTTTTGTTTATTTTAGTTTGCATCGTATAGGCTTCGATACTACTGGACCGATTTGAAAAATTGTTTCACTACTGAAAATACACACTATCCCCGAGTGACATAAGGTTAGGTAGGTACCACGGGCGAAGCTGGGGTGGACTGCTAGTTAAAAATAAATGAAAAAATTGTTGTCCTAATTATTATGGGCGCCAACATTTTATTATATTCTTAGTTTCATCGACTTAGTTCCAGACGTAATTTACCATCAGTGTTTTCAGCTTACACTTTAGAGCCTAGGATCCGCTTTTATCATGGTTCTAGAGTTGGCAGTTTTGGTTACAAACGTCATTGACGTATATTTAACACCATATAATGTATTAACGCAGCTACTTACTCATGTGCCGCAGGCGGCTACGCCAGAACAATGGGCTGTTTCATTACGCTGTCAATCAGTGACTCATCTGCGGTCGGAATGTTCTAAATTAGGAAGTAGCCAGTTTTCAACACATGCGCTCCCTGTATGACACATGGGGATTGTATAATAAATTATACTATTGTTATATATCCTAAACAATCTAGCTGTTTTAAGTTTATTAATATAAACTTAATTTACCTAGAATTTCGCTTCCGTGGGGAATATCGGCAGGGGATATTTTTATTTTTTAATATTCTGAATGTAAATTGCACTTGTATAATATACTAATCAGTTATTAATTGATTAATACTTATTAATTACTAATTTGTATTTTTTTTATTAACTGTGATTTGGTAAGTTTGAATACATAACTTTTTAAACCACTGAATTTAATTTGATGAAATTTGAAATAGTAAGACCTTTACCTTGGGAGCTTTCACATGATAATGATAGGTATCTTCTTACTTAGAAGCGCGATATAAAGATGTCGTATGCGAATGAAACTGCGGGATACAGCTAGTTTTACTATATTTCCTTTTTAAATTTTGCTCTTAAATAGGTAACTATGTATATTTACTTTTTTAAATTATTTTGCCTTATCCCCCAATGATCCCTAAGTTTAAAACTTGTCGATTTTATCTTGTACGCTCAAATCAGCAAATTTAGACATGAACTGAATATCACAGAATACACAATACTAACATAATTGAAGATTTTAATAAATAACCAAATAAACACCACATTTTTGGTACAATACTAATCAGCTAAAATTTCCACAGCACTAAAACAGGAGCGTCAACCGATCCGCGGCGTTGGTCCTCACCCAGCCCTCCGGGAGAGAGGCCGGGCGATCCCCCCCGGGGCCCCAACACCCCCGTCCAGAGCACCAGTGCCGCTGCCCCCCCACATCAGGGTACGATCCTCCCCCCTATCGGTCTACTTTGATCTGGATATCAAGGTCAGTCCCGGAGTGTGCAACTGGTGAAGTGGTGACGCTTCTGCGGCGGTAGGTTAAGGGTTCCCAATATCATTTATGTTTTCTTTAAATTGGTCTAGCCCGCGTGGTTTTTCGTATAATCAATGATCTTTTCTACGTACTTTCTTTTCATTACATAACAAAGTTCAGAGCGCTGGTAGTTTGTGGCTTGTAGGTATACAAGTAATTTAAAAAAAATACCCATAAGACTAGTTTTAAAAGACCTATCCTCTTTCTCTGTCGTTAAATAAAACGATTTATTTATATAAAACACAATAATACGTAGTACCTACCTAGTACTGAGTTAATATTTTTCTAGAACTATTGGACCTAGCGGGCTTATCTTTTAAAATTAATCGTCATAAAATGATCAATTTTAGAAAAATAAAGAGAAAATCAAGTTATTGTTTTACTGCTAGCGAGTTTTTACATAGTACCTATGGCTTTGGGAACCCTAGAAAGTAATCCTCGATGGCTTGCAGCTTCGTCGCTTCTAACAACTAACCTGTGTAAGTATGTTTAATATATAACTATTGCTTTTTAATGACCTAGTTTGATGATGTAAAAATTATCTCTTCTTAGTTAGACAAGTATCGAAATATTGAATAGAATTACTAACGCCAAATCTTCGTTTTTGACTACACGACGCTTATTCCGCTCTGATGAACTAATATTCCGATCGGGAATCAGTACGCGATTTTTTTCATATAATGCCAACTGTAGTCAACCGACGACATGCAGCCCGCCTGCCATTTCATTATCATCTAAATGAGGAGAATAGCTATGTGATATGCAAAAATAATACGCATCCTGTGTTACAAAATGAGGAGTCTAGGAATTGTTGTACAATTCCATCATACATTAAACCGCCAAACCAAACACGTTCTAAACTGGGAATTACGACAGTAAAGACAAACTCCATTCATGCGCAGTGAAGCAATTTCAATGCAAACAAAACTAAAGCCACGGACTGGGCCACATGAAGCCGCGTACGCATCGGCGCGCGGCGCTCGGTCGTTTGGTGTGTGGTACAAGTTGAAAGCGGAATGTGGTTTATTCTTATACCCAGATTTGTTTTATATGATTTTTTTACAACCCGGAGTTGTTGACATTCTGAAGAAAAAAACCTTATGCGCGATGCCTCACTTGTCACAGCATCCATTCTTCACATATCAGTCTGCATAGGATCGTTTTAATCAAGCACCCTCTTTACTCAGTAGTTCAGTACATACAATTTATTGTACTATTGCTACGATGACTGATCCGGAGTCATACGAGTGCGTAACCGTTTTAACAGAAAACTGTTACGCACTATATATATTGGTTTATGAATATTCTACTAGACTATCTAGAAGGAACGAAACTTGGTAATACTCAGCTGCTATTATAGTTGAAGCAAGCTTATTAGATAAGTAAGCTGACTCGTCCTGGTCAGTATCTCGCTCTCATCATCATCATTTCAGCCGCAGGCCGTCCATTGCTGGACCTAGGCCTCCCCCAAAGATTTCCAGAACGACCGGTTGGAAGCGGCCTGCATCCAGCGTCTGCCTGCGACCTTCTTTAGATCATCTGACTACTGGTCGGTGGATGTTCGAGGCTGCGCTTGCTCTCATAGAAACCCAAAATTAAGAAAAACTTCTACTTGCGCGTTTTGTGTGGTGTGTTCTAACTTTTCCTGGTCAAAATTTTGCTTTCTGTCACAGCGCAAACGACTACCAGTAAATTATGATTGATATGATCTCCTATCTATTTCAATATCCATAATTGGTTAGAAGCGCGTCAACTGGCGGCAATAGGCCTGAGCTTGCATTTGTGAAAAAATCCTTTAGCTCATCCCTAAGACCAACCAACAACTGTGAATCCAAACAGTACACGTATGATGTCATACTCATTATTTTTGGGCCAATGAGATCTTGCGCCAGGTCAGGCGTTATCTCTATCAAATACCTCTTTTGGGATAGAGTTGCGCCCACGAAGGTGATTAAGGATTCCACTAGGTTTAATCACCCTCAGTTATCAGTGTCATTCATTGTTGTTAACAAAGAAGTTAGTGCGTTTGTGCTCATTGCAGCAACTTTTACATCAGGTGGGCCAAGAGCCTGGTTGGCTACTCAGGGGTAATAAAATAATCCTGAATTATAAGGTTGCTGCGAAGCATGAAATAATGGAGCATAAGGTCTAAAATCTCATTGTTTTCGTATCATCACTACTATAAAACAAAGTCGCTTTCTCTGTCCCTCTGTCCATTTGTATGCTTAAATCTTTAAAACTACGCAACGGATTTTGATGCGGTTTTTTTAAATAGAATGATTCAAGAGGAAGGTTTTTATGCCCATGCGAAGCCGGGGCGGGTCGCTAGTATAATAATAAAGTAAAAAGACAGTGGAATTCTTTCTCTCTCGTCTGGCCGTTTAGCTTGCATTGCAGCTATTTTGCTTCGGATTCGGAAGCCAAAGTCCAATAAATATTCTTATTGTCCTTCCATAAGATGTTAAAACAGGATATTTTTTTGCTGTCTTAAATGGATGAAATGCATTAGAAAGAGCAACAAGGGTTTCAAAATTTATATGACATATAACAGAAGAAAGGAGTGCAGATTTAATCAGAACAAAGACACTGGACATGCAAATAATATTCCCACGTAACACGTGCAACTTTCATATAATTCATCATAGTATTGAGAGCACTTGAGCTGGTGCCAAGAAGTTGTTACTCCAACTCATATGTCTTTTGTTTTTTCAGTCTATTAAAATCTAATACATATGAAACATCGTACGAACGGACTTACCCTAATTCCCGTCAACTCGCTTCCGTATTTAGGTCTGAGAACACTGTGAAGTTTTTGTTTTAAGTCTCATTAGCCCATTTTTTTTTCACAGTGTAAATGATTTCTTCTTTCAATAAAAAAATGCGGAGTGCATACTATTGGCAAACTTAATACTGTGTGGACAGCTCACCAGTTACACCATGAGGGTTTGATTGACCACTAATACTCATACCATTTCTCTCGCGACTCTATCAATGATTTGATAGTTCTTTTGAAATGATTACATTGAACATTAAAGACAGATCCAGAAGGACAGTACTAATCATATTCTAAAATAATTCTAAATTTGAACTACCAATCGAACACATTTTGAATCTTCAAATCCAACATGGCTGCCGTAATAGTCCGCCATTACCCACAGTTGCTACACCGATGGTCATTTACAAAATGTCCACTATTTCATTTACATGACAGTGGCTCGTGTTGTACTCTTTGAATTTTAATCGGCATTTGAGAGCGTTTGTATGTTTACAGTGGCGACATTGGTGTTAAATAATGTGGACTTACATATTATTGTCTTCTTATTTTAGTTTGTAAATTTTCTTTGGTTTTAGTCATGTGACGGTTTAGAAAGTTACATACGAAGGGTCTACTTTACAAACATAACTTTTGACAGTACTTGAAACTAGGCATAGATATTAACCCAAGAATACGTGATATGTCTACCTCATGCAAAAGACTTTTCCAAACGATCGCATCATTTACAATTATTCGATACTTTTGAGACGGAATTTGATTAAAATTATCTGAAGCATACTGTTCTTGAATAAATCAACAATTTACAGAGTATGGTTCTTTATAAAGGCTTATAGTATTCTTATAGTACATAAGAATTACGACCGGGTAAAATCATGGCTAATAACAATAAATTATTCCTACAACACCATAAACTAAATTCGGATTTACATAATGGAACTCTAGATCTTCAAGGCGTTGCCGGGAATGCATGGAATTTGGCAATGGTATGTGGTATTTACTGAGGATTAATTGCCAAGCGTTGTTGCTGGATACATTTTCAATACGATGTTCAAGGAGCATGTAATACTTAGTGCTAATGCACGCATGGTTATGTATTACTTTGAACCATAGACCTGGATCCTCAACCACATTATTTCGCTTCAGAAATCAGGTTTCCTAAACGTAAAATCTTATTTTTAATCAAAATGTAATTCTTTATTAAGTATAGGAATTACTTAAGACTTTAGGACTTTTTAATGCAGTTTGCCGGTGGAAAAAATTCCAACTATGGTTTAAGACAGAAGACCTTAGTTTGCTATTTGGTCGCGTTTTACGAAACACATGTTAACGAAAGGATATTTTTTTCCTAAGGAGTCGTCTCATTCAGATACAGAAATCGCATAACATTTTTTATCTATCGAATCAGAATCGTTTGTTTTTACAGGTTGAGAATATATTCTAAGTATTCTTGCAAAAATATGTGTCTAACGATAATCAGAACCAAACTTGGTGTAGAGTAGTAAACTAATGTTCCCCAGTTTATTCAGTAAGAGATGTTTTTTTTTGCCTTATTTAAGTAAGATTTTGCAAGTAATGTCAAAGGAGAGAAAGTTTAAGCAGCTGAACGTACTATAAGAAGCGATGCGCAAGCGCAGTGTCACCGCGTTATTTCTGCCCGGTGTCTAGGCCGCGAATGTGGGGCGAGCCACCAATGCCAGCACTGTTTGTGTATGTTTACTCGTATCTTTGCTGTTTAGACGTGCAATTTTGAGAAAGTTTATATAGATGGGTTACCTAATCTAACAAGGATTTTACTATCCCATATTATCCCACTACTGCAAAATACGTTCATTCATTGCATCTGAAACTCCCTTGCTGCCAAAAGACTTATTCCCCATTTGTCTTCGTTCCTAGGCTTTTGTTGATAAGGGTTGAAAATAAAATAGACAATTCTAAAAATCTCCAAACATAAGATGCACACGTACCAGCTTCATATGCTGCTAGTGTGTTCCAAGAATATAAATAAATAAACACATTTTCTTCTAATTGTTTTTCCAACCCCTTTTTTTCCAACTCTATCAGAGTTGGAAAAATTATTAGAAGCAGCTTTTAAAAATCAAATAAATTTATTAGATGCATAATAAATTTATTTGATTTTTAAATGCTGCTTCTTCACTTCCGATTCCTTCTATCCCAAGATCAGTCAGTCGTTGGTTCATCGAAAATCTTCGTTCTAGCGTATATTTTCTTATTTTCATCGCGAACCGGGCTAGAGTCGCCGCCCACGCATCGCATTCGATATTTAAATCATTTCCCAGCTGATTAAATCCTGTCTGTCTTCGCATGAGTTCGCGTGGGTGTAATGCTTCTAATTATAGCATTCTTCTTACTGTAAATAGATTTGCTTTATTTAACTTTAAATTTTCAATTAGACCACTTCTCTTATATCATTAAAGTTGACAACTATTGTGGAAAGATCCAAAATTTATTGGAATACCTGAAACTACCATTGCTATAGTACAATTATGTATTCTGTGTCATTTTTTAATTAATATGTTTTTACAAGATTCGTCTATATTTATATACATATTTTTGTTTACCTAATTCCTGTTTGTTTAGATAGTTTCTGATGCAACTGCAACAAAATCATAGACTAGGATTGCACAATCCTAGTCTATGATTTTCTTATGTATTAAATTAATAGCGTTTTCTGTTATTTATAGACTCCTTGAACACCGAATACACGATTTTATATTTCCACATTAAACCGGCATAAATATGATATTTTGATGTACATATTGGAATGTCCGCAAACACAAATTGCGTATGATGAAAACAAAACACGGGACGCGTTACATCGACAGGACGCACACTAACGATTTTGATATCATCCTTTTTTTAGGGTTTCCTTCCCAAATGGTAAAAGTTTTCCAAGTCCAAAAAGTCCCTTTTTTAAGACTTTACTATTTATATACTATTCGTCTGTCATCAAGCTGTATCTCCTCTACCGTGGTAGCAGGTTAGTTAAAATTTTCACACATTATTTATTTCTGTTGCCGCTATAACAATCAGTCAAAATAGAATTGTTTGCAAAAATTTGTGCGAAACCTTATATGACTTAAGTAATTGCTTGGAGATAAAATGTTGTGTGGAGTGCACAACCGCGGAAACTATAAGAAAGGTCCCCAGAGTTTTCAGGACAGAGGTCTGTCCTTTTATTTATAAATAAGATTTATTTTTAATTGATGCTTTAAATGCTCTGAGCTGTTTTTAGGCCATCCACGCTACAATGCTTCGCGCTATTAACCGCCAAATCCGTACTTGTTATAAATGTCTGGAAACGAAGTTAATTTCTTACCTGGAATCGCAAGTGTATGGTTTTCATATAAACAGGAAACCATCATGCCGCGACGGTCGTAAACGGAGTCGGCAGAGCTCACATCACGAACACAACTCAATCTCAGCCGGTTAGTTAGTTAGTACGGTTCGTTGCCAGTCATTCCAATTTTAAATCATTTAAATTCGAATTATTCGAAAAATTCTCCATTGAAAAACGTGCAGTGAATAGTAATAATAACAGTCGCGCGATTTATTCAAATACTTGTCTTTTACGTTGCTTGAATAAATATTAAGTGTGCGTCTATTTCGGACTGTGAAAACAGAAATTGGAAAAAATATACGTTGTATGCCGCCTGTATTATTGGCATTATGGACATCAATACCAAGGTACAACCACTTTGCTAGTTCTTTAATCTTTCTATGCTATTGGACTTTCGTCGGAGTCTAGAAATATTTCGTTGCTTTGTGCCTAAAGACAGGTTCGGAGTGAGATAGGTTGTTTAAATCAACATACTATTACACGATTGAATCGAGTACTTAATCTTATAATAATGCATGATCGTGTTGATAAAGCTAAAATGCCCATTAACAACTGCCTAAGACTAGTAACGAAAATAAGGTAGTGCAATGCAAAATTTTGTTGGATTTTGTCAATGATGATTTATTATGGAAAGGATAAGGTAAAATATATCATCACTATCACTACATAGTATAAAACAAAGTCGCTCTCAAGTTTCTCTGTCCCTATATCTCTATGTATGCTTAAATCTTTAAAACTACGCAACGGATTTTGATGCGGTTTTTTTTAAAAGATAGAGTTATTGGGAGGAAGGTTTTTATGCCCACGCGAAGAAGGGCGGGTTGCTAGTATTTTCATAAAGTATATGAATGAAACACAAAATCTCAAAAACCACGACCTATGTAGCTGAATTTTAGCACACAGGTAGTTTGTAGGTAGGAGACGTAATCTAAGAACACATGCATTAAATTTCATTCATTCATTCAAATGATATCTGAAACTTCCACGTGGCAATGGCAGGAAATGCTATTAACTGATATGTACGTTAATATTATACTTACTTTGGGGCTAACTCAGTCTGTGTGATTTGTCCCTATATATATATTTACTAGCTGTTCCCCGCGGCTTCGCCCTGCGTGGGACTCGGTTATATCGCGCCCAAAAGTAGCCTATGTTTGACCTCAGGTCGGTAACTAAATCCCTACCAAATTTCATCACAATCGGTTCAGCAGTTTAGCCGTGAAGAGGTGACAGACAGACAGACAGACATGCAGACAGATAGACAGACTTTCGCATTTATAATATTAGTATGGATTTATTTCTGTTTATATTCCACAGCCCCCTCCAATCCCCGGCATGAGACCGCCATTGGGCTCGCCCGGAGGCCCCGTGCCGGCCCCAAAGTCTTCCATGGGCTTTGTCATGCCTATCTACACTATATGCATCATTGTATTCTTCGTATACACTCTGAGTAAGGTAAGTACATTTTCAATTTCATAAAAATCTTGCAAACGTTTGATGGTAAGAGGTTACCGTAGCCTATAAACGACGGTACAGTCTTTTTCTTTTTCCTCGGTTTCTTAATGCGTTCGTAAAGCAGCAGGGATTGTTTTTTGTACTTTCTTGATGAAGTTTTCATGCAATAGTATTTACACCAAGGGCGTGTAAAACCGCAGAGCATAGCTAGTTCCTGGTATACATTCTTAATATTTCTTACTGGCATTTCTTTTAAAAAAATTATTTGAATTCATTATTTAATATTTTTTGGATATCCGTTCTTTTTTTCTGTCTATTTTTTTGTTGGTTTTTTGTATGTGTACCAAAAGTACTAAATTCATTCATTTCGTGTAGGTGTCATGGTCAATCGACCATGCACACCCTGGTGTCAGAGTTCTTCGGAACCGCCTCTCGGCCTCTGACATGGTTCCTTTAACGACTACCAGATGGCAGCCGGGACCAACGGCTTAACGTGCCTTCCGAAGCACGGAATCATCTTTTTTGTCAGACAATCAGGTGATTCAAGCCTGCAATGTCCTAACCAAACCGGAAACAACTAAACAAAGTATGCTTCCCGTGGGAATCGAACCCTCGACCCCCGGGTCTACAGGCAGACGCCTTAACCACTGGACCACGGAGGCAGTTAGTACTAATTAAAAAGATGTCTTACGTTCCTTATAATATTGTTACAGGTAAAACAATCGAATGTTTTAAATATCATCTTAATTAAGTTATATTCTACATCACATCCACAGATCCTGTTCAAACGAACGGGCAGCGCCCCGTACGAGTCCTTGAGTCCAGATCCACAGTTCCGGAGGAGGGTGTTTAGGGACGAGTCCAGAACATCGCCAGATAAGCTTGGTGAGTAAAGAATAGCTTTGTGACCCGACAGGGTTCATATGTCACTAAGCGAAAAGAACGCGACTTTTAAATCCGTTTTTCGATACCATAACGAGACCCGCGCCCCGCCATAAAATTTATCACTGGCCGCTTGCCTGTCGTCGACCAGCTGAGAGTATTGTTTGACAATATTGAATAAGCGTTTATTTTATTTTTACGAGTAATGGGGAAAAGAAGAATAGGCAAAAATGTATGTAAGGTGAATTTACACCTTTATAATAATTTTTAGTGTAGGTTCTTATTCTCAAATTGAAAAGCTGGGTGTTAGTCTATGGACACTACTCTATATCATTTCACAGTACTCAATTTGACTTGCCGCCGTAAGCTAATATATAGCTATTTGTAACGAGCTAAGAAGCAACCTGGGAGTAAAGGCACTGTTATTAATAGGTAATTTTAATGAATTGCTGTAGTTGATTGATTTGTAATTATTATATTTATTATTATTCAACTTGTAACGCACGCAGGACCAAAAGAGAGAGACACAAGTAAGTAATAATATTAAATATTGGTTCAAAAAAAAAACAATATTTTCGTTAAAAATTAGGTTTATTTTTATTATTTAAATATTTACACACATATTATTCGCTGATTGTTTTTGTTCAACTTTGTCACAAACAATCCAAAATCCACTTGTGTTGTAGCTGCGGCTTGAACGTAATGGTATAATAATGGCGAAATTGATTTTTTATTTAAATAAATAAATAAGCCATTTAATTTCGGTACGCAAATATCATATTAATGATCACTGCGGGTTTCCATAATAGTATTAATTAATTTAATTAATTACCACTACTTGTCGTTTACAGTATTATGTCCTCTATTGATACTTTTAGATTATTTATAATCTTTATCTATAACAAATTATGTTACAATAAATTATGTCACTGTCTACTATAAGATTTTTAAAAAAATCGTATTATTAATTAATAACAGTATTATAGAAATTATTTCTCAATGATAAATTAAGTACCATATAGAGTATAAAACGAAGAACTAATTGTAGGAGATATCGAGTTGGAGGCGCTCAGAGCGCGCTTGGCTGAAACGGAACGCGCCATGCAAAGAATAGTGGGCCAGCTGGCGCAACGGGACGCGGTACTGACGGCGAATGGCAGGGAACTGGCGAAAGAGATGAATATTCCCCTCTTAATTCACCATTTAAAATTTTACTCCAGGAATCTACTTTTCTTGTAATAGTATTATGAGACACAATGTTGTAACATTTTTTTGACATTTTGTTCTGTAAAAATCATATTATAGAGCTGATAATTCCATAATTACATGCAGGTATGTGTAACATGAGCTTGGTGCGGAGTCCTCCAAACGGAGATTATTATGGGAATCGTAATTTTTTTAAGTTAATTATTTTTTATGTACATATTAAAACAAGATAAATATATAGACTGTAGGTTCTTAGAAATTGCAAAATATGGATATATCAAGCTAATTGAATTTATAACAATATCCCATACATTTCAGTTGGTCACAACTTGTGTCTCATATTCATTATTCATTGATAAATTTAAAATTATATTATTACTATTCGCCAGTTCTTCAAAGCTCCTAAAGTCTAGAGGTTGAAGTCGTGATATTAGCTAACTTAGCGGCATGGTGGAGGTTTACTTTCAAACGCACGACCAAAATAACGGCCAGACAATCCCTATAGTCCTTTAGCTAAAGTATTTTCTGTCCCAGCTATTTATAACTGCACTCAAATCAAAACCTAATTCAAATTTCGAATGTTTAGTTCTTTTTCAAATCGCCAGACCGTTTTTGGTTTGAAGAAAAATGCGTACGTTCGGAAAATTTATGAACTGATCCAAACTAAAGACCGAACTGAATAGTTTGATGTTCATAATAATATCGAAATTGAATCAAAAGAATGGATCAGCCAAGATTAGTTTATCCTAAAAACGCATGTCATTGACGAATTATTATCAACTAATTAAAATTAACTGTTGAAGTAAATAATTTTTCTTCTAATTGTTCTTAATTAGCTGTGCAAATTTAAAAATATTACCCGAATATATTGGGTTGAAATACGGGCAGCTGGATGTTCGAGAGAAATAGCTGGTTGACTGAACTACATTGCGGTAGTTTTAGTTTTGTTTGTTCCCGTGTGGAATGGAGTTTGTGTATGCCGTGACGTGTTTATCATTTAGAACCCTTTGATATTTTTCGCTAACCGAATAGATGTGCTAGAACTTTGTGTTGTCCTAGTTTTATTTTTATGTTGTATAATTTTATTTAGATTTAGTCTCAATTTTACAGAATACTATATAACTTTTATGCAATTTTAGATCTTTTCGCAAAATTTGTATTTTATCTTCAATTTAAAGAGATTATGAAACTTTGTTAACATATTTTATTTTAGTTAACTTATATTTTATTTTGTTTAAATTTCAGCGCATCATAAGTCATTTTTCAATAATGGACCCTGAAAAAAGTGGTCGAACGGTCTTAAAACTAGGCAAATTTTTGTCGATAATTTGTCAAATTTAATGTCAACGATTACACAGAATTCTCCCCACATCCGGGAACGGGTGATAAAGAGAAAACGCTCTTGGCTCTTGGACTTGCTCCAGTGTCGTCTGATGCATCCGTTTATTTTGGTCGGGCGTCCTTCGCATTTTGTTTTACCGCTTTTCTATTTTTAGCGGAGTTTGTTTTGTTTTCGAATAAAATAAAAAAGAATGATTCGTTTGTGAAAGTATTGCACCGCTAGAACCACTAAAAATAATAATTTTATTGGAATTAAAAATCAAGAAATATTTTACGAGTAATTAATTCGTTAGACGTCATTATGCTTAAAATTTCGGTCAATATGACAATATATCATTGGTAAATTTTCTTTATAGTAGCCGCGTGGTTATGCAGATTGTCGAGCGAATTAAATTTGATGAAAAATAAATTACCAAACCATTTCTTTTAAAATTGAAATCCATTAAATAGTCCTAATAAAATCATTACTAATTGTTAATGTTATAAACGAATATAGAAATTGGAAACTATTCGCTAGAATTGTTAAGCTTCCCAGATTTAAAAAAAAACAAAGAAATATTATATAGGAAGCAACAAGTAAATATTTTTTAATACGAAATGGTTTCAAGATAACCCTAAGCGAGGGACTTTTCCTTTGAAGGGTTTGCCAACAATTTCGAGACGGTGTTGGTGTCAAAGTTGAAATTGGCCAATTCTAATGACGAAAAGCATTGTACAGTTATTTTTCATACTAACTTAAGTATTGTCGGGTGCAGTTGTTACGGCCATATCGGGCCTGGTAGCCGAGGTGCAACAGCAAATGGAGGCGAGCTACGCGCAGAACCAGCAAAGACAGGTCACTGCATGCCTACACCCGATGCCATGCTTCCCAGTCCTAAAGGAGATCATTCATGTATTATATCAGGGTGTTAACATGATCTGTAGGTTGACCGCCTATCTCGATTCTCTCCTCTCGTAATGGCTACTTGTATCGCTTTCGCCACATTTCGCTCCGTCTAACGCACAAAATGCTCAAAAAAATTTTTTTTGTTAACATTGGCGAATGCGTTGCCACTAACAAAAAAAATTTTTTTTTTAAGCGTTTTGTGCGTTAGACGGGGCGAAATGTGGCGAAAGCGATACAAGTAGCCATTACGAGAGGAGAGAATCGAGATAGGCGGTCGACCTACTGTTTAAGTGGGTCTGGTTAAACAGTTCATGGTTCAGGCCCTAAATCTATAATATAATTTGAGGAATAACAAAAAATGTTTCAGGTTACGCTGACAAAGAAAAATGGTACCAGTTAATTAAATTAATACAGCTAATATAATTGAATACTCTTTATGTCAATTGAAGATAAAAATGTCTACTATTTAATCCGTTATAGCTAGTTGTTTGGGTACCTACCTCGAGTGGATTTTTTTTTAAATTTTACAAAATTGATTGGGCACATGCTTTGCCAAAAAAAGACAAATTTTTCCACAACTTATCATATAAAAGTAATCACTATCACTACATAGTATAAAACAAAATCGCTTTTTCTGTCCCTATGTCCCTTTGTATGCTTAATCTTTAAAACTACGCAAAGGATTTTGATGCGGTTTTTTTAATAGATAGAGTGATTTCAGATTTTTATGCCCATGCGAAGCCGGGGCGGGTCGCTAGTTTAAGTAAAATTAGCTAGAATGGGCCTTTTGTGGATGATACCCTTTAAAACAGTTTCCTTTTAATCCTCTTCCTTAAATCTCGTATGCCATAGCAAAGACTTAGTGTAAATTATAATACACAAGTAAATACTGTCACCTAATTTCAAACAATTTCTTTTTCTTTTCTTTGCACCACAATATTTTCTCATTGCCAATAATGTAATTTCTAAATAGCAGAGTAATTCGTAATTTTTTCTTTGTTAAGATCAAATTTGGCGCCATTTATGCAACACTATTGCTACTAAAAATTAGTTATGTTATGGCAAATAGTTTTTTTTTCTATGAAAAATAATTTTATTTTTTATCCCGTAAAACCTCTCCTTTTGCACCTGCTACCTACGATACATGTTTCAGGATCATTTTCGCCCCTCTTTTGTGTTGCTGTTTTTTTTTTATTTGAATATGATTTTTATAAAATTAGTCCCCACATCCTTTAAATAAATCAATCACATTAATAACCATTGTATCAGTTCTTCATTTTAATTATATATTTTTAACATTAATTTCATTATAATCATATCCATAAAATACATAAATGCATATTTTTGTCATTATTTGTTGCGGATTTAGTTTTTTATTTTCACTTACAGGAGTGAGAGGATGGCTTTTTAATTACTGTGGTTTGTCGCCGTTGTCTGTCTGTACCTATGTTACCACGCCTTAACTAACAAAAAAATAATTTTTGACAATAATATTAGCAATATCGAAAATCTAGAACGTTCAAGATAAAATAAAAAAAATCTTATTTCAAAAGGATTTCTTTTTATATTCCTTTTACTTTATTTTATTATTATTTTCGCTTTTTTTGCTAAATTTTAGTACTGTTAAATATAGCGCTAAACTTATTTTTTTTTAAGTATTATTTGTTGTTACTCAATAAAATTCAATAAAATTAAAAACATAGATTAATTATAGACTAATTGTTATTTTTATTCAGCCGTAAAAATATTTTTTATGCGCTGTAAGAGTAGCGCATGATTTTTGAATTTATAAGTACTTTGATGGAATGTGATCATGTGACATACAAATGCAATGTAGCTACAATGTAGATGTTATTTCTATAGCTCATAACAACTGTTTTGTTTTTTGTGAAAATACTAACTCTAGACAAAAAGTAACTAATATTTGTAAGTTATTTATTCATCTTATTTCTAACAAAGATATTTTGAAACAGTTTTCTTAATTAAGTTACTTTTTATCTACGCTCTAGTGTGAATTTTGGTAGATTTTGTTAAATAATGTTGATTCGAGTATACACTAAATACAAACCAGTTTTGATCTGTATTTAGATTATTAAATTACTGCTTGCTTGACATACATGAAATGTCACAAATTATTTTCTCGCTATTTTCGTAATGTTTTGTTAGGTGCTATTAAAATAAAAATAGTAGGACTGATGTGTCATTGATCAATGAAAATCTTCATTGATTAATTATTTCCTAACTTACTCATTGGTATTTCTATTTACTGTCTCTTTTTGACTCTCAAAACTGATATGAGTAATGCATCTGACATACAAAAAAATATTTTATTCCAAATGTTTATGATGTTTAATGATAAGTTTTCTAAAATAATTCAATTTCTATGACAGGATGTGCAGGATAATAATGCTCGCCCGTACACAAACGGGACAGTATTACACGACAATGGACCAGTCCATATTGTAGCAAGCGAATACAGGGAAGCCAAGGAAATAACTCCTGAACCCAAAGTGAAAGAACGAACCCCAGAAACCGATGAGCCCTCTAAAGAACCTAGTCCCGATCTCAAGGAATTCACCCCAGAACCAAAGGAACCTGAGCCTAGTCCTGAACCAATAAGCAAAGAAGCTACGCCAAACCCAGAGAGTATTGAAACTGATAATGCTACAGAACAAAATGATCTAAGTCCTAAAGAAAAGGAAGCTACACGAGAGAAATCTGTAGAACAAGAAGAATCAGGCTCGGAACCAGAACTAGAACCTATTGATTTAGAGGAATATAAAGAAAAAGATGTTAAAGCTGAAACCGATGAATTCTTAAGTCAAACTAAAGACAGTTTGGTAAAAGAAAAACAATCCACTGCGGAACTTTTAGAAGAAGCCCTCAAGGAAGAGAAAGACGAAGAATTAGAGGAAGAAGAAGAAGAGGAGGAGGATGATGAAAAGGAAGTACCTGAAAAATCTACTGTTAAAGTGAGTATTAATTTAAATTGATTATGAAATTTTCAGAATTGATTCCGTTTAAAAATCTTAAATTAATTAAATTTCGAAAAGTTAAATGATTAAATATTTGAAGGTCATTAAAATTCTTATCAAGTAAAATTATCAATTTTCTATATCAAATAGCTATTTTTACACGTGAATTGAAAGAGTTACTTAATTTAGGTATTGTCCCTATACCTAAATTGCAACTTTATGATGTGATCTAACAGATATGACATTCTGAAAATCCGCTTCTATCTTGTTTTTATCGTAATATATTTTTGTCGCACTCGCTTGGGCTCAATTACATGTTTCTGAAGCATAATTAATTTTGGACGCTGCTTGAAGCCTTAAGGCAAATGGTTTTTGAGAGCTTCTAAATATTTTATGTATGTAATCTAAATAAAATAGATATAACTATGGGTATTTTTAAACGGTTTTATTTAGCTCACCCCGTTTGTTTTATTCTTGGGTCAAAGTTAGTAATTCAAATTTCACCCTCTTCCTGTCAACCGATTAATCTGAAATTTTGTATACACTTTGGATTTTGGTGACAATACAATTATGTTTATTCATTATCATTATAAATTCAAGATGGCCGCCGCTACAAAATGGCGGATAATTTATGTTTTATTAATCCCATCAATATGGGTATCAAATGAAAGGGCTCAATAAGCAGAATACAATATACTATGAAAAATTGAAATCCAAGATGGCGGCCGCTACAAAATGGTGGATAACGTAGGTTTTATCAATCCCATCAATATGGGTATCAAATGAAAGTGCTCAACCAGTAGAATACAATGTACTATATAAAATTAAAATCCAAGATGGCGGCCTCTACAAAATGGCGGATAACTTAGGTTTTATCAATTCCATCAACATGGGTATCAAATGAATGGTCTCAACAAGTAGAATACAATTTAGTATGCAAAATTGAAATCTAAGATGGCCGCCGCTACCAAATGGCTGATAACATTTTTTTATCAATCTCACCAATATGGGTATCAAATAAAAGGGCTTGACAAGACGAATACAGTGCACTATACAACCTCAATATTTAAGTTGGGCACAGCCTCTAAATGGCGTATAATAATAAGATTTAAATTTAAAAATTGAATCTGTCATTTAAGTATCTGATTAATCCAGCCTGAATCCACCACCCAAATCAAGATTTTGTATCGTGTTGAGACTGTGTGGCGTTAGGGTGGCTAAAAATGATACGTCGTTAGCGGTACACCACCCAAGTTAAGGTGAAAGGTTAAAACGCGCTGAGAACTGTATGGCATTAGGGTGGATATAAATGAATTAAACAGAATGCGAAATAAAAACTAAAAACTAGAAAATAAAAATTGGTAAAAAAACTTTTTAAGTTAAACGGTTTTATGTTAAACATACATTGCAATTAAAATAAATGTACTAAAAACCAAAAAATAATAAAATAGATACAGTTGTGGGAATTATAAACATATGCATAGACTAGACTAAAATAAAACCGTGGGGCACGTCAATTGTCTACAAATTATCGAGAGATTTACTACTTTGTACGAGTTTAGTTTATTTTGTGAAACTGCTGATGATGTTATTTAAGTTTAGAAATAAAAATAGGTAAAAAAACTTTTTAAGTTAAACGGTTTTATGTTAAACATACATTGCAATGTTTAAGATAAATGTACTAAAAACCAAAAAATAATAAAATAGATACAGTCGTGGGAATTATAAACATATGCATAGACTAGACTAAAATGTATCATTTTAGCCACCCTAACGCCACACAGTCCTCAACACGATACAAAATCTTGACTTGGGTGGTGGATTCAGGCTGGATTAATCAGATACCTATATTACAGATTCAATTTCTAAATTTAAATCTTATTATTATACGCCATTTAGTGGCTGCGCCCACCTTAAATATTGAGGTTGTATAGTGCACTGTATTCTTCTTGTCAAGCCCTTTTATTTGATACCCATATTGGTGGGATTGATAAAAAATTGTTATCAGCCATTTGGTAGCGGCGGCCATCTTAGATTTCAATTTTGCATACCAAATTGTATTCTACTTGTTGAGACCTTTCATTTGATACCCATGTTGATGGGATTGATAAAACCTAAGTTATCCGCCATTTTGTAGAGGCCGCCATCTTGGATTTTAATTTTATCTAGTACATTGTATTCTACTGGTTGAGCACTTTCATTTGATACCCATATTGATGGGATTGATAAAACCTACGTTATCCGCCATTTTGTAGCGGCCGCCATCTTGGATTTCAATTTTTTATAGTATATTGTATTCTGCTTGTTGAGCCCTTTCATTTGATACCCATATTGAATAAACATAATTGTATTGTCACCAAAATCCAAAGTGTATACAAAATTTCAGATTAATCGGTTGACAGGA
The DNA here is from genome assembly GCA_947044815.1 of Apomyelois bistriatella. NCBI lineage: Eukaryota > Metazoa > Arthropoda > Insecta > Lepidoptera > Pyralidae > Apomyelois > Apomyelois bistriatella. Next base: position 1,095,234 of record OX345705.1, read on the forward strand.
AGAGGGTGAAATTTGAATTACTAAATTTGACCCAAGAATAAAACAAACGAGGTGAGCTAAATAAAACCGTTTAAAAAAAGGTGATTTCACATTTTACCGATTCAACCAATATGTTATCGTATTTATTCATAATAATTGAGCAAAGAATAATTAATATACTAATTATGATAAATTTTGCAATATGTAGTATATCAATTTAAAACTAGGTTTCGCCCAGGGTTTTGCTCTGGTCCTAATTTTGGGATAGTAAGTAGCCTATGTAACCGGTAATACTCGACCGATTTTGATGAAATTTGGTATGGATAAAGTTTAGGACCAGAGGTCAAACACAAGCTACTTTAGGCGCGATATAACAGTCCCACGTCCCACAGTTCGACATGAAAATCAGTCAAAATTTAGTGAATAACGAAAACACATATGTAGGTGGTAGGCATGGAGCTGAGCGCGGAGGCTACGGAGGCCACGTGGCGCCGCGTGGCGCCGCCCGAGACTCCGCCCCGGCCCGCGGTGAGCGTCTCCTGCACGGTGCACATCGTGCAAACACTATACGACACATAGCGATCGTGTACCAACATTACCGAATGTTTTTCTATCATCGTTAACCATATGTGAGGGTTGCCAGGATAGGGAGTGTGACAGGAGCGCTAAATAAAAATCATGTGTATTCTCCATAAGGAGGTGTACGATATCTCGGCGGTAGTTTCTCAAAAGTATGGCAACATACCCCTGTTATCTAATTATCTAACTACTTGATTAAACGAGAAAAAATCCTCGGTTGCATATTAAAGAATGCGGACAAAAAAAAACCCTACGGTAGTGTCGGCAGAGGTGAAAACAGGAGCAGGCATACATTTTCGCCATCCGTTAGAAAGAGAGGGGGATATCACTTTCTCTCTTACGCCATGGCTACCCTTCCACCGTCTTACGAATTTTCAGTGTAAAGTGCCCTGTGCCCCTAGTATGAGTTTTTCTTAACGCAGACGCTAGCGACTGCCTTAGGATTTTGTATGGAATTTCTTAGTTGCCTTACTATCCGCTAGAGGCGCTGTACAGGCTGCGTTAAGAAAAACTCATACTAGGGGCACTGACGCGGGTTTAACTTCAATAAAATGAATTATCATACTTTTACTTATTTAGATACAGTTTAGTTTTTCCTAAATACCTCAAAAGTTTAAATATTTTATTTTAGCAACTGAGGCTGCACACCCTGTTAGGATAAAAGACAGCAAAAAATGATCTAATTCTAGACTTGATAGATATTTGAATTTGGCTTAGTCTTGGCAACCCTACACATCTTCATACACCTCTATATTATAGTCTTCCTTCACATATTTCGTCATGAAAATAAGCTGTTAAAATTTCAACTTTCGCTATAATATTCAACACATTTTTTTAAAAATTCATATGAGATCACTATTTAGATTCTTTCATTAAAAAAAATCTTATGAAAAATCATAATTTCTTCTCTGTCTACTTTTTTAAATAATTTCATTTTTCATATTTTAGTATTAGTATAGCATGTCAAAAATTGTAACTTGTAGTTCATTGACCTAGTAGTTATGTCTACATAATTAGTATTCTAATATACCTCTATGTATTGCATTGTTTTTTTGCTTATACATTCCATTATTTAATTTTAAATATTTTTGCTCAATAGCTTTAATGAGGGTAATCAAACACACGATTTTGAAAGCATGTTCAGAAATATCATATATATTAATATCAAAATGAAAATATTAGAAAATAATGGCCAATCTGGATTATTTATTTAATGTAATGAGAAACTTCACTCTCCCCTTTACACACTCTAATATAGCTCACTGTAATGTTTGAAAATATTATTAACTGATATTTATTGTCAGTAAATACACACCTCCGTACTAAGAAACGTTTGTTAAGCCTATATTAGCTAAAATGTGTTTCGTCTCGTTTTTTCACGTGAAGTGTCGGGTAAGAGAGAAAGAGCCAAAACATATTTTAGTTAAAATGGGCTTTTCAAACGTTTCTGAATACGGGGGACAGTATTTAACAATAAAAAATACCAGAACAGGGAGCTGCATATTTATTTGAAAAAATATTTTCAGAGACTTTATCAAGTGATTCTCATCTTCAACACCGTGTCTCAAAGTAGCTCATATTTCAGTGAAATAATTAAAGTACCTAATTAGCTCAAAATTAAATACCACCATTTTTTTCATTACATATTTTGTTTGTTTAAAGTATCTTAAAGTACTTACATGCAATTTTTAAAGAAGAGTGCAGCAATTTGTATGAAACTCTGGCTAATTCCGTATATAGTTTTTTTTTTTAAATAATTCGTTATAATGATTAGTGAAATAATCCGCACGGTCAATAACAATCGTATTTAAATACGAATTTTAAATTTGTATTTCTTTTTAAATTCGTATACTATTTATAACTTCTATAATACAAACTTTAGCCCCCCCCCCCCCCTCTTTCTTTATTATGTTTTTATAGGACTTAGCCTATTTAATACACTCTACAAATAAAACTGCTTTACAATTTTTTTAAGAATATTTTATGCTTCTATTTCTTATAGTTTTTTCTGATACAAAATATATATTTTTATAACGATGTCGAGCAGTTTTATTGAGTACTAACATGTCTTAAATTATTAACAAAACCTCAACTTAAATAAGATTAAAGGTAGGAAAGTTATTTTAGTATTTGTTGTGCTAATTACATCAATAGCTACATAATGCTTTTTCCAAGCAACTATTAAAGTCTTCTCCTTAAGGTGATACCTCGGTGAACACTAGCGCCACCGTCATTTAAAAATCATTACTCACTGAAAACACAAGTTATCAAAAATCCATCTGCTGTAATTAAGGTTCTGAATCTAAACTTCATTTTAATCATATTCAATTATTAAATTATAATTCTGTATAGTTACAAATTGCATTATTGCTTAAAACGGCCACTTTTAGCAGTTTTGCAATTTGTAACTAAATAAAACTATAATTTAATAATTGAATATGATTAAAATTTACTTCAGATCCAGAACCATAATTACAGCAGAGGGATTTTTGATAACTTGTGTTTTCAGTGAGTAATGATTTTTAAATGACGGTGGCGCTAGTGTTCACCGAGGTATCACCTTAAAGAATTTTGATTAAATATTAAAAATGTTCAGTGTTGTTTCTTTAATAAACAAATCTTAGCCATGGGTGATCAGTGGCATAATTTAATATTCATCGTCTTATTTGTAATCTATTCTCCGAAGCATTTCAAATATGAGACTTTCTCCATCTTATATTCTTCCGTGACTTGGTAAACCTAATAGCAAAAGCCATAAACTGAGTCATACATATGTAAAACAATATTATTTCTCATTGATATCAATCTGAATGTAGAGGAATAAATGAAGTTTATGCTGTTTGGTTCATTTCTATAGGAGGCACAATCTTACTTTAATTTCCCTTAGGAAACTTATTCAATATCATGTAATCAATATTTGTTTCATTTACTAAAGTAACACAAGTTTGTGTACCTATAGAAATATAATTATTAGTCTGTCCTATCAAATGACTGTCAGTAAAGAAAAATCCGCAATTTTTTTTCATTCGGCTTTCCATATTAAATTAAAAAAGGACTTTCATACATGCCAATAATACACTATTATGATTTGATTTTGCCATTTAAAATGAAAAAAACAGCCATTAATCCATACTAATATTATAAATGCGAAAGTCTGTCTGTCTGTCTGTCTGTCACCTCTTCACGGCTAAACGGATGGACCGATTGTGATGAAATTTGGTAGGGATGTAGTTAACGACCTGAGGTCAAACATAGGCTACTTTTGGGCGCGATATAACCTTGTCCCACGCGGGCGGAGCCGCGGGGAACAGCTAGTTGTCAATAAAAACCAATCCGCCATTTTACATTAAATTTTTCAGCTTATCGTATTAAGTTCTAGGTATATATGTAAGTAGTTTATTTAAGTCTATATTACTATTATATTAAACCCACATAACGATCTCTGCTTGACCCAAAAGTTGACTGTTAGACAATGCTCTTAGCATTAAGTTCACCTATTGTGCTATACAACTGTATTTCGTACAATAAAGTTTAAATAAATAAATAAAAACTTCACACTTGCCAATAATGATAACCATTCCAGCACGAGGCGGAGGAAGTGAAGTCCATATTCCTGGAGACGGAGATCCCCCAGCAGTCGCGGGTGCTGGTCTCGGACTTCGCTGAGGACCGGGAGGGGCGGCCCAAGCCCACTAAACATTCGCCTGTAAGATTACACATTTTCCTTTTTTCTTTTTAACCCCCGACGCAAAAAGAGGGGTGTTCTTAGTTTGACGTATCTGTCTGTCTGTCTCTGGCATCTCGCCTGTAAGATTCACATTCTCCTTTTTCTTTTTAACCCTCGACGCAAAAAGGCGGTTGTTATAACTTTGACGTATCTGTTTGTCTTTGGCATCATAGCTCCTGAACGGATGAAGCGATTCCAATTTAGTTTTTATTTCATGATAAAGGTGACTTATGTGCGAGTGTTTTTGGACATGTTTGATGAAAATCGGTTGAGCCGTTTAGAAGTTGTGGGGGGTGAAAGTGGGTGAGAATAACCGAATGTCTGAAAATATACTCGAGTGGGGTCTCAAATGAAAGCTTATCACGTGCACATTACAAAATAATATGTTCAATGAAAATCGGTTGAGCTTTGAAAAACCTCGGGGGTACTTGTAAGGTGCGACTGGAAATAGCCAAGTAAATACAGGAGAGGTGGTGTGGTATGAATAACGAAATCTGTCATATTCAAAACACATCTTGATTTTTGTAATATGTGCGTTTTAAGGTGATACCTCTGTGAACACTAGCGCCACCGTCATTTAAAAATCATTACTTACTGAAAACACAAGTTATCAAAAATGCAATTTGTAACTATAGGGAATTATCCCTATTGCTTAAAACGGCCACTTTTAGCAGTTTTGCAATTTATAACTATATGGAACTATAATTTAATAATTGAATATGATTAAAATTAACTTCAGATTCAGAACCATAATTACAGCAGTGGGATTTTTGATAACTTGTGTTTTCAGTGAGTAATGATTTTTAAATGACGGTGGCGCTAGTGTTCACCGAGGTATCACCTTTAAGACAAATACTCGTTTTTAATAGTATGATTAGTATTCATTAAATTAAACTATTTTATACGGTTTTCTATCGCGTTTATTGCTTACTTATTTATACCTAACGTTTCAAGCACTTTACAGAGCTCATGGTCGCAGGCAGACTGAGTTGACATTCGTCTGTGTCATTTGTTTCTGATGTCACAAGAATACAAAACCATAGCTCATAAATCATTGAAAACTATTTCGATTCACACAGTATTGGCTGACAGTATCAAAAACACTTGTAGTCTTCCGATGAGTTTGAGATTTTATTAAATTGATAACTGGGTCCCAAGCTGGTGGTACTTGCCAACCATCCTCTCTATTGAAATTAGGATGTTTTTTAATTTCGATCGCTTCACGTATCATCCTTGGTATAAATCTGTTTTCTTTTGCAAGGACTTGAGGATTATCAAAACGCATGTAGTGGTTGGATTTGTCAAGTGAGTGTTCACAGACTGCAGACTTGGTTGAGCGTCTATGTTTCATGTCAGCAATATGTTCTTTGATACGGGTACCAATGCTTCTCTTTGTTTGTCCAATGTATGATAAACCACAGTCACAGTCAATTTTATAAACTCCAGCATCTTGCAATGGGATATTGGATTTAACAGGTCTTAAAAGTTGGTTTATTTTCTTATGCGGCTTGTAGTAAGTCTTGATTGAAGCTCGCCTAAGTATGTTACCAATCTTGTCTGTGACTCCCTTTATGTAAGGTAAGATGGCTGGGAAACGGTCAACTGTGTGTGGTTTGGGTCGACATCTGTGTCGTATGTGTGGAAGGCTGAGTTTGTTGCTTCTCAAGACAGACTTGACTCGTCGAAGCTCTTCTTTGAGATGGTGGGTGTCGCAGATGCCTTGTGCTCTCTGAAACAAAGATTTGCCTACGGTAGCTAACTGACATGGATGATGATGAGATTTTCCATTGAGGTATTTATCGGTATGGGTTGGCTTTCTATACACGGTGTGACCAATACTATTGTCAGGATTTCTCATTATTAAAATGTCAAGGAAAGCTAAAGAATTATTATTCTCAGATTCCATTGTGAATTTAATTTTACTATTAATGGAATTTAAATGATCTAATAAAACTGAGACTTGAGTTTTAGGGAGTACAACAAAAGTATCATCTACGTACCGTTTGAACATCTTCGGCATAGCCAGGGTGGTTGAAAGAGCCTTCTCCTCAAGGTCTTCCATGAATATATCAGCAACAATGGGAGAGACTGGAGACCCCATAATTTAATGTGTAACAATCGCGAAAACATAAGAAATCATTATGATTAGTATTCGTCCACTGGTGAATATTAGGCCAGCGTAAGGGAAATATTCACGAAATTGGGTTTGATCTTCTGTCTCATGTGCGGCCACGCTATTTGTACATCTATAGGTACATGATTTAAGGTAGACATAAGATTTTTTTTCTCTCATCAGATGGTGGTGAGCGGCAAAATGACGCTGTCACTCATTCAGGACGCGCCAAGGGATACTCCGGAGCGAGATCCAGGTACGGATTTTGTTATTTAACTAAAAATAAACAGTACCAGGTATGGATTTAGTAATTAACAAAAAATAAAGAGATCCAGGTATGGATTTACCCCGTCATTCATATAAATTAACGAACTTTTGTTAACCCCTTTTTTATCTAAAATATGTTTTGGCCTTTTCACTCTTATTGAAATTTACCTTGAGAGCTAAAACACATTTTAGTTAAACCGAGCTTAATTTTTATGAGCAAAGAAGTTAGTAATTAACCAAAAAAGATAAACGTTAAGTTTCCGGAGCGAGATCCAGGTATGGATTTTGTAATTAACTAAAAATAAACAGATCCAGGTGTGGATTTAGTAATTAATTAGCTTTTGCCCATGACTTCATCCGCGTGGCGTGTTATAAAAGAGAGATCTTTGTGTGTGTGTGGGATAAAGGTTAAAAATGCTTAATTTTAAATGAGGTTATTAAGTAGCTCTGTTGAATTGTTATTAATTAAAAGATTATTAGTTTATGATAATTTGGTTTGATATAAATTTAGGAAAATACGATCAGTGGAGGCTAACCCTAAAGTACCTATAGGCTTTCGTCTGGAATTCAGAGGTGAGAATGTGGATGTCAGTCGGTATGAAAGTAAAAGTTTGACCACATAAAAACTAAAAACCGGCTAAGTGCGAGTCGGACTCGCGCACGAAGAGTTCCGTACAAAATTAACGAAGAGTTCGGTACAAAAAAATCATCGTAAAGACTTGTAACCTACAATTATTTAAACAAAATTTAGAAATTACAAAAGAAAATTATAAGATAATTCAAGGGCCGTGAAATGTCCGCCTGGAAAATTTTACAGTAATCTACAACAGAAAACTACCTACTAAAGATTTAAACCGTCCAAGAATAGTGAAAAGTTTGCCCGCAAAATTCAATATTTGACACGACCATCAACGACGCCTGCTGTTCTCACGCGTCTCGCGGTACCTGCATGCCAAATTTCAATCATCTGTCTTACGTGATTTAGATTTTTTCATACAAAAGTTTTTTCCCGCTAACTCCCGTTCCCGTGGGAATTTTGCAATATCCTGTTGCATTTCCGTCATACATGATTTCTATGTAACTTTAACCATTAAGACTGAACACTCGACGGAAGCTTAAAAAATGGAGTAACTTCTCCCGTTTTCCCAACATTTCCCTTCACTACTCTGCTCCTATTGATTTTAGCGTGATGAAAAGTATACTATGACCTGCCCAGGAGTATGAAGAATAATTGTGCCAAGTTTCGTTAAAATCCGTCGAGTAGTTTTTGTTTCTATAAGGAACATACAGACAGACAGACAGACAAAATTTTTACTGATTGCATTTTTGGCATCAGTATCGATCACTTATCACCACCTAATAGTTATTTTGAAAATATATTTCATGTACAGAATTGACCTCTCTACAGATTTATTATAAGTATAGATTGAAAGATAACTGTTAAGTTTATCTTTTTTTCAAGTAGTATTGATACTTTTAAATATCATGACACGATTCTTTTTTTTTTTTTTAATTACATCGATTCTTGTATTATCCAAGTTTGTAATTTCCTTATTGTATATTTTTGCTGGTTCAATAAATAACTTTTGTCTTGTCTTGTGGCGCCATCTATTAATTTTGTTAGGCAATGAGAGCCACCTTAACCTATTTTAAGTACAATTAAAAATTACTTGTAAATCATTGTTTTAGAATCCACTGTGGATGATTATACAACGGCGAGCGGGGTGACGCAGCCGGCCGCAGAGGTAAATAGTACCACAGATTGCAAAAAAAACCTATATTAGGAAGCTATTATAAGCCACCAGGTGGCGCTAGTTGACTAATGTCAGTCCCTTAAGGTGATTTGACAAATTGCATTTTTGCTTAAAACGGCCACTTTTAGCAGTTTTGCAATTTGTAACTATATGGAACTATAATTTAATAATTGAATATGATTAAAATTAACTTCAGATCCAGAACCACAATTACAGCAGAGGGATTTTTGATTGTGTTTTCAGTGAGTAATGATTTTTAAATGACAGTGGCGCTAGTGTTCACAGAGGTATCACCTTAATACAGATGTTTAATCCCATAAAAAGAAAACGTGCCAACATTTAGTGAACTGATCATACAATACCACACTAACGCCATCTATCGATTCCACAAGACGCTGTTTTTCTAACTCCGATAAGTGTTTGTGGAAGGATTATGCTAGTTGACCGTGTTTTATTCGTTCTCACTTTTCGCCAAAACTAGCTGATCATTACCGAATTAAAGTGATTCGGTTCTTGTAGCGCCATCTATTAGCATGAAAGATACATTATTTTTCTTAGGCAAGGAGAGCTTATGATAGTTGTTCAGTTCGTATCTTGAATGTATCATGTTTACGAGACGTTTTCCGTTCTTTACAGAAAGAAGAATTGTCAGACGAAGAGATCGAAGAGGAGATAGAGATTGAAGAGATCGAGGAAGAAGTGGAGGAAGAAGAGGAAGACGACCCTGAAGTGGGGAAGAAAACATGAGGGGTTAGAACTGATAGGTGTACTGGTACGGGAAGTTGTGAAATTCAGAATTAGATTAAACACAGTTTTTTTAAAGTTTGCTGATAATTTACTGTTAAGGATAAAAATTAAGCATTTTGCGTATTTTTCTATACATAGTTTTTTCAATTTCAGATTTGTTATGTTCATAATAGAATTTTCTATTTTGACCATTATATTGCTAGCTGTTGCCCGGGGCTTCGCTCCCGTGGGAATTCCAGGATAAAATATTATCACTACATAGCATAAAACAAAGTCGCTTTCTCTGTCCCTATATCCCTTTCTATGCTTTAATCTTTAAAACTACGCAACGGATTTTGATGCGGTTTTTTTGTAATAGATAGTGATTCAAGAGGATAGTTTTTATGCCCATGCGAAGCCGGGGCGGGTCGTAGTAGTAGCCTATGTGTTGTTCCAGGGTCTGAGCAATGTCCATTCCAAGTTTCAGCCAAATCAGTTCAGCCGTTATTCTTTGAAAGAGTAACAAACATTCATACAAATTATATAGTGATGATGAAAATATCTCTGTAAGCTTTGCAAGCGCGTTACAGTCCTCATTTGTATGGACAATTCCGTCTAGCGCCATCTGTGGTCTCTTGTAATCTCTTAGATTTTGTGTGGTATTGTTAGATGTCGCTACATTCTTCGTAATAATTTGATAATATAGTCGCGTTGGTATCTCTCATTATCCAAGCGTGTTTCCTAGTTATCATGCTTCTAGACATGGCGGAACTTGTTAATACAATGGAGCAAATGCTCTTTTAATACTTTTACAAGGGAATCAGACCAATATGATCATGGACCCGTATACCACTTTGCTTTAAGTATATCTTTTTGCCGAAATACATTTCGAGTTACCTAGTCTAGTTTCTGAATATCACAACGCCTTTTTTATAAATAAAATATAAATTATTGGTATGTGTAAATTGATTTGTTTTACGTCCCCGCTTTGATTTTTACGCATATTTTTATATACATGATAATATTTATGTGTTTATATTGTTAACATGAGATGTACAATTTGTTTACAACTTGTGTATGTGCAAATATTTCTGTTTCATTTGGTAAGCAAACAAGTCCCAGTGCACTTAAAAACAATAATTAAATATGAAACTTAGCCACTTTGACTTAAAGGCAATATTTAAATAACACTCCGATAGAGGCGTAGGTTTAATCTTGGTATACAATTATTGTCTGTAAGTTCAAGAATTTAAGGTCTATATTAAATTGTTGTTTTCAAATAGCTGGGTCCAAATTACGAATTTAATATTTTTAGTGTTCCGTTACTTGTGCCAAATTCTAACTTCCAAGTAAGTTGTTATTGTTTTGTTTTAATTCAAATGTTTTGAAGGACTTTTCGGCTTTAAAGCCCAAAAAAATACCAAATCAATGCTGTATTGCAAAAATGTTAATTTTAATCGTGGCAGTATTATATCTTCCATACTACTTTGCGTGGGTTTTTTATTAAACATGTCTCTTCCATTTTGTTATGTGACCATTTAAATGGTCAATTGCTTCGATCATAATAGGATCATTAATATTATGATCGAAATTCATATGTCAGATTTAGAGTTCAGTATACATCGTTTAAAAATCGAATTAATATTTGCTCATAAATACTCATGATGACATTTAGCTCGTCAAAAAGCCCCAAATCTGTCCATTCAATCTTAAGTCTGCGTTTAGCCAAATTTTCGATGTTTTCCTATTGTCTAGTCTAGTATATATACTTGTGAATTGTTAAAATATGTTTTCTCCTTTTCTCCCTTAATAATTAACAATGAAAGAATGAGAAGTATTTTAACAGTTTTGACAAGCGTTTCATTTTTATATATATGACGGTAAATTACCTAATTTCTCTTGAATTTAGGTATGATAGAATTACTAAATTTGCACTGGTGTTGTGTGGTTGGGGTAGATTTTTAACGCATTTAAAGAATGTTTTGAAATTTATTTATTTTTAAATTATTTTTAAGTGTAGCAACACTATTATTAGCCAGTTAAAATAAGTGTTTAATAAAGTAGGAGGAACTGATACCTACCATACCTCCACCCTATTTTCAATCATTATATTATCATTTAATTTAATTAAGTAAACAACTTTAATATTTATTGATTATGGCGTATGGTACAGATCGCGTCATGTAAGGTAAACGCTGGCGGTTAAGCTGCGCAGGAGGCGATTTATAGATCTATTTGGTGGTAGGCGGGGGGCGCGGGGCGGGCGGGGGTCGCTGCGCACGCGACCAGTATGTCAGTCAACCTTCTCTCGCGTTGCGCAAGCTTACTCTCCCATTTTTTTATTGTAATGACCTAACAATATTTGCTTCAAAGAACTAATATTTATAATCAAGCGAGAGCTTGACGCCACTCAGCCTTTTCGGCAATAGCGCAAGAGGCACCCAGGTGGTTGGTGTACCTTCTCTTCCAGCGTTTTTTTTATATGACGCTTCCTGTAAAACTGTAATCTTAGTGTTGCTATAAAATTATTTATTCGTTATTTTTTATATTTTGTTATATTAGGTCGTTATAATATCTGACCGTGTCTCAATAATTAAGATGCGATCTCGGATTTGTAAGACGAATTTAACATTTAATTGTAGCATTTTGTTGTAAGCTGCTTAGTTTGTTTTTTAGTTGTAAGGCATAAAATTTAACACAAAGGAAGTGTTTTATTGTCAGTTGTACACTCATCAGGATCATCCTATCACAGATTACAGAATACTATACCTACTAGTACAGATATTCAACCGCCATATAAAGACGCGCCGATTTTTTGTGTATTGATAGTCTTCCTTAAGACATATGCGCCATCTATCGATCACTTGAGAAGCTGTGTTTCTAAATCCGATAATTTATTCAATAAAGCACTAAATCAGTTTGTAGTAGCATAACGATACTTTAAAAAAATCATTTTTTAATAAATCACCCTTTTTCGCCAAAAACAAGCGGGATCTTCTTCATCAACTAAATTCAAATTTTTTAATTCTTGTAGATCGACCTATTAGCAAGAAAATTAACTGAAGCTTTTTCTTAAGCATGTGAGCACATGATTCTATTGATAGCCTGTCTTAAACCGTATGCGAAGATCTGGTGGCTTAATAACATCTTTTAAAACCATGCAAGATCTAGTGAGTAAGCGAGACAGCGCAATACATGATGTAGAGCGACATCTCCCTTACTCAGTTGTTCTTTGTTTTAAGAGACGGTGGTAACTCCCCCAGTAACCTGGTTTATTTATATCAAACACCATCTCTTACGTTTTTAAGCAACCCTATTTACGGTTCTGCTTAGCCTGTATGTATATACTCTAAAATAACTGAATCGTCATCATCATTTTGTGTAGGTGATACAGTAAATCAATCAAGCGCACCCTTTAGCCTTCGATGTGGTTCCTATAATAACCACCAGATTACTTACAGCCAGGAGCAACAAGATAGATAGATAAAAACTTTATTCACCAATATTGCATCACTCCAACACAAAAACAGTAGTACAACTTAATGTGGCTTCTGAAGTATGGACTCCTCGTTATTATCAGACATAGGAGATTCAAGCCTGCAATGTCCTAACAAAACTGGAAGCAACTAAATAAAGTATGTTTCCTTTAAAAATGAAATCCAAGACCTTCCAGGGCTTTTATGCCGAAACCAGATAGGCAAGCAGTATATTTTAGGCAATGTTGTGATGGAAAATATATTGAAATAATTTGGATCTTTTTATTGTTACGCTTAAATAAAATTAATAACAAATTTGTTGATATTTACACTACTGTTCATTGCAGAACTTTTCAGTTTTTACCTGGAACAAATAAATGACAATGGGTAATTTATTGAATAGCAAATATTTGGAGCAGAATAGAAGACCTAAATAACAATCTTAAGCAGGATTAGGTTGAAACAGACTGTTATATCCAGGTTAACAAAGTTTCTGAAACATATAATAATAATAATAGTTAAGAATGTATTGCATTCCTGGCACTCAAAGTGTAAAAGACCTTTATTTTGTTACTAGCCTTTGGGTGAAATTACTTCGGGAATAGTGCTTTTCTGGAGATAATTTGTACCGTATTTCCTTCTCAATACTTCCAACTATGTGTATGCAAAATTTCAGGAAGATTGAATCAGTAGATAGGGCGTGAATAGGTAACAAACAAACAAATGAACAAACAATTGCATTATATTAGTTGGGATATATTTTAGAGATTGGCATGTCACATAATGCATAGTGTTACAGAAATGGTATGTAAGTAATGAAGCCTGTCCAAAGGACATGGCACGGATAAATTAATGTTTTTAATTGGTGAAGATGCAACTAGGAGACATTAATTAGATAATAGTACTAACATGACACAGTTGGATGAAGAAAAAAGTTGGTTTACAATAAACAAGTAGAAAATAGGACGATACTCACCAGTTGTGAAGTTCTTGTATTCCTCTAAATCCTTAACTAGTGTCCAATCACGTCTCACTGATTGGATTGTCTTGGTGGCATGAGGGATGTCTGGGAAGAAAATCCAGCCCTCATCGATGCTAGTCTTCTTGATAACTGCTGCAACGCCCAGAAAAAAGGCCAAAGGCACTGCTGCAACGGCTGTTCTTTGCCAGGCGCCGAATATAGATCCAGCAGCAACACCGCCAAGGAAGTAATTCAGTTTGTCATTCTTCCCTCTTATATTTTGGGCTGCATTCGTCGTGACAGTAAATGCTGTTGCCATTCCCACCATGGGGCCGATAAACCAAGCGAAACGGCCAATAGTGTTTACAATACCTTTCGGATGAGAATACATAAGCACATCAAATGAAGCGAGACCTAGACCAGTCATAGCCGCATATTTTGAAGTAACAAATGTCTTCTTGAAAATATCAGAGCCCTCAGGCGTATCGTAGTATTTGTAGCTTAACATTTTCTTGCGTTGGTCTAAGTTTTTTTACCAACAACTAAGTCGGATTGATTACACAATCAATATGTATCCTCTGAGAATAATATTCACATATTTATTTCACTTCAGTTTCAGTTAAAGTTGACGTTTGACGTTGACAGCTCTGTTTTAGCTGTCGTCTTGTGTTATGTTTTAAGTTGGTTTGAATAAGGCCACTTTACGCCACTCACTAATTGCTTATGTGGTGTGGTGGCCTAGTACCATCTCTTTAAATAAAACCATGCAAGATCCAGTGAGTAAGCGAGACAGCGCAATACATGATGTAGGGTGAGTAGGGCGACATCCCCTTACCACGTGGCCTAATATCATCTCTAAAAACCATGCATGTTTCAGGGAGTAAGCGAGACAGTGCGATACAAGTTGTAATGCGAGTAATGCGACATACGACTTACTGGATCTTGCATGGTTTTATTTAAAAGATGGTGGCTCTACTATCATCTCTTAAAACCATGCAAGATCCAGTGAGTAAGCGTGACAGCCAGCGGCGCAATACATGATGTAATACGTGATGTGCGCAATACGACATCTCCCTAACTCACACGTTCTTGCATGGTTTTAAGAGATGGTGGCAAGCTCCAAGATGGCGCGCTAAACCATACAAACATGTAGGCGTCTATCAGCGACGGACGAGACGAGACGACATCTCACTTACTCATTTCCAGGGGGGTTACTACCATCTCTTAAAACCATGCAAGATCCAGTGAGTAAGGGAGATGTCGCCTTACATCATGTAAGGTAAATGCACCAAGTATGGACAGTATAAGAAAAGAAATTGCGTTTTTCATTTGTAATTTGTAAATTTTACAATACACATTCCTAGGGGTTTGAAGATAAATAAAGAGCCTTTTAATTAATGATTATTCAATGTTTAAAATAAGATAGATACTAGCTGCAATTAAATATAATTTTATAAAAATACCCTAAGTGAGACTCCATTTATGGACAAGCAAAATCTAGTTATGAACCCCCAACTATGGACATTATCCAAATATGAACAGCTAGTTATGGACATTTTAGCTGGGTAATAAATGTTCAATGGTTCTTTAATAATCAGCCAAGTTGTACTTGTTTAAGCCCAAATAGTATATAATGATAGGTCTATACAGTTTGGGAGAATGACATTAACAGCAATATACTTTTACATTAGAAAATTAGTCGTTTAAAATAGTGAACCAGTTTTGAACACCTAATTATGAACAGAATGTTCTTAAACTGACAGAGTTTTAATTTGCTGCAGATTTTATTACAAAAGGTAATGTTAAATGATTGTATTGTAGTATATGATGTCAATGTAACATAACGAAAAATCACTTTATAGACATTTTGTCCACATATGGGCACAAGATGAAAAAAATTCCAATTATAAACATTGATAAATTTAAAGGGTAAAATTTATATGATATTTTTAGTCAAGTTGCATAAATAATTTTTTGCTATCAATGATTCAATAAATAATAAGATTTTTAGCAAAAACCTTACAACTGTCGAAAAAAAAGACAATAAATATACCTACTCGCATTAAGATTCTTATAAGAAGTTCGGATTTTCGACACAAAAAAACACTGCGTGAGTGAAACACTGAAAACTTAAAGGCTGATTGCTGTCAAAATGGTTTATACAATGTCTGGAATGATTGAAAAAATTATTAGTGCAGTCATTTGGAAAAAAACATTTAAGAGTTTCCCAATTTTTGAGGTTTTATTAAAAACTGTCCATAATTAGACCGTGTTCATAATAGGTGCCTTTACCTTATTGAGCTGTCTCGCTTACTCACTGGAACTTGCATTGTTTTTAGAGATGATAGTAGGCCACCTGTGCTAAAACAGATAATGGTAAAGGTACTCCCCCTCTTTCTGCCGTGCGGAAAATGCTATGGATATGTTTTGTGTGAACGCAGTAATTATGCGACATTTTTTTGTACAGCCGTCAATCCGTCATTAGTGTCAAAAGTATCAAAAATGGCGGCGGACGGTGACGAAGTGATTAGTGATCAAGAAAAAGTTAGAATTGTTTCGGATTTTATTCTACATTCACCACCAGGCGAATTCAATGAGGTGTTCAACGATGTAAGAGTTCTTCTAAACAATGACACCCTCTTAAAAGAAGGCGCCAGCGGGGCATTTGCGCAATACAACAAGGATCAGCTCACGCCCGTTCGCCTCGAAGGCTCGGAACTGCATACTTTAATAACCGACCACAATGAGCTCGGTGGCGGCAGATTCTTCGATCCACGTTCAAAACGATTGTTCAAGTATGACCATTTACGTAAAGAAGCATCGGAATACGAACCGTATGAACCGGACAGAGTGGCGGAGCCCTGGCGTTCAGCGCTTGATGACGAACTCACGGCGTACGTGGCCGCGCATTACAAACACGGTGCCAGCTTAGTAGTAGGACGAGCTCTCGAGTCTGGTGCCGTCTCACTGGTCGCATGTATCGAAGATCATCAGTTCCAGCCTAAGAATTACTGGAATGGTCGATGGCGTTCAGTATGGTCGCTGACCGTGGGTGCGGGGCCCGCTGAGCTCCGCGGAATGCTTCGCGTACAGGTGCATTACTACGAAGACGGCAACGTGCAGTTGGTTAGCTCCAAAGAAGTTCGCGCGCCCTTAGTAGCTACTGGAGAAGTAGCGACGGCTAAAGAATTCGTGCGATTAGTGCGCGACGCTGAAAACGCGTATCAGACTGCCATTTCTGATAACTACAAGACAATGAGCGACACTACCTTCAAAGCGCTCCGGCGACAGCTGCCTGTGACCCGGAGCAAGATTGACTGGGCTCGGCTCGTCTCGTACACGATCGGTAAGGAGCTGAAGAGCCAATGATGTCCCGCCGCTGCGCTCTGAGCCGCAGCGGCTGCTCCACGCCTGTGTACATATACGCGTAAGAATAAATCTTGTTCAAATATTTATGGGCACTGGGATGCCCTTTCCCGGCGCGTATTTATCTATGATTATATAGAGAAATCGCTATTGTAACTGTTAAATTTTATTGCATTTTGTTACTATCAATATGGATGTACATTGACTGGTGTCAATCACTCACAAGTGGCCAATTCGGACTTCTCTTGTTAGCGAAGAGATGTTGAATCAACGAGTCATGTCCATTTTTGTCAGTAGCATTGTGTTTGCAGGATAAAGTTGTACGTAGGTGTGGACCTGCATTAGTGCGGTATCTGATTCTAGGTCCGTAGGGACTTCTGACTGAGACATCATGATTGAAATATAATTTATTCGCTTTCCAGAATGGTTGATTGTTGTGTAAGCAATACATTTTCCAAATCATTTGTTTCCAAGCTAACTATGTCAATTAAACTGTTGAAACAAAAAATTTACATCAAAATTGCTATTGTTGATTGATATTGCACTTCAAAAACACTGTTCTTTCATCCCTTTGTGTACATCTTGTTGAATCAGTATTATTTGCCTCTGATATTGCTTGCATGACCGTGTTAAGTGAAAATCGAACAGATTGTGTAAGGGAGTGATCCCGATGGTGCATTTAAATTATAGTTAATTTAACTAAATGTCCACGTAGCTTTAATGCAGCGTTTAGGAGCATTATATAGCACAATATATTCCATATTTTTCAATTTACAAAAATTAAATGGAAAGTTGCTCAAATGTAACGCAGGATAGAAACGAAATTTGAAAATATATTGTCCATACATTATGGCTCGAGTGCGATTGAAAGCATAACTTTTTTTTTAATAATAATGTAACAATTATAATTTCAAATAAGGTTAATTTTGTAATTATTATAATTATTTTTAATAAACAACGTACATTAAACCCAAGTATTCTGTATTGTACGATTGAATTCATTTCAATAAAAATATATATTAAAATGTTGCTAACTACTGTTTCCTTTCATTTGTGATAGCATTTATCCGTGACCTTTTATCATAAAGAATGGTATGTCTTTGTTTAAATTACAATTAACATTACTAGTGTAACCCATGAGCACATCCAATACAAACAAGGATAAATAGTGCCACAAAGTTTCTTCATCTGGTGGCTAAAATCTGAACTAAGTAAACTTCATACAGATTCATGCAACAGACATAGATATTGGCGCCATCATGACCGGCACAGATCAATCTGTAACCCTTAACAGGGAAATCAGGTGGCTTACCATACATATACATATCATCACGCCTGTCTCCCGTAGGGGTAGGCAGAGACTAGAGATTTCCATTGGCTACGATCCTTACATACCTCTCTCGCCTCCTCCACACTCATCACTCTCTTCATACACGCTCGCCGATTTCGGGTACTCCTAATGTCTCCCTTACCACCATCTCTTAAAACCATGCAAGAACGATTGAGTAAGGAAGATGTCGCCTTACATCATGTATTGCGCTTTCTCGCTTACTCACTTGTTTTAGGATGGTTTTTATAGATGATAGTAAGCCACAGATCAATAGTGTGTGTTAGATCGCAACACTGTCATATTTCTCAAGCTATCCTTAACTTTAGGCATCTAACACAGCCTAAACGACCTTGCCGTGCCTTCTGAAGCATGTTGGAGCTCAACATAGAAATGATACTTGTGGTGACCAATCCCAGTCAGGGCGAGCTCACCGTCGCTTAACACGTAAGAGCGTTACGATCTCACATTCCCCGCTTTTTAATATAATCTATCGTAACATAGTAAAGCTGAAAAGTTTGTTTGGACGATTATATCTTTATACCTGATCAGATTTGAAAAATTATTTCTTCATATGCTAGCCTGATTCTTGGGGAAGCTTATAGGCAAATACACAGGGGCATAAATACCTAATGCCACCACGGATCTCAAAAAAATTGCTTAAATAAAAAAAAATGTTTTTATCAATTAGTTGACCATAAAAGGTAATATCTAATGCAAAACTTAAATGCACAAACGGTAAAATTAGGTGTGTCATTTTAGTATTCAATATCAGATAACGGGGCTGATGAGTCAGAGCGCCTACTATGAAAAATTTTACGATGTCGTCGTCGGACGACGTCAAGTCACGTGATTGTCGTTGGGATTGGGATCGATTGTTAACTTTTCAACATTTTGATATGCCCACTCCTGGAAATTGGCTTCCTAAAACACAATGAGAGCTGCTGGCTTCCAGCAACACGGCCTGGGAAGGCTGCTGACGTCTTGCGACTGGCAGTTAAAGAATGCTATCAATTTAATTAATTACAATACGAATTAATAGGAAATTAAGATTGTATTTATTATTATTTTAGAATTCGACATTTTTTTTATGTATTTTTTGATAAAGTGACAAACACCTAATGGGCTTGACATTATTTGATATTTTAATTTTAACTTCTATATTATTTTTGTTATTTTTAAATTGATGGATATATTATATGTTATTATACATACTTAAGTTCTTGTAGGTAATTAACAATCTGAAAAAAATTAAAATTTTGAAGGAAATGGATTTTGAAATAAAAATTTCTTGATTAACTAATTTAAATAAGCTAATAACATAGAATTAGGAAATCGCGCGCGGTCACCCAACATTTTTTAAAAATCTAACTTAGTTCATGCTGACTTAGGTGGTTGGGGTGACCAAATGACACGCTCACCCATTAAGTAGGACGTGTAGGTTACTTACTCGTATCGCGCCAAAAAGTATAGCATCCTATGTCATACCTCGGGTATAAAACCCTACCGTAAAGTAAATATTATTTTACAACCACAAGTTGATCTCTGCTTTACCCAAAGTTTGACGGTTAGATAATGCCTTTAGCATTAAGTCCGTCTATTGTATTTTCGCAATAAAATTTAAATAACTAAAAATAAACAGGTTCCACTCGTCACCATTCACCCCCAGCTTTTTCCTACCTACACGCCACCGGTGTTCTCTTCAGTGGTAGGGACATAGATTAAAAAAAATAATTTGCGTCACTTAAAACAGCGCGATTCGAACCTCTTTGGGTAGGGAGTTAAAATTTTCTAAAAAAAAAATCGCTGGTCAAGTCACGAGCCGTCTACTTTTCATACTCAACCAACAGTCAAGCGTAATTTAGTAACAAATCAAAACTTGCGTATATATTATATTAGTAGGATTGCCTTGCATTCCGAAGATATAGGACACTCCGTCCAAGATATTAATAATATGAAGGTCTTTTAAATATAGTTTTGGTACACTTCATTCTCGCGTTTATTTACGAGTAGATTTACCTAAGAGTTTACACTTAAGTAATTACAGTAAGCATACGGCCCGTGAAAGATGGGAGCGTGGTTACCCCGGAAGATCTGTCACCATAAGAATACAGTCGGGGGCAGATCTAACCGCTCTACCGTATACTTACTATAATAACTGGGTATCTGCCTCCCACAGTACCTACGCCCCACAGAGAATATTTGTATATACTCCGTACTACGCCCTTACTAGCGTGTGTGTAACTAGCGCGTTGCAAACTTGTTGCTAGGATGTTACAGCCACGTTACGCCACAATTGTTTCATCAACTACCTCTGACCCTACAAATCGTAATATAATAGAACTAGCTTTCGTCCGCATGAATTTCCCTCGAGAAGAATGCTTTTTCCCGGGATGACAGGTACCTTTGTCCTTCTCAATACTTCTAGCTATATGTATGCCAAATTTCAGGAAGATTGGTTCAGTAGATAGGGCGTGAGGCAAACAAACAAATATACAAACTCACTTTAGCTTTTAATACTAGTTGGGAATTGAATTACTATAAGAAAATTAATTAGCAAAAGGTTAAAAAAAAAAAGTGGGGAACAGAATGATCACAATTCACCACCAGTCACACAAAATCGTAAAAATAACATGTAGAAAACTAAAAAAGGAAACAAAAAAAGACTCCATCCAATCAATAATTTTACAATATTTATTCACAGCCTAAATAATTGTGGCAGCCATGATTTTCTTAATAAAATATTTAAATGCGTCTGCTTAATTAAATATTTAAATTAGCTTAATCTAAATACTTGTTCTATATTAAACATTATACCTCTCATTCAGTTATCAGTTCATCAGTTTTTTCATGATTCAAGTAAAAAATGCACAGATCTTCAATCCCAATTAAAAAAAAAAACACCCGTTATTGTGTACCTACTTTATTGTAAGTAGGTACCAATAGAATAGCATGTGCTTCCCCTAAGAAAAATATTTAATTCTTTTTTTTTGCTAATAGGTGGCGCTACAAGGATTGAAAAAGTTAAATTCAATTAGGATTCCGCTTGTTTTGGGCGAAATAACTCTGATTCTGGTTTGTGCAGGGTCAAAACAGACTGGGTGGCTACTACCATCTCTTAAAACCATGCAAGATCCAGTGAGTAAGGGAGATGTCGCCTTACATCATGTATTGCGCTGTCCCGCTTACTGGATCTTGCATGGTTTTAAGAGATGGTAGTAGGCCACCTGGGATCCGAAGCAGTCGGCTGAGGAAGCAATGGGGAAAGCGCTGAGACGAGACACTGTGCAGGGTCAATTGCCTAGCTAATTGACCAATATAAAAAAAAGATATGCGCTGTTTTCCATTCAGATATACCTATACAAAATTCGCCATACCTACACAATACCAGGTTTTTACATGATTTGATATGAAAATATTTAAATAAATTAAACAGTTAAATAATTTCTTTTATCGTATTATCCGACAGGGGAATTGTATCTTCTATAGTTCCTCCTGTTATTCTGCTGCTGGTAATAGTACTGCACGTGCTGATTAGGATAGTAGTCAAAATGTCGGTAGACTTCTAATGGAGGCGCTGTCCGAGACGGTACTTCTGAAATACAAGAAAATCGAGGTCACGGTACAAAGTTTATCGGTAGAATAGTGAGAAGTAGCACGCACGGGACATTAACGAATGGAAGAAAAGAGGGGAGGCTTACCTAGCAATGACACACATATACTAGCTAGTAAAAAATCTGTACAATAACAGTATAATTTTTGAAAAATCGTGTATCATTTATCTTTTGTCTGTTTTGGTGTACCGTCTCTATTAATCATCAATGTTGTCATTGAATCAGAAATTTACCTGATGGATAACTCGGTGGCGTTGCAACGAAAACAAAGTTCTCTGGAGGCAGTAATACAGCAGGAATTGGTCCTTCGATTCCTGTTGGCACATCTAAATCCTTCTCAGAGTCTACTACATGAAAACTAGATAGTTTAGGATTGTCTTTCTCGTTCTCATGCAATATCTCTCTTTCCTTTTCATCATCTCTCTCTTCTATTCTATGCCTATTGTCAGGCTTCACTTCCAAATCTTTTCTGAACGATTTATCTTCTGTATTTTTTACCTGTGTTTCATTGACTAGTGTTTTATCATCATTTATATTTCTTAACTGTACACCATGTACGTTATTTACTCGATCCTTAGCTTGTAGATCATTAAGAGGATTGTACACAATAGAATTGTATTCATCAAAATTAAGATTATCTGTTACTGAACGAGTTTCACTTTTATTAGGATTATCAGTTACTATATAGACATTTTGAATTGTTGTCGTTTTGACGTCATTAGTTTGGTTGTCTTGGTCTTGTGTTAAGTTATCCGCATACATTGGATCGTCTAAAGGTATGCCTTCAGGAATGTCTTCGTATGAGTACTCATGCATTATAACGATCTCATCACTATCTGTTAGAGACTTTGCTTTGGCATAGAGATTATCTGAACGGTGGTATTCATTTGTTTCATTAGTAATTCGTGCTGGACAATCTTCTTGTATTGTGTACATCTGCAATTGAATATGGCTTAATGGTGGAAGAATAAGATAGGGTTAAGAAGTCGATTAGATTGATCTTGATGTATACGTTTTCCAGGTCGCATTCTAAGTCTTCATCGTCGAAACTATTGAAACCATGCAATATTAACATGATTTGATTAATTTTATTTTAACTAGGTACACACCTAACTACTACCTCCGTAGCGTGATGGTTAACATGCCTGTCCGCTACGCAGAAGGTTCCGGGTTCGATAAGATTGAAAATGGTCTTTTTTGATTGGCCAGTACCAGTGTGTTAAGAGGGTTATACTGGGATAGGCTTAATACCCGTGTAAAATATAGTATCGTTAAGTTATAATCTCGAATTTACTTTGAGGCTAACTCAATCTGTGTGATTTGTCCGTTTACATTTATTTATTCACATGATTTTATTTTGATCAAGTCTTACTTAGGACCGTTCTCAGTCGCATCTTTAGCTGGTTGCTTCCGAGCTCCAATTTTCTGGTGTCAGGTGGCTCACCACCATCTCTTAAAACCATTGAGTAAGGGAGATGTCGCCTTACATCATGTATTGCGCTGTCTCGCTTAGTCACTGGATCTTGCATGGTTTTAAAAGACTGCAGTAACCCCCCCATATCTCACCTGAGTATCGTTAACGGCCGGGGCGTAATAATCAATGATCCTGGCGTAGGCGGGTCTCGTCCTGACTTTGGGTCCCACGGCGTGCAGCGAGTAGCAGCGATGTCCGCCGCGGCCGAGGGAGGCGCTGCCGTCGCGGGGGCCCAAGTAAAGGGTTGCCCTTCCAGTGGTGGGGGAGAGCTCTATTCGCCTTAGTACTGATCATGTAAAAATAAGTAGCCAATCAAATAATTATAAATAGAAGGGATTATATATCTAAGATATTATTAGTACTGATAATGTAAAATACAATAAGATATAAAAAAAAAAAATTTTTTTTATTACTTACAAAATATGTTAATGGCGAACCTAAAGCCTTGTGCTCTTACATTCAAAATTAATTACGTTCAATGTCGACTTTTATCTTCAAAACTAGAATAAGAAGGCTTGGAATTTGAACCAAAGAAACAATGGTAGGGATAAATATCAAACAACTACAAGTATAAAATGTAATGTCTACCAATGTAAATAAATGTAATGAGTCTATCAATTGATAACTAAGATTACTCATTTAAGTTTAATAATAAAGGTTCACTCACAAGTATTTGTTTGATGTAACTGCGCATAGAGAAGTGCAGCGTCAGCCGTGTACCCGCCCGGCAGCGACACCTCCAGCAGCGCCATCTCGGGGAACGTGCCCAACCACACCACGCACGTCTGCGGACGGGAGGTTTAAATCTCAAATGTACGTAAAAGTTCACCAGGTTTTCGAGAGATGGCGCTATCGCAAATAAAAGATCGAGTCTACCAAACTACATAAAACTGAATATTCTTATTCACATGACAATTTTATATGTAGATCACATAGTATCTGTGTAGGTATAACAGGAAATTATAGGCCCTCACGGCACCGTTGGTATTATTACTGGAGTGTTCAGTCGGTTCTTTATGTCTATTTCTCTAAACGTCCACTTCCCTGAACGTCCAACTCAGTATTTTTCATTCGCTAAACATGTTAAAAGTGCTTTCACTCCATGAAGAACAGCGAAACTTTGCAAAATATTATTAAAATATATATAAATACTGACAGCAGTTTGTAGTACACATCTGATGAAACAACTATATTACCTCGACCACAGCGGCACAGAAACAGCCAGTGTTGTTGCTGTCACAAGCGAACGCTCCATCAGTGTGTACAGTGACTTGTACTGACAGCTGTTTGTAGTACACATCTGATGAAACAACTATATTACCTCGACCACAGCGGCACAGAAACAGCCAGTGTTGTTGCTGTCACAAGCGAACGCTCCATCAGTGTGTACAGTGACTTGTACTGACAGCTGTTTGTAGTACACATCTGATGAAACAACTATATTACCTCGACCACAGCGGCACAGAAACAGCCAGTGTTGTTGCTGTCACAAGCGAACGCTCCATCAGTGTGTACAGTGACTTGTACTGACAGCTGTTTGTAGTACACATCTGATGAAACAACTATATTACCTCGACGACAGCGGCACAGAAACAGCCAGTGTTGTTGCTGTCACAAGCGAACGCTCCATCAGTGTGTACAGTGACTTGTACTGACAGCTGTTTGTAGTACACATCTGATGAAACAACTATATTACCTCGACGACAGCGGCACAGAAACAGCCAGTGTTGTTGCTGTCACAAGCGAACGCTCCATCAGTGTGTACAGTGACTTGTACTGACAGCTGTTTGTAGTACACATAGTCTGATGAAATTGTGTTGTATGAACGAGTGGCTTGAACTAGGGCGCATCCGGACCCTGGAGAAAAGATATAGCGATTAATTTGCTTATTTATAGAGTCTCTCCATATCATTAAAGAAATCAGACTTAGTAATATGATTGTTGACCCTCTCCTTGCAGCATTGAAATGCAACACCCAAGAGGCCATACACCAGGCCGGGGAATATAAGTGGTTTATGGTGGTCACGATCCTCAGCTATGAGGAACACGACTTGAAATCATCATTTCGTGTAGGTAGGATCAATCGACCATGCACACCTTGGTGTCGGTTCTTCGGAATCACCTTTCGGCCTCTGACGTGGTTCCTTTAACGACTACCAAATGGCAGCCGGGACCAACGGCTTAACGTGCAAAGACATTCAGGTGATTCAAGCCTGCAATGTCCTAACCAAACTGGAAACAATTACGACTTGAAATAATAACATAATGATTGTTAAGATTACCTTTGACATCTACATTGAGTATATCGCTGACTTCCATCTTACTTATTTCGGGGACTTTGATCCCGGGCTCCAGTGTGACCTTCCGTAATGTGTGACCGCTCCGAGCAGTCACCGTGAGGTTGGCATTTGGTAAAGGCTGTATGGAGAGCCAAGTTGTTAGTGCTTCTAAGGCTACGAGGGTATCCTGCAAATTGGTTCCTATTAAGTTTTCTTATTTCTCAATGGCTTAAAGTTAGATATAAATTTGGCGAAGTAGAATGCTGAAAATCCGTTTTGGTAGGGGAAAGCCAAGTTGTTAAGGCTTCTAAGGCTAAGAGGGTATTCTGCAAAAGGAATTCTATTAAGTCTTCTTATTTCGTGTCAATGGCTAAAATTTATATAAATTTGGATATGTGGAATGTTGAAAAACGGTTTTTGGTAAAGTCTAGGTATATGGAGATCCAAGGAATCCTATTATGTATTTTTCTTTCGTGTCATTGACTAATAGTTAGATAAATTTGGCTAAGTAAAATACTGAAAATCCATTTTGGTAAGGCTGTATGGAGAGCCAAGTTGTTAGGGCTTCTAAGACTACGAGGGTATCCTGCAAAAGGATTCCTATTAAGTCTTCTTTTTTCCTGTAAATGGCTTAAAGTTAGATATAAATTAGGCGAAGTAGAATGCTGAAAATCGGTTTTTGGTAAGGCTGTATGGAAAGTCAAGTTGTTAGGGCTTCTAAGGCTACGAGGGTATTCTTCTTATTTCTCAATGGCTAAAAATTAAATAAATTTGGATATGTAGAATTTGAAAATAGGTTTTTGTTAAGACTGCGAGGGTATCCTGCAAAAGGAATCCTATTATGTCTTTTTCTTTCGTGTCATTGACTAATAGTTAGATAAACTTGGCGAAGTAAAATACTGAAATTGTATGCTTAAATCTTTAAAACTACGGAACGGATTTTGATGCGCTTTTATAGGGTTCCGTGCAAAAATGTAAAAACGGAACCCTTATAGGATCACTCGTGCGTCTGTCTGTCCGTCCGTCCGTCTGTCACAGCCAATTTTTTAATAGATAGAATGATTCAAGATGAAGGTTGAAAAAGTGAAAATGTATGCCCATGCGAAGCCGGGGCGAGTCGCTAGTCCATACTAATATTATAAATGCGAAAGTCTGTCTGTCTGTCTGTCACCTCTTCAAACTGCTGAACCGATTGTGATGAAATTTGGTAGGGATGTAGTTAACGACCTGAGGTCAAACACAGGCTACTTTTGGGCGCGATATAACCGAGTCCCACGCGGGGCGAAGCCGCGGGGAACAGCTAGTATACTATATAATGAATACCAACCTGAGTAGACACGAATCCTCCCGTAGGATTGGCCCGTGTGGCCAGCCAGCGCATGGCTCCCCTGGCTTCGCTCGCACACTGAGACTCTCTCAAATGTTCAGGACACAACGAGAGAGCTAACAGAGCATAGCCTGTAGCTTCCACTGTGGTAGACAGACTGCCTACAATACAACGACCCAATTAAGTATGTAGGCATGCACTTCAATAATTCAATATTGTTATTGATACACCTTGTTTATCATAATCTTGTCTTTCGTTACATAAATGCATTTATGCACCTATATCATAGGATTGAAGTCTAGTTCGAAACAAAATGAACCTTGTCTACAAAGAGATTCTTTGAACTTAACTCTGAAACATGATATTTGTTTATATTTGCGATTGCGTCATTTCATTTCAATGTAACACAGGTTACGCAAAAAGCGACCTACACGCGGGCGGAGCCGCGGGTAACAGCTAGTAGATAAATAAATAAATTGAGATTTCGTTAATCCTAGCTAATATTATAAATGCGAAAGTGAGTGTATATTTGTTTATTTATTTGTTTGTTTGTTACCTTTCACGCCCTATCTACTGAACCAATCTTCCTGAAATTTGCAAACATAGCTAGGAGTATTGAGAGTACATAGGGTACCTTTCATCCCGTGAAAAAGCTGTTCCCGAGGGAATCTCACGCGGGAGAAACCGCGGGCGAAAGCTAGTTTATCTATATATGTATTTATTATAAAATATAGTTTCGTCGAGTTAGTATCCCATAACACAAGTCTTGAACTTACTTTGGGGCTAACTCAATCTATGTTATTGCCTAACTATTATTTAAATAAAAAACAAAAATATTCGTTTAAATACCAAAGCCGGTAGGAACATCTTACTTGTTTCCCACCAAACGAATTCCCCACTTCGCTTAGCAAGTTTCAGAAGAGCAGCCAGCTGTCTCACTTCCTCGTCGTCTTCCAGACCAGCTGCCTTCCTGTTCTCGATCAGACTTGCTTCGTTGGTCTTCCTTAGGTCGTCTTCATACCTTGAAATTCATCACTACATAGTATAAAACAAAGTCGCTTTTCCGCTGTCTGTCCTCATGTATGCTTAGATCTTTGAAACTACGCAACGGATTTTGATGTAGTTTTTTTAATAGAGAGTGATTCAAGAGGAAGGTTTATATGTATATTATTATATTATAATTCTTTCTTTGATCTGCCTGTGCGCTGAATAGGAGCATTGACTTTAGTCGACTGGTAAAGAATGCTATATGTCACTATATAAATATAAATATTTGTTCAATTTTTTTTATTTGAAGTCGTTTTAAAGGTAGATATGAATTATACACTAGATTGCGTATAAGCCAATACATTTTAGGGAAGATTATTTCGCTGCAAATCTAACTACAATTTTCACAATAATTCATTGCTTCTGGAAAATTATAAGAATGAAATTATTCACCATCTCATTTTTCAACTAGGTATAAATGTAACACTTACGCGCTGAAAAAACTACCAGTTCTCGTTTTGGTATACAATGTTCAGAACGGAAAAGACGACAACAGAAAATTATTAAATTCACCTTCGAAGCCTCATAAAAGTGTATCCCACCAAAGCTTGAGCATAAACCCTGGCCGGGGTTTTGATCTTCATCGGCGGCAGCGCTCGGAGACAAGACAATGTGTTCCTCACCACTCGCGGGGAGAGGGTTGTTGAGCTCTCAGTGAGGGATGTGATGACGTAGGCTGTGAGAGCCACACTGGCAATTTCACCTTCTTCGTTTAGACCACCCTTGAAGATAAAAACTATTATTATTCGCTCCTTTTGCCCCAAAAGTTTCAAAAACCTAACCTAGTATCTAACCTAAATAAAAAATTACATTATAACACACCTTTAGTTCCCTGTGAAACACCTGGCCCTCATTTCTGAAGCAGCCATTTTCCATTTGTTGTTTTAGGAGCCATTGCTCTGCTTTGTCTAGAGCTGGTGGCGCTGGTAAACCTGGAGACAGGATCTGTGCAAACACAAAATAATGATGACTATCTTTTTGATCACGCGCACTGCACTAGGCTATCGAGCTCAATTTGTTCTCAGCAATTTGTTACACGTTGGGCACCCAAAATGTGACTACCAGATTTGATCTTTACTTGTTGGGGCGCCAGATTGTAACTAATAAAAATACAATTCGTTACACGTTGGGCGCCAAAAATGTGACTGCCAGATTTGATCTTTACTTGTTGGGGCGCCAGATTGTAACTAATAAAAATACAATTCGTTACACGTTGGGCGCCAAAAATGTGACTACCAGATTTGATCTTTACTTGTTGGGGCGCCAGATTGTAACTAATAAAAATACAATTCGTTACACGTTGGGTGCCAAAAATGTGACTACCAGAGTTGATCTTTATTTCTGGGGTGCCAAAATGTAACTAAGAATGATACGATTTGTTACACGTTGGGTACACAAAAGTTAACTAAAAAAATATATAATCGATTTAGAAAAGTTAATTGCTTCGAGTTTCACTGATTTTGAATCACCTGATTGGTTGTTGAGAAAAAAAAGATATGTTGAGAAGTTGTTGCAATAGAATCCCATGGGAGACGCTAAGTATTTAAGTAAGTAAGTAGTAGTATCATTTAAATCTAACTAAACAAACTGAGGCTTCTGATTATAAGGATCTCCAGGAAAATTTAACACTGACCTTGTGTGCTTTCCTCAGATATTTCAGTGAGAAAGCCGTGAGCCACGTGGACGGCGTCGCGTCGTTTGGTCCGAACGCACTGAATCCGCCGAAAGGATGTACATATTGCAGATGACGAGTGAAACCTGAAAAATTGATACACTTTTGACGTCCTCCATGGCGTGATGGTGAACATCCTAGTCCGTTAATATGCAGGTTCTATCTCTAGTATAGGCAAATCAAAAAGTAGTATTTTTAATGACTTGACTATCAATATTATTTAGATTTAATATCTGTTTATTTTATTAAAGTTTTATTATATAAATTTCATATATCGTGTGGCTGGATGTGGCGGAACAGAGAGAGGTTTGGAAGGAGATGGGGGAGACCTTTGCCCAGCAGTGGGACAATATAGGTAAATTCAAAAATAATATATATATATATATATATATATATATTTCGTGTATACTTCCATAAGCATTTATTAAAAAGCGGTTCTTTTAATATATTACAACAGTCAATTTATTTTTTTATAAGATAAATGGAAATGTTCCGTTGCTCATTAGTGGGTGAAATAGTGCTGATATGATGATGATTATAACGATATATAAGATTGTATCGACCCTATCGACGTCTGACCTCTAGCCACGTGTTCCCTGGCGGCGGCGGCGGCGGGCGTCGGTGTGGACAGCAGCGAGAGCGCCAGCAGGTTAGTAGCGAGCCGCGCCATGTTCTGCTCGCCACAACCTCGAGGCAGCAAAACTAGGGAATCTGCGTCCTACAACACCACAGATACCTTACAAATTAAAATTCAAAATTTAAACATAAGTCATAATATATTCAAGGGTCAAGTTAAGTCACACCACAGATTTTATAATGCTATACTAGCAGTCAATAATCCATACTTCCATACTAATATTATAAATGCGAAAGTCTGTCTGTCTGTCACCTCTTCACGGCTAAACTGCTGGACCGATTGTGATGAAATTTGGTAGGGATGTAGTTAATGACCTGAGGTCAAATATAGGCTACTTTTGGGCGCGATATAACCGAGTCCTACGCGGGGCGAAGCCGCGGGGAACAGCTAGTATTACAATAAAACAAATAAGCCACTATAGGTCCTCACAATGTTTTGCGCCTTATCCGTTTACTTTTTGATTTATCTTACTAGCCTAACAGGTTGCCTGTAAGAAATTGCTTTTGCGATAAGGCCGCCTTTATACATAAAATTACCTTATGTTTTTTAATGTCTATAATATCTTGGTGCAAGAAATAAATAAGCTAAGAACCACGTCCATCAAATTTACTTTCAACTAAAAAAAAGGTTAATAGTGGCACCCATAAATAGGAAGTTAAAGCAACAAATAGGTTAGGATGGTATGACCACGTCGTGAGGAGGGAGGAAAGCCATGTAGCGAAAAGATTATTAACTATGAAGATTACGGGATCTGGGAGGAAGACCAAAAAAGTAATGGATGGATTGTGTGATTCCTCACATGTGGAGGATATGACCAAGAGAGGTGTGACGCAGAAAATGGCTGGAAATAAATCTAAATAAAAGGAGCTTACATACTGTGCCGACCCCACATAGGAAAGTGGGATAAGGCAAAGGAAATGAAGAAGAAAAAGATGAAAAACAAACATATAGAGCTAGTAATTTTATTCAACATGTGATAAGGGATACTAACACAATGATACTCGTACTACAATTTACAACAAATACATTATGAAGATAAAAACTAAAAATACAGGGCAATTTAAAAAAGGCCAGTCTCCAGCTTGCCCTGAGTCTTGACTGGGAATCGAACCCAAAACCTCCTTTCCGAAACCTAGATTGATCTTGATACCTATTTGAAACTTCTAGATTAAACTGGAATTATGAATCAACTTACAGCTAACAACGGCCCCGCTACATCTCCCACGGCCCACACAGTGAGAGTCTCAGTCCCAGGCACCGCATTCACTTTTGGCCAACTCCAAGATATCTGGGAACTTCTAGACTCCACACTGCCTGAAAAAAAAATGGGGAAATCATGACATAGGCGATGCGGCTAGCAACCCATCACTATTGATTTCCTGTTTCAACTACCATTATGCTAAACGTGGCCTAAGGTCTTATGGCCCTAGGCTCTGTCTACCCCGCATGGGATAAAGACGTGATAATATGTATGTATGTATGATTCTGTCCGCGCTGTATTTATCTTCCAAAATGTGAGGTTTATTCGAACATTTGTGCATAATAATTTATTTATTAAAACTTGATTGTTCCATAAGTACAAAATACTTATATAATTGGCGGACTTAATGCTTAAAGCATTCTCTACAGTCAACCATTGGGAGAAACAAAAAAACAGAGAAAACAGGTACTTATAATTTACCAATAATGGTGGATTATTAGCTAAGTGTTCATTAACAAGCGTGAGTGTTGGGATATGGTACAATGCCGATTAAGTGACTTAAATCTTTGTCACCAAAATCTCCAAGATAATGCTAAGTGATATTTTTCCACCGCTTCACTTAGCCCTCTGACTAGACTTACTTAACTGACTAGATTAGATTATGTACACCTTGATGTCAGAGTTCTTCATAAGCACTTCTCGGCCTATGACGTGGTTTGTTTAATGAGTACCAGATGGCAGCAGGGATCAACGGCTTAATAAAGGAGACAAAATGAAGGTAAGATTAAACTGATAATTATCAATTTGCCTACCTTCAGCGCAGAGCAAAGCAGACTGATGGTCATGTACAGGGACGCCTTCTGGGTCCACTGTTATTTGGATGATCACTTCGTCACTGAAAAAGATAAATTGTTATTAAAGGCTACCAAAAAAAAAAAAAACCTAAAAAAAGACGTGTGGCACTCGGGGACTGCCGCGGTAAAGTTAATGCATAACATTTTTTATCAACTTATGCAATTATAATTATTTATTTATTTATGAAGTATTTTTTTTCTTTGATATTGAAGCACGTGTAGGGACAGTTCCCTATGTATATGTATTAATATTTTATGTTGAACCACTACCTGTACCACTATTTTGTGTATGGCAAAGGAGCGAGTCGAAACAAATAATTGAAACATCAAAATTAATTCTAAATTAATCGTTCTGTGAACAGTAGAACTCGCGATCGTCCTCCCTCGTCTTCCCGCCCAAATTAAAAAAATATAAATATAAAAAAAATCGGTTGTTCTTCCCCACTTTCAACCCCACAACTTCTAAACGGCTCAACCGATTTTCATCAAACATGTCTAAGAATACTCGCCCGTATGTCACCTTTAATATGAAAAAAACTAAATTGAAATCGCTTCATCCACTCGGGAGCTATGATGCCAGAGAAAGACAGACAGATAGACCGACAGACAGACAGACAGTCACGTCAAATGCATAACGCGCCTATTTTTGTGTCGATGGTAAATAACACCCCTCTTTTTGTGTCGATGGTAAAGAACACCCCTCTCTTTGTGTCGAGGGTTAATAACACCCCTCTTTTTGTGTCGATGGTTAATAACACCCCTCTCTTTGTGTCGACGGTTAATAAAACCCCTCTTTTTGTGTCGATGGTAAATAACACCCCTCTTTTTGTGTCGATGGTAAATAACACCCCTCTTTATGTGTCGATGGTTAATAAAACCCCTCTCTTTGTGTCGATGGTTAATAACACCCCTCTTTTTGTGTCGATGTTTAATAACACCCCTCTTTTTGTGTCTAGGGTTAATAACACCCCTCTCTTTGTGTCTAGGGTTAACAACACCCCTCTTTCTGTGTCGAGGGTTAACAACACCCCTCTTTTTGTGACGATGGTAAATAAAACCCCTCTTTCTGTGTCTAGGGTTAACAACACCCCTCTTTCAGTGTCCCGACGGTTGAAAATACCTAATTCCTGTTCTGGTGGCAGTGGCATTCCCACAGTTGGCATCACCGACGGCCCTGGCCCGCAGGCTGAGCCTGGCCGCGCCGGGCACGCGCGCCCGCACCGCGAGCCGGCGGGCGGCGGCCGCGCGCGCGCGCACGCACGCCGTCTCCAGGTACTCCGCCGGCCCCTCGAGGTGGGGGTCGGCGAGGACTTGGATTTGGACCTAGATGTGCCGATTGCGTCGTGAAGATACTTATTAATAAAACATCTCTGTGGCACAACAAAAGATTCCAATGACAGGAGGTTTTGGCGCCAAGCTAAAGTCGCTCGGTTATCGTCATTGTGTTTATTTTCTAATATTTGTGCTTTTTCGAGTATTTGTGCATAATGAAGGTGGATTATTATTCGCTAAGTGTTCGTGAACAAGCGTGAGTGTTCGGAAGTGGTACAATGTCGTATAAGTGACTTTAATCCTTGTCACCAAAATCTCCCAGGATAAAGCTAAGTGAAACTTCCACCGCTTCACTTAACCCTTGACTAACTTGACTAGACATGACTACTGACTTGACTTGAGTGTGACTCGACAAAATGAAGAACATTTATGTAAAACTTGATACTGGCAAAAATAAGCTATATGTATGATTGCCATATCCACAGCAAAAAAAAAAAGGATTCCAATATATCTTCTCTTCCAAACCAAGCTGGTGTGGAAGAAAAAAAAAAACAGAATGAATCATGACAGGAGATGCGGCTAGCAACCCATCACTATTGATTTCCTGTTTCAACTACCATCATGCTAATCGTGGCCTGTCGAATGATCGTAGGGTCTGTCGTATGGGATAAAAACGTGATTACATGTATGTATCATACATAATGTACGTATGTATGTATTTATGCCGAGCCCTTTTAAAATTTACGAGAACAAGGATTGCTATTTCGGCCGAGGTTTGTATAGTGCTTTTCTCCTTTGCGTAAAAAAAAACATGTCAAATTTATGGGCGCCAACATGCCAGCGTTTCTTTTTCAAAATTTTAAAATATGCCTTCCTAGAACAAGCTCCTAAAATATTTGTAACGTACACTGAGTGGTTCGTAGAGGTAGTTGAAGAGTCGATATCTGACGATGGTGGAGTCTCCTCGACGAAGACGTCGCGGGCTGTCCGCGTGGATAAAGAATTCGCGGAAAACCTGGAAATTTGTATGAATCAGAAAAATGGTATCTTAAGAATAGACCATACCTCTTTTCGAGGCTCATTATCATTTCAGCTGCAGACAGTCTACTGCTAGACATAGGCCTCTCCCAAGGATTTCCAAAATGACTGTCGCGGTTGTCGCGGCCTGCATCCAGCGCCTGCCTGCGACCTTCTTCAGGTCATCTGACTATCTGGTCGGTGGGTGTCCGATGCTGCGTTTGACATTGTGTGGTCGCCATTCGAGAATCTTTCCTTTTTCGAGGCTACTAATAACTAAAGAATTACCTTGGAAACCACTATTGCTTCCATTTATTATAACAATGGGTAAAAATCAAAGACGTATGAATTGGACAACGAAAAGCTCGATAGCCTAGCGCGGCGCGCGTGTTTTCAACGATAGTGCGCGTCAAGCGACGGCGACGGCGAGTGCGCGGCCATGTTTGGATTGGTCGCCATTACTGGAATTTCTACCTTGAGCTCCTCCGTGTTTCGGAAGGCACGTTAAGCCGTTGGTCCCGGCTGTTATCCGTAGATGTTAGTCGTTGGGCTATGTCAGATGCTTTTAGGCAGCCTGAAAAATCTGACAGTGTTGTCCACTAACACACCCGGGTCATGTTCCTGTGGGTCTGGTTTCCCTGTAAAAAGGGTTAAGAAGGTCAGATGGTAGCCCGCTCCATTGTCCATTATCAGCTCCGGCAAATCAGGACCACGATTAATACCGTACCCTGGGCTCTGAAGCGTAAGCTGAAGATGCATCCGGGAAACGCACTTAAACTATCGTTGGTGAAACCATTACATAAAAAAGGTTTAAGAAATTATATAAATAACTATCGACCAATTACCCTCTTATCAATATTTTCTAAAGTTTTCGAGAAATGTATGTTTAAACGGCTAATGAAATTTTGTAACAAACATGGAATAATACACGAAAATCAATTTGGTTTTCAAAAAAATAAATCTACCAACTTAGCTATCTATACACTAATAAATACAATCCTCACCGGCTTGAATAATAACCACTTTACTACAGGACTTTTTTTCGATTTATCTAAAGCATATGACTTTGTGTCACACGATAGGCTTTTGAATAAATGTGAGAGAATTGGTATAAGAGGAATAGCGCTGCAGTGGATAGCATCATATCTTAATGAACGGTATCAAGGCGTTGTAATTAACAAAATATTAAATAATGAAATGTATACGTACCACAAGGTAGTGTGCTGGGCCCATTGTTGTTTTTGCTATATATAAATGACATTTTCAATATAACAAACCATAAGTGCATCTTATATGCTGACGACATTTCTATAATTATAACAACAAAAGCAAAAAAACGTGACAATGAGGGAATAAATGAGCATGAAAATGACATTAATAAATATACAATTGACAAAGTTATCCAATGGCTACAATATAATAATTTAAATATTAATTTGAATAAATCAAATTACATTCAATTTAATAATTCTAAACATCCTCACTACAATTTTACATTAAATATAAAAAACATAAATAGAGTCACAAGTGCTAAATTCTTAGGGGTAATTATTGATCAAGATTTGAATTGGAAAAAACAAATTGATGTCATAGGTAAGCGAACTAATCAATTTGTGTATGCTCTGAGACAGGTAAAAAAAGCAACTGATATGAGAACGGCCACCACATCATATCATGCTTATGTGGGATCGGTATTGCGCTACGGTATAATGATGTGGGGTAATAGTACAGAATGGCAAAAGACATTCATAGCCCAGAAAAAATGCGTGAGGTCAATATGTGGAGTCCCTCCACGCACCACATGTAAGCCACTATATAAAAAAATGGGTATTTTGACATTACCATCTCTGTACATTTATGAAATATGCTTATTTGTACATAAAAACATAAAATTGTTTAGGAAAGCTATTGATGTAAATAATAGACCTCAAAGAAATCCACATCGACTTGTACTAGATGATATAGCACACTCAAAAAAATGTTTAAACAGTCCACATAATATGTGTATTCGTATTTATAATTGTTTGCCCAATGATATGAAACACTTGACTAACTACTAATTTAAAAAGAATCTAAGCATATGGCTACATGACAGACCATTTTATGAAATTAATGAATTTTTTGACCTTCAGAGTAAACAATGACATTTGCATGTGAATTTCCTATTATTATTTTTTTTGTTATGATATGCAATTTTCTTTGATAATATGTTTATAATGTAAAATTTAAGTTATAATTCAATATGACACGTTATGCATTCACACGTCATTTAATATGACAAAACATGTGACACAATATTTAATAATTGTAACACCAATGTATACCATGTTTTTTGGGAATAAAGATATACTTATACTTATATAAACACGCTCGGACGAAGAAGTATGAATGAGACAACGTGATTACTTGAAGTATATAGGAATTAAATCATGACAGGCTAACCTGTAAAGTCGCAGGGGCTGATATGGCTAACCCGGTCTTCGTGACGCAAACGGTAGAGGCTTCGAACTTGCTGATGGAGTCCGGGGCTCGCGCGTGGGTCACTGTGGGACTGCTGGCTGAGACTTCCACTAAGCGCCAAAGCCAAGACTGCAATGAAATGAGTTTAGCTAGAGCTAGTGTTCACCGAGGTATCACCTTAATGTGAAACTGGTATATTAGTCATGTCTTCTTCGACCAGCGAATAGACCGAATAGATTCAAACGCAGCATGTTCAATTTACTTGCTGCAAACGCGCACTTGTCGGGATAATTTGTTGTGTGAAAAAGGTGCTCGTTGCGAATAGCTTATCTTAATAGCTTCTTAATAGCGAATTCTTGAATTAGCGCATTAGCAGACTGTCGAAAACTCGCTGTGTGAGACAGGCAGGCAGTGAATTGTCCCCACGACTATTATTCGCAGCGAGAATTAGAATAGAATAGAATAGAAAAACTCTTTATTGCACCAAACAAATGTATACATAATTTTGTTAAAAACTAGGTAAGATACAAAGGCGGACTTATCGCTAATGCAATCTCTTCCAGTCAACCTTAGGGTGGATGGATAACAAAACCAAGACAAATCAAAAGATTCGCTATGTGTGACCGAATTTTCAGCGAAGCATAAACTAGAATCGCTTCTGAGCATTCGACATTGATACTTGTTTAAGGCCGCTGATATTACTTAATATCTTACCTCAGAGAAGTCGCTCCTGGGTATAGTGACGTCATCATCAAACATCGGCGAGGGGGCTGGCTCGCACTTCTTTGGAGTCATGGTTCCTCCGACCAGCCGTACTCCGGCTGCAGCCAGCCAGCTTGCAATGAGCTCTAAGCTGTTTGTTGGGAAACCTAAGGAGTCTGATGCTGGAATTGAAAAAAATACTAAGAATTGAAGAATTTGTCTTTTCTTTGATAATATAAGCAACTAGCTTTTGCTCGCGGCTTCGCCCTCGTGCATTTCTCTCGGGAGCAGTCTATGTTCTTTTCGATACTTCTAACTATGTGTATAATTTCAAGAAGATTGGCCTAGTGGTTAGATCGTAAAAGCGCAAGAAAGAAAGCATTTTTATAAATGCGAAAGTAAGTTTGTAAGTTAGGTATTATTAACTTAATCCGCTAGCTCAGTGATCCGAGGTGGATCTTGGCCTCTTAAACGAGAGAGCCAGTTTTCTATTCTGCGCGATGGCTTGCCAATAATCTTTTGTGGAAAATACTGACGTGGATATACCTAAGAAAAATAACCCTGGTATTGCATAAGTCTCGTTCTCATTGTCTCAGTCTCATTGCCTACTAAATGATACATGAGTAAGTAGTAAAATAGCATGAAACTTACTAAAGAAGCACTGCCCCGCCGCATCATACTCAGTCAAGTTCCTATGGGTTTCCAATAGTCTCTTCAAGGCAGCCAGCAATGCGCTGGCCATGGTAGGCGCTTGAGGGATCTTAGCCGCTATATCTATAGCAGCTAAAGCACAAAGTGCCTTGCTGTCTGATTTGATTTGGAAACGGGCTATGGAACCTGGAGCCACTTGACGAGATAACCAGGAGGTTTCCACCTGAAACATATTTTCTTGACGTAGTTTTAGGGTTATTATAAAATTGGATCGAATGGCGCAAACTTTATCACCATCATCATTTCAGCCGCAACCTGTCCACTGCTGGACGTAGGCCTCCCCAAAGGATAAAAATGACCGGTTGGAAGCGGCCTGCATACAGCGCTTGCCAGCGACCTTCTTCAGGTCATCTGACATCTGGTCGGTGCGTGGTGGTTTTGCTTTTTGTGAAATATTGATGCTGACAAATATTCAGTCGAATGTTGCTAGGCGGTTACCGTAGCGTTACCTTTTTCCAACTATTATTTGATTTTATAAAAGAACAAGGACATGAACATATGGGGTTAAATTTTGGATTTTGTCTAAACTGCTTTTTACAAAATAAAATTTATGAACCTAAAAACACCTAAGTGTGCGCAATAAAAATTCATTTTGCCAGTGATAGTTGTGATAGTTTGGTTAACCGGATCATCGTTTGAATCCAAGTCCGAGCTAGAGGAAAAAAAGAAAATTAATACATGAATTACCAACCTTATTAGCAAAACACTCGTCCATCTCGAAATGCTTGCTCGCGCTGACCAGCTCGTCTCCATAATAAAAGTACGCCACTAAGTGGCTGTCCGGGCACATCTGGTGTGTCACCTTGATTGGCAACATGACCCTCAGCATATGGCGGTCAAGCAGCGAGTCTGATGTATTATCATGGTGACCTGCGATAAAAAGACCAAGAAATAACGGTTTAGGGAAATGGTATGGTTAATGGAAATGGGGGTAGATTTTACGGTACTCAAATCAAATCATTTATTGTACAATACAGATGTTGTCATAAAAATAGGAACAATTAAGGGCCCTACTAAAAACCTGGAGACTTATTTTTGGGTAAGTACCGGGCGAGCGGAGCCGTAGGGATAATGGTATAAAATGTATGGTTGCCATAATAGAAGTACGCCACTAAGTGGCTGTCACATCTGGTGTGTCACCTTGATTGGCAACATGACCCTCAGCATATGGCGGTCAAGCAGCGAGTCTGATGTGTTATCATTGTGACCTTTAATCAATAAAGAAGGGCAAGAAAAGATTTATTTAAGGTATTGTTCATATGGAAGATAAAATTTAATAAAATACTTTCATTAGGTACCCACTTCTTTCATCACCATTTTCGATAATCCATACTAATATTATAAATGCGAAAGTCTGTCTGTCTGTCTGTCTATCACCTCTTCACGGCTAAACGGCTGGACCGATTGTGATGAAATTTGGTAGGGATGTAGTTAATGACCTGGGGTCAAACATAGGCTACTTTTGGGCGCGACATAACCGAGTCCCACGCGGGGCGAAGCCGCGGGGAACAGCTAGTAGTATATAATTCCATTTGAAGAAATACAATAAAAAACCAATAAATTACTAACTACATTACATTCTAGATATAAACTAAACGAAAACTAGGTTAAAAAAAGAAACAAAAAAATTAAGGTCTTAACTTTCTTTAGGGTCGAAAAAAGCACTCGTGTCCATGGGTTGCAGTAACCACTCTCCATCATGTGGACCAAGACCAAAATATATATATAATAAACTGCCTTTAACCTGAAAACGGAGGTCGGTTTCACGGAACTAAAACCCTGGAGACTTATGTTTGGGTAAATTCAGGTCGAGCAGAGTCGTAAAGATAATTGTCGCTGCAAAAATGTATGATTGCCTTAATATAAGTACGCTACAAGGTTGCTGTTCGGGCACATCTGGTGTGTCACCTTGATTGGCAACATGACTGGTTCAATAGTACCCTTTTTGAAGTCTGATTTCCACCTACCTTCAAGTCCTTGAGTAATGTTTGTGTCAGTTCTGTTGGAGCAGTACCCATTTCTGGTCGCGATTTGGTAATGGTCGCCCGAATTCGCTATGGGGCATTGGGTCGTTGCACCCCATCTGTATATGTTACAACCCCTGGTTATCACCTGTAAATGATAAGTTGTCCTATAAGGTGAATTTAATTCAACTGCAAATATTTTAAGGGCAGATTCAGACCACTAAACTGAACAACTTTCCCAAATAAACATGTCGAAATATGAAAAATTTTTTTTGGAATCCTATACAAATTGAGAATCAGCTGATCTAGTTTAGTATGAAGAGTGAAAAATAAAATAAAGATTATTTGGAAAAGTTGTTCAGTATAGTGGTCTGTATCTGCCCTTAAAATATTTGCAGTTGATTTGTGTCCACCATATATATCATCATCCGACCAGTTCATCAGTTGCATCAGAGTCTAAGTACGCTTTAATTATGGTGGTAGATTTGGCGGTACTAGGTACAATGGAGCGTCTGACGTCTGACTGCCGTAATTACAGAATTTAGAAATATTAACAAGAAGGCTTGCAAGCCAACGTTTCACACAGAAAAAATGAGCGGGGAGTTTAATTGCGTCATTGTTATTGGTCGATAATATTAGGTGGCTTTGTTGTAAACTACGTAATACATTTCTAATAAGGTGTGGTGTGGTTTACATGGGTTTACATTAATTGAAGATAAAAAGAGAGAATACGCTGCCACACTGATACTGGAACAAAATCCGCGTCAAAATATTTCTATTCGGATAATTTCTCTGTTCTGTGGCCGTAACCAACTCTATGAATAGAATGATACGGTTGTGTTAGTGGCCAACAATGGAACATTTTACAAGATGCCTGTAGACATTTGACTCAGCCTAACGACTGCCATCTACCGATAACAGCCGGGACCAAAGGATTAACATGCCTCCCTGTTGAAGCACGAAGGAGCTCTTATAAGTTTACGCTAAGAGTTACGACAATCGATGAACAGACGATAAATAAAGAAAAAAAATGTTTATTTGATACAATACCCATCACTATTGATTCCCTGTTTCAACTACCATTATGCTAAACGTGGCCTAAGGTCTTATGGCCCTAGGCTCTGTCTACCCCGCATGGGATAAAGACGTGATAATATGTATGTATGTATGATACAATACAAAACACAATGGA
Organism: Apomyelois bistriatella; assembly: GCA_947044815.1. NCBI lineage: Eukaryota > Metazoa > Arthropoda > Insecta > Lepidoptera > Pyralidae > Apomyelois > Apomyelois bistriatella. The sequence continues at coordinate 1,136,932 of OX345705.1, forward strand.
AAAACCTACCTTTTCACGGTAGTTGTTTCCTTGTAGTAACAAGTGTATAATTCCCGGCACAAAAGTTGGCCACAAACGGGACGTGCTGCGCTCTTCAAAATTTGTATAAAAATCGGCTACTGCGCATTCAAGGTCATTTCAGTTTCTTGTCAACTTACATGCCGGGAACTATACCGCTAAATCTAGAACCATGATTAAAAGCGAACAACTCTGAAACGTAAGCTAAAATGTAGGTAACTGAAAAAAAAAACGTTGGGCTGATTATAATGATGATTGAAATAAGGACTTACCACAAAATGCACTGTGACAGGTTTGGTAACGTTTCCCGCTGTGATATACAGAGGTACAAACGTCCTGTCTGTCTGTGTGTCCGCTCGGAGCGGACCCAGCGCGGCGCGGACGGAGCTAGGGCGGGGGGCCGGCAGCACTAGAGGGGGGGCTGATACTGTGCTTTTGGAACTGTTCTGTGAGTGTAGGGTCGCCTGTGGGATGAATTTAGATTATTTTTAATATTAACTAGCGACCCGCCCCGGCTTCGCATGGGCATAACAACCTTCCTCTTGAATCATTCTATCTATAAAAAAACCGCATGAAAATCCGTTGCGTAGTTTTAAAGATTTAAGCATAAAAAGGGACATAGGGACAGAGAAAGCGACTTTGTTTTATACTATGTAGTGATAATAATCCTTCATCATTAAAAGTTTTAGAATAAGGTTCTTGATGATGTTTTGAGGGATTTTGATAAGGACTAAGGTTACATCAAAGAATTGAGAGGAAAACAAAAAGGGAGGCTTTTGCCCAACAGTGGGATTTAAATAGCTTGTGAAAAAAACATGGTACTTGATCGTGTAGTTCCATGAATTTCGCTCTCATGGAAGCCTAACTTGATAAGTCAGTTGCCATTGTAAAAGCGGCTAGTATGAGATTTTATAAACGCAGACGCTAGGGACTACGTTAGCGATTTTGTATGAGAAACCTATATAGTGCCCCTGACGGATAGTAACGCCAAAGAATTTATATAAAACACTAGAATGCTTACGAATAATAATAAAAGCAAGAAACAACATTCAAGATTAACCCTTATTACTCTACTGCAAAGTTGATTTTTCTTTAAAGCCTACATACAAATACCTTAAGTTCAAGTAAAAATTTGTAGGTGTCCCTTTTCCTCTTGAATTTTATACAACCTACCAGAAAGAGACACCTACAAACTTTATTTCGGAACGGCTTTTGTCCTTGTAAGCATTCTAGTCCATACTAATATTATAAATGCGAAAGTCTGTCTGTCTGTCTGTCTTTCTGTCTGTCACCTCTTCACGGCTAAACTGCTGGACCGATTGTGATGAAATTTGGTAGGGATGTAATAAATGACCTGAGGTCAAACATAGGCTACTTTTGGGCGCGATATAACCGAGTTCCACGCGGGGCGAAGCCGCGGGGAACAGCTAGTGTTTTATATATTCTATGAGTAACGCTAAGAAATTCCATACAAAATCCTAACGCAGTCGCTAGCGTCTGCGTTTATAAAATCTCACGTTAGGATTACTGGAGGTAATGACGTGTTTCGAAGTAATATGTATTAAGAATGTACAAAGAATAAATACGGCAGAACCAGCAAGCCTCAAAATAAGTTCGCGACTTGTGATATATTAATTCAATAATACCATAAATAAAGATAGATAAACACCTAAAACCCAGGTCAATTTGAAAGAGACCATTTTCCATCTTGATCTTGCATTGTAGCCTGACTTTATGGCCACTAAGCCATAGAGGTCGTGAAAAATGTATAAAGTGACAAGGTTACAAGGTTCTATTTGAATCCCAATTTGTGTGTGTGAAACTTTTTTTTTTTAAATAAATCAATAAATATAAATAGACAGGGACAAATCACACAGATTGAGTTAGCCCCAAAGTAAGTTCGAGACTTGTGTTATGGGATACTAACTCAACGATACTATATTTTATAACAAATACATATACAGATATACATCCAAGACCCAGGTCAATCGGAAAAAGATCATTTTTCATCTTGACCTGACCGGGGATCGAACCCAGGACCTCCTGAATAGCGGTCAGGCATGTTAACCATTACGCCACGGAGGTCGTCAAAAATTGTATAAAGGCATTGCGTTCTAACACACTTCGGAATGCACTGGGAAAAACGCTGAGATAACGATGAGTTCTAAGCTGCAAATGAGGAATTTGGAACTAATATACGGTTAAGTTGGTCGTTATAGGAACAACCTACAAACAGTTAGGTAAGCTGTTGAACCGAAGTTAGTTCGAATCTTGACTCGAAGTCGGAACTTGCCTGATCTTATAAGTAGTTTCCGAAGTTTTGGGCCATCTAACCACACCTGTCTTAAACGGGTATTTTCCAACAGATACCGCGATTAGATGGTGGTTGAGTCTAAACGTAAAAAAATTCCTTACAGTATTTTGTTATGTCTAAGAGATAGCTGTGTCGTGTTTATTTTATTTTAGAACAAATACATCTATCTGCTTACATTCTAACTAATATTATAAATGCGAAAGTGAGTTTGTTTGTTTGTTTATCTATTAATATTATTAAACGAGCGAAAAATTATATTAATTATATAATACTATTAAACGAGCAATATTTGTAGATATTTATATATATAAATTTATTTGTACTCGCGTTTTCAAAAACGGCTCTAACGATTTCTTTGGAATGTTAAACATAAGTTCTAACATAGTCAAAAAGATAATCTAGCTAGGTTCCACGTCTGAGAAAATTGATTTTACCCATATTTTCACGCAAAAATATTTTCTGCATATAACGAGTAATACTCGGTCGCCCAAGTACTATACCTAAATTGCGGAGTGAAACCCCAACGACTTGGGTATGATGTTCATTATTTTATCTTACCTCAAATTTATAGTAAGAGCTGCCATCATCAGCTGTCTCGAAGACGACACGAGCGACGCCTTTGTCATCAGTGAGGGCGTCATTGCACGTCTCGGTGAGGTTTGATGAGGGCAGGTCCACATCCAGGGATGTGGGTGTTCGGCAGACGCGGACATGTTCGTTTGATGCTGGCTTGTCATCCCAACGAGTGGCTTTAACCTGAATTAAATTTGTAGTTAGTTAAGGTAGTCAGCTCAAACGTAAACTGGCGCCCAACGTGGGGCCATTTGTGCCATATAGTTAACTAGCTGTTCCCCGCGGCTCCGCCCGCGTGGGACTCGGTTATATCGCGCCCAAAAGTAGCCTATGTTTGACCTCAGGTCGTTAACTACATCCCTACCAAATTTCATCACAATCGGTCCATCAGTTTAGCCGTGAAGAGGTGACAGACAGACAGACAGACAGACAGACAGACAGACAGACAGACAGACAGACTTTCGCATTTATAATATTAGTATGGGTACATAAAGTGTTGACACCTCATTATCAATGAGGTTGTGAATTTCCTCCTGTTTTTACCTTCATTTTGTAAGGCAACCCTGGAGAGATGACAGCTCGGTTTTTAGTGAGAAACTCCAACGTGACAGCTTTATCCACCACTTGGGATACCACGGTCGTATTTTGCCAAGTTCCAGTGCCTTCTTCCTGTAAGAAAAAGGTGAATTATTAGATGTCTTGCTATTTGATGGTCAAAAAAGTAAAATTAAAAATTTGAGTAACCCATGATCCCATTTAACTCACCTTCTAAATCTACACCTTACCCGAACATGTCATTTTTAAAGTCATGGATACCTTATCAGGTTCTTTAAAAATATTTGAAGTAATACGGTACCTTTCGAGCGAGGAACGATGATATAACCTGACTTTCCGCCTTTCGATTCTATCTATAGGTAGGTATTCGACCATACCGCTGGTATGGGTCACACACAAAATATATACACACGTGATTGTCGGTACTACTTATATTGTTTTTCAATGTATTGTAGGTGCACGTCGACCAACTTTTTACATCATTCTCTCAAACTCTTGCGGTTTTCCATTTTGGGAGGATAAAGAAAATAACTGATAAAATTTTCATTACACCTAGAGCGTAACTCACTGACCTGGAAAGAGAAGTCAGCAACAACGACATCAGGTGGACTGGCGTCATTCAGGCCTATCCTTTTAGCAGCCGCTGCGTGTCTATGGCAAGCTCTTGGAGCCTTCAGCCTCACAGCAGTTCTGATGCCGCTGCTGCCCGCGTTACTCCCACCAGCACCCCTGATGCGGATCACCAGCATACCCTCAACGGCTTCCGTCCATGGATACCTGACCAAAACGAATCTTATCACTATCACTACATAGTATAAAACAAAGTCGCTTTATCTGTCCCTATATCCCTATGTATGCTTAAATCTTTAAAACTACGCAACGGATTTTGATGCGTTTTTTTAAATAGATAGAGTGATTCAAGAGGAAGGTTTTTATGCCCATGCGAAGCTGGAGCGGGTTGCTTGTTTGTAAATTAATGAAACTATCAACCTCAACTAATGACACTTAGTCAATGGGTTAATTGGTTGCATCTCAAGATGGAATGTCTTCGGAGCCAAGGATCTAAAAGGAATATAAATGAATTAATAATATTATGGCAATGATTTGCAGGAAATTTTTTATTTATAAGTATTTATCTGTTAGGGTTTTAGTTTGTAATATAGTTTAGTTTGTTATTTTTCGGTTAATTATTTTTAACGTGTAAATGTAATAAAACTAAGTTGATTTATACAAATAAATGAATGAATAAATAAACTTAATAAAATAGATAGAGGTGGCAGAGGTGGTCTACCTCACGACCAATAAGGGTTTCTTTTGGTACGGTAATCTAAAACCATTTTGTTTGATTTGATATCATCATCACTACATAATATAAAACAAAGTCGCTTTCTCTGTCCCTATATCCCTTTGTATGCTTAAATCTTTAAAACTACGCAACGGATTTTAATGCGGTTTTTCTAATAGATAGAGTGATCCAAGAGGAAAGTTTTTTTGCCCATGCGAAGCCGGCTAGTTTGACTATATGTGCATCCACCACAGATTTTTAAAATTCTTTAGTCTGTGGCTATCAGGGAGGGTACCAGAACATTTTTATGATTGCATAATTTCAAACCTTATTACCTGACACATACGGTCCACACTAGTCTGTCGCTGGTCTTCAGCACCTTAGCAGCATGGCGGACGCTCATTTGGAATGGTGGCAGCTCATAGTTACTCACCAGAAATGCTGCAGAGCCCTGCAAGTAAGATTATAGAAAAAAAAAACATAAAAAACTGACTGAATTTTAACCAACTTCCAAAAAAAGGTTCAGGTTCTCAATAGGACTTATCTTCCATGGGACTTTGATATTTTATGACAAATTTTAACTTGTTTTTTTGTTTGTTGTTAATAAATTTATTGTACAAAGAGTACATTTACATATTGTGAAGGAACAGAATATACCATGTAGGGATCTCTTCCAGTCAACCCGTGATAGATAACTAGATAATAAAAATAATTTAACCTGTATCATCATACTGGTGGAAAAAGGATTTAGGAAATTTTATATATTTTTTATTAAAATTTTATATTTACAAAATATACAACTTAAATACTTTTTATTAATAATTAAAAACTGTTATAATTATAGAACATTAAATAAACGCTTCTGAAAATATTCAACAGTCATTTGTTTGTTACTTTTTTTTAACTAAGTGGCCAGATATTTTGAATTATTACTTCATTGAATTAAAAACTCTATTATTCTAATTCTTTTCTTTTTTCAATTAGTTTTACGGTCTTGGATACGAGTGGCATATTGGAGCTAAGCTTCGCGTTATGTATATTTTCTTCGGCTAAACTATGAATTCTAAATTCAAACGATACCATTTTCCAATATAAAAAGACAAAACATACCTGGGACCCGTCACTAAGCTTCGCTCTAACAGTCCACCGCCCAGTCGGGGCCATCTCATCAATGTCATATTGGACCTGAGCTATGCCCATTCTAGTAGAGACGCGGGTCCATTGAGCTGCTCTAGACCCGTCCCAGGCACCTCGGGGGCCTTCCAGCCATACTTCGTCAATCTGAAAGCGAAACGCAGTGATTAGATTTCAAGAACTTTTTTTTTTCGCCATTTTGTGTTGAGTATAACGTTTGAGCTTTACGTGAGAGTAGGAGATAAATAAAAAGTATCAAATAGAAATCTAGCACTGGAGTGCTATTTTTGAGATGTATGACTCACCCGAAACCGGTGAGTCGAATGATTACCTATTGTTCGTTTTGGAATGATTTCCATGCGACATAACCGGTGAGTCGAACGATGACTCGAACCATAATCGTTCGACTCACCGGTTTTGGGTGAGTCATACATTTCAAAAATAGCACTCCTGGTGTTTATTTACAGAGTGATACAAATAAAGTCAGGGTCGTGGATATTTCAAGCACAAAGTTGGGGACCGAAAACAATAGTGGTACTCAACTGGCAGATGTCGAGCGGGAGAGAGCTGTCATCCACCAGACGAGCCATTTGCTTTAATTAACTGCATATGTAAAATCTTTATTATATTCATTACTAGCGACCCGCCCCGGCTTCGCATGGGCATGAAAACCTTCCTCTTGACTCACTATCATTTAAAAAAAACCGCATCAAAATCCGTTGCGTAGTTTCAAAGATTTAAGGCGCTGTGCATCAGGGGAATACCGTAAAACGTCTATTTTTTCGTCGCGCAGTTAGCTTTATTCTTCATGGAATACAAGCATGAAAAAAATATGAAGTATAGTTCAAGGATCAAAATAAATGGTTACATCAAAATATTAAAAAAAAAAAATAATTAAAACCTAGCTAAATAAAATAGCAAAAAAGCTATATCCAGAAAAGGTTTCGTCGCGAATTACTTGATATCTTCAGCGACAACTACCAATTTTTTTACGTCTATAAAAAGAATAACATAATGACCCAAAGGGATACCTAAAAAAATTGCAATATTTAGTCATAATTATTGAAATATTAAATTAAAACTGAAAAATTTCACCCGAAATGGCATTGAACGGAGACTAGTGGCAGGCCAACCCAGTATCGCCACTTTCAACCTTATTTCATTACAAGTACGTACTATAATCGCACTTCACTCCACTTAAATACCTAAGGGTTGGGGATACAGCGCCTAGTGGCGATACTGGGTTGGCCTGTCACTAGTCTCCGTTCAATGCCATTTCGGGTGAAATTTTTCAGTTTTAATTTAATATTTCAATAATTATGACTAAATATTAAATTTTTTTTAGGTATCCCTCTGGGTCATTATGTTATTCTTTTTATAGACGTAAAAAAATTGGTAGTTGTCGCTGAAGATATCAAGTAATTCGCGACGAAACCTTTTCTGGATATAGCTTTTTTGCTATTTTATTTAGCTAGGTTTTAATTATTTTTTTTAAATATTTTGATGTATCCATTTATTTTGATCTTTGAACTATACTTCATATTTTTTTCATGCTTGTATTCCATGAAGAATAAAGCTAACTGCGCGACGAAAAAATAGACGTTTTACGGTATTCCCCTGATGCACAGCGCCTTAAGTATACATAGGGATATAGGGACAGAGAAAGCGACTGTTTTATACTATGTAGTGATTCGCAATATAAATAATGTTATTGCAACTATAAAAATAAAACAGTAAGAGAAAATGTCAACAAAGTTAAACTTGTAAATTATCCTTCGTTGTGAAAGTCTGTTAACTCGTTACAAGAACAGTTATTTGATTTGCACAGTAATGACCATCGACGTAAATTAAGTAGAGTAGAGAAGGACAACTCCAAAGTTCGTTCGCTAATACAGGCTGATTTTTGAGACACTACCCATGGCTGTGCAACTTCAAAACATAGCAAGGGACATTGGACATTTTTTTCAGGAGAACGAAAAAACTTCTTCTCTTTGAGCGCATGCTGCATTTAAAATATGAAATTTATGTTGACGAGAGTTGACTAAGAAGTTGCGGTAGATCCTTGGCTTTAATGTGAATATATTATTTCATATATTTGTAATATGTGCATGTTAATAAATAATGTGAATATATTATTTCATATATTTCTAATAGTGCATGTTAGAAAGCACTTAATAACGTTAAACTTGTTCTAGATGTGTAAATGATAACTAAATAACCATTTTAAAACCTAGCATATGTATACCACTAAAATTATATAACATAGATTTTTGTGCGAGCAACATAGGCACTTAGCCCAAATCAATAAGTACCTATTCTATTTATGCACGTAAAAAATCATTAACAATAAAATAATGCAGTAAAATACGAAATAAAAAATATTTTGATCAATTCAAACACTGCTGTTTGGTGGCAAAATTATATGAGGAGTGAGGTAGCAAAAAATTATTTTATTTATTATTTGTTTATTTACCCAAGCAGACGACCTGTGCACAAATGTCTACCTCTGGTGAGTGTATATTCTGTACCCTATTTATTTTATAGTACCCATGTCAAGTGTGCCAATTAAATGACTGACGTGTTTTATTCCAATTTATTTCCATTGGTTCGTATTTAAAACGATTCGTTCAAGTGAAAGCAATTGTTATTGTTAGTGGTCAAATGATTATTGTTTAAACCATTTAATATTAAACGTTTCACAATACGGTACTTTCATTATCAATACATATAATAAGACACTAAAATGCGAGTGTCTGTACATTTAATATATTTCAAAAAAACTGATTGAGTGCGATTAAAAAAGAGTAACAGAAACCAAAAAGACAGTTTTTGGAATTTTTGTCTGTCTGTATGTATGTATGTATGTATGTATGTCTGTCTGGTACGTTATAACTTCGAAAATACTCAACGGATTTAAACGCGGTTTTTACAGTTGGATTACATATAATTAGGAGCGTTGTCAAAACTTTGTTTCGTCAAAATCGGTTAAGGGAAAAAGAAGTTATGGTCGATTGAAAATTTACTTCAAACACTGCTTTAAAACTTATAGACAAAACCCATTTGAAATTTCGGCAGTAATAAGTAAAGCATGTTGGCCTATCGGTAGAGGTAGCGGATCATATTTTTAAGTAGAGGGTTCGAATCCTGCTTGACATCACTTCTTCTTTTGTTTTTACCCTTTTTTTGTTTTGTATTAATTTTTTAGAAGTCTATTTTTTTAAATATTTTAGTAAAGAAATGTTTCTAGAAAGTAGCTGGAATTTTCGTTTTCGTTTTTTATTTGTTTTCTAGAATTATTTTGTTACTTAGAGAAAGCTCTTAGCGTTAATTCCATTAATATAAAAGCATTTTGTACTTATCTATCTATACATATAATAAGACAGTAAAAATCGAGTGTCTGTACATTAAATATTTTTCTAAAAAACCTCTACGAGGCAATTAAAGAAGAGTAATAAAAACAAAAAAAAAAAACAATATTTGCACTTTTTGTCTGTCTGTCTTTCTGTCTGTGTGGTGCGTTATAATTTCAAAACTACTCAACAGATTTGAACGCTGTTTTCACAGGTGAATTACATATAATTAGGAGCGTTGTAAAATCTTTGTTTCATCAAAATCGGTTAAGGGAAATAGAAGTTATGGCCATTTAAAGTTTACTACAAGCACTGCTTCAAAACTTTTAAACAGTTGAATGCGATTTACATAAACGTATTTAATTTAGATAAAGCTAGAATTTCTACTTATATCAATAAAGACAAAAACACACTGCAGTCTCTATTAAATTTTAATAAAATAACACATTAAATGTTTGTGGGCGTATGATTTAGTTACATAAAATATCAATAGATGGCGCTGACTTTATTTTAATAGCAGATTGAAATTTTTCCTTACGGCAGCAATTCATTCTAATTATTAAAAAAAAATTTGGCTGTTGATTTAGTACTATTGGTTGGTTTTTTTATCGGTCGTTTGTTGTGTTGTATTGTAAGCTATTTGAATTGATTGGTTGGTTTGGTTTGGCTTTGGTTTAAAAAATAATCAAATCAGTGTTTGATAGAATAATACGGTCGTGTCGTAAGGACAAATTTATCTGACTTATCACTATTTATTGAGCTTTTCTCCAATTTTCACGCCCACTAAAACTTTGGGAGTGAATTTTAGGTCCTAATGACTCTGTAATAGGCTGCGTCTACTCTTTTAGAGACAAAGATTGATAGTATGAATGTTAAGGGCTCCTTCTTCTGAAGGTCCGTTGTCCGTAAGCCGCGTAGTCGCGGCGCTCACTCATTTTGTAGGCATTAAGACATCATATTTGGGAAAATAACACTACAAAATCTACTTCAGCTATTTTCACTATATAAATACTTTATCTAAAGGTTGGTATAAAAAGCAGGACAATAAGTTTATTATTTTAGGCATAGTATTAAAAATAAACTTCCAAAGGAGGCAACTTAGATTTTTCTATCGAGCGAATTTTGTCTGATATTGGTACTGTTACTGTAAGCGAATTTCACTCTGCTATATCCTCAACTAAAAACATATATTTTTTTCAGAATTTTACGACTGTTTAATACTGATTCCTATTGATTTTAAAAACGGTATTTGAGAAAGAAGTGGCCCTAATATTTAATGATATTGTAGCAATGTAATGGCTTTATAAAATTGGCACGGGAAAAGGATACAATAGAATTAACTATAGGTCTGGATAGTTGTAGTTTCCACAGGTTACGCGAAAAGCGACCTACACGCGGGCGGAGCCGCGGGCAACAGCTAGTAGATAATAAATAAATAAAATAATTTTATTTCATCTCCACAAAAGATAACAATTATTTATTTATTATTATTTATTTACGGAAAAAAATATTAAGAAAGGCGGTACGAAGTTCGCCGGGTCAGCTAGTAGAATATAAAACAAAAATCTGAAAAATACCTATGTCGCAGTATGATAGATAAAGCCGTAATATAGTTATAACCCTAGGTATATGATTATATGCCGTAACATAGTTATACGAAAGCAATTCATTACTATCTTACTAGGAACATAATTATAATACGGTTCTAGTTTAGTGATATGCTTATATTACTGGATTTAGTTTAGTAAAATTGTAACTTCAGTTGGTATTCTGAAAGATTAATTACAATGCAGCTTAATGCAATACAATTTATTTATTCAATACATATAATAAGACACTAAAATGCGAGTGTCTGTACATTTAATATATTTCAAAAAAACTGATTGAGTGCGATTAAAAAAGAGTAACAGAAACCAAAAAGACAGTTTTTGGAATTTTTGTCTGTCTGTATGTATGTATGTATGTATGTATGTCTGTCTGGTACGTTATAACTTCGAAAATACTCAACGGATTTAAACGCGGTTTTTACAGTTGGATTACATATAATTAGGAGCGTTGTCAAAACTTTGTTTCGTCAAAATCGGTTAAGGGAAAAAGAAGTTATGGTCGATTGAAAATTTACTTCAAACACTGCTTTAAAACTTATAGACAAAACCCATTTGAAATTTCGGCAGTAATAAGTAAAGCATGTTGGCCTATCGGTAGAGGTAGCGGATCATATTTTTAAGTAGAGGGTTCGAATCCTGCTTGACATCACTTCTTCTTTTGTTTTTACCCTTTTTTTGTTTTGTATTAATTTTTTAGAAGTCTATTTTTTTAAATATTTTAGTAAAGAAATGTTTCTAGAAAGTAGCTGGAATTTTCGTTTTTGTTTTTTATTTGTTTTCTAGAATTATTTTGTTACTTAGAGAAAGCTCTTAGCGTTAATTCCATTAATATAAAAGCATTTTGTACTTATCTATCTATACATATAATAAGACAGTAAAAATCGAGTGTCTGTACATTAAATATTTTTCTAAAAAACCTCTACGAGGCAATTAAAGAAGAGTAATAAAAACAAAAAAAAAAACAATATTTGCACTTTTTGTCTGTCTGTCTTTCTGTCTGTGTGGTGCGTTATAATTTCAAAACTACTCAACAGATTTGAACGCTGTTTTCACAGGTGAATTACATATAATTAGGAGCGTTGTAAAATCTTTGTTTCATCAAAATCGGTTAAGGGAAATAGAAGTTATGGCCATTTAAAGTTTACTACAAGCACTGCTTCAAAACTTTTAAACAGTTGAATGCGATTTACATAAACGTATTTAATTTAGATAAAGCTAGAATTTCTACTTATATCAATAAAGACAAAAACACACTGCAGTCTCTATTAAATTTTAATAAAATAACACATTAAATGTTTGTGGGCGTATGATTTAGTTACATAAAATATCAATAGATGGCGCTGACTTTATTTTAATAGCAGATTGAAATTTTTCCTTACGGCAGCAATTCATTCTAATTATTAAAAAAAAATTTGGCTGTTGATTTAGTACTATTGGTTGGTTTTTTTATCGGTCGTTTGTTGTATTGTAAGCTATTTGAATTGATTGGTTGGTTTGGTTTGGCTTTGGTTTAAAAAATAATCAAATCAGTGTTTGATAGAATAATACGGTCGTGTCGTAAGGACAAATTTATCTGACTTATCACTATTTATTGAGCTTTTCTCCAATTTTCACGCCCACTAAAACTTTGGGAGTGAATTTTAGGTCCTAATGACTCTGTAATAGGCTGCGTCTACTCTTTTAGAGACAAAGATTGATAGTATGAATGTTAAGGGCTCCTTCTTCTGAAGGTCCGTTGTCCGTAAGCCGCGTAGTCGCGGCGCTCACTCATTTTGTAGGCATTAAGACATCATATTTGGGAAAATAACACTACAAAATCTACTTCAGCTATTTTCACTATATAAATACTTTATCTAAAGGTTGGTATAAAAAGCAGGACAATAAGTTTATTATTTTAGGCATAGTATTAAAAATAAACTTCCAAAGGAGGCAACTTAGATTTTTCTATCGAGCGAATTTTGTCTGATATTGGTACTGTTACTGTAAGCGAATTTCACTCTGCTATATCCTCAACTAAAAACATATATTTTTTTCAGAATTTTACGACTGTTTAATACTGATTCCTATTGATTTTAAAAACGGTATTTGAGAAAGAAGTGGCCCTAATATTTAATGATATTGTAGCAATGTAATGGCTTTATAAAATTGGCACGGGAAAAGGATACAATAGAATTAACTATAGGTCTGGATAGTTGTAGTTTCCACAGGTTACGCGAAAAGCGACCTACACGCGGGCGGAGCCGCGGGCAACAGCTAGTAGATAATAAATAAATAAAATAATTTTATTTCATCTCCACAAAAGATAACAATTATTTATTTATTATTATTTATTTACGGAAAAAAATATTAAGAAAGGCGGTACGAAGTTCGCCGGGTCAGCTAGTAGAATATAAAACAAAAATCTGAAAAATACCTATGTCGCAGTATGATAGATAAAGCCGTAATATAGTTATAACCCTAGGTATATGATTATATGCCGTAACATAGTTATACGAAAGCAATTCATTACTATCTTACTAGGAACATAATTATAATACGGTTCTAGTTTAGTGATATGCTTATATTACTGGATTTAGTTTAGTAAAATTGTAACTTCAGTTGGTATTCTGAAAGATTAATTACAATGCAGCTTAATGCAATACAATTTATTTATTTATTAATACAGCTAACAAACATTACTTTACTTTGAATGATCCTATACCAAATGAAGAGGTGTCGCTTAGAGAAATATGCAAAAAATTATTGCAATTTAGTGGCCAAGGTTATTTAAAATGTTTTTGTAAAAAATCTAATAAGTACACAGTGTTCTACTAAAAAACGCGCCTGTAAGTACTTTTTGTTAGTGTTTAATGCCCATGTTACACCGTCGCCGGTTTCTGTTGGGACCTGCACCCTTAAAGTTATGGACCAATATATCTACTTGGGTCTGTTGAACCACGCTGATAGCTCCAGCTTCAAGGATGAGGTCTCTTGTCGAATCCGACTCAGCTGGGCAACGTTCGGGAAGCTCCGCAATGTCTTCTCGTTCAAAATACCATAATCAGTTCCTTAAAACTAAGGCTTCGACCAGTGTCTGTTACCAGTGATGACCAGTGACGTGCACAGACATTTTCCTTAGGGTAGGCAATAACCTACCTAGACCAGAACTATTTTTATTTTAATCTACACTTATAATTTAGGTATAGGTAGGTATTTGAGTTACAACTAAAACAGTAACGAGCAAGAAGATAAAATTAAAATATATTAATCATGTAGGTACCTACTTAGGCCCTGAAAATTTTCAAAAGACGACCGCCTTAACCTCCGCGCTCCTGTGGGAGTTTTGGAAAAGCATAGCAAACATATTAATTTGAAAATAATATTAAATAATTTGTTGTTAGCTTACCCTTCACTTCAACTAAATCCAATCAATCCCGGTTGATAACATCCATTTATTATTATTGCCATTTTTTCGTCAAATGAAAGGTTACTTAGCACGTCATTTTATAGTTTTTATAAACAAACACTCGGTTTACAACAATCACATGAAAATTTTAAACTACAACCGAGTAAATTTATTAACAACAAAAGTGATATTTTTTCACCTCATTGTAAACAATGCACATTGCAATTATCAATTAATTAAACATTCAAAACAAACAAATGCATGCAAGCAAAACAAACATATTGTTGATTTCGATACGGAAATAAAAATAAAACCCTACGGAATTGGGAATGTCATCTTGTTTCTATAAAGTCTTCAAGTCTACGCGTTTTTAAATTTGCAGCATTACTCGTTTAATATCCAATAGACACAGTTATCATGTTGCTGCAATCGATCGTAATCACTAATCAGATTTAAGTACATATGTGTACCGCGTAATTCTAATTGGCCGTAACATAAGTGAGAGCGAGATGGAATGTCATCTCATAGCATTTTGTTTCATCTATAGTGGAGGTCTTAAATTTACTCACACAGGCGTGATTTAGCGCATATGTGTCTGTTCATGTAAGTTTTTTACTTGCACTACTACACAAGCAAAAGCACATCTATACATAGTGATTTCTTAGTGGGAGTAGTAAACTTCAGACGTTTTACTAAAAAGCTGGCCTGGCCTAGCAGCGCGTATGGGGCGGCGGCGGCGCGCCGCGTGTTCGCGCAAATTCATAGATGGCGTTGTAAAGATAATTCAATATATTGTGTGAAAAAATATTTATTATTTATTTGTTTTGATTATATATTTTTTTAAATTATTTATTACAAAAGTACAGGGTAGGCAACGTCTAAACGTCTTTATGATGTGCACGCCACTGGTGATGACATATGAGTTCGAAACGTGACGTCCCTTACTATATTCCTCATAAGAAAGCTCAAGGTCGCCCAAAGAGCCATGGAGAGAGCTATGCTCGGTGTTTCCCTACGAGACCGAATCAGAAATGAGATCCGTAAGAGAACAAAGGTTGCTGACATAGCCCAGCGGATTAGCTCTTTGAAGTGGCAGTGGGCGGGGCACATAGCGCGACGAACCGATGGCCGATGGGGCAGAAAAGTTCTCGAATGGCGACCACGCGCCGGCAAGCGTAGTATCGGAAAAAGTGTTGTGACTAATTGCAACTTTAATTTTGTAATAAAAATAAAAACCAATATAATAAGTTTTGTTTTCTTTGATTCTCTGGCAGATTTATAACCGTCTGACTAGATTAGTTTAGTCAGATAAACATTACTAGATTGCAACCGTATTACAATTATATTCCTAGTAAGATAGTAATTAATCTCTTTCGTATATCTATGTTACGGTATATAATTATATCCCTAGGGATATGACTATATCACGGCTTTATCTATCGTACTGCGATACCTATACGACATTATCGAATGCAAAGACTATGTTTCAATGATTATTTTCTATTCGTTTATCTAGACTAGAACTATTTTTTTCATATTTGTTTAGTCTTTGTTGTCTAGAAAACAAAAAATAAAATAAAATTCATTTAAAAAAAAACATCGAAAACTGTGTCAGCCATTAGCAATATTTTGTGACGCCATTAAAGTCTAGGGTGTTATTTAAAAAAAAATGATTTTCACTGAAAACCACTGAATCGCACAATAAATCATTGGATTCTCCGGTTTTGTTGAATGAAAACCATTCGATTTTGGGCGAAACACAAGATTCAAAATTAGGTCTGTACTGACCATTGACTACAACATTGACGTCACATCATGGCGGATCATGGCCGGACCGCGTTTTCGTGTTCCAAATTTGAAATTGAAATTACATCGCCATCTTACATTTTTATTCTGAAATCAATACACAGACTAGGGAGGAGTTACTATACTAGAATCAATATATTTCGGTTTTGTGGGTAAAACACTAGGTCACAAATATTTACTGCATCAAAATTCATATGAGTCAAGTAGCCTATAGAGACGTGCCTAACTACATAACAAATGGCAGATAATAAAATGAATTAACAATGAAATACACTCGTACCTAATTACAATTAATGTGTACATCAACATACCTGTTCACATAAACGGACATACATGTAATACTGACCTCGTTTTGGTATGATCACGTGTCACGTGCATACACATATACAAAGTGTTTATGGCAATACATTAGCTGTCCTTATCATAATGTGTGAGTTAAAAGGTCAAGTGAACATGCACCTGGTGTCAGAGTTCTCTCTCGGCCTCTTACAACAGTTACAACTACTAGATGGCAGCTGGCGGCACTTACGACGGCTTAACGTGCCTTCCGAAGCAAGGAATCATCTTTTCAATCAGACAATCAGGTGATTCACTGCAATGGCCTAACCAAACTGGAAATTTCAAGAAAGAAGTGGTGATCCTCGCTCTCTAGTTTCTGGTGCAGAGGATTGCCTTAGCAATTCGACGAGGAAATGCCGCTAGTGTGCCGCACCTTTATCTTAATCATGTTATTATAAAAAAATATATAGGTACTTGGTTATCTGAAACTGTTATTTTAGAAAAGCAGTAATAAAAACAAAAATTAGAAATAGCTAAAGAAAATATTTTTCACGTGGGAATCGAACCCACGACCTTCATATCTTCAGGCAAATACCTTAAACGCTGGACAGAGGCAGTTTAGCTGGTATGTTGTTCTGAACATCTACTGTAGAGCTCAAGTAACAAATGCCACTACTGGCGACCAATCCAAGACAGGCCACGCTCAACGTCCCTTGACACGCACGATCGTTACTAAGCTCCTCGAGATTAGCTGTTATGTTATCCACTGCGAGTTCTTTTTGTTTGCCTGATCTGCTAATAGCGTCTGTCTTCCCATATAGAATACTAGCTGTTCCCCGCGGCTTCGCCCCGCGTGGGACTCGGTTATATCGCGCCCAAAAGTAGCCTATGTTTGACCTCAGGTCGTTAACTACATCCCTACCAAATTTCATCACATTCGGTCCAGCAGTTTAGCCGTGAAGAGGTGACAGACAGACAGACAGACAGACAGACAGACAGACAGACAGACAGACAGACAGACAGACAGACAGACAGAAAGACAGACAGACAGACAGACAGTCAGACAGTCAGACAGACAGACAGACAGACAGACTTTCGCATTTATAATATTAGTATGGATAGACGTGATTAGGTATAAATCACTATCTTTCGACCGCGGCTTCGCCCGCGTAAATTTCGGGCGAATCATCATCATCCTATCATCAATTTTATCCCGGGAAAAATCACTACGGGAATATTGCTTGTATCCTATGTCCTTCTCAATACTTCTATCTATGTGTATGCGAAATTTTAGGAAGATTGGTTTAGTAGATAGGGCGTGAACTCGTAACAAACAAACTCACTTTCGCATCTATAATATTAAGTTAGGATAAATCATTTATTTGCACGTGATTAGTGTATGTACTTATTCTTTATAATATTGTACTTAGTTATACTATATAGATTATACTAATAATAATTATAGGAGTTGTACTTGCAGAATCTAGGTAATCAGCACCATCAGAGAAGCTCCCAGCGCAGGTCAAGAACTTGTAAAACAAGTACAGTGAGCCACATTGAAGTATACCACTTTACAATTATACAAGGTGGACACAAAACAACTGCAAATATTTTAAGGGTAGATTCAGACCACTATACTGAACAACTTTTCCAAATAAACTTATGTCCAAATATGAAATTATTTTTTTCACTCTCCATACACAGATCAGCTGGTTCTCAATTTGTATGGGAAGTCAATTTTTTTTTTTCATATTTTGATATAAGTTTATTTGGAAAAATTGTTCAGTTTAGCGGTCTGAATCTGCAATTAAAATATTTGCAGTTGATTTGAGTCCACCTTGTATTTACATCTCCGATTGTAATTTTTTTAATGTTGTTCACTGTACGTAGAATACTAGCTATTATTTATAATGCGTAGGTACTCGACTGGTTTGTTGTTTGAATGTTTCTCTTTATCCGAGCGTGTTTACCAGTTGCAGCATTAGCTTAAGGTGATACCTCAGTGAACACTAGCACCACCGTCATTTAAAAATCAATATTCACTGAAAATACAAGTTATCAAAAATCCGTGTTATGTAATTTAGGTTCTGGATCTGAAGTTAATTTTAAACATATTAAATTATAGTTCCCTTTAGTTAAAAATTGAAATATTGCTTAAAAACGGCAACTTTTAGCAGTTTTGCAATTTGTAACTATATGGCACTATAATTTAATATGTTAAAAATTAACTTCAGATACAGAACCTTAATTACATAACACGGATTTTTGATAACTTGTGTTTCCAGTAAATAATGATTTTTAAAGTCCCCATTATTCATAGAAATAAACAAAAGTTTGTTAAGCCCATTTTAACTAAAATATGTTTTGGCCCTTTCTCTCTTACCTGACACTTCACGTGAAAGAACGAGACAAAACACATTTTAACTGAAATAAGTTTAACAAACGTTATTAATACGGGGATTAAAAATTAGAGTCCAGAGTATTTTTATTAATAAGTTATTGATATACTCACAGGTCCCAGTGCCGGCGCTAGATTGGTTTTGAGCGCGAACACCCTAACTCTTAGCGTATCGCCGGGCCTGTACCGCGCCCGCTCCGTGTGGATCGCGACGAGGCGACCGCTCGATATCCGGACCTCCAGGTGGCGTTCCCAGGTGCAATAGGCTTCTGGGTACCTGGAGAAAAATATGCAGCTATCAGGCTTAGCTTTGTGGACATGAATAAATAGTTTTATTGTATGTGACAATCATTATCATGATCATTTCGTGTAGGTGTCACGGTCAATCGACCGTGCACGCCCTGGTAACAGAATTCTTCTTAACCGCCTCTCGGTCGTCCTTTAACGACTACCAGGGGGCCTAAATCGCCACTTTGAGCAATTCATCGAATCGATTTATATTACGAATTCCTTAACGATCTGTAGCAATTCCTCTATTTTTTGTAAAATGGCCAACTAAACTTTGCAATACCTCTTCAAAAAAATTTAAAGAAATAGGAATTGCTAAAGAATTGCTAAGGAATTCGTAATATGAATTCGATTCGATGAATTGCTCAAAGTGGCGTTTTTAGACCCACAGATGGCAGGCGGGCCCGGCACGTAATCATCTTTATTATCAGACAATCAGGTGATTCAAGCCTGCAATGTCCTAACCAAACTGGAAACAACTGAATATATAGACGACTAGCTGTTCCCCGCGGCTTCGCCCCGCGTGGGACTCGGTTATATCGCGCCCAAAAGTAGCCTATGTTTGACCTCAGGTCGTTAACTACATCCCTACCAAATTTCATCACAATTGGTCCAGCAGTTTAGCCGTGAAGAGATGACAGACAGACAGACAGACAGACAGACTTTCGCATTTATAATATTAGTATGGAAGTATGGATATGGATTAAATAAATCATGATTGAAAAACAGTCAAAAAAAAATTACCAAAGATTCCTAAAGTGGTCTAAGTAGACCCCTAAGCGGCTTCAATTGGTCGTGAAAATAATTTAACAAGATATTTTATTTGTTTACCTCAAATTTATAGTTAAATCTGCTTTTGTATTTGGTTTTTGCGGCACCGAAAAGTCGAGGCAGCCGCCATCTCCTAGTAAAGAAGAAATAATGTTAGCACATATTAATACTATTACATTATCAACCGCTATTCAAAGAAACGCGCCGATATTTAGTGTAATAGAGTCTCCCCATACTTTAACATATACATAAGGGGTAACACCATCTATCGATCACTTGAGACACTGTGATTCTAAATCCGATAACTTTTTAAATAAAGCACGAAATCAGTTTGTAGTAGGATGACGATACTTAAAAAAACCGTGTTTTAATAATTCATCCTGGCAACACGCTCATATCAAAAGCGGTTAAAAAGGAAAGACATTCTTCCAAGTTTAAATGATGAGTAGAGTCTCTCACTGGAGAACTCACTCCAAATGGCAAAGAGCTCCAACAACAAATCTGCTTAAGTGATACCTCGGTGAACACTAGCGCCACGGTCATTTAAAAATCATTACTCACTGAAAACACAAGTTATCAAAAATCCCTCTGCTGTAATTAAGGTTTTGGGTCTGAAGTTAATTTTAACATATTAAATTATTAAATTATAATTACCTATAGTTACAAATTGCATTATTGCTTAAAACGGCCACTTTTAGCAGTTTTGCTATTTGTAACTATATGGAACTATAATTGAATATGATGACGTAATGACGACTGCGTTAGCGATTTAGTATGGCAAACCTGTACAGCGCCTCTGGCGGATAGTAAGGCAACTAAAAAATTTCATACAAAATCCTAACGCAGTCGCTAGCGAGCGCAACATCACTGATTGTCAGATGTGACAAAGAAAAAATAAGCAGGATCGTAACAAAAATACTTTTTTCAAGCCTTGATGCGCCTCCTATTGCCAAGAAGAAGTACTAAATATTTTTTTTAGAGAAACATCTTAGTCCAATATTGATCGACATACCAGAAGACAATACCCTCGTAGCAGTAGTGACCCTCATATCCTCTGTCGTGAGCTTCAACATCATGTGAACTGGACCTTCTGGGTGGAACCTCGACACGCAGGCGCGGTTGCTGCCCCCCGCTGTAAGGACACCCGGGACCAGAAACAAGTGGTTACGGTCCGTACATGGATTGATGCTGGAAAGATATTTTAAAGCTGAGGAATTGAGGACAAGGTAAAAAAAAATTTTTGTTTTTGTATTTTTTTTTCTGTTGTTTTCCTGAATTCCTGATAGTCGGTACTTCGAAGGCATGTTAAAGCCGTTGATACCAGCTGCGATCTAGTAGTCGTTAAAAGCCAAGTCAGAGGCCGAGTGGCGGTTTCGAAAATCTGACGACCTTGTAAACCACACGACATGAATTAATGATTTTTTTATAATCAAAGAATGGATAAAATAAAACCAAAAAGTTGTTTTTTGCCACTCCCAGAGCTTCAAAATTATTTAGTTTTCAAAGTACCTATTACATTATACGAACAAATAATAATAATATGATTACATAATTATGCCCATCTCAAACAGACCATCCTTCGTGATAGGACCGGGCTGTAAAGGCATTAGCGGTAATTATGTTACAGTTATAAAAACGTGGTAAACTGATGATTGATGACAGCTTCCTGTTGTTTGCTACCAAGGTTGTGCACTTAGCAGAATAGCAGATTATTAGTTTGTTAGTCTAAGCAATTTAACTTAGTTTATTTTTATTTAGTGCGTATACCACATGCATCCCGAGAGATGGGGTGAACTATTACCAACATGGGTCCTAGCAGATGGGTGTAAAAAGAAAGGAAGGCCAAGAAAAAGATGGTAAAGGGTCTTCGAAAAAGATTTTTAAGAAGTGATAGGGATGTATCAAACAGTTTTTCTGTTTCTCCCAATGGTTGACTGGAAGACAACGCTTTTAGTATTTTGTACATATGGAACAATAAAGTTTTAATAAATAAATAAATAGATCAAAGTAAAAAGGGGAGGCTTTTGCCCAGCAGTGGGACACATACAACTAGGAAAAAAAGTAAAAATAAATAAATAACATATTTTATGCTTTGTTTGTGTTACGGCTAATTGAATTAATTCATCAATCATTTGTTTATTATTAATATAAAATGTTCTAGCTCTCAGAAGAATAAAAATAAAATTGTTAGAATTTTCCCACCAACTTATCTACTACGATGAGAAAATAAAAATGGCGCTAGCATCACCTAAATAAACATTTTAGGCGCCACAACTTAATCAAGAGAGAAAAAAATAGAAGGCAAACGTAACAAGATATCCTATTCCGAGCTGGCAGCAAAACAAACTGAATTTTGATCCGTTCTCGCTTGTCACCGTTGATTTGTTTGCAAATTGGCGGGAAAAATTGAGGATGGAGTTTTTTTCTATTTTTTATAAGTAGCCAGTGTTGAATTGGACATTTTAAACTATTTTACACCTTTTACACGTTGTGTGAAATGTTTTATTCAAAAGGAATAAGGTAAATCTGTTTTAAACGAAGGACTCTACCCACAGACCCTTCTCCACTTGCGCTTTGGAAGTGGTGGTAAACTTAATTTAAGTAATGATTGACGTCATTAAGTGATAAGAATGTCGTAAATTGAGAATAAACAATTTGAATTTGACAGATTAAAAAGAAATTTAAGCAGCGCGCGATTCGAAATTCTATTGACTCTACCACATTGTAGTTACTGTACATGCTGATGTAAGTATTTTGTTTTTATGATAGGAGATGCCAACACGTTTATATATTCATTAAAGTTTATTCCATTCAAATTGTGACTATATAATATAGCCTTTCGGTTATTTAAGAATGACACACCTGTACGCACCTACAATAGGTATTTTCGATTCTTATGTTATAATAATGAATTTTGTTTTTCATGCTTGTATTGGTGATGTAAGTGCCTACTTTTTAAATAATAAACAGATAAATCACATACATTGAGTAAGCCATAAAGCAAGTACTAAGATAAAAGACTTAAGTAAAGTATGTTATGATTATGGGATACTAACTAAACAGATACTACATCTCTATATGTATATAAAAGAAAGTCGGCTCAAGAACGGCTAAACTGATTTGACTGAAAATTGATAAGGAGGTCGCTTAGAACCAGGAGAAGGACATAGGGTACCTTTCATCCCGGGAAAAAGTTCCCAAGGTAAGTTCACGGGTGAAAGCTAGTTTACTCTATTTATTTCTTAGTTAATTAGTTATTGATAACAGTTTATGACCGATAAAATCGTTCTTAAGAGAAAGATACCTACAATCAAGTGAATGAAAGTGATTTACACCGAGCAGCAGATATCAAGTTGACATCGACTTTCTCGATAAATATTTACATCGATATCTCCTCACATCCCGTTACCATTGATTACAAACCTCGATAAATTCCCAGGAACAGAACAATCAACACATGTGATTAACATGTACACTAAAAAAACACACCACATCGTTTCAGAAAAAACAAACATTAAAAAATAAATAAGTAAATAACTGGCACATTAGAAATTAAGAATAAAAACCGCGAAACGGAGTTCGATCTCCATTTGAAATTGGAACTAGTTCGTAACGGAAACGGAACCGGTGTTTCTTGTGATGCGCGCGCGACTATAGACTGGACAAGCATGCGCAAAGGTTGATGCGAAATGTATGGGAGCAGGTGTGCATAACTTTTTTGTATATTGACATAACTTTCGTTATTTTCACCATAAATATATCCGGCACTATACATAAAGGCCTTAAGGCCCGATATTTTTATTTATATTCAATATTTTTTTTCTTTGAATACCTACGACATGTGGAAGCAGATTGAAATGTAGAGCAAGGTAAAATTTGCTAACAAGTTTCATTTGCAGGTAAGTTTCTAGGAACCCACGGAACTTTTATATAAAAATAGGCCTTAAGTCCCCAGTATGTATTAAGGGATAGGCTTAGAGGGATAGGTTTTTCCTCCCCTTGAATACAAGACGTGGGAACTGATTGAAATATAGAGCATAGCCAAATTTACTAATAACAAAATATAATTTGCTGGCCGTATGCCGTGGTCAAAACCATGGAACTCATAGAAAAATATTGATCTTTATCCAGCGAAGACATAAATAGTCTGAAATAAAAAAAAAAAACGTTTAATCCGATAACATCCTCTATTATCAAAATCAGTTTAAATTAAAAGTAAACCCCAAGTCACGGTCAATGTCTAGCAGATAAAAGGTTATGAACCTCTGCTGGGTTAATAGGTCGAACAACGACCGGGGCGAGACAATAACTTGATCATAACATTAATATTACTTAGGTATATCGTTTTCATTCACCATTTAATCATTCATTTTAGACTACCTCCGTGGCGTACTGGTTAACATGCCTGCCTGCTACTCAGGAGGTCCCGGGTTCGATTCCCGGTCAGGTCAAAATGGAAAATGATCTTTTTCTAATTGGCCTGGGTCTTGGATGTTTATCTATATATGTATTTGTTGTAAAATATAGTGTCGTTGAGTTAGTATCCCATAACACAAGTCTCGAACTTACTTTGGGGCTAACTCAATCTGTGTGATTCGTCTATATATTTATTTATTTATATTCTTTCACCTTTTTAAAATGTGGTCTTTTACGTCCACTTTTCTGGCCGCATACGACAAACATGTCCTGCCCAGTCCTATTTTAGTCAAGGGAACGCAGTTTTTTTTTTATAAAAATATATAATCATTACCATATATAAGTCCTTAACTATATCCATACCAAATTTCATCAAAATCGGACCTACTTTCGGGTTATAGACAGACAGAATTTCGCATTTATATTATTAGTAAGTATGGATATGGATATAACCGCCTTTGTGGTCCAGTGGTTAAGGCTTTTGCCTGTAAACGCGGAGGTCACGGGTTCGATATCCACATGAAGCACACTTTGTTTAGTCGTTTCAAGTTTGGTAAGGACATTACAGGAATTCATAATAATATGATTCAGTGCTTCGGAAGAAACGAGTAGCCATTGGTTCTGGCTGACATCTGTTAGGTACTCGTTAAATGGACCACGTCAAAGTATGAGAGGCGGTTCAGAAGAACTCTGACACCAGGGTTTGCATAGCCGATTGACCGTGTCAACGGAATGACGATGGTGACTCTATATTATAAACTTTTGCTTATATTTGTGAGGAACAAAAATCAGCCAATTTGCTTTTACTGGTGACTGTACCTCAAAGAATTTTGGAATCGCGATTTAATTTTTTAATCTATGCTTAACCTACATGATGGGAGTATAATGAACACAAAATGGCGAATCCCTCATCAGCATCAGACATACAAATGACAAATAAACGGCCTCATTGTTTAGTTAGAATGACATAAAAACATGCAAGCGTGAAACAAAAACAGTAATTTTTATTTTGAGTAGGGTGACCATATTATAGTAAAAAAAGTTGAAACTGCCTTTTCTATGTTTATATTATACTAACTGTTGCCCGGGGCTCCGCTCTCGTGGGAATTCCGGGTTAAAATAAAGCCTTTGTGTTGTTCCAGGGTCTAAGCAATCTCCATTCCAAATTTCAGAAAAAATCGGTTAGCTGTTTTCCTGTAAAAGAGTAAAAAACATCCATACAAACTTTCGCGTTTATGATATTAGTAGGATTGTATATGTTACTAAGAATCTTAAGTGTTGTTTGTTTGCAGGTTTTTTTTTATTCGTATGGCGTAATAACAAACGCTAGGCGTCCAAAAATGAAAAAGAGAAATAGTATGAATTATAGGGTTCTTTAAATACTTTCTGTACTGAAAGCAATAGTGAACACAAACTTTTGTTTTATTATCTATGCTTTTGTATTCACTTTTGTTTTAGTACAATAAAGTTATAACAAACAAGCAAATAATTAAAACAAATATTGTGTTTTTGACTCCAAAACATACTTTTTTAATCGGTTTTCACTCTGGTTGGGATTTTGCAAGCTGATTATTTCATATGTAAAGCTTCGGAATTTAAAAGCAGCATTGGTCTTAGACGCCACCTAGTGGATGTCTATTTTAAATTATTATGTTGTATTATGAGATGAATGTCATATTGATGGATAGATGTATTGATATCATCTTCGTTAGAAATATTTACATCAAAGTTTAGATTTTAAAAACTTTGGCTGGTAGAGTCGCAGAAGAGTTATAAATCTTTCCATAAGACCATATCGCGAGACAAAGGATAATTAACCAATTTAAAGAGAGGCCGAGAAGTGATTTCAAAGAACTCTGATAACAGGGTGTGCATGGTCCGTTGGCCGTGTAAACCATAGATTATGATGATATATAGATACAATCCAACTAATATTATAAATGCGAAAGTGAGTTTGTATACTTGTTTGTTTTGTTTGTTTGTTTGTTCTATCCTATCAACTGAACCAATCTTCCTGAAATTTCGTATACACAAAGCTAGGAGTATTGAGAAGGACATAGGGTACCTTCCATCCCGGGAAAAAACACTGTTTCCGAGGGAAATTCATGCGGGCGAAACCGCGGGCGAAAGCTAGTATTTTATAAAAATAAAAATTCCGCGACATTCCTGGCAATTGGCGACAATGGCGGTTGGGAACAAGAAGCGAAGCATGACGAATAAGGTATTGTGTTGGTATTGTGTGACGGTTTAATAAACTCAGCGAATTTATATCATTTGCATGTAATTAGTATAAAATTTTGTTATAATTTCATAGATATTATTATTAAGGTGATACCTGGGTGAACACTAGCGCCACCGTCATTTAAAAATCATTTCTCACTAAAAACACAAGTTATCAAAGATCCCTCTGCTGTAATTAAGGTTCTGGATCTGAAGTTAATTTTAAACATATTAAATTATTAAATTATAATTCCCTATGGTTACAAATTGGATTATTGCTTAAAACGGCCACTTTTAGCAATTTTGCAAATTGTAACTATATGAAATTATAATTTAATAATTGAATATGATTAAAATTAACTTCAGATCCAGAACCATAATTACAGCAGAGGGATTTTTGATAACTTGTGATTTCAGTGAGTAATGATTTTTAAATGACGGTGGCGCTAGTGTTCACCGAGGTATCACCTTAACAATAGCAGCTTAAAAATTAAATGAGATGTTAAAGAATACGGCGACTACTGTAATACCTACACCCATAAAATTTAAAAACAAGTTACTTATATTTCTATTTTAAATTATTAATCATCACTACATAGTATAAAACAAAGCCGCTTTTTCTGTCCCTATGTCCCTTTGTATGCTTAAATCTTTAAAACTACGCAACGGATTTTGATGCGGTTTTTTAAATAGATAGTGATTTAAGAGGAAGGTTTTTATACCCATGCGAAGCCGGGGCGGGTCGCTAATAATTAATATGATCAGAAGTCGAAGTGAATTAAATTAGAACTGGGATTACAAAAAAATCGTCACTTCTTATTACTTGTTTACGTATATTAGCAAGTGCAAACTTACACAGAAAGAAAGAAGAAGAACTTAAGAACTTATTCAGTTTTTGTGAGCGCCATCTTAACTCTACGCGATAAACAAGTGCGTAATAAGGTTGAAATTACGAATGTAATAGTTGCAAGGATTCAGGTAGAGATGGCGTTAGTAGTAGCAACTCTATCATTTTATCAATCCGTCTTGTTTTCTCGGAAATATAGGTTTCATTTCACCATTTTTTGAAAATAATATAAAAATATAGTGATGCTTATGACCAATGTATAACGAGATAAGAATCTGATTCAAAAATGCGGCATAAGTGAAAGGCAGGACTTTAGAAAAAGATAGGCTATACCCAGCTAAAGCATCTCAAAAGATATCAATGATAAAAGCTGTGATGTACTGCAATGAAGCTAATGAATAAATGTGTCGTTGCGCGCGCTGTCTATCTTAGCTATGGTCATCACGAGAGATATTATCTGTGGTGCATGGTCGTGAAGGCGGGAATGGACGGACGCGCACCGCCAAATGTTGCCCGCGGCTCCGCCCACGTGCGCCTCGGTTATATCGCGCCCGAAAGTAGGCTATGTTTGACTTCGAGTGCATAACTATATCCATACCAAATTTCATCACAATCGGTCCAGCAGTTTAGCCGTGAAGAGACACTGTCTGTCTGTCTGTCTGTCTAACAGACATACGGACAGACAGTTAGTATGGATATGGATATGGATTGTGTTTATTTTATCACTAAGTATAATCCCATGACGTCACAATATACCAGATTATACGATACATAATAGGCCAGATTCCATAATATCGATTTGCCAAATAATCAAGTCTAGGATAATCTTAATATATGGGGACTAGTATTATAGGTAGTCTATCGCGGTCTCTGCCTTTTTTTTAAACCAGTGCCCCTAGTATGAGTTTTTCTTAACGCAGACGCTAGCGACTGCGTTAGCGATTTAGTATGGCAAACCTGTACAGCACCTCTGGCGGATAGTAAGGCAACTAAGAAATTCCATACAAAATCCTAACGCAGTCGCTAGCGTCTGCGTTGAGAAAAACTCATACTAGGGGCACAGTTTCTATACCTTGGGCTAACAAAGTTTAATACCATCGACACGAAAATAAGGAGAATAGAAGCAATAGTAACCGCCGCGGTTACCATAATTCGCGGTTACTGTTAGTTAAGTAGTAACAAAACAAAAGAAGTAAAAAAAAAATGTATAGGACCAAGACAAGTCACACAGATCAAGTTAGCCCCAAAGTAATTTCAAGACTTGTGTTATGGTATACTAACTCAACGATACTTTATTTTATAATAAACTAGCTGTTGCCCGCGGCTCCGCCCGCGTGGGACTCGGTTATATCGCGAACAAAAGTAGCCTATGTTTGGTCGTTAACTACATCCCTACCAAATTTCATCACAATCGGTCCAGCAGTTTAGCCGTGAAGAGGTGACAGACAGACAGACAGACAGACAGACAGACAGACTTTCGCATTTATAATATTAGTATGGACTAGTATGGAAGTATGGAAGTATGGATAAATATTATATAGATAAACATCATAGATAGAATTTAAAATCAAGTAACTAAGTATCTAAAGAAGATAATTTGCTGATATAAAATAGGGCCTATATTTTATGTAGACTTCTAGCAAAAATCAGTGAATGATTGCATTTTTTTTTTAGTTTTGTATGATATGTCCACAAACATGCTGTTTTACCACTTTTAAATGTATAATGTGTATATGTGTGTATGTATATAAATTGGTATTACAATATCAACTATCTGACTGCACGTTAGACTGTTTGGTCAGAAGGCGTGGTAAAAATTAGATAAAATTAAAAGAGCGTGTCACTTCTTTGGAGTTTAATGTCAGACTGTTTAAGTAACTACATTTTGGACGGAGGCCGGCTTAGAGAACAATAGAACGCTGGGGGAATTTATTGCACCGTTGTTGGACCTACCGAATAGCCATCAACGGTGGGCGTGCCACACTGTCAGATAAAATTCAATTTTTTTTTGGCTTTTATAAAACAACCCAGATTAGTTTTTCTTTATTATCTAACTAAATGTAGAGAGAGTATGTGTTATAATTTTATCAATGCCGGGATAATCAAAACAACACGCACGACCAAAAAAACTATATTCTCTATGGTTCCAAAGATTCATAGACAAAATCTAGCCAATCTGCACTACAAACAAAATGGCGTGTAAAAAAAAATGTGGCGCAATTCCCGCCCTGTCACATTCGCATACCGGGAAGCAACATCACACCCATATATTCGTTCACACAATAAAACTTCGCATATCAAATTCTGGCAAATATACCCGGTGTTGTAAATAACCAAATCGTTGTTTTTTTTGTTCCCATAAAGATTAAACAGCGAGCAGGCCATATTTTTTATTCGGCTGAGTGTACTATAAGCGAAGTGAAAACTGGGCAATAATAATTAATTTTTATTTGGCGCGAACACTGGGTGGGCAGTGTGGTACACAGGTCGCGTACACAACATCGATTTAAATAAAATACGTGCTATTAACATTAAGTACCTACCGATTATTTTAAAATTTTTTTTTGCTTAATTTGCAATAAGAGGTCGTCATCACCATTAGTGTAGGTATCACGGTCAATTGATCATGCACACCCTGGGTTACATCCTTAGTTATGTTGAATACCAGTCATTATTATTCATTCATATAGAATTCAAGAGGAATAAATGCAAATCCACAACAGCTCCAATCACATTTTAGTTTTACCTACACTTTCTAAATTCTCTTTCAGATATTATACGTTCAAAGATGAGGTAGACAGACGTTGTTTTTGGGTTGCCTGATATTGTTGCAATGTTTTATTTAGAAACAAGCGTATAGTACGTAGTACTTTTACTAATTCTGTGGTATAGGCTAAAGTGACAGCGTAATACAGTGTTCTTCAAAAAAGTAAATTCAGTTCCTCTATTAGCCGACAGATGGCGCTATTTGGTTTTAAAACTCGGTATGGTTTGTCTCTTTTGTGAACTAAACTAATATTGTGCGCTGTTATCAGTTAGACAGACGGACGTGATCCTATTAGGGTTCCGTTTTAACTTTTTGGGGGTTACGACACAATGTGACCTTTATATAAAGCTGTATTTAGTGGTGTGGTGTGGTGGGAATTAAATAAGTAAAAACAAAGTAAAGTGACTAATTTCCACCCGTATTAAGAAACGGTTTGATGGATTTTTTTTAGCTAAAATGTGTTTCGTTTCGTCTCGTTCTTTCACGTGAAGTTTCAGGTAAGTAAGAAAAAGACAAAATATATTTTAGTTTAAATGGGCTTAATATTTATCTTTGATTATATTATAAGTTTTATTTTATTCCTTGGTCCAATTTGTTTTTTGTACTTTCAAATGAAAACACACCCTTATTTGGAGTGTTGCCAGATAGGAATCGGACTGAATTTTTAATGGTGGCAATATTAAACAATCGAGTTAACTCTTATGTACAGTTGATTGCTTTTTGAATGTTCATTTCTGAGCGAAGGTTGAGATTTAGTGTGGAAATAAAATACCTATAGTTTAACAATACAGTGCCCCTAGTATGAGTTTTTCTTAACGCAGACGCTAGCGACTGCGTTAGCGATTTAGTATGGCAAACCTGTACAGCGCCTCTGGCGGATAGTAAGGCAACTAAGAAATTCCATACAAAATCCTAACGCAGTCGCTAGCGTCTGCGTTAAGAAAAACTCATACTAGGGGCACTGACGTGCTTAATTCTTTTTCTTATTATTATTATGTTTATGGCAAATGTACCGTTTCCCCATAGGATCTTCTTCGTCCGAGCGTGTTTCCCGGTTGCATCTTCAGCTTACGCTTCAGAGCCACGGGTACGCTATTAATCATGGTCCTGATATAGCGGAACTGGTTATTACAATGGAGCGACTGCCGTCTGACCTGCGTAACCCTTTTTACAAGGAAACCAGACCCACAGGAACAACCCGGGTGTGTTAGTGGCCAACACTGTCAGATTTTTCAGGCTGCCTTAAAGGCATCTGACAAAGCCTAACGACTGCCATCTACCGATAACAGCCGAGACCAACGGCTTGACGTGCCTTCCGAAGCACGGAGGAGTTCAACATAGAAATGCCAGTAATGGCGACCAATCCAAACATGGCCGCCCACTCGCCGTCGTCGTCGCTTGACGCGCACTATCGTTACGAACACGTGCGCTGCGCTAGGCTATCGAGCTCCTCGATCTTTCCTTTCCCCATAGCATATACCAATGTAAACGGGTGTCTGTTCGGGCATGTTGTCCCATTGCCTAAGAAAAAGATTTAAATAGCTCCTTTTCTTCAACAAAAAATCATTATTCACCGAAAACGCAAGTTATCAAAAATCCGTGTTGTGTAATTAAGGTTCTGGATCTGAAGTTAATTTTAAACATATTTAATTATTATATTATAGTTCCCTATAGTTGCAAATTACAATATTGCTTAAAACGGCCACTTTAAGCACTTTTGCAATTTGTAACTAAAGGGATATATATTTGAAAGTATCGTCATCCTACAACAAACTGATTTAGTGCATTATATTATCGGATTTAGAATCACAGTTTCTCAAGTGATCGATAGATGGCGTTATTAGTCTCAGTATGAGGAACTTTACTGGTACACTAAAAATCGGCGCGTCTTTGTATGACGGTTGAATATTTGTACTAGCATAGTATTCTGTAATCTGTAGTTTAGGTAACCTTCACCCTTTTGGGCGTAGTAACCGAGTATCACGCGGGCGGAGCCGCGGGCGCCATCTAGTGTGTAATAAGTAGAGATTAGGGAATATCCATGGGGAATTAACATTAGGGGTCAAAAAGACCAAAAAGGTCAAGACAACTCGTTAGTTTATCGCCCACAGTTTATCTACCTGTGCGAGGGTTAAGGGCCCGCATTACTTATTTACGTTGGCTAGAACCTTAGAGCATTGAACCAACCGGAGACGCCACGCGCAATTATTTTACTTATTTCTCTTTACATTTGCATGCTGTAATAATGGCTAAACAGGCTTGTCCAAAATATTATTTTTCCATCTTTGTCAAACCTTATTTGAAGCAATTAAATTATACATATGAAATAATATAATATTTGAATTTTGAATTTGAATAGGTGGAAAATTCTGCCACATTCTGCGTGCACGGAGAGGAAATACACACAATAAGTATCAACACACAATACCTTGGTGAACACTAGCGCAACCATCAGTTAAAAATAATTATTCACTGAAAACACAAGTTA
This sequence comes from Apomyelois bistriatella, assembly GCA_947044815.1. Taxonomy (NCBI): domain Eukaryota; kingdom Metazoa; phylum Arthropoda; class Insecta; order Lepidoptera; family Pyralidae; genus Apomyelois; species Apomyelois bistriatella. Next base: position 1,169,433 of record OX345705.1, read on the forward strand.
TCAAAAATCCGTCATATGTAATAAAGATTCTGTATCAGAAGTTAATTTTAAACATATTAAATTATAGTTCCCTATAGTTACGAATTGTAATATTGCTTAAAACGGCCACATTTAGCAGTTTTGCACTTTGTAGCTATATGGAACTTTAATTTAATATGATTAAAATTAACTTCAGATTCAGAACCTTAATTACATAACACGGATTTTTGATAACTTGTGTTTTCAGTGAATAATGATTTTAAGTTGATGGTGGCGCTAGTGTTCACCAAGGTCTCGTCTTAAGTGTTTGAATAGTGCATTAGATTTATTTTTATGTTATTTTATTTATTGGTTAACAGTTTTACAACCAAGATTTCCGATTTTACAAACAGTTTTAGAACCAGATTATTCAAAAACGTCGTCGCTACACTCACACTTGACAAAATTATCAAAAACAAGCAAAAAGTACACGCACATAAATATAATCAGTATGGCCGGCGGTCTTATACTTTAAGCAGTGGGGGTTGCCTGTGGCTACTCCGGTTGGTTTATTGCTCTTAGACAACAACCCATTTCAAATTCTTATCTCTTGCGGGGCATCCCCGACATGCTCGTTTGTTCATTGTTCTAATTTTATCAGGCGCTTTTAATTGTTCATTGAAATTATCGAGGATGTTAAAAATAAACTAAATTAACTTTCCAACTATCGCATTGGATATTTATACAAACTAAATGTTATAATAATATACACAACTTAAATTTTACAGTCCCGTTAAAGGACCGGTGCGGTAATGTTCCGAGGGGACTGGCAGCATTATTTTTATTTATTTATTGTTTACTAGCGACCCGCCCCGGCTTCGCATGGGCATAAAAACCTTCTCTTGGATCACTCTCTATTAAAACCGCATCAAAATCCGTTAAGTAGGTTTAAAGATTTAAGCATACAAAGGGACATAGGAATAAAGAAAGCGACTTTGTTTGTACTATGTAGTGATTTCTTTAACTTCGTTATATACAAAAGTAAATGTTAGACTTAAAGCCATAGGTTTTTTCTACCGGTCAACCAACTAGTGGTGCAGAGAAGAACATATTTTATACTAATATAACTAGGTATTTACTCCTCTTTAGAATAAATAATCAAAGATACTTCTTTAGTAATACCATAGCTGAAGAGTTTGTTTGTTAAGACGATACTTCGGTGAACACTAGCGCCACCGTCATTTAAAAATCATTACTCGCTGAAAACACAAGTTATCAAAAATCCCTCTGCTGTAATTATGGTTCTGGATCTGAAGTTAATTTTCATCATATTGAATTATTACATTATAGTTCCATATAGTTACAAATTGCAAAACTGCTAAAAGTGGCCGTTTTAAGCAATAATGCAATTTGTAACTATAGGGAATTATAATTTAATAATTTAATATGTTTAAAATTAACTTCAGATCCAGAACCTTAATTATAGCAGAGGGATTTTTGATAACTTGTGTTTTCAGTGAGTAATGATTTTTAAATGACGGTGGCGCTAGTGTTCACCGAGGTATCACCTTAACTCTAATAACTTTAAAATTACAAGTCTGATTTGAAAAATTAGTAGCCTGATTCTTAGGGAAGATTATAACCTATATAATACATACACACAATGAGCGAGTGAAACCGTGTAGAACAACTAGTTTACAAAATAAATTAGAAGATTACCTTTCATACACATGACCACCTAAACGTGTTGCTACGCCCGTGGTACGACGACTGGCTCAGCGATACCCTAAAAACGCCACTGAGCAATTCATCGAATCGATTAATATTACAAATTTCTTAGCAATTCTTTAGCAATTTCTATTTCTTTCATTTTTTTTGAAGAGGAATTGCAACGTTTAGTTGACAATTTTACAAAAAATAGAGGAATTGCTAATTAATTCGTAATATGAATCGATTCGATGAATTGCTCAAAGTGGCGTTTTTAGAACCCCTGTATACGCTCAGTTGAATCTTATTCCACCAGTATTTTTTTTATTCTCCAGCTACCACAAAATAGCACCAACTGAATACCGAAGAGAACATCCAACTGACGGGTTCGCCATTGCTCTTTTTTTTTTAAAACACACATACTTAGTTTGAGAAAAATATAGTTCTTCTCATAACATAAAAATAACCGAAATAGATTTGTTCTTAGTTGAAGACTACTTCGACGTTTCATTAGAAAAGTTTTTTATCGACGACTGTTTGTTGTCATATTAAGCTAAAAATCTCAAGTAAATGTTAGTTTGTCGAGTCAACATAAGTATACTATGTATTTACCGATGAAGGAAAAAAAAGGTAGTAAACTAAGGTTTTTCAAAAAATGTAGATCTTATTAAATGGAAAAATGTTTGATGTTTTTCTAGCAAAAAACATCAGATTTCAGAATTAGCAAATTGATAGTTTTTTAAGTAACCTTATAATGGCTACCTATCAGCTATTAGCGGTCTATCCCTTTACCTGGTTCCCATAACAAAGCCTTTAAAACAATCTATAAAACAACTGTGTGTTTGGAATGAGAGGGAATGGTCTTGTCTTAAGTTGGAAGTCATAAACTCAGTCTTATTATCAATCTACCTGTAGGTAGATTAACCTGACTTGTTGATACTTAATAACATGTAGTATCATCCACTTGAATTCCTCATGAGTGAGGACCATTACTCGCAAATACGTTGAGAAAATCACCCCCTTGACACCAATAATGAGACACACTTTAGATGTCATTTTCTCTACACGAGTATACGTCCTTTAATGGATATTGTGTTATTTTTCATAGCGCTATCGGTGTTTTTTAGGGTTCTGAACACATATTAAAAGTTCATTGGTTCTGAATTTAAATGGTAAAAGTCTTAGGATATCTTGTCTTCTTCTTTTGGTGCCGCTTCATTACTGAAGGCTAGCTGTCAGCTCTTAAATCTAATTTTACCCATGGCGAGTCTGAACAACTGTTCCACTATTCTAATGCCAGTCCACAGGCGGATGTTCCTCAGCCGTGACATTGTATGTCCTCCCACTCTGCGCTTTCCGGCAAATCTTCCCATCATGATGGTCTGTAGAAGATGATATTGTGGATTTTAAAAGACGTGACCGAGATATGAGATATTTCTTATTTTAAAACTAGTTCCACTGTCTTGCCTATGGATCTCAAAACCTCAACATTGATAATACGATCCGTCCAAATTATGCGCAGGATATCTTGTACGTCAATCGGTTCCTCACATCAGTTACCAAAGCGGCTCGTCGGCTACGGCGTAGCGTCTACGCCGTAACCCCATGACGCTCGAGACTTTGACGAGTGTCATTCGCGGGGTGCGATATATTTTAAAAACATTTGATCTTTTGGCTATTCGGCTACTAACTAACAAACTAATTTCACTGCCTATTTTTTTATCCCTAACACAGCAATGCTACTTACATTTGCATGCTATGTGTTAAATAGGCGGAATAAGTAAATAGTGATTTTTCAGCCACCTTTTAAAGTACGTCTAAAAAATTCATATACATATATACGGATACTACATGGCTGGCTATCATATTTTCTCATTTTATATGGTGCAATATAGAATTTTTATCTCGTCTGTCATACATAATTACTTAACACTACTTTTTTTCTTATCGAGTTTTTAAGTTAGATTCCTGGCTAATTTTCAAGTTGCCTAAAGACGTCAATATGTTCACAAGCAAGACTGATGACTGCTTTACGATACGGCATAACTTTCCATTAATCCCGGCGACCAATCCAAATCGTACTCACGCCCTGTATTGCTTACCATATTATAGTTACCTTATTACCTTAATATATAACTATAGATGTATATGTACTATATATAGATTTAACTGCAGGCACATGCATGGCAGGCATCGAACCGCGAAATCTCTCAATATGCTGATTGTTTGCACTTCGCTGGCGGCGCCACCGAATTACCTGCATTTTACATTTAATTATTTCGCCGCTGGACGCAATATTTTTGTAATTTGTTGTAAAAAATATATATTTTTTTATTATAACATGACTGTTACACAAGTATAAATTGACGGACTTAATGCTTAGAGCATTCTCTGCTAGTCAACCACTAAACAAGAAAGTAATTGTGATTGCATTGTAGAATGAACCAAATTGTATGCGTATCTATTGTGTTTAAGAAATAAATAAAAAAAAAGTTTATGCGATACAAAATTAAAAAAAAGAACGAGGCGACATAGGAAATTGAGGCATGTAAAGAATATTATGATGATTTATTTGGAACTAGCTGTTGCCCGCTACTCCGTCCGCGTGATACTCAGTTATATCGCTCCAAAAATAAGTCTATGTTTGTTATAAATTATATCCAAATTTCATCAAATTCGATCCAGCTATTAAGTAGTGAAAGCGTAACAGACAGACTTTCGTATTTATAATTAGTATGGAAGTTTGGATGTCAATGTGCTTTGCGATTCTGTGCCTCTGGTTTGGTTTCATTTGCCGGCTTATTTTTAAAGCCAAACATAATACAGTGTGTTTTTATACCTACATCTTATTGAGTCTACGGTTCTGATGGAAAGTGGTTACTGCAGCCTTTGGACGCCTGCAACCAGTACCCTTTGTATCAGATTTTCTAAACGCAGACGCTAGCTACTGCGTTAGGATATTGTGTGGAATTTCTTAGTTGCCTTACTATCCGCCAGAGGCGCTGTACAGGTTTGTCATACTAAATCGCATACGCAGTCGCTAGCGTCTGCGTTTAGAAAAACTCATACTAGGGGCACAGTAGATTCACAAGCGCGTTGTCGACCCTAAAGACTTCTTGAAGTAAGTCTCATATTCCCAATCTATCACCTTCCTTACTTACAGGAAATCTAGATTTTCCTCTCGTACAAGTTTGCTGTGTGAGTTAGTTATAAAGTCTAGCCAGGTGACAATCCAGGAAGTTTTTCAATCTGCCTGTCAGCATCAATCATGCTGAGCCAATAACTTTGCAATTGAGATCGTGTGGCGATATCGAAAGAGCTGTTTTATTAGCACGCCAGTGTGGATTATCTAGGGAGTGTCGTAAGCCAACTAGCGCCACCAATCATTTTATTTCTTTTACTCTAAAATCAGGGGGCTTAGCCAAAGTCAGTCGTAAAACGTTAACAACGTACGAAAAAAACAAAATGTATGAGATTGACATAAGATTGACCACCTGATTTACCGCAGCTTATGTCAATCACATACATTTTTTTCTTGTCAGCATTCGTTAGCGTTTTGAAATTGTCACACTGGTCTCTTGGCTACGGGTGCAGGCATAGTAGATTAGCATTAAAAAAATTAATTTGAAATTCTTTGGGTGTAGGTCAAATTGAAAAAGTCTAAGAGGAGTTCACTAGTTAATAACGTTTAGTACTATCGGTATTACTTTTCATTATTTTTCCTTATTCAGAAAACAAATCATTACCGCCAAAAGTGGCCACTGTTTTTTTCTGTCAGTTTTTTTGGTCCTGCCCACTGGTGTCAAAGGCTAATCCGCTGGACTATAACCTCAACTATTTTTTCCTATACGGATCTCCTCATTAATGATTCGGTCTCTTAGGCCTAACTGTTTTATTCACCAGTCTCAGACCTAATTTAGATAGATAGATAAATCATTTATTTGTAGTGTGGCGACACTAGCGCCACAACAATATCTACAAAGACGCACCACAGATGGCGTTAAAAGCAACAATCTCAGAATTGCATACAAGATGGCAAATTACTATGAAAGTCTAAATCGCGCTTGCAAAGTTTCTACGGATTGGAGCATAAATACAATCTCCGACAAGACATCGTTGGAGCCGCGGTTTCCCAGGCATAACACCCTAGCCTGGCGGGAAGATCTTCCCTTTGTGGCGGTCGAGCATATAAACACTATCGCTCCCGTCACTCTCCAAAGTAGTAATACAACACACACACACACACACACACAAAAATTAGGACAATACAGCAAGATAAAAAAAAAAAACTGCAAACAGATTTAGTTGTCTGTACATAGAGTTTTTGGAGAGAAAGTAAACTGTCGCTATGTCCGCGCTGTATTTAATTTCCAAAACTTAGGTTTTTTCGAGTATTTGTGCTTAATATTGGTGGATTATTATTCACAGTGTTCGGGAACAAGCGTGAGTGTTGGGAAGTGATACAGTGTCGATTACGTGACTTTTTATCTTTGTCACCAAAAACTTCCATGTTATAGCTAAGTGAAATTTTTCCACCGCTTCACTTAGCCATCTGACTCTGACTAGACTTACTTTCTTGACTTGACTGACTTAAGTAGGACTGAAGAAGATTAATAAATTCAAGAAAGGCCTTAAAGGACTAGTTTCCATGGCCGTAAAAACTATTAAAAAAAAAAAAAATGTCTGTACATAAGAATGCGCGTGCTGCGACAAAACGAAAAGGCTACAACAGCTATTATATTATCCAGAGGACAATACACTGATTTTCAGTTGTGTCCTGAATGCAGGTGCGGCTACAATTATAATTAAAGTTCATTTAGATATATAATGATAACAATAACAAAAAATAAATAAATACGCCACGCACAACATTCCCAGTTTTTATTTTATAAAAGAATTTAATTATTTAGGTACTTGAATAAGTAATCTTGCATCTGCTATATTTGAGCGTCAAAGCAGCACCCCAAACTACATGGCCCGATCTGATGGATTATTCGAGTCAATGCCGATTATAATTAATAGTCTACAATCGATTTGCATCAGTAATTCGCTGGCTGGAATATGCTAAATAGACTAGTTAGGATTAGTTGTTCGAATAATTGAATGATTCACTGTATTTATTTTATGAAATATCGCTATGACAGCCCTTTTCAGCGTATCGTACTTTAAACATTGGGCCTCTCTTCATTCATATACATTCTAATACTATAAAGCGAAAGTCTATATGTCTGTCTGTTAAGAGAGGCTAAGCCTTTTGGAAAGTGACGAAAGCGATAGGTGCTCGACCGCCACAAAGGAAAGATCTTTCCGTTATGTATATGTATATATATGGCTCCGACGACGACGATGTCTTTTTTTTTAACCAGACTAACACTTCTAAGGGCAGCCTTGTCGCATCACTTTAGAGTCCTACGCTTTGATTTGGCGGCACTGGTTATTATGACGCTGCTACTTCACTTGGCTATTTGTATACGAATATTTGCCTATTTGATCATGTATAGATAGACGGTATATTGGCCAAACTTTTGCGTTGTTTGCCTATTTTGCCTATTCGTCGAATATTTTGGCAAACACGCGAAACCACATATTATAAAGAGGAAATATTTGATTGTTTGCAATAGGTTTCGAAACTACTGAAAAATTATTTCACTGCTTGAAAGCCACACTATTCCCGAGTGACATAGACTACGTTTGTTAAGCCTATATTAGTTAAAATGTGTTTCGTCTCGTTCTTTCACATGAAGTGTCAGGTAAGAGAGAAAGAGCCAAAACATATTTTAGTTAAAATGGGCTTATCAAACGTTTCTTAATATGGCGGGTATGTATCGGGCGAAGCCGAGGTGGGCAGCAAGTAATTTATAATGGAGCTACTGCCGTCTGATATCCGTCCATTATACACTCATAGATATACTTATTTACAGCGGGACAGTTTACGATCTTTTTTTTTTTTTTTTTTTGACGGACCTACAATATTAGCTTCGATGAGCTTTAATATTTACATTTACATATTTTATTATTTTTTTAATATTTATGATGTCTTGTCGGAGGTTGTGTATATAGCTCCAATCAGTAGAAACTTTGCAAGCGCGATTTAGATTGTCATAGTAATTTGCTGTCTTGTACGCAACTTTTGATTTGTTCGATTTGAGCTCAATCTGTTTGAGCGTCTTTGTAGATATTTGTTATGGCACTAGTGTCGTTACTACCTCTTTACCGATTTTCATGAAATTTGTTATGAATAGGGATAGTTAAGGACCGGGGTTCAAACATACTCTTTGGCGCAATATAAACGAGTACCACGCGGGCGAAGCCGTGGGCAACAGCTAGCGTATACATATTTGACATGGAGTTGGCCTAAAACGCCACACTGAGCGTGTTGTTAAGATCTTTCTTTCCCGTTGCCTTATGTGAACAATGGAGTTTTAGTGTAGAATCTATAAAATTGTTCAAATCAGTTTACCGTGGGGTATCGCCATAGGCAAAAGAATTTAGGCAAATTTCTTTAATCTGTAGCCATAGGTAAGATCATCGAATTTAAAAAAATATTTTTGAAAGATTGGGAATAAGGAAAAATTGGGAAGTGGAGGATCTAGTGCAGGAGCCTAACATAGGTGAATCCAAGGCGGCAGGACTATGATGGCTGGGCACGTGGAGGGGATGAGAGAAGATCGGGCAGTCAAGAAAGCGTACACAAGACGACCAAGTGGAAAGCGACCAGTCTGTCGTCCTAGGTACTGCAGGAGTGATAATTGGAAAGGACCTGAAAGCCCTCCAAAAAGCCGACTGGCAAGGGAAGGCTCTGAGCAGAGAGCGGCGGAGAGCTTATGGGGATTACTACCATCTCTTAAAACCAAGATCCAGTGAGTAAGGGAGATGTCGCCTTACATCACGTATTGCGTTTTTCCCGTTTACTCACTGGAACTTGCATGGTTTTTGGAGATGATAGTAGGCCACCAGGTGTCTGAGACCAAAATCCTTTTTGGGTCGCTGAGCCATCGCAGTAAGTATAAAAGTCCATGCACATAGAAAGGCGAAACCGCGAAACATAGCTAATTATTAAATAAAAATTTAGTACCGGTAACAGATGACCATTTATTTCGCCAGTTAAATGCTTACAGGCGAACTAAATTCGGCGAACCATTAGAATTAATGTTGGCCGCTATGTCAGCGGCTGCGATGCGATCTACATCGTAATTACTATCGGTTGAATTCATTGTTATAGTGGTTGTACGTTAAATTGTGTCTGCGCTAATTTTAGGAATTAGATGATAAGCTAGCTCAAAAGATTTTGTTCTTTTCCTTAATATTTGTTTTTTCAATCATTGTAGCGTCACCTAGGATCACCATAAGAGCTTCATCTCATTTCAAAACCCATTCAAAGTGAGGTATAAGCTCATTCCCGAGTAAATTGCCATTTCCAAACATTAAAAAAGATATTCCTAATGCCCTGGAATTTACAAAGAAATAATCGTAATTAATTTCCGCTCCATTTATCGTGTTTTATCGTTTTCTGAACCAAGGAAGGCACTTTATGGACGGCCGATTTGGCTGGTAGAGTTATTGAATTTTATTTATAGAGACGACATAATTCAAGGGGTAGAGACGCTTGGGCCGTGATAAGAATGCTGGCTTATATCTTGGACAAAAAGTTAGTATTGCGATCCAGCGAGGGAATGCTGCCAGCATTTTGGGCACGTTGCCTCAAATTGTAGATAGTTTTTAGGTTATTCCGTAGACTCTTAGTTTTCTTATTATTTTGTTTTAATTTATTGTATAATTATTTAATAGTTAATAAACATACTTACCTTTATTCAGGGAGTTTATATTCTACTACTTCTCAGTATATTCGCTGGGCGCGCAATTTACTCTCATGTCTGCCCAGGCTACCTTCACTTGGCTCGTTCGTATGTAAGTGCCTTATAATAATGCAGTTTTCAATGTCTATGAAGTACCTACATACACATACCTCATAAAGATTGCCGTTGCATGTTTATTGCTTAGGCGTTACGGCTGCATTTTGTACTTTGCTGGTAGAATTTTTTTGGTGCAAATAGCATTATTTAATCTGTGAGTATTCATATTTATTGTGAGTATTTTAAATCTTTGGTACAATATAGAGTTCGGTATTGTATTGTAAATGGAGAACCATTAAGATGACGATGAATTGTCAATTCTTTTCTTAAGTCTCACTGGACACTATCACCACTGTCGCTTCTAGAAAAAACATACATTTTTCTGAGTCTAATTATATGAACATTATCGGAAATATTCTGAGAGAAATTTCCATTAAAGTTTATGAAAAATATAGTGGAAAATATTAACCAAAACGAGAAAGAGAGTTGTAACTAATCTTAGTTTGTGTGCCTAATGGCCATTTTCACCAACAAACTTCTAAGTGATTCCATACTAAGATTCCTTTAAGCTAAGGGTACCCGTAAATCCAACTCCTACCTAAATTCATTTTCACCATGCTAAGTGTTACCTACGAAACCGGCCCTTAGTTAGGTTACAGATGGTGATGTTAGGGGATGTCATTCAACGTATCGACGACATATCGATACTTAAACAAATTGCAATATCTTTGAAATTCATAACAAATTTTATGAAAAAGACTTAAAATATGTTAAGTTAGTGTACAATTACATATTTTGACAATATTTCGACTTATAAAAATACTAGCTGTTCCCCGCGGCTTCGCCCCGCGTGGGACTCGGTTATATCGCGCCCAAAAGTAGCCTATGTTTGACCTCAGGTCGTTAACTACATCCCTACCAAATTTCATCACAATCGGTCCAGCAGTTTAGCCGTGAAGAGGTGACAGACAGACAGACAGACAGAAAGACAGACAGACAGACAGACTTTTGCATTTATAATATTAGTATGGAAAGTATGGATATAGATAGTATGGATGGATGGATGAAAACAAGAAAAAACACAAGCGACATGAGCCGTGGCTCTATGGTTTATTACTTTTGCCTACGTTCTGTTTTGTGGTATATCAAACATTTGGAAATTCTTTTTTTTTTTCTTTGTCACATCTGCAATCAGCGATGTTGCGCTTTAAGCAGATTTGTTGGGAGCTCTTTGTCATTTGGAGTGAGTTCTCCAGTGAAAGACTCTACTCATCATTTAAACTTGGAAGAATGTCTTTCCTTTTTAATCGCTTTTGATATGAGCGTGTTGTCAGATATGAGCGTGTTGTCAGAAATGGAAATTCTAAAGACAATTAAGTAATGTAGTAGAATATACTAGTCTTTATAGAATATATTTGTATGTAACAATATGATTTACGTTATAATAATAATAATATCAGTTTATTTCAGACATTTAGTCCATTTGGTTAGTAAACAATAGTGCTTAACCTAGTGTTAGTAACACATTTCACAAAAATGAAATAATATTGCCATTCAATGTCGCTCAATCCCATTTGAGATCGAGCAGCAGTGATTGACATAAGTACAGTCCAACCTACTTGTAATCATGCTCAGGATGCTGTTGGATGTTATTCGTTAGGTATTTTACCTATTAAAATTTTGTAAGGGAAAAGAAACTAAAATAGTACCGAAACAAAATACAGATAACGGAACACCATCCCTGCAACATCTGGATGACTTCAAATAAAAAAGAACAATAGAATGCTTCATCTACTTGGTGGCTTGTTCGTTGCCGGTTTTCGGTCTTAAAATCCTTGATGTGAAATCATACTTAATTTTACAGTTTAAACAGCCTCAAGAGCATCGAAGAATATTATAACTAAACGAAACTGCCAATTCCATATGCATTTTATTTCAAAAATATACTACAAAACGGCTAGGGGTCGGTTAAGTATCGATTGATCGACCCCCTAAATATAAGAGGCCTCCTAAGCATATAGGTAACACTTAAGCTTTGGTGAAAACGAATTTCTGAATAAGAGCCCCCTAAACATCACTAAGTGGTCCCCTAAACATAGGAACTTGTTGGTGAAAACGGGCATCAGTGCCTCTTCTCACCTTCAGAAGATGAGGCCTAACATGGCTAGGACTCAGGATAAATTTATCTATGACTGGAAAAAGAACAACGATTATCAGTTCATCCGTTTGGGAGCTACGCTACCACAGACACGTTGGAATTTGTCAAGGCTTATTTCCTAATTCTATGGTCTGTAATTTTTATTTTTATTAACAACAAGCATATTGACTATTACGTAACTCTGACAAACATGCATTGCCGCGCCGAAAAATGCACATTTGGTAATCTATCAATGCATGAAAATTGTTTGTGGAAATGGAAAATCTGGCACCACCGTTATTTATCGGCTCCGGCTGGAAATATTGGCATATTTTGGAATACTCGCCCTGGCAACACTCATGATTTGTGGTTGCGACGAGCTGAAGCCAGAAATCAAAACCAAATGGAGTGTTATTCCTGGAACTGAATGAGCTTGTCATTTGAGCTTGACATGAGTTGTCAATGAGTGTATCATTATGTACTGTCTTATCAGTAATAGTACTTTTCTTCAATTGTCATGAACTGCATTTGTGTCCAATAAATGGCAAACCAGATGATGTGACCCGAGCGAGGGGCCTAGCTACCTGTAGCACAGGTTCCAATAGGAACCTATTTCAGGAGCTAGTCTCCTAACAAGGGTGAATCAGTTATAAATCACCAAAATGTAATTTTCGTTAGAACCTTTCTTACTTTGTATGACTCACCTTTTAATGGATAAAAATAAACGTTTTATTAATTTATTTTCGATAGCTTAAAAAATTTAAAATAATTGATTTTCTACCCGGTTAACATGACTGCGTTTTTTTAAATTAAGGGCTAATTTTTGATTTTGTATCTGAATTTGAATCTACATGTATTTATAAAAAGTACTATCTACACTGAACCCCTTGATACTTTATTATTTCATACAAAGCGCTTATTAACTTAGGGATTTTGCAGAACGCTGATTGACAGACTATAAAAAAAATATAAGTTTCATTTGTTTTAAATTAATATCTACGAATTTTACCAAATATGTTCTCGTTAAAAACTCCATTTGATTCTCAATCCTTGCAAGAAAGGAAACCTGTGTGATTTTATTGAAAATGCAGTTTATTTAAGCGTTTTTAACAACAAATGTGCTCTTTGAACTAGGAATTTCTATGCTAAACGTTTATTACCTCCTTGATATTTCTTCGAACGTGTTAGTAGTAGTAGTAGTTAAATTGTTAGCAAGCTTTAGAGCCCACGTATGCTTTAATCGTGGTCTTAGATAGATAACACTTGGTTATTACATTGGAGCGAATGTGGTCTGACCTCCGTAACATTTTTACAGAAAAACATAATGGCCGGCAAAGCGCACGTGACACTCCTGGTGTTACAGGTGTTCATAGGCAACGGTAACAACTTCCCATCAGGTGGCCCGTATGCCTGTTTACCTGCCAAATGGTATAAGAAAAAGAAAAAACTAGACCAGTATAATCATGATCCAAGTGTATTAGTATCTGACACAGCTTAAAGACTACCAACCAGCGATAACAGCTGGATCAACGGCATATCGTGCTTTCCGAAGCTCGAAAAACCTCAAGATATAAATGCCTCTTCTTTTAAGCCGACTACGGCGAAGTAAAAAGGAAGGGTAATGATTTTGGCAGTCTATGTATGTAAGTATGTATGTATATATGTTCCATCGTAGCGGCTAAGCTACTGGACCGGTTTTAATGAATGAGGTGTCAAAAGATTCGTAAAAATAGCGCAAGTAACATAGGCTATATAAATTGTATCAAAATTTAAACTGACGCAATTTAAACCTCAGATGCTAACCTCAAAAAAAAATTAACTGAGACTGTCATCACGTGTTTGGTATGAAAAGAAAGGTCTTGGCGAGCCCATTCCAAATATGTATATAATTTATATTGTTTTGGTCAAAATAAAGGAAGGAATGTTTAAAATGTAGTCATAAATTAGTACATTTCGCGCGGTCCAGTCATTTCCGTTCGGGCAACGGAAAAGTATTAAATAAAAATTAAGTTAAAAATATTTTTCTAAGGCAATAGTACCACGTACCACATGATATTACTATGGCGCTGTAGAGCTCCTCAAAACGTCAGATACTTATATGTAAATGCTCGTGGTACATCCAATCCTATATCAGTAAAACATTGGAGAGTCCACCTCGTGTCCTAATGTATGCAGCTGATCAAAGGATCGGGCTGATAGTACCCGCATTGATAAAGTTTGGGTGACTATGATCACTTCACTACTTAGTATAAAACAAAGTTATAGCATAGTTACAGAATAGTTAATATATAGTTATACTAGCTGTTCCCCGCGGCTTCGCCTCGCGTGGGACTCGGTTATATCGCGCCCAAAAGTAGCCTATGTTTGACCTCAGGTCGTTAACAACATCCCTACCAAATTTCAATCGGTCGAGCAGTTTAGCCGTGAAGAGTGACAGACAGTCAGACAGACAGACAGACAGACAGACAGACTTTCGCATTTATAATATTAGTATGGATATGGATTATTGGCCTTTTGGTAATAACATGTTGTTACCTGAGACAAATAGAATAATCTTTTGTAATATTCTAATCGAATATTACAAATGCGAAAGTGAGTTTGTTTGTAAAGTTTTCACGCCCTATCTACTGAACCGAATTTGAACATATGATAAGAATATTTTATGCTGAATCAGTTATACATACACACGAACGAATCGAAGAGAATCCACTACATAGTATAAAACAAGTTGCTTTCTCTGTCCCTATGTCCCTTTGTATGCTTAAATCTTTAAAACTACGAAACGGATTTTGATGCGGTTTTTTTAAATAGATAGAGTTATTCAAGAGGAAGGTTTTTATGCCCATGCGATGCCGGGCGGGTTGCTATTTTTTATATAAAAAAACCCTTGATTTTAATTTTTCTTTACATTCTTAAAAAGGCCTTTTATTATTAGTTTTTAATTAGTTTTTATCATAGCCAGTCTTTCTAAAATTTGGTGAGTAAATATTACCTTTTTTTGGGTCACGGGAACATTTACATTAGCACCTAAATGCAAATAGCAATTTACTGCTTGTGCAAACCAACTTCCAACAAGATCCCGAGAAACGAGTTGTATGTGGACGCACTACTTACAGTAAGAACCGTTTTTGACTCAAAATATGAAGAGATGAAAAGAGACACCCAGTAGATATCTACGACCTCTTTCGCCTAGTGGGCATCATGCCAGACTGACAACGGAGAGGTGCTGGTTCGATCCCCGATGCCAAGTCAAAATGTTTTTTTTTTGTATTTTGGCAGGTCTGACATGATTTTATGATGCCTGCCCAATTGCAACCCATCTTCAGAAGCTGATATTTTAATTAAAAATTAGGTACAGAGGGCTGCAGAGAAATCTGACCCCCATGTCTCAAGTAACGCTATTAAAAGGGAGTCAGATTTCACTGCGGGCCACTGTACGAGACAATGACAAAGAGTTAGTCGCTTTTTACAGTATTTATTATTTACTAGTTTTCGCCCGCGCCTTCACTCGCATGAATGTCCGTCGAGAAAAGTGTTTTTTTCCGGAATGAAAGGTACCCTATGTCCTTCTCAATACTCCTAGCTATGTGTATGCGAAATTTCAGGAAGAATGGTGCAGTGGAAAGGCCGTGAAAGCGTTACAAACAAACTAATATAAAAACACATTCGCATTTATAATATTTGGGATACCGCATACAATAAGGAATCGCGCGGAGGCAAATTCTTTAATCTATGGGATCCCGTAAACCATAGATTAAAAAAAAATTTTGCGCCGCGCGCGGATTTGAACTTTTTTGACGTAAACATTATACAGCTAGGTTGATTTGACAAGATTCGCGTAGTAAGGGTAATGCGGTGACGATAACGTCTCCACTACCTTCACATTGACGACGACCTCCGTGGCGTAATGGTTAACATGCCTGACCGCTACTCAGGAGGTCCCGGGTTCGATCCCCGGTCAGGTCAAGATAAAAAATGGTCTTTTTCTGATTGCCCTGGATCTTGGATGTTTATCTATATATGTATTTGTTATAAAATATAGTATCGTTGAGTTAGTATCCCATAACACAAGTCTTGAACTTACTTTGGGGCTAACTTGATCTGTGAGACTTGTCCTTATATATTTAAAAAAAAAAAAAATGTCATCTCACCATAATATCGATCTTCTTGTATCGATCACTTTTTTGTTTTCTTCTGGTATGTCATCATCTATTTAAGATTTTAGTAAAATAGGCCAATTGTTACTAACAGAACTATGGATCTTTTGTACTCCGAAATAATCGATTATGTTATTGACTAGAGTTATAGTTCTTGTTATGAAATGACTGTCTTTTACTAACCCTTTGTTGAACGCGCTTTACAAGAAAACAAAAGCAGTTTATTTCTTTAATAATAAATCTTCAGCACTATACTACAGTAGTGTCAAGACTGTCAAGAACATAGATAAAAAAAAACTGGCTCTTCGCACCCTATCTACTGAGTCTTCCTGAAATTTCGCATAGGGATATTATTAATTGCACATCAAATAAATAATCACTCATCAATTTCTGTATATCAAATTATTTTACTTTAAATTAAATCAAAAACTTGGTGACAGAAGCAACTAACGGTCAAAAGACGACTTTGTGACAGAAGGTAGGTTAGGTTATGGTTATACAGTGACCTTTGGTGACAGAAGCAAAACAAATTTTGCTGTGCAATCAGTAATTTTGATATGTATTTAGGTTATTTTTGCATACAAAAATTGTTTTTATTGATTTGCGTTTAAATACTACCCTTTCGCATACACGTAGCTAGGAGTATTGAGAAGGACATAGGTACCTTTCATCCCGGGAAAAAGCACTGTTCCCGAATGGAAATTCATGCGGGCGAAAACTATAGTAACATATAAAAAATGGTACGTACCTACTCGTATTCTTCTGTACTGTCTACAATTTTACCAAGTGTAGGTGTCCTTTTACACGTAAATGGGAAACAGAATCCTAGGAATTTCACATTACCTGCTCTTTTGAAAGACTAAAGGCGAATGCAAGTGTGTAATTCCCTTTATTGCATCCCGTTCAATTGTTCAATGAACGAATGTAATCAGCTGTGCAAATTGGTTTTGATGGCAAAATGGTACAGATGCTTTGTCGGCAAAGTCTTATAACGGCACAGAGAAAAAAACTTCTAGAATGCCGGAAAATGTGAAAACAGGAGCAGGCATTTATAAATTTTTGCCTCGCGGTAGAAAGAGAGGGGAATTCACTTCCTCTCCTACTCCGTCTTACGAATTTTCGATCAGGTCACATGTCCTGACGCGAGTTTAACCTTTTGCACCCATCCACAAAAAGTGCACAACGACACTAACGAAGTTTTCACCTCGAAAAGATAGTTAGAATAGCTATGGTTATGCAGCATGAATAATGGCCTCAACACATGAGGATTACTTACTATCACAGATTACAGAATACTATACTCATTAAAAAAGAAAACGCGCCGATTTGTAGAGTAGGTACTATATTGTACTGAATACAATACAATACAAAATATCTTTATTGCCCACTTAGATATAACATAAAATTACAGCTCTGTTAGTACTATCTAGCATTCTATAATCTGTGGTACTATTAAGTATTCTGTGACTCTGTTTACTCGCATCAAAAAAGCTATGAATGCGATCGGAAAAGTGCTAGGACAGCTACTATTTTGTAGTGTGATCGTACCTACTACCAATACATAAATCAAATAGTTTCGAACACTCAAGGGGTCGAATCGCCAACAGCCGGGAAAATGTGCCAAACCTATGTTTCTAGATTTGCTCCAACTAAAACGTGCCTGCGAATTCTAAATGAACCACAGACACGAGGATATAGAGTATATTGAAGTTTCTTTTTCTTTTTTTTTCCTGTGCCAACATCACAGATTATACAATTATTCTTACCTAACTAGCTTTTGCCCGCGGCTTCATCTGCGTAAAGTTTCAAGTTTCTTTATTTGAATAAATGTAGGAACAATTAGGTAACAATAAATGACCAGAGCCAGTACATTTTACCTTATTATGGTGTGCAAAAATTGGATGTCTCTAATATAAAATAAATCCAACAATTAAAATAAATAAATATAAAAGTTAAAATTAAAATATCAAATAATTTATAAATAAATTTCCCTCGGAATCAGTGATTTGAAGAGGTGTATAGCCTTAAAACGCTTGGTTAGTGCGTGTTGGCAAGTTCTTGCCACGTTTGCCTGACCCTAACCAAATCTATCAAAATGTTCAAATTGAAAGAGCAAGACATTAATTTTCAAATTGTTCAAATAAGTAGAACCAGATTGCCTATCAGCGCCTTTAGTCGACGTTTTATTCTACTTTCCCAAACTTTCAAAATCAACTTTCTTTGCAAATATCTGATCTAGCAACATTGCTCCTAACCTCTCAAAAGGCGCTATCATAATTTTGTTTTGGAGTCGCTGGACACCATTTTGTTTTAATTTGGCTTTTTGTAGCTCCTTGCCCCTGACACCTAAAGCGATCGCTCCTCTCGCTCTGCCCTAGGGCTGGGGAGGTACTGCTCTACAAAGATGACAATCCAAAAATCATAACGAATCCATCGAATTTAACTCCGCGGTATTGCTAATCAAGGCGGCGGCCTGTGGTCGCTTCGGTTTCCACAATTACACCCGATCGGCTCGACTTCATTTGCCCAGATTTAATGTAACGATCCCCAGTTCGACACTAATGCCACGTGATTTTACCCAATTATACATTTCGGAGATCAAACGTCGATGGGATAGGTCAGCGACTCGGTGATCGGTTCAGAAAGTTTTTTAATCTGCGCGCCATTTTGCGATTCGATTTTTAAATTTTGATTTCTTTTTTATTTGATTGCCAGTCGTTTTATGGTTAGGATTTGTCCAAAAATACAGTTGTTAGGATTTGTAATTAATTAAATTTATTTTTTCATTTATTCTTTTGTACAAAAAATCTTTAAATATTAGTCGAAGTTTTAGGTTCATTTTTATAGTAGGTAAATAAAAAAATTAGATGCCAAATGAACACGGCATATTGTAATTACTTACCTCTTAGGTAGATACTAAACGAATTCTCGATTCAAAAACTTACTTATCCAGTTTAAAAATATTCTAAAGCCCCTATTCCTATATGTATTTCTTAATACTGAAATATAAAAACAACAATCTGTAGGTACATAGGTACTTGACATTTTTCCATTAAAAAGCTATGTAAATAACCGCCATACTAACGGCCGTCTTATTTGTAATTATAATGTTTGGGATGCGCTGAAAAAATTTAATTAAAAACTGGTTGTTTAGTCCCTCTATTAATTTAGATGAATTTTTTTGTTATAGAATTGAATTTTATTCCTATTTAAGTAATTTTCCTCCGTTGTAGGTTAAATCACAGATAGGTAATTAAAATATTGTTTAACTCAAATTAAATTATGGTTAACCCAGCGTTTTCCAAGAAATTTCTCGTTTGTGACCGTCCAACAAAAGCCTAGAAATATTATTCCTAGTCGGGGAATCAATATCGATTAATGGTAGTTAAATTTTTTCCTAGGTAGAGTAATAACATTATTATGTAGGTATATCTATAAAACAAAATTTAAAATTCTTTGGGGAAAAGGAGATAGTAAAAGGGGTCAAAATCATCCGAATCGATTTAAATGAAATTTAATTCTTAAACATTTTTTACAAAACATATTTTTATGAAAATGTATAAAAATAGCATATAAATAGGTTCCTATATTTATATGCTATTTTGTATCATAGTTTCGGTATGTACTTACTACAAATTAAACTAAGTACTTATAAGATTTGCATTACTGTTTATAAAGTACCATTTTTTTTTCTATTCATTTATAACCGCACTTTTTCTGTTGTGTTAAGCCTCTTTACTGATCTAAGCGTCATTGTTAACAAACAAAAAAGATATGGTGACGTCACAGCCGGACGAAGTGTACAGTAATTTCGCCAACCACGCCACGAAGCAGAGTGGCGCAGTGGAAGCGTGCTGGGCCCATAACCCAGAGGTCCGTAGATCGAAACTACGCTCTGCTAGAAAATTTTTTTTTGTTACATATTATTTTTTGTGTATTATTTGTCTGTAATATTTTAATAGAACAAAAAGCAAAATTACAATTTTACAAAAAGAAGAAAAGACTGTTGTTTTCATTATTTTCCTTTTTTTATTATTTCCTAAATATTTTTAGCAATTTCTGTACCCCTTTATGAGATTTGATAAACGCAGACGCTAGCGATTTTGTATGACAAACCTGAACAACGCCATATGGCATATATGGTGGATATTAAGGTAACTAATAAATTCCATAGAAAATCTTAACGAGCGTCTGAGTTTATAAAATCTCGTGGTACTATACTACTGTAATATAGAACTACCTAGATGTGAAATAGCATGGGCTCCTATTAATTTGATAAGCGTGCCTTGAAGTGCTTTTTTAACTACCTATATCTTATCTGCGAGATAACGATGTCTATTTTCATTTCATCATTATAGATATTTAATTCATTTGAAATGTAGGATGTGTGTATGTTTCCGCCACCAATCGGACTTTTTTGGTACCTATATTTGATTTGAGTTACAAAAATCAATCTTTATTTTGATAAGACCGTTGATTTGATTTTGAAATCGAGCCATCATATTTGTTCATTCGGTTCGTTCACTTCGTACAAAACGGTTGTTATATCCTCTTTCTCGTGTTCACTGTGCTAGGTGTCAGACGTATTGGCTTCTAAGCTATTATTAAAAGGAAATAAGAATTTAAGTTCCTACAAATTAATTAGTTTGTACGCTCTAACCATCAATTCAACAGACTTGAACAATATGTATAATCTGCTTCTTCTTTTCGAGTAATGGCTATATGGACTCTATATTGTCTTTGCCCAATACTTTGCCCCCTCCACCGCCACCTCCACTGTCGTTCGCTTAGTTCATGTCCCCAATTGTGCAGGAGACTGGGCAGTTGCATTTCCTGTTAATTAAAGATAGGTTTAAACGAAATATATATTAAAAAAAAATGTTTTGTTACTTTTTGTCAAACACGCAGTGAAAATTGACTGAGTTGACTTAAATGAAAAATTTGGGACAGAAATAAATTGTAGCTTAGATGAGGCATACGTTAGTAATATTAGGTATTCTGTGAATAAGGTTACTTTTTACCATTTAGTATATAAATAGGCATTTTTTTTTAATCTATTCCATTTAGAGTGGGCATATCACTACATAGTATAAAACAAAGTCGCTTACTTTGTCTCTATGTCCCTTTGAATGCTTAAATTTTTAAAACTACGCAACGGATTTTGATGCGGTTTTTTTAATAGATAGAGTGATTCAAGAGAAAAGTTTTTGTGCTCATGCGAAGCCAGGGCGGGTCGCTAGTAAGAGTATAAAAACACTCCATATAGTCCCTCCGAAGGATTTTGTATCATAGCTTTACGTGTTGGCATTGAAAATTGCGCAGTCGGCAGTGCTTACTGAGTCTAGAAATATCTAGTAAGAAAATTATGACATTTAGGGTGTAGAATTCTAAAAATCTAATAAGTAGCAAATTACAGAAAACGGTAAAAAACTTGTTCGTTCAATCGTTCAATCGTTCAATTCCATTCAGTTCAGTGTGGAACAAAGCTCGTTGCTTGCCGTCTTAAATTGGATTCGTCCATCTTTTTTCTTTGTTCTTTTAGGGTTCTAAATTTAAATTATATTTTGGTATTAAAAACGTTTTCATTTGCCGAGCCCTAAATAGAACCACAGTCGCGCGCGTGTTACATGTACCTAAATTTTGTATTGAAATGTGCAAACCTTGGTATCAGAGTTTTTCAAAATCATCTTTCGGCCTCTGACACAGTTTTTTTAACGACCACCAAATGGCAGCCATAGCTAACGGCTTTACGAGCCCTCTAAAGTACGGAATCATCTTTTTAATCAGACAATCAGATTATTCTAACCTACAATGTCCTTACCAAACTGGAAACAAATTAAATAAAGTACGAGTATAAATAAAAACATTAAATAATAATAATAAATAAATATATAGGGACAAATCACACAGATTTAAAGTAAGTTCGAGACTTGTGTTATGGGATACCAACTCAACAATACTATATTTTATAACAAATACATATACATATAGATAAACATCATAGATTTAAGACGTTATTGTCTGGTGCCACAACAAAGGTGAAATAATAGGACTCAGGCAGCTAATTCGAATAGTACGGAACTCTGATAGTAATGCGACTCACACTTGACCAGATTTTCCTCCTCTGTGATATCCAGTATTGATAGTACATTTCCAGGTCGTTAGCCGGGTGGCCAAATTTATTCCAGGGAATATTAAATTCGCTTGTGATCGGGAGAGAGTTGGAATAGGGATAATAACGGGGTTAAAAATAGATTATTAAAAAAGTATTTTTGATCATCGGCTCAAAATAGAGTTGTAATCATTTTTTTTAATCTATGGTTTTAAACGATTATATTGGCAGTCAAGTACCTATAAGAACGAAAAATGGTCGCAGGGTCACATTGTGATACCTTGAGGGTGTCAGTAGTGAGTTGCTAGCTCGTGACATAATTTGCTTCGTCACAGTACTTAGTAATTTTAATCCCAAGGGAAGAGTACTCAGTTGTTTCCAGTTAGGTTATGACATTGAAAGCCAGTATCATATTGTCTGATAAGCATCCTCTCTGTCACTCACTGGTTGACTGTAAATGATTCCTTTCTGGGATAAGTCCACCATTGTACTTTTGTTTTATATCTATGCTTTTGTATTCACTTTTTTTTAGTACAATACAGTTATTAAAATCAAAGGGAAAGGTGTTTGATGTTCCGGAAGGCGTACTAGTCAGTCGGATTTGGCCGCCGCCTGGTTGACGTGAAAGGAATCACGCCAGAGGCTAAAAGATGATTTTGAAAAATCTAACACCATCTGGGCGCCGGCCGGCAGTAGTTTGTATAAACTGATAGCGGAAGCACAGAAAGTAATTAGGAAAGTACTTGTAAATTTGACTCCCGCAAAGTAATATCTGAATCTATTAAATACAGTCAAATGACCTTGTACTGATTTGATGTTAATGAATCATGAGTTATGTGCTGTTTTCCTTCCTCCTTCAAAACCCCATTAAAACCCGACAAGATATCCAATTAAAATTGACAAGTCTATCGAATGCTAAAATAGTCTTTAAAATCCCAATTTCCCGCGAAAATACTTGAGACTTTGATCATAAAAAGTTCGTTAATCGCCTCACAACCTAATTCCAACTTTAACCTTATTCCTTTCCAATTAAAGGGGGTTTGGTAGCGCATAGTGTCGGTATTGATTGATTGAATGAATGAACGAACACTTTATTGCTTCATCTGCCCGACCTCCGTGGCGTAATGGTTAACATATTATTATCTGCCCTCTACTAGTACTATTATGTTATTCTGTGCCTCTACTCGGGAGGTCCCGGGTTCGATCCCCGGTCAGGTCAAGATGAAAAATGATATTTTTCTGATTGGCCTGGGTCTTGGATGTTTATCTATATATGTTTTTGTTATCAAATACATACACAAAGTATCTTTGAGTCAGTATTCCTTAGCACAAGTCTCGAACTTACTTTGGGGCTAACTCAATCTGTTTGATTTTTTTCCTATATATTTTTTTATATTTATTTAAGTATATCTTCTCTATTCAAGGTGACTTTTCAACAAGGATTAAAAAACACACGGTTTTGTGATTCTGTGCTTTTGAGAAACAAACAAATTTTTCTGACCTCTGTAAACTCATTGACTTTTATAATACCTTTTACCAGACCAATAATCCAGATCAATAATAATGCATTCTTATTATTATTATTTGATCACAAGTAGTGACCAATCCAAGTCAGGCCACGCTCGCTATCACTTGACACGCTCGATTTTTACGAACACATGACTATTGAGCTCCTGAGTCGATTAATGCGCTATAGAAAGTTAGCTTAACACATTGAGTAGACTCAATCTACTTTATAGGATTCGCGGCTTTCGAGCGTTTGCCTTAAAGTGTACGTACTTGATTAGTTAAGTTTCTGAAGTCTGGAGAGACTTGAGTGATGTTCCTGTTACAACTTATGATTAGTCCCGACTTTCTTCCACCAGGCTGGGCGACTTATTTTTTAAATCTGTGACACATTAAAAACTACATGATAACCTACGGCTTTAAGTCCGCCATTTGAATTTATAAGAAATGAATTTAAATTAATAAATTGAAGAAGACGGAAGACGCCTTAGAAATAATGGAGCAGACCACCGCGCTGAGTCTTATCTGGTGCAACGCATTTCCCTCGCAATACAGCGAGGGAACGCAGCTAGTGTGTTGGGCACTTTCGTTCATAATACATTGCGGCGTGATGGTCTGCTGATCTCTTTTTATTATTATTATTTGTTTATTTTTATTTATTAAGTTAATTGTAAAATATAATATTTAAAAAAAAAAAAATAATAAATTAATTAAAAAAAAACCGATGATTTGAATGATTTTCTTTTATTTATATTTGGTTGGTCTGAGAAAAATCAAAAAACTATTTTTTATACCCCTAAGTGATAAAGTGTCAAAAATAAAAGTGTTTGCCGAGATTTTCTTCCCCTGTAACTTTGGTAAGTACATTATATTCTGTTTCTCCCGATGGTTGACTGGTAGAAAATGCTAAGCATATAGTCCGCCATTTGTGTAAGTATTTTGTATTTTTTTTTAGTAGCCTTAATTGTCTCACTGCTGGGAAAAGGCCTCCACTCTCTCTCTAGACATGTATTAAAATAAATTTTTAGTGTCTGTTTACAATATTAAATAACCGCTTTTTACTAAATGCACATATAACAAAATAACAGTTTTTACAAATTTTGTCTGCCTGTTGGTTCTGGCTAATCTCTGGAACGGCTAGACGGCTAGGCTGGATGCAATAACGTAACTTAGGCTACTCTGAATTTCGATAAATATTTTTTTTACTGCGAACCGAACAATAACTTTTTTGTTAAACTCCACATGGACGAAGCCGCGGGCACAGCTAGTGGAACACTAAAGTTTTATTTAATAAACGGTACTATACAGAACACAACTCTACACGTGGCAGACTTAACTGATTCTAAGTAATTACAACGACTTGGCACTGAGCATTATGGCAGTGGGCTCACCATAGACATTATTAGATAAGTTCCTGTATCATATACTAGCTGTATCGCACGGCTTCGTCATCTTGGTGCTGAGTACAATGACAGAATATTTAAGACCGAATTAAATATAAATATAGGTAAATAAGTATAAATATATAGGGACAAATCACACAGATTGGGTTAGTTCCAGACTTATGTTATAGGATACTAACTCAACGATACTATATTATTAACAATACACATAATATAGAAAAACCTCCAAGACTCGGGCCAATCAAAAAAGAACATTATTCATCTTGAACTGACCGGAAATCGAACCCGGGGCCTCCTGAGTAGAGGACAGTGACGTCTACCAGATAGCAGCTGCCATCTGGAATTTGTTAAAGGAACCACGTCAGAGGCCGAAAGGCGGTTCCGAAGATCTCTGACACTAGGGTGTGGATGGTCGATTGACCGTGTCACATATATGAAATGATTATGAGTGTTCAAACAAACAAACAAACTATAGCTTAATTACATTAGTAGAGATAAAAAACTACAGGCTTTTGATAAAAACTGACAAGAAAACGGCATGGAAGGGATACATGGAAGGTTAGTTAGTTAGGGGAGGCTTTTGCCCAGCAGTGGGACATAAATAGCTAAAAGAGACAAAAAACAAGTGAACAAGGAGAACGCTATGATGAGATAGGAAGACAGATGACTTGGAAGTAATTTGTCTAACTCGTCTAACCTAATGTCGCAGTGAATTAATGAAACTAGTCACGTAAAGCTATTCAGCCAGTATTGCCAGCAAAGAAGTTCTGATTTATGATTGCCAGTTTCTTCACGAATACACTTCTCTATTTTTAACTGACAACTAAGCAAAAAAAAGGGTTATGATTTTGACCAGTATGTTTGTTTTTATTTATTTTTATTTTTTTATTTAACTTTATTACACAATTGTTAACGGCGGACTTAAAGCCTGAGAGGCTTTATCTTTCAGTCAACCAAATGAGTGATGCAGAGTAAGGTAAGGGGTAGTGCAAAAATTTGAATAAATTATTGTTAATAAATATTATTGTATGTAGGTAAATGAGATTAATTTTATAAATTTTCCTACTTATATAAGGAGCTTCGAAATCTAGCTACAAATTGGGACTAATCTTAATCAAGCAAGCACTAATCAAACAGATAAAGGGAAAACAGAAAATTAGCTTCCCCAAGAAGACAATGAGACATACTTTGTTTAGTTGTTTCCAGTTTGGTTAGGACATTGCAGGCTTCAATCACTTGATTGTCTGATAATAAGGATGATTCCGTGTTTCGGAAGGCACGTTAAGCCGTTGGTCCCGGCTGCCATCTGGTAGTCGTTAAAGGAACCACGTAAAAGGCGGAGAGGCGGTTTCGAATAACTCTGACATCAAGTGTGCATGGTCGATTGACCGTGAGAAACAACAAGAAATTCAAATTGTTTATTTTCAATATAGAATATTCTTATCACTTATTGACGTCAATTGTTGATGTCAATGAATGAATGAGGTCGTTAGGCTGTGTCAGATGCCTTTAGGCAGCTTAATAATCTGACATTGTTGGCCAGTAACATGCCCAGATCTAAATACTATTGGTCTGGTCTCTTTGTAAGGTTATGGGGGTCAGTACCGCGAAATTTATGGCAATGATGACCTTTGTGTAAAGGGTCGAGAACCTCCTGTCAGTTCAGAGTCTCACGCGGACGGAACCGCGGGAAATCGCTAGCTAACAAATGTGCCTTTTGTTGAGTCATTTTCCCAATTAATCAACAATTGACGGAGACTATACTTTGCAGAAGTCAAAGTTAATAGCAACTTTGTGTACTTCCGTCATTTGAGTAGATATTAGAACAGAGAAAAAGCTTCTATAGCGGGTCTGCTAGAACACGCTAGGTGGAAATATGTACACAGAGGTCATCTGCTTAGGTACCTCGCTCTCACATATTTCTGCCACTGAACCGCAGTGCTTGTGTTGTTTAAATACTTAAATCTACTTACTCTCTCTAAGGTAAATCTAGATTTAAGTTAGAGAGAGTAGAGTTAGAGAGAGTAACGCCAGAATACTCAAACGCTACTTACTCAATTTTGAGAGCTTCTTAAGTATCATGCTGTCTCGCTGAACGTTAACGATATGACAGAGACACGCAGGATAACCACGAGTTACAACAGGCAATTTATTTTTTAATAATGGGTCAATCAGTGTGGTCAAAATATATATTTTTTAAATGTACATAGGTAAATGGGCTTCTCTAGCAGTCAAATTTTATGCATGGAGGTTGTTGAATGAATATTTCTCTGTTCCATTCTCTACTTATGAGCTTCCGTCACGCCAGTTCGGCGAGCTAGTGGCGGAAGCACACAAAGTAAAGAGGAAAGTTCAAGCATCTCGTGTCTTTTGAAGACATTACAGCCGAGGATGCTTTGCAATTTGTATAGGACTAGTTATCGCCCGAGAATCTATTCGCGTGGTACTTGAGACTATGATCTAAAACTCGTCTGATTTGACTCAAATTTTGTTAATTGACGTTTTTGAAGAAAATGCTGCTGTGGAGTTTGTGGCGCCGCATCTTCTCCACTTGCGCTGGAAGTGGTGGTAAACTTAAAATAAGTATCAATTAACGTCAATAAGTGATAAGAATATCCTATATTGAAAATAAACGATTTGAATATCTAAAGCATATATTTAAAAAAAAAAAAATTGCGTCGCGTCAAAGACCGCGCGCGATTCGAAATTCTTTGATCTTAAATGTAAGTGCTGTGGTCTTGAGTGTGTGAAGTGACAACCTTCGTGGCGTAATGGTTAACATACCTGACCGTTACTCAAGAGGTCCTGGGTTCGATCCTCGGTCAGGTCAAGATGAAATATGATCTTTTTCTGATTGGCCTGGGTCTTGGATGTATATCTATATATGTATTTGTTATAAAAATTGTATCATTGAGTTAGTATCCCATAACACAAGTCTCGAACTTACTTTGGTGTACTCAATCTGTGTGATTTCTCCCTATATAATACATTTATTTATTAATTAGACTATTTAAAATTTAAGTGTTGTTTTCTTGTCGGTGGAGTCTATACTTGAGACTCTTGAGAATAAAAGGAATGAAGTCCTTTTTTGTGAATTGTTCCATTGATGTGTAAACCTACCTTGCGGAGCGATAAATAAATAAATTGAATTGAATTGTAATGGCCCAAACTTGATAAAACAACTTGTCACTACATAGTTAAAAACAAAGTCGCTTTCTCTGTCCCTATATCCCTAATGTATGCTTAAATCTTTAAAACTACGCAACGGATTTTGATGCGGTTTTTTAATAGATAAAGTGATTCAAGAGGAAGGTATTGTGCTCATGCGAAGCCGAAGCGGGTTGCTAGTATTATATAAAGTAAGCTCGTACTATACTTACCTAAGCAAGAGAGTCATTATGGTAGGCACACATCCACTGACACCTCTCTGTTTGATAGCGCCCTTTGAATTCCTTTCAGCTAGCCCTGAATAGCGTCTGACCTGGCCTTTCAGTAGGCATGAATTTTGAAATAGGGTGTAAACACTCGAAGATTTGGTTTATAATAATAATGATAATTAAAACTGGGGATTTATTTGCTTACGCGGGCTTATGGCCAAACGAAAGCAGCTGTTGTGAATTAGAAGAGAGAAATAAACAGAAGAAAAATAAAAAAAAAATAATAAAAATTCTTATTTGCACCAAGATTAAAATATACAAAGATTTTGAAAACATAACGTAAATCAAGCCCAATTTTTAATGAAAAAGTAAATTGCTTATCCGCTTTTTTTGCGTTTTGTCACTGTCTTTCTGTTACGCTTTCACGGCTAAGCCACTAGACCGATTTTGATTAAATTTGGTATGGATATAGTTGAATAACTGTTACAGTGGGTGGGGCACATAGCCCAACGAACCGATAGCCGATGAGGCAGAAAGATTCTCGAATAGCGACCACGCATCGGCAAGAGCAGCATCGGACTCACCGATCGGTCGGATGGCCTGAAGAAGGTCGCAGGCAGGCGCTGGATGCAGGCCGCTTCTAACCGGTCATTTTGGAAATGGGGGAGGCCAATGTCCAGCAGTGGACAGCCTGCGGCTAAAATGATGATGACTACACATTATCAAACAACTTTATCTGGAAGAGACTATCGACCCCCAATCTAGTATCTCATTCTACAGTATAATTCCTACCCCCCGAAGCGAATCCCAAGAGACGATGAAACAGTTCTGCTAATTACCAAAATCATTTGTTATTGTCATCCGCGAACTTTCACAATGAAGCTTTCAAAGCTCGGGGATTGTTTGCGGGCCTCCTTAAACAAAGTTGTGTTACCTTAGGTTTACGCAAATGTTTATATGAGATTATAATGGAAATGTATAATGTCGTATCTATATTCCTTTCTAGGAAAATAAAGATCACAGGGACTATTTTTAACTCCCGATGCAAAGGAGAGGGGTGTTATAAGTTTAACGTGTCGGTCTGTGTATCTGTCTGTATGTAATAGCTCCCAAATGGAATCGATTTTTGATTTGTTTTTGTTTGTGTCATAGACAATTTAATCCTTTTGAAGATCAGCAGCTCTTATTAGTTGATGAGGGAATCTGACTACCTTCCATGTCCTATCGATTCGAAATTTGGTATGAAACAACATGGAAACGTAACCATGACTAAATATGTAAGTATAATGTGTAGATTTCGAAGGTAAGAAAAGGGTAACAATTAATAAAACAAAATAAACTAACTAAAAACTAAAACCGTAGTGTATATTTTCTTTGGAAAAACCCTAACAAAAAAAAAGTATTTTGAATTGATATTTTTTAAATGGAATATATTTTTATTATGTTTATAACTTAGGAACTGGAATACCGATACGAGTATTTCGTAATAAATAGTGGAAGTATTCGTTTGGACTATTGTGGTAGGTGAAAATAATCTTCACAGCGTCAATGAAATATACTTATTTTTTTTCCTAAAACAAGTGAGGCATAAAAAAAATCGATTCTTAAAGCGCCATCTATTAGCAAGAAAAAGTACTATTTAATTTTTGCAAATGCCATGATGCTGTTCAGCAAAATAGCAATAATTTAGAGAATTGGTGTACGTCTTCGTCTATCATCCTGATGAATGAAAACTCCAATTTGAGAAATGGCTTTCGAATTGGAGTGATTCCGGAGTTGGTAATTAGTTGGATGACGGCCTGTTAAATTGTTTGAATGGTTTTAATAAAATTGAATGGCTCATCCATTCAATTTCAGTTAGACACGTGGGGAGAACGAGTGTGATGTGGTGAATGTGAACAATTTTCGACCGGTTTATTAAAAAAGGCTTTTGTTAATTTTTCTTTGTTTAAATTTTTAACCACTAGGCTTCTTAGAATTCTGTTTTTGAAATCAATTGTATTTTTATGTTTTACTAGCTGTTGCCCGCGACTCCGCCCGCGTGCGCCTCGGTTATATCGCGCCCGAAAGTAGGCTATGTTTGACTCCTAGTGCATAACTACATCCATACCAAATTTCATCACAATCGGTCCAGCTGTTTAGCCGTGAAGAGGTGACAGACGGACAGACAGACAGACAGACAGACAGACAGACAGACAGACTTTATAATATTAGTTTGGATATAATTATTTTGTTTAGTAAATAATGATATCAATTATGTAAAAAAACAATAACAAATTTACATTTATCTATATAAAAGTAGGAGTAAAAAGAAAATCGAGTATTTTCCGATGTAAGTACTTAATCCACATAATTATTTTATAACGACCTAACTAAACCTTTCTGAACCCTCAAAGGTATATATTATTTTAATTACCTATTAAAGTAACTCACCAAACGTTCGAAAAGCCATTTACAGGCCCAAATCGATATCGTCACAAAAATAATATCCTATAACGAACGAAATGGACTATTTTTCTCGAGCTAAACGGCCCGGAAAAAGGAATAATTTTAATGTGATTAGTCCCTTGGACCGGCTTTCATCCGGTAACCGGTACTAGTTTGAACCGGTTCGGACCGGTTAGGATGATTTAGCGTATTTGGGAAGTTCTTGATTAATAGAATTCGATTTTGGGTACGGTTCGGGCGCGTCCGAGTGAAGAGAGGTGGCGGAGCGGGTGAAAACATCGGGTGTTATTATATTTATAGAAATACTAGCTGTTCCCCGCGGCTTCGCCCCGCGTGGGACTCGGTTATATCGCGCCCAAAAGTAGCCTATGTTTGACCTCAGGTCTTTAACTACATCCCTACCAAATTTCATCACAATCGGTCCAGCAGTTTAGCCGTGAAGAGGTGACAGACAGACAGACAGACAGACAGACTTTCGCATTTATAATATTAGTATGGATACTATACCATAGATAAAAAAAGGAGAAGAAGAAGATTAGATGGGAAGTTGAAGTTTGGGATTACTTGACAATGTTTACTGCACTGAACTGTTTTGTATCGTAGTACAATTTAATCATTTAACTGGCTATGATTATATAATTTGGCCCATTATTGTACATGGCTGAGACTAGACTTCTTTCTTTCCATGCATATACATCATTATCATCTTTTTGTGTAGTAGGTGTCACGGTCAATCGACCAGCTCACCTATTGCGTAGTCTATGTAATGACTTCCATATGATCCATAAAGATAAAAGATAAAAACATTTTTTGCATGATTTTGGGATAGTACAATGAGGCCAACAATATTCCGTTCGCCAAATCCTACCTTTCCAGGCGTGCAATAAATAAAAATAAATGGTATGGTAGCCAAAGCCCCACAATGTGTGCCCAGAATGGCGTCATTTCAGCGAGAGTCGATTTTTAAGCAGTGTTTTAGTCATTGTGTAAGAAGGTAGAAATTCGATTGATTAACCAGTTTAATAAAAATTAACCATAAACTAGAGCCGATTTTTATAAAACTTCCAAAGTTCTCCAACTTGGACTAAACTAATCTAAAAAAAGTTTTTACAAGTGTAAATGAATACAAATAAACATACATTTAAGACTTTTAGCAAACGTGTTTAGTTACATAAACACATACCATTACGCCTGTCCATGCAGGGGTATACGCTAGGCAGAGACTAAAGTATTCCATTTGCACAACTCTCTCGCTTTCCCAATCATCATTCTCATCATACATTTTGGGTTCTCTAATATTTCCCGCTTTCAAGACGTCTGTAAGGTTAATTTATTTATAAATCGTTATTGTACCACAAGAATTATTGACGTGATTGTACGTTAAAGAGGATCTTAAAAGGCGCATAGAGGCTTTTGAGATGTGGACTTACAGCTGCATGCTTTCTATTAGCTGGACTGACAGGGTGACTAATGTCAAAGTTCTGGAACGAATTGGCCAAAAACGTACTCTCATGCTTACTGTTGAACGGCGGAAAATCTCATATTTGGTCATATTCTTCGACATCAAAGATACAACCTCTTACAACTCATAATGATGGGTAAAGTTGCTGGAAAGAGGAAAGTTGGAAGAAGGAAAACATCTTGGTTGCGGAACATTCGAGAATGGACCGGGATAGCAAGCGCAGCGGAGCTATTTCGAAGAGCTAAAGAAAAGGAGGACTTTAAAAGACTAATCGCTAACCTTCACTAGCTGGAGAGGCACCCTTAGAAGAAGAAGATTGAAAACCACAAGTAACAAAATACTTTTACAATTGGCGTGCTTAATGCTAAAAACATAAATAAATACGTGTCGCTTCAGTTTGTCGCTTACTCCTCCGCACCGCTCCCAAGGTTTTTAGGTAAAACCGTGATCGATGCGCTTCAGGTTAAACTCCCAAGTATTATTGTTGGGAAGGCTTAAAAGGGGTCCAAAAATTATTGGTTCCATTCCAATTTACCTGCTATTAGCATATAGCTCTCCCTTTGAAGTGTTTTACCGTCTTTTGAGGACTATCACAGCCATCAATCATCAACATTTCGTGTAGGTGATATGGTCAATCGACCATGCACACCCAGGTGTCAGAGTTCTTCGGAACCGCTTTTCGGTCTCTGGCATGTTTTAACGACTACCGAAATGGCAGCCGATACCAACGGATTAACGTGCCTTCCGAAGCACGGAATCATCTTTATCATCAGACAATCGGGTGATTCACGCCTGCAATGACTGGAAACAGCTAAACAAAGTATGTTTCTCGTGGGAATCGAACTCACGACCCCCGGGTCTACAGGCAAACGCCTTAACTTGACCATGAAGGCGATGACGCATTAACATTTAAAGAAGCCAATCAGCTTCTTCCGTGTTTGATTCTGGGGGGTTATTACCGTCTCTTAAAACCATGCAAGATCCAGTGAGTAAGGGAGATGTCGCGTTACATCATGTATTGCGCTCTCTCGCTTACTCACTGGATCTTGCATGGTTTTAAGAGACGGTAGTAACCCCCTGATTCTTGTCATGTCTGATTCCCACCAAGGCCCTATTGTGTGTGGGCATTTTTTTCCTCATTTACGCTTCTAGACTTATTACTCATTCGTAGTATATATTACGTGTAGGGATTATATTCCTTCATTCCTTATTTGTACAACAAAAACCTTTTTATGCACGAGTGAATATTAGCCGCTATTCCAAACACAGATTTATTTGGCGCCCATTTAATCATACGGGATGATTGGGTATGAATAATTGAGGTATTGTCGACCGGCCGAGCCACGATGCCACGATTGTGGCGAGGCTCAGGACACCGCTCAACACGTCCTGGAGCGGTGTCCTAGGTGGATCCGGCAGCGCCAGGAGCTGGCCGCCGCGCTTGGCGGGACGGACCTGTCGCTCCCGAGTGTCGTCAACGCGATGCTCGAGAGCGACAGAGCTTGGACGGCAATGGCCTCCTTCTGCGAGACCGTTATGTCGCAGAGGGAGGCCGAGGAAAGGGACCGCGAGGACGACCCCCTCGCGGACCCGATCCGGAGGCGGAGAGCGGGGGTGCGACGCAGGCGCTACCTAGCGCGCCTGGAAGCGCCCCCATAAGAGTGGGACTGGAACACGGTCCCACCCGGCGGCAGAGGTCCTCCAGGTGTCGGAGGGCCTCTGAGAGTGGTGAGTCCGGTCTCTGATGAGAGACCGGCCAGTCGCTGAGGCGTCTTGTGCTAGTTAGATCCGAGGCGCCTCCATGCAAAGCGGCCGATGGCACCCGCAGGGGTTTAGTGGGTAGTCTGGGCCGACTAGCGGCCCAGGAGTCCCACACTCCGTGCGTAAAAGCATTCCCCTGCGAAATCAAAAAAAAAAAAAAAAAAAAAAAAAAAAAAAAAAAAAAAAAAAAGGTATTGTCGACCACTAGGTAATCAGGAGATATGTTGAGGTGTGATGAATTTATGAACAGTAGTGACGTTGATAGACAGACAGACAGTGCGATTCTATTTTAGGACGACATCGGTTGAGTGGAATCGAATCAAAACGAAAAAAAAGGAAGTGTATCGAATGGTCGATTGACCGTGTAACCTACATGATGATGATAGCGATGTAGGGTCAAAAATGGCGTTGATTTTGTTCTACATTTTTCTTTCTTACTTATTATAAATCTGTTGTAATAACTATATATTTAAAAAAATATAACCAAAGCAAATTGTTATACTAAACATAATAAAGTTACAAAAAATTCGTCACAAAAAATGGCGCCCAAAAGACAAAATGGCGCCTAAAGGCAACATTTTTCTCGACAAAAACTAGCAAGTTACATCTTTCTCAATTGCAAAACGCGCAAATTAGTTTCACTGGGAGTCATTTACAAGCTGAAGAATAAATTAGAAAAGTGCAAACTAAGACTGTAGTTCTTGCCTTTTTTTTTTGCTATTTTTCCTGCTATTTAATCCTGCTGCATGCTGGCGCGTAATTAAAAATGCACCTAAACTGCACTGGACAATTTGCATGTGCAACTGGGTGCGCGGTGCGCTATTAGCTCACATTTTTAGGGATACGCAATGTAATTATGTGGAGATTGCTCCAATTTTGAATTTGAATTTGAAATAACATTCTCGACCGCCATTTTCTTTATCCAAGCCGTTTCTCAATTCAATCCATGGATTAAGCTTCATGACGGCAGTGACATAAGGAGTAACTTCTGTCTAATCCAATAACCCTTTTTACAGGAAAATCAGACCAATAGGAGAATATGACATTGTCTAAAATTGTTGACTAGTGGTCAACACACTCAGACTCTCTCCTACGTTCTATTGTAATAATTAGTACCGCCAAATCTAAGAAAAGCATTAGCTGAAGATAAAACTAGGAAACAAGCTCGGATCATGATAGGAAATAGTCTATTTTTAAACCGAATCTCACGGCTAGCTTATTGACGAAAATATTGTACTCAATTTCAACTTATGTTTTCTTTACCATAAACGCTCGAAGCGATATGTTATCCAGAAATTCGCTCCCAGATTCTAAGAGAGGGTTGCTTCTACTAAGAAGTCCTTTAACAGGATAAATTCTTTTATCTTATCTGTCAATAAAACTGATAGCAGATAAAAACAGGAAAAGAAAAAGAAAAATTTTCTGCCTACAACAATTTGGTAAATAAATAAATTAACATACAGAACCATGCCCGCTTAAACAGTCACACTTGACACTTTATTTCCCGTACCAATTACACTTGCCTCCATTTCCGGTGTAATGGCGGACGATTGTCGTTTGATATTACCGCCACTTTGAAATAAATCGAGGTTTCGTTAAAAATATTACTTATTACTTTAACTGGTGTATTTAATATTAATTAATAGTATTTTTTTTTTCTGAACTTGAGATTGTGTTTAGCTTTGCTTCGCGGTTTCGTACCTACTTGTGGTGTGTTTCTTCTAGAGCAATACCTCCTTAAGTAAAAAAAAAAAACGTTTGTAAAATCCATTTTAACTAAAATATATTTTGGCTCATTCTCTCTTAGCGAAATTTACCATGAAAGAAAGAGTGAAACACAATTTGGTTGAAAGCCAGGGGGTAATTATATAGCATGCTTGTCGGCTTCTGATTGTTATTAGATAGCAGCCGGGCCCAACAGCATAGCTGCCTTTTGATTACCTACCCATCTATCTCTTCTTCCACAGCCCGAAATCATCTTTATCAGTAGACAAGTCTGCAATGTCCTCACCAAATTGGAAACAACTAACAAAGTAAGAGGAGATTAAGACAAAACAAGAGTTAACAGAAATCATCTCGGGTGTGCTTTATAAGAGACTAGCTGTTCCCCGCGGCTTCGCCCCGCGTGGGACTCGGTTATATCGCGCCCAAAAGTAGCCTATGTTTGACCTCAGGTCGTTAACTACATCCCTACCAAATTTCATCACAATCGGTCCAGCAGTTTAGCCGTGAAGATGTGACAGATAGACAGACAGACAGACAGACAGACAGACGGACCGACAGACAGACTTTCGCATTTTTTAATATTAGTATGGATTTTAACAAATGAAAATGATGTTAAGTGCAAGCGTACTGAACAAGGTTTCCATTTAAGAGAGTCGACAGCCAAAACAGTCTTAAACTACACGTTTTAAAGTACATCCGGTCCTTCACTTTTGTCTCGGTAGTAGGTCAACGTCTGTTATACATACGGTTACTTTTTACGCTTATAATCGCTTTTTACTAAAAAATTTTGCAATTTCTCAAAGACTGAAATTTACGATCATTCTCACTAAATCCATTGGCAAATAGTTCCATGGAACAAGTGATAATTTTTTTTCTCAGTAAACTAAAAATATACTGAAATATTTATTTATTTCAAACTTAATATTCCAAATGGTACAAAGGGCGAATTCAGAGCCAAAGCATTCACTACCTTTAGAATAACATTAAATTAAAAATTAAAAAAAAAAACCCACGACACATTTTCTTTTTAGTAGTGACGGTCGACTGATTTACCCCCCACATATTATTTGCAGAGATTAGGTATTTTTTCTACTTACACCCCCAGAGCTTTGTAACAGCCCAACAGATTTTCATCAAACATATTATTTTGTAATATGCACGTGATCAGCTTTCATTTGAAACGCCACTCAAGTATATTTGCAGACATTCGGTTGTTTTTCCCCACTTTCACCCCCACAACTTTTAAACAGCTTAACAGATTTTCATCAAGCATGTCTAAGAACACTCGCCAGTAAGTCACCTTATACGAAAAAAACTAAATTGAAATAGCTTTATCCGTTCGGGAGCTATGATGACAGAGACAGACAGACAGACACGTCAAACTTATAACACCGCTATTTTGTATAAAAAATGAATAATAGCGTTGTATCTTGAACTTCAGCAAAGGTCAATGAACTGCGGGTATTTCATATGCGTTTGGTGTTAAAATTTGAAGACGTATGTTCTCATCGCGGCCTTATCTAGGTAGCAGGTAGTAGCGATAGTTAAGTCAGATAGCTTGTATCGAGCTACTTTGTTGAGCGACAGTCGCCACAAGTTAGCTTTATGCAGGATATTTCTCTCAACAAGCTTAGTTATGATAGGTTTTTATTTCGTTTCACCTGTCTCTGTTTGTATTTTATCCGCGTAGGTACTTGCTTATCAAATTGCTTTCCGTGTTTACGACACTACCACATATATTAAATAGGCTCTGGTGCATGTTTTCTTTCACGACCACCAAATAGCAGCTGAAACTACCAGCTCACTCCCTCCACCTCCCATGGCTCTACTCTACCAACCTCTCGGTTATACGAGCCGAATCTCGGGAGAGTGCGCTGTACTTGCATTTCGCATCTCTTTCCAGTCGCACCTGCTTGATCTCCCTACAAGTTCTCTATAGTATCGCCTATCTATGCAATCAAGCTCAATTAGAATATTTCAAAGCATATGAATCCGATTTTCGATAGCGAATTTTGACAAGATCAGAATGAATGGGATTTAAATAAACCGCGCCAATCACGTGGTCAATTCTATGATAATTCCTTGTCCTTGTTTTATATTGTTTTGAAATTGTAACATTGGCTTGACCCCCAGGTGGTTCAAGCCTGCTTTGGCTTATTAGCCACTAGAAGGATTTCAGATGAGGAATCAAATGATATTTGATTGCTCTTAAATTTTAAATATTACTCTAATATTAATATGTAGTCGAAATTTGTATATTCTTAAACGCTGAGAACATATTGTTCTTTGCTAGGACTTAACCCCATCTACTTGGTGTCGGCCTTCCTTGTCCGTCTTTTTCACGTCGCTCGGTCTTGAGCTAAATCGGTGTTAAAATTCGAGTTCTAGGTCTTTACGAACGTCGTCAGCCAGGTGGAAGGTGGTCTTCCAGGACCTTGCTTAATTGTGGGTATATTAAGGGCAAGCTTTACAACATGGTCGTTAAGGCGTCTCTTTACGCTAAGAATATATTGACGTATATTTTTTTTTTAGATAAAACACACGGGACTTTACTTAATAAACTGGTTATTGTAGTGGATAGCGTGCGTCCGCCCTATTTAATTTAGCTTCACGCCTACGTATGTAGGGCTTGAGTCATGTCCGATCCCACCTGCTAATTTACATATAACTACCGTAATATTTTAACACGACTTGTGACCATGTTGGTGTGTTAATTGAGTTTTACTGCATGAGTAATGCTGGGTAAGCTCTGTTTATAAACGAAATTTTTGTCCCTTTTTAACCCCCGATGAAAAAAAGTGTTAAAATCAGCTTAACACGTTCGCGGACATTTCGCAAAACAAAAAAAAAGTTTTTTTATAGATGATATAGCAGTCGAGTGTTTGCTTACATGTTAAATAGACGGATAGAGTTAAACTAAGGGTGTAAAAAGATTCCTTTAGGAACGCCAACATGCTTGTGGCACTTTAGTATTGCAGGCGTCCAGGCTTTGTTATCTAATAATTTTCCATCAAAAGATCCATACTGCTAACGCTTTACACACTATATTTACATATTATATTGATTCCTACCAATATCATGAGTCTAGGCTAAAGGGAAGGCATAGGTATTGTTACCCTACATAAATTGCCTTATAAATTATTTAAGCCATAAGTTATATCTTTTGTCTTATTTTATTTTACAGGCATTTCTTATAAATTTTAACTTGACAAACAAACGGACAGATGGGCACCAAATTGATCCTATAAGAGTTACGTTTCTGCCTATTGAGGTACGGAAGCATTAAAATTTTCCTGAAGCCACAAATGTGAATGCAATTTTATAATATTATTTTCTTTAGAAAACTTGCGACAGCTAGTTTTCGGTTGTTGCCACAATACTTCACAAGAACGCTATGTATTCAATCAGAGTCCTATTGTGTCCACAAATAACTGCAGGATTTCTCAGAAGATTCTATTTGGATTTTGATATGACTTGCTGACGACTCGGATACAATTTAATTCGCACACACTGTTCAAATTTACACTTTTTAACTTATGTTTCTGTTAAGTTTCTCAAGTGATCGACAGATGGTATTAATATTTTATTTATTTAAAACATTATTGAGTCAAAAGCAATATAACAATAGGTAAACTTAATGCTTAACACATTAAAGGACACACGACTGCTATAGCAGTTATAACAATAAAATTTGTATTGTGTTTTCAAAAACGTCCGCAAAAGGGGTTAATGCTGTCTTAGTTTGGGCAGTACAGTCCTTTGTATGGCGGTTGAGTACTTAATATTCTGTAATCTGTGCTGAAAATCTATGAGAGAAGCTTCTGTCCAATGTCTGGTGGCTGAAATGATGAAAACCCCATATTTACTTATATCTTTGGAGTCAGGCGTGATGATATGTATGTATGTATTCGTAAGTAAGTATATATATTTCTACTAGCTTTTGCCCGATTGTTTGTTATTTTTCAAACTTAATCTTTATAATAACTAAGTACTACAAATGTTAAAATTCGAAAGTTCGAATATGAGTGATCGTTACGAAGATTCATACAAACTTGCAACCCCTATTTGACCTCTATATCAAAATCTAATAGTTGCATTATTATTTTCTACAACTAGGTACTTAAATTAATTAAAAATTTCATGTATCTCACTTTAAAAATGAAGTTTCATACAAACTGGCAACCCCTTAAAGATGGAATTTCCAAAAATCGTTTCCTAGTCACAATCTACCTTCCTTCTAAATTTCATCTTCATTGATTAAGTAGTTTTCGAGATTTCGTGATGAGTCAGTGAGTGATTTTCGCTTTTATATATTTAGATAATTATATATCTTTACTTCGTCTGTTTGAATTGGTTGCGGACACAAAATAAATCTTTATGGCGGCAGTCCGAACCCCGCTAATAAGATTGTTCTACTGCTAAGGGTTATGATAATGGAAATACGGAGATATTAACTATGATGCATGTCTTCAAACCCAGAATCTCTACATTTTTCCAATAATATGGCTAAAAACGACATACATACTCGTAGAATTTACAATACGGTCTTGAAATTATCTTTTTTGTGTTCTGAGTATGTATTATTTCGATATTTTAAAGTAATTTCTTCAGAAAAAAAATTGGTTGCCTGTAAAGTCGGTATACGGGCGAAAGTTTTACGTGACAACGCGTGCCTCTCACTCGCTCTCATTGTGAGCGCATAACGTGAGTGGAGCGTAACGCAGTTTCTTGAAGTGTCACCCGGCAAACCAATTTATAAGACGTTGTCACGTCAAAAATAAAACTCATAATGTTACGCGGTAGCCGGCTACCGCTTGGGTACCTACTGCAATGATTGGTTAACACATTATAACTCTATTGTATCGCTATTCCTGGCAAATGTTTGACCAACCCCTTTTATGTAAAATTTGATATAATTTTCCATCCGCCTGTCTGCCCATCAGGTGGCTGTTTTTCGTGAGCTGTTATAAAAACGTAAAAAGCCCCCATACAAAACATTTTTTGTTTACTCCGAAACAAACACTTTTTTCCCAAAATGCTGTGCATACCTCGATACTTACTTGGGCGATTTGTTTTTTTTTTTGTTATAACAGTGTGTATAATATGATTGGTTAAAAAAATATATTATTTTAATTGCAGATCCTAGATT
Organism: Apomyelois bistriatella; assembly: GCA_947044815.1. Taxonomy (NCBI): domain Eukaryota; kingdom Metazoa; phylum Arthropoda; class Insecta; order Lepidoptera; family Pyralidae; genus Apomyelois; species Apomyelois bistriatella. The sequence goes on from OX345705.1 coordinate 1,210,188, forward strand.
TTGTATAAAGAACAATCTCTTTGCATGTCAAATATTTCTTCTGTGCATCCAATGTTGCGTTTAATGTTGGACATTGCTTATTATATGAGTCTACATTTGGGCGGTTTTGGTTCAAGTCGACTAGGAAACAACAATCCTCTCTGTTACTTGCTGGTTGACTGTAAGAGATCCCTTTATGGGACAAGTCCGCCATTGTACTTTTGTTCTATTACTTATTTTGGTTTAGTACAATAAAGTTATAACAAACAAACAATCCAATTTTTATATCTCCTTGTATCTTTAATCTTCAACAATGTAAGATCGTCCAATTTGGACGACCCACGCCTAAAGAAGGTCGAAAATTCGGCGGCACTTATTTTGTTTATTGCAACTTTTTTTCTCTGATTAAATTTTATTTCTTCGTTTTCTCTGAATATTCTCATCTGATTTTTGAATATATTCTAAACTAGCGACCCGCCCCGGTTTCACATGGGCATAAAACCGTTCTCTTAAATCACTCTATCTATTAAAAAAATCGCATCAATTCTGTTGCGTAGTTTTAAAGATTTAAGCGTACTTAGGGACATAGGGACAGAAAAAGTGACTTTGTTTTATACTATGTAGTGAAGTGATAGTGATAGTGATAGTGATGGGACAATATTCTCATAACTTTGTTTTTTTAGTTATATCGTCAGTTTAGATTTGAATACCTAGCGCTAAACCTAACATGGTCCAAAACATGATATACTGCCACGCAAATTTAAATTCAAATTCAAATTGATAATTTTCAATATAGGATATTCTTATCACTAATTGACGTCAATTGTTTACCACCACTTCCAAAGCGCAAGTGGACAAGGAACCGCGCCACAAACTCCACTGCAGCATTTTCTCCAAAGACAAAATTTTTGTCAAAACAGACGAATTTACATTTGCGTGAATATTTTTATAATAACTGGTTATTACAACTAAAAATAATATGCTGCCAGTTGTGCAATACAACGCTTTCACATTTTACAAGATGTCTAAAGGAATTTGACTTACTACTGCCCTCTAGCGAGAAAAACTGGAACGAATGATTTTTAACGTGCTTTTCAAATCACGGAGGAGCTTAAGATAGAAAAAAAAAAGACGTGTGGCACTCGGGGTTTGCCGCGGTAAAGCTATATTGCATAGCATTTTTTATCAACTTATGCAATTATAATTATTTATTTATTTATGCAGTATTTTTTTTCTTTGATATTGATACAAATATGTAATTGAAACATCAAAATTAATTCTAAACAAGTGGTTCTGTGAACAGTAGACCTCGCGACCCTCCTGCCTCGTCTTCCCTCCCTTCCCTTTTATTCATAACTATAGGTAGGTATTTCCCATTCTGTTAATTCTCTTTCCTCGTCTATTCTCAAAAGAAGGCAGGAAACAAGTATTAAGTTATGCAATAATTTCGCATGAGCTACATGGTAGGCGGGTGGAGTACATGGTACGGGGGTGTCAGGTTTTTTCGTTACGGAATATCTTGATTCGCTCGCCGCGGTCAAAGCCCGCGGTAAAAGCTATGCAATAGCTTAAAACACTAGTGGCATCCAATCCTAGTCAGACTATACTCGCCATCGCTTAACACGCATGATTGTACGTTATCTATGACTAACAATTGCCCACGATCCAAACTGATGGGAAGTACAGATGTGGTCTTAGATAGTGCTTGCTGGTTCATTAATAACCTTAAAAAGATCCGGGTTATATGAAACCGGAAAATATGTCACCCGGAAAAGAACTCCGCTCCTTCACTATAAACGGAGAGGTAAAGTTGCGAGCGAGCTGTTGGGATTTCAACAGCATATGGCTGAAGCCTATCACCATGCCTGGTTATTCGGTGAAGAAACTGAGTCGGTGAAATTGACTCATACTCTCCTAAGTGCCCGAAGACAAACAGACAAGCTACTCGGCGTTTTCATCAAATTGAGGTCAGCACTCTTCCCCTCTCTTAGATTATAAATTCTCCTAGTTAATATACTTGGCAGCATTTCAAGCCATCTTAACGCCTTAAGACCCCTGTCTCGGCTCAATTTATGAGTTCAATATTCTAAGATTATCAACTCAGGATGATGCATGGCGGACTAAAGTTTATGGATGCAAAGTCTGCTTAAACACCAAGGGATTTTTCTGCCAGTTCAGGGTGGTTTAAAGCACCAACGAAGTTTTTGAAGCGTGTGCATTACATACATGAAACTCGACTATTTTTAACTTTTTTTTAAATATATTATTAAGTAGGCAAACAGGCGTACGGCCCACCTGATGGGAATCTTCCCTCCACCTCCCATGGCTCTACCAACCTCTCGGTTATACGAGCCGAATCTCGGGAGAGTGCGCTGTACTAGCATTTCGCATCTCTTTCCAGTCGCACCTGCTTGATCTCCCTACAAGTTCTCTATAGTGTCGCCTATCTATGCAATCATTGCATTTTAATAACTCTCCCCCATCCTTAGGGGGCTTACGTTCACAAGTACGCCTCGCTTGCCTTCTCGGCCAGAGGCCAGCTTCTGTCTTCTAGGTCTTTGAGTTTGTCACAGTTTCAGTTTTTCTCTTCGTCTTCTTTGTCTGCTTGTGGCAGTATTCTTAATGTGCTCCTACTTTTCAAGTTATGCCCCTCTCGAGGCCGCTTCGAATTGTATGCCACCGATGCGAGAATTCTTTTAGCCGCTTAAAGTTCGCCTCAGATCCCACGAGATCGCAATAGTAGACCGGGCCCACCCCGAGCGGGACAACATTATTTAATAGTTCCCTACGCGCCTCCTCATAAACTGCCACCTGATGGGAAGTGGTAACCGCAGCCTATGAGACGCCTGCAATACCAGGAGCATTGAGACCCTGGAGGAATCTTTTTACGCCCTTCTTGAAGACCCCCATGTTGTAGTCACTTGGGAAAACCATGGCATGGGAGTTCATTCCATAATCTCAGAGTACGCGGGATAAAAATTTTCTTAAAGCGTAGTTCGTGTCACCTTTGGGTACAGAATGTTTGAAAAATTAAAAGAATTCCAGTTTGATGTCTTATACTAAGCCGATTCCATGCTTCGGAAGGCACGTTAAGCCGTTGGTCCCAGCTGCGATCTGGTGGTCGGTAAAGGAACCATGTCAGAGCAGAGACCGAGAGGCGGTTCCGAAGAACACTGACACCAGGGTGCGCATAGTCGATTGACCGTGCCATCACACGAAATGATGATGTTGATCATTCTCGTATGCATTCACTCATTTCGGTCCCTCCGTAACAAATTGATCATATTTTTATTTTTGGACAGTTTCATAACTCATCTTAACTTAACTCATCTAATTAGGATCGCGTCCCACATACTAACCCTGGAACATAATCCTATTTGTCTGGATACCCGGTAAAAGGGTTACGAAGGTCAAACGGCAATCACTCCATATTAATTACCATGCCGTATCTAGGACCATGATTAAAGCACTAACTTAAGCTGAAGATGTTACTGGAAAAACACAGAGCACAGAAAAAAAAAGAAAATTCCTTGTTTTATGTAGGAAACACAAAAGATAAAGAAAAATGTATGTGTTTTATCAAATAACGCTGTAAAACCTGGCAAATATACAACTGGAAGACCAAATCTTACTTCTGTGCAGCTCTCTGGACCCTCAAATTGCTAATTTATCCAAGACATTCACAAATACGAAATTTAATCTAAATAAAAGCGTGCCTTAAAGGGAATCCCCGCTAAGCAACTCCCTAGCGCTGTGAATTAAAAAAGAACGATAATTCGGCCAGCTAATTTGATATTCATCCCCATAATAGAATTGAAAGTAGCTGAGAAAAACAGACAAGTATGTAATCTATGTTTTGATCTAAGGTTCCGTACATTTCCAAATTAAATTGTATACTGCTCTCCTAACTGCTCGTTTCCACTTCGCTCTATCGTAGAAGTCGATTTTGTTCAACCCACAGCTACTAAGGTCTTCATTAGGATGTTCTACACACCACACGTAAACCTTTATTCTAAAACTGATCAACACTTTTTCTTTTTAATTTTGAAAATTGTTAATCCGGGTTCTTTTTGCCAAATACGATTTGATGATTTCAGCAAAGATCCCTAAAAACATTTGCAACAAAGAAAGTCCACTGTTTGGGCTAACAAAAGGCCGCCATTGAAAAGGGGATGCTCGCAGAAGATTTATAGTTTTACACCTACCCTGAAATTTGTTTTTAAAAAAACCTGAAAGGTGTTGATCGGAGTCGAGGAGCTCAAAAGCCTATAGCGGCGCGCGTGTTCATAACGATTGCGCGCGTCAAGAGACAGCGAGTTAGCGGCCATGCTTGGATTGGTCGCCATTAGTTGCATTTGGTCTTGAGTTCCCCCGTGCTTCGGCTGTTATTTATAAATGACAGTCGTAGGCCTATGCCAGGTGCCTATAATCTGACAGTGTTTGGCCTTTAACACACCCGGATCATGTTCCTATTGATCTGGTTTCCCCGTAAAAAGGGTTACGGAGGTCAGACGGCAGTCGCTCCATTGTAATAACCAGTTCCGCCAAATCAGGACCATGATTAAAACCGTACCTTGGGCATTGCAGGCTTGAATCACCTGATTATCAGATAAATCCAAGTTTGTTAAGGTTGGCAGAACGTTAGATTCGGCTATACTTTTTTTCCCTTTCTCTATAAATATTTATTTGGTGTATAAATATCTATGTCAAAATTTTTATTTACATGTTACATCTTATTGGTGTAAACCTTAGATTAAAAAAAAAGTTGCCTCGTGCGATTCGAAATTCTTTGGTGTAAAGTGTAAAGGTGTTATAATGCTCTTAATAAATAATTAAAATAAATTTTCAATTATCTTTTAAAACAGGACTCAAAACGTAATTTTTCTTTTAATACCAAATAATTTATTGTTCTTTCGACAATGGAGTAAGGAACAATGAATTTTGCTGATATTCATTGCTTTTTATTGGAATATTTATGACTTTTGAGTGACTTATTGGGTATTATTTATTGAGAGAATTCGATATAGTACATTTATGACTTAATGAAAATGTCGGTTGTTTTATTTCAGTTCATCGGTAGCATTGCAAATTGCAAGAGGGGTGTGAAGCAGGAAATGGCTGGAAATAGGGAAAACCAATCTTCCTGAAATTCGCATACACATAACTAGGTGTATTGAGAAGGACATAGGGTGTCTTTCATCCCGGGAAAAAGCACTGTTCCCGTGGGAAATTCATGCAGGCGAAAGCTGGTAAATAAAAAAATAAATTATAGTTAAGAAATGCTCTATCCTGCCAAAGCGTGCACGAGCTCTTTACTATCATTGCACGTTATTTGCACGTAAAATTTATAACACACTAGAGAAATATGTAACAATTCTTCGCCAAAACGTAGTCGTTCCCTCGGGATCAGTTTATTATCACACCCTCCATTTGCATTTGATCCTAAGGCTTTTAAGCCATAATCTGTTATGTTTAAGAGAATATCTTCATTTTCCTTGCTTCTCATTATTGTATTCTTCATCCGAACGTGTTTCCCAGTTACTGTAGCTTATGTGTCAGAGCCAACGTTAGGTACGCTTTAAGATGGGGAAGGGGTAGACCAAGACGGAGTTACGTGGAACAAATAAAGATAAATTTGGGAATCGTGTTTGGATGTGAAAAGGCTAGCGGACGATTGAGGCAACTGGGAGAGACTCCACTGACAAGAGCACAGCTCTTAAATTTTAGATAATGCAATAAAGTTTAAATAAATATTCTATCTAAACATAACAGAGCTCAGAGCTCTTGTAGACCAAGTACCTAAAGTATACTTCGTCATTTCAACTCTAATCACATTTAATCTAATCCATGTATTGCTCAGTTGCAATTCAGGGCAGCAATTGCGCCATCACTCGTAACTTTACGACTCTCCGTAGCCATAAAAATAATGAAAACAGTCGTGAAATATCCCGAACGAACGAGAAGACTCCCTCAGGACGCCGTCATAACATCTCACTGTTAAAGATTAATTACGATCCTCCGAAAAGTTTCCGCGTCCACAATTATTAAATTGGGATTTGAATAATTTCGTAACGGAAATACATTTTCAGTTTAGAGTTACGTCTTCTAGGTAGATTGCTTGGTAGATGTATAAGAAGTATATTAAGACTATATCGACCTCTATCTAAATCCTCCATCTCATTGTCTACCTCTTTAATAATCTACCCTAATAATATGTTAATATACTTCATAATCTATTTTAATAATAATATATTTTAATAATTCTATATCTTATTATCTATTTTAATAATTCTATATCTATCATTTCGGTGGTACTGATGACGAAATTACTTGACAAAAAACAAATTTGCAAATTTTCATTTTCTTTTGGTACCACTTACTGAAGGTTGGCAGACAGCTCAAACCTTGATTTTGGTACCTGCTAATAAATTGCAAAAACATTTAAACAATTCTCGTTTTATAAAGCAGTATGTGGCAGAGGCAAAGAAACAAAACTAGCTAATAAATTCCAGACACCTACTGGAAGCTAATCTCCTTGGAGACGCGGCACGTGGACAAGCAAACTTAGGTGTACGTGGGTGTCCACCGGACCTTGATTGTTTGTTGATGCTTGTTAAATCTACCTACTATAGTACTATTACGGGGTAACAATATGTATTGTTATACATACTGTGTACAATATTGAATTAAAAAATGACTTAAGGTGATACCTCGGTGAATACTAGCGCCACCATCAACTAACATTCATTATTCACTGACAACACAACTTATCAAAAATCCGTGTTATGTAATTAAGGTTCTGGATCTGAAGTTAATTTTAATCATATGAAATTATTAAATTATACTTCCATATAGTTACAAAATGCAAAACGACTAAAAGTGGCCGTTTTAAGCAATATTGCAATTTTTAACTATAGGGGTCGATAATTTAATAATTCAATATGTTTAAAATTATCTTCAGATCCAAATCCTTAATTACATCACAGGGATTTTTGATAACTTGTGTTATTAGTGAATAATGATTTTTAAATGACGGTGGCGCTAGTGTTCACCGAGGTATCACCTTAAATAAATATAGTTAAAAAATAAATAAAAAAACACGCTTTAATGAGCAATCGAACTAAAAAACGGAAAATAATTAAACCAAAAAGCTTGTGGGGTGCTCGACAAATGAAAAATATGGCACAAGCACCCCACACGCTTTATGGTTTAATTTATTTTTCGTTTTTTAGTTTGATTGCTCATTAAAGCGTGTTTTTTTAAGTTTTTTTAACTATATTTAGTTTCCACTTTTTAGAGATAAACTCATCGAAGTTTCGATTTCTTGTAGGAAGAAGAAAGAAACATAGAAGGTTCCAGCTACTTCTCTTCCTCTCCGAGCAACACGCACCCGTACTAGAAAAGAGAGCCCTAAGCTGCCTTCTCCTCTGTCCAAATATAAACCAAATCGGCATATACAATGTATTAGTGTGTGTAATCATTACAGTCAGGTGACAGCGTATAGGTTTTGTATGTACCTAGGTATGAAGAAATTTACTATACTTGTGTGTACTTTCCCCCTATAAAAACGCCAGATCTTGGAATACTAAAATATCGCTACGGCGACTCCCTTCCGGCACGGAAGACGTGTTGCTCAAAGCTTACAAGCATACAAGGATCTATCTGTGTGTATATGTCTACTACTGACCCGCCCCGGCTTCGTATGGGTGGAATATTATGGGTTTTGCTTACATAAAAACCTTCATATTGAATCACTCTGTCTATTAAAAACCGCATCAAAACCCGTTGTTTCGAAGACAGACAGCAGGAAGCGGACTTTGTTGTGATAGTGATGAGTATGGATAGTATGGATGTATATGACATTATTTCCACTACCTACACACGCACACATCAGTTTATATGTCATTTACGGTACTCCAAACAGCCTCCGGGACTCCAAGTTTGATTCCCAAACTCAATTCGCGGCCCAACACGGCTTTGGGGAACTTTTTCTCGCATCAACTCAAAAACAGATTCAAAAGTTTTTTGTTTGTGGCCCCCCGATATTGGTTTTGTACTTTTTATGACGTTAGCCAGTTTGTTTTGTTTTGTTTTTTTTTTTTTTATTTAAATTCTGTAGTGTAAGTATGAGTAGTGTATCATTATAGATATAAAAAAAATGCGTGAAGAAACGGCGCGCGATTTTGTTGGTATGGTGATCAATATTGAATAGAATCACGAAATCGTGGCCGCTAGGTTGACATTTTTAAATTTATGGTGATTATGTAAATGTTGTCTTCTTCTTCATCCTAGCGTGTTTCCTGTTAGTTGCATTTCCAGCTTACGCTTAAGAGCCAAGAGTACGCTTTAATAATAGTATTTGATTTGGTATAAAATATTTACAGGGAAAATAGACCTATATGAACATGATACTGGTTTAGTGGCAATACTGTCTAATTTTTCGGTCTGTCTAATGGCAACTGACATTACCTAACAATAACAGGTGGGACGTGGTCAGAAATGATACTAGTAGAGACAAATTCAAACTAGGCTGCGAATGCCGTCGCTTGACGCGTGCTATCGACGAACTTGTTTAGTTACTTACTGCGATGTCTCAGCGACCCAAAGAGAATCTTGGCCTCCGACACCAGAGCTCTCCACCGCTCCCTGCTCAGCGCCTCCTCTTGCCTGTCGGCTTTTTGGAGGCTTTCAGGTCCTTTCCATCTTTATCACTCCAGCAATCGTTATGAACACGCAGTATTATATTATAATATACGCATAGTAAATACAATAAATTAATAGTCTTCAACTAACTTCCGTCATATCGAGACGTTTTCCATTCTGAATTTTATGTGGTATTACTGAGACACAATTGATAATTTTTTTTTTTGTAAATATCCATTAAGGTTCTTAATATAGAATTTAAATTAGTTTAGTATTTATTTATAATGATACAAGCAGTAAAGATGATAAAAATATAGAATTTCTTATTTCTCTAGTCTAGTCTTAAATGGCGATTTATGGCTTACCCTGACACTTTCCGCTCCAAGCCAACAATGTTTCATTTTAAGACCAATCTTGACTTTGGTTTGGACATCTTAATTAAGGAAGGATATTTTCAACAATGTGATTTTATAACTCTACAAGCGGACCCAGCGACCGCCTTATATAAGAAGTCATGGTAAGTTCCCGAGTCTCATAGCCAGGGCTATACAACATTAAAATAAACAATCGATTATAATGACGGAATCATTATTGTACGGTTATTCTGCAATGTCTTAACCGTGGTCTTAACCATGGCTAAATAGGTTTGTCCAAAATATTATTTTACCATCTTTGTTAAACCTTATTTAAAGCAAATTATTTTGAATTTTAAACCAAACTGGAAACCACTAAACAAAGTATGCTTTGCTTAAGAATCGAACCCACGACCCCGGGTCTACAGGCAACTGCCTTAACCATTGGTCCACGAAGGCAGTTGACATCGCTATAAATGACATTCCTAGGCCTCAAAGCCAATGATGCTTTGTTTATACGTAACTAGCGACCCGAACTGGCTTCGCATGGGCATAAACACCTTCCTCTTGAATCACTCTATATATTTAAAAAAACCGCATCAAAATCCGTTGCGTAGTTTTAAAGATTTAAGTTACAAAGGGACATAGGGACAGAGAAAGCGACTTTGTTTTATACTATGTAGTGATTATAAAGATGAGTACAAAACATTATGGTGTGGCCTGGCTGTGGCCTTTGACTCGGCCGTGTATGTTGCATTGTGATAGAAGAAGAAGATTATGATGACGACCTCCGTGGCTTAATAGTTAACATGCTTGACCGCTACTCAGGAGGTCCCGAGTTTGATCCCCGGTCAGTTCAAGATGAAGAATGATCTTTTTCTGATTGACCTAGGTCTTGGATGTTTATCTATATAATATGTATTTGTTATAAAAATTCGTTAGTATCCCATAACACAAGTCTTGAACTTACTTTGGGGCTTACTCAATCTGTGTGATTTGTCCCTATATATTTATTTATATATTTATTTATTTTTTATGGTGGTAAATATATCTGTTTGAGAACTATAAGGCAACATACCGTGGCTCAAATTCAAGAGCCGCTAATCTCAAACTTTAAGACTTTGAGTCTGTGGGTATATGCTCCACTTAGTACCATTTTAATAAAGATACTAGATAAAGACTATTCTTTATATTTTCTAGTGTTTCAGTCGTTCATAGGCTACGGTCACCAATTTCCATCAAGTGGACCGTAAGCTATATAGATTGTTTAGTCAGTATTATTAAATATATCTACGCTAAATCAAGAGACGCGTGGAAGACAAGAGGGGAGGCCTTTGCCCAGCAGTAAGACAATTAAGGCTATTAAATAAATATATCTACACGTCAAATTCTTGGCGTCTGTCTCTTACGGGGTAGGCAAAACTTTGGGTTGTTTTATTTAGAAGACAACTTTACTACTATTAGGGCTTATAAATAGAGTAACATGGTCCGCTTGCCTCAATCCCGACTAATATTATAAATGCGAAAGTGAGTTTGTATATTTGTTTTTTGTTTGTTACCTCTTCACGCCCTATCCACTGAACAAATATTCCTAAAAATTCGCATACAGATAGCTAGGATAATTGAGAAGCACATGTGGTACTTTTTATGCCGGGAAGAGGCACTGTTGCCGCGGGAAATTCATGCGGGCAAAGCCCCGAGCGAAAGCCTAAATAAAGAAAAGAACTTTTGTCCTTTTCTATATTATTCATTTATTAGTAAACCCCTATAATCGATTTGATTATTTTCAGCCAGTGTGGACTATCGCGAAGGCCTTTGTCCAGCAGTGGACTTATTACACTATAATGATTTTTTATTTTTTTTTTTATTTTTTTTTTTTTATTTTTATAACTACAACTATACAATTTTATTGATACATAATCTGCCAAACTGCAAGACAGTTTGTCGGCAGTGTTCTCGTGGAACTAAAAACAAAAATTCTTAATTAAACAAATAACACGAAAGAAAATGATAATATTTACTTCCACAACAGTAGTTTACAACTAAGTAAGTACCTCTTTCTTCTTAAGTTAGAACCTTCCACCTACTTTTAAACTGATATAACTATTTATACATTTAAGTCATGTTTTGTTACTATACTAACTACTTTATATCGAATAGTATCGTTGCAACTTGGGGCCAACCCAATCCGTGCGATTTGTCTGTTTATTTATTTATATGTTAACCCAGTTCATAATCTTTCAAAATTTCATTAAAATCCGTTCCCCGGTCAGTTCAAGCTAAAAAAAATAAAAAGTTAAAAAACAAAACAAAAAGATATGACTCCTTTCCGACCGGCCCGGGTCCCGGACGCTCATATATATATATATATATATGTATTTATTATTAAACATAGTATCGTTGAGTCAGCATCCCACAACACAAGTCTCGCTTCCACCCCGGGGCCAACCTGATCCATGTGAATTGTCCCTATAATATATATGTATAGTAACATAGATCCATACATACTTCCATCCAATCAAAGTTTGTATGGACGCATGCATATGCACTTAGGTATTCACCTGATCGTGACAACTCAAAAAATGTCATTTTTACATTGCCTATGGACATGCTGAGAGGTAATGTTTTCTTAAAATAGATTTTAATATGTTCTTACTACCAGCATTCCTGACCTTTTTATTGATATCTTGTGGTAGTTCATTCAAATACACGGGCGTGGTCCACTTTCGTTCACGTTTACCATAATAATTGTTTACCTTAGGGACCACTAACTTGTATTTTTTTGATAGTCGGGTCGGATACGTGAACTTCCTTTCCTGTTTATTTTCCGTCTTATTATACTGTTCAAGGATTATAGCCATTTTCACTTTTTCCTCCACTGGTAATATATTGCATATTTTAAATAACTTTTCATAACTCTCTATAGATTTTTTAACGTTACCTGGAACGAGTAATTTCAGCATTCGTATTTGTAGCTCCTTAATTTTGTTCAGATGAACAGGAAAGGTAAGCCCGTACGCACCCAGCCCATAAGATATCACAGCATCAGCTAAGGCGTAATAAAGTAAATACATAATGCCCTTAGAAACTACATACTTAAGATTATTTAACTTACATAATATGGACCGCAATTTATTACACACTGAGTCTACGTGGTTGTTCCATCCAAAATGACAGTCTATGATCACTCCTAAGTACTTATAGGTAGTAACTCTTTGTATTACATCACATGTACAGTTAATTCTATTTGTATTGTAATGTAGACAATCATATGTATGACCCTTTAATTCAAATGTTAAATCTTTGTTTTTGTTATAAGGCGACCTAATATACATACATTTTGTCTTTGTGATGTTAATAATAATCCCATTATCATGAGCCCAACGCACCACGTTATCAAAATCATTTTGGACTAACCTTTGTATGACAGACTGGTCTTTATGGCTACAAATAATGCACGTATCGTCCGCGAACATAAATACACTACATTTTTTTACCACATTAGGCATACTGTTTACATGCATTTTGTAACCAGTCGGACCGTATACCGAGCCAGTCGGAACTCCATATTTAATATCGCCTTTTGCACTCACCGCACCACAAACGCTCACCTCTAACTGCCTTCCCCTCAGATATTCCCGGAACCAGGCGTTCATTGGGCCTCTAATGCCACATTCCTCCATGGACTGCAATAACCCGTCGTGATCGAGGGTATCGAAGGCTTTCTTAAAGTCAATAAACACTGCCACTACCATTTCCTGTTTGTTTAGTGAGCCATTAACTTCATCAACAAATTTAGACAAAACACTAGCAGTGCTCCTATTAGGTCGAAAGCCGTGCTGTGCATCACAAATAATATTGTTTCCTTCTAAGAAATTTGTAATCTGACTAACTATAATTTTTTCCACAATTTTGTTAATAACATTTAATATGGCTATCGGTCTATAGTTTGTATATTCTGTATAGGAGCCCTGCTTGTGAATTGGCCTTATTATTGCCATTTTTAACTCACTCGGATACACTCCTTTTTTAACGCTAAGATTAATGAAATGTGCAATGACAGGTGCGATTTTGTCCTTTATTAGTTTCAAGTCTTTGGCTCTAATTCCATCAGATCCAGACGCCTTATTGCAGTCCATTTTATCGATGACCTTTACAACGTCCTCGGGCAATACCCTATTGAACCTGAAACTAACATTACTTTCAGATACATATGATTGTCTATTTAGGAACAACTGGTTACACTTGTGTTTGTTCTTAATATTTTCTATTTCCTCTGTAAATGTTTCACAAAAGGAATTACAAACCTGTGATTTTGTTTCCGTTTTCAACATATGCCTTTCTACCACACTGTCGACCGATAATTTATTTCTACCTAACCAATTATTTACCTGGCACCAGATTTTTCTCAAATCACCTTTACAATCTTCTAATTTCTTTTTACGACTCCTATTCTTAGCATTATTTATAAGTTTATTTGTATAGTTCCTGTGCCTGGTATATTCTAATCTATAATTATTATTTTTTGGATCTGACTTCCATTTTCTAAATAAACAGTCCCTTTCTTCTATCATATTTTGCAAGTGAATAGTAATCCACATATGGGTATCTCTTTTACTCTCACGCGTACGTTGAAATGTACATATTTTATAAATATTCTCAAATACTTCCACAATTCTACAATAAATTTCAATCGGATCTTCTAATCTCAATAAATCTAACCAATTAATTTCGTTTACTTTTTTTGAAATCATTTCTTCCTTATAGAACAACCTTGGAGTCGTGTTTGTTGTTACCTTATCTAAATCCATCGAGAGCCCTATTATGTAATGATCCGCTATCTTACTCGACACAACATAGGTATTGATATTACCTGACATACTAGTTCGAACAAAGACGTGGTCGATGCACGACGCCACTCGCTTCGCCGCAACAATACACTCCCGAGTCACATCACGCACACCGCACTGCATTCCCAACTCACTTAGTCCATTTAAATACCTATTTGCCACGGGTTCGGGTACCTCGAGTTCTTTTTTCGATATGTTGATATTTATGTCTCCAATTAAAATTAAGTTATCACGCCTCGCGATCGTATTCAACATAGTTGTCAACTCTGTGACAAATATTACCTTATTGGTTCGAGGCGGTCGGTATATAACATAGATATGTGTATTATAGTCTCCCGCCTGCAGTTCACCGCTAAGTATCTCGCACTGAGTCATGGTCAAGGGCGCTTCTGCCGGTTTAAATGAGATATTATTTCTTACATACAATAAAATTCCTCCGCCACTTTGTGTCTCCCTTGTCCATGAGTAACTATTGAAGCCATCTATTTGGTACATACTTTCCTCGTCTTTTCTTATATTTATTTCTGTTAAACATATTACACTCAAATTCCGAACACATCCTTTTATTAAAGTTAATAACTCGTGAAAATGTTTCCTTACTGAACACAGGTTTACATGTAAAATGTGTAATTTATTAGTCTGTCCGTTTATTGTATCATGCCATGATTTAATGTCTTTATAGTTGTTATATGCTATGTCCTGTGGTTTGAATTCCGGAACAAAGTCGGTTGACATAATGCACTAAAACAATGTATTAATTTATATTTACAGTATATATACAATTAAATATTATTTGTTTCGATATATGACTCAATATCGCTTTCAAAATTAATCTGGTATATATTTTTTGCATTTTCATCTTTTTTAATCAAAATTTTTCCATTTTGAATCCATATAAATTTATAAAGATCTTTCAGTTTAGTTTTTACACTCCAGAATAGTTGGCGTATTTGCCTGGTGAGATGCTCGTTAATGTAAATTCGTGAGTTATCAGCATTCTCAAATACAGAGCCATTTGTAATTTCATTTTTTCTACATTTCAGCCACTCCCAACGGGCCTCTCGACTTTTAAATGACACAATCAATGGCCGTGGGCCTTTTTTATTGTCACCTGGTACTCTCCATGCTTTTTCAATATCTTCCGTTCTGACTCTTAGCGCCTTTGCAATTTTGCTGATTGTTGCCATGGCATTTTCTCCCTCTTGCTGCCGAACATTAATTATTTCTATTTTTCTCACCAATTCCTTCTGTTCAATTCTCATAATTCTTTCTTCTAATGCTTTATTTGCTTTTTCAAGGTAAATATTTTTTTGTATAACATCTTTCAGTCTTTTTTCTTGATTCATAGAAACTTCTCTTATATCTTTTTGGCACTTCTCCATGTCTACAAACTTTTTACCCAAATAGTCTACTGATTGTTCCATTTCTTTACTTGTTTTTTTAATGTCGCTAAGCTCATATTTTATATCTGACATTTCTGTGTGAAGAGCTGAGAAACGAGCATTTTGTTCCTCTTTCATTGAGATTAAGACCGTGCTCATGGTCTCCATCTGCTTTTGGAAAGCCAGAAGAGTTTTTTGTTTGTGGCCCCCCGATATTGGTTTTGTACTTTTTATGACGTTAGCCAGTTTGCTTTGTTTTGTTTTTTTGATTTAAATTCTGTAGTGTAAGTATGAGTAGTGTATCATTATAGATATAAAAAAAATGCGTGAAGAAACGGCGCGCGATTTTGTACTTCTACTGGTATGGTGATCAATATTGAATAGAATCACGAAAACGTGGCCGCATGGTTGACATTTTTAAATCTATGGTGATTATGTAAATGTTGTCTTCTTCTTCATCCTAGCGTGTTTCCTGTTAGTTGCATTTCCAGCTTACGCTTAAGAGCCAAGAGTACGCTTTAATCATAGTATTTGATTTGGTATAAAATATTTACAGGGAAAATAGACCTATATGAACATGATACTGGTTTAGTGGCAATACTTTCTAATTTTTCGGTCTGTCTAATGGCAACTGACATTACCTAACAATAACAGGTGGGACGTGGTCAGAAATGATACTAGTAGACACCAATCCAAACTAGGCTGCGAATGCCGTCGCTTGACGCATGCTATCGACGAACTTGCTTAGTTACTTACTGCGATGTCTCAGCGACCCAAAGAGAATCTTGGCCTCCGACACCAGAGCTCTCCACCGCTCCCTGCTCAGCGCCTTCTCTTGCCTGTCGGCTTTTTGGAGGCTTTCAGGTCCTTTCCATCTTTATCACTCCAGCAATCGTTATGAACACGCAGTATTATATTATAATATACGCATAGTAAATACAATAAATTAATAGTCTTCAACTAACTTCCGTCATATCGAGACGTTTTCCATTCTGAATTTTATGTGGTATTACTGAGACACAATTGATAATTTTTTTTTTGTAAATATCCATTAAGGTTCTTAATATAGAATTTAAATTAGTTTAGTATTTATTTATAATGAGACAAGCAGTAAAGATGATACAAATATAGAATTTCTTTTTTCTCTAGTCTAGTCTTAAAATGGCGATTTATGGCTTACCCTGACACTTTCCGCTCCAAGCCAACAATGTTTCATTTTAAGACCAATCTTGACTTTGGTTTGGACATCTTAATTAAGGAAGGATATTTTCAACAATGTGATTTTATAACTCTACAAGCGGACCCAGCGACCGCCTTATATAAGAAGTCATGGTAAGTTCCCGAGTCTCATAGCCAGGGCTATACAACATTAAAAAAAACAATCGATTATAATGACGGAATCATTATTGTACGGTTATTCTGCAATGTCTTAACCGTGGTCTTAACCATGGCTAAATAGGTTTGTCCAAAATATTATTTTACCATCTTTGTTAAACCTTATTTAAAGCAAATTATTTTGAATTTTAAACCAAACTGGAAACCACTAAACAAAGTATGCTTTGCTTAAGAATCGAACCCACGACCCCGGGTCTACAGGCAACTGCCTTAACCATTGGTCCACGAAGGCAGTTGACATCGCTATAAATGACATTCCTAGGCCTCAAAGCCAATGATGCTTTGTTTATACGTAACTAGCGACCCGAACTGGCTTCGCATGGGCATAAACACCTTCCTCTTGAATCACTCTATATATTTAAAAAAACCGCATCAAAATCCGTTGCGTAGTTTTAAAGATTTAAGTTACAAAGGGACATAGGGACAGAGAAAGCGACTTTGTTTTATACTATGTAGTGATTATAAAGATGAGTACAAAACATTATGGTGTGGCCTGGCTGTGGCCTTTGACTCGGCCGTGTATGTTGCATTGTGATAGAAGAAGAAGATTATGATGACGACCTCCGTGGCTTAATAGTTAACATGCTTGACCGCTACTCAGGAGGTCCCGAGTTTGATCCCCGGTCAGTTCAAGATGAAGAATGATCTTTTTCTGATTGACCTAGGTCTTGGATGTTTATCTATATAATATGTATTTGTTATAAAAATTCGTTAGTATCCCATAACACAAGTCTTGAACTTACTTTGGGGCTTACTCAATCTGTGTGATTTGTCCCTATATATTTATTTATATATTTATTTATTTTTTATGGTGGTAAATATATCTGTTTGAGAACTATAAGGCAACATACCGTGGCTCAAATTCAAGAGCCGCTAATCTCAAACTTTAAGACTTTGAGTCTGTGGGTATATGCTCCACTTAGTACCATTTTAATAAAGATACTAGATAAAGACTATTCTTTATATTTTCGAGTGTTTCAGTCGTTCATAGGCTACGGTCACCAATTTCCATCAAGTGGACCGTAAGCTATATAGATTGTTTAGTCAGTATTATTAAATATATCTACGCTAAATCAAGAGACGCGTGGAAGACAAGAGGGGAGGCCTTTGCCCAGCAGTAAGACAATTAAGGCTATTAAATAAATATATCTACACGTCAAATTCTTGGCGTCTGTCTCTTACGGGGTAGGCAAAACTTTGGGTTGTTTTATTTAGAAGACAACTTTACTACTATTAGGGCTTATAAATAGAGTAACATGGTCCGCTTGCCTCAATCCCGACTAATATTATAAATGCGAAAGTGAGTTTGTATATTTGTTTTTTGTTTGTTACCTCTTCACGCCCTATCCACTGAACAAATATTCCTAAAAATTCGCATACAGATAGCTAGGATAATTGAGAAGCACATGTGGTACTTTTTATGCCGGGAAGAGGCACTGTTGCCGCGGGAAATTCATGCGGGCAAAGCCCCGAGCGAAAGCCTAAATAAAGAAAAGAACTTTTGTCCTTTTCTATATTATTCATTTATTAGTAAACCCCTATAATCGATTTGATTATTTTCAGCCAGTGTGGACTATCGCGAAGGCCTTTGTCCAGCAGTGGACTTATTACACTATAATGAATTTTTTTTTTTTTTTTTTTATTTTTATAACTACAACTATACAATTTTATTGATACATAATCTGCCAAACTGCAAGACAGTTTGTCGGCAGTGTTCTCGTGGAACTAAAAACAAAAATTCTTAATTAAACAAATAACACGAAAGAAAATGATAATATTTACTTCCACAACAGTAGTTTACAACTAAGTAAGTACCTCTTTCTTCTTAAGTTAGAACCTTCCACCTACTTTTAAACTGATATAACTATTTATACATTTAAGTCATGTTTTGTTACTATACTAACTACTTTATATCGAATAGTATCGTTGCAACTTGGGGCCAACCCAATCCGTGCGATTTGTCTGTTTATTTATTTATATGTTAACCCAGTTCATAATTTTTCAAAATTTCATTAAAATCCGTTCCCCGGTCAGTTCAAGCTAAAAAAAATAAAAAGTTAAAAAACAAAACAAAAAGATATGACTCCTTTCCGACCGGCCCGGGTCCCGGACGCTCATATATATATATATATATATATATATATATGTATTTATTATTAAACATAGTATCGTTGAGTCAGCATCCCACAACACAAGTCTCGCTTCCACCCCGGGGCCAACCTGATCCATGTGAATTGTCCCTATAATATATATGTATAGTAACATAGATCCATACATACTTCCATCCAATCAAAGTTTGTATGGACGCATGCATATGCACTTAGGTATTCACCTGATCGTGACAACTCAAAAAATGTCATTTTTACATTGCCTATGGACATGCTGAGAGGTAATGTTTTCTTAAAATAGATTTTAATATGTTCTTACTACCAGCATTCCTGACCTTTTTATTGATATCTTGTGGTAGTTCATTCAAATACACGGGCGTGGTCCACTTTCGTTCACGTTTACCATAATAATTGTTTACCTTAGGGACCACTAACTTGTATTTTTTTGATAGTCGGGTCGGATACGTGAACTTCCTTTCCTGTTTATTTTCCGTCTTATTATACTGTTCAAGGATTATAGCCATTTTCACTTTTTCCTCCACTGGTAATATATTGCATATTTTAAATAACTTTTCATAACTCTCTATAGATTTTTTAACGTTACCTGGAACGAGTAATTTCAGCATTCGTATTTGTAGCTCCTTAATTTTGTTCAGATGAACAGGAAAGGTAAGCCCGTACGCACCCAGCCCATAAGATATCACAGCATCAGCTAAGGCGTAATAAAGTAAATACATAATGCCCTTAGAAACTACATACTTAAGATTATTTAACTTACATAATATGGACCGCAATTTATTACACACTGAGTCTACGTGGTTGTTCCATCCAAAATGACAGTCTATGATCACTCCTAAGTACTTATAGGTAGTAACTCTTTGTATTACATCACATGTACAGTTAATTCTATTTGTATTGTAATGTAGACAATCATATGTATGACCCTTTAATTCAAATGTTAAATCTTTGTTTTTGTTATAAGGCGACCTAATATACATACATTTTGTCTTTGTGATGTTAATAATAATCCCATTATCATGAGCCCAACGCACCACGTTATCAAAATCATTTTGGACTAACCTTTGTATGACAGACTGGTCTTTATGGCTACAAATAATGCACGTATCGTCCGCGAACATAAATACACTACATTTTTTTACCACATTAGGCATACTGTTTACATGCATTTTGTAACCAGTCGGACCGTATACCGAGCCAGTCGGAACTCCATATTTAATATCGCCTTTTGCACTCACCGCACCACAAACGCTCACCTCTAACTGCCTTCCCCTCAGATATTCCCGGAACCAGGCGTTCATTGGGCCTCTAATGCCACATTCCTCCATGGACTGCAATAACCCGTCGTGATCGAGGGTATCGAAGGCTTTCTTAAAGTCAATAAACACTGCCACTACCATTTCCTGTTTGTTTAGTGAGCCATTAACTTCATCAACAAATTTAGACAAAACACTAGCAGTGCTCCTATTAGGTCGAAAGCCGTGCTGTGCATCACAAATAATATTGTTTCCTTCTAAGAAATTTGTAATCTGACTAACTATAATTTTTTCCACAATTTTGTTAATAACATTTAATATGGCTATCGGTCTATAGTTTGTATATTCTGTATAGGAGCCCTGCTTGTGAATTGGCCTTATTATTGCCATTTTTAACTCACTCGGATACACTCCTTTTTTAACGCTAAGATTAATGAAATGTGCAATGACAGGTGCGATTTTGTCCTTTATTAGTTTCAAGTCTTTGGCTCTAATTCCATCAGATCCAGACGCCTTATTGCAGTCCATTTTATCGATGACCTTTACAACGTCCTCGGGCAATACCCTATTGAACCTGAAACTAACATTACTTTCAGATACATATGATTGTCTATTTAGGAACAACTGGTTACACTTGTGTTTGTTCTTAATATTTTTTATTTCCTCTGTAAATGTTTCACAAAAGGAATTACAAACCTGTGATTTTGTTTCCGTTTTCAACATATGCCTTTCTACCACACTGTCGACCGATAATTTATTTCTACCTAACCAATTATTTACCTGGCACCAGATTTTTCTCAAATCACCTTTACAATCTTCTAATTTCTTTTTACGACTCCTATTCTTAGCATTATTTATAAGTTTATTTGTATAGTTCCTGTGCCTGGTATATTCTAATCTATAATTATTATTTTTTGGATCTGACTTCCATTTTCTAAATAAACAGTCCCTTTCTTCTATCATATTTTGCAAGTGAATAGTAATCCACATATGGGTATCTCTTTTACTCTCACGCGTACGTTGAAATGTACATATTTTATAAATATTCTCAAATACTTCCACAATTCTACAATAAATTTCAATCGGATCTTCTAATCTCAATAAATCTAACCAATTAATTTCGTTTACTTTTTTTGAAATCATTTCTTCCTTATAGAACAACCTTGGAGTCGTGTTTGTTGTTACCTTATCTAAATCCATCGAGAGCCCTATTATGTAATGATCCGCTATCTTACTCGACACAACATAGGTATTGATATTACCTGACATACTAGTTCGAACAAAGACGTGGTCGATGCACGACGCCACTCGCTTCGCCGCAACAATACACTCCCGAGTCACATCACGCACACCGCACTGCATTCCCAACTCACTTAGTCCATTTAAATACCTATTTGCCACGGGTTCGGGTACCTCGAGTTCTTTTTTCGATATGTTGATATTTATGTCTCCAATTAAAATTAAGTTATCACGCCTCGCGATCGTATTCAACATAGTTGTCAACTCTGTGACAAATATTACCTTATTGGTTCGAGGCGGTCGGTATATAACATAGATATGTGTATTATAGTCTCCCGCCTGCAGTTCACCGCTAAGTATCTCGCACTGAGTCATGGTCAAGGGCGCTTCTGCCGGTTTAAATGAGATATTATTTCTTACATACAATAAAATTCCTCCGCCACTTTGTGTCTCCCTTGTCCATGAGTAACTATTGAAGCCATCTATTTGGTACATACTTTCCTCGTCTTTTCTTATATTTATTTCTGTTAAACATATTACACTCAAATTCCGAACACATCCTTTTATTAAAGTTAATAACTCGTGAAAATGTTTCCTTACTGAACACAGGTTTACATGTAAAATGTGTAATTTATTAGTCTGTCCGTTTATTGTATCATGCCATGATTTAATGTCTTTATAGTTGTTATATGCTATGTCCTGTGGTTTGAATTCCGGAACAAAGTCGGTTGACATAATGCACTAAAACAATGTATTAATTTATATTTACAGTATATATACAATTAAATATTATTTGTTTCGATATATGACTCAATATCGCTTTCAAAATTAATCTGGTATATATTTTTTGCATTTTCATCTTTTTTAATCAAAATTTTTCCATTTTGAATCCATATAAATTTATAAAGATCTTTCAGTTTAGTTTTTACACTCCAGAATAGTTGGCGTATTTGCCTGGTGAGATGCTCGTTAATGTAAATTCGTGAGTTATCAGCATTCTCAAATACAGAGCCATTTGTAATTTCATTTTTTCTACATTTCAGCCACTCCCAACGGGCCTCTCGACTTTTAAATGACACAATCAATGGCCGTGGGCCTTTTTTATTGTCACCTGGTACTCTCCATGCTTTTTCAATATCTTACGTTCTGACTCTTAGCGCCTTTGCAATTTTGCTGATTGTTGCCATGGCATTTTCTCCCTCTTGCTGCCGAACATTAATTATTTCTATTTTTCTCACCAATTCCTTCTGTTCAATTCTCATAATTCTTTCTTCTAATGCTTTATTTGCTTTTTCAAGGTAAATATTTTTTTGTATAACATCTTTCAGTCTTTTTTCTTGATTCATAGAAACTTCTCTTATATCTTTTTGGCACTTCTCCATGTCTACAAACTTTTTACCCAAATAGTCTACTGATTGTTCCATTTCTTTACTTGTTTTTTTAATGTCGCTAAGCTCATATTTTATATCTGACATTTCTGTGTGAAGAGCTGAGAAACGAGCATTTTGTTCCTCTTTCCCTTGCACTATATTGATCTCTTTTTAACGTATCGTCTTATCTCTTTCGCTATATTTACTTAACAAGCGCAGTCTAGCAATGCGTCCGACGCAAATGCGTGATCCACGAGAACTGAATGGTTGGAAGTGTTGATGAATGGAAGTGTTAGGAGGAGTAACATTTTAATTTAGGAATTCCAGAACTTTCCACAATTATATGGAGTACCCGCCCGAGGTAAGGCTTTAGGCGATACATAATTAATAAGGATTTTCGTGAAAAATTAAGAAGTAAGCGATTTAAGGTTGTAATCTCAGTTTTTTAGAGCTTAGAAAGCCGGGACTTCAACGCGAGAGCTTTTGTTTATTAGAAGTTGTTTGGTGCGGTTTCGCCCGCGCCGTGTGTGTTCTTCTTATACGTAGTTATGTTACTAATACCTATTATATGCTATAGCTTATAACCTTCTTTAGGTTTTTATGTTATTTTAGTATATATAAAAAATAATGATTTCTCATTAAGAAATCAAGTAAAACTTCTAACTCAGTAATTCTAAGAAAGTAAACCTCAGAATCAGCTTCAATAAATTGAACTCAAGAAAATGTTTCTTAGAATGCTTAGAGTTAACTTAATTCTAACTAGTAGTTAGTACAACAAATTATCATGCTATGCAACTCATCAGTACTCTACCATTTTGGTATCACGTGCAGTATTTGTATTTAGATAAATTGTAACCTTTTGCATGGACGTTAGAGTTTAGTTTAGAATAAAGGAAACAATGACAATAATATACAGTAGCAAAACTCTAGAGCACGTGGAATTATAGTACGTACATTGTGTGCATGATGAAGTATTCATTTATGAAGACTGTCTTTATAAATATCGTATGATTTTGGTGTTAATTTTTCATTTTATTTTCCTATTTCCTTGATCTATTTGCCAATTATACCTACTAAGGAACTTGTTATTCTGTCCAAAGTATTCCCTTTTTGGCCATTATAGTTAATTTGCCATCAGAAAAAGCATTATAACTTGACAAAATATAGCATTTTTGTTGTGTATTCACCGTGCATTATTTTGCAATCACTGAATTTTTCTTTCAGACTGTAAAGAAATAAAACACTAGAATAATAGGGTGTAAAAATCCTAATTTATAAACATTTTTATGTAAAAACCAGATTTAATCTTAGAGAAAACACAATAATATAATTACATACAAAACATAGTGTTTAAAACACCGTTATCAGTGTGGTTACCATCAAATATTTTAGCAGGCTCAAAACGAGTAGATAAGCGAGATTTCGCCTTACATCCTGTAAGTGTAAGTACAAAAGGACCCAATGGTTCGACGTGCTTCCTATAATTTATTTTTATAAGATAAGATACATCCTGTATTCTAGTTCTTGAACTTATTAGATGCCTACACTCAGCATTAGGTGACTATAAGCTGAAGGACAAAGAAGAATAATCCTGTATTACATCACAACTCAGTCGTTTCGAGCCTGCTTAAACAGATAGTAGGAGTTTTGGCGCCAAGATAAAGTCTCAGTTATCCTCATTGTATTTATTTTCTAATATTTGTGTTTTTTCGAGTATTTGTGCATAATAAAGGTGGATTATTATTCGCTAAGTGTTCGTGAACAAGCGTGAGTATTGGGAAGTGGTACAATGTCGTATAAGTGACTCTAATCCTTGTCACCAAAATCTCCCATGATAATGCTAAGTGCAACTTCCACCGCTTCACTTAGCCCTCGACTAACATGACTACTGACTTGACTCTGTGACTCGACAAAGTGAAGAACATTTATATAAAACTTGATACTGGCAAAAATAAGCTATAAGTTTGATTGCCATATTGTGGATTAAAGCCACATCAAAAAAAAAAAAGAACAGATGGTAATCCCCCAAAAATCTTTACTCAGTACGTAACAACCGCAACCAGTAAATTTCCATGTAACAGTGTGAATATTAAGCCGTAGTCCGCCTGATTAAACTTTGGCTCGCTTAGCTAAACAAATACAGGGGTTATATTCCATAATTCTATCTGGAAACGCGAACTGCTTGCGTGGTTGGCTATGTTTGTCTTTGGTCAAAGTTTTATTTTTTAAAAGGAATTTTTGGAGGAAAAGAAAACTGTCACTTTTTCCGCGCTGTATTTAATTTATTAAACTTAGGTTTTTTAGAGTATTTGTGCATAATATTGGTGGATTATTATGCGCATGGTGTTCGTGAACAAGAGGAAGTGGTACAGTGTCGATTACGTGACTTTTATCTTTGTCACCACAATTTGCAAGTTACTTATAGCTAAGTCTAAGTGAAATTTTTCCACCGTGCACTTAGCCATCTGACTCTGACTATGACTAGACTTACTTACTTGACTGGACTAGACTACCGACTTGACTTTTTGATTTCACTTGACTAATGTAGGACATTATTAATAAATTCAAGAAAGGACTTAAAGGACTAGTTTCCATGGCCGTAAAAAGTATTAAAAAAAGTGTTTTTGAAAGTTGCGAAAATAGATAAAAAAATAGGCTGGCGACAAACTGCGCTCGACTTTTAAATTCTATGTTTACGACTCACTCAAAACCGGTCGAATGGTTTTCATATTTCATAGCGTTTCAAATCGTTTCGCTTCGATTTGGAGCGCTCTTAAAGCATGTAATACGTGAAAAAAAAGGTTTCTCAAGCATTTTTCATAGCGCTCCAATGGTTTTTGATTAGCTCCTTCGTCCGCTTTGGTAACTAAATTAACGTAACACAATTACACGTACACTTGCTGTCGTGCCCCGCCTCTGCCGCATCCTGTTCAGTGGACGACTTGATGGAGGCAAATCGGAAGGCCATTGAGGTGGCCTCGCACTGGGCTAATCACATCTAGCAATTTGTCATTGACACGAAAGGAAAAAGTTATTACGTGATAGTTAGGTCTCTTTGAAGTGAACACAGCATGTTCTCAATATACTAGTACGTACTAAGTATTGCCCCTACATCAATTGATATAGATAAAGCAAGGACATCAAAGCTAATTAAAACCACAGGGGCCACGGTCCGGTCTGTGTGATGTGATCGGTAACGTGTCGCGCTGATTGGTTACAGCATTGATTACCAGTTGTAGTCAATACGAATAGGTAGGGGAAAGAGTCGATAGTTTAATATCGATAAATTTGCTCAATGGGTCATTAATGCATAGAATAATTAAGAAGCAAACGAATGGCGCTAAAATTAAGCTTAAATGGCAGCTAAATTGCATGGAATGTTGAACATTGCCAACTTATAACGGAAGACAAATACTACAATTTTCGACAAGACATTATCTAAACTGCGATTCCCCAGGGCTACCTGCCATTATTCGGTATTCCTTTTCTATCTTTAAGCCCATTTAATGATTAAAGCAACTTATAACAACATGATTCTCTATGTAATGTGTAAAAATATACAAATTTTGTCCATAATTAAGATTCGTAAGGCTCAAACTCGCTTGGCTTTTAAGAATAAAGTTCGTGCACATTTTCTTCAAAGTCTGTCAGATAGTTCATAATTGTATATGTAGTATATGTATTGTCTATTGTCATATTTGATATTATTATGTATTATTCATAAGTAGTATATTGATAAAGTTCCTAAATATAATATAATTTGGTTGTTGTTATGCCCCATTATCATAATTAATTCAAAATTTTGCACTACCCCCTACCTTTCTCTGCATCACTCATTTGGTTGACTGGTAGATAAAGCCTCAGGCTTTAAGTCCGCCGTTTACAATTGTGTAATAAAGTTAAATAAATAAATAAATAAATAATTAAGTCAGCCAAAAATTCTACTTAATACTTTCTACTAAAGCAAACGAAACAGATAGAACAAGGACATCAAAACTAATTAAAAAGCCGCAAAGGCCACGGTGTCTTTGTAGTTTATCGATAGTTTTGTTGCGTATTGTGCATCACTATGATGTTTCAACAAGCTCCTGCTGATTCCATGTACCATTGTAAAATGTTTGGATACACGGTTTTAATTGATAGTACACATTGGGAATCGACAGTTTATAGATTTACAACCGACTTCTGACTTCCAAAAGCATGGTATATTTTGGATTTATTAATTCATACTCAAAACCAGACATTTATGATGATTTAGCTGTTCCCCGCGGTTTCACTCGCCCTTGGTGTGTACTATAGCCTATAACCTTCCCTAAGAATCAAGCTATCATATACAGAAAGAATTTTTCAAATCGGACCAGTAGTTCCCAAGTTATAAACGTTCAAACAAACAAACAAACTTTTCAGCTTTATAATATTAGTATAGATTAAAAAAAAAACTGATTTGTTTAATTTGCAGATTAGTTACTTCAATAGATTTCACCAAAATCTGTTCAGTAGTTTTAAGATCTTATATGGAGCTTTTGGTTCAATATTAATATCTATGCAGATCGCTTCCAACTGGTCATTCTGGAAATCCTTGGGGGAGGCCTATGTCCAGCAGTGGACAGCCTGCGACTTGAAGGATGATGATCTATGCCCGAATATACGTAAGACAAAGAACATTACTTTGATAAAAAGTTCGTAGTTACTGGAGTAAGTAATAAGTATGTCATCTAAATAAACAAAATTGAAAAAAAGAATATATATTTTTTTGATATAAAAAGTTAGTCGGCCACGGCAAAGAATTTACATAGTATTGGTATTTTTACAAAAATAGCGTGTAATATATTAAGTACTATTGTTTTTTTTTTATAATAATATTAGCGACCCGCTCGGCTTTGCATGGGCATGAAAACCTTCCTCCTGAATCACTCTATCTATTAAAAAAACCGCATCAAAATCCGCTGCGTAGTTTTAAAGATTTAAGCATACATATGGATATAGGGACAAAGAAAGCGACTATGTTTTATACTATGTAGTGATAGTGATTTAATGACTTACTTAATTATTTGTCCGTTATCTGAGGCCCTTAGCCATTTCGAAGCCAGCTACGAAACCTAGCTACGAAATGGGACTAAGGGATCTGAGGTAGAACATCCGCTGTGACTGCACTTTAATCAATTCGCGCTTAAGTAAAGAAATAAAAAAAAATAGGCATTAAATAAGCTTAAAATTCCTTATCCCAAACAAAGTCCCTAACACAATAAGTTGCGTGAATTTTCCACATTTTCTCCGGCGGTAGGTATGATGTAATTTACTTAAGTGTGCTAAGTGCGGTGCCTTAATAGCTTGGAACATCTGCCGCCTGATGAGATGAACAACAGAAAGCCGAGGAATTATACGATTAGGCGGTTATTTTTTAAATAAACTGCTCATCAACATTTCGTGTAGGTGACACGGTCAATCGATCATGCACACCCTGGTGTCAGAGTTCTTTGGTACCGCCTGTCGGCCTCTGACGTGGTCCGACCCGACAACGGGACAACTTAATGTGGTCTCCGAAGCAAGGAATGGTAGACCAAGGAGAAGATGGCGTGCGTGACGGTCTCAAAGTCTTTTTGGAAGAACAACCGAGGTTGTTTTAGAAAGAGACTATTAATTGACTGCTGAAAATCCAGACACAAAAACTATTATTAGCGGTACTCGGGTACCACCCGATCGTCAAGGGTCTTTTTATTTATTTATTTAATTTTTTTTTAAGGCGGATTTATAAGTTGAGGCTTTATCTAGCAGTCAACTAAATGAGTGATGCAGTGATTAATCTATAAATATAATACATATAATCATCATTATAAATTTAAGAGCTATGCTCTTGTCGGTGGAGTTCCTTCCATTTTTGTCTATCTTTAGCAAGTTCCTTTATTTAGAGGTATTAAATAGAGTAGGAGAAAAGAGGAGCATTTTAAAAGTAATTGAGAACAGACGAGGAAACATGTTGGGACACTTGATATGACAAGATGATTTGATGAAGAACATCATTGAAGAAATAAAAAAGAAAACATACGTCGTATCAAGAAATAAAGGAATTCATAAAATAAGACAGTAAAAAGCGAGTGTCTGTACATTAAATATTTTTTCCCAAAACCAAAATAACAATATTTGGAATTTTTGTATGTCTGTCTGTCTTTCTGTCTGTCTGGTACGTTATAACTTCAAAACTACAACGGATTTGAACGCGGTTTTCACAGGTGGATTACAAATAATTATTAGCGTTGTCAAAACTTTAATACGTCAAAATCGGTTATGGGAAAAAGAAATTATGGTCAATTGAAGTTCACTTCAAGCACTGCTTTAATACTTTTAAACGGTGTTGAGTGCGGTTTACATAAAAGTATTTAATTTAGATAAAGCTAGAATTTCTACTTTGTTTCAAACATTATATAACAGGAAAAGGGGGGGTCCCTGGCCATTCTCGCGGCAATTTCGGGACAATTCCTGAAATTCCCACGATAACTGGATAATGCATTTTTTGTGTTGGTTACTGTCATAACAAACTTTGTATAACAGGAAAAGAAGGATTCCCAGGCTATTTCCGCGGGAGCAATTCCCGAAGTTCCCACGATAACGGGAACGAAGCTCGCGTGCAACAAAGTCGCGGGCTACAGCTAGTAATACATTATAACATCAAATATGACAATAGGGATAAGTACTTATACTATATACAATTATGAACTATCTGACAGACATGTTAATTAAGAACTTATCAATACGTGAAACCTGTTCAAACCCTCTCCAAATCATATCAGCAATATCCTTTAACCTATCCTCGCAATGAATGACTGTTGTAAATGTCGAAATGTTAGAACATAAGCCGTTTCCCCTAAACCTAAATTTCAATTACCTGAATGCTAATTTTCCGCCGGTTAATTCCGCCAACCGGTATAGCATCCGATTCTGTAGAAATACGCCATTTCGACGAACAATCTAAAATGACGTGCGAGTATCGATGCCCACTGACACATAAACAAATAGAGAACGAACAAGGGAATGCAATTTTTTTAGATATTTTTTTTCGATTCTGTTAGAGATCATCATGGCAATCTGTAGTATTAATAAATCGGTCAAGTTCAAATCGGACTCACGCTCTGTGGGTTTCGTACCACCACACAATACTAAAAGTATTCCCTTATCAACAATCGTGTGCCCTTGCGACATTTACTGTGACATTTGACGCCATCTAGAAACACCTTGTACAGATTAGAAAATAATTATGAAAATATCGAAGTTATTTCATATGTCGTAAACTATTTGTTGATTTTGTTCAAACTAATTTTCGTTTGAAGAATTTGTTGCTTTATAACCCAGGTTCGGGTCTTCTACGTTTTAAATCTTGACATTGTATACAGTGTGATATAAATTAATAAATTATATAGACATTTCACATTGATTGAGCTAGCCCCAAAGTTAGAGACTTGTATTATGTGATACTAACTTTATTACGAATCCATATAGAAGATACATCCAAGACCCAGGCCAATCAGAAAAATATAATTTATTATCTTGACCCGACCGGGGATTGAACCCGGGCTTTCCTGAGTAGCGGATTAGCATGTTTACAAATACAATTCTGACTTAAGAACAGATTGGTGGACACTAGCGCTACCATCAGTTAAAAATCATTATTCACTGAAAATACAAGTTATCAAAAATCTGTCTTTAGTAATTAATGTTCTGGATCTGAAGTTAATTTTAAACATATTAAATTACTAAATCATAGCTCCCTATAATTATAAATTGCAATATTGCTTAAAACGCCCACTTTTAACAGTTTTACAATTTGTAACTATTATAGGGAACTATAATTTAATATGTTTAAAATTAACTTCAGATCCAGAACCTTAATTATATAACACGGTTTTTTGATAACTTGTGTTTTCAGTGAATAATAATTTCTAGTTGATGGTGGCGCTAGTGTTCACCAATGTCTCGTCTTAAACACTTTGACCTCACAGCTCAAGCTGTCGACAGCTGTCTCGAGTTGGCACAAGATCATTAAAGCCGATCACTGGGGTGTGCACTAATTGGTTGTCAATATGTAACTTGATTGATGTGTAGGCGATTGAGATACTACTGTGGCTTATAAGCCAATTGTATTGTATTTTATACAAAGGAATTAGTATACTAGGTAGGTGCTTAATAACATTAATTATAGCTTTAGTCTTATGATGCCTTGGTAAACACTAGCGCCACCATTATTTAAAAATCCTTATTTACTAAAAACAGAAGTAATTAAAAAACCGTGTTAAGGTTCTGGATCTGAAGTTAATTTTAAACATATTTAATTATTAAATTATAGTTTCCTATAGTTACAAATTGCAATATTGCTTAAAATGGCGATTTACAGCAGTTTTGCAATTTGCAACTATATAGAACAATAACCTACCACCACACAATACCGTAGTACTTTTACTAATTCTGTGACAATACTGAAAGATTTAACTGGTTATTTTAATATTTTCTCTTATTTCTTTGTAAAAAGATTCCACTTATGCATTTACTGATACAGAACCTTAAAAATGCCTTTACTTATCAAAATACATAAGATTCACAATTTTATCACTGCAATTATTTCCTACTAGCTTTTGCCCGCGGCTTCGCGCGCGAACTTCGCTCAGGAACAGTATTTCCCAGGATGTACCTTTCATAGTTAACTAGCTTATTACTTACTTAACTTATACTAATTATGTATATCTCTCTTATCTTAAGTAATAAGTGTAGTAACTAACACGACTATATTTTATTTATAGGTAGATAAAGATATATAGATTGTGATTTTAATAATCTATTTTAAATAGGTGGTCTGTAAGTTCATTTAACGATAAAATTACCTTGTCGGTTAATAGATTTTGGCGTTGGCAGGAATGGAAGCCAAGTGTTCTCTCAATTCACTGCCATTTCAACTTTTTGAAGCCCTTTGATCGCATTGATTAGCGATGTCATGGTTAAGTTATTGGGATAGATTAATATCATAACCAAGCTCAAAAGCCTAGCGGGGTACGCGTGTTTAAACGATAGTGCGTGTTAAGCGACGGTGGGGCGTGGTCTAGTTTGGATTGATCGCCATTTAGGCATTTCTATTTGAGCTCCTCCGTGCTTCGAAAGGCACGTTAAGCTGTTGGTCCCGGCTGTTATTGATGGTAGTCGTTAGGCTGTGTCTGATGCCTTAAGATAGCCTAAAAATCTGATAGTGTTGGCCACTAACACACCTTCATTTAAAAAAAATAAAAATTACATATTCTGAATTCCGAAATGTGTAGAAAAACGTGCGCCATGGAAATCTTTTTCTTTTTTTGAGCCATAATCCATTCTTCCATACTAATATTATAAACTAGCTGTTCCCCGCGGCTCCGCCCGCGTGGGACTCGGTTATATCGCGCCCAAATGTAGCCTATGTTTGACCTCAGGTCGTTAACTACATCCCTACCAATTTTCATCACAATCGGTCTATCCGTTTAGCCGTGAAGAGGTGACAGACAGACAGACAGACAGACAGACAGACAGACAGACAGACAGACAGACAGACAGACAGACAGACAGACTTTCGCATTTATAATATTAGTATGGATGTGAAAATCTGTCTGTCTGTCTGTCTGTCTGTCACCTCTTCATGGCTAAACTGCTGGACCGATTGTGATGAAATTTGGTAGGGATGTAGTTAACGACCTGAGTCAAACATAGGCTACTTTTGGGCGCGACATAACCGAGTCCCACGCGGGGCGAAGCCACGGCAAACAACTAGTGGCAATATAAACTCTATATTGACTTAGCAAAGTATTTGGCTACCTGCACCGCCCGGTCGTTTGCCTCGTTCAAGTCCCCCATTGTGCAGGAGACAGGGCAGCTAGGGCCCGACAGAAGGTGATAGAAATACTGTTAAATCTTCTTCATCCGAGCGCGATTCCCGGTTGCGTCTTCAGCTTACGCTTCAGAGCCCAGCGTACGCAATTAATCATGGTCCAGATTTGACGGTACTGGTTATGACGATGGAGCGACTGTCGTCTGATCTCCGTTGTAACACTTTTTACAGGGAAACCAGACCAAAAGGAACTTGATCCGGGTGTGTTATTGGCCAACACTGTCAGATTTTCAGGCTGCCTAAAGGCATCTGACAGCCATCTACCAATAACACTCCCTCCATGGCTCAACCAACCTCTCGGTTATACGAGCCGAATCTCGGGAGAGTGCGCTGTACTAGCATCTCGCATCTCTTTCCAGTCTTGATCTCGCTACAAGTTCTCTATAGTGCCGCCTATCTATGCAATCATTGCATTTTAATGCCGTTGCTTACGAACACGCGCGCCGCGCTAGGCTATCAAGCTTCTCAATTTAATATTCAGGTATATCTCCATTTACTGTAATAAATTCAGGTCTAGAAATTCTGTAGTTCGACCCAGAGTTTAAGTCGGATAGCTGAATCCTATGTAATGCACGAATTTGCACGAATCCACTGCCTTCGTGCACACAACACGGCCGGTCATCGATAGATCGTGCGTGCAGATTACAATTCACAAGCACATAGATATAAAAACTACAGACGAACCTAATCTCACATTCAAGTCCCTGTATACGATTGAACCGTTATTTTGTCTCTATATATTTTGGGTTGTCTGGAAGAGTTTGCATAAAGGCTGTCTGTTTATAATTCTTTGATCTTCATTGTATATTTTTACTAGTGGTTTTTTTTTTATTGTACTAATATAGGGTTTCACTGAACACCGATCTATTATGATTTGTTTTTGTAAAATACTTACTTTATTAGTCATTTTGATTTCCATTAAAATATTATTATTTTTCATATATTACATAAAGTACAGTTTGTATAAAATATAAAAATTTATTTTTCATGTGTATATTTTACTCTCCCTTCTTGAAAGGGGTGTATCTATATTATTATTATTTATTTTCACTTATATAAATACATTAATATTTGGATTTGAATTTAACCATATAACACTGACGCTTGTAACGATAATGCATCTAACCATATAACATCGAAATAGGATACACATTGGCGGCTTACCAAAATTTTCAAGCTTTAGTGTTGATTCGACTACGTTCGGTCTGTAGTTTTTTTAAGTCTGTGTTTACAGGTTACCTTTAACTGTAGATAGAGTTCCAAATTGTCTGAAATTAAACTAGGTAAGTTAATACCGCTGGTTTGAGCATCATATGTGCTAGGTTCAATTGATGTAACGCACAAAACACGACCACAAGATGCCTTTCTGGGATAAGTCCGCCATTGTAATTATTGCTTTAACTCCATGCTTTTGTATTCACTAAATAAAGTTACATACATACATTTAGTCACGTCTTTATCCCATACGGGGTAGACAGAGCCTAGGGCCATAAGACCTTAGCCCACGTTTAGCATAATGGTAGTTGAAACAGGAAATCAATAGTGATGGGTTGCTAGCCGCATCGCCTATGTCATGATTTCCCCATTCGGCGATTCCCTCAGACGACTTTTACGGCTTGCGCGGGAAGAGAAGCGGCTGGTACATTCTATGTTTTTCTTTTTCTCCCAGACCAGCGTGGAAGATAAATAGTTATTACAAACAGACAAACATCTTACCCGACTGTGATAAATCGAAAAAGGGGGCTATGTGTTTTACTTTTAAGAAAAATAATACTAATCGCATGTTCTCAACTTATAACAAGACTAGCGACCCATCCCGGCTTCGCATAGGCATAAAAACCTTCCTCTTGAATCACTCTATCTATTAAAAAAACCGCATCAAAATCCGTTGCGTAGATTAAAAGATTTAAGTATACATAGGGACATAGGGACATAGGGACATAGGGACATAGGGACATAGGGACATAGGGACATAGGGACATAGGGACATAGGGACATAGGGACATAGGGACATAGGGACATAGGGACATAGGGACATAGGGACATAGGGACATAGGGACATAGGGACATAGGGACATAGGGACATAGGGACATAGGGACATAGGGACATAGGGAAATAGGGACATAGGGACATAGGGACATAGGGACATAGGGACATAGGGACATAGGGACATAGGGACATAGGGACATAGGGACATAGGGACATAGGGACATAGGGACATAGGGACATAGGGACATAGGGACATAGGGACATAGGGACATAGGGACATAGGGACATAGGGACATAGGGACATAGGGACATAGGGACAAAGAAAGCGACTGTTTTATACTATGTAGTGATGATTCCGTCGTCTCAAACATTAATCTGTCAAACTTTTGGGCATGTAAAACGTTCACGCGAAAACATAACCCTCTTCTTTACGCAGTCGGATAAAAAATAATCTCATATGGCCATATTTCACAGCAGCATTCAATATGTAGGTTTCACGCGCGGCTGGCTCGTGTTAGGGATTATGCGCCGAACTCAGCCGTGCGTAGCATCAACAGTTTTAGTGTGTGTCTGTCTGTGACATTAGTTACATGCTGTACTGGGTAGCCAGTATTTACTTTAGTAGGTTTTTAACTAATATTCTAAATGCGAAAGTCTGTATGTCTATCTGTTACACGTCACGGCTAACTAGATAGAATTTGATGATATTAATGATATAATGATGTGAGGACGAAAGCAATCAAACATAGGCTACTTGTTATGTTTGCATTGTCATGCTTTAATTTAATTTTATCTTGTAACCCATGGTGCCCTCGGAAGACCATCGTTGTGGTTCTCACCACAACATTATGCTGAAAGGGGACCATTTTGATATATATACAAATTTGTTAATTTTTGTTAATTGTTGTTCACTTTTTCCATTGTGTTTTTGTGTAATATCAAATAAATATTTTTTCTTTATTTCTTCTTTCTTTCTTTTGGGTGCGACATAACCGAGTAACAAGTTGGCGGAGCCGCCATCAGGTTTAGATAGAATTTAAAATGGTTTTCCGACGGTTCCTAACTACCAAACTAACTTTGGGGCTAACTTAATCTGTGTGATTTGTCCCATATATTTATTTATCTTTGTACAAAGGTAGTCTGCTAGGGCACCTCATTCTCACCTATTTCTGCCGCTAAACAGCATTCTGCTTTATTGATGTGGTCCTCGAAAAGGTAGAGAAGCGGTGAAATGACTTAGTCTTGTGGCGAAACATCCTAGACAACGTTGAAAGCACCAGAAATTATTGTAATGAAGCGGCTGCTGTGCTGTCTGACTTCCGTAACTCTTTTACACGGAAACCATAATAACAATATCAAGATATGGTTGAGCTTGTGGTATTCGCTTAAAAAGTACGACTAACAATACATATTCCCATAATCGATTATTAAAAAAACAATCCATTACAAAACATCGACTCATGCTGGCAATGTTGCGTGGTACATTTCTCGCGCCCTAAAATATCCAATATTATAAGGGCTCCAACGCACAAGCTATTGGTGTGTGTAAATGTTAGGGTGTTAGGTTTATTCATATACAAGCTAACCGGCCCGGCTTCGCATGGGTATAACAACCTTCCTCTTGAATAATAAATAATAATAAATAAATATTTTATACTGTGTAGTGATTAAAGAAGATTTTAAAAATTGGGTATGAGACGTATTGTAAGAAAAAAAAAGTAAAAATATCACTCATTCATTCATTTTGTGTAGGTGTCACGGTCGTCTACCATGCACACCTTGATGTAAGAGTTCTTCGGAACTGCCTCTCGGCCTCTGACGTTCCTTTAACACCTACCACTAAATGTCACTAATGGCGACCAATCCAAGCGTGGTCGAGCACTTTCCGTCGCTTGTGCCGCTGTTGCTTTTTTTACAGGGAAAACGTAAAAGTATTAATTTTTACAGTGTTGGCTTAGAAGTGTTGGCTATCAGATCTTTTTTTTCCAAAAGAAATCTGACACAGACTATCTAGCGATGAAAACGTAGTGATTATATACTCTTTGTAGCAATGATATGATGCGCTGATATTAACACTTTTGCGGACAGTAAACGAGATTGTTATCTACGTCGAGAGGCGTTACTGTCAGCGAAAGTGTTGTGATGCTGACGATAAAATATAAAAAAAAAATCACTAGAAGTCAAAACCCAATGAGAATAACAAACCGAAAAATATGTACCTAATGCATTTAATTTTAATAAGCGTTCTATAATAACAAGAGGTTACCCAAGTGGGTAAAATATTTGCATTAAGAGCTTATTGTGTACTCGGATCCTTATAATTTTTCAACGTACTCACTTCACCATATTTGTATTAGAAAATTGCCGGCGTCGTCGGTTAAGGCAAGCTGTTTTTGAATATTTAAATAACAAAAGCAATTTCGGTGGCGTGTGGGATTAAATTATGATGGATTTATTATTCGTATAGTAAAAAATAAAAGTTCATATTATACTTACTTATATAATACTGGGAGAGATGAGGGAATGATTTTGTTTGTTTGTTTATTAACCTATATTGTCCCACTGCTGGGAAAAGGTCTCCCCAATCTCGTTCCAAACCTCTCTCTGTTCCGTCACATTCAGCCACCTGCTCTTAAACCTTCTCAGGTCGTCACTCCAGCGCATCTGTGGTTTTTCCTTCTTCGCCAACCACCCTCCGGGTGCTACTAAGTGGTGACTAGAGCCCAACGGTTGCTATTCATTCAATGATATGAAATTAAATTATTTATTTACATGCACCATGAGACAATAGGATGTTACAGTGTTAATTTGATACCTGCATGTTTCGCCAATAGTATGGCATGTAAATATCGTTTGAAAAGTAAGTGACTTGACTTTCAGATTATTCGGATACAATATTTATGAGGAGCTCGATAGTCTAACAGGTCGTGCTTTCGGATGGACGGATTCATTATCATTTCAGCCACAGAATGTCCTCTGCTGGACATAGGACTCCCCCGAGGATTTCCAGACCGACCAGCTGGAAACGGTGACCGATGGATAGAATCATCTTCCTTCAGATCATTGATATGTCAGTGTGGTCAGGTGGTTCAAGCCTGCAAGTCCTATTATTGGCTGTGAGGTCATCATCATCATTTCTCATGCTCACCCTGGTTTCAGAGTTCTTCGGAACCGCCTCACGGCCTCTGGCCTGGTTCCTTTCAAGACTACCTGCAGCTGGGACTAACGGTTTTCGAAGCAAGGAATTATCTTTATTGTCCTGTGTTATTATGATCTTTCCACGGTTTTCCTTTGATCTGATATGATTTGGTATTAAATAGCAGCACATTATAAAATATGGAATGAACAAATGGAACAATGGCGTTGGCTGTGTTCGGCAATAAAGTTATTTCATATCTGCAGACATTAAACTCATGTGACGCCCGCACGTCTGTGTCAGAGCCGATGACTTTAAATATAAATTGAATACTGGACTGAATTTGTTTGAAACATAATCGTACGGCCATGTTTTCAGTTGCATCTTCAGTTTAGGCTTCAGTATACGGTACTTTAAATTATGCGCTTTACATGGCCTTAGATTTGGCGGTATTGGTTGTGGAGTTGGTGAGACTGAATGAATGAATAAACGAATGAATGCATGTATGTATGAATACAAGAATGAATAACACTATTGCACCAATTACATAAATATATATTTGTACAGGGTCGGAAATAAAACGACTGCCTTCTGACTACCTACCGTACCTAATCCTTTTTTCATAAAATACATTCCAGACCAATTAGAAGCATAAGGATTTTTGACTGCTTAAAGGCATCTTACGTAGCCTAACGGCTGCTATCTTTCGATAATAGCTGGGTCCAATAGCCTTACAAGATTTCCAAAGCACGAAGGAGCCAAATATACAAATGCCACAATCGTGTGCCATCTTATCATGAGCCGTATTTTATTATCCTTTAGGTGTTGTTTTAAACTAAGAAAATTAGATTGCCTTCAATCTAGCGCTTTGATAAATGTAAAGGTCAATGGTTAAATATCAATGGAGAATAGCCAAAAGACTCGAGAAAATGTCCTTTTCATAATGGCAACTCAAGACGAAGTTGATTGAATAAAAGTTGGTAGAATTTTTAATAGAGGCTGAATTGTTGTACATTATAAAAAGCGCCTTGAGCTTATAACATTTGAGCTGTACGTGAGTAAGAGATAAATAAAAAGTATTAAATAGAAATTCAGGACTGGTTTTTATTTCTTGAATATTACAAATAGAATCAGGGTCGTGAGAAATATAAGCACAAAGTCGGTGTTAAGCAACAAAAAAGTTATTCAACTCGCAGATGTCGCGGAAGAGCGAGAGAGGGCACCATCAATATTATTTTTGACTAGACCTTACAATATTAACTCCTGATATTTACAGCGGAAGGTATGAGGTGAGGGCTTGACGCCACTCAACCTTTTCGGCAACAGCGCAAAGGGTTCCTAGTTGGGACGAACCTCGGCAATGGCGAGCAATGCAGCTCGCGAGCAATCTTCATCTTTTCGAGTCATAATGGCTATATGGACTCTATATTGACTTTGCGCAGTATTTGGCCACCTCCACCGCCCGGTAGTTTGCCTCGTACAAGTCCTCCATTGTGCAGGAGACAGGACAGCTCGGGCACGACAGGAGGTGAGCCATCGACTGCACCGCGCCGCAGTCACACAGGCTGCTGTCAGCGAAACCCCATCTAGCACGGCTCTCCCGGCATCTTCCGACACCAGCCCTAAGTATGTTGAGAGACTTCCAGGTTTGTTTGTTTCCTCTTCACGCCCTATCTACTGAAACAATTTTCCTGAAATTTCGCAATATACATAGCTAGGAGTATTGAGAAGGTTCAACTTTTATCCCGGGAAAAAGTACTGTTCCCGAGGGAAATTCATGCGGTAGAAGCCGCGGGTAAAAGCTAGTTATACTTATCTGCTTAACGAAATAAACAAAATTTAAGGAAAACCTAATTTAATCTGTAATTATAAAAAATAAGATAATTACGTGTAAAAGTGATTTGGGATTTTTCATTTAACTACTGACCCCAAAAACTGCTACTTAGAAGTTTCAACGTGTGTCACAACTTTTAACGAGTATAGTTCGATTCAAATATAACTGGAATTCAACTTAGTATGATCTATGTTTTAAAACTACTTTGACAACTTGACTGTCTCTTTGTCTCAAATAAGTTATTTACTTGAAGTATGGTTCTAAACTGTTTTCTCTGTTTTTAGACACTCATCATGATCATTTCGCGTGGGTGATAAAGTCGATCGAACATGCACACCCTGGTGTCAGAGTTTGGAACCGCTTCTAGGCCTCTGATAAGTAAGTACCACAACCGAGACCGAAAAGCGGTTCCAAAGCCTGGCCCAACTCAATGTGCCCAATGAGACAGTTTTGAAGCACGCCATACAATCAGGTGACTCAGGCAAAACAATATTTTAAGTACTAAATGATATTGATACTTTGTTTTAGGCCCATGACCGGCCCTATGCGACATTTTTATTTATCAAACAAAGATTTGATAATCTTCAAATTAAAATAAGTTTAAATTATAAAAATATTTTAAGCAAATATAAATTCGTCTGTTTTGACTCAAATATTTGTAATTTGACGTTTTTGGAGAAAATGCTGCAGTGAAGTTTGTGGCGCCGCTTCTTTCCTACTTGCGCTTTGGAAGTGGTGGTAAATTCAATATAAGTAATCTTTTTCTATCATGTCAATAAAAACTATATAAATTTGGCCCAGTAAGGTGCAACATTCACGGCCGAGCCAGTGGCCACAACCAGGTCTTTCTATGTACATGAGAAAGAACAGCTAGGGCACGACAGCAGGTGGTCCATCGTTTGAACCGCGCCACA
The DNA here is from genome assembly GCA_947044815.1 of Apomyelois bistriatella. Classification (NCBI taxonomy): domain Eukaryota; kingdom Metazoa; phylum Arthropoda; class Insecta; order Lepidoptera; family Pyralidae; genus Apomyelois; species Apomyelois bistriatella. The sequence goes on from OX345705.1 coordinate 1,250,553, forward strand.
GACACAGTCATCCCTGCTGGATTGGTAATAGACAGATATCACTATCACTACATAGTATAAAACAAAGTCGCTTTCTCTCTCCCTATTTCCCTATGTATGCTTAAATCTTTAAAACTACGCAACGGATTTCAATGCGGTTTTTTTAATAGATAGAGTGGTTCAAGAGGAAGGTTTTTTGTTCATGCAAAGCCGGACGGGTCGCTAGTACTTAAGTAATAATTGACGTCAATTAGTGATAACAATATCCTGTATTGCGAATAAACAATTTCATTTCATTTCATGCCCTGCAAATCTACTTGTGGCTGATATAATGATGATGAGAACCTCTTCCTTTTTCTTGATGTAGGTTAAAAAAATCTTTCTTTTTCAAATTCTTTTCTTCTCAGAAAGCAACGATACATTACCGATGGAAGCTTCTAAATCCGGAAATCGGAGCTTCGAAGCTGCGGCATGCGGTTTGCGTTCGACCTTCACTTCCGGTTTCAGAAACGTCGGAACGACGAAACTATTATTGTTTACCGGCTTTCCACGGATTGAAATAATGATTTCATTTCAGATTCGTTTTAGAAAATGTCTTTGATTGCAAGATAACTAACGTATGCCATAATTATTTGAGATATTACAAAATACAGTATTCAGATTTTCTCATTCAAAAACTATATCAGTACTTTCAGATACCGGTACTCATTTAGACCAGACCCAGGTACGGAAATGAAAAAAAAAAACTCTAAATACCGATATAGAATCGGCCTATATATAAGCTTTGCTTATATATAAGCTTTGCTTATATATAGGCAGGGCTCGGCACCAGTAGTTTATATTATACTAGCTGTTCCCCCGGTTTTATTCGCCATTAGTGTGTATGTACTACCTTTAACCTTCCCCAAGAATCAGGCTTTCATATAAAAAAGGATTTTGCAAATCCGACCAGTAGTTTTCAAGTTATAAGCGTTCAAACAAACTCTTCGGCTTTATTATATTAGTATAGATAAAGACCCAAAAATAACGGTATTTAAATACCTGGTTAAGACCGTTATTATTTTTGGGGAAATACCGGTTGAGCGGAACCGTAATGCTAGCGGTCGCTGTAAAAATGTATGGGCAGAAAAACGAGCTGGTTTTTTTATTTTAACCAGGTTTCCGTGCCCTGCTTATAAGGTCTAGATTATTATAATATCTATGGTTTAAATAAATTGAACCCTAAAAATCTTATCCAGTGGCTCAGTCTGATTATCAATACATATTTATAGCGTTACGAGGCGGAACCGCATATTTCTCATCGCGATAAAAGCGATGTTGAGTGTATGAGCTTCGGTGAGATACGCGCGGTATGAGGTTAGGAATAAAAAAATATGTACTTAACAATTTAATAAAAATAACATCATGAGTTGGCAAATAAGTTTTAGCAATAAGTCGCTTTTTGGATATGGCATTTCAAAGGTGAAAGGGAATCCTTCCGATCTTCCGTCATAACTAATTTTTTTTTCATATTTTATCTTAATCTATATATATTACTATATAGTATAAAATAAAGTTGCTTTCTCTGTCCCTATGTCCCTTTGTATGCCTAAATCTTTAAAACTACGCAACGGATTTGGATGCAGTTTTTTTAATAGATAGAGTGTTTCAAGAGGAAGGTTGTTATGCCCATGTGAAGCTGCGGCGGGTCGCTAGTAATATATAAACGGAATTAGTATCTTACCTACGATATACAGTCATACACTTCTAGAAGTAGAAGGGGCTGGGTAGAAGAGGCAAGCCTAAAAAGTGCTGGCTCGACGTCGTGGTAAATGATATGCGCGCAAATGGTCTCACAACTAGGGATGCCGAAGACCGGGCGAAGTGGTGGAGGAAAAGCAGGAAATCCCTGGGCTCCGAAGCATACAGCTGAAGAAGCAATCGGTAAAGCGCTAAGAGAGAGAGAGAGACAGTCATACACTGCTAGAACTTTGGTCGAAATTTGGATAAATTGGTTATGACTTACGACACACGTGTTATCCCACAAGGGTTCCGCTTTGTCAACTGTAGGGAACCCTAAAATGCTACCTATATTGATCCCTCACATGCCAGAGGTACAGGTAGCCACAAACCGCATTGCATCCGCGTAGCACTTTCCCATTTCCGGTTTGAAAGTTGGCGGCCCTTACAGGTTGTATAAGGTTGTATATTGGGTACCTCTTAAAGTCTGTAAAGTAGATATCAAGTACTTAAGTTATGAAATAGTTATTGTTTTGGACAATTCTAAATTTTTGTAAGAATTTAAGGATTTCAGCAATATTAATCCAAAAATGGAAGGAAGTATCTCGGCTGAAGTGGAATTGGGTGGGTCACGTAAAGAGTTGCAAATAAACCGTTTTAAACCAAAACCCGTGGCTTAAAACCAGTTTTAAATAAACGTAAAACAGTTTGAAACCGTGCTACGTGATTAAAACTATATTAACAAATTACTATTTTGAAAGCAAAAATAAAAGATATTATTTGAAAACGTTATTTTGCTAGGTTTTCCTACACATTACTTGCGTCATTTTAAGCCTATATTAAACGTCAAACGTGGTTTAAAACGTTATAAACAAAAATATGGTTTTTAAAACGAATGGTTTTAAACGTTTAAAATATTTTTTGCATCTATAGTCACGCGTGCCGCATGGATCTGGAAAGATGGGCTGAACAATTGACAACCTGGTCCCAGCTGATATTAGGGTATAGAAAGAAAGTTCGAGAAAAAATATTGTCAAATGACTTAAGGGTCTTCGATAAGGAAAGAAGTAGCACAGGAGAGGGACTCATGAAAGAAAAGAGGAGAGGCTTCGTCCCAGCAATGGGACACACAAGCAAATAATTTGAAATCACGCGCGGTCTCAAAGGCAATTTTTTTAAGCTATGCATACGAGTATAGCGATTAATAAAAATCTCTGTCTCATAGTTTATGACATAGATTAAAAAAAAAAATTGCGTAGAGAGACCGATTTGAACTTCTTTGGTTTATACTCAACATAATTTTGAAAATACAACATGAATCTAATCCACGACTATTAGTTTTACAACAAATAAATATCAAAATACACATGAAACAACTCCTTGTAAATGTTTTCCTTAAATTACATACACGCAATCAAGCTTAGAAATGAGACCGACAAACATATCGCTTTACATTTGAATCTTCAAATCCGTAGGCTTTCCAATTAACGTTTTTAGGGTAAGGGGAACAGCACAGACATCTTACAAAATAGACTCAATGTAGTCTCAAATAGTCAAATCAATTTATATCGCAACAAACCGAAAGGTCTCATTTATTAAACACAAAATTTCAAAAACTACTAGTCCTAGAAATAAATGTTGCAGTTAGGTAGTACTTAGTATTATAGATCAATATAGTGATAAATTATAAAATATAGTATCGTTAAGTATACTCAACGATACTATATTTTATAATAAACACAGATATAAGTAAACACACAAAATGTAGGATAATTCATTTTCCAACTTGCTATAGCTTGGGATCGAATCCAGAATGTCCAGATTAGCGTGTCGACCATTAAATAATTTGTAATTCAATAATTTAAAAGACGACTACGTGTGATGGCACAAGTGTTGTAAGGTAAAAATGGGCACGATATAAAAGCTGTCCAAAAATATTGTAGATTACTACAACGTGTATTCATATTATTTCTTTTTTTTAAACGTCAGAAATTGAGAAACTGAAAGGCTTTACTTACATTATTTATCAAAACTAAAGTCTATGACGTAACTAGTTAATGTGTACAAATATTTTTGTAACGACTAAGTGCTCGGTCACATGGAGGGCTAGTCTCGACTCTCATCTCACGTGACAACCTACCTTTTTACCAAAACTAAAGTCTATTTAGTAGCTAGTCAGTGGGTACAAACATCTTTGTAACAGTAGCAGTAAATACGACTAAGTGCTCGGTCGCACGGAGGGCTCTACACTCGACTCACTTGACACAAGCCAGCTTTCAACTCGAGAGACGCAACCTAAATCTTTTAAAATGCTTTATACCTTGTTTAAAACTTGCTTTAAGGTAAGGTAGAATTATTTCAGTGGTGCTTAAAACTGACTTACGTTAGTCGCTAGATGTCAGCACTAAGGTTTAAACTTTATCATTATCATCATCCAAGGATGTATCTTAATTACTTTCTCAGCTGTCAGTTTAGATAATACTCAAACGCTACTCAATTTTAAGAGCTGCTCAAGTATCATGCAGTCGCGCTAAACGTCAACGATATGACAGTGACAGCATGATACTTGAACAGCTCTCAAAATTGAATAGCGTTTGAGTATTCGGGCATTAGCCATTTGAAGTTACAGTGGATGGGGCACATAGCGCGACGAACCGATGGCCGATGCGGGGTAGAAAGGTTCTCTAATGGTGACCAAGCACCGGAAAGTGCAGCATCGGTTACCCTCTGACTAATGGGCAGATGACTTGAAGAAGGTTATAGGCAGGCTCATCCGGTCATTTTCAAATTTTTTGGGGGAGGCCTAAGTCCAGCAGAGGACAGCCTGCTGCTGAAATGATGATGATTTTTTAGAGACTATATATGCTTTAAAAATAGTCATAGATTTATTACAAAACATTTGTTTGTATTAAAATGGAGCTAATTCAGTCTGACCTCCGTTACCCTTTTTAACCCCTGACACAAAAAGAGGGGTGTTATAAGTTGGTCGTGTCTGTCTGTCTCTGGCATCATAGCTCCCGAACGGATGAAACGATTTCAATTTAGTTATTTTCGTATTAAAGTTGACTTACGGGCGAGTGTTCTTAGACATGTTTGATGAAAATCGGTTGAGCCGTTAAGAAGTTGTGAACCCCCACAGAAAGTGGGGGAAAAACAACCGAATGTCTGCAAATATACTTGAGTGGGGTCTCAAATAAAAGCGCATCACGTGCAAATAAAAAAATAATATGTTTAATGAAAATCGGTTGAGCTGTTACAAAGCTCTAGGGGTGTAAGTGGGGAAAATACCTTAATCTGCAAATGATATGTGGGGGTTAAATCAGTCTACCGTCACCACTAAAAAGAACTAAAAATAATATGTCGTGGATTTTTTTTAATTTTAAATTATGCATACAGGGAAACTTTCTTGTATTCTTAGTCTAGAAAATTACATAATGTAGCTATGAACCTGCTTAGTGCTCGGTTGTACGAGGGCACTAGACGAGTCACTTGACACAGGGCAGCTTTTAGCACGAGCGAGGGGACAAAATTTATGGCGAAAAATATATCGGTTTTCTGAGTTAATACTTTATTTAAGTTTGTCCTTTACAGTGTAATTCTAAATCTATAATCTATACGCATAATAAGCGAAGAGGTTTTGAATAGAGTGGGAGAAAAAAAAAATTTTAAAACTAATTGAGAACAGACGAGAAAACAGGGGGGCATTTGACCCGACACGATGATTTAATAAAAACATAATTAAAGGAAAGATAAAAGGGGTTCCAGGTAGACCGAGATTTTTCGTCGCAGTTAGTTTTATTGTTCATGTAATACCAGCATGAAAAAAAAGGAGTACAGTTCAAAGATCAGTATAAATTATTGATTTAAAATATTAAAAAAAAAAGCTATAATTCACAACATTTCATTTTTTATAAGTACCCCAAATCGATACCTATTTTGAAGTTTATGTTTTAATAACATCGTAAAAAAAAATTCGACCATTTTTATCACTTATTTATCGAAATATTCCCAAAAAACTTCGTGCAGTCCCAATGGCGGATTAACGTCGTGTACACCTTTGCGCATTTATACAATATGAATAAAAAATTGAAGTGTCAATTGTCATTGTCAAATCAAATAAAGTTCGAATCTGTGGTTTGCGCATTTGAGTCACCTGTCCTGCTGTCATAGCATAGACAGTTGTATTGTTGTGGTCATGTTGTGAATGTTTAACAAGCATAAGTTAATATTGATTTGTTTTGCCGACTTTTGCCATTTGTAATCGCCATGAAAGTTTCCGAAGTTATGCCATGGCAGACAGCCGCAATCTGCCCAAGGTAGATTATATGATGTTGTTGCAATACATGCGAGAAACTCTTTTAACGTTGCAGAAATCCGGGGAGCTAAGATATTGCTGTCATCAAGAGATTCTTACGTAGAAACCTCTGTAGGGTACGTGGAAGTGAAACGTGAAAATGCTGTATGCTTTATCAAGGGCAGAGTAACTCCCGAGCACAAGGTTCGTACTAAAATGTACTCGGTTGTCGCTAGTATAAACGAGACAGAAGAAACCATATTGAATGTAAAATGCGAAGATTGTGCTGCAAGTCAAGGTGGGTGCAAACATGCAATTTGTTTTATCATGTGACTCATCAAAAGGACCGAAGAGCCATCAGTCACATCAGTGTCCTGCTATTGGACACAGCCAAAACTGTCTGCGGCAGTTACTCAAGATAAATGCATCTTGGCCAAAGAAATTGGTTAACGTTTATCAGCGCCAGTTAATCTTCCTGTTTCACTCCATAAAGCTGCATTTCTACAAGAATGCCGTAAAAGGAACATGCAAGATTCTTTGTTTATTGACTATAATAATGAAGCAACAACACTGGATAACTATAGTATTTTCAAGCTCTTACTTGATTTTTATCAAATAAGTTCATCTCAAGATGAGTTAACAAATTTCAGCAAATTTAAAATCTTTGCCAATAGCAAATTAACACAAGAAATAATAGATGAAATTGAAAATGAAACTCGCAGCCAAGCTCACAGTCAGTTGTGGCATATTTGAGACAAGGGAGAGTTACTGTTACAAATTCAACTACTGTAACTGATAAATAAAAATCAAAATTTGAATCAAATGTGTTTTATTGGTAACATATATTTATATACAGAGTTATCAAAAATTATTGGATCAACCTAAGTAGCTTTAAAGCCTTGTGCTCCTACAAGCTTCAGAATTCAGAAGGCACATTAAACCATTGGTTTTGGCTGTATTTACCAAATTTAGCGATGCCCACTGGCTCAATAACAACTGATCATTACATTAAGAAATATGCTATCGCCACACCTGCCGCCTAAAGACTATATGCTTTCTTGAACTATCCTTACTTATTGTGACCAATATGATTGCCAGTAAATTAACAGTCATAACATTCATAAAATAAACTTAAATGTTGTCCAAAGTTTATTATGTCTAGTTGACTTAATATTAATAAAAGAGGCAGCTACACATAAACTTATATAACTATAACTTTTTTGAATTGGTAAATTGCTAGAACTATTATTTTCTGAAAATTCTGAGGTACTTCCAATTGAAATGGATCATGATCATGACTCTCTGAATACTTTTCTTCATATAAAGTTATTGTGCGTTTCTGTTTTTTCAAAATCCTTGCACTAATCGAGCGGTTGACCATAGTAGGTTTTATTTGGATAGATTTATCAAAACAGTCAGGAATACATAGCACACCTTTATCTTGCATTTTTGGTACCATATCTATATCAACTGTTGATGTTGATGGCAGCAAAGGGTCTCTATTTATTTTCTTAAAATTTTTTGGTACATGGGGATTCAGTCGGGGTCTATTGGTTTTTTCGTCCACCCAATCCTTGTAGTTTAGTATAGCCTCTTCAAGCTACAACAAAATAAAAACAATAAGTAACAATACAGCAATGATATAAGTACTGTGTTGTGATCCAAACACAGAACCTTCAGCAACCAAAAGGCCTTAAGTTCAGTAACTAATGATATAGGTTTGCAAGTTATATTATAACAAAATATATTTTTATGAACGAACTACATGTTATAAAGGTAGCAATACTAGTGATTAAAATATACAGGTACTTAAGGATAATACAAGTAGGTACTTACATTCAAATGATCTTCGCAAATGTAAAGACTTGCAGATTTAGGTACATTTGTTTTATTTACTGCAGCACACCACTGTACTCTCGTAGGTTTCGGCACGTAGAAAAAGTGTTTTTTAGGATTCCTCATTACTGTATTTTTACAGATGGGAACAAAGCAAGAAATTATGGGATCCAATTTTCGAACGTGTTTTTTCATTTTTGCTCTTATGATTCAGTTGTGAAAAATACTCAAAATTCAATTAAACAATTAACAAATTAGAAATACGCTGTAAGGACTAAAAGATCTAAAAAAAATTCACCACAAACAACCGAAAACAAAAACAAACGTCAACGTCAAGTCAAACGTGTCAATGTCAATTTCAACTCATCAAGCAAAGGTAATGGGTTTATTAATCCTCTATAGCATTTTTTGAATTTCCAAGATTTCAAAAATATTTTTGTATAACTTAGATCTAAAATATCATAAAAAGAAAAAATACGTATTTTCTAGTTTTCAAAGTACTATTTATTAAGCATAAAAAAACAAAAGGCAAAAAAAATGAAATGTTGTCAATTACGCGATACAGTTTCTTCCTCAAATACCGAAAGGTTGAGGGATACAGTGCTTTAACTATATTCATACCGAATTTAATCAAAATCGGTCCAGCTGTTTAACCATGCTTGAAGGACCAAGTCAAACATAGGCTACTTTTGGGCACGATATAACCGAGTCTCACGCGGAAAAAGTCGCGGGCAATTGTTAGTTACTAATATTTTATTGTACGTAAATCTTGCAACGAAGGTTTGGTTATAGCCCTTTTCTTACGGATACACGACAGACTATTTAAAAGCTAATCAGCGCGAAATCGGCAGAACAAGGTATTGCTTTTAGCTGGCTAATCAATAATGGGTAACCTGGTAACCATAACCAAACAACCAAGGCTAATTTATGAAAAAAAAAAAATGTTTAAATAACTATGTGATGCCGTTTAAGAATCAAGAGGAGCTTGATAACCTAGCGGGGCGGGCGTGTTCGTAACGATAGCGCACGTCAAGCAACGGCGAGGATGCGGCCAAGTTTGGATTGGTCGTCGTTAGTGGCATTTCAATCTCGAGCACCTCCGTGCTTCGGAAGGCATGTTCAGCCGTTGGTCCCGGCTGTTATCGATAGATGGCAGTCGTTAGGCTATGTTAGATGCCTTTAGGCAATCTGATAAATCTGACAGTGCCGGACATTAACACACTAAAATCATGTTCCTATTGGTCTGGTTTCCTTGTAAAAAAGGGTTAAGTACTGAAGTCAGACGATTTCAAATTAGTTTTTTTCGTATTAAATTTGTTTTTAAAATTACGTTTGATGAAAATCGGTTGAGCCGTTTAGAAGTTGTGGGGCTGAAAATGGGGAAGAATAACCGAATGTCTGCAAATATACCTAAGTGGGGTCTCAAATAAAAGCGGATCAAGTGCACATTACTAAATAATATGTTTAATGAAAATCGATTAAGTTGTTAAAAAACTCTTGGGGTATAAGTGGGGTAAATACCTAATAATATTGTAGGGGACGGGAGAAGAAATCAGTCCACCGTCACCACTAAAATAAAATGTGTCGTGGGTTATTAAAATTCTTAATTTAATGTTATACCTAAGTAGGAAGCGTGTTTTGTAGTTTTTTAACCTATAATTTATTGTTATACCTAACTACATACATTAAAGCACTAAGGGAGTCATTGCTAAAATTTAGTTCAGTAACAGTTAAAATGTTTATTTATGTACTTAAAGAACTTACTATCTCCACTAATGTCCGCTTAACTGTCTAGTCGTTAAACACTCACAAGTAGTTTAATTTACGGCCAGTCATTAACTATTTTAAAGTAACCAGGTTACATGGAACTTAACTGTTTGAATAGCAGCATTGTAGTCTCTTACATGAGGTGAAAAATTTAGTTAGGTACACTGTTTTTTTTTTCATACATGTGGGATTGTGAGACAAAATAAATGCGGAGTTATGCACAAAAAAAACTGTTTATTTTCCTTTTTTCTAGAATTAAAAACAAGAAAACACCGTGCGTCGTAAAAATCTAGTAAAACGCCATTAGTTTCCTTTCTCTCTCGCACACATACTTCTCTCTCTTCCATCCGCTGCGTTCCGTTTTGTTCACAATAATAAGCTACATTCATACTTAAAGATCTTACTACAATATTTTTATCCCACAGACATACATATCATCACGCCTGTCTCCCGTAGGGGTAGGCAGAGACTAGAGATTTCCATTGGCTACGATCCTTACTTACATACCTCTCTCGCTTCCTCCACATTTATCACACTCGTCATACACGCTCGCCTATTTCGGTTACTCCTAACGTCTTCATTGTCATTTCATTCCCAAAGAATGATGGCGGAATTTGTACGAATAAAAAATTTAAATATAGAGAACCTAAATTAAATCGCATTAGTAAGAATACTTCACAAGTAACATGTTTACCACCACAAAAAATTTTTAAACCCCGGGGTTATTTTAATATTCCATTTTATAAAAGTCGACCTTTAGTTTCGTTTTCATTCGCCATTTTTAACGCAACTGAAACATTATGTCACCCTGACAGTTGTTAGCATTGTCAAAGCGATATTGACAGTTCATGATGGTAGGTTAGATTCATCGATTTAGTACCTGGGGGGGCTATACCATCTCTTAAAACCATGCAAGATCCAGTGAGTGAATGAGATGTCGCCTTACATGATGTATTGCGCTGTCCCGCTTTCTCACTGGATCTTGCATGGTTTTAAGAAATGGTGGTAAGCAACCTGGGGGGGTTACCGTCAACTTTTTAAGTAGTAGGCTCACTATCAAATGGTTTACTACCATCTCTTAAAACCATACAAGATCGAGTGAGTAGGTGAGACAGAGTAACACAGTAAGACGTCATCTCCTTTCATCATGTATTACGCTTTAAGAGATGGTGCCTACCACCATCTCTAATAACCATGCAAGAACGACTGAGTAAAGGAGATGTCGCCTTACATCATGTATTGCGCTGTCTCACTTACTCATTGGATCTGGACAGCGCAATACATGATGTAAGGCGACATCTCTCTTACTCACTGGATCTTGCATGGTTTTAAGAGATGGTGGTAGGCACCCTGGAATGTGTTCCTGAGCCACACAATTTATGTAACAAATGCCCTTATTTTTTGTATATCTTTTGTACAAATTCTACTACTTAAAATGATTATTTTTCTTAATACAAAGAATAAATAATTTCACTGTTAGTTTGGTGTAAGATTTGTTTGGCGTCAAATTGGCCAAACAAAAAATTGCCACGTTGACAGAGAAAAAAATATAAAAAATATCGTTGGTCCTTTTCTTACTCATGGACTTCCCTATTTCGCCATCTAACTTTGTCACCAAGTAAAAATTAATTGCTTAATCACAGGTACAACTACTTAATCTATGAACCTAACCTACCATAATGAACTGTCAATACCGTTTTGATAATGCTAACAACTGTCAGGATGACATAATGTTTCAGTTGCGACAATAATGGCGAATGAAAACGAAGCCAAAGGTTGACTTTAAAAAATTAAATATTAAAAAAACCCCGGGGTTTAAAAATTTTTTGTGGTGGTAAACATGTAACTAGTTATGTATTCTTACTAATTCGATTAATTTTATGTTCTCTGTATTTCAATTTTTTATTCGTACAAACGATGTATGGAGTTTCGCGATGACTCTTTCATTTATAATCGTTTTTTTATAGAATTATTATTAAAATATTTACTTAAGATAGTAAACATTCTTAAAATGACAAATTATATAAGTATTAAAGTACCTGCGTAGGTAAGTACTTCAATGAGCTATTCATCCGAAGTCAGGGTAGGTCACTAGTTCATAATAATGAGCACGCAATATTTGCTCGTTGGGCGCTCGTCTTAATAACATTCCTAAGGACGCGCTCATAAAAGTATACTGCACGCTGCTTGGTGATACACACGGACAGAATCATTATTTCCTTTAAGAATCACGGGTCTTTACACCTCGGACTTTTGAGAGGCTTGCGCAGGGCTATTGATTATGTGGTGATTCTTACCAAAACCCGTTCTCGGCTATAATCAATAGATGATTGACCGAGCGAGCGAAGTTCTCTCAACGAGTTGGGGGCGAAAATACATTGTAGGTATGTATGTATGTATGTTTGTACCGCGATAACTGCCGAACCGATGGTCGGCGGGCCGAAATTTGCGAGGCATGTAGGAATCAAAACCGGTTCAGTAGTTTTAGGAATACTAACAAAAATGTAAGTGATTGCTGCACGCAAACGAAACCATAGCGCGTTCTAACTTTGGATAGTGCATCTAATCTAGGTGATACTTAGAGCTGAAGTGTGGTAGAAATGTCAAAATCAGTCTAAGCAAGCGGCTGTAATTGATTAATAAATAAAAAATCAAATAAAAAAGAAGCTAATGAAACTGGAGTAATGATCGCGAGGTCTAAGTTCGCGGCGAACTACTAGTATAGGTATCCATAAGTAGGTCTCTACAAGAGGTGGAACTTTTGGTAACTTGTCTCTCTAGTGGCTTTAAATTGGGTGTGCGGTTACCTTAGCCTATTAACACTCGTAATACGTAATACTTAGATGGTGTCACTAGCAGGCTACCAACGCGTGGTCTAGGCTGTTGAAATATTTTGCCACAATAACGAGTATATAATAATTTCCTTCATCACTTTTCTGTCGAATCATAACAACGATTGCAAGCACTTCTGTTTAGCGGCAGAAGTTAGTGAAAGTGAGGTACACAAGCGGATTACTTTTTTTTTATTTACCTATATTGTCCCACTGCTGGGCAAAGGTCTCCCCTATCTCCTTTCAAATCTCTGTTCCGCCACATCCATCTTTGTACAAAGCTCTTAACATAGGTCTACCTTTAGTGCTGTTCGAAGACTTGGTGACAGTTTAATTGCAAAATATCATCTGGAAAAATGGAAAAGATATTATCAGAAAGACGGCCAGTCGGTCGCCCCAGATATAGCTGAAGCGATGCTGTGCAGGCTGACCAGCGTGAGATGGGCGCTGTAAACTGGCGAGCCATCGCGCTGAATAGAAAACTGTGGCGCTCTCTCGTTTCGTAGACCAAGATCCACTTCGGGTCGCTGAGCCAGTTGAATAAATATGTCGTCAGAAATTCGTATTGGCGAGGATAAAAAGTCACCTTTTTATTTATTTATTTATATATACAGTTTTAGGAAGACTTACAGCTATTACACGAGTAAATGGCAACTCAAATACATGACAAAAAGCCAATTAAAAGTCTCCACAGATTGAATTAGATTAAAAATAAGCAAGGTCAATGCTGCATACACACAAATACGTGTCACAAGATTGTAAACGTCAGATGATACATAATACTTCTGTTTACTAAATTAGGTATTAAAAATTGTTAGGCTTCATCGTTCAAAGCCGTATGTAGTCTACCTTACCAGATACATTACATGAGATAGTTCGTGACATGTTGCGTTGATGGCCCCATGGCCGTATAGCCACACGTTATGGGTACCGATGGCCATTTACTGGACACCGGCAATTCCTGGCCGTTCCGCGCCATTTCGGTCCGTTTTGCGGTCAAATATTGTTTTGTTTTGGTATCGTAACGATTATTATTGCCAATGGCGATTCAAATAAAGCCCATTTTCAACCGACTTTCAAAAAGGAGGTAGGTCTAAATTGGGTAGGTTTTACGTTTGAATGTTAAAAAAAGTTTTAATGCGGTTAGGTTATTCATCTGTACTGAGGCTTGTAAGTGGACGACTTATAGCTTAAATGGTGATATTGTCTTTATATTTTTTTTTTGTTTGATATATATTTTTTATATTGAAGCATTTTTGAGAAAATGACGAATTTAAAGCTTTGGATTACAGCATTCTTATTTATATCTATCTCTTTAATAGCTGGTGGCTCATTTCATCAGCAAGAGACTGAGGGAGTCAGGCAGAAGGTCGGTCATTTTAAAAATTCCAATCGTTAATTATAGTGGATTGAGAAAAAATATTAAGAAGTTAGTTTAAGCCAACACTGGACCTAGGACGGTGCAACTGAGACAACACCATAATCAGAGTGAGACTAAAATACGAACTTCATAAATATATTAATAAACTAAAAGCCATCAATACCAATACCGTCACATGTTACTTAATTGATGTAGATATAAACGGACAATATTAATATCAGTGGACGTGGCAGAATGAGTAATCGCTTTTGCCCGTGTGAATGATGGCGTGGACAAGATGGCCGCCTCGTCAAAATGGCCGATTTGCCGTAATCGACTGCGGCAGTGTGCCATTGGTCAAACGTCAACGACGGTTGTACCTACAGGAAGCTTAATCTTGCCTTCGTGCATTGTAATAATTCTTGTTACAGCTAGTGTGTAAATACTAAGATACAGCTTTGTAAGGTATTGAGTATTACAGTGTTAAGCAAAGAATTTCGAATCGCGCGCGGATATGACGCTAGGCAATTTTTTTTTAAATCTATGGTTTTAAGTTATTATCAATTTAATTAAGTGTATTTTACTATCATAGGATAGGACAAAATACTAACAAATTATGGACTTTTTATATTATTATTATTGTCAAACAAAAAAATTGTTTTCAAATCGGTGCAGGAGTAATCTAAAAAAGAAACATTCCAAAGAATTGAAAACCTCCTCCTTTTTGAAGTCGGTTAAAATGTTCAATAGTTACCACTATATTACCGGTCCGCAATGAGCTCAGGGTCGATATGACGAGTTGATTTTTCAACTTGGTTGAAACCCAATTAAAAATATTTACTAGTTTAAAATTATTTTTATACTTAAACTAGCGACCCGCCCCGGCTTCGTATGGGCATAAAAACATTCCTCTTGAATCACTCTATCTATTTAAAAAAAACCGCATCAAAATCCGTTGTGTAGTTTTAAAGATTTAAGCATACAAAGAGACATAGGGACAGAGAAAGCAACTTTGTTTTATACAATGTAGTGATGACCATTGATTTGTCTGTGCACCAAAATATTTATATAGCGGAAAGCTAATGTTATCACAATATAATATTTCAACAATAGCAAGATATTACATTCAGAATCGTGTTCCGCATATACTAAAATTCCAGTGAGCTTTCCTCATATTTCTAGAAATATGACAACGCATTCTTGTAGCTACATATAAAATTCTTGTGCTAAATCCACTGAAGAATCTAGTAGAATGAAAATTTAAAAGTGCTTCTCCATGTGCTATGCTGCGAGCCTTTCGATGTGAAAGCTAAGCTACGTATCTGTGACCGTTTCCACTGATGCTAAGCTATGTAGCGGAGCGAGTAAGATATGCTAAGAAGATGCGCCGCCACAAAATAGCTGCGCGAGGAAGATGTGCAGCTCGAGCTATGCGATGTGTCGATAGCACCAATCGCGATCATCCATAGCACGCATTCTTCCATATCAATACACTAGCTGTTACCCGCGGCTCCACCCGCGTGTAGGTCGCTTTTCGCGTAACCTGTGTTACATTGAAATGAAATGACGCAATCGAAGTAGCCAGGACATTATTCAAATATAAACAAATATCATGTTTCAGAGTTAAGTTCAAAGAATCTCTTTGTAGACAACATTAGCAGTTCTTCCCTCAGAGGCTAATAAAAATAGATTTTCGGCGCTACTGACCCGCGAGCAAGCCACATACAGATGTCCATGCGAGAAACGTCTTGTTCTTAGGTCGATGCCAGCTGCTTTTAGGGTTTGTCCCTGCGACTTATTTATCGTCATGGCAAAGCATACAGCAACTGGAAACTGGGTGCGTTTAAATTGAGGGGTAATTGTTGGGGATGAGTGGTATTCGAGGTATGTACACCGTTTCGCCTGAACCACGCCCTGTGAGAATTTCGGCCTGTATTAAGTTGCATAGTTTAGGCGAAGAAAGATTTCTTAGGAGCATAATGGGAACGCCGA
Organism: Apomyelois bistriatella; assembly: GCA_947044815.1. Taxonomy (NCBI): domain Eukaryota; kingdom Metazoa; phylum Arthropoda; class Insecta; order Lepidoptera; family Pyralidae; genus Apomyelois; species Apomyelois bistriatella. Next base: position 1,266,331 of record OX345705.1, read on the forward strand.
CTTTAAGGGTAATGTTATGAGCAGGAAGACCACTTGCAGCCAATGAACTCAAAAACTCGATAGGGTAGGTGGTGGCATCATCCTGATGCACAACACTGTTATATGACGTGTAAATCACTTCATCCCCGACAATTTCCGCCAAAACCTTGAGTTTCGGTAAACGTTTCCGAAGCCCGAGATGACGCATGACGCTCGCGGTCAGCGGACAACCGAGACCACGAACTCTCTGTCAGAAGTAAAGACCGAGACAATGCATGGCGTTGCCTATCTTCATCGAGTCGCATCTGTCTATCCGCATTCGATTCTTGAGATCTAGCTAACCTTCTGCTTTTAGCTATTCTGGAATGATGCGACAGTTTTGATCGTTTCCTCCTAGGCATTATTTAAATTAAAATCCATACTTCCATATCCATACTAATATTATAAATGCGAAAGTCTGTCTGTATGTCACCTCTTCATGGCTAAACTGCTGGACCGATTGTGATGAAATTTGGTAGGGATGTAGTTAACGACCTGAGGTCAAACATAAGCCACTTTTGGGCGCGATATAATCGAGTCCCACGCGGGGCGAAGCCGCGGGGAACAGCTAGTTCTTTATATAAGGTGAATTTAAATCAACTGCAATGCAAATATTTTAAGGGCAGATTCAGACCACTCAACTGAACAACTATCCTAAATAAACTTATGTCGTAAAAACCAATCAATAGACAACAACCAAAGAACCAAATCAATAGAACCACAAAGACAAAGCCCAACAAATTTTTAATTTGCTAGGGTTAATTTCAATCTGCTATACCATAATGCGAAACCATAGCGAGTTGTTAAGTAAGTAAGCGCCATCTATTGAGATTTCATGTTTCTAAATTTACGATCAAATTCAATGTGTTATTTTATTAAAATTAATAGGTGCAGTGCGTGTTTTCGTCTTTATTGATATGGATAATAGATAGTAAAAATCCTAGCCTTATCTAAATTAAATTAAACTTAAGTAAACGCATTAACAGTTTTAAGCAGTGTTTGAAGTAAATTTTCAATCGACCATAACTTCTGTTTCCCTTAACCGATTTTGACAAAACAAAGTTTTGACAACGCTCCTGACTATATGTAATCCAACTGTGAAAACCGCGTTTAAATCCATTGTGTATTTTCGAAGTTATAACGTACCAGACAGACATACATACATACATACAGACAGACAAAAATTCCAAAAACTGTCTTTTTGGTTTCTGTTACTCTTTTTAAACCGCACTCAATCAGTTTTTTTGAAAAATATTAAATGTACAGACACTCGCATTTTAGTGTCTTATTATATGTATAGATTATTATATGTATAGACGATTGAGTGCGGTTTAAAAAGAGTAACAGAAACCAAAAAGACAGTTTTTGGAATTTTTGTCTGTCTGTATGTATGTATGTATGTCTGTCTGGTACGTTATAACTTCGAAAATACTCAACGAATTTTAACGCGGTTTTCACAGTTGGATTACATATAATTAGGAGCGTTGTCAAAACTTTGTTTCGTCAAAATCGGTTAAGGGAAAAAGAAGTTATGGTCGATTGAAAATTTACTTCAAACACTGCTTCAAAACTTTTAATGCGTTTACTTACGTTTAATTTAATTTAGATAAGGGTATATATAAGATTTGGATAATATAAAGTAGAAATCCTAGGATTTCTACTTTATATTATCCATATCAATAAAGACGAAAACACGCACTGCACCTATTAATTTTAATAAAATAACACATTGAATTTGATCGTAAATTTAGTAACATAAAATCTCAACAGATGGCGCTGACTTACTTTACAACTCGCTATGGTTACGTTTTCGCATTATGGTATAGCAGATTGAAATTAACCCTAACAAATTAAAAATTTGATGGTCTTTGTCTTTGTGGTTCTTTTGCTTTTGGTACTTTGGTTGTTGTCTATTGATTGGTTTGATAAATGGACGGTTCGGTTCGCTATTATTAGTTGTCTTGCTTGAATTGAAAATTGAATTTGTTCTTTGACGGAACATACGTTCAGTTGATTTAAATTCACCTTATACATATAAAGAATTTTAATTACTTTAAATAATGCCTAGGAGGAAACGATCTAATTTGTCGCATCATTCCAGAATAGCTAAAAGCAGAAGGTCAGAACTATTCAGCCTAGCCTACCTCGATGCCCATGGTTCGTTGGGGCTGGTATGAGTAGGTCGGAAATATGTTTGGCTCTGAGGATTCGTTCCGGACACATTCCACTGAATAGTTTTGGTTATTTGATGGGTAAGGTTGATACACCCAATTGTACCGAGTGTGGGAAAATTGAAGATATTTATCACATATTGGTGGAGTGTGTTCGAAATGAAGATGAGAGATATAATTTTACTTGCATGTTCAATGTAAACCCCATAGATGTAGGGATATTTAATACGTTACTTGCCCATCCACTATCGGATGAGGCGCGAATGATTTATACATTAGCAAAGATTGCAATTAATCGTAGATAGATGTGAATTTTGGAGCATCGCTGCATCTATGAGGGTGGCATTTTCATTGTTGAAAAAACCCTCTTTCAATAAATAAAGATCTAAAAAAAAAAAAACTTAATACAGGCCGAAATTGTTACAGGTGTGGTACAGGCGAAACGGTGTACATACCTCGAATACCACTCATCCCCAATAATTACCCCTTTCAATTTAAACGCACCTAGTTTCCAGTTGCTGTATGCTTTGCCATGACGATAAATAAGTCGCAGGGACAAACCCTAAAAGCAGCTGGCATCGACCTAAGAACAAGACGTTTCTCGCATGGACATCTGTATGTGGCTTGCTCGCGGGTCTATTTTTATTAGCCTCTGAGGGAAGAACTGCTAATGTTGTCTACAAAGAGATTCTTTGAACTTAACTCTGAAACATGATATTGGTTTACATTTTAATAATGTCCTGGCTACTTCGATTGCGTCATTTCATTTCAATGTAACACAGGTTACGCGAAAAGCGACCTACACGCGGGCGGAGCCGCGGGTAACAGCTAGTAATAAATATAACTGGTTTATGAACCAATTAATACTCGGGGTGCTTTTACTACCAGAGATGTGCTATGCTACAATGCTATGAATGCGTTTGATATCCACCAATCGTATTCATTGGTGTAAACGGATTCAACTATTTGTTTTTTATATGGAAAGATGCGTGCTATGGATGTGTGCTATAGATGCGTGCTATGGATGCCTGCTATGGGCCATCGCAAGTGGTGTAGCTATGTCCATAGCAAGTATCTAACTCCTCTCCCCTCACCGCCCCGCCTCTGCCGCTTCACTACTATCGATACATAGCATAGCTCGAGCCACTTTCTCGCACAGCTACATAGCTTAGTATTGGTGGAAACGGTCATATATTTTTCACATCTTCGCAGCATAGCACATTTCTGGTGGAAAAGCACCCTTAGAGCTGTAGATGTGAAGTTTAAATTTAAAAACAGAATTATAAAGTGCCATTTTGAAAGATTTTGAAGTCACAAAGGCGGAATGCTCGTTGACATGTTACATGAGTCAATAATTAAATTAATTCTACCTATAAACATAAAATGTATATTCCATGAAATAACATGGTAATTGGAGAGGATTATGTCATATTGGACATGAACACAGCTCCCACAAAAAATATTTAAAAGGGAATTGCGCCATATAACAAGGCTTTTTATCCGCTTGGCGGATACATAAACAGGATATCTACTTGAATGTGTGTGGAGGGGCCTTGAGAAGCCCCCGATCAGCTGTATTTTGATTATTTTCTTTATTTGACAAATGGTGAAATCAGACAAGAAGTCAAGGAGGCATATTTACAAGACGTTGCCCACGGCAACTGAGTTTTCCAGAGCAGCTATTGGCCAAGAATCGTGGTTGCTACGCGGTTGCTAAGCTACAAGAGCAACTTCACCAACGTTTGTTTACAATGTCCTGTCATGAACGACTTGTGAAATATGATCATCTTTTTAGCAATTAATTTATTTCATATATAATTTAGACAAGGTTTATATTTGATATTGCACCCGGGCAAACTTTTGTTGCCTCTTTTATATGCAGTGCTGTGTGTGTAGCAAATCTTTCACATCACTTCGAGGTTTACATATTCATCAAGCCAAAACCCATCAAGTTCGCATCCTCGATTACAATCCGTCCATTTCATCAGTTTTAGGAAACCAGCCAATCAATAATCCATCTTCTCCATCTCCATCAGCTCCACTTCAGACGATCCTCGGCCAACTCAAACAATCGACTCCCTTAATAAAACGTGTGCCGCGGGGAGCTAGGGTTACGGTAGCTGAAGCTCTCGCAGAAGTGGTCACTAAATGCATTACACTCAATGACCACGTCTCATGGTACAATCTACCTACTTTCTCATATAAAACTTTTTACGTACCAGCAAACCAAAACCAACATGATATTTCACTAACTCAAAAAATAAAAAATAACACAAAGTCATCATCTATACCTATTACCGCTACTCAATCTCATTTTAGGAGAAAGAATTTCGACTTGTTTGGGAAAGTCGAGGAGAAAATTCATGACGGCGACCTGAAAGGAGCTAGCCGGCTTCTTTTTTCCAATGATTCAGTCGCCCCTGACACGCCGGAGACCGTAGCAGCCTTACAGTCAAAACACCCATCAGGCCCTTCTGTTCCATATTTTGTAGACCCTCCGTTGGATCCTTCGGCATGCCTCCAGGCCACAGAAAAAGATGTACTTGCGGCCCTCGCCTCTTTCCCTAAGGGATCGGCGTCGGGCTTGGACGGCATTTCCCCTCAGCATCTATTAGATCTCACCAGTCATTGCACAGGGATCGCTGGTGAACACCTAACCACCAGCATCACTAGACTGGTGAATCTTATGCTCTTGGGAGATGTCTGCCAAGACTTGACGCCGATTATTTACGGAGCCAATTTGATTGCTCTGATGAAAAAGGATGGAGGTGTGCGTCCGATTGCGGTAGGGTCTACTTTTAGACGTTTGGCAGCCAAAATTTGTGTTCGGCTTACTAGATATCGACTCCAAAATCTTTTTGAACCCGTACAGGTCGGTTTTGGGACTCGCGGAGGCTGCGAAGCAGCGGTACATGCCGTACGTACATTTGCCCAATCCGACCTGTGCGAGGTTATTTTAAAATTAGATGTAAAAAATGCTTTTAATTCGGTCAATAGGGATACCTTGCTAAACGAAATCAAATTACAAGTACCTGAATTGTACAACTTTTTACTGCAATGATATCATAGCCCTTCCAAATTAATGTACAAAAACAGCGAGATCCTTTCGGCCGTAGGCTGTCAGCAAGGTGATCCCCTCGGTCCAGCCATTTTTAGTTTGGCAATCAATTCAATAATTCAAAAACTAAATTCAAAACTTAACGTGTGGTATATTGATGATGGTACCCTGGGTGGAGACTCTCAAACTGTTTTGGCGGATTTTTTGGAAACCATTAAGAAATTTAGTGCTATTGGTTTAGATTTAAATTTTAATAAGTGCGAACTGTACATACCTGACAGTTTAAACCCTTCTATGGCATCTCAAATTACTCAAAATTTTAAGAACATTGCTCCCAACATTAAAATAATTCTTAAAGATAGTCTTCACCTACTTGGGTCACCAATTTTCGAAGAGGCCATACCTTCCACTCTGAGTAAATCAAAATCAAAATTTAGTAATCATTCAGACCGTCTTGACAAAATTAGCACCCACTCTGCTCTGTTCGTTTTGAAATATTGTTTACTCGTCCCAAAATTCAATTACCTGCTCCGTTGCTGTCCCATTTGGAAATTCCCCCACTTGGTTAATCTTATCGACCTCGATTTAAAATCCAAAATTGAATTAATTTTAAATATTCGTTTAAGTGAGCAGGCCTGGACTCAAGCTTCTCTACCCGTAAGGCTTGGGGGCTTGGGAACTCGCAAAATTTTTAGTGTTGCTCTGCCGGCATTCTTGTCTTCAATCCACAGCACGTCTGACCTCGTAGGTAAAATCCTTAAAGCTTCATCTGCTACAAACTACGAGGCTGCGTGCTTGGCTGAGGCCACTAATGCTTGGCTTTCTGGACCGAGTCCAAATTTACCTTCTACCCCTAAGAAACAAAGGGCCTGGGACTCCATACTTTCAGAAACAACTTTACTTTCATTAATAGATTCATCATCGGGCAGGGATCGGGCGAGGCTTTTAGCCGCTTCCCGGCGTGAGTCTGGCCACTGGCTTCATGCCTATCCCTCGCCTGCACTTGGTACATTCATCGACCCAGTAACACTACGCATTGCTGTCGGTCTCCGGCTTGGAGCTAAGGTTTGCGCACACCACAGCTGCACCTCCTGTGGAGCCCCTGTGGACCGGTTGGGCCATCATGGCCTTTCTTGTTCTTCGGGTGCCGGTCGCCAATCCCGTCATGCTGCGCTCAATGACATCCTACGAAGGGCGCTCATTAGCGCCGGTGTTCCTGCTGCTCTCGAGCCACAAATAGTGCGGGACGACGGCAAGCGCCCTGATGGGATGTCATTGATACCCTGGAGGATGGGTCGCGCGCTTGTTTGGGATGCCACCTGTTCCGACACGCTCGCGACTTCATACCTTCAGAGTACTAGCAGACATGCTGGTGCGGCGGCGGACGCCCGGGAACTTTTTAAAATAAACAAATACAGTTGTCTCGGCACACACTACGAATTTGTAGCTTTTGGTGTCGAGACACTGGGCTCATGGGGCAAAGGCGCACAGGGGCTTCATAAGGAGCTCAGCAAAAGATTAAAGGAGACAACAGGAGACCCTCGCGCGGGCAGCTTTCTCGCTCAGCGGATAGCCATCGCTATTCAGCGCGGGAATGCTGCCTGCGTGATGGGAACCCTGCCAAGGGGGCCCAATTTAGGTAATTTTTAGTTTATAAGTTTTATTTTGTTTTAGATTTAGTTTAGTTTATTAAGTTAGATTATTTTTGTTTAAGTTTTCTTTTTATTGTATTTATTGTAAATTTTAATAGAATAAATCATGGTATATTATAAAAAAAAAAAATGGTAATTGGTGTCACATAAATAATGAAGTACTTACATTGAAATAAAATTGAAAAATTGTGAGTTGATATTGATTGTGGAATTAAATTCACATTCAAATTTCAATAAGTAACTCAAAGAATTTGAAGTCGCGCGCGGGTTGCATATTTAGTTAATGGTGGAGCTAGTGCTTACCATTAACTAAATATGCAACTCTCGTCTTAACCAGTTAGAGATTTATGTTGCAATAACACCACACTAAATTTTTCAATGATATCGAAATATTATAAAAAGAAATCGTGCCTTCCCATTTACGTACCTCACGATGCAACGGAATCATAGAAGTAACTTAACATTAAAACACGAAAGATTTAAAATATGTTTCGTCCTGTATGTACAGGCGTGGCCATGTGGCCACGTCCACCGCTCTGTCGTTTGCCTCCTCCAAATCTTCAGTGGAACAGGAGACTGGGCATTTAGGACATTAAGGTGAGCCATAGACTAGGTAATTACGTTCATTTATTTATTTAATTATTTATTTATTTATTACTGGTAATATGCTATATTGCTATATTGCGAATTGATACTTACAATAAAAAAAACACACACACCATGTGACACAGACGCCAATCGCCATAACTCATCACACGATACAGAAAAATAAGCGGGAATATCGAGCTTCACTGTTCTTGAATCACCATTAAATAAAGATCTCAATCCAATCACGTCGCAGTTCAAACTGCACTCGAAAACTCCTTTTCCAACGAAGGTTAAAAAGAAAAATTGTTTTCCATTCTTTGCACTAAAATACCAAGCTATAAAGGTCAATTCGTTCACCCGTAGTCCATAACCATTGTGCTTTAAAAGTCCCTCTATTTTCAGTGTGACAAAAATATAGCGACGCCAGAGTTAGGTTCAAAAGTCGATTTCCTATGTAGAATATGGGGAGATTTAACTCGACGACCGGGGATTGGCTGTGGACTGAGTGTGGACGATTTAGCGGGGATCCTCACTCCCGAATACTCAAACGCTACTCAATTTTAAGAGCTGCTCAAGTATCATGCTGTCACTGTCATATCGTTGGCGTTCCGCGCGACGCCATGATACTTGAGCAGCTCTCAAAATTGAGTAGCGTTTGAGTATTCGGGCGTATGTGTGGGTTTGCATTTAAATACCCTCATTTCTATCTTATGGTGTTTCGTACTTAAAAAAGCACGTTGAGCTGTTGGTTCTGACTGTTATTGCTAGTCGCCAAGCTGTCTTTATCATCATCCGTGGTCACGGTCAATCGACCAGTACATGCTGGTGTCAGAGTTCTTAGGAACCCCCTCTCGGTCTCTGATCACAGAACCCCTTCTTTAACGACTACCAGACGGCAGCCGGGACCAACGGCTTAACGTGCCTCCCAAAGCAATCGCGGAATCATCTTTATTATCAGACAGTCAGATGATTTAAGCCTGCCAGGTCCTAACCAAACTGGAACCAACTAAACAAAGTATCCAGTAAGTAGTAAATAACCACTGATGATATTGAAAGGATTCCGCTATATCACTATCTATGTGCACACCCTTACCGTTTAGGATCCTCGGAAATGCGTCTGGGAATTTCCTTTCAACGGCAGCTGCCCGAGATGGTCGGTCCGCCTCAATACTCACGAATATCCGATGGATCCCTTCATATAAAGTGTGTATGAAGTACGTATGTCATGTATAGTCGAGACCAGATAAAAGTGACTCCCTTACCGTACTTACCATCGTGACCGTGGGGTCAGATTTATATGCCCCCGGCTGTACTCTCTGTCAGCGGAAAGCGCAGAGTGGGAGGACGCAAAATGTCATGGCTGAGGAAAATCCGCCTGTGGACTGGTATTAGAACAGTGGAACAGTTGTTCATAAATTGCGATACCCGACAGGGTTCATGTTGTACCTATTTTAAGACAGTGACTTTGTTAATAGTTAGAACTGTAATCGTACAATATGAATTGCAATAAATGAATTAAAGTTGATAATTGAGATACTCGCCATGGATAAAACTAGATTAAATTTAGGGAGGTAACAGCTAACCTTCAGTAATGAGGTGGCATGAAAATAGTAAGAAAAAGGCTGTAGTCACCAACGTATCATTCTATTATTTGTTTGTTAAGTCATCAGCATCATCATGTCAGCCGCAGGCTGTCCACTGCTGGACAAAGACCCAAGGATTTCCAAAATGACCGGTTGGAAGCGGTCTGCATCCAGCGCCTGCCTGCGACCTTCTTCAGATCATCTGACCATTTCTGACCACGAATACCCATTTTTTATGTAGTCAATGCCTACGAATGACCACGACCCTTATTGGTAAGTGCAGTTGTAGTCTAAGAAAGAGCTCGCTGTTTCATTTATTGCCTATTCATTCTGGCCTTAAAAAGACCCGGATTATAAGTGTCCCGAATTATGTCAGCCGGTAAAGATTCCACTCCTTCGTCACAATAAGAGAAAAATAACTGCCTCCGTGGTCCAGTAGTTAAGGCGTTTGCCTGTAGACCCGGGGGTCGAGGGTTCGACTCCCACGGGAAGCATACTTTGTTTAGTTGTTTCCAGTTTGGTTAGGACATTGCAGGCTTGAATCACCTGATTGTCTGACAAAAAAGATGATTCCGTGCTTCGGCTTAACGTGCGGTCCCGGCTGCCATCTGGTAGTCGTTAATGGAACCACGTCAGAGGCCGAGAGGCGGTTCCGAAGAACTCTGACACCAGGGTGTGCATGGTCGATTGACCATAAAACCTACACGAAATGAATGAATGAGAGAAAAATAAAAAAAGTCTAACAAATATATTCGCAGATAAACCTACACTTGCAAGTCTTCTACGAAATTCACAAAGACTAGTATCAAAGCAAAATATGACAATATTTTAGTTCGAAGTCGATCAATGCCATTGAGATTTCACAATAAATAGGACCGCATTCACTGGCCTCCAAATAGAGAAAAAAATGTGAGGAAAAACAGGAAAAAGTTTAACTTTGCAGCATTTCAATCTCGCGGTATTGTCGTGGGCTCCTACCACTGTTTTGTAAAAGACACTCCTAATCACTAAATAGTATAAAACAAAGTCGCTTTCTCTGTCCCTATATCCCTAGTTTGCTTAAATCTTTAAAACTACGCGACGGATATTGATGCGGTTTTTTTTAATAGACAGTGATTCAAGAGAAAGGTTTTTATGCCCATGCGAAGCCGGGGTGGGTCGCTAGTCCCCGATGTAAAAGACAGATGTTATAGACCACTCTCTCTCTACCCGTTGATTTCTTAAAAGGTGACGAAGGGACAAAAAGAGATCCAATTTCCATGTGTCTTTGTCCGACTAATGGCGAATCCCAGAACAACAGCGTTCTCAAGTTTAAGAACGGTTATAAAAAAACCAAAACTTTTGTTAACGGATTAAATTTTTACCTTAGCCACAGATTACAGAATACTATACTACAGATATTCAACCGCCATACAACGAAACTCTGTGTTCTGACTGATAGAGTCTCCCCATACTGAGGCACACTAACGCCATCTATAGATCACTTAAGACAATGTGATTTTAAATTCGATAACTTAATAAATAAAGCACTAAATCAGTTTATGCTAATATGACGATACTTAAAAATAAACTTGTTTTGATATATCACACTCTTTTTTGCCAAAAATCAGTGGGATCTTAACTAAATTGACTTTTTCCATCCTTATAGCGCCACCTATTAACAAGGAAACGAACTAAACCCTTACTTATTAGGGAATAAGACCACATGCCTTAGCTTATTAACTACCATTAAGCAGCAGGGACTTAACCTGTCTTTGGCTGAAAATACAACTAGGAAACATAATGTAGAGACGATTGACGGAGTTCGAGCGACAAATGGTAAGGACTTTCCATCGGGAATTGAACAGGCGTCCGTCTCCGATTTGTCTTCATTTGTTCCCATTGCCCACAAGCGGAGGATTGTGGCCGTAATAATTGACTGAACTAGTCCATTCACCTTTTTTAATTTAGTTCTTTATTGTATGAACGCGTCGGGTTTTAAAATGGATGTTAGGAGCTGAATGGACTTGAGGTTTTTTTAGACTTGATAGAGTAGTTGAGATTTAATGTGTTTTATTCCACTTGTTGAGAAAAAGCTTTGTTATTAAAAACGATAAGTCAATAAACTCATACTACGGCCATTCTCAGAAGGCTTAATTTAAAGCGTCCAGTGCAAAATTTTCATGTAAACATAATAATAATATGTGCTGTTTTTTTTTGTAAAGTAGCTAACAACTATTTCTATGTGTTGCACTTTAAAAAATATCTCTATATTGCATAGTATAACAGAACTATTTTTTCAAAACATTGTTCTTAAATTACCACGACGCGTCCACGCGCTCTCCCAGTTTGGAAACTTGTCTAATACTAATTCAGAGAAAGAGTTTTAGTTATTTTAGATGGTTTTTTATATTAAGGAATATATATTTAACAACATATCAAATATACAACAAGTTACTAGTACTTTCTTCGTCAAAATTATCAAATGAAGACGTGTCCGACCTTGGACAATAATTGCCAAAACCACTTGTAATCGAGGGCGTACCTCCCTTAATAAGAATTTCTGGCACATCACTATAGCACAGGGCACGAGCCATCTGTGTTGTCGAGGTACTCGTCGAGTGTGGTTGTGCGCTGTGTCGAGTAATCGCCAATTAGACACCTAAGTATCCAATTGCCATGACTTTGGTTTTCGATTTTTCTAATTCATGTAGCCTTGGTTAAAAACTTATGAGTTATTATTAACTTATTCTTGTTTATTGAAAATAAAGCAGATTTCTGGGCTCTATGGATTATGATGTGTCTTTATGAGAATTCTGTTTATTAAGTAGCTTTTTTTTTGGAAAATCAAGTTTCTCTCTAAGAGCCACGACGCTTATTGCCACAACTTTTCTAATTGCCATCGCTGCTGTTGTTTAAAAATAAGTATATAACAGCTGTTATTTAAGGTGATACCTCGGTGAACACTAGCGCCACCGTCAATTAAAAACCAAAACAGCTGTTATTTCCGTTAGATTTAAGCAAACTCAAACGAATAATAAACTAATTATAATGTTGAATTGTTGCGTTTTATATGATAATTTCTTAACAAAATTAATATATAATATGTAAATATCTTCTTTAAATACATAAACGGTCATTATTCAATATACTTATATAAAAAAAATTCAAGTTTCTAATTACCGGATCGAGGTAAAATTATAATTTCTAATTGTCACAACCATCAAATATTTTAGATACCGATAACTTGGATACTACATAAGCTAAATATATGCCAATACGATTAAATTCACAATTGATTCATATTCATTCTCTCTACAGTCATATTTCATGACTAAGTTTAAAAAATTGAAAGGGTTGTGGTAATTAGACTAAGAATGCCAAAATTGAGAATGGCCGACTAGCATCAAGAAATAGCATTGTTGGGCTCTAATGAAAAGGTTTTTAATGTGCATTAGGTTTTTAAATTATCCACAGCGGAATGAATCTGAACAGATATTTAGGCATAGATTTAAAAAAAAAAAAATTGCTTCACCGCTTTATAATTTAAAGTTACTTTTATATACATACTAGATGTTGCCTGCGGCTCCGCCCGCATGGTATTCATTTATATCGCGCCAAAAAGTAACCTATACCACCTACCTAAAACCAGCGGTTTAGCTGTAAAAGCATAACAAACACACAGACAGACATTTCTAATGTTATAGTATGGAAGTATGGATGGAACTAATAAGTTAAAACGATTTATCTCTTTATGTATGTAAAAACTTTATTGTACTTACGGAAAGAACATTGATGATACAACATAGAACACAACAAAAGGCGGACTTATCCCTAACAGGGATCTCTTCCAGTCAACCTGTATAATAAAGGAAAAAGAGTACATGGGCATTAAAGAGGGTACATCGCAACGAACACACATATTGAATTATATTTTAAAACTAGCTGTTCATTTCATCAAATTTCATCACAATCGGTCCAGCAGTTTAGCCGTGAAGAGGTGACAGACAGACAGACAGACAGACAGACTTTCGCATTTATAATATTAGTATGGAAGTATGGATAGTATGGATATAAATATTTAAATAAAAAGCGATAAGATATAACACGTTACGTTACTGTTGCTGAGTTGACCCAAAATATTTCTGAGTTACCCTACTACATCACTATGAATAGGTATTGAAGCTTTAACGGCCGTCCCGTTTAGGTGCTCTTTTTTTTCCTACGATGGATTTTGAAAAGATTGATGGAAATTAGCGTCGTGTAGGGCCACCTTAAGAATAGATTATTTGGGAACTGCAGATCACAAATAAAAAGGCAGATGTGAAGATATATGTCTAGTCTATAATAATAAAGTACAATCTACCAACTAAAATCAAATCTCAAATCACATCAATGTTTCAAAACTCAAGTGGTCATAATTTTGCCATAAAAAAATTAATATAGGTACCTACTTTATTATAGACTAGCTTTTGCCCACGACTTCGTCCGCGTGGCGTGTTATAAAAGAGAGATCTTTGTGTGTGTGGGATAAAGGTTAAAAATGCTTAATTTTAAATGAGGTTATTAAGTAGCTCTGTTGAATTGTTATTAATTTAAAGATTATTAGTTTATGATAATTTGATATAAATTTAGGAAAATACGATCAGTGGAGGCTAACCCTAAAGTACCTATAGGCTTTCGTCTGGAATTCAGAGGTGAGAATGTGGATGTCAGTCGGTATGAAAATAAAAGTTTGACCACATAAAAACTAAAAACCGGCTAAGTGCGAGTCGGACTCGCGCACGAAGAGTTCCGTACAAAATTAACGAAGAGTTCACCTACAATTATAAACAAAATTTAGAAATTACAAAAGAAAATTATAAGATAATTCAAGGGCCGTGAAACGTCCGCCTGGAAAATTTTACAGTAATCTACAACAGAAAACTACCTACTAAAGATTTAAACCGTCCAAGAATAGTGAAAAGTTTAGTTTTTTTCATACAACATTTTTTTTCCTCTAACTTAATTTTTCAAAATACAGCCATAACTAAACTTTATATTTACTAAGGTATGCATGCATGTTAGATTGAAAACATCTAACTTACGTGTTTTTACATACAAAAGTTTTTTCCCAATAACTCCCGTTCCCGTGGGAATTTTGCAATATCGCGTTGCAAGTAAGCTTTACGTTCATTAGGGTACCTGCATGCCAAATTTCAATCATCTATCTTACGCGGTTTAGATGTTTTCATACAAAAGTTTTTTTCCCGTTCCCATGGGAATTTTGCAATATCCTGTTGCATTTCCGTCATACATGATTTCTATGTAACTTTAACCATTAAGACTGCACACGCGACGGAAGCTTAAAAAATGGAGTAACTACTCCTGTTTTCCCAACATTTCCCTTCACTACTCTGCTCCTATTGATTGTAGCGTGATGAAAAGTATACTATAATCTGCCCAGGAGTATGAAGAATAATTGTACCAAGTTTCGTTAAAATCCGTCAAGTAGTTTTTGTTTCTATAAAGAACATACAGACAGACAGACAGACAGCCAAAAATTTTACTGATTGCATTTTTGGCATCAGTATCGATCACTTATCACCCCCTGATAGTTATTTTGAAAATATATTTCATGTACAGAATTGACCTCTCTACAGATTTATTATAAGTATAGAAGATAAATTATTTTGAAATACGTTTTATAGAAGCCCGGGCTCTTAAATCGAAGTCATAATGTCTGGAACCAGTTTAATGCTTAAATGATGAATAAAGATTAATTTATTCTACTGCTTCTTCTTTTCGTGTCAATGACAAATTGCTGGATGTGATTAGCCCAGTCCGAGGCCACCTCAATGGCCTTTCGATTTGCCTCCATTAAGTCGTCCACTGAACAGGATGCGGCAGAGGCGGGGCACGACAGCTAGTGTGCGTATGAGATTGACATAAGATTGACCACGTGATTTACCGCAAACTGTCAAATTCATACATTTTGTTCTTGTCGACATTGGTTAGCGTTTTGAAATTTGTCACTTGGCTGCGGGTGCTGTCGTCATCAGAAAACACCCACCTCTTCCGCAACACTACATTAATTCTACGAAATTGTTATCGAAAATCCATTTCAAGCTTCGATTCAGATTTATTTATAGACTATAGAGGTACGAGTCACCAATTTGTCTGCAATTTGTTCGCGAGTGCGGTGCTCCATTGCGATTAAGGGGAAATTCCGTTGATACATATAGATACACATAATATTGTTTAAAAAATAAGTCTGGAAGAAATTTCTATAGAAAAAAAGCACCCTAGTATATATTTCCTAATTTTGAATTTCCTATATCTGTATTTGAGTGTATATGAATTGAATAAATAATGAAAAATAAGCCTTAAGAAAATCTAGAGAAAAAAAGACTTCTCCCCTTTACCTTGAACAAACACAGTGCAAGAGAACAGGCTTTTTTTTTCTAATGAACAATTCACTTAGCTCAAGACAGAAGCCTGAACACAAAAAAATACTACAACCCTAACCAGTTCGACTCGACACGACAAGAAGAAGACAAAATCGTCTGGAGAAAGACTGTGGTGAGTTTTGACCAAGATAGTTCCACCCCTCAGTCATAAGGCAACGAAACTGAAGAATAAAAACACAGCGACAAAAAATTATAAAAATATTTTATCTTGCGTCGCGTCGTATCTTCGCAGCAGTAGAACTGTACTCTACCGAAGACTGTAGGCGTAATAATTGACTGAACTAACCCAATCTCCTATAATTCCCCTTTTATTTACTGCACATTCAGACGACGTCAAACTCAAAAGCTACTCAATTTTGAGAGCTGTTCAAGTATCAAGATATCACTGTCATATCTTTGACGTTCAGCGTGACAGCATGATACTTGGGTAGCTCTCAAAATTGAGTAGCGTTTGAGTATTCGGGCATTAGATCTCAAAAAAAAGCACGCCAGATTGCGTGCCAAAAAAAAAACAAAAAAATATTCTGGGCAACGTCTCACTGAATACAAATGGAGGTTTTCGTCAATGTTGTAATCTCACTTAGAGGATTGGACGGAAAATTACAAAAAAATGTATTATTGTGATGAAAAACGTTGCAATCTCTTATATTTTCTCGCTATGGCGTCTTGCAGATTAGGGTGATTCCTACGAGCGTTTCGCCCGAGCGTTCGCCGCGTCATTAAGAACTTAAAATTTAAGAAGTTAAGTACCTATCGTGTCCAGAATCAAACTTTCATAAAAATTACATTAGGTACTTATACCGTAACGCAGATTATATCACTACATAGTATAAAACAAAGTCGCTTTCTCTGTCCCTATATCCCATTGTATGCGGGTTTTTTAAAGATAGGGTGATTCAAGAGGAAGGTTTTTATACCCATGCCAAGCCGGAGCGGGTCGCTAGTTATTTTATAAAATCTAATAATAGAATTGATTGAATCAATAAAAAATGTAACAGTGACACTACAGGAGTGCGACAGAAATGAAAATTTGAACAGGTATATTACCGGGACTAACAGTAGTTGGTATGATCGCCGGCCGGCAGTAATTTACATAATGGAGGAAGCACGTAATGTAATTTGGTGAGTACTTTTAACTTTGACTTCCGAAAAGTAACGCCTGAATCTATTAAATGACTATATGTATATTATGGGGAAATCATGACATAGGCGATGCGGCTAGCAACCCATCACTATTGATTTCCTGTTTCAACTACCATTATGCTAAACGTGGCCTAAGGTCTTATGGCTCTAGGCTCTGTCTACCTCGTATATATATGTATGTATGTATATTTTGTGAGGTGTCGCGCGTTCAATGTTACAAATATCAAAGTCGAGGCGCTCAAAGAAGTTGCCTCTTTTTAAAAAAACCTTTTTTTTTATTAGCCAAAGTAAAAACGTTAAGGAAGTCCGACGAGAACAAAATGTATTGAATTGACATAAGCCGCGCTAAATCACGTGGTCAATCGTATGTCAATCCCATACATTTTGTTCTTGTCGTACTTCGTAAGCGTTTTGAAATTGTGCCTTTGGCTAAGCCCCCTGAATCTAATCATAAGTGTAGGTACGTAGTAATTATCAAACCCCAAAACATTTTGATTCGATTCTAGTTATCGGCGAATTCTGTATCGAGAATCGAGGAGCGTGTTCAAGAGTCGATTTTAGTCATAGATTTGATTTGATTGATGTTGAGATTTCATCGGTTAAGTGAAATTAAGCCGAAACTAATGGATAGACGGAAATCAATTTACATTTTGATAGACAGACTATAAATTAAACTCACAAAGATTCTGGCATTTGATCCGTTTTGGAAGTTTATCAAGATGTTATTAATGAGGAATATAATACCGGACGAAGCCATAAATTAGGTAAAGGTTATTTTTATTTTTATACGACTACGTCGGAAGTTAGACATAGCCGCGAAAATGGGCGCGTTTTCTCGCGTGAAATTTAGAGATTTAAGATAAAGTTAGGTAAAAAAATTAGTATACCTTTTTAGTCCTTTAAAAAGTATAACGAAATAGTACTTTTTTAGTTTTTATTTAATTGTTCCAAAAATCTACAATCAAACGAAGCAGAGAAGCAGAATATAATGTATAATAGCGCAAAAGGTTATAGAGGGCTTACTTATTCCAACTAATATTATAAACGCGAAAAGACTTTGTATATTTGTTTGTTTGTTACCTCTTCACTCCCTATCTACTGAATCAATTTCCTGAAATTTTGTACACTTAGCTAGGAGTATTGAGAAGGACATAGGGTACCTTTCATCCCGGGAAATAGCACTGTTCCCAAAGGAAATTCATGCGAAGTCGCGGGCAAAAGCTAAACTATAAAAACCATATACAAGGTAAGTGAGATGTTGCCTTAGATCATGTATTGCGCCATCTCGCTTACTCGTTTTTCGATCGTTTGTAAGTAGCATATAGTCCCCTAGGCTATATATATAAAAATGTAACCCGTTTTCCGTTGTCACGACATAGCATGAAAACGGCTTGACCGATTTGGCTGTTTTTTTTTTTGTAGTTTTCTAATACTCTGTACAAGGTTATTACGGAAAAAAATATTAAGAAAGGCGGTACGAAGTTCGCCGGGTCAGCTAGTTATTAATATTCATTGAATGTATATATATAGGCATAGATTAAAAAAAAATGCGTCACTAGAGAGACAGCGCGATTCGAACTTCTTTGATATATAGGTATGTATGCTGTACCATTAGTGGTCGAAGCGGTATGCTCTTAACACAAGCCGCAGAAGTCCTATTGTATACAATCCTCTGTCGTCATAAATTTTGGGATTTCGGATAAAGCCAGGTGAAAACGAGGTTTGCGCGACTTGGGTGTAATAGGGTCGCGGTCTTCGGTTTAAGTAAGTAATTTTATTTGAGAATTCAATATTGGATAAAGGACGCCATTTTGAACTGTCAGTTGTATATAGTTGTTAATTTTCATTCAATATAATCAAAGAAGTTCGAATCGCGCTGTCTCTGACGCAATTTTTTTTTTTTAATCTTTGGAGTATGTGACGGGAGCGATAGGATTATGCTCGACCGCCACAAAGGGAAGATCTTCCCGCCAGGCTAGGGTGTTATGCCTGGGGAACCGCGGCTCCGACGATGTCTTGTCGGAGGTTGTATTTATGCTCCAATCCGTAGAAACTTTTGCAAGCGCGATTTAGACTTTCATAGTAATTTGCCATCTTGTATGCAATTCTGAGATTGTTGCTTTTAACGCCATCTGTGGTGCGTCTTTGTAGATATTGTTGTGGCGCTAGTGTCGCCACAAATCAATACATATAATAAGACACTAAAATGCGAGTGTCTGTACATTTAATATTTTTCAAAAAAACTGATTGAGTGCGATTAAAAAGGAGTAACAGAAACCAAAAAAACAGTTTTTGGAATTTTTGTCTGTCTGTATGTATGTATGTATGTATGTATGTATGTCTGTCTGGTACGTTATAACTTCGAAAATACTCAACGGATTTAAACGCGGTTTTCACAGTTGGATTACATATGATTAGGAGCGTTGTCAAAACTTTGTTTCGTCAAAATCGGTTAAGGGAAAAAGAAGTTATGGTCGATTGAAAATTTACTTCAAACACTGCTTCAAAACTTTTAATGCGTTTACTTACGTTTAATTTAATTTAGATAAGGCTAGGATTTCTACTTTTTATTATCCATATCAATAAAGACGAAAACACGCACTGCACCTATTAATTTTAATAAAATAACACATTGAATTTGATCGTAAATTTAGTAACATAAAATCTCAATAGATGGCGCGAATTTGCGTACCTATAGACAAATCCCATTTGAAATTTCGCCAATCTCTAGCAACGTATGTTGGCCTATCGGTAGAGGTCGTAGATCATCTTTTTAAGTCGAGGGTTCGAATCCTGCTATACATGACTTTTTTTTTACTTACTTTTTTTCACAGGTGGATTACATATACGTTCAACAGTTTTGTCAAAACTTTGTTTCGTCAAAATCGGTTAAGGGAAAAAGAAGTTATGGTCAATTGAAGTTTACTTCTAGCACTGTTTCAAAACTTTTACAGAGTTGAATCCGGTTTACATAAACGTATTTAATATAGATAAAGCTACAATTTCTACTTTGTTTTATCGATATCAATGAAGACAAAAACACACTGCAGTCTCTATTAAATTTTAAAAAATTAACACATTGAATGTGTGTGGGCGTATAATTTAGTTACATAAAATATCAATAGATGGCGCTGAAGTTAATTTAATTATTTTTTCTTCATATGGTATTATAGCAGATTGAAATTTTTCCAGAAATTAATTCTAATTATTTCAAAAAAATTTTGGTTGTTTATTTAGTTCTATTGGTTGGTTTGTTTATCGGTCGTTTGTTGTATTGTATTGTAAGCTATTTGAATTGATTAGTTGGTTGGTTTGGCTTTGGTTTAAAAAATAATCAAACCAGCAAGTCAGTTCAGTTGTTGTTCGACGGAACATACGGTCGTGTCGTAAGGTCTAATTTAACTAACATAACACTTTTTATTGAGTTAGGTTCTAATGACCCTGTAATAGGCTGCGTCTGCTCTTTTAGAGACAAATATGTGATAGTATGAATGTTAATATTTTCAGTTTGATATCGTAGCAATGTAATGGCTTTATAAAATTGGCACGGGAATAGGATACTACTTATAGATTTAACTATAGGTCTGGATAGTTGTAGTTTCCACAGGTTAAGCGAAAAGCGAACTACACGCGGGCGGAGCCGCGGGCAACAGCTAGTCTATGAATATAATGCTTTGTTCATGTCAGTCATTTACATGTTTCCACAATGTTATATATGTATTACCTACATAACTTGTATTTTAAATTCATAAATGTTTTTGTGTTAACTTTATTGAAATTACTATTGTAGTATTATTTAAGTAATTATATTATGACTGTGTTATTAAAAAACTGAAAATGATCTAGACATTTCCCTGTTTTTTTCTTTATATATATATATTTTAATTTTGCACGCATTCTTGAACTTTCAAGGTGACTGAAAATCATTGGTTTATTCTGAGAGCAAAAATATGGATGACCTCCTTTTTTCTTAATTTTTATTTTAGATCATTACTCACGGACAGGCAAAATTACTTTCTTTAACCTGGTTATAGAAATTAGAAATTAGAAAATATAGAGGACAATTTTAGGGATGGCAAATACCCGGTTAAGACTATTATTTTTAGGGTTTCGTATCTCTAAAGGAAAAACTGAACCCTTATGATTACTTTGCTGTTCGCTGTCTGTCTGTCAAACTTTATTTTCTATTTATGAAGGAAATGCATCAAGTTGAATTACATAATCCATACTAATATTATAAATGCGAAAGTCTGTCTATCTGTCTGTCAACTCTTCACGGCTAAACTGCTGGACCGATTGTGATGAAATTTGGTAGGATGTAGTTAACGATCTGAGGTCAAACATAGGCTACTTTTGGGCGCGATATAACCGAGTACCACGCGGGGCGAAGCCGCGGGGAACAGCTAGTATAGGTATAAGTTCTTAAGCCTGAGGTCTCATTCAGCTGTAAAATAATAAAAATAAATGTCACCGAGTCGACTTGAGCGAGTATTTGAGTATAAAACCAGTTGAGAAAGTAATGACGTAGTTGAATAATACTACACTGAATGGTTTCTCATATTGATGATAATATCAAATTAACATCATTTTATAACCCATTGTATTTAAATTTGTATCTTCACGAACCGATTTGTCTGGGCAGTTTAGAGGCGATACCACTTACTTCGAATGGAGCATAATTGTCCATAATAGCGTTTTGGCGTGAAACAGAGAATATTTGGCGGGAGGGTTAATAATATTAAAGACTGGGGTGCTTAGCAGAATACTCTGTTTTAAGGCCAAGTATGATTAATGCTACAATAATGCTTTGTAAAAAGAAATAGCCGTAGATTACACGAAAAAAGTAGAGTTAGAAGGGGGCAAGTCTAAAAGTGCTGGATCGACGACGTCGCAGTAAACCATAGATAAAGTACCTATAGATTTCCCCATACCGCGGTTTCACATGAACCTTAATTTCGTGAATATTTTCCTCACGCCGGCTAAATAGAAAGCTAATCCAACAGTGCACAAATACTAATCGCACATATTATATTGAAAAAACAAATAGTTTCTCTGTTTGTTTGGCCTACCTAAGTCAAGCCGACACACAGCCAAGTTTCTATTTACTTCCACCATGCTTTTAACGACAAGTTATTACCGCAACTTTGTTGTTTTCAAATGTTTGTTATAACAAATAAGCAAATTATTTATCTTTACATATGTATTCATTCATTCATACATGTTACAATGTCAATTAACCCTGCACACCTTTTTATACTACCAACGGAGCTACCGACGTGTCTTATCGAGTCTGACGCAATTACGTATTTTTATTAGATGACTAGCTGTTGCCCGGGGCTCCGCTCCCGTGGAAGTTCCGGAATAAAATATAATCAATGTGTTGTTCCAGGATTTAAGCAATCTCCAATCCAAATTTCAGCCAAATCGGTTCAGCCGTTTTCCTAAGAAAGAGTAACAAACATCCATATTCAACTTTCGCGTTTAATATTAGTAGGAAGTAGGATTTAGAATCGAAGGATTTAGGCATGCAATGCTCAAATCAAACTGGCAACGTTGACTCGTGGTCCCACCGATTTTGTCCCACTACTGCTCGTGTCCCACTGTTTGATGGGACTACCAGTCATAGGTGTAATGTAGGACTTGTGGTCCCACTGTTATGCTCCCACTAAACTTAAACTTGGGTCAATGTATACTTCCGTGGAAATTGAATCCACGACCGGATTTTCAAGTGCCTTGATCATTTCACCTCAGTAGCTATGTATCTATGTTATACTACAGCTGGTATGTCACTGCATTATCTTCCGAAACTAAGTTGCACACAGCGCAAATTTGGCTATTATCTCCAACCGTAGGAGTAACTTAAACGCGATTCATCAACACTACAGCACAACTAACTGCGCCTTAAGCAGAACTTCGGCGATACTAAAACTAAAGCTGCAATCCACATTCATTATTGTTTAATCAAAACTTCGCTTTAAGCAACCGAATTTCGGCAAATGTTTGTGTCTTTGTTGCGTTTATTTGTTAAATTAAAATTTGAGTGTTTAAAAAAGAAAAAAATAGGTACTTTTGTTTGGTGCAATAACAGTTTTTCTTTTATATTCTGATAGCTGTTGCGCGCGACGCCGCCTGCTTGGGACTTGGTTGTATAGCCTTTTTTGGCTTCAGTTCCTTAATTATATGTATAAAATCCAAAATTTAATCAAAATGGTCCAGCAGTTTAGCCGTGAAAGCTTAACAGACAGACATACTTTCGCATTTATAATATTAGTAGATATTTTTGCTCTCTCAAATTATTTAAATTCCAGTTGCATTATCCTTACACTTTGTGCGAGTGATAGAGTCTATTGACCCTATATACCCTGGTGTCAGAAATTTTCAAATTTGATCATTGATTCAATGATAGAAACGAATGATGAAAATGATAGAATGATAGAAAATTGAAAAGTTAGTATAACGAATTCAATAAAATCAAAGTTATTATAGGTACTTGAGATATGAAGACCGATTCTGTTAATGTTTTATTGTACTTTGAATAGGCTTTCATTATTATAGCAATGTCGCAAAGATATGATTAATTGTACAAATAAAGTAAATTTTTTTTTTGTTGTTTTCTTTTAGAATAAGCTGTTGCCCTCGACTCCGCGTCTACTGTTAGTCCCAGAATGCCCGCCACCATTAGTTTGCACACACATTCCTTGCGACACGTGTTTCACCTCTACACCAGGCATCCTCAGGCACCAAAAAACTTCCGCAAAGTAACGTTTTTTTATTTCGTCAATTCAAATTCAAAATCCAAATTGTTATTTTTCAATATAGGTTATTCTTATCACTTATTGACGTCAATTGTTACTTATTTTAAGTTTACCACCGCTTGCAAAGCGCAAGTGGAGAAGTATCGGCGTCAAAAACACTGCAACATTTTCTCTAAAAACGTCATATACCAAATTTGAGTCAAAAATTTTAAATGCATTGTCCATTGCATATCGCTATCACGCCCAACCCCTTTCATAGAGGGCAAGGCGAGTCCGAGCGTCTCCCTCGTCTATTAGTGGTTTCGGCACAGAAAGGCGAAGGCTTTTAAGGGAAGGTCGCCCTAGGGTTCCAGCTATTATATCGGGACCAACGAATTTTGTGACCATTTGTCACAGGACTGAGTATTACGGTAATATTAATGCTTTAGAATGTATGAAATGAAATATTTTATTGCCAATCTAGACCTTTACTGACGTTTTTCGAGTCATGATTTGGATTAAGTTGGTACTTCGGTGAACACTAGCGCCACCGTCATTTGAAAATCATTACTCACTGAAAACACAAGTTATCAAAAATCCCTCTGCTGTAATTATTTATGAATCTGAAGTTAATTTTAATCATATTAAATTATAGTTCCATATAGTTACAAATTGCAAAACTGCTAAAAGTGGTCGTTTTAAGCAATAATGCAATTGTAATTACCTTAAGGCTTTTCCGTTAACTAAGTATACGTTAACGGTAATAATTATTGTTACATAATTCCGTAATGGTAATTCTGGTATCAGTAATGTGGGTATAGTTTAAACGGGCAAAATAAAAATTTTTTTTAAGGTAACGAACGATAACTTTGTTATCAGACAATGTAATTTTTTACTTTTTTTGCATGAAAGTTAACGTCACCAGAGTTAAATATATCTTAACAAGTAACAATACCTCTGTTTGCTGGAGGTAAAGTTACCACTTTGAATGTTATAAGACTTGTCTAAAACTACTCGTATATGATAAAAGCGTACAATGGGATTTTTAGCAATTATGACAATCAATCCAAAATAGGCACCGCTCGACGTCACTTGACCCGTTTTATCGTTACGAATACGCATGCCCCGCTAAGCTATCGAACTCTAGTTACAAAAAACACAGAACAGTCTAAACTATTTTGCTTTCACCTTAAGTATCTTTTTCAAATGGCAACACAGCGTTAAATCAAAATAATATAATTTAACAAACAAAGTTCGCAAAATATCAAAATTATGTTTTTGTATCAATTGTATATTCCTTTCTTTTCAATTCTCGAAAAAGGTTACTGTTACTTGTACATCATTTAATATTCACATTCATGACACGTGTAACAATATATTGCTTTCCCACTTAGAGCATTAAACTAACTGGAGACGCCACGCGCACTTATATCTACTTGAAAAAGAGCCACATTCTGCGCGCGGGCTGAGAAAAAACAAACAATAAAATTTAACACTAATGAATTAATCGATCACTTCACTACGCACACACTTGACAAAATCGTTAATTATACATACATAAAATCTAGTCTTCATCCCATACGGGGTGGGTAGACAGAGCCTAGGGCCATAAGACCTTAGACCAAATGTCAAACACAAGCAACACACGCACACAAGTACAATCAGTATGATCAGCGGCAGTCTTATACTTTTGGTAGAGGGGGTCTGTCCGTGGCCACTCCTGTGATTTAATGCTCTTAGCTTTCCCAAGATTTCCGTATCAGCATCTGAGGCATTTTAACGTGAAATTTCTCACCGTTAATATACTAGGTTTCCTTCAAATTTTGTACTGGATTTTATGTAACATGGTTAGAAAATCCTGCGAGAGTTAATAATTTATCTACTTATATGATACTTATATTAGGTGGACACAAATCAACTACAAATATTTTAAGGGCAGATCCAGAACACTATACTGTACAACTTTTCCAAATAAACTTTCGGAATAAGAAAAATCATGACATAGGCGATGCGGCTAACAACACATCACTATTGATTTGCTGTTTCAACTATCATCATGCTAAACGTGGTCGTAGGTCTTATAGCCTTAGGCTCTGTCTACCCAGTATGGGATAAAACGATGATTATATGTATTTATGTGTGGCGACACTAACGCCACAATAAAAACAAACTACCAAAGACGCACAACAGATGGCGTTAAAAGCAAGAAAATCGCAATTTCATACAAAACAGCAAAATTACTATGGAAGTCTAATTCGCGCTTGCAAAGTTTCTACGGATTGGAGCATATATACAATCTCCGACAAGACATCGTCTGTCGCGCGGTTCCCCAGGCATAACACCCAGCCTGGCGGGAAGATCTTCCCTTTGTGGCGGTCGAGCATATAACACTATCGCTCCCGTCACTCTCTCCAAATATGTATAAAATTTATACAACTTAATATAAAAAAATTGAAAATTCAAACATTTTTCAAATAATCAAATTAGAAACAGCGTTCAAAGTAGAAAGTTGATGCAAAGCCAACTGAAGTATTTATTATTTATGTTATTTACTGCATGTTAAAGCTGTTCTTCAGCAAAGCAGTCTCCAGAGCATATGATGCGATGCACGCCACTTCATCACAGTAATTATTGCAAGTTTCGAGAGTCAGGCTGCTTCATTAAAACTTGTTGGTGTAGGGTTGTCACCCAGGAGATATATTTTCGATTATTATTGTTTTTTTTTTGTTAAGAAATTTAGCGCTTTTTTGTTTAGTAATGTAGCAAAGATCTTTAGTACTCATGGTGCATTAGATTAGAGAATTGTTAAGGTTCCCACGCTTCTTCAAGGCAAAGGACATGGTGCATGGTCTCCATTTAAGAATCTTAAAAATAAATATGAATAAATATTTGTCAGATAGTAAAGAACTAAACGTAACATCTAAATCAAATAAATTATCTAAGTTGGCAACACCAAGTGTCATTGTCAGATGTCAATATCAATTTCAGTAGTGGTTGAGAATCGAAACGAACGTTCACTTTGAATATGGCGTCGGGCGAGCGCACTCGGGTCGGAATACGTATCGTAATTAATTGAGCGGATCACAGATCGAAAAGATAATAGTTTACGTAAATTGGTTTAAGCGTTAACCCGTGAGATACGTCAACGGGACGTCGGCGGAGGTTTTTAAAAATTGAATAGTACAGAAAACTTATAAACTAGTAGTCAGCGATTGACCAGGACTTACTCTAGCGATCAACGATTGATCGGCGAGGAGTCACAGGACGCGTGGTGATAGTTCAGACTCTCGACTCGCTCTGTTTGTCCGAAGAAGCTCCCAGGGTGGCTTCCCATGCAGGTGGCTTCGTGTCAGCAGTTTCCACAGTGATTCATATGTTCTTCTTAAAGGTTTCGTAATTGGCGTTGGATCCGTGGGAATGTTATGTATAAGGAGAGGGCTAAGAGCCCGTAACACCTCCCCCCTTAGCAGAGCAATTATTTGCCAATGTTTAAGGCAAATGTTGCGGCCTTTCTTTCCTCTAGGGATAGGTCTGAAGATGAAGTTGTTGCATCGCGTTTTAGCGTTGGTTTGCTTCGTCGATACCGCAAATAAAGTATGACGAGTGCGCCCGTACTGAACAGTATAATTCCATAGACAGGTACAGTCGTATGATATAAAGTTGAGAAATCGTATGAACTGGGATTAACTTCTGATTGTGCCATGACTTGATTTTGGATATTGTGTAATTTATTCAGATCAATAGTAGTTAAATTAAAGCGGGGCAGGCTTTCCTTAAGATTAAAGTTGATTTGAGGTACTCCCATTATTTCCAGTGCATGTCCTCGCAGTTTATTATATATGTTAACTATAGAAAGTTCTGGAGTCTTAATGCTACAATTCTGAGGGATCGTCACATAGTAACTGCCTTTCAGCATACGATATTTCTCTTGTTCGCAAGACAGTAGAACCTTTGTGGTTTTTGGGAAAGACATAATATAGTGTTGGCTGTCTAGTTCTAGCATGGCTTCTTTTGTAAGTGCGACTGTAGTAGGTGTACACTGCGGGTCCACTTCTCGGCGATATATTAGTTGATGCACACAGTCATATTGAGCGCGGGTTTGATGGCCTATCTTTTCTTCACAGACATACCAAGTATCTGACTTCGGGCATTCTGCCTCCATGTATACAAATTCTTTAGAGTTGATTGCTATGTAGGGAAAGGGTGGCAGGATAATTTCAGATTTACGATTAGGAACTGGGCACAAACGGTAAAGGTCGTATGATAACGAAGATGCAATTGGGAACTTGAGGACTAATACTATCTTATTATCTATATAGTATGATCCTAAACGAATTAGATTATAATAATATCTTACTTCTACATCTAGAATCCTATCTTGACCGTATAAGGATTTTAACTTACTTAGCATGTTAATAATTTCCTTACTAGTTAAAATAGAATGGTGCAACACTTTAGAGTATGAAAGTGCAAGTATGTCTCCTAACCTAAAGATTTCTAAAGATAAGTCTTGCACATTTTCACTTATTATGTTGAAAATGTGTGATAGTTGTATATAATGAAATAACTCATTATTATTGTTTCTGCCATTGTATAGCGAAATTACTAGTTTATGCAACTTCTCCTGATTTTGACTAAGATTGCTTAAAATTTGATTTTGCTGAAAGATCATTTCTTTGTGTAAGCTAATATGTTTGTTTAAGTTAACAGACATTTCTTGATTATTTTTGTGCAGTAAATTTAATGCATTTTCGAATTTTATCGCATCGTTATGGTCAAGGTTACCGGTTATACTTTTAATAAAAGTGCCTAATGGATCTACAAGTCCGCGTTTGACTCGTTTCGGTTCAAAAGTTTCAAGCTGAAGCGAGATTTTGTCAAGTCGATTAAATAAGTACAATATTTGTTGCCGAAAATAGTCAAGGGTCTTATTTGGTAGTTTGTTGGTTATGTCTGTCAGTTGTATTTTTAAAGAGTTAGTTTGTTCTCGAATTTGTCGGTCCATTCGATAAGTTGTCAAGTCGGATGGTCCTTGCTGGTAGAAGGTCGAGTTGGGCTAGGGCCAGAGTCGCAGTTAGTAGCAGGGTCCTGCAACAACGGGGTAGGGTTAGTTTTCTTTGTTCTTTTTAATCTGGCTTTAGCGACCCGACCGCGTTTACGCGATGTATATATATGTATAGGTAGGTTGGTAACTACCTTATCACCAGTGTACCGTGGTGAAAGTTTTTTCCTAGCTGCTTCTGGATTTTTAATAAATACCTCTTGACCTTCCTTGTATTGCATTATGGATTCACGGCCAAGGTTACGTCTTGCCATCATCGCTTCTCGGGAATACAATGCTGAGTCGTGTATTATGTTATAGACCGTTTCCATTCTATCACGATGTTCATTTAAATATTGTTGCATTAATCGTTCCGTCAAATTTAAGTCTGTTGGGTCTCTGGGGTCAAAGTGTCCGTTTATGAGTTCGTAAGGTCGACACTTAGTTAAGCTGTGGACTGAACTGTTATAGGCTATCAACGCATATGGAACTAAACTGAGGGTGGGTTCATTTTTGTGTTGCAATTTTAGGAGGCGCAAATGTTCGAGAAGGGTGGAATGAAATCGTTCAATAATGCCATTCTCATTTGGTGCGTATGCGGCTGTTGTATGATGTTTTACTTGATGTAATTTCAGAAATTCGGCGACAATTTGGTTCGTGAATTCCGTGCCATTGTCTGTGACGAGTGTCAATGGAAACCCGTGATGCGTACTGAAGTGAGTCAGTGTTTTAACTATGTTGGGGGCTGTGCAATCTGGAATCCTATATGCCTGTGCGTATTTGGAAAAGGAGTCAATAATTGTTAGATATTTATTTTGTTCAATTGTAAGGATGTCCGCATGCATTAATTGGAAAGGTTTTGAAGGTGGGGGAACTATTTGATATTCAGGGCGTACGGGATTGCGGTCATATTTAGCGCTGTTACAAATTGCACAGTTGTTAATGAAAAGTTGTATGGTGTCTTTTAATTTGGGCCAATAATATCTCTGAGAAAGAGATAAATGAGTTTCATTTATACCTCTATGGTTCGTTTTACCTGAGTGATATTTAGAAATTATGTCCTGCTGATATAGATAATCGGGAATATTTTGTAATTCGCGCTTTACTAAGGTTAATTTTAGTGCTGAGTTTTTAAAGGTACGCTGAAGGATAGGTACAATTGTATACATTTTATCAAGGGGCTCCACCAGAATAGCAGTATGTAGTTTAGGGTCAATATGTTTTTTTACTAATGATATAATTTGCTTTTCCAGGTTTGCCTCAGAAATTTCTACGACGGTTCTTTTGAATGATTCGAAAGGAACGGTGGTTTTCGGCCTGCTTAGTATTGGTTTATTGCTAATTTTGATAATCAGTTGTCTTTTATATTTATTTAATGGGTCCTCAGTAATGGGTATATTTAATGTAGGCTGTTCATGAGAGGTATGTATAGTCGCGTTACAAGTTAATTGAGCATTTTCCTGTACGTCATGAGTAGAACTAGAGCTACTTAAGGGTTTGAGAGAAGGTGCCGTATCAGTAGATGATTGACTGATGATGGGTCTGTCGTCTGGGGCAGTGATTGTAGACTCAGATGAGCTAGATAAGTTAACTACACTAATGCTAGAGCTCAGACTGATAACCTCCTCGTTATATATTTCTATACGACTCAGGGCATCTGCATTTGTATTCGTTTTGCCTTTTTTGTAGATAATTGTGTAGTCGTATTCTGATAATTTAAGTCGCCACCTAGTTAAGCGTGAGTTAGGTTCTTTTAAATTCATGAGCCATTGCAATGGCTTATGGTCTGTGATAATTTTAAATTTTCGACCAAATAAATACGGCCTAAAATATTTTACTGCCCAAACTATCGCGAGTAATTCTTTTTCGATAGTTGAGTAGTTAAGTTCGCTGGAATTTAACGTGCGTGACGCGTACGCAATGGGTCTGTCCGAACCTACAGTCCCTTGGGATAAAATAGCACCGAGAGCAACGTTAGATGCGTCTGTGGTGAGTATAAAGTCTTTTGTAAAATCTGGGTACTGTAATATGGGATCGTTAACTAGAAGTGTTTTACAGTGCTCGAAACATTTGATGTAGTCGTCTGTTAGGTTTATTTTTGCGCCTTTCTTTAAACATGAAGTCAGTGGTTTAGTCAAACGTGCGAAGTCGGGGATGAAACGCCGATAATAGCCTAATAGTCCTAAAAATCCTTTTATTTGTTTAGTCGTTTTGGGGATGGGGTACTTTAGGATAGCGTTAATTTTGTCAGGGTTGGGCTTTATACCGTCGGGGGTGATAACGTGACCTAAATAGGCAGTTTCATGTCGTAAAAATTCGGATTTGTCTAATTGAACCTTAAAGTTTGATTCACGTAGTCTGTCAAAGATTTTACGGAGATTTACTATGTGTTCTTGGAGTGAGGTGGAAAATACCAAAATGTCATCCTGGTAAACTACACAAATTACATGTTGGAGACCTCTTAGTACGTTGTCCATGACCCTTTGGAAAGTACATGGGCTATTTTTGAGGCCCATAGGCATACGCAGGAACTCATAGTGGCCATTTCCGTCAGCTACACTGAATCCAGTCTTGTGGATATCCCTGGGGTCCATTTCCACTTGGTAAAATCCACTAGTCAGGTCTAAAGTACTGAAGTACTGGCATTTGCCAAGTTTGTCAAGTATGTCAGTGATGTTGGGGATGGGGTAGCGGTCGTCTATAGTCTTTTCGTTAAGTTTTCTAAAGTCAACTACTAGTCTCCACTTGGTTTTACCGGAAGCATCTGCTTTTTTAGGCACAATCCAGATTGGAGCACTCCAAGCGGACGTTGAGGGTCTAATGATGCCTTGTTCTAACATTTTTTGGACTTGAGTTTTAACCTCTTGTCTATGAATGTACGGATACCTATACGTTTTGCTGTGGACGGGGACTTCATCAGTTGTTAAAATGCGGTGTTTAATTTTATTTGTAAAGGTAAGTGGTTCACCCTCTAGGTAAAAAATGTCAGAGTATTCTTCGATTAATTTTAACAAGTTACTGTTCTCTTCCGAGTTCAGGTGTCCAGTCCGTAAATGTGATAAGATTTCTCGGAATCGAGTGTCCATGCGGTCGACGTCAGTCAGTCTAGGTAAAGTTTGCTCATGAAAAATTTCTGCATAAATTGGTGCGTTTAATGAGATAGTTACGTCTTCATCTAAGGGGTTAATAATTTCCATATAGGCTTGCCCGTTTTCC
This sequence comes from Apomyelois bistriatella, assembly GCA_947044815.1. Lineage (NCBI taxonomy): Eukaryota > Metazoa > Arthropoda > Insecta > Lepidoptera > Pyralidae > Apomyelois > Apomyelois bistriatella. The sequence goes on from OX345705.1 coordinate 1,297,963, forward strand.
GAGGTGGAAACACATTCATTTATATTGCAATTTCCTATGGCTTGTCCTTCTATAAAAATATTACCGTTGTCTACTGTGACTGGAATCTTAGCCACATGAGACGATTTTGCAGGGACTACAGTTTGAAATAAATTTACATTTACTGGACTATGCATAAGAATTGGATTTTCCGCAAATCTAGTCCTAATTACGTGGTTTTTAAAGTCTAGTTTAGCTTGCCACTGTTCGAGTAAATCAAGGCCAATTAGGCCATCGAAATAATGATGAAATCTATATACTAATAGTTTTATGGGATTTCTATCTTTAAATTCGGGAAAGCATGGAAGGGTTATAGAAAATTCATTGTATGTTCTCGCATGAATATTTGTTACAACAAATGGGTCATAGTCTAAAGGAAAGTCAGAAAAATAATCTTGCACTGCTTCAGGGCTAATAAATGACTGATTTGCGCCCGTATCAATAAGCAATTTCAATGGAGGGTTAGAGATATGTACAAAAGGTAAGTTTCTATTTAACTGTAAATTTAGTTCTATTTGGGGTGGTTCGTACTGTGGTCCAGAGGAAAATTTACCTCCTCATTGCATTCAGTATTTTCAGAATTTTCCTCAGGCTCGTCGTAGTTGTAATAGTCATAGTGTTGGTTGTCGTTTTCTACGGGAGGGAAGTAAGGGTCGTAGTCATAGTAATTACTACCGTCATAAATAGGTTCATATTCATTTAGATTTAATTGTCTTTGTGGAGTAGGGGGTAGCACTCTCGCAATGGGGTGACTAATGCCACTCATTGGTACGGGGTACTTTTGTTGAGTTGGTCTATTAAATGGTCTAGGCGGGATCTTAAATCCTGTAGACACATTGGAGGGCATAGCTCTCATCATCTGTTGAGTTCTAGATGGGCCTAATTGATTAGGCCTAAAATTAGAATTTACATTAGGGGAGAAATTAGACGCGTTATGTCCTTGATTTAGGGGTGAGTTATTTGAGGGGAAATTACTTTGATAGGAGGATAGCATAGGCTGATTATTGTGATTTAATTGAGGAATATTATATTGCGAGAAGTTCATAGGTTTTTGGTTAAAATTACGAAAGGGTTGAAGTCTAGACGTAGATGAACTAGGCAAGGCAGGAACCTTATTCTGCATGTACATGACATTTAGTTCATCCTGCGCGAACTCCAAGGCTTTAAGCAATGTATCGGGACGCATACATCTAACTCGGGAACCGATAGGCTCTCTTAATCCGCGCATGAAAGTTTTTAGAGCTAATTTAGAATAGAGCTCGCGTTTAGCTGCTACCGTAGTAGGGATGGTTTCGTGCAATTCTACGTATGCCATGATGGTACTTAGCAAGTGTTGCACGCGCTCATAAAAGATGTGAGGTGTGTCGGTACCTTGAGATAACATTGATAAATCAGTATATAATGCCGGTTCGTCTCTATGATCAGAAAAGCTGTTAATTAATGATTGACGTATACCGTTCCAGTCATTTGGAATACCATTCGTGACTAAAATTTTAGAAGCATTTCCCTTTACTTTGTTCAAAATTCCATTTAACAAAATTGAATTATTTAACTCGTTACCGGGTGCTAGATCGATATACTTCAATATTAGCTGATCACAAATATTCAAAAATCTGATAAGAACACTAGGACTGCCGTCAAATTCAGGAACATTGCGTAAGGCTTTCCAGATTTGGTCTGCCTTATCTATGATAGGCATGGCCTGTTGACTATTTTCGTTAGCCATAGCTGTGTCGTCCTCTTCTAATAGTGACTCTAATAATTCTCTATGAAACCGTGACTTTCTAATATCGTCTCGTATATAAGCCCTGGTGTTGGGTCTTATATTACGGTCTCTATCTGGATGGAAAATTTTGAATGATATGTTATAATGCTAGTTAAAAATAAAGTCTTTAATTTTGGTTAACTAATATGATGAAAAATCAAAGTTGGATTTCTCTTGATCTATTCTATCTATTCTAAAGTTTGAAAATCGAAGTTAGATTTTTAGGGAAATTTCTGCACTAATTCGGGAAGGAATAGCAATCAACAATAGAACTGTATATAAAGCTACTCACATAGAGATCATGGTAGTCTGCTCGGGCTGCACCATCGATGTTCGGATGACCACAAACGAAACTTTCACCATTCACTCGCGTTAACCTTCGCGACGCCGTTAATTCGTAGGTTCTATAACAGATAGTCCGCCTTGCCAACGATTTGGCTAAGTTCACGCACTTTTTCGAAGTGTGAAACGCACGGGAATTGAACTATCCGCTCCGACTGCGCCAGATACGTCAACGGGACGTCGGCGGAGGTTTTTAAAAATTGAATAGTACAGAAAACTTATAAACTAGTAGTCAGCGATTGACCAGGACTTACTCTAGCGATCAACGATTGATCGGCGAGGAGTCACAGGACGCGTGGTGATAGTTCAGACTCTCGACTCGCTCTGTTTGTCCGAAGAAGCTCCCAGGGTGGCTTCCCATGCAGGTGGCTTCGTGTCAGCAGTTTCCACAGTGATTCATATGTTCTTCTTAAAGGTTTCGTAATTGGCGTTGGATCCGTGGGAATGTTATGTATAAGGAGAGGGCTAAGAGCCCGTAACACGTGCACGTGGTTATGTGATTATTGCCAGAAGCTAGCTATCCCTTGTTGTCCAATGGGCGAGAAGCCTGGTGTTCAGAGGTCTCGCAGCGCCTAGATGCGCGAGTGCCTGTGTACCCTTGACCCTTGATTTCACCAATTGCTGTTGGTTATCAGTTGTGTTAGCACGGAGGAGGCTCAGGTAGACTATTGTGCTGTGAGTCACTGTGGACGCGGGGCGTGGGCGTCTGCCTTAGCCGTGATTTGGGTTACCGTCCCTCTGTCGGGACAATTATGCCCTCACTTGATTGTGTAAAGATACCCTGTTAATTAACTGTCACTCTGCTTTAAAGAGTTGCCCGCGAAAGCCACCCTATGACCCTATCTGATGCTCGGAGCCATCCACCCTGACTTCCACTTGGCCCCCTTATATCCCTCTCTCCGACATATTCTTCTTTAAAAGCTTCTAGCTTATGTTAGCCCTACCGTATCTTGTAACCTGGTTTATTAAAGATATTTTCAATAATTATTTTGTACATGCAAGAACCTATTGAAAGCATCGTAATAATTATTTAAATATTAATTATTATCATTTATCATTATTTCAGCCGCAGGTTATTCACTGCTGGACATAGGATTTCCAGAATGACCGGTTGGAAGCGGCCTGAATCCAGCGCTTGTTTGCGACCTTCTTCAGTACGAAGTACGAAATTGTTTATACGAGTGAAATGGATAAGATTAAAGATGCATTATTTGTCGAACATATTATTATAAAAAACATACACAAAAAATACAAGCAGTGTCAATGTTAAGCAAAAACAAACACTAGAGGCAGATAAAATCTGTTTCAATTCTTTTAATTTTATTTGTTCGGCCAACATCGGCATACAAATAACAAATTAATACCTAAGTTTTCGTTAAGCAACCGGCAAAAATATAAACTGTAGGAAACTCTAATCAAGGGCATAACAAAATAATCAAAGCATAATTAATTAAAGTAATTATCTTTACATGTTTCATCAATCTATTTCTCTCAACAACAACTAAAATTTATTATGATAAATGACGATGTAATAATACATGTTGTACAGGATTCTCATAATTGAGAAAGACAGACACGCTAGTGCGCCGTATTTGTAGAGCTACACAAATCTAATTCGCGAGCGAAACACATGCGCCAACCGCGAGTACTAACGGAGAGAAAAGTTATTATTTTATGCAAAAAAAATATTTTCCGAAAAAATTATTTTTCCAGACCATTTAAATTAAATATGACCATTTTGCTTTTAATTGACTGTAAAATGAAATTGTATTGAATAGCTATTAGAAGTACCAAAAACAGACGAGCGTGTTTGTAAGGATGTAGCAATTGAAAATATTTTTGCTCCCTCTTGCATCTGCGAAAAACAGACGCGAGGTTAAGTATTTATGTTAGTTAGCTCTAAACTGTAATATGTTTTGTATCAACTGTATTTTTGGAGCTATAAAAATAAAATAAATAAACAAACTGTCTAAATGTCATAGCACTCAAGTGCTAACTAGTGACCGCGTAATCTTATGGGTCCTATTGTTCCATGGTAGCTGGGGGATCAATTTTATTGCTGAATAAACTGATTTGATCTATTATTGTATTCACATATTTCAACATTTACCAAAATAGGATAAGTGGTCTACTAATAAATCGAATACCATACGCTTTCTCCTTTTCTTGCGTTTTGGAAGTGGTGGTGAACTTAATTTATGTAAAGTATCACATCAAGAAGTGATAAGAACAAACTATATTGAAAATAAATGATTTCATTTCTCTCTATCTCTCTTTCATCTCGTTTTAGTAATTTCCGGCTTACATTCTCAGCAGGTCTTAGTGTTTTTCTCTTCGATAGTAAATCCACTACGGATCGCCGCTTCCCGCACGCCGTCTCCTCAACACGCGGCGACACATTTGACATGATAAGTGAGTGTGCATACGTCGCGTGGTATCGATATTTCTTTATCGAAAATATCTTTTTTCCACGCTTGAATATGTACCATATGCTCGTGACAATTTAACATGTCTGCAAAACTGTCGTTCGGGTTAAGCAGCTGTTTTGGTAGAACTAAACTAGGAATGATAATAGCGTGCCTTGAGTTAGTTATTATTAATGTACAGAAGGTTATTATTCAAAAACACGACCGACGGTTATGCAAAATAAACTTCTTTTTTCGTCCAAATATACATAAACAAAAAATTATATGAGTACATTGTTGAAATTGCCTTTTGAACCCCTTCATTTTGATACTCCACTTGATTGGATTGATGAATATTGTGTATAGAATCTACAATTTTTTGTGATTATAGATATTGACGCCACATAGTCTATGTTATTCGAAAGAATGAAAGGGATCTAAAATACCTGATGATGGAATAAAAAATCTAACAATACATACATACAAACTTACATTTGTATGAATCCTGAAAACATAACACTCCTTTCGGTCAGGCATGTAAAAAACCTCAGCCAGAAAAAATAATGTATTGTGGTATAACAATTTGTATGTTTGTTTGTAATATATTTATTGTAAAAAAAAAACATATATAAACATAGAAAGTTGAACCAATATACAATGGCGGACTTATCCCATATAGGGACCTCTTCCAGTCAACCAGCGATTGATTGCAATTTATTTATGAGAGGTTTTCAATGTCAACATTAAAAATAACTTGTAATTACGAAACATTATTCCAAACCAAGAGATATTCCTCTAAACGTCTAAGTGAAACCAATTGAAAACTACTAGGATATTAAATTTTGAAATTTAAGCTGTTCTAAAAGCGGTGGAAATAATTAAATTGCGCGACGCTGGCAACACCCGGGGTGACGGCGCGACCGCAAATCAGGGACTGTCTGTGTTGCCACTATGTAGCAGAATTTTAATTATTTTACGAGTCGTACACAAGAAAGGCGACTATTATTTAATGTACGATGACGAACTCCGTGGCGTAACGGTTAACAAGCCTGACCGCTACTCAAGAGGTCCCGGGTTAGATCCCTGGATGAGAAATGATCTTTTTCTAATTGGACTGGGTCTTAGATGTATCTCTTCTTCTATATTTATAAAAGAAAGTCGTGTTAGTTACACTTATTACAACTCAAGAACGGCTTAAGTTATTTGCCTTTTTTGATTTGGGAGGTAGCTTAGAACCAGGAGAGACATTTTTTCATTTTTTTTTCATCCTGGAAAAAAGCAATATTCCCGTGGGAAGTTCACCGGGACAAAGCCGCGGGCAAAAGCTAGTTTGTTATAAAATATAGTATCGTTAAGTCATCATACATCTGTATTATCTATATCATTACATATATAAAACAAAGTCGCTTTCTTTGTCCCTATGTCCCTTTGTATGGTTAAATCTTTAAAGCTACGCAACGGATTTTGATGCGGTTTTTTTTAATAGATAGTGATTCAAGAGGAAAGTTTTTATGCCCATGCAAAGCCGGGGCGGGTCGCTAGTTATTAATATTATAAAGCTGAAAAGTTAAGAAATCGGATTTGATGGCTTCCATACGCCATATATTCTGTCTCGTTTTTAACAATACCAGAGGAAAATAATCAAAAGAGCTATGATATCACTATCACTACATAGTATAAAACAAAGTCACTTCCCACTGTCTGTCATTATGTATGCTTAGATCTTTGAAACAATGCAACGGAATTTGATGCGTTTTTTTTAATAAATAGAGTGATTCAAGAGGAAGTTTTATATGTATAATACATGTATTATATAGCATTGCACCCGTGCAAAGCCGGGGTTGGTCGCTAATATACAATACGGAGTGGTCTATTCTTCACTAAAACGAAACAATATTATAGGAACCTTATAACAAACCCTCAAATTGCAAGTAAATCAAGTGAAAACCCGCAACAGGAGCATGAAAGCGGTCTAGAGTTGAAAAATCGAGCATTGTGTCCTTCGATAATAGAATTGAATGTGTTCCTTTTGAGAAATAAAGTTGCCACATCCATACTAATATTATAAATGCGAAAGTCTGTCTGTCTGTCTATCTGTCTGTCTGTCTGTCTGTCTGTCTGTCACCTCTTCACGGCTAAACTGCTGGACCGATTGTTATGAAATTTGGTAGGGATGTAGTTAACGACCTGAGGTCAAACATAGGCTACTTTTGGGCGCGATATAACCGAGTCCCACGCGGGGCGAAGCCGCGGGGAACAGCTAGTATTGTATATTTTTAATATGAAAGTTGTTATTTAAAGTTATTAACACGCTTTTATTAGCTTCACCTGTATGTTTGCTTGCTTGTTTGTTTGTAACCGACTTCTTTGAACTTAATTTTAACCCACTTTGAACGGTCAGATTTAATTCAAACTTTGTAGAATAATTAAGGACCGATGACAATACAATAATTCGATAAGTTTATCTCTAAAAAGTGGAAACTAAATAAAAAAATAAAAAATAAAAAAAAACACGCTTTAATGAGCAATCGAACTAAAAAACGATAAATAAATTGAACCAAAAAGCGGGTGCTTGTGCCATATTTTTCATTTGTCGAGCACCCCACAAGCTTTTTGGTTTAATTTATTTTTCGTTTTTTAGTTCGATTGCTCATTAAAGCATGTTTTTTTTAGTTTTTTTTTTTATTATTTATTTAACCAAAGATTTAGAATTTAATTACTCGAAAAACATACTGCGACCAAATCGCAGAACTTTTGAAAAAGGGAGACATTAGGAGTGCCCGAAATCGGCGAGCGTGTATGTCGAGAGTGATGAGTGTGGAGGAAGCGAGACGTAACCTTCGGTACGGAAGTTCGGTTGCTCGAAAGTTCGAAATAAACAAAACAAAACACAAAACCATAGTTTTTAGTTTTAAGAGCCTACAAAATAAACAAAAACTCACAAATGCATTGCAATCATCGTATTTGCATTTTAAAATCCCAGTTTAAATTATGCTGCAGTGATGTTAAGCGCTTAATGCCTTGAACTCGCGCATTTACGATAAACGTGGACAGGTGGGAATCGAAAAATAAAACAAGGCTTTAAAGTTTTTTTTTATGTTCGTAATACCCAGTGATTGGTCAAAATTTCACTTTTGTTTGCCCTAACGTATGCTAAATATTAGTTGGCCACTAACACAAGGACCATGTTCCTATTGGTCTAGTGTCCCTGGTAAAAAAGGTTATGGAGGTCAGACCGCTGTCGCTCTATTGTGATAACCAGTACCGCCAAATCAGGACCAGGATTAAATCGTACCTCGGGCTCTGAAGCGTAAGCTGTAGATGCAACCGAGAAACACGCTCAGACATATAAACAAAGAAAAAGTAAAGAAACAATTTAACTTGTCCCAAATTCTTAAACGTAATTTTGTCAACTGATATGGAGTAAAGATTTCCTCGAATTTGTCTGTGATTCTACCTAAGTATGTGAATATGTATGTGAAGTATTGTAATTGCAAACAAAACTCCCTTTGTCGTGAACTTTAGACCTTGTACATAAGGTACTTAGGGTGCTTTTCCAACAGAGATATGCTATACTGATTGGTATGCCCAAAAACACGCCATAAAAGTAACAATCTCAAAACTTTAAACTACCATTTAGCGTCTTTAAGGCGGGACAGGTTAATAGCTTGTCGTAGCTCGTCTACGTCGTAGCGTCGTAGCTCGTAGCGCCTCGTAGCCCTGAGATATTAATTTTAGTTTGCAACAGTTCCAACGAGCGCTTGCATTTTATTTCATTTCGCCATTTCGCAATAGTTTTGAATAAAAATATCTTTTGCTCTTTGAATAAACACTGTTACAAACTTGTACTTATCTGGTATAACGAAACTTAAAAAAAAATTAAAGAACTATTTTTTTTTAGTTTCTTTCTGCTGATATCTCAGATCTATTATTATCTCGTGTAAGTACCTCAATTGTCAGTTGTCAACTGACCAGGCAGATCTCAGACTACGTTAAGTACATTCATATTAATTTGTTTATTTATATTGCATAAAAAATTAAGAATAAATGCACATTGCATTTATTCTCCCAAGCTTTTATTTTTCATGCCATATAAATAAACAAGTTAAAGCAGTCTGAGATATCATCATTTCTCTTTTTATCTTATTATTTTTATTAAGGTAATAAGATTAGGCATTAAAATTGATTATTAAAAATAAATGACCATTCAGATAAGGCATTATTAATATGCGCATATTATAAGTTATTATTTGTTACAAAATATATATGTGGGTTTCTCTAATAGTAAGTGAATAAATAAATAAATAAGTATAAAAATAATGTAACTAGTATTATTTTATACTTATTTCGAAGTCTACTCATGATACTGAACCTCTAGTGTCAAGGTTAACGGTGTTCACCCTGCCACCCTCTATAGTCTATTTATAGGGTCACAGTTTCAATGTCTCATTCACACTATGCTAGGCTAAAAATTCAAGAATGCTAATCAAGGTGGCCTTACAATGTCTATGACCGTTAAACAAGTCTTCTATTTTTAAATTATTAAAAGGTAACTGACCCGGCGAACTCCGTAATGCCTGAAGGCACTTTTCTTACCGTTCAAACCTTCCCTGAACTTCCATAAATATTTCAAGTCCTAATTTAACCAAATCGGTCTAGTTTTAGCGAGATTAACAAACAGCACTTGATTTTTATTATCACTACATAGTATAAAACAAAGTCGCTTTCTCTGTCCCTATATGTCCCTATGTATGCTTAAATCTTTAAAAGATTTTAATGCGGTTTTTTAATAGACAGAGTGATTAAAGAGGAAGGTTTTTATGCCCTTGCGAAGCCGGGGCGGGTCGCTAATCATATAGATATAAGAGTAGAAGAAGATAATACCAAGGCAATGTAAAATTAATTAATAATATAGATATAATTTATAATAACCGGTGTAAGCTAGAATTATAAAATTGGGTCAAATCTTGAAACTTTTCGCTTCCGAAGTTTGAAATACTTAAAATTTTGACTCGAAGTATCTGAAGAATCCATGAGCGTCTAGCCACAAGCAATTCTGTTAGCGAACCGTTAATTTGGTAGAAGATAAATAAAGGTTTAAATTCGCTCTCATTTTAGTGTTTTTCTAGTGGTTACCTTAGAGCAAGGATAAAATAAAATGTTGTAGCTGATGCTTGATGTGATTATTTCAGCGTTTTCCTGGTTGCGTCTCAAGGAGGATAGCGCAAACAATTATTTAATTACTAGCTTTCGCCCGCGGCTCCGCCCGCGTGAATTTCCCTCGGGAACAGTGCTTTTTGCCGGGACGAAAGGTACCCTATTCCTATGTCCTTCTCAATACTTTTATCTATGTGCATAGGTTTCAGGAAGATTGGTGCAGCGCAGCAAACAAACAAACTCACTTTTGCATTTATTATTAGTTAGAATTAAGAAGTTAGGATGATGATAAGTAATATTGAATAACATTATATAAAGTATCACAACAGATACATAGTTCTCAAATTGTGAGCCCTTTACAAGAGGTTAACCAATGTACTACAAATAAAAATATTTTTTATTGAACCACAAAATAAAATAACTTATATATAACTGCCTACGTGGTCCAGTGGTTAAGGCGATTGCCTGTAGACCCAGTGGTTGTGGGTTCGATTCCCACGGGAAGCATACTTTGTTTAGTTGTTTCCAGTTTGGTTAGGACATTGCAGGCTTGAATCACCTGATTGTCTGATAATAATGATGATTCCGTGCTTCGGAAGGCACGTTAAGCCGTTGGTCCCGGCAGTCGTTATAGGAACCAAGTCAGAGGCCGAAAGGCGGTTCCGAAGAACTCTGACACCAGGGTGTGCATGGTCGATTGACCGTGACGCCTACTCGAAATGAATGAATAACAGCTTCACCTAATAGAAATTTTCGAGCATGCTCTGTTTTTCACATAAATCTTTTACGCATGGAAAATCTGAGATAGATTTTGTTCAAAATTAATTTGGTTTTGCTTGTGACATACAGTACCTACTTAATAAAATATTTTTTGTTTAAAAATTATTCCTGATTTCTTCTGATCCGAACTAAGATTATAAATTAAATTAAATCTACACTGATAAAAACTAGTAAGATCAGTTGGATATCAAAGGGTCAATGTCCCTGAAAAGATGAAGATTGAGCGCAAAAAAGACTTCAAATACTCATTTAAGTTAGAAACAAAAGCAAACGAAAAAGCTGCGAATAATATGAGACATTTTTATTTAGCAATTTTGTTTTTACTTTTTTATTGTTGCCCGTGGCTCCACCTCTCCACTCCTTATTGACAGACAGAAGTCTTCTTCTTGTCAAGATACGTTTTATTTAAAACATCTATTTGTGCAAGAGGAGGGAATATTGGGGTACAATAGGAGGTCCCGAAAAACTCTGACAACAGGGTGTACTTGGTCGATTGACCGTGTTACCAAAACAAAATGATGAGGACGAAGGTAAGTCATTGATGAACCACAGCGCACAGGGTAAGCACCAGACAGAGGTACATTTTCATCATATATTGAGATCTGTTTAGTTATATACTTAGTCATTTTACGTCACACATGGGGAGAGAAGGGGTGGTCAATTCATGCCCCGGAAACAGTAGGACTAGGTCTCGATACGACTACTTATCTGATGCGGCTAAATCGCAATTGAGTTGATCTCGATTGAACTGGTTTGATAGGCCTTTAGTAAGTAGCACAATGTCCAGCGTTAAACTTTTCTAAGGCTCAAAAGATGAAGCTGGAAGAATCGATAAACAGTCAAATAATTTCAAAACTTCTAGGTTTATATATGCATAGCTTGAGACTAGACCAAAGCATCAATCTCAGATGGTATAATGAATTAGTAGTAGTTTATTATAAGTTGAAAGTTCTAAAGCCTTATCGACAAATAGGGATGCCCTTTAGGCTCAAATGTGGCGTAAAACCGTAAGTTGAGCCCGCATCGAATCTGTGACCCCAGACCGTAATGCTGAGAAATTATGGTGCAGTTTATAGAAGACTAGAGGTAAAAAATAGGCTAGTTGACTTGTTTTGTGTTTTGTATAAAATAATTAATTTCTACTAGCTTTTGAACATTTTTTTTTCCGTGATGAAAGGTACCCTATGTCCTACTCTTGGTGGTGGGGGTAGCTTACTACCTCCCCACCAATTTTCAGCCAAATCATTTCAGCCTTTTTCGAATTATACATTGTGTAACTAACACGACTTTCTTTTATATATAAAAAGAAGATATAAGAAGATCTATAAAAGATTTGTTTAGAATAAAACAGTTGTTTTCATATTTCTCTAGGCAGCAAAATTCTGTAAGGTGCTATTATTGAAACCTGATTCTCCCTCTAAAAACCACAGAGTCGCATGAAAGTCTTATCGAATGAAAATCATTCGAGTTACTGACTTTGAACAAAGACAGAAGTCAAAAATAGGTCTGATATAAATAAAATAAATAAATATAAGGGACAAATAATACAGATTGAGGAACCCTCAAAGTAAGTTCGAGACTTGTGTAATGGGATACTAACTCGACGATAATATTTTTTTATAACAAATACATAATATATAGATAAACATCCAAGACCCAGGTCACTCAGAAAAAGATCATTCTTCATCTTGACCTGACCGGGAATCGAACCCGGGACCTCCTGAGTAGCGGTCAAGCATGTTAACCATTACGCCACGGAGGTCGTCCACACGAAATGGAAGTTTACCACAACAAAAGGGTCGTGGTTCGATTCCCACGGGAAGCATACTTTGTTTAGTTGTTTCCAGTTTTTAAGACATTGCAGGCTTGTACCACCTGATTGTCTGATAATAAAATGATTTCGTGCTTCGGAAGGCACGTTAAGCTTGTTGGTCCCGGCTGCCATTTCGTAGTCGTCAAAAGCCGAGAGGCGGTTCCAAAGAACTCTGATACCAGAGTGTGCACGGTCGATTGACTGTGATAATTTCACGAAATGACCATGACTCAATAATTAATTAAAAAAAACTCCTATTTGCACAAAATATTTTACGTAACCTATGTGCATTTGCGCCTCATTTTTTTAAGTTAAGCTGTTTTATGTAATTTTATTATTTTGTGGTGCAATAAAGAGTATTTGTATTGTATTGTATTGTACCTATGCCTAATTTCAAACTTTTTTTCGATGTCGGCATCCCGCTTTCGCCTATACCTTGTACCACAGACCATCTCTTCAAAGTTTCTCGTTTCACTTAGAACTTGTTGCTTTGACGGAATGCTAAATGCGTGCCTCTGTTAAAATTCAAACTAACTTGGGTTAGGTCCTGTTTCACTAGTCACTGATGACTTGTCTGATTGAAATCTGGCATATATTATTTACTAGCTATTGCCCGCGGCTTCGAACTTGTGGTACTCTGTTATATCACCCTATAAAGTAGTTTGACTCAAGTCTTTAACTATATCGGACCAGAAGTTAAGCCGTGAAAGCGTAACATACAGACATTTGCATTAATACTATTAGTATGGATAAGTATGGATATGTTAAATAAATATGTGGTACAAAAAGTTGGCATTGATGGGTTCAATAACCACGACTGTTTTTGTTCATTAATCTTCTGCATCTAAATGCTTTACCGGTGACATCCTCAGCTGCTTTGACCTGGTCCTTGGTCAATCAAAAAATCATCTTCCATACTGGTGTATGGAAGATGATTTTTTGATTTTAAACAGGCCACTGGGAGAATAAGAAAAACATAGAATGTACCAGCTGCTTCTCTTCCCGCGCAAGCCGTAAAAGTCGTCTGAGGGAAACGCCGAATGGGGAAATCATGACAGGCGATGCGGCTAGCAACCCATCACCATTGATTTCCTGTTTCAACTACCATTATGCTAAACGTGGCCTAAGGTCTTATGGCCCTAGGCTTTGTCTACCCCGTATGGGATAAAGACGTGATTATATGTATGAATGTATGTAATCATAACCAATCTCTATATAATATAGCCCTAAGCAAGAAGGTTTATTTTCTCCTATCACGTTGACATCATCACTTTATTGTCTCTTTCTTAAAGTTCTTACAGTTACTATCTATGCAAAAGCCATAAGTGTTACCAACACACACATTAACACCAAAACCCTGAAATTTGGCAGTTAGATCAGTATAATTAGGAGATGTCAGAACTAAGAACATATTTCCCAAAGCTCCTTCCCCCATCTCGGGCAGGGACTAGTATCAGAATAATTAAAACTATGCCCTAAATTTTACGCCCTCAATACGTTTTCCGTTACCTAATTACGAACGGGGAATGGCAGAGGCCAATTAACTATTAATTAGTCATTAAACTCGTAGCCAGACCACCGTATTTTGTAATTTTATAGGAAATTACTCCATATAGTGTGGAATATAGTTTTAATTCTTTCATGAGTTACTTATTTAATGCTCGTAACGATTTATGAATGAATGATTTATTTCGTCATAATTTGAAAACAATAACGAATAAAAGAAATTTATGAATTTATTTTGGGAACCGGTTTAATTTTCACTATTTTCTTTGCTTTTGGAAGGCACGTTAAGTCGTTGGTCCCGGCTGCCATCTGGTAGTCGTTAAAGGAGCCAAGTCAGAGGCCGAGAGGCGGTTCCGAAGAACTCTGACACCAGGGTGTGCATGGTCGATTGACCGGGATGCCTACTCGATATGATTATGACTATCTTCTTTTTATATTTGTAAATATTGTGAGGATCTCGATAGCTTAGTTTGTAAGACAGCGCATGTCAATCGACAGTGAGTGAGCGGCCATGTTTGAATTGGTCGCCGTTAGTGGCATTTATTTCTTAAGCTCTTAAGTGATACCAAAATCAGGATTATGATTGAGGTGATACCTCAGTGAACACTAGCGCCACCGTCATTTAAAAATCATTACTCACTGAAAACACAAGTTATCAAAAATCCCTCTGCTGTAATTATTGTTCTGGATCTGAAGTTAATTTTAATCATAATCAATTATTAAATTATAGTTCCATATAATTACAAATTGCATTATTGCTTAAAACGGCCACTTTTAGCAGTTTTGCAATTTGTAACTATAATTTAATAATTAAATATGATTAAAATTAACTTCAAATCCAGAACCATAATTACAGCAGAGGGATTTTTGATAACTTGTGTTTTCAGTGAGTAATGATTTTTAAATGACGGTGGCGCTAGTGTTCACCGAGGTATCACCTTAAAAGCGTACCCTAGGCTCTGAAGCGTAAGCTGAAGATGCAACTACGATAACAACTCAACCGGAAATAGTTATAGTTTTTATTTTAGTTAGTTTTTTAACGTTTTTTTACATAAATATAAATTTATGTTAAATATTGTTTGTTTTATAAATTTTATAGAAGAAGAAAAAAACTGAAAAAGAAGACTCATTTAAAATTAATTAATAAAGAAAAATGCGTGATTACGCCATCATACTAAGGACTTTTATAAAATCTTACCTGCATTTCAAGTTGATATAGTCAGCAACTTAATTTTTACGTCCCAAACTGCTAGACCAATGCGAATATAATGCCATCTGGACTTCTATATTAAAAACATAAATTTTGTAAGTCCTAGTTATATGGTCTTTGAATTGGGGGAATTTAAAATCTCGGCTGACAAACTAAGGTATATTTTTCAGTTTGCAAATATCATTTTTAAGGAACTAGCATCCCCTGCGGCTTTGTTTGTATTGAACGATGGTATTCATTGAAAATATGAGAGGAAAAAAAAAACAACAGCAATCCCAACTAATGTTATAAATGCGAAAGTGAGTTTGTATATTTGTTTGTTTGTTACCTCTTTACGTCTTATCTACTGAACCAATCTTCCTAGAATTTCGCATACACATAGCTAGGAGTATTGAGAAGGATATAGGGTACGCTTTTATCCCGGGAGACAGCACTGTCCCCGAGGGAAATTCATATGGTTGAAGCCGCGGGCGAAAGCTAGTATATTATAATATTTACTATTTGTTGATATTTAGATGAATCAAACACGTCATATTATTATTACCTAATATATAAAACTGCTTTTCTGTTTTTCTCTATACCTATTAGTCCGCCTTTGTACTGATTTTATTTGCGAGCGTGTACAAACCAATGATGTATTTATGTAATTGGTGCATTAAAGTGTTTATTCATTCATTCATTAATTACTAAACTAAACTCTAATAATATTTAGAAAAAAAATATTAATAGGATAAAGTGACGTATGACACGAGATCGACCGTGTGCCCGAATTTCGTAGGCAAAATTCTTGACTGCCACTGTCAAGAAATACACGGAACCCTCTTTTTAACGCAGACGGATAAAAATGTAAGGAGAATTGGACAAACCACCGAAATCTAAATAAAATAAAAGAGCCGTAGTATATACGAGTAGTTTGCAGTGCGAATTAATTATATTAAATTGAGTGCTACGCCATAATTTCATGTGCTACGCCGTAGACCCTCTACGTCACTTGACACAAAATTTATAGTCATATATCATCAATATTATGGCACATTAACTGCCTCCGTGGTCCAGTGGTTAAGGCGTTTGCCTGTAGACCCGGGGGTCGTGGGATCGATCCCCACGGGAAGCATACCTTGTTTAGTTGTTTTCAGTTTGAATCACTTGATTGCCTGATAAAAAAGCTGATTCCGTGCTTTGGGAGACACGTTAAGCCGGCTGCTATTTTGTTAGTCGTTAAAAGAATCACATCAGAGGCCTAGAGGCGATTCCGAAGAACTTCTGACACCAGGTTGTGCATGGGATAGATCACGACACCTACACAAAATGATGATGATGGGACATTAAGTAAAATTTGAAATTCACCTTTTTGAACCTAAATATTATTTTTGAGTTAATGATTATAATTAATACTCAAGCCCTTTTATTTAATACCCATATTGATGGAGTGTGTAAAATATTTAATCTGTCATTTTGTTACGGCATCCATCTTTGACAGATTTAAATCGAATTGTGGTTTAAAACACTTCCGAATAGGGAAATTCCATTTTCCCATTCAAAAAAACAAATATATAAAAATCGGTTCATCCGTACGGAAGCTACGGGCGGGATTCATACACACACATACAGAAGGCAAGAAAACCTCATAACACTTCGTTGTTTTTGCATTGGGGGTTAAATACAGAAACTTTAATGACATAAACATGCTGTCTACTATTCACTACTCCTTAGTTTAGTTTCCACGAACGGACATAAAAAACATCAAAAAGTCACTGTACAATTCTACCCAAACTTAAATCCCATAGACCTATATTTACAACGGACGTATGGGAATCTAAAGGCCGATTTACATTGTGTTAAGTAAAACATGCAACGATGTTTAGTTTAGTACTTTTGAACCAAAATAATTGTTTGAATAATGTTGCAAGTCGAAAGTGAAATCATTTTATTTTGTGAACATGATTTATTTATTTACTTCTGTACATGTAACATACATTAAGACTACTTAGTTACATGAATGTATGCCTTCAAAATTCAAATGTTAGTTTTTGATTACCTGATAACTTAAGAACAACAAACAAAACATAAAAACCTCCCATAAAAGCTAAACTGACTGGAGTTTTTATACAGTTATATCCTCAGCTTACGATTCAGACCAAACATTATCTGGATAGTTCTTATAATATGGCAGCACTAATTTTTAAAACTGCTGTTTGATATCCGTTACCCTTTTTACACTGAAACATGACTAATAGGCTTATGACCCTGGTGTTTTTGTAAGTGGCTAAGAATAATCTAATAAAGATCCAATTATTTCTAAACTTTTACAAAATTGAAGCACGCAGATGAGTGAATAAACTGCATTACACTATTTACTTAGCAAAATGTAAGTTAGGTTTAAGGTTAATTTAACATTGGTTAGTATCGCGTGCGAGCATTCCATGAAACTAAACTTGCTTAGGTTTGGCCTTATCGCATATTCCTACAGTATCGTTTCACGGACTAACGTAAAATACTAAAATAAACTCTAAATTGAATGTGTTAAAGTAGAATATCAAATAAACTATTTCACTTCTAGAATTATACAGATAAAATTTGAAATTGGAAATGTAATGTACAAAATGGTTTTATTTTTATACGCAATTTGTGTTAATCGTATTTTGAATGATGTTTGTTTTAACCATAGATTAAAAAAATACCTGGTAGAGAGACGCGCGATTTCCAAATTCTATGGTTTTAACATTATTGTTTAATGAGGTTATTAGACGTGAGTTAACATTATTCTTTTAAATTCAAAGTTCAAATTAAAGTACAGAGTCCGAGTGTTGTTGGTAAGGCGACAATCATCGTCATCATTTCAGCCGAAGGCTGTCCACTGCTGGACAAAGGCCTCCTCAAAGGATTTTCAAAATGACCAGTAGGAAGCGGCCTGTATCCAGCGCCTCCTGCGACCCTCTTCAGGTCATCTGACCATCTGGTCAGTGGGTGTCCGATGCTGCGCGTCGCCATTCGAGGTGACCATAAAGACGACAAGAGGATCAAAAATGTCTTAAATATCTACTTAGTGAAGACAAAATCGTTGCCGAGGGTTGACGTTGGGCGGGCAGCTAGTCATGCTAATAATGTCAATTCCTAATTCTTCTTTTACGCATCTCATAGAGAGATTACACAGCCCGTTTTAGAGGTTTCTTATCTTCTTTAAAGATCTACCATAAGACAGAAAGTGGTCTATTCTTGGATAGCATACAGCTTAAGACATTTCATAATACTGTAATGCTATTTTATGTCCAATTATAATTTTAATACAATGTATATAGACATTTTTGTTAACGTATAATTTTGAATAATTTACTGCCAAAAGGGACCGTGTAGGGCTGAGTGTACGTTTTAATTTTCAACTGGATTCGTTCAATCGTTCTTTAAAAAAAGTTTGGCAGATAGATAGACAGATAGATAGACGGACTACAAATTGATCTTATAAGGGTTCTGTTTTTGCCTTTTCAGGTACGGAACCCTAAAAAGGATCTTTTTCTAATTGGCATGGGTCTTGGATGTTTATCTTTATTATGTTTTTGTAATAAAATATATAGTATCGTTGAGTTAGTATCTTATAACAGAAGTCTCGAACTTACTTTGGGGCTAACTGTGTAATAGTCTTGCAATAAAATTGTATAGTTACAGCCAATAGTTTTGTTACTTTTTAGGGTTCCGTAGTAAACAAGGAACCCTTAGCCATGTCTGTCCATCCAAAAGACTATAAAGTACTAGAAAGCTGTAATTTGGTTTGGGTATATTTTTACCATGGATAGTCGCTGCCTCTAGATTCTTGTTCCTTATTCACCAGCTCAGAAATTCAAATTCGCGTCATTTGAAATTCTATCACTAGATATTTTAACATATGACTTTGAGATCTACGTTCTACTACCTGAGTTATTGAAAGCCTTATAAAATCTATAAAGTTCAAGCATTAAAAGCTCTATAATGTATGAGACATCTGCGCAAATTTTAAAATTTCGTTTCGTATTATCGAGGTAATAAGTTAGGAAGTTAGAATTAGGATAACAGATGCACTTTTTTGGTCACTTTTAAAGTCTATTGGCCTAAACTATACTTTTTTACAACTCATCTTTATATAAATAGCAATCTAGGTAGTGTTATGGTCAATGAAAGGAGGGACTGTCGGGAACAATTAGTTTGAGAAGGGGTAAGATGTTTGGTCACTTCGTACGACACGACCAACTAATAAAACAATAATAGAAGAAAAAAAGAAGCAAGAAAAGCGAAAAGAAGAGCAATGAGACAGTGTTGGCTAATATATATTGACCAACATGTTGGCTAATGTTGGTTATTGCAGTATACCTGAAAAGAATGAAAATAATTTTCACAATAAAACTGGCAGTTAAAAATACCATAAGAATACTGCAACCGGAAGTTGCAATTTTCAAACATAGAATTGTAATTCCTAAAACAAACATGGTGGCGTGACCACTAGGCATTACTGAGCTAGATTGCACTGATTTATAGCCCAAAAGCAGGCTAGAATGACCTTAGTTTAAATAGATAATGGAATGAGAAAAAAATTATTCGAAATAGTAACGTCACTTGCGTTCTGCGTGTCTATTCGGACAGTAATCATCTCCAAAACCCTTCACTCTATCCGATAAACAATAATTTCTAATTAATTAATTGTTAATAAAAATATGGACGCTTTTTTACGCTTTAGATCAGTACCTCTAATATGAGATTTTATAAAAGCAGACGATAGCGACTGCGTCAGCGATTTTGTATGACAAACCTGTATAGCGCCCCTGGCGGATAGTAAGGCAACTATGTAATTCCATACAAAATTCTAACGCAAATTTTGGTATTTGTGATATTAGTTTATCCCGATACGCTTTACGGCAATTGGCTAAACATAAATCCTCTTATTTATAAAAATTAACATACGTTTGTGCCCAATTTTAACTATTACATGTTTTGGCTCTTTCTCTTTTATTGAAATTTACAGTGAAAGAAAGAGCCAAAACACATTTTAGTTAAAACACTTACCAAATATTAATTTTTATAAATAATGGAAAAGTCTCTATGAAATAACACCTCAATGAAAACAACATTCAGTGACGGCGGACTTAAAATTATAAAAATACATTTTAAGCTTCATAAAACTACATTTTCAACATGTTTCATGGCCGGCTGATGGCTGTGTTGACACATAATGTGTACTTTATTAATTACCCTACAGATAAGATATCCCTCATAGTCGGAGTGAAATATTAAGTTATTAAAGTAGTTAATAGTTTTAAAAATGCCACTGTTATTACAGGTTGTAAAATTACTACAATTAATCAGTCGTTTTTTGTAAATATTTTTTAAATGTCCATGTTTTATTTGTGACAGACTGAAAATCAATGGATTAAGAACTACCTCTGTGGTATTAAAGTGAGGTTAAAACGTTTTCCTAGAAGCTAGAAGTTCGTAGGTTTGATTTCCACAGAAGCTTAATATACGTTTAGTTGTTTCTACTTCGGTTAGGACATTGCTGGGTTGAATCACCTGATTATCTGATAATAGAGATGATCCCATGCTTCGAAAGGCACGTTCTGCCATTGGTTTTGGCTGTCTGACTATACATATTTGAAAATTCATCTGAACACATACATTTTATTTATGTGTGAAATAAAGCACATAGCGCGACGAACCGATGGCCGATGGGGCAGAAAGGTTCTCGAATGGCGACTACGCACCGGCAAGCGTCAGCATCGGACACCCACCGACCAAATAGTCAGAAGACCTGAAGAAGGTCGCAGGCAGGCGCTGAATGCATCTGTAAAAGGTGGCGTGTGGGTTTCCACTAAACCAACTTCTAACAAGATCGGCATTCAGTCGCACACGATGTGTAGTTAAGTATAGCAGTAGGAAGCAGGCGAAGCAGTAGTAGGTAGAAAGCGGAGAAGGTATAGAGAGGAACTTGATAGCAAAAGAGGATAGTATATACAGATAGATATATTACAATTTTACAACACAGTTTACAACATAAGAATATCGACACCAGAGACGCGTGTCATGTGGTAGAGAACCGACGAATGAAGAACGCCGCGATCCGTCGATGTTTTTCATTGCGCGCGCAGCCGTTGCCAAACGATAGGTTGAGGTTTGTTATGAGTGGCGAGTGTCTCGCTACACCACTCCCCCAACCAGACCGTAACTACGGTCGATAGTAATTCGGAAACCTTACTCGTCTGCCGCTCCGGGTTGTTTTAACCTCTTGTTGTCCCTCTGTTTGAGATGTTGTCGTCGTCGTCGGTGGCATCGTTGTAGGACTATGTACATCTTTTGTCAAATAAGCTGGCTTCAGTCTGTCAATAGTGACGTTGGATGGTTTACCTCGGACATCTATCTTGAAAAATTTCTCCTGCCTCTCGAGGACTTTGAAAGGTCTGGCATAGGGTGGTTCGAGTGATGCCCTTACGTGATCTTCCCGAAAAAAGACATGGGATGCGGTATGAAGATCGCGTGGAATGTAAAATGGAGAAGTACCATGCCATGAAGCAGGTTTTGGAGAAAGCTTAGCCATATTCGGTCGAAGTCGGGTTACATACTGGGTGATATCTGCTGTCGTGTAGTCATCTTTGGGAGATAGAAATTGACCAGGTAGCTGGAGTGGCTCACCATAGACGAACTCAGCTGGACTGGCTTGTAGATCTTCTTTCCAGGTATTTCGGATCCCCAGTAACACCAGTGGAAGCGATTCGGTCCACTGTGAAGAGTCATGGCACATTATGGCAGCCTTGAGCTGGCGATGGAGACGTTCTACCATGCCATTAGCAGCTGGATGGTACGCTGTAGTACGAAGATGTCGCGCGGCGATCATAGACGTGAGTGCATTGAAAAGGTGGCTCTCGAATTGACGACCACGGTCCGTAGTCACGCGAGCGGGACAGCCGAATCTAGCTATCCAGCCAGACACGAGGGCAGCTGCGCAGGTCTCTGCTGTGATGTCCTGTAGGGGGATAGCCTCAGGCCATCGAGTAAATCTGTCGATGACAGTGAGGCAGATCTGTAACCACAAGACAATGGTAAAGGTCCTACGAGGTCAATGTGAATATGAGAAAACCTCGCAGAAGGAGTAATGAAAGATGAGAGATGAGAATGAGTATGACGTGTGACTTTGTTTTTCTGGCAATTTAAACATTGCCTAGACCACTCTCTACAGTCCTTACGAATCCCTGGCCATACGAATCTTTGTGTAACCAGTCGTATTGTAGCTGTATTCCCTGGGTGATTCCAGTTATGCACCATATTGAAGACTTGCCTTCTTAAGTTCGGAGTGATGTATGGTCGAGGTGGCTGAACAGAAGTGTCGCAGAATATTGGTAAGTTAATGTGTGCTGTTCGTATCTTCCTTAGCTTCAGAGCGGTACCATGTTTAAGAAGGCCTTGCAGCTCAGGATCAGCTTCCTGGGATCGTGCAAGTTCTTGGTAGTCGATGGCCACGGAGATCTCATCTAGGCGCGAGAGAGCATCAGCAACCACATTCTCGGGTCCAGGTATGTATCGAACGTCTGTTGTAAATTGAGCTATGTAGTCTAGATATCTGAACTGGCGAGGTGAACATTGGTCTCTATTCTTTGTGAAGGCAAAGGTGAGTGGTTTATGATCAGTTAGTATGGCAAATGTCCTCGCCTCGACCATGTGGCGGAAGTACTTAATGGCCTCGTAAACAGCTAACAGCTCCCGGTCGTATGGGCTATACTTTTTTTGAGATGGGCTCAGTTTATGCGAATAAAAGGCCAAAGGTTGCCACTCCTTTCCTTTTCGCTGTTGCAAGACTGCACCAATACCCAAATCTGATGCATCAGTCACGATGGCTAAATCTGCAGTTGGGTTTGGATGGGCAAGTAGTGTGGCATTTGACAATGAGGTCTTACAATCTTCAAACGCTTTAAGCATATCAGGTGTCATATTCACTGGATGTGAACCTTTAACTTTAGGGCCGGATAGTACTGCGTGCAGCGGTGCTTGAAGTTGAGCAGCGTTTCGTACGAAGCGACGGTAAAAATTCAGCATGCCCAAGAATCTTCGAAGCTCTTTAATAGTTTTGGGAACAGGTGTACTCCTGAAGCGCTTGGACTTTAGTAGCGAGGGGTTTAGTACCGGCAGCTGAAACTGAGTATCCTAGAAAGGTTACCTCTTCTTTTCCAAGGAAACATTTTGATGTGTTCACCCATATGCCATATTGTTTGAGGCGCCCGAAGAGTATGCGAAGATGAGCTTTGTGTTGTTCCACGGAATTTGAGAAAATCAAGATATCGTCGATGTACCCATAACAGAAATCAAGGCCCAGGAGCACTTCATCAAGGAACCTTTGAAAAGTTTGGGCAGCGTTTCTTAAGCCAAAAGTCATGAACGGAAATTCAAAGAGTCCGAACGGTGTAGTAATCGCTGTTTTGGGAATATCAGCAGGATTTACAGCTATTTGATGGTAGGCCTTAACTAAATCGATGGTGGAGAAGATGGAACATCCAGAAAGTTGATGTGAGAAGTCATGAATATGTCGTATAGGGTAGCGATCAGGTATAGTGCGGGAATTCGGAGCTCGGTAGTCCCCACAAGGTCGCCATGAATTGTCCTTCTTTCTCACCATGTGCAAAGCCGAAGACCATGGACTCTCCGAACGGCGAGCAATGCCACTGGCAAGCATGAACTCAAACTCCTTCTTGGCAGTCTGAAGTCGAGCTGGATCTAGACGTCGTGGTTTACAAGACACTGGAGGTCCTGGCGTAGTCTTAATATAGTGTAGTGTGCTGTGCTTTGGCGGTAAATGCACACCAGCAGGCCTTGTAATCTCCGGAAACTCTCGAAGTATTTGATGGAATTCTGACTCACCATTAACAGATTTCACAGAGGCGATATCGTCAGTGGTTCCTGTACTTTCTGAAATGGCGGCGACATGTAAAGTTGTAGTACCGTCAACCAGACGTTGATTCCTGCAATCAACTAGTAAGTTGTAGTGGCTAAGCAGATCAACACCAATGATGGGTTTTGACACGTCGGCTATTGTGAAGCTCCAAGAAAATATGCGTCTGAGTCCTAAATTGAGATGAAGCTGTATAGGCCCGTAAGTATGGATGATACTGCCGTTTGCCGCTATTAGATCATACTTGGAACGAGCGCAGGACGTCTTGACTGCTGACCGTGGGAAAACGCACAAGTCTGAGCCAGTATCCACAAGGAATTGCATTTTCGTGGCGCGGTCGGTGACAAAAAGACGGCCTGTAGATGGAGGGCAGTCGTTGGCCGCTACTTCCGACCGCCCTGGGCGTTTCCCGACTCGAATGTGCAGGGCTGCCTACACTTCTTCGCCTGAGCTCCAAAAGTATAGTGGTAGAAACAGTGCGGGTGGTCTGGCGGTGGCTGTGTGTAATTCGAGCGACTGCTTGAGCGGTTTCTCTGAAAACTAGGCTTGGAACGTGAGTGACTTCTGTTATTCCTGTCATTAGTAAGGGCTGCTACTTGCCTGGTTAGCTCATTGACCTGCCTTGTTAGCTCTTCCATAGGCAAAGATGGTGCGATGACAGTAGAAGTGCTAGCCATGGAGACCTGAGGTATAGCAGGAGCAATTTCGTACACTTTATCAGCCAATTCTCCCAGTTTATCTAAAGAAAGATCCATCTGTGAAGCAATAACAGTCTGTATATTCTGTGGCAGTCGACTAGTCCATAAAGTGGCCAAAAAATCACTGGGTATTGAAGGACCCGCTAAACTCTCCAAGTGACGCAGGAATTGCGAGGGCTTTCGGTCGCCAAGCTCCTCGTGCATAAGTAATTGTTTCACGCGCTTTTCCTGTGAAGCGGACAGACGCCTTATAAGCTCGGTCTTCAATTTCAAATATTTGTCCTTTTCAGGAGGCCTAGTAATGATATCTTTCACTTCGATGGCGTATTGGTGATCAAGCTGTGCTACGAGATAATATGTGATAATACGATATAATAATCAGTAGTAATTCGGGAAAGATCAAATTGACACTCTAATTGGGCAAACCATAAAGCCGGTTCTTCTGGCCAAAATGGTGGTAGGTACTTTTACACCAACTCTCAATACTTCATCAATTTTAATCACTTTTTCGGACTCGCACATTTTAAAAACAAAAGTCGCTCACCACTCGTGTAAGTAAGGCCACGGCCAACCTCTTTGTTGCTATTGGCAACGAAGTTTGTTTGACAGGAAAAATTTTTTATTCAAAATTATTTTTATTTTATGCTCACGATTTCCAGGTCACAAATCGGCGCAAAAGGTGCTTCTTGTTCGTAGTCGGTGGTCACCAGTGTAAAAGGTGGCGTGTGGGTTTCCACTAAACCAACTTCTAACAAGATCGGCATTCAGTCGCACACGATGTGTAGTTAAGTATAGCAGTAGGAAGCAGGCGAAGCAGTAGTAGGTAGAAAGCGGAGAAGGTATAGAGAGGAACTTGATAGCAAAAGAGGATAGTATATACAGATAGATATATTACAATTTTACAACACAGTTTACAATATAAGAATATCGACACCAGAGACGCGTGTCATGTGGTAGAGAATCGACGAATGAAGAACGCCGCGATCCGTCGATGTTTTTCATTGCGCGCGCAGCCGTTGCCAAACGATAGGTTGAGGTTTGTTATGAGTGGCGAGTGTCTCGCTACACATCCGACCATCATCCTCTTAGCGAGGGTCCTGTCTAGCTACACGGTCCGCTGTCCTAATTGTTAGTTTCTATTTCGCTCTATCATAGACGTAGTCTCTGTTTAACCCGCGACTGTTAAGGTTCTTATTAAGAACACAGCCATCTTAATTTTGACCTCTCTCCATTTTCGACTAATTCAAAACATTTATTTCCAACTAGCTGTTCCGGCGAACTCCGTATCGCCTGAACGCACTTTTCTCACCGTTTAAACCTTCCCCGAACTTCCAAAAATATATCAAGACCAAAATTAGCCAAATCGGTCCAGCCATTCTCAAGTTTTAGCGAGACTAACGAACAGCAATTGATTTTTATATATATAAGATAAAGGAAATTCTTGTTACTTATTTTAAGTTAACCACCACTTCCAAAGCGCAAGTGGAGAAGAAACGGCGCCACAAACTCCACTGCAGCATTTTTTTCAAAAATGTCAATTTACAAAATTTATGTAAAAACAGACGGGTTTACATTTGAACATTTTTATAACTACAATAAGTATTATTAAATATTGAAAATTATTGTTGACTTGGCAAAGATAGGCTGAGTGCTATAAATGTCCAACATCCAATCTAACTATTGTCCATTGTGCGATAATACTACGGCCATATTATATACTTTATTTAATTTTTTTTTGCAGTTACCAGGAAAATGGGTTCATTACTTCGAAACAACCAAGAAAACGCCAAGATGATTCATACCTTCCAGTCACCAGTTATTCTTGGTAAAAAAAATGCATTAATATTTGAATATAATATTTAACAAAAACCTTTTGTTTTAGTCTCTATAGTAAGGCAGGTGTTAGTTAAAACTTTTATGAATATTTACATTAAAATTATCAAAGAAAACTTTCAGCATCTTAGTTGCACAGTTAAAATCCTCTTAAACATTCCGACAGACTTAAAACAACAGAAAATAGAGTTGAAATTGCAATTTCTTATTAAATTTCGTCACAGTTTCCGTCCTAGTTATATTCTAGACGTGAAATTCAATTTCAGATTTGCTGAAACTTACCAATCGCATTCAGATATTTTAATTTCACATCTAAAATTGAGGCTTGGAATTATTTTAAGTCTATCTATGGGGTTTTCATATTTCTGTAGGAAAGGTATTCCGGATTAATTTCTTTTTTCATATAAATTGAGAGAGAGGAGATAATTGTGCCTTATATGAATCGAAAGTAAAATACACTATTCTTCATGCGAGTGTGTTTCTTATTTCTTGCCAAGCATACGTTTCAAAACCCAGGGTACGCTTTTGACATGGTCTTAAATAAAGCGACACTGGTTAACATTGTAGCTACTGCCATGTGAACATCTTAATTATTGTCTGGTTTTCCTGAAGACTTAAAGAGTTTAACTCAACCTAGATATTATATTTGTACTACTATACAAACGTATTTTATTTTAAATGATATATAATCATCATCATATAGTTCGTAATTGTTTGTCATAATTCATTTATAAATACTCAAAGAATTCATTATAGAAACAGTAAATTAATTTGTATACATTAAGATAAGAATTACAATGTTACAAATAGAAATAACGAAATTCGATAGTATAAAATAAGAGTAAGTACATAAAAATAAAAAAAGGTTTCGGAGGTCAGACGGCAGCCGCTCCATTGTAATCCAATAACCAGTACCATCCAACCAGTAAATCTAGGACCATGATTAAAAGCGAACCCCTGGGCTCTGAAGCGTAAGATAAAGATGTAACCAGGAAACAAGTTTGAATAAAGGAGTGTAGATTCTATTCTTAGCCAGAAAAACACGAATGGCAAGGCCTCTCTCGTGCAGCCTTAATGAAACCAACTTCACAAATACAAGCGAAGTCGCGTGCGGTCACAAGCAATACATAGTTGTCAAGTCAAATGTTTGCAAATGTTCAGGGTGTCGATTCTGCTAACGTTAAATCACAATCGTGTCAAAATAGTGTTTCAATGGTAGTGTTTTTTACACACTAGTTACAAGAAATGTATATTTTTTTTTTATATCACTGTTGATGATCACACCACACACTAAATTCACATCACATCATACTGTCATAACTCTTGTAAATAGTGTGTAAAAGGCACTACTATTGAAACACTATTTTGATACGATTTTGTCTTAACGTTAGCAGAATCGACGCCCTGATGTTTGCAGCTGATGTTCAGTTGTCTCAAGCGCTATTTAGACGCGTTTACTAGACAATCCCGTGAATGTGTATCCGTGTGCCCTACACTATTTGTCATGTCCTCCGCCTGACCTACTTGCATATCTTTTAGTTGAGATGGTGTGGTGCTAGTTTCAGCGTCGAGATGTGAATTTATTTGCTTATAATCTATAAAATATAGGATGATGATTTTGACAGTAAGACAGAAATATTGATAACATTGAAGTGCGACAGAGACTAACAAGAAAATGTATGCGATTAAGACAGCTGTCATTTTAATCAAGCTATATCTTACAAAGTGTAGTTAAAAATAATTGCGCTTCGATTATTTGTGAAGTAGCTTTAAGATAAATCGAGAATGTACATTGCAATTATCTTTAAAAGTATTTTGTTTTTTCAGCAAGACATTTTAGTTGAATTGTAAAAGAAGCCTTCAAGTCCGTCCTTTATACGGCTTTTAACGGCTGTCCGCCATATTTTATAAGTCTACCTCGTGAGGGCCTCGTGAGGTACACCTCATGAAGACAAATAGATTAACGAATAAGAATAATAACAAACTTAGTATTAAGCAACACTAACAAAATGTATAAGCAAACATCAAAATTTTTATATTTTCATTTAAAAAAAAATAAAAAAAAAAAAAAAATAAAAAAAAAAAAAAAAAAAAAAGTAAAAAAAAAAAAATTAAACCAAAAAAAAAAAAAAAAATATTAAAAAAAAAAAAAAAAAATAAAAAAAAAATAAAAAAAAAATAAAAAAAAAATAAAAAAAAAATAAAAAAAATATTATGTATATGTACGTGTCGTCGACGTAGTTTTTAAGTTGCACGGAACTAGAATATAAGCAAAATAACAAAAATAAAATCAAAAGAAAAAAAGTACGGACCAAGAGTCCGTAGTTGTAAACTTTATTTAAAAAAAAAAAAAAAAAATAGATTAACGACAGTTTCGATTAGGCAGAGGCCGGGTTGAGCATGTTGAGTTATTCTTTAGGTATTCTTATCTATATCACTTAACCGGATTGATCTCTCTCTCATCTAAATGTTTTTCCGGTTGCTTTCTCAGATTACTGCTTCTGAGCCCAGGGCCGCTTCCCTACTTTTTCTCCTCCACTTCGTCCGGTCTTTGACATCCTTAGTTGTGAGATCATTACCACGCATATCGTTTACTGCGACATCGAGCCACAGTGCCAGATTGATGTCTTAGCAAAATTAGTTTTCAGTACAAAAAAAATCCCGGAAACTATAAAATAAAAATAAATAAAATTTGTTTATTTCAGGCGACTTATGGCCCATAATTTAAAATGACATTTCTACAGTCGTCGCTCGAATAATAATTACATAATTGAACATCGAAATCACAAAACATTATATTTAAATATAAAATAAATTAAATTAATTAATACATATTAAAATCAAATCGAAATTAAAAATACAATTAAATATAATTAATACTGCCTTTCGGCTCGGCTACACGGGACATGCCTGTCACAACAATGCCTTAGATACAGACAGTCCTCTCTCTCGGCAATCGCTGTCAGTACGGCGTTAGAGCTGCCTCGCACCCTGCGCACCATGCATGCGGCCCGCTTACGCAATGTTGCGTAAAAGCAGTCCGTCCGTGCGTCTGCAAACATACCTGATGCGCTACAGCGTCGAGGCAGCCCCAATACCGCCCGAAATGCGTTGTTAAATTGGACACGGAGAGCGTTGCAGGCCTTTTGCGAATAACTAGCCCACAGGCTGCAAGTGTACAGCGAATGCAGTACGCTCTAAACAAAGTTATTTTTACCTGGTCTGAGCAACGCGCAAACCTGCGTGCCAGCATATTTGCCCTCCTTGACAACGCCCTCCGTTCCCTCTCCATATCAGCATGATCTCTGAGGTCAACCGTAACTATGTGTCCTAGGTAGGTAAACTGCTCCACTCTTTCCATCGGAACTCCGTTCAGTATCACAGCTGGCAGCTCACGTGGACACCTAGCGCTAGCTGACTCAAAGACCATGTACTTGCTTTTTGCGACATTGTATTTCAACCCATGACTAACTGCGTAACTTTCACAGATCTTCAAAAGCTTATTTAAGCCACTGATTGACGCACTCAGCAGCCCCATATCATCAGCGTAGCTCAGATTATTAACACACACACCATCAATGTAACAGCCTATATATTGACTGCTGAGTGCGACAATCAGTTCATTCATATATATATTAAAAAGCGAAGGAGAAGTTAACCCGCCCTGCCTCACGCCACATTCAAGTACGTATGGATCGGACATATACTATTTTACAAAACCTTGGGTTGCATTTGACTATACTATCGGTTTGCATTTTTGCGATGTTATTTATTATGTAATTTTGATTCTGGTTCCAATTTTCATACATTCAGTTGACGTAAAGCATGGTTTAAAAAAAACATATTACACAAAACTATTTTGTAAACACGGATACATTGAACTTACTAGTATTAATGGATAACAAACTGTCAATTTATTATCAAAACTGTGGCGGTATCAGAACAAAACTGCAGACATTATATATGAATATTCTTTCATCTACCTACGATATTATCGTGTTGACTGAGACTTGGTTGACACCAGAAATATATAATAGCGAATTTATAGACCAGCGGTATGTTGTTTTTAGGCAGGACAGAGATCGCCGTTTAACGCGGAAAAAGGTCGGAGGGGGTGTCTTGGTTGCTGTTTTACGTGGGTTAAACCCAGTGGATTTCGATATATCTCACGTCGCTAACGATACCGCTCCACCTTCTTGTATAGAGCACATTCTCGTAGAAATACCAGGCTTAAACACGGGTTCTCGTCATGTCATAAGTGCCGCTTATATACCACCATGGGTTAGGGTAGATGCATACGAAAAACATTTTGAGTATCTTCATGAAACTTTAACATCTACAAACATAGACAACATTTACATAATTGGAGATTATAATCTCACTCAAATAGTATGGACTTATAGAAACAACATTGATTCCACCAACGGTATGACGCACGCGAATACATCCTCCTGTGCCCTTCATTTAAATAGATGCATGTCAACCCTTAACTGCACACAATATAACAGCTTAACAAACTCAAACAGTCGAATACTTGATTTGGTCATAAGTAACGTACCATGTGTGGTCCAGGCTCAGCCCCTCGCTTTGGTCAGTCCCAATCATCACCATCCTCCTTTTGTTTCTTATGTGTCTGCTCTTTTGCCTGAGAATACCATGTCTAAAAAACCCGCTGTTAAACATAATTTTTATAAGGCCGACTATGATATCATAAACAGAGATATATCTAACATTAACTGGGAATCAGAACTTAGCAACCTCACTGCCTCGGATGCTTTAGATTATTTTTATAACCAAATCAATAGTTTAATAAAAAAACAAACACCTTTAACACGTCCTAAATCTACTAAGTTTCCTATTTGGTTTACTCACTCTCTAATAAATATATTTAAAAAGAAACAAAAAGCGTGGGTAAAATGGAAAAAATTTCAAAATATGTCAGACTATGAGAACTTCTCCTACTATAGACGAATTTTTAAAAGTAAATCTGATGCCTGCTACCGAAACTACATGCAATCTGTTGAAAGTAACATTTCAACGGATGTAAAGTACTTCTGGACATACCTGGCCAACCGAAAGGGCAAATCGAGTATACCTTCTAGTATGAAATACAAGGATAACAAATCAACTAATCCAGAGGTTATATGTAACATGTTCTCTGACTACTTTAAATCTGTCTTTGAGCCTGTTTCTCCTACTATTGATAGCTGGCAACCACCCCCTGATACATGTGACAACAATGTGTTAATATCTGAAATAGTTTTGACTCAGGAGAAAATTCTTAATGAACTCAAGTCACTTAATACAAATAAGGGTGCTGGCCCCGACGGAATCCCCCCTTATTTTTTAAAGCAGACTGCTGGCAGTATATGTGAGCCTCTGTGCATTGTTTATAATAAATGCTTGGCGGAAGGATTCTTCCCAGACGTATGGAAATGCGCCTACATCACTCCCGTCCATAAAAACGGAGCTAAACAGAATGTCGAGCAGTATCGCCCAATTTCAATCCTTTCAGCACTAGCAAAACTTTTTGAACGCCTTATACACAATGAAATATACCCTGTCTTACATAACATCTTAATCCAGGAGCAGCATGGGTTTGTAAAATCACGTTCCACCCTATCTAACTTAGTAGAATTTGCTAGCGACCTCTTTGTGAATATGGACAACCGTGTGCAGGTCGATGTTGTGTACACAGATTATGAAAAGGCCTTTGATAAAGTGGATTACGAACTTCTTCTTAACAAAATTGCGTACAACGGCATACGTGGTAATTTATTGCGCTGGTTACAATCATATATTCGCAACAGAACACAGATAGTGGTGGTCAATGGTTTTCACTCTGATGTGGTGCAGGTTACATCTGGTGTGCCTCAGGGTTCTATTTTGGGACCTCTTTTGTTCACAATTTTCATTAATGATATCAAATCATGCTTTGAAAACTCCAAATTTCTCATGTACGCTGACGATCTGAAGGCTTATAAAACAATTAAGTCCCTTAATGATTGTATCTCTTTTCAAAGAGATTTAGATAGACTTTCAGACTATTGTGAGATAAATAAATTACACCTAAGCCTACCCAAATGTAATTTTATACGATTTACAAAAAATATAATAATCCACACTTTCAACTACCAACTTCACCGTTCTCCTTTATCTACAGTAACCTCTGTAAGGGACCTTGGTGTTGTTCTTGACAGTAAGCTTTGTTTGGATAACCATGTTGAAATCATAACAAACAAGGCGTTCAGAATGTTTGGATTTGTCCTTAGGTCCTCTGCAGATTTTAAGCGTCCTACTACTTTTCTACATTTATTTAAATCTTTAGTGCGGTCACAGCTGGAATATGCAGTACCTGTCTGGAATCCATTTTACAAAAAATATACACTCGCAATCGAGAAAGTCCAACGCAAGTTTCTCCGTGCCATGCATTTTAAATGTCATCGTCAATATCTTACGTACTCAAAACTACTCACTGAATACAATCTTCTAACATTTGAGGCAAGACGGAGTTATCTGGAGGCTGTTTTTCTTTACAAAATTATTCACAACAAAATAGATTCTATTTACCTTGTTAATAAACTTCGTTACATTGTCCCAAGATCTAGCAACCGACGTGCCGCACGGCGCCGGCCACTCTTTGCACTGGATATTTGTCAAACCAACTCGGGTCATCGTTCCCCTATGCGTCGTATGGCTGAATCTTACAATAAACAATTTGAAGAAATTGATATTTTCGCTTGTTCCATAAATAAATATAAAAACCTTCTCAAATTGTTACTCACTGCTGACTTGGCTTGTTAAAATTATAGTTAAATTATTTAAATTATGCATTCCTCATCTAATGACGATGTAATAAAAAGTCTTTGTATATCTCGTACCTATATTATCTGAGTCACTGGAACAAACGTGTATTGTCTATTATTCATAACTAATTTATAACATAATTACTTTATTTGGCTCTTGTTCCTCAACAGCTTGTTTATTTTTAACTATTTTGTTATAATTGTTGTTTCTCTCTAGTAGTAACTTTTTACAAAAAATGTGAATTAAGCTGTGAATGACGTAGTGGGTTACAAAGTTACTAATTTTTTTTTATGTAAACTTATTATGTGCTTTCTTTTTGTAACTGTTTGTTATTCCTAAATAAATAAAATAAAAAAAAAAAAAGACATCACCCCAGCCCATCGCACGCTGTTGACCTGGTTCATGTACCAATATTTAAAGATGGACACTAGTTCTTTGGGTAGGTTAATATTGATTAATTTTTTCCACATAATATTATACATTACCCGGTCAAAAGCCTGCGATAGGTCGAGGAAACACCCATATACAGGGGTCTTACGAGCCACATAATATCTGACGGTGTGCTTCAAACACAGTATGGCACTCTCGGTAGATAATTTGGGCCTAAACCCAAATTGATTATCGTGCAGGCTCACACAATTATTTGATGTGTGTTAAGCAACCCGTCAAACACCTTTGCTATTATGGTGGCCAACGAAATAGGCCTATAATTGCTTTTGACTGTAAGGTCACCAGTTTTATTTTTGGCTATGGGTATTACTACCGTTTTTATAAAATCCGTCGGAAGGTAAGAGTGACTCACGCACAATGAGTAGAGCATGGACAATATTCGGGGAGCATGTGGACCCGCGTGCTGGAGGTGTTCAATACTGAGGCCATCATGACCCGGTGATTTACCCCTCGTCATCCCCTTAATTACTTCGGCCACCTCCTTTGCCTGATACTGTACGACAACACTCCCTGTTGGCAACTCAATATTGAAATCCTCCACCACCGAACCCAAAGAAGGCTTTACCGAAAAATGCTCTTTAAAGGAGTCGGCTATACGTTTATAGTCACTGACCCCATCGACACTCGCCGGGAGACCAGGATTAATATTTATTTTCTTGGTGTTTTTCCAAAAACCGCGAAAGTCGCCTTTAGAATGTTTTTGAGCAAGTGCGTCCATTTTGATTTGCTCCTGGTGGTCCTGACACCACTTGAGGCGTGATTTAAACACTCTCCTATATTTGCACATCTCATTATACATGAAACCGGAAGAAGGCCTACCACACGCTACCCATTCCGTAAAGGACTTCCTGGCCTCCCTGTGAGCCCCGGCAACATGCTTATTCCACCCGATTATTCGTGGTCCACTCCCCCCTGTCCTTTTACTTTCACGACCTACTGTGGCTGATTCGCATAGTGCCTTCACAAAGTCAGAGTACAGCCTGTCAAGAACACAATGGTGGCTGGGATCGTTACAGTAACTATCGGCACAATTCACAAGTTCGAGAGGAAAATCGATCAGTCGAAGTCTTTTATGACATTCAGCAGTAAATCTCCCAATCTCCTCATCACTCCTTGACACCCCCACATTACACTTCTATTCATTGCGTTATTAACAGTGAGTATCGTGGGTTTTAATAAATTGAGGTCACATTCTATAATGAGAGGTAAGTGATCAGACCACTGAGAGTCATACCTCACATAGGCATTAACAACTGACTGCTTCGCCGATTGAGTCACCACACAGTGATCCAGCCAGCTACATGTACCATTTATATCGCTAACATACGTAAATGTACCGGAGTTCTCCCCCAACAAGTCAACGTCAACACATGACCAGTATTGTTCTTTACAAAAATATATTAGCTCATTATAGAATAATCCCGAGATATTAGCATTAAAGTCACCCAAAACAAATACAGATTCTATACCAAATTCATCGACTAAGGCGCTTACCGTACTTAAACAGTCCGTAAAGTCAGGCAGGTTTTCACGGGAATTCGTAGGCATGTATATACTCATCACAATCATTGGTCCAGCACTGGTCACAATTTTAATGGCACAAACACGATTGCTTTCGCACTGTATCACCGACACTCGTTGAAAGACACTATTCCGCCACATCAAAGCAACACCGCCATATGGCCTTCCCACAAGTATGCCGACAGAGGTGTCCACCGCCGACTTTCCTGTGTATCCAAAACCGTTGTCGATCGTACTAAGATACGGCACATCATCCGGCAGTATCCACAGTTCCTGGAGAGCGATTAGATCACAGGTACGACACAGCTCCCGCACACCGTCAATGGATCGCTTTACACCCTTGCAATTAAAGCTGGCAAACCGAAGGCGACTATTATCCATTAATGTTTTTCTGGCCGTCCACAGGTATGACCCTGTTCGAGTGTCGATTTTTGAAACTTATAAAACGCCTAAATACGATACCTTGAGGCCAGATATTTTCGTCCAGGTATAAAGATAGCTTTGATTCGGACACAAATAATTTAAAAGCTTTGTGATCCCTCTCGGTTTTCATACGAATAGGTTCAATCGACACTACATCCGAGGTTTTGTTCTTTATATATTTAATTATATCGTTGTCTGTTGTGTCTTTGTGAA
Organism: Apomyelois bistriatella; assembly: GCA_947044815.1. NCBI lineage: Eukaryota > Metazoa > Arthropoda > Insecta > Lepidoptera > Pyralidae > Apomyelois > Apomyelois bistriatella. Next base: position 1,333,803 of record OX345705.1, read on the forward strand.
TGTTCGTTATGAAAATAGGAATCTTTTTATCTGCTGCCTTGAAATTGCATTCCGCATCCCTTGCTCTTCCCGACTTGCCAGAATATCGATAAGTCGCTTTTTTACGATATGAAACTTTCTGCCATACGTCAACCTGTTTGTTTACATCGCTCAACACATTACTCAATATGGGCACTGACCCGATATCAACGTCAGGCTGATTCGCCTCCTGTGCGGCTAAACACGATGTCGGTAGTGCCGCACTCTTCACTCCACTGCATTCCTCGCGCGTCTCGCGCACTTCGTGATCCGAAGCGGCGGCGAACGTAACCGACACCTGTTGACAGTCAGTAGTATCGGAATCAAACTTCGGCCGTTGAGGTGATGACTCATGCGATTGCCTTTGAATCACCTGCACAATATCCCGATATTCCGGCGCTTCTTCATTATTACTGCCTCTACAACATATCTCATTGGATGAGGTGTCCTGCAGATGAGAGAGTCCTGCAGGCCCGCTATCATACAGGCAAGCGCCCCGCCTTGTATTGACTTTAAAAGCAGATGTAGGCGGCAGCGAGTCATATTTCAGCTGATTAATCTCCTCTCTTAGTTCGTTTACTTGGTCCATTGTAGCATATGAAGACCTGAACTCGTCAACTGCGGATTGTACTCTTGACAAATCCTTCAAAATCCTTGTGCAGTCCAGATGTTCAAACGATAAGGGCGGCAACTTCTCCAGCTTTTGGGCAACAAACACGGGAATTTCGTCCTCCTCTGCAGATTTGAATAGGTTGATAATATCTGCCAAGTCTCTTTCTTCTTTGCCTTTATTTTTTCTATTAATTTTGCGCCGATCTGCTGCCACAGAGTCAAACAGTAACGACTTTGACTTTTTTATTTCTTCACCGGTAAACGATGTCATACAAATCCGCACTATGTTACTTCATCAACAACAGATACACTGTTTTGCAAATACGCTAGCAACTCATCAATTATGATGTTACAATTACTACATTTCAATGTGTTCGTCATTTTTACTAAGAACTATTACGCTATCACTGTTAAACACTACCGCTCGAGCGGGTGCGCGCGCACGACTGACTATGTGTTTACATTAACAATAATGATATAAGTAACAAGTTTAATGTTACTCTTTCTTCATCATCATTTTGTGACGGCCAAAAACGGTAGTTTACTCTGTCTTGAAAATAAAAAGAAATTAATAAGAATTCGCTAGGACACGCACCCCACCTTTACCTCCTTACTTCAAATCTGCGAACACTTAGCTAACTACAACACAAACTGAAAGTGTTCAACTCGTACAGCGTTTTTATGCGGAAACTCGACTTACGCTCACCTCCGTTGAATTTCCATGAATCAGATTTAAATTCTTAAGTTTTTTAAGTGGAATTGTTAGATTCCAACGTCATTTTAACCTGCCTTTTTGAATAGATGTATGTATTCGTAATTTACGTATTTTTATTCAAGTACTTATTTAATTAACAACTAAATTGTTGACGTCGGTGGACGAGAGTACGTTTTGAAAAACCTTAACACCGGGGTCTGCAAGGTCATTTGTATTGTCCAATGGTACTGATGGTCCGACGGGGTCAAAATTGACCTAGTTTTTCATACAATTAAATATAATTAAATGAATTATATTTTTTCTCACGTCATTGTAGCTTTATCATTTATGGTACTATCATTATGAAGACGTGGCCAAAGAATATTAAAAAGTTATAATGTAACATCATGTTTTAGCAGACCCCGGATACATAGGCTCTTGAGCTATATGAGAAGAAGATATTTTTTTTTGTTTTAGTTCTATCATTGTAAAATTAGCTGTAAGTTTTCCACAAGTATAAAATTTCAAAATTAAAAATAAACACTATTATTATCATGAAAGAAAGACATCCATACTTCCATACTAATATTATAAATGCGAAAGTCTGTCTGTCTGTCTGTCTGTCTGTCTGTCACCTCTTCAAGGCTAAACTGCTGGACCAATTGTGATGAAATTTGGTAGGGATGTAGTTAACGACCTGAGGTCAAACATAGGCTACTTTTGGGCGCGATATAACCGAGTCCCACCCGGGGCGAAGCCGCGGGGAACAGCTAGTTATAAATATGTGCTATGATTTTTGTTTATTGTCTACAAGCTGTTGCACGCGGCTCCGCCAGCGTGGCATTCGAATATATCGCGCAAAAAAGTAACCTATGTTTGACCGGTATTTAACTATATCGACACCAAATTTCATTAATATTGGTCAAGCGGTTAAGCTATGTAACAGACAGACTTTTGCACGTATAATATTAGTATGGATTGACTAAAGATATTTATAGATTCACGCCCTTCTTGAGACTTTCGTTGTAATTACTCGGGAAAACCTAAAAGTATTATATAACATGTACTGTTTCAGTAGCTAAGTACGGGAAGAATCCGAACAAATTCCTCCAAAGTTCCAAGCAGCATCAAACTAAATTTATATTTAATGATCAAGTTTTCGCGGCACTCTCTAGTAAGTTTGATTTTAAGTCTTTGAAGAATTTATTTTGTTGTATAAATTTTGCTGTGTGGTCTTCGACTTAAGCCTTGCTTTCTTCGTAAGTGTTACTTCTACTTTGGCTACCTTGAGGAAGAAACAGGTTTTTTTTAAATCTTTGAATGTTGTAGTATTCCCAAAAAGATTGGATATCTGACAGGCGGTCGGAGATAAAAAAATGTCTAAAATCTTATTTCATATTCAAACACTTCGCGGACAGTAATCAAAATAACGATAATAGTCCATTGTTATCTACAACGAGAAGCCTTTCTGCCAGCGAAAGTGTTAAGTACAATTTTTTTTTTCTGGACGCATTTTTCTCTGCCAAAATTGGCTATGGTAACCTGAGAGCTCATGAAAGTTGTTCTCAGTATCCAAATTCCAAATCATTGTGGCCGAAAACGTTCTGAAGAGAGATATAAGTAAGTATAGTTTTATCTGTGGCCCATTGGATAAATAATAAATAAATATATAGGGACAAATCACACAGATTGATTTAGCCCCAAAGTAAGTTCGAGACTTGTATTATGGGATACTAACTCAACAATTCTATAATTTATAACAAATACATATATAGATAAACATCCAAGACACAGGTCAATCAGAAAAGATCATTTTTCATCTTGACCTGACTGGGGATCGAACCCGGGTCCTCCTGAGTAGCGGTCAGGCATGTTAACCATTACGCCACGGAGGTCGTCATCATTGGAGTACTTTATATTCGAAGTAAAAACAAGACATCACGTTTAGCGCCCTTGGCTCTTTAGCCATACAGCATAGGAGAATGATGTTCAAAGTAAATTGCTTTATTTAGTTGTTTAAGTAATCTTTATTGTAACAAAAGCTGAGTATGTAACAGGGAGACACGCTCGGATGAAGTAGAATACTATTAGCTTGTCGACGCCGCGCGTCACAAGAGCTAGAGTGCTATTTTTGAGATGTATGACTCACCGGTTATGTCGCATGAAAATCATTCGAAAACGAACGATATTCATTCGACTCACCGGTTTTGGGTGAGTCATACATTTCAAAAATAGCACTCCTGGCCCATTTCTCGCGCAGAGAATAGCGTTCGCTATTCAGTGAGGGAAAGCAGCCGGAGGCTTTTGGCTCTATGCTGCAAGAACAATTATTACGTCTTTAATAGTTTAATTTTGATTATAAGATAAATATCTATTTATTAAGATAAATTAATAAATAAAACCTAAAAATCTACTAAATAAAACTAAACTTAATTAAAAATGAAATTAAATAAAAATTATAAAAATAAAGAAAAAGAGATTAAAACAAATAATCAAATATTACGATTCATAGTTCAATAATATATTTATATTTGATTCCTTTATTTATAAAATAAACAAATAATGGAAGCCAAAAATATTACCATCTTAATTCTACAGGTACAAAGTTCCTTTGAAGATTCGGTCCATCCAACTTTCAGTAATTTACCTCAAGGTTTTTATAGACAAAGAAATATAAAATAGACACGAAAAGTTAAATCAGAAAAACTTTATGTTGATTCTAATAGTACCAACTTTCTCGTTTCTCTTTATCTTTCTCCACTAATTCCTATTCATGGAAACCTCTGTATATTAACATTATGTTTATAAAATACTTTAAATAAATGAAAATTAATAAGTTAAATAAATTGGATAATGATGTATTACTAACATAGTTTTTAAGAACACTGTTACTAACTGACTATGGATGTACTCTGTCCGAAATATAGTTATCATTATTATGATATATTCTGTATCATAATAGTATGTATGTTTTTTGATCCCTTGGTATCGCGAAAAGATCTTAATCTGGGATGCGACATGCGACTGGTGCCTTCCCATCTCAAGGGATCTTCCGTGAGAGCTGGGCCAGCAGCTGAAAGCGCTGAATTTGCTAAGCGGCGCAAATATGCTCCTCTTAACCAGATTACATATTTGTGCCGTTTGGTGTTGAGACGTTTGGGCCTTGGGGCCCTAGCGCAAGAGATCTTTTTAAAAATATCTCTCCGCGACTGGTCTCCGCCGCTGGTGACAAGAGGGCTGGCTGCTTTTTCACCCAAAGGATCAGCATAGCTATCCAGAGGGGGAACGCAGCCAGTGTTCTTCCTATCATGCTTCACGGGCAAGAAGTTCTCGAATTTTTTTTTATTCTTTTGTATAAAAAATCTGTAATAAATATCTATAATCTAAATATTACCCGAATTATAAGGTAAACGAATTAAATTTGTTTAATTTAAAATACTTACAGAAAGTCTTATTCATAAAAATTAATGTCCAGTCCTTTCTCTCTTTTCAACATAATCAATCACTTTAATTAATATCATTTATTTAACTTTTTAAATGGATATATACTAGTGTATATAAAAAAAGCAAAAGAACGAGAAAAAACCATTATTTTAGTTAAAACTAGCGACCCGCCCCGGTTTCGCATGGGCATAAAAACCTTCCTCTTGAATCACTCTATCTATCTATTAAAAAAACCGTTACAAAATCCGTTGCGTAATTTTAAAGATTTAAGTATACATAGGGATATAGGGACAGAGAAAGCGACTTTGTTTTACACTATGTAGTGATGCGCTATTTTGTTGTTTAATTTTTTTTTCTTGTTCTTTTGCTATATTAAACGTTTGTTACCACGCCTCGATATGGATTTGAATACATGTAGAATTTGTACATGTATTACTTATTATTATATTGAATTTTTGCAAATAAAGATAGATTGTTTTTAGCGACTCTTGAATTGAAACGTCTCTATTTGATATCTCATCTGTGGCTTCGCTTAATTCTTCAATAAAAATTGCGCTGCTGCTCCGCAAGTAATTAAATTTGATTGGATCGTTCGACTTCAAACGAGCTCTTTGAGACGTGTGGAGGTAACATTATATACTTATAAAAATAGGTATCTACTTAGATTAGCGTGATCGACGTTACAAGTGAGATGAAATATCGTTTTAGGTAAACTTCATAAGGTTTTTGGATGTTAGAAATTGGTATTTCAGAAGAAACGCACTAAAAAACTTTTTAATTCTGATCCGTTACTCGTATGTGATGAAAGAAATGTCAAATTCATTGTCGGGTAACTAACTGTGGCAATAAAAGGATGCAAAATAGAACATGAAATAAGTTTTTTGTACCTATGTTTTAGCTTAAATTTAGGATCACATTACATTTATGATAGAATAATGTAATAAAAATAAAAGACATGAGGGAAGGCCTTTGCCCAGCAATGGGACAAAGCTAAAAAAAATATTATATAAGTATCATACTTAATATTATAATTATGAAAGTCTGTCTGTGACACTTTAATATCGAAAGTGATTTTGTATATTTGTTTGTTTGTTACCTCTACACGTCCTATCTACTGAACCAAGCTTCCTGAAATTTCGCATACACTTATCTGGGAGTATTGAGAAGGATATTGGGTACCTTTCATTCTGGGAAAAAGCACTTTTCCCGAGGTAATCTCACACGGGCGAAGCCGCGGGCGATAGCTAGTATCCTATATATTTATACTAATCTGTGAGAGAATGAGTCAATTGAATTTAAAGTAAATCTTAACCCAACTTTCTGTCTGTAAATCAGAAGCTAAATTCAAGTGAGATATTCGAACAAGCCCTAAAAATTCCCGAATACCCTCAATTTTATTCCACTTTGAATATGGTTATAAAGACCTCTAAATCAGGACAGAATCTATAGTAATCCAGCCGTTTGTTACTTCCAGATAAAACTGAATATATTCCGGACCGAATGTTCTAGAGTGCGCTATATTAAACGAATAAGATTTATTGCCAGCTTATGGCTATTCAATTAGACGCCTATTGGGAGTATAAGGAAGTTTCTCGAGTTTGTAAAGTAACTAGCTTTTCTTATTTAATTTTGCCCAAAAAAAGCCAAGTTTAACTATCATCGAAGGGTTTTTGGACGGAAAGTAACTATTACTTTGTCCGCGCTGTATTTAATTTCCAAAATTTTGCATTAGTGATAAGTCCGTCTTTGTACTTATTATTTAAATCTGTATCAACATATATAATTTGTATGTTAATGTTACAAATAAGAGTATATAGATATCAATTTATCTAAAATTAAGCATTTTAATAAAAGCCCTTGCTCTTAAAAATGCTATTCGCTCCTGACCAGCAAAAGGTTGACGACATTGCTCACTTCCTTATTAAGAAGTTCACAAAGAACACTGACCTTTTTAGATTGTTTTCTAAGATACACGAAATTTAATTATTATGTTACAAGTAAACTTAATTTTAAGAATATCAAAGGCCTTATGTTTTTGACGTTCTGCGTCTTACCCCGTAAGATGATTTTAATTAGAACCTTAGAATATTTCTAAATTGCGTTAACAAAACATGACTGTTTAGCTTTTAAATTTAAATAAAGTACCATCAAAGAGGAGCTCGATATAGCGGGACGTGCGTGTGCGTAATGATAGCACGCGTCAAGCGAGTGCGCATGCGCAGCCACGCTTCGATTGGTCGCTCTAATCGGCATTTCTATCTTGAGCTCTTCCGTGGTTCGTTAGGCATTTTTTGGCTAAAATTTGGAATGGAGATTGCTAAGACCCTGGATCTACACATATTTTATCCTGGGATTCCCTCGGGAAAGGAGCCCCGGGCAAGCCAGTCTTTCATGTTCCCGGGTGGCTGCTTTCCCACTTACATTATAAAGGCGAAAGTTTGTATGTTTAAACTTAAACTTACACAGAACTTGAACAGACGGGTCATTTTATATGAAATTTGTTATAGAGGTAGCTAATAGATTGGATTAACACATAGGATACTATTTGTTCTGAAAAGTACGCGATACTCGTAGGTTTGGACCACAGAACAGAGAAATTATCCGAATAGAAATGTTTTGACGCGGATTTAGTTCCAGGATCAGTGTGACAGCGTATTCTACCCTACCTTTTTATATTCAATTGATACATGTAAACCCATGTAAACCAAATTTCCAAACGTTAACTGGCAGATAATGCTTATAGCAATAAGATTGTAGTTTACAACAAATCACCTAATATTATCGACCAATAACAGGGGCAATAAACGACGCAATCAAATTCCCCGCTCATTTTTTCTGTGTGAAACGTTGACTTGCAAGCCAAACTAGTGACACATTTTTCGTGCGCTATGCCACTTTTTGTTAATATTTCTAAATTATTTGGTTTGATCAAAAAATGGGTCTTTATAAAATAGATGGGGGCTGTGCAGCTAAGTAATTTATATGTATACTATGGTGAAATTTCTAGCAAAATTAAAATTCTACTCACGTCGCGTGGCGCCATATTAATATAGTTATTGCAAGTCACGGCTTTACGTGCTATACAATTTTTTTAACCGGCTCAAAAATAAGTAGGTTCTCTATGATCTATACGTTCAAATTCTAAGGACATGATGAAGTTTTCCAATAAATTTAAGTAATTTGTCTCATTTTTTCGCTTTAAATATCAATAAGAGAATAAGGTTTCTTTTTGATGTCGGTTAAAAATGGCCTTTTTTCCCATCCAGCACAATAGGAGTTTCATACATTTTTAAATGACTTCAAAAAAGGGAGGAGACCTCTATATTATATGTGTTTTTTATAATATTTTTTCATTAATTTAAATTGTCATCGAGAGCCTTAAAAGTAATATTTTAAAATGACAAAAGCGTATGAGATAATTATTTTCAATATTCATTGGACATTTGGGCCTTTCCGGATCATTTGTGGTTTTTGGGCACACCTTCGTCTGGTTTCTGGTTGAATACCGACCAGTTTAACTTGGTCTTGTATGTTTTACCGGTCGCCATATTTAAATTGTATAATTTTTAAATGTACAACTTCATCTGCACTTTTACACTAACATAAAGAGGATCGAAAATCAATTGAAAATCACTACATAGTATAAAACAAAGTCGCTTTCTCTGTCTCTATATCCCTATATATGCTTAAATCTTTAAAACTACGCAACGGATTTTGATGCGGTTTTTTTAATAGATAGTGATTCAAGGGGAAGGTTTTTATGCCCATGCGAAGCCGGGGCGGGTCGCTTGTGAAAAACTAAAACGCGACAGCGCTTTGTGAGCGGCGGAGTTTTCGTCCTCACAAATATAAATAATCCAAAGTCGGCTCAAAGAAAAAGAAGAAGAGATACTATTTGCATGTCTGTATGTTTGTAAAGAATAATATATTTTCTAACACAAAAAAACCACAGAACTAGGAATTTCCTTATCGCGGGATCAAAATTCTTCTTTACTCTGTGCATACAACACAATATAATACAATACAATACAATACATTACAAACACTTTATTGCACCACAAAATAATAAAATTACATAAAACAGCTTTACTTAAAAAGGCGGACTTATCGCTAAAGCAATCTCTTCAAACCTTAAACCTTAAGTATAAAACCTATACATGACACATAAGAAGCCACGGGTGACAGCAAGTACAATTTCTCGCATAATCCATTCATTCATTTGTTGTAAGTGTAAAGTCAACCGACCATGCACATCCTGGTGTCAGAGTTCGAAATCCCCTCTCGACCTCTGACGTAGTTCCTTTAACGACTACCAGATGGCAGCCGGGACCAACGGCTTAACGTGCCTTCCGAAGCACGGAATCATCTTTTTTGTCAGACAATCAGGTGATTCAAGCCTGCAATATCCTAAAAAAACTGGAAACAACTAAACAAAGTATGCTTCCCGTGGGAATCGAACCCTAGACCCCCGGGTCTACAGGCAAACGCCTTAACCACTGGACCACGGAGGCAGTTCGCATAATCCATTGAAAACCGGACATTCACGGCCCGGATACGGCGGCCATACCGTACAATGAAATTCAATTAATCAATAGGCCTGAACGCTGTAACAATCCAATTTTGAGATTTCATATTCAAATATTCGGTTCAAAGTTTAATTTATCAGATCCTATTGTGCTGGACGTTTTGTTCTGTCGCGGACGCTGTGCATTTATTTCATAGAATATTTTTATATTGCCCAAAACGGCGAGGCAATTAGGTTTACCAATTTTCATATCAATCGCCGGATTTTTTCCCATAGATTAAAAAAAAATGCATGGCATCCAACTGCGCGCGTTTCGTAATTCTATGCTGTAACCTATTGCAGTTGTATCTGTGACGCAATGCGAATGATAGAGTATCTTAGCCAAGTATTCACATAGATTAAAAAAAAATGCCAGCGCGCGTTTTCCTAATTTTATGAGTGTCAATGTCGAACGCTCAAAACTAAAGCGTAGTACTATTACTAATTCTGTGACTCAAGGTTCGGTCACACATAGTGAATACTCGCTGCGAATAATAGTCGCAGGAGTGACTCGCAGCCAGCGATTCGCTGACACGGAGTCAAACATATGCAGCAAGTTCGAATGAACCCGCTACGAATTAATCTTTTCGCAGCTAATGATCGCTGCTGTCGTACCAGCTCTTTCTTATGTAAAAAGGCTGATTTGTCTGTGACTTCTGCTGTCAGCCGTGGATGTTGACAAATTTATAAAAATTTTAGCTATTGATACTAAAAACAGAAGTCCGTAACTTATTCACCTTGTAAGTGTCTCTCATGCACTACCAAAACATGGACTGGTATTGCTGGTTACAGTAAATTTTTTGTTTCACAAATAGTTGACAAATAACGTGAAATTCATTGAATTTGTGGCAAAACAGGGTAGATGATGTTTTAACTTATAATAATTATAGTTTACTTGTTATTATAGTTATGTAACTTATTTATTTGACATGATGTCAAAAATGGTCGAGCCATTACTAAAAATCAGTCGGATTGAAAATCTATGATCTGGGCTTTGCCCAGCAGTAAACTTTTTATAGCTAAACGTACTCCAGTACAAAGAGTATGTATGTAAGAATTTACTTGATTTACTTATACACCAAATAGAAAATAATAATTACGCAGTCTAATTTGAGTATTTTCAAAGCTTTGAATACTGACTTGGCTGAATAACAACGAGAAACTTCATCCAGATGCTCGTTTCTTTGCGAAAATCCCTAATCGCTGGACGGGCGCCTCGTTAGGAGGATGCCCCGGGGGCAGCCATTTTGCTTAGCTTTTAAAACTCGATATTATACTTTTGTACGTCCTCCGAATCTCTTTGCAGTAATATTGTTGTGAAATTTTGTATTTAAAAAAAAACAATATTATTTTTAAACACCAAAATTTTACCCAATAAAAATTAAGTTAAAAAACTATAACCCAACTACGTGGTGTCTAAAAAGGATGAAACAAGGAAACGATTTAGATAGAAATCCAGAAATGCATAGGTACAAAAATGGTCATGGTAAAGCCGTGGTCGCACCCATTACAAATGGATGATAAAACGAACATTGTTGGTATACACTTTAGTAAATAAAGCAACTATTTTCATAACCTGCAAATATGACGAAATTAAATACACAAAATACAGATTTCAAAAGATAAAGGCTTAATAGATTTTATTACATATCTAATCTTCACCTTCAGCTGTCCTGTCTATATATATTTAAAATACAAGTCGGATTTGAAAAATTCTTTCTGCATATTATAGGTTAGGTTAAATGTTATATGTACATTTACCACCACATATAAGGTGAATTTAAAACAACTGCAAATATTTTAAGGGCAAATTCAGACCACTAAACTGAACAACTTTTCCAAATAAACTTATGTCGAAATATGAAAAAAAAAATTGACCTCCCATACAAATTGAGAATCCGCTGTTCTATGTGTTTAGTATGGAGAGTGAAAAATAAAATTTCGTATTTCGATATAAGTTTATTTGGATAAGTTGTTCATTATAGTGATCTGTATCTGCCCTTAAAATATTCGCAGTTGATTTGTGTCCACCTTATATAAAATATTCAGGATTTTAAATTTAAAAATTATTTCTGTACTTTCATTGCTTTGTGTAAGCAGTTTCACATGGTAGCACAAAGCGTCTCTACATAGCGTCGTAAACTAAGCTTACTAATGTTCTTTTGGTTATGGCGAAAGTATAAACTTGTTATAGTTATCATACAGAAATCTCTTTCATACGACATACTTACCACACTGTTGAAGCTTATTATTATTTACCAAATTCGTATGCACATACAAAAATATACAGAGTAAAACATAGAATAGAGAAGGTTGGCTAGAAGAAATTGCATTAGCGATAAGTCCGCCTTTGTACTAATTTTTATTTTCGATCTCGTTCAATCTGATCATGTATTTTTGTAATTGGTACAATAAACTACTTATTAATTTATTTGCTTATTCATTCATTCATTCGTACAGTGTTGTTTATTTCAAAAGAAATCTCATCCAGCAAACTCGAGAGAGGAAACGATAGAAAAGGATAACAGGCGTTATTTATTTATCATATCTATATCAGTTTTTTCGAAGAACTCTGTCTCAAGGATATGTATGGTCGATTGACCGTTACACCTATATGAAACGATGATCTATATGCATCAAAATGCATGTGCACGATTTATTTCTAAACGAATAGGTGAACTTAATTTTCACTTAAAATGTAAACTTTACAAACTCCACGGTAACCTGAGTAAGGAGATAAGGCGTCAATACATCACTAGCAACCGTGACGAGCATTGTATTAAGGTTACGAGTCCACTTGCCTGGGTAGAAATAGAGTCGAATGATTTCCATTTAACTCGATTTCATAAAGAAACGGTTTTGAAAATTTCAAATTTTAATAATTGTACTCCTGATCGATCCTTTGAATGCATAATAACAGATTTTAACTTCCCAAAACAATTTTTGTTACTTGAACTTGAAGTTTAAAACATCCCGACGAATTGAGAACCTCCTCTTTTTTTTGAAGTCGGTTAAAATAAGGGAGGAAAAGACAGGAAAATCTCATTCCGTTTTATTTCTGAAAACACAAACAGAATTCAACTCAGTAGTTATGTATGATGAGTAATAGTTGTAAATATATTTTAGCAAATATTTGTGATAAGACCAAGACAAAAAAAACCGAAACAATATTATGTATCATTTCGAGAATTTATATCAAATCGATTTATTGAGGTACTGTTTCATAGAAAATCAACTGCATTTACGACAATTGTAACTATAAATTAGCATTGTTAATTAATTTATATTATTTTTCAAAGCATTTAAGTGGTGAGGGCGTTTCTGTGATGTTACTAAGATCGGCAGTCGGCGCCGATTCATCACCAGCCACCGTGACAGCCCGCTGTCTAAAGATGTTTCTAAGTGGAAACAGACTAAATTATGGAGAAATTTGTGGTTCTATCCAAAACAGACGTTACATTTTATTAGTGATATTAGTTTAAATACAGTTATTTAATTGTGGAAAGGGGAGGGGAAGTGTACGACTTATGCCCGAATACTCAAACGCTACCCAATTTTGTCGGTTTGACTCAGATTGTACAATATACAATGTCATTGTACAATCTATGTCCATGTCCATACTAATGTTATAAATCAGAAATATACTATTTGTCAATCAAATTGTGATATGTCAGTCTGTCTATCTGTCACGCTTTAGATATTTGACATGGATGTAGTAAAGGACGAGGGGTCAAACATTACTTTTGGGTACGGTACAAAAAGATTAAATGAATAAGCCTCTCTATGTAAAATAACACACATATATTTCTTAAACGAATTATTTGATGTGAAACTAATCACGTATTATATTGGGAAATAACTTTTTTACTAAGTTCTCTCAATCTGTACAAGAGCAGTCCGCAAATACTCGCGTATACTTTGTAGTGACTTAGGTAAGATATCTTATTCCATAATGTACAGCGCCATAACGCATACGTGTATGTATCGGAATAAGCGCGCATGAAAAAATTGATTAAAATAGTATCTTTTCATAAAACCAAATTTCAATATAGCTTATCCAGTGATCCCTAAAAAAGCGCGTAGATTAAAACGACGGGTAGTTTGGAATTAAAAATTGGACAGGATTGCTGTTAAAATATTGATTTCAGCTTAAAAACTAGGCTGGAACAGAGACGAAAGTGCATAAAGGTTTAGATTTTGTCCGTATAACATGCTGCAGGTATATATATATATATAAAATACAGAGAAGTAACAATAGTGGATACAATTTTGCTACAGATTTACTCTACATTTATACAATGTTTATTTTTATAGCACAAAATATAATTCTTTATCCTATAAAAGGCGGACTTAATGCTAAGAACATTGTCTAACAGTCTACCATTGTTCGTTTTTAATGTTTAACTGCAAATAATTAATATGCACCATTTTGATTTTTAAAGGTTTTGGTATAAAAGCAAATCTGAGAAAGAATTTAACAAAATCAGTCCAGCTGTCTAATATCTAATGAGAAATTGAGAGATAGAAAAGGTAGAAATTTATAAGCCACATAAATTATTTTTTTTAACTTATATCATTGTTTGTATAAGCCAAAAGCAAAGTATACTAGATATATACATACATATAGTCACGTCTTTATCCCCTACGGGGTAGACAGAGCCTAGGGCCTTAAGACCTTAGACCACGTTTAGCATGATTACAGTTGAAACAGGAAATCAATAGTGATGGGTTGCTAGCCAATACTAGATTAGTTGAATAAACTAAGTAAGTAAAGTTATTCATACACTCATCATCATTTCGTGTAGGTGACACTGTCAACCGACCATGCACATCCTGGTGTCAAAGATCTTCAGAACCACCTCTCAGCCCGTGGTTAACGACTTCCAGATGGCAGCCGGGACCAATGGCTTAACGTGCCTTCCGAAACACGGAATCATCTTTATTATCAGACAATCAAAGTGACTCAAGCTTGCAATGTCCTAACTAAACAGGAAACAACTAATGCTTCCCGTGGGAATCGAACCCACGACCCATAGGTCTACAGGCCTTAAACTCTGGACCACGGACACAAAATTTACTATTATAAACCTACCTACTACAACACAGGGAGTTAATTCTTACACGGTAAACATTTCTATGGGGCCCACTGTACCTTTATTTTAAAAAAAGCCTCGTAATTATTATGCGGACAACTTACTGATAAACTTTTCAAGCCACTAACCTAAATAAATATTGTGATTAATTCAGCCCCGAACTATTTTATCGTGTAAAATCATTCAAATAGCTGTGTGTTCGTGACTACTGGGGTGTTGTAACCGCTTAATTTCTGATCAAATAAATAAGGAGATTAATCATTAAATCTTTATCTATATAACATCTTTATATCTATACATATATAAAGACTAGCTGTTGCCCGCAGCTCCGCCCGCGTGCGCCTCGGTTATATCGCGCCCGAAAGTAGGCTATGTTTGACTCCTAGTGCATAACTATATTCATACCAAATTTCATCATAATCGGTCCAGCAGTTTAGCCGTGAAGAGGTGACAGATAGACAGACAGACTTTCGCATTTATAATATAAGTATGTAAGTATGGATATGGATAGTATGGACACAGTATACCAATCCATATGGGTTGGTATACTGTGGTATGGATAAGAAAGTCGTGTTAGTTGCACTATTTAGAACTCAAAAACGGCTGAATTGATTTGGCTGAAAATTGGTGGGGCGGTAGCTTCGAACCAGGAGAAGGACATAGGGTACCTTTCATCCTGGGAAACTGCACTATTCCCGAGAGAAGTTCAGGCGGGCGAAGCCGCGGGGAAAAGCTAGTAAATTTATAAAGACAAATTATAACATTATATCGATCCTCAAGGATAGTCATTATCATCATTTAGTGTAGGTAGCACCGTCAATCGACTATGAGCACCCTGGTGTCAGAGTTCTTCAGAACCGCCTTTCGGCGTCTGACGTGGTTTCTGTAACGACTACCAGATGGCAGCCGGGATCAATGGCATAACGTGCCTTCTGAAGTACAGAATCATCTTTATTATCAGACTATTAGGACACAGACAATTAGGTTTAGCCTGCAATGCATTAACCAGACTAGAAACAACAAAACAAAGTAGGCTTCCTATGGGAATCGAATCCAGACCTAGGTCTATAGGTCTACAGCCAAACGAATTATACACTGAACCAGAGTTGGATGAAGGATATAACTAACGAATAATCTTAAATTATATTGTATAGAAAAATCCGCGAAATTGTTCTTTATCAATATACCGGCTTCGCATGGGCATAAAAACCTTCCTCTTGAATTACTAACTATTAAAAAACCGCACCAAAATCCGTTGCGTAGTTTTAAAGATTTAAGCATACAAAGGTGGGTATATAGTGACAGAGAAAGCGACTTTGTTTTATACTATGTAGTGAAATGCATCTCAATAAAAGTAAAAAAAAAAAAAACATTTATAATAATAACACAATATGAAAATTGGCCGCAAAACTCAACAGTTAGAAAGCACTTTATTTTCTGTATAGTTTAGATCCATTTCGCGATAAAGTAAATGCTTTTAATAGAACCACGCAAATTCGAAGTAGTTATCGCTGTAGACGTAACACCCATTATTTGTAACTGATGTTAATCTTCTAATTAATTAGTGATAGATTTAGTTAATTAAAGATCTTTTATCAGTTGATATCGATTTTTTAATTGACGAGAATCGTGTTCCCTCTACGCTATCCATCTTTGTAATAATTTGACTCCTCCTTAATTTTTAGGGTTCCGTTTCAAGAATAAAGAAATTTTTTTTTCCTTCGATCCACTTTAATCTGTTGCAAAGATTGGTGGATTTTTTGCACTCTGATATCAAATCCTTGATCCCGCATTTCATACAGGTTTTTCTTACTCATTTTCTTAGACTTTTTTAAAACTAGACACTTAGATCCACTACATACAACTACTAAAAGATCCATCGATGGATCTTTTTACTCTCTTATGTCCAATTTAATCCTTGATTCAGTATTTTTTGCAGATTTTTCTAAGATTTTTTTTAACAGACACTTAGATTCAGTTTTAGGAACCTGTGACGGCATAAAGTCACGTTTAGAGTCTTTTAAAGCTGTAAAAACATTTCTCTAAAGTCTACGCAATCAAAATAAATCTGCCGAATGGACAAAGAGAGAAAAAGTGACGACTAGTTGGCTAGTTGGCTGCCCCAGATATCGCTGGAGATGGGCGCTGTCAACTGGCTACCCAATAAAAAAAACATTCAAAATATATATAAAAACTAGCTGTCCCCCGCGGCTTCGCCCCGCGTGGGACTCGGTTATATCGCGCCCAAAATTAGACTATGTTTGACCTCAGGTCAGACAGACAGACAGACAGACTTTCGCATTTATAATATTAGTATGGAAGTATGGATAATAGCTATGACTCCAGATCAAAATAACTATGATAACTTATAACTACCACAGGATCTGTACGAACGATTGAAAATCAAAAGTTTCTTTGATACCAACTCGTGCAAGACCAGAAGATAACCGAATTAATAATTCGTGTACGCTCCAAATTCCTCCAATTCAATTACCAAGCATCAAGTTCCAATGGGAAGTTGGCCTAGTTCTCAATTCTATTTGCATGTAAAGCGTTACAAATTCTAAGATACGAGTAGATTTATAGATAGATTTAGCTTGGAAATGATTGGAAATTGAGATGATGATAGGCTGTTTTTTGACATCACAACACAAGCTAAGAGAAGCTCAACGATGCTATATTTTATAACAAACTAACGACCCGCCCCAGCTTCGCATAAGCATAAAAACCTTTCTCTTAAATCACTCTATCTATTAAAAAAAACCTCATCAAAATCCGTACTTTTAAAGATTTAAGCATATATACAAAAGGACATAGGGATAGAGAAAGCGATTTTATTTTACTGTGTAGTGATGTGATACATATAATTAAACATCCAAGACTCAAGCTAATCAGAAAAATATCATTTTGTATCTTGACCTGCCCGGGGATTAAACCCGGTACTTCCTGAGTAGCGGGCTAGCAGCTAGCAACATGTTAATGATTACACCACAGAGGTTGTCAAAATAGCTGACGCTTCAGAGTTCAGGGAATGCTCGCTTTCATCATGATAAACTACTTCACTTTTGGGGCGCATAATCCCACGCAGGCGGAGCAGGCAACGACTACTATTAAACAAATATTGTGTCGAACTTTTGAATAAACTAATTGATCAAAACTATATAAACAGTTCACAAAAGCAATTAACTCAAGACCAAGAAAACAAGTAAACAGAAAAGAGCGATAGTAAATAAAACTTAGCTTATTAAAAATAACCTTGAAACTCCCATAAATAAACTTGGCACTTTGGTAACTGACAAGGGAACTTAAGGGTATAGTAAAACTTAAAAAGGAAGGTTCGAGACGCCTGGGAGATATCGGAAAACGCCAGATGTTGCTTGAGAAATGGCTGGGTTTTAAAAATACTTGATGCTATTTTTCAGTTCTTATTATCTAGTTGATGCGGTTTCTCTCACATCTTAGCTGTTTTCCGGCAGGTCTCTTACTACCATCTCTAATAACCATGCAAGATCCATTGAGTAAGCGAGACAGCGCAATACATGATGTAAGGCGACATCTCCTTTACTCACTGGATCTTGCATGGTTTTAAGAGACGGTAGTAACCCCCCTTGTCGCTGAGAATGCTTTCCTGCTTTTTCTTTTTCATATCGCACAGTTATTAGCGGTATGTCTAGTTCAAGGGTGTAAATTATACAAATTTATTAACATTAAACTGTATTTTTTATTCATTTAACAACAGGGTATAACTAAACTATAAAAATAAAACTAGACTAAACTATACTATAAAATAAAACTAGACTAAACTATAGTAAATAGAAATTTTGTGCGAGGTCGCTGCCACTCGGTAATGTACCCAAGACACTGGCTGCATTACCTGTCTGGATGGCTAAGCTTAATCGCTGTCCGAGGTATGCTCCAGCTCTTGGGTCACCGGATACGTCGACCAAACGAGATGACAGTTCTTTATACATTTGTAAATTACTTTTGGGATATTGACCCTTATTTTACAACTGCTTTGAATACCTATATCTTTGACGCATGGTTGTACTGACCGTAATGAATTTTTTTTGTCTTTCCTTATCTTAAATAACTTGGGGTACTTCAAAAGGCAAAAACGGAATTCTTATAATTACTTTATTGTTCGCTAAATTTTGGTAGATCCTTAAGAATTTAATTGGTTATATTTATTGGTTCATAAAGAAACTTGCTAAAGATAGACAACAATGGAAGGAACTCCACCGACAAGAGTCTAGCTCTTAAATTTATGATGATGATTGATTCATAAATAAAATAACGATAAAAAAACATACAGTCAAAGTCATTAATCTACCTTTTTAAAAATATGCCTATATTTTCGCTCAACAAAAGGTAGACTGAAAACAATTCGTCACTTTATTCATTTTTTAAAATGTCACGCTCAAATCGAATGGTTGATCGAGCAAATTGTCGTTTTTTAATTATTTGTCAAGCGTTCAAAGCAAACCGGAATCTAATATTCATCCGTGTATGAATATTGAACACTGCTATTCTGAATCCTATGTATTTACATGATGGTATAAGTCAAAAGAGAAAAATAAGTTAAAAGCCAGCAGAAATTGGTTCCTTAGTTGTCGCAATCATTAATTTATTTATTTATATATTTTAGGACGACTTAGGTACAGCTATTTTACGAAAATATGACATGAAAAAAGGAATAAAATGTTTCCATAGATAGAATTAAATTAAAGAGCCAGATGAAACAGATAAATTAAACTAAAAGGAAATGAGTAAAATCCCTACTAATATTACAAATACGAAAGTGTGTTTGTATATTTGTTTTTTGTTTGATACTTCTTCACGGCCTATCTACGTAACCAATATTCCTGAAATTTTGCATACACATAGCTAGAGGAGTCTTGAGAAGGACATAGGGTACCTTTAATCTGGGAAATAGCACTGTTCCCGAGGGAAATTCATGCGGGAGAAGCCGCGGGCGAAAGCTAGTCGATATAAATATATATATATATATATATATATATACTAGCTGTGCCCGCGACTTCGTCCGCGTAGCATTCGAATTTCAATTATTTTAGATTTTTACCTAAATTCTTGTAATAAAATGAAATAAAAAATATTAATTTTCTTTTAAATTCTAATCCAATCATGAGATATTTCAAACGCAGCAGACGCTAGCGAGCCTAAGGGGGCGATTAACCATGTAGTCCAACGATCATTTAACAGGGGCCAGTAAACCCTCTGCCACCAGTGTGCAAGGTCATCACGAATCTGTCCAATCCCAGAATCTATCCTATACCGAACGAAACGAAGTAGTTTTCAAGTAATAAGCGTTCGAACAAACAAACAAACTCTTCAGCTTTATTATATTAGTATAAAATGTAAATTTTAACATCAGTTCATGACTTACAGCTTAATCCATTGTATCGGCGCCACACTTCAATATCAAGCTCACAGAGGCTGCATACATGCAAAAATCTCAACAATTCCTCCAGCATAACCCATTGCATTTAAAAGCCATTGTAGAATGTACAGTGGTCTACAAAAGAACTATACCCGTCTACCCTAACACACATCTAAGTGGTATCTAGAAGGCCCACTGTACAGCCAAGAATTGTGGAAATTTTGCAGTTGATTTATTTTTATCGTTTTTTCTTGAATACGAAGCAAGTATTTATGCGATGTAGTGCTTGAAAAGGCTATGGCGGGTTAAGTTCAGCATTTTATAAGAGATCTTCGAAATATTTGCAATTTATGGGTTTAGTTGAACATAATACAGAAGTTTAAAAAATAAAATGGTAAAAATATACCAAGTATGTCGTCAGTTGTCATTGGAAATATTTTTAATCTGTTCAGTTGAAGCGTTTGTGGTATTTAAAAAAACACTTTTTGCACTGCCTTTACTTTAAACTGTTTTTTTTCTTTATATTTTTTATCTGTTGATTACAGACTCAGTGTTTTGTCTCATTATTTCACCTGTAAAGTAAGTAGGTAAGAAAGAAAGGGACGAGACATATTAAGATTACAGACGATAGTAAAGTAACCGCTTGATATCAAGTTGGCCGTAAGTCAGTTTATCTACTCCGTATAACTCCATATCTGTATGCAGGATGGAGGTAACTAGCAACTAGGGGGTTCGTTCGTTTTGTCTGGTAAAAAATCCTATTATAGAACCCGAGATCCGCCAACATTTTACTATATCTTCACGATAATCCATCGAACTAGAGGATGTATATTTGTTTCTTACCATGTCACGCCCTCTCTAATAAACAAATCTTCCTGAAATTTCGCATACACGTAGCTAGGAGTATTGAGAAGGATATAGGATACCTTAAATCCCGGGAAAAAGCACTGTTACCGAGGGAATCTCACGCGGGCAAAAGCAAAAATTCTATAAATTTAATACTCCATACTACATAAGTTATAAGTGCAAAAGAATATAAAGGAAATAGATTCCTCCACCTGCAACCGAGCGTTCGAAATACGAGCCCCCGCGGGAATCCCATCTCAAAACGGGAATGTCTCCTAAGAATTTATTGTCAGTGTAATCTCTTATAAACCGCGACTTTTCTATTACTCCAGCTAAACATGCAGACACTCGGATACCCCGGGACTACATGAGTAGATAATGGAATAGAACGAATGGTTCAAACAATTTAATATATTTATTTTATTTATGTACACTCAAATACAGATTCAGATCCATTTATTTCTTGTAAACATGTTGTACAGTGAGATTTTATAAATTCAAACATTGTTAATTTAAAATTAGGAAATTTAGTACAAGGGTGCTACTTATTTCTATAGAAATTTGTTCCAGCAGACATGCGATAGGAACTTAAAAACAAAAAGGTACTTTTAAATAACAAGTATTACTATAATAAACTACACTATACCATGTATAATACACCCGTAAATTTAAATTTTATAATTCTATATACCTACATCACTGGCACAGTGGGCCACATAGAAAAGGATACTGCTCTTACAAAACGACTACTTCCGTGGTTTAAATGTCACTTAATCTAGAGGTTTGGATTCGTTCCCCATTTAAAGCAAATTGGAAAATGACCTGGGTATATCGGGAGTAAACCCTAATGTCCCGTATCTAATCTCCCGTTTTCATGAATATTCGAAGAAAACCCCCTTCTTGGCTGATATTTCTTAAATACATATAAACTAGGTACTTAACAACCTTATTGTTCCAATAGTTTTAAAATTTTATGTGTTCTATTATGAATGATTTTTATTATATTAAGTGAGATTCACAAACGTTATTTTTATTTTTTACTTCTAACAAAACGACCATTTACATGCGCGCATGTGTGCGTCCCATTTGTGAGTGTACCGCTGTCAACTCAGTGATATGAACCGTTTTCTCTACTTCATTATCTACTCCCGTTCCAGGATTATCGACACTATCCCGGTTTTCCCGGGGTGGGAACCAACGCTGAAGATTTATTACAATGAGGGTACCGGAGTGGATGTGCTGATATGTAATTTATGAGCCGAAAAGTGGGCTTTTCGGATTTCTTTAACGATTGGTTAGTGAAGCAGTTTTAGCCTAGGGATTTAGAAGTCATTAGCTTTATGGGTTGCAGATGCGTGCAGAAACGAAATTTTTTCATTGTTGTGAACACACTTATAAGAAATTTTGCCAAATTTGTCATTGGCTGTAGATAACCTCAGACAATGATATTTCGCGCGGTCCAGTCATTTCCGTTCGGGAAACGGAAAAGTATCAATTTAAAATTATATTGAAAAACTATAACCCGGCTACGTTACAATAGGTGTTATCTAAAATGGATGAAACAAAAAAATAATTCAGATAGAAATCCAGAAATGCATAGTTACAAAAATGGTTATGGTAAAGCCGTGATCGCACCTATTGTAAATGGATGACAGGAACACCTTTAAAATAACATATGTACTAAATAACTAATATACAGCGGGTGCGTAAAAATAACAATAAACAACAAGACATAAAAAAAAAAACGAAAATCAGTTCATCTTTTTCGAAACTACAATACCACACGCAGTTACCAGACACATTAAAAATATAGGTAATAACCCTCTTTTTGCGTCGGGGGTTAAAAATAACAATTGAAAATAGTAATAAACCTAAAAGATCGTCCAATAAAATACATCCAGAGCGAACACAAAATAGAATTCGTTTTAAAAGGTAAACATGTACTCGTAGTTTTCAGTGGATTACTGAAGATTTAGTTTTCCGGTCCCCACAATGTATGTTTGCATGCGAAATATATGGCATTCCTTCGTGTCTCGCGAAATAACTGTTATGATCACAGAACAGAGAAATTATTCGAATAGAAATGTTTTGACGCGGATTTAGTTCCAGGATCAGTGTGGCTAGCGTTCTCTCTTCTCACCTTCAAATTTATACATGTAAACCACACCTTACTAGAAATGTATTACGTAGTTTACAACAAAGTTTAAATATTATCGACCAATAACAGTGGCAATAAGTGACACAATCAAATTGCCCCGCCCATTGTTACTGAATGAAACGTTGCCTTGCAAGCCAAACCAGTGACACGCTCTTCGGGCGCTATGCCACTTCTTGTTAATAATTCTAAATTCTGTGGTTATGATGTATGAAAAAGTTTAGTCCCTTTGTGTCTTGAAAAAAAATTCTCATCGGAAGAAAATTTGTATTGTTAATTGAATTATTAATTGTTTTTGATTTATTGATTATTAATATTGTAAAATTTGCACACCTCTGGCAGGGGTAAAATGTAATTGGAATTTTCTTAATGCAACACCTTGTATATTTGAATACATTTTGCAAATAAATTGATTGATTAATTGATTGATAAACTTTATACGCTGACTTGTGACATGTCTACTAGAGGTAGAGTATGCAGGTTACAAGTACTTCATAAAGACATCTGTACAAAGGTCGATTGCTTGAGTACCTCATCACATTTTTAAATATCTTTACATAGTATTAAACAAAGTCGCTTTCCGCTGTCTGTATGTATGCTTAAATCTTCTAAACTACGCAATGGATTTTGAAGTGGTTATTATAAAAGGTAGGGTGATCAAAGAGGAAGGTTTTTACGTAAGTAAAATCTATAATATTGCACACATGCAAAGCCAGGGTGGGTCGCTAGTTAAATATAAAAAAAGATCATTTAAAAATATAGAAAAGGGCACACATCGGCAGCGGAGAGGACACCCAAGCTGCCGGTGGTCAGGGCTCAAGAGTGAGAAATCTTTTATTATTATTATTTAATTAAGTACATATAGCACTAGTAGCTTATAGCTGATCACTCATCAGCTATAAGCTATCTATATATATCATTAATCATTCTCTTAAAATCTAGTCAAAATATGCCTATTTGTGTTGTAATTCTATTATTGCGATTCTTTGTTGTGATTTCATCTCAACGAATTTTTTTTTTTCATTTCTTTCTTACTTATTTTTGCCAAACAGCAATGCAGTGCTTGCATCATTGTGTTTCGGTTTAAAGGGTGAGAGATTCAGATAAATAACTGGATACTGTAAAGAAACATTTGACAAGAAAATTGACCTCCCAAATAAGAAACCACGGCAGATCGAAGAGCTGGCACATTCCTCGGCCAACGCATTAGTTTGGCTATCCAACGAGGAAATGCTGCCAGCGTCTTTGGTACAATGCCGCAGGGACGACTTATAATTTAAGTTTTGTATTATTTGTATTGTTTTGTTGTTTTTGTCTTCCATGCTGGTCTGGGAGAAAAAGAAAAACATAGAATGTACCAGCTGCTTCTATTCCCGCGCAAGCCGTAAACGTCGTCTGAGGGAATCGCCGAATGGGGAAATCATGACATAGGCGATGCGGCTAGCAACCCATCAGTATTGATTTCCTGTTTCAACTACCATTATGCTAAACGTGGCCTAAGGTCTTATGGTTTTAGGCTCTGTCTACCCCGTATGGGATAAAGACGTGATTATATGTATGTATGTATTTATTTGTTGTTTTTATTTAAATACAATTATTAAATAACTAAAAAAAAAAAGAAACCACCAATGTTTTATTCTGTGTGTATGATGTATGAAAGGTTTTCTCTCTGCGTGTTGAAAAACGCTGACTGTAACCCTGTAACCCGAAATAAACATTGACCTGCGGAACAATTTATGTGCGTTCCATTTTGTATTTTAAAATTTACTTAACTTTTGGTTTGGTTGGCTGTTAACCTCTATAACGATTGCACTAAGTTTTTATTTCTGCGAGGTGACTCGCCAGTTTTAGTAGATTACCTACATTCTAATATTCCAGCGTATTTAAAAGACCAAAGCACTGTCCTTTTTTAAAGCGTTCCTTAATTCTTTGCAAGCGGAGTATTTTTCGAATTTCAGCCAAATCGGTTCAGCCGCATTTCTGCGTAAAAGAGTAACAAACATCTGTACAAACTTTCGCGTTTATTATATTAGTAGGATTTGATGGTCATAGAAATCACAGAACACATCAAAATATTTTGAAAAATTCTAATTGGTTTAGAATCTTACGGTATTGGAAAAATTGTACTTAAGAAGTAGAAAAGGGAATAAACAGCAGTATTTTGGATTCGGTTGGTGTGTTTTGAAATGTTTTGTTAAATCTCATCTTTTATTAAAAACATTATTTCTTGTTACATTTTACAGTCTTCTACTGTTAAGGAAATTATTTTAGACAGGAAATCTTTTGTTCTAGAATTTTAGGGGTATTGTAGGTTTTAATTTTCAAAACATCTTCTTGGGTGTTTGTTTATATACATTTGTTAGTATAGTTTTGGTTGATACAAAGTAAAATAATGGACTTCTTCTTAAAGAGAACCTCCAGATTGTTAGACAAGCGTGGTTTCCATTACGCAAGGTTAGATCTTCATAAAAACAAGTACTAACTACTAATTACAACTATTCGTAGATTTTATCATGGATGTTTTAAATTTTTTTATCAAAAAGCAAAATAATTCATATATTAATTAATATTTAAAAGTTTAAGCATCTATTTTTATACCAAAACAAAACTAAAAGTATAGAAAATCAAGAAGAATTCATCCACCCTAGTTTTTAGCCCGCGGCATGAATTCAAATTATTTAAGTGCTTGTGCCCTTGAACCACAATAAAATAACAACCTTTTCTTCCTCTTGCTCGGAAATAGCTTCATTATTGAAAAAAAAAACAATACGTCAATAAACTCATTGCTAGCCTAAGAAAATAACGTACCTAATTAAAAAAAATCGTTGCTGCCGCTAATGGAGGTCTTTTAATGTACACGTTTTCATTAGGTTTTTTTAGTTTCACTCTGGCATCTCTGGCCAGCCTATCAAAAAGTCTTATTCTACCGGTTATAACGTAGGTAGAATTTACTAATTACTTAAGGTATGTGTGAGGAGAGAAGATAAATCCAGGTTTCAGCGAATCGCACAATATTTATTATTTGTACTTTACAACAGGTTAGACTCTTAAGGATAACCGTTAATGAGAGATTATAGGGGTCGTGAGATCAAAGTAGGCACGAGATCCAGTCAGGCAGCCGCTATGAAATAGCCAGCCACTTAACTTGAGATGGTGAGATCAGCCAAAAGAGGTCTTCCAGTGGACGCGCGCAGCCTTATATATGGCCCTCGGGGTGATGCGGTGCGGGGCAGCGAGGAAGGACCGCCGTAGGAGAATGCGCGACGTCACACGGTCGTAAATGGAAATCGCTGAACACTTTTGTTAGATTGGTACTAACCATTATTTCTTTTATTGTTTAAAAAGTTAAATTAATTAAAAAAAATTTAGGAAATCACGCGCGCCTTACAATTTTTTATTCTATCAGTGATAATATAACTAATGAAACTAAGCTGGTACGGTGAGCGTCTATCGAAACTTGGATGTGACTCTCCTTTGAGAACAGACAATAATCTGTTTCTTCTAATAAGTTGGCAACCTTAGTCTCCTTTCATCCTTCCTCTCTACATGCCCAAACCATCTTCACACTATACATTTTTCTAATTCATTTATAATTCATTTTTCTTTCTTAGTATCGTTGAGTTAGTATCCCATAACACAAGTCTCGAACTTACTTTGGTGCTAGCTCAATCTATGTGATTTGTCCTTATATATTTATTTATTATTTATTTATCTCACATTTCTAATTTTATCGCTCAGACATACACCACACTAACAGACATTTCAACCGTATTCACTCTACTTTCATTATTTTTCTACCATATACTTACCCAACTTTCACTTCCATATGTAAATAATCCATCATTCGTATCGTAGTCACTACATCACTATCACTACATAGTATAAAACAAAGTCGCTTTCTCTGTCTCTATGTCCCTCTCTATGCTTAAATCTTTAAAAACAACGCAACGGATTTTGATGCGGTTTTTTTAAATAGATAGAGTGATTCAAGAGGAAGGTTTTTATGCCCATGCGAAGCCGGGGCGGGTCGCTAGTAAGAAATAAAGCAACTCGTTAATGATAAACAAGAATGAAAGTTACTCCACAAGAGCCTGTTATGAGTATTGTATAAAACAATTTACTTTACAAACTCACTCAATTTCTCGCTCCATTTCAACCTAAAATATATTTCAAAGGTTACAATATATAGGTATGCTTTTCAGAAACATGGCGACTTTCTACGCCACAAAATTTGTCCTCCAAAATTCACGTGTACATGAATTTGAGTCGAAAATTGAATTCCGTGGCTCAGTCGAGGTATCCTGGTAAAATTCCGCCATAAATCCAGCCTAGACTTATATTGCGGGATCTGTCTATACGTCATAATAGGGGTGACATGAGAATGAAATTCAAGACGCTTTCGATTATAATATTCCAATTCCACCTTAAAGACCTTTACAGGAAGAGATTTCCTTATCCTCCGCTGATGTATGCAGGTTTTAATCAGACAGAACTTCGTTGATCTTTGGTTTTGTAAAATTGCATATTTTTTTTGTTGTATAAATACTACCATAGACGTACTTATTTACTTACTGCGTTGGCTCGACGACCTAAAGTGGAACCTGGCCTCCGACACAAGAGCTCTCCACTCCCCCCTATCGTACGCCACACCTTGCCAGTCGGCTTTTGGAGGGCTTCCAGGTCTCTACACACTTCATCGTTCACAACACAATAGACTTTTGGCTATCTGAATCATCATAATCACATTAGCCACAAATAGTCCACTGCTGGCCATGAGCCTCCATAACATTGGTTATCTGAATAAAAGCTATTTTATTATATTGCCACGTTGAATGGCAATGCTCATATTTTCCCCTAGGAAAATACCAGCCCCTGATCACGCGTGGCGCTTGCTTGCTATTCTGTATATCTTGACCGATCTTATTTTGTAAGGTACAAGCGGGGCCAGATAAATATAATCCCCCGGTACAGTAAGTACGGTAGGGGGTTCACTTTTATTTGCTCCCGACTGTACGGTAATATTAAATCTAACCAATATTATACCATGCCATACACTGGCAACCCTAAAATTCCGCCGGATGTGTACCGTGTCTGCAGAGCGTCGTTTATTTGCGAGGTACGTGCCGACTGCTACGCGACACTAACTAGGAAAATATTATTGCTCGCAATTCTTCTGATATCGGTTTTGTAGCTAATCTTTTTCTTAAACTTTGAAAATAAGGTGTTAAAGATAGGTATATGTGTGTGGACTTTATTTTAAAAGTCTAGCGCCTTATATGGGATAATTTCGGTATTTTCATAAACTATTTCAGAATCTGTACAAAGTGTTTCTAGATGGCGCCAAATGTCACATTAAATGTCGCTAGCGACATTTAATCATAAGTTTAGTGCATACTTTTAGTACTGTGTGGTTATACGGAACCCTCAGGGTGTGTGCCCGAATCGCACTTGGCCATGTTTTTGCTGTATTTTTGGATCATCATAGCTTGTCAATGATTAAGATAACTTAACGCGCGCAGCTTTGCTAATGGTTTTTCCCGAGATGAAAGGTACCAACCCTATGACCTTCTCAACACTCTTAGCTATATGTACATACATATAATCACGTCTTTATCCCATGCGGGGTAGACAGAGCCTAAAACCATAAGACCTTAGGCCACGCTTAGCATAATGGTAGTTGAAACAGGAAATCAATAGTGATGAGTTGCTAGCCGCATCGCCTATGACATGATTTCCCCATTCGGCGATTCCCTCATACGACTTTTACTTCCATGCTGGTCTGGGAGAAAAAGAAAAACATAGAATGTACCAGCTGCTTCTCTTAGCTATATGTACTTATGCAAAATTTCAGGACTATCATCCAGAAAGGACGTGAAGAGGTAACAAACAAATATACAAACTCACTTTTGCATTTGTGATATTAAGTTGGGTTGATAAGATTGAAATCAAATTCAACCAAGACAAATTTGTTATTCTCAATATCTACATAAATCTTGCCAGGTGGATGCTGTGTCTGTACGTCTGTATGTATGTCTACAAACTAGCGTGTTGTACCGCAGACGTGCTCGGTTCGTCGCAGCTCAGCTTATACGAGAAATATTAATGCGATATTTGATTTGCTGGATATTACTGCTAACTTGATTTTTAGTCTAGGTAATAATATAATAAATAAACATCTCAACTGATATTGTTAATGCGAAGGTGAGTTTGTTTATTTGTTTGTTACGCTCTCGCATCCTATCTACTGAACCAATCTTAGTAAAAAAATTCATAGACATAGTTAGAAGTATTGACAAGGATATAGGGTACCTTTTATCCTGGGAATTAGCATAGCTTCCGAGGAAAATGCATGCCGGTGCAGCCGCTGGCTGTAGCTAGTTTTTAATAAATAAATAAAACTATTGCAACTACTAATGCTTATATTTCTTGATTAGAAAAAAGCACTTAGATATATGTGCCAAATGCCTATTCAGACCGCCGTTTTCTAAATCTATGGTATCAGCCCTACGGACTAACTGCTTTCGTGGTTTAGTAGTTAAGGCATTTGCTTATAAACCCGGGGGTCATGTGTTTGATTCCCATGGGAAACATACTTTGTTTGGTTATTTTGGTTAGCCTGTAAAGGTTGAATCACCTGATTGTCTGATAATAATATGATTCCGTGCTTCGGAAGGCTCGTTAAGCCGTTGATCCCAACTGCCATCTGGTAGTAGTTAAAGGAACCATGTCAGAGGCGGAGAGGAAGAACTCAGACACCAGGATGTGCATGGTCGATTGACCGTGTCTCCTACACAAAATCATGATGATGAGCCCTACGGAGTTACAGAATATATAGTAATACTAACGGAGGTACAATTTTTGACATTTAAGAAGATAACCGGTTGTAAAAAGATGAAATTAGATATTAATATGGACGTCAAGTAAATTTTCAGACTTTCAGACATTAATATAAATAAATAGAATCTGTATAGATATTTTATTGATTCACCACAAACATACGTGCTCTGTGTGTCCCAGGCGAGCTTATAATATGAAAAAATATTACTGGTTACTGGGAATATATGTCATTGTTATTTGATTTGTACGATATTACCAACCTGTTTTATTGCCTTCATTATAAGTATTTTATGAACTGGGCTTTGTCGATATTGAACTATTTACTAAACCTTTGTTTCTTCCATCTTCCATGCTGGTCTGGCAGAAAAAGATAAACATAGAATTCAGTTCAGCTGCTTCTCCCACGCAAGCCGTGGGTGTCGACGGAGGGAATCGGCGAATGGAGGAATAATGACATCGGCGATCCGGCTAGCAACCCATCACTATTGATTTTCTGTTTAAACTATCATCATGCTAAACGTAGTCTTAGGCTCTGGGCTCTGTCTACCACGTATGGGATAAAGACGTGACTATGTGTATGTACGCATGTTTGTTTCTTTGTTTGTACATACATACATACATATAATCACGTCTTTATCCCATGCTGGGTAGACAGAGCCTAGGGCCATAAGACCTTAGACCACATTTGGCATAATGGTAGTTGAAACAGGATATCAATAGTGATGGGTTGCTAGCCGCATCGCCTATGTCATAATTTCCCCAATCGGCGATTCCCTCAGACGACTTTTACGGCTTGCGCGGGAAGAGAAGCAGCTGGTACATTCTATGTTTTTCTTTTTCTCCCAGACCAGCATGGAAGCACTTTATTTGTAATACCTTTATTGTAGGTACCAAAGTAAAAAGTAAATACAAAAGCATACAGTTAAAACAGAAGAACAATGGCGGACTTATTCCAGAAAGGGATCTCATATAGTTAACCAGCGAATGAGAGATATGATGCTTGTAAAGAGGTTAGAAGTACAATATACTATTATAAAGCTAAGTATAAAGGATACCTATACGTCCAATTAAGAGTACCTAGATAGATACATATACATAAATAAACAATATAAACCTTCAAAGTTCGTATTGTTTTATTGAGAAGGTTTAGGCATCTTGAGAGGATGGATGAAATGAGATAGATGTTTTGTAAATTATAAAACAGAGTTAACTGGGAGAGTGTCAGAGCCGGCCTCGAAAAATCATACATCGACAACATCATAGACCTATTTAAAGAGGGAGATATTAGTACCCGAAATCAAAATAGGGAATGTCTGCGGCTTCAAGAAAGTTATCTGCTCTGGAAGCCAAACTAATAATCATAATAGACGACCACCGTGGCGCAATGGTTAACATGCCTGCCCGCTACTTAGGAAGTCCGGGGTTCGATCTCCGGTCAGGTCAAGATGAAGAATGATATTTTTCTGATTGGCCTGGGTCTTGGATGTTTATCTATATATGTATTTGTTATAAAATATATTATCTTTGAGTTTACTTACTCAACGATACTATAATCCATGATGTGGGTGGGATACTTCCCATAACACAAATTTTGAACTTACTTTGGGGCTAACTCAATCTGTGTGATATGTCCCTATATATTTATATATAATCTAAAAACGTTAACGAAGTACGACAAAAACAAAATGTATGGGATTGCCATAAGATTGACCACGTGATTTACCGCAGCTTATGTCAATCCCATACATTTTGTTCTTGTCGACATTTGTTAACGTTTTGAAATTGTGACTTTGGCCTGTGCCCCTAGTATGAGTTTTTCTTAACGCAGACGCTAGCGACTGCGTTAGGATTTTGTATGGAATTTCTTAGTTGCCTTACTATCCGCCAGAGGCGCTGTACAGGTTTGCCATACTAAATCGCTAACGCAGTCGTTAGCGTCTGCGTTAAGAAAAACTCATACTAGGGGCACTGGCTATTATTAGTAAAGATTATAGCAGCAGTGGACTTGTGCCACTGTTGGACATCAAGCTTTACATAGAACATTCGGGAACCAAAGCACGAACATTGCAATTCGCTACGTGTAACGCGATTCCAGAGCAAACATCTGCGAACTGGATCTGATGCTGTCAGCAGATGCGACGATTTGTACCCGGACAGATCTAAAGCTGCGACTCACAAGCCTGAGTAATATAAATGGCTATACCAGATATATCTATAACCATCACCACACATGCCAGACAGTTTTTATTTCGGGGCGTTTTTATTTTGTAACGTTTTTTTTATTTCTGGACATTATTACGATTTTTATAAGTAACTCATTTTTTTTATTGTTGACATTATGAAAACGAAGAATAAGTAAATACATGTCTGTACTCAAGTATATAAAATACTGCATGCATAGAGAGATATCAGTTTAATTTATTTAGTAAAATAACCTAAAATCCAGTATATTTGTTACTTGCGCCGCAAAGATTTTCTTCTCAAACATGTCCAGTCCATTAAACTATAAGCTTAAAATATAAACGAAAAAAATGTATTTATTTGTTTTTAAATTCATCAATAAGTGTGCCCTCAGCTTAAAGCCAGAAAATCAAAGATGCGACTTGCTTTGTGCACGTAAATATACATCTAGAATATTCCTATCTGATTTGAAGGTATAGTCAACTTTGACAGGAATTGTTAGTGCAATAAAATAAACGCCTTGCAAAATATACTTTTACAGATGTACAGTCGGTCACATACCACGTCAGTTTTAAGTTTGAGGGCAAAATCTTGACATCAAAATGTATATCTTTTATGTGACCCATGGTTTTTTTAATCAATTACGTTGACACTCAAGCTTCTGCCTTTGAAAGATGGGCGCGTGATTATCGTAACCTATTTACACTCATTTTACCTTAAGGTTTACGATATTTCGCCATTGTACACAGTAAATTTCTGCCACTCACCCTTATTAACATTGCTGTTTGGTCTTTTTCCTTCATTTCCTCATGACTGAGGGACGTGGCCATCACAGTTAATACCTGCCACAATCTTCCTTCAGGCAATCCTATCCTGGGATAGGTGATTGGACCTCTGCAAGGTGTACCAGTGATCACATACAACAGATACAGTTATACGACCAGCTGCCTGTCGATTCTATAAATTTCAAACAACTCAAACTCGCTTCTCACGTCGCTATCACTTACACTTCGCAGGTTCAAAATGACAAGAAAGAAATGAGCTTCGAAGTGACGGGAAATTACCTTACTAAATGATTCATCTAACATTATCTTATACAAAATTTTACGTCTAATCTAGTTCATCTCGCTGACATGCTAGCAAGGGTAGCGCTAGTACGAGTATGATTTGAATTTACAACCGAATTTTAGAATGCCAATCAAGAAACTCACAGCGGATTCAGATTCGAAGTTTAAAATGAAATCTTACAGAATCAAGGTCCTGAATTATGCGAGAGTAATATATCCAAACAGACGACTTTTTAACAAAGAACTACCTCTAATTACTCTTCTATATTATAGAAGGTTTAGATTGTAGGTTTATTATGTAAATTACTGTCTTGTATCGACGTGGTTCGTGCTGGAGCCGTTACATGTACGCCACTAATTCCGCATAATCTAGCTCGGAGCGGATTTGTAGTGCAATCTATTAACGGTATTGGAGCTTGTCTGCAACTAAATAAATAAAAGCTGGAGAAGATACCGCTTTTATTGTTATTTTGAATATGATCCAATAAATACAGCTAATTGTGCTTTATTTATTTATCTGATTGATTAATTGTCACCTTTTGGTATTCTTCTTTATTAAAGCGGGTTTTCCTTCTTATTTTCTAGTAATAAGGACTTTATGGACTCTATATTGATTTAGTCCACAACTTGACCACCTCCACCGCCCGGTTGTTCACCTCGTTCTAGTCCCCCATTGTGCAGGAGACAGGGCAGCTAGGGCACAGAAGGTTGGGCCATCGGCTGCACCTCACCGCAGTCACTAGGATACTGTCAGAGAAACCCCATTTTTCCATTTACTTAAAGTCCATGGTGTAGCAATTCAAAGTAAATTTGACCTTTGAGACTAGATAACGTCATTTTTTGCTGGCTTTTAATGACGCCACCTCCAAGTTTCCGTGCAAGAAAATAATCCTTATACTAAATTTCCTAATTTTAAATTTAAACCTCCAATGTTTGTATTTGAGTGTACAGTCGGGGTCAAAGAAAACTAACCCACCTACTGAATCTACTATAATTACTGGTGTGTCACAGGTTTATCTGCCCCCTACTGTACATGAATTAAATAAATTAAAAAGAAAAGTTTAAAAAATCATCAAATTTAGGACCATGATAAAAGCGTTGATTTTAAAGTATACAATGTGGACGCTACTAAGTAACACGCTCGAATGACAATGAAGAAACGACACTATGCTTCCCATGGGAATCGAACCCCGGACCCCCTGACACATAATCATGTATAGATGTATTCTTTTGCAGTTTATTAGTCTGCTGTAGGTCGTAAGCCCCGAGGCTAACGTGACCAAGACCGATCTTGTGCTACTCATCTCCAAGTAGACCTCGAGTTGTCTTCACTCCAGCAGCTGGCAGCTAGTTATCCCGGCTTTCGGTATCCACCGTTCCCAGTCAGGCAATTTTCGATTCCATATTCCGTCCTTCCTACAACTTATCTGACCTGCCCATTTCATCAATGTATTAAGCTGGCTGTACCTTGCTCGAGCTAGTTCATAATGGATGCTAGGCTCTACCAATAGAGTAATTATTTCTATCTAACATGTAGCTGTTTCCAGGAATTCAAAATTGGAATTATTGGTATTCGCACAATGTCGCTTGGAGAGAATTGTGTGCGGTGCTTTGACGATACTTGATTTGTGAAATATTTGATTGGTATTAGATAACAGAACTGTAAATATATTCGGATAATTTATCTGTTCTGTGTATTAGATATTAAGGCTGCTACCAGCGGTAGCGACCTTGAAAATACAGACAAAATAATTCATCTTTCTGTAAATGAGATTATCTGAAATCCTCGCGCAACTTTATTGCTAGTATCCATAGAATGTCGAATCGTGCACTGCAAGCTTTTTTTAAATCTATGCTAGTATTCTTAAGTTACATAACTTGAAAGTCATTGAAATACTATCTGCTGTAGTTTACTTTTAAAGGCCACTTTTGACACTATTTGTAAAGGTTTCTAAAAAGGATAGTATTAGAATAGGACAAAATTCTTGACTCTAGTAAATAAGAACAGCTACATTTTTATATAATTTCTTTAATAATGTTTGTTTGTTATGAATTTATTGCACGAAATAAACAAAATTGTCTGTCTGTAACACTTTCACGGCTAAGCCACTAAACCGATTTAGATGAAATTTGGTATGGATATAGTTAAGGATAAGTGATCAAACATAGACTACTTTTGGCGATATAACCGACTCCTAAGCGGGCGGAGTCGCGGAAAACAGCTTGTAAATTATGTTGTAAAACATTTTGGGACGCGAAATACCAAACGAGCAGGAAATAGATATAGGTTTTAGCTCCAAACATTCAGCTATCAGATAACGAGTTGATAACGAACGGTTTCGGAGAAAAACCTGTACTTGTAAAGGGATATCCATTTCAAAGCCAAACAAATTAAAGCCGATGTAATGATTCACAAAGTTTTATTGATAACCAAGAGTAATTCTGCAATTCGTCCCATGTACCTACGGCCCATTTGGTACGAAACGCAGAAAATCGAAATTAATTAAAATTTCATTCTGCAATTCGTCCCATGTTTATAAATGGTACAATCAGTAAAAAAAGTGTTAGTGTAGAAATATTAAACGTTGAATTTTTCATTAAGAAATATAATAATCATAGAATAGTCTTCAACTAGAATAAGCATATAATGAAAGTATGTACAATAAACTGTACAGAACATAAAGGTTGATTTGTAAGTAAGTAAATTATATACAGACAGAATTGGAAAATTATGAACTAACAAAGCACAAATTATGTGCAAATGGGTATTATGTAGGCTTGTAATAGGGCTGGGGCCAATAATATATGGCTCGATTAAGGACCAATGTAAAATGAACTGCCGATGCTGAAAATTATTTGTGAAACGGAAACGATGAGGAAAGAAGAAAGTAGAATGCACTTTATGGTATTTCATTTTGAACTATATTTTATTTACTGATTGTACTTATACAAGATATACTGAACTGCTCAGTTATTTGTTATCAATTTTACAAATGTTGATCTTACAATGTGATCTAGTTTTTGTGAAAAGCAAAAGATAATCAATTTAGAGAAACATTGACAGAGACGGCGGGAAAAAAACATATTATTTTTTTTACACAACATTATTTTCAGCCAGTAGCTTAAATTGTTGAATTTATTTTTTGAACAAATTGTGGTATTTCAACTAACTACTACTATCGCCATCTAGTGATGTTTTAGTGAACTAAAACGTTTTATATTGAATTTACTACTTAATTGTCAATTGACAGAGTTCTTGTAGGTTTTCCTGTAATCTACAACTACTGATGACCTATATTCCGTAATTTTTTCAAAATTTTAGGCTCATTAGTTTCGGAGATCAGGGGGGGAATGGTCAATTTTCGTCTTTTTTCCTGAATAAAATGAAAACTATTTATATTTCAATAATGACAAAAATATATTTGAGATCCTGATAATGCGCTCTTTCATTTGATATGTCACACGATATGGTTAGCGAATCTTTTTTTTTTAATGTTGTGATTTACCCTCCAAAAGTGACCCTCAAATTCATAATTTATTTATTTACGTACACATGCACCTTTGGGTCTTTAACTTACATATGTGTACCAAATTTCATCTCAATTGGTCCAGTGGTTTCAGAGCAATCGGCTGTGACAGATGGACGGACAGACAGATGGACAGGCACGCGAGTGATCCTATAAGGGTTCCGTTTTTTCCTTTTGAGGTACGGAACCCTAATTAATATTAAAATAAAGAATACATACTTAAAACAACTTTTTTAAGAACGCAGACACTTGCATAGTCACATAAGTCACAAAATTTCACAGATTCAAGTCACAATAAATGTCACAACAATAAAATATACATTTTTTTTCACATCTACTGAATGTTCTGACCTTTTCTGTCGGAAAGTGTAAACCATACTAAGTAACTTATTTGAATTCTACAAAATACTCCCTCTCCTAGTCATGCACTTGTACAAAGATAATTAGGTAGTTTTATTGCTTTATTGATCCTGGCATACTTTACTTCAAGGGTGATCACCATAACCATTGTTTACTTACTGATAACAACCGCAAAAACATAAATAGTCAAAACAAAAGAATTCATTATATCTTCCATTGGTATCTGCATTTTATTATAGGGACGGACTTCATCAAAAGAATGAACAAATAATACCTCTTCAAAAGTGACCATCGCATCCATTGTTTACTTATCTGGAAGCCATACATGTCAACCAATTGTATTCATTTCGGTAACACTTGAACTTATGCGTTTTCTTATTAAATGAAACAATTACCTGATGTCTTAGATAAAACATTCAGCAATAACATTTTTTTCGCAATCAATTATTTTATATTTAACTATGAACAAAACCACAGCAAAATGTAACAATTCTAACGAAATATACATTTATCTTAATTCTTGTCTCACTGACTGTACCAAGCGTTGATAAGGTTTAAATTTCCATACAAAAAAAGAATGGGACGAATTGCAGAATGAAATTTTGATTAATTTTGATTTTCTGCGTTTCGTCCCAAATGGGCCGTAGGTACATGGGACGAATTACAGAATTACTCATAACCAAAATGGAAAAAATAATTCAGGGCGTTGATTCTGCTAACGTTATGTCAAAATCGTATCAAAATAGTGTTTCAATAGTAGTGCTTTATACACACTATTTACAAGAGTTATGACAGTACGATGTGATGTGAATGTAGTGTGTGGTGTGACCATCAGCAGTGATATAAAAAAATATACATTTCTTGTAACTAGTGTGTAAAAAAGCACTACAATTGAAACACTATTTTGACACGATTGTGATTTAACGTTAGCAGAATCGACACCCTGTTTGATTTCAGAGGGGATCTAAAATTGTATGAATATAAATTATTTGTGTTGTTCCTTTCTGATGTTGATATATTTTGTTTCTATTAAATAAGTATTTAAAAAAAACCTAAACTAATAACTTAAACTAAAAAAAAAAATAAGATATTACAAAAAAGGTTACAAAAATTCTAGTCCCGGCAAATGCCCAGAAGGCTGACAGCATTGTGACGTTGAATGGCAATGCTGGTTTTTTGGGCGAGGTAAAGGCCAGCCCTCTGGCCACGTGTAACCTCAACCAATTTGCGGGCGATAACGCCGTAAAGTTGATGGGCTAATTAGGTATCATTTATATGGTCTTATTCATTGAAAATTACGTCTGTGAATTTTATTAATTTTCTATGGGTTCGGTTCATAGGAGAATCATACTTTATTTAGATGTTTCCTGTTTGGTAAAGACATTGCAGGCTTAATAAATAAATCATTTGCTTGTCTGATAATAAAGATGATTCCGTGCTTCGGAAGGCACGTTCAACCGTTGGTCCCGTTGTGTAACTAAAAAGACTTTCTTTTACAGCCATTCTTGAGTTATAAATTGTGTAACTAACACGACTTTCTTTTATATATATGGATAGACAGATAAAGTTAGATTTGCAAAGTTTTAAACCTGAAAAGTATAAATCAACAGACCACATAATAGCTCAACATTTCCTTAAACCCCATCCGGCAGTTGCATAAAACATTTTGAGGCACTTCAGCGGACACTTGCGCATGCAATATGGCGTCCGACAGCATATTTTAAATACGAATGCGCTTATTTTCAAAATAGAAAAGCTTTAGATGCATTCGAAGTGAATTTATTTGATTCTTTATTCCTTTAGACGTCAGTAGTTACATCTACAGTTACATTACTGTCGTTGCCTAGCGCGACGCGCGTATTCGTAACGATAGTGCGCGTCAAGCGACGGCAACGGCGAGTGCACGGCCATGTTTGGAATGGTCGCCATTAGTGGCATTTCTATCTTGAGCTCCTTCGTGCTTCGGAAGGCACGTTAAGCCGTTGGTCCCGGCTGTTATCGGTCGATAGCAGTCTTTAGCTATGTCAGATGCCTTTAGGTAGCCTGAAATCTGACAGTGTTGGCCACTAACACACCCGGGTCATGTTCCTGTGGGTCTGATTTCTCTGTAAAAAGGGTTACGGAGGTCAGACGGCAGTCGCTCCATTATAATAACAAGTTCTACCAAATCAGGACCTTGACTAATAGGCGCAATATGTTGAATGCACACAAGTTTCAGCAGGGGGCAGCACCGGCTTAGCCAAAGTCACAAATTCAAAACGTTGACGAATGTCGACAAGAACAAAATGTATGGGGTTGACATAAGATTGACCGCGTGATTTATCGCATTTTGTCATTGTCGTACTTTGTAACGTTTTGGTATTGTGACTTTGGCTAAGCCCTCTGTACTTAGGAATTCGGAGCACAAAGTCCAACTTTACGCAATGATTTCATTACAAGATTCCTCATTATTTATTTTTTATTGCCATTTTTCTGATGTCAACCCTCTTTGGGAATGGTTTTGTGCAATCTGTCACCAGTCGGAGAAGTATAAAAATACGGTCTCAACAAAATAATATTTTGACTTCTTCTTCTTCTTTATCCTAGCGTTTTCCCGGTAGCATCCTCGGCCCGTTGCCGGAGTCCAAGGTCTAAGGAAAATTATGACCAAGTAGTCGCTAAGTCTATATTATTAGTTGATAGAAGTTGAGTCACTTTTGGTTTCCAAAGTTATTTGGAAACTTATCTAC
This sequence comes from Apomyelois bistriatella, assembly GCA_947044815.1. Taxonomy (NCBI): domain Eukaryota; kingdom Metazoa; phylum Arthropoda; class Insecta; order Lepidoptera; family Pyralidae; genus Apomyelois; species Apomyelois bistriatella. The sequence goes on from OX345705.1 coordinate 1,373,328, forward strand.
TAACTTCCGGGTAGGTTTCCATAATTCCCGGGAACGGCACATCACTAGTTGTGACAAGAATTGGTTGTACAATAAACCTGCCATACAAACAACAGGCCGTCTGGACCGTAGCCTATGTTCTCGGAATATGACTTTCAAGAAATTCAGCTTAGGATATAACCACAGGGGGTACTACCGTCTCTTAAAACCATGCAAGATCCAGTGAGTAAGGGAGATGTTGCCTTACGCGTTGCAATGTCCCGCTTACTCACTGGATCTTGCATGGTTTTAAGAGATGGTAGTAAGCCACCAGATTAAACACTAGATTAAACAAGGAAAGCAATAAAAAGAGAGGGAATGAGACCATAAACTTGAAAAATCCGGAAAAATAACACCCACATGTACGTGAGCTGGTTCCTCCAGTTCGTATTATGCAGTCGTGAACAAACGGTCCAATATCGCCACATAATCCGTCTTTATTTGTCAACGCCAGTGATCTATCGCTGTGGTAACATTATTACGAGTTTAAATCCATGTAGATTGTACTGGAAATGTCTAGATTAATACACTAACGCTCAACGGCTTAACTTGCCTTCCGAAGCACGGAGTCAGCCTGAAAAATCTGACAGTGCTGGCCATTAACACACCCGGATCTTGTTCCTGTTGGTCTGGTTTCCCTGTATAAAATAGTGAGGAGGCCAGACTACAGTCGCTCCATTGTAATAGCCCCAAATCAGGACCATGATTAAAGGCGTACCTTATTCTCTGAAGCGTAAGCTAAAGATACAACCAGGAAACACGCTCGGACGAAAAAGATGAAGGTGACCAATCCAATCTAAGTATCGCTCGCCGTCACTATCATACTAAATTCTAACCCCCGTATTAGGAAACGTTTGTTAAACCTATTTTAGTTAAAATATGTTTCGTCTCGTTCTTTCACATGAAGTGTCAGGTAGGAGAGAAAGAGCCAAAACATATTTCAGTTAAAATGGGCTTATCAAAGCATTTTGCACTACCCCTTACCTTTCTCTGCATCACTCATTTGGTTGACTGGTAGATAAAGCCTCAGGCTTTAAGTCCCCGTTTACAATTGTATAATAAAGTTAGTTTTAACGTAATAAAGATATTACAAACAAACAAACTCGTTAAAATGGCAATGGGCGGGGCACATAGCGCGCAGAACTGATGGCCGTTGGGGCAGAAAGGTTCAGGAATGGCGAACACGTACTGGCAAGCGTAGCGTGAGACATCCACCTACTAGATGGTCCGACGACCTTATTGAGGTCGCAGGAAGACGCTGGATGCGTCGCTTTAGATCAGTCCCATTGGAAGTCTATGAGGGAGGCCTATGTCCAGCAGTGGACGTTTTGTGGCTGATATGATGAAACAAACAAACAAAGAAAGTTAAATAAATAAATGTCGCTCCTCCGTCCCAAGACCCAGAAATATTATCTACTAACTATTTATAAGTAAAACTTGTGTGGAATTGAAGTGACTTCCATTTCATTTACCTCTATGTCCAGACGTGTAGCTATGCGAAGGCTTTTGGAGCAGTTAGTGTGAGTTTCGCATTTATTTAACGCAACGTGGTACGTAAATATTTCTTCCTTACTTACATCACTTTCTCTAAATGCTCATTACTATTCCGGATGGCGGATGGTAGAGCAAAATATTGCTGTGCTAGTTTTTCTAACCCTGAAAATGATGTGTTGTGTAGTTTTTGTGGGAAGATATTTATAAATTTTGCCATACAGAGGCAATACTGCAAGTTTTATGAATATACCATTGTGATGACAGTGACTTGGCTGTTTTTCTTACTTAAATTAAGAATATTTTCAATGTTAGTTATATTAATTATAAGGCAATTTTTAAATTTAGTGTAAATTTGTCTTTGTTTTATACATAGACCTATTTTAGAAGAGTGGGTCTTCATTTTCAGGTTCTATGAACTTAAATAGTGAGCCCCTGCTCCCCCTTTAGTTTTGTAAACATTTGGATTGAATCAATAAATAATTTTGAATTTTGATTATTTTTTTGAATTTTAACTGTATTGTATTGTTAAATTGTTTACTACGTGAAAATTATAATAAAAAATAACTAATTTTCTTCGTCATCATTTCGGTTAGGTGTCACGGTCAATCGAACATATACACCCTAGTACATGGGTTCTACGGAACCGCCTCTTGGCCTCTGATATGGTTTCTTTATCGACTACCAGATGGCAGCCGGGACCAACGGCTGACATGCTTTCCGAAGCACGGAATCATCTTATTATCAGACAATCGGGTGATTCAAGCCTGCAATTTCCTAACCAAACTGGAAACAACTAAACAAAGTATGTTTCCCATGGTATTCGGAAACGCCTTAATCACTACAAAAACAAAATAATCTTAATTGCCTCTATACACAAAACATATTTTGCAATTTGGTCATTATATTTGTGAGGCTCAAAAGCCTAGAAACAGATCTATACAGCTTGTAACGATTGAGTCAAGCAACGCAAGTAAGCACTTGGATAGCTGTAGTTTGAAGGAAAATACAGTGAGCCACAGGAAAAATATACCACTTTAACACTTACACCTCAGACAGTATACTTTTATTTGCTGCCCACGGTCATCGCGTGTCAAATTCAAGTCACGCGCAGGGTGCATCAGGGCGTAAATATAACAAACTGCACTCCATTACGGAGGACATGTCTGATGCACATTGATAAGAAGCACGTGTGCTTTGTGTGATAGCTTTGATTTGTACTGCTTTAAGAAAACAAACAAAATATATAAATCCTTCTATCTAAAATTGAAGATTTTGTTGATATGTTTTGAATTTATTTATTTTTTCTGCCAGGCTCTTAACGTCTTACTACAAAAGGAGGTCTTACTTTAAAACTAGGTTTAAACTATTATCCATCCAAATCAAGTTAATATTGACAGTTGATGAAGTGAGATAGTGTGATATTACTAGATGTCAACTAGATTAGGGCGGATAATGGTCTAAATCTAGTTTTAAAGTTAGACCTGCTTTTGTAGTAAGACGGTTAATATCTTGGTATGAAATAGTAATCTTTTCAATAGTTGATGTTGAAACTGCCTCGTTGGTCCCAAAAAGGGAATTCGAACAAGAATTCATATTTATTCAATTATTGTAAAAAAGTATAATAATATCGATCAAGATATGGCGTGTCATAGTCACGTAGCGTAGTACAACGTCGTGTATAGTCATCATCATTTAAGCTGCAGGCTGTCCACTGCTGGACATAGGACTTCCATAATGACCTTCCCTCCACCTCCCATGGCTCTACCAACCTCTCGATAATACGAGCCGAATCTTGGAAGAGTGCGCTGTACTAGCATTTCGCATCTCTTTCCAGTCGCACCTGCTTGATCTCCCTACAAGTTCTCTATAGTGTCGCCTATCTATCCAATCATTGCATTTTAATAACCTGTTGGAATCGGTCTGCATACAGCGCCTGCCGGCGACCTTCTTCAGGTCATCCGACCATCTGGTCGGTGAATGTCCGATGCTGCGCTTGCCGGTGCGTGGTCGCCATTCGAGAACCTTTCTGCCCCATCGGCCATCGGTTCGTCGCGCTGTGTGCCCCGCCCACTGTCACTTCAAAGAGCTGGTCTGTGTCAGCAACGTTCGTTCTCCTACGGATTACCTCATTTCTACCTGCGTGGTCCAGTAGTTAAGGCGTTTGCCTGTAGACCCGGTGGTCGAGGGTTCGAATCCCACGGGAAGCATACATACTTTGTTTAGTTGTTTCCAGTTTGGTTAGGATATTGCAGGCTTGAATCACCTGATTGTCTGACAAAAAAGATGATGCCGTGCTTCGGAGGCACGTTAAGCCGTTGGTCCCGGCTGCCATCTGGTATCGTTAAATGAACCACGTCAAAGACCTAGAGGCGGTTCCGAAGAACTCTGACACGAAATGAAGATGATTACCTCATTTCTGCATAGTACTGTTTATAGTCCTTCAACCTAAATTTGTAAGATAGAAAACCTAGTGTACTGGAATGAAGCACTAACTATGAGCCCGGTCGTCTATTCAAGAAGGCTTGCTTGAGCGAACGGAAATAACGACATTTGTTTACGTGTACTACAATACCGTTGTAACTGCATCGTTTCTGCATGATATAACTAAAAATATTTTAGTAAAATGTTTTAAATTTGTCATGAAACATATTATATACTAGCTTTTGCCCGCAGCTTCACCCGCGTGAACTTTCCTCGGGAATAGTATTTTTTCCCGGGTTATTCCCGTTACCCTATGCCCTTCCCGAAACTTCTAATTAAGTATATATCTATGCGGACTCATATTCACATGGAATCATCTTTATTATCACACAATCAGGTGATTCAAGCCTGCAATGTCCTTACCAATCTGAAAATCACTAAACAAAGCATTTTCCTGTGTCTATAGGTACGACCACCAGGTCTGTAGGCAAATCTGGTCATCGCCTTGGCAGGCCTTACCCTCACGTAAAAAAGGCGAGTTTTTTATACAAATTGAGGTAATAACATACAAACAGTGTTTGAATCTGCCGCTCCGCGCTAGGCGACACGGAATGCGGAGAAGCGGGATAGTTGCCTATATAAAGCAGATAAGTCAACACAATGAATAAGTCATTATAATCCAAGTATTTTTACTTAGAGATGCTGCGTTATTGGTGGAATTTGCCACCATTCGCATAGAGGTATAAACAAATTGGCCTCAATTATTCTCATATAGGCAACTAACAATACCCACGAGAAGACAGAGTGATATATTTATTATTAAGCTAAAAAATACTTGGCTAAATGTATAAGCAAATGTTTTTCCTCACATTACAAATTTCAAATAAACCTTCGGGACAAAGCGTGCCATCAAAAGTCAATTATTCAAAATACAATGAAACTTGTCCACTTTCGTTACAAAAACTAACAGATCCAGTGTAGAGTCCTAAAACCCTCAAAAAGTACTTCTAACAACTTCTTTATAATACGCCAACTTTCACCGACCGAATAAACCGAATTAAACTTTATTCCATTTGAAATAGAGAATTCCTGGTACGCAAATACAAAGGAAATATCTTTAAGGTCAAGCAAATTTATTTTGCAGTGACATCAAAGCATTTTGAGCTGTATTCAGCAGTGATAGAATCGTGTGCGAATGTGTTTTTAGGTTTGTTCGAGTAGATGACAATAGTAGCAATTGAGAAAAAACATGAATTTATGTATGAATGGTTTTCGAACAAGCCTCGCTGGACTGGGATTTTTTCTTTCGTATGAATATTGTTTGTTAAGTGATTTATAGGTTCAGAATGATGGGTGGGCGGCACCCGCATACTGATGCTACTGTGGGCTGAATTTTATTTCAAGTTATATGGGAAGAGTTTGGTATTATGACAGTTAGATATTAGGTCACGTTTTCTAAGCACAGTTTTGAAATAGGTAAGCTATTTTGCTATATTTCGTACCTTTCACTCATTTGTTTTGGTAGAAAAAACATCAGCCAAAGTCACAATCGCAAAACGTTAACGAGGTACGATAAGAACAAAATGTATGGGATTGACATAAGAATGACCACGTGATTTATCGCAGTTTATGTCAATCCCATACATTTTGTTCTTGTCAACATACGTTAGCATTTTGAAATGTCACTTGGCTTACATTTGCCATTATAAAAAAAATCTTATTTGGAGGGTGCCTCTTCAAATAGTGTTTTTTTCTTATCTTGTAAGTTATAAACTCAAGTAACCCTGTGCAACTTGGTGTCACAGTATTTCAAAGTCGCCTTCAGCTAAATTGCTCAGTGTCCGCTAAAGACAGTCAGATGGAAGTCGCTAAATTGTAATAATCAGGACCGCCAAACCATGAATAAGAGCGTACGCTCGGCTCTAAAGCGTAAGCTGAAGATGTAACTAGAAAACAGGCTTGGATAGGCCACGATGCATTTAGCCAGATTAAGCATTTAGCAAGCCAATACGATAGAGGCGCAATACTAGCCTGATCATATCACTAATTACAAAACTACCAGACAGATTGCAATAAGAGTTAAACGTTACCTATATATCAATTGGTTTTTATGTATATATTAGATATGTATGTATATTTGTATGTATCATATGTAGTATTTATTATATGCAGTTATTAATTTTTAGATCATATTTATATACTTTTAAAATATTTTGCTTCTATCTGACTTACCCAAAAAGATCTTCTCTGCACCACTGGTTGGTTGACTGGTAGAAAAAGCCTATGGCTTTAAGTCCGCCATTAACATTTGTATGTTATGATTATGAAGTTAAATATATATAAAAAAAAAATGCAAACGTGTCATAACATAGAGAAAAGATATACTACTAAGCTATTGAGCTCCTCGGATTTGTCCAACAAAATGGTTACCAATTCGGAATTTACCTGGGACATCGCCAACTCCTTGTTACCGATTTACCTCCACGAGTCACTACCTAATGCAGTTGGGTCTCATATCGGGAATTTGAAATAGTGCAATCGCATGTTACAAATTCCTTCTTGAGAATTCGCTAATAGTTTGATAGTTGTCGAGACTTATCCTGAGATTCATCGATTTATCTTTTACTAGTTGCACCTTACTACTATACTACTACTTTAGCGCCATGTACTTTATAAAGCGCATTTTTTTGGGAGTTAAAAGTATCCTATTTGTTAATCTAAGGTATCAGCTACCTCCATACCTCCGTACGTACAAAAACAGAACCTTTATAAAATCACTTTGGTCTTTTTTTATACTTTTTACGGCCATGGAAACTAATCCTTTAAGGCCTATCTTGAATTTAATTAATCTTCTTCAGTCCTTCCGTCTTTCTGTCAAACTTTAACTGAAGAAAGCATGAACGTATTAAGTTGAAATTCTTAACATATAATTAATGTCTTCGGTCTCTTTCAGCAGTCAAATAATCAAAATTAACTACTTATACCTGCGTCAAACGATCAAAAGTCATGATCGTAAATATTGCAAATTTTCGTAAATTTTGCTATTCAGTTGGGAACCTTCTTCTTTTGGTGCCATTCATTACTGAAGGTTAGCTGTCAGCTCTTTAAATCTAGCCTTATCCGTAGCGAGTCTGAACAACTGTTTCATTGTTCTAATACCAGTCTATTGGCGGATGTTCCTCACCCATGACATTTTGCGTCCCACTCTGCGCTTTCCGGCTATTTTTCCCAACATGATGGATATTGTGGGTTTCTTAAGATATGTTAAGTTGGGAACCAAAACCTATTTGTTGAACTAGTATCATGAAATTTGGTAAGAAGCAATCATAAAGCACATAATTAAAATTGAATTGAACAAATCTAAAAACTGTAAATTTGTTAAACTTGAAGAAAATGAATAAATAAAGAAAATTTGTATAAAGGAAAGCAAAAATCTTAATTAGTATTGTGTACGGATTTGAATAAATATAGGTAACTAAACGGTAACTATAGGTAACTCACACTAGGCAGATTTTTTGTGTTAGCTAAAAATACTATAAAAATAAAAGGATCGTTTCAAAAATGTATTGACTTTGTTACAAAACGCAGACTAGGCAAAAAAAAAAGACTAGGCTCGTTGTCAAGTGACAGATCCCGGATGTGTATTCAAATCACAGACTACAAATAAAAAAAAAAACGCTAGTTTGACGCGGGTCGAGTCGGTGGAAAGTTTTTTGATTTATCGCCGAGGGATACGAGTTCGAATCCCTCTCCGCGAGAATCCTGAAGGGTTCGAAGTATTTTCATTACGAAATGGGGCAGGAATACTAAACAGTCCGTTGAACGGTGAATTTTTTACTCCATTCTCGAAATAGTTTAAATTTTCGCCGCAATAAGCAAGAGCGTACAACATTTTACTCTGTGGTTCAGTGCTTAAAGTTTGCCTGAAGACCTGGAAATTGCGGGTTTGATTCCCTCGAGAAATATATTGTTCCTAGTTTGTTAGGAACATTGCAAGCTTGACTGATTTACTAAAAAAAGATCATTCCGTGCTTCGGAAGGCAATGTTAAGCCGTTTGTCTTGCCAATAGGTAGTCGTTAAAGGAACTACTACAGAGGCCGAGAGACGGTTTCGAAGATCTCTGACACCAGGGTGTGATAGGTCAATTGACCTAGTAAAGGAGAACGAAAAATAAATGAGAAAGTTTATAAGTTTTTAAAATCAAGTTATTCAGTACCTAAGTTTTGTTTTTTAAATTTACTTTTTGGCTCCTGGACATTATCGAAATGAGATGCGCTTTTATTAATCCGTCAAAACATCCTTCAGTGCCGCATCTGGTAATACTCGTAATAAAAATTTCAAATCCATGGCGTGGTTGGGTGCACTGAAAGTTGATTTGCAAATATGGATTTTTCGTTTGTGGGACTGAACTATTCGAGCGTATTACTAGATGTAATATATGTTTTATTTGTATGTTTATTGGAATCGAAATATATTCCAGGGCTCTTTATGAAATTGTTTCTGACTACATAAGGATTTCATAATATCAATAAGTCTTTATTACAGAGTTTATCAGAGTCCATAAATAATATCCCAACTTGATATTAAAAATGCGAAAGTGAAATTCATGACTTTGAAGCAGCGGGCGAAATCTAATACTTATATAATAATATATATAGAAATCCATATCCATACTTAATATTATAAATACGAAAGTCTGTCTGTCTGTCTCCTCTTCACGGCTAAACTGCTGGACCGATTGTAATGAAATTTGGTAGGGATGTAGTTAACGACCTGAGGTCAAACATAGGCTATTTTTGGGCGCGATATAACCGAGTCCTACGCGGGGCGAAGCCGCGGGGAACAGCTAGTAATAAATATAGGATACTGTCATGTGGCATTTTGATTCAATGGTACCTAATTCCAGATGAAGAGAAAAACTGAAACTGAGACAAACTCAAAGACATAGAAGACAGAAGCTAACCTCAGGCCGAGAAGAAGGCAAGCGAGGCGTACGTGTGAACGTAAGCCCCCTAAAGATGAAGGAGTTATTAAAATGCAATGATTGCATAGATAGGCAACACTATAGAGAACTTGTAGGGAGATCAAGCAGGTGTGACTGGAAAGAGATGCGAAATGCTAGTACAGCGCACTCTCTCGAGGTTCGGCTCGTATAACCGAAAGGTTGGTAGAGCCATGGGAGGTGGAGGGTGCCTAATTCCAATTGTTGTGAGTACGAACGGACTTATAGCGAAGTTTCGACCGTCACCTCAAGAAAACCACTCTAAGCAACTCTCTCTCCTACTATAAGTACTGAATATTTAAACCATTTAAAAAAGGAAATTACTAAGATACTTAACTGTCCTTAGTGTCCGTTATTCTGTCAATTGGCTCTTTTACAAGAACGGCAACTAGTAACTTGAAATCTTACTTGATATATACATTAGTAAAGAAAAGTAAAAAATAAAACATATAATCACGAGTATTACAATTATTTTAATAGTAGATTTGATCAAATTTTTTAATGCTTTATAAGTAGACTAACTAGGAGGAAGACCTATCACAAGATGGGAAGACGAGCTTAAACTAACGGCAGGCCCATATTGGAGAAGGGTCGCACTGGACAGGACACAATGGAAAGGGTTATAGGAGACCTTTGCCAAGAGGCACACTGAACTCAGAGACATTATTTAATGAAAAATGAACACAGGATGCAGCTCAGGATCAAAGGCTCTTAGATAGATAGTAGCCTAGCTGTTGCCCGGGCCTCCGCTTCCGTAGGAATTCTGGGATAAAATATAGCCTGTGTGTTATTCCAGGGTCTAAGCAATGTTTGTTCCAAATTTCAGCCAAATCGGTAACGCCTTTTTCCTGTGAAAAAGTAACCATCCATACATTCTTACAAATTTTCGAGTCTTTGATATAAGTAGGACTTCTTCTAATGTTTTGACCCTTTGACTAGTCATTTTTCCATCAAGAAATGGAGTGGTCTATTCTTAATACCGGCTCGGTAGTAGATTACTTTACCACACGGTGCACTTTGCTTATATTAACCAAATGCAGGTGCCTTTGGCTCCATCCCAAATGTAGTCGCTTTTATTTAGGCTTAGTAATTTCAGTTGAATTTTGCAATGCACTCTTTGCCAACTTGATATAGTTGTTGGTTTAATATTATTTTGATAATATTATTTTCTTGCTGCTCATGAACTAGATGTTATCTATCTCTTTTAAGATATTAATTAAAGTACATTTGACATTAGTTACTAGCTTTCGCCCGCGTGAATTTCCCTCGCGAATAGTCCTTTTTTAGGATGAAAGGTACCCTATGTCCTTTTTAATACTTCTAACTTTGTGTACACAAATATAGCTATATAAGAAATAATGTTACTAACAAACGGGCCTTAGTTGCCAGAAATAAATGCTTTTATTATTATTATTATAGTGGACATGGGACAAGCTTCAGGAGAAGCCTACGATGGTAAGGTCACGTTATACTTCTAACTTTGTGTACACAAAGTTAGAAGTATTAAAAAGGACATAGGGTACCTTTCATCCTAAAAAATAACTGTTCGCGAGGGAAATTCACCCGGACGAAAGCTAGTAACTAATGTGAAATGTACTTTAATTTAATATCTGAAAAGAGTATAGATAACAGCTAGCTCATAAGCAGCAAGAAAATTATATTATCAAAATAATATTAAACCAACAACTATATCAAGTTGGCAAAGAGTGCATTGCAAAATTCAACTGAAATTACTAAGCCTAAATAAAAGCGACTGCGAAATTTCAGGAAGATTGGTTCAGTAGATATAGCGTGAAAGCGTAACAAACAAACTGTCGCATTTATAATATTAGTTAGAATAACATAACATCTTCTATATAATAAAAATCAACAAAATTCAAGTCGGATTTAGAGTTTTGGGAAAATGATAATTTTTTAATTTTATACTTAGGTACATTTAAATTCAAAAGTCTTAAAAAATAAAAAATTGGGTTTTAAAAAAAATTGCCTTACGTCTCGAAGTTTTCTTTTTATGAGGACCGTATAGTAGGATGAACAGAACAAAGTTGGTGAAAAGTTGGTGACCGATAACAAATTCAATACACCCGTGGTGTAGCGTCTCCTTCAGACCTTCTTTAACAATATTAAATTTAATGAAAACAGAAACTTTATTATGTCCACGTAAAAAAGGCTTTGCGTGAAATCTTAACAAGTGTGGGGTTCCGTGAGTTATATTTTTGACTTGCTTTAATCAAATTTCACAAAAATCCATTTATTATGAAATAAAAGTTACCCCGTTCTCTTCTCAGTACTTTTAACTATGCTTCACTAATAGTATAAAACAAAGTAGCTTTCTCTGCCCTTATATCCCTATGTATGCTTAAATTTTTAAAACCACGCAACGGATTTTGATACGGCTTTTTTAAATAGATAGATAAGCATGGGCATAAAAACCTTCATCTTGAATCACATTCAAGAAGAAGGTTTTTATGCCCATGCAAAACCGGGGCGGGTCGCTAGTGAATTAAAAAAGATAACCCGTTTTCTTCTCAGTACTTTTAACTTATGTAATATTTCAAGAAGATTAATTCACTAAACAATGCGTGAAGAGCCATAGCCAAGGGCAACAGCTTAACGTGCTTTCCAAAGCACGGAGAAAATTAAGACGGAAATGACACTAGTGGCGACCCATTCCAGTCAAGCGTCTCTTGCTACTACTTGACACGTACGATCATTACCCGGTTGCCTTAGATCTATCTGCTCTATAGTCTATTCTGTCTTGATATCACAAAAATATAATAGTTAGTACATCAAAATGGTTGCTTCAATTTCACTCTCTCTCTCTCATCTTAGCGCTTCCCGGTTGCTTCCTACAACTGCTGATTGTATCGGAGCCCTGAATCCGCTTCCCTGCTTTTTCTCCTTCATTTCGCCCGATCTTCGGCATCCTTACTTGTGCAATGTGCATGATATCATTTACTGCGAGACGTCTAGCCAGCACTTTTTAGGCTTGCCCCGTCTACCCGACACTAAACTTGTTCCCAACGTAATTTGCCCGTTTCCGTAAAACGTGACCGTACCATCATAGCCGATTCTCCTGAATCTTGTCCACTATGTCCACGAACATGAAACTTTCATAAAGGTTGCCTGAATTTCACTAAAGAACCCTAAAATAAAATGTCCGCCGTCTTTTCATCATTGTTCTTTTTAAAACTTTGTTTTTTCCGGGCGTTCGAAAATTATTTTCTTTATAAACTCGAGAATTATTCACTTGAAAGCACACTAAAAATGCTGTAAACATTTTGAACAGTCTCGTCTTTTTGTCTCTCTTTTTGTTATCATAGCGTATTTCCCTGTATCACCCTAAGACGATAGTAAATCGTTATCGTAAAAAGTAAAAAAAAAGCATCAAAATGCTGGTATTTTTCGTTGGAAAAATTTCTATCATAAATTAATTTTACTGATTTGGTGTTATTTTTAACCTCCAACAAAAAAAAAATGTGTCACAAGTTTAAAACGTGGTTGTCTGTGGTATTGTAGCTCCCAAACAGACAAACCGATTTTTGTTTAGTTTAGTTTGTTTGTAATAACTTTATTGTACTAAAACAAAAGTAAATACAGAAGCATACGAGTACAATTTAAAAAAAGTAAAATGGCGGACTTATCCTAGCAAGTTTTTAAAGCCATGCTCATGAAAATCTGTTTAGTCGATGGAACATCATCAGCTCTTTAATAGTTGATGAGGGGATCTGACTACCTTCCATAGGTCCTATCAATTCGAAATTTGGTACCGTATTACTTCAATGAGCTTGACTGAGCTTAAAGAGCTACATGTATACAACTTTAACATGTTTATATCCCTACTTCTATTGCACATACAAAATTAAACAAGATTAGTAGGTAGCTGCGGAACATTCGAGCGCCATCGTTAATACTATCTGGTCTCGGTTTCCAAAGCAGCAGACCCGGATCTAGAGGAGAGCGAGAGGTTACTTGTCGGGTCATCGTTTTTTGGGGGTAATATATATCATCATCATCACCATTGGCAGCCTTTTGTTATAATTTGTTTCTTTGTTTTATAACCTTAGACATAAGTTTTACTAACATATATGAGTCACTGTTATTTAAATAAATTAATTAATTTTCATTTCACATCCCACTGCTGGATATACTCAATACTGCTCTCTCAATCGGTCTTGTATCGTACTTAATAACTATTCTAAGGGGTAAACAAACAGCCAATGAGTATACATTATAATGAAAATTTAGATTTGTGTTCTACTTTATATCTCATTTTCTTACTTTTCTATTTTTATAATTATAAAGATTTAAATTTAAAAATATGCTGAGATTATTTAGTCAATTAATTTTCATGCGTATCATTGAAATGAAATTAATATTTTTAAAGTCTTATGATTTGATTTGTAAATCATACAGCCCATAATTTAATATGTTGTTTACAAGTAGGTCTAGGCTGGTAATAGCCATAACATAGAACCTACAGGTTGTCACATATTGTAATCAATTGATTTTTTAAGTGTTTGATTAATTTAAGGGCGCCAAAGACGTACACTGCCCTTTTTCAAAACCTGTAGATCCGGGCCAGCAAGTAGTGAGCCCGAAAGCACGGACGCGGCGCCGGCACTGGAACTGCTAAAGTTTTATCGGACATTTCGCTTTATAGTTCTTACTTTTGAATTCGAGCGTTCAATCCTTGTTGGTTTTAGTAGATTGGTTGCTGATAAATATTTCAGGTCTTTCACTCCTTTTTAGGGTTTTGTACTTCAAAAGGCAAAAACAGAACTATAAATAAGATCACTATGATGTTCGTTTGTCTGACTGTCAAACTTTTTTTACTGAGGAACACATAATGTATCAAAATGAAATGAATAACATATATTTAGGCCTACGATCTATTTCGGTTGTAGAATAATCAAAATTATACGTCAACGTGATAAAAACACGACCACGTAAATATTGCAAATTTTCGTAAAATTTGCGATTTCAGATAGAAATCAAAACTTAAGGGGCAAGTAGTTCCTGTTAAACTAGAATCATGAAATTTGATAAGAACCAATATTAGCACTTATCTATATATATAAAAGAAAGTCGTGTTAGTTACTTCACTTATAACTCAAGAACGGCTGAACCGATTTAGCTGAAAATTGTCAGAGAGGTAGTTTAGAACCAGGAGAAGGACATACCTTATTAGCCTACGACATAGGGTAATATCCCGGGAAAAAGCACTGTTCCCGAGGGAAGTACACGCGGGCGAAGCCGCGGGCAAAAGCTAGTTTAGGAATAAATCAAAAAACTGTTAATTGATTTTTAATTTTTTAAGAAAAAAAAAACGTTTTTTTTACATACAAGTTAAAGGAAAGCAAAAATCTTAAAATATAACAAGTTATTTTAAGATTTTTGCTTTCCTTTAACTTGTATGTAAAAAAAACGTTTTTTTTTATAGCTTTTGAATATTGTGGAGTTTTACGGGACCCTCAGGGTGAGAGACCACTTCACTTGGCTGATTTTAAGGGTTCCGTACAAAAATGTACAACGGAACTCTTATAGGATCACTCGTGCTTCTGTCTGTCCGTCCGTCCGTCTGTCACAGCCAATTTTCTCCGAACCTACTGAACCAAAACAGATGAAATTTGGTAGGATGGCGTAATCCTGTGACCCAAACACAAATGTGCAAAGAAAATAAATATTTTTTTAAAATTTTTGGTGGACAAATTAAGAATTATAAAAAAAAAGTTTTGCAAACCTTTTGCTGTTAAGCTCGTTATGAGAATTTCAAATATATTTTTGTTATTATTGTAACATAAATAGTTTTCATTTTATTCAGGAAAGAAGACGAAAATTAAACATTCCCCCCCTAATCTCTGAATCTACTGAGCCTAAAATTTTGAAAAAAATACGGAAAATAGGTCATTGCCTGTAGATTACAGGAAAACCTACAAGAATTCTATCAATTGACAATTAAGTGGTAAATTTAATATAAAACGTTCACTTACGGAAAACCACTAGATATCGATAGTAGTAGTTAACTCGCATCCCATAATCCTTTCACAATAACATACCACAATTAATATAAAAACTGACATTGGCATTGTACGGAATCCTTTCCACGCGAGGTTCAACTCGCACTAGCCCGGTTTTTTTAATAATAAAACGTCAAATTATTTTAATGTAAATTTACATCATTAACATTTTCTCCTTAATGATGAGGAAGGAAAATCAACGTTTTTACACCATTAAGAAAACGTCGACCTAACATGATTATATTTATCTAATTAATTAATCTTCGAAGTGATAAGGAAGTTACATGGGGAAGTGAAAATAAGGGGCGAATTTCGGCGACATCGCATTGGTGACATATTGATATTTACCGACTATGCCAGAAGGGAAAATATTATTTTTTTCGTACAAGCGTTTTTCCTGGTTTTATCTTCAGCTTACGCTTTAAAGCCCAGGGTACGCGATTAATCATAGTCTAATTTGGCGGTACTGGTTAATACAATGAAGCGACTGACGTCTGATCTCCGTAACACTCTATTTTAATACAGGAAAAAAAGACCAATAGCAACATGATTCGAGAGTGTTAGTGGCCAACGCTGTCAGATTTTTCAGGCTGTCTGAAGGCATCTGGCATAGCCTAACGACTGCCGTGTATTGATAACAGCCAGCACATGACCATCGACTTAACGTGCTTTTCAAATCACGCAGAACTTTAAGAAAGAAATGCCACTAACGGCTACCAACAAGTATGATAACATTTTCTTTTAATAGCCTTAAGTGTCCCACTGCTGGGCAATGGCCTCCCACTTGTCTTCCATGATTCACTAAACAAATACGCCACTTTTAAACACATTGGTTTAAGTAAATAAATAAATAAGTAATTAAAGACAAATCACACAGAATGAGTTAGCCCCAAAGTAAGTTCGAGACTTGTGTTATGGGATACTAACTGAACGATACTATATTTTATCAATCAAAGAGCCAGGCAGATCAGAAAAATATCAGTTTCATCTTGATTTGACCGGAAATCGAGCTCGGGACCTTCTGAGTATTGGTCAGGCGTGTTAACCATTAGGCCACGGAGGGTTTAAGTGTATAAGTTCGTTCTTGATGCTAATCCGTCGAACTAAGCTATCGTATTCCTCTAATACAAGCTAACACCGATAAGTGTAGTTGAGAACTTCACTAATTTTAACTTCCAAACTACCTAACTAACTAGACGTGTAGGAAAACAGAAAAATCTATGTGAAGTCTAATTAGGTGAAACTTGATTTCGACTTTCAGACTTATGTAATTTTAATAAGGTCGAATTCGATGTGATGAAGTAAATGTGAAAATGTTTTTTGGCTCTTTTCAGGGTACGAAAGTTATCGTGAGTTTTGAATTTTTTCTTATTGATATGAGTTTTTAGTTTTTAAAATTATTTGCTCCGAAGTTTTACTATGGATTATGTCAAGCATGAGAGACTAACTTGTTGAAAATATGCTCATTAATTTTCATTTTTTTTTTATAAGAAAGTTGTCTTTGGTAAATTCCTATAATTACTCAGGCTGGGTTGCACCAACTTACTTTAATAATAACTGTGTAGTCAAAGTACCGGTTAGGTGAAAAATGGGTTGCACCATTTTGACAATCATCGAAATACCTAACTTTTACGCTAACCGTAACCGCCTAAACTTGACCGGTTAGCGCTATTGTTATTGTCAATTTATCTGTCAGACGGGTTAAATAACCTCCACGGACGTCATTATACTTGTAACCATGGTAACTTTGACTATGCTACAAAATACGACGGTGTAACTTATGTCGCTACAACGGTAATAGTTAGCAGTAATGTTACTGTTACATTTGACTTTAACTGTTACGATAACAGAGGGCTTAGCCAAAGTCACAATCGCAGAACGTTCACGAGGTACGACAAGAACAAAATGTATGGAATAGACATAAGATTGACCACGTGATTTACCGCAGCTTATGTCAATCCCATACATTTTGTTCTTTCGACATTCGTTAGCATTTTGAAACTTGGCTACGGATGCTGATACTTTAGTGTGTAACCCACTCTTAGACCGTATATTCAGATTGTAGAAATGCTCGTAGGATCATTATCAGCTTGTGTTAGTGGCAAAAACTGCCAGATTTTTTCAGGCTGCCTTAAGCATCTGACACAATTTAACGACTGCCATCTAGCGGTAACAGCTCAATCTAACGGCTTCATGGGCGTTCCGATGCACGAAGAAGCATTTGATATGGTACTTGTGGTCACCAATCCAAGTCGAGTCGTCGCTTGACACGCACGATTGTTACAAACATGCTTGCCAGGATAGCTACGGACTAAAACCCAATGTCACTAACAAACATACAAACAAAAAACATACTTTATGGCTTCAACGTATAATTACAATTCTCGCGGATTCGCACATACCTACTAGTAATTTTCAAGTAAGTATATCAATTTCAAAATTATCATGAGACGAGTCAGTGGGTAAAGCTAGTGATAAATAGCAAAGAACGTAAATCAGATACGTCCAGTCCAATTGACGTGACGGATGAGTTATACTGACCGCGATCCATATGCGCGGAGTGGTTTAGTAACATGAGGAGATAACGGTATAGAGAGGAGTTTCATTTAGCTTTTCTTATATTTTAAGAGAGTTGATTACCTACATAGGAATAGGCCGATCCTTTTCTTTTAGAATGTCGAAAGAAAAAGCTTTTACCGGATTGAAGTGGTATCCAAATAAGCCCATATGAGAAAAGCTAATTATTAAATACCTTGGAAGTCTGAAATACTATGGAAAAGAAAAATTTTTACACTTTGCTTGAAGAAACCCCTTAGTCCAAAGAAGTTAGAATCGCACTGTCTCTCTAGACGCATTTTTTTTTTTTATCTGCCTTAGTCCCATTTCGTTTCCTTTCGGGCGTACCGATCTCAACTCAGCTGAACTTTTTCTCTTTCTGGAACTGTTTGCTGGATTATTGAATAGAATTAGAACTATATAAGTGTGAGGCTGCTACCACTACACCTGCAACCTGGACTGGCGCTTTCCTCGACGCTATGTCCCAAGCGCTCTATAAATGGCTCGACTGCTGGATGATCCTGTGGGTCTAAAAACGCCACTTTGAGCAATTCATCTAATCGAATTCATATTACGAATTCCTTAGTAATTCTTTAGCAATTCCTATTTCTTTCAATTTTTTTGAAGAGGAATTGCAAAGTTTAGTTGGCCATTTTACAAAAAATAGAGGAATTGCTAAGAAATTCGTAATATGAATCGATTCGATGAATTGTTCAAAGTGGCGTTTTTAGACCCCCTGCTCTCTTGCTCGACATCGGCCAGATTGTTTTCGGTCCCCAACTTTGTGCTTGAACTATCCACAACCCTAATTGTATCACTTTAAGGCGCTGTGCATCAGGGGAATACCGTAAAACGTCTATTTTTTCGTCGCGCAGTTAGCTTTATTCTTCATTGAATACAAGCATGAAAAAAATATGATGTATAGTTCAAAGATCAAAATAAATGGATACATAAAAATATTTAAAAAATAATAATTAAAACCTAGCTAAATAAAATAGCAAAAAAGCTATATCCAGAAAAGGTTTCGTCGCGAATTACTTGATATCTTCAGCGACAACTACCAATTTTTTTACGTCTATAAAAAGAATAATATAATGACCCAGATGGATACCTAAAAAAATTACAAGATTTAGTCATAATTATTGAAATATTAAATTAAAACTGGAAAATTTCACCCGAAATGGCATTGAACGGAGACTAGTGACAGGCCAACCCAGTATCGCCACTTTCAACCTTATTTCATTTCGCGTACGTACTATAATCGCACTTCATTCCTCTTAAATACCTAAGGGTTGGGGATACAGCGCCTTAATTGTATCACTCTGGAAATAAACAGCAGTGCTAGATTTCTATATTTCCAGATATCTTTTATTATCTCCTCGTATAGCAAAAAAGTTTTATAAGCGACGCGTCCTAATTCGCTTGGTTACAAACTAAAATTCATACTTATCAACAGGCTTGCAAGATCACTGGGTTTTCTAAACCGCCACTCGGCCTCTGGTGTAGTCCATTTTACGTATATAATTATATTGCTTGGTGATTCTTCTTCCTAGCGCGTCGACGTTCACCTTAAATACCCTTGGACGCCTAAAACTTGTGGCTTACCACCATCTCTTAAAACCATGCAAGAACGATAGAGTAAGGGAAATGTCGCCTTACACCATTTATTGCGCTGTCTCGCTTACTCACTCGTTCTTGCATGGTTTTAAGAGACGATAGTAACTAAAAGGGCTTAGTAATTAAAAGTATAAAATTCTTGTTCTAAAATTCAAAGTACCAGTATCAGTCATAATATGTTTTACTAATAGCAAATTAAACAAAAAATAATAATAAGCGGGATTTTCATAAAAACGCGATTACCTTTGATCTTCTACGTGATTTATTATAGCGTTGTTTGATTTTCACTGTTTGAGTTTACATTGCCCAAATACTGGAATATGAAAAAAAATCTCGTTTCTGTAAAGGTTTTGTAAATATTTATCTTGTTCTATGGCCGAATTAATTTTTGTTTTATTATTTACTAACTTTTGCCCGTTTCTTCGCTGGCGTGGTACTCCGTTGATTAATAAATAAATATATATTTATTATATTGGAGGCTGTATTTCTGAACACGCATTGTGACAAGATTCCTCCTCGCTTGACCACCGGCAGCTTGGGTCTTCTCTTCGCTGCCAGTGGGTGCCCCTTTTTATATTTTTAAATGTTTTTTTTTTAAATGTAAGTAATTATGATATAATAAATTTTAAAAATGTAGAAAAGAGAATGAAAATATAATAAAAGTACAAATATTTGTCTCTGCTTTATATATTCCAGATAATATTGTACATTATTTTGATAAGCTGCACTCCGCGGTGTTTTCCGCGTTTTATTACATGTATTACAAGCCCCGGCTTCGCATGGGCAACTTGAAACTTGACTCAGTGACTTGACTAAATGAATAGAATTCAAATAAAACTTGATACTGGCAAAAATCAGCAATATTGATTGCCATATTGTGGATTAATTCCACAACCAAAAAAAAAAAACTTTATAGAACGCGGAAATCGGCCATTTTGTGTTCCAATTTTAAATCCCGTGAATTTATCTCGTCAAAATCCTTTCACGCAACGGATTTACCGCAAAAGCAATGCAAATTCGGAATCCTTGAATTAAAAGGCTCCTTTTAATTAGAATTCCAATTAATGTCTTCCTTTGTGACTCAAGCATGACCCTGCTTGATAATTACTTACCTATTTCTCGTGACCTGATTTTTAATAGTCAAAAATATAGTTAATTGACCAAAGACTAAAAGACTAAGGACGTACTGTCTAAAAAGTCGTAGAAACAAAAATTGGGATGCCACATGTTTTACCAATTCAGTCAGATAAATAATCGTTATCACTGGATACGAATTGTATGAATAAACATTGAAGTTTTAATGAATTTAGTCCAATTAAAATTTATTTAACGATTTTAAAGGCAAACTGTACATAAGAGATAACAGACCGACAAATCAATGAATACAAACATAAACCACTATCTCCTTCACTTACACCTTAAGTTGTATTCTTTATTATGGTGCCCACTGTACATGTTCAAGCAAATTTCCATGTTTCTATTTCGCTTTGGATAATAAATTACTAACAAGATATTATTCAATAAAAATATTAATAAAACAACGACTGATGACAATACAAATAAATCTTTCATATTTCGTCCAAATATATTTTTTCTGTCTGTACAATCCGCCATTTTGTTTTTATGTTGACGTCACATAGCCTATGTCAGAATAATGGAAGGAATTTAAAAATACCACACACATCTCTCAAATATATCCCTGTACATATCATCATTATCATTTCAGCCGCAGGCTGTCCACTGCTGGACATAGGCCTCCCCCAAAGATTTCCAGAACGACCGGTTGGAAGCGGCCTGCATCCAGCGTCTACCTGCGACCTTATTTAGGTCGTCTGACCATCTGGTCGGTGGATTTCCGACGCTGCGCTTGCCGGTGCGTGGTTGCCATTCGAGAACCTTTCTGCCCCATCGGCATTCGGTTCGTCGCGCTATGTGCCCTGCCCACTGCCATTTCAAAGAGCTAATCCGCTGGGCTATATCGGCAACATGTTCTATGTATCTCCTAATTTCTGATGCGGTCTCGAAGGGAAACACTGAGCATAGCCCTCTCCATAGCTGTTTGGGTGACCTTGTACATACACGAATCCTAAAAACATTACAATCATTTTTGGTTCGATGTGCCAATAAAACCCAATTAAAACAGTATTGAAAGTGTAACAAATGCTTGTAATTAGAACAGATTTAGATTGTTTACATTCCTTAGACTAATCGCAACAGAAGAAATGGAATTCTTTAAAAAAGGTAATTGCTATCCATTATTTTAACAGAAGATCTAAGCATACATAGAGACAGACAGCGGGATGGGACTTTGTTTTATACTATGTAATGATAATGTTGATAATGATTATGAAACAGTAAGTAGGTCAGCGAAATAGCGCAATATATGTTGTAAGGCGACATCTCGCTTACTCACTCGTTTCGAGCCTTCTTTAAAAAAAATTTTTGAGTAATGTTGGCACCTACTAAGAAAGATAAAAGTAACAAAATGTAAAAAAAGAAACAAACATTAACAAAAATAGGCTCCGACTCAGCAGTTGGAGGTCTATAACAGCGCTGGTCTTCCATCGGGACCTCTTTTTGGTGGCTCACTACCACCTCTCAAAACCACGCAAGAATGATTGAATGGGATATTATATGATTTTAATACAATAATCATTAGTATTAAACCACTAAAACTTCACCATTTAGCTCCGGCAAAAGCCTGTTTCATTTGTTTCTAATTAAACGGGATTTAGCAATTAGGCACAGCAAAACAGTATCCATGTGGTGATTATAATTTATGTTATAATTGGACTATTTACTCCAATATTAATGTTAATTGGGATACAATACTCTAAGCTCGATATAGTATACTATTTTAATGTCTCTCTCACTCTCTCTCTCTGCTGGCCCAGCGACCCCGAAGTGGATTTTGGCCTCTGAAACGAAAGAGCGTCACAGTTTTCTATTCTGCGCGATGGCTCGCCAGTTTGTACAGCGCACATCTCACGCAGGTCAGCCTGCACAGCATCGCTCCAGCGTTATCTAGGCCGACTATCTTAATGTGATAATGGATTATTTTATTGCATAATCATATTATTTTAGCGTCATGTCGAATGCATACCGTTCTCTTTGTTTTTCAAAAAGGAGTTAAAAAGTTAAATTTCTTTACTAGCGCGGAACACCCTGTGGTTTCATTCGGCCGTGGTGTGTATATCTTCCCAAACAATCAAACTATCGTATAGAAAGATTTTTTTAAATTCGACCAGTAGTTTTTTTTTGTTTTTTCGCCAAGCGACGCAAATACGTCAATCAAGATTTCCGTGTGATGATGTAGAATTAAGACCGGGCTTAAAGAGCCTTCCGAAACGTGGAAAAGCTCAAGATAAAATGCCTATAGCGGCGACCAATCTAAGTAAAGCCACGCTGCTGTCACTCGACATACACGATCCCCACGCGTGCCTTGCTAGCCTATCTCGCTCCTCGTTTCTGTGTAAATGCAATCC
Organism: Apomyelois bistriatella; assembly: GCA_947044815.1. Classification (NCBI taxonomy): domain Eukaryota; kingdom Metazoa; phylum Arthropoda; class Insecta; order Lepidoptera; family Pyralidae; genus Apomyelois; species Apomyelois bistriatella. Next base: position 1,395,942 of record OX345705.1, read on the forward strand.
CCCTAAATAGACTGACCCTCGACCCGTCCATGCCGGAAATTACCGCGTCTGCCAACGGGAAAAATTTAACGACAGCCTTATCTGCTACCCCACAGAACAGATAAACTATCCGAATAGAAATGTTTTGACGCGGATTTAGTTCCAGGATCAGTGTGGCAGCGTATTCTCTCTTTTTATCTTCAATTAATACATGTAAACTCATGTTAACTACACCCCACCTTATAAGGAATGTATTACGTAGTTTACAATAAAGCCACCTAATATTATCGACCAATAACAGTTGGAATAAATGACACAATCAAATTCCCCGCCCAATTTTTTTGTGTGAAACTTTGGCATGCTAGCCGAACTAGTGACACCTTTCTAGTGCGCTATGCCACTTCTTGTTAATATTTCTAGATTCTGTGGCAACCCCCTTTATAAGGCGTTCTATATTGTGACGTAGGTTAGTTTGCTATCTGATATTGGTTTAACCCATAGAATAAAGGAGTTCATTTGGTTCTTTCTTCGGTTCCGAAGAACTTTGACAGGGTGTGCATGGATGATTGACCGTGTCACCGACACAAAATTATGATGATGATATTCTGTTGTTTATCGATAACTAATTTTTGTTTTTTTTTTTTGTCTCTTCATTTTGTTTTATTATTTACCTGCTTTTAGCTGAACGGATGAAAGGAACCATACTTCTAACTATGTGTATGCAAAATTTCAGAGAAATTGGTTCAGTAGATCTTGAGTTATAAGTGTAGTAACTAACACGACTTTCTTTTAATTATATACACAGACAACTACTTTAATATAACAATAATATTAATAAAATAAGAGACAAAAACTACTTTTAATAAGCTTCTAAAAGCACGGGCGAAATCGCGAGACACAGCTAGAGTAAGGTAAAGTAAATGAATAAGCTATTTAACAAACAATAACATTAAAACTGTGTATCCCTTAAGCATGTTTTAAGAAAATTAGTTCGACGGAAACAAACTGGACTATGTATTGAAGCTGATAATTTTTTTTCGTAGTTAGTAGTTTAGAAGTATCTAAATAGAATGAAACATATATCACGACTAGATTCACCGGACATGTTTTTATTAGAATTAAAAATAATCCTAAAGAATCAGATAAACCCACAAACCTAACCACATAATAATATTATTTCCACCGTAACACCTATAATCTGCTAAATAGGTACAAATGTGTTTGTCAGGGCAACTGGAACCATCAATATTATTGTCACGTTTTGTCCAACTCGGGCACGTGTCTCACACTATAGGTGGCTATATGTACTCTGATAAAAATAATTAGTGCGGTCTACGTGCGGTCCAAGTTAAAAGTATATCTAGTAGGGTTCTCCTAAGTGTTCCGCTTCTTCTTATTATTTTCGAGTCTAAATGGCTGTGCTATATATAAATATGTATTTTAAATATGTTTAGCCACGTTCATCGCCCTGCCGTTTGCCTTCCCCAAATCAATCGTACAGGAGACTGGACAATTGAGACATATCAGGAGATGAGCCATAGGCTGGACAACACCGCAATCGCACAGGCTGTCAGTTGAAAAACTCCATCTAAATCTGTTTTATTGGCATCTCCCAACACCAGTTCGGAGTCTATTTAAAGACTCCCGCTTATATTTATGTAAGTGTCATGAGAATCTACTTTGACAACTGTCAAAAATAACTCTGACGTGATTCTTTTAACGACTACCATATAGTAGCCGGGACCGAGGATTGACGTCTAACAATTTCAAAAAGGAAGGCAAACGCCTTAACAACTGGACCACGGAGGCATTGCTTATTTTTTAATCCTATGTTTTAACTTAACACTTTCGCTGACAGTAACGTCTCTAGACGTTAGATAACAATTAACTGTTATTGTTACCTCGTTTACTGGCCACGAAAGTGTTAATAATTATCTGGCTTTAGTTTGGACCGCCGATTCCATGTCCATAAGCACAATCAATTAGTTTTTCAATGTTTCAAATTTTTTTAATTACTTAATTTATCTTTCTTGTAGAACATACGATACACTTTTCTTAGTATTAGATTTATTTTTCTCGTAATATCAGCGTATTTCCCGTTGTGTTCTTCATTTTGCTTCGGAGTGCAAGATTTATTTCATTCCACAATAATAATATTAAAGTGTCCTGAAGTAGTGTTTAGGTAGTTTCTATTATTAGAAAATAAATATGATCTGGAAACAACGATCATTGCTGGGAATAGCGTCCATTTCTTTCCATTGAACCTTTGGATAAAGCAGTACAATTTTATTATATTCGGTAAATTATAAGCGTTTGGCGTTAATCTACGGCGAGTGCGGCTTAGTTTGGATTGGTCGCCATTAGTAGCATTTCTATCTTGAGCTCCTCCGTGCTTCGGGAGGCATACCGCCCGGATGACATCGCTAGATTACGAATGCCTTTAGGCAGCCTGAAAATCTGACAGTGTTGCCACTAGCAAACCCGGATTAGGTTATCATTGGTCCAGACCATAGGCATAGGCAATGGACTTACCCTTTTTACAGAGAAACCAGTTTCTCTGTAAATAGGGTAAGTCCATTATAATAACCAGTATCGCTAAATCTAGACCATGATTAAAAGCGTACCCTGGGCTCTGAAGCGTAGGCTGAAGCGACTCTACGACATGCTCAAAGAACTATGTAAAGCAGAAAGCGTAAATGTGGGTTTAATTACAAGGTCGTATGAAAACTACCTTGATTATCTGAACCATTATTTGAATTGTCTGGGCATATCACGATCGGCTCAATTTGACAATTAGCCCACGACAAACATTTATTTATTTTAGGGAATTACGCGTCGATTCTGTACACAGTCAAGTAGCCTTAGAGTATTAAACCAACCAGAGGCGGCACGCGCAGTTATATCTACGTGAAAGTCTGACACATTCTGAGGAAATACGCACAATATGTGTTAAAAATATAATTAGTCTGTGGTGAACTTCCCGCTTTCTTTATAGTTTTATCTATTATCTTTCTAATCTGTGGAAATTACGTATACGTTTTGTAAGTAGGTATTATTTGTTATCACTACATAGTATAAAACAAAGTCGCCTTCTCTGTCCCTATGTCCCTTTGTATGCTTAAATCTTTAAAACTACGCAACGGATTTTGATGCGGTTTTTTTTAATAGATAGAGTAATTCAAGAGGAAGGTTTTTATGCCCATGCGAAGCCAGGGCGGGTCGCTAGTTACGAAACATAATTTTAATCTTGAAGTAAACCGTACTTTCATTAGCACAAATGCATATTCGTCACGTCACAACGCACACACTAGACAAAATTATCCAACACAAGCAAAAAATACACGCTCAGAAGTACAAGCAGTACAATCGGGTCATATTCTTTTGGCAGAGAGGTTCGCCTATGGCCTCTCCGGTTGGTTAAATGCTCTAAGCGTAGAACACAAAGCTAACTCGTCACGTTTGTTTGTTCGAATAAGTTGCTAATTATTTCGTTTGTCGCTACACTGCGGCTTGCCGACACTATAGAGGGAATGGCGTTGTTTGTGGAAATTTGGGAAGCGTAAGAACGGTTATTATAAAGTAGATTTTATGTCAACGTTTGTTGAAATCAACATTTAAGACCTCGTTATATGGGTGATGTTAAATGAAACATTGTGTAACAAGTCCTTATTAATTAGTTCTTCTTTCGTATCTTAAAGCCTAAATACAGAAAATACAAACAGCAAAACATAACTGTTTTTTTTTAAATCTAACTAATATTATGAATGCGAAAGTGAGTAAATATATTTGTTTGTATCTTCACGGCCTATCTACTACACCAATCTTCCTGAAATTTTGCATACACATAGATAGAAGTATTAAGAAGGACATAGGATACCTTTCATATCGGTAAAAAGCACTGTTCCCGTGGGAAATTCACGCGGGCGAAGCCGCGGGTGACTGCTAGTAATTAATAATATTCATGTTGTCTAATATTGGCATCAGAAAAAAAGAAGAGAAGTTAAAAGAGTTGATAACTCGCCGGTCAGCGATATAATAATATTTTCTTAGGTTTCGAAAAAAATCTTTGATACAATTCTTATAACTATTTTAATAATACAGCAATCCACAAATATAAAGAATATCCATCTAACCATTCGATATCATTACGAATTGCTACTGACAGACCCGATTGATATGAAATAAATCATGTTGATAGGAGATCGCCCTTTGGTATAATTAAATAACATCAGATGATGAGGGTCGTGGGACGTTGGGATATGTTGTCAGAAACTATACGAGTAGGTTTGCTATGTGGTATGGTGTAAGTGAGAAGCTTAAGGTGATACCACGGTGAAAACTAGCGCCACCGTCATTTAAAAATCATTATTCCCTGAAAACACACGTTTTTAAAAATCCGTGTTATGTAATTATGGGTCTGTATCTGGAGTTAATTTTAATCATATCAAATTATAGTTCCATACAGTTACAAAGTGCAAAACTGCTAAAAGTGGCCGTTTTAAGCAATATTGCAATTTGTAACTATAAGGAATATTAGCTATCCGACCGAATTACCCATTCGGTCTAAGCTTTGGCACTAATCACGGTAAAGATAGGAGCACCAACCCCGCTCCTATCACTGGGATCCAGCCTGAAGCTTACCAATCCCTCGTCCGTGCCTACCTATGTTAATCTACTACTATAATTTAATATGTTTCTTTATGTATATAGTTTTGTTGAGTTAGTATCCCATAACAGAAGTCCTATTCTTATTATCTATTGTTTAGTTAGTACTTACCTATCTGATATCAGAAGTATAAAAAACTTTGTGGCTAGGTAATTTAGTGTGAATTGTCCATTATATACATATTTATTACCAGCTTTCGTCCGCATCATCATTTCTACCGGCTGGCCACTGCTGGACATAGGCCTCTAAAATGACTGGTTGGAAGCGGCCTGCATCCCGCTCCTGCCTGTGACCTTCTTCAGGTCATCATACCATCTGATCGGATCTAAGTTCCAGATCTATTAGTAAAATAAAATAAATAACATTATCGCCCAAGTCTAGTGACTTTGACAATAAATAATCATACAATCAGACAAAACAAATGTAGAAAACTTTTTTATGTCCAAAACAGAATTGGATTGTTGAGATTGTGTTTTATTTATAGCCATAAAATATTTTTAGGCAATAAAATGAATAAAAAGTTTGTCTTAAGTTATGGTATTTTATTGTTGAGCACAACTTTAGTTTTACAAACATTTTCTCTGAATAATATAACCGGTCGTCTTGATGGCGTCAACTGAATTAAAATTATTAATTTAACGTACTAGGTTTACAGCTGAAATTGGCGTTTTTATGTTGCAACCACAGAATAGAGCAACCGCAAAATGTTAACGAGGTACGACACGAAAAAAATGTATGGGATCGATATAAGATTGACCACATGATTTAGCGGAGCTTATGTCAATCCCAGGGGCTTGGTCAAAGTCACAATCGCATAACGTTAACGAGGTACGACAATAATAAAATGTATGGGATTGACATAAGACTGATCACGTGATTTAGCGCAGCTTATGTCAATCCCAGACATTTTTTGCTTTCGACATTCGTTAGCGTTTTGAAATTGTCACTTTGGCTACGGGTGCTGAGAAATTATACTGTGGTTGCAACCCCTTTGGGCTGTGTACATATACTAATATAATAAAGCTAAAGATTTTTTTTTGTTTGAATTCTTCGCTTATAACTTTATAACCTGGTCCAATTTGAATAATACTTTCATTTTTAAATGAATTTTATGTTATACTAGCTTTTGCCCGCGGCTTCGCCCGCGTGAACTTCCTTTGATAACAGTGCTTTTACCCGGGATGAAAGGTATGTCCTTCTCCTGAATCTAAGCTACCTCCCCACCAATTTCCAACCAAATCAGTTTAGCCGTTCTTAAGTTATAAATTGTGTAACTAACACGACTTTCTTTTCTATATACAAATGTATGTTGTGAGAATGATTAAATGAACATACTCTTATGCTTTATAATAATACTAGCTTTCGCCCACGGCTTCGCCCGCGTGAACTTCCCTCGGTAACATTACTTTTTCCCGGGGTGATAGGTACCCTATGTCCTTCTCTTGGTTTGTAGCTACCTTGCCACCAACTTTCAGCCAAATTAGTTCAGCCGTTCTTGAGTAATAAATTTTGTAACTAACACGACTTTCTTTTATTTCTATTTATCACTAGATTAGTATTAATATATACAGTCTCATAATCATTAAATAACTAATTAAAAATAAAATAAACCCTGAAAGATTTCTTCAAAAGCCTATAAAATTTAATTTACTATGAATAAGTGATAAAACTCCCCTTATTCACACGGCTTAGTTTTCATTGGCCTTCATTATAAAAAATAATTTGAACAGCGACAGTATACTAATTATACTTATCTTTGATCTTTAATGACTTTGCTCCTATTTCGCTAAATAAAAATATTTTTTTAACATTTTGTGCTATTAGGTGGCACGTATAAATTGTATCCTTTCAATTTAATATCGATTCCCCTTGTTTTTGGCAAAATCAACCTGTGGAAAACTGATGTGGGACGCTAGTTTATACAAAAGTACACTTTAATTTTCTAGAATTACAATTTTAATTTAGTTGGCTGCTATAATTATAGCAAAATTATTTAATTTAGTGTATATGTACTATAGCCTAGAACCTTTCCCATGCATCAGGATTTCTTTCATATACAAAAAGAATTTTGCAAATTCGACCAGTAATTTTCAAGATAGAAGCGTTCAAACAAACAAAAAAACTCTTTAGCTTTATTATATTAGTATAGATTTAACAAATTTTACATTAAATATTAAACCGAAAAAATTACTGTAAAATAATAGTTTATGGCTTTACTTAATTTGATCTCCATAATATGGTTGGTTTAGCTTTACTAATTTGAACATTCATATGATCCTTAATTTTGTTACGAGTTTGAAATCACTATATTTTGTAATCCTATTTAATCGGATTGACTGCGTTTTGTTAATCTGTATTAGGGTGAGTACTCACCAATCATATGAGAAAAACTAAATTATATTAGTTATCGGTTATATCATATATGCAACATTTTTAAAGTTTTACATACCTTAAAAGGCAAAAACGGAATCCCCATATATGCTAGACTCATCTGTCTGTTCTGTCTGTCAAATTTTTTTCATAAGAACGCCCTAACCTGAACCTATCGTGTTGAAATTTATAACATATACTTAGGCCTACGGTCTCTTTCGGCTGTAAAATAATCAAAATTATACGTCAACCAAGGAAACATTTAATAACAAACAAATTATATAATCAAAAATCTTCAAATAAACTGTTAAGTAAGTCTTTTTGTAACGTTTATTAAGCCCATTTTAACTAAAATATATTTTGTTTTTTTTTTCTGCCTTATCTAAGATACGCGTGAAAGAAACAGATTGCTATAAGTATATACACAATTGCTTGTCATTTTACATTAAATTTTACATCAAAATTACAGTTTAAATTTCGGCTTAATATGTCCTCTAACAAAAAAAAAAAAAATTATGTCAAGCATATTTGGCATAAAACTCAGCGCATAAATTGCAAGTGAGTATCACGCCTTACAGATGTACCTTTTAAGGCTTTTGCAGCCATGAATTCTTTAACAAGCTTAATATTTATGTAGCCCTTTTGCTGTTCCAGGGTTTAATAAGAGTTTAGATACCGGCCAAACGTTAATTTGGGGGCAGATTAAGAGATTATTATACTTTAAATTGGGCCTAAAATATTTATCGCGGTCTGACCGCAGCGTATTATAAACTTGGGAATAGTTAAAGGAAATTTAGATTTGCATGTATTATTTATGTAATATTTATATTTATTTTAATTAATTAATGTATAAACTTATATTTTTTATTTATATTTATTTCAAACTTTACTTATACTAACACTATACATTTTAAAGTCGTAAACTAGACCGATTTTGATGAAATTTAGTCAAAGATCGAGGGTTGAACAAAGGCGCTATATTGTCTGCCCTCGTGGTCAAGTGGTTAAGGCGTTTTCCTATAGACCAGGGGGTCGTGGGTTTGAATGTCGTCGCTTTGCAATGTGGTAAATCTGATAGAGACCCTTTGATTCCCACAGGAAGCAAATTTTATTTAGTTGTTTCCAGTTTGGTTAGGTCATGGCAGGCTTAAATCACACAAAGATAATTACGTGCTTCGGGAAGGCCGTTTGTCCCGGCTGCCATCTGGTAGTCGTTAAAAGAACCACGTGCGAGGCTGAAAGGCGGCTCCTAATAACTCTGACACCAGGGTATGCATGGTCGATGGACCGTGTCTACACGAAATGATAATGATGATAATGGCCCAATATAACCGGTGTCAAGCGGGCGCTGGGCTTAGCCACGGGCAAGAGCTGCTTCAAAAAGAGATGATGACCACGGGTCCGGCCGTTAGGCCCCCAATCCGCGAGGATCCCGGCCGCCAGGCACCCGACTTCAAAAATTCAATTATCCCCGACGTCCACGCCGCTAGGCACCCGGTTATAAAACATGTTTTTTTTTTACTAGAAATTTGAGTAAGTACTGTTGAGTATAGAAGTTATTTTTATCCAATTTGATTATCAGTCAAATATGTGCTGTGTATTATCTTGTATATTCATCATGCATAAGCTTACTTAGTACTTGGAGTTGAGAACCAATTCATTAAATATCAAATATAGTTAAAAAATCTTTAAAAATTACCAAAATAGACAACAAAGTTAAAAAATGTGGCCAGATGTGTCATCTTTTCTATTATGTGCTTTTTACTTGAACTCAAACGAGTTTTCAGAATCCAAACTCACGCGATGTTAGTTAAATCTAAATATTTATTCCTAACAGTTCTGCTCTCAACATAACTTGTTCAAGATTATTGCAAAAAAAATAATTAAAAAGGGTTTTAGCGGCCGTGGTCGTCGCGGACAATCGAATTTTGAAAGTCGGGTGCCTGGCGGCCGGGGTGCTCGCGGATTGGGGGCCTAGCGGCCGGACTCATGGCCACAAGGCCTCGAACATCACACACACTACCTGAAATAAAAACCTAAATTCCTATTTCATAAAACAATATTTCCGTATACCTTGTTTTATATTCCGAACCAGACAAACCGATGCTCGCATGTCAATCTCTGGCAATATCCGCCGTGAATTATTCAAAACAAGCGGCCGCCTCGGCGACATATTGAAAACAGTTTAAAAAAATGTGTATATTTAATTTATGGGCTTAGTTTTTCTGTTTTCTGTTTATTGGGAGCTGGGGCACAATGTTCCTAGTGATAGCAAGACGTGATGTGGACAAGGAAATATTTATAAATTGTAAGCAAATCTTTATTGCAAATTCATCGCGTCACGTCTGACTAATACGTGTTAACTAAGTCAATTTAGTATATTTAGTTATTTTATTTTGTTAATATAATCCAGTCGTCGAGAGAATAAACGGTGTACACTTCTCCTCGTTTCTCATTCCCTGCCATATTTATAACAGCCTTAGAATAGACTACTCTTTTTTCTATATAGTTGTTAAGAAAAGTTGGACATTAATGATAGGGGAGCCCAAGACGGGATTTTGGTACTTACTCAAGCATGGCAGATTAAGATATATAATTTAAGCATTCAATATTGTACCGCGAGGACAGGGTTGCCCGTCAAAAAAATAGTAAAAAAATTTTTTTTTTTTTTTTGTCAGAAGAAGGTATGTTGGATTTATCATAGCGTATGTCATTCGTCTTGCATCTTGTTTTAAAGTGTTAATTTTAAATAATCTGACCATTTAAACTTACCGTGAGTAGTAGGATTATAATCTTGCAAAAAAAAAAAACGTTATTTTGATATACTAGAGCGCGACAGATAATTTTTTATTAGGAGTCTCTACCGACTAAGCAAAAGAAGCCTGCCAAGACATATGACATTATCTTTTGTACGTATCAAAATTGACTCAACATAAAGAATATTTATTTATTTATCTCGACTCCCTGACGTCCTCACCTCAAGCCGTCCCTGCGCGGTTTAAATTAAGCCGGACCTTTTAAAACCGCCTTAACCCTCTTTGCGGTCAATGGGATCCAAATGAGTCGCTAAGGTGACCATCAATGCGGGGAAAAATCTACCTTTTTATAATTAAATGTTCAGCGCGGTTTCACTCGCATGTTGTTCGTATCACTATCACTAAATAGTATAAAACAAAGTTGCTTTCTCTGTCCCTATGTCCCTTTGTATGTGTATCTTTACAACTACGCAACGGATTTTGATGCGGTTTTTTTTAATAGATAGAGTGATTCAAGAGGAAGGTTTTTATGCCCATGCGAAGCCGGGGTGGGTCGCTAGTGTACTGTAACTTATAACTTTCTCCGAGGATAAGGGAACCATAATGCAGATTTTTTAAATACGAATACTAGTTCTATAAACAATTTAGCCTTTTTTATATTTGTATAGATAAAGATTACGCTTAAACCGCTGAATCGTAGAAAAACTTACTAACCTTAATTTTACATTAGATAACAAGTCTATCTATACTGATAATTGTAAAAAGGAATGATTTGTATTTTCTCATGAATAAACTTAAAATTATACTGTGTAGATTTTTGCTATTGGAAAGCTGCATTCACCCTGAGTGACATAGACTATGTAAAAACGACGGGTGAAGCCGGGATGGACTGCTAGCATACAATAAAGGTAAAAACAAAAAGCTGGTGATAATTGCATCAAGATAGAAAATTTTGATATCTCGATCGATATATTGAAACGTTACATTAAACAGATGTATATACACAATAAATGTACAGTATGCCACAGAAAAAGACTAACTTTTGACTATGTCTAGTACTTGCCAAACTCCTGACTTGTATATACAAGCTTGGAAAACGAGTTAAATTTTTCTTTTGACATATGAGTGAAAAAGAGAGAGACCGGTATCCCTTTTTCTTATCCAAAAGCCATTATTGACATGTTTATTGAGTGGCGAATTTTTTTTCCTCATTCTATTCAGATTCAGAAAGCGTGGTCACCCTAGCAAACCCTTCTATCGGCCAAAACTCTCACTTGGTTTACCGAGAACGATGGAGTCTTTCCTGTTATTTTCACTAACAAAATTAGGGTGGCGTTATTCAACTCGTTTTTTAATATAATGAAAATTATTCAACCTCCGCTGTGAATGCTAAGAGGATTTTAATAAATGGATAGAAATTTCAATTTTGTTAACATACGAAAGATATACTTTTAATAAGGTTTACTACCAATGGCTCAACCACCTTCACACGGAATCAACTCTATTATTGAACAAAACAATCAGCTTATTCAAGCCTGCAATGTCCTAACCAAACTGGAAACAACTAAACGAATTATGCTTCCCGTGGATCCCAACCCACGATCTTCGAGTCTTCAGGCAAATGCCTTAACCACTGGACCACAAACGCAATTCTTGTCTTTGAGGAGACTGTATCTTGTTTAAAATAGAGAGTACCGTCTTGTATTTTGCTTAAAATAATAGTAAAGTTTGAATCTACCCTTAAAAAATATGCAGTGTATTCGTATCCATTTTATAAATGTGCATTCAATGCCCATAACTTGTGTAGGAAACACCTATTTCCCTATAACCATTTGCAACCATTTAGCAACTTATCAGCCTAAACACGAATGCCCTTTATAATTCGTTTTAATGAGCTCACTATATACCCTAATTAAGATTAACGAAGGTTATAACGTTAAGATATGTGAGGCCGCTAATATGTATGGTTTACCCAGAGAACACGAAAGAATTTTACTCTCACTGCGATATGAAGATTCCTTGCTGTGGGTTTACCAGTTGTTGCAAATAGTTTCTCGTGGTATGTATTTAGTTTATAGCATCCCATTATTTTTATATTTCAAATGACATTAGAAATTTAATGTGTGATAAATATGTAAAAAAGTAAGTTTACGCTTTTCTAAATTATCCGGCTCGAAGGACCAATGTTAAAGTTATGTTAAAGTAGGTACTAGTACCGTAATTATATAATGCTAGTAAATAAAAGGTCCGTAATGTGTTATATACTCGTATAACAGTTATAGATAACTGTTATAGATTATGTATTAAATGGTATTATATTACCGTTCATGAGATTACATAACCACCTGACGGATAGACAGACAGCGGAGGCTAGCGTCTCGTTTTACGGAATCCTAAAATAAGGTAAGCGGCGGAGAAAACGAGCTCTTTACTTTAAACTTTAAAAAAGAAATTGCGGATAATAGCTCCCGACTAAAGCGCTTTAAAAAGATAAGGCTAGAGCATTTTCTTACACAATCTTACAGATAGATATCAAATTACAGGTAGTGCCTTTAGTTAGTTTCTAATCTATCTATCTATATATATCTACTAGCTGTCCCGGCGAACTCCGTACCGCCTGAACCTGCACTTTAGTTACCGTTTAAACCTTCCCTGGACTTTCACAAATATTTAAAGACCAAAATTAGCCAAATCGGTCCAGCCATTCTCAAGTTTTAGCGAGACTAACGAACAGCAATTGATTTTTATGTATATATAGATATAGATAGATAGATATCACTACATAGTCAAGTACAAAGTCGCTTTCTGTGTCCCTATGTCTCTTTGTATGCTTAATTCTTTAAAACTACGCAACGGATTTTGATGCGCTTTTTTTAATAGAGAGAGTGATTCAAGAGGAAGGTTTATATGCCCTTGCGAAGACGGGGCGGGTCGCTAGTATATGTATAAAAAAGAAAATCTTGTTAGTTAGTTCCTACACTATTACTCAAGAACGGCTGCCCTATCTCTTTGAAATTTTACATACACATAGAAGTATTGTGAAGGACACACTTTCACGCAGAAGTTCACGTGGGCGAAGCAGCGGGCAAAATTAGCCTTAGATAAGATTTATCTTTTCTTAGTATTAGATATTTCTCTATAATTAGTATTAAATAAATAAAATAAAAATATTCATCATTATCATCGTCCAAGCGTGTTTTTCGGTTGCATCTTCAGCTTACGCTTAAGAGCCTAGGGTACGCTTTTAATCATGGTCTTGATTTAATTGGTATTACAGTGGAGCGACTGCCGTCTGACCTTCGTAACCCCTGTTTATAGAAAAACCAGACCAATAGGAACATGATACGGGTGTGTTAGTGGCCAACACTTTAAGATTTTTCTATCACACTTCGAACAGGAACATATCAATGCAAGCACAATGTTTGGCAGCTGAAAGCAAACGACCTTTCTATCTAGGTCTTCATACATCACGTCTTTATCCCATACGGGGTAGACAGAGCCTAGGCCATAAGACCTCAGACCACGTTTAGCATGATGATAGTTGAACCAGGAAATCAATATTGATTCGTTGCTAACCGCATCGCCTATGACATGATTCCATACCTACCTCTGCTAAAAATGTACCTATTTTTATTTACATATTTTTAAACTAGCTGTTCCCCGCGGCTCCGCCCGCGTGGGTCTCGGTTATATCGCGCCCAAAAGTAGCCTATGTTTGACCTCAGGTTGTTAACTACATCCCTACTAAATTTCATCACAATCGGACCAGCAGTTTAGACGTGAAGAGGTGACAGACAGACAGACAGACAGACAGACAGACAGACAGACAGACAGACAGACTTTCACATTTATAATATTAGTATGGATAGAAATAAGAAAATAAAAGTACATTCCAATTAATAATAGTTTACAATTAACACACTAAATCGCTAGTCATGTATGAAGTAGCGTTTTGAAGTCGCCTCGCCTAATATTATGATAATCATTCATTTGCATTGCGTAGAATGACCGCTGTCATTTGCAGGCCACATGACGGGACATTTCATTTGTAACTACTTACATATACTAGCTGTTTCCGGCGGTTTCATTTGTCCATAGTGTGTATATGTACTTTATAACCTTTAATGCTATCATATGAAGAAAGAATACAACCAACGATAAAGTAATTAACGTAGCCACATACTGGTCAAAAGTATAATTATTAGTAGTAATTATTAATTTGTAGCGACCCGCCCCGGCTTCGCACGAATGCAATGCTGTATAATACATGTATTAATACATATAAACCTTTCTCTTTTGAATCACTTCTCATTCCACTCGTACGAATGGGCCTGTAATGGCTAGTACAATTCTATAAAAGTCAGCTATCATAAATTAGAATTTCATGGCTTTTCAGTTATTATTCGGCATGCAATATCGCCCTATCAAAATGTGTCACGCGATATAACAGTAGATTGTTCACTCAACTTTATTGGACGTCGAGGGTCATTCCGCTTTTTGAGAGCTAAATGGAGCAATTTGATTATCTACTATATATATATTTTTTTAACTAACTATATTGTCCCACTGATAAGCAAATATAAATATATTTCAAATAAATAAAACGCCTAGGCAAACAGCTGATCTTTTTACCCGACTGCAAGGATGGGTTATGTTTTTTTTATTGTTTTATTACTATACTAGATTTTACCCGCGGCTTCGCCCCGGTGAACTTCCCTCGGGGACAGTGTTTCCCCGGGATGAAAGGTACCCTATGTCCTTCTCCTGGTTTTAAGCTTCCACCAATTTTCAGCCAAATCAGTATAGCCGTTTTTGAGTTATAAGTTGTTGCAGCTATTTCATATATTTTAAAAAATAACATTCCTGGCACTTTTCCCTGCTATGTAAGCATGTGTCCCACATAATATTCTTATAATGTTCATAAGACCATATACTCTACTATTTGAACCTGTTAACATACTTGAATATGCAAATTGACAAAATACACTAGTATTGTATGGTACAAACTTCTCTTAGATGCATGTTTTAATTAGGTTATGAAAGAGCTGTAGATGTTCTAGGAATTTCTGGATTCAAAAACGAAATAATGTGTTTGTAGCTGAGACTCGCTTTTTGTGGCACAAGTGTGTTTCACTAAAATAAATAAGATAATTTTGTAGTTAACTAGCGACCCGCCCCTGCTTCGCATGGGCATAAAAAACCTTCCTCTTGAATTACTCTATCAATTAAAAAAAACCGCATCAAAATCCGTTGCGTAGTTTCAAAGATTTGGGCATACAAGGGGACATAGGGCAAGCGACTTTGTTTTATACTATGTAGTGATAGTGATATCTTTTATATCATAGATTTAAAAAAAAACACCTGGCTTCAAATCACGTTTTCCAAGTCCAAATTCTATGTTTAATATGGTGTTACTTGGTGGTAATGCATGTCTTATGTTCAGTCCTTAAGGTTTTAAATCAACCGGTGACGTACGCGCCCTTATTCCTACGTGAAAAAGTGCCACATTCCGCGGGGTGAGGAAACGCGCGCATTAAGTATTAACACTATTGCATTATTTGACCACGTCGCTATACACACACTTGACAAAAATATCCAATCATTAATATCAGCTGTCTACAACCCACTGCTGGGCATAAGCCTCCCTCTGTCTACGCCATGCATCCCTACTCTGAGCCAATATGTAACACAAGCTTAAAATACACCCACATAAGTACAAGCAGTGTGACCGGCGGTCATATACATTTGGAAAAGGGGGTCGTCTGTCGATAGCCGCTCCGGTTGGATTTTAATGCTCTAAAGTTCGGTTTTATGGCCACGGGGCCAAAATAACGTTTAACAATTTGTGGCAACACTAGCTAGCTAGCCATCCGTCATTCTGACACCTATGTCAAAAAGTGACAATATAATTTTCCCGGGCTTTTAGATCACTACCTGCCAGAGTTTATGATACACTTGGTTTTCATATCCTAATTTATCAGTTTGTGCTAACAACGGTAATAAATATTGTGTTACACTGTGTACAAGTTCCAATCAACTCTATCCCTTACTATCCTGGTGTTTGTACTAAGAATATCCCCAAAACTTTTTTTATTTCTTTCAAGTCTGGAGTCCGAAAGTTCACTACCAAGCTGAAGTTTTTGAAGGGATGTTGTTAACAAGGGAGTTGAGTAAAAGCTAGATAGACAATCAATCATTTTATTTATTTTCTTAAATAACATTTTACCTATTTACACAACCGTATCATTTACTTAAAAAATATTCAAAACAAATTCATTAACATTAATTTTACAACTTAAACGGACTCTTATTATTAATTTCTATATTGTATTTACCAATTAAAATTTATACTTTATAAGTAATAACCATTAGTTCAAAGTGTAACATAGACTAATCTAATAGTATTAAATTTATAAATGCACAAAATAACTGAAACAAAGTTTAATCTATAAATTGTATTTACATTTTTAGAACTCATGATTAGTTTATATAGTTCCAGTTAACTCGTTTAGTCTAGTGGCGAGTGAATCAACTACTAGCACGATTGTGTTTTACACTTTAACTGGTCTGTTAGTCCAATATAGCTACGACCTTGTACTGGGAATTATAATTGATTAAAACGCCATTATTATGTATTTTGTCGGATGCATAAATGTGATAAAAATATCCAACACAATATAACAAAAGTGACATTGTTATCTATTATGGTGCTCTTACACCTAACAATTGGACGACTTATGTTGTGCCTGTAATTGCCACTAAATTTGCTCAAATATATTTCGCCTATAAAGCAAAGCAAAAAAAAAAATGCAAAGGTTTAAGGGCGAAAGTGAGTTTCTATATTTGTTTGTTTGTAACCTCCTCACTCCCTATCTTCTGAACCAATCTTCCTGAAATTTCGCATACACAGCTAGGAGTATTAAGAAGGACATAGGGTATCTTTCATCCCGGGAAAAAACACTGTTCCCGAGGGAATCTTACGCGGGCGAAAGCTAGTAAGATATAAATCACCTTGACGTTTTGAGATACTTGTGAATTACCTATTAACTTAAAGAAAAAAAAGACTCTTTTTTTTTAATTAGAGATAATTCGAGTGCGGTGAGAAATGAAAAGAACATGCATAATCTGCATCATAATTTTATGGTAATAAAAGCTTAAATAAAGCTAAATCATATCGAGCATCTCATTCGGTCAAGTTATTCATTCACTTGACCAATGTGAAGTCGTTCGAGGGGCGAAGTTTCGACGATGCCATTTACCCATTCATCGATCAATCTGAGATGATATCATAACATGACACATTTTACCTACCATGTAATTTTTATAAGTTTTTTTTTATATATATTTCTACCATGTCAATGACCGGACAGAACAAAAGCAAATAATTTTTGAGTTGAACCAATGGACGTCTAATTTTTTTTTTTAGCAACATTAATTAAATTTAGAATAACAATCCAATATTTTCTCCAACAAAACAATGTAATGCTTATGTCTGAGTCTTACTCATTGAAGGCAGGAGGATTGGTTCCTATATTTTCGTTAGTTAGGATAAAAACCTTAGACGAAAAAGTAAATATATATCCTGATACTTAAGTTGAAATACCAATAATATCTTCAGAGTCAGTTAACTATGACTATAACATATCAAAATACTTGTTATAAATTTTCACAATACTGAAATATTATTTAGCAACTGGAAACTATTAAATTACAGATTTCAAATACAAACAAACATGAAAATTTTGTAAAAGGTAGCATTGTAAAAAATGTGAGCCATTATCGAAACTTGGATGCATTATAAAATGTTAAAATAAAATTTTTGGCATGAAAATGGCTATTGCACATTCTCAAAACATTTTTTATTTATAAAAATGTCGTAAACCTTATTTTTCATGCTTTGATCTGTTGATTGCTACTTTGTTATTTATTTGAGTGTTTTTTGAGTAATTGTTACTCTTGTTTACATAGGAATTTGTTTATTCTTGCAATTTTGTTACATCTTACAAAGAGCTAAAGAATGGGACGAATTGCAGAATGAAATTTTGATTAATTTTGATTTTCTGCGTTTCGTCCCAAATGGGCCGTAGGTACATGGGACGAATTACTGAATTACTCAAAGAATTTGCTAATAATCTTTCAGCTACCAAAAAAAATGTTACACGCCAGCCGGCTGTCGCTTAAACGAATGCATGATGGTATGCAATGTCGATTGACCTTACTTACTCGATAAAAACGATACGACAACTTAATCAAAAGGTTAAGAGGCTCGGCTACACAATATATTATTCACCAAGTGAGGAAAAGTATTTTTCAAGTCCTGTCTATCTAATCGTATGTTCGTATTTCCGATTTCATATTTCCCGTACAGTCATTGAACTATTTGACGCGTATAAATAATTTATAAGATACCTTACATTCACCATATTCTGTGGCTTCAGATCGTGTGCCCTTGCCCTACTTGTGTACAAAGCGGTTATAACGCTCGTCCTGTTTAGAGAGGATTGTCAATATATTCTGGAAGTTTCTCAAATAAAACTTTGCTGACAAAAGTGTAGGGACATTGCGGTTTTATTATAACGCCCTTCTGGAAACCCCGTCTCGGTTTTGCGTAATTATAATTTCATCTAAAAGCTTTTTGTTGAACGGGCGAGTCACCAAGCTCTTGGACTACTTGGACTTTAAATTTCTTTAAATTAGAAAAGTATTTTTGATTTAGAAATATAGAAATACTGAAAAAGAAATAAATAGACTAGCGTCGAAATTAGTTTTTATTAAACTTGAGTTGTGGGGTACTGTCGATACTATATATTCTATAACCAATACATAAACACCCAAGACTCAGAGAAATTTAAAATCCAACTTGCCCTGACTGGCGATCGAACCCAGAACCTCCAGATTAGCTAACTAGCGTACTTTCCATTACGCCACGAAGGTCATTTGGAAAATATGACACCAATAAACACACGCTGCTCATACATAATGTGATAAATAGGTGACCCGTCGACATAGTATCCATTGAGATAAAATTTATTACACCACACGGGCTAAAATAACGACGTACACTGCCAAACACACTCTGTGACAAATTGCTCTGCAATTTACACTGTTTTATAAGCTATATGAAAATGAAATTGATTTTAAGAGCTACTTTATGCTGTAAATGAAAACACCAATTCATCTATTACAATGAAAGCCATTAACACGTTCGCGAAAACTGACGAAAAACACAAATTGTTAGAATTGAAACAGAATGTCTGCTAACGTGTTAAATCGACTTAAGAATAAAGAGAGATCTAAAGATAAAACTCAATGTCGCAGTTAACGATATGCGTGCTAATGGTCTCATAACTAAGGATAGACCGGGCGAAGTGGAGGAGAATAAGCAGAAAAGCGGACTCTTGACTCCGAAGCTATCAGCTGAGGAAGCAACCGGGAAAACGCTAGGCTGAGAGAGAGAGAGAGAGAGATCTAAAGATCCTTATGCATTTCTGGTCGTGGATTCCTTGAATAACAGTAGAATCGACATCATGCTGGATGCCGGCCATACATTCAATTGCATTTGATATAGAATTTATGTATAATTAATTTAAGCATACAATAAAAAATATGTTAACTAAAGGTTAACTGGCAAAAGCCTAAACTGTTAGTCAGTATACCTATTTGTACAGTAGGTAGTTTTTTATTGTAGTGCAATAGTAAACTGTTGGTCATAGTTCAAAAAAGGTCACCGACTCAAATAAATTTGGGAGGTAGGTTAAACGCTATATTAGAATTGCCTGAAAATCTAATAGGTAGAATCAAGTAAAATCTAGAGTTAAATGAAAATTTGGTACAAATCGTCGAAACTCCGCAAATTTGACAAACAAGTAATCAATCTGTACCCCTAGTATGATTTTATAAACGAAGTCGCTAGCGTCGGCGGTGATATTTTGTATGGAAATCCCTTTGATTAAAGAATAAATAATCAAAGGGAATTCCTTAGTTGCCTTACTATCCGCCAATGGCGCTGTACCGAGGGTTTAGCCGAAGTCACGATAGCAAAACGTTAACGATGTGCGACAAGAACAAAATGTTTGAGATTAAATAAGATTGACCATGTGATTTAGGTACCGCAGCTTATGTCAATCCCATACATTTTGTACTTGTCGACATTCGTTAGTGTTTTGAAATTGTCACTTGGCTACGGGTGCTGGTTTATCATGCAAAATTGCTAACGCAGTCGCTAGCGTCTGTGTTTATAAAATCAGCGCCCATAGCCAAGTGACAATTTCAAAACGCTAACGAATGTCGACAAGAATAAAATGTATGGGATTGACATAAGCTGCGGTAAATTACGTGGTCAATCTTACTCGTATGTCGATCCCATACATTTTGTTCTTGTCGTACCTCGTTAACGCTTTGCGATTGTGGCTTTGGCTAAGCCCCCTGATACTAAGGTCTGGTTAAAACTAAAAAAAAAGAACGTTGAATATTTTACAAACACACATACTTAATAGATAGAAGACATAGTTGTTACTAGCAACCCATTAGGGTCACAATTAAACTGAGGAGTGCTGAAGACAGAGGGTACTGGAGACGGAGCTGGCCGCCGTGCTGCATCGCTGCTGGGTGCTCACCTGGAAGAAAAGGCAAGATTCAATATTTATTTTGACATCGTAAAATAAATAAATGTCCCAGCACTAGTGCCTCCGTGGTCCAGTAGTTAAGGCGTTTGCCTGTAGACCTGGGGTTAGATTCCCACGGGAAGCATACTTTGTTTAGTCGTTTCCAGTTTGGATATGACATTGCAGGCTTGAATCACCTGATTGTCTGATAATAAAGATGATCCCGTGTTTCGGAAGGCACGTTAAGCCGTTGATTCCGGCTGCCAACTGGTAGTCGTTAAAGGAACCACGTCAGAGTCCGAGAGGCAGTTTCGAAGAACTGACACCAGAGTGTGTATGGTCGAATGACAGGGACAACTACACGAAATGATGATGTAGGTACAAAGCACAGCCCAAAGCAACAACTAGTCTATACATATAATAAAATAGTAAAAATATTTTGTAATTCTTTCTTTGTGTTGATTATTGTCATAACAAGCTTTGTATAAAAAGAAGAAAAGTGGTATTTTTGAGCAATTCCCGCGCCGCGATAACGGGAAGTCCCAGAAGCCCACGCGCACGAAGTCGCGGGCTACAGCTAGTATAAACTAAAGGTAGCCGATACACATTATCCCTTTGGCTAACCTTCACAAAGTCGACTTAACGCTTGTTCAACAAGAGCCTTGTTTGAAGAGAGTTGAGCTTTGTTTAACACAACCTAGTTAATCTTGAAAAGTTTTACACCCTATCCCAACTTCCGATTAAGGCTGTTTGTTAAATCCCTAATGCCTTAGCTTTTTAAGTTATGCGTAGTACAAAAGCTATTAGTAAACTAGCTTTTGCCAGCGTGATTTTCCAGCGGGAATATTACTTTTTCCCGGAATGAAAGGTACCCTATGTCCTTCTCCTGGTTCTAAGCTGCCTCCTCACCAATTTTCAGTCAAATCAGTTCAGCCGTTTTTGAGTTATAAATACTGTAACTAACACGACTTTTTTATAATATATATATATATATATATATAAAGCCGGATAAAATTTATCATACCCGTATCTATATATGTTGTCGATAGACGGCAGTCGTTAGGCTATATCAGATGTCATTAGGCAGCCTGAAAATTCTGACAGTGTTGTCCACTAACACTCCCGGGTCATGTTCCTGTGTTTCTAGTTTCCCTGTAAAAAGGGTTACGGAAGTCAGGCGGCAGTCGCTCTATTGTAATAACCAGTTCCGCCAAATCAGGACCATAATTAATAGCGTACGTCTCTGTAGCATAAGCTGAAAATGCAACCGGGAAACACGGTCGGACGAAGAAGACGAGGAAGAGGGTATACTATATTTTACTCTATAATCTATCTTTACTCTTAATACTATCGTAATATATATCTATATATTATTCTGTGGACCCACATTATGCCCTTTTTAGCTTTCGTCTGGAAAATTGAAGTGATAATATTAATCTTTTTGTGGTCATACGTGACCGTTTTTTTCAATTCATCAATAACCTATTTTTCATATAAATCTACATTAAATGCGTATATTGCTTCAACATTTCATATATTTGATAATTATATTAGATACGTTGGATTGATATTACTGTTGTAAATTGAAATGTTTGAGATATTTATTTTAGAACTGTTTTTCATACAGATATCAAATATCAGTTGGTTTGTCCGTAGTATAGTGATGCGCTCACTGTGAATTTTATTGACAAACTAGCTTTCGCCCGCGGCTTCGCCCGCTAGAATTTCCCTCGGGAACAGTCCTTTTTCCCGGGATACAAGCTACCCTATATGCTTCTCAATTCTTCTAGTTAAGTGTATGCGAAATTTCAGAAAGATTAGTTCAGTAGATAGGGCGTGAAGAGGTAACAAACGAACAAATACACAAACTCAATTTCGCATTTATAATATTAGTTGGGATTGGACATTGCAGGTTTAAAACCTGCTGTCTAAAACAAAAATCATAATATGCTTTCAAAACTTCTGGAACTATCAATCAACTGGTTCAATCAAGACCAATTCATACGTCTTTTTTGTAATTGATAGCCCAGTTCTAGAAGTAGATAGATAATAGGCTGAACATGAACATAAGAGCTCCCTCCACCTCTCATGGCTCTACCAACCTCTCGGTTCACGAGTCGCACCTGCTTGATCTCCCTACAAGTTCTCTATAGTGTCGCCTATCTATGCAATCATTGCATTATAATAACTCTCCCCCATCTTTAGGGGGCTTACGGTCTCACGTACGCCTCGCTTGCCTTCTTCTCGGCCTGATGAACATAAGAGCTGTCAAAGACCAAAGTGGAAATGAGCAGGACGAAAGTGGACAATCCATAGAATTATGGCCATAGTCCTACAAGAATTAATAGAATGACCGGTAAAAAGCATCCAGCACCTGCCTTCGACCTTCTTCAGGTCATCTGATCATCCGGTCGGTGGGTGTCACTCCAACCGATAACACCAAATCTAGGACTATAACTAAACATACCCTTTGAAATTTCTGGAAACAGTTACTTAATAAATATAAGTTTTGACTTACCTTATTCAGGTCGCAGAAAGACGCTTGATGCGGGCCGCTTTAAATCGGTCCAATTGGATATCTATAAGGAAGGCCTATATGTCCAGCAGTGGACGTTTTGTGGCTGATATGATAATGATGATGACTTACCACTCAAAACATGGACGAGAACAGACTTAGGATTGGCATTAGCTGGAGCGCAGGTATACCGGCCCGAGTCGGGTGCTCTGGCCCGCTGGACCAGAAGGTGGGAGGTAGTCGTCTCCCCCTTTTCTGTGATCACGGAAACGCCCCCTCTTGGAGAATCGTAGTTGATCTCCTGTGGAAGAAGAGACTGATTATTTTTTTAGTTCCTGGGGGATCGATAGATCTGAAAACGTCACGCGTTCATGTGGCTTACTACCATCTCAAAACCATTAAAGAACAAATGAGCGAGCGAGATAGCGCAATAGATGATGTAAGGCGATATCTCCCTTACTCAATTGTTCTTGCATGTTTTTGGAGGTTATAGTAAGGCATCTGATCGGATTGATTAAATGTTTTTTTACGCTAACTGGCAATCAACACGCCTGATAGGAAGTGAATACCGTAGCCTATTGAAGCCTATATGACTAGGGGTGTCTTATGTGTGTTACCGACCATAAATTATACTAATAAAAAATACAAATTAAATTCTTTTGAGAATATGATATTTAGCGATGGAGTCGATAAAACTTAACTTGGTACTTAATTAAAACAAAAATAAAGTCCGACTTTATTATCATCGTCATGCTTTTTCAGCCGCATTTAAAATTGTGAAGGAGTGTCGTTTTCTTTACGTCCCATCTTTATTATAGGTGCTTTGACTATATAGAGGTAGATATAGTTGAGCTATAAAGCTGAAACAAGTCCAATAAATATATATAATAAACCGGTCAAACATTGAGCATTAATTAAAATAACAATTCCCTTTTGTGCATAAATCATTATTTAATGTACGCAAAATACTAACATATTATTTAACATTATTACCAAAACTTCATAATTATAAATTTTATAGGAATATTCATTATCGCCCGGAGCTCTATTTCTGTGGGAAAATTAAATATGATATGCTTCATGCTAAACTGGGAAACATAAATTTTTATCATCGTCTAGTTCCCTCCGAGATATAATTAATGACATTTATATATAATACTAGCTTTCGCCCGCGGTTTCACCTGCATGAATTTCCCTCCGGAACAGTTCTTTTTCCCAGGATGAAAGTCCTCCCCCAATACTCTTAGATATGTGAATGCCAAATTTCAGAAAGATTGGTTCAGTAGATAGGGTGTGAAGAGGTAACAAACAAACAAATATACAAACTCACTTTCGCATTTATAGTATAAGTTGGGACTAGCTTTCGCGTGCAGTTTCGTTTAATAATAAATAATTAAGCACTAAAATATCATTATTATCAAAAAATTAGGTGATATAAGATAATAATGAGTTAGAGAGACCACGGAATAATCAAACTAAAAATAACTTAACAAAGTATGATTTCCGTAGGAATTGAACCCATAACTTCTGGGCCTTTATCGCCTTTAGCGCTATAGCGCTTTAACCACTAGACTAAAGCAGTTGTGTATTTCAAGTAAATAAAATCTCTTATCTCATTTAGGTCTAGGAAAGTGGAACGAAACCCAACAAGCTGCTATCGCCTAGTTTTCATTACAAGAAAATACTGTGAGTACAGAAATACAAAGTTATAACATTGAATCAGAGGAGCGATAGCCTTGCCTGATCGTAACGATTGTGAGTGTCAAGTGACGGCAAGCGTGGTCTGACTTGGATTAATTATTTTAAGCCTGCTTTAGTTTTATTATTAGACACATTAAGCCGTTTGGTTCCGGTCCATAGGTGGCAGTCGTTAGGCAGTGTTAGATGACAAATTCAGATGAGAGTTCAGGGGGGTTACTACCATCTCTTAAAACCATGCAAGTTCCAGTGAGTAAGGGAGATGTCACCTTACATCATGTATTGCGCTGTCTCGCTTACTCACTGGAACTTGCATGGTTTTTAGAGATGATAGTAGGCCACCTGTTCTGATACAGCACACCGCACAGATTGTTTTAACCACTAATACATAGAATCATGTGTTGCTCTAGTTTCACTGAGAAAACGGATTTAGAAGGCAGATAATATGAAACTCTATTGTAATAACCACTGGTCTAACATGATGTTAAAAAACGCACCTTGGGTACTGAAAAGTAATTAAGCTGAGGGTGTAACTAAAAGACGCGCTCGAATAAAAAATACATAAATTTATCGAATAAAAAATATTTGTTTTTACTAAATACTCATTATCGCCCCGAGCTCTGTTTCCGTAGAAAAATTAAATATTAGTTCATGCAAAGCTGGAAAACATTAATTTTTATCATCGTCTAGTTGCCTCCGAGATGTAATTTCACTACATGTTTAAGATGATACCTTATTGAACACTAGCGCCACCATCAGTTAAAAATCATTATTCCTTGAAAATACAAGTGAAAAGACATGCTCGAATAATAATTACATTAATTTATCGAATAAAAAAATATTTGTTTTTGTGGTTTAATAATATAATATTAAGCTGTGGTTTAATAATATAATATTAAGCGAGCTTGTTTTCTGCACTATCGATGTTGTGTGCTTGCACCAATTGGTACAGCACTAATTAGTACAGTCGATGCTATCTGCGCAAAATAGATTGGGTTTCGCATTAGTACAATCGCTGTAATAAATCCTCTCTCATATGGAAACAGAAACCATTCAATGCAATGATTTTGATTATTCCCAAAGCCTAAATTACCTTTGTCTACAATTAACAGGAAATCTGTAGAGAATAATCGCCGGTAGCTATTTTGGGACCTAGCTCTCATTATAAATTTAAACAAGCGGTTCTGTGAACAGTATACCTCGCGACTCTCCTCCCTTTCCCCTTTTGTTCATGACTCTATAAGTATCTAATGAATCAAGGAACACGTGTTGAACAAGTTTCATTAGGATCCGTTCAGAAATGCGACCTCCAGCTCGGAACAAACAGACAGACACACAGACAGACATCCGGATGAAAGCCAAATATTCCACTCTCGAAAACTCTTGATTTAATATTTTATCTATTTATTATTTTACTAGCTGTTCCTCGGGGCTCCGCTCCGCGTGGGACTCGGTTATATCGCATTCAAAAGTATGCCTATGTTTGACCTCAGGTCGTTAACTACATCCCTACCAAATTTCATCACAATCGGTCCAGCAGTTTAGCCGTGAAGAGGTGACAGACAGACAGACAGACTTTCGCATTTATAAGATTAGTATGGAAGTATGGATTTTCAGTTTCATAAAAGTCGAATTTCTTGTTTGTTGATTCTTGTTCTCAACAAAATTTACCTGCAAAATTGCGCTTCAAAAATCACTGATATTAAAATTATTTCTTTCCTGAAGTTTTCGTAATTAGTCCAGTATTGGTACTCTATTGGGTTTAAATTAATGTATTCAGCCTGAATTCGAGTTGCTCTGCTAAATCTGATAATTGAAGGTCTGACACCAATCTACTGTATTGAATACAGAATATTAGTATTTTGATGTTTAAGGAAAAATCAAATCTCAATCGAATACAGCTTTGTTTAAAAAAATTGTATCACTATATTGTGTTGGAAGATGGGGAAGAGGGAGAAAAAGAAAAGTTACGTAGAACAAATAAAAGAAAAAAGTGGGAATCTTGTCAAGTTAGGATGTAAAAAAGCTAGCGGAAAATGGATGGATACAGTAGTAACAATAGGGCAGTGTGGCAAACACAATTTGTGAAAAATATGAGGATGGGCAGCGGTGCGATGTTCTTTTTGTGGTATTTGGCGCTTGTGCGTCGAACAATTAACAGCTTAGTTCCTTGTTGCCTGAGGATGCCTCGCGTAGAGATGAAACACGTGACGCAAGGGATGTGTGTGCAATATAATGGTGGCGAGCATGCTGGGACTAACAATAGTGGGTGAGCGCTTGCCGGCAGTAGTTGCGGAAGCACGCAAACTAATTTGGTAAGTACTTGTATGCTATTCACTCACTAACTACATTGGCTCACCGTCACAGCCAAGTCTGGAATATGTCCGCACTAGGCGGCAACCCATATGCAACTGCCCAGCTGTCACTGTGTTTCCAACTTGTGTGTGTGAGACAGCGTCACTATATCTACTAAGTATAGATACAAATACTAAAGATAGTTGGATTATGTATGTTGCAGAAAGGTTTGTTTTTTTTTTTGTAATAATTTTATTGCCCAAAATGAACATGAAATACATTACACAAGATAAACTCAACTAAAAGGTGATTTAATTAAAGGTGATTGAGATACCATTAAACTAAAGTGTACTATTTACTATACCGACCGGAAAACAGTCGATGGTCCGACCTAGATATCGCTGGAGGGATGAAGTGTATAGAGACCTGAAAACCCTTTAAAGAGCTAACTGGCAAAAGGTAGCACAGAATAAAAAAGAGTGGAGAACTCTTGTGTCAGAGGCCAAGATCCACTTTGGGTCGTTAGACCATCGCAATAAGTAAGTATATTTACTACTCAAACGCTAGTATTTCAACATCTTTCTTTATTAAAAAGCCTTATTCAGCAATCTCGTTCCACATAGATGGACCTTAATATCGCAGGAATAGGGGTCAAATTGCAATTTAATATTGTTAGTTATTTGATATTACAACTTGCATTCCCTACCCGGTATATTGGAAGAAGCGGTCGTCTCATTAGAGGAAATATTTAATTTACACTTGATTAATGCGCACAGAAGCTTAAATGCATGAGTAAATATGAAAGGCAGAATATACTCATTAAAGCACACTGAGTTTACACATTGTACGTTGTTTAACATAGAAACTTTGTATTGTTGCAGGGTCGATGTGATGGGTCGAATGTTAGACGTATATTATATATATAGACTTTGTATGTTATTACTCTAGAATTACTCTTCTTTCCTTGCCTTATGTGGTCGCCCTTATAATGATTTTATTTATTTCTATTCTGTTATCATATCAATATACAAAAACCAGACACAAAGTAAAATATCAATGACACTATCGCCGGCTATATTTACTCAATGAGTTGAAGCAAACGCGCGAATTCATTGCGAAAGTTAATGAAATCTGCGCAAATTTATTCATTTGGATCCACTCCAAAAATGTAAATGGGAACATTGATTGCGATTTACGAATCATATAGATGAGGTTGAGGTAACCACTGGCTAAATGGGTTTTGTCAAAACGGGCGTGTTAATTATATACTAGGTCATTATTATCACTTCGTGTAGGTGACATGGTTCATCGAACATGCACACCTTGGTCAGTGTTCTTTGGAATCCCCCCTCTTCGCTTCTGACGTGGTTTCTTTTGCAACTGCCGGTACTAACGGCTTAACGTGACTTCCAAAGCACTATTCCGAATGCATTAGGTATATCTTCAAGAAGTGAGTCTTAATAAGAATCTCGTCAGTTGATAAAGGCGAGAGAGAGGGTGTCCGTTTTGCAAATAAGTATAGCGGATCCTAGTCTCCGAACCATTATGGCTGCCAATTAGAAAAACGCTATGAAACCGACATTCTATAAAAGTAAAAAGTAAAATAAAATCAGACAACAAGGAAGCTTATTCAGCAAATTGTTGCGGGAAAATAAAAATAGAACAATGTAAGGAGAAAAGAAATATCTTTGTTCGGATAAGGATGGCCCCGATTCGTTAATGCGGATGAGTAATTACATTTACTGACAATTATGAAGATTTGATTGACGTAAGATAAAGGAAATAATATTAATGAAAGTGTTTTTTTTTTGCTGAACTGAAAATCAGTGTAGATATCCCTGCATGTCTAGTGTAGTACTGAGCCGCCACCTATTGAAATATTTGTGTCATTTTTTATTATTGCTTTTTTATTATTTTTGTCTTTGTTTGTTGCTTTGTATATGTGATAAATGTTTCAATCTTCTCTTAGCGTGCGGGCGTTCACCTTATATATCCTTGGATGCCCAAAATTGGGCCACCCTTATAGCGTTCTCTGTAGCCTTGTATAAATCCTTCAGCGTGCAGGTATCGGGGCACGCCGGGCACGTCAAAAGTTTCAATAAATGTATATCTATTCTTTTATTTTTGTCATGCTATTTCCGGCTTAGATTACATCTTCTCTTCCCATGGGTGCTGCAAGAGGCTCCTAAGAAAATGACAGAAGTTTTGATTTTACTTGTTCTTTCATCGGGCGGATGGCGGATTCCTTCAATTTTAAGCACTTTCAATGACAATTTATCTTAATGCTTGAAGTGGGGAACTACTATGTCGAATTTAGTAATAAAAAAGAATAAATAAAATTGGTATTACAAAAGACTCATGATTTTGCTGTTATTTATGAGCGACCATATGCTTCAATTTTTCTTGGAAATGCTTTACAGATGATATCCTCTGCTTGGAATTAGAAAAGGGTAATAACAACCTCTGTTATTTCCCTTTTCTGTTTATTGCATCAACGATAGAAATATGCATCAGATATACTCTTTAATTTCAACAGCGAATATCCAATTATCGAAATCGCTATCGATAAATCCTCATGAATATTGGATCTCTCAATCTTTTTTCCATATCCTCAACCTACTTTTGCGAACATATTTCCCAACCTACCACTCTACTTATCTTTGAATTCGATTGGTAACTTTTAAACTAGGACGCTTTCAACAATAGGAAAAGAACAGTTTTATTTGCTGGCACACCATTGGGGTTGGCTATGTTGGCATCAGTTCAAATTTAGAAGGCCAAGTGTACACTGAGGAGCGAAGCTATTTGGTTTTAAGTTTCCGTAGTTCCAATCATCCTTCGAGCGTATTGACTAGTTATAGTCTCAGTTTACGCTTCAGAGCCTAGGTTGGGCTTTAGCCATGGTTTCTGTTACTGTTAAGTGACTGTTGTCTAAAATCTGTAATCCTTTTTATCAAAAAACAGGTTTCAATAATACAAAATAAGACCATATAAAAAGTAAACCGCAGCTATCTGATTGATTTTTCCATATAACAGTTTCAGAAGATTTTTGAAGTGAAAAGATTATTGCCTCAGCTGTGCGTCTGATTTTTCCAGAACAACCGGTAATCCAGAAGTATTTTTAAGTGAAATTTTTTTAGGCGATTGACATGATATTGATATTTCAATATAAGAAAGAACCATTGAACTCGCAACACCGTTATCGACACCTCAAAAAATCACATGTCAAGTTTTATCACTTTTGTCGGCACCCCCATAGATTCACTGTTTTATTTTAATTCTGAAGTTCATCAAGCAAGCCTTCCATACATACTGTCCATATCTCTGTGATAAGTATAGAATCTATCTCTATCATAATATATAATCCCTCTCTATCATGTGAAATATGCCTTACATATATAAACTTTGCTTTGGACTTGGACGAACCAGCCAAATTTTCTGCGACAACGATCTCTGTATTCCTATCTTTGCTGACACTGAATGCTAAACGACCTATTTGGAGAGGTCGGTCTACACCGCCTTTTGTTTCAGTATGCATTTCTACTTTATTAGGTTGTTTAAAGTTTAACCGTTTGGCTTGTAACCTTATAAGTTAGTTAGTAGTTTTTGTTTCTATTTTATTAACTGCGGGTACAAGAAAGTCGTTTCGTTTGGAGATAGGATTGCTGTTTTAGTTGAAATGAAAATAAACTAGTTCTCGCTTAGGTTAATATTTACAGAAAACGGTATTTTTTTTCATCCGAAGTAGACCTTTATTACAAAGATAGTAAAGGGTATAGTAGGGTAATTCACCCTCATCTTCTACCGCCAGACAGCAGGGATCTCTTCCCGCACAGAATACCTAATAGTACCTTCCCGTCAACCAGCGATTGATTGAGAGGATATTTAAGAATGAACGAGTAGAATAAAAATAGATATAAAAAAACACAAATAAGAACTTATTTCTACTTTTTAATATTTAAAAAAAACGTACATACTTAATTAAATGCATACAGAGAAAAACATTCAGTTAAAAAAAATTCTTAATTTATGATAAACCTAAGAACTCTACTAAAATAATGACGATGTTTCACTTTTACTTTATTCCTCAAATTACAAAAATACTTACATCAGTTAAGTTTTCATTAATATACCAACAAATATGAAATCGAAAAAAATTATCTTCCATTCTATTGTGTCTGTCTTAATATTGTAAGGACTAACTTTATTGGACTCTTAAATCATAGAAAGTCAAAAGAAATTGTGATAATTAATTAGCCATTGCCTCTCGGCTTAGCGCATTCTTTCTTTTTTCAGCTACTAACATACTTATTGTAATTTAACTTAATAAATAAAAATAAACAAATAATAATAATAAAAAGGACCTAATCGAGCAGACCATCACGCCGCAACGTATCATGAACGAAAGTGCCCAACACACTAGCTGCGTTCCCTCGCTGTATTGCGAGGGAAATGCGTTGCACCAGATAAGACTCAGCGCGGTGGTCTTTTTAAATAATGAGAATATGAAATTAATTAATTTAATGATTTTTTTCAGTGTTGTTGTGTGTTTAATAATTTATTATTACTAGAATTTATAAATCAATTATTTAATGAGTGAAACATTAGAATTAGATAAAGTGCTAAGCATGGACAAAAATTACTATTTCGATGTATGTCGCGGTGTAAGATTTTGTAAAATTATTGTATTAAATTGTGATACACTTATGTTATTTATTACAATCCTATTAAATAGATTTAATCTGGTATCATATAGCTGCCAATAGGATAATGAAGTTGATTCAGCGTAAAATTTGTCATTAATCCACCGCAATCCACTTTGATACCAATTGTAATACTAATTTTAATTAATACTGATTCGTTACATTCGTTATTTGTTAATGTATTTAAATGAAAACGATGAACTAATGAAGTTAATAAAAAAAATATTGATGTATTTAGGTATATATTATAAATACATAATATATATTTTATTTTATTTAATGTACACATAATATGTGTGTAAGATGTGTACTACCAGAACTGACCAACAGCTTCATAAGAAAGCTCAAGATCGCCCAAAGAGCTTAAGAGTGACCTAATTGTTCCCCGTGTTTCCTTACGAGACCGAATCAGAAACGAGAAGATGCGTAGGAAAAAAAAAATACCGATATAGTTGATTTGCTCATGGAAGTGGCAGTGGACGGGGCAAATGACAAACACTTGGCCGAAGGGTCTTAAAGGTTCCAAATGAATCAGACACCCATTGACCAGATGACCTGAAAAAGGTCGCAGGCAAGCGCTGGATACAAACCGCTTACCTCCGCCTTCCTCCTCATTGGACCTCCAGAATACCGGTATTCTGAGGGTCCTTGGGGAAGGCTTACATTCTGCAGTGGAATACCTGCAGCTAATTGAGTAGAAATAAAATTGTGATGCTAAAAATAAGACTCACCTCATCATTATGAGTCCAACGTATAGTTGGGGGAGGTTCAGGTGAATGCTGCACGACACACGTGAGGTTGATCGTGCTTCCTGTGTTGATGAACAGCTCTGGACCTCCGAGGATCGTCGTCAGCGGTTCTGCTTGTACACATAGGTCTGGTTAAGAAACTTAATAAGAAGCGAACATCTGATATAAGCATGCTAGTCTCTAAAAAAAGCACGTCAAAGTTCGTGGGGATTTTAAACAGTGTAGCAGAAACCAGGTTAGAACCAAGATTTGGTATTAAAACTGACAGCAGTATGCAAAGATAATACATTTGGTTTTGTACCCTACAAGATAAGAATGGTCAATAAATATGCTTTCTGGAGGTTTATAAAGAAATGTCGAAGGGTTGAGAGGCGGATTTTAAAAACTGACACCAGCATTTACCGGGACAATAATTGATCTAGTATTGTCATCAAGCTACAGCATTTGAGCGAATACTAAAAAGTTCTCAATAAATTGATACTGACAATTTTTTTTTTCATCTTGACCCGACCGGGGACCGAATTGCTTAACGTGTTCCAAGAGACTGTCGAACTCCTCACTCAGCTACGGCAACCACTGACCATTGAGTATCAGATGGCTGTGTGCTTGATGTATAAATAATACATTACTTACCGACGACGGAGAGATACATCCGATGCCCTGTGGGCGGCGTGGTTCCGACTTGGCATTCGTACACGCCCGAGTCACGCCGCTGAGGAAACCTTATCTGGGGGCAATAAGAACAGTTTTACTTAGCTTACGGCACCCTAACAAGGGCCATACTACAGAATACTAGTATTTTACTCAGGTCAGCCAGCACAGAATCGCTCCAGCGATATCTGGATAGTAGATGGGCGCTGTAAACTGGCGAACCATCGTGGAGAATGAAAACTGTGGCCCTTTTCGTTTCGAAGGAGGGAGGTTCCACTGAGCCAGTGAAATAAGTAAGTATTACAAGTGCGGATGCTCAACCGTCATATAATGAAACTAGTCAATTTGTAGTATACTAATGATGATATGATAATATAGTACCTATACTAAATTAGCAATTTTTTTTTTAATTTGTTCTATATTACTCTTTCTTGGTCTTCATTTTCCCCGCCTTCCCTCTATTTTGCCTTTAATCGTGTTTTATATATTGAAAGTACTAATAACATCGCCAAAAGAATTGCCGCCCTAAAGTGGAAATGGGCAGGTAACATAAGCCATAGGAAGGACGGAAGATGGGGCCGAAATGTCCTTGACTGGATACCATGGATGGGACACCGAAAGCCGAGCAAACCTCCAAGATTGAGCAAATTGCCAAGATTGAAAGCCCTATGTGGAGAAGAGTCGCTTAAGACCGTGATGAGTGGTATACATTGGAGGAGGCTTACGTCCTGCAGTGGACGTAATAAGCTGCAAAAGAAGTACTAATAAAAAATAATAAAAATATTACTTACTTTTAAAATCCAATCCTCAGTATGAGGGTTGTGGACGCTGATGAACCTCTGATCAGAGGTATACGTCATCCGACCAGAGGTCAGTAAGTGTATGTCCCGATGTCTGATCCATGAAACCTGGGAAATGAGAGAATTCATTAAATAAAGTGATCAAGCCCTGTGAATTCCTTTAAACAATTTAAAGGCAAATTTAGGAGAAGCTGATATCGCAATCAGAGTGGATATACTCAATGATTGCCAACAACAAAAATCAGTAACTGTAGTGATAATCAAAGAGTGTATGTATGTAAAAATCTTCATTGTAGACAAAAAACAACAAACATAGACTAATCCTAACTTCCTAACTATAATATTATAAATGCGAAAGTGAGTTTATTTTTTAAGATTTCACGCTCTATCTACTTTCACGCACCAATCTTCCTGAAATTTCGTATACACATAGTTGGAAGTATTAAGAAGGATAGGACACCTATCATCCCAGGAAAAAGCCCTGTTCCCGCGGGAAATATACGCGCGCGAAGCCGCGGGCGAAAACTAGTTGAAAAATAAATACAGGGCTTAACAAAAGACGGACTTATTCATGATAGTCCCTTCCAGTCAATCTTACTTAGGTTGACTGGAAGGGACGTGTTGGGACCGTTTTATCTCAATAAGAAGTAGTTATTAGCTAACCTAGTGATGTTTTAGTATAAAAATCTAAGCTCAACAGTCTTATATTGCTAGACTCCTACCCAAATATAGCGAGCCTTAAAAAATAAGGTCCACAAAAAGAGTGGAACAAAATACCCTTTGGTATAGAAAGATTCTTATAGGATTAGTTTCCAATTTACGGTTTTTGCAACACCACTCTACCCAACGATACAGCAAATCGTCATACAGTAAGTTAACTTTTATATAGCAAGTTTGCAGGTTCGATATTTATATTTGACTAGCTATTGGACGTGTGGTTTCCAACTTAAGACGAAATCACTTTCTATCATACGATGAAAATCATAAAGCGAATAAAACATCCCGACGAATTAAAAACTTCCTTTTGGAAGTCTGTTAAAAAATGGATAAAAGACTACTAAAACTTCATTAGGTATAATTTTTATCAAAAGTGGTGGATTCTACGAAAAACCGTATTAGACAAGAGAAATAACATCAGACATTCGGCTTAACATAAAAATATTGCGGATTAATATATTACTTGAAGTATCTCATAGAGTGGAAAGATAAGAACCGATGTCCTTAAATTCTTATCCAATGTTTTAAATAGACCCCACTATGCAGTCTATGGATCGTCTTATAATAATGTCCTAATTGTCCTGACTCCTGTACAGCTGAGGATCGAACAATAAACGTAGCCACATACTTAAATTTTCCACTTCGACTCGACAAGGAGAAGAACAAACCCCGGACAACGATTTTGGTAATCTAAAAACTGATGATGACTTTGTGTATTGACTTGCTTTTTGCAAGTACCATAGAACATACTCGTATAATAATACTAACCCTGTACTTTGCTTTAGTAGGAATTTCGGACTGAGAATTATGCTCAATGTTAAAGGTTAGTCCAAACTTCAACGTGTCTTAATTCTTTTTTAAGTTTAAGAAAGTAGCATTCGATATTAAGTTTTGTAGATGTTAATTTTCAATCACTGCATATAAACTTAGAAATTGGGATTTAAAGTAGCTGTCTAAAAAATTTATGAAAGCTACAAATTCATAGATCACCTTCTGGTTATCCGTTTTTACGCCTACGGAGCTCAGAAAAAATAACATTTCAGTTCTACGCGACATTACACAGAAGGACATCGAATCCGCTTATCCTCAACAAAGAATCGTAACTCCGCGCTCACATTTATGTGCTAAATGCTGATTTGAGAGCTTATTTACGTGTAACATAAGTTTGTTTCTAGAAATTTTCTGCCTCATCGGCTATTGGTTCGTCGCGCCATGTGCTTTACCCACTGCCACTTTAAAGATATAATCCGCTGTGCTATTTCAGCAACCTTTGTTTTCCTACGGATCTCCCCATTACTGATTCGGTCTAGTAGGTAACCACCGAGCATAACCCTCTCCATGGCTCTTTGGTAAGCGCAGCATCGAACACCCACCGACCAGATAGTCAGATGACCTGAAGAAGGTCGCAGACAGGCGCTGGATGCAGGCCGCTTCCAACCGATAATTTTGGAAATCCTTGGGGGAGGCATATGTTCAGCTGTGGACAGCCTGCGGCTGAAATGATGATGTTTGTTTGAATATTATAAAATTTGGCCCTGGGCTATGTTATGGGCTTTATCAACTCTGTTTAGAAATGCTGTGGCTGGTATATTATATACCGGTTTATGTCACACAGAGCGTGTAGTTAGACTTAGATAGATAGATATTGGACCATTAACATACAAATTAAACATTGTTGATACAAATACAAACAATGTGTACAAAGGCGGACTTATCGCTAATGCAATTTCTTCCAGCTAACCTTAGGGTAAATAGGACTAAGTTCATCTAAGAAAGACATTGATGCCTCTATTTATCTTTTTCACACCCATTTATAAACATGTTGATGACATGGTGTAAATGAAGATTGTATTGACTAAAATCAACTATATCAATACAATCTTCATGCCAATATCTACTAAGATATTCGCCTATTTATATAATGATAAGGGCCCAACCCATCACTAATTGATTTCCTGTTTAAACTATCATCATGCTAAACGAGGTCTAAGGTCTCATGGCCATAGGCTCTGTCTATCCCGTATGGGATAAAGACGTGACTATATGTATGTATAAGGGCCCAAATATGGGCCACCTGTGAAGCGCGTTGAGGTGGTTTGGGCAAGTAAAAAAGATGGATGAAAAAAGACAAGTATAAATATATTGCGACCAAATCGCAGAGCTCTAGAAAAAGGGATATTAAAGAGTATAATATAGCTGACTTCGTATTAATCAAAACCTTTTTAGGTTTTTCCTTATCCTACCCATTCTACGAGAAATAAAATACGCAATAATACGCATTAGTCTATATAAGTTTTCCCTAAGACCAATCCATCAAAATAGCAATACCTATCATTTATGTTCATGCTATCAGCTTGTCACCAAATGTGTGATGGATTAGGTTGTACCTATTTTAAGTGCCCCATCAATTCAGTGTCTGCACTTTGAGCTTTTAGTCGTATTGAGGAAAATAATATGGAAACATTAGTAGCTTTTATTGTGAAAAGATTGGTTCACCTATTTCAGCCAACAAATCGGACAGTCATGGGTAAATCCATATCTATACTTTTATACTAATACTAGCTTTTGCCCGTGGTGTTACCCGCGTGAGTTTACATGGGAACAGTGCTTTTTCCCTTAAAATTTAAAAAGGGATTAAAGGTATCTTTGTCCTTCTCAATACTTCTATCTATGTGTATGCAAATTTCAGGAAGATTGGTGCAGTAGATAGGGCGTGAAAGCGTAACAAATGAACAAACTCACTTTCGCATTTATAATATTAGTTAGGAAGCTAGGATATGATTAGGATTAGATAGTTTATATTAGAACTAGAAAGTTATAGGATATTGTTAATGCGGAAGTCATGGCTAAACCACTCAACCACTTTTAATAAATTTTGGGCGCGATATAACCAAGTCAACTGATTGCAAGATTTAAAAGTCATCATCATAACTTCGTGTAGGTGTCATGGTCAATATACCATGCACACCCTGATGTCAGAGTTCTTCGGAACCGAATCCCGGCCTCTGACGTGGTTCCTTTTAAGGACTACCAGATGGCAGCCGGAACCAACAGCTTATGAGACAGTTAGGTGATTCAAGCCTGCAATGTATTAACCAAACTGGAAACAACTTAACAAAGTATGCTTCCCGTGAGAATCAAACCCATGACCATCGGATCTACAGGCCTTAACCACTGGACCACGAAGGCAGAGAGATTTAAAAGTAAAAGGAAAAAAAAACCCTTGTGAAGTCGACTTTCTGACTCCAGTGTATTTTTTAACAGATAATTTTAAAAGCAATAGTTAAATATCTCATAAAACATTCACATTATAATTAATAAATAAATTCATTCGTAATACATGAGATGAGGGCGGTTTATTTTTAGCTTTTAGCAAGTAATTCTTATACGCATGTAAATCGACAGATTAGTATTTTGCGTTGAAAATATTTATTCTTATATTAATTGTTTCAATTTGTATATTTATTTCATTTATATTTTTTGACTAGCTGTTCCCCGCGCTTTCACTCACCCTTAGTGTGTATGTACTATAGTCTTTAACCTTGCCCAAGAATCAGGCTTTCATATGCAAAAAGAATTTTGCAAATCCGACCAGTAGTTTTTAAGTTATAAGCGTTCAAACAAATAAACAAACATACTCTTCAGCTTTATTATTTTAGTACTAGCTGTTGCCCGCGGCTCCGCCCGCGTGTAGGTCGCTTTTCGCGTAACCTGTGGAAACTACAACAATCCAGACTTATAGTTGATTCTATAGTAGCCATATTTATAAAGCCATTACATTGCTACGATATCAAACTGAAAATATTAACATTCATACTATCACATCTTTGTCTCTAAAAGAGTAGACGCAGCCTACTACAGGGTCATTAGGACCTAAAAGCCACTCCTGAAGTTATAGTGAGCGTGAAAAGTGGAAAAAATCTCAATAAATATTGATAAGTTAGTTAAATTATACCTTACGACACGACCGTATGTTCGTCAAACAACAACTGAACTGACTTGCTGATTTAATTATTTTTTAAACCAAACCAACCAATCAATTCAAATAGATTACTATTGTAAGCTATTTGACAACACAACAAACGACCGATAAACAAACCAACCAATAGAACTTAATCAACAACCAAAAATTTTTTCAAATAATTAGAATTAATTTCCGTAAGGAAAAATTTCAATCTGCTATGCCATATGCGAAAAAATAATTAAAATAAAGTCAGCGCCATCTATTGAGATTTTATGTTACTAAATTTACGATCAAATTCAATGTGTTATTTTATTAAAATTAATAGGTGTTTGTCTTTATTAATATGGATATTACAAGTATAAAGTGGAAATTCTAGCCTTATCTAAATTAAATTAAACGTAAGTAAACGCAAGCAGTGTTTGAAGTAATTTTTCAATCGACCATAACTTATTTTTCCCTTAACCGATTTTGATGAAACAAAGTTTTGACAACGCTCCTAATTATATGTTATCCAACTGTGAAAACCGCGTTCAAATCCGTTGAGTATTTTCGAAGTTATAACGTACCAGACAGACATACATACAGACAGACAAAAATTCCAAAAATTGTCTTTTTGGTTTCTGTTACTCTTTTTTAATCGCACTCTATCAGTTTTTTTGAAAAATATTAAATGTACAGACACTCGAATTTTAGTGTCTTATTATATGTATTGATAAGTAGATATAGATTTTGCAATTCTCATGATGGCTATGAGGTATTTATAGTTTATTTCTATTACTTTATAGGTATGTTTAGAGGGCATTTTTCTCTATCCGTTTAGATAGAATATTTTGCTTTGGAAGACAATTTCTACTTTCCCATTTTATACACTTGTTATAATGTACACTTTTCGAAAATTGCAACATTTTATAATAAATTCTATTTATACTAATTTTAAATATAAAATCTGGGAGTAAAGTTTTACGAAATAGACAGATATTTACTCTTTATTACCATTAAAAATCATAAATATTATACATGTTGATACAAATTCAATCTAGTTAGTAAGTGAGCCCCATTTTCATATTTTATGTTATGTAATACCAGGAATTACATTTTAGGGTATTAAATAAAGCTATGGGCTTTTGTTTTAGATTTAAAATCAGCTGCTCATTTTGATAGAAACCTAAACATTTCTTGAATAACGGTTTCAATTAATTCTTTTGTAATGTTTCTGAGTAAATTAATTATACAATCGGCTTTTAGATTAATTGCGAGACTAAAATTATATTTAAGTTAGTAATTTAGATATCAAATAATACAAGTTCTATGAAATTAAGGTATCTCTAAAGTATTTTAGAAGATTGTTATAATTTTATTTATTTACTTGTTTTATTTATTTAATCGTTTTGTCAAATTAAACTCGTCCCTTCATTTATACTAAATAACTGTTGCCCGGTGCTCCGCTCCCGTGGGAATTTCGGGATAAAATATAACCTATGTGTTGTTCCAAGGTCTAAGCGATCTCCATGTCAAATTTCAGCTAAATCGGTTCAGTCGTTTTTTTATGAAAGAGTAACAAACATCCATACGAACTTTCGATTACATAATATAAATTTTTGATCAAAATTGCTTATGTTCATACTTCCATGCGATATTCTGTCTGTCTGTCTGTTAAGCTTTCACTGCTAAACCGCTGGACCGATTTTGATGAAATTTAAAATGAACATACTTAAGGACCATAACTGAGTCCCACGCGGACAGATCCACAAGCAACAGCTAGTTTTAGATATAATTCAAATACTTACTGTTCTATTACCAAGAGCATGGACCCTACAATTGAGTTGTGCTGTCTTCCCCACTAGCGCTGTCACATTTTTGGAGTAAGCTGGATCGAAGTATGGCCCTCTAGGTGTCACCCCGAGGTCTACATCGGAGAAATCTATCTCTGGTACAGCATCAGGTCCGAGGCCGTTTGTGTTATCTGTGCAGCCTGAAACAAAAAATGTAAAACGATAATTTTGATGTAAATCCTCAGATACGTTCGCGTTTCACTATCACTACATAGTATAAAACAAAGTCGCTTTCTCTGTCGCTATTGCCCTATGTATGCTTTTTTTTAATAAATAGAGTAGTTCAAGAGGAATGTTTTTATGCCCATGCGAAACCGGGGCCGCCAGTATAAAACTTAATTTTAATAAATAGATTGTCTGATAACTAATAAAGATGATTCCGCGCTTCGAAAGGCACGCCATCTGGTAATTGTTAAAGGAACCACATCAGAGGCAGTTTCGAAGAAGTGTGCATGGTCTATTGAACGTGTCACCCAAACAAAATGGTGATGATGATGTGTAGCATAAACAGTAGCAAACAAATCTTATAAATTCTTTTTTTTTTTCATAAGTGTGAATCATGTCATGGATGTTAGTGATCATGTCAGATCAGTCGTGACCACTAGTATCAATAGAAATCCGCCAAATCGTTAACAAATATTAATAATCCCTAAAAGGAACCATGCCAGAGGCCAAGAGGTGGTACTGAAGAACTCTGATACCACTGTATGGTCAATTAACTGTGTCACCTACATCAAATGAAGATATTAAAAGCATAGATTAAAAAAATTGCCTCGCGTTAGAGCGGCGCTCGATTCTAAATTCTTTGATATTATATAAGATCTAAGGATATTAGGTTAATAAGTATGTTTTAAAGATTCCTCCTCTTTAGTTTGTACTAAGCAGAAAATAACACGGCAATAAACATTTCCTATGCCAACAAAACAAATTGTTTTTCTTACCTCAAAAGGCAAGTTTTATTAAAGTTGATAATTACTAGAGACACGGTTCCGTACATGTGACTTTTGTCTTTGGCTCCCATTCAACGCTCCGACAGCCATTGTAGTCCTCGTGAGTTATATCCACAATATATCTGGCTATTATAAAGCTAGGGCTGGGAGTAAATACGTGCCTAGTATTTTGTAACAGTGATTTTCGCTCAAGTATTTCTAAATTGATCTATGATTTTAACTTAACAACACTATATGGTTCTGATATAGCTAGGGGCTAGTAGATAATACGTATGTACACGCGCCTACTGAATATTACTAGCAAACCATTAAGAAGACTAAATCCTGTCACTTAAACCAGGCGAATGCTGTATCTGCCAAATCTACCGACCAGAAATTTACTCATCCACCAACTTTCATACGAGCTAGTTCTATTAGCATTGTACATTCTAGAAACCCCAGTTAATTGTACCATTGCTTCAATATACGATTATCAAGATCTCCAGGACTTTTTACTTCTCTCAGCCTTCCCTGGGGAACATCGTGTACGAAGATACATGAATTGGCCTACTGAATATTACTAGCAAACCATTAAGAAGACTAAATCCTGTCACTTAAACCAGGCGAATGCTGTATCTGCCAAATCTACCGACCAGAAATTTACTCATCCACCAACTTTCATACGAGCTAGTTCTATTAGCATTGTACATTCTAGAAACCCCAGTTAATTGTACCATTGCTTCAATATACGATTATCAAGATCTCCAGGACTTTTTACTTCTCTCAGCCTTCCCTGGGGAACATCGTGTACGAAGATACATGACTTGGCGACCGTGACAGGACGAGAGTCACTCGCTATCTAAGTTCCAGGAATAGCCACGTCAAGTCAATCTTCGGATCGCGTGCAGCCAAAGCTCCTGCAGAACTGACCACATCATTTGGAAGCAGCCAGCACTGTTCCGGCCCCGGTAATCCGAGCAGCGTTCAGCGTGACAAGCAGCGCCTCGAGCCGCAGCGAGCCATTCAGATAAGTGCCCTTCCT
The DNA here is from genome assembly GCA_947044815.1 of Apomyelois bistriatella. Taxonomy (NCBI): domain Eukaryota; kingdom Metazoa; phylum Arthropoda; class Insecta; order Lepidoptera; family Pyralidae; genus Apomyelois; species Apomyelois bistriatella. The sequence goes on from OX345705.1 coordinate 1,438,212, forward strand.
AGCTACAACTTTATCCTATTCCTAAAGTATTACCTACATTTATCTTCCCTTACTCCCTGTTTACAGACTTCACTGTGCGAATTAATTGACCTCCATCATACATAGGTACCCACCTAGTTTTACCATTTGGTTGATTTTATATTACACAAAGTCTACACTATAAGCTTTCCAGCATTTAATTTTGATTTTCTATTACGAAGAAGCATAAACATAAGCCTTTTTCCCTTATTTCAAGTAAACTTTAACTTTGCAACGTGTGCACATAGGTTATATACCTACCCACATCACTAAATATATAGGTCCTATCTAGGCTTCAGAACTAAATTTCGGCTAATTATTAGTGCCACATCCTCACACATTTGCCGAACATTTCAGGAAAACGCGGACATTCCGATCCAACAAAGACGCCGCGTGTGCCTCATGCCGGTGACTTCCTTGCACTGTCGACGTGCCGCCGCAGCACTCAGCTGATTCCTGCTGGAGCCATTGATAGTGAGGGGCGTAAGATTCATTTAAATTTGATTATTTTTTTTCATTTCTTTAAATTTTCACTTACCTTTATTGCACATAAGTAGTTTGATTTTCTCTGGATTCGTCAAACTTGGCTTTATTTTCGCTCAACCGTAAAAGCCGGTCGAGGGAACGAAAACTAATTATATTAAATTTAACTTTCTTTTGTACTTATTTACAACATACTACATACTTCGCATTTCAATATGTCACAAAGTGGAGACAATGGTGAAGAAGCCAAGACTCTTATGTCATTATTCGCCAGACGCAGTTCCATAAAAGGACAAATTACGAAATTCCGTAACTATTTAGACAAGGTGTCGAGATATGAAACTTTAAATACCAACGATATCAACGAATTAACTTTGAAATTATCTAAATTTGAACACCTATCAGCCAAAATTGATGAATTGCAAAGCCAAATTGAGGTAATTAATTACTCTAATTTATCCGCGGAACTTGATGAACGTGATAAGATAGACGACGAGATTCTTAGTTCAATAGTTCTTGCAAAATCACTTCTAGAAAAATATAGCAAGCCTATGAACGCTACCGATTTAAACATCACTCAATCCGTAACTCATTGTCATGATTATAATGAGATAGGTTTTAAATTGCCTTTAATACAAGTTACCAAGTTCGATGGCTCGCATTTAAAGTGGCTAGAATTTCGTGACACTTTCACATCACTAGTGCACAACAATGAACGCATAAGCGCGATAAACAAGTTCCACTATTTGTTATCATACCTAGAGGGCGAAGCGGCAAGAATTATATCTAACCTAGAAGTATCAGCTGCTAGTTATGAACATGCCTGGAGCCTATTGCTTGAACGTTTTGATAACAAAAGAATACTTATTAAGCACCATTTAAATTCCCTATTTAATTTGCAACCCATTTTACGCGAATCCCAGCATTCTTTACGTTATATAATAGATAATGTCATTAAAAATCTACGAGCATTAAATAGCCTAGGACAGGAAACTGACAAGTGGGATTTATTGATTATACATCTTGTTTCCTCCAAGCTGGACTCGCAATCGATTGCAAAATGGGAAGAGTACAGCCAAGCTTCAGCTGGTGACATAACTTTCGATCAATTTAAGAAATTTCTTTATTATCGCGCAGATGTATTAGAATCATTGCAGAAAACTAAATCGGAAAATAATTCCTGTCAAAAACCTTTCATTCATTCAAAATTATTTAACAATAATAAACATTCAAATGTTAAGTCGTTTACTTGCACTCAACCTAACACCTCTGCAGGTTATACATATAGCTGTGCGTCTTGTAAAGGTAGCCATAGGATTTATGATTGTCCCTCCTTCAAGGCCATGAGCACTAAGGATCGTATAGCCGAGGTGTCGAAACTAAAGTTGTGTGCTAACTGCCTCAGGTCAGGTCATAATTCCGCCACCTGTCAGTTAGGTCCATGCCGTGAGTGCAAGCGTAAGCATAACACACTTCTCCACATAAACTACAATAAAACAAACACGTCCGATCCAAGTTCTGATACAACCCTTTCAACATTCTCTAAACAAACGTATACTCAAGTATTGTTGTCTACGGCTATTATTGAGGTTGTAAATCCTGACAATGATTTACGCAAAAGAGTCAAGGCCCTTTTAGATTGTGGCTCTCAGTCTTCTTTTATACGAGATTCCCTTGTTTCTGATCTCCAATTAGGCTCTTGTCCTATTCAACCTATCAATCTTGTAGGTATCGGCAACAACCCTTCAGGTCAAATTACCAAGAGTTGCATTGTACAAATCAGTTCCTTAAACCATCCATATAGCATAACTTTAAATTTACTTCAATTAAAACAATTAACTGGACAAATACCTAAAACATCTATAAATAATGACAACTTTAATTTACCCCAAAATATGATATTAGCTGATCCTAAGTTTTACGAACCCTCTGACATTGACATCCTTCTTGGAGCCGACGTATTCTGGGAGGTACTAGGTTCTCAACAAATCAAATTAGGAACAGGATGCCCAATGTTACATGATAGTAAGTTCGGTTGGTCATTATCTGGACCTTTATCATACACATCTTCTAATAATGTTTCTACTTTGCAATCCAATTTGCAATGCTATAATTCCCAAATCGACTCTTCAAGTGAGGACACCCTACACACCGAATTACAAAAATTTTGGGAGCTTGAAAACATTCCATCAAAATCGTTATTAAGTGATACAGAAAAGGAATGCGAACAACACTTTATAACTAACACTTCTCGCTTACCGTCGGGTAGATTTTGTGTTCGACTACCACTAATCGACACTCCGGATTGCTTAGGCGATACATACACTATAGCCAAAAAACGGTTTTACGATTTGGAGCGCCGGTTTCGCAAACAACCCGAACTTAAAGAACAGTACGTCAATTTTATTCGCGAATACGAAGAGTTAGGACATTTAAGGGAGTGTCCCACGAGCACTCCACAGCCATCATATTATTTAGTTCACCACCCTGTTTTTAAGCAAGAGAGTGAGTCCACTAAGACGCGTGTTGTCTTCAATGGATCTTTGCGTACCACATCAGGATTATCGGTTAACGACATTCAATTAGCAGGTCCTAATATGCAATACTCAATATTCTCCATTCTCATTCGCTCTCGGCAGCATAAATACCTTCTTGTAGCCGATATCGCAAAGATGTATCGTCAAGTCGAAGTTCACGAAGACGATTGCAACTTACAACTAATTTTATGGCGCGAGAATGAACACCTGCCTTTACGAGTGCTACAGCTACGGACGGTTACCTACGGTTTCGCAAGCGCTAGCTACCTAAGTACGCGGTGTTTATGGCAGCTGGGCGAGGAATGTAGTGATCCATTGATTCGCGAAATTATTCAACACGATTTTTACGTTGATGACCTAATTACTTCTTGCGATTCTGAGTCAAATTTACAATATATTCAAAAATCCGTTTCAGAAGCTCTTGAAGCAGGTTGTTTCAATTTAAGAAAATACAAATCTAATTCTAAAGCCATAATACAATCTCTTTCGACAAATTCAAACGAAGATCTAACCCTTAGTAGCGTATCCAGTACCCTTGGCATGGGCTGGAAACCAGATTCTGACGAATTATATTTTTCTATAGATTTTAATTCTCAGTCTAATCAACTTACAATAACCAAACGTTCAATCTTATCTACTTCTTTTAAAATTTTCGATCCTTTAGGACTATTAAGTATTTGCGTTATCATTCCAAAATTATTATTGCAACAATTATGGCTAGAAAAAATTGGTTGGGATGACCCAGTACCTCAGCAAATAAAGGTGTCGTGGCTCAAATTTATAAACAGCATAACACAAATAAATAACATCCGCATACCCAGACATGTCCTTTGCCTGTTTCCTAAAAAAGTAGACATGCATGTATTTTGCGATGCATCCCAAAAGGCATATGGAGCTTGTATATATATGACGTCAATAAATGATTCAGGCATGTTATCCACTCGTCTATTATGTTCAAAGTCCAAAGTGGCCCCCATCAAACCTATCACAATTCCAAGACTGGAACTATCTGCCGCATTGTTGGGTGCTAGGCTCTGTCAAGCCGTATCCGAGTCACTTAGGAATAAAATCGATCGTACTACATACTGGTCGGACTCAAGTGTAGTGTTGAGTTGGATACACACTAATCCTAGAAACCTGAAAACATTTGTTGCCAACCGCGTTTCCGAGATACACGAGCTCACGCAATCAGACAACTGGAGGTATGTACCTACGGATGCTAATCCTGCCGATTTAATATCTCGCGGCGTCAATCCAGATGAAATTCACCTCTGTTCTATCTGGTGGAATGGCCCATCTTTTTTAAATCAATCCGAGTCCACATGGCCCATTTTGAACAATAAAGATTGTGAAAATGACTCATCTGAATTAAAATGTCACTCTGCCATCTCGACACCCCAGCAATATTTCATTCAATTTTCAAAATTCTCTAGCTTACCTAAACTAAAACGAATATATGCCTATTTACTACGATTTATAAATAATTTAAAAAATGCTAAAAATAAAAATAAAACTATTGGAAATCTATCATTGAATGAGTTACAAAAATCATTTTACCTACTTTGCTCATTCTCTCAACAAGAATCGTTTCCCATTGAGTTTAATCAATTAAAGCAACAAAAACAAATAAGTAGCAAGTCTAACATATTATCCTTAGCTCCATTTTTTGAGAAGGAGAATCAGCTAATAAGAGTAGGTGGACGTCTTAATGCCTCTGAGTATACCTTCGCTCAAAAACATCCCATATTATTACATTCATCACATCATCTCACTAAACTATGCTTTGAATACGAACACTTGCGCAATCTGCACGCTAGCCCACAGCTGTTATTAGCTAGCGTACGGCAAATTGTATGGCTAGTCAACGGTAGGCATCTAGCGCGACGCACCGTTCACAAGTGCACTATATGCAGACGAACAGCAGGTAAAACATTGTTTCCTATGATGGGCAATTTACCTTACCAACGAGTTACCACTGATTTTCCCTTTAAGGCCGTTGGCACAGACTTTGCAGGTCCATTTTATATTTTAAATCGTAAAGGGCGCGGTGCTAAGACCATTAAGGCATATTTATGTTTATTCGTTTGTTTACGCTATAAGTGTGTGCATCTCGAACTAGTAAGCGATCTGACGAGGGATGCCTTTATTTTAACGCTTCGTAGATTTATTTCTCGCCGCGGTAAACCCTCTGATATATTTTGCGACAATGGTCGTAATTTCGTAGCAGCGGCCAAAGAAATTGGTAACTTTGTTAAGTGCATATCTTCTTCAATTTTTGACTTTGCAAGCGAAGAACAAATCAAATTTTTTTTCAGCCCAAGCTATGCCCCCCACTTCAATGGTTTATTTGAAAATAGCATAAAATCTGCCAAATTCCATATCAAGAGAGTCATGGGCAATTCTCATCTTACCTATGAGGAGTTGTCAACTCTTTTCGCACAGGTGGAAGCTGTCTTAAACAGTCGTCCCTTGTGTCCTTTGTCCTCAGACCCTAAGGATCTCCTTTTCCTCACCCCAGGACACTTCCTGATTGGCCGCCCGCTCACTGCGCTGCCAACGCCAGCTGTCGACGACATCAACATCCCCCACCTACAGCCTTATGCACGGTTGGAGCAAATTCGTCTCCATTTTTGGAAGAGATGGCAACATGAATACCTGCACGAACTCCAAAAACGGTCTAAATGGAAAAAGGATGGTGGCCCAAAACTATCTGTTGGAGACATGGTCATCATCCATGAGGAAAATACACCACCCCTTTGTTGGAGGATGGGACGCGTTCATCGTTTGTTTCCTGGGCCTGATGGCATCTCCAGAGTAGCCGATGTGCAGACAATACGAGGAATCCAAAGAAGACCACTTACCCGTTTATGTCCATTACCAATGCCCGACTCACAGAAAGAGACTTAAAGGAGGTTTAAAGTGTAGTACTTTAAACAGGCGGGAGTATGTACACGCGCCTACTGAATATTACTAGCAAACCATTAAGAAGACTAAATCCTGTCACTTAAACCAGGCGAATGCTGTATCTGCCAAATCTACCGACCAGAAATTTACTCATCCACCAACTTTCATACGAGCTAGTTCTATTAGCATTGTACATTCTAGAAACCCCAGTTAATTGTACCATTGCTTCAATATACGATTATCAAGATCTCCAGGACTTTTTACTTCTCTCAGCCTTCCCTGGGGAACATCGTGTACGAAGATACAACGTATACCTAGAATTTTGTGACAGTGATTTCGTTCAAGTATTTCAAAATTGATCTATTTTTTTAACTTAACAACACTATCTGGTTCTGATATAGCTAAGGCTGGTAGGTAATATGTGTACCTAGTGTTTTATAACAGTGATTTTCGTTCAAGTATTTCAAAATTGATTTATGATTTGACTCAATACTATCTGGCTCTGATAAAGCTAAGGCTGGGAGAAAATACGTGCCTAGTACTTTGTAACAGTGATTTTCGTTCAAGTATTACAAAATTGATCTATGATTTTGACTCAATACTATATGGCTCTGATAAAGCTAGAGCTGGTAAATAATACGCATACGAAATATTTTGTAATAGTATTTTTTGTTCATGTATTTCAAAATTGATTTAAGATTTTGACTCATTACTGATGGCTATATTATAGCTAGGGCCGGTAAATAACACATACCTAGTATTTTATAAAAGTAATTTTTGTTCAAGTATTATAAAGTAAACACTAATGTTATTAATTGAAAGACGACATATACTTGCATTTTCAAAAGCGCGTCAAGAAACCTAAATCTTTAAATTTTTCTAAGGTAGGCTGGAAAAAATTGCATTAGCGATTAGTCCGCCTTTGTACACATTGTTTGTATTTGTTTCAACATGATTATTTGTATGTTAATGGTACAATAAAGAGTATATCTATATATCTTTATTTTCAATTAAATAGAAAAAGAAAATAATGTGTTCTGACAACCTATTTAAAATAGAAATACCAATTGGAACAAAACACGAGAATGCTTTTAAATAGGTGTAGTGGAAAAATTCCAACTAGGAATGAATATTTAACCCTACCAATAATTGCGATTGAGAGAGAAAATACCATTTAAAACAAACAAAACTGAACAGAACCAAAAATACTAAAAAAAAAAACCATAAAGCTTTCATTTCCTACCTAAGCTTCACACCCCCGCAAATAAAATTCTTTTTCTGTTTCACATACACATATTGCTCTACTCAGGCAATTGCAGGCTTGAATCGCCTTATTATCTGATAAAAATAATTTATTTAGTACTTCGTAAGTTAAGTCGTTGGTTTCTGTCGTTAAAAAAACCACTTTAGAGGCATTATATAGACTAGACAATCACAGTGTTAAAAGAAATATAAACCCTGTGAACAAACTTATTAGTGTGAAAGTGATTTTGTAGGGCAAATTAATTTAATATAGTCTCTTTTCTAAAGCAGGGAAATACATCTATCGAGCAGTACTAGCTCTATACAAGTCAATGTCATTACTTGAAAACATAGAACTACGCAATTTTTTTTTTAAATCTAGGCTTGAAAACAAAGCGATGCAACGTGAGCTCTTTTTCCGCTCCGCTTGTCGTTTCGCGCATCACAATAAAATACACTTTACAATACAAGGTATGTAGCGTAAAGACTAGTTTACAAGTATGGAATCAAAATGGAAAAAAAGCAATTTATTATCAACAACAGTTAATGTTGAAATCGGTCTAGCCGTTTTGGAAATTAGTGAAACAGACAGACATTTTTTTATATTAAATTGTAGTAAAAAGTTCTTGTTTTGACATAACACACAAACACGTGAAATTTATTTATATGTATATAGATATATGATGTAAAAATTTTACTCGCACTTGTTAGTAAATGGTATTTTATAATCCCGAATGAAATATTCAGTGAGTATTCGGCCTTTTACGAATTCCGTTTTTCATCAAATATAGAGAAATCTGTGAGAGGAAGTTAATGTAAGCAGCTTTGATTAAAGTGGACTACGACAGACCGTAATTTAGGAGATTTAGCCATAATACAGCAACGGAGGAGTTTTTAGGGTTCCGTATTGAATCGTCATCATCATTTCAGCCGCAAGTCGTCCACTGCTGGACGTAGGCCGTATTGAATATCGTAATTTTTTCTCAGCATATGTCTCGCAATACAGCGGGGAAACGCTGCCGGTATTCTGGGTACGTGGCCTCCCTGTAGCGCGTTGGAAGACTATTTTTATTTATAACTAGCTGTTTCACGGGGCTCCGCTCCCGTGGGAATTACGGGATAATCGGCCGTTATAAATTGTGTAACTAACACGACTTTCTAATTATATATAGAAGATTTGATAAATTGTGATTAATTTTTGTGAAGGTAAAATGTAAATATATTTTAAAGGAATATCTAATGTATACCAGTGCAAACAGACTGGAATTTGTAATTTGTAGCGTTGGATTTATTAAATTTACTAGCTGTTTTTTATTTTAAATGCTATATAATTGAGTTCCACGGCTCCGCTCGCGTGGTACTCAATTATATAGCATTTAAAATAAACATATATTTGACCTATGGTTTTTAACTATATCATTACCAAATTACATCAAAATTGGTTCAGTGGTTTAGCCATCAAAGTAGTAGACTGACAGTCAGACTTTCGCATTTATAGTATTAAATATGAATATCGAAGTATAAGTATCGAAGAAGAAGATTCCCAATCATTAAATAATTTAAATTGATACAAAATGTTAATTTCCTTCAGACGGAACCCTAGAGTTTTTATAAGCTCGCTTCTTTTTGGTTTTATTTATTCTTTCATTAGCTTTTAAATGTCAACGATGCCCTGTTATAAAGGGCGGCTAAGCGGTTTTTACTGAAATAATAAATAATGGGGTACATTTCCAGCCCCGTCTTAAGCAATTTCGGAGGCCTTGCCCTTGGGTTAAAATAATATGGGGCCCTGTTGGAAAGTGATGAAAATTGTTGTTTTCCAATAAAAACTAAGATCTAGAATGGCGACCACGTCGCAACCGACAAGCGTCGCACTTCCACCGACCAGATATAGGGTCAATTGGCCTGAAGAAGGCCGCGGGCATCGCTGGATGCAGGCCGCTTCCGACCGGTCTTTCTGGATATCGTTGAAAGAGGCCTATGTTTTGCAGTAAACAGTCTGCGGCTGATGATGAAATGATGATGGTGATGATTCCCAAAATATGATGTAAGGTACCCTTACTCCCATTTATTTATGAGACAAGAAGACGAGCATTGTAAATAGGTTCAAGGGACGCCCTGTTAGAATGGGCCCTAGGCTTTCAATACTCTATATCCCCTAATACGGTCCAGTAACCTCCGTAAATTTATTACATAATAGGGAAAGAATATATGAAGCATATTTTTTATTTGCATTTTATTTCAAGATTTTATGTATGACATTTTTGGAATTTTTATTTAGTACTTTCTCCGTGTTGTGAGGTTTATAATATACTGCTTCATTATTATTTAGAGCCGTGCTAGGTGGTGTTTCTCTGACAGCAGCATATGTGACTGCGGCGCGGTGCAGTCGATGGTTCACCTTTTGTCGTGCCCTAGCTGCCCTGTCTCCTGCACAATGGAGGACGTGAACGAGGCAAAAGACCGCGCGGTGGAGGTGGCCAAATACTGGACAAAGTCAATATAGAGTCCATATAGCCATTATGACTCGAAAATATGAAGATAATTATTTTAGCTAGAAATAGATTACTGATGGACATAGGTCACCCTCACAGATGTTCACAATGACCTATCCGACGGCCTGAAATCAGCGTCTTTCAGCGACCTTAGCTGTCTTCAATTATTAAGCAGGTAGATATTATCCCACGTTTCGTTAAATAAGTTATATCAGGCAAAAGACCAATTTCAATTTGAAATTATATCAAATTTTTGATGAGCCTATTGCTTATGGGATGACATGGGTATCACATTTTTGCTGCATCCGAATATGAGGCGACTAATTTGACTACAAAACATGTAGAATTAGGAAATCGCGCGCGGTCTCCGCATTTTCTTTTTAGTCTATGGGAAAACACAAAAAAAGCTGCGATAAAAGGAAAAGATGAGGTATAAGAATTTCGACCAGATAAGCAACGTGTGTGTAATATCTCTGTTGATAAAGTAGGTTATAGACTATGGTTTAAAATAGAGACGTACCTGTGCGAGTGATCAACGCCAGGGCCCCGAGTGCACCAAACAATAATGCAGCAGTCATAGCTACTTCACGCCCCGCATAGTCTTCTCACGCTGCTCTCATCTGTGGACAAAGAATAGTTTCCTTGTAAATACATTTTGTTTTTCTTTAAAATCGTCTTCCGGTTTAAACTCCTTAAACGGAACCTTCACGAGCTACTTGTAGAAAAATGTTATTACAAATTTGATGATTTTTTGAAGGACACATTGTTACATTGGTACCCACTTATATTTATGTTTTCTTTTTTTTATATTTGTACGCCACATTGGCCAAATAAACACACAATTATAAATGTTCTTATCACTATTTTATCTACTTTGTTTTACCTGTATTTACAATTTTTTTTTTATAAGGTTTATTAATAAAGTTTAAAACCTTAACATTTAAAAAAAAAATATTTTTGTTTGATTTTTTCTTCAGTAAAAGTTAAAGAACAAGAAATAAACTTCCAAATACAAATTTGTTCCAGTTGCCGAGACGGCTGGTCCTTGGTGTTCGGAAGCCAAAGATTTCGTGGGTGAGATATGACGTCCTCTGAGAGAACGTGGTTTTGACGAGCACTCCGTATAAACAATAACATTTACTTTTTTACGCAACTGTTTAGTGAGGAAGTATAATGTCAATATTTTGTGGAAACGGTAGAATTATTATTATTTTTTATACATATATTCACAATATCCAGCGATTGACCACGAACCCACCTGATGTTAAATGCAAATGCGGTCTAAGATTGAGCTCGCTGGCTCATTAATAAACCTATTCATGCTATCCTAGTATTTCGTCTCACAAAAAACTATAGAAATAAGTAGCACCCTTGTACTAAGTTTCCTAATTTTAAGTTTCCTATGTTTGTATTTGAGTGTACATGAATTAAATAAATAAATAAATATAAACACCTAAATATTTGTTTGTTTCAGACAATCATGTTTAGACTGATAAACAGAAGGAGATACTTAACGTTCAATTGGTAATGGAGGCAATTATCTATCTTTTGTATCGTGTTGCTTAGTAACTAGTACAATGGCGGTTTGATTCCCGACGGAATTCATTAGTGTTAAAGCCGAGTGATTGGGTCTTTAAAGGTGTTAATTAGATAGATAATGAACCCGTCATATTAATCTAGCGGCTGCCGAGGGTTTTGCTCCCGTGAATATCAAAGAACCTCTGGTTATCCTACATAAGTAAAGGATGGATCAAAAAGTCAAGATAAAAGGAATTTAGCATTGTTTTCTAGCGAAAAAAATGTTGTTTCTTCCATTTATACCATACTAGCGACCCGCCTCGGCTTCGCATGGGCATAAAAAACTTCCTCTCAAATCACTCTATCTATATAAAAAAATCCTATCAAAATCCGTTGCGTAGTTTTAAAGATTTAAGCATACATAGAGATATAGGGACAAAGAAAGCGACTTTGTTTTATACTTTATTAATCTTAGATGTTAATATATATGAAGGTAATCGAGTACATGCTAATTTTAAAATAACCTCAGCCATCATTGTTAGTGTGTCAAAATTAATGGCCTACAACTCGCAACTCACCAAAGTTATACCAACATTAATCTAAGGCTTGACGAATAATCATCGTTAGTGCAATCTAAATCATAAATCATGGGACAAGTTGCGCAATTATTGTGATAAATATCGAGATCCTATCTCACAAGACTGTTTGCCCTGGTCATCGTTTATTCGGGTTACAATGACCTTTATTCACTAATGGGCCCTGGATAGAGCAAAATATCTTCTATAAGTTCTAAAATATTGTATCGTTGAGTCAGTATCCCATAATACAAGTCTCGAACTTACTTTGGGGCTAACTCAATCTGTTTGATTTGTCCGTATATATTTATTATTATTAAATATCTTTATTAACGTTTATTACAAAATAATGTTAGTTGGATAATCTTTCTTCATTTGTAAAAAAAAACTGGTGCCTGTAAATATACTTGGTTGCAGTCCTTCTTTGCATTTCTTCTTTAGAATTTTACTTCTCCCAATGTTAGCAACGATAGTATTTATTATCCCAACAGCAACGTTATTTACGTTTCTATACTTTGATACCTACCTTTCTTCAAAAGTTTTATAAAAGATTTTTAGAGCAACATATTTTCACCATTCACCTGAGGATTCAGCATTTCTTTCACCTATGCTAAGACAAGCTAGCTAATTGGGTTTCTGTGGAAAATAAAATTATACCTTAAATTAAGGAATCCGCCTATACCGCAATATTTTAGTTACAATGTTAAGAACATAGTAATATAATACTTATACCCGAAATAAGCATTGGCAGTTGTGTGATACATTTTTTTACTCAAAGTAATAAAACAAAGCAAGCCTTGCTCATTTAAAAGCAATTTCAAATAAAAGCAAAATATAACCAAGCACCAAAATACAAACTAAATGAAGACTTTTCATTTTCAAGCTTACTATCCAAGTGTTCACAATGACGTAGAAAAACAAAGGTCTACTCACTGCGACATTGCAAGCGAATCTTTGAGCAGCTTGTTATATCATGATTAAACAATGAGACGTCTCAAAGCCGAGATTTTCAATAAAACTTGTCCGTCTACTACAAAGGCAATGTTTCTGATCGTCGGAGCGAAATCGAGTCTTTTGTAGCATTGCTATAGTAAGATCACAGATCACAGATAGAAGAATACTATACTATAGTACACGCCGATTTTTTTGTGTACCAATTATAGTCTCCCCATACTGAGGAATATTAACGCGATCTACCTGACGATTACTTGAGACTGTAATTATAATTCCGAAAAAATTTTTTTTACATACACTAAGTTCTTTTTTGTATTTGTATACATCTATTTCTATTCTACTCGCTCATTCTTAAATAAATATTCCCAATCAATCGCTGGTTGACTGGAAGAGATCTCTATAATGGGATAAGTCCGCCATTGTATATTGGTTCAATCTATGTTTAAATATGTTTTTATACAATAAAGATGTTACAAATAAACTTTTAGTCCCTCAGCTACCAAACCTACGTTACGCGACCACCATAGATCGCTTAGGTGCTTAGCCATTACTTTTTCCCAAAGATAGAAATTTCTTCAACCTTTTTTTGAATTGATTAAGACAAGGTTAAGACGCGAAATAAGATCATAAACACCATTAAAGTTCACAATCACATTTTTATTCGTTTAGAATACTGAATAAGAAAATGTTCAATCCAATCGGAAATTCAAACTGTCCACGAGCGATTTCATTTTATAATTGAAGAGTTCTCGACTTAATTCAATGCTGGATATCTTATTTCCGTTCTAAGCAACTAAGACCTAGATAAATGGATCTAAAGATAGACCTAGATAAAGGATTTGCTAACCGAACACAACCTAGCACCCCTGATTGCTTTCGAAACTTGAAGCTGAAGATTAAATTCATCTGTCTATTGTAATCCCTATTTTCTTTTCTATGCTGGATTGGACGTGAATTGAAATTCATCCTTGAATTGTCATGATTCAGTCTTATCTAGTGAAGTGTTTAAGATCATAGATCGTTAAGTCAAATCTTACAGAAACCTCTTCATTTGAGGGTGTTTCCCAATTGCATCTTCAGCTCCTGCATCAAAGCCTACTGATGGTCCTAAATTTGGCAATGAATAGACTGACCTTTATAATCCTTTTTACAGGGAAACCACATCAAATTTTTAATTAATTTGAATATCGATTTATTTATTTACTTTTTTATTTTAGGGGAACATTATTTGCTATTTCCATTTGGTTATGATCATTTTAATTGCCCTACCCTATTATTATTATCAACCCTAGGTATTGATACGACCATTTGAGGAAGCAACCGGGAAAACGCTAAGATAGAGAAGTGGGACATGCATTCATTGTCTACTTATATTATAAAAAGGAAAAATTTAATTGTTGGTTTGCATCGAATAGGCTTCGAAACTACTGGCTCGACTTAAAAAATTCTTTCACCGGCGTGGAATGCTAACACAAAAAAATTAGCGTTTAAGAAGAAGAGCTATTTTTACTTTAATCTCAAAGTAAAAGTCTGAGTAAGATAAAGTAGGTTTTTGTGTCTAAAATTAGCAACAGACGGAGCTCCGAAGAATCATAGTGAGTTAAAAAAAACAGATCTACAAAATATATATCAAGCACTTTAGCACGTAGCGAATTCCAAGAATATTTATTTAGGAGTATTTCGCCGGATCCAAAGGGTGGGACCACAGAACAGAGAAATTATCCGAATAGAAATGTTTTGACGCGGATTTAGTTCCAGGATCAGTGTGGCAGCGAATTCTCTTTTCTTATCTGCAATTAAATACTTGTAAACTTATGTAAACCACACCAGACCCTATTGGAAATGTATGACGTAGTTTACAACAAAGCCACTATAACGTAGGTAGAATTTACTAATTACTTAAGGTATGTGTGAGGAGAGAAGATAAATCCAGGTTTCAGCGAATCGCACAATATTTATTATTTGTACTTTACAACAGGTTAGACTCTTAAGGATAACCGTTAATGAGAGATTATAGGGGTCGTGAGATCAAAGTAGGCACGAGATCACGAGAAATAGCCAGCCACTTAACTTGAGATGGTGAGATCAGCCGAAAGAGGTCTTCCAGTGGACGCGCGCAGCCTTATATATGGCCCTCGGGGTAATGCGGTGCGGGGCAGCGAGGAAGGACCGCCGTAGGAGAATGCGAGACGTCACACCACCTAATATTATCGACCAATAACAGTGGCAATAAATGAAGTTATCAAATTCCCCGCCCATTTTTTCTGTGTGAAACGTTGGCTTGCAAGCCAAACTAGTGACACGTTCTTCATTCGCTATGCCACTTCTTGTATATATTTCTAAATTCTGTGGGTGGGACGATATAACGAAATTTCGCGGTTTCGGAAAGGGCGATGTAATAAAAACCTAAAAATACGACCTGTTATCGTATACAGACTTCATTACACATCAAAGGTGCCCGATTAAATTGCTAATAATGACGTAACCGAGGAAATTTTTAAAACATTTATCCCATGACATGGCATTATTAATGTAATTTAATGTTCTCAACACTTCGATACATTATTTGGAATGGAAAATCGAATCAGGTTATTTTCTTCTTCTTCTCTTCGAGTCATAATGGCTATATGGACTCTATATTGACCTTGCCCAGTACCATCACCTAATCAGGTTATGATATATATATTAGATTAGATAGGAGTGTATTTTAGTCTACCAAAGTACAATGATCATCATTTCGTGTAGGTGAAACGGTCAATCGACCATGCACAACATGGTGGTAGAGTTCTTCTGGTCCGTCTCTCGGCTTCTGACGTGGTTCTTTTGACGACTACCAGAGGGCAGCCAGAACCAATGCAAATGAGTCAAACACTCCATATAAATCTTTAAAAAGTAAATCCTGGCAATTTTACTTTTTAAACTGGAATTTTTATTTCCTGTATTGAATTTAGCCATTAAGACGAGAACTTAGTGAACACTAGCGCCACCATCAACTAAAAAATAATTATTCACTGAAAACACAAGTTATCAAAAACCCTGGTAATTAAAGTTCTGGATCTGAAGTTAATTTAAATCATATTAAATTCCTAAATTACAGTTCCTTATAGATACAAATTGCAAAACTGCTGAAAGAGGCCGTTGCTTCGCCTGCGTGGACTTCCCGTGATGAAAGGTACCCTATGTCCTTCTCCTGGCTCTAAACTAACTCCCTGACAATTTTCAGCTAAATCCGTTCAGCCGTTCTTGAGTTAAGTGGAGTAACTAACACGACTTTCTTTTATATATATAGATAATTTAATATGTTTAAAATTAATATCAGATCCACACGGATTATTGATAACTTGTGTTTTCAGTGAATAATGATTTTTAAATGACGGTGGCGCTAGTGTTCATCGAGGTATCATCTTAATCTAAAAAAGGTTTCGAATGGAATCAACTTTTGAAAATAACAAATTGGTTTCTGCACCCTATTCGGTTACATCAGAAGTGTATGACAAAACCAGCAACAAACTACATATTCGGTGGATCAAACCAATCCAACGAAGTGGGGGTTGGCATAATAAATGAAATTTATAGCCGCCATCTTATACGATAAGTTTTTGCGGTCGTAAGTTTGATATAGTGTCATAGATAGTTTGTTAGATACATCTATTTGATGCATCACTTCACTGGCAACAAGGAAAAAGTTTGGTTTAAGTAAATAAATTGGTTTGGATAAACATGATGAGGTCAAAAACCGTAGTTTTGTTACATGCCTTTGTGAATATTAAAGATGTGGACGTGGCTTAGATTTCTTTATACTTCTAAGTAGGCAGAACGTCGGTCGACTTCATAGAAAGCGGCTACCATGGCCACTGCTGTAATACCATGATTTATATTGCATCCCAACTCATTCAGGTCATCAAAAATGCGTAAAAGGTTTCCGAACGAAATAAAAACGAAAACGAAACAAAAGAAACCTTCAGGGGGCCAGTAGACCCCTGAAGGATCCTGCGTTCCTTTATTCCAAAAAGAGTACTTACTTTATTTATATATGTGAATCTTTATTGTACAACCTAATGTTAAAACCATTCTCTCCTAGTTAACCATTATTGGCTTTCTCTGAAGCTGGAATCCACACGCTCCATGCTTCAGCACTTCAAGCTATTGGTTCCATGTTGATGCTATCAGTTTTAACTTTACTTATAGTTTAAAAAAAAAATCGGATTATATTGCCGCCTGACTGATGGAGTACGCATCAAGGAATCGTCAAGTAAAACCAAGTAGGACAGCCATCTAAGATAAGAAATCTCAACTGTAGACTGTTCGTGTCATCAACAACACTATCATTACTCATAGTCCAAAGGATATCGCTACAACACAATACAAACTTTACTTTGTTCTATTTTCTGTTTACTTACAACGGTCAATTTCGAGATTAGGTTCTGTTTAACTTTTGTGTTTGTTTCTTGCGTCAGTCTCACTTTTGATTCAAGCTACAATGGGCTTTATATCCTTTGGAGTAGATGTTATATCAGCGTGAACTCAATTTTGATTAGTTAGGCATTTATCAAACGAGGTTTTGAGGCAAAGCTTTTGTCTCACTTGCTCTGTTCATGTGTAGTGAACTACAAAGGTCTATTGATAAAATTTGTACCGATAATTGTTTTTGCTTGATAATAGCAGTCGTGTTGTGTGTGTGTCTACATAGAAATTTGTTGAAGTTGAAACATTTACTTATTCTTATTTATGTAGTATGTGTGTGTATTTACTAAAAACAAAAGATAATATTTTTTTTAAATTAATTTCAAGTTTTCCAATAATTAATCTGAAACTTTTTAAATATTCGATAACTACTCCGGAATTTTAAATTACAACCTTAAGTGATTTCCATAAATCCGCACGGGAATTTTATTATTTTGGTTAAACGGAAATAAACTTGTTTAATTTAAATCATTAATAAGTAAGAAATACCGTGCAAAAACCAAAAATACTGTAAATTCTCTATTAAAATAAAATGGAAAAATAAATTTGATTTAACCTTTTAAAGTTGTAAAAATAAATAAAAATTCCTTTCATAAAATGTCCCTCAATGATTTTATCACAATTCATTTTATAAAAAAAGAGTATATCTGCAGATAAAAGTAGCTTAATTTAATATTAGAAATACGAAAGTCATTTTGTATTTTGTTTGTTAGGTAATGTAGGCTTTACTTATTTATACCAAACTTCTTAAAATTTCTCATACACAAAAATAACCATTTGTCCCATTTCAGGATACCTTTCAAAAAGGATGATAATGAGATTATAAAATGATTGCCATAAATGAAATGCCATGGTTTTCTCAAATGACTAACAACATGGGGTCTTCAAGACGAGAAAAGATTCCTAAAGGGTCGGTAACGCGCTCGCAATATTTCCTGGTGGTGGCGTCTCATAGGCTACTGTAACCGCTTCCCATCAGTGCCTGTTTGCCTACATAATGATAAAATAATGGAATTATTAAATGATTTGGTATTTATGTGAGGGGCGAGTGAAGCCGCGTCTAATATTTAAATGTGGGAAAACTCCGTTATCACTTTTTCCTTAATGTCATGAAAAGTTAAGGAATTAGCTTTCCGGGTAATTATGTAAGTGCCACGTTTTTAGAGTAAGAATAATGTTATAGAGTGCGACAGGGCTCTTCGTTTCCTTGAATTCCCAAAATAAAATGAGACAAAATTATACATAAGTAAAACATTCCTTTTTTTAGAATATATTGCGATTGCTGTAATTATTTAGAATTTCTGTACCAAATTGTGTTGTTTGCCAGTGACATGGTCAATCGACCATTCACATCCTGGTGTTAGAGTTCTTCGGAACCGCCTGTCGGCCTCTGTCGTGGTTCGAGTTTTTAATTAATCAGGTACATCTTGGTATTACAATCAATAAATTGATTGAAGGTCTGTAGTATATTTCGCGACGATACTTAGCGTCTTTCAAAGTACGGAATCATATCTTAAACAAGCTATTATGGTAACTCAAGCTCTCATTGCCCTAACCAAACTGAAAGCAAAGTCATATATCTACGTAAGTAGTGTATGTTTCTCTTATAATTCTTCTCTGGGTCACAATACAAAGCAACATTATATTTACAGTTTATTCTATTATTTTTTTTCTGTTTTGGTACATGCGTGTGATAAGTCTTATATAATAATATTATAAATGCGAAAGAGAGTTTGTTCGTTACCATTTACACCCTAGGTATCTACTGCACCGATCTTCATGAAATTTCGCATATAAATAGAAGTATTGAGAAGGACATAATTATGATATCTTTCATCCCAGAAAAAAGCACTGTTCCCGTGGAAAATTCACGCGGGCGAAAGCTAGTAAATATTATGGCAAACAACACAGGCTTTACTGAAAACAAAACAGTATGGTATTCTACTTCTACCAGTACCTTATAATATACATAGTGTATGTGTCTCTTACAATTCTTTTCTAGGATCACAAGGCAAACGTCGTTACCACTGCACCACAGTTAGGCGCACTCTACAGAAAACAGAAGTATGCTATATAATACTTCTGGGGGTACTGTCTAATCTTGTTCTGAAGTTTTGCTATGAATTGCTAATTGGGTTCTAGTTAGTTTTGCGCCTTCGTTTAAACATAGTTTAACTTTTAAAAGATTTCGTTAATTTTTCTAAGAATAATATGACGACAATATGTTTATTATATTAATCAATCAAAATGTAAGACGTTCTAGTTTTAATCAGTTACATTTCGACATCTTTATTTTTTTTCTTTTTTCCTATAAATAGGGTTGCGAAGTTTAGGCGGCAGTACCTGCATTGTAATAACTAATGCCGTAATAAATAAGTTAATTGTTTTCTACGTCGAGAGGCATTACTGTCAGCGAAAGTGTTAATTGTGTTATAAGCCAAATAAACTATTTTTCTTTTTTACCCGAAACTTCAAATTCTAGGTTGATTTAAATTCCAAGACAGAACGACTTGGCCCCGGACACTGCATTAGTTATCTACTATTATCTCTGCTCCTGACTGTACATCCATTATTCTAAGTACTGCCCACAGAGTTCATGCATTAGTTGTATGTAATCCCATTCACAAAACAGATATCATGTATCAAAGACAACCATTATTGAGTAAAAAGACTGGTTAATGCAGGCTTGTGATGTATGATCTAAAATATGCAAATGGTCCTAATGCAATAAAAGGATATACGAGTATATTTTTAGTAAACAGACAAAAGAATAGTAAAGTAAATAGGATTAGTTTAAAACGTTTTTCATAATTTTTGATGTATACTGGCTTTTTCCCGTGGCTTCGCCTGCGTGATTTCCCTCGGGAACAGTGCTTTTCCCGGGTTGAAATGTGCCCTATGTCCTTCTCAATACTTTTTATATAGATGTGTGCAAAATTTTAGGAAGATTGGTGCATTAGATACGGCGTAAAAGCGTAACAAACAAACTCACTTTCGCATTTATAATTAGTTGGGATAACATAGTCATTATGATATATTATTATCATTTTTTCGGACACATCAAGCGATCACCTAGGCATTGCCTGGAAAAACTCATAATACTGGGCTAAACGGATAAACGCGCCAGAGGAAAGCCTCCAGCGAGATGGGTGGAGAGCGTGAGGAGAGCTGCTGGCGGCAGCATCCATACTATCCATACTTCCATACTAATATTATAAATGCGAAAGTCTGTCTGTCTGTCTGTCTGTCTGTCTGTCTGTCACCTCTTCACGGCTAAACGGATGGACCGATTGGAATGAAATTTGGTAGGGATGTAGTTAACGACCTGAGGTCAAACATAGGCTACTTTTGGGCGCGATATAATCGAGTCCCACGCGGGCGGAGCCGCGGGGAACAGCTAGTACCTATATAATGCGGTCCATACTACTGTCGATCGCTCACTCTGGAAACACATGTGGTCACGATCCTCAGCAATGAGAGACCGATGAAGAAAGACGGCTTTGAAGCTTAAGGTGATACCTCGGTGAACACTAGTGCCACCATCAGTTTAAAATCATTATTCACTGAAAACACAAGTTATCAAAAATCCCTGTTATGTAATGTTCTGGATCTGAAGTTAAATTTTAAACATATTAAATGATTAAATTATAGTTCCCTATAGTTAAAAATTGCAATATTGCTTAAAACGGTCACTTTTAACAGTTTTATTAGTGAATAATAATTTTTAACTAATGGTGGCGCTAGTATTCACCAAGGTATCATCTTAAGCTGCGAGTGCAAGCGGGAAACAGTGGGTCTAAAAACGCCACTTTGAGCAATTCATCGAATCGAATTCATATTACGAATTCCTTAGCAATTCTTTATCAATTCCTATTTCTTTCAATTTTTTTAAAGAGGAATTGCAAACTTTAGTTGGCCATTTTACAAAAAATAGAGGAATTGCTACAGAATTGCTAAGAAATTCATAACATGAATTCAATTCGATGAATTGCTCAAAGTGGCGTTTTTAGACCCCCAGGAGGTAGAATAAGTGAACATTTTAATCGATAAGCTGACAGAATTAAATCATCTATACAAATAATATGTACAGCGTTCTTGTATAGTGCAAGTGAGTTTAGTATTTTATACAATTAAGGATTGAAGCTTCACTGCGCCTCCATAATTCGGTTACCATCCGGCGTCGGCGGACAAGGAATCTAATTTCCTTTAAGTTGAAAGACTTAACAAGGGCAAATGGAAAACTTGGATATACATCACTTAACCCCAATTTTAGAAACTTTGTCGGCATAACATTCTGTATCTTTAAAAACATAGAATGTACCAGCTGCCTCTGTTCCCGCGCAAGCCGTAAAATTCGTCTGAGGGAACCGCCGAGTGGGGAAACCATGACATGGGCGATGCGGCTAGCAACCCATCACTATTGATTTCCTGTTTCAACTACCATTATGCTAAACGTGGTCTAAGGTCTTTTGGCTCCAGGCTCTGTCTACCCCGTATGGGATAAATACGTTATTATATGTATGTATGTATCTTTAATTTAAAAATTATTAAATATTGGCCGTACGAACTACTATTAAATTATGAATACATGTCAATCTAAAACAATAATCAATCTTCAAGTACAAGTTATCTCCGCCACTGTTTAATACTTTATTTTATTTATTTATTTAACTTTATTGTAAAAATACAATAGGCGGACTTAATGCTAAAAGCATTATCTAACAGTCAACTTTACGGTGGTAAAGTATTAAACAGTGATGTGTGACACTGTGGATGATGAGGTGTCATTAGTTAATTACCCTACTCAGTCCATACCTGAACAAATGGTAGATATGGGGTTCAGATTGGACCATATTTGGTCGAACTGATAACTCGCCCAAAAGCGTTAGGCCTAGCTCGGCGGGACAGAGACACATACCTAGTGAATACTGTGACTATTAAATGCTACGAATGTTGCCGGCGAAAGCTAGTACTTAATATATATAAAGACAATTATCATGGTCATTAGTCGTCGTTCCATTTCGCTCCGTTGTAATAACCAGTACCACCAAATTAGTACCATGATTTAAAAGCACCCTGGGCTCTAAAATGTCAGCTAAAGATGCATCTAATAAACATGCTCAAAAAAAAAAGAATTGTGTGCAAAATAAGGTTATTTAGTTAGTCTTACATATAGCTGACTTCATTGTTGTATTCCTGATAGGCCAAACATGTAAGTATGCACTTAACTTACTACAATGCCCGCGGCTTTTTTTCGGATTGAGAGGTACCCTATGTCCTTCTTAATACTTCTAACTATGTGTATGCGAAATTCCAGGAAGATTGGTTCAGTAGATGAGGTGTGAAAGCGTAACAAACAAACAAACAAACAAACTTACTTTCGCATTTATAATATTAGTTAGAAAGTTAGGATTAGGATTAAGGTCGTCGAACATTAATCAATTATCCAGTGGCCATTATGTAGATATGTATGGCCACTAGTTAGTAATAAAACAACTGCCGTCTGCAAAATCGCTTTCCCACTTTTGAAGACAAAAATCCTACTTTTGCAGTAAAACCATCACATTATGCGGTAACTTCTAAGAAGAATTGCATATAACAAGTTTTCCAAAATTACAGCGCAATTTGAATACCGTTTAAAATATAACCTGAAAAATCTAGGCGAAGTTTTGGGCTATCATTTTAGAATATGAATTCCCAGCGGAGCGTCGCGTTATGAAAGTGTTCATGTAGTATCTTGGCTTTATTTTGGATAAAATGTGCAATATGTATGAAAACCTTGTGGATATTTAATAAAAATATATATCTTTTTATGATACCTTTATATTTTTAATTGAATACCTCTTTTGAAATTAGAATAGAAGCCTATAAGTTACGCACAAATATCAAAGAATTTGAAATCACGCGCGATTTTCACACGAGGCAAATTTTTATTTTTTCAATCTATGACAAATATGAACATAGATATAGGCTCCTTTAGACAGAGACGAGTGTAAGTATAACAGAGATATTGGCTCAACTATGGGATATTCTTTATATTAGCTCTGTATATCCCGCTGTTGGCCAAAGCCTCCCCGCTCACCTTCTACATATCTCTTGCCCTTTCAATCTAAAGTATGTTATTCGTCCGACCATCTAGTTTTAGACCTTCCTCCCTTTCTTTATCCATCAGGTAGGGACCTTAGGTAGAGACCAATTTCATTTAAACATGGGCTCAGTGTACACTTATATAAAGAAATTACATATCATTTCAGTATGTGAATCTACTCTATTTTTTTTAATTTTGTAGGGAAATACAAGACATTTTTTATCTTTTTAATAGATTCAGGCGTTACTTTGTGGAAATCAGAGTTACAAAGTAATTTGATTAGACCGACCGATTGAAAAAAAAAATGTTTTACATAACACCCAGGTGGCCTACCATTATCTCTTAAAACCATGCAAGAACGATTGAGTAAGGGGATGTCGCCTTACATCATGTTTTGCGCTGTCCCGCTTACTCACTTGTTCTTGCATGGTTTTAGTGGTTTTAAGAGACGGTATAACCCCCCAGTACATAGCTATTACTTATAGGTAGATTTATTTGAATTTGACAGGAAAAATATTAAATTTCACTGTTTTCGCCCCCTAGCCCCTCTAGCTATGTCTATGTCTACCCCCAACCCAATAAATTCCGAAACCAGTCAAGTATTTTATCTCTTCGTTAGTCAGTGGGCAACTTGACAGAATAATTTAAGGACCGCTAAAGAGCCCTGATTTGTGGACGTTTATTAAGCTGATTTACACTGATGACGTCACTATGCGGTTGGAATAGATAAATATTTCTGTTGGGGATAAGAAAATGGCATCTTTTTTCTTAAGGTTGTAAATGAATTAACGTAAAATACTAGATATAGCAACAACATTTACATAAAGAAACACTGGCAAAAACATAATTGTACCACAATGACACAAAGGTAATAAGTTAATTACCTTTACACTGAGTTATTAATAACTAGCGACTCGCCCCGGTTTCACATGGACATAAAATCCTTTCGCTTGAATCACTCTACCTATTTAAAAAAAAAACGCATCAAAATCCGTTACGTAGTTTTAAAGATTTAACCATACATAGGGATATAGGGATAGAGGAAGCGATTTCGTTTTATACTATGTAGTAATATGTAGTGATAACTCACTAATTTTAATAAACTGACGAACAAATAGAGTCATAGATTTAAAAAAAATCAAATTCCCGCTCCCATTTTCAAATTATTTGGATACGGATAAATGAAACGGCGGACTTATCCCATGAAGAGATCTCTTCCAACCAACCAGAGGCAGGTGACAGGGATGATTATTTGATGACGACCTCTGTGGCGTAATGGTTAACATGTCTGACCGCTACTCAGGAGGTCCTGGGTTCGATCCCCGGTTAGGTCAAGATGAAAATTGATCTTTTTCTGATTGACCTGGGTCTTGGATCTTTATCTTGGTATATATGTATTTTTTATAAAATATAGTATCGTTGAGTTAGTATCCCATAACACAAGTCTTGAACTTATTTTGGGGCTAACTCAATCTGTGTCATTTGTCCCTATATATTTATTTGTTAAAACGTGTTCTGACTAATAGATTTGTATTTATTTCGCTGATTTTGTTGATAATAAAAAAAAACAACTACTTAGCATCGCAGCACCTTTAATGTTTATGCATTTTTTTTGCAAATGCAATATCGAGAAAATTCTAAAATCATTTTATAAGCAACGGTAAGCAAAAGCTTTCATGTTTTAGTGCAAAAACTAAAAAATTTCAAAGAAAATTTATAGATTCATTCATTTATTAGATGAAAAGAGGTTTTGAGGAATGTATTTATTTCTTTCTAACTAATGAAAAAAATATTTTAATACCATAACCATATCTCGCAGATTTTTTCGAGCAACGTCACTTTTAAAGTTTTACATCTTAAAAATACTACCGTACTATCTGTGGAAATTTCATATCAATCAAATCGCATCCATTTGTTGGTGAAATCCTAGAGCCAAATAAGAAATGAGCAGATAATTGTATAATATAATTTTATTTCATTTCAATATAAATATTAGGGAAACTAGCATTCGCCCGCATGAATTTCTCTCGGAAGAATTGCTTTTTCCCAAGATAAAAAGTACCCTGTCCTTATCAATACTCCTAGCTTTGCGAAATTTTAGGAAGATTGGTTCAGTAGATAGGGCGTGAAAAGGTAACAAACAAATAAATATACAAACTCACTTTCGCATTTATAATATTAGTTGGGATGGGATATAAAGGGTGCCGGTATGTTAACCAGTAAGCCTAGACGGGCCGTCTAAACATTAAAATCGGTCGTTTGGTACCATACCAGAGATAGACACAGACAATAGACATGTCAACATTTCTTGTTTTCTTCAAGGATCAACTATATTTTCGCATAACTTACTCTTAACTCAATACCTTCTAATTTCATATCCTATTTTTCTTATATCAATCACTATCACTATCAGATTACATAGTATAAAACAAAGTCGCTTTCTCTGTCCCTATGTCCCTATGTATATATTTAAAACAACGCAACGGATTTTGATGTGGTTTTTTTAATAGATAGAGTGATTCAAGAGAAAGGTTTTTATTCCCATGCGAAGCCGGGCGGGTCGTTAGTCTATAATATAATAATCTATTCTAGCTTTATCTGTATTTGTGTGTATTTTTATTCTCAAAAGAAAATATATCTTTAATCTTTATCCCATCATCCGAAATGCTTAATCAAGATTAAGATGTATTGGTATTTTTTTTACCCAAGAATCTCAATCTTTATCTGATAATTACATTATCTTCGAAAGTAATCGAACCTTAATTTCCCAACGGAATTCCGTTCAAGATTTTTCGTCCTTGTTTTATCTATATCATTGCTAAGATTTCCTAAAATGCTTTGCATTACTGCCGTCCGGACCTTCAGATAAATAATTTGTTATTGAATGAGTTTATTTATTTAAAACTTTATTATACAAATTAAAAATAAAGTGTACAAATTGCGGACTTAATGCCATGTGGCATCCTCTACCACTCAACCATTGGTCTAAGCAGAAAATGAGATATTATAAGATACCGTACATAAAGAAAAAAAAACTAAAATAAGTCTACTGAATACATATAGAAAGGTTTAGAAGGTTGAAAATTTATCTGTATATAATTTAATTGTTTTTTTATTACTCTAATGTTTAATATCATTTACGAAACGCTACTTCACAAAATACTATCTATAAGCTTCACTAATGAACATGAAGATACGAAGTTTCACATATTGAGACAATTAGAATATCTGCAGGCGTTCTAGTTGGCAAGTTTCACATTATACGACCAGTAATGTTTGTCGTATAATATGACAAGTCGCTGTTACGCTATTAACTATAACAGTTTTTTTTCAATGAACACGTTATATTTGTTTGTGTTATGGCAGGTTTAATTGAATTCACATCATACTATACTTATATAAAAAGGAAATATGTATGTATTTTTATGTTATTGAATAATATACTTTATTTAAAAAAAAGTAAGTACTTAAGTATTTCATTTTATATAATTAACATTGTACTAACTTACTTATTTATTGTGATGGCTCGACTACCTAAAGTGGATCCTGACCTCCGGCATAAGAGCTCTATTTATAAGACAGTTATAAGACCAATTCTAATGTATGGCTGTGAAGCTTGGACACTGACACAAAAACAGGAATCCTCCTGGTAGCCGAGAGGAAAATCTGGCGAAATTGTACTAACAATTTAATTTAATTTGATGATTTGATAATCATCAATGCAGAATAAAGCATGGTTTAAAATGTTGTACCTATAATTCCTTTGGCAACTTTCTAAGTACTGTGTACTTTGATTCTCCCGATAATGTCAAAATTTTGGTGTGACGGATGGTAACCCTACAAATATTGTATGTCCACCGAAAATCAAATTGGAAAACAAAGTAACATTCTTGCTAATAATGTGTATGAAAATAGTATTACTATCAGCTCTTTTATTGCTCACCGCTGAGCATAAAGCCTTAGCTATTCTTAAATATAACTTTGTTGTTACAATGTTAGAGAAATGGTATTTTAATCGTCCATCCACAAAACAATATACATATATACAGTTTATATAGACGATCAAAGGAAATAATATTTCAAGAGAAAATTTCCATACAGCTAATGTAAGTGATACACAGAAAGGGACCAAGGATCGTTCCTTGAGGGACCCTTTTAGTGGATAGCAATAAATCAGGTCCTAATGGAGTGTGTTAGGTTCTTACCCGGGCTTGTACGCATAATATTTCCGAATTTTAGGCTGACCAAGCGATAGATATAGGGCAGAAGGGATGATATTGATGAAAAGGGGTAGTTGACACTGTTGAACGCATTAGATAGAATGATAGAGCAAAAAATTTGTATGTAATGATCCTAAAGTAAACACAATGATCGTTTTGATATAGGTTTTATTTTAATACTCTTTTGTTTAATGGTAACGTTTTCGTGTTGAATGAAATACCTATAAAAAGTTTCTATAATGGCGGTCTTATCCATAGCATTTATTTCTTCGATTTCAATTTTGATTTGCCCATGGTTTCAACTGGTTTAACTAAATTATACCGGGTTTTAAACTCAAAATTAAATTACTAATACTACAAAGATAACATTGAATTTTGCTTTACCACTACAATATACCTATAAAATTTAAAACCATCACTGAAAGTTAAGTTTGTCACGAACTTGGTAACCGAAGCCACTGAACCATTGAGGACACTGAGTGCCACGACCCAAAACTCTCCAGGAGTTTTGTTTTAAATTCTGATCTAATTAATGACACTTCTCGTCCCATTCACATTTAATATTGAAAAGGATTTAGCCCCAGTTGTT
This sequence comes from Apomyelois bistriatella, assembly GCA_947044815.1. NCBI lineage: Eukaryota > Metazoa > Arthropoda > Insecta > Lepidoptera > Pyralidae > Apomyelois > Apomyelois bistriatella. Next base: position 1,466,299 of record OX345705.1, read on the forward strand.
TTTCCAGCTAAGTACCTCGTTTTAGAAGAAAAACCTCCACTTAAAAAGACCCTATCCCTTAAACGAGTTTAAGTTAAGTGGATGTTCCTCATAATATGAAAAGTTTGGTACTTTAGAGGGGAAGAAAGCTAAAAACCGTCCTTAAAAAGAGTACGTTATGATATTACACGATCACTTATATGAAATGTTATTTTACTCTGAACAGGCCATAGGCAGGGATGGAATCCGATGTTTTAAAGATAATAATGGTATTTAACCTGGTAAATAAATATAGCGCTCAATTTAAGGGCCCTAACTGGTTAAGACCGTTATTGTTGGGGACCAGTTAAGCGGAACCGTAATACTATCGGTCGCTGTAAAAATGTATGAGCAGAAAAACGAACTAGTTTTTATTTTAACTAGATTACTGATCCCTGGTAATAGGTATGATTAAATAATAATATGTAACTTACGCAATGGGCACAGGATACAATGTGCTGTACTTGAATTTGAGTTGCGAAACAGCTAACTTAGTCAAATATGGACCAATTCTCATATCTAAAACTGTTTAATGATTTAATTTATGTAGTTCCAATTTCAGTCTGACATTTGATTTTTAAATTAAGTTAATAGGCAACAATTGTTATTAAGTATATCTTTAATATTTTTTTTTTACTTCTGTCTCGACAATTACTGAATGCTGTTTATTGACTTAATTTATTAGAATCAATTTTGTTTGACATTTGATTATCAAATGAAGTTATTAGGTATCAATTGTTATAATATAAGGTATATTTTTATATATAATAAATATTTATTTTTAATAATTAATATTTTACTTCTGTCTCGACAATTAATGAATACTGTTAATGAGAACTAATTTGTTACAAATATGTTTGTTTACATGATTGTTTATTACTATGGCTATAAATGTAAGAAGTCCATTAGGTCTTCTTCTTATTTATACGGCTTTTCGTATATTATTTTTATAAAATATCTGATTTGATCAAATATTTGTAAACTAGGTCTGTGTACAAGTAGCCTGGCCTCTGGCAAATCATTTTTATGAAGAACATTAATGACAAAATATATTTACTTGTATAATATGGCTCTTCATTTACCAAAATGGCGGTAGTTGATTAACAACACGATCTCAAATTTTCCATGAGACAAATTCAGCCGTCTCATCATAAAGACATTTTTCTACGTTACCAATATATTGCCATGTTTCTTATTATTCAACCCTCAACTTAAACCGTTGGTAATTAAGCTCGTTTTGAACTAACGAAGTTAAATATATCTTTTAGCTTTTAGTCATTTCTGTGATATGGGTTTGACATTTTAAAGGTGACAAGTTCATGCTTAAATTTGCCAAATGAAGCGAAATTTATATCTTTAGTTGTTAGAGTAATACGGTTTGATAAATTACGGAAGTAAATATTGTTTGCTTGTCAAACACGAAAATACCTTTGATATTTATCGACGTTTTCTACCCTTTGAATGACTTAAAGTCTTGAAATGAAGTAAGTTTCTTGGAATGTTATTCTGTTTGATATGGATATTAATTGAAAACATGGTTATTTATATATTTGTTTGATATTCACGCAAATATTCACGCAAATGTAAATTTATCTGGTTTGACAAAAACTTTGTAAATTGACGTTTTTGGAGAAAATGCTGCGGTGGAATTTGTGGCGCCGCTTCTTATCCACTCGCGCTTTAGAAGTGGTGGTAAACTTAATATATGTAATGATTGACGTCAATACGTGATAAGAATATCCTATATTGAAAATAAACAATTTGAATTTGATAAATATGTGTCTTTATCTTTCTATTATATAATAAAGTTTTTAATGAACACATTAATGAACAATTTCATATGAATAGCTCTTAAGCTGTTTCCGAGGAATTTTGTTGTAAACACTGTGAGAAAAGAATTTTAGGAGTGCCAACAAGAAGTAAAAAAAATCGAGTGTCTTTTTAGAGATATCGGCTTCACGACGATGCAGCGAGTTCGATGGTTTTTTTCCATCTTGAATATTCTTAACGCACAGAAGTTTTCCATTCTTTTTAATACAATTATCGTTTCTTTTTATAGATCCTTTTACTACCTTTCTGACCTTTATCAAAGGTCAATTAATGTCAATATAATATTGACCTTTCTTTTCTAACAATGCAATTAGTTTCGAAAAAACGATAAATATTTATTGACTATTGAACCGTGTCACATGATGCCCACGCCTCGTCCTACACTTTTAAAACTCTTTTCTCTCGTAATGTGCTTTCAGTTTCAGTTTGTCCTTTAAAACCTTATATCTTATTTGTCTCTTTTTGTCTTTTATTTACCAAATCATTAAATACTTATAAAATAAAGCTAAAGAGTTTGTTTATTTGAACGCTATCTTTGAAACTACTTAGGATATGAAAGGGCTAGCAAATTGTAGCGGACTGTGGTAGAGATTGGTTGCTAGTAGATTCCAAAATAAAAGAATGACTATTTTGAAATATGACTGTATTTTAAGACAAAGGGATCGGAACAACAACGAAGTAAGTAGGTGTAAAATGTTGTGGAGTAGTCCACCGACGACCAATCAACGGGCTCCAGCTTGTACACAAATGCAAAAAGGCCTGTAACCCTCCTTGAATTGAAAAGTCAAAGAGAAGGTTACAGGATATATAGTATATCTACACACTTTGCGAAACCGCGAAAATAGCTTTAAAACTGAAAAACTCACTGTTATACTTTTAATGTGAACACGACCTTAGAATTTTGAAACACTATGGACCGGCACGTAACTAGGCCTTTGGGAGTTGGGAGGGTGCTTTACATAAAACGGTCGGTTCGCCCCATCACCTCATGGCAATCGTATCTGATAGGCTAGTTATCTCTGCTTATGTAGGTTTCTATTAAAATATTGTTGATATTTGTCCCTTTTTATTAGATACGTTGAATTTATTGTGAATACTGCCGCTATTGCTATGTGGTTTAGGCGTTTGCCTTACAATCCGGAGATAGAAGGTTCAAATCACAGGAACCATAATTTGTACAAGTTTTAAGATGATTGCGTGCTTCAGAAGGCATACATATATATATAATATATATATATAGGCTTCCCCCAAGAATTTCCAAAATGACCAGTTGGAAGTGGCTATCCAGCGCTTGCATGGACCTACTTAAGGCCATCTGACCATCAGGAGGCTTAGCCAAAGTCACAATCTCAAAACGCTAACGAATGTCGACAAGAACGAAATGTATGGGATTGACATAAGCTGTGGTAAATCACGTGGTCAATCTTTTTGAAATTGTCACTTGGCTACGGGTGCTGGTCTGTGAGTGTCCGATGCTGCGCTTGCCGTTTATTGAAACATCTTAGCAATATACTTCTGCAAATGGTCACAAATGAAGATCTACCCAAGCCTGGCTTGAAATCAACGTTTTGGACTTTGAACTTAAGACTGGCTCTCATCTAACACCAATCTAACACCTCAACCCTTTTCAACTACAAATTATGGTCAATTTTAGAAGACATGCATGGCTTGCTCTAAATGACACGGCGATATTGAGTCCTAAAAAACCTCTGGAGCAAGCAGTGGCGAAATATCCCTTGGAAACAATGCGTAAATTGATAGATTCGTGGCCAGACAGATTAAGGCCCGTATAATAGCTAAAGATGACCATTTTCAAAAGAATATTGTTTTTTTATTTTTTGCTTAGACTTTAAAAAATATAATAATAATAAATGTTTATATCTTGAACTTTTGTTTACAGTAAGTTAGAACTTATAACCGAACTATCCTTTACTAAACTTTGTGCTCAAGTTCGACTCGCACTTGGCTGTTTTTTTATCAATCGGTACAGGTACACAGGTCGGGTAACTTCTGAATAGTTTATGTTATAATACTGTTGGGGGTTATCGAAAGGGTCCGTTTTGCATAAACCGGCCCTCAGAATTGCCCCGCAGTTGACTGTATCCGTGGTAATCTTCTATTTTATTAATAGGTAAGCACGGGTTGTGTTCAATATAGCTACACTAGCTGTGTTATACGGTTTCACTCATCTGTGATTTGTGCGGGTATTAGTTTAACTGGTTGTGGACGGTTGAAGTTTTTAGCTATTTATGTTCTACTGTTGGGCAAAAGCCTTCCCGCTAACCTTCCATATATCCCTAGCCAGGGCGGTCTCATCAGGATGTGATATGCATCACTATCACTACATAGTATAAAACAAAGTCGCTTTCCCTGTCCCTATATCCCTTTGTATGCTTAAATCTTTAAAACTACGTAACGGATTTTGATGCGGTATTTTTAATAGATAATGTGATTCAAGAGGATGATTTTTATGGGCGGGTCGCTAGTTATTAATATTAGAGTAGAGATGCACCGAATATTCGTCTGGTATTCGGTGTATTCGGCATCTTTTCCTCTATTTGTATTTGGACGAATTATTCGGCTTTGTCTTTTTTTTTTTCATTTAAAAAACGAAAACTCTGGTTCGCTTTATCATATTATATATTATGGCTTAAACCACATAGCAAGAGTAATTACATAAACATAAATCCCATTTAATTCTAGAAATTATTACATAACAATGTACCTAATTTGTTGATGAGTCAGCTGAAATAATGTTAAAGGAATTTTCAATTCAACGTTTCCTTCTGTTTAGTAACCAAATATAATTTAATAAAGGCACTCACGCGACTCGAGTCCTCGAAACGCTACGTTTCAAGCTCTCGTCAATATTTACCTGAAACAATATAATGATGACAGACATTAATTTGTTGATTTAGTTTAATGGTAATCAAAGAACTTGAATTTTGAACGGATAATTTAAGCGACTAAAAAGGAGCGTACTTAGAAACTTATCTAAGAGAACTAATTAATATTTGAATAAATACATGTTTGAATAATTTAATTCGTGATTGAACAAAATAATTTTATTTTCGTTACAGGAGGTCTAAAAATTACCTGGCACAGAGGATTAGCCTTTCCTTCTCCCATACCTTATCCCACTTTCCTATGTGGGGTCGGCACAGTATGTAAGTTCCTTCTATTTAGAACTGTTTTCAGAGATTTCCCGTGTCACACCTTTCCTGGTCATATCCTCTCCCTCACACAATCCATTCATCTCTTTTTTGGTCTTCCTCTACTCATAGTTCCAGTAATTTTCATATAAGCATTGCCATACAATTTGGCAATGCTACCAGCCTTCTGTGCATACTACCGCAAGGTGACCTTGTATAATTTGAAAATATTTTTTTCATTTCCTTTATATATGTTGTAAATAATAAATGAATTGAATAAATAAACTTATTAATATTGTTTACTTCGTTTAAATTTTTTAACTCAATTTTAATTGTAAACCAAGTCCGTCGTATCATTCTGACAATGTAGACTTTAATATTATTCTAAGGCCCATGTTACAATCAGGGCTTTAAAAGCACAAATTTGCAATTATTTAATCCCAACTAATATTATAAATGCGAAAGTGAGCTTGTATATTTGTTTGTTTGTTACCTCTTCACGCTCTATCTACTAAACCAATCTTCCTGAACTTTCGCATACACATACTAGGAGTATTGAGTACATAGCGTACCTTTCATCCCTGGAAAAAGCACGGTTTCAGATGGAGTTTCATGCGGGCGAAGCCTTGGGCGAAAGCTAGTATTTATTATAATATTATATAATTTACCATAGTAAACAAGAAGCGTAAAGTTATAATAATTACAGCTCCAATCTAAAAGTTCGGATGGTGTTCGATGCCTCATCAAAATTTCATTAGAATACTGTTTATGTTTGTTTTCAATACCTTTCCTTGATATAAAGATAACAGTGTCATTTTTAATGATAAGAACTGATTTGTTGCAATTTTAGGAAATAGCTAGAGAGACAGATAGTTAAACTTGTTAATTAAAATTAAAACAACTAGTTTTTGCTCGCGTCTTCGCTCCGGTAAACTTTCCTCGGGAACAGTGAATGGAACGGAATGGAAAATTCCTTATGTTCTTCTCTTGGGTCTAAGCTAACCTTCCCAGCAATTTTCTATAAATATATATAAATAATATAAGATAAAAGATGTGCACAAAGGCAGATTTATCGCTTATGCAACATTTTTCAATCAACCTTAGGATAGATAGAGACAATATTTTGCACCCATCCATCCATAGATTAAAAAAGAAAAATTTGCATCCATCCATCAAGGTAGGCGGTACAGTAAAAAAAATTACGTAATAAAATTAATCAACATAATTAACTATGAAATAAACATAATTACATAAGATACATACAAAAACATATATACATATAATATGCATATTTACAAATACATAATTTTTAATACAAAGTAATAAATAATTTTATAAACAAATAAAATATGATTGTTATAAGATATACGATATCTTCATCAATTAATTAATAAAGAGATCGTCTAGATATCCAAGAGTTAAAGGCGTTTATACTAACAAACTCTCCAACTTTACTATAATTAGATTGATATGCCTACAATATGTCCCTACCTCAATCTTGTCATAAACATCCACGGTTAATGTTGGCTCTCCCAAAGGGATGTTTAACCCTTTACATATTGAGGATGTCAAGATTGTTCTTGTCTTCAGATTTTGATCAATATATTATTCTTAAACAAGGGTTACAAGCTAGGTTAACTGCCTCCGTGGCGCAGTGGTTAAGGCGTTTGCCTGTAGACCTAGGAGTCATGGGTTAGATTCCCATGGGAATCATACTTTGTTTAGTTGTTTCCAGTTAGGATATTGCAGGTTTGAATTCTTCTGTTCTTTCTGTAAAATAAAGTTTTTACATACATACATACTACCACTACATGCGTAAACGGTACAAAAGCAAGCGAATCTCCACAGAGAACAGAATAATGAAAATATCGTAACACTCTCTAAACTCCTAAAACTATTTAGCGAATCCGAGCTAATTTTATCCACTGAAGACTCATAACTCACAGAGCTGTAACAAACAACAATTGGAATACAGGTTGAGTTTAGTACACAGTTAAATCTGTTATAATTCATGGCATTGTCAACATTAGAAGGTCCAGAATTTGGAACATAAATACAGAGGCATACTAAATTCACAAAGGGTGCTTGAGCCCCTAAACGCAGTTGGAGGGTTGTTGTCATAGGATATTTAAGTTGTCATCTACGTACATAGGCTTTGTATTGTACGATACTCGTTTTCGAATCTCATGAGAAGCGTTTTTAGTATAAGTTGATTCGAATCTGTATTTTGAATCACTGCATCATATTGGAGTAGTTGCAGGTTTTGAATAAGATAAATGATTTTATGCAGAAGCCAAGATAAGTCCGGTTGAGATTCGTATTCTAATACTAATTGTGCATCACCAATAGATCTATTTTAAAATGAATAGATGTTATGGCATCACACAAAAATTTAATTATCTGTATTTACACTTTAATATTTTAATGCAAAAGATATTTTATTCTGTTTATATTACTGCCTATATCTATCTATTTTTATTTATAATACCTAAAGCACAGATACACAGAGCACGGTGTCACAGCGCTGTATAAAATAAGTCCTCAGGCGAAGTGACATTTCTAGAAACTATGTTCTTGTCTTATTACATCTGAACCATAACGCTATCAAGATATGTAAGGTACGCTTGCTTCACTATATTAAATCAACAATCACCATATCTTTTTGGACGAAGTCCAAACAATATTCTGCAGAGCCAATAAATTCCTTTCAAGGTACATTGAGGAAAACGCTGCAGATTTAATATTTTTATCTGACTTGAAAGGGCACAAATTGGAAATGCGACTTTGAAAATATGGCCAAAGTTGGTGAAACATAAATGAAAAATACCACCTCAGTGAATTTGATTAGCGGATTAAGGGTAATAGGATATACCAGCAGCTTCTAATAAAAAATATAAATTTTCAAATCGATTCGATCAAACGAGCACCAATCAAAGCTCACATATTTGTGTTTTATAAGTAATCGCTGTGTTTAATTGGTTTGGAAGGCTTCATCATCATATTTATCATTATCAACATCATCAAATCAGACGTACACACTTAATTTGCCATTACAGGCAGTTAAACAACAATTTCAAGAATTCCAAGATTTTCAGAATGACCGTGTTTTCCAATCCCAATTTAAGTTATTTATTTCAAACGCTATAATATAAAATATACTCATATTTTGACCGGGCTATCATTACATTCAATTGATAAAGCAATAACAAAACCCCAATTAAGGAACCCCAGATTGGAGAGCTTCTATTCTAGCTGAAGCAAAATTAATCTTTGTTCGTCTGTATTTAAAATTTCATTTGAAAAGGCTTCCATCTTCCTTTTAATATTAATTCTGTTTTTAGACTGAATCGCGGTTTCTTCGCCGTAAAGATAATGGGACTCTTATTTGAATCATTAGTAAAAAAAAACATAGGGTTTTTTATATTTAAAGAGTTTATATATACCTCCAAGTCTCGATTCATCATCATTATCTCAGCGCATTGCCGGTTGCACTTAAAAGCGTATTACGTTAGTATTCTGTGGTTACAGTTTCAGAAGTTCACAAAATTTTATGACTTTCTTTAAGTCTTATTTAAATAAATAAAATAAATAAATATATATGGACAAATTACACAGATTGAATTAGCGCCAAAGTAAGTTCGAGACTTGTGTTATGGGATACTAACTCAACGATACTAAAAAAAAAAAGATCATTTTTCATCTTGACCTGATCAAATATATATATATAAAATATTAAATTAAATATTTTTAAATGTTCTTTTTTATATTGAATATTTAAAAATATAAATTGAGAAAAAGGATAAATAAAGGATAAAATAATAAGCATAATTTTTAATCTGAAATAAGATTTCACATTATTTTTACAAACGACCAATTGCCTCTCGTTGCCACCAGTCCATTAAAAATACAAGTGAATTGAGGCCTTCATAGTCACCTGTTTAAGGCTGAAAGAGAAAGATCTGGTTTCAAAATCACTGTCAGCGAATGGTAAGGAAATGTCTTTGAAAAGAAAAAACTTTAAACTTTATGCCTCGTTCTAGTAGATTGAAAAGTTTTTGAACTGGAACGCACATTTGACTAATGAAAACGTTTCTTTAACATCTCTCGGATTCAAGACTTTCCGTACTCTCAGATTCACCTAATCGTATCATCAAAAGTTAAGGTGTATTTAAAGCTTGCAGTTACCTGATCAATTCGAAATCAACAACAAAATCTGGGTCTAAAGTAGATGCATATATCATTGAGAAAGTTTATCTAAGCGAAATTCCTAATACAACATAATAACATTACAAAAATACTCCTTGCTGTACAATTATGGAGTCAAACACAGCCTGATTACTACTTTCGTAGCAGTTAGTAAAAGTATCCAGTAAACTTGTTAAAACTTACATTAAAACTATACACATTAGAGTTGCCGCGGCCTCGAATTAAAAATGAATTAAGAAACATTAGAAGCTACATAGAGGAACTTTAGAAGAAACTTGCCACAAAATTGTTAATATAAAGAGTTGAGACGTCATTATAGAGGTTACAAGTCAGAATAATTATGCAGATGATATTAAAGACGATGTCGATGACCGCACCGCAAACAAAGTGAAGTGAAGTAACACAGAACACTGTAATAATGGAAATACAAAATAACGTACCAAATTTTTTTTTGTTTTTTTTTTTGGTTAAAAACTACAGTACACGCTTGTTTTTCTGGATGGAAACCGTCAATCCTGGTCACGGTGATGATCCTGATCAGGATAAGTAGACTAATTCAAGAGTTAGGAGATACTCTATCATTCTCGAGTCAATACTAGTAGAAGCTTCATAAAAAAATACGTCTATTGAATGTTAATTTAAACCTAAAACTTTTTCATTATGGAACCCCTTAGAAAATAGAGCTGTGACAAATGACGAACTTATGAAACATACAATTCAAAATTCGTTAACAACTTCGCGAGTCTTGGTTACAAAGCAAACTCAGGAATACGGGTAAATAATTGAAATTCACACAATACTGGAGCGCAAAAACTTTTTGAAGCATTGAATCTTGTATTACAAGTCACGCGAGTTATTTGAATTGAAAAATATTTGAGTAAGTTTGTCACATATCAGTTGTTAATTCTTGAATTTGGAATTTATTTTTATCTGCTAACATTTTTTTTGAACCCTATGGCAAAGAAAATATGCCAATGTAAATGGATCTAAAATCCAGTAGACTGCGCGTGATTTTAAATTATTTGCCTATGTATCGTTCAATTCATTTTAAGAGAAATTTTCTACAGTGTACGTTGAAAATGATAATTATCTATGCCAAGAGAATTGTAAAACATGTTCTTTTAAAATAAGCGTTGAAAGAATTATAAAAAGTTGGAAATGGGCAATTTGATACTCCTGATGTAGGAGAAATCTTTATGCTAAGTCGTATGTCTGTTACTTTATACTGTAAGTGAGCTTAAAAATGTAATTAAAATATATTTATGTATAAGGTGGGCACAAATCAACTGCAAATATTTTAAAGGCAGATTCATACCACTATACTGAATAACATTTCCAAATAAATTTATATCGAAATATAATTTAAATTGTATTGTCTTCTTATTTTAATAATGTTCCTTTTACTATGTATTTTAAAGCAATAAAGGTATAACAAACAAACAAACAATTTTTTTTTTTAATGGCCATACTAAACTAGCTCAGATGATTTTCAATTTGTGTTGGCGGTCAAAATTTTTTTTGTCGTATTTCCATATAAGTTTATTTGGAAAAGTTTTTCAGTATACTGGTCTGAATCTGCCCTTGTGTCCTTATATATTACGATGATCAAATTTCTCATGAGATAGTGTCCCAGCTTCTCTTAAAAAAAAACATTCAAGGAAGATTAAAGCAATCACAATTTTTAAGAAATTTTGCCAATAAGAAAAGATATCGAATGTTTGCTTTTTTCCAATTACATTTTTAATTTACTCTGACAAATTGCATGTTGAAAGAAAACAAGAGACAAATAAAAGAGGGGCTTCGGCCCAATTTGTTCCAGTTGAACAAGGCGTAAATAAGAAATTGCGTGTTATTACCCAACAGTTGAGTAAAACGTGACCCATTTATTTTTCAGAATAAGGAACAGATTTATCATTTAAATTGTGATTTGTTAGTAAAGAGGGACATGTGAGAATTAAAAATGATCTTTTTCTGATTGATCTGGGTCTTGGATGTTTATCTATATATGTATTTGTTATAAAATATAGTATCGCTGAGTAAGTATCCCATAACACAAGTTTCGAACTTACTTTGGGGCTAACTCAATATGTGTGATTTGTCCCTATATATTTATTTATTTATTCAGATTTGATCAGAATTGAAGTTCATACAATAAGATAAAATTATGCTATCAATACCTATGTCTGTTCTAAAAAATTAAACTAATTAATATTAAAACTAAATACTTAGATATAATAAACTAAATAAAATATAGTGCCCAAGCTTCAGCTTTGATTTGTTGAAATGATGCGTGGATTAACATTTGATTTGGCAATGTATTTCTCTGTAGTTAATATTAGGTTTCATTTGAAACATTATTTACTAGTAATACCGTATTTGTAATGAGCTCTGTATTCAGATATTTCTATATAATTTAATAGGCAGCGTTTTACTACTGTAATTTGAATTTATTGCACTTCAATCACCATATCGTCCCGTCTGTCTTATATTTTAATTTCTTCATAGTACATTGGTTACATGGAAGAGACTGCAGTACGATAAGGCTTTTGTCAACCACAGAGTACTAGCTTTCGCCTGCCGCTTTGCGCGCATGAGTTTCCCTCGGGAACAGTGCTTTTTCCTGGAACGAAAGGTATCCTATGTCCTTCTCAATACTCCTATGTGTAAGCGAAATTTCAGGAAGATTGTTTCAGAAGATAGATAGGTCGTGAAGAGATAACAAACAAATAAATATACAAACTCACTTTCGCATTTATAATATAAGTTGGGATTTATTTTAGCATAATTAATAATTATAACTAATACATAAAATTCATCAGCACGATGATTCGCCACAATTGGTATTACAAATTTGTATCCGCTACACGCATCGTCGATTATTATTATAAACATTTTATTTGCATTTGTTTTGATGCAATAAGATGTACTCGTTGATTGATACTGAACCTATTTGATTTAATCAACTTTTTAACTTTAGAGTAGATTTTTAAAATATTAAGACAATATTTTATAATCACCACAAAAAACTTCACAGGTTTTTGATTGCGCAAATGATGTAGATGAAGTTATCTTCATGGCATATTTCTCCGGACAGGGGGGCTTTGCTCACTCCTTTTGCATACTAACGAAGCGCTCATTTTAAGTATGCAAGTTGACCTTTTTTCTGTAGGTATTTTGGAATAAAACAAAAGAAAATGTACAATTTCAGACATTAAATTGGCCACTGAAGAAATAAATACCAATCCATTTTCTCAATATGGTCCTTTCTCTGAGAGATTTATCTCTTTAGCTTAAGAATACCTGTACCAGAAATAAAATAAATTTAATGAAAATAAAACAATGATAATTTTTGCTGTTGACGTAGTTGCAAAATTGTACTATGTAAATGTATATGTGATGTGTAAAGAAGAATAAATGAATTTGAATTTGAATTTGTACGTGTATTTATTTTTACTGTGGAAAGACGACAATATTTGTCAACAATTGTCATACTTAATTAAAAAAATATATATATTTTAATAAAAAGACGTTAAAAAATCCTCAAAATCCTTGGAGTTTTCCACAAAATGCCACCCTGTCTATTCGGCATTATCCTCAGACCTAGCCCTGGTTCAGTAAAAACGTGACTATCATTACAAGTTGATTTATAGCGTCTCTGCTAAAAGGGGTCCCTCAAGAGTCCATACTTGGCCCTCTACAGATGTTTTAGATTCGGGTAGAGCTTTAAAAGGACATATATTAATGTAATTCAGTTTCAAGTAAAGTGAACCCTGAAATAGTAAAACCAAAATAGATGACACTTTTAGAAAAAAAAAAAACATCTCTATTTTTGTAATAGAAGTTATTACTTTACTAGCTTTTGCCCGCGGCTTCGCTCCGGTGAACTCCCCTCGGAAACAGTACTTTTTCCGGGAAGAAAGGTACCCTATGTCTTTCTCCTGGTTCATAACTACCTCCCCACCAATTTTCAACTAAATCAGTTCAGCCATTCTTGAGTTATAAATAAACTAACACGACTTTCATTTAAAATAAAGATAAGGTCTTCAAATAATACCCGTCAACGAGACAATATTATAACGAAAACCCATCTTATGTGCTGTGAGTATTACCTACATATTTTAAATCCACAAGATTATTATCATGTTAGTTATTATCTTCGAACATACAACCCAGAAGCAATCACGTCTGTCAGACATACCTGACACATATAACACACAGTACCTTAATCTAATAAGCGAGCTTAGATTGTGTCCCGTGTAGTGAAATTGAATTACTGTTATGCACGTCATCGCATACTGATCAGAGGGTTTCAGATTGTATTGTGATTCTAACACAGAGTGTTATTAAAATTTCAGATGTTAAAGGAATTGAATACTAAACACAAATGTAATTATCAAAACTTTGGATTGGTTTGAAGGCATAGCATTAGCAAAAATACCACCTTTTTCTTAGTTTTCACAATTTCAAACCAATTAATGTCTAATTTAGTTTGACTGATAGAAACTGCTTTTTTACCCATTTATGTTATTTTTTAAGACCATTTTCGGTACAATTTTTTCGCTTTTTTTTCGTTTTTCTTAATGCTTGTGCTAAATTTAACTTAGAATAACCTAGCGCTTAAGAGTATTTTTAAATGATTTGTACTCAAATAAATAAACTTCAAAGGTAAAGAAATTCTAGTTACGCCAGTATACCCGCTTAAAAGTTTTCTCAAAATAAACCCTTTATAACGTAGCCAATATCGATAATACTTGTATAATTTCGACAAAACATAATGAGCCTTATGATATTGTTACCGAACTTCTAATTTTCCCACTCAAACCTCATCCAAAACCTCATATATATAAACATTTACAAACAAGCAAAGAAATAAACAGGCAACTCCAATTGGGGCATGATAAATTGGCAGTGGAAGACTCAAGAGGTCGTATAATCAAGAGCCATCAAAGTAGGACCATCTTGATCCATCCTGATTGTTTTGGCGAAATTATTTTAGACTTTTGGTGTTTGAAGTTGTTTTTATTCGCCTGATTCTTAGCTAAACATTATTCTTTATCTTTTACGGTTTCTTAGATTCACAATATTTATCCATATCCATTCTAATATTATAAATGCGAAAGTCTATCTGTCTGTCTGTCACCTCTTCACGGCTAAACTGCTGGACCGATTGTGATGAAATTTGGTATGGATATAGTTATGCACTAGGAGTAAAACATAGCCTACTTTCGGGCGCGATATAACCGAGGCGCACACGGGCGGAGCCGTGGGCAACAGCTAGTTTATTTATGTTCTTAAACACAGAAGCTGATGCATGTGCAGCTTAAATTTGGAGATTTTATACATTGTCTAATCTGTTTTTAAAAGCGTTGACTGAAGGTGCAGTGATGACACTCTCACACCCTGTTCCAGTCCGTGACCACACGGTTATATAAAAAATGTTTTTTTGTCTTTCTTTTAGCTATACAATATAAAAAATATTAAAATACTTATAGAATTGGAAAACAATATGGTCTAAAAGCCAGTGAACACACTTGTATGTATTAAACCAGACCTGAGTTTTTGTACATTGAGCCCCCTACTATATATATATGTACATATTATATACCTACCATACATGAGATGGGATTTACTAAGCTGAGAGAGGTGGACGCGGCGGGCGATCTGGTAAATCTTTTGTTGACCATGACTGCCGTTTAAAAATTTGAGAATATCTTATTATTTTTATTATTAATTCTATTATAGAAAAGAAAAGATTTTTAAAAATACAATATTTTAAAAATAAAAGTAAACATAAATTTAAAACACCTTTTTTTCTATAGTAAATCTTTCGCTCAATGCATAGAGACTTTGATTCATATACGTTTAATCTCATGCTGGGACGTGTCTTGGGATATGTTGGCATTTGCAATGCAAATTCAGTTGCAATTAATGCTCTACAGCTATCTACTATACCCGTTTATCTTTGCATAGATTACGCATGAAGATAAATACCGTAAATTTAAAATAGTACATATATATCAAATTTGAAAAATGTGACGTGTTTGCTAGCTTGTTGCATGTTATTGGGCAAACCATTACAGAGCTCTGTAACAGTTTGCCCATTCATCATCATTGCGAGTAGGCATCACGGTCAATCGACCATGCACACTCTAGTGTCGGAGTTCTTCGGAACCCGCCTTGACCTCTGACGTGGTTCCTTTAATGACTACCAGATGGCAGCCGGGACCAACGGCTAACGTGCCTTCCGAAGCACGGAATCATCTTTATTATCAGACAATCAGGTCAGTTTGCCCACTAACATGCCACTAACACAGCCGGATTATGATCCTGTTGGTCTAGTTTCCCTATTATAAGGGTTATGGAGGTTAGACGGCTATACTCTATTGCAAATATCAGTGCCGTCTTATCTACTATCATAACTAATGTTTACCCGAGCACTTGAAGCACATAAATAATAGTATTAACGTATCAGAAAAATGAGCTGAGGATGTTACTAGTAATCACGTTACGACTAGAATGACGATAAGAAAATATAATAGGTATGTACGCACAATACTTATTTTAACCGATTTCTCAAAGGAAAACTACCCAAGCGCAAGCGCACCTTTGCCACAAAAGGGCTATGCATGACCAGTAATAGACATCCTAGGGTTGAGATTATAATGGTAATATTTAAAATTGACGTTTTTTTTGTCTTTGCCAGTCTGATTTGTAATTTAAAACTATTACGATAATCAGTTAGAAAATAATTATACAATAATTTGAAACAAAATATTAAGAAAACCTGGTCTTAAGAATAACCTAAAAACTATCCAAAATTAATGTTTATTATCTATCTACTCTTATTCTTAAGACAAGAGGTATCACCTTAAGTTAACTATTGATAAATTGGTATCGAACAAAATAACAATTTTCCTCAGTTATCCTCTTACGATACACCCCAAAACGGAGGATTTAGCCTATTTTGTAGCCTGAGATCACAATGCAAATGACCACGTAAAAATACGATGCATAAATGGAATCAGCGATCAAATAACCAGCCTAGTTATTGTATAATAGTGTCGATTGGTCCTCTAGGGAAATTTCTGTTCTATTATATGACAGACCTATGATTATACTCCAATAGGTGCAATAAACAGATTATTATGCTGTTTAATTTTATTAGGATTTCTTATTACTGTTAGAGTGATGACAGATAGAGCTGATAACATCATGATGTGACTTAGTCAATGAACACTTAACATTGGAGAATCGTTATTATTTCAAATCAAATCAAATTCATTTGCAGTAAAAATGGTTACAGTTAATGATCAAATATATAATAAGGTGTCTCTCACTTTTAACCTATCTAAGCATGCAAATATATCATGATAACTTAAAATTTCCGCCGCAGTTCATTGCAAGACTTTACTGTCTTTCTTGGATTTCCAATCTGACCCATTCGAATCCGTGTTCTTTTTATTTTTAATAAGTAATGAGTACTGATTGGTAATATGCATAGATTAAAAAAAAATTTACCTCGCGCGATTCGAAATTCTTTGGTAATATGTATCTACCGTATCTATATACGTATATATGTAATGTATCTTATCTACCGTAAATATGTATTTACTTTTTGTGATGGCTTGATGACCCAAAGTTTATCCTGTCCATAAATAATATTCAACATAAGAGTTTTCCAATCCTAGAGAGGTGTTTCCTGGTGGCATCTTCAGCTTTCCCAAGGTACGCTTTTTTAAACGTTAGCGAACGCACGACGTCTACAGATGTTATAACAATTAAACTTCTATTGTGTTTTCAAAACCGTCCGCCAACGTGTTAACCATGGTCTTCTCGAGCTGAAGTGTAAGTTAAAGATGCAACCAGGAAACACGCTCGAACAAAAAAAGGTCCAAGGTAAAAAAAAAACAAATTAGGAAAAATAGCAATTGGAAATCTTGTTAAAAATATGGAATTTCTGATAATATTTCGATACAACATATACCCTTTTAAGCAATTCCTATAATGCAAGGTCCCAGCGAACCCTATTTATTCCAAGTCCCATTTGTTCTGCTTATTTTCATTACATCGGATAAACAAAATTAACTTATTCTCATTTCTGTTGTTCAATTTTCGTACTGTTTTCGGTAATGTGATATGTGATACGGAAGTCTATCGATAGGTATAAGTATATGATAGATGACGTAAGGGAAATAAGATTGTTTAATTATTAACAAATATATGTATATATAGATGTTTTTTATATTGATTTATTTTACCACATTTATACTTAAGTCCTAAACATTAGATGATGAAATCGTGGTTAATCACTGCATATTAGGAATACATAAACAAGTGTAC
Organism: Apomyelois bistriatella; assembly: GCA_947044815.1. NCBI lineage: Eukaryota > Metazoa > Arthropoda > Insecta > Lepidoptera > Pyralidae > Apomyelois > Apomyelois bistriatella. The sequence goes on from OX345705.1 coordinate 1,483,845, forward strand.
TAAACATAGTTAAAAAAAAATTTGCGCCGCGCGCGATTGCTATCCTAGTTCTAGGGTACTAACATGTAATCCGCCATTTTATGGTGGCGGCCATCTTGGACCAATTTACATCAAACATAGCTCAAAACATTCCCGACTAATTACGAAAAACTTTTGATGTTATCTCTTTTTAATTGAATGGTGTTCTTACCATTCAATTAAAAAGAAATAACATCAAAATCGATTTATCCGTTCGATAGCTACGATGGCAAACCTAGATAGATACACCGAAAAACGCCCGTCATTTTTGCGTGGGGGTTAAAAGTTAAAAACACATACCAACATAAGCTTTTGGATAACACTTAAAATAGTCAATTTACACTAAAAATTTGTTACCCCTTAAACCTTTCGGTGTAGTTACGCGTAAACTTATTTCGCAAACCATTAAACTACCATATTGCTCAGTGGCTCAAAGTATTGAGGACACAGAATTATCATCGCTATCATCGGCATGTTATATGGCAATTTGTTGGAAGTTTCAATAGGTTTAGGGTGTCATGTGTTTATGCAAAATTTAATTATTAAAAATTTGCTGTAATAATACGTTCTTACGAAATTTTGAGCAACATGAATATATTAGAAAGTAGCATTTACTGGTTTTGTTTCCTTTTTTCCTTATTTTTTTTTTGTATTGACAACTTACAATTAAAAATAGCGCGTAAGTACAATGACTTATCAAAAAACTCGTAAAAATACCACAATGCACAAATGCACATATTTTCCTTAATTTCTATCAATTATCTTTAGCTTTACAAACTTAACAGACTATATTTTAATAGACAATCAATTGTTTATTTTTTTACTACATATATTTATTTTCTATCAAGTACCTAAAGACTTTTTTTCATAAATCATCAACTTTTTACTATACTGATATTTATTTTGAAGATAGACAGTTATCAGATGTTTGTTATTGTAAATTTTTCTGTTAGACTTAAAAGAGCTCCTCTCAGAGCTAGTTAAGTTTCTTTTCTGTACAATTTTTAATTTATAATGGCCATTCGGCTATTTGAAGATGTAAAGGTCGTAGGTTAGGAACATACTATAAAAGGGAACGAGCCATAAACCAGGATAATGCTTAGATGAAACATCTGGGTTTTACGAAAAAGTTTGATACGGTGCTCTTCTTGAAATAGGTCAAATAACTTCAGGTAACTTTAAAAAAAAATATATAGATTAAAAAAGAAATTGCCTTCCACGCGCGATTTCGAAATTCTATGTTGAAAATTTTGTTAGGAATTATTTCTTTTATATAAAATAATTTTATTTTATTTATTTATTCATTTCTTTCTTTATGTACACAAAAATACAAATATAGGATACAATATAAAACACAATAAGTACAAAGGTACTACTTATTTCAATAGAAATCTCTTCCAGTAGACCCGTGAGAGTAGAGGTGATTAATAGAGGTAGACTGGCGTGTGCATAAAATTGTGACAGGAATGATTATTAGATAACATAATAATATATTAATAAACATAAATACAAATATTTTAAATATATACTTAGAATAATTTAATTTTCTTGGTATTCCACTCACATGGACTAGTGAGACTTATACAGAATATTAACTACCACCTTTGCATAAATAGGGATTTTAAAAGTTACTGAAATATTGCTTATAAATACATAGATATAACTATTGAGAAGGATATAGGCCTTCATCCCGGGAAAAAGCACTGTTCCCGAGGGAAATTCACGCGGGCAATGTAATATATAAACGCTAGACAATGCATTATTTAGAATAGACACTATCTCGTCAGTAAATGCCTACAGGCTCACCTGAGAATGTCATTAATTACAGGAAAAACTCATGTTTACGTCGCACCGGGCGGCGGACTGGCTAATTGCCCGTATTTCGAAAGCAGTCATTAGGATCCCGGAATCAAGAACCATCTGTTCGTTTTTGTTCGCTCCAGTGTTTCATAATTAAGCCGCGAAATCTTTGGCGCGAAATGGCTTTTTTTTTCATTTGTAAAGAACTTGAGGCGGATGAGAAACAGGAAAATGTTTGAGGCGCGGCGCAGCGTGCGACTGCCTAATTTAAAACAAATTTGTAGGTGTAAAAAGTGTAGGTTACTGGGAAAATTGACCTTATACACCTTGGTGTCAGCGTTCCTCGGAACCGCGTTTCGGTGCTTCTCCGCATGACGTGGTTCTAGTACGTAAGTGCTTCGGAAGGCACGTTAATCCGTTGGTCTCGGCTGCCTTCTTGGTAGTCGTTAAAGGAACCACGTCAGAGGCCGAGAGACGATTACAAAGAACTCTGACATCAGGTTGTGCAAGGTCGATTAACCTACACGAAAAGATAATGAAGTGGAACTGTGGAACGGAAGAGAGTGAAGAGCATGACGGCTTTATCCCAAATAATATTATTAATGCGAAAGTGAGTATGTATATTTGTTTGTTTGTTTGAACTGAACAAATTTTCCTGAAATTTCGCATACACATAGCTAGGAGTATGGAGAAGGACATAGGGTACTTTACATCCCGGAAAAAGTACTGTTCCCGAGGGAAATTCTAGTGGGCAAAGCTACGCGCGAAAGCTAGTTTTTTTAAGAAAACAAAATATATAGAATTAAACAATTACGCCTTGAGTCTATGGTGAATATATTCAGAAATAATAAAGGAAGATTTAAGGGTTTATTTTAGTCGTTTGAAAAACAGAAATGTTGCCATCTACCTGCATATTTAATGATGGGAGGAGGGGTTAAGTTACGATACGGCTGTTTATTTATTATTCAATGGTATTTTACTTTTTCTTTTACATAAAGCCGTTGGTGGCAGCGTTTGGGATTAGAGTGATTTAGTATTTTATTATTTATTTATTTATTTATTAAAAAAAATACAACCACAGAACTTTGTTTTTAGACGAAGAATGTTGCGTAAATAAATTTGTATATACCTCTTGTGACAAAGCATCTTGTGGATAAATCGATTATATTTACAGACAGACTGACAGACAGACAGATAGACAGACAGACTACCTCCGTGGTCTAGTGATTAAGGCGTTTGCCTGTACCCCCGGGGGTCATGGGTTCGATTTCCACGGGAAGCATACTTTGTTTAGAAGTTTCCAGTTTGAAGATATTGCAGGCTTGAATCATCTGATAGTCTGATAATAAAGATGATTCCGTGCTTCGGAAGGCACGTTAAACCGTTGATCCCATTTGGTATTCGGCAAAGGGACTACGTCAGAGGCTGAGAGGCGGTTCCGCAAGAACTGTGACACCAAGTGAAAATGAGTTTTTAACCGACTTCAAAAAAAAGGAGGTGTTATCAATTCGTCGGTATGCTTTTTTTTATATGTATGTTACCGGATTATAGGAAGACGGCTGGACCGATTTGAAAAAATTTTTTTTTATTCGAGAGGGTATATATTCCGATTGGTCCCATATTCAGCAAGTCAGGATCTGATGATGGGATCATGAAGAAATCGAGGGAACTCTTCAAGTTTTGTATTGGGCATGGGTATTTTTTGATATATTCCAAGTTAGTAAGGTGGGACGTAGATGAGACGATGCTGGAAAATGTGACCCACTTTCAAAAATGCAACGTATTTACTTGATTGTAATCTAGACACGCGGCAGCGTGTCAAGCCAAGTTCAAGCAAAGGAACTGGCTAGCCAGCGCCGAGTGTAATATTACACGAACCACTTGATGCCACTTTTGACCCTTCTATAACTCGAAACCTCTTTAATGTAAACACATAAAACTACGTGTGTTTAATAAGATCCATCAGGACATGTAGAAGCCCAAATTTCATGAAGCTAGCTCAAACGGTTATAAAGATATGGAGGTCAAAAAGTTGTAAATTTTAGCACTGACTGACTGACTTATAGTACCTAAACCTAACCTACTTCCAGATGACCTAGAAGGATGAAATTTGGAATCCAGCTCGGAAATTGTGTGTAAGCGTAGAAAAAAATCAAAAAATAAAAAAAAGTCAAAAAATAAGTGGTGTCCCCATACAAAAAACTTGTAATACCTACGCGCTAAACAACCGTCAGCGGCGCGCGGCAGCACACCAGCCAATCAGCGTCACGCTCTGACTTATGATACAAAATTATAAGCGGTAGCGATTTACTTAAAATTTAGCGGGTCGGTTGGTTTATACCTGCATAGTAGTTATCTTATAGTCCACGGCTCACTAAATTAACAAAGATCAGTGCCCAAGGTTCGTTTCTCTGATTTCTTTTGAAAATAAGAAATAATATTTTAAGGTATAAATTTGTTAGTTCGAACTCTTTGTACCCTAAAAGAAACTCCAATGTGTATGTATACCAAGGTCAAGGCAATAGCGAAGTCTTATTGGTACTGATATATGTATGTATTGACTAGTCTAAGAATGCTGCTTGAACTCGCTCGCGCCTTGCACTTGTGCGCGGCTCACAGCGCTATACGACTTAAAATGCGAACGAACCAAAGTATGCTCTTAGCGGCGCTCATTCGCACCAGCGTCCTCGTTATGCCCGGTTGTTTAGCGGAAACCCACCTATTAGATTGCGTTTAATGCTGCGTCGATCGACTAAATTTATTTGAGTTATAGCTGGAATAGTCCAGATATAAATTATTCCTTTTTAGTATTGTACTTTAACGGCATTTGTGAGTTATTTAATATTACGTAAATCGTTTCTTTCAAAACCTCATTTGTTTGTAGCTCTTTTAGGTTAATTTGTCACGCAAAAAAAAAAAACATTAAATAGGAATACTTGCCTAGTTTTCTTTACAAAAAGTAATGATATCCCACCAAAAACATAAATGTAAAAAACGAGAGCCAAGTTCAATACAAAAATTATGCTTGGCGGTGAGCTTCGCCGCAAAAAGAATGGCGATCTAAATGAGTGCCAAGTTCTATGCAAAATCGAAATATGTTTTTATAGGAACAAAATAACATTATGAACAAGTATTAAACTCTATTTCTTTGCTTTATTAGATACCTATAACAATTGCTGTTATTTAAAAATGTGAGATCTTGAAGTAGGTCAGATTTGACTTGGCCAGTTTTCATTACATAAGTCATTTTATAAAGTTATTCAACATTTTGATTGTGTTAAAAACTGGCCAAGTCAAATCTGACCTACTTCAAGATCTCACATTTTTAAATAACAGCAATTGGTAGGTATCTAATAAAGCAAAGAAATAGAGTTTAATACTTGTTCATAATGTTATTTTGTTCCTATAAAAACATATTTCGATTTTGCATAAAACTTGGCACTCATTTAGATCGCCATTCTTTTTGCGGCGAAGCTCACCGCCAAGCATAATTTTTGTATTGAACTTGGCTCTCGTTTTTTACATTTATGTTTTTGGTGGGATATATCTTGCTCGATTACTCGAAGACCACTGAATCGATTTGTATAATTCTTTTTTTTTGTTAGAAAGGGTAAACTTTCTAGATGATTTCATAGTCATCAGATCAGGATCAAATGATGGAATTATGGAGTTATCGAGGGAACTCTTCAAATTTTATTGCGATTTGGGTATTTTTTGATATATTCCATGTAAGGTGACGCTGATGACCTTTACCCGACTTTCAAAAATGATCGTGTTTACAACTTTTTAGTTGTAAGGTATTGAGTATTCAAAACTAAAAAGTGAAAAATAATTATTTTTGCCAAAAAAACGAAACCTACTTCAATTCCTCAACTAAAAAGGATGAAATAATTAATACATTGTTGTTTAAATATGCCTCATATCAAACATTTAAATAAATTTGAAGTTGGTGCCAATTTCACGAATTCGTTGACTAGCTGCTGGCTCGTTAATTAGCATATTTTATTAAAAAAATCGGCACCGACTTTAGGTTTATTGAAATGTTTGATATGAGGCATATTTAAACAACAATGTATTAATTATTTCATCCTATTTAGTTGAGGAATTGAAGTCGGTTTCATTTTTTTGGCAAAAACAATTATTCAGATTGAGATTTCATTAACGAAATCCATCGGAATTTAAATCTGATATTAAACACAGATACGGAAAACATTTTTGTTCCTGTAAACCGTTGAATTATTGTTCTGGTTCTTTCAAAAAGGACGTGAAAGGTTCAGGCGTCGGCAATGCGCACGTGACACTCCTTGGTGTTGTGGCCTTTTACCATCAAAAGGGCCATATTGCCGACCACATGGGTCAATTTGTCTATTGTCTACTAAGTGCACGTACTATTAAACGTGTTCTTTTTTTTTTAATTTAATTTGACGAGGCAACAACAACAATCAATTAAAAATAATCCCACTTTCATATTAGAAGTCGGTTGACGAGCTTTTTCACGGACTAACTAATTAAATTTACTCATTTCTTGAATACTAATTTAGAATAGTCAGACTCAAATATTAGAACAGGTTTCCAAGAGAAATCTTTTCGCCTGAAGAATCTCAGAAGTTAATTATATATATAAAGTAAGTTAATTATAAAAATTATCCCAATTTAACACATTTGGTCAAAAAGGAAACGATTATATTGTACTTATAGAATAAGATGAATGAATTAATGAATGAATGAATAAACATTTTATTGTACCAATCACACAAAGTTATATTTGAAATCAAACGCAAAAGTGAGTTTGTTTGTTTGTTATTGTTTCACGCCCTACCTATCTACTGCACTGAAATTGCATATACATAGAAGTATTGAGAAGGACATAGGATACCTTTCATTCCGGGAAAAAGCACCGTTCCCGTGGTAAATTCACGCAGGCGAAGCCGCGGCCAAATGCTAGTGGTCCATAATTTGAAAAATACTCTGTTATGCATGTGAACATAGTAAATTGAAATAGAATACAAATTTATATTTTTAAGCCGATTAAAAATGAAACTTATTAGAAGACACAGAAGTGACCGTTTTATAAAAATCTTGGGTCGTTCGTGAACCGGCATAAAAACACAATAAGGTACAAGGGTAAATCCATTGTTCAAAACTGTAAATACTCCCTATCTCCCGGGGAAATCTCCTAATGTTCGCCCGGGAAAGGGTCCCCGAAATTGCTGAATGCTTAGTTCGTTGAATATATTGTTATAGGATATGTAATAATATTATTTAATGATTCGAATGCCGCAATGGTCTATGCCCGAATACTCAAACGAAATTTGTATCATGCTGTCACTGTCATATCGTCGACGTTCAGCGCGATCTCAAAATTAAGTAGCGTTTGAGTATTCGGGCGTTAGTCTCATATAGAGTTTTTCACTTTCTTGAACTTTGTAAAACGCAAGCGTGTTCCATAGTTTGCATCTTTTAAAACGCATTCAGCTTATTCATAGACGGGCTAAGAAAATCTTCTACGCTTTAGAGCCCATGCTTCCAGGATTTGGCGGTACCTACTGGTCATTTCAATAAAGCAACTTTTTACAGAAAGTGACCAAAACTGTAAGATTTTCAGACTACCTATTCATATACTTTTGGAAGAAAAAAAAACTACAATAGCAGAAGACAATTCCAATTTGTTTTGAAACCATTAACGCCTACAACAGCTGATTGTTTTCTATCGTTCGAAGCAAGACCGCAATGGATTACAAACATTGTAACTTCATCGCTTCAAAGGCATCGGTGGACGGGTCCATCACACAGTAATTCCGCTTTGATTTTACGATCCACTCAAAACCATTATCCCGTTTGAACCCGATCAAGTATGGACAGCCTTGTACCTTCCTAAACAACAGGCCCATTACAAGGAAAACATAGTTAGGGTGTCCACATGCTTACCTTAGCAGAATGGGACACGTCTGTCTACGTCAGCGAAACGCGCTCCCTTCTCTATCTATAATAGGGATGAATGTTTTTTATCTGACTTCACGGAAGAGGGTTATTTTTCTGTTTTTAATGGTAGTCTTTCTTCCTCCGAGCATGCTTTCTCAGTTCTTTGCGTCCTCACTTTTACGTTCAGGGCTCAGTCTCAGAGTCATTGGAGGTACTGAAATTTGAGAGTATGTAGAGGTATATTTTTTGTCCTTGTCTATTGTAGTCTAAATTGATTTCAAATACATGTGGTATGTATGATAAAAATCCATCTTAATTTATGAAAGTGACAGTTCACAGGAAAACGGCTGAACCGATTTAGCTGAAATTTGGAATAGAGATTGCATAGACCTTGGAACAACACAATTTGATCCCGGAATTCATATGGGAGCAGAGCTCTGGGTAACATCTAGTCCAATATAATTATAAGGGTACCTTCTGTGTCCTCTTGGTGTCTGCATTCACTAACCCAATTTATAAGTCTAATAAGAATTATTAGTTGTTTGCATTGATTTTGTATTGAATTGGTCCAGACGAATTACGAGTAGGTGGTTCGCAGAGCAAAATGCTTCCGCTAATTTGTCATTATGTAGCCTTTAGAAGCGTTTTCCAGCGGCTTCGCCCCGGTGAACTTCCCTCTGGAACAGTCCTTTTCTTGGGATGAAAGATATCCTTCTCTTGGTTCTAAGATACCTCCCCACCAATTTTCAGCCAAATCAGTCATATATAATACTTGACTTATAAATAGTGTAACTAACACGACTTTCTTTTATACATATATATAGATAGAAGATTAGATTTATACATTGCTGACTGTATTTAATTTGAAGAATGACGCCAGCAATGAAATTCTCGAGGAAGTACAGCTACTTAAATGTTAAGTAGTCTTTTGAATATGTAGATTTGACGTTCAGCTAAAATGGGACTCGGCTGAATCGGTAACCGGGTAATTATGACAATCTGCCCTTTCTTATAAAGCTGTGTCTACACTGTGTGCTTCATTACTACATTTTTTGTGTGGCTATTTTCCTTAAATAAATAAGGTACAGAAGATAGGAAAGAGACATTTCATTCCGAGCCAGTTCACACTCTGACTCGGAGAGAAAGGGGTCCCATTCGGTCCAGTGGATCTCTTCAGGCGCAATGTAAAAAAAACCCTGAAGAATATATTGGCTTGTGTGACAATGATTGTCAGATACAGTACAAACAGTGCGGAGCCCGGTGTTGAAAATTCTATTTCACACTCAAATTATTACTCAAAGTATGTAAAATTTAGTTAAAATAGAGTATGTTCATTGTATAATCATTGCTAAATCCGGTATGGTTGCAATTATCAACTAGAAATTCTCAACTTTATATTGTGGGTTACCTGGCAATGAAATATCTGACTATTTTGAGAAAAATAGACCCTGTGTGAAATATTTTACATTTAATTTATATGTTCGAGGTTTATTCATGTGTACAAATAGTTAGAAATCATTTTAAGACAGAATCCAGACAAAATCTGGATACAAGAAACACTTGATAACTACCCTAAACTCAAAAATATAAATCTCACAAAGAATCTGATTTTACCAAGAAAATATAAGACAAAATGAGAGGATTTTACGGTTTATTTAGCATACTAACGTGGGAATAGAAAATTAGAACAAAACAAATTACCTTTTCAGGGTTTTCCAAAATATTTTTTAACAAAACTTGGTTGTCGGTAAAATACAACCTCAATGTACTTTTCGATTTCGAATATTCGACTTTCGATATCTCGGCACTTTTTTTAAAAGAATATTTATAGAAAAATACGTTTATTTAGCAACTTAATTGCAAAATAACGAAAAATAAATTCAAAGCCGGCATCTAATCGAACCACCAGCGAAATCCATTTGACAGCTAGCTCGTCCGTAGTGATGGGGCGAAGGTCGACAATTTCGATTCGTCTATCCATAATCGATCACAATCTGGTATCGACTACTCGATTCTTTTTCATCACAATTATACAATGCAAAATGAAAATCCTACGTGTACTACCGACATTGACAAAGGCGTCGATAAATAAAAATATAAGTAACCCACCAATTTCGTAATTGCACATAGCGCTCAACCGCATCGTGGCCGAACTGCAACGACACATTTTGACGTTTCCCGTATTCCGCTACTAATTTAAAGACCAAATCGTAGTTCATCAGAAAATTCTCAAAATATCGATTCTCTCAACGATTCGATGCTTGGTAAGTTACTTTACTCGGATTTTTACATATTAAACAAGCTTTAATTGTAGATAGCCACAGATTCATAATTGTGTTAGGGGAATACGAATATCGCGCAAACTTAATCGAATCGGAATCGGATATCAGTTGTATGGATTTCTTAGAGTTCAATAACGAAAAGTCGGCTAAATCGATCACTGAACAATTGCGATGACAATCGACCTGAATTATTAATGTGAATTAAAAAATAACGTTACAATATGTACTTATCAAAATTTATTGGCATTCAAAATGAACATATAAAATTCAGTACAACAAAAACAAAAACGGGTTTAAAAATGAATATTTGGAGCGGTCTCATTTTGCAGAACATTTATTAAATAAATCATAATTAAAACTAGATGCATTATAAAATATTTAAATGTTGAAGAAAAAAAACCAACATTTGTGAGCAATTAAAACTAAATTAACTTAAAAAAAAGTTTTTTTATTTCTTTTTTTTAAATTACGTACTAAAGTTGCCGCCACTTAGTAAAGTTATTCTAAATATATTTCTTCAAAAGTTGCCGAGGTTTTAAACAGAACTATAGCTTTGAGTAATTTGTCGCTTGTACGTGGAACATTCAGATGCTTGACTTAGTGCTTGAGGATGTTTCGTGTAGAGGTGAGAAACGTCTCACAAGAGATGTGTGCGCAAACAAATGGTGACGGGCATGCTGGGTCTAACAGTAGTGGATGGACGCCAGCCGGTAGTAATTTTCATGAACTTACTGGTGGAAGCACGTACAGTAAATTTAGTATGTAGGTAGTTATCTTGCATTTTTAAATACTTATTAATAGGGACAAATCATATAGATATTACCTGCCTACGGTTGGCTCGAAAAGATCTCTCTCTGTTGCATTTATCTAATATTATGTACTGTTTTTATTTTGTGCAATCAAATTATTACCGAACCAACAAACAAACAAACAAACCGATGTGCTGTAGTGTATAAGCAGCCTAATCCTTTATTATAAATGTAGAGTACACTGCAGTCACGTCTCGAAGCATCGCTGTGAGATTTCCGTTAAATCGTTTGTGTAATTCGTTTCTTGTTCGGAATTTACATATTAATATTAAGAAGACATTATCTTGTTTCTCGGATATTGTTCAATTTTCGTGGTTAAATTTGTTGCTAGTGTTACTACGTTTTATTTGGCGTTTAAAAAGCTTTATTCGGTCAAATTTGTTATTTTTGTTTTCTGTGGATAACATTGCGGAAATACCTCTCCAAATAGCTCAATGTTAGGACACTTGATACGACACGATGATTTAGTGAAAAACATTGCTGGAAAGATAGAAGGAAGAAGGGATCCAGGTAGACTGAGGAACAGTGTTTTTCCCGGAATTAATAGAAGTAATAAGAATGATATAGAGCACCTTTGCTCTATGTCCTTCTTAATACTTCTAACTATTAGTATACAAAATTTTAGAAATATTATTTTGTTCATAAATAGTGCATGAAAGCGTGACAAACAAACCCACTTTCGCATTTATAATATTAGTTGGGAATATGACAATATTCGCAGTTCTATAACTGTCGCCAACCCCTTCCTACCCCTAATCAATGGTTACACCCAATTTGATCCTCATTGCATATTAAGCGATGTTTCTAACGACCTACATAAAACCACAGTGCCTGAACGTTAAAACAATGAATAGATATGGCTGTATCAGTGGAAAGCGGGCTTTGTTTTCATGTTTTTGAAGAAACGTACGTAGAATATACGTAACGGTAATAACGTACGGTCAGGTCAAGATGAAAAATTATCTTTTTCCTATTGCCCTGGGTCTTGGATGTTTATCTATACATGTATTTGTTATAAAATATAGTATCGTTGAGTTAGTATCCCATAACACAAGTGTCGAATTTACTTTGGGGCTAGCTCAATCTGTGTGATTTGTTACTATATATTTATTTATTTATTAATATTTAAATTTATCAATTTTTAATAAGGTTTTTTTAATCATAATCAAAATGTTACATATACGCTTCAAATTAAAATTATTGTTAAATCTATAAAAATCATTGCTAATGAAGCATGTTTAAACAATATTTAAATTATTTCTTCGTTTTTAGTTGAACGGTTGGTGGTTTTGTTTTTTTTATTTTGGCAAAAAACAATTATGAAGATAAATATTATTTTATGTACAAAAACATTCTTCTTAGTTATTTTCAATCAAATGAGATAAAGTGTTATGACGCCGACTTTATTTTTGTCTGCCAAACTAGCTTTTTCCGCGGCTTTGCCCGCGTGAATTTTCTCTTAGGTACAGTGCTTTTTCCCGGGATGAAAGGTACCTTATGTCCTTCTCCTGGTTCAAGCTACCTACCCACCAATTTTCACCCAAATCAGTTCAGCCATTCCTGAATTATGAATTGTGTAACTAACATGATTTTCTTTTATATACATATATAGATTACTCGTATGTACCTTGTTCTCTAACACCTATGTAAGCAATATACTAATTATTTACATGTTTATAAAAAATTATTATCAATTATTATTGATTGAAAAACAATATTTAGATAATTACCTACTTATAATGTATATCTTCAAAATATAATTCTAACAAAAGCTTAATAGAATTGACGAGACAACATAATATGGGGCCAATGGCAGAAAAGCAGTCCAATTAGATATTAATATGTGCCTTTGTTATAATATGGTATAAATAGAACATAAATTCTAATATTTGATTTAAAACTAAATACTCGAAATGAAAGCTCGAATGATTTATGAATGGAGTTATTCTAAATTTTCTCATTTATTTTTATACTAGAACTTTATTGAGCCATAACTACAATAGGTACAAAATTTCCTAATTTTAAGTTACCTTTGCTTGTATTTGAGTGTACATCAATTCAATAAATGAATGAACCAAATTGTATTTGTATCTACCGGGTGTTACCGGGCCTACCTGTTGGGAAACGGTTACCGGTTACCTATGGAAATAACATATATCTTTGTGGTTTTAGTGTCTAAGAAAGTATCGTGGCAAAATATTAGAAATATCGCAGCTACCTAGTCAAATTATTTAATTTAAGAGCTAGGCTCTTGTTAGTGGAGTTCCTTACATTTATGTCTATCATTTGCCTGTTCCTTTATTTCTTGATACGATACTAATGCCCAAATACTCAAACGGTGCTCAATTTTGAGAGCTGTTCAAGTATCATGCTGTCACTGTCATATCGTTGACGTTCAGCGCGACAGCATGATATTGAGCAGCTTTCAAAATTGAGAAGCGTTTGAGTATATTGGGACGTTAGGCTTCTAATTTAACTTAACAAGATCACGGCGCCAAAACTATTGGGAAAAGTTGTTTGTTATCTTTTTGTATCTTCACACATAATTTACGAGTACAGGAAATCCAACATGAATATAAATAATAAAACAGCCCATATTCAGATTGAGATTCCTTCATTTCCATGTTTGTTTCCACCCTTTTGTTTTTCTTGCTTCTTACACAAATCTGCGAAATCGCAGATGCCCTACTTTATGCAGTGGATATTTCAAACATGGCTGCTCAAAAGAAGCGAACATAAATATGGATACGAGATCGGCATTGAAGCTAGGTACTTCGTGTAGCTGTGCTCTCATTTTGAAATTATCATGTTTTTAATATTTACTCTGAAACACAAAATGTATGAAACTACTACTATTTCAGGTACACGTATAAATGCTAATACTGCCTCAGTGGTCAAGGGGTTAAGGCGATTGCCTGTAGACCCGGGTGTAATGGGATCGATTCGCACGGAAAGCATATTTTGTTTAGTTGTTTCCAGTTTGGTTATGGCATCTAAAGGCACGTTTCGGCTAAACTTGTTCCCTGCTGTCATTTGGTAATCGTTAAAGGAACCATGTCAGACACCGCGAGGTGATTCCGAAGTCGCAGTCGCTAAATTCTTCGTTTATAAAATCTCCTTTGTATATTTAAAGAAAATCTCATACTAGGGGTACTATTATATATTTACTAGGGGTACAGGGTGCAGGATATTCATGCACCTGTATAATAGAGGAGAGAAGCCATACTTGCTCTGAATGTGTGTGCTATCAACCGTTAGACATACTCCTATTTAAGTATTCCCTATACTAGCGTACTTTGATTTGTATCCTTTACCGTTCAAATAGGCTAAGACAAGATGTGATGTTACAATTTTTACTTTATTTTTAGCCAAAAATATGAGGAAGAATCATTAGCAAAATTTTGATGATTGAGTCAAGGTTAACAAGTAAGCTTAGTTATCATAAGTTATCTACCAATGGTAAGTCAATATTTGTGCAGTGCAACACAGCAAGTCATTATACGTACTAAATAATTTTGCATTGGTTTTTAAGTGTTAATATAAATATGTATTTTTAGAATAAGATATATATTATATGGACCTATTTTTAATAATTTTTGTTGCCTGAGACAAATAAATAAATAAATATCAAGAGTTTGAAAAATAGTAGTAAAAATATTATAACCATTTTGGCTCAACAAAAAAAAATTGCAATATAAATATTTTCTTTTGAACTGTTTCTCAAAATCTATTCTTACTTAAAAAGTAAAAACAAAAAACCTAATTCCAGAATCCAAACGAAAATAAACAATGCAAAATAAATAAAACTAGATGGAAATTAGGTCACAAAAGTACGTTACTAAAAAAAACATTAATTTGAAAGGGAAATTCAGCCGGGGCGCATTTAATTAAGGCTTCCACTAGAGTAAGATATTAAAATCCCAATTGTAAGGGATTCCCAAGACTAATGGTGGGCTAAAAGGAAAAACAAAGGCGATCGTCGAAGCAATTTGGGGCTTGATTAAAATTTATTGTTCTGTCACTCACCATTTTTGTCGCTTGAAGTGATTTCGAATAGCATTAAGTAGTCCGAACACAACCCGTAGTAATATAAATTGTTTCTATGAATAACAATTAATAATACATATTTAATTTCTAATGAATATGTTATTCTGACCTCCAGAACCCATTTCAGAGGGTTCCAAAACCAAACCAAGAGTATTACCATCATAACAGCCGCACGTCTTTAGAATGAAACTTGTCGAAAGCCCCGAATATAGGGAATGTGCAAAAGCAGAGGAGTCTGAGACACATTTTATGTTGCTGTGACTCACTGGCTAGTAAGCAAATGGACCTCTTTGTGCGCACCCTGACTTGGAGGTCTATAGGCACTTCGCACCAGAGTATATTCTGAAGCTCATG
Organism: Apomyelois bistriatella; assembly: GCA_947044815.1. NCBI lineage: Eukaryota > Metazoa > Arthropoda > Insecta > Lepidoptera > Pyralidae > Apomyelois > Apomyelois bistriatella. The sequence continues at coordinate 1,499,077 of OX345705.1, forward strand.
CGGCCCTCTTCAAAAATCCCAATGCACGTGAGTAAGGGATGGTAAAGTACAAAAGGACCAAAACATTCGACGTGCTTTCTTAATTTAGGACCCATACTAATTAAAATGAAATAATCTATGAATAAGATCTTCAGCAGTGGACTTGTTATCGCTGAAATTATTAATCATGATGAATATGCAGCTGATCTTATGCTATATCTAGAATAGGTAAATTTAAAAACTGGCAGTAATGTAATGAGGTCGATTGACTTTGCGACGAGATGAGCAAATGAAATAGAAATTCTATTTGTGGAAAGCAATCAATTTTAATTTGTTCCATTAGCTTCAAGTGGTTTAATTTAAAATAAGCCCTTCCTTCCAGATGGAATTGAAATATCTTTGCATTTTTGGAATTATTGACTTCAAAAGGATAAACTTAACCCTTGTCAGTTTGTCATTTGTCTGTCAAGACCATATTTCACAAGTCATGGATATATTCGTTTGAAATTTTTACAAAATTCTTTACTTTCTATTACAATGGTAAAATTTACAAAAAATTGCAATTGTAAAAGTTAAAATCCATACTAATATTTTAAACGCTAAACTGTTTGTTTTTCTGTTAAGTTTTGTGACTCAATCGCTAGACTGATGTTGATGAAATTTGATATAATTTTTAATGAGTACCACGCGGTCGGAGCCTCGGGCCCAGCTAGTACATAGTAATAATTTTCATATAAGTTCTACTCCTAACGCAATATCGTAACACTTCTCGATGTTATAATTTTGACTGCTATGTGCATGTCTATCTGTGTCGCCATAGACCTTAAACGTGTTGTGTTAATAAGTTTATCACTATGCTCAAGACAACGCTTAATAAAGAAAACTTTCCATGGCATCGAAACCCACGACTTGCAAAACATTAGGCGAACGTTATAACCACAGAACCAGTGTCAAATTTCTGTTTCTCCAAGTACATACCGATGTCAGATAATATGTTACAGGTTTCCACGGAAACTTCCAACATCCCCTACAAAATATTCGGTTACTTAACAGTTTAAGCACAACTTGCCCTGGCTATACCGTGTAAGCCGAACAATTAACAAAGGCTTCTAATTACGGCGAAGCTCACAAAGCCTTTGATTTCAGCCCACGAATCATAAGACGCCACGTAAGCGGTTTTCGCTCATTATTTCGTATTTTGTAGAATTTATAAGATCTTATTTTTTATCGTCCGTATTCTTTTTTGATCTTTGATACTAGTTCGGATGAAAAAGGATTATTTTATGGAGTGTGCTTAGATACTTAAGAAAAAAAAGTAGTCCTATTGTAATCACACCTTTTCCCCTGGGTGTTTATATCGAAATTCGAGCGAGAAAATTAACCAGAATTAGTTGAACTCTTTAAGAGGCGATGAACAAAAATCTGTGTTTATAAATATTAGAGTCTAACTCATAAACACAGTACAGAATATGTGGTTTAGACTTTGTAACATCAAAGTATCGCTTTAGTAGTATGAGTGAGACTTTCTTGTTTGTTTTAATTTTTGTTGCTTTTATTTGCTTTATCAAAATTTTTCAAAAACTGTTTTTTTTTTATTCTTCTTCCTAGTTATCAGTTGTCCAAGAAATTATTGTTCGTTCCTAATCGCAATGTTGGCACCACTAGACGGGTTTAATTCTAGCAACTAATACTGGGCAAATATTTATCAGATTTACCACATAAATTCGTAATATCAAGAAAACACAATATTCTTTTACAAAAGTACTTGTTTACTAAGAGTGAGTAATGACGAAGACCAGAAAATATTCTAAGAAATAAATCTTTTCTTGCTCTCTCGCTTTGTTATGGGAAAATATATATCTTTGCGATTTCAGATATTATCGTTATAATGTTAAAATGTTTATGAGCTTTGAGAATTATTGGTGTTACAATGATATAAATCATTATTATTTCTCATTTCACGCAAAATATATTATGAATGAAGATAGTCATTGCATTCATAAGCTCAATTATATTAGTATAGGTAGTAATTTTCTATAGTCTGTATTTAATTATACTCATACATAAACGTAAAAACAATTTGTCTTTATTGTGTTTGCTGTTAACATTTTTGTTTTCTTATATGAAGATGAAATAAAATTAATTTATATATTTATAGATACCTACATAAATATGTTCTTTGGAAGATACGTGCGGTGCGGTATATCACGAAAGAAACCATGTCAAAGGCTAAGTGGTTTCCAAAATCTGTGACACCAAGATGTGCAGGGCCAATAAAATTTTCACAATAAATTTTTTGATTCATCTTGTGATGTCTAAGAGATTGTAGAGTCCACATTAGACCTTTTTCCTGCAAAAGGTCAAAACGTGCTTGGAATCACGAGATGTTAATAATATACTATTTGCTGGCATTGGGTTAATGATGTTTATTATTGTTTAGGATTTCTCCTATTTATTATTTACTGTTAATAGGACGGGATTAGAAAATAATGGGAGAAAGGTTGAAGGTGAGTGAGGGAGAGAGGGGACTATTGTTTGAATTCAAGGATTTTTAAATCAATTTTTTATTATCTTTCCTTGGTACACTATATTTGGTGACACGGTCACTCGACCATGCACACCTTGGTGTCAGAGTTCTTCGGAACCGCCTCTCAGTCTTTGATGTGGTGCCTTTAACGACTATCAGAATGTCATCTGGGACAAACGGCTTAATGTGCCTTCCGAGGCACGGAATCAGCTTTATTATTAGACAATCAGGTGATTCAAGCCTATAATGTCCTAACGAAACTGGAAACGACTAAACAAAGTACATATGCTTCCCATGGGAATCGAACCCACGACCAACGGGTCTACAGCCAAATGCCTTAACCACTGGACCACGGAGGCAGTTATTATTTGGTTGAAAGGTAGAGATTGCCATTAGATCTAAAGTTAACTAGTTGTACGAAATTCGACTGGTAGACAATGCTTTTATTCCGCCAATTGCCTAACCCCAATTGCTTAGTAATAAGAAACGTTTGTTAAGATAATTTTAGCTTAAATGGGTTTCGTTTCGTTCATACACGTGAAATGTCGGTAAGAGAGAAAGAGACAAAACATATTTTAGTTAACTTTTCTTTATACGGGGGTAAGTGTTTTTACTTGCGGAACGATAAAGTTTTAATAAATAAATGTAAGGTAAGAAAATTTTAAACACCGACGTAAGGTTGCTTTATAATTTAAACAATCCAAGTGAATTGCGAGTGTTTGAAAATAATTTTTGCCGTAAGTATTTCAAATATATAAATTTATTTGTACTCGCGTTTTCGAATACTGCTCTAACGATTTCTTTGAAATTTTAAACATAAGTTCTTACATATAGTCTAAAAGATAATTTAGTTAGGTTCCATGTCTGGGAAAAATTCATTTTACCCATATTTTCACGCAAAAAGATTTTCTGCATAAAACGAGCGAAGCTTGGTCGCCTAGGTACAACATTTTAAATACCCTTATCAGTAAATTAAATCTAGTAGTAACTTTATAGTAATTTAATTGTAAATAAACAAAAGTACATAGTATAAGCTGTGGTATAAGACTAGCTATAGTTATCCCGTTATCATGGGAATTTCAGGAATTGCTCCCAAATTCCCGCGGGAATAGCCCAGGCATCCCCTTTTTTTGTACAAAGTTTGTTATTACAATAACCAGCACAAAAAAAAAGTAGTATCCAATTTGGTGCATTCGTCTAAAATAAAACATGCCTTGAGTTTATTCAAATGACGATAACTTTTTTTTTAATGAACCGATTTTGTTGAAACAAACTACAGATGTTCTTCCAAGTTAAAACAAAACAAATGGTGAAAGTTTGAAGCAAATCGGTTAAGTACTTTTAGAGATAAGCATGATCATATATACAGACAGAAAAATTATTAAAAAAAAAATATTTGCTTTCTATTATTTTTTTTAAATTGTCCTTTTCATTTCAGTCAAAAATACTAAATGTATAGACAACATTTTTTCACTATTTTATAGATAAATGCAATGGCGGCTTACCCCATGAAGAGATCTCTTGCAGCCAACCAGATATGAATTGTATGTATCAAATGAGAAAGTTAAGAACTTAAGACGAACAAACTGACTAACAAAATGGGTCACACCAAAATTTATACTATAATAAAAATATTTCCCAACTAAAAAAAGCCTGTATGAACAAATCTAAAGGAATGTCGGCCATTTTCTTAAATGGCGCATCATTCCATCTTACTGCTCCATAAAAACACTCAAGATTATAATATTAAACCTTCGGAACGCGCAAAAACAGATCTTACATGAACGATATAAGACACTTATTCATTTGACAAAGAGCGAGTTGTGTCGTCATAACCACGCCGTTTCAAAATGAGCCTTATTTTTCCTCTCTCCGTGCAAAAAGTCAAAAAGCTACGTGTTTTTTGCATTTTATTCTTTTGATGTGACAATGCATCATAAATTATAAGTAGCTTGATGTGACTTACCATATTATTCATTGTGTACATAGATAAATCTGAAAACAAGAAAAACTTTGTTTAATAATCTTTCAAAACAAACTTAATAAAATTGAATTTCCTAAATCTAACCATATTGTAAATGGGGGCTCTAGACAGACAGAGCTAGGTATACCAACTAAAATTATATCCCGATCCTAACTTTCCAACTTATATAAGTTATGTTAATCTGAAAGTGAGTGTATATTTGTTTCTATGCTTGTTTCTTTGTTTGTTTGCTACCTCTTCACGCCCTATCTACTGAACCAATCTTCCTGAAATTTCGCATACACATAGCTAGGAGTATTGAGAAAGACAAAGGGTACCTTTTATTCCGGGAAAAAGCCCCGTTCCCGGTGGAAATTCATGAGGGCAAAGCCGCGGGTGAAAGCTAGTAATATTATAAACGCGAAAATGAGTTCGTATGTTTATTTGTGACGCTTTCACGCCCTTTCTACTAAACCAATATCACTGAAAATTTCGCATACGCATAGTTAGAATTTTTGAGAAGGATATAGGGTGCCATTCATCACGGGAAAAATCACTGTTTCCGAGGGCAATTGCGCAGGCAAAGCCGCTGACGAATGCTAGTTTATTAATAAAACAACTGTTAAGAGTTAACAGCTTCAAAACTTCTTTAACTAAGGGAAGTCTTGATACAAACAATACCACTGGTAGCAGGGAAATTATTTGATCTGATGATCTAAGAGTGATCTCAAAATATAGTGATTAAATTTTAATCACTGTTTACATTTTGCAGTTATATAATAGTAAAAATAATCTCCATAATTATAGTTTTTACAATGAGAGCCAGTGAAAAGTGCCATCTCATCAGTTTTATAAAATACAAGCAGTCTGCCCCGGCTTCTCCGGTGGTACATATATATTTGGGGATAGCTTTCCAACAGTAAAAGATGTTTTATCTAAAGTTAGCACAAAATCGGTCGAGCGGTTCTACATTTATACGTAGCGAATCACGTACCGGCATGATTTTAGGAAAAACTGAAAAATTTTCAGTTTTTCCTAAAATCATTTGGTGGACTGTGTTTATGCTTAAAGAACAACGAAAATAAAGATGTATTTATGCATGCAGTCTAGTATTTGCAAGAGAACCCCACATCAAAGTGTTATGCTAATGTCTCTGTATTTAGTGTTTCCGTCATAAAGTCTATGGAGACAGCGCATAGAATATATTTATTAGAAGGTTAACTTCATGCACTAGCGATAAACCTTTGTATACATTCATTCAAGTGCAATCTTTGTATTGTTTTGCTTTGTAAATTAGTACCTACAATAAAGTGTATATCTATCTACATGATAATGAAATTTATCCTTGCTTTACTAGTTTCTGCAAACTACGGTCACTAGCGGCTGTAGTAAGGATTTCATTTATTTATTTATGAAAAAAAGGAAAGCCTTTTATCCATCCAACCCGGATAGCAAAAAAACGATACGTAAGTATTAACTAAACATAATACTCAAAAAAAAAAAAAACAACTCTCTGCCAAACCATAAAGACGAAATGAGCGGTATAACATTTTTGGTAAATTGAAGTACCACTACGGTGGTAACCTAGTAGATGTTGTGAAATTAAAATGTAACTATATTTAAGTTACTTACAGTCAAATGTTCGTAGCTCATATTTTGTTTCATTGATATGTAATCCAATTAGCACACACTCTCATTTACATCAACTCGGGGTTCTTAGCTTATTTCATCTACTGGAGGAAGTAATCCTCCTCCGATGCTCGGCTTTCGGTGTTCAATCGACTATAATGTTGTTATGTATTTTAAGGTTTATATTCTTTAAATATATTTTTGTTCTTTCATCTGAATTACCCCAAAAAAATATTCTTCTCTGCACCACTGGTTGGTTGACTAGTAGACAGTCAACCAACCAGCCATAGCCATTATATAGCCATTGGATTAAAGTCCGCCATTTACATTTATATGTAATGAAGTTAAGTAACCATGTGAGCTTTACCGTTAAATAATTCTGTATAAATTAGTGTAAAAATTGGTCCGTAACTTTACATGGTAGCCTAGACCATAAAATACTAGAATAGCCTAGACTAACGGCGCAGTTAACATACTGATTCTTACGCTATGGCGAAAGGGATCCCTCTTTTATGTAATTTGAATGAAGGAAGCAGTAAATGTAAGATATTCTGGGTAATCATTCAGGGCCTTGGAATAATATTACTATTCTGTGACGGATCAATGGAAATGCTACCTTATTTCAATGTAAGATGACATTTATAAAATAAATGTTTTCCTGCATAATAAGGAAGTATAAAACATTTTACTCGGGGATAAAAACCGGTATTTTTAAGACCCAAAAATAACGGTCTTTAACCTGGTAAAATTCGTAAATGGAATCTGCCTCGTGGCCCAGTGGTTAAGGCGTTTGCTAGTAGACCCGGGGTCGTGGCTTCGATTCCTACGGAAAACATACTTTGTTTAGTTGTTTCCAATTTGGTTAGAAAAATACATACACGGAGTTACATAACGCCGACAAACTTTACACATACCACTTAATATTACTACGTTTTAAGTTTTAGTTGTTCCCGCACTTTGAAACTATGAGGGTTTGGAATGCAACTGAAATAACGCTTGGACGATGAGGAAATAGGTAAATTATAATATAACTATGAATCCCTATTATATATTAATTTACCAAATTTATGTACACAGAAATATAGTACAGAATAAAACATAGAATAGAGACCATTCAACTAGTTCTTTTCAAGTCATAATGGCTATAATAATTTGTATTCTATATTCACTCTGACAATCAGTTCAAGGTGCTGGGGGGTTACCACCATCTCTTAAAACCATGCAAGATCCAGTGAGTAAAGGTAATCATGTATTGCGCTGTCTCGCTTACTTACTGGAACTTGCATGTTTTTAGAGATGATAGTAGGCCACCTGAATGTGTTTTCTGACTGGTTTGAGCGTTTGGTAAGATAAATATAACTTTTTTGTGCAAAGGATAAATGAATATGTATCCTTCTTTAAGTTGTGCAACGCTTTGGTTATTGAGCTGTAATGTTGTTTTCTATGATTCTACAAATAAAAAAAATATTAACTTTGCCCAGTACTTAGTCATCTCCACCGCTTGGTTGTTAGATAGCTCACCTTCTGTCATGATTGGCTGCTCATATGACTCTTGCATAATAGGAGAAATGAACAAAGCGTATATCTATATCTGAAATCTAGACTAAGTTCTTTTATGCAAAGATTAATCGTATGGGATTTAACCTGTCTAGACTGACAAATAGATATGGATCTTGTCGGATAGTTTTTAGACAAGTTTTACAACCTAATGCTTGTTTCCTGTGTTTTTGTAAGGAAAGTTTACAGACGAATACTATAAAAGTGTTTATTTGTATTTTCTATCTAGATTTATACGAATATTAAATCCAAGGGTCACTCACTTACCCTTATTATGCGAAAATTTGTCAGAAACGAAGTACTTACTAAAGTTCTAATAATAAATTCAAATTGTTTATTTTAAATATAGGATATTCTTATCACTTATTTACGTCGATTGTTACTTATTTTAAGTATACCACTACTGCAAAGCGCAAATGGAGAAGAAGCAGCGCCACAAACTCCACTGCAGCATTTCTCCAAAGACGTCAATTCACAAAATTTGAGTCAAAACAGACAAAAAAGTTGAATAATCGAACTGCAATGAACATCCTCACGTTTTTCCGGTTGCGTCTTAGCTGTATATCTCAAGACTAATTTTCTCTTTGATTTTAGACATAAGATTTGGCATTATTTTTATGATTGATTTTTTTTCCCAACCACTATCCAAAAAGAGCCTCTTGATGGTCCAGTGGTTAAGGCCTGAAAACCCCAAAGCCATGGGTTCGATTCCCAAAGAAAGCTTACTTTTTTAAGATGTTTTCACTGGTTCGGAAAGCATTGAGTAGACAAACAGACATACGGTCCACCTGATGGAAAGCGATTACCGTAGCCGATGGACGCCTGCAACCCCAGGGGTCTCAAGTGCGCGTTGCTGACACCCAAGTTTTCCAAGTGACTATAACATGGGACTCTTCAAGAAAGGCGTAAAAAAATTCCTCCAGGGTCGACAACCCGCTCGCAATGCTCTTGGTATTGCAGGCGTCTCATAGGCAGCGGTTACCGCTTCATATCAGGTGGGACGTATGCCTGTTTGCGTACTTAATAATATTTAAAAAAAACATTCTGGAATAAAACTTGTTGTAGTTTTGAAAAACTGACATCTGGATGTGCAGGGTAAATTGACCTTGAAATTAATGAGGATAAAGATGTGATAATATATAAGGTGAATTTAAATCAACCAGACCACTAAACTGAACAACTTTCCTAAATAAACTTACGTCGAAAAACGAAAAAAAATTTTGACCTCCCATACAAATTGAGAATCAGCTAATCTAATTTGAATGATGGATGTGAGGAGAGTGAAAAATAAAATTTCATATTTCGATATAAGTTTATTTGGAAAAGTTGTTCAGTATAGCGGTCTGTATCTGCCCTTAAAATATTTGCAGTTGATTTGTGTCCACCTTGTATAAAATCTACTCAGTATGAGACCCCGTAAATTGAAAACGGAACAACTCAGCGATTCCCATGTTTTACCATACGTTCAAACAATTTAATCTCGTGCATTTTTCGCAAATAAAACTGCATAGAGACGCGTGGAGCGCTGCTAGCGACTCTTTTTTTTTTTTTATAATAGAAAATATGATGCAAAATATATGTAAATTACAAGACTAAAACAGTTTTCGCTCTCATTGGTAGCTATTGTTTTGAATGTAAGTAATATTGTGTGGTATTTTATATTAAAAATAAAAACTTTAAATTTCAATAGGATTTGTATTTGTTGATTTTGAAACAAAAATATTTTTTTCTTGAGGAAAGAGTGTTTGAGACAGATTATTAAAACCATGTAGAATCTTTGCGCTCCCGTTTCTTAAGAAAATTAATTGATTTCTTTATTGTACTTAATAAAAAGTAATTATCTCGCTTATTTTAGTAAAAAAAGAATATTATTTAAACTAAATGTTTCAGAGTCATCCCACACATATCACAAACTGATTAATTAAATGCTTTTTTATTATTATTATTTTACAAAGAAACCAGACCAATAGGAACATGATACGAGCGTGTTGATCTGCTATAGCCTACGTACGACTGATTTGTATCAGTTTCCTTGTTAAAATCGGTTACGCCTTGTTAAAACCAGGGGCCCGATTCTCGCGCAATCAAAGTTCACTTCACCGATTTTCTCCATTTTTTTTTCAAATGTTTATAATGGTTTCTGCTTTTTTTTTAAATTACAATTGAAAAAGTTCAATCGAACGCATCGATCGATCGAATCTTTTCGATTGTGAATTGGCTTGAACTCATCGAAAAAAAATGGCGAAAATCGGTGAAGTGAACTTCGATTTAGTGAGAATTGGGCCCCAGGACCGCCAAACCAGGACCATAATCAAAGCTTACGCTGGGCTTGAAAACGTGCTAAAGATACAACCAGGAAACACGCTCGGAATAAGGCGAGCTGAAGCCACATTCAACCTTAATACAGGCCCGTATTAACCCGTCATATGCATACACGGTACCATTGTTTATTCTACAGCTGCATCGCTAGATATGTAAATAGCTGTTAATTGCTTTGCATGCATCTTAACACTGCATTGTTTTCGTACATTATTTTCACAATACCACGTCGCGAATTAATTTGAATGTTTAAGTGTTATTGTTCTAATGCTCGTATAGGGTTATAAAGGGATAAATTTCTAGTGCAGTGTGGATTTAATAGTTTCTAATTATCCATTCGAAGGCATTAATGTGCCAGCGAGCTCCATTTTAGACCGCATTTTTATTTGACATCAGGTGGAATAGTGGTCCATCGCTGGACATTGAGAGTATTTTAAAAAAAATCGGAGCGACGGTTATAATAACTGTTTTGAAATCATCATTATCATTTTGTGTAGGTGACGCGGTAAATCGGTCATGTACACCCTGGTGTCAGATCAGATCAGAACCGCCTCTCGGTCTCTGACGTGGTTCCTTAAACGACTTCCAGATGGCAGCAGAAACCAACGGCTTGCCTCTGAAGTAATCGTCTTATTATCAGACAGTCAGGTGATTAAAGGTTGCAATGTCCTTACCCAACTGGAAACAACTAAACAAAGTATAATTAGAATTCGAAACCACGACTTCTGAGTCTACATCTAGACCACTGAGGCTGTTTTGAAATAAGAAACGTTATTAAGTAATTCCTAAAAAGAACGGTATTCTTCACGGTAAGACAACCTTGTCGGTACTTAACTACAAGGCGCACCTACGTTTATCGAATTGGAATTTTTCGTCCGACCCTTTTTTGTAGAAAAATCGACGTGGTAGGTTGGCGTGACAGGAGAATCAGGGGCCGGGATCAAAATGTATTTATCGTATATTTCTAGCGATGTAAGGCCTTTTTAGGAATGTTTTTTCTTTTTTCGTAAGCAAATCGGTTTTTTAAGTAAAAAAATATTTACCGGCTACGCATGACTTTCAATTGAGACTAGCCTATCAAAGGTTTCGTCATACATTAAAATAGAAAATGTTGAGACCACGCGCGATTCCACATTCTTTGGGTTTAGTACGAGCTTTTTAAATTGGTATTTATGTCTGTTAAGGTTCTCGGCAAAGAGGTCTAATAATTAATAAAAAAATTCTTAAGAAGTGCACATGCGCACGAAGAGAAGAATGGTCTATAAATATTAGACCTCTCTGCCAAGATCCTAAACAATGTCAGAGAAAAAAACATCTGGCAAAATAAAAATACTTTTTCATAATTAATATTTTTTACGAGAGAGAGATCTTAATAATATTTATTGACCATCAAAAACTAAGATTTGACAAACTTGGTGAAATCAATTTGTTTAAATTTCGGACACACCTTCAAAATAGCAGAAGAATTTAATAAGAAGAACCTTCAGAAGATCGACTGCATCCTAATTAAAAAAAAAAAATCTTTATTCAGGCAAATTTATAAAATATAAGATGTTACAATGGTCATTGTCCCATTTAGTAAGTTCACCCCCGAACGAAACGTTAGTCTGTATCTTGGGGATAACTATATTGTTTCTGAGTTGACTACGTAAGTCAGTGTTTCTACCAAAAATGCTACTTTTGATATAAGTACCTATTTGACTCACTAAAAACCGCTTAATCGAACGATTTGCATTCGTCATATCATATATTTCAAAAACAGACAAAATACATACATACATTAAGAAGAAACTTGTAAAACAACTCTATATCGTAAAGTGAATTTCAGCATTCACCTTTATACCTAATAAAAAATATATTTATTTTTGCAATGACAAATAGTAAAGATCACTCTGCCATTTGTCCATGTGTCCGTACATCAAGATACCTTTATTGTCCGCGATTTCTCAAAACAAAATATATTAGGACCCTTATCCTTTTTCCCCTGGATTTATTCGGGAACGCCTTAATATCTGTTCGTATATTACCTTCTCAGCAATAGTGTTGCCGCAATAGTACTGAGTATCGATAGTATTGTTAATAGTATCGTAGCCTTGAATAAATGTTACATAATCGATAGGCCTATCAATAGAATCGATAGAAAATAGTTTGAGATACTATTAATTACAAATCGAACGAGGTACTGTTAGCGCCCGGTAACATCACGTGACAGGTATCGCCCCACTACAGGTAAACCTCTCTTGGCAGTAGTAGTGTCGGGGTGAGTATGAGTGTAACGCTCTCTTCTCCTTGGGTTCGCCGAGCGGTGCAGACGGGTATTGTGCTCTAGTGATTTAACATGGCCTTTATTAGTATTTGATATTGATATGATATTGCTGTTGATAATTTTAATATGTGTTCAAATGTAACTGTAGATTAAAATAGGTAGGCACAGACGAGGGATTGGTACGCTTCAGGCTGGATCCCAGTGATAGGAGCGGGGTTGGTGCTCCTATCTTTACCGTGATTAGTGCCAAAGCTTAAACACGAATGCGTGATTCGGTCGGATAGCTAATATCAGAAGTTGGATGATGAAAGAATATTTCTTAATATTCTACCACGCCTAGTAAATTGTACATGTTTTGTGATACTCAATTGTTAACATTATGACACACACGCGTAAGTAAATTTAACAAAACGGTTAGATTAAATTTGTAATCTAAAGTAGTCGAAAAAGTTTTTGTGAGTGTTAAAGTGTAAATGTAATGTTGTGATATGATATACCACAGCTGTAAGTATTGGTGCAGAAACGGTAAGTCTTTTCATGTTTTATGTGACTCCAATCCTAAAAAGTGTAAAAAAAAATCGGTGAAAATTATTTATTTTGTGGGTATTTTAAAAATGATATGAAAAAAAAAATCTTTACGTTTGGGTATTTGTGATTGAATTCGATGTCAATATATTGAAAAGGTTAATGATAATTAATGATTAAACGAACTTACCTGAAGTGAAGTTCTATCATAATTATACGAGCGCCGAGTCCGAATAGATTAGTATAGTACCTTTATAATACATGTAGTAACGCATCCCATGCACTACCACTCTGCACGTAGTTGAGAACTACCCACTTTTTTTTTTTTTTTTTTTTGTGGGTAGGGATTTTACCTTGCCGTTTACCTTACGTCCGCACCTCATAAAGTTTAGAGTATGTAAACCTTACGGAATATTTCATTGATGTTTTACCAGGGAGCAAACAGGGAATGTCAATATTACGATGGGTGGGTGGGACATACTAATCTATTCGGACTCGGCGCTCGTATAATTATGATAGAACTTCACTTCAGGTAAGTTCGTTTAATCATTAATTATACTTCGCGCCGAGTCCTCTAGATTAGTATAGTACCTTTATAATACATGTAGATGTTCAGAGCTAAGTAGGGAAAAACATCAATGATACAAAGTGAAATATTCTGTATGATGATGTTTTATTGTATTATATTTAAAGTATTATGTTAACAACATTGGTTAATACTACATATTCTAAAAGATCGTCGAAGACAATTTAGTAATTAATCATACTAGAGTATAAACTTTGAGCGAAAAATATTGACAATGGCAATTAATAGATATTACAATAAAGATTATTTTCAAATCAGTATAAGATCAAAAGAAAAAATATTATTGTAGCTGCTATGACGAAATTATCGAATGTGCTAGTGCTAGGTCCTCGTTATTATTCAAAATAACCCGTTGGTAAAAACGTGCAAATGTATTGGAGTGATCACTCCACCCGGCGGTTTTCCGGATGGTGTCAACACTCACACCGACAGCGTGCGCGTGCGACGTAGCCGCGTGTCGCGTGCTGTGAGCACTAAAAATATTCGTGTCGATACCACACTGACTCATTGCTTGTTTTAACCAACGACTTAAGGTTTGAGTTCCTACAGCTTTATGTGGTTTGTTAATTTGAATGAATAAATAATCAGATTTCCTTAATAATGCAGTTTTAAACATGTAGCATTGCAATGTACTAGCTGGACACACGGCTGGCCTCTCAGTAAAGAATGGTAGATATAGTACTGGTTGCTGCCTGCCGGGACGGGATGTTTTTATAAGTTCTGGTATCTTAATAATAATACGATCTTGTAATAACTGAATATTTTTAATGTTAATTTTAGATATTGTTTGAATACGTTGAGCAGTTGCAAGTGCCAATAATAGAATAGTTTTATAAGTGAGATTTTTAAAAGAAATTTCATCGTTTGGATACCATGAACTTAAATAATCTAATACGATATTGGTGTCCCATGTCATATTGTATTTAGGCTGTGGCGGTCTCAAGCGGTAAGCACCCTTCAAGAATCTCTGCAGTCTGTCATCTTTAGCTAATTTTGGACCTAAAATCAGGGACAGTGCAGATTTGTACGAATTTAATGTGGCATATTGACACCCTGTATGAAATATTTCTGTTAGAAAGTAGATAACGTCTGGTACAGATGCATTATAGGCATCGATAGAGTGATTACTGCAAAAATACCACCACTTTTTTAGACAACTGTCATATTGTTTAAAAGAATTTGACGACAGCGAAGCTAACATTATGTCCAACGATGTAACTGGCAAGCTTCTTCTTGATAATGCGTGCCGCATAACCTCCCTGCCACCAGGGTAATTGTTTTCTGAATGTGACGAGGGCTGGAATGAGATATGAAAGCATTGCTATTACTTTCAAATATTATAGGTTTGGATGTTAGTAGAGATCTGAACAGGGGGTACCATGGTTGTGTTGGCCAAAAAGGAACTACCAAGATCCCCTGTGCCTTGTCTGAGATAATCTTTCTTAGAGTTCTTAATATTATTGAGAATGGAGGGAAGGCATAAAAGTATTGTAAAGACCAGGAGACTGTAAAAGCATCTGTCGCAAAGGCATCTGGGTCTTTGTGCCATGAAATATATAACGTACATTTTTTGTTAATACGGCTTGCGAATAAATCAATAACTGGGTCCCCAAAATTGGAGCGAAGACTTTGGAAAGCCCAATCCGAAAGTTCCCATTCTATGTCAGGGTGACATCTTCTCGATTCATAGTCAGCTACGGAATTGTCACAAGACCTAATATATGACGCGAATATGTATATACCTTTGCTTTCGCACCAATCCCAAATTTCCCTAGTTATCTGAGTGAGATGTGGAAATTGGACTCCACCCATTTTATTAATGTAGGCAATCGCAGTGGAATTGTCAACTCGTAATAAAATTTGACAATTACGAAAGTCTCGTGCAAAAATTTTTAGTGCAATGAATGCAGCCAGAAGTTCTAGATAGTTTATATGTTTTTGTTTTTCAGCTAATGACCATTGACCACTAGCCGACTCTCCACTACAGGCAGCTCCCCACCCCGTAGTTGAGGCGTCAGAAAATATTTCTAAACAATAGTCATCGTATCTAATACGATGTGCCGAATACTGAATATTGTAAAGCCACCATTTAAAATCAGGGTATAGGGAATCGGGAATATCCATATGTCGATTGTAATCGTCGTGACCCTGCAGGTTCAAATATTTGCATCTCTCCATTGCTTTGGTATGTAACCAGCCGTACTCGATTGCTGGACATGAAGCTACTAATAACCCTAAAAGTTTGGCGAAGTCTCTAATTTTGCTTCTTTTTAATTTTAAGATTTTTTCTAACTCCGATTTAATACGTAATCTTTTATCGTCGGGTAAACTTATTAATAACCTATTAGAATCTATAATCATACCTAAGAACTTGCAAGTCATTGACGGTTGCAGATTACACTTTTCTTCATTTAGCAGAAAACCTAGTGAAACAAGTAATCTTCTAGTTAGATCTAGATTATATAAACAATTCTCACGGCTATTACCAATAAGAGCCAATCATCAAGGTACAGGGTTGACGTTAAACCGGCGGAGCGAAGTAATTTAGCTATAGGTTTTGTTATTTTTGTGAAAACATATGGTGCGGTATTAAGACCGAATGGTAAAACATTGAATTCGTACATTTTTTCTTCATATTTGAAACGTAAGTATTTCCTAGAGTCCTCATGTATTTTTATTAAAAAATATGCGTCTTTAAGATCTATTGTAGTCATGTAAACATCTTTCGTTACAAATTTTACAGCAGTTCTAAAATCCTCTAGCTTAAAATGTTCAGTCTTAATAAATTTGTTTAAATTTTTAAGATTTAATATGAACCGTTTTTTACCATTCGGCTTCGGCACCAAAAAAATACTGGAAATAAATTGGCCTTCTGTTGGATTGCATTCGGAAATAGCCCCAATATTTAACAAATTATCTATTGACTTCTTAAAAAAGAATTTTTCGGTATCTGAGTAGTTAACAACAGGTGGTAGAGATTTTTGAATGACTGGCTGTGTAAAATTTATTTTATAGCCATCTATCCAAGATAAGACAGTGTTATCATTCGTAATAAGAGACCACTGTTTGTGGAATAGAGATAATCGTCCTGCGTACTTAACTGTATTTATCGGCGACGGTGATGGTTCTGCTGCGACGTCCTCGATGAGTGCGCTGGCGGCGGCTGGCGATAGTATGAACGCTGTTGTGGGGCTGCAGGATCGCGGCTCCGAGGCGCTGGCTGGTGAGACGGCAACGCCTGCCCCGGCGTCCTGCGTAACTGGGGCGGAGCTTTGTGGTTTAAAGGCTTCGAACCTGGAAGCTTGTACTGCTTTGAAGCAGGTTTGCTGGCTGGGACTGCTTTTAGTTCAATACCAGATTTGTTCACTGCTTTTGCGAGCTTCAGCGTCTCAGCTAAATCCTCACCGAACAAACAAGTGTCAATCTTCGTGTTTTTTAGATGTTCCTTCATCTCATTTTTTAAGGAGAACAGGACAAAATTCCTCCTAGTGACGGAATCTGCATGTTGCAGGTCGCATAATAGTCTATTTAGATCCATTAGCTTCTGAAGAAGCGTATTATCCTTGGTTGAATTTATCAACTGAGTATTTATAACCTCATTAAGGCAAGCGATTGCGCTTGCCATCTGTTTTTGTTTTAACTCTATACCTTTATCGCGTTTGACAGCAGGATCGGCTAGAGCAGCTTTTATTTCTAAATTAAGTTTTGGAGCATCTACGAAAGCGCAGTTTGATGGGGTTAAATATTTAGAAAGTAATTCTTTTCTTTGTTCTTTAGTAATACCCTCTGTGGTGATATGTTTAAGGCGATTGGCAAGCTCGTTATGAATTTGAGGCCCGTATGTTTTGGTGCTTGTAGGGTCTTCACCCAAAATTTCAAGAATGTCGCTATCTAAAACTTGGACTTCTTCGTTTACCGTACTCTCTATCGGAGCGGTACTAGGGCCAGGTTGCGGTGAAAGTACCGCGCCAGGTTCAGGCTGAGGCAAATGTTGAGAATTGTGAGCAAATGTTTGCTCATCAATTACTACATTGTCGCTTACAGGTATTTCTAAGACCCAATCGCTTGCATGTAAAGCGGGTGTATCTGAAAAAACAATTAAATACTACATGTGAGTATTAAGAACCCATTCACTCTACAGTAAACAAGAAATAAGTTTATGGTTAGGTTACAGTCCCCAGCGGAAGGAACGCCAACCAGTATTTTTGTTGCGTCGAGACAGCCCCAATGACTGCTCAGGTTGCAATATAATATACTATGTCGATACATAATTTTAATGAGGTAAATACCTGCGCCATAATCCTCCGGAGGTACAACTTCTTCCAAATCTGAAGTGGTGCCTGAACTGTCACTTTGTAAACGAGTATTTAATTTGTGTCGCAATTTTTGAATTTTTCTTTTCAGGCGCTCGGTGTCTTCCTCCTTTGAACGCTTACGTTTCGGCATTCTATTACGATTTACGAAAAGTCAAACTAAAAAATACCTTTAACTACGGATTACTAAGTAAGACGTGTTGAGTGGTTGAGCACAAAAATGCGAATGAGGTGCGGACGTAAGGTAAACGGCAAGGTAAAATCCCTACCCACAAAAAAAAAAAAAAAAAAAAGTGGGTAGTTCTCAACTACGTGCAGAGTGGTAGTGCATGGGATGCGTTACTACATGTATTATAAAGGTACTATACTAATCTAGAGGACTCGGCGCGAAGTATAATATTTGGTTTATGTAATGATTATGTGAATTCTTTGTTTTTCATTGTCTTATCCGTGAGTACTTAAACGAGTGATAACTTTGAAAAATCTACTTTGGTATCTATTGTTTATTTAATTAAATGTGGTTAAATTATGTGATTGCTTAAGTTAAATTGTTACAATACGCGAAAGAATCACTAGTAATGAAAATGAAATGAGCTAACCTACGAAGGAACAGTAAGCTTAAGTAACTTTGTAGGTATCTGAATAAAATGATGTACAAAAAAATGACGGTTTCTGATAAAATACCGTTTGTAAATGTTTGAAATAAAGTTGTTTACTTCATTCTCGATTTTAGCATAGGTGAGGGTTCCGATCAGTTAAAAGCCACAAATGACCGAAACGGAAAGTCACAAGGGGCTCGGAACACTGATATACAACCCAAGATACTATGCATTATCGAGGTGGTTATACATTGAATGTCTGAAATAAAGTTGTTTTCTGTCATTTTCTAAAAAAAAAGGGTGAAAATAATATATCTGTGAAAATTATTTACTTAGTAGGTATTTCAAAAATGATGTTGAAAAAAAAAATATTAACCGTTGGGTATTGGTTGTTGACTTTGATGT
Organism: Apomyelois bistriatella; assembly: GCA_947044815.1. Taxonomy (NCBI): domain Eukaryota; kingdom Metazoa; phylum Arthropoda; class Insecta; order Lepidoptera; family Pyralidae; genus Apomyelois; species Apomyelois bistriatella. The sequence goes on from OX345705.1 coordinate 1,517,745, forward strand.
CAGTACACATTAAAAAGTTTAAAAGGTTAATATATGTATTTGGTTTATTCAATTATAATGTGAGTTATAAGGGTTTTTCATTGTATAATCTGTGAGTACTAAAGTTAGTAATAGCTTTGGTAAATATACTTTGGTGTTAAGACTTATCCCCCTGAAGAAAGTGAAAGTCAATATTGAGGAAATAAATTAACTTAAGACTTGAAAGGGTAATGGACTATGTTTGGAAGACTATGATCAGAAAAAAATATGTCAAAAAGTAATTTATTTAATTTCATAATAAATAATAGTAGATAAACTTTGGTGTTTAATGTTTATTTACTTGAATATGTGGTATTATTATGTGTTTGCTTGAGTTCAAATATTAACGAAATAGTAACTAGTAATGAATATAAAGTGACTTACGAAGGAATAGCAAGCGTAAGTAACTTTGCGAGTATTTGAATAGAATGATGTACAAAAATGTCGATTTGTGATAAAATCCATTTGTAAATATTTAAAATAAAGTTGTTTACTTCATTCTCGATTCTAGCATAGGTGAGGGTTCGATCAGTTAAAAACCAGAAGTGACTGAAACGGAAAAGTCATAATGGTCTCGGAACACTGATAAACAACCCAAGATACACTATGCATTATCGAGATGGCGAGGAAATGGACGAATAGTAAGAAACCGGATGTTGTCATTTACACGCATAACGGTAATAAGCATTTTGTTATTATTACACTTCAGTTGGAAATAACTTGTTTTTATTAAATATCTATTTGTCGAAATGTATCTTGACTGTGTTTGATGCTTTGATTAAATATGTCTGGTGTATGTGTGTTCAGCAAAGTTCACAAGTTGTGATAGTTGGCTATGACCTACAACTAGGTACAGTTGTTTGTTGGGAGTGCATGGTGATACACAGCATCAGCGGCCTTAGGTGCTGATGGCTGTACCATGTTGTACAAGCAAGTTGGCCGACGATGGGATAACTTGCTTAACTCTTCGTGGCAGCTAACGCATCTTGGGAATATATTGTTAACACCGTATTAAGAGATCATTTATGACAGGTTGATTGGTGGACCTGGTTATAAAGGTCACCGATATTAAAGTATTTATTTCCTGTGTTTGTTTTTAGCCATACACCAGACCACAACGGTTGGGGACGACCGGATTTTTCAAGACGGCCGAGTGTTAGCGCCCGGTAACATCACGTGACAGGTATTGCCCCACTACAGGTAAACCCCTCTTGGCAGTAGTAGTGTCGGGGTGAGTATGAGTGTAACGCTCTCTCTTCTCCTTGGGTTCGCCGAGCGGTGCAGACGGGTATTGTGCTCTAGTGATTTAACATGGCCTTTATTAGTATTTGATATTGATATGATATTGCTGTTGATAATTTTAATGTGTTCAAATGTAACTGTAGATTAAAATAGATAGGCACGGACGAGGGATTGGTACGCTTCAGGCTGGATCCCAGTGATAGGAGCGGGGTTGGTGCTCTTATCTTTACCGTGATTAGTGCCAAAGCTTAGACACGAATGCGTAATTCGGTCAGATGGCTAATAGTACCAATACTATCGATGCTATCAATATTATGGATTCAGATTTTTATAAATAATCGATAGTACCTTCATTATCGTAGTATGTCAATATATTGCGTGGCATTAAATGAAATATATTTAATAATATATTCATAATAAAAAAATATATCTATATCATTTTTAATTATAATTCAAAGATAAGATTGTTTTTTGAAATAACTACACCAATAGTGTCGATAGGTACTAATGATTGTAAAACATCGATAGTATTTACAGTTTTTTTTGTGATCTATTAGTATCGATAACTTTTCTCTTTCGATATTATCATAAAAGTATCAACAGCCTATCGATATATCGATATTTATACTATCGATAGCCTTGCAACTCTACCGACAAAGCGGGTTTTTCTGATTGATTCCGTCCTACCATGGAAATGTTTTTTAGGGAAATATTAGAGCGTTTTGAATGTGACTGCTTTGTGTATTATTTACATTTATATTAGTTGCCAACAAACTTATTCTACCAGCGAGGGCTGGAATACAAAAAAATATGAGATATATAAATATAAAATTTTTCCTGTGGATCTAGTGTTAATCATAAAATCGCGGTAAAAAATAAAACATACCGACGAATTGAGAACCTCCTTCTTTTTTTGAAGTCGGTTAAAAATATTCTTACACTACGAGTACTTTGTTGCATTTCAAAGTGTAGTTTTTACCTATGTGCCAAGTACCAATTAAATCTATACTTCTTTCACTATCACTGCATAGTATAAAACAAAGTCGCTTTCTCTGTCCCTATATCCCTTTGTATGCTTAAATCTTTAAAACTACGCAACGGATTTTGATGCGGTTTTTTTTTTAATAGATAGAGTGATTCAAGAGGAACGTTTTTATGCCCATGCGAAGCCGGGGCGGGTTGCTAGTACTATAATAAAGCTGAATAGTTTGTCTGTTTGAACGCTTATAACTTTGGGACTGCTGGTCGGATTTGAAAGATTATTTTTGCATAATATGCAGCCTATACTTTCTCAGGAACCAGGTTATCATATTATGATAACCTGGTTGCTGAAAAAGTATATGCTATGATCACAAGCGTTTCAAATGAAACCACAGGGAACATCTAGTACCTTATTATACTTAGTAGTTGTTTCCCGCGCTTTTGCTAGCCCGTTCTTTGTTGTGTTTGTCTTCTCCAAGAATCAGGAGGTATCTTAATTATGCAGAATGATTTGAAATTTGAAAATTTGTTTAGCAGTTCCTAAGATAACTTTTTTACATATTATCTCAATTACTTATAGTATAAATATATATAGATTTGGCATTTAAAACAAACTCTACTAACACACACATGAAAGAAGCCATAAAATAAAAAAAACGTTTCCCAAATTTATACAAAAACGACACACAAAACGTGAAAAAAATGCGGAACCATCAAAAAGTGATCACTATGTATATATCTCGTATTTTAATTCATCTCAGCTCGGAAACGGCGGTCTCTTTGATGAGCTACCCCATTCGGAAGTAGTATAGCTTCCATTGTGATAGAGCGCGCACAATCAAGCTATAAAGTAGTTAAACTTTATAAATATTGGAAAATATATCAACATTAGAGTAGTTCATAACTGCCTCCGTGGTCCAGTGGTTAAGGCGTTTGCCTGTAGACCCGGGGGTCGAGGGTTCAATTCCCACGGGAAGCATACTTTGTTTAGTTGTTTCAAGTTTGGTTAGGACATTGCAGGCTTGAATCACCTGGTTGTCTGACAAAAAAGATGATTCCGTGCTTCGGAAGGCACGTTAAGCTGTTGGTCCCGGCTGCCATCTGGTACGCGTTAAAGGAACCATATCAGAGGCCGAGAAGCGGTTCCGAAGAACTCTGACACCAGGGTGTGCATGGTCGATTGACCGTGATACCTACACGAAATGAATGAATAAGAGTCTTTTTATAGATTTATACTTTACTTAGTTCCTACACACGATGTATTGAAAATAAAAGAAAGCTGGAAAGATTGGCGTAAACAGAGGTAGGCTTATGTCCAACAGTGAGTCGTAGAAATCTAATGGTGATGATGAAATATTATAAAAATAGGTAAGTACCTACAAAGGTTTATTTTTTTTTATGTTTTTTTAGATTTATATTGAGGCATAATTTATTAATTAGCTTTCTGCATCGCTCGCGCTCAATGTTTCTCTCTACCCTAAGGTTGGCTATAATAAATTAAATTAGCGATATGACCGCCTTTGTTCCAACCCCGTACATTCCAATAATGTATTTATGCTATTGGTGCAATAAAGGGTTTATTTATTCATTCATTCTAAGATCTAAGTAAAAGAGGATGCTTATCCTCAACTGTGGAATCTGAATATCAAGATAAAAATAAGAAAGTACTTTTAATGAACAAAAGTATTTTAAAACTTAAATTTGAAAGATGACCGAATGTTATGTAAATATCAATTTTGTGAATAAGTACTTTGAATTCAAGCCAATTTTTTTAAATTATTTATTGCCAATGAAGTCATGAAAAAACCTCAAACTTTTCTATCTCATAGGCACATGTTATTGTTTTGCCGTAAGTTGGTACAATGCCATAGATTAAAAAAAAATTGCCTGGCGTCAAAGACCGCGCGAATTTTATACCTATTTCTGCGTACAATGCAAATATTAGTCTATGAGTCCGTCTAGCAATATACGAGTATGCTAATTAAAAAGATGATGAAATTATGCATACATAAATATTAATTAGGTATAAGCTTTGGTAAATGGAAATTGCAAAGAGCGGAGGTGAAGGTTTCAATCTCATGCTGTATTAATAAGTCCTTTGTACTATAGGTTGCATTGTGATACCAATTTAGAGAGCACGACTATAAATTTGGTCACATTGTTTTCTTCATATTATGAACATAAAAGCTCACAAACATTGATCAACATAACCTTTTAATATATAAACAACTAGCTGTTCCCCGCGGCTTCGCCCCGCGTGGGACTCGGTTATATCGCGCCCAAAAGTAGCCTATGTTTGACCTTAGGTCATTAACTACATCCCTACCAAATTTCATCACAATCGGTCCAGCCGTTTAGCCGTGAAGAGACTGTCTGTCTGTCTGTCTGACAGACAGACAGACAGACAGACAGACAGACAGACAGACTTTCGCATTTATAATATTAGTATGGATTAAGCGGTCACAAAGAGAGGTCTAATAAAGACAGAAATAAGCTGATATTATAGCGCGCGCTATACTTAATAGTTACTCTTATATCCCGCCATTTTGCAAGCAGCCATTTTATGCTATGCGGAAACACGTAATGGCGGCGAGACCTTTGTGTTTTAGTTGTCTTTATGCCTATGTTAATAGCCCTGGATGTCGTAAATGGGTCGAGAGACTACATTTATATGAGTAGTTTGTGCTGGTATTTACTTATATTGTTGTTAAGTTAGGGATATATTTTAGGTTAGTCTTCTTTTTATATTAAACAAATAAAAAAATGTAATGTGTACTATATTAGTTCACTTAATTAAAATATGACTACTTAGTTCCTACACACGATGTATTGAAAATAAAAGAAAGCTGGAAAGATTGGCATAAACAGAGGTAGGCTTATGTCCAACAGTGAGTCGTAGAGATCTAATGGTGATGATGAAATATTATAAAAATAGGTATGTACCTACAAAGGTTTATTTTTTTTTCGTTAACAATAGGTCTTTTCATTTATCTGATTAACCCGGAAGTTTTGTAGAATATTTGCCTTAAATTACAAAATGGCGGCCGGATCATAAAACTGGTATATGACCCTTGTAAAAGGAAGAGAGAATATAGCGCATCTCGTCACAAAACATAATGGATAAACATATTTATTTTTATGCAAAGTATCTTAAATACGCCATGGAATATAAGCGAAAATTTTTAATATTCTTATCGAAGTTCATAAGGAAGGAAAGACGAAGATTGAGCTTTGGAAAATTTGAATTGTTGAAGGTTATGAGAAAATATTGTTGGCAATTCTTGATTCTTTATTTGTATGAGCAATAGGTATAAAAATGAAGCACTAAATCCATTTGAAGTAGGATGATAGTAATTCAAAAACTGGTTTTCAAATTCAAACTATTTTGACATAAAAAAAAATTGTATTCTCAGCTTGATTTTTCGAGACACCGCGTTTTATATATATAGAAACTAGCTGTTCCCCGCGGCTTTGCCCCGCGTGGGACTCGGTTATATCGCGCCAAAAAGTAGCCTATGTTTGACCTCAGGTCGTTAACTACATCCCTACCAAACTTCATCACAATCGGTCCAGTAGTTTAGCCGTGAAGAGGTGACAGACAGGCAGACAGACTTTCGCATTTATAATATTAATATGGATTAGATGGGTTTATGCTGGTGTATAAAAAGACACCCAGTATGCAAACTAGCACAAGTTGCACAAGGAACGATAGATAGCGTCATATATTAGAGCACAATCGTCTGGAAACGTCTTACAGTGAAAATCTAGATTGCCAAAAGACATTACAAACTTCGGTAATATCAAAGTCGCGACTCGGTTTCATTTACAACCTCAGTACGAGTAAATAAGAGAAGACGGAGCGATGGGTAAAATTATTGCATATAGGGGTCCAGTAGACCAACGCATAGTAACATTATCACTACGAGTACATAGTACAAAACAAAGTCGCTTTCTCTATCTCTATGTCCCTTTTAAATCTTTAAAACTACGCAACGGATTTTGATGCGGTTATTTTAAAAGATAGAGTGATTAGAGATAAGGTTTTTATGCCCTTGCGAAGCCGGAGTGGGTCGCTAGTACATTATACAAAGGATAAAAAATGTAGTCGTCGTGTCGTATCAAAAATAATAGAACTAATCAATAAACAATACTAGAAATATTTTTACTCTTAAGAATTAGCTTTGACATTTTATTTACCAACTAGTTTTGAGGTTTTAATTTTGAAAATGGAAAATTATAGATTAGTAGCGATAAGCACACCTTTGTACGCTTTATTCATTAAGTTAGAAAGTCCATTCTTTGATTATTTGTTTTGTTTGTTAGTTAGTACAATAAAATAATTGTAGTCGTTAAAGGAACCATGTCAGGGGCCGAGAGGCGGTTCCAAAGAACTCTGACACCAGGGTGTGCATGGTCGATTGACCATGACACCTACACGAAATGAATGAATGAAGTACAATAAAGTATTTATATCTATTAACCTAATGTCTTATTTAATTAAAATTTTATTTAAAAATAAAAATCTTTTAATACCTATATTGTAGGAGTAAAGCTAAATGAAAAATGTGATTAACTGAATCTTAAAGCTTGCTGTAACACGCTAGTCACTGTTATATGTATAATAAATAAACAAAGAAGAAAATAAACGTCATATTGTATCACTCTAATGATACACTAGAAGGAATATTACAAACGGAAGAATAGCTCTCAAATTTATTAAATTTATGATAATAACTAATTTGGGCGACCTATTCCAAAAATTCAAATGTCATTGTCATATAGCAACTAGGCTCAGTCTTAATAAGATTTTTTCGTTCCACGCAGTCTTTACTTTTTATTTTGTCTGAGTTTATTACACAGTGAAATCATGAAATGTAATATTATCGTATAGGATATTACAAACAGTACGTTCGTATAAACTGAAATAATGTATTTGTGTATACATTTATTTACTATTATTTGTATACATGGTATTTGTTATTTTGTTTTGTTGAATTATTTTTGAAAACATGTAAGGAAACTATTTTTCGCCTACACTAATATAAAAATAGATTTGTTTGTATGTTTATGAGTTTGGATGTTAACCAGAAATCAAATGGCCCTTTTTCATTACAGCGTCCTTGTTCTTAATTTTATGACTATACCTATATTGTACACTAGCTTTACCCCGCGGTTTCATCCGCCCTTGGGTAGGTTTGTATTAAGGTCTATGACATTCTCCAAAAATTAGGCTATCATATGTAGAAATATTTTTTGAAATCCGACCAGCCTTAGGCATAGTCACAATCTCAATACGTTTAAGAATTAAGACAAGAACAAAATGTATGGCATTGACATAAGATTGACCACGTGACGTGTAGCTTATGTCAATCCCATACATTTTGTTCTTGTCGACATTCGTTAGCGTTTTCAAATTGTGACTTTGACTAAGCCCCCAGTAGTTCTAAAGTTTAAAGCGTTTGAACAAACAAACTACAGCTTAATTTTAGTTAATTAATATAAGTATAGATTATGGCGGCCATAATGATTTTATAAACAAAAGAAATAGCAAACATATTAGTATACTCTTTTTTCTCGGGGGTTAAAGCAATGCGTGGCTAAACGACGGTTTCCCGGATCGACCTAATCTAGTTAAGTGTTTGCCTACAAATATGTAATCCGTAAAGATATTTATGTTATGTAACTAAATTCAATAAATTAGGTACATAAATATAGCTGTTTTAAAAATCTGTGTTTTTCCTCTTGGGTGTCTACGATATCAGCTTTCCTTTTCATGAAAGAAATTAATCTTATTTCCTGTAAATAAGGAATTATTTATGTGACAAGCTTCTTGTTTATCAAAAACTCGGCGAAAACAGCTGTAAAGGAAATGTGATTATGATGGCCCAATATATCTCTTGTGGTTATTTTAACGAAAACACGGAAAAGTTATGGCTCTATAAATAAAGGACATTATTGGAAAGCAAATAAATATGCTGGAAGTGGGAATAAGTTCGATTTATTACTTGTGAAACTGCTATGATTTGTGTTCTTAATTTGAAAATATTTAATAGATTCAGGCGTTACTATGCGCAAGTCAAAGTTACAAGTACTTACCAAATCACTTCGCGTGCTTCCGCCGCAAGTATTTTTTATTTATTCATTTATTTCAGGCAACCAAAATTTACATTATTGGCCCATATTAATAAATGCCTTAAAGTCTTACATACATATAAAATAAACAATTTAAAACTAATACACGTAATAACGTCGGCGACGTGTGGCGCAGATATTAATGCCAATATTTTTGTGGTTTATGCAAACTACTGCCGGCCGGCATCCACACAGTATGCCTATAACAGGTAATGGGTGGGCGCCGGCCGGCAATAGTTTTCATGAACTAACTGGTGGCGGAAGCACGTAAAGTAATTTGGTAAGAAGTTTTTAATTCGAAAAATCTAGATACCATCACAATAATTTGTAAAGAAAATGGTTCAATAAATATCTAAATTGAAAAATCCATTGAGATTTTTTTTGCGAAATGTGATTAAGTATTTTTTCTACCACAAAATACAACCTGTTCGCATTGTGTTATGTTTTGGGTAGTGATATGCCGGTACCGGAAATTTTAGAAATATATAGACTTAATGTGCTAAAAGTGGGAAAAAAAAACAACAGAAATCATGACTTGCATATTACTGTATAAAGACTCTTTAAATATAATATTACAGCAGCCATCAAGCGAAATCCGAAAAACATTTCTTTTACGTACGGACGGACAAATCCGCATTTTTTGCTACTAGAGCGGAAAAACTTCCGTCTCAGTTGGTTATGGCGTTTCGATGGAGTGTTGAAATAAAAAAGTTATCAAGTGTGCCTTGTATTTAGTAGTCAGATTCCGTATATACTGTTGTCACATTAAATTTTATTAGGAACAGTCTCAAAATAACTACTATTTATTGATTCAACTACTCACTACACTTACAGTTTCCCAAAACGTGTAGTGAGTTAGGTATTAATAATTAGGTTGTCTTTGACAACAAATTTACACATGCACAAATAAAAGAATTTAAATTTACTAGAATCATTTACTTTTTTCTTTAATTAAAAAAAAAAAACAAGTGGCGTAAATTGCCTCACGAAATGTTTGACTTTTAGTATTAATTGGTTTTCTATGTCCAAAAGATCATTTAACAGCGTCAATAGAAAAAAAAAGTTCTGAATGAAATGTTTATTAAATTAGTATTTGATAATGTAATTTAATAATGAATCTATGTAACTTTTTCAGCGCAGCGCAGCGCTCTCTTCAGTGGAGTACTGGAGTCTCTTCCAAGTCCATCGCTACCTTCCGCTAGTTTTCCTTAAAGCCATGTTGTAAAGAGCCGTGCCGTATGTAAATGTTCGTTAAAGGAAAATGTAGGAGCCGTGTTCTTCGTTCTCCTTCTTGGATTGTAATGGATGCCTTAAAAATATGTTTTAATCATTTAGGTACATACTTAAGGATTTTCTATTCGTAAAAGAACCCTAAAAGGACTTTATCCTATAATATCTGTTTGTTTCCAACAGCCCTCAGTTACACGCCTGTCTGATTCGAACTTATCTTTTACGACGTCGGCGATTATCCTTAATGACTGCATATGACAGTGCGCGAAATTTGTGCTAAACTTCGGTGGAATTCCGCCATTTTGAATTTAGTACCTAGGACTGTTATTTTCATAGAGATGACAAATGATACGAGACCAAAAGCGTATCTCTTCCAGTCTTACAGAAACAAAAAGTTTTTAGACGCAAAAGAGTAAAAGAAAATACTTTAAAAAGCGAATAAGGTTTTGTTTGTTTGTTTGTAATAACTGTATTGCACAAATTTTACAAAAGTACATTAAAAAAATTCAACGACAGACTTATTCTATGGTATATTTTATTGTGTAATTCTTATTTTAATAACCTGTTTGTTGCTATAAATAAATTTAAGTGAAAAGTAATTTTCAACATAGATACCTAGACCACAATAGGCATAATTACCGTGAAAGCATATTTTTCTGATAAAGTAAATTAAAAACAATATGATTTATTTATTCTATCGACACTGAACCACTTCCCAACACTCATGCTTATTAACTAACACTAAGCGAATATGGTGTAGGGAAATATATGTGTTGTAATCAAAATAGGATACCTATCCTACCTAGTTTAAATTGAAATAAAATAAGGTATTTATTTGTAATCAGTCGGAATTTTTTTATTTCTTTTTGGATGTAATGAATGCAAAATACAATGCATGCACAATGGATTATCCACCATTATTATTGTTATGCACAAAAACCTAAAAAATCAAACATAAATACAACGACGATATCTTGACGACAACCTTCCCAACCAAACTGATTATAGATACATGTCTGCTCTTGTCATATCTTTCAATGGTACACAGTCAAAGGAATTTTAGTGTACAGCCATACGAATTCACCTAGTTTGATAATTCTCTGGTATTTTGTTTATACTAAGTTTAAGTCTAAGTCACTACTTGCATAAACTTGATTTACAGCAATGTTACAAGCCCCAGTTTAATCATTCATTTAAGACGCAAAACCTCTATTTAAATAGCATAGAGAACCGTTTATTCTGATATATATATATATATTACAAACAAATAAACTTATATGGTAATAATATATATATATATAAAACACAACAAACGGTTCTAAATATATGTATATGTTACTGTGAATGTAAAACCTAAGATTTACCAACTCTCAATGGTAAAAGCACTCACGATTTTCTGATCACGTCACATGATTCACTTGGTAAGTCTTAGGATATACATAAAAGGCACGGTAAATGTGGAAAAAAAACATGTATTAATATGATAAATAAAAAATGATAACAAAACATACGACAAAGTAATTATTTACTAGTGGTTCTGTGGATAGTAGACCTCGCGAACCTCCTCCGTTAACCCCATTTCCCCTTTTTTTATATATATTTACATTAATAATATTTAGTGCAAAAGGTATTAGGTACGGACTTGGTGTGGTATATCTACATACTAAATGTAAGATTTTTAAAATTGTTGACTGACTTATTAATCAATTTTATAAAGAGACGACGTTTAAGGATTTATTTACCTAAAATCATATAAATTTGTTTGTTTGTAATAAACTTAATGGCATAAAAAGTAATTAGGTTTTAACGCTAAAGCATTCTTTACCAATGGACATCTGGAAAATATGTGTACATACCCACTGCTATAAATTATTTTAAGCTACTAGCTGTTGCCCGCGGCTCCACACGCATTAGACTCGGTATTAGATAGGGTTTGACCCCTGATCCTAAACTACATCCGTGCCAAATTTCACGAACATTGATCTAGCGATTAGTCCGGAAAATGTAACAGATAGACCGACAGACTCGCATTTGCAATATTAGTATGAATCTCTTAAGATACATATGAAAACATTTTATATCATGAAATATTTTACAGAAAAGGCATAACAAAGCACGCGAAACAAAAGAGTATATATTAAGGAAACGTTCGACACAGAAAATCAAAATTCTGCTAATTTAATTGCTCTCAAATGTTATATTACTTCAAAAGCTGTTTATTATTAATATGAATAGACACGCATGATTCACTGTTTTCATGTAAATTTATAAAAACTGAGAGTAGAGAAGGATCACTTCCAGCATAATGTATTTCCATTACAAATTGTTCGCACGACCCTGTTATACTGTATCTATAATTGTTTTTTGCCAAAAAACCGAAACCGATTCCAATCACTCAACTAAAAAGGATAATATAATTAATCAATTGTTGTTTAAATATGCTTTATATGAAACAGTTTATTTATACGAATTATCTAAATAACGAACGAGCCGCTTGTCAACAAATTTGTAAAATTGGCACCAACCATTAAAAAGACAGCTAAATCAGGTAAGTAAAACCTAAGAATTTTAATTTCATTGTTCTCCTTCATCCTAGCAGGTTACCTCAAAGCCCAGGGTTTGCTTTCACTTACAGTTTTAATTTAACTGCCTTACAGCAAAATAATTTGAGTCAAATACTAATGATACTTATTTGGTTTTCGCTATTATGATATGATAGGATATTTGATTAAGATTTAGACTGAAGTTGGACATTATTTTTATGATCAGCGTATATCCTGGCTTTATTAGACTAAAACAGACATTAATCGTCCATTACAATATTCACGGAAAGACGGGAAGTATCGTTATCGAGTATGTGGAAAAATAAACGTAATTTAGAATTGATTGAATTATCAGAATAGTAATGAATAGTGTTTATGACCTGTGCTTTCTTTATTTTGTACTGAAAGGATAATCCAGGGCTGGGTTATTAATACATTTTCTTAATTGGGGTAGGGATGTTCTGTTTTGAGGACGTGATATGAAAATTAATTTTATTTTAATGATTACATTAATGGTGAATTGCTATATAGGAATTAACGAGTCCATGTAATGATTTGGTGAAAATATCATAATTTTTTTATTAATTATTAAATTAGATGAATTCCGGTTTTGTTTGATTATTTGGTTTTGTTTTCCATGTAAATAGAATGAAAACAAACGAACACTAAATGGCAGCTATCTATACTTCAATATAATATAAGTAAAGTAATAAAACTAAATAGTTTTTTTGTTTAACGCTTGTAACTTGAAAACTACTGGTCGGATTTGAATGATTATTTCTGTATAAAAACATTGATTTTAGTGGAAGGTTATAGTACATATACCAGGGCGAGTGAAACCACGAGAAAAGCTAATCGTTAATTAATTCAAGTTTAAAGTTTCTAGAAACGCCAACTGTTATCAAGAAAAATAACAATAATTATTAAAGGCAAAGGTAAGCATATTCTTTAAATCATGCAAATATAATATAATTTTCAGTCAAAGTACTTGAGAGTAGTCAAACATCAAGCAAAAGCAAGACTCCAAATTAATTAACAAGAAATTGTTTTAGTAAACTTTACCTTATTCCTAAAATTTATTTAAGAAACCACTATGTTTTATAAATTGAAATACCTCGTTTCGAATATTTTATGTCGTTTTACTTTCATAAAATGAAAACTTTTGTTATTTTCTTTGTAAAGAACGGAATTAATACTATTAATGTTTTAAAATAATACCTAAAGGCGATATGGTTTTCGACCAGTATGGACAAATGACAAAAATACCAGGAATAATGAAAACACGGACAAAACACGCTTGCCAACTTCCATAGTCGCCAATATCGAGTAATAGGAGCGGGGTTGCCTAGCCTATCTTTACCGTGATCAGTGCCAAAAGCTTACACGAGAAAGGGTAAATCCGTCTGAACTGATACCTGCGGTATTAAATACCTGTTCAGCTAGTCAAAAAATATATATGGTAGTGATTTTTATGTGTTTTTCGATAAAATAGACAATTTTAGAGATACCATTTGAAAGAAAAAAATCTTAAAATTGTTAATATATATTTATTTAATTTCAAAGATACATATAGCGATGACGTCACTCCGCGTTAAATAATGAAAAATAAATTATTTAGGTTGTGAAAAACTGGCCGGTGGTACGCTAACTTATTCTAATCCCTATTTTGTCCACTTACAGAAAAAAAATAAGAAAGCCGCTTACGTCACACGTAAGTGGCTTGTACAATTTATTTGACCTTGTAGTAAATTTTTGAATATGAAGGTCATTGGGATTTTTGCAACTATCTCAAAAAATACGTGTAAAATAAAAAAAAAAATTACCGCAAACTGTTTAATAAGCCTATTCCTCTAAATGGTTTTCTAATTAGACATCTTTGTAAAAATTGGACTAGCCTATTATCTATCTATCCATACTAATATTATAAATGCGAAAGGCTGTCTGTCTGTCTGTCACCTCTTCACGGCTAAACGGCTGGACCGTTTGTGATGAAATTTGGTAGGGATGTAGTTAACGACCTGAGGTCAAACATAGGCATAACTTTTTGGCGCGATATAACCGAGTCCCACGCGGGGCGGAGCCGCGGGGAACAGCTAGTTTATAATAAATCAATTGCTGTTCGTTAGTCTCGCTTAAACTTTTGAGATTAGCTGGCCCGATTTGATTAATTTTGGTCTTTAAATATTCGTGAAAGTTCAGGGAAGGTTTAATAAAAGTAGTAAGAAAAGTGCGTTCAGGTGGTACGAAGTTCGACGGATCAGCTAGTTAAATTATAGAAAAAGATAGCTGTAATGATAAAAGTGGCTTCTACACGACTGACTAAAAAAGGAGTGTTATGTTTTTAGTAAATAGCTATGTAAAACTTATTCCTAACTGCCTCCGTGGTCCAGTGGTTAAGGCGTTTGCCTGTAGACCCGGGGGTCGAGGGTTCGATTCCCACGGGAAGCATACTTTGTTTAGTTGTTTCCAGTTTGGTTGAGACATTCAGGCTTGAATCACCTGATTGTCTGACAAAAAAGATGATTCCGTGCTTCGGAAGGCACGTTAAGCCGTTGGTCCCGGCTGCCATCTGGTATTCGTTAAAGGAATCACGTCAGAGGCCGAGAGGCGGTTCTGAAGAACTCTGACACCAGGGTGTGTATGGTTGATTGACCATGACACCTACACGAAATGAATGAACTTATTCCTGAAAGAGGTAAAGATTTAACAAGACTACCTCCGCAATATCAATGAGTAACGAGACATAAATCATGAATCTCGCATTTCGGAATCAGATGTGAACAAACAGTATCGCAGGTGAAATCAAACCGACAATAAATCTTGTAACGAACTCTCATGTGCGAAGGGTTTGTTCCCTTATGCTCCCTAATAATAGGAGTAAAATTTCGAAGTAATTTTGTAAGTACTTGCAATTTTGACTTCCGCAACTGTAACTGACATTGGCATTGTACAGAACCCTCTCCACGCGAGTTCAACTCGCACTTGACCTTTTTTATCTCTTTTAATTCAAGCATATCATTTTACTACTCATTAAATTAAACTATTTTATACGGTTTTCTATCGCGTTTATTGCTTACTTATTTATACCTATTACTTATTTATTTTAGGTATAAATAATATAAAATAGTTTAATTCTTCTTATGTTTTCGCGAAAAGAAATCATTATTTTACTACTCGTTTTGCTGAAATCATAATGGTAGCCATTATGCCTCTGAGTATGTTTGTGAATGCAGAATTACGGATTAGGTTATGAATACATTTATTAACAATGGGTCAAATCAATAAGTACACAAGAAGTCAAAAACGGTGTGCCTTTGGGGAAAGCATTTTATTCAAATCATCGCATTGGTTCGTGGTAGGTAATACTTATTTATGTAAATGGCTTACTTTTTGAGAAATGTTGTATTTTTATATATCAATGCAATAGTGTTGAATTCATATTTATGGGACTATAATTTCGATGTTATTAGGTATTTCTAAATAATTGGTTTGCAATGACTATTTTTGTAGCAACCATTCTAAATGTTTAACTCGAAAAAGGGAGGCATATTTACGTCGTTTGTCTATTTACAACATCGCGATCATGGGGCTCTAACATAGATTTAAAAAAAAGCCCATAGAGAGACCGTGCGCGATTCCAAATTCTTTGGACTCTATCGAGTAACACAAGTTTTGAGGCAACGTCTATCCATATTTTCATAATAATATAAGAAAATAAAGAAGAGTAATAATATTACAATATGCGAAGGTCTGTCTGTCTCTTTGTCTGTTACGCTACGACTTAACCGCTGAACCGATTTTGATGAAATTTAATATAACCGAGTTCTACGCGGGCGAAGCCTGTTGAGTCCTGTTGCTTAGGCCAGCAATGAGTCTACGGATTTTTTTATTATGACGATAGCCTAATTTATTCATTATTTTTCTTCCTCTAGTTTGAATATAGATTCGAGCAAGAGGAACAAAAATAGGATTACTTATTAAGTCAATAATTTACCGCTCATTTGCATCGAAAAGGGCACTGGCCGAAAAGAAAATAAAAAGTTAGAATTTCGGACTGGCAACGTGGCAACCCAATTTGACGAATAAAGCTTATAGAAAACCACGGACGAAATAAAAAGGAATAAAATGAAATTAAATGGAGAGGAGACCAATTTGCACGGTGTTCGCTGAAAGGGTGCCGATATATCTTATTTGGCTGTCTTTGTACTTTTTGCTCTTTTACTTGTTTACCGTTTTAAAATTCTCGATGAATGTCGTCTAGCAAGCCTTTGGTTTATAATTATGTACTTAGTACTATTATAACTTTTTTTAAATTAAAATAACAATTATTTCGATTAACAAAATTTAAGAAATAGAGACTTAATAAAAAAATAATAAATAAATATATACGGACAAATCACACAGATACAGTTAGCCTCAACGTAAGTTCGAGACTTGTGTTATGGGATACTAACTCAACGATGCTATATTTGATAACAAATATACCCTCGTAAATGAATAAACATCCAATCAGAAAAAGATAATTTTTCTTCTTGACCTGACTGGGGATCGAACCCGGGACCTCCTGAATAGCGGGCAGGCATATTAACCATTACGCCACGGAGGACGTCAAAGTATAATAAGTGACTTACCGTATTCATAATGCTGCTACACTCCCGATCAGGGCTGAAATAAAGAAATAGAAGTGGTTAATTTCGTGTACTTTTAAATAAATAGGAAAAAAATCAATCTATCCAGCTATGACCAATAAAACAAAAAAATTTAAGCATGATTTCATCACATCTATATAACTTTTCCGTTCTAACGATTTTTTTAACTTTCAACTTTCAGTATTTAATCCAAAGATTCACTAGGTATTTAGGTCCTATAGACATACAGACATCAATCGATTGCATTTATTTTGTTTTCCTCTAAAGCAGTAAAAAAGTAAGCAAATACAGATTAAATGAATCGTATAATAGTCTCAAAACAATTTATTCTTGTCTCCCGATGAGGGTGACTCCTGATTAATAGATGGCCGATCAATCCGCGTCGGCAACTTGAAACTGTAATTAGAAGAGAAAACTGGTCAAAGGCGCGAATTTTTTACAATGGTAAGGTCGTAATAAAACTGTACTTGACGAGTAAATATTGAAAATCAAAAAATTAAACTAAGAAACTTCTTTTTCTTCTTGTCGACTCAAAATCGTCTGTGGCAATAGATATTTGTTAGATGTTTAAGATTGATTTGGATTGATTTGGATGTGTGATAAATGTCTATTCTATTGTTTGTTTAAATAAATAAATAAATATATAGGGACAAATCACACAGATTGAGCTAGCCACAAAGTAAGCTCGAGACTTGTGTTATGGGATACTAACTCAACGATACTATATTTTATAACAAATACATATATAGATAAACATCCAAGACCCAGGTCAATCAGAAAAAGATCATTTTTCATCTTGACCTGACCGGGGATCGAACCCGGGACCCTCTGAGTAGCGGTCAGGCTTGTTAACCATTACGCCACGGAGGTGTTTGTTTGTAATAACTATATTGTACCAAAAGTAGAAAGTAAAACTATTCTATTTTATTCTTTTCTGTTCTGTTCTATTCTAGTCTATTCACTGCACAATAGACTGGTACAGAACTCGGAACAAAACCAGCTGTAAAAACAAATGCCTTATAGGCATTAGTATAACGTGTGGATACCTATATATGCTTACCTCACGACAAGTTGAAATCCGTCCACCTTTTTAGATTTAGAGAAAGAAAAAGACAGAAATAAACACAAACATGTAAATAATTAGACACAAAATACACAATGATTAGAAAAGTTGTAAAAATAATAGATTTAAAAAAAAATCGCGTCACTTAAAACCGCGCGCGATTCGAACTTCTTTATAAAAAAAGCATACCTAAGCTTCTGAAAATTAACCACCAAATTCAAGAAAACCTAGAAAAATCGTTGTTGTTCAAAACAGTACCCTGCTTGAGGCATCCAGTTATTTATTTAAATTGTATTCATGAGTTTTCTTTGATCAATGGATGCATTGTAAAATATTCAAATTCGAGAAATGTCTTCGAATTTCGGAACAAACCTTATTACCTACGTCTTTTGAAGTATAGACAAGGACACTGGTGCTCTTTAGACTTCCTATATATCCTGTATAATAAACAATAGTTTAGACAATAATCTAAATTTTTGTGAAATTTATAATAATACTAGCTTTTGCCTGCGGCTTCGTCCGCGTGTCCTCGGGAACAGTGCTTTTTCCTGGGTTGAAAGGTACCCTATGTCCTTCTCAATACTTCTAGCTATGTGTATGCAATATTTCAGAAAGATTGCTTCAGTAGATAGGCTGTGAAGGCATAACAAACAAATAAACAAACAAACTCACTTTCGCATTTATAATTTTAGTATGATGCTAAAATTTAAGAGTTTGTTTAAACGCTTTTAACTTGTATTTATTATATTATATATTTATTATATATATTAACTCCTCGTACTGGTAGGATTTGAAAAATTATTTCTATAAATCCTTTAACTTTAAAAGCAAATATAAATGCTTTCTTAGCAATGTGAATTCCAGCGTATTTTCTTATAATGTCGAGAAAAATTAATGTCGTACCGTTTAATGTATTGGAAATACTTGATAAGACAAAAGAAAAAACACACGTCAAATCACACTGATAAAGGCGACGAAAAGTAAAATAAATCCAGACAACTTCTTCGGGGAACATTTTCATTTATTTTTTATTTCGGACAGTCCATAAAGTGTTAGTATTACAAAATTACTTATATACTAGTGTTAGTAATACATTTCAAAAATTGTTGTGGAGCTCCATACACCTTTTAAGTAGAGGGTACAATATGTTTAGTCGATATATCAGAAAAAGCTCAAGACTTAATATTCGCCATTTAATTATTTTGAAATACAGTTTGTGTTGAAATTATTAAATTTTATAAAGTTGTAAAAAGGAGTTCATCTATTCACTTCATATTCAAATTTATTAATTTCGTGAACATAGGTAGTACAAAACAAATAGATGGTTCTTTGTTCTTTAGAACTTCATTTCGGGCCCAACCTATAGTCTCACTCGAATATTTTCAGGCATCCAACCAAGCGCTCGTCGTTACTAATCTTAAGCCAATGAAATATATCTACGTTATACCTAGTGGCACGATTCGCTGTAATACAAGTGGATCCAACCAAAATCTGGATATAATGGAGTATTCTCTGACTATGTACAAAATCTCTGTATATATCACCATCACTACATAGTATAAAACAAAGTCACTTTCTCTGTCCCTATATCTCTATGTATGCATAAATCTTTAAAACTACGCAACGGATTTAAACGCTTTTTTTTTAATAGATAGAGTGATTCAAGAGGAAGGTTTTTATACTCATGCGAGCATAAAAGCCGGAGCGGATCGCTAGTTTTTGAATAAACAACTTGTGAAGGTGTTCCGTCGTATTGCGTCTTCTTCTCCACACCTCTTCTACAAAGTTCAATAAATGACTAAATACGTGATTATAAAACATTTGAGATGCGACATGGGTTTGGGACTTCCATTTCTGTGCTCACTCTTTTTTTTTTTGTAAACGGAACGTGTCATGCGACACAACAAGACTTATTTATCGAGAGTGAACAGTAGCAACACTGACAACTCATCATTAAAACTTTGTGAAATGGAACGCAGGGGAATAAAAGGTTCTTGGAAAGACCGAAATATATTTCAGAAAAATTGTTTTGACAGTTTCAATTTATTTTGAGGCCATGGATTATTTTTTGTTTGTACTTATAGACTTTTATGGGCATGTGTATAAATAATTTATTATTTACTAGCTGCGAACTGTGGTGTTATTCACAGTTTGTCATACACAGCAGCGCCATCTAGGTACTTTATATTGTTAGGATCAAAATATCCGTAATGTCAGCTTTAAAAGTGCCACATTAGGACTACCTAGCCTAGCCAAAAATATTGAGGAAAAGAAAAAAAATCAATTGCAAAAAACATTTATTACTTTTACAATGTGTTAGTTTAATACATATTCCACTCCATTTCACTATCGCATATTGTACAATAATGTATTAGCGCCAAAATAAGAAAAGACAATGACAAATCGTAAACAAATAACGGATTCCAAATTCAAGTGTAATATCTTGTTTATTTTAGTTGTTAATTCCATGAATTAAGAATTATTTTTAAAATAATAGGGATGAAGCAAAAATAAATGATTATAGACCTTGTTACATTTATGTCAAGATTGGATTTGCTCTATTGTCTTAATTGGTACAAAGTGCTGACACTCTTGTCTTAAATTCATTTCTATTCTTTCCTCACCTAGTAACATGGCTGACGTGTACTTAGCAATATATAATTTTTCTGCTCTATTTTGTACAAAAACATCCCAGGTTTTTAAAGAGAGTTCTTGAGGATTTATTATTTAAATAATATTAATGGCAAACAAGCCTCGATATTTTTATTAATCTTTGCAAATATGTTTCTAACTAAAGAAAATGTTTAACTTATATGGGTGACAGTGAGTTGTTAGCTTAGTTTTATTTCAGAGCATTAAACCACGTGCACTTATTTCTACATGAAAAAGTCTGCCACATTTTGCGTACGCGGGAAAGAAACACATACAATATTGACACTAATGCATTATTCAAACACGTCGTTACGCAAACATAGTTATCAAACACAAGCAAAAAAAAACACGCAAACAAGTATACCTAAGTAGTATGGCCGCCGGTCCTATACTTTTGTAGTAGGAGACACGGTCAATCAACCATGCATACCCCGGTGTCAGTTTTTGGTACTGTATAACAAGCTATTGAAGACAGTTAGGGTCTAAGACCATGTATATTGTACAGTATACCCTAGGCTCTGAAGCTTAAAAGGTAACGCAATGAGCGTATTTAAAGCCAAATAATTCTTTCTTTATCTGCGCTGGTATAAAAAAAAATAGAACTGTCCAGCCAGTGCTCTTAATAATAATTTAAAATTCCAAGATAAGCATTCCACTCACGAATAAATGTTAAACAAAATGGCCGACTCAAAAACGCCATGTTTTATTAAATTCTCCAATAGAGGAAAATATTCCGACCGTTTGAACCACTCCATTGAATTATAGAGCGTAGGTCTGTGTGACGCGGATTTTTGTTCCGTATAGTTTTTCATTCAAAAGGTTTTACCAAAGATTATATATGAAGGAAAGTATTATTGAAACCTCTAGGCCTATGAAGATATACGATGAAGATATACACATATCTATACCAATATTACAAATACGAAAGTCTGACTGTCTGTCACACTTTCGCGGCTACCGCTGGACTGATTTTGATGAAATTAGGTATGGGTGTAGTAAAGACCGGAGTTTAAACTGGTGATTTTGGGTGTGATTTAATTATGTCTCATGTGGGTGGATCCGCGGGCAACAGCTAGTCTATAATATAGGCAGTAAACGCTCTAAAGCCTTTAGTGGGGTAATAAAACACATTATTCAGTAAATAAGGTACAGTCTTTCAAAGCAAATTTAGTGGATAAATCAACCCATATGCGACCGGCTATAAGTAGTAATGGCCACTCGATTATGACCTCTATCAAGAAAACCATTAGCTCTATTGTCGGGAAGCTGTTACTGATATTAATTTTGGGTTAGCTTGTATGTGATGTAAGGTTTCGAGAATTGAGTATAAAAGCCTTGCTTACAAATTTCACAAAATCATAATTTAAAAGTCTAATATAACTAATTTTAAAGTGTAAAATTACCAATTTCAAAGTCTAAAATTACTAATTTTAAAGTCTAAAATAACTTAATTTTAATTATAAAAATACTATTTTTTTATTCTTAAATTACTAATTTAAAAAATATTCTATTTTATGAGTAGATTTCTTTATTCAAAAATTAGTATACAAGTATTTACTTTTTCTTGATTTCTAGTTACCTATTTATTTACAACCAAATTATAAAGATATCTAAAGAGATGGCAGTAAGACAATATGCTGCGAATATTGGCTCGCTTTGACGGGTAATGGAAACTAACAACTATTAGTGTTTCGTATTTGCAGCTTCAGCTTATACGCTTCAAAGCGCTGGGTACGCTTTTAATCATGGAACTGATTTGGCGGTACTGGTTATTATAATGGAGTGACTGTTGTCTAACCTCCTCAACCCTTTTACAAAGAAACCAGACTAATAGGAACATGATCCGGGTATGTTAGTACAACTGTCAGATTTTTCAGGCTGCCAAAGGAATCTGACATAGAATAACATAGATTAAAAAAAAATAATTGAAATTAACGACTGCCATCTAGTGACAACAGCTGATATTCAATGGTTGCCTTTCAAAGTACGGTGGATCTCAATATAGAAATGCCACAAATGGTGACCAATCCAAGCTAGGCCGCGTTTACCGTCGTTCGACTCGCGCCATCTTTATAAACAGTCAGAGGCAAGACTCTTAAAAAGTCAAAATTATTTGCTGGTTGACGATAAACGTTTAATTTCACTAAGGTAAAACAAAGGTTCATTGCTTAAAAATCTTAAAATAAACAAATAAAATGTCTGAGGCAAGCTGCTTTTTTGTTTACAAATGTTTCAAGTTAAAAGTTGTTTTGCGAACAAAACAAAATCATTATTTAAATTAGCAAATTAAACATTCTCATCAAAATAACAAAAACTGTTGCGCAAATACGAGTAAAGTCAATTTTAAAAACAACAAATTTTAATTAAATTGAAGTTTTTTGTCATAACATCCTAAGAAACATTTTACAAACCATCACGGGCTAATGTGATTTTAACTTCAATGGCTCAAACACAAAGTGCTCATTTGAGTGTAAACAAAAAGGGGTTTGGAAAGAATTCACGCCCTTAGGCAGGTTAGACAATGTGTTAGGATCTCAGCAGACACGCTGTTGTTATCAACGAAAATTTCTAGATTTTGACAATCACTCTTCACTATCACTACATAGTATAAAACAAAGTCGCTTTCTCTGTCCCTATGTCCCTTTGTATGCTTAAATCTTTAAAACTACGCAACGGATTTTGATGCGGTTTTTTTATAATAGATAGAGTGATTCAAAAGGAAGGTTTTTATGCCCATGCGAAGCCGGGGCTGGTCGCTAGTATATCATATTATATATTTTCACTTAAAATAAAACATAGAAATTACAGACAAGCTGTGCCCGCGACTTTGTACGATTTATGATCTATACCCATACTATACTATTGTGCATACGAAAGTCTGTCTATCTATCTGTCTGATACACTGTCACGGTCAAACTATTGGAACGATTATAATGAATTTTGGTATAAATATAGTCAAATACCGGGGATCAAACAAAGCTTATTTTTGGCATGATATTTCACGCCGGCAGAGCCGCTCGTAGCAGCTTGTATGTATAATAAGTTAACCGACATGACTGAAGACTATTGGTCATTAATTATTTTGTAACAAAGTCAAATAATGTTAAAATTACGATATTTTTGTGATCACTCAGTCGTCTATAACGATATCGATGATAAGAAATGATGGCCTTTTATTATTATGGAAGCCACAGGACAAAAACTGTCTCGCCATCAGCAATTTATATTCAGCAATCGTCCTATGAAATCAGTCATCAAAGTACAACCGCTCAACAGAAGGTAAAAGCCTTCCCTTACAGTATTAAGCGACTGAAGAATATGACAAACCACGTTGAACGATAAAATCTACAATAATTCAATCCATTGCCGTGTCAAAATAAACGTCCCATAACAATTTTCCTACGAAGCGAGCAGAGCATAAGAAATTTTTCGATAACGTTCCATTTTCTCGCAATCGCACAGTACACAGTGAGTCGATTTTGCGAGCTTTTCGCGGAACGCAAGATTCTATCTGTAAGGTTAGATGACGTAATAGGGTTTTTGTGAGAAAAATCTAAAGCCGGCAAAAAAGGTCGGTTTAGGACGTTTCGTTGGGGTTGCTTTTTGCGATATTCTAATGTAGGTAACATGTATCTATAATAAATGAGACCTGATAAAAAAGTTGAAAGTAAAAATACTTTTGTCATTAAAAACCATTAGCATTCTATTAGATACTAGCAACCAGCCCCGGCCTTGAATCACACTATCTATTAAAAAAAAACCGCATCAAAATCCGTTGCGCAGTATTAAAGATTTAAGCATACATAGGCATATAGGGACAGAGAAAGCGACTTTGTTTTATACTATGTAGTGATAGTGATTATATTCTGCGTATAGAATACTTACTGCGAATGCCTTCTAATCGCGAGTATTTGCTTTAAGTGACGGGCCATTCGCTGCGAATAGATTTAATCGCAGCGATTTGAATTTGCTGCGTTTTGAATTGAACACGTTCTATTTTACTCGCTACAAATGCGCACTTGTCGCGATAATTTGCTGTGTGGGACTAGGTGTTCGCTGCAAATAGCCACGAGAGACGACTATCTTCAAATTAACACAACAACAGACTGTTAAAATCGCTCGAATATAATTCGCAGCGAGTATTCGCATCGTGTGACCTAACCTAAAGGTTAGCTAAAGCGAAACATATACATAATTTCAAAACGTTAACGAATGTCGATATAAAAAAAAAATATGGGATTGACATAAGATTGACAACGTGATTTAGCGCAGCTTATGTCAATCGTTTTGTGTAGTATTGCATCTAAGCGATTGACATTGACACTTGGCTAAGGCCGCAGATCATTATTATCTCTTAATAATAGGTTCAGGTTTCAGAGGTGGCTTCGTTTTTTCCATAGAGTTTTTCAGATCCAAAACGCGCGTCGTAAAACATAATAAGAACCAAGAACCTAATGAAGTCGTAAAAGATAAAATACAGAGTAAACCCATTCTTAGAATAAGCCCTGACAATAAACTACACAATATATTGGCACTAAAAAAGTAATTCCCTTTGATCTACGACCCGCCATGTTGGAATTACCACATTTGGACAGTATCGACTAATATTATGACCATACAGATATAAATCGAACTTGAAGATGGCAGACTTTCCAAGTAAAATTTTTATAGACAATTAAAAAAATATTTCTACGAAAACAATTTTTACATTTAAAGCAATACCTATTAGAAACACAAAAAGTCAGCTAACTCATAAAGAAATTTTGGCTTCTCTGAAAACTGTTGTTTTTAAGGTTTCTCCTAAATATCAATTTAACATATTAATTAAACATATTTTAAAAGACCGGAAATTTTCAATATCACAGGGACTATTCATACTTGGGACATAATTCACCATTTGATAAATTTATGTTTTAATTTTTTATTTTAGTAAACAATTACTTAAATAAACCTTAATCTTTCTGAAATATGAAGAAATTGACATGAATTTGAACTTTACCAAAAAGCTCGTTAATAAAAGAGAAAGTTACACAACTAACGAACAAGTTACAAGGGTATATAGGTAGTGTCGTCAATTCCTTCACAAAAAATGTCAAAAGTGGCCATTTTTATCATTTTTGCAAAGGCTAAAGCGGATATTTCAACGACTTTCGAGGTTCTAATGTAAGTTAAGGATACTAGCAAAAAAGATGGGCGAGGATTTCTGATAAGCTCACTTACAGAAAGAGAAATTCTTTTTTTTGGGAAGTGGCGCTAGTGAGACCGAAGGAGAAGCCTTAAGTAAATCATTATCATCATCATCTTCCTCCTAGCAAGAGACCTGTTTTGCGACAGGATCCTCTCTCATCTCGCTCGTTTCCAATTCGCATCGGCAGGCAAAGCATTCGAGAGTCGGATGGATTGTAATGTGTAACATCCTGCAGCTGATCTGATAGCATCTCCTCTAGAAGGAACTACCATAAAATGGAAATGGACATGTTTGACTAGTTTTAATTAGTCACAAAAGCAAGCAGATGATTATATACATAAACCAACATGTAAATTTGTATGCCTGCTTGCGCACGCAGAGGGCTATATTTATTTCTACTAACACCTAATGTAACCTGTGTATAACAAAGAACGATTATGATATCTAGCTGAAAGAATATCTCTGGTGTTTCCATTTGCTTATTCATGGTTACAAAATTGCCTAATGTTAGAGATTTTTACTTTTTTTGTGATTTAGAAGGTGCATACCTTATTCCTTAGTCTATACATACTTATATGGTAATGCTAAAGAATTTGTTTGTGTGAACGCCTATAATTTTAACCCCCATATTCATAATAAAATGTATTTGGCTCTTTCTTTCACGGTAAATTTCGATAAACGAGAAAGGACCAAACATATTTTAGTTGAAATGGGCTTCACAAATGTTTGTTGTTTTTATGAACACGGAGGTAAAACTTTGAAACTACTTAGTTAGTATTCGTTGATTTTACCCTAATCAGCAACTGCTTCCACCCTCAGAATGTCGTTTCCCTATCCGTATCCCATAAAACCCTTATCATTGAATAATTTCAAACATACAAACGTGAATATAGTACCTATCGGTACGTTAGCACAGGTCCCTAAGGATAGTCGGGAAGGTGCACAATAAAAAGTGTGTAGAACTAGCACTTGTTTCTTAACGTAACACGAGGAAACTTACTCGTGTAAATATATAGTTATGCCCACACAAACACAGATCAAAATGAAATTTACAAAAAAAATATTATTATTAGAAATTAGCTCTCAACAAAAACAAAATTACTTACAGCCAATTTATGCTCACCTTCTCTCGTGCCACTCGTGCCCTGGCTGTCTTGTCTCCTGCACAATGAGGGACTTTAACGAGACAAACAACCCGGGCTGTGAAGATGGCCAAATACTGGGCTAAGTCATTATAAAGTATAGCCATTTATGAGTCAAAATAAATAAGAACCAAAAAATTACAAAAATAATTCAACGATCAAGTGTGTAGGTTTGGTAAATATCTAATTCATCCATCTGTTGATCCATTTAACTGTTATGCTACGTCTGATCATAAAGTATATGCAAAATGTTTAATTTATCTGTGCCTCAAACACTGTTGACCATAGAGTGTATACAAAATGTTTAATATAACTGTGCTCAAACACTGTTGTTACAATACAATCCCCATAAAAGCGAAATGGGCGAGTCATGAAACCAAGTCTCTCGCTTGTTTCGCTCGCTTAGTCAAAAACAAGCTACTCACCTGAACACTTTTTATTCTATATAAACAGACAGAGTGATGGGTGTTGTATAATAATTAATATTCTACTTAACCAAGCCTAACAAAGGCCATTTGCTCGTGTCATGAGTTTTGTGTGAGCTAGGCTTCTTGTTATGTTAGAATTAATTTTGGCAAGTAGCCAAGTTTTATGTATAGGTACCTACATACCTTAAAGAGGCATTTGATCAGTTTTTCTAGGGCTGACTTAGTTCCTTCACCGATTATCAATGACAGCTGTCAACGGCGGAACGTGCCTTCCGAAGTACGGAATAATTTTTCTCATAGAGTAAACAGGTTATTCAAGAATGTGATATCCTAAGGTAGACTAGAAAAAGCTTGTAAGTACACTTTCAAAATGGATTCAAACACACGGCCTTTTGAAACCACTATCTTAAAGGAAAACATTGAAAGAAGTAGGCAGTTTGCTAGGGAAGAAAAAAAATTGACACAGAGTTTGAAATTTGAGACAAAGTGTGCAAGATAAATTGACTCACATTTATTTTTTTTATGACTCCATTTTTTACTCTTGACAAGTATCAAAACAGTTTAAAATTAGCTATTTCCCACGTGGGACTTGGTTATATCGCGCCGAAAAATATCCTTTGTTTGACTCCTGGTTCTTAATTATATCACTACCAAATTAAATCAAAATCGGTCTAGCGGTCTAGTCGTGAAGGCGTAACAAACAGACAGACTTTCGCAATACATATTAGTATGGATTTGACTAGCAATCTATTTGTGCCCCCAATAGTTAACTTAAAGGGTACAGAAGGGTTAACTTAACATACCCAGTTTGGTTTTGATGTCCCTTGAAAGATATTCTTAGAAGTCCCTTTGAAGTGACCCGTACCAGACAACATCCTAATTTAACTTCGAAGCCTTAAAATAAATACAGACACGGAAATATTAGCTTAGGTCCAGAGCATAGCTAGCGTAGTAAAACAATAATTTTCCGTTGGTAAATATTTGCTTAGTGAAATTAAAATAGTTTTTTGTGTCGCTTATGAATTTTTAGTGCGATTAGTTTAGTTAAGTTAAAAGATAAATAATTATGTCATTTGTATTAATATACTTACATTATTTGAAATCAAATTTCGAAGCTTCTTAAAAAAAATACTCTTTTTGATAAAAGAAAATTGTTTGAAAAATTAACTTAGTTTACTTTTGTTACATAAACTTTGAATTTAAGTCCGCCATTTATAGGTTATGCAATGAAGTTAAATTAATAAATTATTTATATATTAGAATATTATAAATGCAAATATTTTAGTATTAGTAATAGTGGTAACAGACGTTAGTAATAATATCTACTAGCTGTTGCCCGCGGCTCCGCCTGCATGTGATACGGTCATATCGCATCCTAGCCTTTATCGTAGCCTTTGTTTTACCCCTGGTCCATAACTATAATAAGTATAACCGTGAAAGCGTCACAGACAGACATACTTTCGCATTTATATTTAGATTGTGTGATAAAAGGGATGTCTCAGTTACTAAGCCTTCGATAATGTCCACTGCTTTTTTGACCTTAGTAATAGTTCCAAACTATTTAATTTAAAATACCAGATTCTTTCAATTATTATTTTTGATGTAAAGATTGACAACAAAACCAGCTTAATAGGTCAATCAATCTGTGATACCTCGTTACGCATAAATTCGTTTCATCCAGTATACTATAAACCGTAGTAAAATCCTATTTTACTGACGTAAGTGAATACAATTTACTTGTTATATACTCTGTGCTCGTAAAACAGATAGCATTTCGAAATCTCTGTGTCTCACCTAGAGCATAAAATAAAAATTGCACAGAAAGATACCTACACAATTGAAGACATTGATAAAGTAGTACTGTATTTAAAATTGACGATAGAAACAGAAAAATATTTATATATATGTCACATAACAAGGAATTTGTACTCCACTCGCGCGAGCAAAATTCTTCCTTTCGTAAAGCTGTAATCATATACAACGTTGGTTATTTATTCTCTAATTAAAGGATTACAGTAGATTGACCAAGTACTGTCGCTAATTAAATCGATTGTTGAGCTCCGTAACCCTTATACAGGGAAACCAGATCAATAGAAATATAATCCGGATGTGTTAGTGGCCAACACTGACAGATTATTTAGGCTGCCCAAAGGCATTTGACATAGACTAACGACTGATAATTATCGATAACAGCCAAAACCAACGGTTTAACGTGCCTTCCGAAGCATGGAGGAACTCAAGATAGAAATAGCACTAAATAGCGGCTAAACATGGCCAGGCACTATAGTTACGAACACCGCTCGCCCTGCGGCTTTAGACAAGTGTCAATGTCCAACGCTCAAAAGATTCTCTCTTGGAGCTGAAGTTTATGCTTAGCTAAAGGTTCGATCACACGTAGCGAATACTCGCAGCCTGCCTGTCACAAACAGCGAGTTCCAAACGAGCGTTTTCGACAGTCTGTAGGTGCGCAAATTCAAAGATAGTTGTTGGTCATGGCTATTCGCAGCGAGCACCTTGAGTGCTATTTTTGAAATGTATGACATAGCAAAATCGGTGAGTCGAACGATAATCATTCGACTCACCGGTTCTGGGTGAGTCATACATCTCAAAAATAGCACTCCTTGTCTCACACAGCTAATTATTGCGATAAGTGCGCATTAGTAGCGAGTGAAATTGAACATGTTCGATTCAAACCGCGGTAGGTAATCTATTTGCAGATAATAAACTATCACTTAAAGCGAATACTCGTGATCAGAAGGCATTCGCATTGAGAATTCTATATGTGTGATGGAAGCTATCAAGCATTAGAGAAGAATGAAAGAGAATCGCTTTTGACACTTGGCTACGGATGTGGCTAGGCTTTCGATCTGCTCATGTCCTGTGTTCTCGCTATTTTGAGCATATGGGAAACAAACAAGGAAGTTTATGGATCGGAAAGTTTTTTTGTTACTCAATCACGTTTTCGCAGCTTAACGGATCTGATTCGGGCAAACAGTCTAGGTAGGGTATAAAACAGTCGTATAAGTGCAGTAAAACAAGAATTGGTCATTATTGTGTCTAGTTGACAAGGTACGATTGAGGGGTTTTGGTAACGTCCGAAAAATAAAGGTATCTTTTATTATGTTATGAGCAAAAGGTGGTATGAATATATTTTTACCAATTATTTATTTTACCAAAGAAGCAGCATACTTTAAAATTTTTGTCACTGATATCGATATTGAATCTTCAGCTTGTGCTTCAGAGACCGGGATACGCTTATAATCATGGTCCTGATTTGGCGGTACTAGTTATTACAATAGAGCGACTGCCGTCTGACCTCCGTAACCCTTTTTACATGGAAACCAGACCAATAGGAACACGATCAGGGTGTGTTAGTTAGTAGCCAACTCTGTGAGATTTCTAGTCATCAACACGAGGAAGATAAAGTCGTCAGAGATATTTTACCTTACAGTGCATTTGATTTTTAGAAAAAAAAATCTGTGATGTGATTCTTAAGTACAGGTAAATAAATACTTAAAATCATTTTTATTAAAGCAACTAGCGACCAGCCCCGGCTTTGCATGGGCATAAAAACCTTCCTCTTGAACCCCTCTATCTATTAAAAATAACTGCATCTAAATCCGTTGCGTAGTTTTAAAGATTTAAGCACACAAAGGGATATAGGGACAGCGAAAGCGACTCTGTTTGATACATAAAGTGATAATGATAGTGATAATGAAAAATAAATACAAAACTGTTTAAGAACTTAGATAAATATTCCAATAACCTCCGACCATCTCTGAAAGGACACCGAATCGACTTACTTTATGGAATAACTCAACACTTACACAAATCTATCCCTAAGGGATAGAAAAGGTGACTATTCGACACACTGAACCTTAAACCCAATTGCTTAGTAATACAGTCGAAAATAGGATTTCGTAGCTACAATAGCAAATATATTGGAGAATTGATCCAGATCCTATCAGGCGGCCTTATTGGCTCCTGGTTCATTAATATAAGCTTTAGTTTAGGGTTTTGGATTCTGAACATTATTTTGGGGTTGGTTGTTCGAATAATTGAATGTGACAATAAGATAAGATGTGTTTTAATGATTATATAAGTAATGCTTTTGGTTATGGATTACACAGTGGGTTGTACATTACATTTACTGCCATGGTTAAAGAAAGAAAGGAAGCAAAGGAGAGCTCCAGAAATCATAAAAATGGTTATGACAATAATCTATATCTATTCTACGCTTTGTTTTTTATATTATACTAGCTGTTGCCCGCGGCTCAGCCCGCGTGTAGGTCGCTTTTCGCGTAACCTGTGGAAACTACAACTATCCAGACCTATAGTTAATTCTATTGTATCCTTTTCCCGTGCCAATTTTATAAAGCCATTACATTGCTACAATATCATTAAATATTAGGGCCACTTCTTTCTCAAATACCGTTTTTAAAATCAATAGGAATCAGTATTAAACAGTCGTAAAATTCTGAAAAAAATATATGTTTTTAGTTGAGGATATAGCAGAGTGAAATTCGCTTACAGTAACAGTACCAATATCAGACAAAATTCGCTCGATAGAAAAATCTAAGTTGCCTCCTTTGGAAGTTTATTTTCAATACTATGCCTAAAATAATAAACTTATTGTCCTGCTTTTTATACCAACCTTTAGATAAAGTATTTATATAGTGAAAATAGCTGAAGTAGATTTTGTAGTGTTATTTTCCCAAATATGATGTCTTAATGCCTACAAAATGAGTGAGCGCCGCGACTACGCGGCTTACGGACAACGGACCTTCAGAAGAAGGAGCCCTTAACATTCATACTATCAATCTTTGTCTCTAAAAGAGTAGACGCAGCCTATTACAGAGTCATTAGGACCTAAAATTCACTCCCAAAGTTTTAATGGGCGTGAAAATTGGAGAAAAGCTCAATAAATAGTGATAAGTCAGATAAATTTGTCCTTACGACACGACCGTATTATTCCGTCAAACACTGATTTGATTATTTTTTAAACCAAAGCCAAACCAAATCAACCAATCAATTCAAATAGCTTACAATACAACACAACAAACGACCGATAAAAAAACCAACCAATAGTACTAAATCAACAGCCAAAATTTTTTTTAATAATTAGAATGAATTGCTGCCGTAAGGAAAAATTTCAATCTGCTATTAAAATAAAGACATCGCCATCTATTGATATTTTATGTAACTAAATCATACGCCCACAAACATTCAATGTGTTATTTTATTAAAATTTAATAGAGACTGCAGTGTGTTTTTGTCTTTATTAATATAAGTAGAAATTCTAGCTTTATCTAAATTAAATACGTTTATGTAAATCGCATTCAACTGTTTAAAAGTTTTGAAGCAGTGCTTGTAGTAAACTTTAAATGGCCATAACTTCTATTTCCCTTAACCGATTTTGATGAAACAAAGATTTTACAACGCTCCTAATTATATGTAATTCACCTGTGAAAACAGCGTTCAAATCTGTTGAGTAGTTTTGAAATTATAACGCACCACACAGACAAAAAGACAGACAGACAAAAAGTGCAAATATTGTTTCTTTTTTTTGTTTTTATTACTCTTCTTTAATTGCCCCGTAGAGGTTTTTTAGAAAAATATTTAATGTACAGACACTCGATTTTTATATTAATGGAATTAACGCTAAGAGCTTCCTCTAAGTAACAAAATAATTCTAGAAAACAAATAAAAAACGAAAACAGAAAATTCCAGCTACTTTCTAGAAACATTTCTTTACTAAAATATTTAAAATGTTGGGAATGAATTTAAACATCTGACTCCATGTTGAAATTTGTGTATTTTTTATAATAATAAAATGTACAATTAATGCGTTTGCCGATACTGTCACAGACTCTTTCCTCACGAAAGCTTCTAAACACGTTCATTTGTTTTTCTTGGGTCTTTTTTTATTAACTATTTTTTCGGCCAG
This sequence comes from Apomyelois bistriatella, assembly GCA_947044815.1. Taxonomy (NCBI): domain Eukaryota; kingdom Metazoa; phylum Arthropoda; class Insecta; order Lepidoptera; family Pyralidae; genus Apomyelois; species Apomyelois bistriatella. Next base: position 1,550,960 of record OX345705.1, read on the forward strand.
TGCCGCAAGCTGCCAGTATTATATTTTTATTTTTAACATCCTCCCCCCCCTTGAAAGATTTGCTTTCAAGAGGCTCTTGGAAATCTAGTAATGGACATAATCTTGAAATGGCTCTTCGGAGTTGACCTTTTTTGGTTGCAACGTCGACCACTCTGGTGATTCCATCTTGACCTGGATACAGTTGTACGACTCGCCCCATCAGCCATTGCAACGGAGGTAAGCTGTCGTCTTTCACCAATACGAGATCTCCGACGTTGATTTTTTGACCCTTGGTACGCCATTTTACACGCTGCTGCAGTGTGGAAAGAACTTCTTGATACCATCTCTTCCAAAATTGGTTTCGCAGTCGTTCCAATAAGCGATAACGATTGACGTTGAGTTTGGCAGTTTCCGGAGCAGGCAGTGCCGTCAGAGGACGACCAATTAGGAAGTGCCCAGGAGTAAGCGGTGTAAGATTAGATGGATCCGCGGACAAACAAGTTAAGGGACGCGAATTCAAAATAGCTTCAATCTGAGCGAATAATGTGGATAGCTCCTCAAAGGTTAAACTAGTGTTGCCTGCAATTCTTTTCAAATGGAATTTGACAGATTTGCAGCCGAAATTAGGTGAATAAGCCGGGCTGAACATGAACTGAATGCCTTCACTGGACGCGTAAGAACCAATGGTTTGATCACACCTTTTAACCAACCTGGCTAGTTCATTGCTTGCTCCTACAAAATTTTTGCCGTTATCGCAATAAATAGTTTTGGGTTTGCCACGACGAGCAATAAATCTGCGCAAGCATAAGCTGCCAGTATTATATTTTTATTTTTAACATAAAAAAATAGACTTCTAAAAAATTAATACAAAACAAAAAAAGGGTAAAAACAAAAGAAGTGATGTCTGTGTGACGTGAATGTGACGCAGGATTCGAACCCTCTACTTAAAAATATGATCCGCTACCTCTACCGATAGGCCAACATGCTTTGCTTATTACTGCCGAAATTTCAAATGGGTTTTGTCTATAAGTTTTAAAGCAGTGTTTGAAGTAAATTTTCAATCGACCATAACTTCTTTTTCCCTTAACCGATTTTGACGAAACAAAGTTTTGACAACGCTCCTAATTATATGTAATCCAACTGTAAAAACCGCGTTTAAATCCGTTGAGTATTTTCGAAGTTATAACGTACCAGACAGACATACATACATACATACAGACAGACAAAAATTCCAAAAACTGTCTTTTTGGTTTCTGTTACTCTTTTTTAATCGCACTCAATCAGTTTTTTTGAAATATATTAAATGTACAGACACTCGCATTTTAGTGTCTTATTATATGTATTGATTAAGATTTATTCCGGTTCAATACCACGAACGAATACCACTTTGAATTTTTAATTGTTTTCTTTTCCGAACGGATACCAGTGTTTAAACCAATACCACAGAATTAGTAATAACACTACGTACCAATACCATATTTTATTTCGATGACGTAAAAATATTAGAAAACAAATTTAATTTGATGACTGAGCTGACTGTACCAAAACTCACGTATTGGTATTCGTTCGGACATAAAATTAAATAATTGAAAGAGTGGTATTTGTTCGGAATAGAAAAGAATTAAAAATTCAAACTAATACCAGTGGTATTCGTTCGTGGTATTGGATCGGAATAAATCTATATTAAATGCAAAAACTGTCTGTTGCCGCTTGCTTGCTTTCAATGGTCAACCGTGCGGGTGGAGCCGGGAACAACGATCAATGGAGAAATTTATTCCAGCCAACTGGTAAGAAAATTTAAGGAAAAATGAACATAATAGTCAACAACGTTAGAGGCCGAGAGGTGGTTCCTAGGAACTAGGTGTACATGGTCGATTGATATACATGAAATGATGGTGAATTAAGAAGTTACTCGGATAAACACACTTGGACGAGTTAAATGGTAAAACCTAAAATTGTAATGCTATTTCAATGATTATTATCGCAATGTTTTAGAATTTTCTAAATGAAATTAAAATATCTTTAGATTAACTTCAAAAATATACCATTTATAAAAATCTGTTTCATTTAAATTCCTCTCAAAGAGGCACTTAATTTCAGCGTATACTTAGTTGATGTCAAAGAGCACTTGAGTATGTACAAGTACTGATATGAACACTTGTCTCAAAATGTTTAAATGGGATTTATATTAGACTTTCGGCGAAATAAACTTCCATAGGTAATATGCGTAGTTTTTGAAAGTATTTAAGTAAGTATTAGTTTTTATTTATTAGTTTTTTTTTTCACGAGAGTGGAGTTTTCTACCCTGTTTACTAAGGTTACAAAAGAAACTCCCTGACATGGTAAGAACCAAAGGAAACTAAATACAATTTTGAAAAAGGCCTGTAAATTGTTATCCAAGGTCAGTTTGGGATTCCTAAAAAACTTGGTACCTATTTTGCCATCGCATAAGAATTATTTTGACAAGTTTAAAGAACTAGCTGATGCCCGGGACTCCGCTCCCGTGGGAACTCCGGTATGCCTAATTACTTTTACACCGAATTTTCCGGAAAAAGATTGGGATTGTTTTAACGTAACGATACTTAAGTTAACAAGTAACATTAATTTGGGTAAAAATTAACATTATCTAAGTTAACGATAACTAAAACGCTACATATCGTTAGAATTAGCCTTGTCTTTATCCGGCAAAATCCAATGCCGGTCTGGCTAAAGGGCGCGTACGCCCTTAGGACTTTTGCATTAAGCCCTTAGGCATTTGTACACGTTAAATAGATTAATCTGTGCGCTAGTATCGCCTATTGTCAGGTACCTATAAAAATAAATTAAAATTTAGTCAAAAAACTCCAGCTAAAGGGTGATGGCATTTTAATAGCACTTTTAAGTGCAAATTACTTCATTTTGCTCCGAACCAGCCATAAAACGGTATGAAGAAACGACTATTAAAACGGTAACCGATTAGATAAGAGCATATCCCAATACCTTTTGACGACAAGGATATAAAATAAAGGATAAAATAATGAAAATTTATACCAAAAATATGTAAGTTATTTACTAGCGACCTGCCTTCTTAGATTTTTTTCAATTTGGCGTGACTTTAGTGTAAAAGAAATAACATCAATGGTGGCGCTAGTTGGCTTAAGATAGACCCTTAAGGTGATACCTGGGTGAACACAAGCGCCACCATCATTTAAAAATCATTATTCACTGAAAACATAAGTTATCAAAAATCCGTGTTATGTGATTAAGGTTCTGGATCTGAAGTTAATTTTAAACATATTAAATTATAATTTCATATAGTTACAAATTGCAAAACTGCTAAATGTGGCCGTTTTAGGCAATAATGCAATTTGTAACTATAGGGAACTATAATTAATTAAATGTTGTATGTTTAAAATTAACTTCAGATCTTATCAGATTCTTGATAATAATTTTTTCGAAAATTTCATGAACCAATTTGTGAAAAAAGATTGTTATTAAATATTTGTTTCGTTTTACAGGTTTAAATGAAAATAGGCAATATAAGTATTTAATTATTAATTTATCTTTATTAGATATTTTTAGCCTATGCCCATTAAGACGAGACCTCGGTGAACACTAGCGCCACCATCAACTAAAAATCATTATTCACTGAAAACACAAGTTATCAAAATTCTGTCTTATTTAATTAAGGTTCTGGATCTGAAGTTAATTTAAAACATATTAAAATTTTAAATTACAGTTCCCTATTCTAACAAATTGCAATATTACTTAAAACGGCTACTATTAATATACTTACTTACTATTAATATATATTTTAACTTTTAAACATATGAAATTATGTTTAAAATGATCTTCAGATCTATTAGATAGTAATTAAGGTTAATTACACAACACGGATTTTTGATAACTTGTGTTTTCAGTGAATAATGATTTTTAAATTATGGTGGCGCTAGTGTTGACCTAAGTAGGTAGGTATTATTTCAAGGAATTGAGTCTCTCTAAGAGTAAATAACAATGCTTATTCCCAGGCACCCGTGGTCTCAAAAGCTACAGGTACGAAAATATATGCCGTTTTCAGACAAGCATTTGATATGAATTGTGTAATACTCTCTTAAAATGAAATTAACAAAAGCACATAAAATTATTTAACTCTACTCATTTCAATTTTGAACTTAATTGGTTAAACGTCGTATCACGCAGAAATAACGAGAAATATAGGGTTTATTTTATTACTTGAACCAACTAATTAAATTAAAATGAAAACTTAATGATATTTTCTGTGAAATAACATCACATAAAGAGATAGGAGAAATATAATATAAATGTATCTTATTTTTAGACTTTTCGTCTTCATCTCAGATTGTTGAACTTTTGTGTATAGAAATTGGGAGGTTTAGGAGATCGTACAATCCTCCACCTCTTTAAGCTCTACCATCCTTTTGGTAGCCCCGACCATTTGACCTTTTTAGGATGGAGGCCTCCAACCATAAACTTTAATTTCATCATTTTGTGTAGGTGTCATGGTCATTTCACTATGCACACCTTGGTGTCAGGGTTTTTCGAAACCACCTCTCGGCCTCGAACCAGATTCATTTATTGACTACCCGTTGACAGCCGCTGCCAAAGGCTTAAAGTGCCTTCCGAAGCACGGAATCATCTTTGTTATCAGACGAACAGGTGATTTACGCCTAGAAACATCTAAAAGTATGCTTCCCATGGAAATTAAACCCATAACCCCCGGGTCTTCAGGCAAACGTCTTACCACTGGATAACGGAGGTAGCCAGAGTAGAATGGTAATCCCTTAAAACGGTAATGGGTATTAACAGGCGAATTGTGCTCGGGTCTGCCATAATATTCTATCATTCAAGTATCGAATCTCAACAGGCTTTGGAATGTCAATAGGATAGAATCAAAATCTCCATGACTGAACTCCGATGTAAATTATCGTTGAAACAGAAGATTACTCAAATCTGTTTTCAAGTTTAATCGATGTACATTCTAATTAAAATTAAAAATATAATTATCATATACTATTAACTTAGCAGACCGTCATAAAAACCTTCGTATAGAACTGACATCTTTTATAAATCAAAAATCAAAATGTTACCCGTCGGCGTCACACCTACCGCTATCCGAGACCCTTCCCCCTGGACATGATCTGCCATGGCCTACATGGAAGTCCTTAAACAGACTCCGGACCCAGGTTGGCTTAAGCAAGGACAACATATACAGATGGGGGTACAACTTAGAGGAGACCTGCAGATGTGGTGTCTCTCCCCAGACCATGGCACATCTTTTATCGTGCCCTGCGTGCCCAGCCACCTGCACGCACGGGGACCTATACGAAGCCACTGACATACGGAGTTCTGGTCCTCACAAATATAAATTTGCCAGAGTCGGCTCGCTAAGAAGAAGAAGAAAAATGTTATCTTACTGTACTACAAAGCTATAAAAAGTATATATAGGTATACATAAAGAGTAAGAGTACCCCTTATCTGGGGCACATAGCTATGAAGCCCACAGTACATACTGATTATTTTCTGAAAAATCTGTCAGTGTTGACCACACACTTGAATCATTATCATATCATTGCTCTAATTTCCCTGTATAAGATACGTTGTGAGACGGCAGTCGCTCTTTTATAAAACCGCTGTACCGATTTGGGAACATAAAACACGGCTCGGGTAATAACGACCTATCTGTATTCTAACTAATTTAAGACACCGTGAATTTTTCGCCCGAACGTCCAAGTATAAATGGCATTCAAAATGGACAAATAAAATGTAAACGCCATTCGACTCTTTTAGTTTACAAAATGGAGGATGTTTTGTTTAAAATTAAAACGTTTGAAACGAACGATCCATGAAAACTTTGTCAGTCTGATTGATTCAGGATTGTTTCAACTTGGTCACCAGGGTCTGCAGGGTTTGTTTTGTGATATTATTGCTCACTTCAAACATTCTGAACACAGGGGACTGTATACATTTCTACTAACACCTATTCTGTGTATGACAAAATAAATTATTATGATTAAATGAGTATTATTGAAAATGTCAAAGTAATTTTATTAATAAAAATGATCGGCAATTTCTCAACCTTTAGAATTAAGAAGTTATTATCCGATTAGACCAACTAAACGGACCAAACATTTGTTCTGTTAGAAATTATCTTGTCAAAATTGCAACAGACTGTAACTAAATTGAATTTGCTCAATACCTACTTTTAATTAAACAACATTTACCATTAGGTTATGATATGTAGAAAGGCTTCTCTCTTCATACGCTGCTTTTCCCTCTGTCAAAGTATAAGCCGAATCGGCATCATCACTACATCGTATAAAACAAAGTCGCTTTCTCTGTCCCTATGTCCCTTTGTATGCTTAAATCTTTATAACTACGCAACGGATTTTGATGCGGTTTTTTTAATAGATAGTGATTCAAGAGGAAGGGTTTTATGGAAAGTCCATGCGAAGCCGGGGCGAGTCGCTAGTTTGCAATACATTAATGTGTCTAATCTGTACACAAATTATTTGCTGTTTTGTATTATTTTTTTAATGTGTAAATGTCATCATTACAGTCAGGTGACAGTTTATGTTTTGTATGTATAGATATGCAAAACTGTACTTGTGTGTATTTTCCTCCGCAAAAAAGCACCAGATTTTTCGGGATAGTAAAGTACTCCCTTCCAATACGGAACGCGTGTTGCTCAAAGTATGTAAGGCTCTTCTGCTTATCTTTGCATAAAATCTTGTCGAAAGATAATATCTTTTGGAGCGAGCCTGATTAAAGATAAATATATATGGTGACAAAGGGGACAGAGGTTATCGACAACATACTTAATATGACCCGTGATTAAGTATCACAGGTCACGAATGTAACTTCAGATAGATAAAAGGATACGATAAAAATTTATTGCCTTCATCATATCGTATAATTAGTCATTTATTTATCACAGAACAACATCACTTAAGTAAGTAACTAACTAAGCTTAAAGACCCAAAGTGAGTCTTGGCATCCGATAGTAAGGACCTATTTCGTATCGTATTCTTGCATATATATTTTGCCAATTCTTCCATGATGATGCCATGATGGTGACTTAAACACTAGTGGTTCTGTGAACAGTAGACCTCGCGACCCCTCTCCGTTAACCCCCTTTCCCTTTTTTCATAACTTTATAGCTATTTCTCATTCTGTTAATTATTTTTCCTCGCCTATTTTCAAAATAGGTATTTTTTCCATAGTTACTACCTGTTTTGGTCAGACGGTCCAAATTAATAAAACCATAGCGCGTTTTAAATATATAAATAAAAATAAAAAAACTTATCTATAACCAAAAACGAAAACATAGCGCATATAAAGTAAATCAGCTATCTTGCGTTAAAAATTGCAAAAAACATCAAGGAACACGTGTGCCAAGTTTCATTAGGAGCCGTTCAGAAATAGGTCGCATGCGACCTCCAGCCCGAAACAAACAGACACACACATCCGGACAAAAGCAAAATTCCCCAGTCTCGAAATGGATCAATTACCTAGTTTGCAAAAAGAGAAGGCAGTTTATTCTGAATCCCCGCAGCTAGTTGCCTGAAAATCTAACATCAATATTCAATAGTTTGTCAGTAAGAACTTTGCAAGGTCAGGTTAAAATCTTGCAATAATAATGTTTACGAAAATGGTCGAGGACTGGGCAAAATTCCAACTGTGTTACAGCTTGAACCGAAATTATCCCATTCAAATAAATCGGTTACAAGAATTTTCAATTTATTTCTATTGGAAAAGTTCACAGAATTGAAATTATTCATTTGTTTTTAAAATTGTAATATTTTGAATGACAAACTATTTGTGATTGTGGATTTGCGTAGAGTAAGCTTAGTCTGTGACTTTTCTCCACATGCAATATTAGATGAATGATAATTAAAAATAAACGTACTCTATGAGTAAAATTTATAAATGTCCCATAACCCAAACCAGTTTGGTGCGAGTCGGAGTCACGAACGAAGGGTTCCGTACAATTTTAACTTACATAAAACGTCAAAAACAAAACACGTCGTTATTGTATGGAAGAGCGAGAACAAAATTAAATTATTTGTAAACATTTCAACTGTCTAGCTATCACGGATCTTGATTATCTCATGATCTGCATCTAATACAGCCTATTAATGACAGATATAAGGACAGTTTTAGTAACGGACCCGTTTTTACCACTTGGGTACGAAACGCTAAAATTTTTCTTTTTAAACCCACATGATTATGATAAAAACAAGTGATTCACATAGATAAGAGTCTAGTCTTCATTATTTAATCTACCATTTTATAGGATATCACTACATAGTGTAAAACAAAGTCGCTTTCTCTGTCCCTATATCTCTATGTATGTTTATATCTTTAAAAGTACGCAACAGATTTTGATGCGTTTTTTTTTAAATAGTTAGTGATTCAAGAGGAAGGTTTTTATGCCCATGCGAAGCCGGGGCGGGTCACAAGTTTTATATAAAATGGGACTATCTTGTCCCATCATAAAAGAGGGAGAGAGTAAGTATTTACTTACTTTTTGTAATTAACATTCAAAATAATCTTCAATTTAATATTTTAAAGCAGCTATTGCAGAACACAGATTCATAAAAACCGTAGACGTAGTCTCATATACAACATGAGTGAAGCCTTCAAAATATAGCCGTTTCGTTTGTCATATTCATATATGGCTTTCACTTGTGACGCTTACGCCAATCGTCATAACGCATTACATCACTGCGATACACATACATAAATGACTATACTACTATATTATATTTTTGAGTTTTAAATTCGAGGGCAGTCCGTCTGTAGTTGTTTTTAAGTCTGTGCTGCAGAATTCATTAATCATGAGCATATATTATTTATATTTATTTAAAGAGGTTTAACATAATGAGTATTAAAATATTCTGAATTGAATTATGGACTAAAACTGACTTCAAACAAATACATTTAATAAAATTACTACAAACCGAAATTACGAAGAATTTCTCCAGCTCACAATGATTTAAATATATATATTTTTTTACCAAACTCATGCCAGGTCTTTCCTATAGAGAACTTTAATTTAATATGTTTAAAATTCAAACTTCAGATCCAGAACCTTATTTAGAAAAGACGGATTTTTGATAACTTTTGTTTTCAGTGAATAATGATTTTTAAATGATGGTGGCGCTAGTGTTCATCGAGGTATCATCTTAATAAAAACTTGTAAAATATGACAAACATATTGACATTTAAAGAGTTGCGGACGAGAAATTAATACAAACTGAAATCATTATTCATCACTGCCCTTCTCATCAGGGGCCTAATCAAAAAAAGGAAAATAAAGGCATCAATCCACTGAGCAAGAACAGACTACGCACGACTTAGCTTTGTTGCTTTGTAAATGTTGCCGGAAATAATGTACCGACTGCCAGGCCTCATAATTGAAAAGGTTTTCTCGGCGTTGTATTCAAGCCGGATATTTTGGTCTAAAAGCTCTTACCTTCTACAAAATGTAATCTTACTATCTATATATATATAAATGAAACCAGTTTTCTATTGTCACGACATAGCATGAAAACGGCTTGACCGATTTGGCAGATTTTTTTATTTTGTAGTTTTCTAATACTCTGTACAAGGTTCTTACGGAAAAAAATATTAAGAAAGGCGGTACGAAGTTCGACGGGTCAGCTAGTGATAAATAAATTCTACGCTGTCAAAATATTTATTTGCTAAATGTTTCTAAATATAGTTGTTGTTTGTAATAAAAAAAAAATAGATCAAAAGAAGTAGATCTTCTAGGCTCTAAAGCCGTTTTTTAAATGTATATCCTAATCCTAACTAATATTATAAATGCGAATACGAGTTTGATTTTTGATACGCTTTCACGCCCTATCTACTGCACCAACCTTCCTGAAATTTCGCATACACATAGATAGAAGTATTGGTAAGGAAATAGGATACCTTTCAGCCAGGGAAAAAGTACTGTTCCCGTGGGAAATTCACGCGAGCGAAAGCGAAAGCTATTTATTTATTTATATATGTACACAAAAATAAGAAAATAGAATACAATATAAAACACAATAAGTACAAAGGTACTACTTATTTCAATAGAAATCTCTTCCAGTAGACCCGTGAGAGTAGAGGTGATTAATAGAGGTAGACTGGCGTGTGCATAAAATTGTGACAGGAATGTATATTTGATAACATATGTTAATGAACATAAATACAAATATTTTAAATATATACTTAATTTAGTTTTTATTAAATCAATCACTTACATTAATTATTTTCATCAGAACTGAAATTAATTAACTTGGCAAGTCTTAATAAAGAACATTTATGAAAACGATCTTGTAGTTGGCGAGTTCCTTTTAAAAGGCGGTATTAAAATTCTTTTATGTTGAATGTTATAAAATTTCGCTCCAGTCGGTGTTTTGTTTCAGTGCAACTAATATTTCTTAGTTTTTATTCAGTTCACGACCATTGTTTGTGGGATTTCATGGGTTTATTCTTCGTTGGTCCTGAAATTTTGTCCCACATTTCAAAAAATTATTCGTTTGTCCCAGTCACTTTTATATTCCCGGTTTGTCCCAGTTCACAAGAAGGTACTTTAACGGTACAGCTAACAAAAAAGTATTTTGAATGAATAACAAACAAAAACCTATATTATTTAGAAAGAAAATTACTTATAAAAAACAACGGGTCGAACAAGGAATGCAAAGTGGGACCAACTAGGAATAAAATAATAAAAATTGTACATCGGGACGAAGAAGGCATAATGTTTGGGACTAACTAAGAAATTTATTAGTGGGACAAAACTCAGTGGGACAACCGAAGAATGAATCATTTCATGTTTTTACCGTTTGTTTCAAATATGTTATAAAAATTTGGAACAAAAATTATTTGATTTATTTATTTATAAAGCTCTGAAGCGTTAGCAGAGGATACAACTGGTTGTCTGGTAGAAAAACCCGAAGCCATATGTTATTTACATATTTTGTAATGAATAATAGTAATTTTTGAATAAATATACGTCGCTAAAATTTGTACCACTCTTTTATTTCAAACTAGCTTTTGCCCGCGGCTTCGCCCGCGTGTACTTCCCTCGGGAACAGTGCTTTTTCCCGGGATGAAAGGTACCCTATGTCCTTCTCCTGGCTCTAAACTACCTCCCTGACAATTTTCAGCTAAATCGGTTCAGCCGTTCTTGAGTTATAAGTGGAGTAACTAACACGACTTTCTTTTATATATATAGATTGAACATAAGAACTCATTATCATCTAGATATTAAGTTTATCGTGACTAGGATGTGTGTATCCCCGCAAATTACTACAGACTTAAAATTTCTATGACTTTTACCATTTTAGCACAATTATCAAAAACTGACTAAGGATGATAAATCATGCATTATCATGCAAAAATCATGGATTTTTACATAAGAGAGATGCAACTACGTTTTGTACATTAAACTAACAAATTATATTTCCATACGAAACTTAATCCCACAACTAACAAATTAAATATAAATCACTTGGTTAGCTTTTCAACTTTTCAACAATGATTATTAAGACACACATTATAGTAAATACAGAAGTGACACTGGGTTTTTAAATTACTAAGTAGGCTGATTTTGATTCGATTCGATACAGTGGGCCACTTATGAGGTACACCAGATGAGGGATAAAGGTAAATTTACTTGCTTAGAAACTCGCCCCTTATCTGTTGTAAATATATGTACACCACTGTACATAAAATTGGTAAACAAAAAAAAGTATTAATTTGTCTGTAAGTTCAATTTCTCAGAATTTAAACTTATTTTATCTATATCTACTTAAATAAATATTGAGATTCTGGGAATCCCTTTAAAACTCGGCTATTCGATAAATACTTTGACTATAATAATCTACAATGAATTTTTCAAATATTCCAAGACTTTTAAGTATAATAATTGACTTTAAACCATTTTAGCTATTTAATACGTACACTTTATTTTTACATGAACTTAGCAAATTTTCTTAAGCGTGTCATTTTTTTGATCTAATGTGCAACATTTAAGTAAATTATATTCCCATAGATGATGATGATGTTTTCTTTGATATCCATCTATATTATTTTCAATACTAATAGTAATGCTTTATTTTGTGATGCTACTACCCCTACACCTGCACCTGCAGCCTGCCTAATCTGTAATAAATAATCTATATTAATATTTAAAAGTCGTATATATTAATTAAAAAAAAGAAAAGATTTTATTATATGTTTGCATCGAATTGGCTTCAAACTTCTGAACAAATCCGCAAAATTCTTTCACCATTATATAGCCACTCTATCTCCGAGAGATATCATCATCATTTCAGCTGCAGGCTATCCACTGCTGGACATAGGCCTCCTTAAAGGATTTCCAAAATGACCGGTTGTCGCGGCCTGCATCCAGCGCCTGCCTACAATGCCTGCCGACACATAGGTTATGTGTATACCACGAACGTGGTCGTGGTGGACTGGTCGTATTTTATAGCTGGCTTTTTTTGTTTCGATGTTTTACACAAATTTATATAACTGCATAAATACAAGTATCTCTTATATAGTTTATACAGTATATTTGTTAGGACAAATTAACTCTGTTTTAACAAATTTTATGTAACAATTTTTTGTATTTTACAAAATGTTTATCATAATCACTAACATAGTATAAAACATCTTTACATAAATAAACAAAGTCGCTTTCTTTGTCCCTATGTCCCTTTGCATGCTTAAATCTTTAAAACTACCCAACGGATTTTGGTGCAGTTTTTTTAATAGATTCAAGAGGAAGGTTTTTGTGCCCATGCGAAGCCGGGGCGGGTCGCTAGTAATTTTATAAAATAAATTGTCTGCTTCTTTAAACACAATTATAATGATCAAAAAACAAACAAGACGAACGAAGAGATAATTCTGTACTCTTATTATTTTACAACGATGATCAATCAAAAAGTGTCGACAGCCGGCTGCCACGCGAATGTTGCATTAAATGACATTATTTATGGTTGCGTAATAGATTTATGATTGAACGTGGAAGATAACATTATTTACACAGCTTTTTTAGAGTAAATATTGTGTCGGTGTAACATACGCATTTTTATTTGCTGTTTGTGAATGTTTGTGTCAGCATCATAATTGGCTATTCCAAAAAATATGATAGTGATTTTTATGTGTTTTTCGATGAAATAGACCATTTTGGAGATAACATTTGAAAGAAAAAAAATTCTAAAAATTGTATTATTAAAATACTACTGTTGTAATGCATACTAATATTATAAATGCGAAAGTCTGTTCGTCTATTACGCTTTCACGGTTAAGACGCTGGACCGATTTTGAAGAAATTTGGTATGGATATAGTTAAAGACCGGGGGTCATAGGCTTCTTCTAGCGCAATAATATATTAAAATCTATCTATGTATCTCTCGAAAAATTCAAGAGTACTTTTGTCAGTGGAGTCGCATCCGTATGCTTCTGTTTTTAAAAATTAGATTCTTAAATTTTTAAAATTCTTAAATTCTTAAATTGACTTTTTCAAATTAAGCATAAACCACTTCCTCACCTATTTATATCTCAACTCTGGTTGGTTGACTGGTAGAAAAAGCCTAAGGCTTTAAGTTTGTTAGTCTGTATTTACCCGCTAAGAGGGTCGTACCATGTAGTGGGGAGATGTCACGTGATCACCTGGCACTGACATGAAGGCCTTAGGGAACCAAAATGTGTAATCCTCCACCTGTTTGCACTGTGACGTCGACCCTCAACGCCCTCAAATCAGCTCGAAATCGATCCCAGGAGATGAGGCGCCAGTATGTCAACGTCTAGACATTTCAATCATCAATTTTAGTTTATAAAGCTGAAATTGTTTACATTTTTTATTCTAAACAAAAATATTTTACAGACGAGTATTTTAAAAATAGGACTTTCTTTTAGTTTAAGCAAAAAGATTAAAAAAAAAAATACTATCTTTTTTTTGTGAAATCTCTCGTTTTTGTGTTTCTTAACAGTTTTATTTATTTACTAGCTGCGAAGCCGCGGCTTCGCCCCGCGTGGGACTCGGTTATATCGCGCCCAAAAGTAGCATATGTTTGACCTCAGGTCGTTAACTACATCCCTACCAAATTTCATCACAATCGGTCCAGCAGTTTAGCCGTGAAGTGGTGACAGACAGACAGACAGACAGACAGACTTTCGCATTTATAATATTAGTATGGAAGTATGGATACAGCGACGCACACGCGACGGAAGCTTAAAAAATTGAGTAACTTCTCCCGTTTTCCCAACATTTCCCTTCACTACTCTGCTCCTATTGATTGTAGCGTGATGAAAAGTGATACTATAACCTGGCCAGGAGTATGAAGAATAATTGTACCAAGTTTCGTTAAAATCCGTCGAGTAGTTTTTGTTTCTATAAGGAACATACAGACAGACAGACAAAAATTTTACTGATTGCATTTTTGGCATCAGTATCGATCACTAATCACCCCCTGATAGTTATTTTGAAAATATATTTCATGTACAGAATTGACCTCTCTACAGATTTATTATAAGTATAGATATAGATAGAAGATATAGATTTCACGTCCAATTTACATTGAAAACTTTAACGTAGAAAGTTTTGTACAAGTTTGTAGTGGTTTTATAGATTTACTAGGTTTGTGTGTCTGTTGTACCTATGTTTTTTTTTTTAATTTCCAAAGAATATTTGTAGAGGTAATGTTATATGTGTTGAACGATATTTTATTTAATTTTGGGTAACAACCTTTATGTAATATATCTTTTTTGAAATGTTTCTATTATAGTCCTATACAAGACGAGTAGAGGTTAATATCGACCGTAGGTACATACCTATATTGTATCAATAACTTCATTACTTGGGAAAAAAGGCGTATGAGACATTTTTATGCCTTTTTAATAAAATATATTTTTTTTTTTACTTCTTTAGACGCATTAAAAAGACATTGTCATTTTTGAGACGCAAAAAAATAGAACTCGCTAGGGCAACACCGTTACCGAATCCTCAAAATTTTTTAGTTATCATTTCCGTCGGCACTTGATTTTTTTTATTCCTTACAATCGTTATTTTATAGACAGTCAAAGAATATATTTTGTTTACGGGTTGCCATAAAACTTGGAATGCCACCTTCGTTTTACGCCATATTTTATTGTTCCGGTATAGCAATGTCGCCTTCAGGTTTAGTACAATATTGCCATAGTTGTAGTGATTGGCATAACAATATTTATTTGTTGAAACTTTATTGTTCTATGAGTTCAAAATACTTATATAATTGGCGGACTTAAATGCTAAGAGCATTATCTAGTTTTTACCAGTCGCAAGTAGTTTGAAGGTTTATATTTTATTGTGTTTAATAATGGGAGGTGGAGGGAAGGCCGTTATCCCTATGTATGCTTAAATCTTAAAAACTACGCAACCGATTTTAATGCGGGTTTTTTTTTAATGGATAGTGATTCAAGAGGAAGGTTTTTATGCCCATGCGAAGCTGGGGCGGGTAGTATACATATATATAGATAAACATTCAAGACCCAGGCCAATCAGAATAATGTATGTATGATATTTTAAGTATTTGTGTATATGAGAATGGTGAATTATGTCTGGATATGTATGTAAGTATGTTACAAAAAGAAGCCCGAAATTACATCGATAACAGATTTTCGGACGGTAGAAAATTTAAATGAATTAATTTACCACTAAATAGTGGTTCACAGTGAAAATAAATTCAATTAAATTATCTGTTAAACACAAAACACAATCTGTAGATAATATCTTTCTGTTTATCCGTTCAAATAGTTATCTGGGATTAATGTAACCTCAAAACATGAAACAGAGAGAAATAAATAACTGTTGAACAATAACGCTTAACCACTTTCAGCTTAAAAGTTTATTTTATAATAACTGCTTCTGTCCTGTTATTGACTTCCTGTTTCAACTAACATCATGCTAAACGTGGTCTAAGGTCTTATGACCCTAGGCTCTGTCTACCCCATATAGGATAAAGACGTGATTATATGTATGTATGTAGCTGCTGCTTTTCAACTATATTTTAACGGGGCTTTATTTAATATTAATGGTACATAACAAAGTTAATTTGCTTTTATTGTGAGCGCTTCTCTTAAACCATGCTGATTTTGATAAGCTTAAGGAATTCCTTAAATACGTATATAAGCTTAGGTTATAGCCTAATTCAATTTAGTATATGTAAGTTCTGCGGCTTAAAAATAAATCACTTCCTATCATTTTATATCTTTGTAGATGATTTCAATTTATTTCATCTGCCCTTATAAAGTATATATTCCTAAAATATCTTTTATCTAGGCTCGCTATAGCCTAACGGCAAAAAACATGATTTCTTGTTTTTCTTTTCATGAGGATTAAGATACAAATTAAAAACATTCGGCATTATTGACTGACTTTTTTTAGTAGAAAAATAGTTAGTTCGTTACGACCTTAGAATTATAAACACACTTTTTTGGAACTCACAACTTTGTAATATATTTTTTTTATATAATCTAATTTTGTGTACTAGGCGTTTTTACGGGTTTATATATTTTTTATTCAAATTACAAATAAACTATTGTTAGCATAATTAATCCTTTTTTTAAAAGTTTCTTAAGTTATTTTGATACCTCACAGCAAAAGAAGACACTTAACCATTTCTACATTAGATTTTTATACATTAGAAAAAAATATTTACTACAGAACAACTTTAGCTTAAACCTAAAAAAAAATTATTCATAGCATTATCATATGGAAAATAAATTATTTCAAAAGTACAAAAATACTCACACCTCAACGCTTTTGATTAATTATTCAAGAAATTAAAACTGTATTATAATCGCAACAACTTCATGGTGTTGTAAAATCATAAACACTTTATTGAACGCTTATTTCTCAAACTTTCATGTTAATTGCTCGCAACTCAATGGAATTAATTTCCTTCATTTATTAGTTCATAACAGACTTAGAATTACAATAATATTAAAACAACTGTTCAACTGCAAAAATATGTTAACTAATTATAATGTTAGTAAAAAAAAACTTACGATAAAATATCCACGTGTCCGTTAAAAGCCGGTTCTAAATTCAAAATTAATATGTCACATCACTCTCGCACCATACGTCACAATTTGAATTTCGAATAAAGGGGTCACTACACAACACACACAAGTCACCGACAACACGTTTAAAAATCGATGTTCTTTTGGGCCGGAATAGGTACGTGCGTACGGCGCGCGGCGTTTTCGCGACTGCGGGAAATTGGTGCGAGGGCGCTGTTGTCGCCGCCCGGGATAGTGACGCGATTTCAATATTTTCCTTTTTCGTGAGTTAAACGTGGTTTATGTTAGATTGATTTATTTTCTGGGAGCTTGAATAGCTTTATTGAGACGTTGCTCCTGAATTTCCATGATTGTAAATGCTAGATGGGAAAAGCGAGAAAACGTTAATAATAAACATACAGTATAGGCAATCGTGAATATATTGCGGAAAAGCTTTTTTTCTTAAGCTCGTCTTGATTTTGACATTTTCGATAGTTTTTTTTTTCTTAATTGTAACGGTTTTTTCTACTATTCAACCAAATGTAAAGCAAGGTAGGAGAAATGCAAAATTTTATCTCATTATAGCATCTTCTCTGTTATATCCTACAACTGGTCTTATTTAGGACAATAATTTTAACAGTAGATTTAAATGTGGATATTATTGAAGTGCAAAAGAGACTTACATAAAATCTATAGGATTAGATTTTTTTTTTTTTATATTAATTAGCTTCATTTTAATCATACTGTATTTGAACTATAGATATATATTTTAGGACGATGAACATAACCGGCATAAGTTATATAACGTATTGTTATTAATTATTTTTGGATTAAAAAGGAAAAATATTTTTTGTACGTAAGTACTTCTTTTCCATTCCGATGAAAGCTGACGTTGCTTCTCATCTTAACTAAAAACATCATCTAAAAAGTATGGAATATCAGCGTAATATACACATCTTGACACATTTTTGGATGAAAATAAATTTAAAAGCCCTTCGTGATTATTTAAAAATAAAAGTTCACTAAAAGATCAAGAATAACTGATCTTTTAATATATCCCAAGCATAAAACAGCTGCTTTTCAAGTTAGCTTTAGGTACACCGCGTAAAAGTGCTAGAATACTAATCCATCACCTATTAAAAATTTACCTTCTGTTAAAACTTTTTAAATTAAGTTAAAGAAACATTATATATTTATTTTTAGAATGTTGATGTACATATATCACTATCACTACATAGTATAGAACAAAGTCGCTTCCCGCTGTCTGTCCCTATGTATGCAGTTATAGTGATTCAAATCAAAAACGAAATATGTAAAGCCTTTGCACCGGATACCAAAAATCCCAATTCGAATGACAACTGGGTATACAGTTGTAATCCGATCGAACCGAATTTTCATCCGGTTCGAACTATACACTAGGGCACTTGATATTCTATCTGGATTATTTACTCCGAAATTAGAATCCTATCACAAATATTCCTAGGATTTCATTATTACAGAGAATAATCGCATAGATAAAAAAGCAATGAATGAATTAATGAAAAATTATTTATTCAATAAACATAGTCTCATAAATGTTAGTTAAACTTAATGCTTATGGTGTTAGTGACTATCACTTCACTATCACTATCACTACATATCACTATCACTATCACTACATAGTATAAAACAAAGCCGCTTTCTCTGTCCCTATGTTCCTTTGTATGCTTAAATCTTTAAAACTACGCAACGGATTTTGATGCGGTTTTTTTAATAGATAGAGTGATTCAAGAGGAAGGTTTTTATGCTCATGCGAAGACGAGGCGGGTTGCTAGTTATATTGTTGATAGTAGAACCGCCTCTCAACCTGTAACGTAAACCTTTAACAACTACAAGATGGCAGCCGGGACCGACGGCTTAACGTGCCTTCCAAAGCACAGAATCATCTTCATTATCAAACAATCAATCAGGTGATTCACGCATAATGTTTTAACCAAACTGGAAACAATTATAGTATGCTTCTCGTGGGATTCGAACTCACGACCAAAAGGTCTACAGGAAAACGCCTTAACCACTGGACCACGGAGGCAATCATTCGACTCGTCCTCATAAAAACAATAGTAACACATAAAGCAATCGTCGTCGAGTTTGGCTAACAGTAATTAAGTGGCGAAGTTTCTAATGACCGCTATCAGAGTAGCCATTAAAAGAGGAATTTTGAGGGATAAGAGCCATTACGGCGAATTTCTATTAATAACCCAATGTTTTAAAGTACACAAAGACCGGATCTTGGGCTTTTTAAGTTGGTTAAAATAGGTACTTTGAACGAAATTTATTGAATATTTTACCAGAAAGTAGATATTGACGTAAAGGTCGTTTGCCTCACTCATTTATTTCTGCCAACTGCCTCTGTAGTCCAGTGGTTAAGGCGTATGCCTGTAGACTCGTGGGTCATGGGTTCGATTCCTACAGGAAACCACTTTGTTGAGTTTGGTTAGGACATTGCAGGCTTGAATCACCCGATAGTCAAAAAATAAACATGATTTCTTGCTTCGGAAGACACGTTATGCCGTTGGTCCCGCCTGACGTCTGGTAGTCGTTAAAGAAACTACCTCAAAGGCCGAGAGGCGTTACCGACAGAATTCTGATACCAGGGTGTGCACGGTCGATTGACCATGACACGTACACGAAATGATGATAATATTTCTGCCGATAAGCAAAAAATTTTTTGTCGTTGTCTTACCGTGGGAGATGCCGTGCAATTATTGGGAACTATGGCAAAAATTCTCAATCACAAGTTGACAGCGCGCGAGTTACTCTCTGAAAGTTTGATTTGAGCTTCTATGTGCTACATTGACCATGTGTCCATCTGACGAAAGTCGTATGCTTAGATGCCAATAGACACACAATCGCACATTTTTTTTTCCTAATAGGTTAACTTTGATTAATGTATTTATATTTTAACTTTATTGAACAAAAATAAATTAGTATAGCAGTTGACACACTTGCTCCGTCTCATCTTTAAGTCACTAAGTCAAAAGCTGGCGCTGCTGCTCTTGGACCATGATTCCATCGGCTCATCAGCTTTTTCAGCTTTTGTCGAAAAGGCTGATAGATAGTATCCCGTGATTGAATTACCTTGCTCAAAAGATTTGCATTGCAATTCAATACGGCAATGCAGCCAGCTTTCTTAGCACATTACCACAAGTGGAGCCTTCAACGGGACAGTACAATTAAAGTTAGTCAAATATTTGTATTTGTTTTTTTTTATTATTACTTATAAGTATAGTTTTAATTCGTTTCGTTAGTTTTAGTTCTAACTGATCCTAATGAAATTAGACACAACTTCATAAAGAAACTTCAGTAGGATACATACTCATAACTTCCAAGTCGTCATCCCTATTGTTTTTAACTAAGGAACACAAAGATAATATCAACAAAACTTAGTCTGGAAAAGTTTCCTTTACGCCACACTGCTTCAGTCTAGCCCACGTCACAAAACCTGGTTTTAGTCGTATCCTTCCGCGATTTATTAGTTTCTTAATAGAGTTGCTCGATGCAACTTGTGACTTTATTATTGACAAAGTTTCGGAGAGCCTGCCAACTTAACGAAAACTAACAAATTTTAACTTTATTGTACTATTAATAAGATTTCTTTTATACTACACTTGCGTTTTACAATTTGTAATTTTAAAGTTTTCAGGTTTTGTCATTGGAAAATCGTTCTTATGGTGTGGAAATAGTAGATTCGTGTCTACCTATATCAATTCACGTGAATGGATTGTCTTATATAGTGGAGACTGTGGAGAGTCTAGAATGGATGTAGCTAACCGTTCGCGTTTCCTGCCAAGGATGGAGAAAAACATGATGTGTCATGTGGTCCTTTGAAATATATCAGTGCTTTGATGAATAAATAAATTTTCTCTTGCATAAGCTTGGTTAGTAGTCATGCTATTAATGAAGGGACTAAAATTAATACTATCTATACTTATATTATAAAGAGGTAAGATTTTTATTTTTGTGTGTATGTTTATAATTAATAAACTCAAAAAATATTGAGCCGATATCAAAAATTATTTCACCATTGTAAAGTTAATTTCACTTTGAGTGACATAGGCTATGTATGTACTACAGGCAAAGCCAGGGTAGCCTGCTAGTGAATAATAAAAATAATACACTTTTAAAATGTAGAGTCACCAATATGCTTTTTTGTTACTGGTTTTTCTCAAGTATCACAAAATCATTTTGATAAAACTTGCAGTGAAAGTAATATTGAAACGTATGAACTTTTACAAGTAGCTCAACTTAAACTTTTTTAGAAACAAGTGATACCGTAGGTTACAGGCGAGTATTACGAGTACCTAAATACTTATCTAATTCTATTCTATTAAATAACTGTCTATCCTCTTTCTATATGTACCTATGGACAACTGGACAAGGTCCGAAATTAATGAATATTAATTTATGACTTCCTTTTCCTAAAATTAGATTATTATCACCTTATATAGTTTTGCACTTCTAAACAAAAAAAAATGGGTCTGCTGAAAGAGATTTCTTTAGAAATAATGAGCACCCTTGTACTAATGTTCTATATTCTATGTTTTTTTTCTTTTGTATATTTTTCTGTGTACATGAATTTAAAAATAAATAAATAAAAAATAATCCATTAGAAGCATTCTTCTGTGCCCTAGTATAATCACAAGATTTATAAACCCCATTCGTGTTTTTCCTTTTCCAGTAGCTTAACTCTTCGATGGGCACTGCCTCTCGCTTTCAGCTTGAAGTGGGTCAGGTCTTTGGCATGTTCTATTGATCTTGTCGATATTGCCAATATACCTAACTGTTGTCCACTTAATTCCAAATGGTTATAAGGCAATAGTTTCTACAAAGACCGGGTTTCTAATGAAAGGAATTTAAAAGCGAAAATTCTTCCTAATTCACTATTAGCTTTAAATTCAGATTCAAGGGTATACTTTAAATCTTGCTTCTTAACACGTTGGCGGATAAATTTGAAAAAAAAAAAAACAACCCACAAACACACAGAATATCTGTAGTAAGTATGTAGGTATTTTTCATCCGACCGCGTTCTCAGTAATATTTGCTTCAAAGGTATTCTCTACTAGGTACTACTTATTTCAATGAAGTGACTGCCGGCTGACCTCCGGAATCGTGTTTACAAGGAAAACAGCCCAATTGGATTACGGTTCGGGTGTGTTATTGACCAACACTCATATTAACATAGAACTAGAAATCGCGCGCGGCTCATGTTTTTTGTAAATCTATGCATAATAAGATAATATATTTTTTTACCGGGTCGATTTCGAACATCGATAGAAGCAAATTGAATCCTTTGTTATTTCCCTAATCGTCTCTTACAACACTGAAAGAGAGGATGTGATAAATAATAAAAATAAAAAAAATTGTAATAACCATTTTTTCTATGATAGTGGATGGAGTCGCCGTTTAGGAGTCAAAGAATCTGTGTTAGAAGACACCGCTCCTGCTTAACTAAACCATTTTGTTGCCACATACATGACAAATGTTAATCATGGTATTTTCTTTCGTTTAATTGCATGTTTTTTGTTTTGATACTGAGTACGTCAAAAGAAAACGAATACGAATCAAAATGCTACTTAGGTCTTGTAAGAGGATTTAGCAAGAAGATACCATTGACTTATTGATAGAATAGACTACAGAAGTTCACATTTTGCAAGTTTTACAAGAACATGATAATTTATTATAATATATTAGATTTTAAAATAAATTGCGTCAAGAGACCGATTCGAACTTCTTTGTTTATAATCGTTATTATAAAAATCATCAGAATTTATCTATTTTGACAGTAGACATGTCATGTATATACTTTGAGAAACACGACTTCTGTACTGGAACGAAGGGCGTGTTGCTCTAAGTGTATATATGGTGTTACAACATGTCAGTCCAGTGTACTCAGTCTGTTTCTAGACGTTATATTATTCAACGCTTTCTATTAGCAATGGTAGGATTTAAGGCCACCTTTTATTTATGCCAAATAAGATTTTTTTTTTTTAATTTTCTAACCTTATAAAACATACATCTGTACATATGATTAATTATAGCTAAAGTATTATTTATTTCAAAATATTGACCTTACAAAACAAATTTGTTATCTAATTTTATCTTTATCTATGAATGAAATGTGATGAAACCGTAAGCTTATTATTCTGCGCCAGACAATGTTTCTGGTGTGCGCTCTCAGTTTCAACAACGATATAGTTTGTTGAAGAAAATAAGCCACCATACACTTACATTGGAAACAACATTCTTGGGTTTTTAAGTTTTAACTTTTTTCTTCTTTTTTCATTACCTTTCTGAGGTTTAAAAAGCAAGAATCTGTCTCATATCATAGTATTACATCTTCTTTACTATTATTGGTATTTATTTATTTACAGGTGGTATGTATGTATATTTTATACATTTATTTAAGTAGGTTTATTAATGTGATTGTCTATAATTAGGTCTTTAATTAGTCTTTAATTTATTAATTATCTTTCTGCATCGCTCGCGCTCCAATGTTTCTTGTTTCTCTCTACCCTAAGGTTGGCTGGAAGAAATTGCATTAGCGATAAGTCCGCCTTTGTACTAATTTTTATCTTTGATCCTGTACAATCCAATGATGTATTTTTGTAATTGGTGCAATAAAGTGTTTATTCATTCATTCATTCATTCTTTTCCTTTACCTTATCCCACTTTTCTATGTGGGAAAGGTTTATTAAGTTTCTTCCATTTAGATCAATTTCCCGCCATTACCCGCGTCACACCCCTCCTGGTCATATCCTCCCTCACACAATCCATCAATCTCTTTTTTGGTCTTCCTATACTCCTAAATCCCGTAATTTTCATATTCAATACTCTTTGCGTTACAATGCCTTTCTTTTTTTTAAGTTTTAACTATCCATAGGTACCTTAAAACACAAATATTATAAATGCGAAAGTCTGGGGCTCAGTTTTATTGTGCTCAAAAGTAGCCTATGTTTAGCCCACGGTCTTCAACTATATCCATACCAAATTTCATATACTGGCTAAGAAAAATAACATATAAGTCGCAATAACAACTACCGCCTAATTCTTTTCTTAGAAGCAAATATTTCAGACATAAAGTCAACCCGAAGTAGAAATCTCTGGCAAAAACACACGAGGAGACCTTTATAAACTGTAATAGAGCGAGGATGAAAAAGAAAAAGAAGATAAGAAAATCATTTGGCATACAAGCTCTCAGAAAACAAAAGAACTAATATTTTTACATCGTTTCATGGCAAATAAAAATTGCTTACATTAACTTTTAAATCACACCTTTTCAATCCTGGATTAAAATGACGGATATTTCCCTAAAACCTCGACACAGGTATCAGGAAAACGAGCTACAAAATAAAATCGCAACCGATATTTAGCTCTATTTGGAGAATTTTCTCCTTTTTGTGCCTGTGTTTGCAAGTTATTTATTTTTTGTTACTTGGATTATTTACTTTTTGTCATTTATATGATCCAGCGTCTGCCTGCGACCTTCTTTAGGTCATCTGACCATCTGGTCGGACATCCACGCTGCGCTTGCCGGTGCGTGGTCGCCATTCGAGAACCTCACTGCTCCATCGAACAACGGTTCGTCGCAGGCCGCTTCCAACCGGTCGTTCTGGAAATACTTGGGGGAGGCCTACGTCCAGCAGTGAACGGCTGAAATGATAATGATGATGATGATTTATATAATCACGAGTTTTTGCTCACGGCTCCATCCGCGTGAATTTCCCTCGATAACAGTCCTTTTTTCCTGAATTAAAAGTACCATATGTCCTTCTTCATTTTTAATTATTTGGGTTTCTTATATAGGGCGAGAAAGCGTTACAAATAACAACAAACTAATTTTTTCATCAATCTTAGTTGAAATTTATAACTTAGGCCAGGGTCTGGTTTTTGACGGCTTAATAAAAAATAAAAGTGTAACACATGAAAAAGTCAGCTGATTCAAAAAATAAGTCGAGTTAGGATAAAAAATACTTATAATTTTGATAATTTATTATAAAGTAAGTTATTTAAAAAATTTGATTCAAAACATTTTGTTTTAAAGGAATTGTTGCTAAACCCTCTATAATTTGTTACCGGGGTAACCTTTTATCTTGTCCGCATTATTTAACCCTGGATAAATTATATTCGCTTCTTTCGGCTTTCAACCCTAATTGTGAGGGTGTTTGCAAGTTCTTTTGTCTGTTTAAAGATGTACTAACGTTACGATTGTCAATGATTGCAAGGTCAATGAACCATGCATAGTGGGCCACATTGTATCCTAGATAAGGGGTAAAAATAACTAAGCAAATAAAGTTACTATTTCCCTTTATCTGGTATACATATTTATGTGGTCCACTGAAAAAAGTACCTGATTGTCTGATAGTAAGGATGATTTCGTGCTTCGGAAGGCACGTTAAGCCGTTGGTCCTGGCTGCTATGTGGTAGTCATTAAATGAAGTCAGAAGCCGAGAAGCGGTTCCGAGAAATCTGACACCAGGGTGTGCATGGTCGATGTCACCTACCCGAAATGATAATGATTAATTACTCTACAACTCTATATTTAATTGTATATTTTCTTCAACCATTTAATTTTATTTCCCATAATTATTTGATCAGAGAAAGAAGTGCGTCGAATTTTTCTTTTCATTTATTCATAATCATGTATAACAATATTATTGACCCAGCACATCCTGATGTTAGAGTTTTTCTAGATTCTCTCTTAGCCTCTGACGTAATTTTTTTACGATCGCTAGGTGGCAGCCGGGACCAATGACCTTATGTGCTTTATCCGTTGCATTTTAAGCAGCAATTTTCCTAGACCAACAGTCGATAACGCAGATGAATTGAACCTCTGAAAAAATATTTCAAGGACCAAAAAAGCAGCCTTATCGACAGATTACTTTTGAACAAAATACAAAATTTTCAGTCTTCTCGAATTCACAATGAAAGTTATTCAAAATAGACATTTTCTAGGCTGAAATTTCAATTGTGTCATGCAGACACACGCTGTGGTGGCGTTTTCTCCTAAAGCCGAGTATAAGCCGCATGTCTACCGGATTTAGTCGCGTTATATCTGTCGGGTCCAGCTACCGTCGGCTAGTCTGATGTTGGATTTATGATTAAACTAGTATTTTCCTTCTACTTCTACTGCGAATTAGCTAATGCATTTTTTTTTAAATCACACAATGTTTAAAATCTTCAAAATTGCATCTTGTTTGAAAGCCTCTATTCTGAAGTTAGCTCCATAAACTTGTCCTGACAATTTACCAAGTGAAATAATTTCTCGACAATGGTAATTTACCTAGTAATAATAGTACCTATTCCAAAAAGGGTTAACGATCTCAGGTCTAATTTAGAAATAATTAGGTACCAATTCGCTTCGCCCCGCGTGGGACTCGGTTATATCGCGCCCAAAAGTAGCCTTTGTTTGATCTTAGGATGTTAACTACATCCCTACCAAATTTCATCAAAATCGGTCCAGCAGTTTAGTCGTGAAGAGGTGACAGACAGGCAGACTTTCGCATTTATAATATTAGTATGGAAGTATGGATGTAGATATGTATGTAATGCACATTAATACAAAATAAATAAATTATCGCCAAGACAACACGGTCCTCCAAAGAGACACTTGTTTTATCTCTCAACTTACAGTTCTTTGTTTTCCTTAACATTACTCAAATTATTCAATTTCCGATGTAACAAATGAGGAAGAAGCAGAAATAACGAATCTAAGGCAGACAGGTAAATCATGTGAGATATTAGCCGTAAATCAACGATCATCCGAAGCTTCGGAGGGGTAAGAACTGGGCCACGAAATGGTCGGCGTAATTTTTTTGTAGTCATTTAATCATTTTATTCTGTGGTTGCAAACAGTGCCTTAGTGAAAACTATGCTTGGATTTAATACGCCTTCTGAAATGTTGAATAAAACGGAGTGCAACAAAGCAGAATTTTAGGAAAATGTAGAATTTCATGATGAATTTGATGAAGTTTTATGTGGTCCCGAGTTGATGTGGTCAATCTTAACTATATAAAATTGCCATCTACATACTTCCACAAAATTGTCAGATTTGTTTGGTTTCTCATAAATATAAAAAAAAAACATAAACAAAACTGTAACACTAGTTTTATTAACGCTGTAACAAAATTATACTTTACTTACATTTTCAAAGCACAAGTAAGAACTAAAATCAAGAATACTTATATCTTACGAATAAGAATTTATATAAATTTGGCATATAGAAAAAAATGATTAATTGCGTACCAATAACTCAGTTTGATGTGAAATACATTCCTGAATAGACTGTTTTTAGGTGAAAACATAGATTTTTAAAAAAATTGCCTACCGCGATTCGAAATTCTTTGGGTGAAACGAATGCGTTCGAAATATCGGGAAAATCACTCGAATCGCTCGTTTCATGGCTCAACTGCCAACAAATGAAATCGCATACGAATGTGAACGAAACTCGACATAAACCACGTTATATGTCTCGGAGAGGAAGACATTGTCGCGGTGTTATCCGCATCCGGAAAAGCCGAATAATTTTTACCGTCACCTCTTTGAAAATTTGGGTTTGTGTATTTTGGTAACAGGGTATCCCACTATTTCCATGGAAATACAAAATGAAAATAGTTTAAAAAAACAATATCCCATTATTTATATTGTGCCAAAAAGTAACGCAATTGTGTTAGGTTAGAGGTTTTATCTAGAGAGGAAATAAACAGTTTCTATGTGCACGTCAGATTATATAACGTTTTTAGTCGCCGCCGCCCACAATCGAAATAGTGGGAGACTCTGTCCCAGTGTTTCTATCAATGGAAACACATAATGAAAATAGTGGCTTCCACAATGGTGTCCGTGGTAACAGAACTTCGAGGCCTAATTTCTATCATAAATGAATTTAATAAGCTAAGGTTGGGAACCCAAAGAAAACTTTTTACGATCCTTGCTCTTTTTTAGATTTATATTTCGTAATAAATATACATACTTAATTCATATTTTGTAAAAAAAAATCATATTGCCAATCTAGACTCTGTGATTGGGGTTATCTGTAGATCGGTCATCTTTGTCACTGTTAAAATTTCGCTTAAGGTTAATTTAAAAAATCTCGACGTTTAAGCTAACTGCATAAAAATAAGGTGTAATCTGGGCATTATTTTTATCCCTAAGCAGGCACTTATATAACGTTAACCTTCCTTGCTTTGTAGGATCAGCTACAAATAGAACAGTGGTACTTGTACAAAACGAGTAAATTTGGACTTCTGTTAATCTAGTCACCTTTATTTACTGAAAATAATGAAGTGATCTATTCTTAAGCCAGATAATTCAGCTATACGAATAGTGGCAATACTAGCACGAGTGTAACTGACATCATCATAATCATCTGTTCAATGCTGGACATAGGCCTCCCCCATTAATATTCAGAATGACCGGTATGACTGGCGACCTGCATCCAACGCTTGCCTGCGACCTTCTTCAGGCCGGATAAAAACAAACACGCGAAAGTGTCTCGGCCAATTTACAATGCACACCTTGGAATCAGAGTTCCACGGACCCGCCTCTCGGCCTCTGACATGGTTCCTTTAACGACCACCAGATGGCAGTATGTGAAAAGAATGATATTTATGAAAGATATATGCTATTATATTGACTAATTGGGCCACCTAGTTCCACGCGGACAGCAATCGTAACTTGCATTCAACTAAACTAATCAAACTTGTTTAATCTAAGTCCATCAACAGCATTTATTAGCGGTTGGTGGTCGGAAATTTGGTGTTTGTATTCAATTTAATTGCTATAATTCAATATGGGTCTTCTATATATGGATTCTCCTTTTCGACTGACAATATTACAGCTTTTTGAATACAAGAGAAAAGAAGAAAACATTATTCACTCTTACAAAACGTTATTCAAACTTTTTAGAAGCAAAATTAAAATAGGTAGATATTTTTTAATATGATTTGGTCTTATTGTATAAATAAGACGAAGTTACGCGATGAATTTACTTTAATTCGGGAAAAATATGAAAACTTATGTAATAAAGAGATTTGTTGACTTTTATATTGAGAGCCTAAATACAATATATTTGAAATAATACTTAGTATAATTTGTTTAAATACAATTATCTATGGGTTACTATATATAAACAATAATAAAATATGTTCAAAGTGATATAAAAATACGGTAAATATATATGGATTAATAAACATAGCTAAGTATACGGACAAAATATAATTATATAGATGTGGTGTAAATGAGAATGAAGTGGTGAAGATCGAAAAAGGGATGTTGAGATGGTTGAGACATGTGGAGAGGATGGACGAAAAGAGACTGGCGAAAGGTATATGCAAAGCAGAGTTGGCTGGGAGAGACGGTCAGGGTCGGCCTCGAAAAACATACTGCAACCAAATCGCAGACCTTTTGAAAAAGCGAGACATTAGAAGTACCCGAAATCGGCGAGCGTGTATGACGAGAGTGATGAGTGTTGAGGAAGCGAGGGGGATATGTAAGGATCGTAGCCAATGGAAATCTCTAGTCTCTGTCTACTCCTCCGGGAGAGAGGCGTGATAATATGTATGTATGTACGGACGAATTACACAGATCGAGCTAGCCCCAAAGTAAGATCACAACTATGTATAATGGGATACTAACTCAACAATACTTCATTTTAAAAACAAAATATCCCACGCAATAAATAACTCGTTAAAATAAGTGCCATAACCAAATTGATATTCAAATTTTCCATCAAAGTTTTCTCCAATCAGTGCAGGTACTAAAAACTTGGAACGTATTAATTAAAAACTTTCCAGACATTATTTAAAACGTCTTATTGTGCTAACTACCAACGGCATTAGTGTTTTTGAGCGTATTTGCAAAAGACAAATCGCTGAAATGTAATATTGTTTTGACAGACTCATTAGTCATTAGTCAAGTGTTCTGATGTGGGCGCACTGACAAATTATATGAGAGGAAAGCATAATAAATATAAGTTATTTCGTATTCAGGAGTGTATCATTTTTAGTTTTGGATAGATAGTATAGTATTACAGCTAAGGTTCATGAACTAGTGTAGTAGTAATATTTTTTCCAGAAAAAAAAAAAACACTAGTTCTTATGAAATGAAAACAAGATATTTTATTGATTATGGTAGAAAATAATAATACACTAAAGCCTTATAACTATTAAAATATAAAATAGACATACTTATCCCAACTAATATTATAAAAGCGAAAGTAAGTTTGTATTTTTGTTTATGTTGCTCTATCTACTTAACCAATCTTCCTGAAATTTCGCATACACATAGCAAGTAGTATTGAGAAGGATATACTTAGAGTACCTTTCATCCCGGAAAAATGCAATGTTCCCTAGAGAAATTCATGCAGGCACAGCCGCGGGCGAATACTAGTATATATATTGTTTATTTAGCATTATACATAAATATACTAAATCGTAATTGTACAACTTTTGTTTTGGTTTTGAATGAATAATGGTTCTGTATCTGATGATCAATAAGATGACGTGGCCATTGTGCCTACTAATTCTTGTATGCCATAGAGGTTAAGCATGTTTGTTTCCTACTTAATTATGTTTATAAGACCTTACTGTACAACATGTTTACAAGAAATAAATGATTATGATTATGATTATGATTATACATAAAGAAAAATTTTTAAAATTGTTTAGTCCCTGCAAATCTTTACGTCGTGGTAATGTGGCCAAAAAGAAATGCTGGCAATGCCTCTATGGGAAAAAAATCTAGCCTTTTGGTCACGGGATACCTTGACGTTGACCAATCTTTTAGCTATAATAAACCTAATAATAGAACTAATTTCTAATAAACTAATTTAATTTGCATACATTCGATAACAGCTAGCACTTGCTTTATTTTAATATCCGAAAAGACTAGATATAGAGGGCCACACAGAAAAGTATACTACTTAAGATGGTATACTATCACATGTAACCTACTGTATAATAAAATCACAAAGCAAAACACGCTTGTGTGTAGAGCAAAACCTGGATTGGCGCCAACCGAACCGCATCTGTAGTGTGTTAGTGTTTCAGATCAAGTTACCACTACTAATGTCACAAATCACGACCCCAACTCAGAATATGACGAAATCAAGTAAGATATAATTAAATACAATCTAAATTCATTAAATATTAAAAACAAACAATCGCATGACTAAGAAGATGATAAAGTCTTACAAACAACTAGCTGTCCACTCAGGCTTCACCCGTGGTACATACTTAGCCTATGTCGCTCGGGGATAGTGTGGCTTTCTAGCAGTATAATAATTTTACAAATCGGTCCAGCAGTTTTGAAGCCTATTCGATGCAAACAAACAAACAATCAAATATTTCCTCTTTATAATATCAGTATATATTATTATACAGTATGTCGAGGCCAAAAATGAAGCCATTTACGGCCGAGTTTTGCCATGTATTTTTAAAAATACGAAGACTTAAATTGCAATTTCGGGCAAGGCTTGTATGGTACTTTACTTCCTCTGAAATCCTCTTGAGACGAAACAACATAGTATCAAATTTTGAAATGGCGTCAACAACAAGACAGCTTGCGCTGTGTTCTTTTTTTTGATTTTGAAATGTTCATACATATTTTAAAAAAATAAAAGTACTAATGGTTTGTACCTAACCTAACAAAAGTGTCCAGACCAAGAATAGGTTTTTTTTGTAGGCTGGCCAGAGTGAAACTAATCTATTAAAATGTATGCATAAAAAAACCTCCAGTATCGGCCGGCAATGAACTTTTTTTTAAATTACATTGTTGTCTTAGGCCAGTAATGAGTCTATTGACGTATAGTTTTTTTTTTTTTTAAATAATGAAGCTATTAGCGCTTTTAATTTTTGCATTATTTAATAAATAAATAAATATATAGGGACAAATCACACAGATTGAGTTAGCCCCAAAGTAAGTTCGAGACTTGTGTTATGGGATACTAACTCAACGATACTATATTTTATAACAAATACATATATAGATAAACATCCAAGACCCAGGTCAATCAGAAAAAGATCATTTTTCATCTTGACCTGACCGGGGATCGAACCCGGGACCTTCTGAGTAGCGGTCAGGCATGTTAACCATTATGCCACGGAAAATATTAAATATTACCTATTTGCAAATAATTAGAAATTCTAACCAATGGTAGGAGCCAGGCAATCCTTTCGGCCAATACGAGCTAGATCTTCTTACGACTTATACGGGAGTTGAGCCACAAAGGTGAAATTTTAACAAACACCTCATTCCTTATTAATGTGTACTTAAGGTTTTCTTTGTGTTGTTTCACCACCAATGTACCTACTTCGAAATTTGGGCATCGTGGGTCATGCTGGGACTAACTAGTTTGTGGGCGCCGGCCGGCAGTAGTTTTAGTTAGTATTTTTGTCACTTCTTCACATGGTAAAAAAAGACTTCGAAAAGTTCAGGTGATTGCATCTATTTGAAGTACAGACTACCGTTTAGATGTTTAAATTGCAATGTCTCACTCTTGGGTCTAGTGGTCAGACCATTTGCCTGTTGACCTGAGACCTTGAGGTTTAAGTTTTTAATCCCGCGAAATATATACTTACATGTTATTTCCAGATTGGAGAACATAGCAGACGTCAATAGCAATAGTTTTTTTTTTTATTGTGTGGATTTTACGAGCCAAATGCTTAAATTACATGATTATTTTTTAAAAGAAAGTCATTCAATGCTTCAGAAGCCCGTTGATTCGGGCTGCTTTCCAGAAACAAAGACCCTGAGGTGGTTTCGTAAAACTTTAACACCAAAGTGTGCAGGATGAATTGACCTTGCAACCTACGAGACATTAATGGATTAATCAAGACATCTATCTATTGCCCGAATACTCAAATGCTACTCAATTTTGAGAGCTGTTCAAGTATCATGCTGTCACTGTCATATCGTTGACGTTCAGAGCGACAGCATGATACTTGAGCAGTTCTCAAAATTGAGTAGCGTTTGAGTATTCGGGCGTGAGTGTAATATTGTTTGAGTTAAGGCTATATTCAAAGCTAATTTGGCCTCGTCCAATATCAAAAACTTATGGAACAATCACGTAAAACGGTCACGTACAATTTTCATTTGCCCGTACAGATTGACACACCTAAGGCTGGATTAAATTATGAAACAATATCCCTATTGTTATGAGAATAAAACACAAACTTGACACGACTTGTGAATTTAAGTTAACTTGGCTATACAGTTGTCCGCCAATATTTCAAACTCCCCATGAAATACGGCACGGCAAGCAAATTTAATTTTGTTATTATGTAATGTCTTCATATACTGAGTGAAAAGTGTTGCTGTATGAGCGCCAAGTTCGATTTACAATATTAAAACATTGTTGCTTTGCTCGGGAAAAGATGTGTGGGAAAAATTGCCTTTTTTCTTATTTTTAGACTAGAATATAGACAGATAGGAAACGAAATGCTGTTGCTCTGGTATTGCATATAATGCTTATTAATTGTAACAAAGTTGATAAATATATTTTACTTTAGAATTTCGATAAAGTATAGTATTTTTTTTAAAATCTTCCATGCTGGTCTGGGAGAAAAAGAAAAACATAGAATGTACCAACTGCTTCTCTTCCCGCGCAAGCCGTTAAAGTCGTCTGAGGGAATCGCCGAATGGGGAAATCATGTCATAGGCGATGCGGCTAGCAACCCATCACTATTGATTTCCTGTTTCAACTACCATTATGCTAAGCGTGGCCTAAGGTCTTATGGCCCTAGGCTCTGTCTACCCCGCATGGGATAAAAGCGTGATTATCTGTATGTATGTATGTATTTTTGTTCCCAATTATTCATGACAAATGTGTTAGAAAAATCAGAATTTTATTATTATTAAATTGTGTTGCCTACATTTCCAACTGACTTTCAAAAAGAAGAATGCCTGTCCAAATCCCCTTTTCTCTTACTTCTTCAAGTTGCTTGCTTGATTATGAAGAAGTTTACAAAATCAATCTACCCTATGCCAATGTCGCAGGCAATTTGTATGATTTGACCGTTTACAAATGGCTTCGGCATTTTATAAACATAAAGCGTTATACAAATTGCCGAAGGTGGTAGTGCCGTTTATAATTTGCCGCGGTATTTTTCTCGCTTTAGTTCTTTTATAGGCATCAGGCAGTAGTTCTAAGGTCTACATGGAAGAACTTACGCTACATACTCAAAATGGTATAAATAAAATAAAAAAAAATTAAATATATGTTTTTAATATAACATCTGAATATTATTTTTAATCAAGCTATATCGGGTCAGTAAGCAATCAGCGAATTCAATTTTAAAATTCAGTTTATCTTATCCAAACTTGGCTGTTTTCACTTCACTGCTCATATTGAGTCTCTATGAAATGGTTTTACATCGTTCGCTGTACATTATTTCACGGTTCCGTGCACTTTATTACTGGAACATAAGGTCGTAAATCGTTAATTTTTCTTGTTTCCTTCAGAATAATGGTCACATTTCAGCGTGTTAAACCGTTTTATAGTGAATGGAATTAATATTTTTGCTCGTTATGTGTTTCAATTATATGAACTTGTTTTTCTTTTTTCATAAAAAAAATGTTGGCAGTTAAAGTTAAGACAAATGATGGAATAGCCTGGTTTCCATAGATTTAAAAGAAAAATTTCTCCGCGCGATTTCAATATCTTTGCTCAGCCCATTTCACTCTTTGTTTCTTCATGATCTCTTTTGTTGTTTCAATGTTTTTAATAAATCATTAAAATGCTTACTTAAAAAAACCTAAAAATGCTATTATATAACTATTTATTCTTTAACTCTGACGTGGCTTCTTTAACTAATACTTACCAGATGGCCAAGAATAACGGCTTAACGTGCCTTCCGAAGCACGGAATCATATTTATATCAGAGAAACAGGCGATTCAAGCCTGCAATATCCTAATCAAAATTAAAACAAATAAACAAAGTATCCACGGAAACTAACCCACGACCCCCGGGTCTCAGGAATACGCCCTAATCACTGGATCATGCAGAAGGTACCTATTTGTTTGTTTGTTGGTTTACAACTTTATTTTACCAAAAAAAAGTATCAAAGCATATTATCAAAACAAAAAGTACAATGGCGGATTTATCCTAGAAAGAGATGAATGAATGAATGAATAAACACTTTAGTGCACCAATTACATAAATACATCATTGGTTTGTACAGGATCAAAGAAAAAAAATAGTACAAAGGCTTATCGCTAATGCAATTTCTTCCAGCCAAACTTAGGGTAGAGAGAAACATAACCTTAGGGTAGAAAGATATCTGATAGTCAACCAGAAAATGAAAGAGAGAATACTCATAAGGTATTTATGTAATAAATTTCAACATCTGCACTTGAAGGTATAATCTTAGGAATAGAAAATCTCCCATGACAGGCATTATTTTTTGAATTTGTGTCTATGATAAACCAAACATAATTTTGAAAATTTTTATTTTAACAAATAAACAAATATATAGGGACAAATCACACAGATTGAGTTAGCCCCAAAGTAAGTTCGAGACTTGTGTTATGGGATACTAACTCAACGATAATATATTTTTATAACAAATACATCCCAAGACCCAGGTCAATCAGAAAAAGATCATTTTTCATCTTGACCTGACCGGGGATCGAGCCCGAGACCTCCTGAGTAGCGGTCAAGCATGTTAACCATTACACCACGGAGGCCGTGTCAACACTAACATGATAATAGAATAGGCTGCAAAAACTATCTTCTTTTGTATAAGCAGGGGCTTGAGGGCGACAAGTGAAATGAAAAGGCCTCCTATAGACTAGAAATATAAAGGTAAGTCCATACATTATTTATTTTTACTCTGACCAAATCGCAGATCAGACATCGATGAACGTGCTCGACGAGAGTGATGAGTGTGGGGAAAGTAATGAAGGTCTGCAAGACGATCCTAGCCAGTGAAAATGTTGCAAATGTTGTCTTACACATCAAGATAATAGACAGACCGGTAGGTCGACCGCCGATCTCGATTCTCTCCTCTCGTAATGGCTACTTGTATCGCTATCGCCACATTTCGCTCCGCATAACACATAGTCACAACGCATACGACAATGTAAACAAAAAAACATTTTTTTTTTTCATTTTTCTTCATTTCGAAATGTGCTGAAAGCGATACAAGTAGCCATTACGAGAGGAGAGAATCGAGATAGGCGGTCGACCTACGGACCGCAAATAAACAGACAGTACATGCATGCATACATGCATGCACGCATACATACATACAGCATACATACAGATCATCACGCCTATCACCCGCAAGGATAGGCAGAGACTAGACTAGACCTCCCTCGCCTCCTCCACACTCATCTCTCTTATCATACATGCTTTCCGATTTCGGATACTCCTAATGTTTCCCTTTTTAAGAGATCTGCGATTTGGTCGCAGTAGTTTTTCGAGGCTGACCCCCCTGACCGACTGTCCCAGCTAACTCTACTTTGTATATACCTTTTGTCTCGTCAGTATTTCATTCATCCCCTCTACATACCAAAACCATCTCAACATCGTTTTTTTTTTGTATAAGCATAAATATACATTTTTGTTTTAAATCAAAAATCACACATATACTTACTGTTACAGCCTGATAGTAAGTGGTTTCCACAGCCCACGGAAGATTATAAAACATTAAGCAAACGATATTTCTGATACAAACAATAGGATAATTTTTATTCAGAGAATTAGTGCAAAGGAAGTACCGTGCGGAAACTAGTCAGAGATAAATTTTGGCATATATTTGGGATGATTATCGGAATGTCGGGCCTTTAATATGGATGTTGGTTGTGTGGGATATGAACTCATGTTTATAAGTAGGCTACGGAACTAGCGTTTTAAAATTCCAATAGTGACTCTTGTTTTTAAAGAGCAGTGAAATACGAATATATAATATTTGAACTCTCATACAAATTCTGTTAAAGGTCAAAGAGACAAAATAAATCATAATCTGAATTTTACATAAATAAATAATAAAAAAAACCAAAACAAGCATATAAACAAATGATCAATAGCAATACCGTTCCACCGGTTACAATTTTAATAGGTTATGAACCCAGGTTACTAATATATAAATTTTTCTTTTATTTTAACATATCCAAATTTATAAAATTAGGTAACTTAAGTGCATCATTCATTTGGTTCTGACGGGAGATTCGCGCTGGCAATATGCTGAGTTCCTATTTTCGTAACCAGTTGTACCAGTGATCTAATTCATATCTGTTTTTTTTTTGTATCATTTTTTTGCTGATTGATAGAATTAACTTTTACTATAACTTGGATAGACTCCAGAATGCAGCCTTTATTCATCGCACTATTCTTATTGCTAGGTGTTTTCAGCAGTTTTGATATAAATCTAAATTTATCAAGTGACTTTAATTTTCCAATCGCCCGAATACTCAAACGCTACTAAATGTTGAGAGCTGCTCAAGTATCATGCTATCGCGCTGAAGGTCAACGATATGACAGTGACAGCATAATACTTGAACAGCTCTCAAAATTGAGTAGCGTTTGAGTATTCGGGAAATAGTGTTAGCGCCCGGTAACATCACGTGACGGATATCTCCCCACTACAGGTAAACCCCTCTTGGCAGTAGTAGTGTCGGGGTGAGTATGAGTGTAACGCTCTTCTCCTTGGGTTCGCAGAGCGGTGCAGACGTGTGTTGTGCTCTAGTGATTTAACATGGCCTTTATTAGTATTTGATATGTTATTGTAGTTGATAATTTTAATATGTGTTCAAATGTAACTGTAGATTAACATAGTTAGGCACGGAAGAGGGACTGGTACGCTTCAGGCTGGATCCCAGTGATAGGAGCGGGATTGGTGCTCCTATCTTTACCGTGATTAGTGCCAAAGCTTAGACACGAATGGGTAATTCGGTCCTAGCTAATAATAGGTATCTCAAAGAATTTCGAATAGCGCGCGGTCTCCAATTTTTTTTTTTTTTAATCTATGAGGTATCTTGTATTTCGTGGCCCGCCTCTAGAATGCAGCGTCTATTCATCGCGCCAATCTTACTGCTGAATACACCCGCGTCCAATATGCCACCCTCGACACGGATGACATGCCATTCATGCCGCTGTGTCTATGAATGTCTATGAATAAATGAAGCGCCAAGTACTCCTCAGGTGGAGTAGGTTGTGTTTTATTTAATTAGTGGCAGCCCTTGGGTTATTTTCATGTGCATTTCTGTTGACTCGGAAATATTTTTTAATTTGTAAAAATAATTTATGGAGATTTTTTTTGTTCATGCTCTCTTTATCAGCTTGTTTTCATTGAACTGGTGGGTTAGCCAAAGTCAAAATCCCGAAACGTTAACGAGGTACGACAAGAATAAAATGTATGGGATTGACATAAGATTGACCGCGTGATTTACCGCAGCTTATGTCAATCCCTTTCATTTTGTTCTTGTCGATATTCGTCAACGTTTTGAAATTGTGATTTTGGCTAAACCCCCTGAAATCTCCTCGTCATCGTCATTATCATCTAAGCACTAGTCAAATCCCAGGTTGGCTTTAAAGATTAGGGTCCACTAAAATGCTATGTCTAATAACTACTTATCTCTCTCTCTTAATCTCAATCAGTCAAATTATTTATTTAACTCACTCTCTTATGCTTTAAATTAATGATTAGGAAATTTGAAGATTTTTTATTACTCAAGCCAGAGATTTAGCAGATTTAAGATGTTAAGAAATGTACAGTCGTTAGCAGATAAATCTGTATCCCCGGTCACTATGTACGGTAGAGGGATCACCTTTATCTGCCCCTACTGTACTCGTACATAGCCTACCATATATTTGTCTAAAATTTAAGGCCTGTGCTCTTGTCGGTGGAGTTCTTTTCAAGTGCTTATCTTCCGCTAGCCTTTTCACATCCTGATATGACACAACTCACACCTTTAGGTACCTCTATTTTGTACTACGTATCTTCTTCCTGGTTTTCTTTTTCCCCGTCTTCTCCATATTGGTTCTTTAAAGATAGAAAACCATTTTAAGCTTCAGTGTATCGGCACTTCCATCGAAATATCAATAAGCCACGTAATAAGCTAAATATTTTTCACTTAAGCTTATCCTCGGCAAAAGTATAAGAAAGTTTCATAACATTTGAGCGAAATTTCCTGATATCGGTTCACTACTGAACTTGTTAGGATTTCCAACTTTTAGTCCTCACTGCTCCTTTGAATTACGTAGTTTGAAGTCTTGTGGCGAAGGATCGGTGGGAAAGTTGATCGTGAAGGGTCCAATTTGATTTTATAATTCTATTTCTCAAATTATATTGTTCGTAGATGATTCAATTTAGTATCATGTAAAAATTAATTTATTTTTGTAATCGATTACACTTTTAACACCAATCTTAACATAAGAACTGAATTTGCTGGTTTTGATGTGTTGTGGTCAATCAAACTAATCGTATTTGGAACTTACATCAAACTCCGTCTGGATTCAAACCAATCAATATTTTTGTTTATATACCTACTAGCTTTTGCCCGTGGCTTCGCTCCGGTGAAATTCCCTCGGAAACATTGCTTTTTCTATGTCCTTTTCCTGGTTCTAAGCTACATCCACACCAATTTTCAGCCAAATCAGTTCAGCCGTTCTGCAGTTATAAATAGTATAACCAAAACAAAGTTGTTGAATATAAATAAATAAATAAAAAGAAAAGAAAAAAAAAACAAAACGACTATTTTTTATATATAAAGAAGATAACAATTGCTGTTTGAGCTCATTTCAACTAAAATTTGTTGATTCTTTTTCTCTTATCGAAATTTACCTTGAACGGAAAAGCCACGACACATTTTAGTTAAAAATGGCATAATACAAGTGTTAATATTAATGAGTAATGGTGAACTCACATTTTTTAATCCAATGAATTAAATTAAGAAATAATTCAGTACCTATATAATCCCTAAAAATGTAAGGAAAGCGGAAAAAATTGCAAGAGCGTTAAAATCTAGACCGCTTTTCCGAAATTCATATTTTTAAAGGCGCGTCTTCAATTTCGTAAAACGCTGACGCGGCTAATGTCAGACAAAATGTTGAAGACTTCTGGGGATGAAAGTTTTGTGTTGAAAAATGTTGGCGACACCGGAATATAGGCTTTGATTTCTGTTGCTACGAATGTGTTTAAATTTATTATATATATTTATATAAAATATATTTAGAATTTAAATATATATAAAATATTTTTTTTTAGATTTTTCTAATTTTAGTATAAGTTTTAATTTTATTCATATTAGTTATTTTAGTTTGTAGTTTTTTTTTTTATTATTTAGCTAAAATGGTTATATCAATGTGTTTATTTTTATGAAATAGTTTGTAAATCTCTAACACTAAAGTTGTTCGGCATACAAAAAAATAATTGAATTCCATTTTAATCTAAATCCACTAATTCGAGTTATTATTTATTCATAAAAAAAAAACTTGATATAACAACTATATAACTCCGCTTATCTTTCTCCATAGCAATATAATATCTTATCGTCAACATAATTTCGTTTAGGTATAATGGTCAATCGCCCATGCTCACCCTGGTCAGAGTTCTTCGGAACCGCCTCTCAGCCTCTGACGTGGGTCCTTTAACGACTACCTACCAGATGACAGCCGGGACCAAATGGCTTAACGTGCCTTCCGAAGCAAGGAATCATCTTGGTTGTCAGACAATCTGGTGATTCTCTTAAACGCTGGTTACACTCAACTGCGATAAAGTTATAAAGTCCTAAATTAAATTAAAACTAATTAGATTGCAATAAAATTGAAAAAAATAAAATAATTAAAGATGAATAGAAAATGCTGCCTTTTCATGAGCCAGAAATACAAATTTCGCTACAAAATATAATGGGAATTAAAATTTTGTATACAGCTTGTCTAAATTTTAGACAAGAGAAACAAATGCATCGTGTTTCTCGAATGCATTTGAAACTCTGTGGTTAAAAGCCAAGTTCTGAGGAGATTAAATTGTATGCACGTAGAGTCTATTACACTAAAAGTTAAATCACAGATTACCGAATAATACAGTAGTAGAAGTGTTTCGCAGGGGAAAACAATAAATTAAATATAATTACCAAATATTATTGATCTCACCGTGCTTAACATTTCGTGATTAATAAATAGACTTAACATAATACACATAACATATAAATAATATCAAGCTACTCGCATAACTCTCACCTAGTATAGGATTCTATAACCAGCACTCTCACACATCCACTCTCAGCCACACACACCCACTCTCAGCCACACACACTTACGACTCACATTCACTCGAATATACATACACAAAAACCCATACACCCTGCCGTCCTTCCTTACTGTTTTGTTTCACAGTCCCTTGGATTGTTTTTGTTTTTATTGTTTTGTTTTGTGGTTATTGTTTTTAACTTTCTTTTATACATACCCAATCAATACTTTGTCATTTAATTCACCACAAGCTTGCACTACTATTCATGGCACAACAACATTGGTGTACAAAACTGTATGTCCATGTGTAGGATATACAAGGGGGAGGCCTAGTTACCTGTAGCACAGGTTCCGACAGGATCCTATTTCAGGAACTAGTCTCTTCACAGTGATTTATTCATGTATCTTAAAAACTTGTAACTGTAATTTCTTTGTGAGGAGAAAATAAACGATTTATTATTATTATTATTAAAACATCCTGGCCGACTGCCCATTGATTTCAAACCTGTAGATTGGACCTTAGCTATCCAATAAAGTGCAGTCTACAGTCATTTTAACTCAACAAGAACATGAAGCTAAATATGCCACTAGGAAACACGCTCGGATGAGGCATACTGTACCCCTAGTATGAGTTTTTCATAACGCAGACGCTAGCGACTGCGTAAGGATTTTGTATGGAATTTCTTAGTTGCCTTACTATCCGCCAGAGGCGCTGTACAGTTTTGCCATACTAAATCGCTAACGCAGTCGCTAGCGTCTGCGTTTAGAAAAACTCATACTGGCCCTAGTACAAAATTGTTCAGCATGCACTGTAGAAGCAGACAGTTATTGCTCTTGCCACTCTTTTAGCTTACGCCGAGGCTTTTAAGATTAAACGATGTTATCTCGACACACGGATAGCGCGAACGAGCAACTCAACTTCCGTAACGGAAGAGAGAAGTCTTAGCGATATTCTACTACTCTAATAAATCTGGCGTTTTTTGCAAGGGAAAAATATACACAAGTACAGTTTTGCACAAAGAATTTGGAATCGCGCGCGGTCTCGAGGCAATTTTTTCTTATTTAATATAAATTTTTGCATATCAAAATACAAAACTTATACTGTCACCTGACTGTAATAATGACACTTAAACATAAAAAAAAATAAACAAAACGGCAAATAATACAGATTACACATAATAATATACTTTGACAGAGAAGATCGCAGCGTATGGCTACTCACTTACTTACTGAGGCCGTGTTGCTCGAAGAGCGCGAATGTTATGTAATGTGACATAAAATTTGACTGTCACTAAATTCCGATTTTTAAATCTGTACTTTTCGATGTATTGTATTTGTATGTACTGTATTCATAATCGCCAGATTATTGGATTAGTACGATCGATTTACATTAGCTAGAAAGTATGATCTGGAATATATCTTTAGTAAGAATTTTCATTATCGCGATGTATGAAATTTCGAAAATTTGCTATGAATAATTACTGATCAAGAAAATCGATAATTGCGATGTACGTACTATCTTCGAAAGTTATTAAAAAAAAAATATTGTGAATGTT
The DNA here is from genome assembly GCA_947044815.1 of Apomyelois bistriatella. NCBI lineage: Eukaryota > Metazoa > Arthropoda > Insecta > Lepidoptera > Pyralidae > Apomyelois > Apomyelois bistriatella. Next base: position 1,593,762 of record OX345705.1, read on the forward strand.
CCCATCAGTACCCATCTGTTTTATCCAAAGAATTTATATATAACACTAGAATGCTTACGGAGGACAAAAGCCGTTCCCGAAATAACACCTAAAGTTTGTAGGTATCTCTGTCTAGTAAGTTGTATAATATTCAAGAGGAAAAGGGACACCTACAAATTTTGAACCTTTTTCTGGAACGTTAGGTATTTGTATGTAGGCTTTAAAGGAAAATCAACTTTGCAGTAGAGTAATAAGGATTAATTTTGAATGTTGTTTTTTGCGATTATTGTTATTCGTAAGCATTCTAGTGTTATATATAAATTCTTTGGTTTTATCTCATCTCATTTTTAGTGGCTGTGTGTATCAACAAACGTATTTCACATTAGAATGCGCGATAATGTCCTTGCATTAGGATCGAGCAAGAAAAAAATCAAGCGATGTTCTGCATTAGAATTAAAATAAAATTCTATGATACGATGGCTTAGAACAAAATTATCTCTAATGGCTTTTTTAATATGGGGATATTTACAGCAATATAATAAAACATAAATTTGTTTGTTTGAAATAAGAACGAGGTCGAATTTTAAAAGTTTTTTTTTCATATAGTAGCCTGATTTTGGGAAAGGCAAATAAAATTCGCGGTAATAGTTTGTAAATAAATAAAATTCGTTTATTTAAGGAGTACACTCAGCACAACACCGCATACACGCCTGTATGTAATAAATGAGAATAAATAAATAAATAAATGTACTCGTATGTTCGTACTTTTCTGTCCATAAAGAAATAAATAAAAATAAAACAAATAAACTACGACAACTAGATACAATTCAAATGGCTATCTGTGTCCCACCGCTGGGTTATCATCATTTTGTATGGGTTATAAAGTCGATCAACCATGCACACCTGGTGTCAGAGTTCTTCAAATCCTCCTTCAATATTTTAAATGATTAATACACAAGATAGAGTATAATTTAAAAAAGGATATTTTCCTATTTGTCATAACTGGGGATCAAGGTCGAACCCAGAACCTCCACATATGCTTACTAGCTTGTTAAACATCACGTCACAGAAGTCTCAAAAAAATATACTAAATTATTTAAAATCTGAATATCTTTGTTTCTTTAACAAAATTTGATAGGTATATATAATACACCTGTGTCAGAAAGCCACTCAACTCCAAAAAGCTTTAAAAAAAACCTCCGCAGCTGTTCATTTCCAATCTAAAACCAGTTAGTTTGCTAAGCTCAGGAAATGAAATTTACATCGACTTCGGTACGCTCAAGGCAAATAGTTTTCGTTGCCGACAAATAAAGCCTATTTCCGTCGCTCCGGCAAATACTTGCCAGATATTTGAGTGCTGAATCATAAGGTTTTCAATACTTAATTAGGTTAATAAAAGACTGTTATGCTTTTAATGACTTTCAGCTGCTGTGTAAATATTCATATTTTTTATTTTTCCTCAAAACTATTTTGATAAATAAAATAAAATAAAAATAAAAAAGCCTTTTATTTCTTGTAGCAACTTTTACAAAGATATATATATATATAACACTTATATCTACTTATTTATAGTTTTACACTTACATCATTTAAGTATTCGTTGTTTTGTACTAAATGTACTTAATTTATACATTTTAGGTATCTAGGTATTAATGCATCGAATGAGTGTGGGTTGGTTTTTTGTAGTCATTTCTATGAACCAAAGAAACCTATTTTTTATTTATTTATTTTACGTTATACAAATACAAATGAAATACTTACGTCAGTACATTATTTAGAGTTTTAGTACAAGAACCCCTTCTGGTAGGGTGAAGGCCTCCTCTGAAAAAACAAGATAAATAGGAACCATACTTATTGGTATACTGACAAAGTCTTGTGTATTTAATTTGTATCAAGAATAATATGAGAATAGTACCGTATAAGAATTATGTTAAGCCATGACAGTTCTGAAGTTTACTTATGTGAGTACACATAGGTGTGGGTAGGTATGTTTTTTGAAATATGGTATAAAAAGAACTATAAATATCTATCTATTTTTTAACTTCTACTATAAGTAACTACTTATTACCATAACAAGCTGTCCTATAGACACGTGTAAATGTCCTGCAGATATTGCATAATTTCATTTTTTCAATCAGATGGTTGTGGTCGTAATCTCCCACGGGGACCAGCCGGATTGGAAGATGTTGTTTTTGAATTTTTAGTTTTTTGTTATTTTAATTCCAGGGGGGAGGGTGGTACAGTATGGACTCGCTTTGATTTTCTTTTTTTTTTCTTTTTTTTACGTTTCTTTGATTTCCTTATTTGCCAAATTGTTTTTGTTTATAAGAAAGTTTAGCATGCCTGATTTCTGGGCTCCTTCTGAAATGCTGGATGTTCGGCGAGGTGGCGGTGTTTGAGCGGGCAGTAATTTATTCTTCTTTTTAGCATGAATATTTTTTTCGCCTTGTTGTTGGGGACTGTACTCTGGTGAAACGGAGAGCGATCTTTTATTATTTGCTGTGTCCGTTTTATTTTGTAAAATAATTAGTTTGTCATATTTTATAATTGCGGTGTTGCCTTTTTTTTTCTCTAGTTTCACTTGTTCTTGTAGTATCTTTCTTATTTCAAGTACACTCTTCGGGTAATCTTCTTTAATGTAGTAAGCAGTATCTTTAAGGTTTCTTTTATGCTTCAATATGTTTATTTTTAAACCAAGCGTTAGGAATGTTATTACAACTGGACGAATTGTTTCTCCTTTTCTTCCTATTCTTTTTACCTCCTGTATATCCCTATGGTCAATTTTTACAGACAAATGTTCAAGTATAAAATTGATCATATTTTCTATTTTTCCTCAAAACTATTTTAAAAATAGAAGAGAAAAGATTGAGGCCTGGACGAAGGAGACTTTCTTGGCTAAAAACTCTACGTAAAGTATATAGATAGAAATTGCAAAACTGCTAAAAGTGGCCGTTTTAAGCAATAATGCAATTTGTAACTATAGGGAATTATAATTTAATAATTTTATATGTTCAAAATTAACTTCAGATCCAGAACCTTAATTACAGCAGAGGGATTTTTTATAACTTGTGTTTTCAGTGAGTAATGATTTTTAAATGTCGGTGGCGCCGACGTATCGTCTTAATGGTACAATAGAAGTACGCGATCCCTATTCCCTATTTCATTGATGGTTGCCAACCTTCGATAGAAGATGGCACCTAAAAAAGAAGAAGAAAAATTAAAAATAATTATGAAAAAGAAAATCATAGATTGTATCTGCTGCTTCTCTTTCCGCGCAGGTTGCAAAAGTCTACCGAGAGAATCGTGAATTGCGGGAATCATGACATAGGCGATGACCGAGTGCCCACATTTAGCAGGTTGAATCCCATACGGGGTAGACAGAGCCTACAGTCAAGACTTTAGGCCGCATTTAGCATGATGGTAGTTGAAACAGGAAATCAGTAATGGGTTGCTATATAGCCACATCGCCTATGTCATGATTCCCCCATTCGCCGAATCGGTCGACTTTTACGGCTTGCACGGGAAGAGAAGCAGCTGGTACATTCTATGTTTTTCTTTTCTCCCAGACGAACGAAGGACTTTTTTCATGTTTCCTTCCATCATTGAGTTAGTGTACCATAACACAAGTTTAAATCTTAATTTAGGGCTAGCTTAGTCCTTAATAATATTTGCGTATATTTTTACAACTGTTTATGTCGACTAGATAAAGCAAAGTACTTATCAAGTTTTGGTATTCCGACCCCGTTTATAGTTTCCAACAAAAATAACTTTTATATACTGAACGTGACAGAACTATAAATAGCTCAGAGACTTATAAAAATAATGGATAGGTCATAAATAAGTTGAGAAGTACTAGAATTAAAACAATTATGAAAGGTAAAAGCTAAGTAAGTGAGCAACTGTGTTCTTATTATCTAAAAAAAATATTGGCAATTTATAAAATTTTGGTTTTTTGAATTGGCATTTGTCCAATGAAATTATACAAAGATTAGCAAAATTTTAAATTTTTTATTTGTCCCCCGAAAATAATCCTTTGAAAAATATTTATTTACTTTGCACATCTGTGTTTGGATAATATGACATCCTACCAAATTTCAAAAGATTTGATCCAGTAGATTAGGAGAAATAGACAGGCAGAACGACAACGTACGTTCGGTTTCGTACGGTCGTTTGTACGGAACACTAAAAATTAAAATTCATTTCAAAAACAAACAAAAAAAAAACTGAAAAAAAAAACAAAAACATTGGTAAGTACTTATAGTTTCCGAAAAAGGTCATTTTAGGCAGATTATAATGCCAGCGCTAGTCTTGCTGTAACTGAGGATCAATCCCAGTACTTTTAGATAAGCGGACGGGTGTGATACCCATTGTGCTATGGAAGTCATCGGATGAGGGTAATAGAAGTCTATGTAACATGTAGTACAAAACAACCCCTTGTTTTGATATGGCAAACAGTCATCCCGGGGCGAAACTGCCCTTTTCCGTTTGGGTGATATGTAAAAAGACTGGATGTCGCTCGGAACGTTTCAGCATTGTCTAAAAAAAGTATTTTTCACGACATTTGGAAAGTTAAGACGCGTTCAGAATGCTGAAATTACCATAATATAATAATAATAATAATAATGTCCTCATTGACAGGACCATATGCCAACAGGTCCGTCGAAACAGGAAAAATCTTTCCGTTGCCTGGATTGACTACAAATAGGCCTATGATTCGGTGCCTCATTCATGGCTGAGACGGGTACTGGAGTTGTACAAAATAGACTCAACTCTACGTTCCTTTCTCAGCACTTGTATGGGACAGTGGACCACGGTCCTTTGTAAACCAGGTGGCGGGATTTCTCCTGGTTCGATGAACCCAATACGGATACAACGTGGTATTTTCCAGGGTGACAGTCTGAGTCCTTTGTGGTTTTGTCTGGCTCTGAATCCGCTTAGCACTTTGTTAAAGGATTCAGGGCTAGGTATACGTCTTCGGAGAGGGGGTGAGATCATTTCTCATCTGTTATACATGGATGACCTCAAGTTGTTTGCACCAAAAAAACCAGATCTTGTGAAGTTGCTGAAAGTAACTGAAACTTTTAGCAACGCCATTTGTATGGAGTTTGGTGTTGACAAATGTGCGGTCATGCATGTGGAACGGGGTAGAGTTGTAAACTCTGACAGATTGCAACTCTCCGAGAATATGATTCTCAATTCCCTTTCCGAGGCAGAAACATACAAATACCTTGGTATGTCAGAGTCTCTCGGTATATCTGATAGAGACATAAAACAATCAGTGACGGAACGTTTCTTTGGCCGGCTGAAAAAAGTACTGAAAAGTCTTTTATCGGGTGGCAATAAGGTTCGTGCTTTCAACGGTTGGGTTATGCCTTTACTTATATACACCTTTGGCATATTAAGGTGGACTCAGACTGAACTAGACGCCCTGGACGTAAAGGTCAGAAAAATGCTTACGACGTATCGCATGTATCATCCACGATCATCGGTGATGAGATTGTACATCCCACGGAAGTGTGGAGGGCGTGGCTTTCTTAATGCCAAAAACCTACACAACCGAGAGGTGTGCAATCTCAGGAAATATTTCCAACAACGTGAAAGTGGATTACATTGCGACGTCGTAGCAGTTGACAATGGCCTGACACCACTATCCATGGCGAACAGGAACTGGCGCATACCACAGGTGTTTACTACCCAGAGTCGCATGGACGTATGGAAGAGTAAAGAGCTGCACGGGCGGTTCTACAAGGCCCTTCATGGACCTGATGTAGATCTGCTCGCGTCGGTGGCCTGGCTACGTTTTGGTGATCTCTTTGGAGAAACCGAAGGTTTTGTCTGTGCAATTATGGACGAAGTTATCAAGACGAATAACTATCGGAAATATATCCTGAAGGACGGTACGGTCGACATATGTCGCGCATGCCACCGTCCCGGAGAGTCACTCAGGCATATAGTTTCCGGTTGTTCTCATCTTGCTAACGGCGAGTACTTGCATAGGCATAATCAAGTAGCTAGGATTATACACCAGCAACTTGCTCTTAAATACGGCCTTGTGAACTCTGAGGTACCGTACTATAAGTACGCACCAGCGCCGGTTCTTGAGAATGGTCATGTCACGCTCTACTGGGACCGGTCTATTATCACAGACAGGACTATAATAGCCAATAGACCTGATATTGTGATTATAGACCGGGAGACACGCCGTGCAATTCTAGTTGATGTTACCATTCCGCATGACGAGAACCTCGTAAAGGCCGAGAAAGATAAACTTTCCAAGTACTTAGACTTGGCCCACGAGGTTACCGCCATGTGGCATGTTGACTCAACGGTAATTGTTCCAATTGTCGTGAGCACGAACGGACTTATAGCGAAGAGTCTCGACCGTCACATAGAGAGACTCTCGCTTGGCAGTTGGGTCAAGACACAAATACAGAAGGCAGTACTTCTGGATACGGCCCGCATTGTGAGAAGATTCCTCACTCTGGAGCCCTGACCACCGGCAGCTTGGGTCTTCACTCCGCTGCCGATGGGTGCCCCTTTTTTTATATTTTTAAATGTTTTTCTTTTTTATATATAATTAATATTTAAAAATGTAAAAAAATGAGACAAAGATGAATAAAGGATATAATAATAATAAAAAAAAACATTATTAAAAGAAAAACTTATTATTCTTTGGTTTTTTGTTATGCCCCATTATCATAATTAATTCAGAACTTTGGACTACCCCCTAACTTTCTCTGCATCACTCTTTTGGTTGACTGGTAGATAAAGCCTCAGGCTTTAAGTCTGCCGTTTACAATTGTGTAATAAAGTTAAATAAATAAATAAAAACAGAGTGGAGTTGGAACCTAAAAAGATATCCGTTAAATGTCAGTTACATTTTTAGCCTTAATCATGTCAATGAATTTTGTATAAACATAGGGGTAATAACTATTAAGAGCATGGTACCTTACGCTGGTAAAATAATGATCTGTAAAAGTACTGTAAGTGATTTATAGACGATACAGCAAAAACTATTGCTTCAATTTAAACTTATACAAGTCGAAACCCGCGGATAAAATCTAGTTTAATAATAAATAAATATATTTACTTACTTCGCTGGCTCAGCGACCCTCCACCTCCCATGGCTCTACCAACCTCTCGGTTATACGAGCCGAATCTCGGGAGAGTGCGCTGTACTTGCATTTCGCATCTCTTTCCAGTCGCACCTGCTTGATCTCCCTACAAGTTCTCTATAGTGTCGCCTATCTATGCAATCATTGCATGGCTCAGCGACCCGTGGTGCTCTCTCGTTTCGGAGGCCAAGGTCCAATGGCCTCCGAAACGAGAGAGCACCTCAGTTTTCTATTCTGCGCGACGGCACGCCAGTTTACAGCGCCCATCTCGCGCCGGTCAGCCTGCACAGCATTGCTCCATTTTAATAAATCACTACATAGTATAAAACAAAGTCGCTTTCTCTGTCCCTATGCCCCTATGTATGCCTAAATCTTTAAAACTACGCAACGGATTTTGATGCGGTTTTTTTAATAGATAGAGTGAGGAAGAGACAAGAGGAAGGTTTAATGCCCATGCGAAGCTGGGGCGGGTCACTAGTATATTATAATTATAATAATGTACTAAATTAATAAAGCTCGAAAAAAACTGTACATTTAAACACCATATGTATGCGCGCTTCTGAAAATACTGCGCTTTACTTGGTATGAAATAGTTTTTATTCTGTGCTGGGTTTTGGTTTATTGTAGACATTTTCACACATCTGCTGACTTCAAACTTATATCTCTTTATTGCATCGGTATCAAATCGATATATTAAAATTTTGGAAATGACAACGGACCTTAACCTAGCTACAAAATAAAGCTTTATAGCCTAGGGCCTAAAAGAAAGAAATATTAAAAAAAAAAAAAATTACCCAACATGAGGGCCACCATCTTCATAGTCTTAAATTATTAAAGCATGCTATATTTATCATTATATTTCATAAGCGCTGCTGACGTCACCCATCTTTGGAAATGTTGTTGGAATCCGCCACCAGTTGTTGTAGAAAATTGAAATTAAGACCTTTGTTTGGCCCTTAGTCGTCTTTTACAACTTTTACTGGAAGATATGGAGTAGACTACTCTTAATCTTTCTTGACCTGTTGTCTAGACCTAGTTGACCGAGCGAGCGAAGCGAGCGAGAGTCTCCATCTCGAGACTGGCAAATTTTGCTTTTGTCCGGATGTCTGTCTGTTTGTTCCGGGCTAGAGGTCGCATTTCTGCACGGATCCTAATGAAACTTGGCACACGTGTTCCTTGATTTATTGGCAATTTTTAGTCAAGAGTTTTTTTTCGATTAGAAGTAAATTGGGGAAAAAAGGGGGAAAGTTTTCTGTGACGTTGTTTACGAACGGATCCTAATGTAACTTGGCACACGTGTTTCTTGATTTTTTTGCAATTTTTTGTCGCGAGCTTTTTTTGATTGGAGGGAAAATGGGGGGAAAAAGGAGGAAAGTTTTCTGAGACGGTATTTACGAACGAATCATAATGAAACTAGGCACACAGGTGTTCCTTGGTTTTTCGAAGTTTTATGTCGAGCTTTTTTTTGATTGGGGGTAAATGGGGGCTAATATAGGGGAAGTTTGTTATATTGCTTATATCACTTGCCGCAGGATGGTTTTTTTTACAAATTAATATGCCCTATCGTTTTCGGTCATAGATAAGTTTTTTATTTTTATTTAACAGAATGGTAAATATCTATCTATAGAGGTTTGAAAAAAAAAGAAAAGGGGGTTTACGGAGGTAGTTCGCGAGGTCTACTGTTCACAGAACCGCTATTATAAATTGAAGTTGCACGCACTGTGTCTGTCTGTCTGTGCGGGCAAAACTTAAAAACTAAAAATGGATTTTCTTTCATGTGGCTTCACCATGAGATAGAGTGATTCCCAGAAAAGGTTTTAGGTATATGATACAATAGGGTTTTATATGAATACTAATAATTCTAAGGCGGTACGAAGTTCACCGGGTCCGCTAGTATATGTAAAATGAGACGCGGGAAACAACTAGTATATACATATTCTAATTTATCGCATGTTACGATGTAGACACGATATTAATTTGTACCAAGGGTCTAAACTTTTGTGACTTTGACGATTTGTACGTGAACCTTAAATACAAATTAATGAAAGTATAGAATTTACACATAATGTTATAAAAAAATATTATTATAATTAAAAGTATAACAGAAAAAATCGCGCTTTGCACACTAATTTATTTGTAACTGAGCGGCCAATTTAAACTATAACATAAATTTACAGTCAATTATAGAGTATGTGTCTTTCAAACCAGTTATCTTCTGTCTTATGGCTAAAGATAATAGTTTTAAGTAGACTATTAAAAAGAGTACGGTAGAAAACGCAACGCTACATAGTAGAAAACGTAATTCTAAATAGTAGAAAACGCTGAAATAAGCAAGTAGGAGTGGAAAGAATGATCAATAAGTATATAAAAAAAATATATAAACTTTCCCAATTTTAAGTTTATACATAATGGGCTATAGTTAATAAAAACCAACTCTGATTTCATGTATATAGTTTCAATTCTCAAGAGACTGATAGTCGATTAAGGAGACTTAAGCGATGCCGCTAGCAACCCATCACTATTGATTTCCTGCTTCAACTACTATAATGCTAAACGTGGCCTAAGGTCTTATAACCCTAGGCTTTATCCACCCCGTATTAGACAAAGACGTGATTATTTATGTACGTGTATATTCTCAAGATAATGTCATTCAAGCGACAAGATCACAATAGAAAATTCTGTAATATCTACTATAGTTTATTTTCACTGTTTGTATACACCCCGTAAGACCCTCAGAACTGGAGAGAAATTAATTAAAACTTGCACACCGTGGCATGTGCACCAAACGTAAAGACAAACATACAGTCGTTAATATTAAGTAGTATTCAAAGATGTTGTACTATTTACATTCCATCAGAAGAAATTAACAACTTTGAGATACTCGGAACTGCAGATACGTGAACTGTTTAATTATTAATTTATTATATTCACATGGGTATTAAAATCTTTCTCTTGAATCACTCTATCTTAAATTAGTAATCTGTCTCTTACTTACTAATAATAATAATAATCTCTTCTTCTTGGTGCAAGTGTGTTTCCTAGTTATATCTTCAGCATATACTTCAGAGCTCAGGGTACGCTTTAAATCATGGTCCTGATTCAGCGGTGCTAACTGTATAATTACGTAACCCTTACGGAAAAACAAGACCTATAGAAACATGACCGTGGTATGTTAGTGGCCAAAACTGTCAGATTTTACAGACTGCCTAAAGTCATCTGACATAGCGGACTGCCATCTACCGATAACAGCCGGGACCAACGGCTTAACGTGCGTTTCGCAGCACGGAGGAGCTCAAGATAGAAATACCACAAATGGCGACCAATCCAAATATGGCCGCGCGCTCACCGTCGCTTGACGCGCGCTAGCATTATAAACTTCAATAAACATCGAGCTTCTAAAACGTTGATTACACCTATTTCTTTAAAAATTATTAATGCTCAAACTTCAACTGAAGCAAAAATTCAGAAATCCGTTGAACATTAAAATTTTATACATTACAAAAACACTGTATCAGTCAATTTATGCATAAACACGCCTTTTCATCGAATTTTTGTTTTCAATTACAAAAGGCACGAGTGGGTGTTTACAGTAAAACAACCGTTGGCCACAGTCTTTTATTAAAATTTTCTAAATGATTCCGTCTAAATGTATTTAATTTGGTCAGAGAGTGAATAAAAATATGAAATGAGGAAACATAAGAAAGGAAATATGTTGATATACTCAGTGGTTGAGTCCATAATAATACTAGCTTTTGCCCGCGGCCTCACCCACGTTTACTTTCCTCGGGAACAGTGCTATTTCCCTGGATGTAAGGAACCCTATGTCCTTCTCCTGATTCTAAGCTACCTCCCCAACAATTTTCAGCCAAATCAGTTCAGCCTTTCTTGAGTTATAAGCGGTTATAGAGCGGTCTATAGCACTGGTGATCGCATACACATAATATGTGGGGAACGATGGACCGATGAAGATGAAGGTACAGTCGGGAGCACATAAACCCCCTTTACCGTACAAATCATTTATTATTACCTATTAAACTTACCCCTGAACTTTGACTCTCTGCATCACTGGTTGGTTGATTAACGTTGAGTTGGTAGAAAAAGCATGGCTCATACTTTGGGTTCATGTTAGGAACATGTTATGTAATGACGGTCAATAAAAAAAAATATACAGGCAACATAGTAATTAGGAATATCATCATCATAAATATACACAAAAATCAATGCCACTTTTCGTTGTAATTTTATAACTCAAAAACGGGCTCACCCATCCAAACCAAATGTTTAGGCTTTGGACTATTTAGTAGATGGATGTGAAATTTGCACAAAATCGGTCGAGCGGTTCTTCAATTATCACATTTTTACGTAGTGAACCAACAATAAAAAAATATCTTGCCCACAGACCGCGTTTTTGTAATTCTATAAATGACAAATTAGAAAAACTTAGAAAATGTCAACAAAGAATTGCTAGTTCAAAAACCCACGTAAGCACAGCTTCGGGCAGCCGCTAGTTTAATGATAATTAGTTCTTGTTAGTAAAAAACGCAGTAAAACGCAAACTACAGGGTTTGCAGTAATTAACCAAGTAATTCTAGTTGTTAGCCTCTAACGAGGCCAAAGAAAAAAAATATCACCATGAATCATACTTAACAATAACACTAAGCTTACTTACAGTATAATTATAGTTTTAAATAGACTGAGATGAATATGGTTTAGATATGGGTTCATTTTTTATCAAAAAATCATTTCCTATAGGCAACGGTCAAAATATGACCTTTCACAGCACATTAGTAAGTACCTAATGCAAGAACGACTATTTTAAATAAATTTCAAACAAATATTAATGTTTCTATGTACTACTTTGTTATATTTACTGTACCTATATTGTGGAAAGAAATAAATATACGTTAAACAGACACATTTTTATTTTTTCTTTCTATTATTCATTTTAAATGTCCCTCTATCCATTTCAGTCAAAATTACTAAATGTACACTCATAATATTTTTACTATTTTATTATATGTATTGTATAGATGAGAAACTAAGACATACGGTTCTTTTAGAAAACGTTATTAAAATTAATAAAGCATAATGCATGAATTTGTGCAAATCCATATCCATACTAATCCATACTTCCATATCCATATCCTTACTAATATTATAAATGCGAAAGTCTGACCTGAGGTCAAACATAGGCTACTTTTGGGCGCGATATAACCGAGTCCCACGCGGGGCGGAGCCGCGGGGAACAGCTAGTACTAAATAATTCAATCATTCAAACGCCCACGACTGACTAAACCAGAGGCAATATTCTTAAAAGTATACCAAAATCACATACAGCTCAAGTGTTTTAGCTCCAAATTACCGCACTTTTGTCGTCCGTGCCTGGAATCCCAACCGCAGTGGTCCAAAGAGAGTCAACGTTATATTATTTCAAGGTCACACTGAGATACGAATACAAATCGGGATTTACAAAGCAAAATATCGAAAGAACAAACCACTTCTACCAAAACTACCTCTTTTCTTGTCAAAATTTTTTTTAAATATGGTTAAGGTCGGAAGAAACGTTAAGAGTTGGTCCCGGCTGCAATGTAGTAGAATCTTATAGCCACTTTAGGTGTATTGATGTGCGTTATAACCTCTAAAATTTGGTCCTTTGCCCATGGTTTCTTCACTGTTTCACATTGAGAAAAATAGTTTCCGGTTTGCCTCCATCAAGTCGTCTACAGGGCTTGGAACCAGTATTTTGAAGGCCCAAAAATAACCTGGTAATTTAACACCGGTCGATTTAAGGATCCTAAATCAGAGTTGTTACGAAAAAAACATATTGTTTTAATCAGTGTGTTTAAAACACGTTTAAAACTCATAGAAATAAAACATCGATTTTTTCATTCTGTTTTTAAACAATGTTTTAAACATGTTTTCAACAAAGTATTTATTGACAAATTAAACAAGTTCATGTTTAGAAAATAAACATTATATTATTATTTTATAATTATCTTTTTACCATCATATACCTTTTATTTATATATATTATATAATTATCAGACACATTATTAATGATTTATTCTTCAAAGTAGGTTTCTTGATCTTGACTCTCCTGCAAATCTAAATAATCATAATGTTTTGACATTTTTTTATTGAGAGACTTAAAAACTGTTACCAATTTGGCAATTTTTTCAATGTCAATGCCAAAGAAATGCGCGCTTGCCAGTGTTGCCGTGAGCCCATACAGCCAAGTAAAAATATGCGCCTGCGAATAAATCATTTTTTAAACATGAAAAAAATCGTCGTAACAAAACGTGAAAAAAAAAACAATGAATTAAACATGAAACATTGATTAAAGCAAATAAAACAAATAAAACTTGTCTTTTTTTTTAATTTCTTGTTTTTTTTGCAACTCTGTCCTAAATACATGGTTCAGATTCAGACCGTTATTTTTGGGTATATACCGGTTGAGCGGAACCATAATACTTATGGGTTGCTGTATAAATGTATGGACAGACAAATGAACTGGTTTATGATTTCAACCAAGTTTCCGAGCCCTGGTCGTCTTACAGGATGAGGCAGGGGCGGGACACGATAGCAAGTGCGCCTTAGTTTAAGCCTACTCCCATTGCTCAACTGAAAACCAGAAAATCTCCCGTTCTTCTGCAAATCCTGACATCTGCCGACCCTTACTCGAAGAATATATATCCTTATAGACCAGGGCAAATTGTATCCTGATGGAAGCTTTTTGTCTAAGGGAAACTCCTTTGAAGGAAAAAAAAGTCCCTTGGAAGGAAATCGACCTTTTCCCTTCTTGACTCTAGCTCTCAAATTTCGAAACTATTATATCTATAATATTTGCTTATAAATGGTTTGATATGTAAATGTTAATGTTGTTAATATATTATGTACTGAATTGTATACTGCCAATTAAATTATACTTTTGTACATTCTTTGTTTTATACTAACAGTGTCATATGAAAATAAATAACAATATACAAGAGTAATGTACGCTTGCGTTTGTAAATAGCTACTTTATTATAAGATTTACAAAGTCTATTTCGGTCTGGTTTCACATTGAAAACGTATGCTCCTAGCACACAATACTAATTTTACATCTTAAAATTTTAAAATCTAACAATCTTATAAGTGAAATACATTATGAGTTCATATTCCTTAGCGATGAGGAACAATTTTTTTTTAAATAAAATTTAGTAGGCAATCAGACATACGGCCTACCTAAGGGTAAGCGGTCACGTAGCCCTTTTACGCCTGTAGCACCATGAATAACGTGGGCACTGCCGACCCTCGAGGAATCCATTTTAAAAAGTAAAATTGTTAAAAAATGTAAAAGATCCATCGCACTTTTAAACAGTCGAGTTCGAAAACACGAGGAATAATTAAAACAAGGTATAACAGCCGCAAAAACATTTCCACTCTCTAATTACAGTGAGCGGAAAATCCTCAATGGTTCTTCCTTATAGCACTCCATTTTTGTTAACCAATTGCTTACCCGACTGCAAGGAAGGGTCACGTTTTTCGCTCTTAATTTGTACAAGCGACCCGCCCCGGCTTCGTATGGGTATAAAAACCTTTCCCTTGAATCACTCTATCTATTAAAAAAACCGCATCAAAATCCGTTGCGTAGTTTTAAAGATTTAAGCATACAAAGAGATATAGGGGCAGAGAAAGCGACTTTGTTTTACACTATGTAGTGATGTTGTTGTTCGTTATGTATGTCATAATCATCATCATCACATCATCCACAGGATGTCCACTGCTGGACATAGACCTCCCTCATAGATTTCTGATCGGACCGATACAAATCGTCCAGGTGGCCTACTGCCAGCTCTAAAAACCATGCAAGATCCAGTGAGTAAGCGAGACAGCGCAATACATGATGTAAGGCGACATCTCCCTCACTCGATCGTTCTTGCATGGTTTTATGAGATAATAGTAAACCCCAAGCCTGGCCAGACCCTGTCCCATGTCCCAGACAAAGAAGACGAAGAGAAAAACTGAAACTGTGACAAACTCAAAGACCTAGAAGACAGAAGCTGGCCTCTGGCCGAGAAGGCAAGCGAGGCGTACTTGTGAACGTAAGCCCCCTAAGGATGGAGGAGAGTTATTAAAATGCAATGATTGCATAGATAGGCGACACTATAGAGAACTTGTAGGGAGATCAAGCAGGTGCGACTGGAAAGAGATGCGAAATGCTAGTACAGCGCACTCTCCCGAGATTCGGCTCGTATAACCGAGAGGTTGGTAGAGCCATGGGAGGTGGAGGGAAGACCCTGTCCCATGTGGTAAACGAATACCCACTTCGTTGTTTTCCCGGCAAAATGGCGGGAATTCACAAATTCACACCTGCCACTGCAAAAGATGGAGGAAAAGAGAGGACGTGGACGATCACCAACGACTTGGATGACAACTATACGGTCAATACGGAATGATATGCGAGCGGCTAATGTTGATAACGATATGACCCAATTTATAGCCTTGTAGCGAAAATGTATAAGGAGTGCTGACCCCAAATAATATGGGAATAATAAGGCAAGGCAGAAGAAGAACAACTTAAAACTATGAAAGTATGTATATGTAAGCGAGCTCTATCTTAGACCACGTCTGCACTTACCATCAGGTGAGGTCGTGGTCATCGTTGGTCATTGAATATTTAAAAATAAAAGTGCATTGCAAATAGTGATGTGCCGTTCCCAAACTCCCGTTCCTGGGGAATTTTCCTCGTTTCAGTTTCCGGGAATATTCCCGGGAATGTTCCCAGTTTTTGGGAACGTTCCCAACGAAAACAAAAAATATTTTTGAATTGTTTTACTTTTGTATAACCTATCCTTATTCGTAGTGTTGTAAAGATACTGTAAAAAAACTGGAAATAAAAAAAATTTTTACAACTTTCTCTAAAAATTTCATTTTGTGGGAATAAGCCCGGGCACGTTCCCGGGCTTGTGGGAAAGTTTCCAGAAACGAAGGAAAGTTCTCGGGAACGGCACATCACTAATTGCAAAGCAGATTTTATTGAATAGACCATTTCTGCATCTAACAAATATCGGACTTACTTACAGTTCAAATAGTTCGTATCATAACTTTCTGTTTGAACGTGGTTCAAAGTTAACATCGTTAAAAAGGTATTATTACCTAGGTTCTATTCAGTTAGAAATACACGGAGATAATTAATTTTAATAACGTTCATATGTTTAACTCCACCAGTTATAATTATGTTTGTAGCTTTGAAGAGAGTATGTGAAATTACTTTTTAATTATTTTTGTAATATATTTACTAAGATTAGACTTTACCACATAATTAGTAATAGTACTACGTACAGAACGGACACTCACACCCTCCCACCATAGTCACGTGCCACTATTAACATATTCATTCATAGTAGGTAACGCGGCGCGAGTAGCCCTACTTGTTTCACTCACACAGTGAAGCGTATACAAACGTCATTGTTTATTAGTGGGTGTAGTAGGTATCGGAATCGTTCACATTGTATGGAGTGTCCGGGGTGTGACTTTACATTAAATTCGAGAAAAAAACAAAAACACAAAAAAAATACAATTTTATCAAATTCGAAGTACTGTTTCCCGCGGATCTAGTTAGTGCCTATATGATGTATTGGACTGAAATAAATATTCCGAGTAGAAGAAGCTATCGCATAATTCAGAAATAATTGAAATATGTTCAGTTTGCAAAACTGTTAAAAGTGGCCGTTTTAAGCAATATTGCAATTTGTAACTATAGGAAACTATAATATAATAAATAAATCCAGAACCTAAAATTACATAAGACGGATTTTCGATAACTTGTGTTTTCAGTGAATAATACGAGTATAATGATTTTATCTGATGGTGCCGCTAGTGTTCAACAAGGTATAATCTTAAGTCATCTGACCATATTTTCTGGCTTTCCTCTCTTTCTATACGCATTTGCTGGGACCGAGGTTAAATAAAATTAGGAAAAATATACAACGAGGAAATCACAAACATAGATATATCAATAGGCGGACTTATCACTCATGTAATCTTTTCCAGACAACTTCAATGATAGGAAATAACAATACAATACTCTTTTTTGCACCGCAAAATAATAAAATTACATAAAACTTAATGAGGCTCAAGGGCAGACTTATCGCTAAAGAAATAACCGTTAGCAAGATAGTGGTCTATTCTTTATGTCGATACCACAGAGCCTATAACATCCTCGAGTGTAGTAGCCATAATCAACCACGTTTGGTGCATCTATTGACGTCCATAGGTCATTAATTTGCATACAGCTATGCATATATGCTCCAGTTCACCGCATGATGCGATTATTCCTACATTTGCTGGTAATAATTCTCAATTGAGATTAGCTTATTCTCTTTGATCTCAGCGTTTCTCCAGTTGCTTTTTCAGTTACGATTTGGAGCCTAAAAGGATGCGCTTTTCTGCTTTTTAACCTACTTCGAACCTGTCAGGGTTGGCCTCGAAAAATTTACTTCACCAGAAATCGGCGAGCGTGTATGACGAGAGTGTTGAGTGTGGAGGAAGCGAGGGAGGTATGTAAGGATCGTAGCCAATAGATATCACTACCACTAGTCCCTGCCTACCCCTGCGAAAGACAGGCTCTTATATGTACTTATGTATGTATGTAAGTATGTGTTTTCGCGCACTGTATGTCTTGCGTTTGACTAAACCGATTAAGATGCAGTCTTCATTATTTAATACATTTAGGTTTTGGTCTTATTTTAACCTACTTTATGGATATGCTTTCTATATTATTGTAATTAGAAGGTCGCAGGAAAGCGCTGGATGCAGGCCGCTCCGAACGGCTATTTTGAAAATCCTTGGGGACGCTTGATAGACGATATAGATATATACTTATCATTTGTTGATATAATCCTAACTAATATTATAAATGCGAAAGTGAGTTTGTATATTTGTTTGTTTGTTACCTCTTCACGCCCTATCTATTAAACCAATCTTCCTGAAATTTCGCATACACATAGCTAGGAGTATTGAGAAGGACACAGGGTACCTTTCGTCCCGGGAAAAAGCACTGTTCCCGAGGAAAATTCATGCATGCAAAGCCGCGGGCGAAAGCTAGTAGAAATCTAAAGTGCGTCTGTAGTTTTTAATTTTATGATTTATCTAGCCGATAAGATAATAAAGCAATTAATATAGCAAAAACGTATATACCGCGTATTCAACTGCTTGGAGAAACTAGTCTACGTGTTGTTTTAATCACCCCGCCCAAGCCTCTAAAGAGTACGCGTATTAAAACCATAATATAAAAAAAGAAATGCAATATTAAATTATTGGAGTGCTAAAAAATTTTACTCACTTCAACTTAAAACTATTACACTTGCAAAGTTAATAACTAAAAATAGTTAATACGAGAAGTTTCAACAAGGGCAATTAAACGGTAATTTTAACTTTTTACACGTAGGTACAGTTCGCGAAGATTAACTTTTTATTGGGAAGCGAGAATTGAGTTGGACAGTTAACAAGATATATGCTTCTAACTTTCCATTGGTTATAAACAGTCAACTGTACAGATGATATTTAACACTTTCGCTGACAGTAATGCTTCTCAACGTAGATAACAATCAACTGTTAACGTTATCTCGTTGACTCGCGAAAGTGATAATAGAGATGGTGATTTGAGTGACTGACTTCTGAGGTTTATATCTTCAGTACTGATTTTCGGCCTCTGACGTGGTTTTTTTAACGACTACCAGATGGCAGCTGGGACCAACGGCTAACCGGGCCTTTCGAAGCACGACATTATCTTTAACTATATCCATACTTAATATTATAAATGCGAAAGTCTGTCTGTCTGTCTGTCTTTCTGTCTGTCTGTCTGTCTGTCTGTCACCTCTTCACGGCTAAACTGCTGGACCGATTGTGATGAAATTTGGTAGGGATGTAGTTAACGACCCGAGGTCAAACATAGGCTACTTTTGGGCGCGATATAACCGAGTACCACGCGGGGTGAAGCCGCGGGGAACAGCTAGTATGTTATAAATATACCAGATGGTAAGATGACCTGAAGGTCGCAGGCAGGCGCTGGTTGCAGGCCGCTTCCAACCGGTCATTTTAGAAATCCTTGGGCCAGGCCTATGTCCAGTAGTGGACGGCCTGCGGCTAAAATTATGGTATATATATAAAAGAAAGTCGTGTTAGTTACTACACTCAAGAACGACTGGACTAATTTCTCTGAAATTTTGCATACTTTAAAGTATTTTTAAAGGATAGAGGATAACGTCCAAATAGCACTGTTCCCGAGGGAAGGTCACAGCTAGGAATCTATCTAAAATTTAATAGCTGTGATCTTGTCAGTAGTCTGAACGTGTTTAAAATTAAAAAGAAAAAAAATGTGACTCAAGTGCATATGATCTTCCGCTAGCTCCTTTACGTCCGAAGCCAAGTGACAATTTCAAAATGCTAACGAATGTCGACAAGAACAAAATGTATGGGATTGACATAAGCTGCGGTAAATCACGTGGTCAATCTTATGTCAATCATACATTTTGTTCTTGTCGTACCTCGTTAACGTTTTGCGAATTGTGACTTTGGCTAAGCCCCCTGATACGACAGGACTTCCGTGTAATATAATATTCAAATAAAACCTATCTTTAAATGTGAAGCACCTATAACTGATGCCGCAAACATTTTCCAGGTTTAAGTACAAAATTAAAGAGTTATTGCACGACGATGAACGCGCGTTGAATATTAAATCAGAATTTGGATTGAGGTGTCAAAATGTCTGTTGTACAGCGACAAGCGATTATCAAAAGGCTAAGGGTATTATGTACATTATTTGGTTATATTTTATGTGACAATTTTTCCGGTTGTGGGACGTACAAAGTGAAAAACAAGCCTTTAGAAAGCGTTTAGTCAGCTTGAAAAATATGTCAATTTTGGACCATTGTCCATGATATTTTTTTAATTATATTAGCAGCGAAGTATTCGGCTCTAGTAAGATGGGCTGTTATAATTAAGGCCTATCCTCGCTCTCGATACATTGTAGGTGTCACTAGCGCAATGTCAACTCATGATTTAGGATATATTGCCACAGTAGATAGCTAATCCTTATCGAACACTACTGTTTTGTGGCAGAATCCATATCCATACTAATATTATAAATGCGAAAGTCTGTCTGTCTGTCTGTCACCTCTTCACGGCTAAACGGATGGACCGATTGTGATGAAATTTGGTAGGGATGTAGTTAACGACCTGAGGTCAAACATAGGCTACTTTTGGGCGCGATATAACCGAGTCCCACGCGGGCGGAGCCGCGGGAAACAGCTAGTAATAAATAAAATTAATATACTAGCAGTAGCAGTCCATCCTGGCTAAGCTCACTTGTTACTCGGAGATATTAAGGCTTTTCCACGGTGAAAGAAATTTCGAATCGGACCAGTAATTTCGACATTTGTTACGAACAAATAAACAACCAATAAAACCTTTTCTCTTTATAATATTAGACTAGAAAAGGACGAGATACCCAAGCTGGAATATCTTTGTTCTAAAGTCTACCTCTGGTACTGGTTGTTTACGGTCTAGTTTCCAAATGAAAAGGGCCGTGGGCTGTTGCTTATTTGTAAAGTTGGTTTCTCCAGAACTATTTTGGGTCTCTTTCATCTCTTGTCTTAAATAGGTATATTTTTTCATACATACATATCAAACGCCTGTCTTCCGTAGGGGTAGGCGGAGACTAGAGATTTCCATTGGCTACGATCCTTACATACCTCTCTCGCTTCCCCCACACTCATCACTCTCGTCATACACGCTCGCCGATTTCGGGTACTCCTAATGTCTCCCTCTTTCAAAAGGTTTGCGATTTGGTCGCAGTATGTTTATTTTTTTCAAACCTAGATAACATCCCAATTGACTTAGATACACATAAAATTTATCGCCACTCGTTGTCTACAAGACGACAGCCTTAAAAGCCTACGAGTAAATGACTCGAATTCGTAAGAAGTGTACATCGGCTCCATAGACATAATTAGAGCTGTCGAAGACTTGGCATTTTTTGGACGTTTCATATTCAACACATTTTAATTGTTTTTAAAGTAAATTTAATTTAAAAAAAATCTTACATTGTATATATATATATAAAAATATTTAATATTATGTAAATATAAAATGATTGTTTACTTTATTAAACTTGGTATATTGATAATTTACTGCGACACCAGAGGGCTTAGCCCCAAGTCAAATTCGCAAAACGTTAACGAGGTACGACAAGAACAAAATGTATGGGATTGACATAAGATTGACCACGTGATTTACCGCAGCTGATGTCAATCCCATACATTTTGTTCTTGTCGACATTCGTTAGCGTTTTGAAATTGTCACTTTAACTACAGGTGCTGAGCTCTACCACAGATTATAGAATGCTATACTAGCAGCTCCTACATCGTTGCGGCTTAATGCCAACAGTTATTATTACTAAATGTCAGATTATGTGTTGGCCAAATTGCATTGGCAAGACAAGTACCCCTGTAAAAAATTCGGTCAATCGCTTCATTGTACTTACTCTGTCTTGTGATTCTAGGAAAACCTCATATGAAAATGACAAGTCTAACTCCTAGAAGTCTATGGTCTACTCAAATATTTATCTAACGCGTTCGGTGTCTCGTTCTTCAGAACGGCGGCAGTCAGAATTTCTTGTGCTTGAATATTTTACTGTTTTATTACCGTGTAACGTGACTTTTATTCGGGGATAATTGGAAATATTATGTTTTTCTTTATTATACTTTTTTTGGGCACTTACAGTATTTTTTTTCGACTATACAACATTATAGGTAAAAGTAATGCTAGGCTTACATAACATGCCGTTGGTCCCTGATGACATCTGGTAGTCGTTAAAGGAACTACGCCAGAGACCGAGAGGCGGTTCCGAAGAACTTTGACACCAGGGTGAACATGGTCGATTGACCGTGTCACCTACATGAAATGATAATCATGCCTGTTATTTTGTTAGGCGTAGGCAAGGAATTAAGATTTCTATTTAAAAGTACAGCAATCTACTTTATTCATGTTTCATAGTGTCGCATAGTAGAACAGCCTCCTTGGTCCAGTGGTTTAGGCGTTTGCCTCAAGACTCGTGGGTAGTGGGTTCGATTCCCTCGGTAAGCATACTTTGTTTAGTTATTTCCAGTTCCAGTTTGGTCAGGACATTGCAGGCTTCCATTATCTATTATATATTATGCTGGAGCCTATAAGTAGGCTTTTAAAACCACGAACAAATATCTTATTCTCGCTTTTTATCATACAAAGTCGCGGGCACAGCTCGTTATGCGATAAAACAGAAATACGCACAACTTACTGTAGATATAGAGAGATATAGCTCACCACTTAACTCAAGATTACTACCCACTTATATCGAAGGGTTTAATCTCGTCTCCTGGTAACAAATTAAAGAGGGTAAGAGATGAAGTATTATGTGCAGTAAGTTTTTTTATCA
The DNA here is from genome assembly GCA_947044815.1 of Apomyelois bistriatella. Taxonomy (NCBI): domain Eukaryota; kingdom Metazoa; phylum Arthropoda; class Insecta; order Lepidoptera; family Pyralidae; genus Apomyelois; species Apomyelois bistriatella. The sequence goes on from OX345705.1 coordinate 1,616,313, forward strand.
ATGTATATCTTCATCCCAATGATAGTATAGTTTATTTTGGAATGAGCCTGACTCCCACAACACAGGGATATTTATCGTGTCAGAGCGATACAATTTTTTTGTAATATACATACATACACGTCTTTATCCCATACGGGGTAGACAGAGCCTAGGGCTATAAGACCTTAGACCACGTTTAGCATGATGACAGTTGAAACAGGAAATCAATAGTGATGGGTTGCTAGCCGCATCGTCTATATCATGATTCCCGCTTTCACCGATTCCCTCAGTCGACTTTTACGTCTTTTGCGGGAAGAAAAGCAGCTGGTACATTCTATGTTTTTCCTTTTTCTAACAGACCAGCATGGAAGGCCTCTTTTCCACTCATCGCTCTTGTCCTCCTTTATCATCCTTTATCAACTACCATCATGCTTAACATGGCTTAAGGTCTTATAGCCCTAGGCTCTGTCTACCGCGTATGGGATAAGGACGTGATTATTTGTATGTATGTAAGTAAATAAACTATGTTCCTTTTCAAAAAGGGATGGACGGATTGCAGAAGAAAAGTTGTAAGAGAAAAGAGACATATATGAATATTACGACTACAGATTATGGGAAAAGGTTAAGAAAATGACGATGGTGCTAAACATAAACAGTGTAAGTATCAGTATACTTTTGATGGTTGAAAAAAAATTAAATACGACCCGTATAAATCTATAATTGTATTATTACCAAGAATTTTGAATCGCGCGCGGTCTCTCGCGAGGCATTTTTTTTAAAACTCATATTATTTTGAATTTGGTAAAAAATAACGTTCCATTTTTAAAATGTTAACCTGATTAATAAGTAAGTTTACCAGTAACAAAACTGTAAAAGAATAATTATATTTCTGTGTTTTGAGTATTTTGTACCCAAGACGTTGATATATAGGGTTGTCCCGATAAAGTACTGTCCTATATTTTTATTAAGGGCTGTCGCCGTGATTGATCTGGTTTCGGGACCTTTTGTTTAGTGTGTCGGGTGTCAATACATCTTTGAAGTACTCGATTCGATAACCCTATCACAGTGACAGTTTTGCCCTTTTGAGGGCTTGTTGGGACGATGCGAATTATGTATTGACACGCGTATAAGGTATTGAGTTTTTTTTTAAAGAAGCAATAGATTGCAGTTCCCAGAATTCAGAAATTTTAACAAGAAGTGGCATAGCGCACGAAAAGCGTGTCACTAGTTTGACTTGCAAGCCAACGTATCATACAGAAAAATGGGCGGGGAATTTGATTGCGTCATTTATTGCCACTGTTATTGGTCGATAATATTAGGTGGCTTTGTTGTAAACTACGTAATACATTTCTATTAAGGTGTGGTGTGGTTTACGTGTGTTTACATGTATTAATTGAAGATAAGAAGACAGAATACGCAGCCACACTCATCCGGGAACTAAATCCGCGTCAAAACATTTCTATTCGGATAATTTCTCTATTCTATGTTGCTGTTATTTTCTTTCTTTGCATGTTTGCTTGTAATAACTTTATTATATGAAACAAAAATGAATAAAAAAGCATATAAATAAAACAAAAGTACAATGGTGAACTTATCCCTACTTACATGATACAAATTTCTTGTTTATTGTAGTATTATAGTTTTATAGGCTACTAATATAGTCAGCTAATAATTTAATGTCTCGACAAGAAGAAGTATTCTTTATACTTAATTAGCGACCCGCCCCGGCTTCGCACGAGTGCAATATTGTAGGTTTTACTTACATAAAAACCTGCCTCTTGAATCACATTATCCATTTAAAAAACCGCATCGTACTCCGTTGCGTAGTTTCGAAGATTTAGGTAAACATACATAGGGACAGACAGCAGAAAGCGACTTTGTTTTATACTATGAAAAGATAAAGATGGCTCAATGACTGTAGTCCATTTAAGCAATTCTATTGTACAATAAAGTGTTTTTACTTACTTACTTACTCAATCTTTGTGATTTCCCTTCACCTCCCATGGCGCATCTCTTTCCAGTCGCACCTGCTTGATCTCCCTACAAGTTCTCTATAGTGTCGCCTATCTATGCAATCATTGCATTTTAATAACTCTCCCTCATCTTTAGGGGGCTTACGTTCACACGTATCTTTGTGATTTTTGCATATTTATTTTGACCAAACTAGATAATTTTCTAAAAAATAAACAGCAGTTTGTACTCCCTGCAAATTATGGAAGATTACAAGCCATTGTTACCAGCGTAGCTCGCGTGACTCTAAGATTTACTATAAATAGTCTCTGAGACCGGGGCATTGTAGTCCCCTTTGTTGCTTTGTTTTGTATTTCATTGCCTTCATACTACACTTGATACATGGGTATATGACTCGCGTGTAATACCAGTTATAATATGACATGAGTACATAACCCATGCAGCGAATATTAATTATTTAATACTAGCTGTTCCCCGCGGCTTCGCCCCGCGTGGGACTCGGTTATATCGCGCCCAAAAGTAGCCTATGTAGGGATTGCAATCCGGAAAAACGGATCCGGTAATCCGGCGGATCCGGAATCATTTAATGGTTACCGGATCCGGTACCAATATACCGGATCCGAAGACCGGATCCGGTACTTATATTTTTTTATAATTATTACTGAAAATAATTATTTATCGTAAGTTGATTAAACTAAAGAGTTCTAAACTAATTATTTTGATAATTTTTACCATTCATTCGTTCGACAGATTCATCTAATCATGATGGTATCCTGTCATAATCATAAATACCTACTTATAAGACTTGTTTGTTAGCATTCTCAAATACTTTAATAATGATTTTGATCTCATTTCAGTTAATTACGTAAGGTTAATTGTATCTATTAGATATTATAGTTACTTGATAATTAATATTGTTACTTATACATTGATCTATCTGTGAAAGTGAAATCTAGAAAGACTGAGCTACTCGTTACGTCGTAATTAACGAAAACAATTAAAACAATTAAAATTTAGTAGTGTGGGTAACTAGTAATAATTTTACGACTTAAAATTATTACTAGTTACCTACACTACTAAATTTTAATTGTTATCTTGTTGTCTATTTGTCTTAACATTGGTAAGGAAATAAAGTCGATTTTATATATTTGTGATTAATTTTTTTATGAACTACCTACATATAAGTGCAGTGACACTTGATTAACTCACTTATTTTATACTAAAAAACGAAAATCATCTTGATTTCATCAATCCGGCCGGATCCGGTCGGATCCGGCCGGATTGATGGGAATCCGGTCGTATCCGGCCGGACTGAAAATGACGCTGGATTGCAATCCCTAAGCCTATGTTTGACCTCAGGTCGTTAACTACATCCCTACCAAATTTCATCACAATCGGTCCAGCAGTTTAGCCGTGAAGAGGTGACAGACAGACAGACAGAAAGACTTTCGCATTTATAATATTAGTATGGAAGTATGGATTCGCTGCATCTGCTTGGGCAGATTTATACATATATATATTTATATATATACAGAAGATTTATATTTTCTAGGGGGCTTAGCCAAAGTCATAAATCTCAAAACGTTAACGAAGTACGACAATAATAAAATGTAGGGGATTGACCAAAGTAGTTCGAATCGCGCGCGCGACGCAGATTTTTTTTTTTTATCTATGGGATTGACATAAGATTGCCCACGTTATTTACCGCATAAATGTCAATCCCATACATTTTGTTCCTGTCGATATTCGTCAACGTTTTGAAATTGTGACTTTGGCTACGCCCCCATGTATTGTGAACCTTCTTGGCCTCATCCAGCACCACAAGGTAACGAAAGCGTGGCCGCCAGCTTTGTTTATGGCGGCCACGCTTTCGCTTTCCCTTGATGATTCGAGTCCATCGCCTGTTTAGGTGGTGTTAGGTGAACAGCTGGTGAATGATAAACTCGAGGATGATTTATAAACGCATTATAGTTAAAGAACCTAATGAAATTATCCTACCGTTCAACACGCTCATGATTTTGTAAGTTATATGGTTTAATAACACGGGTATTGAACGTAGTCGATAATATAAAAGAAAAATAAAAAAAATATCAAAACCCAAGCATGCTTTTTTCGTACCAAGAAATAAATTCCATTATATCGTTTAACACACATTATTTCTATAATTTACTGGCGGCGCTGAGATTTGGCTGACGGTGATAAGGGTTCGATCCTAATGTAGTGAAGGGAAGGGTGTTGAGTTAATATATATATATATATATATCCTCCTCCTCCAGTCGTTTGCTCACTACTGAGCGTCGTGATCTCTTTCCATTTATGGCGATCTTTTGCCCCGTGGATCGCGTTGGAGATCTGGATGTTGAGCTGCTGCTTATTTTGGTCAGACCATCGTCTCGGGCTACGTCTTCTAGATCTCCGTCCGTCCATCCTACCAGTGACCAAAAGCTTTTCCAGGCTGTCGTCTGGTTTTCGGGCTATGTGACCAAAATACTGTATCACTCTTTGAAGGCAAGTAGTTAATAACTCTTTTTTTTTATTTCCCCATATATTAATTCATTGTATTATATTTCTTTATATAATATATGTGTTTAGAAATAAATACACTCATAAGTATTAGACAAACAGAAATAATTCATTGCACCAAACAAATAATTATAATAAAATGAACGACGACGTACAGTGGGCTGCAGAGAAACCTGGCCCCCTTTCAATAGCGATACTTATGGCATGGGGGTCAGATTTCTCTGCAGCCCACTGTACATGACTTTACAAAAAGAGGATAGTTCGGATTTTTTTAACAGTTGGACCCTAAAAACTTACAAACTACTTCTTCATAAAATAATAATAGGTTAAGTACTTGGTCAATAGATCCGTGATTATTCCGTAAATTACCAGGCACGGCTAGAGAATTCCTGATGGAAAACGAAAAAAATAATAATAAATCTTCATTCTTTATTAATTGAGTCCATATTAAATAATAAATACATACAATATTTAAATTTAGATTCCTAATCCATCTTGCCATGAACCCATCTTGATTTTGGCTAAATAGAAAACCTCAAACTCATTATTCATACAAAATGCATGAGATGGTGTTTAATTTTTCGCGATGGTACGCGCCAAATATAATCTACAATAATCTGTTGTATCAGGGAGATATTAGTATATGAGTAACTTTACTTGCTTAGTTACTCACTCCTTATCTAAGGTACAATCTATATGGCCAACTGTACATTTTGTATGAAAGGCAAGTAAAGGCTTCCAATAATTCTCAATTTGAGACGAATTAAACGCAAAAATAAATGTCTCTTATCGCTTATAAATCAATGTTAGAAGCTTTCAACGAAAGTCGATATTCGAGAAGTTTCGTGATATTATTAGAGAGCTTTGGGTATTACATACAGATACACGTTAATTAGGGTGATTAATTATATAGAATTTGGCTCTTAGTCCCTAGATATTAAAGTATCTATTAGTTTTCTGTATTTTTCTCTGATAATCTTCTACTCGCGCAAGTTGCAAAAGTCAATCATGAATTAGGTGATGCGGATAGCAACCTATCACTGTTGATTTCCTGTTTCAACTACCATCATGCTAAACGTGGTGTTAGGTCTTATGGCCCAAGGCTGTGCCTACACCATATGGGATAAAGACGTGTATATACCTTTTAGCAATTCGATGGCCAGTTCATATCTAAGTGTCAGCTAGCTTTATATATCTCGTCACTAGCTGTTATATAAAATTTTAAATAAGTATCTATATAATACAAATGTGAAAGTGTGTGTGTTTGTATATTTATATTTTACGTCGAAATGGATTTGGATAAAATTTTGCATTGGGGTACCTTTAACTATAATAATGAACGTATGCTACTTTTTATAATATAATAATCATTTATTTTCGACCAACTAAGTATGGATCATTTATTGTTAGTAACAGAGATCTTAAAACCCTAATGTTAGTACACAAAAACCTACAATATAGAAACTAATCACATAAGTTCGTTCCTCAGCATATTATGTATCAAAATGTTTTTGTAATCAAAAATCATATTCCATTTAAAACAAAAGCCACAAAGTTTAACAACAAATTTTGACCTCGCTTAATAAAGAATACAATAAACGTATACGAAAAAGTATAATCATAACTTGTCTTACTTTATTCCCATTTCTGTTTAACCTCAAACAATAAACATTGAATCCAATTTTCCTCCCGGATTGGATGCAAGCGCCGCTTATCGCACCAGCCATGTAAATGTTGTTGGCTGTTATGCATACATTTCATGCACTGAGAAATGCATTCGTTACTGTGTATTTCGGATTCAGTATACTTTCAATACAGTATACCTAGTTGGAGATTTAATAAACGCAGACGCTAGTGACTACGTTAGCGATTTTGTATGACAAACCTTTACAACGCCATTGGCGGATAATTTAGAATGTAATTCTAATCCTGACATTTTTTATTCTATTTAATTTCATATTATATAATGTATTATATTACTAATAACTACTAGATATTGCTTAATGTCGCTATGCCCAAACTGGGTACATGTATAACTGCACTTTTTATTTGTTTCCTATTATGCTTACATTTACGCGAATAAATGAATTGAATTTATAGAAATTCCATACAAAATCCTAACGCAGTCGCTAGCGTCTGCGTTTAAAAAATCTCTTACTAGAGGTACAGTAGGTACTCAGTACAGCCCTGCAGTATGGATAAGATCACATGAACGATCCAGGCTTTATCAACCTCTGCCTTCGGATACTTGTCATTTTCTGGCCAGACAATATATCCAATGAATAACTGTGAGACCGATGACGGGAATCTAGCGAAAATAACTGGCATCAGCGGATTTCCAAAGAACGGAGGTGCTGAAGATAAACATGCCACTAGTGGTGACTAATCCAAGTCAGGCCCAACTCTTTATCGCTTTACACGAGCTATCGTTACGAACACGCACGCCCCGCTAGGCTATCGAACTCCTATCGGTTTTATATCATCATCATTTCAGCCGCAGTCTGTCCGCTGCTGGACATAAGCTTCCCCCAAGAATTTTCAAAATGACCAGTTGGAAGCGGCCTGCATCCAGCGTCTGTCTGCGACCTTCTTTAGGTCATCTGCACCCGTAGCCAAGTGACAATTTCAAAACGCTAACGAATGTCGACAAGAACAAAATATATGGGATTGACATAAGCTGCGGTAAATCACGTGGTCAATCTTATGTCAATCCCATACATTTTGTTCCTGTCGTACCTCGTTAACGTTTTGCGATTCTATAATCTGTGCTTTGGCTAAGCATGCAGACCATCTGGTCGGTGGGTGTCCGATGCTGCGCTTGCCGGTGCGTGGTCGCCATTCGAGAACCTGTCTGCCCCATCGGCTGTCGGCTCGTCGCGCTACGTGCCCTGCCTACTGCCATTTTTATATGATCTCTATTAATAATTAATTCGATTTAAGTAAAACACACAAGAGGATCTGAATAAATAATTACCTACGAATCAAATCCTGGGTTTTGGTTTAGAATCAAAAGGATTACCTATAAAAGGTTGTATTATAAAGGACACATTCAAAATACGTAATTGGTAAGATTATAGGGATGTATTAACCGTCATGTTAGTCCCTTGTTCCGGATTATCCTTTAGCAGACTCTATGTATGTTTGAACATAGGGATTATATCGTACCAAAATGTATTGATATTGATGTGAATGGAGTAATATTATAGCTAATTGTAGTCTGTGGCTTTGCTCGTGTGATCATTTGTATAGTTTTGTAGGTACTAAGTGTACACTTAAACTAATCTTATACAACTCCTTCGGTCGGCCTTATTTCATTAATTGTGTTGACGATTTTTTTTCAATTCTTGTATTTCTGTTCACAAAAATAAAGAGAATGTATCTTACCAGTTAAGAAAAAAAGTGTAGAAAACTTAACAAAAAGTGGCCGTTTTTAGTAATTTTTACAAAGGTAACTAAAGCGGATAGTATTTCAATGACTTCCGAGGTTCTAATGTAAGTTAAGGCTACTAGCAAAAAAGTTGCGTGAGAATTTCTGATAATCTCACTTATGGAAAGAGAAATTTTTTTTTTTTGGGAAGTGGCGCTATTGAGACCGATGGAACAGCCTTAAAACATCGCTAAGGCTACTCCCTTCTTGTTCAAAAGTTGTGTTGCTCAAAGAACAGAAAAGAGATCAACAACAGTAGAGAACATAAACAGGTCTCAAACTTTTGATTTCTATTCGGAAGTCTAATGGTCATCTGAAAATGCACTCTCTCCGGCCTTAATTGCATTCCGCGTGTCCCAAACTATTTAGTTTGCGAATTCGCCATTGTTTGTGGAACTGGATGCCCACTGCGCAAACGATGTAGGATTCGATGTTTGGTTGTTTTTATTTTTACCCGACTGTGTCAGAGAGTCGGATAAAGTCATCATAATCATCATTATCATCAGCTGTCTACAATCCACTGTTGCGCATAAGCCTCCCTTTTTTTACTTACGCCGTCCTTTCCCATTTCTGAGCCAGCGAAATCTAGTTGTTGCCAGCAACTTTCCTTATCACTACGTAGTACTATTACTAATTCTGTGTTATTATATCAATCCATCTAGCCGCCGACATCCAGTATTTTATTGCCTTATTTAAATTATAAGCCTATATTTTTTGTTATTTATTTAAACTACCTCTGTGGTCCAGTACCAGTGGTTAAGTCGTTTGCCTGTAGATAGATAGATAGATATACTCTTTATTGTACCATTATCATACAAATTATACATGTTGAATACAAATACAAACAATGTGTACAAAGGCGGACTTATCGCTGATGCAATTTCTTCCAGCCAACCTTAGGGTGGATAGGAACAACGTGGAAAAAAATGCGGTAGGCGGTACCAAAACAAATATGAAATAAATAATATAATAAACTATGAATAAAAAAAAAAAAACATACACCAATCATACACAAATACATATACATACATAAATGCATATACATACATATACATACATACATATACATACATACATATACATACATACATATACATACATACATACATACACATAAATATTTATATAAAAAAATTTACCAGTATAATATAGAACCTAGTGAATGAAAATACTACTATCAATGACCAGCTTCCACTAATGAGAGATAATGATTTTTTACCTGATTTTTAAAGGATGATATTGTCTGAGCCTTACAAATTTCAACAGGCAGTGCATTCCACAAACGAACAGCCTGAACGGTAAAGGAATTGGAATAGAACTGGGTAACATGTGCAGGGGTAACGAGACGGAGGGAGACAGTACTACGCAACTCACGACTATTAACCTCACCGAAAAACCTGAAACGTTCTCTGAGGTAACCAGGAGAAAAAGGAATAAATAGGATTGTATATAAAAGCGAGAGAATATGTAAATTACGACGATATCTAATGGGGAGCCACTTGAGTTGAGAGCGAAAAGAGGAAACGTGATCATATTTACGTAAACCGAATATAAATCTGATACAGAAGTTTTGAAGACGCTCAAGTTTATTTAGTTGCTCCTCTGTGAGGTCTAAATAGCAGGAGTCAGCATAGTCCAGAATAGGATGAAGCAAAGATTGTGCAAGCGTGATTTTGGTCTTGATCGGCAAAAAATTCCTTATTCTTCTCATAGCGCCAGCCGCAGCAAATACTTTCTTACTGACCTCGGCCAGCTGTGGCGCCCATGACATATTACAGTCAAACATTAATCCCAAATTTTTAACCTTTTTACTATATATAATAGAGGTATTGTCGAAATCAAGAGAAGGGATAGATAGCCAATCGATTCTAGATACAAGACGAGAACTACCTAAAATAATAGCTTGTGTTTTAATGGGATTGACTATTAGTCCATAAGATTTACTCCATTCCGCAATTCGAGATAGGTCACTGTTAATATCGGATATGGCCACGGAAAGATTTTCTAATGACGAGTGACAGTAAATTTGTAGGTCGTCAGCATAAAGGTGATAGGAAGTGCGGATATGAAAAGTAATGGAGTTTATGAATAAAGCAAACAAGAGAGGAGATAGGACACCACCTTGAGGAACCCCACAGGACGTCGAGCACCACGAGGAGAGATTCTCCTCAATAAGTACCCGATGTTGCCGTCCATGCAGGTAAGAATGAAACCAATTAATGACTGATGGAGATTTGTTCAGAGAGCAGAGGATTCCCAGGAGCACATCAAAATCGACTGTATTGAAAGCATTACTAAAATCTAAGAGACATAAAACCGTAAGCTCCGTTCTATCCATTGCGGAACGGATATCATCAGAAATTTTAACAAGGGCCGTTTGAGTGCTATGGCCTGCGCGGAAACCAGATTGAAAAGGGCTGAGAATGTTATATTGTTGAGAAAGGTATTGAGCTGGAGTTGAACTGCTCTTTCAAGAATTTTTGAAAGGAAAGGAAGGATGGAAATTGGTCGAAAGTCAGAGAAATTAGATGGATTTGCCTTTTTTGGTAAAGGGATAATGTGGGCACTTTTCCAGGCAGATGGATAGATACCTTGAGTCAAGGAATTATTCAGAATTAAGGTGAGAGGAGAAATAATGATGTCAAGTATAGGTAAGATCATTTTGCGACTAATATCATCTGTGCCTACAGCGTTGGAAGACAGGGAAAATACACTCTTCTGAACATCACATTCAGCAATTGGACTAAAACAGAAACTAGGATAATCGGGAGTGGGAATTGAAGAAAGGTGGTTTAAAGTCTGAACTTTATCGTTACCACCATAAGAAGAAGAAGAAGAAGCGAAATGCTTGTTGAGACAATTGATGTCTAAATTAGTGGGAATGTTGCGACTGTTTTTCCCGACTCCCATAGTTCTAAGGAACTTCCAGACTTTAGCTGGGTCTCCATTCTCGACGGACTTGTGAATGTGGCGGCGCTGTGCATCCCTACACTTCCTATTACACGAGTTTCTTGCGTCAATAAACCTATCTCGATAGAGGTCAGGATCAGCCTTGTATTTTGACTTAAGATAATGTTTTTTAGCAATTGCTGCCTTAATCTCCTCAGTGAGCCATGGTGCTGGCAGGTGCTTAACGCGAACTGAACGCACGGGAGCATGGGTATCATATAAACCAATCAGCATGTCGTTAAAACCAGCAACCTGATCATCCACCGAGCCAAGACCTGCCAAAGCCAACCAGTCTCGACTAGATGCATCAGCTCTAAGTTCATCCAAATTGATGGAGTTAAAATCACGCTGCAAGAGGATTTTAGGGTTACGTTTGGGGGGACGAAGTTTAAAGGAAAGAAATAGGAGGTCATGGTATGAAAACATTTCTGCACTGTACTGGCCATAATTTTCGACAAGATCAGGAGATGAAACAATTATAAGGTCCAGCAGGGTAGGAATGCATTTAGGAAAGAAATGCGTGGGTTTATTGGAGTGAAGGAGAGATAAGTTGCCTGTAGACACGGGAGTCATGATTCCCACGGGAAGTATACTCTGTTTAGTTGTATACAGATTGGTTAGGACATTGCAAGCTTGAATCACCTGATTGTCTGACGACAAAGATGATTCCGTGCTTCGAAAGACACGGTAAGCCAATGGCTCCGGCTGCCATCTGGCAGTCGTTAAAAGAACCACGTTAGAGGCCGAGAGGCGGCTACGTAGCACTCTGATACCAGGGTTTTCATGGTCAATTGACCATGACACCTACACGAAATGATGATGATTTATTTAGTTATCTAACTTGTTTAACAATATTAAACTCACGCATTCCATTCTAATGATGTTAAAATTAACTACAAAAGCCCTGAAATAAATAAACCACTAACAGCGAAACGGCATTTAACTACTGTTACACAATTAACTGCAATTTAGGTAACATTAGTTGTGAGGTGTAACACTAAATTATTGTGCATAGCCCGTAATGTAATTATTTGTGGCCGAAAACACGTGGTTACATTTCATTTATAATTAAAGCCTTCTTCTTCGTCCGAGCGTGTTTCCCGTTTGCAACACGGATTTTTGATCGCTTGTGTTTTCAGTGAATAATGATTTTTAAATGATGGTGGCGCTAGTGTTCACCTAGGTATCACCTTAACGACTATCATTTGCCCAGTAAATATGTATTTTTTTTTCTTTTTTTTTTAAATTACTTATACGAATTTTATAGATTTTTTTTTTCTGATAAGCATTTGTGTATTTTATTCTGGCAAAAAAAAATCTAAGGAATTCGTTTTTCAAAACACGATGACAATTTACTCAAAAAGTATATCATTCCCTATCCAGATTTTTCTCCCTAATTTCTAACATAAAATGAAATATGTTTCAGTGATTAAATAAGTTCATACATCAACGTCGTTACAAGTTGGTATAGCCCTTTTGATGGATTACTGAGGCGCCCTAAAGTATATTATATACTTTTGGAAGCATATTCATTATTTTAGTGGTAGGGAGCAAAAATAATATTCGACTTACTTTGAGTATCTAGCCAGAGGAGATGCTATAGACATTTGATGGAGTCACAACATGTGTGTAAATGCCTATGATTGACCTAAGTCCTTAACTAAACCCATACCAAATAACTATAACCATACCAAATTTCATCAAAATCGGACCAGCGGTTAAGCCTTGAAAGCGTAACACTGTAGTATAGAATAGAATAGACATTTTTAAAGACATTTATCACACATAAAAATCAACATACACAAAAACAAACAAACATACTCGTACATGGTAAAATGGTTTTTGTTACACTGTTAACTGAAAATTTTTATTGTAAATATAATGTTAATTAAACAAATAAAAAAAAAAAAAATGAAATGTGACAAATCTCAATAGGTGTCTCTCTGTACACAGACCAACTTTCACATTTATAATATACTAGCTGTTCCCCGCGGCTCCGCCCCGCGTGGGACTCTGTTATATCGCGCCCAAAAGTAGCCTATGTTTGACCTCAGGTCGTTAACTACATCCCTACCAAATTTCATCACAATCGGTCCAGCAGTTTAGCCGTGAAGAGGTGACAGACAGACAGACAGACAGACAGACAGACTTTCGCATTTATAATATTAGTATGGATAGTATGGACTAGCGACCCGCCCCAGCTTCGCATGGGCATAAAAACCTTCCCCTTGAATCACATCTCACAAAATCACAATCTACATAAAAAAAAACAGCATCAAAATCCGTTGCGTAGTTTTAAAGATTTAAGCATACATAGGGACATAGGGACAGAGAAAGCTTTAAAAGACTTTGTTTTATACTATGTAGGTATATATATAAAAACATATACAAATTAATTACGATCATTCGCACGTACAGTGGTGATTAAGTGATATTAAATAGGAACGCTACGAAAATTGATATGAACCGACAATAATAATTACTCAAAAGCTCTCAATTCGAAGTTCGTGCGTAACCTTTATCAGTTAATTTAACCATAAATACGTGCAAGAAACGATGAATGTACAGTGTGCTACATGTACAAGTATACCATTTTACCCTTACATTTACATCTTAGGTGGGTATATTTTTTCTGTATGTGCCACTGTACTTATGGTCTGAGTGAATTAACTTTACTTTTTTAGTGTTTTTTTTTTTTATATTTGTTTTTGTATAGTTGTTGTTGTATAGTTGGAAATATGTACCAATTTTTTCAATAAAATAATATTTATAATAAGAAAATAAATCAAACTAAAGAATACTTATATCATCAAGATGGCTAATTGATTACTCTTTGCTAATACCATACAATAGATAATAGTACAAAGGTAATATTTCTTCAATTTTTGAGGGCTGCGGTGACCGCTTACAACCCGGCTGAATTAAAAAATAAATATTACGGCGAATTTAAAATTAAACTATTATCGATAGCACAGTTAATTTGGATAGATATACAGGCGTTTCATGGTACACCTTAAATCGCATCCCGAAAGACATTTAGATTGACTTGATCACCCCAACAGATTGTTATTTATGGAGGAGACACCGTAGCCATATTAAGTCAAATATTAATAACCCCACTAAGGGGTGAAATGTTACTAGTGTGGAATATTCAGATCTTAGTAAAAAGGAGATGTGGCTCAGTTATAATAAAAAGTACTAAACTAATTATTATTCGTTTAATAAAGATTTATATACACTTTTAAAACATGGAACGGTGGTACCTACCTTTCTGTTTCTTGAACAATATGTTTCAAATCGGCTTCGAGTCTTGTCGAGCAAACATCAAAAATTGTCGTGTATTTATGAATGAATTAATGAACAAACACCAAATTGTACCAATAGTATAAATACATCATTGGATTTTCTGTTTCAACTATCATCATGCTAAACGTGGTCTAACGTCTTATGGCCTTAAGCTCTGTCTACCCCACTATGGGATAAAGACGTGATTATATGTGTGGGTATGTATGTAATGTACATCATTGGATTGTAAAGGATCTAAGATGAAAATTAGTACAAAGAGGGACTTATCGCTAACTTATGAATTGTAACACATGTAATAAATTTTCGATACTTATTTGCATTAAAATAAGCATGCAATTTAGTTTCTACAATAAAGTGTTACTACAATAAGATGTATGAAATCTTCCTCTTTCCTACATCTCATTTAGAATAACCGTAGTTTAGGATATGGGTCGTGCATTTGTGTTAGCATTGTATGATGGTTTGTTGTATGATTTACTTAATCTTTTGTTTATGCATTCATATTGTCTATGTAATATATTGTCTATGTATCTAGCAGTTGCCCGTGGCTTTACCCGCGTAAGACTATCTCAGTTAAGTTATATCGCGCCCAAAAGCAGCCATGTTTGACTCCTAGTCCTCCTTACTATTAATAACCATATAAAAATTCATCAAAATCTGTCCAGCGGTTTGGCCGTGATGGCGTAACAGAGACACAGATTTTTCGCATTTCTAATATTAGTATGGAAGTTACCCGGTACAAATTATTATGTCTAAAAAAGAAAAAATCTGGGACACATAGATAAATACACTAAATTAAATGTAAGGGTAATTAAGTAAGTAAAAGTTTATTTTACTCCTTGTCTGGTAAACTTTTTTATTTTCTTCTAAAAAATTGTACTTGTTCTTAGGTGGTCGACTGTATATACTGAGAACAGGTAGGTAAAACCATCGGCAACAGTTAGTGGGCTATACTATTCTTTTGCCAGAATACTCAAACACTACTTAATTTTGAGTGCTGTTTAAGTATCATGCTGTCACTGTCATATCACTGACGTTCAGCGCGACAGTAGCGTTTGAGTATTCGGGCGTTAAACACTGACAAAACTTAAAAAAAAAATAAGATATAGCTAGCTAAAAATATGCAGTAAGAAAAATATTTCAACGGTAAAAGAAATCCCAGTTTCAACACTTCATCTGGATTTTAATTAACACTTTTACGTAAGAATTTCATTATTTTCAACAAACAAGCGAAAGACAACTCAAAGTGAATAATATTACAATTCACAATTCAAGAGAAAGCCGGGATGGAGCATACTTTCACACATACGAACACTTTGTCAAAGAAACAAATGTGTCTCATACATATACAGCAATTTCTGGTGTCATAGAGTATTTGAAATCAGAATCGACATTATCTGTTATGTACCTGCCGTTTGCATAGTAACGTTAGACAAGTATTGAGCTTCTAAATGCATTAAATAATTTCAAAATCTAACTAGTGGATCCAGACGTTAGCACATTCAAATACAAACTATGTTTTATATAAAGCAACCCGTTTACTAAAGCTATCGAAATTCGGCTAAATTATAGTACATTTTAAGCTTTAAAACGGCTAAGCAAAGTTTTTATTTGAAAAGAAATTGCTACTGAAAATAAAAACCATTTTTGCACGAAAATTATACAATCCTTCTTTTTAGAATAAACCAATAATTAACTGTCAAAGCCAATAAATCAAGTGTTATGCTTGTCATAATAACTTTGTTTAGTCAATTGTAGCTTGCAGTCAATGGTTTACATACATACATATAATCACGTCTTTATCCCAAACGGAGAAAATACCAATATAACACATTTAGCACGATGTTAGTTAAAACAGGATATCAATAGTGATGGGTTGCTAGCTGCATCGCCTATGTCATGATTCCTCCATTCGCCAATTCCCTCAGTTGACTTTTACAACCTGCGCGGGAAGAGAAGCAGCATTCTAAATGTAATAATTTATAAAAACGATTTTATCATATCTAACTACATGGTCGTTGCAGAACTCAGTTGGAAATTGAGTAAGTATATTTTCAGCAAAAAATTCCGTCGCTTCTATACTTTTAACGGTGTTATTTTCTGCCCACCTCATCTGTTTGACGTCGTGTCGCAAAATGGAAATTAAATTGTCGTGTAATTGACAGGAAAGTCGTCTTTGAACTCAAACCCGAGTTCTGCACTCAAAGGATATTAAAACTTTGTATGGAAATTGATACGATTCCACACTTTGATATGACGTTCCGTTTCACTTTGATAGGCATTTTGATAGGTATTTTAGATAAATATTTAATTCATCATCACTTAGTTCCTAGTTGTTTTCAACTTACGCTTAGCAGAGCCCAGAATAGGTACGTTTTAATCAAGATCCTTCTTATTTTTCTAGGGTCTAAATGGCTATAGACTGCACTATATATGATCTATATTTTATATGGTCCTAGATTTGGTGGTACTGGAGCTTACTTTGACCTAAACAATGATATAAAAACGAGTTAGTAAGAGAGATGGCGCAATATATAATGAATGAGACATCTCGCTTACGCTTTTAATACGATTTTAGATACAAAATTTAATACTCATTAATACACCAAAGAAGAATTTTTTTTAGGAAAGAACAATACATTGGCGAATTAGATAGAAAGTGGCTAGCATTACTGCTAGCTAGCATATGGATGAAGAAATCTATTCTACTCGGATATGGGTATTAGATATTATAATAAAAATATACAGGGCGGCAGCTTGATACTGGAGGTTCAGTTTCATAAGTAGATTTTAAAATAAGTATAAAAAAATAACATTTTTTTTTGTAAACATAAATTATTAAAATTAATTTTATTTATTTATTCACTTTTTTTTTTGAATGATTTGTAATAGATGGTTTAAGACTGAGATACGAAATTTCTCCACCGAAGAAAATTCTTCTTAAATATCTGATACTAGCTGTTGCCCGCGGCTTCGCCTGCGTGCACTTTCCTTGGGAACAGTGCTTTTTCTGGGTTGAAAAGTACCTGTTCTCCTGGTTCTAAGTTACCTCCCCACCAATTTTCCGCCAAATCTATTCAACCGTTCTTGAATTATAAATTGTGTAACTAACACGACTTTCTTTTATACCTATGTAATAGCTAATAGATATAGATAATAGGACAAAGCACAGCTGGCTATAGTTTGTAGTCATTATCTACATTTCTCCCAGAAATAACTTTACACAAACAAATTCTCTTTCAATTTAAGACATTGTTAACGACTACGTGGACAAATAAGTCACGAATGATGTGTGGGGGTATAAATCAAGGAGACAGTTGCGCGCGCGCATCACCGACAATGATTGATCGATACATTTACTCGATTTGGACCGAATCGAGTCGGTTTGACAGTAAACAGTAATGAAGCGGTATTTTTTTTTATGTGGCATTAATCCACAATATGGCAATCAAACTCATAGCTTACTAGCGACCCGCCCCGGCTTCGCATGGGCATAAAAACCTTCCTCTTGAATCACTCTATCTATTAAAAAACCCGCATCAAAATCCATTGCGTAGTTTTAAAGATTTAAACATACAAAGGGACATAGGGTCAGAGAAAGCGACTTTGTTTTATGCTATGTAGTAGTTTTTGCCAGTATCAATTTTTATTTAAATTTTCTCATTTAGCCGAGTCACAGAGTCGAGTCACAGAGTCAAGTCAAGTCAGTAATCATGTCTAGTCAAGTTAGTCAAGGGTTAAGTGGAGCGGTGGTTCACTTAGCATTATCTTGAGAGATTTTGGTGAAAAGAATTAAAGTCACTTATACAACAGTGTACCACTTTCCAACACTTACGCTTGTTCACGAACACTTAGCGAATAATAATCCACCTTTATAATGCACAAATACTCTAAAAAATACAAATATTAGAAAATAAATACAATGACTATCGTCATGAAAGCCCTGCCTGATGGCAAACCTCCTTGGGGATGCAACTATCAGTGGCCGCATGTTTGATTGCAAATCTTAAGGAAAAAAACATATTTTGTACCACGTTGCTCTAAACGCAGCATTAATAATATAGATTAAAATAAATAAAAAAAAACACTAAAAAGTTTTCCGTTTTTTTGTTTTTTTTTTTTAATAGTTTATACGGCCATGGAATCTAGTCCTTTAAGGCCTTTCTTGAATTTATTAATCTTCTTCAGTCCTACTTAAGTCAGTCGAGTCAATAGTCAAGTCCAGTCAAGTAAGTAAGTCTAGTCTGAGTCAGTAGGCTAAGTGAAGCGGTGGAAAAATTTCACTTAGCTATATCATGGAGATTTTGGTGACAAAGATAAAAAGTCACGTAATCGACACTGTATCACTTCCCAACATTCACGGTTGTTCACGAACACTTTGCGAATAATAATCCACCAATATTATGCACAAATACTCGAAAAAACCTAAGTTTTGGAAATTAAATACAGCGCGGACATAGCGACAGTTTACTTTCCCTCCAAAAACTCCCGTTTTTTTGTTAGATTGACGATTAGCTTGATTTTTTTTTTTGGTTTTAGAACTATTTATTTTCAACTTTTTCGAGATAAAATTGTCGAATTATTGGTCCTTGATAATTCTAAAAAGTTTCAATTTAATCTGACCGTTAAAAATGGTTCAAAATCAAGTTCCGAAAATTCAGTTACAAATTGACAAATAAGCAAGCAAACATTCGGGTGAAGCTAATAAAATCATGTTAAAAACTATCCCAGTTCTACCTGAAGCAATTTATGCAAAGGTAATTTCAGCTGTTTAAATAAAAGAACAGAAAAAGACAATAAAGAATGAGTTAATTCTCTTTAAGTAGAATACAAAAGTAGTTAAGCGTCTAGACAAAGTCTAGCTGTTCTGAAAAGAGTGATAAAAATTTAATGAGTGAAATAAGTAGTCACACGAAAGCTATTAATTCTTGAAATAAAACCCTACGTTTTAATTTTGTCTTGTAGCACTAGGGATATTGAGAAAAACTAAGATAAGTAAGGATCGTAGTCATTATTAAAATATTTTTTAAGATTTTTTTAGATGTCGAAAGTTCTACGATAAATTCGTAAATTTATTCATAATATACTTTATAGCATGTTTTTAGGTACAAATTGTTATGGCACCCTGAGCTAGTGGAACTACAAGACCAATGGGGCATTATTGGTGGGACCACTAGTAAAAAATCAATTTTCCTTTTCTGTCGTAATTAATTAAAAAAAAAATTGTTTTTGTTTTACTTAGGTAGATATATTTTTTTTTTTTAATTTTAAATTATGAAAAGAGGAAAAGCTAAAGAAATATCGAAATATTTTTTTTTAACATTTTGATGATTTTGGTCTTTATTTTCGGATCAAAGAAATACTGGTTTCTATTTTACCAGCTTAGAAGCTAAAGCTTGAACTCTAGGTGTAAAAAGTGTACCTACTTTGGGTGGTGAATCTGGAAACAACTAGTTTAATAAAGACATAGCAAAATAAATAAACTCATTAGTTTAACAATAGCCACTTTATCGCCGCAGTAAAGTCTATATAGCACTTAATTTCTTCCATTTATTACTTGAAGACGTGCACTCACCAGTAACATTCGCGTACAAATTCGCTTAGTTAGAAAAGAACGAGAAAGATAAATTATAATAGGACTAACAGCGTTTTTTAAATTTTGAACCGCCCCGGCTTCGCATGGGCATAAAAACCTTTCTCTTGAATCACTCTATCTATTAAAACAAACCGCATTAAAATCCATTGCGTAGTTTTAAAGATTTAACATACAAAGGGATATAGGGACAGAGAAAGCGACTTTATTTTATACTATGTAGTGATAATAATATAAAAATATTTATTTAGATGACAGCATGATTGACCAATGGCCATTTAAGAGCAGAGATGTGACATTCTATCGCCAAAACTGGAATGCTATCTCACTATAACATTGTTGTTATACATAGAAAACCGCGACTTTGTTCTGAGCAAGATTGACTGGCTCAAATCCCTAAAAATAAAAACGCAGTTTCGATATTCATAGATACTATTTTTGCACTAATGAAGTTGATTATGTATTTTTCGATCTGTTCTCCTTTTAGTCTACGTGCTAATGGAGGAGAAAAAAAAGCGGATCCTAGGACAACCAGAAAAGTCTCAAGATCAGAGATAGAGAGAGAGAGAGAGAGAGAGAGAGAGAGAGAGAGAGAAAGAGAGAGAGAGAGAGAGAAAGTAAATCTTATCCTTTTGTAAGTAAGTGCACTTATACACTTCATTCATTTGAAAATTCAAAAATCAAAACAATAATAATAAAATTATATTTAAATTCATTTCAATGTCGACGTCGCAAGTAACATTGAAAAATTTCAATGAGTCGTAACCTTTAAGTAAATAAAACTATAAACCGACCCGTTTCAAAATACAAAGAATTTAAATTGTACGTTTATATATAGCGTGCATTTGTCTGTCTGTCCGCTTTATTAGTCTGCGTCAGATTTACTACTCCTGGGAAAACAACTCAATTTCCACTGACACACCAGTGGGTAAATTTAACTTTGGGAATTTAGTGGCGGTGTATTTTATTTTAGTACTAAAGTATTTTCGAGAAACTTTCAAAATGGAAGAGCTACCTATCTACTTCATTAAGGTTACTATGATTGATGCAATTCTTAAACGAATAAGCGAGGTAGTGCAATACATGATGTAAGGCGACATTTCGCTTACTCATTTGTTTTTAATCGCAGTAAAAGGGCATAGTTAGAGTTCAGTGTTTGTTTTTGAATTTGAAATCACCTGCAGCCAAGTGACAATTTCCAAACGCTAATGAATGTCGACAAGAACAAATCTATGGGATTGTTAGCGCCCGGTAACATCACGTGACAGATATCTCCCCACTACAGGTAAACCCCTCTTGGCAGTAGTAGTGTCGGGGTGAGTATGATAGAAGCGGGGTTGGTGCTCCTATCTTTACCGTGATTAGTGCCAAAGCTTAGACACGAATGGGTAATTCGGTCCTAGCTAATAGGATTGACATAAGCTGCAGTAATCACGTGGTCAATTTTATGTCAATCCCATAGATTTTGTTCTTGTACTTACGTTACGTTAACGTTTTGCGATTCTGACTTTGGCTAAGGCTAAGATGATAAATATGTAGATGTGGTCTAAAATAGAGCTCGCAGGCACATTAATAGCCTTATTCACTCCAACCTTGAAAATACCCAAATTATTTCTTCTGTTTTCTGTTTCCCCTTATATGGATGTAAAACGAGCTCATGAGATTTTATTTTGTTCTTACTGCGAAGGCTCAGCCTCCCAGAGAGAATGTAAGCCTCTGACATCAGAGATTTCAACTGTTTGCTTCGTCGCAGCGTCTTCTCTTGCCAGTCTTCTCTTTTGAGGGCTTCCAGAGCCTTCACTTCTTCATATGCAACATGAATTTCCAATAACTGGGAGCTTATCCAAAAGTCACAATTTCTAAACATTGACGAATGTCGATAAGAAAAAAATGTATGAATGGGAAAATGTACCTATGATTTTATTTCCCATTTCGAAGCCAGCTACGAAATCTAGCTACGAAATGGGACTAAGGGGACATAATTTACCGCAGTAAATGACGTGGACAATCCATACATTCTGTTCTTGTCGTACTTCATTAACATTTTAAGATTATGACTTTGGGTAAGCCCCTGGTCGCACGATAGCTGGTACGGAACTTTTAGTACTCGAATCAGACTCGCGCTTGACCAGTTTTTACAATAAAAATAACAGTAAGCAGGCATGCCCACAATATTGGAATATTAAAATTAATTCGCGCGATCCACTGCCGGTCAGCTGTAATCGTAAAAGATAATTGCTAACAAAATGGCCGCTGCAATATGGCGGCGGCGATGCGTATGGCGCGAATCTGTTGTTTTGGAAATTCATAATACATTTGAATGCTATTTTTGAAATTGGTTAAATATAAAATTCAGTAATACAAAATGGATGGAACACAAAAGATAGAGATGCAAATTTGAACGAACGCAATTAGCGTTGTGTAAACTGAATTGCACTTTATTACTTTGTAAAAAGAGACGATTTTGAATTGACGAATTTTGCGGAGTAAGCCTTTTGTCACTGTAAACTATTACCGAAATTTTATATTTATTTTACACTAGTTGTTACCCGCGGCTCCGCCCGCGTGTGCCTCGGTTGTATCGCGCCCGAAAGTAGGCTATGTTTGACTCCTAGTGCATAACTATATCCATACCAAATTTCATCACAATCGGTCCAGCAGTTTTGCCGTAAAGAGTGACAGACAGACAGACAGACAGACTTTCGCATTTATAATATTAGTATGGATTATACAATACATATTATATTCAAAAAATAAAACAATCTTTGTTGTTATTTAGTAAAATGTTTTGCGGTTTTAATATATTTATTTATATTTGTCAAACCAAGACAAAGCTTTTATTGTACGCCTTTTTCAATGTTATGCACGACATTATTTGGCAATTAAAAGAAAATATTATTATATCTAATGTAAGTACCTATATGCCATATGTAAATCTCAATTCATATTTCCATACTAATACTATAAATGCGAAAATTTGTCTGTCGGTCTGTGACGCTTTCACGGCTAAACGGCTGGACCGATTTAGATAAAATTTTGTATGGATAAAGTCAAGACCACGGATCCAACATAGGTTTCTTTTCCACACGCGGGTAGAGCCGAAAGGCAACAGCTAGTAAAATTTAGCTATTTTGGCTCAAAGCATAATAAGTTCATTCGGATTTTCATGTTCATTCGTTCAGCTTTATTATTAAAAAAAAAAACATTTTTTCAGTTATAAATTTTTTTTTGCAACCTGTCAATTCGAAAGTAGGTACTTCAGGTGAAGTGGCATTCACCATTGCCTATAAATGTACCAGTTTGCTGAAAATTTAATTGGGTTCATTTGCCTTTTGATGACACGTAGGGTCTCTCCAAATGCAAAGTATTATTAACTTAATTGTTCAAACAATAAGGTCTATTTTTATTGAAATAGAGATATATCTATAATCTGTATCTTTACATAGTTGAAAAAGTCGCTTTCCACTGTTTGTACCTATGTATGCTTAAATCTTCGAAACTACGCAACAGATTTTGATGCGTTTTTGTTATGGATAGAGTGATTTAAGAGGAAGGTTTTAAGCAAAACGCATAATATTTCACCCATGCATAGCTGGGTGGGTCGCTAGTTCATATATATAAGGACACTTTATTATGTCCAATGACATAATAAAGTGTCCTAAGAACTAAAATGTATCATGTATCATCAATATGTTTGACTTTATTCGTTGCATATGTTTTAGACTTATGAACTAAGTTTGGCACAGTTCACGAGATACTACAGCCTGTTAATTGGCAAACGGACAACAGAGATCATCTTCGAGAAATTCGGTAACATAATTTAAAAAAACATTCCGTAAACTCCTCCTTTTTTTAAATTCGGTTATAAAGAACAAAAGAGAAAGAAAATTCTCGCAAAAAAAAACTCCAATCAGATTAGTACCAAAATATGTTCACCTCGGCTCGTTATCGTACCTGCTCATGAATAATGCAAGTGGCACATACTAAATGGATCAATTTGGGCTTGGAGCTAACCCAGATCTGAGACTAGTACATATAAGTCGAGTAAAAGTATTATAAAAGTGACAAGTTGTATGTAATAATAATTATTTGGTTTTTAGGCTGACTAGAAAGATACCTTTTAGGGATGCTCGATAAAAAAATAAGGTCTTAAATCTTCAATCTAATAGAAATTAATGAAAATTGGCCCATAAACATATGACTTCTACGTCGTTTATGGCCAGTGGTTATGTGTTAATGTTAGCTATAAAAACAGTGTTTGCTTCTTGAAAATAATACGTACTCGTACATTACTATTTTGGGATTAAGTATTTAGACGGGTAAGGTCTAAGAATAATCCGAATCTACTCGTATCTTGTCTTTTTGGTTATTTGGTGATAGCAAAAGATTGAGAAGATTTGAAAAAAAAACGATTTATTGCTTAGATAAATTACTAGATTGGTTTATAAACTGCACAATCTGCTGATGAGGTCCCTTACTAATTTAGCTATCTCAGATACCCGAAGTGAATCTTTGCCTCCGAAATGAGGGAGTGCCACAATTTTCTATTCTGCGCGATGGCTTGCCAGTTTACAGCGCCCATTTCATGATCTCACGCAGGTTAGCTTGCATAACATCGCTCCGGCTAGATGTTCATTAAATACCTAAATTATTACATAATAAACATATTTTCTGGTACTTTCTCAACAGAGTATCTAGTAAGTATAAATTTCAGGGTGCACAAAAATAAACTTACATTATTTTACACGTAAGTTTTTTTTTTGTTTATGTTAATAACATGTTCTACATATGCTTTAATCATGACAAATCAAAGAGCAATTACATTGACGATGTTAATTTCAAATTCAGTATATTTGCTTAAGTAAATCTTTACCCGAGATAAGTATTTCACGTGCGCGAGTTGAAAAGTGCTGATTTGGAAAAACAAACTTTGGGACGTCGTTATACAGTTCAAAGTTTGTAACTGTGTAAGCGGAATCGGTATGTTAAATTTATTCTGGCGTTTTGATAACATAGTTACGGTTCTATGCCAGTACTTATACTAATGTATGTAAGGGAGTCTATGTATCTATGATGCTTAATATTTTGTGATATACTCACTCTATATGGCACATATAATTTGGAATAGCGCGCGGTTCGCCAAACAAATTTATTTTTTAATCTATGATTATTTTATTTTATTTAGCAGTCAAGTAGAGGTTTTTACTTGAAGAAAGTAACCAAAATTACCTTTGATGTCTGTTTCTGTGATCCTAATGAAAAATGTCGTTTTCGGGGCACTGTATGCAAAGTGAAATAGGAGCTATGGTCTCCGTTGTTCAATTAATTCGATTTTTTTTAAATTAATTCGAAAATCAAATTTTAATGACGAACTAATTATCCAAAATCTTATCTTCGTATAACAATCGCTCCAATAATTGACATCATAGAATTTCAGGCATTTTTTTTAAATCTATGATAGAATGTCATCATCATTGACATTGACACAATGTTCGGGCATTACTGAGTGATGTTCTACGTCGGGTGTGTTCGGCCATTACAATGTTACTAATGTTCGGTCAGCAAACGGTTTGTAACTCCAAATGTTAATTGGACGTCATTAAACAAGTTTCGACATATTATACAGAATACTGTAAGCTAGGATTTCGTCTCATTCTTTTAACCGACATATTCACGTTAAAGAACGAGATGAAACACGTTTTAGCTAAAATCGGCTAGAGTTTCAATCTGTGTTACAAATCTCAAAATAAAAACAAAAATATAGAAGAAGGATGACATCAACTTTAATCGGATAACCTGAAAAGTTTTGCGTGTCTCAAAATACCGTGAAATCTTTTGTATTTACTTGAAACAAAGAAACAAGTACCCATTATTGTTTGGGAACGACCGCCTTTTATCTTCTTTGATTTTTTTTCGCGAAAACAATCCTTTATTCTTGATTACTTGTAGCCTTTGTTTTGTATGACAATCCGCCGTTAATCAAAATAGGGGAATTGAATTAGTATTTCATCAAAAAATGCTGTCGTTTGGGTTTGCTGACATTAAGAAGAAATCAGTTGCACACTACAATTAGGTACACAAAGAAAATTAAAGTCACTTTTCGAATCTTTTGAAATATGACTCACTGGTCATGTCGAATGAAAATAATTCGAAATCGTAGAATTATCATACGATTTACTGATTTTGTGTAAGTTATTCATCTAAAAATAGCACTTTTGCTGAGCTGTACACTTACTTTCTTTAGACTATAAAATGGATTTTGACGTAGTTCTCATCGCAAAAAAAAATAATAATAATAATTAATAATTAATTTTATTTAAATTATATTTAGAAAAATTCTTCTGGAAGGTTTAGATGTATCCTAAAAAACATGCGATCTTAGAGTTGGATCGCTTAATATAGAATAAAGCTTTGTCTGACTGTACCTACCCTAAGTACCTACCTTAATAATTAATAATAATAAGCGGCCTATCTGGGAAAGATAGCAGGAAGAAAGCCAGTCGGTCGCCCCAGATATCGCTGGAGCGATGCTGTGCAGGCTGACCTGCGTGAGATGTGCGCTGTAAACTGGCGAGCCATCGCGCAGAATAGAAAACTGTGGCGCTCTCTCGTTTCGGAAGCCAAGATGTTCTGGTCACTGAGCCAATGTAGTAAGTAAGTAAGTACCATAATATAAAATTATTAATGGCGTGGGAACGAACTTTACGATCTTACCTTACATTGACACATTATGATTACAACATTTAACATATTTTATAATTATTCCTTACATACTTATACATTTTTTTATCCCTCATTTTTGTCATTGCGTATTTAAATGATGAAGAAAACCAATTTCAGAGGCCGAGAGGCGGTTTCTAAATAGGCACACCAGGTTGTGCAAGATTATGTGAACTTATAACATGATATATGAAGTAAATAGTGTGTATGTCTTTTATTCTACATAACCATCTTTATTCATAATTAAAGCGTTAATTTTAGCTTGAAATGTTTATCAAGGACCTAACATTTAATGAAAAGTACACTTCGAAATAAATCGCTTAGAAACCATTCTCCAGATTTCATCTTTTCAGCTCCAGTTATTTTTAATAAACGAACAGTGTGGAGTAATTAAAATACAAATATGTAGTTTGCGGTTTAGCTTGCAGAGTAGCTTTATGTAAAGACTATGCAAGTTGGAAATTCAATAATGTATTTCTTTTTTTTATATATATATATGTAGTATCTGTTGCCCGGGGCTCCGCTCCCGTGGGGATTCCGGGATGAAATATAGCCTATGTGTAGTTTCAGGGTCTAAGCAATCTCCGTTTCGAATTTCAGCCAAATCGGTTCAGCCGTTTTCCTGTGAAAGAGTAACAAACATTCATACAAACTTTTGCGTTTATAATATTAAGTAGTAAGTAGTATTACAGATAAAAGAATACTTTAAGCTTAAATCAAGAATGGCGACAGTGGTTTTTACAAAAATATCTATCTATCAATAATAATAGGTATCTGACTCCCTACGCCTTTTATTACAGGGAAACATAAACAGTCTAGTTTTATAGGATCATGATCCGGGTGTAAGTAAGTAACTCATTTTCAGATTGCCAAAAGAGTTGTGACACTGATTTACTGTCTGCTAACTAGCGATAATTTCTGAGTCTATCACATGTCTTCAAAACAGAGGATTTAAAGATAAAAATAACATAAATAGTGACAAAGTAAGTCAAGTCATACTCGCTATATTATTTTAATTTATATTATCGTCAATGTCTTCTTTGTTCCACATAAACAAACCAATATACAATAATACTTTATTGCAACAACTTAAGATTTTTTTAATATTTTTCTTATGCATCTCTAAATAAAAAAATTCTAACCCAAGCGCTTAGTCTCTACTTAATTAGTTCCTCTATCACATTAGTTTCTAACACTCACTTAATTTTTGAACCATATCTAACTCGCGTTTCCCTACAACTTAATTAAATATTTAGTCTTACTTCATTAAAATTTAACTTGCATTTGGTTAGGAATATTCTGATTTGCATAATCACCGTCTTATCTGCTCTAAGCCTCAGATGAGGCGGATTACGTTTTAGTATTTCAAAAGAAATTTTTAGACAACTGGGTATCAAACACAGAATTTTTACGTCTAAGATTTGAGTTATAACCCCACAACTCTGAGGAGGGTTATGTTTTAGATAGTATATAAGGTGGAGACAAATTAACTGGAAATATTTTAAAAGCAGATTCAAATCACTTAACTGATCAACTTTTCCAAATAAACCTATACCTAAATACAAATAAAAATTTGGACCGCCCATACAAATAGAAAATCGTCCAGTTTAATATGGACAATTTATGGAGAGTGAAAAAAAAAACGTATTTCGATATAAGTTTATTTGGAAAAGTTAATCAAGTTTAGTGTTCTGAATCTGCCCTTAAAATATTTTCTTTCGGCCGCCATGGCAACTGAGCTTCACAACCAGTTGGATTTGTACCCACCTTTTTATTGTTAAGTATGCTTATTTTTTGGTCCCATCTGTACCTCTCAAATGGCATCATTATCAAGTATAAGACGAAGTTACTTTCCGCTGTCTGTCCCTTTGTATGCTTAGATCTTTGAAACTACGCAACGGATTTTGATGCAGTTTTTTTAACAGAAAGTGATTCAAGAGGAAGATGTTTATACCCGTGCAAAGATGGGGCGGGTCGCTAGTATCATTATATTTCTCATATTGCATCAGCAACAACGACATTCAAATAGCTCAATGTTATCGTGAAGAAAGTTGAAGATAAAGTGATTCAGTTAACGAGACACGTACAGAGTGCATCCTTCTAAGTTCAGCTAATTATATTATGCGGACTCAGCGCCCGATTCTCCCAGAGGGACGCTAAGCTTGGCTTAGCAAATCTTTTGCAATGAGAGAAAAGGGGGATTAAATTGCTTTGTATTTAGCTAGGGATTGTTATATTTCAGCTTTATGTGGAAAAAAATATCCCAAATCCAACTAATAATACGAAAGTGAGTTTGTTTGTTTATTACTGAACTAATCTTCCTGAAAATTCGCATACTCATAGTTAAAAGTATTGAGACTGACATATACCTTTCATCTCGGGAAACACCCTGTTCCAGAGGGAAATAAACGCGGGTGCAGCCGCAGGCAATAGCTAGTTCACCAAAAATTGAACTTTTTACAAAGTGTGTTTAAATATGTGTTGTAAGGCAAAATAAAAAGTTTTTGTTATTTCGTTCGGCTAAACGAAGATAAATGCAACTGAATAGTCAAAAAGTCGAAGAGCCTGCTACTAAAAACTAGCGACTAAGTAGCACAAGCATGCATGGTGTTATCTCAAGACAAAATTTACTTTGGTTCGCTTCGCTATCGTAAAGAGTCACAGAGATATACATATATATATATAACTAGCTGACCCGGCGAACTTCATACCGCCTTTCTTAATAGTACTTCTTAATAGTACAGAGTATTAGAAAACTACAAAAAAAAAAAAATCTGCCAAATCGGTCAAGCCGTTTTCATGCTATGTCGTGACAACGGAAAACGGGTTTCATTTTTATATATATAGATGTAACTGTTTCTCAAATAGAAAAAAAGATAAACACTTCGATATCTCTGTGGTAAAGGTGTTGTGACGGTGACTTGGATTGGTCGCCGCCACTTAACTTGTTGTCATGTTATCATGAGTTCTTTCGTGCTTCAGAAAGCATTAAAATCTCTTGGTCCCGGCTGTTTTAGCTCAGATAGCTTGTAACATTTCAAATTAGTTTCGACAATACCACAGAACAGAGAAATTATCCGAATAGAAATGTTTTGACGCGGATTTAGTTCCAGGATGAGTGTGGCAGCGTATTCTCTCTTCTTACCTTCAATTCATACATGTAAACCAAACCACACCTCATTAGAAATGTATTACGTAGTTTAACAGTGGCAATAAATGACGCATTTTTTTTGTATGAAACGTTGGCTTGCAAGCCAAATCAGTGACACGCTTCTCGTGCGCTATGCCACTTCTTGTTAATATTTCTAAATTCTGTGAACAATACACTTCATAAAAAATACTACACCGTGTAAATTGTCCCTTAAGTCCAGAAATTTATACAAGCGCCACATCAAATTAGTTTAAAATCTTTCTTTGTATACGTCACTCATCGTTATGACTAACAATAACACGCTAGCGTTTATTTAACAGACTTGAACCAAGTTTAAACCACTGTTTACCGAGTCGTGGTGAGGCATCCTTTATACTTAATTAGACATAATCCGTCGAGACTTGGAAGTATTTTAGTGAGAGTAAAATGAAATGACCGGCGCCAGAGGCTAAGTTAATTTTGAGGTGATACACACTGTTCGTAGTTTCGTATAGCATTTTCATGGTATCGTACCTAATTGCGTACACACTTAAAAGCTAGCTGCTGTTTTTTCAGCGGTTATCGGCGTCGATCGGTACCTGTCCGCGCAGGTAGATAGCGTCGACAATTCCTATACTTTAGGCCTTAGTCGGCGCCTATAAGCGTCGACATACCGTTCGACGATATGTCGATACCAGCCAGCATTCTAAGTGTACGTACTAACAGTAATGCGGTGCAGGCTGATCTGCATTTGGCATTTTAAACTGGCAGGTCATCGCGCCGAATAGAACACTCTCGCCCTTTGTCGTTTCGGACGCCAAGATCCAATTCGGGTCACTGAGCCAGCGGAGTACCTAAGCTAGGAGTACTTAAGTAAGTACATAATTAAATGAAAGCGAAAAACGAAAACTAAGCAGAGATCAGAAAAAATAATAAAAGAGATCATTTCTGGTCTTCAAAAACCTTTCTTTGTGATATTTACCCAAAAAAAAATCATAAAGATTCCCTTAAACCTACCATTTTTACCTAATGCCATTTACCATATTTTGGGTCTTAATAACAATCCAAAGTATATTTCCATGTTACCACAGATAATAGAATAATTTATTAAGCTAATTATAAAGAGATATAAAAACTGGTAACCCTTAAAAAAGGATGTATGTTAAACGAAAAACTTTTAAGCATTGTCATCGCTTTATATAAAAGTCGGTACGAGAAAATTAATGATAAATTTTAATTTGCCGATGACTGTCGTAATTACATCTATAGATTTAAAACTTTACATTAGTTTTCTTTAACTTTGACCTGTTCTTTTTTATTTAGTAAAATTGTCTTATTAAACCAGCGTCAACATTTTCCGTCCGATTGTATGAACAATGTTGCCTTTATAATTCATGTTTGTAATTTGTATTTCATTTTATATTGTTAATGAAGATATCTGAAAATTTTAAGCTAAACAAAACGTATGAAGCGGGATCTCTTGGCAAAAAAAAATATCTAAATACTAAAAGCAAAATGTTTTAATGTGGGTTAAAAAATAATATATATGAAACTAGCTGTTCCCCGCGGCTTCGCCCCGCGTAGGACTCAGTTATATCGCGCCCAAAAGTAGCCTATGTTTGACCTCAGGTCGTTAACCATATCCCTACCAAATTTCATCACAATCGGTCCAGCAGTTTAGCCGTGAAGAGGTGACAGACAGACAGACAGACAGACAGACTTTCGCATTTATAATATTAGTATGGATAAGTAGTACATTTTCTGCTTGGTCCAATGGTTTACTGGTAGAGAATTCCATATGGCATTAAGTCCACAATTTGTTCACGTTATTTCTTAATTTGTACAATTAAGTTTTAAATAAATAAATAAATGTTCGACGTTTCTGTTGACCAATCCTATTAGCCGTATGTCACGAATCTCAACTATTCTTAGACGACTTTAGATCTATAGCCCTTCGAGCACTCGTAGTACATTCCAGGAAATCCCGACTATTAATAGAGAACAATACGATAGTTTTATTCGAGTCGCAGTGTCAGCTTGCGTATCGAACGGCACATCTGTCTGTCCGTCTGTACTAAAAAGGTAATAGCCAAGAGATAAACATACGTATATGTAGTTTTGTATTAAGTTTGGTTGGTATTTTTAATTGTTAATAAAAAAAAGACTTAAACATAACATACGAATAAAAACAGACACAAAAGAATAGAAAAAGAGAAACTTAGAATGTACCAGTTTCTTCTCTTTCCGCGCAAGCTTTAAAAGTCGACTGAGGGAATTGGCGAATGGGGGAATCAGACATAGGCGATGCGGCTAGCAACCCATCACTTTTGACTATTGATTTCCTATCTCAACTATCATCAAGCCAAACGTGGTCTAAAGTCTTATGGCCCTAGACTCTGTCTACCCCGTATGGGTTAAAGACGTGATTATATGTATTACAACTTCATTTGTTAGTAAAATTATACTCTGAAAATGAGAATATAAATAGTTCTTTCTTGTTTGAAAGTCGGTTGAAAATAAAATTATATAATTTATAAAAAAAAAATAAGAAAATATAAATCAAACAGAATAAAACTCTAGAAGTTGGTAAAAAATTGTATTCTTTTTTCAAAAACCAAAGAATTAGGAACTCGCGCGCGGAGGATTTTTAATCTATAACAAAAACATAGGTAATTTAAGACATTTTTTTTTATTATTATTATTTATTTTTTAAATTCATACTTTTGTTTTTATGGGTAAGGTAACTAAACTATAATTTTTAGTTAGAAAAAAACTCTTCGCTGTTGTTCAGGGTTTAATAAATAATAAATAAATAAATATATAGGGATTAATTACACACATTGATTTAGCCCCAAAGTAAGTTCGAGACTTTTGTGGAATACTAACTCAACGATTACTACTATATTACTAATTCAGTTTATAATTCAAATGAAATAAGTACTAAGTATAAATGCGAATGTATCTTTATCCGTCTGTACCTTTTATCGCTGAGATCGTAATCGATTGTAAAATTTGATATAGGAAAAGTTGACGTAAGATTTTTAGCGATATAATGTACTAGCTGTTCCCTACGGTTTTACCCGTCCATGGTGTGTATATACTTTAGTCACATCGCTAATAACCTTCCCCAAAACTGAGGCTATCACATGCAGAAGTAATTTTGCAAACCCTACCAGTAGTTCAAAAGGTATCATATAGGTATATGGTATAGATACTTACGCCTTGAAACAAATTAACTTTCTGGCTTTCAATAATAAAATTATTTGGATATTATTTTATTTTATTTTTTACTAGCGACCCGCCCCAGCTTCGCATGGGCATAAAAACCTTGCTCTTCAATCACTCTATCTATTAAAAAAACCGTATCAAAATCAATTGTGTAGTTTTAAAGATTTAAGCATACGTACTTTGTTTTATGCTATGTAGTGATTTCAATGTCTGAGATATCTTAGTAAGTCGTAGCTGTAATAGCAAACTGTTAAAATTGCTGCCGTTTGGCCAAAAAACTCGAACTCCATTTGCGTGAAATCACCCTGAAGAGCCGAATTACTTTTGACACGTTATATTAATTTTTCGGGTTCCGTTATTCAGCTATGATTTTTATATTTTTTCTTTTATTTTATGCTTACAGAGCGTAAATATTGAAACATTGAATTTAACTAATGATCCGATGAAAATTAATTGAGATGGGTCTAGACATGATCGGGCATAGCGCCTAGATGACCCTTTATAGTTTAGCAGGGATAAAACCGGTATTCTCAGGATTAACCTAGTAAATTAAAAAGGAGCTTAATTTAAGGGAACAAATATTTAGTAGACTATATTTATTTTTGCGTAAATCCGTTAGGATAAAGATCTTTGGTAAATGTATATAAGCCTCTTTGGTAAATGTATAAGCCAAATAAAAACTTATCCTGTTACAACATTTCTATTATTTATTCTTTATTTCGCTTTCATGCATACATTTGATGGGAAAAAATACATGGATCCTTGTAGGGTGTTGCGAAGTCAATAGTGTAGTCTTGTGAGGGCACACAAATATAGAAGATTGCATTTTAATGTCATAAAAAATAAAAATAAAAATAATAATATTAATTTACAAAACATATCCAACTGCAAACATAAGATTCTAATTCTAATCCCTGCAGCTACGATGAACCTTAAAAAAAAAGGAGACTATACGGAACTGCCACAAACCGAGTAATATTTGCACTGTTTTATTAAAACAATTTGCACACTCAATTTCACAAATCACAATGGGATTCTCAACGCGTTATTTGATTTCAAACTTTCAATGGTGCAGTAAAACTTTAGTATGCGTTAAAATTGAATTGTTGAAGCAAGAAATGTAAATTTTCACCTCTTATCGTGTTAGTTATCTAAGTTAGTATGATTAAAATATTATAGCAGGAAAACTATTAATCACGGTTTCAATATTTTGAAGAATACTCTCCATACTTTGACATAATCAATTACTTGAGACTGTGATTCTAAATCCGATAACTTATTAAATAAAGCACTAAATCAGTTTGTGGTAGGATGTTTGATTAATACTAAAAAAAAAACAAATCTACACTAACTTGAATAATTTAGGTTACTTAACTTAATTTATTTTTTCAATTCTTGTAGCGCCAAATATTGGCAAGAAAATGAACAATCTTATTCTCTTAGGCATGGGACCACATTATAGTATGTACCTATGTAAGTACAATGTAAATATGGTTAGCCTTCAGCGCGTTATAATTTGGTTTATCCCTCTCATTGTAAAAGCGAGGAACATCAACGATGGATAAATGGATAATTAGATCAGAGCCCATGAGTGTGAAGCGTGAAGATATGGCTTAACGGATTTCTGATGTACCAGTAATCGATTGGGTATTTTTACTTTAATAACATTATTTGCAAAAATAAGTTCTTACATGCTTTGCTTATGTCGTAGACAAGTGTAGTTGGTCAATCGACCATGCGCACCCTAGTTTTAAAGTTTACAACAACCTCTGACGTTATTCCTTTAACGACTACCAGATAGGCTGGACTAACGACTTAACGTGCCTTCCGAAGCACCGAATCATCTTTATTATCTGACAAACTGGAAACAGCTAAACATAGTCTGCTTCCCGTGAGAAACGAACCCACGATCCTCAGGTCTACATGCAAACGCCTTAACCACTGTACCACGGAGGTAGTCAGTAGCTAGCCAAAACACTTATCTTATTAGCGCACTAATGTCTAAAAGCATGTCTTCTATGTCATTTTGTACTATATAAAAGGAATACATTTTATAATGAGATTTTTTCTATTTTCTTCCTATTTCCTTCCATGCTGGTCTGTGAGAAAAAAAACACATAGAATGCACCAGCTGCTTCTCTTCCCGCGCAAGCCGTAAAAAATCGACTGAGGGAATTGGCGAATGGGGAAATCATGACATAGGCGATGCGGCTAACAACCCATCACTATTGATTTCCTGTTTCAACTATCATCATGCTAAACGTGGTCTAAGGTCTTATGGCCTTAGGCTATGTCTACCCCACTATGGGATAAAGACGTGATTATATGTTTATATGTTTGTCTATTTTCTTTCTTTTGACTTAGCATAGCCACTTTTCTAACATGTCTAAATATTTACCTACAACAAGCTCTTAGTTCGATCGTTGACACTGGAAAATTTAACTTGAGGCAATTTACTTCACAAAGATAAATTAAACGTTTACTAATTCCACCTCAAAGACACGAACTTAATACAGTTTAAAATGTAACTTTTGTATTATTTACACATAGGTTGTTAACCTTGATTTTAGGGACAAAAGCGGTCTTTATCCTATCCTATAACTATTAAACGAGCAATGCATTTATTTGTACTCGAGTTTTCGAAAAGGGGTCTAACGATTTATTTTAAATTTTAAACATAAGTTCTTGCATGGTCAAAAAGATAATCTAGCTAGGTTCCGTGTCTAGGAAAAATAATTTTACCGATATTTTCACGCAAAAAGATTTTCTGCATAAAACGAGCCAAGCTCGGCCGCCTAGGTACTACTGCATACTACAGGGCTACACATACAAGCAAATGAATTGGAGGAAAATATTTTATTATTACTATTTTTATTTTTTTCTTAAACAAAATCACGCCCAAAAGATAAAATATCATGGGTACATACATAGATTTTAAAAAAAAATACCTGGCGTCAAACCGAGCACGATTTCCAAGTTCTATGTGTACATAAATCAACGGGGACTATATTATTGCCACACGAAAACTTATCCTATAAACAAAACAAGATACACTTGTATGACAATAGGAAACGTGATGGTTTTGAAGGCACATAAAACATTTTATGACTATATTTATGATCGGTTTTGCGACTTACATAATGCTTTTATGAATATGTTAGTTGAATATACTTTTCAGATATTTTTAAACTGGCTAATACCTACTCAAGAATTGAGACTAGATTTAGATTTCACGGTCTAGACTTCGAAGCGGTTTCGAGAAAAGTAACAGCAACTAAAATTTGGAAATCAAGGAAATGATAAATAATGAATAGATATAGAAAATAGATAGATTGTACCATCATACACCAACCGGTTACCAAAATAAACTGAATAAAACAAATATAAGTAATGAAAATACGACGTAAAATAGCACAATATATTATGAAAAAAATACTAACAAATATATACAAATTTGGCAAAACAGGATAAACTTGCAGATACAGCCTCAAAGAATCCTGTGGAGGTACCGGTTCAGAGGCATATGACCTCTGATTATTTAAAAAAAAATATTGTTTTTTAAAAGATGGGCAAGAAAAACCAAAAAGTAAAGAAGAGAAGATTTGATCCAGAAGCTCGACAGCCTAGCGGGACGCGCGTGTTCGTTACGATTGTACGCGTTAAGCGACGGCGACAGCGAGTGCGTGGCCATGTTTGGATTGGTCGCCATTAGTGGCATTTCTATCTTGAGCTCCTCCGTGCTTCAAAGGCACGTTAAGCCGTTGGTCCCGGCAGTCGTTAGGCCATGTCAGATACCTTTAGGCAGCCTGAAAAATCTGACAGTGTTGGCCACTAACACACCCGGGTCATGTTTCTGTTGGTCTGGTTTCCCTGTAAAAAGGGATACGGAGGTCAGTATAGTGGCCAATTGTCAGATTTTTTAGATTGCCTAAAAGGCATCTGACATAACCTACACTAACAATTCTAGTATCTAGATTTAAGTAATCTGTGATTATTCTAGTTATTATTTACTTAATCCAGGTCTTGCCCTGTATTACCTTCAAAATTTTGGCCATTGAGATCAAAACAAACTAAAATAAAAACTAATACAAAATACCCAAACTTATTTTAAGTGAAGTTGCAATGATAAGACTGTAATGGAAATTGCAATTTCAAACAACTTTGATAGTTAATTTTGCGAGAAATAGCGATCGTTTAATTGCACAAAATGAAGTTTTACTCTACTGTACAGACAGACACCAATTCCGGTTTATTATTATTATTTTCCTACTTTCCACCGAGAACTGCAGAGGGAACCAATTTACAGAAGCGCGTTCGAAAATTAAAATTCGAGTTTTTGTTCGCAATCAAGAGATAAGTCTGTGTTATTTAAATTGTATGCATTATGTATGAATATTAATTTTATATATTTTATTTGTCGTTTTTTATATATATTTTATTATTTCAGTGAATAATTAAGTATGTTATGTCTAGATTAAGAACAGTCCAATACAATATCGTGTCCAATACAAAAGCTAATTAATTTTCATTTGTTCTGGCGGTCATCGGATCGAATTCAACATTGCTAAACCCCTCCATATCCATACTTAATATTATAAATGCGAAAGTCTGTCTTCTGTCTGTCTGTCTGACTGTCACCTCTTCACGGCTAAACTGCTGGACCGATTGTGATGAAATTTGGTAGGGATGTAGTTAACGACCTGAGGTCATTTTGGGTGCGATATAACCGAGTCCCACGCGGGGCGAAGCCGCGGGGAACAGCTAGTATTGAAATAAATTCTAAAATATAATCAAGACCTTGAAAAGAGTCATATTTCAAGTTGCTCAAGGACCAACACCAGAACCTAGTAAATAAATAAACCACACAGATTGAGCTAGCCCCAAATTAAGTTCGAGACATGGGATGTATGTGAATAAGAAGAAGACTAAGAATCATTTATTTTGCAAGAATACATGTATATATGGTGTTACAATGGTATGTGATACTAACTCAACAATACTATATCATATAACAAATAAATATTATAGATAAACATCCAAGATCCAGGGCAATCAGAGAAATATCATTTTTCATCATAACCTGACCGGGGCACGTTACGTTACGTTAGTACTATTAAGTATTCTGTACCGGGGGTCGAACCCGGACCTCCTGAGTAGTGTACTAACATGTCAACCATTTAAGCCACTTGCACAATCAAGCGAAATGAAAGACCTTGTTTGTAACAAATAGCTTCTAACAATACCCTCTTGTCTAGTCCAACTTATTTCTATATTAAATAGACCAATGTAGCTGCAATTTCATTATCAAGGCGCCGGATGAAAGCACTCTCATTTTCCCGTCCTTATTCACAAGTGTTTGTTTGGAAATACTAAAAAATCTTTTACACGACCAGATGCGAAAATCAGTAGCGGTAGCAGCCAAAAGGTAAGGGTGGATTGCACCAAAGTACCAGTTATCACATTACAGCTAACTATAAACGTTGAAGCGACATAGGTTGCACCGTCGTATTTTGTAGCATAGTTAGTTACCAGGCTTACAAGTATCATGACGTCCATGGAGGTTATTCGACCCGTCCGACAGATAAGTTGACAATAACAATAGCGCTAACCGGTCAAATTTGGCCGGTTACGGTTAGCGTAAAAGTTATGACGTATTTTGATGATTGACACAATGGTGCAACCCACTTTTCACCTAACCGGTACTTTGACTACACGGTTATTGTTATAGTAAGTTGGTGCAACCCAGCCATAATAGCCTTAATTTTATTCTCAAAATAAATCGCTCAAGTGCGAGTTGAACTCGCGCCTTTAGGGTTCCGTACTACCACACAATAATAAAAGACTAGAAGGTTATTTCAGATTTTTGTTTCCTTTAATTAGTTTGGGAAAAAAGTTAACGACATAAACTGCGGTAAATCACGTGGTCAATCTTATGTCAATCATACATTTTGTTCTTGTCGTACCTTGTTAACGTTTTGCGATTGTGACTTTGGCTAAACCCCCAGATCTTGTGAACCTTCTTGACCTCATCCAATGAGCGTGTAGCTAGCGTCAAATACACTGACTTTAACAGAACAACCGGCGACGTAAAGGAGACTGTATCTTATCTCCACAATAAAAACACAATTCTGAACGAAAGCGCCCTCTGCATGCAAATCACCAATCCTTGCAAAAATTAGTATGTCCATCTCTTTCTAACGTACGCTAAATAATGCTCTTTCAGTCTTGTTTGTAGAGACAAGTTTTTGATTCGAGTAATAAGGTCAATTGCATAGAATTAGGAAATCGCGCGCAAATGCCATTTTCTTTTAATCTATGTTGAATGAATGAATAAACACTTTATTGCACCAATTACAAAAATACATCATTGGATTGTACAGGATCAAAGATAAAAATTAGTACAAAGGCGGACTTATCGCTAATGCAATTTCTTCCAGCCAACCTTAGCCAACCTATGTTCATGTAAGCATTCTGATTTTATTAAGCAAAGTGGAAAAATATAAGAAAAGAGCAATAAGTTTTACCCTAAAGTAATAAAACTAAGATAAAGTCATCATCATCTTAACGTTTTCCCTGTTGTGTAGGTTCTTTCCGGTGATATGTCTGCTTAAAACGTAAAATTAGATTTTAGACTACTCTTATGACCGGCTGCCTGTCTCACGTCAAGCATTCAAGGGAAGAATGATGTTGGAACCCAACACCAGTCAGATAAAACTACCTATAGGAGTACAATTAAATAAGCCTCCCTTTGTCCCTTATCTCATATCGACATTAACGTTTAATTACGAGACAAATGCTTCCTTACTTTAATCCTTTTTTATTTCAATATATATTTAACTTAAATGGGCTAATCAAGATTTTGCAGACTATGATATGAGAATTGGATGCTCTATGGGCTAAAAAAAGTTTGTTAATTTGGGTTGTTCCGTATATGGCGTCTCATCCTGTTTTATGAAATAGTATTGTTGCTCTTCACGAGCTTGTTGATAGTAAAATAGTAGATATGAAGTACTTTTCTTACTCTATATTTCCTCATGAAACAAAATTATTAACATGGAATATTTTTCTCGCCGACTATATTCTACTAAAAAAATTATATTTAATTTATTTCATACTAGCCGCCCGCCCCGGCTTCGCTTGGGAGTACAAACCTTTCTCTTGAATCACTCTATCTGTTAAAAAAAACTGCATCAAAATCCGTTGCGTAGTTTTAAAGATTTAAGCATACATAGGGCCATAGTGACAGACAAAGCGACTTTGTTTTATACTATGATGTGATTTAAGCAGTTATTACTATTTTGTGTATATGTGTATATATGCTAATATTAAAAAATATATATATATAAAAAACAAATATATAAAAGTTTCATCGCAACATAGAATTTATATTCTGGGACACCGCTAACCTCGCCATATCACACCCCATTTGATATCAACCCTGTTTATGAGTCATTACCCAGGCACTCCCGATTAGGGATGAGATAAAAAAAAATACAAACAAACATGTCGCCGCCCCAAGCATATGAGTAAGTAACGGTAAAGAAAGAAAGCTTCATAATTTGCTCATCATTTAAATTAATATAGTCAGGGTTCTTCGAGCAACACTGCTTTCGTACCGGAATGGAAGCCTTGTTGCTCGATGTCGGTATTAATTGACTGCATATATAGGTACTTGCAATATGAATAATAATTTGAATTACATATATGTAATTTTGAATTACGCATGGTTTATTTAAATATTGTACGTTCTTATGAGAACAGGGCACAGTGATAAGTCCTAAAAACCACACGGTGTCAACGCCTACCGCGTATTGCCAGGA
Source organism: Apomyelois bistriatella (assembly GCA_947044815.1). Taxonomy (NCBI): domain Eukaryota; kingdom Metazoa; phylum Arthropoda; class Insecta; order Lepidoptera; family Pyralidae; genus Apomyelois; species Apomyelois bistriatella. Next base: position 1,656,959 of record OX345705.1, read on the forward strand.
CTATGTGTTTACTAATACTCCACAGTCCCGGCGCGCCGGCCGCAACAGTGATAAGTCCTAAATGAACCCAATGTTATCTTTTACCTGTGTTCTCAATAAAGATTTATGTTTACAACTCACATACGCTTTGTCTCTTGGTTTACAAATTGTACGATCAAGCAGTGGAATTATTTACTATGGCCCTGTTAAGTGGTCCAGGTATTCTATTTTACATACTTTTTCTCAACGATATTATCATGAGCGCTGCATAAACTTACTACCTACATTGACGAGCCGCAATGCGCTCAATTTATACTGTTTATGTCACAATCTCAGTTAAACAGCTTTTTCTCTATTCAGTTTTCTACTCATGTGTCCCTAGATTACATATCTTATGATTTATAGCGGTTAAGGCCTACGTGGTTAGACGTTTTGAGGGTGTAAAATGTTTTACTGGACATCAAATAAGTTGTACCCGCGATATAGCATTTTTTATTAGGTACGTAAATATACTGGGAGTGTTGAAAATTCTAGACCAAATACTATAAAAGCTTCTGAAGCTTAAAACTCATTTTTTGACAACGTCTTATAATTCGATGGAGCCGGCTGCACGCACGAAAAAACATGACGCAATTCGGCGTTACCTCGCTCTGAGGCGTTCCATTTAAGGCTTGAAGTGCAAGCGAATTTCTTATGACGTTGTCACGTTCAACTATCGTCAGTAAACCGACTTTACAGACAACCGATTTTTTTCGGAAGCATCTCTGTAGTGTTTTACCTATCTATAGTGTTGCATCTACTTAGTAGATATAGTGACGCTCTAGCACACATCCGCACTCGGCGGCAATCCACATACAACTGACTAGCTGTCATGTCACTGTGTTACCAACATATGTGTGTGAGACAGCGTCACTATATCTACCAAGTAGATACAAACACTAAATCTCGTTTGTTTAATCGTCATCCTAGCGTTTACTCGGTTTCGACTGAAGCCATTTAGTTTCGGAGCCTGAGGTATGTTTAAATGTCAATGTCTTAATTAAAAAAATAAAATTTGGCGTTATTTTTATTATTAGCCGCCTGCCTAACGTCGACCTTCCCTTGTGAAGCTTTAGACACCAGTCGGACTAAGATACAAGTTAGTTAAGACTTTTTAGTTAGTGAGGTTATTCCCTTAAACGCCTTTTACGATACCAAAGACTGGGTAGTTCATTCTTAAAGCTTGAGCGTTTATGAGAATTTTTTGTATTAAGACACACTTTGAGTTCATTTAAAATCACTACATAACTATCACTACATAGTATAAAACAAAGTCTCTTTCTCTGTCCCTATATCCCTTTGTATGCTTAAATCTTTAAAACAAAGGAATTCGATGCGGTTTTTTTAATAGATAGTGATTCAAGAGGAAGGTTTTTATGCCCATGCGAAGCCGAGGCAGGTCGCTAGTTCAAAATCATTCATTTACTTATTCCGCTGGCTAAGTGACCCGATGGATGAATGGCCTCCGAGACGAAAGAGGCATAATTTCATATTCCATGATGATTTATGAATGATTTTGAATTTGAATTTGAAACAATTTGAATTTGAATACGAGTCTATTTCTTACTAATAAAACACCAAGTGTAGGTTCGATCCCCGGTCAGGTCAAGATGAAAAATGATATTTTTTATTGGCCTGGGTCTTGGATGTGTATTTATATATGTATATATATATATATAAAAATGAAACCCGTTTTCCGTTGTCACGACATAGCATGAAAACGGCTTGACCGTTTTGGCTGATTATTTTTTTTGTAGTTTTCTAATACTCTGTACAAGGTTCTTACGGAAAAAAATATTAAGAAAATCAAATTTACGCTAAGGCAGTACGAAGTTCGCCGGGTCAGCTAGTTTGTTATAAAATATAATATCGTTGCGTTAGTATCCCATAACACAAGTCTCGAACTTACTTTGAGGCTAACTCAATCTGTGTGATTTGTCCCTATAAATCTATTTACTTGTAAATTTCACAGAGCATTCATTTTATTGTGTTTCAATTTTTATGACCATATTAAGCGTACTCTGTTTGTTAATGGTAAGCTGCCGATGTAACTAGGAAACACGTTCAAATGAAGACCATATTTCTATCTCCTGTACTGACATTTATTTAAAGGCATGCACTCATAAACTGTCAAAACTTGATGCAATATCAAAAACACAGCACAGTTATTATTTATCTTGGGACTCGCTGCACTTGTTGATTTTACTCAAAACTGTTATTTTAGTAGATTACGTACTCTAACTGAACACCTGACAAAACACTGGGATCCAGTTATTTTGTTTGAAACTGCACGCGGTGTTTGGATAAAGTAATATGTTATTGCTGTGGCGAATAAGCAGTATGTGGGAGACTGGAGAAAATATTAAAAAGCATACCATATACATACTATAATTACGCCTATTTCTCAGGTAGGTAGAGTCTTAATTTTCCACTTGCTTGATCCCTGCAGACCTCCAGCATTGGAATTATTGGCAGTGCCTCGCGGTTTTACACGCTGTAAGGTAAACTCGGGTAATGTCGTTACCTTTTTATCTGCACTTAAACTATTCCACATAAAAAATATTAAGGAATTTAGTATTTTTTCATTTATTTTCAGTTCTATAAAATAGTAATAGGTTTTATCAAGTACCTAGTTACGACACTTTAGTTTTACACTTAGAACTTAGGCGGTAAATATTACATAAAATAATTCATTTTTGACTGAAATGTCTCTTTCCTATCTTCTGTACCTTATTTATTTAAGGAAAATAGCCACACAAAAAAATAAACAAATTAAAACCAAATAAAATTTTTTAAAATATTTATTTTTAATACAGGTTTTTAACAGGATATAATTATAATATAATCCAAGGAATGTTCATCCAGTAGCATAAGAAACAGAGAGACAAAGAAGTAATAAATATATATAGAAAGAAATAGATAGGGAGAGCAGATCGACTGGTCAAATATTGTTCCCTTGTTTTGAAAAAAAAAAAAAAAAGTAGAAAAGGAAATAAGTTGAGAGAAGTAATTGCTATCTGCAGGGCCGACCGATAATGAAGTCCTCAGCTGGGTATTGTTACCTTATTTAAAACGAGAAAGCTTTTTGTAGTAAAAGGCAAGTCCTCTTGTTCCTTATATAAATGAGCTCTCAGATCCCGCGCTTTTGTGACCTCTCTAGTTAAAGACCCAGAGAGAAAGGGGTCCCATTCGGTCCAGTGGATCTCTTCAGGCGCAATGTAAAAAACCCTGAAGAATATATTGGCTTGTGTAACAATGATTGTCAGATACAGTACAAACAGTGCGGAGCCCGGTGTTGAAAATTCTATTACACACTCAAATTATTACTCAAAGTATGTAAAATTTAGTTAAAATAGAGTATGTTCATTGTATAATCATTGCTAAATCCGGTATGGTTGCAATTATCAACTAGAAATTCTCAACTTTATATTGTGGGTTACCTGGCAATGAAATATCTGACTATTTTGCGAAAAATAGACCCTGTGTGAAATATTTTACATTTAATTTATATGTTCTAGGTTTATTCATGTGTACAAATAGTTAGAAATCATTTTAAGACAGAATCCAGACAAAATCTGGATACAAGAAACACTTGATAACTACCCTAAACTCAAAAATATAAATCTCACAAAGAATCTGATTTTACCAAGAAAATATAAGACCAAATGAGAGGATTTTACGGTTTATTTAGCATACTAACGTGGAAATAGAAAATTAGAACAAAACAAATTACCTTTTCAGGGTTTTCCAAAATATTTTTTAACAAAACTTGGTTGTCGGTAAAATACAACCTCCATGTACTTTTTCGATTTCGAATATTCGACTTTCAATATCTCGGCACTTTTTTAAAAGAATATTTATATAAAAATACGTTTATTTAGCAACTTAATTGCAAAATAACGAAAAATAAATTCAAAGCCGGCATCTAATCGAACCACCAGCGAAATCCATTTGACAGCTAGCTCGTCCGTAGTGATGGGGCGAAGGTCGACAATTTCGATTCGTCTATCCATAATCGATCACAATCTGGTATCGACTACTCGATTCTTTTTCATCACAATTATACAATGCAAAATGAAAATCCTACGTGTGAATTATCGATCACCAATCGCAACCGTCATTGACAAAGGCGTCGATAAATAAAGATATAAGTAACCCACCAATTTCGTAATTGCACATAGCGCTCAACCGCATCGTAGCCGAACTGCAACGACACATTTTGACGTTTCCCGTATTCCGCTACTAATTTAAAGACCAAATCGTAGTTCATCAGAAAATTCTCAAAATATCGATTCTCTCAACGATTCGATGCTTGGTAAGTTACTTTACTCGGATTTTTACATATTAAACAAGCTTTAATTGTAGATAGCCACAGATTCATAATTGTGTTAGGGGAATACGAATATCGCGCAAACTTAATCAAATCGGAATCGGATATCAGTTGTATGGATTTCTTAGAGTTCAATAACGAAAAGTCGGCTAAATCGATCACTGAACAATTGCGATGACAATCGACCTGAATTATTAATGTGAATTAAAAAATAACATTACATGACATAAAATTTCAAATGGTTTTTCTCCGATATTGGGGTGTTTATAAAGTGGACACAAATCAACTGCAAATATTTTAAGGGCAGATACAGACCACTATACTGAACAACTTTTCCAAACAAACTTATATCGAAATACGAAATTTTATTTTTTACTCTCCATACTAAACTAGATCAGCTGATTCTCAATTTGTATGGGAGGTCAAAATTTTTTTTTTCATATTTCGACATAAGTTTATTTGGGAAAGTTGTTCAGTTTAGTGGTCTGAATCTGCCCTTAAAATATTTGCAGTTGATTTAAATTCACCTTATATATTTTTGGCGGGTGCTTTGACAAAGAAAATCCATTTGTTTGAAATTTATGATTTGTATGGCGATCCTGGCTGAACATGTTTATCTGTTTCTTTATGTTTAACATCGACACTGCATGTAATTTATGTGTATGTTACTATAGGCATGTTCAACAAATAAAGCATCTAGAATCTTGAAGTTAAGGCACTTCTAACATTCGCCAATCGCCAGTATCCTTCTTTCGCGTCGTAGTTCAAGAATCGAGGGTTTCAAACATCTAAATTTGCATTTGAACAAAACAATAAACCGCTTAATTAAGCAACCCTCTAATCGCGATAGCAACGTTATAATTATAACGGCTATAACAATAATCGCTTAACGTTAACAAATAACGGTTATTTTCAGTCACGGTTGTTTACACGCGATTAACCCGCGACCTACTTACTAAGTGCTGGGCTTAAGCCTCTAATATTGCGTTTACATGGATTTATTTATTTAGAAGGAGCTCGAAAGCCTAGTAAAGCGTGCGTCTATGTAACATATTATGTGTGACAAACGAAGGACAGTGAGGCTTCACTTAGATTGGTCGCTATTAGTGACATTTCTATCTATGGCGTGTGACAACAAGCAAGCGTTTAATTACGCGCGACATAAAATCCTTTTTTTTTCTTTATTTATATATTAATAAATAAATAATAAAAAAAAATATAAAATATATATACATATATATATATTAAATATATATATAAATATAAAAATATTGCTCTTGTTAAGCTGTTAATCCTAGTTGTTATCGCTGAATGACAATCGTCAGGCTATAGCGGATGCTTTTTGGTCATATTAGTAGTCCACTAATCCGGCAGTTTTGATTTCGAACCCCAGTCAGGAAAAGTTTTACGTTCAAATCAAAGTATATTTAAGAACCATGCAACTTTTTAAGTAATTTCAAGAAGATATACTAGATACTTTTAATTTTATAAGGAAGTTGCATAAATTCTAGACTACTTTCAGTTACAAAACGCTTTCCATATTGAATATACCTGCACGTATCTTAATAACGGAAGTTTTGCACTTTAGGAAAACCGTGCCGCCATTTTGTGCCGCCATATTGGATGAAAATGCTCCTGTATGATGTAATAAATAATGTTATTCATAAAATTTGGGCAAAACTTGTAAGAAGTTTCGTCGCGTATGCGCTAAGGGAATAAAGTTTTCCAAGTGATTTTTAAACTTGTACAGTTGACTACAAAATCGGTTGCTCGAGTGTGCCCATATGCGAGTGTGGCTACACGGGGAGCCCCCACTCCTACCTGCTCGGAATTGGCTTCAGCTGGGCCTGATTTTGTAAGCTTTCATTTTAAACTTCAAATCTGAATCCACTGTGAGTTTCTTGATTAGCATTTTAAAAACTCGGTTGATAATTCGAATCTATACCAGCGCTACCCTTGCGAGCGTTTCAGCTAGATGAACTAGATTTTGTATGAGATGACCTAAGATGTGCCATTCTGTAAGGTAATTTCCCCGTCACTTCGAAGCTTACTTCTCACTTGTCATTTTGAACCTAAAGCGAAGTGTGAGTGATAGAGACGTGAGAAGCGCGTTGTTGTTTAAAATTTATAGAATCGACAGGCAGGCAGGTCTGTAAAACATTTACAACACCACTAGCTGTTACACAAGGCTTTAACCGCGTGGGATTAGATTATATCACGTCAGAAAGTAGCCTATGTTTGGCCCCCGGTCTTTAACTATATTCATACCAAATTTAATCAAAATCGGTCCAGCGGCTTAGCCGCGAAAGCGTAATAGACAGACAGACATACTTTCGCATTTGTAATATATGTATGGATTTAAGTGCTGAAAAAATAGCATTGTCATTCAACGAGGCCAACTTTGACCATGTACCGTGTACATCCTGGAATCAGAATTCTTTGAAACCGCCTTTCGGCCACTGACATCGTTCCTTTAGCGGCCACCAGATGGCAGCAAAGGCCTCATAACGTGCCTTCCGAAGCCAACGATCAGGTTATATAATCAAGCCTGGTTTAACCAAACTGTAAAACAGTATTGGCAAATTAGCTTTTATCTATCTATCTATCTATCTAAAACAACTTAACAAAGTATGATTCCCGTGGGAATCGAACCTAGGATCGATCTGGCATATGGTATCTTCAGGCAATTGTCTTAACCACTGGATCACTAAAACTTCCGCTGTCCATCATTTTATCATGGTGGTGTATCAAATAAACCGTATTTTGGAAATTATATCATAAAATAAAATACCAAAAATATTTAAATATCAAGTAATTTGAGACGGTAACAGTGCAGAGATTACGAGATACGACAATTTTCAACACAATTTAGTATTCATCCGACTCAAAGCCATGACAAAGAGGTCCCGCCGATTATGCGCCAAGTTTATGCGGGGGGTGAGGCGGGGAAAATGTCATGGCCTTGCAGAAAACAAAGTAAGTTGAGGTAAATTAACACTAATCCTAATAAAATAATCGTATAAAATAATAAATATATATTTTTTTTCCTTTAATCAATAAAAAAGGAAACTTTTGTTAACTGACGTTATTGAAGAAAATGCTGCAAATGTATGCTTAAATCTTTAAAACTACGCAACGGATTTTGATGTGGTTTTTTTTAATAGATAGAGTGATTCAAGAGGAAGGTTTTTATGCCCATGTGAAGCCGGGGCGGATCGCTAGTGTATAATATAATAATATGTAAAATACTGAGAGTTGATTTAAATCTTTACATTTTGTACATTCTCAGCAAAATACCACGTTAATTGTGGCATTACCTGTTATCTCTTATCGTCTGTACAAAGCAAGGACGTGACGACATTTGTATGTAGGTTACTGTGTTAGAAATTTTGGGTATTAATGTACTGACAGACAGGATATTATTTTGGTCCAACTTAAGACTAGGTTCCTAAAATTTGGTATATTTTAAACAGAAACCGAGAAGGAAATGCAAACTTCAAGGATGGCAAATTCGGACACATGATTGTTTGAACCTTTATCTATCATTCCACCAGATGGTGTTATGGTGAAAATGAAAGATTACTTTAATAGTTTGGGATTTATTACGAGAGCAAACTATTTTAGCTTTAACAACGTCAAGTACAAGCAAAGAAGGGCACAGACAAGTAAGAAGGTTACTTGTCACATTCAACTGTCATTTTGACTTTATTTGTTTTTTATTAACGTTTACAAATTCCAACACTAGCCCTTAAACTAATAATAAACAAATAACATTAGTTTCACAACATTATTCAACTCACAGTATGTCTTATCCAAAAGATATCAGAAACTTAACATTGCTTAACTTTAAGTAAATACATACAAAAACAAATACTTTACTTTTATATGTTATATCTTATTTTAATTCAAGTATAGAATTCATGTAATCTACACAAAAAACAAAATCATGATTATGAACTTGTTACTTTCAAAACTAACATGATAATTTATTTAAACAATTACATTAAGATACATTATACAGTTGAAGTAGAAAAATAATGCAAATTTTTAAACAAATGTAACACTATTTTGCTATGAACATTATATTTGAAATACACTTAAAATACTTTTCTCTATTAAGTGGTTTTGTAAGACAATCAGCTAACATTTCATCTGTACACATATACAAAATGTTTATAATATTTTTATTAACAACTTCACGGATAAAGTGGTGTCTTACATCAATATGCTTGGTTCTTGCATGAAACATAGTATTTGCACACAGTTTTTGAGCAGACTGATTATCGTTATACAAATTAACAGTTATAGGTATATTTATACATTCAGTAAGAAAATTATGTAAGAAAATAGCTTCCTTACAAGCATCGGATAGCGCCATGTACTCAGCTTCAGTACTCGATAAGGCGACAGTCCTCTGTTTCCTACTTTCCCATGATATGACTGACTTTCCTAATTTAAATAAGTAGCCGGTATAGGACTTACGATCTCCTTCATCTGCAGCCCAGTCAGCATCTGTGAAGCCATTGACCTCAAGTCCACCTTTCTGGTATACTAGACAATAATGAGAAGTACCTTTAAGATATCGTAGCACCCTCTTAGCTGCTTTCCAATGGACTTCCGTATAGCATTCATTAAACTGACTTAAAAAGGTTGTAGCATGCATTATATCCGGCCTGGTACATACTGCAATGTACAGAAGACAGCCAATCAGGTTTCTGTAATCAAAATGAGTGGTTTTTGCCTCACCTCTAGGTAATTTTAATCCAGCTTCCATTGGCGTAGCCGCAGGTTTACAATCTGTCATGTTAAATTGATTTATTACCTTTTGAATATAATTTGTTTGATCTAATGTGATTTTATTATTACTTTTTGTAATTCTCATACCTAAAACATGATTTGCAGGTCCCAAATCTTTCATTTCAAACTCATTCATAAGTTTTTTCTTTAATTCTTGTTGTTCTTTAATAGACTGCGAAGAAAATAAAATTATATCGTCTACATAAAGGGCAATTATGGTCATTTTCCCCACTTGACCCTTATAGTAGACACATGGTTCTGATGACATTCTCTTAAATTGTAATTTATTTAGCAAAATTTTATTTATTTTATCATACCAAGACTTTGCAGCTTGTTTCAGTCCATAGACAGCTTTATTTAGTCTATAAACTTTCTTCTCCTCACCCTTAGCAACAAAACCTTCTGGTTGTTCCATCAATATATTTTCATGCAGTTCACCATTCAAGAATGCAGTTTTTACGTCTAGGTGATTTATATCCATGTTGTATTCTGCTGCTAATGCAAGTAAAAGACGAATTGTAGAGTATCTTACCACTGGTGAAAAGGTTTCATGGTAATCTGTACCATATTTTTGAGTATACCCTTTCGCTACAAGTCTAGCTTTATATTTCAAAACTGTACCATCAAGTCCAATTTTCTTTTTAAATACCCACTTACATTTCACAGGCTTTTGTCCAACAGGCAATTCAATAAGAGTCCAGCACTTATTAGTAATAAATGATTGATACTCATCTTTCATAGCTTGCAGCCACTCCTCGGCTTCCGCTCCAGACAAAGCTTCCTGTACAGTTTCAGGTTCTCCTTCGTCTCTGCATATTGCCCCGAAAGCTATGTGAGATTGTAAGTAATTAAACTCTGTCAAATCTGAGTTTTCAGAGCTGGCATCTGTTGTATTTGGAATATATGTTTCATCCGATGGGTTATCAGAATAATATGATGAGTTGCTAGTTTCATGTTCACTTAAATCGAAAATAGTTTGCCTTCGGAATCTTTGGTCATCAGTAACTTGAGTCAAGGTATCATCACTATCACATTCAGGTTGAACCTGTGATTCAGATTCCATAACACTACTCATTTGATGTGTTATGTACTCAGTATCATCATGTGACCTATTCCTATTCCAAAAACTATTTTCCATGAAAGTGACATGTCTAGCTTTAACACAAGATTTTGGGTTTTCAGGGTCAATTAGTCTATACCCTTTACTGTTGTCACAATATCCAACAAAAATATATGGCTTTGATCTGGGGTCCAATTTCTTTATATTTTCCATATGAGCATATGTAATACATCCAAATACACGTAAATGACTTAAATTTACCTTTTTGTTTGTCCATTTTTCCTCTGGAGTCACACCCATTACAGCCTTCGTTGGAGACCTGTTTTTTAAATAAACAGCTGTATTTACTGCTTCTGCCCAAAAACGATTGTCAAGGCCAGATTCTTGCAGCATACTCCGCGCTTTGTCCATTATAGTGCGGTTGGCTCGCTCCGACACTCCGTTCTGCGCACTGCAGTGTGGAATTGTAGTCTGGTGTCTAATTCCATGATTCTTGAGAAAGTCCTGAAATTTTCCATTAGTATATTCAGTACCATTATCACTTCTGAGCACTTTAATTTTTTTATTTGTCTCATTTTCTACTAGACTTTTGAATTCTTTAAATCGTTCCAATGTTTCGTCTTTAGATTTTAAAAAATAAACAAAAGTTTTCCTAGTAAAATCATCAGTGAAGGTTAAAAAATATTTGATACCACTAAATGAATTTTCCTGCATTGGTCCACATAGGTCTGTATGTATTAAACCTAAAATCTCATTAGACCTACTCTCTGAGTTTTGTGGGTAAGGTAATTTTGTTTGTTTTCCCTTTACACATGCTACACAAGGACTAAAACTTTCATTATCAAAAGAAATACCAAAAGCCATACCTTTATTTAGTAAATTCATGCTCCTTGCATTGAGGTGTCCTAGCCGCCGATGCCATGTCCCCTGCGATGCTCTGCCAGTACCAGTACCTTGCATAGACTGCTTACTGCTGTCAGTATCACCACCCCTAGAATCCATGACACTATCCGATGCTATAGCACAAGACAACTTTACAGTATCTAACTTGTATACACCGTTAATACATGTTGCTGTGGCTACTACCTCATTACCGTCTATAATTTTACAACATTTATTATCAAAAGTAACCTGAAAACCTTTCTTTGTCATTTCACTTACTGATAATAAATTACATAATAGTCCTGGAACATAATAAACATTACTAATATTCTTCATTTGATCCTTCAACATTACTTGCACGCTTCCATTTCCTGCAGTTGTCAATTTTTCACCATTTGCAATGTTTACATTCAGCGGTTTTGATGTTACATAGTCACATAACATGTCTTTGCTTCTGCACATGTGATTTGTAGCTCCTGAATCGATGTACCATTCGTTTTCAACATTCACCGCCAATGCTGTCAGCAATGCTTTATCCCTTATTACAGTGTTGTCCTTATAATGTTCGTGTTTCATATTCTTCTTGTGGATGTTATCATTACTCGGGCAATTTTTCTTTAAGTGACCGACTTTCTTACACTTATAACATTTGAAAGTTTTCTTTACTGATAAAGCAGTGACGGTTTCCATTTTGTCATCACGCCGTTGAAATTCTTGCATTAATTTGGATTTCACAGTCTCACTTGACAGTGTGGTGTTAGAATTCTCCAATGCCATTATTAATGGGTCATAATCTGTTGTTAACCCATTCAACATCAAGACTGCTACGAATTCATCCTCCAATGGCGAACCAATGTCTTGTAACTGCTGTGCATATTCAACTATTTTTGTTATGTATGATTCCATACTGCTGTTCTCACTTAGTTTTATGGAGAACAATGCTCTCAATAGTCCCAGTCTCCGACTCAACCCCTTGTCTTCAAAAGCACCTTGAAGGTTTCTCCACGCTTCGAACGCGTTTTTAACATTTCTTACATGAGTAAACGCTGATGTGTGTACTGAAAGACATATCTTGGCAAGTGCCTTTTGATTCCTCTTTTCATCTTTGCTTCCTTCAGCTGATTGTACACACTCCCAAAGATCTTCATGTATTAAGAGCATCTTCATTGTAAATTTCCAATTATTATAATCGTTTATTCCTTTTAATTTTTCTATAGGAATTGAAGATTGTAGCGTGGTGGCCATGGCGGATTGAGGTTATATAAAGATTGATCAATTTCACCAAGTATTTGATATAAAATATTTAATACTTTCTTTAATTTTGAGAGTTTAAAGCCCATAACCAGATGGTGTTATGGTGAAAATGAAAGATTACTTTAATAGTTTGGGATTTATTACGAGAGCAAACTATTTTAGCTTTAACAACGTCAAGTACAAGCAAAGAAGGGCACAGACAAGTAAGAAGGTTACTTGTCACATTCAACTGTCATTTTGACTTTATTTGTTTTTTATTAACGTTTACAAATTCCAACACCACCAATCAGTTACATGATTTGTTTAATTTGGCTCAATTCTTTTTTTTTTAGAAACTTCTTCTTTGTTTTTGATTTATCTTATATTTCTAATGTACTTTTTTACTTTACAAAAAATTATCGATCATAATATAAATAGCATAAACTAAAGATACACTAAAGGATATTTGTCTATGTGGTTTATTTCTTTAGTTATAAGTGAAAACAGTTTTGAGACTTATGTCCTTTACTTCCGTGATAAAATGCGCAAGACTATAGCAAGCGATAATTCCTCCTCATTCCCCTTCATTACTTGTTGACTGCTTAGTCTTAAAGAAAAAGAACTACTTAAGGACAAAACAAAAAACCTTTTTGCAAAATGTTTGTGGTTCTGCTAAAATATTAAAAAAATAAACAAAAGCACGCTTTTAGTACTATGCGTAAATGTATTTTTTTTTGCCTTTAGTTAGATTTCCTATTGTTTTACTTTTTATACTTAACACACCAGAGCTACCAAAGGTAGACCTTGGTTTTTGTTCAAATTGGTCGTGTGAGGTACACGACGGTACAATTCACCTATTTGTGTAGCCAATTCAATTACAATTGAATCGCAATTGTTGCGGTTGGTTCGAAACAGGCAAGTTACACCCTTAGGACACTCCTTTCATCTTTCATCACTATGTTTATTTGTCATTTTTTAATCTCCCTCCCCCCCCCCCACCTTACGGCAACCTTTTTTTTCTAAGATATTATTATTCATTTTTCATTATTAGGTATGCTACTCTACCATCCCTCCTCCGCCTGATGATTTTTCGTGTTTTTTTTTCCTTTTTAGACTGATTAATGGACGATCTCTTAAAATATCTACTTACGATTAACAGCATAGAATGACCATTCCCTTTTGTCAAAACTACGAATACGTAATTTTTGGTCTGTCTATTTTTACTAAATTAACACGTCTAAAACTCGTATTACCTAAAGTACAATATCAAATAGTTCTTTGACCCTCTGAATATCTCGTTTCGATGATAAAGTTCATTTTTTCAACCCCCAGAGTGCACTTCATTACCTACCGCTTGTTAGGGGCGGCGGGGAATTCCTCTGATCTATTGCTGTATGAATTATGCTAATGTTCTCGTTTTACGGTGCTAGATAGATCTACTTACCTAACTACCTACCTATAGTATCAAGCTTATCTAAAGTATCTTCTAAAATCTATAAAAATAAAAAAGTGCGTGTTCGTTATGTCAAAACAGCCTTTAGCAAAACAGGAATAAAATTGTCTCATTTTTAAGCCAGATCCGACACAGGAATAGAATAGTCCCATTACGTAACGAAACCGGCTGCCATTATTTTTTGTGTTTGTTATAAAAACGACTAGACCGATTTGATCAGGACTATCACTAGCAGCTAACGAAGCTAACATTATAAGGCATAACTTAAACTACGCTGCGCAACGTTGCATTTTTCTTGTGTGTAATAACTTAAAAAATACAACTACTTTTTTGATTCTCACAATAAAAATAAATGAAATGATATGAATAAATTAAATAAAAAAATATAATTATATCGTATATATTGTAATAATATCGATACTATTATAATAGAAATAATTTTACAAATAGTGTTGACTTTAAGATTCAATAACATAATCGTTGGTTTAGATCATAAGAAAAACAATATTACTAGACAAAACTAAAGACAATATGGACCAAATATCATTATTATATTATGACAGGCATCTATTAATTCGGTATGATTAGGTCAACATTCAGATGTTCGCAGATAGACCTAATTGTATCCTAGCTACTGTTTATCTATTAATTTAGGTGTGTATATAGAAAATCCATTCTTATTGTAGTAGATATTGAACGTACAAAACAAAGGAGTCTTACTGTAGCATTCAGTGGTTTCACTTGTATACACCTCTTTACATGGCGACTCTGCCAGGATTAAATTTGATTCAATTCTCATGTCATAAAATAATGTGAAAGCGTGTATGTTTGTCTTTATTTTCTCTTAATTCAGCGCGTTTTTAAATACATTTAAAAACGCGCTAAATTAAGAGAAAGTAAAGACAAACATACACGCTTATGAACAGTAAAGACTCACTGGCCTTCTGTTCAGCCGTCTTGGCCATCACAAATCTTCTCTTCTTTCTGTCTTGGTTTTTTTAGTCTCCGTTTACCCATCTTAATAAAATCTAAGTTATGCCACTCTCGAAGCTGCATCGTTGTCGCCATCGTCGTAAGAATTATTAAAGCCCGCTGGAAGTTCGCCTTAGACCCTACGAAGAAACTATACCAATTTAGTAGTCATCATTAGCCAGATAGCTAGCAGTGGTATAGTGACTATATGCCTCCATGTTTTGTCGGCTGTATGCTTGGCTGGTAACTAGTGATGGGACATAATGGTTAAAACTAGTTTCCAACCATTTATAGTGTTGTTTACTAAAATAACATATACACCGCGTCAACATAATATACGCGTCTGGTAGTCGTTAAAGGAATCACGTCGAGAGGAATAAAGGCGGTTTCGAAGAACTCTGACACCAGAGTGTGCATGGTCAATTGACTCCTATACGAAATAATGATGATGAACGCAATCGAAAACTTCCGTGGTTTATAGTAAACATCAGTAGAAAACGGATGATTTTTTTTACTAATTTGGCTGAAGCGATTCATCCAACGTAGTCATATAAAAATATAATAAGCCTAAGTATAGTTAGGTACTAAGTATAGTAAGAACCAAAATATACTTAGGCTATTTGAGAAATTATTAAAGTTTGGCAAGATACTAATGAAGTTAACTTGATTTAACAAAAGTGATTTACAAAAAAAAAGGCAAAAGGTTTGGTAACATACTGCAAAGAGTTATGTGGTCACTTTTTTGTGCTATAGATTGACGAGTTTGTTTGTGTTTACGTAAGTATTTTTTTCAGTGATTGTGACAAAAAAAAATTATACAATTTAACTCGTTCCATTAAACCAATGAGGTTAGCACATAAAATTGCTTTTTTAATTTATTTTCTCAATTAAAAAAGTGGTTTCAAAATTAAAACCAAAAAAAGGGTTTGCAACCGATACGATCTCTATTCATATTACCCTTTGGTGAAATCAAAAGATGAATTAGGTAATTAATTTTAACCGTCTCTTATCGGCTCTGAAATAAATACGGTATGAAAGGAAGTTTAGGCGAAACGATAATTAGTCAAAATCAAAAAGATTTGAGTTGAAAAGATGACGGAAAGGGTTAACTTGTAGAGATTATATTAATAACATTTTTTGGTATAGAACGCGCGAAGTTGAGATATTTTTCTTTGATTATATATATACTAGCTGTTCCCCGCGGCTTCGCCCCGCGTGGAACTCGGTTATATCGCGCCCAAAAGTAGCCTATGTTTGACCTCAGGTCGTTAACTACATCCCTACCAAATTTCATCACAATCAGTCCAACAGTTTTGCCGTGAAGAGGTGACAGACAGACAGACAGACTTTCGCATTTATAATATTAGTATGGATAGTATGGATTTTCAATTTTTCCATAAAAATAAAACATTTGTCCGGGATTGTAAGTTGAAGTTTATTTATTTACTAAATTTATGTACACAATAATCATTATACTGCCTCTGAGAGCTCTGACACCTGGGTGTGCATGGTCAATCGACCGTGTAACCGACACGATATGAGATACAATATTTTTTATATAAAAATAAAGCTGACATGAGTACAAAAATGATGGTTAATTAAAGTTCAATAACCGTTCTATTTGTGACCTGAACAAAGGACAATAATGTCGTTTATTTTGATGAATTCGTAGAATTAGTCAGTTACTTTTAATTGAAAACGTTATCAGTCTAGCTTTTCTTATAATGAAAATAATTAATTACATTTTACCAAAGCCTGGAAAGTTGATTTTAGGACAATTACATTGAACTTCGCTTTCTGAATAACAAGCTTTTGTTTAGCTTTGCTCGTGTCTTTGTTTTAAGGCTTCTAAATAGCAAGGTATTTATAAAATCACTACATAGTATAAAACAAAGTGGCTTTCTCTGTCCCTACATCCCTTTGTATGCTTAAATCTTTAAAACTACGAAACGGATGTTGATGCGGTTTTTTTAATAGATAGAGTGGTTCAAGAGGAAGGTTTTTATGCCCATGCGAAGCCGGGGCGGGTCGCTAGTTTATTATATAAGCAGAGAATATCTGCTTAACGTGCCTTGCGAGGCATGGAGTAACTCAAGATAGAAATGCCACTCTTGGCGACCAATCCAAGCCAGATCACGTTCGCTGTCGCATGACATGTACAATCGTTATTTATCAAACTCCTTAAGATTATTCAATAGTTTGTATATTCAAGCTCTCTCTTACCTCAAAGGTTGGTTGTTAGATAATGCTTTTAGCATTGAATCCCCCATTGTGTTTTACATTTTAACGTTCTATCTACTGAACTAATCTTCCTGAAATTTCGCACACACATAGATAGAAGTATTGAGAAGGACATAGGATACCTGTCATCTCGGGAAAAAGCACTGTTCACGTGGGAAATTCACGCGGGCGAAGCCGCCCGGAAAGCTAGTTTTAATTAAATATGAATAAATAGCACCAAGAAAGTCTAAAATGAACATCAAATAAAAATCTTTTTTAGATCTTTAAATACAAAAGACTTAATCAAGATTGAAAGGAACCTGTGTAAATACATTATCACCTTCAAAAGATCGTATTTAAGAGGGCATACTGTTAGTAAGTTTTTATTTTTATATAAAAACTAGCTGTTCCCCGCGGCTTCGCCCCGCGTGGGACTCAGTTATATCGCGCCCAAAAGTAGCCTATGTTTGACCTCAGGTCGTTAACTACATCCCTACTAAATTTCATCACAATCGGTCCAGCAGTTTAGCCATGAAGAGGTGACAGACAGACAGACAGACAGACAGACTTTCGCATTTATAATATTAGTATGGATAAGGTTAATATCCGTTGACCTAATGGACGACGATAATCATTAGCATTACATAGTATAAAACAAAGTTGCTTCCCGCTTCTTTCCCTATGTACTAGATCTTTGAAACTAGGTAGGCAGCGGATTTTGATGCGGTTTTTTTAAAAATAGCTAGTTATCCAAGAGAATGGTTTTTATACTCGTGCGAAGCCGGGGTGGGTCGCTAGTTAGGATATAGATATTAGCCTGCACAGAACTAGATCAATCTGGTTTTAGGTCTGTTTATAACTTCGCTTTGGTTAAGATAGATTACCCCATTTATTGTAATGTGGTGTAATGATGTGGTTTTGGGGTAAAGAATAGGCCACTTCTTCTTTTCCTTCGGTGGTTAAGTATAAAAGATGATTACACATTGGTGCACAAATTATTGATTCCATGGATGAATTAGTTTTTTTTGTTGCATTAACAAAAACTAATTCTTCCTTTCTCTTTTTCGCCGTTTCTACTAATGAGAGCATTTCCAAAGTAATTTTAGAAACTAGTCGACGTATTTGGCGACCTTAGGGCTGGTGCCTATTTTGGCCTAAGAATCAGTCTACCCATTCAATGTGGGCCAGCCTACTATCTTAACATCATGCAAAAAATATTTAACTGCTTTGAGGATCACGAGTCTATGCACCACGGACTTTTGAGTGGCTTGCGCAGAGATATTGATTGATCAAACAGGTGGAGGCTTTTGAATTGATTTCAATAAAAAGATTAATATTCATATTTAATTTTTCGAAAATGATTTCTATTATTATCTACATAACAATGCAAATCGTATAAACCAATAATATCTAAGCGCACTGACAGCGGCCATTACCAAAAGTCCATGGAGCGTAGGGCTATTACACACATTACGTTCCGATTGTCAGATAACCCTACTTTTTTTTAATTGTTGGGTGATTTTGGGTATAAGAAAGTAAACTTAGTTAATTTTTTTACAAGTTCTATACCTACTAATCAATTGTTTAGCTCAAGCAAACATGGCAGGTTCAACTCGGTAATATGCACACCAAAATTATTATTCAAAAGTTCATATGCCTAGCTAAGCTAACCATTAATATTTAGCAAGAACTCATAAAGCTCCAGATTGATAATTCCTGTCTAGAGACCGGACCGCTACACTAAAACCGGGACATGTGAATACTAGCTTTGTTGTTTCATTATTTGCCGACTAAAGAACAGTACCCTAAAACCAACATGAGACCAGCAAAGTGTTTAGCCAATTAATATATACGAAAAACATCGTTTGAAATTCTTATTCGCAGATTCACGTGCCTAGCTACCCATTAAAATTTTACAATGGCTCATAAAGCTAGATCGATAAATCCGGTCTAGTCTTTACCGGACCGCTGTACCGGCTACCGGAACATGTGAATTTGCTTTGAGCATAATAGCTGAGCAAATGCATTATCCAGAGCTGGGTTAGATGCAATGCTCTACAACCATTCGGGCTGGCTGCCAGTTCATATAAATATCAGATAAAATCATGCTTACTAGGCGTAGGAGTGTTGGGCCAGAAAACTAGATTTTTCACAATTAAATACTTTCACAAGATTTATGACACTTAGTTATGTTTACACGGCCATTGTATGTGCATATTGAGCTGATAAACTAACGAATACTTCCGAACACCAATCGGGGTCGGAAATTCGCCTTATTTCTATTACTCATTTTAAATGTCCCTCTATCCATTTCAGTCAAAATTACTAAATGTACAGACAAACTATTTTTACTATTTTATTATATGTATAGATAAAGAGTAACCCAATGCTGAGCTGTGACAAAAATGGGTATAATTACGAACAAAGGTTACAAACAAGCCATGAGTGCTTTTTTTGAAATGTATGACTCACCCAAAATCGGTGAGTCGAATGATTATCGTTCGTTTTCGAATGATTTTCATGCGACATAACCGGTGACTCAAACGATAATTGTTCGACTCACCGGTTTTGGGTGAGTCATACATTTCAAAAATAGCACTCCAGGTCCGTATCGCAGGTACATTAAAACTAGATATAGCGACAATATGCACATATTTCAATCGGAAGCTATCGTTTAAAACAGATTTTTTTCCAGCATGCCTGACATAAACTCCGGCTCAAGTCCCTATAAAGCCATTCAGATCGCTCCATCTGACGTTTATAGCGATGCGATCGCAATAAATTCACTCGAACGGTGCTCGGCGACAAATAATTCTCGCGGGCTGCAGAATCGGTAGCAGACTTAAGGGAGATGTCACATGGTACATTGCGACGCGCGACGTCCGTCACGGCTTTTTAAATGCTACTAAGTGTTAAAAGCGCCATTGAATAAAATCCTGGGACCTCGAGAACAGCGTTTGGTTTTAGTATAAATGACCAACTAACGTTTTTGTGTATTACATATAGTATTGAATAAAATAAATCGCAGCCCCTCTCCCATTGCAGCGCCCGTCTGGGTCCATAATTGATTCTATAAATATGACTTGTAAACTTATGTACATTAAGGAAGCAATAAAGTATTGAGTATTGAAAAATAAGCAAAATGAAGTGATCAACCCGAGCCAGATTGTATGCATATGCTTAGAAATTATGACGTATTTGGTGGCTAACTACTACTAACTAGTGATTAATAACATAATCTATATGCAAGTACCTAACCTACTAATAATTTCTTATGGAGTGTAGCAACTATTACATTTTATATATTACATACTAATAATTTCTTATGGAGTGTAGCAACTATTATATTTTATAAAGTATTACATTTTATATAAGAATTACATACAAAATCTTAATGCAGTCGATAGCATTTTCGTTTATGAAATCTCAAACTAGGGCTGGTGTCAGATTTTTAAAGCAGTCTAAAGGGGTTGACAACTAAACGATTACCATTTATCGATATAAGCCTAAACCTATAGTTTCAATTGTATATCAGTGCCATGCATATTATAAAAACAAATAGACATTGTCTACCCTGTGCAATGCAGTCAGATAGTCACAACTGATATTATTCCATAAAAATATCGCGCTTTTAACACGTTGGAAGTTTCTGAAGTATTCGTAAGATTTTGGCACTGATCACGGTAAAGATAGAAGCACCAACCCCGCTCCTATCACTGGGATCCAGCCTTCAGCGTACCAATCCCTCGTCCGCGCCTACCTTATTAATTTAGTTACATTATGAACACATATTATTACTACCAACAGCGATATCAAATAATAATATAGGCCATGTTAAATCACTAGAGCACGATACATGTCTGCACCGCTCGGTGGATCCGAGGAGATGAGAGCGTAACACTGATATTGACCCCGACACTCCCACTACCGAGGGGTTTACCCTGTCTGTAGTGGGGATATACCTGTCACGTGATGTTACTGGGTGCCGACATATAAGCGTGGCCTATGTCTAGCAGATAAATAACTATAGCTTGCAGTCGCTAGTTTTATGAATCTAAAATGAGTTACCTACTCGTGTAATCAGAACATGAAATCTCTTTTCCGTTTTAAGAGTCACTTAACAGCGATAACTTTGAAGCGTGAGCAGCATTAAATGCTGTGATTAAAGTTAGTGCTTAATTAATTCTTACAACAGGAATGGTTAATGAAAAAATATAAGTACTATTTTCACGACTTCGTCTGCTTGGAATTTACAAATTATTCATTCGCTTTTTCTTTTTTTTTTTTGCGAAAAATCTTATTTGTTTTTATAAAACAACAAAACCGTAGTAATGCCATATAATGCTGGTATATGGCAAAATCGTTACAGCCGTTAAGGAGATTACGCCGAACTGACATACACAATTTTTTTTTTAAATTAAATTTGTATTCAGATTTTGTTGTTAAAGTAACATTATATACTATCATATATTATTAGTACAAAGACAATAATATGAAATATAAACAATCACTTTTTTTATTAATGTTCAACTTTTTCTAAAAGTAAGATTTAAGCGATTTACCTAATCACTACATAGTATAAAACAAAGTCGCTTTCTCTGTCTTTATATCCCTGCCCCTGTATGTTTAAATCTTTAAAACTACGCAACGGATTTTGAAGCGGTTTTTTTAGTAGATAGTGATTCAAGAGGAAGTTTTTTATGCCCATACTTTATAAATGCGAAAGTCTGTCTGTCTGTCTGTCTGTCACCTCTTCACGGCTAAACTGCTGAACCGATTGTGATGAAATTTGGTAGGGATGTAGTTAACGACCTGAGGTCAAACATAGGCTACTTTTGGGCACGATATAACCGAGTCCCACGCGGGGCGAAGCCGCGAGGAACAGCTAGTCACACATAAAGCACTCCCTAAAAATAGCTCTTAGTTACCTGTCTATAAAAAAACAAAGATATAATTTCTTTTATACTCGTCAATATACGATCAACATTTTCCTGGTAAATGTCCTTTGGGAAATTATCAGTCGGCGTAAAAGTATGACGGGAAATACATCAAATCCAAGATGGCGCCGATGCATTTGGGATAATGGATTATCGTCAGGTACAGTGGGCCACATAGAGAATATGCCACCGTCCCTTTACACTTATACCTAAGCTGGTATGCTTTTCCATGAAGCCCACTACACATAGAGGAAACCTTCAAAAACTATGCTAATGTTGATGAAGTCACATCATTATTTAGAATAATTTAAATAGCGGATCTAAGAATTTACAGCCATACAGTTTACAGTATTACAGGAAAAACGCTACGACTCGATAAAAAATCAATTTTAAATTTAATTTTAAAGTTCGTAGGTTCGATTCCCAAGGGGAGCATACTTTGTTTAGATGTTTCCAATTTGCTTAGGAGATTGCAGGCCTGAATCACCTGATTGTCTAAAAATAAAGTGATTTCGTGCTTGGGAAGGCACGTTAAGCCGTTGGTCCCGGCTACCATCTGATGTCTTACTATCATCTCTAAAAGCCATGCAAGAACGAGTGAGTAAGCGAGATGGCGCAATATATAACAAGGCGATATCTCCCTTGCTCAATCGTTTTTGCATGCTTTTAAGAGATTATAGTAAGCCTGATAGTCGTTAAACTAAAAGTGGAACCACGTCAGACGCCGAGATGTGGTTCGCAAAAACTCTGGACACAAGAGGATGTGCCTGATTTATCAACCATTTCACCTACAAGAAATAATGATGAATTAAAAGTAGCTTTGTACTATATCAGCTGAGTTGATTCTAAACAAATGTTAATATAAATAAAGCTTTACTCATATCGATGTTTTATTTTGTTTGTATTTCAATACAGATATTCGCAAACGAAAAAATGAATGTCCAAATTCATAGCCCATATTTGCAAAGCAAAAACAATAGCGCTCCAATGAATTTTGGAGGCTGTTTCACTCAACTGACAGTGATGAAGCACTTGAAAAATATAACATATTCATTCTCATTGTATTTAGACACATCACTACATAGTATAAAACAAAGTCGCTTTATCTGTCCCTTTGTATGCTTAAATCTTTAAAACTACGCAACGTATCTTGATGCGGTTTTTTTTATTAGATAGAGTGATTCAAAAGGAAAGTTTGTATGCCCATGCGAAGTCGGGGCGGGTCGCAAGTCATAGATGAAAATCGAAATTCTTTGAGAAACATTATTTATATGAATTTTTGCTTTGTCCCGTCTTTGCATGATCCGATAAAATCACATTCTGTATCCGTACTTCCATCCCAACTAATATTATAAATGCGAAAGTGAGTTAGTATATTTTTTTGTTTGTTACCTCTTCACACCCTATCTAAAGAACCAATCTTCCTGAAATTTCACATACACATAGCTAGGAGTATTGAGAAGGACATATAGGGTACCTTTCATCCTGGGAAACAGCACTATTCCTGCGGGAAACTCAAGCGGGCGAAGCCGCAGGCGAAAGCTAGTACTAAATTAAATGCGAAAGACTGTCTCTGTTACGCTTTCAAGCCTAAACCGTTGTACCGATTTTGATGAGATTTGATATGGGTATAGTTTAGGACCAGGAGTCAAACACAGTCTACTTTTAGGCTCGAAATACCTGAGTCCCACGCGAGCGGTCCCAAAGTCAACAGTTAGTGCTTTGTAAAGTAATTTCAGATCCAATTACTACAGTTAGTCCCAGCATGTCCACCACTATTAAGTAGTTTGCACACACATTACTTGCAACACTTGTTTCGACTCTACACGAGACATCCTCAGGCAATAAGTCAAGCTGTTATTTGATCGAATTAAATAAACGAAGCATTTGTTGATGACTTACCAATTTTTGTCATAAAAATAAAGTCACATGCAAATACTAGTTATAAGAAACCTTAGTTGTAAGGACATATATTTTTCCCTCTCTAATTTTCAGTCATTCATAGTATTCTCTTTAAAAGTTTTTCTCAACTTTTATAGCTGCCAGACTTTTGTGATTTGTTATTTTCGTGATTCGATTATTAAAGTTTGATATAGTTTGAAAGTTTATGAAAAGTAATAATAACATAATATGTTTTCACTGAATTCAAAGACATGTCAAAAAGTTACAAATTTTATCCTGAGCCGTTAGCCGGGTTAGCTTAATAAAAGCGTTTTATTATCCTATGTATAGTTTTGTCAATCATTCATGTTAAGCATGAGCTTTTTGATTTCCAACTAATCTTTCGAAAGAAGAATGAAAAGATTCTGAACGGATTCTAATGAAATTTGGCACACGTGTTCCTTGATTTTTTTGCAATCAGTCAATAGGTAATATTTTTGAATGATAGGACACAAAAATATGGAATTTTGCCCACGTCATCCAGGTGACCAAAGTGGAATAAACCATCTTTTCACAGTCGGATAAAAGAGGTCTTAAGGCTGCTACCAGCGCTAGCGACCTTGCAAATACAGAAAAAATAATTTATCTTTCTGTAAGTGATATTATCAGAAATTCTCACGCAACTTTTTTTGCATGTCCCTTAAGTTACATTAGGACCTCGAGTTATTGAAATACTACCCGCTTTAGAAACCTTAACAAAACGTGTGAAAAGTGGCCGATTTTAGTCATTTTTACAAAGGAAACTACAGCGGATAGTGTTTGAAAGACTTTCGAGGTTCTAATGTAACTTAAGGATACTATAGCAAAAAAGTTTCGCGAGGATTTCTGATAATCGCACTTACAGAAAGATAAATTATTTTTTCTGTATTTGCAAGGTCGCAAGCGCTGGTAGCAGCCTCAAACCAGATTCGAGCAATATCTCGGCAAGTTTCCTAAGTATTGAACTTTTCATTAGTCTGGAATCGTTGTATCCGCGCGGCCGCACAATTCCCGTAGCGATCAGTTTAGTCCCAACGGATCTTTTGTCGCTCGATTGATATAAGAAAGAACGGGTTTAGGTACATACTTACCAAATTATGTAATTCCACCTTCTTCATATTATGTACATGTAAGCGGGAAATAAATAAATTAAAGAATGTAAAAATCAGTACTAGGGGTACAAAAAGCCCTCCATCAATAGGCCGACTGGAGGCGCTGAGTAGGAAGCGATGAGTCCATAGCAGTCGCTAAAGTTACAATTACAAAACGTTGACGAATGTCGACAAGAACCAAATGTATGGGATTGACATAAGCCGCGCTAAATCACGCGGTCAATCTTATGCCGATCCCATACATTTTGTTCTTGTCGACTTTCGTCAACATTTTGAATTTGTGACTTAGGCTACGCCCCCATTGTCACAGGCCAAGATCCTCCTTGGATCGCTGAGCTGTAAGTATTGTATAAAACAGAATAGATGACAGACGTTGACTGACTTGGACTGGTTGCCACTAGTAGCACTTGAGCTCTTCTGTGCTTCTGAAAACATTTCAAGCCCTACTGGTTGTACTCGTACTTATGTTATGCCTTTAGGCAGTCTGAAAAGTTTATTTCTGTTGACCATTATGTCAGACGGCATTAGCTCTGTTGCAATTAATGCTGTAAGAACCAATAGGTTAAAAGATTACCTTGGCTTCTAACGCGTAAGCTGGGTATTTATTTAACTACTAGCTCAGAATCAGAAAACACTTGGTCAGGAAAAAGAAAGTTATTGCGGGGGAAAAGAGAGAAGACAAAAAGTATAAAAAGAAAACACAATGTTCTTTGTTCAATCTAGACTTGAATCTAAGAACTAGAACCTGCCTATTTGATTTGTCAGTAGACAGGCTAAATCTTTATACTACTCCTCTACCCTTGCAACAAATTTTATCAGAACCTCAACGAAACTCCATCCGGGGTAATATAGGCACGTCAAACTTTGCTGATTGATTGTTGTTTATGTGTTGGCATTGGAAATATGTAAACGTGACCAAGGAACTGGTAATCTAACAGAGTTAGCAATATACCCTGAAAGTATCCTCATCACTGCATAGTATTAAACAAAGTCGCTTTATCTATCCCTATGTCCCTTTGTATGCTTAAATCTTTAAAACTACGCAACGGATTTTGATGCGGTTTTTTTTAACGACTTCAAAAAAAGGAGGAGGTTCTCAATTCGTCGGAATTTTTTTTTAATAGATAGAGTGTTTCAAGAGGAAGGTTTTTATGCCCATGCGAAGTCGGGGCGAGTCGCTAGTAGAAAATAAAAGAACAATTTTTTTTTGTACCTGAATCCCACTGCTGGGCAAAAGCCTCCTATCTTCATTTACATACATTTTGGTTTAACATCAAGTCTTTAATATGTACCTCATACAAATACTACTAATTATAAAATAAAATAAAATGCGAAAGTTAGTATGTTTATTACTTCTTCACGCTCAAACGCTGGGTAAGATTCATGAAATTTGGAATGGAGGTAGCTGATACAATGAATTATCACATACGAGTAAGATACTTTTTATTCCGAAAAGTGTGCGATTGTAATATGATTAAATGGCTTTTTTAGTACCTACATGGCACTGCCGCAGTGCCTGTGTGAAAGATTTATTTCCTCAGTGTTTAATAGATTCAGGTGTTAGGTACTTTAAGGATGTCAAAGTTTCAAGTACTTATCAAATTATTTTGCGTGTTTCCATCACCAGTTAGTTCATGTAAACTACTGCCGGCGCCCACCCACTACCTGTTAGCGTTGTCGCTTGTGTGTCGAACTATCAACAACTTAGTGCCTTGGTGCCTGAGGATGCCTCGCGTAGAGGTGAAACACGTGTCACAAGAGAAGTGTGTGCAAACTAATGGTGGCGGGCATACTGGGACTAACAGTAGTGGATGGGCGCCGGCCGGCAGTAGTATGCATGAACTAACTGGTGGCGGAAGCACGCAAAATAATTTGGTTAGTGCTTGTTAGCTTGTTACTCAAAGTGGTCTAACTCTACTATTTTTTATGTTTAGTATTTTTATTTTATTTTACTCATCTACGTACTTAAAAGCAGTAAAGTACACCTCTATATGTCTTCAGATCCTTGACAAAAAGAAAACTCATACGTATGTTGTTTTTTTATTCCGAATGAAGATTGGTCGAAGTTTTTTATGTTCGTTCAAAATTAACCTACAGAGGCCTACTAGATGTTTTGACCTTAGGACTTTTTGTTGTTATGGCCCTTATTGTTATTATAAAACGCTAGGCCTATATTCAAATTTGGAGGGCTTCCAGGTTTCTGCACACTTCATCCTTCCAGCGATACCTGGGACGGCCCACCGGCCGTTTTCTGATGGGTCTTCTCATGTACGCTCTCTTCACTGCCAGATCCTCTCCCACCTTCTCCAGGTGGCCCAGCCAATGACTGGCAAGGGGTGGCGCAGAATAGGGGGTAGTGGAGAGCTCTTGTGTCGGAGGCCAAGATCCACTTTGACCCGTTGAGCCATCGAAGTAAGTATAATTTGGCGAGTGGAGTCTATGTTCTTTCCCAAAGTCCAATTTATCTCTGTGCCACATTGCGCTTAAATTTTATTCACAAAATCAAAAACATTTAGTATAAAATCTCAAATGTGGTAAACCCACTGTTGTATTTATTTCGCTACGAAAAAAGAGCAATTAAAATATTATAGTTCCCAATCTCGATTTTAGAACAATCTGGTTTATTCTAGGAAAACAATTTCTAAAATTAGAATTAGCAGGTAATATATTTAACAAGTTATAACTCACAACATAACAACAACTGAATAAATCGTAGATTAAAAAAAAATGTCCGAGTAGAGAACGCGCGCGATTTCCTAATAATTCTATAGTAAAAAAACTTAGGTCCTATGCGGAACCAACCTCTCTATGAAGTTATTAATTAATTTCCCACTTTACAGAACCTCTCTCGACTTCAGCTCGATTCACGGAATCATTACGGCTCAAAATGAATCATTTTATTAATCCAGATTACCTATTATTGAGTTGATAATTAAATTGATGCGATTTGTGTTTACGGAGCATAAATTTAACATTACTGTTGGGGTCAGAAATAAAGCAATTTACGGCCGAGTTATATTGCAAGGCCGAAGCGATTGCAATTTCGGCCGAGGCTTCTACAATACCTTTCTTCCTCTGACTTCCTCTTGAGACGAAACAATATCGTATCAAATTTTACAATGGCTTCTACAACAAGCCAGCGCTCGATTTGTTCTTCTTTTAAATTTTTGAAATGTTCTTAAACTATAAAAGAACGGTTAGTACCAACTTAAAAAGTATCCAGCAATTTCCACTAACAACCGTTAGAATAGTTTTTTTTGGTAAGCTTGTCAGAGTGAAACTAAAAACCTAATGTATGAAAACGTACAATAAAATAGCTCCATTAGCGGCCGGCAATGATTTTTTAAATTATTTGCGTTGTCCAAACCTCCGGCTAAATACTTCACAGCATTAGTTATGTTACTCCTTATTAAATAATGAAATGAAATCTACCCTCACAAACCTAATCCCACATAACGATCCCTAAAAACTATTCTAATCCAAATAAACACTTCTACATAAAAACTACTTCAAACCCCCTTTATTTGGTCATATTCGGGTTATTTGCGCTTTTACGGTTATAGTCATAAAATAAAAATGGGTGCAGAAGGAGCATGACTTAGTCCATACTAAAATTATAAATGCGAAAGTCTGTCTGTCACCTCTTCACGGCTAAACTGCTGGACCGATTGTGATGAAATTTGGTATGGATATAGTTATGCACTAGGAGTCAAACATACTTTCGGGCGCGATATAACCGAGGCGCACGCGGGCGAAGCCGCGGGCAACAGCTAGTTATACATAAATATATAGTAATAAATAAATAAAAAAAAAGGTTTATTTATGTTTTCTAGTTGCAGTCATAGCTTACGTTTCAGGGCCCAAGCCAAGGTACGCTTTAATAATAGTTCTAGATATATGGAGTTGGAGGCATTGATTTTTTTACCCTAAATTCATTGCAAGACAATTATAGGGTACCAAAAATCTGACAGTGTTTGCTCATTCATCCAATTTCGCCAGATTTTTTTGCAGTGCTAAATCTAGAATCTTGAATAAAGCTTACCTTGAGCTATGAAGCGTAAACTGATGATGTGATGATTAAGATGTCTGTCATATCGTTCAGGCATCCTAAAGGCATATGATACAGCTAAATGACTACCATCTGGTGGTAACAGCAGGGACCAATGGCTTACTTATATTTGAAGCACGAACGATTTCATGATACAATTGTCATAAGTATTGGAACCAATCCAAATCCGACTACGATAACCATGACACGATCGTTATAAACATGCCCATACTCGACTATCGAGCTCCCCATAACTCAAAGGAGTTTTTAAAGTGTCAACTCTGTGTATTATTTATTTTGAGGTTATGGGCGTAGGGAGGTTTGCCAGACTATTGTTTCGAAGGGTCCTTGTCACACTTTTTGTCCGAGAAATGCGAAAATGGTCGCATTAGGGCCTTTTGTTTTAGTTTTTTGAACGCTTTGTCCACTAACCGTAATGGTTTGTACTCGAATTAACACAAAATAGTTTGGAATAATTTCAAACAAGTCAAATGCATGAAGTATTTGGATTATTGATTTAACCAAAATAGCTTCTTCTTCTTTTATAGTGTTCATTGCTAAAAACTATATAAATTTAACCCAGCAAGATGCACCATTCACGGCCGAGTCAGAGGCCACAACCAGGCCTCCCTTGTACATGTGAAAGGGCAGCTGGGGCACGATGGCAGTTGGTCCATCATTGGACCGCGCCTAACCGACCTATCCCGCAGTGATGGCTGTCTTACACGGGCATCACTGCTTGATAGGCCCCACTACTTCCTATTTTTTATATTATATTTTCTGTATTCTATGTGCAATAAACGTCCAGCGGCTAGATGGGTCGATGATATTAGGAAGGTTGCTGGCAACAACTGGATTGCGGTGGCTCACAGTAGGGATACATGGCGTAGACAGAGGGAGGCTTATGCCCAGCAGTGGGTTGTGAACAGCTGATGATGATGATGATGATGATGATGTGCAATAAAGGGTTTTGTATTACATTGTATTGTATATCCACCATATATAAGTATCTACCTATGCCCGATCGTAGTCTGTTAAGAGATTTCCATACGACCCATGTTAGTTGGTACCCATAGCCTCTTGGCCTCAGATAAAAGTATCTCCATTTTTATCTCTCCTAAACCATCTCTTGCCAGTTGTTGGCGTTTGCCACATCTCGTCAATCCTGTACCCTTAGTATGAGGTTTTATTAACGCAGACGCTAGCGACTGCGTTAAAATTTTATATGGAATTTCTTAGTTACTTTACTATCCGCCTGGGCATCTGTACAGGTGGCTTACCACCATCTCTTAAAACCATGCAGGAGCGACTGAGTAAGGGATATGTCGCTTTACATCACGTAGTGCGCTGTCCAGCTTACTCACTTGTTCTTGCATGGTTTTAAGAGATGGTTACCAGGGGGTTAGCCAAAGTCACAATTACAAAACGTTAACGAGGTACGACAAGAACAAAATGTATGGGATTGACATAAGATTGACCACGTGATTTACCGCAGCTTATGTCAATCCCATACATTTTGTTCTTGTCGACATTCGTTAGCTTTCGTTAGTTGAAATTGTCACTTGGCTAAGGGGGCAGGTTTGTCATATAAAATCGTTCATGCAGTAGCTAGCGTCTGCGTTTATTAAATCTCATAGTAGGGTTACAGCTATATCTTGGAAAGCCGCTCGGACGTTTCACTTTTATAGCAAGGTTTATTTTGTGTATATTTTCTTGATGTAATGATATGAGGAGGTAACGATAGCGCGCGTGAGGCGACGGCAGTGCGCGGCCATGTTTGGATTGGTCGCCATTAGTGGCATTTTCTACCATGAGCTCCTCCGTGCTTGGGAAGGCACGTTGAGCCGTTGTTCCCGGCTGTTATCGGTAGATGGCAGTCGTCAGGCTATGTCAGATGCCTTTAGGCAGCCTGAATAATCCCGGGTCATGTTCCGGGTCTGGTTTTCTGTATAAAAGGGTTACGGAGGTCAGATGGAAATCGGTCCATTTTAAAAACCAGTGCATACACAACCATTTTGGAGAAGGATAGCCGTAGGCTGGTCTTTAAAAAAAATATGAAAAATCTTAGAGCTTTAAGTAAAAACTTTTGAAGTGAACAAAATAAGACGTTTATAACTATTTTTTTATCTTCACGCGGGAAAATAAACACATGTTTTGTGTTTGTTTGAGCTCTCCCAACACTTGATAATCTAGTTCAAATATCTAACACAAAAGAACTGTGATAAAAAACAAGTAGAAAAAACATAATAAGAAAATGAACACAAAAATTTTCTTCTTCGTCCAAGCGTGTTTCCCGGTTGCATCTTCAGCTTACGCTTCAGAGCCCAGGGTACGCTATTAGTCATGGTCCTGATTTGGAGGTACTGATTATTACAATGATTACAAAAATACTATCAAGCTCCTTTGATTAAGTCATAGAATTAGGAATCAGCTGAAGTTTCAAAGCCCAGGGTACGCTTTTAATCATGGTCCTGATTTGGAGGTATACTATTATTACAATGATTACAAAAATACTATCAAGCTCCTTTGATCAAGTCATAGAATTAGGAATCAGCTGAAGATTCAAAGCCCAGGGTACGCTTTTAATCATGGTCCTGATTTGGAGGTACTGATTATTACAATGATTACAAAAACACTAACAAGTTCCTTTGATTAAGTCATAGAATTAGGAATCAGCTAAAGATTCAAAGCCCAGGGTACGCTTTTAATCATGGTCCTGATTTGGAGGTACTGATTATTACAATAATTACAAAAACACTAACAAAATCCTTTGATTTAGTCATAGAATTAGGAATCAGCTGAAGATTCAAAGCCCAGGGTACGCTTTTAATCATGGTCCTGATTTGGAGGTACTGATTATTACAATGATTACAAAAACACTAACAAGTTCCTTTGATTAAGTCATAGAATTAGGAATCAGCCAAAGATTCAAAGCCCAGGGTACGCTTTTAATCATGGTCCTGATTTTGCGGTACAGTTATTACAATAGTTATAAAATTAATATCAAGCTCCTTTGGTTAAGTCATAGAATTAGGAACCAGCTTAAGATTCAAAGCCCAGGGTACGCTTTTAATCATGGTCCTGATTTGGAGGTATACTATTATTACAATGATTACAAAAATACTATCAAGCTTATGATTAAGTCATAGAATTAGTTAAGTTGGTTAAGTTTATAAAAATACTATCATTATTTAGTCTAGTAATATTTTTTAAATCTATGATTAAGTGAAAAAAAAAACTGTAAAAAACCTAACATATCTACGGACCTTTTACATAACACGAGGAAATGACCTTTCGCCCACTCGATTCATACACCTACTTACTTGGGCGCTTTCATCCGGAATCGAACCGGAAACGGTCACGGCCGAGACCGGGGCACATCGACCCATTTGTAAGGAGCCAATGGGGAAAACAGGCCAAGTGATGTCACTTTATTACGGTCATGAAAGTATATGAAAAGTAATAATGTTTGTAACACAGAATTTAGAACTGTTAACAAGAAATGGCATAGCGCGCGCAAAACGTGTCTCTAGTTTGGCTTGCAAGCCAACGTTTCACACTAAAAAAAAAAGGAGCGGGGAATTTGATTGCGTCATTTATTGCCAATGTTATAGGTCGATAAATATTAGGTGACTTCGTTGTAAACTACGTAACACACTCCTCCCAGTGTTACGCCAGATCATTTGCAGTACTCGCTGCAACTTTATGGAACATACTCCCATTGGAGGTCAAGACGTCGTCCTCACAACATTCCTTCAAATTTAGGGTTAGGGAATACTTCGAGCGTTCGGACTTAAGTTGATTTATAGTATAGGATAAGTTACTTTTGTGTTGTAATCCATACTAATATTATAAATGCGAAAGTCTGTCTGTCGGTCTGTCTGTCTGTCTGTCACCTTTCACGGCTAAACTTTTGGATCGATTGTGATGAAATTTGGTAGCGATGTAGTTAACAACCTGAGGTCAAACATAGGCTACTTTTGGGCGCGATATAACCGAGTCCCACGCGGGGCGAAGCCGCGGGGAACAGCTAGTTAGTTTATAATTTCATATGTGTATCTTTGCGATGTACCCTCTTTAATGCCCATGTACTCTTTTTCCTTTATCACACAGGTTGAGTTAGGGATAAGTCCGCCTTTTGTTGTGTTCTATGTTTTATGATCAATGTTCTTTCTGTACAATAGTTTTTACATACATACATACATACATACATACATACATACATACACATTTCTTATAAGGTATGCTGTTGTTAACATAAGTTAACATGTATTAATTGAAGATAAGAAGAGAGAATACGCTGCCACACTGATCCTGGAACTAAATCCGCGTCAAAACATTTCTATTCGGATACTCTGTTCTGTAGTCTGTAAGTACTTATTTGCCAGAGGTACTCGTACTAGTATACTTGTTCTAACTGCCTTCGTGGCTTAGTGGTTAACGCGTTTACCTGTAGATCTTGGGGGTAATGGAAATCATACTTTGTTTAGTTGTTTCCAGTTTGGTTAGGACATTGCAGACGTGATTCACCGGATTGTCTAATAATAAAGATAATTCCGTGTTTCGGAAGGTACGTTAAACTGTTGGTCCCGGCTGCCATCTGGTGGTCGTCAAAAGAACCACGTCGTAGGCCGAGAGGCGGTTCCGAAGAACTCTGACACTAGGGTATGCATGGTCGATTAACCATGAAATGGTGATGATGACCAGAGGAAGACATTTGTACCAAGGTTGAGATCCTCACTTTTGCCGCTATTTTCGTCCCCAAACGGAAGTGTACATTATTGTGTTACTGTTCATCAATGGATACTGAAGCTAAAATCCTAGGCCACGGCTGACAGCGTTCTAGTGACACCCTCAAAAAGTTAGTAAAACTATTGTTTGCACGCGAATAAGGTTAATAAATATTATTTTTTTTGGTTGACAGAGTTTGTTACAATACCAAAATCTATTAAGTACTTATTCAATAATATTAATATTATGATAACTGTCATTTTATATTTAAATAGCATCCATACTTCCATATCCATACTTCCATACTATCCATATCCATACTAATCCATACTCCATACCACAGATTATAGAATGCTATTCCATACTAATATTATAAATGCGAAAGTCTGTCTGTCTGTCTGTCACCTCTTCACGGCTAAACTGCTGGACCGATTGTGATGAAATTTGGTATGGGTATAATTATTCACTAGGAGTCAAACATAGCCTACATTCGGGCGCGATATAACCGAGGCGCACGCAGGCGGAGCCGCGGGCAACAGCTAGTTTAAATATAAATGCCTTGATATTTCCAAAAAAATAAATAAAATAAAAGAAGATTTTTAGAAATATGGTTCTAACTCAAAAATAATCTGTACCTACTTATTTACTTTCATTTTACGCAGCGCTAAACCGACAACACAGTAGATTACGTTTCCTACAAAAAGGTCAGTACCCGAGCCACTTATTCACTCCATCAAGCGGAACAAAACATATACAACGCCACGCGTAGACAAGGATAGACATACAACGGCCCGACGGCTCACGAAATCGACATCGACGATAGTCGGATCGGTTTAGTCGTCCGCATTACGCGTCAGCGTCACACATTGTTTTTGGCGTATTATTATTTACTTTAAAAATGATGAGAACATTAAAAACAGATATTACAATGGAGAGACTAATAAAAGAGGTTAAAAAGCGAAGATTATTGTATGATAATACGTTGGCTGAGTACAGAGATAAGAAAACAAAGGAAAAAGAATGGGTGGAAGTGTGTCGCGAGTTGTGTACGACGAAAAACAGTGAGGAAAGTGCTTGGGATAACCTGAGTCAGTCGGAGAGAATCGATTTCTGTGAGTCCATTTTGTATATCCATCTTTTTCTTGCCGATAGTAGCGTTGAACGATGTTTATGGCGATATGATATTGAACACAAAATAATGTATGTTTGAAGGTTTGCACGGCAGTGTCATTGGCCAAGCTCAGCTGTAATACTTACGCTTTTTTGCAAATACTTAATGTATTCTTTTTTAGTGTTTTGAAGTTTGTCAATCTATTGATAAAACAATTCTCTTTGAATTAGTTATGAATACTGTTTTAGTGTGTATTTTACAACTATTACTACTTAGTATTAACTGCCTCCGTGGTCCAATGGTTAAGGCGTTTGCCTGTAGAACCGGGGGTCGAGGGTTCGATTTCCACGGGAAGCATACTTTGTTTAGTTGTTTCCAGTTTGGTTAGGACATTGCAGGCTTGAATCACCTGATTGTCTGACAAAAAAGATGATTCCGTGCTTCGGAAGGCACGTTAAGCCGTTGGTCCCGGCTGCCATCTGGTAGTCGTTAAAAAGGAACCATGTCAGAGGCCGAGAGGCGGTTCCGAAGAACTCTGACACCAGGGTGTGCATGATCGATTGACCATGACACCTATACGAAATGAATGAATGAATTGTTTTAGTGACATGGCCGGCTTATATCAAACCGCTTAGGTACCTGATAAATTTATATGATTTAGGTATATAACTTACAGAAGAAAGAAAACTAATACGAAAGGAAGTAATCATATTTAATGGTTATAGATATTCAAAGACTGTTTATGTTTTGATGCTTTTAATTAAGTACTCAGTATCACTTTGTTTATCAAATCAAATATATCATATCAGAATATCACTTATAAGGGTCACCTCACGTTACTTTGTTTGTAATTAAGGTTACAATGAATGAATGAATAAACACTTTATTGCACCAATTACATAAATACATAATTGGATTGTACAGGATCAAAGATGTAAATTAGTACAATGATCAGACAGCTGTAGTTAGCTCATTTATAATAATAAGTGTCACCTGATCTCGATAAAAGTGTATTATGGGCTCTAAAGCATAAACTTAAGAATGTACCTGGGATAAACGCTCGAATAAGGTAAACTAAGGGGTGTAACATAAGCTATGTTGACTGTAAGTAGATGCGTGTAGTGTTATACATTCTTTATAACCGTTTAGTCTTCCATTTAAGAATAGACCACACACTCTCTCTCTGTGGATGTCGTAAAAGGCGACTTAGGAACAAGGACGTCTTAATTTTCTTTTACATCAGTTAGGTTAGGTCAAGGAGGTTGACGTAAGGCAGGCAGGGTCATAAAAATAATGTCAAATCTTATAAATGTACAAAGTGTTAATTAAATGGTACTAATTATCTATTAATCTAATAGAAGCACAAATTAATGCCATTTGTACCATAACAGCTGGGAGCTTATAGATGGAAATCATTAGGTTATCAGATGCCTTAGACAGCTTGAAAAATCTAACTTTGTTGGCCACTAACACACGCTCGCTCCATTTTAGTAACCAAATCAGTACTATGATTTAAAGCGTACCTTGGGATCTGAAGCGGAAGCTGAAGATGGTGTCAAAGTCGATTTATAAATCATCTTGTTCATGCACTCTTGCTTTCAATTCAATATACTTTTGTACCATCAATCATATGTACTATCTATCTAACCATATTTTATGCAAATAAATGTTTTATTCTATTGCTCAATACTCTATATGCGCAAGAAAAAAATTGCATTTATTTGTCCGACTTCTCTTTTTCTTCATCGGTCCCTCACTACTAAGGATTGTGACCACATAATGTGCCTCCAAGTAATGCGATCACCAGTGCTATGGACCGCTCCGTAGATGCTGCCCCCAGCCGCTCTCCTCATTCGTCAACCCATCTGGCTGGAGGCTTTCCCCTGGTGCGCTTTCCTTGAATTTTTCCCAAAATTATAGTTCGACTTCTCAATGTTTTATTATTTTATTTTTTTCTTTTCAGTACTAGAAGTAAAGAAAAAATGGACATCCCTTCGCGACTGCTTCAGACGCGAGCTAAAATTGTTTCAAATTAATGAACACAATAAGAAGAAATATGTGTTTTTTGATGCACTACGATTTTTAGAACCTTTTTGTTTTACACGTTTGCCCAATCCAGAAATAACTGATGTCAAAGGCAACACTGAAGAAGACATTAATAATACAAATGATGGTGTTAAACAAGAAATTTCAACAAACGAATCTGATTCTGACGGACAGGACGATAATCCTTTAGTTGAATATATTGAATGCAGAATAGATACAACCTCACCTGATGAAGAAATTGAAGAAACAAATGACGAAGTCGAAAGAGAATTTGAAGATAACGACGAAAGTTATGAAACACATAAGAGGAAAATAGATAAAAATAATGATTATGGTAGTACCAAAAAGAGAAGAGAATATAATATTATAAACAAAACCGGTGAAACTTCTAAATGTAATGAAAGAAGGAACGAATGTGCTGATAATAAAGGTGAAGATTATGATGATGATCAAGCATTTTTGAAATCTCTGCTGCCGACATTCAAAACTATGAATTCAGAACAAAAGTTTCGTCTAAGAATCAATATTATGCAAACTATTTTGAAATTTAAAAAGGATAATAACATATAACTGAATACTGGTGATTAAAAAACACCATAAATATGTTGCACTTTTATTTTCTTATTGACTTGATTGGGACAAGGAGAATACCTATCTTTTAAGTTTTTAATATTTAACTTTTTTGAATTAATTGAAGTTATTTATTTCACAGGAAGTGATGTAAAGGGGTCGAAAGCAAATGATGTTAATACGACAACGGAGAAAGATTAAACCAAAAAAAATGTGATATAAGAATAGCTTCTGTCAACAAACTGATGCTTGAAGTTGAAGTAATAAATATTTACGATAAGATGTGTTTTAGTGCAAAGTACATTTTTTTTTTGTGACAACACCATGAATTTGAAAAAAGTGTCTGTGAAAGTCGTTATAATTTTTTCATGTTGACAACACGCAAGAAAAAATGTAGCTTATCTGTCTTTCTGTTACGCTTTCACGCCTAAACCGCTAAATCTTTTTGGTAAAATTTGACCAGTAGTCCATCATAGACTACTTGTAGGTGCGATATAACTGACCCGCACGCGGGCGGAGCCCAGAACAACGAATAAAGCTGTTGAGTCAGATGTTTAAACTTATAATTTAATAATTACTGGAGGCTTAGCCAAAGTTACAATCGCATGAGGTTAACGAAGTACGACAAGAACAAAATGTATGGGATTGACATAAGATTGACCACGTGATTTACCGCAACTTATGTCAATCCCACACATTTTGTTCTTGTCGACATTCGTTAGCGTTTTGAAATTGTCTCTTGGCTACGGGTTCTGGTCGGATTCGAAAAATCCTTTTGGCATATGAAAGCCTGATTTTTGATAAATATTATAAGTACATACACACCATGGGCAAGTAAATCCGCGGGAAAAAGATAGTACCTGATAATTATGCAAATGAAATTTGCAGGCGTAAAAAGGGAAACATCTAGAAAAAAGAAATTGATAATTTAAAAAAAAGTTAAAATAAACGAGTTGGATCCCTGTGATAATTACGGCTAATTACGCGGCGCAGCCTACCGGAAACCTGTGATAAGGACCTTGAGTTACGGATGAGGGCTACACTATTTACTGAAGGTATTTTTAGTCCTAAAATAAGAATATTAAGGTACCTTTTTGAGCCGCATGCTACCCTTGTAGTTATAGGCTCCTGTTGCAAAGCCTGTTGCTTTAGAAAAACAATTTGTTATCTATCTTGCTAAAAGATGGCGTTACAAAAATCTAATCATTTTAATTTTGTAAAGATCCCGCGAAAAGTGTGAATTTTGAAATACTCTTTTTATGATTATTCTACTACTTATTTAGCGCTTTATTTAATTTAGAAAAGTGTTTTGTGGAATCGAAAGTTTTGGATTAACGTTAGTGTAATTTTTTGGCACACTAAAAGTTGGCGCGTTTTCGTTCGAAGCACGGGGTAGCTCAAGACAGAAATGCTACTAATGGCGACCAATCCAAGCATAGCCGCTCACTCTATATCTCAATAGCCGACGCATGACGAGCACTATCGTGCGAACAGGCGCCCCCCGGTAGGCTATTGAGCTTTCACCAAATCCCAAACCATAGTCATTACAGCTTCTTAAATTTAAAATAAAAACCAGAAAGCATTTCATTTTTCAATTTCTGCGTCATTTACTTTGTATAGAAGATACGGCTGCGAGTACGAGTATATCAAGTTCCACACGAGTTCCGGTTCCGACGAGGAGCGTTTATTTCGGAACTAATCCTAGTTGCTAAGAAACTGTTATATGAACTTTGTAAGGCTTTTGTTCACTGACGAGTTGCCTTTTCGATAATATGTCGGAGTTTGTTTGTGTATGTTTATGGTCTGAGGGAGAATGAGGGATTCTCAATCTCATGCTACTCAAATCTTAATGCTATTCGAACTTTGTGCTTTAGGTAATTGTGTATCAATATCGAGTCTACACTTTCTGGTGGTGCTTTGTAGTAAACTCATATAGACTAACACTATTAGTCGTACAATAAAACAATATGTAGTGGCGTTGACTCGTGTATTTCCGTCTTTATTCTCTGGGATAATATATAACACGTGCTTTTTTCCGTTAGATTAGTTTTCTCGAAAATTTCTCGACTTAACTGTTTTTCGCAGATTTTGCGGACCTCTGAAATTTTCTTAAAGAATTTTAGAACAAAAATATAGTTGACACAGCAGGAATAAATTTGATAATCTAGTGGAAATTGCGAATTGTAACGATTTAGCGAGTCAAGTGACGATTAGCATGACCTGGCTAGGATTGGTCGCCACTACATTTTAATAACACATATTTTCAGCACAGTGAAATCTAGAGATCCATCGTATTCTTGTAAGGACACAACACTGTCAAATTTTTTAGCCTGCCTAAAGGCATCTGACATAGCCTTACGACTGCCATCTATCGACAACTGGGACCAACGGCTTGACGTGCCTTCCGGAGCTCGAAGGAGCTCAAGATAGAAATGCCACTAATGGCAACCAATCCAAACATAGCCGCGTACTTGCTGTCGTATGACTCTTTACAACATAATGTATTCAGTAAAATGTATTTATTTACCGTTGAACTCTGAGAGCATCGATCGTTGCAATTTCTTACCACAATATATCCCAGACACCTCTGATCCCCTTTTGACCCCTTTTCGTAAAGAATTCAAGTTAGCTCTTATCTCCAGAATACGTACAGTGGGCCACTAAGAAAGTATTCTTTAAGAACTCTAGCATACTATAGCAGCATCTAGCAAGGTGGTATCACAGAATTTAGAAATATTAATGTGTCACTAGTTTGGCTTGCAAGCCAACGTTTCACACAGAAAAAATGGGCAGGGAAATTGATTGCGTCATTTATTGCCACTGTTATTGATCGATAATATTAGATCGCTTTGTTGTAAACTACGTAACACATTTCTAATAAGGTGTGGTGTGGTTTACTTGTATTAATTGAAGATAATAGGAAAGAATAAACTGCCATACAGAGCCTGGTACTAAATCCGAGTCAAAACATTTCCATTCAGATGATTTCTCTGTTCTGTGGGTGGTATACTTTTGTGTGGCTTACAGTACACGTGCAGTGCACTGCACTCAATTTTCAATGCTTTATATTTTATTTGCATATATAGCATTTCTCGCATATAAGCCAAAGCTTCAAGTTGTTATTGTCATGATAAAGTGTTAGTACATATTGTAGTTTTGAGCTGTTATCGACTGAGTGAGAGTCTCCATTCTAAAAGTGGCCTATTTTGCTGTCTGAATGTTGGTTCCTAGTATACAGTTTTAGTTTAATTTATTGTGGGCTTTTGATAAACGGGGGCACCATTTTAAAACCGCAATAAAAAAAAAAAACTGTGAAATTTTTCTGTAACGTTATTTACCTACACGTTTCAAGTGATGGTCATAAAATTTACTTTCTGAGACCTAAACCCTATCCATTTGTAATTTCCATTGGTAGAAAATACTTACAGCATTAAGCTTAGGTATCTATTGTAGCTCTTGGCTCAATAAAATTTTAAATCAATAAATAAATCAAATAAAAATATGTATAATCTAATGTCTAAAGCAACTCCTTTTGTAGTGGAAGTCATTGCGTTTTGGCAAAGAAGCGAATTAGTGGACCCTGTGAAACTTTTTTAAATTCATAAATCATAAATCATTTATTTGCACGTAAATACAAAATGACGTTTACACTTAAACACTCACATTGGCTGTGAGCAGCTTACCGCTCCACACTCGCAATGTATTGAGTTCACTCAGCCGACTCGTGTCGCATGTAATGGACTGTGAGTGACGCGCTCGGAGGCAGTGTTTTAGAAAAACTTTACTATAAGCATTTATTAGTTTAAAGCTGACTTTATAGTTAAAATATTTATTTTACTTCATTGACTTAAATACATGACCTTGAATTATGAAACACTTTCAATGATTCATGATTTCGATGCTTTATCTAAGTTTGAACTAGAGACTCACCTCGGCTGTTAGCAGCTTACCACACTACACTCGCAATGTATTGAGTCTACACTCAGCCGCCTCGTGTCACATGTAATTAACTGTGAATGACGCGCTTCGATGAAGTTTTTTAGGAAGACTTTGATACATTTTACGGCAAAAATTTGTTATTAGTTAGCTAACAAAAGCTGTTGGGTTACATACATTACTACAGTAGAGTATTAACAGACAAATAAACAACTGATAGTTATGTCGCTTGAGTTTAATTTATCCTGCGCAGCGATGACTTGTAAGTCCAAATGTACAAATAATAACTTAAATAGATATATTTTTTTAACAAGTTATAAACACTTTTAATGTTTCGTAATTCGATTAATTTACCTCAGTTTGAACTAGCGACTCACTTCGGCTGAGAGCGCTCCACACTCGCAATGTATTGAGTGAAAGTGAAGTTCACTCAGCCGACTCGTGTCGCATGTGTGCTCGTGCCGACTGTGAGTATTTAAGGAAGACTTTAACATATTTTACAGTATGGTTATATTAGAATTAAGTAAGTAATTATGTCGTTTAAGTATTAAATAGCAATGAAAAGGTCTACAAAATGTGTAGTTTATATCATATCCAATATGACTAAAATACTAAAATACGTCTCTGGTGACCTAAGGACTGGCGCTTATTTTGGCCACCGTATTAGTCTGGCCATGCAACGTGGCAATGCAGCCAGCCTCTTGGGTACTTTACCTTCTTGCGACGACAGCAATTTGGGCTCTTGGCAATATTTTATTTTATTTAATGTAAGTAGTTAAGTTTTTATATTAAAATCATCATCTAAAATTAAATTTACTTTCATATTTTTTTATATTCACATTTGACTTTTATGTCGTGCTTGAATTATAGTTTCAAAATACATGACCTTTAATACTCAATAATTCGAGATTTTAATGCATTTTAACTCACATTTTGTATGTGAGCAGCTCAGCACTTAACACTCGCAATGTATTGAGTTCACTCAGCTGACTTATGTCGTGCATAATGGACTGTGAGACAGCCGCTCGGATCCTCGGAGCAAGATTTAGGAAATGTTTTGTAATATTGGATTACATTATGTACATTATGTTAAAAATAATTGACATATTTACCGATTTCTTGTGTATCTCTTTAATGATAGTAAGATACTTCTATACATTATGTTATAAACCTGTATTTTATATATTTTTTACACAGAACATTAAACCGAGCCGAGACACACATTCTGAGCGGGGGTGAGGTAACACACACAATAAGTATTAACACTGATGCATTATTCGATGACGTCATTACTCTTGACAAAATTATCCAACACAAGCAAAAAATACACGCACACAAACAGTATGATCGGCGGACATATACATTTGGCAGAGGGGGTGCCCTCTTAGTGAACACTTCGGTTGGTTTGTCTACAAAAATATTTATAGTATCGAGTAGACAAAGTCTACTGGAAAGCGGTCATTAAAGATTATAGTACGGTAGTCGTTAAAGGAACCACTTCAGAGGCCGAGAGGCGGTTCCGAATAACTCTAACACAAGGGTGTGCATGGTCGATTGACCACGAAATGATGATAATGAAAGCTTATAGTACAAGCTGCGAACACCC
Source organism: Apomyelois bistriatella (assembly GCA_947044815.1). Lineage (NCBI taxonomy): Eukaryota > Metazoa > Arthropoda > Insecta > Lepidoptera > Pyralidae > Apomyelois > Apomyelois bistriatella. Next base: position 1,699,941 of record OX345705.1, read on the forward strand.
AATAAAGTCTCTCGTTAATCCATAAGAGTATTGAGAACTTTTATACTTTTAAAATAAATTCAAGCGATAATGGACGTGGAATTTTATTTCAAAATCCCCTTTTAACTGCGCTTTCTATTTGAAAGGCTTCTATAAAATATCGTTGGATGTTTGAAACAAGAGCTTTGCAGGGTGCCTGCTATATTACAACAAGTCATTTCATTTTGTTGGTTTCTACCGTTTTATCAAGGTATTGATCCTTTGAACGGTACTCTGGCGATTTTTAAAATGCCGTAATTTTTTTTTTCAATTTACTTGGCCATCAATAAATCAATTGAGGCAAAACATACTAAACGATACAATTTGGTAAAAATTAGATATCTATACTTCATACTAATATAAATACGAAAGTCTATTTGTCTGTCTGACACGCTTTCACGGCTAAACCGCTAAACAGATTTTGATAAAATTTACATAGCTTATATATATTATATAGCCTTTTGTTTGACCCCGGCTCTTACTCTTCGCAGATCAGCGGTTTAGAAGTAAGCGTTATCGTTAATAAAAATAGCGTTATTAAAAAGTAAAACTAAATAATATAAATACCTAGTCATAAAAATATCACTTTTACGAACCATTGCTCAAAAACCCGAAAACTCCCTAACAAGTCCCCAGGGACCGTTTTACCCAGACAACTTTTAACGCGTCAACAAAATGCACCATTCCATGGAGGAGGCAAAATTTGATTTTCCAAACAAATAGACTGTGCCGGTGTGCTCTCCCGCCCAATCGCACTTTTGAGAGGTTGAAAATTCTATTTTTAAAATTTCTTAGTTTTTTTCTTTTTTATAGGCACTTCCTCCACCTCCTATGGCTCTACCAACCTCTCGGTTATACGAGCCGAGTCTCGGGAGAGTGCGCTGTACTAGCATTTAGCATCTCTTTCCAGTCGCACCTGCTTGATCTCCCTACAAGTTCTCTAAAGTGTCGCCCATCTATGCAATCTTTTTTATGGGCAGTCGTGAAGGCCTTTGTTTGAAGGAGCAGCAGTCGTGGACTTCGATTCCCAAAGATTTTTTATAAAAGAATTTGGAATCGCGCGCGAGACAACTTTTTTAATCTATGGTTTTTATTAAGTTGAGTATCAAGTTTGGTTAGCACGTTGCAGGATTTAATCAATTATCCTATCGGATAAAAAGAGTGTATTTGATAACTTAAAACCAGTAAATTGTGGATTAAAAATGTCCATTGTGGAAAATTTATTTATTTTTAAGATTTTCTGTTTCTTCCAATGGTTGACTGGTAGATAATGCTTTTAGCTTTAAGTCCGCCAATTGACTAGTACAAAAACAATATGATGGTGATTTTTCGATTTAACAGACCATTTTAGAGATACAAAGATTTTGTTTGTTGTTTTTTTTTTGCTATACAGCGTGAAAATATTGCCAGCCTTCTGGGAACATTTCCAGTTGACAGTGATGCCGAGGAATATTTCGACGCTTAGTGTTTTGTTCGTCTATTTTAGTATTAATGTATATTTTTGTGTTATATACATTAATACTAAAATACACTATATATATATATATAGTGTAGTTTATTTATTTTAATAATAAATATAATTTATAAGTAGATAATTAAAAAGTGATAAGCTATCAATAAATATTTTATTTACTATTCTAATAAACTTCTGAACTAAGGTATCTATCTTATACCGTTAATTTCATATATCAAACATGTAATATTAATTGTGAAGTATTAATAATAGAAGTTATGAGTTTTCCGTGAAGTATCGTAGGGTAGAAGATATTAGTTAACGATAGGGATGAAGATCAAAGTGAAACTAAGGGATGAGATTGATTTGAGCTTCGTACCAAATAAATTTGTATAGAATGGTTAATATGTATTAAGACTACATCTCGATGTGACTAAATAGCCGATACGACTAAATTGCAATTGGACTACTCCGTGGTGTAATGGTTAACATGCCTGACAGCTACTCAGAAGGGCGGGTTCGTTATTTTCGGTTTTTTTTTGAAGTTTATTTAACTAATTACGTAACGCTCTTACCGCGGAATCTTATTGGTATATTATTTTTAAATATAAAAGTGTGAATAAAAATCCATTTCCAGTTCAAATAACATAGATTTTATGATGGCTGTGTTGTTGACACCGCACCTATGTCTACGCCGTAGCACTATCTACACTGTAGCCCTGTCTACTCCGTAGCACTATTTATGCCGTAGCGCTACCTACGCCGTAGCTTTGTCTACACCGTAGCACTCTCTATGTCGTAGCGCTGTCTACGCCGCCGTAGCCTTATAGGTTTATACTTTTACCAAAAATCTAAGGAACGATTTACACCTACAGGACGGTACAGCGCCCATGTCACGGCCAAAGAACTATCATGCATTTTTTTATACAATTATACTCGTAGTTATTTAAGGTGATACCTCGGTAAAAACTAGCGCCACCATCATTTAAAAATCATTATTCTCTGAAAACACAAGTTATCAAAAATCTGTGTTATGTAATTAAGGTTCTGGATCTGATGTTCATTTTAAACATATTAAAATATTAAATTATAGTTCGCTATAGTCACAAATTGCAATGCTTAAAACGGCCACTTTTAGCAGTTTTGCAATTTGTAACTATATGGAACTATAATTAAATAATTTAATATGGTTACTCGTAAAATTAACTTCAGATCTAGAACCCTAATTACATGCCAGGGATTTTTGATAACTTGTATTTTCAGTGAATATTGATTTTTAGTTGATGGTGGCGCTAGTGTTCACCGAGGTCTAGTCTTAAGTAAGTAAATTAAGTACATATCAATCTACGAGCTAAAACGTGTTTTTAACTATATGTTAACTTTTCTACAAAAATTAAGGCTCAAAATTCAGCTTGCAACTTCAATAAGTAGTAAGTAAATAAATATTTTTTTTCAACTTTCTTTCCGTTATCCAATCTGTCGCAGCTAATTGTTTGACGAAAAATCATTCGTCTTAAATTTCGGCGTTACTTTCATGAAACATCCAAGATTAATGACGATTCGTACTCGAAAAGACAGAATAAAGTCGTAACAAGGTTCAGTTTAAATTTCTTTGTCTCAATCTGGGGCACAGCCTGACCTACATCCCCCAAAAGATTTAATTTACTCAAATCCAAATCTTATACGATACAGATAACGCTGAAGCTCAAGGAATTAGGCTTTTTTTATTTGAAAAAAGGAAATAAAAATCAAAAAGCCTACGCAATTTGAGTTGAAGCTTCCGTCATCAACATAGCCTTTTGGTTGTGACATTCAAAAGCAAGAAAAAAAGAACTCCGGTAAAAATAAATTTCAGTTTGCATGTCTCAAAATATGTTTTAAAATAAAAGTTGTTTATTTTTGTGACTTGTGCCTTTTGAAACCATTTATTCAATATAATACCAAATATCCAATCCTTTAGAAAAGGGTATCAACCCTTTTCTAAAGGATTGGAAATAAAATAATATTTGAAATAAATAATATTGTATGTTTTATTTGGTTTTAACAAGTTATAGACTATAATAGCGGAGACTGGACTGAAGCGAAGACAGAGTATATGTATAGCGGTTATTACAGTAAAACTTTTTTTTAAAACGCGAACGTGTTTATGGAGTTTAAAGATACTACATATTATAAAACAAAGTCGCTTTCTCTGTCCCTATGTCCCTGCTGCTTAAATCTTTAAAACTATTAGGGGTTTTTTAATAGATAGAGTGATTCAAGAGGAAGGTTTTTATGTCATAAAAATGCATCAAAATCCGTTGCGTAGTTTTAAAGATTTAAGCATACAAAGGGACATAGAGACAGAGAAAGCGACTTTGTTTTATACTATGTAGTGATAGTGATAATAAACGTTTTCTATCTCTTTCTTTATTTTTTAAGGCTACGCTAGGTTAGTAGTTGAAATATTAACAGCTCACACACTCCGCTAAGTCTCTTCATTTATGAAGTAGTGGAATTTAACATTAACGGTTGACATATTTCTGGACACTTATACCCGGGTCTTTTTGAGATCAATAAAGTGTAATGTCAATAAGTGATAAGAATATCCTATATTGAAAATAAACAATTTGAATTTGACATTTTCAGCTTACGCTTCAGAGCCCAGGGTACGCTATTAATCATGGTCCTGATTTGGCGGAACTGGTTATTACTACACATCTGCACTTACCATCAGTTGGAATCGTGGTCAATCATTGGTCATTGACAAAAAAACTCTTTTTCGTGGATAAAACCAATGATAAACGGGACCGGAATTCACAATTAATTTTCGAATACCTTAGACTTGGCTTCAAGCATGGATTGTCTCTAATCTACTTTATGCTAAGACTTCATTTTTATTTTTTCAGGCCTTCGGTTTGGAGATTGGCGCAAGAAGGAAGTTTATTGTAATTATTATTGCTGCGTAGATGTAGAAATAGAAGTATGGTACAAGAAAAATATGTGGATTGAGAAAAAATAAGAATTCAATTCAATAAATAAATAAATATATAGGCAAATCACACAGATTGAGTTAGTCCTAAAGTAAATTGGATTGGATCTTGAGTAATGGGATTCTAACTTAAGAGATAATATATTTTGTAACAAAAACATATATGGATAAAACATCTAGGACCCAAGCCAATCAGAAAAATATATTTTTTCATCTTAAACTGAACGGGGATCGAACCCGGGGCATCCTGGGTAGCGGGCAGGCATGTTAACCGTTACACCAAGAGGTCGTTTATAGTGTAGAAACTATGGAATTGGTCAACTTTAGTCAGTGATCAATTTGTAAGTCTCTGGCTAGTTTTCTTCACCACTTGGACCACACAATAATTTCGTATCTCGGAATGTTCGTAATGTGAGTCGTTCCTTAAATTGGATTGATGTAATTCCTCCTTATATCCTTCCTTTTCTCTCCGGATACCGTATAGGGTCATCCGATATGATAGATGTTTTTTCTTTAGCTATAAAGTTAAGTGTTTGGCTTTGTCGTTCGGCTGAATGTTTCTCTTATTTTTTTTTATTTTTTTTTTTTCCATTTTTACTGGCGAAGGAAATCTACTTTTCGGGGTCAAAGCTGATTGAGGACCGTTTGTGTGTACGAGTATTTTTGATGAGTATTAGGTTCGCATTTTCATAATTCTATGACATTGTGAATACTTTTTGTTTGACGACCTCCGTGGCGTAATGGTTAACATGCCTGACCGCTACTCAGGAGGTCCCGGGTTCGATCCCCGGTCAGGTCAAGATGAAAAATGATCTTTTTCTGATTGACCTGGGTCTTGGATGTTTATCTATATATGTATTTGTTATTTGTAATAAATTTTAGAATCGTCGAGTTAGTATCCCATAACACAAGTCTCGAACTTACTTTGGGGCTAACTCAATCTGTGTGATTTGTCCCTATATATTTATTTATTTATTTACACAACTTGTAGTCTCTTAATCATAAGACTTACTCAGCGGCTTATGAAAAGCTAAAAAGCTGCTTAGCCTAAAATTTGTTTGACCATTAGAACCACTGACCAGATGGTCAGATGATCTGAAGAAGGTTGCAGGATGGCACTGAATGCAGGCCAACCAACAACCAGTCATACATATTTTTTTTTTTGGGGACGGCCTATGTCCAATAGTGGACAACCTACGGCTGAAATGATGATGATTAAGATTTTCTAAAAACAAAATATATAATACTCATTTTGAAGCAAATGGTTTGCAATAGACATTTGGAAAATAATTTATATCTGAAAATACATGTCTTCTAGTAGTAAACTCGTAATAAAGGTAATCTATTTAGGAATTAACCATAGGCACCTCTTTTTTTCTTTTCGGAGTTAAAAATAACCAGCTGCAGAAGACAGTACTTTATTCGGTTGAATGTTCTGTTATTTCTATATTTGGACATGAGGGTTGAAAGTGTCAGGGAGTTGAAAACCATATAAAGGTAACACAACAAAAAAAAAAGAGTTTTAAAGTAGCCTTTATTTTTTGCTAATTTTTATCTATTATTTAATGGTTACATTCTTAGCAATATATATTCCTTCAAGTTTATGTTGATTTACCATTAAGTCAGGCAGACGCTAGTTGACCACTTCAAGTATAGCTGGAACTGTGGTAAAGCTGATCTGTGTTAGTTTACACCGTCAACTGGTGAGTCACTCATAACCATCATCATCATCAGTCACTGCGCAGAATTGAACTATCTGGTGTTCTCATGTTTTTTAATACTCCTAGCTATGTGTATGCGATATTTCAGGAAGATTGGTTCAGTAGATAGGGCGTGAAGAGGTAACAAACAAACAAACAAACAAATATACAAACTCTTTCGCATTTATAATATTAGTTGGAAAGAGCAATAAAGAAATTAAGAGTCTGCTAAATATGACATAAGTTTACCGAAATATCTGTCAATAATATTAGTATTGTACTATAGATTTAAAAAAAAATTGCCACGTCGCAATTCGAAATTCTTTGATTGTAACTCACTTTCCTTGATTGTTTTTCTTGTTTCAATATTTTCATTGAATAGAACAAAATATTCTGTGTTTTTAATTTAAATGCTGACATTGTATTTTTGCTGACTCCATACAGTTCTCACCTGCTTGGAAGGGCCCTTGGATTGCGAAGTAGTGCCGAGGGAGATATTTCATATAGCCGGCAGGGCTCCACAGGATAGTGATAAGCTGTCTTTTGCACTTTTCCTCTTGAAATATGTAACAAAGTTTCTGTTTTTACCGTTTTTCAGCCCATTAGGGTTCTGTATCTACGAATTATAAAACCATATTCCTATAAACACTAGGATAAATCATGTTAAATTGATTTATCGTGATAACAACTTTCAGTATTGTTTATCATTAGCGACATTTAAGTTATCAATTTACTTATATAAAACTAGTTGTTCCCCGCGGTTTCATCCATTAGTGTGTTGGTACTATAGCCTATAACCTTCGCCAAGAATCAGGCTTTCATATACAAAAATAATTTTGCAAAACCGATCAGTAGTTTTCAAGTTATAAGCGTTCAAACAAACAAACAAACTCTTCAGCTTTATTATATTTGTATAGATTTAGGAGCCGCACGCTGGTCGTTGGAGTCTCATCCAGATGCTTCTGTCTTCCACTAGTCTTTTCACATCTTTATACAACACGACTCCTAATTTTTCCTTTATAATTTGTTTTTCGTAATTATACCCTATATTTCTATTTATTACATTCACGGAATAAAAAGTCTAATGGCTGAAAAAAATATGTAAAATTACTAGAGAATTGCGTTGCTTGTTATTTACTCAACTTTATTTAATTTTAATCATAAGTTTAGTTAATTTTATCAGTAGGATATGTGCTCCTTACCTACACGTAACTGTCGTAATGGCCAAGCTTCGATAGTCGCCCTCCAAGCTAGCTTAACTACATGGTCATCATACTAAACGTTATATACTTCAAGAATAAATAAATAGGGACAAATCACACAGACTGAATTAGCCCCAAAGTAAGTTCGAGACTTGTGTTATGGGATACTAACTAACTCAACGATACTATATTTTATAAACAAAACATATTGTATAAACAATGGTTTGACAATTTGTTGTTGTTGAAATGCTGCTTTGTACATGAGTACCTACATCATTGCACACTAGTAAGTACTAGATACTCATTGTTTGATTACTAGATTGTAAGTAAGTTTTTTGAAATCTGAATGCGAAAACTTGTTAATGGTGTTCTTGTTACCTTGTTATAAATGTATTCAGTCATTAAACACTGTAAATTTTCCAAATAAAATAAAATAAATAAAAATAACAAATACATATATAGATAAACATAGAATTACTATCAAAATAAACTTGTTAATGGTGTTCTTGTTACCTTGTTATAAACGTATTCAGGCATTATTAAACACTGTAAATTTTCCAAATAAAATAAAATAAATAAAAATAACAAATACATATATACATACATACATATAATCACGTCTTTATCCCATGCGGGGTAGACAGAGCCTAGGGCCATAAGACCTTAGGCCACGCTTAGCATAATGGTAGTTGAAACAGGAAATCAATAGTGATGGGTTGCTAGCCGCATCGCCTATGACATGATTTCCCCATTCGGCGATTCCCTCAGACGACTTTTACGGCTTGCGCGGGAAGAGAAGCAGCTGGTACATTCTATGTTTTTATTTTTCTCCCAGACCAGCATGGAAGATACATATATAGATAAACATAGAATTACTATTAAAATACTTCGAGAATTACTATTCTGTATTTAATATGTATTTTTTTTTACTTAAAAACGACTGTTATACATAATAATACATTTATGAATTTATGTATTTAGAAAAACGTAAATAAGACCCGATAAATTTGTTTTCATCAAAGCAGAATACCGTCAAACAAAACTTTGCACGATTGGTTTAACTTTGTGCAAGTAATGGAGGCTTTAGACACTTCTGACTGCGAAATTACAAACATCGTTTTACTTTCTTTACACCGTGTATATTTTATAACGCAAATAAACAAATTCTACAAAACTGAAAACTGCCTCCGTGGTCCGGTGGTTAAGGCGTTTGATTGTAGACACGGGGTCGTGGGTTCGATTCCCACGGGATATACTTTGTTTAGTTGTTTCCAGTTTAGGACATTGCAGGCGTGAATCAGCTGTATTTGCCTGAAATAAAGAAAAAAGAAGTTAAAAATCTGACTAAAGTAATAAAAACATATTCGTACTTACGTATGAACGGTAAAGCTTCGAACAAAAGCATGCTTTTATCCCGAATTTTGCTCCTATCGGACTTTCGGGATGAAAAGTATAAGTGTTTATCCCGGTTTTAACCTACTCGTTCACGATATTTGAACCAACGGATTGAACTCAGTCGTTAAATCGTAAAGTTAATAAAAAAACATCCGTACTTATAAAATAATTGCGAAAGTTTGTGTCCGTTACGCTTTTATAGCTAAACTACTGGACCGACTTTGATGAAATTTGGTAAACCATATCATAGTTTAAGATCTGGTGACAAACATATACTATATTATTACATGAACTACATTAAATCTTCCATGCTGGTCTGGATCTTCCATGCTGGTCTGGGAGAAAAAGAAAAACATAGAATGTACCAGCTGCTTCTCTTCCCGCGCAAGCCGTAAAAGTCGTCTGAGGGAATCACCGAATGGGGAAATCATGACATAGGTGGTGCGGCTAGCAACCCATCACTATTGATTTCCTGTTTCAACTACCATTATGCTAAACGTGGCCTAATGTCTTATGGCTCTAGGCTCTGTCTACCCCGTATGGGATAAAGACGTGATTATATGTATGTATGTAACTACATTAAAATATACAAGCTCCAATTCCGCCGATATAGATGACCCCCTTATCAACATCATCATACTCTGTAGGTGACAAGGTCACTTCCCTCCACCTCCCATGGCTCTACCAACCTCTCGGTTATACGAGCCGAATCTCGGGAGAGTGCGCTGTACTAGCATTTCGCATCTCTTTCCAGTCGCACCTGCTTGATCTCCCTACAAGTTCTCTATAGTGTCGCCTATCTATGCAATCATTGGATTTTAATAACTCTCCCCCATCCTTAGGGGGCTGACGTTCACAAGTACGCCTCGCTTGCCTTCTTGGCCAGAGGCCAGCTTCTGTCTTCTAGGTCTTTGAGTTTGTCACAGTTTCAGTTTTTCTCTTCGTCTTCTTTGTCTGGTGACAAGGTCAATCGACCATGTATACCCTGGTGTCAGTTTTTCGGAACTGTCAGTTGGCCTCTGACGTGATACCTTTAACAACCACTAGATGGCAGCCGCCAGAACTAACGGCTCAACGTTTTTTTCCGAAGCACGGAATCATCTTTATTATCAGATAATTAGGTGATTCCCGCATGTAATGTTCTAACTAATTCTAAACAACTAAACAAAGTATGCTTCCCGTGGGAATCGAACCCTAACCCTCGGGTCTACAGGCAAACACCTTGACCACGGAGGCAGTAATAAAAGTAATAAAACCATATTCATAGTTTGTTATATTACTAGCTGTTCCCCGCGGCTTCGCCCCGCGTGGGACTCGGTTATATCGCGCCCAAAAGTATGCCTATGTTTGACCTCAGGTCGTTAACTACATCCCTACCAAATTTCATCACAATCGGTCCAGCAGTTTAGCCGTGAAGAGGTGACAGACAGACAGACAGACAGACTTTCGCATTTATAATATTAGTATGGATTTATTTCATATTTGTTTCTGTACCGCCTACCCCTTTTTTTCCACGATGTTCCTATCCACTTAAGGTTGGCTGGAAGAAATTGCATTAGCGATAAGTCCGCCTTTGTACACATTGTTTATATTTGTATCGACATGTATAATTTGTTTGTTAATGGTACTATAAAGAGTATATCTATCTATCTATCTTAAACCATACGCTTAGACATTTTTTTTTTCATATTTCCCCATCCAGTGTCGACCAGTCTGTTATAGTACACGAGTTTATTCCGTCTGGGTTCTCTCGATTTTCCGGATGAAAAGAACGCGTCTAAGCAATTAACTGGGTAAACACACGCCCGGATGTAATACACCCAGCCGAGCCGAGTTGTCTTTGGCTAGGGTGACTAGAAGATATATAGAGATGATGAGTTACAATGCTATTTGCGAAAAAATACTGAAAAACCGACTATTTTTTTAGAGTTTTATAGTTAGGAAAATAGTTGATGACCTCTGTCGTGTATGGTTGACATACATGACTGCTATTCAGAAAGTCCCGGGTTCGATCGCCGGTCAGGTCAAGATAAATATGATATTTTACTGATTGGCCTGGGTATTATATATATTGAATGCTTATCTATTTATGTATTTGTTTTAAAATATAGTACCGTTGAGTTGGTATCCCATAACACAAGACCTCGTACTTACATTGAGGCTAACAATCTGTGTGATTTGTCCATATATATTTATTATCATTATTTATTTATTTTTATAAAGTTGTATAGTTTATATAAAACTGCTTTATACAAAACTACAGCGACTATTCTGACATAGGTCATGAAGAAGTATCATATCTACGAGTAATTAGTGTAAATATCGAGAATTACAAATGAACAGTTCGAATCAAAATTTTTATAACAAAAATATCACTGTATTTTGTCACCCTCCTGTAATCAACTGAGAATTTTCTGGTACTCACAGCGATTACATGTTTGGCGAAAAATGAGTGAGTCATTTATATTTTATTGTACGAAGCCTTTTCTGGGGGTTATTGGATGCCACGTTTTATATTGAAGCTTTCTTTTGTGTATTTTCAGGAATAACTTTTAGATATATTTATAATCTTTGCTGAAACAAAGTCAAGGAAAGGGTAGGTAAACTCTCTTTAATCATAGCGTTATCTGATATTAGAAAAATTTAAATAGATTCATTATTAGTCTTGCTTTCATCATAAAGACAGTTATTAACTGCCACCGTGGTCAAGCGGTTAAGACGTTTGTCTATAGACCCGGGGGTCAATGGTTCGATTCCCACGGGAAGCATACTTTATTTAGTTGTTTCCAGTTTGGTTAGAACATTACAGGCTTGAATCACCTGACTGATAATAAAGATGATTTCTCGCTTTGGAAGGCAGGAAGCTTTTAGTCGAGGCTGCCATCTGGTAGTCAGGGCCGAGAGGCGGTTCCGAATATCTCTGGCACCCGGGTGTCCATGGTGTGATCAGTTGACGATGTCTAGAAAATAAACATAATAGCAAAGTCGAGAGGCGCCATTAGAAATCGCCCCCAAACTAACAAGCTCGGAACCATTTGTTTAGTATCTAAGTGTACAAGCACAAAGGTGTCAACTATTACTCCATTTAGACTATTGTGGTCGTTATACCTTCATTCGCCCCTAATCCTGACAGTTACTTACTACATGAGTATTAACAGAACAGAGAAACAGTTCTGACAACAGCACAAATACATATATGGAGAGTATTTTGTGGACTGTTCAGTCCATTGGCATGCTCGTCGGAAAGCGGTTTCGAAAACAATAAAGTCTAAAAGAATACAAGTAAGTAACGGTCCTGTATATCTTTTACGTGATTATTTTAAGGTATTAAGTAATAACTATGTTTTGATGAAAACTTTTGTCTTTAGCTTTATAATGAACACAAAAACGGTGTCATAAGTATTCATTGGTACACATCGAGAAAGAACTCAACGGACTGGTTTGAATATTTCTCTCTGGTTGCATTATCTACTCATGCGCTTAACACATGAGAACTAATACCCAGCTTAGGACCATTTCTAAACTAAGTACGTTGCTTATTACCCATTTACACATAACAGAAGGGACGTGTAATAGGACAACGATGTCTAAGTGTGGCTTAGTTGGATCTACACACACTGACGGAATAGGACGCAGCGACAGTAAATGGTTTTTGCAGTAATTCATACGAAAGAGGAGGGTAAAGTGCAACTAGTGCCATATTTACCCCCACAACTTCTAAACGGCTCAACCGATTTTCATCAAACATGTAACACTCGCCCATAAGTCACCTTTAATACAAAAATTAATAAATTGAAATCGCTTTATCCGTTCGGGAGCTATGATGACAGAGACATACAGACAGACAGACACGTCAAACTTATGAGGGGTATCATAAGTTTGACGTGTCTGTCTGTCTTTGTCTGTTATTATTATTATTATTATTAAAGTATATTTGACGACCTCCGTGGCGTAATGGTTAACATGCCAGTCCGCTACTCAGGAGGTCCCGGGTTCGATCCCCGGTCAGGTCAAGATGAAGAATGATCTTTTTCTGATTGACCTGGTTCTCGGATGTTTATCTATATATGTATTTGTTATAAAATATAGTATCGTTGAGTTAGTATCCCATTACACAAGTCTCGAACTTACTTTGGGGCTAAACTCAATCTGTGTGATTTGTCTCTATAAGTATATAAAAAAAAAACTTCCCGAGGGAAACACACAGCCCCCGAGCCTACAGGCAAATACTTTAACAACTGGATCATGGAAGCAATTGGACTACGAAGGCAAGTTAATTTATATAAACTACTTTAACAAGGATTGTTGAAGTAATATCATAAAAAAAATATTCCCAAAATAATTTCTAAGAACCAATAAGATTGGTTCTAAGAACTCTTACCCGGGTACCGGATGAAGGCCCGATCTTATTTGTTTTATCCCTGTTTATCCGGTCGAGATAACCGGATTCCGAGTCTCTGACGATACTGAGCAGTGAGTAAATAATGTTATGTACGACTAAACGTGAGCGCTGTTGATATTTTTTATTTATTTTTTGTGCGGATAAGTGACCTATTTTATAAATAAAATGAATAAATGTTATAAATTTATTGGTTGAGAAAAAAAACAAAATCTACATAATTTATGGTATAATATAACTGATAATTTAATTGATAATTTTTTTTTAAATGATGGTTTGTTTTTATTTTTATGTCAATTTTAAATATTGTGTTATTTATTGCTTAGATTATCCCAAAATACATAACCCATGTCCATATCTAAAGTAATAGGTATAGATCTTTATATCAAATATCAGTCAAAATCGGATAAGTCTCTTTTATTTTACTTAAAAAGAATCGCTTTAGTATAATTGTTCATTGTATTTTTATCGGAATATTTTATCTAGATTACTGACAATTTAAATTTTCATATAGTTTCGCTACATTCGTTATTACTCCCTAGTTAATAACAAAAGTAAAATACTATATTATCTATTCTATGATTCCGTTTGAATATCAAAAAAACACAATAATAATAAATTGTCTACATACGAAATGCCTAAATAAACGAATGTTAAAAGGAAAATAAGATTTATCGTACGAAGCAAAAACGAACCGGAATGATGTAGGCGTATCTTTTTTCTCCTTGTCGTTTGTACCTAAAGTGTATACGTTTACTGGTTTGGAATAAGTCATAAGATGACGCGATCACAGAGATACACAATTTTTCCGACTTAAAAATAAATTACTTACAGTTTTTTATTTTAAATTTTTATATATTTATTTTAATGTTTCAGAAACATATAAAAAACATTGTTTTATTAAGTATTTATCAAAAATAATAATTAAATGTAAAAATTGCTTAATATTAGTGATGCTACATACAATGGGGATCATAATAAGATGTTACTGCTGCTATTTAAATTTACAGTTACTGCAACTTAATTTAAATTGTGTTTTTGACTTAATTTTTGCTGCAAGCATTTATCAAATCAAATCCAATTATTTATTTGTTGAGGAGTTCACAAACTAAACTATCTTATATTTAAAGACTTTTAGACATTGTAACCTGTACAGTTAGTACAGTACATAAGTAATACAAACTAATTTATATTAGAACATTTAGGTTGTGTGTTTTTGCCTCTGGCAAATGTCTATGCAAGTCGCTGCCGTCAAGTAATTAAGTCTAATCTGGCAAATGTCTATGCTGCCGTAAAGTATATAAATAAAAAGCCGCGACCATACAATAAGCAGTTTTAATGGTTTAATGTTTATTTAAAAGTTTTTGAAGTTCGAAATTCAAAAACTTCTTATTTGTCTTATACATCGCTACCGCCTATGACATAAGCGCAGGTTTAATTGCGCGTCGCGTCTGGGCGTTATTTTTGCCGCAAGCATTTAATGAGCAAATCCGTCAAGTAAATAAAGAGTTGGCCACAGAAAAATTAGGAAATTCACAGTTTTACTGGTTTTATGTTTATTCGAAAGTTTCTGAAGTTGGGAATTTAAAAACCCGGTTTTATTTAATTTTTCCACAACTTTCTGGTTGCTAGATTTGGAGAGCGCCGTGATCCGCTTAGCGCAATGTTTATTTCTTTTTTTTCATAAGGTTTATTAAGGATGGTACCTATACCTAATAGATAGATATTTTATAAGATTTACATAGAATAACAAAGCCTACCAACTCGTACTTGTACGTATTATATAACGTCATTATAATGACGAATCTTTAAAGAACAACCAGTACATCTAGCACGAGTTATTAATTGAGTTATAGTAGCGACTGCTTACGGATTATGTACCTATAGAATTCCTTAGTTGCCATACTATTCGCTAAGAGCGCTAGCTTCAGGTACATGTTTGTCATACAAAATCACTAACGAAGTCGTTAGACATACTAGACTAGTTCCTTACTTTTTACGATTAGTATCTGCTTGACGTCATCCATCCTTGTTCAAAAAGATTTTACTTCATTTCTTCCATCAAGTACTAATGAATTAACAAAATTTATAATAATCGTTCATAAAAACATGCGTTCAAATTATCAGAAACATGAAATAAACTTCCGTATGTACATATAACTTTGCGAATTCATTTCCAGCATATATCCTTGTTCCCTTACCCTTTAAACTCAAACCCCTTCAAAAGCTTAATAACACCCCTTGTTGCAATTAAAGAAAAAAAGAGATATTATATGTATAAAATTTATACTCAGTTGCATAAAAAGCGCGTAGACAGTCTTTCTTACATTCCTTTTTCTATTTTACCTTTGGTTATCCCCTTAGTCGCCTCTTGCTTCACCCACACTATCTATTTTTGAGTAGATCACATAAATAATAATTAAGGTGACAAGATTAATGGCTTAATTTATTTATTTATATAATGTTGGTTAAAAAGGCAATTGATTCTTTATATCTTGATGCCAGTCAGTGATTTCTATAACGATCACCAGATCGCCTAACGTACTTTCTAAAGAACGGAATCATTATCCTTATCAAACGACCAGGTGATTAAATCCTACGAAATCCTAACAACTTAAGAAAATATGATTCCCTTGGAAATCGAACCTACGACCACTGGGTCTTCTGTTATACACCTTAATCACTGTACCACAGAGGCAGTCAAAGCATCAAAGTAAATTTTTAAGTAATAATTAGACAAAGTATGAATTTGAGTATGTATGTCCTTATGTGTGTATGTTTATAATATCATAATATTCTAGTACACGCCTGTTACCTTTTTCTTCTCGTTGGCTCTCTTGAGTCTGCTGGAAGAGATTTCTTTAGAAATAGGCAGCACCCTTGTACAAATGTTCTATATTCTATGTTTTCTTATGTATATTTTTCTGTGCATTTGAATTTGAAAATCCATACTAATATTATAAATGCGAAAGTCTGTCTGTCTGTCTGTCACCTCTTCACGGCTAAACTGCTGGACCGATTGTGAAGAAATTCAGTAGGGATGTAGTTTAAGACCTGAGATCAAACATAGGCTACTTTTGGGCGCAATATAACCAAGTCCCATGCGGGGCGAAGCCGCGGGGAACAGCTAGTAATAAAGACTTAATAAAAAAATTCGTCAAGGAAATGTCTTCTTGTTTCTGTCATCTACAGCCCTTAATGACCCCAGAGCCTTATCATGCCTTACAATGCATCATGAAGCGATTGGGAGTTGCCATTAAAATTGCATTAGTGCATTACTGCTGTCCAGTGGTAGATCAACTTATCTAATGGAAGTATAATGTTCTAGATAATATCAGTGTTTGTTGGTTTGTTTGTTATAACTTTATTGTACTAAACACAAGTGAATACAAAAGCATAGATAATAAAACAAAAGTACAACGGCGGTCTTACGTTTTTGAGCCATTCTGAAGTTTAATGTCACAAACGGAAAATACCTACCCCACGTGAAATACCAACTTCGCGAAACACCACAATTTGTTTACGGAAAATATCAACTACTTAAAAAAATAGGTAGGATACCAAAACTAAGAATACCGAGTTTTAATTTCTTATTGACTCAGCTCAAGGTCACCCAAAGAGCTATGTAGAGGGCTATATGCTCGGTGTTTCCTTACGAGACCGAAGCAGAAATGAGGAGATCCGTGGAAAAAAGGTTGCTGACATAGCCCAGCGGATTAGCTCTTTAAAGTGGCTGTGGGCACATAGAGCGACGAACCGATGGCCGATGGGGCAGAAAGGTTATCGAATGGCGACTACGCACCGGCCAGGTTAGCATCCGATACCCACAGACCAGATGGTCAGATGACCTGAAGAACGTCGCAGGCAGACGCTGAATGCAAGCCGCTTCCAACCGGTCATTGTGAAAATCCTTGGTGGAGGCCTATGTCCAGCAGTGGACAACCAGCGGCTGAAATTATGTTGATGATTGTTTCAGCAGTCAGCACAAAATAGGGCCTGTAGCAGAAACAGTTTTATCGTTATCTGAGCATTGTTTTGAGCTTTCCGATAAGATATTTGTATATGATTTGATTGTCCTCTTTTATTTATGTTTGTTTTCTATAGAACCTATTAACTATCAACTTTTTCTCTGTGATGCTGCGAAACCACCTGCAGCCGCGTCCCCCGTGCCGCGACCGCCCAGCAACCGTAGCCAAGTGACAATCTCAAAGCGCTAACGAATGCCGACAAGAACAAAATGTATGGGATTGACATAAGCTGCGGTAAATCACGTGATCAATCTCATGTCAATCCCATACATTTTGTTCTTGTCGTATCTCGTTAACGTTTTGCGATTACAACTTTGGCTAAGCCCCGTTAACACCTTTTAAATAGCTTGACTGGTAGACGTCTGGCTTCTCTTCCCCGACATCTGCCAGTTGAGTATTTTTCATATTAGCTTAATACCGACTTTGTGCTTGAAATTCTCATAACCCTGATTCTATTTCTAAATATATTTTATAATAAACGCCAGTGTTTAAGTTCTTTTTAATATTTTTTTATTTATCCCTTTACTCAAGTATAGCTCAAACGTTGTATCTTCTAAACTAGGTATATGAAAACAACTCCGTTAAACGTATAGAAATCCAGGTGATCACACTACGAAGCCAGCGGGCACTGAATCGACTTTTGACGTTCCATTTCACCTATTTTCTATACGGATAAAAGTGGTGGGTAAACTTTAGAGAATCCATTTTAAAATCGGCTTACAGTGGACTCAATCGCAAAACTTTTCAGTTGCTGTAAGATAAAACACGGTATCAGCTATAAGCATTTTTAATGCAGGCTTCAGCATGAAACGGATATCTTAAATCACCATTATGATGATGAAAAAAAGGAAAGTCAAGGTGATTTAACAGTGTTCTTAAACCTTCGTAAGCCCCTTCCATGATGGCAAGGTTGTCTCATTGTATTAATAAATAAATGAAACAAAATAAAAAGCAATGTAAAAATGTGAATGAAGTGAGCCAATAAAGCAAGCCAATACAGCAAAGTTGATTGAGGCGCGGTATGTTGTTTTTACTATTAATATTAGAAAGCCTTCTTTTTTACTTTGCTTATATTCTGAATTAAAAGTAGAGTGTTTAACACGGGTGGAAGGAATCATTCCTACTCGGACTATGGCCGGGAATTATTCCTTTCCTCCCTTGTATAACAATCTACTATTATTCATTCAAAAGTTTTAGTCACATACCAAGTTATCCGCCTCAGCTATAGAAAATACTGGATTTTATTCAATGCAGCGTTATTGCGTGTATCCCAGCGTGTAGGTGCCAAAATTATGCTATTGTTCGCTTCCAGCACATCATTTTCCACGTATCTGAATTTCAGACAATGGGTGTAATACGAGTGTCGATACGTCTACATGTTTAGCATGACTAATGTATGCGAGGCTTCATATTATGAGATGGAAGATGACGCTTAAGATAAGCAAATAAACCTGGATCTTTTGTTTTGTTTTGCGAGTAATTTGAGCACAAAAGAGATAGTACTATTTTGATTATTATTTATTTTATACCCCCTCCGTGGTCTTTTCTTGTATACCCAGAGATCGTAGATTCTTTTCTTTTTGCAGGCTTGTAACACCTGATGATTCCGTGTTTCAGAAGGCTCGTTAAGCCATTAGTCTTGGGTGCCATCTGGTAGTCGTTAAAGGGACCACGTCACAGACCGAAGGCGTTTCTGAAAAACTGTGACACCATATGTGTACATGGTCGATTGACCGTAACACCTACACGAAAAAATAATGATGATTATTCGTAAATTTTTTTTTTCTATGCCTTTGGCAGTTATTAGGATCCGTAATAAAACAAAAAATACTGCTTATAGGATCATGCATGATATGACCATCTGCCGATTCTATGTGTACCTACAGTGAAGTATATGTAAGAGAGTGAATTTGTTTTCTTAGGTAAGTACTAGCATCGATAAAATATTAATGGTACTAGGCAGTTACTCTTTCATTCTGCAGTTTCTACACTTTTGTATGTGGCCTACTGTACCTTTGGGCCTTCCCTCCACCTCCTACGGCTCTACCATCCTCTCGGTTATACGAGCCGAATCTCGGGAGAGTGCGCCGTACTAGCATTTCGCATCTCTTTCCAGTCGCACCTGCTTGATCTCCCTACAAGTTCTCTATAGTGTCGACTATCTATGCAATCATTGCATTTTAATAACTACCTGTACTTTTGGGCCATCTATTGAAAAGCAAAAGTTCACTAGGAAAATCTAATAATTATAAATCAACCCTACCGGTATAAACCAATAATTTCTTAAAATCGGCCGAAACCGCCCCAGAAAACAAAGGAAGGAAAACTCCCAAATTAAGTAGAGCAACAAATCATTTTTTTAATAAATCACATTGTTTATTCAAACAAAAGTAAGAAACTCCACGATTGTAACAGAATAGTGAGACGCTAGAAAATATGATTCTTGAAAGTAAATATAAATAAAATGTATTGTAAAGCGCGTAAGTCTCGAACTGATTAACATTTTCCCAATATGATTTGAAAATGAATGCACGCTAAAAAAATCATAACTACGTAGTTATGATTATTTTTCAAAATGCCTATAATGCTCCACATCACTGAACGATTGCTTCAAATTGATAGGTAGTTTAAATTGACTACATTAGCAATAGTAAAAATAAATAATCGAAGTAGAGGCAGAATTGTATGGCAAAAGAGATTCTACATTTGACTACACTAAGGCACCTCCTAGAGGCTGGCAAGACGGAAAGAAAGACTTCACTTCACCAACATACGCAAAATATCATGTTTTTGATGAAAATGATCCTTATGCTATATATATATATATATATATATTATAGACATTTAATTGGGCTTATAGTAAAGGTGAATTTTTACACTGAACACATGCTATCATTCGGATTTAAATGACTCTGTAATCCAGTATAGTTAAGGCGTTGTCTAAAGATTCGGAGGTCATGGATTATAATTCCTATGGGAAGCATATTTAGTTTAGGTTGTTTCCAGTTTGTTTATATTAGAATATTTTTTTTATTTAATTTAGTTTTAAATTTTATTTTTATGTTTTGTTTGTAGCTAGTTTTATTTAGTTTATCCTACCGACATGGTGAATTAATTAGTGTTAGTTATTAAAAGACAATGGTCATTTAAAATACATATTATCCAATTTGAAACGCTAGAGTATTATCTCTATATACACATTGTTTTGCAATGTTTGTTCGTTCAGAAAATGGAAAGGCATTCCGGTACAGTGGTGGGAACTTTGCTAATTAATAATTCGTTCTGGGAGTGGCTATGACATTACAATGAAGTTCAATTATGAGCTTTTTGTTGACTGTCTCACCTACGAAATATGCATATTTGTGAGTTGATTAAATTTAAATTACTGTATATATACATACAAACATATAATTCACGTCTATTTCCCATACGGGGTAGACATAGTCTAGGTTTATAAGACCTTAGACCAGGTTTAGCATGATGGGGTGCTAAGTGCGGGAAACCTCCTCGAGTGCCCAGTCACTTGAAAACTTTGCGTTCTCGCTTGATCCAAACGGATCCGGTGAGAGAGGGGGTTGACAAGTGATTTGGGACGGTGCACCCTGGGCGGCAGTTAATAACTCCCTGATATTCGGGGTCTTATTGACTGTCGGCCAATGTCCTGCAAACTGTTGGGTCACTCCCCCCATCTTTTAGTAGATGGTGAGCGGATGCCCCACCCCGAGGTGAAGGCCTCCTTCTGTGGAATATTTATTTCACAGAGGGCGGCCATCGTTAGGGATTAGGGAGCGCTGGGCTCTTGCCCAGCGCATTGGTTGGGGCCAAAAGGCCAGGCTGGAGGGCGTCGCGGTAGAATGCTAACGCGACCCCATGGCGCCCTCAACGGCCATGCGTGGAAACGCCGGAGGAGTTTTAGTGGGTAGTCCAGGCACTCGGCCTGGGAGTCCCACACTCTGTGCGTAAATGCATTTCCCCTCCGATAACAAAACAAAAAGGTTTAGCATGATGATAGTTGAAACACGAAATCAATAGTGATGGGTTGCTAACCGCATCGCCTAGGTATGTCATGATTTCCCCATTCTACGAGTCGACTTTTACGCGGGAAGAAAAGCAGTTGATACATTCTATGTTTTTATTCTCCTAGACCAGCGTGGAAGTCTGTATACAGATACTGTATACAGAGGAAAGTTTAATATTGTACCTATATTTGTTCGAATACCTACTTGCTTATTTATAGTATACTAGCTGTTGCCCGCGGCTCCGCCCGCGTGGGACTCGGTTATATCGCGCCCAAAAGTAGCCTATGTTTGACCTCAGGTTGTTAACTACATCCCTACCAAATTTCATCACAATCGGTCCAGCAGTTTAGCCGTGAAGAGGTGACAGACAGACAGACAGACAGACAGACAGACAGACAGACAGACAGACTTTCGCATTTATAATATTAGTATGGACTAACAAACCCGGCGAACTCCGTTTCGCCACCAGATGGCTTCGTTTTTGTAGTACATGCTATGTATCAGAGATGGCGCTGTATGTGAAAATTATTTTCCCGCTTTTCTGTTAGATTTTTCCTGAATTTTCTTTGCTATGAACCTCACGGAGCCCGAGACCTTTCCAACGAATGCAAAACCGTGGAAATCGGTTCGTGCGTTCTGGAGTTATAGCGTCAGGAAGGAAAACCCGACTTATTTTTATATAGTAGACAGATGACCTGAAGTAGGAATGAGCTGGTTGCGGTTCGCATCCAACCGGTCATTCTAGAAATCCATGATGGTACTAGTGGGATAAATCAGTGCCATTTGTACCATTAATGGTACTGTCTAATGGTAAAGATGTCCGGCGGGGATAGATCTAGGTTATGTCTAGCACGAGGACTGCTTGCGACTGAAATGATGACGATTGACGATGGATGACATAAAGGCATTTATAAGTACGTTGAGTCTCGATAGCCTAACGGAGCAAGCATATTCGATCTAATGATTTTTGACGCGTGTCCAGTGATACGACCTGCGGCCCTACCGCCTAACTCGATTGCTATCGCTATGGCTATGGTTTATGACGTCATCCTGTCTTTTCGAACTGCCAAGCAAAGCGATATTGCTTTTACACGTATTCTATGGACCAAGACACTGTTTTAGTCTTGGTCTTGGACATGTGAAAGCAATATTGCTTTGCTAGGCGATTCGAAAAGACAAGATGACGTCATAAACCATAGCCATAGCGATAGCAATCGAGTTAGGCGGTAGGGCCGCTGTAGGTCGACCGCCTATCTCGATTCTTTCCTCTCGTAATGGCTACTTGTATCGCTTTCGCCAGATTTCGCTCCGTTTTACGCTAAAACGCTTAAAAAAAGCTTTTTTTTGTTAACATTGGCAAAAAAAAAATTTTTTAAGCCTTTTGTGCGTAAAACGGTGCGAAATAATACAAGTAGCCATTACGAGAGGAGAGAATCGAGATAGGCGGTCGACTTACTGAGTTGGATTGGTCGCCATTAATGTCATTTCTTTTAAAACCTTCTTAATTTTTTTTTATGTACACAAAAATACGATATACTTAAGATGCAATATAAAACACTATGAGTACATAGGTACCTACCCTACTTATTGCAATAGAAATCTCTTCCAATAGAACCGTTCGTGCTTCGATCTATTGGTTGTAACATATTTTTTTTAATTAGCATTCGGCATATTACAAGATTTACCACGGTTAACCATGAACACAAACCGTGGTAAATCTTCTTCATCCGAGCGTGTTTTTAGTTGCATCTTCAGCTTACGCTTCAGAGACCAGGGTACGCTTTAAATCATGGTCGCGATTTGGTGGTCTTGCCTCCGTAACCCTTGTTATACAGCGGGAAACCAGACCAATAACGGAATATGATCCGTGCGTGCGGCTCTTGAAAGGTAGTATTTAAAGGGTAGTATTTAAACGGAAATCAATAAAAACAATTTTTGTATGCAAAAATAACCTAAATACATATCAAAATTACTGATTGCACAGCAAAATTTGTTTTGCTTCTGTCACCAAGTCTGACACTCGCTCGCTTCGCTCGCTCGCTCACTGTTAAGGTCACTGTATAACCATAACCTAACCTACCTTCTGTCACAAAGTCGTCTTTTGACCGTTAGTTGCTTCTGTCACCAAGTTTTTAATTTAATTGAAAGTAAAATAATTTATTTGATATACAGAAATTGATGGGTGATTATTTATTTGATGTGCAATTAATAATATCCCGTATTTAAAACATAGCCTAAAACCTGCCATCTACCAATGACAGCCGGGATTAACGACTTGACGTGGAAAGTATTAGCAAGCTCAAGGTAATATGCCGAATGCTAAATAACAATAATTTCAAACTTCAAATTTTTCAACGTCATCTCAATTTTGTATTGCGTAGAAATAAAGCAATTCGTCATCTATGTTGTTGCGAACCGGTAAAAACCGGAATTGATCAACCTGCCAGTGTCGGATACAGGATATGTTCGGGATGACGGGCGTCGCTCACTCGCGTGTTCCTGCCCTTAATCGTTACGCTGAAGTGTGGCCACGAAAATAGAGGGCACTAAAAATTCTCACTTGTTCCATGGAGCTATTTGCCAATAGAACTAGTGAGAATGATTGCAACGTGTGCGCGCTTCAAGCGATGGCGTGAGGCCTAGTTGGTATTGGTCAATATTAGTGGCATTTCTATCTTGAGCTCCTTCGTTCTTCGAAAGGCACATCTACTGGCTGTTATAACTAGACAGTCGTTAGGCTTTGTTAGATGCCTTTAGGCAGCCTTGTGTTGAGTGTTGGCCACTAACACACCCGTATCATGTTCCTATTGTTCTTGCTCGATGATGGTGGCAATAAAATGAAGCTTATTCTAAATAACACTATCGCTAAGACTCGAGAATGGCTGGACTGATTTGGTGATAGGTACTTCTATCACCAAATTAGTCCAGCCATTTTCAAGTTTTAGCGAGACTACCGAACACTAATTGATTTTTATATGTCAGTAAATCAAGAAAAATATAAATAAAAAAGCGTACCCTTAGCTCTGAAGAATATGCTGATAAAGATGCGACTAGAAGACACGCTCGGATGATGACGAAGAGAGGGTGCTACAGGGGCGGGTAAAGTAATGGTTGAACAGATTTCAAAAAGTATTTGTTACATTAAAGAGAAGGATTGGTACCTATTTTAATCGATTTCAAAGGAGGTTCCTAGTCCATTAAATACACCTACTTACTTTTATGTCATCATCATCATTCTAGCGTTTTCCCGGTTGCATCCTCAGCCGGTCGCCTCGGAGCCCAGGGTCCGCTTTCCTACTCCACTTGGCCCGGTTTTCGGCATAACCTACTTACTTTTAGGTAGTCGGTCGTTTTCTTTTTAATTTTTTTTTTATTAATTTCAAAATAACCGCTATTCACGCCAGTTTCGTAGCCCCACTCGCTATTGTATTAGGTCTGGACAGTAATTAAGGTAAATCCCCTTTCATTGTCCCCTTCAATGGCGTGGTCGGTTCGCGTCCACATACATTCACTGAACAATACATGTTCTATAGAAACCTACATACCTAGAATCATCTACTTCACAATTAATAAGGGCCTTGGGTAAAGATGAGTCCCATAAAATAACCAAATGAGATTATATTATACGGAATAATTATAGCATCATAAGAGTAGGAATAAGGAAAAGTTCTTCGCATACGACCAAAGAATGTCGAATCGCGAGCGGTGGCAATTTTTTTTAATCTATGCAATTTTTTTTAATCTATGCATACGACATAGTTTTTCATTTTTCCGTAGTTCTATCATTCAGTTCTACTAGTCTGACTAAATGGGAAAAAAGTCATTTAGTCCGATGATCCTGAAATTTAACAAAAGAATTAGTTTCTGTATATTTTATGTTGTACCGGGCGACTACAGAACTGGGCGTAGCTCGACACAAAGTCGGCCGGATTTTGTCAGTAGTATTACTCTTCAACTCAGATTTCGGAAACGGAGGAAGTTCTTGATTCCGTGACATGACAAGGGGTTTTTTTCTTTGTTTCTCGTTACTCCGTTATTTCTAAAGCAATTTGTTTTTTTTTTGTACTAAAGGATTAGATAGAATATAAAACGTGTATATACTTTGAAAGCTTAACTAAAAAGTTGACATTTGACAATGCTAGCATTAAGTCCGCTATTTTGTGATACGTTGTATTTAGTTAAATAAGGCATTGGGTGCTGGTTGACTATGGAACCCTAAAAATAGATACAGGGCGGTGGCGTAAGTAATACACAAATTCATGTAAAATATTTATTCGAACTTAAAAAAACAATCACAGAACTCAACTATACTTGCACCAATAAAAAAAATACCAACTTAAGTCACAATAATGACAGAAACTTATATAATTTCTATAGTACCAATTTGCTTAGAAATTTTTAGGACATAAGATTTTAATTTATACCTACGTTAAAGGTAAATTAATAATATATATTCTTTTGGACATATCATACTCAAAACATATTTGAACAAGCCAATTTTTTTTAATTTGTAAGATTCGTTAATATCCCAGCGTTTTTCCTGTTGCAACCCAAGAAGTTAGGAGCTTGGAATGAGCAAAATGCTTAAGAACATTAGACCAAACAGGAGACGTCACGCGCACGTTTTTTTACGTGAAAAAGTTTGCCACATTATGCGCGGGGGTGAGGCAACACACACAATAAGTATTAACACTGATGCATTATTCGATCACTGCAGTACGCACACACTTGATAAAATTATCCAACACAAGCAAAATATACACGCACACAAATAAAAGTAATATTATCAGCGGTCTTATACTTTTGGCAGAGGGAGTTGCATATCAGTGACCACTCCAGTGTTGGTTTGACTAAATGCCATGACTTAATAAGGTAATAATAAGTAATAATTAAGTAATAATATTTTTATCATAAGTTTCGGAATTATAAATAGAATATTTGATTATGAAAAAAAAATATTGTAACAATTTCACATACACAGCATAAGCCTGTATCGCCTGATGTCAATCTAAGAACGTAAAATCTATGTCCCAAAATTTCTCTAATTGCGCGTTTATTGCATGAGAATTTGAGTGTACAAAGTCAGAATTTGTGTTGTAATGTTTACAGTACAGTGGGCCACATAGAAAATATTCCACTTAACTTTTTTTATACTTTTTACGGCCATGGAAACCAGTCCTTTAAGGCTCTTCTTGAATTTATTAATATCCTTCAATCCTACTTTAATCAAGTCAAGTAAGTAGCAATCTAGTTCAGTCAAGTAAGTAAGTCTAGTCAGAGCCGGATGACTAAGTGAAGCGGTGGAAAAATTTCATTTACCAATAACTTAAAAGATTTTGGTGACAAAGATAAAAGTCGCGTAGTCGACACTGTACCACTAAAATAATATATATCCCAATATTATGGACAAAAACTCGAAAAAAACCTAAGTTTTGGTAATAAAATACAGCGCGGACATAGAAAGTGACAATTTACTTTCGCTCCAAAAACTCATTTCACTTTACCTTTACTTCTTAGGTAGTTTTTTTTTGTGTTGCTATATGACGTTGATAAGAGGCAGTTTCGAAGAACTTTGACACCAGGGTGTGCATGGTCAATAGACCGTGACACAACACGAAATGACGAGGATGGTGACCCTTAAATGGTATAAGTAAATTTAATGTGGCTCAATGTACTATAGAACTCCATACAACAACAAATTCTAAGTTCCCCCACGCTCAGATTCAAACGCAATGTACAGTCGGGATCAGATAAAAGTGACCCCTCTACCATATCTATCATAGTGATCGGGAGGTTAGTTTTACTTACCACCGACTGTACGCGCAGCTCAAACAATCATAATAATTAGTTGATCTACAATTCAATAGCTATCCTAACCTACAAGTCTTTAAAGTTCATATTTGTTCTTCAGATCGGCTATCTCATCTTCGGTAGCGTTCTCGACTGTTTTGCAGTGATGTAGCAGTTTGGTTAGCACTGGAAAAAAAATAAAAATAAAATTATAATATAATTAATAAAATTTGTTAATTAATTAGTTAATTACTATAAATTATTATAATAAATAAATTTCAATATTATAACAGAAGTCACATTAGGCCCAATTCGCAAAATGGTAAGTAGGATCAGGAACTCGAGGTCCCGGGTTTGATCCCCGGTCAGGTCAAGATGAAATATGAGCTTTTTCTGATTGGCCTGGATCTTGGATGTTTATTTATGTATGTATTTGTTATAAAATATAGTATCGTTGAGTTAGTATCCCATAACACAAGTCTCGAACTTATTGGGGCTAACTCAATCAGTGTGATTTGTCCCTATATATTTATTTCACTACACACCACACAGCCTCTTAAATAGGCCTTATTTTCAACAGTTCCGAATAGGCTTA
Source organism: Apomyelois bistriatella (assembly GCA_947044815.1). Lineage (NCBI taxonomy): Eukaryota > Metazoa > Arthropoda > Insecta > Lepidoptera > Pyralidae > Apomyelois > Apomyelois bistriatella. The sequence continues at coordinate 1,727,511 of OX345705.1, forward strand.
CCACGAATTATCTATTTTATGTAATTAGGTAATTCAATCGTGCATTGTCCCGACTAAACTGGAAACAAAGTTTACTTCCAGTGGGATTCGAACCCACGATTTCCAGGATTTAATCATAAGACCATAGAGGCATTCACTACATACAACACACATACAACGTGTATGTACTATATAGCCCATAACCTTCCCCAAGAATCAAGCGATCATATGCAGAAATATTTTTTTCAAATCCGACCCGATTTTTAACTTACTAGCTGTTGCCCGCGGCTTCGCTTGGCACTCGGCCAACAGGCCTATGTTTGACCCCTGGTCTTTAACTATATCCATACAACATTTTATTAAAATCGGTGCAGCGGTTTGAGCGTGAAAGTGTAACAGACAGAATTTTACATTTATATTTGTATAGATTAATATCCTATTAATATTACCTATAAACGCGAAAGTTTGTAAGAATATATAGATGTTTGTTACTCTTTCAATGAAAACGGCTGAACCAAAGTGGCTGAAATTTGGAATGGAAATTGCTCAAAGCCGATTGGTTCAGTAGATGAAGCGTGAAGAGGTTACAAACAAACAAATATAATATCCATACTAATATTATATATTATAAATGTGAAAGTGTGTTTGTTTGTCCTTCCTTCACGCCGTAGCTAAGCAACCAATCGACCTGATTTTTGACATAGAGTTAGTTGAAAGGATGGAGAGTAACATAGGCTACTTTTGTCCTAAAAAGGCATCAAGTTCCCACGGGAGGTTACTGGAATATTTGTATGTGTAAACCAAAAATTTTCTAATTCCGCGGGTAAAAGCTAGTTATATATAATATTAATAATTTTTTATTATATATTTTTAAAAAAATTACTGTGCCGATTCCACACAGGAAAGTGGGATAAGGTAAAGGACAAAAAAGTATTAGTTCTATAGATAACTTACATTCTTTATCGCTGTTAGTCAGAAACATAGCAAGCGCTGAGAATCTCTTCACTCCGCACAGACTCTTCAAGTAAGCCTTTATAGTTTTATTCTCGAATTTCTTAGTAAAATTGCCAAGTAAGCGGAGGACGTCCGATAGCACGTCGCTTTCTAACGCGTTCTCGAAGATTGACGGAATTTTTGATGGCTCTATAATCTGAAATGTTCAAAATTCTTGGGTTTTAAAAAGCGATGGTCCAAATCGCGGGTTTTCTACATGTGAGAATCAATTGTTATTTATATATAAATATAATCACGTCTTTATTTAACGTTTAGCATAATGGTAGTTGAAACAGAAAATCAGTAGTAATGGGTTGCTAGCCGCATCGCCTATGTCATGATTTCCCCATTCGGCGATTCCCTCAGACGACTTTTACGGCTTGCGCGGGAAGAGAAGCAGCTGGTACATTCTATGTTTTTCTTTTTCTCCCAGACAAGACTTCCATGCTGAAGCATTTGTTATTTATATGAATGTAAAAATGACTAGCAGTCAACCCCGGCTTCGCCCTTGGTACATACATAGCATATGTCACTAAGAATGAATGTAGCTTTCGAATGGTAAAATAATTTTGGAAATCAGCACAAAAGTTTTCAAGTTTATTCATTAGAAACATACACACAAAAATTCAAATCTTTTCCCTTTATAATATTAGTATAGATGAAAAAAAACTTTTAATACACAATTTAGTAAAACAGCTAAGCATACGGCCACCATAGCCCATGGACGCTTGCAACAACAGGAGTGTCACGTGCGCACTGCCGGCTTTCTCTTGGTATCTTTTGGATACGGTAACCACTTACCATCAAGTTGTGGATAGCCTACACAGTAGTATAAAAAAAATATATTCTTGCTGATTTTGAAAATTTTATTCCATATTTTCAACTTTTATGGAAGAAAATTCCTCTAACGCACTGTACCGACCCTATTTGATATTTCTATTTGAGAGTTGGCGATGAATTTGAAAGGCGATGGTTAAAAGAAAGTATAGTACCAAAAAACCAAAATGTGCAAGGTCGATAAGCAGATAAGCAATCAACTTACACTCAAATAGTCGCTCCGAGCTCCGTCTCATCCCTTTAGATATTTCCACTCGGACATAAACTGAACACTTGACTACTGGTACCATATTTTGTAATCTACCCTCATTGGGTGCGTTAAACACTACATAAACCAACGTGTGCAGGGTCGTTATACTACAACACCATGCTTTGCAGGGTCTATAGACAAACTTACACTCAAATAGTCACTCCGAGCTCCGTCCCGTCCTTTAAGATATTTCCACTCGGACATAAACTGAACACTATTCACTGGTGGCACCATATTTTCAATTTTCGCCTTCTCATTGACTATTATATCGGCGAGGAGTTTCGCTGATTCCGGACTAGCTGTGTTTCCGTCGCCTTTGCCTGTTGAGAAATTAAAAAAATAATGTACAAGATCTAAAAACAGGGTCTAAAAACGCCACTTTGAGCAATTCATCGAATCGAATTCATATTACGAATTCCTTAGCAATCTTTAGCAATTCCTATTTCTTTCAATTTTTTTGAAGAGGAATTGCAAAGTTTAGTTGATCATTTTACAAAAAATAGAGGAATTGCTACAGAATTGCTAAGGAATTCGTAATATGAATCGATTCGATGAATTGCTCAAAGTGGCGTTTTTAGACCCCCAGGTAAAAGTCGAGAATCGTGAATTGGGGGGAATCAAGACATAGGCGATGCGGCTAGCAACCCATCACTATTAATTTCCTCATTTAACGATTTGTTCCCTCGATGTAGAGTACCGTTACGTCGAGTCGCCAGCACGTCTACTGTAAATTCACTTTATTATCAGAGTAGACGTGGCGGCGACTCGACGTAAAGGGACTCGACATCGAGGAAAAAAATCCTTTCAACTACCATCACGCTAAACTAAGGTCTTATGTCCCTATGCTCTGTCTACCTCGTATGGGATAAAGACGTGATTGTATGTTAAATCAGATGTTAGCAGTGTTATGTCTGGCATAGGAATAGACCAACCTATCATTAATGAAAATTAACAAAGGTGTTAAGCTTATTTTAACCAAAATGTGTTTTGTCTCATTCATTCACGTTGAATATCGCTAAGAGAGTAAGGGACAAAACATATTTTTTAATAAAAATGGGTTGAACCTTTATCATTTTATGAGATGGCTTGAAAATTTATTATTTTTATGATTTTCTAAATAAACAAAGTGGTGTAAACAAGTTTTCTATAAAAAATTAGATGAACAGTCGGCTGCAGAGAAATCTGACCCCCATGCCACAAGTATCACTATTGAAAGGGGGTCATATTTCACTGCAGCTCACTGTACATAAACATACCTTTTTCCCCACTACCAAGAGCCTCATCAATTTTGTTAGAGTCATTGTTATTACTATCTCCTTGGGCCTTGCTGTCTTCGATCTCGATAATCTTCATTCGGGTCGAAGGTTTCTCAGGCAAAGTCTGGCCCAATGGGATCTCTTGAATCAACACCGGTTTGAGTGGACGCTGTAAATAAGAATTTATATTTATTAACTTGCAACTAAATGTGAACTGGGGACTGTCCGTCGGTGAGTATGGAAGACAAACAGCTACCAAGCAATAACAGCGTAAAATATCCTGGATAGAAGACTGACATGGGGTAACCATATTAAAGCCAAAAAACAGAAGCTTCCTTGCAATTTAAGCAGCTGTCTTGGTTACTGGGGCGCCAATCCCGACTGTCCCTTAGTAACAAATTGCTTGTCTACAAGGCCATAATAAAACCAATTTGGACATACGGAGTGGAGCTCTGGGGCAGTGCTAGTAACTCTAATATAGAGAAGCATTTCAAATGCACACTGGTTTGTGAGAAACACAGAAATACATGAATATTTGGAAATGTCCACTGTAAAGGAGGAAGCCTACAAGAAATGCAGCAGATATAAGGAAAGGCTCAATAAGCATACAAACAAACTGGGTGAGAGTCTGTTAAATGCACAGGAAGATGTAAAACGCCTGAAGAGAAAACAAATATTGGACTTAGACCAGAGAAACTGAATAGTCTCTATCTATGTATGTGGTGCTGTTTGATGGAATCGCACCTATCTTTATCCCAACCACATGAAAACATTTGATTATGGCTGATAGCAGATAGCAGGGAAAAAAAAAAAAAAACTTGCAACTAAGGCTTGGTACCGGTACAGAAAGTACAAGTTCTGTATTTAGACCTCCTCCGTCCTCTGTGGCGTTATGGTTAAGATGCCTGTCAGCTACTGATGTCCCGGGTTTGATCACTGGTCAGGTCAAGATGATTTTTTTTCTGATTGGTCTGGGGCTTGGATGTTTAACTTTATAATGTACTTATTTGTTACTATATTTTTCGCGCGGCTTCCAACGCGTAAATTTCCCACGGAAACCGTACTTTTTCCCAGGATGGTAGGTATGGAAAGTACCCTATATCATTCTCAATACTTTTATCTATGTTTATGCGAAATTTCAGGAAGATTGATGCAGTAGACAGGGCGTGAAAGCGTAACAAACAAACAAACAAACAAACAAACAAACAAACAAACAAACAAACAAACAAACAAACAAACAAACAAACAAACAAACAAACAAACAAACAAACAAACAAACAAACAAACAAACAAACAAACAAACAAACAAACTCACTATCGCATTTATAATAAACTAGCTTTCGCCCGCGGCTTCGCCCACATGAATTTCCCTCTGGATCATTAATTTTTCTCGGGATGAAAGGTACCCTATGTCCTTCTCAATACTCCTAGCTATGTGTATGCGAAATTTCAGGAAGATAGGTTCAGTAGATCGTGCGTGAAGAGGTTACAAACAAACAAATATACAAACTCACTTTCACATTGATAATATTAGTTGGGATAAGGGGTAAGTACTGAACTGATTTAAAAATTCTTTTTGAATTTGATAGACTGATTCTAGGGAAAGGTTGTCCATATACCCCACAGTATGGTGAAACAACGTGGTAAAGCTTTGAATAAATAAAACCTAAAAGCAACCTTAAAGCTACATACCTTAGATCTCAAATGCGGTGGTTTCTTGACAGGTTTAATCACGGTAATGGGTTCCCCGACACCATCCTTCCACTTATCCTCAATTGAGACAGCCGGAACAACTTTCTCTACCTTCTTTGGTTCATCAGGCAACTCGGTGATCTTGACTTGTGAGTTTGGTTTCACTATAGTCTTATTTTCAACTATTGGTGTGGTGGACGGTGAGGATTTTGACTTGGACTAAAATAAAATAAAAAATAGGTACTATTACTATCTCGCGGCTGCATGGATTTCGGATTATATGACTAAAAGTTGCATATGTCCATCCTCATGGATCAAGGTATCCCAATCCCGATGCTAAATTTCAGTCAAATCGGTCGCTCAGTTGCAAAGTGAATGACGGACAAACATACAAATACACTTTCACATTTATAATTTTAGGGTGTATAGTTTTAAAAATAAAATTGCTAAATATGAGTCAGATTCACCATTTGAGGATTCCGTACTGTAGTTGTCTTGGGAAATAATTAAGTGTTGGTGACCAACATAGGTAAGTATTAAGAAGATTTTTTTAAACAGCCTCAACATATATGACTAGGGTTTATAACTGCCATCTAGTGATTATAGCTAAGATCAACGGTTTCGCATGAATATAGAAGCATTATAGAGCCCAAAAATGGCACTAGACACGGCGACAAACAAATCCAAGTCCCGACCACGTTATGTGTAGCTTGACGCGCGTTATCGTAATGAAAACACGCGTACAACCACCGGTCTATCGAGCTAAGACTTAAGATATGGAGATACATTATCAAGACATGTTGACGTGAGAAATTGACTCTTACACCATAGAAACACAGTTAAATAGATGTAAGGGGAAACTTTTAGCTTTTAGTGCCCACTAGCTTTGGCAACCTTTTGATTGTTTGGTTCTCCACATTAGGATTATGCGATTTAAACAAAGGGAACCAAGGCATTCTCTAGATGTCTGGCATTGTTATAGACTCAAAAATAGTATTTAGATATTAAGTCTTATACCCTGGAAATATGATTCAAAATAGATGTAACTTACCCCTTTAGTCCCCATCCTAGCCTTAATAATATCCAATTGTTTCCTAGCGGCATGGTTGTTAGGTTCCAGCTTCAAGACCTCATTAAGGTCATGCGATGCTGAACGAAGGGAACCAAGTCTTTCTCTTGCGGTTGCTCGACGTTGCAATGCTTTGACGTATGTGGGGTCGAGACGTAGGGCTTCAGTGCAATCTGTCTCGGCTTGATGCAAGCTGGGGACGAAATTAAATTAAATTGTAGGTTACTTACTGAAGGCTTATAAGAACTAGCGATCCGCCCCGGCTTCGCATGAGCATATAAACCTTCCCCTTGAATCACTCTATCTATTAAAAAAAACCGCATCAAAAACTGTTGCGTAGTTTTAAAGATTTAAGCATTCATATGGACATAGGGACAGAGAAAGCTACTTTGTTTTATACTATGTATTGATAAAGTTGGCTTCACACAGTGCGAGTTATCACAGTTTGCGTCGCACAACGTCAATTGATTGAAAAAGATCTTGTGATGAATTATTTAAATAAAGCGAGTTTTGGTAAAAAATTTGGATTTAAAAATACATAAGTATTTCAAAATTCGAGCTGTCTATTTTTTTTTTACTTATTAGCTGAATGAAAATGAGCAATTAGACGGAAGAAATACTGATAAGAAAATTTATACTCTACTAAAAATAGGGGAAATCAGAAATGAGAGACTGCAGTCACCAAACGCCTGACAGATGTGAAACATCAAAAACAGGCGCACGCGCACAATGGCGTCGAGCGCGGCGTCATCATACCATGACGCCATGCTATTTGCATTATCGAGTCAAGGCGCGACAATAGCTGTAAGTCTACCGTAAATTAAATTAAAAAAAATAGATGTTTCATATCATCAGTCCAAAATTATTATTGTATTCTTTACTATACTATATCACTTCATTTAATAGTATAAAACAAAGTCGCTTTATCTCTCCCTATATCCCTTTCTATGCTTAAATCTTTAAAACTACGCAACGGATTTTAATGCGGTTTTTTTAAATGATAGTGACTCAAGACGAAGGTTTTTATGCCCATGCGAAGCCGGGGCGGGTCGCTAGTACCGAAGACACCCAAAAAACAAATAAATAAATATCAAAAACGCATACCTATCTTTCTTGAGGTAACAGAGCCCCCTATTGGCGTAGTATATGGCATCATCTTTGACAAGCTCAATAGCGCGCGTGTAGCAGGATATAGCTTCGTCCCACTTCTCTTGCTTCACATATGTGTTGCCCTGTTAAAATATTCTTTTAATTAATTGATTAAAGAAATGTAGTTTTTTTTTCTTTGTTTTATCTTGTGACGTCGCGCATTTTCCAACGGTGGTCCTTCTTCGCTTCCCCGCATCACCCCGAGGGCCACATATAGTCTGCGCGCGTCCACCAGAAGACCTCTTGCGGATCATCTCATCATCTCAAGTTAAGTGGCTGGCTATTTCATAGCGGCTGCCTGACTGGATCTCGTGCCTACTTCGATCTCACGACCCCTGTGACCTCTTATTAATGTGCACCACGTAATTACCCTTTGTATAAGTAAATACCCCTTTTGTATCTTTGATTAATACCCCTGAGAAAGCTATCTCAGCTATATATACTACCATCATGCTAAACTTCGTCTAAGGTCTTATGGCCCTAGGCTCTGTCTACCCCATATGGGATAAAGACGTGATTATATGTATGTATGAATTTTTAATAGCTCTTTTTATCCCACAGCTGGGCAAAGGCCTACCCTCTCTGCCTGATATAGATGCTTCAGTTGCCTGTCTTTATGGCTGGTTCTGCCGTTAGTAGCTCTCACTTGCACAATTAGGCTTTTTCAATGATAATGAATGATTGTATTTTATGTTTAAAGAAATGTAATCAGTACATTTTCATTAAATTAAGACTATGAAAAACTATTTTAATTGACATCTTAAACTTTGAAAAATAGAAAAATCACTTTAGAAGGAATCACTAAATAAATAAATGTGAAACATACTTAATGTTATGTTATTGAAAATGTTGTTTACATTTCCCAAAAAAATTTACATTCTTAACATATACATCTTTAAAAATGTTCAAATGTGCGAGTGAGAAAATTGCCACTATGAAAAAGCAACAACCATCTTAAAATAATAAATTTAAAATTACCCTCTCTTTCTCATGTTGAGCCTCTTCCCTAAGCTTCTCTAGCTTGGTGTCCCGACTCTTCTTGCTATCTAATGAAACGGGGCCGATGTCCTCCATGTCTACTTCCTCGCATGCCTTGTCCTGAAATATATAAAAAATATAATTGAAAAAAACATATAAATGCATCAGCTACACCTAAGAACGATTCCCTTTGGGGAAACCCCCTTGACAAACAAACTGGATTGAACACATCTGCTTACTGGACTTACTGCAAGATACTTTGATAAAGATAGCCTTTATTTCTAGGTTACAATAATATGACTTACCTATTTAAGTACACTAAGCTTTCTAAACCCTAGATTGTTCACAGTGACGTGCACAGACATTTTCCTTAGGGTAGGCAAAAACCTACCTAGACCAGAACTATTTCTATTTTAATCTATACTTATAATTTAGGTATAGATATTTGAGTTACAACTAAAACAGTAACGAACAAGAAGATAATAAAATTAAAATATATGAATCATGTACCTACTCAGGCCCTGAAAATTTTTAAAAGACGACCGCCTTAACCTACCGTAAATATGTTTGCTCAAACATATTAATTTGAAAATAAAATTAAATAATGTTGTTGTTAGCTTATACTTCACTTCAACTAAATCCGATCAATCCCGGTTTATAACGTCCATTTATTATTATTGCCATTTTTTCGTCAAACGAAAGATTATTTAGCGCGTCATTTTGTAGTTTTTGTAAACAAACACTCGGTTTACAACAATCACATGAAAATTTTACAATTTTAAACTACAACTGAGTAATATTGTTAAAAATAAAAGTGCTATTTTTTCACCTCATTGTAAACAATGCACATTGCAATTATCAATTAAAATAAACAAATGCATGCAAGCAAATCAAACATATTGTTGATTTGATTTCGATACGGAAATAAAAATATAACCCTACGGAATTGGGAATGTCATCTTGTTTATATAAAGTCTTCAAGTCTATGCGTTTTTAAATTTGCAGCCGTTTAATATCCAATAGACACAGTTATCATGTTGCTGCAATCGATCGTAATCACTAATCAGATTTAAGTATGTGTAACGCGTAATTCTAATTGGCCGTAACAAAAGTGAGAGCGAGATGAAATGTCATCTCATAGCATTTTGTTTCATCTATAGTGGAGGTCTGAAATTTACTCACACAGGCGTGATTTAGGGCATATAAATCTGTTCATGTAAATTTTTTACTTGCACTACTACACGAGCAAAAGCACATGTATACATAGTGATTTCTTTGTGAGAGTAGTAAACTTCAGACGTTTTACTAAAAAGCTGGCCTGGCCTAGCAACGCGTATGGGGCGGCGGCGGCCGCGTGTTCGCGCGAATTCATAGATGGCGTTGTTAAGATAATTCAATGTCTTGTGTGAAAAAATATTTACTATTTATATGTATTGATTATATATTTTTATAATTATTTATTACAAAAGTACAGGGTAGGCAAAGTCTAAACGTCTTTATGATATGCACGCCACTGATTGTTCATGGACATAGGCCTCCTTCAAGTCTTTCCACTTTGATCTATCCTGTGCTTTTCAGATCCAAGCTGTTACTGCAAGATACTTAAAATGAACAAAAAAAAATATCATAGTGCTGAGACAAGACTATGTTTTAAGTATTTAAGTTTTTTAGTATTAACTAAGTTAAATTCAAATAAAATAATGATGTCTGAGCTATGATAAAAAAAACTGTTTTTCAGACAATAAGTAAATTAAAAAAATTGCATAATAGTGCTCCACCCACTGCACCTCGCCCTGCATGCTAGCATCTTAGTCAGCGACATATTAACTTGTTAGCTTGCAGAATCCAGAAACAAAAATATTGTTACATGCCATATTCATGCGTGATCAAAGGGGAAACATTAATAATGACCACAGGGAATAGAAATAAGGTACTAATAAGATACTTACAACATCAAATTTCTCCCATGACTGATAGTCGTGAGATGGAATTCTTTTCTCCTGCTTTTTCTGGACTACTGGAGGTTTTTCTTTTTTTATCTTGCTTCGGACAGGTGGCAAATTCTGCGAGCAAGGAATGATCATCAACGCCATGGATGTGGTTCAATTAATGTACAAAAATTAAAAATAACCTCATATTAAAATTTTGACTTGCTATTATACTTTTTGTATTGCACTCAGATCCTGTATACCCTGATGCCAAGTTTCCTAACCTAAAACCAAGTGCCATCTTATCATCAGGAAAGACATCATTATAACTTTCCAAGACAATTAGATGGTTCAAGCCTCAAGTCTGCAAACTAACCGAGTTAAAAGTACACCAATTTACAGGTTGTTGTAGGGTTCAAATCCAGACTTCGATCATTAGGCAATCGCTTATGCCACTGGGTGGAAGTCAACATTGAACTTTGTATATCGCATGACAAACCAACTTACGAATTATTTTCGAGCGAAACTACATGAAATATAATACTTGTATACTCAAATACATATGTACGTAAATAAAACTACAGTATTGAAAAACAAGGAAATTATAATTAAAATAGGCTAAAACCTGCTCAAACTCGCCGTTGAGTGCGGCCTCCTTGCGTTTCATCTCGGACTCCCAATTTTGCAAATCTGTCAAGTATGTTTGCAGCGTCTTAGTGTTTTCTCGAACATTTTTTTGGATTTCGAAAGCTTTATCCATTTTAACAGCAAGCAGAACAAAGGAATAATTTTAATTTTTACCTGTTTGATCAATATTGCCGTTCGTTCGATTCGCGAATCGCAAACAAGAAACAAACTGTCATTGTCAAACAATCATTTCGCGTTTCGCGTTGTCATAGCGCCGCTATTAGACATTGACAGTTAGGTAGTTTTTTTTATCGTTACATTTGCCACGGATATATTATTGGAGAGCCTACTTACCACAGCTACTTACAGAGGATCCATCATGACATGACACTAAGACAGCTTAAAGCTATCCTCAGGTGCTCGAAGTGTGAGTTGAAAAGCATATATCTAGATAAGTTACGTATAATATCACAGATATAGGAACATATAATATGTACAGTGGACTACAGAGAAATCTGACCCTCATGCCACAGGTTTCGCTATTGAAAGGGTCAGATTTCTCTGCAGCCCACTGTACGTATCCTAGGTATTATATCATCTTATTATGTACCTACGAGTAGGCAGTTAAACTAATTCTGCGGTATGAGAAAGTGCGCAGGATAACCAGGTGGCCACCTCACTATTACGTATAGGTACATAGATACCTACTATCACCTCTAAAAACCATGCAAGAACGATTGAATAAAGGAGATGCCGCCTTATATCATATTGTGTTGTTTGGATGGATTTTAGAGATGATTCAGATAGTAAGCCATGCAGCTACCTCTTCAGCAATGACAACGGATCAAAATCATTAGGTATGGTCTCATTTCCCTGTAAAAAGGGTTATTAAGGAGGCACTAAAACCTAGATGTAAGATTTTTTTCTTTTACGGAGGTCAGACGGCAGTTATTACCCGAGTCATCAGGGGGGTTACTATCAACTTTTTAGCATGCTCGAAACCAGTGAGTAAGTACGCGACGATCGCTTTCAATCGTGTTTTGCGACATCTTGCATACTCACTCGTTTGGGGCTTGATATAGAGACGGTTTAACCCCCCAGGCTCTAAAGCGTAGGCTGAGGAAGAAACTGGGAAGCACGCTTGGGTAAAAAAGAAAAGATCTCTGGGCCATGAGATTGCGAATTGGTTTATGCCTATTTCTCCCTCGCTCTCATGCTTTGCTTCTTTATTATATTTATACCAACTTTCTGTCGCCATGGCGTTTTCCTAGCAACCCTAGACAAGTAGATAATCTACTTTAGTTAAGTAGGTAACATCTACGAAACAGCTAACATGCCTCATACAAGTTTCATGGTTTGCCATTCCAGTGTTGTCTTTTATTGGCGTAACCGCTGTCTCAGCTTAGGTGAATCGGCCTTTTTGCTTATACAATGGTACGTTTAATAAAAAATATTGCGTAGGTTAGATAAAATCACATAACAACATATTAGATATCCCACCATAATTCACCTTCATCACGCCACATAATGCGTGTTATATTGAAGGTAATGAATATCTAATTTGTCTTTAATGAGACTGTGAGAAAATGCCGCATCTCTTTCCAATGTTCGCGTGTGTTTTTCTGCAGACTATAGGTAGTAAAAATTAAGACGCTGCGCCGCCGCTGCCGCCGCCGCTGCCGCCGGGCCATTAGGTAGGTGATGGCAAATCTAGTTTAAGAAACTGCATGAAATGCTATTTATGCTTCCTAATGCTGCCTTCTAAAGTGTATTTAAAAAAAATAGGTAAGTAGGTACCTAACTATGATAAAGATTATAATAAGAGAGTGAAATGACATTAATTTATGTCCACCATTTTGTAGTTAATTTTTAATTTGAGCATTAAATAAATAAATAAAGTACATAAGTATTTCACAATAAAAAATAAAAAATCTCGTTTTCAAGCAGCAACGGGAAACGTTACATATTAAAGTCTTTGATATATTATTTTTGCGCCTCGATGGCGTAAGGACTTACAGGTAGGTAGGTAGATAATTTTCCTAGGTCAAAATTGTCGATACGCTCTGTCTGAATTTTTTTATCTGCTCTAAGGTCCGATTCCATTAATTTTCGGGTCACGGCCACTAAAAATAATTGGCAGGTTCAAGCTGTTTTTAAACTACTTACATTTAATATACTGCAAGTACTAGCTGTTAACCACGTATAAGATGATGTATTGAGTAATATCGGATCCGTTTGATCTAAATAAGCCATAACTTATCAATTAATTGAGGGTCCATTTTGGACGTCGAAGGGTTTATGAGGTGAATGTCGATGCGATAAGAAGAAAAATGAGACAACTGGGTGCTATTTTTATTTATTATTATATTAACTGTGTTCTCTATTCAAGCGACTCTCTTCTCAGGGCTACCAGACAAGACGTGATGGCCCTTCCCGCTAAAATCGCTAAGATTTTCAAATTAAGAAGAATTTCCACACATGTACGCTGGTGTGGTGTATGCCTTGCATTTTCTTTCGTCATTCGCCGGTTGACTGTAAGAGATCCCATCCTGGGATAAGTCCGCCATTGTCTTCTTATTTTAATAATGTTCCTTTTACTATGTATTTTAAAGCAATAAAGATATTACAAACAAACAAACAAACTAAATAGTGTAAATAAAAAATTAGTTAAAAAAATATATTTCCCGAATACTTTAAAAAGGTGTATAAAAAGGATGGAACAAGGAAATAATTCAGATATAAAACCAGAAAATCGAAGGTACAAAAATGTTCGTGGTAAATCTTTTGACACCTCATTCGCGCTACTATGGAACTTACATACATACATAGACTGTCAAGCTCATAACTCTTCCTTTTGGATTCGCCGTAGTCGGATAAAAAACATGAGATCATAATTATAGGACTAATTTGCAGATCCGTATTTAATTGCCACTTGGCAATTAAAAAAACTAGATACTTGAGCAATATCCTTGATAACGATTTATTAAAGTTACGCATTTGCTATATTTACTTGATGACTTAGAATAAGAAGTAAAGTTTACTACGAGTATCTACTAACTCTTGCCCACGGTTCGTCCGTGTTGTTTTTTAGTACTTATATTTTCTTTTTCGATATAAGGTAACAGCAGGCGGTTTGGCTTTCGAAGTCCGCTAAAATGCATTGTCTTATTTCTTCCCGTCATAATACTTGATTCAACTTGGATTATCACGACATAGTATAAAACAAAGTTACTATCTCTGTCCCTATATGTCTTGTATGCTTAAATCTTTAAAACTACGCAACGGATTATGATGCGGTTATTTTTAATAGATAGAGTGATTCAAGAGGAAAGTTTTTATGCCCATGCGAAGCGAAATAGACGAATGTTCTTAGCACATAACTTATTCAGCTGGCCATGAACCCCCTATACTTATCTAGACCAAAACGAAACTTTAAGGTAATTGCAGGCTCTGCGACGTGATTTGTGTTACGTGATTCTGATTTTCTTACAAATTAGTTTACGATTCGTGTATGTAACAGTACATTTATTCTAAAAAAATGCATGACAAAATTCATAGGAGGTTTAATTAAATACTTATATCCTAACTGTCTTTGGTTAGATCTTTAAGATCATTCTCTTCCATGGATTTCAACCCTTGGTTATTTTTAGTAAAATAATTCTAGGCAGTTCTTTCCAAAGTTGCTGAAATAGCCCAGTGGATTAGATCTTTGAAGTGGCAGTGGGTGGAGCACATAGTGCGACGAACCGATGGCCGATGGGGCAGAATGGTTCTCGAATGGCGACTACTCACCGACAAGCGCACCAATTCGGACACATACCGACCAGATGGTCGAATGGCCTGATGAAGGTCGCAGGCAGGCGCTGGATGCAGGCCGCTTCCAACTGGCGGTTTGGAAATCCTTGGGGAAGGCCTATGTCTAGGAGTTCTCTCCAAGGATTTCCAGAAATACCAAAATTATGAATGAATGATGTATAGCAATGGACTATATTTTGCATTCGTCTTATACTAGCTTTTCCCGTGGTTTTGATTGCTTTTGGGGTGTATGTACTATAGCCTATAACCTTCCTCAAGAATCAGGCTATCATATGCAGAGAGATTTTTCAAATCAGACCAGTTGATCTAAAGTTTTATGCGTTCATACAAACAAACTTCAGTATTTTTATTTTAGTAAGTATGAATAGTTATATATGCATTATGAAACATAAGTAGAGCCTTACCGTACAGTAAGAAACCCTGCAAAAGATAAAAAAACATTCTATAAAAGCATAGATAAAACAAATTGCGCGTGACTTTCCAATTCTTTGTATAAAACACAAGCTAGCTAATGTCATATCTAATTTCAAAGATAAATGCGAAATGTCACAATACTAACATATGATACCATGACAATTTTGGCACCACCGTTTTAACGGTGTTGAGTAACAGATAGCCTAAATGGATAAAAAACAATCATAAGTTCATTGGCCATCGTTTATTAAATTCTAGGACAATGTTTTGGCATATCGTTTGTCAATTTTTGTCAAAAAATTGTGTCAATTTTTTTGAAAATTTATCAGCAATTAAATAGGATAAAGAAAAAAACAGATTCAGAAATGAAAATTTAATGACTGCCGTTAGATATTTTATTTTGAGGTTAGGCTATGTGGTATTTTCTTGTCTTGTTTCTGGCTTTATGAGCTACCCTGCATGCACCCATAGCCAAGTGACAATTTCAAAACGCTAACGAATGTCGACAAGAACAAAATGTATTGGATTGACATAAGCTGCTATAAATCAAGTGGTCAATCTCATACATTTTGTTCTTGTCGTACCTCGTTGACGCTTTGCGATTGTGACTTTGGCTAAGTCCCCTAGTGTTAGGGTTATTCTCTCTCTCTCTAACTGCTTCTCGGCTTCTGATGTGGTTGCTTTAACGACCACAAGATGGATCTTTTTTTTATTTCTTCTTCTTATTTACATAAGGTAGGGAAACAGGCATTCGGTCCACTTATTGGCTTTTTTAAAAATTTTAACACCAAGATGTACAGGGACATTAATTTGAACTTGAATGATCGAATTAAATTATACAACAGTGTTGCCGTTTTATAAAGTACTAGCTGTTCCCCGCGGCTTCGCCCCGCGTGGGACTCGGTTATATCGCACCCAAAAGTAGCCTATGTTTGACCTCATGTTGTCGTTAACTACATCCCTACCAAATTTCATCACAATCGGTCCAGCAGTATAGCCGTGAAAAGGTGACCAACAGACAGACAGACTTTCGCATTTATAATATTAGTATGGATAGTATGGATGAAAAGAATACTACTGAAACCCAGGGCCATAGGTTCTTAACCATCTAAATTTCATCAGAAAACAGGTCACTCTTGCCACATATGACCTGTACGAACTAAGTTAATAGCAGTTATGTTATTTTATGCATCAGGTCAGGGTTCATTGACATCACCTTGGTAGCAAACGCAAACTTCCGCTGAGTCGCTATTTTTGAATCACTCGAAATTATCAAGTGCGGTGAAAGGAGAGTGATGGATTTGAATAAGTTCACCAAATAGGAACGCTATCGGTTTTGAAATTTTGAAATATGTTAACTGAATACTTAAGTATTTTTATGGATATCTTTTTAATGTTTAAGATGATCTTAAACTTTTTACATGATTCGACATAAATATCCATTTAATTAATGCATTATAATAATACTGGCAAAATGTTTATTGGCCAAGCAAAGTATGACTAAAAATATAGTGAGCAAAATATCAAAATAATGTACTCGTAAGTTGGTTTTGGTGAAACATTTTAAGCTCTAAAAGTTTTTGTCATATTATTCAACTAACCCAACATAACTATGTCTAGTTATGTTAGTAAGTGAATATGTCTAGTTAAGTTAGTTATTTTATTTTAGATAGAGGAAAAATCACACTAGTAGAGTGTATCTTTATGTAAAATTTTAGAAAAATTATTAAAAATAAGTGTGTATGGATCTTTCTCAACTCTTACACGAAAATCATACTTACGGTCATTATCAAAATAGCTTCTTTTCTGAACCCGCTTATTTACAACCAAAATAATATATTTTAAATCGAATTAATTCTATAAATCGAGTCACTTCGTGATCTATTTTAAACCGAACTCGATAATCGCTACCTACCATTGCACCGACCTTAGATATGACATTAGTAGATTTTGGAATCAATTTATAGACTGGTGATACCATAAATTTATTTAAATAGTGGTTAAGATTTCTCACATATTATTTGCTTGTATGAATTATGTGAGAACCTTTGATTATAATCAAAGGTGAGAATATTTTCTAAAAAAATATAAAAGTAAAGCTTAATTTTTAAACTAACTGCAAGGCGTTTGCTTAAAGACTTGAACGCATAGAATTTAGATTTTAGCGGCAAAATACTTTTAAATCTATGCTTGAACGAAAGGTTGAAGGTTCGATTCTCACCGAAAGTACAATTGATTCAAGTTTGGTCTTAACTAATGACCTACCAGGCTTTACTAACTCGATTGTTTGATAATAAAATTGATTCCGTACTTCGAGAGAAACGTTAAGCGTTGGTGTTAACCAGGGAATCCTAGCTATCTTATTGTATGACTTTCTAAATGCAGCCTTTCTGAAATGAGTAGAAAAAGCCAGGCTTACTCTCTGCCATCTATCTATTCTATACATATAATCTATATATATAAAAATAAATTGCTGTTCATTAGTCTCGCTAAAACTTGAGAATGGCTGGACCAATTTGGCTAATTTTGGTCTTGAAATATTTGTGGAAGTTCAGGGAAGGTTTAAACGGTGAGTAAAGTGCAGGTTCAGGCGGTACGGAGTTCGCCGGGACAGCTAGTAAAATATAAAATATATTGTCTGTACATTTAGTGATTTTGACTGAAATGAATACCTATAGGGACTTTTAAAATAAATCGTAGAAAGCAAAATATTTTTTTTAACTTATTGTCTCCGATATCTCCGATAACGCTTACCTATATCTTTACTGAACCGAGAACATCTAAAGTTTGTTGCATCAAAATCGGTAAATTAAAAAAAGTTGTCGTCATTTGAATGAGTTCATTCTTCAGACATGTTTGATTTCGATCGAATGCACCAAATTTAATAATACTTTTTTTGCGTTGGTTATTGTCATGACAAAAGCTTTGTGTAAAAGAAAAGAAAGATTCCCGAATTTCCCTCGATAACGGGAACGAGGCTCAACCACACGAAGTTGCGGGCTACAGCTAGTATTTACATATTTTACAATAATGTTTTAGGTAAGTATAAATAATTAAATCACTAGACATATTCTTTGCTTCTCGTTTTCCCTCTCGGGAATGCTGGAAGAGTTTTTTTTGAAATAAGCAGCACCCTTGTACTAATGTTCTATAAGTACTCTGTTTTTTTCTAGTATATTTTTCTATACATGAATTTGAAATAAATAAATATCAAATAAAATGTTCTAACCACCTTTTTGTGTTAATTTATACACATCCAGGAACACCATTTTGCGATTATCAGGGAATTGATTACGACTAAACAAAAAGTGATAAATAGTTTTGATTAAGCGAAAAACTTACACGATCATACTAATGATGATCTATGGACTTCGATTTGTTGTGGTTAATACGAAATCAATCATTATTGAAGATGAAATCTGTATAATCGAATTTATGTGGTGGTAGTATTGTAATATAGACATTTTAACAAAAGTCTCAACTGCCTCCGTTGTCCGGTGGTTAAGGCGTTTGCTTGTAGATTCAGGGGTCATGGGGTCGATTCCCACTGGGAGCATATTTGTTTAGTGGTTTGGTTAGGACATTGCAGGCTTGAATGGTGATTCAAGCTTGCAATGTCCTGATTGTCTGATAATAATTAAGTCCGCCTATTGTATTTTTACAATAAAGTTAAATAAAAAATAAAATAAAAAAGAAAAAGATTTCGTGCTTCGGAAGGCACGCTAAGTCATTAGTCCGGGCTGCCATCTGGTACTCGTTAAAGGAACCACCTCAGAGGCTGAGAGGGGGTTCCGAAGAACTCTGACATCAGGGTGTACATGGTGGATAGACCATGACACCTAAACGAAATGATGATGAAAATCCCAACTAATATTAAAAATACGAAGTTTGTTTGTTTGTTTGTTGTGCTGAACCAATCTTCGTGATTTTTTCCATACTCGTAGTTAGTATTGAGAAGAACATAGGAACGGAACGTAACTTTTATGCCGGGAAAAAAAACTGTTCCCTTAAAATATGCACGAGGGCGAAGCCGCACCGCGAGCAATAGCTAGGCTATACAAAATGTATATTAGCTGCAGCATTCTATGATGTCTACAATCCAAAAAGACAAAGAGCCCTATTATCTTCTATTCTCATTGACGTTTAAGGTCAATAATGACCAGTCTATAACTGTTGTGATATGCCTGTCATATCTAATTACCATTATAGGAATAATAATTCCTTTGGTACATTTAAAGTATCATCTTAATACGTATATATCTTTGAACAAAATAAGCTCTATTCATAGGCTGTTAAGGTTCAATTTGTATTAAAGCAATGTACAGTCGAGTACAATAGCTTTTTGTGACTACTGTAACCTCATACGCCAGTACAATCACGCTTTTAAGTGCATTATTTTTGGAGATCGTTTAAGCTTATAGGAATTTGTATGAAGATTAAATTAATGTGTTGGTTCGTTTGATAAATTATTCCACGACTGTTTAATGAAGTGGTTGTTTTGAATTATTTTAATTTGTTATCTTTTATCTTTTCATCGTGTTTGTAAGTGATGAAAATTTGTGTTTTGATAGTTAATTATACGTATCTTTTCAACTATTCCTTTACAAATTCCATTTCGGAATAGATTACAAGTTGATTTAAATATTTAAATAATACACTTCTTCTTCTTTGCGTGTCGGCGTTCATCTTATATTTGGATGGGCATCCAGGCCAATTTTGGGCAAAATTGGGCCACCCTTACAGCGTTCTCTGTAGCTTTGTATAATATAACTAGCGACCCGTCCCGGCTCCGCGTGGGCATAAAAACCTGACTCTTGAATCACTCAATCTATTAAAAAAACCGCATCAAAATCCGTTGCGTAGTTTTAAAGATTTAAGCATACAAAGGAACAGAGAAACCGACTGTTTCATACTATGTAGTGATGATTACTTTGTAATCTCATTGCATCAGCTAATATACTAAAATATTTTAGAAGAAAGGGTGATACAGCCCAAAGTCCTAAAACAAACAACTAACCAATTTTGTATTTCTCGTTAAAACCAGCAGGCAAAATACTTAGGGAGAAAGTGAAAAAATATCTAAAATGCTTAGCAAGATGGCGACAGGCAGGATTCAAATAATTCTTCTTTTCAAATCATAAAACCAACTCATAAATCATTTTACAAATTGTGTTCAAGACCAAATTCGGCGCACTTTATTTTGCGCAGTGATGGTTTTGTTTAACTATGGAAAGTAATATTATTTGTAACTTTTACTTTCTCATAAACATAGCTGGGTTAAGTTCATTTGCGTATTCAAGCTTAAAGGTAGCATTGTCAAAAAATTATATAAAGTAGATTTAATCTTTATCGTTTCTCTATCTTTACATAGTATAAAACAAAGTCGCTTTCCGTTGTTTGTTGAGAGTACGCAACGGATTTTGATGCGGTTTTATAATAGATTAAGTGATTCATGCATGACGTAGGTTTTTATGTAAGCAAACCCCATAATATTCCACCCATCGAAGCCGTGGCGGGTCGCTAGTAATTAATAAGACTTTAAATGTATAGGTATCTTCTATAATAGTATATTGCACTTTTACCCCCTTTGCTCTTGTATTTACTATTGTTTTAGTACATACATACATATAATCACGTCTTTATCCCATACGGGGTAGACAGAGCCTAGAGCCATAAGACCTTAGGCCACGTTTAGCATAGTGGTAGTTGAAACAGGAAATCAATAGTGATGGGTTGCTAGCCGCATCGCCTTTGTCATGATTTCCCCATTCGGCGATTCCCTCAGACGACTTTTACGGCTTGCGCGGGAAGAGAAGCAGCTGGTACATTCTATGTTTTTATTTTTCTCCCAGACCAGCACGGAAGTATTGTTTTAGTACAATTAAGTAATTACAAACCAAAAAAAAAAAAATGGAAATTAAATAATGCACCTACCTCGTAAAAGCGTAAAAGTAAAACAAAGACCAAATGGGAACTGCATTAAATTAACTAGTGCCGCCATGTTCAGACCATAAATAAAGTGTGTTCTCTTTTTCTCCCTGTCGATAGTGCGTGTTAAGTTAAATCTTGTCAGCTCAAAAATAAGCTACGGGCTGGAAACTACCGGCTTTGTCAGGGGGGTTACTACCGTCTCTTAAAACCATGCAATATCCTGTAAGTAAACGAGACAGCGCAATACATGGTGTAAGGCGACATCTCCCTTACTCACTGGATCTTGCCTGGTTTTAAGAGACGGTAGTAACCCCCCAGACCCAAAATGCCAATTGTGGTTTTTTTTTCTCTGTATCTTTTTAGCGCTCCACATATTTTTTTATTTCACCCAATGGTTAACTGGTAGAAAAGCTTATAGCATTAGGTCCACCAACTGCATAAGTACTTTGTATTTATGAACAAATAATAAAGTTTTAATAAATAAATAAAAGATAATGGCGTCGTTAGTTTATTACTCTATATTAAAAATAAAGTGATCAATCATTATGTTATCAATAAGATTGTACATTACATAGCCGTCAACTGTTAATTAATAATATCACTGATACAATTATATGCAACAAAAAAAATGGATCACATTTTTGTGGTGAAACAAAAAGTGATATAGTTATTTTATTAAGAGCGAGTCGCGCTGAATTCGATGTTCCGTACAATAAAAAAAGGCACAGCTCTGCTAGTAAATCATTTATAGGTGTTGTACCCCTAGTATAAGATTTTATAGAGGTACGCAGACTTGTTATGATTTTGTATGGAATTTCGTAGTCGCCTTAATATCTGCCACTGTACTTTACACTGTATAGGTTTGTCATAAATAAATAAATAAATAAATTCGTTAAGACGATACCTCGGTGAACACTAGCGCTTAAAAATCATTACTCACTGAAAACACAAGTTATCAAAAATCCCTGTTATGTTATTAAGGTTCTGGATCTAGTTAATTTTAATCATAATAAAGTATTAAATTATTGTTCCCTATAGTTATAAATTGCAAAACTGCTAATAGTGGCCGTTTTAAGCAATATTGCAATTTGTAACTATAGGGAACTATAACTTAATAATTTTATATGTTTAAAATAAAATTAAGATCCAGAAACTTTACATAACAGGGATTTTTGATAACTTGTGTTTTCAGTTAATAATAATTTTTAAATGATGGTGGCGCTAGTGTTCACCGAGGTATCACCTTAACGCAGTCACTTAGATTATGATGGAAACTGGTATCCTGGCAACTAGAGCATGATTATAAGTTAATGCACTATAAAGTTTCAGAAGAGAAAGTATGAAATATTTGCATTGGTTTTTAGCCTAAGTTTTAAACTTGGAAGTACTTAAATTTCAGTCTACAAAGAAATCCTATCTATTTTTATTACGATATATTTACCCGACTGAATGGATAAGGGTATTGATTTTCGCGTGTATTTTGTATGTTTTTTTTGTAGATATTCTTTATTCCCTCGTATCTTTTGAACTTGAACATATTGTTATTTTTGTCTTGATTGCGCAATTTTTCTTAAAGTAACTAAGTAATAGTAACGAAAAAAGGGATTTCAAAAACATCTATTTCAAAGTATTCTGGATTGCGAAATCCCAAACTTAACCCAGACGACCTCCGTGGCGTAATGGTTAACATGCCTGACCGCTACTCAGGAGGTCCCGGGTTCGATCCCCGGTCAGGTCAAGATGAAAAATGATCTTTTTCTGATTGACCTGGGTCTTGGATGTTTATCTATATATATATTTGTTATAAAATATAGTATCGTTGAGTTAGTATCCCATAACACAAGTCTCGAACTTACTTTGGGGCTAACTCAATCTGTGTTATTTGTCCCTATATATATTTATATATTTATATTTATTTATTTATTTGGATTATTTTATGCTTAAATAAGGTTCTTATATTAAAATCTGAAACCATATCACTCATTACGGATCTCTAAACAATTGTCTGAACCGGTTGTTACGGTCAACGAACTCGACATCCAAACCGATTGTTACCTAGGCGCCAGCCATGTTTAGTAATGGAAGGTCTGATTGACCCTCGTGGAATTTCACTTTTTTTAGACCACATCTGTTTGTTTAGATACCACTTACATCTGTCATTACTGTTTAGAAACCTAATTTGATACCGAAGTCATTAGTTTTTTTTGACTGATTTCGTTGGCGGTCTAGCATTCTGCCCAGAGATAAAAAAATATTATTATGACTGTGCGCGATTCTATTATTCTATGATTCTACCCGAGCTTAGAGCATCAAAACGGTTGGAGTGGCCACCGACAGGCAACCCCCTCTGCCAAATGTATAAGACCGCCGCTCATACCACTTAAATATACTTCGACAATTTAATTTTAAAAACATATTTATACTTAGTATTTTTTCTTAATTGTCCTTAGTCGCCTTAGAAATAAAATTAGTAGCCCCGAATTTTTGACAGTTTGCAAATGACCGCCATGGGGGTCCGGTGAATGTCGAATTGCAGCGTGTTTTTTTAACCGATCAGAAACTTCTTATGTACAAAACAAGGAATTACGAATCGCGCGCAAAGAATTTCGAACGCGGGTCAAATTTTTTTTTAAACATCTATAATACAAAACAAAGAATTTCAAATCGCGGTGCGACGTGGTGACGCGAAGCAAATTTTTTTTTTAAAATTCTATTGTACAAAAGGATAACATGGTTTGATGTAATTCTCTAAAGGCATTTGTCAAATTTATATCGACACTTTTTTGTTGAAGATTTATGCAATTATATTTGTCAATATTTGATTTCACACTTCGTCAAAAAAATTATCATTGCATCAATCAACATAATGATGGAATAGTTAAATATTGACAACAAAATTGAGAAGCTCTATAGCCTACCGAGATGCGTGTGTTTGTAACGATAGCGTGTATGCCACCATGCTTGGATTGGTCGCCATTAGTGGCTGTTGAAGATGGTATTGTGTGTGGACTGTGATTTAATAAGGCGCTAACTTGGAGAAACGGATTTATTTGTTGTTTAGCAAAAGCAAGGTGAAGTTTGAACGAGAATAATGGCCGCAGGAGGATGTCCGTCGGTCGCTGCCCCTCCTTTTCTCCATGTCCGTTAGTGTTGCCAGGCTGTGGCCGTAACAGGTGGCATTTCTATCTTGAGCTCCTCCTTTCTTCAAAAAGCACGTTAAGCCGTTGGTCCCGACTGTTATCTATAGATGGCAGTCATTAGGCTTTATTAAACATAAGACTATAGATGGTCAGATGACCTGATGAAGGTCGCATGCAGACGTTGAATGCAGGCCGCTTCAAACCGGTTATTTTGGAAATCTTTGAGGGAGGCCTATGTCCAGCAGTGGACAGCCTGCGGCTGAAATGATGATGATGATATCTGATGACTTTAGGTAGTCTGAAAATCTGTCATTATTGGCCACTACGATACCCGTATCATGTTCCTATTAGTCTGGTTTATCTGTGAAAAGGGTTACGGAGGTCAGATGACAGTTATGCTTCATTGTAATAACCAGTACCGCCAAGACAGGATAACGATTACTAAAAATTAGAGAACGTCTGACTGCGATCCCAATGTTCAGAAAAACCAACATTGGTTTATACAACATTGAAAAGAACCAAATGGAAAAAAAAATACCTTTTCCTCTGAAATGAAATCTGAAGGTGCAATTAGAAAACGATTAGAATATATATCCATTAAGACATTTGTCACACGTTCAAATTTAAAAAAGACATAGATAACAAACAAACATACATGAAATACATGCTCAAATAAAGATCACTGAACTTTGGTTGGACGAGATCTCCTAATAGAATAACTCCGCCGTTGCATTTATCTCAATTATGTACCTTTATCAATTTTGAGCACTAAATTTACTACAAAAAAAACACACAAAATGATAGTGACGAAATGCAACCGGGATAACGCTTAGATGAGGATGACAGCAATCCTAAAAAACAAAATAATAATTCCGAACCCCGGAACTCACGCACAGCAATCATCAGATCTGATGAAGCATTCATGACTCAATGACGTCATATTTCTATGGAAACCTCATATCATGAAGATTAACATATACAAAGTGGATTATCACACATATACATATTTTGTTTACCATAATTAAGGGTAATCAATACTTGAAAAAAATGATGACCTAACTTTGGAGCAATAATATGGATTAATTTTTTATACACGACTAAACTAATTTGAAAATTGTTTTATGCATCATATTTTTTATTAATAAGGCAATCAGACTAAGGCTTCTTCCGTAGTACATCATCATCATCAAGAGAGTAGAATCAAAGTAATATAACAACAACATAGAAACAACAGCTTTCTTTGATCGTTTTACTTGCAAAAAAAAAAAAAATTTGCTCACTTTACTGTTTTGCCAGGATAATTAATTTAATTTATTAATGGATTGACTGACCTCTGTCATCCGCAACAATATAACAGGGAAACTAAGCGGATTTCATGGTCCAGGTGCATTAGTGGCCCTCTTTCAAAGTTTTCAGGCTACCTAAAGGCATCTGACATAGCCTAACGACTGCCATTACCAGCCATGGCTTATCGTGCCATCTGAAGCGTGAAGGATAACATAGAAATGCCAAAAGCGACCAATCTAAGTCAGACCAAGCTCGCAGTCGCTTGACAAGCTATCGTTTCTGAGCTACAAGTTTCATTCGCTGTGTGATTCTTCTTTTCAGTAACCTTATCCCAACTTTTCTATGTGGTGTCGGCACAGTATGTAAGCTCCTTTCATTTAGATCTATTTCCAGCCATTTCCCGCGTCACACCCCTCTTGATTACATCCTCCATCACACAATCTATCCATTTCTTTTTTGGTCTCCCTTTATTCTTAGATCCAGTAATCTTAACATATTTTTTTTTGTCGTAATATTCATTCATATTGTGATTATTTCTTTACAAATATCAATAACAAACATGTCAGTCAAAACAGACATACAATCATTATTACGTTAAATAATAGCTTATTTTGTTGGGTGGGCGATAATGGGCGTTTAATAGGCTTCTATTACATTAAGTTTGAAAAAAAAAACTTATCATTAAGATTAAATTATCTCAAGGAAACTTATCATACTCGGCTAACTTCAAATATTTAATCGCTTTATGTAAGTACTAGCTGTTGCCCGCGGCTCGCCCCGAGTGGGTCTTGGTTATAACGCAGCCAAAAGCTTATGTCTTACCCCTGGTAATAAACTATATGCATACCAAATTTCATCTAAATCGGTCTAGCGGTTTAGCTGTAAAGGCGTAACAGATAGACTTTCGCATTTATAATATTACTAGCTATTACCCGCGACTCTGCCCGCGTGGGTCTTGATAATAACGGACCAAAAGTTGTTTAATGAACCTATGTTTGACCCCTGGTAAACAACTTTATCCAATGGATGAATCAAAATCGGTCCAGCAGCGGTTAAGCTGTAATAGCGTTTCAGACTTTCGTATTTATAATAAGTATATAGTATGTGATCAATTTTTGGTAATATTTCTATTATTTATTATTATATTGTCAAAATTTAAACGGAATCCTTTTACTAAGCCGCCACTGTCCGTGCATCTATCTGTTTGTCAATGAGCTGCATATTATAAACCGTTATAGGGAAAAAAATCAAAATTTTCTGAAATTATATATTTTTCTGAAACTAGTATCAAACACTATAAAAAACAAAATAAAGTTCAAATTTAAAGAGCGAAAGAGAAAAATGGAAGATTTAATTTTGATGCAAACTCGAATAAAAGACATCAACGCGCCTCAAAAAATATGTTAGTTAAGGACCTACGATCTATTCAAATATAATCTTTAAACACCTTTAATAAACAGTTAATTACAATAAATAATTTATTAAAATTTAGGAAGTAACTTATTAAGTTATTTCATTTAGTGTCTAGTTTCCTTCAAAGATTCCCATAACATATGATTACCACGTTCAAAACTTAAGAGTGCGCCCAACGCCAAAATTTGAAAAACAGACCTATTTTTCAATCCATAGTTTACCGCGAAAAAACCTTATAATTCAGATTTAAAAAATACTGTAGGTAGGCAAAAAACCTGTAGAAGCCGAGTAATCGAATAGAATTTTGAAAAATAAACAGGTTTTTTTTAAAAAAATACAAACTTCAGAACGAAAAAAAAAAACAGTATTAACTCAAATGCTCTGAATTATCAGCGACAACCCCAAATTATTTTTTACAAATAACATAGCCAGACTAATGTTTTAGTAGAGTAATCGATTACATTTTTTATTTTATGTCTATATTTTTAATAATTAAATAAAATCTCAACTAAAATTATAACCTGGAGCTCAAAGCCAACTCGTCGTTAACTGAATCATGCGATTTTCGACTCTAAACAAAGCGTAGTAGATGGAACAATTGTGCACGGGCAAATGGTTACTTGTCGGGCAGCGCTCGACGCGGAAGGTTGTTCCCGGACGCTCAGTACCTTCTCGGTACTGACAATCGAACGCGTAATTTATTTGGAGCGGATTTTGTTTCTAGTGTGAATAAATATTGTAAATTAGACCGTATGACGTTTATTATAGGGTACATAATTGTATATAGTGGTTTTTAGTATTATCATAATTGTAAACAGTGTGGTGTGTGGACGTGTAAATAATAGTGTATAAATAGTTTTGACAATGGGACGAAAAGATAAAAAAAGAGAAATAACGTTTTTGAGAAAAAGAAGAACTAAAAAACATGACGGAATGTTTGGGTAAGTTGTTTTTATTTCTACAAAATAATGGATTTAGTACAACAGTAAGTACACGCTTTATTTACAAACTAAAACCTACTTGTACAAATACTATACTATACTAATATTATAAATGCGAAAGTCTGTCTGTCTGTCACCTCTTCACTGCTAAACTGCTGGACCGATTGTGATGAAATTTGGTAGGGATGTAGTTGACGACCTGAGGTCAAACATAGGCTACTTTTGGACGCGATATAACAGAGTCCCACGAGGGGCGGAGCCGCGGGGAACAGCTAGTAGCAAAATAAATAGATAGTAGGTACTTATATATTTAAAAAAGTCATAACTAACCCTTATCTCTTATAAATACAGCCTACATTTGATCAAACTGAGCTCCGTAGGTACCTATACAGAGTAAGCGCGCACGGGCAAACGTCACAAATGTCAGCTTACAGTATATGTAAAACAACCATTGTTAGACGACAACAAAATATACGAGTACCTATATATAAAAGGTCTTTAAAAGTAACTGTGTTTTTTTTACAGATTGATTAATTAGTGATTTTCATTACAAAAAACGTATTTTTTATTCTATTTTTGATAATGATAATACAGGATGTTGTACAATTTGAAACTAAAGATGTAAAGAACTCTAGTCGAGTCCTACTCGTAAATATTGCGCTCGGCTCGCAAATTGACGACTCGACTCATTTCAATAAGACTATGTGCTCTTGAGCGCAGCATGACGCTCGAGTCTTGTTTAGCGCTCGAGTCGTTGGTAGGGATCACCCTGGTAACAATGTATTTAAACATAATTAAACCTTGATACGCTCAAGACATAAGACTCGAGTTCTTTTTTTTTAAACTCGTGTTCGTTATAAGAGATATGTATTATCATGAGTATAAGTTGTAATGTTACAAATGGCTCAATATAAATTTTGATCTTTACCTATATTTTACTCTGTTTTAGATCTTTAGCGCTGAGGACACTGCTCCAGCAGCTAAGCTCCGCAGCTGGGCGCAGCATCTACAGAGCGGTCCATAGCACTAGTGATCGCATAACTTGAAAGCACATATGTGGTCACGATCCTCAGCAGTGAGGGACCGATGAAGAAGAAGAATTTTTATTGCTATAAAAAATATTTTTCGCAAATATTACTTTATATAAATTTATTTCTGTAATTAAACGCTTTGTTTTACATTGGCAATATAGTTTTTTTTTCTCACAGAGTGCTAGTGTACTTACATCATGATTAAAGTTTCGTGTTAATATATAACTACACTAGCTGTTCCCCGCGGCTTCGCCCCGCGTGGGACTCGGTTATATCGCGCCCAAAAGCACCCTATGTTTGACCTCAGGTCGTTAACTACATCCCTACCAATTTTCATCACAATCGGTCCAGCAGTTTAGCCGTGAAGAGGTGACAGACAGACAGACAGACAGACTTTCGCATTTATAATATTAGTATATTCCAGCTTCGGTGAACTTCCCTCGGGAATAGTGCTTTTTCCCGGGATGAAAGGTACCATATGTCCTTCTCCTTGTTCTAAGCTACCTCTTCACTAAATTTCAGCCACATCAGTTCAGCCCTTTTTGAGTTATAAATAGTGTAATTAACACGACTTTCTTTTTTATATATGGATATAGATAATAAAACAGTAAAAATATTTTGTCTGTACATTTATTATTTTTGTCATAAATGTATACTTGTATAGGGACACTTAAAAGGAATAATAAAACTTAAAAACAAAATGTTTGTTTTCAAACTTTTTATTTTTGTTTGTATGTCTGTCTGTCTGTATGTATGTATCACGCTTATCTCCGAAAGTACTGAACTGATTTACTAAAAACTTTCACCAATTGCTTTGTTTTAACTCAGCAAAACATTCAAAGTGTGTTTCATCAAAATCGTTTCAGTACAAAACTAGTGGTTCTGTGAACAGTAGACCTCGCGACCCTCCTGCCTTGACTTCCCTCCCTTCCCATTTTTTCATAACTATATGTCTAGGTATAAAAATAATAATAAACACGTGTGCCAAGTTTCATTAGGATCCGTTCAAACAACGTCACAGAAAACTTTCCCTCTTTTTTCCCCCATTTTCCCTCCAATCAAAAAAATCTCTCGACATAAAATTGTAAAAAAAAATCAAGGAACACGTGTGTCAAGTTTCATTAGGATCCGTTCGTAAACAACGTCACAGAAAACTTTCCCCCTTTTCTTCCCCATTTCCCCTCCAATCAAAATAATCTCTTGACATGCAATTGCAAAAAAATCAAGGAACACGTGTGCCAAGTTTCATTAGGATCCGTTCATAAATGCGACCTCCAGCCCGGAACAAACAAACAGACAGACAGACACACATCCGGACAAAAGCAAAATTTTCCAGTCTCGAAATGGAATAGAGGACAAAAAGTGATCGTCATTTGACTGAATTCAATGTGTTTGTCTGCAAATATATATCGCTTTTGAACGAATGCTCCAAATTTAATAATACTTTTTTTGTGTTGGTTATTGTCATGTCATGACAAACGAAAGAAAACGGGGATATCAAGCGAAGCCCGCGACATCGTACGCGTAAGCGTACGATGTCGCGGGCATGTTCAATATTTAAATAAAAAATCATAATTGTAACTGCTGAAAATCACTATTTCTACTTCCTAATTTTCTATCAATTCACTTTACTACTACTTTCCTATTACTTGTGAATATGCTGCCACTTTACCAACTTCCAATTAATATTTGGTTGACTGTATCTATCTACCATACACACACTCCTCTAAAAAAAACTACATTAATATTTCATTCATAATAAATAAGTATTTGATTTTTCTGACTTTATCGCATATACTATACTCTAACTCACGAGTTCACGACAAGCCACGGCGCGGCCAGCCGCTAGCGATCGCAGCGCGCCGTGTTGGTTTTTAGAACTAGAGCGGAGGGTATGCAAGACGTGCGGGTGAAATCGGAATTTTTGTCGGCGTTAGGCGCCCTCTTAATGTATGACAGACCATACGTAATCTTTAATTGGCATTTTCCGTTTCCATATTTAAAGGTAGATCACGACTCGTTAGGAAAGGATTGGTGAAAAAAACGGTCAAGAGCGAGTTTGTTTTGATAGCGTTATTACGTTACCCATATCCCTAATTCCATACTAACATTATAAACGTGAAAGTTTGTCTGTCTGTCTGTTACACTTTCACAACTAAACGGATTTTGATGGAATTTGTTGTTTTTTTAATTATTTGTTTGATTTTAATTAATACCGGGGGTCAAATATAAGAAATATGCTACTTTTTGGCATGATATAACGTACCATGCGAGCGAAGTCGCGGGATTAAACTAGTATTTACATAAATAAAATATATAGGTTATGCGCGATCTAAATTTTCAAATATTTAACTGATTAACAATAATTATTTTAGTTATATTTAATTTGTTAGTTTTTTAATTTAATTAAATTTTATAAGTAAGCAAAATATTTTATAGTATAAAAAAATATTTTACTGATTTGCTTTGGTGCTTTATTTCAAAAGTAGTTTCTTAATTTGATCGACATAAATAATTTAAGCTAGGTTATCGTCATTATTTCTTTTAGGTGAATCGGTCAATCGACCATGAACACACACACTGGTGTCAGAGTTAATCGGAACCACCTATCGGCCTCTGATACCATCCTTTAACAGATGGCAGCCGGTACCAACGACTTAACCTGCCTTCCGAAGCACGAAATCATCTTATAATCAGACAGTCAAGTGATTTAAGCCTCTAATGTTCTAATCAAATGGGAAACAACTAAACAAAATGTACTTCCCGTGGGAATCGAACCCACGACCCCCGGGTCTACAGGCAAACGCCTTAACCTTGACTATGGTGGCAGTTTAGCTAGGTAAAGACGGTTCAGTAGCTAACTTCTTGTATTTAAAATGGTAGTATTAATAAAGTAAGAATAATTAGCAATCAACTCGTATATTTTCGCAATACCTAAAAATAATTATGATCACTGACATATTGAACCAATGAACCGATGACCCGGAGACTACTTAATCAATAATCGAAATAAATAAAAAAAACCTTTGTGTATATTTGAGATTTTGGCAAAAAGTAACAATATTGATTCAGTTTTTGTTAGGCTCAGATTTCCTTAATTTAATTAATAGTTTTTGTTGATCTATTAACAATGTCTAAACACTTCAAAAGCCTGGATTTAAATTAAAATGAATGATGTGAATATTTCGTCGTTGCCAGTTTAATATACGACTAGTTTCTTGCCCGGTTTCGCATGGGTAAATAACCCTTATCTTTCTCTACATAACTTATTTGATTGGTTATTATGAGTGGTAGAAAAAGCTTCAGGCTTTAAGTCCAACTTTTGCAATTGTGTAATTTAAAAAAATAGATTTGCGTACTAAGAAAATGCTTTCGTCAATTGTGCAGCTACGAATTCTGAAATTCTTCGGCCATGTCACCCGCAAAGAAGACTCTATGAAGCGTTTAGTGATCCAGGGTCGTATTGAAGGCAAGCGTTCACGCGGTCGGTCTCCAACGAGGTGGCTAGATCTTGTCAAAGCTGTAACACAGTGCCCAGCAACAATATGCTCTAAGAAAGCCGCAGACAGAGATGTGTGGAGAATAATCAAGAGCCGCGGTCATGGTGAAACCCAATCTGTAATCACGACCACTCTGCCAAGAGTGTACGACTAAGAAGAATAATTTAAAGGTAAATAAATAAAAATATAATACTAAGCGGTATTTTTAGGCGGCAAAATAAATTATCATCATTAAAAAAGATATCTCGGTTGCATCCTATATGGCTAGACAATGCTATACATCATTATTTTTATGACCTATCTGACGTTAGCACTCACTTTAAATCCATTTTTAGTGGTAGTGGTATTTATTACTTATATCTCTATCCACCACTAGTCGGACATAAGTAAATTACGACCTTTGTCCCTAAGTCGATTTACGGCACCAAAGGGAGAAGAGCCACTATTCTTATGAAGTAGGACCCAACGACCTACAAGAAAAAGTAGCAAAATATGAATTTATGCTTTCAGTAGCATGATGAGACACAACTAAAACAAAAAAGTTTTTTTTTAAATTACTTAGTGTAGATATCAATTAATCTGCGGATGTAATAAAATATGAGTTATACGGAATCGAATTAATTAAAAATTAACCCATCAGACAGACGTTAAAACTCGTGCCCTAGTCATAATATTGGATCACGAAAATGGCACTATATTGATAATATTCAGTTCATTATCAAAAATCTTCACCAATTAAACTTATAGCCACTTGAACTTGGAATCTATGCGTGCATCTTTACAACTTTAACCTTAGAATCAACAAAACAAAAGACCTTAAATTTCGACTCTTTGTTGACGAGATAAGAGCTACGAGCTTAGTTCAAGATTTGAATTCAAAAGCAAAGTTAAGTTGGTTTGGTGATACTGGCACGTTTTTTAGTCGAGTTTTAAGAGGTATAAAAAGCAATGGACTCCTTCTAATGGCAACAGTCTTATTTGAAACATTGTTAGAACATCCAGCATCAGGAGAAGCCATACAAAATGAATTTGGTAATCTTCCTTTCTGAGGATTGTGATTAATGAGTGCCCAGTGTTTAGGGGATTATGTAACGATTACAAAACGGATATAGTTCATTGTGTACAAGTGATTCATTTGTCATAATAATTAGTAGTGTGATCTTATTTCGGTGGCTTTTGGGAATAAGTTGTGAAATAATAATTCCATTTAAGTGATTTTCAGTGCTTTTTTCAGTTTTCAGTTATCCCAAAAAATTTAAACCAGAAATAAAATAAAGAAATGTTCACTTGTCCAAATAACATACTTGCCTAAAATAAGATTATGTGAAAACAATTTGCGCTTAATTTTTTTTTTTAATATTTTCAGTATACTTCAAAAAATGTATTTGATGAAAACAAAAACATACTCTTACAATACACAGTTTTCTCTATAAAGGATGAATCATTTTGTCATTTTTTCGTAGTAACATATAAGAATTCGCCACTCAGTCATTTAGTCAATATGGTATTAATAATAACTAATTGTTGTCACCAGGTTATCATAGCCGCTGTTATAGCGGTTGCCACAGCTGCCAAGCTTGACCGTACGTACCTTCCACCAGCTTCCGCCAAAAGTGCTGGTGGCAGCCCTGGTGCCTTACAAACTCCTTTCTCATCTAACTCTTTCAATCAAGGACTTGGAGGCATCCCTAAAGGTGGCTTCGAGAATGATTTCAAAGGAGTTGTAGTTGATGCTGCTTCACCTGGCACTAGAGCATCAGGTGATGGTGACACAGGACTTGGCGCACCAAGAATAGCTTACGGATCAACAAATTCTAAAGTAGGAGATGCAGCATTCAGAGGTTCAGTAGCCGGGTTCCGTCAAACTCAGCAGAACCATTTCGAGAATCATCAAAAGCAGACCGGTAGTGAGCAGAACCAAATTCCTGATGGGTTAACAGCTGGAACCAGTGTTAATGCTCAGAGTTTCGTACAAAGACCTGGACCGTTGGAGTCAACATACCAAAGATCTCAAGAGCTGAACGCACGGGACCAAAACGCTAACGTTGTAAGGCTCGATAGTGATGTGGGTGCTGAAAAATTTAGTTACTCATTTGAAACTGATAATGGAATTTCTGCTGAAGAGTCAGGAGTAGCGGTTGATGGAGTTCAAGCTCAAGGTGGTTTCTCGTACACTGGTGATGATGGCCAGGTGTATAGTGTAACGTACACTGCTGATGAGGGAGGATATCAGCCTAAAGGAGATCATCTCCCGACTCCTCCTCCTATTCCTGAGGAGATATTGAAGTCGCTGGAGCAGAATGCAAGGGATGAGGCTGCTGGGCTTGTAGATGATGGTAAGTTAATTTTATTTAATTTATTAATTAAATGTATTTAATAGTGAGCCAATGATTTCTAGGAAACTTCATTGAGTGCTATATTACTTGCATTAAACTATTTATAGTGAAAATGAAGCACATAAAAAGTTGAGGTATATAAATTAGGACATTTTATTGTGATAAATCAGAGATATACGCAAACAGACAAACACATCCGAAAACTGAATCAAAAAACAAACATAGATTATTTATTTTAAAATTCAATAGATGAAATGAATATACTCGTAGACTTGGAACGTAAAAATATCAAAGTAAAGTTCAGAATTAGTCAATGTACTAAGAATATTATACTGACTTAACAAATAGGAGATTACCAATACCCACCGAAAAATTTTCATAATTTTCTGAATTTTATACCTCATTGGAAATTATTTCCTTGAAAGAATCCTAACCTGATCGAATAGTTACAAATTTAAATGAGATTTTTTGTTTTTCCGTACTCGCTTCGTACAACACATTGTAAGAAATCTCTTAAAGGAAGTTTATGAGAAAATAATTATGCAACCAACGATTATTTCTAAAATAGCCCTTAACCTTACACTAATCAATCAAATCCATATAGTTTTGTGAGTTAAGCAATTTGCTTGTAATATAAATAATGATTCAATGATTGACATACAGTTAACTTCTTAAAAATCTACTTTTTTTATAAAATCAAAGTGTGCGAGTTCTGTGGCAAGTCAAGAAGCCAGTTGTAAAACAGCAAAAAATTAAAAAAATTCATCGTCATCAATCCTAGCCCATATTTTAATTGGTAAATAAATAAAATTTATAAGTATTTACACTGTTAAATACACAAACTTGTAGAAATACTTAAAATGAGAGCCATTTAACTATTGCAGATTCGAATATTTAGGTATCTACTTAATTAAAATTTGTAATACAATGTTATATTAAAACCAGGCAAGAATTATTAGTTTATTAATATTGTTAATAAAAAGTTACCTCCAAATTAACCTTCTTTTTAACGCAAAAAATATATATTTAATATTTCAATTAATACTTTCTGTACTGATTACTTCTTAAAATTATTTAAAAAATCTCAACTGTAAATATTCTCATCTGCATAGTATAACTCTCCTATTCACTTATTTATTCCAAACTCATGTACATAGAAATATAAACAAGAATAAAATACATAGAATTAATTTAATTTAATTCATCTCACACAATATGAACAATCGAAATTGGAATGCTGCGCATACATCTTGTCATTTTGTAATTTTAAACTGACAATCACGATTAAGATAAAGGTACGCTCTTAAGTTTAGGTCAATGGCCTATTTTTATTATATCTTTAGCTACAGTTTCATCTGCATGAAATAAAAAAAAGTGTTTTCTCATAATCATAAACGTATAATGTTATTGAGAACCTTCTTTTATCATAGTTGGTTAAAAATATCCTAATAATTCTGGGAAAAATTTGTTAGTTAGAAAAAATCGTTATTCTAATCCAATTTCGGTAAAATTTTGTTAGGACAGCTAAGAAAAAAATACCTCGATCAAATTCACGCGAAATGGTTAGTAAACAATAAGTTGATTAAAACCATTTTATTAACTAGAAACAAAAGCATCGTAAAGACGTGATGACACACAGAGTTCCAAAAAGCACAGGATGAAACAGTAAAATGACTTAAAAGCTTATCAATAAACCTTTGACAGCGAGCTTTTAAAATTAACGTCTCGTCTCTGGTGATGTTAAAATAACAATTTAAATAAAAATGATCAAGTAAATCAGAATCACACTACTGGCTTATGAAGCATGAAGTAGGTACCTTTTTTTATAAAGATTTTTTTTTTTGTAAAAGCAATGTTTTAGATGCATATTACGGTTCCAAAGATACAGACTTCTGAAAGACAGAACAGCGTAGGCTCACCATAGGGTTTGGAGCTCTGAAATATGTTTGATAAATCAGAAAATATTTTAACGTGATTTATATAGAAAATGCTATAAATCTACGCACGAAACTAACTCTCACAATAGGTGTGGTTAGATAGCGACGTCGGTTTTAAACGCATGCAACCAAAACTAAAACAATATGGTTAGATAGCGAAGCCCGTGGTGGCGTGGTTGCCAAAAGAAAGGTTTCCTTTACCGAAGCTTTACCAAGCTTCATCTTAGGTAACATCTGCATTTAACATCAAGTGGGATCGTGGTTAATCGCTGGACCGAAAAAAGCAATAGAGTGTTATGTGTAAGTTGTAAAAGCAACAGTGATTTATATTATGAAAAAAAAACTACTAGTCTTTTTTTTATAATATAAATGACCGATGTTAAAGTAATTTAATTTAAAAAAAATTTATTTCGGATATTCAAAACACAAATTTGACATACTTATTGAATATTTTTTTCTAATAGTTATTTAATATAGAGTGCAAAATTAAGTCAGTTGACTTTCTATTGAACTAATTTTAAACCTTATCTTACGCAATTATTTTATATCATTGCATAAAAAATTATATGGCCTATGTCCAGCAGTGGACAGCCTGCGGCTGAAATTATAATAATGATCATGAAACAAAAAAAAATATTGAATGTATGTAAATTCGTCCCTGCACTTTAACTTAAAATACAAGTGTAAGATCTTCTAAACGTGCGAATTATATCGCCAATCATAATTAGTGCTTATTCAATGTCATCATTATAAAACTAATGTGTCAATCAGGTTACAATGTTTCTAATTCAGCTACTCAGAGATAAACAATGATGCTATTTGTAACAATGCTTGTGCCTATACTATTCCTCTGATCTACATTACGCCATCGCTCTGATTCTCACGCCCTAACTTTGCGACAAATAGACAACCGAATCAGAATTTCACACATTCAAGGTCCTCATTGATGTTCTAATTAACTTTCTGACAATTGAACGATGCAATTAATCTTTAAAAAAATTTCAGATGAGTTCAAGGCTCATGGTTCAATAAGGCAATTAGTAATTAGTCTTAATGATAACAAAACTCTCACTTGTGTTTCATAAGGATTGCCAGTTTTTGTTATATGTTTCACAATTAAAGAATATTCTAAAAGTAGTTACATAACCACTGTCAAAATACTAATTGAAAGCGGAAAAAAAACTGTTTACAGAGCAAAACAAGAATTTCATTGACAAACTCTATTTGTTACCGATTAGCCTTAAAGTCTATTGTGGTGTGACAAATGTGCTGCCGACTGATATATCGTTTGCTCTGAGGCACTGACAAATGACCATACACTTTCATTTTTACAGGCTCATACGATGCTCAGAAGTACAATGAAGGAGGCGATTATACGGAAAACGATGGTGCTAAAATTCACAATAGCAGACAGCCAGCACAGTTTGGGAACCGACATGAATCAGACGTCTCGGCTAGTGGCACGTTTATCAATCAGAGTAACCAACCTTTTGTGAGACCAGACATAAACGGTCAAGCTGGTCAGACGGGGCATACCAATACTGGATCCGCTCTCACTCACTTCGGTTCTACAGCTAATACTTTTGCACAAGCTGCTACTTCATCAAATGTACCGCATGCATTTGGACAAGCCAATCATGCAATTCCTGACAAGTTTCAGCAAAATAGACCTTCTTTAACTGCTGGAGCTGAAGACTCTGAAAATGCTAACACATTTATTAGCCCTACATTTGAAGCGAACACTAATTTTGGTAGCTCCCAGAATTCCATCCAAGGACAAGTTAAACCTCAGCAAATATCTTTTGGAAGACCTCAGTCAAACTCACAAGCCCCATCCAACTCACAAGCACAAAATCCATCTAGCCCTATTAATAACCAACCATTTGGATCATCATTAAATAGTGACAATGGTTTTGGGCAAAGGGATCCATCTAGTCAGTCTGAAAATCGTTTCGGAAACAATGAATACTTGCCACCTGTAAACGGTTTTAACAGAAAACCATCTCAACAAACAATTCAAAGGCCCACAAACTCTTTTGGAACACAAAGCTTTAATCAATTTTCTCAAACATCGACAAAACCTCAAGGATCTGGCTTATCCTCATCAGCTTTTGCTACAGGCTCCCAGTCTAACGTGGAACCTAAAAGACCACAATTTGAGGGATCTCAAGATAATCAATTCATAAATAATCAGAAACCAGCTGGATCATCTTCCTTTCAAAGTTTTGGCCAAGTACAACCGAATAGTAAACCATCATTTGGTGGATCTCAAGATATCCATACCTCCAGCCAAAGTGGAAGTTTTCCATCCATCCAGGCACAACAATCTACAGCTCAGCCATTGACAGAGTTGACTACTCCATTCGAAAGCAGCTCCCACTCTCAAAAAGAAAACATTCAACCAACATCTGCGGGATCCTTCAGTTCTCAATCTAGTCACAGCCATCCAACACAAACTCAATTCGGAAATCAGCATGGCAGCGATATTGCATCTCGATTCACTGCTCCTGTTTCAAATGCTACGTCTACTTTTGGCTCGACAGGAGCATTTGGATCACGTGTACCCAGTTTGACCAGCTCAAAGCCATTAGAATCCAACGTGCAATTTTCTTCTTTCGCTAACCAGAGACCACAAAGTTCCAGCCAAGCACATCAAGAAAATACCTTTGGGCAATCTCAATCACAAAGTACATCATCCCAAAATCAGCCTAATGATGCTCAATTTGCACAAAGTACTCAAAGGCCAATTTTCAGTCAAAATACTCAAGCCCAGGGACTTGATGATTCTTACTATTACAACCAGCCATCAAAGACTTTCAGTAGCTCTAACACTCAGGCTCAAGTTTCCAGATTTCCAAATACGCCATTTGATCAATCTAATAGAGTAACACAGCGACCCTCTTTTTCGGCTCATAGTAATGGTCATGCTAGCGTTTCTCAAGCAAACTTCCCAGGCAACACTTTTGGTCACAATAATCAACCCCAAGGATCAGTGAAAAATTCTCAGTCACCTGTATTTTCTTCGGTTGCACCTACTTCCCCTACTCAAGGTAGTACCACCACAGTTAATGGAATAACTCAAGCATCTGCTTCATCGTTTAATTCTAAAGTTCCTACACCCTCGTCACGGTTCAATTCTCAAAGTTCATTTTCCAGTTTTGGTAGACAACCAACACAGCAGCTAAATAACCAAGCATTTGCTCAGCCTACAACAAGCCAGCAAGGATTTGGTAAACAAACTACAGCATTACCTCAATCTTTCTCAAGCGTAAACAGAAATCAATTCCAACAGCAAAGTTCATTCCAAAACCAACTGCAAAACAAGCAGCAACCGACGAATTCCGATGACTCCCCAGCAGTAGCCATTCAACAATATACTGGCGAAATATATGAATATAACAAACCAGCTCAAACTTTACCACCTCCAACAGAAGAGGATAAAAAAGCTGGATTCGGTCAGTTTGGTCGCCAACCATCTAAGCCTCAATTTGGGCAGCAGGAGAAAACTCAAGAATCCAGTGACTCACAAGCAGGCTCGACTCAAGGCAGACCTCAATTGGCTACTCAATCTTTTGGTCAAAAAATTCAGGCAAGCCAGCAATCCCAGTTCGACGTTCAAGCTAACTCCCGACAACAATTTGGACAACAGACTACTTCTCTTGGAAATGTCCAGCCTACCCAGGCGTCCTCTTTTACCCAGAGTACAAACCTCCAGAACACACAGTATGGTACACATGGTAATCAGTTCAATTCCCAGGCTAACGTAAATGCTAAAAGCCCATCTCCTCAACAATTTGGCTCAAGGCCTTCTGAAATTCAGCAAACCCAATTTAACGGACAGACAAACAATCAACAGTCAGGTTCTCAGGGAGACAATTCTAGACCATCCTGTTGCAAACAATCTCCTAATGCTCAAGTCCAGCCTACCAGTCAGTTTGCATACCAAAGTCAGGGTCAGTTTGGAGTGTCTGATGTCACAGCACAAGGTTTTAAATCGGATCAAACATCAGCCCAGAGCTTTGTAGGTAAAGGTGAAGTATTTGGTGGTCCAAGAAAGCCTCCAAGCTTCGACGCAGAAACTGGATATCATTATTAAGTATAGTGCCATAAGATAGACTTAGTGAGTAATGGCATGTTGTCAAAAATATTGTAAGTAATGTTAGCGATAGCAATAAGTCATTTGGTGCGAATCGAAAATGTATAAAAATATGAGATAAAACCATGTAATAAATTATTGTAAATAATAAAAATAAATGTTTGTTTTATTCACTCCTCTGTTAAGGACTGACTGCCTCTTTAGTTTATTGACATAGGTGTTGTTTCCTTTTCATCATCTAAGCGATTTTCCGGTTGTATCTCAACCTAACAATAGAAAAAATATTGAATTATTTATTTAAACTTTATGGCTATTTGAAAAATACAATGTGGTGGATTAAATATTTCTAAATCTGCCCATTGAGGTCGTAAAAGGTGATTAAAAGATGTAAATTTCCCTGTATCTTTCTAATGAGCATTATGATGACACTAAGAACAGCATTTCCAAGAAAATCTAGGATAGGACAGGTCAACCTCTCGGCAGATGGATATTGAGATAATGCCCAATTCTTTTTTATTCGACTTAACTATACTAGTGGTTCTGTGAACAGTAGACCTCGCGAACCACCTCCGTTAACCCCCTTTTCCTTTTTTTCATAACTATAGATAGTGTTTTAGCCAACTCTGCTACCAGAATGTTTAGATTTGGCAGTGGAAGCGTGAATGATAGGAAAGTTAGGCTGATCACTAAAAATAAACAAAAGAAAAGTACCTTACGCGCTTGGGCGTGACTTGCTTATTAATCCGAATTAATTAAACCCGTTTATGCCCCTTCTCATGAGATTCCTACACATCCCCTATTAATTCGGTGTCGGTCCAGCGAAGCACGCGAAGTCAGGTAGAAGAGAAGGTCTTCACACAGGTTATTTCACTAACGAGTGTTCAATTGTCAATAAACTTTAAACCTTTATCCACTAGGCAACCGGGCCTCACTCACGATATTAATGCGCAATTATTCCCGAAGATTTAACGCGAATCGTATTAGAATGGTCTATCCCGAGACTTCACAGGTAATATCAAAAGGAATGCATCTAACCACGGCCGCGCGATTAAGCAGACTGCTACTGTCATGGCGTCACGAGCGTCCAAACCCGGTAGTGATGTACCAAAACTAATACTTGTCGATTATCCGAATCGAGTAAATTCAACGTGAATATATATTTGTCTGATGAATGTTTTATCCGAAACAGATAGGTATTTTCCATTCTATTAATTTTTTTCCTCGTCTATTCTCAAAAGAAAGATTTTTCCATAGTTGCTACCTATTATAACATTATAGCAAACTTCCCCCATATTTGCCTCCATTTCCCCCCAATAAAAAAAAGTTTAATACATAAAATTCAAAAATACCAAAGAACACGTGTGCCAAGTTTCATAAGGATCCGTTCGTAAACAACGTCACAGAAAACTTTCCCCATTTTCCCCCCTTTTTCCCTCCAATCAAAAAAAGCTCTCGACGAAAAATTGCAAATAAATCAAGGAACACGTATGCTAAGTTTCATTAGGATCCGTTCAAAAATGCGACCTCTAGCCTGGAATAAACAGACAGACAGACAGACATCCGGACAAAAGCAAAATTTGCCAGTCTCTAAATGGAGACTCTCGCTCGCTTCGCTCGCTTGGTCAATAAAACTATATACTATAATAAAATAAATACTAATATTTAAAACTAAATACTAACGAACTGCCCCAGCCCCGAATGGGATTGTTTTTTTTTCTAAAATAATGGTTACGTGATTAAGAAGACGTACAGAGGCAAATTTTTTCTTAGAATAGTGAATTACCTTATGGAGGGAAAATAATTGACCTCGCGTTTAGGCTACCCCGAACATAATGAGATGCACCGGCTGCCTATAAAATAACCCAAATTATGTCTCTTCTTCAGTGAGTGAATTCACATATTTTGAATTTGAGAGACAGAGGGTAAGTAAAAATATGGATCCTGGAATTCAAGTCAGCTGAGGATTCAACCAAGAAACGCGACGAAGAACGCTAGAATAAGAAAGAGAAAGAAAAAGGGTAGTGGCAGACTAAGTTTATCATATCATTCATCTAATAGCTATCGGATCTCGACAATTTCATGCAATT
This sequence comes from Apomyelois bistriatella, assembly GCA_947044815.1. Taxonomy (NCBI): domain Eukaryota; kingdom Metazoa; phylum Arthropoda; class Insecta; order Lepidoptera; family Pyralidae; genus Apomyelois; species Apomyelois bistriatella. The sequence continues at coordinate 1,770,198 of OX345705.1, forward strand.
TTCGCGTTTACACTTTTCATGAAGATTCATGGACTAATAATTACTTTATATGCTAGATTAATTACACCCATCACTACAATTTATGAGTACTACTTGAAAGTAATCTTCAGAAAGAGGTCATGACACTGATCTATATCCATTGCTAGATTGAACTTATCAGTTGAAAAAAAAGACTACTAGGTACATATAAGCTATGTATGAGCTAAAATCGTTCCTTAATACATACTTTCATACTAATATTATAAATATTATTCACGGCTAAACCGCTGGACCAATTTTAATAAAATTTGGTATAGATATATTTTAGGACCAGAAACCAAACATAGGCTACTTTTGGGAAGTTTTACATGTGGAATGTAATTTTTTCGGACATATCATACTGTCTCTTAGACTTTGTCAGCAAAAACTTATAATTTTGGCCGAAATTGAAGGAATGCGCGCCGGAGGAAAATCTTCAGCCAGATCGGTGGACACATTGAAAAGAGCAGCTGGGGCAGCATCTACAGAGCGGTCCATAACACTGGTGATCGCATAACTTGGAAGCACATATGTGGTCACGATCCTCAGCAGTGAGGGACCGATGAATAAGAAGATATAAATATATAATGTTATTGATGAATATTACACCTAAATAAAATAAAAGTGCTTCTTTGTAATAATTTAATTGCACAAAATAAACTAAAATACACCACACAGTTAAATGCCACGGCGGACTTATCCCATAAAAAGACTTTCTGTTATTGCTGTCAGTGAATTTTAGGATCTAGCTATTATAAAAGGTTTAAAAACTGTGGATTTTGTGATAGTGAAAAAATTAAATAAATGTTACATATGTCTATACCAGGATTAATTAAAATAAATTACAAAATTTTACACATCATCCAGGATTTATTTACTTCCAAATTTTTTTTATGATTGTACTATCCAGCATACGCAAATACTAGTCATTGGGTCAACGCGAAAATGTCAAATTCATGATTACAAGTAATAAAAAGATAATTATTATGACTAATAAATGTAAATAGCCACTGCACTTAATACAAATTTAAATTTGCACTTAATAATGTGACCTTTTAAACTGCACGCAAATGAAGTCATAAGCGAATATTGGCGATAATTTAATGATGCGATGTATAAGAAGTACTTAAACATATATTAGGGCATTAGTTTTTATTAACTTATATTGTCTAAAAGTTTTTAAGACAAACTTGTTAACTACTAGAACTACAGCCATGGCCCACAAAAATAAATAAACAAATACTGAAGGGACAAATCACACAGAATGAGATAGCCCTAAGGTAAGTTTGAGAATTGTGTTATGGAATATTAAACTACTATACTATATTTAAAACCAAATACATATAGATAAATCCAAGACACCGGCCAATTAGAAAAAGATCATTTTTCATCTTGACGACCGGGAATCGAACCCGGGACCTCCCGAGTAGCCTTTAGGCATGTTAACCGTTACGCCACGAAGGTCGACAAAAAGAAAAAAAATATGTATTTGATTTCAGCAGTCGCCTTTGGCTAATATATTTGCTACTAATAGTACTAATTAAGTATCAATTCTTACTTATTTTTCTATCTAACTATGAACATTGCCTCAAATAAATAAGTTTAACTATAAGTGTTGTTACATTAGTACATGCTGATTTACCCCGTATTAAGAAAGCACATTTTATTTAAAATATGTTTTGTCTCTTTCTCTCTTACCGACATTTCACGGGAAAGTACGAGACGAATTTTAGCTAAATTATCTTAAAGAATAAAGGCAAATATCACTTTTGTCTTTCTTAAATAATATTTACGAATGAATAATAAGAATATTACTTACCGAAAATTCATTTCAGGCGATCACGATTTTAATTGACTGCATTTTGTTTGCAATCGCCAATTTAGCTAACTGATTAAAATTCAATAGATAAATTACCATTTTAATAGATAATTTAGTTTTCAAGGCTAGAGAAATATCTAAATCAAATAATTGCAGTAGTACATATTACCTCTATATTTCGATATATTTGTCGAAATCAAGTAACCGCATCTTTTGAGTGCATGTTATTATACCTTTTAATATTTTTAACAGCTGTTTGTCCCAATGCTGGGCAAAAGTCTCTTTTCTTCTATGCGTCCCTATCCTCCCTCGCCTCGTATAGACCTCGCGCGATTCCAAATCATAAGGGAAACAAATCATTATTTGGTCCCAAGTTGGGTTGAAGCCAGCTACGAAATCTGGCTACGAAATGGGACTAAGGGAATTATTCCTACCCTACTTATGACGTCAGGAAGTGTGATAAAAAAATGCATTTTTTTCCATGTTAATGGCAGTTTTTCATACTTCTTTTAATAATTTATAAAATAAGTATGCACCATAAGGACAAACTAAGCCTTAGCAAGAAACGACCCAACTTCAGTAAAAAAATGTGTATTTAACATTCTTATTTATTTGTAATCTCTTTTTTTTAACTTTAATTTCAATAAAAACAGTACGCAAAATAATTCATGATGTTGATTTATTGAAAAAAAACATTTACAAAAATTACATTTCCCAAAAACAATCAGAACCAATCAGTATATTTTTAAAATTTTAATTGTGCGAAAGAAACAGCTGATAACAGCCTTAAATATTGTAACCCAGACATGATTATGTCAATCATAAAAAAATAATTAACAACGCGACAGTGGCGCTAATGTAGTCGCCGTGGAAAAAAATTGCATATGTAGTAAATCACGATAATCGTGTTGGGAGTGACCTGTGCTCCGTTGATCGACCATATCACACTTACACGGAAAGGTTGGCTGGTGTGAGTTGACTGTTTGCACTTTGGTTCCGTACACCGTGTGGAGCTTGAGAATAAATTACCTGTAGTGGCATGGTAAACACCACATAATTTAGAAATAATAACAAGAAGTGGCATAGCGCACGAAAAACGTGTCACTAGTTTGGCTTGCAAGCCAACGTTTCTCACAAAAAAAATGGGCGGGGAATTTCGAATTTCGATAATATTAGGTGGCTTTGTTGTAAACTACGTTATACATTTCTAATAAGGTGTGGTTTACATGGGTTTACATGTATATTGAAGATAAGAAGAGAGAATACGCTGCCATACTGATCCTGGAACTAAATCCGCGTTAAAACATTTTTATTTGGATAATTTATCTGTTCTGTGGTAAACACCGTTACCATTGATACTGGAGTGTATTATGAGTTAAAAGTTTTTTTTATTTATTTATTTTTTTTATTTAGATCTGCTGTGGAGAACTGGTGCCTGAACTAGGTATTCAATGGAACCTGTCATACAGGACACCAGTAATAGTAAAAAGTAAATATAAAATACTCACATTTTTTTTGTAAATTTATTTAAAATACTTAGGCCACGAAAACTTGCAGTCACCAAGACTAGCAATAATAACAAGTACATAGATCTAGCCGCACGCGCAGCCTTACGTATTAGGAAAGTAAGTGAATACATTTTTTTTTTGTGGGATTAAAACGTCTTGATTTTATTATTTAACTAAATACATATTACATTCTTTATTTAATTAGATATTTTTATTATGTATTTATTTATTACTAGCTGTTCCCCGCGGCTTCGCCCCGCGTGGAACTCTGTTATATCGCGCCCAAAAGTAGCCTATGTTTGACCTCAGGTTGTTAACTACATCCCTACCAAATTTCATCACAATCGGTCCAGCAGTTTAGCCGTGAAGAGGTGACAGACAGACAGACAGACAGACTTTCGCATTTATAATATTAGTATTAGGATAATGGTAACGGTGTTATCCTGTCACCCTGTATTAGGATAAGGTATAGTGAAATTTGCCGATACCACATTTACCTAGTATTGAAATAAAATATATATTTTTTAATATAGGATGTTCTTATTACTTTTTCACATAACTATTATTACTTATACCATTTTATACGAAAGTGTAGAAGGGGCGGTGGCACAAACTTTACTGACGTCACATGCCTGCGACCTTCTTCAGGTTCAGTTTGCCGGTAATTGGTCGCCATTCGAGAATCTTTCTGTCCCATTGGCCATCGGTTCATCGTGCTAAAAATGTAATATATTTTTTTAATGAATTTATAATATTTTTTTTGGCAATTTTAGAAGCTAAACATGTAGTAGTACCAACTTTATCTACTGTAACACTTAATACTACCATATTTTAAGGCAAATAAATGATTTGATTACAAAAATACATACAATACAATAGTTCACTACAAAACAATAGTAAGAATAAATCAAACATTAAAGATCTTATCCGAATTTGGAGTACAATCGATTTTTACCATCGATACCGATCTCCGAAACCATCCTCGTAAACCTGACCCACACAAAACCGTTCAAAATAATTAGTGTATCGCAAAACCTATCGGTCGTTGAGCAACTTATAATGGTTAGTTTACACGGGCTTAGAACTTTACATTAAGTAGCTTCATCGCTTTTATCACCATAAGGGAAAAGAGGTAGAAATTAGTGTTTTTGTTTTTTATACAATAAAGTTGGCAGTCAAGTTTATAGCCGACGAAAGATGGAGTCATCGTAGCCTATTTACGCTCTTGATACATTGGTTGATTAATTTAAAATTTATGTACACAGAAAAATATCCAAGTAAAAGAAAAAATAGAATAAATATACTAAGAACATTAGCACAAGGATGCTGCTCATTTATAAAGAATCTCTTCCAGAAGACCCAATAGAGAAATAGAGGAGAGATAACAGGCACATTGAGAGTATTAATAGTGGAATAGCTGAAGATGTTTTGTCATAGAGTAATTTCAGTCTCTCACTCTTGGAAACTGGAAAAATCAAAAATACATAAGCGTGAGATTCCCATGCAGACGAACTTTATACAAAGTGGTAAATTTATTTCCATGTTTATCCATCATTAGCGAGTTAAGAACCTAGTTTATCAATATTTTTTTAAATAATTGGCATATTCTAGCATATTATATTTTATCTTAAATTTAAATTCTATGAGAATCCAAACTCAAAAAATCTCAGCTAACTTGACACAATCAGGCATTTTACTTTTCTTTACATTTTTATCAAGATTAAGTACCTAGAAGTAACAGCATAGCTATACATGACTTTAATACTAAATGCTTAGCTACTAAGCTCATGTAAATGATTACTACACACACTAGGAAAGCTCTGGGCAAAGGTTAGTCGATTCGGAAAGATATCGCGATGTGAACGATTTTAGTTTCATATAAATAGGATGCACTTCTGCAATGAGGCATTCAGTACTCATCTTTTGTGTAAACATCAGCTTAGATATGAAGCTGGTAAATACATCAAAATTATATTATTTTTGAGAACATAAATAGTAAAAGATAATTTCATTTTATATTAAAAACTAAATTTATTTTGAGCTTTTCTATTCGAAACAAAAATATATAAAAAATTCAATGTAGTTGACATTAAAAGATAATTGCCACTTATTAACAAGGAAGTTAATGATAATTAAATTACAGTTTATAACATAGTGATATATTTCTTTACAGTTTATAGTCCTGTCAGTGATAGCCTGTGGCTATGCAGCCAAGTTAGACAGGACTTATCTCCCACCAGCAAGTGCCGGTACCGCTGGAGGTAGTCCAGGATCTCTCACTACTCCCTTTGGATCATCACCTACATCCAACCAGGGCTTTGGACAAGCCCCTGCCTTTGGTTCTCCATCAGGACCTAGTGGACTAAACCAGCCTGCTCAACCTGGATTTGGAAAGACCCCTTCTAATTTCGGGCAATCATCTTTTGGCCAAGGAGCCAATACTTTGGATCAACCAACCAGACCTTCGAATCAATATGGACCGCCATCTTCCCCTCCTGCATTCACTCAATTAGGTGCTAATGGGCGTGATTCTTCGGCTCCTGGTTTTGGGCCGTCCAATTTTGGACAAAACCAAGATACTCAACCCCAACCTGAACGTCCCCAAGCTGAAGCTGATAGGAACGCTGAAATCTTAAGATACGAAAACGAAAATGATGGCAACACTTTCTCATACAGCTTTGAGACTTCCAATGGAATTTCTGCTGAGGAATCTGGAGTAGCTACAAATGGTGTTCAGGCTCAAGGCGGATTTTCGTACACGGGTGATGATGGTGAACAATACAGAGTTACGTATACTGCTGATGAGAATGGCTATCAACCTCAGGGTGATCATTTGCCTACTTCTCCTCCTATTCCTGATGAGATCCTCAGGTCTATTGAAGAGAATGCTAGAGCTGCTGCCGCTGGAACTCAAGAAGGTAATTTTTATGTTTACTTTTACTAGCTAACTCAGCGAACTCCAAACCGCCTGAATACACTTTTCTCAACGTTTAAACTTTCCCTGAACTTCCTATTTGAGGAAGTTTATTTAAAAACCAAAATTAACAAATTGGTCTAGCCATTCTCAAGTTTTGAAGAGACGAATGAACAGCAATTAATTTTTAAACAAGAATAAAGATTATTATTAGTACTAGAGATATAAAAAAATATATTTTAATTACGTAGTTATATATTTTATTTTTATGGGATAACTTAGTCATAATTTTAATTTATTTTTAAAAGTGCAATTGCGAAGGCGAGCAATTTAAGTTTAACTTTCTGGACATAATAAATTACTATCATCATAATATATTATATTATTAAAATTACTATTGTGTATATTTCAGGTGCTTACCAACCCGAAGAAAATGGTTCTGGAAATTCTCCTCAACAGTACTCAGGGTCGTCGCCATCTTACAACCAAGGCACATCATCCGGCCAGTCTTACAATCAACCCCAAGGATCAGCTCAGGGCCCATCTCAGCAGTATGGAGCACCTAATGTAGCTTCAGGACGAACAGGAACTTTCGGCACCGCCCAATCTGGACAAAGAAACCAATTAGGTGGTTCTTCTCTAAATCAAGCAACATCTGGTACAGTTAGTTCTCAGGTTCCATCTCAATTTGGTGCCACAACCGCTTCGGGACGTGTTTCAACTAACTCACAATTCGGATCTCAAAACAATGCTGGCTCTTTCGGTCCAACTAGGCCTTCCTTCAATTCTGCCCAAAACACTCAAGAAAACAATAATGGATATAAATATAACCGCCCACAAGTCCCCACTGGACCTTTCTCTGCTTCTCGCCAAGATCAATCATCTGCCCAAAGTCGTCCTTCACAACAATATGGCACTACTGCTGCATCTAGCCGCGGAACCAATCAAGGACCTTCTCAACAGTATGGTGCTCCCACTGCTTCTGGACGTGGTTCCAGCCCGAGCTCTACAGGATCCCAACAGTTTAATGCCCCTTCTGTATCCACCCAGATTTCACCTCAGGGTTCTTATCAGTTTAATGCTCCAAGTGCTTCTGGACGTAGACCAACTCAAGGTCCTTCTCAACAATACGGTGCTCCTGCCACTTCTGGTCCCGGATCCGTACAAGGTCCATCTTTGCAATATAACACTCCTTCCACTTCACTCCGTCAATCTAACGGCCCATCTCAATTTGGAGCTCCTAATTCAGGACGCGGATCAAACCAGGCTACTCAGTTCGGAACTCAAAATAGTGCTTCTCCTTCTAGACAAGCTGGTCTTACTGGATCATTTACTTCTCGCCAAGACCAATCTTCAGCTCAAAGCCGTCCTCAAGGAAACACTCAACGAGGATCACAACCTCAAGACGATAATGGATACCAGTACAACCGTCCTCAAGGAACTCCATTTGGTCAAGATTCTAGCTCTATCAGGCCACAGTCTTCTGGTCAATTTGGCAAACAGTCTTCTACCCCTCAGTTCAACCAACCTCAGTCTGCTTTCGCTAGGCCTGGTTCTGGATCCAGCCAGGGCCCTTCTGGACCGAACTTTGGTACTGGCCCTACTACTGGGCCTGCTGCCGCTCTCGCCAGCCAGCCGTTTTTGCCTGGTTCCAGGGTTAACGCGCAAACACCTGTAGGATCTCGTCCTACTCAAAGCTCTTTTGGTTCTTCACGTGGACAATACCAATCTGGTCAATCGTCACCTAAAGGAACTATGACAGAATCTAACCAATACCAGCCTGGAGCTCCTAGTCAACAAGGTTCCAGTCCTAACCAGTCTACCTTCAGCCCTGCAGCACCAACCTTTGGTGGACCTCGTCAACCACCTAGTTTCAGTCCTGAAAGCGGCTACGTCTATTAATACCAAAGCAATTTGATTTACCTGTACGATTAGATAGTTATGATTAGCATGATAAAAAAATGCAAAAAAAAATGTAAATTGACATTTATTTTGTACATATGTTTTATGTATAGAATTTGCAGCGTAAAATCACTGTGTGATGAAAATTGTAAATAAAAGCATCTGAAAAATAACGATTGTTTTATTACTAAAATTAGGTACTAAAATATGATAGCATAACTACTAAATAATTTTTTTAAATATGATATTTAAGACATGTTGTTGTTTCTTTCCAATTCTGAAACTGAAAACTTCCATTCGTCAAACTATTAAATAAAATGTGATTATTATCTAAAAGAAATATAAAAGCTAAACTATATATAAACAAATTACGAATATATTAAGTATAACAACAGCCCCTTTTGTTTGGATCATTTCCTTCAAGACTTACTCTCGAGTTCAAATTAGTCGAGACTAATTTGAAATTAATTCTCAAGAAAAAAACAATAGTCTTCATCACATACAAGTAATTGAGATCATTTTCAAAAAGTTCAATGATTAGATGATCCGTCTATCTTATTAGGCTTTATTACATATTTCCCAAATAACAGCCTTAAAAATAACTAACACCAATCCCACCTTAATTACATTATTATCTACAAAAGGTACAAACAACAGCACTTGGAAATATACATCTGAAAGCAATATAATAACTATTACCAGGAAATAATGATTGTATTATGTAATTCGACACGCTGTTCTCTGTACAAGCAAGAACAGTAATACACGATCGTTACAAATATTTTGAAACTATTTCCAAAGGTATTTGTGACGAAATTCATATAAATACATATTATAAATCGTGCGAAGATACGATACGGTTGTTTGGGAAACGAAGGAGCTTCACAAAAGCTTAGGGCTATTAAACTTTGTGATGGATGGATAACGTGCGCGTTGTAATTCGCGCTTAAAGTGGCGTAACTTAGAAGCTGTCAAAAATATCAATTCATAGTTCATAGATGGTGAAGATAAGTGTTTTCTGTAATGACTTAATAATGTTTTTGATTAACAAATAATTAATGAAGTTTTTGATATCTTATTATATTGAAGTAAAAGGCGCTGATTTGTTTGAAAAACTATAATAAGTATTAGCCTGGCTGCTATCTGGTGGTTGAAAGTCATAGACCGAAAGGCGAATCCGAATCTGACACCATGGTGTGCATGGTCGATTGACCGTGACACCTATACGAAATGATGATGGTGATTGCCAATTACGATTCATAGGGATATGACAACAAAAACTGAATTGTTGACTCAATTAAGAATGCTAAGTTTAATATTATGTAACATTCTCATTATTATGAATGGAATTTAAATATTATAGTGTACCGACCCTACATAAGAAAGTGGGATAAGAAGGGAGAAACTTAAGAACTGAAGGCTTAGCAAAAGTTACATCAATTCTTAATCGAATTTATTTAGCATTTTTTAAGAACACCGCAATATTAACTTATAGCTATTGATAGATAGTGCAAACTTAAATAAACGTGAAAATGTGATGCGAAGATAGCGTTTGTACCAACTTAGCTTAAATTTTGCACTCTATGCACATATTCATAAAGTAAAAAATATTTATTTATTAAAACTTTATTGTTCCATAAGTACAAAATACTTATACAATTGGCGGACTTAATGCTAAAAGCATTCTCTACCAGTCAACCATTGGGAGAAACAGAAAAACTGTGCGGCGTAATAAAGTTACAAGGGAAAATAGGTACTTAAAAATAAACAAATTTACCACGATGGGCATTTATTTAATATTTTAGTGTTTTCAGAAAATGCTTACGAATTTCGATACCGTTTCGCTAAGAAGCTATGTATCATTGGCTAAGCCCTCAAAACTGTTAAAATAAAACAATTCAAATAAAGTTGTCAGTTCACGCCCCGTCTGGTCGTATAACTTTAAATGTGGGCGTTGATTCTATCATGTTGATTACGTTTCGTATTGACTGAGACAAGTTCAATGGGTGTTTAGAAAGAATACATCTCGATCTCATGTCGAAACCATTGTACGCTACTTGACTAATTTTGTGGTCAATAGCGCATTGAGAAGACCATTATTCTCTGTTTAGTATAGTAGCATTCGTAGCACCTTTCATCTGTACCCCTAGTATGAGATTTTATAAACGCAGACGCTAGCGACTGCGCTAGCGATTTAGTATGACAAACCTGTACAGCGCCTCTGGCGGATAGTAAGGTAACTAAGAAATTCCGTACATATATAATCCTAACAGATGAACCTAAACAGGTGTCGGCTTTGGTTGACACCCAGTGCTGGCACCAGTTCTCCAGAACATAATTGTTTTTATTTTATTTTTTTGTTATTGTCAAGGTATTATTATCCCGTTACTACTTTGTCAATTTAGAATATAAGGCAAGTGATGTGGAGAATAATAAAGATTATATTTATTTATTTATTTAACACAGTCGCTAGCATCTTCGTTCATAAAATCTCATAATAAGGGTACTGCTGAATATCAGACAATTCCTATAATAAATTTATCGGGAAAAATGACATGATTGAGTTAGTCAAAGTAAGTTTTAATTTTTCATCTTGACTTGACGGGGATCAAACCCGGAACCTTCTGAGTAGCGGGCAGGCCTGTTAACCATTGCACTACAGAGATCGTCAATACCTCTCTACACTAGAATTATATACTCAAATGTATGTGATATTAGCTTAGAAACATTCTGATTAATCTCTAGATGATAGTACCTAGTTACAGCTTTGCTTATTTATAATGAGTACGGAGAAGAAGTGGAATTCCTTACCGGCTGACATAATTCCGGACACTGGTAGCCCGGCTTTTTTTAAGTCTAGAGTGATGAACCAGCAAGTTCGATCTTAGACCACATCTGCACTTACCAACAGGTTGGGTTGTTGTAAATCTCTGGTTATTTACTACATTAAAAGGAAAGACAATAGAACCCAAAACGTTACGCGGCCACTAGCGACCGCTTGGGTGTTAATAGACATAAGTATAGACTCACTTTCTACGGATGTCATAAATACTTACGACTTAGCGCTAAAAAATTCCAGAAGTAGAGCTTTTTACAAAAGTCGTCTGTTTGGGCACCAACTCTCACTATTTCTGCCGAGAGAGATCCAAATATATTATATTTTTTTAAATAGCGCGAAGAGTTAGCAATTCGCGCGTGACACTCCTGGTCTTGTAAGCGTTTATGGGCTGCGGTGACTACATACCATCAGGGCGTCGATTCTGCTAACGTTAAGTCAAAATCGTATCAAAATAGTGTTTCAATAGTAGTGCTTTTTACACACTACTTACAAGAGTTATGACAGTATGAAGTGATGTGAATGTAGTGTGTGGTGTGACCATCAGCAGTGATATAAAAAATATATACATTTTTTGTAACAGTGTGTAAAAAAGCACTACAATTGAAACACTATTTTAACACGATTGTGATTTGACGTTAGCAGAATCGACACCCAGGTCCGCAGTATGCCTGTTTACCTAAAACAAGAAACTATTTGAATTACTAAGTTAAAAACAAATTATCTTAGTTGATAGACTGAAGTCAAAAAATCATCTAAATATGCAACGGGCAAAATTTCGTTACGTATATGTAAGAAATAATGAAATTACACTTATAATGACTTTTGACAAGCAATCACTTAAAATATAACTTATCAGACGGTAAAAATCTTCCCTCAGTATTACATATAACCTTTAACCTGTTACCGAAAGTCATCTATCAATTGTAATCAGTTCATCGGAAGTGGACCAGTTTGTTCATCCCAGAAGGCCGCCATTTTTGTTCAAGGTCGTGTGCACATCATTTGAGTATGTGTCTATAGTAAGGAACATTGAAATCGGATTTGCGATGGGTGCGCGGTGTTATGCAAGAGTGAAGTAGTCTAATAATCATATCTGGTTTTCTCTCTTGGGCCTGCTGGAAGAAATTTCTATAAAAATAAACAGCACCCTTGTTCTTATGTTCTCTTTTATATGTTTTATCCTGTATATATTCTGTGTACATGAATATAGTAATAAATCATAACCATGATGAAAGCTTTCTACTACTTTACTACACACTGCTGGGTATAGGCTTAACTTTGTATACGTGAACGTTCTCTAACCTAAGCTATCGAAATCGCTAGTGATTTTTTTCTAATATCATCAACCCACCAAGTGGTTGAATGTCCAGCGTTCTATTTCTGTTGCAGGAATTGCACTCAGTAGTAATAATCAGTGCATATAGAAAAACTATAAAAAGACGTTTTTATTACAGTTAAGAGATACGGTATTTTAATAGAAAACAAATGGATGGATATAATCTTTAAGGACATTGAACAGACTGATAGCGGAGACTTAGTAGTTTTCAACTTAGTAGACAAGTCACTGACTTGATGCCGAGAAACAACTAAATCAAAATTGATCCCAACGTATTCAAAACCCGAGTTAATACATTGAACAAATGTGGCATGAAACCATCCATCACAATTAGGCGAGTCCATCTTCGTGAATTATATTATGATTAAGCAACATGAAGCCACGATTTTTGAATCAGAACATCTAAGTAGATCGATTACAAGTAAGGCGAAGTATAAATATTGTACATGCATTAGTGTGTTATCAGTGCATACTCAACTGGCTTTTGAGGAGGTTCGAGAAAAAAATACGAAATGAGATTGGTGAGTGAGCTTGATTCGGAGTAAAAATAGTTCTGTTTTTGAATTATGTTCTAAAGTTGGAGATTCCAGAGTAAAAATCAAAAAATCTGTGTAAATTTAAAAATAAATACTTGCCATACTATAAATATTTATTAGTAATCAAAATATTAAATTAAAAAAAAAATCATTAAAACTAGTTCAGTTTTTTAAAAATTTTTTTTTTTTAAATCAAGCCAGCCAGTTAGTCAATATTAGATCTAAACATCCAAATGTATGATATACCTCTAGCTTAGGGTTCTATACCCAAAAAGGCGAAAACATGGTCCTATCACCAAGCCTTCACTTTCCGTCCGACTGTCTTTTATCTCAAGAACCCTAACCACTCTTACTATCCATACTAATATTATAAATACGAAAGTCTGTCTGTCTGTCTGTCTGTCACCTCTTCACGGCTAAACTGCTGGACCGATTGTGATGAAATTTGGTAGGGATGAAGTTAACGACCTGGGGTCAAACATAGGCTACTTTTGGGCGCGATATAACCGAGTCCCACGCGGGCGGAGCCGCGGGAAACAGCTAGTAGCAGTTATAAAACAACAAAAAATAAAATAATAATAAATACATAATCAACAATATATATATATATCAAATAACCTACATTTTGTTAAAGGTGTGAGGATGGGACTAATGGGAATGACTAAGAAATCTAGCTACGAAATGGGACTAAGGGGAACCCACCCTTCACTAATTGTTTAAAAAGTAAAAAGTTTTGTTTTAAAAAATATATTAATTATGATCATGGTGTTGTAAATAAATTATTATTTATAGCCAGTAATCGTATCGTTAAGCTATATTTTATTACTTTTAATATGAGGTTATATTGGTCTACAGGTGATGTTAAATTACTATACTTAATATACTTGATTATTAATAGTATAGTTATGAAGGGTTTTTAATTCATCTTACCAAAAAACTTGTAAACTGAAATTCGAGTCTGTGTGTTTGTACCAAATAATGTAATTCCTTTTCCGACCAAAAACTAAAATAAATAATAAATAAATAATCATAAATAAATATATACAAACTAAACAAAGATTGAGTTAGCCCCAAAGTAAGTTCGAGACTTGTGTCACGGTACACTAACTCAACGATATTATATTTTATAACAAATACATATATAGATAAACATCTAAGTCTCAAGCCATACGAAAAATATCATTTTTCATCTTGATCTGACAGTGAGTATCGAACCAGAGACCTCCCATTACGCCACTGAGGTCTTCAATATTTTCTTATATAAATATATAAATCAAAACATCCAGGAGTCACCAAATCTTTACAATAATTCGTATGTATACAAGTTATTTTATTTCTAAGCTTCTACTTCTTTTTTTATTTTTTCAGATAATCATTCTTGCAGTAGTCGCTTTTGCCCATGGCGATAAACTGGACAAGACGTATCTCCCTCCCTCTCATGCCCAGTCCTCAGGAGGATCCAACTTCCTACAAGCACCTGTCTCGTCACCTCAGTTCAGAGATGCTCAGAACGGCAACAACTACGACAGGAATAACGGTTTCGCCCAGATCAGAAACGATTTTGTCCAAAGCGGAAACGGTTTCGGCCAGAACGGAAACGGTTTTGCCCAAAACGGTAACGGTTTCGCCCGGAACGAAAACGGTTTCGCCCAAAACGGAAACGATTTTGCCCAAAATGGAAATGGAGACTACAATTTGAATTATGAAAACCGCCCTGAAAGAGCTCAGGCTGCTTTTGAAAGGAATGCTGCTATTCTTCGCCAGGACAACACTAATGATGGAGAAACCTACTCATTTGCGTATGAGACTGAAAACGGTATTGCTGCTGAAGAAAATGGAGTAGCTACTAATGGAGTCGAGGCTCAAGGAGGTTATTCTTATACTGGTGATGATGGCCAAGTCTACACTATCAGGTAAATATTCTTTTTCTTTATCGTTTCGATTTCTGATTATTATATGGGGTCGGACCAAAACTCCGCCACTCTAATTGCATTATCCGTGCCCTGCACAAACTCCTTGAAGGTACACCTACATGTGAGGGCACGACTGACATTGATATTGATACTAGTTTTTAGAACTTAGAATACATAGGTATGTTTGATTTGTACTTGTATAATAAAAATAAAAAAAACTCTCACCAGTAGAATCAAAATAAGAACTATGTGAACTGGGAGCTTAGCCAAAGTCACAATCGCAAAACGTTAACGAAGTACGACAAGAACAAAGTGTATGGGATTGACATAAGATTGACCACGTGATTTACCGCAGCTTATGTCAATCCCATACATTTTGTTCTTACCGGCATTCGTTAGCGTTTTTAAATTGTCACTTGGCTACGGGTGCTGAATAGCAGCAGTTTACTAATTGACAATCAACGCACACTGTGGTATCAAGTGGTCAATCGACCATTCATGCCTTGGTCTCATTGTTTCAAATATAGGGCACTGCCAATGTCATCGTTTTTTGTAGCTTATTGGAATACTAGAGCTTATTGAAGTTGGCCTCAGTAAACAATTGGAAGTCGGTTTTTGTTTTTTGGAAAAAAGATTATATAATTAATATTTTAAAAGAGGAAATTATATTGTATGTGATAAATAAAATTATTCTTCTCTTTTCAGATACACAGCCGGTCAGAATGGTTTCGTTCCAGAAGGTGACCATTTGCCTACCCCACCTCCTATCCCGGAGGAGATTCTGAAGGCTTTAGAACAGAATGCTCGTGATGAGGCCGCGGGCATTTATGATGACGGTTTGTTTTTTTTTTCTATTTTATTAACTTAACATCAGAGTGAACTTTGCAAGTAGCTTTGTAAGTACAAAGATATACCACTGGTCTAGTTTTTTGAAGTAATAAGTCTTCGTTTTCTATTCTTTTATTCAAATTCAAAAAAAAGCTGTACATAATAAATGAATATTTTTTTTTAAGTAATTATTTATTTAATTAATTCGGTACATATTCAAAATACATATTTTTTTGCCATAAATACAATAAGCTAAAATAAATAAATAGACAAGTATATTAAGTAGTTAAAGTGTCCTATATGTAATGTAGTTTTTTTTTCTACGTAGCCCACTGTAAATTAAAATCGATTATAGTCGACAATGCGCTCTCAATTTTCTTAGTGTTGCAGGCTACTCATATGCTGCGATTACCGCTTCCCATCAGGTGGGCTGTATGCCTGTTTGCCTACTTGATAGTAGAAAAAAAATATATAGTCAATTACCTATCATAAGTATAAAACGGTTGCAGGTTCCTACAAAGAAGGTTCATACGACAACGCCCAAGAATACAATACAAACAGTTTCAACGGACCTCAAAATCAGTACTCCCAGAACGATTTCACCGCATCCGATGATTCTGTAGTTGTCAATTCAGCTTTCCGCAGCAACTCGAACCAGGGAAATGCCATATACCAAGGAAATGACGCCAGATACCAGGGAAACGGTGCCAGATCCCAGGGAAACGGTGCCAGATACCAGGGAAACGATGCCAGATACCAGGAAAATTCCGCTTCTGGCAACGCTGCTCCTTTCGGACAAGTTTCTGGAAGAGGTTCAGGAGTCAGCAAGGAGTATTTGCCTCCGGCTAGCCAGAGAAACGTCGCCTTTGGCAGCAGGAACAGACAGCCCACCTATAACGATAGAGACGGATACAGATTTTAAATATTATCTCAATGAATAAATTATTTTTTTGATTATATTTGAAATTTGACTTACTTTGACTTTGAAATTTATATTGGTTTCTTAATCGTATTTAGAACTAGCAACCTGCCCCGGCTTCGCATGGGCATAAAAACCTTCCTCTTAAATCACTCTATCTATTAAAAAAAACCGCATTAAAATCCGTTGCGAAGTTTTAAAGATTTAAGCATACAAAGCGATATAGGGACAGAGAAAGCGACTTTGTTTTACGAGTTTAATATGTAGTGATAGTGATAGTCATGATGATATTTGTCAATGTAACTGTCAAAATGGACGTGGTTGCATTATCGTAATTATTCTAGTGGGCGATCGATCCCATTCTTATTTAACTCTTTCCACTTTGTTTTCCAATATTGTAGTCAATCAGCATAGACACTCCTATTCTCAATTACACTCCCTAACCTTGTTTAATCTTTAGGTCCAATAAAGTATTGTCAAGTCTTCGCGGTTATCAAATTACCCATAGAGACTCTGATATCAGTTAGTCCAGGGCTAATTAACCTTGAAATCCGCATTACTTAAAAATACAGTTATATTTTATCAAACTTAAATAGAATGAGACAAAATTAGTACGAGTCAAACTTTAGACCTCATTCAATTTCACTTGGGCCTTTGTTAAATCGATGATAATTTGAAAATGTATGTTATTTTACAAAAATCTCTGATTCATTGAATCATACGCAAAAAAATAAAAAAAATGGGCAATGCAGGGATTTTTTAACCCCGAATTCCTAGTATAGCCGCTATGTCACTATAACATGTTGAACTAAGAAGACAAAGAATTGATATGACAAATGTTGTGTCTTAATAGTGCGCTTTATATATTCTTTTATATAATTCATTCACAAATTTATTAAGGGGAAGCATAACTTATCAACGAAATGGAATTATTCATGGTGGGAAAATATTATCGATAATGGGACCCTGACTTTGTACCTTGTACTAAACACATTGGGCTTTTACCGGGAAAATTAAAATTACATAATTCTTTTTTTTCTAAACTTATAAATATATAATATAATGACACAAACAAAAATCCAAAAAAGAGGCACACAGCAATAGCGGAAAAAAAACTAGCTGCCAGTGATCAGGGCTCTAGAAGTCGAGAAGTACTTCCTTCTGTATATTCTTGATCCAAATGTCAAACGTCTTCTCAAGATGACGAGGCCCTTCGTACTGATGACAATGGGAGCAATAATCGTCAAGTCAACATAGCTGATTAATTTATTTACGTAAATATTCTTAATCATGAAGATTAACAATAAAAAAAATGTATATGCATACGAGTACAATATAACTTAATCTATTTTAACACGTCAATTTTTAAAACCATTGAAGAGCATGTAACAGACTGGTAACTGACGATTAGTCTGAATGCTATTTGAATTTGAATATTGCTATTTTAACACGATAGCGGGCACTTTAAAAAACACAATCGAAGTTTTATTGTTATAACTGCTATAGCAGTCGTGTGTTTGCCAACGTGTTAAAAAAGCTAGCCAGGGGAAAGCCTCCAGTCAGTTGGGTGGACAAAGTGAGAAGTGCCGCTGGGGGCAGCATCTACTGAGCGGTCCATAGAACTGGTGATCGCATTACTTGGAGGCACATATGTGGTCACGATCCTCAGCAGTGAGAGACCAATGATGATGAAGAAGAAGATTTAAAAAAAAAGTAAATGAAAAAGTTAATCATTTGTGAAAATAAATGAAATTTCTAGAAGTAACCACCCTTAATTCAGTTCACAGTTCACGGACCGGCAAGTAATTATCAAGACAATGTACATCGAGCGATATCGTGGTGCTCTCGGCCTCTTTCATAATTGACCACATAGTTGATATTGATTTTTTTGGATAGTTCAAATAATTTTGGACCTTGAGCACTACTTTTAATTTTCAGATTCCTAAGTATTTTATTCATTATCAAATATGTATTTATGAGAAATTGTGTCTGAGTTAATGAGATGATCCAGGATATTGGTTACTTTATAAATATCGTAATGACTACGTTATAACTATAGATTGTAGGATTGAATGAATAGTCAAAAAAATAAAATAACTAAGGATTTGATTCATCATCTTCATCATTTTGTAAAGGACACACTGTCAATCGACTCTGCTGTCACAGTTATTCGAGACCGGCTTCTGGTTTCTGACGTGGTTTCTTACATTATTGCATCCCAGGAAAGCAAAACAGAGAACTAAATTAATTTTAACAATTGTAGTTCATGAGTTATTATATTAGGTCCTAGAAGTCTAGTAGAATTGTCACATAATTATGTGTTAATAATCTTTTTGTCTTAATTAGTCTAATTCTTCATGGTTGTCACCAATTACCAGCCAAAAAATGTCAAGGACAAAACATCTTCATAACCACCCAACAATAAAATGACGAAACGAAATAAACACTCTTAATAACTTGTTCCCAGTTTTGACAGCAATAATTAGCTTTTGTCACGGCGTATGTCCGTCTGTCACGTCTACACGTGCTCATAAACAGTCATTAGAGATTAATTTCACAGTATAAATATCATATTTCGATTGGTGAAGACACACATCTCAAACTCATCCTGTGGAGGATACATCGATAGAGATGAAGTCGTTTTTGGTGTGTATAATTTTTCAATAAAAAGTGTGCAGTGTATTCCTATAAATAAAGTGTTAAAATAAAGTGATTCATAAGTGAAAGCGTTGTTGAAATCAAATCTCTATTTGTTTTGCAGTTATTCCTGTGCCTGGCGGCGGCTGAAAAGTTGGATCGATCTTACTTGCCACCTCCTGGTGCTAAGTTTTCTGGTGGTGTTCCTGGTGATATTCAGACTCCGTTTGAAATTCCTAAGGAAACCTATTCAACTACTTTACGTCCTGAAAATAATAATGGAGGCCTTTCACCTGATGATACTCAAGTAGAAATCGGAATAAACAGAGGTGTACCACTGAGACCAGGGATTTCAGGAAATATAACGCCAGGCTCCCAGGGATCTTTGGATTACTATCAAAATACTTATAAATTGCCTACAACGACAACTTCTTATGCATTTACTACAACGACAACTCATCCTCCTGTAGAAGGATATGAAACATCAACAGCGGCTATTAATCCAGTAACTGGTCTTTCGCCAACCGCATTTGATTTTCCAACTACATCTTCTGGCTTTATCAGCCCAGACTACCAAGGAAACCAACAAGTTCCATTTCAACAAACACGGCAACCAGGACGTGTACCACCTAATAGTCCTATCCAATATTTAGACACTTCAACTCTAGCACCGAGTGCTCATTTTCTAGATCAGAATCGACCTGGAACAGCGGCCGCAAGTTCTGATCGTGTTCACAATCAACATCCAGGCTTTCTTCCTGCATCTACTCAAAGTCCCAGCTTTATCACTTATGATGGCACTACATCTCAACCAAGTCTTACTCAGGGTACTAATTTCAAGTTAGGTGAAAATCAACGCCCCAGTTTTCAAACTGGATCTATTCAAGGACCTAATTTTACACCAGGCGAAGACTTTTCTCAATATCAGAAAAACCGCTATCCAGTATTTAATGCTGGACAGCAAACATCTGCTTCAACTACGTTTGCGCCAATTACAACTCCTGGTATATATGGCGGAGATCTCGATCAAGGAATAATTTCAAATAAAAATGTTCCTTTCTCACAAGGAAATATTCCTTCAGTTCAAGGTGATCCAACTCAAAGACCCAATTACTCTAATCGAAATTTACCTAAGTATAATGTTCATTCAGGTCAACAAGAGGCTTATCATCCTGATTCATATAGACAACCAGGGCAAGCCCAATTTGAAGTTAATCAGGAAGGGTCTACTGCTCCGGACTATCCTATTTCTCAAATAGACCAATTCGGAAGACCCGTAGTACAAAACAACAATGTATATAAACCCATCTCTACTGCCTTGCCCACTGAATTTACTCCTAATTTAAATCAGTTTTCTAGTATTATTCCCGGATCTCAACCATCTGCAACTACTGCTTATCCATCTGGATCTTACTCTACAACTCCACTTTATCCTGATAATAAAAATCAGGTGGGTCAAACGGGTCTTATTCTACGTCCAGAAAGACCGCAAGCTGAATCCGACAGAAATGCTGTTATTCTCAATTACGAAAATGTGATTACACCTGAAGGATTTGCATACACTTTTGACACATCAAATGGTATCCATGCTGATGAAAGTGGAACCGCTGTGGATGGCGTAAAAGCTAAGGGTAGCTATTCTTATATAGGAGATGATGGAAAGTTATATAGTGTATTTTACACTGCCGATGAAAACGGTTTCCAACCACATGGTGATCATTTACCCACATCTCCACCAATTCCGGAAGCTATCAAAAAGGTGATTGAACAAGCAAAAAAAGATCACGAAGAAGGCATCTATGATGACGGTAAGTTGTATTACTGTTTAGAAAATTAAAAAAAATTTTTTTAGTTTTTTCAATTTCCCATAGATATTCTTAAAATTTTTGTTTTGTCTTATTCATTGCAAAGTAGATAAAGTAGGTAATGAAGTCTGTTTTCAATCTACTAAATTTTAAAAATGTGATATTAATTATTTCATATAAATTTTAGGAATTTACGATGAAGAAAAGTATGGACATAAAAAATATCAAGGTCGTAGGCCGCAACATCCAAATCAAGTTAATATTAAAAATAAAATTCCAGATAGACTTGGTGACCAAAAGAATACAGTAACAGATAGGGAACAGAAATATGTACCAAATAGAAGCAATAAAAATCCAGCTTCAACAAATCAAGATGATTACGATTACATTGAACATGAAACAAGTCACGATGACGGTAAAGACTCACTTATTCATAACGAAAGACGACCAGCTGACAAGACCTTGTTTGCACGACCAGAACATCATGAAAAAGAATACCCGCAAATGACTTCTGGTGAAAGATATAGGAATGATGATGAAGTATATTCTGGGCCCATGTACAGACCTGGAGGTGATAGAAGGCAGTTTGGTGGAAAATTCTCTGTTCAGAATCCACTTGAAGCTGTTATGAATAATTTGAAACCTTATCAAGAAAATAATTTAGATAAAGAACATAATTACAACATCGACGGCAACAAAAGGAAACCTATTAGTAATCAGTCTATCCTAAATCATGGGGAAAATCTAGATAATATACAAAATAATAAAAACAATCAGGATGACTTTGAAAATAACAGGCGTCCAACTGCATCACTATCAAATTTGAATAACGATGGACATGGAAACTATGACAGTAATTTATCTTATGACATAATAGATAACGAAAAACCTATTCAATCACTAAATACTGCAGAAGTTTCTTCTGCTTCTGATAGTTTTCCAGAAAACCGAAACAGACTACGACCAGTTACTTCTACTAACCAACCTTTCGATCAATCAAATGTATATAAACATCAACATAGCAATATGTACGGTAATATAAATAAATATTTGCCTGAAAAGGGTAACTCTGATCATTCGGAGCCTAGTTCGACTACATATTCTCCTAACTTAAGCCAATTCAACGCGTCACCTGTTGAAGATCGTATACATCAGCGAATTGAAAGTTCTCGTGGACAAAATAACCGCCCACATTCATACAGTTCATCTTCAAATATTCCTGTGGCTCCTGACGATGTGACAGTAACAAATAAATATAATCTAACTGCATCTAATGTACCTGGTACGATAAAATCTTATTATCCTACTTCATCCAATCAATACAAATCTACGTCTGCACCTCAGCAAGATAATGAATACAATATAAGTGATGTTACTGAACCAGGTTTGAGTGATCAGATTCGAAAATCAAAACGTCCAATTGCTAGCCATCATCCTAGTAACGTCAATAAATATACAACGATCCCTCCAATAAATAAAGATGCAGGTTATGAATATTTACCACCTCAAAGAAAATTTGAACACGATTCTCATTTTTCACAAGACTCCCGAGTTCCATCCAACAAAATACTTTCTCATAAAACAACTTACTTCACCCAAGGAGAAGTGGCTAAACCGTTTATTACGCCTGACGCATCGCGTAATGAAGATATACTAGAAGATGACTATGATCACTCTCAAGACAATCAGTATAGAAAACCTCAATTGCACCAAGTTCATTCAAGTCAGCAACCTATCAACACGTCATTCCAAACTTATAACAAGGGAAATGGACAAGAAAAATATGATGTTTCAAGACAACAAAGGCCAGACTCTAGTCAAAATGGACGATATGAAAATCAAAAAAATATTAATCGTCCTGAAACACCTGAAGAAATCAAAACCATCGGATCATCTCATCGACCGACATACCAACAAATCCAATCAACGTCAAGACCACAACATCAGTTTGAACCGTCCATTTCCATTTATAATACTTCCAAAGGAGCACCCACAGGTACAGTAAGACCACAAGATGATGACCGGAACTACAATAAATATGTAGATAAATCTACATACGCACCTTCTTCTCCGACACCATCAGACACTACTCATTTTGACGTCTCACAGCCCACTCAAACAATTCCTAAACAACAAAATACTAACAAACACATCGGCGTCAATGATCAAACTCCATCTATTCAAGGTTTCTTTCCAACAACTACTCAAACACCTCCACAAAGTCCAGGACGCTATGATGTAAGACCCACACAAAATATTTACCAACAAACATCTTCAAAATCACCGTATCAAACTACATACAAACCATTAGTAACAGTTACTTCAGGACTAGATGCGGAAGATGCTCCTGATACTACTATTAGGCCAAATAAAATCCCATTTAGAAGACCAGGTATGCAAAATCAAGTTCCTAGCACAACTTATAGACCAGCTTTCTTTCCTAACAAACAAGTAACCGAAACTGCTGTTGATAATTTCGGTCGACCCCTAGTCGACAATGGCTCAACTAGTCTTCAACCTTATAGACAAGGTTCTTTAGTAACTTCTGGAAAAAAAGAACCGTCTAATCCAAACTCTCAAAGACCTCAAGTAGGTCAATCAGGTGTTGATAGATATGGCAGACCAACTGAACCATCGTATGTTATACCTGGAGGTTCAACAACAGAGAAAATAATTGGAGAAGACTTCACTGGACCAAAACAAGTGCAGAAATTTGACCCAGAGCGCGGCTATTATTACTGATAGAAAAGTGTAGCATACTTATTTATTTTTAATTTTTAATGTAATTTACTTGTGAAGCATGATGAAAATAATAAAAAAAGATTGATATTAAGAAAATTGTTTTTTATTTATTTACATTGTTCAGGATCAAAATTGACTAGAAATAGATACATAAGGTGTAAGTGTATACTTTTTTATATCGTCCACTGTACATGGAGCAAGCGTACAATGTAAACTATTATATAAAATCGAGAAATAATCATTAATTAACATGTAATCAGACAGTCCAATAATAAAAACTTTTTTTGAAACCATAAAATCATTTTAAAATAAACGAAGCTGAAAAATTAAAATTCAGTGTTATAGCAAAATATTCAAGACCAAGTTTTACTCTTATATACAATTTTTTATTGCTATTTTATATTTAGGTTTTGATGGCTTACAGAGTAGCTTTAGATTTTATTACTTAGGCTATTATTCAGCCTTAAACAATATAAAGCATTAGTATTATAGTTATCATTCCGCAGAGCCATCTATATATTAGTCCATTTACTAAACTAAACATCTAAGCATCATAGCTACATCAAGCTATGGTTTAATAAAGTATTGGATTAGACCCGCCTTTGATCTATACTAACGGCTTTTACATTTTAATTCTCAGTTGTGTCAATAGATGACGCTAGAGTATACATACTTTTGGCGCTTAAAAGCAAGAACGTGTTTATTCAGATAAAAAAATGTATAATAGAAAGGAATTTTACAAATAGGGAGGGAGTTGGCCAAGTTTGTTGGAGCGAAACTTCGTATTAATATATGTGTACGAGTTTCCGTAGGCACTGATAGGGTTAGTTCAGGACCAAATTCAATCTAGCAAGTCATAGAAAAATTTGTGATATGACTCATATCGCACTGATATGAAAGATATCTACCAAATTTTTACAATCGCAGTCGCTAGCTTGTGTAAGAATATCCTTATGAACTTTATGATAGGAACGATGTTATTGTCTCAGGCTGTCCCCGAATGGAAATAGCCTTCTTCCCACAGAATTACACGTTGAAAGTGGTCTGCATTCAGTGCCAGCCTGCGACCTTCGTCAGGTCATCTGACCATTCGGTCGGTGGTCCAACGCTGCACTTCATTTTAATTAACTTACTTTTTTGGTATTATCAATTGGGGTAATAGATAGATATCAGCTGTAAATGCTAGATATAACTCGGTAAGATAAATCAGATGAGTGAAAATTCTTCGAAAATTTAAGCTGCTCAATATTAGGCATATAACACAAAATAAATACTTAAATAAAGTTTATGCGAATAGCGAAAAAAAAAATTTTATTGCTCTGCAAAACGAATAAATCATATTGCCATAACAAATCGCCTTAAGCTCATTATTTAACCTTGGGACCTTGACTCTGGTAGTACTTACAGCATCCGTATAGTTTATAGGACCCCATTGACCCGAGGCAATTAGGACCACAAAAAGATAGACATACAAAAAACGTCATTAGCTATTACACATATCAAAATGTTATATCAAAAATAATTTAAATTTTAAGAAAGAAGTCTTAGCCATCATTAAGTAAATTATATCATCATATAAGCGATTTTTTAGTTGTATATAAAGCCAAGCTAGCCTATACGAGGTCAATAGCTTAGCTTACATATTCGTAACGTTCGAAAAATTAATGTGAAAAACTGTATAAGTAATTTACAATTTCATCATCATCATTTCAGCCGCAGGCTATCCACTGCTAGAGATAACCTTCCCCCCCCCAAGAATTTCCAAAGCGGCCTGCATCCAACGCCTGCCTGCGACCTTCTTCAGGTCATCCGACCATCGGTCTGTCAGATGATGATTCTAATTATACAGACTATCTTAGTGATATCACTAGTACAAAGAGTACAAACAATGAAAGTAGGAAAAATAGTATTACTGTTTCTACTCAATCTGTGTCAAAGTGAGTGACAGTGATAGTTCTGATGACAGATTGCAACGAGACAACATAATCACAGTGAATGACTCTGAGGGCGATAGAAGTTTTGAGACGGATGATCCTTTTGATGAAACATACGTTTCAGGAGAAACTGCGGTGGCTGATGAGTCATCTGATACAGACCATTCAACATTCATAGTGATGCAGAACAGAATCAGCGATAACGATGAGCCAACTACTGTGCAAGAAGCTCTGAGCAGCACAGAAGCAGCCAGTTGGAGATCAGCACTGTCGGATGAGTATCAATTATTAATTAAAAACTAGCGACCCGCCCCGGCTCCGCATGGGCATAAAAACCATCCTCTTGAATCACTATCTATAAAAAAAAAACCGCATCAAAATCCGTTGCGAAGTTTTAAAGATTTAAGCATACAAAGACCAGAAGCCAGTCAAACATAAATGGGTGTCCAAAAGGAAACTTGGCCTGGATTGTCGCGATAATTTTCTGTGTGTGACAAGATGCTCGCTGCAAATAGCCACGAGAGACGACTATCTTTGAATTAACGCACCAATTAATCAATTATTTCAATGCTTACTTCATAATAGTATTCTCAAAGGCAAAACAAATGTCACGACTATCTGAAAAAAAAGGCTTAGAGTATGAAACCAACTGGAGACGACACGCGCACTATTTCTAATAGAAATAAGTTTAATAATAAGATTTAATACTTTAGGCTGTTTTCTTGCTGAAAAAGTCTGCTACAACTGCGCGTTTGGTGAGGAAACACACACAATAAGTATTAACATAAATACCTTAGTGCTAAGCACATACTAGGCAAAATTAACGAACACAAGAAAAAAATAAATACCTGAGTCGAACTATTCTATCCGAAGACATGAGGACGTTGGGCATAATCCTAGAAATGACGCTAAATCGAAATATGGCGAAAAAGTATTAGAGGTGCCGACCCCTTACAGGGATAAAGGCAAGGAGATAAGAAGAAGAAAAAAATACACAAACACAAATACACGCAGTATTACGCGGTCATAAACCTTTGGATCAAAAGGGTCACTTGTTGGTGACCACTCCGGTTGATTTCATGCTCTTATAAAAAAGGCGTATCGATAATTTCATCGCTCGAATGTGATGTAATGAAGACACGTTTTGTAATTTGAATATCGTCTTGTAAGTTATCCATTCTGACCTATCTGACAGGTCTAGATAGGTCTATATGGTAGCCGAATATGTAATAATTTAATGACTAACTTGCGCAAATTAGCCGCTGGGTCTCGCACCCGCTTGTCTTATGGAACTGTTAATTGATTGAAAATTTTATATGTTTGCCTTCTAAAATGTATAAATAAAAAAATAATTAATTTGAATTTTCTTCTACTTACATATTTTTTTAACTTTATAACAAAATATGTGAATGGCAGACTTAAAGTCGTGGGCTTTAAACTATTGCCGTTACATTATAATATAACCTAAATAAATAGCAAAGAATATAATTATATAAATAATTTCAATTAAAATAATTGTGCATTACTTTTTGGGAATCGTCAAGGCTTCACCAAGTTAGTTTATGGCAACTGTGTGTCATCTCTTTAATTAAATTGATGAATTTATTTGTGGGTTTGATTTCCACGGAAAGCATACTTTATTTAGTTGTTCCCAGTTTGTTAGGACATTGCAGGCGTAAATCACCTGATTGTCTGTTAGTAAGATGATTCCGGCTTCGGAAGGCGCGTTAAGCCGTTGATCCCGGCTGAATCTGGTAGACTATAAAGGAACCAAGATAGAGAGTGCATTGTGCAGGGTCGATTGATCGTAAGACCTTACCACTAAACGAAATGATGATGATGACTTTTTCTTAAACAGTTCTTTTAGTACGTAGTTATGGTAAGAAAAAGCCTAATTTTTTGTTTGTTTGTAATATCTTTATTGCTTTAAAATACATAGTAAAAGGAACATTATTTTATTTTGTTTGTTTGGTAAGACAAGATTCTGAAAAATTTATTGATACCTAGTTGAATGGGTGCGAAAACCTATCATCCAATCTTGCACATTTAATTACAGTAAGTGATTATTGTAATATACACTAAGTTAAGATAATCATGAACTTTTGAACTAATTAATCATATCTGTACAAGGCAACGAAGCAATTTAATTTATTTGGCAATAAAATTCAATTTAAATTCTAATGGAGATCGCCCGCGGCTCATCCTATGTACAGTCAGCCAAGTGCGAGTCGGACTTTTACCCGAAGGGTTCCGTACTGTTAACTATTTAAATACTTGTTGCCGTTATTAATATCGATCAAAACTCTGCAAATCACGTTTGTTGCATGAAAAAAATATTATTTTGTTTTTATTGAATTATTTATTTGATAAGTGAATATTTATTATAATTAAATCCTAAGTTTATAATATACTAAGTTTAATTATAAATGCGAAAGTGAGTTTGTATATTTACCTCTTCACGCCCTATCTACTGAACCAATCTTTCTTAAATTTTGCATACACATAGTTAGGAGTATTAAGAAGGACATAGGATACCTTTCATCCCGGGGAAAAACACTGTTCCCGAGGGAATCTCACGCGGGTGAAGCCGCGGGCGATAGCTAGTATAAATATTTCAAGCGTCCAACTATTGCCGTTAACATACAGCAAATAGATCGCCATTAATGGCATTTCTATCTTGATTTCCTCCATGTTTCGGAAGCCGTTGATCTCGGCTGTTATCGATAGATGGCATTCGTTAGGTTATGTCAGATTTCTTTAGACAGCCTGAAAACACTTTCAATGTTGGCCACTTACTTACCTGGGTTATATTCCAATTGGTCTGGTTCTCCTATAAAAAGGGTTACCGAGGTCAGACGGCAGTCGACCCATTGTAAATCCATCAAATCAGGAGCACGCTAGGCTTTGAAGCATAAGCTGATGCAACTAGGAAACACGCTCGGATGATGATAATAGCAGGTGAGATACTTATCATCAAAGCTTCAGACATTCTATGTATGTCCTGTCAACATGAAATTCGTGATCAAAATAAGTCCATCTTTTCCAATAGACTGGTATGCCAACTTTTACGGCGGAGGTCTTAGGGTCACGAACCAATGTTCCAGTGAACTACAATGCATCGTTATTGTATAACCTTGATATTTGGTTCTATTCAGACCCTAATATGTTGCGTTTTTATCTGATTGGGCCATTAAATTTTTATGGCGGAGCAAATGTGAGAGAAATGTCAATGTTTTTCTCGTGTCGATGACTCAAGTTTTGCCAGTTCGCTGCAGCTTGGGTTGCACTTGTTATCACTCTTATAAGGTTACGTTAAGAGTTAAGAAAATAACTTAGAAAAAGCTGACTCGAAGCTCTATTTTTATATTATATGATATTTACCAGAATTTGTTAAGTTTAATAAAGTTTTACACTGTATAATAAAAGTTGCTACTGATGCGAAATAAATATGAAAAGTCAGGAAGAAGAAATAGATAGACTTCTGATTTATGATATACCACTCTCTTTTTTTCCGTCATCGTAAGAAGAAAGATAATCATGAATATGATAGGAGAGACAGATAAAAGTATTAACAATCTTTCCAATACCAGACTGGTGTAGGTTTATTACATACAAAATTATCTCCTTGTTAGTTCATCTTAAATAGTGGTTAGAGTTTGTGGCGCCACTTCTTCTCCACTTGCGCTTTGAAAGTGGTGGTAAACTTAAAATAAGTAACAATTGACGTCAATAAGTGATAAGAATATCCTATATTGAAAATAAACAATTTGAATTTGAATTTGAAAGTGGTCATGTTCCTGGACACATACAACCTGAGTCTCTTCAAGGCTAGTATGAATAGGCTTCTTATGAGATAGCGAGCTCCGCTTAGACACCTGCGCATAATATCAAATAGGATATTGTATTAAAAAAATCAGTCTGAAATATGACTTTCTGCTTAGTCCTAAGGTGTGATTGGCAATGAATGCCTTATGGCATTAAGTCTGTTAAAAATAAAAATATAATACTGGCACATTTTTTTATTATCAAAATACACAATTTTCACCATGGAGTCAGATGTTTAATTCATTCCCAACAAAGTCCACCTGTGTATTATTTATGAAGTGCAATAAAGTTTAAATAAATAAATAGAGAAGAAAGTGTCAACACAAAATATTAAAATGAAATTCTCATCAAAATAAGATAGATAGATATAGGTACTCTTTATTGTACCATTAATATAAAAATCAAACATTTTGATATAAATTCAAACAATGTGTACCTATGTTTGACTCAATATATATCCGACCGAATATCAAAATGTATTCGAAGGCTACTGTGGTTAAAAAGAAGTAAACGTACAGACAAACACCAAGGCGACTTCTATTATTTCTCTTTATTGATACTGAGTGTCAATATTTCAATTAATTCTTTTAGTTAGCAATTACATTAAACATTTGAAAGGCATTATCATTCTCGAACAAAAAAAAAATGCGTCGCAAAAAAAAATTCACTTCGTCCAAACTGAATAGATTAAGCTTGAGTTGTAAATGTTTCGCATTGCTATTAAACAAATTAATCATTACTTACAAAACTCCAAACAATAGAATGGAGATGATCATCTAAATCAGTAGTCAATTTGCTTATGACATTGACAGTTAATAAAACTAATGTTCTTATCTTTATAATCTTTCACTTATTCATTGCAAAAGGAATATACAATAGAAGCGCATGGTTTTACGCAAGTAATAATTCTAAGTATTTTGTGTAACGTAATAGGTCGTGCGGATGGACTATTATCGCCTGGGGAGAGGTGGGAGCAGTTGGGCGACTTTTTAATGCGATTTTTTTTATGAAATACAGCTATTTAAAAATTATGCCTTTTTCGATCAAAGTCATGTTTGTTTGAATCATTAAGTTTGACATCGGAGTAGCTGGGTTAATAATTGATATAATTACCTACAGGATATGAATTAGCAAATGAAAAAAATCTACTTTTCACCAATTATTTTTTTACGGATTTTCTAAGTTATAAGTATCAGATATCCACATAAGGACTTCATTTACTGCTTGCCAACAAGCAAATTTAAAATTTTCATTTTCATCAGGATTTCAGTCGCAGACAGTCCACTGCCGGACTAGCTGCCAAAGATTTCCACCATAACCGGCTGATTCGTACTTTAATTTTTTTTAACCATTTATTTATTACAGCATCACATTTATGTTGCTTAGCACACTATAACAATAAAACTTCTATTGTGTTTTCAAAAACGTCCAAAAACGTCGCGAATGTGTTAATTGAGACGTTTTTTTTTCTGCATTTTTTTATGAACATGCCTATGAATTTACCTCATTTAGAAGCATGCGCTTGTCACATGTTACTCCCTTGATGTGTTTTTTTATATACTATTAAGTAGGCTAACAGGCATACGGCCCACCTGATGGAAAGCTTTAACCGCAGCCTGTGAGACGCCTGCAATACCAGGAGCATTGCGAGCGCGTTGCCGACCCTGGAGGAATCTTTTTATTCCCTACGTGATTATAGAAATTGTCAAAAAAGTCGCAAGTCTGCTTGCTAACTCGACGAATAGTCGACTGATCGATACTGAACGTTTCGCCACACGATGTAGATCACAGATGTTGTATACAATAATAACTCGGCACTTGTTTTATGATAATTTCAACAAGTTTCTTGGTTTATATTTAGGAGATAGTCCGATAGTTAGAAACAAAATTTATTGGAAGGAATTCAGATGCGTAGGAATGGAAACCGGTGCTTAGGACCCAAAAATAACTATCTTTATTAACTTAAACCTTTTTTAAAAAGCAGCGACTGACAGCTGTCTCGATAGATCTCCTCCGTGGCGTAATGGTTAACATGCCTGTACATCACTCAGGAGGTCCCGGGTTCGATCCCCGTTAAGTCAAGATGAAAATTAATATTTTTCTGATTGATCTGGATCTTGGATATTTATTTATACCTATATGTAGGTATTTGTTTTAAAATATAGTATCGTTGCGTTAGTATCCCATAACACAAGTCTCGAACTTACTTTGGGGCTAACTCAAGAAACATTTTAACCTACGAAAGTGGAAAAAATAATTCTTTTTTCACAACCAGTTACCAAACAGCGAAAAAAAAAATCTTCTCTTGTAACTGGTTAGGTAAATTTAGTTACCAAAGTGGACGAAAGGAATCTGTGTGATTTGCCCCTACATATTTATTTATTTAATGATCTTATTTCAACCGTAGCATTGTAGGTCAGTCTACTTTAGGTCATCTGTATGACAAAATAATTACTACAGATTATACATTTAGACATTTCGTCATCAACATGACGGCAGCCCTTCAAGTCGGCGTATGCTTCTATGCATATTTAAATGTTAGACTATTTCATTAGACAATCATAGCCTTAGGATGACTCGTGTTTGTGTGATAGGCACGATGAAATACCGTAACTAATACGGATTTATTAGAGATTAAATCATGGCTTGCTTGGTTAAATCCTTCCAATATGTATAACATAGATTAGCCACGTGGAATACTCAATTCCCTTTTTATCGTACCTGAAAAGGGCGACATAATGAAATAAAATGGATAATAAGAAATAAGAATCATAATTTTATTGTAAACTAGCGACCCGCCCCGGTTTCGCATGGGCATTTTATGCCCACCTTTATTTCGAATCACTCTATCTATTAAAAGAAACCGAATCATAATCCGTTGCGTAGTTTTAAAATTATAAGCATACAAAGAGATATAGGGACAGAGAAAGCTACTTTGTTTTATACTATGTAGTGAATTATGTAAAGTAATGATTATTAAAGTGATAACTATCGTCATTATCATCGTTGATGTACGGGAGCATTTAAAAATATTTTTCAGGGTAGGTATATTTATTTAATTATTAATTATAACCTTTATTTCTTTAAAAAGGTTTTCCTTGGGTTCCCTTGTTTCTTTAAAAGTCTTGCTCTTAAATTTGATGATGACTGGATAGGAGTGAACAATGGCGTAAATTTGCCATAGACAATAAATACAGATGTGTGATCTTCTCAGTCAGGTCTAGTAGTTAAATATCTCATCAAAGATTAATTTATATTATTCTTAATGCGAATTTATCTCACTTGCATCAGCGCCATAAAGGTAGCGTGCTCTTGACATGACTGCGACCTCGATGTAATGCGATGTGCATTAGAAATGTAATATATTACTAATGAATCTCGTCATTTCTTCATGTGTATTGGAGTGCACGAAATAGGCGAGGTCGTTCTTATTTTCGCTCTGCTCATATCTCAGTTGCTTGCCATCAGGTTTTTTTACGTGCTTCGATGACAAGACAAAAATATACATGTTTATTCGTTAAACTAATTAACTAACAACAAATATCACTAATTAAAACTAAAAAAGAAACAAAAAAAACTTATAAACTAAAGGTAAAAAAAGACAAAAAAAAAAAATAACAAAAATTAGACAAAAATAAGAAATTAATAGTTGACAAAAATTCTTTATTCCACCAGTAAAAGTATATAATGCGGAAATTACAAATTGCTTTCATGCATACATTTGATGGGAAAAAAATACATAAGTTGCGAAGTCAATAGTGTAATCTTGTGAGGGCACACAAATAAAGAAGATTGTATTTTCATCATAGAACTAGGAACGCTGGACGCAATTTTTTTTTTTTAAATCTATGATTTTCATGTTATAAAAAAAAATCAAATAAAAAAACTATTAATTTACAAAATATGTCAAAAATAAATTTATAATCTACCTACTTTATTATTACAGAAATGATATCATAATATCATATTGGTGACAATGTCCTCCCTTTAGTCGTTTGCTCACTACTGAGCGTTGTGATGTGCCCGACCTTTCTTTGCGATTGATTGCGTTGGAGATCTGGATGTTGATTTGGTCAGATCATCGTCCTCTGGATTTCTTTCCGTCCATCCTGCCAGTGACCAAGAGCTTTCGTCTGGTTTTTCGCACTATGTAAAAAATACTGTATCCCTCTTTGAAAAACTGAATAGCCTTTTTTACATGATTATGTACAAAATTAAAATATTTATGGTTGAAAATTTAGGTAGTTGTATATCTATCTATATATATAAAAGAAAGTCGTGTTAGTTACTCCACTTATAACTCAAGAACGGCTGAACCGATTTAGCTGAAAATTGTCAGGGAGGTAGTTTAGAGCCAGGAGAAGGACATAGGGTACCTTTCATCCCGGGAAAAAGCACTGTTCCCGAGGGAAGTACACGCGGGCGAAGCCGCGGGCAAAAGCTAGTATATATATAAAAGAAAGTCGTGTTAGTTACTCCACTTATAACTCAAGAACGGCTGAACCGATTTAGCTGAAAATTGTCAGGGAGGTAGTTTAGAGCCAGGAGAAGGACATAGGATACTTTTTATCCTGGGAAAAAGATCCCGAGGGAAGTTCACGCGGGGGAAGCCGCGGGCAAAAGCTAGTTTATTATAAAAAAAATATTAAACCAACCTATTTCTCAGATTTCTCTGTAAAAAAAAATAAAGGTATACACTGGGTTCTAAACCATAAGCTGAAAACACGCTCGAACATTGAGAATTAGCTCATAAATGTTAGGTCAAGCCAAGTAGAGCCAAGAACGCCAAGTAGATTACCGTTTAGTAAACTAAATGCTAATCCGGAAACATCAGTCGGTAGTGCATTAATTACAGTACTAGGGGCTTAGCCAAAGTCACAATCGCAAAACGTTATCGAGGTACGACAAGAACCTCGTTAAAGTATGGGATTGACATTAGATTGACCACGTGATTTACCACAGCTTATGTCAAACCCTTACATTTTGTTCTTGTCGACATTCGTTAGTGTTTTGAAATTGTCAAGTGGCTATGGGTGCTAAGCCATAAAATTATATCTTCCATTTCCGTTACAGTACATACAGTGACTTTGTATGTCATTAATCATACATGGCAAGCGCCTTTTAAGCTAGCATATTTGCGTTTACGCCATTTGAGGATAAAATATACATTGTCTTAATCTAAAAGTAAGTACCTATTTATGTGACGATTAAAGATTGTTGCCCATTGATATCTATACACTAGTGTAAAATGAAGTCGACTGATTTGTATCTGTCTGTCTGTGAGAGATAAACTTAAAAACTACCAAATAGATTTTCTTGCGGTCTGTTACTAATAAATAGAGTGAATCCCAGGGAAGGTTATAGGTATATAAAAGTTTTTT
The DNA here is from genome assembly GCA_947044815.1 of Apomyelois bistriatella. Taxonomy (NCBI): domain Eukaryota; kingdom Metazoa; phylum Arthropoda; class Insecta; order Lepidoptera; family Pyralidae; genus Apomyelois; species Apomyelois bistriatella. The sequence continues at coordinate 1,805,054 of OX345705.1, forward strand.
TTTTTTACTCAGCTAATATCTAAACTTGGAACTGTAAAAAACCGCGAAGGCAATTTAAGCTTCAATCAGAAATACCACGCTAAAAGCCGTCAGATTCCGAACGTAACTACACCTAATAAATCTTTGAGATCAGTCTCAAACTAAGGTCTCAAGGCATAGAAACATTGACATCGATACAAATAGATATGCAATTGTGACTAAAAAAACGTAATTTTTGGTGACTTACTGCTTACAATGGTACATCGTCTTAGCACGTGCACGCGCATTCTACGTTAATTGTTATTTTCTTTACAGGTAAGTACTAAATTATTATCGACTATACTATACGTTATAACCATAAGGTTGCTCTCAGTAGCCAGATGTCATATCGCTGTGGCCGAAATCACTCTCTAGCTAAAAGCGCTTTTGTGCTTCATTGTTTTAAGTAAAGCTGTCTTATGAAATTTTACTTCCTCTTGCTCGGAAATAGCTTCATTATTTAAAAAAAAAACAATACGTCAATAGACTTATTGCTGGCCTAAGAGAACAATGTAATAAAAAAAAATCATTGCTGGCCGCTAATGGAGGTTTTTTAATTTACACGTTTTCATACATTAGGTTTTTTAGTTTCACTCTGGCCAGCCTACCAAAAAAAACCTATTCTTGCGGTCGTTAATGGAAATTGCTGGACACTTTTGTTTGGTTGGTACTAACCATTAATTATTGTATCGTTCAAAAATATGTATGAACATTTCAAAAAGTTTCATAAAAAGAACACAGCAAATGCTGACTTGCTGTTGATGCCATTTTAAAATTTTATATTTATTTATACGATGTTGTTTCGTCTCAAGAGGATTTCAGAGAAAGTAAAGTACTATTATAGCCTCGGCCGAAATCGCAAATTTAAAAAGCCTCGTCTCGTCCTTTTAAAAGCACTTGGCAAGGCCTCAGCTGCGCTTCGTAAATGGCTTTATTTCTGGCCTCGACAGTAATGTAATATTATTATTTTGTGATGCAATAAAGAGTATTTGTATTATTTTGTTTGTATAAAAGATAATATAATAAAACTTAAAATTAAAATTAAAACTTAAAACTTTTTTGTCTAATATAGCCTAAAAGACAATTGTTACTAACTTTGTGAGACTCATAATTTAGCATTCAGAAAGAAGTCCCGACGGAAGATCAGCGCTGGTCTTCCGCCGGGACTTCTAAAATAGGCCCTGACTCAGCATATGTTGGAGGTACGCCTCCAAGATATGCTGAGTCTGGGCCTATTTTTGAGAATGTTTTTTTTTTTTAATTTATTTTGTAACTTTTCTTGTTTTACTGGTTTATTCCCGGTCGTCCCCACCATGTTGTCCCCACTGGGGACGAGTGGGAAAAAAAAAGTTTCGTTCGTCCCCAGTGGTGACGATTGGCACTTTTTATTTCCCACTCGTTCCGCTATAGACCGAGAGTCAAAATACAAGAGGGTTTCAATAAGAGATTTCACGGTTTGTTAAAATGCTTAAATAACGCTTTTCTAAGCAAGACTGTCAATGGTTTTGATTGAAAGCAACTAAAAAACCGAGGTAATTAGGACAGTATTAACGAATTTACAATAATTCTTGCAGTGCGTATCACAGATAATCAACCTATTTACAATAACTCTTACAGTTTTAAACTGCGTATCACAGATAATCAACTTATTTATTAGGTAACAATTCTCGCAGATCTATGGAGCGTATCACAAATAATCAACAAATTAAAAATATCTTATTATGTATAACAGATAATAAACAAATTAAAAATATTTAACCATTATTATTGGAAAAATTATGTATCACAGATAATCAACCTATTTACAGTTATTATTATTACAGTTCCTATAACAGTTTTTGAAAAATGTAATAAGGTCTGTATAAAAAATCATGACTGATCACAAAATTATCACTTTAAATGATTTAAAAAATAATAAACATTTTAGAAGTAAACTACTTATCTAAACATTGTCAACATTGAATTATTGTAAATTCGTTAATACTGTACTAATTACCTCAGTTTTTTAGTTACTTTCAATCAAAACTATTGACAGTCTTGCTTAGAAAAGCGTAATTTAAGCATTTTAACAAACCGTGAAATCTCTTATTGAAACCCTCTTGTATTTTGACTCTCGGTCTATAGCGGAACGAGTGGGAAATAAAAAGTGCCAATCATCACCACATGGTGGGGACGACCGGGAATAAACCGTTTTACTTACCTATATTTTTTGCCTCCAAGATATGCTGAGTCAGGGCCTATTTTTGAGAATGTTTTTTTTTAATTTATTTTGTAACTTTTATTGTTTTACTTACCTATATTTTTTATATACTATTTCTACTTTACTTGCTCTATTTGTATTGTCTATTACTTTAGTTGGTCTTTGCATAAAATAGATGATTCAAGGTTAGTGGAGATCGCTCTACTTGTACCATAAAATTGGCATCGAGTCATCATTACCTTTTACGATGCTCATGTTTATTATGGCTGCTGAATTTACTTTATAAAGATATATTTTTATAACTTCCATTATTAAAATTGGATGATTATTCTAGTAAACAAGTTTATAAACGTGTTAAATAGAGATAAGCTCCTGAAGCTCTTGAAATTTTACATAAAGCTTCTTTACAAAAAGGAAATTTAGAATTTAAATCTTCTTACATTGAATTTATTTCTAGATAATTTATAAGTTTTATTGCTAAAAAAACATTAAATTCCGACAAATTGAGAACCTCCTCCTTTTTTTTGAGGTCGGTTAAAAATATCCTTTTACGCCATATTTTCTAAATGCGTGCGTGGCCTCAAAAGTTAAGTAATAAAAATAAGAATCAACTGAAAAAAATATACCTTAATTTTTTATTAAATTTAATTTTGTGTTTTTCTCATAACAGTTTATTAATTACGATATAAGTAAATATCTTATTTAAAGTTTTGTAATAAAAGTTTAACTGTTATTGATCTCATTGTTGCATCCGGATATTTGTATAGCTTTACCTATTTACTTAAGTAAGCTTATAACTTAAGTAGGCTTAAAGCTTATAACTGTAAGTTTATAACTCATGCAATATAATTATATACTATACTATACAGCTATAAACATGCTTAGATTTACACAGATAATATATTTATACACATACATACATATAACTACTTAAATACATATAACATTTATACATGAAGCATTGTTTGTTAGTTTTCAATAATTTGATTATACTAAACAAAAGTAAATACAAAAGTATAGATAATAAAACAAAAGTACAATGGCGGATTTATCCCAGAAAGGGATCTCTTACCACGCAGCCAGGAATTATGCTTCCCGTTGGAATCAAATCTACATTTTAAAATCTTGGCATACATTTTTTTTTCTTTCAAAACTTAAGTAAATTTATTTTATTTAAAAAGTAAAAAAAAAACTACAAACTTAAATAACTAATATTAATAAAATTAAAACTAAAACTTAAATTACTAAAATTATAAATAAAACTTAAAAATCTAAAAATTGGTGTTCTTGCGGCACGGTGCCAAGAACCCCAGCTGCATTGCCGCGCTGAATAGCATACTTGTATTACAAATGTTAATAATCATAAGACCATCAAATCGTATTCATATTTTTTTTTTACAATCTTTAAGTACAGAATAACAATGTAGCACTTATGTTATCTAGATCTACATGTATTTTAGTAACCTAATTAAAATGTACAAATTATATTACTTGTTAAATCTAGTAACATCGTATTCTAACTACCATCGTGTTCTATTCACAAATCCTTCATTATAATACCAAATTAGCCACATGAGGTATCAATTATGAAAATGATCGATAATGAACCAACAAATAAAATGCCATAACATTGTTACTATCATAACCTAATTATTAACGTGTGATTAATTGAATAATTTGTAAGATTTATGCTCATATAAAGGTACGTTCAGATACACAAGGTGGAAATGTCGGCACTGGTAACTACAATGTCTACTGTCTGTCCTCTGAAATTCTTTTTACAGGAAATTTAATTCAATAGCATAGAATAGGTACTTACATAGCACTGCCATTAGAAAATTAGGACAAATAAAAGATACTATACCTTTCTCTGCATCACTCACTCACAAACTTGGTTGACTGGTAGATAAAGCCAATTGTGTAATAAATTTTAATAAATAAATGAAATATTCATAGAACTAATAAGTAACTGTTACCTTTAAAATATAATTAATTTTCTAGGCAACTCTTTGTTGACTAGTAGAAAATGGTTTCCGCATTAAGCACTTTGTGTAAATGTAATGACATTAAATAAATAGGATAAATACTTCAGAAGCCGAGAAGTGGTACTTAAAAACTCTGACACCAGGTGTATGGTAAATTTACCATCATCATCATCATTTCGTGTAGGTGACACAGTCAACTGACGATGCACAACCTGGTGTCAGAATTCTTAGGAACCGACTCTCGGCCTCTGACGTGTTTTTTAACGACTACAAAATGGCAGCCGGGACCAACGGTCTAACGTGCCTTTCAAAGCACTGAATCATCTTTATCATCAGACAATCAGGTGATTCAAGCCTGCAATGTCCTAACCAAACTGGAAACATCTAAACAAAGTATGCTTCCCGTGGGAATTCGAACCCACGGCGGAGGCAATTAACGATGTAACACAATATGATATTGATAACAGAAATAACTAAATAACTAACAACAAATATCACAAATTAAATGTAAAAAGGAAACGAAAGAAAAAGAAGAAACTTATAAACTAAAAGTAATCTAAAGTTCCCATCACGCAAGCAGCATTGCCGGGCTGGATAGCGATGGCTATCCTTTGTGCGAGAAAACTGCCCGTGCGAGGGTCACCCGTTGTCTCCATTAGACGTTTACTGATCTCTCTGTGAAGCCCCAGTGCGCCAGCCCCCCTTGAACCCAATGTCTCGACACCGAAGGCCAAAAATTCATATTGGGTGCCGAGACAACTGTCTTTACGATTTGATGACAGGATCAAATTCGTACTCAGTATATGAAAGGACCCTAATAGTTCAAATGTGGTTAGTTATGTTATACTAGTCAAGATTCGATGTAATCGTGGGATGCTCTCTTGCAATCGATTTAGCAATGGCCGTAAGGTTACGCATTCCATTTTAAATGATGTAAAATTATCCTGATTGCTGGGTGGGCAGGAATTTGATCTGTAATTGTGGGTGATGAGTATAATCACATACTCAGATGGAGTGTCTCGTATATATTTGAAGCCATTTATGAAAATAGACACGTTTTGAAAAACAGTGTATTTTTTTTTTTTCATTTTTCTTATGTAGAGATCATTTGCCAAGTGCGAGTGTGACTTTCGTGCATTGAGGGTTTCGTTAGGTTTATCGTCATGTTATAAAAATAGACACGATTTGAAAAGCAGTTGTAGGTAATGAATGCGCAGTTAATATATCTAGTAATTTATTTTACAAAACAAATCGTTTAACTAAAAATCACAAAGGTTTTCTTCCGTCTCCCTAACAACCAAGCAACAAAATCCGTCATGGATAGTTTTATAGTTTTTTTTATTTGTTCTGTGCAATCGGCGGAGGTTTGACACCTTAACCGATTGCACAAGAACAGTGCATCCCCACATCGTTTATATTTTGTATTTTTCATATATAGAGATTAAAAAAATTCAAAATGACCGGTTGGAAGCGGCCTGCATCCAGCGCCTGCCTGCGTTTAGGTCATCTCACCATCGGGTTATATTTAGATTTTCGCTGTCCTATAATATTATATAAAAATTCCTTTGTTTTAAAATGTAAAATATTTTTACAGTTTTTTTTTATTTATTCCTAACCAAGGGGGTAATGGTGGTCATGACTCTCAGCTATTAGTAACACGACTTGAAAGAAGAAGGACAACCATTTTTCCACACTTTACTTACCAGTAGGTCGTGACCACCGTAGGCGACTGGCTCATATGTCACGCTTTAATTAGTTTTTTATTAATTAACAGTAATTACTTTATGAGAAATGCCATGGACACCGACCATCCAATTTTATCATACTGCAAATGAGAACAGAATATTAACATTATTTTTTCAAGTTCAGGCTGTATTGAGACTAATTACCTATCATTTAAAATAGAGTTCTCATATACATGTATGTAGGATATACCATTTAAAATAAATGCTTATCTTAATAGGTTATGACTATGCTACACCATATTGAATTAGGGTGTGAACTGATTGAGAACATAAATAATTTATAAATTTTTTTTTTTTTTTTAGCTTTTGTCGAAAATGCTGATAGAGGTATTCCGTGACCAGAGGGCTGGTAAACCTTGCTCACAGGATAACCATTGTCATTCAATATGGCAATGCAGCCAGCCTTCTTGGCACATTACCGCAAGTTCAGCCTTTAACGGGACTGTACATTTTGTTATTATTTTCTTGTTTTTATTATTTTTTTTAAGGCTGAGAGGCAACAATACGTGACATTCTAGGTAATTCCTACAGTCAACATAGGTAATGAGATTGTTTTTATTTGTGACGGTTTCATTCCAGTTAAACTAAAAAAAAAGGACTATAATGCTTTGCTGTTATTTTGATAATAGAAAACATAAAATACACGATTAACTGAAAAAAATGTATTGCTCATTGAAGAAAATAATTTAAATACCTAACATTAAAAGCTTTTCTTCAAATTTTCATTTTTAAACACATTCCTTAAAGATACATAATTTAAGCGTATTTTCCAGTAGCATTTCAGCTGGTCATAGATTAAAAAAAAAAAAATTGCGCCGCGCGCCTATTCCAACTTCATTGGTGGTGGTACTAGTTGTTAAAATGGAACGACTGCCGTCTGAAATCCATAACTTATTATTATCATTTTTTATTTAATTATTTACTTCTCATAACTTACGGGCTAATTACAATATTGTTTTTGCCAAACTACATAATAGTTTAACGGCAAAATGATAAGATCCAATTTTATTATTTCTATATAACTCTTATTTTACTTGAAAAAAAAAATTATAGACAAACATACCAATAATTAAATAAAAATATCACGACGAATAAAACACGATCGTTTCGTCAGGTCAAAACGCACCTTAACACAGGCGATCTAAATATTACTAAAACACATGAATAATAAAATCGGTTACATTAATTACATCGTGATGTGAATCTCATGAGATAAGATGTAGCAATTATCACAAATTGAGGCAGGAATCCTAGGACGACCTTCTTTTTGCTCTCATGAAAGTCTAATGGATCTGGAATGCTATTTTTGAAATGTACGACACAGCAAAATCGGTGTGTCGAATGATTATCGTCCGTTTTCGAATGATTTTCATGCGACACAACCAGTTACTCGAACGATAATCATTCGACTCACCGGTTTTCGGTGAGTCACACTTCTCAAAAATAGCACTCCTGATCCACCAACTTAAAATTTAATAAACTACAGACGGTACGTCCTGATTTGATGACCCAAATCAGGACTATGATTAAAAAGCGTACCATAGGCTCTGATGTGTAAACTAAAGCAACCAGGAGACACACTCGGATGAAGAATTATACGGATCGTCATTGAAATAACAATGTACCTCGAAAATAGCTGTGTGTATGGCATGTGGTATTTATTATTTACTTATTTTATGGCGCTAGCTTAGAGGAACACTAACCTGAGCTCCCTAACAAAAATTCAGGATGTAGGAACTAAAACAGCGAAACTGAAATGGGACTGGGCAAGACATGTGTGTCGTATGCGGCCAGAAAGGTGGGAACAATGACCACTTTGTGGATACCGGACGGCCGGCGAAATAGAGGCAGACCAAGGAGGAGGTGGCGTGACGATCTCGACACCTTTTTGGACAAGTGGCCAGAGGTTTCCATGGATAGGGATGAGTGGAGAAGGAGGGTGGAGGCCTTTGCCCAGCAGTGGGACACATTAACAGTAGGCTAAAAAAATGAGTGAAAGCTTACAAAAGTACCATAGTTTGCAGGCCTCACTCGAGTTGTTTGTAAGATTATGTCTGGAGTTTTTTAGTCTATGGGCGACTCAGATAAGTTATAAAACTTATTTGAAATATAATTATTAAGGACTTTAATTACTCGAGTTATTAGAATATATAGAATATTTACAGAGTGCTTATTTGATGATTTCTGTAATAACATGTGTAAATTCATATTTATTTATGGCTTCCTAACGACACGCCCCGGCGTTGCATAATTGTAAATGTATTCTAATGCCGGCCGTCTATTCTCTTCCGACGGAATAAATTACTACCTTTTTTAATCGGATTTCTTACTGAAAAGTCGTGTTTATTGTTTTCATTGAATAGATTATAATTTTTCTTTCAAATCGTGTTCCTCATGGCTGAGGGTCGTGACCACCATAATCCAAATTGGCAGTTAGTATCCTCCAGTCAGGTCTAGTCTGGGCCCGGTGTTATGGCCTCTTGGGGTAGATTATAATAATGTTAGTGGCTGTGCTGATGTGATATCCATACTCAAAAATATTTTATTAAGTACAACGAAATATGTTACTTACCACCAGGTGGGATCATGGTCAATCGCTGGACATTGAATACGTAAATAAAAAAGGAAATTGTTATAAGCATTTTTCAAGGATCAGACAGTCATTGAATTTACTGGGTACTGTAGCTTATTTGAAGCCATGAGTTGGCAGGGTCATTGTGACACTCAAGGTATAAGAGCATATAACGGGTACGTAACGTAGGTTGGGCACCCATTCTTTTTTGGGCCCTAAGCTTAATTGCCAACCTATTTGTATCAAAAAAAACGTGTGACACTCGGGGACTACCGCGGTAAAGCTTCGTTACGGAATTTCTTAATTCGGTCGCCGCGCTCAACGCCGATAAAAGCTATGCAGTTTAAAAATAACTAATAAGATTTAATTGAATTTCTGCCACTTAGCATATAAGGTGCTATTTAATTCTATTCGACTGATGTGCAGGTAAAATATTTGTGCCGTTGATAAATCTAGTATTTAAAAAACCACCTGGCGCGTCTCGTGAGCAAACGAAAGAATGCCGACTATTTAGTATGTCGTTGTATAAAACATTATTCCAATGAGGATTCTCAAAGTTAGACCATGGATCGTCATAAGAAAATTTTCCATTAGACTATAAAAAACGACTAAGGCATAACCTGTTATTTAAACTAAAAAGAGACTTTAAGAGATCCCATTCTAGGATAAATCCGCCATTGTACTTTTATTTTAATTCAATGCTTTTGTACTTATATTTGTTTTAGTACAATAAAGTTTTTACAAACAAAATAAACAAGACTCGATTAGGCAACCTGAATCTAACAAACTGTATCATGATCCTGTAAAAAGGATAGATAGATAGATAGATATACTCTTTATTGTACCATTATCATACAAATTATACATGTTGAATACAAATACAAACAATGTGTACAAAGGCGGACTTATCGCTGATGCAATTTCAAGGATTACGGAGTTTAGACGTCAGTCAATTTATTGTTATAACCAGTGCCGCCATATATTGGAACATGATGAAAGCGTACCTTTTGCTCTAAAGCTTAAGTTGGTGATGTTACTAGCAAACGCGCGTATTCTTTTTAATTATTAATTTTTTATTTCAGGCAACAAAATGTACATTATTGGCTCATATTAATAAAAACCTTAAAGTGATTTTATTTTAGTCTAATATGCCTAAAAGCTATTCTGCCTAGTACTAAAATATTTCTGAACTAGAAGGTCAAAATACCTACTTGTCATAGTGTGGGCTGCTTAGTTTACCTACCAAGCAAACCCTGGTGTAAGTGTTCTTTCATGAACTGCCTTTCGGCCGCTGACATGGTTCATGTTATGACAACCACTACCATCAGAGATATTAATGACCGAGATCACCTAGTAGGTAAGTAATTATTTATTTATTTTGTAGTTTTCAGTGCACATACTTAAAAAAAAATTACCTATTTTTATTAGAACTAATAAATACAGAATATTATAAAGTTAATAAAGTTTTCTAATTAAGCCTATTATCATATCACACTTAAGTCTACATAATAAGAGAAAAAAGAGGCCGAACCTCTAGGGTCTTAAGCCTGAGGCTACGTATGCTTAAACTATGTTAAGACAAGACATTAACTAATATATTGTTATAATATATTATTGTTCTGATTAGTACACTTGATATACGTTCGAGTTATTGAAATAACACCTTGCTAGCCAAATAATTTGAGGTCAACCTATAACAAGTCAGTCCGTCCATATTTAGAACCGCCTTAAGGCATCGAAATTATTGATGGTGTAAATCTGTGCTACAAAAGGATTCTTCATGCATTTTAATAAGATTTATAATGGAATGATGCAATTTGGTGTTGAGAGGAATGCTCTAATACTGTTGATGTGAGAAATGATTTTGTCCGACTACGGTAAAACCTAAAGGAGGGTTAGGATTTTCATCGGTTTTTGTCTAGTTATATACGTTTGTGTTCATTTTGTATCATAATTAAGAAACAACTATACTTAAAACTTTTACCCCCGTATTAAGAAACGCTAGTTACGGCTATTTTAGCTAAAATGTGTTTCGTCTCGTTCTTTCACGTGAAGTGTCAGGTAAGAGAGAAAGAGCCAAAACATATTTTAGTTAAAATGGGCTTATCAAAAGTTTCTTAATACGGGGGTTAGAAGAAAAACACATCGTTACACGATAGTTAAGTAACATAAAATAATTTAAACACAAGACAAATTGTTTTAATAAATAAAAGGCATATCAAAAACAATGTAAGATAGGTAACTATTTGTTTCTGTTTTGCATAGATTTTCTCAATAACTTTATTTATTGGCATGTGCTCTAAAACGCAATGTCTCCATTTTCCTTCTTCATTAGGTACCTACTCTTTTAGTTTTATCATGATTTTTATAAACGGCTTGCCCTTAAAATTGCAATCGATGGCGGAAAGGGGAATCTGACACCATTCAGACAGTATGTCGTGACCTCTGCTATTCCCTTAGTCGCCTTTTACGACACATGGTATCTTTCCGTGGGGTTTGTGGGTGAGAATGCCCCCTTAATCATGTAGTTTTCGACATAAGAATAGTCTTATGTCGTAAACTGCATGGCTAAGGGCGCATTCTGACTGACGCGGAGCAGAGTTAGGTGGTTTGTTTGTAATATCTTTATTGCTTTAAAATACATAGTAAAAGGAACACACATGAGAGAAGCGGAGTCTGAATTGACCAATCAGAACCATGGTATTTTTTAATCGAATATTGGGATTAGTTAATTTGCAGTCCGCTCCACTCATCTTCGCCCAGCGTTTTGTCAGTGGGATCGCACCCTAAAACGTGGTTAAACTTCTCTTAAAATAAGCAAAATTTATCGATACTGTAAAAAGGTCAACGTTATTAATATAATTCTATCTAAGTAGATAAAGCAAGCAATAACTTATGGTATTAAGGCACTTGTATCCTTTATGTCTCAATTAACAATACAACGCTTATTGTGATGTCGATTATAAGGAGCGCGTTACAACCTTTTGTTTTATGGGAATTTCTCCGCGCTTTAGTAATTTAAAAGGTTACCTTCTAAATAATAAAAGGTTTCACACTTTAAGTCGGTAACATTTGATGCCAAGATAATGCAAGTTGGTTATACAAGCATAATTTTGCAGAAATGACAAATTATTGTTTATTATTCTGTCCGCTGCTGGACATAGGCCTCCCCCAATGATTTCCAGAACGACCGGTTGGAAGTGGCCTGCATCCAGCGTCTGCCTGCGACCTTCTTTAGGTCATCTGACCATCTGGTCGGTGGATGTCCGACGCTGCGCTTGCCGGTGCGGTGAAATGACAAATAAAGATAGATAATTAAAAAAATTGCCTTCTCACGTGTCTTTGTATATCAGTTAAATATTTGTACTAATATAGTATTCTGTAATCTGTGATAATATCATCATAATATGGTGATAATTACAAAGAAGGTTATTATTTACTTAGTTCCTAGAAAATAATTCTCTAAATATACATTTGTCACGAATGTCATAAATTTTTAAAGAAAACGAATTTATTATAGATGGTTTACAGAAATATAGTTATTTATGAGTAGAGATTAATACACGTTTCTAAATCAAAGGATTTCCTAATCGATAAAGTTATGTAAACAGAACCCTATTTACTAATTGGTGATCCGTCTGCAATCAAGCTTAAATTTTTTTGTAACATTTTACTTTAAAATAATCAAAGACTTAAAGTACATTATCTAGAAATCTCATTACGAGTAATTTACAAAAACAGGTATATAATTGTGTTTCCGTGGGCTTGTGCGGATCCTGGAGTTTTTGAAGGCCATTGCGTGAGGTCATCTGTTACTCATTGCTACTGGTTCATACAAGGATATTGAGCAGGCATTGAGAAGCCTTATATCTTACCAGAAGGTATTGTACAGAGGTCATTTACTTGGGTGCTTCACCCTCACCTATCAGACACCATTGCTTGCATTATTGTATTCCGATTTGAAGAGTGAGAGAGACAGTGAAATTGATTGTACTGACAATTATAAAAATACTAGCATTCGCCCGCGGCTTCGCCCGCATGAATTTTCCTCGGGAATATTGTTTTTTCCCGGTATAAATGGTACCCTATGTCCTTCTCAATACTCCTAGATATGTGTATGCGAAATTTCAGGAAGATTGGTTCAGTAGATAGGGCGTGAAGAGGTAACAAACAAACAAATATACAAACTCACTTTCGCTTATAATATTAGTTTGGATTCACGCAAATGTAAATTCGTCTTTTGACTCAAATTTTGTAAATTGACGTTTTTGGAGAAAATGCTGTAGTGGTGTTTGTGGAGCCGCTTCTTCTCCACTTACGCTTTGGAAGTGGTAGTAATGATTGACGTCAATAGGTGCTAAGAATATCATATATTGAAAATAAACAATTTGAGTATAAATTTGTGGCAAAATATCTTAAGCAGCGAGTTGGTAGCGCGCTAGTGACAGTCTTAATGTATCACGAGCGTATTGTCAACTACCTCAGTGGTCTAGTGGTTAAGGCGTTTGTTTGTAGACCCTGTAGTGGATTCAATTCCCACGGGAAGCATACTTTGTTGAGTTGTTTCCAGTTTGGTTAGGACATTGCAGGGTTGACTCACCTGATTGATAATAAAGGAGATTCCGTGCTTCGGAAGGCACGTTAAGCCGTGGTCCCGGCTGCCAATTAGCCTAATGCCAAATGACCAATTGAAAGTCTTCCTGTGATTTTAACTGGATCATAGGACTATCTAATAAAGTAATTTCTGTATCGATATTAAACATCTTCTTTAAGTAAGTCCCCTCAAAATAATTTTTTCACAGTTCGGAAACGTTTAGAAAATAGGATTCATATAAGTACCATTATACGGTAAAATTCGTAGAAAATCAGCGCAGCGGAGTCTGATTTTTTGTGAATATCTCAAAATCTACTGAACACACAAATTTAAAATGTTAACACATATTTACACGAGCGGAGACCCAAACTAATTTATACCCTAATCGTTTTGATTCTCTGAGGGATTTTTCTGGCGTAACGCATACCACTTAGGTACATAGTTCTGTATTTTTAAAAGTATAAATTAAGTCTTTTTATGTCTGTATGTACTGTATTATGTGATTTATTTACTGTGATGACTTTATTTACTTTACTAATCACAACACATTGGTATAGCCCAGCAAATTTAAAGTGAAATGAAATGTATATTTTGCAAAAACATATCCATTCAAGGACTACAAACACGTGTCGATCTGTCTGTTACGTGTCTAGTCATGAACGTTGAAGTGATAAAGTTGTCGGAAATATTAAAAACTCAAGGTATTCCGTTTTTATTAGTTGACATGATCTGTTTGTAAATAGAGATGTGCTTGTGCATATAATAATAAAGAAACAGTGATAGATAGCTGTTAAGTATATTTTTTATTGAATCATTAAAGCTAGGGCTAGTGAGCTATGCTTTGTTGCCACAATTTTTTAAATATGTTTATAGATATGTAAAATTTCTTTTTACGATTCTAAATATTATTATTTCAATTAGAATAGCTATTTTGAAAATATAATATTTGTAGTATGTATCCATGTGTCTGAAATAAAGTTGATTAAAGAAGGTGCTACTATTTTAATGCTTCTGATTGGTTTGCACACGGATATGTCATATAACAATAATTTTTCTATTGCGTCTGGATTTAGCAAGCCAGCAGCGGATTAAACATTTTTTTTTGTTTTAGTGTCCACAAAATGGCAATCAGACTTATAGCCTATTTTTGCCAGTATCAATTTTATTTTAAATGTTCTTCAACTTCTTCATTTGGTCAAGTACAAGTCAGTAGCCAGACATGTTTAGTCAAGTGAGGCAATTCAGAGGGCTAATTGAAGCGGTGGAAGAATTTCACTTAACATTATCTTGGAGATTTTGGTGATAATGATTAATTTCACTTAAATGACAACCACTTTCTAACACTCACGCTAGTTTACGAACACTTAACGAACAATCCACCATTATTTTGCAAAAATGCTCGAAAAAACATAAATTTCGGAAAATAAATACACAGCGCAATGTTGTAAAAAAAAAAAAAAAATAAATATATAGGGACAAATCACACAGATTGAGCTAGCCCCAAAGTAAGTTCGAGACTTGTGTTATGGGATACTAACTCAACGATACAATATTTTATAACAAATACATAATATATAGATAAACATCCAAGACCCAGGTAAATCAGAAAAAGACCATTTTTCACCTTTACCTGACCGGGGATCGAACCCGGGACCTCCTGAGTAGCGGTCAGGCATGTTAATCATTACGCCACGGAGGTGATCGTGTTGTGACTTCTATCTATATAACATTGGTGTTCGTTGATGTCTTGTGTATACAGAATATATTTGTTTCAATATAAAAGACATCAACGAGCAGCAGTACAATGAGGTGTTGTTAGTGCTACACAAACGAAAGCACATGCGAGTGCCGTATCTGATAATGGCACACCTATTTTCATATCCAGCGTGGCCTGAGATCCGTAACGCTTTAAAAAATTTTTTTTTTTGTTTAAATTGTCGAATGCGTTGGACTAACAAAAAAAAAAATTTTTTTAAGCGATTTGTGTGTTAGGCAAATGTGGCAATAGCGATACAAGTAGCCATTACGAGAGAAGAGAGTCGAGATGGGCGCTCGACCTACTGTGCACTAGAAGATCTGTATTAAGCTACAGCCGGCGCTTCATAAGTGACCCAATCTTGGCCCTTAGTCCTATTTCGAAGTTGGTTTCGTAATGGGACTATTTTTTCCCGTTTCGAAGTCAGCTTCGAAATGGGATTATTTTCTTCCCGTATCAAAGCCAGCTTCGAAATGGAATTTTATTTTCCATTTCGAATCCATCTAACTACGAAATGGGAATAAGGAAATTTTGGGCCCTTAGAAATATTTAAATCATTCATCATTTAGCTCACAACTCGTTAAGACGACATACAATGCAATTTTTTTAACGCAGAAACAATAATCGTGTGGGTTCTGAGATCCCTTGACCATTTACACCCTGGTGTTAGTGTAAATGAACTGCTGATGCTGAAAATTATTTGTGAAACGGAAACGACGAGGAAAGAAGAAAGTAGAATGCATTTTTAAGTATTTCATAAATTTGAACTATATTTTATTCACTGTTTGCACTTATTTAAGATACTTATTTATATGCTGAACTACTAAGGTATTTATTATCAATTTGACAAATGTTGATTACAATGTGATCTAGTTTGAGTAAAACAAAAACAAAAGATTATCAATTTAGAGAAAAATTGTCAGAGACGGCGGGAAAAAAACATATTTTTTTTACACAACATTATTTTCAGCCAGTAGCTTAAATTGTTGAATTTCTTTTTTGAACAGTCAGAGATTTTCAAAACCGCCGTTTCATTAATTTGCCAAATAATACGCATTAATGTGGAAATTAAACCTATGGTACTGTTAGTTTCATAGAAATTGTAGGCACAACTCCACATCCCATGGCTCTACCAACCTTTCTTGTATCAACAGTTATACGAGTCGAATCTTTAAAAAGAGCGCAATATTTACTTGGCTCTTCCCTTAAATTTAAAACAGTACCTATTGTTATTGCCACCCCAGTGTATTATTTGTATTTGTAATTTCCTCTCTATATATATTTTGTGCAGTAAAGAATTTTTGTTTTGTCTAACAATTTAAGCCATGCGATGCTTGGGCCTAGGATAAGCACTTAAGACCCAGAATAACTAAAAAATGGCCAATTTCTAACATGCTCTGATTGGACATCGAAGCCACAAACTCTAGTTTAGCAGATTATCTTGGTAACCATCATGCTACGAAGGTCTTCTAATTCAATTGGTAAAACCGAGAGACACAGCTAGTTATTTTTATAAGTTCCTCGCTCGTATTCCTCGTAATCTAAGATGGTAAGCTGATGGGATGACATTTAAAATCGTGAACTAGTGAAGGCGACAGACGTATAAACTATTTTTATTTGATCACGACTGGAAAGGACTGTGTTTGCGGTTTCCAATGAGGATATGGTTAAGTAGTTTATAAATGTTACGTCCATTTTAAGGTTCCGGGATGGACTATAGATAAAATAAAAAGCTTTAATCTGTAGGTGAACAAAGGTTGTTGACATAGCCCAGCGGAGTAGCTCTTTGAAGTGGCAGTGGGGGGCGCGACACCCACCGACTAGATGGTCGCAGGCAGGCGCTGGATGCAAGCCGCTTCCAACATATCATTTTGGAAATCCTTGGGGTACACCTATGTCCAGCAGTGGACAGCCCGGGACTGAATTGATGATGATTAAAGCTAATCATATATAGGCACGTTTAGCCGTTGGTCCCGGTTGCCATCTGGTAGTCGTTAAGGAAACTACGATAGAGGCCGAGAGGTGATTTCGAAGAACTCTAACACAAGGGTGTTTATGGTCGATTGACCATGACACCTACACGAAATAATTTCAATGACTGCAGAATAGTAATTTGTTTTTGCAAAATTCCAAATTAATTTAGTGTTTGGCAAAAAAATATCATTTATCATAAAGTAAGGGTCAATAAAAGTTAAGAACTTCAAAAATAGTACATAATAATATTGATTGCATTGATTGATGCTCGTTTTATGACAGAGGTGGGAATTGCCTTTGGCCAAAATTTGCATTAAGTGCAGAGGCTAATGATATAGAGGACAGCGTGTTCACATGAGGTTAATCAGACACACCTTTAACCGACTTCAAAAGAGAAGATTATGCTTTTTCATCATCTATCTCTTTCTATGTGAAAAGATTAGCAGAAGATAGAAGCACCTGGAAGAGACTCCATCGAGAGCACATCTCCGAAATTTTAGATCTCTCTTTCTAATAGATTCCCCTTGTCAGGAGACTTTTGAAAATGAAGTAGTCCGGATATATTTATTATTTTTGTTACCTTCTTACGTTGTTCCTGAAAACATATTAAAAATTGTTTCTTAGCTTGAAAGGATTCCTTCAATTTGGACAAATAATTTTTTTATCATATCTTATAAGTAGTTTGAGGTAAAAAATTCAGGAGAAACAATTTTTTTTAAGTTACTAGCTTTGGCCCGAGTGAACGTCCCTTGGGAACTTTTCCCGGGGTAAAAGGCACCTAGTGTCCTTCTCCTAGTTCTAAACTACCTCCCCACCATTTTTTAGCCAAATAAATTCAGCCGTTCTTGAGTTATAAATACTAGTACGAGTTACTAACACGACTTTCTTTTATATATAAAAATTATGACCGGCTGAAACTAATTCCGCGTAGAGAAATGTGGGAATGGCAAATCCTGTATGATATTCGCAGAAAGGAACGATGCAATTTACTTTCAATAAGGGACAATACAATTATAGCAAGTAATACCTTTACTCAAGGTTTATATTGCTATGATTGTTATGGCGAAATACGAGTATGTAAGAAATAGTTCAAATTAAATAACTAACATCACGACTACAAGAAATATTGCAAGCGAAATTTCTACCTCACTGAAGCGCCTGTATTAATATTAAGGTGAATTTCTTGTTGGGCTAAAGAAACTATGATGCAATATTATTATAGTATGCATAAATATATAAGATTCAAATTACACAGATTGAAATAACCCCAAAGTAAGTTGGAGACTTGTGTTATGGGATACTAACTCGATACTACATTTTATAATAAATACATAATATAGATAAACATCCAAGACCCAGGCCAATCAGAAAAGATGTTTTTTTTTTTTTATTTTGACCTGACCGTAGATCGAACCCGGGACCTCTTGAGTAGCAGTCAGGCATGTAAACCATTACGCCACGGAGGTCGTCTCTCTACTAGTATCGTTATAAGTGACTTCACTACATAGTATAAAACAAAGACGCTTTCTCTTACCCTATGTCCCTTTGTATGCTTGAATCTTTAAAACTATTCAACGGATTTTGATGCGGTTTTTTAAATAGATAGAGTGATTCAAGAGGAAGGCCCATGCGAAGCCGGGGCGGGGCGCTAGTAAGGAACAAACGACGTCTTAATTTACAATTGTAGTCTAGCTTATCGGCATTGGGTTTATATTCATCTTCATAAATTTAAGAGCTATGCTCTTATCGGTGGAGTTCCTGCTATTTTTGTCTTCTTCTTCTTTAGCAAGTTCCTTTATTTCTTGATACGACACGACGTTTGTTTTCTCTTTATATTAACAAATGTTTATTATTATTTTTTATTAATAAAAATGTTAATGTAGTTTGTTGTAATTAATTGTGAATTTTAAAATATCATTTATTATTCACTTGTTATATGGAAATAAATAAATAATAATTCGATTTAATTTATTGTTTTAGATTTCGCGGTACTAGGGACTTAGCCAAAGTTACAGTCAAGCGTTTACGAGGTACGAAAAGAACAAAATATATGGGATTGACATAAGATTGACCACGTGATTTACCGCAGCTTATGTCAATCCCCATACATTTTGTTCTTGTCGACATTCGTTAGCGTTTTGAAATTGTCACTTGGCTACGGGTGCTGGTTATTCTAACGGAGCGTCTGCCATCTGACTTCCATAACTCTTTTGACCTGATCTTCAGAGCCCCAGTTTCAAACAAATTTGATTTGAAAATGTGAACATTTAGATAACAATATCGTGGTAACCCTACCCCAAAATGCTTTGTAAATCGCAAACCAGCACTTACAGAACTCATAAAAAGATTTCAAAACAGCATTCTCACGATGACTCGGATATAAATTATTTCGTGCAGTTAAACTAATAATATTTTAGCGGTTAATATTTCAGTTACATTAAATTATTACCTGGCGTAGAGGTTTTATTATTTATAGAGTGAGCGCATGACTTCTGTTCTATAGAGGCAACGTGTAAGAACAGTCTTACAGAAAAGGCTTTTTTTAAGATCACGTACGTTAAAATTAATAAATGAGGAGCTACTAAGCAATTTTTTTATCATGGGGCTAAATCATATAAACAGACTTAAAATTTGGATTTATTGTAGTTTTTTCTATAGCCGTTACAGTAAAAGATCAATTTGTTAGCTACAAGAAATAAACCATGAGCTCTCACCTGAGAGCTCATGGATCAATAAAGCTTCATAAAATTTGCTATGTCAGTCACCTGACTGACATAGCAAATTTTTGCAGAAAAAGTGCGACCACATTCACCGCAAATCAGCACCCCTCCGACATAATTGACTATACTCTTTCTAAAAGACAATAAACATTACTGTAGATTTTTGTATTTTCGGCTATATATGAGTCCCTATTGATGTTTGTATAAAAAATATTCTCATCTACTTATTGCTTCACCGTTATTTTCACAGCCCTTTGTTTACCCACAATTAAGTAAAGGGTTAAATATTCATGTACATTAAGCTATATGAAAAAGTATACTACCTCAATTGTATACGGGCCACTGTAAACCATATTGTAAGAGAAGGTAGTTGTAAATCGTTAGGTACTGGCCACGTGTGAACCAGTTCTTTTCACTTGCGCGCTCTACAACGAAGAGGCAATATTTTAACTCTATGTTACAAGGATTCTCTTTCTGTTTTAGAATGTAAATGTTTATTGTTTGACATTTCTCTTTATTACTCTAGTTTTGTATTCCAGTTTGCGATTCAATAAAATCGTGTTAAATATTACTTAGTTAGTACTTATTAATAATAATAAAAGCATTTATTTCTGGCAACTAAGTAGTAACATATATTTCTTATATAGCAATGTTAGTTTTTTTTTATAAAAACTGAGCCAGAGGTGACCGTCAGCTATCTACTTTTGTCTAACAAGTACGCTTATGAAGTGCGCCCACATGGGAGACTCTGTTTTGTTTATAAATGTTTTCAGAATGATATTGGAGCTTCCACGATTCTTCGTCCAAGCGTGTTTTCGCGGTTAGTAGTTATCACTTATTATTACTTAGTAAATACACACCCCGGGTGGGTGAAACTATTGAAAAAGGTAATTGAGGTACCATAAGTAACTTATGTGAAAATTATTTTTGAATTACTTATTCTTCTAGCATGTGACACACGTTTGTTGTATCAAGAACGTTGTTTCATGTAAAACTGTAATTTTTACTATACTTATTAAATTTTATTAAATACTCCATTGTGTTTTCTTATCGCTCGATGACGCCTCTCACAGTAACCGTGGTGAAAAGCTAGTTCAAAATAAAAATGAAGTTAAAATTAACTCAAGTATTCTTGATATAAGTTATATTATTAGGTAGTTACAATAAATAAATCCAAAATCCAATTATTTATATCGTTTTAATATTTCAATCTAGACTGTTACCTCAAACTGCTTTTCAAAACTTGTTCCATTATATATTTTAATAAAAATTTGCCATGGAACAATTATAAAGGAAACAGTATCCCATACCAGAACTCTATAATACATACCTACCTATAACAGTATCTAGCAAGGTAGTTTGTGCAAGTTTTTTTTTGACTAAACGATATTGAAGTCATTAACTTACCTACCACGATATATACATGCCATACTATTGGCGAAACATGCAGGTATCAAATTTACTATGTTACATCCTATTGTTTTATGTTTCATGTAAATAAATAAATATATTCATTCATTTCATGACAAATTTATTAATATTATCAGATGAATCGAATAAATTATCTATCAATGTTTGTATCATTTGGTAGGCGTAGTGCCAAAAAAAATTGTTTAATGTAAATTTTATCACTTACAACAATCTCTTCCTATTTTTAGTATGTAATTCATTTAAGTATTGTTTATTTCACATTAAGTAACTAGAAAAACATACAAGTATTTGTATAGAACCAAAAAGCACTTTATAATAATTTGATAATGGTCCACTTTAAGATTTTGACTAAGTATTACCTATTCAAGGGCATTACAAAACTAACCGACCAAGAATTTAAGATTTAAAATATTTTTTGATTAAATTAAAGAAAAATATTTAAACCCAAGTTTCTTTTAATAATTATGAATTTATCCTAATGTCCCTATATATTTTCTTATTTATTTTTTTTATTTATATTTTTAGTTAAGAAGTTTGATTCGCTCAGGCAATTTCCTCAATATCAATATCCCCATAAATGATCCCAGAATTTCCATTATTAAAAAAAATAACTCATTTGTGCAATTTTTATTTTATATAATATTATATTTTTATTTAATTTGAATATACCTAGTGATATATAAAACCAAATATCTTTAGTAATTGAACATGAAAAGATCAATAGCCAAAAGCAAAATCTTACAGTGTTGACCAAGTGGTATACACAAGTGGTGGTTAGATTGATGATGGTGATTCATCAATCACCATCATCAATCTAAAATCTTTTTAATAGATAGAGTGATTCAAGAGGAAGGTTTTTATGCCCATGCGAAGCCGGGGCGGGTCGCTAGTCTACTATATAGCATATAAGTTATGTATATAACGCGTAAAATATGAACAAATTGCACATTTATAGTACAAATATTGCGATTGTTAATGACCGTCATTAGAACCATAGAGATTACAGTGAGCCACAGAGAAATGTATACCACTTTACTCGTACACACATCTAACGTGGTACAATGGTCTATGTGGCCCACTGTACAAGTAAATATAAGGTTTCAAAATAGTTTGTTTGGAATAACTAACACTAATTCTAGTAGTTAGTCCTAGTACAATTTTTGTTCGATTTAAAATTTTGTTAATTTGCTTATAATAAAAGGGCTTGAAAAGATTCCTCAAGGGTCGGCAATGCGCACGTGACACTCCTAGTGTTGCAGGCATCTTTGGGCTGCGGTGACCGCTTACCGTCATGTGGGTCATATGCCCATTTGCCTACTAAATTGTATAAAAAAAAATACTAAACAAATTTTACTTTCTTAATAACCAAAGCTTGTTGTGAATTATTTAAGAACAAAAATTTTTTTTTATAAAATAAATATTGATTACCTATAGTTAGAAAATCAAATGTCGGGTTTTGGCGGCAAGGTAAAAGACACAAAATTACGGTGTTGTATTTATTTTCCAAAATTTATTATTGTGTGTGTAGTAGTAGTGGGTTATTATTTGCTATGTGTTTGTTTGTGTGATTTAAATATTTACCAATGGATATTAGAACGTATTTTTGTAGAAATAAGGCACAAATTGCTATGCTTCAAAATTATGCCGTGTGATGCCGTGGCATCGAAAAGGATTAGAGCAAATATTTTAAAGCATTAAAGCATAGCAATTGATGTCGTATTTCTATATCGATACGTTTGAATGTCCAATTGTAAACATTTTAAATCCCTTGTCATGCTGTTCCAGTCTGTGTAAGCCCTTAAGTGAGTACCGCATCGCCCCAGCGATATCCGGGGCAGTCAACTAAGCGACTATTGTATTTGACAACTGTAAAGACAAAATCAAAGGTCTGCATAATCTTTGGTATACGAATAGACCACTCCTTCTTTTCTTGTAGGTGTCTTAAGAGGCGACTAAGGGAATCACAGAAGTCATCTGTACTTATTTGACGTCAGACAGGCGGCCTCTCATAAAAATAATAAAATAAAATCGTTTAATATGTCTTTTTATATTATTTCAGATACTAAGCTTTATGAGACCATTTGAATGAATTAAGAAAAGTCAACGTAAAGTGGCTAAACTATTGGAAAAATCAAGGTTAACAAAATTAAGTCAGAATTAGGTAACGAGATGGCAGTTTCATTTATTGTAACCAGTACCTCAAAAAGACTATCTTGATAAAAATAGCGTACCCTCGGCTCTTAAACGTTAGCTGAAAATGCAACAAGGAAACACGCTCGGTTTAAGAAGAGAAGAGTAAGTATTATAAAAAGCCTGGTAAAAGTCTGGTATCTTTTCTTTATCGGAAAAGATGATTAAAGAGCAAGCAAGAGCGGCTGGTGGATTCCACAAATCACAGCATTACCAAAAGATTTGACGTCAAGCATGCAGCCGCTCATGAAAGATAGAGTTGTATTTTATAATTAGTCACATAAAGAGGATATAATGCAAAAAGATTTGTAACATTCCGGGTAAGGGTTTTCAAGGTTGCATTCCATGAAAACGGCAAGATTAAGTCTAATAAGGTATTGCAATAAAAATATACTGAACCAATTAAAAAAAAAATACTTGCTGCAAAGAAAAATAAACATTAAAAACCAGATCACATTCAAATAAGGAATCAAAATCGATAATCATTAAAAAAAAACAAACAATCACTCAACTTATGAAACCGACCTCATAAGAAGATCGGATCGAACTTGTGACCGTGGAATGTTTTCAGCACAATCTATGGCATGTAGAGACCAGTATATATACTAGAGATGAGCCTTAGATGCATCACAGTTCACCTCCTTGTACTCTCGAAGCAACACGCTTCTCATTAAATTATATAAAATGAAATTGGTGAGTGTTATTTAGGGTTCATAGGTTTTAAATCTGGAGTATTCGAATTTTGAAATTTGGTTGATTTTGATTATTTATTTATTTCAACCCTTACATACGTGGGTTAATTATTTTGTTGATATGATGAGGGGGTTTTTAAGGGTTGATCTTAATTTTATATATTTATTTTTACCATTAGTTATAATTAAGTATGTTTTAAAGTAAATAAACATCTTTGCCAATGGTATTGTATAAAAAATTATTATTTAATTATATTTACATTTACTTATTAAAGTTTCATTTGTTAGTTAATAATATGTTTTATTAGTTAAAAGAAATACATACTATGAAATCAGGCTATTAACTAAAATGGGGACGATTCAATATACCACATGACCACATGATCTTGTAGTACTAACCTAGTTCTATAAATAATATCGATTATAATTCGATTTTTCACATCTTTTACTTATTTTTATGAAGTATCATGATAATTTGTGTCTTTCCAGACATGTAAAAAGGATTAATCAGACTTTTTAATAACAAATGTAAACATAGTCATCTTTTAAAATTATCACTTAAAACACATTAACATGATTTCCATTTAAGTAATGAACAAAAAATAACCAATTCAACTTCTTGATTCCAGTTCGTGGTAGCCGCTATCCTCGGTGCCTGCTTGGCAGACCGTCTTGACAACAAATACCTCCCACCCAGAGGCAATGATGGAGCTGGCTACAGCGGCGCCGGTTTCGGTGGAGCCCCAGCTACTGGTGGTTTCGGAGCTGGTGGCGGTTTCGGCGGAGCCAGTGGCGGTTTCGGTGCCGCCGGCAGAGGATCAGGCTTCGGCCATGGAGGTGGTTTCGGACAAGGTGCTGGTTTCGGTCAAAGCCAAGGAGGTTTCAACCAAGCTACTCAGTATTCTGGAAATGCTTACAACGCTGGCGCCCAGAGCAGCCGCCCTCAAGATGCTGGTGCTCAAATCTTGAGATCAAACAGTGAAGTTACCGCTGATGGTTTCTCCTATGACTTTGAAACTTCGAACGGAATCCGTGCTGATGCATCAGGAGTGGCTACCAATGGAGTCCAGTCTCACGGCAGCTTCGGGTACAAGGGTGACGATGGACAGGACTACAGCATTACTTACACTGCTGATGAGAACGGATACCAGCCCCAGGGAGCTCATCTGCCCACTCCCCCCCCAATCCCTGAAGCTATCTTGAAGTCTTTGGAACAGAACGCGCGTGACGAAGCCGCTGGTATCTCTGATGATGGTAAGTCCTCTTTTAGTTTATATATAGGGACAAATCACACAAATTGAGTTAGCCCCAAACTAAGTTCACTTATATTATACAATATTTTATTTTATTACAAATATATAGATAGACATCCAAGACCTAGGCCCATCAGAAAAATAACATTTTTCATTTTGACCTGACCGAGGATCGAAGCAATTAAATAATATAATTTTTTTGAGATTTAGTAAAATTTAGATATTTCTCTATGAACACGGCTAGTGGAAGCTTCATTGTTTAAAAAATATATATTTTTGTCTTATAGATTTATTGGCATAATAATTAAATTACTTTATTGACTAGAGATTTATATCAAATATGCTATCATCTCTAGAATTTCTCCCGATATCTACAAACCGAACGTATACAAAAACTATAATCAAAACTAAACCACCACCATTTCAACCATAACTAAAAAGCTAAGCACTATCATCTAACTCAACAAAAACGTGTACCTCCATAAAACCAAACAACCCATAATTGTTCAAAAAACAAGTTCACTAATTCGCTCTTATTTGCAAAAAGTAATGATATAAAATTTGAGATGTGATGTTCTTAGCAATAACGGCCGAGTTTAGTTCACCGCCAGTTAACCTTCGTAAGATAGGTAGCAATCAGTTATCGTGTTTGTGGCTATGACTTCTGAAATAATGGGGATTCATTCATCACAAGAATAATTTATTTTGCTAGAAATCATCATCATTTCGAGTAGGCGTCACGGTCAATCGACCATGCACACCCTGGTCAAAGTTCTTCGGAACCGCCTCTCGGCCTCTGACGTGATTCCTTTTACGACAACCAGATGGTAGCCGGGACCAACGGCTTAAGCCTTCCGAAGCATTATCCATTTTGTTTCAAAATCATAGTTTCCCTAATAATAATAAAGACTGACTATCACCTGCCAGAAATAAAAAATACGCATTAATTTTATTTCTACATCTCGTGAAATTTGATCATCATCATTATTTTATGTAGATGACACGGTGAATCCATCATGCCCAGCAAAGATTTTCGGGACCGCCTCACGGCCTCTGACGTGTATGGCCCTTTAAAGATTACCAAACGGATTAATCCATACTAATATTATAAATGCGAAAGTCTGTCTGTCTGTCTGTCTGTCACCTCTTCACGGCTAAACGGATGGACCGATTGGGATGAAATTTGGTAGGGATGTAGTTAACGACCTGAGGTCGGAGTCCCACGCGGGCGGAGCTGCGGGGAACAGCTAGTTCACATATAAATACAAAAAACATTAGCTTCGGTTTTTAGTTAGTTAGTCAAACATCATTTGTTTGTTTGTAAATGTATTTAGTTAACAAAACTACACAAATAAAATCCAAAATCTTTTGAAAAAATAATAGACAACATAATCCTGAAGTAAGAATTTAATAATTAAGAGTAATAAATATAAATAAATATATAGGGACAAATCACACAGATTGAGTTAGCCCCAAAGTAAGTTCGAGACTTGTGTTATGGGATACTAACTCAACAATACTATATTTTATAATAAATACATATATACATAAACATCCAAGACCCAGGTCAATCAGAAAAATATCATTTTTCATTTTGACCTGACCGGGGATCGAACCCGGGACCTCCTGAATAGCGGTCAGGCATGCTCTCCATGACGCCACGGAGGTCGTCAAATTATTTTATTTAATGTTGTATTCAGTCTTGCTCTCTACTCCCTTTAGTTTTTAAATCATCTTTTTTAAATTTAGTCTCTTGCTCTCTTATCCTTTTTTGTTATAAAATCATGGTCTCCCTAATAAAAATAAAGACTGACTATCAACTGCCAGATGTTCTAAAGCGTATTTGACGTAAAACAGAACGGTTGCATACTATCCCTTCGCTATTGAGCAACTTTACATAGAATTTTTATAATTGCACATAAGTCAAAAGATTAAAATTTAATTAAAACTTATATAAGAACTTTATTTTTTGTTGTTGCGTAAATTATGCATTTTTATTTTATACAAAAATACATTTCTTTCGTCTGTTTTATAAATTACTAGTGACCCGCCTCGACTTCGCATGGGCCTTCTTTAATCACTATCTATTAAAAAAACGCATCAAAATCCGTTGCGTAGTTTCGAAGATTTAAGCATACATAGGGAAAGACAGTGGAAAGCGACTTTATTTTATTTTATACTATGTAAAAATAAATAAGATGCATAAAAAGAGGGGGGGGGGGGGGGGCTTTTGTCTAGAAGTAGGATAAGATTATTAATAACAAGTTTAAGCTTAAAAAATATAACCCAAATTAAATTAACTGTTGTACCAAAAACCATGACTAAAGATTTGATGTTGCTTGATAATCAAAAACCATGACTAAACCGCCATAACTCAAATTCAATAAAACATGTAATTCACATCCAATTTAATTTCCATTTCCCACGATACTTAAGGTTGTAAGTTTGGATTTAAGTACCACCCACGTACAGAAGGACTTGCTTTGCTCTTATTATAGTGTAACAAACTTACGTTCACGATTTCTGACGTAAGTAAGGATTCATCTGTTGCGCTAAACGGTGACTAGGGTTAAGCAATAACCGTATCGATCTTATTCTTCATATTACCAAAATATGGTATCGACCTTTTATTAAACTTTCCAACATATTTTTTTGTCCAATTTTCGGGTATTGTGATAGTAATATATTTTTGCCTGACAACGGCGAATTCAAAATAAGATTTATGATTTTGGATGGTTGATAACCACTTATATAAACACGGTAATTAACACTTTTGCTGACAGTAAACAAGATATCAATAATTTTATTGTTGTATGTCGAGAGGCTGTACAATCAATGTGGTGTCTTCAAATATTAAAAAGTTTCTTTGATAGTGGTTGTAATGGGTATCAGATTAATATCGACTAATGAAGTCTATTCCAAACATTGACGTTTTCAAACTTATTTCTTATTGAAATTTTCAAAATTTAAAAATACTTCAATAAAAAAAGTTATTAACTACCAACTACAAAAAAAATCGTAACTAAAAAACATTTTTTCAAAATCGATTGAAAAAATAACAGACTTACTTTTAAATTTTACTTTTTAAACGTATGTAGCTGAAACCTCATGCATTTTCTGTCAATAAAAACTGAAATTTATGACACAATAATATATTGTTACTCATATTATTAAATATTTATATTTCCTCACGCAATTATGATAATGTGGGTAGAGTACATTTAAGATATACCTACTTAGTGTTTTTTTTAATTTATCATCAAATAAATATTTACATAACCATGCATCGGATTATCGCATTTTAATATAAAACACAGAAATTCATCTTAGATTGTCAAAAAATAAATTGTAAGTTTTGTTACAATGATGTAGGTAATCAACTCTGTCTCAAGGATGACTCACAAAACATATGCCTGGTGGACGAAACGATGTCAAAACTGGCAATTCTGAGGGCAATCTCTATTAATGACTGCAGTAATCTAGCCATCATCTGGATAATGGGTGTTGCGTAGTGTGCACGTAGCCTTAGTTTTGTGAAATTAAAGTGTGCTTGCATTGAATTCACACGGGATTTTGAAGTTAGGACATTTCAGAGTCTCTGTACAGGAAAGCGAAGCGTTAGCAAACCACGAGTAGCCAAGTGACAATTTCAAAACGCTAACGAATGTTGACAAGAACAAAATGTATGGGATTGACATAAGTTGCGGTAAATCACGTGGTTGATCTTATGGCAATCCCATACATTTTGTTCTTGTCGTACCTCGTTAACTTTTTGCGATTGTGACTTTGGCTAAGCCCCCAGCAGTCAGATGGTAGATGGGAATAAAATGGAGAGCCATGTTAGAGGCATATGTCTAGCAGTGGACGAAAATATGCTGAGAAAGTAGATACAAATTTTGATGTCGTTTGGACTTGGTGCTCCTTAGATCATTCAGACTCTATTGTAATAATTAGTGACGTCATATCCGTGACATCATTTTAATATGGACTTCGTCATATTCGCACGACATTTTGACCCGTGTCATTTGCCAAAGTCCAATCTCAGAAGAATCCTAATCCTGTCATAACTAATATTCTTTAATCTTAGTAATATTATAAATGTGACATTAAGTTTGTTTTTTTGTTTGTTACCTCTTCAAGCTTTATATACTGAACTTTCAAAAATTTGGCACTTATAATTAGAAGTACTGAAAAGGACATAGGGTACCATTCATTTCGGGAAAAAGCACTGTATCCGAGGGAAAGGCGACCTAAAGCTAGTATTTATATAAATCGGTTTAGTAGATTACACATGAAAGATACTAGGTACTTTATGTATTATTTGTAGTTAATATTTATTTATCATTCTACCTAATGATCCATCATAAAGTAATGATTCTAAAAATGATACAAAATTTAGTATAAATAATACATAAAATTAAATCATTACCTTAGAAGGTAGCGAAACGAAATTGACCTTTGGCAAATAGTGGTACGCCGGAGGCTGACCACGCCTCACTCACGACCGACTTGTGCAAGTTAAGCACCTTCAAATTCGATAATAATAAGGATGGGATGCTTGAAGAACTAATTTGTTATAATGTGAGCTCATTAGATCATGTCTGTGCTGTATTGTTGAAATGTTACAAAATTTTCTTCATGACATTATTTAAGAACCTAAAGATTATTTGATATTTTGAACAAATCCTTTTTATCGCATAAGATACCTACGATAAGTGTCAGATATTCTTTCTCGAGGTGTATAAATAGGCAAAAAAACTCACGAAGTGCCACGGGTGTTGGTAATTGATAAATAAAAATATAATTATCACGTTCAATATGAAATACTCCAATTATGGTGATCAGATAGACAAACTTTTGCATTGATAATGTTTTATGTAAATAGAATTGATTTTAGCACAGCACTGCACTGCTGTTGAAAAAAAATACAATTGAAAAGACAGGTAGGATTCAAAAACAAACGAATAAAGAATAATTCACACTCATTGCAAAATTTCCGTTCCAATAAACTTATGTTAATTATGATCTAAAGCCTAATCTACATACATCTTGTCCCACAGTGTGAGGCAATGTGGGAATTTCGAACAAAGGAGTGGGACTAAATGTAATTTTAATACGTTGGTAACAGTGTGAAATTAGTAAGCTAATTAACATGAAATAAATCAATTCAAAGGTTTTCCCATGATAAGTCATTCGCTGATAAGAAGAATATTAATTAAATGAAAAAGAAATATTAAAACAGTGACAATGAATTATGCCATTAGTATTTAAAAAAATGGTGCCGAAACCCGGGATGCAAACGGGATAATGAGGATAATAAATCTTCTTGATCCAAGCATTTTTCCCAGTAGCGTCCTAAGTTTTCACTTCATAGTGCAAGACATGAGTACGCTTTAATTATGGTTCTAAAATATGGCGGCACAAGGGTGCGTCTACCGTCCGTAATATGTTTTTATATCGAACCAGACCAATAAGATCATGATACGAGCTTATTAGTTGCCAACACTATCAGATTTTTCTGGCTGCCTGAAGGATCTGATATAGCCGAATTAAGTTACTACCATTTATTTGCGAGGCTATTGAGCTCCTCATTCATTCAATTAATTGTACTAACCGAAGCTGTTATATGATATTTTTGACATAGTTACATAAACTTCTCATTATCACCTTTGACTTCAACGATGATCGATTAAATTGTCATAACTTTATATAAAATGATTGATAAATAGATACTTTACACATCATTGCCTAAATACTCATTACCTTACATAATACTTTGAAACAATACGGTAATGATTCTTATACTTTATGAGGTACGTAAGAAGAAAATCATCAATTCGTGTTGGCTTGTGTTTAATTTTGTATCATTCACAATTGCATTCTACTTTTTAAATATACGATTATATTAGCAGTCATTCAAACTGTTATTTTTAATTATGGTAAAACAAATATGTAATGGTTCGATTTCATTGAATGTAAATCCTAAAATAAATAGAAGCATTTCCAAATTGTGCCACAAACTAATATAATATTGATTATTCAGAACAAAAAATTAGAACACAAAACCCACGACCCCAACCACCAGACAGCGAAAGAATTTAAGCTGCAAATTTAGAAAATACATACATACATATAATCACGTCTTTATCCCATACGGGGTAGACAAAGCCTAGAGCCATAAGACTTTAGGCCACGTTTAGCATAATGGTAGTTGAAACAGGAAATCAATAGTGATGGGTTGCTGGCCGCATCGCCTATGTCATGATTTCCCCATTCGGTGATTCCCTCAGACGACTTTTACGGCTTGCGCGGGAAGAGAAGCAGCTGGTACATTCTATGTTTTTCTTTTTCTCCCAGACCAGCATGGAAGATTTAGAAAATCTACGATATCTAATACTGTAACTCTTCTAATATATCACTCACATTTAGAAAATTAATTAAGGACTCGTTCGTACTCAAGGTCTAATGATTCCGAAAATAAACTGTAACAATCAAAAGTGTAACATCAGAGAGAATGCCATTACATCTTTATAAAGATTCTCGCGGTCACAACCTTGAAGCATTCGGATCGAATTATTCATAGGGCCACAAAAATAGCGACGTTTATTACTGTCTATAAAAAGGAAGAGTTTTAATGTCAATTTTAATACTTAGAATAATTTATTTAAAACTTTATTGTACAAATTATAAATAAAGTGTGCAAATGGTGGACTTAATGTCATATGGCATTCTCTACCAGTCAACTATTGGACCAAGCAGAAAAAGTGATTGTCGGCAATTAATGAATTACATACTAATTAATACAATATATAATTGAGTAGTAGTACCTTTAAATTTTGGAGACATGATATTATTTAAATATGAAATAATTTTGTAATATTACTGAAAAAATATATATTTAAACAAATATTACATTTTACACATTGTTTGTATTTGTATTAACATGTATATGTTATCTACATATTTTTAACTCATTAATTTCAGAATACAATTATTAGAAATAAATACATAACTTATATTTAGATCATAGATTATTTCAACAATTACATATAACAAGTCAAAATAATGACCTGTTTTTACCATTAAAGATGAATTGATTAATATAAATACTAATAAGAATATCGCTTGTTTCACGGCCCCAACATGAGAAACGATCACATAATAGCGACATCCACGTTGATATTATCAAACTGATATTACTTAACGTTTTGTATTGAAAATAGCTGGGGCGGCCCCGAATGTTAACAATGAAAAGGTCACGCACAAAAGATAGTTGTTGTATGTCATCGAAGTCGATATCACTCACAGATAGATCAACTTTGTCAATTATATTGTAAGATACTTATACTGAAAGGTTTATCTGTATGTGTTTATACCTTTTGTTCGTTTCATCAGATACCGCCAATAAATTTTTAGTATTCCTGAATTTTTATTATAACTGTTTGGTGTCTTTATTTTAGTGGTTGATCAAAGTTAGGATATACAATTATAGCTACTATTATTAAAATCATCTATTATTAATTTATCTATATTGTTTAATTACTCTTCCATTTGCTTTAATTATTATGTCTTTCAGTTGCTATTTCCCATTATTTTTCTTGTTTGTCTATCTGATCTTTAATTTTATTCATTGTCTCAGAAAAACAGTCTAAAATTTCTTAAGTTATTCATAATCAATTACAAAGTTTAGCTTTATCCATCGACTTTCTAGATTTCATTGAGACCGCTCCAATAAAAATCCCAAATATATAATCTACAAATTTTAATTTTCAATAATCTTATTTTCAATCAATCAAATATACCATTTTACTTGTCCTGCAAATGTGATGTTCTTGATACTTATCAAAAAATCTACTTCAATTCCAGGCTCCTACCACGGTGAAGGCGCTGGTGCTGGTGGTTACTCTGGTGCTGCCGCTGGCGGTGCAGGAGGCTACTCTCGAGGACCTGCTGGAGGCTTCAACGCTGGCTCTGGATCAGGCTTCGGAGGCGCTGGTGCCGGATTCGGAGGCGCTGGTGCCGGATTTGGAGGCGCTGGTGCCGGCTTCGGTGGTATATCATCTGGTGCTGGATTCGGTGCTAAAGCAGGCTTCGGAGGTGCTTCTGCCGGTTTCGGTGGTGCCGCGTCTCGCCAGTATTTGACCCCTAATGCTGGTCCAAGGCCTTCCGGATCTGGAAACTTCAACGCACAATCGGGATACAAATATTAAGGAACTTGTGATTGTAGGAGGGATTTAGAGTTTAATTGTTTGACAATTGAATCAACTTCATTGTTGATCTAAGTCAAATCTAGTTTGTGTTAAACACTTTTTTCTATCTTAATTTAAAAATTGCCATTGTTTATGCACGCATTATTTTTGTTATTTACTTTTGTTTTATCAAATTCACCATTATGTTTATGCATTCTTAGTTCTTGCCCTCCTTCGTCATTTCTTGGATGTGATAATAACGATACTTCGCTTTTGAACTGATTATTGATAACTATAATTAATAACTGTTGTAAATCATTGTTATATATGTATGTAAGTATTCAACAATCTGCACTGTTGTTCTGTTTCTTGACAATTTTGATCTCACTCTTCGCCATTCTTCTGTGAAATTTTCATTTTATCATAAAATAGTCTTAAGTTTTACTCAGCAATGCAAATGGACAGTAATAGCGTAAGAGAAAATGTATAAAAAAATATTTTGTACAATGACTTAGCTATAAGTTTTGTAAATATGAACGAAACAAATATACGACGTAAAGCAATAAATTGTGTTTTATATTCTTTGCTAGAGTACAATCAGATGGAACAGTTTGTTCCATTTTATTTATTGAGTTGATTTCAGCGTTTTTTGACGATATAATGCATAGATTCAGTTTCTATTATTTCAATGCCTCCTTTATTATATTCAGTCAACTGCGTTCAGAACATTTGAATGCCATCAAAAACAAAACTTGTAAAAAATCCAAGTCTTGCTTAGTTGTTCTACCGATAAGTAAATGCATGATTTTCATGCGACTCTGTGGCTCTTGGCTCTTTAAATTTTACTGCCATAGAGGGCTCAAAAAAAGAAGAAAAAATATTTTTAATCTTAACAAATAGACAATAATTATATTAAACAAAATACAAGTTAACTAGCCTATTATTATGTTTATTTTTGGATCTGTCTAAACCCGTCAGGGATACAGTACTAGTATGCCGTCACGTTATACCCACTATTATATCAAATTTTCATTCGTGCTCTTCTTGCATTGTGGCTACCGCAGCATTTAGAAATTTTAACACAAAGTGGCATAGCGCACGAAAAACGTGTCACTAGTTTGGCTTGCAAGCCAACGTTTCATTTTGAAAGAATGGGCGGGGAATTTGATTGCGTCATTTTTTGCCACTGTTTTTGGTCAATAATATTGGGTGGCTTTGTTTTAAACTACGTAGTACATTTCTAATAAGGTGTGGTGTGGTTTACATATATTAATTGAAAATAAGAAGAGAGAATACGCTGCCACACTGATCCTGGAACTTAACCCGCGTCAAGACATTTCTATTCGGATAATTTCTTTGTTCAATGGTGGCTACACAAAATAATACCTCATATTAACTTATGAGAGGCGATTCGAATAACTGACACCAGGGTGTGCATGGTGTCACCTAAACAAAATGATGACCTGTAAATGCTAAAAGTGATTCTGAGCTTAACATCTGAGCCGTTTTTATGCTTTTGCCATTTTGATAAACGTAACTTATTGTTTTACTTATATAACTAATTATAATTATATTATTGTTAACTGCCTCCGTGGTCCAGCGGTTAAGACGTTTGCTTGTAGACCCGGGGATCGTGGGTTCGATTCCCAGGGGAAGCATACTTTGTTTAGTTGTTTCCCGTTTGGTTAGGACATTGTAGGCTTAAATCACCTGATTGTCTGATAATAAAGATGAATCCGTGCTTTGAAAGGCACGATAAGTTGATAGTCCAGGCTGCCTCCAATTCTCATTTATTACTTACTGGTCTTCTTCTTCTTCATCGTGTCGATGTCTGATGGATTTATCTTATATTTATATGGTATCGGACCAAAACTCCGCCACCCTAATTGCGTTATCCGTGCCCTGCATAAGGTCCTCAACGGTACACCTGTGAGGGCACGACGGACATTGCAACAAGTGCTCCATAGTCTGCAGAGGATGACCACATTATTATTATTACTTACTGGTGACCCGCCCCGACTTCGCATGGGCATAAAAACCTTCCCCTTGAATTACTATATCTATTAAAAATACCGCATCAATATCCGTTGCGTAGTTATAAAGATTCTATACATAGGGACAGAGAAAGCGACTTTGTTTTATACTATGTAGTGATAGTGTTGTTGTGATACCAATAACTACACACATACACTTATAAAGCGCTATGGAGAACAAACGACACCACACATTCTACTGCAATATAAGTGCTCAAAATCCGAAATAATTTTATAAGTTATTTAGAGAGAAACTCCTAGAGCATATCAAAATAAAACATATACCTATTTGAAGTAAATTATACCCAACACTTAGGTGTCTATAAATCTAGATTATATATAATCTTTAACATCAATCAGTGTTGCCATTAAAGACTGTATCATCCAGATACTCGGTCTAAATCCATAAATTATTTTGCTTCACTTGAATTGACCAATTATGGACGTATCGTCTTCATGCCAGATTATCAAGCGGTTACTAATAGGCGTAGATGACTTATACTAATTATATATACAGACAGAAGTATTATTGTCGCTATGTTACCTTTACAGATTCAATGAAATTATTTTTATTATATTTGTGACTTCCTAAATTCAAGTAAGTAACAAATTTTACTTGTGAACCATAAAATATATATACAGATACCTACCAATGTAGATGGAATTTTATTTTTTTAACTCATAGGTATTCCTTAAATAAAAAAATCATAAAATACAGTGGGTGCATAAATTTTGATTCGGTATTATTTTGGTTTCAGGACAGAAGTTGTGTTAATTTATATTTAAGAGCAAAACAGGTTAGGAAAATACCGCGGGAATCGGGTGTATCTCAATACAAAGAAAAATTCTATTTCCATCCATCCATACTAATATCCATACTTCCATACTTCCATAGTAATATTATAAATGCAAAAGTCTGTCTGTATGTCTGTCTGTCACCTCTTCACGGCTAAACTGCTGGACCGATTGTGATGAAATTTGGTAGGGATGTAGTTAACGACCTAAGGTCAAACATAGGCTACTTTTGGGCGCGATATAACCGAGTCCCACGCGGGGCGAAGCCGCGGGGAACAGCTAGTATAATATACCTATACAATACAAAATCTTTTTCTTAGGCAATGAGAGCAGATGCTAATGCACATATAATTAAAATGTTAATATGGTCAGCAAAAAAGAAAATCGATACACGACCTTCAATGAACTTAAGAAGCTTTTAGTCTCATCTTTTCTCTATATGGCCAGATCATCTCTCCACAATTTAGAACTCTATGTCAAATAGCATAAAATTTATATTAGGTTTCTTGTTGAAACCCTGTGTTTTTTCTCCCTTTTAGAAGCATTTCCATAATAAATGTAGATTAAATGGTTGCTATGGACCTTATGTTACATGTTAATTAAGCAAAAAATACCCGAATGATATATAAACATGTGTTTTGGATTTATTAAGCCTAATACACGTGTTACGCAGAGCTAATCTCTTGCATATTATCGCTTGCACCATCCCCAACGACGCTGCATGTGGACCGTCGAGAAGCGCTACGTCGACACTTCACGGCGGGCAGTTACGAGAATTTGGAACACCTGTGTCCCTTGAACCTCCCGTGTGATTTTCATTTAATTTAACATTACTGATCCAACTTCGATCTTAATCACTTGTGTAGTATTAATTATATTTTTTTATTTAATTAAAATAAGTTTTCTCCAAAAATATCTTTTCCTGCGACCTCTTCTGTAGAAAAACGTAATTGGCGCAGTCGGTAGGATACTTGTAACAATAGACAAGTATTCGAACCTATTAATAAAAGTGATTTCTACAGTGAGTGATCTAAAAATCGATTGTGCGGGAAAAAGATACCGGAGAATATGCTGTAAGTACTTTGAATCTTTCTTAGTCCTTGCTATCCTACTTTAGTCCTTCCTAGTTTTATCTATTATATACTATTATTTTTTTTTGTGTGCGCGATTTTTTTTTCTTCGTGTCTTTTTGTGTTACGTTTTAATATACGGTCGCCAAGATTTTCCATCCGGGAGAATCAAGGAATAGTAGGTTAGGAAATAGGAATAGTAATAGAGATAGTTCGATCGACGAACGTAGGAATTTAGCAGATATTTTAGAAGAAGAAGATAGTGATTTAGAAGGAAATATGGCCAATGATAGTAATAAAGTTGATGTTATCTATAAATCACTTAGATTAGTTCCAGATTTTGACGGAAATCCGCATGTATTAACGCGTTTTATAAATTTGTGTGATCAATTAGTACTTACGCACTTCAATACTCAACCTGGAAATGATTTAACTAACCTAGCATTAATTAATGGGATTTTGAATAAAATATCGGGTTCTGCGGCTAGACTTATTAATTCTAATGGGATTCCAGAAAATTGGCAAGGAATTAGGAGTGCACTTATCAATAACTTTGCCGACCATCGCGACGAGACCGCGTTGTATAGTGATCTATCATTGCAGACACAAGGAACTAGCACACCGCAAGAGTTCTATGAGCGGTGCCAAAATTTATTTAGCACCATTATGACTTACGTTTCATTACATGAATCTCTTGGTACGACTATAGAGGCCAAACGTTCATTATACAAAAAGCTTACTCTTCAGGCCTACTTGCGTGGTTTAAAAGATCCTTTAGGTTCTAGAATTCGTTGCATGCGTCCTGACACTATAGAAAAAGCTCTTGAATTTGTACAGGATGAACTTAACACACTATATTTGCAACAGCGTAGTGATAGTGGCTTTAATAGAAAAGATTGGTCACGCCAACTTTCACATACTACAAATTTGCCTTTAAATAATTTTGTTCCTCGAGTTTTACCTTTTAATTTACCTGGACCTTCAAGACCGCAAGGATTTAATGTGCCAACAGCAGCAAATCAATATAATAATCGCCCTCAGCCTACTCAAGGGTGGAAGCCGAACGTACCCCCTCAATTTGCATCACCTCAAGGTCCAACTCGTACTCAGCAAATTATGCGTGCTCACCCTCCTAATTACAACCCTCAAAGCAATGTCTTCCGGCTACCTAACAAGTCACAGCCTCATCACAGTGGCTATTCTCCTCGTCCAATGAGTGGCGTAAGCCATTTTGTGCCAAAAGTACTACCACCTTCTGGACATGATTGGCGTAAATTTGGGAACCCACCGCCAAGCAATTATTTCAAAACCCGTGAAGCTAATTTTAATGAATTTGATTCCTATGATTTTGATTATAACTATTCTGACTTAAATGAAAATTGGTACGACTACGATCAGCACAATGAATTTTACTATAACAACGAAGCTGACTATTGCTCCGAGGCCCCTGTAATTCAGGAAATTGATCCGTCCATCAGTGATGAAAATTTTCAGAAGGAGGTGAAGTCCGACAAGCCAAAATAGAATTAAATTTTCATATTCAAAGACAGCTAGGCTACATACAAATTAATGACCCTCCACTTAAGTTTTTAATCGATACTGGAGCGAATCAATCTTTTATAAGCCCCGAAGCAGTTGAAAATTACTACAGTCATCTACCACTAAATTATGAACCCTTTCAAATTACTACTGTACACGCTACTAGTAAAAATGATTATTCTATAACTTTGCCATGCTTTCAAGAGTTTAATGAAACTGAAGACATTACCCTTTTTATCTACAAATTCCATGACTATTTCGATGGTCTATTAGGCATCGATTTGTTAGATGCGTGGGATTCAAATATCGATTTAAAGAATAAAATTCTAAATACACGTAATAGTAAAGTACCTATACGAATGTATGACTCACGTAACGCCAATTTATATGAAGACATCATGCCAGCAAATTCTTCTAAATTAGTTAAAGTTCCGATTAATTCAAAGGATGGTGAAGTTTTAGTTGAAAATCAGGTCATTTGTAATTGCGTTATCTCAGACTGTCTAACTAAAGTAGAAAATCATAGAGGATGGATAAAGTTGAGTAATCCTTCTTCCAACGATGTTATATTTTCAATGGATAGACCTATAGAAGCTGAACCATTAAGCGTTAATTGTTATAGTACCGAAATTTTATCAGAACGTTCTGCGGAAGTGTTATCCCGTCTTCGCACTGATCACTTAAATGAAGAAGAACGAAAAAATCTAGAGACATTGTGTGCGAACTACGCAGATGTGTTTTATCTTGATGGAGAACCTCTTACATTCACCAACAAGATCAAGCATAGAATACGAACCACTGATGAGATTCCAGTACATACTAAAAGCTACAGGTACCCTTATGTTCATCGTCAAGAAGTTAAAGACCAAATCAATAAGATGCTCGAACAGAACATCATTAGGCCCTCTGATTCTGCATGGAGCTCACCTATCTGGATAGTCCCAAAAAAATCTGACGCATCAGGAAAGGTTAAATGGCGTCTTGTCGTTGACTTTAGAAAGGTCAATGAAAAAACTATTGACGACAAGTACCCTATACCCAATATTACAGATGTACTAGACAAACTCGGTAGGTGTCAATACTTCAGTACTCTTGATCTAGCTTCTGGATTTTACCAGGTGGAAATGGATAACGCAGATATTCATAAAACAGCATTCAACGTCGAAAACGGCCATTTTGAATTCCTTCGTATGCCGATGGGACTCAAAAACTCACCATCTACTTTTCAGCGGGTGATGGACAATCTTCTCAAAGACCTGCAATCCATTTGTCTTGTCTATTTGGATGATATAATAGTTTTCAGTACTTCCCTTCAGGAACATATCATAAACCTAGAAAAAGTTTTCCAGAGACTTCGAGAATCTAACTTCAAAATTCAGATGGACAAATCAGAATTTTTGAAATTAGAAACCGAATTTTTAGGTCATGTCATCTGTAAGGACGGTGTAAAACCTAATCCTAATAAAATTCACGCAATAGAAAATTACCCCTTACCAAAAACCGCAACCGAAATTAAACGTTTTCTTGGACTTTTAGGCTATTATCGAAAATTTATACCCAATTTTGCACGTCTTACCAAACCACTAACCCAATGTTTAAAAAAAGGTTCAAAAATTAGTTTAGATCAAAATTATGTTAATTGTTTCAACCACTGTAAAACTCTTCTCACCAACGATCCCATCTTGCAATACCCAGACTTTAGCAAAGAATTTATTCTGACTACTGATGCCTCAAATGTTGCTATCGGTGCAGTCTTATCTCAAGGTTCAATTGGTTCCGATAAACCTATCGCTTACGCGTCTAGAACTTTAAATACAAGTGAACTTAATTATAGTACCATCGAAAAAGAACTCTTAGCTATAGTATGGGCCTGCAAGTATTTTAGACCGTACTTATTTGGAAGAAAATTCAAAATTATTACCGATCACAAACCATTGCAGTGGGTTATGAGTATCAAAGAACCAAATTCACGTCTCACTAGATGGCGCCTTAGGCTTAGCGAATACGACTTCACAGTGGTTTATAAGCAGGGTAAATTTAACACTAACGCGGATGCTCTTTCTCGTATTGAACTACATAACGAAGAGCACATGTCCCTTATAGCTAATATTTCTGACAAAACCCCAACTATAGACGATACTAGTTCTAGAACTCTAACTGCTCCAGATAGTGATAGTAATTCGAATACTGCTACCGTCCACACAGATAATGAAAACCCTATTTTAGAAGTACCAATAACAGATGAACCCTTAAATAAATTCACTAAGCAAATTATATTTAATGTAGTAGGTGATATTAAAAGTAGACCCGTTATTTCTAAACCTTTTGATAGCCATACGCGTATATCTATTCAAGTTTCTAAATCTAACCTAGAAAAAGACGTCATAAATGCTATAAAAGAATATGTACAACCTAAAATTAAAACTGGATTATTAATAAAT
Source organism: Apomyelois bistriatella (assembly GCA_947044815.1). NCBI lineage: Eukaryota > Metazoa > Arthropoda > Insecta > Lepidoptera > Pyralidae > Apomyelois > Apomyelois bistriatella. The sequence goes on from OX345705.1 coordinate 1,846,251, forward strand.
CCTTACCTGGACATGTACGAAATAGTGCCAATTATACAGAGAACATTTAAGAATTCATCTATGAACATTTTCATTGCTAAAAGAGAAGTAGAGAATATCAGGGAATATCTAAAGCAGCAAGATATTATTAACAAATACCACGATGGCAAAACTAACCATAGGGGCATTAACGAATGCTATTTAGCTCTTTCTCATAAGTACTACTGGCCAAAAATGCGTGAACAAATTACTAAATTTATTAACGAATGTACTGTATGTGGACAGGCCAAGTATGATCGTAATCCTGTGAGACCACAACTTAGAGTTGTCCCTTCAGCTTCAAAGCCTTTTGAATTAGTACATTTAGACCTATTAACTATCCAAAATGAAAAATTTTTAACTATAGTAGATGCTTTTTCTAAATACGGCCAAGCCTATTACTTACGTGACGGAACTGCAGTCAGTGTAATACAAGCGTTGTTAAATTTTTGTACCCATCATGGAATACCCATCACAATAGTAACTGATAATGGTACAGAATTCACTAATCAATTATTAGCTGAATTTGTGAGAGTCCACAAAATTCAACATCATAAAGTAGCTCCTCATGCACCTAATGAGAATGGTATTGTCGAGAGATTCCACTCCACTATTCTAGAACATTTGCGGGTACTAAAGTTGACCGAGAATACCGAATCTGTTGTAAGACTAATGCCATATGCTCTGCTTGGTTATAATAGTAGCATCCATAGTTTTACAAAATGCAAACCCATAGACATAGTTAAAGGTCACTTTGACCCTCGTGATCCTTTCGATATAGATCTTACGGCTCATTTATTACAACAGTATATGCATAACCACAAAAAGAAAATGACTGTTGCATATAATACTATTCAGGAACAGTGTAATTTAGCTCGTAAAGAACTCACCGGTAACCGTAATAAAAACCGAGAAGCGGAAATTGAATACTCACCCGAACAGCAGATTTTCGTGAAAAATCCGTTTGCGTCGAGACAAAAGTTAGCTCCTCGGTATACTCATGACGTAGTCATGACTGACCTCCCTATTCATATCTATACGAAAAAGAAGAGAGGTCCAGTAGCTAAAAATAGATTAAAAAGAGTCCCTAAAAGCGCCCAATTGTTGCAGGAAACTCCTGGTGATACACCTTCTACTGACCCCAGCACTGACGCAGGAAATAAAACTTGAAAGCCTAGACAATGGGCCGGGCATCCTTCCATTTAAACTTGGTCCAGCTAAGATCGTCTCCCATTATCATTCCTTTCTGCGATATGTCGACTTTAGCGATATTCATGAAGCAGTTACATCTATTAATAGACAACTACAGACAGTTGGTCCTGAACTTAACAATCGTACCAAATTCTTATTCGAACCGCATATGACGTACCTGAAAAGTAAGCTCAATAACGTTGTTAAGCATTTAGAAACTTTCGAGGTAAGTCGTACAAAGAGAGGACTCGTAGATGGTCTCGGCTCTGTTATAAAAAGTATTACTGGCAATCTAGATTACACAGATGCGCTGCATTATAATGAAGCTTTAAAATCATTGCAAAGTAATGAGAATAAGATAATTTCGGAATTTAATACGCATGTAAGCTTGACCAAAGATTGGATAGTTCAACATTCGAAAATTATAGATAGTATAGTAGACAACCAAAATAGAATAGAAGATCTAGTAAGAAAGATAAGTCAGAGTGACGCTACTAGAGACGATGATCTAACCAAGTATGCTCATTTATTTCAAGTTCTTACTATTTTGAGTGACAACATAGATTATATTTCGCAAGAACTTACTAGATTAGAAAATGTTCTAGCTTTTATCAGGACGTCTACTGCTCATCATGCAGTTTTAGATTTAAATAGTATTAAAGACATTATGAATAATTTAACTAAGATTTATAATAAAAAGAATATTGTTGACTTAGATGGTAGGGAACTATACGATATTATTAGACTAGGTTCTTATTATACGGGAAATAAAATAGTAATAGTATATAAAATTCCTATTCTTGTCCCCTCCACTTATGATTTATATAAATTATGTATGATTCCCAATAAATTGAATCAAGTTCTTTCTCCGCCTCATCCATTCCTAGCCCTTAATAAGAAAGAATTCAGGTACATAGTGACAGAATGTCCGAAGACGAGCAAGTGGTATCTATGTGATGAATCAAATAGTATGCACAATCAGGCAGCATCAGATTGTATCCAGCAGCTGATCACCACTCAACGACTAGTGACTTCGTGCAGTCCTGTGACAGTATCACTAACAAGACCGGCTTATGAAGAACTTGATGATAGACACTACAGCATCAGTCTCCCGATGCCTACAAAAGTACATCTATCCTGCGGAAGAGATCTTTACAACACCTTACAAGGCAGCTATCTTGCTGTAATACCTCATAGCTGCTACCTAGACACTGCAGAGTTTAAAATTTTCAACAAAAAAGATCGTCTTAAAGGACAAGCGTTAAAGATCATCGACGTTCCAGCAGATAATCTATCTTCGTGGCAACACCCAGAGTTTTTCTCTTCAAGCTTCAAGTTAAAATCTATCAACTTGGCCCATCTACATGAAACTAGTAAGAAGATGTCCTTGGAGCCACAACTTGAATTGCCTGAGAATAGCGACTACCATGTATACCACACCACCATACCGATGTATGTAATACTATTCATCGCAATCATCATCCTGTGTATTCTGCTATATAGAAGATATATCCTGAAAAGAAAAGCAATGATTGCGCAAGCAGTTACTGAGAACAACCAGATAGAAGTTCAAGGAATCTACACGGCTACCCCTCCTGGTCCCAAAAAGATTGATACCGACCAACCTCCAGCTCAATTTACGACATCTGTCTTCAATAATCGCTGCTCTACGGGTGGAGGTGTTACGCAGAGCTAATCTCTTGCATATTATCGCTTGCACCATCCCCAACGACGCTGCATGTGGACCGTCGAGAAGCGCTACGTCGACACTTCACGGCGGGCAGTTACGAGAATTTGGAACACCTGTGTCCCTTGAACCTCCCGTGTGATTTTCATTTAATTTAACATTACTGATCCAACTTCGATCTTAATCACTTGTGTAGTATTAATTATATTTTTTTATTTAATTAAAATAAGTTTTCTCCAAAAATATCTTTTCCTGCGACCTCTTCTGTAGAAAAACGTAATTCACGTGTAAATAAAAATCCATTTTTATACCCAATTTTCCCGAGATGAAAGATACCTTATGTCCTTATCAATACTTCTTACTATGTGTTTGCGAAATTTCAGTAAAATTGGTTCAGTAGAGTAGGGAAAGTAAAGCATGAAACCGTAACAAATAAACAAACAAACTCACTTTCGTATTTGTAAGTTGTTATAGTGTTCCTTGGGGTCAAAAGCATAAGCTGAGTGTAGAAACAATAGGCTCGGATTACGTTCCAAACAAAAGTGGGCAGCTTCAAAATTCCGTGATATTTTAATTAATTAAAAAAATGGTGGAAAACTGGCAATTTGCTATTTTGATAGAATTTAAAGAAACATGCAAAGGGCTACTACGTTTTCATACTACAAACATCTTTAAATATAGTACAAAACATGAGAAAATTGCAATCATTTGTATAAATAAACTAGCTTTTGCCCGTGGATTCGCCCGCGTGTACTTTCCTCAGGAAAATTGCTTTTTCCCGGGATGAAAGGTACCCTTTGTCCTTCTCCTGGTTCTAAGCTACGTCTTCGTCAATTTTCAGCCAAATCAGTTCAGCCGTTGAGTTATAAATAGTGTATATAACTAACACGACTTCCTTTTATATAATCTAGCGACCCGTCCCGGCTTAGGCATAAAAGCCTTCCTCTCAAATCACTCTATCTATTAAAAAAATTCGTATTAAAATCCGTTGTGTAGTTTTAAAGATTTAAGCATACAAAGGGACATAGGGGCAGAGCAACTGACTTTGTTTTATACTATATAGTGATAGTGATGGAAGATAGATAGATAATTCATTCATTCAATATCTGCGCGTGCGCCACTGCTCTACCGTGTCCGTTAGTTAAACTATTAAGTGAAGACTGTACTTGTAAGACTAATATGATGAATACTACATCGTGCTTCGTACTCATCATTGCAAAACTATTTTCATTACTCGTTAGATGTCACTGCAATCGTTTTAATAGCAAATAGGCAATAGATGGCGTCTTTTTTTCAGTTTAGGATAAAATCATTATTAACACTTTGGCGGACGTTTTTGAAACCACAATAGATGTTTAATTGTTATAACTGCTATAGCAGTCGTGTGTCCGCTAACGTGTTAATTTTTCATTTTTGAAGTGAAAACTTAGGTACGATGACTTGACAGTGACATCTGTGTTATTAAGATGGGAAAACAACCATTGAAGTCGCGACACCGTTACAGACACCTCAAAATAAACAAACATATAATTATTCAAGTTTTCATTTCTGCGCTATCACTGTATATTTTTAACCGACTTCAAAAACAGGAGGAGGCTCTCAATTCGTCGGAATGTTTAATTATTTTTGTTTAATGTTCATCAAAATAACTTAAAAATTCAGAGGGAGAAATGCTTATTTCTTAAGACGTAACTTGGTGAACACTAGCGCCACCGTCATTTAAAAATCATTATTTCCTGATTTGCAATTAAGGTTCTGGATCTGATGTTAATTTTAAACATAGGTATTAAATTAATAAATTTTAGTTCCCTATAGCTACAAATTGCAAAACTGCTAAAAGTGGCCGTTTTAAGCAATAATGCAGTTTGTAACTATAGGGAACTATAATTTAATATGTTTAAAATTAACTTTAGATCCAGAACCTTAATTACATAACACGGATTTTTGATAACTTGTGTTTTCAGGGAATAATGATTTTTAAATGATGGTGGCGCTAGTGTTCACCGAAGTATCACCTTAATGATTTCGTTTGCGTTGGTTTTCGGCGACATCCAGGTCGCTACCTCTGATTTGTGAAAAGTTGAATTTAGTTAGACGCCCCGCCTTAGGACTAAGTACTTATATATAGTCTTGTATCACAACAGATACCTACCATAAAATCAATGTTAGAATGTTGACCATCCCTATATACACGAAAGACTCCAGCTGGTAGGGAATCCCAACTAGTAATATTATGAATGTAAAAGTGAGTTTGTATGTTGGTTTGTTTGTTACGCTTTTACGCCTCATTACTACAATCTTCCTGTAATTATTAAATTATTCTCTTCTTAAATATCATTTATCTATTTACCCGCTTGCCGTTCCACTTTCTGATGTGCTACACCCGACAGGGTTCAATGGTACCTACTAAAAAGACAGTGACTTGTGTATATGTATACCTATAGCTAGAACTGTGATAGTACAATATGTAATGCAATAAATAAATAAATAATAAAAAAAAAATCGCATACACAAAGTTACAAGTATTGAGAAGGACAAAGGGGAACTTAAGGGGAAAAAGCACTGTTAAAGTATACAGACATACCAATAGACTGTCCCTCCCGTAGTTAATATGACTACGAAGGGACTCACCTAGGAAACACTTGAATTATGTGGGGAAATAGTTTAAATCCTTTTAAGGCCTCCATAAAAGAGAATATTGAGCGAAGCTAGTGGTAACAGCTAGTAAACAATAAATGTTATCTCCTTAACCATCTTAAGTACGCTTGGGTAATAAAAATTGACCTTTTCTCAAAATTATTATTTGTTTCCTTATGAGAAGTCAATTAATGTAATATGATTAATATACATTGGTCAAGATTGCATCTACAAATGTGGTTTATGAATTGTTTTAATTAGCTTCAGGGTACGCTTTTGGTCATGGTGCTGATTTGGTGGTACTGGTTATTACAATGAAGCGACTGCCGTCTGATCTCCGTTAACCTTTTATATGGAAAAGACACCAAAAGGAATATTATTTGGGTGTTTAAGTATCACACACGATCAGATGTCACAAAAAATACATACATATATATCATCATGCCTGTCTCCCGTAGTGAAAGAAAGAAAGAATAGGCATAGATGAAGATGACGATGATGGTAGTTTATAAGAAGATTTCAAACTAAAATAGAATTTTTATTGTAATATTAGCTTTCGCCCGCATGAATTTCCCTCAAAAACAGTACTTTTTCCAGGGATAAACGGTATGTCCTTATCTTCATAACGTAAAAGCTCCTATTAACGACCCCCTAAAATGTGTATTCTTTTAACGATCTAATTTTTGAATCGTTTATATCAGACATAATATAGGTTTTAGAAAACTCGTGCCTTAAAAATTAGTTAGGTACTTTTGTTGGACAGCAAATAGAGTAAAGTTTGCGTGTCGAAATAGCCAGTAAAAGAAATAATTTGACAGGGAGTAAAGGCGCGCCCGAAGCGGGCGCACGTTTCATAGTGACGCGTCTCCAGCCACGTAAGTATACTTCAATATTACATAAGTAAAGTAACATACTTAAAAATGACTTGTCTTCTTGCCATCACATTACAACTGTTAAAAATATGTTAGTTTTCTAAAATAACTATAAATATTATTCATTTTAATGGTTTTTATGTTATAAAATCATGTTTTATTTTAAGGCGGTAATAGAATCCATATTTCAAAACTTGGTTCTATTAACGACCTATGACGTTGTTAGAAATTTTAGAACGTTTCATATTTTTTAATTATATCTATAATTAAAATATTTAATTTTATTTAATTTTTTCCTCGTTCAATTCATAGCATTATTTTACTTCTTTAGATCAATTAACGACAAAGCATATTCTTAAGGTTTTTGGGTAAAACTAGATGCAACGTTAACCATTATTCCTATTATTTTATGAAATCAAACTTTTAATAATCTTTATTATTTGAGTTGATCACTAAATGATATTTAAAAAAAAATGGATAGCAATGAGATCGAATTGAACAGTTTTGCATAAAGTAGATGTTTTAGCTGTTTGTTATTAATTTTATTGGTCGCTAATAGAATATTGTTATCTTCATACTTAATTCTATTACCGACTCATAGCAGCTGTGACAATATTTTTGGTAATATTATAGGACACAAAAATAAGTTGTATATTTGTTTAACAAATTGACTTTTTTTAGGGGCCTCTCCGTTCCGCTTAAGATAAGCGCACACCAAGAGCACTGCAGAGGGGTTACCATCAACTGTTTAAGCGAGTTTAGTTTTATAAAAAAAAATAAACTGAAAAATTAAATAAACATCTTAACGTGAGGTTCAGGACCGTCGCGTTTGTACATGTGTTTATTTTGCACTGTATGCCCATATTCAAGAAGCTAATATTTTAGTGTTATCAGAAAATGCTTTGCTCTTAGTGAGTGCTGACCCTTATAAATATTTTTTAAAATAACTGGCTGTTTATACTTCCAAATTTTTTTCTAAATCTTCTGAAAGTTGTATGACAGATAAAAATATTTGTTACTGATTTATAATATCTAATTTGTAAGATAATTAAGAAGCGTACATTTAATTTTTAATACTGTTTACTGAGACTGATTATATTTTTTAACTAATTAAAATAACAAGAAGTAAGTGCTTTAAGTGTTGCAATAAATGATTGTGATTAAATATAATAATGTTGATCTCAAAACTATTATTATAACGTAATAAATACTTTAAAAACTATTTTTTATTTTATTTTATCGTATAAAAAAGTGAGTAATTTCTTGCGGTCGGTAAAAGAAGCCAAAAAAACGGTAATAGAATCTTGCCGTATTCTTTGGGTCGCTAATAGAGTCAACTACTCTTTTGGATTAAATAATTATTTAACAACTATTGTGTAGTTTAATATTTAATTCAAGTACTGAATTTCAAAGAATACTTCGTTGAGACTAATTAGAAATAATAATATTTTTCCTAACATGACAGCTTATATCTATTTTTTTTTAGTAAATAGTAAGACAGCTAAAACTGGCGGTAATAGAAGCATTTACGTTACTTCTAGCTATGTGTATGTGAAATTTCAGGAACATTGTTTCAGTAGATAGGACATGAAAGCGTAATAAACAAACAAACAAACTCACTTTCGCATTTATAGTATTAGTTGGATGTATGACAACATATTGTTTTTTTTTTTTGTTAAGCGGCAATGAATAATTCGGATGTTGTTAGTTCATTGAATCGCAAGAAATTAATGATATAATTAATCATTTACAAATCATAATGTTAGGCTCTTAAATCCCAATTAAATCTGCTAAATTCCATGGCAATCCAAAACTGTATATCGTTTTAGTGAAGACCCGGATGTCGAGGATTCGATTCCTACGGGAAACATTAGTTATCCCAGTTTGGTTAAAATTGTAAAATGAACCTAAAAAATTGCGGCCTACTTTTTATCAGCATAAAACCAAAGTAGACTACAGCATTGCAAAATCGTGCACCTTAGCATGTACAAAAAGATAATATCTTTTAAGTAGCATGGCCGTAATGAAGTATATAATTTGCAAAATTGTTATAAACATTTATAAGGCCACTGTTAATCTGTGACATGGGATTATGGTGTTGAAGGTAAAGATTTCATGGGCATGGAGTTATCTTGATGATTTTTTCTTTACTTACGCCAGAATACTCAAACGCTACTCAATTTTGAGCGCTGCTTAAGTATCATGCTGTCGCGCTGAACGTCACCGATATGACAGTGACAGCATGATACTAGGGAAGCTCTCAAAATTAAGTAGCATTTGAGTATTCGGGCATTAGACTAATGCTCTCCAGTGTAAATGAATGAATGAATAAACAATTTATTGCACCAATTACATAAATACATAATTGGATTGTACAGGATCGAAGATATAAATTAGTACAAATGCGGACTTATCGCTAATGCAATTTCTTCCAGACAACCTTAGGGTAGAGAGACAAAATAAACATTAAATTACACTATTTCACTTATAAGGAACAAGCTTATTAAATAAAATTTGTAAAACAACAGTAAATTACTAATTGGAGCCAGCTACGAAATAGGACCAAGGGCTTATTCCGTAAATCTGATAAAGCTGTTCGGTAAGAAGCAGGTGAAATGAAATGAAATAAAATTATTTATTCTCAATATAGTTTCTTATCACTTATTTACGTTAATCATCACTTAAATCGCGTTCACCACTACTTCCTAAGCGCAAATGAAGAAGAAGCGGCTCCACAAACTCCACCGCAGCATTTTCTCCAAAAAGGTCAATTTACTTACATTTTAGTCAAAACAGACGAATTAACAGTTGCGTGGATTATAAGTGCTAATAAAACCAGAAAGATGTACAACCATTTCAGAGACCGTGAGATGTGTAAGACTGGCATTATACTGTAATACGATCTTTACACCAAACCAATCAGTTGAAAAAACAGGCAAGTTCTGCGTTGGACGCCGACCGACCAGTAGGTCGACCGCCTATCTCGATTCTCTCCTCTCGTAATGGCTACATGTATTGCTATCGCCACATTTCGCTCCGCCTATACACAAAACGCTTCAAAAAACTTTTTTTTTATTTACATTGTAGAATGCGTTGTCACTAAGAAAAAATCTTTTTTTTTAAAGCGTTATGTGTGTTAGGCGTAGCGAAATGTGGCGATAGCGATACAAGTAGCTATTACGAGAGGAGAGAATCGAAATAGGCGGTCGACCTACAGGTCAAATGGTCTGAAGAAAGTAAGGCACTGAATAAAGGCCGCATCCAACCAGTCAATCTGAAAATCCTTGAGGAAAATCTATGTCCAGCAATGAAAAGCCTGCGGCTGAAATGATAATGAAAATTAATCACTTGATAAACAGACGAGCAAAAACTACACCGTCGGCACATCAAAAGTCAAAATGAATCGCTACACATATACATACCTTTATATACATCAGCAAGTTCCGTTTACCTTAGAAACCTTCGATTCTCATGTCAAAATCATAAACGATAAACCGATTGATAAAAAAAATGTTAATCGATTATTTATTGATGCTGCTAATTATTGTAACACGATGGAACCCGGAAATCTGATTGAGAGGCGGGCTGATGGAGACCTGTTGGGTTTGGTTATTTCGCCCCATAATATGATATCTCATAAATTATAACAGAACTTAAAAATGTAATAGTGCTGAGCCAAAAAAAACATGGAAGTGGGAAAAATTGTTTTTTTATAGAAGGTTACCTATCCCACCACCCATCAGGCGCCTAAACCTATGCGTATTTTTTTATATAGTGTAATTTCACGACATTCTCAGTTACAGGTAAAGTGGAGGATCTATTCCATAGCTGTAAACTCCATCCATGAGGCATGTTATTTTCGAAAGACAAGGGTTTAAAAACTCTTCTTACGTCTTTTGTTTCAGGAATTAATTAAAATATTATGGTCTTATTTTATTTACCTTCATACGTTTACAATGAACATTAAAAAATATAAAATCATATTTTTCTTATTTTATTTGTCTTACTATTACATCAAAGAAATGTTCTTGTGCATAACAATACCTTAGAAATAAATTTTAATACTAACTTATGTATAAAATATTCTAATATAAAACTAAATAATAAAAATACTCGAAACTAATTTAAATAAAAATTAAATATAGAACCCAAATCGCTCTCATCACCGGGTAAGGTACCCAAGAGGCTGGCGGCATTACCACGCTGTATGGCTAAACATAGCCTTTGACCGAAATGCTCACCAGATCTCCCGAAACATGGATTAGGCGTGCGGAGATTTCTTAAAATATTGTTTTTGCCTCCGCACCCCAGGTGGCATACCACCATCTCTTAAAACCATAAAAGATTCAGTGAGTAAGGGAAATATCGCCTTACATCATGTATTGCGCTATCCCCGCTTACTCACTGGATCTTGCATTGTCTTACTTATTTCAGAATACCAAGAAATCTGTTAAATAGCTTTTATATATACCAGTAGCGTAGTATTGAACTGTAATTATTCTCATAGTATTTTCTCTTTATACGGGTCAAAAGCATTCACATATCACAGTACACAATTTCAATTTAATAAAACTGGAAACAAGCGCGAGAAAAAACGGGAACACACCAAAACGGAGGCTCATAAAAACTATGTTGACATGGCAAAATTGCAAATTGATAATAATACCTCAATTGAGATCTATGAAGTCATCATTTACAACCCTTACGTCATATATGTAGAGGTATATAGTATAGAATTAGCGGCTTATTAGACAATCAGGATACATATGACTGCAACTCCGCCTCCCTAAGAAGAACCGGTTTGCCTAACATAAACCCTCCTTGGGAATGCCGTTGTTGGTAGATACGCTACCAGTCATACAGAGGTATAAGATTGATACCTTTTTTATTTCCTTGGTCACCGACGATACTCGCAAGAAGTGAAGGGTTAACTATTCCTAATCCCAAATAAAACCTGATTTTTTGATAATTAAGGTAATTCCGTGCTGTGGAAGGGAAGTTAAGACGTTGTATCCAGCTACCATCTAGTAAAAGAATTATGTCAGCCGATTAATCATGACATCTAAACGATATGAAGATGACTAATGCATTTTCTCTACTAATCCTTGAAATAAGAATTTTACATCCGAATAATTTATAATGTGCATTTATGTTCATGGCAGGATGCGCATGCGCAATTATATAACTAATTTATTGTTTGTCGTGAAATTAATGATTCGCTGATGGCAAAGCTTTATATAAAACAAATAATTCTTAATAATCTATATAACATTGAAGCCTAGTTTGGACTGTCTAGTAATTATAGACATCCTGTTTAATCTTATTTTACAAATCTGTATTGATTAATAAGACTTTTTAATGGTTAATATATAAATTGAATCGTGTAGGTACAAATTCAATTGGCACTGCACACCCAGGTGTCAGAGTATTTATTTAATATTAATTGCACTATAATCTGTATGTCTGTAAAATTATTACCGCTGCTGAAAATTATGTAAGCAAAAAGAAACGTGTTGTTAAAAGCAGAAACAAAGTAAAGACAAATATTTAAATAATTCAAAATCCTAAACTACTTAAAAAAATGAACTGTTAGCACTTATTAAATAATTATTAATTAAAAAATAATAATTAAAAAAAACATTCCACCAATGGAGAACCTCCTCCTTTTTTTAAAAAAGTCGGTTAAAAAGAAATTCAGCAGCAGATCTTACAATGTGATTTATTTGGGCTTGAAACAAAAGATAATCATGAATGAGAAAAAAATCTTATAAAAGGCGAGAAACTTTTTTTTTCGTTTACAGCCATTTTCAGCCATTATTAATTTTCACTACTATTTGAACACAGTCAAAGACTATTTAATTATACAATACATAATGCTAGGAATCGTCTCCTATTATACCTTAAGGATATAGTGAGAAGGTAGTAAATGATGTGCAGATGAACTACATGTGCATGCTTACATAATATATACTACAAGTAGGTATGCAATATTATAACTTTAGGTAAACGATCATCGCGGTCTCTTTCATCTAAGCACTTTCTCGTTTGCGTACTGAGTTGCTTGTTTTGGAGTAAATTACAAAGTCAATTGACTCTAACTATGGTGTCAGAGTAGTGATTCTATTTCTTTACGTAGGAAGACTTGAGTATTAAATACTACCTTTTCAAAATTTAACATCTAAGCGTTGAGCGCATAGGCTACATAAGCCACTACAAAGCAGCTACATTAGAGTCGATCCAGTGCCTTTAGTGTGTTTTTCTTAACGCAGACGCTAGCGACTGCGTTAGGATTTTGTATGGAATTTCTTAGTTGCCTTACTACCCGCCAGAGGCGCTTTACAGATCTGCCGTACAAAATCGCTAACGCAGTCGCTAGCGTCTGCGTTAGGAAAAAAAAAGAAAACTCACACTAAGGGCACAGACTCTTGAATTTTATTGGTCTTTAGAGGTTGCCGTAACCAAAAATATCTCAGCGTTATCCCAGTTGCAAATACGTACGGGGTCCGCAAAAACGTTATGTTTTATGTTATTTACCTCTTCATGAGTTACTGGTAAAGACTTTGCCCCTGGCTTCTACGAAACCCAGTTTACATTTTATAGCGCCGAACTTTTTATAACTTTAACCATTTCACAGTAAGTTGTATTCTCAGGCTACGCTTCAAAGCCTACGGTACAATTTTAATCATGGTCCTGGATAAGGGGGCACTAGTTTATTACAATGGAACGACTATCGGACTTACCCTTTTTACAAGGAAACCAGGCCAATAAGATAATGGTTCTTAAATGTTAGTGGCCAACACTGTCAGATAATTCAGGCTAAATGGCATCTGACACAACCTGACGACTAAATCTAACGTTAACAGCCAAGGGTTTCGTGCCTTCCTAATCAAGAAGAAGAGAAATCTCAAGAAAATATGCCACTAATGGCAACCGATCCAACTTAAGCCACATTTGCCGTACCTTTATTTATTTTTTTCAATAATATTTTGTAACTTATGGTGCCCTCGGAAAACCAGCGTTGTGGTCTCACCACTACGTAATGCGGAGGAGACCATTTTGATACAAACACAAATTTGTTCATTTTTGTTAATTTTTGTTCGCTTTTTCCATTGTGTTTTTGTGTAATGTCAAATAAACATTTTTTTCTTTCTTTCTTTACACACATGATCTTATATCTTAATAGCACAGAACATACGAGCAAAAAGACCTATCTACGAGTATCCATTCATATTTATACCAATTTATTTAATTACAACCTCGAACTACGAAACATTGCAATAATTTATTATAAAGTTTGACAGACTGTATCTATTCAGCCTCAAACAATAGTTGATAAGAATCAATACTTTCATTTCAATCAAATAAAATAGTAATTAGAGGATCCTTGAACGTGTCTATTGCTCCTTTGACACTCCGAGGCCGAGTGATCACGTTTCGAGGATAAAAAAACGAAGCTATGGAAACTAATTACTGAGCCATGCATATCTCGAAAATGCTCGTTTATTTTATATAGTTACGTCAGTTATATACGTGAGATGGTCGGGATTAGGATCAGGTCATTCGGTATATAATAGGTCAATTTGTCGAGAAGCATCACAGTTTTGTGTGAGCATCACATTTGGTAGCTTCGAGTGTTCGTATTTTCAAAATGAAACTGGTAATGCAGGATTTAGAATTTAGAATAATTTCATATTTTCAAATACATTTAAATACATATTTTTTAATAAGTGAAAGAAAAAAACATTTCTTCAAATCGAAAATAAGAAAAATATAAAACGGTGTAGATGCTCAAAATCAAAAGAAAACTTCTTTTAAAAATCAAAGTGAACTATGTGACATTTTGCATTTTTTTCTCCAATTTCAATTAAACCCGTTGAGTTGTTTTCTCAGATGTTTGTTTCGGAGTCTAGGATCCACATTTTTTTTACTTTATTTTAAATTTAAAAAGCAAATTATATATTATATCAGACCACAAAGTTTATAATATTTTATCAATTATTTCTATGGTAGAATAAATATATTTAATTTGTGCTCGCTCCAATTTTCACTGTTTCTTTCTACCCTAAGGTTGACTGGAAGAAATTAAAATTCACCATTCTACTAATTTTGTTTCTAACTCTATACAATCCATGTATATAGGTAACTTTGTATGGTGCAACAAAGTGATAATTCATTCATTCATCTCTTCTTCAGTTCATAATTGCTGCCCTCATCGCCGTCAGCGCTGCGGCACGTCTGGAACACCTCGAACGCTCCTACCTCCCCCCAGACCAGTCTGGTGCCGGCTCAAACAGCTTCGGGTCTTTTGGCAGCAAGGGGACCAACGGGCAATCTGGATTCGGAAACCAGGGACAGTCTTTTGGAGGTATTTATTAAGTTTCCTATCATTTCAGAAGAGCACTGCTCGATAACGGTGTACCTCATAAATGTCTTATGCCATCCAGCTTGATTCGAAGCGGTGAATCCAATTTCTTTTTTAGGGATAGCGCGCTCTGTCAGGACTACCTAAAGAGCATTTGGGAAAAAAAGGTTCTGAAATGGCAACTACTTAAGCACCTTTCAGTTGGATCAACCCTGGACCTGCTTAAGGTCACCAGAATATCGCTTTAAATCAGTCAGATTGGATATGTTCGAGGGAGATTTTGGACCAGCAGTGGACCTCTTATGACAGTAATAATGATGACAATGATGGTGTATGTTCTATCTCATACCTTATGTGAGCTGGTCTAACTATCTGTCTTTATTTTTGCCTATCATATAAAATATCTGTAAATAAACTCAAAATAATGACTTAAATGTTTAACGATGTTTTAAAATATACTAACAAAATGTTTCTCTAAGCAGGTAGCCATGGACAATCTGATCAATCCGGCTTCGGAAGCCAAGGGCAGTCCGGATTCGGAAGTCAAGGACAGTCCAGTTTAGGGAGCCATGGACAATCCAGTTTTGGAAGTCAAGGGCAGTCTGGATTTGGAAGTCACGGACAATCCGGTTTAGGGAGCCATGGACAATCCGGTTTCGGAAGTCAAGGGCAGTCTGGATTTGGAAGTCACGGACAATCTGGTCTAGGAAATAATGGCCAATCATCTTTCGGCTCCCAGGGCTCTCACGGCTCCAATGGCTTCGGATCCCATGGTGCTTCATCTTTCCACTCTGGTAGCCAAAGTGCCTTCGGAAGCCAAGGTTCCTCTGGAAACCAGGGTGCTGATTCCTTCGGTGCTGCCACTTCCAACCAATACTTGCCCCCTAATCATGGTTCTTCTGCTGGCACTGGACATAATGGCTTCGGTGCCAACAAACAAGGTAATTTGTTGTTTTTTTTTTTTTTTCTATCGATTGCTCATCTGAATGCATGTCTAAAGACTATAGATTAAAAATATGTGGCTGGTAACTGAGTTTCTCACCACCAGTTTTGAAAAAGGTATTCTTCAACTGCGAGAGATATATTTAAAAGTTGAGTTGAATTAAATTTTAATATATTCAGTATTTTCATTTCTAATTTTTGCTATTGCTGATTTGAGTTTCTATAAACGTGTCAACTAAATGCTTTTGAAAAAAAAAAAACAATTGGAATTTTTACACAACATAAAAGTTTTTGTATTATCGACTTAGTTAAACTATTAATTGAATATCTTAAGAAACTTAAAAAAAATTGATTGTTTTAAGTCATGACATATCTTCAATATTTTCCAGGTTTCCAAGGCAACCAGAACCAGGGCACATCCCAGTTCGGTTCCCAATTCGCTTCTTCCCAACCCAGCAACCAATACGGTGCTCCTAGCCTGAACAGCCGCTTCGGAGCCCAAGGAAACCAGGGTTCCAACAACCAATTTGGAGCTGCCAGTGCTGCCAGTCGCCAATACCTGGCTCCTAAGACCTCCTCCAGCTTTGATAACATCCCTCAGCAGGCTTTCGATGAGAAGACCGGCTACCAGTATTAGGTCTTAGTATATCTAGCCAATGTGATCATAAATTGTATATTGTGTTCTTCCAAATATATGTAATGTAATAAACTTAGTATGTCTTCTTTAATTGTGTCCTGTTTGTTTGTTTGTTTTCTATGTCAAATGTATGCAGATGACGATCTTCACTATCACTATCACTATCACTTCATCACTATCACTACATCTCTATTACTACATAGTATAAAACAAAGTCGCTTTCTCTCCCTATATCCCTATGTATGCATAAATCTTTAAAACTACAAAACGGATTTCAATATAAATTTTTTAAATATAAATAAAAAAAGATACAAGGATTACATTGTCATGTCTGTAATAAAATTAGGGAGTTTTTCGGAACATGTTATATATTCTGTGCCTACATTAAACATGTTGCTTCTCTCATGTGTATATGTGTACTGTACTGTTCGGGTCTGGTATGTACCAAATTATATTATGTGCAATTTAAGTGATGATATGAAGGATGTAACTGAATGTTTACTATCTTGTTTAAAATATAACATCTCCAGTGTTTAATTGTCTGTCAGTTTATTACCAGAATTGTAGCGGCCTTAAAACAAAACTTCATACTTTACGTATGAATATTATTTCCCATTCTTTTGATATAATTATACTTACAGAATCCTGGGTTCATGGTAATATATTCGATAGTGAAATGTTTGATTCTAGGTATCAGGTATTTAGACATGACCGGGATAGGGTCGGCTGTGGCCGCCAGGATGGCGGAGGTGTTGTGGTAGCGGTAAACCGCTCCATCGCTGCGATTGTCCTTGGTGACCGGCCGAGGTGTGCACAAAGTGATGGTGCTGCCTCAGCACCTCTCCCGCCCCTTGTAGATCATTTGTTCGTTCAGCTTAGTATTGGTAACCGAAAACTACTTATTAGTGTTGTTTACATTCCGCCCGGACAAAACCAAGATACTTATAGCGCATACATGGATTTATTGCATGATCATTTAGAGGATTTCAATGGGGATTTTTTTGTAGTAGGCGATTTTAATTTACCTAAACTGAAATGGAGTAAGTGTGGATCTTATATGCAACCGGATATTAGCAGTGATAGAAATTATATACATAATGTATTGGTAAATTTTTTGTCATTATTTAATTGTCACCAGGTTAACACGTTGTTAAATGCAAATAATAGGATATTAGATTTGTGCATAACAAACATAACTTGTCATAACTTAACACTTTGCAACTTGCCTCTTGTCCCTCCTGATGCCAATCATCCCCCCTTTCAGATATTACTTACAGTAAATAGTTTTTTTGTACGTATGCCTGCTAAGTCACATGTAAAATATTACTACAATAAAGCTGATTATAACGTAATTAATGAAGAAATCAAATGTATTGATTGGGATAACCTCTTGCTGAATCAAGATACAGAAAGTTCGGTAGAATCCTTTTATGATATAATTCATAATATTATAAAGAAACACGTACCTACTAAGGTTATTAATTCCTCTCTGTATCCTAGATGGTTTACTGCCGAGCTTATTCACTTGTATAAAAAGAAAAATCGGGCATGGATAAAGATGAAAAAATATAATTCTGATTCCAATTACAATATTTTCTCTTTATATAGAAAGCAATTTAAAGAAAAGTCTGACAAATGCTTCAAAAGTTATATGATTCGCGTAGAACAAAGTATTAAAAAAAAATATTAAATATTTTTGGTCATATGTAAGTACTCATAAAAAATCTTCAGATATACCTACCTCTGTACATTATAAAGATATGTCGGCTGATACTCCGGATGATATATGCAAGTTATTTTCAAGTTTTTTTGAGTCTGTATTTCAAGATTCTTCAATTACGGAAGAATATAGTATTGAGGATGTTGTGATTGATGACACTGTGTCTCCTGATGCTATAATCAGTAAGCTTGTGGTTTCTGTTGAAGATGTCAATAGAGAGCTTAAGGCTCTTAATATTTATAAAGGTGCAGGAGTTGATAATATTCCTCCATATTTTTTAAGAAGTACTGCTGATTCTATTGATAAGCCCGTTTGCTGTTTATTTAATAAATGTTTCTCTGAAGGAGTGTTTCCTAAAATTTGGAAAATGGCTAGAATTGTACCTGTACATAAGGGAGGATCTAAGAAAAATGTAGAAAACTATCGCCAAATCTCTATATTGTCGGCCCTTGCAAAGCTATGTGAAAGACTCGTAAAAAACGCTGTATATTCACATTTACATAATATTATTATACCTCAACAACATGGTTTCGTTGAACGCCGTTCTACCGTAACAAATTTGTTTGTATACGTTAACCACTTATTTGAAGCTATTGATGCAAACAAGCAAACAGATAGCGTTTATACCGATTTTTGCAAGGCCTTTGATAGGATTGATCACAAAATACTCTTGGAAAAGATTGCCTTCAATGGTATTCGAGGAAGTCTTTGGAGATGGTTTAAGTCATATATTTCTTGTAGAACTCAAAAAGTAGTCATAAAGGGATACGAGTCAGATAGTGTTTATGTAAAATCTGGAGTGCCACAGGGTTCTATCTTAGGGCCTTTATTATTTTTGTTATATATTAACGATATAAATGAATGTTTTAAATTTTGTAACTTTTTACTATATGCAGACGATTTAAAAATATATCAAATAATTAATAATGATGAAGATCACATTCAATTTCAGGAAGATCTCAATCGTTTCTCACAATACTGCATCAATAATAAACTCGAACTTAGTATTGATAAATGCAAACGAATAACTTTTTCCAAAAAGAAAACTGTAAGTGACTTTTGTTATAACCTTTGTGGCACTCCTCTCAATAAAGACATAACAGTGAAAGATCTTGGTGTTACTATTGATAGTGAATTGCATTTTGACATACACATTCAGAATATCATAAATAAAGCTTATAAAATGTATGGTTTTGTCATGAGAACATGCAGCATGTTTAAAAATAGTTCTACATATCTATATCTTTATAAATCTCTTATAAGATCACAATTAGAGTATGCTGTGACAATATGGGATCCCTTTTATGATAAATATGTCTGTAATCTGGAAATGGTACAAAAAAAATTTCTTCGTCGTATTTATTACAAATGTCATCGTAGTCGACTACCCTATGAACAAATTTTGAAGCATTATAAGATTTTAGATCTCAAATCTAGACGCTCACAGCTGGGTTTTATGCTTCTGCATGATATAGTTCATCAAAGATATGACTGTATTGAAATTACGTCTAAATTATTCTACCGAGTGCCAACTAGAACCCAGATGAGACCGTCACGTCATCATCAATTGTTTTTCATTAAATCAAGTCGAACTAATGCAGGTCTTCGTGTCCCTCTGAAACGAATACAGAAGTTGTATAATGATAAATTACCCCACGTTGATATATTAGGTTTGTCACATAATGCTTTTAAAAAATCTGTATTAGAATTTTTCACATCACAATCTGACCTAAATACTCAAAATTAAAGCCAATTTATAAAATCGATTATTGGCATATTATTGTATTGTTGTTTTTGTTTAAGTATGCAAAATTTAGTTTCGCACATGTAAAACTTTATATATATATATTGTATGTGACCATCATTGTTGGGTTTATAATTATATTTAGTTTAGCGATAACATTAAGAATCAATATTGTAAACCTGTTTGTGGTCCTATGTAAATAAATAAAAAAAAAAAAAAAAAATTTCGATGCGGTTTTTTTAAATAGATAGAGTGATTCAAGAGGAAGGGTTTTTATGCCCATGCGAAGCAGAGGCTCTAGTAAACCATAAACCATAGATAAATTAAATTGAATTAAATTGTTTAATTACCTAATTTTTATGGATTGTCGACGTTGAATGCCAGTGTACGTACAAACTTATATAAAAATGGTTTTTGTTACACTATAAACACTGAAAAAGGAACTAAAAAAATTATAATCTCTAGTACAATTTGTACAATTACAAGTATTACGACTCTACTTTTGAAAAATCGTTTTTGTTACACTATTAACTGATAATTTTCAATGTTATATAATGTTAATCTGTAGTACAATTTGTGCAATTACGAGTACAATTAAAACTTTTGAAGCGTGACTATCTATACTTATCAAATCATTTCGTATAGATGGCACGATCAATTGACCATGCACACCCTGGTGTCAGAGTTCTTTGGAACCGCATCTTGGCCTCTGACGTGGTTCGTATAATGACTAATAGATGGCAGCCGGCACCAACTCTCTACACCTAAATCACGATATTAAAAACATACATCTATAGATCTATGTCTTCTTTTTACATGCGTTAGTGGTCCCTCACCACAAACTGTTCCGCTGTAAATATAGAAGCTCTTAAAAGCTAAGATTGTTGGTATAAAGTAAAAAATAAAAAATCAATTAATAAATGCGTTAGTGGCCAAAACACAAGTGTCTAATTTTTTCAAAATCCATTTTTCCAAAATCCAAAATTTTCAAGTACAACTGCCATTAAAAATTAAGAAATGCAGAATGAATTGCTATAAGTACAGTACATTAATTTTAATGAAGCTCGATTCGGTGGAGAACACTTGGAAAACCATAATAAAGTGTTAAAATAAAACAAAATCAAAATTCAGGTACTTTATGACAAAAAGTCATTGTTAGAAACATTTTTCTAAGCTCTTGTACTAAATCTAAAAAAAAAAACACATTTTACAAGTTGTGCCTAAGACCACCCATCATCAACAAACTTATTAAGACAACAAGCTTAAGAGTTAGGAGAGAGACAGCACTACCCGTAGCCAAGTAACAATTTTAAAAGGCTGACGAATTTCGACAAGAACAAAATGTATGGGATTGATATAAGATTGACCACGTGATTTACCGCAGCTTATGTCAATCCCATACATTTTGTTCTTGTCGACATTCGTTATCGTTTTGGAATTGTCACTTGGCTACGGGTGATAAAGTTGACATCCTACGTCTTCATGGTTTAAAAGCGCTGTGCTTCAGATGAATACCGTAAAACCTTTCGTAAAACGTCTATATTTTGTCGCACAGTTAGCTTTATTTTTCATGAAATACTTACATGAAAAAAAATATGAAGTACTTACGGTTCAAATATCTTAATAAATAATTACATCTAAAAATTTACAAAAAAAAAACCTAGCGATATAAAACAGCAAATAACTTTTTTCCAAAAAACAAAAACCGACTTCCATTTTTTATTGTACTAACTTGAATTTCGTAAAATTAGGAAACTCAAATACCTAGGTGCGCAGGGTCAACTGAGCTTGCTATGAACACTTATATAATACTAGCTGTTCCCCGCGGCTCCGCCCGCGTGGTACTCGGTTATATCGCGCCCAAAAGTAGCCTATGTTTGACCTCAGGTCGTTAACTACATTCCTACCAAATTTCATCACAATCGGTCCATCCGTTTAGCCGTGAAGAGGTGACAGACAGACAGACAGACAGACAGACAGACAGACAGACAGACAGACTTTCGCATTTATAATATTAGTATGGAAGTATGGATATGGATGAGTTAATACCAAGGGAAATCTAACGTCAAGTATGAACTGTTACCGGGGTTTTTAATAGCTAATACCGGGGCATACAGGGTCGATTGACTTGCAAATTACTCCATTATTAAACTACTTGTAAACATACGAAAAATAAAATAATGCTCATTTAATTTTACTAAGTCATTATGCACCTTATAGGCAGAGTATGTAGCACTTGTACCTTAAACCCTATTATATTGTAATGAGTAAATGACTATCTATTTAATACAAACACTGCTGTTTGGCGGCAGAAAATATTTCGACGTTCATAATCACAAACGAAAAATGTCAACTCTACGTTTAATTCCAAATACTCATACTACCCAACCGTGAAATACCAACTTCGTGAAACACCACCATCACTATGGTATCACTATTTATCTCATCTTCATAATCTTTATGATTTTTTTCAGGCAGTATTTCTGGTTGCGATACCTGAATTATCATCATTTTAGCCGCAGGCTGCCCACTGCTGAACATAGGCCTCCCTCAAGGATTTCCAAGCGGCCTGCATCCAGTTCCTGCCTGCAACCTTCTTCAGGTATCCAAGCAGTACCTCTGTACAAAAGTCTACCTCTTGTAAATACTTAGTCTGGCCATAAATACTGTTACAACCAAAAATAAAGAAAATATTACATTTGAATTTGGAATCCGTCATTTTTTATATGATTTTTCATTGCCATTTTTCATATTGGTGAAGCGATTTAGCCGTAAAACCATGAAAAACAGACAGACTTTTGAATTTACTAATATAGAGGTAGAAATATATCCAAAATCCGGATCAACAAGATTGAAACTTGATTTCTTTTTTACACAAAAAGCAATATTTTATAACAAGAAAAAATCTTACGCAAAAAAACTTAAATCGTAATATTTTACACGTAAGATTCGACGTACGTTAATAAATGCCTGTATATACCGGCAATTACCTTAAGCTGTGGCAATTAAAAATTTGCTATGCCATTTTTTTGAGCCCTTTTTTCTACCATTTCGATGCACACCTGGCCACGAACTGATTTTTTTTAGTCGTATAGTCTATGTTACTAAGCAAGATGTAACATTCTAACAAAACGATGTGAATTTACTTTTGAATGAGTCTTGTTTGTTTGTAATATCTTTATTGTATAAAAAAACATATATAAACATAGGAAGTTGAAACAATATACAATGGCGGACTTATCCCATATAAGGATCTCTTCCAGTCAACCAGCGATTGATTGGGAATATTTATCTCATCTTCATAATCTTTAAGTTATTTTTTCAGGCAGTATTTCTGGTTGCGATACCTGAATCATCATCATCATCCCAGTGCTGGACATAGGCCTCCCTCAAGGGTTTCCAAGCGGCCTGCATCCAGTTCCTGCCTGCAACCTTCTTCAGGTCATCTGAGCATCTGGTAGGTGGGTTTCCGATGCTGCGCTTGTTGGTTCGTGGTTGCCATTCGAGAAACTTTCTGCCCCATCGGCCATCGGTTCAATCCACCCAGATAAAGAACTTCAATCCACCTAGGTTGAATACCATAAAAAATCATACAAAAATTGTAAATATTATACATCAATGGTGCGCTTCCACCGTCAGCCTACTACTTATTTAACTTACACTACCTATTAAAATTACAATTTGAATTTAAAATATTCTAATCTAAAAATAAATAAAAAATACCTTAAACTAATTTAAAATAGAATCCAAATCGCTGCCATCACCGGGTAAGGTACCCAAGAGGCTTACCCAAGAGGCTGGCGGCATTACCACGCTGTATGGCTAAACTTAGCCTTTGACCAAAATGCTCACCAGCCCTTGGATCTCTCGAGACATCGATTAGGCGTGCGGAGATTTTTTTAAATATTGTTTTTGCCTCCGTACCCCATGGCCCCAAGGTCTCCACAGCGAAAGGCGCAAATATGTATGGCTCCCCCAAAGTCGCATATAACTAAAACTATTTAAATTTTAATTAAAATACGTGACTATATTAAATGTTAAATATAAATAATTACAAATGGCCGCTTACTGTAGTACTAAACAAGATAACAATTAAAACGAAGATGAAATTGAGACGGCGCGAAC
Organism: Apomyelois bistriatella; assembly: GCA_947044815.1. Classification (NCBI taxonomy): domain Eukaryota; kingdom Metazoa; phylum Arthropoda; class Insecta; order Lepidoptera; family Pyralidae; genus Apomyelois; species Apomyelois bistriatella. Next base: position 1,870,186 of record OX345705.1, read on the forward strand.
TTGACCAAGCTTTGAAGCTCCGAAAGCTTTGTGAAAGTTCAAGGCCGTAGTGAAGGGCGATGTGCGTGTTAGGGTGTTATTACGTAAAAGCAGTAAGAAGATTGAAACATTTGTTAAAAAAATGTATACTTATTATAATTTGTTCAATAAGTGAACAGATCATTATTATATCTGTTTTATTTTGTGGCATTCGAAATATAACTACTTATTAATTAACACGTTGGCGGGCATTTTTGAAAACACAATAGATTTTTTATTGTTATAACTGCTATAGCAGTCCTGTGTGCACTAACGTGTTAATGTATAAACCGTCCTTCGGAACGTACGTTATGCTGCTTGCTGTTATCGATAGATAACAGTCGTTAGCCTATGTAAGATGCCTCGAGGCAGCCTAAAAAATAACACAGTTTTGGCCACTACCACACCCGGATCATGTTGTTATTGGTCTGATTTCTCTGTAAAAAAAATACCGCAGTCTCTCCATTGTAAAAACAATACTGCCAAATCAGAAACATGATTAAAAATTGTAGTAAATTCTAAAGTAAGTAAGCTGAAACACAACTACCAGGAATCACGCTCGGACGAAGATCGAAAACCGATAAAATGTATTTTACTCTTTCGAAATGAGAGTCCGATAAATTATTTTTCCTGGGAATTTAACATCCCAAAACAAATATTGAGCATTTATGGAAAAAAAATGTTCATGATCATGCAGGAATGTAAAAATTGCAACTTTATATTTTGTTGGGATGAAAATTCAATTAGAAAATAGTAACTCAACGCACCAAAGTCACCAAATTGTGATTATATTGCATGGAAGTAATTATTTCAGATATTTATTGAATTATGTAGTTATAATGGTCTCAATAATAAAAAAAAATTTGTACAGTCAAATATTATCGACTTCAGTTATATTTTGTTGTAGCCTAAGAGACAGTAATGCAATTAAATTATTTTCTGAACTTCACATGACAATTACTTTATTTAGTACTCTCACTCAACATTATTTCAGTATTTTCTTGGATGTGGTATTGCTTATTTCAAAGAATAAAATACGTATCAATAAAAATATCCAAGACTCAGGACAATATTTTCTAAGGGCAAAAGAAGGCTTTTCAATTTGCCCTGATTTTGAAACTAGATGGCGGTCTAAAGTTTCTGACCTACTTACGCCACGGATGATGATAACTTTCAAATTTCTCTTCAATAATTGATAAAATTGTTTTATGCCATGTAACACTCACAACGATCAACGCCCTAGTTTGCTTAATATCTGGAGGTGCTAGGCCCTCGATGAGAACAATTTGGAAAATTAGGTTTTTTACATTTACTTTTCAGTGGTAAAATAAATTTCAATCTATCTTCTTAATGTGGTATACGTCGACATGGCTCAAACAATGTAAGTAAATGATCCTAAATTAAAATATGCTTGAGAATGGGTGTAATTTCCCTGGACTATAAACTCTCAACATTGAATCGAATTGTCACCAATTCTAGAAAGTATTGATATTGAACAATTAAGCACCAAGGTCTGTAATTATCGGATGCCTCATATTAAAGATGGTTTTAATATTATTTTGGATAGGTATAAAAATGGGTGGCATTTTCGTATTGTCACATTGGGTGTTCTTTGTCGTGTAGAGCAGTACTGAAAAATTAAAATGAATTTGGTAAGTTGTTTTTTTTTCATTCGCCATTATAATCTTTTCAGATGATCATATATATTCTTAAATGTCTTTTCCCTGTTAAGGTTTCCCTGTAAAAAGGGGGTACAGTGGCTAGATGACAGTTGCTCTATTTTAATAACCATTACCTCCAAATGTAGAACCATAATAACTAAATGCTTATCCTGGGCTCTGAAGCGTAAACTAAAGATGTGACTAGGAAACACGCTTGGATAAAGAATAAGAAGTACTTTTTTTATAATATAGGGATAAATTTAAAAAACTCATTTTATTTTCCCTACAAACGGCGTGTTCTGCCATTCTAGATTCCTTAAAATAGGATTTTTAGGTTATTTTAATTTCTAATTTGAAAATGATTTTAAATTTCAGATATTCTTATCATCAATAGTAGCCTTAGGTTCAGCAGCTCAGCTCCCAAACAGCTACCTTCCTCCAATCCAAGGAGGAGGATTTCAAGGTTCTTATCAGATCCAGTCATCGCATAGTTCCAGTTTCCAAGGATCTCAGTCAAACCATTTCAATTCAGGAGATACGGGGAATAGACGACCACAGCAAGAACAGGAGAAGAATGCACAGATTATAAAACAGGATCAAGAAATAAACGAAAATGGTAAGTTGGGTTAAAATTTACAAAATTTTTAAATAAGGCGGAGTATCTTACTTTTATGATGTAACTAGCTGTTCCCCGCGGCTCCGCCCCGCGTGGACTCGGTTATATCGCACCCAAAAGTAGCCTATGTTTGACCTCAGGTCATTAACTACATACCTACCAAATTTCATCGCAATCGGTCCCGCCGTTTAGCCGTGAAGAAGTGACAGACAGACAGACAGACAGACTTTCGCATTTATAATATTAGTATGGATAGTATGGATTAATAAATTCCCCACTCTGATGGATTTATGTTCAATTCCATGTAGACCAAGCTGGGTCATTCTCATAAATTATTCTCTTGACTCAGTTTTAGATAATCATCGTCATTTCAGCAGAAGGATATCCACTGCTGGACATAGGCCTCACCGGCAAGCGCAGCATCGGACATCCACTGAGCAGATAGTCAGACGACCTGAGGAAAGTCGCAGGCAGGCACTGGATGCAACCGGGTTCCAACCGGTCATTTTGGAAATCCTTTTTTAGGGGGCAATTGGATAATATTACTATGTTATTATACAAACCCCGCTCTTTGTGTACGGAAAAAAATATATTATGTTCACCCTAAAATCCTTGTTTTCCCAGGATTCCATTACAGTTATGAAACGTCAAATGGTATCCGGGCTGAAGAAGGTGGAAACGCAGCACAAACTCAAGGTGGTTTCTCATACAAAGGAGACGATGGGAATACGTACACGGTGACTTTTACTGCCGGAGAAGGTGGCTTCCAAGCCCAGGGAGCCCATCTTCCTGTAGCACCACCGATACCACAAGAGATCTTGGCTGGACTCCAGCAAAATGAAAAAGATGAAGCTGCTGGTATATTTGATGATGGTAAGTTTATAACAAACTATTTTTTTTCGAAGAAACCTTTTTTCAATGCCGAACCGATACCACAAGAGATCTTGGCTGGACTCCAGTAGAATGAGAAAGATGAAGCTGCTGGCGCATATGATGATGGTAAGTTTTGTCAAGCTATTTCGCTCTCTCTCTCTCTCTCTCTCTCTCTCTCTCTCTCTCTCTCTCTCTCTCTCTCTCTCTGTTGTGACACTTAAGACGACACGATGATTTGATGAAGAACATCATTGAAGGATAGATAAAAGGAAGAAGGGGTCCAGATAGACCAAGGCATAGATATATGAAACAGATGAAAGGCTTTAAGTCCACCATTTAGAAGTTATATAAATAAATAGACAAAAATGGTAGGACCTCCACCGACAAGACCCTAACTTTTAAATTTATGATGATGATTTCGCTCTCAACATTAAGTAGTCCACCTTCTAGAGCCCTTGGGTAGGATATTATAAAAAGTTTGAGTCAATGGCGTTAATAAAGTAGATGCGCTGCTGTGCACAAAAAACTATAGGTATATAACCATGGGTAACACAGCGGAGTATTAAAAACGTATCTACACGTATGAACCTCTTTTAACTTTTTTTTTGTTTGTAGGAAAATACCGGCCTGACGCTCATGGAGGTGGACACAAGCCTGGAGGAGGTTTCCCCTCATCATCCAACCATAACTTCGGATCTTCAAGCCACCAGGGTAGCTTCAACTCTAACTCTGGTTACCAGTATTAGGCTTGACAGTAGTCTTAATAGATCTAGCTTCATTAAATATTATAATCTTAGAATGAAGATAAACAATCCTAAATAGTGTATCAAGTCTGTATATTGATTAGAAAAAGAAAGAAAATGGTTTTCTTATTTTATTCAAAATTATTTAATATTGTTTATTTATATATATAAATCAAAAACTCGATGTTTGGTGAAAATAAAGAATAAAATTTTTAATACTTATTATAAAGCTCAATCTTATAATGGTTAATATTTTTTTTAATATTTGTAATTTAGGAAGTATTTAGAAATCACTATTTTGCTATAGATATTATTCACATGGCATTTTCTGAGTTTTAGTTTTAAGTAAATACTTATTTGTATATTTTTTAATTATTAAATAAAAATCACAGCGTTTGCATTACTTCATATTTTGGTTGTAATAATTATTTAAGGTCCTTTAAAAAAAACAACCAAAAAACCTCTACCATATTAATTTGTACATAAATTCATAAAAAAAACAGAAGCTCTTTTAGGCCCCTTAATCAGAAAATTTATGTTCAGTAGAACTTTCTTTGATAACTTTTTTTTTGTCAAATCTCACAGGAAATAAAGTACTTATATAAGAACAAAATATAATTATTTCTAAGCAGGGTTCATAATTGTTTGTAATTATTGTACTTAATTAAGGCGGTAAAGTTTCCGTAAAACTATACACAGTAACCTTCTTCGTCCGAGCGTGTTTGCCGGTTGCATCTTCAACTTATGCTTCAGAGCCCAGGGTAAGCTATTAATCATGGTCCTGATTTAGCGGAACTGGTTATCATAATGGAGCGACTGTCGTCTGACCTCTGTGTCCCTTTTCACAGGGAAGCCAGACCAACAGGAACACGATCCGGGTGTGTTAGTGGCCAACACTGTCAGTTTTTTCAGGGTGTCTAAAGGCATCTGACATAGCCTAACGCCTGCCGTCTACCGATAACAGCCGGGACCAACGACTTAACGCAGCTTCTAAAGTACGGAGGAGCTCAAGATAGAAATGCCACTAGTGGCGACCAATCCAAACATAACCACTTGCCATCGCCGTCGCTTGACGCGCGCTATCGTTACAAACACTCGCGCCGCGCCCCTTACTCCCATTTCGTAGCCTGATTTCGTAGGTAAATTAGTACCATTACGAAGCTGGCTTCGTAATGGGAAAAAATTAGTCCCATTACAAAGCTGGCTTCGAAATGGGAGTAAAGCAATCCCATTTCGTAGCTGGTTATGAAATATGACAAATTTAAAAATCTATCTAACTTTACCTCCTTCCTAGAGTTGATGTAAGGCAGCATTGATAATTATCAATGCCACCTTATTAGATACTATTGTACAGTACAGTACAGCTACAATACTATCGTACTGCAGCAAATACATATATAAATAGTGAAATATCCTAACTTCCCATTCAAAATTGAATGATCACAATTGTTTGTTATAAATAGTTTGTAAATAATAGTAAAAAACTGTAAAATTTCACCTCTTGAACACCACGATAGGGCACAGAAGGAGAATCAACTTTATTTATCTGCCACTGACTGTACTATGACTTATGATGTACATAGGAGATGGCTACGAAGTGGGATTATTTTTATCCCATTTCGAAGCCGGCTTCAAAATGGGAATAAAATGGTCCCATTTCGTAGCTGGCTTCCAAATGTGAATAAAACGGGCCCATTACGAAGCCAGCTTCGAAATGGGAATTTAATTTCCCATTTCGAAGCCAGCTACGAAATCTGGCTACGAAATGGGACTAAGGGCACCGCGCTAGGCTATCGAGCTCCCCGAAAACTATAGATAATAATCATAGATTAAAAAGAAATTTGCCATAGAGACCGCGCGCGATTCCAAATTCTGTGACAGTAACGATCTCATCAATAAAAGTAGGGTTTCGTAGTTTAAAAGTTAATTGAGAATAGTCTCACATCAATATCTAATTCTTAAAATATTAAGCATTCTACAAATATCTAATTCAATAAATGGTCAATTCGGAAAACTAGTTGAGTAGACAAGTTCCTAAAATGATCAAATCACACATCTGGACCCAAATGTGTCACGAACAGAAGGCTTTAAGAGAAATTTTATCCCGCGTACTCTGAGATTATGGAATTAACTCCCTGAGATAGTTTTCCCAAGTGACTACAACATAGGGGTCTTCAAGAAGGGCATAAAAAGATTCCTCTAGGGTCGACAACGCGCTCGCAATTATCGCGTCGCGTTACCGCTTCCCATCAGGTGGGCCGTACGCCTGTATGCCTACTTAATAGTATAAAAAAGACCGACAAGCGTTATAGAAATTTTAGATTTAGATATCTATTACTTCCGTACCTTCCGGGCTTCGTGTTTCTCATTGAGGCCTAAAAAATGACCTTAGATCGAATTAATTGTTGTATGCTAATTCTTAAGTCAAGGTTTTATCTCATTGAGTTGCCTAACTCGTCATTACATACTCCCTTACATACGATTTATTAAACTAACGAGCTTTTGTTTCTAGGTCATCAAGATCTTAATTTTCTGCAATAGTATGTTAGAAAACTTAAGTACCAAATATATCACGACCTAACATTTTATTTTTCTCCCTTTATATAAAGCAATATCATATAAATATATTAATACCAGCTTTTGCCCGCGGCTTCGCGCCGGTGAACATACCTTAGAAACTTTTTCCCGGGATGATAAACTTATTATTCTAAATATATAAAAGGACATAGGGTATATGTCCTTTTATATATTTGTGTTCCCTATGTCCTTCTCCTGGTTCTAAGCTACCTCTCCACCATTTTTCAGCCAAATCAGTTCAGCCGTTCTTGATTTATAAATAGTATAACTAACACGACTTTCTTTTATATATATATAGAAGAAGAAGAAGCTATAGGGACAATAGTTATCCCCGAAGTAAGTTCTTGACTTAAGTTATGGGAAATTAACTCAACGATACTAGATATATTTTATAACAAATACTATATATCGTGCAGGAGGCTGGCCTATTGGGGCACATGAAATGGTGGGTGGACAGAATGGATGAAATTTTATTTATTTGATTATTGTTTTGACGAAATTAAGTTAATAACATTATGCCTACTTAAATAATATTCTTTTGCCAAATCAGGAACATGATTAAAACCGTACCCACCCAGGGTACGGTCTGAAGTGTAAGCTGAAAATGCAACCAAAACATACGCTTGATGGAATAAGATATCTATCTTATACAATTATTATAGGTTAGGTTAAAACTCTTTCAAAATTTTCAGACTATTTTTTAATTTGTATTGATATCGATCATAAACGGCTGCTACTGCCATCTATGGGCCTTTAAAATCATACATGTAATGTAATATAACGCTATCTTGTGTGTGTTACTGGAACTATTACAAATGTACATAAGCATGGTATTTTGCTTTGCTTTTCTAGTGCTAGAGCATGAAAGGAGTTTTTTTTTTTTTTTTGTTAACGGAGGGGAAATGCATTTACGCACAGAGTGTGGGACTCCTGAGCTGCTAGTCAGCCCAGACTACCCACTAAAACCCCTCCGGCGTTTCCGCACTTGGCCGTTGAGGGCGCCATGGGGTCGCGTTAGCATTCTACCACGACGCCCTCCAGCCTGGCCTTTCGGCCCCGTCCAGTGCGCTGGGCAAGAGCCCAGCGCTCCCTAACGATGGCCTCCCTCTGTGAAATAATTATTCCACAGAAGGAGGCCCCCACCTCGGGGTGGGGCATCCGCTCACCATCTACTAAAAGATGGGGGGAGTGCCCCACAGTTTGCAGGACATTGGCCGACAGTCAATAAGACCCCGAATATCAGGAAGTTATTAACTGCCGCCCAGGGTGCACCGTCCCAAATCACTTGTCAACCCGCTCTCTCACCGGATCCGTTTGGATCAAGTGAGAACGCAAAGTTTTCAAGTGACTGGGCACTCGAGGAGGTTTCCTGCACTTAGCACCCCATGAAAGGATCTGCGCTAACTCTACCAAAAATAGCAGTATTACTTTAAATATTATAGCTAAGTTTAAGTCGAATTTGTTGAAAATAAAAAATCTAATTTCAATTTAAAACTGGATTGAAATCTCTAATAAGATTTTTATAGTATCCATACTAATATTATAAATGCGAAAGTCTGTCTGTCTGTCTGTCACCTCTTAACGGCTAAACTGCTGGACCGATTGTGATGAAATTTGTTATGGATATAGTTATGCACTAGGAGTCAAACATAGCCTACTTTCGGGCGCGATATAACCGAGGCGCACGCGGGCGGAGTCGCGGGCAACAGCTAGTAAGTAATATATTATATATTTCTTGATGCAAGTTATTTACAACATAATCAAGAATATAGTCTTTAAGTAGTTCAGGTATTGCTTTTCAAAAGTAAAACGTACTTACCAAATCTTTTGCGTAGGTACTTTTATTAAATTATTTTATTTATTTATTAGGAATTTTTCTTTTATCTAAAATATAACTAACTAGCTCTTACTCTCGGTTTTGTTTGCACTTGACGCGTGATAAGGATGGATAAGACGATACCTTGGTGAACACTAGCGCCACCAACAGTTAAAAATCATTATTTAAAAATCATTATTTAAAGTTATCAAAAATCCGACTTCTGTAATTATGATTTTACATCTAAAGTTAATTTTAAACATATTAAATTATAGTTCCTTATAGTTACGAATATTGCTTAAAACGGAAACTTTTAGCAGTTTTGCAATTAGTAACTAAAATTATAACTTCAGTACCCCTAGTATGAGATTCCTATTTACGTAGGCGCTATCGCCTGCGTTAACATTTTAGTATGAAAATCTGAAAAGCGCCCCTGGCGGATAGTATGGTAACTAAAAACGCCACCACGAGATTTTTTCACTCTACTATTCACGTTTCGTACGTCCCTTTTACGCAACTATTCACGTCGTGTAACATATTTACATAGAAAACTGCACCATGAGCTCCTTCATTTGACAGTTCTCTGACACCTATCGTGTAGTTAACGAAAGTTGGTGTAGTTAAGCTTCTCACTTCAAATTTTCCGTGTGAGAGTTAAACGTGATGTTTACTTTTTACATTATGTTTATTGTTTAAGTGTTGTTGCTTGAAAAAAATGTCGTAGCAGCTGTTTTACACAATAAATAATATAAATACTTACGGCTGATAATACTATATTATTAGCTGTATTGTCGGTGACAAACATCCAAGAACCTGGAAGAGCTTCATCAATATTGTCGACTTATAAAGTGATAAAGCAACAAAATCCACCGACAGAATAACCTTGTTCGTTAATCACATAGACGAAAAGCTAAATACGAGACACAAGATCAATACCTACATGAAGAAGACAACTTTCCAATGTACATAAATTATGTGTTGTTTGCGTTGGTGATTGTAAGATGCTAAACTGAAGATAATACCAATATACCTAATAATCAAGACTTAAAATCTCAAGTCACAGTTGAAATAAAATAATATTTCAGGTATATTTACTTGAAAAGGGTGCAATCAATTACAGGTAAGAAATCTTTAAAAAACTATGAGCTTCCTTCCTCCCTCATGAGTGGCTACTTATCATATATATAATTATTTTTTTCAATCCAGTCAATAAGTGGTTTCTGAGAAAAGTTTATACCCCATAACCCCGGTGATTTCTGAGTAACATCTGTAGTAGCCATATGACCTTATATACTACTAAGCCATATGGCCTTACTATGTGTTTCCTGCGGTTTCACCCGACTGTGGCGTATATGTACCTTCAATCCCTATAAAAATTTTCAAGAATCAGGCTATCATATGCAGAAAGAATTTTTTAATTCCGACCAAAAATTTTGTAGTTATAAATGATCAACAATACAAGCAAATACTATTTAATAGAATAAGTACCTACATATCTATATTAGCTGTTTTCCGCGGTTTTGGTTTGTGTATATTATAGCCTAAACTATAAGCTTCCCTGTTATTTGATTTGGCTTTTAAGAATTACCTACCTGCTCAGTTGAAGAGATACACCCAGTTGATGAGTCATGTCACCTAAAACACCCAAAGAAAGAGAGCTTCATCTATGTACATACCTACATTAGTATGGAGCTAAGATAAAGCTATTTTTTTATTATTAAGTATACCTAGGTAATATAAGCAATAGTCTGTATACTTATATAGAAAATTCTAATAATTGAACCACAAAAGTGTTTGATGTAATAAATAATATTTCAATCTTTTTCAGCCATTGATGAATCCTATGAGATATACAAGAAATTCATTTAGTGCTTTAAAAGAGCAAGACATGCCAGGTTGGGGTCTTTGAAGATCATATTTTACATGAACATGATAATGTTATGCCGAAGAACATTTACCAATTGTAAGAATAGAAGAATTATTATGCAAAATTTAAAATAAATACCTATTATTGAGTCTTCTTAAGAGGCTTCCTTAGGTATATTTACATTATTCATTTGTAATGTGAAATAAATAAAGACTAACAAAGTGAAATAACTTTAAATTCCTTCCTTAAAGAAATTGCATTGGCTTTAAGCACATTAAGTCTGTACCTATTTGTGAAGTGTGTATTTTAGTGAATGGTACCTACAACACCAAGGGCAACAATGTGGTATTTATAAGAATATGCAGTGATAATGATATGAAATTGTTAAATAAATAAAATGTAATGATTATAAGATTGTTTTATTAAAATTATTTATTAATTTATGTAGGTACACATGGAATACAAACAAAAGAAACAGTTATTTACAATAAAATTTGGACTGCAACAATAACCTCTTACATGCAATGATTATAAGATTGTTTTATTGAAATTATTTATTAATTTATGTACCTAGTTACACATGGAATACAAACAAAAGAAACCATTGTTTACAATGAAATTAGGACAGGGAAACAATAACCTCTTACATTTGCCTAAAATTAAACACGTGTAGATAGCTATTATTTTTTTTATAAATCAAAGAAATCAAATAAACTTTTTTTAACTGTGGCAGTTCAATTAATAGTCCTTAGTCGTTGCCTTTAAAGCACAAGTAGGTACCTACTCTCTTTCAGTACAATTTTTTTACCACTATATCATCACATATATATATTTTATCCTCCGTACAATATTCTATGTAGGTAAGTAGGTACCTACATGTTTATTGCTAGCCTTGCTAGTGTTGTGAGCTCCAGTCTGCACTGATCCCTGACTTACTATGCAATTAATAACATGTTATTGTTATTTAATTAATACACTTGTGGCTTAAAGTCAGCTGATGTGTGTATATCACTGCACTTGTGCGTTGTACCTAGTATTCATATGTTTGTAGGTTGTTTATGACACTGAGAGCACATTAATCACTGTTAACTTGAGCAAGGAGTTCCACATTGCACTACAAAGTTTGGCAGAAAGTGTTTCTTAGGGTTGCTAAGGTTCATAGTATCCTCGCGTTCAGGTTGGGTTTGGGTTTGCATGTTGCCTGCCACTACTTATATAGTGACGGCGAAGAATTTTAAAATGTTTCCATGAGCTCTTCCCTGACTTCCTCTGATCCACTGTTGACAAATTTAGTTCCAGGAGGCGTACTTCCTAGGTACGTCATATTTTATGCTTTTAAAACAATTGTTCGACATACTTCATTGAAATTCGAATTCTAGAGGGTGATTTTGTATATTTGTCTGATTTTACGTTTATATTACGTACTTAGTTTTTGTTTTCATTATTATCTATTATAGGTTAAGTCAGTCGTATCAGCTGTATGGCAGGATTAAAACACAATTAAAATAAATAGACATACTAATCCTTACATATATTAAGAAACGAGATGCATTTAATTTTGCCGTATTATACTGTATTAGCTGTCTTCCTTAAACATATGCAATAAGAGACGAGTAAGAAAGAGACGCATTAATAGGTGTGATGTTAGCATTTGTTCTCAGTTAACTACGAGGCCCGTGTCTACTCGATAGCGTCTGCGTTTCGTGAAGATGTAAGTCGTGGTACGGAATGAGACACGACGATGATAGTTAACGTTCAGGCGCTTACTATGATCGCCGGGAATGCAAAAAACTGATACTAGGGGTACAGATACCACGAACTTTTGTTAAGGTGATACCTCGGTGAACACTAGCGCCACCGTCATTTAAAAATCATTACTCACTGAAAACACAAGTTATCAAAAATCCCTCTGCTGTAATTATGGTTCTGGTTCTGAAGTTAATTTTAAACATATTAAATTATTAAATTATAATTCTCTATAGTTACAAATAACGTTATTGCTTAAAACGACCACTTTTAGCAGTTTTGCAATTTGTAACTATATGGAACTATAATTTAATAATTGAATATGATTAAAATTAACTTCAGATCCAGAACCACAATTACAGCAGAGGGATTTTTGATAACTTGTGTTTTCAGTGAGTAATGATTTTTAAATGACAGTGGCGCTAGTGTTCACCGAGGTATCACCTTAACTTGTTTTTTCAGAGAATAATGATTTTTAGTTGATGGTGGCGCTAGTGTTCACAAGGTCTCGTCTTAACCTTCCCCAAGAATTATTTGCAAAAAGATTTTTTTATTCCGACCGGCAGTTCTCAAGTTACAAGCATTCAAACAAACAAACTCTTCAGCTTTACTATATATTAGTAACTAATAGGGAGTGTGTGTGTCTGTTAATGCGCATTAATGAGTTTAATTTCTTAGGTTAGGCTTTTCACGTCCCTTTCAAATACTTTTACTGAACTTGATATTTTGGAGAGAGGACGGGAGCGATAGGGATAAGCTCGACCGCCACAAAGGGAAGATCTTCCCGCCAGGCTAGAGTGTTATGCCTGGGGAACCGCGGCTCCGACGATGTCTTGTCGGAGGTTGTATTTATGCTCCAATCCGTAGAAACTTTGCAAGCGCGATTTAGACTTTCATAGTAATTTGCCGTTTTTGTATGCAATTGCGATTTTCGTGCTTTTAACGCCATCTCTTGTGCGTCTTTGGTAGTTTGTTTGTTGTGGCGTTAGTGTCGCCACAATATAATAAGCGTATTAATTGGGATCAGGTGACAAAAAGATGTTAAATATATTATTGGGAGAATATATTTATTATTTTATTCACAGAATAAATAAAGATTCTATGAGCATCTCACTGGTTACAAACTATAACAATTTTTGTTATCAATAGATAAGAGACTAACACTTATTTAAATCACATTATGTTCAATTATAACATTTCGAAAATTTTCATACCATTATTAGTCTAGTTATTGTTTCGAAATTATATTTTTATATCTAGTTTACATTATACAGATAAGTATATGTGATATTTACCATTTGTAAACTATTATGAACACTCTTTATGATTTTAATAAATAAACTCATTCAACAAAAATAACAATGCACACAAAATAAACATTTGTTAGTTTATCCATTTTTTTTTTCATTCTGTTTAAGAAAACTAGATTTCATCATTTTAAACAATTACTAGACAATGCAAAGCAAAACATTATAAAAACAAGAAAATTCATCGCTTTAACAAACAAATCGGCTACAGCCAATCACAATAACTAATTCAAAATGTCATTACAACTAATTAAATCCAACCAATCACGGCATTGATATCTCTGTGTGAGTAATTAAGGCGACGATAAATATTCTTGTTTTTATTCAATTTTCGAAATGTAACTAATACTGGGTGTTAAGTACTATGTGCTTAGTATTTGTATGATTGTCTGCCGAAGCTGGCTGAAGCCTGGGCTCTTGAGTACTGTTGCTGTTGACCGAATCCTTGAGCTGGCGCGTCTCCATATTTGCCAGGGTTGTATTGACCTGAAATTGTAAAACATATGGATTAGCCGATTTTTAGTGTACCAATAGAGTCCTTCCAGATATATATCAGTCTATCAATCACTTGAAACACTGTGATTATAAATTCGATAACTTATTAAATGAAGTACTATGTAAACTCGTTCGAGATAGAATGACGATAGTCATAAAAATCGTTTTTTAATAATTAACACTCATGTTTCGATAATTATAAGCGGGACCTCAACTAAATTGATTTTTTTGAATCCTTGTAGCGCCACCTATTAGCAAGAAAACCTTTTTCTAAGGCAATTGGAGCACATGATAATATTAATTTGCTAAATGGACGTTTTGACAATCTCAACATGGGAAGATGGGAAAAGACTAGCGTAAGACTCAAATGAAAACTTAAAAGCTGACTGAATTGAAAGCTTTTAACTTCAGATTAGATTTTAAGACGGCGACTTAAGAAAATGGTAATATATCAAATAAGGAAGAAAATTAAGAGAAGCTAAGCTATCAATGAGAGAAATATTAACAGCAGTTAGGCAATATATATATCTATGGTAAAATGAAAAAAACTTATAAAAAAATTAAATAGTTAATTAAGCTAGAAATAGCCATTTTTTAAATAGTTTTGTCCTTCCTAGAGATGAAACAATATTTAACCTCTAAAATACAATATTAAAATTAAAATTGTCTCCCTATTGTTTGATAAAGTAGGTATTAGAATATCATTAGGTAGCTTTTTGCAAAATAATAAAAGCTTACCACAGTCTTATATCAGATCCCAAAACAATAGGAAACAAAGAGACACGTTACTGAGTGTGAAAAAACAAAATTCTCATATTCGCTCCGACCTCACAGCCGTTGGTCACTTGAATCCTTCATTGTATGCATTGTTTGACAAAAGTGGCTATTACATTAGTTCCAATTTCAAAATAGCACAGATGATATCCTTCATAAAATTCCTTTCACGAGATTTCAATCAAGAAACAACGTTATTATCTAAACAATAAAGTGTGTGACGCACGCAAATAAATTCAATTTCACATAAATGAACCCCAAGATTGTTTTACAAAAGTCCCAAGCTGCATTTTCAAACAATTTAGAATCTTATTTATTAAGCGATAGAGATAAATTAAATGCAATATCTTGGTGCTCGGTTTCCCAAGCAAAATCAGAGTGAGGGGTCATTGTGAAACCAAAAAGGTCAGCACTATGTTTAATGTCCATGGTATTGGACATATAAATCTTGGGTCATTATCTAACACTTGCTATATATAATTATCTTATTGCGTCTATTGTTTTAGCTGTCTTGTTAAAGTCAGTTATGCAATTGATATTACTAATATTAAAAATTAATCTAAGTAATTTATCAGAAAGATGGTCACGGTCAAATGAGACTATTAAATCACGAAATTTTAAAATCATATTGAATTTGTTATAAGATTTTTGTTTGATATCAAATATAATTTGGCTCATAGGACTGAACCTGTCTTTGTATATCACTACATAGTATATAATTGTTTTTGCCAAAAAAACGAAACCGACTCCAATTCCTGAACTAAAAAGGATGAAATAATTAATACATTGTTGCCGATTCTTTTAATAAAATATTCTAACTAACGAATAGCAGCTAGTCAAGGAATTCGTAAAATTGGCACCTACTTCAAATTTATTAAAATGTTTGATATGAAGCATATGATAGGTAGTAAATGATAAAAATAAGCCAATCAAATTGCAAAACCGAGACTTTTACCAAACCAAGCAGAAGAATAGTGGATATAAATTAAAAGACATACATACATATAATCACGTCTTTATCCCATACGGGGTAGACAGAGCCTAGAGCCATAAGACCTTAGGCCACGTTTAGCATAATGGTAGTTGAAACAGGAAATCAATAGTGATGGGTTGCTAGCCGCATCGCCTATGTCATGATTTCCCCATTCGGTGATTCCCTCAGACGACTTTTACGGCTTGCGCGGGAAGAGAAGCAGCTGGTACATTCTATGTTTTTCTTTTTCTACCAGACCAGCATGGAAGCAATTATTAAATTAAAAGATATTTATAAAATTGAAGTTATTTTATTCTGTGACAAAATATCTAAGGACATTAGTAAAGCAGAGTGTTATAGTAACACAAGGTCTCAGAGCATAAATAGGCTACAATGACCGGGCGCACATTTTTGCTTTCTATAACAGGTCAGGTAAAAATACGCCTGAAGTTTTCTCACTTCAAAAGTATCCTTTACGACATGTGGGTGGGGTCACATCACGATTTAAACCTGTGCATTCTAATTAGTAGGTGTGGTGCGTGGGAGCAGTATTACATGGTATAAGAAGTGTTATAGAAATTGGCTTTGAAGTATGAATCAGGAATTCCCAACTTCTTAAAAAGATTGTGTTCGGGTGAAAACCACCACCAGTGCTCCATTTCGTCCCGTTATAACACATCAGAAGCCGATAGGCAGATCTAAAGAACTCCAACACCAGGATGCGCATGGTCGATTGACCGTGACACCTACACCAAATGATGATAACCTTTTTTGACCCTTATTCACAAATTGTTATGTGCGCGAGGCTGGAGAAGGGCTAACTAACTACTTGACCCATAGGTTGACTATTAGATATTGCTTTTAACATAAGTTCGCTTATTGTGCTATAAAACTTTATTTTGTACTATGTGTTTAAATAAGTAAATAAACTGTACTCAACTGTCAATATAGCACAAGAAGTCGGACGCAGAAGAAGAGATAAATATAAACATGCAAAGAAAGATACTAATCGTCCTGCCTGCATAGTCTGCATTCAGCGTTTGCCTGCGACCTTCTTCAAGTTTTCTGACCAACTGGTCAGTGGTTGTAAAGAAAGATAAGCAGCCTTTAATGCCATTATCAACATACCATCGTCAACAATACCAGCGGCTTCATCACGAGCATTTTGTTCAAGCGCCTTCAGGATCTCCTCAGGAACTGGGGGAGCGGTGGGGATGTGGGCACCCTGAGGCTGGAAACCGCCCTGGCCGGCTGCGTAGCTGATGGAGTAGACCTGACCATCATCACCGGTGTACTGGAACCCGCCTTGAGCTTCGATGCCGTCAGCCTGGAATGAGACAAAATGAAAATTAATGAAATTATAAAAAAATAGGATGAAAAGGAAAGACAAACATCAAATCCTACATCTTGTGAATCTATCTCAAACTGAATAATAGTCATGTAGATATAGTCTTGTTCTTCTTTTTAAAGAAAAAGAAGAAGATGTGGTGATAAAGTATGAATTAATACTGGTAAGCCCATTTGATGTCGCTATATCCAGGTACCGCTGGAGCGATGCTGTGCAGGCTGACCTGTGTGAGATGGGCACTGTAAACTGGCGAGCCATCGCGCAGAATGGAAAACCGTGGCGCTCTCTCGTTTCGGAGACCAAGATCCACTCTGAGTCACTGAGCCAGTGGAGTAAGTAAGTAAACCCATTTGAAGTTATAGTTTCCATACTTTTAAAATGATCAGTTTAGACAAACTTAGCAGGAAAAACTTTTATAATAATATCAGTTCGGTAAACATGGCTAAAGGCATAATACTCGAAATTGAAGATACAATACATTACGATTAAAATGAACTTGATCTTAAAACGCACATTAACATAAAATAGAAAGGAACCAATACAAGCACATCCTGCACCAAATGATCTACAATGTCAAATAACTACTACGAAACATAGTCATCTGCCCTTTACAACATATCATTATATTTGCCCTTCCCGGCGCCACGGCAGTCAGTATATGAAATTACTATAAAAGTTCATCTATCATAATTTCATCTTCCGAGATTGACATTGACTTAAATATCAAGATATTTATTAAATTCTATGTTCAACTTTTATTTAAACTAATCAATTGCATAATGTTTGAAAATGTTTCTACTGTTATAAAATCTAAATAGGAGGCTTATGATCAAAAATGGACATCTTGTGATAAAAATGATTATCACATCAATAATAAATACTGAATCGCAAACGCTTACAAAAATAAGCAAAAACAAAATTGTCTTCAATTTGTTTCTCAATTAAATTCAACATTTGGTTTGACCTAATGTTGATTACTTAGAACCTAACATTTCCTTTTCTCGCTTTTATGTCTAATAAATTTCAAGTTAGGGCCATCATTTACCACACCCAAACTCAATTTGTTAGTCACGTAAGGCACGATACACATGTCCATTTAGAATTATCTGAATTTATTGTGTAAATGTGTAAACCAATGGTTGGCGTTCAAAGATTACTTAATTCAAATAAAGAATTTTACTATAAGTTTTGAGTTTTATTTTCAAGGTTTTCTCAAATACATATTGTATGTCAGAGAAATCAATTGTTAAATTTTTAAGTTGAGAGTACGTGTGAGATGATTCTCTGGCAATAATGGCTACCTACAATACCCTTTTATGGATTGATCTTGATTTTAGAACAACAACTTCTTACAAGTTCCTAGCTTTCTCCAAAAAAAATTCAGGAAATATCTGCAATGACTGGTTTTCAAAGCTCAGAATTTGAAGAAAAGTGGAGATTCAGTGTGATTAATTTAACAAGTTTGTTTTTGGATCAAATTGATTATAAATTAAATTTGAAATAAAAAATGAGTAATATTGAATGTGTTAAAAAAAATTTTTTTATGTCTGTCTTATTCTAAAATTACCGCTACTACTACATAGTCGAAGACTTTTCTTTACATCGTTACGAAACAACAAGATGACACGTGTAAAATCAAACCAAAATGTTACATAAGCGATGTCCTGTCATTCTGTATGTTTCGCGCCCATCTAAGTTGGCATTTTAGGACCTGGTCATTGCCCTTTGGCCATTGCAATGATCTATGCTAGTCATAGTTCACAGTAACACTGAAGAATAGGTCAAATTCAATTTAGATAAGTTCTCATAGTTAACGTTATGTTATGTGCTGGGTGGGCCACATACATAAAAGGTTAGTCGACATCACGCGAGACCGAAGAGCTGGCAGCTTCCTCGGACGAAGAATTACCCCGTATTAAGAAACCTTTGTTAAGCCCATGTTAGCTTAAATGTGTTGCGTCTTTTTTTTTCACGTGAAGTGTCAGGTACGATAAAAAGAGACAAAACATATTTCAGTTAAAATGGGCTTAACCAACGTTTCTTAAGGTGATACCTCGGTGAACACTAGCGCCACCGTCATTTAAAAATAATTACTCACTGAAATCACAAGTTATCAAAAATCCCTCTCTTGTAATTAAGATTCTGGATCTGAAGTTAATTTTAAACATATTAAATTATCAACTTATAATTCCCTATAGTTACAAATTGCATTAATGCTTAAAACGGCCAATTTTAGCAGTTTTGCAATTTGTAACTATAAAGAACTATAATTTAATAATTGAATATGTTTAAAATTAACTGCAGATCCAGGACCATAATTACAGCAGAAGGATTTTTGATAACTTGTGATTTCAGTGAGTAATGATTTTTAAATGACGGTGGCGCTAGTGTTCACCGAGGTATCACCTTAATACGGGGGTAAGTCTAGCTATTCAAAGGGGGAACGCTGCCAGTATATTCGGAACCTTGCTTAAAGGAACTCCTTTTAATGATATATTTTAGTTATTGTAATTTTATATTTTTAAGTTTCTTTTTTACTTTTTAGCTAAAAATTATAGAAAATGGTTGGTATCAAAAACACATACTTGCTTAGTTATTAACGACTTCCATCTACTGATAACAACTTGGACCAACTGCTTAACGCGCCTTCCAGGGCACGGATGAGGAGCTCAAGATAGCTCTTTAATAAAACAACAATACAGGATAAATATATAAATTGACTAAAACTGTTACTAAATTATATCACTATCACTACATAGTATAAAACAAAGTCGCTTTCTCTGTCCCTATGTCCCTTTGTATGCTTTAATCTTTAAAACAACGCAACGGATTTTGATGCGGTTTTTTTAATAGATAAGTGATTCAAGAGGAAGGTTTTATTGCCCATGCTAAGCCGGGGCGGGTTGCTAGTGTATTTATAAAGTAATACATCAATACCTTATTTGGTATTATAATTTATGTTAAATATATGCACTATTGACATTATAGGCATTCTAAATGAAATTTTCATTAAAATTACATTTTATATTGCAATAATAATTAACCAGATTAACCTTTGATGTCTTACGAAATCTAATGTTGATTGATATGTTAATTTAACATAGAATATTAATAATTATTGATATTCGTAAATGATAAATTCAAATACAATTTGTAATAATATATGGTGTCAAATTTCATAATAAATTTAAATTTTCTGATTTGATTAATGAGGAAATTACACTTTTTAAGCCATAGAACTAGGAACGCGGCTCTCAATTTTTTTTAAAATCTATGTTTTAAGCGCTTACTTGTAGCTTATGAACTTTTGCAACAAACCCTGCAGTAACAAGCCCTGCCTCTTTTTTAAAAATCTAAAAATTCATTAATCTATCTATATAAAAATGAACCCTTATTTCTCCTAGTCTCGCTTTAACTTGAGAACAGCTTCAGCGTTTTCATTCATTTTTTAAATATTTTCTTATACTTCGTAGATAGTCCTTACATTAAAAAAAACACAACCGAATTTAAAACCTACTCCTTTTTTGGAAGTCGGTTGAAAAGTGCACAAAAACAGGCTACTTTTTATCCTTAACATGGGAGTAAAGCACCAGGCGAAAGGTAGTTAAAAATAAATGTAATAAATTAATGAACCAGTGAGCTCTATCTTAGACCACATCTGCACTTACCATCAGGTGGGATCGTAGTTAATCGCTGGTCATTGAAAACATAAAAAAAATGTCAAAAATCTTACCTCATGCCCTTGCTCCTCAGCTTTAATTCCGTTCTCAGTTTCAAAGTTGTATCTGAAGGAGTCTTCTTTGACGTCGGAGTCCAGGGCTATGATTCTGGCGTTCCTCTCATACTGGGCCTGGGGACGGTTGGACTGTTCAGGGTAGGAGCCGGCGAACCCAGCGGCGGCAATGCCGAAGAGAGCGGAGAAGAGTACCTGAAGGAATGAAATACTTCAATAAATAATCCATACTTCCATACTTCCATACTAATATTATAAATGCGAAAGTCTGTCTGTCTGTCTGTCTGTCTGTCTGTCTGTCTGTCTGTCACCTCTTCACGGCTAAACTGCTGGACCGATTGTGATGAAATTTGGTAGGGATGTAGTTAACGACCTGAGGTCAAACATAGGCTACTTTTGGGCGCGATATAGCCGAGTCCCACGCGGGGTGAAGCCGCGGGGAACAGCTAGTAAATAAATAAATCCATCTTTAACTGACCGAGATCGAACCCGGGACCTCCTGAGTATACGAGATCATTTGCATCAAAGCAGTCTATTTGGGAAATAAAATCACCATCGTTTATCACTATCACTACATAGTATAAAACAAAGTCGCTTTCTCTGTCCCTATATCCCTATATATGCTTAAATCTTTAAAACTTCGCAACGGATTTTGATGCGGTTTTTTTAATAGATAGAGTGATTCAAGAGGAAGCTTTTAATGCCCATGTGAAGCCGGGGCGGGTAGGGTAGTATATTATATATTTGTAAAACTATTTCAAAGATAATTAGATTTATTTACAAAGACATAAATTCAGTACATATTTGAACCATATAAATGCAAGATCTCTAGACACCTTCGTAATTCAATTCCATCTGAACGCGTATCAAATTGCATCATTCTTAAGATAGTGTTTCAAATTTATAGTAATACTATATTGCCGAGATGTAGCTGTGAATGCTGGAAAATATACCTTTTTGCGAGTTGCTACGTTTATTTATATTAGAAAAGGTATTTTTGCATGTCAAATATATTTTATTTTTCGTAATATTAAAGCCATAGAATTTGGAAACCTCGCGCAGGCTCTCGCCCGACAATTATGAAAGAGAAGAGTTAATTAAAAATGTAAGTATTGATTTTAATAATTGTAAAATATTTTATTTGTTTATTTTACAACATTTTATTATTCTTGTGTAGTAAAAAAATCACTTCTTGGTCGATGGTGGCAGTTTGGCAAACTTACCTTTTTCTATAGTTCAAATTTTTATTACATGTTAAATTTAATTATTTATATGTAATTAAGTTAATATAGATTGACAGTGACGTTATTAAAATGTATTTACCTAATATTAGTATATTATTCGTAATATTATTTCCTAATATTATTCGTATAAAAACACAAGACTATTAACGTTGATTGATCAAAAAATAAAGATCTCGACTTGAATTGATAAATTCTTTAACAAGATGAAGTTTGGTACAATTAAAAAATTTAAGTACCTACATAACTTTTAAAATCAAAAGTTGGACAGAAGACAAATAATAAATATTAAAAAAAAATAACAATATGAATAATTGCAGTAAAACGTCTATTACTAATGAATATAATAAAAAAGTTAGACACCAAATTGACACAACAATAGACAGTAGAATTGACGCTAATGTGGAAGTGTTATTTCTTAGATTAGGAAAGAAAGTTTAATTCATAGTTGACATTTTACGAACACGCAACGTTTTTGCGTCACTTGATTTTTCATAAGATCATCCTTTGAACCATTGCTTTATTATTTTTAATAGTTTGAGGTATTAAGTAATCAATCATTCAAATTTTTATTGTGATGCACAGATAGTAAAAGTTTTTTTTTGTTTAGGTTAATTTTAATATCACTACGAACTACTAACCTAACCTAATTAGGCGACTTGGGAGTTGTATGTAAGAGTATTAAAAAGATCAATAATTTAACTCATTCACTTATTTGCAACTAGCGACAAGCCCCGGCTTCGCATGGGCATAAAACACTTTTTATTAAAAAAAAAGCGCATCAAAATCCGTTGCGTAGTTTTAAACATTTAAGCATACATAGGGCTATAGGGACAGAGAAAGCGACTTTGTTTTATACTATGTAGTGATTATACACTGAGTATATGGATGTCGACTATTTACTATTCCTTACAATTTCAGATAAATAATGCTTTTTGTTTAAAGGATAAATTTATAAAAAGAAAACCGTTTAAGCGGTTTAGCCGTGAAAGAGTAACAAACAGGACATTCGCATTTATAATATTAATCTATATATATAAAAGAAAGTCGTGTTAGTTACTCCACTTATAACTCAAGAACGGCTGAACCGATTTAGCTAAAAATTGTCAGGGAGGTAGTTTAGAGCCAGGAGAAGGACATAGGATACTTTTTATCCCGGGAAGCCCACGCGGGCGAAGCCGCGGGCAAAAGCTAGTATTAGTATAAAATTATATAGATTCTAGCTAAAAGATTATCAAATACATATAAAAAAACTATTGTGTCAACAATAGTTTTTACGTTTTTATTCTAATGTTTATTCTAACGTTATTTTGTTCTAATGTTTCTCAAACATAAAGCTACAAAGCCAAGACTAGACACCCACGGTGTTGCATTGTTCTTTATGTAAATGACAGCTTACACTTCAAATACCGCAACATACTGATTGTAGCCCAAATTTGTATACTGTACAGTGTAATTCTATCGTAGTAATATCATGCGAAAGTGACTTTGTATATTTGTTTGTCACCATAAATGTGAAAGTGAGTTTGTATATTTGTTTGTTACCTTTTCATGCCTTATCTACTGAATCAATCTTCCTGAAATTTCGAATACCCATAGCTAGAAATATTGAGAAGGACATAGGGTACCTTTCATTCCGAGAAAAAGCATTGTTCGAGATAATCCTTTAGAATTATAATATTAGCCTGTTTTTCTTTTGATCGAAAACAAATTAGGCACTACAAATAGTTATTGAAAGCAGTTTGAAGGCTTATTTGAAGGACATGTTTATTGTACAGTTGGGGACAAAATAAACCCCTAACCCCCTGGTCATTACGGCAAGTAAGCGGCAAGGAGTCATTTTTATCTGCACCTACCTTAATTTTTTAGTTTTCAAAAAAAAATTTGTCAAGACAAAAGAAATTATAATTTTTTCAATGTTTTTTTTTTATACTTGTCTTATTTTTTTCCTAATAAAAATATATTAAATACACTACACTAAATAAATATAAATAATTAAAAAGCCACTTCACATCCAAGATCGTAATACTTTTACTTAATCTAAAAATCCAAATCGCTTAATTTATATATCACCAATTACCAACTTGCGATGTGTATATAGATTATAAAAAAAATATCTCACCAACTGCATGTTGTTAGGTCGAAGGTGAACTCACGAATGCATAGAACGGACTACACCACCTATTTATATACCTCTGAGGATGTTACAAAATTCATTCTAGACATAATGAAGACACTTTTCCCGGCAATATGTGAAGTTCATATTCGCTCTAGGATTGGGTGAAATGTTTTTTTGGCAGGTGTCAATTTTTTTTTTAATAAAGGTCATCTGTATTAGTCGTTGCTTTGTCATCATTTTTTACGAGAATTTTATTTCTATGGATGGGGTCTAACTGCCATTGTGGTTCAGTGATAAAGTCGTTTGCCTAATGACTGAGGTCGTGGGTTCGATTTCCACGGGAAGCATTTTTGTAGTTTTCAGATTGGTTAAAATATTTCAAGCTTGAATCACCTGGTTATCTGATAATAAACATGATTACGTGCTTTGGAAGGCAAGTTAAGCAGTTGGTCCTGGCAACCATTTAGTTGTCGTTGAAGGAACCACAACAGCCTATAGAGGCATTTTTTGTGTATGTATCCATCAGTTGACCACAATCTCACCTGATGTTAAGATGTGGTCTAAGATAAAGCTCAATTGTTATTTGCCTATTCACTTAAGTCTTAAAAAAACCCAGATAATATGTATCTCTGAAAATTATGTCAGCCGGTAAAGAATTCCACTCCTTTGCCGTAGGTACGCATTATGGTATGCCGTAGGTACACAAAGTGGCGCATGCGAGCTGTTGGATTTTAAAAGTACTTATACGGATGAAGTCTAGATCACTATCCTCGTAAAAAAAAACTTGACACTAGGGGATTACTACCGTCTCTTAAAACCATGCAAGATCCAGTGAGTAAGCGAAACAGCGCGATACATGATGTAAGGCGACATCTCTCTTACTAACTGGAACTTGCATGGTTTTAAGAGATGGTGGTAAGCCACCAGGATGTACATGGTCGATCGACCTTGTCAAATAGAGATGATGGGTTTGGGTCTAATTTTGCAAGCTAATGTTGACTCACTTGTGTAAGTGCGATGACAATCATATTTATGCTAAACTTGACTAACTGGCTTGTACTTAGTTTAGCGGTCTAGACTTTACGATCAGGAATTCGTTGATTTGAATTCCACGGGAAAAATCCTAAGGGAGATTTTTCATGCTCGAATTACCTGATTGCTCGTTAAGAAATATGATCCAAGCATTGGAATTAGAAGGGCGCGATTCAAGAAGGAAACGTGTACAATGGGCTGCAGAGAAATATGTCCACCTTTCAATAGGAAAACTTGTGGCATGGAGGTCAGATTTCTCTGCAGCCCACTGTACCTATATACATACCGTATAATACGTTGCCATCTTGAGTTTGTTTTTGTTAGGCGCTGGAGCTAAATACATTCAACGTGCTACATTGTCCCAGCAGAGTCTACCTCAGTTCAGGCGGCTTACTACCATTTCTTAAAACCATCAAGAATGAGTGAGTAATTGAGACAGCGCAATACATGTTATTAGGCGACGTTATTCCTATCCACCCTAAGGTTGGCTGGAAGAAATTGTATTAGCGATAAGTCCGCCTTTGTACACATTGTTTGTATTTGTATCAACATGTATAATTTGTATGTTAATGGTACAATAAATAGTAAATCTATCTCCCTTACTCAATTATCAAATAAATCGTTCTTGCATGGTTTTAAGAGATGGTGGTAAGCCACCAAAGTTGATTTGTGAACTTCGAGGTTCGAGGCAGATTTTCTGAATTATTTATTGATTTATCAAGATCATTGATATAACAGGTTTAAAGTTGATGCCAAGGCGATGTTACAAAACAAAATATTCCACATCCAAGCGGTTACTTATAATCGCATAATGTTCCTTACGGTTGCTAAGGGGTTAAAATACAACAGATTCGGCATAAGCGAATTGCCACACCACATCCTAGGAACTATGGATCTTCATACATCTATAAACACGTGTTTGCTTAGTAAATTTAATATATGTAAAACATTTAAATTTACTTAAAAATACTTTTTATTTATTTCTGAAATTACAATATTTACTAGCACATATAAGTTTGAAGCTAATGTCTCTTTTTTATCTATCAGCCGTTAATATTACCTCAGATTATAGAATGCATATTACACAAACAATTACTAGTACCCACAAACATAAATCTAATACTTTAAAATAAAAATTGCAGTATAAATTTAAATTTCGAAATGATTTGCTTAAAATAACTACGTAATGTTTTTTTGTCTTCTATTCCGGCAATGAAAATACTATACAAAATGCTGGCCTGAAAGAAAAAAAAACATAGAATGTACTAACTACTTCTTTACCGCGCAGTTCGTAAGAGCCTCCGATTGAAAGAGAGTGGTGTATTTTTGCCGGAAAAGTTATTGTAAACTAGAATTCCTCTAACTTTTAATGCCATCCTAACATACCTCTTCCAAGCATGGTATAACAAAAAACAAAGAATCCGAGACCTCCAACCCTGGGCCCTTGATCTTCATCATAACCTTTAAACAAAGCTGACCTTTGAAAAATGTTAGAACATCTATTAGCTCTAGCTTTTACAATGGCTGTATTACTTGTGTAATAGTTTGATACGGTTGTTAAAATAGTTTATAGTCTGTGACTTCACTTGCTTGATAATTGAGGCTCTAAATATTTAGGACCTGTTTACGCGACCTCGTTTCACTTCACCATCATCATTTCAGCCGCAGGCTGTCGATTACTGGACAAAGGCCTCCTCCAAGTTTCACTTGGTATTTAACAAAAATATTGTTCAGTTCGCAGTTAACGTAAAACATCTAAAATCAAAGTAATCTAAGTTACTCATTATTACATCAGCTATCTGCCAGTCAAAGTCCCGTCAAAATCGGTCCAGCCATTCCAGAGATTTATGGATGAACTAGCTAGCATCACCCTTGTATTTTAAAACTAGATGCTTTTGCTATGTAGGTACAAGACCATTAAAATATGAGGCTTTGTTTGGCAAGACAACCACATTACCGCATTGACGGCTCTGTCCGTGTGGTATATCGCGTTTATATCGCGCTCAACAGTAGCCTATGGTTTACTCCTGGTTCTTAATTATATCCATACTAAATTTCATCAAAATCAGTTTAGCGGTTTAGCCATGAAATCGTCTAGTATATGTATAGTATTAGTAAGTAAGTATAGAAATATGGATGAATTCATAGAGGATTTAGCTAGAATCAACCTGTATTTCAAAACTTTCAAGTACCTACAAGCCCATCATATGTAAGGCCATAGATAAAAAAAAAAAATTGCCCCGCGCGACTCCATATTCTATGTGAGGCTCTGTTTGGTGAGACAAAGACATATTTCTATCTAATGAAAACAGTTTTGAACTAAAATTTATAATCACAACAGACGACCATTAAATATATAGAGTTTATAACGCATTGTTTCAAGATTAATGAATTAATCTGTTAATCTGTTGACACTAAATGTCTTTATTGTAACAAAATTTGAATATTACGATACACCTGAGAAATATGTGGTGACATACCTGATGCTCCCAGTTGGCTATTGGCGTATTTGCCAAAATATTTGACGAATATGCAAAGTAGGCAAATAACGCAAAAGTTTTGGTAAATATACCGTCCACACATAGGCAAATATTCGTATACAAATAGCCAAGTGTTGTGGCGGCAGCGCAGCATCAAACCTAGAAACAAAAATATACATAGGTAGAATATAGGTACCTAGTAATAGTAGTGCTGTGGGTGGTAATACAGATTAAATTTATCATATCATTACTTGTGAGTTTCATGGTCAATCGACCATACACATCCTGGTGTCAGAGTTCTTTGAAACCGCCTTTTGGCCTCTTACTTGGTTCCTATTAACGACTACCAGATGGCAGCGGAATAAAGCTGGTTAACGTGCTTTCCGAAGCATGGAATCATCTTTATTGTCAGACAATTTAGTGATTCAATCTTGCAATGTTCTAACCAAACTGGAAATAACTAAAAAAGTATCCTTCCTGTTGTAATCGAATTCACGCCCTGTGGTTTACTGGTTATAATATTGAAAGTTATGTTGAAAGCAAAATTTAAAATTTTAAAATGGATCGATTTTCCAGATTTTTGCTATTTTATAATCCTTAAATTTTAGAGAATTTCCGAAATTTTTTTAGAAATAGATTAATGAAAAAGCCATTTTGGAAACAAAAGGGATAGAGACCCTGAAACTCAAGCGCGTTTTTTTCTGTGACCTCAATTTTTAATATCTAAAAGGGTGACTAATTCGAAATAGACAATTGGAATTTCTGTACATCGGATGTCTATTATCCTCCTCGAATAAATGTCCTTGATTGGGCGTATCAAAGAATGTTAGATTGTTTCCGTTTTGTAACATTTCATTAGAATCTTATTGAAAAGCAATAGAGGCTAGTAGAGACATAAGGACAGGTCTTTGTACGATTTTGAATCAGCAATAAGGGCTTATTATGAGTAATTAAAAGGGAATAATAGTTAACAAAACAGTTTCATAATTTATTTATGAGAATTTATAAGTTACTAGCAGTTGTTAGGGGCTCCGCTCCCGCAGGAATTCCGGGATAAAATATAGCCTATGTAGCCTTTAGGCGCGATTGGTTCAAAGTTCAAAAAGATGTCCAATTCGCGGTTGGTCTAATTCGCAGTTGGTCCAATTCGCGGTTGGTCCAATTCGCGGTTGATCCAATTCGCGGTTGGTCCAATTCGCGGTTGATCCAATTCGCGGTTGGTCCAATTCGCGGTTTGTCCAATTCGCGATTGGTCCAATTCGCAGTTGGTCCAAGTATACGATGTTTCCGAAATTGTATAATTTATATACATAAACATACCAATCACGTCTTTATCCCTTACGGGGTAGACAGACATATATATAGATTCTATTAATTTTATTTATTTTTTATTTTTATCAGCATGGAAGGATGTCGCGGGCAATATATAGTACAAAACAAATAGATTACAAAAATATATGGGGGAAACCAGAGAATGATTGCCCACCGACAGTTATTGCCCATGCTAAGAGAATGCAGTTAATTTTGCCTCTAAATAGGGAGATAATACACTAAAAATAAACCAGATGGCTCTGTAAGTCCTATAGTATGAAAAAAATTTAAAACCTGGCAATACTCTCTGAAAAAAAAATAGTAACGGCCGACATTCTGACACGAGCTGTAAACGTTGCGTGAAAAGGTAAGATTTTTAGCAATTTTCTTAAGGGATTCCTAATCTGTATAACGCAAAACTATGTGTGTTTGTTTAATTAATGCAACAGAATATTATTTTATACGTAAATGAAAGTATAAATAGTGATTTAAGTAATAAATTGTTGCCGGTTGCTGCTTGTATTTTTTATAAACAAAGGTGGACAATCACTGAAGCAAAAATCAATACTTTTCAGTTATTGTCCATTCCTATTTTAGTGATTGTCATATGGCAATAGCTATAATTATTGTCCGGACAATAACTGTATCGCATTGGTTTTCTCGTATTTTGCAGAATGCCTAAAGCACCGAAAAAGGACTACTCTAAAGAAAATTTAGATAATGCGATACAGGAACTTCAAAATAATGTAAATAACATATCCGAACGTCAAATCGCTTCCAAATATGGGGTGCCAAGGTCAAGTTTACGCTACTACGTTAAAAATCCTGGGCATAAAACGTCTATTGGTCCAGCGCCTATTTTATCAGAAAACGAAGAAAAAGATTTAGATTTTTTGTGTCATATTTGCTATAAAATTGATGATTCTGGTTCAAGAGACTCAGACTTGATAGCTTTAGCATTACTTGAAAATTTCAACAATGCCAAAAAGATACTATTTGTTAACTATTTTTTCAATTTTATCTAAGTTATAATTATACCAACAGTTTTTTCATAGTTACTTAGATTTGATGTTTAAATACCTGTTTTATAAATATTTAATTAAGGTGGACAATCACTGGTATCTGCCATGGCAATCTTTGTCTTGAGTGGACAATCACTATAACTTTTTGATGTTTTTTTGATTTTTTGTCTTTTTCTCGAAAATGTTTAGAATTTAAGATTAAAATGAACCTACTTAGTGTTTATAAATATCTTGAGAACCCATGTGATAAACTTTCATTGTCGTATCCTTTATAATAAATAAAATATTAGATGACTAATTGTAGTTATTACTTAAATGGACAATAACTATCTGGTTTCCCCTGTGTATGTTTTGTAATTTTATTGAATATTGGAAATAGTTTGTATTATTGTATAATTTGAATTTGTTTGTTAATGGTACAATAAAGAGTTTATCTATCTACCTATCTATATTGGACCAATCGCGAATTGGAACAACCGCGAAATGGACAAACCGCGACTTGGACCAACTGCGAATTGGACCAATCGCGAAAAGGTGAATTGGACCAATCGCGAATTGGACCAATCGCGCCTAAAGGCTATGTAGGTATGTGTTGTTCTAACACGACTTTATTTTATATATATATATATATATAGATTAGGTAACAATAAATATTTGTAGCTTATTTTCTGATAGTTAATTAAACATTGGCAATATATCTAACGTATGATAAAGATAAGACAAAGTACCTATAAACTTTTTATCAAAATTTAATATAACACAAATGATATTTTCTTGAAACACTGAATTTAAGAGCAATTTTTTACTTTAGGTACGCTAAAACAAAAGATTACTCCATCTACTCATAATAATAAAATCTCCACATCTCATAATTGCGACATAGTGGAAAGACATTATAGTGATGGACCTACTTTTAATGGCGGATTACAAATAGATAAGCAATTTATAAAAATTAATGCCTAAGGCTTCGCTAAATTTCGAAGTGGGTTGAATGTCATTGGGTCAAAGTGAATCGAAGCAGTTGCGCTGAAGTACATGAGTAAATATTGAGTACTAGAGCTATAATTCGATCTTGTGTATTTTTGCACGGGTGGAATTAAAGAATAAATAAAATGCCGACCAAGTGCAAGTCTGAATCGCGCTCTGAAGATTCAGTCTCAACACACATTACTAAAAAACTATAGGTTTTTTAAAATATTTTTGCTTTCACTTAATTTGTTTGTAAAATATGAAATTTACCGCTTTTAGCTTCATTTCTAATGAGTGATATTCGACTGATGTGCTTTTTACCTAATTTAATTATTCTAGTTTAACGAAAAGTACCGCTGATTCGCAAAATTATCGAAAATAGCAACATTGACGTTCATATCTTTTGACTGCGTTAACATATAATTTCAATAAATTGACAGCCGAAAGAGACCGTAGGTATGAGTATACATTTTGAATTTCAAAGTGATACGTTCATGTATTCCTCAGAATTAGGAAGAAATCGTATATGAGGTGCAAGCGTTATATTAACTCATGTATCAATCGGAATGTCTCGATTACCTATCACAATGCCACATTTCTATACTCTAGGCATGTAGGCAGGATATGATTCATAAATTATCTAAGGTGTTAAGATTTCAATATTTTCAAGAATTTGATTAACACATCGCGTTCGGTGTTAGTTTTGAGACAAGACTTTTTCTGTAGTTTGATTCAAGTGTCTTATAGTAGTACTATTACTTATTCTGTGGCCAAACTCTGTAATAATGGCTAGGGGAGGGGGGACCGCTAGACTATAAAGATTAGAAAAAAAAATACAAAATGATATTGGATAGTTGCACCAAGTGTTGCAAGATAATCTTAACACCATAAAAAAATACGGTTTTACATAATAACAAAATATAGAAAAAAAAAATGTAAATTTCAAAATTTCTTTTATTCATTGATATAGTATAAAAATAAACAATAAAACATATAATAACAACTATTTGTAGACTAGGGATATTGGCTACAATCATAGACAAACTGCAAATGAAACCATTCCTACACTGTGACACAGTTTTGTGTTTTTCATAATATACATTTTTTCTTACTTTTCAGTACAATAATACAGCTTTTTCTTTTTTCCGTGATATAAGGAAATTTATTCAAAATTATTTTCAAAAAATTAATTAACATCCTTCTCAAACAAAATCTTCTCCATTACTGCATTTGTTTCAAAGTAACCAATTATCATAATGTAAGCTGATTACAATCTGCTTACTGTTGTTTTATTAAAAAAAAAAACCTTTCAATTAATACTTTTGTAATTCACCTTATTGTAATAGCAGACATGATTAAGCCTAAATTGACAGCGCATCAAAAAATGTATGCCAACTCTTCTTAATCTTTCGGCATTATTACGACATTAATATCTGATTAAAAATAGATTGAACCTTTTATTAGACAGCGGCAATCTACATCAAATTTGAACCTTAATAAGAGTTCTTAAGGTTTAATAAAATCATAGCTTTGAATGATTAAATGTTACAACTGTTTGACCTGAGGTCGCATTAAGTATCTACTAATAACATAATATGATGTTATATATTTTATCTCTGTCATATAGTTGACATTCTATCAAGCTTTTCAATCGCAAAGGTAATTGTAGGCATAATATTTATATGAATTTTTTCTCTGTTGTTGACGTCAGCCTTTCCTAAGTTCCCAAACCGATAAAGTTTAGCATATCCTTTTCAAAGTGATCCTTATTCGCCATGCATTTTTCATCTTTAATAAAATCCATATTATCTTAATATTTACCATTTATCTTTAAAATTTGTTTGTTCTATCTTTCTCTTACATTAAAGCACTATCAATGTTGCGCATATCTATAACTTTATATCTATTATCGACCAAAATGCGACACAGTGCGAGAAGTTCCTTGCACAATGATAAACCTTAATTAAAAAACTAACTATATTATACTATTGACTGAGCTATTATTTTCCTACAGGCAAGTCACCGCGCAGAAAATAATACCCCGGTACTCTTTTGTTTCAGAGGGCAAGATCAACTGCGGGTAGTTAAGCCAGTAAACACAACTGTAAATTCTGAGATACACTTAACCATACAACTACGTAAGGTAGGACATATAACAAACTCTGCAGCTGACTGTACTATGGATAAGTAGAATGTTAATTATGATAACCGGAATCACTAGCAGCTACTTGAGAAGGTTGGAACTGGTAATTGGTTTGTTGGTAAGTTGTTGGTTGTTGAGTTTGTTGGTAAGTTGTTGGTTGTTGGTAGCTCTGTTGGTATTGGTAGTTATTGCCAAGTTGGTAGTTTTCACTTTGCTGGTAGTCATTGTTCTGCTGGTAATCTTGCTGAGGCTGTTCTTTGTATGAGCCTGGAAGAAAACGATGAATAATTTTAATCAGCTTATTAGAATTAGGCATTGTATTTAAAATTTGTGTGGAATTAGGCAATAATGCCACCAGATCTTTGATAAAGTAAATACGTACCTAGTAATCTAAATTTAGGCTACTTAGTATAAACATGTTTTTATTTTTACCTTACAGAGAGAGATACTTCTGTAATTAGGTGACATTTCTTTTAGGTATATGATGCTGCTGCGTACCTCAAATAGGATAGTATAAAAAGTGCAACAACCAATAAAACATTTTGAATTTTAAATTTGAGTGTACTTTCTAAGAAAAATCACAAAATTAGCTTTTTTGTAATGTCTTAAAAGAATACCGGTCTCTATTCATGCATACTAGGAAGCCAAGAGCGGTGGAGTAAATAAGCTACTACCAAGTATTCTAGTTAACCAATGCTTATATATCATTAGGCATTATTTCTATAACTTTTTTTTTGGTCTATAAACGTACATAATTTAGATACGTTAATATTATTACAATCTAGCCTATTTACCAGGCTAATGAGTAACTTTAAATTAACCTACTTTAATAAAATAAATTACAGTGTAAAAGAATGTGTCCATCGGCACTTTTCTTACTGTCTTTATTAAGGGGAAGCACTTTGTTCATGTGTCTTTGTTAACACTATTATTTCACTACTAGCTGTTCCCCGCGGCTTCGCCCCGCGTGGGACTCGGTTATATCGCGCCCAAAAGCAGTCTTTGTTTAACCTCAGGTCGTTAACTACATCCCTACCAAATTTCATCACAATCGGCCCAGCAGTTTAGCCGTGAAGAGGTGACAGACAGACAGACAGACTTTTGCATTTATAATATTAGTATGAAAGTATGGATTACATATTGTATGGCTGTATTTTATCACTACACTTAATCAAAGGGTTTAGTTCTTTTGAGTCTCCGCACTATGTCTGTTTGGTCGAGGAGCTGCATAGCCTCGACATTCACATGATGAAGCAGTCTATATTCATGTGCTTCAGCATACTTTTTAATATCTATAAATAAATAAAAATATTTACCATCATCATAAACACCATTAGCGGCATCCTGAGCGTTCTGTTCCAAAGCCTTAGCAATGGCTTCAGGTATCGGTGGGGGTGTTGGTAAGTGGTCACCCTGAGGTCTGAACCCATTTTCGTCAGCAGTGTACGTCACCGTGTAGATGTGCCCATCGTCGCCTGTGTACGAGAATCCACCCTGCGCTTGAAGACCTTTGTTGATGATTTGACCTGCTTCTTGTGCTTTGATTCCTGAAATAAAAGAAAAGGTTATAATATTATCATCATTCGAGTTTTTCCCAATTGTGTGTCAAGATTGGTTTTGATCAGCTTCAATGCGATGTCATTATTTATAATTATTATTGATGTATCTTTCGGCTTCTGTCTTGTTTCCTTTAACGATGGCAGCTGAGACCAATGGCTTAACGTGTATCCGAAGCAAAAATTCTTCTTTATTATTAGGTAGACATTCAGGTAATAAAATTCACGATTGCAATGAAATGGTTTACTGGTAGAAAAAGCCTACCCCTTAAAGTCTGCCATTTACATATTCTATTTAAGTTAAATAAATAAATTGTCCAACAAAACTGAAAGCAAATAAACAAAGTATGCTTCCCGTGGGAATCGAACCCACGCCCCCCCAATCTACAGGCAAACCACTGAATCACGTTATTCCCTTTATTGCTTCTTATGGGAAAGATAAAAAAGTCGATGGCATTTCATTAAATCCGGAGAAATATTATATTTTAAATATTAGTAAGAAGTAGAACTTACCATTGTCAGTCTCATAAGAATACTGGTAATTGTGGCCATTATTTTCATTAGTATAACTCAAAATCCTGGCGGCCTGCTCCGGCCTGGCTTGCTGGTGGTACTCTGGCCTCACTTGATATTGAGGCCTGGCTTGGAAGCGTCTAGATTGAATTTGAGGCCTGGCTTGGGCGTGCTCTTGAACGGCTTGGGGGATATTCTGGAATTCAATGTTCATAGATTATTTCGAGTTACTGTGTGTCTGCGATTTTGATGCCTCACCTTCGGTCGTGCCCTAGCCTAATGGGGGACTTGAATGAGGCGAACGTCCGGTGGAGGTGGCCAAGAACTGGGCAAAGTCAATATAGAGCCCATCAATATCTTGCAGTCAGGATGGATAGACTACGGAGCCAGTTACTGATTACTGATAACAAATTACTGTTACCTGATGCCTCTGTTGTTGGTACTGCTGTTCTGCTGGTGTGAACCCTCGGGCTGGTTGGTGTTGGGAGTTGGTGCCTGTGTATACCTGCCCTGCTGATGCAAGGGCTATGACGGCTGAAGCAATGATGGAGGTAACCTGAAAATTTGTTTATTATTGAAATCTATTATTTTATTATGTAAATCTCTTTTTGAGAATGCTTGTGTTTTTATTTTTTGTTACTTTTATTTGTTTTACAATTTCTTAAGAAAATAAATTCATTTTTGTTTTAAAATGTTTATAATACTAATAAACATTATTTTAATACTCAAATAAATAAGTTTAAAAGGAGGTTCATTAATTCTTTTGTAGTTTTTATATTTTAAACGAATACTTAGTGTATTAATTTATGTGTATTTTTTATTATTTAATACAACCATGGCGGCGCAAACGCCGTCGCTTAATGTGCGACTACTCACACAATACTTATTTATTAAATTTTATTATTTTTTTTATTTTGTTTAATCATAGACTTTGTTAAGACGACACTGGTTACATTAAAGGTACTACCATCCAATAAATCATTACTTATTTGTCTACAAGTACACATAGAAGGCAGCTTAATATATCCGATTTCAGTTTTATCCAGCCTTCTATAAAAATATCTAATACTTAGACTCGAGTTCACCATCATAAAATAACCATTTATACCTAAACGGCAGTTTAATAAGATTAAACTGCCATTTTAAATTTAAACCATTGTTTTAAACTTAAACATATGTTGGTGAACTTAGGTCTTTAGTGTTCTGAATAGGGACCGCTTACGAAGAAAAACAATAAAACATCGAATTCAAAAAATACTGGGTCAATTAATAAATAAATACACTTTAAACAATTGTCTTGATTGTGCTAAAACTTTCCTAAACTTAATTGTTCAAAATAATCACGTCACTATTAGGAAAAAATTATTAACACAGACACTAACCAACTTCATTTTCACCAAATTCACTAAAATCCGAGAGTGATGATAACTGAATGATATCATAAATATTTACCGTTACGTTTTTATACCGCGAAATTTTGTACGCACTTAATAAGTCGCACGTGTGTGAGTGTAACAACTTAAAGGTTGGACTTGGTAAATTTTATTTAGTGGCGCCCTGCAACTTGACGGTAGGTACTTTGTACTTCTAACATCAAAAACGGTCAAATAGTGTTGTATCCACAGAACAGAGAAATTATCTGAGAAAAAATGTTTTTACGTGGATTTACTTTTAGGATCATTGTGGCAACGTATTCTCTCTTCTTATTTTTAATAAATACATGTAAACTCATTTAAACCACACCACACCTTATTAGAAATGTATTACGTAGTTTACAACAAAGCCACCTTATTATTGACCAATAACAGTGGCAATAAATGACGCAATAAAATTCCCCGCTCATTTTTTCTGTGTGAAACGTTGGCTTGCAAGCCAAACTAGTGACACGTTTTTCGTGCGCTATGCCAGTTTTTGTTAATATTTCTAAATTCTGTGGTCGTATCATAAATTCCGAACATTGACTGAAATTATTATAGGTTTTATAGCTTACGTTTCAGAGCGATAAAAGCAATTTATTTTAAACAACTTTTCTTGTGATTGTGGTTTTTACAATAGAACAAATGTCGTCTGACTTCACTAGACCTTTTAAAAGGAAAACCAACCCAACAGAATCATGATCCGATCTATGTGTTAGTGAACAACACTGTCAGATTTTTCAGGCTGCTGGTGTACCCTAAAAACGATTTTAAAACATTACTAAAAAGATTGTAAAGTTGTATAATATAGACTAGGT
Organism: Apomyelois bistriatella; assembly: GCA_947044815.1. Lineage (NCBI taxonomy): Eukaryota > Metazoa > Arthropoda > Insecta > Lepidoptera > Pyralidae > Apomyelois > Apomyelois bistriatella. Next base: position 1,907,352 of record OX345705.1, read on the forward strand.
ACATATTTTTGATGCTTTTTCTTTAAGGTGATACCTCGGTGAACACTAGCGCCACCGTCATTTAAAAATCATTACTCACTGAAAACACAAGTTATCAAAAACCCCTCTGCTGTAATTAAGGTTCTGGATCTGAAGTTAATTTTAAACATATTAAATTATTGAATTATAATTCCTATAGTTACAAATTGCATTATTGCTTAAAACGGCCACTTTTAGCAGTTTTGCAATGTTAAACTATAATGGAACTAATAATTGAATATGATTAAAATTAACTTCAGATCCAGAACCATAATTACAGAAGACGGATTTTTGATAACTTGTGTTTTCAGTGAGTAATGATTTTTAAATGACGGTGGCGCTAGTGTTCACCGAGGTATCACCTTAATAATACTTACGTCTCCCTGTTTCTATATACATGTGAACGTTGAAGTCAAAATACAGAATTCTCTTCTGAATGGTCTTTACTTCACAGTTTCAGTGGTCTCGTGCTTTATCGACACGAGTGTGCTATTGTTATATAACGGTAACGAGATGCGTCTGCTCGGTGCACAAGTGGAACAGATTTAGGATAGAGCTTAGCGTTATAAGACACAGCATTTTTTATTATATTTAGTTATGTATCATCATTATTTTAGCCGTATTTAGTCCACGTCTTTCTGAACTATAGGCCTACCTCATAGAATAGAATGGAATAGAAAAACTCTTTATTGCACCAAACGAATGTATACATTTTTTTTTAAACTAGGCACAAAGGCATACAACTAATCTAGCTGATTTTGTCGAGGATATTCTTGTTTCGAGTTGTTCAATATTATTCCCTATGATTTAAATTTTATTGTCGATTATATTAATTTCATTCGAATTCATTTATGATAACTTAGTATTAACATTTTAAAAAATATTTATTACATACGAAATTAATCAATTGATAAATTAATTTGCTAAATTTTATATATATGTATGTACATTTATACAACATACATTTTTGAAGCTACTCGATTTAAGTTAAAACTGAGAACAGACGGAGATGGTGACAAAAAATATTTAAAATATATCACTTCTGAATCCAGAGTCAAACTCCTACAATGAACACGTAATGGCAAAATAAATACTACTAGCTTTCGCCTGCGGCTTCACCTGGGTGAATTCTGGGCACAGTGCTTTTTCATGGGATGAAAAGTACCCTTTGTCCTTCTCAGTACTCCTATGTATGTGAAAGCAGATTGGTTCAGTAGATAAAACGTGAAGAGGTAGCTGAGTTCTCACATTTGTTTATTTGTAACAAACATTTATAATATTAGTTGGGATAGGATGAAATATATGTCGACTATGACTTAATTCTGTTTCATTTTTAATTGAATTACTTTAATACTATTATTTTTTCATTTAATTCATTTTTTTTTTGTTTAGATAAGCAGATACTTATCAGAGAGGTAATGCAGCCAGTGTCTTGGGTACATCACCGAGTGGCAGCGACCTCGCACAAATTTTCCATTTGTTAAAGTTTAGTCTAGTTTTATTTTATAGTATAGTTTAGTCTAGTTTTATTTTTATAGCTTAGCCGATACTTTTGTATTTCATATTATCCATTTCAAGTTGTAAATAATCCAGTCATTTATGCTACAGTGTGCAGCAAAATAATAGTCCACCTGCCACATTCATTCTCCTACTCCATTCACTTCTGTCAGAAAAGGGCCACTCTATCGTATCGTTCGTAACTCTACACTAAATCGAAATTTGGTTAAGGCGCTGTATCCCCAACCCTTAGGTATTTAAGAGGAGTGAAGTGCGATTATAGTACGTACGCGAAATGAAATAAGGTTGAAAGTGGCGATACTGGGTTGGCCTGTCACTAGTCTCCGTTCAATACCATTTCGGGTGAAATTTTCCAGTTTTAATTTAATATTTCAATAATTATGACTAAATCTTGTAATTTTTTTAGGTATCCATCTGGGTCATTATATTATTCTTTTTATAGACGTAAAAAAATTGGTAGATGTCGCTGAAGATATCAAGTAATGCGCGACGAAACCTTTTCTGGATATAGCTTTTTTGCTATTTTATTTAGCTAGGTTTTAATTATTATTTTTTTAATATTTTTATGTATCCATTTATTTTGATCTTTGAACTATACATCATATTTTTTTCATGCTTGTATTCAATGAAGAATAAAGCTAACTGCGCGACGAAAAAATAGACGTTTTACGGTATTCCCCTGATGCACAGCGCCTTAAGAGTTGTGAAGTATCCCAGATGACAATTTAATACCAAGAATATGTCAATATCAAGTAATGTAACTAATAGCAATTACTAGTAAAACGTTACGAAGTAACGTTAAATCCAATTGTTAACGGTACCTAACATTTTCCCCCGTATTAAGAAACATTTGTTAGGCCCATTTTAGCTAATGAGTTTTCTTCTCGTTCGTTCACGTGAAATGTCGGTAAGAGAGAAAGAGGTAAAACATATTTTAGTAAAAATGGGCTTAACAAACATTTCCTATTACGGGCAGTTTTTTTTTTTAATTACTGATAATGAAGCTTATCTTTGCTTAAGAACCTAAACAATTACCGCCGTAATAAGAAATGTTTGATAAGCCCATTTTAGCTAAAATATGTTTTGGCTCTCTCTTTCTCTTACCTGACACTTCATGTGAAAGAACGAGACGAAACACATTTTAACTAAAATAGGCTTAACAAATGTTTCTTAATACGGGGGTTAAAGAAAAGCATAGGTTTTTTTTATGGAGATCTTTAAAGGCTTATGTTTAGCACTGAACTCCTTGTCGTACTCTCTTACTTTTTCTCTAGAACAGTAAAATTACGACTTCACGCCTTTTTCCCGCGGAATCTAATGTTTTTTTCTTTGTTTAATTCTGTTATTCTGTATTCGAAGATAAGATTATACTTAAATAGCGTTGCCCGCTGCTCCACCCCCGTGGAATTCTGTTATATCGCGCCCAAAAGTAGCCTATTGTTTAACCCCTGGGTGTCGATTCTGCTAACGTTTAATCACAATCGTGTCAAAATAGTGTTTCAATGGTAGTGCTTTTTTACACACTAGTTACAAGAAATGTATATTTTTTTTATATCACTTCTGATGATCACACAACACACTAAATTCACATCACATCATACTGTCATAACTGTTGTTAAAAGTCTGTTAAAAACACTATTTTGATACGATTTTGTCTTAACGTTAGCAGAATCGACGCCCTGTTCTCTAGCTATATCCATACCTTTCATCAAAATCGGTCTAGCGGTTTAGCCATGAAAGCATAACAGACAGACAGACTTTTGCATTTATATAAGTATGAATTTGTTTTCAATAATGAAAAACCTCATTAACATTTCATAAACTTCAAATTTATTGCATTACGTTTTTTTACAAACTTATCCTAAATGGCACTGCGTCTCCTCCTAACGTTCTCTCAGTAATGGTACCCAGTCTGTCTGAACCCTGGTGCGAGGTACTGCCTGCTGGGCTGGTGTGAACGAGCTACCACCACGCCGGAGCCGGGGTTGTCGTACTTGCCGTCGCGGTAGCTTCCTGAAAAATTTTTTTATGGTTTGAATAACTTTAACATTATAAATATTTAGTGTATTCGTGCATTTAGATGTATTTACAGTTTAAGTATAACATTTTCTATCTAAGCTTTTATTTCATATTTAAAACTATGAAATGTATTTTTTTTTCTAGCCTTAAGTATCCCACCGCTGGGCAGAGGCCTTACATCAGCCTTACACGGCCATTTTAGTATACTAAGCTCCTCTGTGTTTCTAAAGGCATGTTTGTCATCATCATTTCGAGTAGGCGTCATGGTCAATCAACCATGCCCACTCTGGTGTCAGAGTTCTTCGGAACCGCCTATCGGCCTCTGACGTGGTTCCTTTAACGACTACCGGTTGGCAGCCTTGGCGTGCCTTCCGAAGCACGGAATCATCTTTATTATCAGACAATCAGGTGATTCAAGCCTGCAATGTCCTAACCAAACTGGGAACAACTAAACAAAGTATGCTTCCCGTAGGATTCGAACTTACGACCCCCGGGTCTATAGACAAACGCCTTAACTACTAGACCACGGAGGTAGTTGAAAGGCATGTTAAGCCATTTATACCGGCTGTTATCGATAAATGGCCATTGTTAGGCTATATCAGATACCAGCCTTTAAATCTAACAGTGTTGGCCACTAACACACCCGGACCATATTCCTATTGGTCTAGTTATTCTTGAAAATGAGTTACGGAGGTCAGACGGCAGTCGCTCTACTGTAATAACCAGTACCGCCAAATCAGGACCATGATTAAAAAGCGTACCATGGGCTCTGAAGCGTAAGTTAAAGATGCAACCAGATCACGCTTCTTTTTAGCATCATCTCTCTCACTCGCTGGTTGTCTGTAAGAGATCCCTTTCTGGGATAAGTCCGCCATTGTACTTCTGTTTTTAACTGTATGCTTTTGTTTTTACTTTCTATTTTGTAGTACAATAAAGTTATTACAAACAATCAAACGCTCAGACGCAGAAGAACATTCCAGATGAACTAAAAAGCTTAACCTGCTCCAACTATTCATATAAAGAAAACTCACCATCATCAAAAACTCCATTAGCCTCATCGCGAGCATTTTCTTGAAGTGCCTTTGCTATCGCCTCAGGGAGCGGTGGGGGTGTAGGAAGATGAGCTCCCTCAGCTTGGAATCCATTGGCTCCAGCGGTATACCTCACGCTGTAGACCTGGCCGTCGTCTCCTGTGTATGAGTAGCTGCCTTGCGCTTGTATACCATTGGCTTCCTGACCAGATTCCTCGGCTTGGATTCCTGGAATATTAAGATTAGAATATTTGTTATAGTGACTTTTATTATTTTGAAATACACATATTAGGTATTTTTTTATTAATAAGAACACAAAAGATCATCTTTAACATGTAATCAACAAATATGTAGCTTAAGAATTCGTCGGTATGTGTAAACCGATGATCTCTGAAACTACCAAACGTACCTATATAAAATTTCATTGTGATTTTGATAGATATTTTCTTATAAATTGTGCGTGTAATCACAAGTGTGTAAAATAACTTAGATAATAACCTATACAGTTTAGTACTTGGATCAGCTGTTACATACAGGTTTTGCACTAGTTATCCAAAGACATACTTACATCCAAATACATACAAAATGTAATGTTATTAGAAAAAGTACATACTCAAGCATATCTTTAGAATCATTAAAACAATAGTGTTTGACAAAGTGCAAACTAAATATTTAGAACTAGCGACCCATCCCGGCTTCGCATGGGCATAAAAACCCTCCTCTTGGATCACTCTACCTGTTAAAAAACCGCATCAAAATCCGTTGCGTAGTTTAAAAGATTTAAACATACAAAGGGACATAGGGACAGAGAAAGCGACTTGGTTTAATACTATGTAGTGATGATTTAAAGATTAAATGTATATTATTAAATACAGTCTACTATCATTCGTAAATAGAATAATTTATTAACAATTTTTTGTAAATTTTAACGGGAAAAACGGCTATTGCCCTAGATAGACATATTAATATATTCCCTTCTTTCTCTATTTTCATTACACCATACACAACTTAATCAAATATTATAATAATTATACATACATATCATCACGCCTGTCTCCCGTAGGGGCAGGCAGAGACTAGAGATTTCCATTGGCTACGATCCTTACATACCTCTCTCGCCTCCTCCACACTCATCACTCTCGTCATACACGCTCGCCTATTTCGGGTACTCCTAATGTCTCGCTTTTTCAAAAGGTCTGTGATTTGGTCGCAATATGTTTTTCGAAGCCGACCCTGACCGCCGCTCCCAGCCAACTCTGCTTTGTATATACCTTTCGTCAGTCTTCTTTCATCCATCCTCTCTACATGTCCAAAGCATCTCAAGTCTCAACATGCCCTTTATAATAATTATTAGAAAAGCTTACACATACTTATTGCATATTAAGCGATTAGCGACACAATTGTGGATATGGTTATTAAACAATTGATTATATGTTCATTATTCGTAATATATTCGAAGCGATTCCAATTATCTTGGTTGATAGCCATACAATGATTAATGTGTTCAAACAACTCTGCATTAGTCTTATATCTACGCTTAGTGACAAATATTTAAGTCACGAATAAGCCGGTTATCCGTGACAAAACTAACATAGGTCAGATTAAGAACCTCCTTTTTGTAGTTAGTTAAAAAATATGACGAAACTTAATGACTGGAAAAATAAGTCACGTACCATTTTCAGTTTCGTATGCGAATCTATATCCAAATTCATTTCCATCATTGACGGATCGGAGGATGGCGGCGTTTCGTTCGAAAGCTGCTCTGGGTCTCGAAGACTCCTGGTAGTAAGTTGGTGCAGTTCTGAATTGAGGGGGGAGGTAGTTCTGGGGGAGAGCGCCAGCGGAGCAGGCCGCGACGAAAGCTGCTAGGATTATCTGAAAATTGTAGAAAAAAAAATACTTTTAAAATATAATCATAATAGAAACTTAATAGACTTGTTTTTTCCCACGGCTACATCCGCGTGATTCTAGGTTATATCGCGTTTAAAAGTAGACTTTGTTTGACCCCCGGACTTTTACTATATCCGAAGCAAATTTCATAAAAATCAGTCCAGTGGTTTAGTCGTGAAACAGACAGATAGACCGACAAAAAAACCACCCCTTTTTTATTTAATTATTTAAAATTTTAATATACTTACTATTTATTTTCTGGTGATAAAGTAAGGTCTTTGACACCAGATGGCAATCGTGACCTCCAAAAATGACCTAACTATTGTTATATCACTATGAATATCAACAAAAGCTGTGTCGTGATTCGATTCAAATCAAGTAATCGCTTGAGTCATGAATGTAATAAGCACTACCGTTTGAGTCACTAGTCCAAAAATTATGTAACTGGCAACATTGACAAGGGAAACAAGAATAGGGAAAATACTGCCTTTCCAGATAGGTCAAAACGTGTACTTTATAGATTTACTAGCGACCCGCCCCTACTTTGCATGGTTGCAATGCTGTATAAATTGTATAATACTTATATATATAGTATAAAACAAAGTCGTTTTCTCTGTCCCAATTTCCCTTTGTATGCTTAAATCTTTAAATTTTGATTCGTTTTTTTTTTTAATAGATAGAGTGATTCAAGAGGAATGTTTTTATGCCCATGCGAAGCCGGGGTGGGTCACTAGTCTATAATAAAATCCGCATCAAAATCCATATAGTTTCAAGGGTATATGCATAAATAGGGACAGACAACTGGACGCGACTTTGTTTTATACTATGTAGTGCTAGTGATAGTGATGTGATAGTAATTTTGCCTGAGAATATTTGATTTCATGTTTTGAGAGTCCGCGATCCCTAAACTTCGGAGTCTAGGGTCCGCCCTAGGTTTCTAAAGCAACTAACTGAGGTATTCATTAATTTATTTATTGTGATAAAAACGATTATTCACTTATAAAAAATATCACATTTGCATCATATTTCATTACATAATTAAAACACCATTTGCGAATTATAATAAATTATTTATGGTACGTTAAGAATAAAATAAGTTATTAAATATATTTATTGATAATATAAAATAATAAGAAAATAATGATAGTGTAAGTTATGTAATAAACAATAATAAAGGTAATTGTATATTTGATTGTAATGTCCTATGTGTCCTATCATCATCAACCGAGCTACGAGTGTTGCTTCATTGGTCATATAAAGTGCTAAGATGAAAGATTCTCATTCATGTTTTTAGGCATCACCTAATTTACAAATATAAAATTATTTTTATTAGCCTACATTTTTGATTATATGTCGATCAAATCTAAGCAAACATAAGTTCTTAATTAAATTAAAGGTAAAATATTAAATACTTACTCAGAGAAGTAAATAAACCAAATCCGTATCATAAAAATGATGCACTAAAAATACCTTCCTTAAAAAACGTTATAAGAAACTTAAGCCTTTTCAGGTACCTAAAGCTTTTCATAAAACGCGACCTTACTTTTGAAAATTTATAACAAAGCACTTTTCTTACTATTTTTTTTAATAAATAAATTTCTAAACTATATAAAGAATGATTAATAATAATATTGTGTTATTACGAACCAATTTCATGTTGTAATCTCGTTGAGGTTCAATTGTGGAATGCTAAGCTGGATGCATTTATTCGTTTTTATATTCGCTTCATTTTCATTGTCAAGGTTGGGCTGTAGGATGTCTGAACTACGCAAAATTGGTACCTATTTTGTACTAAATTAAACCTTGTAACGATTACTTTAAGACGTACAGTTCGATAGGTAGCATGTTGTTAATTAGAAGCGATTTTAGGGACGAGATTCTAATTTGAATGTCAACATCTGTGACAAAAAAAATTGAGTTCCATTTTCGTATTTAAATAAAGATTTTTTTACTTTTAACTTGGTATGGGTTTTAATTTAAGTGGGTAAGGTCATAAAATGGCTCTTTTTTATACTTAAAACATAACCATAATAAAGATACCATTTTTATTTAAAAGCTTGTGACTGTACCAAGCATTAGAGACACTTCAAATATAAACATAGGAACATAAAAAAAAAAAACAAATAAATCCAAAATTACTAGTCAAAAATACCACCCCGAATCGTACCCGGCCCAAAGGTACCCATTATGCTCGCCGCGTTTCCTCTTTGAATTGCAATGGAGAGCCTTTGAATCAGGTACCATCCGGAGCGGTGGTCGTATCCACAGCACTTAGTACTGTAGCACAAATTATAGAATGCTATTATAGCAGTTGAGAGATCCCTATGTGGGATAAGTCCGTTATAAGTAAGAAAGATGAGTAAGTTATTTTTCGATTTTTAGTTTTACTGTAGAGGGGTTTTGTAAGGGTAACTATAATATACGTACATCTTATTTATTTATTTAATTTATGTACACTTAAATACAAATAGGAAACTTAGTACATGGGTGCCACTTATTTCTATAGAAATTTCTTATATCTATTTTCATATTAAACTTAAAAATGTCTGTCAAAAACCTTGAAAATCCAGACAAAATTGGCAACAAAAAAAACCTACATTTAAATTGTATCAATTGCTCAATCGTGATTTGATATTGATGGCCAATAAATGATGGTCTGATAAGCTTCGTTGCGCTTTGAAAGCTCATCATTGAGAGTTTAGAAGGTTGTATGTTTTATTTCAAACGATTCTAAGCATTATAATTTTCTCCTTTTTTATTTGTTCTTTTAGTAACGATTTTGATGAGCGTTTTGAAATATGATGTTATTACACTAATTTTATAGTCACTCAATGAACTATTTGTCTGAATAAAGAAATTTTGATTTTTATTTAAATGGGCAAGTGTCGGTTTCGTAACAAAGGTTGTTTTCCGTGGAAGGGGGTTTAACCCGCCGCACAACCCCCAATTAACTAACTGCCTCTGTGGTCCAGTAGTTAAGGCGTTTGCCTGTAGATCCGGGAGTCGTGGGTTCGATTCCCACGGGAAGCACAATTTGTTTAGTTGTTTCCAGTTTGGTTAGGACATTGCAGTCTTGAATCACCTGATTGTCTGATATTAATTCCTGATTCCGTGCTTCGGAAGGCACGTTAAGCCGTTGGTCCCGGCTGCCATCTGGTACTCGTTAAAGGAACCACGTCAGAGGCCGAGAGGCGGTTCCGGAGAACTCAACTCTGTCACTAGGGTGTGCATGGTCGATTGACCGTGACGCCTACTCGAAATGATGATGAGAACCCCCAAAATGCTGGAGGACCCCTGAACGACACCCGTCGTTGGTCACAGAGTCCATCGGACTTAGCCGGTAGCGTAGCTAGGCTGTGCTAACTACCGTTCCCTTATACGCCACCCACGGGACTCTCCTCTACGCCTTGAGGAGCGTCCCATAGCTGGAAGCCCTCCAAAGAGCTGACTGGCAAGGGGTGGCGCAGAATAGGGGGGAGTGGACAGCTCTTTTGTCGAAGGCCAGGATCAACATTGGGTCGTCGAGCCATCGAAGTAAGTAAATGGGTAAGTAATAAATGCTTATTTGTTTGGTATATTGCAAAATCTAAGGATTTTGTACATCTGCTTATCTTCATTTTGTCTCTATATCTACATTCAACCACCCTTTGGCTCCATCTCCTAACGTGTCTTGTATCCCTACATCATTATTTTGATTTTTAATTTAATTATATAACTACAAGGAAGTTCGAATCGCACTGTCTCTCTCTCAATTTTATTTTTAAATCTATGTATAACTATATATAGGGACAAATAATACAGATTGAGCTAGCCCCAAAGTAAGTTCGAGACTTGTGTTATGGGATACTAACTCAACGATACTATATTTTTATAACAAATATATATATAGATAAACATCCAAGACCCAGATCAATCAGAATAATACCATTTTTCATCTTGACCTCACCGGTTCTAATTATAATAATAATAATAGTAATGTATTAATGTAATAGTAATAATGTACTAATTGTTTAGACGTGCCTATGTATAGAATCTAAACTATATAAAATAACAGAGTAATAACGATTGAAACTTGTTTAGAATCTGTATCATCAAGATATTTGTGTCAAATATTTTAGTAATTGTAAATTGGTCTCACGTCGAGACTAAGAATAAGTTAAGTGATCGTTTAATCTTTGCTACAAATTACTTTTGGATTCTTGCATGTAATACATAAGATATATTAGTATTAATTATAAAGTGAGCAATAAAATAATAAGTAAACGGATTAACTGAACTTAGTGCTAACTTATATTAATATAAGTAGCTTTAAACTAAAATTTAAAGGTTAATAGAGGTTAATATCTTCTTTTTCTAAAAACTAAAACCAACTTTCAAATATGAAAGAGAAAAGCGGTTTCTTAAAACTCTTACGGAAGAGTTTGCAGAATCAATTGACTCTGTAACCCATATGATGTCTTTTTAATGATGTGTTCTAATGTTACCTGAAATAAATGGATTTTATTTTATTTATTAATGTCACAGATTACAGTCGACTCGGGCCTTTTATATTTGTGAGGTCTTAATCTCCGCTGATGTCATTAACAAGGGGTTATCAGTCGCTTCGGACAGGCCCCTATAGAAAGAAATAAAATTATATATTTCTCTCCCTCTCTAGTACTCTAGACCATGGCACTTCTGTTTTGCTCTGCGTGCCCAGCCACCTGGGCCCTGTACGATGTCACGGATCTTAACTTCTTAACATGTAATTATTGTTAATTTATTTAATTTTAAATTGCAAAAAATTAATTTTGTTTTGATAAAACCGTTGATTTTAATTTGAAATCCAACCGCCATATATATTTGATCAGTTTGTTCAATTTTTAGAAAATTGTATTTTTCGCCCTAACCACTTATTTCATATTAATATATCCAAATCAGTCATCTATGCTGCATATGATACTGAAGGCTTTTAGAGTAAATAATATTTTAAAATTTTATCTTAAGCTTTAAAATATTATTACTCTGAAAGCCAACTAAGCTAAAAGTACTGCAGCATTAAGTTCAGACCTTAGACGCGGGATTTTGAATACAATACTCGTAAGTACACCTTAACATTTCCCATAGATTAAAAAAAAATCATCGGTAGAGACCACGCGCGATTTCCAAATTCTATGACATTTCCAGTGCCTTCAGCGATTCGCAAATACAAACAAAAACACAAAGTAATTGAGTATCTATTTTTAGAACCCAAGTATAGAACAACAAAAATATTATGTTCTCTCACCGTACATTTCCAAAGTACCTGGTTTATTTATGCAAAATACAATAGCTTAATTATTTGGTGTGGCATCAGTTAGCCATTGTTACTCCTACGCGAGTGTCAAGGTACACTGACTCATATGTATGATTGTATTGATAGAAATCTTTGCACCCAAAATAACAAATGCATTCTTACCTTCGAGACTGCCTCCGTGGTCCAGTGGTTAAGCCGTTTGTCTGTAGACCCGGATATCGTGGGTCGATTCCCACGGGAAGCATACTTTGTTGTTTCTAGTTTGGTTAGGACATTATAGGCTTGAATCAACTGATTGTCTGATAATAAGAAGATTCTGTTCTTTATAAGGCATGTAAAGCCATTGGTCCCGACTGCTATCTCGCAGTCGTAAAAAGACTAACGCGGTTCCGAGAAACTCTGACATCAGGTGGCACATGGTCGTTTGACCGTGCAACCTACACGGAATGACGATGACCTTCTCGACTAATTGAACCCTGAAATATCACTATATAATATTATATATAAAAAATATATGATAAAATACTTTCTGACGGGATGATCTTATATTGTTTGGGGTCTTAAGGCAAGAGAAGCTCGTCGAACCTTCGGGTCCTTTTGTACTTACCCAATTCTTTATAGTAACCCACACTGAGATTCCTGAAGCAGGAACTTTAGCGGCACCCGAATAAAGTTTTTGAACACGTCTGTTTTCCATTTCTTTTTTTTTTAAACCTGTAACACTTTCAATCTGTTTTCAAGCAAACCCTGTTTGTGCTTAAACAGTTTTAGTAAGCAGGGATTTTAGCAGTTACTGTTTTAAACATGTCCAAAACACTGTTTTGAATTAAAAAAAAAACTATGAAAACCCTTTACAAACAGGTTCAAACAGAAAACGTATATCTTTTCAGTTACAGTTTCAAAAGTGTTTTATACACCCAAATAAGTGTTACAGAAATATTTATGTAACAGATTTAATAATGGTAACCCCTTGTGAGAGTGTTACACTTATTATGGTATTTTTGAGTCTCTGTCCTGAAGGACTTCATGAGCTTTAGAATATCACCTGGTGAGAAGTGCCTATATTCCTCCAGGTCAAGATACGCTGCTCCAAAACGGTCCATCCGCTGCCAGAAATTGAGTCACAGCTTCATAAAATGTGTCTCATGTAGAGGGGACGAAAAACTTACGTACTTTTCAAAACTTATCCCTAATTTTCATTCGTGTGTACAGTCGGCCACATAATAAAAAGTATACCACCCTAGGTGTAAATGTAAAGATGAGCTGGTACACTTTTTTCTGTAGTCTACAGTACAGTCAAGGCACAGATGCATATCGCTCTAAATTAATTTTCCGTGACGCAAATGTTACGTTACATAAGTTTTCTCTTAAATAACGTAGTAATTAAAATTCAAATCAAAGTTATGATATTATGAAAAGTGTTAAGTTATTAAATTATTATTACAGTAATGAAAACGTTTAAGTAATTTTTTTTCTGCTTATTTTCTCTGTTTTTCTCAATTTCGAAGAAGGTACCTTAGACATTTATAAAATCTGCATTATTTTTTTACCGATCGAGTTAAGTCTTGACGTCAACCCTTCTAAAGAAAGCCTTTTTTTATTAGAATTCGCATTCAATATACTGAGGTAGGGCAGATAAACCTAGCCCCCAGTAAGTACGGTAGGGGGGTTAGATTTATCTACCCTCGGCTGTACACTGGGATATAACGAAGTAAAATCAAACTAAGATGTAAAATGATGCCACACTTCTTAACTAATGGCCAATGGCGACCACGCACCGGCAAGCTTAAGGTGATACCTCGGTGAACACTAGCGCCACCGTCATTTAAAAATCATTACTCACTGAAAACACAAGTTATCAAAAATCCCTCTGCTGTAATCAAGCTTCTGGATCTGAAGTTAATTTTAAACATATTTAAATTATAATTCCCTAAAGTTACAAATTGCATTATTGCTTAAAACGGCCACTTTAATATCGGACACCCACCGATCAGATGACCTGAAGAAGGTCGCAGGCAGGCGCTGGATGCAGGCCTCTTCTATGGTCAGCAGTGGACAGCCTGCAGCTGAAATGACGATGATGATGTACAACCAAATTGAGACGTCTGTTACCCTTACCCCCATATTAAGAAATGTTTGTTAAGCCTATTTTAGCAAAAATGTGTTTCGTCTCGTTCTTTCACGTGAAGTGTCGGGTAAGAGAGAAAGAGCCAAAACTTATCAAACGTTTCTTAATACGGGGGTTAGTTGTTTAGCTATTACTTAGGACAACCACGGAAAGAGAAGGTTGGTTTATTGGTGACCAAGTTTTTTTATATACTTACCATTTAGTAGACAAAGAGGCATACGGTCCACCTGATGACGTATTTATCTAAGTACCTATTTTTAAATAATCATTAACAAAAAAAATGTTACATTTAACAAGGTCACAAGAAGTGTTTTGTTAAAAAAAAACACATGTTACATCTTCATTTGATACCTTCCGTAAGTACAATAACATTATATGCAAATTGAAACAAATAAGCTGTGGGCGAATTTGCATACACACAAAAATTTATTGGATTTTCAATTCTATGTCCTTACAATAAAACCTACAGATTGTTTACGAGGTTTCAGTCTTCCTGGGTTTTATCAACGTTTTTATATTGGTCGAGTCGTGCCGGCCAAGCTGGATAAACTGATATGACGAGTCGATTAAGCGAGTATTTAAAAATTATTCAATTTGCACTCTATCTGATAACCATTTAAATATCGTCACAAGGTTTTGCTGGAATATATTTTTATATTGCTCGTCTCTACATAAGAAAATAAGTGTTTTAAATAAAAAATGGTAAGAGATTGTTTCTGCAATAAGGCCGCTATGTTTATATAGTAGGTAAGTATTTGTTTTGTTATATCTAAATGTTCTTTATTGTTACGTAAATAAAATCGCAAAAATCAACGGGTTTGACCTCTGGGCCGGAAAAAAGAAGGAGACAAATATTTTCGCCGCGCAGTAGAAAGAGAGGGGGATATTACTTCCTCTCCTACGCTGCACTCTCCCTCCGTTTACCAAATTTTGGATGAAGACACGCGTCCTGAATCCTAACGCGAGTTTATCATTTTTTGTTCCATCCAAAAAAGTTTACGATGCTGCTAAAGAAGTTTTCACTTAAAAAAATAATGATAAATTAATAAAATATATTAATGCATTTTTAGAAAACCACTAACACACAGCCACTTTAAATCGCACAATGTGAACTACAAACACTACTGACACCTGTTGGGTATGATTGATGCGTAATGAAAAACCTTTCAGAGTTTAATCGATGTAATCATTTAATGCATTGTTAATGCATTATTAGTTATTGTAATTGTTGGGTATGGTGGATATTATTCATTTGATTACTATGTGGTTTTGATGGCTAGTATACTATCCTAGTCCATCGCATATCTTTAAATGATGAGTTGGCTGACTCATCAAGACCAAAATGTACCTACTTTTTGAAGATACGTTAATGCTAATTTTAGAAGTTGTATGGATTCATTCCAGGTGGCTTACTAGCATTTCTTTAAACCATGCAGTTCAGTTGTATGGATTCAGTGAGTAAGCGGATTAGCGCAATACATGATATAAGGCGACATCTCCCTTACTGATGGTTTTAAGAGATGGTAGTAGCGACCCAGGATGGATTCTAAGGTCGGCAACGCGCTCGCAATTCTCCTGGTATTGCAGGCGTCTCATAGGCTGCGGTTACCTCTTTCCATCAGGTGGTGAGGGCGTAAGCCTGTTTGCTTACATTATAATTAAAAAAAAAAAAAAATTCTTAATTGGAGGAATCGTGATGCGTATTACCTAATTCTTGTTTGGATCAATAAAGAGTAGATAAAAGATAAAGTCTTTTAATTTAAGCTAGCCTTTTAGGCCAGAGCCATAGAGACGACCTCCGTGGCGTAATGGTTAAAATGCCTGACCGCTACTCAGGAGGTCCCGGGTTCGATCCCCGGTCAGGTCAAGACGAAAAATGATCTTTTTCTGATTGCCCTGGGTCTTGGATGTTTATCTATATATGTATTTGTTATAAAATACAGTAACATTGAGTTAGTATCCCATAACACAAGTCTTGAACTTACTTTGGGGCTAACTTGATCTGTGTGACTTGTCCCTATATATTTATTTTATTTATTTATTTGTTTTTTTTTTTTTAAATAGTATGTTAGTAGCTGCTCCATCAATTTGTTAGAACTTTATGCTGTTTGCGTTGATATTTTCCTTTTTATATATATTTTAGCACTATCAAGTTTCACACCATCAAAACATAAGTAACGTCTAGCATGTGATAATTGTTTTTGCCAAAAATCGATACCGACTTCAATCCTCAACTAAAAGGGATGAAATAATT
This sequence comes from Apomyelois bistriatella, assembly GCA_947044815.1. NCBI lineage: Eukaryota > Metazoa > Arthropoda > Insecta > Lepidoptera > Pyralidae > Apomyelois > Apomyelois bistriatella. The sequence goes on from OX345705.1 coordinate 1,923,485, forward strand.
AATACATTGTTGTTTTTAAATATGCTTCATATCAAACATATAATAAATCCGAAGTCGGTGCCGATTCTTTTAATAAAATATTCTAATTAACGATCCAGCAGCTAGTCAAAGAACTTATAAAATTGACACCAACTTCAAATTTATTTAAATGTTTGATATGATGCATATTTAAAAAACAATGTATTAATTATTTCATCCTTTTTAGTTGAGGAATTGAAGAAAAAGAATTCTTATTGACATGGATTATAAAAAAAATACCCAAATCGCGATAAAACTTAAATAGTTCCATCGATAACTCCATGATTCCATCATCAGATCCTGATCTGATGACAACGAAATCATCTAGAAAGTATACCCTTTCTAACAAAAAAATAATTTTACAAATTGTTTCAGTCGTCTTCGAGTAATCGAGCAAGATATATTACAATTAAAAAGTTGAAATACGTTGCATTTTTGAAAGTGGGTTAAATTTTCCAGCATCGTCTCATCTACGTCTCACTTTACTAACATACCTCGTGTGTTCATAAGTTTTGAGACAAATTTTGTACTTAAAAAATAAAATAAAATATTACTGACATCTATTTATTTCTTTTTCCAATTTTGAATTTGGAATGTAAACTTTTGATTTCTTTGATTTTTAATTAATTTCTTTTTAAAATTTGTCGTGATAGAGGAAACAAAAGAATTACGTGCGGCCGTGATTTCGCTATTTAAGGTGGGGAAAAAAATAATAAAGATTTCCCGTGAGGTGAAAAAATTTAGTGTGAGCCGTAACTTCGTGTATTACACTATTAAACGATACAAGGAGTCAAGTTCTTTGCAAGATAGCCAAAGGAGTGGTCAGCCACGCTCTGTAAGGACGCCTGCGAACATCAAAATCATCCGAGAGCGACTTTGCTGAAATCCATGTCGCACTCGGAAGAAACTCGCGCTTCAGACTAAAATTTCGCGCGTTTCATTCAACTGAATACTGAAATATGATCTTAAGGATATGGCGTATAGCCGCAGAAAAGTTCACATCTTAAACGATCGCCTTCGTAAATTGCGACGCGAATGTTGTCCAATGCTGATAAGGAGACACGATGCGAGGAAGATACTCTTCACCGATGAGAAAACCATTACTGTCGAAGAAAAGTTTAACCGACAAAACAATAAAGTGTATACCAAAAGTAGCAAGGATGTACCAGCTTCAGCACGGAATGTTTCGCAAACTCACAATTCGGCTAGTGTGACGGTATGGTGGGGAGTTTCGTATGAAGGTGTCACTCCGCTCCATTTATGCCAACAAGCCGTCAAGGTGAAAGCCAAGAATTATCAAAGTCACATTTAAGAGCCTGTTGTGAAATCTCTGTCACATACTTTATTTCACAACAAGGATTGAGTTTTCCAGCAAGACTCGGCGCCATCCCATAAGGCAAAAACCACCCAAGCTTCGTTGAAGGCAAATGTGCCCGGCCTTCATCGTGGCGAACGAATGGCCGTCCTCCAGCCCATCTCAACCCGCTAGATATTTTTTTATAGACTGAATTAGAGCTCAGGGCCTGCTGAAAGTCCCACCCAAACTTGGAGTCACTGAAGCGAACCCCTGTCCGAGAAGCAAAGCCAATTTCGCTGGAAAAGATTCGTGCCATCATTGATGACTGGCCAAATCGTCTAAGGGCCTGTATTAAAAACAGGGGTGGTTATTTTGAATAATAATTATATTTTATTGTTGATTATTATCTACTTAATGTTTACTGAAATTTTTTGAAATATAAGTTTATTATAAAAAAAGTTATGCAACTTTTAGTTCGTCTCAAAACTTATGCACACACGAGGTAGAATAATATATCAAAAAATTATCCATGCCCAATACAAAACTTGAAGAGTTCCCTCGATTTCTCCATGATCCCATGATCAGATCCTGACCTGCCGAATATGGTACCAATCGGAAAATATACCATCTCGAACAAAAAAAAAATTCAATTCGGTCCAGCCGTTTTCCTGTAATCCGGTAACATACTTAAAAAAAAAACATTCCGACAAATTGAGAACCTCCTCCTTTTGTTGAAGTCGGTTAAAAACAAAACTTTTAAATTCAAATAGCATTCGAAATAAGGATTGATGGGTTAGAATGATAACTATAGGGTTTAGTTCATTAGAACGTAACTATTTAAGTATAATCATCGAATTAGATTTAACGATAGAAATAATTTGATGGCCCTTGTAAATTTGTAATTTTGTAGAGTACTTAATTTGCCTTTGAATAGAGATAAAGATTTAATTCTAATTGCCTTAACAATTTTGTTAAGCATTATGTTAAATGATAAGATTTTTTTTTGGTTACTAAAGATTATTACTAACTAGCGACCCGTCCCGGCTTCGCATGTGCATAAAAATTCACATATATAATTTGTATGCATAAATTAAAAAACAATGTCTGGGTCCTTTTGGGATTACAGTGCTTTTTCCGGGATGAAAGGTACCATGTGTCCTTCTCCTAGTTTTATGCTACCTCACCACCAATTTTCACTCAAATCAGTTCAGACGTTCTTGAGTTATAAATAGTGTAACTAACACGACTTCCCTCTATATATGTCTGTACCTATATTAATAGTACATTAAAGAGTAAATTATCATAATAAGCTTATAAGTAGCTACGCAATATTTTCACAATCTTGTGTTACATTACAAACTGTAATAATAATAAGAGGGAGAATAAATATTTTTAAATAGAATAATAATAATAATATTTATTTGCCAACTAAGTGTACTACTAGTGTTTACTATCAATGCAAATTTTAATCACAAATACCTTCTAGTGTAATCAGTTCAACTCAATAAAATTAAATCCTTATGACTCAAACTGGCGTTGTAACTGAAGATTATCTTAACTTGCTGTTAACTAATGAGATGGTTGAATGGTGCAATGTGCAACCACAGGCAGGTTTGTGGTTCAGTGGTTAAAGTTTGCGCTTGTAGAAGGTTATAGGTTCGATTCCCACGAATTGCTTTGTTTAGTTTCAATTTTTTTATTTATCACCTTATAAAAACTATAATATACTAGCTTTCGTGGGCGGCTTTGCCCGCGTGAGATTCCCTCGGGAACAGTGCTTTCTCCCGGGATGAAAGGAACCCTATGCCCTTTTCAATACTCCTAGCTATGTGTATGCGAAATTTCAGGAAGATTGGTACAGTAAATAGAACGTGAAGAGGTAACAACAAACAAATACACACTTTCACATTTATATTATTATATTTAGGATTAATTAATAACATAAATATGTATAATAGAAAAAATTAAGCTTTTTACAAATTGTGCAGTACCGACAAGATGTCACCCCGCGGCAGTGTGCTCTGATTTATAATGCCTTAGTCCTATTTCGTAGCTAGATTTCGCAGCTGGCTTCGAAATGGGAAATAAAATCCCATTTCGAATGGTCCCGGCTGATATTTTGGGAGAATTGATATCGGAGGCCAAGATTCACTTCGGTTCACTGATCCAACGAATTATTTATTTTAATAATAATAAAAAAAAATATGACATGTTACCGCGTTGAACTTTGTAACTGCGATAAAGGATCGAGTGGTATATTATAGATCGTCAAATTATGTTGTTGAATATTTGTGAGATCACAAAAACCAGGAGGTAAACCTTTTTATTGGACTGCTAAGAATTAAATTAAACTATTTCATACGGTTTTCTATCGCGTTTATTGCTTACTTATTTATACCTAACGTTTCAAGCACTTTACAGAGCTCATGGTCGCAGGCAGACTGAGTTGACATTCGTCTGCTAAGAATGTTTCTATTTTTTATTTTCTCAAGTTTATTAAAACTTTATTATTCCATGAGTACAAAATACACAAATTGGCGGACTTAATGCTAGAAGCATTCTCTACCAGTCAACTATAAGGCAATTTACAGATATTATAATTATGGATATAATATTGATTTTGACCAGTATATTAGGCTCCATCATCAGCGTACAATTGCCTTTCCTCGGTGAGAGAAAAATATAAGTAACGAAAAAAAAAAGTGTTTATTCTTGTTTTCTTCAAAAGACAGAGCTCTTTTCTTTTTAACTAATTGTGTTATTAGTTTGTTTCAATGACAATACATAAGACACAGCTCACTGATGAATTAACGGACAGACGTTTATCGAAGACTTCCCCGTCCCGGGTCCCGTTTATATACTTTATAAACGGATCCCTAAAAATTAACTGCTAAAATGTCAGCAAGAGCAACCGCAAAAAAATTAAAAACAAAATTATCCCAAGTTCATAGTTTTAATTTATTCATATTAGGTTCATATTTAAGCTGCGTATCTGTGGTGTGTGTGGCAAGGCTGTGACATTTAAAGATGGGTTCAATCCCTGGTCTACTTAGGGCATGTGTGTGGTCATAAGAGGAGCGGATTTGAGAAGGGGCGATTCCTAATGATTATATTTTTTAAATTATCTTACAAGAACTATTATTGACTTAGGAAATGGCAGCCTGGTCTTGCGATTTCGTTATTCTATTCTTCTTCTTCTTGTTGAGTCGGAACTATGGAATATAGATAAACATGATGCGTCAATGTAATACGTCAAGACGTTCAGTTTTTGCAGTCATACGATATTTTAAGTTTTGTAGAAGATTAATATTTTCAAGAAAGGCCTTAAAGGACTCGTTTCCAGGGCCGTAAAAATAATTTAAAAAAACACCTGTGCTAAATAAAGGTTTCTATTTTCAAATACAATTTCTTTAAATTTTAATTAACAGTATCCGCACCCTTTCCAATCTAGATGCTAAACACGTCTTTATAAGCCCTAAGGCGTAAATACCAGACTTCAAATAGAATAAATTGATATTGTATCAATTATTCGACAACTTTACTTCGACTAAATTAGACCAGAAAGGTCAAAATGGTTTGAAGAGAAGAACACGGAAGTGCGATCGCTGGGAATTTTTAAGTATACTTGTTTGTTTGTTTGTATACTGTTGGATTTGTATTATTGTGACATGAACGTCCTTGTTGAAATACCTTTTGGATTAAAATAGGTACTTGTTTTTAAAAGTTTCTTTTGCGTTCAATTTATGCAAGTAGATATATAAAATACTAGCTGTTCTCCGCGGCTTCGCCCCGCGTGGGACTCGGTTATATCGCGCCCAAAAGTAGCCTATGTTTGACCTCAAGTGGTTAACTACATCCCTACCAAATTTCATCACAGTCGGATGATCACACAGTCCAGCAGTTTAGCCGTGAAGAGGTGACAGACAGACAGACAAAATTTCGCATTTATAATATTAGTATGGATAACACTCCATTTTTGGTCAGGTAGGTAAAAAAATGTACGCACTCGTCATATTAAATCATAGATTGAAAAAAAAAAATTGCCTCGTGTCATACAATTTCGGAATTCTTTGTTCTAAATCATATAAACGCCACCTAATCCCTTTAGAAAATTTCTGAAAACGATTACTTATTCAATAAAGCACATTTAGTGTTGTGTAGAACAGTCTGTGGTAGAATATCGAATCGATAGGTACTTAATAAAATATTTTTGAATGAGCGAGATCAAGCGGGACAAAGGAGAACTAATTATTTTAAGGCAATTGAAATACATGACTGCGGGTTTTCTAAAGCATAAACTTATTTTAAACCCAAATGATATCACCCCACATGTTGATTTATGCCGAGGGTTGTGTGTTTTACATCTAGCATGTAAAAACAGATATATCAGATATCGAAAAAAAAAATACTCCAATTAAAATAATAATACAGATTACTTATTTCACTTCTATCCAAATTAATTTAGTTGTCTATTTTTATCTGATAATCAATTCTCATGATTAATTAGTGTTATTGTAAGTCACTTCACTTGGTGAATTGTCTAAGTTGAGACATACTTAATTTTTTTTTTCTTAATTAGGTAAATAATTAAGGTAGGTAATACATTATAAGATAAGCTTAGTGAAGCATAAGTACGAGTTTTTAACGATAACGCGTGTCAAGGGACGGCTAGCGTGGCCTAACTTGGATTGGTCGCAATTAGTGGCATTTCTGACTTGATCTCTTCCGTGCTTCGGAAGGCATGTTGTAAAGTCGCCGGTCTGTTAGATAGATAGATAGATATACTCTTTTTTGTACCATTAACATACAAATTATACATGTTGATACAAATAAATAAATAAATAAATATTTTTTTCTGTAAAAAGGGTTATGGAAATCAAACGGCAGTACAATTAGATTACATTTATCCATTTCTCATTTAAATTATCTCAGATTCCACGACCTATCAAAAGCGGTGACCTTCACTACGTCATAGAATAAGTAAGGTTTGGCTGCGTTGTTAAATGCCTACATACAATAGTTGAAATAGTATAAAAGTATAGATTTAAAAAAATTGGCTGGCGTACCTCGCGCAATGTCATAATTCTGACGTAAATGTGTTAAAGTAAGTAATTGAATAAATGCGAATTCTTGATTCAATATAATATTTAATAAGGTAGTTTTTACCTTTTTTTGTCGTAGTTTTCTTTCAGTTGCATCTTTCGAGTTAGTTAGTTTAGAGCCAAGGATCGTAATGTAAATCGTCTGTTGGCGTGGTTATCTAATATTTTCTAATATGTCACAAACAGTACTTGATTATAAGAAACTTAAATTCGTTTGTTTGATGGGCTAAGTACTTAAGAATTCACAATTAGCTGTTCCGGAACCTGCATAATATCTTAAAAAACTTGATGAAGTTTTCACCTGGAAAAAATAATCAAATGTGATCTACTTTCAGAATTGTTAAAGTTATGATATTTAGCTCAAACAAAAATTAATCCATCAGCTACCGACATGAAACATCGAACCCATAACTTTTAAGTGCTGAACAAATATTATTGTTGTATCTATCTACTTACTTAAGAAAGGTTTCGTATCAAAATCAAGTAAATTTTTATTAATTTTGTAAGTAATGAACACAAAATAACAAAGCAGAAGTATAATCGATATGTAATATTTAATTCTGTATGGATATGCAGTAAGAGTATTAATGAAATGGAAACCAGTTAGAAATAAATCATAAACTCACGTAGTCTCACAGAGACAATAAAATATTTTCCTTATTTCTGCAAAAATATTTTATTTACCTTCTATTCGTCATAATCTTTGCTGTTATAATAAACGTTATGGACATAGAATTAGGAAATCGCGCGCGGTCTCTACGACAATTTTTTTAATCTATGTTATGGACCATAAAGCTACAAGTTCTTCTTTTCAAAGACTCCTCCATTACTCTCTGTTATTTATACAGTATTACAACATAAAATACAAGAATTAAACTCGTAGCAGTTAGGATATTTTTAGAATATTTGGTAATATACATCATTTTTTAGATTTAACTGGCTGACTGACCTGTTACGCCTTTGCTTGCGTTGAGCAAAGTTCAATCTTTATCCTTTTAGAAAAATAAACAACTCAAATTTTGATAGAAGTTAGGAGGATTTGTTAAGAATATTAGAAGTTATTATAAATGCGAAAGTGAGTTTATATATTTGTTTGTTTGTTACTCTTAACGCCCTATCTACTGAACCAATCTTCCTAAAATTTCTTAACGTATACACATAGCTAGGAGTATCAAGAAGGACATAGGGTACCTTTGGGGAAAAAGCACTATTTCCGCGGATATTCATGCGGGCGAGGCCGCGGGCGAAAACTTAGTAGGAGTATAAATAAAAAAAATATACCTATATTATGGTAGAGTCGATTTAGACAAAATTTCTATCTAAACCTTTATAGTGGACTTATATCCATATCTGGTTTATTTAAAAAAAAAAAAAACAATTATTACGCTTAGCAATAACATTGGACGATTAATTTGTATTTATTTAGATTAAGTTTAAGTATGTGGCAGTAAGTAACGCCCTGTTAAATATTAAGTTAGATTCAATTACAAAGTTCTAACGCAAGTGGTATTTGAATTAGTAAGTACGCCGGTTACATAAGCCAGTCTCCGAGACTCGAACTGGTGACCTACATGGAGAGCGTCTGGCTAGTGTTACTGTACCAGCAGGGATCGATAACATTTTGTGATGTCGCAAACATTTTATCCATAGATATATTGGGCACATAGAAAAATATAAAACCATAGATTTAAGTATAAGGGAGTGCGGTAAACTTTTCTTAGTAACCTACTAACTATACTTTCATTAAAAAAATACTTTTTGGACTTTGCCTTCGTGACGTGACGTTTTGCTTATTTTCTTGTCGACTTAGATAAGTTACCATGAAAATCAGTGTTTCGGGCTGGCTTGAAGATTATTAAATTTAAATGAGTGACGCGTAAATTTAATTTTCTTTTGTAGGTTTAATAAAATGATTAAAGTTGTTTTTATTTTAAGAAAAAGTACCGTAAATGTATAGTATCTGTGTTAATTATTATTATAGAAAATTTAACGACGTACCGATGGCCGATGAGGCAGAAAAGTTCTAGAATGATTTTTAAGATTAATTTTAATTATGCAGGCACTTCAATAATTCCATATTGTTATTGATACACCTTGTTTATCATAATCTTGTCTTTCGTTACATAAAAGCGTTTATGCAAATGTATCTTAGAATTGTAGTGTAGTTCTAAACAAAATGTACTATATTTACTGTATTGTTTGTGACTGCAGTTTGTAATGTGCTAATAAATAAATAAATGACGACCATGCATCGGTAAGCGCAGCATCGGACACACACCAACCAGATGGTCAGATGGCCTGAAGAAGGTCGCAGGCAGGCGCTAGATGAAAGCTTCTCCCAACTGGTCATTTTGAAAATCTTTGGGGGAGGCCTATGTCCAGCAGTGGATAGCCTGCGGCTGAAATAATGATGAAGATGATATAATATTTTATTATTTTAAATTCGCATTTTATTGATTGTTCCCTTAACTTTTTCTTCAGAGCCCAGAGTCCGTGTGCCGTGGTTCTTGCTAGTTTATATCTACTTATTTAAATGTACTTACTACAAAAGAATCGAATAAAAGTGCAATACTAATAAGTAACGAAAAATTCAATAAAAACCGAAAGTGCAGACCAAATGTTGAGCGCGCCCTCGTGTGAAAGGTCAGTATCTCCATCAAAGCGCAAGGTGTGCCGGTACGCCCATCTCATGTAGTGCAGTTTACTTATATATGTACTATACATTTGTCGATATCGATTATAAATTTAAACAAATAGATTTTATCGATATTGAAAATGTTTAAAATATTTTGTAGCAGCTATTTAAGACGATACCTTGGTGAACACTAGCGCCACCATCAGTTTAAAATCATTATTAACTGAAAACACAAGTTATCAAAAATCCGTCTTCTGTATTTATGGCCCTGGATCTGAAAATATTTTAAACATATTAAATTATAGCTCTCTATAGTTACAAATTGCAATATTGCATAAAACTTTTAGCAGGTTTGCACTTTGTAACTATATGGTACTATAATTTAATATGATTAAAAATTAACTTCAGATCCAGACCCTTAATTACATAACACGGATTTTTGATAACTTGTTTTCAGTAAAGAGTGATTTTTCGTTGACGGTGGCGCAAGTGTTCACCAAGGTCTCGTCTTAAGATGAAAATTATTATAGAATAACTTTTGCTGCAGTCGAAATTTTATTGCAGTTAGACATACCTCATGATTAAAAATAAAAATGCATTAATATTTGGTTTTATTAAAAGGAACAAAGTTTTGTCACATTTGGAGCATGTCATGATAAAAAAATACTTTTATCGATAACTTATTTTACCTCATCACTACTAATATGATCGAATGCGATAAAAAAATATCTCGAAGTGAACAATCAATCTTCTCGTTTCCTCTCTTGGATCGCTGGAAGAGATTTCTTTAGAAATAAGCAGCACCCTTGTACTTATGTTCTTTATTCTATGTTCTTTTCTTTTGTATATTTTTCTGTGTACATGAATTTGGAAAATAAATAAATAAAAATAAATAAATCAAACAATAGAAACAAGGCGAAACTGTGGCAAATTGAAACAGACAAACAAGCACATAGTTTGACACAACCTGTGAAATATTTTTCTGGAGAAATAAATAATTTAAAAAAATATATTTAAAAAATACCGTGGCTCTCCGGGGGTGTCTGACAGAAGTGAAAACTTAAACAATTGGATGTGTATTTTTTGAGGTGTCGGATAGTAACAGTGTGGCGAGTTAAATGTTTTTTTCCCATCTCAAAAATGTTCAGCACCCTTTAAAAATTCTTCACTCCAAAAAATGACTACCCAGCCATGGCAGCGGGGAACAACAGTTTAACGTGCCTTCCGAAGAATGGAATCATCTTTAATTATTATTTAGTAAAAAGCTAAAAGAGTTCCTCATAAACATGAGTTTTTACTCAATAGATGAGTATATGGAAAATGAAAACAAATAAAAATAAATTAAAATATATATATAAAAAATATATATAAATAGATACTTAAACTTAAATAAACATATATAATATATAAATATATTAATATGACGATTATAAAATTATATTTTGTTTTATATTCTATAAGGCGCCACCCACAAATTTGCAATACCTGTAAAAGGTGGCTAAGTATTAAAGTGCAAGTACTAGTTTTAAGACCAAAATGACACTTAGTTGGCAAATAAATATTATTATTATTTTCTTTTCTTTTATTTTCTCGGCTTTCAAAGAAAAAACCGGTATACAGATATGCACGGGCCTAAGCCAAGTGCATATCAGGGGAATTTATTGTTGATCTTTCGCTTACTAGCACATTGGGTTCATTGCGTTGCATTGGCACTTGATGCTGAGTAGGGGTTTGTGTAATAGGTCTGTTTATCGAGGGGTTGATATCTGTCTGTAAAAATTTTCTAACCAAGCGACAAGTATTTAAAATTACTGCTTTTTGGAGTAAGCTGTAAATATACGGTGACAGATTTAGAGTTTTAAGGGATTGGTGTAGTTGCTTCGGTATGACTCCAGTTGCAGAAAGAACTATGGGTACAATTGTTACTTTTTGAAGGTGCCATATTCTACTAATTTCGTCTTTTAATTCGGTGTACTTGGTTAATTTTTCAGCTATTGTATTCTGTAGGTTATGGGTATTTGGGATGGCGATATCGATGAGCAGAGCAGTTTTGTTAGTTTTATCAACCAGTGTGATATCTGGTCTGTTATAGTGGATAGTGCGGTCTGTTAGGATAGCTCTGTCAAAGTAAAGTTTTGTGGTGCTGTTCTCAAGGACAGGCTCCGGTATATATTTATAATACGGCTGTGTGGTATCTATGAAATTAAATTGGAGAGCAAGATTTTGATGTATGATATTAGCTACTTGGTCATGCCTATGTTTGTAATCGGTCTGGGCTATAGATTTACATGCTCCTGTGATGTGCTGGATGGTTTCTGGTAAACTATTACATTTTCTACATGTGTCGGATACTGCATTTTTTATTATGTATTTTTGATAGTTTTTGGTCTCAATCACCTGATCTTGAATGGCTAGCATGAAGCCTTCTGTCTCTGGGAACATTTCACCTCGACTGAGCCACGAGTTCGACGCCTCTTTGTCGACAAGTGGATGGCACAAATCTTGGCGATGTCTCCCATGTAGAGATTTTCTGGCCCAATCACTAATCTTTGTGTTATTGTCTGTTGCTGTTTCGTTATTTTGTGTAGTTTGGTTGTGCAGGTTCAGTGGGGTTAGTTTTTTGTCATTTTGTACAATTGATTTATGAAGCTCTGATACATTCATCCTGTTGAAAAAATAACACCTCAGGTTTTTTATTTGTTTATTGTGTAAATCGGATATATCTATGAGGCCTCTCCCTCCTTCTTTTCTCGGTAAAACTAATCTTTGAATACATGATCTTGGGTGATGTTTACGGTGTTTGGTCATAGTAGTGTTAATAATGCGTTGTAAGTTCTTTAAATCTGATTTACTCCAGTTTATTATTCCAAATGAGTATGTAAGTATTGGTATGGCATATGTGTTTATTGCTTTTATTGTGTTTTTTGAGTACAAGTGTGATTTGTGAATACTATTTAATCGGTGGCGGAATTGATGTGTTAAGTTAAGTTTAGTTTCTTTGTGTAGTATTTGCTGTGCTTGATTATATCCTAAATATTTATACGTACTATACTCATCCAATGGTTTTATCTGTTTTCCAGTTTGCATTGTGTAATAATGTTGATAGTTTTTACCCTCTTGCACTGAATTAATGTTACACTTATCTAGTCCGAACTCCATCCTAATATCAATAGTAAACTGTTCTACTAGCTTTATTAACTCATTTAATTGATTTTCGGTGTTGGCGTAGAGTTTTATGTCGTCCATATATAGAAGGTGGTTAATCATCGTATTTGTCTGTCCGTCTGTTTCTGTAAGTGGGAGGGGATATCCAAGTGAACTAGCATTCAACATGTTGGAGAGTGGGTTAAGCGCGAGACAGAACCACAAGGGGCTGAGGGCATCCCCTTGGAATATCCCTCGTTGTATTTTAATTGGGTTAGATTCTATTGTTTCGTTACCGTTTGTTAATTTTAGTCGAGTGGTCCAAGTCGCCATAGCTTTTTCTAAAAAATTTATTAAAATCGGATTAATTTTATATATTTCTAAAACCTGTACTAACCATGAGTGTGGTACTGAATCGTATGCCTTTTTATAGTCGATGTAGGTAGTGTATAAATTTGATTTAGATTTTTGTACTTGTGTTAAAACTACAGAATCTATAACTAACTGTTCCTTACAGCCTTGGCAGAACTTGCGACATCCTTTCTGTTGTTCCGTTAGTATGTTGTTGTCATTGACGTGGTTGTACATGAGTTCGGCTATACAAGATGTTATGATCTTATACAATGTTTGTAAGCAAGTAATTGGTCGGTATTTTGCGGGGTTTTGAAGGTCATTATGATCTTTGGGGATCATGACAGTGGTTCCTGATGTTATATAACTTGGCATTGAGTCTGGGTCACGGATGAAATTATTAATAAAGTTGAGGAGATATGGATGGATGTATGTAAATTTCTTATACCAGTAACTGTGAATAAAGTCTGACCCCGGTGCTTTCCAGTTATGAAGTTTATAGATTACTTTTTCAAAAATATCTACATGGACATTGTCAAATAACATTGTTTCAGTATTGGTGTCATTATGGTGAACTTCATTTTGTATCCACTTCGCTTCTCTGTCATGTTCTGCTGGTCTTTCCCAAATTCCAGCCCAGAAATCTTCTAAATCATCTTTGTTCGGTGAGGTATGTGTGTCTGGTGTTTCTTGTGTATTGAGGGTTTCATTCCTAATATTACGGTAAAATTGTTTTTCGTTATTTCGGAATTGTTTGTTTTGTTCTTTTCTTAAAGTGCATGCGTTATACCTACGTAACCGTCCTGAGGTAAGAGCTAATTTTTGTTTAAGTGTGTCTAATGTTTGTTCGAGACGTGTGTTTGGGGATTCGTGTGTTGAGTGAATTTTGTATTGTTCAATGATCTGTTTAACTTGTTGTGTAAGTTTGTTGCTTGTATTACCATTCATAAAATGTGTGATTTTACTGATATTACTTCGTAGTTCTCTAAGTCTATTTTCGAGTCTTCTTTGCCAGTTCGGTTTATACTTTACAGTAGGTAGTTTTTAAGCCATTTAATGCCAATTTTGTACCATTAGACTTGGCTGCTGTCCATGCTGCGCAATAAATTATAGTTTGCAGCGTGGTAAAATCGGTATCTAAATTGATGTATTCAGGTAATATTATGGTGTTTATGTAATCTACTATAATTGATAATCTCTTAGAAGATTTTTGTTTCGGTATGTAGTCTCTCTCAGTTGGATGAGTATTTTTGTAATGATCATATGCTTGCCTGAATGTGTTGTCAATGTCTTGGCGTCTGTCTGAGTTTGGTTGAATAGTAGATGTAGGAAGAGTAAGAGTAACCTCTGGAATAGGAAGTGTTATGTTGTTTATAAATTGTGTATCATTATGTGAAATAGTATCTGTTAAGTTAATAGGGGTTGTACTGATTGCTGCCAATTCTCCCGCAACCTCCTGTTTTATTACTTCTAGTCTGTTATCGCTAATATATTTGTTATTTATTATTAACCTTCTCTGATCTGCTATTCTCTGTTCACTTAAGTGTGCTAATGATGGAAACATATTTATAAAATTTTCATGCATAAGTTTTCTGTAAATTGTACGATTCGTATCTAAGTGTGTAACGCGATAATATATTCTCATTATGGCTTCGTTTTGTTCATTAGTCCATCTCATACGTGGTTGTGTGTTATGGGGAGATGTATGTTGTGTATTTTCTGGATATCTGGGACTAAGTAAACAATTTGGTGTAGTTATGGTGTTATCAGATGGTAGTAAATGCATATTTTGTCGGGTAGTGTTAACATGTAGTTCGTCTCTAACTTCGGAATATATTTGATCAATGATATTCTGTGGTAGTAATTTTCTCCTTACGATGGCTCTTCTCTGGCCACCGATTCTTTGTCGGCTGACTGATATATTTGGAAATTTTTCTATAAATTTTAGATGGAGGGGTTCAAGATAAGATTTTGTATCGGTATCTAGGGCTGTTAATTGAAGGTAAGTGCGCAGTATAAACGAGTTCATTTCAGTTGACCATCTCATGCGCGTTTTTGGAGCGCTCTGGGTGGGTGCAATTTCAAAGTCAGAGTTGACTTCTTGCACAACACTTTCGAGCGTACTTGCAGTGGACAAGGTTGTTGTTTTTCTTGTCATATATGAAGGGCGAGTTGATGGGATGGATGAAAACAAAGAGTTGGTGTCATCGCCAGATAGTTCGGCTGTAACCTCCTCGTCGTGAGCCCGCCTGCTCAACCCACGGCGACCGGCTGTAGTATCTTGCGTGACGAGGGCCCGCCTGCTCAGCTCCTCGCCACCGGTGTCTCGCGAACTGGAGCACCCAGCACCGGCTCCAGGTGCGCCCCGGCGACCCCCGGGCAGCGACCGTAAATTATATCTTTTACAATTATCTTTCTCCATTTTTAAATGACGGGTACAGGTGGATAGTAAGAGAGGAAAGTTGGGATCGTTAGTTAGGAAATGACACCTGTTTATTGATGTTTTTTAAAGGCCATTTTCGTTCCTCCATAACGTGTATGTATGGGTCTTTGGCAGGTATAGATGTTAAAGCCCTTGCCATATTTGTCATTTCCCTTAAGCCCCCCCACCACGACAAGGTGAACCCATGGGGGGGTTATTATTATTATTATTATCAGATAGTCAGATGATTCACGCCTGCTAACCAAAGTGGAAACTACTAAACAAAGTATGCATCCCGTAGGAATCGAACCCAGGTCTAGGACTGGTAGACCAACAACAACTTTTAGAGAAGATATTTACAAAGTAGCAGGTCATTGTCGAAAAAAGAAACATAAAACCGGAATGACTGAAATGCATCTACAGTACAGAGGAAGCATAATTCCTAGAGTAGACGTATAAGTTTTCAGCCTAATTCATGTCCATCCATCCATAGCAGCCTCTATGATATCCTTTTTAGGACGTAGGCCTCCTCCATAATTTTCCATTTCTGTCTCTCCATTGGGGCTTGCATAGCGCTTGATATTCTCCACCCAGCGTAATTCTAATTTGTGTACTTCAGGACTTATGCTTTCTGAAAAAGCAACCAATGGCGCTTAATGGATATCCATATAAATTACTAACTACAGACGACATAGATGCGTTTGTAAAATCTCTTGGTAGAGACTAGAGACACAGTGCTTCCTACGACTTACTGTGCCCCTAGTATGAGTTTTTCTTAACGCAGACGCTAGCGACTGCGTTAGGATTTTGTATGGAATTTCTTAGTTGACTTACTATCCGCGAGAGGCGCTGTACAGGTTTGCCATACTAAATCGCTAACGCAGTCGCTAGCGTCTGCATTAAGAAAAACTCATACTAGGGGCACAGTAAACTTTAAAAGAAAAGTAGCCCTAGTATGAGATTTTATAAACGCAGACGCTACCGACCACGTTAGGATTTTATATGGAATTTCTTAGTTGTGTTACTCGTATAGGGGGCTTAGCCAAAGTCACAATCGCAGGTACGACAAGAACAAAATGTATGGGATTGACCACGTGATTTACAGCAGCCTATTTCAATCCCATACATATTGTTCTTGTCGACATTCGTTAGCATTTTAAACTTATCACTTGGTTACAGGTTTGTCATACAAAATCGCTAACGCAGTCGCTAGCGTCTGCGTTTATAAATTCTCATACTAGGGGAACAGACCTATGACCATTCCCATAACATCTTGATTTGCATAATACAAATTGATCACAGTGACCTTCAGTAAGTACTCATGTAATATATTACATAATTTTCACTACCAGAGTCTACCTAATATTATTATAATCGCTTATTATAGTGAACTTCAATTTAAGTTTCACATAATATATTGCAATATTATTTCTATGTTACGCAGCCAAATTATGTTGATTATATCATAACTTTATAATCTTTAATACTTCATGAACGTAATTTTTACACGATCTAGCTAAAATACCTGAAAGTTTTTTGAACTTGTTCAATTTTAAACTACTAACGCCATCTAAATATTATACATTAAACTAATATGCTTTATGTATTATGTTTACTAGTTGCTTACGTCTTATATGCAGAGATGGCTCTGCTTCA
This sequence comes from Apomyelois bistriatella, assembly GCA_947044815.1. NCBI lineage: Eukaryota > Metazoa > Arthropoda > Insecta > Lepidoptera > Pyralidae > Apomyelois > Apomyelois bistriatella. Next base: position 1,940,110 of record OX345705.1, read on the forward strand.
AATTTCTGGTAAAGCTGTATGACACCGGGCAAAATGGTTCTGGAATGACGATCATCTTACTATATGCAAGCGCAGCGTGAGACTCCCTCCAACCAGATGGTCCGACGACCTTATTGAGGTTGCAGAAAAATGCTGGACGCGGGACACTTTGAATCGGTCCGATTGGAAATCTATGAGGGAGGCTTATGTCCAGCAGTGGACGTCTTGTGGCAAATATGATGATGAATCGACATAAAGTGCTTTTAGACCTTACCCAAATGAAACAGGTAAGAGCTCATCGTAAATAATTTTAAAAAAATCTTAAATCTATGTACATAATTTTTTTATTCAGTATTTTTTAAATAATATAAATTTTGTGTAATTCTGGTTATTTACTAAACCTATACTGTTACATTGATATATAATACAAAAGAAAAAATAACGTCCCAAAAATTTCAAACAAAGCATTGTTGATCTTTAAAAATTGGCTTCCCATACCAGTTACTATAATCAAATTATTGACTTGTAAGTTTGATTAATTAGACATTTTGATACTATTGATAAAACAACGCTGACCTTTGACACATAGTTCAAATAATAAAATTTAAAATTGAGCCATTTGGGGTAGAGACCTTGGGTCAATGGCGGCCTGCAGCCCATAAACTTTACGGCGTTATCGCCCGCAAATTGGTTGAGGTTTTGTAAGTATTTTTTTTTTTAAGTAATTAGTTTAGGTTTCTTTTTTTTTAATCATGTAAATACTTTTTTAGTTTCTAGAGTAATTTAAAATTATTATAAGTAGCTAAAGTTGAAAAATAAATCTTTTACCCGGCAATAATAAAATATGATATGTGTACCAGAATCATAATATCATTGGAATCTCACGACGATCTCATGTCACTTAGGTTCAAAAGAATTATCGCACAGCTATAATAAATTAAATAATTACTTTAGATAGCTCACCCGGAAATCGTTGTTTTACACATCATTATGGTCATCATCATTTTGTGTAGGTGGCACGGTCAATCGACCATGTACACCTTTGTTTCAGAGTCCTTCGGAACCGCCTCTTAGCCTCTGACGGGGTTTCTTCAAAGATTACCCAGCTGGCTTAAGTCGATACCTTGGTGGAAGTGGCACCACCATCAGTTAAAAATTATATTAATAATTTTATATGTTTAAAATTAGCTTCTGATCCAGAACCTTGATTACATAAGACGTAATTTTGATAACTTGTGTTTTCAGTGAATAATTATTTTTGACAGATGGTGGCGCTAGTGTTCACCAAGGTATCATCACGGATTACCGTTACCTCCCGAAGCACGGAATCATCTTTGTTATCAGACAATCAAGTGATTCAGGCCTTTAATGTCCTTACCATATCGTCGATTTGTACTAACCATAGCCCTAAATTGCAAAGAAATTTAAAAACGATCCGAACTAAGTAAATTAAGACAAGAATAATGATTTGAATATTATACAGTGAACTCCGATCATACATTCAAATAATTATTCATTTTAGTTATTTCAATGTTTATCTATGTGTTAATTAAACCTTTTATAGTTACATCTTCATTAGTTTAAGAAATGACAAGGCGCTAAAAAATATACTCGATCAATCACGGATAAATAAATAATTTATGGTGTTATGAATTGCATTACTATATTTTGTTATTAGCTATTGCCCGCGGCTATACCTGCGTTAACCTACGACCTTCTTCAAGGTCCAATTAATTTCAGTGTAAATTTTTATTAATTTTAAAAGTTTTGTGTATAATATCTTTTTATCAATGACATCTATTGCTCGGAATTTTAGCTAAGTAAACTATATCCAAGTAAACATAGTCTTTTAAGTCTGTTCTTGGTTGTATTGTAGCCCACGCTATTCAGCTTCGAGACCCAGAGTACGCTAGACATAATAATCATGGTGAAATAAAACTATTTTAAAATCTATCTTTTAATTTAGAAGCCATGAAACATGGGTCAGCGATCCAACAAGTTTGCTTGGGCTCCGGCACCAGAGCTCCACTGATAAATAATTTTTCATAATAGCTCTTAAACATACCTATCTTTGTGTCGAGATTAAAAACTGAAGTATACTATATTTTACTATATTTTTTATATTTCGAATTTATTCAAAGCCTCAAATGTCCTATTTTTAGGCAAAGTAATCTTTTGTCGTATAACTAAAGACAAGGCCTTGTTGTTATAGAAAGGGCAAATTGTAGAGATCAGAGGGAAGCCGTCTCTACCACTTTCCTTATGTGCTATCTACTATCAAAATCCAAAATAATATTCAGTAATTACCGCGAGAATATAATAAAATTTGCTAATCACCTGTTTCCTCATTGGCTAACAAATCAAACGGCTTTATATGATTTCGGCCGCATTAGTATAATGGTGCAGAAGTTCTAATTAGATGTCATTATATGATAACTTTAAATTATAGACTGATAGCGATTTATTATGTTATAAAAAAAATCGGGAATGCTTGGAAAAAATCAACCCAATACATTCGAGTCGAATAACAAATAGAACGACATTCAAGTGATCTTTAAAGAAAGTTTTTGTTTCGTTATGTAATTTATACGGCATAGAACGTAAAAGTATATAAAACCAAGTTAACAACCTTTAATTTTTTAAAGGTAGTTATAAATTTGGCAGATAATATTATTTAATAAAATATAATTTATTACGATAAAAATTACTTTTATTTATACATTTATTCTTTTTGTTTTAACGAAGACTTGTAGTTATTTTGAAAGATCCTATATAAATGAAAAGTATAAAATCCAAATTTATACACTTCTCTTAAATTGGTATAATATGTTATAAATGTATATCATATTTTTCCAAAAACATTATATTATGTAAATATAAGCTAGAAATAAATCAATGTGTATGCGACCTTTCACTTTCATTTGCATAAACTTGAACCTGGCGATTTCTTATAACTTGCACCACTCACGGTCAAGGTTCAATCATCAAGTACACATCTTAATGAATAGATTTCAATCATATTACCTTCTTATGTTATTGCAACAGAACAATTAACGGTACACTTTAAGTTGCGGTAGCTTTTATATTATTTTTTTTACTCAAATATGCTCATTAGTTGCGTAATATGTTTGGTAATTTTTATAATTTCTTACAATCTCTTATATTAAGCATATGTTCATGTATTTAATGATATACTAGCGACCCGCCCCGGCTTCGCATGTGCATAAAAGCTTTCCTCTTGGAACAATCTATCTATTAAAAAAACCGCATCAAAATCCGTTGGGTAGTTTTAAAGATTGAACCATACAAAGGACATAGGGACAAAGAAAGCGACTTTGTTTTATACTATGTAGTGATATAACTAGTAAGTTCTCTGATTTGGGTAAGTATTTATGTTCACTTTGAGCACAAATATCAATAGGTGCCCAAAAAGGACTAGGCTAGGTGCTGGTGCAGGTGCTGAATAACTGGGTGCTGAAATTGGACTACCTCTATAAAAGGACCCAAAGGTTCGAAGTGCTTTATATAATTTAGGACCCCAATAAGAAGATAAGAAGTTCTCTGATAGATATTTGATCAATTCTATAATATTCTTTCTTACCGATTGTAATAGTCACCAACTATATCTAAGTCTGCTTCAGGCAGCTTGAAAAATCTGTCACCATGTGAAAATGGCCAATGCTTACATAAATAAATAAAATTTGTAACAATCCAGGGCCATTGATCCTACTTTAACACATTATTTTTATTATATTACTAGCTTTTGCCCGCGGCTTCGCCCGCTTAAACTTCTTTCGGGGACAGTGTTTTTTTTTCGGGATGAAAGGTACCCTATGTGCTTCTCCTGGTTCTAGCTACCTCACCAGTTTTCAGCCAAATCAGTTCAGCCGTTCTTGAGTTATAATTGGTGTAACTAACACGACTTTCTTTTTCAAATAAGATTATCTTTCGGCACAGGACATAGCGTTACTAATCAATGTAAAAATTATAAACAAATCTTTTACCTATATGTTTTACAAAACAGAATATTTGAATTTATAAGATAGATCATAAGCCTATTAGTCTGGTTTCCCTATAAAAAAAGAGTAAAAGAGATTCCATGACTTCCTATTCCTACTCTTGGATCACTGGTTTAGGGTATCCTGATTAAGGGTATCCTGGGAAAGCTGAGGATGTAACTAAAAGCGTACTTGGATCTGACAGGTTTTGAATGAAAACTGTTAAAAAAATGTTTAGAAGTCAATGGTTAGACACCGTATAACAACTCAATAAGGTGTAGCTTAATAGTTGGTTGATAGGAAGTTATGATATGGTAGATTTGGTAAAATAAAGAGTATATCTATCTATCTATAATAGGTGCACATATTAGTTCACATATCGTATCGAATGCAATAATATTTTCAATCACTGCTCTTTAAAGATAGCTAGTAATTTCTATCCTCCAAATCGTGAACATTGTTTCAGACAAACCTATGGTATTTGCTCTATATCCTATCTAAAGACCATCTCTTAAATCAAAACAATTTAAATTCAACTTTAAAACTTCCTAGCATAAAGTCCAACTTTGATAACAATAAACTATATCAAAATTTTGTCACAGTGGTTGTTTTTGATTATGAAAATTAAACTTTGTTGCTTGATGATAACATTGAGTTTCATTTAAATATAGTTTTAGTAAAAGGATAGGATTCACTTGGCACAGTAAATGGAATCAACGAAATCGTGAGCTTTTTGACACCAATCTAGAGCGACAATTTAGTTCGTGACGAGTCATAATGTTTGGTGCTTTTGAAGAATTTCGAATCAGGTATAAGGATTATAATGATTACCTCATATTGAATTTTAATATGTATCATAATAAATCAAAATAAATTAAGTCACAATTATTAAGAAATCGATTTGCTTGTTTATGATGAGAATGGATTGGTCTATTAATGAAACAGCGAGTTTGATCTTATAGCATCTTCTTCATTAAAAGGTTTTTTCTAGGTACATGGTCCTAGATAATAATGTCAGCAACCATAATCTAGTGTCAGAGGCCAACACTGTCAGTTTTTTTTAAGGGCGTCTGATAGAGCTATTAGCTAAGTGTATCTATCTAAGCACAAAGTAGGTACTCAAAATAACTTTGAATGATATAAAAATGTATTGCTGTTTGTTAGTCTGGCTAAAACTCAAGAATAGCTGGACCGATTTGGCTAATTTTGGTTTTGAAATATTCGTGGAGTTCAGGGAAGGTTTGAACGGTGAGAAATGTGCGCGCAGGCGGTACAGAATCAGCCAGTCAGTCGTGATCATTCCCGTTGTCCTTCACTTTATTTGCCACCACTGGTGGCCAACGGGTATGATTTATATAACTCATTTGGTTATATCAAATAACTCGTACACTGTCAATATGTAACGCACTAAGAATTAAGAATAACATAATTCAACAAATGATTTATCTACAAACACCTACAGACCCACGTTTACATCAGCATTTCAACACTTCGCACCTCGCCCTGTCAATCAGACAAGATCGTGCTTCCTCAGTAATAACATTAGGTAACTGAGCCCTGCTTCTGTTTAAGTAACAGTTCTTAAGTTTATTATATTTGTTAACTAGCTGTGCCCCCATTTTGTACAACGAGGATCCGACAAGGTCTATAACCGATCTTAAAAATATGTTTCTAAGTAATTTTTCTGCTTTTTTGGTCCAGAGACTACTTTGCAAAACCGGACCGCATCGGTCTTTGCCTGAACCCGAAGGTCGTAGTTTCGATTCCCATGGTTAACTTACTCTATCTAGTTTATTTTTTCAGTTTGGTTAGGATATTGCAGGCTAGAGTCATCTGATTGTGTGATAATAAAGATTATTCCCTGCTTTGGAAGGTACATAAAGCCATTGGTCCAGGTTTCTGGTGGTAGTCGGTAAAAATCAAAGGCTGAGATGTAGTTACGAAAAACTCTGACACCAGAGTGAGCATGGTCAATTGACCCTGAAATCCACATGACGATAATGACTCTCCAAGGATCAAGTAGAGCATCTTCTCGAATATAACACCTTCGATTAGTCGTATAAAATCATTTTTTATCTATGGCATCACACTAACTGAATAATTAGCGAACGGTAAGCCAAATCTAATTAGCAATGGCATTTACTTTGCACAACCTACTTAATAACTTGAGATAACTTGACATGATTTATACAATATTAGAATGCACACAAATGGAATTGCGTTTTTTTTTGTTTATCATGTATTTTATTATTTATTACTGGCTAATCAAAATTTGAATTTATGTTTCCTTTTACTAATTACTGTTTTCTAATGATGTTTTTGTGTCACTTCTTTAAATATAGTCATAGAATAAATAAATATTGCCTCGGTAGAGACCGCGCGCGCTTCGAAATTCTTTGAATAAAGTCAACTCTTTCATACGTTATCAGCACGATTAGCTGGACATAGGCCTCCCTCACAACTTTTGTTGACCTTGCTCGTTAGCTCTACGACTTAACTGGTTCGTATTGGACGAAGAAGAGAGGTGATGATGGAATAAGAAACATATATCAAACAAACAATATATCTTATTATTTATCATCACGTAAAATGGTACAAGGTTAAGACTAAGCAAAAACTAACGACCAAGCTTTCGTCACAGTGTACCAATTATATTATTCCCTGGGTCTCATCTAGAATCTAGATCTGACAAATGATGATTTCAACATCAATGTGGAGCAGACTGCACGTAATTATTGCACTTAGTTATAAGAATAGGAAAAATTAAAATTATCAACTGGTAAATGCGCGACATTCTTTCGCTGACCGTATCCCTGGTTGCATGCAGTTTAAAAAAAAAAAAAACAAAGTAAATGCTGAAATTTTTTCAATTATGCGCCAAGCTAATATCATCGTGTCCTATTTATTTTCTAAGGTTTGTGTTTTTTCGTATATTTCTGCATAATAATGGTGGATTATTATTCGCTAAGTGTTCGTGAATAATCAATCATGAGTGTTGGGAAGAGGTACAGTATCAAATAACACACACACACACACACTAGTCGATAGATGAGGAAGAAGAACCTAACCTGGACATGGTACATATAAATATAAACCTGCCGACAATCTGGAGTATATTTTGTACCCTAGGCTGTCTGCGATGTCGGAGTAGACTCACAAAGAAATAGAAAGTTTTTAGCAATAAATAAAATTATTACAAAAACTTCTATCATCATTATCAGCTGTTAACAACCCACTGCTGGGCATAAATCTCCCTCTGTCTACGCCATGCATCCCTCTGAGCCACCGCAATCCAGTTGTTGCCAGCATCTTCTTAATATCACCGATTCATCTGGACGTCCAATACTTCGCTTTCCGTATCTAGGGTACCACGCCGTTACAGTCTTACTCCACCTACCATCATTCCTTCTAGCCAGGTATCCTGCCCAGAAGGAACGATGGTAGGAGGAGTAACTAACTTAACACTTTCGCTGACAGCAACGTCTCTCGATGTGTTATCTCGTTTACTGTCCGCGAAAGTGTTAAAACTAATATAAAATACAAGTAGTTAATGAGCTAGGCCATAACGCATTCTAATTACACACTTCATACAACTGGCAAATATATACAATGAAAAATTATGTCTATAAATTTGAGAATACTTGGCAGTTCGAATGTTGTTAGCCTAGAGAAATGCGTTTTTAATTTTGCAGTACTCATTAGTGTATCTAACAATACTGTTGCTTAATGTTAGGGCCATTGAGTAGTAACACCGAGTACCTAATACTATATTAAGCTGTAAGACATCCGAAAAATAAATAAATAAACAATATTACCTAGTTATGACTAATCATTATTTTAATTAGGCGTGTTATCTAGATTTGAGAACTTCGATAGTCTGGCTCGATAGATTGCCGACCTCCGTGGTTTGCCCGTTACTCAGGAGATCCTGGTTCGATCCCCGGTCAGTTCAAGATGAATTGTAATCTTTTTATAATCGGTCTTGGATTTTAGGTATCTATATAATGTATTTGTTATGAATATAGTATCATTGAGTTAGTATCCCATAACACAAGTCTCGAACTTTCTTTGGGGCTAACTCAATCTGTGTGATTGATCCTTATAAATTTATATTTATCTATTTATATTTATAGATAGAGCGTTTGAGGAGACTGTAAACGTGGCCGAGCTTGGATTGGTCGCCACAAGGATCATTTTCAACTGATTAGTAGTTTAAAAAAAAATGTGATGAGTGTGGAGGAAACGAGGGAGGTAGGTAAGGATCGTAGCCAATGGAAATCTCTAGTCTCTGCCTACCCCTACGGGAGACAGGCGTGATGATATATGTACTTAAATGTTTGTATGTAATTCGTTTCATATATAAAGTAAACACATTTTGTTTCCTCATATCTCGGTCATTTCTGGACTGCTTTTGATTTTTTTTTAATCAAGAACGTAATTTTAAGTTGGTCAGTGTGAATGTCAAAATGGGTCCACTAATTTGATTTTGAAATCAAAATAACTGGAATACGCAAATCGGCTAATTAAACAATAATTGAGCATTTAAAAATGTTCGTATTTACAAGTTCCTTGCTTGATTGAAGATTGAAGTTTGAATTTTTAATGTAGTTTTTTTATCTCATAAACACGAAAAAAATCCCAGTCTGGTAACATCTACAGGATGTGACAACAGACAAATGCCATAAACATTATCTTAGTTTATTACGCAGTATTTGAAGGTCAAATACTTGCACTATCATTTAAAAAATTGACTAGAATTATAGTTGTTTTATTTGAGCAATAGGGCCTGCCTCAACTGTTAATTGTTATGTGACCGGTTATTGATAAAAGTTATGTTTCCTTATTCTCATACAAAGTAATCAACTCATATTAAATTCCGACGAACTCTTAGGGAACCACGTCAGAGATACACACGTTTAACCTGGTGTCAGATTTCTTCGGAACTGCCTCTCGGTCTCTGACGTGATGCCAGATATCAACCGGAACCAATGGCTCAACGTGTATCTTAAGTAGCACAGAATTAACTTTATTATAGTCTTCAATATCCTAAGCAAAATGCTTCCGGTCCTCCTGATCTTCAGGCTCACGCCTTAACTACAGAAACTAGTGATTGGAAACCAGTGCCCCTTGTATTAGTTTTTCTTAACGCAGACGCTAGCGACTGCGTTAGCGATTTAGTATGGCAAACCTGTACAGCGCCTCTGGCGGATAGTAAGGCAACTAAAAATTTCTATACAATATCCTAACGCAGTCGCTAGCGTCTGCGTTAAGAAAAACTCATACTAGGGGCACTGGCTTTAATCACTATATACCTAGTATAAAACAAAGTCACTTTCTCTGTCCCTATGTATGCATAAATCTTTAAAACTACGCAACAGATTTTGATGCGGTTTTTTTAAATAGATTCCGTGATTCAAGAGGAAGGTTTTTATGCCCATGCGAATCTGGGGCGGGTCGCTAGTAAAAAAAATTAAGCAACAAATTTTTCTGCCCCTACATTTTAACACTAACTTTTTTATTACGGTTCCAATGTACCCAAAAATAATGGTCTAAGGTTCCATTAGATTGACCTCTATTATGATCTCTCCAGGGTCGGCAACGCGCTCGCAATACTCCTGGTGTTGCAGGCATCTCATAGGCTACAGTTACCGCTTCCCATCAGGTGGGCCGTATGTCTGTTTACTTACTTAGGTACTATTTATAAAAACAGTTTAAAATATTTTAGGTCTTACAAATCGCGGCTCTATTTTTAATTGGGCACACTACAGCAGGCAAAGATAGGATGTTGTAGAAGTTTCCCCTAGGCATTACATACATATATATAATCACGTGTCCATCCGATACGGGGCAGACAGAGCCCAAAGTCACAAGACCCCAGACTACGCTTAGCATAACTAATGGTAGTTGAAACAGGAAATCAATAGTGATTGATAGCCGCATCGCCTATGTCATGATTCCCCCATTCTATGATTCCCTCGGTCGCCTTTCACAACCTGTGCAGGAATCAGCTGATACATTCTATGTTTTTACTTTTCTCCCAGACCAGCGTGGAAGAGATAAGATACCATAAATCACTGTTTGTCTTGGCCATCAAAATGTGTAAGTATATTGGATTGTATCATAATTTTTATAGGCACAGTAAGTATAAAATGAAAGCATCCTAGAGCTTTGGCCTGTTTGCCATTATAGTACATATCATGCCAATATAATGTAAATATTAATAATTTTTAAAACTAAACCTCCCTTAAGCAAGCGTCACGTGCATTTAAGCTATCTATTTCATGCTGCAACATAAATTTTATACAACAAATTATTTACTTAGCAAAGTAAATATTTGGCAAAACCTGCAAAAATCTATGATAGAAAAAAAAGGATTAAAAAATAAAAATGTTAAAAAATAGGCCTAATTTTTTGTAAATATTTTTCCTTGAATTTTTTTTTTTTAATTTAACTGCTTGTTTATTAAGAAAAGTTGTTCAGTATCGCTGCAAAACTGATATAAATTTTTCTGAAAGATATTTTAAATTCTCACTGGCTCACTCGATTTCAGATCGCTTGTAGAGCCAAAATAAAAATTTCCTGATTTTGAAAAAAAAAACAAAATTAGTTTCAGTACGCCTCCAGTAAGAATGAAGCCTTTATGCTTACGCAGTGGCGAATATACGCTTTGTTAAGTGTTATCCATAGGTGTTATAACTTATGTAATAACTTATGTACAACTTGACATTGATTAGCGTGAAAAAGTGATATCATTTGACCTATGTGTGCGTATCAATCAGTCAAGTTAGATTTTTTTCATGTTATAAGCCTTTGACAGCAAAATCACATCAACATCCGTGAAAGTTGACTGGTACGGGCACGTTTTTTATTCAATTTTAGTGACTAATTGTAATAAGGAGTAGCGAGTTCTGGCTGCTTAAGTTCAGGGTTTAGTTGCTTAAAAATGGATGTACCTACAGTAGGCCAAATAGAAAAATACACCACTTTACTCTTACACATACATCTTAAGTGGTGAGTCATGTATACAATGTGTCAATATACTTTTGTTTATTTTGTAGATTTATTTTTACAAAAAAATCAAATATGGTAATGTATTTTTCTATGAATGAATGAATGAATTTATTTATTTAAGTAACAGTGACTCTATGTGGCCCACTGCCTGCGGTGTTCGAATTGAAAGAAGCTAGAAAAGATGAGCCTTTGTAAATTCAACTGACGGAAATTCATATAAATTACAAATCTGCATTATACTTAAAAAACATGTTTTATGTATTCGAGGTCATATTCATATCTGTACATACATACAGGTAAGCCTCTTATTAGTATTAAATTTACAAAGAAGCCGATGATTCAAAGCTAATATAGTTTACTCGTAAATAACCAACATTCAATTAGTTACAGCATTAAGAAAAAGTAAAATGGTGTCAGTCAAGTGCGAAATAAATTCGCGCACCGAGGACTTGGTATGAGAATTCACTAACAGCTTAAACTTCAAATAATACCAATGTCTTATAAAAAATCAAGACGGGAAAAAAAGACAATTAGTGACAACTAAGAGTATATATATAATAATGTGTAAACAGATTTTTTTTGTAACCTAGAAAAATAAAGGCTATCTTTAAGACGGCTATGAGTAAATAAATAATAAAATCAATCATGGTCCTGATTTGCCGGAACTGGTTAATACTATAAAGCGACTGCCGTCTGACCTCCGTTACCCTTTTCACAGGGAAACCAGACCCACAGGACCATGACCCGGGTGTGTTAGTGGATAATACTGTCAGATTTATCAGACTGCCTAAAGGCATCTGACATAGCCTAACGACTGCCATCTACCAATAACAGCCGGGACCAATGGCTTAACATGCCTTCCGAGGCACGGAGGAGCTCAAGATAGAAACACCACTAATGGCGACCAATTTAAATATGACCGCGCACTCGCCTTCGCCGTTGCTTGACTCGCATTATCGTCACGAACACGCGCGCCGCGCTAGGCTATCGAGCTTCTCAGCAAGGTGTTACTTTGAGCCCTCTATTAACGAAGAAGTCATCCTCAGAAGTCATCAATCGCAGATAAGAAGATACATTAGAGAACTTGTAAGGAGATCAAGAAGGTGTGACTGGAAAGAGCCAAACATAGCGCATTCTCCTGAGATTGGGCTCCGAAAAGAAACCGATATCCTAAGTGGGAGGTAGTGGACCCTTTCATGGCTGGGAGGCGGAGGGTCCATTTGCTTAACTACCAACATAATCGTATACAAAAACTAAAGTAAAAATAAATATTTTTGCTTGACGTTGAAGGAGAGTCCTATGCCCAGCATTGGACGTCTTGCGGCTAAACTGGTGATGAAGATCCTACATTATTTACCTAACTAACACACGGAAATACCCTTTTGTACAATTATTTATTAAAAGTGCGTAGCTCTAGACTAAGAGCTATTATCACATTAGTATGCTGTTTAAAGTTTAAACATGGTTATTACCTCATTAGGCAGTCATGCTTAGAAATTATCTTACGATAAGTGATATAAAAAATGCGGAAATATTAAATTATGATTCAGGCCCAAGTGTTATCCTTTTTAAACTATGTTAATAACTTCCTATGCAGCTATTGTCATCACAAATATTCCCGCTTACATTCATTAAGCTGCTTCAGATGCCGGCTATAATCGCTAGATGATAGATATAAGTTTGCGTCAGATGCCTTTTGGCACAAAGAAAAATTTATCAGTGTTTGGCCTCTTACACACGTTCCTACGGTCAGACGGCAGTCGCTTTGTTGTAATAACTAGTAATATCGTATCTTAGACCATTTAGGAAGCGTACCCTGGGTTCTACAGCGTAGGCTAAAAATGTAATTGGGAATCATGTACGAAAAATCTAGCGGAAATGCAGGTTTTTGGCACTTTGCCGCAAGAGCGCCACATTTAGATATTTAGGTTCAATTAATATTTTTGTAGTATCAAATTTTTAGTTTATAATTTTATATTTAGTAATATTAATTTTCTCAATAATGTTTGGTAAAAAAATCTTTGAATAGGTTTTTTATATTGCTATTGCGAAATTCTTCCTTGCTCTATGGTATCAGTAATGATCCAGAATATTGTTTGTTAAATGATTTTGTCTTTTGGTTTCTTTTTAATAACTTTTATACTAAAACAGCAGAGAATACAAAAGCATAAGTATAATTTTTATGTCGAAATCTAAAAGGAATAAATAAAAATAAACAAAGAAATAATTACGAAACTGATAAAACAAACAAAAAGTCAGTGTTTGCAAAAAATCAACATCAATTTATCATTTAAAACATTAGTGACCTAAGACCCTGTAATGGTCATAATGTGAAACTTAGACCTTTCCCTAATCAATGATATTGCAAAACTATTAATTTTTGATAATTTAGCTTTTGATTTCAAAGTAAAAACTTTGTCTGTGTAAATTTTAAGTTTATTTTAATTTGTCATTAGAATTTACTAGCGACCGAATTTTATGCCCCGACTTCACATTCGCATAAAATTCTTCCTCTTGAATCACTCGATCTATTAAAAAACCGCATCAAAATCCGTTGCGTAGTTTTAAAGATTTAAGCATACATAGGGATATAGGGATACAGAAAGCGACTTTGTTTTATACTTACTATAGTTGTTACCATAGATAAATATTAAGTTATAGAAAGATAATTTAATTTTGTTTGAATTAACGCCTTTTACTCCGGTACTACAAGAAAAGAAGAAGGTTCCGAAGAACTCTGACACCAGGGTGAGCATGGTCGATTGACCTTGACACCTGCACAAAATGATGTTGATGACACAACGGCAATATTTTTTTAGATAAAAGCCCAATTCTTAAGAAAGTTTATAGGCTTGTAGTACACACATCACATGCAGGCAAAACCATGGGAAATAACTTATAATATTAAATTCTAAGTTGGCCTCAATAACAAATAGTTTGAATTTTTGAGCGCACGCACGACTTTTCGTGAATTTGGAGGCAGAGTCATGCGAATGAACTTCAAATAAATCACATGATATATTTAACACCATTTATTTCATGGTGCACCTTATCTACTTAAAAACGAAGGATAAGAGCATTTAAGAAACTTTGACATATTAAAACATTACGTAAACTAAGTACTAACTAGAAACATACGCTTCAATAAGATCAGTCAGGACGAACCACAGAACAGAGAAATTATCCGAATAGAAATGTTTTGACGCGGTTTTGTTCCAGGATCAGTGTGGCAGCGTATTTTGTTCTTATCTTCAATCAATACATTTAAACCACATCACACCGGATTAGAAATGTATAACATGTATAACAAAGCCACCTAATATTATCGACCAATAACAGTGGAAATAAATCAGGCAATCAAATTCCGTACCCATTTTTCTGTGTGAAACGTTGGCTTGCAAGCCAAACTAGTGACACGTTTCTCGTGCGCTATGCCACTTCTTGTTAATATTTTTCTAAATTCTGTGGGACGAACGAACAGCTAAGAAATTATCTATTATATATATATAATTACGTATTACCCGTTTATTCATAAAAATTAACAAGCGTTTGTTACAGAAAATCTTTCTTCCATTTAATATTTATGATATCCTATTTTTTTTAAAAAAAGGACAGAACTCTTAAAAGTGTTTTAAGGACATGAATCCTTAAACAACTTGTCCAAGAAAACGATAAGAAGAAACAAGGTTATGATTACTTTTCAATCAAGCACTGACCAGACTTACCGACCAGACGGTCGATCAGATCAGATGATCTGAAGAAGGTCGCAGGCAGGCGCTGGTTGCAGGCCGGTTCCAACCTGTGTCGGAGAAAGCTGGTACAATCGTCATTTTGGAAATCCTTGGGGGAGGCCTATGTCCAGCTGTGGACAGCCTGCGGCTGAAATTATGATGATGATAACTGGTTGACTGGCAGAGAACTCTAATAAATGGTATAATTCTTAAATATATTATCTTTTTCTATAATGGAGATATCAGAATCAAAATATGTATTCTGTTTTTTTCGGTAATTGTGTGTTATTACTTACTTCTTCTTCGTCCGAGCGTGTTTCCCGGTTGCATCTTCAGCTTACGCTTCAGAGCCCAGGGTACGCTATTAATCAATGTCCTGATTAGGCGGAACTGGTTATAACAACAAATATTATTTACTATACATATTTCTCGGCTGATTTTTTTTTATTACAAGTAATTAAAATTCCTTTTCCTGCCAGTAACATTACAAAATTGGATCTTGCCTAATACAGACATCTTAAACCCATGCACTTTATGGAAAATGTAAATTAACACATTAATATTAAGACCCGGAGCTCTACATAAATGCCGAATCGCAATTAAGCCAAAAATAAATTATTTGATCAATTAATTGAACGCAGATATAAATGCTACTTCAATTAAAGTAAACTATGAGAAGATATCATGGAAAATAGACATCATTACGTTGAAATAGCTACTAAATGGATCACATACATAATCAATGAGATTCAGTACATCCCAATGCCACATACAAATATTGCCGATCTAATTACTGTGATTATATATTTTTTAATATCTTAATTTTAATGAAACATTTAATGCCTTCGCATCCTTGCGTATTTAAAAACCTAATTCTAAACTTTGAATTTGGAATCATAGAGATGAGAATTGAAGTGAAGGGCTGACAAAAATTTTGCGTTGCATTCCGAACTTGTAAGATTCAAATATCGAACAGATGGTTGGTATAAAATGGCTCTGTATCATCTGCATAGCACATTATAGTTTTACCTCCCTTAGTGCACACATCAATTCGATCATGAAATTTGTTAGTATTTACTTTATGTAATGTGATATAGTGGTACCTTTCTATTTTCTTGTCACGACACCTAAGTGATGTGTTTCGTGGATTTTGTGAATTTTGTTCGATAAGTGCAGTGATTACGCAAAGAATTTCTATACTTTAATGATACGTAATATAATATAACTAAAATATTATAAGTTACCTTTTGTGGTGTGCCAGGAAGAAATAATTGTTTAAGATAAAGCGTTAGGCCAATGGCGTAGGGCCCATGAAGGTTTGAAAAGTGAATATAGGAAAAAGTTTAATGACTCCAATATTTATAAGACTGGATTATGATACATCAAATTAGTTATAACAACTAAGTTTACGCGAACAAAGGGCCAACATGAAAAATAAAAGAAAAAAAATTCACGCTAATATTTTTACACAAATTTATGTAATTTTCATGAATGTAAAGCATGTCCAGCATTGGGCTTCCAGTTTTAGAAAGCTGGATACATAAGTGATAAAAGTAGGGCATATAGCCCATAAGTTTTTAATTTACAGATATTAAAATCGTTGAAGTAATTTCATCATTTCTTGCGATACAGCCCTGTGCCTAACGCAAATCAATTCCTCAATAAAAAAATCGTATTTATGATTTATAAAATATTAAACATTTTTGGGGCAAACATCAAAAATACTGCTTAAAAATTTGTCATATTACTTCAGAGCGGAAAATCGAAGAACAGAGAAATTCAGTTGCGCTTTTCATCGGATTTAGAGCATTATCGCGGTTTATTTCGTATTCGTATGGGTTGCAAAGCCTATCGACCCTGCATACCATTGTGCTAGTTTTTGTTTTCGAAGCATCTTGCTTTTCACAAATGTGATTAGAATATAGTTTTAGTCTAGTTACAATTATCAAAGACATATCTTATTGAAAATTATGTATCACGATATTTATGGATCTTTCTTTTTCTGCAGCACTGATTTGGTTGACTGGTAGATAAAGCCTCAGGCTGTAAGTCCGCCGTTTACAATTGCGTTATAAAGTTAAATAAATACTTAAACAGGATGTAGAGCTAGAGATATTGTAGATAGGCTTAATATATATAAATGAAAAAAATGTGGGATACTGGGGCAAAGAAGACGAAAACAAATCTAGAAACCCTTAAAATGGTTTATTTATTCTCAACTCATACACAATGAATTTCCAAATAATGTACATATATTAATTTGAACCAAACCAATTCTATTAATAGATTTATTAATAAACGAAACACTTGTAAAATAATACATTTTATTAAACGTTTAAAGACCAACAGTAGTTTAGTCTGATAACTCAGTTGCTAAATGTTCAATTTTGAAATAATTATTTGTAAAATGAAGTTTCAGTTTTGATCATTTGGAATTGGCAGCAGAAATCGTATCGCAAAGCAATCTGACGCCTTATCCTAATCTTATCCATTTCATTCATCACCTCTCCTACTTACACATCCTTTCATATACAAACATGCATCTTCTTAAACACAATAAACACTATCAGGACAAAAAGAGAGTCGAGAATAACTCTACCAAAAAAAAAAAAATCACTACATAGTATAAAACAAACTCGCTTTCTCTGTCCCTATATCCCTATGTATACTTAAATTTTTAAAACTGCGCAACGGATTTTGATACGGTTTTTTTTAAATAGATAGTGATTCAAGAGGAATGTTTTTATGCTCATGCGAAGCCGCACGGGTCGCTAGTAGACAAATAAAAACAAAATTGCTAATTATTATTGTTTTAATTCCAGCTGATCATCTTAACCCTGGCTTCGGTAGCCACAGCGGCAAAGCTCGACAAAGTCTACCTCCCACCTCACTCAAGCTCGTCAGCTGGAGACGACGCTGGTCTCCAAACTCCCTTCGAAGGGCCTCAGACCTTCGGATCACGAGGCAACAGTCAAGCTTCAGCATCAGCTAGCAGTCAAGTGGAGATCCTGAAGTATGATAACCAGATCGATGAGCAGGGATACCATTATGCTTATGAAACTAGTGATGGGACCAAAGTGGAGCAGGATGGTAAGTTTTTTTTGACTGTTTTTAATATTATTACACAGAATGACATTTTAAACACTAGCCAAATTTTTACAATGTGCTGTTGATGAAGTTTGATTAATTAAAAAAAAAGTTATCAAAATTCGATTAAAATTTTTAAAAAAGTTTTTCTATATATCTATATCTCATCAAAGAATATGTATTATTTATATATCTACAAGAGAATCGTGCTAGTTACACAATTTATAACTCAAAAACGGCTCAACTGTTTTAGCTGAAAATTGGTGGGGTGGTAGCTTAGAACCAAGAAAAGGACAAAGGGTGCTTTTCATCTCGGGAAAAAGCACTGTTCTTTCTGAAGTTCACCGGGGCGAAGCCATGGGCAAAAGCTAGTAAAAAATAAAATAAGTGTGAATTGTTGTAGTACGATATCGACAAGTAATTAAGAATAAGTATCGTCATCTTATCACAAACTGTTTTAGATCTATGTTTGAAAATAGGCCGCCGTAAGGCTGCCTATATTACATTTTGAGACTAATATAGATTTTTTTTAAAATTGCTTGAGACCGCGAGCACACCGCGGGCGATTCGAAATTCTTTGGTGACTAACAATTTTCAACGCACTTCCAAAAAAGGACGAGGTTGAATGTTTTTTTTTTACCTCATATCTCTATTATTTATGGACCGATTTTGAAAATTATTTTTTGTTCGAAAGGATTTATAGAAAACTAGCTGTTCCCGGCTTCAATCCGCGTGGGACTCGGTTACATTGCGCCCAAAAGTAGCCTATGTTTGACCTCAGGTCGTTAACTACGTCCCTACCAAATTTCATTACAATCGGTCCAGCAGTTTAGCCGTGAAGAGGTGACAGGCAGACAGGCAGACAGACAGACTTTCGCATTCATAATATTAGTATGGAAGTATGGATAGTATGGACTAGTATGGATTAGAACTAATACATGTGTTTATTTTGAGCTGTCGGTTACAAATTTGATGTTTTTTTTTTCATCTTATTAATGCTCAACACGCTTCAAGAAGCTCAATCTCGATTTTCTACACAAAAAGACTATAAATGCTTTACGTAATAATAGCAGCCAGTATTACTCATATTAACTTTCTTCACATAATGTGTATATCAAAACACGCGGCCTCGACTCCGCCTGAGGTCACAGGTTCAATTCTGAGCTCTGACATTTTCAGTGCTAATGTACGAATACATTTATCAAGCTGGCGAAAGGATACTTAGAGCTTATAGCGCCTTTACACTTGCGTGCGGCGGTATACCTGTTGCAACCGCAAACTGTAAAGCGCACGCAAAGCAAGTAAAAGATAGGTAGTTTAGCTGATGACAAAAATATATTTAAAAAAAAATGCCTGTCATTTATGATGAAAAATATTTGCTCAACACCTGTTATTTTGTTTTAACACAAACAGCTAATAATGAAAAGCAGAAAAGAAATCAGCTGAGATAGTAAAAAAAATTGCAGAGAGAGATTTTTTTCTACATCATCGGTCCCTCACTGCTGAGGATCGTGATCTCTATGTGGTTCCAAGTTAAACGATCATCAGTGCTACGGACTTTACCTAATATGTACTATTTTATAACAATTTTGATAAAGCAGATATAAATCCTCAAACATAGAGAAGCCTATTATTATTTAATTAATACACTGTTTGCTATACCCAGCTGATGCGTGTATAACATGTATAACACTGCACTTAATCCTATGTTACAGAATATAGTCTTATTTTTATTTAAAAACTCGTAGGCGTAGGTTTGGTGCGCCTTCTATGATTATTTTCGCAATAATGCTATATTGCTCAAATCCCCATACATCTGACGAACAGTACGCTTGTGTAAAAGGGCTCTTAGCGATGAGTGCATTTGTTTATTTAGCCTGAATAAAGAATAACTTATGTAATATTAATAAAATAATTGTGTTGGCAAAATATCTATTGATAGATCAGATAAATAATAGTCATAATGAGAATGAGATTTTAGATAAAAAGATGGCTGACAATAAAAAGGCGTGGGAAACACTCCTCCAAGTGACAGCATGTTTTTTTTCGTTTATAAACTTAAACTAACAACGACTAGGACTTATTAGTTGATCTGATGATCGTAATAAGATCACAGGACGGGAGCTGTGACCCGAATAATATCCATATTCTAGCGTGCTTACGAAGTCTGCATCCTCAGCGTATACGCTTCAGAGCTTGGAGAAGTTTTAGTCATGCTCCTAGATCTCATTGTTTATTGCCAACTGCCGTCTTATCTCCGTAACCCGACGGAGATACCAGACCAATAGGAACATGACTCGGGAATACGCACGTCTCGCTATTCGATCTTAAGGCTCAAATTAAAACAATAATAATGATAAAAAAATAAAGCTTATTTATCTAGGAATCTTGTTCTAAATCGCGATAGCACATTTCCGGGCAAAGATAATCTGTCTAGACTGACAGGTTTTTTTTTTGTATGAAATGACTACACGGGTCAATCGAAACATAATGTCAGGACGTTTGATAAATAGGCGCAGATTTGCGATCCAGTATGTTGTATTGTGCCCCTAGTATGAGCTAGCGATTGCGTTAGGATTTTGTATGGAATTTCTTAGTTGCCTTATCTATTATATTTATATATATTATGCCTTATATATTATATCCGCCAGAGGCGCTGTACAGGTTTGCCATACTAAATCGGTAACGCAGTCGCTAGCGTCTGCGTTAAGAAAAACTCATACTACGGGCAGCTTTGCAGCAAAGGTCCATAGTAATAATCATCATCAGTTTGTGGTGACACCTATCAGAGTTCTTCAGAACCAAAGTAAATAGAAAGTTAAGCATCCAGCGTCAGCATGGATTTTCAAAAAAGCTGTCAAACGATTTGTCTACACTGCGTGTTGCAGGCGTCTTATAACCTACGGAAATCACTTTTCATCAGGCTGACTGTAGACCTGTTTGCCTCTCCCTCTCATCTTAGCGCCTTCCCGGTTGCTTCCTCAGCTGATTGCTTTGGAGCCCAGGGTCCGCCTTCTGACCGTAGATCTGTTTGCCTATTTCTTTTTTAGCCTACTATTAATGTGTCCCACTGCTGGGCAAAGGCCTCCCCTTCCTTCTCCACTCATCCCTATCCATGGAAACCTCTGGCCACTTGTCCAAAAAGTTGTCGAGATCGTCACGCCACCTCCTCCTTGGTCTGCCTCTATTTCGCCGGCCATCCGATATCCAAAAAGTGGCCATTGCTGTCCACCTTTCTGGCCGCATACGACAAACATGTCCTGCCCACTTTAATTTCAGTTTCATACCTACATCCTGAAGTGCTATTTTTTGAGATTTATGACTCACCCAAAACCTATGAGTCGAATGATTATCGTTCGAGTCACCGGTTATGTCGCAAGAAAATCATTCGAAAACGAACGATAATCATTCAACTCACTGGTTTTGGGTGAGTCATACATCTCAAAAATAGCACTCTTGAATTATTGTTGTTGCCTAGATAAAGTATTAAAAAAACAATACAATAATTAGCATGCACGTTACTTGGTTATTCCTCTGAGGTTATTCCACAATGCTTAAATCAATTTGATAATACTTATAAAATAAATAAGAATTTATTATCTTTATAAACAGCGGCCTCCAAAACATCTCGGACGGTAGTCCACTTCAATGGTTACACCATAAACTAGATGGATCGACGTTAACAACATGCAATTTGACAAATATTCGTAAACTATGTGAGCGGCATGAATTGTGTGCCCTTCTTACGGCTATAAATGTACGGATTATCAAGAGATTGGACGGGTGTGTCTACTAGGATCAAAATTCTGATACCAAACAATAAGTGATCCTATAACAATTTGATTTGGTTTCATGTAGCACCCACTAAGTACATGATATCAAATCAAATTGTTTAAGGGTATTCTTATCACATATTGTCGTCAATCATGTGTTACTGCTAAGACATGTGTAGTTCCGGATCGTAATAGTTCCGAGATTTCCAATCCGATATTTGGTTCTTAAGATGATACCTCGGAGAACACTAGCGCCACCGTCATTTAAAAATCATTACTCACTGAAAACACAAGTTATCAAAAATCCCTCTGCTGCAATTAAGGTTCTGGATCTGAAGTTAATTTTAAACATATTAAATTATAATTCCCTAAAGTTACAAATTGCATTATTGCTTAAAACGGCCACTTTTACCAGTTTTGCAATTTGTATATGAAACTATAATTTAATAATTGAATATGTTTAAAATTAACTTCAGATCCAGAACCATAAATACAGCAGAGGGATTTTTGATAACTTGTGTTTTCAGTGAGTAATGATTTTTAAATGACGGTGGCGCTAGTGTTCACCGAGGTATCACCTTAATCGTTCCACAGTTCCCAACATGTCCGGCCGCGTAGCCGAGCGACTGAGCGCCTCGAGCATTGCTATCCTACTCCATGGTGTGCATAGGTAGTGCGATTAGTCGTGCGAAAGAGACAATACTGCGATTTCCCGAAAATGTTGTACCAAATTACTTATTACAACTTTAGTCTTAAGCTTTTAAGAATGAAATAAAATAAATCACTTGGTCAACTGCTTAATTTCTATCCGCAACTGCATGAATCGTTAAAAGTTAAGAAATAAAGAGAGAACGCTAATCGACAGTTAGTTTATAACGTACGTACGGATACCAGTGCCCCTAGTATGAGTTTTTCTTAACGCAGACGCTAGCGACTGCGTTAGGATTTTGTATGGAATTTCTTAGTTGCCTTACTATCCGCCAGAGGCGCTGTAAAGGTTTGCCATACTAAATCGCTAACGCATTCGCTAGCGTCTGCGTTAAGATAAACTCATACTAGGGGCACTGTACCACAGATTACATACTATGCTAGTACAGTATTCAACCGCCATACAAAGGCACCCGATTTTTTATGTACTAGTAGACTCCTCCCCATGCTGAGACATGTTAACGCCATCTATCGATCACTTAAAAGCTAATTAAATAAAGCACTAAAATAAGTTTGTGGTCTGTTCAAGACACTTTAAAAAAGTTCGTTTCTAAAATTCACACTCTTTTATCGCCAAAAATTTGCGGAATCTTAACAATTTTTTTTTTTTAATCTTGTACCGCCACCTGTTAACATGAAAACGTACTAAATGTGACGGGTCGTAGGTCAGGCATAGATTAAAAAAAAAATTGCGTCACTTAAAAGACAGCGCGATTCGCACTTCATTGGTCATAGGTTTAGAATTGAAAATCAAAATCTTTGTCATAGGCAAGGCAATGCACAATACCAAACTTTGTATGTAAATGATCTTTTTCTGATTGCCCTGGGTCTTGGATGTTTATCTATATATGTATTTGTTATAAAATATAGTATCGTTGAGTTAGTATCCCATAACACAAGTCTTGAACTTACTTTGGGGCTAACTTGATCTGTGTGACTTGTCCTTATATATTTATTTATTTATTATTAATTATTCAAAAATCTATGTTTGAAATAGTACCTAACTAAAACGCTGAGTGCTAAATCAAACACTACAGCAGGCTCCGGGCGGAACTAGATAGTTCCGCGAACATGATAACGGAACCATGTCCTTTTCTCAAAGGAACGATTCTAGGTTCAATCCGATCCGGCACATGATTTGCGCATGTCTATTGTTTATTAGTTTACTACTTATTACTGATCTTCTAATTGCAATGAACTGGTTATTTGATGCACGCAGTGTTAAGTTATTGGACTTGTATGTCTACTAGGATTGGAATTATGTTATCCACATATCCACGAGAATTGTGCGCCCTTCTGTTGGCAATAAACTGGTTAAATGCACGGATTATCAAGATACTGGACGGGTGTGTCAACTAGGATCAGAAATATATGGGCCAACGAACTTTATGAGTTGTGTCATTTCTACGTCTTACTTTGATTTTTGACGACCTCCTTGACGTAGTAGTTAACATGCCTGCCAGCTCGTAGGTCCCGGGTTCGATCCCCGGTCAGTTCAAGATAAAAAAAAAGATATTTTTGTGATTGGCCTTGGTGTTAGATGTTCATCTATATAAGTATTTAATAATATGTATTTATTATAAAATATAGTATCGTTGAGTTAGTATCCCATAACACAAGTCTCGAACTTACTTTGGGGCTAACTCAATCTGTTTGATTTGTTACTAAGTATTTATTTATCTACCCAGAAAAGTTAATGTTTTTCAGGGATACTGCACCGTAAAGTACTCAAACTGTAATTGTCTTAAAAGGACAGTTTAAAATATTTAAAACTAATTAACTCAGTAACATGAAAAGGTCACCGCCATTGACTGTTAATTATAAATAACATTTTGTAATTAATTTTGTTACAATCATTGTAAAACAACAATAAAATTTTATTGTTTTGCTTGCTATATTTTACGATAAATCTGTTTAATTATTAAAAGGCCCAAGTTATTTTAAAACGAGTTTAATTTGTATTGTAAGTATTTAGTATTCATTTAATTTGTTTCTATTTTTTTGTATGGTTGGTAGTTTTTTGATTTATTATAAATGGTTTTAAAATCAAATCTACCTCTATATATATATATATATATATATATATCTATATCTATATCTATCTATATCTATTATCTATTATATATATAAAAGCGAAAAACACTCACTCACTCATCACGAAATCTCCAAAACTGCTGAGCCGATGAAGATGAAATTTGGCAGGAAGGTAGTTTGTGACTAAGAGACGTCCGCTAAGAAAGGACTTTTGGGAATTTTATCCCTAAAGGGGTGAAAAAGGGGTTGCCAGTTTGTATGAAACTTCGTCATTTTTGAAGTGAGATACATGAAATTATTAATTTACATTTGAAGTTGGTAAAAAATAAGAAAGCACCAATCAGATTTTGAAAATTACATCTCTAAAGGGGTGAAATAGGGGTTGCCATTTTGTATTAAACTTTGTCATTATTGAAGTGAGACAAATGAAATGTTTAATTTGAATTTGTAATTGGTAAAAAATAATAATGCATGAATCTGATTTTGGAAATAACATCCCAATAGGGGTGAAAAAGGGGTTGCCAGTTTGTATGAAACTTTGTCATTTTTGAAGTGAGATACATGGAATTATTAATTTACATTTGAAGTTGAAAAAAATAATAATGCACCAATCAGATTTTGAAAATTACATCCCTAAAGGGGTGAAATAGGGGTTGCCATTTTGTATGAAACTTTGTCATTATTGAAGTAAGACACATGAAATTTTTAATTTGAATTTGTGATTGGTAAAAAATAATAATACATCAATCTGATTTTGAAAATTACATCCCTATAGGGGTGAAATAGGGGTTGCCAGGTTGTATGAAACTTTGTCATTTTTGAAGTGAGATACATGGAATTAAAATTGAAAATGTCTTTTGGTATAATATTTTGTATTGTATTGTATTGTATTGGGGTTTGGAAGGCAGAGAATTATTCCGGGAGTTTAGACGCCGACTTATAGATAGGGGCTCTGATCCTCGCTCCGGTCAGTATAATATGGTTCAACAGGTCTCCATAGCTATACAGCGCGGAAATGCTGCAAGCATTATGGGGACCTTTGAGCCGGCTACTTTCCGGAGAGTGGATCATTTATAGTTTAGTTTTAGTTTATATTTTAGTTTATATTTTAGTTTTAGTTTACTTTATATATTATTATAATTATTTGTTAGTATTTAATTTAGATATTAATATTGTATTGTATGTACACAACATATTGTAATAGGATACAATACATAATAGAAGATAGAGTGCAAAAGTTTTATTTATTTGTTAATATTATGAGTTCAGTAGTGTGTCAATAGATGGCGCCACCATACATTTTAAAAGTCGATATGGTTTGTCGTTCGCATTTAATCATCATGTGTAGTAATTGAGATTTCAAAATAAATAAAATATTTTTTATTTGCTTTTCTAACGATTTGATTGTGTGTTTAGACGATTTGGAACCTGCTAAATATAAAATAATAAAATTAAATTGTGATTGATTGGAGTATAGAGTGGTGATTGCGGCATTATATTGTATGTATAGTTTAGTGTCTGCGTTTTGGGCTACTCATTGATTCGTTTAATTTAAGTTTGAAAAGTATTTTTCCGGATTCCGGATTTCGAATAGTAGTTTGAAAATAGGTAAATCTTTGTGTTATTTTCCATAAGTTAGTTGCATATATTAAATATATGTATATTGTAAGATTTCTCAAACAAATTGTAGGTCTTTAAGTATATTTGTATTCATTTCTAATTAGTTAATAGATTAATATAATTTATATTTCTATATATATAAAATAACAAGGGCAATTGATAAATCAACGTCCAGCCTAAACCATAAAAGCTATAAACTTAAAATTTGGACCAAAGTTTTATGTTAATACGTAGTGCTCAGATAAGAAAGGATTTTTCAAAATTAGACACCTAAGAGGGTTTAAATTGAGGGCAAAGTTTGTATGAAAAAAAATTAAAATCTTCATTGATGTACTTGAAACTTGGGAAGAATGTTTCTCAACAAAAATAACTAATGACGTATTTCAGCGTTTTTTGAAATTCAACCTCGAAAGGGGTAAAAAGGGGGAGGTTAACTAATTTATCATCACAAAACCGAAACTATAAAAGCCATAAACGTGAAATTTGGTTAGTGTCTTTATTATACTATATACTGCCCACATAAGAAAGGATTGTTCACAATTCCAACTCTTACATCCAAAAAAGGGGTGAATTTGCGTACCTATAGACAATTTCCATTTGAAATTTCGCCAATTACTAACAAGGCATGTTGGCCGATCGGTAGAGGTCGCGGATTTTTTTTTGAGTAGAAGGTTCTAATTCTGCTAAACATGACTTTTTTTTACTTACTTTTTTTCGTTTTGTATTAGTTTTTTAGAATTCTATATTTTTGCTTTTAATATTTTAGTAAAGAAATGTTTCAAGAAATAACTGGAAGTGGCTGGATCGAATCCTGCCACAAACAATAATTTTCTGTTTTAGTTTTCTAAAATTATTTTCTTACTTTTATTTTAATTTTGAATAGGAACGTATAAATTCATTTGCAAATTTATTTCTGGATAAACGATATCGCAACCCCAATCAAATCAAATCTAATAGTTTGTCATTGACGACATTGAAGAATAAGATTAATCAAATGGTCGACTGGTAGAGAACGCTCTTAGCGTTAAGTCCGTTAATATATCAGTATTTTGTACTTATCTATCTATACAAATAATAGGACAGTAAAAATCGAGTGTTTATACATTAAATATTTTTCTAAAAAACTGATACAGAGCAATTAAAGAAGAGTAACAGAAACCAAAAAAAAAAAAACCATTTTTGGAATTTTTGTCTCTCTGGTACGTTATAACTTCAAAACTACTCAACAGATTTGAACGCGGTTCTCATAGGTGGATTACATATAATTAGGAGCGTTGTCAAAACTTTGTTTCGTCAAAATCGGTTAAGGGAAATAGAAGTTATGGTCAGTTAAAGTTTACTTCTAGCACTGCTTCAAAACTTAAACAGAGTTGAATGCGGTTTACATAAACGTATTTAATTTAGATAAAGCTAGAATTTCTACTTCATTTTGTCGATATCAGTAAAGAGAAAAATACACTGCAGTCTCTATTAAATTTTAATAAAATAACACATTGAATGTGTGTGGGCGTACATACATACATACATACATACATACATACATATAATCACGTCTTTATCCCATACGGGGTAGACAGAGCCCAGAGCCATAAGACCTTAGGCCACGTTTAGCATAATGGTAGTTGAACCAGGAAATCAATAGTGATGGGTTGCTAGCCGCATCGCCTATGTCATGATTTCCCCATTTGGCGATTCCCTCATGACGACTTTTACGGCTTGCGCGGGAAGAGACGCAGCTGGTACATTCTATGTTTTTCTTTTTCTCCCAGACCAGCGTGGGCGTATACTTTAAATACATAAATATCAATAGATGGCGCTGACTTTATTTTAGTTATTTTTTCGCATATGGTATAGCAGATTGAAAATTTTCCTTACGGCAATTATTAATTTTGAATTATTTAAAAAAAATTGGTTGTTGATTTAGTTCTATTGGTTGGTTTGTTTATCGGTCGTGTTGTATTGTAAGCTATTTGAATTGATTGGTTGGTTTGGTTTGACTTTGGTTTAAAAAATAATCACATCGGCAAGTCAGTTCAGTTATTGTTTGACGGAACATACGGTCGTGTCGTAAGGTTTAATTTAACTAACTTATCACTTTTTATTGAGATTTTCTCCACTTTTCACGCCCACTATAACTTTAGGAGTGGCTTTTAGGTCCAAATGATCCTGTAATAGGCTGCGTCTACTCTTTTAGAGACAAAGATGTGATAGTATGAATGTTAATATTTTCAGTATATATATGTATATAATGGTTATTATCGTATCGTATGTAATGGTTTTAAAAAATTGGCACGGGAATAGGATACTATAGATTTAACTATAGGTCTGGATAGTTGTAGTTTCCACAGGTTACGCAAAAGCGACCTACGCGCGGGCGGAGCCGCGGGCAACAGCTAGTAACTTATAATTCCTTTTTTTAAAATACATGTGGGGTTGCTAACAATACTCTAAAATAGAGTATTGTTCTCTATATCGTGTAGGCATATTCTATAACACTAACAGAGCACGCTAAAATAGTCTTTTATACTATTTTTTTCAAAATGTTGTGTATTCTGTGTGAAATGTTAGCTATGTACTCCCGTAACTGTCATAAGTATATATTTTTTAAATCAATAAAAAATAATTGATCTTTTCGAGTCGGGAGGCACAGAGGCCGAGATGCGGTTACAAATTCAGTTTCTTATGTGGGGTGAGTACAGTATGTAACTTCCTTCCACTTAGATTTTTTGCCAGTCATGTCCTGCGTCACCCTCTGTCCTAAATCAATAATACGAAAATAAGGCTCCTTAAATATATAATCAAAATAAATGTCATAATATTTATTTTTGAAAATATGTCTAACTTCTTCCTAGGTCGAGTGATCCCAGGAGCAGCTCCCGAAGAAGGATCTCTCCAAGTGGCTGGTTCTTATTCGTACATCGGAGATGATGGTCAGACCTACTCCGTCACGTATGTAGCTGACGAGAATGGCTTCCGAGCTGAAGGTGCCCACCTTCCAACTCCGCCACCTATTCCCGAGGCTATATTGAAGAGCTTAGAGCTTACTGATTCTTCTCGTGGTAAGAGATTTTAAAAATTTGACCGGTAGTTTCAGAGTTAAAGGATTTCGAATAGGTATACAATTATTTAATCTTAAAACAACTCTAAAATAATGACCAATAAAACAATGTGCACTTGAAATTTATTACTGAACTATATTTAATTTTACTGGTTGCACTAAAAACATTACATTAACTAGTACCTAAGTATATTAATAACTATGTAGTTATTTAGTTTTACTTTACCTTTTGTAAAAAACAATGAACTTATACGAAAAACATGTTGTTTTGCGCGCCAATGTTCTTATCGATTTTTTTAGGAATTTTTTTTTTTATTTGGGGTCAGTATTTTCTTTTTCGCATCCAACTGCAATAACGCAGAGCTGTACATAGCTTATTTATACAGTAGGTACATAACTTTATTGCAGAGATGGAAAACCTGGTTTAAATACCAAACCAGCTCATTTTTCTGTCCATGCATTTTTACAGCTCCATTCAACAACAAGAAATAATGGTCGACCATTATTTCCAATAACAATTTTAAGATTCGTTTTTTATTTTCTTATAAATACCGGTTTCCTTCCCTATTTGATTTCTATGCTCAGCAAAATGTAGTCCAAAAGTATTTGCTGTGATATCATATCAGGCGTTTTGAAGAGCAACTTGTCTTATTGGTATTTTTTTTTTTTCAGCTCACTATGACAGCAAAAAGAGTAGTTACGACGCAGATGCAGGCTACTGAAGATTTAGGATTAATTCAGTCACGATTGTGTCATAGAAACAAGAAATGTTGACTTCAATGAGATAATGGTGACCGCTTTACATCTGTGAAGTATAGTATGAGTTTTTCTTAACGCAGACGCTAGCGACTGCGTTAGCGATTTAGGACGGCAAACCTGTACAGCGCCTCTGGCGGATAGTAAGGCAACTAAGAAATTCCATACAAAATCCTAACGCAGTCACTAACGTCTGCGAAAAACTCGTACAAGGGGCACTGGTGGGGAGTGCCTTCCTAATTTCTCATCCCCTATACTTGAGCATTCTACCGTGTAACTCGTTGGTAGTAAGAAAATTGTAGTATCTGTGAAAAACTAGCTATTGCCTGGGGCTCCGTTCCCGTGAGAATTCCGGGATAAAATATAGCCTACCTATGTTATGTGTTGTTCCAGGGTCTAAGCAATCTTCATTCTAAATTTAGGACAAATCTGTTTAGCCGTTATTCTGTGAAAGAGTAACAAAAATCCATAAAAACTTTCGCGTTTATAATATTTAGTAGGATTTTTAAAAAAATCGTTTGTTATTCCCTTATCGCTTTCTTATATAAAAAATTGACATTACGGCACTGGACGTGGCTGTAAATTTATCATTCAAAGAATGTTAGCATTTCGATAAACTCAAACTTTTGTGACTGTGTTGCCATTTTTAAATTATCCTTTCTACGCCTGAACCTAATAAATCTT
The DNA here is from genome assembly GCA_947044815.1 of Apomyelois bistriatella. Classification (NCBI taxonomy): domain Eukaryota; kingdom Metazoa; phylum Arthropoda; class Insecta; order Lepidoptera; family Pyralidae; genus Apomyelois; species Apomyelois bistriatella. The sequence continues at coordinate 1,970,549 of OX345705.1, forward strand.
ACTGTTTTTATGACACATTAGACTGTATTAATTTATTACAGTCAAACACAAATTAATTTAATTGTTACGTTGTACATTTTAATTTTAGTATCAAATTGATATGTGATTGATTGGACAATGGTCAGTATGTGTTCAGTGTAGTCGTTAATGTAAGTATATTGTTTTAAATAAATAAATGTAAATATTTCTAACATAATAATATGAGTTTTTTTTTATTTTTGTCTATTACTTGCTTTCTCTAGGCTTCGCTTCTGAATACTCCTCTTTGGGATAAAAAGAAGCTTATGTCTATTTTTCTAATGTTGTGCATAATTTAACGCCATTGTGTTCAGCCGATAAAAAAAACATTATTACCATTATTTCAGCCGCAGGCTATCCATTGCTGGATATAGGCCTCCCTCAAGGATTTCCAGGATAACAGAAACGGAGACAGTAATAATTACTCAATCAACAAGTTTTCTTGGTTTACACTTTCGCTGACAGTAACGCCGTAGCAGATAACAATTATCAACTGTTATTGTTATCTCGTTTACTGCCCGCGTCAGCCAAAGTGTTAATGAAAAAGAAAAACATTAATTTATTTTGATTTTTGTTTTTTTTTTAACTTTTAGATCTTATGCTAGTCATTTTAAATATTCTATTAGGTAATGTTATAATACATTTTCTTATAATAAAAATAAATGTCTTGGATAACTAAATGAAAAAAAAGATTAACTTTTGGTAGACATCTCACCCCACATTTGTTAGTACCTACCATGTTTTTCAAAAAGTGTAAAATGATACTTAAAAAAGAAAATAATTAAATAAGTAGTACATAAGGTAGGCAATTTTAAATAAAGATGTCAGTTTTCTTAATTTTTTTTCCGCATCTGAAATTGAAATCTACGACGCAAAAAACAGGTCACATAAAGTAAGGCTCATAAATCACCATGCAATAGATTTCGTGCACATCAAAGTATTGGTAGCGATTACTAAATCAATAAACAGAAATATGACATCATAATGACACAGCCTTGTTCCTTGCCATAAGATCAATCTCAGAAATTAGGTATTCGTCACGATTTACAGTGCAGACGTGCGTATTTTGTCGAAATTTTATTAATAAAAATCAAACATAAAAATAAAAATTAATTAAGTAATAATTTTATTCAATTTGTTTTGAACTTGACTGTACCAAGGTTGGATAAACAAAAGCAATTTTGGATTTTAAATTCGAATTCTTTTGTAACAATAACCTGATAACTACCCACAGTTATCAGGTTATTGATTATTTGATAGTTTGCTTAGATCATAGTTTGTTATTTCATATCTACGCTATGTCACGAATATGGCTGCTAAATCTAAATGCAGTGGGTCTAAAAACGCCACTTTAGTAATTCTGCGAATCGAATTCATATTACGAATTCCTTAGCAATTCCTATTGATTTCAATTTTTTTAAAGAGGAATTGCATAGTTTAGTTGGCCATTTTACAAAAAATAGAGGGATTGCTACAGGACTGCTGAGAAATTCGTAATATGAATTCGATTCGCAGAATTGCTAAAGTGGCGTTTATAGATCCACAGGTCTTTCCGCAATATTTCGCACATTCGGCGCAGTCTTTGTCTTCATTCTTGTATTACCACAAACATACATACATTCATACATAATCATTACGCCTGTTTCTAGCAGGAGCAGGCAGATACTACAAATTTATACTAATTCCTTACCGACCTACCGTGCTTGACGAAAGTGATGAGTGTGAAGGCACACTCATCACTTTCGACAAACATGTGTGCACATATTTCAAAGACGATTTGTCGGACGTCTATTTTCTGATGACATTTATGGTTAAATATAGGATTGAAACAATAATTTTCAATTAAGCGGTGATTAAATTCGTCTGAAGCACCTTAGTCATTATTTATTGTATGCATGTTACATTGTAGTAGAAAAACTAGGTAGGTCCCTGTAGGTACATAATTATCTTTTCAAAACCAGACATATTTTTTTCGCCCCGGTAAACTTCCTTCAGGAAAGGTACCTATGTCTTTCTCCTGGGTTCTAAGCTACCTCCCCACCAATTTTCAGCCAAATCAGTGCAGCTGTTCTTGAATTATAAATAGTGTAACTAAACTAAACTATTTACTTATATTTTATCATGATACCTAGGTAGTATGGATGGATAAGTAGTAGAGTTTCAAAGAAACAGCCAATTTGTTCACAGTTCAGCGAACGTCGGACAATCCAACTATTGTATGTTTATCATAAATGGGTAACAATTTGATAGTCGCTATTTTTGTCTGTTCATTTATACTTTGAAACTTCGCTTTGGGTTCTAAGCGTACTTTAATTTGTTGTTCTATTTAGTAATGAATATATTAATTTTAAGCCTATTTTAAGGCTGTTCCTTCGGTCTTACTAGCGCCACTTCCCAAAAAAAAATAATTTCCCTTTCTGTAAGTGAGCTTATCAAAAATCCTCGGGCAACTTTTTTGCTAGTATCCTTAAGTTACATTAGAACCTCGGAAGTCATTTAAATACAATATCCATAAGTCATTTAAATATAATATCCACTTTAGAAATTTTTACAAAAAGTGTCAAAAGTGGCCGTTTTTGGTAATTTTTACCAAGGAACTAAATTTCTGATAATCTTATTTACAGAAAAATAAATTATTTTTTCTGGGTTTTCGAGGTCGCTAGCAGCCTTAAGGATGACGAGGAAAGGAAGGAAGCGAGGAAGGTCTGTAAGTATGGATGCCAATAGAAATCTCTAGTCTCTGCCTACCCCTGCTGGAGAGAGACGTGATAAAATTATATATATATATATATATATATGTTTTTTTTTTTCTATCATTAATCTATTATGTCCTAAATACTGTCATAATGAGCCAAGCAAAGCCATTCAAAAGCTTGTATTGTTGTAGCTACAGGCTATGATCTTCCGATAAGATCCGTTATAAGAACTTCAATTATACGCACTTGTGTACTGTTATATGGTCGATTTATTATCTCTTCATTATAATGATATCGTTTGTCCGTCTGGATGTCTGTTAAAATATTTTATTTTGATTTTCAATGTGATTTGAAGAGGATACACTTTCCATTTGTAAATTTAATTATTAACTATTACTCTACGACCAAAATGCTGGACTTGTCTCTTCGACCTTACAGCCTTAAAATTCCAAGACCAAAGCAGCTGAACATATAAAAAAGACAAAAAAAAAAACAATACCGAGTAGCATGCATCATTTAAGGCTGAGTAAGTGACCACAGTCAAATCACCCTTCGAACATGAGATAAGGCAGCTGGAACACAACAGGAGATGAGATGTCCGCACCTGTCTGCACCGCGCCACAGACACAGCCCTCACTGCTGGATAGGCCCCCCTTCTTCCTTATTCCTATGCAACGCCAGATTGCAGTCTATTGAATGACTTCCAGTACCCCTAGGATGTGATTTTGTAAACGCAGACGCTAGCGACTGCGTAAGCTATTTTGTATAAAAATTTGTACAGCGCCCCATTGGCGGATAGTAAATTCCATACAAGACCATAACGTAGTCGCTAGCGTCTGTGTTTATAAAATCTCATACTAGGGGTGCAGACAGCCCATGATAGATATGTATGCCGTACATAGTTTCTGAATAGATCTGTTTGAAAGAATACTATTTTAATAACTTAGTGAAAAAGTTCATTTTAGAACCTCGAATCTTAAGATTATCTGTAAAATAAAGTTCTAAAGACATGTTAAACCATTGGTTAAAAATAAACCACGTTCAAATTCAAAGCACATTTTAAGACGTTACTGAGGAAACGTTATGATGAAAAATAGGAAAAAAAAAATATTGACCTTGAAACTCATAAACGCAAAATGTCAAAATTACACAAGTAAGTATATCTAAAAATGAAATTTCAATTGACAGACAAACACGGGGATTTTCCCATGTATGTGGTAATTGAAGTTAAGACCTAGCTTTTGTTAGTCAGACTTTTGTAGTGAGACGTAGAGCAGTGGTCATGAAGCTGTGTTCTGTATTCTTGTGGTTTGTGCTTTTTAACAGAGGGTTTGGAAAACATGTGAGTATTTTAATTTAGAAATGTTTATCTTACATATAATCTTTAAATCTTTACACAGTATAAAACAAAGTCGCTTTCCGCTGTCTGTCCCTATGTATGCTTAAATCTTCGAAAATACGCAACGGATTTTGAAGCGGATTTTTTAAATAGATAGAGTGATTCAAGAGGAAGGTTTTTATGTGAGCAAAACTCATAATATACCACCCATGCGAAGCCGGGGTGGGTCGCTAGTTAAAACTAAAAATGAACTAAATGTTTCAACTACCTACCATCATGCTAAACGTCGTCTAAGGTCTTATGGCTCTAGGCTCTGTCTACCCCGTATGGGATAAAGACGTGATTATATGTATGTATGTATAAAAATAAAATTTATAAGTTTTTACAAACAAATTGTCTGAGATGATGTTACCGAATTATTTTATCGATATTTAGGGCTTGATTTTTTTATCTGAAAGTTTTATCGAGAATTGCGATGATACTCGTAATGATGTCTACCAGTTTCAAGTGGTTCTTTGCATCAGATTTATTTTCCTTTTTATTCGTCTTCAATAAACTTAAAGCTTTGCAATGTGGAAACATCTTAAAGTATGTTTTAGGTGAACGTTTTACTTCCATTCTATCCTGTGGTGACTAGATTTTTAAAATTTTCTTATTTTTCCCAATAAGTACTTGGTACCATTAATTTAGTGGTACCACAGATGAAGCATGCTGGTACTAAGTAGTGGGACAAACATAACGCTGTAACCATTGATCCATAGGTAACCAGCAAAGTCGAACTCATATCTTTGCGCCTTTTTACCCGACTGTGCCAGAAGAAAGTATATGTTTTTCGCCTGTATAAGTGTGTGTATTGTTGGCACGCTCTGCAGCCTGAATGGCTTAATGGATTTTAGCTTAAGGGGTATCATTCGGATTCACTCCCTGTCACAGTGTAACTATCCGAGAGTAAATTTAATCTGGTGTAAAGTGGTGGAATGTGGACGTTATCCAAGAGTTAAATGGAAGAATAAATATATTCCGCGGTTAACTATTCTCAAGTTAAGTCATCATTGGTGAAATCGACCCTAAGTTTAGATATTCAAATGCAGTCGAGTTTTCTTTTATAATTTACTTGTTATACCCAATCGTAAGTTAGTGATTCAATGACCATTATGTTCATGTGCATAAAGGGTATGCCGTCAACTCTATTTTATAATTATTTTAAAACTTAGTAAGTATGACAAACTTGGTAAAAAAGGCAATTAGGTATTCAAATAAAATGAAGAAATATTAAAAAAAAGAAAGAAAATCTGCGTACTTATATGATTTTAGGCAAGGCGTTGGATGCAGGCCGCTGCCATCCGGTCAATGAAAATCCTTGAGGAGCTATGTCTGGCAGCGAATAGCCTCAGACCGAAATTAGAATAAATATATTTTTTTAAATGGACGTATTTAATTAAAATGTCGCTTAGAAAAGTAACATATACTACAATAGTTTTTTTAAGTATTTAATTTAATCATTTATTTTCAGAAAGTTACACCACATAACAATGACCATTCGATACAATATTTCGAGAGAGACTCGAACATAACTATACCAATAATGATACATTTCGACAAAGAGTTAGTTCTTAAACTACATAAATCACATCATAACAAGATAAGAGGTGCTATGAGAATGATTTCGAAAAACCTATTGAAAAGAGTTGAAAAGTTGTTTCAGCGGCCATCTTTGAAACAGAATATAAAATTCAAATTATTGGGAGCAAGAAGTTTAAAGAGAAGAATAGTAAATGATACAGATGTATCTAAATATTTAAAAGGGTATTGTAGATGGCAAGGGGAAAGGAAGAAAATTCAGAAGAAAAGTTATTTTTCTGTTCTATTGACGGGACAAGATATGTATTATTTGAATAGGGGTAAAAAAATTTGGAGTAGCACAGGTGAGTGCCTGTTATACAAGTATTAATTTCTCTAAATCTATATATATAAAAATGAAACCCGTTTTCCGTTGTCACGACGTAGCATAAAAACGGCTTGACCGATTGGCTGATTTTTTTTGTAGTTTTATAATACTCTGTACAAGGTTCTTACGGAAAAAAATATTAAGAAAGGCTTTACGAAGTTCGCCGGGTCAGCTAGTACGTAATAAAATAGTTTGAAATAACTTGTTGCTTTTCCAGTATAATAAATTTTTCAAATACTGAAAATATAAAACTCCTTTTTTGTTAGTTGTATAGAAATTACTTTCATCATTACAGCTATCTATTTATATACTTATACTAGCTGACCCGGCGAACTTCGTACCGCCTGAATGCACTTTTCTTACCGTTTAAACCTTCCCTGAACTTTCACAAATATTTAAAAACCAAAATTAACCAGTTATGTCCAGCCATTCTCGAGTTTTAGCGAGACGAACAGCAATTGATTATTATATTATAGACTAGCTGTTGCCCGCGGCTCCGTCCGCGTGCGCCTCGGTTATATCGCACCCAAAAGTAGGCTATGTTTGACACCTAGTGCATAACAATATCCATACCAAATTTCATCACAATCGGTCCAGCAGTTTAGCCGTGAAGAGGTGACAGACAGACAGACTTTCGCATTTATAATATTAGTATGGAAGTATGGAAGTATATGGAAGTATGGATATGGATGTATGGATATGGAAGTATGGAAGTATGAATAGTATGGAGTTATGGATAAATAATTAAGCTTAAGAGTCAGTTTGGTGAAACGCTTATAACTTGCAAGCTACTTGATGGATTTGAAAAATTCTTTTTGCATTTGATAGCCCTATCCTCGGAGAAAGTTATAGATAATACATATGCATCACGGCGAGCAAAACCACGGGAACAGCTAGTGATCAATATAGTAGCGATTTCACATAAATAACTAACGAGGACTAGAATGATGATTAGCATCCAGTGAGATGGGTGAACAGCGTGAGGAGAGCTGCTTAAGGCAGCATATATAATGCGGTCCGTAGTACTGCCGATCGCGGACTCTGGAAACACTTATGTGGTCACGGTCCTCAGCATTACCAATGAGGAAGAAGAATGATGATTGACCCTTGCGCCCTGTATTCATCTTACCATGCTGTTGATATTTTAGAAAACGTCGTTCCTGCCTTAAGGCGCACCAAGATGCTTATACATGCATGATGGTAAATCGAATCGACTGATTCCGAATAAATTATTGATTTAAATTCAAATATATACGATGGAACAATTGAATCGACTGATTTCCAAAAAAATCATCCCAAAATTCATAATTTAATATATGACACACACACAAAAAGATGATTTGTTTGGAAATCAGTCGATTCAATTCACCTTTTGAGTCTCATCCCTATGTTTGATGGTTTTCCATCAATCTTGAATAAGCGTCTAAGGTGCGCCTAACTACCGTAATTTCTGCATGCTTGGTTTTGTGAATAAAAAAAATACCATTTCAGGACGCAGCTTCAAAGGAGGAATTTGTAGTATGTACCACAGTTGCACTCTGCTGGAATGGAAGGGGAAGAATATTGTGTTTTTGTTGGCCCATGAAATAGCTCATAGGTACTTAGTTTGATTTTCATAACTTACGCTCATCATCGTCATGTCGTGTAGGTGACACGGCCAATCGATCGTGCACACCCTAGTGTCGCATTTCTCGGCCTCTTATGTGGTTCCATTAAGACTACCAAATGGCAGTCGGGACCAATGGCTTAACGTGCCTTCTAAAGCACAGAATCATCTTATTATATCCAAACTGAAAACAACTAAACAGAATGCGCTTCTCGTAGGAATCGAACCCACGACCACGGGTCTAAAGGCAAACGCCTTAACCAATGGACCACAGTGCCAGTTAAAGTTACGTGTATAAAATATATTGAATATCGATGCCTCACAGTCAAAAAAGGGATAAGCGCCATTTTTGAAAGGGTTAGATGTTGGAAGGATGTTTATGATATTTTTCTTTATATGTAGAGATGCTCATATATATGTTTATTCAATTATGTTTGTTGTTATTAAGTTAAAAATAACTTACTTGCTCAGTACCCCAAAGAGAATCACGGACCTCTCTCTACCATTCCCTGCTCAGCGCCACTTCTAACCAGTTAGCTTTTTATTGGCCTTCTAGGTAATAAAGGCTTATTATCTCATATTTTCAGTCTCGGTGTCCGCCATGATAGCCAGCATCCTCGTTGTTCAGACAAGAAATACATCATGGCGAAGCAGTATTACCCGCTGAGGACTCCTGAAACCTGGTCCTTATGTAGTCGTTGGGATCTACAAAAATTCTTAACGTAAGTATCTTGTATACGAGCATAAGTTACATTTTACATCATACAGTATGTACAATGCTCTCTCAGACCTTTCTTTGAAAAAAATGACCTACTTAATTTGTTACTTTTTTTTTCAGGAACAAGGAGTCATGGTGCTTAAAATCAGGGTTTAAAACGAATAACAAATATCACTGAGCACTAGCCTCAACAAGTGAGATAGTAGATAATTGCATAAAACAATCTTTATTAAAAATTTAATTATTTCTGTCTTTTTAATAGAGATTTTGATATTTTAATAATAAAGCTAATAATTTTATTTATTCATCTTATGTTAAGTTTAAATTAAACGCAATGTGATTTCCTGTTTGGACTACTAAATAATCCACTCTAATTTATCTCATAAAACTAAATCGGCAAATACGTCATACGGCAACCTTATGTATGAGTTTAAAACAGGGCTTGGAACCGGTATTTAAAAGACCCAAAAATAACGGTCTTAAACCTGGTGAATAAATATAGCGGCCGACTTTAGGGTCTTAAATACCTGGTTAAGATCGTTATTTTTGGGGAAATATCGGTTGAGCGGAACCGTAATGCTAGCGGTCGCTGTAAAAATGTATGGGCAGAAAAACGAGATGGTTTTTTTATTCTAACCAGGTTTCCGAGCCCTGTTTTAAAATAGCAAAAATATAATTAAAAGTAGACTTTTCAACAGTGACTCCTGCATTGTTACTTAAGCAAAGTTGTAAATAAGTAACACAGCAAACAAAGTTATACAAGGTACTTTTATGTAGAGCCAACTCTACATAGAAAGTACCTACGCATCTTATACGAGGATCTATTTTTTCTATCTAGCCTATTGATATACCACTATTTGTAAGGGAGAGAAAGGGGATATAAATCTGGCCATGTAAGCTAAACTTGCATTAGTTTTTACATGACATAACAATAGTTATGGACTAACAATATTTTATGAAGATCTCATAGTCAAAATTTTTCTTCAAAAAGTTCAAAAAAAGACAATTTATTTCATTTGGCAGTTTTTACTTTTTTTTTCTTCCTTACCTCTTTGGAGAATGTGACGGGAGCGATAGTGTTTATATAATCGACCGCCACAAAGGGAAGATCTTCCCGCCAGGCTAGGGTGTTATGCCTGGGGAACCGCGGCTCCGACGATGTCTTGTCGGAGGTTGTATTTATGCTCCAATCCGTAGAAACTTTGCAAGCGCGATTTAGACTTTCATAGTAATTTGCCATCTTGTATGCAATTCTGAGATTGTTGCTTTTTAACGCCATCTGTGGTGCGTCTTTGTAGATATTGTTGTGGCGCTAGTGTCGCCACAGGACTCCCTTCCAAGACCGAAGGTCTGATAAATCTTCATGTGCAGTCTGTGCTTATGATGTTAGCTTGCAAGTGCCAGTTGCTTGACTTGACGTCCCAGTGAGTCGGGTACGTTGTTGCTGCTTGCTCGTAGTCTGCGGTGAGTCGAGACTGTAGTGAGCGATGACTTGTTGGCGCCGGTAGATGTCCTGCAGAACTGCCACGCTGGTGCGGTGGCCGGCCGATGAATACCAGGCGTGGGCTGCGGTGGATGTGCCGGTCGCTGAAGTCTTTTGAAGTGAGGGTGGTTTCAGGACCAGGAAGCTCGGTACGTCGGCTGCGTTGGACCTGTAGATACCCCATCGTAGTTGGCTTGCTGTGAGACTGCTGGCTGCTGAAGCTTGAGAGGTAGCGAGATGATGAATCGGAGAATATTGATTGAGAAGGCTGCTTCCAATCACGTCGGGGTCACCAGTTTGGAGAATGTGACGGGAGCGACAGGGATATGCTCGACCGCCACAAAGGGAAGATCTTCCCGCCAGGCTAGGGTGTTATGCCTGGGGAACCGCGGCTCCGACGATGTCTTGTCGGAGGTTGTATTTATGCTCCAATCCGTAGAAACTTTGCAAGCGCGATTTAGACTTTCATAGTAATTTGCCATCTTGTATGCAATTCTGAGATTGTTGCTTTTTAACGCCATCTGTGGTGCGTCTTTGTAGATATTGTTGTGGCGCTAGTGTCGCCACACCTCAATCAATTTCAATTTCTTTTCAATGCCCAAAATAAGTATGGTCCATATATATCTAAAGACCAACCACAGACGAGAAAATGGATTAATTTAAACATCGTGCACTTGACCGTTAAAACTTTTTAATTTGCGTAACAATAAACAGGTGATGTTCACATAAAAGTGTATTATTAAAATGAAAGTAACAATTAGAGCGGGGAGTTGTTAACACTTTCGCTGTCCGACTATGATTTTGTTATATTTTCAACAGTATTATTAATTTACTGGCAGTCCATCCCGGCTTCGCCCGTACAGTGGGCTGCAGAGAAATCTGTCCCCCATGCCACAAGTATTGAAAGGGGGTCAGATTTCTCTACAGCACACTGTACCAACATACTTAGCCTATGTCACTCGAGGATAGTGTGATTTTTCAGCAGTGAAAGAATTTTTTAAATTGGTCCAGTAGTTTCGAAGCCTGTACAAAAAAAAAGCAATCAAATTTTTCCTCTTTATAATATTAGTAGGTATAGATATCAAAAATCGACATCTTATTCATTTACCGCAAAACCAAATATACGGAAAGCTCTATAGCCTAGCGAGCACGCGAGTTTATAACGATTGTTCGTGTTAAGTGACGGCAAGCGTAGCTTGTCTTGGATTAGTTGACACTACTGGCATTTTTATCTTTTGGTCCTTCGTACTTCGAAGGTGCATTTAGTTAAAGGTCGCGGTTTCGTATTAGATCAGCAGCTCACATCATATAAGTCTGGTTTCCCTGTGAAAACGGTAGTGGAGGTCAGACGGTAATCATTCCATTTTAATAACCAGTGCTGCCATCAAAAAAATTCGAATCGCACGCGGTCTCTCTACCATTTTTTTTAAGTCTTTGGCTGCCATACCTAGGATTATAATGCGTACCCTAAGCTCTAAATCCAAATAGCAAAACTCTAGCATTAAAATTTTGATGAGACCAATCAAGAAATCAATGAAAGGAAAAAATAAAAAAGTTATTTTTTAAGCCATCAACCATACGTCTAACTCTATACTTTAGTAATCAGGGGGGTAACCATGAACTGTTTAAGCGATTCAAAAACGTATGAGTAAGCTTGATCACGTTTTATCCGTTTCTAGACTGCTTGATTTTTTTTTTCAATGAAATGCTCGTCTCATCCTCCTTAGTATCTCAGATTGGCGTCTCTACCCTACATATTATAATTTCCTCACTCGCCACCGAACCGTTGCCATCTACCGCAAGCCTTTTGTCTCCACCACCGTTTAATTGCACATGTAGTTATACACCAAATAACAGTACTCTTTTGTTTATATATTTATGCCTGTAGGTTAGTGGGACTGTATATAAAAATGCTGTGCATTTTGGACATGGTCCTGTTGCCTTGAAATGTAAGTCATAGTTCTTTACATCTTTTTTTTTTTATTCGGGAACTAAACAATTTTGTTAGTCAAATATTGTATTTTTTTAAGAACTCGATTGCTCGCACTGGCCAGTTTAGTCTTAACTTGAAAAAAAAGGCAAATCAAAATATCAATAATTTTAGTGACAGTTTTTACCAATATAGTTTAATTTTATCAGTTTAACCAGTGACTTGCATTTACCAGAACTTAATATATTTTTTTTAGTTTAATTTGTAGGCAAATAACCTAAACACGTTATCTCATCATTCCAGACTTTCGCTGAACTTTCAGTTTTGTATCTCAAACGAATACCAAATACCTTGTTTTCATATATTGGATACGTGTGCCGAATTTCAAATTTTATAAGCGGACTTGTTAAAGTCGATAGTTAATACTAACTTTATCGTCGAGGATCGTGCGTGTCAAGCAAAGACGAGCGTGGCCTGTTTTGGACCGGTTGGTTAGGGGCATATCTATCTTGAGCTTTTCTGTACAAAGGCACGTTAAGCCATTGGTCCCGATTGCTATTGCTAAATAGTAGGCTTTGCTTTAAGATGCCTAAAAAAAAAAGAGATTTAGGTAGATAGAAGACGGATTATGATGCTAATGGTCTAGTTTTGTTAAAATGTTTCGTGACATTTTGTGGTTAGATGGCAGTCGCTGTATTCTAATAATCAGTGTCGTCACATCTATGGCCATGATTACAAGCGAACCTGAGCGTAAGTGAGCTGAGTATGTAGCCGGGCAACACGCTCGGATGAAGAAGTTTTAGCGGTCCCGTATTAACTGCTTTCGCGGTCCAGTGGTTAAGGCTTGTAGACCAAGGGGTGTAGGATTTGGAGTGTGTGACGGGAGCGATAGGGATATGCTCGACCGCCGCCGTTGCGCTAGTGTCGCCATACTAGGATTCCCAGGGGAAGCATACTTTGTTTAGTTATTTCCAGCTTGGCTTTATAGGACATTGCAGGATTGATTCACCTGATTCTCCGAAAATATAGATGATTCCGTGCTTCGAAAGGCACGTTAAGCTGTTGATTCTAGCTGTCATCTGAGACGCCACGTCAAAGAGGCGGTTCCGAAGAACTCTGACGCCAGGGTATGAAATGATGATAAGGGGTCCCGTGGGCTGCGACAATAGGCTTGGCCAAATTGGTGCCAAATTTTTGAAGCTACCTGGGGGCTTAGCCAAAATTCACAATCGCAAAACGTTAACGACGTACGACATAAGAACAAAATGTAAATTGAAATAAAATTGACCACGTAATTTACCGCAGCTTATTTCAATCCCATACATTTTGTTCTTGTCAACATTCATTAGCGGTTGTATTTTCGGTAGATCTATGTAATAAATTAAAAATATATATTTTTGTAACATTTTTCAATTTTGAAGTGTTAATAGAAAAACATAATTTGTGAAAATATCAATCTCTTTCTATTAAATTATTATTATTGTTAGCGTTTGAAATTGTCAGCTACGAAAGCAGAAGGCAGAACTTAACTCTAACGCTACGCTGCGTTGAAACTTCAAAGAGAAATTGCTTTGATACTCATTAAAATTAACGAAAATTTCCATACAATGTGCGCTAGTGCGTTTGTAAAATTGGTAGTGATTTACTTGTAACACTAATTAATTATCCCGTTTCTGGTTCACTTTTAGACATTTCGTGAACAATAAGATTACGAGAGCCAAAGAGAAAGGCATATAACAATGAACAGACATACAGAACGTGTGTGACATATCGAATGCGATCTGTTCTATAGAATTGAGACTATAGTATGGCGTTGAGACTCATTTGTTTTGTAATTTTTAGAACAATATATTATTAGGACTAAATGTAAAATGATATTTTAGTTACTTATCTTTTCTCTTACTTCTTTCAAAAAAGGGAACTTGGCAAAGCACGTTGTTGGTCGTTAATAAATTTTGTCATTTAATTTATTTTTTCTTTGTCGTGTCCATGATTTAAAAATACTGCGAGCCCATGTACGCTACAATTTGAGCTGCATTTACTTGCTATTGCCAGCTATTGCAACCATAATGTCACTTCTACTAAATGAAGCAACTAGCAAGTTTAATTTCTTTGATTATAGGGTTATGAAAAAGAATAAAAAAACAAATTTAAAAGTTGATGTAGACATTAACTAATTAACTTTTCAAAACAATATTACCCACTGTTATAGTCCAGAAAAGAGATAGCATAATAATTTAAAAAAAAACAATCCATGTAATCAGTATTACAAAGATTGCAAAAACAAATTCTTAAAAAGCAGGGTAACATTGCATATGTTACCCTGATTTTTTAAGACTATTAAATAAGAAAAGAAAAATATTTTTTCAAATTTGACTAGTATTTCTTAAGTTATAAGAGTGAGAATAACTCTACTCAATTTTAAGAACTGCTCAAGTATCATGCTGTCGCGCTGAACGTCAACGATATGACAGTGTCAGCATGATCTTGAATAGCTTTACTTTATTAATGGACAATATCGTCTCTACATATTTTTTGTTGCGATCTGCGCGAGAGAGGTATTAATCGAAGCGGAACTCCGATTCATAGCGTACTGGACACATTTTCACTATTTTACTTACTTTCCTATATTTAATATTAACGTATAGTTATTTATTGAAAACTATAAATACAACGGTTTTTTTACACCAATTACAGTACTTAGAAGGCTGAAACTTATAACTAAATATACCTAATGTTCATTTTTCATATTAGTTATATAAATCTCATCTTATTTATTTCTAATATTAGCTGTTCCCCGCGGCTCCGCCCGCGTGGGTCTCGGTTATATCGCGCCCAAAAGTATGCCTATGTTTGACCTCAGGTAGTTAACTACATCCCTACCAAATTTCATCACAATCGGTCCATCCGTTTAGCCGTGAAGAGGTGACAGACAGACAGATTTTCGCATTTATAATATTAGTATGGATATAAAGTTATCGTGTTTTCCTTTTCCGAAACTTTGCCGCTTTGTATGACATTTTTTGTATAAGATAAGCAGGCTTGATTAGTCGTAAATTATTTTTTATACCTATCCCAAAATATAAAACAACGATTTCCGGGTCAGCTAGTTTTTTTATAATATACTAGCGACTCGCCCCGGCTTCGAATGGGCATGAAAACCTTTCTCTTGAATCACTATCTATTAAAAAAACCGCATCTAAATCCGTTGCGAAGTTTTAAAAATTTAAGCATACAAAAGGGATATAAGGACAGAGAAAGCGACTTTGTTTTATACAATGTAGTGATACATTTTATTTTATTAATAAAAAAGTAAGGTTGTTTACTTGTTTCCTTTTCTTTTCTTTCATTCATTTAGAATAGAAAATTTTATTAAATTTAACACAAGAAATAACATGAATATTGATAAGAACTTTGCCACTCTTCACACTCCAGTCTCCCTTTTTTGTCCAGTTCTACTACAAGTAGAGTAAGTTTCACGTTAGAATATTTATGTCGATAGATAATTGTATCCTACTTATTTCTAAATGGTTTTTTTATTTTCAAATTAATGTAAGTACACAGAAAAATGTATATATAAAAAAACATAGCATATGAATATGGTTTATAAATTTATGTTTGTTTTCATTGATACGCTCTATCCGTGAATTTAATTTTGAGACTGATTTTTTTAGGTTTCTAAAATATTAGACCTGTCTCTTGCCGGCGGAGTCTCTTTCTTTCTGGTGTTCTACCTACCACAAACATTTTCACATCCTGATACGACAAGAATTCCACTTTTTCCTATATCTACAAATTAATAATTTTTAATATATATTGTCAACAATAAAAAAAAATTTAAATATACCTACAGTCATGTGAAAATTTGAGCTTAGAGCAACCACTAATACAAATAAATAAAAAAAAAACATTCTGACGAATTGAAAACCTCCTCCTTTTTTTTTGAAGTCGCAGTCGGTTAAATATATAAGGCTCGTGTTGTTACTTAACTATGTTATCCGTTGTATTGTTCAATGACATTAAAAGGGTGGTGTCGATACTTCATGCAACAAAGATGTACAATATATGTAAGTATGTGGTATATAAATTTGAAGAGATGTTAGATTATAGAAATAAATATCTATTGAATGAGGAATTATAATAAAGATCTTATATCTTACTTCAGCGATGGCGCAAACAAGGCGCGAAGCACTCTCTAACACATTCATAGATAGTCCCAACTTACTTAGCATTTTCTCGGTGTAACCTCAGGCTTGTATAATAATAATAGTTTAACTTTTTTGCTTTTCCCATTTCTTTCTGGATTATTATCACTGAAAAAAAAATAAGCTGGCGTATAGATAAGATTAAGGTACATAGAGAAATGAGGGTAAATATAGGGCGAGTATACTTGTAGTATAGAGCATATAAATCCTATAAATGTTTAATTATTTATAGGATGTTAGAATGAAAATGATTAGATGTATAAGTTTATTTAGTTAAAATGTTATGTTCTGTGATTGAACCTTATTTAATAAAATAAAAATATCAGACAAGTAAGTTTTATTTAATGGTACAAAATGCTTATGAAGTTGGTTAAATAATATTTGTAACTAAAATTATTTGACTAAATTAGTTATATCTATGTTGATAGAAAAATCATGAAATTTATACTGTAACTACATGGTATTAGTTCTATTATTTATTGTCCGAATTAAAGTTAGCAATTTCATCGACTTTATCACAACACTATCCATTCTAACCGTGCTCTATATCAATTGCACTAAACCGCGCAGTCGCGGACTGCAAAACACCGCGTACTGCCGCTTGTGGCAGTATCAATTCAAAACAGCCCATGCGACTTTTTTCCTTTGCCTACCAAACCGCGAAATGCGCGCGCTGTTTCCAAAATTAAAAAGTTTTATGTATCATAATAACGCGCCACTTACACGTCGGGAAAATAATCATTTATTATTTTTTTATTGTTATTTTTTTATGAATAAAATGTGACATTGTTTAGATTTTGTAAGTGCATTGATGTAAATATGGTGATGTATTGGCGGAAAGTGTTTTTGGCAGCGGCACTATGTTCTATTCTGGATGTCAAGAGTGAAAATTTTGGAAAAAGTGTAAGGTTATTTTTTATTTTCACTTTTTTTTAAATATCTATACGTAAAGTTTTTATTATATGACGTTTAGAATTAATATTAATCACTGAAAACTATCTTATCAAGGGGGATAATTACCTACCCGAATTTATTTTATTCGTTCGGGGTTTAAAAATTTTACTTCGCTTTTGTAACACAGTGATGCATCGTAAGGAGAATACTTGGTCCGTACATCCCATCCCCTTTCTAAATCCTGCTTGTACATCCCATATCTTATCTTCCGTCTCTTTCACAATTCTTTCACTCAGAATCTTTGCATACAGTTTGTCGACAACGCTAAGAAGACTAATGCCTCGATAGTTTTTACACTCTTGCTGTGACCCTTTTCCTTTATATAGCGGTACTATGACGGCTCTGCACCAATCCTTTGGTACAACGCCTTTTTTCCAACACAAATTGAAAAGGAGACATAACTGAGTAGCCAGGATGCCCTGTCCAGCCTTAAGCATTTCGACAGTAATTCTATCATAACCCGCAGACTTTCCCATCTTCATTTTATTCAGTCCATTCACAACTTCGTCCATTATTATTTCATCCTTACATTCTTCTATATCATAACTTCCTTCAGTAAGCACACCTCGGTTTTCATCTCTTTCAAACAATCCCTCAAAATATTCTTTCCAGCCATTCAAAACACACTGTTCTCCATTCAATATATCTCCATTCTTATCTCTTATCTTATGCAGTTGCACCGTCGACGTTTTCCCTCTAGCCTTTTTTATCGACTTCCAAAAATATTTTAAATTACTTTTGAAGTCCCGGGTCAACCTTTCATCAAATTCATCTTTTTGTTGTTGTTTCTTCTTGTTTACAATTTCTTTCACACTGACATTCATCTTCTTGTATTCCATTTTGGCCATCTTCACTTCTACTTCCGTCGCTTTCTTATTCTTAACGTCAGCTCGTACAGCTAAAAGATCCTTCCATGCTTTTTTCTTTGCAATGACCATTTCCTGAACCTCTCTATCCCACCATACATTCCTCGTATCATTTCCATTCTTTCTAGTTGATACACCACACACTTTTGTTGCTGCGTCTACTATTCCTTCCTTTATAATTTTCCAAATGTTTTCAATTTCACTTTCACTATCTATTACTTCAAACTTTTCTACTAATAACTTTATGTACTCTTTTTTCGTTCCATCATCATCCAATTTTTCTACTTTTATTCTTTTCAACTCATTAGGGGATTCTTTTTTGTAGTGCCGCCAGGTTTTGAAAATTCCTTTAAGCCTACATATAACTAAGTAGTGGTCTGTATTTATCCCCGCTCCACGATATGATCTGGTATCTACCACACATTTTTTCAGTCTTTCATCTACAATCACAAAATCAATCATACTCTTCATTTTATGGTTTTCCCAGGTAAACATATGAATTTCTTTATGTTTAAACAAAGTATTTGTTACGCAAAGATTCTTTTCTAGACATATCTCAAGTACATTATTTCCGTTTTCATTCTCCCTTCCCTTAATTCCAAAAGGTCCTAAGACGCTCTCATAGCCATCACGCTTCACTCCCACCCATCCATTAAAGTCACCTAGTAGCACTATTCTTTCGTTTTTCTTACAATAATGTAGTACATCTCTCACACTATTCCAAAAATCTTCTCTTTCTTCCTTATTCTTTCTACTTTTTTCTTCCGCTGGAGCATAAACTCCTAGTACAAACATTCTTATCACTCCTACTTTCACTCTTACCCAGACAAGCCTCGGGCTTACGTATTTGTATTCATTTACACATTCTGACATTCTCTTGGAAAGGATTAGGCCAACTCCTTTACAGCCTCTGGCTTTTTCTGGTACTCCAGACCAATATGCCGTATATGAACCACAGTTCGTGGTGCCAGATCCTTTCCGTTTTGTCTCATTCACGCACAATATATCAATCTTTCTATCATTCATCAACTGACACACCTCATCCATTTTGTCATCCATTCCTCCTCTTACATTCAACGTAGCGAAACGGCTCTCTCCAGACCGCTTTTCGCCCCCGCGAGAAATGAGACGTGATGAGTTGCGAACCGCATCGCCGTCATATAGATTTTTATTATTTTTGAAAATCATAGCATTCCCACGAGTTTAGGGGAAAAAAAAAACTGTCGCACCTAGCAGAGCCCCCCGTGCCAGGTGAAGGCTAGCCTCTTTCTGGGGGCGCCCGACCCCAGGGCAATTGGCACGCTCAAGACTAAGCTCGCCCCTAGCCACGCATCTCTCGGCACGGCAACCTTAGATTGGCGGAAAAGGGAAAAAGGGAGTAAAATAATAAATACCAGGAATATAATAATAAATAAAGATGGAGTTTAGGTGGGGGTGGGAGAGGATGAGGGTATTAGGATGCTACAGACTCGGAAGACATAAGGGAAAAATCCGTAGCAGCTCGGGAAGCCGGGGTCGCATACCCGGTGTCAAACCAATGTACTACCGGACAAGAAGTACTGACTAGCACTCCCTGACTACTTCTTTGACTATTTATGCATATTGATGGTAGATATATACTAGCGACCCACCCGGCTTCGCATGGGCATAAAAACCTTCCTCTTGAATCACTCTATCTATTAAAAAAACCGCATCAAAATCCGTTGCGTAGTTTTAAAGATTTAAGCATACAAAGGGACATAGGGACAGAGAAAGCGACTTTGTTTTATACTATTGTAGTGATTCACCAAGTGTTTGTGAACATACGTGAATGTTGAAAAGCCATAGAATTGGCGGAAATCGCCCGCGAATTTTTTTTTTATCTACGTATAATTATGAAAAACGGTACAGAGTTCAACTGACTTTGCAGTTTTAATTATTATTTTTTTAATCTATGATTTCGCATTAGTATTGTACCTGGAAATTGGAGCCCATATGTTCCCGATTTTCACGGAATAACAAATCATAGATATCAATAGGGAGAACCAAAGGTTCTCTATTTCATCGAAACTTACATTATTTTTTATATTTATGTAAAACTATACACCTATTTTAAGTAAATAATATTTTTGTTCATGTTAAAGTAAGTGATTTATATTGAGTATATAATCTAGTATAATAAATACATTTAGTTATCTACCTATAAATATCTTTTATCTTTAATAGAAACAAGGGTCACTGCAGTTAGTTTACTTGGTGGTTCATATGTAATTATCCTAATTTTTTGGAGGGAAAAATCATATTTTAGCTGAACCCGGGCTTCGAAACCAAAAAGAAAAACATTGAGATGATACTGATGTTAGACAAGCCTCATTTAAAAAAATATATAGCATAAATTAAAGGCGCCAGTCTTTGTTCTAATTTTAATTTTACTAAACTTTTTCTCAAAATGACCGTGCAACATCTTAATCCGACACCGAAATTGTTATAACAACAATAATAGTTACGCAATAATCCGTTACAACTTCGAAAGTAACTAAACATTATGAAGTTTAACATAACATAATTGGATTAAATCTATTTAACTTTCACTGGTCTCGGTTAAATTACAGTTTTATGGTGATTTTTATTCTTATTACGAAATTAACTTCAATTTTATACCAACAATATGACCAGCTTATTTACTCATTAAAATGTAAAATTACTTGTACTTATTCCTTTTAATGAATGATTTTAAAATAGAAATTAGCAATTCAGTTGTCGCATATGATGGCGAACTGTTAAATTTTATTTATAAGCATGTTTTGAACAATTTCACTGATTTTCAGATGGTTAGAACTTTATTTTTAACCGACTTTAATAAAAAGAAGCTCAACTCGTCGGAATGTTTTATTTATTTATAAATCGGACTATATTAATTTTATTTGTATGTCGGGGCAGCCATCTATACAAAATATCTGTAAATCATCCCTCACGTATAACAAACTTTATAAATGACAAAATATTTAAATTGCGGACTTAAAGCCGGGCTTTTTTTTAACGGCAATAAGAAATAATAGTTATGAGTTTCTATGCAAAGTCCTGACGCAATCACCATCGACTGCGTTTTCAAAAACTCATAGTAGACGCTCAGAGAAAGTGTTCAGGTTCTTTTATTATCCAAAGTGGGTAAGTACCTATTGTTATGTCTATAACACCAGGGCGTCGATTCTGCTAACGTTAAGACAAAATCGTATCAAAATAGTGTTTCAATAGTAGTGCTTTTTACAGACTATTTACAAGAGTTATGACAGTATGATGTGATGTGAATTTAGTGTGTGGTGTGACCATCAGCAGTGATATAAAAAAAATATACATTTCTTGTAACTAGTGTGTAAAAAAGCACTACCATTGAAACACTATTTTGACACGATTGTGATTTAACGTTAGCAGAATCAACACCCAGGTATTAAGCGCTGTAGTTAGTTCCCAAGTAGTTTCATACAACATAATCTGTCCGTGTTGAATAAGTAATTATTATAAGAGGCGTTTTAAGATGTGGGTGCATTACTAGAGGTAGAAAGTTTAACAATATCATATTTAATTTTTTGTCAAAATATTTTACTTTACTAGCAGTAACTACTTACTAAATGTTTTACCGCTGGTTTTTAACTATATCCATACCAAATTTCATCAAAATTGGTCTAGCGGTTTAATCGTTAAAGGATAACAGAAATACAGACTTTCGTATTTATAACAATTATAATAGCTGTTGCCCGCGGCTCCGCCCGCGTGCGCCTCGGTTATATCGCGCCCGAAAGTAGGCTATGTTTGACTCCCGTGAAGCTAGCCGTGAAGAGGTGACAGACAGACAGACTTTCGCATTTATAATATTAATATGGATGGATTAAAGTATGGTATGTATCTAACGCTACTTTTATTGTTTTTAGTAAAATACAAAAATTTATAAATATTTTTTTTATTTTTTTTATATACTGCAAAAATACATCACTTAATAATATCAGGGCGCCATATAAAAAGTGTAGAATCGGGCCCGTTTCATAGTCTTAGAAACCACCCATGCGTTGTCCGTTTGTCTGTCAAAAAAAAATTCATTCACGATGTCCAACAAGCAATCGACCGTAATCCCAACTGGTATTTAATGCAGATGTGGCCTAAGATGGAGCTCGTTGGCACAATATATTATGGTTTTGTATGAAGTAAATTCTTGTATAACTACAGGTCTTTGACCGCTTATCAAGTTAATAAGTACTATTTTTGACTGACCCGGTATAACTATCTAAATTTATTGTTTGAAATAAAAAATGATGACCTTTTTTCTAGATAGCCTTAACTTCTGCCTAACGACTCTTATCATAATAGCACATATTTTCATATGAACATGCTCTTTCTTTGCCAGAAAGATAAAAAGTATGGACTTCATTCAATTGAGTATAATTGACCTCATTAAATAAAATAGTATAATGATTAAAATAATATCGATTAAGACCTATAATGCTTTTAGATTTATAGTTACACTAATCCATCCATGCTGGTCTGGGAGAAAAGGAAAAACAGAATGTACCAGCTGCTTCTCTTCCCGCGCAAGCCGTAAAAGTCGACTGAGGGAATTGGCGAATGGGAAAATCATAACATAGGCGATGCGGCTAGCAACCCATCACTATTGATTTCCTGTGTAAACTATCATCATGCCAAACGTGTTCTAAGGTCTTATCGCCCTAGGCTCTGTCTACCCCACTATAGAATAAAGAGGTAATTATATGTTTGTATGTATTGTATGTATGTTACACTAATCTTAATATTTATTTATGCCTAGCCTGCCTTTTAAGAATAACTGACTACTGTTTTCTACATTTGATTTAGCACAATCACCGTGATTGTAGTGGCGAATAAGTGATTTGTCACCAAAATCTCCAAGTTAATGCTAAGGGCAATTCTTCCACCGCTTAACTTAGCCCTCTGACAAGACTAACTTGACAAGGCATGACTACTTACTTGACTTTTATGACTTGACTACATAAAGAACAATAAAACTTGATACTGACAAAAGTATAAAATTACAAAAAAAAAATTCATGACTTGTGTCTTTTGTATGAAATTTCGCTTAGACAGTCTTTCTGAATCACACAGGTCAAGGCACTTAGATTCGAATGAAAGGAATCAGAGCTAATTCCTAAATTACAAATGGCCCTGACATAGGTTATCTAAATAGATGTGGGTGGCGTTGCTAGGCTAGAAGATTATAACTACTTACATTATTTAATTTGGTCCAAAGAATAGTGAACCCAACGTAGTAAAGACCTGAAAAATTAAACGCCTACGATGAGCAGGCTACGCACTTATTATGGACAAAGTCAGAATTCTTTTGATTCTTTCATTGTGGGTGTCATAAATAAAAGGAGAGTAAGAAAAAGAATCGCTTGAGGCTTTTTCGGATGGTAGCGAATTCCTGACACACCAGCATTCTCAAGAGGAGTACTTGTTTTTTTGGAGGGAAAGCAAATTGTCGCTATGTCCGCGCTGTATTTAATTTCCAAAACTTAGGTTTTTTCGAGTATTTGTGCATAATATTGGCGGAATATTATTCGCGAAGTGTTCGTGAACAAGCGTGAGTGTTGGAAAGTGGTACAGTTACGTGACTTTTTATCTTTGTCACCAAAATCTCCAAGTTATAGCTAAGTGAATTTTTACCCGCCGCTTCACTTAACCATCTGACTAGATTTACTTACTTGACTCGACTGGACTAGACTACTGACTTGACTTTTTGACTTGACTAAAGAAGAACTGGAGAAGATTATTAAATCCAAGAAAGGCCATAAAGGACTAGTTTTCATGGCCGTAAAAAGTATTATAAAAATAAGAAGAGTACTTATACCCTTTGATGAGTAAGAAACCTAATAAATGTAAATCTTTAGAGAAATAATTCCTATATATTTTATTTGGCTGCCTGCTAAAACTGCCTGTTTGCCCGTGTACTAGAATACCTATATACATTAAATAAGTACTAAGCAATCAAGACAATTTGGGTCGCACTCAACCTTGCAAGGTAACACTTCACCCATGAAAAGTCTGGCTATCGCAACTGCATGTAGCAATTTTAACAAGTCAATGATTTATCTCTCTGTTTTGATCTGGGATTTCGTAAAATTTTAGTTCATAAAGAAGGTTATCCGATTTCTTCTTAAGGATGTCGTAAAAGAAGATTCAGGAATAATAAGACTAGGTACCTACCTAATTCGATTTTACATCTGACCAATGCAGAAATTTTAAAAAATTACAATTTCGCCTGCGCGCGATTTCTTAACTCTATGGTGCTGAGTGATAAATTATATATTCAACAAAATATATCATTTTTAAATAATAGGTTTACTTAGACAGTCGGCTGGTCCTAAATTGTTATTAATTACCTACCAATTTCAAGCGAAAGCGTTTATAAGTGTACTAGCTGTTCCCCGCGGCTTCGCCCTGCGTGGGACTCGGTTATATCGCGCCCAAAAGTAGCCTATGTTTGACCTCAGGTCGTTAACTACATCCCTACCAAATTTCTTCACAATTGGTCCGGCAGTTTAGCTGTGAAGAGGTGACAGACAGACAGACAGACAGACTTTCGCATTTATAATATTAGTATGGATGAGTTAGTTTGTTATAACTTTATTGTACTAAAACAAAAGTGAATATAAAAGCTTAGATAATAAAACAAAAGTACAATGGCGGACTTATCCCAGAAAGGGATAAATTTGTGGGAATACCTAATCTTCGAAATAACTAAACCGATAACAAAAAAATCGTTCTTCGTATGAAAGCCTGATTCTTGGAGAAAATTATGTTAGTATAACTTAGTAGGTACTAGTATCGCACCCAGTGCAGCGATGTTACTTAATCAACTGCATGAAATAAACTATTGGTATTTTAGTTAGTTAAAATACACGTCTAAATCTCGCAAAGAATCACTATGTGGCGCAGAGGAAAACAATGAATTTGAGTTAGGTTTTTTCGGCTACAATACATGCTTCAAGCGAGTGACGCCGTGGGGAACCGCTAGTGTGTAATAATAACATAGATAAAATCTCAAAACTAGTCAGTTAAAGGATAAGGGCCAAATTCAAGGTTTACTTTTCCTCAACACATAGTTGCTAAAACTAGCCCTATGTGAGAAACCAGTTGGATCACTTTCAAACGTGATATCCCTTCTAACTCTAACTCTAAGTTATGCGGCAGAGTAGAAGGTCATTACCTACTTGTAATAATAATGGTTGCTTTTTATGTAATAACATAATTATCTCAGCGCTATCCCGGTTGCATCTCAAAAGCCCGGGGTCAGCGAACGAAATAGTCTCATTTTTTCCATATTGACACGTACGGTACGATACAAATCGTACAGTCGGCTGCAGAAAAATATGACCCCCTTTCAATAGTGATACTTGTGGCATGGGGGTCAGATTTCTCTGCAGCCAACTGTACCTAAAAGTTAGGACATACCAACTAGTGCCGTTAGAAGACTTGCCGAGAATTTTGGGAATATTTCCGTAAAACAGGAAAAATTCCCGTAAATTTTCTAAATTCTAACAGTGCATCACTAATCTAAAGTCATAGTATAAATGCGAAAGTGTATTTGTATGTTTCTTATCTCTATACGCTTAATCTACTAAGCCAGTCTACTCAAAATTTAATATATAAATTTTCCAAGCTGAGTAAGGTATGATATTATATGGCATCTGACACATATCTTTGGTAATATAAAAATGTACCAAGTGTTATTATAAATCCCTAAGCATAGAAACAGATAAATTTACCCAAATATAGGTACAAATACTAGAAATAAATTTAGTAAAAGAGAAACAAAAACATAAAAAGCCGGCGATCCAGTCTGTACAACTCGCCAAATCAACGCAGTCACAATTCAGTTGCTTTTATGAGATTTTTATTTAAATCAAGTAGAATCGCAATTGTTGTTTTATTCATTCAAGGAGCGATGTTCACCTATCTTACACGTTGCACAGGGTGTTTAAAATTAATATGAGAATATATATTTATAATTAGTTTAAGTAGAAGGCAAGAGCTTATAAAGAAAAAAGCCCAAAAAGGAGGTCAGACAAGATAATGATCATGTAAAGAACGCAGTTGAAAGCAGATGTTGGTGAACTATTTCTAATTTGAACTAGGTACCTAGGTTGTTTTAAATATAATGCAATTAGTTTAAGGTGATGCCTCGGTGAACACTAGCGCCACCGTCATTTAGAAATCATTACGCACTGAAAACACAAGTTATCAAAAATCCCTCTGCTGTAATTAAGGTTCTGGATCTGAAGTTAATTTTAAACATATTAAATTATTAAATTATAATTCCCTAAAGTTACAAATTGCATTATTGCTTAAAACGGCCACTTTTAGCAGTTTTGCAATTTGTAACTATATGGAACTATAAATTAATTATTGAATATGATTAAAATTAACTTCAGATCCAGGACCATAATTACAGCAGAGGGATTTTTGATAACTTGTGTTTACAGTGAGTAATGATTTTTAAATGACGGTGGCGCTAGTGTTCACCGAGCTATCACCTTAAGCAAAAAATGAATTCTTAAGTCGCCCGTGTAATTGGGTTCTATTAATTCCTAAATCGAGTAATCTTTTCGAATTTTGTATGAAATATTTAGATTTATCCTATATGAAGATATAATAATTTCAAGATATCTTGGAACATACTGTATTGCAAAATCAAATAAATAGATAATTTGATACAGTATTTTTTTTTGTTTTACATTATGTACCTTTTACATACTAAGTAAGATTGAAGCACCGGCACGGGTACTCTCTTATTATTTTAGTTATCTAAATTAGTTAGCACCATGTATTTTAAAGAATGTTATTTAATTATCATTAACGTGAGATTTAACTTGGTGCGCAATTTTTTATTTTTCGCTGCCATCATTTTTACTCTTCTTAATTTGTTGTAACATACATACAAACATACATATAATCACGTCTTTATCCCATACGGGGTAGACAGAGCCTAGAGCCATAAGATCTTAGGCCACGTTTAGCATAATGGTAGTTGAAACAGGTAATCAATAGTGATGGGTTGCTAGCCGCATCGCCTATGTCATGATTTCCCCATTCGGCGATTCCCTCAGACGACTTTAACGGCTTGCGCGGGAAGAGACATTTTTTGTAACATAGAAAATAAATTTACTAAGGCTGCTGGCACAGAGAACTGTGTGTCAATCCGCCTCGTGCCAAACTCATTTTATTAAATCAAAAGAGATGCACGACTTATAAAAACTTCGTGACACGTAAAAACAGTAACGTTAAGTTCAAACAGTTTTTCTCGCCCAGCACACCGTCACAGAATCACGAGTCCAAATCATCAGAATTACCTAAAATTACAACAAAAATTACAGGAAAAGCACACGACATGCCTCGGGACATGATAAAGTCACGAGGTAATTACAAAAGCTGACGTTTGGATCTTGAAGATAAAGTTTACTGGTCCCAGTGTTTGCTTCCGGGTTTATGCTTATTTCATGGTTGTGACTTTTAATTAGGTTTCTGCTTCTATGAACTCTGTTATAGATTTTTGTGATGCGACTTCAGCGTTATCGCTTTAGAGCATCATTGTCATGTTAGCATTTTCACCGCTGTTTCCAAGCCCTATAAGTTCGTAACCTGAGGTTACCTCAAACGCGTTTGCTGGAACATCAACTTCAACTTTATCCTTTTGGAGTCTCATTGCCATCCTAGCATTTTTACGGTTGTTTTCAAGCCCTATAGGTTCGAAACCTGGGGTTTTTACAACTGCGATGTCCGATAGGTATATTGAGATCCATTTTATTTTCTTTGACGCCCTTTACGAGACCCATGGGAGGATATGAGCAAGTTTATGCTTCGCCGTGGAGGTTATCCAGTTGCAAGATAAGAGTTTCTATAATTACAACATACCATATAATGCCAAAAATCAGCAAGTCCAGTAGGTAGATCCGACCCTAACAGTCATCCACGCGTCTATTATCTTCTTGGCCCATCTATCTAAAATTTTTGCAGTGTTGGTGGAGATCTTTATACTTATTGCTAAACCCACCAAAATCCATTAACATTGCTTCATTCGTAAGTTAAAATTAGAACATATGTTTGAAATAAGAATGATCTCAAAAACCATAAAGTACGTTACGAAAGTCGAGCACAATGAGAACCAAAAACCAAGTCGGGCGGTAATGTGGCTGAGACAATTTATCTCGTGTGAACCTGAAGATATAACGCTCTGGTTGCTATCTCGGCGAACATTTTGGCCATCACAACGTTTTAATGGCGGCAAATGGATGTGCAAAGGTGTGAAAATGTTTGAAATTGCAAAATTTTGTTTTTTTTTTTTTGTAGCGGCAATTAGGTGCAAGTACATAATTATTAAAGAAACAAAGCTTGCAATTTTTTATATATTCAGTATCACTTTTATGATAAAGATCAATGTAATAAAATATCATTTGGGATTGGTCCAACTACTAATGATACCAGGACCACAAATATATAGTTACTACCACAGATAAAAAGCGAACGTTTCACCTACACATTGTCTATTTTATTAGTACAAATAATGATCTTGTTCCACCCCAGTCCTTAACACGGAACCCTCAAACTCAACATGCCGTCACTAATTGTGTTCGAATACACGCATTGTTTGAAATGTCAACGCACCATCGTGACAAATTGTTACTGGCAACATTGTCCTAAATAGAACAAAGGATAATGAATCTTGTTGAATCTATAAAGAGTACTTTTTCGATTGACGTGAAATTTTCCTAGACAAAATTTTGCAACTATTCTTTTGACTTTTGTATGACATGTCCACGCCATTTCAAGGGTTCTAAAGGTTATGTTCTTACAAGAGCAGCATGAAATTTATTACTTATATTTGTCATGAGCTTGATCATTGTAATCCACCTGTATTTGGCAGTGATGATTCATAAAATGTCAACAAAAAACACCAAACTCGTTATTTTTGTTTGCGTTAAAACTCTACTCTAAATAATGTTATAATAGCATCTCTTTGATAAATATCGTCTCATATTAAGAGAAGAAACGAAAGAAACATAAGACACAATCAAAATGGACTTATTTAAAAGAGTTTTTACTAAGTTTGACAACTTGCAAAAAACTATCAGTTTGTGGAAGACACTAGTATAATTATATATTTTACAACAATTGAACCGTAGCCCTATCTGAAAAATTCATGAGTTTTCGTCGCCACTCACACGAAGAATTGAATTACTAATGTAATGCAGTTTCACATTCACATAAGATAATTTATGACCATACTGTTACGTGTCCCAGCGTACTAAGTACTTAGTTTATGGTACACCTACGCTACGCCTATGTTGTGGACTAGAGTGATCTTACATAACCTGATCCTTATAAAAAGCAAGTAGAGTTCATTTGCCCCGATTAATGTTGGTATATTTTACTTTATATTAAGGTTGTCTGGAAGAGATTGCATTAGCGTTAAGGCCGCCTATTGTATTATCTATGTTTATGATTTCCTTATTGTATATTTTTACTGGTGCAATAAATAATTTTGGTCTTAGTCTTGACTTGTCATATTTTACTTTTAATTGATAATTGGTTTCCGTACCTATATCTTCCTATTTAGTAATTTGTATGCATAAGGTACGTAAATGAATGTTATACTTAGTTAAATATCTAACACAAAATGCAATTTTGTATGCCTGCTGGTGCACCCAGAGGACTGGATACATTTCTGCTAACAACCTGTGTATGACAAAATAAATGATTATGATTAAATCCATAGCTATTCTGTATGGACCGATCATAATTTAAATTAAATTCTTGACTTTATATTTTGTAGCATTACATTATTGTTAATGCAAGGACGTTCATAAATGTGACATTACTGAAACACTTACTTCTATCATGTATTAAAATACGTTTATAATTTTTGACAAGTCAAATGAAAATGGGCGTTAATCACGGTTCTAGTGTTAATTCTTTACCAACGAAGTAGGTAGTCAGCAGCTACTTTTACAAAGTCTTTTCTTGGGGATTTATTTTCGGCCGACCTTGCACATTCTGGTGTCAGAATTTTTTGACTCTTTGTTTTAGTTCTCACTTTATGTATCATCTGAGGCATGGAGTCGTATTTTCATTATCAGTGTCTACCATGAGATTTAATAAACGCAGACGCGACTGCGTTATGGTTTCGTATGGAATTTCTTAGTAACCCTACTATCCGCCATGGGCGCTCGCTGTACAGGTTTGTCATACAAAATCGCTAACGCAGTCGCTAGCGTCTGCGTTTATAAAAATCTCATGGCAGGGTTACAGACAAACACAATATTTTAATCAATCTGGTATTACAACAAATTCAAACTCCCATAGGACTTGAATCCAAGACTACTCCGCTGCCTTGTAGTCCCAAAGGAACGCGTGATGGTAGTTGAGCCAGCCTTCGCCAAGGCTGATGAAAAACACGAACCACGACTCTATAGGCTGGAGATTTCTGTAAAAAGTGTTGCATACCAAGTTTTTTGTACTTATTAACTATATTGACTTCCTAACCAACAAGGAAGACAACAAGCTACTTAATTAAGCACATATAATTTTTATTGGTTAACTACAAGGATTCGATTCTTGCCTTGCGTTTGATAGAGCCAGGTTTATATACAGCATAACAGCTTTCTACTTAGGAAATGAGCGTGTTATCTGCATATCTCATCTTAGCTAGCGTAGCGTGTCTGTATTTTCTAATTCCATTTGTGCACAATACTTTCTGTGGAATTAATTTTAGTTTTATGATAACGTCACTGTTATTATTTACTTCTGGTGGCTTACTACTAAAACGATTGAGTAAGGGAGATGCTGCCTAATATCATGTATTGCGCCGTCTCGCTTACTCACGCGTTTTTGGATGGTAAATAGAGATGGTAGTAAGAGACCTGGTAAGGTAAGTTATTAGAAATCGATACTATAAATGTCTTTTAAGAATATACCACTCCCTTTCTTCCCGTAGAGGTCGTTAAACATGACTTAGTTTTATATCAGAGGTACAGAATACCTAATAATACTAACATCAGAGGTCTAAATACTACTTTCGAGTTTGTGTCCAGATATGAGCATTTATAAAAAGAGTTCCCAATGGAGAGGCAGCTGTACATGATAAATAATGCTAATATATATTAAAGAAAGCCATACATACAACATTGAGGAAAAAATAAGGCCTTATTTGAAGTGAACGCCGATGCCGACGGACTCAGGAGAAATACATCTTAGGATGCAACCAGTAAAACACCATAAACAACTATTGCTTTGGGTGGAAGCAGCATACTAATCAATAGAATTATGTTTTTCCTTAAAGCACTTTTACTTTACATAAGTAACAACGCAATTTAAAACGGCAACATGGGTTTTGCACTTGTTGTATGACTTCCACGTGCGTATGGATTGTATAAAAATCTATATATTATATATATGTATTAGTATTTCCTATAGGAAATAGGATGTAATTATGAAAATTGTAGCAACGCTTTTCTCTTTCGGTTGAAGTTTTCATACAGATTATATTATTTTCCTATTATTGGTGTAATTCTAAGGGTAACTGTATTATAATTTATCTACGAAACTTAATACTTTAACATTCAATTAGCATAATCAGTCAGTTAATTTAATACTTTCGCGTTATATTCCGTTACAGAAAATATAATTAATTTCAGTCGCAGAATCCAGACACTATAGAAAAACTTTTGTTATATGGTACATTTGTTTGCGAACCAACCGGTGATTCAAATATTAAGATTAGTGTAACATACATACATATAATCAAGTCTTTATCCCATACGGGGTAGATAGAGCCTAGGGCCATAAGTCCTTAGACCACGTTAAGCATGATGATAATTGAAACAGGAAATCAATATTGATGGGTTGCTAGCCACTTTGCCTATGTCATGATTCCCTCATTCGCCGATTCCCCAGTCGACTTTTACGGCTTGCGCAGGATGTGAAGCAGCTGGTACATTCTATGTTTCCAAGCGAAACATTTATTATAATTATATTATTTTAAAATTAGTTTTATAAATACTTAAACTGATTAGGTAGAACTTGTATGAATTTTATGGGTTTATCAAACATTCAACTCCAAATATGCCAAAGTAGGTGCCGAACAGAGCTAGTACGTACTGAGCTATCTTAACTAAGACTATTAAAACATCAGCATGAAAATGTGTAAGATTTTGTAAAAAAATAAATTTTAATGATCATATTGGTTAACTTTTAAAGGAACTACTGCTTGAGGTAAAGTATAGATCTAATAAAATCTGTGAAGCTCATTAGGAAATAACACTTTTCAGCATAATTCAAAAGAAAAATTTTCATCGCAAAACCACGTGCGATTCCAAATTCTCTGATTAAGTTTTGATTAATTTCACGGAAACCTGAGCTATCGTAATTCTTCAAAGTAAGTATAAATTGTGATGAGCGATCTCATAATGCCTAGTTACACAATATCAATGACAATAATCACAGTGAAATTGTATTTTTTGCACCGCAGGCGTTTGACCGAATCGAAACTAATAATGTTTTACGAGGCAGTCAACTGTGGCCGTCTGGTAGGTTTTTTTTTTTTTTTTTTTTTTAATTTATTGTCTGATACCTCTAACTGAATCAGAGACTGTGTTTACCTTTTTAATATTTTTTTTTTTGCTGTAATTTTATATTTATGTTAGTAAATAGTGTTGTTGATTGTATTTTCTTCTATTCTATTTATTCTATCCATTTATAGTTTTCTATTATATCTATCCAAAATTCTTATATTTAGCCGTCTGGTAGGTTGAACGATTCTCATTATTTGCTGAAATTTGGTAGAATATTCTGCTAAATTTGAAGTTTGATAAAGTGAAAGACACAATACCTAGTTCGTGACAATCGCCTAGCTTAAGCATATTTATTTAATTTGATTTTATTTAATTATTATTTTAATACGAGTTGTATATAGACCTATATGTTGCCTGAAATAAATTAATTTTATTATTTACTAGCGACCCGCCCCGGATTTGTATGGGCATAAAATCCTTCCTCTTGAATCACTATCTATTAAAAAAACCGCATCAAAATCCGTTGCGTAGTTTAAGATTTAAGCATACAAAGGATATAGGGACAGAGAAAGCGACTTTGTTTTATTCTATGTAGTGATTATTATTTTTAAAGCCCAATTTTACAATCATTATCGTTCGTTGTGGATTTACACCTTTCGGCTT
Organism: Apomyelois bistriatella; assembly: GCA_947044815.1. Classification (NCBI taxonomy): domain Eukaryota; kingdom Metazoa; phylum Arthropoda; class Insecta; order Lepidoptera; family Pyralidae; genus Apomyelois; species Apomyelois bistriatella. Next base: position 2,003,548 of record OX345705.1, read on the forward strand.
GAAAATAAAAGTCTATAGTTTCCACTTTTAAAATATTTTTATTAACCAATATGAACATTTTTTTTTTGTATAAAAGGTGTTGATAAAAACCAAATCTAAAAATTGTTAAATATGTTTTAAAACTGGAAACAGTCTTTACGGTTGCATCTTCGGAATGTTGCATGCGATTTCCTGCTCTTGCGCACGACAGTCGCATGTCTCATTAATATTCGCATTTTTATCGATACATCGCGATTATCATGCTATATCGGATCGGAAATGCGTAATTGATACTTTTTGTCATGTTACATTGGCTTTTACGTGACTTAACTCCTGGTTCTTAACTGTATCCACACCAAAGTACATCCAAATCGGTCTAGCAGTTTTTATAAAATTCGGTAGCGGTGAAAGCGTAACACATAGACATACAGATAGGCAGACTTTCGCATTAATAATATAAGTATGAATTATAATACAATTATGGATTCTGATGAAAATTTTAATATTAAAGATTATTATTTAAATATTTTAAAATTAACTTTTTAAAGGTGTAAGTGAATAAATAAATAAAATAAATAACAGAAAATAAAATTTCTAGCATTGACATTCAAGCCCTTTATAATATTTAAAAGTGTCTTCAAACTTTTTTACCACTCTTTTTGTTTATTGAAACTGCGGCCCTGTCTCCATCTCTATTCAACCATCTTTTGTCCATTTTTTTTCTAAATTCTAAAATTAATTCGAGAGTCTTTACCCAGGAATACTTATCGCTGAACTAACCATTGTAACAACACGAAATCAAAAACCCCCAACAATGGTATCAATCTAGAGTACTTTGCCACATCGCAGCCTACACGCGTTGGAGATCAAACGATCCTACTTTGCATAACAATGTTATTTTTCTGCAAAATGTCGAAGTAGCGTTTGCAAAAGAGGCAGCGATATAATATAATGCGTTCAATCAAAGTTATATACAATAGGTATAACTTAATGCGAGCCATTTTTCTACCAAAAGGGCCGTAGTGGTAGGTAGATATTATAAAAATAAAGAAAATCAACTATAAATCATGGTTATGCACTTTTGTCATTGTAATAATTCATCAAAATCATTGTATAATATAATCTATCAATTAGTTCTTTAATTGTGAACGTTAAAAGATTATATAAATTTTGATAAACTAATTTCGCTACAAAATCATTTTGCTTTATATGCGGTATTAATTAATTACTTTAAGTAAAAATTATCAGGTATATTATAATACTAGCTGTTGCCCGCGGCTCCGCCCGCGTGGGACTCGGTTATATCGCGCTCAAAAGTAGCCTATGTTTGACCTCAGGTCGTTAACTATATCTCTACCGAATTTCATCAGAATCGGTCCAGCAGTTTAGCCGTGAAGAGGTGACAGACAGACAGACAGAAAGACAGATAGACAGACTTTCGCATTTATAATATTAGTATGGATATATATTTTTTATAATCTTGTGTTTTTTTCGAGAACAAAAACTTTAAACTTGTTGTAGATTAAAAAATGTCTACATCCTTAAAATTATTCCTAACTTCCTCTTCACTCATCACTCATCACTCTCATCATACAATTAAAAGCTTTCTTATACCACTAAAAATTAATTACAGCTACTACTAATAACACCCTTCATTAAAACGATGTGATAAAAATTAAAACAGTTTAATTTCGCTAAAGGAGTTTTGTTTTTCTGACCGTACTATAAAATTTGAATGTCGTAACAGTTATGCGATCGATTCGTGACTGAATTCGATTCAGGTCTATTAGACTTCAAGGAGTTCTAGTTCATGGCACCGAATTATTATGATAAAAATAGGGTGTTTTATAAAAAAAAAATCCTATTAGTATTAATTGTGCTGAATCAACATGTTTTCGGTTTGTTTGAATTTATCTCTTTGATCTCAATTTTCGAAAGCATCAAGGGGAATTTTATGCTATCGTTTTTTAATATAATTAAAACCAAGTAATCAACAAACACTTTTACTTTATTTGTTGTGCTAATGGACAATAATGGACGCTTAACTGCTTGGTTTTCCCAAAGTACTACAACATAGGGATTTTCAAAAATAAAGACCATTAAGAAATCTTATCTGCGATACCCCTGGTGTTGCAGACGTCCATAGGTGTGGTAACCGCTTCCCATTAGTTTGCTTACTAAACGGTATTGAAAAAACTGCCTAAGGCATGTATTTTCGGTCTTCTATATGAATCCGCAGTGCACTACTGCCTGAAGGCATTATTTCTACACTGTACTTATGACGTTTAGTAATCTTCGATTTCAATATTCTTGTTCGTCATATACTTGTCACTTGTCTGTCATTCTGTCAGTACCTTCAAATGACAAATTAAGTCTACGCATTTCAAAGCATAACCTTATGGTATGCGCAAGCGCAACGCAACACTTGTAATTATACAAGCACGGCGTTTTAAATTGAATTCACAGATAATGTTGCAATTGGCCACAATTATTTATGAAATTGTTACCCATAACTTTTTATGATCAAAATGTTTTGCCATGATTTCGTGATTTAATTTAGGTAGTTATATCTTATATTAGTTACAGTACTTACCTACTTTTCAAATATTTGATTATTTTTGTAAAATTAAATTTCAAAATTTAGTATAAATATGCCTCCCATAAATTTTCTTACTGTGGCATCGTTTATGACCATATTATGAAGCTGCAAAATCTATCTATTTTCTTACACTCTTTAAGATTTATTCCGATCCAATACCACGAACGAATACCACTGGTATTACTTTGAATTTTTAATTCTTTTCTATTCCGAACAAATAACCACTTTTTAAATTATTTAATAATATAATAAATCCTCTTTAATATATCTATTCCATAGATGACGTGTCATAGACATAAAAGCTGAATGAAACCGTCTGTAGGGTAGGAAATGACCAGAGTAGCAAGATTAAATGACTTCACTTCGACCAGCATCGCGTATTATCATTCTTCTTTTCTTTTACCTTATCCGACTTTCCCATGTGGGATCGGCATTGTATGTAAGTTCAAAGTAAGTTACTTTCATTTAGATCTATTTCCAGCCATTTCCTGCGTATTATTATGATGGTCTACTTAACTTCAAAATGCGACGCTCGCGCTAAATGTAATGAAAAAAAAAGATGTGGCACAGATGAAAAAATCTCTATTTTTTTTATTTTTTTCCTCCTAAAATAACCATGAAATTGAAGTCACGTAAATTAGTTTATGAAATTTATTTCCTTACTTACCTACTCCGCTGGCTCAGCGACCCGAAGTGGATCTTGGCCTCCGAAACGAGAGAGCGTTTTCAATTATGTATTTTAAAATAAAATAAATATTTATTTTTAAATTTTATACCAAATTTATTGCACCAATTACATAAACTATTAAATAAAACCTAAATATTACTACTTAATTAAAAATAAAAACTAAATAAATAAACTAAATAAAACTAAACTTAATTAAAAATAAAACTAAATAAAAATAATAAAAAGAAAGAAAAAGAAAAAGAGATCACCCACTCATTAGCGTTTCCGGTGCAAAGGTGCCCAAAACACTGGCGGCATTTCCTCGTTGAATTGCTATGGCATTATTATTTATATTTATTCTAAATTTAAGTAATAAAATAGGTGGAGTTAATGCCTTAAGTCTTAAGGCATTAAGTCCACCTTTTTTATTATTACTTAAGGCTTAAGACATTCTCGGCCAGTCAAACCTAAGTACTGAAATTCCGATCTTAAGAGCGGCCTTGACCTCTTGACCACCGCTTTCGTTTAAGTTTTAATTGCTATCATGAGTAGTCATAATATCGTTAACATTAACGTGTGGTTCAATGACCGTGGGTATTAGCTAATCTACTCTATTTACTACAGTAATAGGTTGTGTTTCGTATGAATGTAAATTAAGTTGCAAATTTCACGCAATTTTCAGTCTTTCGTTTTCACTATTTCCTTTGATTTAAGAAACACAAACTTACTTGTTGTTGTTAATTAATAAAAAAAATATTATATTATACTTATTTTGAAGTCAACTATTGATACTCAACCTCTAGTATTAAGGGTAACGGTGCTTACCCTGTCCTCCTTGTATTACAGTTATTTAATACTAGCTGTTCCCCGCGGCTTCGCCCCGCGTGGGACTCGGTTATATCGCGCCCAAAAGTAGCCTATGTTTGACCTCAGGTCTTTAACTACATCCCTACCAAATTTCATCACAATCGGTCCAGCAGTTTAGCCGTGAAGAGGTGACAGACAGACAGACAGACAGACAGAAAGACAGACAGACAGACAGACTTTCGCATTTATAATATTAGTATGGATATGGATATGGATATGACCTACGACTGTATCTCCAGAATACACGAAGGCAATCAATCCTGTAACATAAGCATATGATATAACCATATAATACAGCACTATTACCTTATCAGGGGGCTTAGCCATTCAAAACGCTAACGAATCTCGAAAAGAACAAAATGTATGGGAGTGACATAAGATTGACCACGTGATTTACCGCAGCTTATGTATCCCCTTTTTCTTGACATTCGTAAACGTTATCAGATTGTGAGTTGTGAGTTTGCCAAATCAGGTACCCTGGGCTCTGAAGCGTAAGCTGAAGATGCAACCGGGAAACACGCTCGGACGAAGAAGAAAGGGAATTGTATTGTATTGTACTTATGGTCTTAATGACAGCGAACCATTTTCATTAGAACCAAAGGCCACACACACGCCAAGGCTACACATTACTGTTAAAATATCGATCTATCAATTGATTGAAACACTGACAACAACATATTAATAGCATGCTACTGGCTACACATATCAAATATTGCGGTAGCCCTTAGTGTATTAAACAAGCTGGAGACGCCACGCGCACCTATTTTAACGTGAAACAGTGTACCATATTCTGTAATAATACATGTACAGTATCTTATTAGTACCTTGAGCTCTGAAGCGTAAGTTGAAGATGCAACCGGGAAACTTGCTCGGTCGAAGAAGTATTTGATTTTATTAAATGGTACACAGGCAGAATATAAGCGAAATAATAAATCCAATATTATAAAAATCCATATTTACAGAGCTGGCCTATACTCCGTCAGGGTGTGTATAAATGCATCATTTGATTTCGTCGCTAGCACACACTTGATATAGCATTAAATTAATAATTTATAAAAACTCACGACACTTTTTGTTTTTATTACTCGAGTATATTTGCAGAAATTTGATTACCTTTCCCCACTTTCACCCCCACAACTTCGAAACGGCTCAACCGATTTTCATCAAATATGTCTTAAGAACACTCGCCCATAAGTCAGCTTTAACACAAAAAAAAACTAAATTGAAATCGCTTCATCCGTTCGGGAGCTACGATGCCAGAGACAGACAGACCGACTGACAGACAGACAATCAGCTACGTCAAACTTATAACACCCCTCTTTTTGCGTCGGGGGTTAAAAAGTATCCACATAATCAAAAGATACACGCACACTAGTAAAAACAGTCGGTGACCACTCTGGTTGGATTAATGCTCTAAGCGGTAGCCATGTCCGCCGGTATATAATATGCTTCATAAAATATGACGGAAACTGGGCCATTAAAATGACAGTTTCAGGTGACCGTACGAAGGTCAAATAACTTACAATGATTGATGTTACGAGTACACGGATTAAATATTATGGATTAAGTATATTTAAATTAGGTAGGTATTATAAATTCTACTAGAAATTACATATATTTAATAGTAAAAAACATTTTGGTAGGTCGTATTGCTGCCAGTCTTATTTGTGATTTAGATTGACAATATATTGTAGTTGTATAAATTAGAGTTTATATGAGTACGTTTGAACGAAAGCAATTTTGTGTGGAGGAGAGACAAAAAGTTTGGTTATGGGAGAGAATTTATGGCAAAAAAAAAAAAAAAAATGCATTTCCAATTGCTATCCATAAAGAGCTATTTTTTTCATTTTCCATTAAGTTTCATTTTTTACAGACCTCCCTCGCTTTCTCTAGACTCTTCACTCTAGTCATACAAAAGTATTTAATTTCAACTAGCTGTTGCGGAATCCGTTCTCGTGGGAGTTCCGGGATAAAATATAGCCTATGTGTTGTTCCAGGGTCTAAGTAATCTCTATTTTAAACAGACAAATGGGTTCAAATGTTTTCATGTAAAAGAGTAACAAACATCCATATAAACTTTCGCGTTTATAACATTGATAGGGGGATATATTATTTTATCTAGTGACTATAACACTATTAGTCGTAAAATAAAACCATATGTAGTGGCAAATTATATATAAATAATTTGGAATCGCGCGCGGTCTCAACAATTTTTTTCATCTATGTTAAACTATATTTTTGAATATCAATAAATATTTTCACAACATGGCAAAAAGAGCGGGAATAATGTAACAACAATAAAAACTGGAACGTCGAACGGATTTATTTTTTATAAATTAGTTTAGTGGCCAGTGCAACCTTTTACATTTAATCCTTAACATCTAGTTTTATCAATTTCAAATCATTTCAAACGCAGTGTCGTAATAGCAACAGTAGCGGAACATATTGTAAATATTCATGAGTGAACTGCGGCGCGATACAGATTCCGCGGGTTCTGTGCCCTAACACAGAATAGGTAGTATCTAATCTACCTACTTACATACCTAAATACGATTATAATAAGGTCTATATTTATAAAATGAGAATTATCTGATCAAGTGACTTAAATGGTGAGACTCTGCTACCTACTTACTGTGAAATGTAAAGAAGAATAAATGAATTTGAAGTTTATTATGGAGAATGAAAAAAAATTCGTATTTGGATATAAGTTTATTTGGAATAGTGATCTAAATCTGCCCTTAAAATATTTGCAGTTGATTTTTGTTCACCTTATATATAAACACACTCCTTCTTACTTATTCATATATTACTAACAATCACAGTTTCTATTCGATATCTATCTTACACTGTGGTGCAAGTTATAAGAAAGATGCTACCTAGGATCAGCTTAAAAACGGAGTCACGGAGTATTCGCCGCCAGTAAACCTTGTGACGACACTGCAATGTGGTCAATATTTTTATGGCTTAAAATAGTATATTTTAAACTACTAATGTTTTCAAGCAAAAGTCAGACTATTTGTTACGCTTTCATGGCTAAACCGGTAAACCGATTTTGATAAAATTAGGTATGCATATGGTTAAGGACCCGGGGTTAAACATAAGCTAGTTTTTGACACGATATAGTCGAGTACCACGAGGGTAGAGCCGCGAGCAACAGCTAGTATTAAAATAAGCGGATGTTTAAATTAGGACTATTTTCTAAGGATATAGGGCTACCTACATAGAATAATCAAGATCAAGGATTTTACAGGTTCGAATGCAAAAGTAACTAGGTAACTTTGATGATTGATTACTTACAATAATAATAAAGTATTGCTACCTATATAGAAGGATCAAGATCAAGAAATTTATAGCTTTGACTGCAAAAGTGACTTTTGTTGATTGATTAGTTCGTTATAATATTAATAAAGTTATGTATAGAATAGTTTCCCGTCAGTAGTTTATCAATTATACCACTTACTCAGAAAATATAGAGCTACAATTATTTATACTGCACTGTATACAAATGAGATTTTCTCTCAGACTGGTTTAGTTTCCCCATAATAATACTTTAACGCGATATACACAGGCTCTATCATAATAATATAAATAATCACATAATATCATAAGCTCAGCGCTGTCACGTTTACATTTTAAGCCTTCTATGCTGACATAGAAGAAAAATAATAACATAGAATGTATCAGCTGCTTCTCTTCCCGCGCAGATTGTAAAAGCGACCGAGAGAATCGTGAAATGGCGATGCAACTAGCAACCCATCACTATTTATTTCTTGTTTCAACAACCATTATGCTAAACGTGATCTTAAGCTTTATGACCCTAGGCTCTGTCTACCCCGTATGTACCCATTTTGCGAATGTACTAAATGCGACTAAACCTGACTTATTACTTAGACACAACCATTACCATGTGCAACATTATGACCTATTTTATTACTGTCTCTAACCATTACTTTACATAAGTCATTGCATTTTTGCCCATGCAATTATAGCGTTGTGCAAAGATACAATCGCACTTAATTGTCTCGAATGTTCTAATTATTTAATTAGATTCATATTGTATGCGACTCTCTCACACTTCAGAGAGAATGTATGAGTTGCCAAAGCTTGTCAAAATAGTTCAAGTGTAAGGTCATAATTGAATAAAGGTCAAATTTTATTGTTTTATTTAAATAACTAGCTGTCCCGGCGAACTCCATACCGCCTCAACCTGCACTTTACTCACCGTTTAAACCTTCCCTGAACTTCCACAAATATTTCAAGACCATAATTAGCCAAATCGGTCCAGCCATTCTCAAGTTTTAGCGAGACTAACGAACAGCAATTGATTTTTATATATCTACTAGCTGTCCCGGCGAACTCCGTACCGCCTGAACCTGCACTTTACTCACCGTTTAAACCTTCCCTGAACTTCCACAAATATTTCAAGACCAAAATTAGCCAAATCGGTCCAGCCATTCTCAAGTTTTAGCGAGACTAACGAACAGCAATAGATTTTTATATATATAGATATACATATACTATAGACATTTTTAATGATTATTTTTTTTATAAAGTTCGGTAAGAGTAAAATCCCCCTAATGAAAAAAATAAGAACACTTCTTAGATTCCACAATAATCGCCAATCCATACATGATCAGGAAACTTTCTGCGTCACCTAAGATTACCATTAAACTTACTTATGTTGATAATAAACATGAAAATTGAAAGTGTTTAAAATCTAAAATCAAGTTTAATATCCGCTCACCCATTATTTTTGCCACCAAGGCATTTGGAACCTAAAACTGGAAATTTAGTCGATAGTTACTAAGGTTAACCAGTATGACCCAGATTCCTAAAGATCTTTAGTTAGAAATTATATTAATTTTTCCGATCGGTTTCGCGCCAAAATGTCACAAAGTAATAGTTTTTCTATTGTGTCTGGATTCTGTGAGCCAACAGGTTAAATATTTTTTTTAATATTGGTTATTATTACAGCCGTATATATTTTCAGCTATATTGTCCAAAGGCTACGCTAACCACTTACCATAAGCCGTATGGCTGTTTGTCTACAAATTTGGATAATTAATATGCTTCAAGACCTGGGCCCATTTTGCTACTTTTGAACCTATCTACACTTTAATACCCTTAGATAATTGCTTTCAAATACTGTAAGTTGATTTTTTTTCTTACTCTATACGTTCATAAAAATAACTAGGTACATAAGTTACAATACTTAGTCGTATTCATATGAAAAATGGGCATATAACACGCACGCGCCGCCATGTAATATGAACAATTACATACACGACAATACGATTCACCGTGACCCTGCGTTTTACATGAAAAACTATTATTACGACCTAAATAATAGTCTTTAAGTTTTTAAGGTCGCCTATTATTTATACTAGGTATAGTTTTTTGTTATATAGGTTGTAAGTTTTTTTTTTTAAGAGATAGTCCACTTTCAGCACCAGTTTTTCAGCACCTGCACATTCAGCACCTAGCCTAGTTCACTTGGAGCACCTATTAATATTTTAGCAGTTGCTGAAAGTGGACACAAATGTATATTTACATTTTAGCTCACTTTAAGCACCTATACAATATAACAGAATAGTGCTCGCTGCACGCTTATGGTAGGCGCACATCTTTATTCTTATCAATAGAATACTAGACTTAATATTATCTGTCACCGAAATAACTTGTTTATCAGCTCAGCTTAGGCGTGAAAATGTAAGAAAATAATTTAAAAATAAAAGTAGTTTACTACTACTTTTTACCTATTAGGTATGTCGAGCAGTAGTGGGTCATGTGTCCATTTTTTTTTGTTAGATAATTACTTAGGTGCATTTTTTATTTCGTTCGCATCACCATCGAAACAATAGCCTTAAAATATACCTAGTGCTAAACAATCAAACTTGACCTTCACCTGTGAGGTCAAAACCAAACAATCATAAGTTATAAGTTTCATTTGATTCATTACACTGGCCTAGTTTTTGTAAATACGCATCATGCATTTTTAAATTATATTTTTTAAGATATTAGTTAGTAATACAATTATTGATTCATTATGCCTGTCCGCTACTCAAGCTTTTAGGAAAATTCACATTGTAGGTATCTAAATAATAGGTATAGGTACTTTTCTTTAATTAGCAACCGAAATTTAGCATGTCTTTTATTTCTATCGTCTACACATCTCCACGCTTGAAGCAAATACCATAAGTATCAATTATATTTACATAACATCGGACACCTTCCGACCAAATGGTCAGATAACATGAAGAAGGTTGCACTGACGACCTCCGTGGCGTAATGCCTGACCGCTACTCAGGAGGTCCCGGGTTCGATCCCCGGTCAGGTTAAGATGAAAAATGATCTTTTTCTGATTGCCCTGGGTCTTGGATGATATTTGTTATAAAATATAATATCGTTGAGTTACATTAGATAGTCCCATAACACAAGTCTTGAACTTACTTTGGGGCTAACTTGATTTGTGTGTCTTGTCCTTATATATTTATTTATTATTTATTTATATTTATTTACTACACGTAGGCGCTGGATGCTGGCCGCTTCCAAACGGTCATTTTGGAATTTAGGAAAGTCTATGTCCAGCTGTGAACAGCCTGAAGCTGAAATGATGATGATGTTTCAAGTTTCAAGTTCATGATGAATATATTTCCGGGGTATAAAAAATCAAGAACATTAAGGTGCCAGCTACGCGGTGCAAGACAAAGTTTGAAATTTGAAACAATGCACCAGCTTATTAGTGTTAAGCTTTACAAAGCTTGGTGTTAAACGCTAAGCTGTTAGTAATTAGGTAGGAAACGCAGCTCGAAGGTGTCTACCTGTGTTACACGGTTAATATCACACGCAAATTACTACAGTTGCTTACAAAAGTCTTAATTTATCGGAACAAATAAAAAATTCGATTCTGTATTTTTTCTATTTTTTTGCCTTATTGAAATTTACCCTCTTTTTGTTGACACGTTGATCTACTTCTAATACAAATTATATTTAGTACCGTTGTAAACCCAAGACCGTGGCCACCACATTATTACCATTTCTCATCATCACCATCATTGCGTATGGTTTTTATCCTGCATGGATAAAACTTCAATGTTTAATTTTTCAGCTAGCTTGCAGCAGCTGTGGTTTTGTGGTTCGTTGTTCCGTCATGAAATCAGAAAAGTGTGCATTTTTTACTACAAAGGAATCTCATTAACTACACTACGCTACTAATGTTTAATCTCACTATGTGTACTAACCTTAAATTATAGGTAACTCCTCCAAAATAAAGACATTTTAAAATATATATATCCTTTGTTAAGCAGCTCAATTAAAACGGTCAATTAAGAGTTTAAAATCTGCAAACAATGTATTTGATAACACATTATAATTTTTACGGAAACATTCATATTTGTCCAATCATGATAACGAAAACAATACAAAACGTCCATAACCGATGTCGTAGCCTTCACGAAACCAACCATTATAAATAATCTCAGAATCAAAACAATGTGAAATTAGCATAAAATCCCGGAATTTATTATGATTTTTCTAACAATTTATGTGCGTGACTGTACTTCTTTGTTCCAAGATGTATGAACGCGAATCTTGAATTTTTCGTTATGCATCAGCTAGTCGTATTTTAATTGCATCAGACGAAGATATCATTTTAAAGACATGTGTCAGTTTCCCTGGATGTCTTGAATATTTGGCAGGAAACGGTCTTCCGTCACAATTTTTGATCGGTCAATAATCAATTTCACTAGATAGTATAAATCATCTAGAATCTTTAAAACTACGCAACGGATTGTGATGCGGTTTTTTTTTAATAGATAGAGTGATTCAAGAGGAAGGTTTTTATGCCCATGCGAAGCCGGGCGGGTCGCTAGTTGCTTATATTTGATTTATTATTAAAACCAGTTTATGATTTGGTGTTCCTAAATATAGAACACAACAGTCGCAAAAGCTGTTTTTTATGTGGGATGTTTACCCTGAAATTAGCTATATTTTCGACTGACCCGTGCGACAGTTTTCAATATTTACTTACTGCGATGGCTCAGCTACCCAAAAAGGAACTTGGCCTCCGACACCAGAGCTCTCAACCGCTCCCTGCAACATTGTAAATCAAAAAATTTTAAGAAATAAATAAAGATGTGTACCCTTTTACTACCCAGTAAACAGAAATACAAAGAGAGAGAAAAAAGAGAGAGAAAAGAAAAGTTAGTTAGTTAGAACCGCAAAATAGACGGGCATCCCACCCGCACAAACAGACTGAAAGATGAAGTGTGAAAGGATATAGTATGAAGCGTGAAAGTACGAGAAGCATATATGCGAGAACTGGAATGAATCTGATAGATATAGGCTCTGACTCTGTCCGAGGTAATAGAAAAAAAAAAAAAAAACCGCTCCCTGCTCAGCGCCTTCTCTTGCCAGTTGGCTTTTTGGAGGGTTTTCAGGTCCGTTCTATCTCACTCCTGCGGTACCTAGAACGACATACACTTCAACTTCAATATTTAGATGTATCTATTTGTGTACCAAACAACAAAGTACGATCGATCAGATGGTTAGATGTCCTGAAGAAGGTCGCAGGCAGGCGCTGGATGCAGGCCGCTTCCAACTGGTGAATTTTGGAAATCATTGGGGAAGGCCTATGTCCAGCTGTGGACAGCCTGCGGCTGAAATGATGATGATAACGATCGATTAGAAGTCGCTTCTCTACGTCGTCTAAGAAACATTATACAGTTCCACTTAACGGTTTTAAACATTCAAGATAATATTTTTAATGTCTTCTTGGACTAAAATTACCGGCTTAGATTCAATGTTGTCATTACTTCTTTATAATTTCCTTGCTCTTTATCTTTATTTTACATCGATAGCATATCAGCTGACATCTTTACTAAATACCTAACCTTTAAAACATAGGAAACTAAGACCTTGCCAAAATTCCACCGCCCTACAACAAAAGACGATAATGTAGGTCAGTCCGGGACAAATCGTGAATAGTTTCTATCAGGCTCTGTCAAGGTGAACAGTGAAGAGATAGGACTTAATGTCAATTGTATAAGGTTAGCGCCTGTCTATAGAATTCCTAGACTCGATATTGACATAATTATCATCAATAGATTTAAGACCGTGAACTTTAGTAAGTAAATTGGTAAAACAGTTCTGTTCACGCCATTTACAAAGATATGAACTTTGCAGAGGAATTTTGACACGCTTCTTTCATTCTAAAATAATCTCCTATTAAGTTACGATGTATCACTTTTATTGTGCATTTTATTTTTTTGATATAAATATGAGTGTTGTTGCAATTTTCTCTTTTTATTTTTAGGGTTGCGTGGAATGATTGCTTGCCTACATTAAATAGTTACTACTTGTATACTAGATGTAGGTACTCTCTTCTCTTTAATTCGTAATCTTTTCCGTATTGCAAAACGGAACGAAATGATTTAATTATTTTTTATATTTTTTTTCATATTAGTGATAATTTATACCCCAGAAACAACACTTGGTGTAGCAGGCGGACATAAAGTTTAGATGTAAAGTTTTGAGTATATTATGATGAATTATGAAGTACATTCGCTATATAAAAATTCTATAAATATTTAAGTAGCTTTCTTTATTTGTCATCGTCAGCTTTATTTTTATTTTTTAGTTTCTACTCACTATTATCTTCGGATATTTAACTTTTTTGACACCTCTACAAGAAGAAGAATAAAAATAGAATATCTAACGTCTTAGTTCAGATAGCTACACCAACTTTGATCTCAGTATTAGCATAGAAAATATACACTATGCGAAGTATTAGCAATCTCGAAACAATTGAATCCAGCGCATCCGAAATTTCAACAAGCCACATTACCACTTTATTTGCGCAAGAAACTTTCATTGTGTTCAAAAATATGGGTAATTACACACTTTCGCCTCCAGACCCGCTCGCATGGAAATTAAGGAAATCGAAATTAAGCAGTTATATGAAAGTAGAATGCTGCGTAATGATGGAAAAGTGATGTCAGATGACAAGCGAGAGTTCGCTAAGTGATGACGAATGGAAAAAATATCAAACTATTTTTAACAACTTTTGGGTTGCAGGTTGAATTTTTTGAACAACATTTAAATAACAAGTTTGTACAATAAGCTTTTATAAGGCTATAAAATTTACTAGTAGATAAAAGCCTCGATAGAACCAGTTCCAAAACTCTGGATAAATCACTCTGGTTACCCTAAGGTTGACTGGAAGAGATTGCCTTAGCGATAAGTCCGCCTTTGCGCCTCATTCTTTTAAGTTAAACTGTTTTATGTAATTTTATTATTTTATGGTGCAATAGTCTTTGTATTGTATAAATTTAAGGTAAATTTCTTTAGTAAAGTAAAAAATTTAAATAAAATAAAGTATATATATAGGATTTTTTATGTTTTCCGTCTCAATTTAGATCATGTAGTCAGTTTATGAATTTATTTTAAAGCAGTAAATACAAGTAACGGGGATTATAATATAAGAAGATGAGAATTTGTAGTAGGTAGAGTCCTTAACTGCTTCAAATTAAATTCTCAAACTGACTGCATGATCTAGATTAACACAGAAAACATAAATTCCTAATAAGCTTGGTTTGCCTAACAGGTGATAAGAACAGTAGCGTCGTGCGAAAACCAGCTATTGTGGTGCCGAGGCTGGTTCTCATAACACCAATGACAGCCAAACAATAGTCAGTAATTAGCCGGAACCAAGGTTGAAGGGACCCAAAATTCACTTCCTTGGTTAATTTGGAGAAAAACTGTCACATTGTCTGATGTTTGTCTCAATCTCTATGTTGTAATTGTGACGACCTCTTTGGCGGAATGGCAAACGCGTAATATTTCGATTCCGCTTAACTGTTATCATGTAATCAGTTACCTTAAATTCAGTACCTAGTTTTGATAAGCGTGAGTCAGTTCGATCAACTAAACCGAATAACTAAAAATTAACTAGTGAAAAAGAACATTTGTCCAGATTCGGGACGGTATTATTGGCAGCAACAAATCATGGCCCAAAAAAAAACTTTCACAAATTCTATTTAAAAAATCTGATGACTACGCAAAAGCTGTTATGAAATCTCTAGCTTCGTCATCAATCATAGCTAGACTCTGTCTGTAATCAGATTCTAGACCTGCGTTTGTTTTTGTTACAGGAACATTCAAAGCAGTTGCTGGATCATCTCACTGAATCGGAAAAAGTGTTTCTATTCGGCGCCAACCACAATGGTGAGTGACACCGTTATCGAGACATTGAACTGTTGACCTATGGCCTGATATTTCGCCTTTATTTAATTTGTAACAGTCACATTTTGTGCTCTTCTTATTTGATACTTTATTGTTGTTATGTGATATGACACAATAATTCAACATTGCTCTATTGTGACTACCACCGTGGTATTATCTAAATCAGATACCTCACGATTCAGAGGCCGTTAGTTCGAATAGATGGGAAGTATACTTTGTACAAGCTTTGAGTTATTTTTGTTCTACTTGATTGTTAACGAGGTACTCAAACGTATTGTAAGCAATGCCGAAGAGCGGGCGAAGTGAAGAAAGCGGACCTGCAAGAAAACAAAAAGAAGAAGATGAGTTAAGCAACCAAGAATTCGGCCCGCATAAGATAGGCGTGCGGATATCATAGCTCTTAAATCACTACTTGTATTTTCTTGATATGTAAATCATACCTTGTCGTTGTGCCCTGAAATCTTTAGACACAGTACGCAATTAATTCATTAATAATATAATTTCACAGAAAGATAGGATGGTTAATCTTTTTATACATGTCCAGACTTATTACGATTAAATTTATCGCAATTTGAACCAACCTGAAAGCAAATTTAATACTTTTTACAGAAGCACAGTTCGAAATAGCACACTTAAAACAGACGAGGCGTCGCAAGCGATCGCTATTCCACGAAGACCAAGAACTGCTATCTTTGAAGAAACATCTTGACTTGAAACTTAATCCTAGAAACAGTTTCCTAGATCCCCAGTTCCTACTAATGAGAAGATGGTCCAATGACACCGAAGCGGTGTTAGACCAACATTCTGATGAAGAGTTGGATTTGTGTTATTATAAGAGTGAAAATGCTGCGTTGTATGCTTGCGATGATGTGGTAAGTATAAATAGATAAATACTTCTAGACATATTTAGTACATTTCAAATTTTTGCTAACATCCTCGTATGGGTGGTATGACCATAACAAGACAAACATGTCAGGCATATATATATATATATATATATCTACAGCCATAATCCGTGCACGAACCTCTTGAGAATACAATCTGGAAATTGCTAAAATGAGACTTATAATTGTTTGTATTTTATGTGGACATGAATAAATAAATACTATAAGCTCCGAATATATTCTTAAGCTTAAGGTATAATCAGGAGTACGCTAAAATTGTGATGTCGTTATTTTATAATATAGTCCTATTTTCATTTCAATAATGAAGTTTTGTCATAAAAAACTCATACAAAAACAATCAATTAAAAATCATAGTCATGTATGTAGTATGTTAGTATGTATTCCCACTATGAGATAATAAACTCGGCACACAATAGAGTATAATTGTAATCACATTACCTTGTAATAATGCCTAATTGCGAAATCTTATTATTTTTACAGAGAGGATTAGTCAAAAGTGATGATAGTTACTATTTTATTCACCCGTTACCAGAAAGATTTCACCAAGAAGATGCTAAAGCTCATGTTATAGTTAGAAGACAAATAAATGATTTAAATAATCATGGTGATGAAGAAACTTGTGTAGAAAGAGATATCGAAACTTTTCTAACACCAGAACCAGTAAAAACGTGGACTAAACATAGAAGAAAAAGAGACGTGGACACTAATGAGTCGAAAACTAAAGATAGCTTAGAAGGATTCAAATTGAATCTAGCTCATAGAAACAAGACTATAGGTACGTTTGTCAAGAAATTAGTAAAAGATACGCAGAGACAAAAACGGGCAATATTACCGGCTGTGTTTGTTGAAACAGCCGTGTTTGTAGATAGAGATTTATACAAGCACATGACAATAAACTTCCCGAAGGATACTGAAAGGGAATTAGTCAGATTTATTCTAGCTATGATTAATGCTGTGCAGTTGTTATACCATGATCATTCTTTGGGTCGACCAGTGAATTTTATTTTGAAGAGACTTGAAATTCTTCATGAAGATCCAGCTAATTTAAAAAGACCTCATGACATTGATAGGTTTTTAAGTAATTTCTGTACATGGCAAAGACTGGAGAATCCACTTGGCGACAACGATCCTCTACATTGGGACCACGCTTTAATTTTGACTGGATTAGATTTGTATGTAGTCAATAAGAATGGGAAAGTGAGCAGTCAAGTCGTTGGTAAGTTAACATGTGGTTTTATCTTATAATTTATAACATTTTATCCCACAATTGAAAGTAAATCAACAACATAGTACTAGATTTTAGAAAATTGCAAATTTTGTCATGCATCGTTTTCAGTTTCAGAAAATTCTGCTATATCTAAAGTTTAATAAGTACCTAATTCCAACAATTTTCAACGCAGTCTTATTCAAAGCCATTAAGATAATGACTTGTATCTACGAGTAATGGACATGATTACCACTCATAAACTCAAGAATTACGAGTACAATCTGTCTAAAATATTTCTTCGCCAAAAGCCAATGTGATAAATATGTGTTTGATTTTTTTGCACTTATTGGGATAACTTTCTCAGCATCTGTTAGTTGACTGGTAAAAAAGGCAACGGGTTTAAGCCATTTATATATTTTGTAATAAAGTTAGATACCTTAATAAATAGAACCTTTAAAAAGTATAAAAAAATAACCAAAAACTTTGACTTTGAAAAACAAAAAAAAATATATTATAAAATTCTTATGCTTCGTTCTCTTGCCCGTGAAGCATGGTAGCAAGAACACTGGCTGCGTTCCCCCTCTGGATAGCTATGCTAATCCTTTGGGCGAAGAAGCAGCCAGCCCTCTTGTCACCAGCGGCGGAGTTCAGTCGCGAAGAGATCTTTTTTCTTTTTTCTTAATAAATTAAAAAAACTACCTTCATAATCCCTATTAGTGATGTTTAATCTATTCTTTTGTTTTTAGGTCTTGCCCCTGTTGCTGGCATGTGTACTGTCACAAGTAGCTGCACAGTAAATGAGGGAAGACATTTTGAGAGTGTTTACGTGGTTGCTCATGAAATCGGACACAAGTTAGTATTTCTAGCTTACATTTAACATACTAATTATTTCTTTGAAAAAAAATTGGAATTAAAAAAAAAACATAAAAAAGGGTTCAAGTAAACCAAGGCTCGTTGATATGAAACAAAAAAAGGAAAAGAAATGTTGTTTTGTATCAAATCAATTGTGATGATGATTTGAAAGGGTAACTTTATAACAGACTAGGGAAGTGATATTATAGTAGTGGGTTTATTTAATTGTTACAAGTATTTTGTTAAACATCTAAATAGATTATAATATCATAATTTAATTTAATATACATAGTCAGTTTTTACTGTTTTAAATTATACTTTATTACACAGATAAGTTAACTACTTAATTTATCGAATTAAATGTTAGTAATATTGTTATCTTATAATATTATCTAGTTATATTGTGACAAGTTGATCTAGTGATGAGTGTGGAGGAAGCGAGAGAGGTATGTAAGGATCGTTGCCAATGGAAATCTCTAGTCTCTGCCTACCCCAACGGGAGACAGGCGCGATGATATGTATGTATAAAAGGTGAATTTAAATCAACTGCAAATATTTGGAGGGCAGATTTAGACCACTAAACTGAACAACTTTCCTAAATAAACTTACTTATGTCGAAATAAGAAAAACATTTTTTGACCTCCCATACAAATTGAGAACCAGCTGATCTAGTTTAGTATGGAGAGTGAAAAATAAAATTTCATATTTTGATATAAGTTTATTTGGAAAAGTTGTTCAGTATAGTGGTCTGTATCAGCCCTTAAAATATTTGCAGTTTATTTGAATCCACCTTATACAATGACAAGTTGTACTAATATAAATTTACTTTTACCTTATTGTAGTCTAGGAATGCGTCATGATGGGCCTCTAGCAGACAACGGCTGTGACCCAAGCGCTTACATAATGAGTCCAACGCTGGGCAGCGGAAAGATCACCTGGTCACAATGCAGCAAGAGTTATCTACAGAAGTTTTTGGAGTAAGTAGAAGACACCTCTAGTTAATAATGTTGATTTTTATTTATTTATTTATTTAGCTTTATTTCCCTTACAAACTATTGCAAATTATTTATAGTGTACTTAGATATTTGTTAGTAATGTTAGTTTATGGACTTAAAAATTATGTTAGTAACTATTATTATGTGTAAGAGCCGGCTTTTGCGGTAAAAGCCTCCTCCAAAATGTTCCAGTTGGCTCTATCTCTTGCCAGTCTGGTCCATGTGTTTCCAGCTGTTGCCACAATGTCGTCACTCCATCTTTTTAATGGTCTGCCCTTTCTTCGTTTTTTGTATATTGGATACCAGTTTGTAATTATCTGTGACCATCTTTCATCCTTTACTCTCTGAACATATTGATATAGGATCTGAATAATGTTGATATAAGGGAATAAAACAGAAATACAATAAAATTTAGTCCCCTTGATTAAAAGCAAACGTCAAGCTGGGCTCTCAAGCAAAGGTCAAATGCATCGAGTCAACACGTTCGAACAAGTAAATTTAGTCTCCTGTTTTATCCCTTCGTCGTCTTTTATGTAAATTGTATAGGTATAATTTTGTCAGCGACCGGAAGGAACAATACAACCCAAATAGCGTTACGCGGTCACCAATGACCGTTTGAATTTTGAGGCAGATATAACTTTCCGTTCTTATTAAAGTGAAGTAAGGCACAAAGTTTTATCTAGACGCAGTACTTATATTAGAAAAAAAACAGTTTTTTTTTAAATTCATATCCTTTATCTCACCATCTTGTTTTAAGATGCCTTTTGCTTTTAATTTCCACTCACCGCTACTCTCGAGGTCTCGGGTTCGATCCCCGGTCAGGTCAAGATGAAAAATTATCTTTTTCTGATTGGCCTGGGTCTTGGATGTTTATCTATATAAGTATCTATATATATATATATATATATATATATATATATATATATATAAAAATGAAACCCGTTTTCCGTTGTCACGACATAGCATGAAAACGGCTTGACCGTTTTGGCTGTTTTTTTTTTGTAGTTTTCTAATACTCTGTACAAAGTTCTTACGGAAAAAAATATTAAGAAAAGCGGTACGAAGTTCTCCGGGTCAGCTAGTTTGTTATAAAATATAGTATCGTTGTTAGTATCCCATAACACAAGTCTCGAACTTACTTTGGGGCTAACTTGATCTGTGTTACTTGTCCCTTAAAAAAAAATCTATCATTATTTAGTACCGTACAATCGCGCTGTCTTTTGGACCATGGCAATTCGGCTGGGCAGCTGGATCACAGCGCCGAGGGCATCCTTCCCGGGGAGAGATTCGACGCTGATCAACAATGTAAGTATCAAAGTGTACGAGGTACACTATAATTTTATCACTTAGCGTTTTTACACGTGCCGCGATCATTCGATAAGTGTCAGTCAGTAAATTCAGTTCATTTTTTTTGTACCTCTCTACCCTAAGGTTGGCTGGAAGAAATTGCATTAACGATGAGTCCCCCTTTGTAGTCATTTTCATCTTCGTTCCTGTACAATCCAATGATGTGGGTGAATGAATTACTTTGGGGCTAGCTCAATCTGTGTGATTTTAAAAAAAATGTATTTATGAATTGGTGCAATAAAGTATTTATTTATTCATTTTTATATTTTAATTCAGGCGGTTTTATTTACAATCAGTAATAAGCCTTCCGACTCCTATCATTATTATATCACAAGTGTAGGACACTATCAAATCACCCTACACGAAGCTTAGAGAAAATTCTTAAGCCTTCGCTTCATTTTCATTGACAATTTTAAACTGATGATGGATAACGAAAGGTTCTTAAAACTATACTAACATTATCCTACACTAACACATATTCTTAAATAGCAACGTAACGTATACGTAACCTGCTTATTTTTAATCCCCGACGCAAAAAGAGGGGTGTTATAAATTTGAAGTGTCTGTCTCTGGTATCATAGCTCCCAAACGGATGAACGATTTTTTTTTGTCATTATGGTGACTTATATGTGAGTGTTCTTAGACATGTTAGATAAAAATAGATTGTAACGTAAGTTGTGGGGTTTAAGTGGGGAAGAATAACCGAATGTCTGCAAATATACTTACCTACTCAAGTGGGGTCACAAATGAAAGCGCTTCACGTGCACATAACAAAATAATATGTTCAATGAAAATCGGTTGAGCTGTGAAAAAACTCTGGGGGTATAAGTGGGAAAAATATCTAATGTCTGCAAATATATGTGGGGGGGGGGGGGGAGAACCTCGACCCACTAAAAATAAAATGTGTCGTGAGTTCTTTTAAAATTTTAATTTAATGTTTAATTTTATTGTTTGCCTTTAAAATTATTTTCCATAAACATACCCATTACATAACCATTTAATAACTACAGGTATGCTCAAATACGGCCGTGGGAGCCGTCACTCTACCGCTCAAAATCTAGAAGATATATGTCGAGATCTACACTGCCAGAGAGAGAGGTACACCTGGACTTCACACCCAGCACTGGAAGGCACCAGATGTGGCGAAGATATGGTTAGTGCTTCGAATAATAAATGAATGAAAAATTATTTATCCAAGAAACTAGTCTCATATGTGTCAGTATAAACTTAATGGAAGTGGTGTTAGTAACATGTAAACTAAAATACAAGGAGAAATATTAACTATGTATAATAATGTACCTATGTATAATGATCAAATGCATGTCGACTTGCGACGATGATAAGTTACACTGAAAAAAGTATTTTACCTAACTACTTCGGCCATTTGAGAAATAACCAAATTTTGACAACATACTCATGAAGTAAACTTGATTTGACAAAAGTGATTTACAAAAAAAAAGACAAGTTTTACGTTACATATTGCAAAGTTTTTTGTGCCACAGCTTGACGAAAGTTTGGTTGTGTATAAGTATTTTTTTCAGTGTAGTTAATAGTTTTTTTTTTTTATTTTAGCTTTCTTCTTCTAAAAGCGCCTCTCCAACTAGCGAAGGTCAACGATTAGTCTGTTTAAGTCCTCCTTTTCTTTAGCCCTTCGAAATAGCTTTATTTATTTGTTTATTTTCAAATTCATGTACACAGATAAATATACAAAACAAAATAACATATAATAAAGAACATTAGTACAAGGGTGCTGCTTATTTCTAAAGAAATCTCTTCCATAGCAGACCCGAGAGAGGAAACGAGAAGAAAAGGGTAACAGGCGTGTACCAGAATATTATAATATAATAAATATACATACATAAGTACATACATATTTAAATAAATATATATACCAATTAAATAAAAATATACTTACTTAAACTAAATATACATTTCTTATGCTATAGAAAGGTAATAATCCTTTATTTTAGTTTTAGTTTAGAAGCCGCGGGCGAGAGCTAGTACAATAAAATTTTGTTTCAGTACTGCCGTGGTGGGGAATGCGTAGAACGCGAAGGGTCAGCTATACCACGAGGGTCGTGGGGTCGATGGACCGGTTGGTCGGAATGTGCGTCCGCTTGTTTGCTCGACGAGACTCACTCGCCAGCTGCTACTGGTGTCGCCGTGGCCAATAGGAAGTGCAATAGACCGAGGTAAGAAGCTGAATTTTGATGAGGTTATGGCCAATAGGAAGTGCAATAGACCGAGGTAAGAAGCTGAATGATGATGTTACTAATTTGACCTTAGATCAATGTATAACGTAGGTTGAATTTACTAATTACTAAAGGTATGTGTGAGGAGAGAAGATAAATCCAGGTTTCAGCGAATCGCACAATATTTATTATTTGTACTTTACAAAAGGTTAGACTCTTAAGGATAACCGTTAAGGTGACACCTCGGTGGACACTAGCGCCACCGTCATTTAAAAATCATTACTCACTGAAAACACAAGATATCAAAAATCCCTCTGCTGTAATTAAGGTTCTGGATCTGATGTTAATTTTAAACATTTTAAATTATTAAACTATAATTCCCTATAGTTACAAATTTCATTATTGCTTAAAACGGCCACTTTTAGCAGTTTTGCAATTTGTCACTATATGGTACTATAATTTAATAATTGAATATTATTAAAATTAACTTCAGATTCAGAACTATAATTACAGTAGGCGAATTTTTGATAACTTGTGTTTTCAGTGAATAATGATTTTTAAATGGCGGTGGCGCTAGTGTTCACCGAGGTATCGTCTTAATGAGAGATTATAGGGGTCGTGAGATCAAAGTAGGCACGAGATCCAGTCAGGCAGCCGCTATGAAATAGCCAGCCACTTAACTTAAGATGATGAGATCAGCCGAAAAAGAGGTCTTCCAGTGGACGCGCGCAGCCTTATATATGGCCCTCGGGGGTGATGCGGTGCGGGGCAGCGAGGAAGGACCGCCGTAGGAGAATGCGCGACGTCACAAATGGTCTAAGCTTTTGACATATATCATGAAATGGTGCTGAAGATTATGGCAGAAAATGTGAGACGAGGCGAAGTGTATACTGTTTATTCTCGCGAAGACTGAATGGTATTGACAAAATTACTTTATTATATACTATTTTAAGACTTAACCAGACGTGACGCGATGAATTTGCAATTGAGATTTGCTTACAATTTTTAAACATTTCCTTGGCCAGCTTTACGTCTGTTAATTAGGGTCGCAATAAAGATGACCAAGAAGCTAAATGAGATTTACGATAAATGCAATCACTGAACGAGACATAGCAGTAAGCTTAGCGACATCTTCGTGAGAACAAGCCGGTACTGTATGGGTTAAGCCAGCACATTTATGAGTAACCATCAAAATTTATTAAAAGTTCTATTCATAACAGGGAATCTAGCTATGTGATACGTGGATGATGTAGACCTTTTGGAAGCCCTAAAATTTGTCTATAGAACGCAGAACTCTGATAGTAGTAAAGTTGATGATTGGAGAGTGCTTCTGCTTGTCTGCTAAATGACACTCATTCCACAGCCTCTGTAAAGCCACCGAACATTTTTTCAGACAACCTATTAATCTTCAATTCGTAAATTAAATCACTACATAGTATAAAACAAAGTCGCTTTCTCTGTCCCTATGTCCCTTTGTATGCTTAAATCTTTAAAACTACGCAACGGATTTTGATGCGATTTTTTTATATAGAGTGATTTAAGAGGAAGGTTTTTATGCCCATGAGAAGCCAGAGCGAGTCGCTAGTATACAATAAAATAAATTAAAATCTAATTAAAATCATATTCTAAATTAAAATAATATTTTTATTTGTTACAGACACGAGAGCAGTAGCAAATACTGCGCTGGACATGACAAGAAATACCAGACTTGCAATGCACATCAGGTAATGCGTGCCTTTTCGAAGATTTATGTATCTAATAAAGGCAATCCAATAAAGGCAAAAAAGCATACTTACGTTACGATCACAGAACAGAGAAATAATCCGAATAGAAATGTTTTGACGCGGATTTAGTTCCAGGATCAGCGTGGCAGCGTATTCTCTCTTCTTATTTTCAATATTATAGTGATACATGTAAACCACACCACACCTTATTAGAAATGTATTACGTACTTTACAACAAAGCCATCTAATATTATCGACCAATAACAGTGGCAATAAATGAAGCAATCAAATTCCCCGCCCATTTTTTCTGTGTAAAACGTTGGCTTGCAAGCCAAACTAGTGACACGTTTTTCGTGCGCTATGCCACTTCATGTTAATATTTAGATAGATCTGAATGGTTTCACTTCTATAAATCGGTCGTCTAATAAAGGATTTATCCTTTTAATCACCTATTGATATACTCGTCAATTGCTTAAGGTGATACCTCGGTGAACACTAGCGCCACCGTCATTTAAAAATCATTACTCACTGAAAACACAAGTTATCAAAAATCCCTCTGTTGTAATTATGGTTCTAGATCTGAAGTTAATTTTAAACACAATTGCAAAACTGCTAAAAGTGGCCGTTTTAAGCAATAATGCAATTTGTAACTATAGGGAATTATAATTTAATATGTTTAAAATTAACTTCAGATCTAGAACCATAATTACAGCAGAGGGATTTTTGATAACTTTGTGTTTTCAGTGAGTAATGATTTTTAAATGACGGTGGCGCTAGTGTTCACCGAGGTATCACCTTAAGGTAAAGTGATTCCATTGTACCATAACAATGAACATATTTCTAGTGCAACAATGTCCCGCGGATGACTGTGAGAGAATTCGTTGACCAAATCTGCTACCGAGCTCGGGATGTCGACCCAGATTTGATTGGAACTGGATTGCAAAGGATCGATTCTGATGGTAAGTGCTGATCAGGTAAGTTAAGCAACCTGGGTTTAGCTTAACTTATTGGTTGCCGCTACTAGTGGCAATACATGCATTTTTGATGGCGACAAGTGAACGATTGTATTCTTTATGAGTCAATAAAGTTCTTTAAACCGAACCCTGCGCAACCATAGACCAGGACCTCCGAGCAACACAACTTCCGTACCGGAATGGAGTAGCCATAGCGATATTCTACTATTCCAATAAATCTGACCTTTTTTTTTGGGGGGGGGGGGACATACAGTGTTGTATACCTACATACAAAACTTATACAGACTGTAATAACATAAAATTAAACATTTAAAAAACCCACGACACATTTTGTTTTTATAACTCGAGTATATTTCCCACTTTCACCCCCACAACTTCGAAACGGCTCAACCGATTTTCATCAAATATGTCTAAGAACACTCGCCCATAAGTCAGATTTAACAAAAAAAAAACTAAATTGAAATCGCTTCATCCGTCCGGGAGCTATGACGCCAGAGACAGACAGACAGACAGACACGTCAAACTAATAACACCCCTCTTTTTGCGTCGGGGGTTAAAAAATGAAACAAAACGGCAAATAATTAGTGTACAGATTACACACACTAATACATTGCATATGCCGATTGGGCTTATACTTTGACAGAGAGGAACACAGCGTATGACTAGATGACTACTCCCTTAAGGTACGGAGGCCGTGTTGCTCTAAGAAAGGAACAAATTATTCCATCTCTTTCAGACGTAAGCAGTGCTTGTGCGGTGTGGTGTGACACCAGAGGAGGTGGCTACAAGTCCAGAGGTTGGACCTTACCCGACGGAACAGCTTGTTCTAAAACCTCCCCGATGTTCTGTATCGGTGGAGTGTGCCAGGTACTATACTGCACTATATATACTTAATTGTATTAAGTGCTGTTGATTCTGTAAATAAAGGAAAAAAAAAAGTCTTAAAGTCGACTGAGGGAATCGGTGAATTGGGAATCATGACATAGGCGATGCGGCTAGCAACCCATCACTATTAATTTCCTGTTTCTATTGTCATTATGCTAAACGTGGTCTAAGGTCTTATGGCCCTAGGCTCTGTCTACCCCGTATGGGTTAAAGACGTGAAAATATGTATGTATGTATTTACGCAAGTACTTTCAACCTAATTATTGTATAAAGGTGTAAGATTTTAGGACGTGAATACCACAAGTCTGTATATGAAGCACAGGATAAGTATTTAGCTTGTTTTAAAACTAATTTTCTTGTTCTATGTTTATTTAACTTCTTGCATATCATAAAAGGGTGGACTTATAGCCTTAAGCTTTTCTACAAGTCCTGTTGACAGGGTAGTTAGTTGGTTTTTGTGGTGTCTCTCCCCAGCCAACGCTCGCGGACCTATACGAAGGACCAGATTTTCGCCACTGATAACGCGTTGAGTTTTGGTCCTCACAAATATATATGAGCCAGAGTCGACATGCTAAGAAGAAGTTGGACTTTGACCTAGTTGAGTAGCTGGTTTTACAACCTTATATCTTAAATATTATGTATTCATGAAGTATTTAATGTGTTATTATAAGGTCGTCGTCCATTTTATTACTTTTTTATCAATCTTGGCAAATGGGAGCCACGCGCCGTACCAAATTTTTTTTTTTTCACTAGCTATTTAGGTCCCACTGCTGGGCAAAAGCCTTTTTATTTCCATTCCTCTCGATTCTTTGATGCTACCCACCACCCTTATCAAAATCCTTCAAATGATCCGTCCATCTCTTTATGGGTCTCCTTCTCCTTCTTCATCCATCTGTATTCCAGTTTGTAGCAATTTTGGAGTGTGCGACGGGAGCGATAGGGAATATGCTCGACCGCCACAAAGCCGCCGCCAAGCTAGGGTGTTATGCCTGGGGAACCGCACGACAGACGATGTCTTATCAGAGGTTGTATTTGTTCTCCAATCTGTAGAAACTTTGCAAGCGCGATTTAGACTTTCATAGTAATTTGCCGTCTTGTATGCAGTTCTCAGATTCTTGCTTTTAAGGCCATCTGTGGTGCCTCTTTGTAGATATTGTTGTGGCGCTAGTGTCTCCACACAATATATGCTCATCTTTCGGGATGCATCCGATTTATGTAAGATTGAACTAAAATATACATAAAATGAGCAAATCTTAAATTACTTATATTTCTAGAAATTCACATGTTCGTCGAGTGCAGACACAGAATTCTCGCTAAAACCTGGCGATTGCGAATGGGAGGCGTTACAGCTGCAGGCAGCGACCACCCACACCACATCGTAAGTTTTGAAGTTTGTATATCTTACTCTCTTTATTTTGAGTATTGGAATTTGGATGTAGGTAGAAAGTATAGTTATCACGAATATCCAGGGCCTCGGATTGGTTGGCATCAACACCTCCCACCTTAGTGCATTCCAGCGCAGCAGAGATTTCTACAGAGCTGATAAAGAAGGACTATAGGTAGTATAGACTCTAGTAGGCTGCTTTGATACACCTACCCATTTGACCCCTCACGTAAGCTGTAAGACGGCAATATAAGACTCCAGTATCAAACCTAGTTGAATACCTTCGCCGTACTTAAGCTAAATGTTTAGGCCTTTCCTTGACGAACGAAAGAAGCAGAATCTCAATAATAGGATTGAGGTAGAGGGAAATCACCTGTGGAACTACCATGACGAAATCCATAATGGATAATAAAAAGCTTATAAAGTCGTGCTACTCCAAGAAATGGAGCAACGTTGTATAAGTACATATATTACGCTCCATGATTGATTGGTAATAGCGATTGGCTTCTAATTCGACGAGTCCGACTTGTTTCCCATTTTGGGCACTAGGTTGAAGAGCGCACTCTTCCACAAAATTGAAACCTACCATTTAGGTGGCCTATCATCATCTCTTAAAACCATGCAAAAACGATTGAGCTAGGGATAGATGTCGCCTTACATCATGTATTGCGTTGTCTCGCACTCACTCGTTCTTTCATGGCTTTAAGAGATGGTAGTAAGCCAACAGCTTGGTTGAGTAGGAGTGCAACCACAAAGTTGACACCATGACACAGACTGCTTAAAAAGGATAAATCATCGCGTTTGAACTGAAAACAAAATGTTAGCATAGCACCTTTCTTAGGCTTCCTACCAAGTCAGATTTGTTGACGTATGGAGCCAACAGCTCCCGCAGCACGTCACGTATATCGTGTTACAAGTTCAATTGACTCTGCACAACTTGGTGTCAGAGGTTTTTTAAAGCGCCTTTCGGCATCTAATGTGGTTTCTTAATCTTTATCGACTGTCAGATGGCAATCTTGTTAGGTTATAGGCAAATAAAACTAATGTTTTACAAGTAGAAAAAAAACCATTACCTATTCCTTCTTAGGCTGCAAATTGCTTAAGGCCTAATAACTCTTCACCTCTCATGGCTTTTAC
Source organism: Apomyelois bistriatella (assembly GCA_947044815.1). Taxonomy (NCBI): domain Eukaryota; kingdom Metazoa; phylum Arthropoda; class Insecta; order Lepidoptera; family Pyralidae; genus Apomyelois; species Apomyelois bistriatella. The sequence goes on from OX345705.1 coordinate 2,032,503, forward strand.
CAACCTTTCGATTATACGAGGCCATAAGTAGAAACAATGAATCTATGTACAAGCCGGAAGAGATCAAAGATATTAAGAAGTTGAGGTGTGAAAAAGCCAAGGAAGTACAACGCGTATTTGCAAAGCTCTTTCATGCCTCAAGTTCTTGATCTCCAAAGTTCAATTCGAACGAATTAATATTCTTTTAAGCTTCAACATTATCAAATATCAAAATAACGACCTACAGAACAAAAACATCCGGTACATGGCGTCGCGCGGCGGACTCCCGCTGGCGCGCGCTCAGCGGCTGCCACTACCACTGCGTGCGGCGCGGCGCGGGGCTGCGCCTCGTGCGAGCGGAGCGCGGCGCCAGCATACAGCTGTGCGCGCCCGCCGCCGCCCGCCCCGCCGCGGTAACTACCTCCCACACCTCACTGTGGCAGCGTGCTCAGGGCTGCCACTGCCGCTGCCGCCAGCATACAGCTGTGCGCGCCCGCCGCCGCCCGCCCCGCCGCGGTAACTACCTCCCACACCTCACTGTGGCAGCGTGCTCAGGGCTGCCACTGCCGCTGCCGCCAGCATACAGCTGTGCGCGCCCGCCGCCGCCCGCCCCGCCGCGGTAACTACCTCCCACACCTCACTGTGGCAGCGTGCTCAGGGCTGCCACTGCCGCTGCCGCCAGCATACAGCTGTGCGCGCCCGCCGCCGCCCGCCCCGCCGCGGTAACTACCTCCCACACCTCACTGTGGCAGCGTGCTCAGGGCTGCCACTGCCGCTGCCGCCAGCATACAGCTGTGCGCGCCCGCCGCCGCCCGCCCCGCCGCGGTAACTACCTCCCACACCTCACTGTGGCAGCGTGCTCAGGGCTGCCACTGCCGCTGCCGCCAGCATACAGCTGTGCGCGCCCGCCGCCGCCCGCCCCGCCGCGGTAACTACCTCCCACACCTCACTGTGGCAGCGTGCTCAGGGCTGCCACTGCCGCTGCCGCCAGCATACTGACAGTTCTTTAAGAAAAAAACTGATGTTTCTACTCAAATCGTAAGACGTCCGGTTTGAGGGACCATCTTTTCTCTTCCACTAGGTGTTTCAGAGGCGACTAAGAAAATAACAGATCTTAATTTAATGTTACCTTTGTAGACTAGTAACGGATTCCAAGCAACATTTTCACCAAGAACTGCTTTATCTATTACCAGCTTATCTAATATGTATATCACCAGGGTGTGCGTGGTCAATTAACCGTGACATTCACACGAAAAGAACGAATCTGCTTTGCAAAATGAACGGCCTTGGCGGACAAAGAAATCACTAAAGCCTGAGGCGGATCCCCCAGTAAAACAAGTTTCATCCCCTTGTAACATTTATTAAATTTTCCAGGGTTGCACCCACCAGAAATCGGCATACGAGTACGCCACGATGGTCTGCACTAAGTACAAAGAGAGAGTCAGACGGTTGTCTGGACTGGGCATGCAGATTTCACCAGCTTTAGGTAAATATTGAATTTAATAAAACAAGACTTATTTTTCGTATCAAAAAAAAAATCAACATGTTTATTTTCAATATAGGATATTCTTATCACTTATTGACGTCAATTGTTACTTATTTTAAGTTTACCACCACTTCCAAAGCGCAAGTGGAGAAGAAGTGGCGCCACAAACTCCACAGCAGCATTTCTTCAAAAACGTCAATTCACAAAATTTTAGTCAAATCAGACGAGTTTACATTTGAATATTTTTATAATTAGAATAAGTTTATTATTAAATTATTACATATTGAGGATTATTGAAATAGTTTAATAAAAATGTCAAGCCATTGATTCCCGGTTGCCATCTGGTAGTCATTAAAGAAACGAGGGATCAGAGACCGAGAGGCGGTTTTGAAGAACCCTGACACCATGGTGTGTATGATTATCTGACCCTATAACCCACACAATATACTTATATATTTTATAACTAGCTGTTGCCCGCGGCTCTGCCCGAGTGCGCCTCTGATACATCGTGCCCAAAAGTAGGCTATGTTTGACTCCTAGTGCATAACTATATTCATACCAAATTTCATCACAATCAGTCTAGCAGTTTAGCCGTGAAGAGGTGACAGACAGAAAGACAGTTTTTCGCATTTATAATATTAATACTAGCTGTTCCCCGCGGCTTCGCCCCGCGTGGGTCTCGGTTATATCGCGCCCAAAAGTAGCCTAACATAGGCTACTCTGACCTCAGGTCGTTAACTACATCCCTACCAAATTTCATCACAATCGGTCCAGCAGTTTAGCCGTGAAGAGGTGACAGACAGACAGACAGACTTTCGCATTTATAATATTAGTAAGTAAGTATGTATAGTATGGATTAGTAGTATTAGTAAATTAGTAATTAGTATTAGTATGAATGGAAGTATGGAAGTATCGATATGGATGATTTATATACCTACTATTTTAACAAATTTCCATATTTCAGAGGATCCAGACCGGCCATGCCGAATCGCGTGTCAAGATGAGAGAGTGTCTCATAGATTCTATTTAGTGAACGGCCAGGAGGGATGGTTTCCGATGGGCACCGCCTGTGGAAAGAACAATTCTTCCTACTGCGTCAGTGGCAAATGTTTGGTAAGTTTATTTATTTATATTTTATAGGTTTTAGGTCTCCGCCACGAGTTTTCGACTCCTATTACAATAAAGCTTGAAGAGTTAGTTTCATATCTCTCGAAGTATCAGACGGATCTAATAACAAGAATATTTTAGCAGTATGATAACCTGATTTTTTAAGGGTCGGACACAACCGCGGTGCATAGTTAGTTTATGATATAGCTAAGCCTTTTAACCTGACAGAGGTATATTTAAGAAAATAGAGACCGTTACAATATTCTAAGTTTCCTCTTAAGTCATCCAGAGGTATATATATAGGTGTGGTCTAATCCCAAGTAATATTATAAATGCGAAAGTGTGTGTGTATATTTTTTGTTTGTTACCTCTTCACGTCCTATCTACTTAACCAATATTAATGAAATTTCGCAAACACATAGCTAGGAGTATTGTGAAGGACATATGGTACCTTTCATCGAGGTTTCCCTCGATATAAAGCACTGTTCCCGAGGGAAATTAATGCGGGCGAGCCTAGTAACACGATAAAAAAACAAACTTCATTGCAGGAATTCGGCCCAGACAACACCCCACTTTCAGAAATGGTGTTCACACTACCACTACTGAACCGGAACACCTCACAACCAGGAATACGAAGGTCTTCGCGACACAAACGCAGCTTACTAAGAGACCGCATCGCAGTCAAAGCCACTTTAGACCAGGGTCACTTGGAAGAACTTATTGCGAGGCTCAATCTTACTCGTAAGTTTCTCTCTTTATAGCTCTTTTCCAGTTACACCCGAGGCTGTTTTCTGTTATAAAAGTTTTCGTCATTTGAATGAACTCAAAGCATGTTTGATTTCGAACGAATGCACCAAATTGGATAATTCTTTTTTTTTTTGTGTTGTTTATTGTCATGACACTTTGTATAAAAGAAAAGGGGGATTCCCGGGCAATCCCGCGGGAGTTTCAGGAGCAATTCCAAAAATTCGCACGACAACGGGAACGAAGCCCACGCGCACAAAGTCGCGAGCTACAGCTAGTATCTATAAAACATTATATTCAACAAATTTCCAAAAAAATAATATACAAATCTGTACCTTTCAGATAACGATAACGACCACGTGACATACTACGACGCGATACCAGATAACATTGAGCTTGACTTCAACAATCCCGTTCACGTCGCGCCAGAAGATACCCTCATAAATAAGAAACCTAGACCCACTTGGGATTAATTGTAAGAAACTTTGAAATCTTGCCACAGATTCCAAGATTTAGGGACTATTTGTAGAGTACTTTTCATACTTCGAAGCCCAAACGGTTTGGGAAGCGATTGGGGAAAATCTGAGATGATAATTATGTGTTTTGCAAATTAAAAGTACTTTATAAAAATCATTCAACAGATACATGAGAAACAAAGATCAGACGGTAAATTGTCTGCTGAAAAAACGCTGAAATTGTTTTGGTTTACAATATACTATAAATTATCCATTATCTGAACTATAACCATTGAAAATATGATATCTATCTATCTAAAATGTAAGGCAGTCTCTTCAAGGTATTTCTATCTTCCGCTAGACTTTTCCCTGCTGATACGACACGACTGCCACATTATCCTTTATTTGTTCTATGAAAATGATAATAGCAAAATACATGATTTCAATTCTGACTTAGCTAGTATTACAAAAGAACTTTGCCCGGCAAACATTATCATAGTGATATATTAAAAAATATTTTCGTAGAAAAACTGGATCAGCTTAACTTCTTACAGTGTTATAGGATAGGAAGGAAATTTAAAAAAAATTGAGATATTTTCTGAGAAAATTATAATAGCACGTACGAAGTCTGGGGTTTTAGATTTTCCAGTAATTATTTAATGTTCTGTCCTCGTCTCTCTTATCAATATTTGGCTATGAAAGACAGAGACAAAGCGTGTTTTAACTATTATATGAATAGAAATAGTGTAATCTATCTCTCTGAAGTCAATGCAATGATTGAAAGTAATATAGTTAATAAGCCGACTGTACAATCGTTGTGATCAAGTTTAGTATTTATTTATGTATTTTTATGTTAGAATAAGTAGGTTTACTTTTTGAAATAAATGTTTACAATATTTTTACAAAACAATTGTTTTATTTTCCTTAGAAAAACACTTAGAATAATAAATGCAGTGGAGTATTAAGCGTAAGCTATAGAAATGTTTATTCAATTATCGGAAAACCAACGGCTATAAAATTAATATTATATAAGCAATTTAGACATTAAAAATCAATGAAAGTATAAAAAATAAATGATTTAATCAAGAATAGTTTCTGCTAACGCCCTTCATAGCCGTGACCAGTTTATTTGGATCCGTCAGAAACCACTGCCATAGTTTTCTCATACAATTCTTGTCGCCAGTCTGAAAGTAAGATATACACTTATTATTTTGACATGGTCATCACCTTCACATCACACCATAGGTGTCATGGTCAATCGACCATGCAGACCCTGGTGTAAGAGTTCTTCAAAACCACCTTTCGGCCTCTGACGTGGTTCCTTTGACGACTACTGGATAACAGCCGGGATCAACGGTTAACGTGCCTTCTGAAGGACTCATCTTTATTATCAGACAATCAGGTGATTATTTAATGTCCTAACCAAACTAGGAACAACTAAACAAAGTATACTTCCCGTGGGAATCTAACCCACGACCCCCGGGTCCACAGGAAAACACTTTAACCACTAGACCACGAAGGCAGTTAAGTATAGTTAAGAGGTGGCTAGCGTGAAGGCAGTTAAGTATAGTTAAGAGGTGGCTAGCGTGGCCTGACTAGGATTGGTCGTCAATAGCGGCATTTCTAACTTGAGCTCCTCGTGCTTTGAAACGTTAAGCCATTGGTTCTGGCTTCAATGAGAAAATGAGAGAGAGCTACCTTTAGAGAAAGAGACAGTAAATACCTTGATCGATGTAAACAAGCTGCTAGATTCCAGAACCTTCTTATCCACAGTTTCCATTTCCTGCCGCAGAGAGTGCGACAGTGCTGCCACGGTCCTGTCACGACAGTTTGGCTGTTTGGTGCAACCGTCCCAAACATAATCGCGAAGGGGTTTAGACGATTTCTCGCTATAAAGAAACACAAATTTTATTTATTTGATCTATATATTAAGTAACCTAATCACCACAATTTTAGATAACGTATTAATTAAATTACTTTAATAAAAAATAATGAGCTTTAATAGGACAATCATATTTCATTATATTGTCATCATTTGAGTTTTATCAATAAATAAAACGTGTTTTCCATCTTTTTAAATAAAAATTTTATGAATCATAATGCATTTAAAAAAATATTGAACACATAAATTAAATACTTTATGAGGAGTAAGTATAAAAAATCTTGTTTTTTTCTCTCAGTGTAATGTCACACTGTCAGCTTCGGAACCCAGATTTCAAAATAAAAAACTTACAATTCAATAATAGCCTTTTCTTTAACCGCAAAAGCTTCATTGATATTATCTTTCAACTCTCGAATACTTCCAGTAAGTTCTCCGAACACTTTGACCAGCTCGACTGCATCGATGGTAGAAACACCTAGAATACTGCATAGGGTTTCTGTCAAAGGATCTGAGGCTTGAAGCCGCACTTCGCATGCTTCTTGTTCCATACAAATAATGTTCATTGATTCCTGAAAAGTAATTATGTTATTGTTTGGAATACCAAAAGCAAACGAGTATATAATGTAGGCTTCATTGTAGTTACGATACAAATATTAATATGAGAAATGAAATTCATTCTTATACCTTAAACCCCAAACGTGTCATATCACGTAAAACACAATTTAGTCCCAAATAAACTATACTAGCTTTCGCCCGCGGCTCCGCCCACGTGAAGTTTTCGCGGGATCAATGCTTTTTCCCGGGACGAATGGTACTCTATGTCCTTCTCAATACTCCTAGCTATGTGTATGCGAAATTTCAGGAATATTGGTTCAGTAGATAGGCCGTGAAAAAGTAACGAATAAACAAACAAACAAATAAATAAATAAATAAACTCACTTTTGCATTTATAATATTAGTTGGGATCATCGTTGATGATAAAAGTGTGATATCGATAAATAAAGTTCTGTTTTAATAATTTCAACCTTCAAAATAATGCAATAAGGCTCACAATCCTGTTAGCCACGGCATCTTATTCATCTAGAAACTAGATATGTAGCTAAGATATGAACTTAAAACTACACAACGGATTTTGATGCGGTTTTCTTAAAATAGATAGAGTGATTTAAGAGGAAGGTTTTTATGCCCATGCGACGCCGGGGCGGGTCGCTAGTTGATAAACATAGTGGCAGTGGTGGGATTGCGGCAATAAAAAAAAAAACAGATTCCAATTATAACCTTAAAATAAAAACAATAAGATTCAAATAAATTCGACCATAAAAACAATGCAATAAGACTCACAATCCTGCTAGCAACGGCATCACCCTCGTCCAAAACGTACTGACGAAGTTGAGACGTGAATTGTACGACTTCTTCTAAAGTCCTCAGTTCGTGACGCAACGCGCAGTATAGCAGTCTATCCAGAGTTAAAGCCTGTTGTGTTGTGTCTAGTAAGTGAGATAGGTCTGTGTGAATTTGTCTGGAAGTTAATTAATTATTATCACTACATAGTATAAAACAAAGTCGCTTTCTCTGTCCCTATGTCCCTTTGTATGCTTAAATCTTTAAAACTACGCATTAGATTTTGATGTGTTTTTTTTTTAAATAGATAGAGTGATTCAAGAGGAAAGTTTTTATGCCCATGTGAAGCTGGGGCGGGTCGCTAGTCTATATATAAAATAAAATTGATGTGTTTGTAATATAAAATTTAAAAAAAAAACTGCTTTTTACTTAATGCTTAATGCTATTATACACGGTACATATACGGTAATAACATTTTTAAATTTTTGTCTGTTGTCTCTGTCTACATTCTATGTTCTTCTATTTTTCCCAGACCAGCTTGGAAGCGAGAGGTCGTGGGTCTCGATTCCCACGGGAATATTAATTGTGTTTGTAAGATCTATGAAATGTCTGCAACACCAGATTTGACGTAACAATTGATCGTACCACTCAGGCGCTGCCAACCAACTCTCTCTAAGTAAGCTTGTCTTCTAAAAACTATGTAGCAAGGCCAATCGACCCTATACGCCCTGGTATCTAAGTTTCCAATGAAATACATACTCTCTAATCGCCAGAGCAGCCCTCGACGTGGTATCTACGGCAAGTCTGGTCCTTGCATCCACTAGGGTTTTGATAGCGTCCTGCATTTGATTGTCAACGATTGTCTCCTCTTGTTCTAAGAGTTCAAGTGCGCTTTGGGCTTCCATTGTGCATGCTCTGTAAAATAGATGTAAAATAGATGTTTTAATCAATGTAAGTGTTATCAGTTCACTATCACTACATAGTATAAAACAAAGTCGCTTTCACTGTCCCTATGTCCCTTTGTATGCTTAAATCTTTAAAACTCGCAACGGATTTTGATGCGGTTTTTTTGGATAGATAGAGTGATTCAAGAGGAAGGTTTAGCGGATATTTTATGTGAATACTAAATAAATAAAAAAGTAGAACATGGGCAATTATATAAAGTACTAGCTGTTGCCCGCGGCTCCGCTCGCGTGGGACTCGGTTATATCGCGCCCAAAAGTAGCCTATGTTTGACCTCAGGTTGTTAACTACATCCCTACCAAATTTCATCACAATCGGTCCAGCAGTTTAGCCGTGAAGAGGTGACAGACAGACAGACAGACAGACAGACAGACAGAAAGACAGACAGACTTTCGCATTTATAATATTAGTATGGATAAACAATGACAAAAACGCAAAAAGGATAATAAAAAATGCATATATGATATTATATACATAGATAAAACTGAAAAAATGATTAATCGGATATAAATATATGTAAATAAATAAGAGTAATAAATAAATAAAAAATTAAAATGTTGAGAAATTTAGGCTCATTATCAATAAAACAAAAAAGAAAAATTGAGATTTTAAGTTACTTAAAAAGCAAAAACCCCACAAATAGTGACGAAACAAGTATACAACTAACAACTTTACTAACACAAATATAATATACCAGCAAAAAATAGTAAACACGCAAAAACAGGCTCTGGCTCAGTCAGAGGTTTTAGTCTTAAAATTAAAAAAAAAAGAGGAAGGTTTTTATGCCAATGCGAAGCCGGGGCGGGTCGCTAGTTTTTTTTATATAATGTAGATGTTTACAATACATATATGTATCTCTGGGAACGAACTCAGAATCTATGTTAGGTACTACATTTTTAAAAAGATTTTTTTTGGGCCTTTCAAAAAGAAATATAAGTAGATAAAATTATCATACTTACGTAACTTGGCTGGGATGAACGTTACTGTAGTTAGACACAAGGGCCAATTTCGCTTGTTCGCCTGTAAGCTCTGCTTTTGTCTCTACATATGCCAGAGCTGCTTCAGATAATCTAAAATATATATACATATAAGTTGAATGTTATGAACATTAGTTGTTAAGTAATATTTAATAAGTTCTTATATAATCATATAAGAACTTATTAAAATATAAGTAACTTATTTATATATAATAAAATCCCACCAAAAACATCCTGTAAAAAACTAGCCAAGTCTCAATGCAGCTGTTTATTCCTGTATAAGAATTAATAAAATCTCTAAGCAAAGCCAAGTCAAGTGCAAGGTTTCTTTGCTGTAATTTCTTCATTGATATAGTTGGATTTTATGTGATTTGGCCGTTGACTTAGATGTGTCAACAATTAAATGTACATAAAGAATATTCAACAGTTAATTTAAATATTTTATATAGACTACTTAATATGTAAAAAATATTTATTTTATTTAAAAATTAAATAACAGAATAAAATAACTGTAAATACCAACCTTTCTTCCATACTCTTGGCTTCAATCAAAGCCGAGCGCAGATCATCATCAGTCACATTATTTTTCTGCTTCTTATTAAACTTCTTGGAAGTATACAAGTCAAAGTGTGATCTGAACAATGATTGTGACTGTCTGTATGCTTCGAAAGGGCCAAATGTGAAGAATTTCTTTGATAGTTCCTGAAAAAATTGAAATTCATGTTAAGACGAGACCTCAATGAACACTACCGCCACCATAAACTAAAAATCATTATTCACTGAAAACACATGTAATCTAAAATCCCTGTTATGTAATTAAGGTTCTGGATCTGAAGTTAATTTTAAACATATTAAATTATTTAAGTATAGTTGCTAATTGCAAAACTGTTAAAAGTAGCCCTTTTAAGCAATATTGCAATTTGCAACTATAGGGCACTATAATAATATTTAATATGTTTAAAATTAACTTCAGATCCAGAACCTTAATTACATAACACGGATTTTTGATAACTTGTGTATTCAGTGAATAATGATTTTTAGTTGATGGTGGCGGTAGTGTTCACCAAGGTATCATCTTAAGGGAATTTGATTTTTCCCAGCTAACCATTACAAAAATATGAGACTAATCTGAATTTTAGGTAATCTAACCACAAGCTGATCAAGATTTGTCAAAGAAAGACAATGTCTCGGGATTTAGTATGAAAAGTACTGCAAGTTTGAGTGTTTATTTATCTCAGACATCAATAAGTATAGGACAACATGTGAAAACTAACTTAGAAAAAGCAAGACCTAGCTTCCTTAGAGCAGTGTCATATCTAAATAAATACTTATATATCCTACTGAAACACAACAACCTATATGGGATAAGGTGTTCTATATGCTTACCAAATACCTAAATATTTAAATAAACTTCAACTGAATTACAAAAAGGGTATATAAACAAAATAATTGAAATACCAATTTAAAATTTCTTTCCAAGCAAATGTATGACGACTAACCAGAGCCCAGATAAGCCTATGAAACCTATTCGTGGCTTGATTTACCTTAACCACTGGACTAGAGGCATTTTTGTGTTGTTATGATTAAATTGTGCCATCAAAAACAAAACTTGTAAAAAATCCAAGTCTCGCTTAGTTGTTCTACCGTCAAAAGTTGTGAGATCTATGTAATACCAAGTCGGTTAATTTATTCAGTCCCATCTTATGGGACCTCCTGTCCTGGTTATTACGTAATAAGCTAACCTAACAGCATCTTAGAGTGAACATACCAATATTAAAAATCTGTTATGTTTTAAATAAACAGTGTGACTTGGCTACCTTATCAGCATGGCAGTTGGTGTAGACATCCAAATTATCAGCGATAACTTCTATCACTCCTTCCGTGATATCTTCCACCTCTTTGGCCAATTGAAGGCACTCATTGGCTGCTGATGATTCATCTTCGGTGCCTTGCTGCTCAGCCGCGTGTAGTTTTGTAACTTCCAGGTTTAATTGTTCCCTTGTCTGTCTGTAAATTGAAGTAAAATTTTGATTTAAACTGTAACTTATTTTCTATAAGACATATTGCATATATAATATACTTCCATATCTATACTAATTATAAATGAGAATGTCTGACAGTCTGTCCATCTGATAGGCTTTCATAGCTAAACTGCTGGACTGATTGTGATGAAATTTGGTATGAATATAGTAAAAGACAGGAGTTTAAACAATGGGCTACTTTTTGGCATGACAGAGTACGATGCGGTCAAAGCCGCGGGCACACTAAAATTGCTAATCTAGTGGAAATGATGTAAAAAAACTTTAATAATGAATACCTACATAGTTTTAGAAAAATATCTAACTAAATATTTCATATTTTATATGTAATATGACATTTCACTCATCTTATTTGTGTCTAAGTACCTACCTACTTGTAAATTAAATATACAAATAGGAAATATGCAGATTTTCACACAGACATTGTACCAGGCTGTTCCGACTGTAATTTTACTTACAGATATCTCCATTGGAAACTAGCCTAGGCTACAAATTTCTGAAAAATTTTCAGTCCAAACTTATTAACACTCACTCATTCTGCTTTACAAACTCCTCTACAACTTGGTGATGCTTCGTCAACAAACTGAGTCTGTCCTTGTGCATACTAATGTCTAATTTGACATCCTCCAAGCTTTCCTGGTCGCCTGGTAGACAGACGCCCGGATACTCTTTCAAAATTGATGCAATTGAGGTTTCTAGCTCTGAAGGTGGGAGTAGTTGACGGCTATTCTCAATTTCAATGTATCTGTGAATAAATAATGCGAATGAGAAACATTATTGTAGAGACAAAATCGAGTATTTTTAAACCCAAAAATGGACATAACTTATTTAGAAAAATACTTAAATAGCAGTCACAAGTGAGTACCTGTATTCTTCACGAGCAGTTAAAGCATTGTTTTGATCTAGATTATTAAATAACCAGCGCAATACGTCTGCGAATGCAGGATCATTCAACATCCATTCAAAGGATTTTTTGTAAGTCTCCACTCCTAAACTTTGCAGGAACGGCACGTACTCTTCATCAGTTATATCATTTAATGGATTCATTTTAGTTTTCTTTTCACTGTTAATCGAATTTTTGTTATTATATGCTCCAATTAGGCAGGCTCAAGAAGCATTAAAATAAAACATTCATAATTTTCTTTATCAAACAACAACAAACTGAAATCAAAATTTAAATATTGACTTAGCCATATTTGACTTTGACAACTGTTGACGGTTGACATCGATGATTGACGTTCACTCCTAATCTCAATTTTCATGTTTTACGGCCATGGATACGTGTCCTTTATTTTTACTGGTTACCATGAATATGAACTGTTTACTTTAAACAGGCCCGAAACGAGTAAGCGAGATAGTGCTATACTTAATGTAAAGCACCATCAATCAATCAATAGTTACGACCTTGTACTCCATGATATTCTTAACTTCATGGTAACTAATTCCAGTAAGCGGGTAAGCACAGGAGGGTTACATACTACCGTCTCTTAAAACCATGCAAGTTCCAGTGAGTAAGCGAGACAGCGTAATACATAATGTAAGGCGACATCTCCCTTACTCAATCGTTCTTGCATGGTTTTTAGAGATGATGCTAGGCCACCAGATTACAGAATACTAGATTTAAGTGTTAACTTGATTAAACGTGTAACTTTTGTAATAGTTACAAATAGTAGTTAGATGATAAAACAGATGATGACCAACGTCAACACCCCATACACGAAATCATACAACTGTGATCTAAATTATAACTTCAATGTACCTAAACACCTGCCTATGTATTGTATTGTATGTATTTTGTAAATCCCATCTAAATAAGTTAAGTAGGTACCTTACTAAATAAGTCATAACTTAGCTTAGGTCTATCTTACTGGGGGGGTGCTAAGTGCAGGAAACCTCCTCGAGTGCCCAGTCACTTGAAAACTTTGCGTTCTCGCTTGATCCAAACGGATCCGGTGAGAGAGCGGGTTGACAAGTAAATTGGGACGGTGCACCCTGGGCGGCAGTTAATAACTCCCTGATATTCGGGGTCTTATTGACTGTCGGCCAATGTCCTGCAAACTGTGGGGCACTCCCCCCATCTTTTAGTAGATGGTGAGCGGATGCCCCACCCAGAGTTGGGGGCCTCCTTCTGTGGAATAATTATTTCACAGAGGGAGGCCATCGTTAGGGAGCGCACTGGTTGAAGCCGAAAGGCCAGGCTGGAGGGCGTCGTGGTAGAATGCTAACGCGACCCCATGGCGCCCTCAACGGCCAAGTGCGGAAACGCCGAAGGGGTTTTAGTGGGTAGTCTGGGCTGACTAGCAGCTCAGGAGTCTCACACTCTGTGCGTAAATGCATTTCCCCTCCGTTAACAAAAAAAAAAAAAGGTCTATCTTACTGCCTATACTACTTTGGTGTCTTTGTTTAGAAATAAGATGCTTTGGTACTTACTTAGTTATTTGAGGTTACCTATATATAATATATTCTCGAGACTGACGCAGTAAAAATAATTTGAACAACAGCAGTACATCATTCGATTTGGTGTGACAAGAATGGAGGAAGACGGGCCAATTTGGATCATTAGCCAATTCAGGCCCCTATTTTGGCGGGACATCCTCGCACTTGAACGCACCAAGTTCAAGGGCAGTTAGGACAAAATGGACGTCACTTTATGACGATTTGCGGGTAGCAAGAGAATTAGTTCTGATTGTTATTTGCTTAAAACAACGGCAAACAAGTGCAGGTGGCTTACCACCTTCTCTTAAAACCATGCAAGAGCGATTAAGCAAATGAGATGTCGCCTTACATCACGTAGCGCGGTATCCCGCTTACTCACTGGATCTTGCATGGTTTTAAGAGACGGTAGTAACCCCCCAGATGTGAAAGTGTACTTACATGACAATTTTCTGATACCGTAACTATACTTAGGTATGTTGCCATTCTTTGCGTTTAATTTTTATTAAACAAGAAATTTTATGCATTTCGGCCCTTTTATTTGGAAATTATCATCTAGACTGGGGCGTTGTGGCCAACTTAGTCTTCATCCATACTAATATTATAAATGCGAAAGTCTGTCTGTCTGTCTGTCTGTCTGTCTGTCTGTCTGTCTGTCTGTCTGTCTGTCTGTCTGTCACCTCTTCACGGCTAAACTGCTGGACCGATTGTGATGAAATTTGGTAGGGATGTAGTTAACGACCTGAGGTCAAACATAGGCTACTTTTGGGCGCGATATAACCGAGTCCCACGCGGGGCGAAGCCGCGGGGAACAGCTAGTTATTTATAAGTTTACTTTTGGCTTCGACAACATACACACATAACCACTCTACAAACTATTAAAGTAGTCGTTTGTGTGTACCTATCATCGTTTATTTACTTCACCACAGATTAATAGTACTAACGTAGTCTAACTTAGTTCAGCCATAGTAGGTATTCTGTGCCTACCTACTATTAGGTATTCTGTGCTTCAGACGAGAAAGCAAACGAACAAAGTTGAGACAACATCTCGCCTGATCAAGTACAAAGCAATGAGATACTCAAAGCCTATTGAGATTTGCTTCCGTCGTCTGTGGAACACGACTTTCTAGTTTGCATGTGTGTTACCACTGTCGGATACGACACGAGAACGATTGACGTTCATATATGGTCGTTTAAATTTTTTCTCTTCCCTTAATTTATCACGTTTTAAAGTTCTTCCTTGCTTAAGCCGGAAATCGTTTTTGCTCTATGAATTAGCCTCTCAAAAGCCCGTTGTTAGGGTATTATTTTTAAAAATCAATGAAGATATTCTAATGACATAATACAACTGAAGTTAAAACTCATACCACAGAATTAGAAATAGGTACTTAGTGCCTTATTAAACCCTTTGCCCGAACATTATATAAAGTCTTCGTCCGTGACATAAGTACCTACTACCTACTACTTAAGAGACTTCAAGGAATTTAATACCATGTGATTAGGGTTTTGTATGAAAATCCTCTTACCTGTCTTTACACCAGATAGTGCTAGACCTTTAACTTTTTTTACAGTTTTACATATATAAATTATAGATAGTAGAGACAGATTCCAGCTTCTATCATTTCTAATTTCTATGAGATGATGAATTTTTCATAGTTTATTTTGCAAATCCCTTGAATATTTTTCTTAGGCCACAGTTGTTTCACGTGTTCGGTTAATTAAATATTTAAATACAATTTTCAGAAATGTGCAATGGAAACAGAGATCAAATGCATCGACAGCAACTACATAGGAAGTAGGCAACACGAAGCACCCTTCACCGTGCTGCATTGTCCTCTCAGATAGAAAAACAATAGCCCATGCTTGTCCAGCCTTCTTCTAACACCAACATTAATGCAACCTTCCATTACAAACTTAATGACTCTTATTCCTTTTTAATAAAGTTTAAATTCGTATGGTTTTTGGTTAGCTGATTTATGGAAATATCTTTGTTGACTGTCATCGAGCTGAATTGAATCTCTCGACTTCCATTCAGGATTCTAGAGTCTATAGATTGCCGACTTTCTATTCGCTAAGGACTTATAAGACTTGGCTCTCCACAAAATCAAGTTTCATTTAGGTCTAGAGTAACCACAGATATTTTTTAGGTTTTAAGTACATACGGAGTAAAGACAGAGAAGCGATTCCAAAGAACTCTGACACAAAGGTGTGCATGGTCGATTGATTGAATTATGATGAATATATGGTGATGATAATTGTTACAATTGAACGGAGGCCGTCTGACCTCCGTAACGCTATTTTACAGGTAAATTACAATAGGAACATAGGTAGGTAGCCAACACTGCCATATTTTTTAGGTTGCCTTATACACAGAACAGATAAAAAACAAAGTAATAGGTAGCACATAATACTTAATAGTACTAAGTACTAACGGTAATAGTCACAAGAAGTGACATAGCGCACGAAAAACTTTTTGTTTGGCTTGCAAGCCAACGTTTCACACAGAAAAAAATAGGCGGGGAATTTGATTGCGTTATTTATTGCCACGTTTATTGGTCGATAATATTAGGTGGCTTTTTTGTAAACTACGTAATACATTTCTAATAAGGTGTGGTGTGGTTCACATGGGTTTACATGTGTTAATTGAAGATAAGAAGAAAGAATACGCTGCTACAGTGATCCTGGAACTAAATCCGCGTCAAAACCTTTCTATTCGGATAATTTCTCTGTTCTGCTGTAATAGTCATCAAGTTTTCTATTAGCCGTGGTTTCCCTGTAAAAGGGCTACGCAGGTCAGACATAAATCGCTTTGCAGTAGAAGCACAAGCCAAATGTGTAACTAGGAAACGCGCTCGGATGAAGATGATCAAAGGTTTATTTTTGTCATTGTTTTTCTGTGTCTTCAAAGGCTACAAATTTTAAAACAAATATAAATATTTCTGGCTCGTTTGTTTGTCAGTTTGGAACGAAAGCTATTCCAATTTCACTTACGTAGGTACTTACTCTTTGTTTTTCACGACTCAACCGATATTCATTGAACTTAATATTTTAGTAAACGAGTATCACAAAAATTATGATAAGTTTTTTTTTTCAACCCAATTCAGTGAATTTACTTAGTTGCTCTCACGTTGCACCATAATTTGTCAAATAAGAAAAAAAATTATTCGTACTACGTAGGTATATGTGTAAACGGTATAGGTACACTGGATTCATAACTGAATTTGTTGTAGAACAAAAAATTGTCTTCTTATTTTAATAATGTTCCTTTACTATGTATTTTAAAACAATAAAGATATTACAAACAAACAAAAATATCTACTCCATACATTTTGGTTCCACACCTACCATCTACCATTGTATGCAAAGCTACCAGATTAAGAAGGCCAGCTACCAAAATCCATCACCTCACCAACAGCGCTTAGTAAACAATCTTCTAGGGTAACGTACAACAGAGGGTGAAACCCTAACATTAGTTATTATAAAAGGTAGACACAAATCAACTGCAAATATTTTAAGGGCAGAAACATAACACTATAATGAACAACTTTTCCAAATAAACTTATATCGAAATACGAAATTTTATTTTTCACTCTCCATACTAAACTAGAACAGCTGATTCTCAATTTGTATGAAAGGTCAATTTTTTTTTTCATATTTCGACATACTTTTATTTGGGAAAGTTGTTCAGTTTAGTGGTCTCAATCTGCCCTTAAAATATTTGCAGTTGATTTAAATTCACCTTATATGCCCGTTCGTCCGTTTGTCACTATACGCACTGTTGGATGTCTCGTGAACCGTAATTGTTTTAATGATTTAAATTAACTTCAGTTCCAGCACCTTAATTACATAAGACGGATTTTTGATATCTTGTGTTTTCAGTGAATAATGATTTTTAACTGATGGTGGCGCTAGTGTTCACCGAGGTGTGGTCTTAAGGTCGCCGTCATCGGAACTCGATGAGGACATATTTTTTTTAAAATGAATAATTCTTTATTTTGACTTCAATAATATTTTATGTCTCGAAATAAAAGATTTTGCATTTGAAGATAAAATATTTGCGTTTCAAGATAAAATACGGTACGGAACCATTGATTCACTTATCTGACTCGAAATTGATAAGATTTATTATTACATAGATAGCATTATAACTAGTTTTCGCCCTCTGCTATGCCTGAGTGGGCGTTACACAACTTTATTTAGACGTGTCAGACGGGACAGGCAGAGACAGGATATAAATAATGAAGATTATAACTAATGGAATTTTAAATTTAAAGTTTAAAAAATAGAAAATTTAAGAACATAAAAATGTTCTTAAGTTAAAATATTTAGAAATCAAGCAAGAGAAATTTAATTTTTGAATATCCTACTAGAGTGGGTAACTTTTTGTGTAAGTAGTAGGCATACTATAAGTACTACCTATACTTATGAAAGTACATACTTAATAAGATGATTTTTCTAAATTTCAAACTGTTGATGAAGGATAGGTAGGTACTTAAAGCACAATGGTTGATATTGCTTAGTAAGTCTTTTATTCATGTGTACCGTAAATATTCATTTTGTGTTTTGTGGGCAGTAAAAATAATACCTAATTACTAGTACCTACTTAGTACTTGGTAAGTTTTTTATTTAAATAGATCAACCAATTACATAAACATTTGAAAAAAAAAACAAAAATTAAAACTTAAATAAAACTAAAATACAAAAGCAAGTAAAGTAAGTTATTGTAGCTACTTAACCATATTTATAATAGAACATTCTTATATGTTAACTAAGAAAATATTTATTAAAGTTAATTAAGTATGTGAGAATAATCTGTATTATTAGCACAGGAACTATTAAATTTATTTTAAAACATTTTGATCACAAATCACTCGACAGTTTATCTTCTATAACACTTTGTCGACACTTTACTTGGCGTGTTAATAACACTTCCGCGTTTATTTAAAAACTTTTAGACCATTATGCGTATGTTGGAATTGTTTCAGCACCTTTTAAAAAGTTTGAAATAAGCTTTTGATGTTTCAATATTGAATGTGTAATAAATGTTATAACACTAAATAAGCGCTCTTTCTATAGGCATAACTATTAGTGTGAAGGAAAAAGCTGTACGGATCGAAATTAAGTTCGATACCTTTTTTTTTTATGTAGTCAATGACCAGCGATTGACCACGATCCCACCTGATGGTAAGTGCAGATGTGGTCTAAGATAGAGCTCGCTGGTTCATTAATAGCCAGCCTCAGGTCTTAAAAAGACCTGGGTAAAGACCTATATAAATACTAACGTACGTTGGTCTTATATTTCAGACAGTTTGAGAAACGAACGACATCCCAAGTTAAATTTAAAATCTTTTCTTTTTTTAATAGCAACTCGATAGTTTTCTTACCAGGCATAAATCAAACGATAACGAGGCAAACATTAAAAAACAGTCAAATACATAATATTTCTAGAGACTATGCATTATTTTATCATGTTGAAAGTAGACTACCTCTTTTATCACGGCTAGGATAGTGCCCCATACCTCCGTACACATCTGTCGTCTCCGCCAAGCTTTAGAGACGCCCACCGTGCTAACTAACCTTCATGGCCATATTATTATTATGCCATAATATGCACTAAAAGAAAGAAAAATAATTTTTTTATACTTAATATAACTTTAACATCAGTTCATTTTCAATATGATGTAAATACGAACCTAATGACAAAGCATTTATCAAAATAAGTAATAGTAATCGTAAAGACAAACATATTTATTTGTATATTAATAAAAAAACATACCTATACAGGTCAAACACTTTATCAGCCTTGCTGCAGCAGGGTAAATGTCCAATGATTGTCATTCAACTTATAACCGTCCTAAGGAAATCATTCAACTCACCGATACATTTAAAAATATTGGAATACACACTTCCAAATTTGAAAGTGCCTTTATAGTCTACTAGCTGTTCCCCGCGGCTTCGCCCCGCGTGGGACTCGGTTATATCGCGCCTAAAAGTAGCCTATGTTTGACCTCAGGTCGTTAACTACATCCCTACCAAATTTCATCACAATCGGTCCAGCAGTTTAGCCGTGAAGGGGTGACAGACAGACAGACTTTCGCATTTATAATATTAGTATGGATGAAGACACTGACCAAATTTCACGTTTATAGCTTTTATAGTTTTGGTTTTGTGATGATAAATTAGTTTACCTCCCCCTTTTGTTGATGTTGAATTTCAAAAAACGCTGAAACACGCCATTGGTTATTTTTGTTGAAAAGCATTTTTGCCAAGTTTCAAGAAAATTGGTGAAGGTTTTAATTTTTTTTTCATACAAACTTTGCTCTCAATTTTAACCCCCTTAAGGGTTTAATTTTGAAAAATCCTTTCTTATCTGAGCACTACGTAATAACATAAAACTGCGGTCCAAATTTCAAGTTTATAGCTTTTATGGTTTAGGCTGGGCGTTGATTTATCATTTACCCTTGTTCTTTTATATATACACATATAGATGGATATAACTATAGGTGTGTATACCTGCATTCGCTCATATAGGGAAACCCGTGTGACAGTTGTGACTGACTGGTGTTCACCAGCCCGTGACTCATAGAGGGAGGGTGGAGGCGCTCCATTTAATTGCAACTAACAATTGCAACGTCTCATTTCTCGCTATGTACCTAATTATTTTTTAACGTAATTTGCCTTTGTTAGTGGTAGATTTCTCGAACGTTAGTAAATTTTTGCTTTTTTCGCGGGATCTTTGCTTTATGATCGATCGTATGCTGGATCCCTAATCTCAGTACCTGTTTTTTATCGAAACGTGTACGTATTTATTTATAGATTTAAAAAAAAATGCCTCGCGTCAATAGACCGCGCGCGATTCGAAATTCTTTGTACCTATTTATTGTATTATTGTACTTATTGTAGTATTTAACCTTTTATAAACAAAATACAAATGTAAAGCACAATAGGTGGATTTAATGCTAAAAGAATTAAGTGAGACGTCAGAATGTAATCTGTACTAATACCACAGATAATACTTAGTTATAATGTTCTACGTAGGTAGGTAATAATTTGTATCATCACAGCACAACAGCAAAAAGCCATTTATATCAATCCACATGTCATTTTCCCGTCTAGAATCCATTGCTTGCAATAGGGAGAAAAAACAACAATAAATCATAATAGAACTGCAGTGTTGACGTTTATGTAAGTTATAGACTGTTGTGGAGACATTTTAACTCCTCATACCTATATTCTGATGATTCAGAGCTCGATGGCGATGAAACCTAAGGATGATCACATTTCATCATCATTACATTTGTGCGACAAGGTCAATCAACCTTGCATACCCTGGTGACAGAGTCTTCGGAACCTGTTGGCCTCTGACGTGGTTCCTTTAACGACAACCAGATTGATGCCATGACTTCCAAAGTTCGAAAGACAATTAGATAATTCAAGCCTGCAATGTCATAACCAAACTGGAAACAACTAAACAAAGTATGCTTCCCATATGAATCGAACCCACGACTCCCGGGTCTACAGGTAACCACGGTAGCAGGTTCATCAAAGTTGACATCATTGCTTGCTAAAATTCTCATTTGATTTATTTCTCAGTTTAGTATCTATTTAGTACATTGACTAATTTGTTTTCAACATTCGGAAACTTTGATTCCGCGAAATGCAGTTCAAAATGCAATAAATCTGCACCAATTGCTCTAATTTCTATTTAATTATCAATTTATGTGTGTTGCGTGCACTGACAAGATAAGGCCGGTGCATCAAAGTGCAGTGATAAAGCTATAAGTACCTGCTGCAATGATGATATAAGTGTAAGTTGCAAGCACATTGTCCTGTGCGCCTTAATCAAATACTTGATTTTTTTAATTCTAGGACTTTTCCGGTTGCTACCTCAGCTTGTTGCTACGGAGCCCAGGTTCCACTTGTCTTCTTTTTGTTCTCCACCTTGCCCGGTCTTCGTTATCCTTTAGTTATAAGCACGCATATATCTGTTGAAAATCCTATCGCAGTCGCTAGCATCTGCGTTTGTAAAATCTCATACTAGGGGTACAGTACGCTGCCACTTGGGTTGCACGTTGTCGCCGTCATATGTTAACTTCCCTACGTAAGTGAGGAACTGTAGTTTTTTTTTTTAACTTTTCAAAGTTCAATTTCGGTCTACAACTTTTGCTTTTTCTTCTCTCGTTTGTAATTTAAAACAAGACACGATAAAATTAAAACCTATTTATATTACAAAGCATCATAATCTAAAATCCGTGACAAATTGACACAAATCATACAAATCGATGGCCTAAGTGCAGGGTCTCACGGGAATCGAAGTACATCCTTTAGGTAATAGCCTGTAATGGCGTGTTGGGCTTGGGCATTGGGCAACACCTATTATTATGACCTATTTTATGGCCCTTCGGTCTATATTCAACTAGCCTTGGAACAGATTTGAAACTTATAGTACGTTAATAGGTAAGGTACTACGTATTATCTATTATGTGCTTAAAGTAAGGTGGTACCTTTTTTACGTTCTTAAAAAAATTATACATGTGTAGTGTCCATACAAAATACTAGCTGTCCCACACGGTTTCACCCGCCTATCGCCCCAGCAGACGCCAAACTTAGCTGTTGATTGTGGGGTCCATAGATTTAGAATTACTACTAAGAGGCATTCATTAAAAAAAATTGCCTGGTCTCAAATTCTATGACTAGAAGTCACACTTAATTTTGTTTTTATAGTTCCTTCTTTGAGGTATATAAGTGTCTAGGATTTTTATAAAAAAAGAAAATATAATAGATGTTTAATCTGAAACACTGGCCAATAAAAGTGACCAATTAAAAATAAAGTTCCGATTAAAAAAGAAATTACACTAGATTTTTCCTGCTTTGTAAAATGTATTCTGTTTTTTTAAATATATAACTATTATTGTTTTGCCACTACATATAGTTTTATTTAGAAATACCGATAACTAATTATGTCATTATTACTAACTGATTGACTTACTTAACAACCATCACCAAAATCAATAAATATAACAAATAATCTTTAGCATTATATTTTTTACTAATAGATGATGTATGCGAGTAACAATATGTACAAATATAAATAAATATCATTAATACTTCATATGTAAGTAAACATGAATACTGACCTAAAACATTATTTCTATATTTATAAATATATCATTGCAAATTAATTTGTGTAGGAAACTACCTACTTGCCATGGAGGATTTCTAAATTTTCCACGGCACGGCAAATCATCTATGCTCTAGCTCTAGCTAGAGCATAGATGATATTCATTCGGATAATTTAAATGATTAAAAAACGATAAAAAAATCATTCGACTCATCGAATAGTCATATATTTCAAAAATAGTCCTCCCTTATCTATCATGAACTTTTGTGGAAAAAAAATCGCAAAACAAAAGCGTTGAATAAAGGCTAAGTGTAAAGATTTTAAGGTTAGAGATTTATCACAAACGATTTTATTAATTAAAGAATTATATTTAATATATAAATAAAGTAAAGTATAAATTTGTATTTATACCGTAGCCGTAGAAAAGGAGGCTTATCAATTATCACTACAATTTGATACTAATGTGACTGCTGTTTAACATTAAAATAAAAAAATAAAAATAAAAAATTATTACTTAATCAATACTTAAATGCATACATTGTAAATTGCCGTCACTGTATTGTAACATAAAATCCTATTTACGTACTAAATTCATGCAGTCTTATAAGAAATGTATTGTAATACATTATACAATATACTTACATATACTATGAGGTAGATGTAGCTACACATAGCACAAGTACATAGTTAAGTATTATAATTTCTTCTCTAATAAAAAAAAATACAGATGTAGCTATAATTATATGTATCATACGAAAATCACATTCATACAAAGTTATGTCCTATTTAAGTACTATCTTAATAGGTACCATTTATTCTCCTAATTTTAATACTATGTTTAAATACTAAAATGACTATAATATGTGGCATATTGTATCATAAAATATATCTCATAGCTTTTTTTCAGTTTGTTTTTCGCTTCGAAATATGGGATCCACAGTCTTAATGCATTTTTATTTGTCTCCTACATTTCATCTGATCTACATTTTGAAGATTTATTTTAGTCCAATAATATTGTACTAAAAAATATCTAATAAGTTTACAAAAATTGTTTATACACCAAGTATCAATATTTTTTTAATAATTAAATAGAACATCAATTATGATACTGATAACACTTGTTCTAATTATTCAGCTATAATTCCACGAAACGCACTACCTATACAATATTTTGCGAATACAAAATCCAAGTAGGCTCCAATGAATTAGACCGACCCTTAATTTATGATAGCATTCTATTATCTGTGGTTCAAACCACATTTGCGCCTAAAGTTCATATATATTTATTTGATTTGGTGTCCCGAAAAATCGAATGTATATAGGTAGATTGAAATAATTTGAATATGAGACACAGCTGCTAATATTATTAACAAAAACATGTTTTTGTTCATTAACTGGCGGTCGTTCATTCACTTGAACTTTTACCCTAGTTGCTAGTGTTGGGATTTTGTTAAAAGTTATCAAGGCACTACTTCATCTATTTTTTTTTATTTTCCCATAAAGATGGACTATGGTGTCGTGTCACCTCTTCTTCCGTCGAATATAAGCATCTTGACTGGTGAACGGCTATCTACTGATTCGGTTAATTCTATCGAAGACCGTGAGAAATTGTTGCATAGGGCGATAATCTGTGAAAAAAAAAAATCATAATCTTGATTTGTGTTCACTATTATCGTCTTAACGGGATTTTCCTTGACATTTCCTCGTTTAACCCAATCATGACTGTGAGGAGTTGTCGCATAATGTTACAATTTGTAAATAAATACCTAGGTATTTTTTTTTTTGTTTTACCAGCTCAAGACATCAAGTGTTACTCCAGAAAGTTTCCACTTTTCTGCCACATTATCTGGCTGATATGAGTTCTTATCAATTCATAGTATAAAACAAAATCGCTTTCTCTGTCCCTATGTCCCTTTGTATGCTTAAATCTTTAAAACTACGCAACGGTTTTTGATGCGATTTTTTTAACAGATAGAGTGATTCAATTCAAGAGGAAGGTTTGTATGTCCAGTCGCTAGTTTTGTATAAATTAACCTTACTCTTCATCATATTTTTCTTGTTTTTTTGCCATCTTGAAGTAAACCCTCCATGTTGCTGTTATTAGTAGAATCCACCACCAGCATAATTGATACCAGATTCTAGGGACAGTTATAATAGAACGTACACACTACATTTGGAAATCGCGTCGAGTAACTAGTACCTATATTTTTAGATTCCGCCGAAATAAGCACCTCCCCATTACTTAATCTTACCGCATAATAAGCAGAAGCTAATCCGATGCCCAAGCCAAAGAGCACATCCCACCAGTGATGTCTATGGTCCGTAATCCTGGTCAGAGAAGCCAGGACTGCCAACATGAGTAAAGTCAGCTGTAGGAATGGAACCAGGAATATAGTGCGATGATGCCAGCAGAAAGCACGTTTTTGGAGGTACCACTGTAAAAGGAATACTTAAATTATTTTCTCGACTTACTGAGAATGGGCATTGTCTTAAAATTTTCTCTTATTTTTTTTATATTTTCTTCCGATAGTTTTCTATATTTTATGATACCTATTTGAATATTTCTGATTTATATACCTTAGATTAATTTATATTAATTTTTAAATTTTTTCACGAGTGACGTCACGCGTGGTTGTACAATGCAGTAGATAGTCAGACGGAAATTAAAAAATATACTCGTGTCAAATATGTCAATGTCACCTTTCTGAATTTGGTCATTGGAAATATTTCAAATAACCTCAAACAATAATTTGTGCCTGTGGTTTTATTTTCATTACCTATCTTTCATTTGATTTAATTTTCATTAAGTACAATATAGCAACTTTGAGAAAGCTGATTCACGCAACTTACCTAAAGTTGAAAATGTGATGATACTGGAGTATATTATTACAAGTAGCAAACATAATGTAGCCAGAATAAGAGGAGCGAAGATGCTAATGTAAGTGTACACATTTGTCGAATCGTTTTTACATATTGGGACAAAACATTTTCTGTTATAATTCATCTTTAGATTCACAAGCAATCACTTTTATTATTAATATGATTGAGATGAGGTTATGTTTTTGTTTAGGCAGTATTTGAACAGAGCGGATAGACGTTCTCTTGACATAACAGTGACATTTTTGACTTATCGCTCAAAATTAAGGCAAAGGAAAAAAAATAACACAGCGCTTACAGCCAACAGTGACGTCATAGAAGGCAAATAAAAGTCAAAATTATTTATTTAAAAATAATGTTATTTACTGCATCTTTTTTTATTTTGATAACAGAAAATTAAACACTAAGCTTATTCCTTCAAATGGTTTTTCAATCAGAACTACTTTGAAATAATGGACAATGCCCATTGAGTTCTTATACAACAGCATTTTTTATTCCCTCTCCAAGCCCATTATGAAAATGCTATAATTCGCTTTCAAAAATAAAATTAAAGAAGTTCTCTGATATGGTACTTAAACTTAGTTTACATCCACAATTTTGCTAGACCCAAAGGTTGACTGATAATGCTTTAAACATGAAGCCTTCAAATGTATCTTAGCATTAAAAGTTTAATAATTATACACATGCCGTTGTAAAGCAACAATTTACTTCAACATTTTGTTTTATAACTTAATGCAAAGGAGTTTTGGCGGAAAGAAAGGAGTCACGTCATTGCGCTGTGTATTTATTTTCCAAAACTTATGTTTTTTAGTTTTTGTCCATAAAAATGGTGGATTATTGTTCGTTAAGTGTTCGTGAATAAGCGTGAGTGTTGGAAAATGGCACAATGTCGTTTAAGTAACTTTAACCCTTCTCACCAAAATCTCCAAGACAATGCTAAGTGAAATCTTCCCCTCTGACTTGACTTACTTGACAAGACATGACTTGACTTGAGCAAGTGAAGAAGTTGAAGAACATTCAAAATAAAACTTGATACCTACTGGCAAAAATAAGCTATTTCCAAACGAAAACCATATTTTTCTCTTATAAATTCTCTCTTATATCTTGATTAATTGTTAAGTAAACACACTCACCGCTAAGAATACAGCACAATAGACCGATAATGACGTGTGGCCAGAAGGGAAGCTGTGCGATGCGTCATTCTGGTACCAGCTTGAAAAGTCTGACGTGCACTTGAAACTCGTCACGTATTCCGAACTGGAAAGAAAAAAACCACAGTTATTATTATTTCAGCCGCAAGTCCACTGCTGGTGAAATATAAACTGAGGCCTGAAGCGGTCTGCATCCAGCCCTTGCCTGCGATCTTCTTCTAGCCGTTTGGCTTATACTATAATAAACGTTTGTTAAGTACGGTAAAAAACGATAGAAAACCGTATAAAATAAATTGTAAATTTTGGTAAGATAGAAAGGGCTAAAATATATTTTACTTAAAATGGGTTTAGCAAATCGTTTATTAATTTTTATAATTAAAAGGGGATAAGGCCCAAAATTATATTTTATTTAAAACTAGCGACCCAACCCGGCTTCGCATGGGCATAAAAACCTTCCTCTTGAATTACTCTATCTATTAAAAAAAACCGCGTCAAAATCCGTTGCGTTGTTTTAAAGATTTAAACATACAAATATAGGGACATAGGGACAGAGAAAGCGACTTTGTTTTGTACTATAGTGATAGGCTTCCCAACTTTTTTTTAATTTTTATGAATAAGAGCCAATACCTAAGACTCTAAAAAAAAACACAATAAATTTACTCACTCTTTACAAGTGTCCCAAACATCAGGCCTGCAAATGGCGTTAAAATTTGGTCTTGGAGATCCAGCAATGCCCTTCATAGCTTCAATTAAACACAGGTTGAATAAAAACCCGTACACATACACCCTCAGTATTCGGAAACAATGGACTGATGCCTGTTTCGACCTGAAGACCATTGTCTCTTCTTCAGAGAAGATCCATTCTGTTATCCATAGCTGTAAAGATAATTAATATTTTTATCTAGAAGGATAAATAGTGCCTATAGATCTGGGGATCGTGGGTTCGATTCCCACGGGAAGCAAACTTTGTTCAGTTGTTTCCAGTTTGGTTAGGTTAGGATATTACAGGCTTTGAATCACCTGACTGTCTGATAATAAAGATGATTCCGTGGTTCGGAAGGCACGTTAAGCCTTTGGTCCCGGCTGCCAACTGGTAATCATTGAATAAACCACGTCAAAGGCCTAGACCGAGAGGCAGTTTCGAAGAACTGTGACACCACGGTATGTATGGTCGATTGACCGTGACACCTACAGGTAATGATGATGATCGGTTTTTTAGATGACTCTTTCGTCCATGGGTGACTCTTTAAACACAATTAGATTTTGTATTTACTACTTCTATGTTATGAAATTCTTTCTTGATCTCTTCCGTGCTTTGGAGGCGATTACATTAGCCAACTAACGCCACCAATCATTTTATTTCTTATATTCTAAAATCAAAATGAAAAATCTAAGACAGCACTTCGCTAGTAAATAACTTCTAGTATTTATGGTATTACTTTTCATTATTTTAATTTAATATTTTAATAAAAAATCTCATCATTTGTCCACTGCTGGACATTGGCCTCCTCCAGTGTGTCTATGTTCAGCAGGAACATGATGTAATTTGATACAGGTCTTACTGTGATAAACATAAACGACCGGTTGGAAGCGGCCTGCATCCAGCGCCTGCCAGCGACCTTTTTCAGGACATCTGACCATCTGGTCGGTGGGTTTATGAGGTATATTCCTGAATAAATGACAAGGATCTTACCACAGCAATAGGTAAGAGCAGTATGGTGAAACACAAGGTTTTCATGCCGACTGTGTCTCCAGTGAAAGCGTGGTCCAGGGCTGGGTCTCGACAGAAGAAGCCGGCCTTGTAGCTTGGTATGACATTCAGCTCGAATAGCCCAATGATAGCGAGAACTGTGGACAAGAATAGCAATACCTAAGATTAGATATTATGTGAGATGTATAATTTATATGTTAATGGTACAATAAAGAGTATATCTATCTATTTATCTTCGTCTTCATCCGGGTTTCCTGGATGCATCTTCAGCTTACGCTTCAGAGCCCAGGGTACTCTCGTGGTCCTGATTTGGCGGAACTGGATTATCACAGCGATTTCCGTCTGACCTCAGTAACCCTTTTTACAGGGAAACCAGACCCACAGGAACATGATCCGGGTGTGTTAGTGGCCAACACTGTCAGATTTTTGAGGCTGCCTACAGGCATCTGACATAGCCTAACGACTGCCATCTACCGATAACAGCCGGGACCAACGGCTTAACGTGCTTTCCGAAGCACGGAAGAGCTCAAGATAAAAATGCCACTAATGGCGACGTCGACCAATCCAAACATGGCCGCGCACTCACCGTCGCACGCGCGCCGCGCTAGGCTATCTATCTATCTATATATCTTATGTAATTACTAGCTGTTGCCCGCGACTTCGGGTGGACGTGGCTATATCCCGTCCAAAAGTGCTTACATCCATATTTTTTAAGCCAAATTTTTATGCGCCATTACACAATCACGTGGCATTGAAATGGGCATTGGCACTGGCATATTAACCAATCAAGAACCCCTGTTTTGGAAGTTCAAAGTCAATGTCGGGACACAGGAAGAGATCGGGCCTCGCAAATTGTTGCAAATCACCGCCATCTTTGATTTGACAGGAAAATGAGCAGCGCGATGTTCACTTTAGTAAGTATAGTGGGCTGCAGAGAAATTTGACACCCATGCCACAAGTATCGCTATTGAAAATGGGTCAGATTTCTCTGCAGCTCACTGTACATTGAAGCAAATAAAATTATACTGACAAATGACAGATTGAGCAGGCCCTAAAGGTAGTGTATATTTTCCATAGAACTAGGAACGCGGTGACGCAATTTTTTTTTAAAAATCTATGATATTTTCTTTGCCTAAAGTAAGTTAAAGACTTGTGTGGGATAATCACTCAACGATGTTACATTTTATAATAAATACGTATGTATATGAATCCAAGACCCAGGTCAATCTGAAAAAAAAAAAAAACATTTTTCATCTTGACCTAACTGGGGATCGAACCCGGGACAGTGTGGCAACCTGGTATGATGGCCACAGAGGTCGACAAATTTAGAATCTTATATAAATAATTATGGTACGAGTATGTATAGCCAAAACAGAAAATTAGCTAGAAAGAAATTGGGGCAGATAAAAAAAAAATGAAGTAGAAGAAAAGAGAAGCATCTTAAAATAAGTGATTAGGAGACGAAAAGGTAACAATGTTAAAACGATGATTTTTGAAAAACAAATTGAAGGAAAGAAAAGGAAAAAAAGATCCAGACTAAGGCATAGTCACTTGAAAGAAATAAAAGAGAAAGCACACGTATCTAATTAAGAAAAGAACTCGCTTATGATAGACAAGAATGGAAGACACTAGATATACAATTCTATCTCTAAATGTTTTTGATTATGAGTAGTGTAATATCGACTCTATATAAAACAAACTATGTTTCAGTTACTCTAATAAATCAATGTCTACAAAGGGCTTGATTCTGTAAGCTTTCATTTTAATATTCGAATCTGAATCCGCCGTGAGTTTTTTGATTCGCATTCTAAAAACACGGTTGATAATTCGAATCTATGTATCTCTACCCTTGCGAGTGTGTCCACGAGATTAACTATATTAAACGTGAGATTTTGTATGGGATGACCTAAAATGTGGCAGATTCCCACATTTTAAGTAAGGTAATTTACCCGTCACTTCGAAGCTCCACTTCTCACTTGTCATTTTGAACTTTATGCGAAATGTGAGTGATAGCGATGTCAGAAGCGAGCTGTTGATTGAAATTTACAGAATCGACAGGCAAGGTAAATCAAAAACCGTTAGCTTTCTAGACTTATGAGATCACCATTGCCATTTTGGATAAAAATTATGCCAAGTGAGAGCGGTGTAGGTGGTATTTTGGTATTGATAAAAAATACCTATTGAAAATTGACATCATTTTTTTAATTTATCATCTAAAGAAATGCTGACTACTTAATAACATAAATTTTCCAGTTTCCCATCAAATAATAATTAGGCTTTTAACAAATATTTAATGAGCTTAGTATGTTCGTTGATTGCTCATTGCAGAATGTCGACATTTTCTTTCATGATTTTGTTATGTATTATACTAGCGACCCGCTCCGGCTTCGCATGGGCATAAAAACCTTTCTCTTGAATCACTCTATCTATTAAAAAAACCGCATCAAAATCCGTTGCGTAGTTTTAAAGATTTAAACATACAAAGGAACATAGGGACAGAGAAAGCGACTTTGTTTTATACTATGTAGTGATAGTGATAGTGATGCTCCATGTAATGTGCCCTAACTCTTAGGACCCGTTGAGAAACTGTGTTAAGTGTTTAAGTATCCATACTAATCCATACTTCCATACTTCCATACTTCCATACTTCCATACTTCCATACTTCCATACTTCCATACTTCCATACTTCCATACTTCCATACTTCCATACTTCCATACTTCCATACTTCCATACTTCCATACTTCCATACTTCCATACTTCCATACTTCCATACTTCCATACTTCCATACTTCCATACTTCCATACTTCCATACTTCCATACTTCCATACTTCCATACTTCCATACTTCCATACTTCCATACTTCCATACTTCCATACTTCCATACTTCCATACTTCCATACTTCCATACTTCCATACTTCCATACTTCCATACTTCCATACTTCCATACTTCCATACTTCCATACTTCCATACTTCCATACTTCCATACTTCCATACTTCCATACTTCCATACTTCCATACTTCCATACTTCCATACTTCCATACTTCCATACTTCCATACTTCCATACTTCCATACTTCCATACTTCCATACTTCCATACTTCCATACTTCCATACTTCCATACTTCCATACTTCCATACTTCCATACTTCCATACTTCCATACTTCCATACTTCCATACTTCCATACTTCCATACTTCCATACTTCCATACTTCCATACTTCCATACTTCCATACTTCCATACTTCCATACTTCCATACTTCCATACTTCCATACTTCCATACTTCCATACTTCCATACTTCCATACTTCCATACTTCCATACTAATATTATAAATGCGAAAGTCTGTCTGTCTGTCTGTCTGTCTGTCACCTCTTCACGGCTAAACTGCTGGACCGATTGTGATGAGATTTTATAGGGATGTAGTTAAAGACCTGAGGTCAAACATAGGCTACTTTTGGGCGCGATATAACCAAGTCCCACGCGGGGCGAAGCCGCGAGGAACAGCTAGTTTTCTATAATAAAAGAATTATTGCCATACGCAATGATAAATACATGTCTCCACGCGTACGTCTCACAAGACCATTATCAGTTTATTTGCAATGATCTCCGGACGTCACATCCTCTGTCGTAACGGGCAAATTCTAGAGGTAGAAATAACAACAGCTCAGTGCCCCTATGTGTAGCGACTGCGTTAGGATTTCTATGGAATTTCTTAGTTGCCTTACTATCCGCCAGAGGCGCTGTACAGGTCTGCCGTACAAAATCGCTAACGCAGTCGCTAGCGTCTGCGTTAAGAAAAACTCATACTAGGGGCACAGGACTTCCCTCCACCTCCCATGGCTCTACCAACCTCTCGGTTATACGAGCCGAATCTCTGGAGAGTGCGCTGTACTAGCATTTCGCATCTCTTTCCAGTCGCACCTGCTTGATCTCCCTACAAGTTCTCTATAGTGTCGCCTATCTATGCAATCATTGCATTTTAATAACTCTCCCCCATCACAGGAGTCATAATCATCATAATTTCAGCCGCAGGCAGTCCTCTACTGGACATAGGCCTCCCCCATGGATTTCCAAAATGACTAGTTCGTCGCGGCCTGCATCCAGCATCAGCCTGCGACCTTCTTCGGGGCATTTGACCATCTAGTCGGTGGGTGTCCGACGCTGCTGTTGCCGATACGTGGTGGAGAACCTTTCTGCCCCATCGGCCATCGGTTCGTCGCGTAATATACCCTGCCCACTGCCACTTCAAAGAGCTAATCCGCTGGGCTATGTCGGCAACCACTGTTCTCCTACGGATCTTCTCATTTCTGGTTCAGCCTCGTAAGGAAACACCACGCATAGCTCTCAGAGAGCTATGACTCTTGGGGCAACCTTGAGCTTTCTTACGAGGCCCATAGTAAGGAACCACGTTTCAAAAACATAACTCAAGAGTGCTATTTTCAAAATGACATCGTGTG
The DNA here is from genome assembly GCA_947044815.1 of Apomyelois bistriatella. NCBI lineage: Eukaryota > Metazoa > Arthropoda > Insecta > Lepidoptera > Pyralidae > Apomyelois > Apomyelois bistriatella. The sequence goes on from OX345705.1 coordinate 2,065,232, forward strand.
TCGAATGATTTTCGTGCGTCTCAACGGTTATGTCGAATGGAAATCAATCGAAAACGAACGTTTCAAACCTAACCTCAAGTGCCATTTTCCAAATAACATACGCACAATCGATGAGTCGAATGATTTTCGAGCGACTCACCGGTTATGTCGAATGAAAATCAATCGAAAACAAACGACACGCGTCTTAAATCCCTCCACCTCCATTATCAGTTTATCTGCTATCATCTATGGACGTCACGTCCTTTGTCGTAACGGGCAATTCTAGATAATAGCACTGATGAGACTAGACGAAGATTGTCAGTATTATGTCATGAAGATCCGTAGAATCATCTAGGTGTTAAAGACTGGGTTGAGTAATATACAATGATTGAAGACGTAATAGCTATAAAATTCAGGCACAGTACTTTACAGGCCAATACTAAACTGAGTTTCTATGGGTGTACATATCTATACATATAATAAACAGTAAAAATATTTTGTCTGTACATTCAGTAATTTTGACTGAAATGGACACTTAAAAAGAATAATAGAAAGCAAAACATTTATTTTTTTATTTTTTGTCTGGCTGTGTCTGAGGAAACAACCGGTACCTAATGCACATACAAACACTATCGCGGGCCTCCTGAAAGAAATTTCTATAGAAATAAGTAGCACCCTTGAATTTCCTAATTTTATAAGTGTTCTTTGTTTATATTTGAAGTTTACATGAATTAAATAAAACAAAGAATATTCTAGATTTTCTGTGATATGTATGTAGACTGAATGACGTAGATTTTTCATCAAAAGCCTATGTAAACCTTGAAAACTAATATGCTTTACATGGGTCGTGGGAATACCATCTAAATGTCGGTATCAATATGCAAGCTGATCGATTTCAATGAGCAGTCAATCAAAACTTCATTAAATTAATATATTCTCTCGTCCATGACCACAAAGTACAAAATGCTTATTATTATTGAGTGTACACCTGGAAACAACACAATAAAAACTGTATAAATACAAGATAATATACAAGAAAGAATATATTTGCATGCTATTTTGGAAGCAAAACATGTAACAGCACATACTTATCTACTGTAACATCTTGTACTACCATGTTTTAAAGCAAATAAAATGATTTGATTTGATTTGATTTGATATTGATATTGATAGATAGATAGATAGATAGATAAATGATTTATTCTCAACCATTTACAATTTGTACAAAAATAGAATTACAGTACAACAAAAAAAAACCCTACAGATTTTAATGCGGGATACAAAAAAAAAACATAAGACGGAATTGAAATGTGCAAGTTGAATGTACTGTAACATTACACCAATGTAATATTAATAAATCTTCTTCGTCCGAGCGTGTTTCCTAGTCGCATTTTCAGCTTACGCTCAGAGTCCAGGGTACCTACGCTTTTAATCGCGGTTCTGATTTGGCGGTACTGGTTAATAGAGCGACTGCCGTCTGACTTCCATAACCCTTTTTACAGGGAAACCAGATTAATAGAAAAATGATCCGGGCGTGTTAGTAGCCAACACAGAGGTCAAGATAGAAATACCACTAATGGCAACCAATCCAAGCTAGGCCACGCTAAATATCGTTGCTTTAGCTCGATATCGTTCCATTAAAGATACAAGACAGTAACAACCCTGGATAAAATAAGCATAAAAAATAAAAAGCATGATGTATAGACAACGATAAAAGAAACACGATACAAAAACTTCATAGATTTTCAAACTCTACATCGTTTAGTTTCACTACTCGACAACAGATGGCGCTACTGGTTGGGTTATTTACAAAATATTTTTCTACTAGTGTTTAAATGTCATATTATCTTAGCCACAACATGTCCTCTGCCAGACATAGACATCCCTTTATATATCTTCTCTAAAAATATAGATAGAGAAAGAACACATACATACCTAGAAGAATACGTGCAGCTTATAGTATATTATATAAATATTAAAAAAAATCGCCTGCAGCATTAAAATAATATTATGTTCTCACATTTATTAAGATCGCTGTTATTTCCACGCAAAAAATATTATCTGCCCCTTCTGCAAAGCGGAGCTCTATGAAAACGCAATTTTCACTTATTTTGATGGCATGATTAAGAACTTAAAGCTATAGATCATCACATTACAGTTCAGTTTTTTGTTCGATCTTCTGTTATAAGTATAATAAGTAAGACAAAATTATCAGTTAATCTTTGAAACAGATGCATGCATGACTGAGACTGCATGAAATTTTCCAACCAGAACATGCTATTGTTGTTGAAAAAGACGTATGGCATCCGGATAAAGATCCGATGATGTCATAAAAATAATATACCAAGTCTTATTTATTTGCTTTTGTAGCTTATAAAGAGAAAGCATAAGCCATCGTATTTAAAGGCGCTCGGGCTATGAAAGATGCAATCATGGTGGTGAAGCAATGTTTACTAAATCGTGAAAAATCTGATCAGCGTTTAAGCCGCATTCCACTTTGCAACGGGGGTAGATCTGTGCGTTCCATTCCACGAATGGCTCAATCATTTTACAGGCAGTCCACGTATTTGTAATGATCAGTTTTTGTCTTTACGGGAACTGCGATTATCTATGGTACCGTTTTGAAATAGCAGTGTTGCAAGCATGCGGAAAATGTTTAAAAATGTGGTCTATGGTATTGAAATTATCTTTGTCACCGAGTTTTTGGAGGGAAAGTAAATTGTCGCTATGTCCGCGCTGTATTTAATTTCCAAAACTTAGGTTTTATCGAGTATTTGTGCTTAATATTGGTGGATTATTATTCACAGTGTTCGTGAACAAGCGTGAGTATTAGGAAGTGGTACAGTGTCGATTACGTGACTTTTATCTTTGTCACCAAAATCTCCAAGTTATAGCTAAGTGAAATTTTTCCACCGCTTCACTTAGCCATCTGACTCTGACTCACTTGACTAGACTAGACTACTGACTTGACTTTTTGACTTGACTTGACTAAGGTAGGACTGAAGAAGATTAATAAAATGAAGAAAGGCCTTAAAGGACTCTAGATTCCAATGCCGTAAAAACTATTAAAAAAAAAATGAGTTTTTGGTGGAAAAATAAACTGTCATTGACCGCGCTATATTTAATTTCCTTGATGTTTTCGACTTGACTAAAGTAGGACTGAAGAACATTAATGAATTGATGAAAGGCCTTTTAAAAGGACTCGTTTCCAAAGCCGTAAAAATATTAAAAAACTAATTACATAATAACAAGATGCATCCTGACTTTGATTAAAACTACAACAGCATGGGGCCTGTCTCTACATACATATTTTTTTATTTCTCCCATAACACGGTGCCTTGTAATATTTTTAATTAAAATTATAATATTATTATTATTAGTAAGTAATTAAGAAAGGCGCCTTCTCTCGAATTTTTGTATTTATTAAAGTACTTAAACCAATTTATATGATAATTTAAAAGAGAAAGTGTGTGATTGTAATTAGGTAGTTGGTTATCATAGTTAAATTACTTATGTAGATTTTAATGTTTTTCGATAAATTCTACTTCAAAAAACAAGTAAACATAATGCCGATACAGAACCCTAAATCAAATAAATCAACTCACGTTTTGGATTAGCGGAGGCCTGGTATTAATTAGTTGCAGACGAATTTGACGATTTGTCAAGCGAAAAGATAATATTGTCATTTATTTTGTTTTTGCGAAGCTTAATTGGGATCAAATTTCTCCGCAGATCCAAATCGCTTCAAGTAGGTAATAAGTGCGCCGCCATGCTTGGACTTAGGAACATAATCTGGGGGCTTACCACCATCTCTTAAAACCATACAAGAACGTTTGAGTAAGGGAGATGGCGTCTTACATCATGTATTGCGCTGTCTCGCTTACTCAGGTTTTAAGAGATGGTGGTAAGCCACCGGCGTAGATTCTGCTAACGTTAAGTCACAATCGTGTCATAATAGTGTTTCAATTGTATTGCTTTTTACACACTATTTACAATAATTATGACAGTATGATGTGATGTGAATGTAGTGTGTGGTGTGACCATCAGCAGTGATATAAAAAATATACATTTCTTGTAACTAGTGTGTAAAAAGCACTACAATTAAAACACTTGACACGATTGTGACTTAACGTTAGCAGAATCTACGCCGGTGGCTTACCACCATCTCTTAAAACCATGCTAGAAAGATTGAGTAAGTGAGACAGCACAATACATGATGTAAGGTGCCATCTCGATTGTGACTTAACGTTAGCAGAATCGACCCCCAGTCGAGTATCTAAGTGGCCATAACTGTACGATTTTTTTTTATACTACTGATTAGGTACCTGGGCAATCAGGCCTACGGCCCAATTGATACAAAGTGGTTACCGGAGCCTATGAACGCCTGCAACATCAGAAGTGTCACAAGGGCGTTGCCGACCGCCTTCTTGAAGGCTCCTATGTTGTAGTTACTCTGGAAAACTTTGGCAGGGAGTTCATTACATAATCTCAGCGTACGAGGGAGAAAATTCCGCTTAAAGCGTATTGTACGTGACAACTTGTGATCCAAGGTGTGAGAATAGACTCCCTGATGGTGGCGAGAGGTGCGATGATAAAAGGTAGCTAACAGTCTACTATCAGACAGCTATGTTCAAAGAAAAATGTTAGAATTGAATCCACGACCTCCAGGCCTTTAGGCAAACGGCCGCAAACGCCACAACCACAGGCCCACAGAGTCAGTTGCATGTTATAGTTCTATTTTTAAATTAAGATTGTGCGCATTATGACGCCACCACATGCAACGATGTCACTGCGCACATGTTAACCATTTTACCCGAATGTGTGTAGCATGTCTTTTTTTTTTTACTTTTCTTTAAAGCATACATGATGTATTTTTATAACTAAATCTACTTTTGGTCGTGTTATGTTATTTTTGTGATGTTCTATTTTTTATGTTTGTTTGTTTTTTTAAAGGAAAAAAGAAGAGCTTTAAAACGCTTTTTAACTATGGAACGAACGAACGAACGAACTACTTGTTTTTTTTTATATGGTGGTACATTATTTGGCACATGAGCTTTTCACCGTTTGTTTTTTAGTTTTAAACTTACTTATTGCAAACAAAGGTATGTCGATAGCGAACGTCCACCATAGACTATGTCTTGCGTTGGAGTCTGTCTTCAGCTGCTGGGACTCCAAGTCTCTTCTCTGCAAAAAAAAAGAAAAAACATAAGTATTATAACTAGCTGTTACAGTTGCTTTCAGAGTGGTTTGTTTGTTTGTTTGTTTGTTTGTTTGTTTGTTTGTTTGTTTGTTTGTTTGTTTGTTACGCTTTCACGCCCCATTTACTAAACCAATCTTTCTAAAATTTTGCAAACACATAGTTAGAAGTATTGAGAAGGACTTAAGGTACCTTTTATCCTGTGAAAAAGCACTGTTCCCGAGGGAAGTTCACGCGGGTAAGGCCGCGGGCGAAAGCTAGTATAAATAAATAAATCAAACGCATACCCGGTAATTAAAACAACCATTAATATTGCTAAACAATAACTTTCAGAAGGGGAACCGAAATGGCCTCATTAGGGAGCTGATCAAAGCAAATCACCTCACAAATAGTCTACCCGAAGGTCAACGGTCCTTGAATGCTGAAGCGCCCTTGGAAGCGAAGGTCAGAGTACCAAGGTCGTGAGAGGGGTCGTACAGAGCGCACATTTAAGACTTTTTTATATATTTCGACCCCATAAAATATTTTATTTTTACTAGCAGTTGCTCACGGTTCCAACCTCGTGGGACTCGGCTCATCGGACATGGGTCAAACATAGGCTATGTTTGACCCATGTCCTTAACTATATCCATACCAAATTTCATCAAAATCGATCAAGACGTTAAGCCGTGATACCGTAATAGACCCAACAACGATATAACAAACCAATCGAGTTTGCCTCTTATCATCATTTTGTGTAGGTGTCCATTCAATCGACCATGCACAACGTGGTGGCAGACTTCTTCGAAATCGCCTTACGGCCTGTAACTTGGTTCCTTTAAAGACTTTTAGATAGCAACCATAAACAACGGCTTAACTAACGTGTCTTCCGAAACACAGAATTTAAAAGTTAAATAAAAGTCTTTATGGTGTGTCAATATAACTAGCTAACATTTAGTAATTTACGTGGAGACCTTAAGGCACAACGTTTATATTCAAGGTTGACAAAATTGTAAGGGTTTAGAATATTATAGAAGGTTAAACAACAGAACCCAACAGGAAGTAGGCACAGAATAAATAATCACTACATACTTTCTCTGTCCCTACATCCCTTTGTATGCATAAATCTTTAAAACTACGCAACGGATTTTGATGCGGTTTTTTTTAATACATAGAGTGATTCAAGTGGAAGGTTTTTATGCCGATGCTAAGCTGGGGCGGGTCGCTAATATTCTTATAAAAAAAAGGATATAAAATTATTTTTGTTGTTCTTATCTAGGTACATAATATACCAATCTCTTCTTATCATAGCGTTTTCCCGGCTGTATGTATATAAGACATGTATAATTCTCTACGGAGGATATTTGTTTGTATCTCTGTACTTTTTCCTACCTCTGAGACTGTCATACATACTCCCATACTAAAATTCAAAAACAATAGTACATAATTAATACAGTCATTCAAAAATGCCGCCCCTGATTGTACCCGGCTCAAAGGTTCCCATAATACTAGCGAAATTGCCTCTTTGGATAGCTATAGAAATCCTTTGAACCAGGTACCACCCCGAGCGGTAGTCATATCCCATACTAACATTATAAATGCGAGTCTGTCCAGTCTATTACGCTTTCACGACTAAACCACTCGACCGATTATGAAATTTGCCATGGATATTTTTAAAGAGCGTTGTTGAATAAATATAAATTATCAAACCAGCTGTTGTCACTGACTAATTCGTTATCAGTGTGAGGAAACTAAAGTCAAGGAAACACGACATAATCACTTTGATAAAAAGGAATTATTTATCGCTCACGAATTTGCACGTGCGAAAGTGTGTGATTTTGTCGTTCTTTTTTTCCAAGCCTATAAATAAAGCTAGATGTGATTCTATCACGTCACGTCACGGTCAATCGACCATGCACACCCTGGTGTCAGAGTTGGAACTGCCTCACGGTCTCTGACTGATGCAACTACCAGATGGCAGCCTGGACCCGGGACCAACGATTCTGAAGTCTGGAATCATCTTTATTAATACTTTCGCGGACAGTAAACGAGATAACAATAACAGTTAATACGTCGAATAGAGTTACTGCCAGCGAAAGTGTAAACAGACGATCGAATCATGAGTTTGTATATCTACTAACCGGTTCCGTATATATCTTCATAATCATGGTTTCGTCTCAAATTCTTGCTACGAAACTGGTTTCGAACAAACATTATTTTTTCCACCTTCTCAACTGGTTACGAAAAAGCAGTTTCGATGGCGGCCGAGAGGAAAAAGACAAGTGAACGAGGAAAGGGAGAGCAATTTTTTAAATTTTGGTCATGAGTCTATTTTGCAGACCAAGCAGGAGAGCAGGAGGGGTCGAGGAATGACGGTTTCAATAACTTTTCAGACAAGAGGTTGTTTTGGATAGAGATGAGTCTAGAAAGAGGGGGAGGTCTTTGTCCAGTACTGGGACACATTTAGATGGCTAAAATAATAAAAATAATAATACCATAATTAACTGAGGCATATATCCGCTCCATTCATTTGTCTGTACAGATGCCATTGTTAACTTTAATTTACAGAGCCAGTATTTTGTCTATGGTTTAATTAGTCAGACCTAATTTTTCTATGAATTAGTAGCCCGTGCACTAGTCACTTTTTATTTATTTATTGAATAAAGGCACTTTATTAAGTATATATTAGGTATTATTTATTTTACACTACACACTTCAATCACACACAATACCGATGTACTAAAATATCACAATGACTAATTTCCGCCATTACAGTTTCTTTTTAACATCAATTTTTATCAACGTATGTGTAATTGTGAAATATTTGTTATCAAGATAAATTTATACGCATATCATCAATCAATCTCTAAATGTCCACAGTTGGATATAGGTAAATCACTACATAGTATAAAACAAAGTCGCTTTCTCTGTCCCTATGTCCCTTTGTATGCTTAAATCTTTAAAACTACGCAACGAATTTTGATGCGGTTTTTTTAAAGATAGAGTGATTCAAGAGGAAGGTTTTTATGTCGATGCGAAGCCGGGGCGGGTCGCTAGTTAAATCATATAGAAAGGGTGTTGTTGGTAAAGTTTTCCCAACATGTTGGCAACGTGATTTCGGGGAGAGATTTCTATAAACTTTTATCAACTAGAAGATAAAAGATGAAGATTGCCGCACACTATTGGCCAAAACTGGACGCTTTATCGCATCAGCACTTGGGGTCAGCTGAGAGAATTATTCGGGACTCAACTAAAATAAAAAGAATACTTACTAAATTCCTCTTGCGGCAATCTAACCTTTCTCCTAGTATGAGATTTTATAAACGCTGACGCTAGCGACTCCGTTTATATATATAGAATTTAGCCTTATCTACTATCAGCCAATTTGTGATTATTTCATAATTCTCATCATCATTACGTGTAGGTGACACGGTCAATCGACCATGCACACCTTGATGTCAGAGTTTTTCGGAACTGGCTATCTTATACTATTAAACTAGCAACAAATTTATTTGTACTTCCGTTTTCAAAAACGGAGATAACGATTTTTTTGAAATTTTAATTGTAAGTTCCTACATAGTTAAAAGATAATCTAGCTAGGGAAAATTCATTTTAATGCAAAAAGATTTTCTGCATAAAAAGAGCAAAGCTCGGTCACCCAGGTATTAATCCATACTTCCATATCCATACTTCCATACTAATATTATAAATGCGAAAGTCTGTCTGTCTGTCTGTCTTTCTGTCTGTCTGTCTGTCTGTCTGTCTGTCACCTCTTCACGGTTAAACTGCTGGACCGATTGTGATGAAATTTGGTAGGGATGTAGTTAATGACCTGAGGTCAAACATAGGCTACTTTTGGGCGCGATATAACCGAGTACCACGCGGGGCGAAGCCGCGGGTAACAGCTAGTATTTAATATTCAAGCTGTTTGTTGGTAATGCTTAGGCATAACTTTAGACTTTAGACATACTGGTCGAATTTGAAATAATATTTCTACGTATGATAACATGATTCTTGTGAAAGGTTATATGACTTGCACACTACGTGCGAGTGAAACCGCGGGAAAAAACTATAGATGCAAAAACTTACATTGTTGTGTATAGAAATAGAAGCCATCCTCTTCATTCCCTCTATGCTTGTGCGCATAGCATTGTTTTGTTGAACCATTGTATGACACTATATGAAATATGTTACTATGACTTTTTTTTAGTTTTAATTCACTGCTCTAGGCAAGGTTATATTATGAAGATTTCTCCAAAAGATTATTTTACACTCGTGCGCGGCCTCATCGGGATTTTTGTCTCACGAAAGATTTGTTTTTTTTTTAAAGTTACATATAACTTATTTAAAAGCAGTTTTAAAAATTGTCTTAAAATGTTTCATAATAATTATATTATTTAATACAAAAAAAGCTTTGTTTCTGTAAGATTTTTTATAAATTGATTAATTTATATATTAATTTTTATTAGAACTCGCAACTAGTAAAATTAATTAGGAAATTGAATACCCATTTTTTCATAATTATCATCATATTTTTTTACCATTTAAAAATTTCGAAACATTCACTAATCACGACTATAGTTCCGAACAAACAAGATTGTTTGCCACAAGTTTATTTAAATTTATGAATATCAACATATCTAAATTAATTTGATGTTATCACTTATCAGTAACGCCTGCCGACCGTCACTTGCGCCTTATCACTTCAAATTGCGATGTTTGCTTTTTAGCAAAAAAAAAAGCAATTAAAGAACAACGCTCATCGATGTTTGTTTTACAACTGACATTCAATATCTATTACAATGAATATATAATTCAATAAATGACTAAGTCCAGGAAAACCCAACTCCTACGTCAAAGGACTTAACCTGATTTGTTTTAATTTGAAACGTGAATATATAGGAATAAATTTTGACGTCATTATCCGTGGGAAAGTTGTGGTAGTTCGTCGCGACCACTCACATGTCACCCTACTTTCCCGGGTTCGATCCTTGGGCAGGTCAAGATGATAAGAAAGTACAAATAAAAAATATAATAAAAATATCGTTCTTTCTCGTTTCCTCTCTTGGGTCTGTTGGAAGAGATTTCTTTAAAATAAGAAAAACCCTTGTACTTATGTTGGCTTTAATGTTTTTTCTTCATATAAGTACCTATATGTTTCATGTGTACATGAATTTAGCTTATGAAGAAATAAAAATAAAAAAAAACTATCGTAAATATACATAATATTTGAAAATATAACTTGTACATCGGAATTCGGGATGTAAAGTTTAATTACCTAAAATTAGCAAATAGCTTATATATTAGTAAAATAGCTCCAATTTAGCAAATGAGTGCCCTGTACACTAATTGAGAGGTTAGACTAGTTAGTATCACATTGCAGAATATATAAAGAGGTATAGATAACTTGATACTGCGCGAAGAGCTCGCTAGATAGGGGGCCGATCACAGAACAGAGAAATTATCCGAATAGAAATGTTTTGACGCGGATTTAGTTCCAGGATCAGTGTGGCAGCGTATTCTCTCTTCTTATCTTCAATTAATACATGTAAACCACACCACACCTTATTAGAAATCTATCACTATATATCTATAGTATACAACAAAGCCACCTAATATTATCGACCAATAACAGTGGCAATAAATGACGCAATCAAATTCACCGCCCATTTTTTTTGTGTGAAACGTTGGCTTGCAGGCCAAACTAGTGACACGTTTTTCGTGCGCTATGCCACTTCTTGTTAATATTTCTAAATTATGTGGGTCCGATAGTAGCGATTGTACACGTCAAGCAAGGCGAGTTACTGATGTTATTTTTTTATCTATGGAAAAAAAGTTCAACCATGCAATGTTGAAAATATAACACAAGTAGGCATGTAACATACATGATATATTATCTAAATACGAAACCCGATCACAACAATAGGACCACATACACAAGGACAAACTGAAAAATGTTTTACAATTACATCTGCAACTGATTCATATTCATATAACCAGCTGGTTATCATAATAAAGGCTGGTAGCAAGAGTTTCGAATTTATTTCAATAATATACCTGCTCTGGTACAATATGTTTTCAATTTATAAATTTGTGTATTTTAGTTTTGGTAGAGTCATTTGGTAGAGATTTGAGTTTTAAAAAAGCGAGTGGCATTTTAACCGAGTATGTGTTTTTTTTTTTCTAGGAATTTGTACACTACATTCATAGATTGAAAAAAAAAATCTTGTACACTTTCTATGACTATATTAATAAAATATAATATTTTTTTGGAGGTACTCTCACCTATAAAAGTTCATTTAATGCAAATAATTTGGAATCGCGCGCGGTCTCTATTTTTTAATCTATGATTTATGGTTTAGGGATTTTTTTAAAATCTATGGCAAAGTGCACAGTGGCGCACTATGGAAAGTGAAAAACATAAGAATCCCAACTAATATTAAAAATTCGAAAGTGAGTTTGTATGTTTGTTTGTTTGTTACCTCTTCACGCTGACGTGTTAACTGAACGTTTACTGAACCAATCTTCCTGAAATTTCGCATACACATAGCTAGGAGTATTGAGAAGGATAGGGTGCCTTTCATCCCGGGAAAAAGCACTGTTCCCGAGGGAAAATCATGTGGGAGAAGCGGCAGGCGAAAGCTAGTAATATATAAATAACTCATAGATTCAAAACTGAAGATAATTTTAGCTAAATAACACTTGATAAAGAAAAATACACAAATTTATGAGTTTTTTGTCTCATCAGCTGCATGTGATGTAACTAACGATTGCTTACGTATACGCGTAGTGACTTATGAATCATAAGTGGAGTAGTGAAAGTGTGCCGTGTCTTCATGATATCATGTCATCAAGATAAGCGAATGCTTGACATTAGTCCATCTCGAGAGAAGTATTCGTCATTAGAAATAACCTTTTATTTATATTAGAAATCAGAAACTAGCAGCCCGCTCTGACTTCGTCCGAGTTAAATAGAAAATAAAAAGATTTTTTTTAGTAAGGATCTCTAAAATTTTCTATTAATTAATATCCTAACAATGTTACTGATAAGAATTTCAATCAATTTATATACCAAAGACTCATCATCTTCATTTCGTGTAGGTGAGACGGTTAATTGACCATGCACACCCTAGTGTCGGAGTTTTTCGGAACCAAAGAATAAAAACACCGTACACGTGGGTAGAAAACATGAGTCTCGATTGGTAGACGTGCTCTGTGGCGTAATGGTTATAGTCCACTAATCTGGAGGTTCTGGATTCGATTCCCAGTCACGGAAATTATGATCTTTTCCAAATTACCCTGGGTAAAATGTCTTGAGTATTCTGTTAACTTTGATATAAAATATAGTTTCGTTGATTGTTGAGTTAGTATCGCACAGCATAAGCTTCAAAAATTACTTTCAATTTCAAATTAATTAATTTATTTAAGTTACAATGACTTATTAATCAAATGTTTGAATCTGTGTGATTGTCTACAGTTATTTCGTTATTACAGAAGTTTACCTATATTTTAGACAAGATTCTGTGGTCCATGCTAATATGTCGAAATATTCTACTGAATGATAAGTATATGATAAGATTAGATTATATTAATATAATGTAAACACTTAATAATGTCAAGGCAAATGCCATAAAGTGTGCAATTGACATTTTAAAATGCATAATGTAAGAGGTTAGGTTATCAAAGTTATAAAGATAGGGACGAATCACACAGATTGCGTTAGCCCCAAAGTAACTTGTGTTGTGGGATACTAACTCATGGATACTATAGTTAATATCCAAGACCCAGGCGAATCAGAAAACATCATTTTTCATCTTGACCTAACCGGGGATCGAACCCAGGACCTCCTGAGCAGCGGTCCGGCATTACGACACGGAGGTCGACAAAATTCCATCCCAACTAATATTATAAATGCGAAAGTGAGTTTGTATATTTGTTTGTTTGTTACCTCTTCACGCTTTATCTACTGAACCAATCTGAAACTTCGCTCCTAACTTAACTCCTAACTATGTGTATACATAGTTAGGAGTACTGAGAAGGGTACCTTTCATCCCGGGAAAAGGCATTGTTCCCGAAATTCACGCGGATGAAGTCGAGGGTGAAAGCTAGTTATAAATAAAAAGCACAAATTTTGAGATATTTTGTTTCGATATTGTGGAAAGTAAACGTCTAAACCAATGCATACATTAGGTATTACAGATGGCAATATTCCAAAGGCTATAAAGAAGTAAGATGCGGGCAAAGCCGCTAGTATAGTAAAAACATTAACTTATCAACTTACCGAGTCATTAAGAGTCGAATTTGATGATAAATTAACAGTAAACACTTCAGTACTCTCAGTCCTGATCCCCGATTTCACACAGTCCAATGCACCCATTGTTATAAACAGTCACAGTTAGAACCAAAACAAAGTTATCGATGGAATAAAAAGTGTAGTTTTCGACGCGTGATGGCGCTCGCGACGATATGTTAAGACTAGTTGCGTGTGCGCAGCCGGTGAGCGGTGTAAGACATATACTAGATGTGACAGATGATTTTATAAGTTGATCTCTCGGCTCAGGTAAATGTGTAACTTGATAAAAATAATCTAAAAACTCAAGAATCATAACATGTGTAAATACTATTATGATAGATTATAAATGTAAAGTTTTATTGGGATGAGATAATTATTAGTTTTGTAACAATAAAAAAAGAAGTTTATGGCTAGAGATGTGATAATTAGCAAAAGGTGGCGCAGGACTGATAGATTTGAAGATACTTAACGGAGACCAAGACTCAATTTGGTTCATTGGTTAGAGATATCATCGTGTTCCAATTTAGACTCTAACAAGTAGCTATAGTTAAAACCGAGCTTCGAATCTCTTCCCTCATACTAACACTAATGAACAAGTTACCATCACAGTTCTGGTGCGTAGTGTATATATTTTCTTTTGTTCTCGCTTAACAACAAAAAAGCTAACTGACACCTCCACACCTATCAAGAAATTATTGCTATGTCCTCATCATAATGGCTGCTCTCTCTCTTACTAATGATAATGTTCTAAATTACGATTAACGACATCAAATTAACAGAAATAAACTCGCTGTCACGGTTTCGCCGAGTGACAACAACATGGGAGCCTTCAAGGAGGGCGTAAAAAAAATCCTTCAGGGTCAGCAACGCGCTCATGATACTCCTAGTGTTGCAGGCGTCCATAGGCTACGGTAATTAATTTTCTTCAGGTGGGCCGTAGGCTTGATTGCCTACTCAGTAGTATATACAAAAAAAAAAACTAAATATATTTTTATAATTTTTGTTTGTTTGTAATATCTTTATTGCTTTTAAATACAAAGTAAATACAATATTATTAAAATCAGAAGACAATGGCGGACTTATCCCAGGATGGGATCTCTTACAGTCAACCGGCGAATGACGAAAGAAAATGCACAAGAAAAGAGTAGAAGTGCAAACAAAGACTAGCAAAGACATAAAGGATATATATATGAAATACATTAAGGATATATGAAATACTATAATTTATTTACTAATAGGTGGCTACCATATCACAGGCATCGTTTTTAGGTAGAGATAACTTGAATTAATTAAAGCGATCCTACAGCGTTACATTGTAAAGATGGGTCGTTTTTTTACAACTTAATCTTATAAAAATGTAACAAAACTAAAAACGATAAAGTTATACGAGATATATGAAAGATGTCAAATAGAAATATAACACTGATATTTATTTCAAGAGTGATACAATTAAAGTTTGGGTTGTGGATAGTTCAAGCACAAAGTTGGATACTGAAGAAAACAGTAAAGTTCTCAACTGGCAGGTGTAAGGCAGAATAGAACGATCAACCACCAGTCGAGCCATTGGCATTGAGCCAGGGGCGGCAGGTCCGGGCTGCAGGAGTAGGTAGTTGCGTCACAAACTGTTAAGTAATCTTCCATAGCGCATAGCATAGACCTTACTTGCAGGACTGCAAGAAATATGAATTTTTATATGAGTCCGGCACTTTAGTTCTCAATTCTTTCAACTCAAGAACATGTTTTGTCTGAACTTGAACTTTGTGCACTAAGTTCAGTATGAATTGCTCTTCTAGTAATTCTGTATCTAGATGATCACTTACTCAACAGCATGACGCTCGTATGAACTCGCACGTGAGCTCGATTATGTCGGTTACTTTTATAGAACTAGTTGGGTTTAAAATTGAGTATATTTTATATAACCTCATATTTAATAGATGCTTGCTGGGGTGCGTGTTTAGTTAGGACATTGCAGGCTTGAATCACTTGATTTGTCAGACAATCAGGTGATTCAAGCCTGAAATAGCTTCGGAAGGTTTTTTAAGCCGTTGGGCCCGGCTTCCACCTTTTAGTAGGTAAAGGGACCACTTCAGAGGCCGAGAGAGGGCTCTGAAAAAAAAAATTCGTAGATTTTTTAAAAATACGCAATTTATCACCATTATTTTACGGTGTTGAACTATTTCGTGCCAAAACTAGTGGTCAAGCAAAACCAATCGAGCCGTATTTTTTTATGGTATAATTTAAATGCGATGCTGTACAGGCTGACTTGTGGCTGCGTGAGATGGGCGCTGTAAACTGTGCCCCTAGTATGAGTTTTTCTTAACGCAAACGCTTGCGTTAGCGATTTAGTATTGCAAACCTGTACAGCGCCTCTAGATAGTAAGGCAACTAAGAAATTCCATACAAAATCCTAACGCAGTCGCTAGCGTCTGCGTTAAGAAAAACTCATACTAGGGGTACTGGCGAGCTATCGCAGAATAGAAAATTGTGCTTGTGAAAAGGAGCTCTCTCATTTCGGAGGCCAAAATCCAGTTCGGATCGCCGAGCCAGTGAAGTAAGTATAATTTAAATAACAGTAGTCTTTTCATTCGAAACACCGATTTTGAGTAAGACACAGATTTTAAAAATAAATCTGAGATATACGAGGTCTTTTCTATAGAATTTATATCAAAGACTCACGTAATTATTCAAATCGTTTATGATTCACTCAAGAATGGAGATGGCGGCGATTATGTTGTAATGATGTTCTAAGAATATGTAAATTTGTTGTTTTTCTGTACAATAAAATGTTTACATACAAAGTTTTGTTCACAAAAACTCTTAACACAGTTGTAATGAATGATTTGCCTATGTCAGGTGGCGTATAGAACCAAAAGTGGAATCTCAAAGTTATTTAATGATTGGTTGTATTATCAGGATTCCATATGAGCAGCTTGGGGAAATTTATGATCTTACGATAAAATTTGTTTTAAAAAACATTTGAGCATCATCTTAATTTTTTTTATTTTTTTTTCTTTTATGTACAGAAAATAGGTTTCTACATTCTTACAAAATGGTGACAAAATCACTAACAGATTATTTAAATAACTTCATATTTATTTATTTCGAGCTCTCTGTAGCTTGTGATTAAGCTTCTGTGCAGTGCCCACTGACCCATAAATCCGACTATACTTATATGTACTTGTATGTATGTATGTGTCACTAACCGGATACTTCCATTGTCTATCGTGGATTGTGATTCATACGCTTTTGGATAATGTTAGTTATTTTTAGGGTTACGTTATATTCAACCTAATGGATGATGACGGAACTAAACTACATCTCATCTCCCATACATATAATAAAATAGTTAAAATATTTTGTCAGTACATTTAGTAATTTTGACTGAAATGAATAGAGAGACATTTAAAATGAATAGGTAATAGAAAACAACTTTTTTTTCTGTCTGTCTGTATGTATGATCACGCTTATCTCCGAAAGTACTGAACCGATTTGCTTAAAATTTTCACCAATTGTTTTTTTTTAACTCGAAAAACATCTAAAGTTTGTTTCATCAAAATTAGTTTTTCAAAAAAAAGTTATCGTCATTTAAATAAACTCAAGGCATGTTTGATGTAGACCAGATTCACCAAATTAGATAATTCTTTTTGTTCTAAGTATTAGTTATGGTCATGACAAACTTTGTATAAAAGAAAAGGGGGATTTCCGGGCAATTCCCGCGGGAATCTCGGGAGCAAGAAGCACGAAGACGCGGGCTACAGCTAGTATTTAATAAGTTTAATAATAAAATCAAGATGTTTTATTCCCACAAAGATCGTTAAAATGTATTTACCCTACTATTCCAAGACGTGCGGCTGCACTGCTCATGCTTCACTACCTATGCGTCGGTTTTAATAACTATTTTACAAATAAGAAAAAAGAAAGAACATTTATCTGGTACATTAGAGTAATTACAAAAAAAATAACAATAACACTGGGAGCTTGCACCAAAATGGTCACCGCTCAGCATTAGTCGTGGTATATGAACCACGACGTTGGTCTTCCGCGGTTATGGGGACTCAAATCAACTGCAAATATTTTAAGGGTAGATTCAGATTCCACTATACTGAACAAATTTTCCCAATAAACTTATTTCAAAATATGAAAATATTTTTTTCACTCTCCATACTTAACCAGATCAGCTGATTCGCAAATTGTATGGGAGGTCAACAATTTTCTTTTTAATTTCGACATATGTTTATTTGGAAAAGTTGTTCAGTTTAGTGGTCCGAATCTGCCCTTAAAATATTTGCAGTTGATTTGAGTTCACCTTATATAAATTGTATACAAGTTGCGCTTCCATCCTATTTGTACTTATGTCTGAATACAAAATACAAATGTACCTTGCTAAGAATATCTCAAACAGGATTATCCTACAAACATTTAAGAATTTTTTCTTAGAAAAATACCATCAGATGTTCAAAGTAAAGGCATGCAATCAGCTTCTTAAAATTCAAGGCAGCGCCGGCGCTTGACTCATAGTTGACTGAACGTAATATTTACATACTATATTTACTTTCATACATGACTCACTTGTATGAATGTCTACATTTTTACCGTACAGGTAAGTAGACAGTTGAATATTCGTACTTATTTACTTACTAGCTGTTCCCCGCGGCTTCGCCCCGCGTGGGACTCGGTTATATCGCGCCCAAAAGTAGCCTATGTTTGACCTCAGGTCGTTAACTACATCCCTACCAAATTTAATCACAATCGGTCCATCAGTTTAGCCGTGAAGAGGTGACAGACAGACAGACAGACAGACAGATAGATAGACAGACAGACAGACAGACTTTCGCATTTATAATATTAGTATGGAAGTATGGAAGTATGGATATGGAAGTATGGAAGTATGGATGACGGATGCCTGTTTGTGCAGTGGGCTACAGAGAAATCTGACCCCCATGCCACAAGTATTGCTGTTGAAAGGGGGTCAGATTTCTCTACAGCCCACTGTACACTACAGTGACCTTACCTATTTCCTTTGGAATTAACAGATAAAGCAGGGCAGGTAGGCAGGTAAAAAACCTTTTGGCGGTAATGAAATTTCTGATTTAACCAAAGGAAAAATAATGAAAAGTAATACCAAAAGTACTAGACGTTATTTACTAGTGACCAGCTTTCTTAGATTTTTTCAATCTCACCTGTTTTTAGAGTAAAAGAAATAAAATGATTGATGGTGCTAGTTGGCTTAAGGCACCTTCGTATACAAGGGTTATAATGAATGAATAAAATAATTATTTATTCAAGAAACGTATTTTTCTTCATAAATGTTATTACTCATGAACTTAATGCTAGTACTTTGTAGTTGTTGTATTAGCACCCCATTGCAGTCTTCAATATTTACCCAATACAAAAAAAAACTGAATATACTTAAACATATGAATGTCTTTTAAGAAACTGCTTAGTTTATATCTTCTCACAAACAAAACAGTTAAAGATTTCAAACAGCTTGTAAGGAACCTAATTGCACGTCAAACTTACGCTTGACCGATATTACAACCTATATGATTACCAAATTTAAAAAAATATATTCGTTGTCAAAATGTGACAATCACAACGAACACAACACATACATTTGTTGTGTAACGTCTTTTCAAACAAATTATTATTAAAGAGTAATAAATCGTAAAGCAATATTTTATTTTTTAACAACAAATAATAAAATAACATGAGTTTTATACCAGAAATCAGTTCGTACGAGGATCGAGCCATAGACACGGTGGTTTCTGTGATCAACAAAGCGAAAGAAAAACTTGGAGAAAGGCTGACTCTTAAACAGTTAGCTCGTAAGTAATCAGCACTTTCAATTTATTAGGCTTTAAGTCAATTCTTATGGATTGCTGTGAAGCTTAGACACTGACCCAAAAAGAGGAAACTAAGCTCCTGGTAGCCGAGAGGAAAATCTGGCGAAAAATATTGGAACCGGTCAGGGATTTGGATGGGAGTTGGAAATTGAGAAGGAATACGGAGGTGGAAGAACTAATACGAGCCAAATATTAAAGGCGAGACCATGGCGACAAGACTCCGTTGGCTGGGTCACGTGGAGAGGATAGGTGGGAAAACCGACTGGAAAATGGCCTGTGAGTCGTCCCAGTTATCTCTGTAGGGATGAAGTGTGTAGAGACCTGGAAACTCTCCAAAGAGCCGACTGGTGGGGTACCGCAGAATAAGGGGGAGTGGAGAGCTCTTATCTCGGAGGCCAGGATTCACTTTGGGTCATTGAACCATCGCAGTAAATAAGTATTATCAATTCAAGCGCAGCGTTGAACATCCACCAACCAGGTTAATAAGAATGTTGCTGCTCTTCTGTGGTCGCGGGCAGCATGCAGGCTGCTTCCAACCAGTCATTCTGGAAATCCTTGGGGGAGGACTATGTCCAGCAGTGGACAGCCTCGGCTGAAATGATGAGGTCAATTCTCAATCCTCAGCAGCAAATGGCCGATGAAGAAGAAGGACTTTAATTTTGAAAAAGTTTTACCATGAAATGACAACCATTGTGTCGAAAAGGTTCTAGAACAGCTCGGATTCTTTAAAAGACCATCGTGGGATGTATAAGTACCTACCAGATGGTCCGAGGACCTAAAGTTAAATGGTACTTCTAGTCATTCATTCATTTCGTGTAGGTATCGCGGTCAACCGGCCATACACACCTTGGTGTCAGAGATCTTCGGAACCGCCTCTAGGCCTCTGGCGTGGTACCTCTAGTTTTATTATTCCATTTACAACCTGATTCTAAGAAGAATTTATTTTTACAGAAACTCGCGATATCCTCGCAAACCAAGGGAAGGTTTCGCTCCGTACCCTAAGAGATCCTTTGGTCGGTACTACAGAAGAGTTCCTGAGGGAAACGATAGAGAAGACGTGGGGCCTAAAGAAGATCTTCTCATACGTTCTGAACTACCTAGGTGGTTCTCAGGACGAATGCTCGCAGTATTACTATTTTGAGGTTAGTATGCTTAAAACGAAGTCTAGTTCTAAGTAAGTACCTAAGTACCTACTCACAATAACACGTACACAGTAGCAAGTACTTACCAAAAATTTTGAAAAATAGTTTGGAAAAGCATTAATAGAAACCAGTTTCGGATGCCCGGTTTCCATGACGGCCGATTTAATCAAGGCTAGGTGCGTGCTTCTTCCTCGCGTAAACCTGTAGTCACATCCCAACCTTAGATGGACTCCCACCGTGCTGATTTTTTTTAAAATTATCTTGATTTTTGATATTCCTGCTAAGCAGCAAACTCGTCAGGGTCGAATTGCTTAGTCAACTTGACACAATGAAATCTAGAAATAACATAGATTAAAAAAAAAAATTGCGTCACTTAAAATAGATATAACATATGACACTAAATGTATGGGAACCAGCCGAGCCGTTTGCGGGGGGTAAGGGCTGAGGTAAAGGAGGGTAGGAGGGGGGGTCCGTCACCAAATACACACATTATGGAATGAGTTCACAAACTATTCTTATTGCAAAATCAAATAAAAATGACTTTATGATACAGGATTAAGGCTTAGTACAAATGCACTGTATTTCCACTTCGACCAACTAAGCAGTCTGAGCCTATTAGACTCAGGGGTCGTGAGAGCTTATTTAGTTGTTTCCAGTTTGGTTAGGACATTGCAGGCCTGATTCACCTGACTGTCTGATAATAATGATGATTCTGTGCTTCGGAATGCACGTTAAGCCGTTGGTCCCGGCTGCCATCTGGTAGTCGTTAAAGGAACCATTTTAAAGGCCGGAAGAGGCTTCCGACGAACTCTGACACCAGGGTGTACATGGTCGATTGACCGTCTCACCTACACAAAAAGATGATGAGTCTGAGCAGGAAATAATTAAATTTCCATGTATATTCTCGAGCAATAGAAAAAGGTTCACATTCGTAAAAAAGTTCGAAGTGTACGTACGGTATTGCCGTTTGTAATGTTTGAGCGTAGGTTTTGTTCTGGTCTGGAGATAAAGATACCTTCTCGTTCTCAATACGACTGTTATTTACCAAGTACATACTATTTTTTATTTATAATTACTAATATATATAAATAAATAGGATACATAGGTCAGACGTCAATCGCTCCATTGAACCATGATTAATAGCGTACCCTGGGCTCTGAAACGAAAGCTGAAGACGCAACCGGGAAAAACACAAATATATAGTATATAATCATAATATAAAATAAGGCCGGGAAAGATGAGCGCACAGTTACTTTAGCCTATTTACGCTCGTGATATCACAGAATAGATAACAGTACTGATACCTGGAGTGTCACTAGCGTGATATTACTAGTAAGTACTATTATTTATTGTTAGGTTTGAATACATGATCTAATTAAATAGATAGGAAAACGAAGCCATTTCATCCTCGAATTTATATGTACCTACTTATAGATGAGTGTCCTTACAATAAAATTCTCTTTTGAAATTCTGACTGGAAAATCGGTATGCATTAATGCCCGATATATGTCTTCTCTATTAGTCACAGTTTACTTAAGTTCCATAAACTAGAGCAACATTATAAAATTAATTTTACTCGCTCTTTCAAATAACAGCACTGAATATGATAAACTGAAATAATCTTAATGATCTGGTATCCATAGGTCCTCTAGGCTATGACCAAATGTTAAGTACCAAATCTGTTAATAGATTTGCAGTTATATCAGAAAATTGCGTTGTTGCAGTCAGAGCAAGAATCTTGGAACGCGGTAGTAGCATATACATAAGCTTCAAATTTAGAATGTAATTAATGTTAAGTGTATAAACCAAAGGAAAACTAAAATATTTTGCAATTTCGGTCCAGTTTTCTAGATACCAACTGCATAAATAACTTTGTAATCCCATATAAATATATAGGATAACAAAGTTACATACGCAGTGAACGAACCAGTGTACCTGCATACTTATACTTCGCCCGCGTTATCAAGAGGCAATATGTATGTCGTAAAGTAGTTCTCTGTAATCTACAAAAAGAAATGAGATACCATCAAAAACAAAACTTATAAAAATTCCAAGTCTCGCTTAGTTGTTCTACCGTCAAAAGTTGTGAGATCCATGTAATACCAAGCCGGTTAATTTATTCAGTCCCTTCTTAAGCGGACCTCTTGTCTTCGGTTATCACTACATAGTATAAAACAAATTCGCTTTCTCTGTCCCTATATCCCTTTGTATGCTTAAATCTTTAAAACTACGCAACGGATTTTGATGCGGTTTTTTTTTATAGATAGAGTGATTTAAGAGCAAGGTATTATGCCCATGCAAAGCCGGAGCGGGTGGCTTGTTTCGTAATAAGCTAACTTAAAAACATCTAATCTTCTAAATAACCAGGACGACTTGCAAATCGCACGAAACCATCTAATTCATTATAATTAATAGGTTTGTATCATTAGTGAGATAATAATGTGTTTTCACGCGATGGCCATATATATATTTTTCAGAGTGACAGAGACACGATGTTCAATGCTTATCGTCACTCTAAAAAGTAATAACTCATTCCATTTGTATAATTATTACGTCTATTTGTTGCCATTTTGACATGACAGCAGGCAAAATTAGTGAAGTAACAGATTCGCGTAGCATCGATATATCGAGAATACGTTGAATTATTATTGTTATTTTTTTATTGGTTTTTATTAATATTTGATTTTATTACACTTTTTAAATTTAATCATAATTTACTGTTAATATCTGTATGGGCTAGTATGGTCTGACATGAAGAATACTATTTATTAAACTATTAAGTCACAAACAATGCATCTGGCGGTGGTGGTCATTAGCCAGACTCGATACGATAAGTATATCATGAAACAATATGAAAAAATAACCAGAAGTCGAAGCAAACAGGATCATGAGCATAATGGCCTTGAGATGACTGGTTTCACTTGTGATTCCAGAATGCCGGTCAGGCTCAAGGGTCAGGTCCATATAACCATCATTAGAACTGTCCGCTGCGCTGGATGTGTGAAATATCGCGAAAAGACCGCGTTAGAAACTCCCACCACGTTCGGGACAGCCTTCATATCCATAACATAGCAGATAGATAAGCTTCAAAAGAGTGGCCTGCGGTGGTACGATCACGTCTCGTGGAAACAGGTGTCTTGACCATGCCACCTCCCACGGGGCTTGGTATGGTGGAAGGGGCAAACCCAAGACGCGCCAGCTTGACGTCGTGGCGCATTATTAGTCATGCTTGATTTAACGTTTTCAAGTTGCTTGCATAATGTATTAGTACCTTCTAAAGTCAATCGACCTAATATACTGTAGAACTAATGTTTAATAGATGCTGTAATGTTTTATATTGCGTCCGTTTCCCTTTTTGATTATTAATTCATATCAAGTGGGTAAAAGCTCAATTCACCCTGCACACTCTTGCGTCACAGAGGTCATTGGACCCTCTAAGGCCTGGCATCATTGTTTTGATAAAAAAATTAATGAAATGTCAATTTTGTCTGTAGTTCGACTTATTTATCCCCCTCTCCCCCTCACCCATATATTTTCCAGGCATTAGGTATTTTCCCCACTAATATCCCTAGATCTTTTTCACAGCTTAACCTATTTTCATTGAACATTTTATTTTGTACTGTGGACGTGATGCGTTTTAATTTCAGACCCCGCTCGAGTATATATTTGCAGGCATGCGGTAATTCTTTTCCCCTTTCACCCCCACAAGTTACAAACGGCTCAACCGATTTTCATCAAACATATATCTAAAAACACTCGCACATAAGTCACCGTTAGTACAAAAAAAAACTAAACTGAAACCGCTTTATCCATTACCACAGACAGACACGTCAAACTTATAATACCCCTCTTTTTGGGTTAAAAATAGCGTGAATGCCACTGTTATGATTTTGTAGTCCATTGGACCTTGAAAAAAAAAAAAACCAGACATTTCGTCTTTTCTTTTCGATCCCGAAGATTGTCATATAATATGTAAACATTTTTAGTAAGACGTTACAAACAAGAATAATTGGCATCTTCCGGAATTTTATGGTAACACTAGCAATTTCGGAAACTGGTTTCTTCATTCATTTCCCGTTGACATTTACCTACAAGAATTATGTTGATAATTAATCCCGAATTTTACTCCAAACTCGCCTCCTAACTTCGTTTATCGATACTTGACGAAAGAAACGTAAGAGCAACAACACTATGCTTAGCACATGCTTTTGACTGAATAATATTTTTTTCATTCAAAATGGCGTTGAATGTGCTGTAGTATTTTACATAATATAAGGCTTTAACTTGTATAAAACGTAAAAAAAAGTATCAGGAGAACTCATATTTGGATTTATACAATTATTTTTACATATTGTGAAGGCATATATTGGCATTAATACCCAAAATTGAGTTTTTTTGTTGTCCTTGTATATACTCCGCAATAGACATTAGCAGACTGTGAACCCCAGCATACACGTAAATATCGTGTATGAGTGGTAAGACAGTTTAGCTTGTCATGCTACTTCTATTAGAGCCGCGTTCCTAGTTCTATGAGAAATAATGTTGTTTTCAAACAATAACTGCTGTCAAAGTTTTGCCAAGGAATATAAATAAGCGAAAATCGTTTCTCCGTTTAGCAAGAAAATGGGACCGTCTTTTGTATCTCTACATATGTATAACAATAATTTAAATTGTAAACGTGTTTTTGTAAGTTTAAAATTTAAATTATATTTATTTTCTACAAGAGACGGGTTCAACAAATCGATCGCAATTTATCAAAAACTATTTTTTATATATGCGTCACAGAACAGTATTGTATGAAAAGATACATAATAATAGCGGATTAATAGTGACAAACCCTTATTAACATATTTTATTCCTTACTAGCTGACCCGGCGAACTTCGTACCGCCTTTCTTAATATTTTTTTTCGTAAGAACCTTGTACAGAGTATTAGAAAACTACAAAAAATCAGCCAAATCGGTCAAGCCGTTTTCATGCTATGTTGTGACAACGGAAAACGGGTTTCATTTTTATATATATAGATATGGTTTACCCTTGGTTTACCATGTAAGTTAATGCCTACTTCAAACAGATGATTTTAATACAATAACGTGCCTGTTCGATAAATAAGATAAATACCTAGTCTATATGTTGAAAGTAAATATAATACTGTAATTTAAACAGATGCACCTAAACCTAAAAAGATTTTTGTATATTTTTTGTACATGATATAATATTTGTAATTAAATAAAAATAGGTAAGCATACGGCCCGCGAAAGATGGGTGCGCGGTTTTAGCCCGTGATATCTTTAGAGATTTTTATCAAACATCATTCAAGCATTATAACCTAAATCCATTCCACCGTCTCAATAGTTCATAGAATTTTAACTTTCAGCCGCCATAACAATTAAGTTTCGTAACCAGTTTTGGTTGAGATTTTTTTTCGCAGCCATTTAACTTTTACAAAATCCATACTAATATCCATCCATACTAATATTATAAATGCGAAAGTCTGTCTGTCTGTCTGTCTGTCACCTCTTCACGCCTAAACTACTGGACCGATTGTGATGAAATTTGGTAGGGATGTAGGTTATGACCTGAGGTCAAACATAGGCTACTTTTGGGCGCGATATAACCGAGTCCCACGCGGGCGGAGCCGCGGGGAACAGCTAGTTACCTATATTTATGATTTTTTAGGCTGTTTTTAGTCAACCAACAGCAGCATATCCAATTCCACAAACCACTGCCGGAGTGTTTTTCAGGGTCGAAGACAAACATATTGAGCCAGTGGAGTTGAAGGGTCTACCCATGGTGAGTTTATACTTCTAACTTTTGGTATCCAATTACGTGCATGATCACTATCACTACATATAGTATAAAACAAAGTCGCTTTTTCTGTCCCTATATCCCTATGTATGCTTAAATCTTTAAAACTGTGCAACGGATTTTGATGCGGTTTTTTTTCATAGATAGAGTGATTTAGGAAGGTTTTTATGCCCATGCGAAGCCAGGGCGGGTCGCTAGTTAAATATAATTTTGAATGTGGCTTATACTTCCGACTCCAGCTAATTACTGCCTGCCGGCATACCAGGCTGGGAGTGATAGCCGGCAAAAGGTAGGTATACAGCCATCTGATAAAAAGCTATTATCGCAGCCCAAACGATGTCACTTGCGCATTGTAAATTACGTGACGTATGCTTATCAAATTTATAGTAGCTACTCAACTGTACGACCTCCGTGGCTTAATGGTTAACATGCCAGTCCGCTACTCAGGAGGTCCCGGGTTCGATCCCTGACCAGTTCAAGATGAAAAATTATCTTTTTCTGATTGGCCTGGGTCTTGGATGTTTATCTATATACATATTTGTTATAAAATATAGGATCGTTGAGTTAGTATCTCATAACATAAGTCTTGAACTTACTTTTGGGCTTGCTCAGTCTGTGTGATTTGTCCCTATATTTATTTATTTAACTGATTCATTCGATGTGTAGATTTTAAAATGTTTTTCCCATTCAAAACGTTAGCGACCTCACGTAAACATGTATTTGTGGTCTAATACTTTTACCGCATATTAACAAACTACCGTTGTTACTAATTCGCTTTCAATAATAAGGCATTTTGTTTCACATACGTTACGACAAAATTAATTTTAGATACTACATAATTTAAATACTCGCGGCATTGGTGTACCTATAGACTCCTTTATATCGTAAAAAGGTGACTTAAGTTGTCTTTTTACGACAGCGAGAAGAAAAAGTGGTTTGAAATCAGAAAACTGTCAAAGTTTATACCTCTTTTGATCTATGTCAGCAGAGATCTAGGATTCTTTGTACTTCCTTCTGACTGGTGATAGATAACACCAAAAATAACAGTGCCAAGGACCGGTCATCTCTGGCAGCAGATCATGACAATGAAGCCAATTCCAAAATGTTATTTTTTGACAGAATTACATCCATAATTCCATACTAATATTATAAATGCAAAAGTTTGTCTATTTTTCTTTCACGGCTAAACTATTTAACCGATTTTAATGAAATTTAGTATGGATCTAAAGATCAAAGTCATATATAGACTTCTTTTTGGCGCGATATAACTCAAGTACCACGCGGTAGTGTCGAGGCTAGTACCGCATAAAGTAAAAATAATAGGACATCGCTTTTAAGTAGAAGCTATGTTAAGCGAGAATCAAATTAATTTTTCGATCTAATTAGATGGTGTTCAGGGTTGAAGGCTTCCATACTGAGTACGATGTCCGCTTCGTGACCCTCACCCCAGACTGGATCCTGGCAGTGCTCAAAATGAAGATGAAGCTGTTCCAACGAATCGAGGAACTCAAGCTGTTTTGAACTTTGACACTAATATTATAAATACGAAATTAGATGTGTTGGTTTAGGTATTAATAAAGTTTCAGAAAAAACGGCAATAAAATCTTTAATCCTTCCCTTTATGTATCTGTAGTTACAGCCAAGACGCAATTCACTCCCACCGTTTTACTATTAACCAGCATATTCAATCGAAAAAGAAATACTAAAAATAAACATAATTGTTTTTAAAACTAACTCACACTGACTCATAGGAATGCGCGAGTCAATAATTTAACTATTTTTGGATATAAGAACGATAACATCAATTAAAAATAGTTTAGAACATGATTCAAGTTTATCATTATTCCACGAATTGGCAATATATTAATGTTTATTTAGATGTAAGTTAACTACTTTTGAGATATACTTATAATTGGAGGCGAAATGTTTTGTTTTTCTATAAACGAAGTTATTTACGGGAATAAAAATGTGGCATTGAGTTACAGTGTAACTAATCGGTATTTTTTTTCCCAATGGGTAACAGTGTAACACAAAGTGGTGTAACTCAACGGGAACAAAGGGTTAAAATACAGTGTTACCATATTGGATATACTATATGTGGAACTCGCACTTAACTGCTATCAGCATTGGAAAAATTCACATTAAGTATAAATATATTAGTTGTACCTACCTAGTATAGGTAGTGTTCTGTAATATGTGGTTGTACTATATTAGGCTTCCAGGCTTCATAGACTAACGTCCGTCGTCCATACCACGTAGCGTACTATCAAGAGTATTCTTCGTCCGAGCATGTTTCCCTGTTACATCTTCAGCTTACGCTTCAGAGCCCAGGGTACGCTATAAATCATGGTCCTGATTTGGCGGAACTGGTTATTACAATGGAGCGACTGCCGTCTGACCTCCGTTACCCTTTATACAGGGAAACCAGACCCACAGGAACATGACCCGGGTGTGTTAGTGGCCAACACTGTCAGATTTTTCAGGCTGCCTAAAGGCATCTGACATAGCCTAAAGACTGCCATCTACCGATAACAGCCGGGACCAACGGCTTAACGTGCCTTACAAAGCACAGAAGAGCTCAAGATAGAAATGCCACTAATGGCGACCAATCCAAACATGGCCGCACACTTGCCGTTGCCGTCGCTTGACGCGCATTATCGCTACGAACACGCGCCCCGCGCTAGGCTATCGAGTATTGAGCGTGCAATCAAGAGTATTAGCATAGATTTAGGACGTAGTTAAGCAGAAAGGACCTAATCCACATCAAGTCACTTTTGAGTAATGTACGTTTGAAGTTTCAGCTGTCATTGCTCTAAGAGGAACATTCTTTTTTTTTTCAAAATGTCTTTTGTTTATTCTATTAGTATTATATTGTAATTGTCAACGTAAAATAAACATTATTTTTACAGAGGTTTTGAGATATTAAGCATAATGTGGGTTGAGTCCTTACAAAGAAATGCAATTTTTAAAGAAGTCTTCCATTTTTTTAATTCTTCAGAAAAAACTCAAGCCACAAAATAATTTATTAAAAATAAAACTAAATAATTATTAAAAAGTAATGTATTCAATCAGCTTCATTATGTTCTCTTTGATATAGAAAAAAATAATAATAAACTTAAAAAACGGTACAGACATGGGCATGGAGAACTTTATTATTCTTCCTCTAAATCAAAATCCAATGCTGGTCCATATCCATCTACATCTTCATTTATGTCCGTTCCTGTGAGGTTATTATAAAATGCGTGGCAATCTTCGGGTATCAAATTATACATAGATTTTAGATCTGCTAGCTTTGCTTCGGCAATAGCCTTTCCTTGAGGCCAAAGGACTTCGAAATCTTCTTCTGAAAATTTGCTCAAAATACCTTTAATCTTTTTAGATACATCTAAGATTTGAATCTCTCCACTGTTTGATATCATGGTTATTAAGTAGGGATCATCTTTTTTCAAAATAATTTGTTTTGTATTCAGCCAGTTAATTTTATTTTTATTTGTACATATTTTGCGATTTACAACTTTCTTCTCAATTTTCTTACTGCTTAAAAAATCTTGACTTTTCATTCTAGTTACGTGAAGAGGGTTTTTCTTTTTAGCGATTTTCATAATATTCATATATTCTTCCACAGTATAAACTCTTTCATGATTCTTTAGCTCGCATTCTATTTTACTAAAGTCTGTATCATTAGGGAGAAAAGAATGTCCAGACTCTAAATATTTAAACGTGATAGTTTTAAGACTCGAATGACTATTCAGTACAGTTTTCAACATTAGCACTATTTTAATATTTCTATTTTGTCCCCCACAGGAATCGCTCCATAGAACTAAGTTTTCTACACCATCCCTCAGATGGTTTTTAATGAAATTAATTAAACAAGACCCAACTTCTTGGGCTCCTCTTCCGGCTTCTCCTTCAACCCAGATATTACATCTACCTTGATCGCTAGAGCCCACGTGGATCCCAGCATTATACACCCATAGCTGACGTTTATAAAAAACAATGTTAGTCGGTATACGGGGTAGAGGTAGGGTTTTTTCCAGATCGTAGGTAATGCATTCAAATTTTGGATCTATTTTTGCCCGCGCCAAGTCTTCAGACATTTTATTACGAAGTTCTTGAGCTCGCATTTGATGTGTATCTCGTTTCTTGATTAATAAATCTTTTTCTTCTGACACATGACATTTATTTATTTGGAGAACCAGTGAATCGCATGTTTTGCACGTATCTTTTTTTAACAATTTACATCGTAGATTAAAGTTTGTATAAAATATGCGCTTCAATGTCGCAAACGACACGTATTTTTTGTCATCACCATATATTTTTTTAAATTCAGAAACGTAAATGTCGTATATTTTTTGGACAGTCATACCGACTTTTAAATACTCCGTACCATTATTTGATTCCCTCCTGTAATGGGATTTATATTTTGGGAGAGAGTTAATAAGATTCTTTACAAAATCTATGTCTTCTTGAGGGGTCTTGTTCCAACCACCTTGTTTTTCACCCCTCTTGTCCTTATAAGTTTTTTGGGTTCGTTGTTTGGCCAAACATATGTCGACTTTTTTTGAAGATATCTGAAAGTTTTTTAAAAACATTTCTTTACATACTACTTTTCCGCAAATGTAATAGTGCCTTGCAAATTGTCTAGGTTTGTTTTTACCGGATTTAGTTTTTTTTGATACATAGGATCGTGCTTTTTCGGACTCTGTGACATTATTCAATATATATAATAATTGAGCTTCGTAAGACCCCAATGTTACAAATTTCTCGAATTCCTCTTTACGTTTTTCTGTTGACACAAGCATGAAGCAGCGCTGCTTGCACGTGCACGCATAATCGGAGAACACTTTTGATTTTATCAGTTTGTCTTTACTATGATAGGGCAAATTTAAGTATTTCCTATTTTTCTTCTCGGAAAGATTATATTCGGGATGTTTTCTTTTACGCCCACGTTTTGGTCGACCTGTAGCTTGCGGTGCGTTAATGAGTTCTGTAACGGCAGGAATAGATTCAGTTTCTGCTTCAGTAGGAACTAATTCAGCTTCAGGATTATTCTTTTCAGTATCGGATCCATGACACATTGAAATTATTTCATCAACCGTTATTTTACTATTATTAATGTGAGTAGTAAACGGGCTTTTGTTATGATGCATTTGCGATTTTCCATCAGGTCTAGAATGATCATCGTGCACCATTGCAATGTGAGTGTGAACCAATGCCTCTTGTTCGATATCATCTTCCGAACTATTGCTCTCAGGAACTTGAAAGCCTTTTCTTTTTTTGTGCTGTATATATATACCTGAATTATCTGTTTCTTCTCCACTGTCAGGAACATATTCAGAATCGGTATCATTGTCAAAGTCTTCAACTTGGTTTGGGTCACCACAGCTAATACCATCATCTTGAGGAATTTTTGAGTTATCGTTGCACTCTTGTTCTACTGTAGAGAAATCTCGGCTAAGCGTTTCAAATAGGGCTAACGTACTTGGTGACATTGGGGGTAACGGTGAATTATTTATGGCATAGTTCCGTGTTATTAGAGGAGTCAGTGGAGAAAATGCAGGGGCAGGTGGTGATACAATACCTGGTAAGAAAAAAAATGACATTTATGTACATTAAAGCCCTAATTTTCTTATATATTTTGCAACGACGAATTGAGTTGATAGTTTTTTCTTACTTGTATCTCCTATGGTTATTGACGCAAGTACATTTGGTGTTCGTGGAGGCACAAGAGGCGCCGGAGACTCCGTATCTGGTTAATAAGAAAATAGAATGATCAAGAAATGTAAGATTTCCATCAAAATATACTAAGTATTTAAAAGTGAAATACCTGATACCAGACTTTCATTATTTGTACTTATAGCTGGAAGAGCCGGTGAGCACAAAACGTTACCAATTGCCTCAAGTCCCGCATCTGAAAAAAAATTAAAGGACCAAGAACGTTGCCACTGAACTCGATTTTTATTGATTTTTAAGATAATCCATTTTAAGCACCTTTCTTTTTGGTGTCCTTTGATGCGTCTGTTTCCAATTCTGAAGAAGGCTCAGGCTTATGTAAACCTATAATGAATTGTTTTACTCGTATTACATGTATTAATAGTATATATTAGTAATAGTATATGTTTGTTTAATGTTAGTAGTCTAAAATAAACGAACTGGAAGGTAGGGCATAATACAAATTAGTGGATGTCATTCAGACACAAAATCAGGCACTCAGCACAAAAAAAAAACCCAATAACAAAGCTATTATACGTCAAAAAAAGCATTTAGCATAACCTATGCTCTTAAATCTAAACCATGGCTTATTATTGCATGTTAATGTTTTTCTCAAACACCGCTAACCAAAAAAGTGCACTAGGCATTCATTAAATCGTGCAAGGGTACAACACACAACACCTTGGTAAGTAATTATAATGCTTACGCAGATAGATCATTGTTATGATCCGATTTATGTTGACGTTAGTAGATAGGTAGATACGTATACGCCTCTATCTACCTAGTATTTCGCATAATCATCATGTCATTACAGCTGGAAATAAGATTAATATCAACATCTTTCTCTTAAAAATACCCTAAATCTAGTAAAAAGCGAGTTGGACTCGTGTTTTAAGGAGTAGGTAAATGAATTTCCGATATCAGAATGGCAGTGGATGCCACCGAGACAATGCTAGAATGAGAAACAGAGAGAGTGAGAGAGAGAAATATATGTATGATTGAATTATTACAATATTTCATTTTTAGGTTTTTGCTCATACCTACATATGTTCCTTAGTATTTCATAGGTTTCTACTTTAATTACATTTTTTTATCTATAGCGAAAGCAAAACGACACTAAATGTGTAAACTTAACTTACCTGGTGTAGGAATGTTAATCTTCTCAGTCGCCGCCACCGGCATCTTCGTCGCAGAAAATTCCTCCGAACTGCTCCCTATTTATTGAAATAAAATAAATACATAGATCATTGAAATTACTAGGTATAAAGTTACGATAATAATGAAATAATAAATGTTATTACATATCTATCTTTACCGTCCATCCATTAACGTTAGTAGTTATCCATATGTTATTAAAGAATACAACACAGATTTTGAGGTTAGAAATCTTGAAAAACAAAAGTTACTTACCATTTGAAAACTCAGTCTTTTCTTTGTCCCCTTGTCCCAATGCACTAAACAAAATACGATCAACTCGTCTCATCTTAATTATTAACAAAATTCACTTGTTTTTTCACGACGCAAAACAAAACACATGCTATGCCTGCCAGTGTCTGAGAATGGAAGAGTTGCCAGTTTTCGAAAACACCTTTACTACTATAACAAGTGTTACCACTGTAATAATATTTTAAATTAATTATAATTATTTTGTTTTTATTACCTCCGTGCCTTTAGTCGTGGATAATTTTAAATTTAATACTACTATATTTTAAACATAGTTATGCACTTGTTTCAAATTATAATAACGAAAGTCGTTTTAATTAAAATATAAGTGTATGAGACAATCACTACAATTTTTTCTTATAAACGACTTAACTTTCTTGAGTTACTTTAGGTTATTAAGAATAGTATGGGCGTTTCATATAAAACCGTTTTTCTGAAATAATCTAAGTATTTTGAGTCGTTTCTCATAAACAAAAACAGAAGTTTGTTAATAGTAAACCTAAAACACAGAAACAACCCAAATTGTTTGAGTCGTTTCAGTGATTTTCAAAAATTTAATTGTTCTGAAAAATTTTATTCTTAGAAAGGACCTAAACTGTTTGAGGTTTATCTGATAAATTATCTATAAGGATACGTACTTAGAAATTGCATTACTCAGAAACAATTTAAGTAGGTTGGGTTCGTTCAGCAATTTTTTTCTTCGTGCTCGTCATACATGTGGGATGAGTCGGAGTAGTAAAAAAATAGTTTCCATTATACTTCGAAAAATAAGGTCTTCACTGTATGATAGATTCGACCCTCAGTAGTACGATGGCATACTTAACTCAATTTCGACCAAACTGTGGTTTAGGTCCCTTCTGCTTAACTACGTCCTAGTAATAGTACGACGAAGTATTAGTATCAAATCAAGTACACTTTTGAAAGTCAGAATTATTATCTAATCTGTGTTCATAGCAGAATTCAGTGAAAATTGACTTTTATGACCACGGCATAGAGTTTAATTAGATTAACAAGCTGTAAACATAGACTAGTTATTACAATTCTATGCCTAAGCCCTAACTTGAGTCATACTTGTATAATACAATGATTCAATTAACCTTTAAATCCTTATTGTAACTTTCTCCTTTATTGTGTTTGCTTATTAGCAAGTCAATCAACCCTGTAGAACTTGGCAGAAAAAAATCAATAACCGATGAGATTTTTTTATTATTTTTCTGGGCGTAAACAGGCAATACAACGAGTAAAAAAAGTCGTAAAAATATCGGTCTTTTTATTGTTGTAATTTTTTTTTATATTCACTAACTACATATAAACAAAGAGGCGTACCGCTATTTTTTTCTAGCTGTATGTGTCCCACCCCACTGCTGGGCGAAATATTCCTCTCGTTTCTTCCATGCGTCCCTGTCCCGTGCTACTTCCTTCCAATCTTTCGAATGGTCATCTGTCCATTTTTTTCTTGGCCTTCGACCCACCCAAGGAAAAATAATATCCAAAAACTTTGAATACACACCATCAGGCGTGTCATTTGCATGTTGCCAAATATTTTCGGACACGACAGGATACATAAGTAGCTATGCATACAAAAAATCATTACCCTTCCTTTTGGCTTCGCCGTAGTCGGGTAAAAAAGCTAATATTAGCACAATTTAACTAGATAATAAATATTTTTAAGGAATAATAGACTGATTTCGACTGACCACAAATATAAATAAATTTTGATTAATAATATTTTTTATCAAATTCGCAGAACCACCTTTACTTACGTGTCAATAAAATAATTGTCAACCCTATTATCCTCATTAATAAATCAGTAATAAATAAAAAAAATGGTAATCTAAGAATTGTATCAAGGTGTTCATTAAAAGCAAAAATACAAAGTGTGGGTCGAGCCATGCCCATTGTAGGTTCCGCAGGCATCACACATTTTATATTTACCTAATTATCCAATTACTTTTTATAACAACAAAGGTTTGAAGACGCGTAGATACTCTCTTTTTCGAAAATAATCGTATTGCAGGTAATTATAAAAGATTTGGTCACATTAATTATTTTCCTCATCGGGTCTTGTTGTAAGAATATCTCAGTTATTTTCGTAGTGAAATAAGGGTAAAGCGGCAACACTGATTCTGGCATAAAGATATTCTAAAATTATCCGTGTACCAAGAAAATAGACGAGAATCTAATTGTTGAAATTATTTTTTTAGATATTATTAGGGCCAAATTATTTTTTTTTAGTTTTATGACATCATAAAAAAAGTATTTGAATAAATGAATGAAATCGCATATTGAAGGCAAAAGCAAAAAGTTACATGAGCATAGGCCCTTAAACGTATACCAAAATTACCAAACTATCATACATAATAATATAGAAAATATAAAATTGTATTACTAGATAATACACGATATATAGGTACAAAGACTAGCTGTTGCCCATGGCTCCGACCGCGTGGGACTCGGTTACATCGCTTTCAAAAGAGGGGATACCGTTGACACACCGCGTTTTGAACTAAATCAGCTTCAAAACATTTCTATTCGGATAAATTTTTTTAATTCTGTGGACAGATAGAAAGACAGACTTTTGCATTTATATTTATTTAATATTAGCACTAAGATAATACTATATTACATATACGTCGACAACCATACTACAAAGGTTCCTTGATTTCTATCCTACGCAACCCTAAGCACAAAGAATGCCAGTTAACAAGAACACCGTCTGCATAGCATAAACCAGTAGATACTAAGAACTAAAAAAAAACGTGAGAAAGATTAAAAAAATGGCAGCACCCATAGCGGATTCAAGATTTACCTGCTTGCCTGAGTCACAGTCGGCAAGTAAATTACTTAACCTGTCAGCATTCGCTGTTTACTCTGCGCTGAATGCGCGCGCGCATTTTGTAGAACACAAAACAACACGTTTTGATTAGAAATAAGCAGTTTTTGTGACAAATATAGTAAAGTGAAGTGTTTTTAGCAATATGGTTCGGACTTATAAGGTTGTGTCGTGTTTTAAAATGCCTAAACGAGGATCGAAAGTGGTGCCTACGTCTGGTGAGGGAGTGTTTACTATTGACATGTCATCCACCTCGACGATCGATGTCGCTGTAAGTTTTTAAGTTATTTACTCGACTGATAAAATATAGTATTGAGTTGAGACTCCTGTATTAATTATTTATGTGACTACTTAATTAAACTTGGATTGACATTTTACTTTGGTATTAGGTATGTCATTATGAGGCATATTAATTTAAATGAATGTATGATCTTTATTGCACAATTTGAATTAATACAACATTGAAACACACACAGAATCAAAAATACAAAGAAGGACTAATCGCTAATTAGATTTCTTTCAACCTACTTTTGGGTAGAAAGAAAGAAAAGTTAGAGCGAGAGAGGGACAACATTGTAATAATATTTTTTACAACTTTCTCTCTGTTATTTGCCTATTCAGCAAATAGGGTAAATACCATCTGTATACCTAATAATATTTTGTATTTGCCTCCATGTGTGGTATTTATAGTACGAGACGAATAGGCACTATTTGCCTATTCGTCTCGTATTTTGGCAAATATGAGAATAGCCAAGTGTGGTTGCAGCATTAAAAATTTAAGCGGATCAGAACCTAGTCAAGTATAAAATGAATACATTTACACATAAATATACCTTATTAGTAAGTAGATAATTACTAAATGATATAAATCTATTCATATATAAGTAATTGGCGAATTTCAAACAGCTGTTTACCTTGATAGTAAGTAGACGTATATTTGACTTTCCGTACTTCGGCGTCGTCGTTCCCCAGTTACTATTTATTATGGAAGCAAAATTTATAAAACTAGCTTTTGCCCGCGGCTTCGCCCGCGTGAATTTCCCACGGGAACAGTGAATGATCCCGGGATGAAAGGTATACCATGTCCTTCTCAATACTTCTATCTATGTGTGCGAAAGAATGATGGCGGAATTTGTACGAATAAAAATTTTAAATATGGAGAACTTAAAATAAATCGCATTAGTAAAAATACTTCACTAGTAACATGTTTACCACCACAAAAAAATTTTAAAGCCCGGGGCTATTTAAAAATTCCATTTTATAAAAGTCGATTTTTAGTTTCGTTTTCATTCGCCAGTTTTAACGCAACTGAAACATTATGTCACCCTGACAGTTGTTAGCATTGTCAAAGCGATATTGACAGTTCATTATGGTAGGTTAGATTCATCGATTTAGTACCTGGGGGGCTATACCATCTCTTAAAACCATGCAAGATCCAGTGAGTGAATGAGATGTCGCCTTACATGATGTATTGCGCTGTCCCGCTTTCTCACTGGATCTTGCATGGTTTTAAGAGATGATAGTAAGCCACCTGGGGGGGTTACCATCAACTTTTTAAGTAGTAGGCTCACTATCAAATGGTTTACTACCATCTCTTAAAACCATACAAGAACGAGTGAGTAGGCGAGACAGAGTAACACAGTAAGACGTCGTCTCCTTTCATCATGTATTACGCTTTAAGAGATGGTGCCTACCACCATCTCTAATAACCATGCAAGAACGACTGAGTAAGGGAGATGTCGCCTTACATCATGTATTGCGCTGTCTCGCTTACTTACTGGATCTTGCATGGTTTTTTCAATCGTTCACGTAAGAGAGATGTCGCCTTACATCATGTATTACGCTGTCCAGATCCAATGAGTAAGTGAGACAGCGCAACACATGATGTAAGGCGACATCTCGCTTACTCACTGGATCTTGCATAGTTTTAAGAAATGGTGGTAGGCACCCTGGAATGTGTTCCTGAGCCACACAATTTATGTAACAAATGCCCTTATTTTTTGTATATCTTTCGTACAAATTCTACTACTTAAAAGGAATATTTTTCCTAATACAAAAAATAAATAATTTCACTGTTAGTTCGGTGTAAGATTTTGTTTGGCGTCGAATTGGCCAAACAAAGAAAAAATTGCCACGTTGACAGACAAAAATATAAAAAATATCGTTGGCCCTTTTCTTACTCATGGACTTCCCTATTTCGCCATCTCACTTTTTCACCAAGTAAAAATCAATTGCTTAATCACAGGTACAACTACTTAATCATGAACCTAACCTACCATAATGAACTGTCAATACCGTTTTGACAATGCTAACAACTGTCAGAATGACATAATGTTTCAGTTTCGACAATAATGGCGAATGAAAACGAAGCTAAAGGTCGACTAAAAAAATTAAATATTAAAAAAACCCCGGGGTTTAAATTTTTTTTTGGTGGTAAACATGTTACTAGTTATGTATTCTTACTAATTCGATTTATTTTATGTTATCTGTATTTCAATTTTTTATTCGTACAAACGATGTATGGAGTTTCGCCATGACTCTTTCAGGAAGATTGGAGCAGTAGGTAGATAGGGCGTGAAAGCAAACTCACTTTCGCATTTAAATTATTAGTAAGGATTGCAAAAATAATTATCAATGTTTGCTATTTATTTCAGTAGGTAATGCACAATCGTTGTAATTTGATTTTTCTTTTAAGTAACATTTGTAAAATAAGTCAAAAAATGTAAGTACCTACTATAACATTCAATTAGTATATTCTGTGTATTATGTATGTCATCATAATTTTGTGTAGGTGACACGGTCAATCGAACATGCACACCCTGGTGTCAGAGTTCTTCGGAAGTTCGGAACCAATCAATCAATTCGGTTTATTATTTTCTTTTTTATTTATTTTATTCCAAAAATTCCCGGATGTCTTAAATCTGATGAAAAAAACGTACCTATAATATGGTTAAGCGTGTAAATACATTTAAATTCGTGTTCTGTATTAAATAAATAGTAAATATGTAAAGTAGTTCGATCTAAGATCATGTTATGAGATCAGGTAGGCATTGAACCAACCAGTTTTTTTTATAAACTACCTCGTATTACCAATCCTGTTTCTGTGAGGATTACTACGATTATATCTATCAAATCAAGATGGCTTGGTTGAAGTTTTAAACCAATAGGAGACGCCACTCGCACTTATTTCCACGTGAAAAATGCCCGAATACTCAAACGCTACTCAATATTGAGAGCTGTTTAAGTATCACGCTGTCACTGTCATATCGTTGACGTTCAGCGCGACAGCATGATTCTTGGCTCTCAAAATTGAGTAGCGTTTGAGCATTTGATCGAAATTCTTTTATATTTAGGATTCGCGCAGGGTGAGGTAACAGTAACACAGACAATAAGTTCCTACCTATTAACACTAATGCATTATTCAAATACGTGACTACACACACGCTTGACAAAATTATGAAACACTAGCAAAAAGTACACTCACACAAGTATGATTGACTGAAATATATTACTATCAGTCCTTTTTTTATTGTCTAAAATATTTAGTTATATAATCTTTTGTAATAATTTACCACTAAAACAAGACTAGAACTTCTAAAAATCTTTATCTCTTTAAGAAAACACAGTAATAACAACCTTATCTATAATGCAAGAAGAACTTAAATCGTGCTTGCATAATCGCTTGCATTGTTTTTCAATAACAGATATCATTGAACCGTATGATCAGGCCATAAGGTTCAATTTAGAAGTGTTTTGATAGAAGGAAGTTTAAGGCTTTATAGGAAATTCTTGGCATCACTGAGACGGGAATTCCTTTGTGTATGTCTCATTGTGGGGTTATTTTAAGATATTCATATCTGACTTAGGCATTTCTGTGTTAGTAAACCTCTTGTTCTTTTTATCCGTTTTAAAAATGAGAAGGGAAAAAAGTCGAGGCGAGATTTTTATTAACCGACTGTAAAAAAAGAAGAGAACCATCAGAATTTGAACTGTATTGTAATGTCTGCTATTCTCTCTCTTTTGGGTGGTCTGATTTTAATGCGATTTTCATCAGACAAGTCCTATTCGAAGCTAAGTTATTAGCATTACTTGGAGAGGGTTTTGTTTTTTGAGAGAGTGTGTTTAAAAAGGCAGGAAAAGTCATTGATCCCGGTTGATCCCTAGATGTTGTAACTACGCCAGAAATGCAAATGGTTTTTTTGATAGAATTAAAACATACATACATACAATAACCACGTCTTTATCCAATAAGGGGTAGACAGAGCCTAGGGCCATAAGACCTTAGACCTCGTTTAGCATGATGATAGTTGAAACAGTAAATCAATAGTGATCATGAATTATGACATAGGGTTGCTAGCTGCATCGCCTATGTCATGATTTCCCTATTCGCCAATTCACTCAGTCGACTTTTACGGCTTGCGCGGGAAGAGAAGCAGCTGGTACATTCTATGTATTTCTTTTTCTCCTAGAATTAAAACAAAGGTGATTTATTACAATTATATTAATTAAAGTGCACAAAAATAGAATGGTATGTTGACAGTGCAAACCCATGGACCAGTGCCCCTTGTGTGAGTTTTTCTTAACGCAGACGCTAGCGACTGCGTTTGCGATTTTGTACGGCAGTCCTGTACAGCGCCTCTGGTGGATAGTAAGGCAACTAAAAAATTCCATACAAAATCCTAACGCAGTCGCTAGCGTCTGCGTTAAGAAAAACTTCACTACGGGCACAGAGAGAGAGAGAGAGAGCAGCCGTCAGACATCACAAATATATTTATTCACTTTACTCTTTCATTCGTCTAAGCGTCCATACTTTTTATCATTTTTTTGTACGATAAAGAAGTAACTGGGAAACACGCTCGGATTATAGTTTTAATTAATGTATCAGCGTCAAGCAAAAAGCAAAACCGTAGGTTTGTGTTCCATTTCAATGGTTGCATCGTAAACAAACATAATTGCAATTTTATGCGACTGGGGAATAAATTTCAATTTTAATTAAAACATGTGCCGATTACAATAGTAACAGTAGTAGTAATTAATGGTAGGTAAATACGACATTCGCTGTTCAGTTGCCAGTTTAGGAATAGTCCACTCCGTTTGTTTCCGTGAACGTTCTAAATGGATTTACTACTTTAGGAAAAATTTTAGGAAAGTTGCTGGCAACGACATTTCCTACAGCTTACTTATTTAGGAATAAATTTAAAAACTGTAAATTTTTATATTCAAAATTTTAAGAAATTAAATAAATAAAGAAAATTAATATTTACAAACAAATTAATGGAAAGCAAAGGTCCTAAAATTAACTGTTAAGCCTTTAATATTGTGGTGATAGGTACGGAACCTTAAGAGCGCAATTCTGACTTTGGCATTATTTTTTCTATTTAGAAGTACGGAACCCTAAAAAATAAATAATATCTGCGCTGTACCTAGCAGGCTAGTGGGGCACCGTACAATGGCTGCCCGGTCAATGGTTCCTTTTATTACACAATAGAATGTAACGACCATTGTCAATGGAGATTTTGGCTCTTTTGAACCACTGCTCTCGTGAATTTTATCAATTTATTTATGTTTCTGTTAATTCAATTATGTTTTTTACCGACTGCGTTGGAGATAATAAAGAAGGTTATGTGTATATTACATAGGTTGATTATATCCATCTCTACAATCACGCGTTAACATAGAGTGACCTATCTCATGGTGTTGGAAATATTAAAGTTAATAAAAATATGAACGACGCATTTTCGGCGCCAATGTATTCTAAAATATGTTTTCTTCTAAAGGTATATTATGTTCTAGAGATCTTTCGACTAGGGTATACAAATGTAGAAATGCAATAACAAAAAAAAGGTACAGCTTATGTTTAACGTATTTTGAAACGTAAAATCTAATGGACATGTAGAGAGGATGGATGAAAGGAGACTGTCGAAAGGTATATATACAAAGCAGAGTTGGCTGCGAGTGGCGGTCAGGGTCGGCCTCGAAAAACATACTGTGACTAAATCGCAGGCCTTTTGAAAAAGGGAGACATTAGGAGTACCCGAAATCGGCGAGCGTGTATGACGAGAGTGATGAGTGTGGAGGAAGTGAGGGAGATTATGTAAGGATCGAAGCCAATGCAAATCTCTAGTCTCTGCCTACCTAAGAGAGACAGGCGTGATGATATATATTTATCAAATCTAAAATTTAATTTTCTTGAAGATGTAGACAATTATTTAATCATTAAATAGTGTAAAACAAAGTCGCTTTCTCTGTCCCTATGTCCCTTTGTATGCTTAAATCTTTAAAACTACGCAACGGATTTTGATGCGGTTTTTTTTTATAGATAGAGTGATTCAAAAGGAAGGTTTTTATGCCCATGCGAAGCCGGGGCGAGATGCTAGTTCCTCAATAATTTAGAATTAATAAATTGAATTGAATTAATGACTACTATAAAATATGGACTAAAATGAAATAATCAAAGAGAGAGTCGTTCTAACCTTTTGATCTATTATCTAAGGAAAGGCCTAATATATCTGTGGTCTTTATATGGCTAGTAAATAGAAAACCAGTAGTTTCTCTCTTTCAGATTAATCTCGCCGACACTTGCCGACACGACGACGGTTGATTTTATCACTTTGTGAAAGACTTGTATTTTCGCAATTAATTCTGAGATCGTTTTCACCTATTCACTGAAAAATTTATTTTATACATAACCAACTGTTGCCCGGGGCTCCACTCCCGTGGGAATTTTGGGATAAATTATAGCTTATGTGTCGTTCCAGGGTCTAAGCAATCTCCATTCCAAATTTCAGCCAAATCAGTTCAGCCGTTTTCTGTAAAAAAGTAACAAACATACACACAAGGAATCAAAAACACCATATTAAGTTTAACATATAGGTGTTACCCATTATCTGTTACAGTAATATTCCTGTAACCTTATTAGGATGTTTTAAACCTGTTTGGTTTCAAACAATTTTGAAACTGTAACTATACCTACGTATTCTGTTTGAACCTGTTTGTAAAGGGTTTTCATATTTTTTTTATATCACAGTGTTTTAAACATGTTCAAAACAGTTACCTGCTAAAATCCCTGCTTACTAAAACTGTTTACGCATAAACAGTGTTTGCTGGTAAACCGATTGAAAGTGTAACAGTTAACCGGGACATATGGCTTATCGTGCCTTCCAAAGCAAGGAGCTCAATTTTATTTTTTATTTTTTGTTGGCTTAAATCCATACTTCCATACTATCCATACTTCCATACTAATATTATAAATGCGAAAGTCTGTCTGTCTGTCACCTCTTCACGGCTAAACTGCTGGACCGATTGTG
This sequence comes from Apomyelois bistriatella, assembly GCA_947044815.1. Taxonomy (NCBI): domain Eukaryota; kingdom Metazoa; phylum Arthropoda; class Insecta; order Lepidoptera; family Pyralidae; genus Apomyelois; species Apomyelois bistriatella. Next base: position 2,108,767 of record OX345705.1, read on the forward strand.
ATGAAATTTGGTAGGGATGTAGTTAACGACCTGAGGTCAAACATAGGCTATTTTTGGGCGCGATATAACCGAGTCCCACGCGGGGCGAAGCCGCGGGGAACATCTAGTTATATTATAGTTTGTCAGCAACGCCTGCGTGGCATGACACTGGAATCGTACCATAAATAAAAAATAAAAAAATATTTCAGTTTACTATTTGACCCATATAAAACAAAGTTTACATTCACAGTCGCATACGCTGCGCGCGATTCCTAATTCTATGGTCGCATATAACAATAATTTATCGATTACAAAATTACAAAATATTATATCTATGCATACATAGGCTTGATAGTATAACAAATAAAAATATCTGTTAGCTCAAAGAATTAAGTGTTCGTAGGTTTAGTTTTTCCATTTTAATTAAAAGTTATTTTTATTTTTGTACAACTAGCGCCATCTGTTGATCAATAGTAGTAACATTTGTTTTCACTACTCAATGGTAGATGGCGGTTTAAACGGTTGTCTTTTATGGGAAAATTCAAACGGCCCGCTTCATAGAGTGTAGTTTGTACAACCAGTGTTTTTTTTTTAATAATAACACTAGGTACACGTTTAATGATGCGCTTATTTTGAATATTTACTTGGTAAAAATTAAAATTAGAAGTCAGTCGCCTTTTACGTTTATTGTAGGGGCGAAAATTACGTATGTTCACACAGTTCAAATAAATTCAGTTTCAGACATATTTCAGGTGATCATCTTGTCATAACGTGTGAATTACAGGGCCAATCGACCATGCACACCACGAAAAAGAAACCACGTCAGAGGCCGAGAGGCGGTTCTTCAATCGCCTCTCGGCCTCTGACGTGGTTTCTTTAACAACTTGACCAACGGCCCTACTGCTACACTAAGTAGGTACCTTGCTAACTTTATTGAATCAATTAGTAAGATTTTTTCATGTAAACCTTCTACTTACAACCTCTTCACTGTTTTATATTCTACTACCTGTTGCCCGGGGCTCCACTCCCGTGGGTATTCCGGAATAAAATATAGCCTATGTGTTGCTCCAAGATCTAAGCAATCTCCATTCCGAATTTCAGCCAAATCGGTTCGGCCGTTTTCCTGTGAAAGAGTAACAAACATCCATATAAACCTTCACGTTTTTAATATTAGTAGGACTAGTGGTATTATTTCCATTGATCAGAATTTGACTGATAAAACAAATACCCCTAGATGTATAACATTGCTTCTTACATCATACATCAATAAGTAAATACATCATATCCGCCAGCGTCCCGTGCCCTATATACTCTATACTGTTACATGTACTAAGCAACTACCTGTACCCAGTCCCAATTTTTTAATTCTACCAGTGCGAGTTGATAGGGCTGGCTGAGTACGCCGGTACTCAATCGCTAGCTGAAGAAGTCAGTCGACGATTGCATTGCGCGGTTTACGAACGCCTTCAACTCGGTTCCCGCGCTTCGAAATTCAAATACGCGATCGGGCGATCGAAATTTTTAAAGTTTTTTTTTTTTTTGTAAAAGCAAAGAAACCATTTTTTGCAGTTTCATCCGCAGTGATTTTTGTTGTGCAGTGTTGTAATTTATTTGTTTTGGATTAAATAATGGTCAAAGTTGCCGCTTATTTACAAACAACACGGCTGCATAGCCGATAAGTAAGGACTTTTGGTAAGTGATTTTCTTTTATTTAGTTTTTATTAGTTTATTTTCTTGTTCGATAAAAAGTTGAATTTTATGTTTACTAAATGTAAATAGTTAAAAAAAACAATAATTATAAGTACCTAAAATCCTAATACATTGATATTTTTTTTTTAATTACCCATTACACTAAATAAGTATTATTTTAATTATACATAAAATAAACCTTTTGATATTTTTTTGCCTACATTATTAAATTAATAAGAACACTTGCCTGTTAACTAAACGGTCGAAAATAAAATTACGAAAATGTATCAGTCGTAAGAAATTAGTTAATTATCTGACTATTGCTTGTACCATCGATAAAATATTACTAAAGTAATTTTATCGATGCTTGTACCTAGGCTGTAGGCACCTGCCTAACTACTCAGTTAATCGTTAAAATAACTCAGTTTTAACATGCATGCAAAAAAATGAAAGTAATCAGGTTTTTATCAAATAAAGCAAAGATAAAATACCTTCTTTAGTGTATTTTTTTTTTCTGATAAACATTAAACAACAGATTATAAAAATGTCAACAATTTGCTGTTTAATTTTTTTTATTATTAATATTTAACAGGTTTATTTTTTCCCCTCCCGTTTTCACCAATGGATGTCTTGTGGCTCAAAATGATAATTATAAACTTTTAAATATCATATGAATGAGAAGAAATAAAATAGTTTCTGTTTCATCTAATAAAAACAGATTTAAAAGTCCACAATTATGACCTATAGGTGAATATTAAAAAAATTATTCCGACATAATTGGAATAAATACCATGAGTTCTAAAAACTTTGAAAATGTTTATAAATAATGACATATATGCCAAAGATAATCTCTACTCATTAGATAGTCATTAACTGCTGAAACACAATTATATGCCAAATACTTATTTAAAACTAATCGCTGTCAAATTTTAAATAATAAACAAATTAAGTACTACGACATATCAGAGCAATAAAAAAATACCGACTGAAACGTATAATTTTTACATTCCTAAATTGTTTTAACCTCAGTGACCTAAAGCGTATCACACACAAACAGTATATAACCACAAGAAATAAATTTGTTCCATGTATAAAACTACGTTTATGTAAGACCACATAGCGTAACGGTAAAAATTTTGGTTATTTTAGATTTTAAATCCCAATGTAAAAGGGGCACAGACTAAAAAGAAGATAAATGATCTTAGATTAAGATGACATTAGATTGGAGAAAGACTATTAAGTAACTATCAATTACTAGGCGAGAGAAGAGACTCGACTCAAGATTTTTTCATTGCATCATTTTCCGCGAGTATACTTGTAGGCAATAATGAAGCTTTACTGTTACAGGACATCCATTTTCCCATTTTCTTACTAAACTACCTACACATTAGGACTGATCAATATAGTTACGCAGTTAATATCTAGTTTTTTAATGATGACAATATAATAATGACCATAATTGAACTTCATAAAAATAATGAACTGAAAAATACACCTATGTATGTTTTTATTCGACGACCTCCGTGGCGTAATGGTTAACATGCCTGACCGCTCCTCGGGAGGACCCGGGTTCGATCCCCGGTCAGGTCAAGATGAAAAATGATCTTTTTCTGATTGACCTCATCTTGGATGTTTATTTATATATGTATTTGTTATAAAATATAGTATCGTTGAGTTGGTATCCCACACAAGTCTCGAACTAACTTTGAGGCTAACTCAATCTGTGTGATTTGTCCCTATATATTTATTTATTATAACAACAAAATAAAATGTGTACTCGAGTGTACAAAGTCCCTTATTAAAGTGCAATCATTATGTTTTCTCATTTTATCGCACATGCCTTGAACTCTAACACCTAACACAGATAATAAATGCGGACATTTTGACATGCGTAAGGCGCGTCCAGTTCCGCTACCAACACCACTTACTATCAAAAGGATATTGAACCTGTATTTTCTGTATTAAAAAATATATATTGAATTATGGATTATAGGAAAGGGCTTTTTATTTAGCCATATATTTTAATTAAAGTGTAGAGTCAAGCTTCTAGCTTGGCTCTACATTAGTATGTGATTTTATAAACGCAGACGCTAGCGACTACGTTAGCGATTTTGTATGACAAATCTGTACAGCAGCTAGTGAGGTAACTAAGAAATTCTATACAAAATCTTAACGCAGTCGCTAGCGTCTGCGTTTATAAAATCTCATACTAGGGGGTCCTCGTACTCAAGTCCCTCGAGTCGTAAGTCTCGTCTTGGTAAAATTTTACATGACAATGTATTTAAAAATTGCTTTTACTTATTTCATTGTACTAACCATATTGTACGTAATCACAAAAATTTAATAATCTTATAATAATTTATAGTTACAAACTAAACATTTACCTCTAATTATGTTGATTGAACCACTTCAGAGGCCGAGAGGCGGTTTCGAAGAACCCTGACACCAGGGTGTGCATGATCGATTGACCGTGACAACTACACGAAATAATGATGATGACATGTTGATTTCCATTGATTTTTGCTTTTGATTTATGTATTATTTTATCTGACTTAGGTATTTTATGTTCTGTGAAGCCATTACGACGTAATATAAAATTAACAATTTATAAAACATCAGACAAGCATTAACCATTTATTAAAATATTTTAAGGTGTTAACTACACCGTAAAAGCTATAAAATTTATCGCTATAATATAATATTACTTTAGCCCCGCCCTGCAGCTCACGGTTCTCATAAATATGTGATGTTTGATATTAACGAAACGCCCATCTTGTAAGGAAAGCTGCCGGCGATAAATGGTGATAAATTTTGTTTATTTTCTCGAAGACTAGGAACACACCTTGTTCTCAGTTTACTTACTTTGGCACGAATATAGAGACAAAACAATTGCCTACGGGTAAAGAGACTGGCTGACAATAAAAGAAAAATAGATATTTAAAGTATGTTTTAACCAGTTTATCATAGAACTAGGAATCGCGCGCGCGAGGCAATGTTTTTTTTTTAATCTATGCAGTTTATACATTTTTTTTGGAATTTAGCAATCAAATGTGTGAATGTTCTTCGTTCGATTCAATAAATATAAACTGGGAGATTTTGGTGACAAGGATTAAAGTCACTTATACTTCCCTTCCCGCCAAAACTCCCAGTTTATATATTTTAGTTTTATCTTACCAGATTGTGAGTATTACGTAGAAATCTATTTATAATCTATGGTACTATTCTGTTCTGTGGCCGCACGAAGCGCATAGAAAAAAATTGACTTTTTAATTTGATTTTAGGGCTAAGGCCACCAAATTACCTTTATACAGCTTAGGCGTCAATTCGGGCATAACTTTTGAGATTCAAAAACATAAGCGTAACCTATGCCCAGTTTTTCGTTGCCCAAATTGACAGTTAAGATAGAAGTATAATTTACTGCTTAGCCATCGTAGCCACTACGCTTCTACATCATAGCTACTATAGTAGCCTAATTTTTTTTTTTTTTATTTAATTTTCGTGATTACACACTTTAATATTTTTTAAATAATTAATATAAATATAGTTAATTCTAAAATACTATTTGATATATGAAATACAGTTAATTTTATTAGCGACAATAACCATTAACTTCGCTATTAAATAATGTTACGTAAATACTTGTATGCGCGATGTTGTCTCAAGCCACAAATCCTTGCATGATGTACTAAAATTTTCCTTCCTGTTTATTATTCTGGATTTCTGATAATAAATTGGCGGGAACGCAGCGTTTCTAACAACTAACTAGGTATTTATTAGAAATATAAATTTACTTATTTAAATGTACCTATTTCTATATAATGTTAATTGTCTTCTCTTCCCGCGCAAGCCGTAAAAGTCGTCTGAGGGAATCGCCGAATAGGGAAATCATGACATAGGCGATGCGGCTAGCAACCCATCACTATTGATTTCCTGTTTCAACTACCATTATGCTAAACGTTGCCTAAGGACTTATGGCTCTAGGTTCTGTCTACTCGTACGGGATAAAGACGTGATTATATGTATGTATGTGTTGTCTTTTGAGTTAAAACTGAGTATGATATATTACTAGCTGCTGCCTACGTTGCTTCCGCCAGCATGGTACACAGTATATCGCGCCGAAAGTAGCTTATGTTTAACCCCAAATCTTTAACTACATCCATTAAAATTTCCATCAAAATCGGTCCAGCGGTATAGTCTTCCGTAACAGACAGACGGACAAACCGACAGACTTTCGCATTCATAATATTAGTATGAGTGAGTATGTACAGTGTTGTCATATTCGTAGACGACCTCCGTGGCGTAATGGTTAACATACCTGACCGATCGACCGGGGTTCGATCCCCGGTCAGGTCAAGATGAAAAATGATCTTTTTCTGATTGACCTGGGTCTTGGATGTTTATCTGTATATGTATGTATTTATTATAAAATATAGTATCGTTGAGTTAGTACCCCATAACACAAGTCTCGAACTTACTTTGGGGCTAACTCAATCTGTGTGATTTGTCCCTTAAAAACTAAACTAAACTATATTGTGTATTACACTTTTTTGAGTCAAAATTTGGCATGTTATTTTAGCATGAATTTTTTTGTTCATATGGTTATAAACTGTTGTGTTTACCTTATTAAATACCCAGTATAAAACAAAGTCGCTTTCTCTGTCCCTATATCCCTTTGTATGCTTAAATTTTTAAAACTCCGCAACGGATTTTGATGCGGTTTTTTTAATAGATAGAGTCCTATAATAGTCCCCGGGTTCGCATGGGACCTTCCCCATGCGAACCCGGGGCGGCTCGCTAGTAAATAAATAATTATGCAAACGGACAGTCATAAATGGTCCGAATTCGAATCGCAAATTTTGAGTTAGCCTCTTAATATCTCAATAATAGTAGTCTAGAATGTCAAACAGTCATGTTTTAGCAAATGATATTAAAATAAATAGGCTGTAGCTCTAAAATATGTTTGTAAAACATTATTGTTATTTCCTAACGGTTCCCTCGTGGGTGGGAAGTGGTTATTTTTTATTGTTTTGTGCCGGCTATAAATGTAGAATAAAGTTGCATAGGAAATAGAAATAACATAAATAAATGTAACAATAACACTTAGATATATGAGAAACACCAGCACGTGACTAGAAATTTCAGTGCAATATACATTTAATGGTTGTTTAGCTGTAAAATAAAAATAGTACGGAGTTCACACTTTCAGGCCATATATAATTTAAAAAAAATGAAGAACAATTTTTTTTTGTAATATTTTTTTATTTTTATTTGGCAACCCAATTGTTAAACCATTGATCTCGTATTGATAAGATAAACGTTAAAAGGTTAAAATTTATGCTAATTTTCTACAATTAGATAGTAGTTAGTATAAGCTTTGAAAACGTACCTATGTACAAACGCCAACGCTTTTTCTTTCTGCATATAAATGTCTGATTCTTAGGGAAGGTTAAAGGCTATTACGAGTACATACACACTACGAGCGAGTGAAACCGTAAATAACAGCTATTAAAAAAGGAGTCATATACATTTTTACGATTGCTCTTCTGTACAATTTTTTTCCACGTGCAATTTCATTCACGCAATATGTTGTGAATCTACTTACTTATTTTTTATTGTTTGATTCTCAGACTAGCACAGAACGAATGTCGCTGTAATTATGCCATTATTTGTGCGCATCTTAGAAATAAGTGCACATATTTCTCGTTTTTTATTAAGTCAGCTAAAAACTTATTTTCTGGGAATTCCACGACATAAGACGGAGAAATTCCAGGCATCTCTTGTACAACAAATCACCTAATTGTCTGATAAGATCAAATATTCCGTGCTTCGAAGTAAAGCCATTCCCGAATGCCACCAAAGGAGTCTTTTATGAACTACTTCAGAACCCAGTTTCGAAATAATTTTGACACCATGGTGGACAGGATCGATTGCACTTGTAGCCAATACTGCAAAGATTTGTGTTTTAGTGATTTATTCTACCATCGTATCTAAAGGGAGAGTTAAAGTTAAGACGACACCTCGGTGAACACTAGCGCCACCGTCATTTAAAATCATTACTTACGTTATCGAAAATCCCTCTGCTGTAATTATGGTTTTGGACCTGAAGTTAATTTTAATCATATTCAATTATTAAATTATAGTTCCATATAGTTACAAATTGCAAAACTGTTAAAAGTGACCGTTTTAAGCAATAATGCAATTTGTAACTATAGGGAATTATAATTTAATATGTTTAAAATTAACTTCAGATCCAGAACCTTAATTACAGCAGAGGGATTTTTGATAACTTGTGTTTTCAGTGAGTAATGATTTTTTAATGACGGTGGCGCTAGTGTTCACCGAGGTATCACCTTAACACCGTACAGTTAACCACGCTTGATACTACGGCATAACTTGATAGAAATTAATTTTAATTGGGTAAGTCTGGTCGTTCGTCTGCTATAACACGTCATATTAGAATGTAGAGTATTCCAGAAAGATCTCGAAAAATTTTAAATGCTTAAATTCTAGATTCAATCTAGTTATAAAACATAATTTTAGTTGAATCTATCTGTCGTATATCAGTAAGTAAGTACCCGAATAAAATTTTAACGACCGAGAGTTTGTATGCATTATTTTTATTACAAAAATCCGGATAAGGGTAAGATCCGGCCAATATAATATTTTAGTAGTGAAATTGAGCCTAAGTTGATAAAACTCAATGCAATTATAGTTTTTTTTTTGTTTGCTTAAAAAAGAAAAACAAAACTAACTAACTAACTTTTTTTTAATACTTTTTACGGCCATGGAAACTAGTCCTTTAAGAAAGCTTTACTAAGAACAAACCATTTTTTTAAGTCTTGAATAAAAGATGGCGGAAATCTTTATACCAAACACATACGTCATATCCGGAAATGCTGTTAGACCGCAAGCTTTGTCTTTGAGCTTTGATATTGACATCAAAGGAGCTTTATGGTGGGCGGACTTGCATTATTTGGATTCCCTTTTGAGTAATTTAGAGAAAGGTTAAGAAAATAAAATAAAATACCTTATTTATTTAGTTATTACCTTACATTAGTTTAATATTGAAAATTATAATTATAGCAAAATGTACCAAATAAAAATAAGCTAAATTGTATACTTACATCTTACATCATTTCTTACATACATTTTTACTGTTATTTTTCTAATGGCCTTTTAAAACTTCATTTTTATATCCTTCTTTATATGTTTGATTATGTATCTATTTGCGTTAATATAATTATTATGACATTTAAAAAAAATTAATTCCCATTGAACACTTGCGCAATCAAAAAAATCTAAGAACAATATTTATCGAAGTCGGTTAGAGGATTAAGAAGTTACGGGATAGCTAGTGATATACATACATACAGGGCGTCGATTCTGCTAACGTTAAATCACAATCGTGTCAAAATAGTGTTTCAATGGTAGTGCTTTTTTACACACTAGTTACAAGAAATGTATATTTTTTTTATATCACTGCTGATGGTCACACCACACACTACATTTACATCACATCATACTGTCGTAACTCTTGTAAATAGTGTGTAAAAAGCACTACAATTGAAACACTATTTTGATACGATTTTGTCTTAACGTTAGAATTAATATTAGAATCGACGCCCAGGTACAAAAACACCACTTTCCCTTTTTTGGTTTCGCCGAAATCGGGTATACAGAAAAGAAAGGTCATTCAACTATGCCGCAATGATAACTTACATACAATTCCTCTATTAGAGCAAAATAATGAATATGGATGGCTGCCATACATCTCGCTAACGATATAACGATCACACGTCCGTCATCTTGGAGAGTGTTAATTCGTCTCCCCCATGCTTCTCACAAACCCTCAGGGAATGCACTTAAGAGAAATAAGTACAGGGACGCATTTAGGTTCAAAAATATAAAGGGAATATTTCATTTGGGCAGTGCTATACTCTTAATTGGAACAAATAATATTTTTAAAGCATTATCATAAACAAGATATACAAAGTTATGCTTATAATTTTTTTTTTATTCATTAATATATTTAGAATGACGAATGATAAATTACTCATACATCCGAGCAAATTGGGTGGTGGGACAGAGCTCATAAAAACAAAATTTTAAGTACTTCCTTACTTAGTTTATCTTTATAAGTATACAAATTCATCTTAAATTTTTATATTTAATTTTTTTTACCATACTGTAGTGTATTTTATGTAAATTGTTTTTATTATAATTAGATAACAAAGTAGTTACTTATGTATTTTAGTAAATTTTGATTTGACAATAGTTACCTATCAAGCAATCAAACCATTTCTTAGGTTGTTACCTATTCATCCTATGACGTCTCATCCTATTCCTTTATTCATCTCCAACTAGTGTGACAAACTCATCCTATAATATCCATTCCAAAAGGGTGACCTGTGCCCCTAGTATGAGTTTTTCTTAAGGTACCTCGGTGAACACTAGCGCCACCGTCATTTAAAAATCATTACTCACTGAAAACACAAGTTATCAAAAATCCCTCTGCTGTAATTATGGTTCTGGATATGAAGTAAAATTTTAATCATATTCAATTATTAAATTATAGTTCCATATAGTTACAAATTGCAAAACTGCTAAAAGTGTCCGTTTTAAGCAATTATGCAATTTGTAACTATAGGGAATTATAATTTAAAAATTTAATATGTATAAAACTAACTTCAGATCCAGAACCTTAATTACAGCAGAGGGATTTTTGACAACTGGTGTTTTCAGTGAGTAATGATTTTTAAATGACCGTGGCGCTAGTGTTCACCGAGGTATCACCTTAACGCAGACGCTAGCGGCTGCGTTAGGATTTTGTATGGAACTTCTTAGTTACCTAACTATCTGCCAGAGGCGCTGTACAGGTTTGCCATACAAAATCGCTAACGCAATCGCTAGGCGTCTGCGTTAAGAAAAACTCATACTAGGGGCACTGGCTGTGGCCTCTGACTCGGGCGTGAATGTTGCATCTTACTGGGCCAAATTTAGGTATATAGTTTTTAGCCATTGACAAGATAGAAGAAGATCTATAACATTTTTTTTTAATAATGTAAATGTACTCAAATTTATGAAGTTAATGAGTAAAAAAACGAAAAAATCACAGTAAATGAGTAATCATAAGATTTGCTGCATTACCTATATGACAAGCAAAGTATTCCCAAACGACTCACCTTAATTGGATTTTCCTAAACCACGGTTATATTTTCCAATCCACATTACGTGCTTGGACCATTGTCCTCGACCAACGAAGCCGGTGGAGTTTAAAAACACCACGTAATAGCCGGTTACATATTTCACACAAAGAAAATAAACATAATCCATTGTTTTCATTGCGTATTGAACCCTAGAATCCATACTTCCATACTAATATTATAAATGCGAAAGTCTGTCTGTCTGTCTGTCTGTCTGTCACCTCTTCACGGCTAAACTGCTGGACCGATTGTGATGAAATTTGGTAGGGATGTAGTTAACGACCTGAGGTCAAACATAGGCTACTTTTGGACGCGATATAACCGAGTCCCACGCGGGCGGAGCCGCGGGAAACAGCTAGTTCTTTATAAGTCTTAAAACATAATATGAAAGAATAAATCCATAGTTCTATACTTATTTTATTTTTTATTTATTAATGCGAAAGTCTAACTCTGTGTTATGCTTTCACGGCTAAACAGTTGAATAGATTCAGACATAGCTACTTTTGGGCGCGATATAACCGAGATCTACGCGGGTGAAACCGCGGACAATAGCTAGTTAACCATAATTGTCGACTTCCCGATTTTCTGTTATCAAAAAGTAATTGCAAAGTTATGTACGAGTATGTAAAATTTAATGTTTCGCACGACTTGAAATATTGGCTTTTTCCCTCGTGACGTTGCATCAAATGGTCAATCTGAATAAGGAAAATTTGTTACAATTGTAAATTAAGTGAATATGAGCGTGAACTAAGATTTTTTTCAAGTCTTGTGATAAAAAAAAATATGATTAAGGTATTCCTCAAATAATTTATGCATTGATTTTAGGTGGAACTAAAAGAATCAAACTGATGGGCACCATAAATACCACTTTTTTATCCGACTATAAACAAACAAATTGAACATTTAATGTCTTCATTTGTAGATAAAATATTATGATTTTATGCATGTTAATAAGCAGTTAAGCTTAAGTTTTCTAATCCTCATTTTCAATTTAAATGTCCGGCCTAGCAACACAGGTGTTTTTTAAGTCGAGTTTTTATGGGATTACTTATATGGTAAAATAAACGAACAAGATGAGATCGAAATATTTATTTAAAAAAAAAAAAACAATAAAGTAGTACACCCTTCCCGTTCGTCGTTTGTATAGTTCTCCATCCTCTCCCTTTTCTCTCACTCACATACTCCTCTCTCATGCATCGGCTACGTTCAGTTTATAAGCTACAACCATATCAATACGAGTAATATTTCTTTTTATTGAAATTAAACTAAACCGGGTTACAAAACTACTTTTACACCCATAACCTAAGTCAGTATTTATGATATCGCTCCTAACATGCCGCAATTAGCCTTATTTTAATTCTGTTTTACATAGTCCAAATAAAATCCGTAAACCTACTCGACTTCCCAATAAATTAGACTTATACTTTTTGAGTTTAAAAGTTGTTTGCTTGTTCCTTAACTATATCCTTACCAAATTTTAACAAAATCAGTTCAGCCGTTTTGCTGTAAAAGCGTACCAGATAGACATACAGGTTTTCCCATTTATTTTAATGAGTATGGATATGGAAGTATGAAAGCATTAAACATCGGATAATATTATTAGCATTAAATACAAAAGTCTATATGTCGCAGTATGATAGATAAAGCCGTAATATAGTTATAACCCTAGGTATATGATTATATGCCGTAACATAGTTATACGAAAGCAATACATTACTATCTTACTAGGAACATAATTATAATACGATTCTAGTTTAGTGATATGGTTATATTACTGGATTAAGTTTAGTAAAATTGGAACTTCAGTTGATATTCTAAAAGATTGGTTACCCAGAAATGCAATACAGCTTTCAATCATTACTTTGAATGATCCTGTACCAAATGAAGAGTTGTCGCTGAGAGAAATGCCAAAATTTATTGCCATTTGGTGGCAAAGGTTATTTAAAATGTTTCTGTAAAAAAAAAACTAATACATTACTAAAAGACGCGCCTGTAAGAAGCATTCAGTAAGTACTCTTTTTTAATGTTTAATGTCCATGTTATACCGTCGCCGGTTTCTGATGGTAGCACCCTTGAAGTTGTGGACCAATATGTCTGCTTGGGTCAGTTGATCGAGGCTGACAGCTCCAGCTTCAAGGATGAGGTCTCTCGTCGAATCAGACTCGGATGGGCAGCATTCGAGAAGCTCCACAATGTTTTCTTGTCCAAAATACCTCAGTGCCTTAAAACTAAGGTCTCCGACCATTGTCTGTTACCAGTGATGACATATGGATTCGAAACGTGGTCCCTTACTATGGGCTTCATAAGAAAGTTCAAGGTCGCCCAAAGAGCCACGGAGAGGGCTATGCTCGGGGTTTCCCGACGAGACCGAATCAGAAAAGAGTGGATCCGTAGGGGAATAAAGGTTGCTGGCATAGCCCAGCGGATTAGCTCTTTGAAGTGGCAGTGGGCGGGGCACATAGTGCGTCGAAACGATGGCCGAAGGGGCAGAAAAGTTCTTGAATGGTGATACGGTAACGGAAAAAGTTTATTATAAAAATAAAAACCGATATATACTCGTAAGTATCGTTTTCTTTGATTCTCTTGCAGAATTATAATCATCTCACTAGATTAGTTTAGTCAGATAAACATATTACTAGATTGCAACCGTATTATAATTATATTCCTAGTAAGATAGTAATTAATCTCTTTCGTATAACTATGTTACGGTATATAATTATATCCCTAGGGATATAACTATATCACGTCTTTATCTATCGTACTGCGACATATACATGAAATGAAATAAAATAAAATAATGGTCCCTAAATCCGTCCTCTCGTTATCTCCAAAAGTCAAACTACCTTCTTTTATTGTACAAATTATGTACATACATAGTTTGTACAGCTGTCTGTCTGTCAATGAACAAGTGCGGGTGACCAAAGTGGCGCTTGACGTGTTCGATATTGATTTACGATAATGTTTACTTTTTATTTTTTTCTATGTATCGCTCTATTGACGTTCAAGAAGGTTACGTAATCAGTTTTTTTTTCTTTTGTTTGGTGCATGGCATATAATAATATGATGATAGATATATGGTAAACTAATAAAAAAAATTGCTTATTTTTAAATCTTTGAATGACAATATCTTGCCCTATATTTAAAAAAATGTAAACTGAGAATGTACTGTCATAAACTAGCAGAATATGGTGATAAAAATAGACACTCGCTGCGTTCTATTCATAGACAATACTATTAACTTTACTTCGTTAAATGGCGCCAACGTCATTTGCAGTTTTAACAAACAAACATAAACGTAAAATGTGAACTTTAAATTGTAACTATCAAGGCTCAAAGTTCACAATATAAATAAGTGAACATTAAATTTATTTTTCCACGTTATTCCATACCTTATTAGTAGTTTTTGAGACAAGTAAATAAAGTTAATAATTGCGTAACGCGATGAAAACTATTTTTTTTTGCTGGTTATTGCAAATGCAGCATTCTCTACATAAATATTACTACTTTTTTTATTGATATGGCTATTATCCACAATATGACAATCAAATTTATGAGCTTATTTTTGCCAGTATCAAGTTTTATATAAATGTGTTTCATTTTTTCGAGTCACAGAGTCAAGTCAAGTCAGTAATCATGTCTAGTAAAGTTAGTCAAGGGCTAAGTGAAGCGGTGAAAGTTTCACTTAGCATTATCCTGGGAGATTTTGGTGACAAGGATTAAAGTCACTTATACGACATTGTACCACTTCCCAACACTCACGCTTGTTCACGAGCACTTAGCGAATAATAATCCACCTTTTTTATGCACAAATACTCGAAAAAACACAAATATTAGAAATTAAATACAATGACGATAACTAAGCGACTTTAGCTTGGCGCAAAACTCTATTACAACATTCGCTTAGGTACTAGTGTTGCTACAAAAAAGGGAGATTTTAGTGGCAGTGTAGTATAGTAATCATAAATCTAGCGTAAGGATAATAAAAGTGGTTAGCCGAAGGATACATTTTTTTTCTTTTTAATGACAATATATCTTGCGCACAGGTGTTTAATGTTTTGTATGAATGATGGCGCATTTCCACAAATATCCTGTTTTTTTTTCTTCTATCCTACGGCTTAGTACCAAATAAATTATGCTTCGAGCCTTTTATTCTTGTTTCAATTTTATATGGAACTAATAAATAAGATTTAACGCTTTATCTCTAAAATTTTATTTTTACTAAGAACCGTCATAAAATATGCTACGATTTTTCGACGAATTCTAATAATATAAATATTAAACTTTATGGCATTAAGATGGAAGATACGTATAAGCCAAATAATTTGGTTGTAAAGCATTTTGTTCACAAAATAAACAAAAAAAAAACAAGTTCAAAAGCTTGTTTGTTTTGTGCAACAAAAAAGTTCAAAAACTTGTTCATATTTTGCAGCAAGTATATTTTTTTAAAAGATTTTTTCTCCAACGTGCGCTTCGTGTCTACCCGTATCCAAGTTGCCCTTATAAATGGAAATGCAGGTCGATTTTAGGGAACTAAATAAATGAGGGGTAAAAATCATTATTTTAAGGAAATAAAGTGTCGAGTAAAAATAAAGTTAGCTGTAAAAATGTATGGATCAAAAAAAATGAGCTGGATTCTACATTAATCAGGTTTTCGATCCCAGTCCCTACTACGTGATTTTATAAACGCAGAAGTAAGCGACTGCGTTTGCAATTTTGTATGACAAAATTGTACAACGCTCCTGGCGGATTAGTAAGGTAATTAAGAAATTTTATACAAAATCCTAACGCAGTTACTCTTTTATGAAATCTCATTTGTAGGCGCACTGGATTATATTCCAGTACCCTAAGTATAAGATTTTATAAACTGACTGACTGCATAAGAATTATGTATGGATTTTCTTTGTTGCCTTACTATCCGCCAAGGGCGCTTTACATATTTTTCAAACAAAACCGCTTAAGCAGTCGCTAGCATCTGCGTTTGTATCACGTACTAGGGGTACAGATAATTATATCAACAACCATATTTTCCCACCGCCTACCTAACCGTTATTTCGAATAGAATAAATTTAATTGACTTATACAACTGTTTCATTGTTAACATGGCTTTAAATTAGATAGCCATAACAGTGTAGAGTGCGGTGTTAAGTAATTAGTCGTGTGAATGGAACACGTGCGCCTGCGCAGCACACCCACAGACACGCGTGGAATGGTGCGTGGGTGGTGAAATGTACAAGCTTATGTATGTGCAGTCATTTTATCCGACTGTGCCGAGCTAAAATAGGAGGGTTGTGTATATAATCTGGCCCCTACTGTTTTATTTGAGACTAGCAGTTCACCCCGGCTTCGCCCGTGGTACATACGTAGCCTATGTCACTAAGGGTTAGTGTAGCTTTCCAACGGTGAAAGAATTTTTCAAATCGGTTCAGTAGTTTCGTAGCCTATTCGATACTAACAAACAACCGAACGAACAAAGAGCTCCTTCTTTCTCAAATATCGTTTTTAAAATCAATAGGAATCAGTATAAAAAATTCGTAAATGTCTGAAAATAAAATATGTTGTTAGTTGAGGATGTAGCAGAGTGAAATTCGCTTACAATAACACAACCAGACGAAATTCACTTTAAGAAAAAAAAAAAACAAAGTTTCCTCCTTTTAAAGTTTATTTCCAATACTATGCCTAAAATAATAAACTTATTGACCTGATTTTTATACCAGCCTTTAGAAAAAGTATTTATAAAGTATTTATAGAGAAAATGTCTTAATACCTACAAATTGAGTGAGCGCCGCGACTACGCGGCTTACGGACAACGGACGTGGCCATTAGCACACAATATTCTGTGCCGCAACGTCAAGCCAGCACCTTTTGGGTAGGTATGCCCCTTCTAAAAGGCCCTGGAAGAGTCTGATTGACCAGATGCTTGGTCCCGTCCCGAGAACACGCCACTTTTTAATAAATTTAGCGTTGTTCTTACTTAGTATATTTACAAAAATAACAGTCACGCATGTTTTTGTATTTCTAAAGCTGACTTTAATCTCCATTCAAACTAGAACTTCACTAAAGACTAGGAAACTACTCGAATTGTATAAATTGTCAACTCAACATCAATGCTTAAACCATAATTTACATCTGCAACCACTTTCTATTTCAATAAATATTTCTTAGCCTGCAATAAGTATACGTTTTAATACTTATTTTATTACTGTATTTAATTCATTTGCGCGGATCACTTATTTAAATCTGTATTTCCACACTATCTTATCTTCTTACTAGCGACCCGCCCCGCCTTTGCACGGCTATAAAAACCTTCCTCTGGAACTCTAGCTATTAAAAAAACCGCGTCACAATCCGTTACCTAGTTTTAAAGATTTAAGCATACAAAGGGACATAGGGACAGAGAAAGCGACTTAATATTGTTTTATACTATGTAGTGATAGTGATGGGGTCCGAAATTATAGGAAGCATAAAGAGATCAATAAGCTTTTATCTCATACCTCTAAATACAAGACCTAGCGTATCCCAATATAGATTTTTTTTCCAATAGGTTAATTATTAGAGAATAGTTTATTTATTTGACTGTTAAAGAATGGTTTATCATTTAGTCCGCTCTTTGTATTATTTATGAGGAAGGTAGGAAGGTACTTAAATAAAAATTTAACTAAATAAAAAATCCCCAAAAGAAAAACATAGTCATAAAAAACCTACAGACACTTACTGCACTGTAAATGTATGTATTGTTGTGCTGTTTATTTGCAGGGAAGACCAACCCTTGTTTGTAAGGAAGAGTGCAGGAAGACATTCTTATTTTATAGCAACTTCGAGGGGACAAAAAGGGGGTGTTTCTCAAATAATTTTGCTTTTATTTTTTATCACTTACTGAATGAAAAATAACATTTATTAGAAGGCAGAAAAAGTAAACAAAACATATTAGCTATGAGCAAAAATTTTTCGCAAAATCATATCATCCCTGTAGGTAGTAATTAATATAAACAAGTTATTTAGTATAAAAAAGTTATTTGTTATCCATACTTTCCTGCTAATTTCTAAATGCAGAAGTCTGTCTGTTATGCTTTCACGGCTAAACCGCTAGACCGATTGTAATGAAATTTGGTAGAAATATAGTTTAAAACCAGGGGTCAAATATAGACTACTTTTGGACGCGATCTAAATCGTGGTCTGAAGCGCGGGTAATAGCAAGTTTTAAAAATATGTTTGCATTTATAAGCCCAATATTTAGTTGCCGAATGGGGAAATCATGACATAGGTAGACGATGCGGCTAGCAACCCATCACTATTGATTTCCTGTTTCAACTAACATTATGCTAAACGTGGTCTAAGGTCTTATGGCTCTAAGCTCTGTCTACCCCGTATGGGGTAAAGACGTGAATATATGTATGTATGTATGTATATTAGTAAAGTAGAAAAAAAATAGCCGAGAACCGGCTATTTTTTTTTCTACTTTTATGTGTCCCACTGCTGGGCAAAAGCCTCCCTCTTTTTGTCTATGCGTCATGGAAATTATGGTGTATTTTTTTATATTTTACAAAAATTTGGAAACAGCTAAGAAATCGCGGCTGCTGCTGCTATAAGTATGAAAACAGAAACTTAGTATGACAAGATTCGAAAGTTTAATCAAATTTTGCCAAAAAAGACTAGGTACAACAATAATCTATTGTCATTGAATTGTGACTGGTTAGATTATAATCGTTGTTTTATATGTCAATCGAATAGCGGGAAAATTTGATAAAAATTGATTCATTGCTAACAGTAGACGGTGGCACTGCAAAAACTAGTCACGATTTGCGAGGTGTCGAATGGCTCATAAAGCAAGCTATTTACTATCTTTTTCAACCGTACTGGTCATTAGATACCTATGAAAGTATACCTCAAGAATGATATATTGCTCATAAACTAAAATTAACTGTGATTATTCCTATGTGAGGTAAATATTTTATGTCGAACCAGGTGCGTCGCAGCTCTCTTACTCCCACTGCTGGGCAAAGGTCTCCCATTTTATCTTCCATTCTTCTTTTTGCCTTTCTATCCCAAGCTTAAGATGCAACGGGAAACCATAGGATAAAATGAAGCTCTTTCAAAATGTCTTCAGTAATATCTGCAACACATATCACAAATAATTCACCCACAAATACGTTTGTACAAAATATTTATTTACTAGCTTTAAAATGAAGCTCCTTCTAAATGTCTGCAGTTATATAAAGAAGTGTCATTGATCACAAATAATTCACCCACAAATACGTTTATATATGTTTTTACTAGCTGACCCGGCAAACTCCGTACCGCCTGAACGCACTTTTCTCACCGTTTAAACCTTCCCTGAACTTCCACAAATATATCAAGACCAAAATTAGGCAAATCGGCCCAGCCATTCTCGAGTTGTAGCGAGACTAACCAACAGCAATTGATATTTATTATATACTAGCGACTCGCCCCGACTTTGCATGGGCATAAGAACCTTACTCTTGAATCACCCTATCTATTTATAAAAAACCGCATATAATCCGACGCGTAGTTTTAAACATTTAAGGTACATAGGTATATAGGGACAGAGAAAGCAAAGAAATTGTTATATATATTGTATACATACTATGTATATGTAGTGATAGTGATATTTAGATTTATTCAACCAAACTGGAAACAAAGTATGCTTCCCGTGGGAATTGAACCCATTACCCCATGGTCTACAGGCAAACGCCTTAACCACCGGACCACGGAGGCATGATGATAATGAAGAAGAAGTACTCGAGCATTAACCACGCATTCTTTTCTTTAATTTTCCACAAATACTGATGTTGTGTTAACCTTACAAAATATTTAGGTCCAAGATAATGCTATAACAATCATGAATGTTTCGTAACTGGAATAGTTAAATAAACAATTAAAGTGCTGTAGTCAGTTTCCGAGTAATAAGCGTAACTAACACACATACTGACAATACTGGAATAGGGTAACCGTGTTTACATAACTTTTACGGCTTCTGTTGAACTGTTAAACTCTAGATTTACCCACCTCTAAACAATGTAAGGTGCCCTTTTCAGGTCAGAACCATGAATTGGTAGAATATACCTATTAATAGTAGAAACTGTGCTTTGTTTTATGATCTGGATTGAAATATGCCTTCTAATAAATGTTACTAAGATTGTAAACTTTACTACTAAATAAATTAAAAATGTATTTTTTTTTTGTCAAAGTAATTCCCACAATTTGAAGTAGCCTAATAGACCTTTCTCATGCACTATACAACATTATTGATTCAACCTTGAAGACTTAGCACGAGGCGCCATGTTTGACAGCTGACGTACAGTTGTTTATGGTTTTAATTCATCACTTCCTGAATGCAGAACTTAAACTGTCAAAAGAATTACATACATATAATATAGTCACGTATTTATCCCATACGGAGTAGACAGAGTATAATAGGGCCATAAGACCTTAGACCACGTTTAGAGTTGAAACAGGAAATCAATAGTGATGGGTTGGTGCTAGCCTGTCATGATTTTTTTCATTAAAAAGAATTTATGATCAAAAATCCAGATTTCAAATTATGTTCTATAAAAATGATTGGCTGAAAACAAATTTAATAAGAATGATGTTGTTGAAATAAACGCAAAATTCTGTGACTTTTGTTTTACGAAATGTTAAAATTTATACGAAACGTTGATATGTCTTCCAAAAATATTATTAAATTTCAATTAGTTTTTGATAGATCTGTTGTACTGTTGAACATTGTAGAATTACAATACAATAAAACTTCGTTGCACAATTTAGATTTAGCAGTTATTTTTATTTAATCAATTCCCAGTAGAAAGTATTGAGTCTCATCGGCAAATATTTCTTTTTTTTTACTTCTAGCCTCAAAGTAAGTTCGAGACTTGTGTTATGGGATACTATCTCATCGATACTATGTTTTATAACAAATACATAACATACAGGACCCGGGTAAATCAGAAAAATATTATTTTTCTTTTACCTGACCAGGGATATGCCCGGGACCTCCTGAGTAGCGGGCATATTAACCATTACGCCACGGAGGTCAAATAGCAGCAACTACTAGGTAGGTCAATACAAAGAGTCAGTTCGGACTACAAGTCAAATAAAACAACCTATGTACCTAATGCATAGGAAGCCTTAGAGGACTTGTAATGCGTTGAACATCACCTTTCGGTCTCATGTTACCAGGAGGCTTTAATTAAGACGTCTTACTGCAACGAAACATTGCTATGACTTCCGTTCTTGATTTAAGTATAATGCGCCTTACAAAACTTGAACCAGCTTTAATCATGAATACTATTAAGTAAGCAAACAAGCCCACGGCCCATCTTATAGGAAACGGTAACTATTCTATAAGATGCCTACAAGACTGGTGTTGGCTTAGCTAAAAATACAATTTCAAAACGCTAACGAATTCGACAAGAACAAAATGTATGGGACTGACACAAGGTACGGCAATTCACGTTGTTAATCTTATGTCAATCAAAACGTTAACAAATATCAACAAAAACAGAATGTATGGGTTTTTGTTGATTTATGTTAATGTTTTGATATTGTGACGGAATCTTTTCATGCTCTTCTTTAAGACCCCCATAAGGACACTTGTGTCAGCTTGTCCAAAAGTGCCATAGAAGATCAGTCTCAATGCTTTCTTAAAAAATCAATTTCACTTTCGCTAGGTAGGTACATTGAACATTGGGTTTACACAAAAATTCTAATTTCATTTTTTTTCCTTTTCGAATCGAAGTGGTTAGGTAGGCTATGCTATATATATTTTTATTTGTTTTGACCAGTACACGGCCACGTCCACCGCTTTGTCGTTTTTCAATGATAATGAACTATTTTAAAACCACAGGCTATTAAGGCCTGGCTTCCTGGTGGTGGACAATTTCGCGGTGATGACTCACCGATGCGTGGTCATCGAACTGGACATTAAAATTAACGCGTTTACTGTTAATCTGTCTGTAACTCATTGCTCGTAAATGCAGTGTCACATTAGTGGTAATTGATTAGCGAGTGCAGGGTGGTATGTTTTTACAACTGTATCTTAATAGATCTTGTTGTGCGTATGAATCATTTTCTTCTAATCACTATTACTATTATATTTATTTAAAACTTTATTGTACAAATTAAAAATAAAGTGTACAAATGGTGGACTTAATGCCATATGGCATTATCAACCAGTCAACCATTGGACCAAGCAGAAAATCTGATTGTCGGCAATTAATACTAAAATATGTCTACTGAATACATGTATATAAAAAAATGATATATATATTTAGACTGAATCCATACTAATCCATACTAATATTATAAATGCGAAAGTCTGTCTGTCTGTCTGTCTGTCACCTCTTCACGGCTAAACTGCTGGACCGATTGTGATGAAATTTGGTAGGGATGTAGTTAACGACCTGAGGTCAAACATAGGCTACTTTTGGGCGCGATATAACCGAGTCCCACGCGGGGCGAAGCCGCGGGGAACAGCTAGTATATAATATTTGTGTAGTACTACATACAATACATATATAAAATATTTATATAATTAAATACTAAATACGTAAAAAAAAGAATATGAGGTTGACCATGAACCCGCGACTTGCTGGAGAAGAGAGAAGAAAAGAAAAGAAGTGAAGCGACTGGCTTTCTATCTATGTATCTTGATACATGTACCCATTCATTTTGCTAGACTTTGCTCATGCCATTATCAGGCTGCCCACCTGGTCCACTCGTTTGTAATAAAATCTGTCCTATTTGTCATCATCATTTCAAGCCAGAAATCGTCCACTGCTGAACTTAGGCTTCCCTCATAGATTTCCAATCAGACAAATTCAAAGGTTACTATTTTTTTGAATTATTTATACTTATTTGAAATAGAGTAATATGTGAATTGGAAATGTAATGTACCGTCTTGCAATCGTTGATAGTTCTAAAATCTGGTGCACTCTTTATATCTCACTCGTTAAGACATTACCAATCCTGTGCCGTCTGTATTAAGAACCATACAAAACTATCACATTGGCAAAACTCTGTGCATGTCACTGACATTGAGAAAGATGTAGTTTCCCCAAAATCATATAACACTATCGTGCTTCGGTTCATTTGTTAAAAGGATCCCAAACATTTTGATAAAATATTCCAGATGCCTCTAAATGACACTGTTATCTTAAGACGAGATAACCCTATCAGTAGAATTTACATTATAATTTCTGTTGACACCATATCACAGGAAACAAAGGATGCTTTTGAAGATATTTATGTTATGAGGGCGATGAAAAGACCTATTGTTTGATGCGATATTAAGTTTTAAGAAATTTATTTTAACTTGTTCTTATTACTCAAGAACTCCGCTGATTCATTGAAATCTTCATGGGAATTAAGGTGGTGGTAACAGATAATCTAATTACCCAACTGTCTAATGAAGAGTTATGTTTTTGAGCTTATGTATGTCTGTTTCTTTGTCGCCCTCTGTAGGCTAAAATATTGGACTGAATTTAACATCTGATCTATCATTTGTCTTAGTTGTGACAGTGACATTGAGGATATTAAAATTCAGTTTTTTTTTAATAATTTTACTTGTAACTATACGTAAAATCAAGAACTAAATAATTTCACAATCAAAACACCGCGAATAGGCGTTAGAAAGCGGCTTCACGTAACTTTAGTGGGCCATAATAAAGCAGTAATGGTCATTAAGGAGACTAATGTCGACTTGACTTCAAAGTAATGTTATCTTTCCGTAAATAACTACCGGTCGGAGGTCACAGAACTGATCACTCGTGGTCGCTGTGAGAGTTATGGTCTTTGGCTATCATTTGTAATTATTATCATCCGTCTTAATCATAAAAATATGCTTATTCTGTAGTGAGTAGTGCATGCTAAAACTCATATACGTCAATCATTGTCATTTCGTGTAGGTTACACAGTCAGTCGGCCATGCACACCTTGGTGTTTGAGTCTTCGGAACCACCTCTGGGATTCTGACGTGCTTTCTTTTTAATAAGACTACCAGATGGTAGCCGGGATTAACGGCTAAACGTGTAAAGACACTACATGAGGTAGAGTGATGGATTTCAAGAAGACGACCGTGTCATTTTGATTCGATACTTCTTTTTCTAAGTATTATCCTAATTATGCTTTCTTTGCCCTACCCTTATAAATATATAGGTAGTTATAATATATAGTTTAATAGTTTCCAATATTTGTATTTGATGATCCATTTAATGATTTGGCTGTTCGTGTCCAAAATAATTTCAATGATTATTTCGACAATGATAGCAATTATAGCTTTATCTCTAGCAATGACACAACAGACGAAACACTTATCAATCTTGCAAATTATTTTGTCTAAAGTCACGCTATACTTTTTATCATGTTATTATGTAATGCATTGTGTTCTGCTAATTACTTTTTATTGTCAACATACATTAAATTCATTAGTCTTAATTGGAAATTGTGTTGAACTAGCTAATTTGAATCTAGATATGGCCCAAACTCGGCTAAGACGTTAAAAGTTATTATCTTTTCAAAGCATAGGTATAGCAAAAAGTATTAGGCATATATTTTCAACTAATATTTAGTAAGTATCTTAATATATCATAGGTCATAATGGCTACACAAATAAAAGAATTATAGAATCAATTACAAGGAGGAAAGTAAATAAGACTACTTGAATTTATCTTTAATCAAGAAAGTTCTGGAAACGAGCGAAACTACAGGCTGTTATTGATTTTTTTATTGAGCAGAAATCATTGTTACGCCTTATTGAGGTAGAATTTATGTTTCTAACAGTTAACCTTATTGGAAACTATGAAAGCCAAGGAAAGAGTTCCGGTCTTGGCAATAAAAAATAAAATATTTTGTTGTAAATGTAATGTCAAATATTATATATATTAAGTACTAGCTGTTCCCCGCGGCTTCGCTCCGCATAGGACTCGGTTATATCGCGCCCAAAAGTAGCCAATGTTTGATCTCAGGTCGTTAACAACATCCCTACCAAATTTCATTACAATCGGTCCAGCAGTTTAGCCGTGAAGAGGTGACAGACAGACAGACAGACTTTCGCATTTATAATATTAGTATGGATATGGATTTATTTTTTGACAGACTTTGAAATAAAAAAATATTTTTTTATATTTATTTACCTAGCTATAGGTATTTATTTTTTCTGAAGAAATGTAGTCTTGATGTTCATATGCACAAAAAAAAAGGAGATTTAAAATATATTTTTTTTAATGTCCAATGAGGACATCAACTCGGTTCTCTACTAGTCATCGGCCAGTTTTAAGTAAGTACCTAAGTACCTCTCTTAATACAGGTGTAGATGTTGTAAGTACAAGTGAAAAATGTTTATTCTTAATCCACTATCTACAAATTATCATCTCTAATTACAATTTCTAGTTAATAAAACATTTCCGTTCGATATCTGAACTCACGCGCAATTTCTAATGAATCGGCGATGCCAACCAAAATAGCATATTCGAGTCAATGACAGCTTGACAGCGCGCCAAAATGGGCATGACAGCTAATGTCAATCTATGCGTCGCCATTTTGGTTTGCAAATCGCGAAAATGGAGCCTCCACCTGCTAATTATTATTCCAATGATATCACGCGGGATGGTTATAGAATAAAATTATTTTTAGTAAGTGTTATTGGTAGTATTACTATATGTTGGAACAACGTAATGCTTGAAAATATTAAAAAAAAAAAATTTAATTATTAAAAAAAAAAGTACTTTCATATGTACAGCGAGGAGCGCTTAAATGCGAGATGATCGCAGTATTTAAACAATAACTTTACACCATATTTATTTATTAGTGTTTGTCACCAGCTTTTTTCCCGTGGCTCTGCCCGCGTGGGACTCTGCTATATCACGCCCAAAAATGTATGGTTGGCCCATCCATACCAAATTGCATCAAAATCGGTCCAATGAATGTCATGAATTCGTAACAGGCAAACAGTCACATAGACAGACGGACTTTCGCATTTATAATTATTATGGATGTTTTTAAATAAGCTAAACTATTTACCCATTATGTTCTTGAAAAGTTTGTATACATTTTAATATAATATAATAATGCATGTCAAATTTTGTTTATGACAGGAAAAATATTTAACCCAAAATGCAATTTTGTATACATTTCTACTTACACCTACTTATTTGTAACATGTGTATGACAAAATAAATGATTATGATTATACTTCAAACATGGAAAGCTACGGCAATTTCATCACGCCTCCTCATTGAGCATTGATCTAAATCTGCTTGGTCACATGTAACTGTTAACGGTTATTCACAATTCACAAGTGGTGTTTTGACAGTTGTGTGTTATTCTGCTATCTTGTTGTTGGCATAGACAAATTATATGCTTGTTGGTTTTCCGGCAGAGGAATAAACTGTTGTATAAACCCAGCTTGGGAAACCATTCTCAGATTTAAGACGCTGTTATCGGAAATGATATTTTGGGTTTTGAATGAAAAGTTTGTCAACATACATTGCATATATATATATATTTTAATATATGTAGATATATAAGTAAGGGTATAAGTATGTATATTTATGTATTGTGTATGTATGTTACGTAGTTTAATATGATATGCATTAAAATACCCATCGTGGTAAATTTGTTTATTTTTAAGTACCTATTTTCCCTTGTAACTTTTTTGCGCCGCACAGTTTTTCTGTTTCTCCCAATGGTTGACTGGTAGAGAATGCTTTTAGCATTAAGTCCGCCAATTGTATAAGTATTTTGTACTTATGGAACAATAAAGTTTTAATAAATAAATAAATAAATACATGCTTGTGGCCCACATAATTGATTCTCTCTCGCTCATAACTTCTCATACGTCTTTAGTTCTATTTTAAAAAGTATCTAGTGAATTTCTTATGATATGTTTATGTACACCAGGATGAATATTATTGTTAGTGCTAACACTAACAATAATATTCTAAACAAGAGATGGCGCCGAACCGATCGAATTGGAGAATTCAAAATTTAAAATATTTTATTCGCATTAGCCTCATGCGCTTTTTTCTATAACCTAAAAATATTAATATTAAATATATTTGTGCAATTAAGGTTTGTATTGTCAATTGTACAATAAATTATTTCAAGTTTAAATTAGAATATAGTGATGTTACTTATGCAGTTAAGTGTACAGTGTGCCGCAAAAAAAGCATCCACCTTTGCTCTTACACTTAAGGACGTATACTTTTCTCAATGGCTCACTGTACTAACTCTTTATTATAAGAGCTCTACCTACGTAGCTTACAGTATTGTTAGTTTGAAAGCAGCGCGTCTAAATGGCAATAAATGTATTGTAAACAGACTTTCTTCAATAACATTTAACTTATATTGCATCTTCGTCTATAGCCATTGACACACATGTCCGTTATAGCTGGAAATTCAAATGAAGCAAGCACATAGAAGCAAACCTCCGTATTAAGAAACATTTGTTAAGCCTATTTTAGCTTAAATGTGTTTCGTCTCGTTCTTTCACGTGAAGTGTCGGGTAAGAGAGAAAGAGTCAAAACATATTTTAGTTAAAATGGGCTTATCAAAAGTTTCTTATTACGGGGGAAATTTACATAGAGCAGATATTGGTATAGACAACATAACGCACAAACTTTATGTTTCTTTCAATGTCTGACTGGTAAAATGATCTCGGCATTCATCATCATTTCGTGTAGGTGTTACGGTCAATCGACCATACACATCGAGATGGAGGCTACTTTTGGTCCTGAAAAAGCATCAAGTTCCCAAGGGAGATTACTGTAATATACCAAATATCGGTCATATCCATATCCATATTAATATTATAAATGCGAAAGTCTGTCTGTCTGTCTGTTTGTCACCTCTTCACGGCTAAACTGCTGGACCGATTTTGATGAAATTTGGTAGGGATGTAGTTAACGACCTGAGGTCAAACATAGGCTACTTTTGGGCGCGATATAACCGAGTCTCACGCGGGGCGAAGCCGCGGGGAACAGCTAGTAACCTAATAAATTTTTCTGCCTGGCAAAAATTTTCTAATTTCTCGCAAGCGAAGCCGCGGGTACATAAAATACAATATTGAGTAGCCAGCTACATCTTCCTGACTCTACTTACGTGACTTAACTATGGATAGCAAAAAGAAATTACTTAATCAATTATACATTAAAAATACGTCAGAGAAGACAAATATTGATACAATAAATATCATGTGATATGTGGATCTCATTTTTGGCTAAAACTCTTTCACTTACAATACCCATAGATTAAGTAGGTATATACTGGCGTAATAATACCTATTATGGAGGACAATGCATTTACTTAGTACTTCTTACTGCGATATCTCACCTACCTAAAGAGGATCTTGGTCTCCGATAGCAGAGCTCCCCACCGTTCCCTGCTCAGCAACTCCTCTTGCCAGTCGGCTTTTTGGACTTCCAGCAGGGTTAAAAAACTAAAAAATAATCAATAGCGGTCAGTGATGTATTTGCACACATTAAAACATCGAGCTCCGTAAAGAGCTCACTATACTTTACACAAAAAAATTAGGAAATCGCGCGCAGTCTCAACTTGAAATGTCTATTTCTATTATGTCAATGAATAAATACCCTGTTTCAAACAGTAGCCATTGCCAAATAAGGTCTGGCTCTGACCAATAGAGATTTATAGACAATACAATTTGCCAAACGGATTTTACCTGTTTATTAATATTAATACTGGAACTGATACCTAGAGTTACGATAATGGCCGCTGGCTTGGCATTTAGGCTGACATTTTAATAAAATTGATAGATTTATTGTCTATGTCAAGATAACAAAATTTATGGCTTAAGAATAAACTACACTCTATTTCCATGTGTAAGTAAAGGAATAACAAATTATTTCTTTCGAAGTGGTGGTGGATTTCACCAGCAAAAGCATTTTCGTTCTTCGGTATACGTCAATGAGGCGACTGGTCATAAATATAATAATACCATCTTATGTTTTGGGCATGGGGATACTTTGAACCCTGAAGATGGACATAGATTACTTTTCCTTTGCGAGGTTAAACCGACATCCTCGCGGGTGAAGCCTTGGGCGGAATTAGTCCATGAATATGGACTAATTATACGTCTCAAACAATTTTTAACAGTCCCCTGCTGAGCTCAGTTTATTTGGGCTAATTTTTCAGTTAATAAAAAAACGTAGGTACAGTTTTTTATCCTACGTCAAATTGATTCCTATTTTAAAAATGCTGTCCACATAGAAAAAAAATATGATTGATCGCTTACATTAAATACTAGTCTATGGATTATCATAGGTTAGCGACCTGAACTATTTGGAAGACAATGGCAGAGGTCAGTGGACTATGCCAATTCTTGAGAACAACTGAGTAATATTAAATATGGTTGCATGTTTTTAGGTTGTTGTACGATAATCCCCTATTGACTGTTAATCAGATGACTTGAAAAACAAATGCCATCAAAAACAAAACTTCCATGTTCCAAGTCTTGCTTAGTCGTTCCACCGTCAAAAGTTGTGAGATCCATGTTATACCAAGTCGGTTAATTTATTCATTCCCCTTCTTAAAGGACCTCCTGTCTTCGGTTATTACGTAATAAGCCAACCTAACAACATCTTATAATGACAATATCAAAATTAAAAATCTGTTATGTTTTAAATAAACAGTGGTACAAGCTATTTCATTATTAGGTATTACATTTTATAAGTCAGAGGATCTCGATAATCTAGAGGAGTCCGTGTTCGTGGCTATAGCGCGCGTTAAGCGACGACGAGCTTAGATTGGTCGCCATTAGTGGCATTTCTTGAGGTTCTCCGTGCTTTAGAAGGTACTGCAGGTACTGGTCCAGTCTGTCATCGTTAGATGGCAGTCGTTAGGCTAAGTTAGATGCTTTTAGGCAGCCTGAAATATCTGACAATATTGGCCACCCCGAATCATGTTCCTTTGACATGATTTTTCTTTGAAAAGGATCATCGTGGTCTAACTACAGTCGCTTTATTGCAAAACCAGTACCGCCAAATCAGGCCCATGATTAATAGCGTACCCTGGGCTCTGAAGCGTAAGCTGAAGATGCAACCAGGGTGTCGATTCTGCTAATGTTAAATCACAATCGTGTCAAAATAGTGTTTCAATTGTAGTGCTTTTTTACACACTAGTTACAAGAAATGTATATATTTTTTATATCCCTGATGATGGTCACACCACACACTAAATTCACATCACATCATACTATCATAACTCTTGTAAATAGTGTGTAAAAAGCACTACTATTGAAACACGATTTTGACTTAACGTTAGCAGAATCGACGCCCAGGAAACACGCTCGGACGAAGAAGATGGAGTCTAAAGCTTAATCTAGTAAAAGTTGGTATCCATTGATAACTTCACTGCTATATATATGGTTTAGTTTATTTAATTTATGTTCCAGTTATAATTAACTTTTTAATAGTTTAGTTTTAGTTATTGGTTACTTTTATTTATTGATTTTTATTAATAATTATTGTTAAATTTATTGAATAAGTCCACTTGATTACGTCAATTTATTTTATCCACTATAAGAAGTAATCTAATTTAAGTAATCTAAGGTTTAATGGCTCTAGACCTCGTATGAGATGTGATAGTAAATGCGAATGTAAGAAGCTTGGACTCTGTATATCGTCTACAGTGTGACCCAAGGTCTGTCTCGCGTGCCAATGTAAATGTCTCTAGGCTGGGTTTAGAGGTAGGTATCAAATGTAACTGTGTCTTAGCGGCTTGGATTGTAAACATCCATACATATGTGATAGATTGTGAATATCAATTGTCTCGCGTTGGTCTAACTCTACAGAGGAATTGTGTTTCCAGCGCTTGCAAACATTTGTACCCATTTTTATATTTATTTTGACTGTGGGCCTATGGGATATTGAGTCAATACCATTGACACATTCCATGCTTTTTTAAATAACGTTGTCTTCCGAAAGACTCACTTTTTTATATCTTCAAATCCTTTAAATAATGTTAGAGATATAGCCATAAGCATAGATTAAAAAAAAAATGCCATAGAGCCGCGCGCGATCCCAAATTCTTTGGGCATTAAAATGTAACTGTTACATCTATGTACATCCATACTAATATTATAAATGCGAAAGTCTGTCTGTCTGTCTGTCACCTCTTCACGGCTAAACTGCTGGACCGTTTGTGATGAAATTTGGTACGGATGTAGTCAACGACCTGAGGTCAAACATAGGCTACTTTTAGGCGCGATATAACCGAGTCCCACGCGGGGCGAAGCCGCGGGAAACAGCTAGTAATCAATATATGCGCGCGATTCCAAATTCTTTGGCCATAAGTCTTGAAAAAAAGAAGAGAAGAATAGATATGTTCTACGTTGAACGAATGCCATACGTTATGATGCTAAGATATTTTATTTGCAGTAACATGATAGTTAAAAAAGAATAAGTCTTTATTTAATACATAAACAAAAATCAAGATAATGATGATCTTACCTTTTAATCAAAGGATTTCAAATCGGACCATCGTATTGCACTAAGTAAACATAACAATATAACAGCTATAAATTAAGTTGAGATTTATAACCTGCTGCCACATACTGAATTCACGTCGTTCCGTTATCTCAAGAAATTGTTTAAATATTTAATACCTAGCTGCATTGAAGTGCCACTTTGAATTACATTCTTATACGTCTAATGTAATATTTATTGATTACTAGCGACCCGCCCCGGCTTCGCATGGGCATAAAAACTTCCTCTTGAATCACTCTATCTATTAAAAAAAAACGCATCAAAATCCGTTGCGTAGTTTTAAAGATTTAAGCATACAAAGGGACATAGGGACAGAAAAAGCGACTTTGTTTTATACTATGTACCTAGTGACTATAACATAGTCAGTCTGTAACGTTTTATTGGCGTTATTTAGATTCTTCACCATCACTTCAGCTTCTTCTTAGCGAGTCGGCATGTCTCGCCATTGAGTCTTGGTGTAGTATAAACTGACCAATCTAAGACACAGCATGTCCTGGGTTGCTTAACAAACCCATACTTACGTAAAACAAAACAGTAAAGTTAAAGCATTTAAATTGTTCACTAAACTATGTTTAAACTAGGGTTAATTCTCCTTACTGGATTTACGGTTCATTGCATAAGTTTATTACTTAGGATGGGTTAAATTTAGACTAACTGCTAAGTGCTATTTTAGTGTTATATGGTATTATGCTTATTCCGTATTAGTGGGTTAGATACTAAACATATTAGTTTAAATGAGAACATATATTTATTTAAATTGCCACAGAAAATGATAAAGAAAGACACAAAAAATAAATTTAAAATAACATGATTAAGAAAAACTGATAAATAAAACCTAAATATCTACTAAATAAAACTAAACTTAATTAAAAATAAAACTAAATAAAAATAATAAAAAGAAAGAGAAAGAAGAGATCACCCACTCATTAGTGTTTCCGGTGCAAAGGTGTCCAAAAGACTAGCGGCATTTCCTCGTTGAATCTAATTTTACAATAACAGAACTTACAATAGAAGTAAATATGGCCAATTAAAAGTTTTCACTAATATAAATTTACAATAGAACTTTGATACCATTAAAAGCAAAACGATACGATTCGAATTCAAATTGTTTATTTCCAATATAGGATATTTTTATCACTTATGTATGAGTTTTAAGTTTACCACCACTTCCAAAGCGCAAGTGGAGAAGAAGCGGCGCCAGAAACTCTACTGCAGCATTTTCTTCAAAGACAATGGGATGCTATATAATGTTACAATACATTACACTATAAGATCCGTACGCTACGGTACGGTACGGTACCGATACGATACGGACGATACTGTACCGATCGATAAAAATATCAACAAAATAAACTTGACCATAATTATGTAGGTAATGTTTTACCCTATGTTCTCCTCGAAATATAAGCGTTTTGTAATTTTCAAAGTACAATTTTATTTTATAATAATCCCATCATCACTACATAATATACTCAATACTCAATACTTTATTGCTTCCTTAATGTACATAGGTTTACAGTCAAAAAATCTCTATATATATAAAAATGAAACCCGTTTTCCGTTGTCACGACATAGCATGAAAACGGCTTGACCGATTTGGCTGATTTTTAGTTTGTAGTTTTCTTTTACTCTGTACAAGGTTCTTACGGAAAAAAAATATTAAGAAAGGCGGTACGAAGCCGGGTCAGCTAGTATATTATATAAAACAAAGTAGCTTTCTATGTCCCTTTGTATGCAATCTTTAAAACAACGCAACGGATTTTAAAGCCGTTTTTTTAATAGATAGAGTGATTCAAGAGGAAGGTTTTAATGCCCACGCGAAGCCGGGGCGGGTCACTAGTAGTATATATAAAAAAAAATATGATTCTCGATAACGACAATCGATCGATGTTGCCATTGAAACAATTAAATTTGTCTTTGTTATTGTTGCAGACTGTGTCGGACCCGCCCCCAGCCCCTGTAGAGATGCAGGCGCGCCACAGCTACTGGTGGCATCTGCTCGTGGACCTGCCTATACTGCTGCTGGGTAAGTTTTATTATAATAGTAGATACTCTCCTCGGTTTTACTTGCCCTTTGTGTGTATACAGATAAATAATTCCTCAAAAATCAGGCTGTTATATGCAGTATATTCAAATTCGAACAGTAGTTAATAAGTTATAAGCGTTCAAACAACAAACATCAATGTAGAATAGGTATTATTATATATCCAGTAGTATAGTTGTAAAGAGTAACCCCATAAAAAAAACACAACGTTTGATAAGCCCATTCAAAAATGTTCAAAAGCGTTGTATTCTGGGCGTCGATTCTGCTAACGTTAAGACACAATCGTATCAAAATAGTGTTTCAATAGTAGTGCTTGTTACACACTATTTACAAGAGTTACGACAGTATGATGTGATATGGATATAGTGTGTGGTGTGACCATCAGCAGTGATATAAAAAAAGATACATTTCTTGTAACTAGTGTGTAAAAAAGCACTACCATTGAAACACTATTTTGACACGATTGTGACTTAACGTTAGCAGAATCGACGCCCAGTATTAAAGATACCGAGGTGGGACTTCGGGTAGAATCTTAGTTGTGACTTACAGTTTAATAAGGGGAGTAACACGTGACCTTTTAATACTCAAAAAAAATGTTACTATTATAAATTTATTTAATGCTGAAGATTACAAATGCTTATTTTTCTCGTTTTCAAATGTTTAAATCCGTAATTAAAAATCTTTATTTTCTTATACTGAAACTATACTAAAATATTTTATACACTGTATTTATTATATTTTAGCATTATATGGTATTTTTGTACTTACTATGGATTATGTGCATGAAAACAAAGATTTTTTTATTTTTTTTGCTTTTTTTATTTAATAAAAAAAAACAATGCGTCAGATTGAATCTATTATAACTTTTGACTTAAAATAACATTCCAACGAATTGCAATCCTCCTTCTTAAGCGTTGTAACTACACTTGTAATCGTTTCCTATAAAACCATAGAGCCTACAGTTCAAAACTAAATGAAACGTTCACGTTTTGACCTATATTTGTCATTCGTAATATGGTTGTTACAAATGGTCATTTTGAAATCAAGATAATCTGAATGTTTAAGATGCGTGGGTCGGACCTGTTCAGGTTTAGCTTTATTTTATTGGTTCAGCAAAATCTACGATTTATACGTTTGTGGTCTTGAATGTGTTAGACATTTCACATGATTTTAATATGAGTTTCT
Source organism: Apomyelois bistriatella (assembly GCA_947044815.1). NCBI lineage: Eukaryota > Metazoa > Arthropoda > Insecta > Lepidoptera > Pyralidae > Apomyelois > Apomyelois bistriatella. The sequence goes on from OX345705.1 coordinate 2,143,383, forward strand.
TAAAGTAGTTTTTTTAAGGTAGGTTGAAAATGTATTTTTTTTTCCCCCCATTATGGATTGTCAGAAAATGCCTTTAAGCATAAAGCCCACCAATTTTATTTTAATAAAAACTACAGTTAACTTAAAAAAACAAATATAAAATCTTCTTATACTAATACCAATTTAATATAATTTCAGAATAACGCCTCGCTTCAATGTGATCGCATATAAAAATCTGACTTAAAATTAATACAATTATTCATTCGTAGAAAGCAAAACCGCAACTAACGAGAAAAACTTAGATTTCTCTACAACACTAGACGCTGGGATAAAGTAAAATAAACATAGAGTACACATCACATTTATGTTTTACTAGCGACCCGCCTTGGTTTCGCATGGGAATAAAAACCTTCCTGTTGAACCACTCTATCTATAAAAAAAACCGCATCAAAATCCGTTGCGTAGTTTTAAAGATTTAAGCATACAAAGGGACATAGGGACAGAGAAAGCGACTTTGTTTTTACTATGTAGTGATTTACGTTTTGTTTAAATAAAGTAACCGATTACTGAACCTATTATAGATAAACCTATCCTTATTTTACTTTTCAACACGGCAACATCGAAAAAACGAGGTAACATTTGTACTTCTAAAATCACGGACCTAATAAGTATTATAACTTCGATGAATAAAATAGGTTCCCCGATATGGTGGGTTTTGCGTATAAAAACTACAAAAAAGCTACATAATCAAATTCGATTTTTTTTACTAGAATAAAAAAATATTGGAACGAAGCTTAGGCTCTTCATTTATTTAGTCTATGCCCACTCAGCCACCAATCACAACTCTAACAGACCGTCTCTAATCGCCGCCACAACTGATGTTATCCAGATACGTGCAAGTTTTTCACACAATTCCGGTAATTACTTAATCATTGCACCGTTCTTTATCTATTTACAAGAATTACAGTGCGGATGTGATCAATATATTGCTGTTGCAGGGAAAAGCACGAATCAGAGCGGATATTACAACATTTTGAACGTAAACAACAAATTCTGCTAAATATCTTTAAAATTAGAATGCATCGAAAACTTATTTCCCACCCATGGAAGTCTATGTGCTCAATATAATGGTTTAAAAAAAGAAAATCATGCACATTTTGTATATCTCGCTGTGTCAACTTCCAAATCTAAAAAAACTCTTTTTTTAATTAAATGATTGCAGCCAGCATTCTTAGAACACAGTGCTTCACTTAGTTGACGTTATCTTTTATTTTATTTTTTTAAATATCCCTTAAGAAATCTTGTCTGATTACGTAACATCAGGAATCTCATAAATTTAATCCTGTATCGACAGTAGTCTTAGGAATTTGCATACTTAATTAATTAATAGGCTAGGCTCTATCTGGCATTTCAGTTGATCTATCAATTATATCTAAGTAAATAACTAAATTACATTTAGAATAAAATTGTAAAAGTCTTAACTCCTTCAAGTAACCAAAGCTCGTCAAATTTTATTCAAGCAATGCATTTCACTGTTTATAGTTATGATAACAAACATTATGCATATACCATCAATATCGATTTGTTTATAAAAGAAAGGAATGAATAATTCATTATTCTAAAATAGATATTCTTAATTCGTCATCCCCCTGAGTGCCTATACACGCTACGGTACTGTGGCGTTCACAAGTATTTACGTAAAGTCATGTTATGTCACATTGACTTTTGACACCTACGAATTCAAAGGATTTATCCTAAAGTACTTTATAAGGTGCATTACAATACAAAATTTTACTACCAATAATATAGGTAAATAAATGTAACGAGGTAGTTTCCTAAGTAATATAAATTTATGTGTTTTATTTTTATTTACCTGTATCATCAAACAATGTTAAGTTTCCAGACAAAAACCTTTAAAATGGCCATAGAATTCTTCCTAGAGAGATAATTATTCGTTTATTTCATAATATTAACTTAAAACACGTTTTTCATCTATGATAAAATAAATAACTACTTAACTAAAAGCTAGTAAACACGAAATAAGACAAATTTTTGTGACACCGCGTCAGTACGCGGTGTCACAAAAATCAATGTCAAGATAACATAAATAAGGTATTTCATGTCACTACAACTTAATCTTGTAAAGTGCAAAATAGCAGTAGGCAATAGAATACTATTTGTAAATTCCTTGACCATAGCGAATAACTCCGTCAAATGAATTGATAACACTTTGCCAAGCATCGGTTTCAGTCAGTCGGCGGAACCGGAACGAATCTATTATACAAATGACATTAATTTATACATACAACACAATCTGTTTTGGTTTTACGCCTTGTAATTTAATGTGAAATTATTTGCTTGAAATTTACAAATCGTATTAATTTATTTCATGTTGGATTAACTGATTACAGTATGATTTTTTTTTAGTTCAAAAGTAACGTTATGTTGAACTAATGTAATTTAATAAACTAAATCACTACATAACTATCACTACATAGTATAAAACAAAGTCGCTTTCTCTGTCCCTATGTCCCTTTGTATGCTTAAATCTTTAAAACTACGCAACGGATTTTGATGCGGTTTTTTTTAAAATAGAGTGATTCAAGAGTAAGGTTTATAAGCACATGCGAAGCCGGGGCTGGTCGCTAGTTGTATTGACTATATTATGCTCAATATTTTCAGACTAATTTTCATTTTTTATTATAATTTATTGTTATAACACTTTCTAAAACATACTGATAGGACGCTACTTCTACTTTTTCTATTTATATAGATAAATAGAATAAAAATTAAATGTTTTTAATTTGTTGACTGTCTAATGCTCCCACAACTCCATACACTGGTCACGTACTTGTATCATGTGTCAAATGCCATAAATATATATCCTCATTGACCACCCTACGCCTAGTTCTAAAACCAAACATATTTACACTTATATTTTTTATATCATAATTATCTCACCACCTATACTTTAATTTTGTCATATGCCACGATGTCACTGGCAACAAACAATTACATTATGCCGGCGTTGCCTTATTCCAAATACAAATATAATATTTTATTAACGAATACCTTTCTCACCGCCTGTACTTCAGTCGTGCCGCGATGTCACCAGTGTCAGCGTTGTCAACAATGTCAGGTATCGTATGACATGTCAAACGCTGACCACCCAGCGAGGCAACCGCTGGTATCTATGTACGGACTTGGTGTAAACAAAGCACTGCGTCGTCGGTTCTTTTACCCGCCTTGTGTTTGGGATGTAGAGGTAAAAGGTAAACATTTTTTGTCTTGTAAAAAGCGTTATGTAACATGTGATGCCTCAATCTGAACTTGGTTTAAAGTGATTAGCGCTGTTAACGTTTTTATAATGTCTGTTTGTTCGTGGGTGTAGTACACGGAGTGTATAGTATTACATTATTTTATAGATGTTAATAAATTATTGCACTTTTCGGTTCATTTATTTTTTATATATAGATAATCTAATCACGACGGAGGTACGACGCCTCCACAATGTAGAGATTTTGATTGATACGACTTGACACTGACTATTTCTATGAGTTTATTTGGTCAATTGCAAAACGTTTAATAGATTGAATCAAAGTTTGAGTTTTCCCAGCTCTGTTTTTTTTACATAGATTAAAAAAAAAATGCACCGCGCGCGATTTCCAAATTCTATGTTTTTTTTATTTTATTTATTCTTTTCAGCCAGCCTCGTACAGTACATGCTGACGTGATAAGTCTTAAAGTGTAAAGTGACTTCACTCGTCGACTGTACATCGGACCAAACAATATTGAATACAAAGTGTATCAGATTCACACCACAGCCAAATACGAGAAGTATCACGTTACGATCATTTGTTTTTCTTTTCGAGAAACCGTATCATATGTTATTACTTGGTCCAGCAATTTGACATTTTTAAAAACATATGTAACACCACGTAATACTATCGTAGGTTAGTTGTACAATTCGCACACATCTAACAAAGGTAAAATGTAAGTACTTACTTGGAAAATTTTGATTAATTCAAAGCCGAAAGAGACCGTGGGCTGGAGTATATGTTTTAAATTTCATTTTGATACGATCATGCTTCTCTCAGAACAAAACGTTTGACAGACAGACAGACCGGACAACTTGTTATTGGTCTCGTTTTTGCCTTTTGAGGTACGGAACCGTAAAAAACATATTTTGGCATTTATAGAGACAAAAATACTTAAGCTTACTTTACGCCAGGTCCGCATTTAGGTCATTTTATGACGTAGCTAAAAATGTTTTACGGCGGTGTTACGACTCACATGAACTTTCCCTCTCGGGAATGTGAGGTGACACTCCAGGAAGTACCCGGATGAACTCATTGATTTATATTTTACTAGCAAAAGTCCGTAGCTTCGTTCGTGTGCCTACAGATTATTGTTCATAAACTTTGACTTAATTTGTAAAGAAGTAAATACATAAATGAATTGTTTAAGTACGTAAATTTGGCTTGTAAGTACCTACTTAAGATAATATAAAAAAATCGAAGATTGCAAAGAGCAAAGAGTGCTTTGTGGATGTTTCTTATTAAACTTATACAATGCTAGTGCGACTACGTTTGACCGATGAAAATAGAAATTGACTTTTTGATTTTGATTGGTTTGGTACACGGTTTATTCCTGGATACATAGTACTCAAGTAAGTTTTTTAACTATAGTTTATTATAAAGCATTTTCCAATTGATATTGACTTACAATAGTAATTTTAATTGAGACATGAGAATTACCTATTAGAACTACTAACTATGTTTTTAACGATTTTCCTAAGTACTCATCAAGCAGGTACATTATATTTCGTTAGACCACCCACCTAGGTGTTTAATTATGTATTGCAAATTTAATGAACCTCACACAGTCACCTGTGCTATGACACAAAACAATTAAGGTGTAGAAAAACAACTCCAAATGAATATAAACAAAAAACAATTCCTAATCCATAGAATTAGAAACTGCCTAGGAAGACGAACTTAAATTCAAATTCAAATTGTTTATTCTCAATATAGGACATTCTTATCACTTATTGACGTCAATCATCTTATTAATTCTAAGCCTTAATTTTATCTACAAGTAATAAGCGAAAGGTCACTCATAAAGGACATATAACGAATTACAAACGAAATCTCGAAAACTATTGGCCCTTTAAAGCTGAAATTTTCTTTTTAGTTAGTTAAGTAGTAATGTTTTAGATAAAATATGTCAATTTCTTTGACACAAAAAATATACCACGCGAATGTAGATGTGGGAGGTGTCGAAATTGAGTTATTTTTCTTCGTTTTAGCGCTTTTCCGGTATCATCCTTAGAATCAAGGCTGGGGACTAGGGACCTAATAAACAAGAAAGTTTAATTTTTGTAAAAAAATGTCGATAGCGTGTAAGTCGTATATAAATATTATTTCTGTATTGGCATAAGATGTGTTCCGGTGTTCCCACAATAGCCGCTTTGTAGGAGTTAGTTACAGCGTAGAAAATCTTTCAGTTTATGCAGAGTTCACACTATAGCGCGATGTTTGAAAGTGAATGTGATAAATCAACGAATAGGTAGAGATAAAGTATGATGAATGAATTAATAATTTTTTTTTATCATTTTTATTCATGAGCCCTTCCGTACTTTGGAAGCCATGTTAAGCCGATGGTCCCACTGTTACCGCTAGATGGCAATCTCGTAGATCTTTTTAATCGATTACGTTTGTATATGCGCTTACAGCCCCCGAAAGATGGGTGCGAGGTTATCGCAGCCTTTAAAAATATTTCTTAGAGCATCCAGTAATTTTACTGCCCCTCTCACCCTTCATCATTCAATGCAAGCGCTCCTGTTTGGCTGCAGAAATTGGTGAGAGTAAAAGGTTCCCAAGCAGCAGAAACCAAGCAAGCAAGTAAGTGACTTTTGTATCTACTGCTAGTAAGATTAGCCTGTAAGAAATTAATAACCAATTTGTAGATACGACCCTACAGCTATTCATTCATTTCGTGTAGGTGTCACGGTCACTCGACCATACATACCCTTGTGTCAGATTTCTTCGGAACCGCCTCTCGGTCTCTGACGTGATTCTTTTAACGACAACCAGATGGCAGCCTGGACCAACGGCCATTAACGCGCCTTCCGAAGCACGGAATCATGCCTGCAATTTCCTAACCAATCTGGAAACAATTAAACAAAGTATGCTTCCCGTGGGAATCGAACCCTACAGCTATTAAGATGATACCTCGGTGAACACTAGCGCTACCGTCATTTAAAAATCATTACTCACTGAAAACACAAGTTATCAAAAATCCCTCTGCTGTAATTATGGTTCTGGATCTGAAGTTAATTTTAATCATATTCAATTATTAAATTATAGTTCCATATAGTTACAAATTGCAAAACTGCTAAAAGTCATTTTAAGCAATAATGCAATTTGTAACTATAGGGAATTATAATTTAATAATTTAAAACGTTTAAAATTAACTTCAGATCCAAAACCTTAATTACAGCAGAGGGATTTTTGATAACTTGTGTTTTCAGTGAGTAATGATTTTAAAATGACGGTGGCGCTAGTGTTCACCGTGGTATCACCATAAGAAAACAACTTTGAAAAGGCACTACTACGTGAAATAGCTATATAATTAGATCAGTCAGTCAATAACAGATAACAAAAGCACAAATTACGAAGTGAGAGCACAAGGCAGGTTGATGAAATCTGAGACCTGCGGCTGATCGAATGGTTAGGGCTGTCGGCTATTTTCTTTGGATAAAATCAAAATTATCTTTATTTTTATTAAAAGCTGTAGTTATATGGAAAAGAGGTTATTCTAACCCTGAAGAAATTTCATTATTATTTTGACGTTATTTTTTATCATCATAGTTTCTAGGGGAATGGGACGGAGAGATACCGTATTGAAAGAGCAAAGAACCTAGTTTATTATTAGCTCATTTTGAATGTTCATATTTCGACCAAATATTGTATTTTATGCCACCTTTTTCAAGCAGCGTTCGTGCATTGCATTATATATACCATTTTTTGATCGAATACGATTTACCGACTCTTTTCGGACGAACGACGACTTTTCTATATTAATAAGATTCTATTGGGATGGAACTAAATCTGTGGTAGCCCTATTTCAATCTGCAACATAGCTTGACCCTACACCTGCAGGCCCTAGGCGTCTGCTTAGCCAATGAATAATTATACATTTCGCGAGCGTGTAAAATTTATAATAATCCGTTTGGAAATGTTAAATGTGAAATAATACTCGTACATTCAAGTCTTAGGCTTGTAGCCTTAGATTTATGTTTACGTTGTTTTGAGTATATATGCATATGTATTTATTGTTAATATTCCAATTTAAGTTTTGATTACTGTAGATATACATACTCGTAAAATGCTTATGTTAGAAAATTTGCTATTTATTTTAAGTATTTTTCATCGTAACCTTTTTGCACTGCACAAACTTTTTGTTTCTCCTAGTAAATAGTTGACTGGTAGAATTAGAAAACTTATAATTATCTTAATAAAAGGCTATATACTAGATTAATTTATATATACATTATATATATTAATTATAAGTCGCAGTAAGGGCCTTATTCCTTTAAAACAGGCCCCGGCCTTAAGCCGTCCCTGCTACTTTTATAATTAAATAATTTCACGCCGATTATTATAAGCTTTTATAAATCATATGTCCCAAGAAATTGATAATTTACCACTAAAATCAAATTAAAATTGTATATGTTGCCATAAATAAAATATAATTTAATAACTCGTCTTTCTTTTTAGATAGCTTGCACCTTGATCGTAAAATATATTTTTTATATACATGATAACTGTTCCTGATGCGTTTGTCAATAACTGACAGGAAGTGACGTCACGTGTTACATCTAAAACTGTCAAAGGAAGAGGAAGCTATAATTTTTGGAAGTTTAATTCAATCTCGGACTATGATCATATGGCGCCAGTAACTGTGGCTACATTGAAATAGATAGTGTGCCTTTCAATGCTTACTTTTATGTTTAACTATGAAAATTCAGATAATATAAATTATGCTAATAATTATATTATTAGTATTGATTAGTTTTAATAAGTTGCATCGCCTCATTCTTTCTATATCGTGGTCAGCAACGCGATGAAATCGTGACGTTTTTCAACCCTAAAGTGTTCGTATTAGGGCCTAAGCGAAACAGGCGTAACCACCAAAGATATACATTTTTGTAGTGTCCTAAGAATGCATCGTTATTTAGTGGAAAGCAGCAAAAATTATGACACGAATGTTTAAAAAGTACATACGATATCGTCATTAAGATTTAACTAACTTGAACTTAATTTTCTAATTTTAAGATTCCTATGATTGTAATTCAGTGTACATGAATTAAACAAACAAATAATTAGTACGTACCATTATATCTGTATATATTATATCTGTGAACAAAGTCGCAGGCAACAATTAGTGTTTATTTATCTGTGACATAACCAAACAAGTCTATTCGTTCATCACTGTCAGTATATATATATATATATATATATAAGCCACTGACCGAATGGAAGACAATTCATATATATTGAATTGTCTTCCATTCGGTCAGTGGCTTGCGGTCTATCGCTACACTGAGATGGAGGCAGGTCAAAGTCCTAATGGGAACACCAGCTGTTTGTTAAATCCATATCTATACACATATATACATACGTATAATTACGTTTTTATCCCAAACGGGGTAAACAGATATATTTCCATCTATATCTATACTGATACTTTAAGTATTATGAAGGCATATCTAGCGACTATAGATTTAAAAAATAGTGCCTGAGAGACCGCGCGCGATTTCCAAATTCTTCGCTCGACCGATTTTGTGCAAACTTAACATAAACCATCTACTAAATAGTCCGAACAAAGCCTAAATATTTGGTTTGTATAGGTGAGCCCGTTCTTGAGTTATAAAATTACAACAAAAAGTGTCATTGGTTTTAATATATTGATTGATGATGATTATGTATGATATGCATTAAAAATACCCATCGTGGTAAATTTGTTTATTTTTAAGTACCTATATTCCCTTGTAACTTTATTGCGCCACCCAGTTTTTCTGTTTCTCCCAATGGTTGACTGGTAGATAATGCTTTTAGCATTAAGTCCGCCAATTGTATAAGTATTTTGTACTTATGGAACAATAAAGTTTTAATAAATAAATAAAATAAATGATTATCATTATGCTGAAAAGTTTTTTGTTTGAACGCTTATAACTAGAAAACAATAGGTCGGATTAAAAAAAAAATTATGCATATGATAGCCTAAATCTTGGGGATGGTTATATAGTACATACACGTTAAGGGCAAGTGAAACCGCGGGAATCAAACGTTAGGAACAAATGTTATTCGTTTTAATAACCCTAGAAACATTGACCTATGTTCCATGTACCATCCTAGACCATAAACAAAATATAACTTCACACTATTCGTGTGCAATGACCCCCCACAAATGCTAATTACCTCGAACGAAACGCAGCACCAACTTACACATGCATTTCCACTAATGCAATTTCGACTTTACTCAACAGTTATAAGGTGTAAATGAAATTGTTTTAACGGTAAATGTAAATTTGTTTACGTTCGAAATAGGGTCAGCCAATGCAGCGTGGTAATTTAATAAAAACTGAGGTATTACTAAGTACTTATAGATGGAATACAATGAACAAAGTTAGTAATCTATGATTAAGTAGGATTTATTTCGTCGTTTTCTGTGGACGCCAAACGTTGAAATAACATTGAAGATATCAAAGAGTCATAAATAAGATAACTGTATGCCTATTAAAAAACAACTGCATTTGAATATTTTTTTTTTATTATTTCAATTTATAATATTTTGACGACCTCCATGAAGACTATGTTGACACCATAGAAATATTAAATCCGCTTTTTCAGGTTGCCATTTCCTCAATTTAATACGCTACACTGTTAGTAGAGACTGCCATTTTGTAATTCTATAGTTAATCATTAATCTGAAGGTTCTGGGATATAACTTATACAAACGCAAATAAAGTTCTATTCTATTCTGTTCTATTCACAGATCAACGTTACCTTTCGTACAACTACACTAACTCGTAGGGAGGTCGAAAGCGTAAATGTTTATTTCCTATTCGGAACACACGGAAGTAAATTGTAAAAAAATCCGCATCATTTCCGACTTCCGAATCACTTAATTTTTACAACGGATAAAAAGATAGCTGTTTAGTTTTTCTTAAATGTGTCTTGAAGATTTTAAACAAAGAACTTTTAATCAAGTCAATAGCTATAAAAACAAATAGCAATATATTCGAACATTAGTTAGTGTTTATTGTAAGTATAGTAGTCGTACTTCATTACTAACGCCATAAATATATGTTTCCACATTTATGGGCTTTCTCCTATAGACGTGATAAAACCAGCTTTTTCTTGGTTTTCAATACGACCCATTGAGCTTGACCTTCAAGATTGTTTTGATAACATGGTAAGTTCTAGCATAAGCAAACTTTTCAAGAATTTCACTTCTCCGTCAAGCTCTCTCTATTCTCTATACTATTAATTATTATCGATTTAGTTAAAAATATGAAGAGAAATTTAATGATTTCATAGTTGCCTTTACATTGAATTGATATGATATATTATTAAACTAGCTGTTGCCCACAGCTCCCCTCCAGTGGGATTCCGAAATAAAATAAAGCTTATGTGTTTTCCAGGGTGTAAGCAATCTCGATTACAAATTTAAGCCGAATCGGTTTAGCCGTTTTTCTGTGAAAAAGTAACAAACATCCTCACAAACTTTCGCGTTTATAATATTAGTAAGGTAGGATTACTAGATACCGCTGAAATGAATCAATAGACGGCTGACAACAATTTATCATCCCGTGTGTCCCCGTTGCACATCGACCGCTGCAGACCACAATTGCACCTGCATTGTTGGCCTAGTTTCTTTATAACGGATAAACTATGGATTAACCCCATTTTATGAACTATAGTTTCTTAATCTGAAATTAACTTTTTTTCTAACAAAACATACTTTTTGACATACTATAGATGATATATTCATAGACCGGAATGCAACTGGTCGGGATGCAGCGAACGAGATCAACAACTCTTTCTCATCTCATAATGAACATTTAAATTCATGAGTTCGACCATGGGTGTTGACCCAATTAGTGTCCATTTGTAATATTTCATAAATTATGTTAAAAAGGTAAAATTGAAAAGGGACTGGTAATGGGCGACATTTGTGTTCGTTTCTAGTTTTCGAAATTAGATTTGAAACAGATTTAAACTTGAAACTGGATATCTTTGTTTTTTAAAGTATTTTTTCGTAAGTTTTTTCCGTTGTATACAGATTTGCTTATTCTCCCGTTGGTGGAGAATAACGCTAATTAAAAAAATATTCTGTGCTTAAGAAACAAAAAGTCTTAATAAATTAATCCTACTATTATTATAAACGCGAAAGTTTGTTAGAATGTATGGATGTTTGTTTATCTTTCACATAAAAACGGCTGAACCGATCTAGTAGCAACATATAGACTATATTTTAGCCCGAAATTCCCACGGTAGTGGAGCCCCGGGCAACTGCTAGTAAATAAATAATACTAACAATGTCAAATGCTAGTGAAACCATCCATTCAATTATGCATGTTATATTAGCATACATTTCTCTATGCAAGCGCAGTACGTTGCATTTGTACCGTTATTTCGTTCGTGTATACATTCTGATTTAGTATCTATCCGGATATAATCAATGTAATGTATATTGCTTTTGCTATAGATAATAAACTTATGTTATTGTATTTATTCCTTTTATTGCACTACAACTAACTGATATGTTGCCATTTCGAACCGTTTATGTTTTACTTCAATGGTATTTTGTTTCTTTGAGATATTTAATTGTTAATAATACGGTGTTGATATTTTACTTGTTGACATTAAGTTTCCCTCCCACCAAAGACTATTACAATAATACAATAGTATTGCTTACCAGTTCTTTCCCGATATTCCCACGGAAACGTTAGGTAGCTAAGCGCTGTGCGCCCACTAGCAAATTTTTTTTCGATGTTTTTGTACAGTAAATTATTTAAACATCGCTATGACATATTTTTTAAATAAAAATAATTTATCGTCATTGTAGAAATAACATTTGACCACTAATGACGTCTTCATATACATAAATAAATTATATTTACATATAATTTACAAGTAGGTCAGAGTTTTTAGAAAATAGAAATACGATCCAAGTAAGTAAATTGATTATACACCCACGAGTGTTGTAAAAATTCGTTATTAGTTATAGGTTATGTTATGCGCTTGAATTTCATACAATGTTGTACAGGTGTGGTCCCAGTACGGGCGATTTGTGTGAACTTTAACAGCTCAGTTAATTTGTTCAATGTGCGTCACTAATTAAAGCAATTGTCTATTTTAATGCTATTTAGTTAGCTTACAGCAGTACTGATATTCAGCTTATTGATTAAAATTTCACAGTTTAAACTTTGACAGTTTGAGTGTAACATGCTCAAAATTTAAACTAACTATACCGTGTGTATATTCAAGCCTAACCCAGGGTTTTATCAAAAAAAAAAAAAAAATCAAAAATCAAAATCTTTATTTGCCTGAATGTATGTACAAAATGATGTTGTAACAATATGAATGTGCGAATACATTCTACCTTAGTAAGGCGTGCAAATCTATCATGTCTAAAAAATACTCAATTATAAGGTTACATAATTTAAAACAAAATGTCAAATTTAAAAATAAAAAAAGTTAATATACCTAAGTCAAAATAATAAAGTCAACATGTTATCATAATTTCCAAATTGCAATGAGTCCAATAAAAATATAATAATCTGAGTAGTCATATTGTGTTAGTAAAATAAATTTGACAAAATGGGGTCTGAATATAAAAATGATTATAAAACTAAATTGTATCTTGTAAATATTCTTCAATTGTATAATAACATTTTTCTATTAATAGTGATCGTAATTTTTCTTTAAATGCTTTATATCTTAACTCTTTCATACTGTCAGGTAATTTGTTATATAATTTCGGTCCCAAAACATATATTGTCCTACTATACGACGCAAGATTAGATTCATTTTGAGGAAGTATTTGTACCTTATTTCTTGTTGGTCTTGGTCGTCTATTAACAATTTGCTTAAAACTACTTATATTTAGCCTCACATACAAGCATGCCTCAAAAATGAACAATGAGGGTAAAGTCAATAAGTTCAATTTTCTAAAATACTGTACACAACTATCTTTTTGTTTACCTCCAAACATGGCTCGGATACATTTTTTTTGTGCCCTAAATAGCGGTAGAATGTGTATCATTGCAGCATTTCCCCAAAAAAGAATACCATACCTCAAATTAGAGGCAACATAGGCATGATATGCACAAACAGCAGTTTTTTGTGAGATAGTTTTAGTAATATTTCTAAGCACATAAACATATTTGCTTAATTTAGATATTAAAGTTTCAATATGTGCTTTCCATTGAAGATGACAATCTAGAGTTATTCCCAAAAACTTAGTCTCATTGACAAATTGAATTTTTTTATTATTAAATTGAATAGAAATGTCCTTTGGCCTTGCCTGTGGGACCTTAAATTGCATACATTTTGTCTTATCTAAGTTAACGACTAAATTGTTTGATTCTAGCCAATTCATTGTTTTATTAAGAGCATTATTGCAGTCCAATTCATAATCACATTCATTATTATTAGTAATTAGTATAGAAGAGTCATCGGCAAACAAGACCATTTTATACGGAATATTTTTTGGAAGGTCATTGATATAGATGAGAAACAGCAATGGTCCTAAAATGCTGCCTTGAGGCACGCCATACTTTACATTTCTAGATTCTGATTTCGCCACTAATTCGTTGTTTTTATTATCTATATAAGTGATATAGGTTATTTGTTGGCGATTTTTCAAATATGACTTGATAAGTTCATGTGCCGGTCCTCTAATACCGTATGCATATAATTTATGTAACAATGTATCATGACAAACAAAGTCAAAAGCTTTCGTCATGTCCATAAATAGTGTAGTTATAGGACGTCTCTTATTAATGCAATCTGTAATCATAAAAATTAGATCGTCAATTGCACTGTTAGTGGACTTGTTCTTTTGAAAGCCATACTGTTCTTTGCAAATTAATTCGTGTTTCTCTATAAAACTGTATAAATTGTTATAAATGACTCTCTCAAATATTTTAGAAATAATAGGTATCAACGCTATAGGACGAAAGTTTTCGCAGCATTCTTTGCTCCCTTTTTTATGCAATGGTTTAATCACTGTTATTTTTATAGTCTTGATTTGGATCAATTAAGTTCTTTTTTTCAGCTGTGCAAAGAATGTCAAGGAGCTTCCTGAAAATGGAATGATATTTTTGAAAACTAAAGACCAGATCACGATTAAATTGCTTATTGCGGTCGCGTTTTACGCATGTTATTTTTGTGTGAATTAAGATTTTTTTTTGTTATCTACTATTCTTCTTCATCCGAGTGTCTTTCCTATAGTTGCATCTTCAGCCTACGTTATATTATGTTATATACGAGTATCTATTTGTAATGTTAGCTGTGGCGGCCGCGAGTCTGCTAACAGTACATTTTGAGGTTTGGTTTTATAGTGAGATTTATTGTAAGTAACTTGAACTCTCACAGTGGCGCCACACCCTCTCCTGGCGCCCACTCGATTATTTTAGTCTATCCTGCTTTCACCGCTGTATTCGTCTGTTCGATCCTATATAAACCGTTGTTCGTGGTAATTACATGCCTATTGTGCGACACACTGTCTATTATAATTAGGGCTGTCGACATTAATAAAATTAAGATTAACTGGACATTCTGGTCAGTAGAATAAGGGTTTACTTCAGGCAGGCGCTAAGCGGTTGCTCATTAAATGCTCATTTTTCGATATGTCTTAATAGTATCTCTATAAAAATAAACGTCGTTTCTACGTGGCTCTTGGGTGGTTTGCAAAAGAACATTCATTAGTACTCATAGTTTCCCTAGAACATATACTAGTTGTTAATTTGTCCTAATAAATTTTATCAGAGGAACGACACCACAAATTCTAAAATTGGCGACATCTCTTTCCAAAATGTGTATTATTTATCATCTAAAACTGCAACGTTAATTAGGTATACAGTAGGCCACAAATAAACCAAGCTACCCTTTATATTTTACACGTTAGGTGGTATTCTTTTCTTTGTAGACCACTGTTCATATAAAAAGCGTATAGTTGTTCATAGTATGTTGACTAAAATGGTCACGCATATTTTTATAATATCTAAAACTGTATCGTGGTAACCCTATCCCTAAACTAATGAATGGCACGTGTGTTTCTGGTATACAGCCGTTGTTGACATGTATTTTATTTTATGATCGCAATTGATTAATTAACCTTATGTTAATTTTAGTAGCTTTCAGATATTCCACGACATGAATCAAATTCAATATTTTTTAGAACGCATAGAGCAATCTGAACTTTATTGAAATGAGTTAAAGAGCGTATTGCTTTGTGGTAAAGCTTAGTATAATTTAAAATTTACTAAGTTGGGTGTTATAGTTAATAGGATTGCTAAGTCGGTAATAAAAAAACTCATGAAATAAACGTGTTACACGTGTGCCGGTCCACTTTTTCTTAAATTGCGATACCCGACAGGGTTCATGTTGTACCTATTTTTATACACTGACTTTGTTTGTAGTTAGAACTGTAATTGTACAATATGAATTGCAATAAATTAATTGAATTACATATTTTAGAATAATACATACTTAAAGTATCGGTCTTGTCTATAGTTTCCAAAGTATCATACTTTGGAAACTAGACAAGACCGATAAGAGTCCATTATAATTGTATAAATATTTATAATCCATTTTGCATAGATATACAAACTTTAAATAGGTATAGAAAATACGTGGACTTAGAAAACATTGCATTTAAGTAAATAATTTCTCTCACACTCAAAGTGGATATTTCATAATACTCGAACATGGCCCTTTTAATAAAACTTGTTTTTCCACACGTGTTAGAACAAATTCACATTGGGCAAGTGAAAGAGTTGACTAAACACATCAGCTACTTGTTGGTCTGGTTTTTCACTGTATACTAGTTCAAATAAGTTCGCTCATACCCTCTTCTTTGAAAGCCAGTATGCCCGCCACCATACTTTACTTACAACACTGGCACCATACAAAAAACCTAGCCTGGCCTTTAAAAAAACCTAATTTATAAATTGAGCCCTTATTTCTATTGCAATATGTAGCATTTTTTGTTTAATTTTATCAACTAGCAATCAACAAAAAGCAAGCGATTAAAACACTGATTGATAATTGGATAATAAGACATTGATTTGAGCAAATCGGAGACTCCAAAGAAATATAGTCTATGATGCAAATGAGAAAATGACATTACGAGAAATAACTTTATGCGACTTGACAACCAGTTAACTAGTTCACTCGACCAATATAAACTCAACCAAACTAGTGGTCCACAATCGGTCAACACGTGAAATTAAGGCCCTAATCTGGGCCCATGCATTATCATAATTTGCTGTATATCCGCATTTTTTAACATTAGTAGATTAGTGAATGATCTTGTTGATTTTTACGGCTATTGAAATCTAAAAATACGTAGAGGCTGAAATTATATGGGTGTAGATGGTATATATAATTAATATTATACTTACTTAATATGTATGTACTTCTTTTCCAAAATAAATCTTTATGGTCGTATAAGCTAGGTGGAGAAAATGTCGATGGATGATCGACTCCGTTACGACAAAGAAAATAAACGATTTATGGACAATGTATTGTTTTTATTTTTAAATTTGAAAGTAGAACATAATCTAGAGGGAAGCCAAATCAATCTGAATCATTGTAATGTAGGTAATTACGATGATTCAGATTGATTTGGCTTCCCTCTAAATTATGTTCTACTTTCAAATTTAAAAATAAAAACAATACATTGTCCATAAATCGTTTTTTTCATGTTATTATTTTAAGTTTTATTCTTTTTATTACAAAATTCCAGCCAGGCATTCGATATAATTAAAATTTGAGCAAAACCATAACCACAAAAGTAAAGTACCTATTGAAATCATGTCAAACATCAGCCATTTGCATACAAAGTTACTGTTAGCATTAGCACAGAGGCGTGAAACAATATAATTAGCTTAGCTGAACAAACATTGCTTTTAGTATGTAACACGTTAAATACATACTAAAACAGTGTAGTATATCTAAAGAAGATATAGATAGAAAAGTTTTACAATACAACTAGCTGTAAGTTGTGGTTCCACCCGCTGTTAGTGTCTATATACTTATACTCAAAAGTATATGATATAACATTCCTCAAGAATCGAATTATCATATCAAATAGCAGACCTTTGGAATAAAGGAGACATTAGAAGTACCCAAAATCGGCGAGCGTGTATGACGAAAGTGATGAGTGTGGAGGAAGCGAGAGAGGTATGTAAGGATCGTAGCGTAGCCAATGGAAATCTCTAGTCTCTGCCTACCCTTGCGGGAGACAGGAGTCGTATAAAAGTATTATTTTCAAATCCGACTAGTAGTAAACAAACCAGCACTTATCATAAAAAATTTAAGATTAGCTGTTTCCCGCAGTTCCACTCCCCCGTTGTGTGTATATGCAGTAAGAATTTTTCAAATCCGATCTCTAATGTTATAAGCTTTATTATACTCGTATTGGTATAGATTTATTTGACGATATCCTGGGAATCACAAATTGGTACGTACGTTTTAATTATGTCATAGATATGACGCCACTAGTTAGTACAATGAACCAATCTTATCACTAGAACAAAACATCTTTATTATCATATCATACTTCATCATACTAATATTATAAATGGGAAGTGAGTTTGTTTATTTGTTTGTTTGTTATGCCTTCACGCTCTATCTACTGAACCAATCTTCCTGAAATTTCGCATATACATAGTTAGAAGTATCCCTATGTCTTAGAGAATGACATAGGGTACCTTTCATCCCGAAAAAAGCATTGTTTCCGAGAGAAATTCACGCGGGCGAAGCCGCGGGCGAAAGCTAGTTTTTCTATATATATATATATATAAAAGAATGTCGTGTTAGTTACACTATTTATAAGTCAAGAACGGCTAAATTTTAGTTAAAATAAAGGTAAACTACAATAACATTCATTGCTTAAATTTTAATGCCTATTAACACCTACGAGAAAAGGAAGGGAGGTCCATTCTTCACACCGATATTTGTAAACTGCTATGGTTTTCCCAAGAGACCAAAATTTCTAGAAAATGGGGTCTTCGAGAAGGGCATGCAGAGATTGAAAGAACCTGGTAGCAAAGTAAAATGCTATGGTAACCGCTTTCCATCAAGATGGCCATATGTCTGTTTGCTTAATGACTAAGAAGACTATTTAATTTCCGCGTTGCAGCTTAAGCTTCAGAGTCCAGGGTACGCTAATCATGATTCTGATTTGACAATACTAGTTATTACAATGAAGAGACTGCTATCTGACCTTCGTAACCTTTTTTACAGAGAAACCAGACCAATAGGAACATGATCCGCTAGTGGCTAACATTTCAGATTTTTCAGGGTGTCTAAAGGCTTCTTTCATTAGCCATTACGACTGCCATCTAGCATAATAGCTTAACGTGCCTTCCGAAGCACGTAAGATGCGTAAAATAGACGATATTACAATAGAGCGATTGCTGTCTGACCTCCGTAACCAAATCGATGGGAACATGATTCCTACTAAAATAGAATTTGAAGAGAATCATATAGGTACTAAATGCTAAAAATATTTGACTTCACTACATAGTATAAAACAAAGTCGCTTTCTCTGTCCCGTTTTTTTAATAGATAGTGATTCAAGAGGAAGGTTTTTATGCCCATGCGTAGCCGGGGTGGGTCGCTAGTCAAGAATATTATACGATTATATTTCGATCTGATTGTGGTCTGTACTGATCGGCTTCAGGTGTTCAACCGCGCAAAGCATAAAATTACAAATGGTTTCTCTAATAACAATTGCAATGAGAGCACATAATATATACTTTAGTTAGTATTATACTAGCTTTTAACTAGTCGTATAAAAAAAAGTTATTATTGCAAAATAACCTTAGGTATTCTGTGCCTTAGGTATTATTAGTAGGACAGAGTGAACTATCTATATATAGAAAGTAAACGTGGGATGTTAGTATCTTTATTATGATACGTATCTTTATTGATACTTTCTATACCAAATTATGATTATGTACTTACGAGTACTTGTTATGTTACTTATCTATATGTTGAGATCATTACCAGATAATAACTGTGGTTGTTATTTATTTTACGACATAGGATAATAGCTTTATCACGGTATTCATTGAGAAAAACCACAAGCTAAATTGCTTTTTTCTTAATTAACGCAATAGAGAGGTAGAGACTCAGGGTATCCTTGTTCCTGTTAATCGTATAAGGTGACTAAGGACTAAAGAAAATTTAGTTTTTTAGAAAACCTAGGACGCTTCTAGATTCCTAAAGGAAGAAACCTAGTAAATTAGTTGACCATGTGACCATTACTATACCTACTAGGATCATGTTCCTTTTGATCAGATTATTCTGGGAAAAAAAGGTTACGAAGTTCAAAACACAGTCGCTCTATTGTAATAACCACTACAGTCAAAATTGAAGTTATTTATTTTCTCTATATAGGATATTTTTATCACTTATTGACGTCAATCATAACTTAAATTAAGTTTGCCACCAGTTCCAAAGCGCAATTGGAAAAGAAGCGGCGCCACAAACTCCACTGCAGCATTTTCTCCAAAAATTACAATTTACTAAATTTCAATCGAAACTAGGTCCATGGTAAAAGCGTACCCTAGATTCTGAAGCGTGAGCTGATAATGCAACATGGGCTCGGATGAAGAAGATTGATTTTAAAAGCAGCGTTACGAAAAAGAGAAAACTATCCTTATCCTCAATCTTCACTTACCCACTTTAAAAGCACACTTTTAAATTGAGTAGCTTTAAGATATGTATTAGTTAAAAAGCTGTTACGCTTATCTAAGTGTTGCTTTTCGTAGGTGTTGGGCAGTGCCTATAATCAGTAGGTACATTAAGTTCGAGTAAGGGAAAACGCATGCTTTTTACTTTATCGTTATATCTGAAAATGTTCCAGTAATTTCACTAAACTGTTGTCCGTGAATTTGCTTGTTTGGTACGCCATTGTATATTTTATGTCCATTTTCATAATATAATTTATTTTTGTGTTAAATTTTAGTTAAATTTCTTCAATTTAACAAATAGTCGTTCATCAATACTTTTATTACATTTACTAGCTGACCCGGCGAACTTCGTACCGCCTTTCTTAATATTTTTTTCCGTAAGAACCTTGTACAGAGTATGAGAAAACTACATCAATCAGCCAAATCGGTCAAGCCGTTTTCATGCTATGTCGTGACAACGGAAAACGGGTTTCATTTATATATATATATATATATAGATTTTATTTCAAGTAAATGCAAGTAAATTTTTACCCACCTACCAAATCCATCAATAATATTCAAAGATGCCAAAGAGAACTTTTAAAATTATTATAAGGGCATTAAGAGGTAACAATTAATTTAAATTGAAATAAAATGTCTATGGTCACCCTTAGAGAAAGTTGTCCTTGACTATAATTCAACCGTATCAGCTGATCTTAACATTGTATGCTGGAGATAATTCAGCTGTTATCAGTCCATCTTAACAATGTATGCAGCTGAGATGCAACGGACGCGATAGTGTACGAAGTTTTGTTTGAGGCATGCAGTAGTACTGAGGGGTTCATTATCTTTTCTTAAATAAAAAAACAATTGCTCATCGTTAGTCTGGCTAAAACTCGAGAATGGCAGGACCAATTTGGTTAATTTTGGTCTTGAAATATTTGTGAAAGTTCAGGGAAGGTTTAAACGGTAAGAAAAGTGCATTCAGCCGGGCAAGCTAGATTTTATTAGAAATAACTAGCTGATACTCGCGATTTCACCTATACATCTCCAAGATTCAGGCATCATATTCGCTATCATATTCAGGATACGTGACCCTGGTTGAAAATTCGAGGGAGAGTAGACCACTGGCGCGGCGTAGGAGAGGAACTAATATCCCCCTCTCTATCGCGCGGCCAAAATGAATGTTGCCTAATGGCTTACCACCAGCTCTTAAAACCATGCGATTAAGGGGGATGTCGCCTTACATCATGTATTGCGCTGTCTCGCTTACTCACTAGATCTTGCATGGTTTTAAGAGATGGTAGTAATCCCCTGCTCCTGTTTTCACTTCTGCTGGCACTCCCGGGGTACATACAGTCCATTGGTTTTTCTGATAAGGCTCCCCATTGAGTAGTAAATCACCGTTACGAATCATGTTTATCACCACATACATTACTTTATCATGACTTTTAGAACTTAACGTCCATTGGTATTCATTGATGATATAATCATTGTATCCTTTTACTGTCACTTTAATAGCCTATATACACCTTGAATAGTTAATGGTGTAGTAGATAAACGTAATCGTCACCTAGTTTATCTACTAAATACTGTTATTCAGTGAATTTACGATGAGATAATCATTTGAATGGAATTCTTTGACGATATGAGTAACAATCCTTGTAAACACTTCAGTGGGTGTCCATGAAAGCATTTTTAATTAAGTAGGCACTTTAATAATAATTGTTAAAGTCTTAATTATTTTTACCATAATTACTAATATAGTAAGTACACATCTTTATGAAATTAGATACTACAATTGAGTCATTAATTAAAAAGGCTTCAAGAAAGTACCTATCTATTTAGCAATATCAACACTCTGAGAAATTAAAACCATGGTATTATATTGTATATGGTATAAGTCAAAGTGATTAAAAATTCCCAGTATGGTTTTATAAGTATAGAAGATTATATGTCGTTCTTCATTTTAAATTTTTAAAAGTACTTAATTAAAAATTCGCAGTGAGATTTTAGGATATATGACTTTCATCATCTTAAATTTTCAAATTCGTCATGCATAATGAACATCCTTTAACAAATTCTGGACCACAAACTCTTTCATAACTTCACGCTGAGTTTTTTATGACTGTTAAACATAAAAATCTTAATAAGAATGGAACCCATCATCCTGAATCATTCATTGCGAAACGTTCAGTTCGAGAAATTTATTTTAGAGCCTTATGCCACCCATGACATGATCCGCTCTGGTTATAAATTTCTTCAAATTTAAATTAATTATTATGATAGCAAATGTCCTATTATCGCAATTTGAATTGCAAGTTATTTTGGATTGAGAGAAAATTAAATAAAATCTATCATTTAAGATTTTATATAAGAATCTCTACTACCTTTGACCATGTTTAAAATTTCAACTTTTGATTCTATTTAATTGGTTCTTAGCTTATCTCTCTCTCTCTCGCTTGTTGCGACTTTATCTGGTAGCTTCGGAGCCCAGCTAGGGTCCGTTTCCCTGCATTTTGCAATCATATCAAGGGCATCATCATTGAAAACAGGAATACCTATTCCTGTTTAAGAAGTTATGAGATCATATGCACGCGGACTATTTATAAGCTTGCAATAATTTTGTTCAGATAACATGCGATTTGTTGCAAGTTTCAACAATCTGCAATTACACAAATCGAGTACCTCTTCAAAGTTACATTTTAGTTGCAGATATTGAAACCAATTAGAGTTGAAATTGACCAGAACCAGAGGTTGTACTCGTGACTTAATGTTTGCAACATGCGAGCTGCATTGTAAATGTAAACTAGTTTCAAAATGTCAATCTAGTGTTGGTATGTTGTGATGGTCGTCCGATGGTCGAAATTCAACTGCAAATTAAAATAGCAGCTATACAGCGCAGGGTTCATCATGGTACCATGCCGCAAGAGGCCCATTTGTAAATTTTAATTTTAGTTGTATCTAGTTAAGTTCCCCATTTTATAGTAGAACTTTTTATTTTATAATATTAGTAGCTATAATATTAGAACTTTTTATTTTTATATTACTTAATATTTTCGCCCGCGGCTTCATCCGCGTAAATTTCGGGAACAGTGCTTTTTCCCGGGATGAAAGGTAGGTCCTTCTCAGTACTCGTAACTATGTGTATGCGAAGTTTCAAGCAGATTGGTTCAGAAGATAAAGCGTGAAGAGGTAACAAACAAACAAAGAAATATATAAACTCGCATTTATAATATTAGTTGGGATGATGTACCTATAACAGCAGTTTACAGAAATCAAAATACGCCTTTTTGTACTTAATTCAAATGTTTTTAATTTAAATGCAGAATCATGATGTAATATAGTTTTTCAATTTGTTTTTTTTTTTAAATTATTGATTAATAACATTTTATGTGTTTAACATTTTAATAAAACAGTTGATTATAATCGTATGTAATTTTTGATGAGAGTGAAGACGCCTCTCAAGTTTTTATCTGCATTTTTATCTGCTATCTAGCGTTAAACTTTTCCCAATGAGGAGCTCTAGACGACATCTCGACTCTACATGGCATACTACAACAATAATAAAATATGGTAGAAATAAACCAAGAAGTATTCAAGTTTTAAGCTTGCAAAATTTATTACATGCCATTAAACTTACTATTAGAAAAGTAACACAAAATAAATCACTAACCAACCATCTATCCTACATCTATTCTCGTTAAAATAACATTACAAACGTATTAACTGCTTTATTTAAAATATCTGTTATGATACCGAGGTATTTGGGGCAATTTGTGAAAACTTTCTCGGGTTTAGGATGTTATGTGTGAAATATAAACATAATAATTTTGAACTAGACAGCTATTATTGTGACATTAATATGCAGTTGTAAATTGTTTTGTTTCTTGGGTTTATTTATTACGATGTGTCTAAATTTGGATGTTTCTAAATATTTATTACTAGCTGTTCCCCGCGGCTTCGCCCCGCGTGGGACTCGGTTATATCGCGCCCAAAAGTAGCCTATGTTTGACCCAGGTCGTTAACTACATCCCTACCAAATTTCATCACAATCGGTCCAGCAGTTTAGCCGTGAAGAGGTGACAGACAGACAGACAGACAGACTTTCGCATTTATAATATTAGTATGGATGGATATGGATATGGATGTGTTTTGGTTGTGCAATAACACATCATCATCAGTTGATTTATTCTACCCGCTGCTGCTAGATATAATTACAACTGTAATTCTGTAATTTGTGGTATACGAATCCCTCTGTCTATTCGTTTCTCTATCTTTAGCCATCGTTATCCAGGTGCTGTTGTTAAAAAATTAACTAGGCCACTAATAACACTTTTTTTTAATAATTTAGTTCTAGATTGCGAGATCATTTGGTATGGCCTCGCTACAGTGTTATCTAATCTATGATTTCTGTGCCATGGGATCTCATTGTCTAAGAAATAGAATATGTCCCTTCCTTGCTATATTGATGGCGCTAAAAAAATCGAATCACTTTTTTTTATTCACTTTATTTTGCCCAGAAAAGAGTGAATAAGTAAACGATAATTAATAAATAATCACGATTTATTAATTATTTGTGGACGATAATTAATATTGATAATTGTCCTGCCACAAACTGATTCTGTGCTAAAGCGCAATAGGTATGGTTTGGATATAGTAAGTGAGCTCGGGATGATAAATCATCGGATTTGAAGACAGTGTTAACTCGGATCTACTAATAATCATGGGATCGATAGATGGCGTTATTGTGCCATATTACTTATTGTTTTTTTTTTCTTTGTTAACAGTTGCCGCAATATGCATACTGCTGGAAGTGGGAGCGCTGCCGAGCCGCCGGAGCGGGTTCATCTGCAACGATCCTGCTCTCTCTTTTCCGTACACAGGAGACACGTTCTCCATCTCACTCGTCGCTGCTATAACCATTATAGTTCCATTTTTAATTGTAAGTAACTATTTTAGCTTTTTATAGGCTATTGTTTGATTGTTTGCGAGATTTTTATAAGGTATTTTTTATTGGACTATTTTTTCTTTTTTTCTAAACACCTTGGCTTTCTAAATACTCAAAGTCCTTGCATGGACAAATTACAGTTTTCATATACAAAATAGTTAGTAGCATTATCTATTCTGTGCTTAAAGTACGGAAGTAGCATCTGTTCTGAAAATAAATAATAGTAGCCCTTATCGAGATTAGGATATATTACATTCACTTTCCTAGGCTTAGTAAAATTACTAGTTTCTCTATTCGTATCAAACCCTAGTAGGTCAAAGCCTCGCATAAAATAATTATTTGCGCCCCATTCTGCACTATATCTCTCCCATTTTGATGTCAGTTGTCAGTTATTATCTTGGGCAGATAATTTGATAGACGTAATTATGTCAAATGTATGATAAAAATCGCTATCTATTTGTTTATTGTAGTCTAATTAGGGATATATCGGGAGAGAATGCCGTGCATACATTGTAATGATGAGTTTTGTCCACGGTTCTTGTTATAAAGGCCCTTCGTTCACATCCACAACTTGGATCCACATGCAGTGCCCCTAGTATGAGCGTTTCTTAACGCAGACGCTAGCGACTGCGTTAGCGATTGGGTATGGCAAACCTGTACAGCGCCTCTGGCGGCTAGTAAGGCAACTAAGAAATTCCATACAAAATCCTAACGCAGTCGCTAGCGTCTGCGTCAAGAAAAACTCATACTAGGGGCACAGTAATTAGATTATGTGTTTCAATTTTCTGAGACAAAATTACTGTTTTTTTGCTTATTATATTAGAATTTATTTGTTGGAATTGGCAGTTATTCAATAAAAGATCATCATCATACAACCACCACCAGATTTGTTATACTAATAATTACGCAAACAAAACAATCCCACCGGGATTTGTTTCCTCGATGTCGAGTCGCGTTTACCGGTACCGACCGGCGCACTTGGCCCTATACCATGAGATGAGAGAAAGATAACGCAGCTATTTCATATTTTTATTTTATTTTATCTCATGTCATGTACTTTTGTTTATTTTGTGCAATAAATTTATTACAAACAAACATGTACATCGCCCCTGGGGGTTTCTAAGGTAACTAAGAATTACTATACAAAATCCTAACTCAGTCGAAAACAAATGCATTTACAAAATCTCAAGGTAGGACACTGATAATAAGCAGTTGCCACTTGCTAAGAATCTTACAAGTTTCCTCTCGGTACCTCTACACTCCTCACACTCACCATACACGCCTGATGCCTCCTAACCTAATATTGTTCATGTTCAAGTTTATATCATAGTCACAATATGTATCTTATTGTGCTGTGCTTAAAATTCCAATAGCAATGTAACTAATATTGCTTAGTGACGCGTGAACATTAATTTTGCGCATTGTTGTATATTTACTTTTAAAACAATATGCAAATATTATTGTAAAGGATTTTCCGATTATTGTTCAAATCTGCTTCTTTATTTCCGCACAATGTATATTTGCAATGCAAATCGTCCAAACTACTTACTCTTTGTGGATCCTAATTTGACAACCAAAATTATGTTGTTGCCTCTTCGTGTAGCTCACGGTAGTAATTTTTGTTTTGTGGTTAAAATATTAACTAGGCTTTGGTACTTCTTTACGCCTTGATTGCTCATTCGCCAAATGTAAACATTTTTTATAATAAACTCAAAACCTTTATTTTTTCATGTATAAATATATGTCTCATAAACCTGTTTAAATTGCCCTAGCTTATAGCACACATTGGGAAACTGTAAGTGCTATATATATAGTCAGTGTCTTTATTCAATAAGGAGTAAATAAACTAATTATTTTAACATGGAAATGTGAATATGGAGAAATACTACACTGTACTCTATTACCAATGTCGCGGATGTAGAGAAAAATTAGGCTTAGTAGGTTTGCACAGTGCCCCTAGTATGATTTTTCTTAACGCAGACGCTAGCGACTGCGTTAGCGATTTTGTACGGCAGACCTGTACAGCACCTCTGGCGGATAGTAAGGCAAATAAGAAATTCCATACAAAACCCTTACGCAGTCGCTAGCGTCTGCGTTAAGAAAAACTCATTCTAGGGTCACATCTGACGCATGCCTCCTAAAAATGTTCTCATAACTGCATCGGTCCCAACTGATGGGTACAGAGAGCGAGGAAGGCCTAAACGAGATTTTCAGACGAATTTCAGGCTTTCCATAAAGACTGACGAGAAAGCGATATAACATGAGATACACGGAAGCCGTGACGATATTGCCCAGCAGAGGGATATAAAACCATGGATTAAAGATTTGCCTCGCGTTAAACCGCGTTAAACCTAGCTCTATGCTTAAAACATATAATACATTTGCTGCGCATGTGTTCTATTTTCGAAGCAATGTTTTTTTTTCTTTTCTTTTAGTCTAATGTGTTACTGGCTAGTATTGGTGTCATATTTATCAAGCATCTTACATGACCATTCACTGTTCTGTCGTAAGTGTCCTTAAATCCTCAAACACGTAAGAGACTGGGCGATCGGTGCACGCCAAGAGATGGATCCATAGACTAAACATTTCAAATTGAAAATAACAGAGCGACTCTTTAATTATAAAGTAGATTTTCCCGGGACTTTCCTCCCATTAGAATTTCGGAATAAGCTTGAATTAAGGCGCTGTGCATCAGGGGAATACCGTAAAACGTCTATTTTTTCGTCGCGCAGTTAGCTTTATTCTTCATTGAATACAAGCATGAAAAAAATATGATGTATAGTTCAAAGATCAAAATAAATGGATACATAAAAATATTAAAAAAATAATAATTAAAACCTAGCTAAATAAAATAGCAAAAAAGCTATATCCAGAAAAGGTTTCGTCGCGAATTACTTGATATCTTCAGCGACAACTACCAATTTTTTTACGTCTATAAAATAAATAATATAATGACCCAGATGGATACCTAAAAAAATTACAAGATTTAGTCATAATTATTGAAATATTAAATTAAAACTGGAAAATTTCACCCGAAATGGCATTGAACGGAGACTAGTGACAGGCCAACCCAGTATCGCCACTTTCAACCTTATTTCATTTCGCGTACGTACTATAATCGCACTTCACTCCTCTTAAATACCTAAGGGTTGGGGATACAGCGCCTTAAGCTAAAATTTTACAGGCTTTTTTCATGTTTTTCCATACTTTGTTACAGATGTGGGCAGTAGAAGCTCTACACTATCGAGACGACGAATACAACCTGAAAGCGACCAAACTGGTGACCACGGCCAAGACAGCAGGGTTGATGTACAGAGACTACATATACGGGGCTGTTGTGACCTTAACCATCTTGGAGGTGGTGAAATGCGTCATAGGGTCACCCAGACCGACCTTCTTTGATCTCTGCCAGCCGGATAAAGCCAAGACTTGTAACGGGTGAGTACTTCTAGAATTTTATTGAATTTCGGCAACCTAAAAATCTGAGTGTTTTATGTATTTACTAGCTTTCGTCCGTGACTTCACTCGCCACTTTCGCATTTACAATATTAGTTAGGATTTATCAGTTTTTGCTTATTGTGGTTTGTGAACTGTGAATACCCCACTAACAAAATGTTCTAACACTAACACACCCGGATCATGTTTTGAATTGTCTATATATAGGTAGATTTCCTTGACAAAGGGTTGCGGAGGTTCTTTGTAAAAACTAGTATCACAAATAGGACAATGATTAAAGCATACTTACCCTGAAATAATAATAACAATTTTATATTAATAATTTGGATCTTAAGCGTAAGAAAACACTGGGAAACACGCTCCAACGCTAATTTCTTGTGTTCTTAATGTTTTGTGATAGCGCTGAGTTGCTAAACCCCATTCCTGCTCTTATCAAATCAATGGATATTCATGGACTTTTATTTTCGTCTCTCCTCTTTATACCGTCAATAAGTCGTGACGTGTACGACAGAGCCTATCGAAATGTCAGTACATGGACGTCGACGTCCAACCTTTTAAAAATAATCTTTGATAGGTCCTGATTAGCAGTTGATTGAAAAATCGTGACTCGGATTTTCGCGTGGGGTTTAAGTAACAAAGTGATGTTTGTCTGTTCCCATAACATGACTGCATGTAAGTTTACTAGATGGGAAAACTGATATCTGGAGAAACAGAATACTAGCAATCCCTCGCGGCATCGCCTGCGTGAAATCCCCACGGGAACAGTGGTTTTTCCAGGATGAAAGGCCCTATGTCCTTCACAATACTTCTTAGTGTATGCGAAATTTCAGAAATATTGGTTAAGTAGATAGCTTGAAGCGTAACAAACAAACTTACTTTCGCATTTAAAAGGCCGTAGGATAGGCCGTCTAATAGACATTATCTACTTGTCCTTAGGTTATCAGAGTTCTCAGTATTGTGCGTATATATAGCCGCAGCGGTAACTGTCATTAATTGTTTATTAATATGAGTAATTGATTTAAAATGTGTCTACTTGAAATAGGGTGCAATATACCAGTGTGATTGATAAATCATAGAGTTTGTGTTATCTGCAGATAGAGTGAGATGTGTTTTATATTATACAACATTGGGGGTTGGAAATTTATCTATTAGGTATATAGAATATATAATATAATTGTTTTTATTACAAAACTAGCTGACACGGCGAACTTCGTACCGCCTTTCTTAATATTTTTTTCCGTAAGAACCTTGTACAGAGTATTAGAAAACTACAAAAAAAAAATCATCCAAATCGGTCAAGCCGTTTTCATGCTATGTCGTGACAACGGAAAACGGGTTTCATTTTTATATATATAGAGATAAAATATAGTATCGTTGCGTTAGTATCGCATAACAAGTCTCGAACTTACTTTGGGGCTAACTCAGTCTGTGTGATTTTTCCCTGTGTATTTATTTCTTTATTATTATTATATATTATTATCTATGACGTGTATGAGACATATGTGCTTCTGCGTTTATAAAATCTCATGCTAGGGGTACTGCTAATTTTAGCTCCACGTTTTCATAGAGGGAAATGGCGTCCGTCAGTGGTCTATTTTACTTATGGTATGGCAATTTAATCGGAACCATCAAATTAGTTTTTGAGAAACCATGTCAACAGGTTAATACACAATTTCACGTTTATGGCATAGGTTATAACGGCTTACTGCTTTGAGAAATAATTTCATTTGCTGGGGGTAATAAGGAACGGTCATATCGTGGTATTTGTGCAATTGCATATTGCGTTTCGAAATTGTTGGTAGTAATGTAAACATGATTTTAGCGATTATATTAGAAAAATTGCTTGCAATGTTATTGCTAGCTGACATAATTATAGCCATGGCCCAGGATAGAAAAAGTTGGCGTATGCATAACTTTACTTATTTTGTTTTTAACACGCTTTTTAATTTATTTGTTAGCTTCACCCAAAGAAGTTCGAATCGCGTGCGGTGACGCAATTTTTTTTTTAAATCTATCACTTCACCTGAATGTTTGCTGACTATCACAAGCAGCAAGGGGGTTGAAAATACAAAAGAAAATATAACAAAAAGTTTCTGTTTCTATTGGTGAATTTGAATGCAATTATTTTTTGATAGAATTTATGACTTTTATAAAGTCTGTAATAATAAAATGAGATTTAGTATGACCGGCCATCAGCCTTACTTTGAGACTAAGCTTTCTTTAATTCCCAAGAATACAAATGTTAGTAAAATTCGCCAACAGTCGGATAGAGGAACAAAAAAAATTTAGCCTCTTTTTGTCCCTGACTCGCCTCCTTAGAAAAGATTCTAAAGCCAGTTACAGTGTCACCAAACGAAGTGAATTTCCGTCCCAGAACCATTTTCTTTCTTGTTTATTACTTAAAATATTAAAAACATATCTTCTTCCTCAGATCAGAGTACGTGAGCACCTACACCTGTACCTCCACGCGTTACTCCAGCTACCTGAAGATCGACTCCGGGAGGAGCTTCCCATCAGCTCATGCTGCTATGTCAATATACTGCGGACTGTTTTTAGCTGTAAGTACGAGGAGTTTTGATATCCTTCATTCCTCTACACACTGGTTTTAGAGTTATTAGGAACAGACTTTTCAGGCTCTGATAAGGTTCCTTAAACGACAACCAGTCGCCAGGCGGGATTTCTTCTTAATTCTTTGTTCTGGTTTCTCAAAACTCAAATATAATTTTGAGTGGATCTTTTCTATTTTATTCACAAATTACTTTAAATAAAAAAGGCAGTTAATTTAAGAAATTGTTAGTATCTACAGAATGCTTGTGCACGAATTCAGCTCTTTTTAACAGGTTTTCTTTTCATTTATTATGTAAAACTCGCAGCTATTTAATAATGACAATTTCTTCTAGTGGTATCTCCAAAGACGGGCGTTCAGCTGGCACAACCGATCAGTTCTCATCGTGCCTCTCATTCAAGCTCTATGTCTCATCTACTCTGCTGTCTGTACCCTCAGTAGACTGACAGACCATCGGCATCACTGGTGGGATGTGCTGGTTGGTGGATCCATGGGTGTCCTTGCTGTTTTGTATACGGTTAGTCTTTATAACCTTTCATTTAAGGTCTATGTCTCATCTACTCTACTGTCTGTACCCTCAGTAAAAAGCCCATCGGCATCATTGGTGGGATGTGCTGGTTGGCGGATCCATGGGTGTTCTTGCTGTTTTGTATACGGTAAGTCTTTATAACCTTTCATTTAAGGTCTATGTCTCATCTACTGTAATGTCTGTACCCTCAGTATAAAGCCCATCGGCATCATTGGTGGGATGTGCTGGTTGGTGGATCCATGGGTGTTCTTGCTGTTTTGTATACGGTAAGTCATTATAACCTCTCATCCAGGGTCTATGTCTCATCTACGCTGCTGTCTGTACCCTCAGTAGATTGACAACCATCGGCATCACTAGTGGGATGTTCTGGTTGGTGGATCTATGGGTGTCCTTGCTGTTTTGTATACGGTTAGTCTTTATAACCTTTCATTTTAGGTAGTACGTTGTCTGTACGCTCAGTAGATTGACAGACCATCGAACATATTGATTACATAGTCTTTGGACCATCGGCGTCCTTAGTGGAACACGTACTGGTTGGTAATTTTAATTTTCAATTATAAAATAAGTTGCCAGTATAGTAAAGTTGCCAATATTATTATTTTTCTATAAACAAAAAAACGAGTCCTATTTTAAGTACGTTTATTACCTCACAAAGCCAGACATTGTAAATATTTAAAGATAATGACTGCTAATATTTTCACAGACAACTTTAACACTTAAGTACGAGGCAACTCTTACGATAACATGAGTGGGGTTATTATACTAAGCGATATCCATATCCTTTTGAGTGTTATGGTGTCATGCTTTTTGTTCATAAGTTCCAAATAAATTCGCAAAATGTTGTGGTATTGTTATTTTAAATGAGGACTGCTAAAATAAATACCAAGTAAATGAGAATATTTAGGAGTTATGTGATTCTAACGCCGTCATTATTTTGGTCATTAAGCGCTTTGGTTTACGGCTTGGTAGTAGACTTATTCTCTTATCATGGATTTAGTCAAAGGCGATTAAGTAACAAGGGAGCTCTGTTTATTCCGTAGCAAAGCTATTTATTAATTTAACTTCATTATTTTTACCTGCTCTTATTTTTCCAATCAACCACGTTAGTGATGCCATTCTTAAGTCAGGTTAACGTTAAGGAAAGCCGAATTTAGTTATTACACGAGATCATATGAGCTGTGCTGTTTAATAGGTGCTCCCATAAATACGTCTAATATATTTATTTAGATACATTAATGTCTTGCTACTATATGTTACTATATATTGTGAATAAAAGCAAGAATCTACATGTCATATTTTTTTATTGAATTAGTTTTCGCAACAATTTTTTTCTTACATTTTTCAAACGAATTTTCTTTTACAGGTCTTGGTTCTTTGCAAGAACTTTTCGCAGCCAGCGGTGGTCAGCACCAGTGACATTTCAAGCAGTGATGGCAACAACCACCAATCAGTAAGGCGGCTACTGTCAAGCAAACCTCATGTAGAGATACCCTAGCCTCAAGCAGTGTAAGCCTTGCGCTTGCTCGGAATTTAAAAAAAAAACACTATATGATAACCGCGTAGTGATGTGTTTCGAAATTCAAAACCCGCGGGATTTTACGAACATTTTCAATTCGAATTGTTTCGATATTGTTATTTTAATACGTGGGAGTTATTTTGTACATAAGGTTATGTTTAACGCTTGAATGTAATTTTACGTTGTGGTAAACTACAATTATGTTGGAAAAGATGATAACATATTACAAAAATCGATACGGGATTATATCGATTTTGCCATAATAATGTGATGGTTGTAGTCAATTAAGTCAAATTACCTGAAGCCAATTATAAAAATATCGGCAAATGAATTTTAGCGTAATAGTTGGTCTAAATTATTTAATCCTACATTGATATATGTGTAGTAATTGCTCTTTTGTGATTTGCATTATAAGCAAGTTTGTTAAAGCTGATTAGAGCGTCGTTCTGTAAATATATTAATCCACAAAATATAAGATCGTGCTACACTTTCGGGTAATTTTCCTGATGCGTTTTAAAACCGCTCGGCGACACTTTTGCTTGCGGCATTCATTTTAATGTATTTAAAATGGTTTAGAAGCAGTCTAAAATGCCATTGCTTGTGCCACCGATCATTGTCGGTCAAATATGCGTATATGGCGAATATGTATAGTATAATATTGGTAATATGAAAAAAAATCGCTTCGCTAGTGTAGAACTGCTATTTAATGCAACGGTAATTTCATATTGGGACAACCGCCCGGTGTAGCCCCGTTTTCAGTTTATTTTTTTAAGACTATAAGATCTGACTAATTATTGAACTATCCTTATAATGTTTTTAAATATTTTCTTACATTCTTTGATATAGTTAACAAGTTTAATTATTTTCACTTTAATAACATGCATTAACTGTTCAGTGTTTTATAATTCTCTGACATAAGAATAGCTTGTTTTTTTATGAAAACCATTTTGTAAGAATATATTTGAACACATGTCATAAATACTTAGAACAAATTGTTCCGAAACTCTAAATCATTTTACTAAAATAATTTCAGAGTTGATAATAAAGTATCTCTTAAGTCCCAGTGATATTTAACATTATGAAAATTCTGTATGTGTCTTCGGCTATTTAAGTGAGATTAATCTACTTATTGTGCACTTAATTTATTTATGATATATTTGAACAGTTTTAGCTATGTTTTCTTTATTTTATAAAATTTTGGAGATTTCCTTAATTAATTCTACTTCATACCTACTCTACGTCGAGGAAATACAAACGACACTTTAAGAGGGCTGAAATCATAGAAAAAATGTCATACAAATTCAAAGTATCCAATTCTTTAAAAAAAAAGTTTGTTTTTTTATATATAATTTACAGTGCTGGTATCTACCCTAGCCTGATTTCCTCTAAATTGTAATAGTTTATATAGTTGTAAAGGTCTTATCTTAAAAAAACTTTAAGAAGTTCATTAATTTTAAGTCAAGAAATGGAAATCTGAAAACAGTATTCGCTGTACAGTACCTGTCTAGTCGTAAGTTTTATTGTTATATGAATAAGTATTATTATATCATTACCCACCTTATATTTATAAATGACATAAAAAGTAATTATGTTTTGTAATGAATAATATTTTAATATATTCAATTTAGGAAGCAATAATGACAATATTAGATACTAGTGGAAAAATGATACGAAAACAAGTAGGTGTTTCTGGAATATACCTACTTACTTACTGCGATGGCTCAGCGACCCAAAGAAGATCGTGGCCTACATCAACAGAGCTCGCTATTTGCTAGAAATACAATAATTTCAATTTAAATATCAAAATTTTAATTACAAACAAGCTAATCTTTAATTTAATACTTATTGTCATAATTGCCTCTTACATTGCCAGTCATGAGAAACACGTTTACTTTCTTAACCATAAAATAACAATTTCCTGCAATGGCCATTTTACTTTTTATATCTGTATGGCAAATGTGTTAACAAGGTTTCTTATTTTCAATACGTTTACTAACGAGAAAGTTACTCCATTGCCGTCGTATGAGATTGATTTAAAATAAAAAACCTTCAGCGGCGTTTTTTTAGCCGACCATAGTAAACGTTACATTAGCAAATACTTTAATTGACGCATAGTAAATACTTTTTAATCTGTATTATACGATGACATTCCTTCGCATTTATTGTACCATTTTAGATGTAGATTTTTATAATTTTTCAACAATGTAAATAATAAGTGGATAGAGAAATTGTAGAGATGCGTGTCTGATCTGAATGTATGTTTAGTGTTGAAATAAATGAATAGCAATTTTCAATATTCATTTTTATTTAGCTCTATCTACTTTCCCTCATTTACTGACCGAAGTAAAACCGTAAGAAGAATGTAACAAATGATTTTTTTTATTAGGGCCATGACGCCTAATGCGTTGGGCCTACTGCTGGTGCAAGCAAGAAGTAAAACAATTTCAATAGAAAAGTATAAAAATTCTAAAACCCTTAAAATCCTCAGCTGTACTTACACTAACTGTACAACGCTGGACTGTAGGTATATAATAATATAATAGAAACACTATAGTATGCAAATCTTAACTCTACATCCTTATAATAAAGTGCGATCGATATAAGTACATTAATATAGGTAGAGTACTTTTTAAACATCGCCCAATATCTAGAGTCGTCACCCAATTTCTAGAAACTTGACGGAAAATATTTTCTGTGTTTGATTGGAAAAAAATTTAGACTTCTCAGTTCAGTGATCATCTGACGGGACTTTTAAAAATAAATCTTTTATTTTTTTTACTTACTTAATAAATCTGTTTACAACAAGGGAGTCGGGCTTAATGTGTTCAACACACAGTAAAAAGTAAAAATATAAATGTATAGGAAAAAATCACACAGATTGAGTTAACCCCGAAGTAAGTTCGAGATTAGTGTTATGGGATACTAACTCAACGATACCATATTCAAAATATTTACTCTGTATTTATACAAAGATTCTCGTATGCATTACGGTGTACGTGGGTAGACTCCCCAAGACTCACCACATGAACAATAGACTGAAAACTAAGTTCATGTAAAATTCTGAGCTTAACAAAGACCTCCCACGTCATAAAACTTGGGCTATTCAAATATAACAATATCCTTACGTTTCCGTGCATAAATAAATACGCATCTATTTGTATTACTTGGCTTTACATGACTATCATATATGGTCTTAAGACGCTGTGCATCAGAGGAATATCGGTAAACGATTTTCGTCGAGCAGTCAGCCTGAAAAAAAAATTTAGTACAGTTCAAAGATCCAAAATAAATGATAACGTACATTACATCAAAATATTTTCAAGTAAATATTTAAAACCTACTTAAATAAAATAGCAAAAATCTCAGAAAAAGATTCGACGCGAATTTCTTGATATTTTCAGCGAACTACACCAACTTTTATTGCGTTTATAAAAACTATAATTTTCAACAAATAAAATGCCATTCTTATCCATGCAGCTACAAATAAGACGATACCTTGGTGGACACTAGCGCCACCATCAGTTGAACTGCGTCTTTGCCAATGTATAATTCACTAGCTGTTCCCCCGGTATCACTCGTACATAGTGTGTAACTATAACTTTCTTCAAGAATTGGGCTATTATTAAAAAATATTTTTTGAAAGTTTCAAAGTTATAAGCATTCAAACAAACAAACTCTTCAGCTTTATTATAAGTATACGAATACACGAGTAGATACAGGTTACGAATCATGTTGAAGGCCTAGTTATTTTTCTTCTTCTATCGTGATAATTGCTAAAAACTATATAAATTTGGCCCAGTAAGATGCAACATTCACGGCCGAGTCAAAGGCCACAGCCAGGTCTCCCTTTGTACATGAGAAAGGGCAGCTGGACATGGAAGGCCTTGTTAACCAACCATAACGAATCAACCCTCAAACAACAAAGTAACCCAATGATAACCCATAACACATCTACGACGCATCGACAGTACAATAATGGCAGCCCGCATAGTGATCACTTCTCTCAATTTAGTACCACCTATCTGTAATCAATTATGTTGTAATATGAGTTACAAATTGAGTAAATACTAGATAATCAGTTACATAAAAACTGATTATAGGATGTTACATAAGCACTCAGCCCAATTAAATTTTTTGTTATTTCTTCAATAATTAAGTTAT
Organism: Apomyelois bistriatella; assembly: GCA_947044815.1. NCBI lineage: Eukaryota > Metazoa > Arthropoda > Insecta > Lepidoptera > Pyralidae > Apomyelois > Apomyelois bistriatella. The sequence continues at coordinate 2,180,522 of OX345705.1, forward strand.
GGTACTACATAGATTAAAAAAGAAATTTGCCTGGCGCGCGCGTTTTCAAATTCTATGTGGTACATAGGTACGCATAAATATTTGACAGAGGTGAATTAGAAGACGATAAAATTCGTGGGCTATAAGCTCCACTGCATAGATTAAAAAAAATTTGCCGCGCGCGATTCTAAATTCTTTGCTTCACTGTCAATGTAATTGTATAAAGAAAAAAAAAACATTTTTGCAATTCCCGTGAAAAATATAAATCCACGTAAAAATTGCATCGTAAATTCGAATATAAATAAACTGTGAATAAAACCTAGACATCGTCTCGCGTCCTCAAAATAGCTCAAAAAAGACAAAATAGCCACGCTGCAAAGAAAATTATAGCTCTTCGTGACTTAAGACGCCCACAATACATAATAGTATGGGAGACGGAGACTAAAACAGTCGTTAAAAATATAGGACTATCCCACATCGCAGTCAAAAATTCCGAAATAAGTTGCATGGAGCATTTCATTAACTTTTATAAATGGCATTCTATAATTTGTGATGGAATAGAATAACTGAAAAAAAAAATCACTACCTAGTTCCGATGAAACTAGTTTAACTGACTGCAATATTATGTAGTTGGTAGTTGGTTACATTATCCAAAAGATCACATGGACACATACTTGTCAATGTGATGCCATAGGCAAAAAGTCAATTTAATATTTAATTGACTGGTCAAAAGAGATCCAGAGAGCATAAGATGTAACATCGGAAAGAGAAGAAAGTTTACATAGGAAATATTCTAGTAAAGGAAATTTCTGTATGCCAGCTCGTCGTCTACGATTGTTAATGTTTAATATAGTCCGATAAATTCCTTGACAAAAACTGTTTGAATTTAAAGCATCAAGGGCGTTAAATCGAAGTAAATAAAGTAGGTACCTACTTATATTTAAAATATTCTTTTTCTTTTTTTTGGAATAGACAACATCATATCTAAGCAATTTTCCGTTTGTAAGTATATCAGTTGTTCCCTTTTGCTTTACCTTGCCTAATCATCATCATTTTAGCCAAGGTTTATGAAAATAGGTCTCATTTTTTTCCCTCCATAACGTACTTACTTACGTAAAGCATTTAACATTCGGCATTAGGTATTTTTATAAGCTGCAGGACGACTATTCTCCTTGGGAATGTGGTGTTTGTGGAGTTTTCAATCAACAACCAGTCGGCCAGAGGTATAAGTATTGACGTATCTATTGAGAATAATATTATTTCATTGCCCCTTTGTTTTTTTTATTTTCTCATACCTAATCGACTTTAGAACACCTACAAATGGAAACCAAGCAGCGCCTTCCCGGATTGCTTCATTGATTCCTCAGCCGATTGCTTCGGAGCCGTGGGTCCGCTTTCCTGCTCTTTCACTACCTATTCTATCTAAAAAATTGCCGAGCCAAGCCCATGCCCTAATTTTCTAATTCCACTAAAAAAAGTGTGTGCAAAGTTAACTCAATTAATATGATTTTCACTATCATAAACGATGTCCTGTCTTATGGTACTATGGCCCTTCATAACATTGCCACTCTAAAAACAACTCTATTTTTTAAGCAAATAAGATTGCCACAGGTTACTCAGTGGATGAGTACCAAAGAAAAGTTGAACAAACAAGTAAGAGGAAGGTAGCAATTATAGTTATTAGGCAAAATCGGAACGACTTGATTAAATTATGTTCGGTCTTTTTTGATTTCTACAAACATGGAAAATTTTGTAACAATTTTAAGTAAAAACGTGTAGAGATACTTCCCGCTGGACTGCCATCTTTAGCCTATACAGTAGACTTATGAATTACTGGATAGATACTGTAATGAAACCACACATATGTACATATATCTTAAAGTATCTCAAGCGTAAAAATTACTATACAGGTCGCCACGCGCTCATCGTTTGCAGGCCGTATGTCTAAGTAATTGTATAAAAAAAATAGACAGTCCATTTATCTATTTTGACGATCTAATCTCTTAGTGTGGGCACAGAATTTTAATAAAATCAAGTCAATGACAAAGAAAATAATAGAATTATGAAATCGCGCGCTGGGGCTATTTTTATTATTAAAAAAAAATACAGCCCAAGAAAAAATATTCTCTATTTTTCTGTCCAGTGAAATTTATCCTTTTTTTTTCTTTTTTGTAAGGTTACAAAAATGCTAAAATAGGAATCCGAAGCATTACCTATGCGTGCTAAAACGTGGTAAATACAAAAAGGGTAGGCAAGTAGTAGGTAAGTACTGTATAAATATCGCATAACGATAAAAACGCACGCAAAATGCATATTTTATCCACAGTCCCTGATGTAAACGCGATACTTACTATGTTGGGGAATTTTGCGTTACTATGGCAACACTGTTTGTACAATTGCGACTTGAAAAATATACTTATTACAGTTTTTATAGGTGGCTCAATTTACATCGACCTGGGTTGAAGGATTAAAAATAAAAAAAGCCTACATAAGTTATGCCTTATTATGTTAGCTATCCGTTAGTGAAAGTCTCGAAAAAATCTGTCTATCCTTTTTGTAAATTACCAGGAATAGACAGACAAAGAGTTTTTTCTATTTCTTTTTAATATAGTATAAAGTCATTATTTTTTAGTACTCGTACTGTAGTACTGTGTACTAGTACATTGCCATCCAGTGAGGAAAAATATATAGCCATAGAAGTATGGTCAGTGGTCAAATGCGTGTGGTCTCTATGACGCCAGGCAATGTTAATAGTCATTAATAAAAAGATCATTTTTTTTTTTTTCAAGAACCTGATCTCAATTTCAGGTTTAAGGCCAAATTAAAGCCAAAGCTTTAATGCAAGGGCCTGGTTACTTATTAGCTTTGTTGACTCTACATTAATAAATATTAGGTTCGTTTCGTTTAATTGGTTTTAGTGTATGTGTGTACTCACGTAACATCTGAACTAACATATACCAAATCTATGGTTCTAGTTGCCACAGACGTCTACAAATAAAAGTTAAGTAATTTACGAAGCAAGAAAAATCCCATTACATACCTAATAATAGTATTTAATTTTGTAACTCCTATTAATGAGAAAGAGTCATCAATGCTAGATAGAGATAGCAGATAAGAAGAGCTTGGGCTCGTATAACCGAAAGAGTAGGTAGAGCCATACCGTGGCAGATGTAGTTACCGGTTGTGACTGAGTCATCTTATCTTTTCGGGTCCTTTTCCTTACTCACCCTCACTGGAATTTCTGAATGAGGACGGCATGAGCTTCAGAACATCACCTGGTGAGAAGTGCCTAATAGTCCTTCAGGTCAGGGTACGCTGCTACAAAGAGGCTGAGATAAATTTTATAGGACTCCTCAGCTTTCGCACACACTGCATTTGGAACTTTTAATTGACTGAGTAATAGATATTATCAAAAATAGTGCCCCAAATGAGTCTTATTTTTAGCAAAATTAATATAAAAAGAAAATAAATCGTACTTATGTCATAGTTATCTCTACAAATGTACTTACAGCTACGTTAGTAGTATTAAGTATTCTGTGGTACAGCTAAGCCATAGATTAAAAAAAAAATTGCCCCGCGCGCAATTCGAAATTTTTTGAGCTATAAGCCATAGATTAAACAAAAATTTGCCTCGACCGCGCCGCGCGCAATTCGAAATTCTTTGAGCTAAGCTAACAAGATGCATAGTGGTTTATTGTGTAATATTAAGTTGTTATAAAAATTTCTACTTGTGCAATGTTCATATTATGATAATGAACATTGGATGAAGGCGTTGGGAAATTGTCAGTTGTAGTACTGTCGCTGGCAAACGTGTTAGATCTGTCTGAGTGAGAAATACTCCGAATAACTAGATTGTACTTAGAATATTTTTGAAAAAAATATGAATGAACTCCAATCATTATACCATATTGACTTATTCTTAGCAGGTCAATAATTCTGGCTTCTAATGATTAGAAAATATTCATTTTGCCGTGATTTCGTCAGGTAAGTAAATAATTGTAAGTATTACTAATGAATAGTACTCCTCCTCCTCCAGTCGTTTGCTCACTACTGAGCGTCGTGATGTGCCCGATCTTCTTAACGATCTTTTTCCATTTATGGCGATCTTTTGCCCCGTGGATTGCGTTGGAGATCTGGATGTTGAGCTGCTGCTAAATTTGGTCAGACCATCGTATCGGGCTACGTTCTCTGGATCTCCTTCCGTCCATCCTGCCCTTTCCAAGCTGTCATGTGACCAAAATACTGTATCACTCTTTGATGGAAAATATTTAATAGCTTTTTTATCACCTTATGTATCATTCACCAATGAATAGTATACTATTTGATAATGTAATGATATTTCAAAGCAAAAGGCTGTTGTCGCCTGTACTCGTCTCAATCAAGTAGTGACTAAATGGATACAAGCGATATGTTCGATGGCCGAACTAAGTAATAGAATACTTTGGGATACAGCATACCAACATAAGGGTGTTGTCCCACGTATGGCGAGAAGCGAGTTCAAAGGCAAAGTTCTTATTATGACAATTTTAGATAAATAGTCATTATAAAAACTCTAAACAGGCGAGTTATCGCAGGGCAAAGAACGAAGAAGGTCAATTTACCTTGCAAATCACTTCATTATCAAGTAAGTTACTTTTGAACGTGAAAATGAAAAATACACATTCAATTTACAAGACAAGACAAAAAAAAATATTGCACCAGTAAAAATATACCATGAGGAAATCACAAACATAGATAATACAATAGGCGGCCTTATTGCTAATGCAATCACTTCCAGACAACCTTAATATAAAGTACATACTTACAAAAAACATCTGCAATAAGTATAAGTATACTTATACAAATGTATAAAATAATAAAATTATTATCTCTACCAACAATTGCTGACAGTAACGCCACTCATCATTATAGCCACTTTAGAAGATATTCACCTCGTATGTATCTATTTACTTAAAACTAATAGAAACTTCTATTGCATAATGATCACTTGTTATTATTATTTTTAAGTGAATAGACAATATTATGTGGGCGTCTGTATCTCCCACAATCCTATTAGTTTGTATAAGGTTTTGGCGGGAACTTTGGAGTACCAAGATGGCGATAGTGTATTTTTATAAAAAAATTGTGTTTTTAATAATAGGTATGTTATTTATATATTAAATTCATAACAGCAATCGGGTAATTTAAACGTGAAATGTCCTAACCTATAATTGTGCTCTACATTTGTTTTTTGTACAATAAAGGTTAAATATATAAATGGGTAAATATCTTACCAAAATGGAAACTAAACCTAGGGAAGGTTACTTTATGCTTCCCGCGGGAACGGAGTTTTCTTTCACGTAAAAGCCTTAACTACTGGACCAGTGGTAATACGAGAAGACGAGAGTAGGAATTAAATTCTTTTCTAATCTACTTTAAAAGTGCTAGAATTTCTGCTCATCGAAATATCTGGAAGTTGTACTTCGCCCTTCAAGTTCGAGTTATGAAACCTAAACAAACAGGGGCCGGGACCAATGCTAATCTCTTTGTTTGATTTTTTAATGATATGTTGTACTGCAGTAAAGGGCGATTTAAGCCAGTCAATTTGGTGTTCAACTTAATTCAAATTTACCTCTAATTAGGTAGAGTCACTTTTTATAGAATTCTTATAAGTACTAAGAGGCATTTGGCAGTAGATTCGGCAAAAAAAAATATGTTTAGGTTATGAAACTAATTCTTTTTTTTTAATAATGCGATTTTTTTAATGATACTGTTCTGGGCACCTTTGCACCCGAAACGCTAATGAGTGGGTGATCTCTTCTTGTTTTTTTTAGTTTATTTTTAATTTAAGTTTAGTTTTATTTAGTTAGATATTTAGGTTTTATAACATTGTAATATTAAATAAATAAATAAATAAAAATAATTTATTTTTCAACACGTTTCACCTAACTGTGGGACAGTTAGGTAAAACGTGTTGTCAGTTCTCAACTAATTTTCTTTACTCTCTACTAATTAGCGATGTGCAAATAAAGAGAATCAAACTCAATCAAGAATTTTGTCGGCAAACGGGCAAAATAATATAAAAATAAGTCAAGAATCAAGTTCGTACTTAACCGCCCAATTAACCTAATTGTCTATGGTCAACAGCTTGGCGGCAAATGATAAGCAAATCCCATGAGACGGCTACTACTCCAATAAAACTGTTATCAGCATTCTCTACCCATTTTACTTCATTAATATAATACCATCCCAAACTGGACTATTTTATCTGAGCTCGTTATAAATTACGAGGCTGCGGTTGCCCAACATCCCGACAGGACCTTTGAAGTCACGCTCTGGCCACACACGTAGAAAAAAATAAAATGAGCGCTATCGTGTCTTGTCTATGGTCTTGTAAATTAATGATTCTTTTCTCGTATTGAGCGATAATAATTAAGAATTTTAATGCATTCACGTCAATGATATCATCAGGATAATCTCAGGATTTTAATTGGGGCTTTGTTTTCTTGTTTTATGGGCGCATTTATACAAAAAAAGCAATGCTGATGAAACAGGCTGATGGTGGTCTTATCATATGTCACATGCTTGAGAATTTCAAGTCTGGGACCAATTCCAATTTTAAAGCCTTTTTATTGCCAGTCGGAGTTATTTTTTAAACATATGCAATTCAATTTATAAATAAATAATTAATTCTTTATTTACTTAACATTTTGGTGTAGGTAAGTAAAATTAAATTGTACCTAGTTATAGGATGGCGTACATAAGACCAATCCAATGTGACCAAATCCCCACATACCATATCCCAAGCAATTTCCAAGTTATATTAACAATTTCTTTCCTTTTAAAGGCCTATTGTGTGAGCACCACAATTGAAAATAAGTTTGAATTATAAGTAGGAACTAAGTATTATTTGTTTGCTGTGTGACTTTGTATTATGGAAGCCATTAGATAAGGTATAGTAAGCTTTATGAACAAGATAGAGAAAAGATTACATACCTAGCATTATAAGCCAATTGTATAAGTATTTTGTACTTATGGAACTAAAGTTTTAATAAATAAATAAATGATTGCAGATTTGGAATTTCTAACACTTTATTATGTGTTCCTGTAGGTACTCGTAGGTAATAGGTACATAAGTTGAAAGTGCCAGGGGCTCTACTACCTACCTACTAAAAAGTAACGCCTGTTACCCTTTTCTTCTCGTTTCCTCTCTTGGGTCTGCTGGAAGAGATTTCTTTAGAAATAAGCAGCACCCTTGTACTTATGTTCTTTATTCTATGTTCTTTTCTTTTGTATATTTTTCTGTGTACATGAATTTGGAAATAAATAAATAAATGGTTCATAGTCTGGGTGCTGGACCCAGCATTTTTTATTTATTTATTCATGCATTTCTTTCACTATTAAGTATGTATGTAGTCCTATTAGCTAAATACTTTTTATGCTAGTATAAGATTCTAACGGTTGAACGATACATATCTTTATCCGAAAACTCCTCTCTTATAATTATTAGAAGTTCGTCTGCGCATGCGGCACGCAGTTCCTAATTCTATCACCACTGTGTCTATGACGGAACTAGGTACCTACGTTACTACTATTTCTCTTAACTTTGGGGAACGGAATATTAGTCAAAGCTAATAAGTAAGTATCATTAAAAGATACTTAGGTTCACCTTAATCAATAAAGTCAATACCTAGTACCTATAAGATTTGCATGTTATTTTACAGAAAATAATTTAATGTTCCAACTGTAAATTTTAATAAAGGTGCCAGGTGTTGGTTTACCTTCCGTTCGTTAGGCAAGCATAAAATGAAATGGCTAGAAATCTCTACGAGTAGCATGTACGAGTAAGTACTTATTGTATAGACTTAGTAGTAATATTTTCATGTAAGTACCTACCTACCTTCTCATCCGAGTGAACAAAGTAGGTACACAGCGGGTGCAAAAGCAATGGTTGTTAATTAGGCATTTGCCTAATGACTTTGTGATCGTGAGTTCGACATCGAACCACGCAGGAAACCGACCTACTTACTTTGTTAAGTACCTAGTTAGGTTAAGACTTAGAACATTGCAGGCTGAAGATCTCCAATATAGCCAAGTAGCCACACCAGTTTGACACATAGTAGCTTTTTCGGAAAACTGATTGGTAGTGGAATCCTTCTACTAGTTATACAGAAATATTTATAAGGCATCTGACATAGCTGCCATCTACCGTTAACAGCCGGGACCAACGGCTTAACGTCCCTTCCGAAGCAAAGAGGAAGCTCAAGATAGAAATGCCACGTGAAAGCCACTAATGGCTACCAATCCGAGCATGGCCGCTCACTCGACATCGCTTGACGCGCTTGCTATCTTATCGAACACGCTGGCCCCGCGCTAGGCTATTCGAGCTTTTCTTCTTCGTCCGAGCGTGTTTCCTAGTTGCATCTTCAGCTAACACTTCAAAGCCCATTGTACAATAAAGAATGGATAAATTTTAATGAGTGAATGATATTTTTATTTCAAGTAACAAAGACTCAATTTGTTAGTAGTGCTTATTAATTATGATATATTTATAATACTAGCTGTGGCCTGCGGCTCCGCCCGCGTGCGCCTCGGTTATATCGCGCCCGAAAGTAGGCTATGTTTGACTCCTAGTGCATAACTATATCCATACCAAATTTCATCACAATCGGTCCAGCAGTTTAGCCGTGAAGAGGTTACAGACAGACATGCAGACAGACAGACAGACTTTCGCATTTATAATATTAGTATGGATACTAGCTGTTCCCCGCGGCTCCGCCCCGCGTGGGACTCGCTTATATCGCGCCCAGAAGTAGCCTATGTTTGACCTCAGGGCGTCGATTCTGCTAACGTTAACTCAAAATAATATTTCAATTGTACTGCTTTTTACTCACTATTTACAAGAATTATGACAGTATGATGTGATGCGAATGTAGTGTGGGGTGTGACCATAAGAAGTGACATAAAAAAAATATACATTTCTTGTAACTAGTGTGGAAAAAAGCACTACAATTGAAACACTATTTTGACACGATTGTGTTTAACGTTAGCAGAATCGACACCCAGGTCGTTAACTACATCCCTACCAAATTTCATCACAATCGGTCCAGCAGTTTAGCCGTGAAGAGGTGACAGACAGACAGACAGACTTTCGCATTTATAGTATAATAATTATGATATATCTATAATTTAATGTTGTAAACTGTTGAGAAACTCTAGTCCCCAATTTCGTCAACATCTTAGAATTTGTTGGAAGAAGACCACGTAAACGATAAACAATTCGCACAAGCCCACATTACGTGAATAGTTTATTATGAATAATGCCAGCTAATAACCAAATGCTACTTGAATAATTCATGAACCACGGGCCCTTAATTATTCTAATCGAATAGGTACCTGCAGTAAGCAGGTAATTGCAATAAATTTTTGTTTGATATATTAGCTACTTAGTTACTATACCTACTTACATGACGAGATACTTATCTACTCGCCTACTTTATACTGAATCAGTCATGTAAAAAAAAACATGTTTTTTTATCACTATCACTACATAGAATAGAATAGAACATTTATTTGCATAAAATATGGTTACAAAGATGGTACATAAATACTATATTATAGTTAGATAGTATAAAACAGTCGCTTTCTCTGTCCTTATGTCCCTTTGTATGCTTAAAATCTTTAAAATTACGCAACGGATTTTGAAGCGGTTTTTTTAATAGATAGTGATTCAAGTGGAAGGTAAAAATAAAAATGCCCCTGCGAAAGCGGAGCGGGTCGCTAGTCCATACTATCCATACTTCCATACTATCCATATCCATATCCATATCCATATCCATACTTCCATACTATCCATACTAATGTTATAAATGCGAAAGTCTGTCTGTCTGTCTGTCTGTCTGTCTGTCTGTCTGTCTGTCTGTCACCTCTTCACGGCTAAACTGCTGGACCGATTGTGATGAAATTTGGTAGGGATGTAGTTAACGACCTGAGGTCAAACATAGGCTACTTTTGGGCGCGATATAACCGAGTCCCACGCGGGCGGAGCCGCGGGCAACAGCTAGTAATATTATAAATGCGAAAGTCTGTCTGTCTGTCTGTCTGTCATCTCTTCACGGCTAAACTGCTGGAGCGATTGTGATGAAATTTGGTAAGGATGTAGTTAACGACCTGAGGTCAAACATAAGGCTAGGCATACTTTTGGGCGCGATATAACCGAGTCCCACGCGGGGCGGAGCCACGGGGAACAGCTAGTAATATATAAATTACAGTGACTTAATCAAACTGTTTCGACAATTAAATAAGTCTTTAAGCTAGGAATTTAACAAGTACTTAGGTAAATTATTAAAAATACCCGACTTCATACCCACCTACCTAAAACTTCAATGCCAAATACTTATTAATTTGGCGCCAAAAATCCGCCATTTTTTTATTATTTTTTATATACTTACCCAGTTCCACTCTAACAGTAAATACGAAATTACGAATATAACGATTCATCGAGCCGTTCAGGGGGGTTAACTACCGTCTCTAAAAAATCATGCAAGTTCCAGTGATTAAGGGAGATGTCACCTTACATCATGTATTGCCCTGTCCCGCTTACTCACTGGATCTTGTATGGTTTTTAGAGACGATAGTTCTCGGCCTTTTGCCTAAGATCAAAGTGTAGTAATACCATCTCTTAAAACCAAGCAAGATCCAGTGAGTAAGCGGGATAGCGCGCTACGTGATCTAAGGCTACATCTCCCATACTCAATCGTTCTTGCATGGTTTTAAGAGATGGTGGTGTTATTTACTGGATCTTGCATGGTTTTAAGAGATGGTGGTAACCCCTGGGTGTGATCTACATCTCGATGTCAGAGACTGGGTGTGGTCAACATCTCGGAGTCAGAAACTGGGTGTGGTCTACATCTCAATGTCAGACACTGGGTGTGGTTTATCTCTCGATGTCAGACACTGGGTGTGGTCTACGTCTCGATGTCAGACACATGGGTGTGGTCAACATCTCGATGTCAGACACTGGGTGTGTTCAACATTTCGGAGTCAGACACTGGGTGTGGTCAACATCTTGGAGTCAGAAACTGGGTGTGGTCTACATCTCGGAGTCAGACACTGGGTGTGGTCTACATCTTGATGTCAGAGACTGGGTGTGGTCAACATCTCGGAGTCAGACACTGGGTGTGGTCAACATCTTGGAGTCAGAAACTGGGTGTGGTCTACATCTCGGAGTCAGACACTGGGTGTGGTCTACATCTTGTTATCAGAGACTGGGTGTGGTCAACATCTCGGAGTCAGACACTGGGTGTGGTCAACATCTCGGAGTCAGAAACTGGGTGTGGTCTACATCTCAATGTCAGACACTGGGTGTGGTCATCATCTCGGAGTCAGACACTGGGTGTGGTCTACATCTTGTTATCAGAGACTGGGTGTGGTCAACATCTCGATGTCAGAGACTGGGAGTGGGCAACATCTCGATGTCAGAGACTGGGAGTGGTCTATATCTCGATGTCAGACAATGGTTGTGGTCTACGTCTCGATGTCAGACACATGGGTGTGGTCAACATCTCGATGTCAGACACTGGGTGTGGTCAACATCTCGGAGTCAGACACTGGGTGTGGTCAACATCTTAGAGTCAGAAACTGGGTATGGTCTACATCTCGGAGTCAGACACTGGGTGTGGTCTACATCTTGATGTCAGAGACTGGGTGTGGTCAACATCTCGGAGTCAGACACTGGGTGTGGTCAACATCTTGGAGTCAGAAACTGGGTGTGGTCTACATCTCGGAGTCAGACACTGGGTGTGGTCTACATCTTGTTATCAGAGACTGGGTGTGGTCAACATCTCGGAATCAGACACTGGGTGTGGTTTATCTCTCGGAGTCAGAAACTGGGTGTGGTCTACATCTCAATGTCAGACACTGGGTGTGGTCATCATCTCGGAGTCAGACACTGGGTGTGGTCTACATCTTGTTATCAGAGACTGGGTGTGGTCAACATCTTGGAGTCAGACACTGGGTGTGGTCAACATCTCGGAGTCAGAAACTGGGTGTGGTATACATCTCAATGTCAGACACTGGGTGTGGTCAACATCTCGGAGTCATACACTGGGTGTGGTCTATATATCGATGTCAGGCACTGGGTCTGGTCAACATCTCGGAGTCTGACACTGGGTGTGGTCAACATCTCGGAGTCTAACACTGGGTGTGGTCAACATCTCGTAGTCAGCCACTGGGTGTGGTCAACATCTCGGAGTCAGACACTGGGTGTGGTCAACATTTCAGAGTCAGACACTGGGTGTGGTCAACATCTCGGAGTCAGACACTGGGTGTGGTTTATCTCTCGGAGTCAGACACTGGGTGTGGTCTACATCTTGATGTCAGAGACTGGGTGTGGTTAACATCTCGATGTCAGACACTGGGTGTGGTCAACATCTCGGAGTCAGACACTGGGTGTGGTCGACATCTCGGAGTCAGAGACTGGGTGTGGTCAACATCTCGGAATCAGACACTGGGTGTGGTTTATCTCTCGGAGTCAGACACTGGGTGTGGTCTACATCTTGATGTCAGAGACTGGGTGTGGTTAACATCTCGGAGTTAGACACTGAGTGTGGTCAACATCTCGGAGTCAGACACTAGGTGTGGTCGACATCTCGGAGTCAGGGGTGTGGTCAACATCTCGGAGTCAGACACTGGATGTGGTCAACATTTCGGGGGCAGACACTTAGTGTGGTCTACGTTTCGATGTCAGATACGGGGTTTGGTCTACATCTCAATGTCAGACACTGGGTGTGGTCTACATCTCGATGTCAAACACTGGGTGGGGTTGAATCTACATCTCGATGTGAGACACTGGCCTGGGTGTGGTCTACATCTCGATGTCAGACACTGGGTTTTCAGTTCAGTTAAAAAGAATTTTGTCAGATATCTATCACTTTTCGTATTTATAAATCACGCGAATCTGCTCGATCCCCGCGGAGTGAGATAGGCCTGGAGGGTGATTACCGTCTCTTAAAATCATGCAAGTTCCTGTGAGTAAGCGGGATAGCGCGCTACGTGATGTAAGGCGACATCTCCATTACTCAATCGTTCTTGCATTGTTTTATGAGATGGTGGTAAGCCACCTGGTAAAAGTAAGGGCTAGGATAAAATAAATGGGGAAAATCGTTTTGAGTTGGTAACCTTGTTTGTTTGTTATAATTATTTACAGGAAAACAATATATTCTCTTTGATTTACAGCTTTAGATGGGTACATCAAGTCAACGTCAATTAAGTGAAATCTACTGTCACTGTCAGTAAATCTGGCTTGGATTGGTTTCATTTCAGCAGACTTTCATTCCAGTGAATATATCTGTACTGTATGAAATTGATTTCTTTTCATAATTTTCAATAAGGTGGTTTAATTTAATTTTTCATCTGAAGAATTCACCCTGATCATTCTCTTAATTTTTTTAAATATTACATTGTGATGTGGTATAATAAAACCTGATGGGAAACTTAAAGTTTTTAGTTTTTTACTTATAACCTGAATATAAACCGTCAAATTACCGCAAGAAAGAAAACTTTCTCTGTTGCGAATAACAATTCACGTAATCGATGTTTAAAGTTTTGTAAAGAGCAGAATTGTGGCATAAACTCTTCGCCAAGCTTACTTGTAACAACAATTTTGTATTGTAGCTGAACGTTCAAAATGGATAAATTAAAATCGTTTTGGTCGAAAACGAACCGGTGGCACCGCTGTGAGTATTATCTAGTATTATCGTTATACTTTTTTATCAAAAAGTACACAATTATCAGTTACTTGTATGAAATATGTATAAAATCATAGCTGAGGTGATGCAGGTAAATGTAATTACCATGCATGACTCACAATTTAGTAAATAAACTAATTGGGAATACAACATCATTTTATTAGAACTAAGTGTTAAGAACATGAGTCATTGAGAGTGCATTCATGTACTTATTCTAGTTCCCACTAATATTATAAAGCAAGTTTGTATGTTTTTTACTTCTGCAGTCTTCTGGCCAATTTTTATAAATTTTGGTATGGAGGTAGCTTATTGTTGGTGAAAACGGTGATTACATGAACATATAAGTAAACAAGCGACCCCCAGCTTTGCATGGGCATAAAAACCTTCCTATTGAATCACTATCTATTAAAAAAAACACACAAAATACATTTATTATGTAGTATTGCACCCATGCGAAGCCGGGGCGGGTTGCTAGTATTCGTAAAAATAAACTGCAGGTAACACCCCGGGGTGCTTGTATAATAAATTATTTAAAAACAATCATCAGCTACAGCATATTTAAAATTTAAATTAATTTCATTGATGATATTTAAATTTTATTAATAACTAGCGACCTGCCCCGGCTTCGCATAGGCATAAACACTTCCTCTTGAATCACTCTATCAATAAAAAAAATACCGCATCAAAATCCGTTGTGTAGTTTTAAAGATTTAAGCATACAAAGGGACAGAGAAAGCAACTTTTTTTTATACTATGTAGTGATTTATAATCTATTTCAGTGGTCTTCCTGTTCCTAGTAGTGGAACTCCGCCTACTGCCCTCTGGTCAACTGGGCTTTCAGTGCAATGACCCCGCGCTGTCACACCCATTCACCGGAGACACCATCAGCTGGAAATGGCTAATGGGGACGACACTATTCTTACCTTTTGTAGTTGTAAGTAAAAAAAATTTATCTGTGTGTTACATCTTACTATCTATAGATACAAATACAATAAAGCTGAAATTTGCTTGATTTTTTGATATTTTATTACAAACCAGATGGATTTGGAAAATCCTTTTTGCATTTGATAAACATTCATACATACATACTTGCAAGCCCAGTCAGACCAGATGGTCAGATAACTTGAAGAAAATTGCAGGCAGGCGCTAGGTGCTGGTCGCTTCCAATTGGGGGGCCCTATGTCCAGCAGTGGACTTAAATGATTATGAAGAAACATAGGTACTATGGTAGCATGAAAATGAATTTAAAACCCACCTATTTATCTTGTCCATTTTTATTCACAGATGTTAATAATAGAAAGGAAATACAATACTGACAGTAAGACGGACCAATCGAAACAGCAAGCAGTGTTCTGGTATAAGGAGTACTTGTTCGGCACCCTCATCAATCTGACTATAGTGCAAGGGTTGAAGGTATTGGTGGGGTCTCCAAGGCCACACTTCTTTGATACTTGTAGTCCTATGGAGGCAGAGACCTGTGAAGGGTTAGTTTCCTATTCCCTTTGTTGCCATTTCATTTATTCAGTTTAATGTCACTAAATTATTTTAAAAAAGTATTAAAAACAAACAATTAAAAAAATTTGTTTACCGTCGAGGCCAGAATTAAAGCAGTTTACGACTGAGTAATATTGCGCAGCTAAGGCTTAACGGCGACGCCGAGGTAGTATACTTAAAAGCCGAGGCCTTTTAAGTATACAAGGATGTAAATTGCTTTTTTGGCTTGTACAGTACTTTTCTTCCTCTAGAGAGAAAACAACATTGTGTATTGCAATTCGCTAGATTACGAGTTTATAAGTCGATTGACGTATTCCTTTTCTTTTTATAATGAAACTATTTCCAAGCAATAGTAAGAATTTTTTTTTGATGGCTTGAAATCAATACTACAAATTGCCATTTTTTTTAATTTACAGTTCGGAGTACATTTCAAGCTACACATGCGCGAAGGCCCACTGGCTGAGCCAGTCCGATAAGAGCTTCCCGTCCGGACACACCTCACTAGCCCTGCATGCGGGGTTATTCATTGCCGTAAGTTCAGTGTGTGACTTTATTTTGTGTTCATTTGGTTTGAGTTGGCAGTTTACATTATTCTTTTCCATCGGATTGATTTTGAAGTTTGAATCACATGATTGTCTGAAAATAAAGATGACCCCTGCTGTTAGTCCCGGCTGCCAGCTGGTGATCGTTAAAGGAACCACTTCGGAGGCCGAGAGGCGGTTTCGAAGAACCAGGATGTTCATGGTCGGATGATGATGATTATTTATTTTTCTTTTGTTCTCTTTCAGTATTACCTCCATCAACGCACTCGTCACATAACCCGTTCAAAAGCAATCCTCACAATACAATTTCTCAGTGTTGCCAGTGCTCTACTATGCAGTGTTTCCAGAATAATGGATAGAAGACACCACTGGTGGGATGTGTTGGCCGGGGCGGTGATTGCTGCACCTATATTATTGTATACTGTGAGTAATCTTATTCTTTTACCGACTTCAAAAAAGGAGGAGGTTCTCAATTTGTCTGTATTTTTTTTTAAGATAAGACTTGTATTACCGTTAACAATCTAGTGACGTTACCTCCAGCAAAAAGGGATAACGATACGTGTCAAGGTATCGGTTAACATTAATTTTGATGAAAATTAATGTTATCTGCCAACAAAACTATCGTTACCTTCAACAAATTTTGTTACCAGGCCAATTACCGTTACTTATAGTGTAACGTAACGATAATAAGCTCTGGTTAGGATGTCGATAACCCAGTGGTACACTTGCACCAGTAACGTTAACGCACTAAAGTAATTATGTGCGTGGCTGTTACTAGAATTACTCTCGAATACACATCTATATACATAAAAGAAAGTCGTGTTAGTTACTCCACTTATAACTCAATAACGGCTGAACCGATTTAGCTGAAAATTGTCAGGGAGGTAGTTTAGAGCCAGGAGAAGGACATAGGATACTTTTTATCCCAGGAAGCCCACGCGGGCGAAGCCGCGGGCAAAAGCTAGTTAATTATAACTTAAGTAAGGACAGAGTACAAACTATATTTTTTTTAATATATAGTATGGGTGCCTGAAAAACAGCGTTACTCAGGACCATGGTCAGGGTTACAAAAGCTGAGGCATTCCTTTGCCAATACTTCTTTCTCTGGAAAATAATTTTATCGATAATTACCTATGTAAAGTATAAAAAATTGATGGGCAATAAAAATCTTTTTTTTTTATTGCTGGTGGCATGTATTTTTGATTTCGTCTGTGCTTCGGAAGGCACGTCAATCCATTGTTTATCGATCACTGCCGTTAAGCTAATTCAGATGCCTTCAGCCTGAAAACACTTGACAGTGTTGCCATTAATTCGGATCATTTATTTATTTGATCATGATCCTATTGGTTAAGGTGATCAGTGGGTCTAAAAACGCCACTTTGAGCAATTCATCGAATCGATTCATATTGCGAATTCCTTAGCAATTCTGTAACAATTCCTCTATTTTTTGTAAAAATGCCAACTTAACTTTGCAATTCCTCTTCAAAAAAATTGAAAGAAATAGGAATTGCTAAAGAATTGCTATGAAATTCGTAATATGAATTCGATCGCAGACCGAAGACCCAGAAGTCATTCGCTCCATAAGCACTACCGCCGTATCTAAAACCATGATTTGAACGTACCCTGGTCTCTGAAGCTGAGGGAGTAACTGAAAAACACGCTTGATAAAAGGTTAGTTAAACAATTATTTTAATTTGTTTCCAGATACACACTTTATGCGGCAACTTTCACTGTCCGAGGACGTGTGTCATCGAAAACAAAAGTGACAATAAAAATAACGATAATAACGTTAATCTTGTAAACTGACGCAACGTAACCAAAATCGTTTGTGATATATTTTTAATACTTATTTATTTTTTACCACGGGTAATTTTTATACTGATAATAACTATTTTTTACTAATTGCATATTGTTAGTGATTAAGTGAAACTCTTATCGGTTAAGCACTCTATTTCACAGTCATTAGACAATTCACCGTAATAGGCTCCTTGACTCATATCAATTTCGATGCAACAAATGTTCATTTCTTACAGTATTTGATCCACGAAACCGAAATATATCGATCTCCGATAAGAAAAATGCAATATGGCATTATAATTTCAATTTCAAATTTACTTAAAATTCGGAACTGATTTCACACAACAATTACGTCACAAAACTGCAAAAATGGCCGACGCTGTTTTTGATATTATTTTAAAAGTAAACTTTTGCAGTTAGTTCTGTTTTAGAAAAATATGGGAAACATTGTTTTCATCTAAGCAAATAGAAAATAATTATTAAAAGAAAATACAAGTCAACTAGCCTATTATGATCGTCTTTAGATAATTAGAATTTGAGAAGAAAAAGTCTGTTAATGGACTCCTGACAAAATAAATGATTATGGTTTCGAATCAATATAAGCAATGATGGATATATAAATCGAGCCTTTTTTATTATTTTAATAGAAAAATAAGGATAGAAAACCTGCAGGGGTGGACGAGTATGTAGCATTACATCATGTATTGCGTTTTCTCGCTTATGGGCTTAAACAATTGATGGTACTCCCCTGGGTTCCGAAAAGCGCTAGGATGAAAAAGAAGCTAGTATTATAATCATAAACATACATAGCTTTATATCTTTTCCCAACTTAGTGAGCAACCTTATTATTCAAATGTTATGTTATTATAAGGTATTAAATACCTATAGTACATTATAACTGGCTTTATATTTTGTGATACTTATTTAATCTTGTGATAATGAGAATCAGTTTATAGTTTTTATTTTCTTGTGCTGTTATATGTACACTTATATAAATTAATAGCCTAAGGTTGACTGGAAGAGATTTCTTGGCTTTATAAAACCAAGCCCATAGACAAAATATTTGTTTTTTATTGTTTAACAATGTATTATTTCAGAAAGTTTGTATTAAACTGTATTTCTAAACTAAGTAGTCAATTATAAGAAAACTGACTCCATTTTATAAGCGACAAAAATCGGCCATTTTATAATTATTTGATATAGTGTTACTCTTAAGAATAAAACCAATTCAATGTTCTTTTTGTACAACAACTTTTTAACTTACAAACATTACATCTCAAGCTAAAATCCTTCAAGCCGTTTAGGCAACTGAGAATTCTAAATACATATAAATACACATCTCACGCAGTCGCGTAAATCACAACAATTTACTTGTACCTTTCCAAAGTAAAAATAATAAGAAAATATAATCAGATATTTATTATATTGGCTCATAATTTGTAAATGAAATATTATTTTATGAATGTACCTACTCTAAGGGAATCCCTACACTAATCGACGCGGAATCAACTTCAACCGGACAGAAAAAGCTTAATGTCAACGTAATTAGGTCGTTTTTAAGTCAGCCGGTGTCGCATCGCGTCGTTTGAACCGGGATTTAACCTGGTAAATGAGTATAGCGGTCGATTTTAGGGTCCTAAATACCTGGTTAAGACCGTTATTTTTGGGGAAATATCGGTTGAGCGGAACCTTAATGCTAGCAGTCGCTGTAAAAATGTATAGGCGGAAAAACGAGCTGGTTTTTTTATTCTAACCAGGTTTCTGAGCCCTGGGCATTAGAGACACATTCTTATAACGTTGACATAAAGGTTTTTTTCTGACTGGTTGAAGGCGAATCCGCGTCCGAGTGCGGTAAGTCCCTTATCATATTAAGCGAACTCAAATGGCTATGTTGTGTTGTATGTACAAGTCTGCTTTTTACGTTCGTTTTATGCGCAATAAAGTATACAAACTATATTCATTTTTTAAATTTTTAATAAGTAATTGTTTATTTTCAGTATAGGATATGATCATTCATGTTGGTTTTGTTTGTCATTAATGTCATTCATACCCAAAGTATTTATATATAACACTAGAATGCTTACGGAGGACAAAAGCCGTTCCCGAAATAATACCTAAAGTTTGTAGGTATCTCTTTCTAGTAAGTTGTATAATATTCAAGTGGAAAAGGGACACCTACAAATTTTGGACCGTTTTCTGGAACGTTAGGTATTTGTATGTAGGCTTTAAAGGAAAATCAACTTTGCAGTTGAGTAATAAGGAATAATTTTGAATGTTGTTTCTTGCGATTATTGTTATACGTAAGCATTCTAGTGTTGTATATAAATTCTTTGTTCATACCTAATCCTAACCTTACCTAACCAAAACCAACATGACAATGACATTTGTTTTTTTTTCCGAGCGAAGCAAAGGAATAGATCGCAAAAACTGTAGCGACGCCATTAATTCGTCATTAAAATATAATATTTTATTTTAAATAATTGGCTGATTCAAAAAATCTGAGATTAATTTATGGTATCAAGGAACCTTATTCCTAAAGACAGAAAAAAAAGTCAAGCGTTTTAACGAAATTTTACCACCACTTCCAAAGCTCAAGTGGAGAAGCGACGCCACTTTACTTCACTACCGCATTTTCTCCACAAACGTCAATTTACATTTGAGTAAAAACTTATAATAGACGAATTCACATTTGTATTAAATATATTGTTTTATATTATTATTTCTAATTTTATTTAAATTGGTATTAATTACCCTTTGGCTCTCAGAATCCAGACACAAGGAAGAAAAACTATTGTTGTGATATATTTATGCGCGAACCAATTTAAAACATATTTTTATCGCTGACTGTACTGTACAGGCGAACATAAAATCGTTAAAACAAAATTGTCGAAACTAGGCACTAACTCTTCTATAATGCACTGATAAACGTCATTTTAATTACACAAACAAACCCAATAATTACAGGTTTTATTCAGTTAATGGGTAAACAACGGCTATAGTTCAAATATTTATGAACTCGTGTCGGGAAAACAATTTTCACGAAGTTTCGAAATTGAAAATGTATTACAAAACTCGTTAGTCTTTGGATACATTAGTAAAGACTGTTTAGCTGTATTTCCCATGTTACTATCGACAACAGACATTATTCATGTTAAATAAAAATAAAAACAAATCCTATATACATGCTCCAAATTAAAATAAACAGGTTAACTGGAAGAGATCCCTAGAGATAAGTCCGCCTTTTGTTATGTTCTATATTGTAGCATCAATGTTCTTTCTGTACAATAAAGTTTTTACATACATACATACATACATACATAAAACTACTAAATATCACAACTTTTGTTACCTATATTATAAGAAATAAATTACTATAATTTTGATCTCATTAAATTTAATAATTATTTTTGTGTTTTTTTAAATAATATGTAATGTTTTGTAAGAAAATACGAATGAATTAAATTTAAAAAGTACATAATTATATCTTAAAAACATTCTGAGGAATATGACGAATTCCAGTGTTTTTTTTTTCAAACTAGAATCAATTGACGTTAGGAACGTAAGATCGTTATCAATTTATAGATACCTACAAGTTTTATTATTTATAATCCATATTGGATTAAAATCAAAATGATTTTCTTGAATATAATATTAATATTGGCGTTATATTCACGTACTGCATTTGGAAGAGATACGATAACAGTAGACTTCATTAGGAAATTCGTCGAAAATGAAAAGGCGCCGACATATTTGGTTCACTGCAATGTTTGCTGGGAGAAAAGTGAGTTTTTTATATATTTACTTACATATTTGTTTATGTAATAAATAATCATTACAATTTATTTTTACTAAGTACTAATATTGTGTAAAAATAAATGGTACCTATGTGTTTAAAAAAGGTTTTATTATCTTCATCATCAGGTTATTATAGGTATATATCTATCAGGTTATTATTATCTTATACTAATATAAGACTTTAGTGCTCCATCGCGATCTCAAAGAATTCCTCGGCTATTTCAGATACCGGCTTGCTCAAATAATATTGGTCACAACAATCCAATTAACCGTATGTGCCGTCTTTATAATACCTTAAGTTTAACAACTGACTTTCCTGACATATTTTGTCTTTCTCTTGCGGCATTTAAGAGAAAGTGCCGAATTGTAATAACCGAGCCCAAATAAGTGTATAAATAATATAGTTAACATGTTATTTTTCTGACTTTTTTAGCACTATTGTATTTTACGTTTGGTTTATTATTATTTTTACTTATTTTCGTTTACCTTCTTTTGTTGAGCTAAATTTTTGAACAAGTTATGTACACATATAAAAAATAAATAAATTATATTTTTTTCTTATCAATGTACCCACCTAATTAACTGTTTGTGTACTTATAAATAAATAAATAAAGCTGAAAAGTTTGTTTGTTTGTTTGAACGCTTATAACTTGAAAACTACTGGTCGGATTTGCAATTCTTTTTGTATATGAAAGCCTGATTCTTGGGGAAGGTTATAGTACATACACACTAATGACGAGTGAAACCGCGGTGAACAGCTAGTACTTATATATGTCTCACTTTCAACGATGTGTGTGGAATCAAGTGGCGTTCCACTAAAACCCATTGTACCCGGCACATAAGTTAAAAAGGCACGTTAAAATTTGTATGAAAATCGGCTACTGCGCATTCAAGGTAATTTCAGTTTATGGCCAACTTGTATGCGCGATACTATACTTGTATGTTTTATTTGTTTTTATAGATCTAAAAGTCAAACTCTTGAAAAATTTATCCGAATCTGGCCTAAGATCTTCGTCGTCGTTTGAAACAGGGTTCAAGTATCAAGACCATTATACGCTGTTCCTTCTTGATGCTGATTGCCCTGACTTTGAAGAAGTGATTATATTTGTAAGTTATGGTATTTTGTAGAATTAATTATTGCCTATTCGATATTGGCACAGAAAGCAATATTGAAACAGTAGGTACATTGACTCCGGAAATTGAACTGTGGGTACCAAGTAATAAAGTGTTATTTAGGTCGTAGGTATCACATTAGTTAATTGAGGACATTTTGCTCTCAGAGCATTTTATATTGCAGTCGATGTGCACCCAAGGACAATTAGCTTCCAAAACCTTCTGATCCGTAAAGCTGAAGTCTCAATATCTCACACGTACCAAGATTGTGATTCTTTAATAATTTAAAGTGTAGGTAGATTTATAAATGTCTTTTTCAGGCAACTGCACGAAAACTTTTCGCTTCGCCATACCGCTGGTTGGTTCTCATCGACCACCGAAATGAGGCGCTTTGGGACAGTCCAATATACATAGACAGTGATGTTGTGGTGGCTGAAAGAACGGAACACGGTTTTAAGATGACGGAAAGTAAGTCATATTTATGATATTCTTAAATGCTTTTATTTTTAGTTATAATATTTTAGTTTCCTTTGTAAAAATTACTAAAAACGGCCACTTTTTACACTTTAAGTAAAGGTTTCTAAAGCGGATAGTATTTCAATGACTTTCGAGGTTCTAATGTAACCAGATCATTTTTCATCTAGAGCTGACCGGGGATCGAACCCGGGACCTCCTGAGTAGCGGTCAAGCATGTTAACCATTACGCCACGGAGGTCGTCAAAAATCCGTTATATTAAAAAAAGAAATAATAGACATAAGTACCTACTTCCATAATATTAAGTTAAGGGAAATAGAGATTTCTACTCTACTCCTCAATTACTTGAATTTTATAGATCCAAATAAAGACCTAACTAAACTTATTTCCAATTTTAGTTCACAAACCCTCAAACACCTCATCCATGATACTTTCACCAAGAGGCGACTACAACGCCACTACAGCGGAATTAACAGACACCAGAGCTCATAGATCTCTGTTTAGGAGGCGTCGGGACGTAATGGGAGCTCCAATTACAATGGCCAATGTCATTCAAGACAGCAATTCGACTCAGTATTATTTACCTAGGGAGGATCGTTTGTGAGTTTCATACTTTAGTTAGTGTTATTTTCGTAAATCTAAAGGGCAAATTACACAGATTGAGTTAGCCCCGAAGTAAGATTTAGACTTGTGTTAAGGGATAGTAACAACGATACTAGGTATATTTTATCACAAATAAATATAGATAAACATCTAAGCAAGACCTAGGCCAATCAGAAAAAGATCATTTTTCATTTTGACGTGACCGCCCTCAATATAATATCATCAATATATATCAATACTAGCTGTTCCCCGCGGCTCCGCCCGCGTGGGACTCGGTTATATCGCGCCCAAAAGTAGCCTATGTTTGACTTCAGGTCGTTAACTATATCCCTACCAAATTTCATCACAATCGGTCCAGCAGTTTAGCCGTGAAGAGTGACAGACAGACAGACTTTCGCATTTATAATATTAGTACGGATATTTTTACTTACACCGTCCTTATGGTTTCCTGCTTAAGAATAAAGCACTTTTTTTATAAATGCGTAGACAGACTAGCATACGGAGCGCGAAAAATTGTGAGAAAGTGTTAATCTGTAATTAAATCATGGTATTTTGACCTAGGGAACTCCAATACGACGTGGTAGCCAAAGTTTGCTGGGTAAATGTCAAGATCGCGTTTGAAATGCTCAACGCCACGCCTCGGTACATATTTAGCCATCGTTGGGGCTACATGCAGAATGGACAGTGGTCCGGAATGATCAATGATTTGTATAATGGAAACGCTGATTTAGGTTAGTACTTCTACTTTATTCTTCTCGAGTTATAATGGCTATCTTCAGCTTACGACTAAGAGCCCAGGTTATTATTCTTAATCCTAGAAGAGACTAGCAGAGTTGGATGCAATCATGTTTGAAAGTAATCTGATTATTAATCAGATTTAAACTAATTATTGGAGTGGTGTGCATTGGAGGAGGCTTACGTCCTGCAGTGGGCGAAATAAGCTGCAGAAGAAGAAGAAAGTAAATATGATTAAAAGTAATCATAGTTCCAGATTTGGCGGTATTGGTTATTACAATGGAGCGACTGCTGTCTAACCTTTACCTTTTTTTTAGGGACGCCACACTAATAGGAACATGAAAGTGTGCCGGGTTAATTGACCTTGGTAACCCACACGATATGTATGAATTTGCTCGTTTGTAAAAGTGGAGACTAATCGTCAATGTGTTATTTCTGTATTTAATATCTTTTCACTCACAGGTACGAACTGTCTAGTGTCAGACCCGGCACGTCTCTCCGTCGTGACGTACACGGACACACTGGCATCGTTTCGTGCCCGCTTCATCTTCCGCCAGCCCCCACTCTCCTACGTGTCCAATATCTTCTCCCTCCCATTTGCCACCAATGTGTGGGTCGCGATAGCTGTGTGCGCTAGCGTCGTGACTGTAGCGTTCTATTTGACTAGCAAATGGGAAGCGAGGAATGGAACGGTAATTTTTTTTACCATTATTCTTAACCCTAAAAGGCATGTTAGCATGTTTCGCGTCCAGTTTGTCCTTAACCAGCCCCCACTCTCCTACGTGTCCGACATCTTCTCTCTCCCATTTGCCTCCAATGTGTAAGTCGCTATAGCTTTATGCGCGAGCGTCGTGACTGTAGCGTTCTATTTGACTAGCAAATGGGAAGCGAGGAATGGAACGGTAATTTTTTTTTCCATTATTCTTAACCCTAAAAGGCACATTAGCCTGTTTCATCTTCTCTCTCCCATTTGCCTCCAACGAGTGGTTAGCTGTAGTTGTGTGCGCGAGCGTCGTCGCAACAATATGTAATGTGGGCCACTATAGCTGTGTGAGCCTGTGTGTAGCGTTCTATTTGACCAGCAAAGGGGAAGCAAGGAATCGAACGGTAGGTTTTATTCTTAATCCTAGAAGACACAATATCACACTAGCATGTTTCGTGTTCCGATCATTTTCTGCCATTTCCTACGTGTCCAAAATCTTCTCACTCCCAAGGTGTGGGTTTCTATAACGGCGTGCGCAATATCATCATCAGAAAGGCCACAGATATATACGCTGGAATTTCCTTATAAATTATTTTGAAAAGTTCTTGTTGTACTACCCGCACTTGACCTAATTGGCTAACGTATTGGAGGGAAAAGATACGAAACTTTTCCGCTTTTGACTCTGCTGTTCATTACAAGTAATTGATACGCTTTCTATGATTATCCGATTATCAACCAATCGTCTACGTAAGTAATAATGCAGTTAAATAAGTTAATAGAACCCATGTTTTACCTATGTTTCATAAATAAATTTGATTGATAGAGCCCAACTCAAATGGACGGAAGCATTGGAGACGCGCTCCTGCTTACCATGAGCGCTGTGAGTCAGCAGGGGTGTGTGCTTGAACCTAGGAGAGTGCCAGGTCAGTATCATGTGTTACAGAAACTATTAATAACTGTCAACGCGAGTTCCATTTACGTAAAAAGCGTTCCGTACATCGTTAATTCGATGTTCTTTCGGTACTACAGGATTTCTTGTACATTCGAGAGAAAATAGTTAGAGGCGGCGGAACAAAGAGAGGTTTAAAAGGGGATAGGGAATAGGAATGATGGATGGATTGTGTGAGTCGGATGTGACCAGAAGGGATGTGACGCGGGAAATGGCTGGGAATTGATCTTAATGGAAGGAACTTACATACTGTGCCGACCCCACACAGGAAACTGGGATAAGGTAAAGGAAAAGAAGAAGAAGGAAATACTTGTCCAGCAGTGGAACAATATGGGTTAATTAAAAAAAAGGCTTTCTTTTGGATAAGATCGTATCCAAATCGGATTTCCTTTTCTCTAGAATGAAAGCTGAGTCCGGGAAGATGGAGCAGAAAGGTGGTCACAGGAACTCCTATTATTCTAGAAATTCCATCAATTTTCCAGGTCGTATAATGCTGTGGGTGTTCTTCTCTGCCCTAATGGCACTGTATGCGGCATATGCAGCCAACATAGTGGTTTTACTTCAAGCCCCATCCAATTCCATCAGGAGTCTGTCCCAACTGGCCTACTCCAAGATTACATTAGCTGCTTATGATGTGGATTATAACCACTTCGTTTTTAGTGTAAGTTTATTATTTATTTTTATTTTAATATTTTTAATATATCTTACACTTTGATACACATATTAAAACCACATATATATAACCTATATATATATATAGGATATCAGTGGTATATGATAATTTCCACTGATACCCTAAAGCTGATCTTCGCCAGTCGGGTAAAAACACCGATGAAGCTGCGCACCAAGGTAACTTTAAGGCTTAAGTGTGTGTTAAGGTTAAGGGTGTGTACCAGTAGCTTCTTAGAATTCATAAGTATTTTAAAAATGTCAATGATTCTCTTATTAAAAAAAAAGTGGCAGATCAACCTAGCAAATTTCAGATAATTACTAATATAAGTCTTGGCGTAATATAACTATAAACGTTCTATATTCTCTTACACCAGGATGCACAAGGTCAATTTACTATGTGACTCAGAAGGTACAAATAAAATCAGAATAACACCATCTCGACTGTAGCTATAGATACGAGTATACTTTTTATTTCAGCTTTATTCGGACCCAGTTCGTGTGGCGATATACAAACGAGTGGACCCAGAGAAAGAGAAAGGACAATTTTACGACATCAACGAAGGCACAGAGAGGATCCGACAAGTAGGTGGTTTCATTGTCGTAACCATCAATTTTTTTTTAAATCCAGCAGTACTTTGCCACCTGGATAGTGTGGATAGCACCCGTTGTTGACACCTTAAGTCCAATCATGTGGTCCCACCCATTGCGCAATAAAAATATTTAGTTCCTTTTATTGCCAATAGTTGGCGCTACAAGAATTGAAAAAAATCGAATTTAGTTAAGATTCCGCTTGTTTTTGGCGAAAAAAGACTGTGAATTATTATTATCACAAACTGATTTAGTGCTTTATTTATTAAGTTATCGGAATTAGAATCTCAGTTTTCCAAGTGAGCGATAGATGGCGTTAGTAAGTCTCAGTATGGGGAGACTACATTGGTACACTAAAAATAGGCGCACTTCTTTGTATGGCGGATGAATATCTGTGCTAGTATAGCATTCTATAATCTGTGGTCCAATCTTCTTATCATAGCACGCCATTGAAACAAAACCATTCGCTTTTAGCTGATATAATACCCTAACTATACGTATAGCACGAGGGATTTGACGCAAAACGCACACTTAAGTAATAGTAAATACAAGTATATTATAATATAGTTTTTATTTCTCAGGGTCTCTTCGCGTTCCACTCGATCGTAGAACCAGTCTACCGTCGAATCGAAAAGACCTTTTTAGAATCTGAGAAGTGTGACCTCGTGGAAGTGGACTTCCTCAACGGGTTTGAACCGTTGGTGCCGGTCAAGAAAGACTCTCCTTATCTGGAGCTTCTGAGGGTTGCGTAAGTAATAATTATCATTTTAGTCAGAAAAAAGAATTCGATGTACTCATACTTACATTAAATCAAAACATAACGAATCAAAAAAAAAAATACAAAAATTAACATCTACTGTCTACCAAGAATAGAGACATGTCTGCTCTCTGACACCAAGAACAGAAAGACATCTGCTCTCTGACACCGAGGACAGAGAGTATCTGCTCTCTGACACCGAGGTCAGAGACGCGTCTGCTCTCTGACACCGAGGTCAGACGCGCTGCTCTCTGACACCGAGGTCAGAGACGCGTCTGCTCTCTGACACCGAGATCAGAGACGCATCTGCTTTCTGACACCGAGGTTCAGAGACGCATCTGCTCTTTGACACCGAGGTCAGAGACGCATCTGCTCTCTGACACCAAGATGAGAGACGCATCTGCTCTCTGACACCAAGATGAGAGACACGTCTGCTCTCTGACACCGAGGTCAGAGACGCATCTGCTCTCTGACACCGAGGACAGAGACGCGTCTGCTCTCCGACACCGAGAACAGAGACTCATCTGCTCTCTGACACCGAGGACAGAGACGCGTCTGCTCTCCGACACCGAGAACAGAGACGCATCTGCTCTCTGACACCGAGAACAGAGACGCATCTGCTCTCTGACACCGAGAACAGAGACGCATCTGCTCTCTGACACCGAGGTGAGAGACACGTCTGCTTTCTGACACCGAGGTCAGAGACGCATCTGCTCTCTGACACCGAGGTCAGAGACGCATCTGCTCTCTGACACCGAGGACAGAGACACGTCTGCTCTCTGACACCGAGGTCAGAGACGCATCTGCTCTTTGACACCAAGGTTAGAGACGCATCTGCTCTCTGACACCAAGATGAGAGACACGTCTGCTCTCTGACACCGAGGTCAGAGACGTGTCTGCTCTCCGACACCGAGAACAGAGACGCATCTGCTCTCTGACACCGAGGTGAGAGACACGTCTGCTCTCTGACACCAAGGACAGAGACGCGTCTGCTCTCCGACACCGAGAACAGAGACGCGTCTGCTCTCTGACACCGAGTACAGATACGCATCTGCTCTCTGACACCGAAGACAGAGACGCGTCTGCTCTCTGACACCGAGGACAGAGACTCATCTGCTCTCTGACACCGAGGTCAGAGACGCATCTGCTCTCTGACACCGAGGTCAGAGACGCATCTGCTCTCTGACACCGAGGTCAGAGACGCATCTGCTCTCTGACACCGAGGTCAGAGACGCATCTGCTCCGACACCGAGGACAGAGACGCATCTGCTCTCTGACACCGAGGTCAGAGACGCATCTGCTCTCTGACACCGAGGTCAGAGACGCATCTGCTCTCTGACACCGAGGTCAGAGACGCATCTGCTCCGACACCGAGGACAGAGACGCTTCTGCTCTCTGACATCGAAAACAGAGATCCTGGGGTCTAAAATCGCCACTTTGAGCAATTCATCGAATCGTTTCATATTACGAATTCCTTAGCAATTCCTATTTCTTTTAATTTTTTTGAAGAGGAATTGCTAAGTTTAGTTGGCTATTTTACAAAAAATAGACGAGTCTATTTTTTCTGACAACGAAGGCAGATACATCTACTGTCTGACAAGAACAAAATCTCACCTAGAAACCATAACAGTAATAATTTGAATTTTAAATATTAATATTTAAAGTCTGTGTAAATTGAGCTAGCCCCAAAGTAACTTCAAGACTTGCGTTTTGGAATACTAGCTCAACGATACCATATTATTTAACAAATTCATATTTATATAGATACACATCGAACACCCAGGCCAATCAGAAAAATACCGTTTTTCATCGAACTTCGGCACCTCTTGATTGGCGGATACAGATGACTGTTCTGAAGTTTTTATTTTAATGCAGATTTAAACAAATCCGCGAATCGGGCATACAATCAGCGATCAATCGGCGCATGCAGATTCCCAAACCCCACTGCAGCAGTCACCAGGCTGCCTTTAGCAGTGTTGGCTTGCTTGACCTCCGGCCGGTATTGCTGCTCATGGTGTACGGAGCTCTACTCTCACTGGCCATTCTCCTTGGCGAGGTTTTGGTGGCTAGATTGTAAGTTTTTTAATTATTAATGTCTACGATAACACAGCTAGATTGTAAGTTTATTTTGTTATTTATTATAACTAGCTTTACTCATTTTAGCTAATTTTATAGATGCGAAAGTGAGTTTATTTGTTACGCTTTCACGCCATATCCAATCAATCTTATTGAAATTTCGCACACTTATCGGATTAAAGGAAATAGGGTGTGCAGTTGTGTACCCATCACCCCGGAAAAATGCACTGATCTCGAGGGAAATTTACGTGGCAAAAAGCTAGTCTATATATATAAAAGAAAGTCGTGTTAGTTACTCCACTTATAACTAAAGAACGGCTGAACCGATTTAGCTGAAAATTGTCAGGGAGGTAGTTTAGAGCCAGGAGAAGGACATAGGATACTTTTTATCCCGGGAAAAAGATCCCGAGGGAAATTCACGCGGGCGAAGCCGCGGGCAAAAGCTAGTTTTATATAAATGCAACGTCTTCATCTTCATACTATCTGATTCCCCAAAACTCCGCTATTGATGTTACTGTTGTATTGATTTTATAACTTTTTTACAGGATGAAAAGCAAAAAGATGAACCATATTAAGTCTAAATACGGAATTTGAAGCTGCTTAAACTAAAATATATAAAATAATAAGTAAAAATCCAAAAAATACGAAAATCATTTTTTACTGATATTTTAGATCGAGTAAGCCAAGCACAAGCACTTAATAGATTTAGCTGACCGTTAGTCGCATCATTTATTTATTTAAAACTTTATTGAGCCAAGATCTACAATAGGTAAACTTAATTGCTATAAGCATTCTCTGCCAGTCAACCTTTGGAAATTGCAAATACCTATAGGTGTAAATATATGAGAAAAGTGGAAAAAACATCATGTTTGTAGTGTAGATGTAGTAAATAAAAGTCTAAATTCGAATTCATATATTTTATTGACCACCATGTGTTGTGTTCATTGCGTATTTTATTGTACATCAATTACCGATGCTAAGAGTTACGTTTGGCACAGCTCCTGCACCATACCTAGCTGTCCGAACACTCCACCAAGTGGCAGATGATGAAGGAGAAGGAAAACCACAAGCTGTACAAGCTGTTAAAAGTAATTTCTACATGGATGATTATTTGGATGGTGCTGATACAGTAGAAGAAGCGAAATCATTAGCTGAAGATGTAACAATGATTCTTCAAAAGGGAGGATTCGAATTGGCCAAGTGGTCTTCAAATAATTTAGAATTCATGAAATCGATCCCAGAAAATAAGAGATCAGTCAACGCACATGTGGATATCAATCTTGAAAGCACTATTAAAGCATTGGGTATTGTCTGGAAACTCAAAACAGACACATTTCAATATAATATAAATTTGTCAAATGAACATCAAATTGTAACGAAACGTCAGATTTTGTCAGATATTCAAAAGCTCTTTGACCCGCTAGGTTGGATTTCACCAAGTACTGTTTTAGCTAAAATATTGATACAAAAACTTTGGACTGAAAGGATAAATTGGGATGAAAGTATTAACGAAACACTCCATAAAGAATGGAAACAGATAAGATCCGACTTAAACAATGTTAAGAAAATACAAATAGACAGATGGTTGGGTACATCAAAGACTAACACAGACAATATTCAACTGCATGGATTCAGTGATGCTTCGATACGTGCATATGCGGCTGTAGTTTATATCAGGGTTGAAACCGCAAATCATGAAATAAAAACGAAAATCATCGCAGCTAGAACCAGGGTGGCACCACTGAAAACAATATCTCTACCACGTCTTGAACTTAACGGTGCATTACTTCTCTCGAAACTAATGAAACAAGTGGGAGAAGCAATGAATATACCCATTTCAAGAATGTACGCATGGACAGACTCCTCAATTGTTATTGCCTGGTTGAGTGGGGAACCTAATAGATGGAAGACATTCGTCGCCAACCGTGTAGTAGAAATTGTAGAAAACCTGAATAACAAACATTGGTATCACGTCGACTCAAAGGACAACCCCGCCGATTTGGCTTCACGTGGAATGCTGCTCTCAGAACTTACCGACTGTGACTTGTGGTGGAAGGGACCACACTGGTTATCTGAAAGGGAAATTAAAATTAGTAAAGAAGAAGTAATGACAGATCTAGAAAGAAAAACAACAAAAATAAATACTTACCTTATCACAAAAGATGAAGAACCTAAAACGTCCATTAATTCTAAATTTGACAACTTTAATAATTTAACAGAACTACTCAAAACTATAATTTATTGCAAGAGATTTTTAAATTATAAGAATAATTCAAATACTGATGCGGCTGTAACTACACAAGAACTAGAAGATGCTTTGACAATTTGTATTAGAATGGTTCAACAGGAAGACTATTCTGAAGAAATAGAAAGACTAGCTACAAACAAACCAGTAAAGAAAAGAAGTTCGTTACGATTTTTAAATCCATATCTAGATGAAAAACAATCCCTTAGGGTAGGCGGTCGCCTCAAACACTCAAATTTACCTGATGAGAGAAAACATCCAATTATTTTGAGTAATAAGAACAAGTTGACACCGTTGATCGTAGCTGATGCGCATACCAAAACACTACACGGAGGAGTGCAACTCATGTTATGCTATTTGCAATCGAAATATTGGATCTTTAAGGCTAAATCATTATGTAAGAAGCATATTCACAAATGTTTAATTTGCGCCAAAATAAATGCTACCACAAGATCACAAGTTATGGGAAACTTACCAGAGGTTAGAGTCACTCCAGCCAGGCCATTTTTAAATAGCGGCGTGGATTTTGCAGGGCCTTACCAAATTTTGATGTCCAAGGGTCGTGGAAACAAAACCGTCAAAGCTTACATCGCAATCTTTATCTGTATGTCCACGAAAGCTATTCACATAGAACTGGTTGGAGACCTTAGCTCAGAGGCGTTCATTGGAGCTTTTAGACGATTCGTAGCTAGAAGAGGTAAATGCAGAGATATTTGGAGCGACCAAGGACGAAACTTCGTAGGAGCAAATAAGGAACTACACGATGCCTGGACAGAAGCTAAATTACAATTTCATGGGGAAATAACAGACACATTGGCTACAGATGGAACACAGTGGCATTTTATTCCTGCTTATAGCCCTTCGTATGGAGGATTATGGGAAGCTGGGGTGAAATCTATAAAACATCACCTGAAACGTATCTTCACCAGTAATTTGACGTTCGAGGAAATGACGACAGTTCTATGCCAAGTCGAAGCTTGTTTGAACTCAAGGCCACTGTGTCCGATAGATGACAACGATCCCGATCATATAAACCCGTTAACCCCAGGACATTTCCTTATAGGAGACGCACCAATTGTTGTTCCAACACCAGAATTGACAAACATAAGAGTATCTGCTTTGTCTCGTTGGCAGCACACTCAAAAACTCTTGAATGACTTTTGGAAACGATGGCAAAATGAATACCTGGGTAGACTCCAACAACGTCCTAAGTGGCTTAAGAAAGAGGAAGAGTTCAAGATTGGCGATATAGTCCTGATCAAAACAGAAAACTTACCACCTGGCAAATGGTCCTTAGGACGTATCGTTGACAAACATCCCGGATCTGATGGTTGCACTCGAGTGTACAGTGTAAAAAGTGGTACTGCAGTGACTAAGAGAACTGTAACCAAACTATGTCCACTGCCTATTGATTATTCATAATTTTGCATGCTATATTATAGTTAAATATTTTTGATTTTATTGTCAAAGAATCTATAGTTTCTTTATTTCAATAACATTGTGTAAACCTGATAAACTCATACATTTTGCATTGTATTGTAAAAAGTACTAGAGTCCTTTTTGGTAGGCGGCATGTTGTGTTCATTGCGTATTTTATTGTACATCAATTCAGTCGCATAATACACCTGCTATGATACTAACGTCTTCTTTAATTTCAAACCATACAGTCCATCAATTTTGAACCTTATTTAAACTCAACAAAGTACCAAGAATTAGTTCAATACCCGTTTAAATGGTTTGAAGCCAATCCTGGTAAGAAACCAACGTTAACTTTAACTTTAGTGGCTACAGATATCAAAACAGCAGCTGGGCAACTCTACAACGGACTCAGGAATGGAGCAGCAGACATCGATGTCACCAAAACATTCCTCTACTACTTTGCCAAAGAAGTCACTGACACCCTGCTGGAGGATTGGACATCCTATAACGTTGAGATCGGAAAGAAAGACGAGGTCATATCTCCGTTAAGCCTAGTAGACCCCAAAACCAAGCAAACCATAAGGGAGGGAGCGGCTTCAACTGCCACCAAGGCCGACTATCCTTGGCTTGCAGGAGCAGCACTGGGAATTTATAGGCTATGTCGGGCACAAATTCCTTCATACAGAACAGTATTAGCAGGAAAGATCACAGTCCAGTTGAAAGCTCTATGTGCTACTTCAGAAGATATGTCCGAAATGACTGATCAGTATATGAGCTGGTTAGGAGATAGAGGTTATACAGGCCTAGTAGCTGCATTTGATATGTTTTTCAATAAATTTCCCATGCATGAATATGCCAATCTCAGAATTGGCACAACAGGATCCCGGTTCAGGGATTGTGCAGGACTTCTCTCTTACGGATATCTGGTCGATCTGTTGGGAATGCCAAATCTAACAGATGTCATGGATTGGGTCTTTGTCGAACAGGTCGGCACAGATATAGACAGACTTATGGATACAACAGATGAGCTCAACTCTCCTTTCTCTTATTTTCCTTATCATGTTGATTTTGGACTTGTATTAAAATCAGCCTATTCCGCATCAGCCAATCCACATTTCTTTGAGTGGGTCCATCTGATTGGAGCAATGGTTAGGTCGCCAAGATCTATGAATGCCAAGCACATTACTGATTCCTTAATGTTAGATCTAATAGCTAATGCCGTATGTGTAGCCTATGCATTCAGTGGCAACTTTACATTCAAAAAGGTATATACTGAGTCCGGTGAGGCAGAAGAGCTGCCCGAAGATGATGGGGATGAAGAAGGAGCTGACATGGACCTTAATGAAGAGATCATGAAAACAAGAGATCCGACCAAATGGTGTATGTTACTTCAATCAAATGGAGGGAGCATTCCCAGGAAAGTTAAGCAATTCCTCAATAGAGTCGCACTCCAAATCAATGACCCCAGAGAGGGGACAATTGACCTACATCTTAAATCCATTGCAACTATAATAACTTCTTCTTAGATTTACTATGAAAAAAAAAAAAAAAAAAAAAAAAAAAAACACTTTGTTGAGTTTAAATAAGGTTCAAAATTGATGGACTGTATGGTTTGAAATTAAAGAAGACGTTAGTATCATAGCAGGTGTATTATGCGACTGAATTGATGTACAATAAAATACGCAATGAACACAACACCATGTTTAACCTAAATATAAATAAAATGAAAAGCCAACTGGAATCTTACGAGACGAACACTGATCTCAAATGCATTGTAAGGTGCGTTTACACGAAGCAATTTTGGGAAAATAATTGCCCGTTCATAAAAATTTTAGCTACACAAGATTAGCAATGGTGGTAGCGCCATAAAAACAAATTATTAAGGTTATGTGTACCCTGACTCGCTAAATTATATATTTTTAAAATTAAACCAATATCTATATATATTTTATATATAAAAAACAATGACACTTTTTGTTGTAATTTTATAACTCAAGAACGGGCTCACCTAACCAAACCAAATGTTTAGGCTTTGTTCGGACTATTTAGTAGATGGTTTATGTGAAGTTTGCACGAAATCGGTCGAGCGGTTCTTCATTTATCACATTTTTTAATTTTACGCTAGTGTTAGTGTATATAACTTTTACCACTTATAACTCAACACTCTTCTTGCGAAATGGTATATTTATCGTTATAAATTAAATTCAAATGGCTTGTTTAAATGTTAAGAATTGATATTTACACGTGTAAACGCACCTTAACTCTGGTGGCTTACCACCGTCTCTTAAAACCATGCAAGATCCAGTGAGTAAGATATCGCCTTACATCATGTATTGCGCTGTCTCGCTTGCTCACTCGTTCTTGCATGGTTTTAAGAAACCCCCCAGGGGGGTCACTACCGTCTCTTAAAACCATGCAAGTTCCAGTGAGTAAGCGAGACAGCGCGATACAAGATGTAATGCGACATCCCCCTCACTCAATCGTTCTTGCATGGTTTTTAGAGGTGATTGGTAAGCCACTTGTTCTATATTTTTAAACTGTCAAACAAATCAGTGCATTTCTCAAATGGACGATGCACACAGTACATTTTCGACAAAGGGCCTGCGATGAAAAACGCAGTGCGCATTGATCCTAAATGCTTACAATAAATAAATAATAAATAAATATATAGGGACACACAGATTGAGTTAGCCCCAAAGTAAGTTCGAGACTTGTGTTATGGGATACTAATAGAAAATACTTAGTACTTAATGTACGAACGGTATTTCTTTAGCATGAAAAAACCTACCAGCAATAAATTACTACATTCAAGGTATAAAATAAGAAATAGATTTTGCTGACAAATGCTTAATTAGGTTTACTATGACCTGCACTGGCGATCCATAGCGCCTTAAATCATGTATTGCGCCATCTCGCTTACTCATTCTTTTTAGATTGCTCATGGAGGTTATAGTAAGCCCCCAAAGTAGTCCAAAAATATACAAAGTTAAATTAATCTTTTCACTAAAAACATCCTTTATTAGCCCGAGTGCGCAAAACTATGAACTGACTAAACTATAAATGACAGAAATAAATTACAAGTCATTTTATATTTAAGTATTTTTTTTTGTGAATATGACGTGTTACTACAATATTTCAACTATTTTGAAGCAAAGTGGACCTTATTTCAAATGACTACAGTCGTCATACATCTTAAACCAGCTGTTTCAAGTGGTCTATGAGCCCCTGAATGGAAATTTTGCCATGTACCTAGACATCAAATAATGGGATAAATTACAAAAAAGTGCTATTTAAGTTATTATTTATAAATAAAACTAAGATTCCTCGGAAGTTCAACTATTTTGAAGCAAAATGGACCTTATTTCAAAAGACTACAGTCGTCAGACAGGGTTTTATCTTTGACCAGCTGGTTCAAGTGGTCTATGAGCCCCTGAATGGACATTTCTCCATGCACTTTGTTGTCTCGAGTACGAACGTTGACAGTACCGGATTGTTTTTCGCGGTCGCCCACAACTGCAAATTAAAAATTGTATTAATACATCTATACAAATAAATAAAATTGGAGTATATGTTTGTAATATTACTGAAACAGCTTTTTTTCTAAATGAATATTTGATGATCTCTGGAATGGCTGACCCGATTTTGACGGTACTCACAAGCAGATAGCTGTTATAATAGGGAGTAAATTAGGCTACTTTGATTTTAAAATGTTTTTTCGTTAAATATTTTTGGCAAATCCACGCGGACGATGTCGCGAGCACAGCTAGTATTTATATAAATCACACAGATTGAGCTCTATATTAAGAAAGTTAGTAAAAACAAGTGTTCTTAATACTTCTATCGTCGAACTGGTAAGACTAAAAACTGCTGAGACTTGATTTCTCATTGGTTTGACCGTCGAATTAATTTTAATCGAGAAACAAAAAATAAAATTTGAAAAATACCATTTGAATTTACCCAAGTAGATTTAAGTTTACTATCAAATATAAATCTAGTTGTCAGAAAATAAAGATTCGTATTTATTTTTTTTATTTTTTAAAGCAAGTAGGTTATGGTTATATCGTGACTCCCTTATAAGCGAGTTGAAATTCATCTGTTAAAGTTAAAGTTCTCTGAAATGATAAGACATACGTACGTACGTACGTACGTACGTATACGTATACGTATAATCACGTCTTTATCCCATGCGGGGTAGACAGAGCCTAGGGCCATAAGACCTTAGGCCACGTTTAGCATAATGGTAGTTGAAACAGGAAATCAATAGTGATGGGTTGCTAGCCGCATCGCCTATGTCATGATTTCCCCATTCAGGAAGATTAAATGATAAGACAGTAAAATGATATATTTATAAAACAAAATGTACTCACCTAATATATAGTTGAACTGCGCCAGCTGCGCGTTCCTGACTTTCTTGTTGAGGGTGTCACCGGCGTCCGTGTCCACTTCCGACATGAACCCGGCTTCGTACAACTGTTTGTTCACCTGAAATACATCATTTTATTTACAGTCAAATCATCATCATGCAATTGTTTTAGTTAAATCCTAACCGCCGTATTCAGAAACGTTAGATAAGCCCATTTTAACTAAAATATGTTTTGTCTCTTTCTTCCTTACCCGACACTTCACGTGAAAGAACGAGACGAAACACATATTAGCTAAAATAGGCTTTACAAACGTTTCTTAATACGGGGGTAAGATAATAAATAGGTTAGATTGGAAAATGTAGACGGGAATCCCTCTTGTATCACTATCACTACATAGTATAAAACAAAGTCGCTTTCTCTGTCCCTATATCCCTTTGTATGCTTAAATCTTTAAAACTACACAACGGATTTAGATGCGGTTTTTTTTAATTGATAGAGTGATTCAAGAGGAAGGTTTTATGCCCATGCGAAGCCGGGGCGGGTAGCTTATAATAATATAAGAGGATGTATGCGGAAATAACATACGAAAAGAATACATGCATAGCTGGAGTGAAATCAAGCTAAAGTTAAAATAAGCATCAACATTGTTGATGATACAGATCTATAAAAATAAATATTTTCCCTGCGATTTAGACATTTTAAAATTCAAATAATTTATATTCCCACCTGCACAGCGTAGTCATCGAACGCCGGACCGACTGGCACGACGCAGACTTGTCGCGGACTGAGCCAGAAGGGCCACTTGCCGGCGTAGGACTCGCTCAAAATGGCGATCATTCGCTCCACTGAACCCAAGATGGCGCGGTGGATTATTACGGGGCGTTTCTTCTCACCGCTTTCACTGAAAAAAATGTTGATTGATTAAAACTATATTACATTACTTCACTACATAGTATAAAACAAAGTCGCTTTCTCTGTCCCTATGTTCCATTGTATGCTTTTATCTTTAAAACTACGCAACGGATTGTGATGCGGTTTTTTTTTTAATAGATAGAGTGATTCAAGAGGAAGTTTTTTATGCCCATGCGAAGCCGGGGCGGGTCGCTAGTTAAAAATATAGAAATGTTTGACAAGAGTTCATTATCCTTTATATCCTGGGCAAGACACGTAATATGACTCGGATGTATCCCGATGGGCAAAGAAAGAGAGGGAGACCTTGGAGGGAGATTTAGTTCTTCTTTTTGCCAATAGGGGGTATGTTATTATCCTACTTATTTTTGGCAAATAAAAGTGTGTGAAATATTGTACCTCTATACGTGTAAACACGATTTTTTCAAAATATCGTCATCCGACCACAAACTGATTTGGTGTTTTATTTAATAAGTTGTCGGATTTAGAAGAACACAGTGTCTCAAGTGATCGATAGATGGCGTTAATATGTCTCAGTATGGGGAGACTATTAGTACACTAAAATTCGGCGCATTTCTTTGTATGGCGGTTGATTATCTGTAATAGTATAGTATTCTGTGTGTATATGTGTTCTCACACACACATATACACATACACATACACACACACACACATACACACATATACACACACACACACACACACACACACACACACACACACACACACACACACGCACGCACGCACGCACGCACGCACGCACGCACGCACGCACGCACGCACGCACGCACGCACGCACGCACGCACGCACGCACGCACGCACGCACGCACGCACGCACGCGCGCGCGCGCGCACGCGCGCACGCACACACACACACACACACACACACACACACACACACACACACACAGAGAGAGAGAGAGAGAGAGAGAGAGAGAGAGAGAGATTCAGACACGCATATACACAGACACGCATATACACAGACACGCATATACACAGACACGCATATACACAGACACGCATATACACGACACGCACATACACAGAGACACACACACACTATTTACCTGATATAACTGAGGTTGAACCTCTCCGGCAGCTGAAAATCAAGCTGTATGGTAGCGCATTGGTGTGATCTCCTCAACGCGTCCTGTATAGTGATGTCTATTTTGGGACCATAGAACGCCCCATCACCCGGGTTCAGTTGCCAAGGCTTGCCGATGCGGTTTAGCGAGTCTTCTAGGGCCTGAAGAGAATTTACATAAACTGTCACTTTGTCCGCACTGTATTTGATTTCCAAAAATATTCTCAAAGATCTTTGTCACCAAAATCCAAGTTATTGCTAAGTGACATTTTTCCACCACTTCACTTTAACCATCTGACTCTTACTAAACTGACTACTTACTACTGACTTGACGTTTTTGACTTGACTAACTGTTGGACTGAAGAAGATTGTTAATATTGTAACATGCTTGTACCCATATATGCAAATAAAGAATTTGATTGATTGAAGATTTATAAATTCAAGAAAAACAAAGGACTATAGCTGGGCCGAACAAAATATTTAAAAAAAGTTATTAACTGTTAAAATAATAAATTAATATGAAAAACTAGTTATTAACTGATAAAATAATACATTATTGTTAAGGTCGGAAATTAAGCAATTTACCGTGCCGAGTAATATTGGAAAAGCTTTTAAAAGGACTAGGCGAAAACAAGGCCTTTTCAAATGTAGAAGGAAATTAATTTCTGTTTTGGTAAACGCTTGTATAGTGCTTTTCTTACTATTGCGAGGAAACAACGTCAAATTTTACATCGCCAATAAACCAGCGCTCCTTTCCCTTTTTCAAATATTTGGATTCAATTAATTACATACATACATACATATAATCACGTCTTTATCCCATGCGGGGTAGACAGAGCCTAGGGCCATAAGACCTTAGGCCACGTTTAGCATAATGGTAGTTGAAACAGGAAATCAATAGTGATGGGTTGCTAGCCGCATCGCCTATGTCATGATTTCCCCATTCAATTAATTAACTGTAAAAAATTGGCTTTGTTCATAAAAATAACCCTGTATTTGAGCAATAAGTGTATTGTATTGTACCTTTTCAGCCTGGTCCCAGGTGGCGAGATCTCCCAGGTATTTCTCAGGTCTCGTGGATAACTTCAGCTGGAAAGTGAAGCCGAACGTGGAGTACACATGCTCGAGGAACTGGAGGCAGCCAAACTGTCAAGGAATTTTCAGGATTATTATATTATATCTATATTAATATTATAAAGCTGAAGAGTTTGTTTGTTTGTCTGTTTGAACGCTTATAACTTAAAAACTACTGGTCGGATTTGAAATATTCTTTCTGCATATGATAGCTTGATTCTTGGAGAAGGTTATAGGTTATAGTACATACACAACAAGGGCGAGTGAAACCGCGGGTATCAGCTAGTATATTATATGAGGAGAAGGAGTGTTATGTTTTTCGAGTGTATGTCTTGCTTTATTACAACATATTATTTACTATTTACAACAATTTGTACACTAGTTAATTCATGGCGGTTATCTTTACGAGACTGAGATGCCGAAATAAAAAAATAACATCGAAAGGAAATTCTCACCGAATTTTTTGATTATTGTGTGCTACTATAAACTCCGAACTCCCGTCGAACATAAGTTGTGTAAATATAATGTAATAACAGTAAATCTTTACCTATATGTTTAGTATATGTATTGGTTATTATATATTACGTACATACATATAATCACGTCTTTATCCCATGCGGGGTAGACAGAGCCGAGGGTCATAAGACCTTAGGCCACGTTTAGCATAATGATAGTTGAAACAGGAAATCAATAGTGATGGGTTGCTAGCCGCATCGCCATATCTATATATTACGTATTTACGTATTTATTTAAATTTGTATGTATTATATGTAGTTTTTTTTTTAATTTATTTTTGTTCTCTCATCTGACTTGTTGGTTAAAGCCTACGGCTTTAAGTCCGCCATTCACATTTATATGTAATGAAGTTGTGGCGACATTAGCACCACAACAATATCTACAAAGACGCACCACAGATAGCGTTTAAAGCAAGAATCTCAGAACTGCATACAAGATGGCAAATCACTATGAAAGACTAAATCGCGCTTGCAAAGTTTCCACGGATTGGAGCATAAATACAACCTCCGACAAGACATCGTCGGAGCCGCGGTTCCCCAGGCGTAACTAGGGTGTTATAACGTGGCGGGAAGATCTTCCCTTTGTGGCGGTCGAGCATATCCCTATCGCTCCCGTCACTCTCTCCAAAAAGTGAAATAAATAAATGTAAATATCTCACCATTTCCTGTTCAATATGCTGCGGCGCACAGAATATATGCGCATCGTCTTGTTGGAACCTCCTCACTCGAGTGAGACCGGTCAGAGCACCGCTGAGTTCGTTCCGGTGAAGCACGCCGAAGTCCGCCATGCGAAGAGGCAGTTCGCGCCATGAACGAATGCGGTTGTCGAATATTAGGCTGTTGGATCGGAATATCACTACATATTATAAAACAAAGTCGCTTCCCGCGGTGACATAATTGACGTCAATCCGTAAATTATTATATTATACCTAATTAATTTAATCCGTAGTCCGTAAATTTAATTTATTGACTGCACCTTCGCTTTATATCTTTGAGGTTAGTGTATTTGTAAAATCTACTCCTCGTCTCTTTACAAGACTAGCTGATGCCAATAATAGAATAAGAAGAGATCCTACTACATTGAAAACTAGCTGTTCCCCGCGGCTCCGCCCCGCGTGGGACTCGGTTATATCGCGCCCAAAAGTAACCTATGTTTGACCTGAGGTCGTTAACTACATCCATACCAAATTTCATCACAATCGGTCCAGCAGTTTAGCCGTGAAGAGTGACAGACAGACAGACTTTCGCATTTATAATATTAGTATGGAAGTATGGAAGTATGGATAAACAATTTGAATTTTGGTGTCTGTCCCTATGTATGCTGTATGGCTAAATCTTTGAAACTACGCAACGGATTTTGATGCGTTTTTTTAATAGATAGTAATTCAAGAGGATGGTTTATATGTATAAAACATGTATTATATAGCATTGCACGCGTGTGAAGCCGGGGCTGGTCGCTAGTACGATATAAATTAGTCAGGTTGTATGGGTTTTGTTATAACCAGTTTAATAAATAATGAATAAATACATATATAATAAATAAATACATATAGAGACAAATCACACAGATTGAGTTAGCCCCAAAGTAAGTTCGAGACTTGTGTTATGGGATACTAACTCAACCATACTATATTTTTTATAGTAAATACATATATAGATTTAAATAAAAAAAAAGAGCGGCATTCGAGGACTGGCGCGGTAAAGCTATTGCATAGCATTTATCAACTTATGCAATAAATACGAACGCTCGGCCGAGCTGCATGATAGGTGAAGTGGGGGGTGTTATGTTTTATTTTCGTTACGGAATTTCTCGATTCGGTCGCCGCGCTCAAAGCCCGCGATAAAAGCTATGCAATAACTTAAAAATTACAAAAACGTTGTTTGTTTGTAATAACTTTATTGTACTAAAACAAAATTAAATACAAACGCATAGAATTAAAACAGGAGCAATATTATGTGAATATATATTTATGAATGTAGATTTCTCAGAGTTCTATAAAAAATAATAATATTTCACCCTTTTTAAAGAA
Source organism: Apomyelois bistriatella (assembly GCA_947044815.1). Classification (NCBI taxonomy): domain Eukaryota; kingdom Metazoa; phylum Arthropoda; class Insecta; order Lepidoptera; family Pyralidae; genus Apomyelois; species Apomyelois bistriatella. The sequence continues at coordinate 2,224,167 of OX345705.1, forward strand.
AACCCCAATGTAGAATTGATAGAAAAATTACTCTACCTAATAGTGTAAACCGCAAGAAAACATGCTTGGAAGTTTTTAGGTTTATCGCGAGATAGACATCGTGTGCGGGGAATTCATTTTATATAAAGAAATGAATCCTATAAAGAAATTAGTCACCAATATCGTGGGTTACTATCAAACATGTATTTAGACGGTAATTTTGGGACAACCCAAAATTACAAAATTGAAAATCTCGAAATTCCCTCTTTAAATAATATCGTATTATTATATTGCATTATTGTACTATAACTTTGTAACATAACATTGCCTTTTATAATTGTTTGTGTCATAATAAAAACAAAAAAAAAGAAATGAAAAAAAAAAATATTTTTTTTTTTAATTTACATGTCCTAGAATTAAAATAAGCTACTTACCAATGTCCCGGACAGTTCATGGGCTTCAAAGCGAACGTTTCCTTCTCAACGTCGAACGAGAACATGTTGTCGGCGTAGTGGGCCCAGTGGCCAGACGTCTGCCATAACTTGGCGTTGTACATGTTCGGGGTCACCACTTCTTGGAATCCACGAACTCTGGCAAAATAAAATAGATAGTTTGTTATTAATATTTATTGATTAAAAAAGAGTGTGTGTACTTATTTATTTATTAAAACTTTATTGTTCCATAAGAACAAAATACTTATACAATTGGCGGACTTAACGCTAAAAGCATTCTCTACCAGTCAACCATTGGGAGAAACAAAAAAACTGTGCGGCGCAAAAAAGTTACAAGGGAAAATAGGTACTTAAAAATAAACAAATTTACCACGATGGGTATTTTAATGCATATCATACTAAACTACGTAAACATACATACACAATACATACTTTTACCCTTACTTATATATCTACATATATATATATATATATATATATATATATATATATATATATATATATATCTATGCACATACATACGAGTATATAAATATACATTATATAAGCCTACATAAATACTTTTACGAAAACTTTCACAAAGAACTTTCACACGCAGAAGTGAGCATGAACTCTTTTTTTAAAGGTAAATTTACTTATGTGCACGCGTTAGAAGTTTTTATTTTATTTATTATAAACAAAACCATCATATAAGAAAATTTACATTTACATGCTTATAGTTATACTTCTTTAAAATTATTTTTTACTGTTGCTTAACTTCAAAAATATTAAAAACATAGTAAAAACAATATACAATGGCGCACTTATCCCATATAGCCTGATTTCGCTTGGAACTAGTATAAAATTCTAATTTTTAACAAACTCAGATGGATCTAAGCTCAAAGCCAAAACTGATTTTGTGACAGAAAACCCATCTTTATAACAGACAATATATTTGACTACCAATGCACCCCAACTAATATTATAAATGCGAAAGTTAGTTTGTATATTTGTTTGTTACCTCTTCACGCCTTATCTACTGAACCAATCTTCCTGAAATTTCGCATACACATAGCTAGGAGTATTGTGAAGGACATAGGGTACCTTTCATCCCGGGAAAAAGCACTGTTCCCGAGGGAAATTTATGCAGGATAAGCCTAATAAAAAAAGACGGGTAAAAAATAAACTAAGTCGACAACACACCTGTACTGTTCCCTTATAAAATTCACGAGCGTGTTGTAAATATGCGCCCCTCGAGGCTGGAAGAAGCAGGATCCTGGAGACAGCTCGTGGAAGAAATACAGCTCTTGTTCCTGTCACAAAAACGTAGAAATAAGTTCCTTGTTTAAGACGAGACCTCGGTGAACACTAGCGCCACCATCAATTAAAAATCATTATTCACTGAAAACACAAGTTATCAAAAATTCGCTGGATCTGAAGTTAATTTTAAACATATCAAATTATAGTTCTATATAGTTACAAATTGCCAAACTGCTAATTTAAGCAATACTGCAGTTTGTAACTATAGGGAACTATAATTGAATATGTTTAAAATTAACTTCAGATCCAGAGCCTTAATTACATAACACGGATATTTGATAACTTGTGTTTTCAGTGAATAATGATTTTTTAAATGATGGTGGCGCTAGTGTTCACCGAGGTATCATCTTAAACACAATTGTTGCATATTGCACATGCACACGCATCAGGTTAATGTGATGCTAGTGTCAACGAGAATATAATACAAATATGTATTTAGGGACAAATCACACAGATCGAGTTAGCCCCAAAGATAAGATAAGATATTTTATTACAAATGCATACATAGATAACAACCAAGACCCATCAGAAAAAATCGTTTCTAATCTTGACCCGACCGGGGATCGAACCAGGAACCTCCTGAGTAGCGGGCTAGCATGTTAACCATTACGCCACGGAGGTCGTCAAAATAAATAACTAGGAGCGACATTAAACAAATATACACCATTTTTTTTTTGTACAATGACAAGACCTGATTAAAGAAGGCTTTTTTCATTATATGCCTGTAATCGTTGTTTAATATCATTACTATATGTTATTAATATTAGTTTTTATCTTAAAATTTTACTTAAATTTTGGACACATTTTACAGACCGGCTCTTTTAATATGAATGCAGAATGCTTATATTAAAAAGAAGCTTATAAACAAAAACATGACTTATTAGGGAAAAAATATACTAATACTAGCTGTTCCCCGCGGCTTCGCCTCGCGTAGGACTTGGTTATATCGCGCCCAAAAGTAGCCTATGTTTGGCCTCAGGATTTTAACTACATCCCTACCAAATTTCATCACAATTCGTCCAGCAGTTTAGCCGTGAAGAGGTGACAGACAGACAGACAGACAGACAGACAGAATGACAGACAGACAGACAGACTTTCGCATTTATAATATTAGTATGGATTGGAAAGCCACATTATCCCCGAGTGAAATGGTCTGTGTGTACCACGGGCGAAGCCGGGGTCGCCTGCTAGTATTTAATATTCTGGTTAGCACATTGGTACCTTGCCAATCTTCCTGTGGTCCCGTTTGGCTGCTTCCTCCTGGATGACCTCCCATTCTTTGAGTTGTTTGGGCTCAGGGAACGACACTCCGTAAACACGCTGTAGGCTTTCTGCATCCGCTTTACCTTCCCAGTACGTTGCTGAGTTCTGACGAAAAAAAATTGTGTTTATGAGCTATCTTTTTCGTCCGAGCGTGTTTCCCGGTTACATCTTCCGCTTACGTTTCAGAGTCCAGGGTACGCTATTAATGATGGTCTTGATTTGGCGGAACTGGTTATTACAATGGAACGACTGCCGTCTACTGATGCTGATGAATGCTTACCTTACATAATTAACCCGATTCTGTGAAACGTAACAGTATTTTCATAGACTCCCCTGCAGCTTTTCTATTTTCATGACTGTTGAGCTAGGTATATCAATGATTTGTATTCCTTATACAGCCTCATAATTGCTTATATAGTCTTAAAGTGAAACACGCAAGCAAGCAAGAAATAATCCGAATAGAAATGTTTTGACGCAGATTTAGTTCCAGGATCAGTGTGGCAACGTTTTCTCTATTTTTATCTTCAATTAATACATGTTAACCACACCACACCTTATTAGAAAATTAAGTAGTTAACAACAAAGCCACCTAATATTATCGACCAATAACATTGGCAATAAATGACACAATCAAATTCCCCGCCCATTTTTTCTGTGTGCAACGTTGGCTCGCAAGCCAAAATAGTGACACATTTTTCGTGCGCTATGCCACTTCTTGTTAATATTGTAAATTGTGTGGTAAAAAGTAATGAATGACATTAAGATAACGTAACTAAGGTTGGCTGGAAGAAATTTCATCAGCGATAAGTCCGCCTTTGTACACACTATTTGTATTCAACATGTATAATTTGTATGATAATGGTACAATAAAGTGTATATCTATCTATCTATCTATTAGCAGCAGTGGCTGACCTTGGTGACCTTGACCGCTTTGACCTTGCCGGTGTGGCGCACGTGCGGCCCGCGGCACAGGTCGACCAGCGGCCCGCATCTGTACACCGTCGTAGTAGGGGTCTGCACCTTCTCGTTCAAGATTCGAACCTTTAAATAAGAAAACTTTATTACGTATTGAAAATTACAGATTTTATTTTAGAAGTCTAAAACAAGTTTTATCTTCTTGCTCGTTACTGTTTTAGTTGTAACTCAAATATACCTAAATTATAAGTATAAATTAAAATAGAAATAGTTCTGGTTTAGGTAGGTTTTTGCCTACCCTAAGAAAAATGTCTGTGCACGTCACTGATTTCTTACATTTTATCTACTTACCCATTTTTGAGTTAATAATTATAGAATGAGATACCATTTATGAAGATTGATTGATGATAATAATTGATTAAGAAGTAGGTATAAAGAGCAAACAAATAAAATTACACTTATGTACCCACACACATGTAAGTATGTAGAACATTCAGTATTGTATGCGTATCACAGATAAAACAAACAGTACCTGTAGGTCGACCGCCTATCTCGATTCACTCCTATCGTAATGGCTACTTGTATCGCTATCGCCATATTTCGCTCCGCTTAACACACAAAACGCTTTAAAAAATATTGTTTTTGTTAGTGACAACGCATTCGACAATGTAAACAAAAAAAAATTGTTTTAAAGCATTTTGTGTGTTAGGCGGAGCGAAATGTGGCGATAGCGATACACGTAGCCATTACGAGAGGAGAGAATCGATATAGGCGGTCGACCTACTGGGCGACCGAGCTTCGCTCGTTTTAAAATCTTTTTGCGTGAAAATATGGGTAAAATAAAGTTTCCCAGACATGGAACCTAGCAAGATTATCTTTTTGACTATGTAAGAACTATGTTCAAAATTTCAAAGAAATCGTTAGAGCCGTTTTCGAAAACGCGAGTACAAATAAATTTTTTATATTGCTTGTTTAATAGTATAGGATAAATTAGGATTATATTGTACATTTTTATTAAGATCAGGGTTCACGAATTTATAAACTATTTTTTTAACTCCCGTTTCAAGTGTAAACGGTTGTTTCCAATGCCGTATATTTGGGAACAAAAGCAGTACACAGGGACGCAACAGTAAGATGAGAGGGGGTCACAGAGTTAACTAATAATTCTGTTAAGATGATACCTCGGTGAACACTAGCGCCACCGTCATTTAAAAATCATTACTCACTGTAAACACAAGTTATCAAAAATCGCTCTGCTGTAATTAAGGTTCTGGATCTGAAGTTAATTTTAATCATATTAAATTATAGTTCCACTAGCTGTTCCCCGCGGCTCCGCCCCGCGTGGGACTCGGTTATATCGCGCCCAAAAGTAGCCTATGTTTGACCTCAGGACGTTAACTACATCCCTACCAAATTTCATCACAATCGGTCCAGCAGTTTAGCCGTGAAGAGGTGACAGACAGACAGATAGACAGACAGACAGACTTTCGCATTTATAATATTAGTATGGATATGGATATAGTTACAAATTGCAAAACTGCTAAAAGTGGCCGTTTTAAGCATTAATGCAATTTGTAACTATAGAGAATTATAATTTAATATGTTTAAAATTAACTTCAAATCCAGAACCTTAATTACAGCAGAGGGATTTTTGATAACTTGTGCTTTCAGTGAGTAATGATTTTTAAATGACGGTTGCGCTAGTGTGCACCGAGGTATCACCTTAAGCCAGGTACGATAAGAGCCAGTCTTTTAGATTAATATTTTGATGAAGCATACCTATTGTAACAAAGCATCTTGCTGATAAATTTCATGTATTACATACAATTAATTTTGTTAAAATAAATTTAATTTACTAATAATTAAATTTTTACATTTATTAACTTCACTCAAAGGACATACCTTGAAGGGGTTATAGTCAAACATCTCCAAAAGCTGTTCCTTCGTCAGCTCCAACCGTTCGAAGGGCTGCTTCTCTTTAGCAATCTTCTTTATCAGCCCTTCTAGGACGTGGAAATCAGTCGAGGATATCTACAAAAATACAAGAATACCGATTTCATGGACCGTGGACCCAGTGTTACTAATAAAAAAAATATTGTTTTTAAAATAGTTGTTGACTGTCTCAATGGTCCAGTGATTAAAGCGTTTGCCTGTTCACCCGAGGGTCATGAGTTCGATTCCCACGGGAAGCATACTTTGTTTAGTTGTTTCCAGTTAGATTTGGACATTACAGGTTTGAATCACCTGATTGTCTAATAATAATAATATTGATAATTCCGTGCTTTGGAAGGCACATTATGCCGTTGGTCCCGGCTGCCATCTGGTAGTCGTTAAAGTAAACACGATGTGCATGGTCGATTGACCGTGCCATCTACACAAGATGATGATGATTTAGTTTTTTTATAGTATTTTATTAAAGAAAATTATTGCAAAAATAAAATTAATACACTTGAAAATATTTTTTTTAACTTTTAAGGAGCATGTCTGATGTTATTTATCATTTTAGATGCAGTCGGGTAAATAGTTACCATTTTATTGAGACTTACCCCTTTTTCAGGATAGAACATATCATAGTAGAATCCCTCTTCAATGGGAGGACCGTAGCAAAGGCATCCTCCATATACCTAAAAAATAGATCTTATTTTTTATTTATTTCCTGTACAGTTTTGGGCAGATACTGAACCCTGGTCATTACCCTAAGGGCGTCAATTTTATCTGCCCCAGACACACATTGTACACACAAAGACACACGTTGGAAAGTAAGAAATCAAGAACTACCCTAGTTCTTCTTACTTATCAGCTCAGCTTGCTTACTTACTAAAGTTTTTTTTATAATTATTATCGCGGCAATCGAGACTATGGCATAATGGTTAAGATGCTTTTCCCTTGGCCATTTATCACTCTGGATGTCTTGGGCTAGATTCAGTTTGGTCTGGATTCAGACGATGAGACGACGACGAGCGATTTGGATTTTTAATAACTTGTGTTTTCAGTGAATAATGATTTTTAAATGATGGTGGTGCTAGCTTTCACCGAGGTAACATCTTAAGCGGAAGCGTTCATCGCCACATGACGCAACCTGTAGTACTGTAACCTTATGTGGTACTCACTCTTTCCAAAGCCTCGCCAAGCATATGAGCAGATGAGTGCCAGAAAACAGCCTGTGCATCGGTGTTGTCCCAACGAAGGAGCTCCAACTTGCAGTCGCCTTCAAGAGGCCGGTCCAGGTCCCATAGCTCATTGTTGACACGAGCAATGATGGTAGAGTCTGCTAGACCCTGGCTGAAGGGGATGGCACACATGAGCTGATGATTACACAATAGGGTTTAAAAATAGGTCTAAAAAAGATTTTTTTATGGTCTATAGCTACAGGAACCACTTTCCATCAGGCCGGCTGAATGTTTTTTTTTGCCTTCTAAAGGGTATAAAAAAGTTGGTACTGTATTTTATGTATATACAAGCATAAGGTCACTGCACTTTGATGAGCTGAATGAAAGCTGGGGGTCTAAAAACGCCACTTTAGCAATTCATCGAATCGATTCATATTACGAATTCCTTAGCAATTCTGTAGCAATTCCTCTATTTTTTGTAAAATGGTCAATTAAACTTTGCAATACCTCTTCAAAAGAATTGAGAGAAATAGGAATTGCTAAAGAATTGCTAAGAATTCGTAATATGAATTCGATTCGATGAATTGCTAAAGTGGCGTTTTTAGACTCCCTGTACATAGTAAAAGAAAATTTCAACATATTTCGCCCAGAGGCTACTTTAATGGCTGCCTTGATGAAGTTGTTTATGCACAGTACTAGTTGGCTATAAGATACTGTTAACAAGTTTTTCATACCAACTCGTCGCCTTCAAAATCTTTTTTTTTTTGTGTATGCAAGTACTTTATAGATAAAGTTCACAAGTACATAAAAACAATCTATAGATCTATAGAAAGAACATTGAAAGCAGAATATAAACCACAAAAAGGCGGATATTACATCCTTTTTTAAATACTTTTTTTGAACATAGAACCCAATATACAGTAATGACAGCAAAGTGCTGTGCCAACTAGTAGGGTTGCCATATATAGGAAAAGAGAATTGATTAATTATTTAAGCAGTCAATGTGAAGTATGCCATATAGCTGTGTGAATACTTACTATTGGCTCCAGAATTCACTTGTGAGCACAAATAAGGCAATTGGTTATGTACAGTTTGTGTAAATATTGACAATTTACAAAGCCAACTCTATTTGAATTTAATTATTAATCATTCATTTTCTTTACACATATGAATCTGGATATTACCTTTGTTTTACACTATGACCATATGGTCATAGTGTAAAACAAAGGTAATACATCTACAGCATACATATGTATGCTATAGATAGGGCAGTGAGAATTGAAACTTCATTATCCACAAGCTTTGGCCCGTTACTTCATCACCAAGAAAAATAGTTTGCCGCATTTTTATGTGAATCAATGACATGCAAAAACACTTTTTAAAAAATATAAAATATTTTAAAAATACAGTCCACTTAGAAAAATTTAAAAAAAGAGGTTTTTTAAATGTAATTCCTAGCAGGCCAGCAGCCAAATTTAAAAAGTAAAATTTAAAAACTTACCTGATTCCTTTAGCTACATCATAGGGTGTAGTCTTCCACGCTTTAGCTTCCACAGTCTTGCCATCAGGTAGGGTCACCACAATGCTGACATCGGGCTTCGAGGCCAGCTCTTCTACGTACTGAGCCTTGTACTTGTCCCAAAGATCGATCCGTTTCTGGATGTACTCCGGCCATGGGTTCAGCTCAGAGACACCTCCAGTGTCCTCGGCTTTCTTCTTTTTTTCTTTCATCGCTTTCTTTTGTGACTGTAAATTATTTATCAAATAGTTAAAACTTCTGACATTCCAACTGAAACAATTAAAACTGAAAAAATGCTTGGATAAAAGTTGCTTTTTTTGAGGCTTCAACCACGTAGCATGACTATGACAGAGATGGAATATCAACATTTATTTTGAGATTTGTTTAAACATAGAATTTTATTTTATTATAAAGAAATACGTAACAGTCCAGTTAACCCTACAACACAGACCAACTTTTGGAAAACAGCTTGCTTTAAGGTAAGAATTTGTGCCTTATAATATTTTGAATCACTATATTGAAGAATTGAGATACATCAATAATACATACATATGGTAAGAATTAAGATATGTACTTAATTTGTAAATAATAAGACTTAAAATTGCAAACACTCATAAAAATTGCATCATTTATGCAAATTGGTCAAGAAATCATTATAAACTTAGAACTTACTGAAACAAATTTTTATTTAGAATATTAGAATTTTGAAGTAACCATGTAACAATGCATGGCTTTAAGAATAATATGCTACTTATTATGCTGAGCTAGTTTATTAGTAAAATATTCTTTAAAATTTCACACCAGGCACTAAGATCACTAGAATGTTTCAATTGGTTCAAAATAATATTAGGCATACTAAATTTTTTTCAAAGCTTGTGTGTAATGTTTTCTCTTAGTTATTTCTTCAATTTGTATAATACCATTGCTGACGAATCATTACAGGCCTACAAACCCATGTGGCATAGGTCTCCTTCAGGCGGACGACGCAGCGCCCGCGAAGGTTGAATAACTTTAGCATCACGTAGAAATTGAACAAAATTAGGCTTTTTAACTAGATAAATTACTTAAAATCCTGCCTTTTCATTAATATTGAGATTTTGAATATCAGCAGCGGCAGTGTCACCCATCGTGCTCGTGTACTTATTTGACATTGACAAATATAGAATTTCTTCGTGGTTTTCGTGCTGCTGACATTTCGACAGCTTAATTTTATACTTCTTGGCAGTGACAGAAAAGTTTATCACCTTGCCCTCTTATGCAGTCTTTTTTTATTTAAATACTTTTTATTGCCATGGCAACTAGTCCTTTAAGGCCTTTCTTGAATTTATAAATCTTCTTCAACACGTCAAATCTGTAGTCTAGTATGAGTCTAGTCAAGTATGTAAGTAGTCAGAGTCAGATGGCTAAGTAAAGCGGTGGAAGAATAATTTCACTTAGTTTTATAGGGAAACCAGACACAAAAGTAATGATTATTATACCAAGGACCAAGGGCTTAACGTGCCTTCTGAATGGTTCGGTTCGTGGTTCATCCGTAGGAACTCAACAAGATCAAAACTATGCCGCACTCGCCAATAGCGTTACATGCGCGTTTTTTACGAACACTCCGCTAGGCTCTTTTCCTAATTTCTTTATTTTATATCATTCCAAATAAGAGATCAAAAGCTTTGGTCTCAAACCTCCATGAAAGCGATTCAAAATTCTTTCATAAAAAATGACACTATAGAGGTCAGTCATTAGTGGCAATTCAAAATGTCTGCGTGAATAGTAGATTTAACTTCGAAAATTATTTTAATACACCAGTCCTCAAAATAGAAATGTGACACAATCTATACACCCTGAATTATAAAAATTATAGTGATTTAAATTGCAGTCATGACGCAAAAGACACGCCCAATTGAGGCTTTCCAACAGGTTTTGAGTTCTTTCAAAATTTTCGAGAGAAAGTTGGACAAACTACAAGATGATGTTAACTCCCATGGACACGCATTATCTGATCTTAGGGCGCTGGTATCAAATCTTGCTATTGGACTCGATCCTAAAATTTTCCCGCTGAGATCGGATGATAAACGGCCTAAAAAGTCCATGGCTGTACAATATGACAATCATCCGATTCAACCGACAGAAGGTTTCAAAACGAAGAGAAAGAATACTATACAGTCTTTGCCTTCAAAGATGAAGCCGAAGAGTTACCAAGCGCCTCCATTGATTGGAATGAGAGCAGTAGACACGGACCCGACATTTGCTAGAATTACAGTTCCTAAAATAAAACATCCCCAACGACCTGGGAAAGCCGCGTCTCCGCGAAAAGCAACTACTCTCAGAGCGCAAAAAGGCAGGGAGAAGAACAGGACTAAACCAAAGACAAAATAGTGGCGGTTTTTATTTCGAAAAGAAGTTCTTATAGTGTCTAAAAGTCGTGGAAAAAAAATAGTGACGCCACTTTCTTCGCCGATTCGGATAAATTATTGCAACACTGGATACAATTTGTATGAAGAAAAGAAATTGCCAGTTGAAATAAATAGTTACATTTCACGACTTTTTTAGACAAACTGTAATTCAAATAACTTACAAATGAATGGTGTTAAAGTAATCTTAATTTAGGTAAAATAAAAAACACTGTTTATAGTTAAAAGAACATTTTATTTCAGTAACAAGTACAATAGGAATGTATGTTTTTTAAATTGTATAGTAGATAAAAAATAAAAAATGCTAAGAGCCAACTTAAATGATAATACGACGAATATTTATTATTCAGTACATAGCAATAGTCATGCAAAATTTTGACAAGTATCAAAAACTACACAAGGCATTTTGGTTCTCAAAGTAACAACAAGTAATAGTAGATAAGCAAATCATTATAAATCATGATAAAAACTTTAAAAAAATTGCACAAATACTTAAAAATATTTTTGCTTCAATTAAGACAGAAGCAATTTTTCTTTTATGTTTACATTTTCAGAACGTAATTCTGAGTCCAGTCACAACAATAAAAAACTTGCTGTTCGTATTCGCGTTTCAACATTGCTTTTTATGACGCTAGAGGGCGACAGTATAAACGCATAGAAATATAAACATGATAATCGACTTCATTAAAAATATTTCGTTAAAAAACTGAGATCGTATTATATCGTCTCTTTAAAGACCAAATCAGGCACTTGGACTTATACAAATTAAGTCGAAATCGGTTTATCAACTATTCACAATGACAATAAAATAAAATTGAAATAAAATGGTGATTTTCAAATCCGTATTACAGTGCCACACAAAAGAATAAACCGCAATAGAGGGCTTAGATAGTGTTTCCACTTAAATGACAACATTGCTTTATTTTGTTTCGGTGTTGCCATCGTAATCCTTTTAAATGGAGGAATATTACGACCAATAACAATTCATAAAAGATTAGTACGCGAGATGGTGCAATACATGATAAAAGTATTGTAAAAATCTGGCTATCTCGCTTACTAAGACTAAAACGTCATGGTATTTCCTCTGGGGGGGTTACCATCATCTCTAAAAACCTGCAAAAACGATTGAGTAAGGGAGAATTTAATCGTGTATACTCAATACGTTATTACGCCATCTCGCTCACTCACTTGTTTCGTGGCTGCTAAAAACATTGATGGTAACTTCCCAGCTCTTTATTGCGCCATCTCGCTCACATACTCGTTTCGTGGCTGCTAAATACATTAATGGTAACCCCCCATTTCTTTTGTATAGCATTCAAATCGGATTTTACGCCAATATTCTACTTTCTTTCGACAATTGCATCTATGTCCAAACCACTAGACGTATCATCTAAAGACATCCTAAACAGTTGAGCGTGTTGCCATGCCACTTCACCCGTGCCGCCAGACAGTGTTGCCGTTATTATGACCGAATTAAATTCGCGGTCGAACGTTGTTGGTGTTTCTAGGAAAATTAAAAAAAAAGTCAAAAACTCATCAGTAACAGTCAAGTATTGTTGATGATGGAGTCTGCCATGTTTGCTTAAGGTGATACCTCGGTGAACACTAACTAAATATGTTTAAAATTAACTTCAGATCCAGAACCTTAATTACATAACACGGATTTTTGATAACTTTTGGTTTCAGTGAATAATGATTTTTAAACGATGGTGGCGCTAGTGTTCACCAAGGTCTCGTCTTAATAACAGGTTACAATAGTTTGTTATCCCATTTACAAAACATTCTAATTCAATTCAAACACTTTTGCGAACAGGTAACGAGATAACAATAACAGTTATTTGTTATCTACGTCAAAAGGCGTTACTGTCAGCTAAAGTGTCAAAAAAATGAGCACTTACCATTCAATTTAGCAGCGACAGGCTCCCGATCATCAAACTTCACAGTCCAGTCCACGCGACCAGACTCGTACACGGTCGTTGTCACTCTTATGCTCAGCCGCTTGCACACCAGCTCACCAGAAGTGCTGAGTCGCCAGGATATAGTGCCTGTGGTGTCGCCAGAATCCTCTGAAAAAAAAATCTAAACAATTAGAGAAATTATCGAGTAGGTCAAATATACATTTCCCGAGCAATTTCTCTTACAAACATTCCACTCTTTCGCCGAATCATAGATTAAAGAATATTTTTCCTGACGAACTCCGTGGCGTAATGGTTTAGATGCCTGTCTGCTACTCAAGAGGCTCTGGGTTCGATCCCCGGTCAGGTCAAGATGAAAAATGATCTTTTCTGATTGGCCTGGGTCTTGAATGTTAATCTATATATGTATTTGTTATAAAAATATATTATCGTTGAGTTAGTATCCCATAACACAACTTTGGGGCTAACTCAATCTGTGTGATTTGTCCGTATATATTTATTTATATTTTCAATTACTGCAAAGAAATGCGCCGATTCTAGTGTTTAAATAGTTGAAATCGGTCCAGTCATAAACGAAAATTAAAGAGATAAAAACAATAAAAATATATTAACCAAAAAAAAATACACAAACAAATAGAAACAACGAATAGAAAATATAATAAAATATAAAATAATAAAAACAACAAAAAAAAAAAAAATCAGAACGAGTATGTGTCACAAGAAGGACACGCTGATTTCAACTAAAAAGGCATTTAAATTGAAACCGAACGTGTTACTAACATACCGTCTCTGGCCAGATACACCATCCCCCAGTCCTCCTCCACCGCCCTGCCCGCCCGCGCCGCCCGCCACCGCCCGCGCCCCCACCCCCGCAGCACGCGCGGCTCCGCGCCGTCCCGCGACACTCGGTACTCGTCCCCGGCCGGGTAGTACCGGATGCGGTGGCTGCCCGGCCGGTCCAGCTCGAATGTGTGGCCTTTGTTTGTGCCGATCTCGCCCCGGCCTTGCCGCCATTCTTTCGAGCCGGATATCCGGCCGTGGGACTCGTAGTCGCTGGGTTTTCTTAATAAAATGTCATGTCATGTTTAACGTCTAAACATATTATGGTGAATTCAATATATTAGGTGAATTTAAATCAACTGCAAGTGTTTTAAGGGCAGATTCAGACCACTAAACTGAACAACTTTCCTAAATAAACTTATGTCAAATCAAAACTTATGTCAAATCTTTAAAACTACGCAACGGATTTTGATGCGGTTTTTTTTAATAGATTGAGTGATTCAAGAAGAAGGTTGACGCCCATGCGAAGCCGGGGTGGGTCGCTAGTTCAATATAAACGTTCACTTCCGGAAATATTTAACTAAAACACCACTTGATAGCGATAGTAGTAGATAACGCGCATTTCATAATCCCCAAAAATCCTTAAAAAATTCTATTACGTTAATAATATAATAATATTTAAGTACCTATTTTCTTTTGTTAAGACGACAAAGAGACACTTAGAAAGAAATAGTAAATTTAAAATTCACATAAACATACCACAATTGAAATATAAAAACTGACATTGGCATTGCACGGAACCCTCTTCACGCGAGTGAATTCGCAATTTTGTTCTTAAGTTTCTATTGCGATTCTGCTAGAAAAATTTCTATAGAAATAAGTAACTTGTACTAAATTTCCTATGTTTGTATTTGAGAGTACATGAATTAAATAAATCACAACATAGCATAAAACAAAGTCGCTTTCGCTGTCGAGGAAGGTTTTTATGCTCATGTAAAGCCGCGGTCGCTAGTAATTTAATAAATAAATGTTTTATCTATCTTTATCTATATGTGTACCTTTCAACCATAAGTTGTACGAGTTCTTCAAGCCCCCTCTTGGTAAGATACCGCCGCCTAGCCTCCGACACCTGGCGTTGCCTGTTTTCCCTTAGTGCTAGTATCGTCTCTATCAGCTCCACTTCACTGCATTGGTTTCTTCTGGTTAGTACCTAAAATATATTTAATTTTTAAAATATTTTTTCAATGAAATAAAGACCATATGAACTAAGAAATAGGGTTAAAAATAATTTCTTTCTGCTTACTGGTTTACCATGTCCCATCTAGAAAGTCATTAAATCTGTAGCTGTATTAAAAATACTACTCGACCTTATATTCTTAGAAATAAGGTTGCCTTTGATTTCGTGCAACTACTAAAATAATTTACCATTTGCAAACGATACTAGACCATATATACTTGGAAATAAGGTTGAAAATCACATTTTTATTGTTACTGTTTTACCTCTAAATGATATCTTGCTTATATTATATGACGTAAGACAGCTTTTTTCCTCATCCATGACTGTGTATTGTGAGTTGCAAGCAATACTAGACCAAATACGCTTCACAATAGGGCTGATATTGCTTCGCATACAAGTATCACTAATGCTCAAAATATTTGAATGTAAAGCCGTAAGTATGTGTAGATGTGAATAATAAGCGTGTGGTACTCACGGTGCAGCGCAGGATAGCAGATGATGCGAAATTAAAGATGATAGGTATGAAAGCACAGCGATTTATTCACCACTTCACAAATAAAGCACGAAATGTACAGCTTATTATAGAAGGTCAGGATGAGACTGAGAATGGTAAGCAAAAGCAATGCAAAAAATGATATGTTCGAGCGAGCAAACAAAGAAGTAGACGTAGGCACAATACGAGCGCGAGTTGCGTGCGTCTGGCGTCGGAACCAAATTCAGACTATGGAATGCAGCGGCTGCCGCTGGCGCCGGCCAGCGACACCACCCGAAGTAGACCGACTCCAGCCGATCGCAAACGTTATCGCGTTGCTACGCAAATTATCCTTACATATAAAATCGGCTCGTTTGTCCGCTCAATATTTTGTACGTTGACATGTAAATAGCAAAATAAGTTATATTTAAATTGTAACCATGTTACAGATAAATAAATATTAACAAAGTGTACCTACAAAATATATCTAGACCAAACATAATAGATTGGAAAATTGTTAACACAATAATTAATAAAAATTGTTAACAATAATAAAAAACACTAAAGTTGCTAACCAATTGTTAAGTATTGTTGAAATTTAACAATAATTGGAGATTAACAAAAAGAAATATCAACGAAATAAAAAATCAATAAGGATTAAAAAAAATAATATAATGTGGAGGCACGCCACAAATGCTTACAAACAATACTCGACCATATCAACTAGGCAATAAGGATAAAATCACGTTTTTATGGTTGCTGATGTACCTCCAAGTGACATCTTGAAGGTCATCTCTAAACAATGCTATGACGTAAGACAGCTTTTTGCCTCATCCATGACTGTGTATTGTGAGTTGCAAGCAATACTCGACCAAATACGCTTCACAATAGGTCTGATATTGCTTCGCATACAAGTATCACTAATGCTCAAAATATTTGAATGCTTACAAACAATACTGGACCATATGACCTAGGTAATAAGGATCAAAATCACCTCTTTATGGTTGCTGGTGTACCTCCAAGTGACATCTTGAAGGTCATCTCTGGACAATGCTATCACGTAAGACAGCTTTTTGCCCCATCCATGGCTGTATAAGAGAGGCGCGTTAAGTTTGCCCTCGCAAGGGTCTACGTGGATCCATTTGTTAGCATCGTAGTCGAAAACCTGTGAAAATTATTTTCTATACTAATAATATAAAAAGGAAAGATTTGTATTTTTGTGTGTATGTTTGTAATGAATAAACTCAAAAACTATACTGAGCTGATTTTAAAAATTTCGTTCACTATTGGGAATAGCTACATTCATCCTGAGTGCACCACGACAGAAGCCGGGGTGGACTACTAGTAGTTAATAAATAAATAATAATTAAACTTGCTTATAATTAAACAGTTAATTAAATAATTTTATGAACTATAGCGAGCTCTATCTTAGACCACACCTGCACTTAATAAGGTGAAACCGTGATCAATCACTTGCTGCTTTAAGTACTTTAAAAAAAATTACATTTTAAGCTAATCTGTAAAAATGGGTTACGGCGATGAGACAACAGCTCTATTTTAATAAACAACATCGCCAAATTTGGCATAACCTGGGCTCTGAAGCGTATAGATGCAACTAGGAAACATGCTCGGACGAGATAGACACAAATTCAAATTTATTTATTTAGTGAACATAGGTAGTACAAAACAAATAGATGGTATACAAAAGCGGGTTTCAATACATGGTATACAATATAATCTGTGTCCATACTGACCTCGCACCACACGTGGTCGGTAACATCGTACACGTATCTGGTGTCGTATCCGAGCGAGCGGCACATTAACGTGAAGCAGTTGGCCCACTCCCCGCAGCGGCCGCGACGGGATTTCAAAAGGGCGCGGGGGTCGTTGTAGCGGGGGAAATCTACCTCCACTTCACAATTGGCGCATCTATATATCTGTAATCAATAATCACTACATAGTATAAAACAAAGTCGGTTTCTCTGTCCCTATGTCCCTTTGTATGCTTAAATCTTTGAAACTACGCATCGGATTTTGATGCGGTTTTTTTTAATAGATAGAGTGATTCAAGAGTAACGTTTTTATGCCCATGCGAAGCCGGGGCGGGCTGCTAGTTTTTATTAAATTTATGTCAATATGGAACTTAAATCGTCACCACAAGCCCTATTTTCATTTGATGTAAAAACATTATTTGTTTTGTAAGTAGTATATAATTGTTTTGCTAATTTACTATGGCGCAGAATAGCCTGAGCGAAATACAGCTAGTCTTAGATAGAAAGGAATGGTTTTGATAATGGAGATTTTGTAACACATTTTGTATTTGGTAAGATTTTTTCAAATTTGCACGTCTTTTTTGGCAAAATGTAATGGCACACTAAACATTGTTGCATAACACATCCATTGTACATTTATGCAAATGAAGAAATAAATGAACAAATTAACATTTATGCAAATAAAGAAATATATAAATTAACATTTATGCAATTAAAGAAATAAATAAACAAATTTATATTTATGCAAATCAAAGAAATAACTAAATTAATTAAATATACCCTTACTTCTAAATTGCAATTCTCAGTTTCAGTCCTAAGTGTCGAAGAACGGATAAAGTTGGTGGTCCCACCGCAGTGAGGACAAGCAGGCTTGTCTACCCACGAGAAGAACTTGTATTTGAACCAGCTCATCAGCTCCATCAACAGTGCTATGTCGAATGGCATGTCTAAGCTCTTGATTTCTCCTGTAAATAATTTTTTTATCATATTATCCTAAAGATTCCTCGATGCAATCCAATCCGGAAACACAGAATACAGAATACTATACTAGTAAAGATATTCAACCACCATATAAAGAAATGTGCCGACTTTTAGTGTACTAATAGAGCCCTCCCCATAAAGAGACATATTAACGCCATCAAATCACTTAAGACACTGTCTGTCTAAGTCTGAAATCTTCACTACATTGTATAAAACGAAGTCGCTTTCTCTGTCCCTATATCCCTATGTATGCTTAAATCTTTAAAACAACGCAACGGATTTTGATGCGGTTTTTTTAAATAGATAGAGTGATTCAAGAGGAAGGTTTTTATGCGGGGCGGGGCGGGTCGCTAGTACTAAATAAAGCACAAAATCTTAACAATACGAAAAATAAGCGGGATTTTTAACTTGATTGAATTTTTTATCCTTGTAGCGCCACCTATAAGCAAGAAAAAGAACTAAATCTTTTTCTTAGGGCTTTTTCTTCTTCTTCAATAAGAGGACATGCCGGAATCTAGGGTCCGTTCAAACAAAAAGAATTAATTTTACCCTACTTAAGGATTTAAAACATAAAACACATGATCTCCCTTTATTTTTATGTCCTGCCATCAATTTTCCTTAGGAGCGCTGTTGTAGAAGGAATCTGCCACATGACCAAATTGAGACTTATGAGAATTATTATACCCTTGATAAATAATTGGTTTTAACTGTAATCTGCAGTAGTACAAACAACAAGAGCATGACAACTTAACGGTTCTTGCTTGCTGACAACTTGTAGCCTAATGACTGAAAGTCTGACATCTCACCAGACTTAATCTTCTTCTGTTGTGCTCTCACTCTGTCTATGGCCATCAGCTGCAGCGTCACGATGGGGATGTGCGCCCGCGCAAGTTCTTGTAGTTCATCGTCTTCGTACTTTATCATGTTGTTGAATAACGCTTGTGTCTTTGTCAAAAGCGGGCATGTGCTTTTCTATAAATAAAAATATAATTTGATAACACTACAATTTTTACAAATGCTAGCTTTTTCCCGCAGCTTCGCCCGCATGAATTACCCTCGGGAACATTGCTTTTTCCCAGGATGAAAGGTACTCTATATCCTTCTCAATACTCCTAGCTATGTGTATGCGAAATTTAAGGAAGATTGGTTCAGTAGATAGGGCGTGAGAGGTAACAAACAAACCAATATACAAACTCACTTTCGCATTTATAATATTAGTTGGGATTTAAAGGTTTGCAATGTAAAATTTATATAGGTTTTTTATAATGGGGCTAGTTCAATCTCTGTGATTTGTCCATATAAATATACATATATATTTACTCCCATGGGAATTCCGTAATGAAATATAGCCCATGTGTTGTTCCAGAGTCTAAGCAATCTCCATTACAAATTTCAGCCAAATCGGTTTAGCCGTTTTCCTTAGAAAGAGGAACAAACATCCATACATGGTTGCAAATAAAGTGATCATACCAATACATTTGCAGGCAAGAACTTAGGTTTTTTTGCCGGTGTGTTTTGAAAAGACTTAATGGTGACCCTTTTCTGGTCCAGGGCTCCAAAACAGAAGCACAGCTTTCTTTCAATCGTTGCTTGAGCAATCCTCAATTTGCTAAGAGAATACTCCTTTGGGTATGTCATGCTGTCTGCTACCTGGAAATAGACACAATGTGCACTGATGATTTTACAAATCATATTTTTTTTCTATAAGGAAAGACTTTGTTTGTTTGCATTGAATAGGCTTCGTAACTACAAGACTGATTTGAAAAATTATTTCATCGTTGGAAAGCCACACTATCCCTGAGTGACATAAGCTATGTATGTACCATGAGTGAAGCCAGGTTGAACTGGTTAATAGATAAAAGTGTATGTTAATTTTTTTACCTACAACTGAATCAGATTTGGTAAAACTTGGTATGTACACGGATTGAACTTTGTGGAAGAACATGGGCTACTTTTTAAGGCGTAACAGAGTAAGCAGCTAGTTCACAATGTCAACATAATGATAAAAAATAATAATAATAAATTTATTTTTTTTTAACCGATTTGCTTTATAGATTAGGCGATGGGTGTCTGTCCCACCTTTTTTTTCCAATCTACCAACCCAAATTGCCTAAGCTCATGATTTACAGGAGTCTAGAACGATGTTTGTAAAGTGGAGAAATAAATGAAGGGCTTACCGACTGAAACCCTACATATTTCATATAGTCACCCAAAGCCTCGCACTCTAAACACTTCTTCAGAACATCGCTTTTTAATGTCCGTAATTCATAATCATGGGGATTTTCTAAAATAATGTTTATTTGTCGCAGAACTTCGTATAGAATATCACTGAATTTATCACTATCCCGAACACTCTGCTCGATCAAAGCCAACCGTGCCATATCTTCCATCTTTATATTACTTGTTTAAATACTTAAAATCTTTTAAAACATTAAATTTATTGTAATTATTGAATTTACAAATACACGGCAGTGATAAGACACTTGTCAAATTTTGATTTGTAATGGTTGGATTGTTCCAATACAAATCGAAATGTCAATATCATCTGATCGAAAAGCTATGGAAAATTGAAATTATTGTGTGAACCTGTCATATACAAATGACAGGCAAATGTCAATAGAAATGTACTCACTTACAACAATGGTTCATAATGGAATGGAACCACGGAACAAAAGCGTTGCTAGTTATGAAAATTCACTGTCAAAATATTGGTAATTTTTATTCTTATTGAAAAAATTAAGAAACCTTATCAAATGTTGTCTTGTTTCGATGGTAAAAATTATCAATATTACACCATCGTAATTTGGTACTTATGTTCTCAGGTGGCTTACCACCATCTCTTAAAACCATGCATGTTCCAGTGAGTAAACGGGACAGCGCAATACATGATGTAAGGCGACATCTCCCTTACTCACTGGATCTTGCATGGTTTTTGGAGATGGTAGTAGGCCACCTGGTGGCCAAGAGACGATAGTAGTAACCCCCCTGGGGGGTTACTACCGTCTCTTACAACCATGCAAGTTCCAGTGAGTAAGTGAGACAGCGCGATACAAGATGTAATGCGACATGCGCCCCTTACTCACTGGATCTTGCATGGTTTTAAGACATGATAGTAACCCCCCTGTTGCTATGGTAGGAAAAATCGTAAACATTAAATAATGCAGCAATCACGTAAGAAATAAGTATGCGAAAACATACATTAGTCTCTGGTAAATCACCAAATACCGGTATAAAACACAAGTGCTTTAATAATTTTGCTCTAGATTTTATTTAGCTAGGTACCTATACCTTTGAAATAATGCAAAACAAAAACTTATTTCAGACTAGTGTACTTACATTTCTCATGTATTGTTTGTTTTATCACCATCTTGCGTGTCAATAACGCCTGGCGAAATTTAAGAGCAAACCTTCACAGTTTCACATAGAACTGAGTTGGCCACGGAGGGTACCTTTATAGGATATAGAGTAGATAATGTGTAATTTCTCTGTAACTGGAACTTTATTCCCGCTGTAGCATTGGAACTCACGATTTACGCATCAATAAGACACTGCACCTCCTTTGATAATAAACATATCTAGTATCAAAGTACAACTCATAGGCAAATTAAGAAATATCCATACTTATACATATCCATACTAATATTATAAATGCGAAAGTCTGTCTGTCTGTCTGTCACTCTTCACGGCTAAACTGTTGGACCGATTGTGATGAAATTTGGTAGGGATGTAGTTAACGACCTGAGGTCAAACATAGGCTACTTTTAGGCGCGATATAACCGAGTCCCACGCGAGGCGAAACCGCGGGCAACAGCTAGTTTACTTATAATTCTTATAATTCATTTATTTTATGTCACTTACTTAAGTAGTTACCTACGTATATTCTTCATCATTTCAGTCGCAATCGCAAGCAGTCCATTTGACTACTGCAGTCCAAATAGGTAGGTATACCTTGGTAGGTAAGGTCCAAGATTTCCAGATTGAACAGTTGGAAGCGGTCTGCATATAGCGCTTGCGACTTTCTTCTAATCATCTGGTCAGTGGAAGTCACACTGTTCTTGCCCGTGGTGGTCATTCGAGAACCATTCTGTCTGACCCTTTGGCCATTGGTTCTCTGCACTCTGTACTTTGCTGGCCCGAAGATTATCACTCGTACAGAAAAAAATATTCAGTCTCAAATTTGCAGAATTTCCTCTCACATCTCGGAATTGGCTTTTACATGCGCGCTATGTTAGAGGCGAACATGCCCAGTGCTTGGAGTTGGCTGATGATCTGCAGAAGCACTGTGAGAACAAGCATAGATATGCACATTTCATAAAGGTAAGTGGGCGGATTTTGCTAAGACTTTCGCCACCACCAGTCGAGATTCGACCACTCGCTATAATCTACAGCTTTGGTTTAACAAAAGTCTAACAAAAGCATAGGTACGCTCGAAAAACAGACAGGCAAAAAAAAGATCGTGCCTACTCTCTGTTTGATATTTGTGGCCTGCGAAATGGAGATCCATATTATCCATAGATTAAAAAAAAAAATTTGCGTCACACTTCTTTGATAATATCAGAGGAAAAGACACACTGTAGGTCGCTACGCCGCCGCCATCTTAGTTAGTTAGGGGGCACTGGTAGTGCCTCTATAGACAAAATATATAGATAGGTATAGACCTATATATTTTGTCTATGGTATATTAATTGCCTATAATACCAGAAGGTAGACAAAACAATTCACCATCATTCGTCATCAACATAATATCTTTTCCAGGCGTCTGTGCTGGCTGATGCAGGCCGATATCAAGAGGCGTTGGAGCGGTACCACAGCTGCATCAGGTTGCAGCCACAAGACCCTGAACCTTTGAAAGAAGTGGCCAAGTGTCTGTAAGATATTTTATTTTTAACCGACTTCAATAAAGGAGGAGGTTCTTAATTCGTCGGAATGTTTAGTTAATAGGTTTTTGGTGAATTCCCCCGTAATGTGACGGTCCCCAAGATTCATTAAGCTGCATGATTCCTAGCTAAGGGTCAATTCTTGCTAAAAAGAGCCATTTATAACTTTATCAGAGGAATTTTGGACTTAATGATATTATAATGTTTTCAGATTCCGCCAGGGTCGCTACCAGCTATCTCTTGAGGCTTACTTAGAGGCTGATAAGTTGACGAAACATCCAGATCCTGATGTTTATTGTGCTTTAGGTAAGAGCAGGGGGGTTACTACCGTCTCTTAGAACCATGCAAGATCCAGTGAGTAAGGGAGATGTCGCCTTACATCATGTATTGCTCTGTCTCGCTTACTCACTGGATCTTGCATAGTTGGTATATAGTGTACTATTATTGCATCTTTTCTCAAATAATTTAAGATGAACAATTTTAAAGCTGAAAGATATCCTATTTTCAATGTAAGACTACCTCCTATATGTCTACCTCCTACCTACTTATTGTAATCTTTTAAAGTGCAATATAGTTTAAAATAAATACTTTTAAATAAATACCTGAATAGATATGTAGGCGATGGGCTAGAAACCTGTCATTATTTCTGAACAGGAGTTAAGAAATTGGAAGGGGAGGATCCATAGAGAGAATTAGTCATCTACAAGCTCAACATACTTATTTATATCTATACTAATGCGAAATTATGTTTGTCCTTCTGTCTGTTGCGCTTCTGCGGCAAAACCGTTAGACAGATGTTGATTTGATAGTCTAATGGACATGGTTAACGGACTGGGGGTAAAACAAGGCTACTTTTTGATACGATATAATCGAGTAACAGGCGGGTGGAGCCATGAGCTACAACAACCAATAAGAGATAAATATGTGAAATAGATGTCTATTTTGTTTTTCAAATTATTCATCTAAATATTCACCGAAAATGTTGTTTCCAATTTAAGCTGAATGTGCATGGAACCTGGGTGATACCGAGAGAGGAGTGGAGTGGGCGAGAGCGGGGGTGCAGGCAGGAGGCGGGGAGAGGGCCGGAGCTCTGCTTGCCAAGCTGCTGCTGGCGTGCGATGACGTCACAGGAGCGCTCCTAGCTTACGACCAAGTGTTGACGTATGTTGGTGGAACAAACGTTCGGAAGTCGACTAGTGGAAATATTCATTGAGCTTTATCGCTTTTATACATTTGCTTGCTTGATTTTCCCTGTTGCTGACTCTGTAGATAAGCGCCACTTCATATAGTTTACGCTCACGAATTATTATTCAACTTCTATTTTCACAAAAATCTTTTAAATTTCTAGATCACACGCCTGCGGTGCCGACACTCTCGCCGCGGCCGGAGCTCTATGCCTGCGATCTGGAGACCCTCGCCACGCATTCCAGCTGCTAGGAGCCGCTTTAGCCCAGCAGCCCACACAACATGCAGCCGCTTTAGCGCTGGCCGCCATGATGCTGCAGCACAAGGATGTGGATGCAGCGCTGGCGAGGTTGAAGTCAGCGCTGTCCGCCCATCCTACCTGCGTAGCCGCCCATACTAATCTTGGATTGGCTTTGTTGGCCAAGAAGAAGTTTATTGCCGTAAGAATCCGTTTATTTGTTGTAGCCGAGCCGAAATAGACAAACGGCAATGATGATATTATCTAAATACATGTTTATGTATTGACTAGCTGTTCCCCGCGGCTCCGCCCCGCGTGGGACTCGGTTACATCACGCCCAAAAGTAGCCTATGTTTGACCTCAGGTCATTAACTACATCCCTACCAAATTTCATCACAATCGGTCCAGCCGTTTAGCCGTGAAGAGGTGACAGACAGACAGACAGACAGACTTTCGCATTTATAATATTAGTATGAATTACAGACTCGTCGCGTAAAGAAAACTAGTTTATAACGGCTTAGCAGCAGCAATACTACTGGACACGGGTGGCGAGAGTGGAGGGTATTTAGGTATACTTATTATACCACAGGCCCTCACCTGCCTTCAGAGAGCTGTCTGGGCAGCCCCGCTGAGCGGGCGGGCGGCCCACGACCTGGGTTTGGCTCTGCTGCTCTGCAAGAGACCCGCCTCGGCCTTCTGCAGGCTGGCTACAGCAGCAGCGTTGCAGCCCACGCAGCCATATACCGTAACTATTGAGTTGTACCATAGTAGTTCCTAAAAGGCTTTTCTTCTTAGTCGTACCTTCTTGACAGAGTGGTAGATTGGGTTGCTTCATGGCCGCTGCTCTTGCGATCCTTATCCACACATCTCTGTCTGCGGCTTTCTTGGAAACTTCTGTTACTGAGTACTGTGTTACAGCTTTGGCCTGTAAATACATGGCGCCTCGACGCGTCGGCTCTTCGTTGGTCAACTGAACGCTTTCCTTTACGAACACTCTACTTTTCCAAAAAATTTCAAACGTCGGTGAATCACTCGGGCGCAGAAAAATAAAGTTATCATCAAATAGACATGTCAAGATATAAAATGATCTTATTATAATATAAATACCTACCTGAGTAATCTTTGAACATGAAGGCTATGTGTGTGTTTATCAGGTCCTCCTCATCGGAGTAACCCTGGAACGTCTAGGAGACAGCCGAGCAGACGCGGCATATGCCAGGGCTGTGACGCTGTCTCCTGACGATCCTCTCATCAGGCTGAATATGGCTGGGCGTCACGCTCGAATGGGGAGATTGACGGAGGCGGTAGAAGAAGCTGGATTGACTGCTGGGCTGTTGCAAGGCCAGGGGAAGATAGATGCACAGGTAAAGGAGAAAATTATAGAAAACAAGAGTTTGGAAACAGCGTAGGAAGTAGCTGGAATACGAGCCGCAATCACGGCAAATAACACCAGATTTGTGACGTTGCCTCCAGACGTTCTTCTTATTTCGATGATAAAACAGCCAATGGAACTGCTTAAATATTCTGATGCTTTATATATGATAAGTTGGGGAACAGTTAAATATATTCGCATATTAATATCGACTCGTGTGTGACGCTGTTTCCAGACTATCAGCCGAAATCCAACTGCTATCGCTGGATGGCTGTAGCCGTGATGGTGGCCATAAAGGAAAGGAAGAAGTTCCGAAGTAGAGCGAGCTAAATAAACATTTTTCTCATTACAGCTGGCTAGTTCTCTAGCCACATTGCTAGCCCTTCTCCGCGATGCTGGAGTGGAATTGCATCAGCTGCCACCAGCATTACCTGATGAAGGAGACCCTGCTCCATCTTCAGGAGACCCTGAACCAAGCACTCCCAATGAAGAGCATAACATGGAGCCGGATGAAGTTTGAATAATGAATTTAATTGACTCAATAAAGGAACTTATAAAATCTGTTGATTTTTTTATTTTGAGACTTAAAATTAATTAAAGTAATCATTATCACTAACTACAAGGCGTCCACTGTTGGACAGAATCCTCCATTATAGGTTTCTATTCTGACAGATTTGAGAGGCCGATAGATTTAAAAAAATTTGCTCGCACGCGATTTCCAAATTCTTTGTGACCCGAATCCAGCATTGAGACAAAAAGTATTTTGCAATGGCGACCATGTACTATCAGCAAATGCAGAGCTTTTATCATCCACCACCAGATGGCTCAACTACATCAAAGTATCAGTAGGTACCCATAGTATGAGATAGAATGTTGTATGGAATTTCTTAGTTGTCTTACTAAGTGGTATCAATGCCAAAAATGGTTGTCTATCAAAAAATTTATGCAAATCACATTGAAGTGTTATACATTATAGGTAATGCGCCGTGGTTAACTATTAAAATTTTTATGGCAGTCAACGAAACATTTCATAACAAAATAATCAACGATAAGCAGTAAATGAATAATAAGCCGGCAAGTGAAAGTTGTACTTGTTAACAATAGTGTTCCGTACACAAGATGATTATTTAGAACCAGCCAAAACTTATAATAGGTTAGGTAAGTTAGGTACCTCTCTAAATGAATTTTAACATAGATTATAAAAAAAATTGCGTTAGAGCCGCGCGCGATTCCTAGTTCTATGAATTTTACCATACCTACACTTTAACAATAGAACTAAGAATCGCGCGCGGATCTCGACGCAATTTTTTTTAAATCTATGCTTTAACAATTTGGCTGAGGTAATAAAGTCATCCAGTCTGGTGACAAGAGCAAGTTTTACTCGCTTTGCTTACAATAAAATATTATCGAATCAAAACGGCTATAGACTGCCCTAACTATGTTAAATTGTCTGCTTGTCCACCTCTATATAGAAATGATTTTAATTTACGTAAAACATGAAACATTAGGGTTCCTTTGTCTTATAGATACAGGGTCTCAAAAAACGGACATTTGATATCAAATTCAGATGCAAATGGTCTCCGAGCAAAGCATTGGACCTACAGACAGTGCCCCTAGTATGAGTTTTTCTAAACGCAGACGCTAGCGACTGCGTTAGCGATTTAGTATGACAAACCTGTACAGCGCCTCTGGTGGATAGTAAGGCAACTAAGAAATTCCATACAAAATCCTAACGCAGCCGCTAACGTCTGCGTTAAGAAAATCTCATACTAGGGGTACAGGCATGGCAACACCATGGGGATTTTTGTTAAAATACGGAATCCTAAACACGAAAACGCAGCATGATCATTAATTTACGCGGAGATTGAAAAACGAAACGATAGTTTTTAGGTACCTACCTTGTTGGTAATCCAATATGTTAACTATTCTTTTATTTATAGGATTGGGTGTAGCATTGGTAAGTTTTTATTCAAATATCGAATTATTCATTAAATCTTATTAAGCTAAACTAGCATCAAGTTGCTCCTAATTTTTTTTAAGTTAGGTACCTACCTACCTGACCTGGGTCAAGGAATTCAGTAGTAGGTACCTATCAAGGACTGATTGAATCATTATTTTTTCATTTTACAATAGGCAGGTAGGTAGGTAATATGCATGAGTCATCAACATTAGCATTTAGTTAAGATCGCAAATATGATTTAGACCTGGACGACAGAATATAAAATAGTAAGTCTAACCCTGGACTTGACTCCCAAAAAAACTCTAATAATGAGCCCTCGGGGTCAGGTCAGTTGGCCACTTCTAGTGATTTTATTTTTTTTCACAGTCAAATCAACCCGTTTAAGCTACAGTAAGAATATTTGCATAATATTCAGCAATTTTATTTTTATACCATAGATAAATGCCGAAGACAAAGGTAAAGAGCGCAAGGCCAGTCTGATAGTCCTTCCACCTCTAGTGCTGGGATACGATGAACTTTACGCAGATGCTTTATCAGACGAAACAAAAAAGCCCGGACCAGCCCGACAAAACGCAGAAAGTAAAGTAAATTCAGTCTCAATAGAAAGAGAAAACGTGCAGTATTTAAAGAAACTTGGAAAGAATCCTAGTGGGCCTCGGAGTGATGGAGAATATAGTGAAGCCACTGAGGAACTATCGATAGAAGCAAATGATATAGAAGCGGCTAATGATAATAATAAAGTTGTTCATAAGCATAGATCACGACTTTCTAGACGGCTAAGTAAAGATGCGAAGGTGCAGGGGCGTTTCAAGAGAAGCCCGAAGTCACGCACTAGTTGCCCATGTCAAGCTGGTTGAATCGCCTCACGTAGGTACCTACCCAAAGATCGTAACTACTTTAAAGTTGATGATATTATGTAAAAATTTTGTGATGTTTGAATACAGAACTGACTCTCTGTGCCACTGATTGGTTGATTGGCAGAACTTTTTATGTACTGAATGAAATTGAATAAATAAATACATTCAAACTAGTTTGTTTATTTTAAGAGATTTTGGATAGTCTTTAAACTGATAAAATCGATAGATAGTAGTATTGAGATGGACATAGGATACCTTTCATCCCGGGAAAAAGCACTGTTTCCGTGGGAAATTCACGCGGGCTGAAGCTTAATTCACATAATACAGTAATACTGTAACAGTATGTAATATTTTAATTTTAATATAATATAATAAATAATATATACATATAATAATATAATAAATTATATAAGGCTCCGCCGAACGAAGCAAAGCCAACAAAAATTTTATAGACTCATTAAAGTGTTCCCCTCCACGGAAATCTTTAGTAAAAGGCGAAAGATTTATGCGTTTTGAAGGGAAACCAGAGTTAACAAAATCGAATACTAACAGCCGACCCTACTACATGAAAATAAATCTTCATAGCGTGAACTACACATGTTATTAAAAAGACAGCGCCATCTAGTAGAGATGTTTAAATTACAAACCGGTTAACACACACTGGTTAGATTTATGCTGCTTCCTCACTTGGCGATTCGTATTCGCCTATTTGACCATGTGTGGACGGTATATTTGCCAAAACCTTTGCTTTATTTGCCTACTATGCCTATCTATTCATCGAATATTTTGGGAAATAAATACGCGATAGCCAATATGTTTACAAGTTGCTTGTTTGATAATGCGAAGTCAATTGACCCTGTATTACCCCGCTATTATTTTTTAAAACCCCTTCACAGCCTCTGTAACGGTTTATACTTGACGTTCGATTTCATTCATATGAGTGTTAATAAGATCAGTTGACCCTGCACATTGTGGTGTCAGTGGTCAATCGTGGCAGACCTTGGTAATAAAAATATAATTTAAAGAATAATGACTTAAAGATTAAGAATAATTAAAACGACAGAATAAATTTTCAATTATTTATTGAAATTATCACCATCTTAATACCAGCACTGAAGGGTGTCCACGTTTAACGTACAACACAACACAAATTAAGGACATTGATTGAACTAAACTGAAACAGTCAACTTAAGACGATACCTTGGTGAACACTAGCGCCACCGTCATTGAAAAATCATTATTCACTGAAAACACAAGTTATCAAAAATCAGTCTTCTGTAATAATGGTTCTGGATCTGAATGTAATTTTAAACATATTAAATTATTAAATTGTAGTTCCATATAGTTACAAATTGCAAAACTGCTAAAAGTGGCCGTTTTAAGTAATATTGCAATTTGTAACTATCCATACTAATATTATAAATGCGAAAGTCTGTCTGTCTGTCACCTCTTCACGGCTAAACTGCTGGACCGATTGTGATGAAATTTGGTAGGGATGTAGTTAGCGACCTGAGGTCAAACATAGGCTACTTTTGGGCGCGATATAACCGAGTCCCACGCGGGGCGAAGCCGCGGGGAACAGCTAGTAGGGAACTATAATATAACTATAATATATGTTTAAAATTAACTTCAGATCCAGAACCTTATTTACATAACACGGATTTTTGATAACTTGTGTTTTCAGTCAATAATGATTTTTAAATGATGGTGGCGCTAGTGTTCACCGAGGTATCATCTTTAAAAAAAACTATTAAAAAAAACAGGGGCAAACGCCGGTCTGTCGCCAATGTGGACTTGCCTGAAGGCACTTAGGTTTTATTTGCTTGGAGTTACAAAATTGGCAAGTCATTGCATTTTCAATCACGATTTAAAAAAAATATTCAGCACGCACACCAAAAATTATAAAGACGATTTTTGACTTATATAGGTACCTATTCATTGTAAAGAAAAGAGTAACCAAGAAGTTTTGAATACAGAAGTTAGAAGAAAAAGAAGTAAAAAAGTGATTGCGTCTGCTGTATTTATGGTTCTTTTTTTAAAGAAAACTTATTATTAGTTATGTAGACTTACTTGCGTATATTTCAGTTAAAATATTTAAATAGGCACTCATCATCTTAATAATTTTAGCTGTGCCAGCGAATTATAAAATAGTAAACTATATTAAAAAACGTTAAACTTTTCTATACAGTTACAGACCGGCTGCAAAGGCTGAAATTATTGCTTTAAAATTTATTATTTATTTGCTTTTAACAAAAATTATACACGTTATAGAATAATTGTATATAGTTAATAGGCTACATCCCAAGTTAATTTCTGGCAAACGGATTAGACAATATTACATACCACGACGCCATTTTTTTTTCAAATTAGCGGCGGCGTACAATTCAAATGGTACCTTTATGAATAGAGGTTATATAGATGAACAAAAAAAGGTTAATTATACATAGATCCCAAATGTTTCGCTGCCGAGATACCTAGGTAAAATCGTCATAGACACATGTAAGTCTGTTTTTAATTAATGTCTATAGAAAGTTCTTATAAAATATCGATCTACATAATAAGTAGGTACATGTAGATACCAATTCAAACAGTGCGCCGCGAATTCGAAAAAAAGCAAAATGGCGGCCGTGTCGATATGCCAACTTTCATACAAAAATGTTTAAATCCCTTTGTTTCTTTGAGGGAAAATAAATGTTTTTAGTACTTTTTAGGAGTAAAAAAAGATCTGTTGGTTTGTAGTAATTTCTAAAGTTTTGGCGCGGAAACTTGAACTAGGAACCAACTACCTTAATTTTTATGTAATTTCTATTTCTTTTTTGTATGGCGACAAAATTAAATATCTCAACTATATGTAGCAGAGGACGAAATTGAATTTAAATAAATTATATTTCAGCGCTTTGATTAAGTCCCTTTCATATTTACATTTTATAAACTTAAACATTACTTATGTTGAATTCTTGATTGCTAATTTTGAATTTCTATATTTTTTAAATTCTGATTTGACACAATATTTGGGTTGGCTAGAAATTATATATCTACATAATTGTTAGCTGATTATATAAAATAGTTTATGTGATGATTTTCAAGTTCTATTTAATAATAATGTAGGGAAAATAATTTGCGTTTGCACAACCCTCTTACACACCACAAAAAGTACAAAAGTCCTTCACTTAAGTTTATACATTACTCGTTAATTCATACCTTCATCCCTTATCTTTGAACACTATCCAAGCTTCACCCTCTATAATAAATATTATTCATTTTCTATCTTTATAAATGCACTTCTTGTTAAAAATTTATAACTATTTGAAAAAATTAAATCGCATTAAAGGCTGAAATCAAATTTAAATTGGATGCATTGATTTAAAATAAAGGGTTAACTAAAAATATGAAAAAAAAAATTGAATATTTAAACAACAGAGACAACAAAATATTCAACTAGGCATATCGAATACTCAAGAATACTGAAATAATGATGGCATTGCTTATCTCACACTTGGACTTATTATAATTATTTCTTTGGTGTTGTGTCGTTTCATTTTATAATGATATCGATTGTTATCGGACGCTATAAGAATGGCGTTTACTATTTTTTCTACATAAAAATCACGTTTTGTATCCACAATGCTAAATACTGCACCTGATTCGGTCATATTTCAGTTAATTACCTACAGATTATATATATAAAAAGGTCATTGGGGACACAAAACGCAAGTTGGCTAGTTATGACATCTTTACCTCGGTACTAAACTTATATGCCCTATATTTACATAGACCTATAACTATTTACATAAATGGAATCATTGAGATCATTACAATATTACTTACAACTTAAAATGACAATTACGAGGTCAGCTCTATAATAGTTCTAAAAATAATACTTTAAAGTAGACTGGTTTGGTACACGACGGTACACGGTGTGTACCATACATGAGGTAATAATGTTTAGTTACCATATTGGTAATTTTCTCGAGTCTATGTTACATGCCCTCAAATTTTGTGAATTTACAAATTTAAAAAAGTTTAATTTTATATACAGTTTCTTATTGCACGGTGTCAACAGAATACACTTAAAAACTGAAACAAAACAACTGCTCTACCCAGATTATTGTAGATTTTTTTTAAAATTGAAGATTTTTCTTTTTTTTGATAATTATTAAAAAAATAATCTTTTCTATAATAATCAGGGCACTTAAAAAATAATGGAATAAAAAACTAACGTCAACAGCCCTATTTCTTTGTCTAAGTTCCCGCCATTCGAAATTCGAATTCTCATCGGGCCACGCTATTTTTTTACAAATGTCGCTTGTAAAATAGGTATTCAGCCAAATCTTTCCTTGACGAGGAACATAAGTTTTTTCTTGCCCTTGTACTTAAGTTTGATTTCCTGCAATAAGGCGGCGAACTGGTGAGGCCCATCGTGTGCGAGTGCAAAAGTATCACGAGCCTTACCTGGAAAAAAAAATGTTTGTCGTTTA
This sequence comes from Apomyelois bistriatella, assembly GCA_947044815.1. Lineage (NCBI taxonomy): Eukaryota > Metazoa > Arthropoda > Insecta > Lepidoptera > Pyralidae > Apomyelois > Apomyelois bistriatella. Next base: position 2,257,234 of record OX345705.1, read on the forward strand.
GAATGATATTGCTAAGTAACAAAAAAAAAACTGATGAGGCGTTTTGGCGGGAAGGTAAAAGTCACAAAAGTCGATGTTACATTTATTTTCCAAAATTTATATTTTTTTGAGGATGTATGCATAATAATAGTGGATTATTATTTGCTTGATGTCCGTGAACAAGCGTGAGTGTGGGAAGCGGTTGTATAAATGACCAAGATAATGTTATGTGAAATCATTTACCGATTCACTCACATCAAAGAATTTCGAATCACGCGCGGTCTCAAAGGCATTTTTTTTAAATCTATGACTTACATATCCCTCTTACTAAATTGACAAGACACGACTACTTATTGACTCTGTGACTTGACTAAACGAATAACATTCAAATAAAAAATGATATTTTAATTTTGTTGATTGGCAAATATACCGTCTACACGGTCAAATAGGCAAATAGACGAATACAAATAGCCAAATGTGGTAGTAGCATTACTACATGACGTTACCGAGTGCTATTTTGAGAAGTATGATACACCGATTTAAAAGTGCACTTTTTTATGTCGCGCTCGACATCTATGTCGTACACGTACATGGAATTTTTGAAATCGTTCGACTAGCGATGTTGCCAGTAGTATGAAAAGAAGATCGAAACACGAAATACAACATTTTACGCAAAGTTACTGACGAATCGGTAACAATCGAAATAAAATGGAACAAAAGTAGTTATGTGTAGAACGGGTAAAAAAAAGTATAATCATAGGTACGTCAATTTTGTTTGTTTTGATATAAGAACGAAACAGTTCTTTTTCGAATGTTCAAAAATTGGGAGATTTAGCAAAAGAACGAAAATTATTCGAGTCATCGGTTTTGTGTATGTCATACTTCACAAAAATAGCACTTGTACCTACTTATGAGTTTTTCTTAACGCAGACGCTAGCGACCGCGTTAGGATTTTGTATCGCCTTACTATCTGCTAAAGCGCTGTACAGGTTTGTCATACAAAATTGCTAACGCAGTCGCTAGCGTTTAGAAATACTTATACTAAGGGCAATCCTCCAATTTAACTGTAGTGGTATTGAACCAAACTGTCGGTCATAAACACAACTCACGTTTTATATTATGGGCGGTTCCATATTTTCATAGTTTAGCTATTTGTATATAGGTACGGAAGTATACCAGAGACAATGACTTCAATCGGCCTAGACTGAATGGCAAAATAGGCTTAATAAACGTTTCTTAATACTGGGGTTAGTATTTGGGAAACAAACAGTTGCATGATACATATAAAGTTAGATAACACAAAAACCAATCAAGTTTCCACGTAACCACTATAACATATGAAACAAGCTGCTCACCGAGGAAGTCGACGAAGTCGGCGTAGTGCCTCGGCGAGATGTGCGCGAGGCGCGCGTGCGTGGTGGAGGCGTACGCGCGCAGCGCCGCCTCCAGCAGCGGGCGCAGCGGCGTGGGCGGGCGCGGGGGCGCGGGCCGCGCGCGCGAGCAGCCCGCCGCCGCCACGCAGCAGCGCCGCAGCACGTCCGACTGCGGACCGGACAGGGACGCCCGACTACTTAGCTCTATGCCACATTTACACTCAGCCTTGTGGCAATTTAATGGTTAACATGCCTGACCGCTACTCAGGAGGTCCCGGGTTCGATCCCCGGTCAGGTCAAGATGAAAAATGATCTTTTTCTGATTGACCTGGGTCTTGGATGTTTATATATATATATGTATTTGTTATAAAATATAGTATCGTTGAGTTAGTATCCCATAACACAAGTCTCGAACTTACTTTGGGGCTAACTCAATCTGTGTGATTCGTCCCTATATATTTATTTATTTATTTCAAAATTCGATTGCATAGATAGGCGACACTATAGAGAACTTGTAGGGAGATCGAGCAGGTGCGACTGGGAAGAGATTCTCGGTTATACGAGCCGAATCTCGGGAGAGTGCTCTCTCCCGAGATTCGGCTCGTATAACCGAGAGGTTGGTAGAGCCATGGGAGATGGAGGGAAGTTCAGCCTTGTGGAAGTTTTTGGAGGGAAAGTAAATTGTCGCTATGTCCGCGCTGTATTTAATTTCCAAAACTTAGGTTTTTTCGAGTATTTGTGCGTAATATTGGCGGATTATTATTCGCAAAGTATTCGTGAACAAGCGTGTTGGGAAGTGGTACAATGTCGATTACGTGATTTTGACACCAAAATCTCCAAGTTATAGCTAAGTGAAATTTTTCCTTAGCCATCTGACTCTGACTCATCACTTGACTAGACTAGACTACTGACTTGACTTTTTGACTTGACTTGACTAAAGTACCTAGGACTGAAGAAGATTAATAAAATGAAGAGAGGCCTTAAATGACTAGTTTCCATGGCCGTAAAAAGTATTTTTTTTAAACTCAGCTTTGTAGGGCAGGGAAGTGGGCAACGCGCGAATGTAAATAGGTTCCTCGCGTTGTCACTGCCCATACCGCTGCCGCGGCCGGCGAGCCCGCGATTGTCGGAGGAAGGGCAGCGCGAGCGCGAGTGAGTGTTCACATTCAGCTTAAAACCATGCAAGATCCAGTGAGTAAGGGAGATGTCGCCTTACATCATGTATTGCGCTGTCTCGCTTACCCACTGGAACTTGCATGTTTTTAGAGATGATAGTAGGCCACCGGATTTGCAGTAAAGAAGTATGAAGGCTGAGTGTGAACGCTCACTCGCGTCGTTATTGCCGCAGAAGTATTTAGGGAAATATTTCCGGCAGCGACAGGAGCAGTGGCAGGGGCTGAGTGTAAATGTTGTAAAACAGACGCTCCGACTTGGCTGGCGCCAACCTGCCAGGGTGACCAACTTACCAGCACTGGTGCACACTGTACATTCTTCACTAGTAAAGGCAGCATCGCTTGCAACTCCGCTCGGCCGAGTGAATGGGCGAGCGCTACCGCCCAATGAATGTCCGCGATCGCTGGGTGGTTGTCCTGTAACGACAAGATAAATAAATAAATACTCTCCGCCTAAGGAACTAGATTTTACGTATAATAATAGTTTACCTGTTTATCCCAACTAATATTATAAATACGAAAGGGAGATTATTAATTTATTTGTTTGTTTATAACGCTTTCACGCTCTATCCACTGAACCAATCTTATTCAAATTTTGCATACAGAAGTATTGAGAAGGACATTAGGTACCTTTCATACCAGCAAAAAGCACTGTGCAAAGGACCCAAAGGTTCGACGTGCTTTCTATAAAATAGGACAACATAATAAAATAATTTGAAGATGGCAAGATCTGTGCCACAGACTAACCTGATTGTAATGTAAGTGTAGATTCCTCATGGCCAGCGACGCCAGTTTCATGGCTCTAGCAGGCTGGCCCCTCTGCTCCATATATCTGGCCACCGCGAACAACGTGCTGGAGGCCAGGGCTCCTCTAGCGGCCGCGCCCCCCACCGCAGCACACGCCGCTTCAAAGGCACCGGCGGAGCCCTCGCATACTGATAAGGCGCTGAGGGCGCAGCCCGGGGGGTCCTGAATGGAAATGACACAAATTGTTAACTCCTTAGATCATATACCTATAGATTTACCCATAACGTAGCCGCACACGCACATGAGACAGAAAATCAATCCTAATTTCGTGAATATTTCCCTTAGGCTGGCCAAATGTCACAATCCATCAGAGCACGAATACTAATCATACTATTTAAAACGCGCATATTACAAAAAATAAAGTATTTCACTGTTTGTTTGGCTAAGTTTTTGTATGACGTTCGAGTTGGCCGAACAAAGAAAAACGGGTACGCTTACAAAAACAGAAAATGTATCTTTGGTCCTTATGGTTTTCATGGACTTTCCTAATTCACCATCTCATTTTGGCTCCAAATGACAAATCATAGCTACATACATCTATAGTTAACTCAAAGAATAGAATCGCGAATTTTTTAAATCTATGAGTTAACTCTATACATACGGCGCCATCTATTATCCGCTGCAAGAACTATTTAGTGCGTTACCTTAGCAGCGCACTGCAAGGCGAGCGTGCGCGCGCAGGCGCTGAGTTTCTCCTGCTGCTCGAACGTCAGGCCCAGCCGCAGCGCCGTGGCGTGCGACATGGCCGCCGCCGCCACCGGGCCCGTCGCCTCCGTCGGTGTGAACAGCTCGTACCTGATACATACAGTTGTAATTGAGGCGCTTGTTGACTTAGCTTGGTAGGTAAACAAAATGTGACAATGTTGGACATATGGATCATGTTCGTATTGGCCTGTTTTTGCTGTAAGAAGGGTAATGGAAATCATAATTGAAATTTTTAATAGTTAATCAGATAATGTACAAAGATTCTTAGTCAGGTGATTTTTGCCATGATTTTCTTTTGCGAGTGTTTGTTTGTGAAAACGGTGGAATAAAGTTGTTGTTGTTGAGTAATTCTTTTGTATGAAACCCGGGGACCGCTCGGTAGTCAAGGGATTAATGATAATATAATATTTTTCGACAAGCTATTTTCCGCACCATATCTTTCCCAAAGCTAAATCTCCAGCAATCTTGAAATGTAAAGAAATAGAGCATCAAAACCAACACTAACCCCCGTATTAAGAAACGTTTGTCAAGCCCATTTTAACTAAAATATGTTTTGTCTCTTTTTCTCTTACCTAACACTTCATGTCAAAGAACGAGACGCAACACATTTTAGCTAACATGGGCTTAACAAACGTTTCTTAATACGGGGGTAAGACTTTAAAGAATCGGTACTCACCAGTTCTGCATAATAGACAACAGCGCATCCAATCCTAGTTCCGTCGCGCATGTCACCAGCCAACGGACCATTTCCCTTCTCCGCCAATTCGATGACGATAACGTCATCCGCAACACCTAATAACAAGGACCAAATCACTTTAACATAGAGCTCAAAATAATTTAAAAAATTCAGACATCGACACGTCGAAGAAAAAGACGTAACTAACACCCGTATTTTTAAAATATGTTTCCACAAACTCGACCCAACCTCACTCAATCTCAGTCATAGTCCACACTAGCTTCCTCACCTTAAGGAAATTTGGGAACTCTTGTGACGGATGGACTTACTTGTAATCCTTGTTCGAAAGCCGCCGCCAACAGATCCCTGTAATAATTTGGAGTTTCTATTTTGGGAATCCTTGGGGACGGACGGACTTACTTGTAATCCTAGTTCGAAAGCGGCCGCCAACAGATCCCTGTGGTGGTGCGGCGCGTCGGGCGGCGCGGCGTGTCGCAGCGCGTCCTGCGCCAGCCGGAACAGCTGCGCGGCCGAGCGCACGTGGCGCTGCGCCGCCGCCAGCGCCGCGCGCAAGCGGCCCGGGTTGCCGCGGGCCGCGCCTGGAACGAGTTGGACGACCATGCAAACCCTGGTTTCAGAAACCGAAACCGCGTCTCGGCCTCCGACGTGGTCGCTTAAACGACTATCGAACGGCTTAACGTGCCTTACGAAAGACGGATTAATCTTTAATGTCAAACAATCACGTGATTCAAGCTTGGAAAACCAAACCAACCATAAATGACGAAACCAAACTGGAAACAAGTAAACAAAGTATACTTTTCGTGGGAACCGAACCCATAAGAAAGTAGTTACTGACTTGACGTTTTTGACTAAATGTAGGATTGAAGATAATTAATTTATCAAAGAAGGATTAAATGGACCCGTATCCAAAGCCGTAAAACATCCCAACTAATATTATAAACGCGAAAGTGAGTTTATATAGTTGTTTGTTACCTCTTCACGTCCTATCTACTGAACCAATCTTCCTGAAATTTTGCATACACATAGTTAGGAGTACTGAGAAGGACATAGGGTACCTTTCAACTCAGAAAAAGCACTGTTCCCGACGGAAATTCATGCGGGCGAAAGCAAGTAAATACTATCTTGATAGCCTAGGCAATTGTAACGATAGCGCGTGTCAAACGATGGCGAGTGCGTTCTTTTATTAATTGGTTTCCATTAGAAGCCACCAAATTTCTGTCTTGAGCTCTCCGTGCTTCAGAAGGCACTTCACTATCATCACTACATACATAGTACAAAACAAAGTCGCTTTCTCTGTCCCTATGTCCATTTGTATGCTTAAATCTTTAAAACCACGCAACGGATTATGATGCGGTTTTTTTTAATAGATAGGGTGATTCAAGAGGAAGGTTTTTATGCCCATGTGAAGCTGGGGCGGGGCGCTAGTTAATATATAACTTACCCAGTAGCGCGCTGGCGAGCGCGGCCTGCTGCTGCTCGGCGTGCTGCAGCGTGTGCCAGGCGCCGCCCGCGCCGCCCACCGCCGTCGCCGCGCTGCCCGCGCCGTCGAGCGCGTACGCCTCCTCCACCATCGGCAACCTGGACAAGGTGACAAAAAAAAACCTTTTTTTTTGTTTCATATGTAGATATAATCCAAAATATGGCAATCAAACTTATCGCTTGCTAGCTTTTACCCACGGCTTCGCTCGCGTGGAATTAGAAAATTTTTACTAGGAAGAAAAATTTATTAGGGTAAACTCGCGAGCGGCCTCGCCACGACACAACCCACCACCAGATACGCGATCAAGTACTACTTTCTAGAATGTTCCCAATACCTCCCGAAGAGTACGAAAGAGAAAGAGATATTCACCGTCTCGCTCCTTCATATTTCGGTCTTTCTAGGTACCGATTTCTAGAATCCGCGAGCCAATCGATTCTAAGCCTTATGTCCATACTTATAAGGTTCATGAGTATCGGTTCAGGGTGTTCGACGTCGAATGTTCATTTGGATACGTCTGGAAATGCTAGAATCTTCTACAGCCAGTGTCGCTCAACTTTTTCCAGTGGTTGCCAACTATGAGGTACCATTATTTTAATTTCGTAACAATACTAACCTCATAGCCCTCAATCCGACACTATCGGGTCGGCCAGATCAGATTCAATAATTAGCAGCCCAAGGAATAATAACCCAGAAGAGATGGTACCTAAAGAAGATGTTAGTGATATTAATCACTACATACTGACCTCATAGCTCTCAACCGACTCGATAAGCCAGATCGGGGCCAGAAGATCTCAGCCCAAGAAATAGGAATCCAGGAGAGTGTGTAGAAATTGTACTTAGTAAAGTTGTTAGTGATATTAGACACTAATTACTGACCTCATTGCCCTTAATCCGACACAATAGGCTAGATCCGGGTCAGTAGGCAGCAGACCAAGGAATAACAATCCATTAGAGATAGTACCTAGTGAAGGTATTAGTGATAACAAACACTAAATACTGACCTCATTGCCTTCAATCCGACACGATAGGCCAGATCAGATTCAGTAAATAACCGCCCAAGGAATAATAATTCAGAAGAGATGGTATCTAGTAAAGGTATTAGTGTTAGTGATATTTAACACTAAATACTGACCTCATAGCTCTCAATCCGACTCGATAAGCCAGATCGGGGTCAGTAGGCAGCAAAGCCAGGAAAAGGAACCTGGCGAAGGTGTGCGCGGGGGCTGCGCGCGGATGCACCCGGGCTCCGAGACAGGACGCGGGCCCGCCGGCCAGCAGCGCGCGGGCGACGCGGGCGCAGACGCCGCCCGCCGCTTCGCCTTCCACTCGTTGTAGTTGGCCGATTAGGCGTTCCTCCTAAATGGCAAAACGATCGGCATTCGTTTCAATACTTTGACGACATCCCGTAATGGTTAACATGCCTGACCGCTAATCAGCAGGTCCCGGGTTCGATACCCGGTCAGGTCAAGATGAAAAATGATGTTTTTTCTGATTGACCCGGATCTTGGATATTTATCTATATATGTATTTGTTGTAAAATATAGTGTCGTTGAGTTAGTATCCCATAACACAAGTCTCGAACTTAATCTGTGTGATTTGTCCCTATATATTAATTTTATTTATTTATTTACTTCTTCTGTCGTGGAAATGACTGACATTATAGCTTCCGTTTGAAATAAAAAGTAGCCTTTGTGAACAAAGTTGCAAACAAACTCGAATCGAATTTATTTATCCCGCGTATAAACATTAAGACAAAAAAACAACTTGTACAAACTGCTTGGTATTACAGATGCACACATTTTCTTTATTTTCGAAGTTTTGACCTTTTTTTGTTATTTGAAAAAAAAATATCTTAATACTACTAGTTAGTTAGTTTTTTGTATTTTTCTTTATATATATTATTGTAAGTGTGTAGATATGTTTTTTTTTCGTGTGTTCTACTTCTAAATTCTCCTTATTTTATGTTTTTCCTCACTTAATATGTAAATAAATATTCTACTTAAAAAAAAAAGAAATTACTACTTAATGCTTTTAATAACAACGCTTGTTTGTATAACTAACCTGCTTACAGTACCGTTCCTGCGCGTACAAGCCGCTGGGCAGCATCCGTTGCACCCCCAAGCCCAATAGCGCCGCTTCTAACGCCAACGCTAGATACGTCTCCTCCGGGTTTTTACTGCCGGCAACCGGCACGTGTTGGTACCTAAATAACAAATATGGATTTATTAATAACTAGCTGTTCCCCGCGGCTCCGCCCCGCGTGGGACTCGGTTATATCGCGCCCAAAAGTAGCCTATGTTTGACCTGAGGTCATTACTACATCCCTACCAAATTTGATCACAATCGGTCCAGCAGTTTAGCCGTGAAGAGGTAACAGACAGACATACTTTCGCATTCATCAGTATGGATATACATCAAAATTGATTTGATAGTCTAGCAGGTTTGTGTGTGTGTAAGGGGGGGGGGGGAGCCTTAGCAGTAAGTAATCTGGTGTATTTGTAACGATAACGCGTTCTAGCATGGATTAGTCGCGACCAGTAGTATTTCTACTTTGGGCTCTTCTGTGCTTCGGAAAGTACGTTGAACCGTTGGTTCCGGCTGTAGCGAGACACTCGCCACTCATAACAAACCTCAACCTATCGTTTGGCAACGGCTGCGCGCGCAATGAAAAACATCGACGGATCGCGGCGTTCTTCATTCGTCGGTTCTCTACCACATGACACGCGTCTCTGGTGTCGATATTCTTATATTGTAAACTGTGTTGTAAAATTGTAATATATCTATCTGTATATACTATCCTCTTTTGCTATCAAGTTCCTCTCTATACCTTCTCCGCTTTCTACCTACTACCGCTTCGCCTGCTTCCTACTGCTATACTTAACTACACATCGTGTGCGACTGAATGCCGATCTTGTTAGAAGTTGGTTTAGTGGAAACCCACACGCCACCTTTTACACTGGTGACCACCGACTACGAACAAGAAGCACCTTTTACGCCGATTTGTGACCTGGAAATCGTGAGCATAAAATAAAAATAATTTTGAATAAAAAATTTTTCCTGTCAAACAAACTTCGTTGCCAATAGCAACAAAGAGGTTGGCCGTGGCCTTACTTACACGAGTGGTGAGCGACTTTTGTTTTTAAAATGTGCGAGTCCGAAAAAGTGATTAAAATTGATGAAGTATTGAGAGTTGGTGTAAAAGTACCACCATTTTGGCCAGAAGAACCGGCATTATGGTTTGCCCAATTAGAGTGTCAATTTGATCTTTCCCGAATTACTACTGATGATACAAAATTCAATTATCTCGTAGCACAGCTTGATCACCAATACGCCATCGAAGTGAAAGATATCATTACTAGGCCTCCTGAAAAGGACAAATATTTGAAATTGAAGACCGAGCTTATAAGGCGTCTGTCCGCTTCACAGGAAAAGCGCGTGAAACAATTACTTATGCACGAGGAGCTTGGCGACCAAAAGCCCTCGCAATTCCTGCGTCACTTGGAGAGTTTAGCGGGTCCTTCAATACCCAGTGATTTTTTGGCCACTTTATGGACTAGTCGACTGCCACAGAATATACAGACTGTTATTGCTTCACAGATGGATCTTTCTTTAGATAAACTGGGAGAATTGGCTGATAAAGTGTACGAAATTGCTCCTGCTATACCTCAGGTCTCCATGGCTAGCACTTCTACTGTCATCACACCATCTTCGCCTATGGAAGAGCTAACAAGGCAGGTCAATGAGCTAACCAGGCAAGTAGCAGCCCTTACTAATGACAGGAATAACAGAAGTCACTCACGTTTCAAGCCTAGTTTTCAGAGAAACCGCTCAAGCAGTCGCTCGAATTACACACAGCCACCGCCAGACCACCCGCACTGTTTCTACCACTATACTTTTGGAGCTCAGGCGAAGAAGTGTAGGCAGCCCTGCACATTTGAGTCGGGAAACGCCCAGGGCGGTCGGAAGTAGCGGCCAACGACTGCCCTCCATCTACAGGCCGTCTTTTTGTCACCGACCGCGCCACGAAAATGCAATTCCTTGTGGATACTGGCTCAGACTTGTGCGTTTTCCCACGATCAGCAGTCAAGACGTCCTGCGCTCGTTCCAAGTATGATCTAATAGCGGCAAACGGCAGTATCATCCATACTTACGGGCCTATACAGCTTCATCTCAATTTAGGACTTAGACGCATATTTTCTTGGAGCTTCACAATAGCCGACGTGTCAAAACCCATCATTGGTGTTGATCTGCTTAGCCACTACAACTTACTAGTTGATTGCAGGAATCAACGTCTGGTTGACGGTACTACAACTTTACATGTCGCCGCCATTTCAGAAAGAACAGGAACCACTGACGATATCGCCTCTGTGAAATCTGTTAATGGTGAGTCAGAATTCCATCAAATACTTCGAGAGTTTCCGGAGATTACAAGGCCTGCTGGTGTGCATTCACCGCCAAAGCATAGCACACTACACTATATAAGGACTACGCCAGGACCTCCAGTATCTTGTAAACCACGACGTCTAGATCCAGCTCGACTTCAGACTGCCAAGAAGGAGTTTGAGTTCATGCTTGCCAGTGGCATTGCTCGCCGTTCGGAGAGTCCATGGTCTTCGGCTTTGCACATGGTGAGAAAGAAGGACAATTCATGGCGACCTTGTGGGGACTACCGAGCTCTGAATTCCCGCACTATACCTGATCGCTACCCTATACGACACATTCATGACTTCTCACATCAACTTTCTGGATGTTCCATCTTCTCCACCATCGATTTAGTTAAGGCCTACCATCAAATAGCTGTAAATCCTGCTGATATTCCCAAAACAGCGATTACTACACCGTTCGGACTCTTTGAATTTCCGTTCATGACTTTTGGCTTAAGAAACGCTGCCCAAACTTTTCAAAGGTTCCTTGATGAAGTGCTCCTGGGCCTTGATTTCTGCTATGGGTACATCGACGATATCTTGATTTTCTCAAATTCCGTGGAACAACACAAAGCTCATCTTCGCATACTCTTCGGACGCCTCAAACAATATGGCATATGGGTCAACACATCAAAATGTTTCCTTGGAAAAGAAGAGGTAACCTTTCTAGGATACTCAGTTTCAGCTGCCGGTACTAAACCCCTCGTTACTAAAGTCCAAGCGCTTCAGGAGTACACTGTTCCCAAAACTGTTAAAGAGCTTCGAAGATTCTTGGGCATGCTGAACTTTTACCGTCGCTTCATACGAAACGCTGCTCAACTTCAAGCACCGCTGCACGCAGTACTATCTGGCCCTAAAGTTAAAGGTTCACATCCAGTGAATATGACACCTGATATGCTTAAAGCATTTGAAGATTGTAAGACCTCATTGTCAAATGCCACGCTACTTGCCCATCCAGACCCAACTGCAGATTTAGCCATCGTGACTGATGCATCAGACTTGGGTATCGGTGCAGTCTTACAACAGCGAAAAGGAAAGGAATGGCAACCTTTGGCTTTTTATTCGCATAAACTGAGCCCATCTCAGAAAAAGTATAGCCCATACGACCGGGAGCTATTAGCTGTTTACGAGGCCATTAAGTACTTCCGCCACATGGTCGAGGCGAGGACATTTGCCATACTAACTGATCATAAACCACTCACCTTTGCCTTCACAAAGAATAGAGACCAATGTTCACCTCGCCAGTTCAGATATCTAGACTACATAGCTCAATTTACAACAGACGTTCGATACATACCTGGACCCGAGAATGTGGTTGCTGATGCTCTCTCGCGCCTAGATGAGATCTCCGTGGCCATCGACTACCAAGAACTTGCACGATCCCAGGAAGCTGATCCTGAGCTGCAAGGTCTTCTTAAACATGGTACCGCTCTGAAGCTAAGGAAGATACGAACAGCACACATTAACTTACCAATATTCTGCGACACTTCTGTTCAGCCACCTCGACCATACATCACTCCGAACTTAAGAAGGCAAGTCTTCAATATGGTGCATAACTGGAATCACCCAGGGAATACAGCTACAGTACGACTGGTTACACAAAGATTCGTATGGCCAGGGATTCGTAAGGACTGTAGAGAGTGGTCTAGGCAATGTTTAAATTGCCAGAAAAACAAAGTCACCCGTCATACTCATTCTCATCTCTCATCTTTCATTACTCCTTCTGCGAGGTTTTCTCATATTCACATTGACCTCGTAGGACCTTTACCATTGTCTTGTGGTTACAGATACTGCCTCACTGTCATCGACAGATTTACTCGATGGCCTGAGGCTATCCCCCTACAGGACATCACAGCAGAGACCTGCGCAGCTGCCCTCGTGTCTGGCTGGATAGCTAGATTCGGCTTTCCCGCTCGCGTGACTACGGACCGTGGTCGTCAATTCGAGAGCCACCTTTTCAATGCACTCACGTCTATGATCGGCGCGCGACATCTTCGTACTACAGCGTACCATCCAGCTGCTAATGGCATGGTAGAACGTCTCCATCGCCAGCTCAAGGCTGCCATAATGTGCCATGACTCTTCACAGTGGACCGAATCGCTTCCACTGGTGCTACTGGGGATCCGAAATACCTGGAAAGAAGATCTACAAGCCAGTCCAGCTGAGCTCGTCTATGGTGAGCCACTCCAGTTACCTGGTCAATTTCTATCTCCCAAAGATGACTACACGACAGCAGATATCACCCAGTATGTAACCCGACTTCGAACGAATATGGCTAAGCTTTCTCCAAAACCTGCTTCATGGCATGGTACTTCTCCATTTTACATTCCACGCGATCTTCATACCGCATCCCATGTCTTTCTTCGGCAAGATCACGTAAGGGCATCACTCGAACCACCCTATGCCGGACCTTTCAAAGTCCTCGAGAGGCAGGAGAAATTTTTCAAGATAGATGTCCGAGGTAAACCATCCAACGTCACTATTGACAGACTGAAGCCAGCTTATTTGACAAAAGATGTCCATAGTCCTACAACAATGCCACCAACGACGACGACAACATCTCAAACAGAGGGACAAGAGGTTAAAACAACCCGGAGCGGCAGACGAGTAAGGTTTCCGAATTACTATCGACCGTAGTTACGGTCTGGTTGGGGGAGTGGTGTAGCGAGACACTCGCCACTCATAACAAACCTCAACCTATCGTTTGGCAACGGCTGCGCGCGCAATGAAAAACATCGACGGATCGCGGCGTTCTTCATTCGTCGGTTCTCTACCACATGACACGCGTCTCTGGTGTCGATATTCTTATATTGTAAACTGTGTTGTAAAATTGTAATATATCTATCTGTATATACTATCCTCTTTTGCTATCAAGTTCCTCTCTATACCTTCTCCGCTTTCTACCTACTACCGCTTCGCCTGCTTCCTACTGCTATACTTAACTACACATCGTGTGCGACTGAATGCCGATCTTGTTAGAAGTTGGTTTAGTGGAAACCCACACGCCACCTTTTACAGATAATTTTTAATAGATGGCAGTCACAAGTCGTTCGGCTGTGTTTTTACCAATTACGGTATTTAGAATGGTGATGTATACGAGCACGTACAGTAACATAAAAAAAAGTGTTTAAAAGGGCTCTGTATGCCCGACGCAAATCAGTTCGCGTCAAGCAGCCATCAAGTGTCATGCGCTTTCTTACATTCAGATTCTGATCCCAATCTTCCTGAAATTTCGCACACACATAGTAAGAAGTATTGAGAAGGACATAGGATACCTTTCATCCCGGAAAAAGCACTGTTCCCGAGGGAAATTCACGCGGGCGAAAGCTAATTATGATATAGTTTACCTCGGCGGCAGACCGGTGCTGGGCTCCTCGTCGAGGTAGGCCGTGTGCAGCCGCGGCGAGGCGCGCTGGTCGTCGGGCGCCAGGCACGCGTCCGCCAGGCACTCGTACACGCACCAGATGGCTTCCAGGGTCCAGCCCGTCCAGCATCTGCTGTCTGGAATTATGTAAATAAACGTTGAACAGTGCTACCGATTTGTTTGTTATCGAGTTTGGGAAGATATATGGGTGTACCTGCGCAGAACTCAAACTTTTTTTGAGTTGCGAAGACATTTGTGCCAATCAAAGCGTGCCATATGAACAAAACTGTCCGCTATTGGATAATGCGTATGGCCCATATTGCAGTGCTAATATGAAAATCGACGAGTCCTATTGTTTTTTGGGGTTTTAAGTCTTATAAAGTAGCAATATAATAAAGTTATTTCATTAATGTTTTCATTAGATTTGACACTTCGAAAAGTGGTGAAGCGAGTTATAAACGTAAAAATATCATTTCTTTTATATTATATTGGAAAGCCGCCGGCGTCCATGTGCGCGCTGACTGGCCGGCGTGTCGGTGTGTGTGTGTGTTACCTCGTCCCACACAGCGCTGCGAGTGGCTGAGCGCGCACGTGCTGGCGGCGGGCAGGCAGCCGCCGGCGTCCATGTGCGCGCTGACGGCCGCCAGGCGCGCGCGCTCGCCGCAGCCGCCGCCGCAGCTGTCTCCGCCCGGACACGCGCCGCCCGCGCCGCCCGCGCCGGACGAGGACGCCTCGCCGCCGCCCGCCTCGTGCCACCGGTGCTGGGCCACCTCCTGTATACCATTCGTTCAGAGTCAAAATGCGAAGACGACCTAACAGGGGCGATAACGTGCGATCAAAGCGAAATCCCGCTAAATAAAAATAAAGGCTAAATTCGGATTGGTAATATATGACAGAGACCTACCTACGTAATGACAGAAATGGATTTCTTATGACGATAAAATACACATAAATGTTAAAAGCAATTTTCAGCAGTTGTTCCCTGCGCTTATAATATGTACCTTTCATAAATATAACAACATTTTGAACAAATAAGTTGATAATTTCGGGTAAAAATATGCATATATATTTTTTTTTAAAACATCCATACAAAGCTGATAACTCTTATGAACGCTTATAACTGAAACTGCTGGACAGATTAACGAAAAAAAATTATTACATAAGACAACCTGATTCTTAGAGAAATACATACACATCACAGGCGAGAAAAACCTCGAACGAAAGCTAATAATAAAATAAACAAACCTGCCGATGCCGCATTGCTCTGGCAGCGCTGACGGCAAGCCGTAGCGCGGCAGGCGCTCGACCGTGCGCGCGCAACGCTTCTATCCTAGCGCCAACTACTGGTAAATGTTCTGAAAAAAATATTCAGAATTTGACTGTCGAATTTGATGTGATGACCGTTATCTATGTAAAAATACTGGCCATTAATAAATAAAAAAAATAGGATTGAGGCTTAAACAAACTTGTGAAGTGATTTTGAAAGGAAAGGTCAAAAATTGCCTAAGGCCGCGCGAGATTTCATATTTTATGATTCCAACGTACCTACTAAATGACTATTATTATAGCGCTTGATTCTCGTAGGGATTGGTACTGACCATAGAGGTAGTGACTAAAGATTTTCCCGTGCTATAAGAAGTGAGTATGCTTAATCTCGTCATACTCGCTTGACGATTTGGGGTAGGTATTCCTAATATCTCCTATCGACCTCTTTTTCAAGAGGTCTTCCCTTTTCAATATGCGGAAAACAAAAACTTTCTATTTCATCCGAACTTTGTATAGTACTTTTCTTCCAATAGCAAATTAACAACATCGTGGAAAAGTTTCCATCGACACAAACTTCACAATCGCTTTGTTTCTTAAGACATTAAGTGGTTACTTAGGTCTATAGGTTATTCAGTTGTACATCATATTACCCACAAGTAGTCCACTGCTGGACCAAAGTCCCTCCTCCCCCTCATCTGGATCAAAGTGGATAATGTCTCCCCCAAATATTTCCAAATGGACCGATACAAAGCGGCCCGCAACCAGCGTCAGTTTCAATTATGCTGTAATAACTCCATTTAACTGAAAAAACACGTTCAGATAAAGTAGAGGTAGGTAGTACCAGTTTCACTCACCATGCCACAAAGGCTGACCGAGGTCATTGAACTTGGGGTACGATTGTGGCGCCGCCACGGCAGACCCGCCCGCCTTCTCGGAGGGTTTCTCCGGGTCACAGTACTCGTCACTGCCGAGGATGTACTTCAAGTGTTCATTCTCCCACGAGATGTCCACCGCGTCCAGTGCTCTGGGTAAATAATAATATTTATGTTAGAGCTTTCCTTTCATTTGAAAGCCCGTCGTCAGAAGGCCAAGCAGAACTGGATCGATGAATGTAGACCTGGAAGCCCATTACTAAGTAAGACTTGCATGAATGGTATCATCAATGGTATGGGTTACATTAACCATGCATTATAAAGGCATTAGTATAGGTTCAAATGTCGATGCAGTCAGTGATGTCAGCTCTTCGAAAACACCTCTCGACCTCTGACGTGTTCCTTTACGTTAAAGGAACACGTCAGAGGTCGAGATACCAGATGGCAGCCGGGACCAGCAGCTAAACGTGCTTCCAAAGCACGGAATCATCTTTATTATGAGACAATCAGGTGATCCAAGCCTGCAATGACCTAACCAATCTGGAAACAACTAAACAAAGTATGCTTTCCAGTCTACAGGCAGGACCCCCGCGTCTACAGGCAAATGCCTTAATCACTGGACCACGGAGGTAGTTATAGAAATTCCTTTTAGAACTTAAGTGATGTCGGACAAGCACACTTATTTATAAACGGTGTCGCACAAGCACACTTGCGAAACAGAGCCCTTGTTGTCGGACAAGCCCACTTGTGAATCACAGCTCTTGGTGTCGGACAAGCCCATTTGTGAAACACAGCCCTTGTTGTCGGACAAGCCCACTTGTGAAACACAGCTCTTGGTGTCGGACAAGCCCATTTGTGAAACACAGCCCTTGTTGTCGGACAAGCCCACTTGTGAAACACAGCTCTTGGTGTCGGACAAGCACACTTGTGAAACACAGCCCTTAGTGTAGGATAAGCATCTTACTTGTGAAACACAGCCCTTGGTGTGGTGTGGTTTGGTGTAGGACAAGCACACTTACTTATGAAACACAGTCCTCGGTGTGGTCTGTGGCGCAGACCTCTGGTTGTGAAGCCGCAGTCTTTTGCTCGCTCTCCTGTACTCCCGCTCGTAACTATTTGGCCTGGACTCCTCATCAGAACTCTCTGAATGGGAATGCATCTCTCTTCTGTGTCTTTCTCTATCTCTGTGTCTTTCCCTGAAAAAAAAAACAGGGAATTAAATAATGATATTCCATATTTGAATATTGATCTGGCCTTAGATTTAGATCGGGCTAGTAATTTCACGGCTAAACCGCTAGACCGATTTTGATAAAATTTGGTATGGATATAGTCATCATAATGTTAAATACGCACCTATCTCTTTCTTCTCTTTCCCGCAGCCTCTCTCTGTCCCTCTCTTCTCTATCGCGATGTCTCTCCCGGTCTCGGTCTCTGTGGTCTCTGTCGCGATCTCTCTCGTTTCTTTCTCTTTCTCTTGCGTACTGTAAAGAGAAACACCTAGTTACAAAACCAAAAAGAAAATCATCTGTATACTTCAAACTCAAAAATTTTCTTTGAAAGATGTTTTTAACCAACTTCAAAAAAAAAGAGAAAGTTCTCAATTCGTCGGAATGTTTTTTTATGTATGTTACCGTATCACTCGAAGACGCCTGGAACGATTTGAAATATTTAAACACTTTTTAGTTGTAATGTACCTATTGCGTATTTAAAACTAAAAAAATAAAAATAATGTTTTCGCCAAAAAAACGAAACCGACTCCAATTACTCAACTAAAAAGGATGAAAAATAATATATTGTTGATTAAAATATGCTTCATATCAAACATTTTAATAAATTTGAACAAGCGCAGATTTTTGGGCGCGATATAAGTCCCACATCAGAGCCGCAGGCAACAACTAGTGAAAAAAATAAAGGTTCTATCTCTAGGTAGGTTAAATCATGAGGCTCACCAAAGGAAACGATCTATAATCAGGGTCTTCGGTCGGACAGACCTCCACCGCAGACCACTTCTCCAGCAGGCACTTCCACTGCATCCTGTGATGCTTGTTGCTCCCCGGGTCCAACACAATGCTGACCCACAGCGCACCAAGTTGTTCCCACAACTGCCGACATTTCTCCGTCATGGGGGTGTTCTGGTTCCGCCAGAGAAGCAGTCGTGGGTCCGAGAGGAACTGCTCAGTCATGAGCATCAGCATCCGTGGCCCATTTGAGTCTTGGGCTCGCAACATTTCTCTAACCTAGAAATATGTATATATTATGTATGTATTAATGAATGTTTTCTTTTTATTTAATATGTGTAGGTTATATTATTATATATTTACAGTTTTATTTTGTTTATATCTTTGTGTATATTTATTTACGTATGTATACTGCGCCTTCGCCTTTTGATTTGTTTATGTTTTGTTTTCCATCCACCCTAAGGTTGACTGGAAGAGATTGCATTAGCGATAAGTCCGCCTTTGTACCTTACCTAGTTTTTAAAAATTATGTACCTACATTTGTTTGGTGCAATAAAGAGTTTTTCTATTCTATTTAATTATTTAAGTACTTAAATATTATTATTATATAAATAAAATAATATTAATTTTATAAATAAACAATTTATTTTTAGCTATAAAATAGGCTTGACAATCGTTTGATTAATAATTAAGCGATTAGTCTTTAATCAATTAATAGTAGTAATAAAATTACAACACTTATTTAAAACTTCGATTGAGCCAAAAGCTACAATAGATAAAGTTAATGTTATTAACTTTCTCTGCCATTACGAATAGAAAAAACTGATGAATGCAAACTGAAACTTACCTTTGAAAATAATGAATTAAGCTGTTTATTAGCGTTATAATAAGTCCCCTGTAATAAGTACGCCCGGACTTGCTCGCAAACCTGCAAAAAAAAAATATATCATCACTACATAGTACAAAACAAAGTCTCTTTCTCTGTCCCTATGTGCCTTTGTATGCTTAAATCTTTAAAACAACGCAACGGATTTTGATGCGGTTTTTTATTATATAGAGTGATTCAAGAGGAAGGTTTTTATGCCCATGCGAAGCCGGGGCAGATCGCTAGTTTTAATATAAAGTCATTGTACTCCTTAGAGTATTAAACCAACCGGAGACGGTACGCGAACTTATTTCTACTTGAAATAGTCTGCTACATTCTACGCGCGGCGTGAGGAGCACGTTCAATAAATATTAACACTAATGCATTATTCGATCATGTCGCTACGCACACAGTTCACAAAATTATCTAACATAAACATAAAATACGCGCACACGTGTACAAGCAAAATAACCAGCGGTCATATACATTTGGCAGAGGGGTCGTCGGTCGGTGGCCACTCCGGTTGGTTTTATGCTCTATGATTATAACATCATACTATAATGACTTCAACTCTGCTGTTTTTAGCTATTCGGCCAACCGTACGCTAAACAACCCAAATTCATTGCAATTTAGCTACTATTACCACGTCATAGAGGTCAATTCAGGGTAGTTTAAAACAATGTAGACTGTGCATATTACCGCCACTCATTATAATGTGTCATTAGGGTTTTAATAGTGTGATACGATCAGCCAGGGGACAATTTGTAGTCATTAGTGGTTTTAAAGTGGTTGCAAACTTATTGTCTACTTTGTAAATTAATAGCATAGCCAATTCGAGTTGAAAAGAAAAAAAGGATATCTAATTGTATAAGTGAGTACAGAGTTTGTAGGGCATGTGCAAAAGCAAAGGAACTGAGCCACATTTTGTGTTGCTGTGACTCACTGGCCAGCAAGCGAATGGACCTCTTTGGAGCAGCGTACCCTGACCTGGAGGACTATAGGCACTTCGCACCAGGTGATGTTCTGAAGCTCATGCAGCATGCTCAAGTATAAAAGGACCCAAAGGTTCGACGTGCTTCCTATAATTTAGACCCCATACTTAAGATAAGATAAGTACTGAGTTTATTGAATAATTGGATATGAAGAAATGGACAGATGTTTCAGTAATTGGGACGGCGTAGACATTTGTTAAGTTTTATTGCGCACTCGTAAAAGTAGTGCAGTAAAGTTATGGGTAATTATGTTATATTTTTAATAAATGGCCGCCCATCACAGTTGTGTAAGGCTGGACAGGAATTGGGAGGAAATTTCAAAGGCAAATTTCCAAAACGTTAACGAAGTTCAACAAGAACAAATGTATGAGATGGATTGACAAAGCCGCGCTAAATCACGTGGAAAATGTTATGCCAATCCCATGCATTTTGTTATTGTCAAACTTCGCTAAACTTTTTGAAATTTGAACTTTGGATAAGCTCCCGGAAACTTGATTATAAATAAACTAGTAATTTTTCTGCCCATAGAGCTATTATACTATGCAGTGAAATATTGAAAATAAATGGTTATATAAAATTCAAAATTCAAATTGTTTATTTTCAATATAGGATATTTTTATCACTTATTGACGTCAATTGTTACTTTTAAGTTTACCACCACTTCCAAAGCGCAAGTTGAGAAGAAGTGGCGCCACAAACTCCACTGCAGCATTTTCTTCAAAAACGTCAATTCACAAAATTTGAGTCAAATCAGACGAGTTTACATTTGAATATTTTTATAATTACCATAAGTTTATTATTAAATTATTTAATATTGAGGATTATTGAAATAGTTTAACAAAAATGTCAAGTAATAAAAGATGTCATGATATAATAATAAAAAAAAAAATAATACTTAATAATGTACTGAATGTACATATGATCAATTTTTAGCTATAGTTTGGAGGACTCCGCACCAAGCTTAAGTTACACATCCTTGTCATTGAGAAAATCATGAGCGCTATAATAGGCTTTTTTACAAAGTAAATTCTTAACATGTGCTTTGAATTTTCGGTCAGGCAAACTAAGGACCGAATAATATATAAAAAAATGATTTGAACAAAATCGATCAAGTAGTTTACGAAACATGAGATAATTTCGATAGGTATTTACTTACATGATAATGTAATATTTCTGAATCTGTACAAGGTGTTTCTAGATGGCGCCAAATATCACATAAAATGATGCTAGGTGCTAGGGCTTATGATTATTTATTAGGTCATACTTTTAGTATTGTGTGGTGGTAGGAAACCCTCAGGGCGTGAGTTCGACTCGTACTTGGCCAGATTTATTGAACTTTCTAGACCTACCTGTTGCTCATCCAGGTGCCAGGCGTGGTGAGCGTCCGGCGGTGGACCAGCAGTGGGGTCCGGTGCTCCACAAATCCTGTTGATGGCGGACCGAGCCTGCAGGACCTCGTCCGCCAGGCGCTGAGCGGTTGGCAACACTTCCGTGTGGTGCTCCGCTATCAGGTACTGCACGAACTTCTGTAGCTGTTGTCTGTCCATTTGCAGCAGGGTTTCTGGAAGAGGTTTAATGGATTCTATTAGGATAAGGTACTTCAGCGTTTATTTTTACAAAGGTAGCTGCTCTGACAAGTTGATTCTAATTTCTTGGCCTGTGTGGCACATGTGAACGACATGATTGTGTTGAACATTGGCTTTCAAAAAAAATATATAACCACACGTTTGAATGAACCATAATTCTAAGGAGCAAAGAATGTGCATTTAGATATATACAAGTCACGAACTTACTTTGGGGCTAACTCAATTTGTGTGATTTGTCCCTATATATTTATTTATTTATATTATGGAGACCTAACCACCTCAAAGATCGGATCACAAGGACTACTGAGACTGGTAAAAACTAATTATGTCGTTGTTTTTCTAGAACAAATACGGCGGTTATCTACTTCCCCGATAGTAGCCTCATCTTGTAAAGATGAGGCATCTTTACAAACATTGTTTGCAAGTACCTTCCTACGCCTAGCGCAATCCACAGCTGCTATGCACTGTAAATAACTAGCAGTGTCACTCGGGTTTTTAAACATACATTCCTCTAAAATCTCATGAGGAGCTCGATAGCCAAGCGCGGCCCGCGTGTTCGTAACGATAGCACGCGTAATGCGAATAAGAGTGCGCGGCCATGTTTTGATTGGTCGTCATTAGTAGCATTTTTATCGTGAGCTCCTCCGTGCTTCGGAAGGCACGTTGAGCCGTTGGTCCTGGCTGTTATCGGTAGATAGTATAGTAGTCGTTAGGCAGCCTAACTTAGGCTGTGTCAGATGCCTTTAGGCAGTCAGACGGCAGTCGCTTCATTGTAATAACCAATACCGTCAAATCGGCACCATGTTTAATAGCGTACCCTGGGCTTTGAAGCGTAAGCTGAAAATGGAGGAAGGATGGAAGAAAGGAGGAAGAAGATTCCTCTAAAATCTTAAACAATAACAGTACTGCGACCTCACCTGATATAGGCACTCTCAGCCTAACAGAGTCTGCGTTCCTGATGCGGTAGAGGGCCAGCGCCACCACGTGCTGGCACCAGAATATGTCCCTCGCCTCGCAGCTGCATGTCACTCCTGTTATCTTGCATCTGCAAAAACAGAAACCACGCTGTTTTGAAGGTGAAGATGAAGGTGGTGTGGTCAATAGAGATCACGACCCTGAAATTCTCACGTAAATCTCTAGTGATCATGAAAATACATTATTAATTATTTTACTCAGGTGCTTCCATGCTGGTCTGGGAGGAAAAGAAAAACATAGAATGTACCAGCTACTTCTCTTCCCGCGCAAGCCGTAAAAGTCGAATGGGGGAATCATGAATAGGCGACACGGCTAGCAACCCATCACTACTGATTTCCTGTTTCAACTATCATCATGCTTAACGTGGTCTAAGGTCTTATGGCCATTATTCTGTGTACTAATAAAGACGTGACTATATGTATGTACTCAGGGGCTGGGACTCTTCGGATAAAGTGTTTTTTTAAGCGCTTTCCTTTTAAAAGCAAAAAAGAAATCTGAAGGTCACCACACGAACCCTCCCTTTTGTCAATAGAACTAAAGGTTTATCATGCAAAGAGCAATGTACTCCAGACTATTGTGTTCTAATTTTGTCTATTTTATAATAGTAGTCCATTGTCTTTTAATTTACTAAACAACAATGATTTTTACTTTGTCACAAACTCATTTCATGGTTGGAATAAACTGTATTTTGTTATACACACATTTTATAACTTTTTATACCTTGTTGTTCAATTTTTTATTGTAATTACAACAACTTCTGGTTTCCTTTTGTTTCGTCCTAGCTTTTTAGAAATGTTATAAGTAAACAATACCTTTTCTTGTTTCGTAAGGACAAGGAAAATATAACAAATATTTATATGGTATCGCTTTTGATTATCAAAGGGTATCGCTAGGTGGCACATAACACTCAACCTGCTGCGCGTCCGCGGATTCAGTGTACGATATACTATAGAAACTTATACAAGACAACAAATCTTGACGTTGCGTGGTCACACTTAGCCTTAGCATAATGGTAGTTGAAACAGGACAGGAAATCAATAGTGATGGGTTGCTAGCCGCATCGCCTATGTCATGATTCGCCATTCGCCTATTCCCTCAGTCGACTTTAACGGCTTGCGCGGGAAGAGAAGCAGCTGGTACATTCTATGTTTTTCTTTTTCTGCTAGACCAGAATGGAAAAAATATGTATTTACCATATCCATACTATCCATACTAATATTATAAATGCGAAAGTCTGTCTGTCTGTCTGTCACCTCTTCACGGCTAAACTGCTGGACCGATTGTGATGAAATTTGGTAGGGATGTAGTTAAAGACCTGAGGTCAAACAAAGGCTACTTTTGGGCGCGATATAACCAAGTCCCACGTGGGGCGAAGCCGCGGGGAACAGCTAGTCGTATAATAAATTACCTGTCGAATGACACTGTGACCCTGTATAACCTCTCAGGCTCCGAGCACGGCGGGACGGTGGCTGGAGCTCGCACCACACCGCTGAGGTGGAAACCTGGAACAATCAAAGGCTTTCATGAGGACTTGCGAAATAAATCATTCATTCATTCATTCCAAAGGTTGCACCATGTATGTATTTTCACCATCACATCAGGCCTTTTTTGGATCAGCACATCACGTCAGCAATTTTTCTTATAATTTACACAAGATACTCATTATTATTGATGACTACCTCGATGGCCTAGAGGAGCGTGCGTGTTCGTAATGATAGCGCGCGTCAAGCGACGACGAGTGCGCGGCCTTGCTTGGATTGGTCGCCGTTAGTAGCATTTCCATCTTAAGCTCCTCATTGCTTTGAAGGCATGTTGTTATCTATAGATAGCAGTAGTATGGCTATGTCGGATGCCTTTAGGCAATGAAAAATCTGACAGTGTTGGCCACTAACACATCCGGATCATGTTCCTATTGGTCTGGTTTCCCTGTAAAAATGGTTACGAAGGTTAGACGGCAGTCACTCAGTCAGTCACTGTAATAACCAGTACCGCCAAATCAGGACCATGATTTAAAGCGTACCCTGGGCTCTGAAGCCTAACCTGAATATGTAACTTGTAAAAACGCTCGGACGATGACTTAGTTTTGTTAGATGCTTGGTGATAAAGAAGAGTATAAATTAAAATTTGTATGAAACAGATTCATATGTCATCTACAATCTCGTTAACTAAATTGAATGAAACCTTATTCTCCACTATGTCATTCAGTTCAATGAACCAGTATGGTTTCTTTTATGCCTAGCTATGCTAGATGCTCTATTCTCTCATAAATAAAATAAGTAAGTTTTTTTTTATTATTACTTGATGAACTTCCTCCATTCAACAGGGGATCGTGATCAATGAGAATATATTTAAAAAAAAACAGCGAAGCGAAGCGTTCACCACTTGGGATATGATCTGGGGGCTTAGCCAACATCACAATCTCAAAACGCTAACGAATGTCGACAAGAACAAAAATTACGTGGTCAATCTTATGTCAATCACATACATTTAAATTTTAGGCTAAGCCCCCTGGTCGGGTGCTGCGCAATCGCATTGTGGTGACTCTCCTTTTGTTAAGAAAGGTAGACCTTTAGCTAGATGCGAAAATGAGATCAAAAAACAGCTGGCCCCGTCTGGATTCAAACAGCTCAATCTAAAGAAAACTGGCTACCTTTGGAGGAGGCCTTTACCCGTAGAGATGACTCCCTTAATCCCCATATATGTAGGTGATAGAGTACTACATCCATACTTCCATACTAATATTATAAATGCGAAAGTCTGTCTGTCTGTCTGTCTGTCACCTCTTCACGGCTAAACTGCTGGACCAATTGTGATGAAATTTGGTAGGGATGTAGTTAACGACCTGAGGTCAAACATAGGCTACTTTTGGGCGCGATATAACCGAGTCCCACGCGGGGCGAAGCCGCGGGGAACAGCTAGTAATATATATTCTGTGGAGGTAGCTAGTTTTGTTGGTTGGAAAGGAGTCGGTGTCATTGGGTCCAAGATTTCGGTCAGAGTCAAAACCATGCAACTTCTTCGTTAGGCTTGCCATCAGATTCGCAATTATGTTACCTCGAGATTGTTTATAATAATAGACGAGAAAGTGAAACCGAAAACCGCGACGAATCATTGCTCCATAACTAGGCACCTCGTACTGAATGGTTCTAAATGGTTGCAATTGTATGAACTTCGACACTGCACGCAGCCAATCTCCTGTTTTGTTCATGTTTTGCAATTTCTATGATAAGACAGCCGGAACAAAACTTGAGTTCATCTAACACGAAATCATTGATTTAAAAAAAGCGCGATTTCATATTCTTCGCACCAAAGTCACAATCACAAACCGGTGTATGAAAAATACAGTTTTTGAGTTTCGAAC
Source organism: Apomyelois bistriatella (assembly GCA_947044815.1). Classification (NCBI taxonomy): domain Eukaryota; kingdom Metazoa; phylum Arthropoda; class Insecta; order Lepidoptera; family Pyralidae; genus Apomyelois; species Apomyelois bistriatella. The sequence continues at coordinate 2,283,110 of OX345705.1, forward strand.
CCACAGGGTGAAAATCTACTAACTAATCCACTCGACCAGAATCGAATGATTTTAATTCGTTTTCTAAAATTCAATTTTTGAACCGCTGCTCTTTTTAATCATACATGGAATTCTAAAATTCTGGACCATGGATTTCGCTTGGTCGCTACAGTAAAATTGTTGTATGCTCTGTGAGGTAATACCATACTTTCATACACCGAACAATTCTCAACGAGTGATCAAGTCAAGACCATTCCATTTCGCGCGAAAACCATTTGACACACCAATTTTGAGACAGATTTCACAAATAGAGCTCCAAAATCTTTCTCATGCGGTGAACGAATGTTCTCTTCGAAATTTACTAATTTAGACCTTTCGCCGTCGTAAAAAGCTGGCTGAAAATTTTTGAAATTTGATATTCGCATAATTAAGAAAGGCCCTGACGATGATGGTGAGACCGCTGTCAAGTTGACAAATAAAGTTCATTCACTCCAGCCCGAGACTTGCTAATATAAAGACAAACCTTCACTTTAAAAAGGTTTACTTTTCAGGTCACTATTAAAATTTTAGTAGGTAGGTACAGGGAGTGTACCTTATAAAGGCCAAAGGTACAAAAGGTAGCATAAGACTAAAATAAACCCCAAGAAGGTTTGGCGAAATGGCTTTCTTAGTACATTACGGAGCTATAATATTTTCATGAAAGTTTATGACTCAAAACCTCTTAATATTTTGTAAATACGAAAACAAAACGTTGGCAGTTTACAAAATAACCGGGGTATAATTTTAGTGATCCAAAATTGAGTTTATGGCTAATACCAGCGGTACGGTTTTGCCACACAAGTGTAATTAATAATCCTATGCGTACGAGTATAATGTCGATTTTAACTAATATGCTGAAGTAACCAACATTAATGACATAATTTAAAACAAAAATGTAACATTAATTGTAATAATTGTTAGAAATACATACTAACAATTAACTAAACCTATTAAAAAAAATCTCATCAGTTTTGCAAACGAGTCTGCAAAAGAGACTAAAAAGAGCACAAACTTTTTAAATTTTCAACCACAAACCGGCGCATTATTTTATAAATCCCATCAAATAGGACAGCTACCCGATATTCGATCTAATTGTACAGTTCTGTGATCGATTTCTGTAAAGTTTAACTATCGGAGAGACAGGCGACAGCTATCAGGGTGGATCGCGATCGGCTGACAGAAATGGCTGTTCCCATTTTATCGAGATGGTTAGTGATCAGTAATGGGAGACATAAGCATTAAATTTAGCAAACTTTAACGTTTTATTGATAAAAATACATGTTTAAACATTGATGTGTGCAGACAACGATAGATTTGTTAGAAGGGCAAAAAATGTTACTTCCACAAACCAAATAGTCAGAATAGCAATTTTAGGATCAAAGTCGGGTCAAGTAGGTACAATGTCACCCATACCAAAGTCTGTTGCTTAAAAAACATTATTAATATTGTTATCTCTACAAAAATTAGTATTAATTTAACACAAATTATACATTGTAAATAATACAAAGTCAAAATTTGCCAATACAGATGTTAAATTCACAAGAAAAGCGACGACAACAAAAACGTTGCGATGTTTGGACTGTTCTGTGGCGTATAAATTACTTTGACACACCTAACAACATTTTCTTCCTCAGTGATATGCGTGTCATACGTGATGCAATACAAGTAATTAAACAAACATTTATTTTATATTGAATTTGTTATATAACGAATTTTATAGCCTTTAACTATCAAAGAACAAATTCTTATCGAAACAGTAATTGAAAGCGAAGAATTGAACGATAAAAATTTGAAATTCAATCATCGATTAAAGAACTCGATTTTTTACGCGTAACACAGTCATTCGTTCAAGCATCGGATCCGATAAATCGCGATGCGAAATCGATAAACGACAAAACGACGGCCATTGTGGAACACAAAAAATGGACCGATTTGAAAAGCAATTGCGGCATACAACACGAACAACAATTAGCCAGCACTTTGGTATTTTATGGTCGTTATTGCTCAAGTTACTAAGTTCAATGTTGCGTGAACTATTTTCTGAGAGGCCAAGCATTCCCTTACCTTTGAGCTTGGTTACGGAGATGGAAACTGGCTGGCACTCGAGAAAAAGAATGAGTTTTTATAAAGAAAAAACCGTGGAAAAAAAGTACTGGGTGTTAGCACAGCTGCTTTGAGAGTGTTCCAATACCGGCGTACTAAATTCGGTTTAGGTACTGACTTATAGCGATGGTGATCAATAGATATTGTTTTTACAGCTGTACTTTTATTGCGAGATGAAATTATACATATTATTTTTATAACTTATCCTCAGAAATGTCAGGATTATTAAAGCACTTTCTATCAGGTGGGCCGTGAGCTAGTTTGAGTACTAAATGGTGTAAAAAAGGAAAGATTCCATTGTGTAATTATCGCAAATTTCTCGTAATATTTGCCAGCTGTGGGAATGAGTTGTTGTTGTGAGTTGTATACAGTAAAACAAATATTTTTTCATCGTTTTCTTGACACACTCAACCAATCTCCATGTTATTTGAGTATTGTGCCATGTTTTAATTCAAAACAACGCGAATCTATTAGATTATATTATGATAAATATTTGAATTATCTATCACATATAGAATGCTACATAAGGGGCTTTTGTGACGCTTGGCGTACTATTCCCTATACATATAACTAAACTCACATAGAACGTTATTTTATGTTCTTGTCGAGTCAAAATGACTATAGACTAGACTATATTCAGACTCGCTATGGATAAGGCTAGATTTAAAGAGCTGACAGCTAACCTTCAGTAATGATGTGGCACCAAAAGAAGAAGAAGGAGACTATATTTAATGTTTTAGTGCTGAGAAAGAAATATACATTGCTGCTAAGAACTCTTAATACAGCAAAGTCGATAAACTTGGCGCCACCACTGCGTCTCCAAATTTTGATTCCAATAATGCCCCAAAAGTTGCCAAGAAGCGACGGCCTAAAATGTTCGATAATGATCTTGGCAAGCGTCTTGGCAAGACAAACTTGCAGTTCTGGATTTCTCGATAGGCATACAACTTGTTTCCAAACCATACGACTTATTAAAACATTAAATAGCCGCTATATACACTTAGGTTTAGCAACTCATGACAAAGTTTACAATCATATGAAAGCGCTACTACTACGAAACTAAAATAATAATTTTACCAGCAGCAATAGCAGCTTGTAGGCCCAAAGGTCTCGTCAGGAAACTGGTCGACCTCATATTCTTTGGAAATGATATCGAAAAGCCAGAACCTGATAAACAAGCCTCACAAACCAGCTCACCAACAGACATTTTGTATGAGGTATTTAGGGTTCTATTATAATGCTTTCTTAATATTCTGTTTTGCATGACTTTTGAATAAAATTCGATATGCTTTTTCTTTATCAGACGATGAATATGTTTTGAAAAGATGCCTTGTTTATATACCAATAGACAACATTGATTTATTCATGATCTTTATGAGCATTAATTACTTATCATGTTCTTGTTTGGTCTCAATCATAATGTCTATAATAATTATAGCTTTAAATAAATGTTTCAAAAAGGTATATTTTTTTCTTTCATAATGACTACGTTAGATAGATAGATATTAGATAGATTGAAAGATCAGTACATCAAAAAGTGTCCATAAAAAAGATATTTAAAACTAAACATAAAAAAACGAAGACACAAAATTTAAAAATCCTAAATAAACCTCAAACATGAAATAAGATCTAGACAGACTATAATTTAATTGCAATACAAGAGGTGCGAGCGAGCTAACAGCTGTTTATTAATCCAACAATGCTACTGATGTAACGTAACCGGGTTAGGAGAAACCGGGTCAATAGCGAGGTCAAGGCATTGTAATGCATTTACTCTAAACAATGTGTAATTATGGTCAATTACGTAATTATTTGAGTGTTTGGCTTTAGACCAGTTGTGGTCAAGGATTTAGTTTTGAACTCTTAGGTCTATTTCATCTTTTTCTACATTTTCAGCTTAATGTTTCGGAACCCCGGGTCCGGTTTTTAGGTTATAAACTTTGTATAACTTCTTCCTGTGATGTTAACTTAGGCCTTCAACCTGTGATGTTAACTTAATCTATTTATAACGCAATATTACGACGATGTAGTAATATTGCGTTATATATATTAAGAGATATTATCAAGATAAACATTCTCCATTGGATGAAGAGTTCCTCTACTCGCACAAAGTTCCTAATTCTATGAAATTAGTTTTTCTAAGATAGTGAAGTAACATTAAAATCTGTTTAAGATAACTCAAAATTCAATGAATTATCCTGTTTATCTTTAAGTTAAAATTAAGAACTAGGTAGTTAAATCATAACAACTTCTAGTGCCATTACACATGAGGCATGAGAGGCACAATCTTTCACCGAGCTTGAATATAAGGCCATCTACAATGGCTGCACGGCTGGAAATCTCCATTCTCCGTCATTCTTGTTCACAAACCATAATGCCATTGTGCTGAATCCACTCGAGTGGTCTGTGGCTGAAGCAAATGGACATTTGTTGGCCAAGGTTCAATTTGTCGAGATACTGCGAGATCACAGAGCTGAAATTCGGAATGGGAATGACAAATAGAAGAATATAAATTATTTAAATCTTTATTAAGAATTTCGTCTGTTCGCAGGCACTTCCGATTTGGTTATAAACATACGGAAAATTGGTGAACTCAAATCCTAAAGATATAGGTATCAAAGAAGTACATTTATTTATTTAAAACTTTATTGAGCTAAGAGCTACAATAGATGAACTTAATGCTATAAGCATTCTCTGCCAGTCAACTTTTGGAAATAACAAATAGATAGAGTGTAGGTATAAGTATAATTAGAGAGAAGGAAAATAGAGTTACAAAGACAGTTTAGAATTTTTGAAATACGAATTATAATTAAGGCAAAAAATATCCACGCTTTGTCGGAAGTCAGACGGGTTAGAAAGTTGTGAGAATTTGCGTCAAATAATCATAATTCACACTATGCAGCTATTATTAGTTTTGAAGAAACCAGATACTTGCTTAACTGGAAATGAATCTATATTTAATTAATGTAGGTACTTCAAATATAACCAAGAAAAGGTATCATTTTTAACCGACTTCAAATAAAAGGAGCAGGTTATCAATTCGTCGGTATGTTTTTTTTTTTTTTTTATGTATGTTACCGGATTACAGGAAGACGGCTGGACCGATTTGAAAAATTTTTTTTTATTCGAGAGGGTATACTTTCCGGTTGGTCCCATATTCAGCAGGTCAGGATCTGATGATGGGATCATGGAGAAATCGAGGGAACTCTTCAAGTTTTGTATTGGGCATGGGTAGTTTTTGATATATTCCAAGTTAGTAAGGTGGGACGTAGATGAGACGATGCTGGAAAATTTAACCCACTTTCAAAAATGCAACGTATTTACAACTTTTTGATTGTAATATATCTTGCTCGATTACTCGAAGACCACTGAATCGGTTTGTAAAATCCTTTTTTATTTAGAAAGGGTAAACTTTCTAGATGATTTCATAGTCATCAGATCAGGATCTGATGATGGAATCATCAGGGAACTCTTCAAATTTTATTGCGATTTGAGTATTTTTTGATATATTCCATGTCAGTAAGGTGACACGACGCTGATGACGTTTACCCGACTTTCAAAAATTATCGTGTTTACAACTTTTTAGTTGTAAGGTATTGAGTATTCAAAACTAAAAAGTGAAAAATTATTGTTTTTGCCAAAAAAACGAAACCGGCTTCAATTCCTCAACTAAAAAGGATGAAATAATTAATACATTGTTGTTTAAATATACTTAAATATACCTCATATCAAACATTTAAATAAATTTGAAGTTGGTGCCAATTTCACGAATTCGTTGACTAGCTGCTGGCTCGTTAATTAGCATATTTTATTAAAAATCGGCACCGACTTCAGATTTATTTAAATGTTTGATATGAGGCATATTTAAACAACAATGTATTAATTATTTCATCCTTTTTAGTTGAGGAATTGAAGTCGGTTTCGTTTTTTTTGGCAAAAACAATTATGCGTTTTCTATTTTATATCCTGCTTCAATACTTAAAAAGTTGTTTTTATTTTATATGAGTATATTATGATATATGAATATGAGAAGGTAGAGCAAATAGCTGGATATAGCGGAACAAAGAGAGGTATAGATGGAGATAAGGGAGACCTTTGCCCAGCAGTGGGACAATGTAGGTTAATAAAAAAAAATGTATATTGTATTGTACAATTTTTTAGAGTATTGTTGTTACAATGAAGCAGGGCAAGACTAGTCATGTTCAAATCTATTTTTTTACTACATGTTATTCTCGATAACTAGTACTAATAGACATACTTGAAATGTAGTGAAACGGGGAAGGCTTGTATTATAACTTATCATATTATTTAGTAAGGAGGCCTACCCGCTAGCAGTAGGAATTCAGTACGTCATAAACTGGATAAAACTGGTAATTTTTGGGCAAATGCCATAAATTTGGGAGTAATAACAGTACGCGTCAGCCTGCGCGCTATTCGTTTTTATTTACGACTGTACTTGTTTCACATTCAGCTGGTTATAACTTTTGTGCACGACTGTATTCTCTTGATTTTTATTTAATTTTTTTATGCTGGCTGTATCTGTGTTTGGCGGTTTTTATTGTTCTTTGTCCGTGGACGGTCGGCTTTTTCTCGTTACGAAGTTTTAAGTTACTGTTATTGCCATGCTTTTGATGTTTGAAGCCAATTGGTTTCAATATACAAAGCTATATTTTACTATTTATTTGTTTTTGAAATATATAATTTTAAGAAAAATCTACTCAAACCATACAAGTAGCATGTTTCGTCTTAATGACAGTATTTTAAAAGCTGGTAATGGCAATGTCTTTGGAATTCTAACATTCTTGTCAGAATACCAAATTTGATGTTTAAATTAAAAGATGTGAAAAAATCGAAACGCTGCTCGAAGCGATGCTTGCATTTTAAGAAGTGCAAAACGTACTGACGGCGATAATTTTGAGAAATGATAATGAGCATTAAGAAATTCTTTTTAATTTAAATGTAATTCCAAAAATTCTTTTGTCTATCTGGGCAAAAGTTGCCCATGTAAAACATAACCTGAAATGCAATTCGACGACGGAACCGGAATCTATACAAATACAACATAACAGATGGCCCACTTTTGTAAGCTTTACGTTGGTGTGAGTGAGCGCCATGACACGACCGGTTTGTTTACATTAATCACCGGCGCTGTGTGCATCGCCACGCGCTCGTGTGAGTCATGTCTCGACGTCACTTTGTTTACATTTGCGCAAGTGTGGGTCTCAATTCTATGTAGCGATTTGAATTGTTCGCTAATGTGCGTTGAACATCACGTGGGTAGCAAGTAGCACGTGCGCGTGTGGGTGTGTTCGCGTGCCGACGTGACGTCACGAGCTATTTCGTCACGCAAGCGCTTGTGTGTGTGGGTGTACACGTAATAGTGTCTATGTGTACGTCAAGTCAATGTTACATTTTTGTGACCTTAACCGCTAGTTATGTCGCAAGACTGTAGATGTCCTTTACATAATAAATTGTACTCAAATCAAAGTGACTCCGAAACCATTAGATTTTTTCTTCCTACATAATTAACAGCAATAACAGCATACTTCCTAATATTTTTTGGTAACATTATACGAACAAGAGTGTTCACGCACACATGGTCAGTTGGGTGTAAGATGAATTAATTCTTTCCATGTGTGTTCGGAGAAGGATTAACCGTCTGGCTTCATCCAGATTTAAGTGTGTGGAACGCACACGCTGTCAGGGTCTGTTGAATTACAAATGTTCTTATTTAAAGTAGCTTGATTAAAATATACGGATTTATTAAATATTATCATCAGAAAAAATCAATTTATTGGGTTCGGCCTGGGTTTGTCAAATTTCAATTTTTATAGCTGGATGACTTTGTGATTTATATCGATATAATGTAAGAGGTGGGAAGTGCACTAACAAACCACTTTACTTATTCTGGATATCCTTGGGGAAAGCTTATGTCCAGCAAAAGACAGTCTGCGGCTAAAATAATGATGATGATTGACAAAACAAAGTTGGAACATGCCTGGGATTTTAGTTAAAGCTCAATAATAATTTCAAAAGTACCAAAACCATTAGATTTTTTTACCAGAAAGATATAACAATTTAGAACTACATGAATCTGACTCTCATGCTTCATACAACATTCATTATCTATAATATAAATTAACGTTTAATTAAACATTGTTTTACTTGGAACTTATGTAGGTTCCCAGGACGGCTGATATTTTAGGATGGGGTGTTGAGGGTGTTGGTAACAAGTGTTACAACACTGACATCTGTGTGGGACTGTCACGAATCGCTCTTGGGGGGAATTTTGGCAAGCAATTTTGAACTTTAGACGTTTCAGTTACAATCTAGAAGTCAAAGATGGTATCACTTTTGATTAAAATAAAAAGATACTTTAGCAGGAAATTTAATATATGCAGCAGCGATAGCTCGGCAAAAACATAGTCATATCATAATTGAAATAGTTTATGTTGCATTACAATTGTAAAACATGGATAGAAAGTTACAAAGCTAAATACTCTTTGCAAGAACTTTTTAGAATACTTAATATAACTTTGAAAGTTTAAATATTACTGAAATTTTACTAAGTAATGTTTCATTAAAATTCAAATATTATATACGCACTAGCAGTTTTTAAGTGGATGTGTGTGCATTTTTGTGTTACAATCTATTGAATGATCTGATAAAACTGTTCACTGATAGTGCAGATATAATATTCTCAGGCATTTAGCTCTACACTTTGATTACAAATAAATATTCTTTCTAAATTCCCAACATCAGTCGGTTCAAAGAAGTATTTGCAATTTGCAACAACTTTAATCTCTGATCGAAGCCATGCCCCAAGTAAATCCAATATAGTGGGGGGCGTGTTTCTGTCGTGTGCACCTGCCTCACAGGTGCCGGATATGTATTAACACTTGACACGTTACCATCTTTGATCTGAACAATCTCTAGATAGAGTAGGCCTGTTAATTGTACTTGATTGATCCTTCGCAAGAATTTCGATAATTACAGTAACAGTATTTGGAGTAGAGAGCGCAACGTTTTTATATTTTAGTAACGATTCCCTGCGGTTTCAACCGTTTATGTTGTATACACACACACAACCTTCTCTAAGAATCAGGCTATAAGAAGCAGAAAGTTTTTTTCAAATCCTACCACTAGTTCTTAAGTTATAAGCGTTCAAACAAACTATTCATTCATTCATTTCGTGTAGGTGTCATGGTCAATCAACCATGCACACCCTGGTGTCAGAGTTCTTCGGAACCGCCTCTCGGCCTCTGACATGGTTCCTTTAACGACTACCAGATGGCAGCCGGGACCAACGGCTTAACGTGCCTTCCGAAGCACGGAATCATCTTTTTTGTCAGACAATCAGGTGATTCAAGCCTGCAATGTCCTAACCAAACTGGAAACAACTAAACAAAGTATGCTTCCCGTGGGAATTGAACCCTCGACCCCTGGGTCTACAGGCAAACGCCTTAACCACTGGACCACGGAGGCAGTGGCAAACAAACTATTCAGATTTGTTATATTAGTATAGAAAAGCATGCGTTTTAGCAGTTAATAGATAATTCTAAAAATTTCATTTCAGTTATATTTTTTATTCTGTGGTTTTGTTATTTCAGCTTTATTTGTAACTTAAACAAATACAGAATTTGTATAAAAGGTTTGTCTCTGATGCTCTACCTTTTCACACGACTAATTTCTATAGTAACATTTTCTTTTGAACGGTCTTCTTATACGATCCTGTCGTGTCAACTATAAAGTTACAATACTAACATGGAAAAACGTATTACTCATAAGAGTATCTTATCGTTCCTGTGGATTGTTAGAATCTATTTGAACGCGAATTACTCACTACTCTTTATCAAAATTCTATAAAATCAACAACCATAATCTGCTAATAGATAAAAGATAATTTCCGTTTCCTGTCGTGACATAACTTCCATTTCGTGTAACACTTTGAAAGACATGTGGTCGGTAGTCAGTGTTGCCATGCGTAAAGCTGACCGTTTGCCACCAGGTGTCTATGAACCCGCATAAATAGATCGATGACATAGCGATACCTTAATAAGGCGATAAAATGCACCGGCATGGTAAAACAAATAACTAGCTCCCCGCCCCGGCTTCGCACGGCTATAAAAACTTTCCTCTCGAATCACTCCTGGCTATTTAAAAAAACCGCGTCAAAATCCGTTGCGTAGTTTCAGATCTAAGCATACATAGGGACAGACCGCGGGAAGCTACTTTGTTTTATACTATGTAAAGATTCAGTAGGTGTATAATGCGTGTAGGATAATTAATAGTATTATTCTCCTTACTAAGAAAATATAATAAAATATTATTCCATTGCACATCTCTACATCAAAATTGTCTATAGGTACTTTTTAATTTATTTATTTATTTAGTTAAACATACAATAGATGGGTTCATTCTACAATGCAATAAAATATAATAATATCTATATCTATAAAGTAAAATAAAATAAAAAATTGTTATTGTACTTTAAATTTTACTTCCTCTGGTAATTTTACTGAGTTATTAGTATTTTACACAGGAAAATACATATAGGTTATAATAAATATTGTGGTTATTAAAATAGTATTTTTTTACTCATTGAGTCTATATTTGTAAATTTACTTAGTCATTTGCAAACAGCAAAAAACCGCATTCATTATGCGGTCAACAACTCAAAATATAATGATTTCAAAGTACAGAAGCTAAAAAATATGCAAACCTTCGCACCTGGTATGTAAATTGCTACAAAACGAAAAAATAAAATGAAATAGCACCCATGTTAATTGCTATAATCACAAATAATTTACCCACAGTTTGTAACATAAATATTTAAAAAAGAGCAATATAATTCTGTGCCTGTGGTTTGAATCTCTTTTACCAAATACAGAGCTCGTATTTCCCGCATGACACATGCCACTACCATTTTTTATAAGTACTGGCAGGTTTGCATTATAAATAAGACCAAAGAAAAAAATAATGTAAAAGACCTGCCCATTGAATCCGGATGCACAATTTTATTGCCAGCCAGTACTTTGACGGTGGAACAGAATAGAAAAAATATAAGAGGCGCCGAAAAAAACCTACCTAGTGCATTATGGTTCGATTCGTTGCGTAACTTTTGTCGCTCGAAGAAGGGTGGGTAGTTTTGAATAAAAGGTCCTTGACACTTTGATAGGGAATAAGGCAAAACACGTAACCAATGTGCTTTATTATATCGTATTTAGAAAATTGTTTCGTTTCGTCAGTATCTATAAATATGAATATTACACAAATAGCAAAATAATATCAATGTTCTGTTATCATCAGTCAACACCCACTTCGTATAATTTTTCAGGCCGCTCATCCATCTTTTCAGTCTTTAGATGTCATACATCCATCACTATCAATAAAGCATTTTGAGAACATGAATTCTACTATAAAATACTTTTTTAAAGGCTAAATTAATCGAAGCATTACCTTATACTACTAGCAATACAACAAAACAGATTTTATTTGCTTTGAGTCTTTGGTCCAGAAGTGGCATTGTGACTGATATAACAATAAAAAGCACTTTTAAAAAAGCAATATATGCATGATGAATGGAATTTAATGCTTAATTTTTATTAATGCGCAGACAGACACTCCTCAACTTGAATTATGCAAGAAATCGACATTAAATATTAAAGAATGTTTGAAGGTTGAAGGTATTTTATTGTAGTACACGTTTGTATTATACGTCGTTTAAAGGAATATGTTTTATAGATTTTTATATATATTTTTTTCATTTACGTCAGATCGTTAGCTACCAAAGGGAACTAACTAGAACCGTTGGGTTCTTAGGCATATAAATAAAAAAATCTGTCAAACCCTCATGAACCAAGGACCAATAATGACATTTTTCATTCTTGATTCAATTTATAATCTGCAAGAAAAACAGCCGGCACATTAAATTTTTATTTCAGACCAAAATATAAGAAAAATAGAGTACAAATATATAGTAAAAAATTGGAAATACTAAAAAAAGTAGTCCGTCCATGCGGGGCCAGATGCTCACATGATCGCTCATTGGCTAGGGTGGCAACGTCGCCGACATTATTATGTCATTATTGATGCTATCGCTCGAATCACCTCGTTTTGTACATTTTTTAATTGTACGCAATTTAAGGTTCCTTATCTGATTTTAATGCGTACTTACTTTGGCATACATCTGACGTTTCTTTTGCTCAAGCTGTAAAAAATACAAAAAACAAAACACAGCTCATTTGCTAGTTCTCAGTTTGAAATCACTTCACTACATAGTATAAAACAAAGTCACTTTTTCTGTCCCTATGTCCCTTTAATTGTATTCTTAAATCTTTAAAACTACGAAACTGATTTTGATGCGGTTTTTTTAATAGTTAAAGAGTTATTCAAGAGGAAGGTTTTTATGCCCATGCAAAGCTGGGGCGGGTCGCTAGTTGAAACTAAAGACAGTTTGAATTTTTCTTAAACAAAAATTCTAGAGATTTAGAATATTCTTCGCATAAAACAAGATGGTACCAAAACTCATGATTTAATTATCTTAGTAGGTTTTTCTTGGCATGCAATGTGTTCTCCAAACCACATATTGGTTGACAAACACCAGTGCAATTTCCTCGCGTTGTTTTCCTTCGCCAGAAACCAGTTGTTTAATCGGAACATTCAACTGAAGTGGAGCAAAACTCGTAGTTTACTAGCGGCCGCCCGGATTCCCTTGGGAATTTTAAGACAATTGTTCTATGCTGACATCTAAGTATAAAATAGGTAGCTACCTACTTTTCAGTTCTAAAATCTCGAGTATTTTTATCTTGAGTGTACATGAGTAATTTTTTCTCGTTTATACTAGACAAATTACTTTGAAACTCATAAAACAAATATTATTAATTTACTAGTATGTTGTATTATTGATTTCCTGTTTCAACTAACATTATGCTAAATGTGGCCTAAAGTCTTATGGCTCTAGACTCTGTCTACCCTGTATGGGATAAAGACGTGATTATATGTATGTATTTAGTACTAGCTGTTCCCCGCGGCTTCGCCCCGCGTGGGAGTCGGTTATATCGCGCCCAAAAGTAGCCTATGTTTGACCTCAGGTCATTAACTACATCCCTACCAAATTTCATCACAATCGGTCCAGCCGTTTAGCCGTGAAGAGGTGACAGACAGACAGACAGACAGACAGACAGACAGACAGACAGAAAGACAGACAGACAGACTTTCGCATTTATAATATTAGTATGGATGTTGTATGCAAAGAGAAATTACATAGCACCTCCGTGGTTGTATGTAGGTAATGTGTTTCGAAGCAACCAACTGATAATGCAACCGGAAAAATGCTAAGATGAGAGAGAGTGAGGCAGATGTGTATGTTTGTATGTTCCTATGTGTTCAAGTATTCATCACTATATCCATACTAATATTATAAATTCGAAAGTCTGTCTGTCTGTCACCTCTTCACGGCTAAACTGCTGGACCGATTGTGATGAAATTAGGTTGGAATGTAGTTAAAGACCTGAGGTCAAACATAGGCTACTTTTGGGCGAGATATAACCAAGTCCCACGCGGGGCGAAGCCGCGGGGAACAGCTAGTCTTAGATAAAGCTAGTAATATGGGCGTTAGAGGCCCTAAATAAATAGACAATCTAAATATAATGTTTGATAAATAAAAAGGTTCTCTGTGAGCCATTAACCTAAGGCGGTCCGTCGACCTTCGGGTAAACACTAAGCATCAAGCGTACAGTGGCCTACATAAAAAAGTATACCAATTCACCCTTACACTTACACCCAATGTGGTATACTTAAACGTGGTCCACTGTACAAGATTGTTGAAGCGGGTTCATTGTCTCGCACGTAAATGTGCGTATACTGGTGAAACGTCAAGGTTTTCGGTGTTTTTGTACCCATTGGAAGCTTGCCTTAATCGGTTCACACAGGTTGAATGGAAATATGGTGGGCGGTTTGATTAGTTGTAAATAGTACGAGATTGATGCAAGTTTTCGGTACCCCTAGTATGAGTTTTTCCCAACGCAGACGCTAGCGACTGCGTTAGGATTTTGTATGGAATTTCTTAGTTGCCTTACTATCGGCCAGAGGCGCTGTACAGGTTTGTCATACTAAATCGCTAACGCAGTCGCTACAATATCGGCCTCGAAAACGTGCATGTGATAACATTAAATTAAAAATTTATAAAAAGCCACGACACATTTTCGTTTATAGTGTTGAGGGTCGTTTTGTAATGTGCACGTGATGCGCTTTCATTTGAGACCCCACTAGAGTATATATGCAGACATTCGCTTACTCTTCCCCACTTTCACTCCCACTACTTCGAAACGGCTAAACCGATTTTCATCAAACCATGTCTAAGAACACTCGCCCATAAGTCACCTTTAATACAAAAAAGAAACTAAATTGAAATCGCTTCATCCGTTCGGGAGCTATGATGCCAGGGACAGACAGACACGTCAAACACCCCTCTTTTTGCGTCGGGGGTTTAAAAGGGTGACACTGGGAGTACACGAAAACGTCCAGCGTGTAAGACGAATATGAGTGTAGCTGAAACGAGGGAAGTTGTAAATATGTATTGTACAGCAATGATGAACATGTTTATAGCCTATGATTTTCAAAAATTATTTGATCGCAATTTAAATCTAAAAAAGTAAGATGCTTTCCATTTTGGGCCCAGCCCACTGCGCTCCGGTCCGTTATTGGGTATTATTCTGTTAATTGCCCGCGGCTTCACCCGCGATAGTTTCGTAAACATCACGTATCCTGCGTGCCCAATTTCGAATTACAACCTGGCTTACATCACTTAGTTTTTAACTTCCGGTCAAAACACTAGCAGTGCCCGAGGCTACGCTTTCGTGGGAATCTCAAGCAGACCTTAGTTCGTATAATGTATAGAATATTTGAGGCGAGATTTAGAAGTATAAAAGGCTAGTAATAAAAATAATTGTAGGGAACTTACTGTGTCTAAGAAATACAATAAGAAAGTGAGAAAAGGTAAAGACGATAAAAAAAATTGTTATGAATTAAAGCCCCAGGGAAATCTTTGTAAGTTACGGTATTTACCTACAATCTTATTGATAAAAATTGAACGTTTATTAAACCCATTTTAACCAAAACATGTTCTGGGGATCTAAAAACGCCGCTTTGAGCAATTCATCGAATCGAATTCATATTATGAATTCCTTAGCAATTCTGTAGCAATTCCTCAATTTTTTGTAAAATGGCCAACTAAACATTGCAATTCCTCTTCAAAAAATTGAAAGAAATAGGAATTGCTAAGGAATTCGCCATTATCTCTCTTTCTCTTTTACATATTTGACGTCAGAGAACGTGACAAAACATACTATAATTGAAACCAGAAGAATTTCCTTAATCGTTTTGTCGTTTAGAAGGATAATTTTAATTTATACTATTATGGATGGATAGGATAGCAAAAGGGAATCTTTAGTCTCTGTCTGATAAGTATGTACAATTGATAAGATAAATATTTGTTAATTTTGATGAATAAAGACAAATGCAATGCAAAATGCGGTAGAGTTTTAATTTTAGAGATTAAATTTTAATGGACTAACTGAAACAGTGAAAAGTAGATAAAACCTTCCTTTTGAATCACTCTATCTAACAAAATAAAACTGCATCACAATCCGTTGCGTAGTTTTAAAGATTTAAGCATACAAAGGGACATTAGGACAGAGAAAGCGACTTTGTTTTATACTATGTAGTATTATTATAATTTTTAATAAAAAAAAAGCTTTTTTGAAAATAGAACCTTAAATCTGCGTGTGTTGGTAGTAAATAAGGATCTAAGTGCACTCAAATATACCCCATGCGTGCATGCAGCCAGTGATGCATCAAGCATGCTGTACTGTTTGCATCAGCAAGGTCAGACAGCATTTCCTAGTAGTTGATTTAATTAGGAAATAAATTGTGTTGAATAATGAGGTGAGCTCTTTGTCTATTTATAATATGGACTTTTATAAAAATACATTATGTTAAATGTACATTAATTTTAATTTAATTGTTTTATTAACATGTATTTACGAAATTTCCTAATTTTAAGTTTCCTATGTGTACTTATATGTTATTTACTAGTGTGCAAGAAGTTAATAAATAAATAAATAAGTGGTACATACTGAATATAATAAAATTTAATGGAAGTCAGTTGATAACATGAACCATGTATTCTGTGCATAATTATAAAAAAGCGTAAAAGGCATAGATTAAAAAAAATGGCAGCTGCGCGCGATTTCCTATTCCTATGGAAAAAGGGTAGAGGAGTAACTGAGAAACACACTTACCTAATTAAGCTTGTTTTAGTTATCAAGAGATTAAATTACAGATTATAAATCAGCATAAGAAAAGTAGCCGTACGGGCTTCAGGCAAATGTTTTAACTTTTTGCAGAAAAAAAAACTGCATTTTTTTTTAATTAAATTACGACTGCCGGTTTATATCCTTTTGCGTGTCGATAATGTGTGCAATACTCAATTTGATAAATTACGGTGCATTTAAAATGATAATGCAGTTTCGTTGATTGATTGATTGTAGCAGTGCAAAGAAGTGCAAACAATTGTACTGAAAAAAAAAAAAAAAATCGGCCAAGTGCGAGTCGGACTCACGCGTGAAAGCTACCGTACCATTTTATATACAAAACGGCATAAAAATCACGTTTGTCGGGAGCCTCACAAAATAATAATCAGCGAAATATTTATTTCATTGTTTTTAGTATTTTTTGTTATAGCGGCAATGAAAACACATCATCTGTGTAAATTTTCACTGTCTAGCTATCACGGTTCACGGTACAACCTGGTGACAGACGGGCGGACTGGCGGCCAGTGGAGTTAGTAATGGTTTTACACTTTCGGTACGGAACCCTAAAAAGTTAATTTCAGGTGGCCGCGGCCGATTTATAAATGACAAAAAACGCTTGTCCCTATCTGTATGAGGATCATACGTAGGCCGTATGCTTGGTATACATACATTCGCCATCACCAAAGATGATCACGCCAATACATACCTGAAACAAACACAAAACATTATTAATAAACAGCTTATTCACAATAATATATCATCAAACTGATATATTGACTGACAGATCGTTTAAACATTCTTGTGTACTAATATGCCTTTCAAAATACATTGTTGTTTACTAATTATTGCGGCTCACATTACTTTCAGTTAATGCTAGACGACGAAAATGTTTATTTTAAGATATACTAGCTTTTGCCCGCGGCTTCGCCCGCGTGGGCTTTCCGGGATAAAAAAAATCCTATGTCCTTCTCCTGGCTCTAAACTACCTCCCTGACAATTTTCAGCTAAATCGGTTCAGCCATTCTTGAGTTATAAGTGGAGTAACTAACACGACTTTCTTTTATATATATAGAAGATACCCATTGAAATGTGATTAAAAATAATTTTTTTAGTAATTTTATGCATAAATACTTTGTTCTGTCAAATTTATACCAGATAATTTCAATAATACTTACATAATAATCTTCTTCTTTGTCCACCCCTTATCCCAGTTCATCTGGGGTCCGGTCTCCTCGTGCATTTGCGCCAGAGCTTTCTACTCCGGGTTGTCTTTACGTCTAGCTTCTCCTTGTGTATCTCTTTCTCAATGTTTTTCACCCATGTAGCTGGTGGCCTGCCTTACACCCTTAGGTTTTTCAGGGATATTTAATACTTGTTTAATAGGGTTGTTCTATGCCTACATAATATAAATTTCTTAAATTGTGCAGGAAGCAATAATTCATTTTTCAAAAGAGATTTGGAATGTATCCCTCTCAGTCGCTCAGTAGCACCAACACGTGTAAAATTTTTTATTCTAGCCAATATAAATTCTTTTTTTTTAAGAGTGGCACTGACTCACTGACTTTAAAAAAAAAAACATTCCGACGAATTGAGAACCTCCTCCTTTTTTTGAAGTCGGTTAAAAATGCAGTCGATTTATTTTCAATTTCAATAATTTATTTGTTTTTAGAACACTATTCTGCCTGGAGATCAAACACGGAAGCGGTCACATCCGCGTATGCATTAACTTGAACAACTGGTTATTGTTACACGGATATTACTCACTGTTTTACTTGATTATTAACTAGAGATGGATGCAATCAAACGTTTATCTATTACGTATTCTGTGGTTTGACTAAAGGTTCCAAGCTAAAGAGCCTCGTCATTCGCCAAGTGTACCAAACCAACTAGATGATTTTTACCATGGAGTCCTGAAGTCACGGGTTTGTTCTATTTATGAATGGTTCTGGTTGCCACCTGGTGGTTGTAAAAGAAACTACGTCTCACCGAAAGGCTGTTTCGTCGAATTCTGATTGACACTGACACCAAAGTGTGCATTGGAAATTGACCTTGTAATCTGTGCTTCACTATCACTATCATCACTACATAGTATAAAACAAAGTCGCTTTCTCTGTCCCTATGTCCCTTTGTATGCTTAAATCTTTAAAGTACGCTACGAATTTTAATGCGGTTTTTTTTAATATATAGTGATTCAAGAGGAAGGTTTTTGTGCCCATGCGAAGCCGGGGCGGGTCGCTAGTTAAAACTAAAATGCAAAGTGCAAACGAATGACTTTTTAAAAATTTTTAGAAGTAGGTATATGATGCAAATATACTTCACACCTAAGCATATCTCTCATCTTCGCGCTCTCCCGGTTGCTTCCTCAGCCGATTGCTTCGGAGCCCAGTGTCCGCTTTCCAAATTTTTATCTTCGACTTCACACTTTTAATATGTTTGTATGTAATAAATATAATGAAGTGAGGTAATCTATGCCAGTTAACATTGATTTCTCGAAACGGTCCAGTAGCCGCCACCTGATATCCCGTTGTCAACTTGTCTCCGTGCGAATGGTCATGACGGGTTCCGTTACTGGACACCACTCCCGGAGGTATCGGTGATCGGTGACCGCCGGAGAAACGGTAGCGACGTGTGTGGACAAAACGTGTTGGGGGTACAGTGGGCCACGTAGATAAGCATCCTTACACTATCATAGGTAGGTATGCTTTTCTCTCTGGTCCACGGTACATACTTATTGTGAGTAGTCTTCGACTGGTGGAATGTACTACTGGTTAGCGAGGTTCAGAGAAATTTAGACTAAGTATTAATTTCTTCGGAGGAATTCCTTATTGAAATCAACCTATTTTGAATCCGTCACCAGTTGGTCTGTTAGTTACGAGCATAGAGTTATTGCTATTATTTTTTTAAATCTTTGGTTGCGAATTGTTTTGCCGGTTAGTACAGAGTAATGTGGCTGTCACAGAGTCATCATTATCCGAGCGCAAGCGTAAACCCAGTTACATTGTCAGCTTACGCTATAGAGCCCAGCTTTTAATCGTAAAATCTTAGATATGGAGCGACTGCCGTCTGACCTCCGTCACCCGTTTGGCAGGGGAACCAGACTAATAGGTTCGTGATTTATACCTACATTTAAACATTTGTTATTAATACGAAAAACCGATTTAGCGGTAAGAGAGATGTAAGAGTAAACCACGTTGAAAACTGTATATATGCATGCGCAACGCCTTTGCACATCAAATAGATTAAAATTGTAGCGTAGCAGTATGCAATCAAAGTTTATCGTGGGGTGGCTTGAACGATAACCGTTTATACACACTCCTGCCTCGGTGTTTTCGTTTGAAAGAGCTGTTAAATCGATAAAAATAGAAGAATATTCGTAACACAGCTCAATAATTTCAGTCTGGTCTGACAAGTTTGAAAATCGAATGGTCGTATGGACCATTCTATTTTCGAACTCGTTTCGAGACTAGGTTCTTGTAAAGCAGGTAACAAAATAATAACTGAGTTTGGTTGTTCAGCATGCATTTTGAGATAAATGTTTAAAATATTGACTTATCAATTGATGTTATAAATAATATGATTATGGTTAAATCTTAGTAGTTCTCAATATAGGATGTTATTATCAGAAAGTGAAACTATTGCGCAATACATGTGGCAGTCAATAATTTGAGTAAAAATTGCAATATCGGCAGCAACCCACGCGCAGTCGTACACTCCGGAAATGAAAAGGATAAAAAAATAAATAAGCAGATCGCATGTCAAGAATAGGCAAAAGCACTCGCGTTCGGAACCATGGCGAATAAAAAAGTTAAAATTTCAATTGTCATAACCCGAGGGTGGGGAAAGAGTGACGTTTCGATTCTCGCGTGCAACCCGCCGACCGAGGTATCGATGCGTGTTCGGGCGCGGTCCAGCGATTGATCAGCGGGGTCGGCGACCGCTCTCCCCGTTCCTAATTTGAATTCGCAGCGTATTATCGCGCGGGAGGTCGTAATTGGATAACAATGAGGGCGCCAGCGCCACCCCCACTCGGACATGACGCCTTGGGAAAAAGAAAATCCTGTCCAATGCGACATTACTAAGAATTGCCAAATAGAATTTGCTTCGTTAAAACTTTCTTATTTGTTGTGATTGGATAAAACAAATATTTGTAATTTATTTTGCCCGTCCACATTGCTTCAATAACCTTGTTTTTTATAAGCACTAGCTTAACTTCGTTGACCATTTTGTCTCGAACATTGTTCTTTTACGCGCTATTAATCGTAAAACAGCATTCCACTCTATGGCTTCCATTAGACCATAGAAGACCAAAGTCCACAGCGTCGCTTGGGGTTTGTGAGCGCATAATTTGAGATGATTGCACCACGCATGCGCGCTCTTAACATCGTTACATGAGAGCAGCAGGGGAGGAGCAAGTCGTCACCACTGAAATTCTATTACGCGCTTTATACCGCGCCTTAATGTTAAGGGGGGGTTATAAAACATGTCCATTATACTCAGACCCATATCATTACCCCCCTCTCAAACCCTCGTGGGTCTTATTAAACTGGAATAGCAGCAGTAAAATCTGTATAGGCTCCCTTTAGTTGGTAGATTCGTTTCGCGCTGTTTATTTTAAATTATAACTGGAAGGGTGGTTTTTAATCCGTACAAGTCGAATCCGCCAGATGACTGTTGACAAATCGCTGGAGTTAGGGTTTTTGTGAACGTTGGGTAAGACTGCCAGTGTTGCAGTGTACGGTTAATGTAGTGGAAAATGGAACGCAAAAACTTGTAGGTCAACATTGATTTAATGAACACAAATTGTATTGAATTATGTCTTTGCCAATAAATAATCAAAGCAAAAACAAATAATCAAAACGCCTGTTTCGGAGGTGGTGAGATTTGGTTGAAAAATTGTTTCTCATCCTAGACTATACAATAGCAGTCGATTCAGTGCCCCTAGTATGAGCTTTTCTTAACGCAGACGCTAGCGACTGCGTTAGCGATTTGATATGGCAAACCTGTACAGCGCCTCTGGCGGATAGTAAGGCAACTAAGAAATTCCATACAAAATCCTAACGCAGTCGCTAGCGTCTGCGTTAAGAAAAACTCATACTAGGGGCACAGAGGACGAAACAAAACAATCGAAAGTAAACAAAATAACCATAAA
Organism: Apomyelois bistriatella; assembly: GCA_947044815.1. NCBI lineage: Eukaryota > Metazoa > Arthropoda > Insecta > Lepidoptera > Pyralidae > Apomyelois > Apomyelois bistriatella. The sequence continues at coordinate 2,304,695 of OX345705.1, forward strand.
GCGTAAGAGATGTCTATCAATATCAACCATTTCTGTTATTTAATGTTGGATGACGTTGATGGAAATTCGAAGAAGTGCATAGCGATCCAGCAGGGGGCGTTTCACAGATTTCCATAAAAAATCGATCATTTGCAAAACTTATAGAAGACGCCGAATCTGTATATGAAATTACGAAGACTACTCTATATTTTTAACTTTTTTAACATACGTTCCAAAACTTCCAAATACAAAATTATGTAATTTTGTTTAAAAAATAGAACAAGTTTCGGGAACTATAAAAAATTGTAGTTCGGACCTTCTCCAATTAAATGGCCACCACATCAAACACGAAAACGTGACCCTTGAATGAGAAATGTATGAGAAGCGAGGAGGCCACGTACTGTACGTGCTGCGGCGTGATTCAGTCCAGTGGATAACCCGCTTTATAGCAGAACACGCGAGATTATAGCCTACATTGCAAATATTTATATCTATGAAATTTGTGCGTCTGTTTATTTATCTCAAAATTATATAGTACTAGCGACCCGCCCCGGCTTCGTATGGGCATAAAAACCTTCCTCTTTAATCACTCTATCTATCAAAAAAACCGCAGCAAAATCCGTTGCGTAGTTTTAAAGATTTAAGCATACAAAGGGACAGAGAAAGTGATTTTGTTATATACTATGTAGTGATTTATTAAATTTCGTAATATTTATTTTGCGTTTAAATAAATGCGTATATTGGAATTACGAACTAAACTTTCATTACAATACATTTTTTACGAACTACATTGCATGAGAAGTTTGCACACAACAAAAATAAACCACGCGAACGGAATCGCGGGCAACAGTTCGTCTCCGATACAAGTGTACTTAATCTTTCTGTTCAGAGGACATACAATAAAGTTTATATCATTTGCCGTAGATTTATGCACTAACACGATTTACTGAGCTTAGCATTCAAATAGGAACTGATTGGAATCAAAATATGCATGGCCACATAAAAATTTAATGGTTTGATATCTATGGTAAGTAAACGCGAAGGTCTGACCCATCAACACAGCACGGAGCTTCTGAAAATAATGATGTTTTTCATCAAATCATCGTATCGTATCTTATATGAAGTCATAGATTAAAAAAAAATTGCGTAGAAAGACCGCTCGCGATTCGAATTTCTTTGTCTTAAGTAAGTACTACTAGTGGCCTACTATCATCTCAAAAAACCATGCAATTTCCAGTGAGTAAGCGGGACAGCGCAATTCATGATGTAAGGCGACATCTCCCTTACTCACTGGATCTTGCATGGTTTTATGGGATGGTAGTAGCCACCTTGATTCCTCTTCTGTTCTCAATAATTTTAATAAAATGCTCCTCTTTTCTCTCAGACTAGGCGAAAAGTAAGCAAGCTTTAAAATTGTTTTTCTTGTTCTTACTTTAGAGTTCAGAATTACATTAAACAATTAAGTGTTTTTTGCCGCATGCCGGCTTATTTATACAACACGGCATTAAGTCTACCTGGTGTACTTACTCTGTTGTATCTATATTTGTAACACTATGCAGCCCGATCCAACAACAACAGAAATATTCGCCGAATTATAAATCTACACGCGTATGCCAAGAATTTGTGCCTACAGACAAACTGACATAAAAAGCTGAGTGTATTTACGATCACAATGTTGAGCGTATACAATGGAAACTCGAACCGAACTCGCTATGGTATTGTTATGAAAAACTGTATGACTAGGTTATAGTTGTTGTATAGCTGCTTCTTCTTTTCATTTAAGTCATAATGGTTATGGACGCTATATTGATCGGATTGATCCACTGTCCGGTCGTTTGCTTCTTTCAGGTAATATAAATATTAGGTAGATAAAAAAGAAATTTACAGCCCCGATCAAATCTTCGAATGAGGTGTCAGGATCGAGTAATTTTCCATTAACTCAATTTAAGAATTCGAGGATATAGGTTGAAAGAGGTTTAATATAGACCATAATTAGCTTGATTAACGCTGTACTGATTGATGATATCACTTAAAAACCAGGTAAATCCAGCAGTCTGCATATTCATACATACAAAAAACGAATTTTCGAATATACTTCGAGAAAGAATCGACTCCGCCCTGTTCATGTGTTTTCCATGGTAGGGCTATTTTACCTGCCCATTGCCCATCTAATGGTGCCTCTCGAATGTCCCCTCCCGCGGGCGTTATTACGGCCTTCACCCCCTCAGTGGCCACCTCAAACATTAGCCTAATCGGGACTTATGGCTTGAGTTGGGCCAACCATGCTCTCAGCTCAACTATTCCCATTTGCAATTTGAAATTCGGCCTGTTGGGAATCTGAGTACTCGTGAGTTGGTTGTATGGGGGTTAAAAGGTTTTTGGTTATGTTTTATAGTGGTTTTTAGGGTTCCGTACAAAAATGAAAAAAACGGACCCCTTATAGGATCACTCGTGCGTCTGTCTGTCCGTCTGTCACAGCCAATTTTCCAAAGTTTTTTAGTTCATGTTCTTGTGATCTAACTACCTATATGAGCAGTACTCTTTGCATTATGAGGTACCTAAGGTTTCATGCCTTGTTGGAATAAATTTTATGAAGTTACTATTTTATGACGTGCCTAAGAGACCTTATTGCTAATAGTACGTATATTCCGAGTTTTGGATTTAATATGCAGGAGTCTAAAACTTAGTAAGCTGTAAAATGAAAAATATACTAGCGGAATACATTCAACCTTAGATATATGTACTGTACAGGTTGAGTGGTTAAAAGGTATTTATGGAAACTTTTACCATTACATATTTTCAGTTGCATAGACAAGACAGATACTCATACTTTTTTTTTTTTTTAGGACAGCTCATTGTGCGTGACATTAGGATATTCATGGTCATTTACAATTTTTAATGTAAAATAGCACAATACGGTCGAATTTACTTAAGTGTACCAAATGTTTTTTGTTATTCTGCCAACATGGCCAGATTATGCAAGGTCCCGTAATCTACAAAATAAACAAGGGTGTCGTCGGGCCGCAGCGTACTAACGTTAGTTTTTGCGGCGCGGCGCTGACCCCACTCATCACAAAAAGAAATTGATGATAATCCTTCTCAGAAAACAGACAAATATTTCGTCTAGTACCTAAAAAGTTATTCTTTTGCTTTTCTCTAAAAAAGTAACCGTAATATTGTCTACGGAATAAGGTTTGAATATCGAACGGTGCGTTCGAAGTTCGAAACGCGCTCAAAGACTCAAAGTATTCGGTTATCATTATCACATTTGGAAATAGAACGCACGCGAAGCAAGCAACCGAGTAATCGGGCAAAAGCTTTTATACGACCCACCAACGTAACTGGAGCCCTCGGTTTACAGGCCCATTTCCCTCTACGGCCTGTTTTATGACGCAGCAAGGGGGGAGGTGGGGTCTTTTTATAGTGGTATTAGTTTAAAAGCCCCAAGGCACGAGCTCACATGTGCCTGAACAGATAAGCGGTGGCATCCCCACTCGAAAACTTGTTTAGTTGGGCCGATAACTTCGTATTGTCTGTGGGGGATGGATGCCAGTTAACTTGTCGTAGAAATTGCTTAGTAGGTACCCGTTGCGAGGAATGTTTTGTGAGGTCTTTGCTCCAGAAAAAATAATGGTATTTTTGTTCCTAAGGGGCCTTTTTAAACAGTGCAGAAATCGTTGATTAGATAATAGCACTTTTGATTTGATATTAAGTAAAATCAAATCAGGGTGATCGGAGATAAGAAAAAATATATAAACAATACTATTATACTAATTTGAGATATAAGTTTATTATATGTATTTGTCGTTTAAAAAAGCAATTAGCTGAGAATGTAACCGGGAAAGTGCTAGCACGCAGAAGTATTTTGTTTTTCAATTTTGAACAAATTATTTAGATTATTACGAAACGGATAGGATATTATCATATATTTTTATCCTTATAAAAAAAAATATTTGATCAAAAATGTGATATTGATTTGACTACACAACATTAAAGTATTTTCTCTTTAACCCAAAAACCATCCTCATTAAAAAACATATCCTCACAAACCTACTCGACACAGATCACGGCTAAGCGAACCTTAAAGGGAACTCATGCGAAGTTTAAGCCATTTAGCAGGGCAAGTCTAAGTCTGTAACATAAATTCTGGCTTCAGCCCAGGCTCGAGGGAGTCAAAGATCGATATCAAGTGCCAATGTGTTCCCCTCTGGCAAAGAACCAGTGTTATTAGACCTCTCGATTTCTATGTTTGATCCCCCGCATGCGCCCAATTTCGGTGAGTTCGGGGAGGCGTGAGAGGTCTTACAATTTTTGTCTCAGCATGGTGCGTTTCTTTTATGGCCAACCATCGTGACGCATCTGCTGCGTCCGTTGCATAAAATATGTAATTTAAAACAATGGCTTTGTAGGTTCGTTATTCTGACAGTTAGCGTTAAATATTAAATTTGTACTGTACTTGGACAAATGGCGTTTGAGCAAGTGTGGGATATTGGGTGCATTTTAAATTGGTGAGCTTGCGCACGCAGTTCCTCCCGGCCCTACTAAAGGCACATATTTTCATTCGAGTAAATATTTGTTGATGCTTTTTAAGGTTTTGCGCAAAAATGATGAAAACGAAATCCTATTATCAACTGTTCTTCATACCACTTATCTGTGCTCTACCCCTACTATTCCAAAAACATCTAGAATTGCATTGAAAAACAATTGCGTCACTTCAAACCGCGCGCGATTCGAAATTCTTTGACATACTCATAGTCTATTAATATAACTTCGAAATTGAATAACTACCTAATTCCTTATTATAAAGATGTGTACTTTTAATAGCAAACAAGGAGGATTAACCCCTTTTGTTCAGCAGTTCTCAGCGGTTTTGAAGTTTGGGGAGGTCGGGGTAAGAGGTTTCCTGATTAAAATTGAGAATGTAATAAGAAAGGAGTATTTATTACAAATGACATTTTTTTAGATTTTATGTCATTCCTTAACCATAAATTAAATATTGAGAAAAGTGGGTTTTCCACCAATAAATTCATAAAGTTTTTGGATTTGACTCTAGGATAGTCAGTAGGATGGTCATTAAAATATACGGAACACTTAAAAGCTGTATTTTACAGGTCTTAAACGACTGAGGCACAGCGCGCTCTATTCTCATCCCAAAACATCTCAAGTTAGTAAGAGGCCGGCCTAATTGAACACATCTCGAATTTAACTCAATACAGGGGCCCCCAGGAGCCCCATGCTCTTAAGAAAGCCCACTTTCATACTCTAGAGGCCTTTAAGTGCCGATGCGCGTATGCGAAGGACTATTTTGTTCTTGTGCCGGTTCTAAACAACTATCTATGTTAGTATCTAAACTAATATTATTAAAAGTGTGAGTTTGTATGTAGGGGTTATTCTTCATATCAAAAATTCTTTCTGCATATTATAGCATGATTAATTTTTAAGGTAGGAAGGTACAAAACGGTTATAGCACATTATGCTAAATAAATAATAGTAGTAACAAATGAATATGCCGTACCCTAATAAGAAAACCCTTTGTTTGTTAAATGTTATCTTATTTCGGTTCAATTAATTTATGAATGAAATTGATTGAAGAAATGGTAACCTTCGGGATTTCACATTTCTATGCGAAAAAAGGAAGTCTGAAAGGTTAGCAATAGGTACTAGAGCTCTATTTTCAAATTTCATGTCAGTGAACACTTCTTACGAGTTTCATGCCTATCTATGAAAACCGATCCATGTTCGAAAACGAAAACTTACCTTTTATCACGTAAATCAATATTTGAAACCGCAGATATAAAGTTTCAAAGACAAACAATGTACAGATTAGAACGACACGAAACTAACGTAGACTTAAGCTTAATCGCTGGTTAAGCTTCGGAAATTTTAATCAGGCCGTCCTCGGGGTGTCTCAACGGTTCTACGAGGAATTGAGGCTAATCCCCCTCTTTGGGGGGTAAGTAACGTGTTTCCAAGTAGGCAGTTCCGAGGCGTTAAATATTAAAAGATAGTTATGAGATGCTAAACATGTGGGCGGCTCAAAATGTGTTAATGCCACGGAAGAGATAATGCCTTCAGTTTTGAATATATTTAGTACTGCCCGGGGTTCCGCTTCCGTGGGAATTCCGGGATAAAATGTAACCAAAATGTTGTTCCAGGGCTTGGATGTTTATCTATAGGTATATGTAGTTGTTATAAAATATACTATTGTTGAGTTAGCATCACATAACACATAAGTATCGAACTTACTTTGGGGCTAACTCAATCTGTGTGATTTGTTTCTAATAATTTATTTATTTGAAACAAAAAAATATGATTTGGTAAAAGCCTCTGACGTGGTTCCTTTAACGACTACCAGATGGCAGATGGAACCAACCAATGGCTTAACGTGCCTTCCGAAGCACGGAATCATATTTATTTTCAGATAATCAGTGATTCAAGCGAAGATAGTGAAAAATTGATATAAATAAAATAAATTTTAAAACTCATTAACTACGAGTAAATTCAACATTCGCATACGAGAGCCCCGATCGAAATAAATGAAAAGCAAACAGCCCGCGGCGTGAGGTTTATCAAATGTCAGGAACAGTAATCAAGGACGCTTTATTCAAGGAGAATTTAATATCTATATCAATATTATGAATATATGAATAAATTGAACATCGAATGATAAAAGATTACAAATACGAAATGTAGTTTTAGATATTCTCTGCTATGAACTTTAAGGTCTGTATCTGTGGTCTAAATACACACATAACTTCAAGATCATTTTTTTTCTATGCATAACTCTTACCAAAGTCTTGAAAACGTCAACACACCAAGAACTTCTGTTTGAAACTTACCTGAAAATAAAATAAAAGTTTCATTAAAAAACCGGCCAAGTGCGTGTCGAGCCACGCGCAAGTAGGCTGCCATAGTTGCCCATCACAGCGGCGGTAGGATCATACATAACGTCTAAATACGGGCCCACATAGGACGATGGTAAATAGGGAATTAGTGAAATTTTTTAAAACGCTTGAATTTTTTTTTGTTGGTAAGAATAAGGTTCCTTAATACCAGAAAAAAATATCAGATATTTAGAATCAGCCAATTAATTTAAATAAAATATTCTATTCTAATGACGAATTTATGGCGTTGCTACGAGCCTTTTGCGGTCTATTCCTTGCCGCGTAAAGGGGTCGGTCGGACAGACAGACCGAAACTATAAGGGTTCCTTTCCTTGTGGACTACGGAACCCTAAAAAGTCAATCACCACCTCTTTTATTATCATCATTTCAGCCACAAGGCGTCCATTGCTGGAAATGGACTTCCCTCATAGATTTCCATCCTGACCAGTTATAATAATCCATACTATCTATATCCATACTAATATTATAAGTGCGAAAGTCTGTCTGTCTGTCACCTCTTCAAGGCTAAACTGCTGGACTGATTGTGATGTAAATTGGTATGGATATAGTTATGCACTAGGAGTCAATTATAGCCTACTTTCGGGCGCGATATAACCGAGGCGCACGCGGGCGGAGCCGCGGGCAACAGCTAGTAAAGAATATCTTAGTAAGGAATAAAAGTTTAGATTACAAAGTACATTGCTGAATACGCTTTTTACCAAACTGCTTTTGACTTTGAATACATATTTGTATGCCATCGATTTTTATCTCCGTATCCACAGCACCAGCGCAGCATTTCCATACAAACAACCAATTGAAATTTTAGCTGGCAGTTAGTATAATTTTCTACTTTGATCCGTTAGGGCACAAAATAAAGTTGGAATAGATGAGACACTTTTTCAAAGTATCGTTCTGGCGATAGCACAGCCTGTTAGTGTTAATCGGATCCAAAATGTTGTATGACTAATTGAAAAGAGCGACCGGCAGAATAGAAGCAATATACCCCTTTACGTTTCGCAACCACCAGCGACCGCTTGGCTGCTAAGGGATTAAGTTGAGCTGATTCGCTTATTAAAAACGTGTGTAAGTCTAAAATATATATTTTTAAGAAAGGATCATGATATATAAAGCTTAGTATCATTGCACATTTACACTTTTGTAACTGGATGCACATGGATAGAAGAGAATATAGTTCTCGATGTAAAAACTATTGAAATTGCTATTGTTAGCTCGTTAAGTGTTTACCAACCTTCGAGCAACACAGCTTCCGTACCGAAGGCCGTATTGCTCGAAGCTACCAACGGGTACCAACCTTCTGTAAATTTGTTAATCTGTGGTAAGGGGCGCACACTGTCACGCGTGGAAACGCGTATACATAATGCAAGTATGACGGCCGTTTCCCGTTGATGGAGGGGGATTCGTGCCCAGCATTGGGATTATTAGTATCGCAGACATTACCTACATTAATAATAATGGAACCCATAATTCCACACAATATTATAAATGCAAATATTTGTCAGTCTGTTATAACATCTAAACTACGAAGTATAGAGGTAGATTAGACCTTACAGAAAACCATAGACTAGCTAGATTATACTGATGAGCATAAGATAGGTACATACACTTGTTAACATCTGGATTCTGGATCTCCACTTAGAGGCTTTTGTTTCCCTATTAAGTATACATACACATATATATCATCACGCCTGTCTCCCGTAGGGGCAGGCAGCGACTAGAGATTTCCATTGGCTACGATCCTTACAGACCTCCCTCGCTTTTTCCACAATCTGATTTCGGGTACTCCTAAAATGTCCTTTTTCAAAAGGTCTGCGATTTGGTGGCAGTAAATTTTTCGAGGCCAACCCTTACTGCCTTTCCCAGCCGATTAAGTATTTCAGGTAATAAATGTACCTAAATAAAGTATACAGAATCCTATTTAACATGACGCATACAGTAAGATTCAAATCTGATATTAAACAACAAAAATCATTAAAAAAAAAAACCTATCACTCCACAAGGAATACCTAAAACAAAAACCGCTCAATCATCAATGCATTCTAACAGTTCAAACCCATAATCGAAACTTACTCTTATCACCGGTTGATAAGAAGCAAACTGGTTTGAAACGAGTTCCTGGTGCAACCAGTTCGACCAGTGGGCTCCTATTGTTTTGAACGCGTTTTTCTCCAACCCACCAGCCCACCCGGATGTGGTTGCGGGTATTGTGGGGTTGATCATAGATGGCGCTTCATTGACCAACATTTATAACCAAAGTTATAGAACCTATCAAGAATAAATTAACAAAAGATGTTTTTTAAACGTTGGCAATCAAGCATTATGGCCCAAGAACGAGAAGCTTATATCACCTTGAGTGTGTCACGAGAACGCCGCCAACTCTAGGATGCAGCAATAGCCAGTAATTTAACTACCTCTTATAAAAACTAACTCAATTTTAGCTTTTAGCATTAAGTTCGCCTATTGTGCTATACAACTGTATTTTGTACAATAAAGTTTAAATAAATAAATAAATAAACTTTAATCAGAGTTTTAATGATATATTTGGTAACTAAACTGTATTTGAGAATTAGTTTTTTTTTTTAAATCATACTAAATCCTAACATTAAACCTATCAGCATTCTACACTATATATTCTCCAGTCCATCCACGAAAAGCAATTCACATTCCCGCTCCAAGCATTCCTTGGTCCTTGCACAATAGACGATTCCACGAGCACGCTAAAGCAAGTGCTTACATCTGTACTGAACTAAAAACGAAACCCTCTTTTTGCTGCAACCGCAGGTAGACGTGGGCAAAAACCACGAAAAAAACCAGCTTTCTCTCCAAGGGGTATTATCTACTCATGTTACACCCCACGGACAATCAAAAATAAACTTTAACCCCCCTCGAATAAGGTCGAACAAAAAGGTTCCTTGTTTAAATTCGGAGCGACGCAGGGGTCTAATGACACGTGAGTTTTTATTTAAAAAAAGCAGTTAATTAGAGAGTGAATTGAAGGTTTGTGTTTACTAATTCTATTTTAATCAACTGACTCTATTCAATTCACGTTCCATTTTCAAGTTTTTAAATGTGAATTTCGTGCATTGCCAAATAATAAAAAGTAGGTACAGGCTTAGTTTATGGTCCATTGCTAACAAAGAGGCTAGTGCCCCAAGCGGCAGATTAGGAACATAAATCCTTTCTTACAAGGTGTCGAAACTGGCTCGCTTGCCAAATCTCCAGGCTGGCCAGCATGACTGCCAAACGTCGACCGCTAGAAGCCAGGTGCTTGCCAAGACGGGTTGATTTATTTTTTCAGTATCTGCAATGACGTAGTTCGTGATACAGCCTAAGTTAGTATGATGCCAAAACTCTCGTAAAATGCTAATAGAGTCAAATAACTTTTGGCATCTAACGTTATATGATGGATTTATAATACAGACAGGTAGGGATTTAGTAATGTCGTATGCAAATGCTATCTAAATAGTCCAGAATTTACACTTACTACTTGATTAAACTATGGATCTCGTGCACAGATTTTGATATTTATTATGTAGCTAAATTTTGTCTATGATCGTTAAGTAAAGATATCTATATAATAAATAATGACTCGACTAAGGCAAAGCCAGAGTTTTAGTAGACTATGTAGGTATACGTATATTCCCACTCTTGCGGCTTGCAAATTCTACAAATTTCAATAAATGAATTATCATTATCAGTTGTGATTATTCAACCTTATAATTAAGATTTTCCGGACATGCCACATTTGATTTCAAAAGACGAAGCCGACATATTTCTACAAGCGGATAGTATAATGTCAAAAAACTGACAGATTTGCCATGGTCCTATGAATGGAAGTACTGGTAACAAATTTCAAGCTGCAGAAAAGTAACTCAAATAACTGGGCCAATCAAAATACTTCTTTTGTTATTGGTTTCATTTAATTAAGTCATTTCTAGTCGATATTACTAAAAAACAAGTCGTCTGTCATTGCCCCTAATTTAACAATAGCCCAATAATTCTGCCTAACACACAAAACCGAAGATTTAAGTAGGGCTTTTAAAAGTTATTCACGTCTGACTGTAAAATTGAATGAAGGCGGCATAACGTTTGAATTTAAAGATTCATAATTCAGCCAACCGCAAATTTAGTTTTATGATTTTTCAAAGTGTACTAAACTGAAGGTAGAATGAAATGGGAGAATTAGTTATTGGGACCTCGCCCCGCCTACACATAATTATTTAAAGTCAGATAATTTTGATTGATTGCTGTTTATAACCTCTTCCAAACGAAACAAATTTTATTTTTGTTTAATTTTATAAAAGAAAGAGTGATCTCTATTTTTTTTTAAAGGAAAACTGAAAAAGACGGCGTCAATTTTTATTATCATACCTACTAATGACAACGGACATAGATATAACGAAATCAATCGGTAATTTTATTTACTTATTTAGCTATTTAATTCATGTACACTCAAATACAAACATAGAAAACTTAAAATTAGGAAATTTACTACAAGGGTGCTTCTTATTTCTATAGTAATTTCATCCGACTGAACCGCGATAGGTACTTTATTTCCTTAGCGTACTTTTGATCCTTAGCGAAATAGGACAATAACAATTAAATACAATATTTTTATTGCTTTACGGTTGTATTGTAAGGTACAAGGCCTGAAATGAAACACTGCATCAAAAATTCAAATCCATTAACAAATAATAGCAAGGGCAGTTAGAGCAGGCAGGTAAGTAATTTATTTATTATTGATAAAAATTATTGCCTCAAATTACAGATGATTATCTGGGCGAGTCCGGCCCTGGAATATTTATAGTTTTGATTATTTTCGAGTTAATGGCTTGCGGTCGAGGGAAAAGTATTATGTTTAGTAATTTGCAATAATTTGTTTTAGAATTAGGTTCTAATGTTTCAAAATTCATTGTTACTAAATATTATAATCGAAGAAAAACGTAAAATTAATTTATAAAATAAAAGCCCCGTATGAGATAATAAAATAAGTATATACATGTGTATATAAACACAGTGTTTTAATAACATGAAAAACACCTAAATAAATTAAAATTAGAGTCCAAATTGTTGGTGACGCATTATGGTAAGGCTTGATGGAAGTTATTTTTTCGTCAGTTTATTAGCGTGAACATGGTAACTATAAAAAAATCTGTGTTTTGTTATTAAGGTTCTGGATCTGCAGTTAATTTTAATCATATTAAATAATTAAATTATAGTTCCATGTAGTTACAAATTGCAAAAGTGGCCGTTTTAAGCAATATTGCAATTTGTAACTATATGGAATAATTTAATATGTTTAAAATTATCTTCAGATCCAGAACCATAAATACAGAAGACGGATTTTAGATAGCTTGTGTTTTCAGTGAATAATGATTTTTAACTGATGGTGGCGCTAGTGTTCACCAAGGTATCGTCTTAAGTATCAAATGAGTGCAATAAATACACACCCGTCACAATTACAACCCAAATCTATTTTATTTGGGGTTAAAAAGAATTATTTGAATTATATACAGCCACAGATAAGGAAACACGAATTCTCAATTAAAACAAAACAATACGGAATCACCTAAATGATCCATTTCCGTTGTATCTCAAACCGGACTTGAGGCCCGTACAGACTTATCAACGCAAAGGTCGTATAATTGGCCTCATAGAACAGGGGTCAATAATTAAATTGGGGATTAAATAAAAATGTTTTTTAAATAGCAAAATAGCAAAAAAAAAATATTTTTTTATGTTTATCGTATGTAACAGAGGTTAATGAAACATGTTTATAATTTGATTCATCATTTTGTAAATTTGATATTTCACAACTTGGCAATTGAAGTTGTTGTTATGGGAAATAAATATTTTGGGACAGTTTGTCCTCTTTAAATTGACATTTTGGATCAGTTCTCTCTGAAATTTACAACATATTGGCACAGTTGTCTATATGAAGCACATAAATTTGGACGCATTTCTTTAATTTTGAATTTTTGACATATATGTAGATACATTTACTAACACCTGCCTGACTCCCACTGGGGTAAACAGAGACTAAAGGTTTCCTCTTCCTTTTTCCTCGCTTCCTCCACACTCTTTACTTTCGTGATGTACAGTTTATAACAATTACAATTCTTAGGCAGTCTGTAAAGGGCTTTACAATGCGTTAATGATACCAGTGACCTCATGGTAGTACCATTGTCTAAAATGAGATCTTTTTAAGGTCTTTTGATACATTGGTTAAAGTATAGAGAGCCACGCAAAATACATTATGTTACTAACGTAGCTATTATACAATTAAGGTGATTCTAATCAGATAATCGTCGTAAATATTGCTGAGGTGTTCGTTATTTCAAGGTTATGATCCAAGTCCAAGGGAATAAAACAACGGTGGGTTCAACTAATATAAATCATTATCCTAACCTATAAAATAGTCGAATGGCCCAGAATAGAGAACAGAAATCATCACAAAATTGTAAAGATTTCAATTTGATATTTGGGTCACTTAACTGGGCCGTGAACGATACGATGATAGCAAAACGATAACTTACGTAAAGTGATACGATAGCATTACGTGTAATGGCGACCTCAATATGGTCGACCATCTTGTCAATTTGTTTGTAAACATTAATCTGACAAATATAACTGTTATAAATTTATCTAATATTATTTGTGTATTTGGTAATACGACATAAATATTTTATGCGAAAGTGCTACGCAAATATAAAATTACTTAATGCAAACTCATATGGAAGTCAAAGACGCAATTTATATGCAGAATATTTTAACCCAACTTAGAATAAAACTTTTCAACTTTATTATAACCTATAGATGTCATTTTCACTAAACCAACACAAAAGTAAATGGGGCCAAAACATCTCCGCAGTCATTTCTTTAAAAGGTCAATTTTAAAATTACCAAAATTAAAATTTACGACCAGTAATTACAACAATTAAGAAATATCGTAGACACAAAGCCCAATGGACCACACTGAGTGGACTTACACTCGAAAGCGACACTTGGGGAAAACATACAAAAATAATCTTTGAAATCGATGAGGAACATCCGCCATTTTGGTATACATGCTAAGCTGAAGGTATGTACGATACCACATGAAAAAATCTTAGGATCCCTTGGCATTTCACAAAACTAATGTAAATAGTCTTTAACAAATCCTATCCAGTTCAAATCTGTTTCAAACTCACACTAAAGATTAGAAGCATAAAGAATTCCTTTCTCTTTTCTCTGATAATATTGGACCTTTATGACTTTTTACAAATGTTTTCATTGAAACAAGGAAAACTTCATCTTTCATCATCGTAAAAACAGAGACACAGTAAGACATCAGGTACCCAAGCGATTCATAATCCCAGGGATTTGACTGGACGCCGAATAACCGGTGTATTTAACAATATGGACTATCCGATATGACCTCGTCTTTCTTGCTTTTTATGTTTTATTTTTATCATCTATCCTAGCCTTTTCTCCATTCCAATAAGGGTTGGCTCTTCTTATTTATCTTTAAACAATAGATTCGTTTAATTACTTCACTACATAGTATAAAACAAAGTCGCTTTCTCTGTCCCTATATTCCTATGTATGCTTAAATCTTTAAAGCTAGATAGATTTATAGACTGATTCAAGGGGAAGGTTTATATGCCCATGTGAAGCCGGGGCGGGTCGCTAGTTACTTATAAAATAAAAACCATATACCTAGTCACCAGGAAGTATTAGAAAATTATTAATACAATATTAGACATTCCATGCAAATTACGTTTCTTTTTTCATTTCCTATTTTCGTAACGTAGAAGATTGTGGCAGTTTAGAATTGATTTCTCTTCGTGGTGATTAATATTGACAAAATGCCATAAATCTCATTAAAACTACAATACAAGCGTCTTGGGGTTGTCCATCATTTATTATTGTCAATTATAATGATGCATCAGCCCAGGGTTTGACAACTATTGTTGTGTTGGAGATACGTTAGATCAGGTTTAAGAAATTTTTGATGAATAGCGTACCTGACAAATAGATCAAGTTTGAAGTTTTTTACTACTAGTATTGAAAATATAATAATAATAAAGGCTATATAGTTCGTACTCTTGGTTACTGTCATAAGATTGCTGAATTTTTATGAAGCGTAAATAACTCTTAGTTTTAATTCAATAATCTAATTTCTTTCAAAATATCAAAAACTACTACTTCTTTTATTTTTATTTCAAGTAAGCAATCAAGCCGCATAAGATGGGTCGCGGTCATAGTAGCCTATAAACGCCTAGCTAGTAATACTGAAGGAGTCACTCACGCGCTGCCAACTTTAGCTTGTGACCAAAGACTCAAAGAAATAAGTTTTTGACAGTTCGTGTTTATGGTCTGATCTTTAGCCACTTTTTCTCTATCACCTTATCCCACTTTTTAATGTGGGGTTGTTCAATCTCCACTGAGTTATATTACTTCACGTAGACTTTTCATTATTTAGACATTTCCTGTGTTAGTCCCACCTTTTCTGCTCATATTTTTCTTGAAATTGTCCACAAAATCTATTTTGTGGTCTTCTTCTATATCTGGAGCATTTGCCACTGTATCCTGTACCAAAGTTTGCTGTCACTGTTATCGTATAATTTCTACTGAAATGGTGTCATATCTATTTTAACAGTAACCCTGACTCATCTCTATAAATCGAGACTAAAAATAAATTCTTTGTTCCTTCTAATAGTAAATTTCTGAGTTGTAATCACTTAATTTGGTCTTCCTGCACAGGTCCTGATTGGGGCTAATTGGGCCGACCCCCTCGCACCCTCGGAGTCAATAAGACCTGACCTGGGGTTATTTGACCTTTCTATTGTAGTTACTTACTTGGTGAATGATAAATTCAAAGAATACTGTTGTATTATTTGTAAGATTCAAAACTAATTTTCATACTTCATAAAATTTCAAAATTTGTTTTTCTTCCTTTACGTTTTTATAGAAACACATGAGGAGGATGAGGAGAGAGAGAGAGAGACAGAGATACCTACTTGTGTTAATCCATATCCATACTATCCATACTGATATTATAAATGCGAAAGTCTGTCTGTCTGTCTTTCTGTATGTCTGTCTGTCTGTCTGTCAGTCTGTCTGTCACCTCTTCACGGCTAAACTGCTGGACCGATTCTGATGAAATTCGGTAGGGATATAGTTAACGACCTGAGGTCAAACATAGGCTACTTTTGGGCGCGATATAACCGAGACCCACGCGGGCGGAGCCGCGGGCAACAGCTAGTTTTAATTATAAGTTTAACAGTAAAGGTACATTCAACATTCGCACAAGTTTTCGACACAATGCCACTACTGGTCATAAGCTTGTTCCTCACACCGGTATGAAGCGTTTTGCTTTTGATGACAAGGGAATATCATAAAATACAAAACGTATTGCTTACAATACAATCCTGTAGCCTTACTCAATTGCAAAAGTGTAAACAGCAGCAATAAAAAAACTCACTAGCATTGATCATGTATAAACAATAAGCATACTAAACGTGCATTCGCAAGAAAACCACACTATGGAGGTTACAAAACACGTTGATTCATCGAAAAAAC
This sequence comes from Apomyelois bistriatella, assembly GCA_947044815.1. NCBI lineage: Eukaryota > Metazoa > Arthropoda > Insecta > Lepidoptera > Pyralidae > Apomyelois > Apomyelois bistriatella. The sequence goes on from OX345705.1 coordinate 2,321,140, forward strand.
TGCGTTCGTTGGAAAATAATGATAAACTGCCGGCTGGGGATAGATGTGCAGAAAAGAGGGATGTAATTCTTCTTCATGAGTCGATTGGCTATATGGATGAATATGAAAACTGTGCGGTTTTTTAACAGCAACTTGTGAGGTTCGGACGCGGTGCTGTCGATGGCTCATCTTCTAAAGTGATCTAGTTAGATAGTGAGGTATCCAGTCTTTTGTACAACATAGGGGTGTTATAATTTTAAATTTGCGGGTAGTATTTATATGAATCTTTAGCCGGTATTGGATGATGGGTGATAGCAGCTAAAAATAAGGAAGACTGTCAACACACAAGATGGATTTCCTAATTGTTATTTATAGCCGTTTTGTGTTCAAAGAATTAGCCAATCTGCGTTACCGACTAGACTGTCCACACAGACTGTTGGCTGTTGCCCAGGGTGAGCCTGACATACGGATTACAAGCTCTTTCTTCCAATCATATTTCTGTGTTTTACATCTATAACAGAACATGAACGGATATCACAGACATCCTAACATATCCCTGGTTGCCCATCTTCCTAATAGATTCTTTTGAAACTCGTATAGACTTGACATATAGAATTGTACTCTTAAGTTACATGTAAGACAATCAAAAACTGCCTCCGTGGTCTAGTGGTTAAGGCGTTTGTCTGTAGACCCGGGGGTCGTGGGTTCCTTTCCCACGGGAAGCATACTTTGTTTAGTTGTTTCCAATTTGGTTACGGCATTGCAGGCTTGAATCACCTGATTGTCTGATAATAAAGATGATTCCGTGCTTTAGAAAGCAGGTTAAGTTGCGATTCCGAAGAACTCTGACACCAGGGTGTGCATGGTCGATTGACCGTGTCACCTATACAAATTGATGATGATGAATAAATAAATATGCTCTGGCAAGAAGTAAAAGCAATCAGACGATGTCACTTCCAACCCTGCTATCTGGCTTATCGCTCAATACCACCAATTCACATGAGTTTGGAGATTACAGGCTTAAATCATCTATTGTCCGATAACAGACATGAATCCGTGCTTCGGATACGCTACAGAAATCACATCAGAGGCCGAAAGGCGTTTTTGAAAATTCACCAACCAAGACAACGACGGGTATGCAGGGTCGATTGAACATGAAGCTGACATTATCTGAATGAACAATGACAACATTCTAGTTTTAATGAACGCTATCACACGTGGGTCGTGGATTCGACGCTGTTCTGCTAATTTTGATTTCATTATGACTTTCAATATTTATTCTTTCCACGGATTCTAAATTAGAAATGTCTATACTCATAGGTTGGAATTGACCATCTTTAGAAAAATAAACCAAAGTTACTTATATAACTGTTGTATGATCAGTTGTTCCACAGATACAGAATTCTATGCTAGAAGTTTTTCCAAAATGAGGGTAATGCTTCGATCCTTTAATTTTACTTATTTTCCACTTAATTTGATTTAAATCGTGCGACTAGGATTTATCAACAGTTTTGTGGAATATCATTAAGTACTATTAATTTCACAGATTTTTTTTAATTTATTATTGAGAACATATTCTCAATTTTAAGGCCTTATAATAATGGATTGTTATTGCTTTCTTTGTAAACTTATTTGTGAAGGTAAATAAATATATTTTACTTTACTTCATTTATATATTATTTTTAAATACTTAAGTAGGTACACTATTTTAACCTGTGATAACAGTTGGTAATACTCCGGTTTTTCCTGTGGGTCATCCAAACACTAACATATATTTAAAACAAATATTTTATTAAACCCATTTCAACTAAATTATGTTTGGTCTCTTTTTTAGATATTTTGCATAGAAACTGAAGCGTAAGGTATTAATTAACAAAATATCAACACAAAATATGTATGAGCTGTAAAAGTCAGGCTAATTATAGTTTTAATAGGTTCGTGGTGAATAATAATTGTTATTACTTCAATTATTTTAAATTGTAACTACTTAACTAATGGTAATAAATGTAAATATTGCATTTCATCAAATGTTGCAAGTTCTTCGTCTGTCTTAAATGGATGATTCCTTGCTTTTGAAATGGGTCCTTTGACCTGATTGATATCTGAATTAGGCTATATTGTTAGGTTTTGGTGTAAATTCTTGTCCTGTCATTCATCTATTTCAATCTTTTGATGTGATGCATGCTTCTTATTATCGAAATGACCGTCATGATGTCATGAATGATACATTTTTTTTTATACAAACGTTTTATATTCTAAGCGCTTTGGTTAATTTGACACTTCATCTATGATTTTAGTTTATTTCAGTGCATTCATATCACTTATTTATAACTAGCGACCCGCCCGGCTTCGCATTGGCATAAAATACTTCCTCTTGAATCAATTTATCTATTAAAAAAAAACCGCATCAAAATCCGTTGCGTAGTTTAAAAGATTTAAGCATACAAAGGGACATAGGGACAGAGAAAGCGACTTTGTTTTATACTATGTAGTAATTACCCGTACTGTCTTTGTTTAGTCAAGCATACGTTTGTAACATATTGCAATTATACATAGGTTCTATTATTATGACGGTGTCTGAAAGAGACTTCTTTCAATAGTTTCTTGTGTGGTCTTTCTTGAACTGGCCTCAATTATTCCCTCCCAGCTAATTCCTTCGTAAATATCCTTTGAAAGAACAAGACCTTTTTATATCCTAACAATCGCCACTTTATCTATGGGCACACCATCAAATCAGACATTCACGACTTTAGATCTTGTTTGCCTTCAAACCCACATTTGCCACTGCAAAATATACTTTCTGTATTAAACATAAGGTATAGGGATTGCAAAAGCAATAACATGGGTTCTAAAACGCGGAGGTGCTCCTACAAGCAGGTCTTTGTAAATGCGACCAGTTATGTTTGAGCTTCCACGCGTCTTGTATTGGGTATGTCGGCGGAGGTTACAGGGGATGGTTCTTGGGGTTTCAGAGGTCCAGTAACGCTGGTAAATGGCGCGAGGTCGTGCGACAGAAATGCTCTTGTGTCGACACTGGAACTCTGTTTATTGGACAGAGAAGCATTTAGCTCAGGATGCCTGTTTCTGTATATTCTTTGTTGCTTTGAAATCTTAGTATGTATTCAGCTGCTCTTTTTATAGTAGTTTTAGGAAATTTATTATGAAAATAGACAGCGAAATAACATTGACGACTTATTCTGCGTAGAACGTTTTTCATTGGTTCTTTAAATATTCAATGATTTTTTTTTCAGAAATATAATTCGATAGTTTTGGTTGTATGGTAGTAATTGTCAAATTTTATAGCTAAATTACAAGACTAGGTCATTATAAATAGCTGTGATTCGTTTACATTTCTGCCAAATCAATGATAATTATTGGTTCAAAATACTATGTATGTGTTCGTTATGGTACAAAAGAATAAAGCATTAGCATTGTTTTCATCAAAGTCATATTTAATTTATGCTAAAATTTTCAATACAATCTTTTTTACAATAACAATAAAAGTAGACATTCAAAGAAATACATTGTTGCGTTTAAGTAATGAATTCTATTTGAAGAGTCTTTTGGAGTTGTTAACAAATGCTAAGACAATGACCCTCCACAAACTAGATATCCGAAACATTACAATACGCAGGCAAATGGACTTTTAAATGCTGTTCCAACAAAACTAGACGAATGTAAAACAAGAACCAATCTTGAGCATCAATAAATAGTCTGTGTTTTTTCTTCTTGGATACTGGTATGAGTATATCTATTATACATATCTTGCTATGATTCTTTGGAATTTAATGTAGTATAAACATTTTGAAATATGTTATCGCGTTCTTGCGATATAATAAATTCATTATTAATACGTAAGCACCGATATTATTTTGCGTGCAGGTATCTTTCGGCATTGTTGAACTGTTGCGTATGTCAGTTAGTCCGCTTCTCTTTAGCTTTTGGCTTCGACTTCCAGCGTTGGCTATGTAAGTACCCATTTTCACTGATATTGCCAGTACTAAGCCTGTGGCGAAAGATTTTGTTTGTACAAGAACATCAGATTCTGAAAACCCTTTCGTTGGACAATACCACAAACGAACAATACCATTTCTCATTGCTTGACGTGGACCATGGAGTCTTGTCCAATCATATTCATTTATTTCCCAAATACCAAAAACACAAGACGAAGGATAAAAATTTGCTTCACGAACAATAGAAAACACAAAGCAAGTAAAACCGCATAAGAACTAAGCATGATTTCAGAAAACAATTCACCAATTGTATGCAAGACTTTACGCTGAGATTATTAATACAAACGCCTATTGACCGATTCGGCCTCCATTAATTCTGACTGATAGACAATCAATGAACGTCAAGGAAAATCAAGGATATAGACGCAATAGTTACATTATTGATAGACGCTATAGATAATTTGGATCGAAACATGAATAACTCTGAAGCTAATTGAAAACTCCTCGCGGTCCTATTGATTCAGCCTGGTACTTACCTATTCAAAGTTTATTTTAGGCGCACTCAAAATCCTGATAATGCGAGCAACAAAAACCTTGTCCCACGGCTTAAGAAACTCGTTATGTACATGAAAGGATATCAAAGATCATCACGGATGAATCATGACATTCATGACGGTGGCTATAAAACGTTTGCCTCCAAACCTTCTGGGAATCGCATCTGAGCTCGATGTGTGACCAGAAATATAATCATTTTTGATGCTAACAATGCCATTTCTTGGCATTCTTCAAGACAACAGCTTATTTAGTTGATGTTACAATTTTCCTGTTAATCAATATTTGTATAAATGAAACTTAAAATTTTTCCATTAATCATCCATCACATCACATTATTTTGATCAAAGCCAGGACAATTACTTCTAATCTCAATACCATGTCTATTTATACCTATCAGTAATTCAATCAAATGTACCCGTATAGAGATCTTTATCCATATAAACCAGTTTCATTGAAGTTTTGCCCCCAAAGCACATGAAGTTATTAACATTAAATTAAAATATTTACAGAGCGTTGCCGGGTGCATCGTTTATTTTTGCATAACAATCAAATATGTACATGCGAGTCTGATACATTTAAAATGCGCCGACCATTTGCATTTGCCTTCGAGCCAGAAACGTTCTTTTATTCATTATGGTTTCCAATCTGGCAATTCTCGTTTGGTAACTCGTCGAACGGTGCCAACGAGATATCTTTTCAACCACTCCTTATATTAAAATCATCCAAATTTAAACGTACAGTCAGCGGCCTTCTCCGATACAAAGATTCATCAATTTCAATAGAGTTATCCAGACCCTACTCAGTTTTACTGTAAAATTAATCGTATTTTGTTGTGAGAGTTTTCCCAACCTCCTTGAACTACATATTTAAGTAAACAGACAATTTATTCCTTTTTCGTACGAAAAACCATTGTTACCTACGACCAAATTCTGAGAACATATTTCAGTCAGTTTTTACTTCAAGTGGGCGGTTCCGTCTGATCGTAGATTGTGTGAGTCAGATGATACGGTGTGGGAACTTATATTACTTTAGGCACGAGAAATATATGGGCTACTAACACGTTTATCTGGAACTTAAGTACATGATTCATATCGCGAACGCTATCTCAGAATGTTCTCCATCCCGCCCTTCTGTTGGACGAAAGCCAGTGCCTAAAATCGTATTGCGGACATGTTTGAACTATGGAGCCATATTTATCCAGCTTATCTTTTGTTGAGAAGTGCTCACGTCTCAAGAGGCATGAGAGCGTTATGGTAAGCGAAGGCTTTAATGTGGCATATGCGGCCGAGGCACGACCCGAAACGGCCGAAATGACCAGTAATTGTCGTTCAGATGGAAGATAAGCGCAAATGAACATGTAACGCGCGTCCTCCCACGGTCGTGTACAATAAAATGGGTCTGACCCTAAAATATAAAAACTGGCAATTAATATTGTTTATTTGCGTCCGTTATTCAGAGCAGCGACACTAACAAACGACGTCTGCATGGATTAATGCGCCTCCATTCGCTCTGCAGCCTGTATGTATAATATAGCAAACTTCGAAGATTCCGGTTGTGTAATTCCCTATACATATAACGGCACATCCAGTTATGTTAATATTAGCCGAATTTCACGAGGCATCTGCTGTAGATTTGAAAGTAGATTTTTATCGAGCAATCGATCGAAAAAGCATGTTTTAAATGGGAAAATGCGGATGAGGAAGTGCACTAATAGAACCGTGGCTTATGGATTATGGATACAGCTCGTACTGAATACATACTAATTATCGCCAATTAATTATCAGCACTCAGTTTCCTATTGGCCTGTAGTCGTGCCGCAGGGAGACATTATCGGACCGCTATAACTAGTTTTATGTCCTACTGTGATTAATGCTCCGAGAATCGATCGGGTGGGCACTGGGTTATCTGTATCGAGGACAGATAAATTAACACTTGCGTCATTTCGATATACATGCACCAAAGGTTGGGGCGTTGGGGCACCATCAGCCCTGGCAGGTCCTAATCTCTTGAAACTTTTACGAGCCGACGCATGAATAATTCCCGAGAGGAGCAGCTATCGATCGCATACGTTGAGGTTTTTATTTATACGGCGCGGGTGGGCGAGGCGCATATTAGTAAACAAGCGCAGGCGCGGCGGAGGCGGACACTCACCGACTTGTAGCACGTTCTCCACACAACCGGCCTCCAGCAGCTTGAGGCCTCGGCAGAAGGCGATGTTGCGATGGTCGTCAGGTGGCGCTCTCGCCAAGGAAGAATACATGCAAATGTCTCGTTCATCCCGAGGGAACGACCAGTACACGACTCGCCGCTGCACCGGCTCCGGAATGCGTTCATAGCGCTCCTCGATGCGTTGGAATGGGATAGTAGCGGCTACTATTTTGGCTGTGATGTCAAGTAGTGTAGCAGGGGCGCGCGGCCGGCAGCAAGCGCGCGGCGCACACACGGACATGGCGCTCGCTCGGCCGCTCGGCGCGGACTGGCGGCGGCCGGCGCTCCCCGCTCCCCCCTCGAGACGGGCGCCCCGCTTGCCCCGGGGATGCGCGCCCCAAATCGACACACGGCGATAAATTATTCATTTGCTGGCATAATGTGCGATATATTATTAAAAGTTGGCATTTTTGTGTTGTTCTCTGCCGGCTAGGAATTAAATCGATAACTATGTGGAAACGAGGTGGTTATCATTTATTTACCTCGGCTGATTGCCCGCTGCCAATGTCACATTATTAATTATTATCAGCAATCGATTCTGCCTTTTTACTCGTATATCTGCATATTCGTATATCATAGTTGTATGTCGATGATAATTTTGCATACTTATCATAAATTTTTTACATATTTGAAAAAAATCTTAGCATAAATGGCTATAGGATGAAAATAACTTAATTATATTCATATTTAATATGGAAACAAACACTCAAATTTGAAAAGAAAATATAAAAACCTTAATTTTATTTCAAAAGAAATTAGAAAGAAAAACTTCAAAACGCCAAGAATAAATTGGCTGTAATCCATTTGGGCCCTGCTTCCTCACATTACACAAACGAAGGGGAAAGGCCGGCGGGTCGCGGGCGGGGGTACATTAACAGCTGATGGCTGCGACGCGCGGGCGGCGAGGGGGAAGGGGGGGAGACGACGTCAGGTGTGCGACCTGCCGCTTGATGCTCCTCAGCTGAGATTCCGCGCATGAAGCGCTTCAGCCGCTGACTGGGTAGCAGTGTGCGTTGACCTTTTTGTTTATCATTTTTTTTACGTAAACATTGCGTAATTTATTTTGCCTTGACTTATACCGTACAGTCTTATATATAGCACACATATAAGTACATATATTGTATAAATGGTTGTCTATTTCCTATTTATACTTACATAGGTCAGTGACTTCGTTATTGTTCTCTCTTGTAGCTGAAGGTATGAAAACAATATTTTATATATCAATAACATGAGAATTACCTACCTGGAAAGGTACCTATTTAAAAATATCCCTAGCTAAAAAAGACTATAAATCAGCTAAGCACGAGTCGGAATCATACCCGAAGGATTCCGTACACCTACCAGTAACCTCAAGGAATATTTTACTGATTTCGCAATGAATAAATAAGTAAGTGTGGTAGAAAGCCATAGTAAAATTACATATTCTGAAGATACAACACATTGTGCACGCAACTCTAATAAAAATAGTACCTCTGATTAGTACCTCTACAAACATTGGATTTTTTTCCTGAAACATAGAGAAGAAAGTCACACACAGTGGCGTAACAATAGGGTGGCAGGGCTGGCAAAACACCAAGGGCCCCCGACCCAAGAGGGCCCCGCGTGCTCAAAAATATTTTTTTACATTGTACCTATTTTATTTATTTTCAAATTTATTTACACAGAAAAATATACAAGCAAAAACATAGAATATAGAAAATTAGTACAAGGGTGCTGCTTATTTCTAAAGAAATCTCTTCCAGCAGACCCGAGAGAGGAAACGAGAATAAAAGGGTAACAGTAACAGGTTTATTTTATTTAAAAAGTATATTTTTATAAGTTCTGCTTAAAATCCAAAGCCTCGCCTAAGAGTGGAGGCCTATATGGCCATTAGTGGTACATAGGTATAGGTATAACATGTTGTTAAGTACCTACGCTGAAAATCTCAAAGTTAACTAAAATTAAACTGAGCACCTACAACGTGACGATTTTTACTAATAGGGTCCCCCCCGTATAAAAAGAATTTCCCACGTGCCCCAGATGGTATAGTTACGCCAATGGGCACACAGGTAAGTATAAAACAAAATCAAACCACCTATGTCTGAGAACTAGGACCAATAAAATTTGAAAAAATCCTTTATATTTCCAAGATTCCATCATCAGATCCTGAACTGATGACAATGGGACCAACCAACCAACAAAACAATGTGAAGATTGTTACTTTAGTAGTCTTTTTGTCATCTGAGTCAGAAGTCCGCATATAAGTAGGAATTCAAATTCAAAAATTTTGAATTTGAATTTGAATTTGTACGTACGCTGGTTATTACAATGGAGCGACAGCCGTCTGACCTCCGTAACCCTTTTATACAGGGAAACCAGACCAACGGGAACATGATTCGGGTGTGTTAGCACCCAACACTGTCAGATTTTTCAGGCTGCCTAAAGGCATCTGACATAGCCTTATTGCCATCTACCGACAGCAGCCGGGTCAACGCAATGGCTAAACATGCCTGCCGATACTTCCGAAGCACGGAGGAGCTCAAGATAGAAAATGTCAGTAATGGCGACCAATCCAAACATGCCGCGCACTCGCCATCGATTGACGCGCGCTATCGTTACGAACACGCGCGTCGCGCTAGGCTATCGAGCTCCTCTGTCATCAGAATACTGTACTTAAAATTTGGCATTTTTTAATAACCAGCCGCCATCCTATAGCCAACCTTTCTTAAGAAAGCAGTTGTTGGAGGAATCCGCCAGCTTCGGAAACAACAGCGCTTTTATTAAATCGCGTCCGCATCAAGCCAATAAAGCGCTTTAAGCGCTTGAATTCGCCAGTTCGTCTCGAGCTCGACAGCGAGGAAATCCCGACTACGTAGATATAGCTACGTCATCTATATACATATACATAATTATATAAGTATGCAATTTACAACAGCTGATTGAATGAGAGCGAAATTAAACATTATAGTACACTAATCTTTATTGGTAAAAATGTACAATGAAATAAAACTTTAACATGAATATATAATAGGCTGCTTTACAAGCGGACCCGGCGAACTTCGTAGGTACCTACCTACCGTCTTAGAATTTAGAATGATTGGTATTTATATAAAACCCTTTAAAATCCTATATCTATACTTCTATATCTATACTTAAAAGTCTTAAAACTATCATAAAGATAAAAGATTTGTATTTTGTGAGTAGCCCGCGAATTCGTGCGCGTGGGGTTCGTTATCGTGGGAATTTCGGGAATTGTCCTCGAAGTTCCCGCGGGAATTGCACGGAAATACCCCTTTTCCTGTTATACAAAGTTTGTTGTGTATGTCATGATAATAACCAACACAAAAATAGCATTATCCAATTTGGTGCGAAATTTTTATTTGCAGGCAAACATGCCTTGAGTTGAGAGTGACCATCAAAGTGGCCTTATAATGAAAGGAAAACATCGAATATGAGAAAAAAAATCCGCTCAAATGCGAGTCGGACTCGCGCCCGATGGTTACCTCCACTAATTAAAAATACTTGAAAAAAAAAATTAGCATGCTTCCCGGTGGGAATCGAACCCACGACCGCCGGGTCTACAGGCAACCACGGAAACAGTTTGATCGCGCTAACGTATATTTTGAATATTTTACAGCCGAAAGAGACTGCAGGTTGTTATGCATTTCAACTTATAACATTCATGTGTTCCTCAGAAAAAAAAATTCATCCGATTCAGTTGGTTTGTTCGTTGATCGGAGTGGAGAGACTGAAATTGTCGCTATTACAAATTCGTAGCAAGTTAAAAGGCCCAAATAAGTAATAGGGTCACAAGGCCGCGAACTAAAATGGCCTAGACGAAAGCTCTTAGACATGTATGTCTGACCTGGCTATCTGGCTAGGGACGAAATAACCCGCTAATCTTAGCTTTTCCCTGCCAGGTATTACACCCACCTCCCTTTGTCCGCCTTCTCTAAATACAGCTCAAAGTTTATATCTATCGACCTATTTAGCGTACGGAACCCTAAAAAGATACATAGATTTTTTGAGATCCTTAAGGTGTATTAATTATTAATGTGTGCTGGTTATCTTCAAACGAAAAATGAGATGCTCATAAATATAATTGCATTAAAATGGTGCCATCCTTTTATTTTCATATTTCTTCAACAAAAACTAAGAATGCCGAAAGCTAGTTAAGCTAAAGCAAGAAAGCGAAACCTGGGCTTCGAAGCAACTGACTAAACATTATCATCATTTCGGGTAGGCGTCACGGTCAATCGACCATACACAACCTGGTTTCAGAGTTCTTCAGGCCTCTCGGCCTCTGACGTGGTTTCTTTAACAAGTACAGTTGGCAGCCGGGACATATTTATAAAGATGATTATTAGACAATCTGGTGATTCAAGCCTGCAATTCATTTATTCACATCATGTAGGTGTCATGGTCAATCGACCATACACACCCTGGTGTCAGAGTTCTTCGGAACCGCCTCTCGGCCTCTGACGTGGTTCCTTTAACGACTACCAGATGGCAGGCGGGACCAACGGCTTAACGTACCTTCCGAAGCACGGACTCATCTTTTTTGTCAGACAATGTCCTAACCAAACTGGACACAACTAAACAAAGTACGCATCCCGTGAGAATTGATCCCACGATCCCCGGGTTTACAGGCATACGGCTTAACCACTGGACCACGGCGGCAGTTACTGACAAATACTGCATCTAAGAAAGCGCTAAGATGAAAGAGAGATTCAAATTAGATAGCAATTTCCAAGCGATTTGAATCGATCTGTTTTTACAAATTAACGAACAGTCGACCGACTGTCCGATAATTCATTCATTTGCCGGTAGGGGGCGGGGGCGCGTGGGTGGCTGCGGCTGAAACGCTGAACACCTAAATGGACGCTGGGCGTAAATTAGAAAATTCACAGAACTATCCAATATCGCTACTGGAGTTGAGATTTAATAAATAAATAGTTTCAAGTTTAATAATCGGGATATTTGGATTTGGGCACCTGGGGTTCCGTATAACAATACTGAAATATTTACCAGAAAATTTCATTATATTTTTCATAAGCTTTTCTCTTGTTTGCTGTTGCCCATTTCATCTTTACACAAATTAAGTATGTTTTTGTACACTCCATAACTTGTGATGTCCAACTATTGAAGACAGCACATTTTACGTCCAATTTGCTATTGAATGATCGATTTTCATCATTAAAAATCGAGCCTGAAAAAATTCAGCGTCATTATAGTCTAATCAATAGTTACAGGTTTTTTTAAAAATATTACCTAGTGTCCAGTGTTTGGCAGAATAAATATAAAATTGATGTGTTAAATTTAAAAATGGAACAAAATGTCGCCCTGCACGAAACATCGCGAATCAATAGCGTTCCGAATTTAAACTGTGTCTCCGCCATTTTTGTTGGATCTAATGAACTATTAAACTGCAATTTGGATGCGCGGCCGTTGGTAGATGGCGGTACGCGCACGTATTGATCGCGTTGAGGGGGCCAAAGGGGCCAAATTCTAAGTTCTGCCAAGTCACGAAATGTATTGCTGGCTATTGTGGCGAAAAATGGGGGGCTGAGATGGGACACTGAGCGAGCGGCTCTGTGCGTAATAGCCTTTAGTTTGTTAGGTGTTTGGGTGGCGTTCGGCATCGATTGCATAGTTGGAACTTGGAAGTAAGTATTTAGGATTCTGTGTGAATCATGAGAATGACGAATTAAGCCTGGAAGAGACTCAACTGACAAGAGAAGAATTTCAGATAATTACTTAGATGGACACCAAAAATATCATATAGTTGACAGATTTGCTGATAATTTTTAAACTTTTAGCGCTTTTTTCGGTGGCTACATGACTCTCAGGCAACAAATATTCATTTCTTATAGTATTTGACCAACAAAATATATCGATTTCCTTTAAGTTAAATGCAAGATGGCAGTATAATTTTAATTACAAATGTACTTAAAATTCGGAACTGTCAAACAAAACGCGGGCGGGCCATTATCCGTTATGATGTGAATGAACAATTCAGACCTATTTTTGAATTTTGTGATTCGTCCAAAGTCGGTGATCGAATGATTTTCATTCAATAAAACTGTGGACTCGGTGGTTTTTAGAGAGGATTTGGTTTTAAAATAGTACCTTACACCCCAATGACGTCACAAAACTCTGCAAAAATGGCTGACATTGTTTTCGATATAAGTTCATACATATAATCACGTCTTTATCCCATGCGGGGTAGACAGAGCCTAGGGTCATAAGACCTTAGGCCACGTTTAGCATAATGGTAGTTGAAACAGGAAATCAATAGTGATGGGTTGCTAGCCGCATCGCCTATGTCATGATTCCCCCATTCGCCGAATCCCTCAGTCGACTTTTACGGTATTTCGATATAAGTAAGTAGTGTTTTCAAAGTGAACAAATGGATTTGTTTCTTGTGTTAGCTGTCTACAGCACCCACAACTAGAAAACAAAAAAATCTCCCAATTTTTTTCCTACGTCAAGCATTATTCCTCTATAACTACATAAACGAAGTTGTAGATGTCAATGTGCATGAATAGTTCTAATAATGCTACAATCAACATGAGATAGAGCCTCCTTACACACAGTAGCCGGCGTGGCGGATGCGAAGGCGTGCACTTTGTATCGTTTGAGTTTCTATAAAAGAATACACACGCGATCCGCAGCCGTGCCGCGGTGAGTCCTTCATAGATTATTTATCTATGTTCAAAGGTTCATAGGAACTTAAACAATACAAAATGCACACCTTCGCCTCTGCTTTCTGTTTTTAATGAAATGTGTCTCTTTAATCTATCTCATCATCATCATTATCAGCTGTTTACAACCCACTGCTGGGCATAAGCCTCCCTCTGTCTACGCCATGTATCCCTACTGTGAGCCACCGCAATCCAGTTGTTTTGTTGCCAGTAACCTTTCTAATATCATCGACCTATCTAGCCGCTGGAAGTCCAGTACTTCGCTTTCCGTATCTAGGGTACCACTCCGTTACAGCCTTATTCCACCTACCATCGTTCCATCTAGCCAGGTGTCCTGCCCAGTTCCATTTATGTGATATCTATCTATTACATTATAATTATAATTATAATATACTAGCTGTTCCCCGCGGCTTCGCCCCGCGTGGGACTCGGTTATATCGCGCCCAAAAGTAGCCTATGTTTGACCTTAGATCGTTAACTACATCCCTACCAAATTTCATCACAATCGGTCCAGCAGTTTAGCCGTGAAGAGTGACAGACAGACAGACAGACAGACAGACAGACAGACAGACAGACTTTCGCATTTATAATATTAGTATGGATTCCAATCTTAGTATTATACTCGCACATAATAACGGTTTCTTTGGTAGCACAGAGTAAAACAATACATTGGCGTGATAATCGCTGTAAGCGTTCAAGCCTTATCTCCAAACTACAATGTAGAGAACATGTAGAGAACTACACTGTGAGCCACAAACTGTGGCCACAAATGAAACGCAGCGCCCTCTGGAGTATAAATACGATAATACACCAGAGGGCGTTGCGCGTTGATTATTGCTATTGAATTTGTTATTGAAGTATTTTAGACATGATGACTCGTGAACTACCTAACTACATTTAATTTGTGATTGCATTTATATCATTGTATTGGTATCAACTGCAAAGGTTATATTTGTTTCTTCTATATAGAAATTCATAAAACATTACACTCCGGCGAAACACATAAGCCTTCTTTTGACTCCGCGCCGTAATCGGGTAATGTGCAGTGACATCTAAATAATTTAGGTTGCACTTTAAAGATGAGTTCTTGCTTTTGTCGAGATTTTTGCTCTGCGTCTTGGTCTGTCGACACCACGTCGACACTAGGAACTATTTCCCTGAGTAATTCATAGATGGCGCTGATTATCTAAATCTTGTGGTGGCTAAAAACTGAACTAAACTTTATACAGCCACTATACTCAAATAGTCTCTACCAGGCAATTTTTTTAATCTATGGCCATTACGGACTGCACAAATAAGTTTTTTCAACTTTATATCAGTAAAAAGGGGAGTTTTTGCAGGGAAAGTAAACTGTCGCTATGTCCGCGGTGTATTTAATTTCCAAAACTTAGGTTTTTTCGAGTATTTGTGCTTAATATTGGTGGATTATTATTCGCAAAGTGTTTGGGAACAAGCGTGAGTGTTGGGAAGTGGTACAGTGTCGATTAAGTGACTTTTACCTTTGTCACCAAAATCTCCAAGTTATAGATAAGTGATATTTTTCAACCGCTTCACTTAGCCATCTGACTCTGACTCATGACAACTGACTTGACTTTTGACTTGACTGGACAAAAGTAGGACTGAAGAAGATTAATAAAATGAAGAGAGGCCTTAAAGGACTAGTTTCCATGGCCGTAAAAAGTATTTTAAAAAAAAAATCAGTAAAAAGTAAAACATTATCACGTTTTTTGTAAAATGTGTATTTTTTTGGGTTAAAAAAATGCTTTGCGAAAAGGCGGGAAAGTGCTCTTACGGTTCGCTCGGCGGTGACTCTACTGTGTCCTTAGACGATGCTAAAAATAAAACTAAATTTGATGTGAAATTATGATTTTTTATAAAATATAAAAATACTGGCCACAAATAATGTTATCAGGGCCCTGGGAGCTCGTTGTAGCGGACTGGATACGTCAGTTGGTTGCCCCGATCCCAAGAGTAGAGTTCCTGACAATAAAAAAAAACCATCCTATAAACTCTACTATCTAAATATAAAGGGAAAGTTAATTAAAAAAAAACTGACTTCCATTTGTTTACAGAGGCCAGGTTGAACTTTGACAGATTAAAAATACTCGAGCACCTTGATGTGCAGGGTTAATTGACTTAGTACTCACATGGACTACAAATAAATAAAATGTGTTGAAACAATGACACAAAGGCATACATGATCGATTGACCATTCTACGAACAAAAAAAGATTTTTTAAATCGGTCTAGAAATGACGGATATATGAGGAAACAAACATTAAAAAAAATATTCAGACTAATTGAGAACATCCTTTTTTTTTAGGAAGAAGTTGAAAAGAAGAATTTGTTTATCATTTGTAGATAAAACCTGGCAAAATTAAGAACTCACCTTATGCATATGATCGTACCCCAACTGTGTGGTCTTCCTAAATGGGTTGGTGAATTGTAGCGACACCTCCACAGGCTTCTTTATGTACAGGTCGATGGCCACCGTCACCTTGCTTTCTCTCTCAGTCGCCGAGTCCAGGGCGTATAGCACTCCACAGACTATAAACATTTCTCCGACCTAATGAAGCATATCAAGAAATAAAGAGACTCGTTGATGGTAGACAAGAAAGAAGGGAATTGCATCGACGAGATTACAGTTCTATAATTCTTTTTCTTCTTTTTTGAGTCATAATCATAATGGCTATATGGACTTTATAGCCATTTTGTGTTGAAAGGATCGACTTAACTGTCTACGCAGACTGTTGCGCCGGATGTAGGGGTAAACTATAAACGATTCTATATATATATATAGTTCTAAAATTAAATGATTAGGTATTTAAATAACTTTATAGAATTACGAAATCGTGCGATTTTTTTTATTAAGTATGTTATGACTTACTTGTTTGTGATTGAGAGATATGTTCCAAATGTAGTCGATATTTAATCCGTCTTTGTTCGGATCGAAACTTAACTGAAAACAAAAGAAAATCAAATCATAACCTGAGTCTAATATGAAAAACATGGCAGGAGTAAAATTAGTCTACTTTGTAATATGGTTAATTCATGTCGTATGCGTACAAGATTGATATTGCAAACCGTGAAGTCATTTTGCAATTTTTCTTATCAGCGTCTGACTGACGTAGTTTTTTAACGACCACTAGACCATAACTTAACGTGTCTTCCGAGCACGGAATCAAATTTATTATCAGACATTAAAAATTTGACACAATCAAAGTATGCTTCCCATGGGAATCGAACTCACGTCCCACCATTATACCATATAGGCAATTTATAATATGGTGATCACTAAAGATGTTCTTGGATGAGCCTTACTGTACAAAGTGAGGTGGAACACGTACCAAATAGTTTGATATAAAGTAGTGTAAGTGGCACTAAAAATAATTACCTTTGCCACGGCTGTATTGTTGGATCCTTCCATTGAATATATTGCCCAGAGGCCATTGTCATCAGCACTGAAGTCCACCTGTATTCAAACATATTTTTATTCGGAACTATCCGTTGATAAATCCAGTGTGGATACATCACTAGAAGAAAATAATTTTTACCTTCGTTATAGAAAAAAAAAATCCGGGCGTAATTCTACGGCCTGCGTATTATTATGGGCGCTCCTATTTCCTAATAAATAGAATTGATTATCTTTCGTCCTAATAGATAACGCTTCAAAATCTTGCTTATATTTTTGTGTGAAAAAAATCTGATTATAAAAACACGTTTTTTTTAAAAAAAAATCGCATATCTACATAGTTTAAAACAAAGTCACTTGCTCTGTCCCTATGTCCCTTTGTATGCTTAAATCTTTAAAACTACGCAATGGACAGTGATTCAATAGGAAGGTTTTTATGCCCATGCGAAGGCGGGGGCGGGTCGCTAGTAAAATTATAAAATCGCGCGCATTTTTTTTTTATCTATGAAACCTGGTTATGCTGCGCAGTATACAGTCGGCCAGCTGCATGTGGAAGGTGGACTGATTTGATCCGGCTCTGAGTGAGGTCGTACCGGATGATGTCACCCGGTTGTCCGGATTCATTGGCTTGGTAGAAGAAAGAGCCGCTGTATACAATGTGACCGTTACCCTGTAAAGTGTTATTAAATCTTTTAAATCAACTCTTATCACTTATTGACGTTAATCATCATTAAAACCAACACTTCCAAAGCGTTAGTGGAAAAAAGCGACGTCACAAACTCCACTGCAGCATTTTCTTTAAAAACGTAAATTTATTTTGTCCTCTGACATAATACGACTATCTTTGAATTTGCACACCAACAAGGTGTCGATTCTGCTAACGTTAAGTCACAATCGTGTCAAAATAGTGTTTCAATTGTAGTGCTTTTTACACACTATTTACAAGAATTATGACAGTATGATGTGATGTGAATGTGACTGTGATCACAGTGATATAAAAAAGATATATTTCTTGTGACTAGTGTTTAAAAAAGCACTACAATTGAAACACTATTTTGGCACGATTATGAATAAGGTTAGCAGAATCGACGCCTAGACTGTCGAAAATGCTTATTTGGAACTATATGTGCAGACAGGCAGCGAATTGTCGCTGCGACTATTGTTCACAGCGAGTATTCGCTATGTGTGATCGGACGTTAAGCGAATTGGGTGTGTACCACATAATTTGTTTAGTGTACCTAACTTAAAAAGTTAGATTTAAATTATGTAGTATAATGACGTCAAACTACTCACAAAGAACGGTTTCTGCAGCTTATGAAACTCGTCGACATGGTCAGCCTTGAAGCTGACTTTGCTCCTGTATTCCCTCAGGCGCTCTACATCGTTTTCTTGAGTAGTCCACAGTTTCTCTTTCTGAAATATAACGCTACGACTAGTACGCTACGACCACAGAATAAGTAATAGTACACAGAATTAGTAATACTACGAC
Organism: Apomyelois bistriatella; assembly: GCA_947044815.1. NCBI lineage: Eukaryota > Metazoa > Arthropoda > Insecta > Lepidoptera > Pyralidae > Apomyelois > Apomyelois bistriatella. Next base: position 2,339,418 of record OX345705.1, read on the forward strand.
GCTTGTCTGTGCCCCTAGTATGTTTAGTTTTTCTTAACGCAGACGCTAGCGGCTGCATTAGGATTTTGTATGGAATTTCTTAGTTGCCTTACTATCCGCCAGAGGCGCTGTACAGGTTTGCCATACTAAATCGCTAGCGTCTGCGTTAATATAAACTCATACTAGGGGCACTGAGCATATGGCCTGATGCAATCACTAATAAAATATAGTATCGTTGAGTTAGTATCCCATAACACAAGTCTCGAAATTACTTTGGGGCTAGCTCAATCTGTGTGATTTGTCTCTATGTATTTATTTACTAATATAACTGATGAAGAATAAGAAGAGCAGAAAAGGTGCTGAGAAGAAAGTATACTTACTTGAGCATCAGAAGCATTAGAATCTCTAAGCCAAGCACCAAACAACTCCTCCTTGTAGCGGTGGTATACGGGTTTCCCGATGGCATACAGCTGACAATCTGAAAATGTAGACAAGGTTCTCTGAGACTCACTTGAGACTTTAAAAAATGACGAATATTCTGTAGGTAACGTCTGGTTTCTCTTTCTGTACTTTTCATATTTTGAGTCGCTAGTGTATAGGTGTGAATTATTTATATTCAGTTTCTTCTTCTCATCTTTCTTCTTCTTATATATAAAAATCAATTGATGTCCGTTTGTCTCACTAAAACTCGGATGGAAGGTTTAAACTGTGTGAGAATAGTGCATTCAGGCGGTACGGAGTTTGCCGGGTCAGCTAGTTTATCATTATTTTTAATTTATTTATCTTTGATATAATGCCAACATCCATTATACATCGCACCTCTCGCTATCGACAGTATTATCATTTATTGGAATATAAAGGGTCACGTCATTGAGTTTTAAGGAGAATTTTCTTCCACGTACGCTGAAGATGTGAAATACCATGATTTTCCCTAGAAACTACACACGTCTTTCAAAATGGCGTGAAAAAATTCCTCAGAGGTCGTCAATGCACACGTAACACTCCCGGTGTTGCAGGCGTCAATGGGTTACGGTGACCGCTTACCATCAGAAGGGCCTTATGAAAGCAGGCCCACTAAATTGTATAAAAAATACAAAATAATAAAAATAAAAAGCTCACTAACTAGTATTTCTTCTTGGCTTGTATCCAGTAGTAGCATTCATGGTCAAGATGAGGAGTTGGGCCCGATCACATCTCGGACACGAGGGACACCTCTGTATCTGGCATAGCTCCTCGTAGGAGGTCAGGATCGGGGGTCTGGAGCCGAATTCCATCGGTTGCTGCACTGGCATCGGCTGGTTTGGTCCAAGGACTGTGAAATAATTATTTTCAATGGTTTATCGTGGCTTTGTCATTAGAGAGACGAGAATGGCTTCTTACTTTTATATAATTACTAGCTGTTCCCCGCGGCTTCGCCCCGCGTGGGACTCGGTTATATCGCCCCCAAAAGTATGACCTCAGGTCGTTAAATACATCCCTACCAAATTTCATCACAATCGGTCCAGCAGTTTAGCCGTGAAGAGGTGACAGACAGACAGACAGACAGACTTTCGCATTTATAATAGTAGTATGGAGTATGTAAGTATGGATATGGATAAACCAATTAACCACAATGAAGATCAATCATTCTCGTCTACTATTAGACATAGGCCTCCCTAGTCATTCTGATATCTGGTCAAATAAAGAACCAGGCCAATCGAAAAGAGAGATTTGGTCCAATTGGGATTTAGTCGTACCGGCTATCTAGTCGTATAAATATTAACCAGTGATCATCTGGTTGGTGGGTGACAGACGCTGCGTGGTCGTCATTCGAGAACCTTACTGCCCCAACGGCCGTTGGTTCTTCGCGCTATGTGCCCCGCCCACTACCACAACAAACAACTAAACAGTTAAGCTTTATCGGTAACTTTTGTTCTTCTCCTCATTTCTGATTTGATCTCGTAGGAAAAAACCAAGCATACCCAAAAATATGGAGAGTGATCGTGTAAATTTTTTTTATCGCCTATTTCTTTTTTCGAAATTTCTTCAACTATTACAAAGAATTAGGTTGAAAACTTTAAATGAATGTCAAAGAAAATATACTATAATAAAATATATGTTAATAATGATTTCTTATGTTTTCGCGATTGTTACACATTAAATTAAACTATTTTATACGGTTTTCTATCGCGTTTATTGCTTACTTATTTATACCTAACGTTTCAAGCACTTTACAGAGCTCATGGTCGCAGGCAGACAAACGTTAGGTATAAATAAGTAAGCAATAAACGCGATAGAAAACCGTATAAAATAGTTTAATTTAATATATGTTAATGTTGAAAAGAAATGAAAAACGGTACAGTAAAACTTACCAAATTACTTTGCGTGCTTTTGTAATTTGCATGAACGGTGGCGGAAGCACGCAAAGTAATTTGGTAAGTAGGTACTCGTAACTTTAATTTTAACTAAGTAACACCTGAATCTATAAAATATTAAAAAAATGTGTAGACAGTGGTACGGTATTCCACACTTCAGAACTTACAAGATAGTTTGATATCTCCCTTAACAGTCTGATTGTTCAGTTCGTTCTTAGCCACGCAGCTGTATCGCCGTAAGTCATGTTCCCTCACTCCATGGAACTCCAGCCTCATGATCCACCGCCAAGGGTCCGCGGTGGTGGCCACCTCAGCCTTGTAGCGGGGTCCTTCAAGAGTGGCGCCATCGCATTCCCAGGCAAGCACTGGTTCTGGCCATGCTTGGATCTGAAAATTTTTAAATCTGGAAATTAAATAGATATATACCAAGTCGGAGATCCGACGTAGAACGAAAGTTCACGACATACTCTCTAGGGTTGCAGCTCTTAAATGGAACTGGGCAGGACACCTGGCTAGAAGGAACGATGCTAGGTGGAGTAAGGCTGTAACGGAGTGGTACCCTAGGTACGGAAAGCGAAGTACTGGGCGTCCAGCGGCTAGATGGGTCGTTAAGAAGGTTGCTGGCAACAACTGGATTGCCATCTGAGCCACTCTCAGAGTAGGAATGCATAGATTGTAGACAGCTGATGATGATGATACCAAGTAGTGGCCGATTCTCATCGGAAGCATGCGTGCACTTTGTTGTGACTTGTGATTTATTGAAATGTATGAAACACAGCATACAAGTTACGTAAGCGTGCATGAAGCTGTAATTTTCCTAGTAACACAGTTTTACACGGGTGTACAATTGTACATTCTGTTAAATTGTATCGAATTTTATGAAACCTAGTGCGGCGTGGCGAGTTTACAAAGTCTCAATTATTCAACCGCTAATCACATCTTATGGAATTGGAACCATAGATATTTAATATAATTTCATTTTTAAGATGTTACTGAATTGCTGATTGTATGTATGCTGGCCAGATTAGTCAGTAGAGACAACTAAAGGGAAAAAAAAAGTATATGTACACTTCTTTTGCATTCGCAAAAAATGTGTCGAATGTGCGAATGTAATTGAATGTATTTGTGCTCTAAAATGTATTTAGTATAAAGAATATTGAATAAATATACTCCTATAAATATTTTATTTATCATCTTACTTCCCGTTTGATTAGTAGTATTTAATTTTAATTTTAATGTATATTTACCTCACACTCAAATTTCGCTGACTTGTTTTGAACGTAGACGATATTGTTCGGGACCCGAATGTAGGGACTAACTGAAAAAAATATATTTTTTGATATTCAATTAATATTGAAAACAAGCGCAGCTTCTGAATGGCGATCTAAAAAAAGTGTTTGAATCAATAAGCGAGATTGTTGCAACAACAGGCGCTAAGACGAGAGAGAGAGAGAGAGATATGACTCTCTCTTATCTTAGCCCTTTCCCGGTTGCTTCCTCAGCTGGTTGCTTTAGAGCCCAGGGTCCGTTTTTCCGCTTTTGCTCCTCCACTTCGCCCGGTTTTCGGCATCTTTATTTGTCCATTGGGCCTTAGTTGCCAGAAATAAATGATTTTATTATACTTTCCTTTTATCTTTTTTACATTTTTAAATATTAAATATAAAAAAGGGCACCGATTATTATAAAGGGTGAATTTAAATCAACTGCAAATATTTTAAGAGCAGATTCAGACCACTAAACTGAAACTGAAACAACTTTCCCAAATAAACTTATGTCGAAATACGAAAAAAATTTTTTGACCTCTCATACAAATTGAGAATCAGCTGATTTAGTATGGAGAGTGAAAAATAAAATTTCGTATTTCGATATAAGTTTATTTGGACAAGTTGTTTAGTATAGTGGTCTGTATCTGCCCTTAAAATATTTGCAGTTGATTTGTGTCCACCTTATATAAGGAAACTTACAATGAACTTCGACGTCAGTGGTCTGGTTGGCGGGCGGCAACATCCCGTTGTTGGCCAGACACACGTACTTGCCAGTGTGCCATCGAGAGACGTTGGGAATGTTCAACATGTGGCCACTAACTGCTGCATCTCGCCAGGAGCCCTTCAAAAAGGATGTCTTTTTATCTCTCTCGCTCTTGACGCTGCTTAGTGCTCTCAAAATGAGAAATCTTTATGTTATTTAATAGATTCAAGCGTTATTTTTTCAGAAGTCAAAGTTACAAGTACTTAACAATTACTTTGCGTGCTTCCACCACCAGTTAGTTCACGCAAACTACTACCGACCGGCGCCCACCCACTACTGTTAGTCCCAGCATCTTTATGTATCAGTTATAAATTTTTGATACCCTTTTTTCAAAACATCCACAAAACTATTATTTTCTCTGCACCACCTTTCGGTTGACTGGTAGAAGAAGCCTTTGATTTTAAGTCCGTTAACATCATTGCAATAAGTAGTATTCGTAAAATACAAAAGGCAAATTGGTATAAGCCAAGACGCATATACATACATACATCAAACTAACTCTGTAACATCCTATTGTTGCATGTTTCATGTAAATAATAATTTCATTTCATTTACATATCAACACGCCTGTCTCCCGTAGGGGTAGGCAGAGACTAGAGATTTCCATTGGATACAATCTTACAAACCTCCTCGCTTCCTCCACACTCATCACTGTCGTCATCCACGTTCGCCGATTTCGGGTACTCCTAATGTCTCCCTTTTCATAAGGTCTGCGATTTGGTCGCATTATAGTTTTCGAGGCCGACCCAGACCAAGCCAAATTAATTTGCGATAGAGCTCCCATTAAAATCATGACCTATTCAAGGGATCTCACCAACCTGTATAACAGCAGTGCCATCAGCTCGTCTCCACTCCACGTTGGGCTCGGGTCGCCCTACTGGGTTGCAGCTAATGCGTAAGGTGTCGCCCTCTCTGACGATGACTCTCGTGTGGTCCTCTGTAGATTTATCATTCAAAAAAAAATATCATTGTCTCTTTGGTCTAGGATTGTGGTTTGACCCAATTGATACACTTGAATTACCTGATAATAAAAGTACTTCATCATCATCATTGCCATCAGCTGTCTACAACCTACTGCTGAGTATAAACCTTCCTATGTATTCGCCATGCATCCCTACTCTGAGCCACCGCAATCCAGTTGTTGCCAGCAACTTTCCTAATATCATCGACCCATCTAGCCGCTGGACGTTCACTTCGCTTTTAGTAAGGTTCAATTAGCTATATGAAGCTTTACTTACGCGCAAAAGTAGGTGGTATAAACAACTCCTTTTCCTTTGTGTAGTTGTACATGGACAGACCTGGTCTACCGGGCGCACCGTCTCTGCCATCGTTACCTCTTTGACCCTTGGGTCCCATCGGCCCCCTATCTCCCTTTGGACCTCTCAGCCCCGGAGGCCCTGGGGCTCCAGCCCATCCTGAAAACATGATAAAAAGTTTGAAAATGTGTGGTGAAAACTAGGTAGTAGTAACCAAGATCGAATAGCTTGGGAGTAGGAAGAGAGTGGACGAAAACAGACTTCCAGAAAATAATCAAAGACTTCCAAAAGGAAAACATAAACCAAAGATTAGAGGTAGAGTCAGAATATTGAAACTGAAACGGAAAACTCAATTTAGAATCAGATGAACATTCAAAGTACCGAGTTATGATAAGGACAAGAGAGGGATTATATTTTTGTAGGAAATAATAGAAGTTTGGGTATAATGTCACTAAAATTCCTCACCATCTTTCCCATCCTTCCCGTTTTTACCAGGACTGCCGTCTTTCCCGGGGATTCCATCCCGCCCGTCTTTTCCTGGGGCACCATCGGCACCATTCCTTCCCGACATCCCGTCCAATCCTGGTTCTCCTGGGACTCCGTCTCTGCCATCCAGACCAGAATTGCCAGGAAAACCACGTTCTCCTGAATTAGGAAAGTCTTTATTAGAAATCTCCTACTGATAGAACTTCAATAATTTATTTCTTTATGCATACACATACGCAGTCTATCGAATTCAGAATCAAGTTAGTCTTTCCAACCTTAGACTGCATCACAAGTGTTTGTACCTTTGGGGCCAGGAGGTCCAACTGGCCCTCTGCTGCCAGCATGTCCTGGAGTACCAGGGGCGCCCGGGTCACCTCTTTCTCCTTTAGGTCCAGGATTGCCTGCCGGACCTTTGGGACCTTGGACACCAGGAGGACAGTAGTCTTGGGTAGCCTTGCAGAAACCTTGCACTACGTTGTACTGAGATAATAATGGAAAAACTTAGTGTGAATTATTATAATTACTTGAGTCGTTTTTAGTCGGATCATGTTTCATCACTTTGTTTCCCGCTACTGACCCGGCGAACTTCGTACCGCCTTTCTTAATATTTTTTTCCGTAAGACACTTCTGCGTGTGAAAGTCCTTGTGAAAGTTTTCGTAAAAGTATTTATGTAGGCTTATATAATGTATATTTATATACTCGTGTGTATGTGCATAGATATATATATATATATATATATATTTTTAAATATATGTAGATATATAAGTAAGGGTGGGTACAAGTATGTATATTTATGTATTGTGTATGTATGTTTACGTATTATAATACCCATCGTGGTAAATTTGTTTATTTTTAAGTACCTATTTTCCCTTGTAACTTTTTTGCGCCACATAGTTTTTCTGTTTCTCACAATGGTTGACTGGTAGAGAATGCTTTAAGCATTAAGTCCGCCAATTGTATAAGTATTTTGTACTTATGGAACAATAAAGTTTTAATAAATAAATAAATAAAACCTTGTACAGAGTATTAGAAAACTACAAAAAAAATCAGCCAAATCGGTCAAGCCGTTTTTATGCTACGTCGTGACAACGGAAAACGGGTTTCATTTTTATATATATAGATTACTTACTGGAACCCTTGAATAGCTGGTTAACCAGACCCAGGTGTCATCCCCGGGAGCTGGTCCCTTGGCACCAGTTCTGCGCATCTCTGCAGCATCTTTCTCCTCCAGTTCGGGTCGCATTTTCGGGTTGAAAAACTCGACATGAGGTGACACTGTGTTGTCTTCTTGTACTTGAGATTGTTTCTGTTCAGAATATTTTATTTTCATTTCAATTCTACCCTCATTAATGCTTGAATTTCAAAATAGATCAATTATTAGCCTATGTGGTTACTGGCTTAAGTTTATTCGCAATTTCTTCCGGATTAGTAGTAGTTAGTTCTAGTAATAAGTACTATAGGTGGTTATGTTGTTTTAGCTTTAAGCAGAGAAGGGCAATTTATTTTTTTTAGTAATTAAACTCTAGTGACGATATCATATTCTTAAAGCTTTTGATTGAGCTGAACACTTTTTTTTTTTTTTGATTGAGTCACTGGTTTGTACCTTATTTTCGTTAAAAGGCGTAGCTATGATTTTAGAATTTACAGTGATTTAGAGCACAAATATATCTAATTATAACAAAAGTGTATACATGTACTATTAAATTAAACTATATCTATTAAAATCTCTAGTGTAAAAAGTCTTATCCAATAATGCCTTAATATTTTGCATATTTATCCTAAATAGACTTACCAACATAGCTTCTCTTTTGAGTCTATGTGAACTAGTCCCAGTAAGTTCTGCGAAATAAGCCTCTATTCTTTCTTCTAATTTATTATCCAGTACATTTCTCATTACATTTCTCGCTTCTTCATCCAAAATATGCTTCACATCTCCATTATCTACATAATTGTATGTATGGACTAAAAGAGATAAAGAAGCACAAACACACGCAAAAATCGAAAGTTTGCAGCACGGAGTCTCAGATCCATTATCTGATGAGTGTTTTCTTTTAATTTTCATTTTGAACGCTTATTCATCTTACAAATACCTAAACACTGCATCTAAAAACCTCTTCACATCATCAACATTAAATTTAAGTTTTACTATCCTCAAATTGTTTCACGAAGCTAAAACATTAGCACTAATTTTATCTTCTTTAAGCGAATTAACATTATTACTACCGCTATCCCTATTAACAATGAGTCTCTAAGATCAAAATCCATTAGCTTCTCTAAATTCTGCATCCACAAATAACTTAACACCATCAATACAATTATCACTATCACCAATACATATTTAGCAACTGTCAAAGTTCAAAACGGTTTATTCCAGACGATTTCGGGAGTATTCTCAGCATGCGTGTTCCCGTGGCGAGTTATCAGGGCCTAATCCGGAGTAAATGGGTCTTCCGGTACGATAGTAGTTGCACAACGGTCGCCGCCGATAACAATTGAGTCGGACTATTAAAGCGATGGAACTCAATCAGGCAATCGACAGGCGTAGTACCATGCCCTGGGATGGACCTATTCGATGCGTGGGTTAAATGTACTTTGACTTGTGAGGAACAGATAATTTCCTAGTAGATTTTAAGGCAATATAGGCTTATGATTACGTTAATTATCACAATTAACTTAGCGCTATCCCTAGAATCCCTATCCGCTAGAAGCATAATCTGCCAAAACGCGATGTCTCAGTTTTTCAGCCAGAAATACTACTTGGCCTGATTACCTTATTTGGGAATGCTGCTGAAGTGTTGACTGTGGAATGCGATAAAAAAAATTCTCAATTTATTTCCAACTCTCCAGAATATGATTTTATTGATGATTTAACAGAGATTTTCTCTGTTATTTTCTCAGTCGCCTCTTACGACACCCACAGTAAAGTATGAATGTTCTTAAATCTAAAATAAATCTGCACACCATACGGTTTTAATTAACTTAATTTAATTAACACAAGATTTTTGGTAAAAAAAACTTGCATTTTCCTGTGCATCTTTGCAAATGAAGATCTCATTATTTCAAGGCACTTTGAACTTCCCACTAACACCATTGCACCCTGTGCGCATGTGCAAATAACTGTGTCAGGGACACGACCTGACGGCACCCAAGGTCGTCCATGTTTAACGTTTACTATACGCTGTCACTTCAAGGAGCGTACTCTAGTGACAAGCCATAATTCCTCGAAACCCTATCTTATTTCTCTTGAAATGGATTTGGTACCACCGTTAGCTGCTGTTCAAGGTATGACATTGTATCCTAGTTTTGTTTCTGGTGTAGTATCGTTATGTAAACTTGTGATTGTGTTGCTATGGGTTCAGACATTGTTTTGGGGTAATCAACTTTACGCTCTGTAGTTATGATTGAGTATCGATGTTCAATTATTCCAGGAATTTGATTGGCAGTTTCGTAAGTGATATAGCGTATTAAATTTCTAAAGAATAATTTATGAGGTTAGAACAAGTTGGGTATTTATTAACTAAAATTTTTGACCAAAAATAAAGCTCTACATTTGAAATTTTATAAAATACTAATTGTAAGAGGAACTTGTATGCATTGAAATAAAATAGGGCATAAACCTTCTTGACCCTAAGGCAGTGTTCCAAACATGCTGATTAGGTTTCTTCTGAAGTACTTTTTTCGAAAATTGGTGACTCGGTGTTTCGATTTCGAATGATTTTTGTTTAATCATACCGATTTTGAGTGGGACATAGATTTCAATAAAAATAGCACTCTTGAATCATATTATAAATTACAATATTCGAAAGCTTACTGATAAAATTATGAAAGCAAGTTTGTCACGCTTTCATAACTATTAAAACCAAATAGATTAAAAGAAAAAGAAAAACATTTTTTTTTGCCACAAACCAAAAATATACTTAGTACTAGGTATAAGTTATCCGAATAGACCACAAAACTTTAAAAACATCAGAGGTACTTAAGTTTTGTTCAGTTTTCTATTACTAAACTCTACGCACGTACTTTCTAGAAGTGGGCTTGAGTTCAAAACTTCAGGTCTGTCTGAGAGGGAAAAACGTAAGAATATGCACAATACTATACTATATATAAATATAATAGAGTAAGTAATAGGACCTGTGATCATCATCATTTCGTGTAGGTATCACGGTAAATCGACCATGCTTACTGCACACCCTGGTGTCAAAGTTCTTCGAAACTGCCATTCGGCCTCTGTCCTGGGTCCTTTAACGACAACCAGATGGCAGGGCGGGATCAACGATGTGTATGGGATAAGTGAATAGTGATGATAAAAGAGCTATCGATATTACGATACCTTAAAATGGTTCTCTATCTCATCTATAAGTATATTACTTAGGTTGTATTCTCTCATTAATTGCCTCATATTCCGCTTTTCGAATTAACATTAGGTTCTATATTTCAGCATGCAGTGTTCAACCCTTAGAAGACTACGAAGGACCAAGAGCTCCCCTCCGGAGACAGGTTTCCCTGGACGAGGAGCGACGAGACGAGTGTCGAGGGCACTGGAGGGGGGCGCACATACAGGACGAAGAGGAGGAGAGGGGGGTGAGACTCTTCAGGGCTCTCTTACTTCAGCACCTTAGGCTTGAAGTGCTGAGACCTCCACCTTGTTATTTGGCGCCAGCGAAACCTGATCCTAGGTAAATCCTATAATTTTAGAAGAAGATTTTTCTGTACACTTACCTACATACCTGCCGCCGAACAGCAGTAAAATTGACAGGTGCTGTGGCAAAGGTCATACTCATATGAGTGTCGATCGCTGACATATGTCAGCGATCGCAATCTTTAAAATAGACTCAGCTGCCTACAACAATATTCGGGTCTTTGGGTTCGCTGTGGGCCTATGGTCTTGTGATTGGCCGTTAATCTTTGCAGTCTTTTCATATTTTGGCATCAACGGGATAATGGCGTTTCTAGGTGACGGGTTCGTTTTGGAGTCAGGCAGAAGCACGTGCAGGGGCGCTTTCTCATTCAGGTAATCAGCGTCTACCTGCCGATCTATCCGCCCTCTTGCATATATTGATTTAGGTGATGATTAGGTGGTGATGATGCTAAGTTCTTTAAGCTAAGCATCTTAAACTAAAGTCCATTTTAATCTTAACTTGATAGTGGCACATACTGCCTCCGTGGTCCAGTGGTTAAGGCGTTTGCCTGTAGACCCGGGGGTCGAGGGTTCAATTCACACGGGAAGCATACTTTGTTTTGTTGTTTCCAGCTTGGTTAGGACATTGCAGGCTTAAATCATCTGATTGTCTGACAAAAAAGATGATTCCGTGCTTCGGAAGGCACGTTAAGCCGTTGGTCCCGGCTGCCATCTGGTAGTCGTTAAAGGAACCGTGTCAGAGGCCGTGAGGCGGATCCGAAGAACTCTGTCACCAGGGTGTGCATGGTCGATTGACCATGACACCTACACGAAATGAAAGTGGCACATCTGGTATCAGCCCATCAAGTAGATGACTCTGGAGAACTTCAAATTAATTTTGTTGCAGGGGTTGGTGGATGTACTGGCGGGACTGGCGTGCTCTCGAACGAGCGTCCAAAAAGTTCAGGGAGTCCATCGCTCGAGGCAGACTGGCTGCCAAAGCCGAGCATATATCGCTGTTGAGTCTGGATGAGGTGGAATTTGAGGACATTATGCAGGAATTGTGTCAGGTGGGGATCACTTCTTAACACGACGAAGAAAATGAAGGACATCATCTGAATTGCCGTGTTTTTCTTGCTCTAGTTTCTAATCATTCTGAATCTTTATTATTAACCTAATTTTTGTTGATAACGTATTTAATAGATTTGCATTGATTGACAATTGCAATATTGCTTAAAACGGCCACTTTTAGCAGTTTTGGAATTTCTAACTATATGGTACTATAATTTAATATTATTAAAAATAACTTCAGATTCAGAAGTTTAATTACATAACAGGGATTTTTGATAACTTGTGTTTTCAGTGAATAATGATTTTTAAATGATGGTGGCGCTAGTGTTCACCGAGGTTTCATCTTAACTTACTCCCTAAAATAGGATTTCCATTACAGAGGTGTGCGCATGTAGAACAGCGGGCATTAGTTGTGCTGGCATTCCTTTGTGAGGTATGTGCCAGGGCAGTCAGGGTCGGAGGGTGGTGCCGAGCGGCTGACTGGGCGGCCAGACATGTGGCCCAGTGCGCCACACCCTGGGCCATAAAGCATGGAGGTTGGGTACGTAAATTACCATTTTTTTTAACCATTAAGTAGGTAAACAGGCGTACGGCTCACCTGATGGGAAGCGGTAACCGTAGCCTAAGAGATACCTGCAACATTAGAGGCATTGCGAGCATGCCTTTGATAAAATCCACATTATGAGCTGGTGCTATTAAATTATTAAGGAACTCCAATGAGAGTCTATCTCATAAAATTATAATGATGACCTATTTGATAATCACACAAGTTAGTATTAGTAAAAATCACTGCTTATAAAAACTAACAAAACTGATTTTCGATAAGCGTCGGTGACATCACATGATAAAACTTCAGTGTTTAGTCCTATCCAATACCACGAACGAATACCACTGGTATTAGGTAGGTACTTTGAGTTTTTAATGATATCAAGAGCGTTAATGTTCCGGTATGCGTGTGTGCCCAATCATATAAGTAATTACTTAAATGACTGTGACATATGGACAGACGGACAGATGGACATGACGTATCTATAAGGAAGCCTAAAAAATACGCCATCAGTTAATCTCAGTAAATAATAAGAACTGTTCATTTTCTATTTTCCAGAATTTACAAAACTGATTTTCATAAGCGCCAGTGACACCTTCAAGCGTCGTATAAAAAAGACGCTATAAATTATACAAAATGCTTCATTTTTTAATTTCCAGAGTGCAGTAGTGGAAAGAGCTGGAGGTACACGTAGAGATGACACTACCATCATTGCCGGTGCAGCAGTAGCAGCTCTGCTGGCATTCCTTCTGTTCTGCCGCACTCGGCTCCGACACGCTCTGCTTTAAATGCAGTAATTACCACATCTGGTTTTACAATATTTTTCTAAGGCCTTTGAGGATGTATTTTGGTAAAGAACCTTAGGATTGCTCAATAGGAAAGATGGAGAAAGGAATATTTTCACCTATATTTGATTTGTACAAGGCTACAGAGAACGCTGTAAGGGTTACCCAGTTTTGGGCGTCCAAGAGAAATAAGGTGAACGATGGTATGATAAGAAAACCTATATTATAGCGGTGTTAGGTTACCAGGATTACGTATATATCGTGATTGAAACGCACTCTTATTATCTTGGTTGTTGGCTGATGATGAAAGGTGTCAAATTAAGATTTTACTAGAAGAATAGGCGTGTTTCATGAAATATTCGGCCTAACCTATAGTTGACTTCACGCTTTTTAATTTATTGATTCTATAATATATCTACCCTTAAATTGTTGTAAGTTAAATTGACAGTTTATTTCAATATATATATTTTTTGGTCGTATTTTTCTCATGTTCTTTACTATTTACATGGGGAAATATAAATACGTAGTTATTTAATTTGTCATTAATAAATACGAATTTATAAAGTTATGATTTACTAAAGTTAAAGTTATGTCTAACTAAAAAAATATTAGAAAAAATAATTTTCGATTGATTTTAAGTTGTCATTAAAAATAGATTAATGTTATTTTAAATTAAATTTTTGTCTACTTTAATCGTTAGTTAGTTTAATGTCTATAATCCAATTTATAATCTAAGCTAAAGGGGGGACTAAAATCTAGGAATGTGAATTATGATTAATGAATTACTGGTATTTTTATATTGGAGAGATTCTAGTGTGTACTTTAATATTATTTTTCTAGAGTTAATGTGACTATTTGTAATAAACTGTTTAATGTATTGTTGTATATTTTCTGATATAATAATATATATAATATATAGACACTGCAAAAATACGGTCACCAAATCCCCCCCCCCCCCCCCCCATAACTTACTCGTTTAATCGAAATACAATCCAAAACTGATTTTTGAAGAAGTAATGCTAGATTAAATACTACTTTGAACAGTACTTATCAACAAACGTAAAATACTTGCTCTAAGTTTCACTACGCCATAATGAAATAAATAACTGTAAAATAAAAATTTATGGGTATAAAAATGAGCTGGGTTTTCTGATCTGCTTGGTACAGTTTAATGTTTCTTGACAAAGGCATTTCTAACTTTATCTACATATTTATACGACCAGTCATTGTCAGCGAGACGATTAAGGCTGCCTGCAGCTCTACGACTTTTTCAAGCGATAAATGAGCTTATAAATATCTAGATAAAGTTGAAATTTCTTACACAGGTACCACTGCTATCCCGATGTGAGTTGGGTAATTTAGAGGAAGAAAACAAACGTTCACTCACTATTTTATTATTTTTATTGTAATTTTTCATAATACCGCGGTCCGACGGCGCGCGGGTCACCAATGCTCCGTAGATACGCACAAATTATAATTTGAATTCTAATTTTAAACCAACATTCCTCTTTTAGAAACTGCCCAGTATTTTGAATTCAAAATTTCATGTTAAATTGAATTACTTTTTATTTTTTAGAACAGTATTTTGTTCATAGGCGATGCGGCTAGCAACCCATCACTATTGATTACCTGTATAAACTACCAACATGCTAAACGTGGTCTAAGGTCTTATGACCCTAGGCTCTGTCTATCCCGTATGGGATAAACACGTAATTATATCAATGTATGTATATATTTTGTTTATTACTTTAACCCAGAGGTACGGCCTCGTCTGTAATTATTTTATTTCCATTTTGATTAATATTCTTGATCGGATATCTCTCTACCATCAGATTGCTAACACAGATGCTAGCGAGCGCCTTAGTAATTTTATATGAAAAATTTGTAAACGCCTCTGACATACGGTAAGGTGAGTATTTCTAATGAAATCCTAAGACACTTCCTAGCGGCTGCGTTTTCAAAAACTGATGGTAGAGTCTAAGTAAAAGATCAAAGGACAATTATGCACGTATTTTATCGACGATGCCGCACCATTCTACTAGGCAATTACTAAAAAAGGTGATTTATATAAATATCTGAATGCGTAAACTAGTTTGCAGAAACTATCACAATGTTTTATATCAACAATCATAGAAGCTTTGACAAGAGCAACAATATTACAAATACATACGGCAAAATTCAATGTATACAAAAATCTCAAAACACAACTAGCTGATTGGACTACGAAAATCGTAATACTGTTTATTTATTTATATTTTCGTCGAAATCACAATAAATGCCAAACAGAGCCTTCCCTTACAACATGATGAAAAGACCTAAAACTTATAGATCTACTTTGTTAAAATTAATAACATTTTTTTTTATTTTACTTATCTGTAATATCACTATTAACAACCTACGCTGGCATCCCGAATTCGAGCTGTACTATTTTCGATAAAAAAAAATAGGTATACAAGGAGAATTTAAATCAACTGCAAATATTTTAAGGGCAGATTCAGACCACTAAACTGAACAACTTTCGCAAATAAACTTATGTAGAAATACGAAAAAAATTTTTTGACCTCCCATACAAATTGAGAATTAGCTGATCTAGTTTAGTATGGAGTGAAAAATAAAATGTCGTATTTCGATATAAGTTTATTTGGAAAAGTTGTTCAGTATAGTGGTCTGTATCTGCCCTTAAAATATTTGCAGTTGATTTGTGTTCACCTTATATATGGACCACACAGATTGAGATAGCCCCAAAATCTTGGCCTAGATTTGAAACTTTTGTTATGGGATACTAAAACAACAATACTATTTTGTATAACAAACACATGTTATACAAAATAGATAAATACCCAAGATCAATTTGAAAAAGGTTCTACTTGCCTTGACTGAGCATTGAACTGTATATAGATATGTATATGTTTCATTTATATTCTGACTAGCTGTTACCCGGGCAAAAAATATAGCCTATGTATTGTTCCAGAGTCTAAGCAATCTCCATTCCAAATTTCAGCCAAATCGGTTGAGCCGTTTTCATGTAAAAGAGTAACAAACATCCATACAAACTTTCGCGCTTATAATACTACTAGCGACCCTCCCAGGCTTCGCATGGGCATAAAAAACTACCTCTTGAATCACTATCTATTAAAAAAAAACGAATCAAAATCCGTTGCGTAGTTTTAAAGATTTAAGCATACAAAGGGGTATAGGGACAGAGCAAGCGACTTTGTTTTATACTATGTAGTGACGTAGTGATAGTGAAGTAGGATACAGTGCCCCTAGTATGAGTTTTTCTAAACGCAGACGCTAGCGACTGCGTTAGCGATTTAGTATGGCAAACCTGTACAGCGCCTCTGGCGGATAGTAAGGCAACTAAGAAACTCCATACAAAATCCTAACGCAGTCGCTAGCGTCTGCGTTAAGAAAAACTCATACTAGGGGCACAGGAAATATTTTTGTACGCTGTTTAGCAACCTAGCCGTATTCGTCTACAGTCAACGCTTTAGATCAATAATATATTTTCTTAGAACCCGAATGAGCTATTTAGTGTTTCTTTGAGGGGATTATGGAGCCTTGGCAGTGAAAGTTTGTTTTTTTAATTCCTCAGTGAACTATTGATTTGGCGGGTTTATATCTTTATTATTATGTTCAGGTTTTTAATTTTGTTACCCCAATCAGAGAGCATTTCGTTAACTCAATGATCTTTAAGAGAGGGTAGATACCCATTTTCGTGTTAGTACAGTCGAGAACTGGTGTTCCTGACATCCTTTTATCTGCCTCCTTATACTCTTCTTACAATATTGCTTTTCGTTACGCTTTTTACCCTGATTCTAAATAAGTTGGAGCAGACAGCGTATTTATTAAGTTATGATTCCACGCATTCGCTCTATGATTCAAAAATATAGGTATTCGAGAATATCTTGGTAAAATTTATTTTGAAACATTAACCAAAATTTGCAAGATATGCGTGTCATGCAAATTTTAATAACATCAATAATAAAATACCCTTATACACACACAATTTCCGACCGGGTTGTCCGATCGTTGTATGACGAATACTTTTTATTTCCCGCTGTTTCAATTGATCGTACAATGAAGAATTTTCCAACACTTGTAGTCCTAACGTAAAAACACAACAAATTACAAAATAAACATTAATAATGGACGTTTGTCGTAATAATTCAAGTCAAATGACCCGAAATCGAGATGCATCAGCTATAAACGAAATTGTTGACTAAAGACACACTGCACTTCTCATGATGCCTATAAATTTAAAGCTGATTGAAGTAAATAGCATTCACTAAATATACGATTACAGTAATGGTGTTCATTGCTTCGGCATCAAAAAAAGTACAATGGCAAATTTTATTATCTGCAATAAATTTTTATTTTATAATTTTTATATAAAAACCATCACTCTAGTAACAATCTCTACCTGGATATTATATTTTAATTTTGTTAATAAACATTTTAATTTTAATGATAGCGTTAACTATATATTCTTAGCCTACAAGAGAAGTCATAAAGGTTACGAGTAGCCGATATTCGATTTAGCCTCGATTCTCACTAAATCTGTTTTAATCAAGTGTCGCCATTAGTTACAAAATCATCAATAAATTTTGTTGTTGTCATTAATCTTGTCTAGATTTCTTTTTTTGTCACACACTTCATAAATTTTCAGTTTTTGGTGAAAATCCAAGTTAATCATCGAATAGATAAATATTATCAACTCTTACATTGTAACTAGTTATAACAAAGTTGAATGAAAACTAGCTGGGTTGTGCTATTTGGTACTGAACAAATGCAAATTGATGTATCTAGGTGTATGACATGCAATAGGCACGAAGGCCATGATATGACCATTAAATTGTGAACTAAATATCAGTTCAACAGATCTATAGTCCGAGAAATAATGGAAGGATGGTAAATTTACAAATACTACTTACATACAAGAGAAGATAGAAATTGCTAGTGTATAATTAGTTATTATAATTATTATATTTAGCATAGTCGTGTTGTGTACGCGTTTATACAACGTTTATTCTGTGCTCTCCACGTCACATGTATAAAGTATACTTTGTTACAGAGTCCTTCGTCGTACTAATAAGAGTTGTGTAAGTACAAGTGTATTTTGTCACGAAACCTTAAAGAAACATTAATTTAATCAAAGCAAAAGGTCATTCGATTCTTAGAATACTTGAAAAGACTGGCCACGTAGGTCTTACAGATCAATTGGAAGATGAAGGTACAATAATAGAAGAAAAAGTAAAGAAATAAAAAGAAGGACAAATTGAAACTGCTCGACCCGCAGTGGCGCACTAAGCGAACTACAGAAGACTATAAATTGAAGCTTTACATTATATACAGAAACTATGTGAGTTTAGAGAGATGAGCTTCTATAAACATTTTTTATAAATACGTCATAAGCATGCCCTTATCACAGATTATGACCTACTCAATTATCCGGTACCTATCGATATGTCGTTTTTATCTCAAACCCTCTATATTTTTATTTGATTACTTCATGACCATAATTATCATTTAAATATATATCTCTTTATTCATTAGATAAATTAACTCAGAAAACGAATAGTTTGTCCTGTTGGGTATGACCAGTATGACATAAAAGCAAATGTTTAACATTTCGGATTTTTGTGCGCATTCATATTTAAGAATTTGTGACGTTTTAGTAGCTTGATGTTTATTATCATCATTTGAGCGTTACACAGTGATCTGAATGTTTAAAGCTTAACATACAAATATTTAACTACCTATTCTAGTCTATTTATTGCTATGTCAAATAGGCGGGTTATCAATATAAAATTTTGTGGGAGTTTAACAATTGAACATACAAACTTTAATAAAAAAAAGTGATTTATGTTTTCGTGGTTTCATGTATAAAGAACATGAAACAACTCTCCAAGGCGACAGCAAAAATTAAATCGACAGAAAATAAACTATGGACGGTTTATGATGTTCCAATTTTGATAAATCCGATAATTACCTGCCATTTTTTCCAAACCGTACCTGTTTATTAAGAAAAATTACTAAACTTACAACTAAGATATATTTTGAAGAATTGACTATTTTGCCAAATGTAATTTTTGTTATGTAATTGTTATTGTTGAAGAAAAAGTTAGTCAAGTATTCGAGAAATACAAGAAAAACAATAACGGTCTAACAGGAGTTATAAAGATAGTGTAAAATCTAACTACCGTATAATTTGAGAGCGGGACATATGCGCCCTGAAAACTTTAGAACTATTAATATATTCGTAGCCATAATCAAAGTAGATGATATAGTGACATTACACTTCGTATCGGCCCTTTACATATAAATATCGAAGCTAACAATGTTACTGAGCTCTTAGGAACTCTTAGGCACATTTTATGGAATGAGAACTTTACTTTTAAATCCTGTCACATCTGCCCCGCTCCGTCAACGACGCTTTATCATCCTCTATTAGTGTATTTACATATCTTTCATTACTAGCCTTTGTGCTGAGACAACATCATTACCGAGCAGTTCATTTCACGATACAATAAAATTTAAACCATCCAACCATGGACTGAAGGCCTTTATTGACCTCATAAATATCCATATAATCTACTTGTATACAACCAAAATGTATATTTACAAAAATAATTAAACTGACACGTTCACGAATACTCTAATATTTCGGTACATACTCTAAAACATTATCGACGTCAGACATTTTTATTTTAGCATATTATTTTATCACACTTAGAATATCGTCACTTGCGTTATCACTTACATATTATCGTGACAGACCCTAAAGTCGAATGTTTCAGAAGTAGTCCTAAGTATCGATGAAACTTAATTATCAAACGCTAGAAATTCATTGAAAGCGCCATCAAATTTTAACGAACAACTAACATTTATATAATGATCTACAGTCTCTATTGATGGCTATACATATCTATTTTATTCAGTATCATCAATATAAAAATGTTTGAATGATACATTTTTAATATCATCCAAAGTCTCATCATTTTGATTTACATCACGAAGATTCATTGTAATTATTGCATTTCATAGGAATTCTCGGAGGTACTTAAAATCTCCTAAAGACAACAAGAAATTAAATTCTTAAATTATGTTTACATTGGTGCTCGTTTCTCTCTTGAACATGATTTAAACAATAATCTATCACAAGCATACTAATCTGATTTATATAAATTTCAATTTAGCAAAGTAATCACAACTTAAATGACATATTTGAGCAATTTATTTTTATACGAATTGTGCTTTTACAACATCAAAATATAACTAAAACTATTTTTAATAAAATCAGTGAAAACCGCACAACTACATCAGGAGAGATGACACTCATTAATAATGTCTCATTTGTTTTTAAAAAAGAAGACAATAATTTTAACTGATATAAGTCAAGACAATGACATGTAATTGTAATATTTCTGGTAAAAATAATAATTGAAAAAAATTAACTTGATAAAATCTATTACAATTTCAATCTTGATCAATCAAAGGTCCAACTACCCTACCAGTTCTGGATTAAAATTTAAACCTCCATAACTACCCGTACAAAATATCTATGCTATTTTTGTAGCAAATGATTCTACTATGAATTGTATTGCTTTATTCTCAGAAACTGTTTTTATAAATGATTATTTGTTCCCAATTGAGATGAAAACTAAAAACGTAATTTCAACTGAGGTGTCACTGCAATATATTCATCAGATCAGTACGATGATGTCTAAAAATTAGTATACTAACCGCACCACTAAATTGCTGCAAACATTTTTAGCCATCACCGTTTATTTTCGTGAATTGAATTTGCAAAATCCACTGATATTCTCCGATACTTCTTACTCACTGGGACAATGTAAGTAACCATACTCCAGCCCTAAACTAACAGCAACAAAGACAAAGTACAGAAGGAACATGGTAAAACCAAGGCCCCTATTCATCTTCCACCTGAAGCACGCGATGCTGATGATGACGAAGATCAGCATGGCGAAGAGGAGGACGATGCTGCAGACCATGCCTTTGGAATTGACTTGCACGGGTTCGCCGTTGATCAACCCGTACAGAAGCCAGGGCAGCGGGAGCCTAGAAAAAAGGATATTTTGTTTTAAGACATAGATTTAAAAAAAATGCTACACTTGACTCTATGGTAGGATACGCTACTTGATAAGGCGAGAGCAAGAGGGAAGATGAGTTATAAGAATGCTATCACCGTGCGCGATTCGAAATTCTTTGTTTTTAGATGTGTTAATATTATGGTCATAATTATCAAGTCAAATACAAATTCTTTGAATAACAAAATTCCTTTTCTTGCGGCGACGTGCTGGAATGTATGATTATTTGTGATTTTATAATGGTTTTTTAATGGTATATTGGCAAGTTTGTATACTACTATAAAACTACTACAATGTAAATTATTATAATTTAATAAAAAAACTACCAATTATTTTTTGAGTTTATTGTCACAAATTTAAGAGCTAGGCTCTTGTCACCGATAAGAATCTATCACATGTTTTTAAGATTTTGTAAATATGATTGGTGGTTCAAACAATGTTATATTACAGAATGAACATGGATAAACTAAATACCGAGAATTTTGTTTTTTTTACTTTTCTAGCTCAATCTGTGGGGTTTGTCCCTATTTATTTTTCTTTTCTTGAATAGATAATATCAACTCACAATTAGTTTGTAATTATAGTGGTGTAATAAACATAGTAATAATTATAGTGGTTTAGTAAACTGTGTCACAAACCAGTCAACATTAACCTACTGTTACTTCATTTTGCTATGGAAAAACTTGCGCGTCGCACGCAAGAGCGCGTTGGATCCAAATTAGTTCACTCCTATAACTTCAGTTCGATATAATCTTTGCATGAAATCTATTGTAATGGATTACGTTTTAACCAAGACAGGTATTGTTTGACTTACATTCTAGTAATCTGTAGAAATTACTAGAATTTGAGGTTTATAACGAGTTTATAACTTAAATTTTGTGTAGACTAGTTTTCATATTTCTAGCGGCTGCGTCTCACGACATGTTACTTATTTACTTGTTTCCTTTTTTTTAACTTAAATACAATAGGCGGACTTAATGCTAAAAGCATTATCTAACAGTCAACCTTTGGATCAAGCAGAGAACAGTTAGTGGGTGTAAAAATAATATTTACTTAAATATAACAAATGTGATAAACTTACGTATATACATAATTTTACTTTTCGCTCTATCATAGACGTCGTTTCGGTTCAATCAACAGCTGCTAAGGTTTAAGAACACTGAGCCATCTTAATTTTTACTACTTACTAACTACTACTAAATTTGTACATTTTATGTTTATTAGGTAAATAAAAAAAGTCGGTTTTAAACCATATAAAGCAACGGAGATTTTTAAATGAGGTAGCCAAAGCCCGGTTGCTTTTATTTTTTTCAGCTATTTATGTCCCAATGCTGGTCAAAAGCCTGCCCACTAAACTTCCATATAGCCCAAGTCATAGCGGTATCCCGCCAGTTTTTATCGAAATCCAAAATTTGTTTTATCCTAAACAAAAAGGTAATAAGTGCTATTTTTGTAATGTATGACTCACCCGAAACCGATGAGTCAAATTATTATCGTTCGAGTTACGAAAACGAACGATAATCATTCGACTCACCAATTTTGCTATGTCATACATTTCAAAAATAGCACACAAGATCACCTACAATGCAAACATAACTTTAAACACACTTTAAACTCACAGCGAGCATACATCAACAATAAGTAGGAAAAACCACAAACAAATTAACCTACAGTTACACTGTAGGTTACACTGCACAGAGGGCTTATATATTTTGTTTCTACCCAATAGGCATAAATAGTAAAATATTTCACAATAGCTTCGTCCAAAGGCATCAGGTGGGCCGTATACCGAATCTATGACGCCAAAGATCTAACTACATATTTCATTGTGCTCTTCAGATAGTTAATAAAATAAATTGTTCAAACTATTCATTAGTCGCTGAGATTTGCTGTATTGTGTAATAGAAGTGATAGTTCAGAGTTATACTTGTGATTATAGTGATAAAAAGTGTTTATTCAAACAATTCAATCAAGTTTTAATATTGAATTACTAGCTGCCACGCACGACCATTTGCAATACCGTCGCGTAAGATTAAGCTACTTTCGCGGTTGTGACAAGTGCGTTCGGGTCATATTAGCGTGCGGACCGGCCCGTGAACCTTATCGTAAAGATCTACGACACATGAGCTGCAGGTGGCCATAGATTACCTATTACAGAAGGTATATATCACTCTTGTGGCCTGTTTTGTCTCTGTGAGTCTCAAAATGCACTGTACTGGGTGTAAAAATGAGTTGTTTGAAATCAACTCGTTGAAATGTAATATTTGTGAATCGAGGTACTGTATGGAATGTCTAAATTTTGGATCGTACAAAAAACCAAGTGATATTGACCCTGCTCTTTTATCTACTTTAAAATGCCCGTCTTGCACTAATGTCTCACACAGAAGAAGGGGCAATAATTCACCTGCTATTCTTTCGCCTATAGTAACCAGGCCGCTTCCACAATCTCAACTAACTATTGAAGAGATAAGTGCCCTTCTTGATCAAAAATTGGCTCCCACGTCAAATGTCATGAGCAACTTCCGTAAAATAATAATTGAAGAAGTAAATGGATTAATTACAACAGAAATAAATAGATTATTTAATGGTTTGAAAGATGAATTAACTAAAACTACTGATTACATTATGGAGGAAGTAAAGGATTTAAATAAAAAAATGGTAGAAAAAGATCATCTTATTAATTCACTTCAAACTGAACAAATACAGCTCAGAGACGACTTGGGAGCCCTTCGTAATCGTTTGACCACTTTTGAAAAAATATCACGTGACCGTAATATCGAACTTCAGGCTGTTCCGGAAGGCCGTTCGGAGAATGTAGTAGAAATTTTTAAAACCTTATGTGACACCGTTAAATACCCCGTATGCGATAAGGATATCCAGGCATGCCGTCGGGTTGCAAAAATGGACACAAAATCTAAGCGCCCTCGTAACATTGTTGTTACCCTGAGTTCCCAAAGGATGCGGGACGAAATCATCTCTGCAACTCATCGCTTTAATAAAGAGCATAAAGATAAAAGGCTAAATAGTCTTCATTTAGGAATCACGGGAGAAAGTTGCCAAATCTATGTTTCGGAACATCTGTCTCCGGACACTAAGCAGCTATTTGCGGCAGTTAGAAAATTTGCTAAAAGCAACAATTACACATATTCATGGGTCAAATTTGGTCAAATTTACTTACGTAAAACTGATAAAGCGAGTGCTATTTTGGTGAAAAATTTTGAGATTTTGAAGTCCTTAAAATGACAGTTGTTTTACTACTTTTGCACTGTATTCCTTGTATTGCATGTAATCATAGTTTTAAGTCTCCAATATATTATGGATAGTACACATGTAATGTTTTGCAATCAGCTGCCAATTTTTACTCTTGGGATTGTATTGAAAAATAAAATAAGTGATGTGCTCTTAAAATCGCTTTATACTCGTTTTGTAAAAATATCGAAAATATATTTCCTTGTTGTTATGATAGCTACTATTGTGTTAGTTTTGTCTCACTTTGAACTAAACTTTTTATCACTTAACAATGTATGTTTTTGTATCGTTCACTGTACACTACTGATATTATTTAACTATAAAATAACATTTTGTAATTTTAATTTAACCCTGAACATTATTTATTCATTTTTATACATATATATGGTGGTTTTATATATGGGTAATGTTTATATATTTATCAGTGGATTCGGATGAGTTATTAATATATTACCAGAATGTCCAGGGGCTGAGAACAAAGTGTTTGGATCTTTATAATGGAGTATTATGTCATAATTACGATTTAATTTTAATTACGGAGACCTGGTTGCAAAGTGACATATTGGATTCGGAATTGTGTGATGCGCGATACGATATCTTCCGTTGCGATAGGAACCTTAAATTATGCGATAAATCTAAGGGAGGAGGGGTCATGATCTGTGCCCGCGGGGAGCTTGAGGCAACATTGGAAGATGTATATGAAGACGACACTGCGGAGTACCTCTCTGTACGAGTCCCAGCGCATACTATATCTTCGCAAAATGATTTATTGATATTTCTTGTGTATACACTACCCGAAGAGTATGGTTTCTCGTCTCGTATGGAAAATATAATAAATAATATATCCAAGTTAGTAGACTGTAATCCGGACTGTAGTTTTTTGTTCGTGGGTGACTTCAATTTACCCTGCATACGATGGGATAACGGTAGATATTCAATTTTGCAGCAGGGTCCTACAGATAAACAGAATAGTGCTATTTCACTTTTAGAGACCGTTCAATATCTCGGATTTGAACAATATAACTATATTCCTAATGCAAAAAATAACATCCTTGATTTATGTTTCAGTAACCATGCAACGGAGGTAACTCCTACATCCCCTTTGTTAAAAGAAGTTGCTCATCATCCTGCATTTCTTATTAATATCTCGGAATTGAAGTGTACTAAGTTTAGCGAAAAAGTTGTGACACGTTTTAATTTTCACAAGGGGAACTATGAAGTAATAAATAAGTTTTTTGGCAGTATTGACTGGAATGAATTGCTTTCAAATGAATCTGTTGAGGATGATGTCAAAGTTTTTTATGATACAATGGAGGAATGTTGTACACTTTATGTACCACTTTCTAAGCGTTCAAATAAGTCTCGTTATCCAATTTGGTTCAATAAAGCTTTAATTAAAGTCAATAAGCAGAAAAATACAATTCATAGGAAATGGAAGCGTTATGGTAATCCCAGAGATTATGATGAATTTTCTATGTTGAGAGATAGGTTTAAGAGAGTTCAGGATGAATGCTTTCGGAATTATATTAATAGGACTCAGTCGTACATATGCCATTCTCCTAAACACTTTTGGACGTACGTAAAATCAAAAAGAGGTGGTACAAATTACCCTAAAGTTTTTACTCATAACAACAACACATTTTCTGATGGCCAAAATGTATGTAACGCATTCAATGAGTATTTCAAAGGTGCCTTTGTTCAAACTCCCAGTTCAAGGTCTGCTATACCGGCTGATCACACTGGTAAAACTACAATCAATAATGAAGTAGTTTCTCAAATTTACATCACACCTTCCGACGTTAAAAAACATCTTGAAAACCTGGATAAATCTAAGGGCGCAGGATCAGATGGTATACCCCCTTTATTTTTGTCTAACTGTGCGGAAACTTTAGCGCTTCCTATATATTTACTTTTTTCAAAATCGTTGTCTCAATGTATTTTTCCTGATGTGTGGAAAACAGCACACATCATTCCCATACATAAGAAAGGTGCAAAAAAACTAATTTCTAACTATCGCCAAGTTTCAATTCTGAACGCTATAGCCAAGGTTTTTGAAAAAATTGTTTACGAACAAATTTACTTCGTGGTTGCGAAACAAATACCTGCCTCGCAACATGGTTTTTTGAAGAACCGTTCAACCATTTCTAATTTAGCACTTTTCACTAATTATGTTTTAGAACAAATGGAAAATGGTGGACAGGTTGATGTGATCTATACTGACTTCGAGAAAGCCTTTGATCGTGTAGATCACGGCAACCTGTTACAAAAACTTGAATTATTGGGAATTCATGGAGATCTTTTGAGATGGATTACGTCATATCTTACTAACCGTTCCCAGGCCGTGATATTGGGTGGTTTTAGATCTGATTTCATTTCTGTGCCTTCTGGCGTTCCCCAGGGCTCGCATCTTGGCCCATTGTTTTACAACGCTTATATCTATGATATTCATAAATGTATCAACAGTGCCAGGCATCTCTTATATGCGGATGATAAGAAAGTTTACATGCGTGTTGATACTGTCTCTGATTGCATGTTAATTCAACGGGATCTTGATAGTCTTATGTCTTATTACGTAATTAACAATATAACAGTTAACATTGCCAAGTGCCATTGCATTAGTTTCACTCGCAAGAACAATCATGTAAGGTTTAATTATAAACTGAATAATATTGATTTAGTCAGAGTTGAGTCAGTTCGTGATCTGGGTGTCTGCCTTGATTCTAAAATGACGTTTTCCCTTCATATAGATGATATCGTAAATAGAGCCTTCCGCAGTCTCGGTTTCGTTATGCGCACTTGTAAGCCTTTTACATCGGTTCTTAGTATCAAAATCTTGTATTTCTCGTACGTTCGTAGTATTCTTGAATATGCCTGTCCCATTTGGTCACCAATATATGCAATACACAGGAATAGATTAGAGAATATCCAAAAAAAGTTTTTTAATCATTTAATTTATAAATTTAAAGTGGACAGAGGAACATACAAGGAAAATTGCCAGGAGTTCAAATTGCTATCGCTTGAGCAGCGCCGTCTAGTATTGGACATGGGTTTGCTGTTTGATCTGCTTCGCGGGCGCCTTGATTGCCCGGAACTTCTGGAGCAAATCAGATTTCGTGTTCCGTCACGCCGCACGCAGCAAACCCATCTGTTTGCTGTCCCGTCACATTCCACCAATTACGGAGGCAACGCTGTGATGACACGTTTAGTTGACGAATATAATGCATACTTCGGGTGTACTGACCCCTTTATCGGAGGCAAAGGTAACTTTTTAAATATGATCAAATCAATTTTGTCTTAGGATTAGCACATATACAGGAATAATAATAATATTTACATAGTTTAATTAATATTTATTTAAGTTTTGTCGGCAATACATCTACCCATTCTGATTTATTAGTGTTACACCAGTATCCAGGCAGGGTGGATGGATGTGCTGTTGATTGTACTCAATGTGTCTATATTCTATTAAGTATTATCTTTTTTTATTTCTTTTTTATAATTATAATATATGTATTCGTACAAAAGTATATATTATTGAATAAATTGTGTTATCGATTATTTTATGTGTAAAGGTATCTATGTGTATACTTATATGTAATTATATATGTATATATAATAATATTTAATTAACAATATTGCTGTTTGGTTCCTTCGATCATATCCACATACACATGAATATGATCGAAGTTTAGCACTTAATATAACAAATTGTACTTATATGGCGTGTTATGATAGTTTATAGCGTGTTATATGGTTTTTTCTGTAAACAACTTTTTGGCCGGATATGTATAAACTAAATTAAGTATTATTGTATCATATTTTTGAGAATGGCTGTTGTTGTTTGAATAAATAAAATAAAATAAAAATAAAAAAACAAATGTCTGTCTGTGCATTCGACTTTGCTCTGATGCAAAACAAATCAACTGAACGTCTAGAAACAGCGCAAGTTTATTTCCCAACCAGATGCCAAACGAATTTAAACGTTATCTCGTCGAGTGAGAGTCTATTATCACAGCCAACGTACGTATCGACCGTAGTATGCACGCAACTCAATAAAGCTGCCTACACATATTGTGAATGCATGGCTG
Source organism: Apomyelois bistriatella (assembly GCA_947044815.1). Classification (NCBI taxonomy): domain Eukaryota; kingdom Metazoa; phylum Arthropoda; class Insecta; order Lepidoptera; family Pyralidae; genus Apomyelois; species Apomyelois bistriatella. The sequence goes on from OX345705.1 coordinate 2,367,991, forward strand.
TACTTAATACTTAAGGCATCTGACATAGCCTAACACTGCTATCAAGTGATAACAGCCGGGACCATAGGCTTAACGTGCTTTCAGAAGCACGGAGGTAATCTATATAGAAATGCTACTACTGGCGACCAGCCGCGCAATCACCGTCACTTAACGCGCCCTATCGTTACGTACAAGCTAAGCCATCAAGCCACAAATGTGTGAAATTAGTTCATAATGATATGATTTATCTTTCATGCTGGTCTGGGAGAAAAGGAAAAATATAGAATGTACCAGCTGCTTCTCTTCCCGCGCAAGCCGTAAAAGTCGTCTGAGGGAATCGCCGAATGGGGAAATCATGACATAGGCGATGCGGCTAGCAACCCATCACTATTGATTTCCTGTTTCAACTACCATTATGCTAAACGTGGCCTAAGGTCTTATGGCCCTAGGCTCTGTCTACCCCGCATGGGATAAAGACGTGATTATATGTATGTATGTATGATATGATTTTCGGATATATACCTACTATAATTTCTAATCGTGCTAGGGACTTGCTACTAGAAGTTACAAAATTATATACGTATAAACTTTTTTGACGACCTCTGTGGCGTAATGGTAAATATGCTTGCCCGTTACTCCGGAGGTCCCGGGGTCGATCCCCGGTCAGATCACGGTGAAAAATTATCTTTTCTGATTTGTTTGTGTCTTGAATGTTTATCTATATGTGTGTCTGTTATATTAGTATCGTTGAGTCAGTATCCCATAACATACAAGTCTTACTTTATGGCTAACTCAGTCATATTTAAACACTGTAAGTTTTCCAAATAAAATAAAATAAAATAAAAAATAAAAATTTGTCTCTATATATTTATATTTATTTATTTTTCACTCGTGTAATATTTCTTTAATAAAATCAGTGCCTAATCCACTTTATTGCGTTCGTCCAACGTGTGTAGTGGTCTTAACAAACTAGCATCGAAAGGCGGAGATAGGCCCCCATCTATACAGATAAAATTATTCGAGGAATGTAGCCGCTAAATTTCAGTGGATTTTCCGCGGTATTTCGCGTGACCTAGTTGTTTTGAGCATGACTTAAGCTTAACATAATTTTCGACGGCACAATTTGATCTGCTAATGCTTTATTATAATTTTAGATTAAACTCATTGCTAGAGATGCTTAGGCTTTTTAATTTGATTTAGTATAAGTTGATGGAGTTATAGTGGGTCATATAGAAAATTATTCCACTTTAGATGTTTGTTAAGGTAAAGCGGTAAAAAGGTAATGTAAAGTCGTTTTTACATAACGTGAAAGAGATATCAATTAAAAGTTTCAAACTTTTGATGATGTTTGAAATTCAAACGGTAAAATTAATTAATTTGTATTAATTAGACCGGATTTCCAGAAACGACTCGGATCAATTGTACTTTCCTGTAAGGTTTTACGTTTTTTTTATGCCATGTCTTCCAAAGCACAAAGAAGCTTAAAATAGAAATGGCGTTATTGGAAACCAATTCAAGTTAGTCCACACCCTCCGTAGCTTGACTGGCACGATCGATATCGATCATTTATGCTCTTTGCTAGGCTATTGATCAATCAATCGAATAATTTTTCAAGTTCTTCTTAAATAAATAATTAGTACATTATGACATTATGGGAAATATACTATCTTTTTTGATCATGCTATGAACTTGCTACAGAGTGCTACGAGGAGCTACGAAATTTCAAAGCATCGTAGCACCCGTAGCTGTGCAACGTCTTGATTCCCTAGAACTTATTATCCTATTGGATGGAATACTGGACGATCGAGTATGTTTACTGTAGTTTGCTGTAGTGTGCCCTTTATTTCTCTGATACATTGCCCAACACAACTTTATTGGAATTTCAACCGTACGGTTTAAAACATAAAACACTTTGTTGACAGCAGAAACGCCACATCCCATCCACGTAAAGGATTTATTTGGTGCTTTGTTTATATATACGTATGTTACACTATTTGCGGTTTTGTACTGCTTTGGTATTCTGAACTTTATTTGAGTTGAAATATGATATGTTTTACATACGTATAAAATTAAGTGCTGGGTATTCTTTTTTGGGTTGTTAAATGAAACTGTTTGTAGATTGATTTCTGTTTGTCATATTTTGCGTAATTTTTTTTAATGAAGCAGGAATTGTATGCCCAAGACCAGCTATGGAGTAGGTATCTACGTTTCGTTCTGTAGTCTAAGATGAAAGTCACCAAAATCAGAGAACATTGCTAATAGAAATACAAATTAGCTTAAATAAAGCGATTTAATATCAATTTAAGGTATACTGAGACATAAAAGCAGGAATGCAGGCCCTGGGCTTCGAAAATCTAAGATTAAAAAGACCCAAATATGCAGTTAAATGTTAAAATCCAAATTCTAGCGCACTCTGCAATGTGAATAGGAAATTATCATTATCATTTTGTATAGGTGTCTCGGTCAATCGACCATTGACGTCCTGGTGTCAGAGTTTTTCGGACCGCCATTCGGACTCTGACATAGTTCGTTTAATGATTGCTCACCACAGGGACGGCTTTTATAAAAATAAATATTATTTCTAATAAGTAAATGCTATCCTCAATTAGATCGGATTAAATTATCAATTAAATCACTAATGTAGATGCAAGGTGTAAAGGTCACAGTGGAAGGGGCCGAAAGGTCAAGGAGAAGCAATGAGGCTCAGGGCCACTTTTATCAAAGGTTCTTTCGAACTTGATAGAGTTGCCGGAACTAATCAATTTTTGACGCAAATCTTCGGGATTTTTAACATTTTTGCGGTGTGAACTTTGGAATTTTTGAAATTGGTATTTATAATTATTTTTAATCAAAGTCTATTAATCTATACTAATGTAATAAATGCAAAGGTCTATCTGTCGCTTTTACGGTTTTGACGAAGTGCCTATTGATCCCGAAGAAAGAGTTATTTTTTCCGGAAACATCACAGTCAGAAACGATACAAATAATTGACTTTGCAAAACAAGAGAGAGCAAGTCCAAATAATACTAAAGAAAGTTACTACAAACTGATAACCTTCTTTATTAAGTCGGTTAAAAACAGAAATATGTTCAGGAGAATACCATAGATTAAAAAAGAAAAAATTACCGACCGCACGCGATTCCATAGTAGATTGTATCACAAGGGAGCAAAATAATATTTTAACGGCGAGGGCGATTTTTGAATCCAGAGCGGAGTGAAGGATTCTAGTGTAGAATCTGAACGGAGAGAGGGATTCAAAGTACATCGCCCGAGCCAAAAATATGTTTGCGCCCGAATGATACACTCTACTTTTCATATCGCTCTATGAGAAATTTATTTCATCCGATGATTGCGTTTATTCTTACCAGCCAGTGTTTTATTTTTCATAATATGTGCACTCGGCATGACCGTATTGTTTTGTTCCAAATTTCTCAACTCATTATTGCCCGCTAAAAAACCCTATCGGAAAAGTCTTACTTTGGTCCCCCTTTTGGGGCAGCAAAGTTGAACATTTCGAATAGAAGAGATGAAAAATTCTTTGTTATGTACTAACGACATTTTTAATTTTGGAACATAGGTACCTAGTCTAAATTGCAAGCTAACGTTGCTCGAGCGGAATGTGTAATGTGAATGTTCTCTTTTCAAACTGTTTTTTAATTACAATACGTACTAATGAGTTGGCAGGACACCACGGACTTTGGCATTTGCCCTTTTTTTCTTTCTTCTTGCAATTTGTTTCCTTTTACGTGAGTAGTATGGTTGCTTTTTTAACAATTTTAAAAATGGACTTTCTAAATTTTGCCCGCGTAATATGATTTAATATTGTTCTCTCCGGTAGTTTATTTTAATGGAATATTACACTAACTGTGCCCCGTATATTGTAACCGCTAGTCGGTTACAATATATTGAGCACAGTTATTTGATTTGTCTTGGTTTTGTTTTCCATCCACCCTAAGGTTGACTGGAAGAGATTGCATTAGCGATAAGTCCGCCTTTGTACCTTACCTAGTTTTAAAAAAAATTATGTATACATTTGTTTGGTGCAATAAAGAGTTTTTCTATTCTTTTCTATTGTATGCTAATGTACCTCCCTAATAATTAGACTATACACATGTACTATGTACACATATTTTCAAACCTAATCATTGATTTCAGAGAATAACGCGTTCAAATAAACAGCAATAAGAATATCACAGCAATCCCTTATATTTTTTGGATAAACTATTAAAAAAAAAGTGTATGTAACTAGGTATGATTTACTTATTTTTTGCAGACACACACAAAACAACGCATTGTAAAGTAACGTAAAAAGTAAAAAAAACGCGCTGAGAATACAAAATGTCTAGTACAGAACTACAACGCACGTATTCATTAATCACAGCGACGCTAGCAAGAGACTGGTTGAAATTTAAAAAGTTTCCAGCTAATATAATTTAGAGACTAACTTCAGCATCATTGGCCTGAGTCCAGGAACGGTGCAACTTGCGAGGCTGTGTCATCTGTGCCTACCGAGCTTATAGAACGAAAGTACAGAAGTGAAAGCGAAGAGGTACCGAGTATTTTACTTGTTCTTGTATATATTTGTGGCCAATAATAAATCAAATGAATGAGATGCCTAGATCATTATCATCATATCATTACGTGTAGATGTCATGATCAATCGACCATGCAAACCCTGGTGTCAGAGTTCTTGGAAATTGCCTCTCGGCCTCTGAAGTGGTTTCTTTAACGACTACCTAGATATGATAAATTTAATTACATTGACATTGAGGAAAGTAGACACGCGTTGGACATCCATCGACCATTGGTCAGACGACTTAAAAGGTCTACATCCAGGGCTTGCAGGCAAATGCTGCGTGTAGACCGCTTTCAACCAGTCATTCTAGAAATCCTTGGCTGTCCAGCAGTATTTTAAGATATGATAAGGGAAGCTTACGTACCAAAGCAAACGTGTTCATTACGCAACTGAAAAACCTAAGATAAGAGAAAAAAATACATAATTTTTTACGAGACACGTATGTAAATTTTATAGTCAATGCACTGATGTCATCATTTATTGTCTTCACTTTTCAAGCGGCGATCTTTTGTATAACTGCCTCAATAACTGTCTAAATAGGCTCATATTATTAAGGTTTCACTTCCGTACCCTCATTATTTTACAACTGCTATAGAATTCTTATCAGAATTAAGCGAAAAAAGGCACTTTTCGAGACAAATCCCGCTATCGCCAGAGGCAGTGGATTTAAAGCATTTTTTATCTGTAGCGTTATATGAAATGGATGGTTTTGTGTCTCAGATTGTTTTCGTATTATCGTTTGAATTAATGGTTGCAAAAAAAGTTCTCAATTTACTTTATTTAAGTATACCCAGACATTTATTCTGACAAAAATGAAATATTGTTAAAATTCATATTGTTAAGCATGAAATAAATACGTCCTGTTTAGAAGAAATCTTAGAAAGGATGAATTTTCACATTATAAACAGTCTCAATGAGGATTAACGTCACGCAAGAAGCCGGTCATAAAAATAATAATACCGCAACTTATGAAAAATATAAAACCTTATATCTACATATTTACTATCCGTTAACAAGATACCTTTATTGAAAGCACAATTAAGCTCACTGCTTTTCTCAATCATTGACTGTAAGATAACATGATTTTAGCATGAAGTCTACCACTTATAGTACACTGTGTTTTCAATTGGAATTTTGTATATTTACCGCCGTATTAAGAAACGTTTGATAAGCCCATTTTAACTAAAATATGTTTTGGCTCTTTCTTTTTTACCTGACACTTCATGTGAAAGAACGAGACGAAACACGTTTTAACTAAAATAGGCTTAACAAACGTTTCTTAATACGGGGGTACATCTCTATGTATAAAAATCAATTGCTGTTCGTTAGTCGGCTAAAACTTGAGAATACTGGGCCGATTTGACTAATTTCGATCTTGAAATATTTATGGAAGTTCAGGGAAGATTTAAACGGTGAGAAAAACGCATTCGGGCGGTACGGAGTTCGCCAAGTCATCTAGTCTAGTAATAAATAAAAATAATTAGGTTAAACTCACCCAACTGTAACATCAAAAATGTTGCTACCGACGGAGCTAGACACAGCCATATCGCCGAAACCCTTCCTCGCGACGATCACAGAGGTTATTAGGTCAGGCACTGACGTCCCCGCCGCCAGCAGCGTCAGTCCCATCACCTCTGGAGGCACGTACGCCGTGGCCCCCGCCACGTTCGCCCACCAAACCATAAGGTACGAGAAAAATGCTATCCAAACTATTGACCCTATAAATGTTACAGGGAATAGGTTCTTCCCTGAAAAATAAAGGTTTGTTTGTAAGAATATTGTATTGACTTTTTTATGGATAAGTAACATATTGATATATCTGGTCTCAATAGATTACACATCTTACATAAAAATTTAAAAATTACATAAGATAGATTATAATAAGAATACCTAATATTTACATAATATAAAAATGATTGGCATTGTACCGCATTGTAAAATGAATAGATAGCAAAAAAATTTGTTTGTTAAGCTTTCCGCACAATCTACTAAACCAATTTTCCTGAAATTTCGCATACTTATAGTTAGAAGTATTGAGAAGGATAATAGGTGCCCTTCATCCAGGGAAAAAGCACTGTTCCCGAGGGAAATTCACGCGGGCGGAGCTGCGGGCAAAAGCTAGTTGCATAATAACCCACCTCTCGGAGTCCGCGTATCCGGGAGGGTAACCCACAACGGGAAGACAATGGGCGCGACCAACACGTACGTCAGTCGCTTACGAAACCCTGAGGGCCACGACATGTCCAGCGGAGTCGTGTCCTCCTCAAGGTCTCCTATCTGAAATGGAATAAATAAATATGTATTGGATTACACAGACTATGCTAGCCCCAAAGTACATAATTAATAAGTAGTAAAAATCAGAATCACTACATAGTATAAAACAAAGTCGCTTCCTCTGTCCCTATGTCCCTGTGTATGCTTAAATCTTTAAAACTACGCAACGGATTTTGATGCGATTTTTTAATAGATAGAGTGTTTCAAGAGGAAGGTTTTTATGCCCATGCGAAGCTGGGGCGGGTCGCTAGTTATAAATAAACTTGGCGCGCTTTCGAATTTTCAACCGACTTTCAAACAAGGAGGAGAGATAAAATTTCAATGGGACCACATTGAAAGTATGTGCATTCGAACAATTTTAGAAATCGGTCTAGAAATTACGGAGGTATGAGGTAACAATATTTTCAGCCGAATTGAGAACCTCCTCCTTTATTGGAAGTCTGTTGATAAACAGTAATACTAATATCTTATTCACTGTTACATTGAACGTAGAGACGATGCAACAAACAACCTATTACTTAATTCGGTGCAAATTGCAACATCCTTGAAGTTCCCACAGCCTTCCAGCGCCGTTCAAGAACATAATTCACCCACAGTTGCTAGCACAACAAAACATTACTTGCCAGTAGTGAGATTAATTCCTTTCCTTGCTAAGTTACTACGAGAAAATAGTGTTGCCAACTGTCGACAGTGGGATCCCTTTGTTTGACATAATGTATTTATTCATAAAATATTTTGGCTTAACGAGTTTAGCATATTCTTTTTGCAGAATATTACTTTGTCATAATTGACTTTTAGGAGCATATGTATATTATAATACCTCTATATATTAGACCTAATATTTTAGACTTGATTATAATTATGTAACAGTTTGCATAATTATAATTAAGTCTAATATAATGCAAATAATTATAATTTGCGCAATGTTTTAGGTAAGGTCAATAATATTAAGTATGATTATGCTAATTGTATATATGATTATATATTAGTTATAGATAATAGTAATAGTATGCGTTAATATCATAAGTATGAATTACCACATGCCAACATAATTGATGGTTTAGTTTTTTATGCAAATGGATAGTAAACCGTCAATGGTATTGTTATAGTTTCGTGACATTGAAAAATAGTCATAATATTGTTAGACCTATTGATACTATCTTTATTATCTTTATCCTATAATTAGTTTGCGATACAATGGACATAACAGAACTATCAATTCCATTTATGTTTTGTATTGAGTACTTTTTGTCTTTTTTTTGGGAAAAAAGATTACTTGAAGCATAGAGTACAAAAAAAAATTGCGCGAGATCCTATTTCTATGATTTAAAGTCGGTTTGAAAATACATTGAAAACGCCATCACTGGACCATATAGGTAGTTCCTTATTTATAACAAGACATAACCTGATGGCTAGCAATCAGGAAACGCTTTTTCCTCCCGAGGGACGCAAACCCATGATAAAACATGCACGGCTGAGTGAGGACCCATCCAGCCCTGTTACATTTTTCACAACATCCGAACTCCTGGGAGTTAATAGTTCGTGTACAAGGATCAATAGAAGATTCTTTTGGCAGATATAAAAGTTAGGACGTCATTTGTTTTATTCTATAACTCACATATTGTGGCTTCGAAACCCGAAGAAAATCCATTCCAATTTAGTACATTCTAACGATTGAATCACCTGACTAATCTAAAAAATATGCCGTGCTTCTGAAGAAATGTCAAAATTTTTTTGGACGCCACGTCTAGTAGCAACAACCACATAAATCAGAAAGCGAAAGGCGGTTGAAATTTCAGACACCACAGCGTAAATGGTCGATTAATCTTGCCACTGACTTCATAGGTAATCAAGCAACCGTTCTACTAATGTTTTAGATCTTATCTCTCACCATAACTACAAACGAAAGCAAAATCACGCCACTGGACCTTCGGCCTTCTAAAAATAGAAAATTTGACTATTTGTACACCACAGACTTAAAAGAACTACAGAGGGATCGTCTTTGATAGCTGGCATGACGCGAAATGGCGGTTGACGCCAGGGTCACTAGTTGAGTTTTGGTTTAAGGCTCCTCTTTCGGCCTCACTAGCGTCACTTCTCTAAAAAAATTATCTTTCTGTAAGTGAGCTTATCAGAAATCCTCTCGCAACTTTTTGCTAGTATCCTTAACTTACATTAGAATCTTGAAAATAATTGAAATACTATCCTTTAGAAAATTTAGAATTTAAAAAAGAAACTAAAGTGGATATTATTTCAACGACTTAAGTGAAAGAGTTGTTTATGAAAAACGAAACTGGATAGTTTTTAGGCTTTACTAATATTGTGTGTAAGACTACGTCTGGAGTTTTTATAAGTCTGTGTAGTTTCACTTCCTCACACAAAGGGTCACTATCAAAGTAAGGTCACGTCGCTCAAGCCCGAACACTCGTGTCGGAATAATGGATTTCTGGCCGATGTCCAACCGAAGAACTATTAATATTGTATAAAACAAAAATTGCCTTGAAAGTGTCTCGAACCTGTGACTCATAGCACCTGGCGTATTAATCAAGTATGAGCTATGATCCTTTGTAACCAGGTGTTCGTATAAAAATACGATTTCGTCCTGACACAAAATGATAAGTCCATAAATTGAATAAGTAATATTTTTATGTTTAATTTAAAAGCCTAAATAATTTTTTTCATAAATTCCAGTGGGCTATTCTTACCTCTTCTCTAGCATCTAATAAAACTTTCGCCAGCCCCCCCCCCCCTTTGATTGGTCCAGGGGAGTTTCTTTATATATTCGACTATAAAGAAACTCCCCTTGATATCAGTATGCAACGAAACAATATGTATAAGCCTAAATAGTTTAATTTCATAAATTCTAGTACGTCATTCTTACCTCTTCTATAGCATCTAATTGTACGTCCACCAGCCCCCCATTTGGAAGGTACAGAGGAGTTTCTTTATTTATTCGACTATGGCAGGTAACTGCGTCGATATCAGTATGCGTCGAAACAATATATAAGCCTAAATCATTAAATTTCACACATTCCAGTAGGACATTCTTACCTCTTCTATAGCATCTAATTGGACGTCCGCCAGCCCCCCATTTGGGAGGTCCAGGGGAGTTTCTTTAGCTTGCGTGGCGGCGGCAGAATGCCTCGCGGCCGTGGCTCCGGCGCCGCCAGCATTCGGCTTCGTAGCTTCGAGAAGCACCTTCAATGAAGCTATTGCATGAAGCTGCGTCGCTTTCTCGTCCACTTTACCTGGAGAAAGCACAATTAATTGATGAATACCGTCTTAGAACTATTGCTTGTGCGCTCTTCAGCTTAAGATTACAGGTATTTAAGTGTATTCTTTTTATTGTTTTTTTTTTTGTTATTTGGTATGACAAAGTGTATATCTATTTATCTACCCTCTCTCTTCTCATAGGTTAAACGTCATTCCTTAATCAACTCATGGTCACATGAGACGACTAAGGGATGGGATGACAGTGGTCAATTTTCTTGAACCGTGTAAATATTTTAAAGACGGAGGCGGATTTTAATTAATGAAGATATTATTAAAACAACACAAAAATGTTCAGAAATATCTACAATTCTTACACCCAAATGCAGTGACGCTGGACGCGATAGTAGATAACGGCGTGCCAAGATATACTTGGCGCTCACTTGACGTCGAAAGTCAGATCAAAATGGGGCCGAATTTATTGGCTAAAGCAAATATGAGAGATAGTGCCATGAGCTGTCGTAAACTGAATCTTGCAGTTTTTAGATTTCACTTTATTCCGCCCACACGGCGTGCAATAGCAAATTGTAAGTAATTTGTTCGATTATGGTACGAAAACCAACAATTTTTTAACTTTTTTTAGACTTTTTTTAACTTAAGGGTGAAAATTATAAATATGCGAAAATGTCAAATCTTTCCTTTTGTTGAACCTATGTTGTATGTTTCAAAGGTAATGGAGAAATAACATCAATATTAACTACACTTTAAGATAATTTAGCTGCAAAAAGTCTAATGATGGAAATAGGCCTTCATTATAGACTTTGAATCAGATCTCCGGTGACCTCGCGCTTCACGGGCTATTTGCTGGACAGTCAAACGTAATTGTATTAAATAAAAAAATAAAAACAATACACAGCTAGCCCCAAAGTAAGATTTGAAACGCCATAAATAAAACCATAAACTATACTTATTCGTAACCATAGATGGCCATATATATATTAAAGTACTTAGATGCAAACTTTAATAGAACTAAGGTATTAATTATCTTTGATGCTTATCCATCTCCCCTCGCGGTTTTAATACCGACAGGGCATAACAGGTTGAAATCGCTCAACAAAATTCACACACGAAGTAACAATAACAATTGAACGAGATAAAAGCGAGACTTATGAATCCAGAACTCATTACTGTTGTCAAACAAAAATGGGTCAAACTGAGGCTAGTTTTGTTGAATACATTCATACCTTAGTCCCTCTCTGGAAACTTTGTGTGTCTGTTTAAGTTAAGTACCTGGGCGACCGAGCTTCGTTCGTTTTATGCAGAAAATCTTTTTGTGTGAAAATATGGGTTATATGAATTTTCTCAGACATGGAACCTAGCTAGATTATCTTTTTGATTATGTAAGAACTTATGTTTTAAATTTCAAAGAAATCTTTAGAGCCGTTTTCGAAAACGCGAGTACAAATCAATTTATATTTAATATACATATGTATATACAAATATTGCTCGTTTAATAAAAAAGAGGATAGGATAGGTTGTATGTGTGCAGTCTTTGTTCAAAATGTTGATGAAAACAAAAGGTGGTATTTAACTAGTTGTTCTAGTCGTGATTCGGAGTTTGCGGAGCTGCGGTCAATCTACAGTGATGGAGAGGCATTCGAAGAAGAAGAATATCACACAAATCAAATTGAATGCTTTGGAGTAATAATGGTTACATAATAAGAAATCTCACACTTTTTACCCATCTAGGCATAGAATTTTGAATCGCGCGCGGCACGCTAGGCATTTTTTTTTTAATCTATGCATCTAGGCATTCAAATGTATAACATGAAAGAAGCTTTGTTAACACACATCGGTAAGTGCTTTTTCTTTTTTTTTAACCTAATAATTTTATTTTGTTTGATTCGGTCAAATAAGTCCCACGAGAGAGACTTAGCCCAGTGTGGGAATCTTTGTCACAACTGTAAAGCATGTTTCAGTTTTTTTTGTGCCTAATGCCATCGTATAATTATGTTTAATATTGTAACATGTATTCATTTTTATGGATAATAAATAAAAACAAGCAGAAGTGAATACATGAGCAGGCATTTTCGCCACGCGGTAGTAAAAAAGGGGGACATTCTTCCTATTCTACGCCGCGCCCCGCCGGCAGCGGTCTATTCTCTCTCGGTCTTACAAATTTTCGATTAGGTCACGTGTTCTGACACGAGTTAACATTTTTTGCCCGCCCCAAAAAGTAGCACAACGCAGCTAAACACGTTTTTACTACAAAAACCCATCAATATCCAAAATAAATACAAACAAGACCTCAATTTTTGTATTTTTAATGTATTGAAATGATACGACGAAAATACAGTCGTATTTTAATATTTACGCCTGTGTCAACAAATTATATAATTGAACATGAAACCCACTTGCCCATTCATTGCTATAAATAGAAAAGGTGAGTTCCGTATAGACGTTATCTGTATTTAGATCAGCGAACCCGTGAGGAAATATAAAAGTCACTTACCATTCCTGGGTGTCGATTCTGCTAACGTTAAATCACAATCGTGTCAAAATAGTGTTTCAATGGTAGTGCTTTTTTACACACTAGTTACAAGAAATGTATATATTTTTTTAATATCACTTCTGACGATCACACCACGCACTAAATTCACATCACATCATAGTGTCATAACTGTTGTTAAAAGTCTGTAAAAAGCACTACTATTGAAACACTATTTTGATACGATTTTGTCTTAACGTTAGCAGAATCGACACCCTGTTTTATTGGCATTTTTTACTCGAATGCGTTAGAAAGAAGATTTTGTATGTTTCGAGTGAGAAGATCATTTTGCTGGAATGATAGTAATCGTTACATTATTGTTGTGTGTTTTTGATTTGATCGTAATGCCGAACAGATATGACTTGATTGTATTTTTTTGCCATTTGTAAATATTTTTGTTTAAGTACGTATGTTGTACCTTAAAGTTTAAACATAAGCTGGTGTCTGTACGTGTAAGTAAATTTTGTCAATGAGGCAACATCAAAAGACCGAGATGGGGGTAAAAAAAAGTCCGTTCCAATAACGGGGGTATGTATAGCTAAAAAGAAATACCTAAGCTTTCATGTATTAAAAACCTCAATTGCGAAAGTTAGTTGACAACAAATTAAAATTTAAACTTTTATTTATTCTGTGAACTAGCGACCCGCCCCGGCTTCGCACGGATGCGATGCTGTATAATACATGTATTATACATATAAACCTTCCTTTTGAATCACTCTATCTATTAAAAAAACCGCATCATAATCCGTTGCGAAGTTTCAAAAATAAGCATATACAGGGATCGCTTCCCGCTGTCTGGAAGCGACTTAGTTTTATACTATGTACTGATAGTGATTTATATAATTACAAAACAGAATAGAGCACATGCATTTTGTATATAAGACGTTGGGACTCACAAATACTTCTTTAGCAAAATATTTCAACATCACGCATAATTACTGTGTATGTTTTCTCGAGTAACTGAAAATTCATAGAATTCGCATTTTCCTTTAATACCTCTATCTCAGTCAACTGTAAATAACCTAAACTGTAAAAACCCCTGCTACTTCGAACACAAAACACAAATCCATCGTCCACAAACGCAAAGAACTCGCTGTGTAAGCTTGTTTCCTACGACTTCGGAACTATTTGGTCGATAAGAAGTGCGAATCCGGTCTTGAGCGGCCCTGCCTTGACCTCAAGCTCATTCCAACATCGATTTATGCCTCATAACCTCCTTAACTTTGAGACTGCGAGAATAAGTAGGTTTTCCTTATCTTATAAAATCAGTATTTGGGAATTGAGGTGTTTGCGCTGTTTTTGTACTTAAGCGTTATTTGTTTATTTACCTAAACTTTAAATACTACTAATACTGCGATGCGAAGTGGATCTTGGCCTCCGACACAAGAGCTCTTCATTCCGCCCTACTTTGTAAACTACATTATTTTGTGTAAGTGACTCTGTCAATTGACCCTGGTATCAGAGATCTTCGGAACCGCCTCTCAGCCTCTGAATGGTTCTAAACCTATGACAATCGATGATATGTGTTCATCGACCGATGACATAGCACCCACAGGTTAGAGCAATAAAAAGTACCTCATTATGGAAAAATTTAGTACTTTATATTACTAATACCTGGGGATACTGGATCTTCTTTCTTGGTAAGGGCTGGCTCGGCAGGAATCGACGAAAATTACTATAAAATACATTTTTGAAAACAGAAATACAAAAATGGCTTAGGCAGCATTGGGCGAAAATGACAATGAAATACATTTTTGAAAACAAAAATACAATAATCCTTCCTTACGCGTAAAATAACTTAAGTAAATAAAATTTGCAATAACTTTGAGGAGCTCGATAGCCTAGCGCATGTTGATAATGAAGTTATATTGATCTGTGATGACGAACGATAGCGCTTGTCAAGCGACGACCGCCGAGTGCGATACTTTTGATTACTTCAGAGGACGTTAATAAATAAAAAAACAATATTTGTTTAGACAAAAACGTCAATTTGTGTTAATAGAACAGGTGGCCTTCTACCATCTCTTAAAACCATGCAAAAACGATTGAGTAAGGGAGATGTCGCTTTACATCATGTATTGCGCTGTCACGCTTACTTACTGGATCTTGCATGGTTTTAAGAGACTGTAGTAACTCCCCTGAAGCTATGTGAGTAAATAATTTATATTATCAGACGATACCTCGTTGAACACTAGCGCCACCAACATTTAAAAATCACTATTCACTGAAAACACAAGTTATCAAAAATAACTATTATGTAATTAAGTTTTTGGATCTGAAGTTAATTTTAAACATATAACATTATTAAATTATAGTTCCCTATAGTTACAAATCGCAATATTGCTTAAAACGGCCACTTTTAGCAGTTTCGAATATGTATACTTATATAATAACAGCAAAATTGAGAATCTTTGAACTTTTAAACGATAAAAAAATATTCCCGAAAATCAACTGACGCTAACAGCTGGCAAATGTCAGGACAGTCTGTTCGGGAACAAGTTTAATTTTGATTTTACAGATTCGTAAATTTAACGACGAGAGAAAACTCTCGAGTTTGGTCACACGTTTATTTCATTATTATTTCGTCTCATAGACCAACTTGAAATCTCATTGACTTGGCCGATGTTATTTTTTTTTTATTGTATGAACTAGGGACCCGCCCCGGCTTCGCATGGGCATAACAACATTCCTCTTGAATCACTCTATCTATAAAAAAAACGCATCAAAATCCGCTGCGTACTTTTTAAGTTTTAAGTATAAAAAGGGACATAGGGACGGAGAAAGCGAATTTGTTTTATACTATGTAATAGTGATAATGATTATATTGCATAAGATCTAAATTTGGTATTCTATTCTTCTAATCACGTTCTTATTCGTCGAAAATGTAAGGAACCATGTCCCACTTGTATAATATATATTTTCTTGGTTTCATATTTGGTGAACTTCAAAATCTTGCAAGCTTTTGTTTTAAAATTTCTTCTGTTACGTGATGGGAATCGTAAGTTGTACAATATGGAGACGGGAGTACAATGTATGATGATGCCAATTTCTTGTAGGGATGGGCGGTACAAACCCACTAGGTAAATACTCGGAGTAATACCCGAATTGGATATTAACTTGGGTATTTATCCGGGTAAATACCCGATGTGAGCATTTACCCGGATAAATACTCTGACTGGGTATTTACCCGGGTAAATACTCTGACTTTGGGTATTTTCCGGGTAGAAACCCATTTTACTTACTTGAAGTAGCTAGAAGTATGTATACTAATAAGTTTTTGCCTTATATTCGAAGATCCTTTAATTTGTTTTAATTTCTGTTCAGTTTTTGAAGTAACTATTTACATATAATAAGTAATCAGACAGGAATAACTCGTACTTTTATATAATTTGTCATTTATTAAAAGGTTTAAAACGAAAAAATATATATTTTTTTCTTTTTATATATTATCTATATTTTTCAGACTATACTATGGGTTTCGAAATGATCGAGCTCTGATTTCTGTAGATTCTCACCCTGGTAGACAATAGAAAAAACTTCATGGCAAATAGAAGAGAGAGAGAGAGTGAGAGAGTGTGTGTAAGTAGAAGTGGCCAGACTGAAAGACCTGTTACCTAGCTGAAAACAAAACAATCGCGATTGTAATTTACTATATAAGACACCCCGGTATTCAATGTGAACTTGTGAGTTAAGATACTACAGGGATATAATACTTAGTACCTTCTTATTCATCCTAGCACTTTCCCGGTTGCATCCTACATATTATGATAGCATCATAGATATTTTGACGACCTCTGTGGCGTAATGGTTAACATGCTTGACCGCTATTCAGGAGGTCACTGGTTCGAACCTCGGTCAGGTTAAGATGAAAAATGATCTTTTTCTGATTGGCATGGGTCTTAGATGTTTATGTGTATTTGCTATGAAATATAGTATCGTTAGGTTAGTATCTCATAATACAAGTCTCGAACTTAGTTTGGGGCTATCTGTGGACTCAATCTGTGTGATATTATCTCTATTTATTAATTTATAATGAAAAAAGACCCTGAAAAGAAGAATTACTATAATATAAAATAACACATATTTAAAAAACGTGGAAATTTGAATAAATTGCTTTACAGTGAGAAAAAACAAAAAATGCACATAGAAAACTTACCTTGGCTAGACGTTGAGAAAAGTGTCAAGCTGTACTTGCGTACTTGGCGTGCCAATTACAATGCGATGTCGTGACAACTGGTCATATTGGTCACTTTGTCAAGTATTGACTATATTTACCAGTGTGCCATGCGAAGGCGTGTCTTCTCTGTACACTGACCATCATGATAAGCAATGGCACAGCAGCCAACATCATGTTTGGCTAGCTCAACCATGAGATATTTCAAACACAGGAGGAGCTTGTCAAACATCATTGGCCATATTGACATTTTTGTTTATACCAGTATTTAATAGTATGGCCACGGTGACCAGTTGGGAATGCAATGGCGTGCCGATTGGCTAGATTGGCCACCTTGTCATTTTGGCCAACCAATACCAGTATGTGTAAGTATGCCCACGTAGACCAGTAAGGAATGCGATGGCGTGCCGATTGGCTAAATTGGCCACCTTGTCACTTTGGCCAACCAATACCAGTATGTGTTGGAAAAGTCACGTTGACCAGTAAGAAATGCGATGGCGTGCCGATTGGCAACATTGACCACCTTGTCATTTTGGCCAACCAATAAAAGTATGTGTTGGTAAAGCCAAGTTGACCAGTTGGGAATGCGATGGCGTGACGATTGACAACATTGGCCACCTTGTCATTATAGCCAACCAATACTAGTATGTATGTCAGCTTGACAAATTCACCTGCGTGTCCATGCGGGAGCGTGTTCGACAAGTTTGGCGAGACGGGTGAGACTGATCTGCCTTGATGTTGGATGGACGAGTATTTATCACATTTTTTTTAAATATAATAATAATCTATACGTTTCTGTTGAATATTTTTAAAAACTAAAAGAATATTTGATAATTGGTGAAATATATTGATGATATTAAAATAGATTGAAAAACACTAACACTTCATAAGACATTAACGCTGATCTAAAATAGATACATAATATTAAGAATTATAAACTTGCAATACATAAATAGGTTTAAAATTGTATAGAGATAAATAAAATCATGCGAATCAATTTTATTTAAAAATAGAGCAAGAAAAGATTGGTAAAATGATTTTATACAGACTGATTTTGAACCCTCTAACAAATTTTAAAAACGCATTTAAAATAAAAATCGTAAAAACCACTTCTGTTATTATCGTCGTATTATGTTTATCGTATTTATCCAAAACAGTTAAATAACAAAAACTTAAAAAAAATATATATTCAATATATGAACGCAAACACAATTAAAACAGTTGAAGATTTCTTCATAAATATAACGCTAAAAGGTTCAAAAATATACAACAAATTAAAAAACTTAATATGATAAAATCAAAACTGACAATAAACTCTCGCCCATCCAATCCCAAACCAGCAAGAGTATAAAACACACATTAGATGCTCATGCACGCATGATGGTTGTCCATCAAACAAAGGGATGGTACTCGAAAAGTGAATTGAATCGACTGATTTCCAAACAAATCATCTCAATTTTTTATAACTTATATCAAGAATTTTGCTATGATTTGTTTGGAAATCAGTTGATTTAATTGTTCCATCGTGAATCATCGCAAAATCCTTGATTTAAACTAAAAAATTTAGGATTTTTTATTTGGAATTTAGTCGATTCAATTCACCTTTCGACAAAGAAGTTCAAATCTCGCGCGGATTGAAGTAACGCAATTTTTTTTTAATCTATGCGTTTCGAGTACCATCCCTTTGTTTGATGGTTTTCCACCATGCACGCATGAGCGTCTAGGGTGCGACTAAAGTGTAAAGCGAAGCGCGGTGCATACCTAACTCACCGTCGTGCATCGGATCGATGGTGTGAATCATTAGCTGCAGCAAACCGTGGCGGAACTTGGCGGCAGGTGGCGGCGCTTTACTCGAGCCCGCGGTCGCCGCCGCTGCGGCTGTTGCTGTGTTCGTCCCCACTGACGTTTCTGATGACGTCGTCGCGTTGCCGTGCTGCGGAAGAGGTAAGTAAGTAAGAAAATTGTCTAAAGCTAAGAAAGTATGTGCATAAGCAGTGAGACACATTTTGTGTTGCTGTGACTCACTGGGTAGCAAGCGACTGCAGTTTTTTGGAGCAGGGTAACTGCGTAGGTTAGGGGTCTTGGAGGACTATAGGCACTTTGTACCAGATGATGTTCTGAATCTCATGCAGTTCTTTATCAGAAATCCCAGTGTGGGTGAGTTAAGGAGGGTAGTTCAAATAGACTCGAAGGTTCGGCTTTCTTCCTTTAAATAAGAATCCTAATACTTTAAATAATAAAAGCCCTTATAAGTAAGTAAATACTTTTACTTCACCAAAACATTAAATATTGTTAGTGACAAGATGCAAAGACTACTCTTTGTACTTTGTATATCTACATATATAATCACTACGCAAGATGTACAAAATGAAAAGGAGCTAGTCTCTCTGGCAATACGGACCCTGGGCTCGGAAGAAACCAGGTGAAGAAGCAATCAGGAAAGCGTTAAAATGAGAGAGAGAGAGAGAGAGAGAGAGAGATGTCTCTATGTTTCAGTCGGATATTTTCACCTGAAAATCCGGAGGTTTTAATTTCAAAGCATACTTTGTTTGTTTGCAGTTTGGTTAAGACAATGGTTATCACCGAATTGTCTGATAATAAAGATATTCAGTTTTCTGGAAGATTGTTTAAAGAAACTACGTTGGAGACCGAGTGAAAAAAGAAGTACAGATGGTTTCTCTAATACCAGTCAATTGATCTTGTAAGCCACACGAAATATATAAACGAATTTAGATGCCTTTTAGATCGCTTAGTCATTATGTAAAAGATAAATAGTGAGGGGAGAAGAAAATCTCAATCTCATGCTGCATGAATAACTATTTATTGTGTATGTTGTGTAAGTTTATTATATTCGTTATTTAAGTAAATATTATTTTTACACCCACAAACTGTTATCTGCTTGACCCAAAGGTTGACGGTTAGATAATGCTTTTAGCATTATGTCCGCCTATTGTATTTTTACAGTAAAGTTAAATAATAAATAAATTATGCTAAAGATACAATAACCCAAAATAGTTACATTGCAAGTAATACGTCTGATAGTTTAATTTAATAGAACAAATTTTGATATAGAACATGCATGTTCTATATCAAAATTTGTGATTGATTGTGTTAGTTCATAGATTAAAAAAAAAATTTGCGTCAAGAGACCGCGCGCGCTTCGAACTTCTTTGTATCCAACTGTTTAAGTTTTGCGCAGTAATATTGAAATAAATAAATTTTGCGTGGGTTCTGTATACCATCTGGAAGTCCAATAAATAATACATGTCAAAAGCCATGAAGCTTCTCATGAACTCTTGACACCTCGTCGTCAAGGGCAATCGACCTTTAAACCCTCTCTATCAAGTAACACATAACTACATAGTATAAAACAATAAGTCGCTTTCTCTGTCCCTTTGTATGCTAAAATCTTTAAAACTACGCAACGGATTTTGATGCGGTTTTTTAATAGGTAGAGTGATTCAAGAGAAAGGTTTTTATGCCCAAGCGAAGCCGGGGCAGGTCGCTAGTAAAACTATAAGACACAAATTACATTATGTCACCCCCAATCAAATTATTTCAGGCCAAAATTGATCGGCCAACCCGAAACTGAATTATGCCCACTATTATGTACAATGACCAGACGAATCGAGGGCATTATGCGTAATGACCGGGCTGAGTGGCCTTATTGCTACAGTCCTGCTTGATTTGTCAGTATTAATTACAGCCTTTGGAAAGTTTCTATTTAAATTTTAGTACATTTACTTAGGGTTTCCATTTATCTCACTAATATATTTTAATTTTTTAACTGACGACTGACGACAACGATTTTATCGATAATGTGGACATTATTTATCGATAGTGAATACACACTAGCGGTAGCCATTTTAAGTGCCAATAAAAACGTAGGTGCACGCGATAGTAGCAAAAGCCATCTCTCTTTAGAGTCTCCTTATTGTAAAGTCATGAAATTACGAAATCGCAGCCGCGACAGATTTTTTTAAATGTATGGGTAAAGTGGTATCACTACATCACTATCACTACATAGTATAAAACAAAATCGCTTTCTCTGTCCCTATGTCCTTTTGTGTATGCTTAAATCTATAAAACTACGCAACGGATTTTGATACGGTTTTTGACGGACAACGTCTTATAATTCGATGGAGCCGGCTGCACGCACGCAAAAACATGACGCAATGCGGCGTTACCTCGCTCTGAGGCGTTTCATTTCTTATGACGTTGTCAGTAAACCGACTTTACAGACAACCGATTTTTTTTCAATAGATAGTGATTCAAGAGGAAGTTTTTTATGCCCATGCGAAGCCGGAGCGGGTCGCTAGTCATGTATATAATTTTCAATGTAGTTTGGTACAAGAACCTAAAAGTCCAAACTATTTGCAGTTGAAATTCATGTTTTAATCTCCACCAAAAATGTTAGAAGTTCAAATTGGATCCACCTTATCTGGGCTACACAGACAAAATTAACACCATTTACGACATGGAAGAACTCAGTTTAAATTTTAAGTTTTCAATTTAACCTTACCATTGTACAGTAAGTTTTGCCATTTGCATTCAGTTTGTGTGAATTTTTATTAAGTCATTTTAGGCAAACGATTGGAGTTTTCTTGACACTTTCGCGGACACGAGATACCAATAACAGTTAATTGTTATCTACGTAGAGAGGCGTTACTGCCAGCGAAAGTGTTAATATGTAAGTAGAAGCTTCCTTGGTCCCTAAAGGCTTAAGAAAATATACATTACGCCAAAGAATTTGGAATCGCGCAAGGCTCTGGAAAATTTTTCTATGCATCACGCGAATAGTCCGATAACTTCGGGGTGACGGGGCGGAGTGACAGACGTTGGGGGAAGGGCGTAGCTTGTCATTCTGGTACCTTGTGCCCCTTTAACGTAAAAGAAAAAAAATAGTTCTTTTTCTTTTTAATAGGTGGCACTACAGAGATCGAAATCGAAAATATCATACGTATATGGTTTAGTATATTCCGTAGCACTGACGCTACATAGCTACGAAGCTGCTACGAAGCTACGACTCCATTGCTTTGACGCTACGGGTTAACGAGTTTCACTGCTACGAATTCTACTGTCTTCAATATGACATTTGTTGAGTCATTTGGTTTATTTTTAATGATTTTTTTTTCATTATTTTGTTTCGAATAATAGTCCGGTCAAATTAGACATTTGACCCACGACAAATTCAGGGGAAGCTGAAAATTCTTACAATTGTTTAAATCATAATTATAAACATTGTCTTAAAAGTCCCAATCGATCCCATGTAAGGAAAAAAATTTAGCGGGGTAAATAGGTCCAAAAAATGGGTTTTTCGCGATTTTCTTGAAAACGGTAAGTTTTATCGCAAATTTACCTCAGACATAATTTGTAGATCAGGAAATTTCCTATAAAAAAGGTTTTAATAATTTTTTTCTTAAAAGCCACCGCTTCTGAGATATAACGATGCAAAAAATTGCAACTTGTAAGCGCGCGCCCATATACTTGCGCTAAGTACACTACCTCAGAGGTGGCGTGGAAACGTGTGCGTTTATGACGCTTGCAATTTTTTGCATCGTTATATCTCAGAAGCGGTGGCTTTTAAGAAAAAAATTATTAATACCTTTTTTATAGGAAATTTCCTGATCTACAAATTATGTTTGAAGTAATTTTGCGGTAAAACTCACCGTTTTCAAGAAAATCGTGAAAAACCCATTTTTTACCCCGCTAAAATTTTTTCCTTACATGGGATCGATTGGGACTTTTAAGACAATGTTTATAATTATGATTTAAACAATTGTAAGAATTTTCAGCTTCCCCTGAATTTGTCGTGGGTTTACTAATTTTTTGGTCTAATTTGACCGGACTATAATAAAACAAAGAGATCGCTACATGTAAAAAACACAATGCTGCCTCAAACCGTCGATCTAAATGCACCTAAATCCAATCTTGTAAAAACTAAATAAAATAAATAAAAAAATAATAATAAATATATGGGGACAAATCACACAGATTAAGTTAAATCAAATTCAAAAATAAACTTAGAAAATAAAATACGCATTATTTTTTTAAATTATTTTTAGCCTTAGATCATTTAATATTAGATTATTAAATGATCTGAGTTTTAGCAGGATTTAATACTTATTTTTAATTTTTAATTATTTTTGTTTTACTCCAAGATTGCAAAATAGAAAAGTATTGACCATGCATTCGAAAAGAAAACAAGTAATAATTTATGAACGAAATCGTCCAAAAAGCAATCATTGTAAGTGGGCAATTTTTCAATATTTTCGTCGTTCGTCGTTCCGTTATTGCCAGCAAATTGTTTAACGATCTGATACCGTTAACGTTTATTCATAACGAGTTAAAACTTAATAAGAAATGCAGCAGGATTTTTAAAACTTTATTAAGTAAGGTAATGGAAAGTGGTCAATCTCATGCCACTAACCTGTTAATCTTTCTATCTTTCTTCTTTCGCAAAATGTGTTGGTAAGCGCATAACTCAACAACGCCGAGAAAAATAAAAAAAATTGCCTGAAAAAGACAAAAAACAACAGTTTTATATATTCTCGCTTTAGTTACAAGAAATATTTTTTTTTTATATCACTGCTGATGGTCACACCACACACTACATTCACATCACAATCATACTGTCATGATTCTTGTAAATCTATTCTATCTATATATATAAAAATCAATTGCTGTTCGTTAGTCTCGCTAAAGCTTGAGAATGGCTGGACCGATTTGGCTTATTTTGGTCTTGAAATATTTGTGGAAGTTCAGGGAAGGTTTAAACGGTGAGTAAAGTGCAGGTTCAGGCGGTACGGAGTTCGCCGGGACAGCTAGTAGTGTATAAAAAGCACTACGATTCAAACGCTATTTTGACACGATTGTGACAACGTTAGCAGAATCGACGCCCTGTCGAAGCAGTGGGTTGTCGAACTATAGAATTCCGAAATTGAGACTGTCGTAATCAAAGAATTTCGAATCGCGCGCGGTCTTTTAAGTGACGCAAAATTTATTTTTTAATCTATGTTCGTAATAATTAAATGTCGAAATTAAGATCGACAGTCGAGCTCGAGGATATGATTACATTTGATTTGCTTAACCTTTATTTGGCAGCATTTGTTGTTTTTCCTTTATTGTTTCTATTTCTTTACTTTCATTTCCCCTTGTTTTCATAGGCCTAGCCTAAAATTTTCCATAGTTTCTGCGCCATGATATGATTACATAAGAATTTAAAAAGAATTTGTCAGCATAAATAGGTATTACAAGTCCGTCCACAGTGTAACCTAGCTACATCTCTTTCCGCAATTTAAACCCTGTAATCGCACTCTTAAGCCTCTCTTTCTTCCTAATTGGCCATAAAGCTGTTCGATTAAGGCACTATAAATTATACTGATTCATTTTTTCACCAAGCCCGCTTTGACCCAGATTCGGCCTCGAAGCCTTTGCTAAGTGGGCGCGATCGCGATGATTTTGTTTGGTATTTTATAACTTGAACTATATGTTTTCCGCGGTTTTGCCTGTTGTGTATATGTACTATAACCTAGCCTATTACCTTGCTTAAGTCATTAAAAATATATATTTATTTTAAGTAAGTATATATTTGTGTTTTTTAAGGTGTATATTTACACTCATGTTGTAAACACAAAATCTTAAGGGCTCACGTTAGGCAGTCAGTAATAAAAGTAATGTCAAGTCTTTTGATATTATGTCATCACTTTTAAATATAACCTCTACCGTCACCCAAAATGAATCATACTTATCTAGGTGATAATAAATAAATAAATAAATATATCGAGCAAAATCACACAGATTGAGTTAGCTCAAAAGTAAGTTCAAGACTTGTGTTATGGCATACTAACACAACGCAACTATATTTAATAACAAATACATATATAGATAAACATCCAAAACCCAGGCTAACCAGAAAAATACTATTTTTCATCTTGACCTGACCGGGATCAGAGCCGGGACCTCTTGAGTACAGGCATATTAACCATTACGCCACGGCGGTCGTCAGGCGATACTCTTTTAATAAGGTTGACCAAAATTTAGATAAAGCTTTGCTAATACAATTTTGTGAAATTAAGTAAAAAAAAATTGGTTGCCTGTAAAGTCGGTATACGGGCGAAAGTTTTACGTGACAACGACTTTGAGTCTGTCTCTCTCGCTCTTAGGGGACGCGTGCCTCTCACTCGCTCTCATTGTGAGCGCATCGTAACGTTACCGAGCGTTACACTTTTTCATAAGTGACTCCCAGCCGCAACCTAATTTAAGACGTTGTCACGTCAAAACACAATCACGTGTAGTTAGTTGGACACGCGTGATGCGTACAGCGCACTACAGTGTCCCTAGTATAAGTTTTTCTTAACGCAGACGCTAGCAACTGCGTTAGGATTTTGTATTTAATTTATTAGTTGCCTTACTATCCGCCAGAGGCGCTGTACAGGTTTGCCATACTAAATCGCTAACGCAGTCGCTAGCGTCTGCGTTAAGAAAAACTCATACTAGGGGCACAGTACGTATGAAAACACAGATTATAGAATACTATGTCACACCACAGAGCGCTAGTGGAGGGGGCATTATGATCTAAGGGGGCATTTAACGTAGAGATTTAAGATGATACCTCAGTGAACACTAGCGCCACCATCAGTTAAAAATCATTATTCACTGAAAACACAAGTTATCAAAAAACCGTCTTATGTAATTAAGGATCTGGATCTGAAGTTAATTTTAAACATATTAAATTATAGTTCCCTATAGGTGCAAATTGCAAACGGACAGTTTATAGTTTTGCAATTTGCAAGCAAAAAAAAGAGGCCGAGAGGCGGTTCCGAAAAACTCTGACACCAGGGTGTGCATGGTCAATTGACCGTGACGCCTACTCGAAATGATGATGAGTACCTCACTGTTAATTTATTTAACTTTTGTAGGACAAAAAAAATAAATTTTCAAATCGGTCCAGCCGTCTTCCCGTAATCTGGTAACATACATAAAAAATTAAAAAAACATTCCGACGAATTGAGAAACTCCTCCTTTTTTTTAAGTCGGTTAAAATACAAAATGTGGACTTCATTCTCTGTTATATTCTGCTGGTTGACTGGGAGAGATCCCTTTTTGGGTTAATTCCGTCATAGCGCCCTATGTTCATATAAATAATATATGTTTTTTTGATTGTTGAAATAAATTTTCATTGGTTTAATTTTTTTGCCATAGTTAGTTTCATAAAATTAAAATAACCTAAGTTACACCTCGTTTCATTAGCTTTTTAATAAGGAGTCTTTAATTATTTTAATATTATTTTAGAAGATAATAGGAAGTATTTTTTTATTACCTATTAATTTAATAACAAACAAAGTAAGAATTCACTTAGGATACATTACCTGGATATGCGACAGCCATGACCTCTTAAGTTACCGTGTTAGTCAATCATTCTAGAGGTCCAGGTTCGATTCCCAGCATGTGCAAATATTTTCACTCATTTGTCGAATATCCAGGGCGAGTGTGCACGTACCTCCGGGTGATATATTTGTATTTTTATTTCATGGTACAAATGGAATACATCAATGTCATTTTTACCAACAATGGTACAATAATACAAAGCAAGCAACGCCGGGTGTCATACTTGTATTATTTTCCTGGTACTAGTGGGATAAATCAGGGCCATTTGTACCATTAATGGTACTGTCCAATGGTACAAATGATCCGGCGGGCATTTATTTTTGTGTTTCATCAGATATGTACGTCCATGTGATATACAGGAGCTTCTAATATACTAGCTTTACTACTAGCGGCATCGTCCGCGTGAATTTCCCTCGGGAACAATGCTGGGAATTTCCGGGATGACCCCTAGGTACCCTATGTCCTTCTCAATACTTCTAACTATGTATATGCGAAATTTCTGATAGTGGTCATAGTATGAATAAATAACATTGGTCCTTCGAGAAAAAGAAAGTGCCGCGAGTGTAGTAAAACTAAAATCGTGCAGGACAGCTTCAATAGCCGTTCCGAAATTTTTTTCGGTACAACCGCGCGCCATATTGCGTTGCGAAGTTACAATCTATTCGGAGACGTAGAGCTGAAGCCGCCGATCGTGTATCTAAAATCGCCAAGCCATAATTATTTTTGGCAAGTACATCATGTTGATACAAAATATATGGGCAACCAACAAAAAATAATTTGAGGTATTTATTCCATATCCATTATTTGCTAAGCCGGAAGCCGCCATCATTCCTGTAGACGTGGAGTGGACCGGAAAAAGTCTGCTGTATGTGGTCACATCCGCTCAAGAGTTCACGACTCCTCATTGGTCGACGATAGTTCTGTCGATTGACGCCGCTACGAGTTTTGTGCGCTGCTGTTCAACGAAGTGAGCGCCATACCGCGCTATTGGTTCAGGGTAGTGCTACTTGAAGCCGTAGAGGGCGACGCTTGGGTTGGACGGAAATACACGCCATCAGCCATTTTGTGTTGTGTTCAAGTGCAGTGCAGTGATTTTTATAGCAATTAGCTGTTTTTAGCTTTTAAATATTGATTTCGGTCTAGAAATAAGTATAAGGCTTTCAAAATGTCTGAAAGTAGTGATACATCTGAAACTGTGGTTAGAAACAAAAATGTTTCAAGTCTGGTTAAACAACGTGCTTCGGTAAAAGGGGCTCTTACAAAACACTTCAATTATTTTAAAGATGCCACATTATTGCCTACACTTACAAGGCAGGCATTAATAATAAGAGAGGAAAGGCTGCGCTCGTCGTTCGAAAAGTACGAGGCCCTCAATCTCGAAATTTGTGCCATTGACCCTGAGGTCGATGATCTTGAATTGGTAGAACCAAAATATATTGAAACTCTAACTTTAATAAAAGAATTGTTGGAAAAAATTACCCCTTTACCGCAGACGAATGTCAAGCCAGAGAATGCTTCACGCCTTCCTAAAATTGAGGTTCCGATATTTACTGGTAGGTACTCTGATTTTAAACCATTTATTAGCATATTTGATGCTTTGATTCATCGTAATAATGCACTTGAAGATATTCAAAAATTATTCTATTTAAGAAATTTTGTTAAAGATGAACCATATGATTTAATCAAAAATTTACCATTAGTGCATGAAAGTTACAATGAAGCTAAAAAAATGTTAATTGACAGGTACGACAATGTTTACAAAATAACAAACGAACACATTTGTATACTACTTGACATGCCTATTATTGTAAAGTCGACAGCGGCTAATATTAGGAATTTTGTATCGGCGGTTAAGCAACAACTGGCTGCTTTAAGAAACTTACAACATGATGTATCTTTATGGGATCCAGTCATTCTTTGTATCATGACTAGGAAATTAGATTCATATTGTAATAGGGAGTTCCAATTGGTAAGGGATAAGGAGCCCACTGTTATTGCTCTTATTGAATTTTTAGAGAAGCGGGCTCTTGCGCTTGAGAATGCAGATAAGCAACCGGTGCAAACAACCAGTTCCAAGGTCTCTCATATGGTAACAGTGAATGCAAGCCCAGGAGCATCTTCCATGAAGCCGCCTACACCCTGCGAGCTATGTAAGTTACCTCATAAATTATTTTCATGTCCAAAATTTAAGCTTTTATCTATTTTGGATAGGTTACAGTTTGTGACAGACAATAATATATGTAAAATCTGTCTTAACAAACACAATAAAAAGTGTAGATACAATTTCAAATGTGATATATGTAAGGAGAAACATAATAAATTGCTTCACCTAGAATCACCAATCACATTAAAAACAGAATCAGGTACTGAGCAAGTGCTACTTCCCACTGCTCGGGTAAAAATAATGGCGAGAAATGGGAAGGAATTTCATGTAAAAATACTTTTAGACAGTGGGTCGCAAATGTCATTTTGTTCAAGAGAACTAGTAAAGCAGTTAGGTTTACAACCTTCACCTGTCAACACACCAGTCATCGGTATTGGTAATAAAGTTTGCAAAATAAGCGAACGGGTCAACTTGACATTGCATTCACTAACAAAGAATTACAGTATTGCTGTCACTTGTTACATTTTAGACAACATAACTGGTAAGTTGCCGCAATCAAGGGTATCCATGCAAAATTTCAAGTTACCTCTAAACATTGAGCTGGCCGATAAAGATTTCCGTGAGCCTAGTGTGATTCATGTATTATTAGGGGCTGACATATTTTTCCAGGTGTTGTTGCCGCTTGAGCAGCAGTGTCTCCATGAGCCTGCGCGAGAGGGGGCCTGCACTGATGCAATGGCTGTTCCTATGCTTCACACTCAATTTGGTGCGGTGATCGCTGGGTCTTTGCCTACCACTCAGCGCTCAAAACAAGTAACATCTTTATTTTGCAAAACTTGTGATAACTCCTTTAATACATCTTTATCTGATTTCTTTAAAACTGAAGGTATTCCTGAACATTTCTCTGAAGCTTTACCTGAACATGAAACTTGTGAAAAAATATTTACTGAAACTGTAAAGTTAGATACACAAAATAATAAGTTTGAAGTACCTCTTCCACTTAAATTGCCTTTAGAGTCAATTAATGAAAACCTAGGCAATTCATTTAATTTTGCGTTTAAAAGATTCATTAATTTAGAACAAAGATTTAAGAAAGATTCCTTTGTTTTTGAATTATATAAAAACTTTATACATGACTATTTGCAACAAGGTCATAGTACCGTTGTAGACATTAGTCAATATGATCTTGATAAGGATCCAGTTTATTTTTTAGCTCATCATCCAGTAATTAGACTAGATAAAAAGTCTACTAAGTGCAGAGTTGTATTTGAGGGCTGTATGAAAACTAATAAATTAGTCTCTTTAAATGACATGTTAATGAATGGTCCAGTAGTTCAAAATGAATTATTTGATATATTATTATTATTCAGAACGGATGAATATATTTTTGTTACGGACATTCAAGCTATGTTTAGACAAGTTTCTCTTAACCCTGCACATAGATCACTTCAAAACATCCTATGGAGGGATGACCCCAAGGAAAATATACAGTGTATTCAATTAAACACTATAACATATGGGCTCAAGTGCTCTTCTTATCTCGCTACACGATGTCTCAAAGAGCTAGCTATCAGATTTAGGGAGGAATTACCTTTAGCAGCATCTATAATTGAGAACTCAATTTATGTGGACGATGCTCTTGTTTCTCAAAGTTCACCAGAGCTTTTATTAGAATCTAAAAATCAACTTTGCAATCTTTTAGAAAGAGGTGGATTTAAACTGCATAAATGGCATTCAAATTGTCCTCAATTATTAGATAGCATCCCTAAGTGTCAGCAATATTTTGATGATATAGAATTGCAAAAGGATAATGTTTGTTTAAAAACATTGGGTGTTAATTTTAATGTTAGCTCAGACTCATTTATAATCTCATGCCCAAATAAAAACAATAAAGAACCTGTCACAAAGCGTGAAATTTTAAGCTATATAGGACAATTCTTTGATATACTTGGAATAGCTGGACCTATCATTATGAAGGCAAAATTAATCATGCAATTACTGTGGCAAGCACAAATAACATGGGATGAGATACCACCCAAGGATTTGCTTGAGACTTGGATAACATTTTATAATAGCCTGCATGTTATGTCTCCAATACACATACCACGCTTTGTTAATTTAAGAAATGCACGTTCAATAAAGTTGATAGGCTTTGCGGATGCAAGTACCATTGCTTATGGATGTTGTTTGTATTTGCGAATCGCTGATGACACTGGGAATGTAAAGGTGTCTTTATTGTGTTCAAAGTCGCGCGTTAAAGGGCTGAACCAGAAACTAACGATAGCTAGGATGGAGCTTAATGCTGCAGTGCTTTTGGCTAAGTTGGCTTTCAGAGTGAACAATACTTTAAAACTCAAGCTTAATATTGAAAATGTTATGTTGCACTCCGATTCCCAGATTGTTTTGGCTTGGATAAAAACCAATATAAATGTATTAAGTCCATATGTGGCTAATAGAGTTAAGGTCATTATGCAGTTTTCACAGCCTCAAGCTTGGTCATGGTTATATATAGGTACAGACAAAAATCCTGCTGACTGCCTTAGCAGGGGCATGTTACCGAACGAGCTGCATAGCCATCAACTTTGGTGGAATGGCCCTAAGACCATTCATAGCGGTGAGTTACTTCTGGAGGATTCACTTGACTTACCTGCTCTCAGTGAGTTACCCGAAGTCAAGGCGGTTTGTACATTCTCAAGCGCAATGGTTTGTAATGAACTAGCTGATTTAGACTTATGTTTAGAATTTCTTGATAAATTTTCGAACATTAATAAAATGAAACGTGTACTGGCTTATATGTTGCGATTTATTCATAATGCTAAAGCTGGATCTCATAGAAATACATCAAATTATATAACTGGTAAAGAGTTAAATGATTCATTACTTCTTATTGTAAAATTTGAACAACAGAAGTACTTATCAGATATTATTCGGGACTTAAAACTTAATAGAACTATTACAGGTGACTATAAAGCATTGTGTCCATTTATAGACAGTAATGGATTGGTGAGAGTTGGTGGTAGATTGAAAAATGCATCTATACCTTTTGATCAAAAACATCAAATCATTCTACCCAAAGGTTCTCGAGTAACACATTTATTAATTCATAGTGAACATGTAAAAGGCCTACATGCCGGGCAGAGATTGGTGCTCTCAACACTCAATCAAAAGTTTTGGATAGTGCATGGTTTGAGAGAGGTTAAAAAAGTAATACATAAGTGCATTTTATGTTTCAGATTAAAGGCTGACACGGCTAAACAATTAATGGGTTCATTACCTTATGATAGGGTAAATATGTGCAGACCATACCAAAAGATTGGTTTAGATTTTGCTGGTCCATTTTATATTAAGCAATGCCGTATTAGAAAACCTTTACTAACTAAAGCCTATGTATGTGTATTTGTATGCTTTGCAACGAAAGTAATACACCTAGAGTTAGCCTCCGATTTAAAAACTCAAACATTTTTAGCCTGTCTCAAAAGATTCATATCACGTAGGGGCGTTCCAACTGATATCTATTGTGACAATGCGTCAACTTTCAGGTGTGCCAATAGTCAACTAACTGAATTGTATAATATGCAAAAATGTAAAGTCCATCAAGGGGAGGTTCATGACTTTTCAGCACAGTTACAAATAAAATTCCATTTCATTCCGTGCTATAGTCCGATATTTTCAGGCCTTGCAGAAGCTGGGGTGAAAAGCATGAAGTTCCATTTGAAACGTGTCGTTCAAAATACCTCACTTACTTATGAAGAACTGAATACTGTTCTGTGCCAGATTGAGTCAATTTTGAATAGTAGACCTCTGTTACCCTTGTCAAATGATGTATCAGATTATGCTTACCTTACTCCTGGTCATTTTCTTATTGGAACTGCTTTAAATATGTATCCAGAACAAAATGTAGATATACATAGTGATAGGCTAAGGTTTTGGAAAGTCTGTACTCATATTAAGAATTCATTTTGGAAAGTATGGCACAAAAATTACTTGAATATATTGCAAACACGTAATAAATGGACTAAGGCACAACCAAATGTAACTGTAGGGTCTCTAGTAATTTTAAAAGAAGACAATACAGCTCCAATGTATTGGCCAATGGCCAGAGTTACAAACGTTTTTCCTGGTACTGACAATAAAGTCAGGGTTGTAGAAGTGCAAACGGCAAATGGACATACTCATAGGCGTTCAATTGTTAAAATTTGTCCACTTCCTATTCAGTAATATTGTATTTTTAGTATAAATAATTTTATATTAAATTTAATATTAGAACATGCATAAATATATATTTTTGCCTTTATTAACTAATTAAAGTATTGTTTAAGTTAGTGTTTTGAACAAACAAAACTGTTGTGCTGAAGGATATGCTAATATTTTGGCATATACTATTTTTCAATAATCCATTTCTGTTGTTGTTAGTATGAGGATTTTGTTTGTCTTTACCTTTGTATTGTATCAGTATGACATGATAGGTTTGAAGCCAATGTTTTTCTTTTAACATGCTGATATCAGCTGATTATTTATGTTAATTTAACAGGAACTTGTTCACTGTTTATAATACTCTTAGTTCATAAAGTTATGTATTTTCTGTTCATATACTAGATAATAAGATAATCTTTGCTCCTATGCTTCAAGTTCAGACAGATTAAAACATTTAATTGATATGAAGTAAGATAAGTTTCAATTTAATTATAAAAATATTCTTACAAAAAGGATAGATGAGAGAATATTAATGTTAAAAATTCTTTATTTTCCAATAATAATGTCACATGTTGTTTCTCAGATAGGCAGTATGTTGGTAACACCAACATTTTTGTATATTTTTAGTCTGTAGTTCTTATTTGTTGGCATTACTTCCGCCCTTGTTATACATGGCGAATACACGCAGTTAACACCTCTCGGACCTTTTATTTACTAGCACTATAATAATTACAGTAACCCACTTTACTATAACTTTAACACACAGGGATAAAATTTTATATCCTCATAATCATACAGCTAGTATGATGATAAGAAAACGGCTCACTTAATGATATTTAAGCAATATCTATTAAAATCATTTTCAAAATTATCTATATTCTAAAATGTCTAAATTATCTTATAAATAGCTACTTAAATAGCACAGTTAGCTCGCCCGCTTTTTATTTATTAATAAGTAAACTATGATCTAATTATCTAGACAATTTTCATTCCTAGATCATGCTCTAATCTAGAAATGTACTTTGAAAGATGCAAGAGGAAGATTATAAATATTTTATGACTATATAAGGATTTATTTGTTAAATGATAAATGAATCAACAAATAGTTATGAGAAGAAATCGTAAGATTGGGATGGGTTTTATAGATTTAAAATAATTAAGTCTTATAGAGTGGCCGCCATTTCGTAATTCTATGACTGGGCCCAAAGACAACTTTACTTCATAACCATTTCGTGTAGGTGACACAGTTAATCGGCTATGCACACCCTGGAGTCAGAGTTCGTCAGAACCGCCTCTCGGCCTCCAACTTGGTTTCATTAACGACTACTAGATGACAGCCGGGACCAACGGCTTAACGTGCCTTCTGAAGCACGAATAGCTTTATTATCAGACAGTCAAGAGATTCAAGCCTACAATGTCTTAACCAAACTGGAAACAAATAAACAAATAATGTTTGTCGTGATAATCGAACCCTCGACCCCCGGATCTACAGGCAAACGCCTCAACCACTTGACCATAGGAGCTACTACTGATAGTAAATCGTCGATACTGGGCGTCGATTCTGATAACGTTAAGACAAAATCGTATCAAAATAGTGTTTCAATAGTAGTGCTTTTTACAGACTTTTAACAAGAGTTATGACAGTATGATGTGATGTGAATTTAGTGTGTTGTGTGATCATCAGAAGTGATATAAAAAAAATATACATTTCTTGTAACTAGTGTGTAAAAAAGCACTACCATTGAAACATTATTTTGACACGATTGTGATTTAACGTTAGCAGAATCGACACCCTGTTTTGTCTTTACCATCATTGGTATCTTAGCATTAAGCCAGTTGCTTTCCAAGCTGTCATTAGAATCCAGGGTCGTTAAAATTCGAAGTTTTTCTCTATTCATGAGGTAACAAGTAATAAGACATTTATACAATTCGACAGTATTTTATATCACCGGCCAGTTGCATCACGTCAACCCGTTTTGGGATTGTTTTTGTCAGTGGAATCTGCCATCAGTCAGACAGACAAATGGTCGGTCGATAAAGGTTTTATTTTTCTATGGCATGGGTTTTAAATACACGAGATATAATGCTCATACTTACTCATACACACGACATCAAGTTTCAAATCTATATTAATATAATAAAGCTAAAGAGTTTGTTTGTTTGAACGCTTATAACTTGAAAAGTACTGGTCGGATTTGCAAAATTCTTTTTTTATATGAAAGCTTGATTCTTGGGGAAGGTTATAGGTTATAGTACATATACACTAATGGCGAGTGAAACCGCAGGGAACAGCTAGTACTATACAATACCGGTACACCAACAATTCGCTTAAGTACCATAATAAAAAATAGTTAAAAATATTTTTCAATATATTTTCAAAGGTGGAATTTTAATTTATCGATTTGATAAGCGTCTAGACAAATAACATGAAAAAGTCCTTATAAATCATTGCGCTGTCACGTTCTCCATTAATTTCAATGATAGATTTAAAAAATCCTATTGCGACCCTATTTCGAAAGTTCATCTGTTGCCGAAATTCACTGCTCATTTCAATTGTGGGTCACGGTCTTGTCGTAGCAAATTCGACCTAGACTGTAGGATTACAGGATCCAATTTGAGAATAACAAGAAAGTTACGTCATTGCCCGAGAAATTTCGACCTCTTTTCGTCGGAGTAGCGGTTCAGGGTGAGCCCCGGTCTTACTGCCGCGTTAAACACAAGTATGTTTTTCTGTAAGAATTTTAATAAAGCTGAGGTTTTATCGCCGCGGGTTTCTTGTAAATATCCCTAAGACAACTGCCATTATCATTAAGAATTATCCCTGTTCCATTTTCAAGACTTGGGACCCGAAGGTCGCTAAACTTAATATATTTATAAGAATTGTTTGTTAGTTTGTTTCTTTGTAATATCTTTATTGTAGAAAAGCATATACATTTACACAGCGTGAAGATACAAAGACGGACTTATCCTATGTAGGGACAGATTTCCTCAACCGACACTAGTTAGCACCAGGAAGAAACCGTATTTTATTTTCGTCGTAGTAGGTAGTTATGTTGGAAATTCCAAAGTTGAAAAATATTCGGTGACTAATTTGCATTGAAGGAAAAACTATCCTATCCTACTAATAGTTTGTAAGGACGTTTGTTACTCCTTCACAGGAAAACGGCTGAACCGATTTGGCTGAAATTTGGAAAGGAGATGGCTTAGTAACAACACATAGACAATATTTTATCCCGGAAGTCCCACGGGAGCGGAGTCTCGGGCAACAGCTAGTATTATATAATTTCTCATTGCGAACGCCACTAATTCGCCGTTGCCACGGAGAACGCAGAGCTAAACGGCCTTCAGTTTTATTTTTCTGATTTGTTCTACATTTATTTAATTATAGTGTTTATTAAGACCACTAGCAGCTCTACGGAGCTTCGTTTACGTGTCACCTAACTTACGAGTAATTTTTTAAATCGTTGATAATCATATCGCATGGGTAACATTTATTTATTTATGAGGAAAATCAACAGTAAGTACTTTAATATTACAGTAATAAATTAAGAATTATACAGCATGTCCAATATTTTCTCAAAACGTATCTTCTAAGTCAACTTTAACCGCTTACTGTACAACCTCAGCCTAACTTCTACAGCTGGAAAGCGCTCGAGCGTTTGTAACGCTAAAACAATCGTAAAATCCGAATAGATGAGGGGATATAAATACCCTTATCTTTGAATTTGTTCGATGGTTACGGATTTTCAGTTATATTGAAACTCGCCTATTGACAATTGTTTTTTTTTTCTCTTTCGCTTTGTATGCTGGTAATCTTAAAGTAAAGAAAATTTTCGAGTATCAAATATTTTTCAAAGCTAATTGCTCCTTTTTAGGAAGATTCTTCACTACATAGTATAAAACAAAGTCGCTTTCTCTGCCCCTAAATCCCTATGTATGCTTAAATCTTTAAAATACGCAACGGATTTTAATACGGTTTTTTTAATAGATAGAGTGATCCCAGAGGAAGGTTTTTATGCCCATGCGAAGCCGGGGAGGGTCGCCAGTTACTAGTTACTAGTTACTAATATAATAAAGCTAAAGAGTTTGTATGTTTGTTTGTTTAAACGCTTATAACTTGAGATCCAATGCTCAACTTAGAAAAAATCATTTTGCATATGATAGCTTAATTCTTGGAGGTTATAGGTTATATACAAACACACGTAGAGCGAGTGAAACCACTAGTATATTTTAAACAAAGTATCAATTTAGGACACTGGCTATTGTGGTTATGTAAAAATATATAAATTTTGATTATGCAAAAGCCTATATGTTGACACAAAAATATTTCTATGAGCTCTACCTAATATGCAGCTTGTTTAAAAGCGGTTATTCTCTGGATCTACGTGGTATATATTACGTCGTATAATAACACAATCTTTGGGAAAGTATAAGCTATGAGTTGCTTACGGAAATTTTGAGAACCAGCACCCGTAGCCAAGTGACAATTTTGAGAACCAGCACCCGTAGCCAAGTGACAATTTTGAGAACCAGCACCCGTAGCCAAGTGACAATTTTGAGAACCAGCACCCGTAGCCAAGTGACAATTTCAAAACGCTCGAATGTCGACAACAACAAACTGTATGGGTTCACCATAGAATTAATATATTTTATGGTGATTCTATCATACAGTTTGAGTGAAATTGTATTAGAGCAGCGCGCGATTCTTAAGAATCGAATCTTTAATCTATGGGTTCACATAATAAGCTGCGGTAAATCACGTGGCCAATCATATGTCAATCTCATACATTTTGTTCTTGTCGTACGTCGTTAACTTTTTGCGATTGTGACTTTGGCTAAGCCCCAAATTTGTCAAGCCTTTTACTTAGTGCAGAGGTACTACTGAAAATGGGAAGTCATTACTGGAAATTTCAACCCAACAGCCACTTATAATTTTGAGCAATAAAGAACGCCGATAAACACATTGTTTTGCATAACAAAGTGAAGACTATACAGTGTATGTTTGTTTGTGGGCACAAAGCCTTACATTAGGGCAAAAGTGATTAATTACCTCGCTGTGTACGCAACTCACATTGTTAATTTATTCCTTTGTGCGCGTAGTGATTTAGGCTAAAAAAACAGCGGTGTGAAGGTAATTTGTGTTTTTTTTTTTCAAGAGTATATCAGCTTAGATGTATTTACCCATTCCCGTCTAAGGCTCTGTTACTAATCATGGTTAAGATAGGACCACCAACCCCGCTCTTATCAGTGGGATCCATCATATAACGTACCAATTCCTTGACCGTGCCTACTTATGAATGTCATCATCCGGGCAAGAGGGGCTCACTTGTATTTGTGAAATACCTGAACGGAACCCTTTTAACGAACCGAGCAATAGAGACATCTTTGAAAAGGCAAAATATTTTTGGAACGAAGTTCCTTATGGCAGGTTGCACATTCTTCCACTTTACATACCTTTTTTAAACTTTTATAACGAGCATAGCGGCGGGCAATAGTCTAGTCTAATGATAACAGACTGTTTCAAAACTTTACAACATTGTAAATCAGATAAACCTTAACATTGTACTAAAATTTAGTTTAATCATTTTATACCCTCGCCTTAGGGGTTGGAGTTTCGTTAATAAATATAATAACAACATGAAAAACTCGGTAGCGATGAATATCTGCAGGCTGAAGTGGCGAATTAGGACAGCCCCTACCATCGGTATGTCGGCGACAATGCGCGACAAGTGGTTCACGTTTTACGTTTTTATATCGCGGTTTTTCGACGTCTATTTTACTAGAAGTTGATAGATTTACAAGAAAAATATGGTCATATGACTTAAAGGTCTTCGAAAAGGATTGGAAAAAAGCAGCACAGGACAGGGATGCATGGAAAAAAAGAGGGTCACACATACAGTTAGGAAATAAAATAGATTACCGAAATGTATGTATAAAGTATAACTTAATTAATATGATTGTAATTATTATGCTGTGATTTGGCAAAATTATAATACAAGATATAGATGAAGAAGGCCTCTATTTTATCTTCAGAAACTGCTTCTAAATGAGTGTAAAAAGTTCTGCGACATACTGCGACCAAATCGCAGACCTTTTGAAAAAGGGAGACATTAGGAGTACCCGAAATCGGCGAGCGTGTATGACGAGAGTGATGAGTGTGGAGGAGGCGAGAGAGGTATGTAAGGATCGTAGCCAATGGAAATCTCTAGTCTCTGCCTACCCCTACGGGAGACAGACGTGATGATATGTATGTATATATGTAAAAAGTTCTATAAAATATCCGAATGCTGAAATTTGAAAAATACAAGTTAAATGACATTGATCGCGACGCATACAGTTGCCGCAAGAAAGCCGTTGCCAGAGCGTACTGTACTTATTGCAATCTTTGCAGAATTTTTCTTGGTTGACTGTAGTAGTTACAGTCCCATTGAGAAACCTCTTTTGAAGTGGGTTAAATTTGAAGTGAATTTATACATATAAATAAATAAAATACACGACAGAATAGTCTGAGGGGCAAAAGCTTGTCTATAAATTAGGTCGTACTTTATGGAATTAGTAGGTAACTTGTAGTAGGGGAAACAAAAGCTATATCAAAGAGGAGAACCGCTTAGCCTTGGCCAGGATATCCTACAGTTTGTCATAAAGAAAACGCTATCATTTCACGAAACAACCTCAGTAAGCAAATATCACCCTTCATGCAAGCATATTACGAATCACAATTCTTTAAACTCGGCAAAATTTAAAAATACTTGCTGCAACTTCGACTGAAATGCTTTGACATAAAGTTGTTATTAGTTTAGCAAGCTTCAATGCAATGTGATGGCTGATATGGAAAATGAAATAAATTGTATCGGAATGGCTCAGCTTAATAGCTCAAAGGAAGGACTTGAAAACTCTTCGTGAATAAGGATATAATTTTACATTGTTAAGATTGAGATGTGCAGAGTGGAGAACTAATTTTATTGTTTTAAAATAAAAGAAATAGTTATTATTCCCACAGCATTAGACCATTATGGGCACAATAATATTAAATATCTGTATTGGGCATAATGACAAGTTTATTAGTAGTTAAGTAGTTAAGTTTAGTTAAAGGACAAAAATGACAAGTATTTAGCTTAAACAATATTGCAGGTATAGCCTAATAGAATTCTCTGATTCTAAAGCAGCGGACGCGGAACTTCTTACGGCGATTATTGTATAAACCGCGTCCATCCTTTGCTTTGAAATTTAAAAAAACAACAAAAAAAAACTTAATTAAATGTCATAATATGTCAATTCAACATCAAAACTCATAATCAAAACATTTTGTGCTAATACCTAAGATTTTACCAATTGGTTTTAAAATATTTAAAAAAATGGCAGGTAAGTTAGATAGTTAATTGATTTTTGTGTTCATTTAGAGATAATTTTTTATTCGTAAAATAGCATGGAATAAACAATCACAATAATAATGGATGGACGCGAGAAAACGGTTGTTTAAGTAGTTACTTAGCTGCACAAAGAACTCTTTAATAATTTGGCTGTAGACGTATCCTCTCTATCTTCACTGCAAATAACAATCTTCAATCTAAGGAGCTCAGAATCAGAACCAACAAAGAACCTAATTACTTGAAAATATCCACTGTAATATTCCCTCTACTGCTCAAAGAACTTTGCCTATAAAAGTATTAAAACAGTATTTTCAAGATTAATATGAATGAACCGAAGTAACGTTTTATTTGCAGACTTGTTCCCGACTCCCCTGGGATTTAACGGGATCAACTTGGATAATTACTTCCCTAATCAGCGTTCGTACAATTCCGTAGTTTACGTTCACAAAAGATTTTTAGCTAATTCCAAAGAATTTAAAAAGGAAGCTAAGAAAGACTATAAACATAAAGTAACTAAATGTGATGAAGAAAAAATAGAACAACATGATAAAGGAATACAATTTGATGGTGTGACGGCGGCTGAAAATATAAATAAAAGAACACACACTATTGGGAAGACAGATAATGATGTTACGTTAGACCAGACAGTACAATTTGCTAAAAAAATTGTTCCTCTTATTATTTCATCTGAACATTATGATGATCCAGTCTTTTATACCGTCAAAACTAAAAAATCTAAAAAGAAACCACAAGACTACACAAAAGAAAAACATTTGATTTATGACAAGAATAAAACTAAGAAAATTAATGATTTATCTCACAAGACCAAAATGACTAATCATATGGAAAGCATCAGTATCAAGGAATCAGTCAGTCATTCATCTCAGAACACCCTTGATGATTTCAATATAAACGAGTCATTGACATGTACCATTTCAGGAATATCTGAGAAAAAATATATTAAAAAAGAGACTGACAGTCATCATCACAAGAAAAGTCACAATAGAAAAATTACAGTATCGAATTCTTTAGAAGCTTTAGCTACAGAGACATTAGATACAAATGAAGGCGCAAATATTAAAATACATCTTATGAATGACAAAGACAAGGATATTTTCAGTGAAAGTTTACAAATCCCTATTATAAATGCTATAAAAGAATGTATTTCAGAATTAAATCAATATGATAAATTAGATACAAATTTCAAAGAAGTGCAGAGATTTATTAAGTGCAATAATGAAAAGTTAGATCATATTTTAGACCGTGTATCATGCATTGAGAGACAAATTGAATGCCAGGCCATGAAGCAGATTGAAATTTTAAAGCCACCTAAAGGCTCAAAATCATCAAAATTGGAGCAGTTAGGCGAGGATTTAATAGAAACTAGAGATAGCATGTCTGAAGATGAATCTATGGAAATTGTAGAAGAAAGAAAAACGTACAAGAGCAAAAGTGTAATAGCAACTCTAGACAAAAAGAAAACTACAGCAGAAAACATCAAAACCCTAGGGGCTGGAGAAGTATCAAGTCCTATAAATGAAATAGCTATCAAACAAGATAGACCAAACAGAATTCCAACGAGATTCTGTTGGACGGATGCTGAAAGGACATAAATTCTAATATTTTAGATATTTTTATAGAAATATTATGGTTTTATTGCTTCTTTAGGTTTTGTATGATGTTAGAGTTTATAATAATTTAGAACATAAATAATGATACCATTACATTAATTACAATAATAATACTATTATTGTAGCTAATTATACAGTTTTATATTGTGTTTGTAGATTGCGAATGTCCGATTTTCGTTTCACTATTTTTAATCAGAAAATGAATTAAATTGTACCTTTCAATATGTCTGGGTTTTGTCATAAAGAATTATTCCACATCCTACTCAAGGAATATTATATGTATATTAGATATGTTATATGATTTCTATTGAATATTCACACAATATGTTTCAATTTGTAAACACAGCAAAATGAATTTCACCATCAATATGTCTTTAACATCAAATGCATATCGAAGTATCCAAAAGTCATCTTTTTCGAAAACATTGTTGTCATGCAACAGAAACTAGTATAATGATACTAACTCTCTAAAATAATGCCAAGGTTCTGCCATTTCCTTTTAGGATAGCGTGTTTCACTTCAATAAATCATACCCAATCGATATTGTTATTCCAACTCGAGTCAGAGGAATCCCGGCTATGTATCGATTCATAGGATGACTTCTCTCGATTTAGTATTCGCTCAAATTGCTCCAAATCACAATAGCTGTTTCTTAGATCATTTAAGCTGTTTGTGCAAGCCCGTTTTGTTGA
Organism: Apomyelois bistriatella; assembly: GCA_947044815.1. Taxonomy (NCBI): domain Eukaryota; kingdom Metazoa; phylum Arthropoda; class Insecta; order Lepidoptera; family Pyralidae; genus Apomyelois; species Apomyelois bistriatella. The sequence goes on from OX345705.1 coordinate 2,410,133, forward strand.
ATCAAGCTGTTTTGGATCATTGATGAGGTAAAAAACACGCTGTAATGCGGACGAAGTTTGTTTAAACTGCCAAATATAGATAAATAGATAGACATACTCTTTATTGTACCATTATCATACAAATTATACATGTTGAATACAAATACACCTATATATTAAGACCAAATATATTAAGACATCTCATCGTCATTTCAGCAACAAAAACACTAAACATTGTTACATAACTAACATTCATCGTATGCCTACATTTATGCACATAAAGAAATCCCAACTTACATTATAAATGCTAACGTGAGTTGTATATTTATTTGTTTGTTTGTTAACTCTTTACGCCCCATCTTATAAAGGGTTATGGGACATCTGGACCGCACAAAAACTGGGCCGCGGCCCAAATGTCCACTTTTCAAATTTTGTAAACAATCTTCTCGAAATTTCGCTAACGCATAGCTAAGTATTGAAAAGTACATGGGGATACCTTTCATTCTAGGAAAAGCAATGTTCCCGAGGGAAATTCATGCGGGTGAAGCCGCGGGCGAAATTTATTTAAAACACGGTACTGATTATTACAGAAATTATTATAGTTAAATAAAACAGTAGGAGATAGTACTTATGTGAAAATAATAAATAGAATGATTATATGAGATGGAAGATGATTGAAATAATTCTAAATAATGTAGTGGACAGTACCTATGTAAAAATGATAATTATATGGATTATGGATTTATAAGAAACTAGCTGTTCCCCGCGGCTCCGCTCCGCGTGGGACTCGGTTATATCGCACCCAAAAGTAGCCTATGTTTGACCTCAGGTCGTTAACTACATCCCTACCAAATTTCATCACAATCGGTCCAGCAGTTTAGCCGTGAAGAGGTGACAGACAGACAGACAGACAGACAGATAGACAGACAGACAGACAGACAGACTTTCGCATTTATAATATTAGTATGGATAGTATGGATGAGAAATGATGCTTGCGCATCGTTACAAGTATGTGCCTGTTAATATATGTTTTTTTCAAAAATGAATACTAGAACGAAAAGGTTCGCCAGAAAACATCATGAAACAAGTGTATAACTAGGATAGTCTATTATTACGATTGTATTAAAAATGCGCGCGAAAGCACCTTGAGAAATGGTTACAAGTTCTAGAAGGTCTCATAGAAATCAATAGCTCAGCATGTTTTGACAATAGACTAGTCATACTTTATTTTCAGATAATCTATCTCTACTCTATGTATAAAAAAAGTATCCACAAACTTTGTGCCTTAACTTGAGAATGTTAGTTAGAATAAAGCCACGGAACGCCCCGTAGATTCCTTCAAGTTAATATTAGTATTTAAGTAGTTACGTAAATAATGAAATTGTGGCCGCTCTACCCAGCCTGTCATTTTTTTAATTAATGAAAAATATTGATAAAAGTTTATAACGACAAATGGAACAAGCAACACGTATTACATTTATAGGACTCGAGAGCAGCGCAGTGCGGTGACGTAGTAAGGGAGTCAAGGTAAGACAGTGTCATTCCGCTAAAGCGCGCCAATAAACGTTTCAAATCAAAAATTGCTCCAAAAAGTTCCGGAAATTTTATCAAGTCTTTTTGCAGGTCGAGCAGTCCAACCACAAAAATATTCCTAGTTCTGTGACTCCAACCATGTGAAACAGAGCGGCTTAGAAGTTGACTACAAAGAATATTTTTCTCTTTCTGTCTTTTCACTTTCTCGCTTTTTCTTCTTCCATCTTTATTAAACAATCATGGAGTAAAACTTTTAAGATATGGGTCTTGGAAATTGGCAACGAACTATGTGAACTCGGCCAAGTCTTGTCGAGGTCATATAAAGATACTTAAGCTCTTGTTAGTTTTAAACCTACTTGGAAATGCCTTAAGTATCATGCATTGTAAACGAAATGCATGGGTGCGCTAAGTCGTGTTTAGTTTAGTTAGGCTTCCTGTGCTGTTTAACTGCCTCCATGGTCAAGTGGTTAAGGCGTTTACCTGTAGACCCGGTTGTCGTGGGTTCGATTTTCACGGAAAGCATACTTTGTTTAGGACATTGCAGGTTGAATCACCGGACTGTTAATTGGTTAATTAATTAGTTAATAATAAAGATTAATTAGTTAGTAAATAATAAAGATTAATTAGTTAGTAAATAATAAAGATTAATTAGTTAGTAAATAATAAAGATTAATTAGTTAGTTAATAATATAGATGATTCCGTGCTTCGGAAGGCACGTTAAAACCTACACGAAATGATGATGATGAGGTTTCCTGTCATCTTAGCGCTTTCTCGGTTGCATACTACTTGAGCCCAGCAAACGCAAAAAGTTTAGTTAAGATCAAATCGTATTTTGTCTACAGAGGTAAGCTTAAGCGGTTCATAATTTCCGAAGCCGTACGGCATGGCAACTGAAAAAACGTTGAATGATAATGAATGTGATCCTAAATATAAACATTTAGTAAAACCCTAGGACGCACAAATTTCAACTTGTTAAAATTACAACAAATTCAATTAGGCTCACCCTAAAACTGAGTGAAATTTACAAAATCATCCATTAATTGAACAATAGAGCTTAAAAAGCAACCCTGGGAGATGAAAACTGCGTATAATGAACGAGCTTTGAAAAGATAATTAGGCAAAGCTCATATTTCATGTAGTAACTCTTCATTTCACATCCTATCCTAATCGACTGATTTTTGTCCGGCCGTTCGATTTCATGCGGTCGGCCGCAATAGCTAGTATCACTATCACTTCATAGTATAAAACATAGTCGCTTTCTCTGTCCCTATATCCCTTTGTATGCGTAAATCTTTAAAACCACGCAACGGATTTTGATGCGGTTTTTTTTAATAGATAGAGTGATTGAAGAAGAAGGTTTTTTATGCCCATGCGAAGCCAGGGCGGGTAGCTAGTCTATATAATAAAAATAAAGTCGTGTTAGTTACTATTTATAACTCAAGAACGGCTGAACTGATTTGGCTGAAAATTGCTGGGGAGGTAGCTTAGAACCAGGATTAGAACATACCTTTTATCCCGAGGGAAGTTCACGCGGGCGAAACCGCGGGCAAAAGCTAGTTTAATATAAATGCGAGTGTTTGTTTCACGCTTTAACCAGTCACGCTTAAACGAATTTAGATGAAGTTGGTGTAGTATGATATGAGACCCTAGAAAGGACATAGGTAGGCTTTTTGACGCGATAAATTATAAAAATTTCCCCTTTCTTATATATGTAGGATGGCAACATTTGTACGGAAGAGGATATGAGTGAAAGGAATGTATGAGTGAGCAAGATAGATATGGAGAATTTTAAAAAGATGGCTGCGGAACGCTAAAATCTGAAAAGACGTTTTTCGGTGTGCTACTAAAAATAACAAAATCAAGAAGTCTGATTCCAGCATTTCATTTTCGAGTCCCGTTAGCTACAATTTTGGGAGCTCGTCCGGGATTCGAAAATAAAATGCTGGACTCAGACTTCTTGATTTCTATAAAAACCAATTGCTGTTCTTTAGTTTTGCTAAATCTCGGAAATTAGTGCACCAATTTGGTTAATTTTGGTCTTGAAATATTTAGAAGTTTAGCGAAGGTTTAAACTTTAGTTAAACGATGAAAAAAGTGTGTTCATGCGATGCTGACCCCACTAACAGAGTTCGTGGGATCCATAAATTTGTCCAAGTCCAACACATATATTAAAATAAATAAAAAGTTAAATTTTGTTTTTGCTAACACAGCTCCATAGTATTACGACTAAGCCTTACGTCTCATACTTTTTATTTCTCGCTAAATAAACAGCCCCTTTCGCGGTACTTTTGTAATTTCAGCCAACAGTTCACACCTGCGCCCCACAACACATTAACATTTAACGTTTATGTATTCTTTAGACATAAGCTCATTATATAATACTAGTTGTTGCTAGCAGCTCCGTTCGCGAAGTACTATTATGTTCGCTTGAAATTTTATATCGTTTTTATCCCAGTAACTATGTTTTTCAGTTACATCTTTAACTTCCGCTAAAACCCAGGGCACGGTTTAATCATGGTACCTATATGCAATGGCAGCACTGGTTTTTACAATATGGAGCGACTACCGTCTGACCTTCGTTACACATTTTACATGGAAACGGATCATTGTAATATATTTTAGACAATGATCAATCCACAAGACGTTTGACGTTTTTCATCTATCATCACCAAGCTAAGTTATAGCAGTACCCATAGTATGAGATTTTATAAACGCAGACGCAAGCGAATGAGTTAGCGATTTTGTAAGGCAACTAAGAAATTCCATATAAAATCCTAACACAATATGCGTTTATAAAATCTCATACTTGGAGGACTGGGTGTCAATTTCAATACGTGAAACTACTAATACTGTTACGCTTAATTTAACTACAAAAAATTCTACTAAAAACTTGAATACGAAGAATTCCACTTCTCTTTAAAATCGATTAATCAGTAGACGGGAGTTTGTATGAGAGATTGATAATTAACTCTTCCACTGAAGACAATTATGTAAAAGAGATATATACTTGTGTTACTTGCGCAACTTGGCCTTTTTCACATGTCCACGGTTTTCGTGGAATGGCGATGTTTGGATTGGCCACTAACATACCGGGGACATGTTTCTGTGGTGCTGATTTCCGTGTAAAAGGGCTTACGGATATCAGACGGCAGTCGCTCCATGGTAATAACCAGTTCCGCCAAGTCAGGAGCATGATTTATTAACCTATATCCTGGGCTCTGAAATGTAAGCTGAAGATGCAGCCGGGAAACACGCTGAAGAAGATCGCAATAAGAGCTTCTATTGTATACGTACCCCTTTCGTGACAGCTGTGTACTGTAATCGATGATATAAGTACTATAACCCATTCTGTTATATTCAAATCGATGTGATAAAGATTAAACCCGCAAGTCACTACTTCACCATGATTAATCCTACCCTCGTGTAAGGGCGGATCCATCGCTATTGGCGGGATGGGCATGTCCACAAAAACCCAGCCATAATAGGATTGTGGCGTAACACTTTCACGGTCTATTGAGCCCTATTTTTGCCTACTACTAAGCATTGGGCCTCTCTTTATGAATGCCAAACTGGAAGACATATTCGAAGAAGAGTAAGCGCTAAAGGTCCCTGATCAGTGAGTGTTTTTCCTGCCATATTTGCCTGAGCTGAACGTTTATTTATTTATTTTCCACATTTATAATTTCTTTACAGTTAGTACCAATGCGACAGAGTAAGCAAAAAGATAAAAGTTATTACATTTTAGAGCAACATCTGCGAATTTCATAATTTAATTTCAACATAATGTAATAGTACTATGCAATTCTATTGTACAATAAAGTGTTTTACTTACTTACTTAGTGTAGTATCTATAAATTTGTTCAATTTCAAATCAGTTTACTAGGTGGCACTGCTAGGTGGTATGGACTTGGAATTGGTTCCGCAATGTCTCACGTTTTAAGACGACTTCCGTGGCGTAATGGTTAACATGCCTGACCGCTACTCAGGAGGTCCCGGTTTCGATCCCCGATCAGATCAAGATGAAAAATTATCTTTTTCTGATTGACCTGGGTCTTGGATGTTTATCTAAGTATATATGTATTTGTTATAAAATATAGTATCGTTGAGTTAGTATCCCATAACACAAGTCTCGAACTTACTTTGGGGCTAACTCAATCTGTGTGATTTGTCCCTATATATTTATTTATTATTTATATTTAAGCTGAATGAGATTTGCGATTCCAAATTCTTTGTTCATGAGTCATATATAGCGAATCCCGACGCACCGGTTTTCAGATGGCTGTGCCACAACCTTTATTGAGAGTTGGATCCGTGCAAGCCCTCGTGCTGATGGAATGACCTAATTTTGGCCTCCCCTGGGAGCCCTGTTACATCTTATATCCTGCTCAATCATCAGTACTCTTGTTTCGTAGTAATTAATGAATTTACTTTGCTTGGAATTATAGGCATAGATAGCAAAAGGCTCTCTTAAGTCTTAAAAACCCAACTAATATTATAAATGCAAAAGTGAGTTTGTTTTTTTCTTTGTTACCTCTTCACGCTCTCTCTACTGAACCCATCGTCCTGAAATTTCACATACACATAGCTAGGAGTATTAAGAAGGACATAGGGTACCATTCATCTCGGGAAAAAGCACTGTTCCCGAGGGAAACTCATGCGGGTGAAGCCGCGGGCGAAAGCTAGTCTTAATAATAATATAATAATAATCAATAATAAAACTTTATTGTACAGATAACTTTGATCCATTGAAATTAATGATATTGTTTCGAATTCTATGACTGATAATAAGACCGAGATATGCATACCCGATCAAGTAAATTGATTGAATGAAAGCAAAAATCTAAGTACTTAATTATGTTTCTGGCTCATGCGGTAATACAAATATATTAATTAGGTATGATTACATATTTAATATGCGTGCCATGCTTGTAAATTGTTAAAATATGTCGAAGCATTAGATAAAGTAGAAGTATAAGAAATATTAAGAAAAATCGTTTTTAAAATAGAAAAAGTGAACAAAATATTATTTGTAAATGCTTAATATACTTAACCATTTTTTTTTTGTTTTCTCCCTACTTTCAGAAATGAGTGAAGCGAGCTATTGCAATTATATAAGGTGTGTACTGACCGTGAACAATTGACTATGTAACAGTTCGAAGAAGAGCAATTAGGTTTTTATATTGGCATCGTTGTTTTAATTATTTATATAATAATGTATTAAATACTGGATAATCAATGGTCGTAGACTCACAAGGAAAATTACTCATGACTGTCATAAATGCTGTAGATCTGAGTTCGAACCGCACCAAGATTCGAGCCGGATGGAATCCGATCGTCCTTTACTAATACCATGTCGTTCAGACGTGGTTGGTTGCCATCTTGATTCCATTTATTTCTCTTTTGTAGTTGGGAAACGATATTATAATAGTGTAAGTCTCGAACTTACTTTGGGTCTTACTCAATTTGGGTGATTTTTCCCTATATATTTATTTATTTAGTTAATAGTTGTAAACAAGGATAGATTTGTTTCTGATAAGTTGTTCTTTTTCATATTTTTGATTAATCTTCAGAAAGTCATAAGATTTATATTGATAATATCACGTATTACTTAACAAATCTCAAATAAATACTGTAAAATTGTATCCTTTAATAAAAATACATTTGTGATATTTAATGACTACTGTACTGACTAAAAATTAAAATAGCATATTGAAGTCGGCTACCATGTGGTTAATTACTTCTATATGCAATTTCATATCATTATATAATGTTAGTTTTTCAAATTACACAACAGATATAGTAATACATCAACACATGGCAGAACTAACATTTTAGATCCGCTCTCTCATCGAACTATTACAAAGCGAATGTTCCGAATCAGTGCGCGACCTTATACGAGAAAAAAGTGAAAAAGGTGCTATGTAAGGCATAGGCATTCACTCACCAACGTCTGAGCGGCTGACTGGTGCTGAAAAACAGGCTTGAGTCAATAAGCCAGTAAGATCAGGTTAAGCATAGAGTGAGCCCAACTCCAATGAACTACAGACCGGAAGACAGACTATTACGTATTTTAGGATTTAAATAAAGAAACCATACATCAAAAATACTTTTTTAATAAAACTTTTCCATATTTTTTAATGACATTTAAAATTCCAATGATATTTTTTCAAATGTGCAAAAGACACGTAATATTTATTCTTAGTTACAAGGAAGGCCACACATATTATTGCGAAGACTGTCCCACCGAAATAATTTATTTTAAGTTTTTATTAACTTGTGGCCTACGAACCTTATTCTACATTTACTTTGATCTTATTATAATAACCATATTTCGCTTAATTCTTCCGATTAAAACAACATTTGAATTTTGCAACAAAATAAACTGATATTATATATAATTAGGTAATGGACAAAGTGAGGAAGACCAAGGTCCCTAACAAAATCAGGATGTAGGAACTAAAACAGCGAACTTGAAATGGGACTAGGCAGGATATGTTTGTCTCATGCGACCAAATTAAGGTGGGCAACTTAGGCCATTTTTTTGAATACCGGAATGCCGGCGAAATAGACGCAGACAAAGGAGGGTGTGGCGTAAATATCTCGACAACTTATTGGACAAGTGGCCAGAGGTTGCCATTAATAGGAATGAGTGGAAATAGGGGGAGAGGTCTTTACCCAGCAGTGGGACATATTAATAGATGGCTGAAAAACAAAATAAAAACGTGACTACTGAATTATTTGTGTCAACCTCTTTGCAGTTCGGCAGCTATGTATCTCTATATTAATAGTTGAAAAAAAAAACTATCTAATATTAGGTGTTGTTTTTCCCATTTATTTTTTCATACATACGAATACTACTAAACCGTGTGTGATCACGGTGTCATTCCCTTTTTGCTCCGGTTTCCTGTTTTGACAGAAATACATAACCATTACCACAATAATTTAATTCCTCTTTCACCTCTATTTGTGGCCCTGTTTTTCCTGATTCGTAGATATTTATTGATACACTGGCCTTATAATCTTGATCGGTAGTTATAAAGACATTTTTTTACCATTAATAAATATAAGCTCAAAAAATTTAGTCTAAAATAAAACTTAGATATATAGTAATAGAGTTATATATAAAGAATGTATTATTAGTATATAGGGGCTAAAGCTTTTGATATCTAACAGTAGGTAGTATGCAATTTTGAGCTTTATTTCTAGTCCTTAATTTGTATTATCATAAAGTACTGTGACGTGGCACCACCTGATGGTTCTCAGTGCAGGTTTCCAACTAGGTCTTGAGTAACGTAGCTTCGTCCGGGATTTCGCTCCCGTATAATATAAGGATAAAAGTAGTCTACGTATTAGTCCCGGTCATAATCCAGGAATGTTTTTTAGAAAAAATATTTTTCTTGTATTTTGTATTTGCGATAATTTTACATATAGACAATTAAGCAATTGAACAAATATTTAAAAATAAATAGCCGCTAAGCCCGCGATTTCGAATTATATGCACTTTGAGCTCCCTCAGTCAAGAATAAACAGCTAGATATGATTTTCTCTGTGAGATGGTGTAAATAAAAGGGTACAAAAAATATTTCGCATTAAGTTCTCAATCCCAATCCCAAATAATATCATAAATGTATGTATATTTTTAATATCATAAATGCGAAAGCGAGTTTGTATATTTGTTTGTTTGTTACCCCTTCACACCCTATCTACTGAACCAATCTTTCTGAAATATTGCATACACATAGTTAGAAGTATTGAGAAGGACATAGGCTACCTTTCATCTCGGGAAAAAGCACTGTTCCCGAAGAAAACTTACGCGGGCGAAGTTGTGGGCAAAAGCATACTATAAGACAGTGTCAATTTGTAAAATAAAGTTTAAATAAATAGATACAAAAACGGCCAAGTGCAAGAAGGACTCGCACGCGAAGGGTTCCAACATTGTCTATACAAAACGGAAAAAAATCACGTTCGTTGTATGGAAGCTTATTCTATATTTAGTGTTTGTTGTTATAGAGACTACAGAAATAGATTTATAAATTTATAAAAAGACATTTATAAAAATTTCAACAGTCTACCTATCACGGTTAATGAGATACAGCCTGATGAACAGCGGAGTCTTAGTAATAGGGTCCCGTATTTACCATTTGGGTACGGAACCCTATAACTATTAATGGATCAGTCAATCATTTCTCACAGGACCGTAGTTGATTTAATTACAAGATAATACGACCTATAAACTTTATAAAGGACCCAATACTGTCAATTAAGTGGCCATTAATTAATTAAGCGCCATCGTACGTTCGAGCTGAAACTGACAGGGACTGAGTGTGTGAAATTCGCACATGATTTCTCAGAGTAATGGCCATAATACCCCGACTTTTAAAAAGGTGAGTTATATTTATAGATGGGATATATTTATATAAGGTGAATTTAAATCAACTGCAAATATTTTAAGGGCAGATTCAGACCACTAAACTGAACAACTTTCCTAAATAAACTTATGTCGAAATACGAAAAAAGTTTTTGACCTCCCATACAAATTGAGAATCAGCTGATCTAGTTTAGTATGGAGAGTGAAAAATAAAATTTCATTTTTCTATATAAATTTATTTGGAAAAGTTGTTCAGTATAGTGGTCTGTATCTGCCCTTAAAATATTTGCAGTTGATTTGTGTCCACCTCGTATATAGGTAGGTCCTAAGTTTGGTTTAAGCTCCTTAGGTTTTGGTTTTTTTGTAGAGAATGGAGAATAAATTTATGTCACTTCATAACCTTTGATTTGTATGAATGATATAGATACCCTATATTTAAGATCTATTATTAAGTAGGTAAAATTAAAAATATATATTATCATAGAACGAATAAACTAACAGACGTTTAAAAATAATTTTATAAGCAACCTACTTAACGATCATTTCGCAACGACTATTGATAAAATTCTCTTTGATAAACTACTTATTAATAAACTGTTCAATTAGTCAAATAGTAAATATATACAAAGGCTATACAGACAACTGCAAACTATTGCTATTTAATAAATATTCATTGTCTTATTAATAAATAATAAGCCCACCGTTCTTTGCTTGATCCATGACAATTAGATAATTCTTCTAGCATTTATTCCGCCTTTTGCGATACTAATTGTTTTGTATATGCAATAAAGTTAAAATAACTTTAATAATAATGTACAGGTATACTAAGAAGTAGTTTTTTATCATCCATATCCATACTAATATTATAAATGCGAAAGTCTGTCTGTCTGTCTATCTGTCTGTCTGTCTGTCTGTCACCTCTTCACGGCTAAACTGCTGGACCGATTGTGATGAAATTTGGTAGGGATGTAGTTAACGACCTGAGGTCAAACATAGGCTACTTTTGGGCGCGATATAACCGACTCCCACGCGGGGCGAAGCCGCGGGGAACAGCTAGTTATAAATAAAAGAAAATAATTGGAAGCGTCTTCATCATCATAATTTCGTGTAGGTGTAACAGTCAATCAACCAGGCACACCCTGGTGTCACAGTTCTTCGAAACCGCCTCTCGACCTCTGTCGCGGTTCCTTTAACGACTACCAGATGGCAGCCGGGACCAACGGTTTAACGTGCCTTCCGAAGCACGGAATCATCTTTATTATCAGACAATCATGTGTTCAAGCCAGCTTATCCTAACCAAACTGAAAACAACTAAAAAAAGTATGCTTCACGTGAGAATCAAACCCATGAACTCCGGATCTACAGGCAAACGTCTTAACCACTGGACCACGGAGGATTGGAGGTGTGTCCAATGAGGAAGTAAACGGAAAATAGAACGACTTGGAATCTATACAAAAAAGTAGCTCGTAAATTTAAAATAGATACAGCTTCGTGTTGTGAAAAACATTCTAATTAGTGAATCATATTAAAAAGTATAACACAAGAACCCCCTTATTCATAAAAAATTACAAACGTTTGTTAAGCCCATTCTAACTAAAACATGTTAAGGCCCTTTCTCTTTTATCAAAATTTACCGTGAAAGATAGAGCCAAAACACATTTTAGTTAATTTTTATGAATAAGGGGATAAGTGTACACACTATATTGATAGTGTTACTGGCGCTATCTCGATTCAGCCTTGAAGATCCACTACAAATCACTTAAGCTAGCGAAGTAGGTTTTAAAGTTCACAGTGTTACAATTATTTGCCTTTTTATAGGCTGGTATCAACCTTTCATGATAAGGCCGTCTAATAATCTAAGTTTCTACGAGTATATTATCATTAGTGATGTGCCGCTTCCAAATTCCCGTTCCCGGGGAATGTTCCTCGTTCCCGTTTCCGGAAACATTCCCAGTTTTTGGAAACGTTCCCAACGAAACAAAAAATATTTTTGAATTGTTTTACTTTCGTATATCCTATCCTTATTCGTACTTTTGTAAATATACTGTAAAAAAACTGTAAATATATTTTTTATTACAACTTTCCCTAACATTTCCATTTTGAGGGAAAGTTCCCGGGCACGTTCTCGAGCTTGTGGGAAAGTTCCCGGGAATGAAGGAACGTCCCGGGAACGGCACACCACTAATTATCATCATTTCAGCCGTAAGTATCTAGTTCACTGCTGGACATACACCTCACCCAAAGTTGAAGTATTTGGAAGAAGTTGGTTGAATATATCTCCATTTCAAACGCCCTGTTTAAGACAGTTAAAAACTTATAGGTAAAAAGTACGAGTATGTTAAGCTATTAAGTAAGTAAGTATTACGAGTATAAGGAGTCATTGCAAAATTATTCATACGATCTCAAATAAGCGGACGAAACTGCATACTTTCAAGAGTATTTGCTACAATTTAACAGACCATGGCTTTTATATTCAGCCATACTCAGACAGCTATAGTCTGTAGAATGGATACTCGGAGCATGCATTTGAGAGCTTGGACGGATGCCAAGAGTTGCAGTTTGGCATATAATAGCTGGGAACAATTTGCGAAGCATTACTCTGGATCAAAATATCATTGTGTTGGGGGAAAAGGGTTATTGAGATTTATTCTCTTCATTTTACACTCAGTAGGGCTATTTTTCTGTCATGCGCTTTAGCTCCCGAATGCGGCTGCAGAACCCGTAGCTAAGTGGCATTGTCTACCATCAACCGTAAATAAAAAGAGATAATTTATTTTAACGCAAAAAGTTAAATAGTATAGTAACCTATAGAACCGAAAAATAAATCTCAATTGAAATATCTAACAAGAAAATACATTCAGATAATTCTATTGGTAACGAGGTGGTAAACACTTATACATACACACACATAAATTTGCCTACATATATACATATACAACTTTTGACATATAGTTCGGAATTTGAATGTGCACTAAAATTACTGGTGAAAAAGCGCTATAGCTACATGGAAGGTAAGTGAGAAGGCTGCTCAGCAGTGGGACATATATTACTTAAAAAATGCCTTTCGTCATTCGCCAGTTGACTGTAAGAGACCCCTTCCTGGGATAAGTCCGCCGTTGTCTTCTGATTTTAATAATATTGTATTTACTATGTATTTAAAAGCAATAAAGATATTACAAACAAACAAACATAAAAGGTTTACATATAATAATCTAGTGACCCGCCCCGGCTTCACATGGGCATAAAAACCTTCCTCTTGAATCGCTCTATCTATTAAAAAAACCGCATCAAAATCCGTTGCGTAGTTTTAAAGATTTAAGCATACATAGGGACAGAGAAAGCGACTTTATTTTATACTATGTAGTGATGACAAAAATAAAATGCATGCAGATTGCATAAGCAACTTCTACCATACACGGAGATGAACGAAACAGCATCACATATATAATTCATTGGCAAGACGACACATAATTTCGGAATCGCAAACTTTGGGCCAAGTTCCCTTGACATCCATACTATCCATACTAATATTATAAATGCGAAAGTCTGTCTGTCTGTCACCTCTTCACAGCTAAACTGCTGGACCGATTGTGATGAAATTTGGTAGGGATGTAGTTAACGACCTGAGGTCAAACATAGGCTTCTTTTGGGCGCGATATAACCGAGTCCCACGCGGGGCGAAGCCGCGGGGAACAACTAGTTATTTATACAAACATAAGCTCCGTTGAGCGACCAAAAGTTTGGAAAGAAATTGAATCTCTAAGAAATAAATTAACAAGTATTTGCAAAATAAAACCGGTCAAGCACGAGTCGGATTTGTTAATACGATTTGATTGGCCATAAATATAAGAAGTCAGGCCCGCGAAATATGGGCGCGCGGTCTCAGTGGCCTATTGACGCTCTTGATACTTTGGGGTGTCACTTGCGCGCTGCCAATTTTCCAACATGTCACGCAAAATTCATTGGCCAACATGTTACGCAAAATTAATTGGCCAACATGTTACGCAAAATTCATTGGCCAACATGTTACGCAAAATTAATTGGCCAACATGTTACGCAAAATTAATTGGCCAACATGTTACGCAAAATTAATTGGCCAACATGTTACGCAAAATTAATTGGCCAACATGTTACGCAAAATTAATTGGCCAACATGTTATGGAAAATTTTCACGTTTGAGAGGCGGTTTTGAAGAATTCTGACTTTCTCACCTAGGTTCAGCGATTTTATTTGATAAAGCTATATAGCGCTCACTGGCAGAAAGTAATTAGGTTCAAGGTACTAAACACTTTCGCGGACTGTAAACGAGATAACAATAACAGTTAATTGTCGTCTACGTCGAGAGGCGTTACTGTCAGCGAAAGTGTTAAGTACTACGAGTAATACCTTAAGCTTTGATTATTTAAATATACATACAAAATACTAACGCAGTTAAATGCGCAAAGTTTCATAGATTCATTGTACACATACGACTGTCTACGATGCTACGAGCTACAGCGGTCTACGAGCTACAATAGTCTACGAGCTACGCCGGTCTACGAGCTACGCCGGTCTACGAGCTACGCCAGACTACGAGCTTTAAAAATAATGCCTCTTTGTTTACTCACAAAGTGAGCTCTGTATTTGGGCCGCTCTGCGAGCTTTATATTTTTTTTCGTAAACTTTAGTTTTTTCTGCATATTTTTGGCAGTAATTGGTACCTGTATGGAAATATATGAGTCTCGAACTTACTTTGGGGCTAACTCAATCTGTGTGGTTTGTCCCTATATATTTATTAATTTATTATTTATTTATGATAGTGACGACAAAATATTATAAGTATATGTATTTTAGTCATATTCAGCAATGTTTTTATCGACATACATACACAATTAAATAAACCAACCTTTTGTCGCTCTTGGCTCATTAAAGTTTTAAATATATATTTTTATTATATAATTTTATTTAAATAAAAACTTATTAAAAAAATATACGTTCTACATCATAGCAAAATGGATTCAGATAACAAAAAGTAACTTTCGCATTTCATATTTAAACTAGCTATTACAAGCCATACTTTATGAGCCTAGGTACTTCGCTTAGATTCAAATTAATTTAGTACGAGATTTTATCATAAACGGCATAGCGGTTTTATCATGAATAGATAACAGAGAGAGTAATTGTTTCACCATCTAGCTCAAGAAAGAAATGCTTTTATTAAACTTTATATTTCTATACACGGAACTTACTAGAAAATAACACTTGAGATTGAAACATTTATAAGGGCAGTCAAACGCTTTAACTCCTAAGACGTTTAAGGCGCACTTTAAGGCTCTATTTTCCCAGTGCAGCACTGCGGTGGCATATTGAATTTCCGACGATATTAGAATGGCTGAAAGTATACTACTACCTTCCGAGCCTGGCGAATAAAAGCTATATGAATTAAATTTAAGATTTTTATGAGCAAACCTCCGAAGTTTTATTAAAATTTATATGAGCGACGTTTGTGACGTGTTTTATAAACAAGAAAATTATTATAAAACAGCACTGCAATCAAATACCTAAAACTTGAATGCCAATTGAATATGGCGTCAAAAATCTGCCATTTTGTTTTTTTTATATACCCAGTGTTAGTCAAAGTAAATCACTACATAGTATAAAACAAAGTCGCTTTCTCTGTTTCTATATCCCTTTGTATATATGCTTAAATCTTTAAAACTACGCAACGGATTTTTACATATACATACAATAGATACAATGATTCAAGAAAAAAGTTTTTATGCCCATGCCAAGCCGGGGCGGATCGCTAGTATTAATTGAATTACACATCTCAAGCTAAAATCCAAAGAAATTAGAATCGCGCGCGGACCGCATTTTTTTTTAACCTATACTAAAAGTTGTTCAGGCTGCAGCGCGCGCCAGACAATTATACATACATACATATATTATATTATACTAGCAGCCCGCCCTGGCTTCGCATGGGTGCAATATTATGGGTTTTATTTACATAAAGACCTAAAAATACCGTTTTGAAATCCGCTGCGTAGTATCGAAGATTTAAACATACATAGAGATAGACAGCGGAATATATATATATATATATATAAATGAAACCCGTTTTCCGTTGTCATGACATAGCATGAAAACGGCTTGACTGATTTGGCTGATTTTTTTTTGTACTCTGTACAAAACGGTCTGGTTCTTACGGAAAAAAATATTAAGAAAGGCGGTACGAAGTTCGCCGGGTCAGCTAGTAAAAGATAAAGATCGACTACATAAAAAAAAACATATTCCGCTCTCGAAAACCACAACCCTTGCTTCCAGACCAACGTTTTATTTCCTAGTTGATAAACCTTTATCTCGTTTAAATACTTTAATCTAGACAAGCTTTTTCCCTAGATAGATGTTTCTGATTTGCATGGGGAAAACAGCTGGCTGGTTCTATGTTTTTTTGCTTCCACATGGAAATCTCTATGGATATATACATTCTCTGCTTAACCCAAAGGTTGAATGTTAGACAATGCTCCTAGCATTAAGTGCGCCTATTGTGCGATACATTGTATTTTGTGCAATAAAGGCTTAAATAAAATAAATAAATAAATATATCAACATATATCTTCTTTGAGTCGAAGGCAGATAAATCTAATCCCTCAGTCATTACGGTGAGTACGGAAAACGGGGGGTCAGTGTAAACTGCCCCCGACTGTACCTTCGTATACTCGTAATAGCTTGCTATGCCAAAAACAACCTTAATACTGAATTTGAATGCTAACCCTTTGTTTGAACAATTGTATGTTTGCCTTTGAACGTGCGAGCTTTCCGCTGAGGGATAATCTTTTTTCGTCGAAGCTCCGAGTGGAATTGAGCAAAAAGAGTCGGAAACGATGCACGGAAACGATCTATCATAAACTAGCTTTTGCCCGCGGCTTCGCCCGCGTGTACTTCCCTCGGGAACAGTGCTTTTTCCCGGGATGAAAGGTACCCTATGTCCTTCTCCTGGCTCTAAACTACCTCCGTGACAATTTTCAGCTAAATCGGTTCAGCCGTTCTTGAGTTATAAGTGGAGTAACTAACACGACTTTCTTTTATATATATAGATGAGCAATATATAAATTTATTTGTAATAGTTTAAACATAAGTCAAAAAGATAATCTAGCTAGGTTCCATGTCTGGGAAAATTCATTTTAACCATATTTTCACGCAATAAGGTATCCTGCATAAAACGGTCACCCAGGTACTGTATTATGATATGACTTTAGACTGACATATTATATACAAAAAGCCTAATAACTTTAATACTTATAAGAGAGAATTTAAATTACTTATTGACAAAGCATATTATTCGGTCAATGAATAGCTTCATAACAAATTTGACTAAGTAATTAATTTATAATTACTTATATTAATAGGGGAACCAAATGTTATAGAGACCAAGGCGGCAAGACTCCGTTGGCTGGGCCACGTGGAGAGGATGGAAGAGGATCGGGCAGTGCAGAGAGCGGACATGGGAAGACCGACCAGTAGGTTGACCACCTATCTCGATTCTCTCCTCTCGTAATGGCTACTTGTATCGCTTACGCACAAAACGCTTAATTTTTTTTTTTATTTTGTTAACATTGGCAAAAAAAAAAAAAAAAGTGTTTTGTCGTAATACGGAGCGAAATGTGGCGAAAGCGATACAAGTGGCCATTACGGGAGGAGAGAATCGAGATAGGCGGTCGACCTACGAAAAACAGTCGGTGGGTCGTCCCAGGTATCGCTGGAAGGATAAAGTGTGCAGAGACCTGGAAGCCCTCTAAAAAGCTGACTGGCAAGGGGTGGCGCAGAATAGGGGGAAGTGGAGAGCTCTTGTGTCGGAGGCCAGGATCCACTTTGGGTCGTCGAGCCATCGCAGTAAGTAAGTATATTTATTGAATAATTTATTTCCATAATTGATATTTTTGTATACTTGACTTGATAATAGATTAGAAAAAAAATACACACACTAACACAGTCTAGATCGACCGATAGCAGCAACGTTACGTAAACGTGAAATCGCGTGATATATTATGTTACAGTTTTTTATAGAAACGGTTAGCAACTTAGTTCAGGGGTCACGTGCTGGAATTAGGTTATGTTTTATTGGTGATTTACGAAAAAGTTACAGCTAAATGTTAACGAACTTACAGTTACGGGTCAGTGGTGCTTAGAAGTTGACACGCGAAATAATCAGGGAAGTTTATAACCAGGCCTTTTGACTATGATTTGATATAAAATAAAATAATAAAATGAACGGCACTCGGGGACTGCCGCGGTAAAGCTATTGCATAGCATTTTTATCAACTTATGCAATAAGTATGAACGCTCGGCCGAGCTACATGGTAGGCAGAGTGGAGAGTGTTGGGTTTTATTTTAATAGATTTTAGTTACGGAATTTCTTGATTCAATTCGCCGCAATATGCTATGCAATAGCTTAATAAAATAAATAAAATAAAATTAGTAAAAAAAAACTTCTTATAAAAATTAAACGTGTTTAAAACCGACGCTTGGACAACCCCCCATTTTAGAAGTTATAAATACAATTAATTCGAGAATGATAAGCGTTTGACGTAGGTAAGTAATTATTTAATATTACAACAGGATCACAGAGTGATCGATAAATTTGTGATTATAAACACTTGAAAACATTTTTTTTTACAATTTAGTACAACACTAAGAACCACATTACCCTGGCTCTAAGGCATAGATTTAAAAAAAAAATTGCCTCGGCGATTCGAAATTCTTTGCTCTAAAATGTAAAGTTAGATTAAAACTGGGAAGTACATTTAAAGTTCTATAATCTGTGGTATGAATAATGATAGTGGCGTACAATTGTATGTATATTTTTATCATATGAAATCAGTTTAACACAGTGGTACCGCGTCGGAGCATCACACGAGTAAGGTGTACCACTCGCAATAACTACCTAAATAAATGTAAAAAAAAAATTATAACCCACGGCATAATCCAATTTAATTGCGCATCCTCTAAAGCTACACCTTACCCTAACATTGTCATATTTTAAAGTCATTGTTAGCTTACCATGTTCTTTCAATCATTGAAGTAATAACAGTACCCAATTTCGAATCGATAAATGGATGGTAGTCAGATCCCCTCATCAACTATTAAAGAGCTGATGATCTTCGTACGGCTGAACAGATTTTCATGAAATAACAAAATAAAAACTTTACGAAAATTGGTTCATCCGTTCGGTAGCTACAATACCACAGATATACAGACAAGTTAAAGTTATAGCACCCCTCTCTTTTTGCGTCGGGTAGTTAATAAATATATACATAAGGACACACTCGCGGAGCGGTCCCGCCTCACTCGGGCTGTCCCAAACGTCCCGGGGACTATTTCCGTCAATGGCCCCGTTGTTACATTGAGTACGGTCTGTCCCTATATTCACGCAAAATTATCCATAAAACTTATTATTAAACGTTAAATTAATCGAGTTATACTGATATGTTGTAAACCAGTTTTCATTATAAGTAGCTAGCTGTTGCCCATGGCTCCGCCCGCGTGGGACTCTCTTATATCTATCTTAAACTATATCCATACCAAATTTCATCAAAATTGGTCAAGCGGTAGTGGGATTAGTCGTGAAAGCGTAACAGACAGACACAAAAACAGATCGACATCGAAAGACGGACAGACTTTCGCATTTATGATATTAGTATGGATGAAACATACATGCATAATAAAGACCTAGTCCTTCCAACTCATCCATGAGCTTTTAGGTCGAAAATTTAAGCCGTTTAGCATTGAATACATTAATCTTTTTAAACGCAACAAAATATGTGAATTTCGAATAAAAAAACAGAAAATTTCGAAAGTGACTAACAATATGGGGGTCTTCAAGAAAGGCGTGAAAAGATTCCTCCAGGGTCGGCAACGCGTTCGTAATGTTCCTGATATTGCAGGCGTCTCATAGGCTACGGTTATAACTTCCCATCAGGTAAGCCGTAAGCCTGTTTGTCGTTTGCCTAATTAGTAGTATAAAAAATACTTTGCTTCATGTATAGTCGGGGCCAGATAAAAGTGAATGAACGAATGAATGAATGAATAACTTTATTCATAACCCTACGTACCCGCCATAGTGACCAGGGTGTCAATTCTGCTAACGTTAAATCACAATCGTGTCAAAATAGTGTTTCAATGGTAGTGCTTTTTTACACACTACTTACAAGAAATGTATATTTTATATCACTTCTGATGATCACACCACACACTAAATTCACATCACATCATACTGTCATAACTCTTGTAAATAGTGTGTAAAAAGCACTACTATTAAAACACTATTTTGATACGATTTCGTCTTAACGTTAGCAGAATCGCCCTGCAGGGGGTCAGTTTATCATCTGCCCTCGACTGTACTTTGCTATGCTTTGGTCTACCTGATACTTCTTTTCTTTTATCTTTCTATCAATGCTATTTGTAATAAAATATCATCTCTTTTTGAGCTTGCCATGATTTAAGGAATAAGCCTTTGACGATATAACTGTATATAGAACCACTGTTCACCGTTCATCGGTATACATAAATTTATTTAGGCCGCTGCCTTTTCTCACAGCTCCGTTCGCTGAAAGAATGTTAGAAATAAAGCTTACTTTACCGATACTACTATCTGCAGATAAGGCGATTCGGTGAAAGCTCCACTGGGCGAACTAATATTTTTTTTGATAGAAAGCATTTTCTGCTCTAGGAAATTCACAAGATCACAGATAATGGTTATTTGTGCCCTAGATCAAGCCTAGATCTACTTGGGGTCGCTAGGTCATAGGCCTACTTAATTACGTAAGGTTATATTTCAGTTTTATTAGTTATACCTAATTAACGAATGCTGAGTTAAAAGTATTTGTATGTGTTTTAATTTTTAATTTAAATAAAAAAATAAAACAATATTTTTGAACATTTAATTAATTAACCAGAAAGCAACCTTAATTATCTACAGTCTGTGGTTCATTGGTAGTTATGGCGGGAAGCTCTTGAATATACTTATAGATAGACATTAGATATATGAACGAGTATGATTGCGGTAGACAACGATCAAGATAGGACACTAATCACATTGATGCACTATTATAGTCTAGTGGGACAGTTATTACTATGTGTTTTATTTTGTTTTTATTTTAAGGACTCATTCGACATTTTACAGGCTCTAACTTATTTTTAATTTTGACGCAGATTTGAAAACAGAATGGAACGCAATTCAAGATTCTAAAATCGAATCAGCGTTTGAATCAAAACGGTGAGATAATGATCAATGTGAAATGTCAGTGCGTTTGTATTTCAAGGCTTTCAGTTCCAGTAGTAATAGCATGAATATTTATCAGCACGCTTTCGTGTTTACAAAGGGGTGAATAACAAATCTGCGTCAAACACACGTCGAGTCGAGGCATGCAAGGCTGTGCGGGCGAGCTTACCGTCGGCATCAGCTGATCAGTACTCCTGACGCGCGTCACCTTGTTCTTGTAGATGAGTTTCTTCACCGCCCTCTCCACTGGCTGGTTCCACCTCATGAACATCACGTACGCTCCGTACAGTGAAAAGAGCACCAGCGCCTCCTGCCAATATATTTCGCTGTCCCGGAAACAGTATATCAACACAAGCAGGCTGATGGAATAAAAGCTACAGTCGCGGAACAACGGCCACCAAGTGAGAGTCAGCGTGGTGCGTGAAAACAACGCACACGCACCGATCACGAACAAAATATTAAACACGGCGGAGCCTACTATCGTCCCGATGCCGACGTCGTCGAACGAGACGAAGACGCCGATGATCGAGGTGAACAGTTCCGGCGCCGAGCCCCCCGCGGCCATGAACGTAGCTCCGGCGACATCATCACGGATCGCTAGCCTCTCGATGATGACGTCCAAAGACGGCACGAAGAACTCGTCGCAGACGATGGCGAGGGCGACGAACATGTAGCCCATGCCCAGCACGTGTAGTATGACGGCTCCTGAGCGTCTCTGTTCCTCGGTGAAGAGGTCTGTGGGGAACAGCGGGACAGGTTTGTCGGCTTCGTGTGTGGGTGATGGGGAAGGCGGTGAGGGGTACTCTGGGTAGTCGACGTCGGTCGCGTTGGGCTCGCCGGCCCGCGCCGCCGCCAGCAGCGCTAGCAGCAGCGCGCCACCCATGCCGCGCTCCCGGGGGCTGCGACCACACTGCCGCGTGCCGCGCCCCTGCACCCTCGCGGCCGCTCGATAGCTCCGCACTGCGCCGCGCCGCCGCCCGCCGCCCGCCGCCGCTGCCAACCTATGGTACAGCCAACGAAAACCTATTGTTGTTAATTGGAATGGACTACTATGATCTGATTGCCGTGTGGAGGTGATGTTATGATTGAACGGTTTATTTATGTGATAGATTAAGGATTCGTCAAGAAACGTTGATTTTTTTTTTCACTTAGGTTACCTAATATCATAAATCCGAAATCCTGTTTATTACCTACCTCTTCAAGCTAGTATAGAGGTATGCTCCGTGCGTTAAACCGATAGGATCGGGCTATCAATTTGAAAAGATTTTTTTCAAGACTGGTATTTCCACAGGTCTCAAACAAACAAATTCCAGAATTATCATTATGTAAATATTTGACATAAGTAAACACAGTTGTCCCAGGCAAGCTGAAAAAAGATTAGTGTAAAATATTTTTTAATATCTAGTCTCTACCTACCCCTACGGGAGACAGGCGTAATGATTGTATGTAAAATTCATATTTTTTTTCAGGTTATTTGAAAGAGATGTTTGACAAATTACATTTCATAAAAAAATATGAATAGCGAACTAATGAAGGCTTTTTGCGATATAAATAAATTTATAACGACCAAAGCATCAGATATGTAGAGTCAATTGAATTTCTATCTATCTTTACGTGAGTACGAGTATGAATTAGTTCCTACTCCTTGAAATCATTGAAATTCTTCTAATCGACATCAACTTCAACGGAGATTTTGATCCATGGCACTACTGCCTAATCGTACAAGCAAGCAACGCCGGGTGTCATAATTGTATTTTTATTTCATGGTACAAGTGGGATAAATCAGTGCCATTTGTACCATTAATTGTACTGTACAATAGTACAAATAGTCCGGCGGGGATCCAATCGCGATATAGTCGTTCGAGATGTAGTTCTATAGATATAAAAGCCTTTCACATAAGTAAATCGTTTGTCTACGAATAACTTCGTAGACTCTACTACTCTACATTTTTAATTTAATAATGCTTATTTTATCTCTAGCTAATACAAATTGTAGGATAGTTAATGCTGTTTATTATAAAAATAAATTAAATATATATAGATATTATACTTGGCATCGTTGAGTTAGTATCTCATTATTATAGTTATCTTTGGGGCTAACTCAATCTATGTAATGTGTCTGTGTAAAAGTATTAAATTACTCTTCCTACTTACATAGAAATAAGTATAAAGTATGTAGTTATAAAGGTACTGAACCCTTGTTTGTTAAGCGCTACTTATAAGATAAACTTAATTAAACTGCCAATCAGCACTATCGATATAATCCTTCATGCTACACGGCCTCCGTACCGGAAGACGTGTTGCTCAAAGATGTAATCAGATGTTGGCTCGTTGATTTGATTGATTATGTTAAAAGTTAACTGTACCTATAGCAATTCTCCATTTTCTTATACAATTAATTTAAATTGTGATACCATGAGCGTGTCACTAGCGCGCTGCCCGCTGGCAACGTACTTCAAACCGGAACACAACAATGCAAGCACTTTTTGGCGGCAAAAACTGGTCTTCTTATTTGTTGAGCCGAAATACCTGTGAATATATAAGGTGGACACAAATCAACATATTTAAAAGGCAGATACAGGACCACTACACTGAACAACTTTTCCAAATAAACTTATATCGAAATACGAAATTTTATGTTTCACTCTCCATATTAAACTAGTTCAGCTGATTCTCAATTTGTATGGGAGATTAAAAAAAAATTTTCGTATTTCGACTTTTTTGAGAAAGTTGTTCAGTTTAGTGGTCTGAATCTGCCCTTAACATATTTGCAGTTGATTTAAATTCACCTTATATATTTTAGACTAGTTTTAGCTATTTATATTTCCTTAGACGACTTCGAATACGACACCCACGAAGAAAGCACAAACTACTATCTTCGATCATTATAACCGAATCGGGTGCATGGAATTTTAAGTTAAGTAAGTACCTACCTACATACTCGTAAATGAAACTTCCTTATTGTTATTTAGACCGTAAACAGTGGCACCAATTTCCAATTTTGTTCAACTTTTTAATTATTATGATCTAAAATTATATGTACTTATCTATTTTCTTGCTTAATTTTGGAGCCTAGCATTTGGCCTTTCAACTTTACAAAAAACTAAACAAAACTGCCGATGTTCCTCATCAGGTAAGCATATTTTGATCAAAAGATATAGCAATTTGCGAACACAGTCCGCGATCTGCCTGCCTTGAAAGTTAAAATGTAAATAACCTTACTTACTAGTAAAGTATCTCCTCCCTAGACTGTGAACCTTTACCTTCCTATTTGCAGCTGATATTCACCGTCATATAAAAAAAGTTGAATAAGTTGTTTAAACAGACAGGGACGCATGGAAAAAAAGAGGGGAGGCTTTTGCCCAGCCGTGGGACACTTACAGCTAGGAAAAAAATTATACAACTGACCAAAAAGGAGTGTCATGTTTTCAGGATTCATTCATGAAAGATTTATATAAAAATTTAAGTACATACCTAAGTAATATTTTTATTTGTTTTTTGTATGTATGGCTGCTATACGTCGCCACTGTCGGTGACAATCGGGATTATTTTTACCATTTGTCCCCAGTGGTGACAAAGCCAGTGGTAACAACTGGAAATACGTCTTGAACGGGCTTAATATCAGGTGGCCTACTATAATACTACTAGGCTACCTGATTACTAAGGATGTGTGAGGCAAATTATATTTTTTTCTATTCTACCGTTCTGGGGGGTTACTACCGTCTCTTAAAACCATGCAAGTTCCAGTGAGTAAGCGAGACAGCTCAATATATAATGTAAGGCGACATACCTATCCCTTACTCATTGGATCTTGCATGGTTTTAAGAGATGATAGTAGGCCACCTGTTGTTAGTGGAATATGCTACTTGTCAGTAAATTGTTTACCAGGTCGAGTATAATTTTTTTTAAATTGTTTTGTTATTTTTAATCGACTGATTTTAATTATTTTCATGAGGCTGACGTAATCTGAAATTCTGCACGGCAATTTCAAGCACTATCGTGTGACATGACATTAGAAAAAAAATAATGTCAAGTCATTTCATGTCATTGATCGAGACTAAAGTTTAACTCACACGTAAGGTTTCTAATTGGATTATGTGTTAAAAATTGGTTTTTGTATTAATTTCGTTAGCAATAAGTAAATAATTAGTCACCAAGATGTGGATAGACGAAGCGGACGGCTTTGCCGAAATCTTCAAGGGTTATTTACCATATTATCTTTTAGTGGCTTTGCCAATTTTTATCATTATGTCTCCCGTGAATCCCGTAGCAGCTTCTCACGAGTTTTCAGTGTATAGGATGCAGCAATACGACCTACATACAGTACCCCACGGTAAGTAATTTTATCTAATATATATAATTCATACTCTTATAAAATCGATTTGGCTGAAATTTGAGGTTATCTTTTGCCTATCTGTAAGATTCTGCCCAAAATATAAATAATTGTTTACTCTGATAATGATATCTTCTTATCTATGAAAACCTCTGCCCTAATTTTTTGTTGATATATCTAGTAAATTTCTCGGGATGTCTTCAAACTTATTTACTGAAATCATTGCTATAATTACTAAATTGACAATATTATCAATAGTGTTTCTATTTAGTCTGGATTCATAGAGGCAACGGATTCGGATATTTCAACAGGACAAGCTCAATCTATGTTATTTTCTATCCATCCATTTATTTATTTATATTCTTGAGCACACTAACAGCATAATGAAGATTTATTGATTTGAACAAATTCCAGGATGCCGTAGCGCCAGCTTCAACCTTGAAGGCCGGTCCCTCACCTCGTGGAGCACGTCCCGTCACTGTGTCGTGGCTCGGGTACAGGATATCACAGTGGAACAGTTCATGGAGGTCCGCAGCAAAGCAGGCGCATTGCTGCTTGTTATGCCGAAAAATGATACCGTGTTGACTCCAGAGGAGAAGGAGGTGATTATTTTTAATATAATTTAACCTTTCTGCTTATAGTAGAGAGACCAATAGCAGATGAATTTGAAGAAAAATAAAATTGAGTAGATTTAGATCTTGTAGATCATATATAACTCTGATATCAAATGACCAAAACTTTTTTAAGTAGCCTTAACCTTTTGTGTCACACTGGTGGGCAAATTATGGCTTGCACTCAAATGTCCAAATAGACAGTAAAAGATATAGGTCATATTCACCTTCAGTCAAAATAGATGAGACAATTTATAAAATCTCCACTTAAAATGCACATGCATCAACTTCATATTCTGCTAGTGTGTTCAAAAATATACCTACAAATAAATATCCATACTAATATTATAAATGCGAAAGTCTGTCTATCTGTCTGTCTGTCACCTCTTCACGGTTAAACTGCTGGACCAATTGTGATGAAATTTGGTAGGGATGTAGTTAACGACCTGAGGTCAAACATAGGCTACTTTTGGGCGCGATATAACCGAGTCCCACGCGGGGCGAAGCCGCGGGGAACAGCTAGTTAAATATAAAAAAAATAACAAAACCTTTTCATTTTTTTTCTTCTAAATGAAAGCATACAATCAAGGTAATAATTAATTATATTTAGCTTTATTTTTTCATTTGCACCTTAAGCATATGGCTTATGCCTATGGCATAAGCCTAGGGCCTGTACCAATTTTTATTTTAATTCTTTTTTGCAGCATATCCAACTCCTCGAACTGGCGATGATACAGAACGAAGTCAGCGCCCCTGTCTACTTCGCCAAGTGGACTCCTGACTTCGAGGATATCATTAAGGACTTACAGCACAGTTTCATCACTGATGACAAGTCGGGCACAGCGCTTGAAGCCATGTTTAACAGTGTCTCGTCAAATGGATATCAAATTGGTAAATTTATTTTTTTATTGCATTTCATGGGTTGTTAACACTTTCGCTGGCAGTTACGCTTCTCGATCTAGATAACAATTGACTGTTATTGTTCTTATTTACTGTCCGTGAAAGTGTTAATGATATTTTAAAAGCTAAAAGTATTCAAACAACTACTCAGCTTTATTACCCTTTGAGGAATGCTTATATTTCCCCCCCCCCCCCCCCCCACCCCCATCCCCCTTATCTTTACGTATGTAGTCCTGGTGATTATGTATGTATGTAAAAACTTTATTGTACAGAAAGAACATTGATGTTGATTATAATCGTTATATCATAACATCTAAGGGATTGTTTTTCCTCGATTAATTTTGGAAAGAATAAAAATTATAGATATATACTTATGTTTTTCTATGATAGATATGTTACATGATGTGAATTTGAAACTAAAATTAATTTATACTAAGACAAACAAAAATTCTTTCAAGTCGTGTTCTTCAGAGGATCGTGACCACCATAATCCAATCCAAAACAAATAAACATTATGATTAATTCACAGTGGTATCAGCATCGGTCCCACAAAAGCTAGAGTCAAAGCCGGTGACGTTGCACGGGAAAGTGCTCGGCCGCGCCCCGTCAGCGAATACCATCGTTATCGCCGCACATTACGATGCCACCGCTGTTGCTCCTGTATGTATTCATTATATAACAACATTCTCTTCCTTCATGCTGGTCTGGGAGATTAATAAATAACAGAACAGAGAAAGTAGTGGCTTGCAAGCCAACGTTTCACACAGAAATAATGGGCGGGGATTTTGATTGCGTCATTTATTGCCACTGTTATTGATCGATAATATTAGGTGGCTTTGTTGTAAACTACGTATTACATTTCTAATAAGATGTGGTGTGGTTTCATTAATACATGTAGAATGTATTAATTGAAAATAAAAAGAGAAAATACGTTGCCACACTGATCCTGGAACTAAATCCCATTACAATATTTTCTCTTTTTATTTTCAATTAATACATTTCACATGTATTAAATAAAAATAAAAAGAGAGAATACGCTGCCACACCTGGAACTAAATCCGCGTCAAAACATTTTATATTCTGATAATTTCTCTGTTCTGTGATCCAGATGAAAGCAAAATTAGCCATTCTTAAAATGGAGACTTGAAACATTTGTTTTTGCTGGTAGATTTCACAATTTTTAGAATCAGCGAATAAATTTAATTTTAAACCACTGGTCCTCGCACATATTGTAATTTGTACTCCCCTATATGTTTTTTTTATGTATTTGTTTCCATAATAAATGCCATTTCATCATAATTTTCAAACAGGAGCTATCCCAAGGCGCAGATTCGAACGCATCGGGCGCTGTGGCCGTTCTAGAACTCGCTAGAATATTCTCCCGCATATACTCGTCAACGGGAATGCGTGGGGCGCCATCTTTGCTCTTTGTGCTGACATCTGTCGGCCATTCGTTGAACTACTTCTCGGCTAAGAAGTGGTTGGAGGAGCAATTGGATGTGGCTGATGCTTCGTTGCTACAGGTAAGGGTGAAAACTGGTGTTTTGAAACTCACGACCCTAAAATCGACCAGTATGTAAACTTACGTTGTTTTATGAGTTAACTACCTGGTTAGTTAAGAAACACTAATTGTTTCTAATAATTCAATACTCACCATCATCATTTCATGTAGGTGACACTGTCAATCGTACATGCATACCTTGGAGAGTTCTTCGGAACCGCCTCTCGGCCTCTGACATAATTCTTTTAAAGACTACCGGATGGTAGCCGGGACCATCGGGTTAAGTTGCCTTCCGAAACACGGAATCATCTTTATTATCAGACAATCAGTTGATTCAAGCCTACAATATCCTAACTAAACTTCGAGTCTTCGAGTAAGCCGGTATCATACATAAAAAAATAAAAAAAATCAGATGAATTGAGATCCTCCTCTTTTTTTGAAGTCGGTTAAATTCATCATCATTGCGTATGGCATTCATCCTTCATGGATCAGATGTCTATATTGAAATTCCTCAGCTAGTTGACAGCGGCAGGTGACTAAATAAAGTATGTTGCCCGTGGGATTCGAACCACTAACCCCCCGGGTCTATAGGCAAACGCCTTAACCACTGGACCACGGAGGCAGTTTATTTAGAGGCAATCATCCAAATCACACTTATTTATACTAATATAATAAAGCTGAAGAGTTTGTTTGTTTGTGTGTTTGTTTGTTTGAACGCTTATAACTTGAAAACTACTGGTCCGATTTGCAAAATTCTTTTTGTATATGAAAGCCTGATTCTTGGGGAAGGTTATAGGCTATAGTACATACACACTAATGGCGAGTGAAACCGCGGGGAACACCTAGTATATAATATGGTTCAAAATAAAGCATATTTTAATATCCTTTTTAATTAATGTTTCTATCAACAGGACGTGTCATTCGTCATGTGCCTAGACGCCATATCGTCCGCGCCATCGCTCACCATGCACGTGTCGAAACCGCCAAAACCGGGCGGCGCAGCACACTCTATCAAGTCCCGACTTGGAGCCCCACTCAATCATAAGAAGATAAACTTGGCCGATGAGACGTTGGCATGGCAACACGAGAGATTTAGTATAAGAAGGATGACTGCGTTCACGCTTAGCTCGCTGCAGGTAAGATAATGAATTTACTGTCGGTACACTCTGTCACGTCTCGACTTGGAGCCCTACTTAACCATAAGAAGTTAAAATTGCAAGGGAATATTTAAACGCAAGTTCACATACATTGTTTAAGACGATACCTCGGTGAACACTAGCGCCACCATCATTTAAAAATCATTGTTCACTGAAAACACGAGTTATAAATTATCCGTGTTATGTAAAACTGTTAAAAGTGGTTGTTTTAAGCATATTGCAATTTGCAACTATAAGGAACTATAATTTAATAATTTTGTTTAAAACTGACTTCAAATCTGAAACCTCAATTACATAACACGGATTTTTGATGACTTGTGTTTTCAGTGAATAATGATTTTTAGTTGATGGTGGCGCTAGTGTTCACCAAGGTCTCGTCTTAATTAGACTTTATACTAATACTTTAAATAGGAGAGTATCTTAGTTTGTACCCAAAAATCGATGAAACTATATACTTACTGATAGTATAAAAAAAAATGTATTTGCTCGCCTAATTTATTATGGAACTAATTCTCGGTCTTCCTCAACCCTATAATTTATAATGTCACATTTCTTCCCAGAGTCACAAAGAACCGTCTCGCAGCTCGATCCTGGACACGCCATCTGTTGCCGGCGCGGCGAACCTTGTAAACAACATCGCGGACACCGCGCGAGCGCTCGCTTCCCACATCTACAACCTCACTGATGAGCTTAATGATGAGGATAGAGCGCTTTATGATGACGCACTGGTTAGTGGAGTATTCTAGCGGATTTGTCCTTAATGCAGGGTGGCAGGGTACCTAAATACCGTTATCATTCAAATAGTGGATAGGTACATATCTATATCCTATTAATATTATGAACTACCCGCTGTCTGCCCCTATATTTTATACGCAACTTATACGCCTTTTTTCAATAGATAGTGATTTAAGAGGAAGGTTTATATACCACACACCCGTGCGAAGCCGGGGTGGGTCGGTTGTTAAATAATAATCCAGCTTTTTAAGTTATAGTTTATTTTGATTGAAGATAACATACCAGAAGCCTATTAAGCGCTGAATTGAAAAATAATTTCTATATATTTTTTTTTTATATTAAATGGTATTGACGTGTTTTCTTTGTGTACAAATATTTTTCTATAGTTCGTTTAATATGTTTATTTCAGAGTGTCGACGAAGCGCACATCACACATTGGTACAAATACCTATCGTCGCAGTCGAGAGCGCCACAGATTATCACGACAACTTCTCCCAATGCGGGTAAGAAACGTGTTAGGACTAGCATCTGACCTCCGTAACCATATATAATAGAAGAAAAACCAAACAAGCATCACGATTCAGGTGTGTTAGTAGCCAAAGTTGTTAGATTTTTTCAGGCAATACATTTTTTTCTGTGTTTAAGCTATTGCATAACTATCATTCCGGGCTTTAAGCGCGGCGACCGTATCTAGAAATTAAGTAACGAAAATAAAACATATACACCGTCGTAGTTGACTGTAACTTCCCGCCAAAAACTCAATAGTTTTTTTTTTTTTTTGAATAGTTTATACGGCCATGGAATCTAGTCCTTTAAGGCCTTTCTTGAATTTATTAATCTTCTTCAGTCCTACTTAAGTCAGTCGAGTCAAAAAATCAAGTCAATAGTCAAGTGAGTCAAGTCCAGTCAAGTAAGTAAGTCTAGTCTGAGTCAGATGGCTAAGTGAAGCGGTGGAAAAATTTCACTTAGCTATATCATGGAGATTTTGGTGACAAAGATAAAAAGTCACGTAATCGACACTGTATCACTTCCCAACACTCACGCTTGTTCACGAACACTTTGCGAATAATAAACCGCCAATATTATGCACAAACACTCGAAAAAACCTAAGTTTTGGAAATTAAATACAGCTCGGACATAGCGACAGTTTACTTTCCCTCCAAGAACTCCACTCAATAGATAATTTTGTTTTTGTTTTTTTTTTTTTTTCAGGCGTAACGGCAGCTCTAGAGCGCGGCCTGTCGCGGTACATGGATGTGACAGTGAGCACGCACGCGGTGGACAAACGGGAGCCGGAATATACTCTATACGGAACCACACGCGCCACGCTGTTTGTGTATAGGTGAGTTACATTATATGCCATGGTCCCGTTGCCTGAAAAAAAGATTTAGTTCATTTTCTTGCCAATAAGTTATTTATATCTTTGAATTGCAATGGTGAGCCTCTGAATCAGGTACCACCCGGAACGGTGGTCGTATCCACAACACTTCAATAGCGGTCCTATCTCACCAACGAAGTGCTACGATACAAGAATTAAAAAAAAAATTGTTTAGTATCCTGCGTGTTTGTAGCGAAAAAATAGTGTGAATTATTAATACACGTTTTAAGTATCGCCATCCTTTGACAAACTGATTTAGAGCTTGATAAAAATAAGTTATCAGATTTAGAATCACAGTGTCACAAATAATCGATGTTTAAGAAATATAGGACACTTAATACTATAGCTACTTAATAGTATATAAAAAAAAAGATAAATTAAAATAACTTTTTTTTTTCGTTCCAGTGTAAAACCAGCCGTTTTCGATCTCATCCTAACGCTAGCCATTCTAGCTTACCTCGCGGTGGTGTACGTCGCGTTACAATTCTTCCCCAAATTCTACGAAGAATACGCCAGAATCATAACGGGGAAGGTCAAAGAGAATTAGGGTAAGTAGTAATCCATAGAGTTAGTATCAAATTTATGTCTTTGTAGAGTGCGCGTTACGGTTTTTTTTCATATTGCATTACTTATTGTCGACTTTAATTTGATTGGTTTTTTTTAACAGGATTCATTGAAATCTAATAGAGTATATATAGCGTGTTATTCAGTACCTTTAGTATTTTACCAAATAAGGGTTTTTTTTATCATACTGTTAGAAGTGGTAAAAACAAATATCCTAGCATATTATATACCTACCTCACATTTTAATGTATCTTATTTTTACAGATTGTTGAGTGTGAATTTTAAATAACTTAAACAAACTTAATGACAAATATGTTTAACCTTTCTATTGTAATGGTAAACATGCCTGTTTGCTACTAAAGACGTCCCGGGTTTGATCCCCAGTCAGGTCAAGATGAAAAATGGTATGTCCTGATTGGCCTGGGTCTTGGGTGTTTATGTATTGTCTTTGTCATAAAATATAGTATCATTGAGTTAGTATCCTATAACACAAGTCTCGAACTTACTTTGGGGCTAGCTCAATCTGTGTGATTTGTTATTTTATTTCCAAATTTATTCTGCTGGTCATCAATGTTGACGCCAAAAACATTTTATTAGTAAAAAAAAAAAAATTTAAAAAAAGCTTAAAGGTTTACAACAAACGCCTTTAATTTCAAAGATATTCATTTCATATCACCATTTGTCATTAAAAACAATATGCACTAGTAACGCGCACTCTAGTATTAAATAACAACTCTGTGAGTCCTTAGAATTATTAGTTTTTAAAACCAAAATGTCCACAATGAACTAAGTTAGAAAGAAATTGGTGACGGTTCAAATTCGATGGGTTATTTTGGTGCAAATATATCAACGCTTGGTGAATGAGACGATTTTTGTATCATTTGAAGTACATAATATTTTTTTCTTACAAAATTATATTTAAAAACTTGATTACCATGTAAAATAAAGACGATTTATTTTTTGGTCTTTATTTTGTGGCTGTATAAACAAACATGTATTAAATACACTTAAAAACCTAATACTTGGGCTATCTATACTAATATTATAAAGCTGAAGAGTTTGTTTGTTTGAACGCTTATTACTTAAGAACTACTGGTCGGATTTGAAAAACTCTTTCTGAATATGATAGCATGATTTTTGGGGAAGGTTATAGGTTATAGTGCATACACGCCAAGGGTGAGTGAAACCGCAGGGAACAGCTAATGTATGGGTACTGTGGTGAAACACCCTAGACCAGAAGTTGGCAGTGCACTAGTGGCACCCTCAAAGTGTTACGTGTTTAAGATGATACCTTGGTGAACACTAGCGCCACCTTCAGTTAAAAATCTATTGTAATTTGTAACTATAGGGAAAAATTAGTTAATATGTTTAAAATTAACTTCAGATCCAGAACCTTAATTACATAAGACGGATTTATGATAACTTGTGTTTTCAGTGAATAATGATTTTTAAATGATGGTGGCGCTAGTGTTCACCGAGGTATCGTCTTAATAAGCGACGGGCGTGGGCCACATGCTCGCATGCCAACGTGGTAAAACTTGTATAAAAAATTAATGAGTAACTAATGAGTAAATGAGTAACTATGTAAATTTATTTGCTGTTGGTCATCCACATGTATAAAATAAAATAAAATAAAAACTTTTCTACGCAGAGAATACCTCTATCCAAAAACCTGTATATTTTCAACTAACTTTGCTTTTACGTAGACGAAATAAGGATCAAAATACAGAATAGTAAGTGTAAGCAAGGTTGTTTGTTATAATAAGTGATGCAATCTAATTTAAGGATACAACATACACAATTTTAGACTTAGATAGTCTGAACACTTATTCGGCTTATCAGAATAACCTTTATGTCGACGTAATAAGGTTGTCGCTTACACCATTCGCATTGGTTCGGTTCGAACGTCGCGACGCGACACGAGCCGATAGATAAATTCCGTTGACATAAAGCTTTTTCAGACCTGCTAAATCGTAAGTGTGACTACCTTATTGGTAAAAAATAATCTTTTGTAACATTTTTAATCAATTTGCAAATCGCACTTTGTATTCGACTGAAAATTGTCCAAAAAGCAATATATACAAACTAAATTTGAATTAATTTATTGAAAAAATAATATATTGGCATATACATATATATCTCGATTCTAAGTATTATTTAGTTTAGATCATTTCCTCAAAATTATCAGTAAAAAGTTATTTTTATAAAATTACAGGAAAATGCTCTTAAAAATCGATTAAATAAAGTTAATCCTGTAATTCATCTCATAAATATACCATACCATTGTTTGTTGTTGCTGTTTAGATGTCTTGTCTGAAAATAGAGTTTGATCTTTTTACCTTGCATTAAACAGCATAATACGCTAATAAGCATTGACTAATTATAGGCTATAGACTCTATATTATAGACTCTTCAATTGGCTGTATACACAGAACAGAGAAATTATCCGAATAGAAATGTTTTGACGCGGATTTAGTTCCGGGATCAGTGTGGCAGCGTATTCTCTCTTCTTATCTTCAATTAATACATGCAAACCCATGTAAACCTTAATAGTAATGTATAACGTACTTTACAACAAAGCCACCTAATATTATCGACCAATAACAGTGGCAATAAATGACGCAATCAAATTCCCCAGCCATTTTCTGTGTGAAACGTTGGCTTGCAAGCCAAACTAGTGACACGTTTTTGTTTATATTTCTTAATTCTGTGGCCTGTATATAAAAGAGATACCTGAATGACGATAAAAATGTTTTTTTGTTTTTTTTTTTTTTTTTTAATGAACAAAAGTGTTATTGCTCTAATATGATGGCTAAGTCAAGGGAGTACGGTGTATTTTCCCATGCAACCTTTTGTACAGTTTAATATTTTTTCCGCCGTCCCAGCACCATAGTTCCTTGCAATAAAATTAATATATGAAGTTACATATTTTAAAACACTTCAAGTGTTTATTA
Source organism: Apomyelois bistriatella (assembly GCA_947044815.1). Lineage (NCBI taxonomy): Eukaryota > Metazoa > Arthropoda > Insecta > Lepidoptera > Pyralidae > Apomyelois > Apomyelois bistriatella. The sequence goes on from OX345705.1 coordinate 2,445,407, forward strand.
TTATTTTTAATGCTGTAGTAACAACGATCCCATGTTTAGTCAACTGAACTAGTTTTAAGTGTTCAAATAATTTATATAATTAATTTGAGACTTGCTTTGTCTTAAGGTTGATTTTTCACTGTGTTACAGGAAAAAATACAAATTTTTGTCCAATTTATCTACTTTTCACACTTTCTACGAATTTGATGACAGTTGTATGATGATAATTTAGAAAATTTTAATTTTTTTCGCACATTGAAGTCAAACTTAAGATCAGGAATTGTGTTGGGTGTGTTGACCTTATTGTGATGTTTAACTGGTGTGCAATCATGACTAGCGTTTTTTTAACTAATGTGAAAACTATTAATCATTGATTTAGGTCAGGTGACTTACCACCAACTCTTAAAACCATTCAAGAACGATTGAGTAAGGGAGATGGCGCCTTACATGATTTATTGCGCTGTCCCTCACTGGATCATGCATGTTTTAAGAGACGATAGTAACCCCCCACGGCGAGGTTAAAATTTTTAACACAGTATTTGAAAAATTGCTATATAATACTAGCTACTTTAATTTTACTCTTAAAATTTTTATGTTATAAATTTTCATACTTTCCTGCGGGAATGTACCTATTATATTCCAAAGATATGCGCATATATTTGCATGTCGCTAAAATATTTCTGCCAATCAGAGCGCGAGATATGAACAAACCAATCCGCTATTGGATGTACGCATGCGCCATGTTGCAGCGCCTATAGTTATAAGCACGCATCCTATTTTTGGATTTAAAATCTTGAAAAGTAGCAATTAGTTCGTTATTTCATTGAACTTCGCTTCCTAAACATTTATTCGCCTTTAAACTATCAAATTATTCCGATCCTTTGCCGTAAACGAGAAAAAAATCGCCTGAAAATTGCACATGCAGTTGTTTTGTTATACCATTACCACGCTTGTTGTGTTTCTTATGCTCGAATGCTCAATCGCTACGCAATTTTGAGAGCTGTTCAAGTATCATGCTGTCACTGTCATATCGCTGACGTTCAGCGCGACAGCATGACACTTGAGCAGCTCTCAAAGTTGAGTAGCGTTTGAGTATTAGGGCGATAGTTTAACTTCATCGAAATGTAGATTAAGAATCAATTAGTATGTCGGTGGCATTTGTGGGGTTCCATTTCGTATCTATTTTTTAAGTTGTCATTGGTGGACGAGATAGCTGTAGAATTATTTACTGTGCACATATTTTGATTAGAGGTGAGACGTATTTACTGGAACAGGTTTTTGGAATAGGTTTTGGCTTGGACGCGTAAGTACGCGTTCCCGCACGCGAGTCTTTTAGCGTATCGAGTATTTACGAGTACGGCGACTTCACCGGTACGCGCAACTCAAAAACTCGGAAGATGTTGTTGGGAAACTTCGGGATCGCCCGACTCGCCCGCTGCCGCACCGAGCTGCCGAGCGATGTATTTCGGCGAGTTATTGTTTGTTCAAATAACACTTTTAGTACAAACACAATAAGGTCATTTTCTTTTGGTAGCATATTTGTTTTGGTGTGATAATAATACTTGTTGTTTACTTAAAATTTGCAATTTTAAAAACAAACAGTAGGTTGATTATAAACGTTTTGAAAAAAAAAACAAGAGAACAAAAAATAAAAAATAAAAAAAAAGATTAAGAATAACTTTGTATATAAAAAAAAATGTAAATAAAAATAATCCATGTATATAAAATGCTATTTCATAAATATATATTTTACTTAAATACACTTTTTGATTGAAATTTTAATAAAAACTGCTGACAGTCCTAAGCCTGTATAAAGTATGAAGGGAAGATTTTATAGCTATTAGAAAAATTGGATAAAAAAAATACGAAGTGTGAAGACTCGTACTTGTAAAACTAGTCCATAATGCCCATATACGCAAGACGCGCATTTACGGGAATCATTTGGTTACGCGATGAGTCCATTGAGTCGCGTACTCGTAAATACTCGTGGACCTAGTCTTTGGATCTAGTCTTTTTCTGGACGCGTACTCGCAAGACTCAGTCCGCGTTTTACCTAGTATGTCTCACCTCTAATTTTGATATGAACTTTTGAACTGAACAATAATGAACTTTTTAAAAAACCATCACCATTTCATTCATGTTTACTGCTGGACATAGCAAAGGAACGATATTAACTTATCTAAAATAAAACCATACTTATATTATAAATGTGAAAATGTTTGTTCGTCCGTCTTTCACTTCGAAACGGAAAGACGGATTTAAATAAAAAAAATAATGGGGATTATAAGCTTTTGATTATAAGCGACATCCACGCGAGCGAAATCGCGGATGGAAGTAAATAATATTAGAATCTAATAAACAGACTTAACTTTCTATACGTACAAATTGTTTTGCTCACTGCTGTCTCGTCCACAATGCATATAGCGCTATGTTATTTTTAATTTGTTAAACGGAGTACCACATATAACTTGTTTTGATAGATGAGTTTATTAAAAAATTGAGTTGCTTATTTAAAAAAAAAACTTATTTATGATTCATTCATTCATTTATTTGAATATCATGACTAGAATTTATAAAAATACCCATTGCTGTGCCACTCAGCTGGTACTTATTAATTTCTGGGTTTTATTATAAGTCTATGAGAATAAGTTATCAGTGGCTATACCTATGTATATTATTCAGAACAAAATAGAGTCAAAAATGGTGTTTTAAGTGAAAATGGTGAACTTTGTATGGAATTGATAAATAAACCTTGGTTTTAAATTTGTGTGTTTTATTGCATTCATATACTTATGCCTCGTGATTTCACTAATCTGTGATGTAGTCCACTGTTATATGCCCATATTTAAAAAAACGTCATTAATTGAAAAAAAAAGCCAGAAAAACGAGGTTCAAGTTTTTCATTCGTTTTCACATGCATGGGAAGAAATGAAGTGGTCTATTCTGTAACTGAATTAAACAATAATGTTTAATAAAAAAAGTATTTTTCTTTTCGAGTCGAAAAGGCTGTGCTATATCCCAACTAATGTTATAAATGCGAAAGTGAGTTTGTATAATTTGTTTGTTTGTTTGTTTGTTTGTTTGTTTGTTACCTCTCCACGCTTTATCCACTGAACCAATCTGCTTGAAACTTCCCATACACATAGCTAGGAGTACTGAGGAAGACATAGGGTACCTTAGGAAAAAGCACTTACTGAAATTTACGCGGGTGAAGCCGCGGGCGAAAACTAGTATAAACATATATTAAAGAGAAAAAAAAATATAAGAAAAAAGTAATAAAGCATTTATTTTTAAAATATAAACAAGTTCTCGTTTGTAAAGATTTGATTTTGATCTTAAACTAGTTATACAAATAAAATAAACAAAAAATAGCTTGCATTTTTTTTACTTCACATGGCAGGTACCACTGGATGATTAAATTACATTCTAACTCGTTATTATAAAAATAATTGTAAAAAATGTATGGCACTAAAGAATCAATATTAACGTCATTTTAAATTAACATAATTATATTACTCGGCTGTTGAAATAAAAAGTGGCCAAGAGCGAGTCGGACTCGCTTACTAAGGGTTCCGTAGGAGCAAAAAACTTTGCTTATCCCATTTATGTCGTAAACTACTTGATCGATTTTGTTCAAACCAATTTTCGTTTGAAGATTTCATTCGATTTTTTTTTTAATTTTCACTGCCTTGTTTAAAAGTTGGTTTTGTAGTGGTTAATTGAAAACACCTTAAAATTTCAACCTTATAGCACACATACGGACAGATGGACATGACGCATCTATAAGGGTTCCGTTTTTTCATGTGTCATTTGGCTACGGTACCCTAAAAATGCAAACGAACTGTAGCCAAAAATAATTAACATTTTATCATTATTAAGATCAAATATCCTGACCATATGACCTTCATATCATTGTGTTTGTGATCAAATCTTAGGTTTTCGATTTTTTGGTAATTTAATATGAAATTATTTGCTTTTATGAGGATAATTGCGTAGGAAATTATCTATGGTAAAAATTACATGATTCTTCTTGTCCAGTCAAAATAGCTATATATACTGCACTTATTTATACAAAAAAATATAAATATAGTGTCTGTTTGTAATTAAAATAACATAATGACAAGTGCATAATATGGATGTACAAACACGGTACGTATACCAAAATAGCATTTTTTTTTTTAATTTTATCTGTCTGTCTGCCGTTTGTTTCGGCTAATCTCTGGAACGGCTGGACTGATCTTGACGGGACTTTCACTAACTGATAGCTGATGTAGGTAATAAAGAGTAATTAACGCTGGTTTTTGTTTCAGCCAGACTAACGAACAGCAATTGATTTTTATATATGTATATTTATTTATTTTATTCATTTATTTCAGGCAACAACATTAACATTATTGGCCCATATTAATCAATACCTTAAAGTCTAATCCATACTTCCATATCCATACTAATATTATAAATGCGAAAGTCTGTCTGTCTGTCTGTCTGTCTGTCTGTCTGTCACCTCTTCACGGCTAAACTGCTGGACCGATTGTGATGAAATTTGGTAGGGATGTAGTTAATGACCTGAGGTCAAACATAGGCTACTTTTGGGCGCGATATAACCGAGTACCACGCGGGGCGAAGCCGCGGGGAACAGCTAGTATAAAATAAACAATTTAGAACTAATACACGGTATAGAGATTGTATAAAGTAGTGTAGGAAAATTCAATTACCGGTGTTGCCTAGTAAGACCGGTAGTAAAACGGGCAACAAAGGATACCTTTAAGAAATCATGGTAGTGGTACAGGATACTTATTTCTGGACGGAATCCCTATTGTTTGTTATAATATAAGAGAGCATTACAAATATTTAATGACAATAAGCTCTAGCCTTCGAAGACCTCCGCTGTAGCTGCCCCAGTGATGTCCTTCAGTTCAGCAGACTTGAAAGTCGCCACAAAATTAATGTTGCCAATTTTCTGGAAAAAATAACAAAAAAATATTTCTCTTTTCCATTGCTGCGAGTATTATCATATTTATTTATTGTATATTGTTTGTATTTAAATTTATTTAAACATAAATCTGGTAAATTTTTAGGTATTGAAAAAAAAAAAATTAATTCGGGAGCTACGATGATAGCGGACAGACATACTCGTACATACACACAGGCAGCTACAGTATTTTTTGCTTGTGACGAAAAATTATGTCAAGTGTGTGCGTTAGCAATGCATTAGTTTTAATAATTAAAATGTGGCAGACATTGTCACGTTGCCAAGAGAGAATATAAATTCCGTTTTCACAGGGGGGTTACTACCGTATAAAACCATCCAAGATCCAGTGAGTAAGCGAGACAGCGCGATACATGATGTTAGGCGACATCTCCCTAACTCACTGGATTTTGCATGATTTTAAGAGATGGTGTTAAGCTACCTGGTGGCCTTCTATCATCTCTTAAAACCATGCAAGTTCTAGTGAGTATTATGGGAGACAGTGCGATACAAATGTAAGGCGACATCTCGCTTTCTCACTGGATCTTGCATGGTTTTAATAGATGGTAGTAATCCCCCTGTTTGGTTTAATCACTTAATACTACACGCATGATGGTTTTGCATCAAACAAAGGGATGGTACTCGAAAGGTGAATTGAATCAACTGATTTCCAAATAAAAATCCTAAATTTAGTTTAAATCAAAAATTTTGCGACTATTTACGATGGAACAAATAAATCAACTGATTTCCAAACAAATCATCGCAAAATTCTTGATATAAATTAAAACAAATAAATTGATTTGTTTGGAAATCAGTTGATTCAATTCACCTTTCGAGTACCATCCCTTTGTTTGATGGAAAACCATCATGCGTGCATGAGCATGTAATGTGTGCCTTAGTAAAGTATGTGGACATAAACTTTTCATAGCTACTAACATTAGGCTGCACCGGTAGTTCAATCGACAACGGCGCTTTCTCCGGCACGTCCGGCGCCGGGCAGCGCAGCGTGCGGCCCGCGATGCCGGATGACGTCACGCGGAACTCGCAGCGCGTCAGCGGCACCTCCAGCGGGTTCGCGAATGAGAGCACCGCGGTGGCTGGCTGGCCGATTATAAGGTCTTCGTTGAACTGTGGAGAAAATTTGAGGTAGAAATGTCAGTTTTTTTTTTATCAGCTGGCCTACTATCATCTCTAAAAACCATGCAAGATCTAGTGAATAAGCGAGACAGCGCAATTATGTAAGGCGACATCTCCAGAGATAATGGTAAGCCACCTGGTGGCTTACTATCATCATTAAAACCATGCAAGAACGATTGCGTAAGGGAGGCGCTATCTAATAGACACAGGCCTCGTAGTTAACTGAGAACAAATGCTAACTAACAGGAGTGTCACATGCGGATTGCGACCCTTGAGAAATCTATTTACGCCCTTTAAAAAAGACCCCATGTTGTAGATTAGAGAAAACCTGTTATACGCACCTTGATATTGATATTAGGCTTGAGGACTTGGAAATCATCGTCATCAGCCCACGACTGCTTCGTCTCCTCGACGATGGCCATCGCTGATATCTTCATGTTGCAGTACTCTACTAGTTTTGGCAGGTACTCCTCAGCTTTCACCAGGATGCTTATCTGCTCAGCTGCAATAATAATGAGCGCTTAATAAGCAGTATTTATTGGTCAATATGATTACTCCAAAATTTTCCTAACACATACAAGACTTTATAAAAAACATGGAAGGCAAGATAGAGGGAACACGGGGAAGAGGTAGACCAAGATGGAGTTTTGTAGAACAAATAAGGGAAAAATTGGGAGTCGTGTCGTATCAGGATGTGAAAAGGCTAGAGGAAGATAGACACCTGGAAGCTTATATCATTTGATCTAAGCCTGGAAGAGACTTCACCGACAAGAGCACATCTCTTAAATTTTAGATAGAGTACAAGGAAGGTTCAAGAGTATTTTGAAATTTCAAGAGTACATAAATAAAATTATCCATACTATTATTATAAATGTTTAAATGTATGTTTGTATATTTGACCGTCTTTCACGTTAAAACGTTACAACGGATTTGAATGATATTCGGCATGAGGATACCTTGAACCGTGAGGAGTGACTTAGGCTACTTTTGGTCGCGATAACCGACATTCACGCAAAACAAGCTAGTCCTCCTATAATTATCAAGTTGCCGACATAGCCCAACGGATTAGCTGTGGAAGTGGCAGTGGGCGGTGCACATAGCGCGACAAACCGATGGCCGATGAGGCAGAAAGATTCTCGAATGGCGACCACACACCTGCATCAGCATCGGACACCCGCCGCCGACCAGATGGTCGGATGACCTAAGGAAGGTCGCAGGCAGGCGCTGGATGCAGGCCTCTGCCACCCCATCATTTTAGAAATTCTTGGCGGAGGCCTATGACCAGCAGTGGACAGCCTGCGGCTGAAATGATGATGATGAATTATAAAGAGACCACTGTTTCCCTTAAATGCTGCATTCGTGTTTCCTCTTACGAATAATCAATTCCAGGGAAACTTACTCTTGCCAGGTGCCACTGGTATTTTCCCCTCAACCTTTCTCACGACGTCAGCACGGTTCCCGTTGTAGAAAACGCTGGCTGCCGACAGAGATGCTTTGATGTTTCTGACCTGAAATTACATATTTTATGAATATACTCCCTGCCTTCACTCGTCGTGTGTATGTATTATTCTATAATCTTTCCCAAGAAGCAGGATATCATATAGCAGAAAAAAATATATAAAATCTCATACTACGGGTATAGACCCTAAATGTCATGTAAATCATGCAGATTAACTTACCTGGTTAGATTGGTTCTCAATGTCAACGGTAACTCGGAACTGCTCGCCGATGGGCACGGAGTCCAGCTCTCGCAGCTTGAAAGTCACGTCAGTCTTCAAGTTGCTCACTACAGCGTAATATCTGAAATAAAAGGTTTGAAGGTGGAGACTTGTAAATTAAAGTTTTTGGAGTAAATGCTGCAGTGGAGTTTGTGCGTCGCTTATGATAATAAGCGACGCCAACAAACTCCATATCCATATCATAACATAATCAGTAATGATTTACGTCAATAAGTGAATCCAAAATGAGGATTAATTAACTGTAGGATAACCGAAAGAAGGTCGTATAGTCACTTAGCTGAGAGCTGTTTCCATTGAAGCGGAGCGGAGTCAGTCCCTTGAATACTTTTTCGCCGTGTTTGGAGATTTAGCGTCATTTCTGGGCTTATGCCCAACGTCCTCATATCTTCAAAGTAGTAACTAAAAGCTATAATATCTTCTTTTTGTAAGTTTTCCTTACCGTTTCGCCCTTTCAGAGTATCTGACACCGTTCATGAGCGCCAGCCTCTCGGAAGTGGTGCCCTCTCGGAACTTGTACTGGTCCGTGATCTGTTCCCGGTCCTCGTCTCCTATGGGGTCAAAAACGTAAGGCTTCTTTGTGAGGATCATACGGCCAATGCTGGAAAGAAAATATTTTTAAAACAATAAGTTAAATTCATACTTTCTCATTTTACAATATCACCAACAATATCAAAACTTACTGGTAATTATTTGTGTCCACCATGGAGAACCCGCTCTCCGATTCAGGATCTTTCCTCCACCGCATCAGGTCAGCGTTGACTGAAGCCAACATGAACTCCACATCGTAGCCAAGGCCGAGAACTCCCTGTTTAATGGCCTCAAGAGATGCTGGACCACACTGGTACATCCCTGATGAAGTCTCTTGAGGAGTTGCGTCAATTGCTTGCCAACCTCCATAACCTGCAGGTCAGAATTAGGGATCAAATACTAAATAATAGGTCGTATCGTGATCTTGATCTCTGCTTAGGAAAGAACAGTCGTTTGAAAAAGGTAGAAGAGGTAAAGAGGTACACCTTTTTATGTCCTTAGTTTCCAAATGGGGGGCAGTGTGCAAAGTACAACTTTGGGCAGCATCTACTGAGCTATCAATAGCACCGATGATCGTAGACACGGAGCTTAAAAATATACCTATTCCAATCCTTGGCAGTGGGAGATCTTCATTGATCTCCGAGACCCTGATTCGATTCGACTTCTACAGTATAATAGCAGCTGGTCCATTCTAAAACGGAAGATTAAACGGTCTATTTTTAAAAAAACCTCACCTGCAGGTAGGTCAGGTCTCGCCATCCATACATCATTCCACACGTGGTAGTTCCAGATGGAGTCCGCGCCAACCGGGTTATTGGGGTCAAAGTCCAGCTCCTCCATGTTTTCTGTGTAGTACTTGTCTACTGTGAGGGAGCTGTTGGCATCGTGAGCTGATACCAGATTGGAGACGACACGAGATGGGATCCCGAGAGCGCGACAGACTGCAGAAAAATCAATGATGGTTAGTCCTTTAGCTAACGGAAGGAATAAAATGACCCATGAGGTTACTCCGGATATATTGAGATATTAATAAACAGCCTTTGTACACATTGTTTGTATTTGTATTCAACATGTATATTTGTATGATAATGGTACAATAAAGAGTATATCTATCTATCTATCTATCTTTTTCCGTTTGAGGCAAGACAGTCATCATCATCAGGTTGTACATTGTAGACCACAGACACTACTTGTCATTTCTTCAAACTACTTTTATGATATAGTAGTTTGAATAAATGCCAGCAGACCATCGTCATACTAGCCATAATATGTAAACAGAATAGTAACAGAAAGAAGTAGAAAAAGCTGGAAATAAATACTATGTCTCAAGGTACTGCTGGAGGACCCTGTCCATTCAGACGAGGCTGTTTCATCCTGGAAGTTGCTTCTGAGCAAAATATTTGGGTATGTAGAAAGAAGGATCAAAATTGTACAAACCAGCAGTCACAACACCAGCGAAAACCCAGCACTGTCCATACTGCACTTCTTGCTGTGTCTCCAAGTACTGCTGAAGGATGTCCACGGACCCTGTCCACTCAGATGGAGCTGTTCCATCCTCGTAGTTGCCATCCCAGCGACCCACCAGCACACCAGCGTCGTCGTTAGAGTTGACTATACGGGAGATTGTACGAGTCATTTTTATTGGGTCACCTCGTCTGAAAAAGAATTAAACTTAGTCGAGTGGTTTCCGACTTATGAATGGAAAACCTTAAGAGAGGATTAAGGGAAGAACAGAGGTTCATCATTTGTTTAATATCCACCAACCTACTGGTGGCACATAACACAACCAAAAACATTTTCTAGGAGATTCGAAGCTTCTGGAAGGCTTTAATAATAAGTACTTAATGCCAAATCAACGTCGTTTTGGCAAACTCTGGGCTCTGAAGTCTTGGGCTTAGGATTCGACCGGAATCCTTATTTTTAACAGATGATGATAATTTATACTTACTGCTGCTGGTCACTCACCAAAAGATAAAGGAATTCGATTCGCAAACAAAATGAACTCCACCGACAGAAAACAGTATGTCTAGCCCTTAATTTTTTTATGATGATTGATTTATTATATGCTAATGACTTACTGGTGGAAAGGAATTTCAGCTCGGTCCAACATGAACATGCAAGCTGGCAAGACGACCGCATCAAACTGTCCGTAGAACCAGGGTTTCCCTCGGGTTGTTTTGATGGGCCCCACCCACACCTTGCCCACGTCATTGAGGACATACTCTTGGAGAAGCTGGCAGTCTTCCATGTAGGTCTGGTCATCTGAATAAAGAAAGTATTCGTATGTAATCTGGTGGTTGTTAAAAAAACCATGTGAAAAGCCGAGAGACGGTTTCGAAAAACTGCGCCAGGATATGCAGTTTCAATTGACCTTGCAAGTCACGATATGAATGAACAAAAACATTAGTGATAGGGCTAAGGGTAAAATCATCATCATCATTTCAGCCGCAGGCTGCCCACTGCTGGACATAGGCCTCCCCCAAGGATTTCCAGAACGATCGATTGGAAGCGGCCTGCATACAGTGTCTGCCTGCGACCTTCTTCAGGTCATCTGGTCGATGGGTGTCCGACGCTGCGCTTGCCGGTGCGTGGTCGCCATTCAAGAACCTTTCTGCTCCATTGGCCATTGGTTGTCGCGCTATGTGTCCTGCCCACTGCCACTTCAAAGAGCTAATCCGCTGGGCTTGTATAAAATGCCGAGGGATAATTGAGGAGAGTGGGCAAATCCTGCTCTTCTTCTTCCTAGCGCTTTTTCGGTTGCATCCACCCCAATTTGCTCAATTTTTGGCATATTTGGCGCTGAGATGGCAACGTTAAACCAATACTTCTCTCTCTCATCTTATGTGTTTTCCCCTTTTATATATACTTATCCTGCTATCTTCTACAAAAATTTTCTCTGGTCTACAAAACAAATGCTTTAGTCTTACCTGGATTCCACGGGTTGAACAGAAAGTAGACGTCCTGGTCGAAGTCATAGATTCTTCTCTCTGGACTGTCCTTTCTTTTGGTGACCACACGAAGGGCCCAGCAGCCAACGGGCAGGGATACAGGGGTCGACACCTAGAATTACAATAGTATAAATATTGATGAAATATAGGTAATACTTATTCGTGAAGTGTATATACATAAGTAACCATTTCTTTATCCTGGCCAATAAGTCTTTAACTAGACTCCGGACTAATGCTGGGAGATGTCAAGAGAACTGAGTAAGATGGGGTTTTTTTTACTAACAGCCTGTGCGATTGCGGTGCTGTCCATTCTATGGTTCATTTGATATGCCCCAATTGCCCAGTCTCCTGTTGACTGAGGATTTAGAGGAAGCAAAGGACAGAGCGGTGGATGTGGCTATGTACTGGTCGAAACATATTTAAAAAATACATTTATAAATAGCTCAGCAATTTAGACTCGATAAGAATAAGAAGAATATTCTTTAAAAGACTTATTGAATCTTATTGGTACGTGATTGTTTCCAATAGTCACATAAAAGACGCGTAAACCCGCAGAACGGAGCAGAACTAAAATAATTAAGTTCATAACCCTTAATTATTATAGACTTCTCATACCGTGTTTAATCGTACAAAGTACGAGTACCTTAGTCATTAATTAGCAAGACCATCAATTAATTGATTTTGTACGGCTTTTATTTTTATCTGTACTTATTTATTATCCTGTCCGTAGCTAACAGGTAAGTATCCTATTAAATATTTTATTATTTTTCCAAAAATGCCTTTGTATTTGATTACAAATATTAATAAACTAGCTGACCCGGCGAACTCCGTACCGCCAACGCTCTTTTCTCACCGTTCAAAAAACCTTCCCTGAACTTCCACAAATAGTTCAAGATCAAAATTAACCAAATTGGCCCAGCCATCCTCGAGTTTTAGCCAGACTAACGAACATCAATTGATTTTTATCATATAGATAAGATTATTTAATCAACCTTTTATACGAAGTTGCAATTGTTTATTATCTTCTTCTTTTCCTTTACCTTATCCTACTTTCCTACGTGGAGTTGGCACAGTATATAAGTTGTAAATCCAAACTATATAAATGCGAAAGTGAGTTTGTATATTTGTTTGTTTGTTACCTCTTCACGCCCTATCTACTGCACCAATCTTCCCGAAACTTCGCATACACATAGCTAGGAGTATTGAGAAGGACATAGGGTACCTTTCATCCCGGGAAAAAGCACTATTTTTCACGTGGGCGGAGCCGCGGGCGAAATCTAGTGTTTATATAGATATTGTAACTAAAAATTATTTAAAAATAACATTACAACTTAATGAATAGCTGGAGATATCCCTATAAAGTGCAAAATTATCATAAACAGGCGCCTTTAACATTAATTTGCATTAATTTATTTCATATTTCTCACGAATACTCAGCGTGCTTATCTTAGATTAAATAAATAGGAAAATTATTTCTAAGATGCATTCAAGATAAGGTTGAGCAGGTACTATTTAAGAATTAATTAATGATCATAGTGAGAAAACAGGAATGGCGCGCTAAATCATGTGGTCAATCTAATATTGTCAATCCTTTACATTTTGTTCTTGTCGACATTCCTTAGCATAGATTTAAAAAAAAAATTGAGACCGCGCGCGATTCGCACTTCTTTGTTCCTTAGATAGCGTTTTGAAATGGTCACTTGGCTACGGGTGCGGGGGCTTAGCTGAAGTCACAATGTCAAAACGTCTACGAATGTCGACAAGAACAAAATGTATCGATTGACATAAGGCGCGCTAAATCATGTGGTCCACAGAAGAGAGAAATTATCTGAATAGAAATGTTTTGACGCGGATTTAGTTCCGGGATCAGTGTGGCAGCGTATTCTCTCTTCTTATCTTCAATTAATACATGTAAACCCATGTAAACCACACCACACTTTATTAGAAATGTATTAAGTAGTTTACAACAATGTCACCTAATATTAATAGATCAATAACAGTGGCAATAAATGATGCAATCAAATTCCCCGTCCATTTTTTCTGTTTGTAACGTTGGCTTGCAAGCCAAACTATCGTGCGCTATGCCACTTCTTGTTAATATTTCTAAATTCTGTGATGTGGTCAATCGTATGTCAAACCGTTCTTGTCGTACTTCGTAAACGTTTTGAGATTGTGATTGTGACTAAGGCCCCTGGACACATTTAAGAGTGGATGGCAACCAGTGGCGAGCGTATGAGTTTTTCAGTCATTTTTTTTTCAGTGAGTACCTAATGATTTTTAAATGACGGTGGCGCTAGTGTTCACCGAGGTATCACCTTAAGATGCAGCCGTATAAAACAGGAATGTCTCTAAGGATTTATTACATACTTCGATGTCATACAATTCCAATTAATTAGTAAGTATACAAATGTATTGAACTACCTACAACCTACGCAAAAGGCAATCGAAGCTCATCACAACGTTAACCATTTCAAGAAATATTCGTAGTTAGCTATAGCTATCTACCACCATTCAATTAATAATCATTAACCGTTGACATCCCATAATATGTGTTTGTTGCACAATGTATGATTAATATTTAAATGAGCAAGTATACTAGAATAATAGCTACAAATTCCTAATTCGCTTGGAGCTACAATAGGCGCATATGAATTGCATAATTATTTTAAATATCAAAACAAATTGATGAAACGCTGTCTGCATTTTAAAATTGTAAACAAATTTTTTTGATTGACTGGTAGACAATTTAAAAAAAAATGCCTGTGTTGAGACCGTGCGCGTTTTGTTATTCGTAATTTTATGGTATACTCAGTATTACTTACTTACCTGTGGAAAAATATTTTTTTATAATAATCAATTTTCTGGGTTAAATAAATCTTTGTTTCCATCTAATATGCTTGAATTTATTTTTATAAACTTCAAGAACCGATTTTAAATTAATCATCATCACTTGATCTCCTCACTACAAGCATACATTGTCAAACTTTTTTTTTTAAATTTATTCAAGTAAAAACAACAGACTTATTAAATAAATAATAACTTATTAAATAATTTATGAAACTTGTTATTTTTTATTTAATAACGTAGTTACGTAGTTATGCTAACTTAGATTTTTTTTGCACGCCAAAAGAAATTGAAGAAAAAAAAAATTCACTATAATGTGTTCACCTACATTTAAGGAAAAAATAATTTTACACACTTTTCTTTATTGTCACTTTTTACGATTCTGTAGGTACATAAAAAATTACAAAACAGAAGCCTTGAATCATTCAATATTTAATTGGTAAAGCAAGAACTTGTTTAATGATACTTTTCAATACAGACCTTGTAGCTCTTCAAACAGTCATAAAAGTTATGTATTTAAATAAGTATTACCTATCTAATCCTGTACCTACCATAATATAGTTTTAATGGAACAAATGGTGACAAATGTATACGAAACCATAAACAAAGCATAAACAAAGCTACAACAAAATATGTTTTACGACGTGTAAGCTATATAAAATATTATGGGTCATAATTCAGTTCATATTTTTTGCACACGCGCAGATGTAGTAGACAATATATATCTTTATTCGTTTGTATCATGTGGGTTCCAAAACAACCGTCTTTCGGTCTGACGTGGTTTCTTTTACGACCACAACTGGACCAATGGCTTAACGTGAATTCCGAAACACGGAATCATCTTTATTATCAGACAATCAGGTGATTCACGTCTTTTACCGTCTAAGTCCTAACCAAATTGGAAAAAACAAAGCATACAACTCCACTACCTCCGGTTCTTCAGGCAAACGCCTTAACCACTGGACCACAGAGGGAGAGAGACAACCTTTAAACACCATCTATCAACACCATCTAACAAAACCAGCTAGATATCCCAATAAACTTCTGTTGCTATATTTTAAAACCAATTATGCTCATAGAAACTGTTATTTTAGCTCTATAAAATTATTTAACAAGTTACCGAAACAATAAAAACTGGAGCAAAATTCGTTTAAAATTAAACTATACCTATTTGGAATAAGAGAGGTGTTTCTACAGTATTCAGGAATTTCTAGATTAGTAATTTGACATAAGACTAAATACTTTTGGACATCATATTTGACTTGTTTAAATAAAAATGTATTTTATTTATCCGTTACTTAATTTAAACTTATATTGTATTTTTCATACCTAAACAGGTTGATTGTGAGGACTTATTTAACATATTTTTTTTAACACTTTCTATGGAAATAAATATATTCTTTCTTTCTTTCTTTATTAATTATCTTTCATCCCATATTCTTGATTGCGTTATATAGCATATAGCTTCGGAGTATGCAACTAGTAAAACGCTAGAATATTCTTACTGACCTCAAAAGACACTGTGTCTTGTTGAACATCTAGCAGCTTGGCGCTCCAGGAGTGCTTGTCGGAGACCACGTCCCGTCGAAGGTACACTGAGCCCATGGTCTCGAACTGAGGCTTGTCACCTGGAGGCAAGTAAATTTATATCAGGACTTGGTTAAGGCTTTATCTTGAAATACCTACTTGAGCTTGATATAAAGTTGCATTAAAAAAGTTGAAAAAGAGGGTTTGTTTTATTGGTTGGATATATAGCGCTGCAATACTCTACTTGCACGAAATCCATATCATCATCATTTTGTGTAGCCCTAGGTGACACGGTCAATCTACCGTTCACACCCTGGTGCCAGAGTTCTTCGGAATCGCCTACAAAAATCAATATAAAGCTATTTGTTTGTTTACCTCTAGTATTTCGAATCGCGCGATTCTTAACGTGCATTTAGATAGTACTCGCGCGTAAATCTCATCATTCTAGACAAGCTATCATCACTACATAGTCACAGAAATAGTGATAACATAGTATAAAACTAAGTCGCTTTCTCTGTCCCTATGTCCCTTTGTATCCTTAAATCTTTAAAACTAGGCAACGGATTTTGATGCGGTTTTTTTTTAATAGATTAAGTTATTCAAAGGGAAGGTTTTATGCCCATGCGAAGCTGGGGCGGGTCGCTAGTTAAGTATAATGTCTTGTCACTGAGGAGCTCGATAGCCTAGCGCTGCGCACATGTTCGTAACGATAGTGCGCGTCAAGCGACGGCGACGGCGACGGCGGCGAGAGCGCGGCCATGTTTGGATTGTTCGCCATTAGTGGCACTTCTATTTTGAGCTCCTCCAAGCTTCGGAAGGTGCGTTAAGTCGTTGGTCCCGGCTGTTATCGGTAAATGGCAGTCGTTAGACTATGTCAGATGCTTTTAGGCAGCATGAAAACTCTGACAGTGTTAGCCAATAACACACCCGGGTCATTGTCCTGTGGGTCTGGTTTCCCTGTAAATAAGGTTACGGAGGTCAGACGGCAGTCGCTCCATTTTAATACCCAGTTCTGAAAAATCAGGACCATGATTAATAGCGTTCCCAGAGCTCTGAAGCGTAAGCTGAAGATGCAACCGGGAAACACGGTCGGACGACGAATGTCTTGTCACTATTATATATTTTGCGGTCTTGCCTTTAACACTGTTTACGGGAATTCTAAAAAACCTTACCCAAAGTGAACACAAGCTGAACGATATCGTTCTCTTCATCGAAAGGCCGGGTGAAGCGCACCACTCCGTTGAAGGGTTGCCCGCGCCGCAGGATGGTCGTCGTGGGACTCTCATCGTTCACCACTTCATATCTGTGGAGATAAATCAATACAGATAACTAAAGGTTGCTCTACATGATATTTAATGCAAGATCTTTACTGCAGAAATAGATTGCTTAGAGCAGATTAATAGAAAATAATAACTGCCTCCGTGGTCCAGTGGTTAAGGCGTTTGCCTGTAGACCCAGGGGTCGAGGGTTCAATTCCCACGGGAAGCATACTTTGTTTAGTTGTTTCCAGTTTGGTTAGGACATTGCAGGCTTGAATCACCTGATTGTCTGACAAAAAAGATGATTCCGTGCTTCGGAAGGCACGTTAAGCCATTGGTCCCGGCTGCCATCTGGTAGTCGTTAAAGGAACCATGTCAAAGGCCGAGAGGCGGTTCCGAAGAACTCTGAGACCAGGGTGTGCATGGTCGATTGACCATGACACCTACACGAAATGAATGAATGAATAGAAAATAATTATGCTTATATGGTACGTAAATGATAGTTTTATTTTTAGCTATATTGTACCCCTAGTACCTATGAGATTTTAAAAACGCAGACGCTAGTGACTGCGTCAGGGTTTTTTATGCAATTTCTTATTACCTTACTATCCGCCAGGGGTACTGTGCCCCTAGTATGAGTTTTTATTAACGCAGACGCTAGCGACTGCGTTAGCGATTTAGTATGGCAAACCTGTACAGCGCCTCTGGCGGATAGTAAGGCAACTAAGAAATTGCATAAAAAACCCTGACGCAGTCACTAGCGTCTGCGTTAAGAAAAACTCATACTAGGGGTTCTGTACAGGTTTGTCATAATAAATCGCTAACGCAGTCGCTATAACGTCAGCGTTTGTAAAATCTCATGTTAAGAGTACTAAGGACTTAGCTTGGTTTTTAACCAAGACTATCGAATCATGAAATTGACTTAGTAGAACTACTAGTATCTATAGTATCCTAATTTCTGTAGTAGAACTCTACTTGTAATCTATAACATTTTATGATAATCAGATAAGAATTAGTGATTTGTCCCTATATATTTATTTTATTTATTTATTTTTTTATATCTGTGTGTATAATTATAAAAAAAATTAAGTAAAGCAAAAAGGCTCCATTACACTTGACTCTACATATTGAGTTTATCTTTTCGCAAGCGTACCTACAAATTTTCTCAAAAAAGCAATTTTTCTGCTATTTAATAATGAATATATACTTACTTCACAGTATTGTGAGTCTGTGCATTTTCCTTTGGGTAAAAGTGAACTATGTCTACATTCAGCGGTTCCATTTTCTAGATTTCTTCACGTTTCTGAGAAAAGAATAAATACAAAATAAAGTACGCGGAACTCAAGCATAGAATGTTACTCTACAATGTAAACTGAGGATTTGAGGATATAAAACACAGAGCAAGGAATTCTCATAACTATCGCTCGGGCGTTCGTGTAAAATGTTATCGTGGTCATGGTCAGTAATAAAATAATATAAAGGCATCCTTAATTCACAGATTAAAAAAAAACTTTCTTTGGAGCGTTTGTGTGGTTTGTCCGTATATTCTAGGTATATGTTCTTAAGTGGATTCGAGCTTTGGATCTAAGTGGACACAGAAAGGATACAGCTGAAGTTCACATTAATAGACTAGCTGCACGCACCCCGCGGTGTTACCCCATCTGGTGATACAAAGCAGCGCCATCTACTTTATAAAGTGCCGTTTTTAACCGACTTCACTTTCCGTACTTTACGGTAAAAAAAGTATTCTGTGTACATAACAAATTTCATAAAAATTGGCCCGTTTGAACGTGAAGAAGTAAACTAACACATAAACTTTGGTCTTTACAATATTAGTGGGATAAGTGCAATTTGGTTTAAATATATAAATAAGTATATTTTCGATATATATAAGTACAGTCTACTCACAGAAAAATCTTTATATCCTACATGAGTCTACTGTACAAAATAGGTTGTATATCGAACTCTACAAATGACTGCCTTTATACAAAAATACCTATACTGCCTAGGCTTTCGAAAAATCGATATTTAATGTGGCCCACTGTACTCACGTGTTTTTACGTAACATAGTTCGCCGATTATATAATGTTAACAAAAATAATACAATAAGGAAAATACTTAAACATATTTTGAATACGTTTACTTTGGCCAAGTACTGGGCATAGTCAATATAGAGTCCATAAAGCCATTAATGACTCGTAAAGAAGAATAATAATCGCAAAATAAATAGCAAAATAATTTGGAAATCACGCGCGGGCATTTTTTTTCAAATCTGTGGTTAATAGGTATGTTAGTGGTAGTACGATTATTTATATCGATAAATATACGTGGTAGTAAAAAATAAATAATTAGGATTTTTTGTTAGAAACAATTTTCTGCGTTGTGTTAGTACACGACAGTGTACTCGGCAGTGCAATTATTGAATTTTGTTGATTTATGTTGTGCTTGTGTTTATTAGCATCTGTTATTATGTATATGCACCTTGTAAATGGTAAACGAAATAATTAATATAAGTACAGATAGAATAGAATAGAAATTTATAAAGACGTTTATCACACATGCAAATCAATAAAGGACAAATATGACAAACAAACATAAGTATATGAAATGTGACAAATATCTTAATAGGTGGCGACTCACACCCATATTCTTAAACGTTGCCTCATAGGTCTCCTCCACTCAACCTCATTCGAGGAGGCCTCAAGGAAGTCCTCCAACTTTCCTTGAAAACGGTATTCTTAATTGTTTCCTTGAGCAAACTCCAGTGAGGATGAGTTAAGGAATGACGTTCCGTTTCATTTCTGTATGTTGGTAAACCGCTTAACTTTTTGACGTAAAGAGAGTTATTGACAAAGTTTCTTTTTCAATTTTAGCTAACTAGCATAGATTTATTATAAAACAACAAAATACTTAAATACACAAAGAACCTATTATAGTAGGTACAAATTCTTTTAAATCTGGTCTTCAATAAAAGCACCTACCTTTCGTTAAACGAAACGTTTGAGGCTTCCTTATATTTGACAGTTCGTTCCTCACCTCCATTGAGTAATTTCCTTAAGATGAGGAAGCTAGTGTCAACTATGAATACCATTGAGGTCGAGTGAGGATGAGTCGAGTTTGAGTAAACGTTTGAGAATATGGGTGTCAGTATTACACTAGACATGCAGGGGTGTCTCACTGATTTTCAGCTGCCACCTTTTGAGGAGTCACGGCACATAACAAAATAACAGACAAACAATGAACGATGAGAAAAAAACGTACAGGAACCTAAAGGTACTTATTTATTTAATTAAAAGAGAATTCACTTTATTTCCGGTTCTTTACTTTACTATGGAACAGAAAAGAATACGAAGGTCGTCCGGTCCCTACCAACGTTACCCCTTGGGTGGTGGTGGGAACTGTTTTTTTTCCACATCTCTACTTGGAGAGATGCTTGGAAATTAACTTCCGCTTATCCCCACCGGTAAGGGGTTCATAAATAAAATTAGTTTATATTTCTTTCGGTAATAGCAATACACGAGTTTAAACAAATCATTTCAGTTTGGCAAAGCACTAAATCTTTCAAAATATTGAGTCACGGAACGGACTGGAAGCAAGCCAGGGCAACATTTTATCGGTTGAGTTACTTGTATTAGAAATAGAAAATTAATTTATCGGTGATGCGATACACACTAACTATACTTTGTTTCAAATTCAAACTATACCTACCTCATGAGCGCGATATCTAAAAAGCAAATTGCTTCTTCTTCGTCCGTCGCGAGATCGTTAAAACACCCATGCCCCGCTAGGTTATCAGGCTCCTCTATCGAATAGCCTAGCTCTATCACATATTGAGTTCATGCAGTGATTGTCGCTCTGTCCTATTCTATTATTGAATTTCTAAGAATCGATTTCAATTTAATCGTATGACCAAGTTTTAAATCGTTGTCAATATATAGCGATCGATTCCATATCGAAATATAAATACAGAATAGATCCTATTTTATATAATTGTTATAATAAACAAATAATTAGGTAAGTAAATATATTACTTAAATAAAAATAAATACATGTGAGTACTTACCATAACATAAGTATTTAATAAAATATCATAATTAAGTTTTTATTTTAAACATAAATTATGTAGTGCAAAGGTCGGCAATTGTATATTTTTTTTTTATATATATAATTTGTTTTATTTTTTCTTGCACGACCATTATGATCAACTGTTACTAAAAGTAAGCCACTTACTATACGAACATTAAACTTTGGTCGTGTAAAAAAAAATTATTCGAAACGAAAATACGGTGTTTTTTTTTTAAATTGTTGTGTTAAAATCCACACAAAAAATTCAGTAATTCATATTATATTTATTTACCTTTTTCCACACACACACACAATATATTAATCCACACTTCCACACAATTACATTCGCGATTGGCCAATTTTAAATATAGAACGCACACTGAGATGCGCACGCGACGAGACTGATCAGCGGCCGGTGTTGACTTCGGTATATGTTTGGAGATGCAAGCGTCGGCAAGGGCAACCACAAAGTTGGGAAAGCCCGGAGAAAACCCGTCATCTTAGACGTTAACCGCCATATTAAGAAACATTTGATAAGCCCATTTTAACTAAAATATGTTTTAGCTCTTTCTCTCTTACCTGACACTTTATGTGAAAGAACGAGACGAAACACATTTAAAGTAAAATAGGCTTAACAAACGTTCTTAATACGGGGGTAATTCTTTCGGTTAATGTTTAGGTTAATAAAATAATTACTCTTTAGGTTAATGTTATAAGTGATGACTAAAAATTATTATATTTTTATTTAAAAACTTTATTGCACTAATGGTGGACTTAATGCCGTATGAAATTGACTACCATAGAACTAAACAGAAAGTATAAAATGCATGATTACAGGGACTTTATTCAAAGTCTTATGGGGACCATCCCATATATCAAAAGTTCGAAATTACTACCTAAATCGTTACCTACCATATTGGTGAATCTACAAGAAATGCATTAACTATATTAAGGATGTTTTCTTCTATCTACTTAATTCTAATGATGATTTAAATATAATATCTTGATAAACAACTAAATATATAAGAATATTGTCTAAAAGGGGCAAGACTCAACCCTATCGCCTAAACAATCTCGTTTGTCAAACAGTTGTAATTTTGTTTAAATTGTCTGCATTGCATTCTCAAAGAACCGGGGTGTACATGGTCAGTTGACCCTGTAACCTACATAAAATGATGTTAACAGTTTAATATATGTGTTCTCTATCCCAAATTATCACAAAATGATACTCACCCCAAAACCACAAACTTATAAATAAAGAGGTATTTTGTATTACAAAATGTTTCTATAATATGTTTCCCAAACTTCATTATTAGTTAGTTGATTCATGATTTAGTGATGTCACATCACGTAGCGCAGGCGTCATCAAACATAACATTTCCAGTTACTGTGTATTCGTGATGGTTGTACAAACACACATAGTTATTGGGAAATACGTCATGATGAGCATTATGACATTATAGACTGTTTGTTTGAAATAACTTTATGTACTAAAACAAAAGTGAATAGAATCCAATGACTACCAAGAACCCAGACACCCGGTCACTAAACGGTACAGCTCGGTCTTCTAGGGGTTAAAACAAAAAGTATAATAAAAAGTGGACTGTGTTTTGGTCTTCGAGCATGCAGTGTAATGCAGTTTGAAGTTCAATTTCTTTTTTAAATATACAAAATGAATTTTTTACAACACAGATTATTATAATACTGCCTGTTAAATTATATAATCTATACCAGCTGTTACCCGCGGCTCTTCTAGATTGCTCCAAAAAGTGAAATAAGACTATAATAAGACCTATTTTTAGATCAGGTATTTAGTATACCTATACACAATAAAAAATCATAAAAATCTTTTAACCCGTTTCGGAGATGTTCATATTAACAGGAACTGACATGAGATTTTGATATAGTTATTAGGAGATTAGATGAATTTATAACATATCTAGATACTATAGTATGTCTGGATCGTCATAAAATAAAGCGACTAGTTAGGTATTTAAATACCGTTTCAAACCAGTCAAAGACGCAAGTTTAATTTGCTACAAGTTCAAAGTTCGTTGAACTTTAATAACGAGCAGCGGGCTAAAGCTAGTTAGGGATATTTAAAGTAAATCCTATTAAGGTGATACCTCGGTGAACCGTCATTTAAAAATCATTACTCTCTGAAAACACAAGTTATCAAAAATCCCTCTGCTGCAATTATGGTTCTGGATCTGAAGTTAATTTTAATCATATTCAATTATTAAATTATAGTTCCATATAGTTACAAATTGCAAAACTGCTAAAAGTGGCCGTTTTAAGCAAAGAACTCTGATACCAGGGTTTGCATGGTCGATTAACCGTGTCACCTACACGAAATGATGATGATTTTGATCCAATAAGCTGGCGGTATCACCATTTTCTAGGCCAGACTTATAAACATTATCACAAATCATTTTAAATATCATTCATATCCTTACTTAATTATTATCTACAAAATAAAACATTTCCAATTTAGAAAACGAAGACATTTCTACATTTTAATAACAATAATTTTCGTGCAACATCAAACAACTTTAAATTAATTTGTTTACAGAAAATGTCTAGATGTTGGCATTTATCCAAAAATTATAATAGCACAGTTTGAAATCTGGTGAAAACCCGGACATTATTGTCAGTCTAGAGTTCAAGACGTTTTGTAAGTGGATATTTTTGATCCCTAATATAAACTTGTGATGGCAATTCAATCGCTAATTGGAGTAAAATTAAAACAAACCTCTAACAAGAATAATTAGAAGAAAGTAAACCGACGTCAAAACTGTAAATTGATTCAAACAACATGCATATGTAGAGTCAACAAAATCTTTATATTTGTCACTGACTAAAACCACTTAACCGATTTTGATTAAACGTGTACAGTTCTCTTAAAAATGTTTTGTTATTATATTAGATCTATGTACCATTTTCGCAAGGGTCCGATGTCCAAAATCTTTATATTTTTCAACTGGTAATATGGCCACTGGCCAGCTGGAAATATAACAATTCGTTTGGAGTCAGATAATATAAAATATAATAATCGAAGGCCAAGTGCATAAAGATAATTCATACTTAAAACAGAATAAGTGTTGATATCTAATCTAACTTCTGGGTTCATTTAGGTGAAAAACCTTACTAACAAACGCAAAAAAACCCCGATTTCAAAAGAATTATTCTTAAAATCATACAGATATGTAAATTTTAAATTGTATTCTAAAAAAAGACCATAAATACTTATTAACTTTACTTTAAACGATACCTTGGTGAACACTAGCGCCACCGTCATTTAAAAATCATTATTCCCTGAAAACACAAGTTATCAAATATCCGTTTTTTTTAATTAAGATTCTGGATCTGAAGTTAAATTAAAACATATTAAATTATAGTTCCCTATAGTTATAAATTGCAAAACTACTAAAAGTGGCCGTTTTAAGCAATATTGCAAGTTGTAACTAAAGAGACCTATATTTTAATAATTTAATATGTTTAAAATGATGAAAAAATCATCTCATAAATACTTGGAGCTGGAGCAACCGATTGCTTATTTTCATCTGACCGTTATCATGATGTGATGAATTATATGTTAGGCTCATTTTTATGGGAAAAGTTATTCAGTAAACTGGTCTAAACTCATCATCATCATTTCCTGTAGGTGTCACGGTCAATCGACCATACACACCCTGGTATCAGAGTTCTCCAAAACCGCTGTTCGGCCTCTCACGTGTTTCCTTTATCGACTGCCAGTTGCCAGCCGGGACCAACGGCTTAACGTGCCTTCCGAAGCAAGTAATCATCTTTATTATCAGACAATCAGGTGATTCAAGACTGCAATGTCCTAACCAAACTGGAAACAACTAAATAAAGTATGCTTCCCGTGGGCATCGAACCCACGAGCCCCGGTTCTACAGGCAGACACCACTGGACCAAGGAGGCAGTTAAGGTCTAAACTGACCCTTCATCATCCGAAGATGTTTCCCAGTTGCTTCTTCAGCTTCAGAGCCAGGGTACTTACCATTTTATTAGATTCGACAGCACTGGTAAATACTGCAATCTGTGGGCAGTACTATTATTATCTATTTATTTATTTTTTTTTGTTCACAAAAATACGAAATATAGGATACAATATAAAACACAATAAGTACAAAGGTACTACTTATTTCAATACAAATCTCTTCCAGTAGACCCGTGAGAGTAGAGGTGATTACCTAAAAGAAGTAGTCTGGCGTGTGCATATTCTGTGTGTTTCCTTTGGATTGATTTGAATATCTATTTAGGTTATTTTTATACGATTACAATTACATTCTCGGTGTTAGCTTTGATTAATAATCAAAGAAGCAACGATTGTAGGATTGTTGTTTCAATCATAATAATCACATGGACTACTCAGAATAAATTACTTTACCATACACCTTATGAGCATACACATACCAACTTATATACTTACTAGCTGTTCCCCGAGGCTCCGCCCGCGTGGGACTCGGTTATATCGCGCCCAAAAGTAGCCTATGTTTGACCTCAGGTCATTAACTACATCCCTACTAAATTTCATCACAATCGGTCCAGCCGTTTAGCCGTGAAGAGGTGACAGACAGACAGACAGACAGACAGACTTTCGCATTTATAATATTAGTATGGATACACATACCTACTTATATGTATATTTATGGGCGACCTCTTAGTAATATAAATTGTCTACTTTAGTTGCAATGTTT
This sequence comes from Apomyelois bistriatella, assembly GCA_947044815.1. NCBI lineage: Eukaryota > Metazoa > Arthropoda > Insecta > Lepidoptera > Pyralidae > Apomyelois > Apomyelois bistriatella. The sequence continues at coordinate 2,471,126 of OX345705.1, forward strand.
TCGCCCTTGGCGCAAATTTCCCATAAATAACTGATCGATTCTATCCAGTATATTTCTAACCTCTCCAACTTAATCTATGAGAATGACCCAAGGATTTCCAAAATGACAGGTTGAAAGCGGCCTGCATCCAGCGCCTGCCTGCGACCTTCTTCAGGTCATCTGACCATTTGGTCGGTGGGTGTCCGATGCTGCGCTTACCGGTGTGTGGTCGCCATTCGGGCAAAAGGTCGCCAACAGCAGTGCTTGCTGCTTGCACTGTTCTGCCGTCCTAAGCGCAAAAGCGGTATCTCAAAAAAAATCGAAAATTTGATTTTTACGGCATCGGATAGCTTAAAGAAATACGCATCCAAAGAACTACGCCAAATGGCGGTATCTTTTTTTAAACATATAAAAAAACCCTTAAGAATTTTTCTCTATCTCAATTTTATTAGAAATCCCTAAGAAAATTAGCGGTATATTAATAAACCGAAGGCGAATAGCCGAATATTTGAATACCGCCAAAACCCTTAAAAAATCCACGGAGATTTATTGCAATTTTTCTAAACCGATAAGCGGCAAGTATGAGATGGGTGAGGTAAATTCTGAGATACCGCTATGACGCTTAGTATATTAGTGAATTAATAGATCGCAAATTATTTTAGCTCATTGAGATACAGCTGCATCTGCAAATAGAATTGATTCTTATAGTTTAAATGTTACGGTCGATTTCTAATACGTTTTACAGTGCATTGCCCTTACCGTTGATGATCGTGTCATAACGCGTTTTTTTTTTTTGTTAGAAAGAGGTCAGATTTTGTTATTAATATACAAATTAATAAAAACCGAAGTGAATTAAAGTGTTAAGTGGTTTTATTTCGTATTTGTCATTCAGGTAAGTCATATAAAAGTATAATTTTGCATGTTTTTTTTCATAAATGTAAAGAAAGTTCAGTTGTGTCGAAATTTTTGTGCCGCCTGATAGATACCTACCTAGGTACATGATTTAACGTCGATGTATTCTGCATTACGCATGTATATTTTTGAATACGTTATACATTGTTTTTGAGAAAAACAAGCCCTGGAATGAAACCCATAAATGAGTACCAAAAGGATAGGTTAAAATAAAAGAAGTGAAAACTTTCTTGCGGCGCACTCGTTTACCACCGCAAAATTGAACTTTATTTGCTATACCATAAGGCCAACAGCGCGGGTGCTGTCATCGCGTTGTTGATAATAATAACTTTTATTAGTACCTTCTTAACATTACGTAGATGGATGTAATTAAATCATTATATAGACCTCGTTTATCGAATAATTTGTATTTAGAAATTATAAAACTACGTAAAAATTGTTGATAAGTCATTATAATATAATCCTTACACATTAAATGTATTTTTTTACAGAAAAACTGTCTCAACAAAATACGAAAATGATGATGGTATTGGCACAGAAAAATAAATTATTGAGAGAAAAATTCAAGGGTTCAAAAAAATTAAGACATAATATTTAAAGTATCGATCCTGACTTTTTCCCTAGTAGTGACGATTGTTTTCTTAATTTTGTTAATAGAAAATTTCACCAAAATCGGTTGTGTTCTTTGGTGCTGAAGTCGGTTTTGGTTTTGAAAATTTTTATAGAAATAAAGTTTCGTAGATTCCATAGAAAACAGTTCTTCTTCAAAAAAATATGTTATAGTAAACGTATATAATAAAAGACTTTAACAATATGGTTTGTTCTTTTTTTCTTTATTATATAATATGTTTTTCATTTGATGACAAATTCATATATATTTGTATGGAGACATATATGGGAAGAGTTAACAAAATAGCGGTAACTCAAATTTAAATTCAAAAGAGACTAAGCAGGATGGCGGTATCTCATGAAAAAGGTATAAACACATGAATTTTTGATATTTCGACTATAAAAAATAATAATATACCCAATATTATATAAGATTCCCATTTAAAAACCAAAAATTATCATTCTGTAAAGTAAAAGAAAACTATATTTACAAAACTTCAATTTTCTCAAAACTTGCCTTCACTGAGATAACGCTTTTGAGCTTAGCACGGCAGTGTTGTATTCCATTGACGGATGAGTAAGGCAGGGAAACTACTGGGTACTGCCAAGTAACTGCAAAACGCCATCATCACTACATAGTATAAAACAAAGTCGCTTTCTCCGTCCCTATGTCCCTTTGTATGCTTAAATCTATAAAACTACGCAACGGATTTTGATGCAGTTTTTTTAAAAGATAGAATGATTCAAGAGGAAGGTTTTTATGCCCATGCGAAGACGGGGCGGGTCGCTAGTTAATATAAAAAAAAATGTAAATGCTACTAAGATATTTGAAACATTACAAATTAGCAAGTTTCCGACAGAAACCTACCATTAATGATTCGTCGCTGATTGATTCATACATTTTATGCATACCAATAAACTGTGTCATTTCACGTACATGGAGTGAAACAGACAGCCAGACAGATTACGACACCTCGTCTCGGCGGCAATGGTCTCGTAATACCATAAATCTATACCTATACAAGCTTATAATTAAAAAAAATAAAAACACGACTGACGAAGCATGTAATGTGCACAAGTTATATGCATTTATCTTTGATTATTTATTTTTAAGGCATTTATAGCAGCTAACAAAGTTCTCAAGTACGATTGAAGTTAAAAATTAGAATTTGTGGTATATCGCATCGTGGATTATCATAAAATATCCTAATAGCGAAAGTAAGTTTGTTTGTTTATCACGCTTTCACGCGCTACACTGCATCAATTTTCCTGAAATTTCGCACACACATGGTTAGAAGTATTGAGAAGTACATAGAATACATAAAAGAAGTACATAAAAAAAAACCTGTCATCCCGGAAAAAGCACTGTTCCCGTGGGAAATTCACGCAGCCGAAGCCGCGGGCAATAGCTAGTGAAAATATAAAGTAAATATAACAATTTAGTATATAATAAGTTGTACAACAATGAGAATCTATTAAAAATACAGTGTGAGGTAATTAATATCTATTGGTAAACCGCAGAACAACTTAGAACAAAGGTTATTTTGTACTCTAAGTACAGTCAACAAAAAATAGTTAACAAGATAATAAAAATAAAAAAATCATAAGTAAAATCAATGTCAATCCTTCCAATATTTTTATATTTATAATGTATGTTGCTGGTAGAAAAAAAATATACAGTACTAGCTGTTGCCCGGGGCCCGCTCCCGTGAGAATTCCGGGATAAAATATAGCCTATATGTTGTTTCAGGGTCTAAGCAATCTCCATTCCAAATTTCAACCAAATCGGTTAAGCCGTTTTTCTGTGAAAGAGTAACAAACATCCATACATTGTTATAAATTTTTGCGTTAATTTTAGTAGGATAGGATATAGCGAAAAAAGTAAGGACTACATAAGATTCCTTTCCGTTCAAAGCTATTTATCAATAATAGCTTTTGCCCGGAGCTTTACTCAATTGGGAACTTAAGAATCCATTTCAAGTTGTGTAGAAATTATCATTTAAATTATTTTTTTATACAAATAAATGATTAATTTAAAAAAAACACAAGAAACTGACTCACATACTAAGAAAATGCTATCCTATAACAAAGATTAATAATACCTATCTAGGCTTTATTTTTATCTAGTCTGCCAATTATTATCGTGCTTTACAATGCGTATTTTGTACAATAAATGTTAAATAAATTATTTAAAATTTATCTTTTTGGATATAGTAAGTAAATTTAAAATTTCGTGTGTGAGCAGTACTTCAAAAAGATCATTAAAGTCTTAGTCCAAGAGCCTTTACATTATATCTTTGATAACTGTACAAGGCACGCGAAGCACGACACGATGTTATTAGTAATCATTTAATTCAGAATAAAATTAATTAGTCACACATACGTGAAGTGTGCGTGTCTATGACATCCGTATAGGTCATCGGTTCTATCCCATATGAATCATAGACGTCAAAGAAAGAGCAAAAAGTAAAGAGGACTTACTAACTACAGCAAAATTTAGAGCATTAGACTAGCCGGAGTGGCCACCGACAGGCGACCCCCTCTGCAAAATGTATATGACCGCCGGTCATACTGCTTAATACTGTGTGTGTGTATTTTTTGCTTTATTGGATAATTTTGTCAAGGGTGTGCGTAGCGACGTGTTCGTATTCAAATAATGCATTAGTTATTAACATATTTATTGTGCGTGTTTCCTCACCCCGCGAGCATTAGTGTCATACTAAGTTAAGAAAACTTTTAAAATCATTTTTGAAAAATCCCATGTATTTCTTTAGGAAAACCATTTGTTTAGTAACTGGGATAACTCTTAAAATGATGATGTGAGCTTTTGTTCTAAAATAACTAAAGAAAATAATTACTGAATTTATTGATAACGTGTTCGTACTACGTTATCAAGTCTCAGATCGTTTATAGGAAAACAGAAAACACTAAACCGTCTATTAGATTATGAGTTATACACTTGGATGCACGCAGCCAGCGATGATGAAGGGCCTACCTTTTAGGGCAGCCACATACGGAATCCCATTTCGAAATTCCGAAACGAGTGTCGTTATAATTAGTAGTGGAAACTCGACATTGGTAGTCGACCCTACCATGCGTGATCGTGAGAATCAGTGCGTCTCAAGCGATGAGTAGCCTAGCTTGATGTATTTCTATCTTGAGTTCCTCCGTGCTTCGGAAGACATGTTGAGCCTTTGGCCCCATCTGGCAGTTAAATATATATAGGGACAAATCACACAGATTGAGTTAGCCCCAAAATAAGTTCGAGACTTGTGTTATGGGATACTAATTCAACGATACTATAATTTATAACAAATACATAATATAGATAAACATCCAAGACCCAGGTCAATCAGAAAAAGATCTTTTTTCATCTTGACCTGACCGGGGATCGAACCCGGGACCTCCTGAGTAGCGGTTAGGCATGTTAACCATTACGCCACGGAGGTCGTCAAAAGTTATTAGGTTGTATCACATGCCTTTAAAGAGTCAGTCGGCAGGGCACATAACGCGACGAACCGATGACTAATGGGGCAGAAAGGTTCTCGAATGACGACCACGCACCGGCAAGTGCAGCGTCGGACTCTCACCGACCAGATGGTCAGATGACCTGTCGTTATGGAAATCTTTGGGGGAGGCCTATCTCCAGCAGTGAACAGCTTGCAGTCTGAAAATTTGACAATATGGGCCACTAACAACCCCGGATCGTGTTCCTATTGGTTTGGTTTTGGTCCTATTGGTTATGGAGGTCAAACGGCAGTCCCTCCATTCTAATAAGCAGTATAGCCAAATCTAGGACTATGATTAAAAGCGTACCATTAATTCTGAAGCGTAAGAGATGTAACTAGGAAACGTGGTCGATTGATGATGACGACATTATTCTGTGTCAGCAATGAGTGAAAATTTGAAAAACTTTTGTTTTTCTGCTATTTATAGAATTAGGAAATCGCGCGTGGTTTGAAGCCAGACACTTTTTTAAAATCTATGGCAAATATGAAAAAAAAAATCTTGTACTTTCGGCATTCGCAACTGCATTCGAACTAAGTAATGAATTGAACTTCGAAACAAAATTTTGAATGTATGTAGCCGTCCTTATAGAGCATTTGCAGAATTATTGTAAGCTTGACACAGTTTGCAAGGAGTTTCAATTGTTCTTTATTATATTGGGATGTCACGAATTGGATATGAAGGCTGGTCAAGTTAGTCAAGTCAAAGTGAAGATTTTGGTGATCTTGGAGATTTTGGTGGCAAGGATTAAAGTCACTTAAACGACGTACCACTTTCCAACACTCACGCTTGTTCACGAACACTTAACGAATAATAATCCACCAATATTATGCACAAATGCTCGAAAAAACATAAATTTTGGAAAATTAATACACAGCGCAACGTTGTCTATTGTCCCGCCAAAACCCGCCATAAGGTTTGACTTGCAAATTGCTTTAGCTTTAAATCCGCCTTTGTGCCTCATTGCTTTAAGTCAAGCAGTTTTGAGTAATTTTATTGTTTTGTGGTGCAATAAAGAGTATTTGTATTGTATTGTAAGGACATACCTTTTTTAATTTAATTAACTTAATTTTCCCTTCTTTTATTATTTTTATAAGTTGGTTTTTAAATTTTATTGTTAAATAAAAGACATCGTTAAATAATTAAAGGGAAAACACCGCACCATATCGATAAAGCTTTCGACGAAACCACACATAGTGAGTCAGCCGATTTCGCCTGCATTATAATTATGTCATGGCCAGAGATTTCTTGCAGCCACGGCAGCTATCCCTTCTGAATCATATTTGCGTATTATATAACCTTGTAGCTATTCACAAATATTATTAATTTATTATTGACCCCAATGATTAAGTTAATTTTAAGTAAATAATTAACGTTATATTCATAAAAATCAAGTAAGTATAATCCAAAAAAGATTTAAAATTATATTTTTCTGATTGGCCTGGGTGTTGGATGTTTATATATAAGTATACTAGCTGTTCCCCGCGGCTCCGCCCGCGTGGGACTCGGTTATATCGCGCCCAAAAGTAGCCTATGTTTGACCTCAGGTGTTAACTACATCCCTAGCAAATTTCATCACAATCGGTCCAGCAGTTTAGCCGTGAAGAGGTGACAGACAGACATACAGACGACAGACAGACAGACAGACAGACAGACTTTCGCATTTATAATATTAGTATGGATATTTGTTCTATAATAGATATAGTATCATTGAGTTAGTATCCCTTAACACAAGTTTTTGAGGCTAACTCAACCTGTGTGATTTGTCCCTGTATATTTATTATTATTATTTATCATGTTTCGGAAGGCACATTAAGTCGATGATCTTGTCAATGCTTTGAAGACTACAGAAGGACGTAGTCGCGGACATCATCACATCACTACATAGTATAAAACAAAGTCGCTTTCTCTGTCCCTATGTCCCTTTATATGCTTAAATCTTTAAAACTACGCAACGGATTTTGATGCGGTTTTTTAATAGATAGAGTGGTTCAAGAGGAAGGTTTTTACGCCCATGCGAAGCCGGGGCGAGTCGCTAGTCAAATAATAAGAACAGGAAAAATGATTCTCGGAAATTGTCAATCTCATCATAATTATTTTGCCATTGAGCGTACATACACAACACATGTCTGATTCAGGTCATCATTTTAATCTTCGTTAGGGCTTCTCAGAACAAGGATAGAGTTACACTCTCATTAGTTTCATTTTTAGGGTTCCGTATAGTACGTTATATTTCAATTGAGCAAGCAGAGGGTAGGACATATACCTAACAGAAAGTCCAACGACGTTTTAGCCCGCGGAAAGATGCTGAATGCACGCCGCCATTTGCTGATCCTACATTTAAATATTATATCATTTATAAACGTATTAATATTTATAAATTATTTATTTAAATATCTTTTAGGACATACAAGAGCCTAGCTCTTAAATTTATAATCACGATATTGGCATAGGATGTAATGGGATGTAAAATACATGTAAAATACTGATTAAACAAATGAACCATTTTTTTAATGTTAAGTACATTAAAAAAATGGTGCAAAAAATAACTAAATTTTTTACACAGCTTTGATGTACAAAGTATCCTCTGATGATGATACCTTAGGATTATCCTATTCCGAGCCCTATTTTTGCTCACTTTTGAGTATTGGATTTCTCTCTTTGTATGCCAAATTGGTATATTAGAAAAAAAATACATACAAGGCAATAAAATAAAAAAGGAAAACGCTAAAATTATGATGATAATATAAAGCTAGGTTACATTGTAGTTGAGAAATTTTATCTAAATTCGATAAACTGCACGAAATTATAGTGTTCGCTTTATAACGTGTCATTACAGTAGAGTCCTACGCAGTTCGGTACATTATTTATTTCAACCTTTTTCTGTAGGTACAATCGCGAACAAAATTAATATTACTAACTCAACAAAAATGTGTGCGTGAAGTTTTATTGAAGAAACTATATTACTTACAAACTTTCCAGCTATGCTCCGGTGGAAATCTAAGAATAGTTAAATAAAATATATACTTATGCACAAATCACACAGATTATATTATATACAGCTAATCATATTAGTGTTTTGTTTTTATGTAACGTGTCTATAATACAACTTAGTAAAATTAAGCACTTTTGTCCATAACTATACGTTTATTCGAAAAAATATTACAGGGATTTGGAAAAAAAAGAAAATTCAATAACCAGGTTGTAACCCCGTAATGTTATTATAATGTTCACCATTTTATGTCTGGTATCATTTTACTATCAAAACTAAACAATTGAAGAAGTTGCTTGGGTTGCTACGTATTTTAGAAATATTATAATGGAGTTTTCGATTATTCAGAAAAAAATTAACTATTTAACTGTTAAAATTAAGCAGTTGTAAATTAAAAAAATTGCTTTTTAATTTATCGAAATTCTCACCTTGTTGCATCTTAACGATATTTCTTATAATGAAAAATATAAACTTTTCACTAAAATCATAGGATCAATAATAAAATAAATATACTTTTATAAAATGAAGTTTTCATGTAATAAAGTTAAATTAATAATTAGGTAGTTAATTAAACTCTGGTAATAGTTCAAGCTGGTATAATTTTGTTGAAAAACACACTGAATATAATACTTACTTGACAATCTATTTAGCACAAAAAGTGACCACATAACTCTTTGCAGTATGTAACCAAACCTTATCTTTTTGTAAATCACTTTTGTTTAATCAAGTTAACTTCATTAGTATCTTGCCAAACTTTGGTTATTTCTCAAATAGCCGAAGTAAGGTAAAACATTTTTTTTCAGTGCAGATTTTATGAAATTTTATGAATATTCTTGCTTCTTGCAGTAATGTATTTAGTTAAATTATTCATATTTACTTTGTTTTGTGGTATAATAACAAGTTTAAATAATGACGTGGTTAATATGATAGAAGCTTTTGTGAAGCTCGATGAGAAGCCAACTTCATTGCTAATTCCGAATCCATGTTGGGATAAATGTAAGTTATTTTACTTTTAGTTTTATTTTCTAGCTTTCGCCCACGGCTTCGCCCGCGTAAGATTCCCTCGGAAACAGTGCTTTTTCCCGGAATGAAAGGTACCCTATGTCCTTCTCAATACTCCTAGCTATGTGTATGCGAAATTTCAGGAAGATTGAGATGCGGTAACAAACAAAAAAATAAATAAACAAACAAATATACAAACTCACTTTTGCATTTATAATTTAGTTAGGATAACACGACACTCGCAGCTCAAACGCTCCCGGCTATTATCGCTAGATGGCAGTCGTTAGGCTATGTCAGATGCAATTAGGCAACCTGAAAAATCTGACAGTGTTGGTCACTAACACACCCGAATTATGTTCCGAATGATCTGGTTTCCCTGTAAAGGATTATGGAGGTCAGTTGGCAGTCACGCCACTGCACGTACAGCCGTACCATGATTAAAAGCGTACACTGAGCAAAACACGCTCGGATGACATGGCGAATACCTAAAGCTATAGATATTTCTTTACTAAATAAATATAAGGGAGATAAGCAAAACAAAATTAATGAAAACCAATTGACATGAATGTACTTACATACATTAATATCAACACGCCTGTCTCCCGTAAGGGTAGGCTGAGACTAGAGTTTTCCCTTAGAGATTTCCATGTATGTTACACATTCTGTCTTAAAGCGAATCTGTTCTGAAGCAAATCTATCCCAAAGCGAAAAAGACTTGTGTCTACTACCCTATTTTATCTGTCTCAAAAACATCTGATTTCATAGACTAAAGATATTTTATTGTATTTACTCATATTTTCTTGAGCCCAGAGATAATAGATTTTTTAATGTGTTCATAAAATCCACAGATTTTACTAGCGATTCGTTATTTTTCAGACGTCCTGACGTCAATAGCCAAGCGTTTGCACGCATCCAGGATGAATGTCGCTCTATCTCTGCAGTCTAATAAAACTGAATATTTCCTGCATCATGTTATGATTATGGTGGACCTGGCATGCCCTGGTGTTGACGGGTTTATGATTAAAGTGAGTATTACACGATGTAATATAAACTTGATTAACTCGGTAAATAGGTTTTCTCAAATAAGTAAAGTTTCTCTAAGAACAATAAAACTAAAAATAAAATAACTAAAACATAAGAATAATAACATGATATGATGACCACTTACTATCAGGTGGGCCGTAAGCCTGATTACTTACATAGTAGTTTAAAAATATTGGAATAAAAACTCAAAATCTATATTCAGATAAAATTTTGGGATATTCCGAATACACTATTTTAATTTCAATAGTTAAAATTGAAAACATTTAGGCACTTGAATTTATTTAAAAAACATTTCGCAAAGTAGTCATTAGGTTATTTTTAGAATTGCTTATTTACCAATTAGAAATGATCCATTTTGAATGCGTTTCCATTTTGCGAATAGACCAATTTGACTTGACACTGTGATATCGCACTCTTCATTAATCATCTATATAACTGATTTTTCCAGGCTAATGACCAAGGTTTCTTCAAGTCTCCTTACCGCTGGCTAATCCTCAACCTGAATGACGATGAGGAGACAGTACTTGGTAACCTGGAGATGCTGGTTGACAGTGATGTAGTGATAGCTAGGCGAGTTAGTGACCAGATCGTCTTGACAGAAGGTAATAATTAAATAAAATAATAAATAAACACTTTATTACACCAATAACATATAAATAGGTACCTACATCATTGGATAATTAATATTGGTAATCATTTCGGTCCCTTATTTGTATAGAGATACTATCTTTTACCCGTGGCTAGTCTTGTTATCTATGTTAATCGATTCTATCATCATCATCATCATTTTAGCCGCAGGTTGTCCACTGCTGGACATAGGCTTCCCTCAAGGATCTTCAAATGACCGGTTAGAACCGGCCTGCATCCAGCGCCTATGTCGATTCTTTGCCTATGTCCTCATCTCAGTACTTCCAACTATGTATGTGAAATAACAAGAAAATTGGTTCAGTATTTACATAAATCGTGAAGAGGTACCTAACAAACAAACAAATATAAAAACTTTCGCATTTATAATTGTGATTGTCTATAATTAGGTCTTTAATTTATTAATTATCTTTCTGCATCGCTCGCGCTCCAATGTTTCTTGTTTCTCTCTACCCTAAGGTTGGCTGGAAGAAATTGCATTAGCGATAAGTCCGCCTTTGTACTAATTTTTATCTTTGATCCTGTACAATCCAATGATGTATTTTTGTAATTGGTGCAATAAAGTGTTTAAATTCATTCATTCTTCTTCTTCTTTTCGAGTGGAAATGGCTGTGCTATATAAAAAATATATATATTAAGTATGTTTCGACCAGTACACGTATAGCTACGTCCATTGCTTTGTCGTTTGCCTCCTCCAAATCCTCAGTTGTACAGGAGACTGGGCAATTGGGGCATATCAGGAAATGAGCCATAGACTGGACAGCACCGCAATCGCACAGGCTGTCAGTCGAAAAGTCGCTAAGTTGCTCCTGAAAAAAATTAAAAATCCTTAATTAAAGCTTACGACCTTTACTCAGATATGCCCTCCGTGAACATACTATATTATAAAACTAGCAACCCGCCCCGGCTTCGCATGGGCATAAAAACCTTCCTCTTGAATCACTCTATCTATTAAAATAACCGCATCAAAATCCGTTGCGTAGTTTTAAAGATTTAAGCATACAAAGGGACAGAGAAAGCTACTTTGTTTTTTTACTATGTAGTGGATATATACCTAAATCGGTGAAGCCGTTTCGAAGGAATTCAATAACAATCACGAGTAACTTCATTATGAGATGGGCCTAACTGCCTCCGTGGTTCAGTGAGGTGCCTTTGCCTGAGGACCCGAGGGTGTCGTGGGTTGTTTCCAATTTATTTAGGACTTTGCTCTCTTTATTATCAGAAAATCATCTGATTATCTGATTATCTGATAATAAAGAGGATTCCGTGCTTCGAAATGTAATGTTATTTTATGTTGCATAAGTAACCACTGAGTTACCATACAATGCCTGAATGGTATTCGGAGTAACTTGTTTTATATAACCTCCAGACGCCTGTTATGTCATTTGTGGCTTGATTTCCATTTAAATCGGTTGTCCATCAGTACCCCTAGTATAAGATTTTATAAACGCAGACGCTAGCGACTGCGTTAAGATTTTGTATGGAATGTCTTATTAGCGTTGGCGCCAGGTTGGTCATACAAAATCGCTTGACGCAGTCGCTTCGCTAGCGTCTTTTTTGTTTTGCAAATTGCAAATAAAAATAATTACAATATTTATATCATAGCAATAATAGTAGGTACTTACCCAAAAAAATTATGCTTTAAATAAATTTTATACGGGTTGCGTCATTCTCAAAAGAATTTTAGCTTAAAACAAATTAATTCACATCAACATTTGCAAGCATTAAGTCTGCGTCTTTTATAAGTAGGTACGTAATTCAAAATCTACTTAAAAAACACACACACGCACACATAAATATAACCGATTACTTATGTAATTTTCCATTTGTACAAGGTATTTGATATTAGAATTGTTTCTTATCCAAAGTCCATGTTTTTTAAAAAAAAAACACCTTATCTCAGCATTTTCATTTTCAGCGTATAAAGTATCAAAAAATACTGAAATTATATACACAATAAGAGCATCATGGGTCTCAAATATCAAGAAGTATTTTCTGGAAGATTCTAATACAAAAATTAACAACTCTAGTATAATAACAAATTCAAACGATGCAGTCCATATAAATGTATTTCCAAAAATACTTACTTTCAATAAGTTTGGAACTATACAGGATTACAGGCAAGCAAAAGTGCTTTCTTCTAGAAGGAAAGATTTGAGAAGACATACTCTAACAATGGTCAACGTTTTAACAGATTCTAATGAAACAAAGAAACACATGGAAGATAGATTGTAAGTATTATTTAACCTCCAAGAAAAAATTGTTTAAACATTGGCAAACATTAAAGGATAAAGTTTTTTTGTACGACGTACGTTAGCAATTAGCAGTTCAGCATATGGCCAGCACCCGTAGCTAAGTGACAATTTCAAAACGCTAACGAATGTCGACAAGAACAAAATGTATGGGATTGACATAAGAAGCGGTAAATCGCGTGGTCAATCTTATGTCAATCCCATACATTTTGTTCTTATCGCACCTCGTTAACGTTTTGCGATTGTGACTTTGGCTAAGCCCCTAGGCCATCTGTTGATGTTTCGCTACCGTCACCGATTTAGAATATAATAAAAACGCGGACAAAAGGTGGGTTTACGTCACTATTTTTAAATTTTGAAAATTAGAATTTTTCAAAAAATTTGATAGAACATTGTTTTTCTCAAAAGAAACAAACAAATAACACGTATTTAAATTCAAAGCACAGATAATAATTTCAATGCTAAAAATCATAATTTTTTTGTTGTTTAAACTTTTTAGATATTAAGTTCACAAAAAATCCAATCAGACGAAGTAGCAAAACTAGAAATGCGAGTTGTTGTTATTTTTTAATTATACCAAATTGATGGCAGATTTAGCAGTAAGAACTTGATTTAACTGTAAGTATCAATAATCATGCTGAATGTGAATATTTTAAGAATTATTTAATTTATTCATAATTTTATGCCGGTATATTGAAGATTAGCAGTTAAAAAAGTAAAATAGTGACATCCTAATATTGATAAAGAAGACATTTTTGAAAAAATACATAGAATTAGTTGATGGATGTGTTCAACCATGTTCCGTGCCCTTAGGGTAAAACCGTAAACCGTGTTAAACTGTCCGTTGCTATCTGTATCAAAAGATAACTGTTTTTTGCAGCATCAGAATGAACCCGATAAAAAATAAGGTGTCATTTTTATACTCGTACGCTGTTTAAATATATAAATGAAAAAAAAAAGTGCCGTGTTTCTGATTTTAAAATTGTTGTGTTCATTTGAAATGAAATGGAAACAATAATTGAATTCATTTTCCCTCTTTACCTGCGTCAGTACTATTATACATTCTGTGCCTGCGTTAGTATTAAAATGTATTTGATCGGTTCGCCCACAAAATTGTCACATATAATAGTATTGTCTGGACTCTGCGAGCCAATGAATTAATGACTAAAAATTCCTATATATTTCAACAGGTTTCTCCACCAGGATGGTATAACGAAGATGTCGTATGCCGTGGTGAAGGTCTGCTTTGAAATGCTGAATGCTTCAGAAAGGATTCTGTTCACCCAAACGTGGGGTTACCTGGACAAGTACGGCAAGTGGCAAGGTCTGGTACAGCATCTTTTGGACAAGGAAGCTGATTTGGGTAGGTATTTGAACTATCAAAGTAATTTATATCACCATACGGCAAATCGCCAATGGAGTACAATGCCACGAACATACATACATACATATAATCACGTCTTTATCCCATACGGGGTAGACAGAGCCTAGAGCCATAAGACCTTAGGCCACGTTTAGCATAATGGTGGTTGAAACAGGAAATCAATAGTGATGGGTTGCTAGCCGCATCGCCTATGTTATGATTTCCCCAATCGGCGATTCCCTCAGACGACTTTTACTGCTTGCGCGGGAAGAGAAGAATGAAGCTATACCAATTTGGTATCGTTAGCCGTTTCGCCATGTCGTAGGGGCAAAGTGTTGATTCAATGCATGAAGATGGATCTAGTATGGATAGTGATACCAAGGACGCAAAATATCGTGCGAAGTGGAGAGCAGGAAGTGAAAAGCAAGAAAGCAGACCCCATATTAACACGCCAATTGAAAAAAAAACATTAAAATTCTCTTTACTTGCATTTTTGTCGTTTGCTGACCTCCTTGGTGAACTTCAATTCGAAGATGAGAGAGAGAAGAGGCGCCCCATGATAATCATAACGATAAAATGTTTTTTACTACTTTTATTTCTATCAAAATTTGCATTTTCATCAAAAGTTACTACTTACTACATTATTCACATGCTTTATCGTTTTGATTTAATTTAATTTTTATTTTAAAGACCACCACCATTAAATAAGTTATAGATTTTTGACGAAAGTTTATGAGTCACATCTTAGTTATCAATTTTATCAACGATAGCCTCTTTCTCATATTCTTCTCTTGTTTTATTTACTTCTTTCATCCTAGGAACACTGACAATTTTTACCCTACAACGGATGGAAGTGATCGACTATATCGCCATGGTCGGAAGGACCACTGTCCGCTTCATCTTCAGAGAACCTCCTTTAGCGTACATGTCCAATATCTTTGCCCTGCCGTTCACCAGAGACGTCTGGTTAGCTATTGTCGTCTGTGTGCTGGGGTGCTCTGTCTTCATTTATATTACTTCAAAGTGGGAAGCGACTATGAGTATGGTAAGAATTACTGATCATATAATATTATCTTTTTATTTTCTTAACCCCACTTACCTATTGATTTGAGATTCGGCTTAGTATGTAAGTTCCTTCCATTTAGATCTATTTCAAGCCGTAATGACTAATTAATAAACTATTCAACAATATGAATGTGAGGATTGTTTAATAAGAGGTATTTTTCGAAAGCGAATGTGTTGTAAGTATAATAACACCTTAAAGTGACGTAGTTTATTGATATAAAACAAGTCGCCGAGTTGTAATAATCTTCGCCGTTGGATTACGGCTAGTTTTATTCTAATCCAAAACGAATATAAGAGTGTTCTGTGCTCAAGTGCTTACGAAAAAGACCAACACGCAACGAACATAGCTGGGCAGAAGAGTAGGTACTTCTTTATATAATCAAAGGCGTACTTATACACTATGTACAATTTGCTATCAGAAAAATAAAACTAGGCAAAGATAAATTCAAGGGTCCTTTCTCTGGTCAGTTCAAGGGTGGATTTGATTGCAGCACCAGTTTCAGCTGGATGGTTCCTGGGCTGACGTCCTAATCCTAATCATTGGAGCAGTTCTGCAACAAGGATGCACGTTGGAACCTCGATACGCTGCAGGTAAGGGGGAATTTATGGAAGATTCGTTTTGTTACAACACCAACTTTTTCAGCCTTATGGTAGGTTGGGGTTTTGATGAGATTTTAAGTTGAAATTATGATACTGAAATTTATTTGGCAATCATATTTATAGAAGTATATGCCTTCACAGATTGCATTATGGATTAATCGTGATCCACTGTACATACATACTCTCTCGATCGATCATCACATCAAATGTCTCTCGATGATTTCGACATAAAATCCAAATTCTCTGTTTTTTTTTAACAACCTTTTATTCAAAGTTATTTAAAGACTTAACTTCATTCTTCGTTTGACATCTTCTTAGTCTCTCTGGTCTCTTTCGACGATTTCGACATTAAATCAGCCATACCTCGTTTTTTTTACAAATTACAGCCCTGGATTTAAGGCAGTTAAAGGCCTTATCTTCATTCATCTTTTGACTTCATATGAATCTCTGCTTTTAGGAAGAGCAGTCATGTTTCTCCTTTTCCTCGCGCTGACGATCCTGTATGCAGCGTACTCAGCGAACATCGTGGTGCTGTTGAGAGCACCAAGTTCTACAGTCAGAACACTGCCGGACCTCCTGAACTCTCCTCTCCAACTCGGAGCTAGCGATTTTGAGTATAACCGGTATTTCTTCAAGGTAAAAATTATATCTTTACGAAAATTAACAAAGATTATTATTAAGTAGCTAATTATCGCAACTCCGCTAGCGTAGATCTGCGTTACAACACTTCAAAAAGTCCTTATATCCTTCCCCAAATTTTTATATTAAAATTAATGAAAATTGGTTCAGTTCAGTAGTTATAAGGTGTAAAAACTGAAAAATATTTAATGTTTAAAAGACTGCTCTTCTGAATTGAAATGATAAGTTAAATCTGTGTTTGTACGTGGTATGTACCTGCTTTTCTTGGAAATGATAAACAAACATAAAATATGACAAAACAGTATTTTAGTTATGTATTATCTACTTAGGAATTACATAAACTAACTTCCCTATAATAGAGGACGTAGTAGTTATGTCGTAAAATATGTATGATTACAGAAACTTAACGACCCAATCCGAAAAGCAATCTATGACAAGAAAATAGCCCCCAAGGGGAAGAAACCTAATTTCTACAGCAAGAAAGAAGGGGTGGAGAAAATTAGGAAGGTAGGGTATTATTATTGAGTATACTAGATAATATTGTGTTTTTGCTTACTTCAATTATTTCTTTTAAATTTGGTACAGATAGAACCTTTTATCCATAGATTAAAAAAAAATTGCAAGACCGCTCGCGTTTCGAAATTCTTTGCTTTTATCAGATTTTGATGTATTTCTGACGTGGACTTTTCCACGATAAGTCTCGTACTTCATCATTAATCGTCATCATTTCAGCAGCAGGCTGTCTACCCCAAGGATTTCCAAAATGACCGGTTGGAAGCGGCCTGCATCCAGCGCCTGCATGCGACCTTTTTCAGGTCATCTGATCATCTGGTCGGTGGGTGATAAGATAAGATAAGATAAGATAATCCTTTATTTGCAATAAATAGGGTACAATGTGATGTTCATAATAACAATTTAGAGTCCTTAACCTATTTAGCCATTGTCCACAGCATGCAAAAATTCATACAAATTGATAAAAATAAAAACATCCATTAATTCATAAGTAGGTAGTTAAGTACATATAATTGCAAACAAAACTAATCTATGCATCGTCATTTAGAAATTCGTCTAATGTATAGTAACTTTTTTCCAGCAACCAACTTCGTAAAGATGATTTGAATTTATTTAGCGAAAGATCTTTTATTTCTGCTGGAATTTTATTATAAATTTTACTGCACATAACAGAGCAGTTATTGCTAAACTTTTTTGTTTTTGGAACTACATCAAGAATAATCCTATTTCTATTTCTGGATGACCTCTGATAGAAGTCTTTTGCCTGAACAAAATACTGAAAATTCATTTTAACAAAAACACTTATTTCAAATATGTATAAGCAAGGAACTGGTAATATTTTTAACGATTTAAAATATGGTCTGCAAGAAACATCAGGTGCTATGTTGCATATTGATCTGATACACCTTTTTTGTGACAAGAATATTTATTGTATGTTAGTCCCATTGCCCCATGTCATTAAACCATATCTAAGCACAGACTCAACATAAGCATAATAAGTCGTTACGGCTGTTTTCCTATTAGAAACTTTATTTAACTTGTATATTGCGTACACAAATTTATTAATTTTACCACTAACAGTGTCAATATGTTCCTGTGTCCGATGCTGCTAGTATTTACTTAAAATTTTTGTAACACAATAATATACAAAAAATGCAGGGTCTCTTCGCTTTCCACATGGAATCCAATCCATGCTACCGTCTGATCCAAGAGACGTTCCACGAAGACGAGAAGTGTGACCTGGTGGAGATAGACTACATCAACGAAATTGACCCTTGGGTACCTGGACAGAAGAGGTCACCTTTCAAAGACCTATTCAAGATCAAGTAAGTCATTCTCGAGAGAGAAGTAGGAATTCAAGTACTAATAATACTCTAAACCAGTTTTGTTAATTTTTCTGTGCTCATTCTCCTTTTCTTTTGTCAACAATCACTTTATATTTAGGTAGATTATCTGGAAGAGTTGCATTAGCGATAAGGCCGCCTATTTTATTATCTAATTTTGTAATTTCCTTATTGTATATTTTCACTGGTGCAATAAAGAATTTTTGTGTTGTCTTGTCTTGTCTCCTTCCTTCAGCTTCATCAAGATCCGCGAGTCGGGTATCCAAGCCAACATCCATCGACGCCTTAACGTGCCACGTCCTAAGTGCTCCGGGACCGTGGCCACCTTCAGCAGTGTCGGCATCACTGACATGTACCCTGCTATGCTGGCGACCCTGTATGGAATGCTGTTAGCACCCGCCATCTTGGTTCTGGAGATTACCTACCATAAATTGTGAGTATGTGACAAGGTGCTTCGGTAATTTAGCCGCCTTAGCAGTATCAGCATCGCTAATATAGTACTGTGCTGTACTGGCCATCTTAATAATAATGATTATAAAATTCAAATTCAAATTGTTTATTTTCAATATAGGATATTCTTATCACTTATTGACGTCAATTGTTACTTATTTTAAGTTTACCACCACTTTCAAAGCGCAATTCTGGATACTTCTTACCATAAATTGTTAGTATTAAGTTCTCTTAGTACCTATTCTGTTGGTATTTGAACATATCATCTATGTGTCATATAATCAACAATCATATGGTTGGATGTAGGCATTATTTGCAGGCTCTTAAAAAAGAAAAAAGTGAAAGTGAAAAATAACTTTCAAGAACATTCCTAAAGAAATTACTTTTTACATTGTTTTAGAATGGTTGCAAGAAAGAAGAGAGGGAAAAGTTTGTCCTTACAACGGTCTGGAAAAACATTTACACAAAACTATGCTGAAAATGTAGAAAACTATGAATTTTGAATACATAGATAAGATACTTACAAAAATTTTTTGCATATATTTTTGAAAGATATTTGAACATAATTTACCGATAACACAAGAAGAATATTCATTCGCTAATTAATTTACGGTCTTGCTTTTTGACTTTTGCTCATATTAAAAATTAACTAATAAAAAGTTTAGTTTAAGTATAGTTAATTTTTTTTTGTTGCGGAAAAATCACGTCGGGGTCACCAGTTTAGCTATGGTAGATGCGGTGTGCAGGTGAAAGTGTACTCACAGCGTGCAGGATGATATGATGGTGAGAAGAATGAAATTGTCCAAGAGCACAGCAACACACAACGTTTATTTAGCACAAAGCAAACACAGTCACAGCATAAAGTTAGAAGGGCACAAGAGTAAGCGTAAGATAGAAGAATGAAAGAAGTGCGAAAATAAATGAAATTGTTTAAATGCGTAAGCGCAGCGCGACAGTAAATAGCGGGCGGGTATGATGGCAACGGACATGCGATCAGCGCAGAGTAGATTTGGAGACTGTTGCTTTTAACGCCATCTGTGGTGCGTCTTTGTAGATATTGCTGTGGCGCTAGTGTCGCCACAAATCTTTCACTAGATGCATCGGGTCATGTGTATGGGCATAAACGTTTTCATCACTGACAAGAACGCAGCTCTTAAATTTAAGATAATTAGGCAATTTACAATGGTATCTCGCCCTCACTTATTCTCAATTTGTTACGAGTCAGCAGAGGGCCGTATCCTTGATTATACTAGTCATATTAAATAGCATACGCACGTAAACGTAGTATACCTAGGTATAAAAAATTGTGTCTCACAAAAAAACGTTTTAGTTGAGTTTATCAATTGTAGTATTTTTCTATTTTAAATTTACGAATAAGCACGTCAAATCAACTTGAACATGTTGTCACATTAAACTATCATGTTTGAAATGGTTGTTTATTTGTCTTCCTTTATAATGCATTGACCTTAACTGCAAGAAACATTTAAGCTACGTTTTACAATAACTTGAAACAAGTATTACAACGAGCAGGAGGGAAAAGTCTTTCATAATCAGCATTCTTAACTGTGTTTTTGAACCTGAACAGATTATGATCTTCAACTAGAAAAAACTTTTTTAATTTTAATAACAGTAAAATGAATATAAAACCAGTTTCGCTTACTATATTAGCTTTATTGCCGTATTTAGTGTCTGCTAGAGATGAAGACTCTATACAGTTTATTAGAAAATACATAGAGAATGAGAACAAGCCCACGGATTTGGTTTTTGAAGGCTTATGTTGGGATAAT
Source organism: Apomyelois bistriatella (assembly GCA_947044815.1). NCBI lineage: Eukaryota > Metazoa > Arthropoda > Insecta > Lepidoptera > Pyralidae > Apomyelois > Apomyelois bistriatella. The sequence goes on from OX345705.1 coordinate 2,491,828, forward strand.
GGTAAGTACCTGAAATAAGAAATAAACTTTGATATTCTCTTGGTTCTGCTGGAAGACATTTCCTCAGAGCACCTTTCAATTTAAACAAAGGAAAATGGCAGCCGGCCCCAGGTGCGATTTTATAATTAAAAGTTTTACCAATGTAATATTCTGTTATTTACATGAGTCTGGTAAATAAATAAACAGGAAACATTTCTCACCTACTGTGGGCTATGTTCTTATGTTGTTAAGAGTGTTTGAAAATCTATGAGGGCGCAATATGTTCACCGGTAGACTTGTAGCTGAAATATTTATAATACAAAATTTAGAATTAATTTTCGTTTCAGTTATTCTAATGAAATTGATGAGTGAAATGTCTAGAATTGGGGTAAGGTCATCTGCGGTGCTGCGTTTGCCTTCGAAGTATTTTTACCACGATATTCTTTTCCTGGTGGACCTGAGTTGTGATGGGTCTGACAAATTTCTTCAGAATGTAAGATTTTTTGTGATTTATCCATGCTTAAAAGAATAATCATCATACGATTCACACACATAGCTACCAGCAGCAAAGCAATCAATAAAATAGTATTTTAGATACATCGAATGTTGATCTAGAGAAAGACTTGGAAGGTGACTAATATAAAAATATGGCCAGAATTGACAATGATCATCATACCTCATCATCATCATACGAGTAGTTATTCTACATTGGCCTACCGCTAGAACTCCCTTTTTTCCTGCTCAAGTCCTTACATAACTGAAAAGCAGTTGTTCTTTATTGTCAACCAAACAATGACATCTGACAGTCAAGCTAGTGGTTTTCCGACTGATCTCCGACCATATCCTGACCACCATTCTGTGAATACATTAGTACATCGGCCGTAATTCTTTTTAGTTAAGTGTCCTTTCATTATTTTTTTTCTAGGCAACATCAAACAAACTGTTTGTGTGGCCGTTTCGTTGGCTCCTCATTACAGACCCTTTGAAGCCTGACTCTTTGATATGGGATATACCAGCACTGCCTGATAGCGACGTGGTGATAGCTGAAAAGAAGCTTGATGGATTCACGTTGACTGAATGTGAGAGAATTTTAAACTCTGATTACTACCCTCTTTACTCTCTTTAGCACTGTAGAACCCATATGATACTATTTTAAGACTTACCCCCGTATTAAGAAACGTTTGTTAAGCCCATTTTAACTAAAGTATGTTTTGTCACTTTTTCTTTTACCTGACACTTCACGTGAAAGAAAGAGACGCAACGCCTCTGATGATGATGATATCCTGAGCGGTTTCGGCCATGGCGACTGCTAAAACTCCTGGCCGGCATTTGGCACGAAGATGGCTTACGTAACCTATCTTTAAAATAAAGGTTCGTGCGCATTGCCGGCGTGTAAGTAAGCCGTCTACATAGTAATACTTAATCAATTGCAGCAGGTGTACGGGCATCTCATTACGCTTAGCGTCAAGACTGGAAACCTGTATTTCCAATCCGACCAACTGGTTGTAGAATGGAACTCGATGAAGGGTTTTTTTCCAAATTTAACAACTGGTGATCACATCTAGGTGGAAATCTACCATGGGTGGTAAGCATCAGACTGTCAGCGCACTGGTTCTGCCAAATGTCGAAATATAAGCTACCTTAAGACACTATCAAACAAGTCGTATTCTTGTTCGACAACCTTAGTATGAAGAAAAAAAAACTGACGATCTTTAAAATCTTTTAGTACACAAACCAGCAGTCAATTACTCCATGATTACAACTCCAAAAGGGTTTTACAACGGCTCTCTCATCGACGTGAGGCCATTCAAACAGATCTTCAGGCGGAGAAGGGATCTGATGGGGCATGCTTTGACAATCTCCAATGTTATTCAGGATAGCAACACTACCAAGTATCATCTTCTTCAAGAGAACAGGCTGTAAGTACATATTTCGCTATGTATTATCATATTATATTTCCAAGTAGCTGTTCCTAGGAGCACCTTTTGGTTTACAAGTCACCACCTAGTTGTGTTAATGGTATTGTCACATTTTACAGACTGCCTAAAATCATCAGATAGAGCCTAAATAGATCCTAGCAATAAACATCATGCAATAACAGCCATGTCTAATGATTTAACGTGGAAGCACGTTAAATTTCGAAGCATGGAGGTGCTCGATACCATGAAGGAATAAATTGATGGATTGGAAAGGATTGTAGCAAAACAGCTCCTTGTGAGCTTTTATCAAAATATATGTAGGCATTAAAGCTCTACCAACAATACGTTTTGTTTCTTTTTAAAATCTACAGGGAACTACAATACGACGCTGTAGCCAAGATTTGCTACATTTCCGCACGACATGCCTTCGAGATGTTAAATGTTACCATAAGACACGTCTTCAGCTACCGCTTTGGGTATAAAGTGAATGGCAAATGGACTGGGATGATACAGGACCTTCAGGAAAATAAAGCTGATTTGGGTAAGCTCCCATCCGTTTGCATCATTGATTGATTATCTAAAATTACTGACCACTTAATACTCCAAATAGGTATACCTACACACAGCAGACAGCTAAAGAATCTAGCCTTTTATTTTTTCTTTTTTTAAGATCAAGGTTATCTCGCGACACCTTCTTCAGTTAACATTTTTTTAAATTTCAATTCTGTCCACTGTCCGATCGCGAATTTACTTCGTTTTACACCATATTTCCAACTCATATAGTTTTTTTGTGGCAATGAGTTAATGCATTATTTGCTCTAAAAAGTCCCAATACCTCTAGTTACAATTTCGAGGACGCTTTTGACCCCACTCCTAACAGCCTTTTCCAATAGCGCAAGAGACTCCCAAGTGGAACGTATCAACCATGGCCTTTGAATTGAACAATGTCGAGGCCTTGTCGAGGCTTAGTACTAATTATCTTTCCTGTGACTATAACCGATTCTGTAATCGAGTGATTAAAAAAGTTATTGTAACAGGAACCAACTGTGTGGTTTTTCTGGACCGCACCGAGGTCGCCGTCTACACCGACACCGTGGCTCCAATGAGGATGAGGTTCATCTTTCGCCAGCCTCCACTCTCCTACGTGTCCAATATTTTTGCTTTACCATTCCTTTACGGATCAGAAGGTTATGGAAGCTAAATGTCCTTGGGTGCACATCGATTGCAATTTATAATGCTCTGAGAGCAAAACGTCCTCAATTAAAAACGACTGCTAGTTTTCAAAGCAAAAGGTCCTTATTGCTGATTGTTTGCATTGCAAAGCGTCATGAGAGCTAGATGTCCTTATTTACTGTTTATATGCAATGTAAAACGACCGCTATGTGAAATGCACCTAAGCTAGACATTCTTAAAAACTTCTAATTCCTCTTTTGAGAATACGTTATACATTGTTGTCTTTTCGAATCAGTACTGAATCTGTACCCATCGATTAGTAAAACGGGCTTATTCTTTTGACTATCAATGAAAACCAGTTCCGGTTCCGTACTACAACTTGGATTGTTTTCCATTTTAAAGGATTTAACGACAACATAACATGAAGTTTGCAGAAAAATGTCAATCATAGATAATATTCTAAAGAGGTTTTATCTACACTAATGTTATAAACTCTCATTATTGAGAAAGGCCATCTGCACTAAATACTTTCTGAAATGAGGACGATTTGCTTTTTGGTTGTTTTTTCGTAATGGTCAAATAGATTCAAAGACATTATATCTTGAGGACTAATAATTGGTAAGGCCAATTAGCTTCCGTAACCATTTTAAATTGAGGACATTTTGCTCTCAGAGCATTTTATATTGCAGTCGATGTGCACCCAAGGACAATTAGCTTCCAAAACTTTCTGATCCGTAAAGTACCATTCTCGATGAACGTCTGGTTGGCTATTGTCGTCTGTTCATTGGCTTGCACCGCTACGTTATATTTTACTAGCAAATGGGAGGTTCAGATTGAAAAGGTTTGATACTTTATATTAATAAATTTCATTGTCCAAGGGTGACTGCCTGCATCTATTTTATGATGATAATGACCAAAGTCTGACAGCGATTGCAAGCAGTAACTCGTATTATCTTTTCGCTCAAACTTTCGCGTCGATTGCGTCTCTTTCTTTTTCAGACCACCACCCAACTTACGGGGAGTGTCGGCGATGCTTTATTGGTGACCATGAGTGCGATAACTCAACAAGGATGTGCTTTAGAGCCGAGAAGAACTCCAGGTAGGACTGGAAATCTTGCGACAATCTATTAAAATTCACCACGCATCTAAGTACATTCGAAGAGGCCGGTTCTATATTCCACCAGACTATGGTGTGACAGTTCAATATGTGACACTAAAATTTGTAAATGTGCTTTTTAGAACTGAGTTTTGGGATAACCAATCATTTACACACACACCTAGGACAGAATACATAATAATACCTACTTACCAGAACGTACCTAGTATAAATACCATTTTTAATTTACATTCTCCCAACAGGTCGCATAATGGAGTGGGTTTTCTGTGCCGCCGTGATGGCTCTATACGCAGCGTACTCAGCCAACATCGTGGTTCTGCTGCAAGCTCCTTCCAACTCCATCAAGACCCTGGCACAGCTAGCCACCTCCAAGATGGACCTCGCCGCGAACGATTTGGACTACAACCGTTTTGTGCTCAGTGTAATTGTCTTTCTGAAGGCTTAATATGTCTATTGCTCAATTCAACTAGGAACTATAGTTTCTTAGCTTGGGCGACCATATGCAGCGGGTTTAACGCTCTAAGACAGATTACCACGGTATCACTCCTGTGAAAAGCATAGGGCAAACACTGCAATGCCGCGAAATTAAGTAACCAGGTACCTATACCGACTTAAAAGTATTTCATTGTCTTTTTTATATGTTTAGTTTTCATTGAGAATCATCACGCAGGAATAGTGAACAATCGTAGTATCACTACATAGTATAAAACAAAGTCGCTTTCGCTGTCCCTATATCCCCATGTATGCTTAAATCTTTAAAACTACGTAACGCATTTTGATTTGGTTTTTTTAATAGATAGAGGAATTCAGGGGGAAGGATTTTATGCCCATGCGAAGCCGGGGCGGGTCGCTAGTCTACTTATATAATTACTAGCTGTTGCCCGCGGCTCCGCCCGCGTGGGACTCGGTTATATCGCGCCCGAAAGTAGCCTATGTTTGACCCCAGATCGTTAACTACATCCCTACCAAATTTCATCACAATCGGTCCAGCAGTTTAGCCGTGAAGAGGTGACAGACAGACAGACAGACAGACAGACAGACTTTCGCATTTATAATATTAGTATGGATATGGAAGTATGGAAGTATGGATTAAACCAATAAACCTAAGAGTTGAAAAGTTTGGAAGTTTTTTTTTTTTCATTTGTCTATTATTTTGTATTGTATACTGCCCTTTTATTTTCTTTCAGCCCAGCCAAACATCCCAGGATCCCATTCACCAGAATATCCACGACAGAGTGAACCCGGATGGAGGGGTCGGCAAGTTTTATCACATTTACGAAGGCGTTGAAAGAATCAGAAAGGTATACAATAAAATTTATAATTTTCTTCCTAGTACACGAAAAACAGATAGAAAGAAAAATACAGTAAATAGGTACCTAAGTCTTATTTCCTTCGATCGGTCTTTATGTTTATAAATACTTTTACGTTTCTGGTAAAACCGCAATAATAGTGGAAGGTAGGTACCCACTTTAGGTTTTTGTCGATACAGCCTGTGGATACTAATAGAAATAGGAAGTCACGCGCGGTCTCTAGACGCCAGGCTTTGATTACTATCTATATTTGTTCCGCCAGGCAATTTTTTTATCCATGGGTAACGCTTTAAAAATCCGTTTGTGTTTTAGGGATTATTCGCATTTCACTCCATCGTTGAGCCTGTCTACCACCGGGTCGAAGACACGTTTTTGGAGACTGAGAAATGTGACCTCACCGAAGTGGACTTCATTGGGAGCTTCGACGCCTCCACGCCCGTGAAGAAGGACTCGCCTTATTTGGAAGTACTCAAAGTTGTGTAAGTAGTGGAAGGTAGTGCCATTGTAGAGAAAGACAGGCGCAATCCGCGTTCTTCTTTATTGATCCGAACCATAGTAATATTTTATCGATGTCCAAACTCGAAGGGTGAAAACAAGACCTAGGTAACTATTAGTAATAAATAGTAATTTTCGATGATTTAAAAAGGCTGTCCAGCTTCTTCCATTCCAATCTTAATAAATTCTTTCACCTGGAACTGTTCGAACACTGTTTGATTGATCGGACGGACAACAAGGGTTTTTCAGTCTTGTAGTCCTACTAATCGGACTAATGGGAATTTGACGATCGGAACCTTCGAACCTCGGACCTCGTGGCTTAAGAGAGTACCACTAGTATGAGATTTCATAAACGCAGACGCTATAGCGACTTTGATAGCGATTTAGTATGACAAACCTACAAAAAAATAATTTGATTAAGTTAATTAATTTGAGTTAACCTGTAGGTGTAGGTACAACGAGAAATTCCAACACAAAATCCTCACGCAGTCGCTAGCGTCTGCGTTTATAATCTTATACTAGGGGTACTGGAAGGTTGAAGTTATATAAGTAATTAAGACACGGTTTTCCAGTTACAAACAAATGCGAGAGATGGGCATCCTGTCTGCCCAAAACCGCCGGCTGCAGACGCCGAAGCCCCACTGCTCAGACAAGAAGGCAGCCTTCGCCAGCGTCGGCCTCATGGACCTCCGACCTGTACTGCTTCTGATGTTGTATGGCACACTGCTGTCAGTGTTTATAATGACGCTGGAAATCATCTTGTTTAGATTGTAAGTATAGCTGTCGCGAACAGTGTTGCAGACTTAGATAGGCTATAAAATAGAAGATAGGCTAAGGTGATCCCTTCTCATCAGCTGGCCGTATGTGTGTTTACCTACTTAAGTACTTATTAATATGAAAAAAATGTTAAATTTTCGCGCCTCTAGAATCTTACCGCCTGGGCTTTAGGGCAAATCAATGGATTTGCCCTAATGCTGCATCCCTCATCAATGGATGAGGGAGTGATGAGGGAGGCAGCTTAACGATATTTCCAAGGAATATGGTATGCTGGCAGAGCTGGCACAGAATAGTTAACCCCGAAAACCGGGACAGCCTGTCCTGCGCGAACTTCATGCCCGAGCCCGACACATAAAAATCGGGATATTCTTTCTAATTTATTGTGATTGCCGACCCGCCAAATTCGTTTGAAACGTCTAATAATATAGTACACCTAATTTAATGAATTATTTTAATCTTTGCAGATCAATTTTTTATAGAAAAAAGAAGAAAGACTTGATGCTAAATGGTTGGAATTTAGAGTTTATTCAATAATTAATTAATAGTTGGGCGAGCAATAGATTTAAAAAATCGCGAAAATGTAGCATTTAAATAAATTCAAAAACATACACCTCATATTACTATCTAGATCTACTTATCTATAGTCTAGATAGCACCAATTTTCTTTGTTAGTTACGAGTAGGTATGAACTTAGTTTTGTAGGTAAAGCTCTTCCGCATTGAAAGCGCCGTGTTGTTCGAAGGTACCTATCTATAGCTAGAATACCTACGTCTACCTAGTAGCTTAGCTTAGCGTAGCTTACATTAATTAAAATAAGTAAGTACTTAGTTCATTATTAAATATTTTTTCGAAATTCGTATTGTGCCATTTGTATAATTTCACGTACCTGGTGGCCTACTATCATCTCTAAAAACTATGCAAGTTCCAGTAAGTAAGCGAGACAGCGCAATACATGATGTAAGGCGACATCTCCCTTACTCACTGGATCTTGCATGGTTTTAAGAGATTGTGGTAACCCCCAAAGCCGCAGAATGGACATGTAGGTCCTGTATCTAAAGCCGTAAAAATACGTTACCAAAACACTGAAACTAGTAATGTCAATGTCATTACATACATGGTCGGTCTGCCATGTTTTAGTTGTCAGCTGAGTGTTAAGGATTATGGAAGAGGTTAAGTTTTGGTTTTTACAATAGGATTTTAGAATAAGGGAACAAGTATAGATTTTTATGTTACAATTTGTTTTAATTTAACATTAGATTGTCTAAAATTGATAAAAAAAAGGAGCTGTTCATAAAAAAGATGAAAAGAATGGCTTCCATTAGAAAATATATAGGTAAGTTAAACAATTATCAATACATATTTAGCAATAAATCTGTTTCGGTTCAAACGATACAATAAATTAATAAACTACTTTATATTTTCAGACATAGGCGCAAACCTTACTGATGAAATGTATCAGGGTGTATATCATGGATCCAAGAAACATGAGGCAGACTTGGATAAAGTTCTGAACAGAAGTTGGAATTGTGGATTGGACAAGATGATCATCACCGGTGGTAGTCTCACAGACAGTAAAAAAGCCATCAATCTCTCGCGCACAGATTGTAAGTGCTTATGTTTAGCATTGGAATAGATAATGGTATAATTTACTTATTAATTGTAATGATTTAGATTGCTTTAATGCCTATTTTAACTTCCTCATTACCGCGGCTCCGCCCGCGTGGATCTCTGTTATGTCACGCCCAAAAGTGATCTATGTTTGACCCCAGGTCCTCAACTAAATCCATACCAAATTTCATCAAAATCAGTACAGCAGTTTAGCCATGAAAGCCTAACAGAATTGAAAAACATCGAGATAGAGATACACAAGGAAAGGAAAGGAAGGAACCCGGAGTACCTAGATGCAGAAGTAAATCTCTGGTGCAAATGCAGAGCAGACCTGACCCCAGATGAACTGGGATAAGGGGTGGACAAAGAAGAAGTATAGATAAAGAAATTACAAATAAACAAAGCTATATTTTGATCAATTATATAGCAACTAGCTTCCGCCCGGTGCTTCGCCCACATGAATTTCCCACGGGAACAGTGCTTATTCCCGGGATGAAAGGTACCGTATGTCCTTCTCAATACTCCTAGCTATGTGTATGCGAAATTTCAGGAAGATTGGTTCAGTAGATAGAAGGTTCATAAAGAGGTAACAAACAAATATGCAAACTCACTTTCGCATTTATAATATTAGTTGGTGTGGCAACACTATCGCCACAGAATTAGTAATAGCTATCGCCACAATAAATATCTACCTAGACTAACTACTTCCAGAAATAGTGAAAAAAAATATATAGACTGATCGCCGCCGCTGGTGACAAGAGAGCTGGCTGTTTCTTCGCCCAAAGGATTAGCATAGCTATCCAGAGGGGGAATGCAGCCAGTGTTCTTGCTACCATGCTTCACGGGCAAGAGGAAGAAGCATTAGAATTTTAAAATATTTTAGTTTTATTTATTTTATTTTATTTTTTCGTTTATTCTTTTGTACATAAAATTTGTAAATAGTAGTAAACATAAACTAATAAATTCATATTATAGACAGAAATAATAAAATATTCAAATGTTGAAATTAAATGGAAAAGAATTCAACATTATGTTCTAAATGGAATATCATCAATTTCAGCTAGACTGTTTTCTACCGTAGGATGTCACCCAACAAGATGCAATGATTTTGTGACCAACCCTGAGAACTATCTAAACAGACTGCGAGAGCTGATCTCGGAGAATAAAGATAAAGTAGTGGCCATTGGAGAATGCGGATTGGACTATGAACGATTGCACTTTTGCAAAAAAGATGTGCAGTTGAAGTGAGTAAAAGAATTAAATCTTTATAACTGTCGAAACTCAACTTGTTATTATTCAAGGTATTTATTTTATTTTTGAGGCTTCAGCCTCAGTGTGACTATGCCAGCCTCATGGGAAAACCTAAAAGATGTATGGATTTAAGCTTGGGAACCCAGAATACAACTATATTTTGTGTGTCCTCCAAAATTTGTAAATAAATATGGCTTCTCGTGACAAAGGTGATTCAACATTACATTAAGGTTATTATTGTTATAATATTATTATAATATTATATGTTATAATATTATTGTGTTCCCGGCCGGACTGCTAACTGGTAGTCATGAAGGAACCATTTGTAAATTTTGTAAGTTAGACATAGACGTAGTGAAGTAGTCATATACATTTATATTTTTCAGATTTTTTGAATACCAACTACAGTTGAGTCGAGAGTTCCAATTACCCCTGTTCCTGCACTGCCGAGCAGCTGCTGATGACCTGCTGGATATCCTGAGTAGGAACCGAGATAAGGTAGTGGGGGGTGTAGTGCACTCTTTTGATGGGTCCGAAGATGCGTTGAACAAGATGCTGGCCTTGGGATTGTATATAGGAATCAATGGATGGTAATTATAGGAATTAAAATATACAAATTGTGACGTCGCGCATTCCCCTACGGCGGTCCTTCCTCGCTGCCCCGCACCGCATCACCCCCGACGGCCATATATAAGGCTGCGCGCGTCTACTAGAAGACCTCTTTCGGCTGACCTCACCATCTCAAGTTAAGTGGCTGGCTATTTCATAGCGGCTGCCTGACTGGATTTCGTGCCTACTTTGATCTCACGACCCCTATAATCTCTCATTAACGGTTATCCTTAAGAGTCTAACCTTTTGTAAAGTACAAATAATAAATATTGTGCGATTCGCTGAAACCTGGATTTATCTTCTCTCCTCACACATACCTTAAGTAATTAGTAAATTCCACCTACGTTATAAAATCTATCCTACTTTACACTAAGGGATACTGATCATTGTCCCCAACTTCAATTCAGACCACTGGTGGCCAACGGGAATGATTTATGTATTTTGTGTCATTGGCCCCCACTTTAGGACAATGCCACAACTTTTTGAAGTATTCCAGATAAATTTTATAAATGATTTTCCTTGTCCACCAGTGATGGCGAATGTGCGCGCAGAATGTGGCAAACATTTTCACGTAGAAAAAAGTGCGCGTGCGTTTTGTTCCCTCGACGTAACGGGACTCGACATCGAGGGAATAAATCCGCGTGCCATCTCCTGTTTGATTTAATACTCTTAGCTTTTAGACAATGCAGCCCTCCAAACAATATTTTTTTCAGCTCACTACGAACAAAAGAGAATTTGGAAGTAGCAGCAAAAATACCATCTGACAGACTTATGATAGAGACAGACTGCCCCTGGTGTGAAGTGAAGGCGACCCATCCAGGGTATGGGCATGTTGTCACCAAGTTTCCCTCAGTCAAGAAAGAGAAGTACAACATTGAGTCTGACAGTCAAGTGAAAGGACGGAATGAGCCGAGTAATATTGTGTAAGTTGTATATTAACTTCCGAAGGTCAGACTGCAGTCGCTTCCTTGTTGCAAACAGTACCGCATTATCATTTCAGCTGCAGACTGTGCACTGCTGAAGGATTCCTAAAATGACCGGTTGGTAGCGGCCTGCTTCCAACGCCTCAAAATTTCTTCATTTATCTTAGTGTCGCCATATATAAGGACAATGATTAAGTGTACTCTGGGCCCTGAAGCATGAGCTGATGATATAACTGGGAAACAGGGTTTGGATGAAGAGAATTTAAAATTTATATCACCTATAAGAATTATTTGTGCAATTTATAACACCTTTAAGAAATGTTTCTGAAAGAAATTGAGAAGATCAATATTAGTAGTTTTTACAATAATCTTTGCTTGTTTCAGACAAGTTCTAGAGATCTTGGCGGCGATACGAAAAGAAGACATTGACCAACTAGCGCAGACAATTTATGAAAATACCAATAAGTTATTTTTTAATAAATAAATATGTGTCACATTGCTTTTTTTAAAACTTAGTTTACGACATTATAATTAAACGCGTGTATAACTAAAGCGTAAGCGAAAATATTTTTATACTATCACCAGATGGTACTTTTTTTAGTTAATGACGCTCTTTGGTACCTAAACAAGCGCATGAAACACCTGTGGTAAGTAATATTAGATGCTATAAAATAAAACTAAAGAATTCACTAACAATATTTTATTGTGACTTCTTACACTTACTCAGCACATAACATTAATCTGTCATATAAATGGCCAGTCTGACAAACTACGTTTCGTGTTCAAATTTTTAAAAAATTGGGAGCAAGGAATGCAATGAAAGCTGAAATATTTGAATCATTTGGAGCAAAAAATACATGTACTTGTAAAATAAATTGAAATTGGTATAGATGGTAACTTGTACAAATATTTCTATCATCCACTAGTGAAGTAAAAAAAGCACATCAAAATTGCTTTTCTTACTTCTCAAATATCAGAGTTCATTGTTTAATATTTATTGTAATTTTAAGAACAACCATATGTGTGAATTTCTCGTCTGTTTATGTTCTGAAAATGTATTTGGCACAGACAGTTCTTCCAGAACGAAAATGATCAATAAATCCGGCATTACAAGAAAATAGTCGTCAGACCGCCATGACACCGAAATTCACCACTCTTTTATAAAAATCCTGTTATCTCTAAACACAAACTCGCAAACAAATAAATATACTACAAACTTACCACTATTCGCTTCAGTTAATTAATATAATTTCATTGGATGTTAATTTACAAAATATATTCAAATGAAAACCCAAGGGTAACTTGGTATAAATGCAAGAAGGAATGTAAAATTTGTGTCCAATACTGATTTTAGAGATTTCATTCAAAATAATACTAAATAATTTACAAAATTTGTCATGACATGATTTTAAAAATAGATTTTTGATGATATGATATTATTGCGTCTGTTATAATGATCTTTCGTTGTAAGGTTAGCCAATTGTACTGTATTTTAAAAAATAAATAAAATATTCTCGGGTTTCCAAGGAGGCATGTGTAGATGGAGGATAGTAAATTCAATATAAATAATTTGTGCATACTGAATATTAATAATATTAGCCCTTAGTAAATCTATCAACTAAACTGGAAACTTGAAGAAAATAAAAATATTGAACATGAAAACAGCATTATATTTATAAAAAAAAGTAGCTGATAGACTAACTCCGAGCTTGAAATTGACGAAATATTAATACATAAACATGAATAAAAGGCCGTACACATAGGAACAGAAATATAGAGAGGCAAAATATTTACAATTATTAAAATACACAAATACGATGTGAACACAGCCTTTATAATTTTAAAATTATTCTTGTTCACTTTTTCATGACCAAAGTTGTTACTGGCACGTTATAAAACAAAAATATATTCCTCCATCAGCACATGGTAGAAACATCACGTGAAGTATTCACCACACTCTTCAGGGTATCTCCGAGTAAATGTTGACCTGCTGCCGGAACCAATGGAAGTATGTAGTCATGTGGTCCCTGGTGATGTTGAGTGCGGTTTCAGTTTTGTTTTGCAGGATCTCTGGCGCCCATTCTCCACTGTAATGCGAATGTCTTTATTAATACTTTGTAATTCCGCTGATGACACGCTTAGATTATTATTTATTACTGGTTAAGGTAAAAAAGAAATGGGTGCTTTAATTAATTCACAAAATGTAACCTGAAGAAATATGCCATATTTTTTATAACTTTAATAAAAAAAAAAGCAAAATAAGCTCAGTTTAAAACCAGATATACCATTTAAATTGTAAAATTGTACTGGTCAATTGAAATTGTAAACATATTTTGGTATTTTTAATCAACTAAATTTATCTCCAGACCAATTTCGGCCACAGCAATTTGACATCTGGCTACTAAGAGCAACTACATGAGCTCTCGAGTAACTGAAATAGCCAATTTTTGCAGAGAATGTGCGACCACATTCACCGTAAGTCAGCACCCCTCCGACATAATTGACTGGTTTAGAATGTGCATATAACATATGGCATGAAATCATTGCATCTACAAAAAACTAAACTATGATATGCTTTTGCTTCATGAGGTTATAGTGAACCACTTCACTGTCCAATGAGTCACATCATCACATGTGAACAAATCAATTGTTTTAAGAACTATTGCCATAAATTTATGGACAGATAAGTTATTAAGCATAAACATAAACATTTATAAACATACGATGGGCTTTATTTTCATGACCGTCCGCTTGCATGACGTCAACCATTGTTGGCAATGATTTTGGTGGAATCCGCCACTAGTCAAAGAAAGGTATGAATAACTTAAAACTTCTATTATCTTCTTAAAACACTCACGAAAATAATAATGGTGCTCTATTCTTAAACAGGAAACAGCAATAATAAGCTAGATAAATACATACACAAAAACTTTGGTCTTCAAATAATCCGCAGTGAACTGGTAATAATTACTCGAATACTTCTTAACAACTTCATAACCAGATGAAGCGTAACCCTGGACATTGTCTATAAGTCCCGGCACATAATGCTCTATCGTCGCCACAACGACCGGAGTCTTCTCTATGACATAATCCTTCACATTCCCGTACAACACTCCGGATTTCTTATAGGCAACTATGAATAAATCTTTAGATAGTTGCGTGTACGGTTTACAAATCTCTATGGTTTGTGCGTAGTAAATCGGTGCGTTTGTTTCGAGCCATAGATAGCCTCGTGCTGACGTTGATAATGTCTTTTGCCATGCGCGCTGACTGTGTTCTAGAACACCGAGGTCGTTCAGGACTTTGCCAGTTGCACTTTCTGTAATAAAAGATGTGAATGTGACACTATAGAAAATAAAAAGTCTAAAACTACATCTAATTCACTTTTCTTTTCACTACATGTAGGTAGTTTTTTCTCAATATGTTTCTTTGTCCAAGAGCGTTTCCCACTAATCCTAAGCTTACACTTCAGTACCCATGTAAGCGTTAATCATGGTCGAAGAATGGGCACTCTAATAGTTATGTATGAAAGTGTATGTTTAAAATTTTTCTCACCTAAACTATTAAACTTATTTAGATAAAATTTGCTACATAGATAGTATAAAACTTAGAAGATTGTTCCTGTGACTTAAGGACTTGTTTTACCATTTAAAGATTTCCCCAAGAGTGGGAAGTGTGAGTTGACTAAGTATAGCATACAAGAAAATGATATAGTTAAAAAATGAAAAGCTTACAATAGTAATGAATTGAAAATCAGATTTCCTTAATCAATTTCAATTATTCTAAATCAATCTCGCAATATTTACATGTGAAAGTTGATTAAACTGGAGCATATCAAATTCACTTGAAGCCCTTTTCTATACAAGTGCTGTTATCAGTTACATTACAATGCACTCTTATCAAGCTAACATTTGATCTGTGAACACAAGTACATGACATGCTCATAGTGGAGTGACAGTTAGTTTACTTATTGGAGGGTTGCTTGTTGAAAGCGTGTTAAACATACATTTACATAATAATTGAAACATTTCACTTTAAAATTAAAAATTGTAATTGACAAAGAAAATTAAATAATAGACAGAGCACATAATAGAAATGCTAAAGTGCATGTGTATTTGTTTGTTTGTTACCTCTTCACACTTTATCTACGGAACAAATCTGGTTAAAACTTCGCATACACATAGTTAGGAGTCTGAGAAGGACATAGGGTACCGTTCATACCGGGAAAAAGCACTTTTCTCGAAAATCACGCGGGTGAAGCCGCGGGCTAAAGTTGGTTGATATTATTTAAAAAATAAAAAATACAGACTAATTAATTAAAGAATAGAGCTTTTGTACACAAGTTTCATATTTATGCTACTTATTTTGTAAATGTATGTGACCCAAGATACAGCCTTTAGCCTCATTTAGTCTTGCCAGAGCTCAAACAAATTTTCTAATTTCGTAATATTAAATTAGGTTTTTATGTAATGTAAAGAAATAAAATAAAACATTCCAAAGATTGTAGGTAAATTTTAGGAAAAAACAAACATGTTAGGTCTTTTTTTATTATATAGCATTTTGTCTAGCATGGCAGTGTGGCCCACTGACAAACATTGGTGTACTTTAATCTTGTTTTTCAATGTATCTACCTAGTCTGCAGTCCTACATAGCAGAGAATTTATTCTTATTGAAATAATATTATGAACTGTTGTTTACAAAGATAACAAAGTTCACACTGTGTTGATAACGAACATGAACAAGTATAAACATAGTCATACATCATATTACTTTCACTTACATACTTTTGAATTTTTTTTCTAGATTTTTATATTAATTTTTGTTCAATATTTACTGAATTGACACCAAACATAAGGTTAAAAAATTTCATGGTCTACATTATAATTATAAACTACTACTTTACTTTTCTTTTAATTTTGTCAGTTACTACCTTTAGTGTTATAAGAAAAATAGTAAAAATACTTACTAGGGAAGTTGCCACCAACTCTGTACACATCATAAGACACCAGGCCTCCAATGCTGACCAGCAGAAGGAAGCTAGCCCAGAGCCAAGGGAATCTTCTAGTACTCGTCATTCTGTCTAGAATATCCTGCAATGAACATAAGAATTAACACTCGCATACTCGAATTTTTTGTTGGACTTTCTGGCCAGCAAGCGAATGGACCTTTCTGAAGCAGTGTACCCTGACCTGGAGGACTATAGGCACTTCGCACCAGGTGATGTTCTGAAGCTCATGCAGTCCTTCTTCAGAAATCCCAGGGTGGGTGAGTAAGGGATGAGGTAAGTAAAAAGAACCCAAAGGTCATCCTTCTTATAATTTAAGACCCACTCTTAAAATAAATGGTCTGCTTGGGATAAGACAATTTTCTGTATACATATCCTAATTTGTAAACATATTTGCTGCAATTGAAATAGTGGAATAAAAACTTGGGATATTTTTTAAAATTCAAATTAAATGACAGAGCTGGCTGGCTGTTAGTAGAAATCATTGTTTGACCTTACAAAAAACTTTCCAAAGAAATTTATTTGCATGAAAAACATATTCAAGGTCATAACAATGTGTTGATGTTACTAGTCAGATTGCAGCACCATCATTAATTTTTCCCTGAACAGTATCTCTAAAGTTTTATAAGGCATGTCTCCATAGTGAATATGAGAGGAGAAAAGCTTTGTTTTAAACAACCAATAGAAATTTGTTTTGCCAAGAGACCACACACCTGGCTCAAAATTGATATGACTGGAATATACTAACTGCCGATTTGGATTATGGTGGTCATGACCCTAAGCTATGAGGAACACGACTTGAAACAAGAAGAAATTTGTTAATCACACATCTTGTCTCTATCCAGCATTAGTGGATACTTGTTAAGTAGACTGGTGGAGTCCAGTACCCCTTGTATGAGATTTTATAAATGTAGAAGCTAGCAACTGAGTAGCGATTTTGTACGACAAACCTACACAGTGTAGCTGGCGGAGAGTAAGGCAACTATGAAATTCCATATAACTTACATTTTATATATTCAATTTCTTGCCGTCTAGTGACATAAGTGCATTTTTAATACAGGAAATAACTCATCTTTAATTATTGAAATTATAAATAGCTAAATTTACATTGTAAAGTGTATACCTACCTAATCCAGAAACATGATTAACAAATGTAAAATTAGACATCCAAAAATAGCCCAACCCTTACTGAGAATAAAACAAACAGGAAATATAGGTACATCGCTAAAAAACCCATTCTGAATGGACATTGTATGTAAACATCCTCATAAATTGATTGAAATTTTTAACAAAAAGAAATAAAGATACAGCATGATGAAGAATTTACAAATAAACTTCATATTTAATTGAAAACACCTATTACTTAAGTACTTATAAATTGAGAGTGGTTTTGAAATTGCGATTTACATTTGTATAGCATAAAACATACCTACAAATTTTAAATATTTACAAATTAACATATTTTAATCAAATTATGATGAAGAAACATATTGGTAGATGGAATAGTTAACACTTAACCTCAAATTTAGCATAAACTTGTTTACAAAGAACAAAGCACTGTTTGTTTGTCCGGTACATACAGGTCGAATAGGAACGCCTTAATTTACTTGATGGAAACTAATTTTACCTGGCTCCAACCAAAAAGTATCAAAACAAGGTCACAATACGAAGCCACCTCCCGCGGTCTAACGGATATAACATATTTTACAGTTATTACGGACGAGTGGGTACTCGACGAGAATAACAAAGTGGTTTTTCTGGTTTCATTCACGGAGCAAAACTACGCGCATCTTTACTTAGAGCACCAATACGATCACATAGAACGATTTTCACAAAATAGGCGAATCACACAATGTAATACACTGAGAAAACTTAAAAAAACAGATGGAATATTTACCTATTTTGTGTCGAAATATTATTGAAATGAATTTGTATTATTTTCGAAGGAAATTTTATTTCACTAACAAAAATGTCGTCGACGCTCGATTTTAACTTTTTCACAAATGACATCTTAGGGTTGCCAGCTTATCTGACGTTTGTTATGTAGACAGTTCAAAGTTCACTAAAGTCTGTGCTAAAAAAGCAAGACACGTGTCTATGACCTTTCGTATAAAAAAAAAAAAAATTCTTTTTTTTTTAAATACTTTTTACGGCCATGGAAACTAGTCCTTTAAGGCCTCTCTTCATTTTATTAATCTTCTTCAGCCCTACTCAAAGAATTTATATATAACACTAGAATGCTCACGGAGGACAAAAGCCGTTCCCAAATAAAACTAAAAGAGGAAAAGGGACACCTACAAATTTTGGACCTTTTTCTGGAACTTTAGGTATTTGTATGTAGGCTTTAAAGAAAAATCAACTTTGCAGTAGAGTAATAAGAATTAATTTTGAATGTTGTTTTTTGCGATTATTATTATTCGTAATCATTCTAGTGTTTTATATAAATTCTTTGGTCCTACTTTAGTCAAGTCAAGTCAAAAAGTCAAGTCAGTAGTCTAGTCAAGTGATAAGTCAGTCGGATGGCTAAGTGAAGCGGTGGAAAAATTTCACTTAGCTATAACTTGGAGATTTTGGTGACAAAGGTAAAAGTCACATAATCGACACTGTACCACTTCCCAACACTCACGCTTGTTCCCGAACACTTTGCGAATAATAATCCACCAATATTAATCACAAATACTCGAAAAAACCTAAGTTTTGGAAATTAAATACAGCGCCGACATAGCGACAGTTTACTTTCCCTCCAAAAACTCTCAAAAATGTTATTCATCGAACAATCTAAATCAAAAAGATACCTCGCCTAAATGATTAAACGATAAATTATTCAGCCATAAGCAATTTCCTTAATTTTTTTCTGTTTACAATACGATTGCATTCGGCAACGCGCATATGACACTTAGTGTTTCAGGCGTCCATAGGCTAACGGTAACCACTTATCATCAGGTGGGTTGTAGTTTGCCTGTTAGCCTACGGAATTATATTAAAAAAGAAATTACCTGGCATATCTTGTGAGCCTTTAAAACAGTTTCATCCTTCTTCTTGCCCTTCAAAACATCAGCACTCACTAATTTGTATTCCGTCACTGTAACCTTCAAAGACTTCCTCTTTAATTTTGAACTGACTTCTTCCCAGTTCTCATCTACAAAAAAAGATAATGTTATTTCAACGAAAACGAGGGAAAACGTACAGGGGGGTTACTACCGTCTCTTAAAACCGTGCAAGAATAATTGAGTAAGGGAGATGTCGCCTTACATCATGTATTGCGCTGTCTCGCTTACTCACTGGATCTTGCATGGTTTTAAGAGACGGTAGTAACCCCCCAGGCGGGGCTATAGCTCAGAAGATACCTGCCAGTGTGTCTTTCCCCAGACCATCGCACATCTATTGTCTTCACACTTAAGACTTGTATGAAGTCACTGATGATAGTGCCCTGTTCGGATTAAAACTACACATACAAGTTTTATGTGTATTTTTAATCCAAACAAATATAATTTGGTTGTCAACTTGCTAAAAAGATTTCATGTTTCTATTCTTCTCTCAATATTCTGTCATCTTTTATCGTAGCGATTTCCCAGTTGCATCCTATCAACAGTCAAATTTCCTGCTCCAAGGACTTCAAGCAAGAACGAAGCTGAAGTAATTTAATCTCAGCTACTGAAGGGAACAATAAAACCTATTCGATACCACGAAATAGCTAATCATGGACTGATCATAGACTACAAAAATTGTTTTCAAAACTTACTAATATAATCAAGAAGTGTCGCCGATTGCTTAGAACACCTATGGAACAGCTGTCTCCAAGTGGAATTGCAGGAGTCGTCCCTCTTAAGACATTCGACTAGGCTTTCCACCAGCACCTTGGTATATGGGTCTACGTTAGGACCGCTGAGGAACTGGTTGGGGAGCTTCTTCATAATCTGATTGAAGGTCACTTGTAGCTTATTGCCACTTCTACTGAAATACATATCCTGTGGAAGGGAAGATAGTTTATAGATTTTTTTCAATTTATCAAACTATTCCTATTTTCAGGCTTATTACCAGACTATGGCGAAGCCAAAAGGAAGGGTAATGATTTTGGTAGTTTTTATCCTTTTTAGACACCTTTTTAACATAGTGGGGTTATAGTTTATTAACTTTATTTTTATTATGGCAATAAGCAGCCTACGTATTATGACAACTTATACTAAAAGTTGTCTATTCCTGCTGGTTCTCCCTTATACGAGTAGGATAAGAAGCCTATCTTATCCAGGCGGTAGTTGCTCCATTGTTAAAAACAATGCCCTCATACCAATATCTAATTATCTATTACTATGATTAAAGCAAGACGGTACAGTAGATAGACGGACGATAAATTGATTCATACATTTTGTATGAATCAATTTATATTCCATCCGGGCCCGCTCGGCTCACTATTAGACCACGTTTGTAATATAAATTGTGTAGCATGGACGGGCCCAGGCTCGTCCACACCCCAGCCCTGGCACGGCCCGCTCTAATGAGAATCATCCTTAAAGCGTAATTGAGGACTGGAAAACACGTAAAAATAAACTTACCTTATATTTAATTAATTGCTCAATAAGGTCACTTGACAAATCCTTTGGCAAACCATTCCGTTTGCCATTCACCAGGTCGCACATGGCCAACAGTTGGTCCAGGCTGATTTTGTTGTCCATACCCTCATACCTGTCCATAAGGCTAGATAGATATACCACAACGAACTTCGAATAGCTTTTCAATTCAATCACAGGCAGGTACAATTCTTGCCAAGCTGCAAATAAATTTCAGCATTATAGCATTTTTTTTTTGAAGATCAAGCAAGATTTTCTGAAGACATATGTCACTTTTGCATTAAAAAACTCTTAAAATAAGATTGCAATAAATCATTGATTTAAATATTAAAACCTACATGTAGAATATCAAACCATTCTCTGAATTATATGGCTTTATTCGATAAAATTAGCGTATGATAATAACAATCACATTGAACACAATAGATAGTTGACAATGTCGTGAAAAATAGAAAAGCTCTATGAAGGGAAATGAGGCCGCATATCACCACACTAAATAATATTTTAAATTTTTTTGTTGCCGAAGAATACTCTTTTTGAAAATGCCGCTTCGGTCCCTCTACCTCTTCAATGTACATTAGG
This sequence comes from Apomyelois bistriatella, assembly GCA_947044815.1. Lineage (NCBI taxonomy): Eukaryota > Metazoa > Arthropoda > Insecta > Lepidoptera > Pyralidae > Apomyelois > Apomyelois bistriatella. The sequence goes on from OX345705.1 coordinate 2,513,144, forward strand.
TGTTCAAACATTGGATATTGCTAATATGAAAAATATACGAGGTGAATTAAACAAGATAACAAATATCAAAACAATATTTCCTACCTAATGTGGATGCTGACACGAGCACTCTTGAACTGATAAATCAACTTGCACCTGAGATGTTAGTTATCTATGTTGATAAGGGACGAGATAAAAGATATCTCATATGACATGATGACAAATTTGACCCAGAATCTTTTTTTGGTGGTAGATAAATATTTTACGTAGTTTACACTTATCAAAACCTTATAATAGACTAGCTGTTCCCCGCGGCTTCGCCCCGCGTGGGACTCGGTTATATCGCGCCCAAAAGTAGCCTATGTTTGACCTCAGGTCGTTAACTACATCCCTACCAAATTTCATCACAATCGGTCCAGCAGTTTAGCCGTGAAGAGGTGACAGACAGACAGACAGACAGACAGACAGACTGACAGACTTTCGCATTTATAATATTAGTATGGATTTACAAAAAATTGCCTGTAGAGAGACCGCGCGCGATTTCCAAATTATATGTTTTTAATGAATGAATATTTCTCAAGAAGTAGCAGGCCGGTCATATAAATGCTGAATATTATAGTTGTCTAACTCGTACCATGTAAGTTCTATTATCTTTAATGTGCCAACGGCTCGAGAAATGAAAAATAAAAATAAAAGATCTTTTTCAAACTGCCTTAACAAGGACAGGCTTATAACTTATAAGCCTGAACAGGTATCTTATAACTTATAAGTTAAAATTCCAATAAAATAAAAACTACCTTTAAAGCCCACAAAGAAATCAGTCAGGCACCTTGTCATGACACCCTTAAAAGGGACAGGGCTTAAATTCCCTTCCAATCACAGAGGATATAAAGAGTGTAGCTGCCCTATTGTCCTTTTCCTTAGAAACACAGTGTCCCTGAATATAGCGAGGAGTGGGAGGGTGATATGCTACATACACCCATCATTATTTAATTATAACATATAAAAAAATGTTGCCAATTAAAAGTCTATTTATTGCGATCTAATGTATACCTTACTAAGAAATCAGTCAGGTTTCCTTGGCCAAAAGCCCATAAGGAACCGGCCTATATGCCGCCTAAGAGTTTCTATAAAAAATAAATTATTACCTTTAAGGCCCACGGAGAAATCAGTCAGGCCTCCTTGCCCAAAAGCCCATAAAAGAGACAGGCCTATAGGTGGCCTGTTCTGATAAGAGTTGCGAAGACTGACGCTCTTCTGTACTGACGCGATGCAAAACTCCGGGTAGTCATTTGCAAGCATTTGAAGAAGCAGCCTGTGCCCATTCACCGATTGACCTGATCCAATAAAACGTGTATTTGGATATAAAAAAGCTATTTTATTTGGTAAAGGTGTGTATGGATAGTATTAAAGGAATAAATAAAAAAAATTAAAGAAATAAAAAAAAATACAACATCTTCTATAAACATTAAAGTTATGATGTAAAAAGAGCCAATAAGTGTTAAGAGGGTTGTTGCTTTTTGCGCCAAATGTTATTAGATTTTTGGTAAGACATTTTTACGAGAACATAGTTCTTTTTTAAAGTAGTCAACACCTTTTATTTGAACACAGCAAATCTAGGGCTCACTAGTATATAAATAAAAGAATACACATTACATACCTCTGCTCATATCATTGGCAAGAGCAGTCAAAGTGACATCAAAGAACAACTGTGCATTGGCTTTTCCTGCATCTTGTAGAACATTCTCGAGACTGGTTCTGATCTCCGTAGGTACAACAGAAAGTGGGTATGATGGCGGGTAATGAGAAAATGTAGGGTCTTCAACATCAATTTGGGTTTTGGAGTTGAGGAAATTGGCAACCTCCTTCAACCATACAAGGGGTGCATTTGAGAAGCGAATTTTATTCGTTGTTATCAAATTCGCCAGTTCCGCTGGATCGATCTGAAAGGGAAATTGAATTATTTTAATTTTATTATGTGTAAAGATATAAATCTAGTCAAGCGTGAATCGGATTTGTGTATCAGTGGTTATAGCACCCGGAATTCATATTTTATATCTTACTAGCTGTTCCCCGCGGCTTCGCCCCGCGTGGGACTCGGTTATATCGCGCCCAAAAGTAGTCTATGTTTGACCTCGGGTCGTTAACTATATCCCTACCAAATTTCATCACAATCGGTCCAGCAGTTTAGCCGTGAAGAGGTGACAGACAGACAGACAGACTTTCGCATTTATAATATTAGTATGGATATTATATCTAAATCTTAATTTATGCGTGCGGTCTCTGTCACCCTTCAAACTGGAACACAATAATGAGAAGAAGTATCAGAAGTAGGTGAGAGGCATTCTAAAGCATGAATTTCTTTTCAGCCAATTGAATGATTTAAACATGCAGTGTCAAAAGCAGACTGCAGTTGACTAGTACAAAGTTTGCTTTTGATGGCAATCAAACAACCTTTCAGAGATAGTTTTGCCTCATTAGTCCCATTGATTTATCCTGTGTCAGGCTCATTCATTCATCATTCATTCATTTTGTGTAGGTGTCATGGTCAATCGATGGTCAATGGTGTGTGTGTTAGGCTTTATATCTGTACAACGAAAAATGTATACGTAAATCCATACTAATATTATAAATGCGAAAGTCTGTCTGTCTGTCTGTCACCTCTTCACGGCTAAACTGCTGGACCGATTGTGCTGAAATTTGGTAGGGATGTAATTAACAACCTGAGGTCAAACATAGGCTACTTTTGGGCGCGATATAACCGAGTCCCAAGCGGGGCGAAGCCGCGGGGAACAGCTAGTAGTATATATATATGTAAATAGATATAAAAAAAACATACAGCTTCGAAAGCACCCTCCAATGTTTTTGGTGGCTTAGGTTTTGGTGGCTCTGCTTTTTTCTCTTGTGCCTTCTTTTTTTTCGCACCATTTTTATTTTCCTTTGCCGGTTTTCTGTCATCATCGATCTCCATGCCAGCATAGAATGATTTTATTTGAGAGTGTGAAACTAAAACAATAAAAGTAGTATGGTACGACTATGATGATGATATGATGATGACTTGTTAGTATCATCGTAGTCGTATGACTATGATGATTATACTAACAAGTCTTGAACTTACTTTGGGGCTAATTCAATCTGTTATTTAATTTTGTCCCTATATATTTACAGTCAAAACCGTTTATGGCGACATCGTTTAGAACAACATACCGGTTAAAATGACCAAAATCAACGGTCCTGGCTGAATGATATATGACCGCCTTATTACAAACATTGGTTTTTACGACATTGTTTACTACAACATACCGCATTAAGCGACCACATTTGGTTAATGTTTTGGAGAATTATATCTGTAAAACCCCTGCTCAGCTGTATTGTAAACAATTTGAATAGGTAACAGTATCCACATCTGGCACAGCAACATGGTCAATGACTATTATCATAAAAGTAAACAAAGTGTAGGGTCTTTTGTAATCCTTAGGAACAAAGCACATGCATACTGTAGCCTCAAGGCTCGCTTAGTAATATCTCTTCAGTCAGCTTGTTACTTATCTGAACACAAGACGCACCAGAACATATTGTTATTCAAAAATGATGGAAAAATGATATTGTTCTTTTATATTACACGTTTGTATTGAAGTAAACAAAAAGTTGTTTAATTTCCTACATACATGAATATACATATTATTTTTCCTATTAATATCTGTCACTGGTTATTACAACTATCGGTTTTTACGACAAAATATGAGTAGTCCCTTCGATGTCGTTATAACAGATTTTGACTGTATGTAAGTATGTTTTGAATGTTCTATTGATTTGCCATATGTTAAGTCCTTAATAATCCTTAACTGATTTTGATTTCATCCAGCTGGAGCATTTTTATATACCAATAGTAATTTAAAAATCTTTGGGAAAGGATGGCTGACAACTAAAATTATAAAATAAACATGAACTTAGTAGGTAATGTGTAGTAAATAATCTTCAGAAAAATTTGATGGTAAAATAAGTTTTAGTAATGAGAGAAAAGTACGATTGAAAAGTAAAATACATATCCATAAACCATTTTAAATTGATCTTGTATTACACATACGGTCGCTCTTCAATAAATTTAAATAAGAAAGTACAAAATAATGTAAATTACTGTCTCATAGCTGCTTTTGTTGCTAAGTATATTTGTATCGTGATTTTAACAATGATGAAATCACAGTTTCAGGAAATAAATCTAAAATATTCAAGGGTTTTTAGTATCAACAGCAGGGGTTGAAAATTATCAAAAATATGCTCACTGATATCCTCAAGTTTTGGCCCATTTTTAAATGACTTCTTATCTTCCTCCTTGTTTTTGATTTTTCCGTTTTGAGACTTCTTGCTTTTCCCGACAACTTCCCATTGACCATTCGACATAATTGCAGAGATTTATTAATATTTCAATTTAATTGCTTTTGTAAATATTGGAAAGCGACAGGTTACACGTCAAAATCATACAGCACAGCACATAAAAAACGCCACTGATTTGATTGGTCAACCATCTTTCCTGTCAAAACGTGGCAGGTTCTGTGGCCAAGTGGCATAATGGCCGTCATTTGGCCGTTATAGTGGCAGTGAAAGTGGAAAGTAGCTTAGCTCTTAGCTGCTCTACTATAGCTAGAGCGCCGAACGAGCAGGCGAGCGCTAATTTTGGCAAACGGATGTCTATCAGGGTGTCTACTATCATCTCTTAAAACCATAAAAGATTCAGTGAGTAAGGACAATAACGCCATACATCATGTATTGCGTTTTCCCGCTTACTCACTGGATCTTGCATGGTTTTATGAGACGGTAGTAACCCCCCAAGTACGATTGAGTAGAGGAGATGTAAAGGACTAGTTTCCATTGCCGTAAAAAAGTATATAAAAAACAAAAACCCATATCACATTATACTATTTGACAATGCTGACTGCTCTGACATGACATGACATCTCATCACTTCACTTCATTTTCGCTTGATTTTCGCACTCGCGTACTGCACTTCTTTCATTCATTTCATGTGGGTGTCATGGTCAATCGACCATGCACACCCTGGTGTCAGAGTTCTTCGGAACCGCCTCTCGGTCTCTGACATGGTTCCTTTAACGACTACCAGATGGCAGCCGGGACCAACGGCTTAACGTGCCTTCCGAAGCACGGAATCATCTTTTTTGTCAGACAATCAGGTGATTCAAGCCTGCAATGTCCTAACCAAACCGGAAACAACTAAACAAAGTATGCTTCCCGTGGGAATCGAACCCTCGACCCCCGGGTCTACAGGCAAACGCCTTAACCACTGGACCACGGAAAGGACTAGTTTCCATTGCCGTAAAAAAGTATATAAAAAAACAAAAACCCATATCACATTATACTATTTGACAATGCTGACTGCTCTGACATGACATGACATCTCATCATTCTCATCACTTCATTTTCGCTTGATTTTCGCACTCGCGCACTGCACTAGTCTAGAGCGAATAAAATAATTGTGTTTTTCAGCAGTTTTTCGTGTTTCCTTGAGAGAGAAATGTGTTGTTTCAAATTTTCAGAGGAAAGCGATAACTAAAACAAAGTGAAACGTGATAGTGGCTAAAAAACTTGTGTTTTTAAACTATTACAGACATTTAGACAATGGAATATAAATTGTTGTCCGATGATTTAAATACCACCTTGAGAGAAAGGGTGTTCTTTGCTGCAAGGGATGGAATGTCTCTAACCCTTTATGCCTTGTTACACGAGAAAAATACTAATGAAATAGATGATTTACTAAATAATGTGAGTAAAAACACAAATAGTCGTAACCTCTTATCTTTTAATTTTCGAAATGTCATGTTCAACATTTTGTGATACATACTATCTATTTTTATCGTACAAATCGGAGTGCGTTACCATTTGCGCGTTGAGTAAGAAACCCGTGAGTTATGAATTATTTTTCCTGCGTCGTCAGAAGAGCTTTTGCGTCGTATCACGGTCATTTGTCAGCGGAATTAACCTTGGTATCAGTTAGGGCCACATCCCACTGCTTGTTGATAAAATACATTATATCTATCTATGAAGCTATTCCTCAAATTTCTCCTTTTGCCAAATTTATTTTGGGAACATTGTTCCTATGTGCATTAGTTTTAGTGCATAGGAAAAAATCAATAGCTTTTAAGGTATTTCTTTACAATTTTAGTCATTCTTTTTTTTTGTATATGAACCAATTCAATAGAGACATATCACTCTTTGTTTTGTCCCTTTCTTTCGTTTAATCCCTCTGGTATACAGAAAGGGATATGAACATGCACTCACTGTACATTTGTTTCCTTTCACAAATTAATTAATTGTAAAATTTTTAGTACAATTGATTGTCTATAATACTTTTCTGTACTATAAAATACTTGTACTATTGCCACCCATAAACATTATTCTGGAGCAGAATTTGTAACTGAATTTTACTTTTTTTATGTTTGAAGACAAGTGATTTATGTCTTTGTTCCTAATCTATGTTTGATTTTATGAATAACTAGCGACCCGCCCCAGCTTTGCATGGACATAAAAACCTTCTTCTTCTTTCTACTTTCTCTTGAATCACTCTATCTATAAAAAAAAACGCATGAAATTCCGTTGCGTAGTTTTAAAGATTTAAGCATACAAAGGGGCATAGGGACAGAGAAAGCGACTTTGTTTTATACTATGTAGTGATCATAGTGATATGTTTCTTTTATTTTAAATAATATCAAAATGTCTTGTTGTACCTCATAAAGAGGCTAATAATAAGACATTTAAGGGAATGGGATAAAGCTTAAAGATATTTGGATGGTTTTTAGAGATGATAGCAAGCCACCAGGCAGGTTGAAATCTATAGTGTACTATAAATAAATAATAATAAATAAATAAATATATAGGGACATAAATCACACAGATTGAGTTAGCCCCAAAGTAAGTTCGAGACTTGTGTTATGGGATACTAACTCAACGATACTATATTTTATAACAAATACATATATAGATAAACATCCAAGACCCAGGTCAATCAGAAAAAGATTATTTTTCATCTTGATCTGACCGGAGATCGAACCCGGAACCTCCTGAGTAGCGGTCAGGCATGAATTTAAAGCATAGTCTGAAATACGCATTATCCCTCATCCTCTACCAAATGTAAAATAAATGCAGGTAAATGACATGTCAATGAACTTGAAGCTTGCTGTATAAACGTCGCAGAAAGACGAACGGTTGGCATTGGCAGAGTAGATATTTTGATGTTATCTTTAGCATGTCATACATAATTCATATATGTTTGTGATAGTGAACTTTTTGACAGATAAAATATTGGTTGAACTTTTGTGGGTTCTGTATGCAAAGGGTTAAAACGGAACCCTATTACTAAGATTTCACTGTCTAGGTGCTATGCTGTATCTCATGATAGCTAGACAGTTTATATTTTCTGGATTATTGTTAAGGCTTAAGGGGGTGTTGTAAGCCAACTAGCGCCAGTAATCATTTTATTTCTTTTACTCTTAAATCAGGTCAAATTGAAAATTTAAGAAGGCAGGTCACTAGCTAATAATGTTTAGTATTTTTGGTATTACTTTTCATTATTTTTCCTTTGGTTAGTTCAGAAAAAAACTCATAACCGCTAAAGTGGCCACTTTTTATCTGTCAATATTAATTATTAAAGAGTGTCACAGAATTTTGTCAGTTTTTTTTTAATCTTTTATTTTTACTTATTTATTGTGAGTGTGAGCAACAATAAAGCTAACTTAGCCTTAATGCTTCTTGTGACTCAAAACATCTGGCCATACAAATAAATAAATAAACTCAAGAGATCTCATAATATCATGGGTGGTTTGACCTGGAACTGAGAAATTATTTAAATTTCAATGTATGTCATAAATCATTTTTTGACACAACCTTCCACCTCCCATGGCTCTACCAACCTTTCGGTTATATGAGGCAAATCTCGAGAGAGTGTGTTGTACTTACTTGGCTCTTTCCAGTCGCACCCTCTTGATAACCCTACAAGTTCTCTAATGTGTCTTCTTATGTGCTATCTAGCATTAATTGATTCTTCCAATATATATATCATTTGATGATTTTTGCCCACAGGATGTGTGTAGTGACGGAGTGAAATGCACGCCGCTAATAGCGGCTGCTCGCCACGGCCGGGAGAGAGCTGTCAGAATATTGCTAGAGAAGTTCCGCCCGCCAGTCAGATTGGAGACAGAGGGCACTGTCAAATTTGACGAATATGTTATAGAAGGTATATAAATGTACTTTTATATTACCCCACTACAGTGAAGCCAGAAATGAGCAGAGTGGATTGTTAATGTTATTACAATATTCGATTAAAAAGTTACAGCGCTGAGATAGGTCAATTCAGAGTCTCCTCGCTCAGCTATGAGTCATTGGGAAAGCACCCTTATGATTTTGACCAATTATGTAATTTTTAGGGTTCCTAAGAGTATAATAAGATCTCTTTGTCGTCTGTCTGTCTGTAAATTTTTTTTTCCTAAGGATCGCATGAACATATCATGTTGAAATTCATAACATATACTCAGGTTTACGGTGTTTTTCGTCTGTAAAATAATCAAAATTTTACGTAAATGCGATCAAAAGATTGACCGTAAATGTTGCTTTTTCGTAAGTTTTGCGATTTCAGATGGATGAATCCAAACTATGGGGTAGGTACTTCCTATTAAATTATCATCATGAAATTTGTTAAGAAGCAATATCATACGGTACTTATTTAGGAATAAAATAAAAAATTGTTTTGTAGTTAAATAAAAATATTTTTTACTAACGAATTATAGGAATGCGAAAATTTTGTTACTGTGGCGCGAAACCCTCAGGGCGCGAGTCCGACTCGCACTTGGCCGATTTTTTTATCTGCTTAACATATTTTGACAACAGCTAATACGTCGTTAGCGTATTGTTAAGTTGTGTTATAGGCTTTATTATGTCACAATAAACTTAAAGCCCTTGTAATTTAATAAAAAAAGTTTGTATTTATTTATTTTAAAATATAACAGCAAACAATCTCTTCCAGTCAACCTTAGGGTGGATGGAAAATTATCAGAATAGGGCGTTGGCGCAGTTAAATAAATAAATAAAATATATAGGGACTAATCAAACAGATTGAGTTAGCCCCAAAGTAAGTTCGAGACTTGTGTTATGGGATACTAACTCAACGATAATATATTTTATAACAAATACATATATAGATAAACATCCAAGACCCAGGTCCATGAGCAAAAGATTATTTTTCATCTTGACCTGACCGGGAATCGTTACCGGGACCTCCTGAGTAGCGGTCAGGCATGTTAACCATTACGCCACGGAGGTCGTCGACTTGTAATATAACTATGTTTGGGGGGTTCGATAGTTTCTAGTTTGGTTATAAACATTGCTGGCTTTAATCACTATTGTCTTTGAATTAATATGATCTGTGCTTGAGAAGGCACGTTAAACCTTGGGCCCGGTTGCCATCTGGAGGTTCTTCGAAGAATACTGACACAAGGGTATGGTCATGGTCAACTGACCTTATTTAAACAACACAATATAACGAAGATGATGGTTCTTCATTTTCTTGAAATATTTGTGGTATTTCCGTGGGTATTTTTGTTTTCTCTAGAATTCGAATGGTACTGTTAACCAAGTCGTTCGTTAGTTAGTATTCTGTGACCCAGTTAAAACCCGTTAGCTCACAGAATTCAGACATAATAGAAAATCTATTATGTGACAATTCTGTGCGCGAACCGATCGAAAACATTAATGATATGACCCAGCAATTAATTAATTAAGGTTTTACAGTACACTTATATACTACATATAATCATATATTAAGAAACGAATTTTCAGGAATCACGCCCCCTCATTAGGGAAGCCCGTTGTGGCTAAAATTAATTAACGAACGTACATCGAATACGATTTCAAACGTCGAACATACAAGATTGCGCAACGCACAGCAACAAAATCGATTGTAACTAGTAGATTCAAATGCGTACGCAAATTCTGCACGACGAATGCACCATGTGAATTTATAATGCCATATTAATTAGCCTAAATCATAAAATGTGAACAAAGAGATATGGCAATATGCCAACGCAGCGTGATATAGACGTTCAAATCCAGCTCCTTTGTATGTAAACGCTGGTATTCTAAAAATACGACGAACACGCGTCTGAAGGAGCGCGCGTAAAAAAAATGTAAGTCAATGTTCGCTACTCGGAAAAATGTGGCACAAAGACTTTGTTTTGTATGCGCGAGTATGGCAGCTCCTTATTGTGAAAAATGTTGAACTTGACACTGAATGTGTTGGATAAATCGTCGATTGGATTCTTGCATATGGTTTTGCGATTTGAAATTATTCATTACTAGCTGTTCCCCGCGGATTCACTCGCCATTAGTGTGTATGTACTATAGCCTAATAACCTTCCCCATGAATCAGGCTATCATATACAAAATGAATTTTGCAAATCAGACCAGTAAATTTCAAGTTATAAGCGTTCAAACAAGCAAACAAATAACTTCAGCTTTATTATATTAGTATAGATAATATCTTAACCCTTTGATGGACATTGAAGCTTCTCGTAAATGAATGTGAATGAGGATGTAAAGACGAAGATCGAAAAGGGGATGTTGTGATGGTTTGGACATGTAGAGAGGATGAATAAAAGGAGACTGACGAAAGGAGACAAAGCAGAGTTGACGAGAGACTGTTAGGATCGGCAAATCGCAGACCTTGAAAAAAGGAGACATTAGGAGTCTCCGAAACCGTCGAGCGCGAATGAGAGTGTTGAGTGTGGTGAAAGTGAGGGAGGTCTGTATGTATCGTAGCCAATGGAAATCTCTAGTCTCTACCTACCTCTACGGGAGACAGGCGTGATGATATGTACGTATGTAGAGCTTTTTGACGTAGTTAACAATTAATCAGATAATCCGTCTCGTTAAGTGTCCGCTACTGTGGCCCACACATGGGTTATATTAATGGGTGAGTGGAACATCGCTCATCTACTGATTTAATCAGTAGTCCATAACACTTATTAGTTATTTATTTGGGTTATCGTAAACTTGCCACAAAGTTAATTCGTCACGAAAAAAAGTATGCGTAAACTTGCCACACTTTTATTTTTTTATAGTTAATTCGTCACAGTCTAATATTTAGTATAGTAAATTCGTCACACTGATTATTTTTGTACAGACAGCAAGAAAATTAAACAAAAATTTAAATAACAACATTTATTTCTTTCATCACAGTTTTGGGATATTAACCTTACCTACATCTATTACAAAAATCACAGTTCTATCTGAATGATTTACTTAAATATTACGTACAAATATAACCAAAGAAGAAGCAAACAAAAATAAATTTGCTGTTAATTTCTAGGAAGGTTCTCAAAATTTACAGCTGTTTTATTTAAAATATTATGTAACAATTTGTAAAAATCACAGTTCTCTTTATAAATAGAAAGCGGCTGATTTGCCTAGGTAACATGCACAACCTACCTACTACCTACCTACCTTATTGATATACCTTACGTGTATAACATAAAAAAAAAAACAAAATATATCTACTTAATGAATCACAGATAAAATCACAGTATTTTTTGTCATAATTCATCACTTGCCTTCCCCTAAAATCAAAGATTAAAGTCGTAATTTAAAACTTAAGTATAGGATTAACTACATCTATGTAACAAATTAGAACAACCTACAATAAAACAATAGTAAAAAGAACTTTTATTATATAAAGTAAAGATATTGCTTTTTGTTTATAACATTAGTTTTCCTTTGAAATCATACATTAAAATTATTAATTTAAATCTTAAATGTAGAATTAACTACATCCATGTTACATTTCTTTAAAATGCTGCATATAAGAAATTTTCAATATAAATTCAGACAGGGGCATGTTATTATAATTTTCTAAAAGAGTTTTTAACTCCCTGTCATATGCAATTGACCTGCGCGTTCTTAAGTTTGATGGTATGGCTAGATTCAATTTTTTTATTTTAGTATCTACATAATCAGCTTCCTTTTTGAGTGTTTCCAGAAACTGAAGCATTCTAGGTTTTTTTTGAGGCATCATATTGTTCAAACGCTTATGCCATGCTTCTGCGAGATTTATTGTCCTATGACGAGAACCATGTATATTCCAAATAAATTGTATATTTTTATTTTCTAACCACTGGGATACGAAATAATCATTAAATGTTGTTACTGTTTCACTCTGTGGCGCATCTTCCATAATCCACAACCAACCGTCTTCAATGTCTTCTAGCTTTACATGCGCCAATGCAGCACACAAAGCCAAGTGTCTCTTTTCGTTGATGCTGTTCATATTTAAGGCGTGAGCTTTTTTAGCCAATGCTTGTTTGAAGTGGAAGTTACATCCTTGTAGTTTAATATGTGGAAACATTTTTTTTATGACGTTGATAACTGCAATTTCAAAATCGACAATCATTGTCACCGGGTTCCAATATGGCAAATTTTTCTTGAGAGCAATAAAAAGTCGCTCATAAGACCGTTCTTGCTTATTAGGCATTAGAACGTATATGAGAGGAACTACGTTTGTAAAGTTTTCGTCACTTCTCACATCACCATGTATGCAGTAAAGCTGATAAAATGGTTTACAGCAGCTTGAAAAAGTTCCATCCGAAAAATATGTTCGAATATTTCTTACAGCTTCACGAGCTGTCTCAGTACAGAAAGCTATTATTCTGTTCTCAGGATCACTGTCGTCGTCAAATAATAAAAAACAATCTGTATATTTTAACGGGATTATTACATCTTCACATTTAGCAAAATGTGTTTTGGGTACGTTTAATTCACGATTCCTTACGATATAAAGTGATCTTGAAAAGTGTTTAAATTTCGGTAAGGCACTTAATAAATCGTAACCCGCGTCTTTTTTTGGTTGAAAAACTTCTTCAAATAGTTGAGGCATAGGTGTGCTGGTGTTTGCTGCTGCTTCTTTACAAAGATTCTTTGTCTTGATAATCTCTGTTTTCACTACATTTGGTTTACACTTATGAGCCGCTTCATGCAAAACTCGAACGCTATGATTCTCCGAAATTTTTATACTTGCACTGCATGCACGATTCGTACATCTCCAAACAGTTCCAAGCTTAGTTTCCCGATGAAAGGTGTACATATAACCACCTCTCACAAGCATTCTCCGTCCCCTTTCAGTTTTCGTAAATGTGACCTGAAAAGGTGTTGAAATAGTATCATAAATTTATCTATACTTAATACTATAAAGAGGAAAAAAAGCTACTGGACGGAATTTGATAACTCTTTCAATATAAGAATACTCTTTACTCTTAACAACAACGGAAATAAATGCCGCAATTGAAGTCACGGGAAATAGTCAGCATTTTATAAAATCACCATAAAAATTACTACATGCTTTAAAACTAAACGGGTATAGTATAGAAATTTGTAACTGTGTTTGTCTACAGAAAACAATAAGCATAATACATGTCAAATTTCACAATGTATGATTAATCACACCACCGCTGGCGTCTGAGCCGTCGGCCATTTTGTTTAAAGTTTGTCATGCGTCATGTCTAGTTAAGACAAGCAGCATAAAACGGTATGATTTAAAATTATATCTAAAGTTTTAAACTGTACCTTTGCTAATAAATAAAATAAGAAATGTGACTCTTTTATTCAAATATTTATTTAATTATAATTAATAGTTCGTATTAGATCTAGTGCAGTTTAACTTGCAGATTATAATTACTAGAATCAATTAAATAAACACTTGATTAAATTGACATTGCTGTGAAAATAATGAGGGGTCAGTTAAGTATTAATTTTGTTTTAAAACCATAGGCTATCTAAAGTTAAATTAAATAAAATCATTGTTTAATAACTGTTATTAAAATCGAACTCCTTTTATATAAGAGCATTTGAGAGATAAAATAATAAACAAATAGCACATATTTTTTTTTGTATAGAATTAAATTTAAAAATACTTACACCATGTCCTCCCGTACTTGTTCCCGGCTGATTATCCATTTTTTCAAAGATGCACAAATTACAACATTTAAAATTGCACAGTAATTTTGCAAAACACGTCACCACCCTCTCGCAAGGTCATGTGAGTCACTGGACTGATAACAAGAATGCATTGACCGAAAGGGTTAGTTGTTACATTTAGAAAGAGATAGTTGCAGCGAGCGAGAGAGATAAAAGCATGTGCAGGAGTGCTACCTAGCTGTCTGATTGTAAATTTTCTCATCCTCATATAAAGGATTATTTAAAAAGCACCAACAGCCTCCTAGGGTATGAATGAACTCAAGATAACTATCAACATTTTGCAGCTAAAAAAAAAATGATGTCCTATTTGAATTGATCAAGTGATCATTAATTTATTCAATAATAATTCATACATTGCATTCCAATACATAGATCACATGACAATAGAAAAATAAAATTGAGTAATATAGAAAATTAAATTATATAATTTGGCCATCATTAAATTCAAATAAATAAACCCCTGTATGTAGTTGAATACTTTAGACATTTGTAGTAAATAAATGTATTTAACTTGTTGTCCGCTTCAGTTCCGCCCATGGTACATACCTTCATCTTTACAAGAGTGGTTTTTTTTTGTAAATCTAACCTGTCGTCATGTCATAAAACCAAATAAACAAACTCTTCGGCATTTTTCATATTAGCGTAGATTTAAACCACTAAATAAATAAATCACTTTGCTTGCTGTCGGTACTTTGCTAATTGTGGCAAATTAACTATAACGCATACCTACCTGTGACGAGTTAACTAATACTTTTTTATGCATGTGACGAATTAACTTTGAATGTATGGAGTTTTAAAAACGTGACGAATTAACTATGTGGCAAGTTTACGATAACCCATGACTTCTAAATTGTTATTATCACCATATTATTGTTATTATTAATACACTAGCAGCTTATAGCTGTTGCGTGTATATATCACTGCACTTATGGATTTAAACTCTTTAAGTATCTCCCTATTTAATGCAAATCAATTTAAGAAATCAAGAATAATATCATACTTTCGAGTGCTTGTCAACGATGTGGTTACCAATTACATGCCTAATTGTCTGATGCTTTTAGACATGTCAATTTGTTGGTCCCGGTCGTTACCTAGCAGGCCGTTGAAACACCAGGGCAAATAGGGTCGATTAACTGTGCAACCAACTCGTTAAGAAAGCAAAAATTGGAGATGTCATTATTAAACTGTCTCATCCTCTCATAAATACCTATAGTAAATCAAATCTTAGGTCAGACAATGAGTTTCATTTAAAAATAGTTCAAACAGTCAGAGATTACGACGATGAGATAGTTTTTGTGTAAACAGCGGCGTCACCAATCGAATGGAATAAAATGGAATCTACACAAAGAAATAAAATAGTCACGTCTGTTTGTATTGTGCCAAAATACAAGATTTGATTTTTTCTAATCTTGTTTATTGCAATAAAGAGTAAACACTCTATTCTAAATGTATTTCTAAGAAATAAAAAAATATCAACTGTTTGTTTGTTTGAAATAACTTGTACTAAAACAAAAGTAAATAAAAAAGTATAGAATTAAAACAAAAAGTACAATATGTCTGTAAAAAAAATTTGTATCCGCAGAAAGAGATTTTTTTTTGTAAGATACTGATGTCCGAACTAGACGGAGCTTGTGTAGCAATCCCTATACCATCACAACGATGTGACCTAAGACTATGATGACACTTCTCGCTTTTTTTATAATGAAGAATTTATGAAATTCCCAGGTGCAACAGCACTATGGTGCGCCGCCGGCGCCGGCCATCTTGGAATCGTGAAACGTTTAGTTCGCAGCGGCGCGAACGTCAACCACGCCACAAGAACACTAAGCACGCCCCTCCGCGCCGCCTGCTTCGACGGCAGACTGGACATAGTGAAGTACCTGGTCAGGCACGGCGCTGATATACACAAGGCTAATAAGTACAATAATACGTGTTTGATGATCGCCTGTTATAAAGGACATTTGGAAGTGGTAAGTCGTTCTTTTGTTGTTAAAGTTTTTTTTTTAAAGTCAAGTATACTATAATATATTTGCGCTTGTTAACTTCTGGCCTATAATGTTTCGCAAACAGTACTAAGTAATTTCACTCCCAAGTAATTTATGTATCGATTTAAAGGGTGGAGAGGTAGTAAATTACTTGATACATATTATAAATGCGAAAGTGAGTTGTATATTTGTTTATTTCTTTGTTAGCTCGTCACGCCCTATCTACTGAACCAATTTTCCTGAAATTTCGCATACACATAGCTAGGAGTATTGAAAGGGACATAGGGACCTTTCATCGAAGAAAAAACCACTGTTCCCGATGGAAATTTATGCGGGCGGAGCCGCGGGCGAAAGCTAGTATTAGTAAAGATTAGAGGTATTAAATTATAAAAATAAACCGCTTTACTACATTCCAATACCGCGCAAAATGCGGTTTTATAAATAGACATAATGATAACTATTGCACAACATATTTATAATTTAATGACCACATTCATATCACATGATAGTTCCCATGTACGCTTTGAAGCATGATATTGTTTCTAGTGCCCACTTAATTAGTTGTGATATTATCAATTTCAAGTACGGTATTGTTTTAGGGCAAAAAATTGTTGAAGTTTGTGTGGTAGCTACAAGCGATAAAAATAGGGTATTTCTTATGCTACCACCACACTTGGCTATTCGTATATTTGTCTTGTTGACCATGTGTGGCCGGTATATTTGCCAAAATTTTTGCGTTATTTCCCTACTTTGCCTATTTGACAAATATTTTGGCAAATACACGAGTAGCCAAGTGTGGTGGTAGTATTGGGGGTTTAGGTCTTGTTTTATGCTTTATAGAGATGTCCAAAAACTCAAAACATAGGGGCATGCGTTTACAACAAATTAAGATTTTAAAAATAATAACGATCTCTAGCTAGAGACATTATCCAATAACCCCCTAATTCATAAGTAAATGTTTGTTAAGCCCATTTTAACTAAAATATGTTTTGGTCCTTTTTTTTAATCGAAATTTACCTTTGAATGAATGAAGAAACACTTTTTTTTTTGAATGAATGATATTTTTATTTCACCAATTACCTAAATACATCATTGGATTGTACAGAAAGAAAGAAAGAGCCAAAACACATTTTAGTTAAAATAGGATTAACAAACGTTTGTCAAATGCCCTTCAACTGCGATAAAATGGCTTTACACATTTCGGGTTAACGGCGTCAAGCCCTAATATATAAGGATGTAAGAAAATAGGGTAATCATTTGGTTAGCATACAGAAAACGCTCCTACGAGTAGTCTTTGCCATTAAGGTGATACCTCGGTGAACACTAGCGCCACCGTCATTTAAAAATCATTACTCACTGAAAACACAAGTTAACAAAAATCCCTCTGCTGTAAGTATAATATATAGTTACAAATTGCAAATTGCAATTTGTAACTATATGGAACTATAATTTAATAATTGAATATGATTAAAATTAACTTCAAATCCAGAACCTTAATTACAGCAGAGGGATTTTTGATAACTTGTGTTTTCAGTGAGTAATGATTTTTAAATGACGGTGGCGCTAGTGTTCACCGAGGTATCACCTTAAACTAGGTTATTTATAAAATAAAGAAATTTGTACAATTATTATTTCAACTGATATACGTTTGAATAAATAAATAAAATAAAATTCATTCCATAAATTGTTAGTAAATACAGTCTTACATCCTATGTTAGTATCATGTATCTTAACCTAAATATTTTTCTGGCCAATGGGCATTGTCTATTTTTTCAAAGTAGTTCTGTTCGAAAAACCATTTGGAGGTAAGCTTAGTGTTTAGTTTTCTGTCATCAAAATAAAAAAAGATGCATTAAATAATATTATTTTTAAATAAATAATTTTGACTTTTATTTGCCTGTGACGTCACAGAAGGCAAATAAAAGTGTTCATTTTTTTTCATTTTGAGCGACAAGAAAAATGTCACTGTTATGTCAAGTCAATGTCTATCCGCTCCGTTCAAATATTTCCTAAACAAAAACATAACCTCATCTCAATCATATTAATAATAAAAGTGCTTGCTTGTGAATCTAAAGATGAATTATTACAGAAAATGTTTTGTCCCAATATGTAAAAACGATTCGACAAAATTTTCTAATAAAATGTTTGTTCGGATTAGAGAAGATTTGCGTGAGAAATGGTGTCGAGAAGTGAAAGCAGAGTATTTTAAAGTTTATACAATGTATTGTTGCGAAGATCACTTCTATGTAAGTAGTTTCACTGTTTTCGATATTTTGTTTTACAAGTAGAAAGACAACTTTAGGTAAGTTGCGTTGGTCATGTTGTACTTAATGAAAATTAAACCGAATGAAAGATAGGTAATGAAAATAAAACCACAGGCATAAATTATTGACTAGAGGTGAGGCATAAATATTAGATTAGGTGCATGGATTAGGTATTTTTCGATACCAGTGCGTACCTATTATTTGGCACCCCGGATTAGGTATTTTTCGATGCAAGCAATATTCATCCTTAAATCATACGACGTAAAGTTCAAAATCGACTGAGAAGATTTTTGAATATTCTCGTTGGCTCTTGTATTGGGTATGTACCTATCCAATACTTTCATCCATCAAAGAACACTGACCCTTAAACTAATTATTATAAGATAAAAAATCGGTTGCGAAAAATATTTGCTACTAGAATTAAACGTATGGATTAGATACACTTCTATCAAATATTTTCATCTAAACAACAATGACCTTTACGCACTTTAAGAATAAGATCAAAAATCCATTGCAAATAAAGTATTAACAATTACTGGGATTAGGTGTATTAGATTCGCTAGTGCAGCAGTGTTACTATTAGGAGCTTCGATCCAGAAATGTTATCTAATACACAGATTAAGGAACAATACTTTGAAGATCTAATACTATCGTGTTAGAAACAATATTGAACTTTACGATGTATGACATAAGGTTGGGAATTGGCTGCGAATGGCAGGGATTAGGAAGAGGTATTCGGATTAGGTATTTGGATTAGTTATTTTTTGGTATTAGTATTAGATAGAACAGGTACGGGTTTTACCTAATCCAACCCACCTCTATTATTGACCAAATTCAGAAAGGTGACATTGACATATTTTATTTGACACGAGTATATATTTTTTTTAATTTCCGTTTGACTATCTACTGCATTGTACAACCACGCATGACGTCACGCGTGAAAAAAATTAAAAATTAATATAAATTAATCTAAGGTATATAAATCAGAAATATTCAAATTAATATCTTAAAATATAGAAAGCTATCCGAAAAAAATATGAGAAAAATTTAAGACAATGCCCATTGTGAAATCCCGAGACATACGCATGCGCATGTCCCAGTACCTCACAATTGCATGGGCAGTCTGGCTTTAGCTTTTCGTCTTTTACATACATATAATCAACACGATTGTTCCGCAGTGAGGTAGAGGCTTAAGATTCCCACTTTGCTACGACCCTTGCAGATCTCCCTCCTAATCCCCTGTATTTAATCAAATTTCAAAGTGTTTATTCTCAATATAGGACATTCTAATTACTTAATGACGTCAATCATTACTAATTATATTATTAAGTTTACCGGTTATATAACCGGTAAACCATATATATGGTATATAATTTACTAGCGACCCGCCCCAGCTTCGCATGGACATTAAAACCTTCCTCTTGAATCACTCTATCTATTTAAAAAAAACCGCATTAAAATCCGTTGCGTAGTTTTATAGATTTAAGCATACATAGGGACATAGGGACAAAGAAAGCGACTTTGTTTTAGACTATGTAGTGATTTAATATAGGATTTATTAATTTCAGGTACAGTTTCTATTAGACAGCGGTGCTAGAGTGGATGAGAGGGCGTTATGCGGCGCTACAGCCTTACACTTCGCGGCCGAGTGTGGACATGCCGCTGTCGTGATGGCACTCATCGAACATAATGCTAAGATACTCAATAATGAAAATGGTGAGTTGCCCCCGTATTAAGAAACGTTTGTTAAGCCCATTTTAACTAATATTTGTTTTGTGTCTTTTTCTCTTACCTGACAATTCACGTGAAAGAATGAGACGCAACACATTTTAGCTAACATGGGCTTAACAAGCGGTTCTTAATACGGGGGTTAGTGTTTTTGGGTAGGCTAGAGTAGTGATTTTCTTTGTTCGGTTTAGTTTGCGGGGAGAAGTTGATGGTTTGGTGGATTAGGTTTTTTTTTGTGTACACATTAGGTTCTTTTAGATTCACAATATCAGGCACGGCAGAGCCTCGGCAAGTCGAGCAATAAGCCGTTTCATTCTTTTCTCGAAGTAGTTCAGGGCATTTTCTACCCCCTATAACTTCGTTGTGGATCTAGAAACCTGAATTTTCAGTAACCAAGCAGGCTGTCTATACTATTTATTAAAATTATAACAGATTTTCAATATTGATATGTTCACTATAAGATGTTGTAAGGTTAGCTTATTACGTAATAACCAAAGACAGAAAGTCCCTTTAGAAGGGACTGAATAAATTACCCGACTTGGTATTGCATGGATCTCACAACTTTCAACAGTGGAACAACTAAGTAAGACTTAGATTTTTTACAAGTTTTGTTTTTGATAAAATAATTTTATTCTTTTTAATATGTATGCGCAAATAAATAATTTACTATATATAAATATAAATAATTTACTACCACTAGATTATTATAAGTTTCCTTGTTTACTAACAAAATGTATATGAGTAGAAAAATTCTGAGCACAAATTTTTGCTGATGAGTTTGTTTCAAAGACAGTAAACATTACTACCTAACCCTAGTTTAATTATATATTACTAGCTGTTCCCCGCGGCTTCGCCCCGCGTGGGACTCGGTTATATCGCGCCCAAAAGTAGCCTATGTTTGACCTCAGGTCGTTAACTACATCCCTACCAAATTTCATCACAATCGGTTCAGCAGTTTAGCCGTGACGAGGTGACAGACAGACTCGCATTTATAATATTAGTATGGAAGTATGGATGTTAGGAGACAACATGTTTCTTGTTTATATATATTATAACATACAAACAAATAAACAATATCCCTTTATTTCCAGGTATGACCCCCTTACAATGCGCTGCTGAGCGTGCTCGCGCTTCAGTCGTGGAGATACTAGCGTCTCAGCCGGACGTGACGCGCGCGCAGGCCATCGAGGCATACGAGCTGTTGGGGGCGTCGTTCGCCAACGACAAGGAGTATTATTGTTTGAGTGTGAGTTGTTATAGTATTTATTTCTTTTAGTTTAGTATTTTTTTCTTTAACCTTTATTGTATAAAATACAAATATAGCACAGTAAAGTAGGTATATTATTGTTTGAGTGTAAGTAGTATTTAATGAGCCAGCGAGCTCTATCTTAGGGTCTAAGATGGAACACACTGTAAAAGTTACAGTAATATGATGTATATAATAATACCTTACAAAATTTATCAAATATGGAAATGAAAATTACGGGATTTAGGAGTAGAGGAAGAACAAAAAAGAGATGGATGGATTGTGTAAGGGAGGATATGACCAGGTGGGATGTGACGCGGGAAATGGCTGGAAATAGATCTAAATGGAAGGAACTTACATACTGTGCCGACCGCACATAGGAAAGTGGAATAAATTAAAGGAAAATAAAAAGAAAAATGTTTACTTTACAGTGCTTAGCTAATTTTATCATAATACATTTAGTAAGATGTCTTCCAATTAAACAAAATTCAGTTTATTAGATGCGATTTGCACGTTATTGACGTATTGTTTACTTTTGGGCTACTTTCTAAAGACTAGCTATATATGCTGCTGATGCTTGAAAATCAGTAGATAACCTTATTCATATGAAAGAAGGAACATTTTTCATATTTTTATGCAAATTTTTCAGGAAGAATTCTAGTTCCAAGTACAATCGAAGGCAGATAAATCTAACCATACTTACTCTTAATGACTGTAGGGTTAGCTTGAACTGTCCCCGACTGTACTCTAACACGCCTGTAAAATTGGCCTTTGTTTTTTACCCTCCTGTTCCATTCTGTTATAGATGGCGTATCAGTATCTACACAGAGCAATGGCGATGCGATACGACACAAGGTACGGACTGATGCTAAAGAAACCAGCGGAGCCGATACCTGCGTACGACAATTGGAAGGAGAGCACCACTTTGGAGGCAAGTTCATATTCCATGCCTATCCTTATTCTTTACTAGCTGTTCTTCACGGTTCCCCTCGCCATTAGTGTGTATGTAGTATAGCCTTTAACCTTCCCCAAGAATCAGGCTTTCATATACAAAAAGAATTTTGCAAATCCGACCAGTAGTTTTTAAGTTATAAGCATTCAAACAAACAAACTCTTCAGTTTTATTATATTAGTATAGATTAGCAGTTTAAGCCAATGTCCTAACCAAACTCCTCCAGTCGTTTGCTCACTACTGAGCGTCGTGATGTGCCCGACCTATCTTCTTTACCTAAACGAACTGGAAACAACCAAACAAAGTATGCTTCCCGTGGGAATCGAACACGCGACCCCTGGGTCTATAGGCAAAATTGAGAATTTAAAGCCCATGTTAGCTAAAATGTGTTGCGTCTCGCTCTTTCACATGAAGTGTCAGGTAAGAGAAAAAGAGGCAAAACATATTTTAGTTAAAATGATATTAACAAACGTTTCTTAATACAGGGGTTAGAAAAAGAAATTAAGAATATTGTTGAAACTACACTTAACTAAACTTCTTTTCTATATTTCAGGAGGTAGAACGTCTACGAGGTAACGCACACGCCCTACACATGGAAGGCTTGACCGTCCGAGAACGTGTTTTAGGACGATCGTGTCCAGATCTCCCGCACCCCGTGGTGTTTAGAGGGGCAGTGTTTGCTGATGAAGCCAGGTTCGACAGATGTCTGGCTTTGTGGCGGCATGCCTTGGCCTTGAGGCAGGGCAATGAGGTGAGTGATAGACCTTGTTGTTAGAGATACAAGGTTCATTATCATTGTGGTAGTTAGATCAATGAGGTGAGTAATGGACTTTATTGATAGAGAATTAAGGTTGATTAGCACCCCGTGGCTTTTAAGGGAGCAGAGTTTGCTGATGAAGCGAGGTTCAGAGGTAAGGATCGTAGCCAATGGAAAATTGGAAATTTCTAGGCTCTGCCTACCCCTGCGTAAGACAGGCGTGATGATATTTATGTGTGTATGTTTTTAGCGATAAGGGCCCGCATTTTGCGAGTGTTGTTTTAAGATCTAATATAATCTATTTTATTTGTATTGTATGTTAATAAAAATGTATACATTTTCTTTTTGTTTTCAGGTGTCGGTTGTGAAAGATCTGCTTAGATTTGCTCAAGTGTTCTCACAAATGATACATATCGGAATTGAATTGCCACTTATACAGGTAAAAACTGCCTACAAATTATAGTTAAACAATTTTAGTTCTAGGTTTAAACCAGCATTGATCAAGGTTTAAACCTAGAACTATTAGTTCACGTTTTGTAATAATATACTTAGTGAAAAATGTTTAGGTCATTTAGTTTTTATAAATTAGTTTTTTCCACACAAGAGTGGGAATAAATCCTTTTACATACACTTTACAGATACTTAAAACCTTAAACTTAAGTGCTTGATGTTAATAAGTAAAATACGCTAAAAGTGTAAATTTTACATAAATGATTTCGAGTTTAGTTGGGAATGAACGGATGAATGGGGAAAGTGGTTCAATATTGCGAAAATATTGCTCAAGGGTTGGCAATGCGCACGTGACATTCTTGGTGTTGCAGGCGTCCATAAGCTACGGTGACCACCAGCCTGTTAGACTACTAAATAGTATAAAAAAGTATTGATTGATAAATACGTTTTCAAGGTATGTTACGTGTTGGAGGCGTGCGCGGAAGAGCTAAGAAGAGGGTTGAAAAGACTGGAGAAACCACAAACGAACCCCGACCCGGACACCCTAATAGTATGTTACTTTTTGTTTGTTGCTTACTCTTTGCATAATACCATCATTTTCCTACAGCCTGTGCGGGAAGAAAGCACTTTTGTGATTTCAAATACATAAAATGGCGGTATATAAACAGTATGACTGTATTATATGCCTTATGGCATTGAATCAACATTTATATATAGTTTTAAAGTGCAATAAAGTTTGAATTAATAATTATGCCGGAGAATATATAAGAGCGGAGTTGCTATTAATATGTAAGAGTGGATGCCTATTGCTCTTTTACTTATAATTACAGTGTCCCCATGTTGCGGGGTAGCGTGGTGCTGATTTGTCTTGTAATTATATGTCACGCCATCTAGCGATGAGTAGAGAAGTTAAAACGGAATGGGTTGAGCATGTTTTAAGAACGCAACTTTGATCTATTTGATACAACGTAGATAACATTCCTCTAGGGTCAGAATCGCGCTCGCAATGCTCCTAGTATTGCAGGCGTCTTATAGGCTGCGTTACCACTTCCCATCAGGTGGGCCGTACGCCTGTTTGCCTACTTAATAGAATAAAATAAATGTTATGACAGCTTTCTTTCCGCACAGATGAAAAAAAATAGTTGAAAAGGGAGGTTTCAAATTAACTCATTGACTGCCGAAATCGCTCCTCAAGTGTTTTGTAAAGTTATTCCAACAATACTGGTGTCACCTTGTGATCCGTCATATGAATTTTGCATACATATTTGAATGATTCATTCTTGGTCGACTAAGACTCGAATTCACCAGTATATGTTTAAATTTAACACAACCGTTTCCACATAAAAAATGGCGGTTTTATATTTATTAAACTGCCGTTATAGTGTAAAAGGTTGTTGGTGAACTCGAGTCTAAATCGAGTCAGAATACCGTTCAAATTCAAATTTATTTATTTCGTGAACATAGGTAGTACAAAACAAATAGATGGTATACAAAAGCGGGTTAAAATATGTATAAAAATTGCCACAACTTCACAAAACACACGAAAATTAATTAAACTTTGCAATAATATTTAAAGTTTATTAAGTTACAAATTCTATCCACCCTTTTCGGCTTATTTTGTTTTTTTCTCTTTCGCAACTTTGCATAGCTAGTATAGTATGTAGGTGTTAATGTAGACCTTTGATTTAATTTGATTTGTAGGTACCTATATTAGGTAGGTGCACGCTCTCATTAGATGTTAAGTTGAACGCAAAATCATACAATTCAACACATTTCGGCATTGTGACACGTTAGCGCGGACACTGAGCGACTGAGAGTGAAATATG
The DNA here is from genome assembly GCA_947044815.1 of Apomyelois bistriatella. Taxonomy (NCBI): domain Eukaryota; kingdom Metazoa; phylum Arthropoda; class Insecta; order Lepidoptera; family Pyralidae; genus Apomyelois; species Apomyelois bistriatella. Next base: position 2,538,359 of record OX345705.1, read on the forward strand.
TCAATTTCCAATACATTTAGTATGAGATTTTTTTAAAGGCAAACGCTAGTGACTGCGTTAGCGATTTAGTATGACACCTGTATAGCGCCCCTGGCGGATAGTAAGGTGACTAAGAAATTCCATACAAAATCCCTACGCAGGTGCTAGCGTCTTGTGTTTATAATATCTCATACTAGTGGTACTGATGTTAATATTAGCTGGCTCCAATTTTTAAGCGACTAGCGTGCAACTCATTGATGTATGATTAAGATGTAGACTGATATATTTCTATTTTTTGATTATTTTATTTGTGATTTTTATTTTTGTTTCACACTTGACAACCAATAGGGTATTAAGGGGATCAGGGATCCAGAACTGGCGTACACAAGCCTAAAACCACTACGAATACAACGCAACACACCCATTGCAAAACAAGGGACAAAATACACAAATATTGGAATACTTCAGATCATCAGCATTATGACTATTGCAAAACAAGGGACGACCAGCTTTTGGGACACAACTATTATTATAGAAGATCACGCACGTGTTCCCCTGTAACACTTCACTCAAACTAATATCTTTTCAATGCGTGTTTACATTTGCAGTCTGTTCTTCACTGTCATTATCTCAACCGTTACGTTACGAGTGCGTTACGTATACGATTTTCTTTTTTTTTCTCTTTTTTTGGCATTAAGTCCAATGGTTTGACTTGAGAGAACGCCTTATGGCATTAAGTCCAAAGGTTTGACTGGCAGAGAACGCCTTATGGCATTAAGTCCAAAGGTTTGACTGGCAGAGAACGCCTTATGGCATTAAGTCCAAAGGTTTGACTGGCAGAGAACGCCTTATGGCATTAAGTCCAAAAGTTTGACTGGCAGAGAATGCCTTATGGCATTAAGTAAAACATAATGTGTATTTAAGTGCAATAAATAAATAAGCCGTTGCAATGACACTCGGTGTTGCCAACCTCAATTTCAATTCTAACATGTAATCATGCGTCCACTGGCGTAGTAATGAAATTTTATTTTTGCTCACCGTCATCGGAACTCGATGAAAAGGACGTCTTTTATATTTTTGATTGACACACTCTATTCATACCCTGTTGCTACACATTGAATACCTGTAGTTTGCGCATTAAATATGACTAAAATTTAATGATTATACCATTTTCTTGATTGATAAATAGTACTTTTATTACAAAAGCGCAAAATAAATCATGCTAATAGCTAATTCGTTCTTAAAATGAAATAAATAAATAATATTCATTTATAAAAATTGCAATTAACAAAATGTATGTACTCGTAGATCTCAACAAAAAATGGATGCATAAAAATCTTTTTAAATTTCAAATCCCACCTTTTCAAAGATTTGCTGTCGACCGCCGTCAACATACCATCTCCCTGAAAGAATACAGGTTTGTGGCTTTTTCTAAATTTCTGGACTGATTTTTTGTATTTAACCCGTTGGCTCGCTGGAATCCAGAAACAATAGAGAAAAAAAAATCTTATGTGACACATGTGTGCGCATCCTGAGCGGACGGGTTAACGCGGTGACAGGTCTTATTACGTACGTGTGTCAATCAAATTTCAAATGCATGCAAATAAAATGAATACGCGTAGAATTTTATTATTCGCGTGGCCAAACGGTGATAGTAGCTTTAAATTGCACAGAGTCTGTGCCTATTTCTTTAGTTTTTGCAAGCGCAGTTGCCAGGGTCTGTAGTGCAGATCCGCTAAAGGGAGTTTTATAGGAGTCCCTACACTTATTGACACGGAATCGGCTTCAGCGGTCAGAAAAACCTTTATATAAACGTTATAAGAGTGTCGCTAATGGCATTCGAATCGGCTCCGCTCGGACGACGCGACGCGAAACCGGCTGATGGAGAAATTACCTTTACCTTGACATAAAGGTTTTTTTTTGACCGGCTAAACTCGACTCTGCGTAGGTATGGTTATGAGTGGGGATTCCTTTACGGATATTATTATAAAATCTTAAATGCATACGCTGGCCACTGTGTTTGCTCAGACTCATGGTAAAAGCTTATGTACTAGGAAGAACAGATCAAGGGCGCTTTTGAATTTGCACGTGGAATAGAAAAAACAAGCATGAAATGACATAATCCTGATGCCACGCATGCGCGTTAGAAACGCGAGTGTCATCAGACGAGTTACTGGAAAAGCGTCCGTAGTGGCCAGTTTCAAATATGCACTCGAAGAGTACAGTACGAAGTTGCTATGATAGGGATGAAGGAAATAAATACAAAAACGTACACACAACACACACACACACAAACGCAGACTTTTGAAAATAGTACATATACCTTGCCTACACTGAATGCATATTTCAGGACCTATGAAGTTGCAGATCAATCATAGTGCCACGAAGCTCATATTTATAGGCATGTTAGAATGCATTTAATTTTTTCATCTCAGTGAAATTTTAATTTGAATTTGGTAAAGTTTAAGTTCTCTTACTTAAATATTAAGTCTACTTAAGACTTTTATAATATTTTATAGAAAAATCTTAGAGGCTTAATGCTTTTCGCTTTTGCTTGGACTTGTTTGGGACTTGGGTTTTTGATGTCAAATTTTAAAAATAGTATTTCATTTCGACGTTTCTTGTTATAAGGATGCTAAACGAAATTTAATCGAAAATACAACAGGCTAAAAATATAGGCGCATGTACCATTGACCTATCAAGCTATATTAGGCGGATATTTCCAGCATATATGCCCATCCGATAGTAAGGTATCTAAAAGTTTCTTCACAATATAATACAGCAGTTCAGCGAATGAATTTACAAAATCTCATGGTAAAGGCATTGTATGAAATGACGTTGGTTCGTATCCCACCGCTGCCACCAATAGGTCAAAATGGTTGGTGATAAACTGAATAAATAATAATTCATAATATGTAATACAAGCAACGATACTTTCACTATCACTACATAGTATAAAACAAAGTCGCTTTCTCTGTCCCTATATCCCTTTGTATGCTTAGATCTTTAAAACTACGCAACGGATTTTGATGCGATTTTTTAATAGATAGAGTGATTCAAGAGGAAGGTTTTTATGCCCATGCGTGGCGGGTCGCTAGTTAATTATATTAGCTACCTAGAAGGTAAATCGGAAAGTTATGTCGGTGAACTTTGGTCTCTTAGACCCACTAGTTTTAGGTTAGTCCCACTGTAGCATCGATGCACACACCAGTTGAACTAAGTCCAAAATAAGTCCAAGTCCGCCACTACCGCTTCTCAACACATACGCTAACACAGATCACCGTCCGCCCTTACTGTCCGCCACAACTATTGACGCGAAGACATTGGTCCGCGGGATGTTATTGCAGGAGGAGTACGAGAGCAACGTGAGGACCGGCCTTTATTTGGTGGCGGTGGCTGCTAGGCTTTTGGAGAATGAAGGGAACAGTGAGGTGAGTACTAATTTTATCAGAATTTAAATCAATTATTCGAATAAATTTGTGTAAATTTGCATATGAACATCGTTTCGTGTAGGTGACACGGTCAAGCGACCATGTACACCCTAGTGTCAGATTTTTTCGGAACCGCCTCTTGGTTCCTTGATCGACTACCAGATGGCAGCCGGGACCAACGGCTAACGTGCCTTTCGAAGTACGGAATCATTATTAGACGATCAGGTGATTCAAGCCTGTAATGCCCTAACCAAACTGGAAGCAACTAAAGGGTTCCGAAGTATGCAACCGGTACGGTTATGAGAAGTATATAGGTAGGAATATTTCACGCTTATGTAAATTCGTCTGTATTGACTAAAATTTTGTAAATTGATGTTTTTGGGGAAAATGCTGCATTGTACTTTGTGGCGCCGCTTCTTCTCAACTTGCGTTTTGGAAGTGGCGGTAACTTGATGTTAATAGGTGATAAGAATATCCTATATTGAGAATACACAAATTCATTTCGAGTAACATATGTAGTGAAATAATCTGTTGTTTTTAGGAAACGTGTAGGTCGGTGCGTCGCGCAGTTTTCAACCTTAGGAATATGAGGTTACGGTCCGGACAAACGATATTACATCTAGCTGTCAATAGATCAACGCCGGTGGACGATTTCCACACGAGCGATGTGTGTCAGTAAGTACATCCTATAATTTTTTGACGTGACAACGTCTTAAATTAGCTTGCGGCTGGGAGTCACTTATGAAAAAGTGTAACGCTCGGTAACGTTACGATGAGTCACCGAACGAGAGAGAGGCCCGCCGAATGCCTTGCGTCTCTCTCCCACTCAACTATGATCGGACTGCCGCGCGCGGCAGACCGCGCGCGGCAGATTATATTCATATCAATAAATATTCTACCGAGAAAAAGACGTTGTCACGTAAAATCTTCGCCCGTAAAACCGACTTTACAGGCAACCATTTTTTATATATAAATACGCAAGTACAAATTAATTTCTAATATTTAAAACTAGCGACCTGCCCCGGCTTCGCATGGGCATAAAAACCTTCCTCTTGAATCAATCTATCTATTAAAAAAAACCGCATCAAAATCCGTTGAGAAGTTTTAAAGATTTAAGCATACAATGGGATATAGGGATGAAGATGGGAGCTAGCGTCGCGCGCGCTGTTAATATCGTCTTAGTGCTTAAAAAATTAGTAAAAATATAATATAAGTTATATTCTAAGTGAAACCCATTAAAAAGTGTGCAATTAATAGTGAACTTGGATATTTACTTTAAAGTACGGTGTATAAACTAAGTGTTAAGTGGTAAAATAGTGAATATTGAAACAAACTTTGTTATGCCTATTTTGGACATTAAATTGACAATGTTCGATAATTTGTTGATGTAGTTAGTAACTGAGAACAATGACACAGTGGTGAAACTTTTCTTTAGATTATTTAAATAGCGAATAATAAATGTCTAAAAGTAATAACCTGAAAATACAAGTACTTACTAATAATAACTCAATATTGGACTAAATAATTATTAAACACAAACTTTTTACAATCAGTGACATCTATCGAAAACGTGCATAATTACATCAAACTTCTTTTGAACCACCATTCCTAATTAATTGTCACCTATTTAATGTGTGTAATAGTACCGTCACTGTACGCGAGGTGGCTCTAGGTGTATATCAATAATTAGTACTATCAAATTTCACATGATGGCAGTAGCTGCTAAATAATAAATATTATTGCTATATTCGCAAGGTGGCACTATTCAGAAAAAAAAATGACATCTACAGTAAATATATGTTCCGGTTGTTTTCATGCATTACCAAAGAGAGAGTATCTTAACTGTATGATATGCAAAGGCAAATACGACTTGGAATGCGCAAATGTTCCAATAGTACGATTTAACAATACAATGTCAGCAGAGCACAAAAACAGTTGGAAGTGCCATGCCTGCCGTAGCAAAACACCAAAAAAAGACAACACAAATATCCCAATACATCAAGAAGATACCACAGACACATCAAACTCTCCATCCCAAAGAGAGAATGTGACTATTAGGAAAACAAAGTCTTATTTAACCGACTCAATTTCGCCGGAGAATTCCATCATGGCAAGTGACACAATGGATGATGGGGATGTGCCTCTCCACATTGGAGAACCTCAGTACTATTTTACAAGCACAACTAAAAGAAAACAATAAAACAATAATCGATGAATTAAAAAATACAATAGAGGTAGAAGTTAATAAGGCTATTCTGAAACTGAAAATTGAGATGAAAGAAGAGACTGCCGCTTTACATATCAAAAATAACCTGAGACAAAAAGAGATTAAAGACTTAAACACAAAAATTGAAACTCTAAACTTAGAATATGAAAAATTATTGAATGAAACTAAAAACCTAGAGAAGAAACTAACAATTTCAGAATATTCGAAAACACCGGAAATTAACAAACGCAAAATAGTTTTATATGGACTAGCAGAATATTACAAAGAATCTGAGGGGGAGCTACATGCCAGAGTAATTGAAGCATTTGGAGAAACATTAAATATTAACCTAGAAGGATATATAGAAGATATGTATAGATTAGGAAGATATAATACAAGAAATCGACCTCTAGTCATAGAATTAATAAGTAAAAGGATGACTAAATATATAATAAACTGTAGTTATAAACTGCAAGGTAGTGGTTTATATGTGTCTGAATTTTTGGAAAAAAATGAACAACAAGAAAGGAAAATAATGAGAGAAAAAATGCTGGAAGCGAGAAAAAAAGGACTACATTCTGTCATACATAATAATAAGCTCTACATAGAAGGGAAACATATAATGTTGCAAGAAAATGACGCTACTACTTCAATTACAAAAACACATAGACGAGAAACAAGTACGAGTACACACGAAATTAACCACCATAATCAACCAAACAACAGTATTCACAACTACAACAACCATTCCTTTCGAGAAAACTGAACAGTCATTTAAAATTATGTTCCAAAATTTCCAGAGCATATGAAATAAGCAACACCTACTGGAATCTTTTATTGATGAACACCCAACATATCAAGGAATATGCATGTCAGAGTCGTGGCTATCAGAAGATAAATTAAAATTGTTGCAATTTAGTGGTTTTAAAGTGGCGGCAAACTTTTGCAGAAAATATAGAGAAAGTGGCGGAGTATGTATCTTATTACGTGACAACATAGAATACATTGAAAAAAAGGATATAGCCGACTTATCTATAGAATATGTATTGGAGCTGTGTGCGACGGAGTTGGTTAAACAAAATATTTTATTAATTAGTTTATATTGGAATGGTAGAGAGGAAGAATTGTTTTGTGATCGATTAAAATATGTCCTCAAATATCTAAATAATAAATATAACAAGAAAAATATTATCATAGGAGGTGATTTTAACTTAAATAGCTTAAAATCTAAATCAAAGCAAACTAATTTTTTGGAATTAATGCTACAATATAACTTTACGCAGCACATTAAACAACCTACTCATTTTACTAAAACATCAGCCACGTGTATAGACTTAATTTTTACCAACTTTAATAATATTAACTTTAGTACTTCTGTAGAAAAATATGGCTTTTCGCATCATTCTGCTACAATAATAAACTTAACAATAAATAAGCCACATACAGAAACTTGGTACATAACAAAAAGAATATTTAATAATAAAAACATTGAATTATTTAAATCAATCCTTAAGGAAATAAATTGGGATGACATAATAAAGACGACCAACAATATAAACGAAAATTACACGGCTTTTCATAATAAACTAATAAAAATCTTAAATGCGTGTATTCCTAAAAAACGAATAAAAATAAAAAATAAAATAAAAAAAACTTGGTTAAGTACTGGTATTAAGCAATCATGCAAAAATAAAAGATTATTAAAATTATTAAAAATACAATCAAATAATGACATAATAAATTCATATTATAAAAGATACGAAAAATTATTAAAACAAACAATTAACACGGCGAAAAAAATTGAATATAAAAATAGACTAAAACGCTCTCCGAATAAAATGAAAACCATGTGGAATATTATAAACGAACGAACTAATAAAAAGATAAATAAAAATAAATTGAATATAGAGTTAAAAATAAATAATGATAAAATATGTGAACCAACGCGTATAGCTAATGCCTTTAACAGTTATTTTGCCTCTGTGGGAAACTGCAGCCAACTTAATGAAGCAACTACCTCGAAACTACCCGTAACCAACTTTACAGAAAATTCAATCTTCCTTAGCCCAGTTGACAGCAAAGAAGTACACAAAATATTAAAAAACCTAAAAAACAAAAATAGTTCAGGTATAGATGAGCTGCCACCAACCTTATTTAACAAATGTGCGGATGAATTAACCCTGCCTTTTACAACATTAATTAACCAATCTTTTAAAGAAAGTACATTTCCATGCCTGTTAAAAATAGCTATAATAAAACCTATTTACAAGAAAAATGAAAAAACAGATCCAAACAACTATCGACCAATTTCCTTACTACCTACAGCTGCAAAAATATTTGAAAAAGCAATGTATAGTAGAGTTTACAATTTCTGTGAAAAATATGCGATTTTCCACGATTGTCAAAATGGTTTCCGCAAAAAACGGTCAACAATATTAACAGTGTATAAATTCATACAAGAGGCGCTTAATAAACTAAATGACAAAAAACACTCATTAGGCATTATGTTGGACATGACTAAAGCTTACGACAGAGTTCAACACAAAATTCTATTAAATAAACTATATAAAGTAGGTATCCGGGGACAGGCATATAAATGGTTTTCCTCATATCTTAAAGATAGGAAACAGTTTGTAGAAGTGGAATACTACGACTTTGACAAAAAAGAAATTAAGAATGTAAGATCATCGAGCAAAATCATCAATTCGTCAATACCACAAGGCAGTGTCCTAGGATGCCTGTTATTTCTTTTATATGTCAATGACCTCCCAGAAATAATGAGTGATTTTTGCGTCTTGTTCGCGGATGATATTTCTGTACTTGTATCATCCTGCGATGAGGATACATTACACAGGAAAACAATTACTACCTTAAAATTTATAAATGAATGGATGACTAACCACAACCTTGAAGTCAACTTGCGGAAAACTAAATTAATCTCTTTTCGTCCTTACCAAAGAAAACCAATAGATTTGAAAATACATTTTAATAATGAAGATTTAGAAATAGTAAATGAATTCACGTTGCTCGGATTAAAAATAGATACCCATCTTAATTGGAAATCTCATATAGATTTTATAAAACGTAAAATGTCAAGTTTCGCGTATGCTTTAAGAGAAATAAAGAAAACTACGGACTTAAAAACTGCCGTCTCTGCATACTATGCATACGCCTACGCTTGGCTGAGCTACGGAGTGCTACTATGGGGAGATAGTACTGATTCAGAAAGTTTGTTTAGATTACAAAAAAAGTTAATAAGAATAATAACAAATATAAAACAAATAGAAAGCTGCAAGCCACATTTCCAACAATTAAATATTCTGCCCCTACCATGTATTTATATATTAGAAACATGCAAATTCGCTCGCCACAATCTAAAGTTCTTCAAAAAAAGGATGGAAATAAATACTAGATATGATTTAAGATACAAAAATAAATTACAACTGCCTAATTCTAAACTAACTCTACACTCAGTTAGTCCTTTAGCTATGTCAGTCAAAATATATAATAAACTTCCGGAATACATAAAAAATGCCACTAACGAAAATAGTTTTATTAAACAAACTAAGCAACTTCTTCTCTCTAAATGTTATTATACTGTTTCAGAGTACCTGAATGATAAAAATATATAAAAACTCATTAGGTTAAGTTGTAACCGAATAATAAATAAAAAACAACAACAATAGGTAAATAAAAAAATATGCAAATAAAGGAAAAGCAGATAAATTATAATAAATAATAACAATAATAAATAAATAAAAAGTTGCATAAAGAAGTATTATTTTAGGATTAAGTAAAATTATAGCTAGTTCCTCCTCTCTACTTTGCAGTGCCCAACAGGGTCCTTGAAGGAGTGTAGAATACATTATATCTGTAATATTGTATAATCTGCATGTAATTTAAGGTGCAATAAAGTATTGAGTATTGAGTATAGGGACAGTGAAAGCGACTTTGTTTTATACTATGTAGTGAAGAAATAAGATAGAAAATGTATACTGAGGAGTTGCTTATGTAATCATTAAACGAAATTGAGTGCGGCTATACGTGTTATAGATATTCAATATCTAAATTTTGAGTCGGTAGAAAATTTTCATGGCTTTTTTTAAATTATGGAATTTTGAACGTGTATAAATTTACTGGGAGTTTTTGGAGGGAAAGTAAACTGTCGCTATGTCCGCGCTGTATTTAATTTCCAAAACTTAGGTTTTTTCGAGTATTTGTGCTTAATATTGGTGAAATATTATTCGCAAAGTGTTCGTGAACAAGCGTGAGTGTTGGAAAGTGGTACAGTGTCGATTACGTGACTTTTATCTTTGTCACCAAAATCACCAAGTTACAGCTAAATGAATTTTTTCCACCGCTTCACTTAGCTATCTGACTCTGACTCACTTGACTAGACTAGACTTTTTGACTTGACTTAAGTATGACTGAAGAAGATTAATAAATTGAAGAAAGGCCTTAAAGGACTAGTTTCCATGGCCGTAAAAAGTATTTAAAAAAAATCAATATACTGCTCAATGTCTAATCAGAGACAGATTGCAATAGAATAGGAAATAAAAAAAAGCAACTCTAAACTTTTAAACAATATTGTTAAATCAATGATTTCTTTCAGGTTCCCATGTGTAAGGACAACTAGGTTACTTCTAGAATGCGGACTAGAAGTGGATGCCTGGGACGAAAACAGGAGGACACCCCTCATCGTAGCCCTAGTGTCCTGTTTTAATTACAGTACTGGTAAGCTTTTCTGTTTCTCCCAATAGTTGACTGGTAGAGAATGTTTTTAGCATTAAGTCCGCCAATTGTATAAGGATTTTGTTCTTATGGAACAATAGTTTTAATAAATAAAATAAATAAGCTTTTGTTTTGGGCTTATTTTTACTTCCGTCCTATACAGCCTATATATCAATCAATCAATCAATCTTCATTTGCTAGAATACAACTGAAGAAAATTCATCCACATGACACTCTTATGAAACTATGAACGATTTATTGGCAGCTATTGTTTTTTTTTTCTTCTGTTTTTTGGTCCATTTTTCAGTTTTTTCTCTTATGTGTCTTATACCTATCTCCATTACAATTTTCATACTGTGTATTACACATCTATTACAGTTTTTGTTTAATTAATTTTTACGCCTTATTTGTGGCGAATTCTGCAATATTAATAAAATATGTTATACTAGCGGCCCGGTACGTAAAATTGTGATAAATGAAGAACCGCTCGACCGATCTTGTGCAAACTTCACATAAACCATCTACTAAATAGTCCGAACAAAGCCAAAACTTTCGGTTTGGATAGGTGAGCACGTTTTTGAGTTATAAAATTACAACGAAAAGTGGCATTGATTTTTATATATATTGATTGATTACAAGTTATTAAAAGTGTACCATTATGGCAGAAGAAATCGAACCTGAGGCACTTTGCGGGGTTGTGTGCGAGTTACTGTCACACGGAGCACACGCCGACGCGGTCGACGCTGAAGGGGTCACGCCGCTTTTGTTCTCATGTGGAAGTGAGTAAGATAATATCCATACTTCCATACTAATATTATAAATGCGAAAGTCTGTCTGTCTGTCACATCTTCACGACTAAACTGCTGGACCGATTGTGATGAAATTTGGTATGGATATAGTCATGCACTAGGAGTCAAACATAGCCTATTTTCGGGCGCGATATAACCGAGGCGAACGCGGGCAACAGCTAGTTAGTAAATAAATATCTGACAAGCCACACATAACATACTTAAAACATAACAGGGGGGTTACCACCATCTCTTAAAACCATGCAAGTTCCAGTGAGTAAGGGGGATGTCGCCTTACATCATGTATAGCGCTGTCCCGCTTACTCACTGGATCTTGAATGGTTTCTAGCGATGATAGTAGGCCACCAGATTTTAACTATTTAAATGTTCACTGTAAGATGTTGTAAGGTTAGCTTATTACGTAATAACCAAAGACAGAACGTCCCTCAAGAAGGGTCTGAATAAATTAACCGACTTGGTATTGCATGGATCTCACATTTTTCAACGGTGGCACAACTAAACGAGACTTGAATTATTTACAAGTTTTGTTTTTGATGGCATCAAATTAAGTGTTAGGTTTATTATACGATCCCCAAAATGCTTCGTCAAAATGTAAATAAAAAAATCTCTGCAGAAAGTTTCGGCAAAAGTGTAGATAAACATCCAAGAGAAATCTGAAAAAGATACATATAGCAATGGCAGGTGGATGGTTGGTCCAAAGATTAAAAATAGTATTTGAGCCCTTAAGTCTTACGAGAGACTTTGCATACTTACGTGTGTTCTTTCCTTTGTACAATGTGAGATTTACCCATTGTATAACACTAACATTATACCAGGTAAATACCCTGGCTTTGGGTATTTTCCCGGTAGAAACCCATCTCTACTCTGTACCCAAATATACATAGATTAAAATGTTTTTTTTTTTTACGTAGCACCAGCGGAAAGCATCGTACATTCAGCGTACAGACCGCGTCTGACTTGCATTGCGGCGATGGTCCTGGCCCGACATGGGGCAAAATATCACCCTTCACAGGTAAATAATATAATTATATTGTTTATCTTGTGTTTTATTTATTTGTGTTTTAATTAGAACAATAAAAAATTTGCAAACAAAAAAAAAATACTAATAATCTTACTTTAGCGACCCGCCCCAGCTTTGCATGGGTGCAATGCTATATAATACATGTATTATACATATAAACCATCCGCTTGAATCACTCTATCTATTAAAAAAATCGCATCAAAATCCGTTGCGTAGTTTCAAAGAACTAAGCATACATAGGGACAAACAGCGGAAGGCACTTTGTTTTTTACTATATAGTGATTTGTTAGTTATTTTGTGAGTTTGTATTAGTTTAGTGTTCTCTAAGTTCGGTCGTCGGAACATCGGCAACTTTTAAAAAAATATTTAAACTTTCAAAAGATATATTAGTCCAAATTGACACAGGCTATATACTAGTGATACGTTTAAAGTTTCGTGTTAATAACATTTAAGACGATACCTCGGTGAACACTAGCGCCACCATCATTTAAAAATCATTATTCACTAAAAACACAAGTTATCAAAAATCCTTCAAATGTAATTAAGGTTCTGTTGAAAGTGGCCGTTTTAAACAATATTGCAATTTGTAACTATAGGTAACTATAATTTAATATGTTTAAAATTAACTTTAATTACATAAGACGGAGTTTTGATAACTTATGTTTTCAGTGAATAATGATTTTTAAATGATGGTGGCGCTAGTGTTCACCAAAGTATCATCTTAATGGCTCCTGTCTTAATACTAGATGTTCGTTCTGACCGCCATCTTTGATTTCAGGTGCCACGGGATCTACACGCCTTCCTCACGATGCACGGCGTCACAGCAATGCAATAGAATGAAGAAATCGCGGTTTGTTTATAGTAAGCTAGCTTTAATTATCAGAATTCAAAGGTCGCCAAATAACAATTCTATCACAGTTCAGAGCAAAATGATCTTTGTTGCAATATGATAAGGTTCAACAGAATCGTCGACTGTATTGATCTGATTTACTTTCAATAATTTTTATGTTTTTAAATACTGATTATTTTCATACTTACAAAAACTTTAGCTATGACAATATGATACTTAAGACTACGGAATACGGTTCAATATTGCTAGTATGTATTCTGACGGCTACTTGAAATGATCTCAAGCTATACTATACTTAATCGGCCGTAATTAACTTTAATTCGAAATCGTGTATGTACATTATTTCTTTTGCCATTTTCATGTAAATAATGAAAGTATTTTATATTTATATATGTTTACGATTGATTCGCAAGAATATGTCACATAAAATAGATTTTCTATTGTCTCTGAATTATGTGAGCCAACAGGTTGATATACAATTTAATAAAAAAAAAACAAAATATTCTGCTTGAAAATAATGCATGAAATTTCTTATATAGTATAGGAATTGTCGGGACTTCAAAAATTGTACAAATAGCGATTTAATTGTAAATAGATATGTCTAGCCTTCTCAATATAGACAAACGTTATTAAGTTAAATTATTCACTTAAAGTAAAAGAGAAAATTCAAATCTACTTGGCTTCTATAAAGCCGAATGAACTAGTAAATAGGTAGGACACGTCAGTTTCAAATGGATTTTGGGTAAAAAAGGGGGAAAAAATTGTACAAATATTCTACAAAATAAATGTGGTTCTATATTTCTGGAAAGTTTCCCCCTAATTCACCCTTTATAGTGATGTTGGGGGGTGAAATCTTGTATCAAACTTTTATTCTTTCAAACTTGAAATTTGTACAAACCTTACACAGTTAAAAAGAAAGAATACATTTTTTAATAATTTTTCGACACAAAGCTAAAATTAAAGTTAAATCTTGATATTTTAAAACGTTATCCAATTACTTTACAAAATTATCAAATTAAAAAAGTGATTTCAATCTTTTTTTTTGTAACATTAAAGATAAAATTTGTACAAACTTTTTTCTGAAATTTGGTAAAAATAATTCATATTTAAAATTATGAAATTTAATTGCGCAATTTAATTACTCTGTAAATTCTTTAGTTTGGTAAAATAAAGTTATGTTTGTATCATAAAAGCCCTTTAATCCATAAAAAGATAAGTATGAAAGTTTGTACAAACCACGAAGCAAATACAAAGAGGAGATGGCCTATTGCTCTTTCCCTTAGAAACACAGGGTCTCCTAGTTACGGGGTCGGGAATCTGCCATAATATCCCCAAATATCATTTGGAGAGCCATCTATTAGTGAATAGACGAACTAAAATAAACAGTCTGCTATCATAAAGGTCGTTATCGATAAAAGTTCTGCCTCTCGTTACTAGATGTCAAGGCCAGGATCGTATTTAAGTATGTTATAAGAATAATTAAACGAATTTAAAACTTCTAAAAAAGGTTATCAGTTGAACCTGTACGTGTGCAATATTGTAAAAATAACTCAATTTCGAACCAACTTATAAGAAAGAGGTTTTTTATCAATGACAATCAAAAAGTGTTAAAAATGTTTCTATTCGCCGCTAGATAGCGCATTACGAAATTTTGGCTGTCACTCCATGCCACAATAACATAAAATTATAAAATGCAAATTATTAATTACTTACAAATGAAAAAATAATCTTTTAGCTTCAGTCAGTTTAGGTTTACACGTATAGCTTTTACACCCGATAACACAACACTTCATTTTGTCAACCAATGTATTATTTATGATTTATTATATAGTTGAGCAAAACACTTGTTAGAACGACGCCGAAAAGTTTTGTACTGATTTTGGCGACACTGGTGGCGAGAAGCTGAAACTTTTAACGTGACGTCAAAGGCCCCTTTGATACATACTCAACCTGATTGCTTAATTCATCTCCTCTGTGTATATGCTTCGTGGTACAAACACTCCCAAACACACACTCGCGTAAGAAATAAATTTATTTTTTACATTGAAAATATAATAGGTGAATACTTATACATACAATGCAAATAAATTGACACACTACATGACTACACAACTAATTATGAAAAAGAAAACTGGCAAAAACTCAAAACTTATAAAAACTCCAGACGCAGTCTCACATAAAACAGGAGTTATGCCTGCAAACTATAGCCATTTCGTTTCACTCACACAAATAAACCAACTAGTGACCCTGGCGCGAATCGCCATTACACGATACTGTAATACACACACATAGGCGGCTATTTATGAGCTTCCATATCAATTCGACGATCAGTCTGTAATTCTTTTAAGTCTGTGTCTGTAAATATTACTAACTCAAATTATATTATTGAACACAGGGTCTGTATGTGTTCATGTGACGATTAAATAATTTAATGAAGGCTCAAATTATATTATTATATACGAGAATATATCGAAAACGAATTGTGGGAGACTACTGTTGTGATAATAATATAGATATAATATATTTTAATGTAAGTTAACGTAGTAAGGCACCGCTAGATGCACATTTGCGGGCAAAATTACTAAAAAATATGAAAAATTCATACAATAAAGAAGCTTTCTTCTGGATTGTAATTAATATCTTTAGTAGCGGTCAGAAGGGAATGGAATAAATTTGAACTATTTTAGTACTTAATTTGACTGGAAAAAATAACCTTTCAATTAAAAAAAAAATATATAAATTAAAAATTTAGGCTTAGTGACTGTTTCACCGCTAATAAACATAGCTTATCCATAACTACACAGACAGATGACAGATATAGAAAAATAAAAAGTATAAGTAGCAGAGTTGCGTAGGTGTAGAAAACGTTAGGTGACTGTTACAAAAACCAAACAATATGGGTTTAATAAAAACAATATTTCAGAGTTCGATCAATCGTACCAACGGAAAATAGAAAGTCTTCGTCGTCCACCACGTGGCCACGTGACCACGTGGTTTAAGGTTATATTAACTCAAATTTTTACAACGATTTGTACAGTCTCGTTTCGTTAGGGAGTTCCCGCACTTTATCCACGTGGATTCGGCTTTAGCCAGTCAGAATAAACCTTATTTCGACGTTATAAGGTTTCGTTTATGCTAATTATTACGTTTAAAGTTTTTCTTATCGGCTGAAGCTGATTCCTCTTGTTGAGAGAGCCAGCAAACGTGAGGGCGAAAACTCATTTGTTTCGTTAACAAATATAAAAAATTACGATATCTAAAATATTCTAATATTTTGTTTGGTTTTTATTTATATCTTATATTTTGTTTGGTATTTAGTGCGGGCCGTGCGGACATTTTAAAGGATATTTATAGTTTCTAACTAACTATATTGTTATATGTGCTAGAATCTAGCAAATCAGCATTAGTTGTCGCCATATTTTTTTTTATAACCAAACTTTTTATCAGCTAGCGGTGATTCAGACCATTCGAAATATGCCTCTTAACGCACAATTTAGTAAGGGATAGAAATGTTCAAATTGATCCCTCAGTAACTGTTTAATATTAAAAATAGTATTTTCTCGTCATAAGTATGTTTTTTTTTCAAGAAAATTATAATAAAACTGAAACCGTTTAATGGAATATATTTTTAAGTATGTTTCATTTCATTGATTTGATTAAACACTGCCTTTGATATCCAACAAAAAGTAGCTTCCAATAGGAAATTAAGACTGGCCGACTGCGATTGTATATTGACTAGAAAACTCACATGTTGAGTAATTTCGGCCTATTTTTTTAGGTTGCAATGTAATAAACATTACGTACAGTAAGCTAAAATTTATTTTTATCCCGATTAAGTTAAAGTATAATAGTATTTTGCTATCATACTTTATCGAAATAATGTGTAAAGCCATCGTAAATATTTGTGATGAGTTTGCATAACACGCTACGAGAGCTGGTGCTACGTATTTCTTGATACAGTTCTAGTGTCTTCTACGCATCTCATATCAATTTTTGACCAGAAGTTGCCAGAAGTTTCTAAACGCGGCTTGCTGTAGTAGTTGACTATTGGACGAAGAACGAAAAAGTACAAAAGTACTTTTATTTTAAAACAGATTTTATTAGTGGCCAGCCATAAACGATGCAAATTTGTTTTTTTTTTGTCAGATAAGAGTTACCGAAAATTCGTTTTTGGGTGTCCTAAAAGACACCCCGCCATTTTTTGCACTTACAGTGAATTTTAAAAAATCAAGTGTGCCAAATTATAATGCAAGTTTTTTGTGCTCTTAATATTATGATGTGTTCATGTAAGTAATTCGGACTTGGTCATTGAACTGTTAATATATAGTGTAATCAATGCCTAATTAACATTATAAATGCAAGGATAAATGAAAATCTAACATCGATTTTGAATTGTATATTTATGTATATCTCTCTCTCTCTCTCTAGTCTTAGCGTGTTCCTGGCCGTATAGTGCACTGAATATTTTGAAGGTATCAATGGCTGAAAATGCTTTCAAAATATTTTTATTTGCATTTTTAACTACATAATTTCTTTCAGAATTAAATAGATACTACTAATGTAGCTATGTTTATGATGTAAAATATCATAATGAGTAGACCAAAGTGGTTAATAAAAATATTTATTTTCTCTGTACATAAAAAACTAGAAAATTTCATGGACTCTTAAAAGTTGAATTGTAAATTACTGCTAAATTAACATAGAGTATATATATTTTTGTGTCTTGACAATAGAAGTTTAGCTCTAGGAAAAAAATATCGATTTAATTATAACAAATATACCTATCCCTATGCTGTTGGAGAAATGTGATTTTTTTTTAATTTAATCCCGTCGTATATTATATAAATAAAAGGCTATTACTTGTCCGAATAAATATAGTGATATTTTTGTCAAATAAACGACAAAGTATATTGAATTATGAATTGTTTTATTGTTAATGTCCTTAGAACCAGTGGATTTTTGCCTTCGACACGAGATTTTATTTCAAGTAATTATTAGTCCAAAATTACACGTCTATAAATAGAGATCTAAAGTTAAAACAAAAACGCAAAAAGGGCAATCTTAATGACATTGTATCTCTTCACACGGATGTTCATTGTTTATTATCTGTGGTTTACACTTGAGTGATCCTTCTAGTCATACAATTTGCATGGTGTCCAATTGTAGCTAGCGAGAGCGGCGCAAGCTGTAAGTAAATTTTGGAAACAAAACTAGTCTTAGTTTTAAATAACTTGTGCGTCTCATCTACTAATTTATTTATTTATTTATTTCAAATTCATGTACACAGATAAATATACAAAAGAAAATAACATAAAATAAAGAACATTAGTACAAGGGTGCTGCTTATTTCTAAAGGAATCTCTTCCAGCAGACCCAAGAGAGGAAACGAGAAGAAAAGGGTAACAGGTATTTAGTGTTTGTGGCCTGCACATGCTGTCTGAAGGAATCTGATTTAGCTCAACGACTGCCATCTAGCGGTAGCAGCAGACATCTTTTGTCTCGCCTGCCCAGCCACTTGCACGCTTGGAGACCTGTTACATGGTTACTTGTTTCATTTATCAATTTGGTTATGGAGGGATTCTTATTTTTAACCGACTTCAGGTTTTCAATCGCTCAGATTTCAGGTTTTCATTTAAACGATTAATAAAGATGACGGTCGGGATACCTGTACCCCTAGTATGAGTTTTTCTTAACGCGACTGCGTTAAGATTTTGTATGGAATTTCTTAGCTGCCTTACTATCCGCCAGAGGCGCTGTACAGGTTTGCCATACTAAATCGCTAACGCAGTCGCTAGCGTCTGCGTTAAGAAAAACTCATACTAGGGGCACTGGTGTAGCGCGTTGCAACACATGACCTAGCTAGATGTTCTCTACAATACCCAGTAATTTCATTTAAGTGTAACAGTTAGAGTAAATTGATAGATTTGCATTTATAAGAATATATAGAATTATCCTGCAGATTGATCTGGGCAACAACTAAAATAGGTAATTCAACAAAAAACCCACTACGCACGATGGCCCGCCAGTATCTTCTGTTGACCGTACGCCGTATAACCGATGTTTTAATTACCTTCCAAAATAACAATAACAATTGCAGAAACGAAATGTCAACAAAGCGGCGGATGCACGCACATGAAAAGAGGAGTAATGATAATCACTGCTATTACCTAACCAAACGATGGCACACCTGGAGGGGTAACGCGAACTTTGCCGGGAGACCACTTTCAGTTTCTACCGCCGACTGGCTTCGTAAACGCGCGCGCAATCTTATGCAACAGCAGTAACACACGTCTGCCCGGCCCGCATTCGTATGACACACTTTTTAACGTCAGCCGGCTATCCAAATAATTACAAACGCCTTTTTTAAAACTTCGACAAATTATTCTGATGTAATCTTAAAATTAAACTCTCGTTTGTACTCTCGCAATTTTTGATAGAAAATAATCGATTAAATTATTCGCGGTTTTTCGTCCGAGCGTAAGTTTCGAAATTTAAATTTTGTGGACGATAAGACAACTACCTGCCAGTAACATTTGAAGTATCTAAACATTTAAGTGTTGCCATTGGTGTTAATTTTAATAATTATTAAAAATATGTGTAGAACTCATTGTTTTATTATTTGTGCTTTGGTGTGAAGTGTGTGTTCAGTAAAGTTACGTTTGGAGACACCATCTGTCGCAAAGTAAGTATAAAAAAAAACATAGATTTAAAATGTAATTTCCTTCCTTGCACGATACAAAAATATATTTTTTTAAATCCGATCAGTAATTCTACGATTTCTAGAGATGAGCGCTTTAAAACTAAGAACTCTTCAGTTCTATAGTATTGGTATATTGAGGTTAAATTTATTATTAGAAGCACTGTTTATTAGAAGATTAATAATGTAGTCTAAAAAAGAGGGGTAGAGAGCCTCTTAAACGTCGGCTTCTTCTAAATGATGATACTTACAGCTAAGTTTTAACATGAAAGTTACGACTAAACCGATAAATGAGATTAAAATACTTAACAGTAAATTAGTATTGCTGTTTTCAAATTAACGATTACCTCAACTTCGCACGAGTAATGCAGGTAACTCGATATGTAAAATGCGCTAAGTTTTTTGAAATTTTGCCATTTTCTCCGTAATTTTTATATATATATATTTTTAAGAACCTAAGAACAAGGTTAATTTTGTTGTTTAGTTATTACGTGATCAAGGGGAATAAATATCAAGACTTATTATGTACTCGTAAATAAAAAATATAAAAATGTAATAAGGATCTACATAAATAGAAATAGATACTTATTGATGACAAACGCAAATCCCTATCTTTTACGCTTCAAGAGTTATAGCTATATAAAAGACATACGGATAGACAGCGAAGGCTTACACTTACGAAGGCTTACTTAAAAAAACTAAGAGCTGTGCTCTTCCCGGTGGAGTCCATTCCAAGTACTAGATGCACTAAACCTATTCACATCCTGATTCGACTGTGCGACACACTCGATTCCCACTTTCCCTTTATATGTTCTACTTTGAGTAATAGACTCACAAAAATCTGAGAAAATTTTAAGATCTTACTCTATTATGTTAGAGAAAGAATCTAAAAACCGTTCCCAAATTACGACCATTATAAAGAAATTGGACCCTACAAGCGGTCTACCGGAATGGGCATTGTTCTGACTTTCTTGATCAAATATTTTCGAGAGAATGCATTTCGTAACAGATTTACCGCATAATTATACGCTGGACCGCGGGAAGTTCGTTTACGAGCGATTAATTCCGCCCGTAGGGTTACCACAATCATACTATGCTACACTTCTATAGTCACTTCAAGCCAGGACCAGTTTATTTCATAATTACAATAAATCAATATTTAAATATTCTTATAAATAAAATAATTCCTCAAACGCGCCACATCCAGGCAGTGTGCCCAGAATACTAGCAGCATTTCCCCGCTGGACTGCTAGGCTTATACGCTGAGCAAAGAAAATACCCGCTTTAGGGTCACCAGTAGCCTCAGTCAGTCAGGGCCTCTTTCATACAAAATAGTATTGCCTCTACCAAAAACGGTAAGTATAGACAAATATAGCGAAAAACACAAAGTAAGATACTTTTGTGTATGATTTTATACCCTCATAAAAGGCGGATGAATCTTTATTTGCATCTAATTAGCATGTGATTGAATCTCGCAAATGCAGCATTATTTACATTAGTTTACGTATAAAAAAAAATAACCCTTTAAGGTGATACTTCGGTGAACACTAGCGCCACCGTCATTTGAAAATACTTACTCACTGAAAACATAAGTTATCAAAAAGGGTTATCGTAAACTTGCCACATAGTTAATTCGTCACGTTTTTAAAACTCCATACATTCAAAGTTAATTCGTCACATGCATAAAAAAGTATTAGTTAACTCGTCACAGGTAGGTATGCGTTATAGTTAATTTGCCACAATTAGCAAAGTACCGACAGCAAGCAAAGTGATTTATTTATTTAGTGGTTTAAATCTACGCTAATATGAAAAATGCCGAAGAGTTTGTTTATTTGGTTTTATGACATGACGACAGGTTAGATTTACAAAAAAAAACCACTCTTGTAAAGATGAAGGTATGTACCATGGGCGGAACTGAAGCGGACAACAAGTTAAATACATTTATTTACTACAAATGTCTAAAGTATTCAACTACATACAGGGGTTTATTTATTTGAATTTAATGATGGCCAAATTATATAATTTAATTTTCAATATTACTCAATTTTATTTTTCTATTGTCATGTGATCTATGTATTGGAATGCAATGTATGAATTATTATTGAATAAATTAATGATCACTTGATCAATTCAAATAGGACATCATTTTTTTTTTAGCTGCAAAATGTTGATAGTTATCTTGAGTTCATTCATACCCTAGGAGGCTGTTGGTGCTTTTTAAATAATCCTTTATATGAGGATGAGAAAATTTACAATCAGACAGCTAGGTAGCACTCCTGCACATGCTTTTATCTCTCTCGCTCGCTGCAACTATCTCTTTCTAAATGTAACAACTAACCCTTTCGGTCAATGCATTCTTGTTATCAGTCCAGTGACTCACATGACCTTGCGAGAGGGTGGTGACGTGTTTTGCAAAATTACTGTGCAATTTTAAATGTTGTAATTTGTGCATCTTTGAAAAAATGGATAATCAGCCGGGAACAAGTACGGGAGGACATGGTGTAAGTATTTTTAAATTTAATTCTATACAAAAAAAAATATGTGCTATTTGTTTATTATTTTATCTCTCAAATGCTCTTATATAAAAGGAGTTCGATTTTAATAACAGTTATTAAACAATGATTTTATTTAATTTAACTTTAGATAGCCTATGGTTTTAAAACAAAATTAATACTTAACTGACCCCTCATTATTTTCACAGCAATGTCAATTTAATCAAGTGTTTATTTAATTGATTCTAGTAATTATAATCTGCAAGTTAAACTGCACTAGATCTAATACGAACTATTAATTATAATTAAATAAATATTTGAATAAAAGAGTCACATTTCTTATTTTATTTATTAGCAAAGGTACAGTTTAAAACTTTAGATATAATTTTAAATCATACCGTTTTATGCTGCTTGTCTTAACTAGACATGACGCATGACAAACTTTAAACAAAATGGCCGACGGCTCAGACGCCAGCGGTGGTGTGATTAATCATACATTGTGAAATTTGACATGTATTATGCTTATTGTTTTCTGTAGACAAACACAGTTACAAATTTCTATACTATACCCGTTTAGTTTTAAAGCATGTAGTAATTTTTATGGTGATTTTATAAAATGCTGACTATTTCCCGTGACTTCAATTGCGGCATTTATTTCCGTTGTTGTTAAGAGTAAAGAGTATTCTTATATTGAAAGAGTTATCAAATTCCGTCCAGTAGCTTTTTTTCCTCTTTATAGTATTAAGTATAGATAAATTTATGATACTATTTCAACACCTTTTCAGGTCACATTTACGAAAACTGAAAGGGGACGGAGAATGCTTGTGAGAGGTGGTTATATGTACACCTTTCATCGGGAAACTAAGCTTGGAACTGTTTGGAGATGTACGAATCGTGCATGCAGTGCAAGTATAAAAATTTCGGAGAATCATAGCGTTCGAGTTTTGCATGAAGCGGCTCATAAGTGTAAACCAAATGTAGTGAAAACAGAGATTATCAAGACAAAGAATCTTTGTAAAGAAGCAGCAGCAAACACCAGCACACCTATGCCTCAACTATTTGAAGAAGTTTTTCAACCAAAAAAAGACGCGGGTTACGATTTATTAAGTGCCTTACCGAAATTTAAACACTTTTCAAGATCACTTTATATCGTAAGGAATCGTGAATTAAACGTACCCAAAACACATTTTGCTAAATGTGAAGATGTAATAATCCCGTTCAAATATACAGATTGTTTTTTATTATTTGACGACGACAGTGATCCTGAGAACAGAATAATAGCTTTCTGTACTGAGACAGCTCGTGAAGCTGTAAGAAATATTCGAACATATTTTTCGGATGGAACTTTTTCAAGCTGCTGTAAACCATTTTATCAGCTTTACTGCATACATGGTGATGTGAGAAGTGACGAAAACTTTACAAACGTAGTTCCTCTCATATACGTTCTAATGCCTAATAAGCAAGAACGGTCTTATGAGCGACTTTTTATTGCTCTCAAGAAAAATTTGCCATATTGGAACCCGGTGACAATGATTGTCGATTTTGAAATTGCAGTTATCAACGTCATAAAAAAAATGTTTCCACATATTAAACTACAAGGATGTAACTTCCACTTCAAACAAGCATTGGCTAAAAAAGCTCACGCCTTAAATATGAACAGCATCAACGAAAAGAGACACTTGGCTTTGTGTGCTGCATTGGCGCATGTAAAGCTAGAAGACATTGAAGACGGTTGGTTGTGGATTATGGAAGATGCGCCACAGAGTGAAACAGTAACAACATTTAATGATTATTTCGTATCCCAGTGGTTAGAAAATAAAAATATACAATTTATTTGGAATATACATGGTTCTCGTCATAGGACAATAAATCTCGCAGAAGCATGGCATAAGCGTTTGAACAATATGATGCCTCAAAAAAAACCTAGAATGCTTCAGTTTCTGGAAACACTCAAAAAGGAAGCTGATTATGTAGATACTAAAATAAAAAAATTGAATCTAGCCATACCATCAAACTTAAGAACGCGCAGGTCAATTGCATATGACAGGGAGTTAAAAACTCTTTTAGAAAATTATAATAACATGCCCCTGTCTGAATTTATATTGAAAATTTCTTATATGCAGCATTTTAAAGAAATGTAACATGGATGTAGTTAATTCTACATTTAAGATTTAAATTAATAATTTTAATGTATGATTTCAAAGGAAAACTAATGTTATAAACAAAAAGCAATATCTTTACTTTATATAATAAAAGTTCTTTTTACTATTGTTTTATTGTAGGTTGTTCTAATTTGTTACATAGATGTAGTTAATCCTATACTTAAGTTTTAAATTACGACTTTAATCTTTGATTTTAGGGGAAGGCAAGTGATGAATTATGACAAAAAATACTGTGATTTTATCTGTGATTCATTAAGTAGATATATTTTGTTTTTTTTTTATGTTATACACGTAAGGTATATCAATAAGGTAGGTAGGTAGTAGGTAGGTTGTGCATGTTACCTAGGCAAATCAGCCGCTTTCTATTTATAAAGAGAACTGTGATTTTTACAAATTGTTACATAATATTTTAAATAAAACAGCTGTAAATTTTGAGAACCTTCCTAGAAATTAACAGCAAATTTATTTTTGTTTGCTTCTTCTTTGGTTATATTTGTACGTAATATTTAAGTAAATCATTCAGATAGAACTGTGATTTTTGTAATAGATGTAGGTAAGGTTAATATCCCAAAACTGTGATGAAAGAAATAAATGTTGTTATTTAAATTTTTGTTTAATTTTCTTGCTGTCTGTACAAAAATAATCAGTGTGACGAATTTACTATACTAAATATTAGACTGTGACGAATTAACTATAAAAAAATAAAAGTGTGGCAAGTTTACGCATACTTTTTTTCGTGACGAATTAACTTTGTGGCAAGTTTACGATAACCCATCAAAAATCCCTCTGCTGTAATTAAGGTTCTGGATCTGAAGTTAATTTTAAACATATTAAATTATTAAATTATAATCCCCTATAGTTACTAATTGCATTATTGCTTAAAACGGCCACTTTTAGCAGTTTTGCAATTTGTAACTATATGAAATCCGTTGCGTTGTTTTAAAGATTTAAGCATACAAAGGGATATAGGGACAGAGAAAGCGACTTTGTTTTATACTATGTAGTGATGATGACCGACGCCGAATATACCTTTATTCCGTTCGGATTCAAGATACCGAGATGGGGCCATGGAGCAATGGGCATTTTCAAAGATGTTTCGAAGAGGCGATGTAACGGGAGATCGAAGAGCTGGCACTTTCCTTGGATAATGAAATAAGTACCTAGTTTGGGCTATTCAACTAGAAAATGCTGCAAATGTCTTCGATACAATGCCGCAGGGACCATTTATATTAAGTTTATACTCGTATTATAGTAATTTATATTTTGTATAGATATACTTGACAGCCCTATTCTATAATAGCGGAGAACGGATTCACACGCAAACAACTCGAAGTGTCAGTCATTCCACCAAAATTTGTGCACCTCTCTTAATTGTACATAGTGAACATGGCTTAAATTGAGATTAAATCATCTCGGATTGCAGAGATAATGCCTCTTGTTATAAAATTCTAGAGAAAAATCTAGAAGATTTTTCCCAGCGTGTAGGTGGCTGGCACGGAGAGCAAACTTAGACAAAATTATGTGCCATGGAAGATCAGGCCATGGAATGTTAGGACACTTAATACGACACGATGATTTGATGAAAACATCACTGAAGTTAAGATAAAAGGAAGGAGGGGTTCAGGTAGACCGAGGCATAGCTATGTGAAGCAGATAAAGGATAAAACCTCGTGCCGTATCAAGAAATAAAGGAACTTGCTAATGATAGACAAATATTGAAGGAACTCCACCGACAAGAGCCTAGCTCTTAAATTTATGATGATGATGCATGGTCAAGAGAAAGACACCGTATAAGGTTCTCCATATTTGTGTAAGCCAGAAGCGCTGGTTTTTTTTATACAATTTAGTAGGCCTGGTCTGGCCTAGGTTACGCCTATTAGCCTATGGACGCCTGAAACACCAGGGGTGTCACGTGCGCGTTACCGACCATTAAGAAATCTTTTCACGCCCTTTTTGAAAAACCCCATGTTGTAGTCCTATGTAGTAGTTTCAAAAGAGATATCAAATTTACTTAACTTCAATTACTTGTTTGTA
Source organism: Apomyelois bistriatella (assembly GCA_947044815.1). Classification (NCBI taxonomy): domain Eukaryota; kingdom Metazoa; phylum Arthropoda; class Insecta; order Lepidoptera; family Pyralidae; genus Apomyelois; species Apomyelois bistriatella. The sequence continues at coordinate 2,564,771 of OX345705.1, forward strand.
AAACCAGTCCTATACTTAGTTACGGAACCATTTACCAAGACTATGTATTGGTTGCAACATCATTGCGCTAACATCCTTTAAGTCTGCCTTGTGTTAAACATTCCTCCTTTTTTCTGTTGGTGTGCAATAGCTATTGTATTCTTAAATTGTAACGAGCATTGGAAGAGACTGGTCGAAGTATCCCATAACCAGAGACCAGGGAGCCCGATTCTCGCGCAATCGAAGTTAACTTTACCGATTTTCTCCAATTTTTTTCAAAGGTTTATCACTGTTTCTGCCTTTTCAAAAAATCACAATTGAAAGAGTTCAATCGAACGCATTGTTCGATGGAAATTTTTCGATTGTGAATTGCGAAAAATTGGAGAAAATCGGTGAAGTGAACTTCGATTGCGTGAGAATTGTGACCCAGCTCATAAAACCATCATTACCATTCAAAGCTGACTTTTAGGCTTAGTCAATCTGTGAGATTTGTCCCTATATATATATACTAGCTGTTCCCCGCGGCTTCGCCCCGCGTGGGACTCGGTTATATCGCGCCCAAAAGTAGCCTATGTTTGACCTCAGGTCGTTAGCTACATCCCTACCAAATTTCATCACAATCGGTCCAGCAGTTAAGCCGTGAAGAGGTGACAGACAGATAGACAGACAGACAGACAGACAGACTTTCGCATTTATAATATTAGTATGGATTTATTATCATAATTTCAGCTGCAGTCAGTTCACTGCTGGGCATTAGCGTCTTCCAAAGATTTCCAGAATGACTGGTTGGAAGCGGCCTGTATCCAGTGCTTGTCTGCTACCTTCTTTAGGTCTCTTGACCATCTGATCGGATGGTTGTAATGTTGATTGATGTCTAACTAGATCTTAAACTATACTTTCCAATCTGCCCAATTCTGCGCCACCGCTACGATATACTATTTAATTTTTGCTACTATGAAACTCAGCAAGCGTGGGTTATGTATGACAAATTAGAGATATTAAATAACATTAAAACCAGTTAGTAAGATTAACAGATTAATAAGGTAGCCTGACAGTTTTATAGAGTTCAGCGTTGGTGGTGAATATGGCGTTTGTAAAAAGAAATAAAAGGTTCGTTGGACAATTTCTTGATTGTGATGGCGTAGGTTTGATGGCGAGACATAAGGATAGGTAGACGACGGTACTAAGGAACATGAAATGTGAATGTAGGTGACTAAAAACTAAAATATACCTAACAGGAGGTTCGGTTTTATACTATTTTAAGCTATGAAAGAGCAGGTCTGTCTGACACAAGCATTTATTTGCTTAATAAGCAGTCCTCACAACATCATTGAAAAAAATGTTTTACCTAACTACTTCGGCTATTTCAGAGATAACCAAAGGTTGGTAAGATACTAATAAAGTTAACTTGATTTAACAAAAAAAAGACAAGGTTTGGTTACATACGCGACGCATTTTTTTAAAAATCTATGTTTACATACTGCAAAGAGTTATGTAGTCACTTTTTTGTACTATAGATTGACGAAGGTTTGGTTGTGTATAAGTAAGTATTTTTTCAGTGATATGATGTAAACACATCTGTGTTCATGAAATAAATTATTTTATTTTATTTTTTATACTATTTGAGAAGAAAAAGTTATGAGTTCGACCTAGGTCAAGTTGGAGGAATCTACTAGGTTGATGCTGGACTTACACTATTTGGAGTCGAATCTTGAGTAAAGGCCTATAACAGATGACTGGATCATAAAATTCTTGTCGTTGAAACAATCTTATGCTCGTCACACTACCACTACTACCAAGTGTCATGGGTAATATGGGTATAGAACAACACATGCTCCCATAGGATACGTTGTCCGGGTGGCTCTATGGCTTGCTCTTTTTTTTTATTGATTTAGGGATTTTTTAAGACATATCAATCCCATTGAATAAAATACCTTATAACAGGTAAATACTTAGTCTTATTCTATTGGCAGCAGTCCACCAAACTGCACAACTGTAAGCGTTGATGGAATACAATTCCGTTACGTCCATAGAGCAATCAGCACCCGAAGCCAAATGACAATTTCAAAACGCTAACGAATGTCGACAAGAACAAAATGTATGGGATTGACATAAGCTGCGGTAAATCACGTGATCAATATTATGTCAATCCCATACATTTTGTTCTTGTCGTACCTACCTCGTTAACGTTTTTCGATTGTGACTTTGGCTAAGCCCCCTGAACTCTACAACGAGTAGAAATGCATGTTCGTCTATAAGAATCAAGCCACGGGCAGGGCTGTGCTGTCAGAGTGGTTTAGCCATAATCACGATAATAAATGCTTCTTATTGAAGAACGGAGAGAATCCATACTCACCAAATATGTGGTTGAAGAGACATACATGCATACATATAATCACGTCTTTATCCCATACGAGGTAGACAGAGCCATAAGAACTGAGGCCACGGATAGCATGATGGTAGTTGAAACAACAACAAAAACAAAAATCAAAAGTGATAGGTTGCTAGCCGCATCGCCTATGTCATGATTCCTCCATTCGCCGATTCCCTCATTCGACTTTTTGTCAGTTGGGCAGTCGGTTGAAGAGGCAAGAAAATCTATGAAAAATTTCAATTGCGTTATTTTGTACTCGTAACTAAAGGATAAAATCATTGCGAAAACATTGCTTTGTTTAATCTCTTATCTAGTAGACTGTGTTGCTGTAAGTATAGATAATGTATTATTATCCGTCTAATGCCACTAAATAAGGCGTCTTAGATAAATCGTTTGGATATTGGCATACTCGCGGTTGCTTGCGAAACAGCAAGGCCCAGCAAGGCCACATAAGAAAAAATAATATGTACATATATACCATAGAACCACGTCTTGATCCCATACGGGTTAGACAGAACCTAGGGCCAGAAAACCTTAGGCCGCGTTTAACATAATGGTGGTTGAAACAGGAAATCAATAGTGATAGATAGATATTATATTTAAAATGGTTTAAAACCATGCCGCGTGATTACTACTTTATTAACAAATTATTATTTTGAAAGTAAAAATAAAAGATTAATTGAAAACTTTATTTCTATTAGTTTTTCTTACACATTGCTCCCATCATTTTAAATCTAAATTAAACCTCGAAAATTGGTTTAAAACGTTTTAAACAAAAAAAAAACTGTTTACAACCAGGTATTTAACATGGACCCTTGTACTAACGTTCTATATTCAAATTTATTTTTGTATATTTTTCTGTGTACACGAATTTGAAAATAAATAAAAAATGGTTTTATAAATGAAAAAAACACCCCTATTTTTGTCGGGGCTTAAAATCAGGTAGCTAATAGCGGTTATACCGAGTGTTATTTCCACGTTATTCCATAACAGAGTTTCAGAACTAAGTAGGTAGTTATGTTTAGAGTAAAATGAGAGAAAACTATAATAGAGGTTATTATGAGAAGGTGTCGATTTGACAACGTTGTAATCACACAGTCGTGTATTCTTTGACACAGTTGTGATGATTATAAAATAGTCTCGTCGATTTTCAGTACCCCTCAAACTATAGAATTAGGAAATCGCGCGCCTGGCAAACTTTTTTTTAATCTATGTCTCAAACGATATCCATATCCGTACCAATAATATAAATGCGAAAGTCTGTCTATCTGTATGTTACGCTTTCACGGCTAAACCCCTGAACCGATTTCGATTAAATTTGGTATGGATATAATTATAAACCAAAGGAAATGCTGCCAGCGCCGTCGGTACAATGCCACAGGGACCATTTTTATTTTAAGTTTTGTATTATTATGTCAACTTATTTATTTATGTAATTGATGCAATAAATATATTATAAACCAGTGGTCAATAAACATAGGCTACTTTTGGGTTATACCGCACGAGGGCATTGGGTTCAAACCATAGTATATTCAAGTATTTGTGAACTTAGCGATTAAAATAATAATAAATCTTTATTCAAATTACTTAAACAAAAAAAGTTTTTACAAAAGAGCTATTAAATAAATGTCAATAAAAATAAGGGTGTCTGAGCTAGGATAAAAAATTATCATGTGTTTATAAAGGATGCGGATGGTGATCCGCAGGTGATGCGATGGTGAAAGATGAGATTAACTGGATTTATTCTACGATATTGTAAAAGATGGTTTAAGAATTTTTGAATAATTCAAATATAAAATAACGCCTCAAAGACATCAATAAAAAACTTTGTTTCGGATAAAACATTCATCAGACAAAAATATATTCACGTTGAATTTACTCGATTCGGATAATCGACAAGTATTAGTTTTGGTACATCACTACCGGGTTTGGACGCGCGTGACGCCATGACAGTTTCAGTCTGCATCATCGCGCGGCCGCGGTTAGATGCATTCTTTTTGTTATTACCTGTGAAGTCTCGGGATAGACCACTCTAATACGATTCGCGTTAAATCTTCGGGAATAATTGCGCATTAATATCGTGAGTGAGGCCCGGTTGCCTAGTGGATAAAGGTTTAAAGTTTATTGACAATTGAACACTCGGTAGTGAAATAACCTGTGTGGAGATCACCCTTCTACCTGAATTCGCGTGCTTCGCTGGATCGACACCGAATTAATAGGGGATGTGTAGGAATCTCATGAGAAGGGGCATAAACGGGTTTAATTAATTCGGATTAATAAGCAAGTCACGCCCAAGCGCGTAAGGTACTTTTCTTTTGTTTATTTTTAGTGATCAGCCTAACTTTCCTACCACATTCACGCTTCCACTGCCAAATTTAAACATTCTGGTAGCAGAGTTGGCTGAAACAAACTTCAAATAGCGATTTAATACACATATTTCTTCGCTTCACCTTGATCTTCATAAAAATATGAATGTAAGTAATTTGTTCCCAAAGTAATTTGCATTCAAACCGTCATTTTTTCTCACAATCCGATCAAAAAGGAACTCCAACCTAAAAATACATTCCAAATATAGATTTTACTGCAAATAATAATCGAGAATTTGGCCAAAGCTCGTTACCACTGGCGTCTGAAATCCTGCAGAATGCAGAGAAAAGAGGCAAGGTCGCGTGGCGCAAGTTCTGACGTTTCACCTAGATAACGCGGTCGACAGCCACACAATGTGCTAATTATAAGTAAATATTACACGTGGAGACCTTTAAGTGTAGACTAGCTTTTGCCCGCGACTTCGCCCACGTGAACTTTTACCCGGGATGAAAGGTACCCTATGTCCTTCTCTTGGTTCTAAGCTACCGTCCCACCAACTTTCAGCAAATCAGTTCAGCCGTTCTTGAGTTATAAACAGTGTAACTAACCAGACTTTCTTTTATATATATATAGAAAGATAGATTAGTATCACCATAATAAATGAGATGGGAGAGCATTCAGGGCCGGTTCTTCATGATAGAGCGGTCAACACTGCAGGAGAGCTTACATAGGTGGCCTTCGGGTAGAATATACCGCCAAGCGCCGCACGCAATGACCTAAATCCTAGCACCGCTGTCCAAAAAAATGTACCTGAAACCAAAACAAAAATTAAATGCTGTTTTTTCGTTATATCTGTGTGTTATAGTTGTCTTTGTCTCTTCACACTCAGAGTTAAAATTGAATCAATAATATCCCTTTTTTATTGTAGATGTCATAAGAGGGGCTAAATAACAGAGTCCTAACGAGAACGTCCCAAAAGGAGGCTTGTCGTTAAGCAGACGGTCAATCATAAAAATAATACTGTATCTAATTTATGCCATATAAAATACCCATTAGCGTGATTGGTTGTCAAAATGGGGGTTTTCTTAGGACTATAAACTATAAAACTCATCATTTTTGCAGTGGGGTAATTAAAAAAGACTGAAGCAGGCTCCAATGAAACCAGTCATACGATCCACGTATCAAGTAACACCCTAGCGGGCAAGTAAATACTTGTATTATGAAATTCGACCTCGTTTGTGTAAACTATGTGGTAGTCCACTTATCACTTTCACGTAGCTATTTACATGTGCTAATTAGCATTAGGAGCTTAGTTTAGTGTATGTAAGATATGTACTTAAGCAATAGGTACATACATACATATAAACACGTCTTTATCCCATACGGGATAGACAGAGCCCAATGTCATAAGACCCCAGACCACGTTTAGTATGATGGTAGTTGATACAGGAAATCAATAGTGATGGGTTGCTAGCCGCATCGCCTATGTCATGATTCCCCAATTCGAGGATTCCCTCAGCCGACTTTACGGCTTGCGTGGGATGAGAAGCAGCTGGTACATTCTATGTTTTTCTTTTCCAGACCAGCATGGAAGTATAAAATAGTTGTACTTAAGTAATACATCTAGAAGTAAAAAATACTTAAGTATACAATGGGCGTACTTAATGCTTTACCATTATCTACCAGTCAAGCGTCAAGCGCGGCCATGCTTGGATTTGTTGCCGTTAAAGGCTTATTTTGAGCTCTTCCGTGCTTCGGAAGGCACATTAAGCCGTTGATCCAGGCAGTTATCGATAGAAGACTATCGGTAAATAGGCTATGTTAGATGCCTTTAGGTAGTCTGAAAAATTTGACAGTGTCGGCTACTAGCACACCCGTATCATGTTCCTATTTTTCTGGTTACCTATTAAAAAGGGTCACGGAGGTCAGAGTGTAGTCGCTCTAATGTTATTAACCAGTAACATAGAATACCTACCGCCAAATCAGGACCATGATTTAAAGCGTAACCATGGCGTCTGAAGCGTAAGCTCTAGTAGATGAGACTACGTAAGATGCAACTACGTAAAACACTCGGACGAAGAAGATTCTCTACCAGTCGACCATACGACGAAACAGAAAATTATACTTATGTCAATGTATTTCAATAATTTAACTACTTGTTGTTTCCCCATACTTCTGCGGCCTTGCTAATTAATTTAATAGACTAGGTGAAAACGCCTTTGTTTCTCATAAGTACTGTTTCATCATGATGGCGGGACGGAAATGCGGTTCTTGTCTATTGTCTTGTTGGATAGACATACTACATAATGTAATTAGGTTATTGTAACCTAACCTACCACCGTCATGCGCATTCTTCAATGGCATATGAGCACTTATCTATACATAATAAAGTATTGACAAAAATCATAGCTTTTTTAATGATAATCTCATCACAATTTCAAATAACAGTGCTTCTCATTGTTATGTTCCGATTTGAAGGTTTCCGGTTCGAGAGGAACTAAGCACAGTTGCTTATAATCTATATACGAGTATATAAAAAAAAGTCCTGTTAGTTACACTATTTATAACTCAAGAACAGCTGAACTGATTTGGCTGAAAGAAAATTACCTAAGCTACCTTTTAGGTAGCTTAGAATCAAAAGAAGGCATAGATAACTTTCATCCCGGGAAATAGCACAGTTCCCAAGGGAAGTTCACGCGGGTAAAAGCTAGTAATCAATACATATAATCAATACATATAATAAGACACTAAAATGCGAGTGTCTGTACATTTAATATTTTTCAAAAAAACTGATAGAGTGCGATTAAAAAGAGTAACAGAAACCAAAAGGACAGTTTTTGGAATTTTTGTCTGTCTGTATGTATGTATGTCTGTCTGGTACGTTATAACTTCGAAAATACTCAACGGATTTAAACGCGGTTTTCACAGTTGGATTACTTAGAATTAGGAGCGTTGTCAAAACTTTGTTTCGTCAAAATCGGTTAAGGGAAAAAGAAGTTATGGTCGATTGAAAATTTACTTCAAACACTGCTTCAAAACTTTTAATGCGTTTACTTACGTTTAATTTAATTTAGATAAGGCTAGGATTTCTACTTTATATTATCCATATCAGTAAAGACGAAAACACGCACTGCAACTATTAATTTTAATAAAATAACACATTGAATTTGATAGTAAATTTAGTAACATAAAATCTCAATAGATGGCGCTGACTTACTTTACAACTTGCTATGGTTACGTTTTCGCATTATGGTATAGCAGATTGAAATTAACCCTAGCAAATTAAAAAATTTGAAGGTCTTTTTTTGTCTTTGTGGTTCTTTTGATTTGGTTCTTTGGTTGTTGTCTATTGATTGGTTTGGTAAATGGACGGTTCGGTTCGCTATTGCTAGTTGTCTTGCTTGAATTAAAAATTGAATTTGTTGTTTGACGGAACATACGATCGTGTCGTATATAAGGTGGACAAAAATCAACTGCAAATATTTTAAGGGCATATACAGACCACTATACTGAACAACTTTTCCAAATAAACTTATATCGAAATACGAAATTTTATTTTTCACTCCATACTAAACTAGATCAGCTGACTCTCAATTTGTATGGGAGGTCATAACATTTTTTTCGTATTTCGACATGTTTATTTAGGAAAGTTGTTCAGTTGAGTGGTCTGAATCTGCCCTTAAAATATTTGAAATTGATTTAAATTCACCTTATATAAAGAATTTTAATTATTTTAAATAATGCCTAGGAGGAAACGATCTAATCTGTCGCATCATTCCAGAATAGCTAAAAGCAGAAGGTTAGCTAGATCTCAAGAATCGAATGCGGATAGACAGATGCGACTCGATGAAGGTAGGCAACGCCATGCATTGTATCGGTCTTTAGAAACTTCTTCTGACAGAGTCTCGGTTGTCCGCTGACCGCGAGCGTCATGCGTCATCTCGGGCTTCGGAAACGTTTACCGAAACTCAAGGTTTTGTCGGGGATGAAGTGATTTACACGTCATATAACAGTGTTATGCATCAGGATGATGCTACCACCTACCCTATCGAGTTTTTGAGTTCATTGGCTGCAAGTGGTCTTCCTGCTCATAACATTACCCTTAAAGTCGGCGTTCCCATTATGCTCCTAAGAAATCTTTCTCCGCCTAAACTATGCAACGGGACCTGACTCAAAGTAACGGTTTTGTAGCGCAACTTAATACAGGCCGAAATTCTCACAGGGTGTGGTTCAGGCGAAACGGTGTACATTCCTCGAATACCACTCATCCCCAACAATTACCCCTTTCATTTTAAACGCACCCAGTTTCCAGTTGCTGTATGCTTTGCCATGACGATAAATAAGTCGCAGGGACAAACCCTAAAAGCAGCTGGCATCGACCTAAGAACAAGATGTTTCTCGCATGGACAACTGTATGTGGCTTGCTCGCGGGTCAGTAGCTGAAACATTATATTTGTTTATATTTGAATAATGTCCTGGCTACTTCGATTGCGTCATTTCATTTCAATGTAACACAGGTTACGCGAAAAGCGACCTACACACGGGCGGAGCCGCGGGTAACAGCTAGTAAATAAATAAACCTTTATTTCGGACAGAGTCCATCCTTAGTCAGTGTTACTAACAATGTTCTTAAAATGTTAATATACTTAACTTAAAATGAAATCGTATAAAAAGGAATAATCGAGTCAGCAACTTACCCAATAAAATGTAAGTCCTGGGCGTCGATTCTGCTAACGGTAAGTCAAAATCGTGTCAAAATAGTGTTTCAATTGTAGTGCTTTTTACACACTATTTACAAGAATTATGACAGTATGATGTGATGTGAATGTAGTGTGGGTTGTGGCTATCAGAAGTGATGCAAAAAAAATTAACATTTCTTGTAACTAGTGTGTAAAAAAGCAGAACAATTGAAACACTATTTTGATACGATTGTGACTTAACGTTAGCAGAATCGACACCCTGTTTTTACTATCCTATCTCATTTGATTCTGGCAACTGTGAGAGTACATGGGCTATCTTGTCAATTTAACGTTTATGCAGTCTTCAGATAATAAGTTATTTATTTAAACTTTACTAGCTTTTACCTGGGGCTCCGCTACCGTGGGAATTCCGAGATAAAATATAACCTATGACTTGTTCCAGGGTCTAAGCAATCTCCATTCTAAATTTTCGCCAAATCGGTTCAGCCGTTTTCATGTGAAAGAGTAACAAACATACACACTCTCAAACTTTCGCCTTTTTTAATATTAGTGTGATTGTACACTGAATGTGAACTTAATGCCATAAGGCATTCTCTGCCAGTCAAACCTTAGGTTAGGTTCCTTGCCAGTAAAACCAAACAGAAAATCGTACAGTGACTTGAATTTATATCTTTTTAGATGTTTCTTGGGCTATAAAAAAAGTTGTTTAAGCATGATTGAAAGCATGATATACAACTCTTTGGTACTAGCGCCTCACCAGTGAATTTATTATTATTTGAAATAATAGTATTTAATTTAAAAGTATACCAGTTCGCGCATTCTTTTAAATGAGCTGATGATGTGTAGATAACTTTGTGTTTTATTTATATCCGAATAAACTAATTTTAATATTGTCCTTGAACATATTAATATTTATACAAATATATTCAATGTTGTTTAAAAAATGCATAAAAAGTACCAAAAGTATGCCAGATGTTACGTAAAAAGTTGACTTCGCGATCCAAGATGGCTCATCAAACCGGTTTGGCCAGATAAAGATTGGAAGTCAACCATGGGTCAGTTTGTATTTTGTCTAATTTCCGACCGGAAGATCATAAATTACATACTACGTCCGAGCGTGTTTCCCGGTTGCATCTTTAGCTTACGCTTCAGAGCCCAGGGTACGCTATTAATCACGGTCCTGATTTGGCGGTACTAGTTATTACAATGGAGCGACTGCCGTCTGGTCTCCGTAACCCTTTTTACAGGGAAACCAGACCCACAGGAACATGACCCATGTGTGTTAGTGACCAAAACTGTCAGATTTTTCAGGCTGCTTAAAGGCATCTGACATAGCCTAACGACTGCCATCTATGATAGCATTGCACAGCCAAATTTAATTAGGCTCATTGTTTTCACGGCGACTTACAATTTAAAAGACGACTAACTATTTGCAAATAAAAAATAATGTAGAAATTTGTAGCATCGATTAAATATTTAAGGCTGTTACTTTAAGAGACTTTATGAGAGGTCGTTTAATTAGGTTATGGTTATATAATAATAATTTTATTTAAGACAACATAGGCCCAGTGGTTAGTAATACTTATTCTATTATAGTAATAGTTGAGTTTAAGCAAAAGTTGTAAAACAGTAAAAAGTGTTAGTTTAGTCAGGGAGTGTTAGTGTACTTCTTGTCTTGTCCGGTAGTACATTGGTTTGACACCGCATGCGACCCCGGCTTCCCGAGCTGCTACGGATTTTTCCCTTATGTTTTCCGAGTCTGTAGCATCCTAATACCCTCATCCTCTCCCACCCTCACCTAAACTCCATCTTTATTTATTATTATATTCCTGGTATTTATTATTTTACTCCCTTTTTCCCTTTTCCGCCAATCTAAGGTTGCCGTGCCGAGAGATGCGTGGCTAGGGGCGAGCCTAGTCTTGAGCGTGCCAATTGCCCTGGGGTCGGGCGCCCCCAGAAAGAGGCTAGCCTTCACCTGGCACGGGGGGCTCTGCTAGGTGCGACAGTTTTTTTCCCCTAAACTCGTGGGAATGCTATGATTTTCAAAAATAATAAAAATCTATATGGCGGCGAAGCGGGTCGCAACTCATCACGTCTCATTTCTCGCGGGGGCGAAAAGCGGTCTGGAGAAGGCTGTTTCGCAGTAAAAAATACTAAAGTAATATCTCGTCTTCCCAATATTTATAAGCGAGCAAGCATGCGACTTTGTTTTAAATGAATTTATGAAAAAGCAGCTCCCAAGCACAAATGGGCTTGCGCTATAAAAAATATACTAATAATATGAATGGAAAAGCGCTTATGAGTTGTATGAATTCGACCGTACGCAATACCATAAACGCGTCGACGTCTTTTGTATTACGTTATTTTTTTTTTATTTTTTACACGTCTGACCAAAAAAGGGGAGTTATGTTTTCAGGATTTATTTATGTTTGTGTAAGTAAGCTTCTTAATTTCACCATAACCTCATTAAATTAAGACTTGAATTTTCGCTATGTGTAGTCAACATAATTAAACTTTTTATTAAACTAGCCTTTCCTGGCTTCGCATGGGTGCAATGTTATGGGTTATACATAAGAACCTTCCTCTTGTCTCACTATATCTATAAAAAAACCGCATCAAAATCCGTTGCGTAGTTTCAAAGATTTAAGGACAGACAGCGGTAAGCGACTTTGTTTTTTACTATGTTATAAAAGCTAACACGAAAACGGCCTTTTTGATGGAAAGTGGTTAAGATAACCCTCTTCCTGATCCTTCTATCATATCTAATAGTCTTATGTAAGAGTGTCCAGCGTTTTAACCAAAATGTTCAGCCAGTGGTCTATCTGATTTTCGATTTTAAAACCTGGGGCCTTAGCCAAAGTCACAATCGCAAAACGTTAACGAGGTACGACAAGAACAAAATGTATGGGATTGACAAAAGATTGACCACGTGATTTACCGCAGCTTATTCAAATTTAGGGTTAGGGAATACTTCGAGCGTTCGGACTTGAGTTGATTTATAGTATAGGTTAAGTAACTTTTATGTTTTAATTAGTTTGTAATTTCATGTGTATCTTTGCGATGTACCCTCTTTAATGCCCATGTACTCTTTTTCCTTTTTTATACAGGTTGACTGGAAGAGATCCCTGTTAGGGATAAGTCCGCCTTTTGTTGTGTTCTATGTAGCATCATTAATGTTCTTTCTGTACAATAAAGTTTTTACATACATACATACATACATTTTGTTCTTGTCGACATTCGTTAGCGTTTTGAAATTGTCACTTGGCTACGGGTGCTTGCAACCCTATTTGGGAAGCAACTGGGATAACTCTTAGACAATACTGAGCCACAGCTAGTTTGATATGAGCAGCGTAAGAGTGGTAATTAACGGGTAAGCATGATGCATGGGTTTTCTGGTTGGATCGCGGTCAGCGGGTTTCAATGTCGCTTGTATAATGCGCCGTAATATCCAGTGAAAAGTGTAGGTGAATTGCGTCAGTGGATGGTGTTAAGCGTCAGCTAGTTATAAAGAAGAGAAAAATACCTATACAGTCAACGGAGTTAATAATTCTCTGAACCCTTTTTTAATTAAAAAAAAATACGCAGAATTTTTTTTACACTTTTTTTCTATGAAAATAACAGATTTTCTGTCAAACTTAATTTCTGATTTAAGGAAAAGATCACAGTTTAGTCTGAAGGCCTTAATTGATTAGAATTGTCGACTGTACATAAATTTCTCAAAAAATACTAGCTTACAATGATAAGTGATTAGATGTTAAATGCTACTCTCTTTACGCATTTTTGTTTATTTATAATATATTTATTATATAAGAAAACATATCTAATAATACATAGGAAAAACACTATACAATGCCGGACTTATCTCTTGTAGGGATTTCTATTAGTCAACCATCGATAGATTTTTAAATTTGTTTGTTTTTTTTTTTAATTTAAAGTTTTCTTAGTCACACACGCTTTTTTTAAATCTGTTTTAATCTTACAGATTCTTCAAAATAGCATATATGATCTTTAAAAGGGTGAAGCAACCTGATAGCCAGCTTTAATTTAAATTATTCTTTTTATTATAATAAATAATCTCGAAAAATATTGTGATTGCATTGTAGAATGAACCAAATTGTATTTGTATATATTGTGTGTTTAAGTAAATAAATAATAAATAAAATTTAGGGTGTTGATTTATTAAAGTATGTACGAAAGTCTGGTAGGAAGTAAAAGAAATATCTTGCAATAAATTAAGACTTGTTGCATAAAGCCGTCCGGCGGTCAGCTGCTCGCAACTTTCTCCGCTTTGTTTGCCTCGCCGAAATTATGTCAGTGTGCTTCAGGGCCCACACGAGTGACTATAGGTAATAACACATCATACTAAGCCTCTACGTGGCTTCCTATATTACTATGATGAAACGTTATGTACTATACAAGAGTAACAACGACTTCTTCTTGTAGAGTTAAAATAGCTAACTCGTCACTAGTTCTTAAATCTCCTTCTACTAATCGCTAATTCGTCTTTGTTTAGGACACTTTTTTTTTCAGCTTTATATTTCTTTGTTTCACTGCTGGGCAAAGGACTCCCCATCTTTCTCTCCTCCCTATCCATGGAAACCTCTGGTAACTTGTTCAAAAAGTTTATATATTTTTGTTACTAGTTGCTCCAAAAAGTCTATATTTGACCCCTGATATTTAACTATAATTATACCAACTTTCATCAAAATCGGCCAAGCGGTTTAGCTGTGAAAGCGTTACAGACAGGCAGACAGACAGAATTGCATTATAACATTAGTATGAAGTATGGAAACGATTGAAATGAATAATATATTCATTTCAATCCTGAAAACCAACTTTATTATTTATATACCTACTAGCTGACCCCGCAAACGTTGTTTTGCCATATAAATTATTTCTAGGTAGAATAGAATAGAATAGAAAAACTCTTTATTGCACCAAACAAATGTATACATAATTTTGTTAAAAACTAGGTAAGGTACAAAGGCGGACTTATCGCTAATGCAATCTCTTCCAGTCAACCTTAGGGTGGATGGAAAACAAAACCAAGACAAATCAAAAGGCGAAGGCGCAGTATATATACGTAAATAAATATACACACACAAAGATATAAATATAAAATAATATAATATAACCTACACATACTAAATAAAAATAAATAAAAACAAATAAAACAAACATAAATACATACATAAAAAATATATATATATACATATATATATATATATATATATATATATATATATATATACTACATATAAATAAGAGCATACTTAAATATCTCAATAAATAACTGAGCAGATACAAAGCAAATTAGGACAAGGCAGAAAGGAAATGGGATTTGACGAGATTTTTGAACCCGGTCAGAGTCTGAGCTTTCCGGATTTCAAGCGGGAGGGCGTTCCAGAGGAGAACTGCTTGGACGGAGAAAGAGTTAAAGAAAAATTTGGTGTTTTGCATTGGTACTCTAAGTCTAAGAGAGACAGAACTACGTAAATTACGGTCAGCATGCACATCATGGAGATAAATGAAACGATCCTTCAGATAAGGTGGAAAAGATGGATTGAATAGAACGGAATATAGTAAAGACAAGATATGAAGGTTGCGACGAAGGCGAATAGGAAGCCAATTAAGTTGGGAGCGGAAGTGGGAAATATGGTCATATTTACGAACTCCAAATATGAACCTAATAGACAGATTCTGAAGACGTTCTAGTTTATTTAGCTGTTCCTCGGTGAGATTAATAAAACATGAGTCAGCATAATCAAGAAGAGGGAGTAGAAGGGACTGTGTCAGCGCAATTTTGGTATCAAATGGTAAGAAATTCCGGAGTCTTCTCAGAGAACCAAAAGCAGCAAACGTTTTTCTACTTATTTCTTTAATGTGGTGTGACCAAGAAAGAGTTTTGTCAAATACCACTCCCAGATTTTTCACCGAATCACTAAAAGGAATAAGCTCATTATTGAAAATAAGGGAAGGTAAAGTACTCCAGTCAATACGAGAAACGAAATAAGGACTACCAATAATAATAGCCTGAGTCTTGGAAGGATTAACCCTTATACCATAAGATCTACTCCAATCAGATATGCGCTGCAGATCATCGTTAACGGTAGCGATCGCAGATGGCAAATCAGAGATAGTAGCGTGGAAATAAATTTGTAGATCATCTGCATACAGGTGGTAGGATGACTGAAGGTTATCGGTGATGTGATTAATGAAAAGAGCAAACAATAATGGAGAGAGGACACCGCCTTGAGGTACCCCAGCTGAGATGTAGCTCCACGAAGATAGGTTATCTTCTATACGTACACACTGCCGACGGCCGCCAAGGTACGAACCAAACCAATTAATAGCCGATGGAGATATATTCAGGGTGCGCATAAGACTCAAGAGAACGTCATGATCGACAGAATTAAACGCATTGGTGAAATCTAACAATGTGAGGATTGTTAATTGTGAATTGTCCATGGCAAGACGAATATCATCTGTAATAGTGATAAGAGCAGAGGTTGTACTGTGTCCAGTACGAAACCCTGACTGATAGAGATTAATAATACTGTTTTCAAGAAGGAAAGAATTTAGCTGAGACTGAACAATACGTTCAAGGATTTTAGACAGAAATGGGAGAATGGAAATAGGGCTAGGTAATTTAAGGGTGAACAACCCTTATCACTTAGGGGTGTGAAAAATAGATAGTAGCCGATTCTTAGACCTACTGAATATGCATATAAAATTTGGTTAACAACCAGTAAAGCCGTTTCGGAGGAGTAAGGTAACTAACATTGTGACACGGGAATTTTATATATTAGATGATGCGTAAATAACAATAATTTATGAATGATTCGGCCGTGGCACCTATCTTTTATAGCATTAGTATAATGAATGGTTACTAACCACACCAATAAGCATATCTGATGATCATTTGTTAAAAAATATATATGAACATAAAGATTTGAGATATCCAAATTTAGAAGACAATATCTCATTATGTAGCCGTGAGACGAGAAGCATTGATCGAATAAAGTAATCGATCGTGACTCGATGTTGTATCGATATGTCTGTTAAGTACTTTTACGATAGACAAAACACTGAAATATTTTAGTGGGCAGTATCAGAATCAGATACGAACAGCCTTTGCCACTCTTGACCTACTTTTAAATAGGTATGGTTAGTATTCTTCCCATAAAAACCTAATCAAAAAAGGTTGATGTAATCAAGTAGCCATTGATGGTGTCCCTATGTTCCTGTCATCTCATCTTAAAGATTTATTATTTTTTATTAACACGCTTTTATTAGCTTCTGCCTGCCTGTATGTTTGCTTGCTTGTTTGTCACCGACTTCTTTGAACTTAATTTTGACCCACTTTTAACGGTCAGATTTAATTCAATCTTTGTAGAATTATCAAGGACCGATGACAATACAATAATTCGATAAGTTTATCTCTAAAAAGTGGAAAATAAATATAGTTAAAAAAAAAAACTAAAAAAACACGCTTTAATGAGCAATCGAACTAAAAAACGAAAAATAAATTAAACCAAAAAGAGTGTGGGGTGCTTGTGCCATATTTTTCATTTATCGAGCACCCCACACACTTTTTGGTTTAATTTATTTTTCGTTTTTTAGTTCGATTGCTCATTAAAGTGCGTTTTTTTTTTATTTATTTTTTAAACTATATTTATTGTAGCCTTAATTGTCCTACTGCTGGGCAAAGGCCTCGCGTCCAGGTCACTCGTCGCTTGTTGCCATCCATTCTCGAATTTATCTAGGTCATCCCGCCATCTCTTGCGTGGTCTACCGTACCTTGGTACCGAGGGGCTCAGATTATATTCCGAGAAAAACTGGAAAGCCATAAGCCATATAGGAGAGTCTGGACTAACCAGATCTAAACTTTTTGCCATTGACATGAAATTAAAAAGAAATATTATAAAACTAGCGACCCGCCCCGGTTTCAAATGGGCATAAAAACCTTCCTCTTGAATCACTCTTATCTATTTAAAAAACCTCATCAAAATCCGTTGCGTAGTTTTAAAGATTTAAGCATACAAAGGGACATAGGGACAGAGAAAACGACTTTGTTTTATACTATGTAGTGATAGTGATGTTATAGTATCATGAGTTAACGCGACCTGCAGCCGGTCCAGCGTTATGCCGGAAAGAGACAGGGCTTGTTTAGGCCCAACGGTAACGTTAGGTATCATTGTTCGTTGACTCAGGTAACGTTAATATTCACTCAAAACGATATTGCTAACAAGTATCGTTACGACCAAATCTGGCAAAATGCCGGTCCGGCAACAGTGCGCTTTCGCTCTTAAGGATATTGTACTACTACTTTTCTTAGTTACCGTACTATTCGCCAGGGGTGCTGTACAGTTTTGCTATACAAGCTTGTATCTGCGTTTCTTCATCACATGGTAGGGGTACATGTGGCATCGAGATTTAGCTGGACGTTAATTAAATAATATATATATATATATATTTAACCAGGTTTACATAATATGTTTAGACAATTGTTACGACGTCAATAGATTACATCAAGTAATATAAATGCGTTGACAGAACTGACCTATGGCCGAATATCTTGATGTTGTCAATGACTATAAGATTCATTGAGAACCGTTTTAGTTCCAACTTTGATTTTGAACTTTAAAATTAGTGATGTAAGATTCAAATGTAATTATATAATAATCATGGCGTGACACATATATGTCTTATCTTAGCGTTTTCTCTGTTGCATCCTTTGTCAGTCTGTTTGTCAGCGGGCTGTATGACAAAATAGCTATAAACGTGAAATTTTCTTATATAAGCTCCTATTTCTGTTACAATAAAATAATATACCCTTCTTTACCTTGAAAAATCGCTGTTTCCGCTATAACTAAAACTTGGAAAAATTTAATTCCTGTTGTATTAGTACCTTTTTTAATCAAAACTTGTCTATTTTTAAATATGTTCTCTTTGTCAATTTATTACTTACTTCAAGATTTCAGCTCTCTTCAATATACAATAAAAAATTACATTTTACCACATTTTCATTTTACCACATTCGTTATCAGCACGAATATAAAATAAAAAGAAATATATAAAAGAAAAACAAATATAAAATAAAAAGAAATATGTAAAAGAAGAAGGGAATTTACAAGATTTTTACAAGATGTCGTCTGGAGATTGTCGTTCAGGATTCAAAGGTAATTCATCCATAATTCCAAGTATCGTCTTACGCAATAGAGATGATTATCCTATTTGGAAATTCAAAATGCGGAATTACCTGCTTCACGAGGACCTTTGGGAAGCCATAGATGGGTACTCAAACGAAGACTTGACCCCTGAACCTCAACGTTTAAAAAATGATATTAAGGCTTTAACAAAAATTTATCTTACGGTGGAGGATGCAGCAATAGTCCACGTACGGATAGCAAAATCTGCGGCTGAGGCATGGAAGGCGCTTCAAAATGCTTTCGAGGATAAAAGCATGGGACGTAAGTTGGCCCTAGAGCGCAAATTATACCGTTTGAGCCTAAATGATTTTAATGATGACATTGAGAAGTATATTGAGGCTGTAATGAAGACTGCTCTTGATCTAGCGGAGATTGGAAAAGTCATAGAAAATAGTTCATTGGCTGCCATTTTGTTGGGGGGCTTAACGCCAAAATACGATCCGCTCGTAATGGCACTAGAGAATAGCAGTGTTGAAGTGACAACAGACGTAGTGAAGAGTAGATTATTAAATGAAATGTCGAAAACAAGTAGCACAGAATCTGCTTTGCGCACAACTGGGAAAAAGAACTGCAATAAGAAAAAGTCTATAGTATGTTATGATTGTAAGCAACCAGGACATAAGAGGCCCGATTGTCCTCTTAGGAAATCCAAGAAAAAGAAGGATGAAGAACAATCTTTACAGGCGTTTGGTCTAGGATACTCGGATTCCTTGAATAATTGGTACATTGACTCTGGTGCTACACAACACATGACGCCTAGACGTGATTGATTTGTGGATTTAAAGTCGAAGGATTCTGTAAGTGTTACTGTAGCTAACGGTGAAAAAATTAGCTGTGAAGGTTTTGGAAACATTTCTATATCTACTAAGTCTTCTGTAAATAATATTAGTAATGTAGTGTATATACCAAAATTAAAAACAAACCTTTTATCTGTACATAAGTGTGTTGAAAACGGTTATTCAGTTTTGTTTGATAGAAATGGTTGTAAACTTTTTAGGAGTGATACTTTTTCTTTCTCAGGAAAATCCGTTTTGACAGGTTCTGTTTGCAATGGGCTGTACAAATTAGACTGTACTGTAAATACACCACGCGACAAAAACGCTTATGATGTACATACAGAAAAAACCTGGTCTAGTTACGAATTATGGCACAGACGGTTAGGTCATTTATGCCGGATCGGAATGGACATATTGAAAAAAGGTAATGTTGGTATAGATTATAAGTTTGTAGATAAGAAAAACTGTATTGCATGCGTCGAAGGGAAGCAAGCCAGAAAACCTTTTAAAAGGATTACCTACGCCAAGGGGACTTCACTGTTAGAGTTGGTTCATTGCGATTTGTTTGGACCAATGTCGGAAGTTTCATTTCAAGGTAACAAGTATGGTTTGATACTAGTTGACGATTTTTCACGCATGATATTCGTTTACTTTTTATCTTCTAAAAGTTGCGTAAAAGAAAAGTTTAAAGAATTTCAATTATTGGTAGAGCGTCAAACTGGAGCAAAAATTAAAAAGGTTAGAACAGACAATGGAACTGAGTTTGTCAATCAGGAATTAAAAAATGTTTTTGCTGCTAGTGGTATTGTTCATCAAACAACAGTACCCTATTCGCCACAGCAAAACGGTGTAGCAGAACGTACCATACGTTCCGTGGTAGAAAAGGCTCGTTCCATGTTAGCAGGAAGCTCTTTGTCAAAAGCGTTCTGGCAAGATGCTGTAGAAGCTGCTGTTTATTTAAAAAACCGTTCTCCACATCGTGCTCTTGGCCGCTCGTTTACACCGTTCGAGAAGTGGTACAACGTCAAGCCTAATTTGGCACACCTGAAGGTGTTTGGGTGTCGAGCTCTTGTTCATGTGCCTTCATGTCAGAGGCAAAAGCTTGACTTGAAAGCCAGCGAGTGTATATTTGTAGGGTATACAGACAATGTAAATAGTTATTTATTTAGAGATGGTCAGTATCCCAGGAAACTTATAAAAGCCAGAGACGTTACATTCTTTGAAAATGTTTTTTGTAGTTTGAAGTCAAAAGAGAGGCATGACCATGATGTAAATAATTTTGATTTAATTTTGACACAATCTCAAGGTGAGTCACAAGTTACTTCTTATGTTCCTGGTAGTGCAATAGAACAAGGATCTATTTCTCGGGCTTCAACATCTAATAGTGAGCATTTAGTAGATGCTGATTTGTCTTCGGCATGTCCACTAAGGGGGGAAGATACTCAGTCACCAAGTTTGGAGGATGAGACTCCTGTGGTTGGTGATTCAGATATGCCACAGTTAGAGGATCAGTCATCATCTATTTCGCAAGAAAACGAGCGTAGATATCCATCGAGGATTCGCAAATCGCCCGATTTTTATTGTGCTGCGATGCTTGCTGAAAGTGATTTAGAACCAAAGAACTATGTCGAGGCTATACATTCAGATGATACTGAAAAGTGGCAAATAGCGATGAAAACAGAGTATGAGTCTCTCATGAAGTTAAAAACTTGGAGGTTAGTGGACAAACCAAACAAAAAGGTGATACCCTGTAAGTGGGTCTATAAAGTAAAAACAGACGCACATGGTAATATAGTTAAATATAAAGCCAGACTAGTAATCAAAGGTTACAGTCAAGAGCCTGGTATTGACTATAATGAAACATTTGCGCCTGTAGTTCGAAATTCATCTTTGCGGACTCTCATGGCTCTCGCCGCCAACCTTGATCTCAAAATGAGACATTTAGACGTGGAGACAGCATTTTTGAATGGAGACCTTTCTGAAGAAGTTTACATGTTTCAACCCCAAGGTTTTGTTGTCAAAGGACAAGAAGACAAGGTTTGTTTGTTGCAGAAGTCATTATATGGAATTAAACAAGCGCCGAGGTCCTGGTACATAAAGTTAAGTGAGACTTTACATAAAATAGGTTTTCGTAATACACCATCAGAACCATGTATATATAAGAAACTTTTTGGTTCCAATATGGTTATACTGGCTGTTTATGTTGATGACATTATAGTTTTCTTTAAGGATGACAAATTATTTGACAATGTCAAACATAATTTAGAGAAATATTTTACAATAAAAGATTTAGGTTATTTATCTTATTACCTAGGAATAAATATATCTCAAGAAGAAGGTAAAATTAAGGTCGACCAAAAGACCTACATAACTAAACTTCTCAAGACATTTAATATGGAGTCGTGTAAAGGTCAAAACACTCCATTGGATAAAAAATTGGATGACGAAGTTTGTAATGGTGAGCAAAGATATCCTTACCAAAATTTGATAGGAAGTTTGATGTATTTGGCTGTAAATACCCGGCCAGATATTGCCTTTGCCACCAGTTATCTTAGTCAGTTTAATACTTGTTATGGTAAGGCTCACTGGGATGCCGCGAAACGTGTCCTACAATATTTGAAGGAGACAATAACCTATTGTATTACGTATAGCAAGTCGTCGTCGAATGTTCTTACAGGATTTGCCGATGCCGATTGGGCAAATAGCAAACAGGATCGACGCTCATACACAGGTTATCATTTTCAGTTAGCCGGAGGTCCAGTTTCATGGGCATCGAGAAAACAGCCCACTGTTGCTTTATCCTCAGCGGAGGCTGAATATATGGCTTTAACCGATGCCGCAAAAGAGGCCTTGTTTTTACGGAGATTTATACAAGAAGTAAGTGGGTGCAAACAAGATTCTGTTTTAATTTATACAGATAGTCAAAGTGCACAGTCCCTTGCAAAGAATCCTGTCCATCATAATAGGACAAAACATATTGATACAAAATATCACTTTATAAGAGAAAAGGTATTACTAAATCTCATAAAGTTAGAATATCTTAAGACGAGTGATATGTCAGCAGATATTTTTACAAAACCGTTAGGACGTATATTGCATAATAAATGTATGTCGTCAATGGGTTTGTCAAATTAAGTTGTTATTTTTTGTTTTGTCTGCTGTTGTTTGTTATTGTGTTTTTTTTTTAACCTGGTTTTGATTAAGGGGGGGTGTTGTATTAGTACCTTTTTTAATCAAAACTTGTCTATTTTTAAATATGTTCTCTTTGTCAATTTATTACTTACTTCAAGATTTCAGCTCTCTTCAATATACAATAAAAAATTACATTTTACCACATTTTCATTTTACCACAATTCCATTATATTTAAGGGTGTCCTGTGTATCCTATCAAATAGCATAATTACGAAAAAAACGGCTTTGTTTGGTTTTCAAGTTTTTATGTACTTTTCTGACGCCTGACGAGAATTACATGTATTTTTTAAAGAGTCAATTCTAAAATATACATATTTTTTTGTCATATACTATTGCTAAACGATAAGGCATTTTCAATTACTTCATTTTTACTATCGAAGTTACTCATGTTTGTCTGATGTAATTTAATGAATGTAAAGTAATCTGTGTTCTTAAAACACGATATGAGTGTGTAGAGAATTGGAGCATAAAAAATAAATTACTTAAGTAGCGCTACCGAAGAGATTAAGCTGTGTTCACATTAAATATTTATTTATTCTAGCCTGTAGCCGTTTTGTTGTAGAATGGAAGGCCATAGAAGATCCATCTATCCACTAAATACCTTATGGCATTGTGTCTGCCTATTGTATTTTATTGATCCATACTAATATTGTAAGTGCGAAAGTCTGTCTGTCTGTCTGTCACCTCTTCACGGCTAAACTGCTGGACAGATTGTGATGAAATTTGGTAGGGATGTAGTTAACGACCTGAGGTTGAACATAGGCTATTTTTGGGCGCGATATAACCGAGTTCCACGCGGGGCGGAGCCGCGGGGAACAGCTAGTATGCCATAAAGTTAATTTTCGCTATCTTAAATGAGCCCAGTGTGAACCTAGTCTACATAGTCTAAAAGCTAGTATGTAATAAATAATGCGAAACAAAGCCCGAGACCATCAAAGCTGATCATGCGTGTCAAGCGACGGCGTGCGCGGCCTGACTTGATTGGTCGCCACTACTAGCATTTCTATCTTGAGCTCCTCCGTACAAGACATGTTTAAATGTTAGTCCCGGTTGTTATCTCCAGATAACAACGTTAGGCTGTATGATGTCTTTGGGTGGCTTGAAAAATCAGACGGTGTTGGCCTTAACGTCTAACAGTAGGAATAATAAGCCATTCATCTACTACAACTTTATTTCTTTTACAGGTGGCTTACAACCATCTCTTAAAACCGTGCAAGAACGATTGAGTTAGAGAGATGTCGCCTTACATCATGTATTGCGCTGTTTCGCTTATTCACTGGATCTTGCATGGATTTAAGAGACGGTAGTAATAGTATTTCCTTCAATTTTTATTAAGACCCATGTCACATTAAATTCTCTTAATTTTTGGCGCATAAATTGTGTGCAAATTATAAGACAATGCCCTTTGTTTTTGATGTTCTGAACCATTCGGTGTTTTAAAACAATTGTTTAAGATTAATTGTTTTGTTATGATTAATCAGTGGAGATAATGGCGGCGGAAGATAAGGTTTAGGATACGTGTGAATAATAATAAGGTTCTTTTAGATTGAAGCTGCGTTGGATTGAGATAAAGATGCTGAATTGGGTGTGAAGGGTATCGGCAAAAATTGCTTGAGACCATATATAGAAAAAAAAATTTGACCGCGCGCGATTCCAATTTCTTTTCTTGAGACATTCCCCCATTTGCATTGCCAAATTTCATCTTAAACCTGAAAACAATAAGATGATTGTTTTTCTACTATTATTGAGTAGAAAAACATGCATGCTCACCTGATGGGAAGCAGTAACCGTAGTCTATGAGACGCCTGAAACACGGGAAGCATTGCGAGCGCTTTGCCCTGATCCTGGAGCTTCTACTTTTGGTTCCAGAGTATGAGGGTTGAATTTCCTCTACCTCCCATGGCTCTACCAACCTCTCGGTTATACGAGCCGAATCTCGGGAGAGTGCGCTGTACTAGCATTATGGGGGTTGAACTCTTGAACTGGTATATGGCTATAGTTTGGGTAATAAGTAATAACATAATACCTAGGACATTAGCAACTTGATATATTGCCTTGCACTTACATACTTCAACACAAAACACCATAAAAGTAAGATAGATAGATAGATATACTCTTTATTGTACCATTATCATACAAATTATACATGTTGAATACTAATACAAACAATGTGTACAAAGGCGGACTTATCGCTGATGCAATTTCTTCCAGCCAACCTTAAGGCACCTTTTGATTCGATATAAGTACAGTGGGCTGCAGAGAAATCTGACCCCCATGCCACAAGTATCGCTATTGATAGTGGGTTAGATTTCTCTGCAGCCCACTGTACCTGAGTAGCGTACGCCGGCAGAGCCGCGGGCAACAGTAACAACGGACAACCTACTTAATATATTGTTAACACATTCCATTCCTTGCAAAGTGATTAATAACTAAACGGCAAAACAAATCGTTCGTTATTTATTAGTTTTTGTATAAAATTAATGATTGTGAAGCGAGAAATATTAGCAAACAAGATTAATGGTTCGCGATCATCTGAATATTATATTTTTTCACGTTTAGTGTTAGTAATTTAGATTTTAAGGTCGAATGTAAATTAGATATAGAAATTAAAGAACAAATAATATCAGGTAGCTACCGGCTTTATACAAATCTAGGGGCTTAGCCAAAGTTACAATCGCAAAACATTAACGAAGTGCAACAAGAACAAAATGTATGGGATTGACATTAGATTGACCACGTGATTTACCGCAGTTTATGTCAATCCCATACATTTTGTTCTTGTCGACATTCGTTAGCGTTTTGAATTTTTCACTTGGCTATAACGAGATAATTTAATTTTTATTTTGGATAATTTACTTAGAATATGAAGGAATCTTTACTCTTTTTAATATTAAATAACATACTATAAACTAAAATTTATTTCTAATTTTTATTTTATACCAATAAGTAGCTACGTTCACCGCTGTTGTTGGCCACTCCGAGATTCTCATCCGTCAAATAGAACATACTACTTCTAGTCCATACTATAGCCAATCTAATGGCATGGTTGAGCGTGCAATAGGCACAATAAAAAATATCCCACTTCTGACACCATGTTTTGGGTTGAGGCTTTCATGGCAGGACTTGGCACATTATAAACACCGACTTGGAATAAATGTCTTTATTTCGATATTACAATAGTACCAAAATCACAAATTGGCTAGTCCAATTTTTTACAATGTCTAATTTGAAAACTATTTCGAGGGAAATAAATATAATATCATATTGTTTTTGGACTAGCCAATTTGGGATTTTAGAGATGTGAAATGAATTGATCATCGCAGTCACAGAGGTCGTCAGTCGAGCCTCCTTCGCATCTCCCAATGAAAAAAATCATTATGAAATGAATAATTACTATTTTTAAAGGCTTCCTTGCACAACGAAATCATCAGAAGCGATAAGATGTTCAGCATAATAATAAATCTAAAAATGCCTCAAAGCTCAAATACTGATCATGATTTTAAAGATAACATCAATATATGCACAGCGTAATGATGATTTAAATCGATAACCGTAAATAGACGCGATCAAAGTGATTTATTGGGTTCGATTGATTTTCAAATATTTGTGTTCTGATCACGTGTGGAAATAACCCTTTGATCTTATCGTATAAGACGAGAATTGGTGAAACACTAGCGCCACCCTCAACTAAAAATCATTATTCACTGAAAACACAAGTTATCAAAAATCCGTGTTATGTAATTAAGGTTTTGGATCTGAAGTTAATTTTAAACATATTAAATTATAGTCCAATATAGTTAAAAATTGCAAAACTGCTAATTAAGCAATATTGCAATTTCACTGACTCAGTGCGTGAGTCCGACTCACACTTGGCCGATTTTATTTAAACGAATAATAACTTACATTAATAAGCACACTAAAACTTACTCTTCAGCATAATTTACATGATCGCCCGACTGCCTCATGTCAACCCTCTTGCTGGTTGAAACTAGTGATGTGCCGTTCCCAAATTCCCGCTCCCGGGGAATGTTCCTCGTTCCCGTTTCCGGGAACATTCCCGGGCATGTTCTCACGTTTTGGGAACGTTCCCAACGAAAGCAAAAACTATTTTTGAATTATTTTACTTTTGTATATCCTATCCTTGTTTGTACTTTTGTAAATATACTGTAAAATCACTGTAAATTAAAATTTTAATTACAACTTTCCCTAACATTGCCATTTTGAGGGAACGTTCCCGGGCACGTTCCCGGGCTTGTGGAAAAGTTCCCGGGAACGAAGGAACGTTCCCGGGAACGGCACATCACTAGTTGAAACTCGTTGCTACTAGATATGGCAAAGGCGACTTATCTGCCTACTCATTTATGAATCTCCGTCACAGTCTCCGTTTAATTTACTTAGTACAACTTTTTTATAATTTACTGACTAAGTGTAGGTTTAATCCTACACCAGATAAGGTGTGAAATATTTTGCAAGAACAAAAATGTCATTTTGCATGTTTGCAAGTTTACTTATGCACTTGACCGACTTGCGTAACACTAGAGCGACTGCGTGTATGATTGACGATCCAGAGGTCGTGAATTCGAAACCTAAGGGAAACATACTAATTTCAGAGATATACATCACCGGATTAAAAAAATAACAAGCTTACATCAAAGGCCAAGAAATGGAGTCGAAAAACTATCACAATTGTGCTGGATTAATTGATCTTTTAAACAAAACACTGAATTAATATAAAAGCCCGAGATAAAGTTTGGCATTTTAAATTTTGCAGGCTCTACCAAGTTCCACAATTTATATAAAAACACAAAGTTTAGAAAATAAATACAATGACGATAACTGAGTGGCTATAGCTTGGCACCAAAACTCCTATAAGTATATCTAATCACTATATTACTCATCATCCAATTCAAGCACACAAGCTGTTAAGTGCATTCAAATCGAATAGCTATCATAATTAAAACATTACTCAATCGGTAGAGTTCACTAATTGCTTCGATCGATCACGAATCATTTTTATAATACTCGAATTATATCCGTCCATAGACAGGTGAAAAAAGAACATCACTGATTCGAGTTACATTAACTGTTGTAATACCAAGCGTGATATATAAATAATAAACGATCGATTAACTCGATTTCGATCAATTCACATTTTTCTAGGTCACATCACTATGATGCGTTTGTGGTAAAATTATTTGAAATATAATAAATCATTTATTTTTCAATGAATTAATTAAATGTGTGCTTGAATTTGTTTTATAAATGAATGGTTATGTCGTGCGTGGCGTGAAAAAGTTAATTTGATTAATTACTTTTGCATATAATTACTTACCAGTATTTGTTTAAAAATGTCAATTTGAACAAACAAGCATAAGGACCGCAGAAGATGGGCGTTTAAACACTGTTGCATTTCGTTATTGATACTTTAAGAGTGTCACTTATGCTCTGTCGACCTAGGATATTTCACCACAGTACCCAGTAATTTCACTATTTCACCCTTCACTCTTCATTATTTCATCCTTCACTATTCTATTCAAATCAGAGCACAAAATCGCAAATGCATTTGATCGCAGAAATAAGTCAGACTAAGGTACCTAACGCAGAGGACATCACTAATTTATTTATTGATTTACTAAATTCATGTATATATATGAATTTAGTAAATAAATAAATAAATACAGAAAAAACAATACATAGTATAAATCAAAGTCGCTTCCCGCTGTCTGTCTCTATATATGCTTTAGATCTTTGAAACGTCCCAACCAATTTTGTTGCGGTTTCTTATTTGATGTTTATCTATAACTAGCGACCCGCCCCGGCTTCCCATGGGCATAAAAACCGTCCTCCTGAATCACTCTAAAAAACTGCATAAAAATCCGTTGCGTAGTTTAAAGATTTACGCATACAAAGGGACATAGGGACAGAGAAAGCGACTTTGTTTTATACTATGTAGTGATAGTTAAGTGATATAGCCGTGCAAAGCCCGGGCGGGTCGCTAGTACAGGATACAACAGAATAGATTACCTACATAAGTACAAGGGTGCTGCTTGTTTCTAAAGAAATATCGTCCTTTGTACCAAAGGTTTACCTTTAATTTCATTTAAACCTTAACATAAGAGACATATGAGCTTTGTTGACTCTACAAAACAGATTTATTGGCAGTCATATTATGTGACGACGTCATTGAATATAGCACTACTGTACCACCCAGTAGTGTTTGATATTTGCATGTTCGCCCAATTAACTGATTAAACATTATTATAATGGAGATATCTCTTAATATTTGTTCGCGATACAAGCGTGGGATTAACGTATATTCTCTTTAATGGTAAATACCTACTTCTAAGAAATCCTACTATCCTACCCTACTTCACTAAGTAAATAGTATAAAACAAAGTCGCTTTCACTGTCCCTATATCCCTATGTTTAAATCTTTAAAGCTACGCAACGGATTTTGATGCGGTTTTTTTTAAATAGATAGTGATTCAAGAGAAATGTTTTTATGCCCATGCGAAGCCGGAGCGTGTCGCTAGTATATTATATAATACGAAAATTTGTATAGATATTTGTTAGTCTTTCACCGGAAAACGGCTGAACCGATTTGGCTGGAATTTGGAATTGAGATTGAACAACAACACAAAATCTATATTTTATACCGGAATTCTCACGGGAGCGGAGCCCCGGGCAACAGCTAGTTATGATAAAAAATAAACAGAATTTTTGATTTCCCGTATATATTTGGTTGCATTTGTTTTCAGTCCAACAGCTCTGTCATTTTATTCGTCTATCAGAGGGCTGTATTTCATAAACCATGAATAGAGACTGACAATTTAATTGGTTGTGTTTATGAAGTATTTCTTAAGCCGCTAATACAAAAATGCCTAGTTTAAAACTGAAGTAGCTCCTTATTCAAAGAACGTATTTTTCATAGTGTAACATACTTAGCAAAAAATAATAATACTCAAAGTCAAAATTCGCGCTTGACTAGTTACCTGTTTCGGGGCCAGAAAAAAAGAAAAAAGAAAAACATTCTTATACAACACAAAACAAAAACAATGACGTTACTTTTAAAATGTCATATTACATACAAAACAATAATTCTTTAATTATAATAACAGTATGTTACTCAATGTTACACACAAGTAGAACGAGGGCGCTATGGCTAGTTAAACCACAGAATCTTACTGTTAAGAATTATCTAATGTTATAACTCGGTGGTTCTGCCACAGATAAGGTGCCGTTTCTGCCGTCGGAATGAGAGTGAAAATGTCATTTTACGACATCTATTATCTGTACTGATTCTAATATAATAAGGCTGAAGTTTGTTTGTTTCAACGCTTTAGAACAGTGATTCCCAAACTTATTTTGTCTACTGCCCACTGAGTATAAATATTTTTTTAGCGCCCCCATTTTTTTCACCTATTTAAAAACCACTATAACTTCAAATTAAATTAATTAATTATTGTGATCTGTATATGTATATTATGTATATTAACGGAGAATTCTAAACGAAACTTTTACTATAACCCGCTACTTGAAACCTGAGCGCAGTAGGTAACATACTACGGCGCTTAGGTCTTAAGTTAACTCTTACGGGCTCCACCTGCCAATAAGAATGATTATTGAAACGCAACTTTATAGTATTAAAACAGAGTATCTTTTATTAAAAATATAACTAAAATAATCAATCCTTATATAAAAACTAATGTGAAGGATGAATCTGATGCTGTTTAATAAGTTTGTTGATATCAGGTCCGAACAAGTATTCAATGAATCAGCCGACTGATACAGGAATGCACAATTCGGGTTATTTTACACAACGCCCACATTTTCTTTCTGGGTCTCTTACCCTTGAGACCTGCAGCGCCCACAAGGGGGCGTTATCGCCCACTTTGGGAAAGACTGCTTTAGAACAACTGCTTAGTCGGATTTTCACTTAAAATATTTTTTCTCATTAAGATTTTTAATAAGAAATACAGAGATTAGAAAAAGTGTGAATGACGATGTAGTGACGTAGATTGAAAAGGAGATGTTGAGATGGTTTGGACATGTAGAGAGGATGGATGAAAGGAGACTGACGAAAGGTATATACAAAGTATGAGTGTGGAGGAAACAAGGGAAGTATGTAAGGATCGTAGCCAATGGAAATGTCTAGTCTCTACCTATCCTCTTGTCCGTTTGTTTGATTTCTCATAATTTTAAAACTATTGGTTTTATTTGCAATATTATTTTTGCATGATTGCTTAAGGAATGTTAAAAACAATGACATTCTAGAGGAAGATTTTAGACAAGAGTCAAGAACGACATCATAAAGATCAGTTATACTGTTTTAGGACAGATTCGCAGGCTAGGATAAAGAGTAGTGGCCAAACCAAATCTTATATTATTTTTAAGATCATACTTATCTTGGAAAAACATAAATTGTGATGAAATTAATCAGCATATAATATGTATAATCAGTTTAGGAGTCAACAGCAAGAGTCATGCTCTACCAATTTTTTAAGCCATTTTAAGTCAGGTATCCATTTCTATGCCTCTATTATAGACTTAAACTCCCGTATTAAGAAACGTTTGTTAAGCCTATTTCAGCTAAAATGTGTTTTGTCTCGTTCTATCACGTGAAGTGTCGGGTAAGAAAGAAAGAGCCAAAACATATTTTGGTTAAAATGGGCTTATGAAACGTTTCTTAATACGGGGGAAAGATTGAAATAAATAATAATTGAATTATAGCATTGAAAAATTCGCCAATTTTATTAAGAAATTTAATTAATAGTAAGACAGTTTGGGTTTGAGTCGGTTAGAAGTTCAAAACGCATGAGGTTGGAGGTCAAAAGTCATTATAATATTACAATCTAATTTATTAAATTTAAACAGTTATCCATGCGTTAGTAACGTCTTCATTTCCTTGAAAAAATGTAAATAGCTTTATTATTCAAACATATTATAATTCACTCTGTTATCCTACATTAAAACATATCTCTCGGTCTTCAATCTCGCTTACATAAAATTTAGATGGATTCTAGGTTGTTGTTACCTATTTGTCAAATATAATAAACTAGCGACTCGCCCCGGCTTCGCATGGGCATAAAAAGCTTCCTCTTGAATAACTATATCTATTAAAAAAACCGCATAAAAAATCCGTTGTGTAGTATTAAAGATTTAAGCATACAATGCGATATAGGAACAGAGAAAGCGACTTTGTTTTATAATATGTAGTGATGTCCATCCATAGCAGCCTCTATGATATCCTTTATAGGACGAAGGCCTACTCCATAAACTCATTTCTGTCTCTCCAAAGCCACATACATCCAATTGGGGCCTGCATGGCGCTTGATGTCTCTATCCAGCTTAATGCAAGATGGCCTCTACCTCGCGTATTTGCCTATGGTCGTCACTCCTTGACCTTTCTGGTCCACCTATTATCGGTCCATTCTTGCTACATATAGCAAGAATGGACCGATAATGGCTTTTCCATAAGTATGAATGTACAGTCCAAGAACACACCGCACATAGGTACATACAGTTAGAAAAATAAACGAAAATTAAAAATGTTTTGCAAACGCTGGTTTCCAATAGCGCAATCATAGTGTGTGCAATATTTTGAAAATTGTGGCTCGCCTGATGGAAAGCGGTTACCACTGTCTATGCACTCCTGCAATACCATATCATAGGCGCATTTTTGAGACTGGAGATGTATTTTTATTTAATTTTTAGTAATAATAATATTTATTTCTTTTACACAATATAGGTACAATAAATATAACAAGTAATACATAGAAACATTAATATAAAGGAGCAAAAAATAATAAAACTACAATTGTGGAGAACTGGTGTCCGTCTAGGTATCCAGATAACCTGTATTACGGATCACCAGGACTTGTCATACACACACTAATTAAGGTTTATTAAGTAAAAATAACAATTATATGATTAAATAGATTATCAAATTAAATAAATTAAGCAATAACAAATTTTTCCTATAATAGCTAAACATATCAAAGTAGGGGAATTAACAAATTTTCAGTCTCTTCATAAGTCAAATGTTGTAACCACTAGTAATATAAATAATAGAGGTTATAAAGGTATATTTTACATATTTACGGTATTATAATGTATTTATTTTATTACACTTAATATTTAACGTTCTCGCAGGGTGGAGGGCGACGCGAGAGCGACGACGCGGGCCGGTGCGCGTGCGGCGACCGACGCGTCCCGCCCGCGCCGCCCGCTAGCCCACCGCACCCCCTCCGAGCTTTGGATGAGATGCCACCGCCGCTACTCAGGTATTAAATAACATTAAATTAAAAATTAAATAAAACCCACAACACATTTCGTTTTTATTACTCGAGTATATTTGCAGAAATTCGGTTACCCTTCCCCACTTTCACCCCCACAACTTCGAAACGGCTCAACCGATTTTCATCAAATATGTCTAAGAATACTCGCCCATAAGTCAGCTTTAACACAAAAAAAACTTAATTGAAATCGCTTCATCCGTTCGGGAGCTATGATGCCAGATACAGACAGACAGACACGTCAAACTTATAACACCCCTCTTTTTGCGTCGGGGGTTAAAAAATAAATAAAACAATTTCTTTTTCAATTGAAATTTATATACATTATAAATGTTTATTATCGAAAAAAATATTTTTGTAAAGAAAGGAGTAAGTATGTATTGGCAAAGGACTTCTATTACCCTGAACCATGGTCCTGAGTAACGCTATTTATTAAGCAGTCCAACTCTTATAAGTAAGTGTATAAAAAAATAATGTAAATAATAATAGATAATCAGGCAGTCCAACTCTTTCATAAAACTGTAATAATATCAATTATACTTTTCAACCGTTAAGTATAGATTGCAATGAAATTTGATACATAGAGTATGTTTTAGGATAAAACATGGGGAATTTTTTGTATGAGAGTCAGGTCGCTTTCAATCGTCTGCAACAGCTAATAAAGCTGAAACGTCAAAAACGCGGTAATGACCCGACGTAAATTCCATTGGCAATAGCTATTGATGGTGCCAAATTATTTTGAAGCTCAACAGTCCAGATTCAAGGTTGTGTTTTCTATTCCGTGTTGATAACAATATAGGCGGTGAGGAAGAGTTTTGCAACAAATAATTTACATCTAGGAACAAAAGAAAAATTTTAGCCATTACTCATCGCTCGCGCCACCGCACACCAAATGTAGGAACAATGCGATTCACAAGATTCCAGCAAAACCACAAATCAGTATCTAAATGTAGGTTTCAAATTGCACTTTATCATCATCACTTATGCATTATTTTCCTTTAAAATCTTGTAAAATGCATGTGGCAACGAGTTCAACGACTGCGCTAATTGCGTATGCTGTACGTATCTAGATTTTGCGCGTTGGGCCTAACAATTTTCTTCGGATGTGATAAATTCTAAAAACGATAAAGTGTTTGCAATTTTTTTAAAGTAATAGATGTAAAGTTTATTGACCTGGTCATCATCATTTGGTATTGGTGACACGGTCAATCGACCATGCACACCCTGGTGTCAGAGTTCTTCGGAACCGTCTCTCAGTCCTGACGCGATTTCTTTAACAACTACCATATGTCAGCCGGGACCAACAGCTTATGGTGCCTCCCGAAGTACGGAATCAACTTTATTGTTAGACAGTTTCTTAGGTTATTCAAGTTTGTAATATCCTAACCAAACTGGAAATTACTAAACAAAGTATGCTTCCCTTGGAAATTGAAATCAAGACCCCCGGGTCTACCTACAGGAAAACATCTTAACCACTGGACTACGGAGGCAGTGTGCTCAGATTCAAGAAAAAAATCATCATCACTCAAACAAAAACACAAACACAAAAATACTATTGAAGTTATATACTAGCGACCTACCATCTTAATTTTTTTCAATTTGACCTGATTTTAGAGCTAAAGAGTGAAGTTAATAGCGTTAGTTGGCGATAGCCCCTTAATAACTGATGTTAAGTGCAGATGTGATCTAAGATAGAGCTCGCTGGTCTATCAATAGCCTATTCACTCTAGCCTAAAAAATACCCAGATTATAATAATATGTGAAATAATTACCCGAAACAAATTTCACTTCGCCGTAAGCATTGCAAATGAAGATTAAACTTTATTTATAAGGTCATTAATGTTCAAGGTCGAACCCCCTTTACACCGAAGAAGAAGAGCAAGAGGTAGTAATAATCGTGGACTCTCTAGAAGAGGCCGTGGAGGCCGAAGTGGTGGACGCTCCCCGCACCCCGCGCCGGGCACCTTCCACATCATCAGGTGAGATAATATATATATTTTTCACTTAATTCGCTCAGCATTCAACATTAGAATTAAAATAAAAAAGCAGCCAAAGGTCTAAATCCAAAAATCCGTTATTTTGAGATAGTTTGGGCATGTAGATTGATGAAAGGAGACTGATAAAAGGTAGAAAAGATAGAAGACACGAAAAACATACTGAGACCAAGTCGCAGACTTCTTATAAAGTAGATGTATCCGAAATCGGCGAGCGTGTATGACGGAGTGAAGAGAGTGGAATAAGCGATAGAGATCTGTTAGGATCGTAGCCAATAGAAATGTCTAGTCTCTGCCTACCCCTGCGGTAGACAGGGTATGACAGATATAGTTTTAAAATCCTTTTATGTGTAGGGTACGGCAGCGGCGGCGGGAGCCATGGCCGCGTCTCCCCGAGCTTACCAAAGATGGAGTTTGCCGAACCAAGGCTCTCCGACTCCGACAAAAACGATGGATCTCACACCACGTCAGACTCTGACAGCCCCGTCTGCACGCTGTCCAGGAGCCTAAAGGAGGATATAAGGTCGTGCTTAGGAGGTTGCAGGTTAGTAAGAACCAGAACAGTGCCAAAATAGAAATTTAGTTAACTGGACACTTTGTTATCAACGTAACTTGCCGGTCCCAGCCGGTATTGTGTATTTTTTAATAAAACCTTTTTACGTTAATCTTTATCACCTAAAGACGTGGCTGAACAATTCTCCTGAAGCTTCCACGCTTGAACATAAAGGCTGTCTTGGATGCGAGAGTTTCTTATTTGGTCTTGACGCGACGCTCACGAAACTCTACGTCAGAGGCCGATAGGCTGTTCCGAAAGAACTCTGACACCAGGGTGTGAATGGTTGGTTGACTGTGTCCCCTACACACACCTACCTACACGAAATGATGATGATGACTAAACTCTCCCAAACTCAAATCTAATTTTGTATTTGTGAATGAATAACTGTATTTTGTATACAGATGGGAGAAAGACGTCGGCGAAGTTGTAGAGGCAGCAGTGAGAGGCGCCGGGGGCATCAGCGCAGCCCGAGCGCGCCTGCATGCGGCCCTGTTGGCGTTACATGAGCCGGCTCGAGTCCCGAACCGGGGCCCGTCGCTGCCTTACTGCGGCCCTGGCGTCAGGCCTGGTGACGTCACCATGATGCCTAAAACCACTGAGATGTCTTTGTTGGTGAGTAGTTTTTTTTATTATTTCCGGCTTACGATGTCCAATATTAAGCTCTTCTTTTTTTTACTCGTATGGGGCAATACTTCAGGCAAAAACGGAAAAAGAGAGACATGAATTATGGGTCCACATTCAGGGAATCCAGCTACAAGACAGCGTCAGGTGTTAGCTTATACAGATCATCCGGGGAACCCTCGTACGAGTGCAGGGGGCAATGCTGTACCAAACAATGCTGCACCATTGTTTGGTCCTCCTTGTCGCGCCTTCCTGCAACCTTAACATGATTACACGTGTTTGGAAGGTGGACGTCCCAAGCTGTCGGAACGTCATTTCAAGAACTTTGCTCCAATCTTCTTTTTCTTGCCATCTTCTATCGAAGGTCGGCAACCATCAATGCGACCTGCACCTTCAAGACAGCCGCTCGGAATAAGGATCGCGTACTTCTATTGTACCATTGACGTAGGATTTAAGCCAAGAAATTTTCCTTCAGTTCTTCTTCTTTTGCTCCAATGTATCCTAACAATTTTTAATAGAAAATATAAATCTAGTGACCGACCTAATCTAGGATCATCAGTATTAAGCGTACCCAGAAAATAAAACTAGGTAACATGCTTGGATGAAAAAGAACTCTATCAATGGGAAAAAAATATTACTTTTTGATGAAAATCGTGCTTATGATGACCTACTAAAATGCACTTATATACTTCCTTTGTCACGGAAAGCCACGACATGAATTCCTAAGGGCATTACTTCAATTCATCACAAACCAATTATATAACATACTTCATTCGATTTGACCCTCAAACCTTGAGGGCTAAAAACAATTATTTTCAAATCGATACATACGTAATATTTATTTCGTGATTCAAGATACTATTAAAGGGCTTGAGAATTCAACCGCCCTTATAATTAAGTGTTTATTATTTGTGTAATTGTCTATAAAATATGTGTGTTTGTGAACGATAGTAATAATAGTTTGGACCTTTAGGGCGTTATAATTGGCGTGGAATAAATATGTACAAATCAGGGGCAATTATATATTCTGTGCCAGGGGTTTGAATGTTTCATTGCTCATTCGAGGCTAAGGGAATTTAATATACAAGGATTTTTTTAACATCTACACAACACTCAACACCGATTGGTGTGTGCAGTGCATTGGTGCTCTCAATCATCCTTTATGATGCTAATAACTGGACCATTAGCAGTTTTAATAAGAAAAGGAATAATGCTTTTGGTGTTGGAAGAAATTTGCTACGTGTAACATGGACTGCTATGACAAACAATCATTTTCAATATTTAATATTAAACTTATTGTAATTATAAAAATATTCAAATTTAAACTCGTCCGTTTTGACAAAAAATTTGTGAATTGACGTTTTGAAGAAAATGCTGCAGTGGAGTTTGTGGCGCAGTAGTATAAATAAGAAACAATTGACGTCAATAAGTGATACGAATATCCTATATTGAAAATAAAAGATTTGAATTTGAATTTTATGAAGAGAAACGGCTTGTGAAAATCGGTATCGCGAAACGCGTTTCTTTATACTGCGGACGGGGTTTTTTTAAGAAAGAGATGCAATCAGTATAGTCTTCTGTCAAGCTAGAAACAACATCATTGTTCAAAAGTAATGAACCAGTTTCCTACAATTTACAATCGACACAGTAAATCATTAAATTATACCCATTTCCATTCAAATCTTACATCCCAATCGCATTAGTATTAAAACTGCAAAAATTATCATAAACAAGATTGAAATCGTTCTTTGTTGTTACACTTAGAGCATTAAACCAACTGGAGACGCCACGCGCACTTATTTCTACGTGAAAAAAGTCTGCCACATTTTGCGCGCGGGTTGGGGTAGAACATACATATAAGTATTATTTAACACTCACGCATTATTCAAACATGTCGCTATGCACACACTTGACAAAATTATTAAACAAAGCAAATAATACACTCACACAAGTATAAGCAGTATGACTGGCGGTCTTTATACTTTTGGCAGAGGGGGTCGCCTGTCGGTGGCCACTCCGCTTGGTTTAATGCTCTAAGTCGCTACAATATACGGAAAATTATATATTACACACTTACACAGTATAACTTTAGATTTTCTGATATGTAGATGTATCGCTTTGTTGAACTATCAATTAAATTGTTTGCTATTATACAATCCGTGAAAGAAAGTTAGTGACTGTGAATTATGTGTATTTAATTATTAGCTTGATATAATAACATATCATAACATTACTTAACTAAAATTGTATACAAAAGAATTGCTGAGAATACCTCCGATTAAATTTTTCGGTACGTATTTCGTTCGTGTACTACACTAATCCATTATTCTATCAATACTAATATTAAAAATGCGAAAGTTTGTCTGTTAGGATTTCACGGCTAAACCGCTGGACCGATTGTTGTGAAATTTGGAACAGTAAGTAAATAAATCCTTCGGTCTCACTAGCGCCACTTCCCAAAAAACATTATTTTTCTATCGTAGGCATAGATTAAAGAATTTGCTTAGAGCCGCGCGCGATTCCTAATTCTATGATAGTATGTATGTATGTATGTATGTAAAAACTTTATTGTACAGAAAGAACATTGATGATACAACATAGAACACAACAAAAGGCGGACTTATCCCTAACAGGGATCTCTTCCAGTCAACCTGTATAATAAAGGAAAAAGAGTACACGGGCATTAAAGAGGGTACATCGCAAAGATACACATGAAATTACAAACTAATTAAAACATAAAAGTTACTTAACCTATACTATAAATCAACTCAAGTCCGAACGCTCGAAGTATTCCCTAACCCTAAATTTGAAGGAATGTAGTGAGGACGACGTCTTGACCTCCAATGGGAGTTTGTTCCATAAAGTTGCAGCGAGTACTGCAAATGATCTGGCGTAACACTGGGAGAAGTGTGTAGTAGGTGAGCTTATCAGAAATCCTCGCGAAACTTCTTTGCTAGTATCCTTAATTTACATAAGAACCTTGATAGTCATTGAAATACTATCCGCTTTAGACAACTTTACAGAAAGTATCAAAAGTGGCCGTTTTTAGTAATTTTTACAAAAACTAGAGCTGATTGTATTACTTGCAAAAAGAGAATGTTTTTTTTTTTTGGGAAGTTGCGGTAGCGTTTGCACCTACGATACAAGTGTATCAAACTTTTTTTTACCAATTGACTGTCGCACAAAAATATCCAAACACTGTCTTGGAATCATCAATAAAAGAATTCGTCACACCAATTTGTTCTTCAGTAAAAATAGCTGTTGTCAGTAAAAATAAATAAATAAAAATAGCATCAAGATAGTTATTATTATTTTATCTATACATATAATAAGACACTAAAAATCGAGTGTCTGTACATTTAATATTTTTCAAAAAAACTGATTGAGTGCGATTAAAAAAGAGTAACAGAAACCAAAAAGACAGTTTTTGGAATTTTTGTCTGTCTGTCTGTATGTATGTATGTATGTATGTATGTCTGTCTGGTACGTTATAACTTCGAAAATACTCAACGGATTTAAACGCGGTTTTTACAGTTGGATTACATATAATTAGGAGCGTTGTCAAAACTTTGTTTCGTCAAAATCGGTTAAGGGAAAAAGAAGTTATGGTCGACTGAAAATTTACTTCAAACACTGCTTTAAAACTTATAGACAAAACCCATTTGAAATTTCGGCAGTAACAAGCAAAGCATGTTGGCCAATCGGTAGAGGTAGCGGATTATATTTTTAAGTAGAGGGTTCGAATCCTGCTAGACATCACTTCTTTTGTTTTTACCCTTTTTTTGTTTTGTATTAATTTTTTAGAAGTCTATTTTTTTTAAATATTTTAGTAAAGAAATGTTTCTAGAAAGTAGCTAGAATTTTCTGTTTTCGTTTTTTATTTGTTTTCTAGAATTATTTTGTTACTTAGAGAAAGCTCTTAGCGTTAATTCCTTTAATATAAAAGTATTTTGTACTTATCTATCTATACATATAATAAGACAGTAAAAATCGAGTGTCTGTACATTAAATATTTTTCTAAAAAACCTCTACGGGGCAATTACAGAAGAGTAATAAAAACAAAAAAAAACAATTTTTGTAAGTTTTGTCTGTCTGTCTTTCTGTCTTTGTGGTGCGTTATAATTTCAAAACTACTCAACAGATTTGAACGCTGTTTTCACAGGTGAATTACATATAATTAGGAGCGTTGTAAAATCTTTGTTTCATCAAAATCGGTTAAGGGAAATAGAAGTTATGACCATTTAAAGTTTACTACAAGCACTGCTTCAAAACTTTTAAACAGTTGAATGCGATTTACATAAACGTATTTAATTTAGATAAAGCTAGAATTTCTACTTATATCAATAAAGACAAAAACACACTGCAGTCTCTATTAAATTTTAATAAAATAACACATTGAATGTTTGTGGGCGTATGATTTAGTTACATAAAATATCAATAGATGGCGCTGACTTTATTTTAATAGCAGATTGAAATTTTTCCTTACGGCAGCAATTAATTAATTTGGCTGTATATTTAGTACTATTGGTTGGTTTGTTTATCGGTCGTTTGTTGTGTTGTATTGTAAACTATTTGAATTGATTGGTTGGTTTGGTTTGGCTTTGGTTTAAAAAATAATCAAATCAGTGTTTGACGGAACATACGGTCGTGTCGTAAGGACTAATTTATCTGACTTATCACTATTTATTGAGATTTTCTCCACTTTTCACGCCCACTAAAACTTTGGGAGTGGATTTTAGGTCCTAATGACTCTGTAATAGGCTGCGTCTACTCTTTTAGAGACAAAGATTGATAGTATGAATGTTAAGGGCTCCTTCTTCTGAAGGTCCGTTGTCCGTAAGCCGCGTAGTCGCGGCGCTCACTCAATTTGTAGGCATTTAGACATCATATTTGGGAAAATAACACTACAAAATCTACTTCAGCGATTTTCACTATATAAATACTTTATCTAAAGGCTGGTATAAAAAGCAGGACAATAAGTTTATTACTTTAGGCATAGTATTGAAAATAAACTTCCAAAAGAGGCAACTTAGATTTTTCTATCGAGCGAATTTTGTCTGATATTGTTACTGTAAGCGAATTTCACTCTGCTAGATACTCAACTAAAAACATATACTTTTTTTCAGAATTTTACGACTGTTTAATACTGATTCCTATTGATTTTAAAAACGGTATTTGAGAAAGAAGTGGCCCTAATATTTAATGATATTGTAGCAATGTAATGGCTTTATAAAATTGGCACGGGAAAAGGATACAATAGAATTAACTATAGGTCTGGATAGTTGTAGTTTCCACAGGTTACGCGAAAAGCGACCTACACGCGGGCGGAGCCGCGGGCAACAGCTAGTGTTTAATAAGGTGGGCGTT
Organism: Apomyelois bistriatella; assembly: GCA_947044815.1. Classification (NCBI taxonomy): domain Eukaryota; kingdom Metazoa; phylum Arthropoda; class Insecta; order Lepidoptera; family Pyralidae; genus Apomyelois; species Apomyelois bistriatella. Next base: position 2,606,144 of record OX345705.1, read on the forward strand.
GCAAGGAATCCAAAATGTCGAAATGTTTCGTAACCAAGCCGACATGAACTGAACATGTACGATAAGATTATTGACATCACAACACAAACATATTTTACGATCAGTTTTAGCGATCTATTTTGATTTGCAAAGAAGGTTAAAAAATATGTATCATTATTTATTAACCTTAAGTATTGAAGTTAAACCTTTTTTTTTTTTTTTTAAAGTTTGACTTGGGATAGTCCCAACACGTGGCAAGAAAATAGATAAATGAAGTAGGGCCACTTGAAGTACGTATTTTTTAAATAGATTTTGTCATGGCGACTTAAGAATAGAAAACTGCATAACTCCTTGTGGATATCGTAAAGGGCTATTAAAGGACAAACAGATGTCTAAATTTCTATGTACTTACCACTGTCTGTCTGACTGGTGGTGGATTCAATCAAAAACGGTGTTCCGAATGAGGAAATTTTACAATATAATATTTTTTTAGGTAAGGGAAGAATAGAAGAAATTAGATTATTATAGGATTCCGGGCCCTGAGGCCATAAGGTTTTGGGAAGCGAGCGAGATAAGGCTTTGATCATGTCGATGTCTGAGATGGGCGGGTCATAGGTATGGGAAGCATGCCAAATCAAAGGTTTGCAAAAATCATGATTAACAAAAGAAACCAAAAGAGGCCTAGAAAGGGAATTCCGGTTTTCTCAGTAGGTTAGTAATTTAATTGACATGTATCTTTTAAATATCTTAAACCAGAAATTTATAAAATTAAATAAAAAAATTGATACAATTAATGCTATTGTTGAATCTAAAGCACGTCGATAATAAATTAAAAAAATATAAAACATATTTTGAAAAATAAAAGACGTTTGTTTTGGAGATACGATCACAGTTACACAAACACTCGTTCAATCACAATCACTTGTGTCAATCAAACGTTTAGAGATGACATTGCGGCCATACAGTGAAGAGTCGTTGAATTTAATCGGCTTTGATCAAAGAATTTTGATGCTATCGAGCCGATGTTTTTTACGTACAACAAGCTGTTGCTTGCGGGTCCGCCCGCATGGCCCTGTTTATTTTGAGAATCAACAGCGTAATTCTTAATTTAAACAATATTGTGTACTTTATTAATAATCCCAAGATTTTAGAATTTAATTTTTTATAATACTTGACATCTTTTATTATTTCATATTTTGATTTGTCAAATATTTTTGTACGACGACAAATTACCTAATATTTTATTATAATATCAATGTCACACAGCGTCATTAACTAATAAATATTTTAAATCACATCATAAAAGTTATAAAATGTTGTAATAATTACTTATTTTGTAAACGTAAGTTGTAATTATCTAAAAATCCCTTCATTAATTTCATATATTTGAATATAATATGTTTTTAAATGGTCAGAATCGCCTGCGGGGATGTGCAATAAGCCAAGAGCTGTCATATTATTATTGGTAATTATTTAAAGTAAATTAACCCATCAAATAGTAATTTATTAAGAAACAAACAGTTGTTGCCCGCGGCTTTGCGTTAGTTGTTTTATCGCATTCATAAGCAAGCTTTTTATATTGAAAATAAATGCCCTCCTACTAACTCATTACAAGAATCACATCTATCAACTGCGCCGTTTTGCTTCCAAAAAATAACAAATTAATAACGATTTAAATAAAGGATTTCTGTAAGGGCTGAAAATAAGTATATTAAATCCTCATCCCTCCTAAATGTATGGATGGATGGAAGTCTGTTAATAAATTACGACAGAACGACTCAACTGATCTGTATAAAATTCGGTTCAGATATGAATTTTCCTTTGAAATTTGGTTATTTTTCTATGCGATAAAGGAAATCACCGCATGAGCAAAGCCACTGGCATATGTATAACATGATTAAGTATTATAATTTTTTGGCATTACAATATCATGTGTGAAGATAGAAAAAAAAGAACAAAAGACCAGCTGCTTCAGGCATTATTATTCCATTAGGGTCAAAAGATTATACCTAATGATGTTTAATAATTACTACATAATGTCCAAAATAAACTTGACCAAAATCTTCTAAGGACAAAATTGCATTTCGTCACCGTCATCAGCTGCCAAGTCGGTCATTGCTGCATTCGGACGTGAGAACAATGGATAACGATAGATGGCTTTTGTATTCACAAGTGGCGCTTAACTTGGCGCGTCCACTACCAGATTCTTAATTTGGTAATGTCATTTATTTTCTTGATGTAGAAAAATGTCATTTTTTTTTTGTGGTGTAATTGATTTTAATGTTATTGCGAATATTTTTATCGACTTTTTTAAAACTCTTATTTACGTGTTTAGGGGAGGAAGCTAAACCAAGGGTTAATAGTTGAGTTTATATCCACTGAAGCTTGCCTAACTGTATAGTCAACGAAGTTAATAAATAACAGGCTAAATACTTACTTATTGCGATGGCTCGACGACCCAAAGTGGATCCTGGCCTCCGACTTCTTCTTTGTCCGAGCGTGTTTCCCGGTTGCATCTTCAGCTTATGCTTCAGAACCCAGGGTACGCTATCATGGTCCTGATTTGGCGGTACTGGCCTGGCCTCCGATTAACTAGGCTAAGTGATACCTGAAAAATTATTATCTATCACTACATAATATAAAACAAAGTCGCTTTCTCTGTCCCTATGTCCCTTTGTATGCTTAAATCTTTAAAACTACGCAAATGATTTTGATGCGGTTTTTTTAATAGTTAGAGTGATTCAAAATTAAAAACATCACTTATAAGCATTAGTTTATGTTTACTCTTTAACTTTAGTCTTTTCTTTTAAAGTAGGGGGTCTGTGCATACTAGTCATTAAGCCGTATATTTTATTATTCTAATTTCGTCAGTATATGACGAAGGATGTTTAGTTAGCCTTTAACGTCATATAATATTACTCAAGATGCAATATTGCATCGACCTCGGTATTTAAATGCAAATCCAGAGACTGGTGAATTACCAAAAACCCATTAAATTCGCCTCAATTAACATTATGAACTTAATATTGATAAACCCTTTATACTGCGAAGCTTAGGTCATCTTTGTATTAATTAATCTGTTTTATGGGAAACCATTATAGAAGTTATGGTAATGAAATAACTTGAATTAATGAAAAATTAACAAAATGTAACAATTAAATAAATATATAGGGACAAATCACAAAGATTGAGTTAGCCCCAAAGTAAGTTCGAGACTTGTGTTATGGGATACTAACTCAACGATACTATAATTTATAACAAATACATATATAGATAAAAAAAAACTTAAACATAAGTTTTTTTTATCTTGTCTCAATATTACATCTCCTAGTTAAGGGGAAAAAATTAATACATCACATTTAACCAAATCGGCTACATAACTTGGAATGATATCGGGAAAATCCTAAAACGAACAAAACGCAACGTCTAAAATGAGGGCCTAAATTAAAATTAATGACATTACACATCTTATCCTTTGTTCGCGTAACGGCCACGCTATTCGAGAATTTCTTTGTTCTTAACCGACTTAAAAAGGAGGAGGTTCTCAATTCGTCGGAATGTTTTTTATACATTTAAATAATCAACCCTATTGAAAATACATTCTTTTATTTACCTCCTGAATCCACCACAAGTATCCCTATTCTTGGTGAATGAAAGTCCCAGTTTTTTTATAATGACGAAGACTACCTTTTCCACGAGGTTTTGCTCACGTAAGAATTTTAAAATGCATACTCTAAACACTGTACCTCAGCTATACCAGCCGGGCTTTCAGAAGCACAGAGAAGCTTAAAATAGAAGTGTAAAGTGCGACCAATCCAAGTCAGGGCACGCTCGCCGTCGCTTGACTTGACACCTAATCGTAAAACGCATGCACATTTTAAGTAAATGAAAACGCACTTAACTCTGTCTTTGTAACAACTGTTTTGTTTGTTTGTAATATTTTTATTACTCCAAAAATACATTGTTATGGAGATTCTCATGTTTGCCATCTCCTGTTTTGCCTATCTCCATCAGCATTGCGATTTCCAAATCAGTCCGCTCCATATCCATCATATCAAACATAAGGCAAGATTCAGATTGTGCGAGTTTATTTTGCTGGTGTGCTCGCTAGAAGAAGCTGTCAAGCTGTTTAGGTAATCAGTTGACAGTCAGGTATAACGGCTAATTTTTTAACTTAAAACTAAAAATTGATATAAATCCACTTATCAATTGAACAGAGGTTTACCGCTTCTCGGCCTCTGACGTCATTTTCTTTAACATACGCTTGACGTGCCTATCGAATCTTTAGTACTTTTTATTTATTCTGAATACAAAGAACGGAATAATCTTTTTTATTAGACACTCAAATGAAGGCTTGAAACTTCAATGTCCTAGAGCAGACTAGGAACAACTTGTACAAAACATTTTTCCCATCTGATTGGAACCTACGACCACATAATTAAGACATATACCTACCCTACGCTCCAGATACACTCGCCACTGGCCTCTTTACTGAGTTGTTTTACTCACCTAGTTTGAGCTAAACAAGGAGTCAGTACACAAGTTACCAAGTTACTCAACTCTCACCGAAACTAAATATTTCCACTTCGCAAGTGAATGTAGTTCAAGAGCGAAATGTAGCAATAGCAACTGTTTTGCATATCACAAAATTTATTTAATTAATGTCTTGTCATCTCGGAATTGGGTTTAATTTCTTTTATTCTGGACGTTTTGATTTGTTGTTTGGAGTTTATGGTGTAGTCTTTGCGTATCTAGTTTATATTTGTTATTTTTTTTCCTATTTAAGAAGATCGACGTCAGGCGCCCGATACGACTAATACATAATAAAATATATACAAAGAACAATAAAAAAAAAATTTTGTCCTATTTACCCTATCCGGGGCAGAGGACATCCACCCCCACAGTGACTCTTTACGTCGATCTATCTTGGGCTTTACTAACTTATTTATCCTAAAATAGAATACTCGTAAAGTTAGCTTTCGTAAGTAAAAGCACTCGTAATGTAACGGTAATTAATGCGTAGAGCTTAGAAAGCCATTTGAGTGTAGCTGAACCCCACTAGAAATTAGTGTGCTTTTATAAGCTGGACCGACCCTCTCCTTGCCGCATTCAAATGCAACACAACTAAGAGGCCATACACCGGGCCCAGAATAGATATGACTGGAGGTTACTATATAACTTCCAGTTTGGATTATGGTGGTCACGATCCCTCAGCTTTGAGGAGCACGACTTTAAATAAGATTATCCATCTGACTCTGTGGTCCAGTGATTAAGTCCAGTAGACGTCTGCCAAAAGAGCCAGAGGTCATGGGTTTGATTCTCACTGGAAGCACGCTTTGTTAAGTTGTCCTTTTATTAGGACACTGCAGACTTGAATTACCTGATTTTCTGATATGATGATTTCCTGATTCGAAAGCAACGTTAAGCCATTAGTTCCACCAGAGTCAGTTACGAAAAGTTTTGATACCAGTGTGTGCAGGGTAGATTGACCTTGTGACCCACACGATATAAATGAACGTGCTTTATCGTAAACAAAGGCTATTAAGCTATGATTTATTAAACTACCTCAGGGTGATATCCTCATGTGAGTAATGAAGGCAATTTTTAATCGCAAATTATAATATAACTATTAGCATACATCAAGAGGCGATTAATTTTGAATAAATGGATTTTTATCTTGATCGCAGTTAGAAATATAGTTCAAATGAACTATATTTCATTCAATCAAAGATTGAAATCAATCAAAGAGCTACCAAATAGATCTACCTTATTAGGTTATTAGGGCGACTCTGTTGTATTATGTTATGGAAGGGGAACGATAGGACAAGTACTAAAATATATAATTATTGACTTCACTATTGTATTAGGGAAATCTTTGATGATAGTGTAAGAAATACATGAATAAATAAAATAAATAAATAAATTTTGCATCCAAGCAGTTTGATTTATGAATTAAAATCCGTTTATTTTCAAGGGTTTGCATGTTTGTTATTTTAACACGCTTAAATGCCTGGGCAAATTTTTATGAAACTTAGTATGGAGGTAGCTGTTACCTTGGATTAACACATAGGGTACTTTTTGTTCCAAAAACGCGATTTACTTAGGTTTGGTCTAAAAGTTTGATTAGTCAATGGCGCTTTATAAAGTAGATGGCGCTGCTGTTTATACGGATAACCGCGGGGTGCAGCTAGTGGAATAAATAAATTGCACTCGATGGCAGTCGTAATGATGTGTCCGATGCCTTAAGGTAGTATAAAAATGCCTGAAAGTTGACACACCCCATAGGTCGGCCGCCTATCTCGATTCTCTCCTCTCGTAGCCATTACGAGAGGAGAGAATCGAGATCGGCGGTCGGCCTAGAGGAAAGCCAGTACTCAAACATTCTCACTCACTCATCATAGCGCTTATTATTATTATCTGTGTACATAATTTAATCCAATTTTATACAATCTTTTGCATATTTTGTTATATATTTTCACATTATCTATTGGTTATTTTCAAACGTTAAAATAAAATCAAATAATTTTCTCACTTTTATAATGTTAAATGGATTTAAAAAAAACTCTATTTATTTACTTTTTTAAATTTTGATAAAATTTATATTATTTGAATAATCTCATTAACAAAACACTTTTCTAACTGACGATACTGCATTGTTCAATAGAATAATTGAACTAGTGCGTGTCTCTAATTTGTAACTTGATAACATTTCTTCTTTTGTTTTTGATAGCACTTTGATTTAAATTATTTTAAATTTAAAAATTAAAAATAAATTAATAAAAAATAAATAAAAATTTTAGATTGTATAAGCTTTATTAGAAATTTTATTGCTTGATGTCTAGAAGTTTGAAGAAATTCTTCCGACCCAATCCGAATCCATCCAATCTATTCCGAGATATAACTAGGCCCAATTGGGCCAATTCGTGGGCAATTTGTAATTTATATGGTTAGTCCCTAAAAACTTATGTATTATTTAATTTAAATGCATCAGTATCCAAGCGGTCACTGGTAGTCGCGTAACATTACTTGTTTTATTGTTTTTCCAGTAGCTGAGGGGCAAAAATTAAAAGCACTTCACTTCACTTTCACTATCACTACATAATATATAAAACAAAGTCGCTTTCTCTGTCCCTATGTCCCTTTGTATGCTTAAATCTTTAAAACTTCGCAACGGATTTTGATGCGGTTTTTTTATAGATAGTGATTCAAGAGGAAGGTTTTTATGCCCATGCAAAGCCGGGGCTGGTAGCTAGTAATGAATTAAAAAAAAATACATGCCGCTCCAAAGTCACAATGGGATGAGCAGTGGGCTAGTCGATTAAATTGATTATAATTCCGAAGCCCCAAATCCTGCGAGCTCAGGTGGCTTACCACCATCTCTTAAAACTATGCAAGATCCAGTGAGTAAGGGAGATGTCGCCTTACATTATGCATCGCGCTGTCTCGCTTACACACTGAATCTTGCATGGTTTTAAGGCACACATTACATGTTGATTTAATTGTTCCATAGTAAATCATCGCAAAATTCTTGATTTAAACTAAACAATTTAGGATTTTTTATTTGGAAATCAGTCGATTCAATTCACCTTTCGAGTACCATCCCTTTGTTTGATGGAAAACCATCATGCGTGCATGAGCATGTAATGTGTGCCTAAGAGACGATAGTAGCCCCCCTGAGCAGTGACCTGCCGGTTGCCTTGCCGCGGGCAATGCCGTTGCGACAGCCGAAACAAACCAGCTTCTGTACTGTCTAACGGAAAAGTGTTAAATATAAGAAGAATAAGAATAATTTTTTTTCCAAGAATACATGATAAATGATGTTAAAAATGTTACGCTTGGAGACGTGCAAAAGTTAAAATCAATTTATAATCAAGGCTTACAATGTAGCAATAGTATGAAATAGCTTTTTTTTTTTGTAAAATATATGCTCATAAACATGAAAATCTTTAGGATCTGCCTTTTCCTGAGACAAACGTGATAATATGTTTGTAATAAACATGCACATCGTAATCGAGATTCCAACTGGGCTATGCAAGAGAACATTTTCAGGACTCAGATGGACCGATCTATATTTACGTTACCTGAAATTTTTTGAATAAAAAAATTGATATAAGTTACAGGCTTATGACAAATATTGTGATAAAACCAAAATAAAACAGAAAATTTCTGTTTAAGTTTGGTATACGGTTAAATCAGGGTATCAAGGTGTCTAGAATAATTGATTGTACGCATGCGTGCTAGAGTATAGTTTTTGAATTAAACTGGAAAATAGCAAGCGAGAGGGGTCTGTAAAGATCATAGCCAATGGCAATCTCTAGTCTCTGCCTACCTCTGAGGGAGACAGGCGTGATGATATTATAAATGTACTAAACTGGATTCGTTGGTCCCGGCTGCCATCTAGTAGTCGTTAAAGGAACCATTTCAGAACTCTAACTTCAGGGTGCATGGTCGATTGTCACTTACACGAAATGATGATGACTGCAGACAGATTTCTAAAAATGTTTTTTTTTTAAAACGTAATGACAGTTGTCTGCGAGTGTACATGTATTGACCTGTACTGTATTGATAGTACATTTCAAAAGTCTATGTACATTTTACGATGTTTTTTGCACATTTTACTTTTGTAATTAACAGGTTAATAAGTGTTGAAATTTTTGTCAGTGAAATAGCGCTAACTATGGTCCCACACCAAATGGAATTTCGATAGAGAATTAAATTGATATCAATTAGTCAGAAAAAATTGAGAAATGTTACAGATTTAAATATAGCCATCCTGTATGTAAAATATACAAAGACTTTTGAAATGTACCTACAACATTTCAAAAGTCTTTTTACATTTTACGATGTTTTTGCTCATTTTACTATTGTAATTAACAGGTTAATAGGTGTTGAAATTTTTGTCAGTGAAATAGTGCTTACGATGGTCCCGAACCAAACGGAATTTTGATAGAGAATTAAATTGATATCGAATAAGCAAAAAAGAAAAATGGAAAAATGTTACAGATTTAAATATAGGCTATATCCTGTATATATATGAATTTAAATCAACTGCAAATATTTTAAGGGCAGATTCAGATTACTAAACTGAACAACTTTCCCAAATAAACTTATGTCGAAACACAAAAAAAAAATTTTGACCTCCCATAAAAATTGATAATCAGCTGATCTAATTTAGTATGGAGAGTGAAAAATAAAATTTCGTATTTCGATAATTATATACCATACCTTATATAATTATATACCATTTTCCTTACAAACAAATATAACATTTATTAGATTGGTAAATCAACTTTGTACATAGATTTTTCAGATTTAATGAGTGTTTTTTTCTCTCTTATCTTTTTATTTCCAGTAGCACCATCCAGTTGTCCGGGCCGATTTTTTTTAATGAACAAAGTAAAGCCAACCTGTGTAACCTTCAAATAGACTATCAAGTAAAAATGTTCAAAAATAACATAGTTTTTTTTCACTGGATAAATCTGTATTCAAAATTGTAGAAATAATGTGCATCCAGAACAAGCTCATTAAGTCGGAGCCCAGTGCCCCTAGTATGAGTTTTTCTTAACGCAGACGCTAGCGACTGCGTTAGGATTTTCTATAGAATTTCTTATTTGCCTTACTATCCGCCAGAGGCGCTGTACAGGTTTGCCAAACTAAATCGCTAACGCAGTCGCTAGCGTCTGCGTTAAGAAAAACTCATACTAGGGGCACAGGATCCGCTTTCCTGATTTTGACTCCTTCATGTCGCCCGGTCTTCGAAATGAATGAGAATACTGTTAGTACACCCCCTACCATGAGACTTTATAAACGCAGACGTTAGCGACTGCGTTAGGATTTTGTATGGAATTTCTGAGTTATCTTACTATTCGCCAGGGGTCTATACAAAATCGATACACTAAGTGCGCTAATTGGCGTCTGCGTGTACAAAATCTCATGGTACATGTAGAACAGAAACGGAAAATTGTGTAGTTTTATTACTGACTCCTAATTTACTTTATATGCACCCAGTAAAGTGAAAAATTGCAAAATCGCTACACGATGTCTCTTCAACCCACGTTAGTGTGTCAAGGAACCAACTAACTAACTAGCAAGACAGTATAATGATCTTCTGTGACATCCTGTCCACGGTTGTAATAAAATTATAGTAGATATTTATTTTTTAGCTATATTAATGTACTAGCGACCCGCCCCAGCTTCGCATGGGCATAAAAACCTTCTGCTTGAATCACTCTATCTATTAAAAAAAAACCGCATCAAAATCCGTTGCGTAGTTTTAAAGATTTAAGATTTATATATATAGGGACATAGAAAGCGACTGTTTTATACTATGTAGTGAAGTGATTAATCCCATTACTTTTACTCAGTCCAAACTAGTGCCAATATTTTAAGATCAAAATTAGCCAAATCGCTCCAGAAATTTTCAAGCTTGCGAGACTTACGAACAGCAGTTTATTTAATTGTCGTTTTTAAAGTTTTCCGTAATTAATTAATCATGTTTCTTGCCGTTTAAATCTTCTCTGAACTTCACAATATTTCAAGGCCAAAATAAACTAAATCGGTCCATCCATTCTCGAGTTTTAGCGAGACTAACGAACAGCAATTGATTTTTTATAAGATGTATAGAAGATAGATATAGATAGATTTATTTTTAAAATAAGGTATAAATTATATGTTGTGTGTGCTTAAACTTAATTTGCGCCATTCATTTTATTTATTTTAGCCAACGTAGGCGGGTGAAATAAATAAATAAAAATAAAATAAATTTGAAAAATAAAAACCAGTAAAGTTTTGTCTGGCGCAAATTAAGTTAAAGCACATAATATATTACTAAATGGACGTAGATTATTAAATCTAACATAATAAAAACTTTTCATTATATGATTGTTGTACATGCTATAAATTGTCGAAGATTACTAGACAATCATGTTTGGAGAACGGATGGACATGACAAACAGACGAAGGCCAACGGGAGAACGGGTAATTTATGCGGTTGCAATGAACTGACGAACACACAATAGATATCTTTTAGCAATAAATGTCTTTTAGATTGTCTATGAAGATGTCCGCTGATATCTAATAAATATAGTATGGGCTTATATAAATACAATCCAACTAATTTTTAAATTAACCGATGATTATTTGTATAATTGTGTAATCTTTATTTCTTTTAAATTCGTTAAGTACTTACTTATATTTACTTACTGTCATTAATTTTTTCCAGTGTTGTAAATGTTAGCGTTTTTAAGAAAACTGTTTTTTTAAGTTTAAGCGGAACCCTGTTGGCTTAGATTTTAGTATCAGGGATTTTAGTAAAAAAAGACACTTCAGTACTTTTAAATTTTATTTCTTTTAGATAGAAATGCAGAAGTAAAAAAAACATCTAGTTCTTTTTTAACACGGCGTGTATATTAGCGCTACTATTTTTAATATTTAAAGAGTTTAAAAGATTATGTATGAGATGAATAGTTCATATTAATATCTTAACTTTTAGGGGGATATTTGAGCCCCCCAAACCCTCTCCCATGGTTAGGGATGCTACCGGGATATCACTTAGATGATTTACGATGTAGGTATAGGAAAAACAGTTAGGTAATAAGTAGATGAAGAGAAAATGCAATTAAAGACAAAGTCGGCAGTCGATAATAAATCTAAATAGGACCATAAAATGTTTACGGCTAAATGCGCCAGAGCTGATAGTATCGTAGAGCCATTATGCGGTTCGTAGTCGGTCCGAACATATTTGACTATCTTACATACTTATCTTTTACTGAATGAAAAACTATCTTTTAACATTTTTATTTGCATCACTACTATGTAATATTTAAATATACTACTGATAAACCGTAAATTATTTGTCTGTGGTCCTCATCTATAGGCAGAAGCAGCAGAGATACTTTTTCCATTTCTCATGCTCGGAAAATAGTGTTTGTTAGATCTGACTATCGGGTGGAAAATGTTTTTTCTCATCCTCGGGCGGGAATAACTTAAAGTTATTGCTTCCTTCTTTAGGGCAGGAATGAATTTGAAATGAAACCATATTTTGTTTGTTGTTTTGTAAGGAAATCGACAATGAAAACTTTTATTTAAAAAATGTGAATCTTTAAACAGCCAGTGTGAATTTAAAAAATACTTATTAGGGTCAGCACTCATCAAAAACAAAGTTTATTTTGAGAACACTAAATATCAACTTTATGAATATGGTCATACAGTGCAAAGTCGGTGATGATAGTCGTGAGCATCACGTTTAGTTTTAACTCACTCTTGGTTTGCGCTGAACTTAAATATGAAATGAATAGTAGAGTGTACACGTATAAGGTAATAATTCCTACTCGGACTATATAGCCTAAATACCTCGCACGGTAATTACTTCTTTCCTCCCTAGTATTACAATCAGCACGTTTAGTGCTGATACCAGGGCAAAGTGTGCAAGTGTTGATCTTGAAATCTACATGATATAATTAATTACTATACCTACACTGGCAACTATTTCACTTATACGTTATTTCGTAAAACTAACATATTTGCTGCCGCTTTGGTTACTAACTCCATGCATGAGCAAACTCAGGAGTCATAGCATAATTTACAAACTATTATGAAATATCTGATCCACATTCTGCCGCAGCTACATAACTAACAGACAGACAAGCCGGTTTCATATAGAGAAAAACTGGAGCCGGAACGCGGTAGACATGTGTGTGATTATAGAGAAATTGTTGGGTTTCCTTTGGTACCATAACGTCATGTTGTCAGCTGCCATCTGGTGGTCGTAAAAGGAATTACGTCAGAGTTCGAGAGGACGGTACGAAGAACTCTGATACCAGAGTGCGCAGGTTCAATCGACCCTACTCGATACGATAATTATGATCCCATGATCTCTTTTCGATCGATTCTTGAGAGAGAGAGATAGTGGTAAAACTGTACTTTGGTCTTCACAAAAATATTTTGTAGTTGTTTTGGAGGTGTAGTTTATAGTCGGGATTATAGTTAGTATAAGAGAAGAATGAAAATTTTACCATTCCTTTTATTTTCCCTTCTAATAGTTGACTGGTAGATCATGCTCTTAACATTGTCCGCAATTGAATAAGGATAATAAATACTTTCATGAATAATTAGGTAAATATTTTAAAATGTACGGAAAAAGGCAGTGTTATATTCTAACCTTTTCGCTGAAACTAGCGCTGACGTAGATAACAATTAAACTGCTTTTATTGTCTTGTTTAGGTGCAAGCTAAGGTGTTTAAACGTCAGAAAGTCGTGTTATATTAATATTTTGTCTATGTATTTAGTATTAAAATAATTTTAAGCGACGCCTCACTAATTAGGCTGATATTCTACACTGGATACAGAACAACGAAATTACTTTCTTCACCGGGCGCATTCAATAGGTTCCAAGCGGAGTATATCTCGGAAACGCATTGCATAATAAAACACAAGCGAGCACAAAGTTCATACATTCTCGGGTGTATGATTGACGTACCATTGTTTACTGTCGCCAATTTTATTGTTGTCTCATCCACTAGGTAGCTAAAGGTATACATATATAGGTATACTAACTGTTCCCAACTGTTTCCCTGTGAAAATGTAATTGAATTATAGATCTTAATTAAAATCTACAAGAAAGAATATATTTGCATGCTATTTTGGAAGCAAAACATGTAACAGCACATACTTATCTACTGTAACATCTTGTACTACCATGTTTTAAAGCAAATAAAATGATTTGATTTTGATTTGATTCCCCGCGGCTTCGCCCCGCGTGGGACTCGGTTATATCGCGCCCAAAAGTAGCCTATGTTTGACCTCAGGTCGTTAACTACATCCCTACCAAATTTCATAACAATCGGTCCAGCAGTTTAGCCGTGAAGAGGTGACAGACAGACAGACAGACAGACTTTCGCATTTATAATATTAGTATGGAAGTATGGATTACCGGTTTACGTACTTTATAGAGGAAACATACTAATCACTGTGGGTTTTTTTTTCAATAATTACAATTTTCAGCGATTGACGATCTCACGTGCCGCTACTACGAGATTTTATAAACACACTCGCTAGTAGTGACTGCGTTAGAGATTTTCTATGGCAAATCTGTACAGCGCCCCTAATAGTAAGGTAACTAAACTACGGAATTCCATACAAAATCCTAACGCAGTCGCTAGCATCTGCGAAATCTCAGTGATAAACGCACTGATGTTATGTGCAAGATGTCGTCTAATATTTATATTTATTGGCTTGCGCGGGGATATCAATTCAACATGATTTGGTTATCGTGTAGTACATTGTATAGTATCTGTGTTACTACACCGCCTTACGGTTACTGTTTAAATATGTAAATGGCGGACTTAATTAAAACTATGGAAGTTGAACCCTGGAATGGAATAAAAATGTTTTTTTTTAATTGGAATAAAGATTTATTTTTACCATATATATGAACATCTAAACACAATAGCCAGAGCTAACGAACTTTATTGTCACTCTATGGTTTTTATAACTCTATGGTTCGCAGTCGTGACGCTGTATTCGCAAATTGCATATATTGATGACTGGTAGAAGTTAGCTTATTTTGTCCCTACCTAATTGACTAAGATTACCATAATTGTATGTATAATTTTAAGTTGTAAAATATAAGGGGTTGATATCTATAGAACTACATCTCGATACGACTAGATAGATTTGAGACTAAATCATTATTGGACCAAATATCCATTGGACTTGATCTCGATTAGCTATGCACCGTGGTTTCCCGTGCCCGTAGTGTAAATGCACTTAAAATTAGAATGGAATAGACTCGTCAACTGCTAAAATTATTTCAGAGTTCAGAGGGTTACTACACTTTCTTAAAATCATGCAAGATCCAGTGAGTAAGGGAGATGTCGCCTTACATCATGTATTGCGCTTTCTCGCTTATTCACTGGATGTTGCATGGTTTTTAGAGATGGTAGTAAGGGACCAGGCGTTAAAGAAGCCAAACTTTATTTCATAATGTTTTTTTTCTCAATTTTTTTTATATATATTTATATCATAACTCTTGTACAAAATTTATTGTTGTCATATTATCTTCTCATGTTCTTGACCGATTTCTATTGTAATATTTCATTGCTCCATCACACAGGTAGTTTACGTCATGCAAAATTTTATAATTTATACTGACATTTAATAGATTCATCATCTAGTGGCATATACAAGTATATCCTCAGGTTTCACTTTTTTATCATATTCGTAGGTTTGATTATTTATAATGGAGCGACTGCAGTCTGACCTCCTTGACCCTCACAGAGAAACCAGACCAATCCGGGGTGAATTAGTGGCAGATTTTTCAGGCTACCCATAAGTATGTGACACAGCCTAATGACTTCCTCTAGCAATAACAGCATGGACCAATAGCACGTGCCATCCAAATCAAGCTCCCCCAAAACAGACATTATATAGCATACCTCTTGGTAAAAAAACAAATAGATTGTAAAAAAATTTGCAGAAGCTCGTGATTTCTTAATTCTATGTTTTATAATTATATGACCGTAATTATTGTTTGTTTGTTCGTAATAACTTTATTGTACAAAAAGGATATACATATACATAGTATTAAGAAACAGAACATACAAAGGCGGACTAATATCATTATTTACAGTATAAACCCCGAATCTTACTTCAAATCGCTAGATGGCTGTCTTTAAGCAGGCTAGATGCTTAAGGCAGCCTGAAAAATATGTTAGTGTTGGCCACTAATACAACCGGATCATGTTTCTATTGGTCTGACTTCACTGTAAAATGGGTTAAGAAGGTCAGATGGTAGTCGCTCCATTGTTATAAGTGCCACCATATCTTGATCAAAGCGGCGATAATGATGAAGATTCTAAAATTTTTTATTAAAAATACTAGCTGTAGCCCGTGACATCGTGCGCGTGGGAATTTCGGGAATTACCCTGAATTTTTTTTGCTTCCTATTATTCATTTTAAATGTCCCTCTATCCATTTCAGTCAAAATTACTAAATGTAAAGACAAAATATTTTTACTATTTTATTCTATGTGTGTAGTTAAATCATGAAAAAAACTTTTAATTACCAACGACTGTCACTACATATCTACATAGGAAATGTAAAATTTTATTGCTCTACCAATTAACGTTCAATTTCTTTACACTAAATTTAAATCAGATGAGAGTGTTGCCACATTTATATAGATACTAGCTGTTTCCCGCGGCTACGCCCCGCGTAGGACTCGGTTATATCGCGCCCAAAAGTAGCCTATGTTTGACCTCAGGTCGTTAACTATATCCCTACCAAATTTCATCACAATCGGTCCAGAAGTTTAGCCGTGAAGAGTTGACAGACAGACAGACTTTCGCATTTATAATATTAGTATGGATATGGATTCACTTAAATATCTCTGTTTTATGTACAATTAAGACATGCATTTAAATTAACTTTATAGATAAGATACATCCTACTTAGGTACAATTTCGTAGGTACTAAAGCTTGTGAATTTTGAGGAAGTTACAGAGACACTATATGAAAAAAAAATTGTAGATTCTGGGACTAAAGTACAGTATACCACTTCACTTACAAATTCTTTTCTATAATAACATAAATCTATGGAAACAAGGGAAAAAAATTTGATCAGAAGGATGTAGAGCGGGCTATAAAATTCAGATATCAACGTAAAAAGATAAAGATAGACAGCTTTGTAAGAGCGTTAGTGTCAGTACGATGTTGCCAACTCTGGATATTAGCTTATTCTAAAAGCAGTGAAAACATGAAACGCCATTAAATAATATTTCAAGAGTGAAGATGTAATCGATGCAGCAATTAAAAACTTACATATTTACTGAACTGAATTTATTATATCTAAAATGCATGCTTCATTATTCATATATAGTTCAACATTAAACAATAATTTATTTTCCATTTCATCTATACTAATATAATAAAGCTGACGATTTTGTTTATTTGAATGCAGACACTGTTCAGATTCCGAAAATTCTTTCTGCATTTGATATTGATACCCTGATTTTTAGAAAAGGTTATAGATATACACACAACGAGTGTGAAACCGCGGGGAATAGGTAGTTATTATAATAAAAAATATATATATTAAAATAAAATGGATTATAAACTGGAATTGTCTGATCATAAACATACATAAAAACTTTATATCGAGTTTATTGCTTTAGTATATTAATTCTCAGAATTGTATGAGGCCTTCGATATTTAATACATACTCAAAATGCAACCTTTGTAGGCTTTTATAATAACAATGCTCTGCCATCATTGTAATAACTTCTTGTGAAACCAATTTGAAGGCATCAAATAAAATACACATTACTTACAAAAGTACTTTTGTCTCAGTAAATTGACTTGAGTTCCACAAGGTTGTTTGTTGGGTTCGTGTTTTTTTATTATTTAAATTTTGCAGAATTATAGCTTGTGCGAGTGGTAACTAAAATGTGATGGTGACTGGTAAAGCTAATAGGATTATGATTTTGATATATATCTCGGTTTTTAATATTTATCTCGGTATATCTGTTCTTATGTTTGTTCAAATGACGGAGGAGCTCAAGGAGGAGGAGGAGGGAGGAGGATACACAGATTAAAATGTCACTAGCGGCGGACAAAATGCATGCCATGCTCGCCGGTGCTTGACTTCTTAAATATTCATATATTTCTTCTATTCATATAGCTCTTCCATGAGAGGTTAATCATAAAAATTAATATTTCGCTTTATGAATTAAGGCTAGAGGCGACCAATCCAATCAAGAGCCTGAGCAAAGCCTGATCATGTCATTCCACGTATGTTCCGCTAGAGCATCTAGCTTCTCAAGTGTGCTTACTCTAAAGACGTTTAGACAATATCTACTCCTGCGCAAGACATAGCATAAAATACATATTTCAACATAATTTAAGTTCCTGAGGTTACACTATGGGCAAGTCCTCAAGCAAAGTTCGACCTATAGGTCTAATTTTCTTTTTCTAACATTTCAGGCTGCCAGCGCTCTCTTCACTCTCGACGGGGCCAGAGGAGAGGCTCTATCTAGGCGTCTGGCTCGTGGAGAACGTAGAAGAAGAAGATGCAGGGCCATCCTGGCGGTCATAGCGCTACTTCTACTCCTGGCTGCTGTAGGGGCAGTGGAACTGCTCATGTCTAAAGGCCAGAGGGTTTTTGGAGCTGTGCTCCGTTGAAGGGTAATATTGTTGGCTTTTGTTGCTGATGCATTTTTGTTTACCAATATGTATGTAGGACGCTCTATTAAAACTATTTTATTTTTTAATATTTATTGCTTGAAGCAACAATTTAAATACATAAACTGTGGGACCTTTCCAACTCTATCTATTCACGAGAAAATTAATCACCTATAGATAAAGCTAGTTGTCAAAATAGGTTTATGTTAACTACGGTTATATGCAAAAACACAAACAATACACACTAGTAATATAAAAAAACAGTTAATTTCATATAATACTCACCTTAGCAAAAAAAATTAGTTCAGTCCCCTTCTTTAAAGTTTTTGACGCCATTACTTTATTTACTACCTATACTAATAATTATTTTACGTATGTTACTCGGCAACTATAAATATACCACAGAGGTGTCAATAGGTGTCAAACATAAGTACTTTTACCCGAGTATAGATTTTTAGGTCATTTAACTTGTAATCTTTCAGGAGCTGCCATAACGAACTTGAAAAACCATTCCAAGTGAAACACTTGAGTCAGCGAAACGGGTTCCGCTGCATTCTTCGGCAAGGCCCAATATTTTACTAAGTAATGTTTACCTACATTTATCTGTGTCGGGTCATGTGTACACTAGTATATAATAAATAAATAATTTTAATTTATTTCAGTAACTGCAATTTGATAACACCTTTTAGAAAATAATTTAGTTAAATATGGAAATCCTGTGCCTCACGGGTTGAATATTGAAATGTCTAAACTATGAAATACTGTATGATAAAAAAATGAATATTTGCGAATTAATATAAAGAATATAAGTTTTAAAATTGGACCTTGTTTGTTAAATTACCTATATATGAAATTAAATCATCATCGTCATCTCGAGTAGGCGTTACGGTCAATCGACCATGTACACCCTGGGGACAGAGTTCTTCGGAACCGCCTCTATCAAATTAAATAATGTTTAATAATATAGGGAAAGTTTTTAAAAATCAAGTGATTGTCTAAGGGTTTACTCTTACCGTCCTGTTAAAAAAATCCTGGCAAAGATATGTTAATATGATTATACTGCACAAGAATATTTTCATATTTTATTATAATAACTTTCTGCTATAAGATTCTTAGCTATAAGCTTTGTTTGGAGCAGGATGAGCCGCCTATGGTGATAATACAGCCACATATTACGATAAGCGCCAAATTACGTTGGGTACAAGTGTCTAGCTAGAGTATGATAGAAGTTGTAAACACAAAAAGCGCTTTCTCAATGTCGAGTAGAGAATAATTTTGATAATAGTCACAAAAATGAAGCCATGGTGAAGACCAGGCGGGAGGAGAAAAAGCTGGAAAGCGAACCCGGGAAAGTGCTATTTAGCTTTGAGGTAGGTTCGTATAAATAAAGCTTGTCAACCGTATTGAAATGAGGCTAGGATATTTTTATTTTGTTCTTTTCAGATATTATTTGGTGTGTGCCTTAATATTAAAACTAATTTGAGTAAGTAGAAGTTTTGAATTCCACTATCGAAAATATATTCGAGGGTTGCGTAAATTTAGTATTTAGTAGTTAAATAGTCAGTGTTTGTTTGTTTTTCTTATTGATATTTTACGTGAAAGAAATAATATCTTCAAAAACCAACTAGGATTCAACTAGAAAATAGTGGCAAAAAAACAAGAAAATTAGAGTGGGAGTCATGTCGCATTATTTATGATTTTTGTGATATGTTATTTAAATTTTAAAGAATTTGAATTGTATTTATTTCATAAACGTTGAAAATAAAAGACGTAATTGTAAGTTAAGTTTTATATACATTGGATATAAAAGAAATCTATTTTAATTATTTAAGTACATTTAAGTCCATTCAACTCTATGTTATGTTATTATTTAATGGTGTTAAATTTGATAGTGGGATGCAACTCGTAATGATATTGTATAATTTGTAAAATAAAATGTATTAGTTTAATTTTAAGGTCCTTTGATTTTATTAAAAGTCAATTTATTAGGACCAATATTTAGCTACAATACTTGTCATCGGCTTAAAAAATATGTGTTAAATAATTTTATATTATATTTCAGTAAATTAAACATTTCTTTCTAAATCAACATAAAAATATTCGGGAACAGGGTATTTCATAGATAAAGAGTAGGAAACAGCAAAGTGGTTTACTCTATGATATAGGTAATACGACGAATTTCTTTAAAAAAATACTTCCGATATTTCAACTGTCTTCTAACTTTCGTCTAAGTAAGAGTTTTTGAACACGGAAGATCTAAACATAGTCGAAACATCAGATAGGTAAGATATAAGGTTGGATAGGTGTATTTATGCAATGTCAATCTTAAACTTAAGTAATACCGAACATATTCGTCTGTAGGTTCTATATCTGTATCACGGGCATTCAGGAAATAAGAGGTGGGTTATGCCCAGCAGTGGGCTGCCGGCGGCTGATTTGCGTGTTGAATAAATAAATTTAATAATGCGACCAATTAATGCAATTTTTTTGGAAAATTTGATGTTTTTGGTTTTATGTAGGTAATTAAATAACTGTTAGATAATGCTCTTAGCATTAAGTTCGCCTATTGTACTATACAACTGTATTTTGTACAACGAATTTTAAATAAATAAATTAATTTTAATTATAACATTTATTTACAACAAAGTTTCAAAAATCTTATACTTGTGTTTGATACTTAAAAACAAATAGATGATTTGAAAAGAAAAAATTGTAGAGAAATAATAAAAAAAAGTTGTTTTTGTTAGATAATAAAACAAATTATGAATTTATAATATGTCTACTTTTTAATTTGCAAACTATTACATCTTTCTTTAATAAGGGTTTTCAAAAAGTATTCTTTTGTGATGTAATTAAAATAAGGTACTTTATAAATAACTATATTTTGTACAGACTGTTAGTGAATATTAGTGTTGTTATTTTTGAATTGGGTAAGTCAATACAAAAACTCCATAAACAATATAATTTTGTTTCCATTCTGTACGAATTCATATTATTTTGTTATAAATGCACAAAGTGCGAAATTATAGTTTAAAATTAAATTTGATTTACTAGTATTTTATGTTTTATTTTTCAAATAACAAAGTAATCCTAATAATTTTTAATTTTGTATTTTTTTTTTATTTAAATGTCTCATGTACAAAATAACGTGAATCAATCAAGTATTCTATGTTACCAGCAAAGAATTTAGAATTGCGCGCGGTTGACTCGAGGCAACTTTTTTTTATATCTATGGTTGCCAGCCACATTGGCAGCATAGAAGTATGAAACGAGCGCCAATTTTTTTTAAATCTACGGTTGGCAGCAATTGTTGCATTCCGTTTATATTGTTACTTTATTATTTGTTTTTTTTCCCTGCCTTGCTTGATTAGGCCTCCCCCAAAATCACAGAAAAACATACACAGGATAAAACATAGATAAAAGAACATCAAAAAGGCATTTAATATTTGGGTCTATAAAGTGGAATAGCGGAAACTCATCAACTTGTACCTACCGCTGCAAACTCGTTGAAGAATTTGGATGTAGAGATTTGATCCACGCAAGATGAATGCCATACGCAATGATGACGAAGATGATCACGACCATAGATTAAAAAAATACCTAGCGTCAAGTCGCGCGCAATTTCCTAATTCTATGATCTTGATCACGACAAATATGCTCACGTCAATCAATAGCTATACATTGTGTAGAGCGAATATAGGTAGCAGTCTTTTGTTTTTCAAGTTTGTCCCTTTGAGCAACACGGCTTCCGTTCCGGTACGGAGGCCGTGTTACTCGATGTCACCACCCGGTATCGCATGAAACCTTTTGATGTTTTTAATTATTATTCAGCGAATAAAACTTCGTCCACTTTCTGGTCGTGTTCATCCATTGGCACGTAGTCCACCACTTGGCAATTAAATGTTACTGCAATCACCTGAAAACATCCATGCATTTGATTTCATATCCTTTTTTATCTATGGATCCTATGTAGACGAAGAGAAAAACTGAAACTGAGACAAACTTAAAGACATAGACAGAAGCTGACCTCAGGCCGAGAAGAAGGCAAGCGAGGCGTAGTATGGGTGAACGTAAGCCCCCTTGGGATGGGGGAGAGTTATTAAAATGCATTCATTGCATAGGCGACACTATAGAGAACTTGTAGGGAGATCAAGCTGGTGCGACTGGAAAGAGATGCGAAATGCAAGTACAGCACACTCTCCCGAGGTTCAGCTCGTATAACCGAGAGGTTGGTAGAGCCATGGGAGGTGGAGGGATCCTATGTAGGTATTAGTATTTGTGAGGCCCCTAATAATAGGGAAGAGTCCTAGACAACTTGTAGGAAGATAATAAGAGGCGATATGCATTAGTGTCCACGCAACGGCAAGCACAAGTTCGAACACAGGCAGATCGCAGGCAGGCGTTGGATGCAGATCGCTTCTAACCGGTCGTTCTTAAAATCCTTGGGGGAGGACTATGTCCAGAAGTGGACAGCCTGCGGCTGAAATGATAAAGAATTAGAAAATAATCGAAAGGTAGAGCCAAGGTGGAGCATTTAAGGATGAGTCCTATGTATGGTAGTGGAGTATGCAGTTGAAATTAACTAATAGTCAATTACCATCATGCCTTTCCTAGTTGCATCTTCAGCTTACAAATGAGGTGGCAATGAAAAATACTAGAAGTTAAGATACCTTGGGTGCAGTTTCTGGGTTTACGCGAGTACTGGCGATGAAGTTATCGTAATATCGGCCCCCATGACCCAGTCTATCCCCAGAGCGCGTGAAGGCTGCACCTGGTGATATGATCAGGTCGAGACCTGGAATAGACAAGTTAATGTGAATTGACGAATTGTTAATCACGTCTAGAACAGGACTTTATTTAGAAATATTTACTATGTAATTAGCTTTCTGTATCGCTCGCGGTCCAATGTTTTTGTTTTTTTCTACCATAAGGCTGGCTGAAATAAATTGCATTAGCGATAAGTCCGCATTTGTACTAATTTTCATCTTTGATCCTGTACAGTACAATCCAATGATGTATTTATGTAATTGGTGCAATAAAGTGTTTATACTAAAAACAAAGGGTCTTTCAAAAAGGGCGTGATAATATTTTCAAAATGGAGGCGGGCAGGCTGGAACTAACAGTAGTGGGTGGGCGCCGGCTGGCAGTAGTTTGCATGAACTAACTGGTGGCGGAAGCACGCAAAGTAATTTGGTAAGCCTATTGTTGCAGGCTTCCATGTGCTATGATAACCGCTTCCTATCAAGTGGGCCGTGCTTGTATGCGTGCTAAATGGTTTAAAAATAAGATGAGATCAAGGTATAAGAACGACCAATCGAACATTTAGATGAATGAGAAGAAATTTGGTAAGAATAAATAAATACCAATAGCACTGTTTATATACACTGTTTTTCGTATTCTCTTGAAATTAAATTATGTGGATATCTAAATATCAGCCGTATCAATTATCTGTGTCTCCGTCTGGCTGGTTACAAATTTCACTAATTAACTTCCAGGTACGTCGGTCATTATAATGTTGACAGTAGATTACCATTTTCCATAGCGTCTTCTCTGATCATACCCCTTGGATGTTGCTGGATCCCATGTCTAGTGTAAGGCATGAGCTCTTCATCACCCTTTTCCATTCTTAACATTCTCATCCTGCGGCCACCAATGTACTGCGGGACAAATGCTTTGGCTCCACGATTCCTGATATGGTCTAAGATCGGTCGGGTGTCTATCTCTGTGCTTGTGCTAAGGAAGATGGATATACGTGAGGCTTGTTGGTACCAGGGGTGATTTATAATCTGAAAGGGAGCGAAAAGTTTTTGTAGTGTTGGCAGGACGTGCATGATTTTCTTGGTGTTGCAGATGTCTATGATAGGCTACGGTAAAGAGATGTGTTGGACGGACATCTGCATCTGATCTTAGTAAAAAATCTGGTAACATTTTTTTAGCAGCTGAGGGCTTATATGTGGCAGAACCAGTTATTTCAATGGAACTACAGTTTCCGTAACCCTTCTTACACTATAAAACCAGACCAATATGATCATGGTCCAGGAGTGTACAATGGTCAACTCAACACTGTAAGATTTTTCGAACTGCCTAAAGGCATCTGGGGGGTTACTACAGAGTCTTAAAACCATACAAGTTCCAGTGAGTAAGTGAGACAGCGCTATGCATGATGTAAGGCGACATCCCCCTTACTCACTGGATCTTGCATGGTTTTAAGAGATGATAGTCGGCCACCTGGCTGGTAAAGACGGCGATCTAGCGATGACAGATGGGATCAACATTCCCAGGTAATTACGCAAGAGCGTAAGACTACAAATGCGAGCCAAATCAGGTCATGTTCGCCATCCCTTGTCAAGTACGATCGCAGTCTCCGCTATCGATTTCCTCCTCCAGGTCCTGCATTTTATATGGGATATACCAAAACTGACCTTCTGATAGACGATTTCTGACTGCCTCCTCTTCTCCTCCACTGTGAGTTCTGCGAGACGCTTGTCTATTTCTGCTCTAAGGACAGCTTTTTTTGGGTTTGGTTGAGTCATTTTAATACTGAAACCATTTATAAATGTTGTTATCAATTTTGAAGTATGATGATTTTAGTGAAAATACTAGTATGTATAGCATTCTATAATCTGCGCTAGTATAAACTTTGAGGAGATAATATTCTAGATATGACGGCACCAGTTATTTAAATGGTGTACTTCCATTTTGAGTATTTTTTTAAAAGAATTTCAATATCAGGGGTGTGATACAAGGGGTAGTAGAGCTTGCTCTTGCTTCTTATTGTGTCTTACAATCTGAATTTGACAGTAGAGCTATGCTGTACTATACAATTTTTATAGAAAAAAAGTATTTCATCATGCAATTTATTAATAATTCTAATTTCAAAGAGAACATCCATTATCGCCATTAAAGAGAATAAGAAAGTATCTAAAAGTATATATGTAACTTACATTAATGCTATATTTGAACTTCCCAATCTCTACATCAAACATCTAAGACTGACTGACGCGAATCTGATATCGTTGTTGACAATATAATTCCTGTGAGATAATTTATAATACGAAGCAAAAGTCATGCTCTTTGATCCTTCTAGTCACATGCTATTCGATAGTGAGTTAAAAAAATATATATCATTAAATCTGGAAAAATAAGTCCACTGTTGGACATGGGAGCTTCTCTCTCTTTATCTCATATTAGAGCTTTACTTCCTTAGCTTATTGTTCAGTCCAGGATCGTTTTCTATTTTTTCTCCTCCATTTCAGCGTCCTATCTTTTTTTATACATCAAGCCAGCAGATTTTTTCAGATTCCCTTAATTTTGCCCTATCTTACGCGTTTTAAGACGAAACGACTAAGACTCCTTACATCGAGCCTGCAGTTTTTGGACTTCCCTTTTCTACTACACCCTGGTAGAGGCGATCTTTCCCAGGCACACATCCAAAGCTGCATTTTCATATCCACATATAATTTTCGATTGTGTCTCATTAGATGTACAATGTATGAAGTCTAGAATTATTGGATTTATTGATGACATTATAATTTTATTGATTAAATGCATAGGAAAGTGGGATAAGATAAAGGAAAATATAATAATATAATGACAACATATAATAAACTTGGTAATATCAAAAGTATATATTTCACTTAAATTATAAGTATAAAAATATAGATATTTAAATGATTTTTATTCTGTATATTTTCGGCGGAATGTTTCAAATATTTTTCTTTATTTCAACGAGGTAGAGTCCAGAATACTTCCAAATTGTTGAAACGTGTACAGGGAAACCCATCAAACACTTTCGTTATCTCCTCTTATTACATAGTCGTTCCTATTCAGGAAATATAACCAGGTCGACCTTCTGGTCATGTCCATCCATTGGCAGGGAGTCCACTATTTGGCAGTCAAAAGCTACGGCGACAATCTGAAAATTAAATAAAAAAATAGATATACTTAGTTATAACTTTACCAGAGGTAGACCTTTGTAAAGAGGACTACACATAAAAGTATACCACTTAAACCTTAAACTGATACTTAAGGTGATATACTGGACTATAAGGTGGGACACACCCCACCGCGGGCAAAGCCTCGGGTGTATGAAACCGCGGGGCATATTATACTGGGTGGCCGGTTAAACATACTGGAATGTTCAATATCATAACTATAGACTTCAAAATAATTATAAAATAATGTAAATTTTTTTATTCTATTTATTTTAAAAAATCCATGTCCACGATAACTTACCGGCACCGACACCGTAAGTACCATATACGTAGATCTAACCGCGCGCGCAGCCGGCCCACGCGTATTGGAATAGTAAAGATTTTAACGATCTTTCTGGGAATTAATTTTATTATTAAACTAATTATATTTATTATTTGATCAGATATTTTCATTATGTAGTTATCTATCCACTATTTGAATGATAACGGTGTTTATATCACCCTGTATTGATAGGTATTTGACAGACAATAAGAACTTCAACTACAAAATAACTAAAGTACCTTAGGTGCAGCATTAGGGTCGGAACGAGCCTTGGTCATGTATCTATCGTAGTATCCACCACCATGCCCCAGCCTGTCTCCAGAACGCGTGAATGCTACCCCTGGAGCAATTATCAGGTCGAGGCCACCTGAGATAAAAATGAATACAAGATACATTTAAGAGTTCAATATAGCCATCTGGTAGTCGTTAAAGGAACCACTAGCCATCCAAGGAACCGTGTCAGTGGCCGAGAGGCGATTCCGAAAAACTGTGATACCAGGGTGTGCCTGGTCGATTGATCATGTCACTTACACAAAATGACGATGAATAGCCGGACATGGCTAATTGTAACGATTGTGCTTGGCTATTTGCGTGTCATCTTTTGTTTGTGTGACACCAGAATGCGCACGGTCGATTGACCCAGTAACCCATACGAAAAGATTATGATTTCGTTTGTATTATGTCGGTAGGTATTATATGCCCTTTACAGGGCAGGCTTCTTCAGGGATCCTCTTTCATACTCAGTAATAGTGCTACACAACTTAAGGAACTTCTCCTCGACCATGCCGACGAAGTGGGTAACAGCTAGTTTCAAATAATTAAGTAGAAATATACCAACCACTTTCCATAGCATCTTCTCTTTGTACATCCTTCGCATGCTGCTTGATTCCATGTTTAGTTTCTGGCATGACGTCTTCATCTCCCGAGGCCATCCGCAACATCTTCATGTGACCTCCAGCATATTGAGGAACAAAGGCAGTTCCTCCTCGGTTCCTGATGTGGTCCAGGATAGGCATTGTGTTGATTTCTGTGTCAGTGCTGAGGAAGAGCGAGATCCTTTTGGACTTCAGGTACCACGGGTGGCTTATTAGCTGAAAGTAAGAGAGTGAGTAGATTCTTTGTCAGTGGATGGATATGACTAGATCCATATGGTTATATTACATTATATAAAAATCATAATAATAACGTCTAAACGGTAAATAATTGAGCAAATTTCCAGTATTTTTTTTTTTTTTGGTTGAAAATAAAGGTGATTCCAACTTCAGAAGACATGTTGTCCTTCCTTATTCCTTCGTCCCCACGGTGCATTGCACGTGTGCGCTAAAATTTCTAAAATGCTAGAGTAATTTAGTAATTTTATAACCAACACCAGTAGAATAAAACCCACAAGGCAAGGTACTTCCTTCTAGCGGTTTCCTGGTTGCACCATCAACTGGTTGTTTCGGAGCCCAGGGTCCGCTTCCCAACTTTTCCTCCTCCACCTGGCCCAGCCTTTGGCATTCTTGGTGAGGAGTCCATTAGCACGCATATCCCGCGCAGCGATGTCAAGCCAGCACTTTTTTGGTTTTCCCACCATCTTCCAGGCCTCGGAGTAGGCAGCATGGCCAGACAATTTATTCCTAACGTTACTTACCGGTTTCCGCAAGATATGGCGGTACCATGGTAGGAGATTCTTCTGAAGCTTGTCCGTTATGTTACGAACATGAAGGCTGGTCTTCGGCTGCCTGGGTGGTGAGTCCATTAGCATGCAACCCACGCTGTAATGTCGTGCTAACTCACCTTCTGGAAAACTATCTCTGACTGCCTCCTCTTCTCCTGATCTGTTAGAGTTGCCAAGCGTTTGTCTATTTCGGCTCTGAGGGCTGTCTTATCTGGGTTTGGTTGTACCTTACTCATTTTCGTTATTCTGTAAAATTGTATAAAAATTTTACCACGTGTGTGCTAAGCAGTGAATATACTGGGTACCTACTGTGGCAAAAAGTGAATCCTAATGACAATGAATTGGTCGCCATTAGTGGCATTTCTATCGGATGGCTTTAGGCAGCCTAAAAATCTGAGCAATGGCCCTAACACACCCGGATTTTATTTTTTGCCTGTGTAAAGACTAGTATAGCATTCTATAATCTGTGGTAAAGGATAACATACAGAGGTCAGACTCTACCTTAGGTTCTATCTAAAGTGTAACTTAAAAACACGATGTAAAATACTATGACTCTTGATGTCAATTAAAAAAAACATTAAAAAATCCCTCCTTTTGTCTATTTAAACAAATTTGTTATCATTTATTTAATTTATAAACTGTTATTCGATCAAATTTTTGTATGAAAATTGTACAATAGTGTTCATTAATTCAAGCCTAATTTCGTGATACTGAACAACTTTTCTCAAGTCATAATATTTTGTAACCTAATGTAATTTGAAAGTATAACTTGGTATGTGACATTTTTAATTAAATAATGCAAAAAACTTACCAAAAAGTACTTACTAGTATAGTGTTTACAAAGAAATTCTAAATTTAAAAAAATATATCTTTAAACGTACGTTTATATTTTAATTATAATACTTTAATTATTAAATAAATAATATACGAGTACCATTAGAGTAAATAAGTAGAGTCAAGTCGAATAAATAGCGATACTAATAAATAAAGTAGGTGCAATAAAATAACTCACAAGCTATGTATTCGAGATTTCATAACCATTCACCAACTAGTCGAACAGTCCAAACCAGACTGATATATTATGTTGATATGATAATCAAATTTCATTGAGATAACATAATGCGTAGACGTGCAAAAGTCATGCTCTTTATACTTGTTGACATCACTGACATGTAGGAGATTAACGCCATCTACCAGTAGACTCTTGAACTATTACGTATTGCGCTTGGAATACTGAAGCATTTGGTAACGTTTGTTTACTTTTGGCTTGCTGTATGCTTTTGTTTGTTAAGTGCTCCTCGCCAGCATGCTTCTCATGTAGTAGTTCGATGGACTGGACTTTGCCATTATTAGTATGCTATATAAAGCAACAAACAATAATAATAAGGAACCGGATAAATGGCAGGCCATTTAAAATATACCCAGTATTCTCTAATTATGAGTGCCACGTAAGTAGGTAAACTGACAAGGCCAATTTATTTACATTATGTAATTGCGTAGCAATCGCAACCAAGGGAGGGTTATGATTTGAGCTCTTATTTGTTAACAGGCACTATCATAGCCATAGATTAAAGAATTTGCCTTATAGCCCACTTGAATGGTAATTAAGCACCAGGAATGTCACATGCGCGTTGCCCATAATAAATATGTATGAGAATAGTATTAATGATTCTCAAGTTTAGAGGATCTATCTAACAATATATTTTTTTACAAATATAAATAAAATATTGTAACTGATGAAATTTACTACATCGTACCTATTGGATAATGTAGGTATCAGTTCAAATTTCATATACTTATATGACGTAATGGAAATATTTATCAGAACCTACCTATGTATTATGAACCGAAATTTTCACGTGACCTCAAATCACCCTGTGCATTAGGTTAAATCAAAGTCGACGCGTCATGTATACTGTCCTGCCTGCGTGATATGTGGGATTTTTTCAAATAGATACATATAATTTTGAGTTAATTGACACAAGCGCTTATCTACAGCTTCGAACGCGCTAATTCGCTCTGGTTTTTGTTGAGTTGAACCCTTATTCCTTTTCTAAAGTAAAAAATGTATTTTACCCCTTTTTTACATCAGCTATCTATATAAAAAGAGCTAGTTAGTATAAGTATAATAGTAAGAGCTAGTCGATTATAAATATCCTGAGTATGTAACTCAGGATATTTATAATCGACTAGCTCTTACCCGGGGCTGCGCTCCCGTGGTAATTTCGGAAAATATAGCCTATGTGTTGTTCCAGGGTCCAATCAATCTCCATTCCAAACAGCCAAATCGGTTCAGCCTTTTTACTGTGAAAGAGTAACAAACATCCATACATTCTCACAAACTTTCGCATTTATCATATTAGTTAGATTAGTAGGAAGTAGGATAGTAGAATTAAAACCAAGCAAAAAAATTCTATACTTTTGCTTGAGATATCGTAATATCCTTCAATATTAATTTATTTCGTAACTAAAAAACTTTGTATAGAAAATCAATTACACATTTAAATGCTCTGGTTCAAATCGCATTGTCATATAAATACCTCATTCGATGTTATTTTAATGCACATTTTGGCGCCCAAAATCCACAGTTTTATTTTTCACAATGAGTCACATTCACTTTTTATAGTAAATCGCTTTTTATAATACACGTACTTTATTGCTTGGTCATAAATTATCCGGATAACAATATTACTTACTTATTTTCTCATTTTCTTTTTTTTCAATATTATAGAACTCGGTATAACACAGTAACTGACATTTTTCCGAAAATTGATTAAAGAAAAAAGGAAGAAAGTTTAACAATTTGTATTGTTGACACAATGAACATAAAAGTTGAATGCCACATGACGATAAGCTTCGTCACAGTCAATCAATAGCATGAGACAGTCATAAAAGTTACTCGATCAATCGAGTGACTCCATGACAAAGTGACGGAGTTGTACGCATTTCGATTATAAACATATTATCGAAATGGGACATTCAACAGTCGATAAAATGTTGTTCACTTATAAAGTAATAGCACTTATAAGTTATAGCAGTAGTAAGGTCGGTCTGCTGGAAGTAATTTCTTTAGGAAAAAGTACCACTAATTAAATATATAAATAAAGGAATTAGGAAAAATAAAAAATAAATAAGAATAAAGAAAAATTATAAATAACTTAGAAAAGAAGTGAAAATATAAAAAATGGCATTAATTATTATATTAATCATTTCTATCGTAAAATATATTTCTTTAAGTAAAAAGTTAAACATTTAAGTATAAGAAGGGTTAATAAATTTAATTCTATATGTATTACTTTTTCAATGATTAAAAAATTACATAATAATGAAAAAGCATTCACTACAATTAAGTAGATATTATATTATCCTCATAAAATTCGGATTTAAAGACGCTGAAACCGTTCACTCTACCCTGAATAAAGCTGCATAAGCATCCTGAATTGCATTTTTATTAAGAATGTTCTAAATAGATAGATGTCTATCTATTCATGCATTCGTGCATCAACTAAAATCTTTTCGTATATTTCACCACGTGTCGTAGTTTCATCACCTATCCTCCAAAAAGGATTAGTCAGACAGGACGCTGATGAATTGGTCTTCGAATGAACAAATCCGTATCAGAAATTTGCAAAGCTTTTTGATACCCAACTGAATTATAGGATAGTAACTCAAAAGGATGATACATATTGGATAGTAATCCTCTCTCAACGAACTGTCGTAGTTATTTTTCTGTCTTTAAAAGTTCTTTTTCGAAGACAAAAATAAATCTTGATCAAAAGATGCACAGCGAATTTCATAGAAATGCTGATCTTTCCTAAATCTATGCCAATGGATACGTCTCTTTGATATCTTTGAATTTATCACACATGTTATACATATAATTATCATACTTACTTTAAGAACAAAAAAAAAACAAAGTAGTAGCCTTTTGTAAATAAAAGTAGCTTGTAATTACTTAACACAACAGATAAAACATTTAATTTTATAGACTACAATAGCGTAGATTTATAAAGATAAGCCAGACAGATTAATGAAAAAATGAACTGGCGTCAGCGCATACAAGTAATAACTTTTCTTCATAAATTATCAAAACTTTTTATGTTTGTTTATTATAATAGCTCTTACACGCTCTAACTATCTAGATTTGTTCCTTATTTAGACAGAGCGTGGAAAAAACTCGTATGTACCCATACGCACATTAATGTAGGATAATACATAATTAATTAATTTAAATACAGTTTCGGTCAAACTAACTTAAGTTAAAACCACACCAGACTGATTTATTTTGCAAATATTTTCCTGCTTCTTGGGTGGGTCCTACTATGTTTATTACATTGTTTTGCATTCTCTGAGTATTATTTATAGCAGTTTTATTATAAATGTACAGTAACAATGACTTTTGAAACATACCTTTACTATAACATCCGCTCATTATTTAAGTAAACAACTGACTGCTTTAATTATTGATATAGGTCTTTTGGTCTTTTACCTATTCTTAGTTCCTAGGTATTTTATTGTATGTAATTGAACCTTTTTTAAATAACTATAATTAAAGAATGGAAAAAATTAAAAACAAAATTAAGTAAATTACCTGGTTTTACAGTCGCTGACGAAATTTCTGACCCAGTAAGTTGTGTAAAATTTGAACTAGAAAACAAAACGTTAGTAAGTAGGCGCTAATAACTACACTTTCTAAATACTGATGTATAAGATCAATTCTATGGAAATAATTTTTCACAACATTTCGTCTCACATTATTTATCTTTTAACTGATCTGATTATGATACAAGAGACCGGCTTGACTTTGCATGGGATTCAAATATACATTTGAACCTTCCGAAAGAAGTTTCATAAAAATTTTCGTCGGTAGGTGCTAGAACCTAGTTTAGCGTATCAGGTGGGAAAAGTGTTATATTTTGACTATAGGAATGGATTGCTAAAGCGATAGGTTATCTTACCAGCTGATTTGAATGCCAATGTGCCATCTGCGACGTTTTACGCCATAGGTGTGGCTGCTGTAGAACTGACAGTTCTTTGTTTAGATTCGCTAGCCACGCAGGGCAGCAGGGGGCGCCTGCCGCCAGCTGCCTTCACACCAGTCGGCCTGACGTAGTTCAGTTCACGCAGAAAGCAGTCGGGCTTCGCACTTGGCCGGCACCGCACGTGTCCCGAACACGCGTCCCAATCAAAACTTTCTTACGACAAATCAATGGATATAACCTAACTCGCCGCGCGTTTCGGTAATTAAACCTAAAATGCCATTGCCCTGTGTCCTACAGCTGCTCCGGTAAAGTGTTGTAAGATCGCTGCAAAGTTACGTATTAGTGTGTGCCAACGATGTGAATTTTTAGTGCATTGTGTGTTGTGTTACAAAAAAAAGGAGCAATGAGTATCCAAAAGTGTCTCCTGGATAACTCCAGTAGGATGATCAAAGCGATGTCCACTGCGAAGTCGAGCAACAGCGAAGTGAAAACGGTAAGTGCGGTTTTTTTTTTAAATTTGTTTATCGTATAATTATGCAAATGGTACCGACCTTGCTCAGTTTATTTCAGCACAGCCA
Source organism: Apomyelois bistriatella (assembly GCA_947044815.1). Classification (NCBI taxonomy): domain Eukaryota; kingdom Metazoa; phylum Arthropoda; class Insecta; order Lepidoptera; family Pyralidae; genus Apomyelois; species Apomyelois bistriatella. The sequence continues at coordinate 2,639,776 of OX345705.1, forward strand.
CATACTTTTATAGGTTATCTTCTGGGAAATAAAATTTTAATCCAAGTTTTAAACTACTGAGCGATAAGCAACAGTTTAGTGAAATAATCACACAGTATTGGCAATTTGGCACCGATGACGTCTTTACGGACTTGTAAATACAATAGCTTCTGTTATTGGCGAGGACTTGATATGAGGTCAATAGCTAGGGCGATTTATTTTTAGTAATTGTTAAAAAAACCTCATTAACACCGTCCAATACGGATATAAATAGGTGTGAAATACGTGAACCGTGAACAATGCTAGTTAAAGTCAAGATTTGTTACACTTACGTGATCTTATTCCATTGTTTGTCTTAGTTTAAAAAATAATAAATTGGCAGAAAGTATCGTTTCACACAGAAGCGACTAATATTAATAAGAGTAGGTACCTATTGGCAGTATAGGATGCCAGTTACCGGGTTTTACTTGTTTGCATGATTAAAAAAAAAATTAAAAACAATTTAATGAATAAAAAAAAGTTTCAAAAAATGCTTGAACAAAAACCAATTTACATTTGTTTAACTTACTTGAAATCATCAATCTTGTTTACTTGGATGATATAATTGTTTTAATTGTATATACCTACATACTTTTCCATTGGAAAACTAATCAAATGATTTTTTTACCAAATTGAATTATTTTATATAACAAAGGTTTGAATAAAAGCTGTGCAAAGAGCTTATAAATGACAGATGTATTTTTTTAGGTTTCCTTATATCAAAAGGAAGTTTTTAATTAATTATACCTTAGAAAAAATGAAAGGATTTTTTTAAAGTTAATAATAATTTTTACTACAAGATGTATGTAATGTATGCGATGTGTTTGTTAGTAAATTAGTTTTCCTACTGATCCACTTAGAAAATTATCTAAAAATCAAGCGCCATATATCACAGATACATATCATACAGTATGTATGTATGTATGTAATTAGCTCAGAATACTTCCTTGATTAGCACCGACACGCTAATCCATGGTAAACCCATGGTATGTACATATAATTATGATTTATATCGATATAAAAACATATTTTATGACAGTAATGGGTTTTTTTACCCGACTGCAAGGAAGGGTTATACTTATGTACTCGTATTTTGCTAGTTGCTTATTGATATAAAAATGAAAATGATTTGTTTTATATATAGTTTTGTCTTTTTCACTTCCGTTCCTCAGTATGACAAATTGGAATTAATGAGATCATTTCCTTGATCAACTGTCTATCTATCTAACCATATATCTACGACATCAGACTATATATAACAAAATAGCACTGAACACAGTACTAAACACAGTAATGCACACATTACTGAACACAGTAATGATCACAGTACTGAACACATTAGTATCACGATTCATATTTTTTTTTATCTTATTTATATAGGTACTTATTTTATTTATTTATGTATATAACTTCGTTACAAACAAATGTAAATGGTGGACTAAAAGCCAAAGGCTTTTCTACCAGTCAAACGCTTTTAAAAGTCTGATTTGTGAACAGGGTGTTACATTTAATGTACGGAATACTCCCTACAAACTACAAATTACAATACTCGGTTATGATTGTAGGTGGCGATTTTACACTTTAACTAGCTTTCTCTCGCGGCTTCGCCCGCATGAATTTTCCGCGTGAAAACAGTGCTTTCTCCCAGGATGAAAGGTACCCTATGTCCTTCTAAATAGTCCTAGCAATGTGTATGTAAAATTTCAGGGAGATTGGTTCAGTGGATAGGTATATTGTACAGTAGATAGGGCGTGAAGAGGTAACAAACAAACAAATATGCAAACTCGCTTTTGCATTTATAATATTAGTTTTGATTAAGCCTCCGGGAAATGATATTTAGTATAATGAAAAAAATACCAATATAATCATAAGAAAAACTCCAGTCAAAATAATATCAAGAAATATGCTTTCTAATTTAGTCTTGAGAGACTAGAACAATTTAGGATATCACCTAAAGCATAAAATATTTAATCTAGAATTATTTTATTTTCAAGACGGTCTCGAACGCAGTGAACTAGATTAGGTTTTATAAAAGAAAAATAATACAATTTTCTTTATACAGCTATAACGAGTAAATTAGATCTTTCCAGTATTTTTTATTAAACATATTCACCTGGAATGCGCTTTTGTTCTAAAATGAGATACATTTGTTTGAATATTTTGTGAGATAATGTTCTTTGAATATTTTTTAATTATTAATTCAATTGTTATTTATTAGTTAGCAACATAGAATTTGGTAATCGCGCGCGATCTCGTCAATTTTTTTTTATCCATGGGCAGCAAGCATTTACGGCAGCTATGTTTTTTTTATTAACTGAATTAAGTGTTTTATACTATGTATTTATTTATATTATTACTTAGGTTACATTATCTTTCCACTACAATACTAAAGTATTATGTAGTAAACCGATAATGTAGTAAACTACAGCATCGGACAGCGTAGAACAATCAAAGGAATAGTACTACCCCGTGTGTGAAAAAATTATTGAGCCTTGTGGAAAAACACTGGTGAAATTTAATTATTACAATCGGAAAAATTTCGAAAACAACAAACTTTTACTCTGAACTGTCAGCGTTGTTATGAAGTCCATGATGAGTCACATTCGTAAATTATGTTTACCAAAACCACGTGCATAATTAATGAACTGTATTTCATTCTAATTACTTATTTCTTTAGTTTCAAAAAGTCCACTGCTGAATATAATCCTGTCCTGTATATTTAAAACATTTTCGGTATTCTTGAATACTCCTGCTCAAACAGAAATTTCATTAATAAGCCAAAGAATAGAATATAATAATGAAGTTAACTAACTACGCAGTAGCTACATCTAAGGTTATATAAATTAATAATATATAGGGACAAATTACACAGATTTAGTTAGCCCCAAAGTATAAGTTCTAGACTTGTATTATAGAATTCTAACTCAACGGTACGATTTTATAACAAAACTATAGCAAAATATCCAAAACCCAGACCAATTAAAAAAAGATCGTTTTTCATCTTAACCTGACCGGGGTTCGAACCCGGGACCTTCCAAGTAGCGGTCAGGCAATGTAAACCGTTACGCCACGGTCATCGTCGTTACATTCTAGGCTTTAGGTAAAATCCTATTGCAGAGGGAGCACAGGAAAATGGCGCCACCTCCTGGCAGAAAAACCAGCGCAACTGGTTCGACCGCAACACTTCGCTGTATAGGAAGTAAAAATAGCCATGATTGTGTAAAACCTCCGATAGGAGAAAAATATAAAACTCGAAGAAATATAGAGCAAAAAGATTAGGTAGAAAAAGTCTTCGGCTTTAAGTCCGCCTTTAAATCATGGTGATAAAATTAAAAAAAAGCATAACTAGAATTCCAATATGATAATAATTATAAGATTAAAAATACCCTGAATCTTATATATAGATCTTATAAATAGAACGAAAATGTTTACTTATCCTATCCTATTAATAAACGCGAAAGTTTGAATGTATGTTTGTTACTCTTTCACAGGAAAACGGCTGAACCTATTTGGCTGAAATTTGGAATGGAGATTGCTTAGACCCTGGAACAACACATAGGCTATATTTATAACAGCTAGTGTACAATAAAGTTTTAATTAAAAAAATCCATTTTTACAGCCTGACTCAAAGTTTAAAATTGACCTAAATGTAGAGTAAACAATATAATAAGCACAATGTATATAAGGTGGACACAAATCAACTGCAAATATTTTAAGGGCAGATTCAGACCACTATACTGAACAACTTTTCCAAATAAACTTATATCGAAATACGAAATTTTATTTTTCACTCTCCATACTAAACTAGATCAGCTAATTCTCAATTTGTATGGGAGGTCAAAATTTTTTTTTCGTTTTTCGACATATGTTTATTTGGGAAAGTTGTTCAGTTCAGTTTAGTGGTCTGAATCTGCCCTAAAAATATTTACAGTTGATTTAAATTCACCTTATATAATTAAAGATTGTCTTGAACTTGGCTTCCGTTATATTCAAAGGTTATCAGAGCGAAAGGATGGCCTCTTTGGTTTGTAACATTTTGTTGTTTATTGTAAAGTGATATAATTTATTTATTTAAATTTATTACACTTAAAAAAATACAATTGGTGGACATAATGCTATAAAACATTATGCCAGTCAAACCTTGGGACTAAATAGAAAACCATACAGGGTGTTGCCATGAAAAAAAAAACATATAAATAATATTCTTTAGATACACAATATAAGCTGATTGGTCTCCGACTTAAGAATAGTCCACCACTCCCTATTCTCACGAGTTTCGTAAAAGATGACTAAGGGAATGATCAGAGGTCTCAATTCACTTGTGGTACAATAGTGGCGAATTACACCAACAATGGCGTTCAAATAAATAAAAACTCTTTATTGTAGTTATTATGGTTTTATATAGGCTACCTTTAGTCTTCTTTTTTTTTTGAGTCACAATAGTTATATTGACTTTGACCACCCAGACGTTCGTCTCGCTCAGTTCTTTTTTTAAAATGTATCTCACCCAAAACCAGTGAGTGTTGCATACAAATTATTCGAAAACGAACGATAATTCTTCGACTCACCGGTTTCAAAAATACCACTCCAGGTCTTGAGTTGTGCAAGATATAGGGCAACAAGGGCACGACAGAAAGTGATGCAGTTGACTGCACCGCGCTGCAATCACACAAACTTTTGCTATGCTATGAGCTGGGGCTATGAGATACCTTAATAGGGTAGGAGTGAAAATTTTTAAAACGCTTAAAATTTTTTTCTGTCGGTAGGAATAAGGTTCCTTGATACCAAAAATAAATCTCAGATTTTTAGAATCAGCCAATTATTTTAAATAAAATATTATATTTTAATGACGAATTAATGGCGTCGCTACGGCTTTTGTTTTTTTTTACCGAACGAAGCAAAGGAATAAAACGCAAAAGCCGTAGCGATTATTAATTCAAGCGTTTAAAAAATTTCACTCTTACCCTCTGGTTAAGGCATTTGCCTGTACAATTGGCCTTTAGATCCGAGGGTCGTGGATTTGATTCCTACCCTTCTACAGGAAGCACACTTTGTTTAATTGTTGCCAGTTTTTTTAGGACATTGCAATCTTGAATCACCTGATAATGAATATTCCGTGCTTCGGAAGGCACGTTATAAGCTATTAGTCCCGGCTGCCATCTGGGAGCCTTTAAAAGAACCACGTCAGAGGCCGAGAGGCACACCGAAAAACACTGACACCAGGGTGTGTAGTCGATTGACCGTGTCACCTACACAAAGTGATGATGATGACCCCAATCTCTGATAACAGCCTGTGCAATTGATGATTCTTGAAGGTAGGGGCCTAGTAAGAGTTAGCGTACAATCAGTACCGTTCCACTTTTTCTTAAATTGCGATACCCGACAGAGTTCATGTTGTACATACATACATATAATCACGTCTTTATCCCATACGGGGTAGATAGAGCCTAGGGCCATAAGACCTTAGGCCACGTTTAGCATAATGGTAGTTGAAACAGGAAATCAATAGTGATGGGTTGCTAGCCGCATCGCCTATGTCATGATTTCCCCATTCGGCGATTCCCTTAGACGATTTTTACGGCTTGCGCGGGAAGAGTAGCAGCTGCTACATTCTATGTTTTTCTTTTTCTCCCAGACCAGCATGGAAGATTCATGTTGTACCTATTTTAAGACAGCGATCGTTTGTAGTTAGATCTGTAATGTACCTCTACAATATGAATTGCAATAAATAAATTGAATTGAGTTGAGTCATTTTCTTTCCTTACTCGTAAATTTCCCTTCACTAATTCACCAGTTTACTTATTAGAAAGTTTTGGTAGGTTGACAATTTCGCTAGTTAATCATTTTCCTTATGTCTCTCTTAGTATCTTTCAACACTAGCCCGAATTCTTATTTAAGAATAAAGACTTAAGACCTTATAGCATATAAAATAGTATTTGTTTTCCAATAAATACACTAGCTGCATGCAAAGTCGGTTATCAATATCACGATTTATCGGCAGTTAACGGATGAATCCTCGATATATGACGGCGCGGTATCCGACATAAAGTAGAGTTATGTCCCCTGGTGCCATAACTCTTAGCCAAAGTCACAATCGCAAAACGTTAACGACGTACAAGAACAAAATGTATGGGATTACTACTGACATATGATTGACCACGTGACTTACCGCAGCTTATGTCAATCCCATACATTTTGTTCTTGTCGACATTCGTTAGCGTTTTGAAATTGTCACTTGACTACGAATGCTGCACCCGTAGTTGGCTACGAATTATAATGGTATAAAAAATATTTAGACCTCTTAGGATGACAATATTAATGATGGGTAAAGATTATCTTTATGTTAAAAGACTAGTGGATGATTATTGAAAATTACCTGACAGTATGAAAGAGTCAAGATATAAAGCATTTTAAGAAAAATTACGATCACTATTAATAGAAAAATGTTATTATACAATTGAAGAATATTTACAAGATACAATTTAGTTTTATAATCATTTTTATATTCAGACCCCATTTTGTCAAATTTATTTTACTAACACAATATGACTAGACTACTCAGATTATTATATTTTTATTGGACTCATTGCAATTTGGAAATTATGATAACATGTTGACTTTATTATTTTGACTTAGGTATATTATCTTTTTTTTTAAATTTGACATTTTGTTTTAAATGATGTATCCTTATAATTGAGTATTTTTTAGACATGATAGATTTGCACGCCTTACTAAGGTAGAATGTATTCGCACATTCATATTGTTACAACATCATTTTGTACATACATGCATGCATGCATGTAATATCATATCATGCAAATAAAGATATTTGATTTGATTGAAAGTGACTCTACCTACTATCGATAAAGATTTTGTTTTTCATTTCGTATAAATATATTTTAATATAACCTTAATTATTAAATTATAGCTATATTGACGGTATATTAATTTATAGTTTTTTATATTTCTAATTGTTGTCAGTAACATTTCGTATAACTTTGTACCGCACATTTTTTTTTCTCTACGGGTGACTTGTAGAGAATGCTTTTAGCATTAAGTCCGCTATTTGTGTATGTGTTATTTACTTGTGGAACAGTTAAGTTGTAAGCAAATAAATTAATAAAGGTTTATTTATTTATAATGTATGTCGTATAAATTTAACACTTAAATTTTACGTAGATAAGAATTACAAGGACTAGACCGATAGGTACGGTTTCTGTCATAAGAGTATGCCATTTTTCACCGGATGTATCATAAAAGGCGGCTAAATGAGATGAAATCTTAGTAATACTTTTTCACTAAAGTATAAGTATATTTAATACATATGTACTTACCATATTCAGGAAAACTTATGTTATTACATTTTATTTAGCGGAGTACGAACCTGAAGTAAAACAGTTTGGAATACCTAAATTTGAAAAATGCTGCGATGAGACAAATAGAGAAAATACGGTACGATATTGGAACAAGTATAAGTCTAAATATTCTTGTAGCGCCTGTCACTTACGCTTGCCTCTAACCATTTCGAGTGTAATACTCGTTGTCTTGCAGGCGCTTTAATTAACCCTCTTGTTAGTTTTGAATGGGATTTTTGACTAACAATAACTGAAAGACTACTATAGTTTATTATAGGTATACATAACTAAAGCCCGGCCCGACTTCGTACCGATTTCTAGTGTACTAGAAATATTGGTATGAAATTGTGGCAATTTGCTCGTTTATAAGAGTAGCATTTTTATTGATAAAAATATTATTGGATAAATAAAGAATAAATAGGTCCATCTAAAATTTAAGAGCTGTTTGTGAGTGGAGTAGCTTTTAAGTGCTATTATCCGGTAGCCTTTTCACATTCTGACACGACAAGACTCTCACTTTTTTCTTTACATTGAATAAAATTTTTATTGCACACACGAGTAGAAATTACATTTGTAATTGGGTCAACCGTTAGGAGGAAAAAAGGAAAAGTTTTGTGCGGCGCAATTTAACTTACTAAGCAAGATTTGCATATCCAAGTACCTACAACTAAAATATAAAATACATAGAGCTGTGCTTCGTAACGAAAATTCAGGATGCTGTGGAACAAAAACTGACAAACTGAAATGGGTGTATATGTTTGTCTCATGCGGCCAAATTGGATACTGGTAGGAAAGAGAGAAACCAAGAAGAAGATAAGGCGTGACGGCCTAACCGACTTCATAAAATAATGGTCAGACATAGCTCTACATAGAGAAGAGTGGAAAGATGAGTGAGTAGGCCTTTGCCCAGATTAGTACGTCACTACTACACTACTCGTCGTTGTTAAATAATCCGATATGAAAAAAGACCACTCTACCCGTGGATGTCGCAAAGGACGACTCAAGGAAAAAAATAGAAAGAGAACGGGGAAGTTTGACGTAAGGCTAGTAGACGGTCTTGATAACAAAACCAAAGAACGAAAACAAAGTAATAAATAAAGGAAAGGATAATGAATAAACAGAAGATTCCACCCACAAAAGCATTCTTAATGAGGGTTGATGTCAGGAAGGTCATATGAGGAATAAATCGTAATTTAAATACATTGTACTTAGCTCGTCGAGGGAGTAAAATAAGACATCAAATATTAGGGTTTTATCTGTACACTTTTTATTTGTGTCAGCGATCAACCCGTGTTAGTTCGAGGAGATAGGATAAGCGATGCGATTCACCTAATTAATCATACGTTGTGATTGCTATTATCTAACATAGTCTGCTAGATTATCTGCGCAGTATTATTACTTGTTATGAGATAAAATCTCATATTAGAGAGCCCTGGAATATTAATCACTAGGTACCTACACATTTCACTATATTCTTAACTTACTACTCCGTGCTTCGAAAGAAAAGCTTCTGGTCCCGGCTGCCATCTAGGGGTAATTAAAGGAACCACTCCAACACCAGGGTGTGTTGGTTGGGTTGATTGGCCTTACATATACGATGATTACACTATATGATAACTCCGTTGGCTAAGATACTCGTAGTAAAACTTTGCCTTTTGTTTTTTTAAACTTGCAAATTAGATTAAGTGAGTAGGTATTTTTTTGTTTCACTGCTAGACAAAGGTTTTTCCTATCTCCTCTTAGTTAAGACCCTGCTAGTTACTTTCGATATATCACAAAAATATGATTATAGTAAAAGTTAGAAAAAATAGTAATTACTTACACCTATACTATAATTAAATCTAAGAGCTATTAGGGCTCACAATCAAATTACCAGCCGAGCGAGTCATTAAGTCAATCAATTAAACCCTTAACATGCCGCCGGCCACCCAGGACGGTGTCAGGTAGACGTATACCTTTAACATAATGTAAACAATGAGTGCGCTTGCACTCGGTGACCTGGGCCATATTAAACTTAGTCATTTATGTAGATCTGCTGCACTACAGACTCCTTTAAGATGATATGTTCTGTGTAGAGACGGCTTATATTGCTGCAAAATATTAGCATTCGAAATTCAAAACTTGTTATTAATCACGTTTTTGACCAGTGTTCCTTATATCAAGAACAGGATAAAGAACGTTATTTCTTTAGAAAAAAAAAGTTATCTGAAATTAAAGATGGAAATCTGGGGCTAACAAATTTTGAGTTCAATTATAATATTTTTTTATAAAAAGATGTCTATTTTTTAGGGACTGGCTGATTCATATTTGATTAGATTTTGTATGTAAGTAATACTTAATTTTTATTGTAATTTTTGTCCTTATAAGAAAAAAAAATCTATGAATAATTTCAAGTCTGTAGTGTAATACACTGTAGTGTATATCTGAGACTGCTTCGTAATTGGGTTAGTTATAACAATATGTGTACGGTAGGTACACAGAAAATAACTTTTAGAATGACTTGACAGCCGCAAATGAATTTAAACTGGAAACTGGAGATTCTTATAAAAAAAATAACAAGAAACGAAACATTTGAAAAAGATAACATAAATACACTCTTAACACAAAACAATTAAGGTTTTGACAGATGAAGCCGCTAGTTACTTATAGCGGTGTCAGGTAGCGGTTTGTGTACACACCACAGCACATCAATCCGACCAAGTTCATTGAAATTTAGCACTTATTACCACGGCGTAAGAACCCAGGTCGGGTAATTGATAATGATTTGCTCTGTAAACACATTGTACGGTGCAATTCATTAATACAACAATATTTGCTTAAAGGACATTTTCTTTTATTTATTTTTTGTTTACATTTGTCCAGACTCCTTAATGGTCTTCATAGTTTATTAACACAATCATTTTTAATTCAATTGGTAAATTAAAATGATCTATTTGTTTATGTACAGTCGCCTGCAGAGAAACCTGACCCCCCTGCCTGTTAAAAATCAATCAAAGAGGTGTCAGGTTTCTCTGCAGGCGACTGTACTAGCAAGGACAAAGTCCAAAAGCATGTCAAAACTCATATAGAAGTAAATAATAACTATAATTATACGAATACAACATAACCTTACCCCTCATATCTCTCCTCCAGTGACCGCACTGATCAAAGAAAAAAGTACATAGCTATTGAAGACTGGCTGGTTACTTATTAAAAAAAAACCACACATAAAGAGACGGATAAAGATAATTATCATACGAATAAAACTTCGACATGAGTAAAACTAAGTCAACTCAATTATTCTGCGGAACTGTGCTTCGGAAGCCACGTTAAGTCGTTGCACGGCTGCCATCTGGTAGTCGTATTAGAAATCACGTCAAAAGGCCGTTACAACACAAGAGGCAGTTACAAAGAACTCTGACACCGTGGTGTGTATGGTCAATTGACCATGTCACCTAAATGATGATGATGAACTCAAGTTTTTTTATGGCTTAACTTTCAGCTCTGTGCGCTTTCAGGGCACTTACACGCGGAAAGAAAAACAATCTCAGTCCCAACTTTCAAAACTCTATCTCAAGAACTTTCAATAAAAGTTTCTTGAAAGCATTATTGTTGTTATAAACGACAGCTGGACACTTTTGAATTTAAAAAAGATTTTCCCACAATTACCTGAGCGTGTTTTCCAGTTGATTTATTTGCTTACGTTTCAGAGAAAGAAATCAGACCAATAGTAGAACATGATCCAAGAATGTTAGTGGCCAATACTGTCAGAATTATTTAGTCGTTATCTTAAAGGGAATGTATTAACTTTGTTAAGGATAAAGCAAAGTATAATGTATTATTACGTATTTATTTATGCAATTATGTTTTATAATGGATTCATTATATTATTAAGTACTCATGGTGATGGCTTCTGTCCAATCCTCTCGGTGCGCCTGTCATCCAAAAGGATTGTCTATGTGTTATTAGACCTCTTTGCCTGAACATCCTCCCCACCTTTGGAAGGACTTGGAGTATCTTCCGAAATATTGCTTATGTCTGTATCGGTGGGCAGACGACAAACTTTATTTACACCACGACGCTCGACGCCGCGTAATGTTAAAAAATCAGCAACTCTTACTACACCGTCATTGCCTGTATAGAGCCGGTGAACTCGACCAAGTCTCCATTTAAGTGGTGGTAAATTGAGTTCTTTAAAGACCACCATATCTCCTTCTTTAAGATTTGTTTGCCTGGACCGCCATTTGGATCGCTGTTGTAATTCGGCCAGGTATTCTTTTCTCCATCTATCCCAAAAATCGCATCGTAATTTCTCAATCAACTGGTATCTAGTATGTATATTCATGTTCTCAGGTTTTTGAGGGGTTGGTAGGGATGTCAGTGGCCGCCCAATCAGGAAATGCCCTGGGGTTAAGGGAGCAAGATCGTTTGGATCGGGTGATAAAGGAATTAAGGGGCGAGAGTTAAGGATTGCTTCAATTTGAATGAAGAGCGTGCTCAACTCCTCGTACGTGAGACTGACATTTCCCGCAATACGCTTTAAATGAAATTTGGCACTTTTAACGCATGCCTCGCACAAACCATTAAACGTTGGGCAATAGGGAGGAGAAAAAACAAATTTAATGCCCTTATCAGCCGAGAAATCATTTATGTCTTTAAGTCCTGACTGTAATGCTTTGCCCAACTCATTGTTAGCTCCTACATAATTTCTACCATTATCACAGTACAAATAATCAGGTTTACCCCTTCTAGCGATAAATCTTTTAAGACAAGAAATAAAGGCCTGAGCTGTAAGATCGCTGACAGTTTCAAGATGCACAGCTTTAGTTGAAAAACAAATAAAGATGCATAAATAACATTTTGATGTCCTACTACCGCGACCCTTTTTACTAGCAATAAGGAACGGACCTGCAAAATCAGTTCCTGTAATTTGGAAGGGATAGGACTGAGATACTCTTTTTGTGGGTAAATTCCCCATTAACGGTTCGATTGTCTTACCTTTCATCTTGACACAAATAATGCATTTGCGAACTATGCTTCTAGCTAGTGATCTGCCACCAATGGGCCAGTATTTTTGTCTGAAGGAGCTGAGAAGCATCTGAGGACCAGCATGAAATAATCTTAAGTGTTCACTAGACATCATGATTTGCGTAAGATGATGGTCAGACTTAAGTAAAATTTGATGTTTCGTGTCATAATTAAGATCTGTATTTTTTAAACGACCGCCTACACGTAATAAGCCTTCATTATCAGTAAAGGGAGATAATTGCAAAATGTTGGATTTAGGTTTAAGAGGCTTGTTATCACGAAGAGTATTTATTTCAAGACTAAAGGACTCTTGTTGCGCGGTCTTAAGCAAATACGTTAGAGATTGATGAAGTTCAGTTTCATTAAGTGAACCTATCATTTTACTTGCCTGGTTTCTACAATTATTTACAAATCTAAATACATACGCAAATATGCGTTTAAGTTTTAAGGGATTAGAATAATTTTCAAATTTAAGGAATCTATCATGGTTGTCTTGAGTATGATGTACTTTAAGTTCAGGAAGATCGACGTTAAGATGTTTTTGCTGTGGCCATTCAGACTCGGGTTTAGACAAAAACTTAGGACCAGTCCACCACAATGCTGAATCGACCAGTATGCTAGGCACAATACCTCTAGATGCCATGTCCGCCGGGTTGATATCAGTAGGCACATATCTCCACGAATCTCGTTCCGTCAGTTCATGGATCTCATTTATGCGATTGCAAACAAAAGCTTTTAAGAGTTTTGGCTGAGTTTTAATCCATCCTAATGTTATTGTGGAATCAGACCAAAAAAAATTAGTATTGACTTTGCAACGCAAGGCTTCATCAACTTTTGTTGCAAGGCGTGCTCCCAAAACAGCAGCACAAAGTTCAAGTCTTGGGATTGTTAAAGTTTTTAAAGGCGTGACGCGGGTTTTTGCGCATAAAAGATTCGTGTTGATATTACCACCTGCATCTATAGAGCGCAGGTATACACATGCTGCATATGCATTTTGTGATGCATCTACGAAGCAATGAAGTTGTAAAATGATTGCAGAAGAATTCATGATATATCTGGGAATTGAAAGTTTAAGTAGTACATTTAAGTCTTTGACTATATCATCCCAAGTTCTTCTGATTTCCTTTGGGACATCATCATCCCAATCTAATTTAAGCACCCAAAGTTTTTGAAGAAGTATTTTAAGAGTAACTGTACAGGGGCTCAATAAACCTAGGGGATCAAACACTTTACATGTGTTTGATAAAATCAAGCGCTTTGTGACTTTTGGTTCATGTCCTTTTATTTTTATGTCAAATTTAAGTGTGTCCAAAGTTGGTATCCACAACACTCCTAAGACACTGGTTTCTTTAGACAAATTATGTACATCGGATTCTGTTGCTTCCTCAAAGATTTGTGGACAATTTGTTTTAAATTTATGTAGAGGAAAACCAGCAGAATGTAGTATTTGAGTAACAGTTGTTTTAATGTGAAGTAATTCATTTTCTGTTGCAGCGCCTGTTAAAAGGTCATCCACATAAAAATCACTTCTAATTACTTCAGATACTACAGGATCAGTACATTCTATTGCTAACTGAAGAAGACATCTAGTACTTAAATACGGTGCGCATGCTGTTCCGTATGTGACAGTATTTAGTTGTAGAACTTTAAGTGGCATATTATTCTCTTCTCTCCATAGAATAAGCTGAAGATGCCTTTGAGACTCATCAACCATAATTTGTCTGTACATTTTCTGAATATCTCCAGTCAACACGTATTTATGTTGACGAAACCGAAGTAATATATTAAATAATTCATCCTGCACCACAGGACCTACATATTGTATTTGGTTAAGTGATATATTTGATGAAGACTTTGCGGAACAATCAAAAACCACACGGAGTTTGGTTGTCTCGCTCTGCTCACGTATAACGGCGTGATGAGGCATGTAATAACCGAATTTAGGTTTATTTATCTCAGTTAAGTGACCCAGTTCTTTATATTCACTTATGAATTCACAATATTTAGCTTTAAGGTCAGGGTTTTTATTAAATTTCCTTTCTAGGCTTAAGAAACGCTTTTCAGCCATGTAATAGGAATCCCCGAGAACCACTTTTGGCGATTCCCTAAAGGGCATAAATACCGAAAATCTACCATCTTCAAGACGTTTAGTAGTTTTCTTAAAGAAGCGTTCAACAAATTCATCATCAGCTGACAAAACTCGTTTTGAAGTTGGGAATTCTTCGAGACTCCAAAATTTTGCCAATTGATCACTTATTTCTTTTGTAAAATTACAATGAGTTAGTTTATTTTCTTTTACGCTATTTGAATAAAGAGGACCTGCTACAATCCAGCCTAATTTGGATTCTTGAAGTACTGGTTTGTCTGATCCTAATTTAATTTGATTAGGAGATATAAGTTCAAAAAATAGTTCAGCACCTAGTAACATATCAATATCTAAAGGGCGGTTAAAGTCAGGATCCGCCAGTTGTATATTACGAGGTAAGTTAAGTTCTGTTAAATTTATGAATGAATTAGGCAACAAGCCAGTTATTTTAGGTACCACTAAACATTTAAGATGTGTAGTGAACTCGTTAAATCGTGACTGTATCATCATTTCACAGCTGTCAGATATAGCCATTTGATAGTTATTTATGCCTGATATGTAAAGTTTATCCTTACCCTTACTAATGAGTTTAAGTTTTCCTTGGTTCGGTCGGCTATGTCCAATATGGCGATGGAAATTTTACAAAATTATTTATTTGATATCCGAAGATTGCAGGTTCTTCTTTGATTCACGGTCGCAACTTTGTTAAGGATAAAGCAAAGTATAATGTATTATTACGTATTTATTTATGCAATTATGTTTTATAATGGATTCATTATATTATTAAGTACTCATGGTGATGGCTTCTGTCCAATCCTCTCGGTGCGCCTGTCATCCAAAAGGATTGTCTATGTGTTATTAGACCTCTTTGCCTGAACAAGCTTTTATTAGACAATAACCAATGTAATTACTTAAACCTAATTTACGACAAATGTATTTCCGCAATGCCTTGAATAGGTGAATTTGTAAATCTGACAAATTATTGGAATAAATGAATATGAATATAGAACTCTCAGGCTGCCTAAAGGCATCTGATATAGCCTAATAACTACCTTTAAGAAGTGAGTGGTAACTGCCAAGACAATCAGGTAACACCCACGAGCTATGAATGAATGGAATTAATCATTTATTATTGAATCTGCATAGAGCCATAGAGCACATAATCGCTCGACAAGACTGCAGATTTATTACTATCACTACATAGTCACTACATAGTATAAAACAAAATCGCTTTCTCTGTCCCTATGTCCTTTGTATGCTTAAATCTTTAAAACTACACAACGGATTTTGATGCGGTTTATTTAAATAGATAGTGATTCAAAAGAGGTTTTATGCCCATGCAAAGCCAGTGAGGCTATAAAAACCTTCTTCTTGAATCAGTCTTATCTATTAAGGTAATACCTCGGTGAACACTAGCGCCACCGTCATTTAAAAATCATTACTCATTGAAAACACAAGTTATCAAAAATCCCTCTGCTGTAATTATGGTTCTGGATCTGAAGTTAATTTTAATCATATTCAATTATTAAATTATAGTTCCATATAGTTACAAATTGCAAAACTGCTAAAAGTGGCCGTATTAAGCAATAATGCAATTTGTAACTACAGGGAATTATAATTTAATAATTTAATATGTTGTTTAAAGAACCCCATAAAAATCCGTTGCGTACTTTCGAAGATTTAATCATACATAGGTACAGACAGCGGAAAGCGACTTTGCTTTATACTATGTAAAGATCAAAAAGTATATCAAATAATAAGCTTGAAACTATAAATAAAAAACTAAAATTTACTATTCAAGTAAAGTATAGAGCTTTTTAAAATTGCATTTTCAAATTTTCATCTTCAAAGTAACTTGGGAGTTAAATGCATCTTTTATATCTAAGCGAAGCAATGCAGTGGCACTTCTCTCTAGCTTTGTGATGCAAGTTTGATTTTTTTAAATTTTAAGGAAATAAAAGCAACGCTTATTCTTAATTCGAGCGTGTTTCCCGGTTGCATCTTCAGCTTACGCTTCAGAGCCTATGGTACGCTTTATATCATGGTCCTAATATGGCGGAACTGGTTATTAAAATGAAGAGACTGCTGTATGACCTCCGTAACCCTTTTTACAGGGATACTTTTTGCAGTTTTTTTTTAATTTATTTTTTTGTTTTTATGTATATATTTGCAAAGATTTAATTTTTATTTTATTTTACGTTAAAATATTTATTTTCAACAGGGCGTGCATAGTGGCCTCAAAAATCTGGTGGGGCTGGCGATGCTGTCGTTGTCGATCCCGGTCGATGACAAAAAGAAAGTCAGTAGCTCGGATTGCAATGAGCATGTTACTCATCATCATCACAATCACCCATTCAACATCACCATCACCCAAACATCATCATTGTAAATATCTTGATTATTTTTTTTATTTTTTTTTTCTACCAAACTACTCTATCTATTGAAAAATAACGCATCAAAATCCGTTGCGTTGTTTTAAAGATTTGCATACATAGGGATATAGGGACAGAGAAAGCGACTTTGTTTTATACTATGTGATGATAATGATTCCAATGATAGTTTCCCAAATAAATCTTTTTTTTTTAATTTAAGCGTTTTACTGGTTTTAGTTTAAGCCTATTCCTTCCTTTTTCTAATGGCATGTTGTAAGTTGAACAACATTTTTTTACGGTCGGCCATTTGCTTAATGATAACGCTTTAAAGATGTCAATGCTGTTGTTGATAGAAATGCAAAAAAAAAATCTCGTAGACAACTAGTTGTGAAACACAGTTGCAATGGTGGGCATAAAAGGCCTTCAAATGACCCCCCATATAAATTATTGCATTGCCTTTTTTTTACTTTTTTATTTTAATATAAAGTAAAAAAAATCTTGTTTTAAACGAGAAAAAATAAAATTAAAGTGCTTAAACTTTCGTTACGTTCGGATTATCTTTTTTTACACTAAATAAAACAACAAATTTCCACTAAAAAGAAACAATAAAATTTACTCTTCATAATTTTATCATCATCATGCATTTTTATTTTCATCATTATTTTCATCAACGCATCAAAAATTTGTCTGTCTGTACGTACAGATTGTTGCATTCCGAACAACAGACTGGCATGTGTTTGATATTTCTGACTTTTGTGAGCAAGTCTTTGTAAATATATCTTCGAACTTCGGAGTGTTTTAATTCTGTTTTTGGATGACATCTTAATAATAACAACAACAACTGGTCAACTAGCTATTTTTGGCGTGTTCTAACGTGATCTTGTTCAAGAGTTATGTAATATTTATCTAAAATTGTTACAGAAATAAAAAATTTTTTAGAAACAAGTTTTCTTTACCTGTGCTCTTTAAGTTACTAAATTACTAAAACATTAGACGTCATTCTTATTATGA
This sequence comes from Apomyelois bistriatella, assembly GCA_947044815.1. NCBI lineage: Eukaryota > Metazoa > Arthropoda > Insecta > Lepidoptera > Pyralidae > Apomyelois > Apomyelois bistriatella. Next base: position 2,657,625 of record OX345705.1, read on the forward strand.
ACTATAATAAAGGAATAAGCTCTTGATATCATTCTAATCCGCTATGGTAGAACATTGAGAACTTAATTTTTATTTTGTGTAACTTAAGCTCTACAATAAATAAAAGTATTGATTTGATTTCAATATGTACAAAATAGCAAAAATATAAAAATAAAACCACAGCGTAAGGAAATGACGATCAATTCTATAAAAAACAAATTATTATTTTGAACTAAATGCTAGTGCACAATTATGTAAGTTGAAAGAGATTTCTTCAGGTGCCAACTGACTAAGCATAATTTGTCACTCACAATTTTTTTCTTTTATCGTGTTAATGGCTATTATATAAATTTTGCCCAAAGGATCCATGCCTGAGTTAGAACTACTCTACATAATATAAAAATAAAAATTACTAGTAAGTATATATATATATTTGTGTGTGAGAGATTTGAGTCTATTACTGTGCTATTACTTAATTTAATTTAAATTATAGTGTCTTAAATAAATGTTGAAATGGCATTTTTCAATTGACGTAATTGTACGTGTACGTTAATGGTACCAAGGTGAATTTATGAAGACACCGCTAATTTTTGGTGTCACACGATTTTAGCACATCGATATGAAATATAAACCACGAACAACACAGGGGCCTTCGGAAACGATTTGATTTGAAATAAAAGAAGAATAGAATCGAAAACACGCCCGTGATATGTTATTAAGGTGCCCCATCATTATCATAAATTTAAGAACCAGGGTCTTGTCGATGGAGTTTCATTACGTGTGCCGTGCCGTATGCTTGTTCGCCTAGACATCACTACATAGTATAAAACAAAGTCGCTTTCTCTGTCCCTATGTCCCTTTGTATGCTTAAATCTTTAAAACTACGCAACGGATTTTGATGCGGATTTTTATAAATAGATAGAGTGATTCAAGAGGAAGGTTTTTATGCCCATGCGAAGCCGGGGCTGGTCACTAATCAATAATAAAAGTAAATAAAAAATAATAGTATAACATCCAGTGGCAATATAGAACAACTAGATAATTTTTAGTTTGAGTGGAAATGACTATCATATTTTCTAAGCCAGATGTATTTGTATTATTAGAATTTATATACAAAAAAATCAGTAATGACAAATGGAATAAAAATTATACACAAGCAAGGGAGTCGAGAGTTGTCCGACGACGACAGTGGCGTAGTCATCAAGCCACGCTATTAGATTTTACTCAAGATCCCTTATACCAAATAGCTGCCATTATTTTTAGTAACTAAGCGACCGAGCTACGCTCGTTCTACGCAGAAAATCTTTTTGCGTAAAAATATGGGTAAAGTTAATTTTCCCAGACATGGAACCTAGCTAGACCAATTTTTTGACTATGTGAGAACATGTTTAAATTTACAAAGAAATCGTTAAGAGCCGTTTTCGAAAACGCGAGCACAAATAAATTTATTATATATATTGCTCGTTTAATAGTATAGAATAACTACCTTACGAAATATGCGCATGGGAAATGTACATTGGCAAATAACGGTTATGTACCTAAACATTTATCTTTTTTTTTATTATCTGGCTGCAAAATTTACATTTGTGCTGCAAATATTTTTCTTACCGGAAACTGTACAATTTTATCTAGATGATGTCTGTTCTATTAGTTTTCGCTTTTCGGCGACAGGATGTATGCTGTCCGAGTTATTGTTGTTTGTTAATTAAAAATGTATTGTTCATGTTTGAATTAAAAGCTGAAATATATATTTATTTATTTAAACCTTTATTGCACAAAATACAATGTATCGCACAATAGGCGGACTTAATGCTATGAGCATTGTCTAACAGTCAACCATATATGTTTTTTTGTATTAATAAATATAGTGAATTTTTCTCGGGAACAGTACTCTTTTTCGGCATGAACCCGCCTTTGTCCTTCTTTATAGTTCTGACTATGTGTACATGCGAAATTTCTGGAATATCGGTTCAGTAGATAGGGCGTAAAAGCGTAACAAATAAACAAACTCACTTTCGTATTTTAAAATAAAAAGCAGGAAAGCGGACCCTGGGCTCCGATGCGTCCAGCTAAGAACGCAACTGGGATAGCGCTTAGATGAGAGAAAGAGCCTATTATGGCAAGTACAGTTCCTCATAAACAATAAGATATCATATTTGCTCCTCCGTGTGACGCAGCCGAATAAACGCTAAGATATTTTTTATAAGCGGCTGCGCCCGCGTGAATTTCCCTCGGGAACAGTAATTTTTCCCGAAATGAAAGGTACCCTATGTCCTTCTCAATACTTCTAGCTTATAGCTTTTACTCAATAGTTTCAGAAAGATTGGTTTAGTAGATAGGGCGTGAAAGCATAGGAAACAAACAAACAAATAACAAACAAACTCACTTTAGCATTTATAATATTAATTGGATAGTTCGATGGATTATGATGATTTTGGTAAAAGAGCTTAGATTTAAAATTATTAAATAAACCCCAAAGCGCTTTTATTTATTTCTTTGAGTATTGTAAATGAATATGTACTAGCTTTTGCCCGCGGCTTCGCCCCGGTGGACTTCCCTTTGCAACAGTCCTTTTTACCGGGATGAAAGGTACCCTATGTCCTTCTTCTGGTTCTAAGCTACGTCGCCATCAATTTTCAGCCAAATCAGTTCACCCGTTCTTGAGTTTTTAATAGTGTAACTAACACGACTTTCTTTTATATATATATACTAGCGACCCGCCCCAGCCTTGCATGGGCATAATAACTTCCTCGTGAATCACTCTATCTATAAAAAAACCGCATCAAAATTCGTTGCGTAGTATTTAAAGATTTATGCATACAGGGTAATAGGGACAGAGAAAGCGACTTTGTTTTATATTATGTAGTGATATATATATATATATCCATACTAATATTATAAATGCGAAAGTCTGTCTGTCTGTCACCTCTTCACGGCTAAACTGCTAGACCGATTGTGATGAAATTTGGTAGGGATGTAGTTAACGACCTGAGGTCAAACATAGGCTACTTTTGGGCGCGATATAACCGAGTCCCACGCGAGGCGAAGCCGCGGGGAACAGCTAGTCATATATATCACATAATACTTTTAATAGTACTAACGTAGTATTATACAATTATTTGTTTGTACAAACTTCCTCGGGTCCTGTGGGATCATCGTAGAACACAGCCTTGGTAACCGTACAATCAAACCTTATTTGTTCCCTTAACTAGAGTTTGTGAAGGTTCGCAATATAATTTAACCTTGTTTACGATTTTAACGATGTTATTCAAATTAAATTATGACTTATATTAAATTTCGCTGTATTATTAGCATGGGCTTTGCTTGATTAGAATTATCTTTTATGTTCTCCCTAATGCGATCAGATTGCAAAAAAAGTTATTTTTCAAGGAACTTGATAATTTTGACGCCACGCTGGCGAAGCCGCGGATAACTGCTAGTTTGTGATATATCAGGTTTTAATCCTACTTCCTACTATCCTAATCAGACTAATATTATAAAGGAGTTTGCGAGTGTGTGAGTGTGTATGTTTGTCACTCTTTCACAGGAACACTGCTGCACCGATTTGGCTGTAATTTGATATGGAGATTGCTTAGACCCTGGAACAATACATAGGCTATATTTTTTATTCCGGAATTTCACGCGGGAGCGGAGCAACCCGGGCAACAGCTAGTTAATTATAGCAATTAGTCATAAGGTTGTTTTTAAAGGTTAACTGGCAGAGAATGCTTATAGCATAAAGTTTACCTAATGTAGCTCTTGGCTCAATAAAGTTTTAAATAAATAAATAAGAACACGGAATAGTTTGTATCAAAATCAGCTGACTTCACCTATTCTGGCAGCCCAGAGACCCAGAGACAAGCCACAGAGGCCATATATCCATACTTCCATACTATCCATATCCATACTTCCATACTAATATTATAAATGCGAAAGTCTGTCTGTCTGTCTGTCACTCTTCACGGCTAAACTGCTAGACCGATTGTGATGAAATTTGGTATGAATATATTGATGCACTAGGAGTCAAACACGCCTACTTTCGGGCGCGATATAACCGAGGCGCACGCGGGCGGAGCCGCGGGCAACACCTAGTGTAGTAATAAATGCTGTTTCTCGAATTAAACAAACGAAAACTTAATTTAGGCAAGTGTGTCATGTCATGTCACACTCTTTGCATATACGAGTTGATAAGCGTCGACTGACGGTAAATATACTGGTCATTGTTTACTTATGAGAAAGAAATTAGTTTATATACGTTTCAAAGTAAATCCCTATCTTTGCAGCGTTCTACTTTAGGAATCCGTTAAGAAAGTCTATGTGTTTTCACAATAAACCCATTTACAAATATAGCATTTCCACGCATTATGCCCGGCACGTGTATCGCAAATTGCATCAATTGTGTTCATATTACAGTAAATATACATACATCTATTGAATAACAGCTTGTGCTAGGCTATTATGTAAAGGTATAAACCAGCTGTGACCCGAGGTTCCGCCCGCATAAAATAACCTTATTGTTTCTCATCGAATTAAGGAATCGCGGGAATCGCGAGCGGACTATACGGCAATTTTTTTTAAATCTATGTTGTTTCTCAAGACAAGACTTTGTACAATAGATTGAAAAAAAAAAACCTGGTGTCAAACCTACTATCTATTTATATGCTTGGTACATACATACATCTATATTATAATAACGCCTTTATCCAATAAGGGGTAGACAGAGTCTAGGGTCATAAGACCTTAGGCTACGATTAGCACGATAATCTTGATGGGTTAATGATGATCGCATACGCCGATTCACTCCAACGATTTAATATTAAAAGTGGTTCTGATATTCTGTGCCCGAAGTTCCATTTTAGATTGGAATGCTACTAGAAAAAACATTCCGACGAATTGAAAACCTCCTTATTTTTTGAAGTCGTTTAAAAACGCTGTGGTGTTGATTTTCCCTGGATTCACAGAAAAATATTATGAAATTCGGATAGTTTTATGCGGGCTTGTTGTGGCTACTTATTGAAAAATATCCCATCCTGTTCCTATTGCATTCTTAGCTTTCGCTTTGAAGTTATTTATTTTAAAATTATTGCCTGATCCCAAACGTACTTAGGAGTCCGCCACCAAACTCGCATGAGGAATGAAATAATTTCGACCTCAGTTGGTTCCTAAGTCACCTGGAAAACAGTACTTACATTAAAAATAAGGAGTGGTCTTTCCTAACATAGATGTACCAAATAGGCTTTTATTTTCTTATTGTATTTAAAAAGGTAGTCCATGTAGGTAATAAGTACTTGTAGGCATCTTCCAAGTTAAAATAACATTAAAATTTGGAAAAGAAAATTTGAAATTGCATAGATTAGGGCATAGAGCAATGGTGTTCTGTAAGACCAGAGCCTTATATAAAAGTATATTTGGTTTTGGCTCGAAGGTAAAAGTGACAATATTATGGCGTTATATTTATTTTCCAAAAGTATGATATTCTGTAATCTGTAGTATCATGATCAGAAAATATTTTACTATGATGCCGAATTACATAATCGAATGAATCGGGTGTCATATAAATATATAATTTCTCAGCTTGTAAGACGAAGCTGTTGCCAACTGTAGCCGTGAGGCCATGAAACAAGAGATTATTATTCTTAAAACGATATGTCATCTTAAAATAATTATTGGCGGTGAATGGTGGCGCTAGTGTGAACAGTGTTTGACTTTTTCTCACATTATTATTTACTGAAAATGTTGTCTAAAATACTTGTTAATAGAGTCCATTATTATTGTAGGATTATTATTTACTTTAGAAGAGATAACAAGTTGAGTGCGTTAGGAAACACGTCTCATAGGTAATGGATGACATCAATATTTTTTTCTTCCAAGCGTTCCTGTTTTGTGCCTTCTAAATTTATGATAAATATTATCATAAAAAAAACGCAACGCCTCAGCGTAACAATAGCGTTGATTAGTTTATGAATACGTCTTTTTCATGGCCCCAAGCATGAGATAGTCCGTGTTAGATTACTAGTTCGAGCTGTCCTTACCGTTGACCTATTTCTGTACATCACTGAGGATTTAATTTCACCATTTGATAAGCTAAATATAAATCTGATATCTCCTCTACTTCCGCGTCGTTGATAAAATTTTGCTTAACTTGTAAAGATAAAAGTATAAGATTATTTTATAGGTGTTCAGAATTCTTAGGATCAGGAATACTTAGATTGGCACTCTTTAGTGTACGCGGAGGACGGTTATATCGCGCCCAGAAGAATCCTAAGTTTGACTCCTAAGTTTGACATACCAAATTAGATCAAAATAGGTCCAGCTTCGCATCTCATCCAGGTTCGCCGTTATAATAAGTATTAGTATGGATTCTTATTGACGCCATTAAGTACACATAGTTAAGTTTACCGATTCATTCTTCGTTTGTCCCACTGAGTTTTGTCCCACTAATAAATTTCTTAGTTAGTCCCAAACATTATGCTTCCTTCGTCCCGATGAACAATTTTTATTATTTTATTCCTAGTTGGTCCCACTTTGCATTCCTTGTTCGACCCGTTGTTTATTATAAGTAATTTTTTTTCTAAATAATATAGGTTTTTGTTTGTTATTCCTTCAAAATACTTCTTTGTTAGCTGTACCTTTAAAGTACCTTCTTGTGAACTGGGACAAACCGGGAATATAAATGTGACTGGGACAAACGAATCATTTTTTGAAATGTGGGACAAAATTTCAGGACGAACGAAGAATAAACCAGTTTACCACCTTTTCCAAAACACAAGTGGAGAAGGAGCGGCGCCACAAACTTTACTGCGATAAGTCCGCCTTTGCGCCTCAGCCTTTTAAGTTTATCTGTTTCATGTAATTTTATTATTATGTGGTGCAATAAAAAGTATTTGTATTGTATTGCAGCATTTTATACAAAAACGTGAATTTACTAAATTTGAATCAAATCTTATTATAAACGAATCCACATCATCGTTTATTTTTAACAATTTGAACTAAGAGTTTATATCTATATGCGGAAGCTATACTCGTATGTAGAATCAGAATAAATTTGGAAAATGGGGCCAATTTACCCTTCAGATACTCATATATAAGACTTAGATTTCGAAACCGCCAAGATGTTATTGATATAATATTTTTCCCAAGAAACAAAAACAAATTTAAAACTAAGTACATATATCAACAAAATATAAAAATATATAAACAGCAAAACACGTGACTGGGGGGCATGATATCAAGCAAGCAACTGAAAGATGTAGGAAAAATAAAAAAAAAATCAATTTATTTGACCTAGCCGACGTATTTTGTTAATATAGTTGTTTCTACTAAAACTTAACTCGGAAATACATTGTATACTTATATTGGTAAGAAACTTTACACGCATAAAGTACCGTGGGGTATTTACCCTAATGTCAAAAGGGTCAAATGTCGAGATCAAGTTTTAATAAAGGGAGGAGTGATCCGGCCTTGGTGCAATCGTTCAATTTTAATTACCTAATCGCTTTTTAATTTCCGTTACTTGAAGAAATAGGCTTTATTTGATATTTTTTTTATACAATTTAGTAGGCAAATAGGCACTGTTCAATACTCACCTAAATGTAAGAATTTACGTTTTTTTTTTAAATCACATGTTGTAGTTTTTAAGGAAAATCTCTCACCCTCTCATCTTAGCGCCTATCAGGTTGCTTCCTCAGCTGACTGCTTCAGAGCCCAGGGAAAAACCATGGCAGTCATTAATTTATCTTTCAATTTATCGCTATTACGGTTTCATATACATACACACAAACACACATTACTTAGTTAATATAAACATGTATGTATTAAAAAGCGGCGTGTGTAAAGAGATGATTAGATTTAGCAGGATACATAATATTTAACTTTCACTGAAGTTAATGCGAGAATCCTTCATAATTACGCCGTCATTCGTCAGCAGTTTTGCTGTAAATTACTTTGACCTTCCCCCTGCCTCATGGGGGAATAAATTAGAGTCCCGTATCACGCCCACGGAATCACAATTTAAATGTATAATGTGGAAAATAACCTTACGAGTTTAAAATTTATATTGAGATATGTGCCTCGTGGTTTTTATTCATTTTTAACACGCTTTTATTAGCTTCACCTGTATGTTTGCTTGCTTGTCAGTTTGTAACCGACTTCTTTGAACTTGATAATGAAATATCGGACTTTATGCTTTTTTTTCGGTATTCAACATAGAAAAAAAAATGAAACTGCGCGCGATTTTCAATTTCTATGGTTTTCAACCATAAAAAATACGGATAAGTGGAAAAAATATGAAATGATATACCTCATAACATACTTCCAAACTAATACTTACAGAAATATCTCAAACGTATAATAACACGTCTCTTCGTCGGCGGTTTAAAATAAAGAGCTTTTTATTATTAGAATATCAATTTTACGTCACACTTGAAAATAGAGTCTAAATTCGCTCCTTTCATTCTAAGGTTCAGTTCCCAAAAAAGTACAAATGAATTTGTGAACCCTACCATTTTCGTAACCTATTTGATTCCAGCCTATGTCCTATAATGTAGGTACTGAAAATTATAGGATATTGGGCTACTAAAAGCATTAGTTTTTAACACGACGCAATAGAGTCTATATTACTGTTTCCCTTTATAGTATAAAATGTGAAGTAGCACCGACAGTAAGCCCACGTAATCTTGTTACTGCTCTGATTAAACAATTTGTTTGATTGTAAACCCCTTCTATTAGGTACTTGATAACTTGTCGTTCATGTGATCTTGGTAGAGCGGCTAAGTATATATTATTTTTTATGAAATAATTGAAAAAAAAATAATTATACCCTACTTTGAGTATCTGGCTAGAAACTCTAAGTATACCAGGGTAAAAAAAAATTGCTGTAAATAATTTTATTTCGCTATTCTGTAGGAAACTTTTTCTAACCCCTGGAAAGAAAAGTATATGTGATGTCTATTCTTGTTCTTGTATATAGGTCGACAGACCCTGCACGCTTTAGACAGTTTTTCGAAACGAAGTTTTTTCTTTTCTTTTCTTTTTCACCTTTTTATACATAGAATATGGAATTTTTTTAAATATTTTTATGCAATGTTTGAAATGTTATCATTTAGCAGATATAAACCACCGTATAAGAAGCACGGAAGCTACTAAACTTCTGTACTTTATGGCTTTCAAAACATATTTTAAAAGCAATTTGTCACTGGCCATCAATCTGTAATGAAAATATTTTTTTTTGTACCGCTAAAGCAATTACGTTCCATTTACCATAATAGTAGCTTAGCCAGGCAAGGAAAAATGACTGTATTTTGTGTATTTTTAACACGCAAAGGCAAAAGCTTGTCGAAAATAAGTCTAGGTATGTACAGTGAGTCACATAGAAAAAGTAAACATATACATACTTTTTAATATGGGATGCGGTATCTTTTAGTTTGTGTAGGTACTACTGTCACAGAATAGATTATAGTACTAACATACTACTGTTAAAAGGATAGACTACCTACGTTATATCCACACTAACCCTATTTTCCCTCTATGGATGATATCTAGAGTAATGGTTTTTATTAAATATATTATAGAGTCCGCCTATTGTGTTTGACGTTTAGTATATTATACAAAACAAAAAAATAAATAAATATGATAACGTTTATATTATTAGGTATTTTCCTGTTCTTAATCTTAGCAATTTTAACGCTGATTCTCAATTTCATCTTTTAGCTCTACCACAAATTTTCAAGTGCTTTTGATGTGAATATTGCTATCAAAATTCAATTACGGCTGCTTTCATAATCGTAATTAGATTATGATAATAGCTACCTAACAAACAATGAACTGAAGATTAAATTTGAATTTTTTAATTCATTTGAAAAAAGGTTGAGTTTGCCGTGGCATTGGACATTTCGTCAAGTAAAATACTTATTTAAAACTTTCTTTGGTTCTGCTGCAATGCCTATGTCCATTTGGAATAATATACCTTCTTAATTATCAAAGAATTTTCCTAATCTGCTACGGTTCAGAATTTAATTTTCGTCAATCTCTCTCGTCATGTGCACTTTTTATTATTAGTAAGATAAATATAAATGACTTATAGACTAACTCTAAAAGAAATAGTCAATGGTTTTATTTTTTGTTTTAATTCGTTTATTTGAACTTACTATACTTTTTGGGAAACTGTAAGTATAGTAGTGAGTAGTTGAATAAATAAACAAATAATTAAATATTTTTTTCTATATATACTTACTTAAAAAAATCTTGAACATGCTATCGACACGTGTTATGTACGAATACTCAGATTTAAAAATAATCCAGAGAATCAAATAAAATCCTCACATAAATCATTTTGCATCAAATATTATCGTTTTATAAATATAGAATGTTCCCCTTACGAGGTTACTGTAAGCACTTCTAGCGCATATTTGTTTTGTCAGTTTACATCGCGGCGCCCGCGCATTTTGACATTCAAAACGTTCCGAATTCAAATATATTCATAATTTTTCTTTTTTGTGCCTAGTGTGTAAAAAGTGTAAATGCTATACTCGTTTTGTTTAAGTAAATATTTGGTAGATGGTTATATGTTATGATATATTTCGAAATTTTTATCGATAAACAAAAAAAAAAAGTGTTATTATGAGGTTATTTAAGATCTAAAGTATAGAATATGATCTATACCTACCTATATCGTTTATACTGATTTGCGTACGTTAAATCTAGAAAGCTTTATAACACGATCTTAATAAATTTTCCATAAAATTGTAAATACTCGTACTTACCTACCTAATTACGTTGGAAACCAAGCAGCCAAGTGCGAGTTACGATAAAAAATAATTAAAGATGCCTCATTGTCTAAGTTAGACAAATCTGTTTATAGCTGGCCACTAACACACTTCATTATACAACTAGAAAAAAAACATATTTTGCAGCAATGGCATATAAAATACAATTTTCTACATACTTAATTTTAGTCTACTATTCCACGAATATGAGCTGTACTTCAAATCAATTATGTTATTGTATTTACATTACTATTCAGTTATATGCTAGGTATATTCATATACAAGTAATGTATAGCTTTGTTTGTCCGTTGAAGCATAAATGGACACAATGTTCAATTTAAAATCGAATACAATCATAGTAATACATGAGGCAGAAACGGGTTACCGAAATTGTTTCGAAAATTAATATTACTTTGAGTTCAACATAAAAGTTTATATTAAAAACATTTGCATTGGTTAAAATGTAGATATACATTTAAGGTATATTACTTTTTATATACAACTAGCTGACCCCGCAAACGTTGTTTTGCCATAAAAATTATTTCTAGGTAATTAAAGGGTGAACAACCCTTATCACTTAGAGGTATTAAAAATAGATAGGAGCCGATTCTCAGACCTACTGAATATGCATATAAAATTTGGTGAAAATCAGTAAAACCATTTCGGAGGAGAAGGGTAACTAACATTATGACACGGGAATCAGATTTATTACGCAATCAGACATACGGCCCACCTGATTTTAAGTTTATTGATGTTCTTCTTGTTTTCTCTAGAGTCTGCTGAGATTTGTTTAGAAATAAGCAATATCTTATGATCTTTTCTCTAAAAAATCCTGCCTATTATCTGTGCTCACATAAAACTGCTGGTCGCCTGGTTATTTAACTCGTTTTCATTGCGTTAAAATGTTCATGCACAACTAAGTACGAACTCGTACATGTCTACAATGTCCCTGTCTTTAAAAGGTCCCTGTGAGTGTGTAGGTAGCCTATAATAAAGTAAAATACCTAGTATCGTTTCGCACACATAGACTTGTGTTAGTGTGCTCTGCTAATCATTTAACGGTGTTGTGTGTACATTAATTTAGTAAATAAATCAGGATTGTTTGATACATATACATAACACTAGCTGTTCCCCGCGGCTTCGCACCGCGTGGGACTCGGTTATATCGCGCCCAAAAGTAGCCTATGTTTGACTCAGGTCATTAACTACATCCCTACCAAATTTCATCACAATCGGTCCAGCAGTTTAGCCGTGAAGAGGTGACAGACAGACAGACAGACAGACAGACAGACAGACAGACAGACAGACGTTCGCATTTATAATATTAGTATGGATATGGAAGTATGGATAAATTGAGTAAATAAATTAGGATGGTTTTAATGCCTCAAGATCCAAGGGCTGTCGTGTAGCGTTATGGATTATATTGTCTCCTCTAACAACTAAAGGATTTTTTAAGTTAGAGTTCAGTGGTGTGATAAGAGTGATTTGTGTGAAATGTGGTGGAGATGACGTCGCTCGGGATCCCGACAGAGGCGCCAATCCATACTATATTGTACACATCAGCCTACCCGCCAAAACCTGTTAAGGTTGCGCCCAAGAAGGTAAGTGCGTATATTTTGTAACCGGGTTCGATCCCCGGTCAGGTCAAGATGAAAAATGATCTTTTTCTGATTGACCTGGTCTTGGATGTTTATCTATATATGTATTTGTTATAAAATATAGTATCGTTGAGTTAGTATCCCATAACACAAGTCTCGAACTTACTTTGGGGCTAGCCCAATCTGTGTGATTTGTCCTTATATATTTATTTATTTTATTATTTTGTACACGAAGCAAATACTTAGTTGTATGACATGAATTATTATTGGTTGCAGTAATCGCATCGGAATGCTTCGGAAGGTACATTAAGTGAGACCACAGATTACAGAATACTGTACAATAGTTAAATAAAATATATAAAATATGTAGTGTACTAATAGAGTCCTTATACGGTTGATACGTCCTTAGACATATCAACGCTATCTACTGTCATTCTAAATCCGGTAACATCACTACATAGTATAGAACAAAGTCGCTTTCTCTGTTCCTATGTCCCTTTGTATGCTTAAATCTTTAAAGCAACGAATTTTGATGCGGTTTTTTTTAATAGATAGAGTGATTCAAGAGAAAGGTTTTTATGCCCATGCGAAGCCGGTCGGGTCGCTACTATTAAATAAAACACTAAATCAAATTGTTGTAATAACACAACAGTCAAAATAATTCGTTTTATTTTTTTATTTTTTTTTTAGTCGCCAAAAATAATCGGGATATTTGTTCCATCCTTATAGCGACACCTATTAGCAAGAAAAAGAACTTAATAAAATCATTCATTCATTCATTCATTTCGTGTAGGTGTCATGGTCAGTCGACCATGCACACCCTGGTGTCAGAGTTGAATCAATAATATTATTTAACCACTACCAACTAATGAATAGATATAGCATCATTGTTTTCAGTGAATATAAGAAGGAATGCTCAGTGCGGATCAAAGGATTCTGAATAAGCATTATTTAACCCAGACCGAGTGAATGGGGGTGATTTGGACGAGAAATTGCTTTTTCGAGGAATGAATGCGATATTTCGCTCGCTTTAATATGTTTATTTGCATTTGTTTTACTGATATTTTGGTACTGGTTCGTTTGGTTCGCAATGAACTCATCCGAAAAGTATTAAAATATTGAATGAACCCCAAAACAAGGTTTGAAAAATTTATAATATCATGTTATTATGCATAAAGGTTAAAAATTTTACTACATGGTGCGAAGTTTTAGTTTAACTTTAAGAATTTAAAACCGATGGGAAAGACCTTTATGATAATAAAAATAAATAAAAAAAAGTATTTTCCAGTTGACCTTAAGGAGATCTAGAGTTTTACAGAAGCTCTGCTGTAATTAGCACATTTTATGTATGGCATCGTCACCTCAGACATAATAATCTAAATACGGAACCCTAAAGTCAGTCGTCACATCATCTAAGTACTTACATGGTATTAGATCCCGATTCATGTTTAGTCAAGAATTTCTTAAGACAAAATGTAAAGAGAGAGAAAAATAAGTACTTAATCATAAGAATAATTATTCACATTATAATTTATTTTAATAAAACCTTAAAACTATACTTAAAAATTATAATAAAATAAAAATAAAAGTTTTTTACTTAATATTGAGGAAGATATTTGTGTTTTTTTTTTTTATAATTTAGACGAAGCGTGGTGCGGATTCATTCTTATATAATTTTTAATGTGATTTTTTTATTTGTAAATCGCGCGCGGTCCCATTAGACATTTTTTTTTAATCAATGGATTTTGTAATAAACAAAGACCTGAAAAGATTTTAGAAAAATTAGTCAGCTCAAGTATTGTTAAGAGCTTAAGAGAATCCCATAACACGAGTCTCGAACTTATTTTAGGGTTAGCTCAATCTGTGGAATTTGTCCCTATACAGGCAGTTTTTTTTTTATCAGTTCATTCTTATTACCAGTTCACAGAATTTATTTTTATGAAGAACAATCAGCTATAAATATACAAAATATAGAACAATTTAGACATTTCGAAGCCAATAAAAAGTCCACACAGATAGAAAACATAACCAATTAAAATGTAGACAGATTTTTTGCTTACTAGTTTGATGACGCGTGTTACGCATAGTATTATATATAACGATAAAATAAAAAATAAAAACACATTTCCAAAGAACTCTACAAGAGTGGATTATAAAATTAAACATATATTCCGACCTTGAGTATGGTTTATGTATGGTGTGTTTTACAACATTTTTACGACGGCCATTAAATTGATCATGTAAAAATTTTCCGGTAACGCTAAGGCCTATAGAAAACCTCAGGCGCCAACCGGTAAAGGATTTTGTATTTCAAACAGCCTGTGATCGAGTAAAAGATTCATTTTTGGAGACGCTAAAATGAAACTAAAATAAAAAAAACATTCTCAAAAATATTAGTTCACATCACAGATAATACTATACGTACGAGTATATGTCCTCCGTGGTTCATATATATATATAGGTAGGTATAGGTCCTACGAATGCAACATTCTCCTGTTAGATTAAAAAAAATATAGTTTCTAAATCCGCTTGTTAAATAAGGCTTAAAAGTTATACTTGCTCAAATAAAGCTCAACAAAAAAACAATATTTTAACTAAAAGCGCAGTTTTAATTTTTATGAATATGAGTCATATGTAGCGCGACCTACTAATCTTGATATAGGTACCTGCATTATCTACCACTTCTTGATCTAACTTGTATCATAGTTGAAGTGAATATCGATTACAATAAGTACAATAATTATCATTATTTTTCTAATATTGTACATAACAATACTCATAGGTATACATAATTGATATATTTATATGCTTTTACACAATAGGGATTCTAATAAGTATTCTCTCTTGTCTATTGGAAGAGATTTCCCTGAAATAAACAGCACTCTTGTATTATTCTTATTTTTAGGGTTTCGTTAGCAAAGGGTAAAAACGCCAGCCTATTATTATTAAGACTTCCGTCCGTCCGTCTGTTTACTCCAGGCTGAATTTTATGAACCGTGATAGCTAAACAGTTGACATTTTCACAGATTATATGTTTTTGTTGCCGCTATACTAAAAACAAAACATAATAAATATTTATGTAGGACTATCATACAACAAACGTGATATTATGCCGTATTGCATAGATAATGGTACGGAACTCTTCGTGCGCGAATCCGACTTGCACTTGGCCGGTTTTATTTTCTTTTATTTTAATGAGTAAGTAGATGTTTTTTGCATTATTTTTATCAATTACACTAAATGGATCCATGGAAATACTTTTATCATGACCCTTTTGTTGTTAAATAAATGGCGTTTCAAGGCCAGCTTTACAAATAAAATGTTTAATGTAAGTAATGCCATACAGGCCTGTTGTGAAACGTTTGAAAGGGCGCGGGTTTAGGGTTATGTGAATATTTATTTTTAGAAAAAAAAAAACTGCGTACCTAAATTAATTTAAAAATATTCATCCATCGCTTCATTTCGCCCTCCGACTTGGCTAACTTGACTAGTCATGACTGACTACTGACTTGACTTGACTCTGTGACTTGACTTGACTCTGTGACTTGACCAAATTAAGAAATTGAAGAACATTCAAAAGAAACTTGATATTAGCAAAAATAAGCTATAAGTTTGATTGCCATTTCGTGTTTAACGCCACAACCAAAAAAAAAAAAAAAATATAAGTAAATATAAATATGTACTTATAGGGACAAATCACACAGATTGAGTTAGCCCCAAAGTAAGTTCGAGACTTATGTTATGGGATACTAACTCAACGATACTATATTTTACAACAAATATATATATAAATAAACATAACAAGACCCAGGTCAATCAGAAAAGATCATTTTCATCTTGACCTGACATGGGGATCGAACCCGGGACCTCTTGAGTAGCGGTCAGGCATGTTAACTATTACGCCACGGAGGTCGTCTATTATTTAAAATTAAAATAGTCTTGCTACAAAAAGGAACAAAAAGCAAAAACATACATGACATACATACATATAAACATGTCTTTCCATATGGAGTAGATAGCATGATTGTAGTTAAAATAGAAAATTTATAACTATAATGGGTTGCTAGCCAAACACAACACAAAGTCAATAAACATAAAAATATTATGGCTGGATGCCTGTATTCTTAAAAAAAACTGTCTTTCCTGATAAATGGAAATGATGTCGATTTAAGGTCAATTCAATTCCAACTAAATAAGGAATATAGATATCTGCTTATAGATTAGTATTTCATATTCATAATTTCAGTTTTGTTTTATTTATCATTTAATTTTTTAATTGATTTAACTATCATTATTAGTTTATGCTCAAAGGAATTATTAATAACATAGAAATCGATAGGTATGTACTTATTATCGTAGAACAGAAAATTTATCCTCATACATTGTACAAAAATAATTGCTTTCATAATTTTCTACCCTTATATTGATGGCTTTTTCATCAGCATTAAAAACCGATTGAGAACATTTTTCCTCTCGCAATTTAATGGACTGTTTTTTGTAATCCGCATTCGTCTCGGTTGTCGTGTTATTTGCCCCAAAAGGAAATTGAAGGAAAATCAACAGGAGGTTATTATCTTGATGGTTTATAAACCGCTTTTATCGTCTGCTTTTTTAATAATATTTAAAAATATATATGATTTGTTTTCTTTTTTTCGATTAGGTTGAGAGTTTTTGGAGGGAAAGTAAACTGTCGCTATGTCGGCGCTGTATTTAATTTCCAAAACTTAGGTTTTTTCGACTATTTGTGCTTAATATTGGTGGATTATTATTCGCAAAGTGTTCGTGAACAAACGTGAGTGTTAGGAAGTGATACAGTGTCGATTACGTGACTTTTATCTTTGTCACCAAAATCTCCAAGTTATAACTAAGTGAAATTTTTCCACCGCTTCACTTAGCCATCTGACTGATTAAAATTACTCACTTGACTAGATTAGACTACTGACTTGACTTTTTGACTTGACTAAAGTAGGACTGAAGAAGATTAATAAATTGAAGAAAGGCCTTAAAGAACTAGTTTCCATGGCCGTAAAAAGTATATATAAAAAAAAAATCGATTAGGTTGGCAGTCATCGTACTTTGATGTCGTTCATGACAGACAAGGTCTCGTACCTTCAAAAATAATACAGGTGCTTACTCGAACTGGACCTAATTTGAAGATATTAAATGGTTATTGTTAAAGATTAGGGGTCTCAAATATAGGTTACTTTTTGGCGCGATATAACCGAGTACCATACACGGAGCCGCTATTATCTTTCCACGGGACTATTTTTATATTTTTTCTTCATATTTAAGACTGTGGTTGGACGTCAGTTTTCTTCCACTTATACTGGAGTTATTTAATTACCTTGTTATAGTATATGGTATAGTTTCAAAAGATGAAGTCTATCAATCACGGCTTATCGGAACTATAATATAGCTACGTAGGTAGCTTTTACTTACTATCTTGGCACGAAATATGGAATGCATAGATCCTCTCATGATGGAGTTAAATAGCACCCAACACATGGGCTTGTGTAAGAATAACAATTAAGTATTTATTAACTCATCTTTATTTCGTGTAGGCGTCACGGTGAATCGACCATGCACCCAGGTATTAACTAAAAATAGTACAAAAAAAACAAGGCCTCATAACTAAAATTACCTGAAGATATTACGCGTCAGAGGGTGAGAGGCGGTTCCGAAGAACTTTGACAGAAGGGTGTGCATGGTGGATAGACCGTAACACCAGCACGAAGTGATGATAATGACTAAAAGTTCCAGACTATATTTGTATAAAATGTGTTGCTGGCGAACATGCTGGCTCTTTACATATTGTGCCTATGTGTTTGTAATGATCGTGGTTTGTATGGAGTATTGAATCGTTCCGCCCCGTGCGCCGACACGACCCATTGCAAAAGATACCTTGAACCATTCGCACCACTCCAACAAGAAATAGGGCTCTTGGGCGATTCACACCACGGTTCGAATCGCTTGTGGTGCGAAACGACAAAAACCCATTGACTTTATCGTCACTAGAGGCATTTTTTATTTTAAGCCCTTGATGTTCTTGAAAATACGTTTTGTCATTAGTCCCGGCTTATATCGCTAGATGACAGTCGTTAAGATGTGTCAGTTGTTTGTTTATTTGTTTGTTGTTATAGCTTTATTGGAGAAAATAAACAAAAGTGCTTAATATTAGATAGATGCAACGGCGGATTTATCCCATTAAGAGATCTCTTCCAGTCAACCGGAGGAGAGTTTGTTCATGGGCAGCTTGCAAAATTTTACAGTGTTGGCCACTAATACACCTAGATCATGATCCTATTGGTCTGGTTTCTCTGTAAAAAGGGTTACGGATGTCAGACGGAAAGACGCTCGAATGACCATTATATCATTTCGTATTGGTGATACGGTCAATTGACCATGCACTCCCTAGTGAGAGCTCGAATGATGATAATAGAATAACCTCTTATGTTTCTCATGTATTTTCTCGTCATGTTTTTTATTGTTTCTATTAACTTTCACCTGCTATAAGAAACTCATGATTTTATTTAAAGAAATCCTCTAACAGTGGATAGACATCAACTTTTACGACTACCACGGAAAGAGGGGAGCGATCTATTCTTTTAAGCTGGATATCACGCGGCACCTTTCATGTCTTTATTTGTCACTACAAAAAATGCATTTCTTTTCTATTCGTAGGTTATTCTGTTCTTTCATTATTTTGTGTATTATCCATACCATACCACATACTTACGTCAGCTGGCAAGGTTACTCTATTTCTGATAGACTACAGAAAAAGTGGGTTATCGTAAACTTGCCACATAGTTAATTCGTCACGTTTTTAAAACTCCATACATTCAAAGTTAATTCGTCACATGCATAAAAAAGTATTAGTTAACTCGTCACAGGTAGGTATGCGTTATAGTTAATTTGCCACAATTAGCAAAGTACCGACAGCAAGCAAAGTGATTTATTTATTTAGTGGTTTAAATCTACGCTAATATGAAAAATGCCGAAGAGTTTGTTTATTTGGTTTTATGACATGACGACAGGTTAGATTTACAAAAAAAAACCACTCTTGTAAAGATGAAGGTATGTACCATGGGCGGAACTGAAGCGGACAACAAGTTAAATACATTTATTTACTACAAATGTCTAAAGTATTCAACTACATACAGGGGTTTATTTATTTGAATTTAATGATGGCCAAATTATATAATTTAATTTTCTATATTACTCAATTTTATTTTTCTATTGTCATGTGATCTATGTATTGGAATGCAATGTATGAATTATTATTGAATAAATTAATGATCACTTGATCAATTCAAATAGGACATCATTTTTTTTTTAGCTGCAAAATGTTGATAGTTATCTTGAGTTCATTCATACCCTAGGAGGCTGTTGGTGCTTTTTAAATAATCCTTTATATGAGGATGAGAAAATTTACAATCAGACAGCTAGGTAGCACTCCTGCACATGCTTTTATCTCTCTCGCTCGCTGCAACTATCTCTTTCTAAATGTAACAACTAACCCTTTCGGTCAATGCATTCTTGTTATCAGTCCAGTGACTCACATGACCTTGCGAGAGGGTGGTGACGTGTTTTGCAAAATTACTGTGCAATTTTAAATGTTGTAATTTGTGCATCTTTGAAAAAATGGATAATCAGCCGGGAACAAGTACGGGAGGACATGGTGTAAGTATTTTTAAATTTAATTCTATACAAAAAAAAATATGTGCTATTTGTTTATTATTTTATCTCTCAAATGCTCTTATATAAAAGGAGTTCGATATTAATAACAGTTATTAAACAATGATTTTATTTAATTTAACTTTAGATAGCCTATGGTTTTAAAACAAAATTAATACTTAACTGACCCCTCATTATTTTCACAGCAATGTCAATTTAATCAAGTGTTTATTTAATTGATTCTAGTAATTATAATCTGCAAGTTAAACTGCACTAGATCTAATACGAACTATTAATTATAATTAAATAAATATTTGAATAAAAGAGTCACATTTCTTATTTTATTTATTAGCAAAGGTACAGTTTAAAACTTTAGATATAATTTTAAATCATACCGTTTTATGCTGCTTGTCTTAACTAGACATGACGCATGACAAACTTTAAACAAAATGGCCGACGGCTCAGACGCCAGCGGTGGTGTGATTAATCATACATTGTGAAATTTGACATGTATTATGCTTATTGTTTTCTGTAGACAAACACAGTTACAAATTTCTATACTATACCCGTTTAGTTTTAAAGCATGTAGTAATTTTTATGGTGATTTTATAAAATGCTGACTATTTCCCGTGACTTCAATTGCGGCATTTATTTCCGTTGTTGTTAAGAGTAAAGAGTATTCTTATATTGAAAGAGTTATCAAATTCCGTCCAGTAGCTTTTTTTCCTCTTTATAGTATTAAGTATAGATAAATTTATGATACTATTTCAACACCTTTTCAGGTCACATTTACGAAAACTGAAAGGGGACGGAGAATGCTTGTGAGAGGTGGTTATATGTACACCTTTCATCGGGAAACTAAGCTTGGAACTGTTTGGAGATGTACGAATCGTGCATGCAGTGCAAGTATAAAAATTTCGGAGAATCATAGCGTTCGAGTTTTGCATGAAGCGGCTCATAAGTGTAAACCAAATGTAGTGAAAACAGAGATTATCAAGACAAAGAATCTTTGTAAAGAAGCAGCAGCAAACACCAGCACACCTATGCCTCAACTATTTGAAGAAGTTTTTCAACCAAAAAAAGACGCGGGTTACGATTTATTAAGTGCCTTACCGAAATTTAAACACTTTTCAAGATCACTTTATATCGTAAGGAATCGTGAATTAAACGTACCCAAAACACATTTTGCTAAATGTGAAGATGTAATAATCCCGTTCAAATATACAGATTGTTTTTTATTATTTGACGACGACAGTGATCCTGAGAACAGAATAATAGCTTTCTGTACTGAGACAGCTCGTGAAGCTGTAAGAAATATTCGAACATATTTTTCGGATGGAACTTTTTCAAGCTGCTGTAAACCATTTTATCAGCTTTACTGCATACATGGTGATGTGAGAAGTGACGAAAACTTTACAAACGTAGTTCCTCTCATATACGTTCTAATGCCTAATAAGCAAGAACGGTCTTATGAGCGACTTTTTATTGCTCTCAAGAAAAATTTGCCATATTGGAACCCGGTGACAATGATTGTCGATTTTGAAATTGCAGTTATCAACGTCATAAAAAAAATGTTTCCACATATTAAACTACAAGGATGTAACTTCCACTTCAAACAAGCATTGGCTAAAAAAGCTCACGCCTTAAATATGAACAGCATCAACGAAAAGAGACACTTGGCTTTGTGTGCTGCATTGGCGCATGTAAAGCTAGAAGACATTGAAGACGGTTGGTTGTGGATTATGGAAGATGCGCCACAGAGTGAAACAGTAACAACATTTAATGATTATTTCGTATCCCAGTGGTTAGAAAATAAAAATATACAATTTATTTGGAATATACATGGTTCTCGTCATAGGACAATAAATCTCGCAGAAGCATGGCATAAGCGTTTGAACAATATGATGCCTCAAAAAAAACCTAGAATGCTTCAGTTTCTGGAAACACTCAAAAAGGAAGCTGATTATGTAGATACTAAAATAAAAAAATTGAATCTAGCCATACCATCAAACTTAAGAACGCGCAGGTCAATTGCATATGACAGGGAGTTAAAAACTCTTTTAGAAAATTATAATAACATGCCCCTGTCTGAATTTATATTGAAAATTTCTTATATGCAGCATTTTAAAGAAATGTAACATGGATGTAGTTAATTCTACATTTAAGATTTAAATTAATAATTTTAATGTATGATTTCAAAGGAAAACTAATGTTATAAACAAAAAGCAATATCTTTACTTTATATAATAAAAGTTCTTTTTACTATTGTTTTATTGTAGGTTGTTCTAATTTGTTACATAGATGTAGTTAATCCTATACTTAAGTTTTAAATTACGACTTTAATCTTTGATTTTAGGGGAAGGCAAGTGATGAATTATGACAAAAAATACTGTGATTTTATCTGTGATTCATTAAGTAGATATATTTTGTTTTTTTTTTTTATGTTATACACGTAAGGTATATCAATAAGGTAGGTAGGTAGTAGGTAGGTTGTGCATGTTACCTAGGCAAATCAGCCGCTTTCTATTTATAAAGAGAACTGTGATTTTTACAAATTGTTACATAATATTTTAAATAAAACAGCTGTAAATTTTGAGAACCTTCCTAGAAATTAACAGCAAATTTATTTTTGTTTGCTTCTTCTTTGGTTATATTTGTACGTAATATTTAAGTAAATCATTCAGATAGAACTGTGATTTTTGTAATAGATGTAGGTAAGGTTAATATCCCAAAACTGTGATGAAAGAAATAAATGTTGTTATTTAAATTTTTGTTTAATTTTCTTGCTGTCTGTACAAAAATAATCAGTGTGACGAATTTACTATACTAAATATTAGACTGTGACGAATTAACTATAAAAAAATAAAAGTGTGGCAAGTTTACGCATACTTTTTTTCGTGACGAATTAACTTTGTGGCAAGTTTACGATAACCCGAAAAAGTAAATATTAGTGTTTTCACCTTTATGTTTATTTTTCCATGTCTGTTAAGTGTTATAAATACTCCAACGATCAAAAAGTGTAACTTATTGCGTTCTCTTTCATCTCTGCGTTTTTTTAGGCTCAGCTAAAACGCTTTGCTTATTTAATCATAAAAATTTCGGACACAGTTGAATGGAGAATTCAAGATCCTATTACTTAGTAGAAATAGGAAATCGTCTCTACTCAGGCAGTTTTTTAAATCTATGTAACCTATTACTTAATCTCCACGCTGTCCATCTGTCTGTTAGCAGGCTGTGTCTCGGAACTTTAACAGCTTTAAACTTAATTATCATATTCTGTTACTAAATGAACTTAAATAAGTAGTTAAAAATCGCTTTTTTGGGGTCTTGTGTAGAACGGAACCCTTAAAGCGCAAATATGACTCGCACATGACCAGATTTATTCTGGAAATAAAAAAAAAAGAATATTGTCCTCTGCCATTAGAGCTCTGGGTGGCTACTATCACTTTTTAAAACCATGCAAGATCCAGTGAATAAGGGAGATGTCGCCTTACATCACGTATTGCGCTGTCCCTTTTACTCACTGGATCTTGCATGGTTTTAGGAGGTGGTACTGGTGACAGTAACCCCACTGCACCGTTTCCTGCTCAGCGCCACCTCTTTCCAGTCGGCTTTTCGGTAATTTTTTAATAATTTTATGAACTGAGGAAGGTCGCAGGCCGGGGTTGGATGCAGGCGGCTTCCAACGGCCTATGTCCAGCAGTGGACAGTCTGCAGCTGAAATGATGATGATGATAAAAAGTACCAAGTTAACAAATTAAATTTACAAAGTTATTTTGACTTCCGCAAAGTAACGCCTGAATTAAAAAAATAATTCATATTTTAATATCTTTACTGTACAAAAATAATACAGGCACAATAAATTACTGCTATTATAACCACCCGTTGGTTCATAGTTCAATATTTCCAATCCATTTCCATTCCTTTAGGTTTCTCGTTAAGGTACCGCCAGGAAAATAGCACTAGACCGGAGATTGTCTACAAAAGATGCACTCACAGTGTACAGGGTTGGCACATACAAAATAAAAAAGACCCGATTTTACCATAAAAAAAAAATCGAATTTAAGTTTCGGGAAGTTGAAATACTTTGGAACTTTATGTTCAAAATAATAAAAGTATTCCACTCAATCCCTTTCTTTAAATATTGTACCCCATTTTTCTTAAAAAAAATGATAGTAAGTACAAACGACAAAAAAATACCAGCACCCGTAGCCAAGTGACAATTTCAAAACGCTAACGAATATCGTCAAGAACAAAATGTATGGGATTGACATAAGTTGCGGTAAATCACGTGGTCAACCTTATGTCAATGAGAACAAAATGTATGGGATTTTGTTCTTGTCGTACTTCGTTAACGTTTGCGATTGTGACTTTGGCTAATCCCCAGTTTGAAATATCTCTTTGGCAGTCGTTAAGCAGAGTCATATCAAAGCAGAGTCATATCACAAGTAGTATTTTAATATATTATGTGTGTCACGCCTTCATAAGTTGCACCTGAGCAGCTTGAAAAATCTGAAACCAGTATTGACCACTAACATATACATATATATAAAAAGAAATAAGATAAATCTAGAACGTGACGCTTAGGCTTTAGAATATCTCTCTGCCAACCCTGAACAAATATAACCTGTAAGTTGGTACCCTGCATCCCAGTAATTTGCTCGGTAAGGTCAGCAAAAATGGCATTGTAATATTTGATTGAACTTTATGGACATTGGCTTGTATGAAGATATTATAATTGTAAGATGATGGTTAGCTTATTTCGTAATAACCAAAGACAGGATGTCCCTTTATATGGAACTGAATAAATTAACCAACTTGCTATTACATGGATCTCACGACTTTTGACAGTGAACAACTAAGCGAGACTTGGGTTTATTACAAGTTTTGTTTTTGATGGCATTATTTTATCAAATACAACTTATCATTTTACCTAACTCACTAGACGTTTTGTAACACTGTAAGTGTAGTACTTGAATACATAAATAATTACATGTAGTCTAAGATTGGAATGGCTTGGTCTTCATAATATCTTATTTATTTATTTAATTCATGTACACTCAAATACAAACATAGGAAACTTAAAATTAGGAAACATAGTACAAGGGTGCTAGTTATTTCTATATAAATTTCTTCCAGTAGCCCCACGATATCTTAGTATACATCATTACTGATTATTTTCTGGTATTTGTGTAGGTTGAAAATAATGATCTAGACGGAACTAATAAAAAAAGAAGAAGTTTTAAATAGAGAGAAAGAAAGAGACTTTTAACATTGATTGAGTAGAAGAAACATGTTAGAACGTACTTAACCTAAGCCTGTATTTTAGGAGACAGTTGCTTCCTTTTTAGTTTACAATACATTAGTATGCAAAAAAAACAAAACGTGTACGAACCTACTTTTGCAATCATTTAAAATTAGGAATAGGTGAGTAAAATGAGGTCAGTCAACCAAATAAGGTCAGTTAACAAAATAAGATCAGTTAACAAAATGACGTTATTTAACAAATTACTCCTCATATTTGCTTTACATGCAGACCTTACAAAAGCAGATTGCGCCGACACAATCCTGCATTTGGGTATTACTACTTTTATCAACGGAGCTCGCTTCTTTTTGCATTCGATTTGGCATAAGAGTAATCTTGATGAGATTTTTTCAGCTTTATTGACATGACATTTTTGAGTATAAATTTAAATTTTCAAAAATACAAAGTTAACAAGTAGATTGAGATACATAATTTTAACTAATAACTAGTACCGCCAAATCAGGACCATGATTAAGAGCGCACCCTGGGCTCTGAAACATAAGCCGAAGATGGCAACCAGGAAACACGCTTGGTAAAGTAGATTGAGATACAGAATTTTCCTTTTTTAGGTAATGAACCAGCGAGCTCTATCTTAGATCACATTTGCGTTTACCACCAATTTGACTACAATTAAAAAAAATGGCGTTATTCATCTGTTTATTGCAACACTCTATAATAAGCGAAACTTTATTCTTTTGTTGTTGGTAAGGAGTTGTCTGTCCCCGTTTAAAGTACAGTAGGCCACATAGATAAGTGTACCATAGGTGCAAGTGTGAGGTAAGGGTTTAGGAAACAACTCGCCCGAATCCAATTATTTTCGCGATTCAAATTCTGACGAGCAGAATACGAAGCCAGGGTAATAAGATATACTTATTGTACATCAATATCAGGCGATTCCATGTAATATTAAGCGCTTAAAACTAGCCTAACTCTTTGATAATAAAGATGATTCCGCGCTTCTGATACCGTTAAGCCGTAGGTCTCGGCTGCGAGGAGGTTGAAAAAAACTTTGACACCAAGGTGTGCATTGTCAGTTGACCATACCATCTTCAATAACTAAAATTATTATCCCTATCTTTTTTTATAAAAAAAAACTACTGAACTTAAAAAAGGCCTACGTTTCTTATTTCCCAGCTGATTTCAATGACCCAATATCAAGTAACACATAATAAAAAAATCCACAAGTGTGCGTCCCTTATTACCACTACCCAACCTAAAGCCAGCTCATTTTCAGCCGGCCATACTTTTTTGAGATTTACGCAACCCCGTTATCCCTTGGGAGCCTACCTTACATAAATACAAGCAAGAATAGACTTTATGTTTATTTGGTAGAGTTTATAATACTTGAAAATATTTTTTGGTATTGGTCGAAGGAAGTATTTTATTATTTTGTGATATTACAATAATTTAAAAAAAAAGGATTCGTTATATTAAAGAAAGGCTTGTTTTTTGTATACTAATACCTAGTAACTATTAATTAATCTGTGGTAATAATCATAACTTCAAAGACTTAAAAAAAAATACATAAAAGTAATTTTGTAAAGTACAAAATACACGGAATAAAGGAAGTTCTTTAAGCCATTTAAGTAAATGAGACGGATTCAAAATACGTGGTCCTTTTTATTGATAGTACATCCATACTAATATTATAAATGCGAAAGTCTGTCTGTCTGTCACCTCTTCACGGCTAAACTGCTGGACCGATTGTGATGAAATTTGGTAGGGATGTAGTTAACGACCTGAGGTCAAACATAGGCTACTTTTGGGCGCGATATAACCGAGTCCCACGTGGGGCGGAGCCGCGGGGAACAGCTAGTAATATATAAGTATATAGGAAGAATACACCCTAGGCAGGCTTACTTAATTATTAGAGTAAGTATAAGGCTGTAATAGACAGTCATGCACGTGATCGACGTTTTACGCACAACCAAAAAATTTTGTGTTTTCTTATGAAAGTGCCTAATTTTATTTCCTAACGATGGGTCAAATCAAGATTATTCTACGAAATATTTTATTAAGTAGGCGAAGAAATTCCTAATTTTCTTTTCTAAGAACAAAGGATAGTAATATATTATTCTGTAAAATATAATTTATTGTATAATGTTCTAAGGAAATTCGCTTCAAACTACCGTGATAATAATATTGTATTGGAAACGCTCGCATTATGTGGGATTTTGTTGTTTACGACGGTTATTATCATAATGAGTCAGTAAATATAACGGCTTTATACGGCTCCATTCTCGTGTTTGCTTTGGCATCAGTCTTCAGATATATTTACGTAATTCCTGCGTATTTCGAATGTTTCGAGTGTGCGAATTTAGATCTGAATTTTTTTTTAATTGAAACGCCATTTGCTACCGTCACATACACAAGTTGTTGATAGAGTCATTATCATCATGCTATTTTTCTGTTCACTGATGTGCTGACTATATATATTTTTCATATACACTTCAGAACCCAGGGTCTAGTTTTAGATACGGCGGTACCTTATTTTTTTTATTCAAAGTTTACTTTTATTAAAAAAAATTGCTATGTAATCCTCCACCTCCCATGGCTCTACCAACCTTCCGGTTATACGAGCCGAATCGCAGAAGAGCGCGCTAGTTATACTTGTATGTCTCTTTTCAATTGCACCTCGACTTTTAGCATGTTTGGCTCGTCAAAACTGTATTAGGTAACACACTACCAGCGTTTCCTCGAAAAATCAGTTCAATATTAATCTCTACCGTGCCTAAAATGCTTTGATTTTTGTTAGTAGTAGTAGTGATCAAGAAAGACATTGAATGATGAGAGATCGGTTTTTGCTTGCTGTTAGAAGTGCTCGTAGTACCTTTGTTTGCGCCAAAAATTCAGCTACAATTAAATGCCATAAATTTTAACAAAACCGTGGTTTACCTCCGAGATCCCATGAGGATCGTTTGTTCAATATAGGGGTTAAAAATAAAAATCTTTTCGAGTTCCAGAGTTTTATCAGTATAAACAGTAAAACAGGATCAAGTACGTCCGTAGTGTCCCTCGGGATGTTTTACTGCCGTTCGGTGGCCAGGAAAATTGGTGATTTTATTTTTACAGTAAAATACGTTTTCTTGTCGCCTGCCTAGTAGGCAAGGTTGTTTTATTTAAAAGTACCTAGTCAGTACCCCTAGCGACTGCGTTAAGATTTTGTACCTATGGAAGTCCTTAGTTGCCTTACCGCCAGGGGCGTTTTACAAGTTTGCCATACAAAATCGCTAATTGAGTCGCTAGCGTCTGCGTTTATAAAATGTCATACAAGGGGTCTTGTTATATTAATTAGAAAACTTGCCTGGTTTTGATTCAGACCGAAACGAAAAACAAAGGAAAAACTAACCACTACTTTCTTTATTTAATTCATTTACGCTCAAATACAAAATAGGAAACTTAAAATTAAGAAATTTAGTACTTTTTACTATAGAAGTATCGTCCAACAGACCCGCAAAAGGAACTTAAAAACAAAAAAGGCAGTTATTTATTTATGTATATAAATATGAACTGAACAGATCCTATCCCACGTGGTAAACGAATGTCTACTTCGCTGTTTTCCCGATAGAATGGCGGAAATTCACCAATTTAAAACTGCCGCCGCTAACTGGTTGAAGAACTTGGACATGGAGACTTGGACATGGAGATTTGATCCCCGCAGGATGACTGCCATACGCAATGACAATAACTAGAAAACTGACTTGGTGGTATAGTGCTTAGGCTGACCATTTAGATGTCTTAGGTTCGAATCCCATTGAAAGCATACTTTGTACAGTAGGCGACATAGAAAACCTCCGCAAACTTTCTTATTCGTTCTCCGTTATTATAAATAAAATAAGCATTTTAAAAAATATCTATAATAAAGAAAGGACTTAAGAGGAATTATTTTTGAAAACAAAAGAAAACACTATTACGTTTTTTGTTTACTCAAAGTCCTCTCACAAAGCCGAATTACCACAAAAGAATTTATCAGTAATCCTATAAGCCTATGAACTGTAAACGAATCAGTGCGTAACGTAGGTACAGCAGGCTCCAGATAAATCTGACCCCCCATAGCACAAGTATTGCTGTTGAAAGGGGTGGAATCACTCTGCAGCCGGCTGTACATAATATCATGTATCCAGCCTAATGATTTATTCCACTTGGCGCCTTGCTTTGACACCTACGGTTACCCTAAGATCGACTGGAAAAGATTGCTTTAGCGATAAGTACGCCTTTGTACCTCATTGTTTTAAGTAAAACTGTTTCATGTCATTTTATTATTTTGTGGTGCAATAAAGAGTATTTGTATTGTAAAACAGATAATATGCGAGACTTGCTTATTACTTTGTTCAACTGACAACAAAAGTCCAAAGAAAGAACCAAAGAAAATTTATTATTTGTGTAAATAAAATACATCATTATACATACAAGATTTTAACAATGTAATCTGCTAAAAATGTTTTTATTAAATTTACATAGGTACATACATAATTTTTCACCACACCTATTACACCGTAGCAGTAGGAAGAGACTAGAGATCTGTTGTATTGCCTAAGATCCTTATATACCTCCCTCGCTTCCTCCACACTCATCACTCGTCCGTCATACATGCTCGCCGATTTCGGGTACTTACTTCTAATGTCTTCCTTTTTCAAAAGGTCTGCGACTACGTCGTACGTTTTTCGAGGCCGAGATAAATAGTTTTTACATCTTAATATTAATCTCGGTCCTTAATAACCTATTAGTTAATGTCACATATTAATCTCAAAGAACTTGACGAGTCATAAAAATCCCAATCTGACTCGGGGTTAATAACATCCTTGGAATACAACCTCACGTTAAGAAGATGATGACAGTAATCATTCTCGATCAGAAATGAATTTACTTGCGCAACAAATGAGATAAACAAAAATACAGTTTTTTTTATAAGCCCTCCAATAGGAGACAAATAACTAAAATTTCCTAATGGAATTTGGGGGGCTCTCTGCCGGATACAAAAGGAAACGAAAATGAAATCAATAACACGGATTGGCGCCAACCGCTTTGTAGTGACTTGCTCCAAAGTTCCTCTTATTGCTAAAGGCAATTTCCCATTGGCTTTGTTGAAAAATTTCCTGTGGGAAGTCAAGTGCATCATTTGTTTAGAGAATAAAACCAAGCGGAGTTGGCACGCGCACTTAGTTCTACGTGAAAAACATGCACAGTGGAAACACACACATCAATTATTCGAACACATCGCTACGCACACACTTGACAAAAATATCTAACACAAGCAAAAAATACACGCACACAAGTACACGCAGTATGACCGCGGTCATATATATTTGGCAGAGGGGGTCGCCTGTCGGTGGCCACTCCGGTTGAATTAATGCTCTAATATCTTTTGAGAAGTTTGAGTAAGTGTTCTGGCTTTTTGTAAGCGACTTAACCTTACTTTGTGTTGTGCCCTTTTAAGAACCAAATAGCCTGAGGGACCTGGCTTGGCGAAGGCTTTCAAACATGAAATTATTTTACCTTGAATGGTAAGGTACTCGCTACTTGGCATATTTATAAAAGTAAGGTTTGAAAGAAGCGTTTCAATTCTAACAGAAAAATCCTACAAATCAAATAAATCTTGCCCGTGAGGCATGTTAGCAAGAATGCTGGCCGTATAGATATACGACTCTAAAAGTATACATGCCGACTAACAGCTGTTTTTATTCTGCAAACTATTGCCTTAAATACTATAGTCTAAAATGACAGTAGGGGAATGTAAAATTGTAATATATATAGATTTCATATTTCTTATTGTACACGTATCTGATACCCAACCCCCTGGTAACAATACGGTAGGGGGGTAGTTTTTGTCGGTTGAAGAAAATATGGTCGGGACCCGACCCTATATATTTGCCCGACTGTAAGTAAATTTTAGGCAATAAAATAATTCCTGCCTGTGGAGACGCACCACATTGTTGTTAGAATGTGCATTGTCTAGATACTAAAGATGTCTAGACATCTCTAATGGACGCTATGCACCATTAGATTTAAAGACAAAACAGTCTACTTGATAGCGTGAAAGCCCTTTGTCAAATATATAATTATTAAGGATGTAAATGATAATAACGTTAAAATTATCTGTATATAATATGAGTTTAATTATCTACATTAACCCCCTTTATCATAAAATTTTACAAGTTTCTTAAAGCCCATGTTAACTAAAGTGTGTATTGTCTCGTTCTTTCATGTTAAATATCGATAAGAGACAGTGATATTTTATTATTATTGTTTTTTTCAGGTAAGTCATTGCACCAACATGAATTTTCTCCATAAATTTTTAAGTACGAACGCATATCGTGTCAAAATATCTATACTTCTTCCTATTCATCTATCTTAATTAATTCTAAAAAATACTACTCAATTGAATCGAACAAGTTTTTCAAAGCTATTTTTTCAATCCATTGATTTTAACATCATTGGATTTCTATTAGTGTGCATGGTAAATTGGATTCAATGTTATTGCAAAGAAAATTATACCCTATTTGTATTCAGCACATGGTATTGATTGCTTTTGGAGTAGGGTTTTCCAATGACATTTTCAAGAAGGTTCAACGCATATAGATTTATCCCTAAGGACTCGACGACATCTTCCAGATTTGCAATTTATTACAAGTCAGATTACTGAATGAAAAGTGTTTATGATTAACTTGGAAATGTATTACTGTCTCTGGATTTTTGATGTATTTGAAGCCAATTTGCGGTGATATTTGAATTTATTGCTATGAATGGTGGATTTATCAATGTGCGAAGTAGGCGTGTTCTTAAGAGCAAGATATAGCATCGTAGATATTTTAGGCTGAATTTGTTACTAAAAGCTTATCAATAAGTATCAAATCATTATTTGAAAGGTGACTTTATTTATGATGGTCTCTTCTTAATCCGAGCGTTTTCCTGGATACATTCTCAACTTACAGTTCAGAGTCCAGGGTGAATGGTCTTAGAGATACTGGCTAAGTTATCATCAGATCATGGTCAGATTGTCGATTCTATAAATTTCAAACAAATACTCGCTTCTCACGTCGCTATCACTCACACTTCGCATAAGGTTCGAAATGACAAGTGAGAAGTGAGATTCGAAGTGACGGGGAAATTACTTTACAGAATGCCACATCTTACGTAATCTCATACAAAATCTCACGTCCTATCTAGTTCATCTCGCTGACACGCTCGCAAGGGTAGCGCTATAGATTCGAATTATCGACCGAGTTTTTAGAATGCCAATCAAGAAGCTCACAGCAGATTCAGATTCCATGTTTAAAAAGAGAGCTTACAGAATCGATGCCCAGATTATCCAGACTATTAAAATCTGACACAGCCTTACGACTGGCATGTAGCGATTATAACCGGGACTAAGTAAAACTTTGGTTTGGACATGAGAGGGAATGGATGAAAGGAGACTGGCGAAAGGTATATCGGGTGGAATGTGATGCTTCTTGATTAAGACATAATTGCCAAGCTGGATGTCATCTGAGTTATATTTCCATTTTGTCCTCTGCTGAAGCTCTGACATACTCTTTTGATGGTTCATGATTTTATGGATCAGTGGCTTGAATTTAAATATACAAGCACAGTTAGCTGGAAAAGTTGGTCAGGGTCGGCCTTTTAAAACATACTGCGAGCAAATCGCAGACCTTTTGAAAATAGGAGACATTAGGAGTACCCAAAATCGGCGAGCGTGTATGATGACGGTGATGTGTGTGGAGGAAGGAGGTATGTAAGAATTTAACTTGGGTCATTTCTGTGGTTTTGAGGTTTAACTTGGATTTATACGCTTTGACACTATAATTTTTTTTCTGAATCAGTAAAATTATTTTTAACAAGATGAATTATTGATGGCGTAGTCATAAAAATAATCCCAATTCTCAATCCCGAATCCCCGATCTTATTTCACAATGAAACAAGACATTTTTAAGTCTTTAACATGGATTTTAATACTCATTTTAAATCTTAATCTATTAATTAACAGAACACTCACGATCGACACAAACGAACTATCATCTAAATCTTAAAACGCTATAATTTGGCACAGTATCACAAGCAAACTTATTTCTAAGATTTTTGAAGCTGATGACGCTGCAACCGGAACCTTATAATATTTGGAATAGAGCTGATTCCAGAAAGTCATCCTTTGTGTATGAGGGTTGATCTTCGGTTCTTCCACGAGCGGATGACCTGGAGAGCCACCGAAGTAGAAGTAGTTGTATGAAGAATTGGAAACAACAGCCCATTGGGTATTGTCGTCACGAGGTGTTGCGAAATTTGGCATACTGAAATAAGAAAAAAAAAACATAATTTATCAATCAATCAAAATAATTTATTCGCAATAAAACAGGGTAAATCATGAGATCTTGCTCAAAGGTGAAGACTAATTTAGCTATTTTTAAAACAGCATGCAAAAATTCACAGTTATATAGATACTTTCTGTTTGAATATGTATTTATAAGAATATAATTTTTTTTATTGACTTGTGATTGATCTTATCCTTAATCGTAGGAGACTCAACGATGACAATGGAAGATATTCTAAATAAATTGGTTAATTCATTAGGCATTAAATTTACCTCCGTTAAAAAGCCAAAAAGTAATTTTTAGATACTGTATGAATTTTGTTTTACTGTTATTTGCCCATTAAATGAAGCTTATAAGCTTCATTTAACGGAGAAATTACTCAGTCAAAAACATTTTGACAGGAGGTAGTTTGAAACCTAATTTCTGATTGCAGGGAGGGCTATTTAGAGATTTACTTTATAGGTTGATTTTCAAATGAATTCATTCGACAAAACCGGCGAGTTACGTGTAAATAATTTGATTCACCGACGTTGAGTGAGTCATACATTTCACAAATAGCAATCTATAACCCTGGGCAGTTGATAAAAAATCTATTTCTGAATCACAAAGTATACGAGGAAGACATTTTAGACCAAAATTGTGCAATGGTACTAAGTGATAAGGAATGATCTCATCATGTGGATAACTAGTCTACTATCTCATCGTATTTTAGTTATCACTAAACGCATTGACGTTAGATTTGGAAATGGAGTTAAAATAGGTTCATAATAAACTTGTTCACACTTTGCCCAAACTGGTTCTAAATATCAGGTCGTCTGCTTTAATCCCATGAAAAGTGTGGAAACCTTCTGAAGTATTATCTAGTTTGGTTAGTGAAAGCCTCTCCTGAATGACTAAACATATAATTTTGTGTTTAAGAAGGCACACCCGTTAGGGTAAATCATGTAGTTCTTTAAAATACTGACATCATACACGTTAATGGAATTTTAATTATAGGTTATATCATATAATCAAAGGTTTACATCATAGAAATAGGAAATCGCGGGTTATATTTGTACCAACCATTTGGATTTCAAAATGGGATATATCATAGAACAATATTATACTATATTTAAACTAATGTATTTATCTACTGTTTTTTAGTGTTTCAAATTAATAAAAAAATAGTGTTAAACTGTAGGATGGTGGTCTAATTTAGTTAGGTCTATTATTATTTTAGGTAATAGACGTAAATAATTATTTGTGAAACTTACCCAGTTTTAGCAAACGTCAGCAATCGTCTGACGAACGATACCATAGCCTGGACTCCTTGTTCAGTCAAATTTGTTTCAAATAGATAATCGAGGATTCCACCATGCTTTACACCATTCAAAGGTATCGCTGGATACGACCAATCAGCATTGGTGGAACCTCTATAGGCAAACTCGAATAAATACACTCTGGAAGATTTTGAAGCTCTTTCTAATGCGCCTCTAATAGCCGGCACCAATATTGAAGTATCTCCGTGATAATCTAAGTAATCTTCGATATCCATTTCTGTACTATTTCCAAAATAGAAGTTGAAAATCGACACCGAAGCATTATTTTTATTAGTTTCAGTATCAAATTCTAAATCTACTCCAAGGAATTGTGTGAAATTAACAAACATGGCTCTCTTCCATCTATCTGCTTCAGCTGCTCTTATTGTGCCTTCCCGATCGGTATAACCAATCAGATAAGGGATATCATTGTATTTTCCTGAACGCAGGATATTAATGGGAGCTTCAGTAATGAAAGAGTTATTTAGCTGCTTGTTTTCAATGCAAGGTGCAAATAGAACAGAATTATTTGTGAATTCGTAATCTAAAAGTGGCATCAATACTTCTATATCTGTGGTGACTAGAGATTGGGCAAGTTCTGCTGGGCTTTTTCCATTATACGCCAGTTTTGCCCCAACTATTTCAGCAAAGCCAATAGGATCATATGCAACAGCCCACGGAGCCAATGCTGATCCACTGAGAACAATGGCTTTATGTATTAATCCTTCAACTAATGGAGACATTGTTAATAAATCGACTAATGCTGCCCCTGAACCATGTCCAAGAAGTACAACATTATTCGGGTCACCACCAAATGCAGCAATATTAATTTTTATCCATTTTAATCCAAGGACTATATCTTTAAGACCAGCATTTCCTGGCGCCTCTGGTACTCCAAGACAGAGGAATCCAAAGATGGACACTCGGTAATTCAATGAAACAACAACTACATCTTTGGTAAATCGTCGTTTGAAAGCTGGAGTTAAGCCAGAGGTGGGTTGATCTTCGCTTTCCAGCCATACTAGTACGGGTTTTGAAGTAGTAGCATTCTCCGTGAAGATGTTTAGGTATAAGCAGTCTTCTTGTCCAACGTGTCCTGTAGAAGTTCTCTGAAGACAACGGATATTCTTGTCCATCGCATGGAACTCTGACGGGTATGGAGAAGCTGGGGTCGGAGCCTGAAATTTGATAGAAGATTATTTGAAATAAAATCTAATATCCATACTAATACTATAAACGCGAAAGTTTGTTTGTTTGTTTGGCTAAACCGCTGGACCATTTTTGGTGAAATTTGGTATGACTGTAGTTAAGGACCAGGGGTCAAATAAAGGCTACTTTTAGGCGCGATATAACCGAGTCCCACGCCGGTCTAGCCGCGCTATTATGGTATCTAATAGCGCAGTGGTACCCTACCGTTTATGCCTCTAAACTACAAGGTCTTGAGTTCGATGCTTGTTCAAGTTAAAATGGAGTAGGTCAATGAACCCTGTGATGTTCACTCTAGAGTCAGAACTCCTCAAGGTGTATAATAAATGTTATGACGGTCTAATATCAGATCGGACAAAATCTTAATCCTTGTTTGTCTAACAAATGTTTCTCTTGGGGTCAGTCCTAGATTTACAAAGAAAAATTTTAACACGGAAAATCGTCTAAATTTATATATCCAGTAAAATAAATTTTTACATTTAATTCTACGAAAAACTAGGCGCTATCGGTAATTGATAAGATGAAGGTGTGGACGTAATAGATAAGGTCAAGTGAGGGCCAAGAACCGATTTATTGACTTAGATGGACGGCAACATGCTACAGTGAATCATACGTTTAATGGCGTCCATAGCCTTTTTATCCAAGCGTGTCTTCCAGTTGCACCAGCTTACAGGTGGCATACTACTATCTTTTAAAACCATGCAAGAACGATTGAGTTTTTTAGGCGATAATAAAAGTTGTTCAAGTATTCAGATTGGGTTTTAAGATGATGCCAGTTTATAATGCGGAATTTTTCACATTTTCTGATAAATTCTAATCTAAGTACAGAAATTTACAGAATAGATAATGATCATCTTACAAAATGCAATTGTATAATCTTATCATTTGATAAAGCCAAAAGGCATCAAAATAAAGACAAGGTTAAATGTGTAACTAAATTGTTAAATGTTCCTAAATTTGTTATGGTATGGTTACTACTATATGAATAAAATAAATAAATATAAAAGGACAAAGCACACAGATTGAGTTAGCCCCAAAGTTAGTTCGAGACTTGTGGTTATGGGATACAACCTCAACAATACTATATTTTATAACAAATACATACATAGATAAACATACAAGACCCAGGTCAACCAGAAAAATATAATTTTTCATCTTGACCTGACCGGGGATCGAACCCGGGACCTTCCGTGTAGCGGTCAGGCATGCTAACCATTACGCAACGAAGGTCGTCCTATGAAATATAATATGAATGCACTTATCATCATCCGAGTCTGTTTCCGAGTTGCATCAACAGGTTATGCTTTAGAGCCCAGGGTGTGCCTTTAATTATGATCCTAGATTCACTACATGGTACAGCATAGTTATTACAATGAAGCTGACCAATGTGATCAGTCCCGGGGTCTTAGCCAACGTAACAATTTCAAAACGCTAACGTTTGTCGACTAGAACAAAATGAAACTATGGGATTGACATAAGCTGCACTAAATCACGTGGTGGATCTTCTGTCATACCATACCCATCGTCGTCATTCGATAAAGTTTTGAAAGTGTGACTTTGGCTAAGACTCCAGGGCGCTTAGCCAAAGTCACAATCGCAAAACGTTAACAAAGTACGACAAGAACAAAACGTATAAAATTAACATAAGACTGATCACGTGATTTACCGCAGCTTATGTCAATCCCATAGATTATGTTATTGTCAACATTCGTTAGCGGTTTTAAAATTGTCACTTGGCTACGGGTGCAGGTGTATTAGTGGCCAATACTTTCAGATTTTTAAAGCTGCCTAAAGACATCTGAAACAGCCTATGCCGTCTGGCGATAATAGCCGGGACGAACGGCCTAACGTGCCATCCGTATCACGGAGGAGCTAAAGATAGAAATGCTAGTGGCAACCAATGCAAGCTAGGCCGCGCTCACTGTCACTTGACTCGCGTTATCCCAGCTAGACTATACCGAGCTTCTCAAAAGCGGGATTAAAACTGATGGCTAATACCTACTTTCTTTAAATTACTTTTTTTAGTACTTTAAATTGCTTTACCCAAAGATTGACTGTCGGATAATGCTTTTAGCATTAAGTCCGCCTGTTGTCCTTTAAATTTGTATTTTGAACAATAAAGGTGAAATAAATAAATAAAAATAAATAAATAAATCAGCTTAGATACAGACGGTTTGAACAAGTGTTTTTCAATACTAACCTTGAGACAGCTCTACAATATAATTTACTCTACGGTATAATAATAACATTAAACATTCCAAGTAGGTCTACCTCCGATAAGGATTGTTAAACCGTGGTATTGTATCTAATTACTATGGCAGAAAGGTTTAATTTCAATGGTCAGAAGGAATTATAAAAAAGTTATCGTAGAGGTTTATATATCGACAATCAATAGGTAGGTACTGATTTTCTTTTGCCACACGACTTAGATACAGTAAGCCAAATTTTAAGTAACTAAAGTATAGGTACCTATTTTTCTATATAGCTCACTGTGCCTTTGTATAAATATCTAAGATACATAATGTGTATCTACTGATTCCAAATCTTTTGCTAAGTAGATTGTCTTTCAGACACAATTATGTATAGGTAGGTCAATCTAAAAATAACCGGTATTTCACAACTTTTAGAAACAGATTTCAATCTAGATAAACAAAATGAACTATTACACACTTATAGTACTAAGCTACAATAATAAAAACATCCCAGCAAGTTTACCTTAAACCTGTTTACTCCCGACACGGGTCCTCCGTACCTCAAGCCATAAAATTCGAAATATTCATCCCCGTATCCTACCACAACACCTTCTGTTGTATTTACACTCAACGTCCTTTGACTCTGACCACGGGTTGCCGCTAAAAAAGCACTTAGAATAATAATTAAATACATTTTTAAAATGCGCGTGCGCTCATGAGTAGAGTCGAAAAGCGAATGAAATAAAATCACTAAAAACGCCGGCTTAACGATGCTCTGACGCAACGATTACGTTTCAAAACCAATGTAAAGATAACGTATTACAACGAAGTCCATTGACGAGTTCTTTCAAGGAATTAAGACGTATGCCCTGTTAAAACATCAATGAATCGTTTGTATTACTATTGAGTCTACGTTTTGTTATTCATTGTTTACTCATTGGGTAACATGGATGCGGTTTTAGTACATAGTGTGCAAGCCTGTGGGGTTTTTATAGTGATGTAAACAAAGGTTTGGACAGGTGTAGTTTTATCGGAAAAAAAATTCAAATGACAAAGGGCTATTGACTCATCATATTTTATTGACGTAATTGCTTGGACTCTCTTGATTGCCTGGTACTGTTTCTAGTTAAAAACCTGTCAATTTTTTTCAGGATGTTCAATACGTTAAACTTCCACTTTTAAAAGAAATTTGAAGTGTTTACCAGTCAGTATCGCTGGGATGTGTGAACGCAAAATTAGTATTACAACTTTCGTTGTCGAATCAAACCTAAAAACAAAGCGTCGAGTATTATTAAGCAGAAAGAGATTGAGGCACTCTTTTTCCCCTTGGGTTCTTATTATTTTCACTATTCTAGGTATATGTTACTTAGTAAAGTCTATGGTTTTGATCTGGTACTCCCCTGAAATCCTTTCTGCTGTTTTTGCTTCGAGCTAGCCACAACAATGACTCTACCATAGGTACTTACATGCTCTGCGGTTGCAAGGTCTAATGGTATTTAAACTTTTGATTTTACCGACTTCGATTCTAAACCCCGACCATTTTTGAATAATATTTTAAGAGAGGATACTTTTGGAACATTTTGCGAAAATAAGGAAAAGTTATCATCCATGGTAGGTACTTTTTTTTACTTCGTGTCGTAAATTTTGCAGCCTTTCTCTATACAAAACTTTTACTAAACCAAAAAAAAATAAACTAAACTACTAATTGGACGAATACGGGTGGTATTCCCGTGTGGCGTAAATAATCATTACGCCACACTGGAATGCTCCTTTTTCTAGCTAAGATTTATTTAAATATATTTAATAGTGTAGAATGTATTTTATAGGAAATATTCTTGTGTAAAAAAATGTTTTCTACAAAAGAATAATTACATGGTAATTGTTACCTGATGATACAAGTAAACAAATTGGTATCTTAATTGATATTTACTGACGTCACAAGTCACAACTATATAACATACCTACATCAATGACAAATGTGTAGTAAAATGACGATTTACAATTAATTTACTACGAATTTACAAGGTCATGAAGGTGACTAATTACTTTGCAGAAATTCGTATAAGCTTTGTATTATTCATATATTGTGGTTCAAATTATTTACTACTAAGAGAATTGCAACTAATTATGATGATGAGTAAAGTTGCTGAAAAGAGAAAAGATGGGAGAAGGAAAAAACTTTGGTTGCGGAACATCCGAGTGGACCGGGACAGCAAGCGCAGTATAGTTAATCCAAAGAGCCTAAGACAAGGACAGAATAACCTTCACAAGTTGGACAGGCACCCTTAGAAGAAGAAAAACAAAATTTACCATTTACAGACGATCCATCATATATCAAAGTTACGGTGCCTAGAATGAACCTAGACATGAATTTCTATTACTACCTACGCCTGAGAAAAAAAAGGATGGCCTATTTTTATGCCGAAAAAAACATGGCTGACGTCTTTTGATAAATAAATAAATACGGATGAATCACACAGATTGAGTTAGCCCCAAAGTAAGTGAGACTTGTGTTATGGGATACTACTAACTCAACGAAAGTTTATAACAAATACATACATATATAGATAAACAGCAAAGACCGTTAGAGAGGGACAATCAGAAAAATACCATTTTTCATCTTGACCTGACCGGGGATCGAACCCGGGACCTCTTAAGTAGCGGACAAGCATGTTAGCCATTACGCCAGGGTGGTAATGATGTAGAAATGTAGTTTGAAGGTATGAGAAACGAGGAACAATGCTTGTGCATTGTTAAGGAATCTCTCCATTGACACCTAATTGCCATATAATCTTTTGTGTGAGGAATAGGACGAATGTCAAAGGGTTAATGTACGTGGGCGTTCAAATTGCGACATATGAACTTACATACTATACGATCAATTAAAATTTATTGTTGACGAGGTGTATTTTGTAGTCGAAATAGTTCATTAGTACTTGCTATTTGAAATGAATTTCAAGCTCGTCTGAATTTAAATGTGTTACTTATTAGTGGTTTGTTTAAAGAATCTTTATAATAATTAAGTAGAGTAAATTATGGAGGGATTTTACTATTATAATAGCAAAGATAACATATTGTTTACATTTCAAACCTTGATGGAACTTAAGTTCCATGTTATTCGTATCAGCTCGTTTTAAAAAAAATATGGCCCTTTATTTAATAATTTCTTCCCCTATCATCTTATTTCGTTTCGTTTTAAGGCTAAAATGGCTCACAATTCTACAAAAGTAAGAATCAATGAAGAGCGACACATGAATTTGCGAATAACTAAAGAACGACACTATTCAATCTACATGGTATTGGTACTAATGTCTTGCTATGCAAAAATAAATTAGGTACTTTGTACAACCTGCGACTGTTTTCATTTCAGTCTGATTGGCACTATTACTGGCATGTTCAGCAAGTTCTTTCCTTTTTTCTTCAGCAAACTCAATTAGTCCAAGGTGCTGAAGGTACGACTGCAAAAATTATATGTTTTACATTCTAGAACATTCTCGACCTTATCGTGTTGTATTAAAGCTGGTAGCGACTGTAGAGTTTAGTATGTATAGTTCACTTGCCTAGTCAGCACATGCATATATTAGCATGGCATCAGCTGGTTATTTACCGAGGCCTGAATAATTTAGGGGCTTATATTAAAATTTCATAATTAATCTTAGTCTGGAACATGGACATATACGTTTAATATTTTATTTTAGAAATACAGCTTACTTTTTAAAATATGGAGTGTATTTGACTATGCAATGTAATTTCCCACAGGCACAAAATTAGTAATAGTACTCGCAGGTACGTAAATTTAAAAATTAAAATATGCAATTAGTATTTGTACTCCTCTAGTCCGTGTCGTGGTGGTCTGGTCTTGGTCTTAGATTTAAAAATAGATCACCTCCTCTCTTATCATGGTGTCAAAAGATGAAACTTTGCGAATAAATCCTCCGGATTTCACTAAACAGAAATCATCAATATCTGGCAAATCTTACAAAAACAATGTACTTACCTAAATTCTTATTTAATGTCTTGTACTTCGTAGAAGAAAAACAAAAACACATCGCGTTCAAGCAGATTCCTTTATTCAAAACCAAACGGCTTGAGATGCAATCAAGAAAACGCTGGGATGAATATATGAACACGCTTTTTTGATTGATTTGATTGTTGATTTGTATGTTTGATGAAAATCTTAAGTAATAAATGTCTAGGTATTCTATTCTAGATTCAGACGATTGTTTTAGTTTAATTATTATAAGTCTGATGCTGAGAAATGGTGCAAATTTTCAAATTTGGAATACAATTTGCTCATGTTCACAGATGGCCAGTATTACTGGTATTGCAAATGAGAACGATCCATTGGAACGGAGATTGGCTTCATAGTTTCAAACCGAGTTCAAATCACAAGCTAACTGTCGATTAAGTATTCACGCGGCGTTTCTAGCTGAGCCCGTCCATACATGCAATATGAACTAATTCGACACTAACATTCTAACTAGTTGCTTTGATAGATGGCACGTATTTCATACTGTGCCCGGACCATTTTAGGTTTTAAATATTCATCCTACATATAGGGATTATTTTAAATAACTCAATAGAGCTACATATGTCGGTAAAGATATAATTCTCTAAGTATTATTTGTTTGCCCTGTACGCAAATTTGTATGTTCTCTCGTGGTTCCTTCGTATCTTAAGTATATTTAGATGATTTGTTGTCATTGGTAAATAATGTATCTAGATGAGTAGTTTGTAATGTAAGCAGCGAATGTAAAATAAAAAAAACATTTGTTTACTTGTTTGTCTTCCCATCAGCGTGTATGTTTAGGTATATAACATACGTGATGGAAAACACAGCCTCAAGACTATAGGCGCATGTAGAACAGGAGTTTTTAGCGTGCTTTGCTCACCCTGGTGAAACAAAAAGAGCAAAGTGGCATATTTAATTCCGTCAGGCGTAACCTAGAGTTATATTGGAGTCTTCTCTACCGACTGGTACCGAAAGTTTTACTACTACCGAAAGATTAACTTTGGCATAATTTAACAAAACCATATATCAGCCTTGTATAAACAATGAGTCTACCTATAGTTTTGGCTAACTACAGGTCTAGTTGTCTGGTTAAAATAAAAACCCAACTTAATTTTCTTCCTACTTTTTTTACACCGGTCTTAACTATTCAAAATCCTATAATAAGTACAGACACTGTAGTCCTTTGCAAAACCATAGGTACCTTTTTAGTAGTAAAAATTACTTTTGATGTAAAGTTAAAAGACAATTCGTTTAATTGTACCTACATCAATGGGCATAAGTATCTGACAGAGAATCGACCTGCTCTGAAGATACTTACAAATATTTATAAAAAATAGTAACGGCGGAGACTTCAGACACCATGGGTCTAAAATATTTAACTACCTGTCCCTTTCATAATCATCAGCATTTATATTTACATCTCTATCGTGGCTTCAATTCTTCTCTTCAACAAAGACTTCTTTTTATAACACTTTCAAGGGTGCCTTTCTTACAATGAGAACTACACTACTACACATATAAAGTGTTTTGGCCACATTACTAGTTCAATGCTCCTTAAATTGACGCTATTATTGATGTTGACTTACACCATTAATTTGCTGTCTACTGTACTCTAAATACGATGTGATAAAGACGGAAACTGAGTGAAAGAGATGGCTGTGATATTTATAAAGAATTAGAGGGAGATGTGTATAGATAGATGTTTGTTTTTGTAGTTCCGTCGGTTAGTTTATTAGTTGCGAATGTTGTGACCGCAGAAACGCGGCCAAGTGGCGTTTAAATTTAATTTTAGTGTTGTGATACCGTTTTAATTGGTTTTTATTTCAAATTGAATGCAATATAGTGATAAAAATATTAATTTTTGTGGTTTTGTTATATTTATTGTTTTAGTTTAGTGATGTAAGTTCAAAGGTCAGAATGTGTGCTGGAATCATTAAACTAATAAAGGTTTGGTTGATTTTTATGAATATCAAAATAGCGCAACTCTATAAGTTTGTAACCGTTACCATTATAACAGTATAAGTAGCGACCCCCCGGCAAAAGTAAAAGACCGCGGATCATAGAATAGAATAGAAAAACTCTTTATTGCACCAAACAAATGTATACATAATTCTAAAGTCATACTGTTTACTTCGCGTGTATTTTTTTGCTTTTGCTGGATAATTTTGTCTTGTGTGTAAGTAGCGACGAGTTAGTATATTATGTAAGTGTTGATACTTTTTGTATGTGTTTGCTCACCACGCGTACAGAATGTGGCAGACTTTTTCACGTAGAAATAAGTGCGTGTGGCGTCTCCAGGTGAATTAATGCTCTGTTACCAGGTTAAGAAACCTGTATTTTTAAGACCTAAAAATGGTCTTTAATTATGGAAAGGAAGTATAGGAGGTTGATTTAATGAAACTATAACCTTCTAAAGTCGATATTTCTTAGGAAAAAACAGTCGTCCGAAACCGTAAAACAAAGATCGATGAAATGTATGATCTGGTTCATTATTTTAGCAGGTTTTGGTCCCTGATTTTCACAGACAATTTATTTCAATTGTTGCTTTATAACAAATAGAAAAGATAAAATTTAAAGCGGTTCC
This sequence comes from Apomyelois bistriatella, assembly GCA_947044815.1. Lineage (NCBI taxonomy): Eukaryota > Metazoa > Arthropoda > Insecta > Lepidoptera > Pyralidae > Apomyelois > Apomyelois bistriatella. The sequence continues at coordinate 2,702,542 of OX345705.1, forward strand.
TCCACTCCCTATACTCCCTGATACAACAATTTTTTTTTGCATTAAAAAGCTGCTGGTTCGGTAAAGTCGGCTGCAGAGAAATATGACCTCCTTACAATAGTGATGATACTTGTGGCATGGGGGTCAGATTTCTCTGCAGCCGACTGTACTGTACATTTGATTTTATTTTATCTTGCATTAAAAGGCAGTAACACAACTGACAAACTTCGTTCTGTTCTTTCGCATTTTGCAGTTCTATCATTCTTGTAAAGTGTATTTATCTTTGGCAAAAAACTTTTAATGGGCTCCACCGTCTGGCGCCGAATACAATAATATCAGCTCGTTAAATGACAAGTACCTAATGTACTTTTATATCTTTTTGATACTAATGTTTTTAAAGAAACATTAAGATACCGTTTGAAGTATTGCCCTGACATCGCTCTAATATATATTTTATTTATAGTATTTATAGTTAAATTTCTACGGTTTTTTATTGCTAGCCGCATCGCTTATGCCATGATTCGCTTCCCCGAATTCTCTCAGCCGATTTTTACGACCTGCGCGGTTAAAACAGCTAATCCATACTTCCATACTAATATTATAAATGCGAAAGTCTGTCTGTCTGTCTGTCTTCACGGCTAAACTGCTGGACCGATTGTGATGAAATTTGGTATGGATATAGTTATGCACTAGGAGTCAAACATAGCCATATATATACTTTCGGGCGCGATATAACCGAGGCGCACGCGGGCAGAGCCGCGGGCAACAGCTAGAAATTATATATGTTACTTTACTACCAGACGAGCACCGAAGCAAAATAAATACACACATCAATTCTTTTCTCAAATCACAAATGCAGAAATAATAAGCAGAATTCCTACAAATAATGGCCGTACCGATTACTGTTAGACCCTCCTTTCTTTTGTTCGGTTATTGGAGACGACCCTGGCAATTAATGGCGGGAATTATTTCCTCTGAATAGATATCCGTACTGAAACAACCGACTTTATCGTTTGGGTAGGCGGAGTACTAACATAATTATCGATCTTACTTATCCAAAACCAAAATTTTTCATTAAATAAAAAAAAATATATAATGACAAATTATACAGATCGACCCAGTCCTTTCATATTTTTGTATTATGGGATTATTTTTTAACAATACAAATAAATAAATTTGGTGTCTATTTATATTCCATATATATAAAAGAATGTCGTGTTAGTTACACAATTTATAACTCAAGAACAACTGAACATATTTGGCTGAAAATTGGCGGGGAGAGCTTAGAACTAGAAGGACATCTTTCATCCCGGGAAAAAGTTCCCGAGGGAATTTCACGAATAAGGGAAAAAGTATTAATATTTTAACCTACACCATCTAAACCACTAAATTCGTAATAATTTAAGTACACACAAGCAAAGGACACTAGATATAAATTGTCTATATGTTTTACATACTACAAAGCTCAATAATTCTCAATCTGTATGATTCCTATATTAACTTAAAAAATTGTTGATCAATATTATGTTTGTTATAAGAGAAAATAATTTTCAATAAATTAGGACAGCCTAACCTAACCTACCTGATAAACGCTCTTAACACGTTAGCGGACACTTTTGAAAACACTAGAAGTTTAATTGTTATAACTGCTATAGCAGTCGTGTGTCCGCCAACGTGTTAACTGCAGCTTTACACATTTGGTGGTTACTATCCTCCGACCAATAGAGCGAGTAATTATTTGAAATAAACAATTAACTTTATAATATAAACCATAAGGCTCTTTTCTCCATTGTTTTCCACCATCAATTTGATTCTAAGACCCGGAATTTGAAGATATGAATGCAAAATTCATTTGAAACGTTGGTAAATTGCCGTTAGCGGTAGATAAATGAGGTCAGATTAAATCATACGCAGAAAAGCATTTTAAAATTAATGTCTAATTAATTTTGTACTTTCATTCTCTCGTCTAAGTGCTGTGCTTGTTGGTAGAGTCAACGTCTTTATTTGTTCAGCTTGACTTTTCGCATTCTGTACCCCTAGTATGAGATTTTATAAACGCAGACGCTAGTGACTGCGTTAAAATTTTGTCTGAAAAACCTGTACAGCATCCCTGACGATAGTAAGGCAACTAAGAAATCCCATACAAAATCCTAACGCAGTCGCTATAGCGTCTGCGTTTATCAAATCTCATACTAGAGGAGACTACTGATACGACTTTTCTCATGTTTATCTGTATTTTTCTATTTTTTTGTCTTCATTATCGGGTATTTCTTTCCTTCTATCTAGCTTTTTATAATGGTTTTGCAAAAACCAGTAGCCGTATCAAATGCACATCCACTTTTTCCCTCTTCTGTCTTACTGCTCTCTTGTTTCTCTTCGTTGTCAGTTTCGTTTCGTGCGACTGCAAACTTCTCCAAGAGCCCCACTTTTGCTCACTGCTGAGCGTGTATCTTTATGTACAGTGGGCTAGAGGTAAGAGTAACATAACCTGCTTAGTTGCTCTTATCCCTTATCTGGGGTACATATCTATGTGGTACTTATGCTAAACTGGAATACATTGTGTTTGTGTAATGAAATAAATAAATTAAAAAGAAAGAAGTATAGAGATAAAGAAATATAGAGAAGTTACACCCATGTCTTATAAAAGTGGTCACTAGTGGCCTCGTAACGTTACGGGTTCTATGTTCCATGCAGTAGATGAGGAATCAGAACACTATCTTCAGGGATAAAACATATGAATACCTAAGTGACGTCTTGAATTTTTCAAAAACTTTGGTTATCACGAGTAAAATTACCCAGATCTTAAGGAACTGCTAGCTGTACCAGCCAACATCGCAGTTTGGCTTCGATCCAACTCGCTACTCGTGCTATCAGCCTTTCCACCAAATTAGGCCTTATTTCTCAAATTGCAGACGAAATCTTATATTTTGTTTCGCAATGCTAAAAGCAGTGATTTTTAAAGTGAAAACTTTTGAGCGGTATTGTGCACTTTTTGGCATGGGTAAAAAATGTTGAACTCGCGTCAGAACACGTGACCCTGTACCTCTAGTATGAGATTTTATAAACGCAGAAGCTAGCGACTGCGTCAGCGATTTTGTATGACAAACCTCTACCCCCCCTGGTGGGTAGTAAGGTAACTAAGAAATTCCATACAAAATCCTAACCCATTTGTTAGCGTCTAAGTTTGATAAATCCCTTTATTACACTGATATATATATATATATATATATATTATACTGATTAAAAGACGTAAAACGAAGTGTGTACTTTTTGAGATGGGTACAAAATTCTTAACTTGCATCGGACTTGTTTTATTTTTATACATATCTTTTTTTCATATTTATATCCATATTCGGCTCAGATTTTCGGGAAATCCTTTCTTAGCTCACGCCTACTAATTAATTTCAGCCGCTTTTATTACTGGACATATGACCCACCCAATGATCTCCAGAATAACGACAAGACGTTTGGTTCAATTAAGATTAAGTATATAAGAAGCGATTAAGATCACCCCTGTTTTAACTAGCGTTCTTAAGTACCCTTAACATAAGTATGAAAAATCTGATATTAATTAAGAGGACTCCAAAACTTTATCTAAATCGAGTTTTCAGGGCTTTACATTTTGATACTATGCTTTCTTATTTCCATTATAAAACATAAAAACTAAAAAAAATCTGTAAGTTATGACCTGATTTAAGACAAAATTTACAAAGACCATCATTGGGCTACTTGGCCTTACAAAAAAGAAAGAATGTTTTAATTAAACCGGATTAAATTCTTTCTACAAAATTGAATCCCTAATCGTCCTACTTAACAAAACTCCTTTCGAAAAGATACAAAAATATGTTTTCTTTCTATGGAGTTAAGAATCTAATTTGAATTTCAAATAGACAAGACTTTACATTACGAGGAGCAGAGATGTAACAGATTGGAAATGGGTCTTTTAAAAAAATAACACAGCTCGGTCTTGTCAAATTAAGAAGACAAGAAATTGGTTAACGTGGACTAGGTACATACCTATCTACTGTTTTATTAAATTTTCCTTTGCGCCGACAAAGCGAACGAACCAGAGACCCGATTTGAATTTTAGGAAGAAAACAACCGGGAGTATTCTCTTTTTTTTTTGTTAAAATTGTATCGTGCCAGTATTTTCTAAACGAAATATTATTTTTTCTTAATTACACAATTTCGTAATTCACGAAAAAGTATTCGCGAATCGTGTGTTATGCTCACCATTCACCACAGTAGCACCAACAATGTTATTTGTATGCTACCTAGCTACGTTAAATATGCTTATTAATAATCCATATGCACTAAGAACTAAATTAATTAGTCCTATTTTAAATTGATGAATTTGATGAAGATTTAATGTAACTTATTTGTTACAGGTAAGAAACATCACCATCATCCTATGATTGTGTATGAGTGAGTGATTAGTACATAATATAATTATTTCATGAGTGATAGTGTAAGACCAAGACCTTATCATTCCTACCATACACTATCTCGCGCTCAACATCATCATTTCGTGTAGGTGACACGGTCAATCGACCAAGCATACCCTGATGTCAAAGTTAACGACTACCAGATGGCATCCGGGGCTCACGGCTTAACGTGCCTTTTGAAGCACGGAATTATCGCTCGCTTAAATTGAGTAAGAGGGCTATTTCGAAAAATATTATATTCAGGCGCTCTTAACTCCACGACATGAATGAATGACTTAAAATAAGTGTAAAATTTCAGTAGAGTTTTGGCGCCAAGCTTAAGTCACTCGGATATCGTCATTGTAATTATTTTCCATTATTTGTGTTTTTTCGAGTATTTGTGCATAATAAAGGTGGATTATTATTCACTAAATGTTCGTAAACAAGCGTGAGTGTTGGTAAGTGGTACAATGCCGTATAAGTGACTTTAATTCTTGTCACCGAAATCTCCCAAAATAATGCTAAGTGAAATTTTTCTTCACTTAGCCCTCTGACTAACTTGATTTTACTAGACATGACCACTGATTTGACTTGACTCAGTGACTTGACTTGTGTTGAATGAAGAAAATTCATATAAAACTATACTGGCAAAAATAAGCTATATGTTTGATTGTCATATGGTGGAGTAATTCCAGAAACAAAAAAAAAATATCTGCCTGATAACCATAATCGCTTCACAATCTTCATCTAAACTCGAGTAAGTGGGCTATTCCGAAAAACACGATATTCAGACTCTTGACTCCAGCTCTTATCTTACCGCGTCATAACCAGGGCCAGGAGCTCAGCTGGATCGATCGCTTTAAGTGCACTTTTGGTTATCACCTTGCTCGACCTAATTCCTGGATTCCTTTGAATAACTATATCTATAGAGCTAGTATTTTGACTCTTCCATAAATAAAATTACATATTTATCCTCCCATACTACTGGCAAGGGTTTCTTTTGAAATAAGTAGCACCCTTGTACCTACTACCATTAACCAAATTTGCTAATATTATAAATGTTAAAGTCTGTCTGTTATGCTTTCACAGCCATACCTCTAGACTGATGCCGATGAAATTTGGTATAGATATAGTTAGAGCCCAGTGGTCATACATTAGCTACTTTTAGGGGCGACATAACTGAGCAGAGCCCCGGGCAATAGCTAGTTGTTTATAAAGTTGAAAAATGTAAAACATGGAGATACCGCTGTCTTTTCGTCTGCATATTATAGGGAGCCGTTATAGATTGTCAATTCTTTATAAATAATGTTCTTATCTATGTTTTTATATTTAAAGGGTCACCATGAAAAATAATATATGTAAATTTAATATCTACAATTGTCAAATTAAAAATTCTCCATAAAACAAAACAGATATATTAAACAAAAACAGTTTTATTTGGATTTCGCCGTAAGTCCTTATTCAAGAGTCTGCAGGTACTAGAAATCTAGATGCGTAAAATCCAGTCGCGCTTGGCTGATTTTATTTCTAAAATCGATTTCGAATTTCGGTTGATTAAGCGGGTTCTATAGAAAAGCTGCACTAATATCTGAACTCGAATTTCTAAAGTTGTTCATGCGATTAGGTCCATGTGTTAACTGGAACGGAGCGAGATACGTTCGGAAGAACATTATCCTTGTGTAGGTTCCATTTTACGTAAAAAGTCCTTTTTTTAATGTTTTTAAACGCTCATAAGGTTATGTTATTTTACTGTTTCTTACCACACTAAACATTAAATTTCAAAATTAGTAAATGAAATTAAGTTTTGCTGTTCTCCTTATTCTTGTAGAGTCGAAATGACTGTTTAATTATTTTGACTTGTACGAGTATTAAAGGACTGCTAAAATAATGACCAAAAAAACAGTATGCACTTGAAATTGATTACTGAACTATATTTAATTTTACTGGTTGCACTGAAGACATTACATCTATATTAATAACTATTTAATTATTTGGTTGTATTTTACATTTGTAAAAAACAATGAACTTAAACGAAAAACATGCTCTTGTTTTGCGCGCCAATGATCATTACAACTTATTTTTATGGTGGCCAGTACTTAGGTTTACTTCTTCACATCCAACTACTGTTCATGAGTTTAAAAGATGAGCCATAGACTGAACAGCCTCTGAACAGATATACCCAAATTTTTTTTGATTTGTTTTAAGAACTAGCTTTTGCCCGCGGCTTTGCCCGCGTGAACTTCCCTCGGGAACCTTTTCCCGGAATGAAAAGTACCCTATGTACTTCTCCTGGTTCTCAGCTACCTCCCCACCAAAACAAATATTGAAACTAACACGACTTTCTTTTATATATTTAAATATATAGTAATAATGAATACTAGCGACCCGCCCCGGCTTCGCGGTTGGAATGATATATAATACAAATATTATACATATAAATCTTTCTCTTGAATCACAATCTATTTAAAAAAATCGCATCAAAATCCGTTGTGTAGTTTCAAAGATCTAAGCATACCTACATAGGGACAGATAACTGGAAGCGACTTTGTTTAATACTTTGTATGTAGTGATAGTGATAGATACTATTCAAGAAATCACATCAATGCTGAAATTTTCACACCAGCCATAAAATAAATGGACAGTAATCAGGGTCTCTTCCAAATGAAGAAGCATTTTCTTAGATTGCTTTTATATGATCTTAAATAATAGTCCATTTCGAACGACTTTTTACTTCATCAGTTTGCTAGCGTGTTTCCTTTGTTGAACTATATAGTATACTAGTATACTATGCAGTATTTTATAATCTGTGGTTAAACAGACAAAGCGCTAACGATTGAACTCCTAACACATCCCATCAGAGCCTTATTAATATTAAAAGGACTTTCCTATTTAAATTAGGCCCGTGCCTATCGCAGAGAATGGGCCTTCCAGTGAGGCGACAATGATGGTAAGATAAACAGTAAATTTAAATGAATTATTGGATATTTTGATTGAGTATTTAAATACCTTAAGGTACGTTAGTACTATTAGGTCTTTGATTATTTAGGTATTCTGTGCTTAAGGTACCTGAAATAATGATGTGAGTAAGGATCTCCTGATCCAGGAAATCGTTTTTGTTAAGGAGCTCGATAGTATTAGCTAGGACTGAATTACCCATTCATGTCTAAGCTTTGGCACTAATCACGGTAAAGATAGGAGCACCAACCCCGCTCCTATCACTGGGATCCAGCCTGAAGCGTACCAATCCCTCGTCCGTGCCTACCTATGTTAAACTACAGTTACATTTGAACACATATTAAAATTATTAACAGCAATATCATATCAATATCAAATACTAATAAAGGCCATGTTAAATCACTAGAGCACAATACACGTCTGCAACGCTCGGCGACCCCAAGGAGAAGAGAGCGTTACACTCATACTCACCCCGACACTACTACTGCCAAGAGGGTTTTACCTGTAGTGGGGCGATACTTGTCACGTGTTACCGGGCGCTAACAATAGTCTAATAGGCATGGGCGTTCTTAATGATCGCACGTGTCAAGCGATAGTGAGCGCGGCTTGGCTTGGATGGGTCATCACTAGTGGCATTTCTATTTGATTGAATAACAGTTTATAAATTTTCTGTCTCTGTCCCCTTATTCATAAAAGAAACCGTTTGTTTATGTGCAATAATATTCATATGGCTAATTTGAGATATATTGTGGCTGACTGCGTTATGGGCTAAATATATTTTTGCGTGTCAGAAACTGCTACCAACTTGACTGTTCATAACATGACCTGGTTTTGTGTTAAACACTCGGAAAATTTGCTCTCTAAACTTGATTAAGCATATAAATTGGATACCACACTCGTTCATGACTTACATGCTGAACGGGTTCACTCTTATTTGTCAGAAATAATTCCACAACACCAAACAACAATCTATCTGTGACAGCTTTGAAACCATAGATTAAAAAAATGCCTGGTGTCAAAGACCGCGCGTGGTTTTCAAATTTTATGTTTGAACCTAAAAACTATAAGGGTGGGTTACACCAAAGTACCAGTTAAGTCAAATGTACCAGCAACAATTACTGTTAACTATAACCGTATAGCGACATAGGTTACACCGTCGTATTTTGTACCATAGTAGAAAATTCAGCTTTTATAAGTTTACCTCCGCGGACGTCATTATACTTGTAACCCTGGTAGGTTACAAGTATAATGACGTCCGCAGAGGTAAACTTATAAAAGCTGAATTTTCGCATCGGCAGTTAAATAAAACCTCATTTTATCGACCATTCTCACATTACAAAGCAACAATGAAACCTACATTAAGCTCTTGTCATGAAATATTAATTAAATAAATTTTAACAACATTGAACACGCGATCCAACCTGGGCGTTGTTTGAAAATTAAATAAATATAATTACTTGTAAAAAATGTTAAAGTAGATTTGAAGAGTCATGATATGTATGTACAGTCTTGAGCAGATAAACTGACCTATCATACTGAACGTAATTATCATAATCATCATCATTTTGTGTAGGTGATACGGTCAATCGACCATACACACCCTGGTGTAACCGCCTCTCGGCCTCTGACGAGGTTCCTGTAACGACTACCAGATGACAGCCGGGACCAACGGTTTAACGTGACTTCCGAAGCACTGAATCATTTTTGTTGTCAGACAATCAGGTGATTCAAGCCTGTAATGTTCTAACCAAACTGGAAATAACAAATTATGCTTCCCGTGGGAATTGAACCCATGACCCTCAGGTTTACAGGCGAACGCCTTAACCACTGGACCACTGAGGCAGGCACCACTGGTCGTAATGACCGAGGGTTAGTTTTATCTGACCCCAACTGTACAGTTTTACCCGCATCTACGCTGTCATAGTACTTTGTTAGATCGCCCAATAAGTCTATGCTTGTTTTTTAGGTGATCTAACGATCTTTTCTTGTTAAAGTATCCACATACTAAATTTCATCAAAATCGGTTCAATAATGGTTAGAACTGCGCCCGCGCTTTAGCCGTGTTCGACTCTACTCTTAATCATACTGATAATAATAGTGGGGCTCCAACTAGTATTTGACACGGGCTGGGAGTTTATTTCATTCATATTGATTTAAAACTAATGGACTGGGCAAACTTCGTACCGCCTTAGAATTATTAGTATTTATATGAAACCTTATGTATTATATACCTAAAACCTTCCCTGTAAATTACTTTATCTATTTGTGAAAACCGATAAAAATCCGTTAGTTAGTTTTTTAGTTTTGCGATCACAGACAGACACAGTGATACACATTATTAAAAAAAAGAAAAGACAGACCAAATATTTATTTTACGGGCTGTTAGTTTGATACAATATAATAATACAATTTTATAGAATTCCGTACTATATCCAGCAACATGTTGATAGTTAAAAAAACATGGGGCAAACGTTAGTCATAGACAAGGAAATGACATGACCCAGATATCACATAAATTAAGTAAGGGCTTGTTAACGAAATATTTGCTTTGGGGTGGTAAATTTCCATTCCACGCCCCGAAAATGAGGTGTGAATAATTAACTAACAGGTCAAGTTAGATGCCCCTACACTTGAAGGGAGTGTTTTTTTTATACAGCTATTCTCCGCAATTTCATTTAGTCAGTCTTGGTGTACCTATGTACTTACTACTTATCCATAGATAACCTTGTGTATACCTCTAAGTATATGTACATTTTCCAAGAATCAGGCAGTCAAAGTCCGCCATTTACATTAATGTAATGAAGTTAAATAAATAAAAAAATAAATAAAAAAAATACAAGAGTAAAAATTTTGTAGACCATTCAAAATTGTATATTGTAACGTTTATTGTTATCGTTACACTAAGCAGACCCTGAGCTCCGAAGCAGTCAGCTGAGAAAGTAACTGTGAAGGCGCTAAGATGAGAGAAAGAAATTCAAAATTATATAAGTACATTTAAAGTCTTACATAAGCTGGAAACAGCTAATAAACTGCTATAGATTAGAACATTAAGTCCGCCAATTATATAAGTATTATTTACTTTTAGAACAATAAAGACACATTCCGGACACTTACACCCATGTCTTTTTAAGACCAGTGTAAATAAGGTATTATTGAACATGCGATCTATCTTAGACCACATCTGCACTTGCCATAAGTTGTGATTGTGGTCAAAACCTGTTCATTGACTCCATCCTTCTTCCTATTAATACTATAAACGCGAAAGTTTGTATGAATGTACATTGTATGTATATTCTTTCATAGAATAACGACTGAACCGATTTGCTTGAAATTTGAAATTAAGATTACCTTAGGCCCTGGAATAACACAAATGCTATATTTTATCATGAAATTGCAACAGCTAGTGAAAAAATAAATAAAATAAACATCAATCTTAGATACAAAAATAAACTTTGAAAATTTCAAATGATAAATTGAAGGCACATATGCGAAAATGGCTCCCATTAGAATCTCGAGGAATCTCTGTAGGCTTACAGTGTGTTTTTACATCCGCCTTAGCATCCTTGCAGTGTTATTTTGCTTTGATATATGTAAGGTAACTCAATGAAATGGGATACGTTGGGAATAATACTATATTTTGCTGCATACTCGTGTAATACTAAGATATCATAGATTAAAATATTCGATACTAGGCAGCCCACCCCAGATTCGCCCGTGGTACACACATAGCCTGTGCCAGTCGGGGGCAGTGTGGATTTGTGAAAGAATTTTGCAAATCCGCCCAATAGTTTCAAAGCTATCAGACAAACAAACAATCAAATCAGCTATGTCACATAACTTATCATAGACAGTAATTCCATAATTATATATAGTATCATAAACAATTACTGAGGTGCAATGAGATGTTTTTACATACTCACTTTGTAACAAAATTTGACACAAAAACCTTTCAATCATAAACCAAAATTACTCAAGTTGGTTTCTGTAGCAAAGCGAAGGTGACATTGTAATAAATTTAAGCTTACAAAGTTAAATGGTAATTAACGGGGGATTTATAGCTCCTTTCATTCGACCCTCGGGCTTTATTGCTACTGTTTCCAGGGTGTTTCTTTTCAAAATGATATCAACCTTTAGTACAGTCGGCTGCAGAGAAATATGACCCCCTTTCAATAGTGATACTTGTGGCATGGGGGTCAAATTTCTCTGCAGCCGACTGTACCCTTAAAATTTTGGGACGTTTACTTCTTTTTCAGTCAAAATTGCTAATAGACGTGACTTCATTGATTTTGTCTGGTATTTGGCTTCCTTAATTAGTGCATACAATTAAGGAAGCCAAATTGGAGCTTAATTGTGTGGAGTATTAAATTATCCCTGTATATTCAACGTATCTGTCATTAACCTAGACAACTAGGGGTATTCACCGTCAACATTTAAGACCAAGTTCTTGGTAGAGTTTCATTCATTATCGTCTATTTTCAGCGATTTCCCTAATTTCTTTATACGATACGACGTTAGTTTTCTCTCCTATATCTATCTTAGATCTATATATATATATATATATATATATATATAAAAGCGCTTTTATCTATATATATATATATATATATATATATATATATATATATATATAGATAAAAGCGAAAATCCCCCTCACTTACTCATCACGAAATCTCGAAAACTATACTTAGCCAATGAAGATGCAATTTGACAGTAAGGTAGATTGTGACTAAGAGTTGTATCTCTAAAAGTGTAAATTGTGTTTACCAGTTTGTATGTAAATTCGTAATTTTTAATGTGAGACTTTTTGATGAGAGAATGCTATATCATACAATTTTTTTTATATGGAAAGTCTAATATATCGTGTTTTTTCGAACTCTGCGTTTTAAAGATATATTTTGTATGCAATTAGGACAGTGTACACATTATCCTAATTGATAAATATACATTATCAATATATTGATCATGATTGTACGAGAAGACAGAAGGAATTAAAAATTAAAATAACATATTATGCATGAATTGTATTTTGTATGTATCACATTCCCTCGAGAAAACATATATACATTTTCTTAGGTATCTTAAACAATAAAGCTTTTACCAAAATCAACATTATACAAAACCACACTTCTATAAAAAATACCCTCATTTTTTAATGACAATACAACAGTTTAAATGTCACGAAAAAGTTAAATATTTTAACTTAATCAAAGAATAATTTATACAAATTAAGTTACATGTAATAGATAACAATAAAAAAACATTAATTGATCGAAATAAATATTCATGTTTATTTTGCACTTTATTTATTTAAAAATAGTTAACTTATACTTACTAACTAAACAACATTATTTACAAATAAATAATCACAAGCCATGGTTATCATAAAATAGGGACTCAATTTTTTAATTCCATCTATTATATAAGAAAACTTAAATATGAGAACACATATTGTGTTGAGAAACAAAGAGTTAAGAATACATAAATATGCTGTACCGATTTATGCTGCTACATTTATTATATTATTTTAAAATTTTTGCCTGGTTTTCTTGTTTTTGATCGTTCGTATCTTAGTCTATTTATTATTTAGAAATTTCGAATCTGAATTCTAAAGCACTTTAGGGATAAATTAATGTTTTCTCGTCCGTTATTTTTTAAATTTTGCGAATCTAAAAATCAAGCCCTATAACATACTCAAATTTACGTTTACAAAGATTTCAATTCATTTTCATACTTATGCATGTAAACTCTTTTCGGATCGTATTTATTCACCAGGTCTTTCCAGGATCTGCTCTCGTGATTGATGAGATGTCTGATCACTTTCTTGGCGCCGGCAAACTGTGCTTTTGTGCATTTTTCACAGCCACTCTGGAGAGCTTCGGAAATGTGAGCTGTAAAAGAAATTGAATTATTGTCAGCACATTTTTAGTAACTGTTTTTAAATACGGTTTTATCCGTTTCTAATTAAACAGACTGTCAAAACAAAATACAGTCAAACGTTGCCCGCGGCCCAGCCCGCGTGGGTTTCAGTTATATCGCACCTAAATGTAAGCTATGTTTGACCCCTAGATATAATTTTATCAAAATTAGTCCAGCGGTTTAGCCGTGAAAGCAGAACAGACATATAGACAGACTTTCGCTTTTATAATTTTACTTGTACCTGGTTTAAAAGTTTCCATACAACTATAACATTGCCTCTTTGGTTTACTGTGGTTTATCTTAGCTCTACATACTTACTTTAAATAGAATTGAAACTCACATTTCAACTCCCTTCCTTCAGCGGTACACCTTCCCTTGTCCAGCATACATTTTATGTAAGACGAGGTCAGCCTCCTGTTTTGTAGTACCTCCTCCAGTCGCAGGGAGTCGTAGCGGTCTGTGTAAGTCTCCTTGTCTTCAGCGACGACGAAGCTTAAAGGCAATGCCAGTAGAAGAATTAAAACGTGCATGATTCTGAAAAAAAAAAATATTATAAACAAAAAAGACAAAACATCTATTATCAATTAGGGCACAGTAGATTTAAAAATTTAAAAATAGAATCTAGAAAATATATTTCAGTTTTACGAATTTTCTTTCCCTATCATTTAGTATGAAATATATAACTTCTTTCTAATCCGCATGTATAAACTCTATTTAACTCTGATTATTTATTTTGATTCCTTTGATTAGCAAAGAATTTTAACTATATAAAACCCGTTTTTATTTTTGTTACAGGTACGTAGTTATTCAACTACTTAATAAAACAAAGCCAGAAACAAAAAATCACGTAAGTAAAATAATTAACGCCAGTATCCCCATTGTGGATGACGCGAGACTTTACACCCCGGACTTTTGAAAGACTTGAGCGAGGATAGGAATAAAACACTGATGATGGCTGATGTTTCCTGTAAAAATTTGTTTTCGACTATATCAATAGATGTTATTATTATTATCGAATGTAAACAACCATTCTTTATTATAAAGGTAAAAAGTAAACACAAAGTTTTATTCTATTATGATAAAAAAAAAGTTATGTTATTATATAAAAAGAAAGTTTTTAATTTCAAACTTACTTTGATGTTATTTCAACTTGTACCAACAGATAAGGTAACAAATATTACACTGATCTATTAAACGATGAAGCAATACCTTTTTATATCGTTTTCTAGGTCTTAATAATTATCTTCTAATTGTGGGGTAAACGCGATGGCCAATTACAATGTCATGTTTTCTTTCTTAGTAAACTTTTTAAATTCGCAATTATGGCAGGAAAACGGAAAAATGTTAATGATTCAGAAACTGACATTTAGTACAGTCTATATTTTCAATTTATTACAAAACTGGCAACCCGCCCCATCTTCTCATGGGCATAAAAACCTGCCTCTTATATCACTCTATATATTTAAAAAAACCGCATCAAAATCCGTTGCGAAGTTTTAAAGATTTAAGCATACATATTGACATAGAGACAGAGAAAGCGACTTTGTTTTATACTATGTAGTGATAATGTATTTTTTGTCAAGGACGCCGAAGGCAGTGCGAAGTTAGGAAGGCAAGAGCTTGGAATCAATCAGCTAAGAAAGCAACCAGTAAAACGCTGAGATTAGATATAGAGATAGAGGGAGAAGATGATTAGAAAAAAGAGAGGGACGATACAGTATTGTTTTTGAACCCCGAAACTTACTTTAATTACATATATGTATGTAATTAAAGTTAGTCAACCGTTGTACCATGATTATTTAAAAAGGTCACCTAAAAATTTAAGTTTACTCGAATGATACATTTATTCCAAATATTTATCTTTATCTTTACATAGTATAAAACAAAGTCGCTTTCCGCTGTCTGTCCCTATGTATGCTTAAATCTTCGAAACTACGCAACGGATTTTGATGCGGTTTTTTTAATAAATAGTGATTCAAGAGGAAGGTCTTTATGTGAGTAAAACCCATAATCTTGCGCCCGTGCAAAGCCAGGGCGGGGCGCTATTTTAAAAAAATAAATAAAGAGAATTAACAAAATTAAAAGTTCAAAGACAGGACTTCAAGCAAACATTAAAAGAATTCAGCGTTATTGAGAACCTATTCCTACTCAGTAATCTGTTACAAAACGTTCATGATCCGATCTTTGTTATTTTTGAAATCCATACAATTTGACCCGACCCGACCCTGGAAAAGCCTTTACGAAGCCGTTTTGTACCGACTCGAGTTTTCATTCAGAATTGTTCTCTTTTTCGTCCGAGCGTGTTTCCCAATTACATCTTCAGTTTACCCTTCAGAGCCCAGGGTTACGCTATTAATCATGGTCCTGATTTGGCGGAACTGATTATTACAATGGAGCTACTGTCGTGAGCGACTGCCGTCTGAATTCCGTAACCCTTCTTTACAGGGAAACCAGACCCACAGGAACATGACCCGGGTGTGTTAGTGGCCAACACTGTCAGATTTTTCGGCCGCCTAAAGGCATCTGACATAGCCTAACGACTGCCATCTACCGATAACAGCCGGGACCAACGGCTTAACGTGCCTTCCGAAGCACAGAGGAGCTCAAGATAGAAAAGCCACTAATGGCGACCAAACCAAACATTCGCGCACTCGCCGTCGCTTTATCGTTACGAACACGCGCGCCGCGCTAGGCTATCGTGCTCCTCATTTAGTATTGTCCTCGTCCATAAACAAAAAAAAAATAGCCTGGCGCGCGATTTTAAATTCTTTGTTCTCATCCCTTGCGTGTTTATAAGACTGTTCGTTCGGATACCTTGATTGCATTCAAATGATCATTGCGTCATTTTACCAACCTTCTTTAGTAATTATTTTGTTGATAATTTAATTGTTTGCAGATTATCGACACTTAGAGACTTGTCATTCAAGGGTGCGTTGGGAGGTCGTGGTCACTAGTCTTTACTAAAGATTGTTTAGTATTCGATTGTTTTACTCATGATTTGTGTTAAGCAAAGAATTCGAAAACCGCGCGGTACAATATTTTTTTTAATCTATGATGAAGATATTAATTTGTACTTTTTTCAAATAGAAAGATAAAGTAAAGTAATTACTTATGTGGTAACTTTTGTCTGTAATTTCTGTTGAAAAAGATAAAATGACTGGAAAATTAGTAAATATTATTTTCTTTTAAATCGGGTTTTTCTAACGTTTCGTTATGAGTGTTGTAAAATGTGTTGTGATCAAAAAGATTTGACTTTAGTTTCTTACAAAATTTTAAGTGAAATTCAGAACTGTGGAGATAAAAGGGTAAAGTGGATTGATTTTAATTTGAAATACTTGTAATTACAAGCTTTATTGTAATACATTATAAGTATTACTAATTACAAGAATTAACCTAAAACAGACATATTTACAGGCTTTTAGTACAAAAGAATACTACTAATAATACTCGTAATGAATTCGTTAATTTATGTTGATTAAATTAAATGAGCTCATAAATTATGTAGGCCTTAGGGTCAGGTCAACGTGTTAACATAACCAAAGATTTTAACATTGTCCTACCTACCTAACTCACCTTTATAAATCGAAAGATTAAAAAAAATGCCTACCGCGCGCGATTCCGAATTCTACTTAAAAACTACGCAATGGATTTTGATGCGTTTTTTTAAATAGGTAGTGATTCAACAGGAAGGGTTTTATGCCCATGCGAAGCCGGAGCGAGTCGCTAGTTTATTATATTAGTAGGGATTGGGATTTCATTAGTGTGCAGAACCTTAAAATAATAGTAAAAAACTTTCAGGATTCCCAACAAACGGACATCAGCACAGTCGACATACATCAAACGTAACGACCAAGTAATTTAACTTAAGCAATTGTTACAAGTTCATCTTGAACTTTACTGATAGTGGCATTCTTTGATGTTACTTGATTTTACACCCACGCATGGTTATCATGGTTTGGTTAACACGA
This sequence comes from Apomyelois bistriatella, assembly GCA_947044815.1. Classification (NCBI taxonomy): domain Eukaryota; kingdom Metazoa; phylum Arthropoda; class Insecta; order Lepidoptera; family Pyralidae; genus Apomyelois; species Apomyelois bistriatella. The sequence continues at coordinate 2,719,784 of OX345705.1, forward strand.
TTCTGGTAAAATCACCTTTTTCCAGGAAGATAGATGCCCCTATCTCATATTGAATTTATTCGGTTGCGTCCTAAACTTGAATTCGCAAATCATGTGCCTGCAATCGATACATATAATAAAATAGTAAAAATATTTTGTCTGTACATTTAGTAATTTTGACTGAAAAAACACTTTATTGAAGCACTAGACTTTGTTACGACATATAAATACATACCTTCATGGAGTTAATGTATATGGCAACACAGCCATATCGTCACTAATTGACTTGTCCACGTAAATGATATCAAAAGAATACTAATCGGTTCAACAGATGTCGATGAACAAGTTTCCCCAACGACCAACAACTTTGATTAATTTCGGTGCCTCTACCACGAAGTAGTTCGAACGTGAGTGGTGTTTCAGATTTGTATCACTATGGTAAGATCTAATCAGGGGTAAGATAAGACTTAGTGGTGGCTTTATACATGCTATATTTGGAACTAAAGTGGTGGTGGAATTTGCAAAAATGATATTTTGAGAAATTCGTTCGTAACGTGTATTTCAAATTTATTGATTCTAGTGTCATAATTTTTTATCGATAACCTTTGACCTGGCTTCTTCAACGACTACGTAGTCGTTAACTCGCCTTGCAAAGTACGAAATCATCTGTATTATCAGACAATCAGATGATTCAAGCCTTTAATTTCCTAACCACACTAAAAAGAACAAACTATTCTTGTAAAAATTCTTGTTTTGTACCCATATCGTAAGCAAATAAAGAATTTGGTTGATCGATTGATTTCTACGGAAATCGAACCCACACGTTCTCCAGGTCTTGAGGCAAACGTCTTATCACTGGACTAAGGAGGCAATTAACGGACAAATCACTATTAAGTCACAACTTAGCCGTGATTCTATAACGACCAACAAATTTTTATACACAAAAACTAAATTTTAGCATATGGACGTTTGTCAGCATCCGTAGCCAAGTGACAATTTCAAGACGCTAACGAATGTCGAGTCGACAAGAATAAAATGTATGGGATTGACATAAGCTGCGATAAATCACGTGGTCAATCTTATGCCATTCCCATACATTTTGTTCTTATCGTACCTCGTTAACGTTTTGCGATTGTGACTTTGGCTAAGCCCCCTGAAGAGACTAACAAATGTGCCATGAAACTAGATATAGATGTAAAATACTTACGCTTTATATCTCTAAAATTTACTTTTTATACCTCCGCTTTTTTAAAAGTAGATGATAAAAAAGCAGTTAAAGAATAACAACCAAATCAGACGCTTTTTGCAAAAAGCAATAACGATAAAACAAAACGTTAGCGAGAACCTTTAGTACTTTATTAGGCGTTTTATGAACAATGTTACCAGCTGCTGATTAAATCCATAATGTTCTTGCTTGTTTTATGTTTTCGTACTTTCTGACAATAACAAGTGCTAACCATAGACTTATAACCCTTTTTTTCCAAATAAACAAAAAACGACTTCCATTTGTTTACTAGGACCACCTTGAACTTCGTGAAATTAGAATAACTGACACCTAGGTGTGCAAATTTCTTCATTATCAAACAAGCAACTGTTTACAATAGACGAAAAATTAAAAAAAGGCTCAACTTATTTGACATATCAGATTAACGTTTTCTAGTTATTTTGATTTTATAACCAAACTACTGAGCCGATTTTGATAAAAATTCTATCGGACCAAATTGAAACTGTATCCATTAAAAAATATTCTGAAGAATTGAGCACCTTCTCCTTTTTTGGAAGTCGGTTAAAAAATAACTACAGACGGATCGTCGTCGAATTAACAGTGAAACTCGGCCGCCTTTGTGTGTGTGTATGTATCGCGGTGATGCAACATGTCAATTGGCTTCAGCGTCATTAGCTGTGTTTATTTGTTTACTTGTGTGGTATGTGAGACTACGTCTGGAGTTTCTATAAGTCTGTGGTGCTAATATACACTTTTCGCTAACTTTCAATGAGCATACGTGTTTTATGAATTGTTACTGCTGTTTGCAACGAAAATTTTAATTAGAAATTTCAGTTGACAATTGGAAAATTTAATTAAATATGCTTACATCGGGTAAACACGCCTCGTGCACTCAAATTCGGTTCTCATAATAAATAGCACACAGCTTACGTTACGGTCTCCAAATGTTAATAAAAAAAATGAATCCGTCAAAAGGAAATAAACAAAATGTTGTAAATAGTCTAGTTCATTCTGCTAGGTTCGAAACCAGAAAATTTATCAGATTTTTAGAATCAGCAAATTAACTTAAAAATACTTTTTTTTATTAATCGAAAAATGAGCAACCATGGCGACCTATTGGTATCTCTGCCTTTTCCGGTGGATATTATCAATACTAATAAAAGAAAGTACTATATAAAAAAAAATACAAGATAGAAGTAAATTGAGACTTTATAAAGTGACAAGTCCTTTTACTGGAGCAGTACTTAGTAGACTTGACACATCTTGACCTGAGCCGACACCTAGCATTCCGCTTATTTCAAAGTTCCACTCACTTGGATATTTTTAGTAGTTCAACAGCTTTATATTTACGTACATATTTTTGTCTATGCCCAAATGGCTTATTAGCATAATGTTAACCACGTCAGAGGCCGAGAGCCGGTTCCGACGAACTCTGACACCAGGGTGTACAAAATTATGATGATGAGCATAATGGTGTGGTAAGCACCACAACGCTGTTCTACCGAAGGGCATTATTACAAAATAACAACAGTATTTAAAAACAAACTGGACATTACACACTTCAAACCAAACCAAAGTATCCTAAGTTACTCCTTATTACCTGCCAGTGAAAGTCGCTACAAAATCGCTCTAGCCGCTCCAAAGATTAGCTGGAACAAACAGACAGACAGACAAAAATATTTTTTTGGTATATTTACCGTGTATACTTTGGTTTCATTTAGTATAAATTGGTTATTTTTATATTACAAACAGACACTCAAATTTTTTTTTATTGGTATAGAGAAGTTAAAAATTCAAAAACACAATCGTCTAACAGCTTTAAGCTATGTCCATAATAGCTTCGTCTAGACCATAGATTTAAAAAAAAAATTGCGTCACTTAAAATAGATATAACATATGACACTAAATGTATGGGAACCGGCCGCGCCGTTTGCGGGGGGTAAGGGCTGAGGTAAAGGAGGGTAGGAGGGGGGGTCCGTCACCAAATACACACATTATGGAATCAGTTCACAAACTATTCTTATTGCAAAATCAAACAAAAATGACTTTATGATACAGGATTAAGGGTTAGTACAAATGCACTGTATTTCCACTCCGACCAACTAAGCAGTCTGAGCCTATTAGACTCAGGGGTCGTGAGAGCTTATTAAGTTGTTTCCAGTTTGGTTAGGACATTGCAGGCCTGATTCACCTGACTGTCTGATAATAAAGATGATTCTGTGCTTCGGAATGCACGTTGGTCCCGGCTGCCATCTGGTAGTCGTTAAAGGAACCATTTTAAAGGCCGGAAGAGGCTTCCGACGAACTCTGTCACCAGGGTGTACATGGTCGATTGACCGTTTCACCTACACAAAAAGATGATGAGTCTGAGCAGGAAATAATTAAATTTCCATGTATATTCTCGAGCAATAGAAAATAGTTCACATTCGTAAAAAAGTTCGAAGTGTACGTACGATATTGCCGTTTGTAATGTTTGAGCGTAGGTTTTGTTCTGGTCTGGAGATAAAAATACCTTCTCGTTCTCAATACGACTGTTATTTACCAAGTACATACTATTTTTTTATTTATAATTACTAATATATATAAATAAATAGGATACATAGGTCTGACGTCAATCGCTCCATTGAACCATGATTAATAGCGTACTCTGGGCTCTGAAACGTAAGCTGAAGACGCAACCGGGAAAAACACAAATATAAAATAAGGCCGGGAAAGATGAGCGCACAGTTACTTTAGCCTATTTACGCTCGTGATACTACAGAATAGATAACAGTACTGATACCTGGAGTGTCACTAGCGTGATATTACTAGTAAGTACTATTATTTATTGTTAGGTTTGAATACATGATCTAATTAAATAGATATACAGGAAAACGAAGCCATTTCATCCTCGAATTTATATGTACCTACTTATAGATGAGTGTCCTTACAATAAAATTCTCTTTTGAAATTCTGACTGGAAAATTGGTATGCATTAATACCCGATATATGTCTTCTCTATTAGTCACAGTTTTCTTAAGTTCCATAAACTAGAGCAACATTATAAAATTAATTTTACTCGCTCTTTCAAATAACAGCACTGAATATGATAAACTGAAATAATCTTAATGAGCTGGTATCCATAGATCCTCTAGGCTATGACCAAATGTTAAGTACCAAATCTGTTAATAGATTTGCAGTTATATCAGAAAATTGCGTTGTTGCAGTCAGAGCAAGAATCTTGGAGCGCGGTAGTAGCACTGCAGCATATACATAAGCTTCAAATTTAGAATGTAAAAAATTTTGCAATTTCGGTCCAGTTTTCTAGATACACCAACTGCATAAATAACTTTGTAATCCCATATAAATATATAGGATAACAAAGTTACATACGCAGTGAACGAACCAGTGTACCTGCATACTTATACTTCGCCCGCGTTATCAAGAGGCAATATGTATGTCGTAAAGTAGCTCTGTAATCTACAAAAAGAAATGAGATACCATCAAAATCAAAACTTATAAAAATTCCAAGTCTCGCTTAGTTGTTCTACCGTCAAAAGTTGTGAGATCCATGTAATACCAAGCCGGTTAATTTATTCAGTCCCTTCTTAAGCGGACCTCTTGTCGTCGGTTATCACTACATAGTATAAAACAAATTCGCTTTCTCTGTCCCTATATCCCTTTGTATGCTTAAATCTTTAAAACTACGCAACGGATTTTGATGCGGTTTTTTTATATATAGAGTGATTTTTTTTATTATGCCCATGCAAAGCCGGAGCGGGTCGCTTGTTTCGTAATAAGCTAACTTAAAAACATCTTCTAATCTTCTAAATAACCAGGACGACTTGCAAATCGCACGAAACCATCTAATTCATTATAATTAATAGGTTTGTATCATTAGTGAGATAATAATGTGTTTTCACGCGATGGCCATATATATATTTTTCAGAGTGACAGAGACACGATGTTCAATGCTTATCGTCACTCTAAAAAGTAATAACTCATTCCATTTGTATAATTATTACGTCTATTTGTTGCCATTTTGACATGACAGCAGGCAAAATTAGTGAAGTAACAGATTCGCGTATCATCGATATATCGAGAATACGTTGAATTATTATTGTTATTTTTTTATTGGTTTTTATTAATATTTGATTTTATTACACTTTTTAAATTTAATCATAATTTACTGTTTATATCTGTATGGGCTAGCATGGTCTGACATGAAGAATACTATTTATTAAACTATTAAGTCACAAACAATGCATCTGGCGGTGGTGGTCATTAGCCAGACTTGATACGATAAGTATTTCATGAAACAATATGAAAAAATAACCAGAAGTCGAAGCAAACAGGATCATGAGTATAATGGCCTGAGATGACTGGTTTCACTTGTGATTCCAGAATGCCGGTCAGGCTCAAGGGTCAGGTCTATATAACTAGCATTAGAACTGTCCGCTGCGCTGGATGTGTGAAATATCGCGAAAAGACCGCGTTAGAAACTCCCACCACGTTCGGGACAGCCTTCATATCCATAACATAGCAGATAGATAAGCTTTAAAAGAGTAGCCTGCGGTGGTACGATCACGTGTCGTGGAAACAGGTGTCTTGACCATGCCACCTCCCACGGGGCTTGGTATGGTGGAAGGGGCAAACCCAAGACGTGCCAGCTTGACATCGTGGCGCATTATTGGTCATGCTTGATTTAACGTTTTCAAGTTGCTTGCATAATGTATTAGTACCTTCTAAAGTCAATCGACCTAATATACTGTAGAACTAATGTTTAATAGATGCTGTAATGTTTTATATTGCGTCCGTTTCCCTTTTTGATTATTAATTCATATCAAGTGGGTAAAAGCTCAATTCACCCTGCACACTCTTGCGTCACAGAGGTCATTGGACCCTCTAAGGCCTGGCATCATTGTTTTGAAAAAAAAATTAATGAAATGACAATTTTGTCTGTAGTTCGACTTATTTCTCCCCCTCTCACCCATATACTTTCCAGGCATTAGGTATTTTCCCCACTAATACCCCTAGAGCTTTTTCACAGCTTAACCTATTTTCATTGAACATTTTATTTTGTACTGTGGACGTGATGCGTTTTAATTTCAGACCCCACTCGACTATATATTTGCAGGCATGCGGTTGTTCTTTTCCCCTTTCACCCCCACAAGTTACAAACGGCTCAACCGATTTTCATCAAACATATATCTAAAAACACTCGCACATAAGTCACCGTTAGTACAAAAAAAACTAAACTGAAATCGCTTTATCCATTACCACAGACAGACACGTCAAACTTATAATACCCCTCTTTTTGGGTTAAAAATAGCGTGAATGCCACTGTTATGATTTTGTAGTCCATTGGACCTTGAAAATCCAGTTATCTGTTTTTTCTTAACCATCTCTCTGGGTTTGACGTTAAACCCCACGTCTAGTTTTACTTCATCAGATGTCACAGGGAAATAAGAAAACCAGACATTTCGTCTTTTCTTTTCGATCCCGAAGATTGTCATATAATATGTAAACATTTTTAGTAAGACGTTACAAACAAGAATAATTGGCATCTTCCGGAATTTTATGGTAACACTAGCAATTTCGGAAACGGGTTCTTCATTCATTTCCCGTTGACATTTACCTACAAGAATTATGTTGATAATTAATCCCGAATTTTACTCCAAACTCGCCTCCTAACTTCGTTTATCGATACTTGACGAAAGAAACGTAAGAGCAACAACACTATGCTTAGCACATGCTTTTGACTGAATAATATTTTTTTCATTCAAAATGGCGTTGAATGTGCTGTAGTATTTTACATAATATAAGGCTTTAACTTGTATAAAACGTAAAAAAAAGTATCAGAGGAACTCATATTTGGATTTATACAATTATTTTTACATATTGTGAAGGCATAAATCGGCATTAATACCCAAAATTGATTTTTTTTGTTGTCCTTGTATATGTACTCCGCAATAGACATTAGTAGACTGTGAACCCCAGGATGGCATACACGTAAATATCGTGTATGAGTGGTAAGACAGTTTAGCTTGTCATGCTACTTCTATTAGAGCCGCGTTCCTAGTTCTATGGTCTAGACAGCTTTCATGTAGAACTTGTGTAATTGGTTGTCTAAGCGCTTCCAAAGTTCTAGAGCAAACTTTAAAGTTCCTTCAATTTAGAATTCCATCGCAGGGTATGAATTGAGGTGAAATAAACAAAATATAATATCTAGTATAGAATTCTATAATCTATAATAATACTTATGTCACTATACTTAATTTTTAAAGTACCCGTCCTAAAAACTGGCCAGTTTTCACGTCAAATTTCTTTGACTATTTCCAAAAGATAGGAATGTGGACTCCGCCATCTTTAACATACCAACAATCCCAGGGTTAACGTCAGGCAGGCAACCACTCAACTGTCATCGTGGTAATTGATTAGGCATTTGCTTAATTGCGCGGATATTGAGATACTTAGTAGAATTTGTTTCTAGTTTAGCTCTTGGATTTTGTCTGATAGAAATATGATTCTATGCTTCGGAAAGTAAGTTTAAAAGCCGATTGTCTCGGATGCTATCTGAACGCCATTAAAGAACCCACTAGGCCCATAGTTGGTTTCAAATAAACTAGTTGTGAAGGAGTAATAAATTTTGTACCTCGCATGTACGTTTATTTCCACTAAATAACACGTAACTGCGATAGCAGTTATAATAATAACTCCTTTTGCTTTTTTTTAAACTAACGCGAACATGTGAAACAAAAAAATATGCGAAATCTTTTGAATTCAAATTTATGATAATGATAATATTAACAATGTCTGTATAATACGGTAACGTCTTTCGATCAGTCTCAATTAATTCTCACAGCATGAAAGATATGGAAAATGCAGAGAAATGAATGGTATAATTAATTCCACAGTTTCAATGAAAGAGCACGTAGAGGCTCGACGTTAAATGAGAGGTTTATGGGCTTAGTAATCTAAAACCATCGAACAATTTATTCGCTCCGCCAATCCGTGTAATTTTTAGGAATTTTTCAGAAACTTTCTCTTCTCGCAGCGCCTGCATTTTTAAAACTTTTTATTGTGTGTTGTTTCTCTTTTTAAACTATGATAGATAGATAGATATACTCTGATTTTTTTTTTGTATACTCTTCATTATTATTATTCTCTATTGTACCATTAACATACAAATTATACATGTTACAAATTTAAGCAATGTATACAAAGGCGGACTTATCGCTAAAGCATTTTCTTTCAGCCAACCTTAGGCTGGATAGGAATCAACTAAGGCGCATCTGCTGTGCCCTTGATTCTCAAACATTTGCACTTTTAAGTGATTTATGTGTATTATAGAGTCATTAGGTGGCTGCTTTCTGGGCTGAAAAAGTTTGATAATATATCGACACGAAAAAAAATATAAGTAAATACCGTTAATTCGTTAGTCATGACTGTTATGAATTTTGTTTTAATTTCTGTATAATATCTTAGTTTCATATTTATTTAGGCTTATTGACTTATTCGTCTAGAAAGATAGACGATTCAGTACTTAAATAATCACAATTTCCCGGTCCTACTTAGTCAAAATACCAGATCAGAGGCAGTGGCGGATTAAAAAAATCCGGGTGTGCAGGTTCAAATAATTTCGAAACCCACACATCAAATGATAATTTATTTCACATCACATTGCTCAGGATCCGACACGCAATAACTATGGAAAATTATGAATAAAAAATCATACAGCGAGGGCATATTACTAGATTACCCTTCTGATACGCAGCGTAATAATCGGTGCATTACCTCGGTTTTTAAAATCGGCCCAAAGCAAAAATTGAAGTACTAACTGAGGAGTCAATTGACGTCAATAAGTGATAAGAATATCCTATATTGAAAATAAACAATTTGAATTTGAAATTTGAATTCGAATTTGGAGTCTTATTTTTAAGTCCGGATTTTTAATTGGCTCTCGCGACGGGGTGCCTTTAAAGTTGGAGCAATTAAAATCCCGACTGGCGCCCACGAGTAAACAGTTCTTAAAAGCGATTATTAAGATTTGCTCAAAATCCGCTTATAACGTTTCCTGAGCCTTTCCTCGAATACCTTTAAAAATAGCTTTGTACTTAAATAGCTTAACATTTCGCAAAAATATTTAAACTTGTTATCATACAAACTTTGTTTGTATATTCCAACAATTCCGTTTATTTTTGGTTATGTTTCTGGTGCATTAAAAATGCTAGAGTGGCCACTAGCAGGCGAACCCGAAAAATATAAAGCCAAAAGTATAAGAGAGCCGGTCATACTGCTTATACTTGTATGAGTGTATTTTTTGCTTGTGTTAGATATGTTTGTCAAATGTGTGCGTAATGACGTGTTTGAATAATACCTTTATGTTAAATACTATGCTGTAAATAAATATTCGGGGAATCTAATTTAGGATTTATCAAGGGTGGCGAGGTCGCTTCATTAAAATTTTACTTTGTGTAAAGCCTACACGCAGGTGCCACGATGAATATGTTTTTGTATAAATTGCATGAGATAAGATGTTATTTTGAACCAACTTTGAAATGTAAAGGTTCATTTTTAGTATTTACTTAGATAGTTAAAAATAAAATTAGTTTTTTTTTTTCAGTTTAGCTGTATTTTAATAGTTCTTAATTATATAAATATATACAAATAAAGATGAAAGTTGCTAAGGACAAAACTCAAGAACGGCGCGATCGATTTGGATAATTTTGGTTTTAAAATGTTTGTGGAATTCCAAGAAAGTTGCAGGCGTCCATGGGCTGCATTGACCTCTTACCATCAGGTGTGCCGTATGCCTATTTGCCTATTAAATAGTATATAAAAAAAAGATTTGTACGGTAAGAAAATATGAAAAAATTGTGACGAAATAGGAAAAACAACAACTTTTTATACAAACTAACCAGCAGTACAAACAGTTGACGAAGTCTGTTCGGAAAGTTTGTTAAAAATAAATATTTGAGAATCTTACTTTTGCAAAATGTTAAATGAAAATGGTGAAGTTGGCTTTGATACTGATTTGAATTTATTCTTAACTAGCTAACCCGGCGAACTTCGTACCGCCTTCCTTAATATTTTTTCCGTAAGAACCTTGTACAGAGTATTAGAAAACTACAAAAAAAAATCAGCCAAATCGGTCAAGCCGTTTTCATGCTATGTCGTGACAACGGAAAACGGGTTTCATTTTTATATATATAGATGATTTTCAGAATTATTCAACGTTTATCATTTTTAAGATCGCAAATACTATGTCATTTAAATCTGAAGTTAATTACCATTTTGTCTCCTCTAAAAGCACTAGAAAAGAGGGACAAAAACCAAATAAAAACAAAAACGTTGGAATCCGTTTGGAATGTAAGTAAATAAGTTACTCCAAGCAGTAAACTGTGAGCCGGGTGTGTCGCGTACTCGTGTCAAGACGAGCAGATTAATTCGAGTAGCGCCGAATTGAACGAGGATTTAATTGTATTTCTACTTTGTAGCTTATCTATAGCAGATATGTATGTATGTAAGACATTATGTATTTTAAAGTAATAAAGATTTTACAAACAAACGTTATGATAAGCTAATATCAAGCTCCAAAGCATAACGAGGATCATTTTCCCTGCACGCTTCTCACGGCGGTAGCTATTCTCCAAAACAATATGGAGATGACGACCTCCGTGGCGTAATGGTTAACGCCTGAGCGCTACTCAGGAGGTCCCGGGTTCGATCCCCGGTCAGTTCAAGGTGAAAAAATGATAATTTTCTGATTGACCTGGGTCTTGGATGTTTATCTTTATATGTATTTGTTATAAAATATGGTATCGTTGAGTTAGTATCCCATAACACAAGTCTCGAACTTACTTTGGGTTAGCCCCAAAGTAAGTTCGATCAATCAATCTCAATCTGTGTGATTTGTCCCTATATATTTTATTTATTTATATTTTTATGTAACCATGACAATGCTACAAGCTCTCTTTCTTTCTCTCTCTCTCTCAGCTGGTTGCTTCGGAGCCAAGGGTTTCAACGCAAGTTGACTACGCTTTAAGCTAGGAGAATGAAATAGTAAATTGTACGTACATATAATCACGTTTTTATCCCGTAAAAGGTAAACAGAGCCTAAGGCCATAAGACCTTAGGCCATATTAAGCATGATGGTAGTAGATACAGGAAATCAATAGTGATGGGTAGCTAGCCGCATCGCCTATGTTATGATTCCCCCATTTGCCTATTCCCTTAGCTTTTTCGACCTGCGCGTGCAGAAGCAGCTGGTACATTTAATGTTTTTTTTAGTTAATTGTATATATTAAATATACAAAACGTAACATTAAATATTCCTTTAAAGCAAAACATAAAACAGTAACATTATAGTCCGTCCCTTGATTTAATATTCCATTATTTAATTAGGTAAACTAAATTACGCTAAGCTTTTGGTTGATTAAATATAGACTATATAGCTCAGGCAATAAAGAAGACATTACCCTAATATTACGTTCCTTAATTATATTTCCGACAGTTATGAGAACAAATACTAAGTTATTTATCCTCACTTCTTTTATATATAGAAAAGAATTTGTTTAACCTAGAACTAAATTTATTTATTAAATCTTTATTGTTCCATAAGTACAAAACTTATACAATTGCTAAAAGCATTCTAAATTTCATAAATTAATAGATTTTTAACGAAATCGAGGCCGCGCTCGTCATGTTAAATTTATATAATAATAGCTTTTGCCCGTATGAGTTCCCCTCGGGTACAGTACTTTTTCCCGGGATGAAAGGTACCCTATGTCTTTTTCAATTCTTTAAACTATGTGTACGCAAAATTTCAGGAAGATTGGTTCAGGGCGTGAAAGCGTTTGTTACAAAAAATAATCGAGTTTGAAATCGAATGATAATCATTCAACTCACCAGTTTTGAGTGATTGAGAGATTGCAAAAAATGGTCCAAATTTATTAAACCAGAGTTAACGAATGATCTTCTGAAAGTCAATGTACTATTGTACCAAACTATTTTATTGACGAATCGCAATAAAATACTAAATAAATTCCCTAAAGCAGTAAAGTTGAGCCTAATTTTATTTATTAGATCTATTCTCAGAGTAACTATTGTTTATACAGAGAACATGTCATTTTGAAGTGAGATTTAGAGAAAACATTACGTCCGTTTTTAGAGTTCCTTACCCAAAGGGTAAAATAGTGTTCCTATTACTAAGCCTCCAATGTCCGTCCGTCTGTCACCCGGCTGTATCTCATTATGAAGTATTTTTCTTGCCTCTTTAACAACAAACACTAAAAATAAATGTATGTGAATAGAATGGCTCCCATACAAATTATTTTTTTGGCGTTTTGTATTGATAGTGGTTTGGAACTCTTTGTCCGCGAGTCCGACTCGCACTTGGTCGATTTTTATAAGTAGTGATAAAATAAGTCGACCGTAGTAACAAAAGTCGATTTCATACAATAAACGTATATTTTAAACTTTTTAATTTAATTTATAAGTTTGTAAGCACTATGTAACTAGATTGATAATCCAATAAAATGTATGAGAATGTTTTAAAAATTATTTTATAGTACTAGCTTGTCACTATTTTCGCGCGCTCTATAAGGATCAACACTCAATTTAACTCGATAGTTCTTCCTTAGATTAAATTGCTATACATCAAGTAGATTAAATTGTTATTACGTTTTACTTGAAGGCTGACATGAAGCCCCTTTTGGTGAAGTCTTTGAAACATACATATAACCGCCTTTGTTCTCATTTTATTTCCGATTTTGTACAATTACTACATCACTACATAGTATAAAACAAAGTCGCTTTCTCTGTCCCTATATCCCTATGTATGCTTAAATTTTTAAAACTACGCAACGTATTTTGATGCTTTTTTTTTTAAATAGATTGATTCAAGAAGAAGGTTTTATGCCCATGCGAAGCCTGGGCGGGTCGCTAGTTTAATAATATATGAAATGGATACATCAAAATTGATAAAAATTATTTCAGTTTATTGATACCATAAGTTATAAAAATGCCTCGCGCGCTGTTTCCTAATTCTATGGGTAAAGGTTGTCCAAACCCTAATCATAATATTTGTTATTTTTACAACAAATTTTATTTATTTAATTATAATAATAAAACAATATCCTTATGTAACTATACAATATAACGGACCATATATCTTACCACCCAAAAGTAGCCTAGAATTGCATTTGCGTTAAGACCTGTATAAGACCGTCTATTACAGTCACGGAATATATTTCAAATTGTATTTTCTTTCTCTGTTTAAAAGTTTTTACATACATAACATACTTACTCTTTTTGAAGTTATCATTATAAATTTAGGTGCTAGGCTCTTGTCGGTGGAGTTCCTTCCATTTTTGTCTATCATTTGCCAATTTCTTGATACGACACGTTTTTGTTTTGGAGGAGGTGATAAAAAAAAGATCAAAAGCTGTCGTATGTGAGTAACACGCGTTATTAATGTTTTATTTACCGGCTCATCCCTGGGCACTGCCGTTTGTATTAGCATGACAAATGAGCCTGTGCTCGGGTGAAGTAGGTCGCCGGGTCGTCCAGGTATATAGGCACTACTGGAAGTGAAAAAAATAAACTGTAAAAAAGGCATGAGCATATTAATTCGTCATATAACATTATGTGATTTGATGACATAAAGGATTAGACGGGACTTAGATACAGCCAACTCTAATTAGCCCCTTAATTTGCTTTCTATTAGCTGACCTTCAAAATTCAATTCGAAGATGGCACCCCATGATGATGTTGTTGATGATGATGATGATGATAGAACATTAAGTGGCTACTAGTGACCGCTTAGAAGTTCATCATTAATATTTCGTGTAGGTGACTCCGTCAATCGACCATATATCCTGGTGTCAGAGTTCTTCGGAATCTCTCGGCCTCTTGCATGCTGACCTGACCGGGGATTGAACCCGATACCTCTTGAATAGCGGTCAGGCTTGTTAACCATTACGCCGCGGAGGTCGTATGCATAAAAATCCGTTGCGTAGTTTTAAAGATTTAAGCATACAAAGGGGCATAGGGACAGAAAAAGCGACTGTTTTATACTATGTAGTGATATCTTGTATAACTGAAATGTTATAAAGATAAAAAAAATGTCACATCTAGTAACATAGCCGGGGTCAAGTGGTGCAGGTGTGATACACGTAACTTTACGAGGTTACCAACAACAAGCCTCTGTTTGCAACAATGCCAGCCATATCCACAGGTTATCTCTATCTGTTATTATGTCACACGATTTTAGACAAAAAGACTTTTCGAACTTTTGCGAAATTATGAAAATTTTATGTTTTTAGAGTTTATTGCAAAGCATACAAAAATTGAGGGAGGTCTGTAAGGATTATAGCCAATAGAAATCAGAATCTCTAGTTTTTACCTTTCCTGCCTGGCTCCTAATATTATAAATGCGAAAGTGAGTTTGTTTATTTGTTTGTTTGTTACCTCTTCACGTCCTATTTACTGAACCGATCGTCCTGAAATTTCGCATACACATAGTTAGGAGTATTGAGAAGGATAAAGTTCCTTTCATTCCGGAAAAAAGCACTGTTCCCGATGCAAATTCACGCAAGCGAAGTCGCGGGCAAAAGCTAGTATAATATAATGTATAACAAATGTGGGAAATCGTATCCTTTTATCAAAACATTGCCTTTGTGGTATATATAAGTAGATGTAAAATTAAACATGTAAATTATCAAAGTTCAAGGCGTTGGCGCAAAATGTATACAATTATACTCCCACCGCCATTTTCTATGTAAAGATGTTTCCTTGAAAATAGGAAATGCTACGGCTTAGCTTGTTATACCAACGCAATCTTGTACTCGTAGCAAGGTCTACGGAATATCGTAGATATGCTACGAACAAAGGCTAAAGCGCTACAAGTCTACGAGCCTCGAGGTTATCTAAATGCTTTCATTATTAATGGTTCTTGTGTAAAAATTTTTGACCATGATATTATATGACTTTCATTTTAACGTATTTCTAGTTGCACAGTTTAATATATTTGCTACTAGCTGTCCATTTCGGCTTCGCCTGTGTTACATACATATAGCCTATGCCACTCAGGGCAGTGTATATTTTCTTTGCTCATGGTGAATGTAGCTTTCCAATAGGCGAAAGAATTTTTGAAATCGGCAAAGTTTTTGAGTTTATTCATACAAAAATACAAATGTTTCCGCTTTATAATATAAGTATAGATATAGGAGTTATGGTTTAGATTTTTATACGACCACTTTACGAATAATCAAGTAATTGAAGCCTGCAATGTGTAATTACTCAATGTATCTTTAGACCACAAACTATTTGTACAAATTATATTCCCGTGAGGTGGGATTTGAATCAACGTCCTTCAAATTGAAAGGCAAATGCTAAAAACACTAGACCAAGAAGGAAGCAGATTGTAAAATTGAAAAAAAAAAAAAATCTAATAAAATTGACTTATTTCAGACCATATTTCTTAGAAACTGTGGAGCAATTTACTTGAAAAATTTCTGTTAACCATAGCGCAATCATTCGTAGATGATCGCAGCCCATAAATTTTAGTAAGGAATTCAATTCCCACGTTCCTTTTAACGCCCATGGTTGAGCCATCAATCCACTACCCACTTGCACGTTTCTATTTCCACTTTAAAAATAGAACAGTAACTTTTTCAAAATGGACGGCCGTTTGAATTTGGACAGGTATGAAAGAGCATTTTGTTTTTAGAAGTGGGGTCGATCCAGCTAAGCAATGATGGCTGTGTCTGTGGCGCGGTGCAAAGTCCATTTGCTGTCGTGTCCCTGTCCTTACTCAGGTGATCCGACTAACTTTTGACTCAGCCGTGAATATTGCGTCCTATTCAATTAGATCAAACATTTTAATCCATTGACACGATAGAAAAATAATTGTAAGGATTGTATAAAGTAACACACGTGGGGCTGGTACTACACGCATACGGAGTGAATGGCCGAGAAAGAAAACAGAAATTTACTTTTTCTAACAAATATGACATCAAATTTTTATAATAAACACAAATATCAAATCGAATTAAACCTTTCACTAATCAAATAAATACTAAGTTTGTTAGTTTTACTATTATTTAATATATATATAATTAAGTTAGGCATTTGCCTAAGGGTTGATGAAGCAAACAATAAAATACTAACTTAATTTCTCGAGTTTGTAATGGCCCCAAGGATTTAATTTAACTTCAAACTAAAATATTAGTTTAAAACAGGCTTCACTAAGCAGTTTTAGTGGACTTTGCGCTATAGATCTGTCAATATAAATATATATATATAAACAAATCACACAGATTGAGTTAGCCCCAAAGTAAGTTGATGACATATATAATTATATAAGCCGATGCCGTAGCTTCGCCCGCGTGGTTTATTTTTGCTAAATGTCTTTTTTTAAATGCTAAATTATAAATATACTAGCGACCCGCCCTGGCTACGCATAGGCATAAAAACCTTCCTCTTGAATTACTATCTATTAAAAAAACCGCATCAAAGTCTGTTGCGTAGTTTTAAAGATTTAATAATACATAGGGATATAGGGACAGAGAAAACGACTTTGTTTTATACTATGTAGTGATAATCTGTTTTCTACCTAAAGACGTACGTAATATAAGTCAATATTATAAAAAGGTGTATCAAAAACATTTCATATTAATCTTACTCTCTTTTAACAACTAGTGGAATGAATTCTCAAAATTTGTTCTTTGTTCTAACCTTCGTCGAATGTAAGATACTTCCATAAAAAAACTGTTTAAACACCCAATGGATATTATGGTTAAGCATGTGCGTTGATTGTATCAGTCTTATTGAGTTCTTTGTTTTTTGCATAAAAAGATTATAATAAACTTACTATACTATACTTGTTAACTTAAGCCATAATCATGAAATTTTACTTTAATTTTCATAAACCTTTCTTATACGCATTTAGAATTTAATCTCGTTAAAATAAGATGAATAGAAATCGTTTATGATTAAATTTAAAACAAACAAATAATCAAATTGCAAAATTATAAAGTTTCTCTCTAAACAGTCATTATAAATAACAAATTGAATAAACAATCAATTATTATGAATGGGCTATATCAAGTTCAACTTAAATTTGAATAAAACTTTTGGAAAATTCGAGTTTATCTTGCAAATACTTAGAGCATTAAACCAACAGGAAACGCCAAGCGCACTTATTTCTATGTAAAAAAAAAGTCTGCCACATTCTGCGCGCGGAGTGAGATAACATATTCAATAAGTATTAACACTAATGCATTCATTATTCGGGTATAGGCCTCCGAATAATGAATACCTATACCCAAAAAACGGGGCCTTAACTAAGGAGAGATGAATGTTTTTTTAGTGTACATATCTTTTATATTTTTTTTCTCTTGTAAAGTTAAGGAAATAAAAAAGGCTTTATTATTATTATTATATTCATTATTCAATCACGTCGCCATGGTAATACTATCTAACAGTATTGTAACTTCATACAAACGGACGTAGCGTGCGCGAGCTATACCTACGCGCCTCGATCTCGGCATGCGCTCGGCATGCAACAGTCGTGAATGTGCCGCAGTGACTAACATTACCAATAAGTACTAGTTCCTATTTAATTTGATGATTAGATTAATTTGTGCTGTTTTGGTTGCATTCATTCCTCAATAACGCACTCAGAATAACCTTTTTTAGATTACCTAGAAACTCGGAAAGGTAAGGCTATAATGTGATTTTGAAAATACATGCACAGAATTTTAAGCAGTCCACGGAGGATAAGTAATTTGTGAAGCAGTATGACCGGCAGTCTTTTTCTTTTGGCTGAAGAGATAGGCTTACAGTAGCCACTCCAGTTACTTTAATGCTCTAAGTACGAACACATCTCGTCGGCGACGACAAAGCTTACTAATAGATAACTTTCTTACAATTGAATTTGAAGTTTGAAAGTTGGTAGTGAGTGTATTCAAAATTTAACATTGTGAGCCTAATATTGTGAGTTTATTAAAAATTTATAGACTGGAAAAGTTTTAAGAGCTATTTTAAAGAACAGGATTGTATTTTTGCCGTGTGATATCACTATCATTATCGTCACTATCACTACATAGTATAAAACTAAGTCGCTTTTTCTGTCTCTATATTCCTATGTATGCTTAAATCTTTAAAACTACGCAACGCATTTTGATGCGGTTTTAATAGATAGCGTGCGAAGCCGAGGCGGGTCGCTAGTCAAATATAATTACAAATACTCTTGATTGCACCACATTTTTTTTTGCAGTCGAAAGCATAAAACTAGGAATCGCGCGCGGCTATAAGGCAATTTTTTTTTTAATCTATGATCGGAAGGGACCGTAAGTTTGAGTATATGTTATGACTTTCAATTGGATACGTTCTTGGGTTTTTTAGAAAAAAAATTTGCCAGAAAGACAGACAACAAAATAACTTATTAGGGTTCCGTTTTTGCCGTTTGTGATACGGAACCCTTAAAATACGTACTTGATATACGAACGTTATCAAACATACCCTGTTGAAGCCTATACAATTTAAGATAGAATCACTAGACCATAAAAATAATTCTCCAAAACTGCATTTTCTTAACTGAATGTTCGATGCTATGTACTTCTCCTCCATAAACTGTTTAATACCACGTCGAGTAAAATCTTTTATAGGAGACTAAAAGTTTTATGGTCTTAATCACAATGCTCCAGGTGTGCTCGAGATAAGATAGTTCAAGTGTCGTAAAATAGTGCTTAACAGTCAAAACATAAAATTTAATTTTTGTTGGAAGAATGCAAAATTGTGTATAACATGAAGATAACTTGGGCTTATTTTTCAGTGACGCGCAAGAGAATTTTGAGACTATTTCTGTTATTTAAGAAAACTACTGTCTGCTAAAATTAAGTAATAAGTCTTACTCTAATGTTGACCACTATCAAATACGAGCGGCACTAAAAACAAATGCAGGTAGATAAGTACATGCAATTAAAAAGCAAACTGCTAAGTACAACATTCTGCAGTAGCGTATCTAGAAGGTTCTTTGAAGAGACTTTAAATAAAACCATTGCAAATAAAACTTGGTATACCGGATGAAACCAACCGGAGTAGCCACACCACATTGACAAACGCCACCATACTGCGTGTTAGTTTTGCTTGTGTTTGACAATATTGTCATGTTTATGCATAGTGACGAGATCAAACAATATATTGGTATTACTAGAGTTCGTTTCACGTAGGAACTCTCTCGGCAATTATTGGATTATTATTACATTTTGTATGGGAAAGTTTCAACGAACAACAATGTTAGTTCTGAGCCATCTAATTCTTACATGAAATGTATAATAATCCTCACTCACACACTCAATTTTCTTCACTCCGCGCAGAATTTGAATGAATGAAAAAAATAATGATTCTAATTCTCATTCTGAATGATCGAGTTATTTCCTTGATTATTAACATAAATACATCATTATATTTTACAATATCGAAAACAAAATGATTACGAACTAAGGCAGTCTTATCGCTGAAGCAATTAATCCAGCCGACCTGGCAAAGAGAAACAGAAAAAAGTTGAGAGCGAGATATAAAACCAATTAATAAAATAAATTAATAATGCCACAGACTGTTTCACGTACTAATAAGTGGCGACTCCAGTACTTTAATGCTCTCATGATGTACCGCAAATTACTATTTTCCTTTGAAATCCTTTGTGACCGTCTACGTCGTGTTGAAAATAAATGACCAGCTATTTGGAAACGATGCTGTAAGTATTTTGCTTTTGCTTTACAACTTAAAGATTAAATTGGGTACATATTAGAATCACAAAAAAATGCCTTCATTTTAATCTAGCTTTCGCCCGCGGCTTCGCCCGCATTAATTTTTCCCGGAATGAAAGTTACCCTACGTCCTTCTCAATAATCTTAGCAATATGTATGCGAAATTTCAGGAAGATTGGTTCAGTAGATAGGGCATGAAGAGATAACAAACAAATAAACAAACAAACAAATATACAAACTCACTTTCGCATCTATATATATAAAAATGAAACCCGTTTTCCGTTGTCACGACATAGCATGAAAACGGCTTGACCGATTTGGCTGAATTTTTTTTGTAGTTTTCTAATACTCTGTACAAGGCTCTTACGGAAAAAAAATATTAAGAAAGACGGTACGAAGTTCGCCGGGTCAGCTAGTTTATAATATTAGTTGGGATGTACGAGTCCAAAAAACCCGAATTCTAGATATTTATTCGTTTTGTTGACACTACATTCAGTCAATTATATTACACGCAATGAACAAAACGTCAAAACTAAGTTATATATATACTAGCTGTTCCCCGCGTGGGACTCGGTTATATCGCGCCCAAAAGTAGCCTATGTTTGATCTCAGGTCGTTAACTACATCCCTTCCAATTTTCATCACAATCGGTCCAGCAGTTTAGCCGTGAAGAGGTGACAGACAGACAGACAGACTTTCGCATTTATAATATTAGTATGGATGGTATGAAATGCGACATGAATAATTTGAGTTGTTCGGTTAAATCTGAATTTGAAACAATTGAAACAATTTTACTGTCGAGTTGATATTAAGCCGTGCGAAGTTCTCTGTTTGGCCACGAAATTAGTGACAAAATCTTTAAAAACTTCAAACAAGGATTCCGAATTTAGTGCGTATTTATCATAGAACTAGTAACGCGGCTCTAATAGAAGTAGCATGACAAGCTAAACTGTCTTACCACTCATACACGATATTTACGTGTATGCCATCCTTGGGTTCACAGTTTACTAATGTCTATTGCGGAGTATATACAAGGACAACAAAAAAAATCAATTTTGGGTATTAATGCCGATTTATGCCTTCACAATATGTAAAAATAATTGTATAAATCCAAATATGAGTTCTCCTGATACTTCTTTTTACGTTTTATACAAGTTAAAGCCTTATATTATGTAAAATACTACAGCAAAATCAACGCCATTTTGAATGAAAAAAATATTATTCAGTCAAGAACATGTGCTAAGCATAGTGTTGTTGCTCTTACGTTTCTTTCGTCAAGTATCGATAAACGAAGTTAGAAGGCAAGTTTGGAGTAAAATTCGGGTTTAATTATCAACATAATTCTTGTAGGTAAATGTCAACGGGAAATGAATGAAGAAACCAGTTTCCGAAATTGCTAGTGTTACCATTAAATTCCGGAAGATGCCATTTATTCTTGTTTGTAACGTCTTACTAAAAATGTTTACTTCTTATACGACAATCTTCGGGATCGAAAAGAAAAAACGAAATGCCTGGTATTCTTATCTCCCTGTGACATCTGTTAAAGTAAAACTAGACGTGGGTTTTAACGTCAAACCCAGAGAGATGGTTAAGAAAAATCAGATAATTGAATTTTCAAAGTCCAATGGACTACAAAATCATAATAGTGGCATTCACGCTATTTTTAACCCAAATAGAGGGGTATTATAAGTTTGACGTATCTGTCTGTAGTAATGGATAAAGCGATTTCAGTTTAGTTGTTTTTGTATTAACGGTGACTTATGTGCGAGTGTTTTTAGATATATGTTTGATGAAAATCGGTTGAGTCGTTTGTAACTTGTGGGAGTGAAAAGGGAAAAGAATAACCGCATGCCTGCAATTATATACTCGAGTGGGTCTGATATGAAAACGCATCACGTCCACAGTAAAAAATTAAATGTTTAATGAAAATAGGTTAAGCTGTG
The DNA here is from genome assembly GCA_947044815.1 of Apomyelois bistriatella. Classification (NCBI taxonomy): domain Eukaryota; kingdom Metazoa; phylum Arthropoda; class Insecta; order Lepidoptera; family Pyralidae; genus Apomyelois; species Apomyelois bistriatella. The sequence goes on from OX345705.1 coordinate 2,741,689, forward strand.
AAAAAGCTCTAGGGGTATTAGTGGGGAAAACACCTAATGCCTGGAAAATATATGGGTGAGGGGTAGAGGGGGAGAAATAAGTCTAACTACAGACAAAATATTAATAAATATAATAAAAAAAATATCAAAACAATGATGCCAGGCCTTAGAGGGTCCAATGACCTCTGTGACGCAAGAGTGTGCAGGGTGAATTGAGCTTTTACCCACTTGATATGAATTAATAATCAAAAAAGGAAACGGACGCCAAATAAAACATTACAGCAGCTATTAAATATTAGCTTTACAGTATATTGACTTTAGAAGCCACTAATACATTATGCAAGCAACTTGAAAACGTTAAATCAAGCATGACTAATATGCCCCACGACGTCAAACCGCCACGCGTAGCGTTTGCCCCTTCTACCATACCAAGCCTCGGGGGAGGTGGCATGGTCAAGACACCTATTTCCACGAGACGTGATCGTACCATCGCAGGCTACTCTTTAGAAGCTATCTATCTGCTATGTCATGGAGATGAAGGCTGTCCCGAACGTGGTGGAAGTTTCTAACGCGGTCTTTCCGCGATATTTCACACATCCAGTGCGGCGGACAGTTCTAATGATCGTTTTATAGACCTGACTCTTGAACCTGACCGGCATTCGGGAATCACAAGTGAAACCAGCCATCTCAGGCTGTTTTGCTCATGCTCCTGTTTGCTTCGACTTCTGGTTATTTTTTCATATTGTTTCATGATATACCTATCGTGTCGAGTCTAGCTAATTACCACCACCGCCAAAACTAGTACTCCGGAACTGACAATGCATTGTTTGTGATTTAATAGTTTAATAAATAGAATTCTTCAAGTCAGACCATGCTAGCCCATACAGATATAAACCTTACATTATGATTAAATTTAAATAGTGAAATGAAATCAAATATTAATAAAAACCAATAAAAAAATAACAATAATAATTCAACGTATTCTCGATATATCGATGCTACGCGAATCTGTTACTTCACTAATTTTGCCTGCTGTCATGTCAGAATGGCAACAAATAGACGTAATAATTTTACGAATGGAATGAGTTATTACTTTTTAGAGTGACGATAAGCATTGAACATCGTGTCTCTGTCACTGAAAAATATATATATGGCCATCGCGTGAAAACACATTATTATCTCACTAATGATACATACCTATTAATTATAATTAATTATATGGTTTCGTGCGATTGGCAAGTCGTCCTGGTTATTTAAAACATAACAGATTTTTAATATGGCTATAGTCACTATAAGATGTTATTAGGTTAGCTTATTATGCAACTAGCGACCCGCCCGGCTTTGCATGGGCATAATAACCTTGCTCTTAAATCACTCTATCTATTAAAAAAAAAACGCATCAAAATCCGTTGCGAAGTTTTAAAGATTTAAGCTTACAAAGGGATATAGGACAGTGATAACCGAAGACAAGAGGTCCGCTTCAGAAGGGACTGAATAAACTAACCGGCTTGGTGTTACATGGATCTCATAACTTTTGACGGTAGAACAACTAAGCGAGACTTGGAATTTTTATAAGTTTTGTTTTTGATGGTATCTCATTTCTTTTTGTAGATTACAGAGAACTACTTACGACATATATATTGCCTCTTGATAACGCGGGCGAAGTATAAGTATGCAGATACACTGGTTCGTTCACTGCGAATGTAACTTTGTTATCCTATATATTTATATGGGATTACAAAGTTATTTATGCAGTTGGTGTATCTAGAAAACTGGACCGAAATTGCAAAATATTTTAGTTTTCCCTTGGGTTATATACTAAACATTTATTACATTCTAAATTTGAAGCTTATGTATATGCTGCAGTGCCACTACCGCGCTCCAAGATTCTTGCTCTGACTGCAACAACGCAATTTTCTGACATAACTGCAAATCTATTAACAGATTTGGTACTTAACATTTGGCCATAGCCTAGATGACCTATGGATATCAGCGCATTAAGATTAGTTCAGTTTATCATATTCAGTGCTGTTATTTGAAAGAGCGAGTAAAAATAATTTTATAATGTTGATCTAGTTTATGGAAATTAAGTAAACTGTGACTAATAGATAAGACATATATCGGGCATAAATTTATACCAATTTTCCAGTCAGAATTTCAAAAGAGAATTTTATTGTAAGTACACTCATCTATAAGTAGGTACATATAAATTCGAGGATGAAATGGCTTCGTTTTCCTGTCTATCTATTTAATTAGATCATGTATTCAAACATAACATTAAATAATAGTAATTACTAGTAATATCACGCTAGTGATACTCCATGTATCAGTACTATTATCTATTCTGTGGTGTCACGAGTGTAAATAGCCTAAAGTAACTGTGCGCTCATCTTTCCCGGCCTTATTTTATATTATGATTATATACTATATATTTATTTTTATATCTTCGCTCTAGCGTGTTTTTCCCGGTTGCGTCTTCAGCTTACGCTTCAGAGCCCAGGGTACGCTATTAATCATGGTTCAATGAAGCGATTGACGTCTGACCTATGTGTCATATTTATTTATATATAATAGTAATTATAAATAAAAAAATAGTATGTACTTGGTAAATAACAGTCGTATTGAGAACGAGAAGGTATCTTTATCTCCAGACCAGAACAAAATCTATGCTCAAACATTACAAACGGCAATACCGTACTGTTACATCCCTATATTGTAGGCCTTAGTGCAGCCCTAGCTGCCTTCATGCTGAGTCAGCCCTCTCTCTCTCCAGGCTAGCTCCCAAGTCCATCTCGCAGCTCAGTTCGTATTCGGCTCTCATCCAGCGCGGTTGCCCTCGGACAAAGATACTATCTATTGTCCTTTTTGCTATTAAGTTCTTAAATATTAAAATTAGTTTTTTTTTAAAAACGAGTTTTCCATTTTCCGCGTAACATTTGGTGGCAGCGGTGGGATTCGGAAAATCCAGTTGCCCGGCACCGCCGCACGAACTCATTCCGAATTCCCGAAAAATCTCAAAATAAAAAGAAAAACTTTTAACCGTATCCAGAAGTGAAAACGTTCTACTAATCTCAACGAGAGCTAATCCTGTGAAAAATTTGTGAAACCTGTATCCTGTAAAGCATCAATCCAGTCAATCAACCCGGCACAACCAAGTTGAGTTGCCCATACATATTTTTCAACGAAGAATAGCCGTGAGTCGCAGCCCGTACGTGCCTTATCACATTGGAATGTATCCCGTCGCCGTCGTCGCGCTCCTGTGTCTCGCCAGTGCTCTGTGAGTCTTTGGTCATTGTTTTGTCTAGACAGCCTTACCTAGAATTCCGTCTGGTTTATAGTACTAATTATTAATAACTTTCATCACGTCTTTGTTGTAAAATTGTACCTCATGTTTTGTATGTAAATATAATGCCAAAAGTACCAAAGTCTGAAGACGACGCACAAAAGTTACGCATTGAGATCCCCGATTTTGAACAAATTAAAGTAGATACAGAAGTAAAGTCGCCTACCACTTCTCCACGTATAACAAGGAAAACAGCTGCAATCCTCGCCATGTCGGAGTTAGAACTCAATGTACTATTCAAGTTTATTAAAACATATGACGGAAGTAGGGAAACTTTAAACTCATTTCTTGTTAATTGCGATAACGGTTTTAGCCTCGCTACAGAAAATCAAAAACCTATTTTATTTAAATTCATTCTCAGCCAATTAAAAGGAAAGGCTGAAATAGCCTGCTCTATTAAGGAGTTTGTAACATGGGAACAACTAAAGGATTTTTTGAAAACCCAGTTCAGTGAACGGAAGCACTACTCACATTTACTTACGGAACTTCAGGAAAATAAACAAGGTCCGCAAGACAGCGTTAGTCAATATGCATTACGTACAGAAACCTGCCTCTCACAGTTACTCACAGAAATATCGTTATCGAATGCTAAGCCTAAAGAATTGCCCGGCCGTACAGCGGCTATGGAGGATCTTGCCCTCCATCACTTCCTTATGGGGCTCCATCCCCGTATATCCAACATTGTGAGGTGCAGGTCACCACGTACATTGAATGAAGCCATTAACTTTGCTATTTCTGAGGAACGAATACAACAAACGTTATATAAACGTTCTCAACCAGATCAGAAACCTAACAATAACAATAATAACAACAATAACCGATACAAACCAAACCCTTCCACTTCTAGGCAGATCTATAGTCCTTCCTCCTCTTCACAAAAGCCTTCTAGCCCTGCTTCACAGAGAACTTCCAATTTATTCTGTCGTTATTGTAAGGCGACCGGACACGACATCTCTACTTGTAGAAAACGTGAATACAACAATAATCGTTTCCGGGTTCAACAGAACCAATCGACCAATCAAAACTTAAACAGGCCATCACCTAGAGTGAATTTCCTTGAACAACCAGAAGAGGAAACCGGTTACGATGAGGTAGATCTCTCACTAGCCAACTCGGACAATTTAAACGAACAGTAGTCTCGCCACGGTGTCGCTCGAGACCACATCTAAAAGCCGACACCCTCGCTCACTCTTCAAAATCCAGGGACCACTCGGGTAACCAGCCCCAAATAAGCGCCCATTCTTCTAAAATCATGGACCACTCGGGTAACCAGCCCCAAATAAGCGTCCATACTTCAAAACCCAGGGACCACTCGGGTAACCAGCCCCAAATAAGCGTCCATTCTTCTAAAATCATGGACCACTCGGGTAACCAGCCCCAAATAAGCGTCCACACTTCAAAACCCAGGGACCACTCGGGTAACCAGCCCCAAATAAGCGTCCATACTTCAAAATCCAGGGACCACTCGGGTAACCAGCCCCAAATAAGCGCCCATTCTTCTAAAATCAGGGACCACTCGGGTAACCAGCCCCAAATAAGTGCCCATTCTTCAAAACCCAGGGATAATTCGGGTAATCAGCCCCAAATAGGAACCCGACAATCAGAGTACACCTCTTGTATCACCAACCGAAAGTCCTCTCAAACCTTAGTTCCTAATTATATTAATAAGGACATCTATGAGATCAATATAGATACTACCAAAAGACTCTTACCTCATGTCTTAGTAGAGTCAAGTGTATCAGAAATTCCCTTATCCTTATTAGTAGACTCAGGGTCTTCCATATGTTTAATAAAAGAATCGAGTATCCAGAAACATCAGAAACTAATTAAGGAGTCTATCAAACTTAAAGGCATTGACCCTGGGGATGAACCTACTCAAACTGAAGGACATTTCCAACTAAGATTAAATTTAAAGAACAATAAATCAACCTCATTCAAATTCCACGTTGTCCGAAACATTAACTTACCTTATGATGGTATAATAGGCACCGACTTTCTTACTACTTTTGGTTGTAAAATCGATTATACATATGACACTTTGAGAATAGGGAAATTTGATATTAAAATACACTTCTCTGAACCATTTTATATTATCCCTCCACGTACCGAAGCCGTTATTGAATGTTCAATCCAAGAAACAAATCTCAAAGAAGGTGTTATCACGGATCAACACCTCTCCGACAATTTGTTAATAGCCAACTGTATAGTTAAAATCAAAAATAATAATCGTGCTAACTTAACCGTTGTAAATACTTCAGAAGATTATCTTAATGTAAAAACTAATCTTAACCTAACCGTCGAACCCCTATCTTCAACAGCATTTTCAATTAACACGGGTATTTTAGAAACGTCCAAAAGAACTCATGACGTAATCCATTCATTGAGAACAGAACATCTCAACCAAGAAGAAAAAGAAGCCCTTATAGAACTCTGTTCTCAATATTCAGATATCTTCCACTTACCCGAAGACCAACTGACGTACACCTCAGCAATCAACCATCAAATAAAAACTACCAGTGATATCCCGATTCATACTAAATCATATAGGTTCCCAGAATGCCATAAAAAGGAAGTTGAAACACAAATTAACAAAATGCTTGATCAAAATATAATAGAACCTTCCTCCTCTCCTTGGAGCTCACCCATTTGGGTAGTTCCTAAAAAAGCAGACTCCCAAGGCAAAATCAAATGGCGGATAGTTATTGATTACCGAAAATTAAATGACGTCACAATTGGCGAAACTTATCCTATCCCGCAAATCACAGAAATCCTTGATCAATTAGGAAACAGCAAATACTTCACGACCCTTGATCTCACTTCCGGTTTTCATCAAGTCCTCATTTCTCCCGAGGATGCTCCTAAAACAGCCTTCTCCGTACCTCAAGGACATTATCAATTTAACCGGATGCCATTTGGCCTTAAAAACGCACCGTCAACCTTTCAGAAATTGATGAACAATTGTCTCTCTGGCCTACAAGGCACTCGCTGCTTTGTCTATCTTGATGATGTAGTCGTGTATAGCCACGATTTGCATTCTCATATCGATAACCTTAAGGAAGTCTTTGACAGAATCCGAAATTTTAACCTCAAACTACAACCAGAGAAGTGCGAATTTTTCCGTAAAGAGGTAGCCTACTTAGGCCATGTTATTAATCAAGATGGGGTCAAACCAAATCCCGATAAAATAAAAGCGGTATCCCAATTTCCTGTCCCTGAATCCCCCAAAGACATCAAGTCGTTCCTAGGGTTAGTCTCATACTACCGTAGATTTATACCCGATTTCGCCAAATTAGCTAAACCATTAACATCCCTCCTGAAGAAAGACGTCCCATTCGTCTGGAAAAATGAACAGCAGCTTGCCTTCGAATCCCTTAAGGATAAACTCACATCAGCCCCAGTCTTGGCGTACCCCGATTTTACGAAACCCTTCTTACTAACTTGTGACGCATCTAATTACGCTATATCAGCGATATTATCCCAGGGTCCCATAGGGCAGGACCGTCCCATTGCATTTTCATCACGCACTCTTAACAAAGCGGAGTGTAATTACAGTGTTACCGAAAAGAAGTGCCTTGCAGTGATTTTTGGCACCAAAGTATTTAGACCGTATATATATGGTCATCGTTTCACTGTTCTTACCGATCATAAACCCTTAGAATGGCTATTTAAATGCAAAGATCCGGGGTCTCGTCTTATTCGTTGGCGCCTAAAACTCGAAGAATTCGAGTACGACATTAAATACAAAAAAGGTAAAATCAATACCAATGCTGACGCTCTATCCAGATATCCTGTTAATCCAGTCCAACCAGAAGACGCACAAGCGCCAAATCCCGATAAAGAAGGAGAATCTTCTCATGAGTTAGATAAGGACCTCATGGACCTACTAATATCACCACCATCATTTAACCCCGATGAGATAGAGTCGCAATCCTTTGACCTTCTTAATCCCAGTGAAGTTATACCACTTCCCGAAATCAATCAACCTATTCCTGATTTCCTCGATTCTAGCGAAGATATTTTACCCTCTGCTGAGATGAACCTTCCACCCAACATACCCGATTCCCTCAGGGAGGAAATCGAAAATGAAGGAACCAACCTACCTCAACCTATCCCGGAACCTTCATCGATTCCTGATGTACAACCCGACATTGTCGTTACGCCATCCTCTAGTAGTCTAGACTCCCCAAATGACGATTATCCTTCTTTCCTAAAAGCCATGGCAACTAAAAACCTAACCTTCAATACAAACATTCAAGAACATAATCAAGATATTACGAAATCTGAACATAAAATCATTATCCTACCCACCTCGATAGACCTTGACGAATCTAACCCTTTTATACAAAGGGTTATAGATAATATTCCCGATAGCACAGAATTCCTAAACGCAGAAAGAACTCTTAATTCATTTATCTCTTTCACTCAAAGTGAAAAAACTTACTATTTCCTCTTTTTCAAAGTCTACCACTTTGACAAATCTACCTATAAGGATATTTACGATAGTCTTAAATCAGTTCGAAATGAACTAGTTATTAAACTTGATATTAATTCGAATCCTAACATCGCTATAACAGACTTTAAAAATCCGTTTGACACCCATCAATTCATCAAAATTTATAATATGCTCCTCTATTTATTTAATAATACTAATATTAATATACACATATTTAAAGATAAAATAATATACCCATCACTTTCCGAAATTCCTAAAATCCTTAAAGAAAATCATAATATCCCAATTGCTGGTCATCTGGGCATGAACCGGATGCTACAGCGAATCCAAGAAACCTTCTACTGGAAAAACATGCGTAGTGACATCGAATCCTTTGTAAGGAAATGCCCGCAATGCCAGACTAATAAAGCCCTTAGACAGATTAATCGCGCCCCCATGCAAATAACCAGTACATCAACCGAACCCGGTCAACGGATATCCCTCGATATCGTTGGGCCGTTACCTGAGGCAGGTCCTGCTAAATTAAAATACATACTTACCATTCAGGACGACCTTACTAAGTTCTCTTCTGCATACCCCATCCGCAGCACTACAGCTGAGGAAACTAGTGAATGCCTGCTCCACTATATATCTATTTTCGGTATTCCCAAAACTATCCTTACCGACCAAGGAACCAACTTCACGTCAGATCTTTTTAGGAAAACCTGCGAATTCCTTAAAATAAAGAACCTTTGGGCTTCCCCATACCATCCACAAACCCAGGGGGCCCTAGAAAGAAGTCACTCCACTCTTAAGGAGTATCTCCGATCCTACACTGATGAAGGACAAACAAATTGGCCTCGTTATGTCTACACTGCCATGCTCACTTATAATACTGCTGTTCACTCTACAACCCATTTCACACCATACGAACTTATGTTCGGTAATAAACCACTTATCCCGAATTCCATTTATGAAGAATCTCCTGGAGCTACCTACCCCGATTATGTGCGAATGCTTCAAAATAGATTAAAATATTCAAGAGAGAAAGCTCTTGATTTTATGAGAAAGTCCAAAGAAACCTCTAAAACCTATTATGACACGCGAACTCGGGCCACTAGATATAAAGCTGGAGATTACGTGTACTTAAAAAACCACCTACGAATGCGTAAAGCACTCTCGCCCCTTTGGAAGGGTCCTTACAAAATTGTAAAAATTAATGGTAACAATACACTTACCTTACTTATTAATAGACGGCATGTTACGCATCACTTCGATCAAGTGAAGCTAGCCAACGTCGAACCAAACCTGTAAATATAAATACACATAGTTAGTTAGATATAGGAATCAGTATATACTCACCTTGTATCCCGTACTCCGAGTATATATATATATCATATATACGTATTAATTAATATAATCGTTAACATAATCTAGGTTAGATGTTAGTTTACTTACCTTTACTTACCTTATTATTATTTACAGTTCGGCTCGAGAACAAACCCGTCAGGATTTCATCCAGCCGATCACTTCCAGTTCAGGCCTCTACTATGATTACCTAGGGAAAATGAAAATAAATAATGTCCATTTAAAAGTAATTATACCGATAGATATAGCGCATTTCCGTCCACATGTGGAAAATATTAGAGTAATCCTAGGAATTACAAAACAGTTGTGCCATGAAATCCACGTTGCACAAATTGGCTATGAATGTAGTAGCTGGCTACTGCCGTTAATAGCGCGGTTTCAGGACATGAGTAGAGAGTTTGAATCCATTTCCCATTTGATAGATAAGAGAAATAGACGCAGCGCCTGGATAGGTGGTATCGGCACTATTCTTAAACAGATCTTTGGTACTTTAGACGATGAAGATGGATTGAAATATGATGAAGCCATAAATACACTTCAAAATAATGGCAAGCAGCTAACTTCACTAGTGAAGGAAAATATTCTTATAACCACGTCGGTACTGTCACATTTCAATACCACCTTACATCGAATATTAGATAATGAAGCAAATCTCAATAAAGCTATCAACGAACTCACAAGCAGCGTTAAAAATATAACCGAAATTACTGACAAGCTGCAGGTAATTACCAACATTAACGAAATGATCGATATGCTGGAAACGTCAATACTTACCCTGTCCTTCCAGTTGGAAGACATAACTAACGCCATCCTATTTAGCAGTAAGAATGTATTGCACCCTGCTATTATTACACCAAGTCAGCTACATCAGGAGCTCGTTGATAACTACAGACATTTGCCCGGTGATCTCGAGTTGCCTGTAAACTTAGACATTAGTGCTATACACCTAATTTTAAATATATCTAGTTTAGTATGTTACTATGTTAATGATAAAATTATATTTGTTCTCCAAGTGCCGCTGGTTAATACCAGGGAATATGTACTATTCCATAGTATGGCACTTCCTACTCCCTATACACCTAAGGCACCAGAAGCGTTTAGTTTAATTACACCTAATAGTAAGTATATAGCAATGACCAAAGACAAAACTTATTACTGTACCTTCGACAACCTGGACATCTGCAAAACCGTATACATGGGAACCCTAATTTGTGATGTTGAGAACGTGTACTCTACCGACGCAAAACCTACCTGTGAAAGTGAGTTGTTGTCAAAAGTGATCAGTGAAAAACCAGTGCAGTGCAAAACAAAAGTTCTTATGGGAAAAGTGGATCTGTGGAAACCATTAGCCAATAATAAGTGGATATATGTACAATCGGACCCTACTAAAATCGCAATAGAATGCCAGAACGCTCAATTGTATGAATTTAGTATTTTAGGCACAGGAATACTGAGTATTCCCAAAGGCTGCATTGGGTACTGCAAGAGTACTACATTAATACCTAAGTACAATCTTCTCAATATTACGTCACCCATAAATCATATGCCTGACTTTAATTTAATCAACGACACTTGTTGTAACTTAATTAAATTAAGAACAATAATAGATGATATGTCCCATAAACATATAGATAACATAGACCTAGATGACCTTAATCTAGAAAACAGAAAGTTTGATTCAATTCTGAAAGACTTGGACAAAATTGACTATACCCAGAAGCAGAATTTTCTAAACCATGGGGCACATTATTCTATTATGACTATTATTACCTTTATTGTTATAATTTTACTATTATGCTATTTTACGTATAAAAGGTTATGTAAATCCGATGGCAACCGACTCTGTCCAGTGAGATTTAGTAAGAATAGTCCAGCACCTAAGCAGTTTTCTCCCGAGGACATACTGACAGACATACATACAACAACCCCTGAATCAGAATCTAGCATCCCTATGGCTCCACTTAGGACTAGAATATAATAGAGACTTTGATTAACCCCAAAGTCTCCACTTAACGGGGGAGGTGTTACATCCCTATATTGTAGGCCTTAGTGCAGCCCTAGCTGCCTTCATGCTGAGTCAGCCCTCTCTCTCTCCAGGCTAGCTCCCAAGTCCATCTCGCAGCTCAGTTCGTATTCGGCTCTCATCCAGCGCGGTTGCCCTCGGACAAAGATACTATCTATTGTCCTTTTTGCTATTAAGTTCTTAAATATTAAAATTAGTTTTTTTTTAAAAACGAGTTTTCCATTTTCCGCGTAACAGTACGTACACTTCGAACTTTTTTACGAATGTGAACTTTTTTCTATTGCTCGAGAATATACATGGAAACTTTTCCTGCTCAGACTCATCTTTTTGTGTAGGTGACACGGTCAATCGGCCATGCATACCCTGGTGTCAGAGTTCGTCGGAAGGCTTTCCCGGCCTCTGACATGGTTGCTTTAACGACTACCAGAGGGCAGCTGGGACCATCATCTTTATTATCAGACAGTCAGGTGATTCAAGCCTGCAATGTCCTAACCAAACTGGAAACAACTAAATAAGCTCCCACGACCCCTGGGTCTAACAGGCTCAGACTGCTTAGTTGGTCGGAGTGGAAATACAGTGCATTTGTACTAAGCCTTAATCCTGTGTCATAAAGTCTTTTTTGTTTGATTTTGCAATTAGAAAAGTTTGTGAACTCATTCCATAATGTGTGTATTTAATGACGGACCCCCCCTCCTACCCTCCCTTACCTCAGCCCGTACCCCCCGCAAACGGCGCGCTAGGTTCCCATACATTTAATGTCATATGTTACATCTATCTTAAGTGACGCTAATTTTTTTTTAAATCTATGGTATTTATACTTATATTTTCATTAAGTGGAAAATGACACCGAAATTCCTATTTATCTTTCAGTAGATAATTAATTTTGCATTATTAATATTTGGCGTAATATGATGTCTGCTGGGGATGTTATTTCGATTATTTAATGTTTTTAATTCTTATTGTTACGTTTACAACAAAATATAATACATTCTAACAGTAGACATCTTTTGGCATATAATTATGACGAACGACAATTTTCAACTAATCGTATATTCACTGTGTTTCATGGCTTAATATTTGTTTCATATTCATCACCATTTGAATAAAATATGCAAGATATCATTTTCAGTTGTAACGAAGTTACTTCTGTTGTCATTTAAACATATCTATAATAATAAAATAGTAAAAATATTTTGTCTGTACATTTAGTAGTTTTGACTGAAATGGATAGAGGGACGTTTAAAATGAATAATAGAAAACAATTTTTATTTTTAATTTTTTGTTTGGCTGAATGTATGATCACGCTTATCTACAAAGTTTCTGAAGCTATGTGCTTAAAACTTTCCCCAGTAGTTTTGTTTTTAAGAATATCTAAAGTATGTTTCATCAAAATCGGTTTATTAAAAAAAAGTTACCGTCATTTAAATAAACTCATGGCATGTTTGATTTTGAACGAATGGACCAAATGGTTATTGTCATGACAAACTTAGTATAAAAGAAAAAGGGGATAACCGGGCCATTCCCGCGGGAATTCTGAGAGCGATTCCCGAAACTCCCACGATAAGGGGAACGAAGCCCACGCGCGTGATATCGCGGGCTACAGCTAGTCATCATATATACTCCCAGATCCAATCTTGCGACTATTTTTACTTTGTTTTATTCTATGTTGTATAATCAATGTTCTTTCTGTACAATAAAGTTTTAACATACATACACACTTTTCTATTCATTATAATATATATTATAGCTTTCGCCACCAAGCTCAGGCTACGCTTTATTCATGAGTCTAGATTAAGCAGTACTAGTTTATACTCTTATACTATTATTATAAAGCTGAAGAGTTTGTTTGTTTTAACTTTAGATCCACGGGACGGATTTGAAAAATTATTTCTGCATAAGATAGCTTGATTCTTGGGGAAGATTATAGGCCATAGTACATAATACACCAAGGGCGAATGAACCGCGCGGAACAGCTAGTTATTACAATAAAACTACTGCCATCATATCTCCATCACCTTTTGTTGGGAATGAAAAGTAAAACACATCACAAATTTGTTAGCCATTTGAAGCGCGATTTCCCATTTCTATGATTGGAATAAATTCCAGGTGTGTTGGTTTTTACAGGCTGCCTAAAAGTGCTTTAAATAAAGTTAAGTTTAACGTAAAGACCAAAGACTAAGAGAATATGCTAAGATGTTGAGATAACTGGTAGTCGAAATGTTCAATATATATTTGAAAACTAGCTTTTGCTAAGGAACAGAGCTTTTTCCCAGGATGAAAGGTACCCTTTTCCTTCTCCTGGTTCTAAGCTACTTCCCCACCAATTTTCAGCCAAATCAGTTCAGCCGTTCTTGAGTTATAAATTGTGTAAATAATACGACTTTCTTTTATATATATAGGATAGTATTCAAAATTTCAATTGTATTTATTTCACTGATTTATATAGTAACTATAATTGATTATACCTCTTCCTCGTCTGAGGTTTGAGTTCGTCTCACACCCGGCACCGTATCCGGCACGTTTCCGGAGCCAATATCCTGGAGACGGCTCCCGGAACTCATTTACATACGGTTCACAGGAACACATCATTAGTTTATTGCGCTTTCGTGGACTTGGAGAAGGCCTATGATAGAGTGGAAAGAAATGAGTTGTGGTCTACTTTGTCGATGTACGGGTTGAATAGCCAACTGATAAGAGCAATGAAATCCCTTTATAAGGATTCCAGCGCTTGTGTCAGAATAAATGGGAGCTACACAGACTGGTTTGAGATCGAAAAAGGTGTCAGGCAAGAATGTGTAGCGTCACCTTGGCTGTTTAACCTGTTTATGGACAACTATCTGAAAGATTTGAAAGATGCTGAATGTGGTATAAGAATGAATGAGTTATGCATCAAATGCCTTCTTTATGCCGATGACCAAGTGCTACTTGCTCAATCGGAGGAAGACATACAGAAGATGATAACAATAATGAATGTAGCGCTAGTAAGTAAGGGTATGAAAATAAATGTAAGTAAGACGAAAATAATGGTGTTTGAAAAGGATGAAAGTAGAACAGTATGTAATGTAAGTATAAATGGAGAGAGTGTTGAACAAGTGAATGAATTTGTATATCTGGGTTGTAAGTTTACTAGAAATGGCAAGCATGAGAGTGATATTGAAAAAAGAGTGGCTGCTGGTAATCAGGTAAATGGGGCATTACATTCCTTTATGAGCAGTAGAGTAGTGTCCAAAAAAGCACGTCTCGCTGTTCATAGGGCAGTGTTAATACCGACCCTTATGTATGGTAGTGAAAGTTGGGTATGGCAAAAAAAATAATGAAAGTAGAGTGAATGCGGTTGAAATGAGAGCTTTAAGGAGTATGTGTGGTTTATGCTTGAGCGATAAAATAAGAAATAGTGAGATTAGAAAAAGATGCGGTGTAAATGAGGATGTAGTGACAAAGATAGAAAAAGGGATGTTGAGATGGTTTGGACATGTAGAGAGGATGGATGAAAGGAGACTGACGAAAAGTATATACAAAGCAGAGTTGGCTGGGAGCGGCGGTCAGGGTCGGCCTCGTAAAACATACTGCGACCAAATCGCAGGTCTTTTGAAAAAGGGAGACATTAGGAGTACCCGAAATCGGCGAGCGTGTATGAAGAGAGTGATGAGTGTGGAGGAGGCGAGAGAGGTATGTAAGGATCGTAGCCAATGGAAATCTCTAGTCTCTGCCTACCCCTACGGGAGACAGGCGTGATGATATGTATATGTATGTATATCATTAGATTTATGATTCCAAAATGTAACCGTAGTATTTATACATAAGATTCACTTCACATTATTATTGGCGGTTAAATAGTGACTTAAATTAGGACAAATTTAAATTATCTTTAAAAAAATATCAGAAAAATATAACAAAAGTTTCGGCAAAAATATATCTAGTTCAAGAGCCAGAAGGTACATTTTTTTTTCCAAAAAAAATTAAAACGTAAATCGTGTGCCACGACAACGTACGAAGTACTTTGGGTCTACATTTTCCTCATTTTATAAATACACGAAAACTGGCACTAAATGGAGCGTTCGTAACGAGCCAGCGGGCACTGGAGACAAAATTAGGGGCTTACAAATGGTGACAACATTTTTTACTTAACTCTAAAAAAAATAACACCAGTGTCTCCATGACTCTTAAAAAATAACACATGTGTGTCTTAACAGCCTCCTGACAGTGGTAGCGGATCGCATGGACGGACCATACATGATAAATTGGATCAAAGTGCACGTCCCTGTGGTCCGCCAGGAGCGTAGATATTAAGTTATTTTAAAAATCAATATTTTACTTACATAGGATAGGACAAATTACTAACAAATATGGACTATTTTTATAAAACTAAAATGTCTGAATAAATAAATTGAATTGAAATTATGCGATCTGGGGCAGAGTGCATACATTGTCTCTACGTAGACAATCTAAGTGTACACCATGAGCATGTATATATTTTCTTTCTGGTCAGTTTTATCAATTTTATTATTCTTTTTGCACAAAAAAATACACGTCTTCTTAAGAACCTCTTTTTTTTTTGTCGGTTGAAAATACAATTTATGTCCCACAAAAAAGCTCGAATCACTTTTATCTAGCGTAAGAAACTTAAAACAAATATTATGATGAATGGAATCAGTAAAGTACTTCTCCAATTATGACGTGATCAAAGTTAATATAAATTACTTTTTACAGATAAATATATAAATAAATTAATAAAGTCAAGCACGACACGACTTGCGAGCTGCCATCTTGTGGCCTTTGATCTTTCATCGGAGTTACAGTAATTTCCATAGAATTTGGAATCGCGCGCGGCTGGCAATTTTTTTTTTTATCTGTGGTAATTTCACTGTGTTTGTCACTTAGCGGCTATGTTAGAGGCAGTTACTATTATATATTCTGTTCTGTGTTTATAAATTATTTTTCATTTGTAATTTTCGTTCTTCGAAAAAAAAAAACTGAAGTATTTTCATTTATAAAATCTTCAAACATCTCTTAATATAAATATACTTACATTTAAGTTGGAACCGCAAGTTTTTCTAATTAAACAAAATAATAAAAATCTCTAAGATACAGCACTATCACAATTAATCTTAACAATTAACTTCTAAAATGTAGGTAAGTATATGACTATATGCACTAATATAGCTGGGACTAAAGTCAAAACTAGTCGTATTATAATTAACCTAATCCCCGGATATGTCGTATTATAAGCCAAGTTTAATGTGTGGGCGACATTGCTGTCAGGCACGTAACTGCCATTAGGGAATCCTGAAGACATTGCTGTTTTTGACAAGAGTCGATTATAATATTGAAAAAAAAAATACATTTAAAAAGCTATTAATAAAAAGCCGTCGTATATACTATTTTGGGCGGTATAAATAATCCACTAGCTCTCTTGGATAAAAAAATCTTTTATTTTGTTACCCAAACGTAACACCAATTTCACACCAGCAGACCCGGAACCGTGCTGGCACTGATGGTCACTTAGATTATGACGAACCTCTTTCTTAATATCATGTACTGAGCCCAAAGAAGTTCGAATCGCGCGCGGTCTCTCTACTTTTTTTAAAAATCTATGATCATAATGAAGATTTTTTTTTTATCTCTCTATTTTTGTTCTAATACAGGCTATATTTTAATGTCGTCTCCATGGTTTTATTTCAAGAAAATAAAATATCCGCCCTCAGGTCCGGAGGTGTTTGCTAATCCCGGAACTATTTCAACGAGACCGGAGGTTTTCGGATCATTCACTGAATATCCGCTCGATAAAATTGCGGTTTTAAAATGAATTATTATATTTGTTTCATAACTTTTCCTGATCAAAAATGAGGGCATTTGATTTTGGTAGTTCTGTATTACAGAATAGGGAAGAGACTACTAATTACATAAAGTTACCTCAATTCTTCAGTGATTTTTTTTTTCTTAATTTGCTTCTATTTTCAAACGACTTCAAAAAAACGGAGGAGGTTCTCAATTCGCTTGTGTGTTTTTAATTTTATTTTTGTTTCTCATATCTCCATTAATCAAGCAAATGAAAAAAAAAATGTTAAAAACAATGTACAGTTAGGGCCAGATAAACCTGACCTAATAACCGGAGGGTTAGATTTACCTACCTCTGACTGTACTTTCAGTTTGGTATCAATTGAGTTTTTATCGAAATCGGTGTAAATGTAGATATATTGGTTTTAAAATCAAAATAAATAACTGGAATATTTAAATCGGCTAAGTCAAATAACGAACATAGAGCAACCTGCACTCTATGGATTGGAAGTTCGTTTGCTCTATGGTATCGAACACTCCACAATCGATGGGCCAGCTGATTAGGGGTTTTCGGAGGGAAAGAAAATTGTCACTTTGTCCGCGCTGTATTTGATTTCCAAAACTTAGGTATTTTCGAGTATTTGTGCATAATATTGGTGGATTCTTATTCGCAGTGTTTGTGAACTAGCGTGAGTGTTGGGAAGTGGTACATTGTCGATTAAATAACTTAACTTTGTCGCCAAAATCTTTAAGTTATGGCTAAGTGAAATTTTTCCACCGTTTCACTTAGCCATCTGACTCTGACTAGACTTACTTACCTGACTGGACAAGACTTCTGACTGACTTGACTGACTAAAGTAGGACTGAAGAAGATTAATAAATTCAAGAAAGGCCTTAAAGGACTAGTTTCCATGGCCGTAAAAAGTATATATAAATAATAAATAACCCCACAACACAGACTAAGGAGGAGATACTATACTAGTATCAGACGGCGCACTTCCATACATATTTTTTCATATATAAACAATCTGTGCGATTACTGTCAGAAAATGACATTTTGTTTTTTTTTTAAATGGCGTACCTACTCTAATCATTTTTTTTTTTTGTTTTTAAATATTCCTCAACGGCATACGGCCTACCCACGTGGTGCTTTTGAATCTTAATATTTAGTTTTGTTTATAATATTAAAAATATTGCAAACGTGTGGCTGAAATAAGCAACACATTTGAATTATTTCACCACACATTTGCTAGGCACTGTCTGGACCCTTACCACCATCTCTTAAAACCATGCAAGATCCAATGAGTAAGGGGATGTGATGTCGCATTAGGCGCACCCTAGACGCTCAATCGTGCATGATGGAAAACCATCAAACAAAAGGCTTGTATCGCGCTGTCTCGCTTACTCACTGGAACTTGCATGGTTTTAAGAGATGATAGTTGGCCTCCTGAAAATAAAACACACATTAGTAAAAAAAATATTTATTGTACATCTTACTGTACATAATTGATAAAATCACAAATCAAAAACAAAACATTACATTTTAAGAAACGAATAGAACCTCATTTTTATCACTATTCATAAGTTTTTATACAAAGAAATCACAAAACGATACTTAGTAGTGCTCTATGAAGGAAGATTATTTAAGGTTTTGGGGGGTTACTACAGGCTTTTAAAACCATGCAAGATCCAGTAAGTAAGCGAGACAGCGCAATACATTATGTAAGGCGACATCTCCCTTACTCAATCTTTCTTGCATGGTTTTAAGAGATTGTGGTAAGCCACCTGTACTCAGGCAATAAGGACTACCTATACTAAAAAGCCTTTGATAGATGTCTACCCGTCTGTCTGTTAGTAGTTTCTATCTTATGAACTATGTGATCAAATGTTAAATATTCAATTATAAGAATTTTACCTTGTAATATGTTAATTAAATAAAAACCGGTCAAGTGCGAGTCAAACTCGCGTGGAGAGGGTTCCGTACAATACGAATGTTAGTTTTTATATTCAATTGTGGTATTTATCTACTACTATCGCCATCTAGTGGTATTTTAGTGAACTATTTTCCGTAAGTGAGCGTTTTATATTGAATTTACCTCTTAATTGTCAATTAAAACAGGCAATGAACTATATTTTGATTTTTATGAATAGGATCAAAACTTTTTATGTTACAATAATAACAAAAATATATTTGAGATCCTCATAACGAGCCCTTTCATTTGACATATAGCACGGTAAGGTTTGCAAAACTTTTTTTTTATTTTCCTAAGTTGTCCCTCGAAAATGACCTTTA
This sequence comes from Apomyelois bistriatella, assembly GCA_947044815.1. Taxonomy (NCBI): domain Eukaryota; kingdom Metazoa; phylum Arthropoda; class Insecta; order Lepidoptera; family Pyralidae; genus Apomyelois; species Apomyelois bistriatella. Next base: position 2,760,905 of record OX345705.1, read on the forward strand.
GTAAAAAAAATATTTATTAACTTTGCACATCTATGTTTCTGTCACAGGATTACGCCATCCTACCAAATTTCATCTGTTCTGGTTTAGTAGGTTCGGAGAAGATTGGCTGTGACAGACGGACGGACGGACAGACAGACGCACGAGTGATCCTATATGGGTTCTGTTTTTACATTTTTGTACGGAACCCTAAAAATATATAATAATCTAAGAAGTCGTGTCTTACTCGTAAATCTTACGTAATGCAACAAAACTTTCGTTACTTTAAAACACATGTCAAAATAATTCCGTATGTGGTCTCATGCGACAGCCGGCTGTCGAGCAACGTTATGGTTTCTGTCGTTTCCTCCAGTAGATTATGTGTTTATTGGCCACCGTCACCGTGTTTCTTCTCATTTTATTAGGCTAAAACAAAAAAAAAATGCTTGTTAGAGAAGCAATATTATTATTAATCATGTTGAAAAGTGACATCCCCCATATTTTTGACCTGCTTTAAGCCGCCTGTCAGCATCCGAGTGGATAATAAGTTAAGTAAAAATAAAAACAGGTGGCTTACCACGATCTCTTAAAACAATGCATGATCCAGTGAGTAATGGAGAAGTCACCTTACACCATGTATCGCGCTGTCTCGCTTACTCACTGGATCTTGTATGGTTTTAAGAGACGATAGTAACCCCCTAGGTGGCTTACCAAAATCTTTTAAAACCATGCAAGAACGATTGAGTGAGGGAGATGTCGCCTTACATAATGTACTGCGCTGTCTCGCTTACTCACTGGATCTTACAAGGTTTTAAACTCGAGACGGTGGTAACCTCCCAGTTGTGTGATTGTGACATATGAACAAACTATTCAAAAAAATTCCTGCATAATAGGTTACCATAGGCTGTTTAAGCAGGCCCGAAACTAATTAACTTTCCGACTTTGCGCACCTAGCTTACTTGTTTCGGGCCTGCTAATACAGGTGGCTTACCACCATCTCTTAAAGCCATGTAAGATCCAGTGAGTAAGGGAGATGTCACCTTACATCATGTATCATGATGTCTTGCTTACTCACTGGATCTTGCATAGTTTTAAGAGACGGTAGTAACCCCCCAAATGATTGTACTCCCTTAGGTAATATGTAATTTTAAATTCCATACTGAATCCTATTCGTTTGCAAAATCTCATGGTAAAATAGTATAAGGCTTTTACTATCGTCTCTTAAAACCATGTAAAAACGATTGAGCAAGAGTTGCCTTACATCATGTATTGCGCCATCTCGCTAACTCGTTTTTGGATGGTTATTATAGGTGATGGTAACCACCCCAAGCGTAGTAAATGGGTCTTACTATGACCTCTAGTGGCCTACTATCATCTCTAAAAACCATGCAAGTTCCAGTGAGTAAGCGAGACAGTGCAATACATGATGTAAGGCGACATCTCGCTTACTCACTGGAACTTGCATGGTTTTAAGAGATGGTGGTAACCCCCCTAATAGCGATTCATAAACGTTCTCGACCTTTTTTTGTGCTGTCAATGTCACTGTCTAATGAAACTAAGCGTCAGTCAGTGTAAATTGGAAAGATTTCAAATCAATTTTTCTAACCTAATTTTTTTTAATCAAATTATTTATTTTTATTTGTAAACTTTGGCATGTATGATTAGTAGGTTTGTGTGAATTATATTATTGATTCCGTGTATCCTCTGTAACATGAAACATTCATGAAACTTCCTAAACCTAATATTTCCTTGTGTAAATAAGAACAGGTAGCATATCTCATATCTATGGTGTTTGATTTTCGTTGGGTGTTCGGTCGGGTTATCCCATCTCTTCTTGTGGATGTCGAAAGAGGCACAATGATAAAGAGAATCACTGTACCACGGCGACGTCATTTCATATTGGTGACGGGTTCCACACAGAAAACATTACTCACTCAGTTTAAGTTCTAAAACCTCTCGTTCCCTAATGTAATTGCAAAGAAATAAGAAATAAACGAAGTTCAAAATTACTACTTTTCCTGCATATGAATATCAAATCTGCTAAGACAATAATGGTATACCGTAATTAGTAAGAAATTTTCTGCACAACAAACATTTCCTAGATATACATATATACCTACATGGAACATGGTAGTTATGTTACAAATTTCCCCAGAAGTATCTATTAAACTGACTAGTGGGGATTTCTGGCTTAAATAGTTTTATACCACAATACAGTTAAAATATTTATAAAGAAAACAAGTTGTATTTGCTGATTAGACTGGAAAATTGAATATGGTAGAGTAAGTACATAAATGTATGTAGGTACTCAGCATCCCTGAAGTGGCAGTTAGTATGTGAAAATATATTATTAACTACTTTTTTTACATGTCGGTAAGAATTTTAATAGAAAATGATTCTAACCTATTTATTATCACAAAATCCACAGCTCTTAAACATTTTACAGACAGCAATACGGGTTTACATATTTAGGTATAACATAGGTACTCGTAAAATCTATTTATTAAACTAAATTCTATTCTAACCTTGTAAGCTGGTCTGCATAGTTTTCATATTGCCATCTGATCATATGTGTTAAATCTAAATTTTCAAATCATAAAATACCTGTAAGTATGAAAAATATTATTATTTAGATTGTATTCATGCATCCAAGTAGACTCGCTGTGGAAATTGGAAAAATACTGATGATAAATAGTACTACATATTTATTAGGATATAATGAATCATAAAAAAATATCATTAATTCTTAAAAATAAAATTATTAATCTCTTTATTATTCCTTTAATTGTAAAGACTAAAAAATTTGTTCACTACTGAACTGATTAAAATATTTGGTATGGACAGCCTCTGCCAGCTTTTATTGAGCCTTTGTGAAGTACAGGCGACATTTTGGAGAGGTATAATGGAATATACTCAGACAACTGTATGTATCTGAAGTGTAAGCAGTGCACATAGCATGGACACATGGCCATTTGATTTGACAGAGTTCCGGATTTATTAGTTTGTGGTTCAACAACCTACCTAAGTACACAGAAAGAATGCTGACCGCTTCCTGCCTTTAGTTGTTGGAAACTATGAATGAGGCCTTTCTGCGTGGACTTGTTTTGTTGTGGCTGAGATGATATTGATGTTACATGTATTTGTACAAGTATGCTTTTGAGGCTTAAAACAAGAAATATACATAGGTACATACACACTAAGACATAGCCCTCCTTCGTGCTGTTGTGTAATTAGCTATAAATACCTATCAGCCTCTGCCAGCTTTTATTGAGCCTTTGTGAAGTACAGGCGACATTTTGGAGAGGTATAATGGAATATACTCAGACAACTGTATGTATCTGAAGTGTAAGCAGTGCACATAGCATGGACACATGGCCATTTGATTTGACAGAGTTCCGGATTTATTAGTTTGTGGTTCAACAACCTACCTAAGTACACAGAAAGAATGCTGACCGCTTCCTGCCTTTAGTTGTTGGAAACTATGAATGAGGCCTTTCTGCGTGGACTTGTTTTGTTGTGGCTGAGATGATATTGATGTTACATGTATTTGTACAAGTATGCTTTTGAGGCTTAAAACAAGAAATATACATAGGTACATACACACTAAGACATAGCCCTCCTTCGTGCTGTTGTGTAATTAGCTATAAATACCTATTTTGTTAGATTACTCTGTAGGTGTTTGTTTAAATTCAAGAAACTAGGTAAAGTTATACTAACTTATCAAGTTATCACCCCAGACAGTTAAGTGATCAAAATTGATGCTACTTGATTGAAGCGGTCGGAATTACTTAGTAAGAGCCTACTGTCTAATTCCATGGTATTGATTGATTCCTTTAGAAATAATATGACCTCCTAATCATAGCCGAGTATGATGTTATATCGTGAAAAATAAATTATCTACATATTTATCGGTATTTAATGTACTTACGTGGACTTAAACTACAAAAAGAACTTACGTGTTTATAGCGTCCATTGGTTTCATCCATATTATTTTGCAAGATTGGATAACTTACTCAGAATTACTACAATATAGTACTTATATGTAGTCAAACCGGATTTAAAATTTTTATTTGTAGTAGAACTAGAAGTTAACAAATTACATACATAAATTCTATTTTAAAATATAAAACATAAAATAAGTTACAAAAATGGCGGGAAGGAAAATAAATTTTCTTTTTCCGCGGCAATCCATCATAGACAAGAATTTGTCATTTGAAAAAAAAGCGGGATTCGGCAAGGTTCGGCAAAAGTCGGCGTGATTCGTGTGGAAGATAGACAGAGAAGGATGATGTGTGAATACAGCGGTTGCTTACACAGGTGTTTCCGGTGTTTCCTCTAAGCCCTAATTGGCTAGTATGGGAGTGTTCCGGCCGTGCCCCACAATCGATCAGTCATCTCCATTACACAGAGTATCGCTAAGTGTCAATAAAAATTGAATCCGCTATACATGATTGACGGGCTGTAGTCGAAAATGACTTTTAAAGTGATGTATTACTTTATCAATATAGGGTTGTCACATTGTATGTACATATTTCTTCCACGGTTTTAATCTAACATCTATTTCACATATGATTCTCTTGATAATTTATAGCAGACATTCAAAAAGGTGGTTCTCGATTTTAATATTTTTTGATATAGTTAAAAACACGTTAATATCTTATTTCAAAGGACGCTATGCTTCGAAGCTAGTCCAAGATTAACCGACCGACCGGACCGACCAAACCGAAAAAAAGAGGTTCTCAATTCGTCGGAATGTTTTATTTTTTTAATATGTACATACTAATTATAAGAAATTACATTGAAATCATTCTATCAGCTTGGGAGCCACGACTTTGCAAGATAGCGACGATTAGTAAGTATGCGGGTCAAGATTAAATAACCCTCTTTTTCATCGAAAAATACTGACGTCTATAAAATACAAGACTCAATTTCACCGTTGACATATAGCTAGGTATCTAGCGTAAAGACAAGGTCTTTTATTTTATTTATTTATGAGGCCGAAGCGACTTAATCGTCAATTAACCGCGTGTTTAATTCCAAATCTGTAGTATCCTTAAAATGCCTTAATGTGTAGGAAGAGGGTGCAATAAATTTGACACCGTACTTTAAAGAAGTACAGATAGATTCGTTTTCGCAGAAACACTAGAATTCTTTGCCTCCTATTTAATATCCTATACAACCCCACCTATCCTTCATATCTTAAGGAGCGCTTCTCCTTCGCCCGTCCTGCAGATATACCTTGCCATTCCCACCTTAGAACCCTTCTCAAATTCCCTACTCATCGCTCTGATACTTACTCCTATTCCTTTTCGGTCCATGCTGTTAGATTGTGGAATTCATTGCCGGCCGACATACGAGACTCAAAATCTATCTTTGTTTTCAAGAAACGCATAAAGGATTATTATCTTTCTTTAGCATAATAAATGTATATTTGTCTAAGTAAGTATATTTGTATTTATATGGTATATATATTTATTTAAGCATGTATGTATGTATGTTTATTATATTATAATATTCTAGTACACGCCTGTTACCCTTTTCTTCACGTTTCCTCTCTTGGGTCTGCTGGAAGAGATTTCTTTAGAAATAAGCAGCACCCTTGTACTAATGTTCTTTTCTTTTGTATATTTTACTGTGTACATAAATTTGAAAATAAATAGATAAACATATTTTATGGTACCTAACATTTTTTTTTTATCTTATATTACTAGAGAATATTTGTACACAATATGGGCTTATCCTTATTTGAAATCATTGCAATTCACCATTTCATTACCAAGCAATCCAATTTTATCCCTTGACATATACCTTGGTTTCCAAACCAATGCCATTAGCATAGCCCACCCATCGTATCCTTTATCCAACTTCAATACATCTTTGCAAATCGTTCACAAAATCGCATAGTTTGTAATCCATTGAGTCGTGAAATCAATCCTGTTTTATCTTCCCTAGTAGAAAAGAATCGGTGTGCATGGAATTTACGGAAATGATGTAGTTTTAAAGGTAAGTTTGGAGGAAATATGTGATATAAGTCCCTTTGGCAATGACGTTGAAATCCATAAACTTAAGAGATAAAAACGATTGTCTTCGTTCTCAGCGGATGAATGGTTTTTTTTTAATGGACAATATTTTAATTCACACGTCTTTTTTGCAAAGAATTTAGATTTACTTTCCAGTGATAATATAGCGCCTAAATTGTTAATTTGGGATAATAGGGATAGGAAAACGCAAATATAAGTTAGAAGTGCTTCCTCCCTTTCATCTTAGTTGGTCGTTTCAGAGCCTTGAATCTGCTTTCCCGTTTTTTTTTCTCCACTTCCCCGATATTCTGTATCTCTGGTTGTGAGACCAGATACACTACAGTCCCCATCTTTGTCATAATATATTAAAGCCATCTATCGTCACTTGAGAAACTGTGATTTTAAATCTGATAACGTGAAAATTAGGGATTGCAATCCGGAAAAACGGATCCGGTAATCCGGCGGATCCGGAATCATTTAATGGTTACCGGATCCGGTACCAATATACCGGATCCGAAGACCGGATCCGGTACTTATATTTTTTTACAATTAGTACTTAAAATAATTATTTATCGTAAGTTGATTAAACTAAAGAGTTTCAAAATCATTATTGTGATAATTTTTGCCATTCATTCGTTCGACAGATTCATCAAATCATGATGGTATCTGTCATAATCATAAATACCTATAAGACTTGTTCGTTAGCATTCTCAAATACTTTAATAATGATTTTGATCTCATTTCAGTTAATTACGTAAGGTTAATTGTATCTATGAGATATTATAGTTACTTGATAATTAATATTGTTACTTATAAATTGATCTATCTGTGAAAGTGAAATCTAGAAAGACTGAGCTACTCGTTACGTCGTAATTTACGAAAATTTTGATTGTTTTCATGTTGTCTATTTGTCTTAACATTGGTTTGGAAATAAAGTCGATTTTATATATTTGTGATTTGTTTTTTACTAGCTGACCCGGCGAACTTCGTACCGCCTTTCTTAATATTTTTTTCCGTAAGAACCTTGTACAGAGTATTAGAAAACTACAATAAAAAATCTGCCAAATCGGTCAAGCCGTTTTCATGCTATGTCGTGACAACGGAAAACGGGTTTCATTTTTATATATATAGATAGATAAACTACCTACATATAAGTGCAGTGACACTTGATTAACTCACTTATTTTGGACTAAAAAGCGAAAATCATCTTGATTTAATCAATCCGGCCGGATCCGGTCGGATCCGGCCGGATTGATGGGAATCCGGTCGTATCCGGCCGGACTGAAAATGACGCCGGATTGCAATCCCTAGTGAAAATCGTGCTTTAAAATTCAAACTCTTTTTCGCCAAAAATAAGCAGGACCTTACCAATTTTTTTCAATTCTTGTAGCGCCAACTATTGGCAAGAAAAGGAACAATATTTTATTAGGCAATGGGACCACCTGGGACCACATCCTACGAGTATGTATCTTTCAGTATGACATCAAGCCAGCAAGATGGGAAAAGTATCTACATTTTATCATTATAAAAACATCAAATGGAATAAAACTTCAGTACTTATTTTCATAATCGTTTTAAGCGCATGAAGTTTGTGCATAAAAACGCATAATTTTAGCAAAAGTAGATAAAACTTGTTGGGTCGCCTGTACTCTTAGAGATAGTTAAAGTTTTAGTACTGGTACGGTTATGCAAAGTATTATAACCAGCCAAGTGCGAGTCGGGCTCTCGTACGAAGGGTTTCTAACTATTTTCTATACAAACTTGGAAAAATATCACGTTTGTTGTATGGGAATATTTAAATATAGGGTCCCGTTTTATGAGATCTTCAGAGTATTTTCAGAGATGAGGTACCCTATGTTTTTCTCCCTTCTCACTTCTTCTATGTGTATGAACAGGAAGATTGATTCAGTAGATAGGGCGTGAAAGTTAACAAACAAACAAAATTTAGTTGGAATAAAAATAAGAATAAAGGCTACTCTATGGAAGGAATTCGAAATTGTTTTTATTGCAAGCAATTACTTTGTAACGGGGCGAACTAAAGCGTAATTACTTACCTCGGGTGCTTCCGAATTAGTCATTAGCACAATTTTACATTCTTAATCAATTAAAGTGATTAAGTAATAAAATCTAGTTTTTACTCTATGGATCACCATCTTCTGAGGAAGTTGGCTCTTAAGCTTATGCTTGCGAGTTCAGGGTTTGCTTTTAATCATGGACCTAAATTAACTAAAGTTACAATGGAGAGTCTGTCTTCTGACCTTCATAACCCTTTGTTACAAGGTAGCAAGACCAATAGGAACATAATTGAATTCGTGGCTGAGATAGTGACTAATACTTTAAAAATTTAAGGCCGCCTAAAACTATCTTATATAATACAAAATAGCCTTACGACTGCCATCCAGCCAGTATAGTCGGAACCTTAGCTCAACATAGAAATGCCGCTAGTAGCAACCTATCTAAAGCCGGGCACAACGTTGCTTAACTCGCTCTATCGTTACAAACACGCTATAGAGCGCATCATCAACAAAAGCCATAAACGGATATAAAGTTTAATCCATTTTCAATTTTTTAATGATTACAGGGGTTACCATTATCTGTGTAAGCCGAAACAGCGAGATGGCGCAATATTTGTCAGGCGATGTTTTGCTAACACTCGTGACTCCCTATGTTCAACTCTATTATTATTATTTAGCAGTTTATATTATTATAAACTGTTAAATGCTTATTATACTTGCGATTTTAAATGAGAAAAACCTGTTTAAGGGCCCAGCCGACCCACGCCAGCCGTTATCACAACTCATAAACGGACATAACGTTTTATTTGCAATGTGTTACGTTACAAACGATGTAATATCGGAAACGGTGCTATTAAAATATCTATTGCCGATATGGAACCCAATCGTATTTTGTTATCTGTTCATAACGACGATACGTTGCCGCCAAATATGAATTTAAGGTCACCCATTAAAACCCTCCATTAAAAAGGAATACCTTTTTAATGGAGGGTTTTAGTGGGCAACACTGGTGTCTGATTTTTCTATCTGTTTAAATCATCTGATTTAACGAGTTGAACAGCTACCTTATAACTATCTTCAAAATTGACTTTTTTTGAAGAAAACATTCTATGTTTTTTTTTTAATATCATAGGTAACTGAGTAAATTAAAAATATACTAGCTTTCGCCCGCGGCTTCGCCTGCATGAGATCTCGGGAACAGTTTACCCTATATCCTTCTCAATACTTCTAACTATGTGTATGCGAAATTTCAGAAAGATTGGTTAAGGAAATAGGGCGTGAAAGCGTAACAATCAAACAAATAAAGAAACTCACATTCCACATTTATAATATTAGTTGGATTAGATGGATACAGATAAAAATATATAGGCGTACAAATCACACAGATTAATATTGGAAGTCTATTATGCGGATATAAAAGAACCTAGATTAACTTAAGGGGTACTTATTTCCTGAAATTTCGTACGGGTTTGACGCATACCGTCCCATTCGCATTCGGTCACGAATTCAAAAATGGTCCCATTCGCATACGGTCCCATTCGCATTCGGTCCCATTCGCATTCGGTCCCATTCTCAAAATGGTCAAAACCAGTGGAGGTCACCCCAGATAAAAGTTGTTTTTCACATTTTCAACCTACAAGTTGAACTTTAGTATTGTTTCAAAAAATGTAGGCTTGAAATTAAAAACATAGCTTTAAATAATTATGTGTAATGTTCCAAAATCAAAATTCTTACAAATTCAACATAACAATTAAGTATTATGAAAAAATCTACATTCATATGTAAATAAAAAACATCCTGTTCATTGTAAAATTATAAAAAAATATAAAAATATTAAAATTGTAAAAAGTTCAACTTGTAGGTTGAAAATGTTAAACACAACTTTTATCTGTGAGGTGACCCCCACTGGTTTTGACCATTTTGAGAATGGGACCGAATGCGAGTAGGACCGAATGCGAATGGGACCGAATGCGAATAGGACCGAATGCGAATGGGACCGAATGCGAATGGGACCATTTTTTAATTCGTGACCGAATGCGAATGGGACGGTATGCGTCAAACCCTTTCGTACATATTCCAAGTCTACCTACCTAGGTAGGTAGGTACATGTCCATTCATGTTACATATTCCAAGCTTCTAAGTGTTGACTCGCCTTATGAAAAATACATTCATTCAAATTAGCCATTCGTCAGCCCTTTTCGTATTCCACGAGGATCCGCCGATACTACTGAACAATTCAGGAAGTCCCAGATCCCGGATCAGCATCCGCTATCTTCACTTATATACAAAGTTTAGATCTGTTTATTGGAATAAAAGAAAGTAAAGCGCTTTTAACTCCTTGAGTGTTATTTACAAATATCTATTGTTTATAGTTTCCTGGCAGCGAATGGATTAAAAATCAAATTTCTATTATTAAGTAAAAAATAAATATATAGGGACAAATCGCACAGATTGAGGTAGCACCAAAAGTAAGTTCGAGACTTGTGTTATGGGATACAATCTATGTTTGAATCTATGAAAAAAAAAATATGTTAAATAAGTAAGATACAAAAATAATATAGTTGAAAAGTATGTTTGTTTGAACGCTTATAACTTCAGAACTACTGGTCGGATTTGAAATTTTTTCTGCATATGGCTGGCTGATTCTTATGAAAGGTTATAGGCTATAGTACATACTAGTCATGGACGAGTAAAACCGCGAAGAACAGTTAGTAATAATATAACTTTGTTCCAGAAAACAACCCGCAGTTGGATCGAGAGCACATTTCAAAAGAGAGAGTGCAAATACTTCGTACCGAGCGCGAAGGACGAGCACGTGTGAGTAAACTATCATTTTACTCATAGAAAATCGCGCGCGGTCTCGGCAATTTTTTTATTATCTAAGATTTTACTAGTTGAGTTGTTGACCGCGGCTCCGCCTGCGTTTTCTTCTTCTATCATGTCAATGGCTAAAAACTATATAATCCACCAAATCACTTTTTGTTGGGTGGGCCACGTAGATAAGTATACTAGAGCAACTACGAGTATAAGTAATAAAGTTATTCTTACACTTTATCATAGCAAATACGAGTATTATTAAATATAGGCTTTCATTATTTATATGAAAGGTACCTATGTATGGGAAGGCATAGGCAGGAAACCAGCTAGTGGTTAAATACCCTCATAAATATTGTAAATGTATTCAAAACGCCAACATTCCCAAAAGCGCAGGTCGCAGTCTCGAGACGATTTACGTCTGAATAATTATACTGAATGCATCCAGATTTCGGTTTCAAGAATATTCTAAATTTCCTCCTTTCAAAATGATTGCATTGCGGATTACACTTTTTATATTTAATCAAAGATTAAATAAAAAAATTGAGATTCAACTGCACAGAAACTCGAAAATAGTCATTTACGTGTGTGTACGGCAGTCTAGTAATATATTTGTTTTTGACCGAGCGAGCGAAGCGAGCGAGAGTCTCCATTTCGAGACTGGCAAATTTTGCTTTTGTCCGGATGTCTGTCTGTCTGTTTGTTCCGGGCTAGAGGTCGCATTTCTGAACGGATCTTAATGAAACTTGGTACACGTGTTCCTTGATTTATTTGCAATTTTTTGTCGAGAGTTTTTTTTTATTGGAGGGAAAAGGGGGGAAAAAAGGGGGAAAGTTTTCGGTGACGTTGTTTACGAACGGATCTTAATGAAACTTGACACACGTGTTCCTTGATTTATTTACAATTTTTTGTCGAGAGCGTTTTTTGATTGGAAGGAAAATGGGGGCAAAAATGGGGGAAGTTTGCTATTTGTTATATTGCTTATACCACTGGCCGCATGGTACTTGTTCTTTTACAACTTTGCGCTTTGAATTCGAATTTTTATTTTTATTTTTATTTTTATTTTTATTTTTATTTTTATTTTTATTTTTATTTTTATTTTTATTTTTATTTTTATTTTTATTTTTATTTTTATTTTTATTTTTATTTTTATTTTTATTTTTATTTTTATTTTTATTTTTATTTTTATTTTTATTTTTATTTTTATTTTTATTTTTATTTTTATTTTTATTTTTATTTTTATTTTTATTTTTATTTTTATTTTTATTTTTATTTTTATTTTTATTTTTTTGATTGGAAGGAAAATGGGGGCAAAAATGGGGGAAGTTTGCTATTTGTTATATTGCTTATACCACTGGCCGCATGGTACTTGTTCTTTTACAACTTTGCGCTTTGAATTCGAATTTTTATTTTTATTTTTATTTTTATTTTTATTTTTATTTTTATTTTTATTTTTATTTTTATTTTTATTTTTATTTTTATTTTTATTTTTATTTTTATTTTTATTTTTATTTTTATTTTTATTTTTATTTTTATTTTTATTTTTATTTTTATTTTTATTTTTATTTTTATTTTTATTTTTATTTTTATTTTTATTTTTATTTTTATTTTTATTTTTATTTTTATTTTTATTTTTATTTTTATTTTTATTTTTATTTTTATTTTTATTTTTATTTTTATTTTTATTTTTATTTTTATTTTTATTTTTATTTTTATTTTTATTTTTATTTTTATTTTTATATGGCAAAATAAAAAAATATAGAAAAAATCTTTTTGAGAATATACGAGGGAAAAAATTAACAGAATAAGAAATACCTATATATACTCTATATAGAGTAATAAAAAAAACGAAAAGGGGGTTAACGGATGAGGTTCGCGAGGTCTACTGTTCACAGAACCACTAGTGTAATAAGTTTTTTTATTTTAGATTTGTTGTAAATTTTGCACGCCGCCGCCTAGGCAAACATGGTGATCTTTTACCCGACTGTAAGAAAGGGTTATGTATTTTCATTGTTTTATTACAACTAATTATGTATCATGTTTTTGCAAATAAAGATTTATCTTATCTATCTTATCTTACGGCAGTGTACTTTTATATATTATTTGTCGCGGTGATAAGTAAAGGCGATTGGCGCTAGCAAAGAATATGGCGCCAATTTCACTAGTCCATTTATTTGTGTCAGTGAAAGCCTTGTCATAAAGGGTTAAGTATTTATTTTCTTTGATTAAGCCCTATTCTAGAGATTTTTTCACAAACGTCAATTCATCTTTACTATCTATAACTAATACTAGCAACCTGCCTTGGCTTGGCATGAGTGCAATGCATGTATTTTGTATATAACCCTTCCTCTTGAATTACTCTTTCTTAAAAACCGCATCAAAATCCATTGAGTAGTTTCAAAGATCTAAGCATATAGAGAGGTAGTCGGATTTGAAAAATTCTTTCAGCATATGAAAGCCTGACTTTTGGGGAAGGTTATAGACATAGTAAATACAAACATCGGGCGATTAAAACCGCGGGGAATAACTAGTTTTTATATACATAGATTGTAACGAGCTAGACAGAGAAGCATTTACATTATGATTCATAAAATAAATTCTGAGTGCTTTTTCGTGACCTACTATTTGGAAAGCTTAATAAAACCATTTTATTTCGTTTCAGTGAATATTAAATCAGATAACGGTATTATTTTGTTTGACCTTTTGTACACGTTGTGGATAATAAATATAATTGTACAAAGCTTTTAGATTTTATTTTTACTTTTTATAGTTTTAGCCTTGATTTATAAATCACTAGCTGTTGCCCGCGGCTCCGCCCGCGTGGGACTCGGTTATATCGCACCCAAAAGTAGCCTATGTTTGACCTCAGGTCATTAACAACATCCCTACCAAATTTCATCACAATCGGTCCATCAGTTTAGCCGTGAAGAGGTGACAGACAGACAGACAGACTTTCGCACTTATAATATTAGTATGGATAGTATGGAAGTATGGATTATCGACCCACCCGACCCGTAGGTGATGTTACATCAGTATTTCTTGCTTTTAATCATTAGAGTATACTTACGGACATTTGTTTCACCGTTCCAGTCACGTTCCAGTCTAGCATTGGCGCCTTCTCTAATATCTTTTAAACATTGATAGGTATTGCGACCTTAATTAGCAGACGTGATTATGTGGTCAAGAAAATATTAATAAATTGTAAGCAAAAATCTCAATAAACCACAGGTAGGGATTAGGGAATAGGTTGCAATAGTGGGGACTCCCAGTAGAATACAGTGGGCCACATAGACCAATGACCTGTAAGTGTTAGATGGTACTCTTTTCCCTTTACACAACTATACAGGCAACGTCATTATCATTGGGGAAAAAATTAACTGACCGAACAGCAATTCAGTCACGAAATGAAAAAGTGAATAAAATTTATTAAAAAAATCTTCATTTTATTTTACTCCGATTTTATATATTTTTTTATTTATTATTTTAATTCCTATGTTGTTTCAAGTTAATATTTTTCCTGTTAAATAAAAAGTGCAGTTGATTCTGGACCGATTGATTTGTAGTATCCACAGGGTTCTAAAAGAGAAACATGTACGATTACAATTATAGCATAAAATAATATCTACTTATAATTTAAATTTTTTCTGTTATTTTGGAGTTTGAATACAAAATCTATATTGTGACATCATTATAATAGCAGGCGCCATTTTGAACTTAACCAATCATAACCAATCTTATGTGCAAATAGCCCAATCACTGAAGCGTTTTTGATGAGTGTGTTAGTTTGGTAGTGTGCGTAGTTGGCACGCTACATTTGGATAAAGTTTGTTTAGTCTACTTTTACTCTAAAATCAGGTCGAATTGAAAAAATCTAAGAAGGCAGGTCGCTAGTAAATAACTTTTTGTATTTTTGGTATTACTTTTTTTATTATTTTATTCTCAATACGAGGGAAAACTAACTTAACTGCCAAAAGTGGCCACTTTAACATACCAAAAATACCAGATGATATTTACTAGAGACCTGCCATCTTAAATTTTTTTTCAATTTGGCTTTATTTTTAAACGACTTCATAAAAAGAAGGTGGTCCTTAATACGTCGGAATGTTTTATGTTTTTTTTTTATTATAATATAATAAAATGATTGGTGGTGTTATTTGGCTTATGATAGCCCTTAAGGTACCTTTATGTCAGTGATGACATGTACATATGTATGTAAATAACGGTAATTCTTACTTGTTCTAGAGACGCAGGTTTCCTCTGAACAGGCTTAAGGGTATCACCATATATTTGCCAAAACTTTGTGACGTGGTTCCTTGTGATGTACCGGTTCTGTAAACGGCAATTCAGGCAATATCCTTCGTCCACTTTTGTTATTATGTCTGAGAAAACACACACACAACAAGAGTATTAAATTAATATTCGGCTGGAGCATCTTCCATACTAATATTATAAATGCGAAAGTATGCCTGTCTGTAATGCTTTCACCACTGCTGGAACTATTTTGATGAAATTTGGTATAGGTATAGTTAGCTCGTGTAACAACATTAAGTTATTATTAACCGACGTATGTCCATCAATGCCCCGGTCCTAGTTTGTAGCTTTTGCCCGCTGGTTCACCCGCGTGAACTTCCCTCGGGAACAGTGCTTTTCCCGTGATGAAAGGTACTCTATCCTTTTCCTGGTTCTAAGCTACCTCCCCACCAATTTTCACATAATATATAAGATAAGATTATAGTTTGTATGATTGCGAGTTTCCATTTTAGTTTCTCAATCACGCTTCAACGCTTTTGATGTGATTTGGTACAAAGATAGTTTTAGACTCAAGCAAGGACATCTTCTTTCGGTGCCATCTTCATCGAAGGTAGACAACCATCAATGGAATCTGCACCTTTAAAACAGCCGCTCGGAATAGGGACCACGTACTTCTATCGTACCATTGACGTAGGGTTTTTTGAAGAAGAACATAGGCTAGGCTATTTCTTGCGAAAAATAACGGTGAATCAGGCGAGCGAACACTGAAAAAAATACTAACTTATACGCAAGCAAACCTTTGTCAATCCATAGTACAAAAAAGTGACCACATAACTCTTTGCAGTATGTAACCAAACCTTATCTTTTTTGTAAATCACTTTTGTTAAATCAAGTTAACTTCATTAGTATCTTGCCAAACTTTGGTTATTTCTCAAAAAGCCGAAGTAGTTAGGCAAAACATTTTTTCAGTGAAGCCGTGAGAATATACAAGTCAATAATACTTATGAAAATAAACAATTGAGTTAAATTAATTATAAGAATACCTCTAAAACCTTCAATATTTTCTTTGTTAGTGAATCTCCTATCAAGAGCCCTTATTTAGAAACTAAGAACTAAATCACGAGATACCCGCAAGAGTTGCTATGTGAAGCTTTTCCTCCAACTCCACTTGCAACTCCCGTTCTTCAGTGTTGACTGGGAAGTTCAGCTGAAATAATAAATAAATATATAGGGACAAATCACACAGATTGAGGTAGCCCCAAAGTAAGTTTGAGACTATATTTATGGGAAACTAGCTCAGCGATACTATATTTTATAACAAATATATATATATATATAGATAAACAACCAAGACCCAGGCCAATCAGAAAAATATCATTTTTCATCTTAACCTGATCGGGGATCGATAATAGGTTTTTTTTTGTCTGTGGCGTTAATCCACGAAATGGCAATCCAACTTGTAGCTTTGTTTTGCCAGTATCAAGTTTCTTTCTAATGTTCTTCAACTTCTTCATTTGGTCAAGTTACAGAGTCAAGTCAAGTCAGTAGTCAGTCATGTCTAGTCAAGTCTAAGTGAAGCGGTGAAAAAATTCCACTTAGCATTACCCACCAACGTCGATTCGCCTTAGCAATGCTTTTGTTAGTAAAAAAGTATCATACCTCTATACCATAAGAAGTGAACTCTTTTAAAATCATGTGTAATAATATCCGCTACGTCACATGAAAAATGTATTTGATCCAGCGTGCGGTTCAGCGGAAGTGCCTCTTTGTTGGCCCTCGTGCCTTTGTGCTCGCAAATAGCGGGTTACAAACAGTCAGACATTTCTATAGATAGTATACCTATATATTGTATTATACTTATCTATTTATTTAACAGCCTGCAACCTTTTTTATGCCAGACGGCCTAAAAGAAGGTAAAGGCAAGGAAGGCAGGAAAGCGTTGGATGCAGGCTGCTTTCAACCGATGAAGTGTGTAACGGAGAAGACTAATCTCAGGGCTAATTAAGAGTGAGCGAAGCCTGCAGCGGAAGTGCTGCAACGGTAGCCCCCACAAAGTTTTATATTTGATGTTTACGCGTAGACCATAGAAAATTAATAAATTAATCTATAACCGGTCAGTCTGGAAAATCTTGGGGGTGGCCTATTCCCAGCAGTGGACTGCTTGCGGCTGAAATTATGAAGATTATAGACAAAAGCACCTCACCTCTAGTTTGCCGTCCTCTGTTCGTAGCATTTTGTAGACGGTCTACACACTCGTAGCCCGCTACGAAAGGCTACGCAGCCTACGAGATACCATGATAAACTTAAAGGTACAGGTGGATCTTCAAATAAGAACCTTACTTTTACGCTTTCACTTATATTTTTATAATACAAAAGCCTGCCGGCTGAAATTATGATGATAATGCGGTGTTGGAGAAATAAAATTATGTGAATAATGTTATGATGGTCTAGGAACATCATTATTCGAGCGTGTTTCCCAGTTGCATCCTCGGCCTACTCTACAAAGTTCAGAATTGATCTGGTTCTAGATAATCGAAACTCATTATTACATCTCTTATTTTCTCAACTAGCTGCTTTACACGGTTTCACTTACCCTTCCCACCTTTTCCAAGAAAGAGGCTACCATACGCACAAAGATTTTTTAGAATTCGACTTTATAATTTAACAAATAAAGTAACAAATTATTTTGCTTTAGAAAAGTACTATAAATAATAAAATATATATACGTACTCTAATATACTGAAAAATAGCAGGAGCAAAGGCATATTGTCTCCACATAGTAAGTTTTCTAACCGCTTCATAAATCATTTCTGGAGTTATCTGTGAATTAAATGACAAAATATAATTATCCAATCGGATTAAAAGACGAATATGGACAATATCTAGCCATTACCCGGTTTTAATGTGGACTATTCTCTCATAACCGTGGATATCCTAAAAAGCGACTAAGGGACAAACATAGAATCTAATCATATCAGCTTGTAACGAGTACTAAAATACTTTGCGTGGTACCGACACCAGTTAGTTCATGTAAACTACCGGTTAACGCCCCCCCCCCCCCCCCCACTAACACATCAACAACAAACACAACACACCTGAATCTATTAAATAGCTTATAACGATGCGCAAACATCATTCCTCATTCTTATACCTCCATACTTCATTTTTACATAAAAATTCAAAATTATTTCGAGCATCGAACATTCGGCTATTTTCTATCTCATTGACTCATGCCATCCATTGCTTTCACGGCTTAACATGACTTCCGAAGCATGGAGGAGCTCAAGTTAGAAATGCCACTCATGGTGACCAATCCAAGCATGGCCGCGCACTAGCCGTCGCCACCGCTTGACGCACGCTATCGTTACGAACACGCGCGCTGTGCTAGGCTATCGAGCTCCCTATCTCTGACATTTTATAAGCAACTTAATGTCTGTATACACCTGATTATACTTAAGCATACTTAACATACGTGTTTTTTTTTTTTTGTGTTGTAATTTCGATTTAACTTGGTATTTTATTTAATTAACAATAAGGCAACTACCGAAGCACGGTAAATCTCGAAAGAAATTCTGATTGCATTGTAGAATGAACCAAATTGTATTTTTATCTATTGTGTGTTTAAGAAAAAAATTAAAAATAAATAATGACCACAGGAATAATGACTAGAAGGAATCGCCGAATGGGGAAATCATGACAGAGGCGATGCGGCTAGCAACCCATCACTATTGATTTCCTGTTTCAACTACCATTATGCTAAACGTGGTAACCTAAGGTATTATGGCTCTAGGCTCTGTCTACCCCGCATGGGATAAAGTCTTGATTATATGTATGTATGTATAATGACTATAAAAAAATACAATTAATCCAATATCAACTGCAGTTTAAGCTCAAAAGGCTGGTAATAATTGAATAAAATTATACTGATCGGGCTCGTTGGTGAACCAATCAATGCTTATTGCCGGCAATGGGCAGGGAAATGATTAAACCGTGGCTTGAATATTTTATTGCCCGATTATGTCATGTTCTAGGTAGACATACATATATCACTATATACCTAGTATAAAACAAAGTCTCTTTCTCTATCCCTATATTCCTATGTATGCTTCAATTTTTAAAACTACGCAACGGATGCGGTTTTTTTTAATAGATAGTGATTCAAGAGGAAGGTTTTTATGCCCATGCGAAGCCGGGGCGGGTCGCTAGTACTAACTATAGTAATGCAATATAAATACCATCTACTGAATCTGAGTCGAATATCAATATATAAGTATAGCCTGTGACCAAAGACTCATAGTAAATGGTGGATCATTGTCTACTTATCCTTACGTTTCAAGTCAAAGATTGCTCGTTTTATACAATTTAGTAGTTAAACAACAAGCGGCAAGCGACCGAGATGCGTGGAAGACAAAAGGGGAGGCCCCAGCAGTGGGAAAAGTAAGGCTATTTAAAAAAAAAGTAGTTAGTGTACCATGTTGCCTGCAATATCTAGAGTATCAAATGCACATTGCCATCCATTGAGAAATCTTTTCACGCCATTTTAGAAAAACCCCATGTGGAAGTCTTTAAGAAAACCCTTCATTTTTCATTCGATATTTTCATCTCTACGTTGATATTCAAATTTAAAAGCAAAACAAAAAACTGATAGAATAAAAATGCTTTCTGTCCCTTTCTCCATAGCTCCTTTGTTAAGTAATCGAGTTAGATAATTTATTTCCATTTCCTTACTTCGCAGTACGCCTTTTCGCGTTGAGATTCCGGTGGCGCTGGCAAATTGGTATTGATGAATAAAGGCGACAGCATCTCACTCCTGGACCCTGCCTGGATGCTTTTGGCACCTATGGAGAGAATCAAAAATTTGAAAAGAATAGAATATATTTAATTACATTGAATGGGTTAAAATGCGATATTATTCAACACGATTGGTTCCAAACATACAGGCTATGATGGCATACAAATCTATACATATAATAAAATAGGTAGTTAAAATATTTTGTCTGTACATTTAGTTATTTTGACCGAAATGGATAGAGAGACATTTAACATGCATAGAAAGCAAAAAAAAAAAAGGATTTTTTTGTCTGTCTGTATGTATGATCACGCTTATCTCCGAAAGCACTAAACCGATTTGCTTAAAATGTAGCCAGATAACATTGTACCTCAAATGTTAGATACCTGAGCTCATTAAGATCTAAACATCACTTCTAATAACAATCCCAATATGCTTCTTTTAAATAACTTTTCAATTCCACAACTGCAAATGGTTTTCCAATTCCGCGGAAATTCCGCGCGGAATGTTAAAACATATTGCCGTTTGCATTACGTGCCGCTCTCAGCGTATCATGGCTGTAGCAGACATGCTCCGTAGAGTATTATACCAAAGTATTTAGTCTTCTTGACGACCTCCGTGGCGTAATGGTTAACATGTCTGACCGCTACTTAGGAGGTCCCAGGTTCGATCCCCGGTCAGGTCAAGATGAAAAATGATCTTTTTCTGATTGACCTGGGTCTTGGATGTTTATCTATGTATGTATTTGTTATAAATTATAGTATCGTTGAGTTAGTATCCCATAACACAAGTCTCAAACTTACTTTGGGGCTAACTCAATCTGTGTGATTTGTCCCTGTATATTTATTAATTATTTATTTATTTATTCTTCTTACTATGTGAATGACAGGATATTTATAGGTGGTCGGGGCTGTAGCAGACATAATTTTACATTTGTCAATGACGATAAATTTATGTAGTCTAGAAAATGCTTCTTTGAAAGCTGAGGTTTGCTATAGATCAAGTGCTATTTGTGAGATTTATGACTCACCCAAAACCGGTGAGTTGAATGATTAACGTACGTCTCACCGGTTGTGTCGCATGAAAATCATTCGAAAACGAAAGACAGTCATACATTTCACAACAGGTTAGTTAACCTAAATGGACTACGCGAAGTAATTTTTTCCTATGACTATTTTAAACTAACTAACAGTAGAACTCGGCAATCGAACCACAGGTATTTGTAGAATTTTTCCTAATCATTACATAGTATAAAACAAAGTCGCTTTCACTGTCCCTTTGCGCTTCTATGTGTATTCTTCTGTATGTGCGAGCTTCTATAACTGCGACCTTGTTTTTTTTAGATGATACAAACAAATATTCTACTAGCGGAGCTTCTATAACTTAACTGCTCCCTCTAATAGTCCTGCCTGGTCTGGCCATTTTTGCGCCCCCCAAAATCTACGCCCTGTGCCTGGGCACCGGTGGCACCGCCCTATTTACAGCACTGGTAGTAAATATTATAAAGATGAATGATTTGTATTTTTGTATTTTAGTTTTGTTATGAAAAACCCAAAAACTACAGTGCCGATTTCATTAGATTCTTTCACCATTGGAAAGCTGAGTGACAGGATATGCATGTACCAGTAGCGAAGCCGGGGCACGGTAAATTACCGTGGCCGGGGTGTGCTGGTAAATGGTCAAACGGACAAACAAATAACTACAGCAAATACACGAGCGTTAGCCTTGAGTAAATACTCAACTGCGTAGTATGATTTGACCCTTATTTCGCATATATTTCATTCAAGTCAAATGCAGTTCCTCGTATCCAGGATAAGCGAGTTTGATGAAATTAATCGAAGTTTTGCAAAAGATACTTCTAAATGTATATTTTCGTAAGCGTCAGAACCCCTGGACCATTTGATGTTTGATAAATACCAAACTACACTACCTATATGCTACTATTTGATACTTAATATTTGGTACTTCGATTATTTGCAAAAAAAAAGAATAAAGAAAATGGCCAGACATTCTGACGTCAGGATGTCGACTAAACCGTCTGGACCAGATGGTCCAGTAATGTCTCGAACTAAGAAAAAAAAGAAAATAAGTAAAAATAAGTAATGTCTCGAACTAAGAAAAAAAATCTTTTTTTTCTTAGTTCGAGACATTACTTATTTTTTTTCCATGTAAATATTTCCACTAGCTGTTTCCCGGGGCTACGTAGGAATTCCGGGATAAAATATAGCCTGTGTGTTGTTTCAGGTTCTAATCTCCATTCCAAATCGGTTCAGCCGAATTTCATGTCATGAAGAATTAATAAATAAACACTTTAGTGCACCAAAATTACTTAAATACATATATTATTTTTACCATTTGTCCAAAGTGGCGACAAAGCCAGTGGTAACAACCGGGAATAGACGCATCATTGTAATGTACAGGATTCCCCTGGATATTGGGATATCCCCTGGATATTGGGATATCCCCTGGATATTGGGATATCCCCTGGATATCCCAATATCAACCAGTTATTTATTTATTTGTGCTTTTCATGACGAGAAATATGACCTTCTCAAAGGATTATAACGAATCTTTGGTTATCCCGGTTACACCCACAGTCAGCTGGGAATCTGCTGAACTCACGAATCAGTCTAATCCCTGAGTTTGTCCTTTACCAAACAAATAAGACACCCGACGTTGCTTGCCTGTATCTTTTGATAGTTGGACCATTGACAACGAAAATATTCACTACGCCATTGACGGTACCTACCAATAACACTTGTTTAGGGTTGTTTGGAATCGCTTGGGGGTGTTGAGTCCAGCCTAGGTCAAAGACAACGCAATACTCACAAAACAACCCCTTTAGAATTAGGGTTCAAAATACTTACTACACATTTTCCTTAGCACTTTCCTTGAAACAGCATTCATGACTTTTCTTCCGTTTCCTCCTCTTCTCACCTCATTACGATATCTGATAAAAAACAGTCTGATCTGAAGTTGGATTGTGTTAAAATCAAACCACATGATAAAAATACACGACTTTAATGAAACATGTTACAAAAAATTTCTAATTTTAAAATATAAGCTACCTTCTTCGGCAACAGCGATGACCGCAAAAGTTACACCCTTGCGACCCGCTTCCTGTTGTTAATCTGCCGAAAAACATATAACATATAATATACTTTTATTTTTAAATACATAGGTATTTAAAAATAAAAGCGGGTCTGCTGGAAGAATTTCTATAGAAATAAGTAGCACCCACGTACTAAATCTCCTAATTTTAAATTCCCTATATTTGTATTTGAGTGTACATGAATTAAATAATCAAATAAAAATACAAGCCCTATATTGCTCTATGTTCAGCATTGGGCCTGTCTTAATGCGTGCCAAGTAGTATGTGTTGGCGACTTTTACCTGCCACGTTTTCTTCAGCTGAATGAGATGTTTTTTAAGCCCATTTTAAGCAAAATGCGTTTTGTCTCTTTTACTCTTACTGACATTTCACGTGAAAGAACGAGACAAAGCACATTTTAGCTAAAATGGTGTTAACAAACGTTTCTTTATACGGGAGTAAGAATCAAATCGTTTTAATCACCAGGGCACACCTTAGAAGAGTTAAATGGAGGGGTTTTATACCCAAAAAGAAATATCTTAGAGATGATAAGAGTTTGGTGATAAAACTGATCTAGAGTTATGAAACAACGGTTAATATGCAAAGTTATATAACTTTTGTATAGCTTCGCAGTAAAACAACAAGTAGGCGCCTGCTGCGCAAGTACTAAAAAGTAGTTTGTAGTTGAAGGGTGAGAAGTAGTGAAGCCCGAGATTACCTTAAAGAAGGCTAAAACTAAGTGAAGAGTCCAAATTTGTTACTCTAACTAAACAAATTAGATTCATTTATTAAAGTTTCAAGACTACTCATTAGCTATTATCCCCGCAAATTGCTACTGCAGCAAATATTTTGTGGAAAAGATTCAGTGGCGTATAAAGAATTTGCACCCCGGGCAAGTTGCAAGTCTCCAATTTATCCTTCTGGCATTAAGGTCGCATATTAAGGTCAATACAAGATCAGACTGCGAGCAACGACTTGTTACCCCTTGCAACTTGCCGCCTCAGACTTATTGCCATTGCTGACCAGAGAATAATACGCCACTGAATAGATTGTAGGCAGTGTTTAGGATGTGTAAGGATAAATTATGCTTATAAAATATAAAGACGTACGTAAACTTGACACTGTATTTTCCAACAAACATATTATCAAAATCATATATTTTTTCGACTGTATATTTTACTCGCATGATTTTGTTACGTTTCCAGCGCAGTAGCAAATTTCGGGGATTACACCTAATATTACTTCAATCTCTATGTAACCTGGTGAAAATTGTAGACACAGAAGGCTCTCGTTCTTTTCGTACCCTGGGCTTCCGTTTAGGCGCTTTGCGTATGACTCGGCGCCTAGTCGCTGACCGGCTTCGTTTCTCGGTTTTCCCTAAAATCCGCTTAGACCTCCTCTTCTTCTGAGGCTTGGTACCTCTTTGTCTAACTTCCACGACATCTAACCTACTTCTAGCAGAGTAGGAAGACGTAAAAGACTCGCTGTTGGAGACAGCGTCTGTTCCTCTCTCGTCGTACTTCTGCCTACTATCATATTTCCTCTTATCGTCGTGTGATGCGTGCTCGTCTCCGGGATTTGTCCTCTGATTCTCTTTCTTACTCGAAGTGGCCTGCTCCTCTTTTGCAGTATCTTCGTCCATTGTTAATTTCTTCCAAAAGTAACTGATAATTTTGAATTTTTGATCTTATAAATATATCATAGAAAAATGTGGAAAAGTGATTTTAGATCTTGTCAAAAATACATCGAACGAACACGGTTCTTTTGTTTCATGTTTATATTTAAACTGTGTCAAGAAGATTTTACATTTATTTACCTCCTTCTTGACAAGTAACCGTAGAGCAAATATTTATCGAAACTTTTCTTCTAGTTTGGAAAACGCGAAAAAATGTTTAATCTATGCAGGTCACAGACATTTAAATAGATATTGTTTATGAACAGAACATGGCACAAAATGATGTCATCAGCAAAAGCAGCTGATGTCATCTATTCTTTTTAATGGGTGTCATTGAAACGTAGTGATTAAAATACTCTTTGGTCATTGGCGGAACGCTCGTGGCTTGAACATCTGTATATACTCCAAAGTATCAAATTACTTTTTTTTTTTAAATTGAAGAGTAACAAAGTTATGCCGTACAGGAGTTATAAGTATTCTTGTTCGGCTGGCCAGTTGAATGTCATTTAACAGCTCCTATATATTTCAGGTGTTGGTGCGGATTAAGCAAAACTGCCCATGGGTCGAACATCGCAGTGGCTGCCCCAGGGGAGGCCTGGGTGCCAGCCAGGCACACCCACGCGGCCCCCACGGACGCGTATGGCACCGTCGAGTTCCAAGGAGGTCCACATCCTACCAAAGCTCAGGTAAATATATACTTTTATATGCGAAGGTCCCGGCTGCCATCTGGTAGCCGTTAAAGGAACCATCAGAGGACAAGAAGCAAAAACAATATAAGTTAATAAATCTTCATTCTTAAAAAAGCGATATTTACTTTGTAGCTCTTCAGCGAGGGAGTTCTTAGCCAATGGAAATCTCTAGTCTTTGCTCACTCCTGCGGGAGACAGGCGTGATGATCAAATTAGAGCTTAAATTTGCCAGATAGGTAGTATCATCATCACCATTTCAGCCGCAGGCTGTACACTGCTAGACATAGCCTAGGCCTCCCCCAAGGATTTCAAAAAAAATTCGGTTGGAAGCGGCCTGCATCCAACGGTTGCCTGCGACATTCTTCAGATCATTTGACCATTAGGTCGGTGAGGGTCCGACGCTGCGCTTACCAGTACGTGGTCGCCATGGATGTGTAGAATATTCGAACCGAATCTCCTAAAAATTAAAGGTCAAATGGAACATAAAGTAACTTCTCTATAAAAGCTTTGAATCTAGAGACCTAAACTCACTTCCATACAAAAGTCACTCCGACTCATAACAATAGTATTATTCTTCTAGTACGTTCGTCTTTCGCATGACACCCGCCCGGAGCTCATAGTCCAGCTGCTGACGAGAGAATGGGCACTCGAAAGACCGAAACTCCTCATCACCATCCAAGGAGGCAAAGCCAACTTCGACCTGAAGCCGAAACTGAAGAAGGTGCTAAGAAAAGGACTGCTGAAGGCCGCTAAAACGACCGGCGCATGGATCTTCACTGGTGGAACTAATACAGGTAAATGTCATTTATCCTTATTTATTTACAAAGTCAGACTTAAATAACAAGCTTCCTCAAAAATTCTGAATTACAATGAAAAGATCAGTCAGACATGCCACCCCAAATCGTACCCACGGCTCATTGAACCAGGTACTTACAATCGGGAACGGTGGTCGTATTCACAACACCTCAATCGCCGTCCTATCTCACCAACAAAGTGCTTCGCTTCTGAACACAACGATCCGGATGTTTAAATAGCTTAAAAAAAATGTTTAAACCGAAAATTCACAAAATAATTCTACTTTTTAGAAGTTTTCTCAATCAAAGTGTTTATTGTTTAACATTATGTAAATGAGATTATACAATATTTTTAGTACCACTATGTCCTTGATTAGACATACAAATGTTTCAGTTAAAGCAAGCGACTATAGATTATTATATATATACTATATATTATGAATATCAAAATTATGTCTTAAGTCTTACCTTTTTTGTTTGAAACTTGACTTGTATGAAGTCGTTCAGATCTTATATTTGATTTCTTGTCCTACCACTCGGACCAACTAAACCGACCAACCTAGTCACTTTTTAAAAATTTCCAATATATTTATTACTACTGTTTGACATCCATACGAATCGACACCATCAAATCTTTATCACTTAAAGGACAAAAACATTTCGTCCTCACTGATTGAAGGAGCTTTTTGACGTAACACTTTTATCGCTTAGTAGTTTTATGAGCAAGCTTTTACTGAATTTAGAGACAGACCCCAAGGAATGTAAGTGA
Organism: Apomyelois bistriatella; assembly: GCA_947044815.1. Lineage (NCBI taxonomy): Eukaryota > Metazoa > Arthropoda > Insecta > Lepidoptera > Pyralidae > Apomyelois > Apomyelois bistriatella. Next base: position 2,787,788 of record OX345705.1, read on the forward strand.
AGTTTCTATTACGGCGAGGGTGAAATAACGATAAATCCAGCAAATTTAATATACCACGTAACTATTTATCTTGTAAACACTATTTAACGGTATCTTATATGGTAAATGTTATTTTTATTATTTTACCAGTTTTGTCTGTGGTTTTACGTCCCTAGTCACTGCACATTATAGCCCACGAACATATAACGACCTCCGTGGCACGATAGTCAACAGGCTAATTCCCTATGCTAAATTATCTGGGTTCGATTCCTTGTTCATTAGTCGTTTTTTTACGAACGGGCTGATCTATTTTTGAGTTTAATACAACACGGCTAACTTTTTAACTGCGGCATATTCTAAACAAGGGTTTTTAATATCTTCTGATCAAAACCAAATGATAATAGAAGCCTAAACAGTATTCATGTAAAGGTTCCTCATAGTACCAAATAGCATTTAGTGCTCAAGTGCTGTCAAGGTCTCAAACTATCATCATTATCAAGGCGCTACAGCCTCAAGTGGGATGGGCCTGGTCAAGTAAATTTGACCAGATCTTCCAAACCTTTGTTGCCAGCTGCTGATACTAATGTTTCGCAAACTATCCTATATACCAAATTTTATCAAAATCCGCTTAACGCTTGAAGCGTAATATATCAAACTATGTCCAAATCCAAACTTTCTCTAACTTTAGTAGGATCACAATGCGGTTCTAATTTTGGAAACATCTGCAGGTGTAACTAGGCAAGTCGGTGACGCTCTTCAGCTGGAGAGATCCCAGCGAGCAGGCCGGGTCGTCAGCATCGGCATAGCTCCATGGGGCATTGTAGAGGGCGCCAATGAGCTGATTGGGAAGGGGAGGGATGTACCGTACCACGCTATTGCCTCGCCAAGGTAAGTGTTAATTAGGTTGACTTTTTTCATATTTTTCATTTACTGTTAAACCTGGAAGTAGAGAGTCTAATGATGTTATAAGATGCTATACGAAGTCGTGTCACTACCTGACTTGTTTATCTCAGTAAAAAGTCAACCCTGATGTCTGATATTTCAATTTGAGAACTTTTCGTCCACTTTTTCGGTATGCTTGTGAGCACGTCCACCATTTATGTTATAGCATGTGGTCCCAATGCATAAGAAAAAGATTCCGTTCCTTTTCCTGTCAATTGTTGGCGCTGCAATAATTAAAATGAAAATTGAATTTTATTAAAACATGATTTTTTTAAGTATCGTCATCCTGCGACGAAATAATTTGGTTCTTAATTTAATTAGTCATCGAAGTTAGAATCTTAGTTTTTCAAGTGATTGATAGATGGCGTTAATATGTCTGAGTATGGGGAGACTCTATTAGGGTCTAAGGTGGCACGATTTGTTCCCCACGTGACTTCCAGGTTACCATAAAGACGCGACAAAACCAACACGGAAAATTCTCTAAATATAACAAACTTTTTGTTCAAGAATTATGAAAACACTAACCTTCGCCTGCGGCTTCGCCCGCGTTAATTTTTTTTTTTCTCGGGATGAAAGATATCCTATGTCTTTCTCAAAACTTCTATCTATGTGTATGCGAAATCTCAGAAGATTGGTGCAGTAGATAGTGCGTGAAAGCGTAACAAACAAACTCACTTTCACATTTATAATATTAGTTAGAAAGTTAGGATTCGGATAATGAAATGAAAAGGCTTTATTTTTTATTTCAAAATATCATTTATTACAATCAAACTATAATCGAAGTACTTATCATTAGCTTAATCATAAACTTGAAAAATACTAGCAATATTCTAAAAGACTTGATCAATTTGATCCTTTCAATCACATGAATTTCTTTCATTTCTCTGGATGGCGGAGTCAGATAGCCTCCAATTCTTTGTTTATCGTCATCTTCATCTCTACCAAAGATCCTGTCATGATTTTTGTGATCGATATTGTACAAATCTTGATTTTAATTATTGTCCTGTTTTATAGGATCTGTTGTAGACAATACAGTGGAGGAATTCAGTCCATTCAATTGAGCTTGAAATAGAACGTCGTTGATTAGTTTCTCTGCTATTATCCTCATGTTGGGAGCCAGGTTTCGTAATTTTGCCGCCACATTTATTCCTGTAAAATATAATCAGAGTTCATGTGCGCGAAACGGATTATGCTGCTACTGGAGTAAATACTAGAGAAGATACTAGAATTAAAAGATAAGACAAAAATTCTTCTATATTTCCTTTAGTTTTTTAGCTAACTAGCTTTAGCCCGAGGCTTCGCTTCCATGTCATAGGGATAAAAATTAAGTCTATGTGTGGTTTCAGTCTTTTCCTTCCCGTCTACAAATTGCCGATTCTATTCAGCTAGTATTGACTCATCATCAACCTTTCGTGTAAGTGACACTGTCAATCGACCATGCATGTTGTCAGAGTTCTTTGGAATCGCCTCTTAGCCTATGACGTGGTTCCTTTCACAACTACCAACCTTCCGAAGAACGGAATCAGGACAATCAGGCGATTCAAGCCTGCAATGTCCTAATCAAACTGGAAACAACTAAACAAAGTATGCTTCCCGTGGAAATCGAACCCAGAATCTTAGTCATCAGGTAATGCCTTAACCACTAGACCACGAAGGCAGTTTCATATTGAGAGATTCCTTAGAGTTCATTACTTGTGTTGAATAATTTTATATATCCGAACGCATTCAACATAATATTTTTGTAAGTGTATCCGAACGCAACTCTTCCTTTTTACAATAAATGGCTGCCAGTAATGTGTGTTTCAATAATATAAAAAATAGAAAAAGCCCTACAAACGCTTCCACTGCGCAATATTTTAGAAGAACATGGATCATAAAGATTTTCTGCCAAGACTTACTAAAGAAACCAGCTTCAGTAACTGGAAATTTAGGGTAAGACTCATTCTTGAAGAAAAAGGCGTGGCGTACGTGTTGGACGCCGACATTAAGCACGAGGAAGAAAATCAAAAACAATTGAAAGACGATGCCAAGGCACGATCCTGCATCGTACAATGCCTATTTGACCATCATTTAGAAATTGTTAAGGGTAGCAAGACTGCCAAACAAATGATACAAAGGTTAGAAGAAACATTTGAGAGAAAAAGTTTATTTAATCGTCTCTATATGAAGAAACAATTGTTAACAATAAAATGTCAGCCGAATGAAAAACTGCAGGATTTCTTTTGCAGATTCGATACTGCTGCCAGTAACGTTAAAGCTATAGGATGTGATGTAGCCGAAGAGGACCTGGTATGCCAATTGTTGGCAGCAATGCCACCATCATTTGAGAATATTATAACTGCTATAGAAACTATGTCAATTGATAAGAGTGTGACATTGGAATTCACTAAAGCTCGTCTTTTGGATGCTGAGATAAAACTTGAAAATCAATGTGGAGTCAGCGATAACTCACAAACATCTTTTCTTACATGTTATAACTGTGGCAAACAAGGTCACAAATCAACGGAGTGCTGGAGTCGTGGTGGACAATCAAACCGGATATTATCAAGAGGCCGAGGCAATTTAAATCGTGGTCGATCATCTTATCAAGGAAACAGTCACAGAGGATTTAGAAGAAATACCTACAACAAATTAAAGCAATGTTGCCCACCAAATGGAACAGGAACTGTCTTTTATAACGTCAAGTGCATTAAATAGTATAAGTAACAACAGTGACTCAGGTAATTTAAATAATATTAATTTTGTTATAGACTCTGGTGCAACGGAACATTTAATCATGCCTAAATTTATGCCTTATTTAAAAGATATTAGAAAAATACCAGATATGAAAATATATGTGGCTAACGGACAGTATATAACTTCTAATAAAAGAGCAATTTTAACTGTTTATTGTAATAACATAAAAATAAATATTGATGTTTTAGTATTACCTGGTTTGACACACAATTTATTATCTGTAAAGAAATTAATTGAAAAGGGCTACAGTGTAAACTTTTCAAATAAAGTAATTATTTCCAATGGCAGTATTAACTTAAATGGTCACTTGGAGGATAAACTGTATGTTATTAATTTTCAATTTAATTTTCAGCGCACTTTGACTATTGACACAACTGACAATGACTTATGGCATAGAAGACTCGGACATGCAAATAGAAAACATTTATCCATACTTAAGCTCAAGTACTCAACAACACCCTGCAGTGCATGCTTGGAAGGTAAATCGACACGTCTACAATTTAAGCCGGTAACAAAGCCAAGATCAAGGTATGTCGGTGAGTTATTACATACAGATTTATCGGGACCAGTTAATGTAAAATCAATAGATGGGGAATTATATTTCCAAACAATTATAGATGACTTTAGCCATTTTTGTGTAGTATTTCTCTTAAAAAGAAAACTTGAAGCTACTCAGAATATTATAAATTATATTAATAAATTAGAAACACAGACTGGAAATAGAGTAAAAAGAATTAGATGTGACAATGGGGGCGAATTCAAAAATAAAGAAATTGAGGACTATAGTATTAAAAGGGGAATATCACTGGAATACACACAATCATATTCACCTCAGTCTAACGGAGTTGCCGAGAGGATGAATCGAACTATCTATAATAAAGCACGTACACTCATGCTCGAAACAAAATTGCCAAAACATTTATGGAGTGAAGCAGTTAGGTGTGCAGTATATCAGATTAATCGTTGTCCTTCTAGAGTAATTAATTTCAAAACACCAGCTAGTATTATGTTTGGTAATGGCGGTTTTCCGACAAGCAAATTAAGAGTTTTTGGATCAAAAGCGTGGGTTGTACAAGTACCAAAAGGAAATAAATTTGACAGGAGAGCAAAGGAAATGAGAATGGTTGGTTATTGTAATAATGGTTACAGATTATGGGATCCAGAATATGACAAAATTGTAATGTCAAGAGATGTACGATTTGATGAAAGTCAATATGAGTATCAGATCAAAAGAGACAGTCAAGAACCTTACTACACATATAAAGAGAAGGAAGAAAGTTCTATCAAAGAAGGAAAAGATAACCGTTATGAAGAGGCAACGGATGAAGAAGAAAAAGAAGAGTATTATGAGAGTTATAGTGAAGAGAGTGACACACAAAGTCAAGAAGAAATTATTGAAAATAAAATAGATAATGGACAACCACAGAGTAAGGTAATTAAGACAAGATCAGGAAGAATATCCAAGAAACCAAGTAGATATGTCAATTGTGAAACAAATATAGCTTACTGCTTATTGAGCGGTGAACCACAACATTATGAAGAAGCAATAAAGAATGAAGAATGGAAGAAAGCTGTAGAGAAAGAATTAAATGCTCATCAACAATTAGAAACATGGGAGGAAGCAGTATTACCAGCTAATACAAAAGCTATTGACACAAAGTGGATTTTTAGACAGAAACAAGACGGTACTAAGAAGGCCAGACTCGTAGCCAAAGGATATCAACAGAATGGTTCAGAACAATTATATTATTCACCTGTAGCGAGAATGTCAACAATAAGGGCCATGTTAAGTCATGCAGTTCAAGAAAATTTAAAAGTGAAACAACTTGATGTCCCTACTGCATTTTTAAATGGAAGGTTAGATGAAGCTGTATACATTAAATGTCCAGAAGGTTTAAAACTTGTAAAAGGAAATGTTCTAAAATTAAAGAAGGCTCTATATGGATTAAAAGAAGCACCTAAATGTTGGAATATGAGATTTCATAAATTTATTACAGATAACGGATTTCAACAGTCAAAACATGATTTTTGTCTTTATCGAAACAATAATACCAGTTTATTAATATATGTGGACGATATACTGTTACTCGGAAATGAAAATAATATATTAGAGAAATTGACAAGGGAATTTAAAGTTAAAGATTTAGGAGAAATTAGAGAATACCTTGGATTAGAAATAAATAGGAAAAATAATGAGATGGAAATTAAACAAAAGAAAATGATAAGAAAAACTTTGGAAAAATTTAACATGACAGAGTGCAAGAGTGTCAATACACCTATGGAAGCAAATTTTACACCATCAAATAATGAAGAAATTATAGATGTACCATTTAAAGAACTTATTGGATGCTTATTATATATCTCAACAAATAGTAGACCTGACATAACATTTTCTGTATCATACCTCAGTAGATATTTAGACAAACCTACGGAAAGCTTATGGAAAGCAGGAAAAAGAATATTAAGATACTTAAAAGGTTCAGAAGATAAAGGATTATTTTATAAAAAATCAGATAAGGAAAAACAATTGATAGCTTATTCAGATTCAGATTGGGCAGCAAGTAAAACTGACAGGAAAAGTACAAGCGGTTGTGCAATATTTTATTGTAATAATTTAATACATTGGTTCTCAAAGAAGCAGTCAGCAGTAGCACTGTCAACAGCAGAGGCGGAATATGTCGCGGGAGCACTTGCAGCGAGTGACCTACTGTATCTGAAAGGTATATTGACTGACTTGACTAAAAAAGACTTTACTAATAATACTTTACTTGTTGACAATCAAAGTGCCATTGTTATGATGAAAACTTATGAAAATAGCAAACGTTCTAAACACATAGACATAAAAGCTCATTTTATTAAAGATGTTGTAAATAAGAAATTGTTAAGTATATCTTATGTTTCAACTGATAAGAATTTAGCTGATATTTTCACAAAGGCCCTACCTATTAGTAAACATATGTATTTTGTTGAAAATCTTACTATAAAATAAAATAACAAAAGATGTTAAATTTAGTTTCAAATATATATATTTTTAATGTTTAGTTTCAAATATTTAATTCACATAGTGTTGTCATTGCTACAAAAGGTTAATGTAGTTTTAATTTCAATTTCAGACTTAAACTTAGTTAAGTACATTTAAATAAATACTTAAGATATAGAATTGTTAAGTTCTAAAATTGAGGGGGGATGTTGAATAATTTTATATATCCGAACGCATTCAACATAATATTTTTGTAAGTGTATCCGAACGCAACTCTTCCCTTTTACAATAAATGGCTGCCAGCAATGTGTGTTTCAATAATATAAAAAATAGAAAAAGCCCTACAACTTGAACTTGAACATTACTTTAAATTTGAAAATTATCTGGTTAGGTTATATTATCTACCTATATTAGTGTTTTCGTATTGTACGTAGAGTTTCTCCTAAGCATGTTTGTAATGATAAAGCTAGTAAAGGGCGTTACGAAACTTGTGTATTCACTAATACTGGTATATTGTTCAGTAGTTAAGTGGTTAGTTGAACAAAGTAGAAATTTATGCAAACGTAGGACAGTTACGGAATACATTAATTAGCTGGTGCAGCTCAAGTTTTGGCTTAATCCTGAGTTATGTTATGTGTTGTTGTTAACGAAACCCTCGTGGTTTTATCGTAGCTAAACAGATGAAATGTAACAATAATGGCATCAATTATAATAACACTAGTTGTGCCCGCGGTTTCACTAGCCTTGTAAGTGTAAGCAGACCTTCTTCCATTATTATTAATTATTTATTAAGTAAGGAATTAACTGGTGCTTAAATAGTTCGGTACAGTACGTTGGCAGAACAAACCAATGTACAAAAAACTCCTTTAATAATTGTGAAATTACGTCACTTTTGGCATTATCAGCTTTAAATGTCCAATACATTTTGACCTGACCATGAGTTGTTCCAATTAGGATTTCTAAGTATATAAATCCTATCTGCATCAGATTTTACAAGCAGCTGCACTTGAAAAATAAACTGTTTCTTAAAAAGAGATGATGGTCTGTCTTCGCAATAGTATAAATTAATTCAGTACAAAGTGTCGTGGAAATTAATTCTATAATTTCTCACCTATAGCGTCGTATTCGTCTTCTACCTCGGTCCACTGCCTCTTCGCAGGCTTAGATGTTTCTTCAGTATAATTTATATATCCCTTTGATGAACTGGAGTCAGTCATTTCCACGGCCATATTACTGTACTCGGTATACGAGTGTGTGTCAAAACGCACATCTTCGTCTCCTAATATTTCTTCTTGGTCTTCCTCCGATTCCTGAAATAAAAAAACATTTTAGCCAATTTCAATAAATGAAAAGATTTACCAAATCTAATACTTTCACAGAAGAACTGATAGTTCTTCTACTATCTTCAGATCATAGAGTAAGATAAGGCAGTAAAATTAGCACAATGGCGAAAACTCCTAAACGCTGTACCCAAACGATTGACAGCGCACGAGTGGACATCCTCAAAAGTGTTACCGGCTTCTTTAGTCTAAGCACTTATTTTACAATTGATTGCCCACCAGTCTTAAAATATTTGCCGTACAAATCAATCAACAAATATCGATTTTGCGAGTTCATTCGGACAGTTCATTGTGATTGCAAAGGAAAAACAACTGCTGTTAGTTGGCTGAAGCCCATTAGGTTTTACAAACGTCGCTCTTTCTTTCTCATCTTAGCGCTTTTCCGCGGTTGCTTCGTCAGCTGGCTACTTCGGAGCACAGTGTGCGATTTCCTGCGTTTCCTCCTCCACTTCCACACGACCGTTAGCACGCATATCTTACCGCGATGTCAAGCCAGCACTTTTTAGGCTTGCCCAATTTTTTTCTAAACGCTTGTCTCTGGTTTAAATTGATATAGTCTTAAGCAGTCATCGCAGACAGAAATCGCAGACCTTTTGAAAAAGTTTGATAAGCCCTAAGACTAGTGATAAAATTAAGTATTATAACGTGAAATAATGAAAAACCGCTCGACCGATTTTGTGCATAAACTTCACATAAACCATCTACTAAATAGTCTGAACAAAGCCTAAACATTTATTTTGGGTAGGTGAGCCCGTTCTTGAGTTATAAAATTACAACAAAAAGTGGCATTGATTTTTATATAATAACTAGCGACCCGCCCCGTCTTCGCATGGGCATAAAAACCTTCGTCTTGAATCACTCTTATCTATTAAATATATTAGGGATATAGAGACAGAGAAAGCAACTTCGTTCGTATGTAGTGATATATTGATTGTTCAGAACAAGTAACACAACGCGTAACAAAAATGTGTAGGTATAGGAGAGCCTGCTCGATCAAACGAGCCGTCTCCTACATCAGTAGCAGCGTCACGTCACGGCTCAGAAACAAGCAATTACTCTCAGATAATCTTTGTTCGAAAATGTACTTCTATGGCTTTTGCCATTGAGTTTATAAGTAAAGAGTGAACATCTTTCTTTTTTGTCTTATCCCATTTCATCTTCGGTTGGGTATATCATGTTTTTGCGCCACATCACAGTCTACTCCGGATTTTGATGTTAAAAATCACTTTGACAATGCGCGTCACGACATAGCTCATTAACCATTACTCCCTGAAAATCTTTACCGAAGACATTGTACGTCGATGGCTTTTTGCCATTGAGTTCATGTGTGAAGAACTTACCTCTTGAAATATAATTATTAGTAATGAATATTGTGTTGTGTACTCACAAATATAATGCACACATACATGGTGGGAGATGAAATTGGGAAATACAAAAGACAATGTTGATAAGACACACATTTAAAATGCGATCGACTGAATCGATTGAAGTGGCGACTAAAGCCAAACACGCAAATTACGTACAGGATAAACTGCAAACAAACATGGGTACATTACATTACATGAATTGATTGCACATTTATTTGTTATCTTATGCTGTATCCAAATAAATGAATTGTTTTACGTATGTCGGACAAAAGCTCCAAAAATACTACTATCAGCAGTGCCACTTACGGCACGTAAGAGAACAATTTTAACCATTGTAATAACCAGTTCCATCAAATCAGGACCATGCTGGGAACGCTGCATGGGAAAAATGCTTGGACGAAAAAAGAAACCAAAACTTTTGGTGTTTCTCTTGATTTTACATCACAGGAAAATAAATAAAGCCCTTATTTAAAAGACAATATACTTTTTACAACAGAATAAGTTCTCTTTTCCAATTGTAATAATTACTGTAATGGCGTGCATAGCAAATGTGGAAAAATTGAATATTTATTTGATCGAAATTCAAATTCAAACCTCTTCTATTTACAGATAACTCTATGTGGTAGCTGTTATGTCTCTCTTATCTGAACGTGTTATTGGCGGCGCGGTGCCGAGTCAAATAAAAAATTCAACAGTCTGATATATATATTGTCGTTTAACCTTTTAGCTTATTTGGTAATTATTAAATTAAAAGCCAAACGAAATCATTGAATATTTTATAAAAAGATACATGTTTCTTTCTAAACACAATATAAATTAATATCCTTCATATTTATCTATATCTATACTTCTATATACTAACATTATAAATGTGAATGTAGACACGCTAAGAAGAAGAAGATAATCGAGATTCACGCAGCTGGAGCCGCGGGCATCAGCTGGTCCCTCATACAATTTAGTTTTTTTCGCCACCTATTCTTTTTGTCAACAATCACTTTATATTTAGTTTATCTGGAAGAGATTGCATTAGCGATAAGGCCGCCTATTGTATTATTCATATTTGTAATCTTCTTAATGTATACTTTTATTGATGCAATAAAGAATGTTTGCCTTGTCTTATCAGTCTTACAATTACAATCTCTCGCGCTTTAGATCTCTGCTGGAAAGTTCAAAGAATTTCGATCTCTGTTTCTTCCTTAGTTCCCTTATCACAGAAAAAATCGAGAGTGTTCTATTCTCAATCTAAAAACCACACGTCGAACATAATTGCTTTATCCAAGTCCAATATATCCAATAATTTAATAAGAGACGGAAACTGTTTCCATTATCCGACAACTCCAATACGAGCCGGAAGGAATCTCCCGAACAATTGAAACTTTGCCAGTTTGATGGGTGTTTGTTCTTTAAAAGTAGGATAAACCTCAGGGTCCCAAACGGGAATTATCCCGCTATATTCCTCTTTCACATCAACTGCCTCTGTGGTCCACTTTTATTATTGTCTCGTTTACTATCCGCGAAAGTGTTAAGGCGCTTGCCTGGATCGTGAGATCGATTCCCACGGGAAGCATGCTTTGTTTAGTTGATTACCGTTTGGTTAGAACATTGCAGACTTATATATCACCTTATTGTATGATAAAGATGATTCCTTGCTTCGGAAGGCACGTTAACACGTTCGTTGACGTTTTTGAAAACACAGAAGTTTAATTGTTATAACTACTATAGCAGTCGTGTGTCAGTTAACGTGCTAAGTCGTTAGTCCCTAGCTATCTGGTAGTCGTTAAAAGAACCATGTCCAAGGCCGAGAGGTGGTTCTAAAGAACTCTGACACCTGGTTGTGCATAGTAAATAGATCGTGTTTATGCGAAATGATAATGATGATCATTAAGGCGCTGTATCCCCAACCCTTAGGCATTTAAGAGGAGTGAAGTGCGTTTATAGTACGTACTTGTAATGAAATAAGGTTGAAAGTGGCGATACTGGGTTGGCCTGTCACTAGTCTCCGTTCAATGCCATTTCGGGTGAAATTTTTCAGTTTTAATTTAATATTTCAATAATTATGACTAAATATTGTAATTTTTTTAGGTATCCCTCTGGGTCATTATGTTATTCTTTTTATAGACGTAAAAAAATTGGTAGTTGCCGCTGAAGATATCAAGTAATTCGCGACGAAACCTTTTCTGGATATAGCTTTTTTGCTATTTTATTTAGCTAGGTTTTAAATTTTTTTTTTTTTTAATATTTTGATGTAATCATTTATATTGATCCTTGAACTATACTTCATATTTTTTTCATGCTTGTTTTCCATGAAGAATAAAGCTAACTGCGCGACGAAAAAATAGACGTTTTACGGTATTCCCCTGATGCACAGCGCCTGACGCCCGCGATGCGTTGAAACTCAATGTCTTATATAGTTTTTTCCTCCATAGTGTTTGATTTTCCCATTTAGTTTTATGTTCGGCCACATGCCTTTGATCATCATTTCATACCAACCCTTCTGGGAAATTTCCAAAGAATATTCCACCAGCATTAAATTATGTTGCTGTTGAACCAGCTGGTCCTTACTCTACAAATAGTCTTGTTTCAAACTAGATTGGGAAAATAGTTTAGAAGCTTTGTGTGTCAAAGTTTTGAGCTAAAGAGAAACTAGGTTTGCCGACTTAATGCATTTTGGATAGTTACTGGATATAAAGAGGTAACTTTGACCTGTCTAACGTATTTCTGGTGATTAAAACAAGATCTAATTATGTAAATACACAAGGCTTAGTTTTATGTGCAACACTTCGATCACTAATGAATCAAGGTTAGGTATAGATTACCTTCATTTCTTAAACAAACAGATGCTTCTGCTACAAATAAAAAAAAACTCAAAAATAATAACGGGTTGATAGCCCAATTTCGAGCTCATTCCCTTTATCGTTTTTTACTAATTGGACGGTATGAAAAGAAGCTGGCACATTTGATCCTCGGTATTAAAAGTATCCCTTATCATAGTATTGGTAGGAATTGGAATAATCTCTCAGCTGCCGAAAGGAACAAAAGAACCCTTCCCTAGTTTTAATCCGAAATCTTTCATGCTTTGTCCCTCAATGAGAGTTTTGGCGGGAAGGTAAAATCCGAAAATGATTTATTTTCCATAATTTATGTTTTTTCGAGCACTTGTGCATAATAATGGTGGATTATTATTCGCTAAGTGTTCGTAAACAAGCGTGAGTCTTGGGAACTGGTACATTGTCGTATAAACAAGTATTTACTTGACACCAAAATCTCCAAGTTATTTCTAAGTGAAATTTTTCCACCGCTTCATAGTCATCTGACTCTGACTAGACTTACTTACTTAACTGGACTAGATTGCTGACTTGACTATTTTGACGAATAAATTAGGACTGAAGAAGAATATTAAATTCAAGAAAGGCCTTAATGGACTTGTTTGGATGGCCGTAAAAATATTTAAGAAAAATCTCTTTATTTGAGCCTTACTCTCCAGATTACCCAATTGATGCAAACTATTAATATTCTCATGTTAATTGCAGATCAAAATTGGCAGTGCTGAACAACAGGCACGCGTACTTCTTACTAGTCGACAATGGTTCCGTCGGTCGTTACGGAGCCGAGATCGTGCTGAGGAGGAAACTGGAGAAGTACATCGCAGCCCAGAAGCTACACCCTTGTGAGTTTATTGCATATTAAATAAAACATATATCGAACGTTGTAAATTGTATAGATTATTTCTCATGTAGTAAAAAAAAATTTTCAAGTTTCCAAATTTCTTTTCGTATGTTTAGGTAGGTACTGGGATCAGATTTTCTGAGGATTAAACTTCATTTAAGTTCGTCCACTTCACAATTAGTTTAAAAATAAGGATTCATTTTGGTGTAAATAAGAAATTGCACTTTCAAATAAACGAAAAAGACGCTTGCAAGGGCGCTCACCAACTAATTTACACATGAACGAAATTCTTTGCTGTTTACTAGGTACTAAGACTTACTTTTATAAAAATAAAATGAATAACAAAATAGATACGTACAACTGAAAGAATGCTTACAACTTGCCCATTCAAGTTCTTCTTATTGTAAGTTTGTTCAACATCATCGTTGAATATAAACGAAAATAGATCGTAATACCAGAGCTGAGGGACGTAAACCTCTTCGCCATGCGACAATGTCCTGCTCTCAACCACACGTTTGTGCTCCCTACGCACACATGCGCGTAGACTTTCGATTTTCCTTAAAATGTGCACACGGGTAGCGCTCGCGTCGTACTGTTGGACCAATTCCGTCAATTTAGTTACTGCGTCGTGTCTTTTCTTCTTGTTTTTATACGTAGCACACTCGCGATCCCATAGACAGGGTGAATTTTGGTACATGAGGATAAAGTCTTTTAGGAGCTTACGCGGGAACACGACATTAGTGAGGTCTGAATTGTCCATTTTGTTATTTGTTTATCGCGCACAGGGAGCACGTTCGACAAGCCGCGCGCCGCGCAGGTCACTGAACGTGCTTGTTGGGTGAGGTGGGGAGCGGGGCGCAAGCGCGTTTGGCGTCGGTTCCCTCCCGCGTGCCACGGCTCACCCCCCCTCGTCTGTTAGTCATCGAGCTAGTTGTGCGTGCATAAAAACAAAATAAGGGAGCATAATCGTTGGGTTGGAGTGGTTCGGTCGGGTGGGGATGGGTCGGTATCTTATCACTTGTTTTGTATTCTGTTACTCAAATTACATTTGACGCATAACAAAGATAAGTCAGGCAGGTACTATTTATAAATTCTTTGAAGACTTTATACCTACCTACCTACTTTATGTAAATTGACCACATGTTAAAACGGCACAATTTTTTTGTAATGAATAGGCAATTTCATTGGCCTCAGTAAATACTTAAATCGTTATTTTCTTGTATAAATAATTAACTAAGTAGGTACCTACCTACCTCATTTGAAGTCACCTTTGATGTAGGAGAAAATTAAGATGCGATAATATTAAATAATTTAAAGACTTTTTGTTTTTACGTTTTTTTTCCTATTCTATTTTAGTGAGTTTTTATTTTAATATTATTATTTGGTAAGCATACAAATCCAGTTACTTAGAGTTTCCCAAAACGTGTAGTGAGTTAAGTACAATTTGATCGTAGTTGACAAAAAACTAACTAATACATGCACAAATACACAGATAAAAGAATTTAAATTGACATAGAAGAATAGAAAGCCCGTCCTTTACATTATTGTATATAGTTAAATAAAAAAAATAGACTATCATGAGAATTCAGACACAATAGAAAACTATATTATGCGGTATTCGGATACCGCCTGGTAGTCAATGGGTTAATAATAGAGCGTAAAATATTTAACTAAATCATGTATCCAGTATGTTAAAATCTGTAACATTACCGTAGAATACACAAATAGTATCTACTAACTTAGTATCACTAAGCACTTAACTGGTACTGTCGCGCGGCTATCTAGTGATCTGTCTATCAGATGGCCTTATATCGAGACTTATATTATGTAGACTTGAAATATTTACAAAATAAATATGTGTTTGTATTGTCGCTTTCTTAAAATTATTACATAATGGACCAAGACGTAATATATTCCATTGAAAAAAATACAAGAATCAAAAACAAGTCGTCAGCGACAAAACAATGACAAAATAATATTTTAAAAAATTGGCTAAACTGAACTTATAAGCCCCATGGTTTCGAAATTCGAAGTCACAAATGACGCATTATTCGAACAATGTATGGCCACTAAAAACTCGATAAAAAGATTTTCTAAGTAAGAAGAAAATGGCAATAATGAAACAGGAAAAGTTATATCCCAAAGCGACGTTATTGAACAGAAACATCTACTAGAATAACCAATAGAGAACGAAAGTGTAACAGCAAAGTGATTGACACCTCTGATCGTATTACCGTCCACGGGGGCGGGTCCACTTTCATCGGATTCATTGAAGGGAGTCGTCGTAAAAACGTCATGAAAACACATTTTTATTGGCCCAATAAACAGGAATCAGACGCGACAGGTGGCGTGGGTGAGTGCCGATATTGGATCAAAGTTGTAAGGCCCTTAACACATATTATCCTTTTTTCAACAATAGTAGGTACTCATCTTTCTATCAACAATAGTAGGTACTTATCTTTCTGTCTTCTACTAAATAATGATACATCAATTCTCAAACATTTACTGCAAAGATAAAGGACCTACGTATATAGCTAAGCCACTTTCAGACGTACAAACGCCGGCCAGGAGTCGGTCGGAGTACTGCCATATCGCTTATAGACCCAGTATTCAGATAGCGTCATCATTTCGTGTAAGTATGTATCACGATCAATCCTACCATAGGGTATGCATGGTAGTAGATTACAATCGGTGTCAGAGTTCTTCGGAACCGCCTCTTGGTCTCTGACGTGGTTCCTTTAACGACTACCGCGGCTCGGCGGCTGGGACCAAAACGGCTTAACGTGGCCCTATAAAAGACAATGCCCTCCTCTCCTTATTCTTTCTTCCTTGAATACTAGTGTCTATCAAATGTAGGAGATAAAATAGTTCCAAGCCTGTCTTTCCCTTAGTTGGTCTTGTTTTAAGCAGGAGATCAAATGTTAATTTCTATTTTTTTTAATGGTTTATTACTCTGAGTCTGATTTTTGCAATCTTTCTGATCTTTTATAGTTAGTAAATTATGTATCCAATATAGGCACTCAAAGTTTATAATTTAAGTTACATAAGTATATATTGTGAGTACAAAACTGTATGTTGCCAAAATAAAATAAGATAAAAAATAAAAATCACGCAGCAGAAAAATCCGGCATTTGTGTTGGCGATTGATGCACGAGATTCCGATACATAGCAAGGGTTCACTTTATCTAATGTTGACTAAACTTATTCCTTAGTGTGAATGCAACCTTAATTCTATTTCTAGGCAGGCTGTTTACGTTAACTTGATGCCAAGCACCGAAGCAACACGTAAACTAATATATTTACCACATTTACCACCGAAATTTCGGTACAAATAAGAATATTAAATTTATCTGTCGGATATGACGATATTTCTCCGTTTCAATTCTTTGTTATTGTTATAACTTTTTCGCGTGTTTATTATTATTTGTATAATTCATACGTGTTTTATATTATTTGTATGTGTGCAATGATGGCTGTTGAACATTTATTTTTAGGGTTCCGTACAAAATTGTAAAAACGGAACCCTTATAGGATCACTCGTCCGTCCGTCCGTCTGTCACAGCTAATTTTCTCTGAACCTGATGGACCAAAACAAATGAAATTTGGTAGTATGGCGTAGTCCTGTGATCCACACACTTATGTGCAATGAAAATAAATATTTTTATAAAATAAGTACCATTTTCAAGGGACAACATAGGAAATAAAAAAATAAATTTGCAAACCTTTCCACGTTATTTATCAAATGAAAAGGCTCGTTATGAGGATCTCAAATATATTTTTGTTATTATTGTAACATAAATAGTTTTGATTTTAATTATGAAAGAAGACGAAAATTGACCATTCCCCCCCCTGATCTCCAAAACTACTGAGCCTAAAATTTTGAAAAAAAAAAAACAAAATATAGTTCATTAACTGAAAACTGTAGCTTACAGGAAAACCTACAAGAACTTTGTCAATTGAAAATTAAGTGGTAAAAATTCAATATAAAACGTTCACGGAAAATAGTTCACTAAAACACCACTAGATGGCGATAGTAGTAGTTTGTGGACACACAACAATTGAATTTAAAAACTGACATTGGCATTGTACGGAACCCTCTCCACGCGAGGTTTTTTTTATTAGAAAATATCAATAATGTCTCCGCGGTTAGGAAGGCACGTTAAGCCGTTGTTTCCAGCTATTATCGGTAAATGGCAGTCGTTAGGCTATATCAGATGCCTTTAGGCATCTTGAAAAATCTAACAGTGTTGGCCACTAACACAACCGGGTCATGTTCCTGTGGGTCTGGTTTCCCTGTAAAAAGGGTTACGGAGGTCAGACGGCAGTCGCTCCATTGTAATAACCAGTTTCGCCAAAACAGGACCATAATTAATAGCGTACCCTGGGCTCTGAAGCGTAAGCTAAAGATTTTACCGGGAAACACGCTCGGACGAAGAAAACAAAGGCAAATCTAACGACATATACCGTATTAAAATTGCTAAAGCCCAATAGACATGTTTGTTATTTTCTGAATAAACTTTAATAAATTCTGTTCTCTAACAAATACACAAGCTATTAGAGTTGTCGACTGTACACATTAATATTCATTTCCCGTTGGCCCGCAGAATCCCAACACAATGAAAAAAAAAAAACTATTGTTATGTGACATATTCGTGCGCGAACCAATCGAAAACATTAACTGGATTGAAAAGAATACTAGTGGTTGTATACATTGTATTTGCTCATCCATAAAATTCCTAATATATATTTTATCGTCAACCAAAATAACCTCAGTACTTGGCTGGCCGGCGGGTGGTCACATCATCCCCTTTATAGCCATAAGCAGAGATTTAAGATAGCCTGCTATTGTG
Source organism: Apomyelois bistriatella (assembly GCA_947044815.1). Taxonomy (NCBI): domain Eukaryota; kingdom Metazoa; phylum Arthropoda; class Insecta; order Lepidoptera; family Pyralidae; genus Apomyelois; species Apomyelois bistriatella. The sequence continues at coordinate 2,805,648 of OX345705.1, forward strand.
TAGCGAAATTGATAAAAAATACCGACTCCGAGCTTGGTTTTGGACATCACAGATAAGATATGAGCTATACAACCTCAGAATATATGAAAATATATATATGTAAAGTTGTTGAAATTTATTAGGGGTGGTTGTACGACAAATAGCCTGCACTGGATTTGTAATTACAGATTGTAGTGATACAGCGACAGTACCTTTATTTATTTGTATTATTATCCCAACTTATATTATAAATGCGAAAGTGAGGTTGTTTATTTGTTTGTTTGTTTGTTACCTCTTCACGCCTATCTACTGAACCAGTCTTCCTGAAATTTCGCATACACATAGCTAGGAGTATTGAGAAGGACATAGGGTACTTTTCATGCGGACGATATGTGAAATTCATGCGGGCGAAGCCGCGGGCGAATGCTAGTACCTCTATAATTATTATATGTTTGACGACCTCCGTGGCGTAATGGCTAACATGCCTGCCCACTCTGCCCTAACTCAGGATGTCCCGGGTTCGATCACCAGTCAGGTCTTGATGAAAACTGTTTTTTTTTTTCTGATTGGTTTGATATCTGCTTATTCAACAATATCTCAAGACTGATTTAATTCTAAACTTATGTACAAAACAAAGCTATTATTAAGCTGAAATGAAGCAAAACTCTTCAAACCCAAGGGCCAAACTTTGCCGCCGCCCTTCGAAAGGTTCAAATTATAGCAATCTAACTTCTGGTGCCAAAGGGATCCGCGTCACACTAATAAATATTTTGCAGTCAACGCTCCTACCGAAAAAATAAAGACGCCAATAAACAGCGCGCTGAACAAAAGTATTTTCAAATGACACATTCGATAAACATAACTCATTGAAGACGTAAGGTGGCTTAGTAACAAAAAATCGGTTAACAGATTTAAAATAACATTAGACTATATAGAAACGAAATGAGATATCCTATGAAAGAATAATATTTAGGAACATTACTAATACTTTTAAAACTATTTGTACCTTAGATACACTACACATGTCATATTTTGACACTTATCATATCATGCCCCATTAAATTTGTTGATCCAAAAGACTCAAACTTAAATAGAGGAATCAGAATCGTAGCTAAATATCTGTAATAATGATACTGAAATATTTTCCTGCTTTGGAAAAAGACATGATAAATACCTTCTACCTTCCTTTCATTTAGGTGACATGGCGTCTTTAAGTTTTTTTTTTGGATAAAGGAAGTTCAAACAGTCAAGGTTTATTCTCACTCATTTCCATTTGGCCCATTATTTTGGGAAAGTAAGGTAGGTACGGCTCATCCGAAGATTATTAAAATGAAGGCAATTTTTTTAATAATTTTATTTGTTAACATTTAAAAACCTGACTAATCTGACTAGCCAGTATTTTCATCAAACTAGGTTTATTACTAGAAAATAAAGGAACTTGCTAAAGATAGACAAAAATGGAAGGAACTCCACCGACAAGAGCCTTTCCCAAAACACAAAACCTTCCATTCGTTAAGCTTAAAGGTTTTGTCACAAAAAAGTTATAGAAAAACTCCACAAATCACATCATCAGTTTTTTTATTAAAATGCGAGTATATTATTTCCACAGAACTAGCAAATATTATTAAAAATAATGTCACTTTAATTATTACACTTGTGGTACTAGTGGTATGAAACAGGTAGAGTCTGTAACATAAAGCGGAATACACCTTATAAATATGCATTTTTAAATGTTTATTTAACAATTTATTGTTACAGACACTCACTCTTCAACGCCCGTGGTATGCCTGGTGATCGAGGGCGGTACCAACACCGTCAGAGCGGTGTTGGAGTACGTTACCGATACACCGCCGGTACCTGTCGTAGTGTGCGATGGCAGCGGGAGAGCAGCGGATCTTATCGCCTTTGTTCACAAGTAAGTTACAGTTAGGCGATGTCTGGTAATAGAAGGCGGTACCAATACCCTCAGAGCGGTCTTGGAGTACGTTACCGATACACCGCCGGTGCCTGTCGAAGTGTGCGATGGCAGCGGGAGAGCAGCGGATCTTATCGCCTTTGTTCACAAGTAAGTTACAGTTAGGCGATGCCTGGTAATAGAAGGCGGTACCAATACCCTCAGAGCGGTCTTGGAGTATGTTACCGATACACCGCCGGTGCCTGTCGTAGTGTGCGATGGCAGCGAGAGAGCAGCGGATCTTATCGCCTTTGTTCACAAGTAAGTTACAGTTAGGCGATGCCTGGTAATAGAAGGCTGTACCAATACCCTCAGAGCGGTCTTGGAGTACGCTACCGATACACCGCCGGTGCCTGTCGAAGTGTGCGATGGCAGCGGGAGAGCAGCGGGTCTCATCGCCTTTTTCACAAGTAAGTTATCAAGCGATGCCTGGTTATGGTAGGCGGCACTAATATCGTCAGATTTTGATACAGTCTAGTAAGTTGATGATGATGATGTCCTTATTGACGTATTCAAACGAGGCGTGAAGATTATAAGACTTGGACGCAAATGTTTTACAAAGCTTAAATAATTTTAATTTACGAATGCATAACACATTCAGTTACAAATCTCTAGTCTCCAAAGACAATTTTCGTTCGCGTAAGATAATATGTAAGCGACAAGCGACATCGCCATTTCGATACATGACGTAGACATGTGGAACAGAGAATAGTCTTCATACTAGATATACGGAATATAGTTTTGACTTCATACAACTGCGCTGTGTGCGATCGATTCATGATTTCGCTTTTTCGATTCACGCTTTTGCAAATGTAGAGATATCGGCAAGCTGTAAATGCAATTAAAAGTCTGCCCTTCTGAAGTGTCTTTATCTACCAAATAATTAATGGTATGACATAAAATTACATATAATCACGTCTTTATCCCATACGGGGTAGTCAGAACCTAGAGCCATAAGACCTTAGGCCATGTTTAGCATTATGGTAGTTGAAACAGGAAATCAATAGTGATGGGTTGCTAGCCGCATCGCCTATGCCATGATTTCCCCATTCGGCGATTCCCGCAGACGACTTTTACGGCTTGCGCGGGAAGAGAAGCAGCTGGTACATTCTATGTTTTTCTTTTTCTCCTAGACCAGCATGGAAGTTAATGGTATGACACAAAGTAAATTCATCTATTCATTCGGACAAGTATCTTTCCCTCCGTTCTATATGTCTACTCATGGAGTGTCTGTGTCTGCAAACAGCTCGACGATACTCCAGCACTCTGCCAATATTGGCAGTCAAGATGAGCTTACCCTCGGAATTTTAATATTAATTTATTTTCATCAATTTCTTTTGTGTTATTTGATATAGAGTGTACTAAGGCATAAGTTATCCAAGCGGATTTTCCTGTTGCAACCGCAGCTCATGCTTCTGAGCTCAGGGTTAGCTTTAATAATGGTTCCAAATTTGGCGGTACTGGTTATTACCGTAATGTCAGATAAAAAGTTATTTGGCGGGCTTTTCAAGGGTGGTAAGCCATTAGGCCTAGTCGCGATTTGGCGGTTGTCCAATTTCCATACGTCAGGCAGTTTTATACCTCGTATATAAATGGGTCGATTGACTTTTAGCTAAACAGTGTTCCCTGGGTAACACTATCATAACATCCCTTTAGGTAAGCATAGTGTTGCACTAAATTTCCTTTTTAAACAAGTACTTAATTATTTATTTATTTATTAAAGTCGAAGTCAGTAAGACATCCCTTAGGATGTCTTACTGACTTCGATAAAAACATTATGAGCATATATCTTTCTTCTCTATCACTCGTTGGTTGAATGTAGGAGATCATTTTGCGGGATAAGTCTCCCATTGTGTTTCTTTGTTTATTCATGCTTTTGTTATAACATACATATTTTTGACTAGCTGTGCCCGCGACTTCGTTTGTGTGGAGTTAGATATATGAAAGAGATATTATGTGTTGACAATCTCGTTATTTACAAATAATTTCTTTAGTAAATGTAGCAATACGATTTTTAATCTACTGCACAAAAAGGAGATTCTCAACTCGTACTCTTTCTTGTTTTATTTCGATTTTCCTATGGGACCCTGACATTCTTCCGGGATTAAATGTATTTAAGATGTTAGCCTGGTACATAAGGTACCTCCGTACAAAATTTCAAGTCAATCGGCTCAGTACTTTCGGAGATTAGCGTGAGCATACATACAGACAGACGGACAAATAATTCAAAAAAAATCTTTTTACCTTCTATTATTCCTTTTATGTATCTCTCTATCCATTTTAGTCAAAAATACTAAATGTACAGACAAAATATTTTTACTGTTTAATATATGGCTTACTGTATATATGGTAGCATTTGAATTCGACAAATCTAGCTATAATTAATATCGTTTAATCCGTACGATACGCAAGTTTGAAATTTCCAAGCTTTGCTTGTAAACTTTATCGTGTAAGTTTGTATGTATGTTGTAATTTCTTGGGCCTGTTTCTGTTGTTGATTAATCGCCAATTAGATTAGCGTAGAGTTTCGGTTCGGTTTTGCCTAAAATATATGTTAATCTATACTTTTCGATCACTGCATAGGGTTGAACTTATCAAATCAATCATTCTACTGATATTAAAAACCACTGCTGTGTGGATGTTTATGTATTACTATCACTACATAGTATAAAACAAAGTAGCTTTTTCTGTATCCCTATGTATGCTTAAATCTTTAAAACTACGCAAAGGATTTTGATGCGGTTTTTTTAAAGATAGAGTGATTCAAGAGGAAGGTTTTTATGCCCATGCGAAGCGGGGCGGGTCGCTAGTCTGTTATAAAATACTAGCTTTTGCCCGTTGCTTCGCCCACGTCTACTCCCCCGGGAACTGTACTTTCCCGGGATGAAAGGTACCCTTTGTCCATCTCCTGGTTATAAGCTACCTCCCCAATATTTTTTAGTCAAATCAGTTCAGCTATTATTGAGTTATAAATTGTGTAACTAACACGACTTTTATATAAATAGATAGGTAGTATCGTTGACTTAGTACCTCATAACACAAGCTTCGAACTTACTTTATGGATAATTCTTAATCTGTATGATTTGTCGCTATATATTTATTTATTTTTTGATTTAGAAATCTTTATGTACCGGCCTTATTTTCACATGTTTACAAAAAAAATGATTATTGATTATTAGCGTTTACAAATTTATACGAAAAATCATCATTATCATTCGAACGTGTTTCCTAGTTGCATTTTCGCTTGACGTTCAGAGCCCAGGAAACGCTTTTAATCGATCCTTTATTTTGTGTCCTACAATTAGCGATACTGGTTATTACTAATTTAATTAATAGAAGCTATATTTTACTTACCTATATATACATTGATGTAAACCTAATAGTTTATTGATATCAATATACTGATTGATAACCAGGTATGCATCAGAAAGCGGGGAGCAGACTGTCCTGGAATCCATGCGGGACTTCGTCATCGGCACCATCCAGAAGACCTTCGAAGTGGGCCTCCAGCAGGCGGAATGTCTGTACGGAGAACTGCTCCAGTGTACCAGGAAGAAAAACTTGGTGAGTAGAGCAGCATCTGTTGAAACGTGTGCCTTATAGCCTAGCAGCGTCGTGCTCGACCTTCCTGCAGGGTAACAGACGTTGGCATGAAGGTGTGAGGGCGTCAGCGGGTAGCGACAGGTGAAGCGGGGCGGGAAACGTGTGTACTCGTGAAATGCTTATTTACATTGTTTGTAAGTTTCACAGAAAATATACTTTAATTTGAACTGTCTGCTATTTTGCATAAACACCGAAGAAGTTCTGTAAGGATCGTAGCTAATGGAAATCTCTAGTCTCTGCCTACTCTTGCGGGAGGCAGGCGTGCATACATACATGTATTCGGTACATACATATGTATGTATGTACCGAATCTGTGTTATTCAGTTGTACGGGGTAGGCAGAACAGATAACACGGAGTACTTCAGTTTTTAAAAATTTAATTATAACTCCTAAAACACGAATAAACCCCTTGACGCTACCTAATCTAGAGGGGATGATATTGTCTTTGAAAACAACAGTGCTTTGTTCGCCAAAGAAGCGATCTAAATAAGGCAATCCGAGAAAACGCACCTCGTGTTTGATTCCTTATCTGTTCTGAGATTATTTTACTAAAGGCGTTTCACGCTTGGCTGTCACAAAAGTAAATTACTTATAGAAAATTCCTCTTCATCGGTCCATTACTGCTGAAGATCGTGACCACTTTATGTGTTTCCAAGATAAGTGATCATCTGTCCCCCAGGTTTAGGCAGTGTCTTTAGAATTCCAATTATAAGTGGAATTCTAGACCGGGAAGAAATTTTTTGAAAATTTGGGCAAGAAATAAAAATGAATTGATTATTATTTATTCCCATTCGAACTAAATATTTAAGTACAACTTTTGCTCATTAGGAATACAACACATTTACTAGAGTTATGGTGCAATATAAACTGAAGAAAATGCTGTTATAAGTAAGAATGTTCAACCAAAATCTTCTTACAATAAAATATCTGTAACTTCGAGCGATAGTCAAGCAATTACAATTGATCGCAGTCAAGATAAAAGGCTCTTTCAAAGAACATATTTTCTCATAAAAATCTTCACTTTATTCAATGAAGTGAACACAACAGTTTACGTTAAACTCATTTCCTGTCCGACCACTATCGGATTATGGACAAAAGCAATGCCGGTCCTAGATTTTCATCAGAGTAGAGCGAGATTGGCTTAAAAGGCCCTTCGATTTGTACTCACGTAATTTTTTATTTCATTTAATCACTAGCCTGTGACTCCACCCGCGTATGACTCGGTTATATTGCGCCCAAATGTAGCCTATGTTTGACCCTTGGTCCTTAACTATATCCATACTAAATTTCATCAAAATCGGTCCAGCTGTGAAAGCCTAATAGACAGATAGACGACGACGCATTCATAATATTAGTATGGATAATTAATAATTTACAAATTTTGTATTTAATTCAAGTTTTTTGATAAATAGGTAAATAATGCCTGAATTTTCAATCAATCGCGCAGAATAGAATAATCTTTCGCTCTCTCGTTTCCAAAGCCAAGTTCCACTTTGGCACCGTGAGCCGAAGGAAGAAGAATCTTGGCTCTGGCAACACTCTTCTTCCTTCTACTGCTTCCGCGCCTCTCGAAAGCCGCCATCAAATTTTTATTCAAATCTGGAAATTCATTTTTACATTTTGCTTTTGGGCGCCCTTGCCCCTCCTCTCATTTTACCCCAGGGCCGGCACTAGACAAGGACCGGAAACCTCGGACAAAGGCCGGAAACATGATGTGACTGAATTTATTGCGTCGTCCTTTAAAAGGCTCTCCGGATATCCTTTAAAAAATCTACATAGGAGCAGAGGCATATATTTATTCTTTATAATAAATTTTACTCTAACTTGGTATGATGGAAATAGAAAAACCTAGAATGTACTAGCTGCTTCTCTTTCCGCGCTGGTCGTTAATGTCGACTGAGGGGATCGGCAAATGGAGGAATTGTGACATAAGCGATGCGGCTAGCTACCCATCACTATTGATTTTCTGTTTCAACTACCATCATTCTAAACATTGCCTAAGGTCCTCCCTAGGCTCTGTTTTTTCCGTATGTGATAAAGACGTGATTATAGTGTATGTTTATTATTTTACCCTTTTTTACAATATATATAGTTTTGAGATATAATATAATTATGAAGTTGAAGAATGTTAGTATATATAAATATAGGTATTTGTTTATTGATTTGACGTGGGTATTACTTAAGGATAGACGTTGTTGGAAATAATACAGGGATGTATTGAATAATAGATACCACTCGCCTTAATGATCACGAATCGTTCGATTACTAAGCCTTTAAATAGAAAAATAAATATTTAATTGGAATAAATATTTTATCTATTTTTATCTACACTAATAAAAAGAAAAATATTATAACTAGCGACCCGGTCCGATTTCGCACAGGTGCAAACCTTCCTTTTGAATCACTCTATCTATAAAAAAACCGCATCAAAATCCGTTGCGTAGTTGCAAAGATCTAAGCATACAAAGGGACAGACAGCGGGAAGCAACTTTGTTTTATACTATGTCATGATTATGATATAGAAGCAATAATAAATATAAAACCAGGTAAGTTACACCATTTCCAAACAGAATCGCTTGAAATTTATACGCGTGTAGGCTACCATTAAAAACACACAGACTTCTTTTTATCCTAAAAATCAAACTGAGGCGAAGCCCCTGCCATGGATAACTTGTTGATTTTTGATAGCGCTTAAGCTTTAAGTCCAACTATTGTGATATTTGTGAATATACAAAAAGTATTATTACAATACTAGCTGTTACCCGCGGCTCCGCCCGCGTGTAGGTCGCTTTTTGTCCTGTTAAGTTGCGCTGCAAAACCGCTACTTTGAGTCGGGTCCCGTTGCATAGTTTAGGCGGAGAAAGATTTCTTAGGAGCATAATGGGAACGCCGACTTTAAGGGTAATGTTATGAGCAGGAAGACCACTTGCAGGCTTGCAGCTAATGAACTCAAAAACTCGATAGGGTAGGTGGTAGCATCATCCTGATGCACAACACTGTTATTATGACGTGTAAATCACTTCATCCCCGACAATTTCCGCCAAAACCTTTTCATTCCTAGGACAAAGAATAGCCTAGCCCGTTCACATAACCATTAATGAATTTTCTTTATTGGTAATTTCAGAGGGATCTCCGAATACGGAAGTTATAAATTCGTCTTTCGTCTTTAGAAAATACAATTTTGCCAAGTATTTCCGGAAGGATTAACAGTAGCGAGTTGTAAACTAAGTCAGCCCCATCTATTGAAATTTTATGTTACTAAATTTACGATCAAATTCAATATGTTATTTTATTAAAATTAATTGGTGCAGTGATTGTTTTTGTCTTTATTGATATGGATAATATAAAGTAGAAATTCTAGCCTTATCTAAATTCAACGTTAATAAACTCATTATAAGTTTAAAAGTTTTGAAGCAATGTTTGAAGTAAATTTTCAATCGACCATATCTTCTTTTTCCCTTAACCGATTTTGACGAAACAAAGTTTTGACAACGCTCCTAATTATATGTAATCCAACTGTGAAAACCGCGTTCAAATCCGTTGAGTATTTTCCAAGTTATAACGTACCAGACAGACATACATACATACAGACAGACAAAAAATCCAAAAACTGTCTTTTTGGTTTCTGTTACTCTTTTTTAATCGCACTCTATCAGTTTTTTAAAAAAATATTAAATGTACAGACACTCGAATTTTAGTGTCTTATTATATGTATTGATAATCTTAGTAAATAAATAACAGACGCGATATCGCAAATGAAAACTATCAACCTAAGTAGCTTAATTCCGAAGCAGATGTCAAAGGTTGGGACGTAAACCTTGGCGTCGAGAATCCGAAGAGATTAAAGTTGTTACAACTGTCACAGATTCCCGGATTCCAAGACTTAATGATTAACTGCTTGTTTGTTCCTGATTTATGCTTAGAAAATAACAGCTATTTACCAAAGAGGATTTAGCGCATCCTTTCTATAGTCAATAGAAACAATGGCGATTTTCACCTACATCGCCAAATATTATAATGTGAAAAAAAATCTCTCATCTTAGCATCTTCCTGTTTGCATTCTCATTTGGGAGCCGAAGGTCCACTTTTTAACTTTTTCTTCGTCAGTTCTCCCGGTCTTTCACAACCTTGGTTGAGACCATTTACATCCATCACCCATGAGTAATGGCAACAACAAATCATATACTAACAATAGTTGTTAGTCAATTTATCGAGCCAGGCAAATATTATTCGGAAAGCAAAGCAACTATTACATTTACAATTTTTAATGTGCTTGTTTATTAATTGTGTGCAATAGAGATCCATCCATCCATAGCAGCCTCTATGATATCCTTTTTAGGACGTGGGCCTCCTCCATAAACTCATTTCTTTCTCTCCCGTGCCACATATAGTACATCTAGTTTGGGCCTGCGTTGTGCTTGATATCAACGGTGGATGATATTAAGCACACACAGCACACAAATAACTAACACGTTAGGTAGAGGCCACCCTGCATTACAGTGGGTGGCCTCTACCTCGCGTTTTTGCCCATGGTCGCCACTCCATGAACTTTCTGGTCACCGTCCTCGGTCCAATTGCTATTTTTTTATTTATTAATTTCTTTATTTATATATTATGTCCTGCCCACTGCAATAAAGATATTATAAACATCTGGGTCCTAATCCTAAATCAACCTGGACTCTCCAAAACAGTAGAAGCGCGTGTTACTCTATGAACTAGTACAATTAACGGATACACTTCCCTCCACCTCCCATGGCTCTACCAACCTCTCGGTTATACGAGCCGAATCTCGGGAGAGTGCGCTGTACTAGCATTTCGCATCTCTTTCCAGTCAGCACCTGCTTGATCTCCCTACAAGTTCTCTATAGTGTCGCCTATCTATGCAATCATTGCATTTTAATAACTCTCCTCCTTAGGGGGCTTACGTTCACAAGTACGCCTCGCTTGCCTTCTCGGCCAGAGACAATTAACGGATAGTGTAACAAAGGGTTAGGTTCTAGAGCATTAAACTAACCAGAGTGGCCACAAACAAGTGACCCCCTCTGCCAAAAATATAAGACCGCCGTCATACTTCTTATGGGTACTTGTGAGCGTGTATTTTTTTTTTTGTTTGTGTTTGATAATTTTGTCAAGTGTGTGCGTAGCGACGTGTTTGAATAATGCATTAGTGTTAATACTTATTATGTGAGTATCCTCACGCCGCGTGCAGAATGTGGCAGACATTGCACACAGAAGTAAGTGTGCTTGGCGTCTCCGATTGGTTTAATGCTCTAAGGTGAGGTTAAGGAGTGTAGTTCTCAGGTATTTAGCAATAGCGTCCAAAGTTTCAGGGTTTTACACTGCAGAGTAATTCATGAACAAGATAACAAGCGTATTGTTTAGTTTATACTGAAATTTAATAGATACTAGCTGTTGTTCGAGGCTCCGCCCGCGTGGGACTCGGTCATATCGCATGGAAAAGCATGTTGACCTCTGGTCTTGTACTATATCTATACCAAATTTAATTTTAATCGGTCTAGCGGTTAAGCCATGAAAGTGTAAGAGACAGATTAACCGACAAACAGACTTTCGAAATATGGATTTTGAGAAATTTAGAAAAATAGTAAGCTCGTTTTTACAATTTTCGTAAGAGTAAGACTCCATTCTCGATAAAATGTTTTTAAATTATTTTATATCCTTTTGAATTATCACAGATTAAAGAATACTGTACTAGTATTATCGAATTAATTGACAAAAGTTTTTTACAAGCTGCCTTAACATTTATATAAGCTAAACTTCTGTAATCAACCAAAGCAACCATGACCAATGTTTGCATGCCTTTGTGATAAATCACGGTCACGCCCGAGGCAGCTTCACGTACGTTTACGTGTACGTTACAATGGCACGTGTAACCCCAAGCTAACATACTCTTAATTTTAACAAGCTATCTAGCAAAGTTAGAAACACTCGGTGCGTTCCTAACTGGGTTTATGACATTTTCAGTCATGAACTGTTGACTTATGAAACTGCGCAGTGGGTTTAGCCAAAGTCACAATAGCAAAACGTTAACGAGGTACGACAAGCACAAAATGTATAGGATTGACATCGTTTTATTGACATACATTTTGTTCTTGTCGACAATCGTTAGCGTTTTGATAATTTCAACTTTTTTACTTGGCTACGGGTGCAGTTTGTACTAATCTAGCGACCCATTTTTAGAGTTTTGCAGAATAGTTCGTTAGAAACATAATCTTTATTTTGTTAAAACTGCATTAAAAGCATTATTATTTATACATAAAAATTTTCCAAAACGATTGGATAGATCTGGCTGGAATTTGGCACAGATAAATTGTATAGTCTGAATTTAGATTTACAGAGTATCAAGCGAGAAGAACCTGGGTCAACACCTAGTTTATTTATAGATTTTTTGTAAAAAAACATAGATAAAAAAAAAATGCCTCGAGACCGCGTGCGATATCCAAATTCTTTGACAAAAAGTATCTCATCTCTTGTCTACCGTTCGTAGCATTATGTAGCCGGCCTACATACTCGTAGCCCGCTACGAAAGGCTATGCAGCCTACGAGATACTGCGTAAAACTTTAAGTTTTGTTTAGGATCTTCAAGCCTTACTTTTCTGCTCTTTATCGATGAACTTTACGCGTTCACTTATATGTATGTAATACAAAAGCCGTCAAGCGCGTATCTTATTTCTGTAACCGCAGCCTTCGTATTATAAAAATGGTTTTTTTGAATAAAAATGATAATCAAAAATAATAATAGCTACTTTTTTTCGATCTTAATATTTGAATAATCTTAGAAATTATTGTAAAATATGCAATGTTCCCAGATTGCTAGGAATCGCGACAGTTAGGGAAAAAGAGTGAGAATAAATTTCCTTCACAGCGCCATATATTAGAATAAGGGTCCTCGAAACACATTCCTCGGTTCATACTCTCGGAATATTATATTATTCGGTACAATAATATTTTTCTAATATTTTCTTCTGACTACGTTGTTTATTTTATTTTCCTCCATTCGCATCAGGTTTTCGTTTTGGTTTGTCTTATAAATAAGATAGGTAGTATTAACATAAAAAATAAATATATTGCTACGAATTTCAAACCATGTATACAAAGGAGGACTTAACGCTATTGCAATTTCTTAAGGCCAACCTTTTTACTTATTGCGATGGGAAAAATAAGCGAACTAATAAGGCCTACTAACCCTTTAAACCGACTCTCCATGTAGCTTTAAAATTCAATATCAGACAGCCTGGAATAGATCTGCCTAAAGAGAATAACTGCTAATTGAAGAAAGAAAAAAATAAAAAAGTAATTATTTGATACATAACAAAAAAAACCGCATCAATTCAAAATCCGTTGCGTAGTTTTAAAGATTTAAGCATACAAAGGGGCATAGGGACAGAGAAAGCTACTTTGTTTTATACTATATAGTGATAGTGATAAGACGGCATAGATCTAAAGCTACGTTGCCTGCGGTATGCCACCTGTAGTGTCGCCTCGAGGCATCCATTACCGGCGCTAACGAGCCCCGCCCACAAACTCAACAAATCCATTATCCGAGATTCCACAGCGATATTATATTTTAAAGCGTTTTGTCTGTAGGCCGATTGAGGTTACATAAGATTATTTACAATCAAGGCTTTGTTTTTCTATTTACATCATCAGCTTGCATTTCAGAGTCCAGGGTCAATACTATACAAATACTATTGCACCACAAAATACTAAAATTACATAAAACAGCTTTACTTAAAACAATGAGGCGCAAAGGCGGACTTATCGCTAAAGCAATCTCTTCCAGTCAACCTTAGGGTGGATGGAAAATTATCAGTAATGATAGGCGTTGGTGCAGTATAAATACACAAATAAATATGAATAACATATCATAAATATAAGAAAGTACGCTTTAGTTATGAGTCTAAACAACGAAGAAACGAGAAATTTAACGGTACTTGTTATTTCAATCAATGGAGCGTCTGTCATCTGGGTTCCGTAATCCTTTTAACAGAAAAACCTTAACCTGGCTCCAGTAAAATAACGAAGCATTACCATAGGCTATACTAGTAAAACGCTACAATCAGAGAAACGCAGTCAAAAGTAGAATGAATCCTAAAATATTATACTTTTTACACATGTTAGTAGTGTTACGCCCGAATACTCAAACGCTACTCAATTTTGAGAGCTGCTCATGCTGTTGCGCTGAACGTCAGCGATATGACAGTGACAGCATGATACTTGAACAGCTCTCAAAATTAGGTAGCGTTTGAGTATTCGGACATTAGCGTGGCAATATCATTCTTTTTTTTTGTTCAATGTTGTTCAGCTGAAAGGGAAAAAATTATACCTCTATCGTCAAAAAATACCGGAGATGAAATCCCATTCAATCCATCATAATATCCAAATAATCGACTTTCAATCTTTTTACTTGGACCATTGAATTGAAATCCGACATTTTTTCGGATGACTTAACAGATTGAAGGTATGTTTTTTGTGTGAAGCAAAAGCGCAATTAACCTGCCCTTGACATCGAATGATCGTGATCGTGATTTTTGTAGGTACCCATACTTTTTTGAACCTTATTACTGTTGAATAAAATTGAACTCCTAATAACTAATCATGGTAATTTTTGGTTTATACAATTGCAGAAGTAATTTTTAAATATAATAACAAATTCACTGTTATAACATGACATACAAAAGATAGACTTTCTTTTCCTTTTCATTTAAAGCTCCGAAGCGCCAATTTGGATAAAATAGAAATGATGTTTTAGAGACGTATTTGAGTCACGGGAAACGTTGCAGGGTTATATAAAGAGTAACATGCGCATTTTTGTTTAAATAAAATAATTATATATAGATGATGTGTTCAAACATAGTTATTTCTCCATGTTTACTATTATAGCAAGTAATTACATATTTTGACAGCCCTGTGTTTACATGTTTGCAAGCAGTGAACTCGACGACATTGTTACAAATTAGAGATTAACAGAAAAGGTTCTTCGTGTTATGTACGCTTCTTGAATTAATCTCAAGGAAAGCCCTTCAGATTACTTTTAGAGGACCTTTACCTTCTAGTGATAAGTCCGCCTTTGTGGAGCACTTATGTTTTTAAGAGTTTAGTTCTGCCCGAGTTAATGTTGTTGTATACTTATTTACTTACTTTAACTGCCTCCGTGGTCAAGTGGTTTAGGAGTTTGCCTGTAGACCCGAGGGGCGTGGGTTCGGTTCTCACGGAAATCATATATTTTTTTAATTGTTTCCATTTTAGTTAGGACATTGCAGGCTTGAATCACCTGATTGCTGATAGTACAGGTGATTCCGTGCTTCGGAAAGCACGTTAAGCCGTTGCTCCCGACTGCCATCTGGTAGTCGGTAAAGGAACCACGTCAGAGGCTGAGAGGCGGTCTCGATGAATTCTGATACCAGGGTGAGAATGGTTGATTGACCGTGATACCTACACGAAATGACAACTCGACAGTAAAACGACCCACAGATCTTTTAATAATGCTTTAAAAATTTAATGCTTTCGTCCCATTTGTATGAATATACAAATAAGTGAATTTCTTGTAAAGTCACTAAGATTGTTGTCAAAAAGATTGAACTACAAAACTTCACATAATCATTTTAAAATTTAAAACCTGATATATCTAAAATCTGGATATTTTGTGTCAAAGTGAACCGAAGCAAACACTATTTACAGCAGTCGGTAAATATTGACAGAAGCCATGCGGCCTGGTCTTTATGGGGTTGTTTTCACTTAAAACATACCACTTTATTTGTTGTACTGGTAAAGTATACATAATTTGCTATCAATGCTTCTTACCATGCAGTAATGTAGCGGTCAGATTTTCTGTTCTGTAAAAAAACTTCTGTTATTATAAGGCAGTCGATTTTACATGTGATTTCTACCATCATACTCCCAGCATCATCTCAATATTCAAGGGAAGTAGTCTACTCTTAGCCCGAATACCATATATCCAATCCATACATCAATCAACTATATTCTGCCCACTTTTAAACGACAGACTTCCCCTTTTGTAAGTGTACTTTTCTCGAAGAAAAGATAGCCAACTATAACCACGCCCTATTTAGTGCATTTTGAGGAGTTCTTTGTTGGTGTAGTACATGGAGGCTTATGGCCAGCAGAGGGTCGATGAAAGCTGATGATTATGAAGAGTTCTATCTGAATCATTTCCTGTCAATTCTTCTTATTCCAGTGCCACTCCATTTTTTTCTTTAATACTTTTTACGGCCATGGAAACTAGTCCTTTCTTCATTTTATTAATCTTCTTCAGTCCTACTTTAGTCAAATCAAGTCAGTAGTCTAGTCTAATCAAGTGAGTCAGAGTCAGATGGCAG
Source organism: Apomyelois bistriatella (assembly GCA_947044815.1). Classification (NCBI taxonomy): domain Eukaryota; kingdom Metazoa; phylum Arthropoda; class Insecta; order Lepidoptera; family Pyralidae; genus Apomyelois; species Apomyelois bistriatella. The sequence goes on from OX345705.1 coordinate 2,821,542, forward strand.
TGAAGCGGTGGGAAAATTTCACTTAGCTATTACTTGGAGATTTTGGTGACAAAGATAAAAGTCACGTAATCGACACTGTACCACTTCCCAATACTCACGCTTGTTCACGAACACTTTGCGAATAATAATCCACCAATATTAAGCACAAATACTCGATCAAAACCTTAGTTTTGGAAATTAAATACAGCACGGACATAGCCACAGTTTACATTCCCTCCAAAAAATTCTTGCCACTCCATTACTGGAGGTTGGCCGTCAGTTTCGCAAATCGATCTACCCATCTCCAAACGAAGTAGTTGTTCTCCTTTGGCGATTTTAGTCCACTCCTTGATTTTCCTTTCGATAATAATATATAACTTTCTATTTATTCGACCAGATCACAGTGTTCAGGATCCAAGAGCGAGCGGAAGGCGGCGAGGTCCAGGAGCTGGACCAGGTCATCCTCACAGCACTCTTCAGAGCTCAGCACCTGTCGCCAAGCGAACAGCTGTCCCTGGCGCTGACGTGGAACAGGGTGGACATTGCACAATCGGAGATCTTCGTTTATGGACAGGAATGGCCACCAGGTAAGCACATATTTCCTTCTTCTTATCTTGTTATTGGTGATATACAAGGTTGACTAAAATCAACTGCAAATATTCAAAGGGCGGATTCAGACCACTAAACTGAACATCTCTTCCAAATAAACTTATATCGAAATACGAAAAAAAATGTTGACCTCCCATACAAATTAAGAATCAGCTGATCTGTTTAAGTATGGAGAGCGAAAAAATAATATCATATTTTGACATAAGTTTATTTGGAAAAGTTGTTCAGTATAGTGGTCTGAATCTACCCTTAAAATATTTGCAGTTGATTTGAGTCCACCTTATATAAAAATGGACTGCCTGATTATATTACGTTGGCAGTCAAATATATGGCCCGCGGAAGATGGGCGCGCGTTGACTGCAGCCTATTTATGCACACGACACCTTGATGGTATTACTACCGCGCTGCCATAACAATTTTAAAAGGGTGACGAATCATTCTCGGATGAGATTTTTTGCGGATCAATTGTCACCTAAGTCCAACTGGTAGCCACAGTACCCCTTATTTTTACTGCCTTTGGAGCCTTTTTCTTTTTATAATTTGCTTTCATTGCGCGTGCGTGACGAACTCAAAGCGCACTAGTCATATTATGTATTGTGTGGCAGGAGTAATGACAGTATTGTTCGAACGCTAATAAGAAAATTACATTTCTTATTCTTCATTTAAAAGTAGTCGAGTTTCACGATTCGAGTACTGAAAATTTGTAGGTAAAATGTTTATATAGTTATCCCTGTTACCTACATACAATTACATGAAGATATAGCGGCCAGAAGGTTTATATCAACCAAAGATACGACCGTAAAGAGACTTGTAACCGTAAAACCGTAATTATAACCGCCTTTACAAGCGAAGCTCAGCAATATACAACACTGTTATTAAATATAGCAGCAAGGGCGAATCAAAATTGTGAATTAGGATGATAAAATACCGTTTATGAGTGTTATTAGAGCCTTTAAGCTAACGCTCAATGCGGATTTGGCTTTGGAGATTTTATTTAAAAATGTTGCTTATTTAAAAATCGTGTATAGTCTGACGTATCATATTTTGTTACCATTTATAGAGTTAATTTATACATGTGGGAATAAATGTTTTTGAACGATTGATGTGTATAAAAAGATGCATAATAGCTTACGAATCGATGTGTGAGCGAGAGCTTAAAAGAGTAAAAGAGATAGATTTATTTCTTCTCTTTCGCGTTCCACTGTAATAAAATAATTTTGACTAAAGATTCTTCGCCTTTCTTTGCCCCTTATCCCAAATTATATTAACCTTTATTGCCCCAAATACGAACTACTTACAAGAAATCCTTTAATTTCACTTTGTCCGTCTATGTATAGGTGTGGGTATATATATTTGAACATGCTGACAAAGTAGCAAAATAAAATCTCGGATATGTTTTCGTAAATTTACTCGATATAAAGTTGGGATATATATTTTTAAAGAAGGCTATATTTGGTTTTTCAAATGCCTATAGTACTTATTATTTTATATTTATTTATATTAAATGGCTGAAAAATACATAGGGGTTTGACAAAATAGTATACATAAAACCTTACCTACTTATAAACAACTAAAAGTAACTAAAAATAAATATTTATAAGTTGTGTAGTCCCTGCAAGTCGTTACATCGTGGTAATGTGCACATATTAAATATTTATATTATTTATTTTTATTTCAAAGTAGAGAGAGTAATTATATATTTTATAAAAGCTTCTCAAGTATGTATCTACTGAACTAGCTGAAAAATTATCACTCTAAATCAGTTTTATTTTTAATAAAATGTGGTCCACAATTTTGTTTCACTTAGCTTTGCTAGCTAGTTTGTAGGAGCTGACATTGAAAGTATTCTACGCGCTTTGCTTTAGTATCACTATCACTACATAGTATAAAACAAAGTCGTTTTATCTGTCCATATGTCTCTTTGTATGCTTAAATCTTTAAAACTACGCAATGGATTTTGATGCGGTTCTTTTATATAGAGTGATTCAAGAGGAAGGTTTTTATGCCCATGCGAAGCCGGGGCGGGTCGCTAGTTTATAATATTAGACGTAAGTAGGTCCCGAGTCACTTAAAAGATAAAACCCAGACAAAGTCTGCGCGTGCCTTCTTTAAATCAAACTAATTCAAAGCCGCAGACAGACTTAATACAAGTAAAAAAAAAGAAATTCTTGGAAAAAAGTACAACCAAATACAAGATTTTTAGTGCCTCGTCTCAAATTAATGAGTTATTAGAATTGGATACTTAAAAAATATATATTATCTGTATCTCTAATTCCATATCCCTAATTCACTAAAATCTTACTTTGATTTCCTTTGATAATATCCAACGATGAAAGCGTTGCTTTTGGCTATCGAGGGAACCGGCCTGTAAATATTAAACTACCTAAGCAACTTAAACTTATAGACTTCTTTCGTAATGTAGAAAAATATCCTATGAAAATATAATATAAATTTAAATAGAAATAGGCCTCCCATACGAATAAGGCGACTATCGAAATCTAAGCGAATTATCTACTTCAAGTCGAGTCAAAGTCGATTGTATAATAAAAAAATGTTTTTTTTTTTAAGTTTTTCCTTGGGTGAACTATTTGTACTTATAAAGTATTCATTTTTTTTTTTAATTATCCAATTATTAAGTCAGAAACACGAGTTATCCTTCTGTATTTATTATCTTTTATGATCTACGATTTCTAAGTCCCATAAGTCTAGCTAGCCGTCTGAACATTTAAACTAACTTAAAGCTTTCGCATTGATTAATGTGCCAACACTTTAATCACAAGATTAGATGCCAAGTCGGAGTGGAAGTTGGCAGCAAATACGTCACTTTCCATCGGAGCTTTGCCAGGAAAATGGCAAATCATTTATTTATTTACTAGCTGAATTGGCGAACTCCGTACCGCCTGAACGCACTTTTCTCACCGTTTTAACCTTCCCTGAACTTCTATAAATATTTCAAGGTCAAAATTAACCAAATCGGTCCAGTCATTCTTGAGTTAGGTTAGGTTAGGACTAACGAACAGCAGTTGTTTTTTTATATAAGACTAACCAACCCGACGAACTCCGTACCACCTGAGCACTTTTCTCACCGTTTAAACCTATCCTGAACTTCCACAAATATTTCAAGACCAAAATTAACCAATCGGCCAGCCTTTCTTGAGTTTTAGCGAGACTAACGAACAGCAGTTGTTTTTTTTTTTTATGTAAGATGATTTATTTAACTTTTCACTACAGTTACAGTTTTCCAAAACGTGTACGTGTAGTTATCTATTTATTTATTTCCAAATTACAACCATCATTACAGGCAAAACCCCAATACGATAGATGCTACACAAACAACTTTTTAGTCAAGCATTGTAACATAACATAACATGTATAGTAGGTAAATGTATTTTACATTGTTTGAACATTTAAAATCCATTGGCTATGTTGACTCAGATTTGCTTGACCACTCAAAGTTAAGACATTGAGATATTTCATTTAAACGATTAAAGTGTTTTATCCAACGAAAGTTTCTTCAAAGTGTAACAAGCTTCTTAGCAACTTTTCTATTAAAAACCCGCGATATCCATCTCGTCCAAGTTTTCCTTTCGAGTTCAGAAATCAACTATATTCCTTTCTTTCCCAGTTCTATTATCTAATTTTAGTTCAAGATTGAATATAATCAGTAGCTGCGATTCGATCTGATGCAATTTCCTTTGTTATAATTGCTGTTGCCCGGGACTCCGCTTCCGTGGGAATTCTGAGATAAAATATAGCCTATGTTTTTTTCCATATATATGGCAATTTCTATTCCAAATTCCAGCCTAATTGGTTCAGCCGTTTTCCTGTGAAAGAGTAACAAACATTCTTACTAGTTGATTAGTGTGGGATACGAAAAGATCTTACGAAATGGTAAAAAAAGGGTAAAAATTGAAACTGGGCTTCTACAAAGTATAAAATACAACAGAGATAAGGCATAGAATTTAACATAAATTTTGAGCATATCCTAGCGAAGTGTTTAGTTTTTCTTATAATAAGATCTTTTTTTTGACGACCTCCGTGGCGTAATGGTTAACATGCCTGACCGCTACTCAGAAGGTCCCGGGTTCGATCCCCGGTCAGGTCAAAATGAAAAATGATCTTTTTCTGATTTATTTATTTATTGAACTTGTCAATATGCACACAAATAACCTTATTAGTTACCTTGTACTACTATTCTAAATTATTTGTATTAATTTTGGACTCTATACTACTACCCTAGGCCTTTAAGCTTTACTTTTGATCAACGATCGCTGAAGCACAAATCTATTTTTTCCACTTGATTATTAAACTTTGATTAATCATAGCGGTTTTTATATAAATTCTACTTATATCAGGAATCGATTTAGTTCTTAATTAAACCATCTTAATGGCTCTCGATTCAAATATCTGGCTCAGACTGTCATTACCCTCGTCACAAAATAACCATAGTACAGATGTGATATTCACTCCGAAGTCAGAACTGCCGCGTGTTTTCTATTGTTTTATAATTGTTTTTGACGTGACAACGTCTTATAATTCGATGGAGCCGGCTGCACGCACGAAAAAACATGACGCAATGCGACGTTACCTCGCTCTGAGGCGTTCCATTTAAGGCTTGAAGTCTTTTGACGTTGGCACGTTCAACTATCGTCAGTAAACCGACTTTACAGACAACCGATTTTTTTTTCGTTCTGGAAGAATCAATCGTATCTTTTAATTTGTTAGTTTATCGGTGATATCTATATTGCACCAAAAATACACACATTTACAAAACTTAAGAAATTAAATTGTCAATTTTGGTTTTAGCCTAGAAAAGTATCTCTTACAGCCATAGCGAATAACGAAAGGAATTAAGAACTTATACGTAAAAATTTAGAAGCGAAAACAAAAAAACATATAACATCTAAATAAAGAAATAATTTAATGTAACATCAAAAGTATAATCATAGTAATTAATTTACGTATTGACGACCTCCGTGGCGTAATGGTTAACATGCCTGCCTGCCTGCTACTCAGGAGGTCCCGGGTTCGTCCCCTGTCAGGTCAAGATGAAAAATTATATTTTTCTGATTGGCCTGGGTCTTGGATGTTTAAATATATACGTATTTGTTATAAAATATAGTATCGTTCAGTTAGTATCCCATAACACAAGTCTCGAACTTACTTTAGGGCTAACGTTTTTGCGCGGCTCAGATGTCCCATAACCCAACTCAATCTGTGTGATTTGTCCCTGTAAATTTATATATTTATATTTAATTTATTTTTTATAATGCACTTAAACATAATACCTTTACATACTTAAGAAAACAATCAATAATTTAATATAAAAATCACATATTACATGCACGGCTGGCGCAATAGGTTCAGAAACAAGAAGAAAGTCATTACTATAATTAATGGATGGAGGACTTGGCATGGCGTGGCCTTGTGAACCCATAATCAATGAAGTCTAAATGTCTATCAATGATGATTTTGCTCAAACTAAATCACTACATAGTATAAAACAAAGTCGTTTTCTCTTTCCCCATGTCCCTTTGTATGCTTAAATCTTTAAAACTACGCAACGGATTTTGATGCGGTTTTTTTTTAATAGATAGAGTGATTCAAGAAAAAGGTTTTTTATGCCCTTGCGAAGCCGGGGCGGGTCGCTAGTTTAAAATTAAATAAAGAATAAATGTTAAATTAGGTAAATTAATTTGGTTTTCAAATGAATAAAGTGGTTATATAAATCGGTTTACATGTCTTCTAAGCTCTCTTTATTTTTCTCGCTCGATAGATTCGGACATCGACGTCTACTGAAACTAATAATGAACTCTTTGTTCTTAATCAAGTCGTGTAAACTATTAATTAATAAGTATAAATTAAATCAGTCTGAGACATTAATTAATCTTGCAGTTTACTTTAATCTAAAAAATTTCAAAGTATTTAAGAAAGTCTAGCAAAGTATCAAGTTATAAGTAATATTTTTATACTTTGTCTTCATATATTATTTTCTGCAGATTGCTCTTTTCTTACTACAGCTCGTGGGTCCATCTACGTGGGACAATAAAAAAAAACTTGTCCCTTTCCTTAAGTCAAGCTTTAAGTTTTTAGGTTAAGCTTTATACCAATTTAAACGCAAGTTTACAGTTATTTTCAACTTAAATATTAGTATCTTAAAATATAAGTATAGATATTGTAGCAGGTCGGCTACCCTTAATCATGTACACAGGGTCCATGGCTTTAAACTCAGCAGATATTGCACCTTCCATAAATTCATACCATATCCATATAGTTTTTACTTTTGATGTTATTAGCACGAAGGAAGAAATAATATAAAGAAAAATCCAACATTTCTTGTTTTTATTCTGGCAACGCCTGTCGCCTGCAGAGAAACCTGACCCCCCTGCCTGTTAAAAATCAATCAAAGGGGGGTCAGGTTTCTCTGCAGGCGACTGTACGTCAAAAAGTACCTTTGACATTACTAATTAAAATCACATAATTCCTCATCTTATGAGCGTACCTTTTGCGGTTTCGCCACGTGGCTCTTGGGAAATAAAAGGTGCTTACACTGCTTACTCTGTTGAACACAATACAAAATATCTATATTACAGAAATTCGAACCTTGTGAATTTTATACACCTTCGACGTTGAAGGTTTTATTGTTATTCCCAAACAATAGGTAGCTTCTTTCTTTTTTTTAAGATGTTTATTTCATATTATTATTGGCTTATCACTTTCCGATAAACATAATAAATTTTGCTTGTATGTGAATTTACACTATTTCCTAAAAATATTTGCAACGGATAAATTAAACAACTTTCAACGTATAAAAGTTTCTAAATTTCAAACTCCTAAACGAACGTAAGCTATTCATGTGATTTAATTGGAGTAATCTATGTTGGAGCATCAAGTACCTATTGATTTTTTTCCAATTGGTAATATAACTCATTTTCACAATTCACCAGAATAGCCTTTTAAGAAATGTGACAAATTTTTTGAGTTAACTTTCCATGCTGACTTTAATTTATGCTGTTTGAGCTAATATTGCAAGAATAGAGGAAATATGTCAGAAGCTGAATGCGAGATAAAAGTCTGCAATACACATTCTTGGAAAGTGCAACATACATTTCTTCATACCACCTTCAGAAATCTTTGAATATATTCCTAGTAAAACGCATCCTATAAACCGACATAAATGATTTTTGACCTAAGTGTGTGTATATTGCTAAGCAGAGTGAGACTTCTTTAAGCTCTACTTATCTCTGACCTGAATTTGCCGCCTAAAATACCTTGCCATTTTACAAATGGCGTCAGGCTCTCTTCTACATTATAGAAAATACATTTTTTTTATAGCAAATTAAAAAAAAAGCGCAATTATACGATTTACCGACGTCATCCATATCCGTACTTCCATACTAATATTATAAATGCGAAAGTCTGTCTGTCTGTCTGTCTGTCACCTGTTCACGGCTAAACTGCTGGACCGATTGTGATGAAATTTGGTATGGATATAGTTATGCACTAGGAGTCAAACATAGCCTACTTTCGGGCGCGATATAGCCGAGGCGCACGCGGGCGGAGCCGCGGGCAACAGCTAGTATTAAATTAAACTTACCATTTTACTTGTCCACAGGAGCACTCGACGAAGCAATGATGCAAGCTCTAGAACACGACAGGATAGACTTCGTGAAACTGCTTCTAGAGAACGGAGTGTCAATGAGAAAATTCCTCACCATACCACGGTTGGAGGAGCTATATAACACGAAGAGTGGTCCTAGTAACACGCTAAGGTATATCCTGAGGGACGTCAGGCCGCACCTGCCGAGGGGGTATGTCTACACGCTACATGATATTGGTCTGGTGATCAACAAGCTAATGGGAGGGGCGTACAGGTGAGATACATTAGTAGTTATATATTTCGTATAGCTTATTTTAACTAAAATTCATCTAAGATAGATAAGACGAGCGAGACCCAAAGTTAGTCTTAAACCCCGATTATAATGATCTCCTCAATCTGTCATGCGCCACCTCGTGCCAATTAAATATTGGCGTGCAGATCCCTTATCACCTCATTAAGTTAATAACGTCTTTATTTAAATAATTAAGCGGCTTTAAGTTATCAAAATGCAGTACTTTTTTGGCATATTATTTTTTATTAATAAATTACCTAAAGTCTGCTAAAAATTTTACCAATTGAAGAAGAAAAAACAGGTAACCATCGAAGAAATACAGCTGAGAGTGCGTCCAGTTCATTATAGTTTTTAATAAATTTTTAGAACCGACTCTATTTCCTTTGCATTTTTGGTATAATCAATAATCATCCTGTTTATACAGGATGATTATTGATAGCGGTATTACAAGAACCTCGAATAATACAATACAAAATATCTTTATCACCCACATACAGAAACAAAACCTTACAATTTAAAAACTTTACAAGTATGGGTTGGGTATATTAATTAACAATTTATTTTTATTCTCATCAAAAGTCCCACGTCGTGGTTTACAACCCTTAACTTTTAAACCAAAGTTGTATTTGTTGAAAGTTTCAACTTTACCGGTTCGGAAGTAACTACGTTTTGGACTCCTTGGGGAAATATCTAATATTTCACGTTAGCATATTCCAAAATTTCGTTTCAAATTTCAACTCTCTCGCGATGATGAATGAGTTAAAGTTTGACGTTATTTGCTTCAAAATCAGGCTGAGATTTTATTTAAAGAATTTACATTGCTATCGACTGTTGATACTCTCATGTTTTTTGACGTACGATTTATTGAACACTTGACCTTTTCTCGCCCATGAGCTGTATTGTAATAAATTCAGAACATTTAATTAGATTCGTTTGATTATTCAACACAAAATTGTACCTATAAACGTTTTTAGTACCCGATGTGTACTATAAGATTTAAATTTAACACCCATTTGAAGAATGAAAGCAAATAAGACGGCACAAAACGGAAAACCTTCTTCTTGTTCCATTGGCTATGGGAAAGTTAGGGCCTCTGTATTCATAAAATCCAGCTGAAAATAATAACGTAATTGTCTTTCCTAATTTTCATTTGTAATCAAAATTTATCTCAGACTATTATTAAATTAATTTAATTAGTCGAAAAAGATAATTAGTAGTTATTTTATATTCAAACTGTAAATGCTATTTTTTACTATTCTTAGATTCAAAATACATAAAGCAATATCACTTATAGATGCTACTACACCCGCCGCAAGTTCCGTCCGATCTACGCCAAGGTGATGAACAAGAGTGTCAACGTCCACCGTAACAGCGCATCCTTCACTCGCCACAACGCTGGAGGCCTGTCCCTCATCACTGGCTTTATGCCTGTCACCACCGAGATGGCTTTGTTCGACTATCCTTTCAACGAATTGCTGGTAAGTATCAAGCATATTGAACATTTTTTTACAATGAAGAAACGACGCTAGGGAATTATTATTAAGTTCTGTTACCTCCAAAATGTCGCGTTTGACGATATCTTCAAAGAAATTATGGTAAGTGTCATCTATTACATTTAATACTTCAATAAGCTGTATAATAGCGGTTCCTTTACCCGCCACAACCCTGAAGGCTTCTCCCTCATAACTGGGTTTATGTCAGTTCGACTATCCTTTCATTGAATTGAGCTGGTTAGTATCAAATATATCAGAAATAGTAAAATAATAATTATTATTTATTTAGTATTTATAATCCCAACTAATATTATAAATGCGAAAGTGAGTTTGTATATTTGTTTTTTATTTGTTAGTTACCTCTTCAAGCCCTATCTACTAAACCAATCATCTTGAAATTTCGCATATACATATCTAGGAATATTGAAAAGGACATATGGTACCTTTCATCCCGGGAAAAGTACTGTTCCCGAGGGAAATTCATGCGTGCGAAGCCGCAGGTGAAAGCTAGTATATAAGGCGTGAGAGGCGTTAAAAGTAACAAAAAAATATACAAACTCACTTTCGCATTTATTATATTAGTTGGGATTAATTATTCATAATTTTATATTAGTGTCATTATTTAGGTTCCGAGACAAATCGCTAAGGCAAGCGCCTATCTAAACATTTTGCATTTAATTAGATTCGTTTGATTAACCTATTTTCTAGTAATTTAATTTTCAGCATTAGTAATGCATTAGTAATTTAAAAAAAAAAAACGGAAATTTCTTCTGAACTGATCGATAACGTAAATTAAAAGATTAAATCTTCGTAACAGTTGCCTAAGAAGAAAAGTTTGTTCAAAAGTACAAAATTAAGGTTCACCAGCTTGAAGTCTTTGTAACACTTTAACAACTTAATTTATATCTCTTTAACTTTTGAATAATGTGCACTGAGCGTTAGACTTATTTATCTCAAGTTTATTAAATAATTATGTTTAGCCAAAATGGTTCATGCACACATTGCAAAATTGCTTAATTCAGCTGACAAAGTATAATAACTAAAAGAACTGTTGTTTAATTATAACTTGCAATCCGAGCTGAAATTCAGTATTTAAATAAAAAATAAATTTAGTGACTAAAACATTAAGAACCTAGAAGAATAAGAAAGATTTAAAAAAAAATTGTTTTTGCTCATACTGGCCAGTAAAAAATAGATAAAAAAATCATAATTATTGAATTCGTGAAAAATAGTTCAAGGAGAGTTTTTGGAGGGAAAGTAAACTGTCGCTATGTCCGCGCTGTATTTAATTTCCAAAACTTAGGTTTTTTCGAGTATTTGTGCATAATATTGGTGTATTATTATTCGCAAAGTGTTCGTGAAAAAGCGTGAGTGTTGGGAAGTGGTACAGTGTCGATTACGTGCCTTTTTATCTTTGTCACCAAAATCTCCAAGTTATAGCTAAGTGAAATTTTTCCACCGCTTCACTTAGCCATCTGACTCTGACTAGACTTACTTACTTGACTAAACTAGACTACTGACTTGACTTTTTGACTTGATTGACCTAAGTAGGACCGAAAAAGATTAATAAATTCAAGAAAGGCCTTAAAGGACTAGTTAAAGTAAGAAAGTTCAAGGAGTTTTGGCGCGAAGGTGAAAAAACATAACGGTGTTGTATTTATTTTCCAAATTGTATGTTTTATCGAGTATTTCGGTATAATAATGGTGGATTATTATTTGCTAAGTATTCGTGAACAAGCGTGAGTGGTGGGAAGTGGTACAATGCCGTATAAGTGTTTTTAATCTTTGTCACCAAAATCTCCCAAGATAATGCTAAGTGACCTTAGGGAGAGCAAACGCTATGACTCTACCTACTCGTCAATCTGTCCCGTTTCATTTCACTCCAGGTGGCTTACCACCATCTCTTAAAACCATGCAAGAACGATTGAGTATGGGAGATGTTGCCTTACATCATGTATTGCGCTGTCTCGCTTACTTACTCGTTCTTGCATAGTTTTAAGAAAAAGTAGTAAGCCACCAGATCATCTTAGTTAACTTGACAAAGGAAACTAAGATTTCTAAGATCATTAACTTTTTATACAGATGTGGGCGGTGCTAACGAAGCGACACCAGATGGCGCTACTGATGTGGACCCATGGCGAAGAGGCGTTGGCAAAGTCCCTGGTGGCTTGCAAACTGTACAAAGCCATGGCACACGAGGCTGCTGAGGATGACATGGAGACTGAGGTGTACGAGGAACTTAGGCATTACGGCAAGGAGTTTGAGAACAAAGGTTTTTTTTTAATTTTTTTTTTATTTCTTTTTAAGGCCTATTCAATTGTTTGAATTATTTTAACTGTAACACCAGGATGCGCATGGTCGATTAACCGTGTTGATGGATCACCACGAAATGGTGATGATGATTATAAAAAAAGCATAATAACGCGGATCTAATGTCATACCATAAAAGCCATTTACAGCTAACGCATTATACCCCCTATACATTAGTTTAACCCTTCTGTTTTGGCAAATCTTGAAAGTTATGCAGTAAAAAATTAAATGAATTACGACCTTTAATCTTTCGAGGTTTAAGTATGATTACGGTAAAATTAGAATTTAACTCGAAAACTGTCCGTGTGGAATTGAATTGATGGAACTTTTAATTACGTTTTCACAAATTGTCTGAATCAGTTTGGATAAATGTTACCTTTATATTTATTTCAATTTTATACGATGAATAGCGACCCGCCCCGGCATAACCCTTCCTCTTGTATCGATTAAAAAACCGCATCAAAATCCGTTGCGTAGTTTTAAAGATTTAAGCATACATAGGGATAGAGAAAGCGACTTTGTTTTATACTATGTAATGATCACTAGGGCGAATGATATACGCTCCTTATATTATTTATCTCAAAGGATTTCTATAGCTTTACAACGCGGGAATGCCGCCAGTATATTGGGCACTTTTGAGCCGGGTAGGATACGGGGCGGTTTATTAGATTAATTTGATAAAGTAAGTTGCGGGTAATTACTAAAAAAATTAATAATAGTACTTTATGTAGGAACTATAATTTTTTTTTTCAGCCTTGGAATTACTGGATTACTGTTACCGTCAAGATGATGATCAAGCTCAGCAGTTGTTGACTTGTGAGCTGCAAAATTGGTCCGGACAGACTTGTCTGAGTCTTGCCGTAGCAGCGAACCATAGAGCATTGTTGGCACATCCTTGCTCTCAAATAATCCTAGCCGATTTATGGATGGGTGGTCTCAGAACGAGGAAAAACACAAACTTAAAGGTAAAATTTTATGTGTGGTGTCTTATTTTTTTTTCTTTTTTTTTCATCTTGTTAACGCACAGACTTATCATAGGCACGAGCATCGTAGATTCAGTGTTAGTATGTGGCTACACTTAGAGGATAATATTGATTGATTTAATCATTGACTTAAGATCTGTGTAGACTTCTGGGTATATTGAAGTATATTTAAGTTATGAAATTTTGTACCATAAGTTGTTTCATTAAGATTGAATTTAGATTTATTGCTTGTACACATATTTGTATCTTCATTTAAAGTATCTTCTGAACCAGATGTTCTGAGGGTAATAAGTTCTTAAGTCAATGATTGTAGTATATTATTAAAAGTATTTTAACAAAGTATTTTAACACAACATTATGTTGAAAAATTATCTGTCCCTGAATGGAGTCCACAATTTAGAAAATAACATTTTAACGTAACTTAAACCGTAATGAGCCATTACGAGAACTTGATGTCTGTGAGTCAATGAGCTTTATAAATTGAAAACTGCATGCGATGCATTTTACGACGCCGATTATGCAAACCAAGGCCAAGAACAATTTTAAGAATTAAACATAATTGTTGGCATAATTGATATGTACAGTTAAAATAAATTGACCTAAGCTTGCGTGCTATGTTAAATGTCCCTGAAAAAGTGTTTTATCACGTTTTCAACATTGTATTTTTTCAAACTTTACACTATTTTCATTTATTTTGCAATATAGTTTTGAAGCAATTTTATAAAGGAAATTTAAGGCACACTCTTTTTTATATCTAGATTTGTCATTAATTTTATGTTTCATTTCTTCAATGACTTGCAACAAACGATCATTAAAATCGCTAAGTCCTTCATTCGTTTCTTTTGCATCAACAATCAGAACATTAATTTTGCTTTAAATTTCTTTTCGTACTTGGCTGTCCACCTTCGCGTAACCGACGTCCACCCTTTCGAATTAGATGAACGTAGCATGAACGCTTAAGTCAAAGTGAAATGGCATCGTTCGAGCAGCGTTTCTTTGCCACATCGGCTTTGTCGTGATGTCAAGGTAATTCTGAGCCTGCTGTGCCCACTCTACATTCTCCAACTGGAGTTCAAGTCGAAGGAGGAGTTGCAGCTGATGCCGCAGACAGAGGAAGAGCACCTGGAGAACGAGAGCATGGAGGACGATCGGAGTACGAAGGATCCCAATGATGCAGAGGTAACGTTTTGTGTTCAGTTGCTTCCCATTTTGCTGAATATCATTAACTGGTAGATATGTAAATACACAGGGGTTAAGGATTTCATTGCCGATTGAAATATATCTAAGACATTTATCGCTAGATTTGGTATCGTGCTTGTATAATGTATACTTACAGGTTGGTGTTACTACAATCATAACTGCTTGTTAAATAAGAATACATCAATAATATACTTCGCAATCTTTTTAATTAAGATCCAGAAGTTAATATTTAAATAATGTTTATAAGATTTTTGAGCAGCAAAAGCAATCTTGTTTGTTATTTGATAAAATAACAACATCGCAAGACTTTCTTATAAAATGCAAATATACCGTTATATGAGCCAGTAAAATTATTAAAATGTTAAATGTAGATTTTCTTATTAATAAGTTGCCTACATTATCGTGACAGAAATTCACATTTGGAGATATTAAATACTTCATTCAGGAGATTATAAATACTTATTCTAAAGATACTTATATATCCGATAAAAAAGTGAAATATAATACTTAGAGAAGATTCAAACTTCAATAATTTTTATGGATAATCGCTTGGTATCAAGATATTAGGTATACGTCGTATCAATATTCTCAAGGATAAAACGAATAAACTCTATTGCATTATGTAGGTTGGAGTTGTGAAAAGGCGCACACTTTCGTTCAAGAAGATAATCCCTCCGGGTCAACAGAATAAGGCTTCGAAGGTAGTCCGCCTTCAGACGTGGTCTATTGTGATACGAACACAAATTGCACTGACTCGTTGTTTGATTATAGTCAAGTTATCGACATTAGCCTTTATGACTTAGAATAAAGTCTATTTCTTGGGTTATACAAAAAAAACTGTTGATTTTTTAGCTCCTATTAAAAGAAATGAAAATTAAATAATAATAAATAAAAAGGACTTTGTGCTTTTTAGCATAGGGCCAATAAGAAAAGTATATGTTACTTAAAAGCCGCCTATTCACTAGAGGCAGCCTCGAGTCGAGTGGTTGCCTCCACTTACGAGGCAGCCTCACTGGACTCAAGGCTGCCTCTAGTTGATACACGGCTATAGAACAATAAAGTTTTAATAAGCAATTTGTTGCCAACACATCGATTTAATCTTAGAAAAGTTTTCTAAATAAACGAACTTTAGCTGAAATACTAAAGACTAATGTCGACAATTGACTTTTTACACAAAAATTCTTAACACTATTTAGACATGTGGTGTAATCACGTATTTTTCTAAATTGTCACAAAATACGTCAAAATCAATTCATTATGTAATTTATTTGATACAACATGTACTGCCATTTAATCAGTAGGTTTAATTCATTTCATGCCATATAAATACCACGACATAGTATAAAACAAAGTCACTTTCTCTGTCCATTTGTCTCTTTGTATGCTTAAATCTTTAAAACTACGCAACGGATATTGATGCGGTTTTTTTTAAATAGATAGAGTGATTCAAGAGGAAGGTTTTTCTGCCCATGCAAAGCCGGGGCGGGCCGCTAATAATAAATAAAAGTGAGTTTGTTTGTCTCTATCTCTAGCATTTATATTCGAAATCAATCAACGGACGACGTGATTTTTATATGAGATACAGATAACTGAGAGGGCTATATATTTTTCATCACGATATTGACCGTTCACATGTGATATGGTATTAGTCACATTATTCTATGTGTAGTTTGTGTGTGATTCACAATTGAAAAAATAATATTATAGAAACAACTTCTCTTAAAAACAGTAAAGCATAAAGGCGGCTAAAGCAATCTCTTCAAGTCAAACTTATGGTGAATGGAAAATAACTACTGAGCTGATTTCATAAAGTTCGACAAACCTATAACAAAACTGGTAAAATGGCTTAGCGTGTTTGTTTGAAGTCACATGCAAGAGGAGACAATAGTAATGAAAAATTTAAGACTGAAGAACGCAAACTTATAAACTCTGGCTTTAAACCATCGCTGACAAATATTTTTACTAGTGATGAGTGTGTAGTTCGATGTAGAGTAGTTAATTCATTTATCGGATATTTATGTCTGCCGTTCTATGCATCTGCGCAGTGATTTCAAAAATAAATTGTATGGAATTTTACATTTTACACGGTCTACCGTAAAGGTATTCATTTGAGACTAGTTTATACCTAGAACGCGGATATTAAAAGTGTTTTATAAATATTCCTCCACGAACTCTAAACAAATTGACAGAACAACCGCTAGTTATCAAATCACCATTACCCCAAATGCTGCTAAATTGTAAATGGTCTCCTGTACGGTACATGTTGTATATTAAGATGTCTATCAAGTTCACAAAGCGCATTATGTCGAAGGAAATTCATCTCAATTGTGTTCGTATTACGGTACAAGCACTCGCGCTCCCGTTGTAAAGGCGATCCGAGCTTGTCGTCAAAGTAGGCTTCCGTTCCGTCTCATGTTCTACTTTCACCCCTTTAGTATCTTCGTTGGAGCCTTTTATAGGCAACGTTATCCGTTTATGGTTCACCTTGAATTTTACCACAGCACCTACACGTTCGGGGACATAAAAAAATACAGCTCTATTAGAATTTTCAATATTATCCAATTTCCTTTTTATTACTAAAATGTTCTTTAACAAGATATGTAATTAATTTAATAACATTTTGAACTTCTATAATAACTGTTATCATTTAATTAACGATAAGGTGAAACATGAACGGTGGCTATGGAACTTTCGTGACTTCAATTTTCGTCAATGTGGTAGTTAGTTTTGATATTGTTGAAACTTAATGTCGAGCTATTATGATGTTGCGATAATTTGTATACATGTGCGACGCTTATTAAAAAAACATTTTTGTCATCTATTTTACAAAACTTATTTTTTTAATCATGCATTCTTATAATCGATAATTACGTGAGCTACTGTAAAGTAAATTGAATGGGCTTTTATGCTTCTTATCTTTCTATTTATACTCTTATACATCAATAAAATCTTTTGCATTGTCTAATATAATATCTTATTAATCAAATATAAGCTTATCAATATCGCAAATGCTCTATTTTGAAATAAATTTCGCTACTTCTACAGTTTGAACATATTGTTGTAATGTTTATATGTCTGGACTCAAGCAGGCGTTGATTGGCTCAGGGGCCGAATGCGAAACTCGAGTCGATCAGAACGGGAAAGTTGGTAAAATAGGATGGGAGCCCTCGTACAGGGAACTGCCTGAACACCATACCCCCGAAGACAAGCGTATGAGGCCACTGCGACTGAGGAAGAAGATTTACGAGTTCTTTACTGCGCCAATCACGAAGTTTTGGGCCGATTCGGTAAGTGATTTCTCCTTGTTTTTTTTTTTGTGAGCGACGCTTACTAACGCTGCCAAATTTTTCAAGCTGCCTCAAGGTATTTGGTTGACCTAAACGACTGCCATAACCGATTTTATGATGACCAGAAAAAGCTTTATCCTTTAAGTTATATGACATCGATTTAGTACTATGATTTTTGATCAGTGTCATATAAGATGTTAATGCCAAACATTTTAGATGGTATTTTATTTAATCTTTATTTATTTTATTGTATCTAAGTAAATATTTCCCAAACAGTAAAACCCGAAAGCTCTCCAGAACTTAATATAAAGTAACTCGTAGGTGATGTTTAATTACGAGGTAACTTGACAAAGTAATTTATCTTTGTTCTTTTTTATCTCCCGTAATTGATACAGACAGCTCGACATTCATTCGTTTTTTTATCGTTCAAAGAAAACAAAAGTTAATTACATAGTGAATAATTAAATCAGTAATTCATTGATCTGTAACTCGGATAAACTGTTACAATGTACTCAGCTTTGTCCCGCAGTTTGAGATACCTATAGACAGGGGCGAAGGGTCTTATTTTTAACCGACTTCCAATAAGGAGGAAGTTTTCGATTTGATTTTTTGTTTTCTATACACAGACCACTGAACCTTAAGACTAAATATAGTGGTCTATGCTTCCATACAGAGTCCCGGCAGCTGTTTACTCAATTTGTATGATGTTAAAAATAAGAAAAAAAAAACATCGCAATCTCATTGAATTCAGCATTCACGCCTAAAATTAACAACATAAAAAACTTCCGAAATGGCCACGAGGCCAAACGTCGCACTACAGCACGCATTTTTTATGACGTGCAAACAAAAATAGAGCTACGCCACATATATGTCACTCCAGAGAAATCCCGTGAATTTTACATGAAATGCTTAACTGGAAAAGCTGCACAGCTGGAACAAAAGCCGTTATTTTTAAACGACTGTCTGAAATTTTTTTCGCCACATGTTGATAAAGGCGTTACTTTTAAAATAACTTTTAAAGTTATCTTCTTAACATACATTTTTTTAAATAAATAAAATCTTCCTTATGACGATTTTTTTAGCTTAGTCTTTTGATTACTATCTAAACAAATTCATGTAACAAAGCCAAAGAGTTGTATATTTGATTTTTGTAGCTCTGGGATAGTCTGCTATCAAAAACACGATTGGATGTATTAACCCAATTTTCGAAAAAGGTTACAGGTTACATAATATGTATATATCACTTGTATTGTATGTAAACCGGCACTGACTGTATCGTTTGCGTTGTATGAGTATTGAGAAGGACATAGGGTACCTTTCGTCCCGGGAAAAAGCACTGTTCCCAAGGGAAATTCACGCGGACGAAGCTGCGCGCGAAAGATAGTAAATAATAAACTATAAATAATAACAAAAATTCACATAATTCCTTTTCGATAAGTCGTTCTTTCTATTACGCAATAGAATTGTCATCAATAAATCAATTTATAGTAAGCTATCCCAATCGAGTTTAATGAATTTCTATATTTGTTTCAGATTGCCTACATATTGTTCCTATTGATGTTTACGTATACAGTATTAGTCAAGATGGACCCGACTCCATCTTGGCCGGAAATTTATTCCATATGTTATATATTAACGTTCTTATGTGAGAAGGTGAGAGAAATCATTACGTCCGAACCTGTTGCTGTTAGGTAAGCCAATATTTATAATTCCCACAATATTCAAATTGTTTAACGAAAATGATTTATACTGAAGGAAAATTCTATAAAGCAAAATCGAAATCTAAAATTGAATATATTTTTTTATTTATTTATAATCCTTATTCCCATTCTAAGTATAGGTATAGAGCATAGATACAATTCTTTGCAAAATTTCTATGCCAGACCAATTTAATCTTTTTCATCAACCAAAAAAATAAACTTAATAAAAATATAATTTTCACTTTCGATTCACAGTTGTGTGTTCTAACTGGCCATCTTTTTTAATAGCCTTAATTGTTCCATTACTGCGCAAAGGCCTCCTCTCTTGTCTTCCACGCGTCTTCGTCTCCGACGCGTGGCCATCTTTATCAAAATTAAATTAATGATCATTTTCAGACATAAGTTCAGTGTGTGGGCCTGGAACATGTGGAACACGTGTGACGCTGGTTTCATCATATTCTTCCTCGTAGGCCTCACTTTGAGGCTGCGCGCTGGGTCCATGGACGTCGGCAGGGTCATTTACTGCGTCGATATTATATTCTGGTACTTAAGGATACTCAATATACTGGGCGTTAATAAGTACTTAGGTGAGTTTGTCTTCAGCTCTGACTTTATCAATGCGACTTTATTGTGAAACAAATATTGTAGAATTCACAAAATTATTCAAAGAAGGTAATAGTCATGTGGTAATTATTTATAAGATAGATAATAAAACACCACATAAAGAAGTTGTTGAAGTTTCGGTAACTGCTTTGATAAAATTATTTACACTACTAATGTGACATTTAAGTAGCCAATATAAGCAACTTAATTTGTGGCTTAACTATTTTATTATAATGACAGGTCCTCTAGTCACAATGATGGGTAAAATGGTGAAAAATATGATATACTTCGTGGTGCTATTGTTAGTGGTGCTGATGTCGTTCGGAGTGGCGCGACAGGCCATTCTATATCCGGACAAGGAGGCTAGTTGGTACCTCATTAGAGAAGTAAGTATCACATATGGTGACGGCAATGAGAAAATTAATCTTCAATTGAAACAATTTTTAACAGTAAACTAAGTATACTATATAATTTATGAGTATTAACATCTTAATGTAGCTTCAGGAAAGACTGTCGTTAAAATAACTGAATTATTTTTACTTTGACTGTACGTTTTCTTTTAATTAAGACATATAATACATGAAAGTATGTCAAAGTCAAAACTATTTAAAAAGAGTGAAGTACAAAGTAAGGTTTTCAATGATACAATAAAACATTTTCATGTTTCATTAATAAGGAATATATTCATAAGCTCGTATCTATACGTCAGTGACGAAACAATGATACCTAACTTTGAATTGTTATATTTTCAGATTCATAGTTATTATTATTTAATGACTTGATTTTATCTAACACTAAATAAGATCACCATCTATATTTTCCACTAGCATTACTAACATTTCCAGGTATTCTTTCAACCGTACTTCATGCTTTACGGCGAAGTTTTCGCGGAACAAATGGCGCCCCCTTGTGGGCTCCCAGGCCTCGATGAGTGCCGCGTGGGCCACTGGGTCCCACCGGTGGTCATGAGCGTTTACCTCCTCATCGCGAACATTTTACTAGTTAATCTCCTCATAGCCGTCTTCAATAACATCTTTATCGAAGTCAACGGAGTATCGCATCAGGTTTGCGCCTGATAAATGCATTATTGTCGTAGTTTCGATGTTGTATTTTTAGTTTTGCGCCTGTTGCGAGATTTGATTACGTTGGGTTGGGAGATTTAGCACTATCATTATTATTTGATTATTATTCTCATTTATTTTTATTTAGTCAGTAGCTAGAGTATTTAGACCTTTAATTTTATCACTTATTTTATCGTCCCGTTTTTTTAGTTTATTTTTATTTTGTTGACTGGCTTCGTTGTTTGTAGATATTCTTCCAGCCGTACTTCATGTTGTACGGTGAAGTTTTTGCGCCGGACATCGATCCAGTGTGTGGAACAGACGTTGGCGACGTGAAATGTGTTACAGGGAGATGGATCACGCCCGTTGCAATGACGATATATCTGCTTGTCGCCAACATTTTGCTCATAAACCTTCTCATAGCCGTCTTCAATAATATCTTTAACGAAGTCAATGAAGTCTCGCATCAGGTTTATTTTTGTTTTTGCTACTCATTTGACGTTTATTTTGTAGTTCACATTAAAATCGTCTACAGTATCCCATTGATACATATCAGTAGAAGATATTACAGTTAAAAATGATCTGTATAGTGACGATAAATTATTCTGTTGAATGTTCCAATGTCATTTAACATGAAACCAGACTGAATTATCGATCATATTCTCAAAATTAAATGTAAATATTGATTTAATAATCAATTTAATAAATCGAAGAGCATTTTGAATCTAATAGAAACTTGTTGACGCATAATTTTATCATTTTATTGGAATAAGAAATGAAAGTACGTAGGTACTTTTAATCATTACATATTTTAAGACGATTTTAAAGTGAGCAGCACGTTTTGAAATTCTAATAAGATACGATACTTAACTAACATTAAGATTAACTCTTGACGTGGAATTGTGAAACGCTTTGGTATCTTATTAGATGATTATTTATTAATTTGCTATTATCTTCAGTTATTTGATGTTTAGATTTTTTAGAATTTTGCCTTGGTTATCTGTTTGATGTTGTTTTAAATGAATATTAAATTTTTGGAATAACAATTTCTAGTACAAAGTAAATTACAATGTACATTTTTTGAAAAATCATTTCTTATGTTTACATTTGTTAGATATAATCGTTATAATCATATTATAAAATTAGCGCAAACTTTGCATGTTTGTATATGGAGAGGAATCTTCGTAACCAAGGCACTTACTTGACAAATTCTTTCACCATTTAAAAAATCGGGACCAATGTCCCAATGGATAAATATTATAGGTGAAGCCGAGGGCCAAAGCTTGTTGACTTTTTTAAGTAAAAGTGATAGTAACATTAACGAAATATTTTGATGATGATGATAATGAAACACTACCTTACGCCTTCAGGTATGGATGTTCCAAAGATTTACAGTCGTGATGGAGTACGAAAGAAAGCCGGTACTTCCCCCGCCGTTGATAATATTCTGCCACATATATGCCACTGGGAAGTGGATCACGAGGAATGTGTCGCACAAACGGTTTCAGTATGATAATGGCTTGAAACTCTTCCTGGAGAAGGAGGATATGGAGAGGCTGTATGACTTTGAGGAGGAGTGTGTTGAAGGGTATTTTAGGGAACAAGTGAGTTTTACTATTTTAATTTTGTTTGTTTGTAATAACTTTTAAAACAAAAGTGAATACAAAAGCATATATAATAAAACAAAAGTACAATGGCGGACTAATCCCAGAAAGGAATCTCTTACAGTCAACCAGCGAGTGACAGAGAGGATGCTTATAATATAGTAGTAGA
This sequence comes from Apomyelois bistriatella, assembly GCA_947044815.1. NCBI lineage: Eukaryota > Metazoa > Arthropoda > Insecta > Lepidoptera > Pyralidae > Apomyelois > Apomyelois bistriatella. The sequence continues at coordinate 2,844,432 of OX345705.1, forward strand.
AGATAGAAATACAATACAATACTTACACATTTATTTCACAGTCGTTCGATAAAGAAATTATTTATCTCTGTATACATTTCATAAAAATCTTATGTATAATTTAATTTAATATGTGATAATCATTTCGCAAATAAAACCTGTTTAGTATTCGAGATGTAAAAACATAAAAAAGATGAAATGGCCTCCGCGCTCCTTCCAAGTTACTTAAAAATATAGGAGGGGTTAGGTAACATATATTACATCCAAGTACTTACACAATTTATTTCTCTGTTCGAGATCCATATTCACAATTTTTTTTTTTAATTAAATAAATTTACACAAAAAAACTACAACTACATCTGAAGTAAAATTATAATTGGCCTATATCTTTATTTTATTTTTCTTCCACCCACTACATTCAGGTTTCTTGTTATGTCTTACATATTTTTTAATTTGTATGTAATCAAATGTATTTATTTCATTATTTTCAGGAAGTTAAATTATCTAATTCTATAGAGGAGAGAGTAAGAAATACAACTGATAGGGTAGAAAATATAACGACCAAAATGGAAGACTTGAATCAGAAAGCTAATTGCCAAATACAGTCAATGCAGGCAAGTATTTACAACATACTTAAATACATAAACTCATTAAGTAGCCCGTGTGTTTCCTTTTTTTTAATTCTCTTAAAGTTCTTATGACATCAGTCAGTATGAAATAATCTCAACATTTATGAGTAAAATATACAAATTTAGCGAAAAAGTTGTTTTTTATAAACCTATTGGAAAAAGGTTCTCGTGAAAAAGAAAAAAAATCATGAGAAAGTACTTTTTGAGTCGTTTCCCATTCCTATGGGCGCGAAGCCCCTGGGAAAAGCCAGTTTGTAATATAGTATAATTTTAATCATACCATTCACTTTCAGAGTGTAGAATTTAGGTTAAGAAAATTAGAAGATGTAGCCGAACAAACTATGAACCACCTCGCCGTTATCCACCGGTTTATGGCGACCCATCCCTCGCTCGTCAACCGGGGGTCCACGGACACCCTGGGCCCCCCACCCCCCACCTTCCAGTCCGGCGCAGCACGACTTAGGACGGCCAGTGACAGATCCGAAGTAAGAAACAAACAAGAATCAACACAATTACAATGTAGTTACGGTCATATTTTCCATACTTCACTAAAACAGTATTTAAGGAATAAACAAAATTAAACTTAATTCCAAACGGTTACAATATATTTTTGAATAAATCAATTTAATAGACAAGAGGTAACACCACTAATAAAATCGATTCTAGATAATTTTAAACTCTATGCGACCACAACAAAGTTCGCTTTTGGATAACATGAAGATATTTCTGGGTCCTTTGTTCAGTACTGTGAATATTTATGGGAGCCAATGACTCTCCCGGCACTCACAACTTGTGTGACAATTGAATTTATACTAGATATATTAGATAAACTAACAAAATGTTTTCATGCGTGGAAAATTAAACAAAAAAAAAATAGTTCTAACTGTACACTAGTAATCTAGATTGAAATGATGTCATGTTTATAATATAGTATAATCAATATTTTACAAGTTTATGTTCAGGTAAAGAGAAGATATAAAATGGCTTTAGTACAATAGTATAGCCTATGTATTCTCTTCTACGCAATTAATAATAATAATATATTCTGAGACATAGGTACACTTGCGAAAAACTAATTAATAAACTTATAATTTAAATTATAAGTTGAAGTACGAGTATATTCATAGCCTGGAAGTTTTATCGTGCGATAGTATACATATTTTCTTTACATAGTATAAAGCAAACTCGCTTCCCGCTGTCTGTACCTATGTATGCTTAGATCTTCGAAACTGTGCAACGGATTTTGAAGCGTTTTTTTTTAAATTGATAGATTCAGGAGAAAGGTTTTTATAGCCGAGCGAAGCCAGGGTGGGTCGCTAGTATATATATAGATAGAGATACAGATGGTAGTTATCTGATTCCCTTTATCATCACATCTACACTTGGAGCAAGTTTCAATGTTCTTCTGGATAACAATGGGAATACAGATATAATGAGGAACATTAATGGAAAGTTGCACGGTCATCGGGATAACTACCATATTCAAGGGATAGATCCGGAAAACTTAGTGTAATGGCCTCCGTATTATTGTCGGTATTATAATAACCTCCTATATTATTATATTAGGCTTAGTTTTCATGAAAAGATTTGAGACAGTTGAAGAAATTATACTATATTTATCTACTAGCCACCCGCCCCAGCTTCGCGTAGGCTTAAAAACCTTCCTCTTTCTATTAAAATAAACCGCATCAAAATCCGTTGCGTAGTTTTAAAGATTTAAGCTTATATAGGAACAGATAAAGCTGTTATTTCTGTGTTGTGTGTTGTTGTATACTATGTAGTGATTTACTTATATAACTTTATTGTACCACAAGTAAGAATACTTTTACAATTGGCGGACTTAATGCTAAAAGCATTCTCGCTCAGTCAACTATACCTGTATAGGAACCCTACCTACTTAGTAAAATTTTGATAATTACTTAGTTTTGTAACTGAAAAAGTTTAAGTATCAAATAAATGTGATAAAATAGGTAGACGAATGTACCCTATTCTTCTGAGGGTCTTTGAAGAATAAAATCTACATGTTCGTTTGTTTGACCTGTCAGCATATTCTTTACTTTGTGTTTATGATTGTCGTGCTTTACTGCATTCCGTTTATTTTTTCATATCACAATGGTGTCTATCTGAATATTACAACATTTTTATGTCCAAATATCGCAATATGTTAGACTAGAACTTCACTAATTGAATGTTTCAACCTCGCGAGTAACTATGCTTTCAAACTAACGCAGTACTTTCGCTTATAGACCGTCTATTTCTTGTCTAATACGCTTTTCGAAGATATAAGAAAATATATGTGCTCAGGATAAACCTAAAAAGGACCTATTACCTAAGGTATTGCATTCCCAGTCGAAAATGTCTAACATCTATTTCCCCCTTTAAATAAGACGTTATGCGTAGAACACGACATAGATGGTCTATAAAAGCATGACTAATTTATTTCAATTGATCCTATGTTGATGCAAATCGATTTACATTTTGTATTATGTGTTATGTATGTGTCATCAGATTGCCAGAATTATCGTTAAAATTCCATCTGTTTGCAGTAACCGCGCATATTATACTGACGCATAATATTTCCATACGCTTAATTATGCGCAACAAATAAATATGCGTGTGAACGCCCAATCAGATTTTTAAAGCATATTTATTAAGTGATGAATAATGATTGATACTTCTTCAATTAAAATTCTGCCAGTCAAAGCTTGCGTATTTGACGATGTGACATTTCGGAAATAGTATGCATTCAAGTCAAGTTACAAAATCATACACAATTTCGCATAGCGAGTGTATTCCTAGAATAAAAAGTGACACTTTTGTATTTGCTGGAAGTACTTTTGTTCCTTCCGCAAATATGAAAGGTAAATTACTATAAAAACAAGTTGAAATCATACATAACATGATGCATCGACAATCAAGTAATACAGTTCAAAACGTTCAACACATAAATTCTGGCCTAAACATCCTTGGGGCTAGACCTGCTTAGAACTTAATAAGGGTCCCGGTAGTTAAGTCTCAAATTCCAGATGACGTCACATCACCGAGTACGCTCAATGGATGTGTCGCTAGGAAATGTCGCACAATTGGAATATTTGTAACAATACTCATTACTATGTGATGTTATACGAGATAATGGAACTAAAGTACAAACAACGAAAAATGAAGAATCTCATGAGGCTCATGGGTTTTAGCAATCTCATTATTATGAGGCAGCTATTATTGGCATTGAAACAAATGTTCCTTTTGTGGATGATCCTTCCGTTGGTGACACACAGGTGCTGTCAGACTCTGACACAGGCGCGGCGCGCTTCGCGGTGCGCCCCGTGCAGGAGGAAGACGAGCAAGCCTCGCAGACCTCCGAAGTAAGCGCTTCCATTCAATTTAACTCCGCGTGTTCACTGCCTCAACGAAATGCCCGCTTTCTCTGTCCTTCATGACTTCAAAAGGACAATGTCAAAATTGACTCAGCGCTTCCCGCTAAATGGAATTTGGAGAAGCGGGCTTGTTGCTTAATGCACATTGAAGTTTCACTTATAAGACATTGTAATATAATTTGCAGAACGAAAAATCGAATAAAGAGTCTGTTGTTGTAAGTAAATCGACGTTGTATTTTTTAATTCTTTTCAAGAAAATATTTATTTGATCTCTTTTTATTAAATGGCAATTTTTTATTCTTGAAAGTTTAGACAGTATATCTACTGTTTTTCGGATTTGGGCAGTAAAATACGTAATAATTCTTGATAATGTTAGTTACTATTGGTAGTGCGCCGCTATAACAGCCAACAAGACCGCAAATGATGGCTTACTTGTCTCAAACGGCCTGGAAACGAAGCCATGAAAATGTTTTCAAAGTGCTTTATGTGTCGTCTGAGACAGCACTTCTGTGAAATACGTTTTTTAATTATTCTCTTTCAAATACGCTTGCATGTTTTCACAGATTTGATTTTGAAATCCTAGAAAGTCCAGAATAGCAATTATGTAAATCAAATCAATTTTGCTGCAAGCTTTGTGCAACTGATTTAATTACTTCTATACACTGCTAGCTTTTGTTTTAAATATCTTGTTGTGACTGCAAATAATCCTTTCTGTTTAATTCACTTCCATTTCACGCTATAAGGCATGTTAGAAACAATATTACTAACATTGTGTAACTTAACCATTACATATCATTAAATATCCATCAGGACGAGATAATTCAGTCTGGTCCTGAAGCTGTCGTGGAGAAGGAACCAGAGGCTGATTCCGTCTCAACGTCTTCTGGTGGAAGTGTTGCTGGTCCAGAAATTACTGTTATAAGAACACAACCACCTGTTACGCCAGCAAGACAAAGATCTTCAGATAGTAATAGAACGGAGCCAAGTGATGAAAAGAAAAGTAAGTGTTAAGTATTTCTCTTGAGTAAAATAATTGAAAATTAATAAGGACAACGAATAATAAAAAAATCATGAAGATATTTGTATTTTTTCGAACTTGATGAAACTGATGAATGTTTTATTTGATAAAAATATTTAATTGCGTTATGAAATTCATTGTACAAAAAGGATTTAAGTACTATATATAGTGTGAAGAAAGAGAACAAAACTAATCAAAACATCTTAAAATTTAGTACCGTCATCAAACGACGAAGCTTTCTTGCCCGAAGCACAAGAAATGCCTTCAGACCTCCACAGTCTCAGACCTCGCACCAACACTGCTGGTACTCGTCGAACAGCCAACGCCAGAAGGTAAACATAACTTTATGATTAACTTATATTCAGCGTTATGCAATGATTACCGGGTATATTTTAAGTGGGTGTTGTTTATTGGTCTTCTAGTACAGTAAGTACTTTTATAGTAGTTTCTTCATCTGAAATTATAAAATAAATCAATTTTTCTTTCCTTTCGAGTCGAATTGGCTGTGTTATATATCAATATATATATTAAACATGTTTTTAAGAACCTAGCCACTCTGTCGTTTGCCTCCTCCAAATTCTTAAAATACTCGTATACTAGTTTTGACAGAACTTGGTGTGGATATTTTCTGTTAATCTTTTATGCTTATGATTATCTGTGACCTTTGTTAAAAATGCCTATTGATGGTAAAAGTACTTGCTCTACTCTTTGAAAAAAATACTTCATACGTTTGCAAATTTATTGGTGAAGTTGTCAATGTGTTCTTCAAGGTAATTAGAATATGGTGTAATCATATTCGTACAAGCATGGAAGCTGTTTCATTTTGATTTGGAATTATTCACTTTACCATCCGATCAATACTCAATCAGAAATGTATCAACCATACTTTTATTTACTCACGAATCGGCAAACTGTTTATTTTAATAAAACCAAAATTTATCATCATCATGATTGTTTTAATTTAATTTTTGTTACCTTCTTGCATCTGTTAGGAGACGGTTGTGGAAACAGTAAGTCAAATAGAGTTTGGCGATTGGCTTAGCTTGTATTTAGCGTTGTAGTTAGATGTAGTACTTCTTTGTGTAATCACACACTTTGTAAAGCTTGTCACACACAAACACTACCACTTGAGATAATTAACAGACTGTTGCACCTTTTATAATCACTGACATCACGTGAGTTTATGTATGTGTGACTACTTATGAACGAATTGCGTATTTTTCTTTAAACACATTGAATGTACTTCGCAAAAGAGCAAAGTATTTTCAGTTTCTCTAGATTTCTTCTGTCTTAGCTTAACAAACTATTTTTACTACTTATAATATTTTAAAACGATTAAATTACATCTTTTATAATCTCACTTAACTTTCTACTGAGAAACAATGACTATGTTTGTTTTATTTACTCTCAAAATATTCTATTTACAAGCTTGGTAAGTTTAATACAGTATTCTATGAAATCATAATTTACACATTTTCTTAAAATGATGCTACAATTTCATTTTAAATACACTCTTTCACTCATACAATGTCATGATCATTTACTCCTATGTAACTTATAAAAAATATACTAATATACACGTACAGTTTAAAGGATCTAAGATTCTTGATTGAAAATCTAAATTTCAGTCTATATTTTCCAGTATTTTCACTACCTTTCAAAAAATCCAACTAAAATAATAAAAAAATATCCTCTATTTTGGTTGTTTTAATCTCCTGAAATGTCATTGCAAACGTATTAAATTTAATATAATAAATTAAACTTTAATTCCAATGGAAAACCAGCGGCACAGTGAGCGATTTTCAACAACTACAACTCTTACACAAATCACATCTGTAGAAAATGTGTCAGGCACAAATTAATTACTTGCATTAAAATCTGGACTTTTAATACGGGACGGTTAGTATCAAACTAACATACAAACTACTCACTTATTCCTAACTTGGACCGGTAATTTCCCAGGCGCTCGGAAGGCGGCAACGACTGTGGGATGGGCGGGCACCACTCCGCTCAACACCTGGCCCCTCGCAGGCAACACAGCCAAACTCACTCAGAGCCAGACAACTCTGCTGTTGATGCTGGTTCTGTACATAATTCTATTACTGGTGAGTTAACATGTATGTTTGGTTCTTAAGGAGCTGACATCAGCCAACTAGCGGCACCAATCGTTTTATTTCTTTTACTCTAAAATCAGATCAAATTGAAAAAATCTAAGACAAATTCGCTAGTAAGTAACGTCTAGTAATTTTGGTATTACTTTTATTAATTTTCTATTGGTTAATTAAAAAAAAACTACAGTATGTTTTCGTTCGTATTAAGAATAAAATAATGAAAAGTAATAATGAAAGTACTAGAAGTTATTTACTATTTAATTGTTGTCTTAGATTTTTCAATTTTACCTGATTTAGAGTAAAAGAAATAAAATGATTGGTGGCGCTAGTTGGCTGACGTCAGCTCCTTAAGTGGGAAGCCATCACAAAGATTGTGGTTTCACCATCTAGTAAAACTACATCACCTTTGTAAAAATGTTCACAAAAAATAGCTGGATCATATATTTACTCTTTGCGAAGTAGGTGAAAAATTCAAATAAGAGAATGAAAACATAAATATATGTTAGATTAATAGTTATCTTTACACTATACATATTACACCCTGAATATTGTCTTTTTTTTCGTACATTTTATATCATTTTCACAAAAACCTTGATGTATCCCTGATAAAGGGAAACTAGTCCCTAGTTTTAGGATAAAATATAAATATGCAGATGAGGTTACGGAGTATATCGTGACTAGGGTGAAAATGGATATGAAAATGATCTATTTCCGAACGATTTTAAGAAAATTTATGAGTGCCCTTGCGGTTGCGGCTTATGCTAAAAAGGTTCATTATTACATAGTGTACCCTTAAGTATGTAAAGTAAATTAGGCCCCTAAAGTATTTCGTTGAATGGATTAGACCCTTTTTTCCTAATAAAATTTACTTGATAAGCCAATTTTTGAAACCTACTTATGTGATTCGGGCAATTTACGGAATGCCCCGTTAGGGATTTCAGATTCTATTACGCAATCACTGGCTAGTCAACCGAAAAATAAGAAAGTTGTCCTATTTTATTATATTATAAACTAGGTATAATTATAAGTTAAAACTACCATACTTTTATGTATAGACTATACTACAATATGGGGACTTTGACGTTTAATCCTATCTGATTTTACCTGAGCTTTTGCCTTGAGCTTTATGTATGGAATCTGAGGCTTAATTTCCAACTTTTCTTGAAGCGATAGCTTCTTCTTCTTCAATCGATTTTAATCATCCTTTACTATTGTAAAAACGAGTGTACTCTACATCATGTTGGAAAGAAGCATTTGTTTCTCCAGAAAATAACCACTTATATGCCACTTTCTGTGTCCGACATGAGGATAAGGTTTTGTTTTGTACAGCTTACATTGCAAGAGTCATGACAAAAGATGTGGCAAAATTTTATTGACTCGGCCACATTGGCATTGGTTCCCTAACGAAAGGTATCATCCGAATTCTCATCCACATCAGAGGCCGAGAGGCAATACAGAAGAACTCTAACACCAGTGTGTATGGTCGATTGACCATGACACCTACACAAAATTAATGACTGATCCGAATTCTCAATCTTAGAAACCATTTTCAATACCTGTCCCTAGAGCTGCTAATTAATAAGGTGGTTAAGGCGTTTGCCTGTAGACCCGGGGGTCGTGGGTTCGAATCCCACGGTCAGCATACTTTGTTTAGTTGTTTCTAGTTTGGTTAGGACATTGCAGGCTTGAATCACCTGATTGTCTGATAATAAAGATGATTCCGTGCTTCGGAAGGCACGTTAAGCCGTTGGTGCCGGCTGTCATCTGGTAGTCGTTAAAGTAACCACGTCAGAGGCTGAGAGGCGGTTCCGAAATTATGATGGTGATGGAACATATATTACAAATCGCCCTTTTAAGGCACCATGTGTCACAAATTATCTCCCTAAAGGACTGCTACTTTACCAGGCCCTTCTATATGGAAAGCTACTGGCGCATCTGCGGCAGTACCAGGCCGCACCAGGGTCGGAGGTCCTCCTAAATCACTGCTCCTGGCGATGCACGAATACACCAGTATCACTGATGAGTTAGAAACTGTCTATGGGTTATTCTCGCCGCCACACACTCCAAGGTAAGCGTGGTCTTTAAACGTTTTTTTTATGTTAACGCGTGTTATGTATGGTTGTTATAGGATTTTTCTGTGATCGATTTCATCTGGAATACTAAGGAAATGGGCTGGATAGAAGGTGAAATCGTAAGATTATAGAGTGGTAACTATGGGTAGGTCACAAAAGCCGTGGTATACCAACAGCTCGTTGGAGTGACGAGATCAACACCATTTGTAAATAAATCTCAGTACTATCCTTCAATTTTATAACCAAGATGTTTCTGAAAACGTTCATCGCCTTATCTTCTACCTCTAAATTCAACAAGAGTGAAATTCTTTTTCCGTCAGTTCTTTGATTTATTGTGTGTATTGGCTCAAAATACCCCAAATAAAATTTACCCAAATTTTATAATAGACCGATGTAACAAAATGGTGTTTTTGAAGTTTAGTGGCAAGTACCACATGCTTGTTTCACTGCGTATCTACACTGCTACAAGGATCTACTGCTATTTTCATTAACATATTAATAAAAAAGTTTATGATTTTTTTTTCAAAAAGGTAAATTTTTTTTAAGAATAGCAGAACAATACGAAACTCACAATTGCATCAAAATTTTACAAATGCATATAAGGACAAAGGATACCACTGGCCAAATAGAAAATTATACCATCTACCCATCTTACCGTGTAAGGTTACATCTGAGGTGGTATAATACTTTTCTATGTCACGCACTATACCTATAAGTATGAAAGTTCGTATTGTATGTATCATTAACCAGTAGATTCTTGTCAATTTTAATGCACGGCACATTGCCCCTAACTACAAAATTGCCATTATGCTCGGTAACAAATCAGGGCCGGACTCAAAATTGATAATTAATCAACCTAGGACACCAATCACGTCGCGTCTGCTCTCCCCTGCCAGGGCCGCCTCGCCGTCCGTTCGGCGTCGACATGCAAGCGAAATGTCCAATCCTGAGTTCGCTCTCTTCATGGAGAAGGAGCATCTTCGAGGAGCTGAAGAAGATGACTATATCATGATGGAGAATCTTATTCAGAGGCGGTAAGTTTATTATTATTTATTTATATACTTTAGTTCGTGAAATTAAATTACGAGTAACAATATTTTAGAATGATCATTATAAATATCTACATATTTAAAAGATAATATTATTTCGTTATCTTTTGTATATTTTCACGTGAAAGAATTGTTCTATTTCACACATTGAGAAAATTATGTCTATATCAATTTGGTTAACTTCTTCTTCTCTTTCTTTTAAAGAGTTGAAGTGTCTTTCTATATTATATCAAGTCATTATATCTTACTAATATTACAGGAGGTTTTATGATAATTTGTATACAACGTATGTATGGCTATCTAAATCAGAGTCTAACTAGGTTGAAATAGAAAATTAATATGTTCATCTTGTATTATTCCACACGCTACGCATTAAGGCGTGCAATGGACGCTTGATTGCGAAATTTATTACTAATAAAATTAATCAAATGTTACAATAAATTCAATTTGCTCACTGGACCCTTGCTTGGATATGTCATACAAAAATCTGTGTGGTAATGGAACTTTTATGTGCTGGGTTGCTTTGGTTGTCGTTTTACATCACATTCCCGCTCCAAGCCGCTAGCAATTTATGCCAACAACGGGCGATAGCAATACACCAAATAGCTTTGCAATTGAAATATGGCGCGCTGGAAATGCAAATATTTAACTTTTGTTGCGGCTAAAGAGACAGCAGTTACATGGCAGTATTTCTATTTAATCTAAAAATGTTTTAAATGGTAAGAATAAATTATAATCAATCTTTTGGTTTTATGAAACAAATGTCAAGTGTAACAACTGCCCTAGTAACAATTCATCTGTAAATTTATTCTAGTCTTAATAATTCTGTAATTCTGTCCGGTACCGAACCTATACCTTAACTTTCTTCTCATTCGTTTGGTTATAAAAGCGCACAGTCATATCATCATACACGTGAGCATTGCTATCAAAAACGCTATTGTGAATGTCCAAATAAATTACAACACAAAACTACAACCATCCAATCTGCCAGTAGCCTAGAATTGGGGTGTGTGCTGGACAGATACGACGAGGAGAGCGGGGAGGCGGAGGACGGGGGGGAGGTGAGCGGGATCAGCATCAGCGTGTGTGTGAACACCAGCGGGGAGGAGCCGGCCACGGTGCCGCACCAGACCACCACGCTGCTCACTGTCAGCGACAGGCGGCTGCCGCAGCAGCGGTGAGTTTGTTTGTTTAGGTACTAGTGAGTGTCTTTAGAGGAGAGTGGGGAGGGGGAGGTGAGCGGGATCAGCATCAGCGTGTGTGTGAACACCAGCGGGGAGGAGCCGGCCACGGTGCCGCACCAGACCACCACGCTGCTCACTGTCAGCGACAGGCGGCTGCCGCAGCAGCGGTGAGTTTGTTTGTTTAGGTACTAGTGAGTGTCTTTAGAGGAGAGTGGGGAGGGGGAGGTGAGCGGGATCAGCATCAGCGTGTGTGTGAACACCAGCGGGGAGGAGCCGGCCACGGTGCCGCACCAGACCACCACGCTGCTCACTGTCAGCGACAGGCGGCTGCCGCAGCAGCGGTGAGTTTGTTTGTTTAGGTACTAGTGAGTGTCTTTAGGGGAGAGTGGGGAGGGGGAGGTGAGCGGGATCAGCATCAGCGTGTGTGTGAACACCAGCGGGGAGGAGCCGGCCACGGTGCCGCACCAGACCACCACGCTGCTCACTGTCAGCGACAGGCGGCTGCCGCAGCAGCGGTGAGTTTGTTTGTTTAGGTACTAGTGACTCTACTCTCCAGACGGAGAGTCCCCACTCTCCAGGCGGAGGAAGGAAACTTTAGTGAGCACGCTGCTTTCTGGTGATATCAATGGCTGTCCATTCCTGGGAGTTGGGTTGGAATCTTGGAAAATATACACATTTGTATTATGTACAGTACGCTTCAAGAAGATTTTTCTGACTCTACGATCACAATACTGGCAATTTCAGAAACTGACCAACTGACATCCTAGGAAATATTGCGAAGAATGAAACTGAAATTGGGGAATAAGTATCATTAATGCCTAACTAGGGAAAATAGTCAATCTACCGAAACTTTCTTATGAGTAGACTATTAAACTCATATTATAGTTTTAATAATGGCACAGATAATGGTATGATCTATATGCGACGATAGAATTTGTTAATGTTAACGAAAACGTTGAATGTAGGCCGCTTTGAATAGGTCAAATAGTAAATCTACGACGAGGAGCCCTAAGTCCCGCAATAATCATGATCAGTACTGTATCAAAAATTTCTCAAAGAAGTCTTTCAAATGCGTATAGGCATTCGCTGAGAAGATCGTCAGCCATCGACAGCCGCGAGCTGCCGTCTCCGCTGCAGCCGCTGCTGGGGGACGACGCTTGTGGCGAAGTCCTGCTGCCGGTCCCGAGACAGCCGTCAGGTAATTTGACACATGTGGCAGGTGATTAGTTGATATGTTGCCAATTTGGACTGTTGACATTTTGAACCGTTTATGTTTTACATCAATGGTATTTTGTTTCTTTGAGATATTTCATTGTTGCTAATAAGCAACTAAATCTATCTAACTAAACTAATATCTCAAAGAAACAAAGAGCTGTTGATATTTTTACTATTGATATTTTACTTGTTGACATTAAGTACTCCCGGAAATTAGAGAAAAGGTGGTGTGTACACCGTTTATGGTCTCGCGGATGAATCAATTTGGAAAACTGATTTAATTATTGGTTATCATTTGTAAATATTTCCTTAACCATGGCAATGTGGTTTGCTACTACACCACACATAATAGGTACCTACCTAGTTGTGCGTAGAACTTTTAAATAAATATATACGGACAAATCACACAGATTGAGCTAGCCCCAAAGTAAGTTCGAGACTTGTGTTATGGGATACTAACTCAACGATACTATATTTTATAACAAACACCTATATAGATAAACATCCAAGATCCAGGCCAATCAAAAAAATACCATTTTTCATCTTGACCTGACCGAGGATCGAACCCGAGTAGCGGTCAGGCATGTTAATCGTTACGCCACGGAGGTCAAATACATCAACAAATACAAATACATCACAATACCCTTACACACAGCATGAGTGGTGCAAGCACCAAGGTTTCGACAATTATTCAAATTGAGATTAAGATATTTATTAATTAACTAGCTTTTGCCCGCGGCTTCGCCCCGTTGAACTTCTCTCGGAAAAAGTGCTTTTTTCCCGGGTGAAAGGATGTATGGCCCTATGTCCTCTTCCTATTCTTTCCTTCCGGTTTCAAGCTATCCCCCTTCCAATTTTCAGACAAACCAAATCAGCCGATCTTTAGTTATAAATAGTGTAACTAACACGACTTTCTTTTATATATATACGATTTGTTACACTTGCAAACAAGATAATATGATAATAAAGAATTCCGTCAAAGCAAAATTAAGGATAATTATTACTAAGTATACTTACTGCTCCACCCCAGAGGATTGCATCCCTTACATTGATTTACTGGTGATGAAATACTTTGTTATCGAATAGTGAGGAGGACACGAGGGAATCGAGGTTGCAAAAGTCGTAGATATTGTGGAGTGAAAAGACCCACGAGAATTTTGCCTTATTGCTTTTCCGTGTAGTTTTACAATATTCTATAACTAACATAACACAGTGATGTTGTGAGCACGTTCAATAATATTTGTTAAACTTGCAACATCGATTAGAAATTGTTCAGTATATTTTTTTTTACCGATATTGTCTTTCGGCAATTTCTTTTTTCGGTATTTTATCAGACCAAAATTCACATTTAAAACTGCACACACACAAAATTAAAATTATTAAAGTACACCTCTGGTAGGGGTAAAATGTAATTGGAATTTTTTTTAATGCAACATCTTGTATATTTACATACATTTTGCAAATAAATTGATTGATTGAAAGTTTGCTGTACTTACTTGCTTTATCGCAATTTATACATATTATATGGGTTAAAGAGTCAAAGAGACCCTGGTGGCATTTCCTCTCCGTGACTCTTCTCTAACGTAGTTTCGGTAACGACCACCAGAAAACACGCATTCCGAAGTACGGAATCATCTTTCTTATCAAACAATCAAGGAATACAACTATATTTTTTTTTCATGCATAGTTTATTATATTATTTATTTCATATTTGTTTCGGTACCGCCTACCCCATTTTTTCCACGTTGTTTCTAACCATCCTAAGGTTGGCTGGAAGAAATTGCATTAGCCATAAGTCCACCTTTGTACACATTGTTTGTATTTGTATCAACATGTATAATTTGTATGATAATGGTAGAATAAAGAGTATATCTATCTATATTTTACCACAGGCGACACAAACGCATCAAGCGAGCTGTCTCTCTCCCACATGGTGAGCGAGAACCTTCCCCCGCGGCCCTCCATAGTGCTGGACTCGTCCCAGTTGCCGCGCCAGCGCTCGGCCGAGCAGCCGCCGCAGCCGCAGCCCCCCACACCCGCTCGCCCCGAAACAATGTGCTAGAATTGGTGAGATCTTAACCCCTCTCTTTACTCTAACACAGGGTGGAATCCGCTATTCTTAGAATCCAAAAATAACGGTTTTTAACCTCGTAAATTTGAGTGTCCCAAAAGGCTGCCATAACCACACTGAGTGGCTGAAGCCTCAAAAAAGTAGATTAATAAAATTATAGTAAATGAAATTGGGAACCGTTTTAGGGAAATACTTTGTAAAAACCGTTATTTTTGGTGCAATACCGGTTAAGAGAAGCCGTAAGGATACAGAAATATGATTATCAGGTTTTCTATGTCTCTAGCACAGAAGATAGAGCAAGCCTAAAGTTTCAATTTGAAAGTGAAAATTTTAACGTGTGTTGGTATTTATAAAATGAATCTCTTACTCAGGTTACATCCACATCGTACATATGTTACGATACCAAGAAATCTACGGGACGACTGAAATTTTAAAGAAGGACGCAAGTGAATCTATCTGTAAAGCATAATTGTATCTAATAATAAAATACACTAAAATGTTATTATAAACCGTTTTCAGAGAAACTTTGCCCGTTTCCATTGAGAAGGCCATTTTGGAACCCCTTTTCACTGTTGAGTCTTTAGAACGACGTATTTTGTTACTTCTGTATCATAGACATAGAAGCGTATAGACTTGACATTGGACAGAAAACATCGGGACAAATTTTTATTCTTAATTATTGGTATTTAAAGAACGATATAAAATATCAAATTACTAATGAGTTTACATTTGTGTCTACTTTTACTGTTTCTTACAACTTTCTTTTTACATAAAAGCGCGTATTTCTTGTACGCCCAGATATATATTTCTTCGGAGCCCGAGTCTTACTAACTGAGTTATTTTCTATTCACCTAGCCATTTTATCAAAATAAAAATATAACTTTCCAACACACCGTTTTGCGCTCTGTTGATTATTTTCTTTCCATAACTTGCATTGTGATGTACTTACATATCAACAAAGATTTACTATCCAGTTGTAAAAGTTGATTTGAACTCCCATAACCCTTTTCATAAATATAGTTTATACCTAAACAATTCAAAATTATTTCTAAGTTCACTATTATCTGACACACTTGATTTCTAACAAATGTCAAGTCTATATACTTGTACGTCTATGCTCTGTATCTTCAAGATTGCTAGTAGACTGACCTACAACTAACCATATCGACCTTGGATTTCATATTTTACGACTTTTATTAGCATCGTAAGGTAGTGAAGGTAAAACGAATTAGAGAACTTTATATCGATCTACAAGCTATAAGAGGATTCGGTTTGAAGACTTGGGCATTGTATTTTTATCGCCATGTTTCTCTTAGTGGCATGATATTGCTGTAAATACGCTGAGTCTTTTTAATGTTTTCCGTATATATATAAATAATGGTCCAAAGCATGTCATTTCATACTTATTCGGTATTCGAGTGAATATTTACAGTTTGGAAATGAGAAATTTTGAATATATAACTACATTTCCTATTAAATTAATAAAACTAATATAACTTTAGTAGTTATATGAATGTAGTTCTGATGAACGAAAATAATCAATGGTTTGAAAAATTTAGCGCTGTACTCGAAGTGATCTTGAATGCATAAATCTCTTTTATCGTGTTTGAATAATGTATAAATCTTTTATAATCATGACTGTTGTACAGAATATGAGGGAATGACAATCGACAATACAAGGTAGTGCTCATGATGTAAATAGGTACATGTCAGGCAAGTATCATGGCTAAATTAGGGGTGATGTGGTAACTCGTCTCAATCCAAAGAACTTCTAAAATTAGCAAATTATCTTACAATAACACCAGGGTGGCAGGGTCAATCAATCTTGTGATCCACACGATGTGTATAACTAAACAATACACTTATCTTTTCGTAGAGTAAATTGAGAATTAGGGCGAGCTAAGTGGGATTTTCCGTTAGAATATGCAAGTTTCTCTCTTTCAAAGGTTATCATGAAATTTATTTCGCGATTTTTATGACCTCATGCAACTTATGTGAATTTTCTATAAGGATTTTGATGAATGCTATAATAAGAAAGACTGGGATTAAGACAAGTTTCTACTTGGCTATAAAATAAATAAATCGGAACTGAGGATAAAATAAAGTAGGATATGATAGGTTTAAAATGTAACTAACTACCTTAGCACAGCAATTCAGATTAAGCCGCCAATAAGTGGAATTGAGATTTGATTCATTTGAATACTATCCAATTTATCATTGAGCACTAAAGCAATCTTTTTATAATTATATTTTATTTATTCATAATCATTATTATATACATATCAAAAGAATGAAATGCGTATTAATTTGTTTTTCGTGCAATTACTTGCTACTGAGTCGCGACACAGATAACGGTTTTTTTTTTTGTTATAGCAACGCGAAGATAATTTGTGGCAAGTTAAATAGATTAGCTATGTACTTAATTTCTTGCAAAAAAAATAACTTTTTTAAACTGTCTTATTTTGTTGTAATATATTAAAATCAATAATATGAAATGGTCATCACAATGTGTTCAATCATACCAAATATTTTGTGCAAGAACCCATTTTGTTATATTTGCAGTACAATAAAAATTTCATCTTTGTATATAATTGTAGATGTAAAATCGATGATGTGACTAAGTATATTTAATAGATTTTTTAAATATTCAATTAATTAAGACAAAGATGCAATAAGTTATTTTTAATTTGTAGTATAGATTTTAAAATTTCATCATATCGTAAGTAGTTAACTGACGGATATTTTGTGAAGCAATAAATTTATGTTTTCGTTGATAATGAAATAGACGACTTCCATTTGAATGTATGTGAAAAATGAAGGAAAAGTATACATGTTACATAACATATTTACACATTATGTTGTATCGTATGTTGATCTATTGTTTTATATCATGTTTTAAATGTTTCCGTCCATAAATACACCTTTCAATGTAAATGCTTAAAGAATGCGCTACCATAGAGCAACACGAGTCCAAAAAGTGGCAAGAGATGAGGAAATGTAAAGAATTACCCAACCACTGTTTCAGGCAATGCGAGCAACGAGTCAAAAGTGTCTGATTACATTTCTTTCTTTATTTTAATTATTTCATCATCAATATTGACGACTAAGGGAAAGTTAAAAGATATGTGTACATTAAATTTTATTCACTAACTATAGTTAGTAACTATACGCTTTGACTTATTAAACGAATCTTTCAACATAATGTGTAAATAGTCCTTTTGGGACAACAAAATCGCTTAAAATTTGACGCAACACAATTTATCATATTTTATGATATTTCATCTTATCTTTGAGCACAATATTTTGATTATATTATAAAATTAATTATCCTTTATTGGGAATTTTACTTCGTGTTTGATTCAATTTTCCAGAGTGATTAGATACTTCGTCTGTGTTATGTAAACATATGTACAATAAAACAATAAATATATTTGTGATATTACTGACATGTTTTCTTTTTATCCGACATTTTTCCTTTAGATTTAAGGCGAACAACATTCAGAAAACTAATTTTTTCAAACAACATTTTAACAATTCAAGTTTTTGGTTATAATTTATATTGACTGTGAATCATAGAAGACATATCTATGACACTTAAAGAATCTAAAGATACGATAATATGTTACCTAATGAATTCTTTGTCAAGAGGTAAAATGCAAATTTGTCTTTTTTCTGTTTTACGAACGGAGATAATCTTTAAGGAACAAACAATCAAAGCCTTCAAGTTTTAATTAAGAAAAGTCTCCACTTTTTTAACAGGAGTTTTTTTAGACTGATTTGCAAGTCTTCAAACCTCTTCGGCATGCAAAACCGAGCATTCGCTCGGTTTTTTGTATATTAATTTTGCATCCAATTATCTTTAATGTATGTGCATTTAATCATAAGCTGAAAGTTAAATGGGTTTAAAATAATAACTATTATAAAAATGTGGTAGAAACAATACCCTTTTAACTACTTTCAACTCCATTCTGCGGTGCGGTAAAGTCCAGTACATTCTTATGATTTATTCACAAAGTTATCCTTTGTGCTGGCGCGAATTTATGCGTATACAGAAACTAAATATGTACCGCTAACGAGTCAGCGAAAAATAGTAAAATTTTATCATTTAACGCCGTGAATTTTAATTTTCCCGAAAACGATTGAGATATTGTGTGCGATCATACATATAAATATCTAGGTGGATATTTATAACTGTTTTTTAAGTACATTGACCCAATTATTACAAAACCAATTTACCCGGATAAATAAAATAAATTAAAAATAAATCATTAAAGTGTATTAAAAGGTTTATTTAACAATTCGTTGGAATTTTACATTCGTTTTTATTAATAATTCATACATAATTTATAAGCATATCAACTTCATTCTCTCGTTACATTCAGAATTTAAAATTGTATAAGCATTTAATATCAGATTCTACTTTTATAAATATAAATTTAAATATAAAAATGTTACTTATCTTGAAATGGCACTTTTCACAAACGATACATACAATATAGGAAATTAATACTTATCATATTTTTTATAATTATTTTACATCGTCTATGTGTAAATAAAGTCGTGATCAACCTCCAGCTTTTTCAGAAGTCTTGTAGGGATTTCTGATACTATGTTTGATGGAATTTTATCTGCAAAGAAAAAATATATGAATGAATACGTGTAATTTTAACTCTACTAAGTCTAATGACTAAATACTCATATGTACATAACAACAAACATAATAAACATTTTTAAACACAAACCAATTTAATAGCGGTAATATTAGATAAGGTACTTTCAAAAGAAATTTTAAGTGAAAACCGAAAAAATATTATCGACCAGCTGATCACTAAAGTAGGTGAAAAATATCAACTACCTACTGATAGTCACTAATCAATCTATTTGTATTATAAAGTCACACAGAACGCTCAGAAAGTCCAATCAAACTTTGGAAAAATAATCTAAGACCAATCAATCATCACCATCATCATTTCGAGTAGGCGTCACGGTCAATCGACCATGCACCTGGTGTCAGAGTTCTTTGAAACCGCCTCTCGGCCTCTGACGTGGTTCCTTTAACGACTACCAGATGGCAGCCGGGACCAACGGCTTAACGTGCCTTCCGAAGAACGGAATCATCTTTATTATCAGACAATCAGGTGATTCAAGCCTGCAATGTCCTAACCAAACTGGAAACAACTAAACAAAGTATGCATCCCGTGGGATTCGAAACCACGACCCCCGGTCTACAGGCAAACGCCCTAACCACTGGACCACGGAGGCAGTTGATGATGAAAAGACCAATCAATAAATACAAAGCACTCACCATTACACCTGTAGACCAAGTTTGACCAGATAATCATCTCCTGTGAGAAGCAGAACACGCCCAGCCTCCCCCCTCGCAGCGTCAGATCGTACACGTTTCCAGAATCAGCCACAAGTCTGTTGTTTTCGTACACCTTGAGCCGGATGAGACCGATTTTGGGTCTGTGGAGGAGACGCCAGCGGTAGGCGGTCTTCTCGCGCCAACCGACGTTACGAGGGTCTTTCCAAAGAAGAGTTACCTGATAAAATGAATTACATTTAGCTTCAACACATTAAGGTGATACCTCGGTGAACACTAGCGCCACAATCATTTAAAACTCATCATTCAATGAAAACACAAGGTACCATCACAAATTGCAAAGTTGCTAAAAGTGGCCGTTTTAAGCAATATTGCAATTTGA
Source organism: Apomyelois bistriatella (assembly GCA_947044815.1). Classification (NCBI taxonomy): domain Eukaryota; kingdom Metazoa; phylum Arthropoda; class Insecta; order Lepidoptera; family Pyralidae; genus Apomyelois; species Apomyelois bistriatella. The sequence continues at coordinate 2,864,839 of OX345705.1, forward strand.
AACTATAGGAAATTATAATTTAATATGTATAAAATTAACTTCAGATCCAGAACCTTAATTACAAAACACAGATTTTTGATAACTTGTGTTTTCAGTGAATAATGTTTTTAACTGATGGTGGCGATAGTGTTCACCAAGGTATCATCTTAAGTATGACCCATTTTGAAGCATCTCCGAACATAGTACCCGCACTACCGTATTCAATTTCGTTATTTAACTCCATTTCAAAAGGATGCCTGGGCGTCGATTCGTTAAGTCAAAACCGTATCAAAATAGTGTTTCAATAGTAGAGCTTTTTACACACTATTTACAAGAGTTATGACAGTATGATGTGATGTGAATGTAGTGTGCGGTGTGATCATCAGAAGTGATATAAAAAAATATACATTTCTTGTAACTAGTGTGTAAAAAAGCACGACAATTGAAACACTATTTTGACACGATTGTGATTTAACGTTAGCAGAATCGACACCCTGGAGGGTTACTACCGTCTCTTAAAACCATGCAAGATCCAGTGAGCAAGCGAGACAGCGCGATACATGTAAGGCGACATCTTCCTTATTCACTGGATCTTGCATGGTTTTAAGAGATGGTGGTAAGCCACCTGGAAGAAATTGCTTTTAATCGCAAAAGGCGATATAAAACGCAAAAGGCGGCCTTTTGCGTTTTGTCTATTTTTATTTTTTACCTATTTTCTGTATTCTATGTGCAATAAATATTTGTATTTGTAGTACACTCTCTCGTTCTATGTTCTCTACAGAAACATCTAGTTCAAACCAATCCTGCACCCTTAGCCGAGTGACAATTTCAAAACGCTAACGAATGTCGACAAGAACAAAATGTATGGGATTGACATAAGCTGCGGTAAATCACGTGGTCAATCTTATGTCAGTCCCATACATTTTGTTCTTGTCGTACGTCATTAACGTTTTGCGATTGTGACTTTAGCTACGCCCCCTAGTATTAGTTTTTCTTAACGCAGACGCTAGCGATTGCGTTAGCGATTTGTATGGCAAACCTGTACAGCGCCTCAGGCGGATAGTAAGGCAACTAAGAAATTCCATACAAAATCCTAGCGCTGTCGCTAGCGTCTGCGTTAAGAAAAACTCATACTAGGGACACTGTACTATCTACAAACTAACCTGATCTGGTGTAGATTCAGTGTTCCATAGCGCGTTTCTCAAAGTCTTCCCGGGGCCAGTCTTGGACTTGACCAATTTCAACTGAATGCCCGGTTCTGCCACGGAACGGAACGGCGTCGTCTGCCAGTATGTCTGTGTGTTCTTCTTCCACATCACCACGTAGAAACGTTTGTTGTTCTGGTACCTGTGTGTGTAAAGTAAGTTTTTTTGATAGTAGCCTTTTTTATTTAAGATTAACACTTTCGCTGACAGTTTACTGCCTGCGAAAGGTTTTAATTATAAGGTAATGTTTTTTTTTTTTATGTTCCACTCTCAAAATTGCTTCATCTATAACCATAGATTTGTATTGTTAGATTTTAGCAAAAGGTAAAGTCCTTTCAAGGTCTTCTATTATATATTGAGATATAATCAAAATGAGGATTTTGATTCCTATTCAAAGAGTCGATATTGTAAAAGCTTACGGTCGTGACCACAAAAATCCAAATTGGCAATTGTAGTTACTTCCAGGACTATTACTAGGCGTATATATTCTGTGATTAGAGCCCAATTTATATTATTATACTCACCCGAAAATGAATCCAACATAGTCATCATCAATCTGCGTATCCACGAAGAGTGTCCCTTCAAAGTCCACTCCACCGAAGTACTCGTACCCCACAGCCAAACCCGGGTCGGAGTTCAAAGTCTGCAGAATTTCTGCGCCCTCATTGTTGATCTCCCAATTTGGGTCCTGCTGAGATTCGCCTTCAGGGTCCAAGCGGACTGTCATGTATTTTCTAAGAAGTAAGAATAAAATTATTGATCGAATTTTTTTGCGAAAAGAAAACATTTCGGATTAGTGAATGGAAGAAGTAAATGGTAAAATATCAAAAGCAGTGTTTCTTAACATAAAATAGGAAAATAAGGTATCAAGTGGGCATAAAGTTAAAACAAATGTAATAAGTATGAAACAAAACAGATAAAATATAGAATCTTAAAATTAGGAACTACATGTTGTTTGTGTTCTAAACAAACTTCTTAATGCTATGGATAGTGTAGATCATTCTAATCAAATTATAGTAATAAATGTACCTGAAGTCAGTTCGGTGTATCTTTGAGTTGTTAGGGCAGTTGTCCAGCTCGTTGATGACTGTGTCTCCATCGTAATCATTGTCGCACGCATCTCCGATTAAATCATCTAAGTATGTCAAACATATCAATAAGCAAATTGTTAATGAATTCTTAATTTTAAGATATTTATCGTTCACATCGCTGATCGCTACTTGGCACATTAAACGGCAGAATTCAGAATACTTACATCCTGCAAATATGCCTGAGCAACCAAATAGTCACATTGAGTTATGGGAATATTGCACTCTCCGATAGATGAGGGATTAATTTTTAATACCTACTTATTATAGTGTAACTTTAAATGCAACACCCAAGAGGCCATACACCGGACCCAGAATTGATCTGACTGGAAGACACTAACTGATAGTTTGGATATGGTCACGACCCTCAGCTACGAGAAACACGACTCGAAACGAGTAGAATTATAGTGTAAACTATATTCTAGTAGTGTGTTTCAATTAGACTTACTATAAAGATCGGGATTAGCTTCTAGCGAACAAATTTCCTAAAAGTTAAGAATGCCATTACACGCATCTTCCAACTTACAACCACCCACATTAAATAAAATAAATAAATAAAATAAATAAATATATTGGGACAAATCACACAGATTGAGTTAGCCCCAAAGTAAGTTCGAGACTTGTGTTATGGGATACTAACTCAACGATAATATATTTTATAACAAATACATATATAGATAAACATCCAAGACCCAGGCCAATCAGAAAAAGACCATTTTTCATCTTGACCTGACCGGGGATCGAACCCGGGACCTCCTGAGTAGCGGTCAGGCTTGTTAACCATTACGCCACGGAGGTCGTCAATACATTATTCCAACCACTTTTTGTTTATCTACTACAGTTACTGTTGGTCCCTCTGATTAGGGGTAGTTACTATGAGAATCAGGAATGCTATCACCATCGTTATTATTTCACGCCTCTTCAATCTCACAGCCATCACCGTTTTGCATATTATACTTACTGTTAGAGTCCCTCTGATCAGGGTTAGCCACTAGTGGACAGTTATCCTGGGAGTCGGGAATGCCATCACCGTCATCATCGTCATCACACGCGTCTCCTTTCTCGTCACCGTCCACGTCTTGTTGGTCGCTGTTCGGCACATTTGGACAGTTGTCTAGACCATCTTGAATGCCGTCCCTATAATTAGAAATTCAGAATAGATGGGAAAATTGGGAAACCCTCCCGAATGAATTGAAATATAAACAGGAAATTATTAGCTAGTTGTAACTGTATTCTTAGTATACTTATTAATTACCGCGGAAATGTCGCGGGGCATTTTTTTTTTGATCTATGACTAAAGTGATCATATTCAAAACTAGCTACCTATATTGAATTGGTATTTGTAACAAATAGATAAAAAGAAATTGCCTCCGCGCGCGATTCCAAATTCTTTGTTGTAACAGATACTACTTTATTTTATTATATTTTTTTTTTTTGGAAAACATAGTCTTTAGTACACAACATAATCACTAATTTAAATCTAACGACCATTGATAGTATCGTTGAGTTAGTATCCTACAAGTCTCGAACTAATAGCTTTAGGGCTAGCTCAATCTGTGTGATTTGTCCGTATATATTTATTTTTATATTTTTATTTACATGTTCTCGCATATATATTTCTAAATTGCTTGTCTGACTTTCATTCTTAAGCTTTCGCCTTTCCGAGGAATCGATTTATTTTATAGACGTTATTGTTGTGTTTGATAATCAAAACTTCATCTTACCTATCTCTATCAACATCGCTGTCACAAGCGTCGCCAACATTGTCGCGGTCGACGTCCTCTTGCGATGGATTGCGTACGCGCGGACAGTTGTCGCACGCATCTCCAACCCTGTCTCCGTCCATATCATCTTGCCTTGGGTTATATACAATGGGACAATTATCCTCTTCGTTGGGGATACCTTAACAAATAAACAAAATCTAAATTTCTAATGTAAAAGTTACGGTTTTGCGAATTAACAAGTCTTTATCACATAATATTGCCCGAGAAAAACCACCATCAAACTTATAACAAATACCTACTTATATGTTACTAGCTGTTCCTCGCGGCTTCGCCCCGTGGGAGACTCGGTTATATTACGCCCAAAAGTAGCCTACTATATTTGACCTCAGATCGTTAACTACATCCCTACCTAATTTCATCACAATCGGTCCAGCAGTTTAGCCGTGAAGAGGTGACAGACAGACTTCCGCATTTATGATATTAGTATGGATTTATTTTTAAGGTATACAATAAACGTATGTAGGCCCACTAGCAAAGAAAATATACACTACTCGTATGCTACTAGGCGTTGCCTCCCTTTTCTGTTTTGGATAGACTTCTTTATGGCCGTTCGATCTTTATCAAAGACAAAGTTAACTCATTTGTTTTTAGATGCAGATATGATAACATCAGATATTTTCAATATTGGCTTAGGTGGCTTCTCACATACTCATAATCTCACACATCGGTGAGTTGCCCCCGAGCTTGTTTTGTCAGGGGAATTTCACTCGACTGTGTGTGAGAAGACTACTATGAGTATATGAGTAGCCACCTAAGTCTAATATTTTACTGCTCTTAAAATATTTAATGTCTGAGAATAATATAAGAAAAGTATTTGCTTAAATTCTTTGTCCCTACCTATTTTTCATTTGCCTAAGTTAAATGTATTCAAAATGACTTACCATCGTTATCCATGTCAGGATCGCACACATCGCCTATGCCATCCTTATCAGTATCAACTTGTTCAGGATTGTACCTCCTGGGGCAGTTATCACAAACGTCTCCTCGTTTGTCACTACGGTCTTCGTCGCGGTCGAGTTGATCAGGGTTTGCTATTAATGGGCAGTTGTCCTGGAATATTTAATGCTATGAATCAGGAATTCTAGAGAGCATGATTCTTGTGGAGCACTAGTTTGCATACGAAGCAAGAAATTTTAATGTTTACAATTTCAAATATGGTAGTTACTCTACAGAAATAGGAAATCGTGCGCGGTTTGGCGACAGTAATTTTTTAAGAATCTATGAGTTACATAGTTTACTTAAATTTCTTCTTCGTAGTTAAAGGTTGACACAATCTATTATATTTAAACCAAGTCGAATCCATCTAACTTTTACTAATGACAAGTAATGTAGGCAATAATAACCATTTGAGTTTTACAATACCAGAATTAAATAGAGTATTTCAATTCTTGCACTAGGTAGACCCTAAGCTGTCTTAAGAAAAAATACTGTTAATGGAGTAATTTTCCACGCGTCATATTTTATCATCTCTCTTTCTCTCTCATCTTTTGAAAACCTCGAAATTAAAAAAGTTCCTTACCGGATGATTAGCAATGCCATCGCCATCAGCATCAGGGTCACACGAGTCTCCCATGCCATCTCCGTCCGCGTCTTCTTGACCAGAGTTAGAGACGTCTGGACAATTGTCGGCTTTGCAGTGAATCTCCGAGCAAGGCAGTTGTTGATCAGGATACCCGTCTAAATCACGATCTGGCCCACATACTGTACCGTTTCCGGCCCAACCCGTCTATATAGATACAGAAAATACAATTCCAATTAGTAATTAAATATGGTTCCTAAACCTTTTGTAGACTCTACTAATAAGACAACAATTGAAGTTAATGGTCGTAAACACAGAGGCCAAGATTGGTAATAAAGATTCAGAATCTCAGCAGCTCTGGGTTGAACAGAAACGACGTCATTGATAGAGTGAAGTAGAAGCGAGCAGTTAGGAGAGTGGACCCTTTCGTAAGACGGAAACCTCGATAGGAGTATGATGATGAAAGGTAAAGCCTCAGGCTTTAATTCCGCCCTTTACAATTGTGGAATAAAGTAAAAAAAAGTGTCCATCCAAGATAGTGTCCATTATCTATCAAAAGGTAGTTTTCATGAGCAGGCTCTATCAGGAATATACCACCTTCTGATAGAAAACCGATGTGAAATAATGTTCCAGTTAATCGGCCAGGGACCTCGAATCGAAAGCGCTAAAATGAGAAGTTTCTCATTCAATCAATATCGAGTGTTTTGTTGAATAGCTAGCGAATAATTCGATTTCCATGCGGCAATAAGTGACAACAAATTGCTCCGTTTCGGGTAACCTTACGCGCTCCTTTATGATGCTAAGATTGCACTTGCATCGGGATGTACAAAAGAGAATACTAGTTACCTCTACGTTTGGCACTGAGTTATGGATTGGTTTTTATTTCGCTTGTCAACTTAGTTTATCTACTTATAGATACTAATATTATAAAGAGAAAAGATATAGATTGTATGTTTGTATCGAATAGACTTCGAAACTCCTGGACAGATTTGCAATTGTAAAATTCTTTCACCGTTGGAAAGCCACACTATCCTTAAGTGACATAGAGTGCTAGTAGGTTATAAAACTAAGTGTTATATATGAAAGTAAGTAATAAGTATTTTTGTTTAGAGTATCTAAATAGAGTATTGTGTTTTTGCTTTGATAAATGTCTCGACAATATTTAAGTCACACTTCTAAAATATTACAAAGAGGTATTTTAAAGAAAAGCCTTAATCAAAGTACAAATTTTAATAACCCTTCAGCCGTTCAAAGCACTAGAAAATTTGGAACTGGTTTTATAAAACTGCTACAGGACATAGGTGAAAAACATTCCAAACAAAAATAAAGAATTATCATAACATCTCATACGTCATAAGGATATTATTTTATTTAAAAGGTAACAAACATTAAAATAATAATAACAATTCATAACATACTTACAGCACAGATACACTTAGCCCCGTAGCCACAAACAGCATTGTACCGACGGCAGTGGGCCGGGTCGCAGCGAATGGTCAAAGACTCAGGGTCAAAATCAGGTCGCGGGTAGCAGGGGCGGGTTGTGTTGATGTAGTAGTTGCCACCACAAGGCACACACGTGTAGGAACCCTGTAGGAATTATATTGATTGATCATATATAGAGAACTTGTAGGGAGATCAAGCAGGTGTGACTGGAAAGAGATGCGAAATGCTAGTACAGCGCACTCTCCCAAGATTCGGCTCGTATAACCGAGAGGTTGGTAGAGCCATGGGAGGTGGAGGGAAGTGATCATATATACCATTGATGATTGCATAGATAGGCGACACTAATTAGAGAACTTGTAGGGAGATCAAGCAGGTGCGACTGGAAAGAGATGCGAAATGCTAGTACAGCGCACTCTCCCAAGATTCGGCTCGTATAACCGAGAGGTTGGTAGAGCCATGGGAGGTGGAGGGAAGTGATCATATATACCATTGATGATTGCATAGATAGGCGACACTAATTAGAGAACTTGTAGGGAGATCAAGCAGGTGCGACTGGAAAGAGATGCGAAATGCTAGTACAGATAGATAGATAGATAAACTCTTTATTTGTTGCTGCAATCACACATGTAAAAACAGTGAGGACATAGGTACTACCATTACAATACAATTCAACACAAAACATAAATAAGAACTCTTAGTTCATGTGTGCGTTGCAGCAATACAAAAAGGTCATAGCTCAGCAGTATTATTGCTCGGAGAGCAATACGCTGATTTTCAGCTACAGCCTAGGTGCGAGTGCCATTCAAATATAGGAAATAAGTAAGATATATGAATAAATATTAAGAAAGAAGAATACATAATATAGAGCAAAGACTTGAAATATGTGAGTAAACAGTCAACTCATAGGTAAAATAGTCTTAAAATAAAATACATAAAATTGATAAACTTGATAATATCATCACACCAACAAACCAAGACTCAGCAATAGCACCCTCTACCGGCGACGACGCGTTGGATTATTTATCTTTTGTAGATCTAATAAATGAATGCGAAATTTATCTTTAAATAAATTAATTGAGGTGTACTGCCTAATAGGGGGAGGGATATTGTTCCAACACTTCGTCGCCTGGTATCGGAAGCTACCCCTGAATGCAGCAGTTTTATGCCAATAGACCAGTAACGGGGGCCGGCATGTTCTCGCATTATTATTAGGATCAAATTTTAGCTTAGAATGAAGGTACTTAGGGATACCTCTTTTTACGATTCCAAAGAGTAAGGTTGCCAGATGTAGCTGCCTACGCGCGTCCATGTTCAACATCGATGCGTCATTGAGGTATGGTGTAATATGAGATCGTGGAGGAATATTGAAGCAGAATCTGCAACAGGCGTTCTGGACTCGTTGAACCAGACGCCGTGTCCTGTCCAATAAACGAGGACCAAACACAACATCTCCGTAGTTCAGTCGCGAAAGCACCAGAGACTCACACAATCTAACGCGGACCGCCTCGGTCAAAAGATAACGAATTTTATACAAGACTTTAAGACGAAAAAAGCAATTCTTAACAACGTCCAGCACATGCTTCTCGAATCTTAGCTCGCTATCCATAAGTATGCCCAAATTTTTAGCCTCATTCACCCTTTCCACCGTCTTATCGAGCAATTTTATCGTAGGATTACTATTGATAATTTTGTCAACCTGTACTCTTGAACCGAGAATCATGTGCTTAGATTTTAAAGGATTAAGGACAAGAGAATTTTTTAGGGACCACTCAGCGATATTATTCAGGTCTTGGTTCATTTTCTCAACCGCATCATGTATCTCATCAGGTGCACAAGACAGATACAGCTGCACATCATCCGCATAACAATGGAATCTGCAGTGTTTTATTACACTTGATAAATCAGCACAGTAAATTATGAAGAGGAGTGGACCGAGTATGGACCCCTGAGGAATGCCACGATTCACAGATCGAGGGTGAGAGACGCTGTATGAACCATCTTCCCTCAAAAGCTTCACTCGCTGACATCGACCATGTAAATAGCTATGAAACCATCTAATGCAGTTATGATCCAAGCCATAATATGATAGTTTTGAAAGAAGCAAGGGTATATCGAGACTATCAAAGGCACGCGAATAGTCCAGCAAAGTTAGGATGGTACCACGACCATCATCCAGATCAGCCAAAATGTTATCTGTGACATCTAATAACGCTGTGAGGGTACTTCGGTTCTTGCGAAAGCCAGACTGGTACAACGGTAAAATATTATTCGACTCTATGTACTTTGATAACTGTAAATGGGCCGCCTTCTCAAGAACTTTGGAAAGGTAAGGCAGTAGGCTAATTGGCCTAAGTTCAGCTAAATTAGTTGGGTTATTGGTTTTAGGGATCGGAGTGACCACAGCCTCTCTCCACTGAGGCGGAAAAGAGCCTGAAAGGAGTGACAGGTTTACAATTCTAGTGATAGTGCTCAAGGAAGAAGGTAGGGTCAGAAGAATCATATCTCGACTGATACCATCACATCCAGTAGCGTTAGATTTGACAGACATTATTATTTTCTCAACATCATTTTCTGCTAGAGGTTGAAATTGAAAGACAGAATCATTAAATCGATGAAATTCAAAAAATGTCAAATTTGATAAATTATTTGCACTGGTAACGGGTATATTAAGAAAATGATTGTTTATATCGTTGGGGTTGTCAAAGGATTTCGGTAACATGTCACTTTTACTAGGATCTACGAGAATCTTGTCTTTCAAATTCTTCCAAAATGTTTTACTATTACATATTTGGGAGTTTATGTGGTAATTAAAATATGCAGTCTTTTCGCTAGCTATGGCTTTCTTAACCATCCTTTTAAGGTCAGCATAATATTTTTTGTCATTGTTTGATTTGGTTTGTAGGTACTTTTCGCGAGCCCGATCACGCAGGTCTATCATTATCCTGCACGTGTCCGTTACCCATGGAAGCGAATGACAATGCCCAATTTTAATTTTTTTAGCAGGTGCATGTTCGTCAAAAAGTTTTAGTACTAGTGTGGTAAATCTGTCCACCATAGATTCAACATCATTAAGTACAGAAAAAGTGTCCCAGTCGATCGAATTCAAATCCAGATTAAATTTATCCATGTCAATTGTTTTTAGTGATCGGTGAGATATATATTTAGGGGGTATTTTAGGTTTCTTCAAAAGCAAATGAACATTAATCATGGCATGCCCATCTATACAACCAGTTATATTCGTGACCGTAACTTCACGCACAGGGGCGTTTGTGCATACTACATCTATTAGTTTCTTGGAATGTGATGTGAAGTGCGTGGGTTCAGTGACTACTTGAGTAAGGTCTACATATTGCAGGTAGTTATTAAACTTTATGGTTTTGTCATCTGACAAATTCAACATATCTATATTGACATCTCCAAGAAACACCACGTAATCATGATCCGAGAAGTGTACAGTTGAAGCAGTCAACGCGTCAATGAATTTATCAACATTGATCCATTTCGTCCTATAAGCTGTACCAATAGCGACCGTGTATCCGTTAATACGCATAGACAACCACATCTGTTCAATGTCTGCGTCAGGGTGCTTAACGACACGGACGCGCAACCCTCGCCTCACGTAGAAGCCAACTCCACCTCCGCAGCCACGTTTCATATGTAAGGGACGCGGGCTGGCGAGCAGTCGGTAGCCCGGCGGAGCAGGTGCGCCGGCCTCTTGGCCCGATTTCAACCAAGTCTCATTAATTGCAACTATATCGGCTTGAAAGCGGGACATAGCTATCAGAAAGTCATCCTGCTTTGTGTTCAATGAACCGGGATTAAAAAGTCCGAGTTTAAAGTATTGGGTCTTTGGTGCCATCAAAGAGACAAAACATCAGAGGGCAGCAGGTAAATATAATAGCGAATCACAGTATAAAACCTGACTTCTAGATAGCACATAAAATAAACGTAAAATATACAAAGATAGCACATAAAATATACATAAAATTTATTTAGAAATAATATAAATAGATATAAATATGTGGTGTATATATTAATTGAAAGCTGATGCACAAAGTATCCACCGTTTTGGGCTGCTGCAACACACACTATCAATTTCTCGTAAAATAATTTCATCAGAATGTAGGGAAAGACGCAGTATAGTAGAACAATTAGGGTAAGAAATGTTGAGTGACATATAGACAAAAAAATTGATGCTAATATATCATTACTACAGTTAATCAGTAAAAATAACAAATGCAAAGAATGATGATACAACGCAAGTATCTTGCATTGCATGTCATGCACGACCGGGAACAGTAGGTACGATGTATATATTTTTTTAAGCGACATACAATGATATTTTAAACACGTACCACACAAACATTTTAATATCATGGTGAAATTAAAAACAAAAAAAAATATTTGCACATACTTAAGAGCTAGTAAAATAAAGAAATATTCGACACAATGATCCATATAAAACAGATCAGAATACTTCATGCAAGAATTTGAACAAGATAAGAGTATTCCAGTTTCACCAGGGCAACAATTATTGACATTAGAGGCCAAGGTATACAGAAATGAATATGCAAAAGGAACTATTTTAATACAGAGAAGATCTGGGGCAATAATAATTAAAGTTTTGACTAAGACGCCACTAGTCCACCCATTAAGTATAAATTCAAAATTGGTGTTCAGATAGAAGATCCCATTCTCATTATTATATACCCGGACCAGGACTAACGGTACCAAGGCCAAAAACACGTGTTATGTCCTGTTCATTACGCAAGCGGTGCCGGGTCGAGTCAGGTGACTGACTCCTACGGGCATATATACGGCCGTCTCTGGTCCAAACAAATCGCCATCTGTGCTGTGCCGCCAACTCACGAGCTTGGCGATACAATTGACGGTTAGTTCTTGTTAATCGTTCGTTAATGTAGAACCGGCGTGGGGGGGCAGGTAGCCCCACTCCTTCAGATGTGGCGCCGCGGCGAACGCGCGCCGCTCGTATGAGCTGATCACGAAGCGCGCGACGCGCCAGCCGCACGACGATCAGCCGGGGTCGCGGCCCCGACACAGCCTCCGGCACAATCGGCTGCTGCACCGGGACCCGACCCACGCGTGAGATACTGACCAGGTCCTCATCTGCAAGTTTGACGCCTAACTTATTGGCCAGTGTGATTACTATATGAGGCAGGCTCTCCCCGGGCTGTTCCGCTACACAGCTTATTTCAACATCATTCAGTAACAGGTCCTGATCACGGTCATTAAGCTCAGCTTTTAAATCAGCGATGGAGCTCAGTAAGGATTGCTCAACATCGCTGCTTACGGTCCCACAATCCTTGGCCATATGTTCAAGACTATCTACGCGCGCCTGCAGCTGTTCGATTTTCTTATCATTAGCGTCCAATCTTAAATTAATTTTTTCTAGAGTATCCGTCATCAGTTTCATGTGCGCCCGATTGAATTTCCTATCCTCTCCATACTCCTCCCTAAACTGGCGCAGTTCAAGAAACAGCACATGTGCGTCTGCAATTTCAATGGTTTCGTTGGAGGCCGTAGTGTTCATATTAGAGGAGATAGGTAAGATTACAGAATCATCCTCCAGCTGTCTTATAGGACTCGCTTCCAATGTCGCCACCCCTCGACGCAGTGTTATTCCATCCAACGCCCCACGGACTGGTGTGTTGGTATTATCCGATCGGGGCTGCCTGCAGACACACAACGGACACTTCCAGGTTGCTCTGTGTTCATGTGTTAATGTATTATAAAATCGTTGCTCTGATACATTTGCGCAGGCGAGGTCGTATTTTTGCCCACATGCATTACAAATCAGGTATTGGCTATTTACAATTGGTTTCAAACAACCAGCACAATTACGATTATCCTCCATAGTAACAAAAAAAAAAAAAAAGCTGGATAAAAATAATATGCTATGATCGGGTCGTAGGGCTCGAACCAGTAATGTTCCGGATGTAAAAAAATAAAAATGATAAAAACAAAACAAGAAAATAATATTCTATGTTTGATCTGAGATTCGATCTGGTGCTCACGAGAGTAAGTGCCGCGCGTACTACCGCTACGCCAAGACCAGCTTCAATGGATTTACAAAAATTGCGTATATATGTCTCTGTGGCATAGAATCACTAGGACGTAATGACGATAATATTCTTCCACCGCCCGACCACAGCACAAATACAATGTTCACAAGAATATTCACTGTGTTTTGATCACTCTTCACAACAAATTCACATTAACAGGAACAAGATGAAACGAGTAATTTGCACTATTCAAACACCCATGAGTTGTACTTTAAGTTGATATAACTTTTATAACGTAACTCGTAGCAAATACAACAAAATAATTTTATTCTTATAGGAGCGTGATAAATACGTCTGGTACGTTTAGAAGCGCACTCTCCCAAGATTCGGCTCGTATAACCGAGAGGTTGGTAGAGCCATGGGAGGTGGAGGGAAGTGATCATATATACCATTGATGATTGCATAGATAGGCGACACTAATTAGAGAACTTGTAGGGAGATCAAGCAGGTGCGACTGGAAAGAGATGCGAAATGCTAGTACAGCGCACTCTCCCAAGATTCGGCTCGTATAACCGAGAGGTTGGTAGAGCCATGGGAGGTGGAGGGAAGTGATCATATATACCATTGATGATTGCATAGACAGGCGACACTAATTAGAGAACTTGTAGGGAGATCAAGCAGGTGCGACTGGAAAGAGATGCGAAATGCTAGTATAGCGCACTCTCCCGAGATTCGGCTCGTGTAACCGAGAGGTTGGTAGAGCCATGGGAGGTGGAGGGAGTAATCATATAAACCTTCTTCTTCGTCCGAGCGTGTTTCCCGGTTACATCTTCAAGCTTACGCTTCAGAGCCCAGCCCAGCCCTACGCTATTAATCATGGTCCTGATTTGGCGGCACTGGTTATTACAATGCAGCGACTGCCGTCTGACATCCGAAACCCTTTTTACAGGGAAACCAGACCCACAGGAACATGACCCGGGTGTTAGTGGCCAACACTGTCAGATTTTTCATAGCCTAACGACTGCCATCTACCGAACAGCCTGGACCAACGGCTCAACGTGCCTTCCGAAGCACAAAAGATTCCTCTTGAACCACTCTCTCTATTAAAAAACCGCATCAAAATCCGTTGAATAGTTTTAAAGATTTAAGCATACAAAGGGACATAGGGACAGAGAAAGCGACTTTGTTTTATACTATGTAGTGATGTATTGATGGTGATATATTCTGTAAACAAGTGTACAATTTACAAAATGAATATTTATAAATATCAGTTTCATTAGGGAAGTTTAAATCAACTCCACTCTCGATTCTGATAACGAGATAAAATATGCACGGACGCTACATCAGTGATGGATTATATTTTATAAGAGACACAGCATATATATTATCATCAGATCATAGTTTTGAAAATTTACTAATGACAAAAGACAGGCAGGTGTATGGAAAATTATTCCATGGCCAGTTTTATATAAAAACTTATAGGAACTTCAACACTACATTTCTTACAAAAACTCACCGGAGTATTCACACACAGCCTCCCTCTAGGACAGTCAGCTCTGCCATCGCTACATTCATCGATGTCCACACACTGTTCCCTTCTCGTCTCATCTCCTGAGCCCCTCCACCCTGAGCTACCCTCGTATCCGGGAGGACAAGGACCGCAAGTGAACCCGCCATCTTCATTCCGACAGGAAACCAGGTCATCACAGGGGCGAATTAGGTCGCATTCGTCTATGTCTGAGCATTTGTAACCTAAAACAATTTATTGCTGCAGTTTCTAGGAAGTACAAAAAAAAAATATTTTTTTTAAATATTATGTATAATGTTTGTAAACACTTGTTTATTGAGGAAACGCTTGATATTATAGGTACAATAACTTTGACCCAAATTTCAAAACAGTGGTGATTTTTACTATATGAAAACGATAACATTGTTTATTTTTTATTTATCTTTGATCGTATTATACATGGAAAAAGAGGTCGGTCCATCTTACGATTTTAATGAACCGTGCAATTTTTAAAGCATTATAACGAGAAATCTTTCTCCCATACTGCTTCACGCAATAGCTATAATAACACAAAAGGTAGTTCAGAAAAATTAATACAAATTTCCCTTTATACAGCTCAGTGACCACGAAATCGATGCATCGGACAGATTCGGACAGCACGTTGTAAGTTAATGAAGGTAATTGCTGTGTCCTATATCTCGTATGTCCAATATTCGAATATCGTGTGCAATGTGTCCGACATGCATTCAAAGAATATCATGTTGCATTTCAGTAGATCGCTACACGTTCTGTTTTAACATAAGTAAACTTAAGAGATTGGGGTAAGTAGTTTAATAAAATAAGTGTCACAATACCTTTCTCATTACATCACAATATCGTCTAAATAGCATGAAGTAATTTCAACACTACATTGAGATTCGCTGATAAGTTCTCAATTTTTGTTATTCTTATCTATTTAAGTACTTACCATTCCACTCATACCCGCTGGGACAAGTCTCGCACTCGTAAAACGGACTAAACCCAGTTGGACGGCATGGTCTGTCCCCACATGGTCTGTGTGAATCGCATACGTGCTGGCAATGTATCCCATCTCCACTGTAGCCTTTAGGGCAGGGTCCGCAAAGAGGCCCATCGGCACTTTCACGGCATTCCACTCCTAGGGTAAACATTAAAATAATTAAAAGTTTTTTTTTTATATATTGTAACTCCTTCTCACTCTACTGCTGAGTGAAGTTAAATGGACTTTAGTACATGGCCAGGTACCTAAAACAAATCTTTTTATTTTGTTTTTTTTTTTAGAAGCAAATGTTCCATTTCTGATATTCCCACGGGAGCGAAGTCTAAAAGCTGGTGCTACTTTCTTAGCCTTTCATAAGTAAGAATGTTTAATATTTGTAATATGGAAAGCTATTGCAGACGCATACATTTATATATTTTATTTTATTATATTTAAATGTAATATGAGAAAGTTTTTGTTTTAAACTAAATGTGTAAAACATTAGTACCAAGGCAAATAATATTACTTTGCTCTGAAAATTCACCACTGCCAAGAATTTCGAAGCATGCAGCATTATTTACGCTATAAAGGTAAGCTGAGTTCAAAATTTTAGATGTCAAGGTACTTCGTGCTTTGATACAGTATACATATAGTGAGAAGTTTTCTTAAGTGTTTTTGTTTTTATTTTTTAGGGTTAAGACTACTTGAGATTTCAACGTGAAATATTTTTGATTTGTATTTTACAATTGAAAAGAGATCTATGAGAACATAGTGTGATAAAAGCAGGTTCATTTACTACATTTTCCTAAAAAAAAATATTTTATAAATTCAACAGGAATTTCGCTCAACTCTCAGAACACACATAAAATATACTCTTATTATGTAAGTTCGAGATCTAATTAGTATCAAGCAACTCTTTTAATTCCACCTTTACTACATCAGTGCTGCACAATGTAAGGAAAAGTTGAAAAACTTGTAAAAGTATTCCTTTATGTGTGCCAAGGATGGAAGTTTGAAGAGCCATTATAAAATAGTTTTATGAAACCATTTTAGTTTACTTATTTCTCACCATAGACCGCGAGAATATAAAAGCTATTTATATTTGTTAGTTAAAGAGAAATAAACTTAGACTTGGAGTTTCGTGATAAGGAATAGAATTGAGGATATTTTCGGAAAAATCTTTTGACAGCATTAGAATTTTCACATAATATGTCATCAGTACCATAATTTATCTTGACGAATGGTTTTCGCCGCAGGTTTTTAAAGCGAGGCGATCATCATCATCATAATTTCATCTGCAGGCTGTCGCCTGCTGAACATAGGCCTAGGATTTCCAGAACGACCGGTTGTAAGCGGCCTGCATCCAGCGCTTGACCTGTGACCTTGTTCAGGTGATGGCTATCTGGTCTGCAGATGTCCGATGCTGGGCTTGCCCTTGCGTGGTCGCCATTCAAGAACCGTTTCAGGCTATTATCATTATTATTTGGTGAGTGAAATAGTGTTGAATGTAGAAGTTATGAAATAAAAATTTCAAGAACTTACCTTGATAGCAGGAGTTTTCGTTGCAGGATATCCTATAGCACTGTTCTCCATTGCCCTGGTAGCCGGATGGGCAGGATCCGCAACGGTAGCTACCATCAGGAAGATCTTGGCATGGCACACCTACAAAAAATCCATCAATTTCAAGATTTACCTATATTTTTTATTTTTTTTTTTATCCCTGGCTCCACGTCTTCTTGGAAATGCTGTTGTTGATTATTTCCATTCCATGGTAATAAAATACTGGAACTTCTTCTAAGGAAGTCGACACTGATAAATTATAATTTTTAAGGACAAAGACTCCGTTTTTGTCAGTGGCTTCGTACCTGAAGTACTGTACTGTCATTCAGTGCAAGATAAAATATGGGTCATGGTCTGCACTTTCCTGCTTCGAAACCATATGGCCTGGGAGTAAAATTTATTACAGATCATGATAATGTGGTTTCAAAGTTCAAAGTCATCGTTAGGTACTTACTATGTGGTTGTAATAAACAACGACACTGAAATGTAAGTACAATTTCTAAAACTTGCCTTTTGCGCTTTTAACTAAGGTTTATTGTAATTTATTTTAATTAATTTATGTATAATAAAGGGTTTTGTTTCATATTGTTTTCAAATTCAAATTGTTTATTTTCAATATAGGATATTCTTATCACTTATTGACGTCAATTGTAACTTATTTTATGTCTACTACCACTTTCAAAACGCAAGTGGAGAAGAAGCGGCACCACAAACTCCACTGCAGCATTTCAAAGACGTCAATTCACAAAATTTCAGTCAGTTTTGTACTCACGGCCCCCGAAGCAAGGATTGGAGCTGCAGACAGACACACAAGTCTGTCCGTCGCTGGTCTGCGCGCCCGGGCAGCGCTGGCAGCGGTAACCGCGCTCGCTGTCCAGGCAGTACTCGCCTGAAGAATGTACAATTTATTCGCTTCATTTTCATTAGACTTCAATAAGCCTTATAAGTATAGCACCGAAGGCATTGTAGGGTTATTTTACTTATTGATTTTGAAGCTTATATGAGTTTGTTTGTAATAACTTTATTGTACCAAAAAAAAAGTAAATACAGCATTCAATTAAAACAGAAATACAATGGCGGACTTATCCCAGAAAGGGATATCTTACAGTCAACTAACGAGTGAGAGAGAGTATGCTTGTGATGTGATTGCGACGATTGTAAAAAACGTGTTATTGTGAAAAAGACCAAAAATAATAATAAAAATGCAATAACTATAGTCTTCTTTGATCTTTTCTGATCAAATAGTTTATTTAAAAAGGTATAAGTTGTTTATATCATAATTACTTTTCTATTCATAATTAAATTACTTATTAGAAATGCATGTAACCTCTGTTCAATGACTAGAATGAAATAATTAATAATATTATGAATCAACATGTTAATTTTGTATGCCTGCTGGCGCACACAGAGAACTGTTCTGAATTTGTAAAACCTTTTGTGTAACCTGTGTATGACAAAAATAAATGATTATGATATGATATGATATTATGATATAAGGTGTCAATCCTGATTTATTATATTTACCTCTAGAACAAGGCCTCCTGTCACAAGTGATGGGTCTGCACCTTCGTCCGTCGCCCTCCATGCCTTCAGGACATGGTCCACATTGCACGCCAGTAGGTATATTACGGCATTCAACGCCTGTTGTGAGTACATTTGATTCATCATTTTTATTATCCATAACCTTACCATAACCATCTATTGTTACCTTTTACCTGTATTCTACGATAAAATATTTTTATTGTTTTATATTTTTTAATAACTGTTCATTTACCGAGAGTTCTTTTTCGAAATCTGTGACTTAAAATTAACGAGTCAAATAATGTTCATTCGTTTTCTCAAGTTAACATTTTTGGGCTCAAAAGAAATCGGTGATGAAAATGAAAAGCTGTTTGAAAATCGTTTGACAAACGATTTTCAAACAGCTTTCCATTTTCATCACCGATTTCTTTTGAGGAAAAGTATAGCCCAAACAGATGCTTCAAAGAATTCTTACCCTACAGCAGTTTTATTAATTAACTCATGATCATAGGCATTTTAAATCTGCTTATTGCTTATATATTATGCCTTATTATTTATTTGCTATTCTTGGAAAAAGTTGTTCAGTCAATATGGTTCCCTATAGTTTTGTTGATCATAACAAAATTCAAGGTTAAATTCTGAATATTATCCATTTTTTCCAGCATAGAGTTAATTTTGCCTGCTTTCGCTTAATGTAAAAATAGTTTTATTGTTTCACAAATAATAAATTTATGAAACAATAAAACTATTTAATTAATAATGACCTTAATCCTCGGTTTATTGGTTGATATGATTCACCTTGATTGAAGTTTAATTATGCAAAATTTATCATGGGTTTATCAAGCTATTTCATTAGCTCTGTATGGAATGATATCTAATTGGAATTTCATTTGTTCAAATCAGCCTACAGAGTCACTAAGCCCCCACTACCGGTTCAATCAGTATCAATTAGTACATTTAAAGGTCGATCAAGCAAAGTGGGTGCCAAATCACTCTGTAGGCATAAAGGAGGATCTTAGAAATAAAACAAGATACACATTACAATTATTTAATGAAAACCCACACGGTTGCTTGATTTACCTTGGCATGTACAAAATAATGGTAAACTTTGAGATGTTGGTAACATTATAAAAGAAAGTATTAGTATGTATAGTTCAAAATTTTAGGATATTGTTATTTAGTACTAAGTAGTAGTAATAAATGCAAGAAATATCTACAATAAATAGAAAAGAGATATTATAATAAAAAATAAAAGTTAGACTAAAATACAGAAGTTTAAGGTTTACTAAAGTTAAATTCTTTGATTCGTAAGCTTACTTCTCGAAAAGAACATTGCTATTGAAATACCTGTTTTATTGTAAGTCTTAAAGTTGCAATTATTAATCAATCAATGCATGATTACTTACTAACCCTAGCATTAAAGTTAAAAAGACATAATATCTAAAAAAATTAAAAAAAATGTTAATTGAAGAATAGAAGACCCAAAAAATAATATAGCATATGGATCCTTGGAAAATCACAAATTAACTGATGATATAGAAGAATAGTCTAAAATACTAAGAAAGTTAAATGGTCAAAATTGTTCAATAACCCTCGTAACAAGTTGATCCAGTGCAGGTTTCCACGCGAGGCTGGTTGTTGCAGCACTGGCGAAGTTGGCCTCTCAAGTTGTCTATGGTTCCTTTCTGGCCAGCTATCTCGTTTCGAAGGTGGTCTATGGTCTGCCGCAGCATTTGTAGTTGACGGACTACCTCATCTGTAAGAGATGAAAATCTTTTGAATTTCTAGTAAAATAACTATTGAAACTAAGGCAGAAATTAGAACACAATGAATATATAAAATTATATTTTTCATTTTCTTTCGTGTTGTCTGTTACAAGAGTTGAATTAACATTATACACTCTGGTGTCAGAGTTTATCAATCTAAAATATGTTTCATTATAATATATGATCATAAAGCTTCATCATAATCATTTCAGTCACAAAGTTCTGTGCTGAACATTGACCCTCTCTTATTTTCCAATATGACTGTTTTCAAAATGTCCACATCCAGCCAGCGAATGTCTACCTAAATGTATAGGAAGATTCTTACATACATACATATAATCACGTCTTTATCCCATACTACGGGGTAGACAGAGCCTAGAGCCATAAGACCTTAGGCCACGTTTAGCATAATGGTGGTTGAAACAGGAATTTGAAGGAAAAATCGAGTCCTCCGCTCTTTGCGCAGTCCTGAATAATATTTATTTAACTATATCACAATAAAACACGTTAGTTCTTCAGACATGACTTTTGAGTTATATTTCTTTTTGAATACATGTGACAGATTATTTATAAAACAAACCATAAATCTTATTGACCAGTATCATCTGCTCAACACGCACCCTTAATCTGCCACATTCATTCAACAGCCTTTCGAACATGCACACCCTCAGTTCTAACATTCTCATCCTGATTCATACAAACGTTCATACCCCAAATCCGTACAAACATTCATACTAACAGTTCGCACCCTTAAGTTAATGTTAAGATAAACCATTACAAAAATAAAACGGCCCATAACCTGAAGGAAAAATCGAGTCCTCCGCTCTTTGCGCAGTCCTGAATAATATTTATTTAACTATATCACAATAAAACACGTTAGTTCTTCAGACATGACTTTTGTTATATTTCTTTTTGAATACATGGGACACATTATTTATAAAACAAACCATAAATCTTATTGACCAGTATCATCTGCTCAACAGAATTCAATAGTGATGGTTTGCTAGCCGCATCGTCTATGTCACGATTTCCATTCAGAAAGATTCTTACAAAAATTATAAAGTAAACTTATCTTACCATCGCAAGTTTCAATCACACCCGATGGTATATCTCCTCTCTGAGATTCCGGTCGTGGCGAACGATTGCCATCAATATAATTATTATCAGTTCTGTAGTCATCTCCTAGCATTTGCTCCCTTTTCCTTCGGGCTTCTTTGGCTTTGAAATCTTTAACTTCTTCTACATCAGATTCTTCATCGTCGACTGTAAGCAATGCTGGCGGTTTGATGAGGCCGTCTTGAAGGTCACAACTTAGGGAATTAAGAGCTGCTCTTTCGCTGCTATAGACTTCAACTGGAGCATTTTCTTCGTGATACTGTAATTTTAAAAAAATCCTCGCTATAATATTCTTAAAAAATTCTTGTATGTTTGTAATGAAAAACACAGGTCATTTTTTTTTCAGTCAAAATAAGAAAAAAATTACCTCTTAAATAAATGAAGACTTGGAAAATGAGAATTCTTTGTATTCTCCTTATGTGGTATTGTCCGTTAATTGTTAGTTGTCCTATAGGTACCGTTCCCTTTCAAGTTCAATGGGCAATGTCTCAAGTTCTTCGACTTGAGACATTGCCTCACTCTCAACTCTTTCTGCCACCAAACAGCAGTACTTGCATTATTGTGTTCTGACTTGAAGAGTGAAAGAGGCAGATATATTACTGGGTACTGTGATGGAATATCTTAGGCTTTAAGTTAAACGAGCTGGTCAACCCTCAAGGTATCTCAGGCGTAAATAGAATACGATAACCACATCCATCCATCTTTCACTAATCGTTCTTATCACTAGTGTAATCGTATAAAATTATCACTACATAGTACAAAACAAAATCGCTTTCTCTATCCCTATGTCCCTTTGTATGCTTAAATCTTTAAAACAACGCAACTGATTTTGATGCGGTTTTTTTTAATAGATGGAGTGATTCAAAAGGGAGGTTTTTATGCCCATGCAAAGCCGGGGCGGGTCGCTAGTTTAACTATATTACACAATTGTAAAAGGCGGATTTAAAGCCTGGTGCTTTATCTACCATTTAACCAAATTAGTGATGCAGAGAAAGGTAAGGTAAAAACTAAAACAATCATCATTCTAATGACAGTGAATGATTCGTTCTGATGAATGATGATGGCCGAAAAACTTACCAATTTTAACTTGAGATTGCTGAACAGCCCAATCATGTTATGTTTACCCGCCATTGGGTGCCAGTGCAAGGTGTGACAGCCCACAATCAACTTCACTCTACTTGTTGTAGCCACAAGTACGAGAGTCGATTTCGGAAACGAGCCGAGGCCCCAAGAGACTGAGCGGAGAAATCCCCCATTGAGACTCTCTAAGGATACTGTGAAAGAAATAAACGCTATAGTAATTATAATTACTTATAGTTACGAAAAAGAGTGGTAGATTATTCTTTATTCCGATTTGGCTGTTGTAAGATTCAAAATCTTCGTCATTATTCTTCCACTAGCTGCTTTCTTTATATTTTACTAGCTTTCACCCGTGGCTTCGCCCGCGTATATTTCCCATAGTAATAGTGATGAAAGGTATCCTTTGTCCTTCTCAATACTTCTATCTATGTGTATGCAAAATTTCAGTAAGTTTGGTGCAGTAGATAGAGCGTGAAAGCGTAAGAAACAAACAAACGCACTTTCGAATTTAAAATATTATAGTTAGGATGAGTATTGTAGTGTAGATTTCACAAACAAGCTCTTTAACTTTATTATATTCTGATTATAAAATATTTCATCTAGAGCTTAAATGAATGTATTTATCTGTAATATCATAACTAGTGTGCAAATTTTGTTAGTTTGTAGGTATTGCTTTTAGGAAAGGAAATTTTAGAACAATTTTTGCCCGTGGTACACTTCTCTTGTCTGGTCAACCGGACCACGGAAAAAAATCTTCTGCGCCTATTTGAAAAATTAATTTACCATTAGGTACATTATTCCGAGAGAACATAGTACCACAACGCGGGTGAAGCCACGGGCAAAAATCTTTAAATATTAGTTAAGTAACAATAAATGACGGCCTTCGTGAATAGTAACAATGAGATGTGTATTTACCTTTGTTAGTCTTCTTGTTGTAATACAATGAGATGGCATCATCTTCTGCCCCCTTAACATGAAGAAGCTCCTCTCTTCTATCACTCTTCCCATGAGGACCCCGAACGACTATCGCCACTTCTCCAGTCTCGTGTGCTGAACTCGCTGCTGATATTAAATTGTTTGTGGCGTCTGAAATAAGCAGTTTAAAAAAAATTATATAGAGGTTCAAATAATTTGGAATTAATCAATTTTTTCTTTTGTAATCTATATAGAGGTTGGTGGAGATAGGAAAAATTATCATAAGTATTTTTTATAGCAACATCTACTCGTAGCTGTGTAACACTTGTGTTTGTAATTCGTTTTTAAAATCATGTGAAATTCTTCATCGTCTTTAATTATTTTCAATGAGATAGTTTCTTTGTGAAGATAGATAGCCATATTATAGGTACCTACCTGTATTATAAACCTACCAACCTACTTGTTGCATGCAAAAAATGCGACAGATTTATTGAAGATACTACATTATTATTTGAAAGTATTATTAACTAGAACAACTTACTAAATCTACTCTGACTATTGTTATCAATAGTAAATAAATTATATCTACTTTTTGATTCATCCAAAATATCTATGAACTTAAACAATACAAAACATCTAAACAACACAAAAACTCTACAATTTCGCAATCAAGTTTACAAATATAGAAATAAGGTCATTAAGACTGAGACCCAAAGCAAAGATCACAAGTTAGCAGATAAAGTGTCAATTGAATCCGTGGATTGTTGTTGATAAGAGTACTTTAACCCACTGAACTCTATTTTGCGGGATGTTTCATTTAATATTTGTATCAAACAGAAATAAGATCCTCGTGTTGTTATTCAAACAGTTAAATTGTAGAGTCAGTCCATAGTCTTTGATTTAGTATAGTATAGACTGACTGTAGATTTTAAATATTTGAATAATAACACCATATTCCAATATTTCCAATGTAGTTCCAATATTCTTATATCTTTATCAACTATTCATGAATATTCAGATAATCTACACATAAAAGAACGCCTTACTTATTGTTGGAACATGATATATTTTTAGTAAATTTTATTTGTAGTTTAACACATTTAATAAAATGAGATCATTTTCTTTTGTGACAGCATAAAATATCCCCTAAAAGGCTTATAAGGCGTTCTTCAGTCAGCCTGACCGCAGGGTATAAAAAAAAATCCAAATGCTTGACATTATCGCGGATTACGGCGTCTTTCGTTTCGACGTTATCCATCGTAATCTTGCCTTTGTTTGCTATTTTGCTATATCATAGAGCAAGAAAGGACCTTTTTTGATTCAAATGATGAATAGTGTGGTTTTTACGACATCGTTCTTGTACTTCTGGTACTTTCTAGCTGTATTTGTCACCAAGATTGACGTCGTAGACCTTTTAGGACCGATTTCTCGTAGTAGAATTAAATATTAAAAGAAAAACTAAATTTTATTCATTGTAAGTGTATAGTTTTACGAAACTAAGTTCTATTATAAAAGCTCTCTTCACACCATATATAAAGAAGACGACCGTGTATATCAGTTGAACAACTTTCACGAGATACTCAATTTTGTGCAAAAGTTCCCAGTGCCCCTAGTATGAGTTTTTTTAACGCAGACGCTAGCGACTGCGTTAGCGATTTAGTATGTCAAACCTGTACAGCGCCTCTGGCGGATAGTAAGGCAACTAAGAAATTCCATACAAAATCCTAAAGCAGTCGCTAGCGTCTGCGTTAAGAAAAACTCATACTAGGGGTACTGATGTGGAATTTATTCAATCTCTACATCTCACAAGCAAACACTTTACTAAATCTTGCTGCAGTTGCGACACTCGTGTTAGTCATGCAAAATAAACTGCTGTTACATACATTTATTTTCGGTGAGATATTACTTTCAACAAGAAAGATGATGATTTATTTTAAGTTTATTCCCTCGATAATCTAAATGCCTAATTGTTTCATATTTTGTATATTCATAGCTGTTGGTTCTCCATGAAAGTAAATAAATAAATAATTTTTTTATTCCACTTTATCATACTAACACATTCTTTTAAATAGTTTCACCATGACATCAATGGTCAATAATATAACATCTGTACCTACTGAGTATTTATTAACTCTGACTTTTTAATCTGGGGTTGATTCCCAGCGCGGGAAAATCTTTATAACCACTTATTTTCAATATTTATATTTCTGGGCGGTACTATGTGTGTTATGTGTATATTTTCTTTTCAAATTTTGTATATTTTATAGCGCAATATGGAGTACTGTTTTTAAAACATAAAATTTTTATACCTATGCTAGATGAAATAAATGAATTTTTAAATTATATTTTTATATTATCTATACTAGTATTATATATAAAGCTGAAGAGTTTGTTTGTTTGTTTGTTTGAACTCTTATAACTTGGGATCTACTAGTCGGATATGAAAAATTCTTTCTGTATATGATAGCATGATTAGGCTATCGTACATACACACCAAGGGCGAGTGAAACTGCGTGTACCAGCTAGTTATTTTATATTATTAATAATTTCATCAAACCCGCGACCGTGCTCGTAAAACATTATAAAGAAGCAAAACAACCACAAAAGGAGCTGTGAGCTAATCGTGTCGTGTCACCGGCCTCAACACTCACTGCTCTTATTATGTAGTTCAATGGAAATGGTTTTACGTAGAAACGCCAAGATAGGATTGTTTTGAAAACGTTATATGTCATTAACATTTAGATTTACTAATAAAAACATAGTGGAACGGAAAATAGAAGAGAGGAAAAGGGAGGCCAAGGAGGAATACATAGACCAAATAATAGAAATGGCTGAAGTCGATTCTTATAGAGATGTAAAATGGAAGGTTGAAGACAGAAATACGTGAAAATTACTCCACCGAGAGAACAATGTTTTTGAATTAGTATTTAATGGGACTGTATTTTCTGTTAATTTGAAGAGACTGGTTGGTGGTCAAGCATATGGTTAGGACGCGGTTACCGTAGCTTACTTACGTTCGTGATATACTTTGAGAGTTAATACTAGACTACAATAATTATTGACCAACTTATATAGTTTTTTTGTCGCATACCTACGACCTAAATAATATTATTTTGTACATATATTAGTCACAGAATATGACGTTTTAGCTTATTTATTTAACCTATTTATACAAAAACCTACAGGAGTGAGCTAACTAAGCATGAGTCAAAGGTTTGTCATCAGAAGATTTAATTTTAACCGTAACTTTGAAAAATAGCACTCTGTAGTGAAATCAAGTACTTCTCGGAGTGAAATATACTTTTTGAAAAATTTATTTCCGTAAACTCCCCATAAAATTTTCATTTAATTACAACATACTTAAGTATCTAATAATAAACAAAAAACTAAACCAATTTTGCTACTGGTAAACAAGTTTTTTGTTATAATTTAGCATTTTAATTTTTATATTTGTAAGCTTTATGTTTATTTAATTTATAATAATTCAGTTTCCTGTATGTTATTTTATAATTTATGAAATCTTAAACAATTTACTTGAAATCTTTTTGTATATGAAACTTCGAAATTGTTTAAAATAGCGTCTATTTCTTTGAAAATGTTTGGTGCAACAACAAACGAAGTATTTATTTCAATACTAAGTCAAAGTATTTCTAACAAAAACCTAATATTCTCAATTGAATCACATTACACATAGCAGTAATACAGTGATGTCACGCAGCGTTAACGGTATCAACAAAAAGTGGTCCTTCCCTTCCAAGCCCTATATGGGGCTCCTACTCCGTCCCTCATGGTGTACCATCGCTGGGACAACTGTATCGTCTATATCTGGAAACTGGACTAATTGCTTGCGGTATCTTAAAGAAAACTTTTCTTGTCATTGCGTTTATTTACATTTGAACCTTCTAGTAGCTATAGCCTTTGGCCATATAATTAATATTATATTTTGCCGAAGATTTGCTCCGCCGAAATGGTGTGTAGGCCTGAAGAGGTAACAAACAAATATACCTACAAACTCACTTTCGCATTTATAATATTAGTTGGGATTATTACGGAGACTAAATATTTTAACAAAACTTACAATTTTATTTAAAAAGATCATAAATTTGTCTCCAATATGTACTTAAATAGCATGGAATGGAACAAGACGCCATGCCCTTACAAAATAACACAGAAATGTACGTGGGTGGATGTCTTATCCACCCAAATATGGTAAGCAAACGAAACAGAATCAGCTGGCTGGTAAACAGGTTTCTCAGAACCAAAAATATAATATACTTATTCGCTATTCATATCAATTTTATTTTCACAGTGCCATTTTATCATTCTATTGTTTTCTCTTTAATCGACTTCAAAAATGGAGGAGTTTCTCAGTTGTTAGGATTTTTTTATGATTAACTAGCGCACCGCCCTGGCTTTGCATGGGCATAAAACCTTCCTCTTGAATCACTCTACCTATTAAAAAAATCACATCAAAATCCGTTGAGTCGTTTTAAAGATTTAAGCATACATAGGGATATAGGGACAGAGAAAGCGACTTTGTTTTATACTATGATACGAAACTAAGATTTGCATCATCCGCAGACGCATCGTCATTATTGCTATGAGTGAACCTGGTTTCAACTATAACATAGCCAAGTTCATTCTATGAGATCTAATGAGTCGCTAAAAATGCTAATTCCATATGATGTCACTTCATTCCAGACAACCAAGATACGTTCTTTGGTTATCGTCATTTATAGCGGTCTTAGATCTAATACTTAGTACCTAAGTATTAGATGTTCGTAATATCATAGTAAGTAATATTTTATCGATGGTAATACACCTACTATTCTGTAGTACAGAAATCTCTCAACGGATAGTACCTACCAACTTTGAACCTAAGTATACTATTCTCTTTGCCTATACTGTACTGTGTCTATACTATGCCTTCATAATTTAAAAAATATAATATAATATATTTATTTTTCAAAATATCTTAATAGGCATACAAAACATTTATAAAATAAAATCACTGCATAAACTTGTGGTTTATCTATCACTAGCGACCCGCCCCGGCTTCGCATGGGCATAAAAACCTTCCTCTTAAATCACTATCTATTTAAAAAACCGCATCATAATCCGTTGCGTAGTTTTAACGATTTAAGCATACATAGGGATATAGGGACAGAGAAAGCGACTTTATTTTATACTATGTAGTGATAACCAACCAAATTTTCGAGCTACAGACTTCCGTGTACTTAGATTTCTGATTAAAAATTACTTTCAAAGCTACCCGTTTTTTTTCTTAATAAGAAGTATTATTTAACTTCAAATATCATACACAAATAATCTCATAATTTCTAACGATATACTTCTAGGTTCTAGGTAATATGAATATACCTAATCGTTAAGTCGTCAATTTTGTTACTGAGCGAGCGTAGGCGTGAGCAGTAAATCTAAATTGAAATGATGATATCACTAGGCTGCACTCCGGGTCTGACCTTATGCAATTTTACCTATAATAATAAGTACTTAATTTAATACTTGTAAATTCGCAACAAGTAATTGCACTTAGCAACACTGAAGTTTTATTATTAACTAATTGACTAACCTAAAAAGGTAGATTTCATTTGCCTAAAAAAGAGAAAGAGCACTGAGCCAAGCCTTGCCTAGTCGTATAGTAAACGGAGAGGGAGGCCAAACTTCAGATGGCTCAGTGTTCTTTATATAGACCTCAGTAGCTGTGCGTTGAACAGAAACGACGTCTATGATCCTCGTAGTACGAAGTGGAAACGAGTAGTTAGGAGAGTGGACCCTGTCACAAGACCTTCGATAGGAAGATGATGAAAAATTTGCAAACTTTTCTTTCGAAACATTTGTACAACATATAAAAATTAAGAAAGTTTGTGTAATTTGTAAGGGGTTTTGGATGTTTATCTCTAATAAACATCCAAAAACAAGTGAGTAAACGATACGGCGCAATACATGATGTAGAGCGACATCTCACTTGCTCAATCGTTTTCGCATGGTTTTAGGATATGGTAAGCAACCAGCATGTGATCACAACAATCATAAAACTTATTATTAGAGCCCTAACAACATACTTAGGTATCTACGGTATCTTATACAAAACATATTGCCGCCTTTAATTTAATAGCCAAACATCTGCGAACACAATCACAAAGTTCCCACACTCATAATTAACTTGGAAGCTTTTATTATCGCTTGACAATTTAATTTAATTTACAAAACATGAACTATGATGCAGATGGTAACTACATTCATAGATATCAGAAACAAACAGCAGATGGGACCGCAGATGATTTTGTTCTAGCCGTCAACGTCAGTACGAGTATGTAGCCGCAGATGTATGA
Source organism: Apomyelois bistriatella (assembly GCA_947044815.1). Classification (NCBI taxonomy): domain Eukaryota; kingdom Metazoa; phylum Arthropoda; class Insecta; order Lepidoptera; family Pyralidae; genus Apomyelois; species Apomyelois bistriatella. Next base: position 2,894,698 of record OX345705.1, read on the forward strand.
TTGACAATAATACCTTTACTCGCAGATATTGAAGAGTAATTTCTTTGTAAGCGCCCCTCGTTTTTCTTATAACTTTTGTATAGGTTTATTTTGTTTATATAACTTACTAGCTGTTGCTCGCGTCTCCACCCGCGCAGGACACGTATATCGCGCCCAAAAGTAGCTTTTGTTTGAACCTTGGTTCTAATGAATATCCATACCAAATTTTATCAATGTCGGACCAACGGTTTAGCCGTGAAAGCGTAACAGACAGACAGATAGACAATTAAATAGACAGACTTTCGCATCTATAATATTAGTATGGAAATTTGGATTTACCTTCCCGTGCCACTTTCTTTCGTAAATTATAAGGTTCATATGCGACAGAACAAAATTAAATGCGGTAATACAACGTAGTCTCTTTTCACAAAGATACCAAGAATACATCATTACGAATCTGAGAAAAAGGGTCCTGCAGTTTATTGGAGACCCTTTGTGTACAAATTTTATTTATCCCAAAAGGCTTATACCCACTGAATTGAAACATTTCCATTGATATGTAGATTGAAATTTACATAGAATTTAGATATTTAGATAGTGATAACATTAAATAGCTCAAGGCTTTTATAAACACTACTACAAGTCCTAAAGGGTACGTAAAAATTCAGTATAAAAACTGATGAATCGTCAAGTTCATTATCCATCATTTGGACACTCACTTGCGTGACCATACAAGACCATATCATCCCATTACCACAGAATATATACTTACGCAAGTCAACCAATATGGTCGGAATGTCTCCAACATATGTTCCATGACCCACTAACTTTTGATTCTTCGATTTTTGGTATGACATCCATCCCAAGTGGAATGTTTGTATGAAGTGAAAAACAGTACTTCTATGCCTGGCCGCTACTCAGGAGGTTGATAGGGTTTAGGGTTTAGGCTTTTAGTTTAGGTTCCCGGGTTCGATCCCCGATCAGGCCAAGATGAAAAATGATCTTTTTCTGATGGATCTGGGTCTTGGATGTTTATCTATATATGTATTTGTTATAAAATATAATTTCGTTGAGTTAGTATCCCATAACACAAGTCTCGAACTTACTTTGGGGCTAACTCAATCTGTGTGATTTGTCCCTATATATTTATTTATTTATTTTATCTATTATCACAGACTTCTTTTCCAATATATTGTAATAACCATAATCAATACTAATATAAAAAAGCTAAAGAGTTTGTTTGTTTGAACGCTTATAACTTGGAAACTACTGGTCGGATTTGAAAAATTCTTTCTGTATATGATAGCTTGATTATTGGGGAAGTGAAACCGCGGGGAACAGCTAGTTGAAATGCCGTAGAGACCGTGCGCGATTTGCAAATTCTATGGTTAAAATAACTGAATCATGTGTGAATATTATCTCACAGCTGATCATTAGGCCTTTCTTGGTACGAAATTCTAGGTATGAAAATGTAATTGAAAAAAAAATTAACTACCCTTTAGTTACATAAAATTAAAATAATATTAAGTAAATTAGTACTTAACGATTACCTACTCATCGTCAGAAATTTCTCTAAGAAGATAAACCTTCAAGATCAGCTACAACCGCCAGTCCATCCAAATGATGAAAAGTGTTCACTTACCGACATGTCGCAAACTAAGTGTGACAAATAGATTAGCCAGGGTTTGTTTAGGATAAGACGAGAACAAGTACATAGTATGTGGTTAATTATGCCATGTTTGCAACATCTTAGAGCTAAACACTTATTTTGTACTGTAAGTGCAACTATACAGCAATTAGGTTTTTTTTTTTATATTTAAAACAGTATTTACAAATTAATGTTTATATCCATACATAAGCATATTATTATTTTTACAAAACATGCGTAGTGTATTTAAGTATCTAGATTTAATAGGCATTTAGAAACTGTTTCTGAAATCGTTGTGAGTTTTATTAGGAGAAAAGCACCTAGGTATGATCTCAAGCCAAATTACTTACGAAATAAGATGTACAAAAAGAAACAGCTCTACAATTGTACTAAACTGATTGAAAATTACTTGATATCAATTATTGCTAACGCTTTGTTACTAAGTTCATGTAACCAAGACGTAAGTATTGAATTATGTATGGCGCCTTCAGGATGTTAATTGGATAGACTGACAACGCAATATTTAGTTACGGGCATAATTAGGTGATTTGCCATAATTTAGTTAAGACTAATTTCGGCATTGTAATTCAAACTCCAACATAGTTATACTGCGTAGTAGACTTTATGGGGATATATTTTATCCTAATACCTAGTTAGAAGTATGACGAAGTCCAATTCCTTGTCTTTGCGTAAATGCAGTAAACAGCGACTAAGGGACAACTAGAAGCCGCATGTTCTTATACCTCATTCCGACAGATGATGAAACAGCATTTCCAAAAAGGGGTTCATCAGGAATGCGACCAGTCATAAAATAATGAGAAATCTTATGTCTGTACCGAAGGGAAAAATAACTACTAATCGGGAACACGGAGTTTATGTAGGTGTCAATTATTAAATCTATGAGAGGTCCCAACGCTACATATTAATTTCGCCATGTTACTCGTACATGTTTATAGCTATTCGAATAGTGTACTATGTCGAACGCCATCCTACACATTACATAGTAATGAGAGAATGGATATCTATTAAACATGAACCTCATTTACGATTACCTATTAAATAAGCTGACATCAAATTCGGCGGCTTTAATTAGTGTGATGCAAATGTTATATTAATACATTGTTTATCACATAAAATTGTTACGGCCTAGTCATTTTTAGGGTTCCGTACCTAATATATTATAATTTTAGTAATTCAAGTTTTAGTTTTAATTTTATTAATATTAGTTATTTTAGTTTATAGTTTTTTTTTACTTATTAAATATTAAATTGTAAATTTACCAAGGAAATAAAATTAAAGTCGACTAAATATGTACAAAACAAAATAGATATTTAAGTGGCGCTCCATACTCCAACAAAAAACGTGATTCTTTGCCGTATTGTATAGATAATTTGGTATGGAACCCTCAGTGCGCGAGTCCGACTCGAACTTGGCCGGTTTTATTATTAAAGCGTGACAGATCCTTGCAGTCTCATTAAAGTTTATAGAACATAAATAATTTGAACACAGTTTTACTCTGTTAGTAGTAGGATTAATTTAAACTGTTTGGTGAAGCATTCTAAACCGGGAGTTGGCAGCACTCTAGTGATACCTTCAAAACTTCGAAATTCTTATACATTTGCCTAATGTCTTGTAGTTTAGACTTAATTTCTCCAAAAGTGGACAAAGGCTGGATGTAATACAGTACTATTATATATTCTGTGGTAATACTAAGGCAACCTCTACCTAAACAGAATCTTTTATTGGCGTATGTAACGTAAGAGGATATAGAAATTTGAAATATGAAAAGGCATTACACTATTCATCTGAGTCAACGCTATCCATTAATATAAGAAAAAAAAGATTTCCAGCGAAAATAGCACGACGGCAAGCATGCTACTACCGGAATAACAACCGTCGTATTCTTGCGTTTTCAATCCCAGCTCCTCTACTAATGACGATCAAAATAGAACAGCATTCGGTTTTAGTTCACTGTTGTGTTAATTACCAACTTTTGAAGTTCTAATTTCAATTTTGTTCTAGGATAGCTAAGAATTTGGAATCGCGCGCGGTCTTGAGGCATTTATTTTAAACTATGTACGATAGTATTTATTATTCAATCGATATAATCAGTCGAATATAGCTATTAACGTAGTTCTAAGTGTGGTAGTGAGAACAAAATATATTTTTTTACCTTCGTCCATTGTGAGAGCACTGACCATCGTTGCCAAGACCATCAGCGCCAGGGCACTCGGATGCATGGCTTTAAAAGCCATGTTTGGAACCTGTGCAAAATTAACAGGAATTATATTTAATAGAATATTATCATGTGGGGAAACAAATTCATTGACCCCGCACACCTAGTGTCTAGAGATTTTCCAAACCGCCTCTTGGTCTTTGACATGGTTTTTGACGATCACGCCTGTACCACTGGACCATAGACTAGAGGCAATTATATGTAGATAGAACTCTACCATACAGCCAAGGAAGCAAATCTTATTTGGCTACTTCTATTTCAAAAATACTATCCATACTTCCATATCCATACTATCCATACTAATATTATAAATGCGAAAGTCTGTCTGTCTGTCTGTCTGTCACCTCTTCACGGCTAAACTGCTGGACCGATTGTGATGAAATTTGGTAGGGATGTAGTTAACGACCTGAGGTCAAACATAGGCTACTTTTGAGCGCGATATAACCGAGTCCCACGCGAGGCGAAGCCGCGGGCAACAGATAGTGCTAAATAAATTTCACTTTCCAATCGTTTCACGAACAGATGCATGGTTCACTAGTGCTCGTTGCGTAACAGACTCATAGCATACTTAAACAGAACCCTTAAGCTTACTTAGAGCCTGATAACAAGTCATAGGTAGGTAAGTATAGTACCCAGATATCATCATCATGGTGATGATGACCAATCATGTTCCTATAGGTCTGGTTTCCCTGTAAACAGGGTTACGAAGGTCAGACGGCAGCCGCTTCATTGTAATAACCGGTTTCGGCAAATCCCGGTAAGCTGAAGATGCAACCGGGAAACACGCTCGGACGAAGAAGAAGATGATGATGACCAATTTCTCTTCAAGTTTAAAACTTATCTAGTTTAAACCAGGGATGTTGCGGATCCCGATTTTTTCACATCCGCGGATGCGAATGCGGATGCGGATTTTAAGAGGCTCACATCCGCGGATGCGGATGCGGATGTTTCAGATCCTATATAAATATAGAACATAAATGAAGAATTAAATCAATACAAAATTATTATAATCATTTTTATTAATGTATTACAAGTTTTTACTATACTTAATACTTTTGTATCAAAGAAATAATTAACATGTTTTAGAATGAAAGTGAACAAATGAATTCCAAAATTTTAAACTTCAATTTTTTTTTTTTAAATTAGTACTCGAGTTTAAAAATAGGAGCATTATACTTAATAAATAGCAATAATGCCGTTTTTTTCAGATTCGAGCCGGTTACGGAAAGGCTCATAAATTAAACCCGCGCTACTAAATAATTGTTCGCACAAACTAACACGTAATGATTTATTTACACGAAACAATCGATGCACCACAATAAACGCGTCGGATCTTATCACCTTTTTTTTCGCTCCCATTGGTCATTGTCGCGCGCGAACGGCACGCGCCATTCACAGGCCCCGCCCCTTTTCTTTCTTGTCGCAACTCGTATGACATCCGCATCCGCATTAAAATCCGCATTGATTTATTGCGGATGCGGATGCAGATGCAGATGTCGAAATCTTTGCGGAAGCTCCGCATTTGCGGATGCGGATGCGAATATTTGCAACATCCCTGGTTTAAACCATGCCGCAAGCACATATAACACACACAGTATTTATTAACTTTAGATGCTGCTAATGTTACAGTATTGGTGTCAAAAGAGCATTTTTGGCGACTGTTAGTTATTTTATGACCCGATTTCATTAGTATACTCCATAGTGGCTGTTACCAAGCATAATATATATTGTTAGTCCGATTACGATTAAGTTAACATAAATTAAATTTTATTAATTAGAAAACTTTGAAGCTGTTAGGCACACATCCTTTTGGATTACAATTAAGATCAGGAGTACTATTTTTAAAATGTATGACTCACCCAAAACCGATGAGTCGAATGATTAACGTTCGTTTTCGAATGATTTTCATGCGACAAAACCGGTGACTCGAACGATAATCATTCGACTCACCGATTTTGCAAAAATAGCACTCCAGAACCTACACTTGTTGTACCTACTCTTATATTTTGTCAATGATTTTATTGTAATCTGATTTGTTAATTAATTAATTAATTAAAATGAAACAGATTTCGTGCATGTGTTTCCAATCCTACATCTTTTTACGCTAGACCTTCGTATTTATGGACGACTCTACATTTTTTTTAATATATCGTTTTTCAACCTTTCTTTATTACTTCTGTTTCCCAAATTTTATATATATTTTACTTTACTTATTGTTAAATGATTGAGATATAATGTTCAGTAATAAACTTGTTGTGGTTAAAATCATGAGATTTATTAAGATTATTTGAAAATTAATATTATCCTTACGATCCTATGCTAGGAATTCGCTAGTAATAGTCAAGAATTTCATTTTGTTTTAGTACACTTAAATGCCATCTGTTAAGATGATGATACTTCTACTAAAGTCTCTTGTAACTCGTAACTCTATCAAAGTCCTTGGACTACCTTTTGGATCATTTTTTGAATCAGATAGTTAAAGATCATGTGGGAGCCTATGGCCAGCAGTGGACTTCTCTCTCATGGCACAAATTATTATACCAGGTGACAAGTATTTTTGAAGTTTATGACATTCAAAATCGCTGAATTCATGATTTTCATTCGACTGTTTTTTTGAAATCGAATGTTACCTATATAAGAGACAGATTTCAAAAATAGGACCTTAGATCCCATTCTTCTAATTATCTCTCACCGCTTACTTATCTGTTTAGCAATGTATGAAACAGTGACCTCTATATAGGTACCTATCTAAATAGCCGGAAAGATATCACTGTGGTTATCGACATTTTCGCTCGGTAACCCGATTTTTTTGTTATCTTTCTCAAATAATTAAGTACGCTTTTAAAAAATCTAAATAGGGAACTATTAAAAATATATTAGGGCTATGTCTGTTAATTCAAACTATTTAAAAAAGAGGTAAATCTTTGTACTAAGGTCGTCTGCTTCATTGGGTACCTATTTTTGCTGCCAAATAGCAGTATGCATTGTTGTGTTCTAGTGCGAATGCTGAGAGACAGTGACATTACTGGATATTGTGCTGAAACATCCATCCAAGGCAGGGCGCCAGTGACACCCTTTAGGATAGGCTACAGTGACCGCACGCCCATCTTTTGCCCTATGCTTGACTGTCAACAAAATAGAAGAATAGAGCTAGACTATTCATAGATTTAATATTATTATATTTTGTTTGTATAGATATGCACCTTAGAGAATTAAACCGAATCGGAGACGGTACGCGTACCTTTTTCAACGTAAACCAGTCTACTTAGAAATACTTAAAGGTTATATTTTTACAATTTCATTGAGTACCTAAATACATAGAAGTATATTTATAAAAAAAATTATACACACAATATAGGCCTAATCATTAATTTTAGTAATTCTAAGACCACTTTACAGTACAGGGTATGTACCATCTATTGCATATTTTTATTAGGTACGGAAGATAACACTTTTATATTCTATCTGTAGGTCGGTGCTGTAAGCAAAGCATGCTGTAGGTAAGTATACTCATATTAGTAAATAACAAGTACATACTTAACTCGACTTTTAATTAGATTTATTAATTACTTACAATAGTTACAATCTATGGTTAAAATAAATTTTTCACTCACTTATTTATGCTTATATTGTGATGTGACCTTATAAACACACAGAATGAAATAATTACCTATATGGGAAAAGAATATATATTTACCACTGTTTGGTTTTTTCACCCCTACTACTATTTTCCCGCGTTTTATTACGATTCCACCTGAATTTCGAACGCGAGTCTTGAACGTACAAGGGCGCATGCGCGTACCCGCGCTTCTCGACTCGACTGACTAAATCAGTCACCCTGCGTCCACATTAGTCCAGCCCAAAGAGTATGTAATCACAACGTATAGTCCAGCCAGCCAGTCAAGTCACTCCAAAGTCACGTAATGAACTAGGTACCTAGTAACCAACCAACCAGATCAGCAACAGCATTAACATTTTTATAGAGATTATAATATTTATGAAGTTAGTTGTAGTTTTGTTTGTAGTCTTTCTCAGTAAGAATGCCTCTACTATGGGCTTCACAAATTATTGTCGCGTCTATAGTTAGAATTTGTATGGAAAACGTAAATTGGATTCAAAGATTTTATGAAAAGCGTGGGCTAGCTGGGCCTTTGGAAATATATATATATAAACTAGCTGTTCCCCGCGGCTTCGCCCCGCGTGGGACTCGGTTATATCGCGCCCAAAAGTAGCCTTTGTTTGACCTCAGGTCATTAACAACAACCCTACCAAATTTCATCACAATCGGTCCAGCAGTTTAGCCGTGAAGAGTGACAGACAGACAGACAGACTTTCGCATTTATAATATTAGTATGGATGGATATGGATAGTATGGAAGTATGGATATGTATATACTAGCTGTCCCGGCGAACTCCGTACCGCCTGAACCTGCACTTTACTCACCGTTTAAACCTTCCCTAAACTTCCACAAATATTTCAAGACCAAAATTAGCCAAATCGGTCCAGCCATTCTCAAGTTTTAGCGAGACTAATGAACAGCAATTGATTTATATATATAATAAATAGATATATGTATTCATTTTAATTTAGAAGAGTTGAAATCCCATACTTAGTTACCCTATCTATTTGTAGGTATATCTATTATACAACTTTTGTAAATATCCCTTCTCCAGAAACACTTTCCTTTACTTTTTAATCCGTAAACATTGCGTAGTGCTCGCGTAGGTAAAAAGTTTGCGTAGTTTTTTTTCTGTTTTGTTTTATTGCTTTAAAAAATTTTCATAAAGCTTATTTTGGCCAGTGTCGAGCTTTCTTGAAATTTAATTTATTAACAAATCAAAACAGTCAAGTCAGTACCTAGTTAAGCAAAGAATTTCGAATCGCGCGCGGTATCTACCCAGGCAAACTTCTTTAATCTATGTAAGTAGTTAAGTCTAATCAATCAATAGTCTAGTCATAGGGCTAAGTAAACGGTGGGAGAATTACACTTAGCATTATCTTGGAGATTTTGGTGAAAAGGATTAAAGTCACATAAACGACATTGTACCACTTTCCAACACTCATGCTTGTTCACGAACGTAGCGTCTAGGGTGCGCCATAGAGAACACATTTATTTTTTGTAATCTGGTAACATTCATTATTTCTTGTCTATGAACAATGTTTGAGTTGAGTTGATATTTGTCAGATTTGTCTGGTCTGGAATCCTAAATGTCATTCTAATATTTTTTGAGCTCAATAATATCAGGATGGCAGAGAACAGAGAAGAAATTTTAGCAAACTTTCAGGTAATAAAGTTGCTTATATATAAAATCAACTAATAAATATCCTCACGAACCACTGTTATTTATTTCTTGAAGGTTATGAATTTAACAATAACAATGACTAGGAAATCTGCTTTATTTCTTTGTACTTACTGCTTACAAACGAATTTTAATCATTTCCGATATATATTTTTCTTTTTGTATCTTTTAAAGTTGATTTGGTTTATACAATATACATGATAAACTCGCAGATGATAAATAAAAATTAATAACCCTTACATCCTTTGTGCCTAGACAATGATAATTTGAATCGTAGTTCCTGCGTTACAAGGTAAATGTTGTCAATTTAACTACGTATCAAACGTGTAGTGCATATAAGGTCATTGATTTAGCTAAAGCTCATAAAAAATGTAAGTACTGTATTAGTTTTTAAATTTTAATTTTTCTTTGGTGTTTTGCTGTGTAGGGTATTACCGCAATAGAAGATGTGGCAGAGGCGATATATCACTTAGATGAAGCTAACTGGGACTTGCTTGTAAGTATGATTTATATTTTATATGCTATCCTTTGTCTCAAAACATATTAGCTTGATTTTTAAGTCAGTTGAAAATAATAACTTACTCAATACTACAATAATACAATCTAATTATAATTGTTTATGTCAGCCTGTTGTGGTAATGCAAGATTGGCAAACAAATTTTAAACAATGGTTGGAGGATTCTTCTAAGGAAATATGTTGTGTAGTAGTTTCTAATTCAGTTACGGTGGTACAGGAATAATTGCGACACAGAATAAATATGAATTACCTCATTAATCTCTCAGCTACTGAGGACACAAATCTCTCTCAGTTACATGGCCATTAGTGACCACTTGGGTGCTGATTCATTAACACTATGCACAGCCAGTGGCCCTCTGGTGATCAAGAAACAATGGAAAAACTATTTTGCCTGCAATTGCAACTTTCAATATTAAGGAAAGTCACGTCCGAGGCAGAAAGGTGGTTTCAAAGAACTCTGACACCAGGGTGTGCATGGTCGATTGACCATGACTCCTATACGAAATGATGATGAACCTATAAGATATCCTATCAATAGAACCCTGTGTTTCCCAATGTTGCTTGGCGTAGTAATCAAGTGATTAAAGACCCAAAATAAAATATAAGAAACTTAATTTATGAATGTAATTCCTCAGGCCGCCATAAACCGAGTGATGCCGCAGGACGGCAACAGTTCGGCGCCGCCAAATGATGACACCCATGACGTTGAGATGATCGATGACGATATATCTGTGATAACTCCAAAAACTCACCCACCAGGTACGGCTGTTCTATTAAGTGCTGATGTCATTTGTTTGTGTAGCCTTTATCTGATAAATTAAATTCTTATGTTATTAAAGCCATTTTGGAGGAGATTTGTAACAAACACTTTTAGTTTGTAACAAAACTCTGTTGAAACGGTTTGGCAGATTCTTATAAAAGTTTGAGAGGTTGCAAACTTTTTCTTACATCAAACTTAAAAGATATATTTTTTAAAACAACATGTATTTGGGTAATTGGTCTATACATAAAAATCAAATTACAGATATTGCAGAAAAAGTTATATATGCGTGGTCTGTCTTTGTGTATATTTCTACACACATTATGAATTACTGATTTGAATTCAATTATTTGAGTCCTCTGTTTTTCCCTTAATCACCTCTTTTGACTCTAGAAGAAAGGTGGGACATAGGGTAGTATAAATGATTATCATCCAGTAATATATATTTTTTACTACTTATTTAGGTCCCATTGCTGGGCAAAAGCCTCCCCTTTTTGTGTTCCATTCCTCTCGATTCTATGATATTACCCTCCAGTCCAAGTCAAAATCCCTCAAATCATCCATCCATCACTTTCTGGGTCTTTATCGAAAAAAAATATTCATTTTATAATACACAGATAAGCCTAACAACTTTATTTGTCCAATTGATTAGATCACCAGATTATCAAACAAGTTATGATTACTTTCCTTGCTATTTAACGGATAATATTGAAATATGTATCATACTGTCTTTATATCTACATATGAGTATTTTTAATTAAAGTGAAAGGTTTTCTTATTCACCAGCTGTTGTCTGCGGCTTTTCCTACGTGATTATTTGTTATATTCAAAAAGCATATACAGGGTTAATTTAAATCAACTGCAAATATTTTAAGGGCAGATTTAGACCACTAAACTGAACAACTTTTCCAAATAAACTTATATCGAAATATGAAATTTTATTTTTCACTCTCCATAATAAACTAGATCAGCTGACTCTCAATTTGTATGGGAGGTCAAAAAAATTTTTTCGTATTTCAACATAAGTTTATTTAGGAAGGGGGCCGTCCATTAATCACGTGAGGCTTAAAAGGGGGGGGAGAGGTTTGACAAAAATCACGAAATATCACAAGGTGTAGTAAGATATCACATGTATTTATTTTTATTTATAAACCGAAAATTAAGAGACCATCACGCGACGATCGATCCGTTCTCTGCGTTGTGCGCGAAAATGACGTTACAGAGTGGTTTGATGAAACTGACGTTGATCATTAACATAGCACAGCTCCAACCAACTGCAAATATTTCAAGGGCAGATTCAGATAAACTTATATCGAAATACGAAAAAAAAAATTATAACCTCCCATATAAATTGAATATCATCTGATCTAGTTTTGTATGGAGAGTGAAAAAATAACTTGTATAAGTTTATTTGAAAAAGTTATTCAGTATAGTGGTCTGAATCTACCCTTAGAATATTCGCAGTTGATTTGTGTCCTCATTATATATTCTGTCAAAAATACTAAATGTACAGACAAAATGTTTTTACTGTTTTATTTTATACTAGCTGTTCCCCGCGGCTTCGCCCCGCGTGGGACTCGGTTATATCGCGCCCAAAAGTAGCCTATGTTTGACCCTAGGTCGTACACTACATGCCTACCAAATTTCATCACAATCGGTCCAGCAGTTTAGCCGTGAAGAGGTGACAGACAGACAGACAGACAGACAGACTTTCGCATTTATAATATTAGTATGGATGTACATAACACCATAACACCTAATCTAAAAAGTAAAAATATTTTTTTAGGTACATACTAAAAATACACGTGATGTTGGGTGGGGGGTAGTAGTTAAACCTCACCATGTGTCACCAAAGGAGAGGGGGGGGGGGGTTAAAAATGCTTAAAAAAAGATCACGTGATTAATGGACGGCCCCAAAGTTGTTCAGTTTAGTGGTCTGAATCTGCCCTTAAAATATTTGCAGTTGATTTAAATTAACCCTGTATGTGTTTTATGTAATTTTATTATTTAGTGGTAATAATGAGTTTTTGTATTGTATATGGAACTGCGGGCAACAACCAGTTATTTTACTAGGTGAATTTTTAAACATCGGTCATAAATAAATCCCAACTTATATTATAAATGCGAAAGTGAGTGTATATTCGTTTGTTTGTGTACCTCTTCAGGCCCTATTTGTTGAACCAATCTTCCTGAAATTTCGCATACAAATAGCTAGGAGTATTGAGAAGGACATAGGGTACCTTTTATTCCGGGAAAAGCACTGTGAAAAAGCTAATAAATAAAAATAAAACCTCAAATTTTTTTTTCGACATCCCATACAACGTCAGCTGATCACTTCATTTTTATGAAGTTGATTTTTTTTATATATTTCGGTGCAAATAGTCTTATTTCACGCACTGATCACACTATTATAAAGGTTTAATTCAAAATGCTCACTTCTCAAAATGAGTATTCGAGAAAAAACATGAACTTTGCATTTTCGTCCATTACTCAAAACAATATTTGGATGTGTATTTAAATCACCTGTATTTATGAAAATTTGCGTTTTCACAGATAGAGAAGAAAATAACCAAGCTTCCACCTCATCGCCTAGGATTAATTCTTCGGATATGGTAGAGCTACAAGTCCACTGTAATAATAAGATACACGAAATCAAAATGTCCGGCGTAGCGACAGTCAGTAAGTATATTTTTAATTATATCTTAGTAATCACTTCTTTGAAATTGCCTGATGGCTATGGGATAGTTATGGACCAAAATGGTGATTATTTAACTATTGTTTACCACGGTAGAAAATTTTCATAGTTTAAAACAACAATAGAAAATGGTCGAAAACTAGTTTTTTACTCACTTCTGAGGGACCTTTGCCTACCCCTGCGGGAGACAGGCGTGATAATATGTATTTTTTTAATACTTTTTGCATCATTCCCTAAAACCCCTAAAAGAAACCTAGATGTAACATTCATCTGTGAATCCAATAAATAATCCAAATTTAAAGAAATAAGGATTTCTATTGTGTGTATATATGACTGTGCATGGGTGTGCGTGTAAAGTGTAATTTCTCTGTGAGTGGGCACAGAAAAGCGTAGTGTTAATATACATCCTATCTTATACTATTAAACGAGCAATATTTGTATATAAATTTATTTGTACTCGCGTTTTCGAAAACAGCCCTAACGGTTTCTATTAAATTTTAAACATAAGTTCTTACATAGTCAAAACGATAATCCAGCTAGTTTCCATGTCTGGGAAGATTCATTTTACCCATATTTTCTCGCAAAAAAGATTTTCTGCATAAAAGGAGCGAAGCTCGGTCGCCCAGGTACTGAAGTTTAATACTTTCTGTGGCCAACTGTACCATACATTTTTTTGAGATTTGTGCAATTTTTTTAAATAATAATTAATTTTTGTTACAGGTGATTTAAAGAAAAGATTACAATCAGTATGCGGCATCCCCGTGTGTAGACAACAGATATCCGGCTTGGGCGGGTCCCGGGCGACGGCGTCCGCCCAGTTGGGCAGTTTAGGGTTACCGCCCAACGCCGTGCTACGGCTGAAGGCGGCTGATCAAGTGTTGGCTGATGATGAGTAAGTATACAATACAATATAAATAAGTACCTTTATTGCACAAAAAATATTACAAAACTAGATGTGCTCGCGATTACGTCCGTATGGAATTTAACAAAAAAAAAACTAAAATCAAATTAGTCTTAGTTACTCTTTATTACATCGGCTATCGGCCAGTGAAAGTCCCGTCAAAATCGAGTCTAGTTGTTCCGTAGATTAGCCCGAACAAACAGACAGACAAAAATTCTAAAAAAGAATAATTTGGTATTTTTTGGTCGGTTATTTTAATATTACAAACAGACACTCCAATTTTATTTATGTGTATAGAATCAGCTATCTGCCAGTAAAGTCCCGTCAAAATCGGTCTAGTCGTTCCTGAGCTGGAAAACCAGACACCCAAAAATTAAAAAAAAAAAAATTTGGTTTATGTACCGTGTATACGACCATACGTATTTAGAAGAGAGGAAACATTAAAATCTGTTTTTGATTGTTATAACACATACCGACTACGAATATTACACCATTTATTTATTTATTTATTTATTGAAAAGTAAATACAACGGTTTTTTACACCAATTACAGTACTTAGAAGGCTAAACTTATAACTAAATATACCGTTATACATATAATATTATAATGTTCATTTTTCATATTAGTAAAACTTAATACATACAAGTCGAGTCAGGTTCGTTGTTCTCGCAGTATATTAACAGTTTTTTTACTATTACATTTGCTCCATCAGCAAACACATCACATTCAGGTTGTTGATTCAGGAATGCGTTAAGGTCCGTAAGCATGCGACACAGAGGAGATTGCTCGTGTGATACCGTGCGTGTGCCCGGGGGGGCGAACAGTTTACGCGGCTGACATGAGCGTTGTACCAAACATCGGTTTGGTACATTCAGGCGACAAAGATGATTAAGAAGCTCGGGAACGTCAATAAGATTATGCAAGATTTTCAAACAAATAATCGATTGCCCAATATCTCTACGGGTTCTGAGTGAATTTAATCCGAGAGACCCTAAAAGAAATAACGTGGGATATAGGTATGGATAATATCCGTAGATACGTTTATAGAGGTATCTAAGAAATACCTTCTGAACCTTTTCTATCATTAGTGTGTACGTTGTTTCATGAGGGTTCCATATAGAGCTACTAGATTCGAATTTGCTGCGAACCAATGCATAGTATAAAAGTTTAATTGCAATTGGATTATTAAAGTCTTTAATACAACGTTACTATGGCTTGTACAACTCATTACCAAATAATTACCACTGCTAAAACGTGTTGGTGTCCCAACTAACTGTAACTGTCGTAACGACCATGTGGTAATTGATTTGGCAGATATTACAAAATCTTTATGGCGGACAGAATGTTTTTTTTTATATCTATCTTACAAGTACCCTAGCTGTTAGGTTACACTAATATACTATAGGTTTAAGGTGATACCTCGGTGAACACTAGCGCCACCGTCATTTAAAAATCATTACTCACTGAAAATACAAGTTATCAAAAATCCCTCTGCTGTAATTAAGGTTCCGAATTTGAAGTTAATTTTTAACATATTAAATTATTAAATTATAATTCCCTATAGTTACAAATTGCATTATTGCTTAAAACGGCCACTTTTAGCAGTTTTGCAATTTGTAACTATATGGAACTATAATTTAATAATTGAATATGATTAAAAAACACCCAGACACTTATAAACCGGGTGTTTTAGGAATAGAGTGAATATTAATGAACTAGTGAGGTCTATTTTAAATCACATCTGCACTTACATCAGGTAGGATCGTGGTCAATTGCTTGGTCAAGTGATTTCTTCCTTATCCTTACACAAAATTAAGTTAGCTGGGAGCGGCGGTCAGGGTCGGCCTCGTAAAACATACTGCGACCAAATCGCAGACCATTTGAAAAAGGGAGACATTAGGAGTACCCGAAATCGGCGAGCGTGTATGACGAGAGTGATGAGTGTGGAGGAGGCGAGAGAGGTATGTAAGGATCGTAGCCAATGGAAATCTCTAGTCTCTGCCTACCTCTACGGGAAACAGGCGTGATTATATGTATGCATGTATGTAAAATTAAGTTATTGTTTTGCTTCGCAGGGTTGCAGAGCGACTCACGGCAACATACGTCCTCCATGTGAAACACGATGACAAAGAATACACTCTCACATACCCGGGCACGAAGACAGTTCAAGAAGTCAAGAACGATATCTACTCGCTAACGGATATACCTGCCAGGCATCAGGTCGGTTTCGTCATTTCTCTTTTTTTTTTGGGGGTTTCCAGTTGCATCTTGCTCCTCATTCAAGGTGATCCTTTCGAAGCTCAGGGTTGGTTGATAATTAATTACTTTCATCATCGTCCCAGCGTTTTCTCTATTGTGTCCCAATCCATCACCAGTTGGAAAAAGGTACAAAAAAATTTTCGAAGTATAGAACTAATTGCCTGAAAGTATTATATCAGTCATCATCATTTCGAGAAGGCGTCAATCGACCATGCACACCCTGGTATCAGAGTTCTTCGGAACCACTCTCGGCCTCTAATTTAAATTAAAGTAAATTCTCCAAACACAAAGACGCACACGCATCGGTAGAGAATGCTTTTAGCATTAAGTCCGCCAATTGTATGAGTATTTTGTACTTATGGAACAGAGTTTTAATAAATAATATAAATAATAATATGTTCATTTGACGCCTTAAACAAAAGTATTCAAGTTAAGTTTATGTTCATTACTATCCATGTTAAAATTTGCCATTAATAATTTCTAATTTTTACAGCAATGGACAGGCTGGCCTTCAGTGACGGGGCTAGAAGACACAGTACTGGCTATGGTGGGGCTCGACCTGCCCCAGCACGAGCTAACAGTTAAACGGGCAGCACCCACTAGGCAGAAAGAATATAAGAGGGTATGTTTTGACATTATTGTAGCATGTTTTCACTTGCCCTTGCTTGTCAATACTAATACTAGCTGTTCCCCGCGGCTTCGCCCCGCGTGGGACTCGGTTATATCGCGCCCAAAAGTAGCCTATGTTTGACCTCAGGTCGTTAACTACATCCCTACCAAATTTCATCACAATCGGTCCAGCAGTTTAGCCGTAAAGAGGTGACAGACAGACAGACTTTCGCATTTATAATATTAGTATGGAAGTATGGATTATAAAGAGGAAATATTAGATTCTTTGTTTGCTTGCATCGAATAGGCTT
Organism: Apomyelois bistriatella; assembly: GCA_947044815.1. Lineage (NCBI taxonomy): Eukaryota > Metazoa > Arthropoda > Insecta > Lepidoptera > Pyralidae > Apomyelois > Apomyelois bistriatella. The sequence continues at coordinate 2,911,913 of OX345705.1, forward strand.
CAAAATGATTGACCAATTTGCAAAATTCTTTCACCATAGGAAAGCCACACTATCCCCGAGTGATAGGCTATGTGTGTACCACGGGCAAAGCCAGGGTGGACCGCTAGTGTTTTATAACAGACAAAATTTTGTAATGGCTACGGGCTTAACCAGGTATTTAGGACCTTAAAATCAGCCGCTATATTTATTTATCAGGTTAAAGACTGTTATTTTTTGGTCTTAAAATACCGGTACCAAGCCCTGCACTAGAGGACGAATTGTGCAAATTGAAAATCCATGATTAATATCAGATAATTGTCCACAGATAATAGTTGAGAGTTCTGACAGCGAAAACAGTTCCGTGGAAGAGGTGGAAGACTCGGCTGACGTGTTTACTGCTGATGACGACATGTTTGTTGATCTCGTACACACGGAGAGATTGCAGCCATTAAGTGAGTACATTCATTCATTCATTCATTCATATCGTAGTTTCAAAGGTTTTTCGAAACCGCATTTCTCTGCCTTTGACGTTCAGACAGTATAGTTTATGTCGTTTTTTCTGTTTTATTTTAATTTAAGTAGTAATTAAGACGATTTTTTTTTGGTACAATGAATAGCGGCGTTTTTTTTTAAAAAATTAACAATTTTGATTTTAGTTTATTTAAAATATATATATTAATTATTTATTGTTTGCTAATTGAAAAAAATAATAGATTTTACAAGATAAAAATATCACGGCACACTTATTCCATGACAACCTCTCTTCCAGCCAACCGATGTGGTTTTTTTTTTTTTTTTTAATTATATATAACGATGCCATCTTTATTTTGTTGTATAAAATAATCAAATGTTTATCGTTCCAGTGTCAGAGCACGTGGAAGACGAAGCGCTAGGTTGTATAGAATTCGCGGCGCGGTTCCGAACGCGGTACGGCGCTAACACGCCGAACTTCTTCGAGGGAACATTACAGGACGCCATTAAGGAGGCCTGTCTCAAACCTGCCAAAGAGGTAAATATAATACATTTAATCGGGAAAGGAACTATTTTTATATAGAACCGTTCCTAAATTTCAAAGTTTATTCTAAAATAGTCCGGTAAAACACATGGAATAAGTAAGACTTAATAAAAGTTCAAAAGCTCAACATGACTTGCCAGCTTTCTCACACTACCAAAGGTTCGTACAAACTATTGTAATCGCACATTACTCTTTGAAGTAGCACAGATATTTAACAAACTACCCCAAGAAATTAAAAAAAGTAAAGTCATTGAATTTATTCAAAACAAAGCTTTCCGAACATTTAAGACATTTTCGGAAACCTAACAAGTAGATAATTTCCACTGCAATTCAAACACTTAAGTAACTACTTATTCAGTACCATTACGTATTTCGTTTTTATACCTAAATCTGATTTGCTATTGTTAAATATTTACCCACTTTTGTTTATTCCGTGACAGTGTATACGACATACATAGTTTTTACATAATATTATTTAATTAGTCTCAAGTAAGTGTATTTGTCTTATTGAGAAATAAAGATCTTTAAACCTAAAAGTTAATGTACACATTTTCATACATAGGTTCTTTTTTCACTCTGTCCAGCCTACCAAATAGAACCAATTCAAGCGGTCGGTAATGGATATTGCTGGCCGCTTTTATGTACAGAATTTATCTGTATCAGCATTTTAAAACATTACAGAAAAAAAATTCAAGCGCTGGTTGGCGTCAGCAAGCTCGCAAGCGTAAGAAAAGTACATTAATATTAATTAATACAAAACTGGTGTTTTTTTCAACTTTACTCATATTTTTACACCTATACTTATCTATTTGTAATTTCCAAAGGTTGACTGGCAGAAAATGCTTATAGAATTAAGTTTACCTATAGTTTTAAATCCATATCAATACTAATATTATAAAAGTCTGTCTGTTCTGTCTATCTGTCACCTCTTCACGGCTAAACTGCTGGACCGATTGTGATGAAATTTGGTATGGATATAGTTATGCACTAGGAGTCAAACATAGCCTACTTTCGGGCGCGATATAAACGAGGCGCACGCGGGCGGAGCCGCGGGCAACAGCTAGTATATAAATAAAAATAAAAAGCACTATATTAGCCTCGGCCGAATAGCAACTAACGTCATCGTTTATTTCAAAAGAACTTGGCAAGGCTACTTTCAATATCACTCGGCCGTAAATTGCTTTAATTAACGCCTCGACAGTAATGCACCATTTTTGTTTCAGAGAAAACTACTAGGCTTATATCTCCACCACGAACAATCAGTACTGTCGAACGTTTTCTGCGCACAACTGTTGGGCTGCGAAGCGGTGCTTCAGACGCTCGCCACAAACTTCATAGTATACGGCTGGGACCTCACGAATCCGGACAACAATAACATGTGAGAGATAGATATCCATACTAATATTATAAATGCGAAAGTCTGTCTGTCTGTCACCTCTTCACGGCTAAACTGCTGGACCGATTGTGATGAAATTTGGTATGGATATAGTTATGGGAGGTCACTCATGGTACCACAACATATAGTAAGTATAGTAAATATAGTAACCATGAAGTATCTCGATGTGCCCGGGCATATCACGATCTGACCAATACAACGATCGGGCGACGACATGTATGTCTTTTGGGATTGCCCCTTCTACTATGCCCTGGTTACCGGTTTCCGTAATACGTGGCCGTACAATTGATGACAAGCAAAACCAATATGACAATGACATTTGTTTTTTTTTTTACCGAACGATGCAAAGGAATAGAACGCAAATGCCGTAGCGACGCCATTAATTCGTCATTAAAATATAATATTTAATTTAAAATAATTGGCTGATTCTAAAAATCTTGAGATTTATTTCTGGTATCAAGGAACCTTATTCCTACCGACAGAAAAAAAATGCGTTTTAAAAATTTTTTCACTCCAACACTATTATAAACGCGTCTCGCGTTTGTGTTTTACAAAGGAATACGAATAAAAAAGTAAGGGAAAAAGAACCTTTTTTTTCTTAGGTTACTGACGTCTGTGGCGAACGCGTTGGGTCCAGTGGCAAGTATGACGATACGCAGCATCCCAATGGACCGGCTGCCGGCGCTAGTCATCATAATGCGAGTGCGGTCTAACACGGAGATATATTCAGTTATTAATGGTGAGAATTTTTTTTTTTTATAATATCATCTGCAATCTGTCCCTCGACTATATATTTATATATTTTTTTTTTTTCTTTCTCCATTAAGATTTGTTCCTTCGCCGTCTGAGCATGTTTCCTGGTTGCATCTACAGTTTACGTTTTAGAGCCCAGAGTACGCTTTCAATTATGGACGTGTCTGTCTGTCTGTCTCTGTCATCATAGCTCCCAAATGGATGAAGCGATTTCAATTTAGTATTTTTTTTTTTTTTTTTAAATGTGGTGGTAAATGTGGGAAAGAATCATCGAATGTCTGCAAATATACTCGAGTGGGGTCTCAAATGAAAGCGCGTCATGTACGTGCACATTACAAAATATTATGTTCAAAGAATATCGTTTGAGCTGTTAAAAAGTTCTGGGGATATAAGTGGGGAAAATACCTAATATCTGCAAATAATATGAATCAACCCTCACTACTACTAAAACAAATTGCGTCATGGGTTTTTTTTTTTTTTAATTTTTATTTAATGTTATGTATTGCTATGTCAGGTATATTTTAAATTGACGAAATAATAAAATATGACGGACCTTTTTGGAAAGATACTAAATTAATAATAATATGAACACAATTCATTATTATAAATACTATTGTGCTTAAAGTTTCTGACATGTTTGGTAGTAGAATAAATGGCTATTTTTTTTTTATTTTATTAATCGCGTTGTCAGGTAACGTAGGCGTGTCAGAACTGCTCGGTGGTCTGATGGAAGCGTTGGAGAGGTTCGCGTCTCAACGCGACGAAGACGCGCGAGTGGAGCGCGAACGAGACGCTCGACAGAAGGTGAAACTGGAACAAGATGAAGCCTACCAGGCAAGCCTCGAAGCTGACAGGTAATTTGTATTTTACTAGCTGTTCCCCGCGGTTTCACCCGCCCGTGGTGGGTATGTATTTGTTTGAACGCTTATAATAACTAGAATATATGGTCGGAATTTAAAATTTCTTTCTGTATATTATAGCCTGATTTTTGGAGAATGTTATAGGCTATAAAGTGCAGTCGGGGACAGATAAACTTGACCCCCCCTACCGTATCTATAGTAATGACCGGAGGGTCAACTTTATCTGTCCCCGAATGTATTCTAAAGTTATTATAAGCGTTGAAACGAACAAACGCTTCAGCTTTATATATTAGTATAGATAGAATATAGATAGTATAGATATAGATATCATGTGGTCCCATAGTCTAAGAAAAAGATTTAGTTCATTTTCTTGCCAAAGGCGCTGCAAGGATTGACAAAAAAATGTTTTTTTGTTGTCAAAATACCGCGTTATTGGCGAAAAAATGAGTGAATTATTAAAACATGATCTTTTAATGGAGCATCATCCTATCGCAAACTGATTTGGTGTGCTATTTAATAAGTTATTGGATTTAAAATCAAAGTTTCTCAAGTGATCGATAGATCGCGTTAATAGATAGTCTCAGTATAGGGAGACTCTATTAGTACACTGAAATCGGCGCGTGTCTTTATGCTATGATAATATTACACTCTAAACACTCGAGAACGAGTTAAAACTGGTAACTCACACGATTAATGCTAAGCCAACACTGTATCAACCATAAGGGATAAATCTGGAGGCTTACTACTCATCTCTTAAAACCAAGCAAGAACGATTGAGTAAGCGGGATGTCGCCTTACATCATGTATTGCGCCATCTCGCTTACCCACTCGTTCTTAGATAGTTTTTAGAGATAATAGTAAGCCACCTGAACATTTTAGATTAAAATGATGTGACGTTTTCAGAGCAAAAGAAGAAATAAAGAAACAACAAGAACTAGAAAGGAATCAAGAGTTAGAAAGGGCAGAATCTGAAAGGCAACTGGAAGAAGCTAAGAAAGAGGTGAGTTTTATTTGTATATTATTTACGAATGAACGAAGAAATTTACATAAAACTTCTAACGTTTGTTACGCCTCTAATTATAATAATGTTAAAAGAATTAAAAGAGAAAAAATCTTGACCTGACTATTGACGATTGCTGATGCTGCCGCCATACACGTTCCAATCGGAATTATTAAGTCTAAGGAATCGATATTCGATTCTTATAGCTTGATCATGCCGATTGGATCCGATTCATGAGTCATGCCAAACCATTACCACATACGGTCAGTTCTAACTGATGCAATCGGTAGCGTCATGCTGATTAACACGTTCGCGGACGTTTTAAAAAACACAATCGAAGTTTTATTGTTATAACTGCTATAGCAGTCGTGTCTCCGCCAACGTGTTAAACGATAGGAAGAATTATGTATGAACATTAGACATCAGTGTTTGTAATTAGATTTTTTTTAATTAGTTACGGCATGGAGAGGAAAAGTAATTCAAATTTCAAATGAACTGTGATCCTTCCATGCTGGTTTGGGAGAAAAAAGAAGAACATAGAATGTATCAACTGCTTTTTTTTCCGCGCAAGAAGAAGTTGACTGAGGGAATCGGCGAATGGGGTATTCACAGTGGCGTGCATATCATAAAGACGTTTAGACGTTGCCTACCCTGTACTTTTGTAATAAATAATAAAAAAATATATAAATATAATATAAATAATAATATTTTTTCACACAAGATATCGAATTATCTTAACAACGCCATCTATGAATGCGCGCGAACACGCGGCGCGCCGCCGCCGCCCCATACGCGCTGCTAGCTAGCTAGGCCAGGCCAGCTTTTTAGTAAATCGTCTGAAGTTTACTACTCTCACTAAGAAATCACTATGTATAGATGTGCTTTTGCTCGTGTAGTAGTGCAAGTAAAAAACTTACATGAACAGACACATATGCGCTAAATCACGCCTGTGTGAGTGAATTTCAGACCTCCACTATAGATGAAACAAAATGCTATGAGATGACATTTCATCTCGCTCTCACTTTTGTTACGGCCAATTAGAATTACGCGTTACACATACTTAAATCTGATTAGTGATTACGATCGATTGCAGCAACATGATAACTGTGTCTATTGGATATTAAACGACTAATGCTGCAAATTTAAAAACGCATAGACTTGAAGACTTTATATAAACAAGATGACATTCCCAATTCCGTAGGGTTATATTTTTATTTCCGTATCGAAATCAAATCAACAATATGTTTGCTTTGCTTGCAGGCATTTGTTTGTTTTGAATGTTTAATTAATTGATAATTGCAATGTGCAGTTTACAATGTGGTGAAAAAATAGACTTTTATTTTTAACAAATTTACACAGTTGTAGTTTAAAATTGTAAAATTTTCATGTGATTGTTGTAAACCGAGTGTTTGTTTACAAAAACTATAAAATGACGCGCTAAGTAATCTCTCATTTGACGAAAAAAAGGAAATAATAATAAATGGACGTTATCAACCGGGATTGATCGGATTTAGTTGAAGTGAAGGGTAAGCTAACAACAACATTATTTAATATTATTTTCAAATTAATATGTTTGCTATGCTTTTCCAAAACTCCCACGGGACCGTAGGATAAGGCGGTCGTCTTTAAACATTTTCAGGGCCTAAGGAGGTACATGATTCATATAATATAATAATACTGTTTTAGTTGTAACTCAAATACCCATACCTAAATTATAAGTATAGATTAAAATAGAAATAGTTCTGGTCTAGGTAGGTTTTTGCCTACCCTAAGGAAAATGTCTGTGCACGTTACTGGGTATTCATGGCAAAGGCGATGCGGTTAGCAACCCATCACTATGGATTTCCTGTTTCGACTACCATTATGAACTGAGGTTTGCTAAGCTTCATAGAGTGCCCTCGTAGCTGAGTGTTAGGATTTCGTGTGAATATATTTTCGATGCAATCCACATTATAGTGATGATGGAGGATTTTGAATGTCTCTATGTATGAACTCCGATCTGTGGGTCTAAAAACGCCACTTTGAGCAATTCATCGAATCGAATTTATATTATGAATTCCTTAGCAATTCTTTAGGAAAAAATAGAGGAATTACTACAGAATTCTAAGGAATTCGTAATATGAATACGATTCGATGAATTGCTCAAAGTGCCGTTATTACCCGACTACGGCGAAGCCAAAAGAAAGGGTAATTAGACCGCCTGATAGAAGTTTCGCTTCTGCATAGGCGTTGCGAGCGAGCGCGGCGGCGCGGCTGCCGGCGGAGCCGAGCGCGGGCGACGTGAGCCGCATCCGCGTGCGCCTGCCGCCGCCGCACGAACACTGCCTCGAGAGACGGTTCCATCCGCACGACACGCTCGCTGTGAGTACACTACACTCACCGCAGATAACATCATCGTCATCCGCTGCGCCTGCCGCCGCCGCACGAACACTGCCTCGAGAGACGGTTCCATCCGCACGACACGCTCGCTGTGAGTACACTACACTCACCGCAGATAACATCATCGTCATCCGCTGCGCCTGCCGCCGCCGCACGAACACTGCCTCGAGAGACGGTTCCATCCGCACGACACGCTCGCTGTGAGTACACTACACTCACCGCAGATAACATCATCGTCATCCGCTGCGCCTGCCGCCGCCGCACGAACACTGCCTCGAGAGACGGTTCCATCCGCACGACACGCTCGCTGTGAGTACACTACACTCACCGCAGATAACATCATCGTCATCCGCTGCGCCTGCCGCCGCCGCACGAACACTGCCTCGAGAGACGGTTCCATCCGCACGACACGCTCGCTGTGAGTACACTACACTCACCGCAGATAACATCATCGTCATCCGCTGCGCCTGCCGCCGCCGCACGAACACTGCCTCGAGAGACGGTTCCATCCGCACGACACGCTCGCTGTGAGTACACTACACTCACCGCAGATAACATCATCGTCATCCGCTGCGCCTGCCGCCGCCGCACGAACACTGCCTCGAGAGACGGTTCCATCCGCACGACACGCTCGCTGTGAGTACACTACACTCACCGCAGATAACATCATCGTCATCCGCTGCGCCTGCCGCCGCCGCACGAACACTGCCTCGAGAGACGGTTCCATCCGCACGACACGCTCGCTGTGAGTACACTACACTCACCGCAGATAACATCATCGTCATCCGCTGCGCCTGCCGCCGCCGCACGAACACTGCCTCGAGAGACGGTTCCATCCGCACGACACGCTCGCTGTGAGTACACTACACTCACCGCAGATAACATCATCGTCATCCGCTGCGCCTGCCGCCGCCGCACGAACACTGCCTCGAGAGACGGTTCCATCCGCACGACACGCTCGCTGTGAGTACACTACACTCACCGCAGATAACATCATCGTCATCCGCTGCGCCTGCCGCCGCCGCACGAACACTGCCTCGAGAGACGGTTCCATCCGCACGACACGCTCGCTGTGAGTACACTACACTCACCGCAGATAACATCATCGTCATCCGCTGCGCCTGCCGCCGCCGCACGAACACTGCCTCGAGAGACGGTTCCATCCGCACGACACGCTCGCTGTGAGTACACTACACTCACCGCAGATAACATCATCGTCATCCGCTGCGCCTGCCGCCGCCGCACGAACACTGCCTCGAGAGACGGTTCCATCCGCACGACACGCTCGCTGTGAGTACACTACACTCACCGCAGATAACATCATCGTCATCCGCTGCGCCTGCCGCCGCCGCACGAACACTGCCTCGAGAGACGGTTCCATCCGCACGACACGCTCGCTGTGAGTACACTACACTCACCGCAGATAACATCATCGTCATCCGCTGCGCCTGCCGCCGCCGCACGAACACTGCCTCGAGAGACGGTTCCATCCGCACGACACGCTCGCTGTGAGTACACTACACTCACCGCAGATAACATCATCGTCATCCGCTGCGCCTGCCGCCGCCGCACGAACACTGCCTCGAGAGACGGCTCCATCCGCACGACACGCTCGCTGTGAGTACACTACACTCACCGCAGATAACATCATCGTCATCCGCTGCGCCTGCCGCCGCCGCACGAACACTGCCTCGAGAGACGGTTCCATCCGCACGACACGCTCGCTGTGAGTACACTACACTCACCGCAGATAACATCATCGTCATCCGCTGCGCCTGCCGCCGCCGCACGAACACTGCCTCGAGAGACGGTTCCATCCGCACGACACGCTCGCTGTGAGTACACTACACTCACCGCAGATAACATCATCGTCATCCGCTGCGCCTGCCGCCGCCGCACGAACACTGCCTCGAGAGACGGTTCCATCCGCACGACACGCTCGCTGTGAGTACACTACACTCACCGCAGTTAACATCATCGTCATCCGCTGCGCCTGCCGCCGCCGCACGAACACTGCCTCGAGAGACGGTTCCATCCGCACGACACGCTCGCTGTGAGTACACTACACTCACCGCAGATAACATCATCGTCATCCGCTGCGCCTGCCGCCGCCGCACGAACACTGCCTCGAGAGACGGTTCCATCCGCACGACACGCTCGCTGTGAGTACACTACACTCACCGCAGATAACATCATCGTCATCCGCTGCGCCTGCCGCCGCCGCACGAACACTGCCTCGAGAGACGGTTCCATCCGCACGACACGCTCGCTGTGAGTACACTACACTCACCGCAGATAACATCATCGTCATCCGCTGCGCCTGCCGCCGCCGCACGAACACTGCCTCGAGAGACGGTTCCATCCGCACGACACGCTCGCTGTGAGTACACTACACTCACCGCAGATAACATCATCGTCATCCGCTGCGCCTGCCGCCGCCGCACGAACACTGCCTCGAGAGACGGTTCCATCCGCACGACACGCTCGCTGTGAGTACACTACACTCACCGCAGATAACATCATCGTCATCCGCTGCGCCTGCCGCCGCCGCACGAACACTGCCTCGAGAGACGGTTCCATCCGCACGACACGCTCGCTGTGAGTACACTACACTCACCGCAGATAACATCATCGTCATCCGCTGCGCCTGCCGCCGCCGCACGAACACTGCCTCGAGAGACGGTTCCATCCGCACGACACGCTCGCTGTGAGTACACTACACTCACCGCAGATAACATCATCGTCATCCGCTGCGCCTGCCGCCGCCGCACGAACACTGCCTCGAGAGACGGTTCCATCCGCACGACACGCTCGCTGTGAGTACACTACACTCACCGCAGATAACATCATCGTCATCCGCTGCGCCTGCCGCCGCCGCACGAACACTGCCTCGAGAGACGGTTCCATCCGCACGACACGCTCGCTGTGAGTACACTACACTCACCGCAGATAACATTATCGTCATCTATCTTCTTTTTTATTATTTAAGTGGTTAAGACGATACCTCGGTGAACACTAGCGCCACCATCATTAAAAAATCATTATACACTGAAAACACGAGTTATCAAAAATCCGTGTTATGTAATTAAGGTTCTGGATCTGAAGTTAATTTTAAACATAATAAATTATTAATTTATAACGCTCTCACGCCCCATCTACTGCGCCGATCTCTGAGAAAGACCTAGGGTTACTTTTCATCCCGAGAAAAAGCATTCTTCCCGAGGAAAATTCACGCAGGCGAAGCTGCTGGCGAAAGCTAGTCGCAATATAAATATACTATAATACTATGTTTAGCAGCGCGCCTTATCACTGTATCAGAGTAAAGATGCTTCGTCGTGTTTTGTTTTTTCGAATGACTGTATCTGCAGAAAAGTATAAAGATTTCTTAACCCACCTCTCGGCCAAACGCGCAGTTCTAAATCGATTGTTTGTTCCAGGCGTTATTAGACTTCCTCGCATCGAAAGGTTATCCACAAGAAAACTACAAGGTTATATCTAGCTGGCCTAGGAGAGACGTAAGTTATTTTGCTTCATTTTATTATATTTCACATTTTATGCTTGGTCCAATGGTTGACTGGTAGAGAACGCCATATTGCATTAAGTCCACCATTTGTACACTTTATTTTTAATTTGTGCAACAAAGTTTTAATAAATATTTGTTTTTCACTTCAACCATTTTAATTTTGTCCATGATAATGAAATTAGCTTAAATTATTTCAAATGGGCATCTAACGAAAAATATCGAACTAAAGTGAATTAATTCTCTTTAAAATTAAAAATAATAAGTTAAAAACAAATCGAACTAATTTCTGATGTATAATATTTTTTATAATTATTTTTTTTTGTTTTTTTTTTCTTTCATAAATAGTTTTAGTTTATTTTAAATGAAAATTTAGTGTTAGTTTACATTTATTTGTATTATTATTTTTAGCTGATTAAATTTAAATTAAAATAAAAAAAAATATCCGTAAATTTTAATTGTATGATACAAACAGACATTTAAAACTACCCTCACCTTTTTCAGTTAACGACAGAATCTCACAGCAGTACACTGAAAGCCCTCAAACTTTACCCTCAGGAGACGGTAATGCTCGAGGAGCGGTGAAAAGGTACGCCCCGCCCGCGCCGCAACACACGGTCTATCCCCATACACTTAGAGTGCAATTTCGAATGACGCCCCGATGTGATTATGCCCGAGAAAATTTTTTAATGCTATCGACCGGAGAAAAAAATATGTTGCGACCTCATTTTGTTTAAGAATTGAAGATTGTGCTGCCTCTTTCTAACTAACATATCTAGATAAAGACAGCACGATAACTAATTAGTGATTAATGTATTTGTGTGTACGGTTGCAAGTTTTTTTTTTTTCAGTTTAATTGGCATTTCTGCTATGATAGCTTGCAGCGATCAAAAATAAATTAAGTAAGAGAGATGTCGCTTTACATCATGTATTGCGCCATCTCACTTATTCGTTTTTGGATCGCTGTAAATCGTCATAGCCTGCTTATTAAAAGTGATTATCATAAAAGACACTTCGATCCCGCCATATATTTCTTACGTTTTGTCACAATCTAATATTTATGTCAAACATTCTAAACCTTATTGTTAACAGCTTTAAGGATCAAAATGTTTTCTTGTTTATACGCGTATGTATATATCGTTCTGTAGTTTCTCTTTTATTTATTTTACGAAAGATGTTGAGCATCGATCATATGGGTTAAATTGATTCTTATCAATCGTCTTGTATGTGAACTATCGTTTTATTTGTTATATAAATTAATTTGTATTTTTTGTGATAGTTTCACTAGCGACTACTTATTTTAGCTTTTTATGTCCCACTGCTGGGCTATAGACTACTAGATGATAACGAAAAACAAAAAAACGGCTACTAAATGACAAAAACAGACATCTTTACTTGGGATGTACACAGCAAATATTTTTAAACACGAATATACAAACTATAAAAAGTACTCGGGCAAGAGATATGTATAAAAATTTAAAAGAAAACATAAGTTTTGATCACATCCACGTGTCATTTGCAAATGTACAGCAGCTCAAAACTTTCTAGCTTTAATTTATTATATCTATAACTACTAATTTATCGAAGCTAACGATTATTTGTCTCTTATTTCACATTAATATGTGAGCGAGAGGCAAATATACCCACGAATTGTCCGTGGTAATACCGTTGTAATAGAACACGATAAACGAACGTCAATCTCGTGCATTTATATCACATACAAGAAGCTTAAGCACTGCAATTTACAGGACGATTTAATTTATTAATTTTATAAAAAAATAATAAACGGCATTTTCCGTATTAATTGGTCGTTATTTCTTTAGATACGTTGTCTTTCGTTATTTTTATGATTGATTTATTTTACCGTGCCGGTTTTTTTTAAAAGTTTGATCTTACGATATATAAATAAACCTTATCCTATCGTATTCCTAACCTTAACCTATCCTTTTCTAAATATTATAAATTCGAAAGTGTTAGTTTCTAACCTTTTCACGCTTTATTCAATTTTCCTGAAATTTCCTTTTGTTCCCATTAAGTCACACCAAGATTAGTAACACTGCTACTCATTGGCAAAAAAATTTGTAACATAGTGATACATTGCAACTGGGCGTCGATTCTGCTAACGTTAAGACAAAATCGTATTAAAATATATCGTATTCAATAGTAGAGCTTTTTACACACTATTTACAAGAGTTATGACAGTATGATGTGATGTGAATTTAGTGTGTGGTGTGATCATCAGAAGTGATATAAAAAAAATGTAACTAATGTGTAAAAAAGCACTACCATTGAAACACTATTTTGACACGATTGTGATTTAACGTTAGCAGAATCGACACCCTGATTTTTTTCCCAATGAGACACTGTTTTTTAATTTCATCCCGGGAAAAAACCACTGTGCCCAAAGGTAATTCGTGTGGAGCCGCAGGCATAAGCTAGTTTAAAATAATTGTGTTGTCGTGTTCTATTATAGTAATACTTTATATCTATGCATTATTTGGGAATACTATTCAGCATGCCTTAGTATTTATTTTATTGAATATTTATAATTCTTTCTTTATCGTGTTTTGTGCACGGCACGCGGCGGCGAATCACAAATATTCCAGATACTGCATTCTAGAAGATATTTAAAATGTAGATTCAATTTTACTTACACACCTCTCATAAGTAACATTCAAATATGAGTCTTCTAACGTTACTCTTTAGACACAATTTTCAATAATGGATGTTTTTCTATCCTTTCTCGGCAAAATGTTTCTACATACGACGACTTATGTATCATATTTGAATGAATATTTATAATGAGAGTGATGCAGTGCAAGTGAGATATGATCAGTTTCCTGAAGTGTAATATTATTTAGAGCAGCGTTGTATGTTTTCTTCATTTATTTTATATAAATGGTTATAGCTTAATATAAATGTAAATTTCTTAAAGAATGACTGAAAATTTCGGATTAGTCCGTGTTGTGCAGATTTTGTGTTGTTTTTCACTGTCACTGTTCAGTGTTGCCTATGTAAAAATATATAGTTGCAGTATAGAGAGAGATGGAAACACTTACCGTCTGTCAAAATAGTTTTAGGAACTTAAGTTCCGATCGCGCGTTATTAGATATAAAAGAGACAGAGATACATACACATGCGAAAGAATAGTGCGAAAAGCGTTTTTATCGCTATGAACCTTAAGTAATAATTTGTATAAGTGCGATTTCAGTATAACACAATTAGTTATTTTAAGGTATTTTCGTCTGTCTTGAGAGACGGTAAGGTTATGGTCACACATGATGTTGAATGGGATTCCTGGTCGTATTTTTGATCTTTGTAATTTTTCACACCCAAGAGATTGTAACAGTGTATCGCGAGGCAGTTATGTACATGTACCCGAATAAATAAACAGAAGGATTATTTGGAGTTTATTTTCTATTCATAAGATTACCACTTAAACCTTACATATACAATACAAGACACACACCATACATTATCTAAGATTTTTTTTTTTCAAAACTACATGTCCAGAAAGCATATAAATTCCATTTTCATAACTGGTTGTTAAACTCAGTTGCCATGGCGGCGAAAGGGTTTTGATGCATGACAGCACCTGACGGCTTATTAAAATTACAAGGTTTTGGATATTGATGAATGTTGACTACAGTGAAGAGATATATAGTTTGACTTAAGATCCTTTATGATCTTTCAAAAAATCATTGTAGTTTATTGAAGTACATATGCTAAGTTTGTTTAGGGCGGTCTGGTCTCTTGTATCTATTTTTCATGACGGCTTCCAAACAGGATCCACCTTCTTTTAATATAATATCTTTTGTTTTTAATCCTAAACATAATAATCTCTCCTGCTAAAACAATGAAAGCTGTCATCATGCCGAAACCCAGCGCCACTAGCGCCATTGAGAACTCGCGGATTGAAACTGAAATCAAATTGTTGTTGGTGGTGCGGACGCAATGGGGCTTCGGCTCGTCCCACGCGGTGCGAAGGCGGTGTAAGACGCCAGATTCGAACATCTTGCGAATTCTGCAAATAATGTTGAAACTTCGTTATATATTGTTGATTTTTGGGAATAAAATTCCCAGAAATTTCGTTAAAATGTATTCAACCTACTTTTCCAATATGCGCGTGCGGAAAGTTGAAAGAAAGAAAGAATATATTTCTATGCATAGAAAGTGTAAAAAAAAATGTTAAATGAGAATAAGTCCTCACAATCGACCTGTTTAGGTATGCAAAATCCATATCCATACTAATATTATAAATGCGAAAGTCTGTCTGTCTGTCTGTCTGTCACCTCTTCACGGCTAAACTGCTGGACCGATTGTGATGAAATTTGGTAGGGATGTAGTAAACGACCCGAGGTCAAACATAGGCTACTTTTGGGCGCGATATAACCGAGTCCCACGCGGGGCGAAGCCGCGGGAAACAGCTAGTACAATATTAGTTTAAATTAATTAACGGATAAATAAAATACATTTTATTAAAACAAGTCGTGTAGGATTGATGTCCAAAAGTATTTAGTCTTATGTCGAATTACTGTCTAGAAATTCCTGAACACTGAAGAAACACCTCTCAAGTATTCCAAATACTTTAATTTTAAACGACTTTTGAGTGGGTGAGTCCAATCTTGAACCAACCAATATCTAGTTTAAGTTTAACCACATGTGATTAGCCTTGCAAAGAGCTATGGACCTACGCATTACCAAAAAATATTTTTGGCAACTATTCTTCATCATCATTTACTCAGAGTGAACTGCTGAAAAAAGATCTCTACCACAGTTCTTTCTACACACAGGTCGGAAACCACCGTTTTTCTATGCAACGATTGTTCTGATAACCTTAGAACGCCTCGCGTAGAGGTGAAACACGTGTCAGGGTTGTGTGTGCAAACTAATGGTGGCGGGAATGCTGGGACTACAGGTAGTAAGTAGGCGCCGGCGGCCAGTAGTTTGCATGAACTAGTGGTATAAGTACTTGTAACTTTGACTTTCACAAAGTAACATCTGGTAACTTACCATCATATCTTAAAACCATGCAAGATCCAGTGAGTAAGCGAGACAACCCAATACATGATGTAAGGCGACATCTCACTTACTCAATCGTTCTTGCATGGTTTTAAGAGACGGTAGTAACCCCCCTGTATCTATTAAATAATCTTTTTAGGAAAAATACTTATTACAAACCCATAAGTAATATGCTCCTTAAATGGCGAACCCTTCGCAACAATAATACCCATTTTCTGCGGGGGGTACATGGCCACCTCGTGCGCCTCACAGATCTCTCGCTCATTGAATGTCTTCCTCATTATCCGGTACGCAACTACGCTGTCCACGTGGTACGCAAACCCGCCGCGCTTCACTAGCGCCATACCGGATTCGGGCGTGTGGAAGTCGCCGCCGGGAAATATCTTCTTGTGGTATATTTCTAATGCTTTGGGGTCTGTTGTGCGCTGCAATTTAAAAATATCCTTCATATCATACTAGATCTATAAATCTATAATATAGTGTTCTGAAAAAAAAAACAGACTTTTTGCTAAACTGACAAATTTTCCTCAAAAATCTTATAGGGGGGGGGGGGGGGGGGTGGGGGGGTGTCGCCTTGTAACTTGTGTGTCGATAAAAACTGTTCTCATCTTGAAATAATCCTAGAAATAGAACAAATCTTCGGCTCTCGACTTTCAGATTGCTCCGCACCAGCGTCCAAATGTTCTTGAGGGTCTTAGAGCAGTATTTGTATGAAAATCGGCTACTGCGCATTCAAGGTCACTTCAGTTTATTATCAACTTACATGCCGGGAACTATACCACATTAAAGTACAAAAGGACCCAAAGGTTCGACGTGCTTCCTAGGACCCCATAAGACGATAAGATACCACATTCAAGTCCAAATAGACCACCTTGAAAAAATCCTTGACATAAAGCACATCTTCGGCTCCAGCCTTCAGATTGCTCCGCACCAGGTCAGCCAGGGTTCGAATGTTCTTCGGAGGCTCTTGCAGCAGCGTGGACACCACAGCCGCGTTGTAATACTGGTACAAGGTCAAGGAGTACACGAAAGTGGCTAAGACCACGATTTTTACCGGGGTTGAATTGCGGTCGATTGACATTCCTAAAACAATAAACGAGGCTGTTATACGTGTGCCCTTAAGAATAAGCCACTTCCACTTTTTTTAGTGAAGATGAGTAAGGGGTCAAAATTTATATTTATTTTTATTTTTATTTTATACATTTGGATGACCAACAGCAAATAAATTTACATAGGTAACAGATTTTATAACAAAAAGCCAATAATAGGTCTTCACATATAGATACAAATTATGTGTTGAGATAACGGTAACGCCAAAACTACACTAGTTAAATCTAGCAATCAACCTGTTGATTAAAGTAGATAGATGCTTGTTATGTATTTATAATGCATTATAGTTTTTAGTATTTTTACCTCTGTTAGAATCTAGTGGCGGATTTCACCAATAGCATTCCAGACTGTCAGCGGTCGGTAGGTTTGTATTTATGACCAGCCGCCTGCCATCCTTTCGAATGCTGTGCCCCTAGTATGAGTTTTTCTTAACGCAGTCGCTAGCGTCTGCGTTAGGATTTTGTATGGAATTTCTTAGTTGCCTTACTATCCGCCAGAGGCGCTGTACAGGTTTGCCATACTAAATCGCTAACGCAGTCGCTAGCGTCTGCGTTAAGAAAAACTCATACTAGGGGCACTGCTTAGTCGCCTCATGCAATGTGGAGGAATATAAAGGAACTTGGGATTCTACCGACAAGAGCTCTTAAAACTTAGTCCTTTGTTCGGTGCAATTCAGTTTCTACATCGATAGATCTTCTTAATCTAAACGACTAACTCCTTACCCTGCTGACAATTAGCGCTCCAAGTGAACAGCAGCGCTAAACTAGTAGAAGAATCATTATTCCCGCCTAGCTGCTTGAGTAAGAATGCCATGATTGTTGATACAATAATCAGCATAGCCAGCATACAATACCAAACACGATCCGTTAGCGGGCGGGTGTATATGGAGAAGAAGCTGCCGGGGTGCTTTGGGTGGCGGAGAATGAAGCATTGTCTGAAAGGTGAAAGGAAATGAAATTTAGTAGGATCTAGAATCCGAAAGTAGTATCGAAAATGTATCTTCGTTTTGTAGGTTTGTAAGTTTTCCTAAGAGACCCTTTTCTTCGCGCGTAAATTTCGTAGGAGTACCTACGTTCTTTTTACCAGACTGTGCAAAGCAAAGGAGGGTAATGTTTTTTTTAATTCGGAGTAGCTGGCGTCCTCAGGCGGATAGTATTTCAATGACTTTCGAGGTTCTAATGTAAGTTAAAGATAGGTACTAGCAAAAAAGTTGCGCGAGGATTTCTGATAAGCTCACTAACATAAAGAGAAATTTATTCTTTTTGGAAGTGGCGCTACTGAGACCGAAGGAGGAGCCTTAACTGTTTGAATATAATAGTAGATACCTACTTAGTCGGCCACGTTTCCACTATGTAGTCGACCAACTCTGCCCTGTCGGCTCTAAAGAATGCTGTACTGCCTCCAACATCCGCCTCGCCGCGGTCTAGGGCACCCACCATGCCATCGAAGCTGCCATTGCGGGGATACCCCCAAGATTCCACGCGTTTTAATTCATAGCTGAAATATTCCACAGATAGTTTATTTAGTGAAACGTATTTCTTCTTCATTTGAGTATGTTTGCCGGGGTACGCTTCAATCAAGGTCCTAGATATGGTGGCCACTTACTACAATCGATTGAATTCCATCTTATATCCGTAACCCTTTTTCGGAGAAACCGAGCTGTTAGTAGCCGTCAGGTATTAGCGGATCCTGGGCTCCAAAGCAGTCAGCTGAGGAAGCAACCGATGCGCTTAAATTGCAGAGAAATCAGGTATTTGAGGCAAGCACCTGACACAGATAGCGACTGCAGTCTAGCGATTACAGCTGGAACTAACCGTTTAACGAGGAACCAATCCAAATCATGCCGCGCTCAGTCACGCACGTCGTTATGAACCCTTACGCCCCACCAGGCGGTCGAGCTCCTCAATCGTACTAATTATAGAGATAGATGGGTTTCTACCGGATTCTAATTCTATTAAACTTGTGGGTTTTTACCTACCGCCCATCTAACTAAAAAATAAGATGCTAAGTCAAATTTATAGCATGTTCTTTGTTTTACAAGCATCTACCTAAAATGGTTGTTCTTCAGACTGGTAAAGCCATGTAAATTCATACATAATAAAATAGTTGAGACTATTTATATACCTGTAATTATACATATCTTGTAAATATACCAAGACAGAATAAAACTTCAACTTGTGTAAAGAATCAATATGCGGCTTTTTACCAGCCAAGTAATCATAGAAAGTTTCATTCACAATCCTTTCGGCCACTACTACAGGACACCTAATCGTCACGCCAGTCAGATCCCATCTTTTCGTGTCCACAATATCTAATTTCAGTTTTGGATCCCAATACCCAACGCTGTTGATGCGAAACGACCTAGCATTCCTCCCAACTTTGTATATTTCATAAAATTTGTAGCTACTTCCATTATTATATGCAATTGTAACATCAGAATTTACAAGTATTGGCAATTTAAATAATTTCTTAATGGTGTCTTCTGAATCATCTGTGATGATCAACCAAATAATTTGCGGTTGAAACATTAACCAATCGAGTTGGTTTAAAGTCTGATCCCATCCATCACATGATGTATTTATTAGAATTCCAAGTTTCTTAGAAAGCACAGGGAGAGAAAAATTTTGATGCAAGGTCCTTGTTGAAGAATAGATATTATATTGAGAAAGTACTGTCTGCATAGAAATTAAGATGTCAGATTGATAACAATGAAATAAAACCAAATGGTTTGTACTTTTCCATTTAAAAAAATCAACAACTAAGGGCATGAGCTTCAGCAGAAATACACTAAAGTCCATGACTATCCAAAGTGATACTGCCATATAAAAACCCCATTTTTTTTGTGATCAACCTTTGACAAGAAAATTGGTAAAAATAGGAATTAAGCTCAATTACTGTCAACAACTCATAAAAAATAAATACAACGTTGACAAAAAAATTGGTGTAATTTCTTGCAGGGTAAGTATTGCTGAAACATTTGAATAAATTATGAACCTTTTCATAACTAATAACTAGAAAAAACATCTTGGAAGGGAAACTCTGCTTTGTCGGGTACAAGGAGATCAGATAAGTAGCAGACGGTGCCCGCAGAGCCTTCATAAAGACTCTCTGGATTGTCCGGAAGCCTGGAATCTCTTAGAAACTCCTCTGTTGTCATAAAATCTGCAAAAAGCTTTGCCCTGCTTAGATATTTCTCATTTCCAGTCAATCTGTACAGAAGTAGGAACACATAGCCATTTCCAGCTACTCCATGGCAGATCCCTGGACCTTTACGTAGCAAGCCTTTTTGCCAAACCAAATCACCAGCCTTAATGCAGGCACTCATAAATCTATCATCCTTGTAAACTAAATATGCTTTAGCCATGAGGTAAATGGTGCCAGGAGCCCCGTGGCACCAATGAACTAATTTGTGTTCATTTTGTCCAATCTCATCAATACAGCATGGCCAATTACCATCCTCAGACTGCATGGAAGCTAAAAAGTCTACTGTAGCCCGCACATCATTAGATGCTTGGACATTATGCTCAAGGTAACCAGGTACAGTCAAAAGCATTTGTAGTATAAAGCTTATACCGTGTGCTGCTCCGAGGTACTCCGTGTTGTAGTAGTGATACATTAATGGGCAAGGACTCTTGTGTTTAGCCGAATACTCTCTACCTGATGTAATAATCATGTCACAAATCTTGTATAGCTCTTCTTTAGACAAAACTTGTGTCTGGAGCTCACGGTTCAACCATAATGCACCAGCTATATATCCAGCTCGACCCACAAAGAATTCATCACCACCGCATTTCAAAAACTTTGGGTTCAAATAAAAAATCTGCAGAGCCCTATATTTAGCTAATGCGTCAGGAAACATATTACCTCCTAATTCTTTATTCAATACAGAGGCCAGAGCCAGTGTGCCGGCATCACCGAGTAAAAAAGAAGTCTTGTCTCCAGCTGACGTTTCTAAAGCTGGTTTCAGATAATCCGCACTTTTATCCAAGTATATGCGCTTATATTCAGAGAGGAATGGATTTTTGGCCAAATAGTAGAACATGTAAGATACTCCGGTACATCCTACATACAGACCGCCGTTCACATTTTTACGTGATGGTGACAACCGTTTAGAGATATTAGTTATGTGCTCAGTAATCTGAGCGAGGACCTCTTCTTTATTTATAGAGCCGGTGGCGCAGTCTTCGTATGGATTCGCAAAGTATCGAACCATTTTTAAAGCACTTAAATTGGAGATCAGCTGCCCTAAAGATTGCGATTTAAGAACTTTATACAAACTCTTAAACATTAATGTAAGTAAATTATAATCTTTAATTTTAAACAAAGAAATCTGCCATATTTTTTTTTTGTTTTTCTTTATTTTCTTTTTCAAGCTAGAATATGTAGAGTAAATAATACAGAAGTAAAAATCATTAAAAAAATAGAACCTGCTTGTTTTGACGTTTGTTCCTATTTTTTTTTAATAGTTTTTACGGCCATGGAATCTAGTCCTTTAAAGCCTTTCTTGAATTTATTAATCTTCAGTCCTACTTAAATCAGTCGAGTCAAAAATTCAAGTCAATAGTCAAGTCCAGTCAAGTAAGTAAGTCTAGTCTGAGTCAGATGGCTAAGTGAAGCGGTGGAAAAATTTCACTTAGCTATATCATGGAGATTTTGGTGACAAAGATAAAAAGTCACGTAATCGACACTGTATCACTTCCCAACACTCACACTTGTTCACGAACACTTTGCGAATAATAAACCACCAATATTATGCACAAACACTAGAAAAAACCTAAGTTTTGGAAATTAAATACAGCGCGGACATAGCGACAGTTTACTTTCCCTCCAAAAACTCACGTTTGTCCCTATTTTTTTTTGTATAGTTTTTACGGCCATGGAATCTAGTCCTTTAAGGCCTTCCTTGAATTTATTAATCTTTTTCAGTCCTACTTAAGTCAGTCGAGTCAAAAAGTCGTCAGTAGTCAAGTCCAGTCAAGTAAGTAAGTCTAGTCAGAGTCAGATGGCTAAGTGAAGCGGTGGAAAAATTTCACTTAGCTATATCATGGAGATTTTGGTGACAAAGATAAAAGTCACGTAATCAACACTGTATCACTTCCCAACACTCACGCTTGTTCACGAACACTTTGCGCATAATAATCCACCAATATTAAGCACAAAAAGTCGAAAAAACCTAAGTTTTGGAAATTAAATACAGCGCCGACATAGCGACAGTTTACTTTCCCTCCAAAAAAACTCCACGTTTGTTCCTAGTTTGTTTTGTTCAATCCTTTTAAGTTTTTTTGTTTTTGACTAATTTGCGGCCCTGGATACAAGCCATTCAACTATTTGAGAATCCAACTTTTTGAGATTCAAGTATTCAACCGTTTGAGAAATCAACTTTTTAAGAATTCAACATTATGTTCTAAAAGGCATTAAAAGCTCTTGTGTATACACGGCTCTTTTTTATTAAACGGTTTTATTTAGCTCACCCCGTTTGTTTTATTATTTACTAGCTGTTCCCCGCGGCTTCGCCCCGCGTGGGACTCGGTTATATCGCGCCCAAAAGTAGCCTTTGTTTGACCTCAGGTCGTTAACTACATCCCTACCAAATTTCATCACAATCGGTCCAGCAGTTTAGCCGTGAAGAGGTGACAGACAGACAGACAGACAGACAGACTTTCGCATCTATATATATAAAAGAAAGTCGTGTTAGTTACTCCACTTATAACTCAAGAACGGCTGAACCGATTTAGCTGAAAATTGTCAGGGAGTTAGTTTAGAGCCAGGAGAAGGACATAGGATACTTTTTATCCCGGGAAGCCCACGCGGGCGAAGCCGCGGGCAAAAGCTAGTTTATAATATTAGTATGGATTATTTATTCTTGGGTCAAATTTAGTAATTCAAATTTCACCCTCTTCCTGTCAACCGATTAATCTGAAATTTTGTATACACTTTGGATTTTGGTGACAATACAATTATGTTTATTCATTATCATTATAAATTCAAGATGGCCGCCGCTACAAAATGGCGGATAATTTATGTTTTATTAATCCCATCAATATGGGTATAAAATGAAAGGGCTCAACAAGCAGAATACAATATACTATAAAAAATTGAAATCCAAGATGGCGGCCGCTACAAAATGGCGGATAACGTAGGTTTTATCAATCCCATCAATATGGGTATCAAATGAAAGTGCTCAACCAGTAGAATACAATGTACTAGATAAAATTAAAATCCAAGATGGCGGCCTCTACGAAATGGCGGATAACTTTAACTTAACTTTATCAATCCCATCAACATGGGTATCAAATGAAAGGTCTCAACAAGTAGAATACCATTTGGTATGCAAAATTGAAATCTAAGATGGCCGCCGCTACTAAATGGCTGATAACAATTTTTTATCAATCCCACCAATATGGGTATCAAATAAAAGGGCTTGACAAGAAGAATACAGTGCACTATACAACCTAAATATTTAAGATGGGCGCAGCCACTAAATGGCGTATAATAATAAGATTTAAATTTAGAAATTGAATCTGTAATTTAGGTATCTGATTAATCCAGCCTGAATCCACCACCCAAGTCAAGATTTTGTATCGTGTTGAGGACTGTGTGGCGTTAGGGTGGCTAAAATGATACGTCGTTAGCGGTACACCACCCAAGTTAAGGTGAAAGGTTAAAACGCGCCGAGAACTGTATGGCATTAGCGTGGATAAAAATGATATGCAATAAACTAACGGGCAAGAAACCTGGCAATAATGAAGCACTAAATGAATTAAACAGAATGCGAAATAAAAACTAAAAACTAGAAAATAAAAATAGGTAAAAAAACTTTTTAAGTTAAACGGTTTTATGTTAAACATACATTGCAATGTTTAAGATAAATGTACTAAAAACCAAAAAATAATAAAATAGATACAGTCGTGGGAATTATAAACATATGCATAGACTAGACTAAAATAAAACCGTGGGGCACGTCAATTGTCTACAAATTATCGACTTAATGTGCGATAGAAGAATCGTTTAATTCGTCGTTAGGCAGTTGGCCCGCAGACGGTGAGGAAATTACTTACTATTTTCTTGCTCATGGAAATTCCAATAGTTATACACTGTAAATAAAAGAGATGTTTCAACTAGTTTATCGTTGGACATTCACACTGCTGGCTGGCGAGGAATCGTTTCACTGCTCGTAGTTTGTCTTTAATCGACAAAACATATGATAAAAGTACTACTCGCTCACCACTATGAAACCCTAAAACTCGCTTATAATCGAGCTTGCTAGCTTGTTTCCACGTTCTAGCCCTACTTATCACACGTCCATCGTTGTCGGTTGAACAACTGCCTAATTATAGTGTAACATTACAAAACAAACTTTTTAATCAACGATTGTAGACAATTGACGTGCCCCTGTACCTATTTTTTTTTCATTTTCTGGATGAGATGATGTTCTATGCATAGATTTATATAGACATTTGTTCCCAACGTAACTTGCCGGTTTCCATAAAACGAAGCCGTACGATCGTAGGCGATTCTCTCGAAGCCTATTTGCTATGTCAAGAACACTAAGGCTGCCCCGAACGTGGAAGTCTTTAAGCGGTCTTTCCGTGATACTCCACACTTCCAACACAGCATCTTTATCATCGTGACATGCAACTCTTGCTTGTGCCGCTCAAGCACGAACCACGTCCTTAGACCTATCCCTTTAGCTTAACCGGAAACGCATTCGTTAGTTATTATGTTATTTTGTTGTGTTGCGCCTTCCAATTCTGCAACTCACTGGGGTTTGGATGTAAATCCACCAAGAAATGAATTCTTTAAAGTATTGAGGTTGAGCCTGAACCTCAATACTTCAAAGAATTCATTACTCTCACAAACTACCTTAAAAAGTGTTACTCCATTCATACAAGTTCATTGCAGGCCCCCAGAATAAACACATTTTTTTAGGGTTCTGTATAGAAATTAAAAAATAACGGAATCCTTATAGGACCACTCGTGCTCCAAATCTATTGGAGCAAATCAGGTGAAAGGTAGGATGGTGTTACGTTTACTGATCTCCTTGTGAAACCCCAGTGCACCAGCCCGCCACCCACCAACCCAGTGTCTCGATACCAAATATTTATATTTTTTTAATGAGTCATAATCGGGAAATAGTTTTGCAAACCTTACTGTATCATGTATCAAATGAAACTCGTATGAGGATCTCATATTTATTTTTGTTAATATTGTAAAATCATTTTACAATATTATTGTTAAATTATAGACAAAACCATGGGAAATATGGTTTTAATTCACAATAAACAAATACATATGACAAGTAAGAATTGACACAAATAAAGCATAGAGACAATAACAAGTAAGGAGTTTACCACAATTATCATCATTTTATTGGATTTTTTTTCTTACTATATTATAGATAGGTATTAGGTACTGATTTGCCCAAAGGTTTTCCGGTTTTTCCAATACATAACATAACAACATCAATCATTGACCCAAAGGTCGTCGATATGGCAACTGGCAAAAAGAATAATCACAAGACTACTTACTTGTTAGGAGTTCCTAGGCAACCGATTTGATTGATATCTGTGATTTTGACACAGTTAACATGGACCAAAACTGCCTTTTGTACGAATTTATTTTCATAAAATAAATAATAAATCAATTGGGGCCAAGTACTTAGTAGACATATACATTTCTATAAGTACGTAGATTTAACTATTTTACTACCTACTAATGTCGATCACATACAATCGTGGAAATGTAAGTATTCTATGTAAGAATGTGAGTAATATATGTAAATTCCGGGTATTTTTACCTAAGTTACCGACTAATATTGATTTTTTTATGTCTGTTTATTACATACGTACAGTTTCATTTGTATTATCCACGAATCTGTCTAATCCATAACAGGTAAGGAAGATAGCATTCCGCACGAGAGGTCGTTCGGCACAATCTTTAGACACAAACGTTCCTCCACCAGACCCTGGCGCTGCTGGGGATGGACGGCTTTTCTTACAAATCAAGCCAGCAATCGCAGATCCAAGAGGAACTCTCGGCAGATCACATACTTCTCTGTCCAAGTCTGTAGTAAATCCAATAGTTGTGGTAATATTCAAACAGACCCCTTGTCAGTATAATGATACCAATTAAGGTGTCAGTTATATAATAATTATAGGTACTTATATAGGTAGGCTCCGAAAAAATTAATCAGAGCTAAAATTTTGGAAAATCATAGGAAGTAGCCAATTATTTGGAACACCTGTAAGTTCATTTGCACGAAACTCTCGCAACGCAAGTTCAACTCGCACTTTAAGGGTTTTATTACCTACCTTAAACAACAATATTGTTCTTTGTTATATTAAGCATGGACATATGATACTTTATTTTCAACTTCTCAGCAATGATCTGCAACGAAAAGAGGATGGTAGAGAAGAATCAATCAATTTACAAGCAGTGGGAGAAGGAAAAGTCCAGCTTTCTCGCACACCACAAGAAAAAGATCGGCTTCCAGATAGGATAACACTTGATAGGTAAAATTTTCTAAAAATTCGTCTCAATATCCAGGACTTGTCAGTGGGTTTGTTTCCAAGTACATCTATCCTCCAGCCTTTTCACATCAGTAAGTAAAGATAAACTACCTTGTCCCATGCATGATCAACTGTACTGCAATATATAAAAGAAATCTCATAAAGTGCAGTCGTGTTTTTTTTAACAGTATTTACTTGTTTCATGTCTATTATAATTTCAGGCGAGGCTTATCGTCCATTCCGCACATCGTCGGTGAGCCAGGCCTTCGGCTTCTCTCACTGCAACATAATTTAATAAACAGTCTTTCAGGACTAACTCCACTTGATTTAAGCAAATTAGTGTTTTTAGACGTATATGATAATCAAATAGACAAAATCACTTCCTTAGAAAGGTTGTTCAGTTTAAGAGTGCTTCTATTGGGGAAAAATAGGTATGTTTATAATTATTTCTCTATTTTTTACTCAACTTGACCATTCATATCTAAGCGGACAGAAGCGGACAAAGGTCTAATAATTAAGCATCAAAGATTTTTATTGTGTATAAAGATTAGAATTGAATAAAAAAATATTATTGCACCAAACAAAATATGTATACACAATTTTTAAAAGTAGGTTAACATTTTATTTTACAGAATTAAAAGAATTGAAGGTCTTGCTAACCTTTTGAAGTTAGAAGTTTTGGACTTACACGGAAACCGAATAACTAAGGTTTGCGGCTTATCAAATTTAAATGACCTGAAAGTGCTTAACTTAGCCGGAAATCAAATAAAATGTATCGGTGCAACAGATTTACAGGGTTTGGTATCACTAAGAGAGATGAATTTAAAAAGAAATCGCATAAGACGATTGCTTGGCTTTCAGAATACACCTAAACTACAAAAGTTGTATCTTGGTAACAATGACTTGCAGAGGTAATTCATTTAAAAGGTTTTTTTTTAATTGATTCGAAGATATATTTTTATTAACTACTAAAAATTTGATATTTACCTATTTTTTAGTGTAGAAGATGTGTCATCACTTGCCGAGGCAACTGCGTTAATCGATATTTCTTTAGATGGAAACCCAGTGGCATTGGGTGGAGATTGTACACCGTTTTTAGTGTCGTATTTACCGAATTTACTTACCTTGACTAACATGCATGTGACCGAACAAGTAAGTAGACATATTTTCTTTATTTATTAAGGCCATATAGGATACAATGTATATATTGACTTATTGATTGGTTACAAATTATTTGATGAATATAATAACTAAATTTTAGTAATTAGGCTCTTTTTATTATTTTAATAGGTACGTAGAGCAGCCATGGCCTGGAGAAGTAATAAGGAGGCAGCTCATGCTGCTTACTGCGCTCTCGGGGGTGCAGCGCAGCAAGCAGCACGACGTGATCAAATTATAAACAATGCAAGGACCAACTGGGAACTATTGAGATCTGAAAACAAGTGTTTCACAAATCCAGCAACTCCAGTAAAAAATATTGATACAGAAAAAGTTTTTATCATAGAAGCTTCAACTACTACAATACAATGTGCAACTCAGACAATGGATTTAGGAAATCTTCCGGATGTTGTTGTATCAATGCAACAAACTGAAGTCGACGATTCAGATACTAAAAATAGTAGTGACACGAATATTAAGACAATTAATAAAAACGATTCTACATCGCCAATGAAAAAGATTCAAAGAAGCGCTACTGCGCGAAAAATTTCTGAAAGGCGAGTAAATTTTTCTGATAGGAGCGCATCTCAAGATACAGATGTTTCACACTCAACATCAACTAGTAGTGACTTAAGATTACCCCCCATACTGTTGCCAATCATCTCGACATTAGAAAATGTTAAGCTATCTGATAGTAATGAACCAATATTAAAAAGATGGGAGAGTATATCTAGCGTAGATCCGATTGTTGATTCCTCATTTAGCTCTTTGCCGTCTTCATCGAGTGATAGTGAAGAAGAAATTAACAAAAGACCAGTCCGTCGTATGCCAACGGCTTTACGAAGACGCGAAAATTTTAGTACAATACGGTCTAAGTCAGTATGTGACCCTGAATGTCGACGTGTTAAAGCAAAAGTTTCGGACATGAGTGAAAATGGTAGTAGTATCTCTGCAACCACAAATATTGGCTCTGTTGCAAATTCATCAACATCTGGAAGTGACCATAACAACAAGCTATTGAGACGAGAAGGATCTACAAATAGTCGACCAAGTAACAGAAATATAAGGAGTGCTACTATATCTCGACGGAACGAACGAGCTTCATCAGCAAGTAGAGCTTCTACTGGTAGAGCTAAGTCTGGGAAGAGTCTGGCTAGTCTCAAATCATCTGAACCAGTCCCAAAGCCGATGCCACTGTCTAAAGATAGAGAACAAGGTACTTAAATATTAGCCTCTTTACTGTCCAAATAAGTCCACGCGGGTCCTGTAATTTTTATTCACATTTTTGTATTTCAGGAGTGGATTATTTAGTTGAAGTTTGCGATGGAGTTGTAAGCGCGTGGGGAGCGGGAGCTGTTCGCCGGCTGGCAAGAGACTGGGATTGGGAAAGAGCGAAAACAGTGACTAAAGCTGCATTTCACTACGTTCATTTCAACGCGGTTGCTCAATCACTCCCTGAATTGAAAGCAAAGTTAGTGTGATTGTTCTATCGGTGATGTAAAAGTCAGTTGAACTAGTGCAGTTGTTAGAAAGACAAAAGTTATTGGATATTGTCTCATTTTCAGATTTCCAAATGTAATCCACTTATCAGTTCGTGCAACGGGACTTCAGTGGCTCGGTCAACTTCACTCCTTAGCTGAACTACGTGGGCTTACAAGTTTGAATGTTTTGCCAGAGGGTAATCCTATACATGCAAAGATTTGGAGAGAGTATGCTATATACCGGCTTGCACATTGGGGCCTAAAAGAGATTAATGAAGAAACAGTCAGTAGATATGAATTGTTATGAAATTTACGTGTCGGTATTTCATCTAAATAAACATTGTTTTAATTTAAATTAACTATAGGTTACAGACGAGGAATTAAGATCAGCGAATGAAACATATAATGGATTGAGTGACATAGTACTGAGGGCTCTTCCAGATGCACCATTGCAACCGTTGCTATCCCGTCTTGGTAGAAGTGGAACTAGCAGCGTTAGCGCAAAAGCTTGGCTTAGAGCTGCTGATCCAGCACTAAGAGATGTTATAGCAAAAGAAGCTTTGCAGTATAAAAAGGGACATGTCTCTCAAGTAAGGAAAAATACTGGCTCTCTCTTTTTGCATTTGTCACTGACTATTTCAAGCTATTTAATTTTGTAACGACCCTCGGCTATGAGGAATACGACTTGAAAGAAATTTGAAACTGTATGATACCTATCATTTTAGAAATTTTTTATTTCCCCAGGAAGATATGAGTTGGCGGGTTCGTGGTCGTGGACAATTATCACATGCCATTGAGCTGGCTTGTGGAGCGGCACAACGATTGAGAGCACTAGAATTGCAGTGGCCAAATATTCTGGTCGAAATGATCGAAGATATACTAAAAGACTTCTCAGATATGGAATCGCATGTTAAACAGCAAATGGCTATGCTGATGGATTCTATGTAAATGTACTATATTTTGGAACTAAGTAGTCATAGTCATTGTACTATTGTTATAATTTGTATTGTTTCTATTTTATATATAGTTACTTTTGCAATCTAGCGGTTACAATTTATGAACCCGGAAAGGTACCTAAAAAATTGTTTAATTAGATTAGATATTAAGTAATAAAGTACCGCACAAATTATATATGTATAGATTTAAATAATAAATGAGTAGAAAGTTATTAATTGGATAATTAAGTAAGTATATACAATTTTATAGCTACTTCAATAAGTGTAAAATTACAACCTGCAACTAATCTAATCACATTACTGTAGTTTGCTTTTATAAAGAAAAGAACTGAAAATGTACTTGTAATTGCTCAAATCATATTAAGCTTTGGACAAATGAATAAATCTTATGGAAAATAGCGAGACTGCCTTAACTCTAGCACTAAACAGTAAATGCAATTAATTATATTTATATTCATTAACCTTGAGGAAAATTAACCTTATATGATCACTTGCTTGTTTAATTCTAGTCAGAAATATGACAAACATAATATAATAGTTAAATTTTTATGACAAACCTAAGAGGGTGATCTAGAGGCATAGAGGACAAATTGTATTATCCCTGAATGTGGCCATTTTGTAAAACTACGGATCGTAAACTTAGTTAAAATGGGGTTACTAACTCTGTCAGCAATCTCTTCATCATTGTAAAACCAGGACCTAGTTTTAGGACTGTGATTAAAGCGTATATCCTGGATTTTGGTGAGCTGAGGATACAACCGGGAAACACGCTCAGATGATGATTCCCTTGCATACTCGTGTACTTACTTGTTTGTTCGGTACCTTCAGTGCACAAATCCGAACTCGGAAAGCGAAATCAGGACACCATATCAGAAGACAACGAAAGCTTAAAATCTCGGAGAAGGAAGGTGTTTTTTTAGCAAGATAGCATTAGCAATGATGAGATTTGTCACAAATATAACTGCTAGCCAGGAGAGTTCGTCGAAGTGGCCAAAGATTGTGTCATCACTTGGAAGTGGCTGGGATATGTATATGACATGTGTGAAGTGTATGAACATCCAGCTAAGATCGCTCCTGACCACCTGTTCTACTGAGTAGTACCATAGATAGGTAGTCCCAGGGAAGTGCATAGAAGAGCACGTGGTTTATGACCAGAATAGGAAATGGTAGAAATAATGATAAGATCTCCCGCCCGGCCTGCCTGGAGCAATAAAATCACTTGAAACAAACAGGCGGCCTACCACCATCTCTAAAAACCATGCAAGAACGATTGAGTAAGGGAGATGTCGCCCTACATCATGTATAGCGCTGTCTCCCTTACTCACTGGATCTTGCATGGTTCTTCATCTTTGCATTGAGATGATAGTAGGCCACCTGATAACATTTTACTGACAACTTGAGGTTGAGGTTAGCACACAGAGGTGAGGTTGTTTTGAGTTGAGGCTTCAAAAAAAGAAATGCGAGACACCGAGCGAGATAAGTAATGTTTGTTTATAGTTTGAGTTGACACTTATGACGAGTTTTTGGAGGGAAAGTAAACTGTCGCATTGTCTGCGCTGTATTTTATTTTCAAAATTTGTTTTTTCCAGTTTTTGTGAATAATAATTTGCAGATTGGACTAGACTACAAACTTGACTAAAGTAGGACTAAAGAAGATTTTGAGAAGATATAAAATAAAGGGCTTGGTTCCAGGGCCGTAAAAAATATTTTTAAAAAGATACTTATGGCTGACAGTGACAATTAAATTTTGACATCCACACCCCACCCACCAAACTTCATCACATCAGTGGACTAGTGATTTGATTTGTTTGATTGAATTTGTATTTGTAACTTTTTGTTTGTCGTGATTTTCATACGCTGTTTTCTTTAGCTACACCAATCAAGTCTATTTATTTACCGAAGACTGAAATGGAATAGTGTACTTCTTATTTACGAGCTATGGATGACACTGAAAGTACCACAACGTCCGTTGACGAGAACACTGGTAATTTGTGTGATAATCCGACAAGGGACACTCTTGCAGAAGGTCTGTTAGGTCTACTTAAGCCTACTGTTGACCAATTGGACGAAAGAGTACGAGCGACCAGGTAATTATCAAATTTTTTAACAGCAATATATTTAGGTTTTCTTGCACCTTCATAACCTATTGTTTCATAATTCTCATACGTACAGAGAATGTAATTAAGTTTCACTGTCTTATGATAATGAACCTTATTGTTAATTAAAATCGTTGTAAGAAGTGCACTTGCGAAATCAACAACTTCTCTAATGCAATCTGGTTTTATATTACTGTTTAATTCATTAGTGTAAAACTACAATCGAAAACAAATCATGTCAAGTTGGCAGTTGTTTAAAAATTACAATAATATTTCAACTGTTTCCAGGATATCACAGTTGGAATTGAAGCAGCAAATAGACTCATTGAATGAAGAGCTGCAGAAGGTACGAGAAGCACTAAACCATCACCCCGACTTGGATCCTTACGTTAAAAAGCTGATAGCCTGCAAGCACAAAGTTACTGTAGTACTTAACGTCCTGCAAGCTTCACAGGTGAGATTTTACTTTCAATTGAAGCAAATAATTATGTTTTTGTAATAATGTTGCTTTTTTTTATATTGACTTTTACCAGGGGTTTAGCTGGTGAGTGTAATGTATTCAACAGTAGGAGGGTAAAATATAACCATATACCCTCACAAACTATTATGTTCATAAAATCTACAAATTTTTGTTATACTTATGTATTTCTGTTCTAAATTTAGAAAACAAGATTTCAATTTAGTTTCTTTCTCTTGGATACACAGACCATCCATTTCTTTTCACGTAAAAATATCTTTATATAATTTCATAAATTTACAGGATAGACTTAACGAAATAAGACGTACAATTAGCAAAGAACAGAGTGTTCGCAAAACTGTGTTACCAGAAGCACCTGAGCAGAGTACAAGTGGCATTGTCTCAGAGCGGGGCAGCATCAACTGACATGGAGACTCCATATCAAAACCACATTGCTAAGGCTGACTTTGACCATGTGTATGAAGCAGCCGAAGATAGTTTCCTACTAATTGATGCCTTAGAAAAAGACCTAGATTTTTTAAAAGCAAAAAACCCCACTTTCTGCCTCGAAGTTGGATCAGGCAGCGGAGTCGTGATTACAGCTTTGGGAATGGCCTTGCCAAAAGCGTTTTGTTTAAGTACAGATATCAATTTCAGGGCTTGTGAAATGTCAAAATCCACAGCAAGTCACAATAAAGTTTTGATAGACTCTGTTAACATGGATCTCGTTAGCTCTTTTGTCAACGGGCTTTTCGATGTCATACTATTCAACCCCCCATATGTAGTAACGGAAACCAGTGAATGCGGTGGAAATGATATTACCGCAAGCTGGGCTGGTGGTAAAAAAGGCAGAGAAGTGACAGATAGACTCCTTTACATGATACCAAAGAAACTAGCACAAGATGGCATTTTCTATCTCTTGTTGATTGAAGAAAACATTCCAGACGAAGTGATTGAAATAATGGCAAAGCTCGGATTTAAATCCCAACTGATAATAACTAGAAAGGTTAGGAACGAACAGCAGCTTGTGTTGAAGTTTTACAAGTGAAATAGTTTGTTATAAAGATTGATTAATTTATCAGTTAAATGTATTAAGGTTTAATATAAAAGCTATTTTTTGTAATGTTGGTTTCATTACTGTATTTGATCTGTCCTGCCACTCAGACTAACTAAACCAACCAATTGAAATGCATTATCTTTTTTCTTTTTCACAATGTAAGGGCCCAAATCTGCATGACTAGAACAGCACCTTTATTCCTCAACAGATATAGAAAAACTATTGTTATGTACTGCCCGGTCATTTGACCACAAGGAAGGAACGTCATCAAGAGGATAAACAGAAGAATTTTTTTACATCTATTGGTAGAAATGAACCTAATTTCCAATTTGGAATATGGTGGTCATGACTTGAAAAAATTATAGATAAAAAGTAACTAAGTAAAAGTTAAGTAGTAAGAAATTGTTTTACATAATTTCTTACTTCTTATATCTACACAACATAGGCAATAAAACAAAAAAAAAATATTAAAAAATATATTTTGTTATGTTGCAAACAGTGTAAATAATTACAAAATATAAATCCTTCACCAATATATATATATAAATAAAACTTATTGCTTGAGATTCTTCTTGACTGCATCGCCAAATAGCTGGGCACCTTCTTTATTCTCTTCAAAACCAGGCAATGAGGCGCAGTCTTTGAACCAGCGCTCAATATTAAGGTAATCTGTCAAGTCCCACCCAACAGCCTGAAAATTATAATTTTTTGATATACATATTCTATTCAATACACAAGGAAATGCACGGCCTTGTGTCCCAAACAATATGAATGAATACATGATTTCCTTTTATTAAAATCTGATTATGAAATATTATAAGAAGTTAACTTACAGGTTAAGAATGCGTAATGATGATGCACTTCCTAAAAATTTTTCTTAAGGTAATTTAATTGGGCGAATTTATAAACCTACATGGCTTAGTTTGAAAGATAAATAGTATAAGATGAATTCAACATTTTGCAAATTCAACGTTTCGGACCTGAAGGGAATAGAGCAGTGAATCTATCATCATCATGGGGTGCCATCTTCAAATTGAAGTTTTACTTCAGCAAATGAAAAGTGAATTGTACTTATAAGATATATTTAAGAAAAAGTAAAAAAAATTATATTAATTCTAACTTTCACCCGCATTATTTTCCCACGGGAACAGTGCTTTTCCCTGGATGAACCCCTACTAACTAATTACCCCATGTCCTTCTCAATACTTTTGTGTATGCAAAATTTCAGAAAGATTGGCGCAGTAGATAAGCCGAGATGAAAGCGTAACAAACAAACAAACAAACTCACTTTCGCATTTATAAGTTAGGATTCTATAACTAATGAGTCCTTAACAAAGAAAACAGTTTATTATATTGATTTAGGAAAAAATTACTAAAATTGGACTATGATATAGTTCTGTGTCCTCAAGACAGGCTCCAGTTATAAATAAATACCAACAAAACATAGATACACTGCCTACTTACAAGAATGCTGGACATGGAGGCACAAATGGAAGTGTCTGCGATGGTCGGATTGTCTCCAGCAACCCACTTGGTGTTGCTCAAGAAACCATCAAGGAACTTCAGGCTGTTGTTGAGATCATCTTTAAGGGCCTTCTTTATTTCTGTCTCTCCCATGAAAAGGATTGGGTACTGAAATTGCAAATTCCTATTATCATGTTGCTACCATTACCTATGAAAAAGATTTAGTTCTTTTTCTTGCTAATAGGTGGCAAAAAGGATTAATAAACAACTTACTTAGTGCTTTATTTAATAGGTTATCAGATTTAGAATCACTGTCTCAAGTGATCAATAGATGGCATTAATGTCTCAGTATGATGAGGACTCTTTAGTACACTAAAAATCATTGCAGGTCTTTGTATGGCGGCTGTATAACTGTACTATCATAATATTCTGTAATCTGTGATATTATATTGGAACCCTGGGTAAAATCATAAACCAGCTCATTTTTACAGCGACCTTTCTGTTCTGCTCATTTGATATTCCCGACCCTAAAATCTGCCATTTTCATTTAACACGTTAAAGACTTTTTTGGGTCTAAACATATCCAAGTTTGTACACCCATGGTCCATTGGTTAAGTCTGTAAGCCCAGTGGTTGTGGGTTCAATTCTCATGGAAAGCATACTTTGTGTAGTTGTTTTCAGTTTGCATAGGACATTGTAGATTTGAATTACCTGATTGTCTGATAATAAAATGATTCTGTGCTTCCTGTTGGTCTTGGCATCTGGTAGTTATTAAAGGCACCACTTTGGAGGCCGAGAGGCGGTTCTAAAGGCCTCTGACACCAGTGTGCAACTGTGCATGCTCGATTGACTATGATGAATCGAATAAGTGATTTGAATGTTTCAGTAACAGACTAACTTAAATAGAAATATACTTACACATATGGCTCTGATCTTCACATACAAGTTGGAACTGTCAAAGTAGAGCCTTTGATTGACCACGGCCCGATGTTGCAGATCTTTAGGGTACCACTGGTCATCCTTTCCAAACTTGTCTGCCAAGTAACTGGCTATTGCTCTGCTCTCCCAAAGGATAAACCCGTTGTCGTCTAATGTAGGTACACAGTGCTGGGGATTGATCTTCAAGAAACTTTCTTTTAATTGCTCTTTTTTCATTAAATCTACTTTTTCGATTTCTATTGGTACACCAATGGATCTTGCTGCTAATAGGGCTCCTCGCGATGGACCGCTTCTGGGTTCATGGTAAAGTTTTGGGGATGCCATTGCACCGTAGGTATGAACCCAATGGAAATGTGATAGATTTGTTCACTTCACGCACGCGTATATTTGTTACTTTGCTTAGTGTTTTTCTCTTATTATTTCATTTTCATTTCACATAAAATATAAACCGGTCTTGCTTTGCTTTGTTTAATTCAGCCTCTCTTCTCAATCATCTCAATACTTTCTCCGTTCATTCATACCAATGCTACCCATGCTACTTCGGGTTTTTTTTTTTTAATAGTTTATACGGCCATGGAATCTAGTCCTTTAAGGCCTTTCTTTAATTTATTAATCTTCTTCAGTCCTACTTTAGTCAGTCGAGTCAAAAATTCAAGTCAATAGTCAAGTCCAGTCAAGTAAGTCTAGTCTGAGTCAGATGGCTAAGTGAAGCGGTGGAAAAATTTCACTTTTTTCCACCTTCATTTTTTTAGCTATATCATGGAGATTTTGGTGACAAAGATAAAAAGTCACGTAATCGACACTGTATCACTTCCCAACACTCACGCTTGTTCACGAACACTTTGCGAATAATAAACCACCAATATTATGCACAAACACTCGAAAAAACCTAAGTTTTGGAAATTAAATACAGCGCGGACATAGCGACATTTTACTTTCCCTCCAAAAACTCCTACTTCGGGTTGTTGCCATTGTCAATGTCAAGTTTTTTTTTTTCAGAATACTTTTACGGCCATGGAAACTAGTCCTTTAAAGCCTTTCTTGAATTTATTAATCTTCTTCAATCCTACTTAAGTCAGTCAAGTCAAAAAGTCAAGTCAGTAGTCTAGTCCAGTCAAGTAAGTAAGTCTAGTCAGAGTCAGATGGCTAAGTGAAGCGGTGGAAAAATTTCACTTAGCTATAACATGGAGATTTTGGTGACAAAGATAAAAAGTCACGTAATCGACACTGTACCATTTCCCAACACTCACGCTTGTTCCCGAACACTTTGTGAATAATAATCCACCAATATTAAGCACAAATACTCGAAAAAACCTAAGTTTTGGAAATTAAATACAGCGCGGACATGGCGACTATTATATTATTCTGTCTATATTTATTCTGTCAATGTCAAGTCATGGGCACAAGTGTCAAGCAAATGCATGACTTTGACAGCTGGATACTTGAAAAACTCATAGACCTACTACATTTAATAGGTCTATGGAAAAACTGAAATGAAATAGAAACAAACGAATAAATATATAAGCAAAGCAAGAAAGAATTAAACACCAAAGAGTATATGGTAAACACAAGAAAGTAGCATAAAATCCAACCAAGGTTCATATGAACATAAAATTATAAATAAACAACAGTAAAAGTATGTCAATCAAAACTACCTTAAATAAAACCTAACGAGTGCTATTTGATCCAATTCTCTGTTTTACGAGGGTTTTCTTGTAATATGGATAGAAATCAATGTAGAGTATGTCTAGAGAAAGGGCTTTTAAATAATATTTTCAGCCAACTTGGTGCATCTATCATAGCTAATACTATAATGAAACTAGCAAAAGTTCAGGTAAGTTAGGAAATTATACTTACTTTTATTCTATTTATTTTTGTGATATTAATAAATATATTCTTTGATCAACTGAATATTTTTAGATACATCCAAATGATGGTTTACCTGATACAATCTGTGTAAAATGTATCAAAAGCTTGGAGAAATGCTTAAAATTCATTCAGCTATGTGAAGAATCAGACCAGAGCCTAAGAGCTGTAATTAAAATTGATAAATGTGAAACTTTAGATACTGCCGATAGTTATAAATTAGAAAATAATGAAGAGTTATTTGATGATATAAAGTCTACAGTAAGTAATGATAATTATGAATTGGCTGAAGAAAGCAGTAAGGCTGATTCTTATTTGGATAACGAGCAATCAAATAAAATACAAAATGTGACTTTAAAGGTAGAGTCAAATTCGCAGATCATAGATGGAAAGAAGTCTCGACAACAACAATGCTTTACTTGTGGCAAAGTCATGTCATCTCGGTAAACACTCTTAATTTTGACTTTAATAGAGCCATATTCTTGAATGAACTTAATAGAGGTCCTTTCTATACTAGATTTTTCAGTCAACTTTCTAAGAAAGAACTAAAAAAAACTAATACTACACAAGAATTATTTTACTTTTTTGATTTATTATTAATTTACAAAATATCAAGTCCTTATACGTAATGCTTCCTTACTTTGTGACATTTGTATGCCAATTATTGTTAACTAAACTTACTTTAATACAAATGTTTTTCCAAATGATACATAATAATGTATTTTCCTTTCAGGTTTCGTCTTAAAACACACTTGAGAACTCACACAGGAGAGAGACCGTATTCTTGCCCTCATTGCAATAAAAACTTTTCTCTTGCCCAAAATCTTAAAGTACACATTCGGGTTCATACGGTAAGATTTCATAGTTTGTTTTTATTAGTACTATCCCTGCTTAATACTTTACACACCTAGCGGCTCACCGCTGACCGACAAACAATTGAAAAACTATTGTGTTTGTGATTGCGGCGTTCAAAGTGTTAATATACATATATACATACACTAGCTGTTCCCCGCGGCTTCGCCCCGCGTAGGACTTGGTTATATCGCGCCCAAAAGTAGCCTATGTTTGACCTCAGGTCGTTAACTACATCCCTACCAAAGAGTCATGGCGAAACTCCATACATCGTTTGTACGAATAAAAAATTGAAATACAGATAACATAAAATAAATCGAATTAGTAAGAATACATAACTAGTAATATGTTTACCACCACAAAAAAAATTTAAACCCCGGGGTTTTTTAATATTTAATTTTTTTAAAGTCGACCTTTAGCTTGTTTTCATTCGCCATTATTCAATTCAATTCAATTCTTATTTTTATGGCTCCATCGTTTAGTCAAACGATGATTTTGCCAATGTCGTGGTTGTCAAAAGCACAGTGTATCACTTTGAGGAAATAGTAGAATTTAGCTGGCAGTGTACAACCTAAAACAACACAACACAAAGGGTTAGTAAATTCCTAGCTAGAATCAGTATCTGACCATTTACAAATCCTATCAGGACATAGATTATATATAATAATAACTCAGTGGGAAAAGGAAAACATACTCTGAAAATATAAAATAATCATAAGTAGATATTGTTGCTTTTTATGAATTTTGCAAGGATAGACACGAAGGGAGAAAAAACAAGCGTGAGCAAATAAGTAATATTGACAGGACGTGGGATATTGCGGGGCAGTATATCATACAGAGATACAGACCGTAAAGGACAATTGAAAAAGATATGCTCTAAAGTTCCTTCGTCTAGACCGCATTCACATAAAGAGTTATCTTTGATTCTGATTTTAGCCAAGAAAACCGGAGAGCACACATGACCCAAACGCAACCTGATTATAGCTGAGGTGGGATGTTTGTCGAATTGACGGTATTTTGAGAACCATGGTTTTAATGGGATATCAGATTGGATCTTAGAGTAATGTTTTGCCCTTGATTCTCCAGAAATAAACCATAACTTGTTCCATTTCTTATGAAGCTGCGACTTAGCATATAATCTGAGATCGCGAGGGTGACAGTAAAAATGTTTTTCAGAACCCACTTCAATGGCGCTTTTAGCGAACATATCGGCAGATTCATTTCCGCATATACCAGAATGACTCGGAATCCAAGCCAAAGCTACCTCCAGACCAGCTTTATGACAATGGAGTAAAACTTGTCGCGTCTTCAGAGTGATCGAAAAGTTATCTTTAGCATGGAGTGGGAGCTTCATTAAATCCTGAAGACAGCTTTTAGAGTCAGAAAGGACTAGGGCTTTCTTTATTTGATGGGATTCTATGTAAGTGACAGCTTCCAAGATAGCAATGGACTCACCAGTAAATATAGAAGACTGGGGAGGACATTTATAATTTAGAACAATACTATATTTAGGAATCCATACTGCTGAACCAACATTGTTTTCAGCAGACATTTTGGAAGCATCTGTAAATATGAGAAGCCAATCGGGCCAATTCTCTTCTATCAAGAGGTTAAATTGATGGTTTGCATATGGGGAGTGTTTGGGAATACCAAAGTCTAGAATAATGTGAGGTTGAAAGACAAGGCACTCAAAGTCGACAGAGAATAGAGGATTGCAGTCGAATTGAATGATTGGATAAGGAATTTTCTTATAATCTTGATATGATTTAAGCAAAGGAGGATAGTCTTTGTGAGTCCAATACGATGAGGTGGGCAAAGATTGAGATAAAGAATGGAGAACTGTGTGTAGCCGGTGGGTTGAGTTTTGTAGAGATTTATAAAGGAATCTATCGCTTAAGTATTGTCTGCGCATATGAAGTGGTGGTTCCGAGCACTCTACCTGAAGGCCTGCAATCGGGGATGATTTCATCGCACCTGAGATAATACGAAGACATCTACCTTGGATCCTGTCTAATTTACCAAGGGCAATTTTACTACAGGGTTCAAGAATGAAACAGCCATAATCGAAATGGCTGCAAACAATTGCTTTATATAACAGAAGTTGACTATAAGGGTGGGCTCCCCACCGGACTCCCGAAACTGCTCTGAGGACATTTACTCCTTGTTCGGCTTTACGACAAATATAATTAAGATGGGATAACCCTGTCATTTTAGAATCCAGAATGACTCCAAGGAATTTAATTTCATTTCGAACAATAATAGGAATCGAGTTAATAAATATGCTGATAGGGGGAATATTCCTCTTGCGAGTAAATACCACCGCGCTACATTTGTCCACAGAAAGAGACAACCCATGTCTTTCTAGCCAGTCGTTAAGATAATACAGAGCTGAATTAATATTATCGGCAGCATCTTTAAAATTTTCAGAGCGGGCATAGATTGCAATATCGTCAGCGTATTGTAGAACATCACAAAAGCTAGAAACTGTTTGATCAAGATCATATGTATAGATGTTATATAGAAGGGGACTAAGAACCGATCCTTGGGGAAGACCTTTAAAGACCAGACGAGGAGGAAGGAGGGAACCATTGATCCGGACACAAATGGAACGAGCCATAAAGATATTACATATAATGTTTACCAATCTCTCTGGAATACTCAGTTGAAGCATTTTCTGCCTGAGTAGAGGAAGCTGGACATTATCGTAAGCTGAGGAAATATCCAGAAACACACCAATGACATTTTCATTATTTGAAAATGCCGTTCGGATTGAAGAGCTGAGAATACTCAGGCTATCCATTGTGCCTTTGGAACGACGGAAACCAAATTGGGAGTCGGGAAGAAGTTTTCTATTTTCTACAATCCACTCTAGACGATTCTTAATAAGATGTTCTAAAATTTTTAAAAGGACTGAGCTTAAGGCTATCGGTCTGTAGGATGAAGATTTGGTGGGATCCTTGCCTGGTTTCAAAATTGGAATAATGATTTGGGTTTTCCATGAATCAGGAATATTACCAGAAATAAAAAAGTGATTAATAAGTTTAAGAAATAAAAGTTTACATGTAAAGGATGCTCTGCAAATAAAGGAGTATGGGATTTCATCAATACCCGGAGAAGAGTCTTTCAGATTATCCAGAGCGGCACACAATTCTGCAAAAGAAAATTCTTCATTCATTTTATCAGTGGAAGGGGAAATAGAGTGATAAGAAGAAGAGCAATCAAGATTTGGAACAAAGGGGGGAGCAAGACTATCAGTAAATTCTTCTATCCATGATGATACATCGTTAGAGGAAGGGTTGTTTACCACTAGGCTTCTACGGAATGCTTTGATATTTTTCCAAACTAACGAAGGGGGGGTTCTAGGAGATAAAGATTCGCAAAATTTATTCCAACCAGATTTTTTCTTTTTTGACAAGAGTCTTCTTGTACGGGAGCAGACTTGCTTATAATTAAGATAGTTCTCCATATTGATGTTAGATACATATTGGTTTTCGGCATTCTTGCGATCCTCAATGCTAGATGAGCATTCAGCATCCCACCAGGGGGGAGAAGGTATTTTTTTTGAGGGACTTTTTTTTGGTATACAACTATCAGCTGCAGATCGGATGCAAGTGACAAAGTGATCATAGACAAGAAGAGGATCACATTCTGAAGTTGATAAAGAGTTTATTTCTTTGTCTAGAGATTCGGCATATTTTGGCCAATCCGCGCGCTGGGTTCGGTATTTTAAAAGAGGAACTGGAGGAGGAGAGGGTTTAAAAGAAGTACAATAGGATATAACAATGGGCATATGGTCACTTCCACATGCATTTGGTAAAACATTCCAATTTAGGGATGGAGTTATTGAAGGGGAAGCAAGGGATAGATCTGGGACACTAATATTTTGTAATGGGGAGGTCCTACGAGTAGCTGAACCATCATTGAGGATGCAGAGGTCTTGGGAGTCAAGTAGGTCCAGAAGGAGAAAGGAGGCAGGATCATCACAATGAGATCCCCACAGAGTATTTTTACAATTAAAATCTCCTAAAACTATTAGGGGCTTAGAAATATTAGAGAGAATGGAGTTTAATTCAGTAATTACTTGAGCATTGGGATAGGGAATATAGACGGACACGATGGATATATCTATGCATCTGGCTGCAACAATGTGAAATTCAGGACTATGTGGAGGGATATTAATTTGGGAGAAGGGATATGATTGCGAAATGAAAAGGGCACAACCAGCATACCCATCATCCCTGTCGTCACGGAGGCACGAATATCCAGTAACTCTGAAACGAGAAACTGGACTCAACCATGTCTCCGAGACGGCAGCAACAACAGGTTTATACTGGTTGAGAAGGGAGATGAGTTCATTCTTTTTATGTCGAACACTTTTACAGTTCCATTGTAGGAGGTTTGTTAATTTGTGATCCATTAATCAATGTAGATAAGAATTGTTGAAGTAAAATGTTGACATTGTTCGGTATAGCATCGCTGAATTTAGAGATAATATTCATCAGAGTACATATTAAAAGTTCAATAATGTTATCGTTAGGGGTAAGGTTAGGGGTGGGACTAGAGGGGGAAGGCTGAGTAGGGAGAGCACATCCATTGGGTTGTGTGGATTTGGGAGTGAATGTCAGAAGGTTATGGGCTTGTACATCAAAAGATTTACTCAAAGAGGGAGTAGGATGAGGGGAGAGGAATACAGTTTTTTTGTGGGATTTTTTTTCTGGGGTGTAATATGAGGCATAGTGGGGAAGTTGGGAGGGAGGAGGTGAGAGAGAAGATTGGGGAGGGGAAGCTGCCATCTCCGCATAGGAGGTTTTAGACTTGGGGAACCGTCGAGCCGCTTCTAAATAGCTGACATTATCTTGAGACATAACCATCTTAATTGATTTTTGTCTAAGGTGCTCAGGGCAATGACTGTCAGTGGCAAGATGTTTGCCACCACACAAGCAGCAGATGTAATCATCCTGGCTACAATCCTCGCCAGAATGGGTTTGACCACATTTATAGCAGCGAGCCTTTGATCGACATTGATTTTTAACGTGTCCGAACTTACAGCAGTTGCGGCATTGAATGGTTGGCAGTTGATATATATCTACATGTAGGGCAGAGTTGAAACAAAAAATTTTTTCTGGAAGAGATTGACCTAAAAATGTCAATACTACAGTAGTGGATGGGACCCAGGTAACTCCAGTATCTGAAGGCTTTTTAATATTAAGACGTCTAGCTTTTACGACATCACCACATCCTCTGGGAACAGTAATGCCGCTCATTAATTCCTCCAGGGACCAATCTGAAGGAATGTTCCGTACTACTCCCATTCGGGAAACTAAAAATTTTGGGATCAAGGCAGAAAGGTTATTGTCTGTAAGAACAGGGTTATTAATGAAGATGTTGGCCTCCTTGGGAGATTTAAAAGTTATGCTAATTTTGGAACGACTTAAAGGTTTTATACCATCGTCAGTAATGCCAGTGA
The DNA here is from genome assembly GCA_947044815.1 of Apomyelois bistriatella. NCBI lineage: Eukaryota > Metazoa > Arthropoda > Insecta > Lepidoptera > Pyralidae > Apomyelois > Apomyelois bistriatella. The sequence continues at coordinate 2,956,249 of OX345705.1, forward strand.
TATTATTTTTATGAATAAATTGTGCCAGTTTCAGGACACGGATAGACAATTCACCTGTGCTGTCCGGTTCTGAACGGCTTACATGCACTACAAATGGTCCTGGGTCTGTGTCTCTATATTGAAAATTAGTATTTTCCTCATAACCAGGTTTAGTGTAAATGGACTGGATAGATTCAACCGGACGAATACTTCTTTTAGCCTCTGAAACTACTAGTGTGTCCGCGGGGCGTTTTAAACCAGCCTTTGGTTGACTAGGTTCAGAATGATCAGATACTTCCATGGTTATATCTGGAGGGAGGGAAGCTCCCGGATCCGGAGGATCCTTGCCCATTATAGAATGGGCAAAAAACCTTTAAAAAATATGTTGATACTTACTTTCGAACCACCACCAAAACAACACAAACATAAAATTTAGGAAATACAAGCCAATATTTTGGAAAATCGCAATAATATTAAAAACACGTGCTATTACCAACAAAGGGACAGGCGAAAAAACCTTTTTTTCATTTCGCCATTATTGTCGCAACTGAAACATTATGTCATCCTGACAGTTGTTAGCATTGTCAAAACGGTATTGATAGTTCATTATGGTAGGTTAGGTTCATAGATTAAGTACTTGTACCTGTGATTAAGCAATTAATTTTCACTTGGTGAAAAAGTGAGATGGCGAAATAGGGAAGTCCATGAGTAAGAAAAGGACCAACGATATTTTTTATATTTTTGTCTCTGTCAACGTGGCAATTTTTTCTTTGTTTGGCCAATTCGACGCCAAGCAAAATCTTACACCAAACTAACAGTGAAATTATTTATTTTTTGTATTAAGTAAAAAAAAATATTCATTTTAAGTAGTAGAATTTGTACGAAAGATATACAAAAAATAAGGGCATTTGTTACATAAATTGTGTGGCTCAGGAACACATTCCAGGGTGCCTACCACCATCTCTTAAAACCATGCAAGATCCAGTGAGTAAGCGAGATGTCGCCTTACATCATGTATTGGGCTGTCTCACTTACTCATTGGATCTGGACAGCGTAATATATGATTTAAGGCGACATCTCTCTTACTCAATCGTTCTTGCATGGTTTTAAGAGATGGTAGTAAGCCCCCAGGGGGGTTACTATATACAGTCTCTTAAAACCATGCAAGATCCAGTGAGTAAGTGAGACAGCGCAATACATGATGTAAGGCGACATCTCCCTTACTGAGTCGTTCTTGCATGGTTATTGGAGATGGTAGTAGGCACCATCTCTTAAAGCGTAATACATGATGAAAGGAGATGACGTCTTACTGTGTCACTCTGTCTCGCCTACTCACTCGTTCTTGTATGGTTTTAAGAGATGGTAGTAAACCATTTGATAGTGAGCCTGCTACTTCAAAAGTTGATGGTAACCCCCCCGGTGGCTTACTTACCATCTCTTAAAAACACGCAAGATCCAGTGAGAAAGCGGGACAGCGCAATACATCATGTAAGGCGACATCTCATTCACTCACTGGATCTTGCATGGTTTTAAGAGATGGTATACCCCCAGGTACTAAATCGATGAATCTAACCTACCATAATGAACTGTCAATATCGCTTTGACAATGCTAACAACTGTCAAGGTGACAAATTGTTTCAGTTGCGTTAAAAATGGCGAATGAAAACGAAACTAAAGGTCGACTTTTATAAAATGGAATATTAAAATAACCCCGGAGTTCAAATTTTTTTTGAGGTGGTAAACATGTTACTAGTGAAGTATTCTTACTAATGCGATTTATTTTAAGTTCTCTATATTTAATTTTTTTATTCGTACAAATTCCGCCATCATTCTTTCATCACAATCGGTCCAGTAGTTTAGCCGTGAAGAGGTGACAGACAGACAGATAGACTTTCGCATTTATAATATTAGTATGGATATAATCACGTCTTTATCCCATAAGGGGTAGACAGAGCCTAGGATCATAAGACCCAAGACCACTTTTAGCATGATGGTAGTTGAAACAGGAAATCAATAATGATGGGTTGCTAGCCGCATCGCCTATGTCATGATTCCCCCATTCGCCCATAAGTGTTAATATTATTAATGCAAAAGTAACTTTTCCTGTTACTTGTCTTGCTAAAAAAGCTGAACTGATTTAGATGTGGTATGAATATAGTTTGTCCCCAAAAAAAAACATGATAATTATATATATAGGCGCAAATCATACAGATTGAATTAGCCCCAAATTAAGTTCGAGATGCCAAACTAGCTTTTGCCCGCGGCTTCGCCCGCTTGAACTTCCCTCGGGAACAGTGCTTTTTCCCGGGATGAAAGGTATGTCCTTCTCCTGTTTCTAAGCTATATCCCCGCCAATTTTCAGCCAAGTCAGTTCAGCCGTTCTTGAGTTATAAATTGTGTAACTAACACGACTTTTTTATATAGCACTAGCACTTGTTCATAACGATTGTGTATGTCCTGACCTGGCTTGGTCATCATTTACAACAGTATACACATAATTAAACCAATATTGCAGGGAGAGAAACCACTACAGTGTTCGACCTGTGGCGAGGCGTTTGCGCACTCTGCTGGCTTAGCGGCGCACGTTCGCAAGCACACGGGCCAGTTGCCGTATCGGTGCGCGCTGTGTCCACGCAGCTTTCGGACTGTGGGACATTTGCAGTATCATATACGGTAAAACAACATCTACTGGAGGCTTACTACCATCTCTTAAAACTATGCAAGAGTGAGTAAGCGGGACAGCGCAATACATGATGTAAGGCGACATCTCCCTTATTCCTGGACCTTGCATGGTTTTAAGAGATGGTAGTAGCCACCCTGGGCGGTCTCCGGGTTTGGAATAGAGCACTCTCTTCTCATGAGTGAAACACTCAAGAAAGTGCTCTATTCCAAACTCAAACTATTTCAAACACAGTCACTCAGAGTGACTTTAGAGGCAACTAGTGCAAAAGTGGTCTCAATTTGTAAGAGACTTAATATTGTCTTGATTGGTGATATCAATTCCTTGGCAATGTTACCTTTGTGTAAACCACCACCCACTAGTCAGAAAATATACAAAGAATCTGTTAGTTGTTGAATGGGTGTCTAATCTTAAGCTGGATCACCTACTCCAGACAAACTATCCTTACTAATAGGTATTATAAATGCGAAAGTGAGTTTGTTTGTTACGCTTTACGCACTATCTTTCTGAAATTTCGCATACCTACACATAGATAGAAGTGTTGAGAAGGAAAGAATACCTTTTATCCCGGGAAAAAGCAATGTTCCCGTGGGAAAATCACGCGGGCGAAAACTAGTATGCAATAAATATTATAATGGCATTTTAAAACTTAGTCATTTAAACAATTCCATATTGTTAACTACCCAAACATTTTAATCATCTAAAATATTTATACCCTGTATCACTATCACTACATAGTATAAAACAAAGTAGCTTTCTCTGTCCCTATGTCCCTTTGTATGCTTAAATCTATAAAACTACGCGACGGATTTTGATGCGTTTTTTTTAATAGATAGTGATTCAAGAGGAAGATTTTTATGCCCATGCGACGGGTCGCTATTTTATTTATATTGACAACAAAAATATTAAATTTCAGGCGACACACAGGAGAAAAGAACTTCGAGTGCGACTCATGCGGTCGAGCATTCATAACTCGAAGCGACTTAAAGCAGCACCTACTAACACACACGGGGGATAAGCCCCACGTCTGCTGCATATGCGGGGTGCGGGTCACCAGAGCCTCCCATCTCAAAAGGCATGTCCAACACGCCCACGCTGCCAAAGAATTCCCCTGCAAAGACTGTACAATGAAATTCACACAGAAATCTGAACTGGATAAACATTTAAAAGAACATGAAAGTATCAATAAATAAATAAATGAATAATATGCATGAAACCTCACCGTTTTTGTCCTCTTTTTTTTCATCGAGGGTATCTCTATAAGGTCCATAATGGCGACAAAGAAGTGACGGAATGGATTGACGGCCTTCCGTTCACCCTCACCCTCCTCACCATACGCAAATAATAATAAATAAAAATCTCAAATACTATTTTTGATATATGACTCACTTAAAACTGAGTTGAATGAAAATCATTGAATTATTTAATACTTTTTAGTAGGCAAACAGGCATACGGCCCACTTGATGGGAAGCGGTTTCTGGTGGCTTACCACCTTCTCTTGAAACCATGTAAGAACGATTGAGTGAGGGAGATGCCGCCTCCCCTGTGTCATCTTGCATAGTTTTAAGGGATGGCGGTAACCCCCCTGTAGCTGTAGATGCTTTCAACACCGGGGGGTTACTACCGTCTCTTAAAACATGCAAGATCCAGTGAGTGAGGGAGATGTCGCCTTACATCATGTATTGCGCTGTCTCGCTTACTCACTGGATCTTGCATGATTTTAAGAGACGGTAGTAACCCCCCGTGTAATGGTAAAAAAAATTCAACACCAACTGAGTAATATTTGAATATATAAATATAAACAAATCACACAGAAAGTGAACAAGCCCCAAAGTAAGTTCACCCATAGGTATTCTCAAACGTTTCCTCAAACTCGTCTTAACCTTACTCGACCTCAATGGTATTCATAGTCGACGTAGTACTATTAGTAATAGTACTAATTCTGTGACACTAGCTTCCTCACCTTAAGGAAATTAGAAATTACTCACTGGAGGAGAAGAACGAACTGTCCCCGAATGAGGTTGAGTGGAGAGTGGAGGCGACCTATGAGGCAACGTGTAAGAATATGGGTGCCACCTGGGGGTTATTACCGTGTACAGCGAGACAGCGCAATACATGATGTAAGGCGACATCTCCCTTACTTACTGGATCTTGCATGGTTTTAAGAGATGATAGTAAGCCACCTGCTAAAAAAGTGGAGGGTAACACCCCAATCTTCCGATTATTATCGATTTTTTTGACATTGACATTTAAGCACAGCTGGCAACAATGACGATACATTACATTCGAATTTTGAAAAACGTTAACGTTTGTTATAGGTACTTCTTTGTCGTATTATTCCAATCAAAAACGAGTTTTCTTTGTGATTTTGTGGCAAATATCTTTAGATTGTAGAAAAGTGCATCAACAGTATTTTCAGTAAACAATATCGGTGCGATATTTAGTGAATTCCAAGTTGTGCGTGCGTGTTAAAAGTGCTATCAGGAGAGTGCACTGCACACCACACATTTTGTATAGGTATCAAAAATGCCTCAAGACATCTATTATTCCGACAAATACTATGACGAAGAGCATGAATACAGGTTTGTACACTCAACACAACTTAATTCCCATCATAATTAATAGCTTGTGCATAATAACCTCAGCATAACCTACTGTTTTTATGTATCAGCTAATTTCTTTTGCTTCTAGAGCGAAACTGAGACAATATATAATCACATTTTTAAAATCATTTTAATTAAATCATGAATACACAATTTGGTAAAGTGAAAGTTTAAGCAACTTTGTTTATGTTTGCAGGCATGTGGTACTGCCGAAAGAAATGGTAAAGTTGGTGCCCAAAAACCACTTAATGTCTGAACAAGAGTGGCGCAGCATTGGTGTCCAGCAAAGCCAAGGATGGGTGCACTATATGACACATCAACCGGGTAGGTTTTATTTTCTTTAAACAATTTCTATTGACTGATAGCTACTTGGCACATAGGTACAGTTATATCAGATTTTCATCTGATTATTACTCAGATCCCATGGTATGCTTATATCCTCAACTTAAAAACTAAATGAATAAAGATTAATTTATTTTATTTTACTTTCTATTGTAAAAGTTAATTATTTCGAGCTTAGTGAAGAGCCATAAAAGTCACCAAACAGGAAAGTCTGACATATGTTGTAGTACTCCAAATGGTGGATCTCATCAATGAAAGCACTCCCAAAGAGTGTTGACAGGCAGACTGTGTGTCATAAATGTAATGCCCTAATCTTTATAATTGGAAAAAAAAATAAGATGTTAAAAGTATAATCAAAACAAGGAATTTAAACTATTTTTAATTTTAAAATATTTGATTTCAGAACCGCATATCCTTTTGTTCAGGAGAAAGAAGACGACACCACCGGAAAAGAAGTAAATTATATTTTTTGTGAATGAGATACAAATGTACAGTGTGGCGAGTGGATTCATCCAAACAGCTTGTATGTTTTATAGATTCAATTATTGCTATTTCACACAGGTTGACTTGCTCTCAAATTATAAAGGAAGCATTAATTTGGCCCCTTTTGTTGGTATCTTGTGGGATAATAATACAATTTGAAGAGTGACCAGTTTTAATCTCCAGTAAGATATAGTGTTGATTTCTACAATTAATTTATTAGAAGCAGTTTACTTTTGGTCTGCATTAACACATATTCCATTGATAAGTGTACTACAGTCACTTATTTTACTAGTTTAACAGTATCTACCAGAGACAACCTTAGAATTTTGCCATATGGTAACCTCAAAAACTTAAATGATCTTCTATCTATGTATAAGCAAATTACCACTGCACAAAAAATGTATGGTACCTATGCACACCACTGCTATCCACTTGCACTCAGACAAATTTTACTAAAGAGCAATAACTAATGAAATTGAAACTGCTCTGCAGAGTCAAGCTAGGGCTGCTTCTAATAGAGACAATTAAATAGATTATAAAAGAAAACATCTACATACAATTCGTATGAATCAACTGTTCATCTGGTTAGTTTGGCAAGTCCTTTACGCAAGATGTCCAATTGATTCACACAAGGTGTTCAAAAATATAAATACATCTGTCTCTTAAAGGAGTAGGTAGAGACTATAGATTTCCAAAAATAATACAACTATTAATTATTATAACACAACATACCAGTTTACACTAATTCTAATTCTATCATGTCAATGGCAAAAAACTATACACATTTGGCCAAGTAAGAGTAGGATGCAACATCCACAGCAGAGTCAGGGGCCACAGCCAAATCAACTTGTTCATAAGGAAGGACAGCTGGGGCATGACAGTAGATGGCCCATTGTTTGTATTTCACCACAAAAAGCCATCTCTGCTGGACCTAGACCACTTCTTCCAGTAACACTATTGAGACCAGTACAATCCAGTTGTCAATAATAAGAAGACTGTAGAAGTTGCTCTCGGATCCCATTTCGTTTTGATTTCACTTGAATTTATGTCATTTGTGACATCGTATTAGTAACCTATCAGTAAATTATAGTTCCAAGCCTGTATTATTTTACAATACAAAAATGAGGATATTACTTTTTCATTATAAAAGATTTATGACTAAAATGTTACAAGGACAACTATGTTACATTTTAGTCTTTGTTAGTTGATTTGCATTATTTTTAAATGAACTTTAAAATCGCAAGCTTTTTGGATGTGTCAAATCTTTCTTCAGAATAGTTCTAGTTTAGCTTTAAGTTAGCCCATGACAAACTAACCTCATCAACTATCATTGAATCAATAAGGTATAGTTTTTGGAATAATTTTCTGTAGTAATAATGTCTTAGAATATTTGTAGCCTCTGATCTATGTATAAAATTACCATTTATAGACTGTAGATTTCGTAGAGCTAACTATTATGAAAAATGTTGCAAAATGGTAATGATTTAGTACAAAGAAAGTAAATCTCAATGAAATTTAAAATATATTTAGTAAAATAAAAGTTGCTAGTATATTTTAAATGAATACTGACTGACTATTTGTATTCAGAATAAGTATAATATTTTGCAGTTTAAAAATAAATTCCATTATTTCAACAGTTTGTTATGGGCATCAGATCTTCATTCCGTAACTTTAGTTTCTTTGAATATAATTTAGTCATTATCATTAAGATTCTCATACGCATTCTTTATAATGTAATGTTAGTTCATAGAAATGTATTACATTAATAATTGTGATGGTTTAGGTAAGGCCCTTATTGTAAGTAAATTGTAAAATATAATTTCTCAACAATTCCATTGTAATGTGTGATTATGCCGATATAAAATTTGCATTAATTGCTGTTATTCTAAATGTAGTGATAAATAAGCATTTAATCAGTTGATTATTGTAATGTATAGCACTTTCAATATGGCCTTTTCCTATTTACACTAGAATAATTGTGATAAACTTGTAATTTTACACATGTTAATATTAACACTGAATTGTTTTTAACCACAGTGCCTTACCATTATCATTCTAAGATCTTAATAGAATAAAAACTGTTCTTTAACGGTGTTTCGGACACAATTTATCCAACTGCTAAATAAGTTATTAATGCTATACCTTCATACTTTACTAGTTCCACCAGAATAAAAGTGAGATTGATCCTTCTTGTTTGATAGTGTTGTGTCCCTGTTTCCATCACATAGTAACATCTTCAAAGAAACATGTTACAAACAAACAACAGCAGTGTATTATTGTTCTTAACATTTTAAGTTAAGAAGCATTGTCAGCGATTCACGCCAACTGGCCTTGTAGAAGCATTTTCCCATTTGCATGGAAAAACCAATCACTACATTTTTAACTTCAACTAGGTCTAGTTGGTGTCAATCGTATGATAGCAAGACTTGAGCTATTAAATATTTTCATTCAACTTTGATATCTTACTTGGCAGTTTGTGATACTGATTGTAGGTTAGCAGTTTAGGTCACCGCTTCACGCATCATATGTTAAGTTTTACGTCTTCATCCTTTTATTAATTGACTAATGTGTTTCATTTGTATATAGTTCAAATATTATTAATAGCATCAATTCGGTGTTTTGAATGATAATCAGAATCAAATAAATTATTTGGTGCTATGCATTTGTTTATTTTTTACTTGGAACCTCTTCATCTTATTACAAATTTTATAAAGAAAAAAATTGTTTTTTTTTTCATTGATAAGGTTTTTTTGTAGAGGATAATCTTCAAAATGACAGAATAATCTAGGCCTAAATCTAATTAATGACAGATGAAATTTTGCACAAAATGTGTGCTTTTCATCTGTCTAAGACACTTAATGTCTTCATCGTCATAATTATTTCAGCTGTAGGATGATGATGATATGAATAAAACATAAATGATGAGATCCTTCTGGTGATGGTCTCGTAGTTGAGATTATAAAGCTGAAGATGTTATAATAAAACTTGTTTATAAAAAAGATAGTTTATTTTCTCTTTTTCTTAGCGCTAGGTGATAAGGAAGGTAACTTCACACTGGTCTCTGGTTGTGAAAACTCAATAGGTTCTATTTTGATGTCATCTGCTGTGACTGTGTCCAGGAGGTCCAGACTTAGCTGTTCTTGTTCCAGACTATGCAGCATCTGGAAGCCAGGCTCAAGAGACGGGGTGAAAGCTCCATCCAGGGCTGCAGGAAAATGTAATTCTGGGACTTCTTCCAACTTCAGCTGAGGGGCAATATCCCCTATGGCCAAAGATTCACATTGACTTCTTAGATTCTCACATTTCTTCTTTACATTAGCATGATATCTAACAACTCTATTATTGTAAAATTCATGTAAATTTCCGACATTCAGTTCTGCAAATACTTTTGATATAACATCTGGGTAGCCCGATTTGAGTCCGCTGGCTTCTTTGTCAACTACTGTCCTCATTAACTTGCACATATTTGTCATGTAGATGTCGAGAGCGTCCGCCACCGCGTTCAGAGCCGTGTTAGTGCAGGTTGCGATGCCGACATGTCCTATAGCTATAGCTGCACATTGTCGCAAGGCACGTTTGTGACTTTCTGATGTAAATGGAAGTATAACTGGCCCTTTTCCAAGTGAAAAATCGCAGTATTTTTTTTGTAAGAAGTTGATGGGCGGAGTGGCTTCATGCTCGAGTTTTATCACCGGTTCTGGGGGTATAGTTGGCAAGCTCATAGGGTCCAATCGAGCGCCTTCAAATACAGCATTTTCAGTTTGTTCTAAAATAGCTGATAGTTGTCGTGAACACGCATGCAGCTGTATAGTGTGGGTAATCAAATTTGGCTTGGGTAACTCTATTGGCGAGGATTTCACTGTGATCGGGATCTCGGGAATATTTTGCATGCCAAGCTCTATTATTGGATTGAAATTCACATTTTGCTGAACGGTTTCATCACTTCCACTGTCCTCAAATTCCCCCCAAAGTTTTCTTGTAGACATTCTTATTTATTTTTTACAGTTATTTTATTTATTTATGTTCGATTTATGCCGATTTTGTTAACAAAAAGAAAACAAAGAAATGCTAACTTTGATGTATACATGTGTTAACTTGCCACTGAGACAGTGACAATGACAGCTTAACAGTATAAAACAATTCTTATGTATTTTGCGGCCCTGGATACAAATACACTACCTTTATCTTTATGCCTTTCTTTGGTACCTATTCTGTCTTTCTTCTTTTATCAGCCAAGGGGGGTTACCATAAACTCTTTAAGCAGGCTGAAAGGAGTGAGTGAGCGAGATGGCACAATGCAATACATGATGTAAGGCGAAACGGCATCGTGCAGCAAGCAAAATGAAAATTAAATGAAATTCAAATAAATGCTACCGTTCACAAAACTTACCCCCGTATTAAAAAACGTTTGTTAAGCCCATTTTAACTAAAATATGTTTTGTCTCTTTTTCTCCTACCTGACACTTCACGTGAAAGAAAGAGACGCAACACATTTTTAGCTAACATGGGCTTAACAAACTTTTCTTAATACGGGGGTTAGGCACGGGGCATCCATACTTCCATACTAATATTATAAATGCGAAAGTCTGTCTGTCTGTCACCTCTTCACGGCTAACTGCTGGACCGATTGTGATGAAATTTGGTAGGGATGTAGTTAACGACCTGAGGTCAAACATAGGCTACTTTCGGGCGCGATATAACCGAGGCGGCTGCGGTCGGAGCCGCGGGCAACAGCTAGTTACAATATAATACAATTATTACGATAGCTGTCTGTTTATTTAGTTACACTGGATAAGGAGTTTATTTAGCCATATCCGTTGACATAATATTATGTAAAATACAGGGTTACTGGTAATCCTGTATAGATATTATCTATATTTACTAGCTTTTCTTCGTAGCTCCACTCCCATGGGGATTATTTTTCTTCATAAGAAAATTCCCCGTTATTCAAATATTATTGAAAAAAGATTAATGACTAATTTGGTTCTATCGTTGAAATGGTAATTGATTCAAAAATATTCGAACTTTGCGCTAGCAACCAAGATAGTATAGTGTTAGCAACAAAATGGGACTCAATAGATACAGGTTCTATGAACTTAAATAGTGAGCCCCTGCTATCCGTTTAGTTTTGTAAATATTTGAATTGAATGAATAAATAATTTTGAATTTTTTGAATACTTACTAATAGACTATCTTATTGCGTGCACGTGACCAACTAAGAGAAAAAATGTGAAAAGGGTACCAGTTTTTCTGCCCCTTAATAATCGTATTAGATTGAAGGTTATGAGAAAATATGGAGAAAATACCTACAGTTACTAATAAGGCGACACAAGCATCTGCAAAACGTGGAATAGATTATTTATATATTGTAATAACTACTTATTATAATTTAATTTTTAAGTGTGTTAATATCATTTAATATGTGTACTTTGTAACTTTTGTAGTGACTTGGTATAAAGAATTTGTATAGACTATATTCCCACTAACCAAGATGGCCAGATCACCTGAAGTAGGTCGCAGGCAAGCGCTGGATGCAGACCGCTTCCAAAACCAGGCACTAGAGATATTTGGGCAAGACCTATGTCCACTGGATTGAAGATTCCTGTGGGCCTGTGGGTTCATAAGTGAAATCACTGTACACAACCCACTTTTCTACTTATTACCTAATCTGTGTCACAGATTACCTTATAGTACTAACGTATTTGTGGTAAGGGAAACCAACCCCCTGCCGCAGTAGATCATTGTAAGGAGGATGTAGACTATCACGATGTTTAAGGTCAAAATAATTTGTACTAATAAGTATTTTTAATAGTCGGAATACTACGCGATGCGATAAATGCAATAACCCCGAGGACTGATATGCAATATGCATATAATTGCTAAATTGCATACAGGATAAAACTAATAACAACTCTGCCACATACCATGTCACTATCGTCACGATCGCAAACGAAGCAGCGGGTTATAGGCCTAAAATATACACTAAACTACGCACTACGCCAAAATTAACATATATTATTATTATAAAACTAGTTGTTGCTCGGGGCACCACTCCCGTTGGAATCCCGGGATAAAATATAGCCTATGTATTGTTCCAGGGTCTAAAGCAATCTCCATTCCAAATTTCAGCTAAATCGGTTTACCCGTTTTCCTTTGAAAGAGATAAACATCCAAGCAAACTTTTGCGTTTTCTATATTGTAGGGTCGTAGTCTCGTAGCGTCGAATCACTCGTACTGCCAAATGTAAATTTCCGTACGATTATAAAATTTTGTAGACTCGTAGAAAGGAAGTCTCGTAGCGTCGTAGCACTCGTAGTCTCGTAGCTTTTTGTAGACGCCTGGATTTTGGTGTGTTCGTGTTGAAATAAGGTTGATTAAAAAATACCTTTTTTTTTTTTTTTTCATAATCATAATCATTTATTTCTTGTAAATAAATGATTATGATTATTACTTACTTAATTATTTTTTTGAGTATTAATATTTCATCATCAACATATTAGCCCCAGTAAGTCCATTGCTGGACATAGGCCTCCATTATAGATTCCAAAACTGACCAAATCATTTAAAAAAACTTTAAAAACTGCTTTTCTTACTGTTAATACATGAGTTCGATAAATTTCCAATCCTCTTAACAACAAGACTATTGTCAAACTCAAGAAAACAAACGCGCCTTCGCGTCCCTACATACCGCTCGCGTACTACGCTCGTACGAGTAGAACGATCGCAGGCGGTTTTCATTCAGGACATGAAACGGCGGATGTTGAGTCGCAGATCAATCGGCTTATCCCCCCTCCCCAGGCCTCCCAGTCCTCCCACTCACAGGACCAAAGGAAGTCCAGACAGTATGGCTTTCAAACAGTCAGGACTCGAATCGCGAGCGCGACGCACGTGCCACGCGCGCCGCTAATATATCGATAGCGTGAATTCAGTTATGCAGTTTTTATCACTCGAAAACTAATAAGTGCACCTTGGTGACGATTATTACTGTATTTCTCTCTTTCTGAAAAAGGTAAGTTGTGGGTTCAATTTATTATTATTAAAAAAATCTGCGCAATTAAGTCTCGGCGACATAATGGTGTCGATTTAATTATATGAATTAATTTGTTTGGACGCAGATCTCTTAACTTTGATTTGGATTTGAAAGCACTTAACGTCAGTTATCTAAATGATTGGTTGGGATGTCGTTAACAGCTAACAGCGAATAAAAGGTTCGCAAATCTAGAGATGAAAGAATAGTGTGGAACTGGCATTCATTTTTTATATAAAGTAAATAAAGTGACTGTGGAATTAAGCTCTACTTTTTTGGGGATTTTTATTGATTTACTAACTGTTCCCCACGGTATCAACCGCCTGTGGTGTGTATGTACTTACTATAACTTATAACCTTCCCTAAGAATCATTCTATCATATGCAGAAATATTTTTTTAATGCCATCGGTGAATCTAATGTTTATAAGCATTCAAATAAACCAACTCTTCAGCTTTATTAGTATAGCTACGAAGCTATACTAATATAAATAAGAGTGTGCACCGAGAGTGTATCTTGATTACATCTTCAGCTTGCGCTTCAGAGCCCAGGGTACGCCATTAATCATTGTCCTGATTTGGCGGAACTGGTTATTAAAATGGAGCGACTGGTTATTACAATGAAAAATCTGTACAAATAGTATAACGAGTATTTCCTTTGGTCTTATTAATTTTCTTAGACTATATAATAATATCATCTAGCAGACCCGCGATGGGAATCAAAAAAAAGGGGGATTACGGCTGACTTTTCAAAGGAGCTGTACCTACTTCTTATATCGGATGGCGGACAGTGATACAGGAGTATCTATCTTTGCCCTTAAAGGGGTCGGTGGCGGTTATATCCACGTAGCCTAGCCACTTGCTTCGCCTTGGCAATGAGCGGATATGCTCGTTGGCACAATTGCATTCGCCATAGCTCGTTACTATTGACTTTGTCTCCCGGACTGATTGCTGGTTGATTCATCATCATAACCATCATACGTGAACCCTGATCCAGGGTGTGCATGGTTGCTTGACCGTGACACCTATACGAAATTAATGAATGAATCATTCGTGAACATCCAGACAATGGGTCATTTGCTGCGGCCCTTCCTGTTCTCACAGGTGTACAGTGGGTCACATATAAAAGTATACCGCCTTACACTTACACCTGAACTGTATATTTTCTATGCAGCCCACTGTACTTTCGAGGATCTTTTACAAGGAACGGACTATGCAATTAGTTTTTCTTCGCCGTGTTATCTCTTGTTTATGAATCGTTCTTTAGTTGGGCGCGTTGACATAGACATTTTTGAAATAAAAAACCCTTGATCGGGCGACCCCGTCACCGTTAGTCGACACTGCCGGAGTGCCACTGTTTTTTAATACGGTTATGTTACGATAATTTGAAATAAAAGCCAATTTCCAACTTTCCTAGACTCTCGAACCGAGAACCTCCAGCTTAGCGGACTAGCGAGTTAACAATTACGCCACGAAGATCATCTGACTATAACTTGAAAGTTGACAACAAACTTTTCAGGCTTCAAGCCTTAAGGCTCCTCCTTCGGTCTCACTAGCGCCACTTCTCAAAAAAAATATTGTCTTTCTGTAAGTGAGCTTATCAGAGAGATTACATTTAGAACCTCGAAAGTCATTAAAATATTATACGCTTTAGAAACCTTTATAAAAAGTATCAAAAGTGGCCGTATTTAGCGTTTTTTTATAAAGGTAACTAAAGCGGATAGTATTCCAATGACTTTCGAGGTTCTAATGTAAGTTAATTATACTAGCAAAAAAGTTGCGCGAGATTTTGATAAGCTCACTTACAGAAAGATATTTTTTATTGGGTAGTGGCGCTAGTGAGCCTTAAGTGAGCCTCGAGCACTTCACCCCGCAATCATCCACTTAAACCAAAAGCGGTAATATCAAAGTTCAGCGTAGATTGGCCAGCGAGTGGCGAACTCAACAAGTGTCCTCACGGGGTACAGTAGGCTACATATAAAAGTATACCAGTTTGTTTGTATTGAATACGAATTTGAACGACGACCTCTGTGGCGTAACGGTTAATATGCCTGACCGCTACTAAAGAAGTCCTAGGTTCGATCCCCGGTCAGGTCAAGATGAAAAATTTCCTTTTTATGATTGGCCTGGGTTTTGGATGTTTATATATAGTATTTGTTATAAAATATAGTATCGTTGAGTTAGTATCTCATAACACAACTCTCGAACTTACTTTGGGGCTAACTTAATCTGTGTGATTTATCCCAAAAAAAGGGCTTAGTAGACTGAATCAAAAATGAGGATATCCGTAGGATAACAAAGGTCGCTGACGTAGCCCAGCGGTATTAGCTCTTTGAAGTAGCAGTGGGCGGCGCACATAGCGCGCTGAACCGATGGCCGATGGGGCAGAAAGGTTCTCGAATGGTGACCAGCGAGATTGGACGGAATTAGAGGCCTTTTTATCTGTAGGATTTTGTACCTACATAAGTCTACTTTTGGTAAGCCGTAACCACTTTAATGGATGCTCTGACAAAATGTCTAGATCCCGAGTTGGCGAGAAGACAGTTCACGTGGGCCATAAGCTTTACCGACATAAAGGATCGTTTAAAAAAATATGTAAGTTTTAAATAAAAACGACCCAACTGCAGTACGAGCTCGCAAGGAGGGTTGATGTTACGCAGGTGGCTATAGACATTGTGACGTCTAAGACGTCTTGAGATTATTATTGTGTGATAAAATAAACACAATATGTATTATATTCCTGTTGGCGGTGCGCGTCCGTTCATTCCCGCCAAATTCCCGCCTGTAAGATCACGCACCACAGATAAATCACTCATGATGACCATAGCTAAGATGACAGCGCACGCAACGTCACATTTATTCATTACATTACGTCACTGACATTTTACCTATAAAATTCATCGTTTTCCCACTCAATAAACATCCAAACAATCATAGCAATATACCGGTTCTATGAAATAGAGGTTTGGGATAAGGGCCGTTATTAGGCGTAATCCCTGAATATGGGTCGACTACACCCCTTTCGCGGTGGGAAGCGGGGCGAGTGGGGATTACCTCGTGGGAGCCCGGCATTATGTCGTGCGTTTGTGGAGGCAGCCTTGTTATTACGTGTCAAAGGCGTCGTTTTCATCTCCGTGGTATGTTGATGGATTATAAATTATGAATATCATAGTAAGACATTACTTTATATTTTTTAATCATTAATTGAACCGTAACTAAAGTTTGATTATTAATTTTAGGTATGACAAAATATAGATTAAATTATTTTACTTTTAAAATATTACCTCTTAATCCACTTGAAGGTGTCTTAATACCTCGTATGGGAGTCATTCCTTTCCACCCTTGTTAAACAATCTACTTTTTCATTGCAAGCATTTATTTTGGTAAGTTAACATATTTGATATTTCATAAACCTCGAAAAAACTAGCGCATTTCGCGGTGAATTCATACGCGGTAGCCCTCGTCCCTCATTCACCCTCGTCCCTTAGTCATTAAGCTTATAATGAAACCGTTGACCACTTTTAGTTTCAGTTCGATTTTAAATTTAAATGAGATTTGAATTAGGTACTAGAAGTAATACCAAAAACCCTCTTTTGTTTAAATAATTAATGTAACTGGCCAAATTGTGAAAAAATTAAAAACACAATACTAAAAGTTTATCTATAAAGTCGTGAAATAAAAGTTAAGTTTTAGTTTCAATTTTTTTCATTCAATTCGTATCCAGTGTTGCAATAATTTATCTGAATTGGCGAAGAAAATGGCGCCCCTATTTATTTTTACGACTTTGTAGACAGACTGTACTACTATATCTTTTATTATTATTTTTAATATTGGTTTTAATTTTTTTTTCTTTGACGGATAAGGTTGCAATGCGGTTATAACGGTTATTGTGTTGTAATTGATGATAAATGCAGAATAGAAAATAGAATTACTGAAAAGTACGCTCGTTCGGTGCGCTACGCTCAGCTATGACTCGTGGCTACGAGTGCTACGGCGGCTGTAGCTTGGAGGATTGGTAGTGCTACGTGACTACAATGTAACTGCTGATAATTTCCTATAATCCATATCCATATCCATACTATCCATATCCATACTAATATTATAAATGCGAAAGTCTGTCTGTCTGTCTGTCTTTCTGTCTGTCTGTCTGTCTGTCTGTCACCTCTTCACGGCTAAACTGCTGGACCGATTGTGATGAAATTTGGTAGGGATGTAGTTAAAGACCTGAGGTCAAACATAGGCTACTTTTGGGCGCGATATAACCGAGTCCCACGCGGGGCGAAGCCGCGGGGAACAGCTAGTATTTAAATAAATTTGAATCCGCGCAAAGTATGACATAGTCGGTATTCAATAATTTCCCCTTGATTTGAGTGTGTGGTGCTAATATTGGATAAACAGACTTGCAGTTTTATATCTGTACCATCTTTTGAATTGTTTGTTGTATTCTGCCAACAAATGATGCCGATAAAATTATGTAAAATCGTTATATCATATTAAAAATTATTATGTTTAACTTAAAATTTATTATTATGACGAGACCAACAACTTTACTAACTTAATATTTTCAGGCATCTTACCACTATAAAAGAATAGAAACAGAAAAAAAACAATAGTCAACTGGCTGAGGAATTTGAATATAGACATCTGATCCACAAAGGACGAATTCCAAACGCAATGATGATAATTACAATAGTTTTACCAAAGAAAATATACACTACGGTTTTACCAAAGAAAATATGTTTTTCCTTAAGCATGCTTCTTCTCGTTTCCTCTCTTGGGTCTGCTGGAAGAGATTTCTTTAGAAATAAGCAGCACCCTTGTACTTATGTTCTTTATTCTATGTTCTTTTCTTTTGTATATTTTTCTGTGTACATGAATTTGGAAAATAAATAAATAAATAAATGCTTCTATTTTTTTTTTAAGTTGATTTTATTTTAGAATATATACCAAACCAAGAAATGGATTCTACCAGCCAGATATAATTAAGATTAAATTAAAAAAATCAAATGTTTGCTGTCAGATACTGATTTATTTTTAAATAAGTAAAATCGGTTCAAACCAGCCAGGTATATGTGCACGATAGGTAGATTGCGCGCGTGTGAGCGACAGAGGGGATCGCGGATTGATCGCGATCCTACTAAATAAAGATTTCCGTGGCAACATCCGTGCGGGGGCTCACTCCCACGTGTGTACCACAACATTTTTTCAGCCAGCATTGGTTTTATCATTTTTAAATGTGGAACTAATCTAAATACAAAAATGTAAGAACAGATCACACAACTTTAGATAGACCTAAAGTGAAATTTTTGAAGATTAGGTTCCCTTCCCGTTTTATTGGTCTTTCCAACTAATACTATAAAAGTGAAAGGGAGTTTGTATATTTGTTTGTTTGTTACCTCTTCACGCCCTTTCTACTGAACCAATCTTCCTGAAATTTCGCATAAACATAGCTAGGAGTGTTGAGAAGGACATAGGTTACCTTTCATCACTGTTCCCGCGGGAAATTTATGCGGGCGGAGCAGCGGGCGAAAGCTTGTAATAAATAAAAGTAATGGAAAGGTAATATCAGAAATACATTTTCAGGGTTCTGTACCCAAAAAGGTGAAAACAGGATAAAATTTACTAGTACTGTTATAATATCTGTTCTGTGCTAAGTATTATTACTATACGCGCCTGTTATTCGTTCCGTCTTAGAAGGCTTTGTATAACAAAAACGTGATTTTTGGCTTAAGAATGTACCACTACTTTACTTGAACTTCTCGTCAAATGGGACTAAAGCACCAACAGAATCTAATTTCTTTTTACTTCTCTTTGGAGAATTTCACGAAAAACAGCATTTAGTATTGTTGAAAAGATAAAAAAGCCTCTCTTCCACAGATAAAGCTAGTATTTACATAATATAGAAATATGCCTGCATCTGTAAAGATGAAAAATATCCTATCCTACTAATATTAAAACGTGAAAGTTTGTATGGATGTTTGTTACTCTTTCACAGAAAAACGGCTGAACCGATTTGGCTGAAATTTGGAATGGAGGTTGCTTGGACCCTGGAACAACACATAGGCTATATTTTATCCTGGAAAGCGGGAGTGGACCTCCGGGCAACAACTAGTGTAACTTATAGAAATCTATTTGAGAAACATTGAAACAGAATTTGAGCCATTAGTGATCGCTTTATATCCGCCATTAGCCATTTCTATTGAAATATAACTGACAATGGAGCTCGCAAAGCTGCCGCGAGCAGAGGTGCAAGACAATAAGGTCATCAATTCATCACCCCGGGCTATCTCAGGGTTTTATATTAAACTAGCAACCCGCCCCGGCTTCGCATGGACATAAAAACCTTTCTCTTGAATCACTCTATTTAAAAAAAAACCGCATCAAAATCCGTTGAGTAGTTTTAAAGATTTAAGCATACAAAGGGATATAGGGACAGAGAAAGCTACTTTGTTTTAAACTATGTAGTGATTAAGTTGAGGAAATAAGATTTTTTTCATAGCCATGGTGATTGAAACGATGCAAGTTAGATTTCCCGGGTTCCGCTCTATGTGCTTGGGCTCTTTATCAATCGATGTTTTATTAAGAATTATTTGTATATGTTGCTATATAGAACATAGATGTGAAATTTCAAGTCTTTTTTTGCGTCTATTTTTTCTCACATATTATAATGCTTAATCTAGGACAACAAGTAAATGTGGAGAACATATGCGCATACTAATCTACGTAATACCTGTATGGGTTCAAAATCTAAACTTTTAAACTAAAAAATAAAGAGTTTGTTTGAACGCTTATAACTTTAGAACTACTGAACGGATTTAAAAAAAATTTTCTTCAGCCTGATTTTTAGGTTATAGGCTATAAGGTTTCATTATACCTAGGTTGTACATACACACAACGGCCGACTAGAACCATGGGGAACAGCTAGTAATAATTATTAGGTAGTGTATATAATATAATAGTACCTGGACCACCGAGCTTCGCTCGTTTTATGCAAAAAATCTTTTTGCGTGAATATATGGGTAAAATATACATAGAGATAGAAAATGCGATTACAAATAAATTTATTACTCGTTTTAAAGTATAGGATAATAAATATATAGGTAGACACTTTCACAAAAGCGAACAAGATGTAAATACATTTTTTGTGAAAGTGTAAGATATTATTAATAAGACATTTCAATGGCTCTAATTAGCTTGATTGACAATTTCTCTTTCGCCACGTGGGCGCATAACAAAGCGTTTGCCAAGATCCGCATACTAAAATTAACCATGAATGAATGCCATCAGATGAGATTAACTTAATTATTCAAATATTAATGTAGGTAGATTTACATAAACTATATTCACCATGAACTGTCTACTCATATGAACACACCCAGATTATGTTATTACTTCGCCCGCGTGAATTTCCCGCGGGAACAGTGCTTTTTTTCCAGGATGAAATATTTTCAAGCTGCCAGAAGTTAAAAATAAGCTAACGATAACTATCTAGCAATAGTAGACTTGACAACAGCAAAGCACAAAGAAAAATGTTAGAGTAGGTAGGTATAGGTGACCTTGATATTCTCATTTTTATTATCATTCGACTCCGAAGACGATCTACTTTCTCCACCTGTTCACGAGAATGCTGCCAAGATGAAGAAAATATACTACGGCCAAGAGTAGTCTTAGTCTATTATAATCCTAGCGAGAGAGCGCCGCATTCTGCTGACAAATAGGTCATTGGGTTTACGCCCTAAGTGCTGATTTCCTCACGAATACAGCAATTTAGATAGTTTTAGCAGACTAGGGGTCACCACGATGTCTTAAAGCAATTCATAAAAGAGGTGTCGTGCCATCATGTATTGTGAGAAAAACTAAATCACACAAATTGAACCAGCCCCAAAGTAATTTCGAGACTTGTGTTATGGAATACTAACTCAACGGTACTATATTATAAAACAAATACATATAGATAAACATTCAAGAACCAGGCCAATCAAAAATAAAGATAATTTTTCATCATGACCTGACCGGAATCGAACCCGGGACTTCCTGAGTAGCGGACAGGCATGTTAACCATTAGCTACGGAAGTCTTCAAAATGACAATACATTATCAAATTAATTTTTTTCATTATAAGTTTCGGAAAGTTGGGCTTATGCTGTAAACTTATACCTGTGAAGAACTGGTTGAAAAGAACCTAGCAAACATCCTTATTCTGTCAATCTTTTCTTGTCTCCAGAAACCCCGGCTTCACCATGCCTCTGCAGTGTGGGCGGAACCGGTGTACCTCCTTCATGAGAGAGAACCTCCTCACCATGATGACGGTCATCGGCGTGATCTCCGGCACTCTCCTCGGTTGGGGGCTCCGAAGTTCAGGGTATCAGTGGTCCAGACGAGAGGTCATGTACTTCCAGTACCCTGGGGAACTGTTCCTGAGGATGCTGAAATGCTTAATAGTGCCGCTTTTGGTGTCATCCATCGTCTCTGCGATAGGATCTCTTGATCTCAGTCTTTCGGGCAAGTGAGTCAGATCTCTTTGTATCTCTTATGACAATAGAACTTTCCTTTATTGTACCTAATTGAAAAAAATATCTGTTATCAGGTTCCACTAGTCACTTCTAAACTTTATATTAAGTCAGTACCCTTAGTATGAGTTTTTCTTTAGACAGCCGCTAGCGTCTGCGTTAGGATTTTGTATGGAATTTCTAAGTTGTCTTACTATCCGCCAGAGGCGCTGTACAGGTTTGTCATACTAAATCGCTAACGCAGTCGCTAGCGTCTGCGTTTAGAAAAACTCATACTAGGGGCACTGATCTTGTAGGTGCACTTTTATATTAGTTATTTTTCTAATCTGGTCTATCAAAATTAATTTGTGCAATATTACCTTTAATTTAATTGAAGACAAAAGCAAAAAGGTCTAAGTATCGTACTCAAATGTTTTTATCTACTTATGTATGTATAAGTAAATGAAAAAAAGTGAGAAATTATCATGACATTAAACAGAATTTTCGAAAAAAAAAATGGTCTATGCCAAACTATACCGACAAGGTCTAATTTTACTTATCAATTAAGTTAAGTCTAATCAAAGACTTATGTATTCTTTATTGTATCAAAGAGGAAACACATATAAATATTCTAACGAATATTGAAACTTGAATATATTAAAATAAAATAAGTATTTACAACCTGGGTCCCGATGGTTATAGAAAGAGAGGAAAGTAAAGAAAAAGATGGTTAGAAGAGTCTTCAAAAAGATTGGAAAGAAATAATGCAGTACAAGGACGCATGGAAGAAAAGAGGGGATAATTTTACCCAGCAGTGGGACACATATAGGTATAAAAAAGTACTTATAACTAAATATAAAAAAAAGTAATTTTCGTATAAATGTTTAACAAATAAAATTTTAATTTTTATTTGAATGTCAAGCCTAACAGCAACCATGTCATCTCCAGGGTCGGTCTCCGAGCCATCGTGTACTACATGACGACAACGGTATGCGCTGTGATGCTGGGCATCGCGCTGGTCACCACCATCAAACCTGGCAGGAATTCGGAGGCCTTCCAGCAGCCGAACGCGACGAAACTCGTCACCAAGGACACGCTCACTTCGGACACTTTACTAGATCTCATAAGGTAAGGGCTTAGATCATTTATCCTTTAAATGATCTAAGGGTAAGGGGTAGAGGTGATTTTTAACAAACTCCAATTACAGTCTATTTCAGTAGTATGAATCTTTTTGTCAAGTAATTTGAAGTGAAATACGATAAAAAATTCGACTCCAAAAAATGGAGTGATCAACTGATGGTACTTTGTGTGGAAGGTTGTTTTTATTTGTTATCACTATCACTTC
This sequence comes from Apomyelois bistriatella, assembly GCA_947044815.1. Lineage (NCBI taxonomy): Eukaryota > Metazoa > Arthropoda > Insecta > Lepidoptera > Pyralidae > Apomyelois > Apomyelois bistriatella. Next base: position 2,979,195 of record OX345705.1, read on the forward strand.
ACTAATGTATAAAACAAAGTAGCTTTCTCTGTCCCTATGTTCCTTTGTATGCTTAAATCTTTAAAATTACGCAACGGGTTTTGATGCAGTTTTTTTTAATAGATTGAGTGATTCAAGAGGAATGTTTTTATGCCCATGCGAAGCCGGGGCGGGTCGCTAGTTGAAATTAACTTCTTATATCGATAATCCTCTAATTCCCTCCTGAAATTATGTGAGGTAAACATGTGACGGCGATATTGTCTCCAAATTCCTGTTTCTCAATTCTTTCCGATCTTGTCTATAACGGGTGAAATTTAAAAAAAACTACGAAATCGCGGACGCTCTACAAGCTACCATTTTCTAAATCAGTGGAAAATATATTGAGCCCTCCCCTCTACTTGAATAAAATGTTCGCTATTTAATTAGAACATGTTTATTATTGTTTTATATTTTGTGCAATAAAGGTTAAAGTAATAAAATAATAAAGTTTGAGTATACACTCAATATACTTTAATAATACTTGAATAATTATTTTAAACAAAAACAAAATACAAGTCAACTAGCCTATTATTTACGTGGGAAATTTTTCATTCATCAAATGAGCTTTAAGCCTCCTGAATATCATATAACACTGTATTATTTAGCGCGGGTCGGGCGGATGGCAGAATTAAACTGTGATGTAATACTTATTAAGCCAATGCAACGGCATGCAAATTTGCTGTCAACCTGTATTGGATTACTGTATACCTAAACTATCATAAATTAACTATGTCCCGCGGTTTTACCTGCACGTGATGTGTTTATAGCGTCCTTTTACAAGAATTAGGCGGACATTTGCAAAAAGCTCGCTTTCTGGCGCCAAGCACTGTTTGTATTTTCGCTTTGAAGAGTGAGAGACAGTGAAATTACTTACTGGTTAATGAAGGAACGTGCACTCGCGAAAGGAAGTAGAGATGACAGATGATAACTTTTATATCTTTATGCTTACTCTGTCGCATTGGTACTAACTGTAGACAATTAAATGTGGAAAAATAAATAAATGTTTTTCGATTTAGCTATCATAATAACATAGCTGTTTAGCATTAAATAACGTATTTAGGAATATACTTTTGTTAATTTTTAAGATAACTTCTTCTTTGACTTGAGATCAGTGTATTATGAAAAAAAATTTGCCAAACAAAGAATTTATACAAAATTTTTAGACACAGTTATATACCTCTACCATTGTTCATGAAAAAGTTAAATGAGATGAAATGTGAGAGAAGCCGCGGGAAATAACTAGTAAGGAGTAAGTACACATATCCTAGCTCTCTTTTTGCCATCCATTAAATACCGCAATTGAACAAATCAAGTTGACATTAGCCTATCGCTGTGAAGTGAACGATGATTTATGACCTGACCCCGACCCCGCACACCTAGTTGATCATTCGCATGTCTGTCCTTCTCGGGTTGATTACTCTCATTTTTTATTTTCCTTATAATCTATACATATAATATAACAGTAAAAATATTTTGTCTGTACATTTAATAATTTTGACAATTAAATACGAAAGGAAAAATCACACAGATTGAGCTAGCCCCAAAGTTAATTCGAGACTTGTGTTTGCTAAGTATATGAGTATCTTAAATTAAATAAATATAATATCTATTGATAATACATATATAATAGATATGTATAGATAGACATCAAAGATCCAAGGTGTCCAATATGTTTACAAAAATCAAGTTGAAGTTAAAGACTTTAAATTCAATTTGGACTCGTTGACATCAGTTATATAGATTAGGCATTATTTTTATGGTCAGCCGCCTGCCTGACGTCAATTCTCCTAAGGAATACTTCTATTGGTGATAGCCGCCACCAGTTTGACTAGGTAGAAATAAGTAAAGACGGCTGTCTTAAAACACCCACGAAAAAAAGTGGGGTAAGTAGTCTATTTTCACCTGGAGATCACAATGACTCAATGTATTTCTGTTTCTTGTGTTCCCTACTTGCATCCTTAGCTTATGCTTCCAGGCTGAATACGCTTTGATCATGGTCCTGTACCACGTCGTAAACGAATGCCCACTTCGCCATTTTCACGGTGAAAAGACGGAATTGCACAATCTCACACCGCCACAAGCTGCGACGCCTGTACCGCTAGTATGAGATTGTATAAACGCAGACGCTAGCGACTGCGTAAGCGATTTTGCATGAAAAATCTGTACAACATCGCCCCTCGCTGATAGTAAGGCAACTAAGAAATTCAATACAAAATCTTAACGCACTCGCTAGCGTCTGCGTTTATAAAATTTCGTAGGTATATAAAGTTTATAAAATAGGTACTGGATATAGATATCATCGCAGGATGATGATGGTCCTACATTATGGCGGCACTAGTTGTTATAAAGAAGCGACCGCCCCGTCTGACCATCATAACCCTTTATACAGAGTAACCCAGATCAATAGAATCATGATCCGGGTGTGTTAGTGCCCAACACTAACAGTTTTTTCTGTCCAAAGACATCTGACACAGCCTTAGAGTATTAAACCAACCGTTGTGGACACTAACAAGCGACCCCCTCTGCAAAAACTATAAGACCGCCAGTTATATTGATTAAGCTTGTGTGCGTGTATTATCTGCTTGTGTTGGATAATTTTGTCAAGTGTGTGCGTAGCGACGTGTTAGAATAATGCGTTATGTTAATTGTATGTGTTTCCTCACCCCGCTCGCTGGAAGACTTTTCACGTAGATTGTAGTGCGCGAGACGAAGCACACAGCCTAACGAACTCTAGCGATAATAGTCATGTTCTTACCACAATGACTCAATATTGCTACTCTATGTAATTGACAATTGCGGTGTCAGAGAGAAGTCTCGCGGTCGAGCGTTCCCCAGTCGTCAGTCTTCATCAGGGACTATTTGTGGACGCCCTACATATCGTTATCAGGGCTGTCAACGCGCATTTATCTTAGAAATGCGATACTAATTGTTGTTACTGCACTAATTGATGTCATGCAAAATTATGAATGTGTTTTAATGGTTGATCAAATCGTCATTATTGTAGAAAATTATTGAACAATAAGTAAAGAATTAGGGCCATTTCGACGCATTATAATCTTGGTTCGGGCTTCGGGTTAAAATTAATATTGAGCGGATATTTTATATTTTTAGTTAGTCTACTCTTTAGTCCGCTAGACAAGCGTATTATAGTCCGGTCAAATTAGACCAAAAAATTAGTAAACTCAGGACAAATTCAGGGGAAGCTGAAAATTCTTACAATTGTTTAAATCATAATTATAAACATTGTCTTAAAAGTCCCAATCGATCCCATGTAAGGAAAAAATTTTAGCGGGGTAAAAAGGTCCAAAAAATGGGTTTTTCGCGATTTTCTTGAAAACGGTGAGTTTTATCGCAAAATTACCTCAGACATAATTTGTAGATCAGGAAATTTCCTATAAAAAAGGTATTAATAATTTTTTTCTTAAAAGCCACCGCTTCTGAGATATAACGATGCAAAAAATTGCAAGCGTCATAAACGCACACGTTTCCACGCCACCTCTGAGGTAGTGTACTTAGCGCAAGTATATGGGCGCGCGCTTACAAGTTGCAATTTTTTGCATCGTTATATCTCAGAAGCGGTGGCTTTTAAGAAAAATTATTAATACCTTTTTTATAGGAAATTTCCTGATCTACAAATTATGTCTGAGGTAAATTTGCGATAAAACTTACCGTTTTCAAGAAAATCGCGAAAAACCCATTTTTTGGACCTTTTTACCCCGCTAAATTTTTTTCCTTACATGGGATCGATTGGGACTTTTAAGACAATATTTATAATTATGATTTAAACAATTGTAAGAATTTTCAGCTTCCCCTGAATTTGTCGTGGGTCAAATGTCTAATTTGACCGGACTATTATCTATCCATTACGGAGTTTATCGCGTATATAAATACTATTACCTTTCTTAAAAATCAAAACAACACATCTTGTAGTTTTGAAACAATTAAACACTATCTTAATTTTTATTATATTAGTACTTATAAATATAATACAGATAAGTATAGATAATAGAAGAAGAAGAAATAAAGGCATTTTCTATAGACAAACGTATCTGAATTGGGCCAGGAGCCTTAGCCAAAGTACGACGAGAACAAAATGTATAAGGTTTGATATATCAAACTATTGACCACGTGATTTAGCGCCTCTTGTGCCCCTACATTATGTTCTTGTCGACATAACGTTCTGAGATTGTGACTTTGGGTAAGCGTTAGCTACTGTTTCTTACTACTGTACAAGATTCAAGATTAAGGTTACGCAATGTTTAAAAGTTATGATATGCCAGTGGTTGATAGTAATATAAAAAGCATCCAGTGGCATCCCTATGAGACCAATTCAATAAAACAATGAAGAGAGTGCTGCGTCGCAAAATGCCAGGTGCAAAGTGTATGTCACTTGACTCTATTCCAGTGCAAGGGGCATCAGAATTGTATTCCGACACCGATAAATTGACATCTTTTCTATGGTAGTTACGGAAAATAATGATATTATAAACTAACATGGTTCCACCAAACTGACGTAGACCTTGTTACATTTTTCAACTTCAACAATTTCTGCAAGATTTCTGCTTACTGTGACTGTAGCTTATTGACATTTGCAATCTTGAGGGTTTCACTTGGGCGCTGCCAATTTATAATCGCCGCCGCCATAGAATTTGGAAAAAGAGGAGGTTCTCAATACGGCTGAATATGTTTTTTTATGTTTGTTACCTCAAATCTCCGTCATTTTTAAACATGATATAGTTTCAATTTGGTCCGCTGTAACGGTTTATACTTGACGCTCGATGTCCCTTGGTATTATCTCATATGAGTGTTAATATCACTCAGTTGCACACTGTGGTGTTAGAGTGGTCAATCGACCCTGTATGCCTTGGTGTCATTGTTTTAAATATAGGACTTTTACTGTTATCGTTTATTTGATGTCTATTAGAGTACTAGGTCACCTAGGTTTCTTAGTTCGATTGTTTGATTCTAATTTGACAAAGTTCAAGTTGGCCCCAGTAATCAAATGGAAGTCGGTTTTTGTTTTTTTCTAAAACAGTTATTTGTTTAATCTATGGCCGCCGCCATTCTCTCGCTGCTAGTGAGGTGAAGACGGTTCTTAATACTTGCAGACTTTGCCCTTGAACCTTTTACACTTTTTTATACACCTTATAAAAGATTCGCCAATCATTTGAATATGTATAAAGAGGATTTTGAATAGCTTTTGTGATTATATCGTATTCAATACATTTGAATAAACGGTATTCAATCTTATACAATTAAGCTCATCCATGCCCACGTGACCTAGGGGGTTACCAACATCTCTTAAAACCATGCAAGATCCAGTGAGTAAGGGAGATGTCAACTTACATCATGTATTGCGCTGTCTCGCTTACTCACTGGACCTTGCATGGTTTTAAGAGATGGTGGTAACCCCCCAGTATTCTGAAACATCTATAGAAGATTTTTATTTATCATACATATATATTATTCTTTAAATTTCAACGTATTTTTTATTCCAGAAACGTCTTCCCGGAGAACATTGCGCAGGCGACGATAGCAACGTACCGAACAAGGCTGGTCTACGATAAAAATGACACGAAAGCAAAGTTTGGTAGGTAGTAGGTACATAAAATTATATAATTACTAGCTGACCCGGCGAACTTCGTACCGCCTTTCTTAATATTTTTTTCCGTAAGAACCTTATACAGAGTATTAGAAAACTACAAAAAAAAAATCCAAATCGGTCAAGCCGTTTTCGTACTATGTCGTGACAACGGAAAACGGGTTTCATTTTTATATATGTATATAGATAGACTAGCTGTTCCCCGCGGCTCCGCCCCACGTGGGACTCGGTTATATCGCGCCCAAAAGTAGCCTATGTTTGACCTCAGGTCGTTAACTACATCCCTACCAAATTTCATCACAATCGGTCCAGCAGTTTAGCCGTGAAGAGGTGACAGACAGACAGACAGACTTTCGTATTTATAATATTAGTATGGAAAGTATAGATATGGAAGTATGGATGCAAATAAGCTATTTTGTTTCCGGCTTTGGACACTCCGTGGTTGTTGAAAGGTCAATTCAATAGTAAGATGTCTTAATTTCTATCCGAATATAGTATAATACGCTGACATCTTGTGTTAGAATTTGTCCTCGGGAAACACATTTTCTTAGGTATTTTTTCCTTTATTTTAGGATATTGCAAGCTTAATTTAAGTGACAAGAGGACTGGGTACTTTTCTCTCAAAGGAAAATAAATGTCTATTTATAGGGCAAACATGCCAGTGTTCTTTCTTACTTGCGAATAATTGCTGTGATTTTAATAAAAAAAACTTACCTATTAGTTTTACTAAAGCTTCTAATAGCATTTTTCCCCCCGTCGGTGGCAATCAAAGTTTTCCAGCTTATAATAGCAATTATTGTGTTAAAAATGAATAAAAGTTATTTTTCTTTTTAATTTGGATTAAGCGTTTTGCGAATAAAACCCATTCCAAATTCCACTTGATAATTAACTTATAATCACATATTTTCCAGGTCACCTAGAAACTTACAAGATCGAGGGTGACTACCAGAGCGGCAGCAATGTGCTGGGTCTGGTTTGCTTCAGCATCGTCCTGGGGATCACTCTTGGCAAGATGGGGGAGCAGAGCCGGCCGCTGCAGAACTTCTTCCACTCCTTGTCTGAAGCCATGATGATCATCACTGGATGGGTAATCTGGTAAGCTTACATGACTATTATATTACCACAATTTTTGTTTTTGTCTGAACTGACGTGTTTTTGGGCACATGGACTTGAAGTTCTATTTTTAAAATCTTTTATTCGCTAAAAACTGTTAATGGAATTAATGAATTTGATTTTTGACAGTTTTTCATTCGTTTTCGAATGTTTTTCATTTGAAAACTGATTTTCGAAATTGGTGAATATCTGTTCACCAATTTCGAAAATAGATATCTTCAGTCTTTTCAAGGCGAGAGTGAATCACGACTACACGTTGCATAGGAACAAGAGTGCTATCTGGGCAACTTGAATTTAAAGTCGTTTTAAAAGTTTGTGTGGAGAACATTTGACCTATTTGACTTGCATCGCGTGATTGTAAATGAAGTCTAATTAAATTACGTTCTCGAGTAGTTGGGCACTTTCTGGTGTTTTTCTTTTCCTTTGCTCTTGATGAATTCGCTAGAACTAGACACACCAACTTCCTCTCTGCTTTCACGCAAGTGGTAAACCTATCAATACTAAAGCCTTGATCGCACTTGCCGATTAGACGGGCGAGGCAGTGCCCTCGGCTGAATACTCAGTGCGTATAAACAGTGCGCCGTGCTCAGCCTAGCGAGTGACCGAGGAAATCACTGTCTCGACCGAGTAACATTTTACTGTCTCGCCCGCTTACTCGGTACGTGCGATCAAGGCATAAGAGTAAGATCCATTGGCAGACCAGCCTAATAATATATTAAAAGCGAAAGTTTTTTTTTTTGTAACTCAATGACACTTTTATTTATTCTCAAGATCTTCTTAACTAATAAATCTATCATACTAAACAAAAAAGAAAAAAAAAACCGAGGCTTTACACCTCGCGAGGCCACTTAAAGTGCGACACTTTTACTTTCAGGTTATCACCCCTTGGAGTATTTTTTCTTGTAACGGCGAAGATTATGGAGATAGACTCATTTGCGGAGCTGGTGGGGCGACTGGGAATGTACTTCATGACTGTGCTGCTGGGGCTCTTTCTCCATGGGTTCGGGACGCTTAGCATACTATTTATCCTGGCCACGAAGAAGCTGCCGTGTCGATATATTGCGAAGATGGGACAAGTCATGGCCACTGCCTTCGGTACTGCTTCTAGGTGATGATGTTTTTTTTTTAAATACTTTAAAATGCGTAATTTTACAATCAATTTCAAACTATTAAAGTCATATTATTTATATAGCTATAAGAAAATGAAAGCGGACCGACAGAGCGCCAGGTGGCCTACTACCATCTCTTAAAACCATGTAAGAACGAGTGAGTAAGAGAGACGCAAGACATGATGTAAGGCGACATCACCCTTACTCAATCGTTCTTGCATGGTTTTAAGAGATGGTGGTAAGCCACCAGAGTGACCAGCTGGGAGGTTACTATCATCTGTTTTAGCAGGCCCGAAACGAGTGAGTAAGCGAGATGTCGTCTTACATCAAGTTGATGGTAATCCCCTTGAGGATGCAATCAGAAATCACTAAGATAAGAAAGAGCCATTAGGATATGAAAACTCTGACACCAGATTGTACAGAGTCAATTAAGGATGTAACGCACACGATAATATAATTCAAAGGATGAACTTGTAACATATGTCTTGCATTTTCAATTTCAGTTCAGCGACGATGCCAATAACGATCGGTTGCTGTGACGACATGGGACTAGACCCGCGGGTCACCAGGTTCGTGATCCCCATCGGAGCGACCATCAACATGGACGGAACCGCGCTGTACGAAGCAGTGGCTGCCATCTTTATCGCGCAGCTGAGAAAAGTTGACATGTCTTTCGGAAAAATTGTAGCTGTGAGGTAAATATGTCAAGTAGTGTTTTCTTTTTATGCAATTAATTTTTCAGCTCCAGGAGAACAATATAATATAATCCATAACGGAGTGTATATATAGGGGTAAAATGATTGGCACTGTCAGATCAGCTGGGTTGTGGTCTTATTGAAACAGTTAATCACTATCACTACATTGTATAAAATAAAGTCGCTTTCTGTGTCCTTATATCCCTATGTATGCTTAAGTCTTTAAAACCACGTAACGGGTTTTGATGCGGGTTTTTCATATATAGATAGAGTGATTCAAGAGGAAGGTTTATCCCATGCGAAGCCGGGACGGGTCGCTAGTTTAATATATACTACTTCAACAACAGTACTAAATAAATACTATAAGTTAACTAACATTATGATAGGAACAACCTAGTGCTATCACTGCGGTTGACCAATGACAAATGCTTATCACTTTTCCTAGTTATCAGCTTTATAAGTTAACATCACGGGTTATCCCTGCCAACTTTGTATTTTGGGACAGTACAAGCTGTAGTTCTATTTTTCTGTATAAGATATTACATTGGTTCCGTGCAAGAAATTATCAACATTATTGATGAAGTAATAAGAATTGTAATCGCTTGTCCGCTATCACAGATAGTTCCTTCTATACTTGTCTAATCTATGATTGTAGTGTGACGGCGACCGCAGCTAGCATCGGAGCGGCGGGCATCCCGCAGGCCGGGCTGGTCACCATGGTAATGGTGCTGGACACCGTCAACCTGCCCGCCGAGGACGTCTCCATTATCCTGGCGGTTGACTGGTTGCTGTGAGTAATGCAGTAGTATAAAACAGCAAATATTGGTCAAATCTTGTAACTCGGGACTCCACCAACAAGAGCTAGCTGTTAAACTTTAGATAAAGATGAAGGGAGACGACAAATAAGCAAAACATTTATGCTTATGTTTTTTTGATGTATAATTTACTGTTTACATTTTAGTAGAAAAATTAACATATAGACGATTCATAATAAGCAATTTTTTCCAATTTTCAGCGACCGATTCCGAACCACAATCAACGTGGTGTGCGACGCGTTGGGCGCCATTATCGTGTCGTCTCTCTCACAAGGCGACATCGAGAAATCCCGCACGATCCAAAACGACCGAGAGGTGGCGACCACGCACGAACTCGCAGAGCTTGGCAAGGCGGACCATTGAGCGGCGAGACGTCCATAAACGGTAAAACGGTTAAAACGATGACCGTTCTGTGTTCAAATAACGAACGTTATTTTGTGCCAGGACAATAATTATTATGAAATGGCGTTTAATTGACGTGTGATTCTCTGAATGTTGGGTAAGTTATCTTCTTTTAATATTATTCTGTGGATTTTGACGAGTTTATTTATTACATTAGAAATTGGTACGAAATAGTATTTCTTCTTTTCTTTCAATTAATTTATTTTTGAATTAAAATAATGGACAAATGTATCCAAATTACAAATACCAATTTTTCATACAGATTTATAACTTCTTTTAATTTATAGAGACTTTTGTATAAAACTACCAATTGTATTATAATAGTTTAAGTTTAACTACATATTTATACAACGTGTGATTATGATAGTGCCAACATGTTTTTGTAACAACTTGGTTGTTTAAAATTGTTATAAATTATAATTTAAACATTTTGACTAAGTCATAACATAGTCAACTTAATAATTTATTTTAACATGTTTGTGAATCACTTTGAGTTAGAGTTTATAGATTAATGTGTCGGTGTGTTCTAAATGTGCCATTATAAGATTCTCTAAGTATCAAGAGGATAATCTGTGTTACATTCAAACAGTATATTTAGAAGGTACTTAAAAACTTTTTCATGATATTTCAAAAAAATATTTGTGTGAATTTGTAGATTTTTGAGATGTTGTGAAATGGATTTTGAGCAAATAATCCTCTTATACTCTGTATTTGTGTAGTATTTATATGACAATATAAGTCTTCTTACACAAAGTAGTCTTGCAAAACTATACAATGTAGTTTACTATTTAACACACTCCATCTATTTTTGTATGGATGCATATTTCATGTAGAAGATCTGTAATTGATCTATTATCTACTCTTTGTGCCATATTCTAGTTATATTATGAAATTGATTTATGAATGTTTAAAATATCTGATAAGCAGTCTGAATCTTGCATTCCATTGTATGTGTCAATACTTTGAGTATTGAAATAACTGAGTTGTAAAGAAATTTGTTACTCAAGAAAAAAAAATAGTTTTATTTATTTTAAAAATGTTTATAAATTCATTTGAATTTTGAATGATAATTTACTGTTTTGGAATGTTATATAGTTTTATGTTCTAACATCCTGTTATTCATATTGACCTCGGCCAAAAACAACTGTAGTGATAAATCATTTAATAATTATAAGAGATTTTAATATTTATATATTTGTTGTAATCATGTACAAGTAGGCCTACTAGGTAATAGTTCTAGTCTATTTCTAATAAATCTTTTGTGATCTATGAATACATTACATATAAATAATAAAAGAGTTTACTATTGCTTATAAATGCTATCTTCTACAAAAATATTCTTACTGTGAAAAAGAAATTAAAAAATAATTTGTGACTATATATGAATTTAAAACAAAGATTGGTAATTTTTTCAGTAGTCTGGTAATCTGTTAAATTTTTATATATCTCTATATGGACATAGTTGATGTGAAAATATTTTAATAAACACTTATTTGTGTGATTGTGTATTTTTGCACACCTTTTCCCCCATTCCATCCTATTTTGCCGTATATTCCTGAAATATACTATCTTTTGCAAAATATTGAAGATAATACATATATAAGATTTTAATTCAATTTATTTCTTGGATAAACTTAATATTACAGGTAAAATTTATTACACTTCAAAAGCAGAGTCTCAACAGCCTCACAGCCAAGATATACATTTAAAATACAAAAATAAAACAAAAGTAATGTAGTACTTACTAAATAATCTATATTTGGTAACAAAACAAAAAAAAACAAACATCAAAGGAAATAACAGTTCAGTATCAATCACCTTATCGTCTGTCAGTCAGTCTTATTGAATAAATATATTCTGTACAAACCGTACCAACTAATAAACTTTAAGTATAAGCGTTCTTTGGAATGTTCGTGTTGGTAGATGAGTATCATAGTTTTTAAAATTAAGTTTTATTACATAAAAAAATAAAATTCTAATTTACATACATACAGGAATGTAAAACTCACATATTAATTTATTTACAAGGCATGGCACAAATCTCACAAACAACAACCGTAAGAAACTTACCCCGTTATAAACCTATGTAGATTTTATGACTAAAGCTTAGAATTTTTTCACATGTTAAGGAATTATCGATAAATTTTATTTTTCAAAATGTTTTCATTAATAAAAATCCATTAACGGGTGTTGATAATGAAACTATACATTATAAAAGTAAAAAAAAAAAATTAGACAATCATAATTTTATAGTATTTTACAAAGCAAAAATATTTTTTTTCGTTAAATTAAATCCATCTAAAAAATAGCAATTTTATTAATTCAATTAAGTATAAGCCTTACTCGAAACATCCAAAATTATTTTTGTCAGCATTAATCTAATATACCTATAAATATTTTAAATCAAATTTTGTTGTAGCACTTGACTTTGAACGCCACCGCTACAATAGTTTTTCTATTGTTTGTCGGTCACCGGTGACCGCTGGGTGTTTACTATTACACAGTTTACAAAATATAACAGTGAGTTAATATTTAGAATAAACTTACGATTGGTTATTATGCTATTTCTCATCACTGCATATAAAAGTTGACTTAAGAAAAATGCCCATTATTATGGGCACGTCATTATCAAGTATAGAGCCTTTACTTTTGGCGTATTAAACATTTTCACATCTGTACAACCTTGGGAACAATCATCAACTAAGATACGACTAACGACTTTGCAATAACGGTTATCAATTAAAGTTAAGACTTAAATTATTACTTAATTCTACTTACTTAAATATTCTTTGTATGCCAGTGGAACTACTAAAAACGCAGGTAGTGTGAAAGTAGATTCTCATATAGAAACGCGGCCTAAACAGAAGTCTATGCTTCTCTAGGGTTTTTAAAATCGACTCCCAAAAGGCAAGGAACAATTTTGTACTATACAGCTGTATAAGACACTGGCCAAAAATAAATCGACAGTGTCGAAAAATAAACCGAGAACAGTGCGTGACTACACCATTCCATTTCCAACGTGATTATTGTTCAGGCTGTTCAAATGTTTCTGCGTTCCGTTTTGCGTGTTGAATGCTGAGTCTCTTCGGCCATTCCTCTCGCTGAGTGAACTCCTGGCTCTGGCTAACGTAGCTGCTGATATTTCCATTGACTCTCCGTAGTACGGCATTCGAGACCCGCGTCTCGCACTGCCGCTGCGACATCGCGCATTCTTAAAAACAATATAGACCATTTAATTAAATTGATACAAGAACATTTACTTGGAGGATAACGTCAAAAAGGGGCCAGTCATTAGAATATTACCAAACCTTATTAGTAAAGGTAAGGTGACTAAAACATTAATACACCGCATTAAAGCAGGGCTCGGAAACCTGGTTAGAATTAAAAAACACCTCGTTTTTCTTCCCATACATTTTTACAGCGACCACTAGCATTACGGTTCTGCTCAACTGGTATCGCAAACATAACGGTCTTAACCAGATATTAGGAAAACCTAAAATCGGCCGCTATATTTATTTACCAGATTAAAGACCGTTATTTTTGGGCCTATAAAATACCGTTACAAGCCTTGCATTAAAACGACGTATCTCTGGTCTGTTTTTAAATATATATTTTTTGTGTTAGTTCCTAAAATTTGTTATGTTGATTATTAAATTATCATCAGTACATTATGGATACTTACGTGTCCTGATCCCCACGACCACCGGTTCCTGTTGAACACTCCATACACGATGGGGTTGGCACACGAGTTGGTGCAAGAGAACAGCCACATGGCTTTCTGAAGCGCGGGGTCCAGGTTCCTCAACGTGTCTTTGTCGATCCAAAACCTGCAATATTACAAATTGAAATCATATGAAAATGTAGAACTAGGTATTCGTTTATAATTTTAAATAAATTGTGAATTCAATTAAATTCAATATTATTAGTAAAAGTATCAATAATCAATCAATCTTTAATTTGTTAATCATAGGCACATAATATAATGTATAAAAAGTGAAAATATGTTTCCTCAAATCTTTTAACGTAGAACGAGCCAAAACACATTTAAGTTAAAATGTGTTTTGGCTCGTTCGGTATTTATATCAAAATTTTTGAATTTAAAACAGGTTAATGTCACATTTTTTTTTATTAAGTATCATTTGTGTTCAATATTTTTTACCACCACCACCAGTTTCAGTTGCGGAACAATAAAATGTTAAATAAATAAACAAAAAGCCGAAACTGTTATTTCTCAAGTATATAATATAAACATCTTATCAGGTGGTAACGATAATACAAGTTTATACGAATAACCAATATCACATATGCATGGTATAATTACAAGGACATCAACCAAATAAATGAAGCGTAAACGTACATCCAATCAAACCCGTTAACGAGAAAGGATACCGATAACGAACGACCGAGAAACGTTTGTTCCCAGTGGAATCGAACGTTTTCCTGATTTCCCAAACGGAATGAACATCACACAAATAATTAATATATAGGGACAAATCACACAGATTAAGATAAAAAGTAAATTCGAGACTTTATTGTGGAATACTAACTTAACAATACTATATTATATAACAAATACATATGTGGATAAACATCCAAGACCCAGGCCAATCAGAAAAAGATTATTTTTCATCATGACCTAACCAGGGATCGAACTCGGGACCGCCTGAGTTAGGTACGGTCAGTGCCCCTTAGTATGAGTTTTTCTTAAGGTGATACCTCGGTGAACACTAGCGCCACCGTCATTTAAAATCATTACTCACTGAAAACACAAGTTATCAAAAATCCCTCTGCTGTAATTAAGGTTCTGGATCTGAAGTTAATTTTAAACATATTAAATTATTAAATTATAATTCCCTATAGATACAAATTGCATTATTGCTTAAAACGGCCACTTTTAGCAGTTTTGCAATTTGTAACTATATGGAACTATAACTTATTAATTGAATATGATTAAAATGCGAAGAAAAAAAATTCGACTGGAAGAAAAACTCATACTAGGGGCACAGGCATGTTATCCATTATGCCACGAAAGTGGTTGAACTTACTCATAACACAGGTCTGAAATTAATAATTTAGACCTTTTTAGGTAATTTGATAAAGGTCGACCTGATAAAATGTATACAGTTTTTAAATTTATACAATATTTATTTACTTACCACAAACAATAACAGTAGTAGGGTGACCAACAAGTGAAGAAAACTAAGACTATAGTGATTGTCATCTTGAGAGTGCGCGCACGCGCACGGCCCAAGATACCGACTCCACTCCGACGCATTTTGTCTGAAATCCGAAACAATAAAACACTCAAAATTCCACTTCTATAATATAACAAGATCATTGTAATCTTACATTAATTTTATAAAAAACAAAAACGTTTTATATTGTACTGCACATTTTCATGAGTGTATGGGAAACGACGGATTTTGTTGTGTTCTATGGATTTCTGTTATCCATACTTCCATACTTCCATACTTCCATACTTCCATACTTCCATACTTCCATACTTCCATACTTCCATACTTCCATACTTCCATACTTCCATACTTCCATACTTCCATACTTCCATACTTCCATACTTCCATACTTCCATACTTCCATACTTCCATACTTCCATACTTCCATACTTCCATACTTCCATACTTCCATACTTCCATACTTCCATACTTCCATACTTCCATACTTCCATACTTCCATACTTCCATACTTCCATACTTCCATACTTCCATACTTCCATACTTCCATACTTCCATACTTCCATACTTCCATACTTCCATACTTCCATACTTCCATACTTCCATACTTCCATACTTCCATACTTCCATACTTCCATACTTCCATACTTCCATACTTCCATACTTCCATACTTCCATACTTCCATACTTCCATACTTCCATACTTCCATACTTCCATACTTCCATACTTCCATACTTCCATACTTCCATACTTCCATACTTCCATACTTCCATACTTCCATACTTCCATACTTCCATACTTCCATACTTCCATACTTCCATACTTCCATACTTCCATACTTCCATACTTCCATACTTCCATACTTCCATACTATCCATACTAATATTATAAATGCGAAAGTCTGTCTGTCTGCCTGTCTGTCTGTCTGTCACCTCTTCACGGCTAAACTGCTGGACCGATTGTGATGAAATTTGGTAAGGATGTAGTTAACGACCCGAGGTCAAACATAGGCTACTTTTGGGCGCGATATAACCGAGTCCTACGCGGGGCGAAGCCGCGGGGAACAGCTAGTTTAATATATAATAACATAACACAACCGAGCCGTTCGGTGGAAATCATCCTTGGGAAGTCCCCAGACTTATCGGCGCGGAATCGACTTCAGCCTGTCAGATAAAAAGGATGTCGCAATGATATTCTGATTGTTTCAGGTGGCCTACTATCATCTCTTCAAACCATGCAAGATCCAGTGAGTAAGGGAGATGTCGCCTTACATCATGTATGGCGCTGTCTCGCTTACTCACTGGATCTTGCATGGTTTTAAGAATCGGTAGTAACCCCCCAGGACTCTTACTGTCATCTCTAAAAACCACCCAAAAATCAGAAGTAAGCGAGACGGCGCGCGGCGCGGCGCAATAGGTATATGGTGTAAGGCGACATCTCCCTTACTCAATCGCTTTTTGCTCCCTTACTCAATTGCGTAATTTTTTAGCACGTCAAAGCTGTGATTTTACGTGTGTACCTTATTACGTGTAATGCATGCGATACTATCGCAATTTTGCTCACCATTGGCGGTGTTGGCTCTCCTGATGATCTCGAGGAGCGCAGCGGAGGAGCAATAGAGCGTGGCGATGAGGGGAGCCACGTACATGAGGAGCATGTTCACGAGGAAGTACACGAACTCGTGGGTCTCCGTGGGCAGGGAGCCATAGGACACGCACTGGAAGTATCTGTAAATTGATTTCATGTTTATATTGTAGTTAAGTAGGAAAACATAATAGTCATTAACATTCCTACATCCTTTTTAGTTGTGTACTTTTGGTGGGTTTCATTTTTTGGCAAAAACAATTATGTCATAATAACTATGTAGATCCTATATACCGCCATACTGCCCACTTATTCAAGTTGGAATAAATTATCGATATTTATAAACAAAGGAACCTCCCAATGCAAACTTTCGCAATTAAACTCTAATACTTAACTACTTTAATACTTATCTATTTAAGACATCAAATTGCCATCAAAGTATGCTCACACAAATATACATTAAGTACTATTTTAGCTCTGTCGAGAATCCCCAATCTAAATGCTAAATGTAAGAAAATATTATTTGACCAAAGATGAAACACATTCCAAAAATACATATCAAATAATATATCTCGCCGAACATCCGATTGAATGCGCGCCAAGTATTATTGCAATCTACTTATGTTTGGATTCCTGACATTTGTTACTCGCATAATCGCAACGAATTCCGAATCACGCGCGGTCTCAGAGGCATTTTTTTTTAAATCTATGCAATGTCGACACATTTGTTTTAAATAAATTGAGCACTCTTTGAAGCGCTGAGGTATGCTTGGGTATCTATCTCCAAAGAATATGGAATCGCGCGCGGTTTGACGCCAGGCAATTTTTTTTTAAATCTATGGATGAGATAAACATAGATTTAAAAAAACACACCTATTTCTGCCGCTATATATCAGTGCTTGTATTTTAGTGTTCCGGTTTGAAGGGTAAGAGGCATTTCAATTAAAGTGGCGAAACAAAAATTCTTAAGCCATGAGTTGTCTTAAGACACTCTTAGAAGGTAGAGGGTAAATAGCCTATATACGGTGACCGCGCACCCATCTTTAGCGAGACATATTATGTTGGTCTGCCTACGTAATTGTATAAAAAGAAAAAAACGGCCTGTTTGATTATTTATTCTTTTTTCTATAGATCATGAGATTATGAAATTCCCACGGGAACGGAAGCAGAGCCCCAGGTGGCAGCTAGTTTTCAATATTTAATTGATAGAATATATAATACCTGACTAAATAGTACTTAGTAAGTACTCACAAACCCTGTGAGTCTAAATATAACTTTTCAAATAACTAAAGTTCACCTATTTCTGGAAAATTTTCAGAATGTATTCAAATATTAACGGATGATCAGATCTGTCGTCAATTACACCTTTTAAATATCCGGTGAGTACGATTCTGGCACAAAATAATTAGATTGAAGCGAAAATCTTATCTGGAATTCAACTTCAATTCGAAGAAATCAGCGTTCGAATATCACTTCTGTAAAAACGAAGAGAAATTAATTCATATCGTATGGGTTACACAGTCAATTAACTGCACACCCTGGTTTTAGAGTTTATTGAAAGCGCTTATCGTCCTCGGACGTGATGTACACTTTTTTTTAAACGGGGGTTAAGAATAGGAGTCTTCCTGTGGCAAACAAAGGAAATGATTACAGTGATAATTAAAGTCAAACCAAATGAAATGGATCCATTTGAGTTTCATTAAGGTAGCGGTTGATACGACACTGGTACCAATTAGTTTCACAATGTCTGTGGTTTGTCAAGACGATAATTAAATCTCTTGCGTAGAAGGTTCTAGACAAGGAATTTACCCAGTTACAAATTGTACGATGGGAGACGGAAATCATAACCTCATGCTGCTTAAAGCGTTAATATAATATTGATAATTATATCGTCATGACCTATTCATCCATAGCTTTTAGAGCCAGCCGGCACCAGACCAGCATTCTCTCATTTTCGGCGTCAACCTCGAAGAATCGAACGTCATTTGTTAAAAAAATAAGAAATTTTGCACGGCAATTTGCCTTATTAGTTACCAGTCGCCGCTTGTGGTACTGCTGAATCAAATCAATAAAAATGGCGGCGTAAAAATTATAAATTTTTTAAAGTAAATACGGGGAACCTTGAGGAAACATACTAGTAGGTAATAGTATCTCCTCCCTAGTCAGTGGGGAAACTTAGTTTTATTATCATTTTTTATATTATACCCTCAAACCTTATGTAACTTACCTTTGGTAAGTTGTTAAAGTTTGCTCTTGAGATTTGTTTTATTAAATAAAACAAATCTTATACGAGCAAATTATTTCCTTATATTGGCCTTGTTTTAATGTAAAAAGGGTTCAAACAAAACAAAAATCAGACGTGACGCGGCAGTGGCGCTATTGAAAAACTTCCGCCATGACTGTGATTAAAATCTGGAAATTAATCCCTGGGCACAGTACCCAGTAATTTTACTGTCTCTTTTACCCTTCGAATGGAAACCCAACAAAGCGCACTGCTGTTTGGCGGCATAAATAGGTGAGTAAGACGACCTTTGGACGTAGGTCTACCTATGAATGTAGTGTGGTAGTACGTTTATGTATATATATATATATCTCCCGACCGGTTACCGATATGGCATCTGGCTACTGAGAGCAACGTTCATGAGCTCTCAAGTGACTGACATAGCCAATTTTTGCAGAGAAAGTGCGTCCACATTCACCACAAGTCAGCACTCCTCCGACATAATTATTTTATTATTTTTTATTCGGTAGTACGTAAGAGAAGCTATAAGTATATATTGTTTATATCAGTGACCTCATCTCTACATGGTTGTTCGTACATACCCTTTAACTTCCGGATGCTCCTCCTGGTGGAATATGAAGCTCTGAGGCAGGCTGGCCAGGCCAGCGCCCGCCCACGCGATCGTCAGCGCCCGCCGCACTCGAGCCTCCCACGTCACATTCAGGGGCTTCAGGATTGCATAGTATGAATTAATATGAAATACTTTATTTATTTTTTTCTTTTTTTAAATAAAGGATATTCTTATCACTTATTGACGTCATTTACGAGTAGGTATTACGTATTTGCAAAATGTTATGGTTATGGAAACCCCTTACACGTGTATTATTCTATAAGTTACCCTATGAAGGTCGAAGTCTTAAGTCTAATAAAACTGTTACACAACTTTTGCATCCAAACTAATCTCAATTAATCTTTAAACTAGTTCAGTCAGACTAGCTTTTACTTAAAAGTTATGAGTAACAATTCCTAGGCGAATATCAATTTATACTTATCTAATTGCCAATCTTCGTTTTCTTGTCTATGTAGTTTCTTTGAATTGGGAAACCTATAATGTTCATATGTTTATCATTTTTTTTGTTATATTATAAGTATGAACTCTATTTTACTGTTATTATTATTTATTTCATAGCTTCAAGCGAAGAACCAACGAGAATTTTAAATTACCAGATTAAGCAAATCCAAAGACCTAGAAGATTAATTTATATAAATAAATCTAAGTCAGATCCTTTGTTTATATACAAAACGTAGACAGTCTGAATCGCATTTTGCCTCAAATGCCTAAAGAAAACTTCCTCCTTGAACAAAAGTTCTATCTACAGTGCTACGTTGTAGCGTAGCGCACCAGCTACGTCGTAGCGTAGCGCACCTGCTACGCCGTAGCACCGCATGATTGTTTTTCCGCAAAGAATTTCGAATCGCGCGCGGTCTGATGCATTTTTTTTTAAATCTATATTTTTCCGTAATAATCTTACCTTTGCGCCTTCGCGTTGTGTGCGTTGTATATTTTCTTTGGTACCGTTGCACTTTAAGTTTTCTATTGAAGTTTTAATTTAACATGAATTTATATTAATCACATATATAAGTACTTAATAACATTTTTCAATTAAATAAATAGCTATGTTGGCTATAGCATTTTCTTTGAATAAAGTAAATACACCTATTAGAACATAGAATTTAGAAATCACCCGCTCTGTCATTTCTTAATTCTTTTGAACATAGATTAAAAAGAAATTTGCCTGAGTAGAGACCGCGCGCGATTCCAAATTCTATACATTTGAAGAACAATAAGAATTTAAATTACAATTCTGAACAGATGTTTGTGAAAATATACTTTTATTTAGCATTATCAAGCATAACTCATTTCAGGTCAAAGTCTGGGAAACCAAAAAATTGTTTCGTCTAATAAACTCACAAACGTTTTCATTACGCCTTAGGGATGAGTGTTAGCTTTTTTTTTGTTAAGTACTTATTTGATTTTCATAAATTAGTTTGTAAACCGAATATTTACGTCTCTCATGTTTAGTTATTTGTTTTAGACCTTAATGGACTTTGTAAAACTGCTGTGATTAGGTACTCTGTATCTATGTTTTTTTTTTAAGTTAATTTATCTTTGATGTAGATATAAATAGCTTCTATTTAATTATTTTTTGAATGGTGATTATTGAAACGATATTTTGAAAATATTTTAACTCACAAATAGATTTTCTTTTCGATAATGATTTCAAAAATTAAATTTTCGTAACTTTCAATTAATTTTTTTGTCTTCTTGTTCGCAGAAATCTTTTGTAAAATTACACATCGCATAGAATCAAATTAAAATCATTTTATTGAATTAGTTGTGTCTAGCAAGTTATTTATAGTAACAAGTCATAACTTTAATAACTAATTTATTTATCAAAATAAAGGAAAAATGAAACTAATACTAAAATTTAAAAAGTAAAACGAACCTAACTAAAACTTAAAAATATTTTTAACAAAATACATTTTTACAAGCTGAATTAGTTGAAGTTATTATGGTATCACTTGTTATACGTGTTTGTTTAAGTTTGTTTTAAATATTGCAAGTTAACACTGAGTTCCAGGAACGCAATAGTGCGTGTATACAATCCATACTCAAATTATAAATGCGAAAGTCTGCCTGTCTATCTTTGTCTGTCAATTACGATTTCACGGCTAAATCGCTAGACTGATTTTGATGAAATTTTGTACGGATATAGTTAAGGACCAGGAGTCAAACATAGGCTTACAGCTAGTTAATATCTATTGTTATATTTCGATGAATAAGTGGTTGTAAATACAGTATTCATGAAATCGTGTCTCTGCTGGAAGGGGCTTGAAGAAGCGATTTAAAAAAAATCGTATGGTTTCTGTTCATAGATGGTATGTTTCTTTCTACCAATATCTATTGGCGTTTACGAGATGCAGCTCTTTGACAATCCCTTGGGGATATCATTAGCGTGCTGCTAACTCGTGGCCAAGTAATTTATCACTGCCTCTTTCACCCACAATGGAAGAAAAAGCCTCGGGCTTTAAGTCCGCCATTTACAATTGTGTAATAAAACATGGAAGTATTACTATTAGCGATAGAAATAGGTAAGAGTGAGGTACCCAAGCAGACGACCTTTGGCAAGTAGAATTATCATTTATTTCAGGCTACAAAATATTTTTACAATATTATTGGCACATAGAATAAATACCTTATAGTCTAGCATATATATATGCTAAACTAAAACAATAATAATTCGTACGTAAAATAGTTTTGCTGTGACACACTACACTATGTCACGGTGTCGGGTAACCTCCCGCGGTAACGCCGGAAAACGGCACCCTTCGGCCAAAAATCACCATTTAAGCATTCTCACCTGTCTATAGATATGCAGATGAGCACGAAGCTGGAGAGGTAGAGGCCGAAGGTCCTGGTGAACATCATGACGCGGCACATGGCGTCGCCGGCCAGCCACTGCACGGTGCCCGCCCACGCTATCTCCAACGGCATCATCAGGAAGGTAACCTGAGGACACGCACTGCATGCAGCTTAGTCCTGATGGCGAAAAAAAATTTACCCCCCCCCCCCCTTTACCGTACTTATCGAAGTGTACTGTACTGTACCAACGATGCGGCGTGCTTCATTGAATTTATTTCAATTTGTTTGAATAAATAAGAAAAAATTAATAAGTTCGAATAAAAATTTTTTTAATAGATTTGTCTAAACAACCTTTCAATTTTGAAAACTTTAATTAGGTACGTTTGAAAATTACAGCCTCCTTAAATTTGTGGTCTAGGTATGAGTATACTATTCTGTCTAACTTACATCGAAATTATACCGCTATATATTATATTAATAATTATACATATTATTATAAATATATACTTCTAATTGTATCCCGTAAAGTAGTATCACTAAGAGTCAAAAGGCTCAACAGTACTCCATATGCCACTTATTGGCAATATTTTTTTTGGGGCGGCTTCGCCCTTGTACTTCTGAAAGGTCGACGCCAAGGATCCAATCGAGAATGGAGAGGTTCGTTATGGAGTCCCATTAAAATACATAGGGAGAAATTACAAAGATTGAGTTAGCCCGTATGTTCGATACTAGGTACTCGTCGCTTTCTCTGTCCCTATGTCCCTTTGTATGCTAAAATGTTAAAAACTACGCAACGGATTATGATGCGGTTTTTTTAAATAGATAGAATGATTCAAGAGGAAGGTTTTTATGCCCATGCGAAGCCGGGGCGGGTCGCTAGTTAATCATAAAAAATACATACAATACATTATATAAACTTAAATACATCCGAGAGCATGAGCCATTACGGTAATCCCCACTTTCTTTCATAAAAAGTTTGTCATGACAATAACCAACACAAAAAAAAATTAATTATCCAATTTGGTGATTTATAGGCTCAGAAATTTGAGCAGAGAAAATACTGAAACGTGTTGGTGAGGATATAGTGTATAAGTGCTAAAAATATGTGTAAGTATAAGTGCAGTTTAAACATGTTGTTGAACTCGGATCTTAGTGAATTTACGTAAATATGCACTAATTTGTTAAACTATAAGTTTATACCTATACAAGTGGCGAAAATGCCTCTTCACCTTCTTATACAATATTATCTGTCGTTGATACTGTTAAACACTTAATGAACGGTTTTCCGTAAAGCTTTTATGATGATGCTAAAAGGAAACTAAAATCTTACCATAAGGTCAGCCACAGCTAAATGCATGAGCAGTACATCAAGTCTGCTCGCGCGGCCCGCCCGCCGTCTCTTCATCAACTGTGACAACACTGTGAGATTCCCCGTCGCTGATATCACCATCAACACACTATACACTGTTATAGACACCAGATGTCCATGGTTGAACCGCATGTCCAACGGCAGTTCGTCACTAGTGTTCAAATGTGTCCAGTTTTTTTGCGAGGCCCCGCCGGGCCCCGAGACTTTTTCGTCTATATTCATAGTTATATTACTAGCTTCCTTATTCTATGGCATTTGCTTAAACCTAATTTTCTTCATTGGACTAGTAGTTTATGACATGTTGAGTATATCTCCAGTGCTGTGATGCCGTTGATGCATTTGGTGGACTGCGTCTGAAACAAATAATTATACCTTTATGAGAAAAAACACACAAATTGATCTAGCCCCAAAATAAGTGTTAAATTTTGTATGTAGGGACAATAACACTATTTAATACATCACTTCACTAAATAGTCTAAAACAAAGTCGCTTACTCTGTCCCTATGTATGCATATATCTTTAAAACTACGCAACGGATTTTGATGCGTTTTTTTAATAGATATAGTGATTCAAGAGGAAGTTTTTTATGCCCATGCAAAGCTGGAGCGGGTCGCTAGTATAACAAATAATAATCATTTAACAGACAAGAGAAAATACATCTTTATGAAATGCGATTTCAGAAGAACTCCAAAATTGTTTTCCACCGCTAAACATAAAGACTGGAAATTAATTAAGAACTAAATTTCATGCTGAATACATTTCAAAGAATGCCATTTGAATTTCTCAAATAAATATTCCAAGCAAGAATATCATATATTTTAAGTCTACAGCAGAGACAAAAATTAAGATTGACATAAGCAGAACAGACTGCATACACAGCATAAAAAGTCATTAAAAATATATTCTTAATGAGAACTCAGACCCTTGAGAATCGTCTCGTCAGGCTGAAACGAATTGAAAAGTTTACGAACCCAAACGGTGAAGTACGAGTTGGATTGTCGCGACAAGGGTTCCGTACTAGCAGTTTCTTAGAAAACATATGATGCAAGGACTTATTTATTACCATCATTTCAGAAAGCAACTCGTCCACTGCTTGAAATAAGCTTCTCTAAAGAATTTCCAGAATGTCATTAAAAGCGATCTGTAAGCTTGCAACGTAGTCGGTGGTTGTCCGCCGACGCTACGCTTACTGGTACGTGGTCACCTCGGAGTCGATTCTGCTAACGTTAAGTCAAAATCGTGTCAAAATAGTGTTTCAATTGTAGTGCTTTTTACAAACTATTTACAAGAATTATGACAGTATGATGTGATGTGAATGTAGTGTGGAGGGTGACCATCAGCAGTGATATAAAAAAAATTACATTACTTTTAGCTAGTGTATAAAAAAGCACTACAATTGAAACACTATTTTGACACGATTGTGACTTAACGTTAGCAGAATCGACGCCCTGTTCTGTGTACTATGTGCCCCGCCCACTGCCACTTCAACGTGCTAATTAATGAATGAAAAATTATTTCTTTAAATGACTCATATGTCAGTGTTCATGGCTAATCCGCTGGGTTATGTCGGTAACTTTTGCTTTTAACAGCATTAGAAACGTTTAGTGTTAACAGACATTAAGAAAAACTTCCGTTTCCGTTAGTTCGGATGTTCAGCATGTGTTTCGTACGTTTTATAACACACTTTCATGATAAGTGTAACATGAATTCATTTCTGGTGGGAAAGTAATTGAAGGAAAATTGCGATGTAGCCTGGAATATACGGCTCTATAAATCATCTTAGTATTTTTCTAAGTATTGCTATCACACTAAATAACCAACTAATAATATAAATGCGTAAGTGAGTTAGTATATTTGTTACCTCTTCACTCTTTATCTACTGAACCAATCTGCTAGAAACTTCGCATACCACATAGTTAGGAGTACTGAAAAGTACATAGGGTACCTTTCATCCCGGGAAAAAGCACGGTTCCCGAAATTCAGGCGGGCGAGGCCGCGGGCGATAGCTAGTAATATTATAAAGGCGAAAGTTTGTGAGTGTGTATGTATGTTACTCTTTCAAACCAAAGGAAAACGGCCGAAACGATTTGGCTAAAATTTGGAATGGACATTGCTTAGACCCTGGAACACATAGGCTATATTTTATCCCGGAATTCCATTCCATTCTATTCCATTGGGCAACAGCTAGTAATAAAATAACATGCCGATGAGGTACGTCATAGAAGTATGATATTAAAGATAAACTAATGTCTTTGATGATGATGATCTTATGACACGATGATTTTATGTAAAATGTCAATGGAAAAAGAGGTTCAGCCACAGCAGTCAACTAGATAGAAAGTTATATGAAACAAATAAAGAGAAAACCAAATGGAAAGCAAATGTGTCGTACCAAGAAATAAAGGAACTCGCTTATGATAGAATCATTCAACAGGCAACCATGGATATAGTGCCTGGCGACATTATTTATTAATTAATTTCAGACAGCAAAATTTACATTATTGACCCATATTAATAAACACCTTAAAGTCTAACATACATATAAAATAAATATATGATCTGAAACCGATCCAAAAGAAGTGATTTACATATTTTTTATATATTTATTCAATAAACCTTTATACCTTAACAGATGAATTAATTAACCGTCTCATTATAATTCTCAATAAGAAGATTTAGCCAAAGCCATAAACAACATTTCAATCGAAATTACTGAACGATTCCGTACTAATTGAAAAACGAATTTCTAAAGAGGTTTTGAATTTGAATCAAGTATTTAACTTTATTGATAAAATTTAACGATATTTATTTCACTCATGATTTATTCAACTTCGTATTTCCATTAATGCGATTTTTTGTGATCATGTTTTTTAATTATTGGATTTGAATTATGCATCTATTCGATCGAAATATTGTAAACAATTTTTCTTAGAGCTTTTATCTATTCTGTGTTTATATTAACCCATCACTATCACTTCATTACATAGTAGGTATAAAACAAAGTCGCAAATTATATATCTCTATGTATGTTTAAATCTTTAAAACTACGCAACGGATTTTGATGCGGTTTTTTTTAATAGATAGTGATTTAAGAGGAAGGTTTTTATGCCGATATAGCGAAGCCGGGTCGCTAGTTTTATATAACTATGCCCTATACTTAGGTCCGGGTGTAATGTATTCGTTCCATCTTGTGATTAAACCCAAAGGACAGTGCTTCGAATAAATCCTAGTAGCCACGGAACATTATGGTTTCCTCTTTATTACTATCACGGATAAGTCCGCCTTTTGTTGTGTCTAGGTACACTACTGTATTTTTTCTGTTTCCTTTGTTTACATTCTTTTTTTATGAGTTAACTAGCTGGGCCTCAGCTTCGCATGGGCATAAAAACCTTCCTCTTGGATCACTCTATATATTAAAAAAAACCGCATCAAAATCGGTTACGTAGTTTTAAAGATTTAAGCATACAAAGGGGCATAGGGACAGAGAAAGCGACTTTGTTTTATACTATGTAGTGATTCTACAAAATTATATTTGAGAGAACTAAAAATCTGCCTTCTGTAAATAACTGCTTAATTTTAAACTAAACAAATTAAACTGTGCAAAATTCTTTTTTTTTCTCGTTTAATGGGGGGGGATGTTGGGTTTAAAAGAGCCGGTAGTAAATCAAACTCGAAGTTTAGTACGAGTAGCTTTATTGACTGATTTAACTAAGTTGTCAGTCTTCAAAAAAATATAACAACAATGCTAAGGTTTTCCATGACACAGACATACATACCGATGTTAGTATTTAAGTATTTTCCCCGCGTACGCTGAAAATGTACAATAAGCTTAAAGCATTAAGCCAACCTGAGTAGCCACCGACAGGCGACCCGTAGGTTGACCGCCGATCTCGATTTTCTCCTCTCATAATGGCTTATTGTATCGCTGAGCCACATTTTGCTCCGCCTAACACACAAAATAATATCAATTTTTTTTTTAATGATGTCGAATTTTTAGTGACAACGCATTCGACGACGTAAACAAAAAAATTTTTTTTTTGAAAGCTTTTTGTGTGTTAAGCGGAGCGAAATGTGGCTTAGCGATACAACCAAGTAGCCATTACGAGAGGAGAGAATCGAGATCGGCGGTTAGCCTACCGCTCTGCCAAATGTATATGACCGCCGCTTGTGTGCGTGTAGTTTTTGCTTGTGTTTGATCATTTTTTCAAGTGTGTACGTAGCGATGTGTTCACATTCGCTTTATTCGAACATTAGTGACTGACAATGGTTGACTGGTAGAGAATGTTGTTAGCATTATGTCCACCAATTGTATATGTATTAAGTACTTACAGAACAATAAAGTTTTAATAAATAAATAAATTACTGTTGCGTTTCGGTGTTTTCTCCCCCCGCGCGAAGAATGTGGCAGAATTCATGTAGAAATAATAAAGTGTGTCATCTCCGTTTGATTTAATAACCTAAAGGGAATGAGCAATATAGGATCTTTTTCAAGAAGGGCTTATGCAAATTTCTTGAGGGCCGGCACTGCGTACGTAATACTCGGGTGTTGCAGACGTTTATAAACTACGTAATGATAATGCATTGTCATCGGAATTGAAACCAATCGTATGTATAATTTCATCTCTTCGGTACATGTGATGTGAATCTACTGAAATAAAAGCTTGTTAAATAGTACCTAATCACTAACTTTATTCAGTTGTTTCATTAATTGTTATGTTTTTGTTATTATTCTATATTTTAAAATGGATGGTCTCTACCATAGGAAGTATTTTAGAATAGGAAGAATTGTGGAAATAGTTTGAAGTACTTTTAAACTTTTTTCAACAATAAAGTATTGAGTATTTGTTTTAAATAAACAATGCTTGCTTTTATGTTCCTTACAATATGTATTTAATTTAATTGTTATTTCAATTTCAACAAAATATAATGGTTATGATTCTGATACAATTTCATAATACGAAATCCCCTAATCAAAGTCCCTATTGTTGATATTGTATTAAAATTAAACTTTTTAATCAAAAATATTCAATCATAAATTTTATCTCGTTTCAAATGCCTGCAACTTTCTCCTTTGTAGCGGTTTAATTTTAAGAGGGAGGTATGAAATTGCCTATTGTGAATTTTTTGTTTCTGAATTTCATTATTAATATAAATTCCAAGTGATTTTCGGATAATCATCCTTCCAAAATAACGAGCAAGTGAAAGTTATATAATCCACTTATTCCTTGCGAGCGAATTTCATTCATCGATTTTCGATCGAAACTTTCATGAGTAATGAGATCTTGCGTCGCATTTTCTGGATATTTCTTTTCCCTATTACGATTTTTGTCTGTAATAAAATGAATCAATGTTAATGCATTAAATGTAAGTATATACTTACATTTAATGCATAAGATACTTATATAAGTATCTTGTATGTCTATTAGACACATATTAGTTAATACAGTGTGGATGGTGAAATGTAAAAGGTATTAATTACAGATTACAAATATTCCAGTTTATCTTCACGACCAGATACCACGAAGACTGGCAGAATTGCTCTTTTACACTCCATGAGAACTTGCTTAGCAATAGAACTTGCTTAGAATATAATATTTAGATTTTTACAATAACGTAGATATTTGTTTAATAATAGCATTTTTTATCTACGGATTGAATTATTTTATTAAACTTTAAAATATAAATCGGAAAACTATTTTAAAAAAACTTTTAAAAACTGTGTATACAATAATGTGCAACCTCTCTCATTTTAGAATTTTACCGGTCACTTTCACATTCGGTTCCTTCGGAGACAAGGGTCCACTTAACTACGAGTGTAGTCTAAATCTACTATTCCTGCGTTGTCCACGAGAATTGTTGTCAATTACGAAAATTGACTGGTACTATTGGCAGAAAATCAATAAACACTGTTATAGGAAAACGGGACTGCTTTTCTTAGATCTCCGGGGTTGAGAGAAGATCTAATTTTGGAATTTGTGACATTTGTGATTAGTTAGTTTTTACCCAAAATTGTTTTGTCAAATGATTTATATTTATGCAAAAATGATGGGCTTATACCACTGTAAATCATTCGATATTATGTTCGGCAAAAGCGATTCAAAAATGCGGACAGAAAACCTTCGAGCAATACGCTTTCCGTACCGGAACGGAGGCCGTGTTGCCCATAGCAGAAAACGAAAGAAAAATTTGACACACGATGAAACGACACACCGCGGTTTTTTATGAGTCACAAATATTTGAACAAAACAATTAACTTTTAAAAATTATAATTACGTAAAAAGGGGTTTTAAAAAAGATTAATTTAGAAATGCATAGGTACTAAAGTGGTCCAGTGGTAGAGCCATAATTTAAAAAAAATTGCCTGTCGTCCGCGCGCGATGTCCTAATTCTATATGAGTAGAGCCGTGGTCGCCCCTACTGTATACCTACCATGTCTAGGAGGTATGGTCCTTGCATTGATAATTGTAGGTGCAACATATTTAGCTGCTAACCCGACTTCAACTCTCCTTGTTTGTAGAAATATACTTTAGCCTCAGAAATTAACTTACAAAACAATAATTGACGACCTCCGTGGCGTAATGGTTACCATGCCTGACCACTAGTATTTGTTATAAAATATAGTATCGTTGAGTTAGTACCCCATAACAAGTCTTGAACTTACTTTGGGGCTAACTTGATCTGTGTGACTTGTCTCTATATATTTATTTATTTTATTTATTTATTTTAATAATAAATAAGACCAATTAACTCAAAGAAGCCAATTAGAACAATCCTGTCTCGGAAACATCCTGTAGCTACGTCAGCTGTTTATTGTCTACGAGATGTATTGTAAACATCCGATCGATTTAATACCATTGAAATGCCATACCAGACAGAAATTACTAGTATATTCTATCCTGTGATTTAGAACTATTTGCTTTGTACATTCGGACATCGTCAAAAAGTTGGCAGGGTATTATAATTAAACGGAATGTACGTGTGACATCGACGACGTAACTGAAATAAGTAAATTTTTTATTTTACTCTTCATCACTATCACTTCACTATCACTACATAGTATAAAACAAAGTCGCTTTCTCTGTCCGTATGTCCCTTTGTATGCTTAAATCTTTAATACTACGCAATGGATTTTGATGCGGTTTTTTATAATAGATTGACTGCTTCAAGAGGAATGTTTTTATGCCCATGCGAAGCCGTAGCGGGCGCTAGTAGAGAATATAATATTGTGTATTTACAACGTAATTACTTCATTCTTGCCTATATACTCACACACGAATATTCTAGTTGTGCAATCAATAATAAATCATTATTTTTATAATTTGAAGCAAAATTTTCAAAATTAAACACTTTCTCCATTGTATCGAGACGAAAGATTTCATTATCTTTTAAGAACGAATATTTTAAAAATTCACTGTGACAGACGGACATGACGAATTTATAAGGGTTCCGTTTTTACCATTTGGCTACAGAACCCTAACAAGCAAAATAGTGTGACTGTGAGACTGTGACTTTGAATTGACGTCATCTGCATAAAACAAGAAGATGTACTCACCTGGCGAGAACGAATTCAAGTAAATAAAAAAGGTCAAGCGTTAGTTAAAGGATCCCATTTTTTCTATAATTTTATACGAAACTCTTACAATTGGGTCCCATCCGAAAGTTTTATTACAATTTTTTTACCCTTTTTGGAACCATAAAAATTGGGTCCCATTCGAAAGTTTTGGTATGGTCAAAAAAACGATTAAACTTATACCAGTTTTGAATTAAAACCCAGTTATTAGAGCTACGTACAAAAATTTAAACAATGGGAGCCAATTGCTAAGCCTACGCTGTCAGTTTGTTAGCGTATCTATAGGGTCTTTGAACTTTCACAGATTATGAATAAACCATTAAAAATTGTATAATTTACAATATTCCCCAGACAGAGCTTCATCAAGTGACAGACGATCCGCAAATTTCCTCTGCGTCAACCTACGACATTCAAATTCAACTTCACGCACACTCGACCTCTAGTTAGTCTGTGTACGTTTTAAAAGCCAGACTCAATCAATTCTGCTTTCTCAAATATCACTGGAATTTACAGACAATTTACGCGTTAATGGAGTCTCGAACCTTTCTTATCGCCGTCAGGATGTCAGATTTTATCGGACATCAGACGTATGAAGCGCCGTAATTGTTTGTTGTGACGAATTTCCAACTGGTCTACCTACTCCGCGACCTTCTGAGGTCACCTTCCCATTTGTCCCCAGCCTTCGTTATCGTGACTGGTTATATCGCTAGATCTCGAGACATGTACCCCTAGTATGAGATTTTATAAACGCAGACGCTAACGACTGCGTTAGTGATTTGTATGGCAAACGGTAGGTCGACCGCCTATCTCGATTCTCTCCTCTCGTAATGGCTACTTGTATCGCTATCGCCACATTTCGCTCCACCTAACACACAAAACGCTTAATTTTTTTTTTGTTAGTGACTACGCATTCGACAATGTAAACAAGGGAAGTGGTACAATGTCGTATAAGTGACTAATCCTTGTTACCAAACTCTCCCAAAATAAGGATGCTAAGTGAAACTTCCACCGCTCCACTTAACCCTTGATTGACTAAATTGACTAGACATGACTAGGTACTGGCTTAACTTGACTCTGTTACTCGACTAAAAGAAGAACATTCAAATAAAACTTATTTCTTTGTAAAACTTGATACTGGCAAAAATAAGCTATACCTAAGTTTGATTGCCATATTGTGGATTATTGCCACAAAAAAAAAAAGTTTTGAATTTGTGACGTTGCCTAAGCTCCCTGTACAGTGCTCCTAGCGGATAGTAAGGCAATCAAGAAATTCCATACAAAATCCTAACGTAATCGCTAGCGTCTGCGTTTATAAAATCTCATACTAGGTAATGAGTACGCAGAAATGTTTTACATTGATTCGTACGGTTAGAATATAATATAATAGAAATTTATTAAGACATTCATCACACATTCAAATCATTAAAGGTGTGATTATGTGTGCTAATGGCTTTACCATAAAGGATACCATTAACCAGGCGAAGTGAAGTGGAAGTGGAGGGAAAGCGGACCCTGAGCTACGAAGCAACCAGCTTAGAATGCAACCGGGAAGGCGCTAGGAGGAAGAGAATATGAAAGTATCACATTGATAATTTTTTCTTTGTTTAAAGCTATAAGGCTTACTAAGCTGGTATGGAACCCTTATTTTGTGCGCAAATCAACACGCGCTTTTTATTGAATAATTATGATGTCGGAGTACGTTGACTTTTTATGTAAATATCTTACAAACCTTGTTATAGAAACTTTTTTGAAAGAGCTTTTAAAACTTTTGTTTTAACCTTTGGGGAATATCTTTTATAATATTTTCTATTTCTTTTCCTAATTCTAACACTGTATTCTGTAAGTATAAAAATAAAAAAATAATTAAGTTAAGGTAACAAATGCATAGAACATAAACATTGTTATACAAAAATGAACAAATCATGACTTAGGACTTGTATTTTTTAGTTTTCCAGGATTATATCTACTACAGACTTGGAACTTACTAATACCTTTAAAACAATCAACAATGCTCTTTTACTCAAATTAATAAGTAATATCTTAAGGCAATGTAATTAAGGTTTATAATTGAATGTAACTGCACAGGTGTGGTCAGATGACCTGTAAGAAGGTCGCAGGCAGGCGCTGGACGTAGGCCGCTTCCTAATGGTCGTTTTGGAAATCCCTGGGGGAGGCCTATGTCCAGCAGTGGACAGCCTGCGGCTGAAATGATGTACAAGTGTAATAGTAGGTATTAACGTTAATTTTAGGTATTTTCTGAGAATATAGCGTCCAGTCTTATTGTAAACAAGGTAACACTTAGGTCAAATACATACAATAGCCCTTCGTCTATACAACTCAGAAAAAATACCTCAACATATCGCGACATATTGACATTGACCACAAAATATGGAGGTGTCCAGAGTAATAACCAAGTTACAAAGTTAATTGTGTTCTGAAGAAAAGACTCTGTTAGAAACAGTAACGTTTTTTTCCAAAAAGAAATACTTAAGATAAAGACTGCATTCTTAGAGCATTAAACTAACCGGAGTAGCCACTCACAGGCGACCCCCTCCAAAAAAGTATATGGCCCGCCGGTCATACTGCTTGTACTTGTATGCGTGTACTTTTTGCTTGCTCGAATAATGCATTAGTGTTAATTCTTATTGTTTTACCTACTTGCCTCACCTCGCGCGTAGATTGTGAAACTTTTTTATGTAGATAAGTGCGCTTGACGTATGTTCTAAAACCGAGTTTTTCAAGTTTACTGGTTAAAGTTACAGAAACTTCGAAATATTTTATCATGGTGAACTAAAACATGCTGCTATAATCAAACATTTTATTTGGTTGACTAACTTTATTATAAGAACTTTATTATTTGCAAAATAAAAGCCGTTTCTACTCGCTCTATATTTTATAGATGACTTCAATATAATAATATTAGGCCTACTAAACCTTTGATGTGTAGACAAACAGAGACAAACATTCTTTTGTCTATGTTTGAACAAGTATCCAAACAACCTAACCTAATAGTATTAAACTTTGGTAAAAGTAGCCGATGTTTTTAAGATCACTTAGATATAAAATACGTAGATGAACACAAAATGTAATGGTTTGTAAATCATCATGATCATTTACTCAGGGTCAATCGACCGATCGATACTAGCTTCACGCACTTCAAAACTACACAAACTACCGGGGGGTAAATGTGCGGCCAAGTACTGGTGAAAGTCAATATTATATAGTCCATATTATAAGGACGAAGAAAACGCACAGATTCTTGAACTATACGCATTGAAAATAACCCTCCGATTCGACTTTCTTAAGCATCAGTGATGTGGCTTTCTGGTCCTATATATAAATTATTATAAGTATCTCTGTTTGACTAGTATGAGTTTTATAAACGCAGACGCTAGCGATTGCGTTTATATAATCTTATACTAGGGGTGCTGATAGTATTTTATACACACTATCACAGTGTTACTTACAAACATGAGATTAGAAACATCACAAAAGTAGACACATTGAGTATCAAAATGTTCTCGCAGATATTAATTACTTAACAAAGTACATATATCACAACTTGACACTTAAAATTAATTATTAAGTTTAGCAATTTATAATAATAAATTGAAGGACGAAATGTCATAAGTACTTATGAAAAGATTGTCTGAGTTGTTGTGTAATAGACTCGAGTAATTAGTCGGATTAAAAGAGGTGACCCTTATGAACGCAGGGCTCTATAGCAATTCCTACCTCGTGAGCCTTATCCGGCATTGTTAGAGATAGGAAAGAGAATTATAAAAGCTGGAATGCTATTTTTGAGATGTATGACTCAATTTAAATGTGAGATTTGAATGATTTTTAATCGAGTCACTGATCATGACCAATGAAAATTTATTGATATCGAAGGATCGTTATTCGACCTTAAAGCAATATGCCATCCGGATTGACCACTGAAAGGCGACCTCATCCCGCGCGCAAAATGTGGTAGACTGTTTCACGTAGAAATAGTGCCCGTGGTGTCTGCGTTGGTTTAATGCTCTATTCAACTCACGGATTTTGAATGAGTCACACATTTAGAAAGTAATTGCCTCCGTGGTCCAGTGGTTAAGGCGTTTGCTTGTAGACCCGGGGGTCGTGGGTTCGAATCCCACGGGAAGCATACTTTGTTTAGTTGTTTCCAGTTTGGTTAGGACTGCAGGCTTGAATCACCTGATTGTCTGATAGTAAAGACGATTCCGTGGTTCGGAAGGCACGTTAAGCCGTTGGTCCCGGCTGCCATCTGGTAGTCGTTAAAGAAACCACGTCAGAGGCCGAGAGGCGGTTCCGAAGAACTCTGACATCAGGGTGTGCATAGTCGATTGACCGTGACGCCTACTCGAAATGATGATGAGAAAGTAACACCTAATTTTTATTTGATCCTATGTGATCAACAATGCGAAAACAATCTCAGTGTATTTATATTTTGTTATGAGAGTCTACGATGGGTAAACTAATTTCACCGCTAAGTCCAAATTTTCAACTGACTGCCAAAGCGCAACAGACAGAAAGGCTTTCGCATTTATAACATTAGTATGATTGAAAAGAAAGAAGGAAATCACAAAAATCTCATGGTATATATTAAGATTTCTGTGAATGAAATATATGGCGAAAGTCGTACGTAAAGTTGTTAAATGGATGGCTGAAGACCACTCCACCGCTAAGAAAAAAGTTTTTATATAATAGAGAGAGAAGGAAGATATTTTCATAAGAAAAAGAATCATTTATTTTGCAAGAATACCTACATCTATATCATCTCGAACTTACTTTGGGACTAGCTAACTCAATGTGATTTGTCCCTCTATATACATATTCATTATTATTAAACATATTTTTATAGTCTCTGAAGTCTAGTACTAACAAAAGCTTTAGGTTCTCAATATAAACACTGCTACTTATTAGAACCAAAGCCTAGAAATTCTACAATATATTTTTTACAGACCAAAGTTTACTTTAAACCTTAATCTATAAACTGTTAGGAATAAAAATAATATTTATGGTTGAGGTATCCATCACAGCCTAAGGTTGTAGAAAATTAAGGGAATTGCTTACATTTCATATCGATTGATCGACGGTCTTGCTCGTACCTTTTAAGTGGATCTGTCGTCCTAACGTTTTCCCTGGCTATACATATATTATATACTTAGCTGTCTATTTCGTATGTGCGTAGCGACATGATCGAATCATATATCGTATATTTCCTCACCTCCGCGCAGAATGAGGCAGACATTTTCACGTAGTAATAAGTGCGCGTGGCGTCTCGGTTGTTTTAATGCTCTAAGTGTCTGAACTTTGTAACCCTTTTTACAATGAAACCCAGATCAATAGAGACAATTCTAAGTGTGTGTTAGTGACCTAAGCTGGCATATTTTCAGACTACCTATAAAGACACCTGACACAGCCTACTGCCCTCTAGCAAAAACAACTGGGACCATTCGTGAATTTCAAAAAAATGAAAGAGCTCAAGAGAGACATATCACTAGTGGCGACCAATTGAAATCAAACCGCACTCGCCGTCGCTTGACAAGCGTGATCCCTATGAACACGCATGCTTCGTTAGGCTATCCATCTCCTTATCGTCAAGCACATATTGAATCAATAAAAGAAGAGCTACAATAAGAAATATAATCTTCAACCACAAAAGTGTTACAAATGATCTAAGAGTGTTACATTAAAATACGATACTTGTATATCGAAGAGGAGTAGCGTTTTCGATTAACTAAATCAACAAATTTGAGCATCTCATATGTATTCGCAATTGGATATGAACCCCTTGAACTCGTTCAAGAAATGTTGTGAAAAGGTTTTATATTGAGTTATGTATTTGATACCGCCAACCAAATTCGAAGGCGTACACACCGTGAACTTTAATTAAGTACCCGAGAAAATAGCCCTACATTCAGTCCGGGGTACCATCAGTCAATCAAGTTTGTTCTTGAATTAATCAGTGATGGGAAACTTAGTTCAAATAATCAATTATTTCATTTTTTAGCCCATACATTTTTATCTTTGTTATTACACTGTGACCACTGTCTCCATAAATTGACCTCTTTTTTTTAAGAATACCTGTTTCATTATGAAAAGAATCAATAAAGTGATACTAAACTATTTTCTATATAAACATAATTATATAACAGATATAATATCAAAATAAAATCGGACTTAGGTATTTGCTAAATAAAATAAAAAAAATTAAGTCAAAAATTTATTCCATGCCAATTAAAATATTACATTTTACCATTGAGCGTAGCCGTAAGTACCGGCATAAGGGAAGGCACGAACGGGGGTCGCATAAAACCCATTGTTGATCACAGGAGAGGAAGCCAAGTACGGAGCAGCGTAACCCACATTATGGACAGCTGGGGCCAAGAAAGCACCCACGGACCGTTTCTTCAGAACATGACCACCAAACGCCTTTGCAGTATAATGAGCAGAGCGATCCAAATTGACGTCCAAAGTGTCCAAAGGACGTCCATCAGCAGCGAGGATATTAGCAGGCTGTCCAGGAGCCAGCGACAGAGGTCCTCGGTAGTTCGAAGGGTTGTAAATCGGCAGTGAATAGGCATAAGGAGAATATGCGTATGGAGTGGAGTACGTTAAAGGAGAGATGCCACTGATGAAGCCACCGGCCGAAGCCGCAGCCACTAAACACGATAGTACCACAAACTTGTACATTTTGACTGTGCTGTTATCACTGATGATGTGTTGACGTTCAGTCAGCCTTTTATATACGCGAATCAGGAAGAGTTTTGGCCGTGAAAGGACTACTTTTGTCGAGAAATAGCGCAGGTTCTTTGTGTTATTTTTTATGAATAAATTAAAAAGTAAACGTTGAATGTGAAGGGCAAGCAATTAAGCATCAAAAAAAAAAGGATAAAACATGTTGAATTTTCTAATTAATTACTTAATTTGTGGATAAAAAGAAACTACTTACAAATACAAGAAATACAATACAAATCGTTCCCCGTTGTATCATAGTCAACTGTCATTTTTATGAATAAGGGGGTTAGATTATAAGCAAGACAAAAGAAAAGGGATGAAAAGAAATGGAAATTGGGGTTATGGGAATAGTTCCATCTTCATACCCACTCATCGAATAGTTATTGATTGTTT
Source organism: Apomyelois bistriatella (assembly GCA_947044815.1). Lineage (NCBI taxonomy): Eukaryota > Metazoa > Arthropoda > Insecta > Lepidoptera > Pyralidae > Apomyelois > Apomyelois bistriatella. The sequence continues at coordinate 3,017,444 of OX345705.1, forward strand.
TATAAGTCCTATGATTTTAAATATTAATATACACTAAATTTGCCACGAGGTTTACCACCCGTGATATCTACAATAGACTTTCTCAAAGCAAGATTTTTTAAAATCCGTCTGATAGTTCTGGCAACCGTCTGGCAGTTCTGGAGAAAACTTTCAAATCACAAAGAAACTCCTTTATTATATTAGTATAGACAGATATCTTAATCCCATAACATACATATTTGATTATTATAAAATTTTTATTGGACCAAATTAAAGTATATCCCATTCAAAATTAAAAAAAATAATTTCAACAATCGGTACAGATGTGACAGAGATATGATATTTTGTTTTAAGTCGCTTGAAAAGACAATAAATTCAAAATACTTAATACCATTTCGAACCAGTCGGGAAATCAGAAGTTAAGTTGTTGTTTACATCGCCATCTTTTTAAATCTGTAAACTGGTTTACTTAATGCATACTTACTTCACTTAATTTACCTTGCACTTGAATTTTATCTGGTAACAGTGATTACGAATTAATTAACATTCTGACATTTATTACTTACTTATTGTTAAATGGCTTTCAATAAACAGGTTTCGTTTTATTCTTAACTTAAATATTATTATTTTTTATCTTTCTGTCTTTTAGTTAGCTAAAAGGTAATTCGGATAGAGATTTTAAGGGAAGATGCCACGTTGAATGGCAATGCTATTTTTATGCAAGACATACGAGTACCTACTATACATACTAATCAGGCTTTAAAAGGATCTTTATAAGGGTTCCGTTTTTGCCTTTTGAGGTACGAAACCCTAATAAGACATTGGTAAGTCATACACAACTATGACTTCTAAAAACGATGCAAAAACGATTGAGTATGGGACATGTGCCTTTCACCATGTATGGCGGCATCTTGCTGACTCACTCATTTAGATCGCTCATAGAGGTTATAGTAAGACCCATTTACTTCACAAGACCCTAATAAATCATAACTGTCGCAAGTTTAATGACAAAAATATGTGCTTCTATCGCACACACAACGCACTAACTTATAGTGACGTTGAGAGGTGACGTCTACTGACAGATACGTCATAACGTCACTTGACCCGACACAGTTAACTAATGGCAGATAAATTGGAAGATTCTTGCGTTCTTACACGCAACATTGTTTTGATAAACAAGTTCTTGCAAGATATCGATATAGATGTAATTTACGAGGTTAAAAATATTATTGTTGGCTCTTAAAAATACCGGTTTCTGTATCCCTGCCTGGAGGACTGTTGGAACTTCAATATACCACTAGATTTCATAAACTCAGACGCTAGCGACAGCGTTAGCGATTTTGTATGAAAAATCAGCACCCGAAGCCAAAGTGACAATTTCAAAACGCGGGGGCTTAGCCAAAGTCACAATCGCAAAACGTTAACGACGTAGGTACGACAAGAACAAAATGTATGGGATTGACAAAAGATTGACTACGAGATTTACAACAGATTATGTCATTCCCTATACATTTTGTTCTTGTCGACATTCGTTAGCGTTTTGAAAGTGTCACTTGGCTACGGGTGCGGTTGTTCAAAAGTTAAAAGCGTTCAAACACTCTTCAGCTTTATTATATTAGTATAGATAATATAGATATCGAACAATTTTCATTCGACATAATTATGAGATAGTAATTTTGAGTGAGTTCAATTCATCTCAAAAAAAGCACTCCAAATGGTTGCTTATTCGATGCTTAAGAAGTCCACAACCGACTAGTATGGACCATAAACATGAAGAACATATTTTCATTAAAGAAAGCAAGAAATGAATTCTATCTGAAAACATTTTGAAAAGTTAATAAATTGCAAAGTAAAAGCGATGTGGAGCTGAGAATTACGCCATATGTATTTATTGATGACTCGAAATTTAATAAATTGTAACGCAGGAGATTGCTGAATTTCGGCAAATTTATGATATAAATATATTTATTTGCTCTTCATGTATGCTGGTATTGCTGGTGGTATGTAAACGATCTATTTACATTCTGATGTTAAATAATACTTCAAATCCATACTGCGAAAGTCTGTCTGCCTGTCTATCCGTCTGTTAGCTTTCACGGCTAAACCGCTCGACCGATTTTGACGAAATTTGGTATAGATATAGTTTAGGACTAGGGGTTAAACATGGGCTCCATATAACCGAGTCCCACACGGTTGGAGCCGCGGGCAACAGTTAGTAGTTTATAAATAATTCTTTGTAACGTTAATTTAATTTTTATTTGTTATAGCGGGAAATATTAATTTGAATTGGTTCATGAGATGCAGCCGTAGACTAAAAGACGAACGATTAGGTTCCAGTTTGCCAATATTCGATCATAGTCAATCAAATGGTAAAAAACTTTATCTTAGTTAGGTCAGTAATAATATTGAAATTAGTTGTCGATTTGAAAAAAATAATAAACGTGAGCTTAGTGAGCTTGACATCTGAAAACGTGCCCTGAATGCCTTTTTATCTGATACCTATTATATAATTACTAAGTTTAGTAAGACGTTTACACAGTACTGGACTAGAGTAATTCAGTAAAATCAGTTCCACTAATGAAGCTATAAGACCCCCTGTCTCCTGGGATATAAGGGTTGATGAAATTGAGAGATTAATAAATATTATATCTAGCTTAGGCTTAGGATTTGATTTGATAGGTATCTTGTACAAAAAAGTAGAGAAACGGAAAAGTATAAATCAAAATATTAAGTTTAAAAAGCTATAACCCGACTACGTAAAAAGTGAGTCTAAAAAAGGTATAAATAAACAAGAAAATAATTCAGAAAGAAATTAAAAACAGAATACCTATATACAAAAATGGTCATGGTAGAGCTGTGGGGACACCTATTGTATACCTTCTTTAATTATGTGGGTACAGGTGGCTTGCCACCGTCTCTTAAAACCATGCAAGAACGTTTTTAGAGATAGTAACCCCCCAGATCTTGATGCTAACAACTGTATAGTTTGCAAAAACTCTTGCTAGAGACATTCTTTTTCTTCTTTTAGAGTCATTGTGGCTAGCTAGAGGATAACAAATCACACAGATATAAACTATTTCGCATTTAATTTGCAAGTATTTCGATGCACAGTTCACGTTTTGAGGCGTGACCGAATCTGCCTCTCTGACCCTTGCCGGCAGCAGACTTTGTTCCACGCGCTCCCTTATCAGCCGCTGAGAAATTTAATTAGCAGCCAATCGGCCAATTAACTAAGAGTACCTATGTAGAACATCCTTCTATCTTATTATGAAGTGGAATTGAGTCACCGTTTGTAGTTTATTTCTTTACAAGCTTTCGCCCGCAGCTTCGCCTGCGTGAATTTCCCTCGAGAACAGTGCCCCGGGATGAAAGGTCCTTCTCAATACTCCTAGCTATGTGTATGCGAAATTTCAGGAAGATTGGTTCAGTAGATAGGGCATGAAAGCGTAACCAACAAACTCACTTCCACAAATATAATATAATACTTCTTTTTCTTATTAGTGGCGATTAAACTTTTTATAAAGCTTATTTTGGCTTCTTTCGAGTTTTTTTGGAATTCAATTTATTAATTGATCTTCTTCATTTAATCAAGTCAAATAAGTCTGTGGTCAAGTATATTAGTCACAATATTAGTTAATTAAATAAATGGATATGTAGTTTAAATAAATAGTTTAAAAAAAAATGCTTGGTGGAGACCGCATAATTCTTGTGAAGTAGAAGAAAAATTGCGTCAATCAAGTACTTAATAATATTTTACTATATTTTTTGACATTTTTATTTACCAAACAATTAATGCAATAAGTTCAAATTTAAAAAAGTATTTCTGGCAAAGGTAAATTCATTTGTTTTGACTCAAATTTTGTAAATTGACGTTTTTGGAGAAAATGTTGCACTGTATTATGTGACGCCGCCTTTTCTCCACTTGCGCTTTGGAAGTGGTGGTGAACTTTATATAAGTAAAGATAGACATCAATAAGTTCGTGATAAGAATATCCTATATTGAGAATAAATAATTTCATTTCAATATCGACGGGTGTAACCGCCGGGAGCAGTTAGTCACTACATAGTATAAAACAAAGTCGCTTTCTCTGTCCCTTTATCCCTATGTATGTTTATGTGGATTTTAATATACGGTTTTTTTAATAAATAGTGATTCAAGAGCAAGGTTTTTATCCCCATGCAAAGCCGGGGCGGATCACTAGTCATATTATAAATTGAAAGATGACATTGACCACGAATGCCCTGACAATCACACTTGGTACATTATAAATTATGACTCGATCGCGTGCTAAAATTCATTTTAAATAATACCTAAACAACACTAAACAAATACAATCCTTCACCAATTAACTAGGTATTTATACAAAGCACTATAACTACATATGCAATAATGTTTCTTTTGTATCTATACATTGTATCTACCTAACCTTTCACAGATAATAACTAAAGTATATAAGTATACAAATACGCGAGCCGTGTGGTCATCGCCATTCGCCATCAGACCACATTCTACCTTCCCGTGAATTTCGTAATGACTACATAGTATAAAACAAAGTCGCTTTCTCTGTCCCTATGTCCCTTTGTATGATATTGATGTAGAAGTATTGAGAAGGACATAGGATACCTTTCATCCCGGGAAAAAGTACTGTTCCCTGTTCCCGTGGGAAATTTACGTGGGTAAAGCCGCGTGCGAAAGCCATATTATTGCCGTATGGAAACTACAAGCCAAGCCAACCATGGGACCAAACAGAAAATGTTATTATCAGCGTAGAAATGAATTAGTTACTAAAATTTAAAATATAATGTTCGCATTTCCATGAAATGCTCTAAAGTTAGATTGTGCCTCCTCGCGTATTCTATATTTATTAATCATATTCTCCATCAGCTTTTTTTGTACATTAGTTAAATCCCAAATATAAATAAGAGTGCGTAACAATAGAATAAATTTGAATAGCAACTCGATATGCCTAAAAGCTTTCATCAAGTTATAGACGAATTTTCGAGATATTTAGGTACAACGTGTGTTGAATTTACGCACTCCTTAACAAACCTCTTGATTCCACAATACGGGCTTGCCGTTCAGTGAAATGCGATCAATAAGGGTTTATTTAATAAGTACTTACTGCCTACTTCATAACATGATAAGGTGATGAATAAAATGTTATCTGTTTGTATGCCACGAGATAACTGTCGCTGTGTTGTGCCTAAGTATGTACCTAAGTTGATAGATTTGACCAAAAATACTACTATGGCATTTAACCAACTGGAGACGTCACGAGCACTTATTACTACCTGAAAATTCTGCCACATTCTGCGCTCGTGGTAAGAAAACACACACGCAATATTTACACTAATGCATAATTCTATAACGTCGTCGCTACGCACACATTTGACAAAATTATCCAACACAAGCAAAAAATACACGCACACAAATACAAGCAATATGACCGGCGGCGTTCATATACTTTTGGCAAAGGGAGTTTTCTGTGGCCGGCCACTCGGGTTGGAGCAGCGTTCTGGTGGCTTACCACCATCTCTTAAAACCATGCAAGATCCAGTGAGTAAGGGAGAGTCGCCTACATCATGCATTGCGTATTGCGCTGTCCCGCTTACTCGCTGGATCTTGCATGGTTTAAGAGACGGTAGTAACCCTCCTGCGCCCCACTAACTTGCCAAGATACTAAAACATGTTTTCGTGGAAGTAATTTGGCTTGAGATGGCCCGGCGTATCGCTTAGATAATAAAGTAAATAAATATACGCGGACTAATCACATAGATTGAGTTAGTCCCGAAGTAAAGAAAAATATAATTTTTCATCTTGACCTGACCGGAAATTGAGCCCGAGACCTTTTGAATAGCCCTCACGCATGTTAACTATTACGCCATGGAGGTCGTCAAATAAATATAAAAGTTTTTGAACAGCGGTTGTAACTCTAAATAACCTTAGTATATGTAATTACTATTAACTTTTACCTTAGATTAAAAAAAGATTTCAAATTATTTGACTTTTACAGAAACAACAAGAACTTTCAAAGACATTCGAGTAATTTTCAGCTACACACCAACTTGTTAATTAGTAACTTTTCACAAGAGATATTAGTAATGTGAAGATTGTGTAGAAACTCATTAGATTTAAAACGAACACGAGATCAAATGGACTTAAAGCCGGTTGTCCATTGCTGCGCTGGACTGAGCGATAATATAATTAAACAAAGATATGCAATGCGTATCAGCTTGATTGGCAACAGTTTGCGGCATTATATCTTAACAACATTTGTAAATTTGGGGCTCTACTACACAATATATCTAATATATAAAATTCCCGTGTCACAATGTTAGTTACCTTACTCCTCCGAAACGGCATTACTGATTTTTACCAAATTGTATTTATATGCATATTCAGTAGGTCTGAGAATTGGCTACTATCTATTTTTTATACCCCTAAGTGATAAGGATTGTTAACCATTAAATTACCTAGAAAAAAAATATATGGCCAAACAACGTTTGCGGGGTCAGCCAGTATATATATATACATATATACTTAACGTCTCTTTCTTTCGTCTGAGTGTGTTTCCTGGTTGCATCTTCAGCTTAAGCTTATATTCATGGTCCTGATTTGGCGGTACTAGTTATTACAAAGGAGTGACTGCTGTCTTACCTCCGTAGCCCTTTTTACGGGGAAACCAGGACCAATAAGGACATTATCACTTACTTGACCATGAGTTAACGTCTCTACTTTGATATTAGAAAGAAATAGAGGTAGAGTATACAAGTAGAGATAGTACAATAGCAGCATGAGCAAAGCTGCGAGTACTAGCTAGTATTTATATAATTAGAACGGTTTGTTGATCCTCGACACATACTAGGAAGCTATAAATGTAATATTAGTTATGTCGATAACGTTAATGTTTGTAATAAATATATTTGGTTCCTCTCGCGGTGTTTAAACATATACCGTACAGTCATCTTCATCATTTCAGCCATAACAAGTCCACAGCTGAACATAGGTATTCAGCGTGTTAACGCGTTTTTTTTATTCAAGGAAAAATCTTGGATTTATGTTTTGTACTTAGCAGTTTCTCGCGGCTCTACTCGCCAGGCGTGTTGTTCTAAAGTTATAAAAGTTTAAAGAAAGAAACAAATAGACAAACAAATCATTCAGATTTATTAAATTTTTTATCAATTTGTGATTACCAGTTTATTGACAATAATATCATATATATATTGTTCAGTTAATGGAAAAATATTTGAAAAAAGAATATATTTGGAAAAAAATAAGTACATATAATAAAAACATATAATCTAAAAATCTTACTTGGGTTAGTCTTTTTACATACTTAGATTAAAAAAATTGCCTTTGAGCCACGCGCGATTTCAAATTCTATGTCTTTTTACGATTTTTCTTATATTGACTGTACATGTCTGTATTTAAACCTCAAACCATGAGTAAGAGGCATGTTTACCAATCTAAAATAAATAGGTACATTCTTTCGCAAACAATATATTTATAGAATAAAATAAAAATTCACATGAAATCACTATCAATAGGTACGTATAGTATAAAACAAAGTCGCTTTCTCTGTCCCTATGTTCCCTTGTATGCTTAAATCTTTAAAACTACGCAACGGATTTTGATGTGGGTTTGGACAACCTCCGTGGCGTAATGGTTAACATGCCTGACCGCTACTCAGGAGGTCCCGGGTTCGATCCCCGGTCAGGTCATGATGAAAAATGATCTTTTTCTGATTGACCTGGTCTTGGATGTTTATCTATATATGTATTTGTTATAAAATATAGTATCGTTGAGTTTTTTTTTTTTAGCTGTGGGTAGTGTTTTACGCCGCCTAGTAGCAAAGTTAGGGTGCCGCGCTGTGGTTAAAGAAATGGCCGACCACCTGCGTCCATTTCAGCTCGGATTTGGCACGCCTCTTGGTTGTGAAGCTGCAATTCACTCTGTTCGCACCTTCGCATTGGACCCAGACCATTGCAATGACGTTATACTAAAAATTGATATAAAAAACGCCTTTAACAGTGTTGAGAGAGATGTGATGTTGGCTGAAGTAAGGGATAGAATACCTACATTATGGCCTTTTCTTAGTCAATGTTACGCCTCCCCCACCAATCTGTTTTATAATGGAAAAAATATATTGTCACAGGTCGGTGCACAACAAGGCGACCCACTTGGCCCTCTATTGTTTAGTTTAGCTATACATAAAGTTATAGTTTCGCTGGAGTCACCACTAAATTTGTGGTATTTAGATGATGGCACAATTGGTGGAGCTCCCAATGTTGTTGCCAAAGATTTGGGTCTTTTGATTCCAAGCCTGCGTGAGTTAGGGCTATCTATTCACAGCTCAAAGTGTGAGCTATTCCCATATGGAGAAGCAGCCTCTCAAAGCATTGAGACGTTCCGTGAGTTACTGCCTAATATAAAAATTTTGAATCCCCAGTCGTTTTCACTCCTCGGAACCCCCGTCTTTGAGGACGCAATTTCTTTGGCTCTACAAAAAAAGCGCATCGTACTCGATTTGGCCCGCCAAAATTTACGTCTATTACCAGCACATGTTGCCCTCACACTCCTGCGTTTTTGTTTATCCTCACCAAAGTTAACGTACATTATGAGAACATGTCCAACTTGGCTATACCCTAACGACATTTTACAGATAGATAACGATTTAAAATCAATGTTGGAAACAATTCTTAATGTACAACTGGATGAGACACAATGGTTACAGGCTTCTCTCCCGGTACGTCACGGTGGACTCGGTATACGACGTATGCAGGACACCAATATTTTGGCTTTCTTGGCATCCTCCCACGGGGTTCGAGGATTAGTCGCTAATATTCTCCATATTCATGGCGACAACATCCGCGTCCCTTATATGGAGGATGCCTTGATTGCTTGGTCATTGGTTTGTCCTGTCACTGAGCTTCCCAAGGACAGATGCATTCAGCGTGGTTGGGACGACCAGTTTTGTAGAGCAAGATATGAACAGTTGCTCGGAGCTGTCGCAGGCGTCGATGTTGCTCGACTCAAGGCAGTAGTTTCTCCTGAGTCTGGAGCTTGGCTCCATGCTCTTCCATCGCCCTACCTGGGTACGTTTCTGGATGACGGTTCGCTTAGAGTGGCTGTAGCCCTCAGACTCGGGTGCACTGTATGTGAACCACACACTTGCGTATGTGGTGCGTGCGCGGACTCCAAAGGCCACCATGGGTTAAGCTGCAGTAAATCAGCGGGCCGCTTTCCTCGACACCACATGCTCAATGAGATTATCCGGCGAGCTTTGGTGTCGGCTAGCGTGCCCTGTACTCTGGAGCCCCCTGGTTTAAGCCGTTCGGACGGCAAGAGACCCGACGGCTTAACCTTAATACCTTGGGAGAGAGGCCGTTGCTTATTGTGGGACGCAACATGTGTCAGCACTTTTGCAGCCTCTCATCTAGGGCGTACTACCCGCGCGGCTGGTGCGGCTGCTGAATGGGCAGCCACCCAAAAACATAATAAATATGCAGCTCTTAATTCATATCTGTTTGTTCCTTTCGCTGTCGAGGTAAGCGGTGTATGGTGCAAAGAGGCTAAGGATTTTGTGCGGGAGCTAGGAAGACGCCTAAGAAATAATGGAGCAGACCACCGCGTTGAGTCTTATCTGGTGCAACGCATTTCCCTCGCAATACAGCGAGGGAACGCAGCTAGTGTGTTGGGCACTTTCATTCATGATACGTTGCGGCGTGATGGTCTGCTCGATTAGGTCCTTTTTATTATTATTATTTGTTTATTTTTATTTATTAAGTTAAATTGTAAAATAGTTTATGAATATTTATCAATAAAACTTTTTCGTATCGTTGAGTTAGTATCCCATAACACAAGTCTCGAACTTACTTTGGGGCTAGCTCAATCTGTGTGATTTGTCCTTATATATTTATTTTATATATATTTATTTTTTAATAGATAGAGTGATTCAAGATGAAGGTTTTTATGCCCATGCGAAGCCGGGGCGGGTCGCTAGTATGTATATAAATCTGAAATTTTTTAATAGAATTGAAAAAAAATCAGATGAAAATCCATACTTCCATACTTCCATACTTCCATACTTCCATACTTCCATACATCCATACTTCCATACTTCCATACTTCCATACTTCCATACTATCCATACTAATATTATAAATGCAAAAGTCTGTCTGTCTGTCTGTCTGTCACCTCTTCACGGCTAAACTGCTGAACCGATTGTGATGAAATTTGGTAGGGATGTAGTTAACGACCTGAGGTCAAACATAGGCTACTTTTGGGCGCGATATAACAGAGTCCCACGCGGGGCGAAGCCGCGGGGAACAGCTAGTATGTATATAAATCTGAAATGTGTTATGTTCTAACGCGCCAGGTCTGGAAGTAGGGCTTACTAGTCGAAGTAAAACTGATTTTGCCTATGATAATCTGACTCCTGTCTTGAGGAAGTAAATCCCAACTTTCCCAAGTAATATTATAAACGCGAAAGTGAGTTTGTATATTTGTTTGTTTGTTACCTACCTCTTCACGCCCTATCTACGGAACCAATCTTCCTGAAATTCCGCAAACACATAGCTAGGAGTATTAAGAAGGACATATAGTATACGAGTACCTTTCATCCCGGGAAAAAGCACTGTACCCCTAGTATGAGTTTTTCTTTCAACTAAGAAATTCCATACAAAATCCTAACGCAGTCGCTAGCGTCATACAAGGGGCACTATTCCCGAGGGAAATTCAAACGAGCGAAGCTGCGCGCGAAAGCTAGTACACTATAAATACACATTTACACATCACGGGCGGATGAAACCACCGGTCAAAGCTTGTAAAATATAAATATATAAATATGTGGGTCGCCGCACATCTACGTACGAAAAAAATAACACTTATACACCATGTCAAATTCACTGGGCTGCGAAATTAATATAAATGCTCTCCATTATGGCGTAGGCGGTTCTCTTAGCATTATTATATATGGTTCTCATTTTATTGTCATTTTTCCGATACGAAAGATCACAAAGAACAAATTCAATCATTTCTCTGGAATTTGAAGATTCGCAATACTTTTGACATATTCTATTCCGGAGTGATGATAAAAAAGTAAATTTCGTTACTTAATTATTTTATGGCCTACATGCCATAAATTGTTATACTCGTAAAATAGAGTAAGTATATTAAGTTCTGTAGCACAGATTATAGTACTATAATAGAATACTATGCTAGGTAGTAGTAAATACAGGGTGGCTACTACCATCTCTTAAAACCATGCAAGATCCGGTGAGTAAGGGAGATGGCGCCTTACATCATGTATTGCGCTGTCCCGCTTACTCACTGGATCTTGCCTGGTTTTAAGAGACGTTAGTAACCCCCCAGACCTACATTTTATTAAAAAAAAGTGGTTGGGTACGCACGCTATGCACAAAAACCAATTTGAATGGACATTGTCGTCGTTTGGGTTCGCTTCGTACAGGAGCACAAAATGTTGAGAGAACAGAGAATGAGAATTTTTATTATTCCTTACAATTATATTGTTAACAGGAAAACGGCCGGTTGGTTATACAAGGTATCGCTGGAAGGATGATGTATGTAGAGACCTGGAAACCTTCAAAAGAGCCAACTGGCGAGAGGTGGCGCGGAAAAGGTAGGAGGAAAATTGTAACCAAGATCATCTTTGGGTCGTTAAGCCATAGCCGTAAGTTGTATTACTTTTTTTCATAATTTATTTATTTTTGTCAAACATGGGTACTTAGATGTTAGTATTTAAACATGGTGCAAAAAATATAATATTGTAAATAACCCTAAGTCTCTCCTAGGATCTAGATATAAAGTTCCTTCTGAGAACTCTACATTTTGTGCTGTGGGCAATACGAAGGCACTAGAACTTTATTTGCAAATATTTCGCGAACCCATTGAAATGAAAAACCGAACGTTATTGCTATCACACGCACCCATACTAGAATACCTCATAGTAACTACTTACTTGCCCATACTAGGTTCCATCAAATATTGTTGGTATTTAGAATTGGTTTCAGAACAAATACATAATTCATTTGCATTATTGAATTTTACTTATTTCGCGGTATCTAAAGTTTACATAGCAAGATAGCTGTGTTACAAGTACCTAGATTATGTAAATGTATGTAGATGTTGCTAAGTACTTTTATCCATTATGTGGCTAAATGTAAATTTTATTAAAATTAATCTCGATCTAAAAGGGATATTGAGATGGTTTGGGTATGTAGAGAGGATGGGTGAAAGGAGACTGACGAAAGGTATATATAAAGCAGAGTTGGCTGGGAGAGTCGGTCAGGGTCGGCCTTGAAAAACATACTGCGAACAAATCGCAAACCTCGTGAAAAAGGGAGACAATTGGAGTACCCGAAATCGAGTATGACGAGTGTGATGAGTGTGGAGGAAGCGAGGGCAGTATGTAAGGATCGTAGTATGTATGAATCTCAATCTCATGTTGCTTAATGCTGTTGACACTTTGTGTATATTATTATACGTAAAATATACTTGAATATTTAACTAATTTACATAAATAAACATTAATAATTAAACTAAAACTTAGACTTATATTTACAGATAATTTTGTAGAAAAAAAAATCGAAAATTTCTGTACTCTTCTTCTACTCTATTATAATACTGGTTTTTAGTCCACATTTTATAGCGGTGCCCCTGATAAACGGATTTGAATATATATATACAAACTGTTTATATATATTCAAATCCGTCCTGTCAGTAAATATATATATTTACTGACATGACGGTATTTGCTTCGTGAAACTATGCCTTGGCCTACCTGTACCCCCCTTGTATCTATCTTTCCTTTTAAGTTTTTCATAAAAACGCTGTATTAAATAAATGGCCTAACAAGTTTCTTTTCTGTTCTCAATCCATTTTAAAAGGCTTCTCTTACTTTATATTTTTATTGTTTGTTATACGTTCTTTCCAGCTTAAGTAAATGTGTTAAAGCTAGCTTATATGGTTAAATAAATAAAAACACACAAACAAACAACATTACAACACGCATTACTAAAACAGGGGTGTATTGTAAGTATACCTACTGTATAGGGCATAGATTAAAAAATTGCCTGGAGCCGCGCGCGATTCCAAATTCTATGGTATAGGGTCAGTTTGCCTTGTAACCTAATTAATACGAACGAACGAAAAATAATCAATGAATCGCTAATGAAATATTGTGTTGCTAAGCGCAAAATTCTATTGCAAGCTAAAGTTCTTTAGAATAGAAAAAAGATGGAAAATATGCACAGAAAAAATACTTTTTATACCAAAATTCAAACTTAAAAGATTTTTTCTTTTAGATGTGGTTTCCCAAAATCTCTGATTTAGATTTTGCAGATTGGCAAGGTAGAGATTAAATCAAATTAAAAGTTTTTCTGATAGGGCGTTGGCGTATATCCTGCGGAAACCGTCGTCCTTTGACGTAACTCGATTGTGGCGTTGAAATTGAATTCATGTCTATCGATCGATTGAAAATGTTATTTAAATCGGACGAGCACACATTCATATTTTTCTTTTAAATTAATTGTTCTTAGTTTAAATTGGTGCCCAAGTAGTGTATATTTTCTATGTCGCAATACGTGCGCCCTGCCTACCGCCGTAAATTTTTTAGATCACCATCACGCGACCCCTTTCAGCAAAGAATTTGGAAATCGCGCGCGGTCTCTCTACCGAGGCATTTTTTTTTATCTACGACTTTCAGACATATTTATTCTGACTTTTTTCTCCTCCACGTATCCTTTTTTTTTAATTATTTAATTTTTATTGAGTATATTTTGAAATTACATAACCGCGGATGATATTATTGCCAAAATACCTATGTGAAATCATCATCATTCATTATTTCGAGTAGGTGTCACGGTCAATCGGCCATGCACCCCCTGGTGTCAGAGTTCTACGGAACCACCTCTCGGTCTCTGAGGTGGTTCCTTTTGTGAAATAAAAAGTTATTAGTATGAGGATACTTAGGCAAGTTTTGGTTTCGCCGTAGTCAGATGAAAAAAGATAGTAGATAACCCAATGTATGGAGTTTGCAGTTACCCTTAGGGGAAAAAAATGGCGACAAACATGGCGGATTCTGTCATCTCACTTCTTCATCATACTTTCTCTTTCTTTACGCTTTGACAGTTTGTCAGATTTGGAGGGAAAGAACTGTCACTTTATCCGCGCTGTATTTAATTTCCAAAACTTAGGTTTTTCTTTTGTGCATAATATTGGTGGATTATTATTCGCAAAAGGTTTGTGAACAAACGTGAGTGTTGGGAAGTGGTGCAGTGTAGATAACGTGACTTTTATCTTTGTCACCAAAATTTTCAAGTTATAGCTAGGTGAAGTTTTTCCACCTTTGCACTTAGCCATCTGACTCTGACTAGACTACGGACTTGACTTTTTGACTTGAATTGACTAAAGTAGGATTAAAAAAGATTAATAAATTCAAGGAAGGCCTTAAAGGACTAGTTTTTCTGGCGTAGTTGTGTAAGTACCTACACTTTTGACATTAGTATTGCATAGTTGGTAGCACCGACGTTTTTTTTAAATGTTTTAAGTTGGCCATGAAATGCGATGCAAAGTTTGAATTTCAGACTAGTTTTCCTGTCGTAGTAGGTAGTGTAAGTACCAACACTTTTGACATTAGTATTGCATAGTTAGTAGCACCGACTTATTTTATTTAAATGTTTTAAGTTGGCCATGAAATGCGATGCAAAGTTTGAATTTCAAACTTCATTCATTTTCATTGTATGGAAGTCCCGTCTCTTAAACGTAGTGATTACATACTTTACTTTTTGGATATACACTATAATATTATAAATGCGAAAGTCTGTCTGTCTGTCTGTCTGTCTGTCTGTCTGTCTGTCTGTCTGTCTGTCACCTCTTCACGGCTTCACTGCTGGACCGATTGTGATGAAATTTGGTAGGGATGTAGTTAACGACCTGAGGTCAAACATAGGCTACTTTTAGGCGCGATATAACCGAGTCCCACGCGGGCGGAGCCGCGGGAAACAGCTAGTAGATAATAAATAAATGAGATATCATATCCCGGGTTAAATTTCTCATGAAAATCGAGATGGGTGTAATGTTTATGCAAAAATGAAAATATAAAAAAAAATTGTTCTCCGATATCAAATTTTTAATAAATTAAATAACTAAATCTTTCACAGAACCCTACTTCAATTAATGTTGTGTATTTTCCAAATTGAAAATAGCATACTAATTAATTCATGCAAAGTTATTCCTTTACAATTTGAGCGATACTACAGCCATAGCCCAGGGGTATTTTCTCATACATCAAGTTATGCCAATTTACTTGAAAATTATAAACATAAAAAAATTACACAATTACTTCACTACATCAGTATAATAATATTTATAATCTGTAGTCCTATTTATATAAGAACCTAGTCTCGTAATCAGTATCTCATAAATACAAGATTCAAAGTTTCTTGCTATTTATATCATGATCGATAATTTTCTGTAATGTAAAAGAGTATAATACATTAGAAATATAAGATAAATCAAAAACAAAGAACAAGTTTCTAAAAAAAAAAGTATCGAGTAAAATTAAACAAATCATGTAACTGATTGGTAGAAAGATAGAGGTTCAAACAATTATGTGTCCTAATTTGTCATCCTTGAGTTTGTATTTCATTCTCGGTTTCTGTTTAAAAACATACCAAATTTTGGGAGCCTAGTCTTAAGGTGATACCTCGGTGAACACTAGCGCCACCGTCATTTAAAAATCATTACTCACTGAAAACACAAGTTATCAAAAATCCCTCTGCTGTATTTATGGTTCTGGATCTAAAGTTAATTTTAATCATATTCAATTATTAAATTATAGTTCCATATAGTTACACATTGCAAAACTGCTAAAAGTGGCCATTTTAAGCAATAATGCAATTTGTAACTATAGGGAATTCTAAGTAAATAATTTAATATTTTTAAAATTAACTTCAAACCCAGAAACATTATTACAGCAGGGGGATTTTTGATAACTTGTGTTTTCAGTAAGTAATGATTTTTAAATGACGGTGGCGCTAGTGGTCACCGAGGTATCACCTTAAGCTCAATCTGTGTTTTAGGTAATATATTTAATAATTTACTGCCTAGACCTAACTTTTTTAACAGAAATGAGGCCATCCTATATAGCCTGGATTGGCTCTTTGCAGTGGACGTGGAAAAGAGGCGGAAGTGGCAGATAATTTTTGAATGACCTGAAGAAGGTCGCAGACAAGCGCTGGGTTTAAACCGCTTTCAAACATCATCATCTTTCATAGATTTTTTTTTTAATTCTTGAGGAAGACCATGTCTAGCAAGAGAACGCCTGTGGCTGAAACTATGACATAAATGCACCAATTAGTCTTTTCTTTTCCACTCTCGGGACTTTTGGAAGAGATTTGTTTAAAAATAAGTTGCTCTGTGTGTTTCCTTTTTTTGTAGAACTAGATGTTACCCCCGGCTCGCTATATTTGACCGGCGGTCCTTAAGTACATCCATTCTAAATTATAATCGGTTCAGCGGTTTAGCCGTGAAAGTGTAACAGAAAGGTAGACTTTAGCATTTTTAAATACGCAAAGAAGAATCTATTTGTCAAAATAAATCGTCAAAGGCCGCAAACAAATGTCAATTTGTTTGTGACCCTCAGTTAAATTAAACCGCCGTTATCTTATTCTTAGCGATCTTAATTAAGCTAAGACAAGCTAAGAGATAAAGACTCATGGTCCGTACTTTTTTTATTTTGTTTTTATTTTATTATTGTGCTTATAAAAGAAAGGAGAGGAAAGGGAGAGAAATGAAAGCATACATAGACCCAAAGAATATGGAATCGCGCGCGGAGGCAATTTTTTTTTTAATCTATGCTTATCTGTATCCATATATCCATATCCATATCCATACTAATATTATAAATGCGAAAGTCTGTCTGTCTGTCTGTCTGTCACCTCTTCACGGCTAAACTGCTGGACCGATTGTGATGAAATTTGGTAGGGATGTAGTTAACGACCTGAGGTCAAACATAGGCTACTTTTGGGCGCGATATAACCGAGTCCCACGCGGGGCGGAGCCGCGGGGAACAGCTAGTACCAAATAAAAGAAAAGGCTGAAATCGTATCGCATAAAGATGTGAAACGGATGCTTTGAAGACAGAGAGACATGAAAATTACTCCACCAACATGACCATTGAAGAGATACCTAGATAATATCTTTGTTAAAATAGTTGAAAATAAAAATCCATTAAATTTTATTGATACAAAAACAAAAATATTTTGTGCATTTTGTTACATAACGTTTATTTATAGTTGTTCGATAAATTAAATAATTTTAATGCAATAATCGTGCATTTACATTAATTAGTACGTTATGAGCATTATCTACCGATCAACCATTCAAGGAATCAGAAATTTTTTTTTTACTTGAAATTTGCGAATTTCCCTCCAAAACGTGTTGGAGTAGAGGGGTTTAAATCTTTTTCAGGGTTATAAGCCCCCTTAAGTAATTCAATGATCCCGCTAAGAGCTCAGCGGGCGATGTTATAGGCATTTTCCTTTAGGCGATTAATTGCTTTTTGATGTTATGTATTAAGATTACGTCACCTAAGCATCACTTTCGGCCATTGGGAAATTATTTCGAGCCCTTCTAAAGCTTTGACATGTAAAGTTATGATCAGACACTAAAATTAATATTAAAATTGAATCATAAAGTGTGTTGGTTTGTTTGTGTGATGTCGTTCTTCATTTAGCATACACACAATTGAATAAAGTACAAATGGACCCAAAGGTTCGACGTCCTTCCTTTAATTTAGGACTCATACATAAGATTAAGATTATAATTATAAGTAGGTACTGAGAAGGACAAAGGGTACCTTTCAAGTCAGAAAAAAGTATACTTTTCTCTTAAATCTAAGACTGTTCTGTGTAAATTGCAATGGGTGTGTGCAACTATGATTGCAACAGGCATACGGTGTATAACGCGAGCGAAGCCGCGGGTAAAAGTAAGCAAATCATGTCATTAAACTTAACATCTATCTACGCTGCAATTCAACTACGTTTAAGTGCAAGTAATGGATGAAATTTAGATGCGGCTTGCAAGATTTACCTATCCTAAACAAACACACATACAGACAGACTTATAACAACTTGTGAAAGTACCTACTAATTATAGACGTGAATATAGTAAAGTAACATCAAATCTAGGGACATTAATCTTTGTCATATAAGTTTAATTAGACGCCGCTCGTTAAAAGTTTCTGCCTTCTTATAATCTTACATAAACATGTTATGGAAAGTTCGGCGTACTGTGAAATGAACAGATAAACTAATTTTTAAAAGAAAACTCTAGGGCCATGGACTAATCCCGTTTGACATTCAAATGTCCGTTGTAGACGTCTGAAAATGGACGTAAATATTATTATGAGAAAAGGTAGTATAGGACATCGTGACATAGGTACACCGCCGTTAGTAACTGAAATAAGGTGGTAGAGCTGGGTTTGACGCATACCGTCCCATTCCCGGTCACGAATTCAAAAATGGTCCCATTCGCATTTGGTCCTTTTCGCATTCGGTCCCATTCGCATATGGTCCCATTCGCATATGGTCCCATTCGCATTCGGTCCTATTCGCATTCGGTCCCATTCTCAAAATGGTCAAAACCAGTGGGGGTCACCCCACAGATAAAAGTTGTTTTTAACATTTTTAACCTACAAGTTGAACTTTGGTATTGTTTCAAAAAAGGTAGGCTTGAAATTAAAAACATAGCTTGTTCCAAAATCAGAATTCTTACAAATTCAACATAACAATTAAGTATTATGAAAAAATCAACATTCATATGTAAATAAAAAACGTCCTGTTCATTGTAAAAATTATGGTGATATGAGTATTCCAAAATCAAATAATGATGTGTAATGTTCCAAAATCAAAATTCTTACAAATTCAACATGGGTTTGACGCATACCGTCCCATTCGCATTGGTTTTGACCATTTTGAGAATGGGACCGAATGCGAATAGGCCCGAATGCGAATGGGACCGAATGCGAATGGGACCGAATGCGAATGGTACCGAATGCGAATGGGACCATTTTTGAATTCGTGACCGAATGCGAATGGGACGGTATGCGTCAAACCCGTAGAGCTTTTTAAATCTATACCTGCTAAGGAGTTGCTAAACCCTTATGTGGTCATACCTCTCGACGTAAGGTAAGGGGTGAACGGAAATACACATAGGCTACTTTTAATCCCGTAATATAGGCGAAAACGGAACGCTTATAAGTTCACTGTGTTGTCCGTCTCTAGTCTGTTTTTTTTTCTGAGGAACGCTTAAATGTTTATAAGTTTATACTCGGGTCCCTTTCAGCTATAAAATAAACAAAATTATACGCGTCAACGCGATCAAAAAATACCTATGATCGTAAATGTTGCAAGTTTTCGTAAATGTGATTTCAGATGGGAATCAAAACCTATGGGGTTACTTAAGTAGGTACTCTCGTTGAACTAGAATCATAAAAATTGGTAAGAAGCAATACCATACACCACTTATTTAGGAGTAAGTAAATTAGTTGTTAAATGAAAATATTTTTTAAAACAAATTAAAGAAAAACAAAAATCTTAAAATAAACTGTTATGTCTTTTAGTATTGTGTGGTAGGGCGGAAAGTTGGACATACGGTCAGGTATTTATATAGATAAATTTGGCGGTGGTAGGCGAGCGGTACAGATACTGGATAAGTAACAGATCTTTAAATCTCCGGATATATACTTGCGTGGTAGGCGACACAAAGTTACTTGGAGGTCCCTTATCACGAACGGTTACTCGAGCACAGTCTGCTGTGCTGAGTGGACTTACTGGACTCAACGCGTTCCTGTCATCATTAAAAGGTGCTGAATGTTATCTTTGATAGGTTTGAGCGTATATTATTATTTTGTACAAAGTATTTATGAATCTGTTTCCTACTTTAGTTGTGCAACGCATTGGTAGTTGAACTGTAATGTTGTACAGTTTTTCAATGATTAAATAAATAAATCCAGTCGCTGACAAAAATACTCGTATCATATACCAGCGTATCGTATACCAGCAGGTGACGCAACTGACAGCGCTTTGACCTAGTGAACATCTCAAATTATTTGGGCTAAATCGATAAAGATCGTTGTGATAATTTAATGTATTGTTTATTTAAATATTATTTATTGCACACACTTATATACAGAGGATGAAACGTGTTGGGACACTTGATACGACACGATGATTTGATTAAAAACATCACCGAAGGAAAGATAAAAGGGAAACCAGGTAGACCAAGGCATGGCTATATGAAACAGATAAAGGAGAAAACAAAGTTTGTATCTTATCATGAAATAAAGTAACTGGCAAGTGATAGACAAAATGAAAGGAACTCCATCGACAAGAGCATAAATCTCAAAGCTCTTAAATGTATGATACTGAGACATCGCGTTTGAAAGCCATTCCGCTTGGGACGCAATCAAGAAAACGCTGTGACAAAAGAGAGAGTTTAGCTACAAATCACTTTATAGCAATGATAAAAATCATTCAAAGGGAGGTCAGGTTTCTCTGCAGGCGACTGTACCACTTTTAACAAGGACTTGAATCGATTTTGCCGTAAGATGAACAAAGGAAATAAAATAATATGCCATAAGCATATCGTTAAAACCATTTATTAAACTAAGTACAATTTCGAAGTCATGCCATGTCCTTAACAAACATACACAAACCCAATTATTATTGGATTTGTGTATGTTTGAACATCAAAATGTATTTTTATTATTACTTGTTCATTTCACCCACGTTTTTACATAAATTTTAATATTTATTTATTTATTACTAGCTGTTGCCCGGGGCTTCACTCCTGTGGGAATTCCGGGAAAAAATATAGCCTTTGTGTTGTTCCAGCCAAATTACATTTTCCGTTTGGTCCGATGGTTAGAGAATGTCATATGGCATTAAGTCCAACATTTGTAGGTACACTTTATTTTTAATTTGTACAATAAAGTTTTAAATAAATAAATCGGTCTAGCTGTTTTCTTGTAAAAGAGTTACAAACATACACACTCACACACGAACTTTCGCCTTTATAATATTAGGGTGATGTGATGAGTAGCTTAGTATAGACTTCTTTTTATATATAGACGTGGTTAAAATAGTTCTTTTATTAACCACTATTGTAGAAGAGTTGTTAATACATCTAAAATTTGCTAGTAGCTAGGTATATAGAATGGACAAATCTCACAGATTTACCAAAGTAAGCTTGTAAACTTCGTCTATTCCCGGTTGTTACCTCTGGCTTTGTTGCCACTAAGTTGTGTTATAGGATACTAACTCAACGATAGTATCACTATCACTACATAGTATATTTATTTTATTTATTAGGCACACAAACAGATTACAGACAAAAAAAACAGTAAATAATCATTTGACAATTTTAGAACTAGTCTGCATTCCAACATAGTGTACCTACACAGCAAAACATGATAAATGTTACATAGCAAGTCTTTAACAAAGTCGCTTTCTCTGTCCCTATATCCCTATGTATGCTTAAATCTTTAAAACTACGCAACGGATTTTGGCGGTTTCTTTTAATAGATAGAATGATTCAAGAGGAAGGTTTTTATGTCCATGCGAAACCGGGGCGGGTCGCTAGTATTGTATAAAGTATTTTAGTAGTCAACTTTAAGGAGGAACAGAAAAAAAAGTGCGGCGCATATAAATTCAAGATGAAACGAGAAATAATGATAAATTTAAGTAAAAAAAAACTGTATTTAAATGACTGACCATTCAAATATTTTTTAATAACTGTTGCTCGCAGCTTCTCCCGCGTGCATTTCTCTCAAGAACAGTGCTTTTTTCCGGGAGGGAAGGTATCCATGTCCTTCTTAATACTCCTAGTTATGTGTATGCAAAATTTCAGGAAGATTAGTTCAGTAGATAGGGCATGAAGAGACAAACAAACAAACAAACAAACAAACAAATATACAAACTCACTTTCGCATTTAAAATATTAGTTGGGATTGGGATTTAGCTCTTATCCGATAACACAATACGGACGAAACTTATGATACTTCTTATTATTATTTCATGTTGATATGAAAGAAAGATAGTTTTGAGCGTATTTCAGGCTTTAATTGGCTTTATTGGCTTGATAGAAAAGTTCTTGTTACAGCGCCTACCGCGGCGAGGACAGGAGACGCTTGTCTAGACTTACTTAACTACCTATTCGTCAAAAAAACTTATATCAGTCAGTAATATCAAAGAAATATAATATAAACCTGATCTTATACCGGACCCTAGATTATTTAGTAAACAACTAATTAATTAGATAAATTTAAAAATTAAAATTACATTGATTTTGATTCTTAATCTAAGGGAAGTTGGTATTCTAGAGGTTCTGCGAATGTAACTATAGATAAAGGCAATTTTAATTTGTGTAAACTTGGAGGTTGATTTAAATAAAAAAAATCATCTACGAATAAGTACATACTTAATAAAATTTTAAATGAATTATACACGAAAATTTGTTTTCAATATTCCCTGCAATCGCCTGTTGGGTTGACTGGAAAAAGCCCGCCATTTACATCTTCTATATATATAAAAGAAAGTCGTGTTAGTTACACTATTTATAACTCAAGAACTGCTGAACTGATTTGGCTGAAAATTGGTGGGGAGGTAACTTAAAACCAAGAGAAGGACTTCTAAAGTTCCCGAGGGTAGTTCACGCGGGCGAAGCCAAAAGCTAGTATTGCAATAAAGATTAGTAAATAAATTAAAACAAAAATAAAAAATAAATGTTTCAACTGCTATTTTCACCAAAATATCACGAGAATGGGTCCACGTGATACACGTGTATATTACAGCACGGGGGCTCTCTTAGCAGGGTGCCCAGAAAATGAGGCTTCAAAGAAAAACAAAATCAAGGATAATATCACGTAAGGAAAATCTAAGATCAACAGGAAAATCTTGGTGGTATAATCAAAATTTGGAACTGATATGACATGTACCTAATACAAGAAAATTAACTATTGGATTTACGAATGCTTGCAGAAAAAGAGGCACTATATTGTTTAGTCACAGGTAACAGAATTATCTTTGAAGTCGCAGAATTAGTTTGTTCTTACAGAGACTTATTAAATCATTATACATATTGAAACAACTGGACTTGTTTGTATCTTTGTTTCACCTGACCGCCGTAATCCCATTAACATGGCATCCAGGGAATATAGTCATATTCTGGTGTGTTAGTGGCCAACTAGATTTTTAGGCTGCCTAAAAGCAACTGGAGGGTTACTACCGTCTCTTAAAACCATGCAAGTTCCAGTGAGTAAGGGGGATGTCGCCTTACATCATGTTTTGCGCTGTCTCGCTTATACTCACTGGATCTTGCATGGTTTTAGGAGATGGTTAGTAGGCCACCTGATAAACCACCACAACGACTGCCATCTGTTCAAACTTCAAAATAGGTTCATTGGACCAAAAATATTTAAAAAAATTGTATTCCGTCAAACGATCATTACAAGCGGGATCGAATTGCTACACTGTATGTTGGTTGGTTGACTGGTAGAAAAAGCCTATGGCTTTAAGTCCGCCATTTACACGTTTTGTAATGAAGTTTGTTGAAGGTTTCAGTATTGATCACCTTCATAGTCTCATTGTTATACTGGTTTAAATACTTTGAGATGATGTTCCATAGTTACCGTAGTAACTACTTATTGATGTGAAGTCATATTATTGATTTGATTGTCTTGTTATTCTTCCCAGAATATACTCACTTGAATTGTACGTTATTTTATATTTCTACTCCAATCTTCCACGTATACAAAAATATCTTACAAGGGTTATGGACGCCAGTTTACAGGAAACAGGAATATAAATAAAGTACGAAATATAACAGGCGAAAAGCCGAAGCCGACGGATGAAGCCGAAAAGTTGATATGGGAGACTGCGGATAGAAAAGCAAAGTCTGAACTTATTCTGGCTATGGATCCGAGTGTAGTACGTCACGTTAGAAAGGTGAATACTGCGAGAGAGCTATGGCTAAAGTTAGAGAGGTTATTCGCATCACGAGGACCTGCGAAGAAAGCAACCTTGATGAAAAGGCTCATGCTGCACAAAATGAGCGAGAATGATAAGGTGAGCGAACACCTCGATTCATTTTTTGAAGCCGTTGATAAACTTGACGAGATGGACATTAAGATTCTTGACGATTTATTAGCGACTAGCTGTTGCCCGCGGCTCCGCCCGCGTGTAGGTCACTTTTCGCGAAACCTGTGGAAACTACAACTATCCAGACCTATAGTTAATTCTATTGTATCCTTTTCCCGTGCCAATTTTATAAAGCCATTACATTGCTACGATATCGTTAAATGTTAGGGCCACTTTTTTCTCAAATACCGTTTTTAAAATCAATAGGAATCAGTATTAAACAGTCGTAAAATTCTGAAAAAAAATATATGTTTTTAGTTGAGGATCTAGCAGAGTGAAATTCGCTTACAGTAACAGTAACAATATCAGACAAAATTCGCTCGATAGAAAAATCAAAGTTGCCTCCTTTGGAAGTTTATTTTCAATACTATGCCTAAAGTAATGAACTTATTGTCCTGCTTTTATGTTATAGCCTTTAGATAAAGTATTTATATAGTGAAAATCGCTGAAGTAGATTTTGTAGTGTTATTTTCCCAAATATGATGTCTAAATGCCTACAAAATGAGTGAGCGCCGCGACTACGCGGCTTACGGACAACGGACCTTCAGAAGAAGGAGCTCTTAACATTCATACTATCAATCTTTGTCTCTAAAAGAGTAGACGCAGCCTATTACAGAGTCATTAGGACCTAAAATCCACTCCCAAAGTTTTAGTGGGCGTGTAAAGTGGAGAAAATCTCAATAAATAGTGATAAGTCAGATAAATTCGTCCTTACGACACGACCGTTTGTTCCGTGAAACACTGATTTGATTATTTTTTAAACCAAAGCCAACCCAAACCAACCAATCAATTCAAATAGCTTACAATACAACACAACAAACGACCGATAAACAAACCAACCAATAGTACTAAATCAACAACCAAATTTTTTTTAAATAAGGAAAAATTTCAATCTGCTATTAAAATAAAGTCAGCGCCATCTATTGGTATTTTATGTAACTAAATCATACGCCCACAAACATTCAATGTGTTATTTTATTAAAATTTAATAGAGACTGCAGTGTGTTTTTGTCTTTATTGATATAAGTAGAAATTTTAGCTTTATCTAAATTAAATACGTTTATGTAAATCGCATTCAACTGTTTAAAAGTTTTGAAAGCAGTGCTTGTAGTAAACTTTAAATGACCATAACTTCTATTTCCCTTAACCGATTTTGATGAAACAAAGATTTTACAACGCTCCTAATTATATGTAATTCACCTGTGAAAACAGCGTTCAAATCTGTTGAGTAGTTTTGAAATTATAACGCACCACACAGACAGAAAGACAGACAGACAAAAATTGTTTTTTGGTTTTTATTACTCTTCTTTAATTGCCCCGTAGAGGTTTTTTAGAAAAATATTTAATGTACAGACACTCGATTTTTACTGTCTTATTATATGTATAGATAGATAAGTACAAAATACTTTTATATTAACGGAGTTAACGCTAAGAGCTTTCTCTAAGTAAGAAAATAATTCTAGAAAACAAATAAAAAACGAAAACAGAAAATTATTGTTTATGGCAGGATTCGATCCAGCTACTTTCTAGAAACATTTCTTTACTAAAATATTTAAAAAAATAGACTTCTAAAAAATTAATACAAAACAAAAAAAGGGTAAAAACAAAAGAAGTAATGTCTAGCAGGATTCGAACCCTCTACTTAAAGAAATGATCTGCGACCTCTACCGATAGGCCAACATGCTTTGCTTGTTACTGCCGAAATTTCAAATGGGTTTTGTCTATAGGTACGCAACTTACGCAACAGCAGTGTTTGAAGTAAATTTTCAATCGACCATAACTTCTTTTTCCCTTAACCGATTTTGACGAAACAAAGTTTTGACAACGCTCCTTATTATATGTAATCCAACTGTAAAAACCGCGTTTAAATCCGTTGAGTATTTTCGAAGTTATAACGTACCAGACAGACATACATACATACATACATACAGACAGACAAAAATTCCAAAAACTGTCTTTTTGGTTTCTGTTACTCTTTTTTAATCGCACTCAATCAGTCTTTTTGAAAAATATTTAATGTACAGACACTCGCATTTTAGTGTCTTATTATATGTATTGATAATGCTTTTATATAGCTTGCCAGCTAGTTATGAAAACTTTAGATGTGCGATAGAATCAAGGGACGAGCTTCCGACGCCTGAACAACTGAGAGTGAAAATCGTAGAAGAAAACAACTCTAGAGGAAACACTAATGCTGAAAACATAGAAGGCGCTATGTATGTGAATAAATACATTGAATCCAAGAAGGGACAAAAAGCTGGAGATAAGAAATTTAAATACAAATGTTTTAAATGCCATAAATTGGGACATAAGGCATCAGATTGCAAAAAGAAGGAAAGTACTTCGGAAACCAGATTAATAGAGTCGTGTACAAGTGAAAAATGCGTTGAAGCTTTAACTTCTGTAACAGTTTCAGATGAGTGCCGTGCTGTTGATATTAAAAACCGAAATGAGTGGATTTTTGATAGCGGCTGCACTTCTCATATGTGCAATGACGAGACAAGGTTTGATGAGGTACTGCCATCGAGTCAAATTTTAAAGTTAGCCACAGATTCTTTGTCATCCGTGCAAGGTAAGGGTACAATCAAGGTATTAGCATGTAATAATGACAGTACGCGTAATATTGAATTTAGAGATACGTTATTAGTTCCTGATTTACGTAATAATCTCATTTCAATCGCCAAACTCACGGAACGAGGCTGCGAAGTTATATTTAAACAGGATGTAGCTTACGCTGTGAAAAATAATGAAGTTAAGTTAACTGCTGATAGGCGAGGAGATTTATATTATTTAAGGGAGCTAGATGCCTCAACATCGTTAGTAACTGAGAATAGTGTAGGTTTGTATGAATGGCACGAGCGTATGGGACATTTGAATGCTAGGGACCTTATGAATGTACTGAAGAAATCTGGTATTAATTTATCCAAGATTAGTATTAGTAACTTGCAGGATTGTGACGTATGTGCTAAAGGTAAAATGGTTACGTTGCCTTTTGTAAAGTCCAGGATGCCCTGTAGTGAAAAATTGGGAATAATCTATTCTGATATAGTGGGCCCAATGAGAGTTCGATCAAACGGAGGTAATAAATACTTTGTGACTTTTATCGACGATCATACGCGTTGGTGTGAAGTATTTATGCTAAAAAACAAAAGTGACGTTTTGTCAAAGTTTAAAATTTTCAAAAGTCAGGTCGAAAATCTGACGGGTAAAAAAATCAAAACATTTCAAAGCGACAATGGTTTAGAATATAAAAATAATTTTTTTGACGAATTTTTACAACAAAATGGAATCAAGAGACGTTTTACTACACCCTACACACCGCAGAGTAATGGAGTTGCGGAACGTAAGAACAGAACTTTATTAGAAATGGCACGTTGCATGATTTTATCTTCGGGATTTCCATCGAGTTTTTGGGCAGAAGCGATTGCAACTGCATGTTACATTCGTAATAGATGTCCAACAAACAGTCTGAAGGGGAAAACTCCGTATGAAAAATGGTTCAATAAACCTGTGAACGTAAGTTACTTGAGAACATTTGGTACAAAAGTTCATGTCTTAGATAAAGAACCAGGTAAAGATAAATTTGCTTCACGCACTATTATTGGTTATTTTGTAGGTTATCCAGAAGAAGCTGTTGGTTACAAGCTGTGGATACCAGAGTGTAGAAAGTTCATCGTTTCGAGGGATGTGAGATTTCAAGAAGGAAAATATTTTGAAAATAAAAATATAGTCTCGAATCAATCACTTCTTGATTCACAATATGAGAAGGATGTTGTGAGGAAGAGTATTGAGGTAGAAATTCCATCGGATAGTCAATTAAATGTACCGATTCGTCAAAATGAAGAAAACGAAAATATTGTGTCAACAAGTCAAGTACCAAGTACATTAAGTTCGTCGAGTACACCGAGTAGGCCAAGTACATCGGACGAAGAACCGTGTACGTTGAGAGAATTTAACGTAGTGCAGAACTTACCAGAACCATTGAATGAAGAACTAAGAACAGAAGATATTGAGGTTGATGACAGAGAGATAACCTTAAAGAGAGGTCCTGGCAGACCAAAGATTGAGAGAGGATGCATTGGACGACCTCGAAAAATCTATAACATGGTCGAAGTACGACAGAGTAGCGAGGGTGAATCATCCACGGAGGAATTCGTTGACACTGATGATTTCGCTGGAGCTATAGAAACATCACTGAAAGATGCTTTGGCGAGTGATGAAAAGAGTCAATGGGAGGAGGCAATATTGTCTGAAGTACGAAGTTTAATTAAAAATGACACATGGAAAATTGTAAATAAACCTCTAGATCGAAATGTTGTAGGATGTAGATATATATTAACGACGAAGCTGAATGTTGATAAAACAGAGAAAAAGAAGGCAAGACTTGTTGCTAAGGGATATAGTCAACAACATGGTCTTGATTATAACAAAACATTTGCCCCTGTTGCGAGACTTGAAACTATACGTTTGTTAGTTGCATTAGCAGTCGAGATGAATATGGATATCGATCAAGTAGATATAAATACAGCATATTTAAACGGTGATCTGAATGAGGAAATTTATATGAAAGTTCCAGAGCTGCTGAAAGAAAGTTTAATAAAAATTATTAAAGAAGATGGAACTAAATCTTCCATAGGTAAAAGGGCAGTGAAGATGCTTGATGATATAAAGGCAGGCGGAAATATGTCTTTTAAAAAAGTCTCTTTATGGACTTAAACAAGCTGGACGACAATGGAACATTAAATTAGATACTAAACTAAATGAATTAGGACTACGTCCTACGGTAAATGAACCCTGTTTGTATCATAAGAAAAACAAAGACGGTTCTGATCTTTTTGTAGTCATTTATGTTGATGATATCTTGATTGCATCACAAAAAGGAGAGATAATTGATAAGTTTAAGCAGGATTTAGCAAAAAGGTTCGAGTTAAAAGATTTTGGTAAAGCAACCTTTTGCTTAGGGATTGACATTAAGAAAAATGGTAATGCATATTACTTGACACAAGAAAAATATATCAATGATATATTGAAGAAATTCAAGATGGAGAATTGCAATCCTGTTAAGACTCCTATGGAAATTGGAACACCAGTGTTGAGTACAAAGGAAAATGAGGAAGAGAAATCATTTTCCTATAGAGAACTGATAGGTTCACTCATGTATCTGAGTGTCGCGACGAGGCCGGATATTGCAAACGCAACGGCGAAGTTAGCGCAGTTCGTGGAGAATCCACAACAGAGTCACTGGAAAGCGGCTAAAAGGATTCTTCGTTACCTGAAAGGTACAATAAGTTACAGCTTAGAATATAAACCAACTGGTTTGTGCATATACGGGTATGCGGATGCTGATTGGGGTAGTTGTACGTATGATAGACGTTCTTTTAACGGATACGTTTTCATTTTAGGAGGTGCAGGTATCTCATGGGCTTCACATAAGCAACGCATCGTAGCAACCTCAACCTGTGAGGCCGAGTTTGTGAGTTTGGCGGAAGCTATGAAAGAGGCTATGTATTTAAACAGTTTATTAAAAGAACTAGGTCTACACAATTTGTCTAAGGTAAGAATGCATGCTGATAACTTAAGTGCCATTTGTTTAACTGAGGATAACGGTGCTTATCACGCGAAAAGTAAGCACATTGATATTCGTCATTTCTTTATACGAGATGTGCTGCGCGAGAATAGAGCTATAAGTTTGGAACACTTGTCGACGGATAAGATGTTGGCAGATATACTCACCAAACCTTTGTCCCGTGTAAGGCACGAATCTATGACTAATAATTTAGGTTTGTGTGTGCGGAACAAATAGATAATAGATTATTGAGACTATGTAGCTGAAGGAGGTGTGTTGAAGGTTTCAGTATTGATCACCTTCATAGTCTCATTGTTATACTGGTTTAAATACTTTGAGATGATGTTCCATAGTTACCGTAGTAACTACTTATTGATGTGAAGTCATATTATTGATTTGATTGTCTTGTTATTCTTCCCAGAATATACTCACTTGAATTGTACGTTATTTTATATTTCTACTCCAATCTTCCACGTATACAAAAATATCTTACAAAGTTAAATAAATAGATTACTCCATTTAACAACTTTAACCCTGTGGCTAACCACTCAAGCATCCTTTATACTCGAGTAAGCAAATAGCCGTCCTAGTACTCCAGATCCCACGGCTTATTTTTAGAATAATTAAATTAAACCAACGCCCACGAAAACGCAGCTCGGGTTGGCTCAGGGTAAATTGTAGGATGAAAGTTGTTCAACTAAAACGGAATCTACTTGACTAAGTTTTTGTATTATTTGTTAAAAACATTTCAAACAAATATTTTGAAAGTTCGACTGTTCACCCCTGAAGGAAAAGGTAACTTACATTGTTGTTGGTAATCTGTACCTTTTCTTAACTTCATATCCTGTCTTCTTCATTCTAAGCATGTTTTATGTTATACCCTCAGCGTACGCTGATAATAAGATGATTCCGTGCTTCGGAAGGCACGTTAAGCCGTTGGACCCGCCTGCCATCTGATAGTCATTAAAGAAATCACGTCAGAGGCCGACAGGTAAAAAAAATAAATTTGTAAATATATAGGGACAAATCACACAGATTGAGTTAGCCCCAAAGTAAGTTCGAGACTTGTGTTATGGGATACTAACTCAACGATACTATATTTTATAACAAATACATATATAGATAAACATCCAAGACCCAGGTCAATCAGAAAAAGATCATTTTTTATCTTGACCTGACCGGGGATCGAACCCGGGACCTCCTGAGTAGCGGTCAGGCATGTTAACCATTACGCCACGGAGGTCGTCAAAAAAGGTGGTTCCAAAGAACTCTAACACCATGGTGTGCATTGTCGGTTGACCATGTCACCTACACCAAATGATGATGATAATGAGCCAGTTGCTGCGTAACGTTTTGTGTGAAGTTTTTATTTATAATCATATATTAATAACAACACCTAAATACACTTTATTTGCAAAAACCGAGCTACGAAAACCTCGTACGGTTTATCTGAGCTCCGGTGAGTCGTCATACATACATTTGCTTCGAAAAAACTTTCTAAGTTGGTATTTAAATTGCCTTGCATTTTTCATATACCCATTTTTCAATTCAGTTGGAGGTTTACCATCGCACGACTTTGTGCCTTTTGCGGTGGAGACTACTGGTCCTTGGTGCTCTGAAGCGAAGGCAATTTCAGGAAACTCAGCCGCCGTCTGAGGGAAAGGGGTTGTGATCCCGCTCCGGATCCTACCTGGCTCAACGTATTTCCCTAGCTATCCAGTGTGGCAATGCTGCTAGCATTATGGGAAGTTGATCTGATCTCTTAGATTCGTTTTTTTTTGACGACCTCTGTGGCGTAATGTTTAACATGCCTGACCGCTACTCAGGAGGTCCCGGGTTCGGGTCAGGTCAAGATGAAAAATGATCTTTTTCTGATTGGCCTGGGTCTTGGATGTTTATCTATATATGTATTTATTATAAAATATAGTATCGTTGAGTTAGTATCCCATAACACAACTCTTGAACTTACTTTGGGGCTAACCTGATCTGTGTGACTTGTCCCTATATATTTATTTATATTGTTAGTAGTTAAGTTTGTACTTAGTTATTAATTTAGTTTCTAGACATAATATATACCTTGCCCCATACAGGAAGAATAATTGTCAAAAGAAATACCTATTAAATTATACGCGCAGCGAACACATTTTGCCGTACGATCAATAAGTAAATAGAAGTCCCCAACAAAATGTAAAGGAAAAATATATTTATCCATTCGAACTTGCCCCTAAAACGCAAACATTTGAAAATTTCAGGCGCAATATCAGCGTGGACCCTCGATGAGATTCACCTTTAACCCAGCGATAGAGATAACCGATGATATCAGACCAGGGTTAAGTAGCTCCGTGATGCAGCGAGGTTCTCAGAAACAACACCTAGGATTGGGATGGACGAAAACATATTTATTTTTCCTGTTGTTGTGTGTCGGAAAAGTGAAAATTTTACACAAGGTTTGTATTAGTCATCTTCTGTATATATAAAAATCAATGCCACTTTTCGTTGTAATTTTACAACTTACTAGCGACCCGGCTTCGCATGGGCATAAAAAACTTCCTCTTGAGTCACTATCTATTAAAAAATACCGCATCAAAATCCGTTGCGTAGTTTTAAAGATTTAAGCATACATAAGGATATAGGGACAGAGAAAGCGACTTTGTTTTATACTATGTAGTGGAGAACGGGGTCGCCTATCCAAACCAAATGTTTAGGCTTTGTTTAGACTATTTAGTAGATGGTTTTTGTGAAGTTTGCACAAAATCGGTCAAGCGGTTCTTCATTTATTTTTATTATTTAACTTTATACGTAGCGAAGCACATACCGGGAAGGTTACTATCGTCTCTTAAAACCATGCAAGATCCAGTGAGTAAGGGAGATGTCGCCTTACATCATGGATTGTGCTGTCACGCTTACTCACTGGATCTTGCATGGTTTTAAAAGATGGTGGTAAGCCACCGGGCCGCTAGTAGAATACAAGTAGAATATGAATGCGCGCGGTTTGAAGCAAGGCAATTTTTTTAAACCTATATAGCGGTTACGTTATTTCTAAAATCTATGGTCAGGACTGTTACACAGATTAGCTATTCTTTAATTTATTTAAATACTAGCTGTTCCCCGCGGCTCCGCCCGCGTGGGACTCGGTTATATCGCGCCCAAAAGTAGCCTATGTTTGACCTCAGGTCCTTAGCTACATCCCTATCAAATTTCATCACAATCGGTCCAGCAGTTTAGCCGTGAAGAGGTGACAGACAGACAGACAGACAGACAGACAGACTTTCGCATTTATAATATTAGTATGGATTTACTAGCATGGACTAGCACCACACCGCATTTTTATTTTTTACTTTAATTGGATTAATTTGGTTCCACTCGATATTATACTTTGTAATTATTATGGTTTAAAATTGTAGAAATGGAAGATTTAGAAGCCAGTTAGTATCCGCTCGTTAGGCGGATGAGAGATTGCACAGGAAAAATATCGAATCACGTGTATATATTTTTTGTACTTTCGGGATCTCTTTTGAATGTGATTCTCTGATTCCAACCTTAGCTTAATGTGATTGGATTTCGAATTTTAACGGGGTAAAAAACACCCATGTGTAAATTATAATACTACGCCGCAGAAACCATATTTATATTAGGTTAAATATTAGTTATTATTATTATTTTTAATGGTATAACATTATACTTAGTACGAAATAAATCTATACAGATATACCATGTATAAATCTACGAGTAAAGAATAATACTTTTTTTCTAAGCGAAAGTAGGATAATTCATATTTATACTTATAAAGAATGTTAAATATTACCTACGAACTTGATATTAATTTGATAATTTAGATTTTGAACGATTTAAAAAAAAATCCGCACTTGTTGTTTCATATACTTATTTTAGATTTTTTTAAATACTTTCATAGAAATGATGTAGAGCTTTAAAAAAATTCACTAAATTACTTAATCTAGTTTATTACAAAATATTTTAATATTATTCATACATTTTACAATATAAAATCAAATTCACATATAAGAGTGTTTGTTATACCTAAGAATACTACACAAAAAAAAAGTTTCTTCTCCAAGTACTCACATGCTACATTTCGGAACAAATTTAAATTTAAAACCACCATCAAACAACAAAAAAAATAAGTTTAAATACTCACTTTTTATTGGTCGCATCCGATTTAGTCACAACACTCACTCACTCACTTCACTGCACAGCTAGCGACGCGTACGACTCCACCGCGCGCGGTCACAACACTACTGCCAGGGGCGGCCCGCCCGCCCAGACGGTATCACTAGTATGGGACGTTACTCATATCTATTCTGTGATATAGGCTAAGAGCGATTACAAATCTAAGTAGTTTAAGGAACAAAAATTATAATCAAAATAGTATTTAAATAATATGTAGTGCCAGCGAATGTGCTCTCCTCATATGAGTTATGATGGCCTATTATGTCAATATGATTATGCTATAGTATACATTCGGTCAAGCAGTTTTGAAGGAGTTTGGTTACAAACACTGTTTGTTACACGAAATTTTATATATCCCCAACTTAATATTATAAATACTAAGGTGAATTTGTTTGTTAAGCTTTCATGCCTTCCTAATCCCTAGGGAAATTCACGCGAGCGAAGCCGCGACCAGAAGCTTAATAAAATCTTAAGTCCGCCCTAAACAAAGTAAGCGACACGATGCTGATGAGGTGAAAAAAGGTTACGAGGCCTGGAGCAAAATAAACTGTGAAGCCCGCAAGATAGCTTCGCCCAATCGATACATACATACATATCATCACGCCTGTCTCCCGTAGGGGTAGGCAGAGACTAAAGATTTCCATTGGCTACGATCCTTACATACCTCTCTCGCCTCCTCCACACTCATCACTCTCTTCATACACGCTCGCCGATTTCGGGTACTCCTAATGTCTCCCTTTTTCAAAAGGTCTGCGATTTGGTCGCAGTATGTTTTACGAGGCCGACCCTGACCGCCGCTCCCAGCCAACTCTGCTTTGTATATACTTTTCGTCAGTCTCCTTTCATCCATCCTCTCTACATGTCCAAACCATCTCAACATCCCTTTTTCTATCTTTGTCACTACATCCTCATTTACACCGCATTTAGTACCGTACATTTACCGGTAGGTCTTCGATGGTATCACAGAAAGGATGAAGTACAGGTGTGGAGGCCCTCCACTGAACCGACTGTCAAGAGTTGGCGCAGAATAGAGAAAAGTGGAGAACTCTTGTGTCGGAGCCCATCCCAGTAGGTACCTACTAAGATAGATCAAAGTGGAGGATCAAGTATCCTCTTCAAAGTTCCTTTTATCTCATAAGGGAGGGTTGTAACCATCATTCAAATTGGCAGCTAGTTTCTTCCAGGCAAATCTTCGCCAAAATTATGGCCTCTTGGGGTCATGGGTGCGGTGCGGGTTCTTAAAACAAGGAGAGGAACGGTCCAGCGGGTTAATGGTCTGCCACTTGATCGAAAAAATTGCAATGGAATTAGTTTTCAACAAACAAAATGCTTACCTACTCGTGGTAGCGTACAATTTATATATTGAATCCTTAGATTTACCGATTTCCTTAATTTCGTAGGTACTTAAAAGGAAGTCAACCCATTCCTAAGTTAACTCAAGTTCGTCCTCGCAATAATTCAATACCAAAATTAATTGACTCGAAAAGTTTTCTCAAGTTCCGAATTCAAGGAAAAACCCCGATCCGTTCGACGTTGGAAATATTTAAAAAAGTTATTTTTAAAGATTTTATTTCGCGAGCGGATTATATAACCAACTAAACTAATAATTTGATATTAGATGATGCTACTCGCTATATAATATTGAGATTTGTCATTGTCATCATAATCCACACAGTAGGTAGAGGTAAAACCAGTCAAGCGCGAGTCGGATTTACGCAAGGTTCCGTAGTAGCAGCTTAGGTCTTCTCTTGGCTTCTTGAATTTCAGCGGCAAGCTGTCCACTTCTGGACATAGACCTCGATCCCCTAAAGGATTTCCAGAATGACCGGTTGAAAGCGGCCTACATCCAGCTCTTGCCTGCGCCATCTCAGGTCATCTGACCATCTGGTCGGTGGAAGTCTGACGCTGCGCCTGCCTGTGCGTAGTCGCCTATCTAGTTGTTACGTCTAATCGTCTAAATGCTATTTTATTCATACTATAGTACCTCATTGCGAGCACCGGTTAAGTTTGATTAGTCATTTGATGTGAATGCGGCCTTATTCCTGTCCCTTCCCGACAGGCACCCTGTTGTTGTCAATTGTTTACTTGTTAAGATGTCGTAAACGCCCTTTAATGATGTCTGTTGTGAATGTAACAACAATCAGTTTGGAGAAAACGATGTGACGTCAGATCGAACCAAGGAATGACAATGTTTATTATAGGTTTTAGTACATGGCTCTGGGACTGTCGCATTCAGCATAAAAGGAAACTGTTTACCGATAACTTGGCCGTAAGTAACTATCTTTTTTTTGTATAGCCTTAAGTATCCCACTTTGTCAACATCCAGATCTCCAACGCAATCCACGAGGCAAAAGATCGCCATGAATGGAAAGAGATGGCAAAGAAGATAGGTCGGGCACATCACGACGCTCAGTAGTGAGCAAACGACTGGAGGAGGACGAGGAAGTGTCCCACTTGCTGGGCAAAGGCTCCCTTCTTGTCTTACACGGCCACTCGCCGTTTGTTGCCATCCACTCTGGAATGTGTTCAGGTCATCTCGCCATCTCTTGCGCGGGCTGCCCCTCGGTCTATGGCCTTGTGGAACCCAGGATTTGAGGTTGCTATTCGGGCCCATCTATTTGACGGCATGCGGTAAACTTTATCTTATTTTCTTTAAAACTATTTGGGTTCAATTGATCGACTCTATAGTGATGTTAAATCGAACTACTATTTCAGAAATGCTGATAGAAGAAAATACAAACTAAGTAGTGTTTTTTTTTCTCTAAAAATGAAGACATATTGTTATGTTTATTTTCTGAAATTATATGATCTTATTGATATCATCATCATCATATCGAGTAGGCGTCACGGGCAATCGACCATGCAAATTATGGTGTCAGAGTTCTTCGGAACCGCCTCTCGGCCTCTGACGTGGCTCCTTTAACGACTACCCAGATGGCAGCCGGGACCAACGGCTTAACGTGCCTACCGAAGCACAAAATCAAACAAAATGACATTTTATTTTTACCTGGCTTTGTTTCTAAAAGACTCTTAGCTATTTTATTTTAACTAGTGGAATTGATAAACCAAAGGTAAGGTGGTAGGAACTTCCTATTATCAATTCCACTAGTCCTTTACCTTTGGCCTACTAGGAATTTAACTTGTATCATTTTAATATTCCGCATTTCCCTTCTTAAACAAATCGGACTTTAAAAGATAAATAAGCGTTTGATGCTTACTTGCACTAAAGTCTTTAAGGTATGAAATTTTCGTAAATTCTGCGAACATTATGATACGCGCCCGCGTGAAAACAAAGCGACTGTTAAGAAGAAGGAATTTCCATAGTTGATGTAGAGGGTATAAGGCTCATATTCCCAGTGGAGAATATGGGACACGTAATTAAAGAGCGCTATTATTCAAATGCTTTCAAGTTAATATACCTATAATCTACATTCAATTTCAATTTCAAAGCCTTATTTAATGATATCAGCGTGTCCTTGTGACTCATAGGCCTCCTCCAGATTTTTCCATGTTTCCCTATCTCTAGCCAGTCTGGCCCACAAAGGCCTTACAGCATGTCTCAGGTCATCCAACCATCTCTTCCTTTGTCGGCCTCTTTTTATTTAGTTTTGAAACGTGGAGTCCTGTTAGTCACTTTTACAGACCTCTTTTATCTACATACCAATGGTGCTGACTTGCAGAGAATGTGGACGCACTTTCTCTAAAAAAATTGGCTATGTCAGTGAACTGAGAGCTCATGAGCGTTGCTCTCAGTAGCCAGATGCCTTATCGCTGTGGCCGAAATCCGAAATGATTAGTAAAATAACCTAGAATTTGAGGGCTGAACCCTGATAAGAACAAATAAGGTTCATTTAAAATAGGTACCATAAATAAATAATTTCTTAGCCAATGATCTGGACAATATTTTAAAATAGGTATTCATTTGTATTTTTGCAGTTGAAAAAAATAATGTTGGAAATTTTTTCTTAACAATTTTTTATAGACTGCGACATATTTGCGCTCTTGCTTTATCCATAGACTAAGAACTATATTAGACACAGTAAATGACATGTAATATAACAAGACGTAGCACTTGAGACTCGCGTGTCTGTTTACACAGAGGGATCGCATGTGAGTGTGGTCTTCATCTCGGAGCCAGACACAGGGTGTGGTCTATATCTCGGAGTCAGAGACTGGGTGTGGTCTTCATCTCGGGGTCAGATACTGGTTGTGGTCAACATGTCGGAGTCAGACGCTGGGTGTGGTCTTCATCTCGGGGTCAGACAATGGGTATGGTCTTGATCTCGGGGTCAGACACTGGGTGTGGTCTTCATCTCGGGGTTAGACACTGGGTGTGGTCTTCATCTCGGGGTCAGACACTGGGTGTGGTCAACATGTCGGAGTCAGACGTTGGGTGTGGTCTTCATCTCGGGGTCAGACAATGGGTGTGGTCTTTATCTCGGGGTCAGACACTGGGTGTGGTCTTCATCTCGGAGTCAGACGCTGGGTGTGGTCTTCATCTCGGGGTCAGACACTGGGTGTGGTCAACATGTCGGAGTCAGACGCTGGATGTGGTCTTCATCGCGGAGTCAGACACTGGGTGTGGTCTTCATCTCGGAGTCAGACACTGGGTGTGGTCTTCATCTCGGAGTCAGACACTGGGTTTGGTCTTTATCTCGGAGTCAGACACTGGGTGTGGTCTTCATCTCGGGGTCAGACACTGGGTGTGGTCAACATGTCGGAGTCAGACGTTGGGTGTGGTCTTCATCTCGGGGTCAGACAATGGGTGTGGTCTTTATCTCGGGGTCAGACACTGGGTGTGGTCTTTATCTCGGAGTCAGACGCTGGGTGTGGTCTTCATCTCGGAGTCAGACACTGAGTGTGGTCTTGATCTCGGAGTCAGACACTGGGTGTGGTCTTCATCTCGGGGTCAGACACTGGGTGTGGTCAACATGTCGGAGTCAGACGCTGGGTGTGGTCTTCATCGCGGAGTCAGACACTGGGTGTGGTCTTCATCTCGGAGTCAGACACTGGGTATGGTCTTCATCTCGGAGTCAGACACTGGGTGTGGTCTTCATCTCGGGGTCAGACACTGGGTGTGGTCAACATGTCGGAGTCAGACGCTGGGTGTGGTCTTCATCTCGGGGTCAAACAATGGGTGTGGTCTTCATCTCGGGGTCAGACACTGGGTGTGGTCTTCATCTCGGGGTCAGACACTGGGTGTGGTCAACATGTCGGAGTCAGACGTTGGGTGTGGTCTTCATCTCGGGGTCAGACAATGGGTGTGGTCTTTATCTCGGGGTCAGACACTGGGTGTGGTCTTTATCTCGGAGTCAGACGCTGGGTGTGGTCTTCATCTCGGAGTCAGACACTGAGTGTGGTCTTGATCTCGGAGTCAGACACTGGGTGTGGTCTTCATCTCGGGGTCAGACACTGGGTGTGGTCAACATGGCGGAGTCAGACGCTGGGTGTGGTCTTCATCGCGGAGTCAGACACTGGGTGTGGTCTTCATCTCGGAGTCAGACACTGGGTATGGTCTTCATCTCGGAGTCAGACACTGGGTGTGGTCTTCATCTCGGGGTCAGACACTGGGTGTGGTCAACATGTCGGAGTCAGACGCTGGGTGTGGTCTTCATCTCGGGGTCAAACAATGGGTGTGGTCTTCATCTCGGGGTCAGACACTGGGTGTGGTCTTCATCTCGGGGTCAGACACTGGGTGTGGTCAACATGTCAAAGTCAGACGTTGGGTGTGGTCTTCATCTAGGGGTCATACAATGGGTGTGGTCTTTATCTCGGGGTCAGACACTGGGTGTGGTCTTCATCTCGGAGTCAGACGCTGGGTGTGGTCTTCTTCTCGGAGTCAGACACTGGCTGTGGTCAACATGTCGGAGTTAGACGCTGGTTGTGGTCTTCATCTCGGGGTCAGACACTGGGTGTGGTCTCCATCTCGGAGTCAGACACTGGGTGTGGTCTTCATCTCGAAGTCAGACGCTGGGTGTGGTCTTCATCTCGGAGTCAGACACTGGGTGTGGTCTTCATCTCCGAGTCAGACACTGGGTGTGGTCTTCATCTCGGGGTCAGACACTGGGTGTGGTCAACATGTCGGAGTCAGACGCTGGGTGTAGTCTATATCTCGGAGTCAGACACTGGGTGTGGTCTACATTTCGGAGTCAGCCACAGGGTGTGGTCTTCATCTCAGAGTCAGACACTGGGTGTGGTCTTCATCTCGGAATCAGACACTGGGTGTGGTCTTCATCTCGGGGTCAGACACTGGGTGTGGTCAACATGTCGGAGTCAGACGCTGGGTGTGGTCTTCATCTCGAGGTCAGACAATGGGTGTGGTCTTCATCTCGGAGTCAGACACTGGGTGTGGTCTTCATCTCCGAGTCAGACACTGGGTGTGGTCTTCATCTCGGGGTCAGACACTGGGTGTGGTCAACATGTCGGAGTCAGACGCTGGGTGTAGTCTATATCTCGGAGTCAGACACTGGGTGTGGTCTACATTTCGGAGTCAGCCACAGGGTGTGGTCTTCATCTCAGAGTCAGACACTGGGTGTGGTCTTCATCTCGGAATCAGACACTGGGTGTGGTCTTCATCTCGGGGTCAGACACTGGGTGTGGTCAACATGTCGGAGTCAGACGCTGGGTGTGGTCTTCATCTCGAGGTCAGACAATGGGTGTGGTCTTCACCTCGGGGTCAGACACTGGATGTTGTCTTCATCTCGGAGTCAGACACTGGGTGTGGTCTTCATCTCGGAGTCAGACACTGGGTGCGGTCTTCATCTTGGAGTCAGACGCTGGGTGTCGTCTTCATCTCTGAGTCAGACACTGGGTGTGGTCTACATCTCGGTGTCGTACACTGGGTGTGGTGTACATCTCGGGGTCAGTAATTGGGTGTAGTCTACATCTCGGAGTCAGATACTGGGTGTGATCTTCATCTCGGAATCAGACACTGGGTGTGGTCTACATCTTGATTTCAAAACTGGGTGTGGTCTACATCTCGGAGTCGTACACTGGGTGTGGTCTTCATCTCGGGGTCAGACACTGGGTGTGGTCAACATGTCGGAGTCAGACGCTGGGTGTGGTCATCATCTCGAGGTCAGACAATGGGTGTGGTCTTCACCTCGGGGTCAGACACTGGATGTTGTCTTCATCTCGGAGTCAGACACTGGGTGTGGTCTTCATCTCTGAGTCAGACACTGGGTGCGGTCTTCATCTTGGAGTCAGACGCTGGGTGTCGTCTTCATCTCGGAGTCAGACACTGGGTGTGGTCTACATCTCGGAGTCAGTGGCTTCCGTTACGGTACGGTACTTTAGATCAGGTCATCGTTTGATAATTTATATTTATAATGGGGTTCATACATAAAATTCTAGGTAATAAATCCATGGCTGAATCCTGGCTCTATCTTTAGCGTCTTTTTCTTCATCGGTTGCTCACTGCCCAGGATCGTGACCCATTATTTACATGCTTCCAAATTATTCGATCACGCACGATTATGCTATGTAGATGCTGTTCTTTAGAGTGGTCGCACCTTAATCAATTGGATTAATTATTATAATTAAAAATAATACAACTAATTCCTAGCTAGAATGCAATAAACAATAACAAAATGTTTATCAAATTAAACGAAACCTCCGCCGACCCCTGTAATAGGCATTCGATAAAAATATATCTGTTTAAGAGTATAGAATTCTACCTAATTATGACAATATAGTTAATTTACGGAGTTGATATGAAAGTAATTTATTTCTTACCT
The DNA here is from genome assembly GCA_947044815.1 of Apomyelois bistriatella. NCBI lineage: Eukaryota > Metazoa > Arthropoda > Insecta > Lepidoptera > Pyralidae > Apomyelois > Apomyelois bistriatella. The sequence continues at coordinate 3,059,135 of OX345705.1, forward strand.
TTGTTAAACTTAACCCTTGACTCTGATAAAGCTAGACGTACCGCTGTTTGTGTTTTCACATCACAAGTAAGTATATACTTCCATTTTTTTCTTATAACTCTTTCATCATCATCATCATCTTCTTCTGTTCGAGTTGAAATGGCTGTGCTATATCTATACTTATAATAAAATAGTAACAAGATTTTGTCTGTACATTAAGTAATTTTTACTGAAATAGATAGACAACTAAGTAAATAGAATAACAAAAAGCAAAATTTTTCTTTTTATTTTTTATCTAGAAAGTTCTGATCCGATTTTCTTAAGACTTTCACCTATGTTTTGTTTTAACTCAGCAAAACACCTAAAGTTTGTTTCAACAAAATCGATTTATTAAAAAAAGTTATTGACATTTCAATGAACTTAAGGCATGTTTGCCTACAAATATAACAGTATCGAACGAATGCACCAAATTAGATAATTATTTTTTGTGTTGCTTATTGTCATGACAAACTTTCACTATAAAATAAAACAGGGAGTCCCGCGGGAATACAAAGTCAAAAGTCGCGGGCTACAGCTAGTATAAATATATATTTTAAGTAAGTTTCGACCAGTATATATCAAGCCACGTGCATCGCTCTTTCGTTTGCCGCCTCCAAATCCTCAGCCGTACAGGAGACTGGACAATTGGGGCATATCAGATGGTAAGCCCTAGACTGAACAGCACCGCATTCGCACAGGCTGTCAGTCGAGAAACTCCATCTAACTCTGTTCTCTTGACATCTCCCGAAACCAGCCCGGAGTCTATTTATAGACTTCCAGTTTGGCCAGAGGAGATTACCAACGGGTGTGGAAGTTTTTCGACTGGTAATGGACTTATTGATGTATGCGGGTATTTATTTTTCCACCGTTTCAGTCTAACTTTGGAGGCTTTTGAATCAATCATCTGTTGCGTGTTTGACATTTGCATCCCCAACTTGTGCTTCAGAACCCATGGTATGCTTTAATTGCTCGTGGTCCTTTGCTACTGTAATCAAAATAGAGCTGACACGTCTGTTACTCTTTTTATGGGAAAATCAAGCCAACACTGAGAGATTTTCAGGCTGCCTAGACATATAATTAATCCCAACGACTCCCATCCTGACGGCCGTGACCAACGGCTTAACGTGTCTTCGGAAGCACGGAGGAGCTTAAGATATAAATGTCACTTAGTGTAACCAATCCTATTCAAGAACACGCATGCTAGGCTATCAAGCTTTTCAATAATCGGGTTTGCCTTGAGGTTTCCATACCTAAATTATGAAAATAGGATGTTATTACAAATGCCTTTTTTAACAATTAGAGACTTGAACTTTCACAGGAATCACAGATTAGATACTTAGATATTTGTCATTTTCAAAGAAGTGTTGTCGAAATATTTTGACCTAAATGTGAGCGGCACAAAGTATACCTACTTTTCCTTAGGTACATGGTCATGGTTTCGAAACTCATTCTCGTTTTCAGCCAAAAAAGTTTATTTGTTCCAACATTAATTAAATACATCTATCTACCTATTCAAATCTAAAACATAACCACATAGAGACAAGAGTTCTGTTGGTGGTCCAGCTGCCAGCCTACCCTGACCTCTCAAACCTTAGTTCTCAACTACCAATTAAATTATCCAAAAAACAAAGCACTAATTAACTGTTTACTGTGGAATCACAAAAATTAAGTGGCGGTACTAAGTAGATAGTTCTGAATTGTCTTGTTTGTAATGAGCTACTGAGATAACCCGACGCGGGTCATTGAAACCGATAGCATAGTCGCGGGCAGTTCACGGAAATTGTGCATATCTGCACGTTACTATTTTCACTCTTCTTATTTTTATCATCACATCATTACAGCCGCATGCAGGCAGTCTTCTGCTGGCCCGGGGCCTTCCCCAAGGATCTCCACATTGAGCAGCTGCCGATCGGATGTACTTGGAAGCGGCCAGCATCCAGATCTTGCATACGACCTTCTTCAGGTTATCGACCGTCAGATCGGTGGATTGGTGGACGTTGTGCTTGCCTAGAGTGATCGTCATTCGAGACTATTTGCCCTGCCCACAGCCTATTAAAAATTGGAAATCAAAATTTGTAAAAACCGACTTGCAAGAGGTGGCGCTAAGCCGGGAACTGTGGAGAGTTCTGGTGTCGGAAGTCAAGCAAGAACCTCTTTGGGTTGCTAAGACATGCAGTAAGTAAATACAAATTTACAAGTTGGTGCTTACCGAAGTAGTAATTCAGTGATAAATATTGGTAAATTTGAAAAGAGATTTTAACGTTCTTCGTTATCATTTAGCCACTAGTAGCACTTCTAGTATCATACATAGATTTTTATGCTATTTAGTAGACAAACAAGCCTAAGACCCCTGTTAAAAAGCGGTTGCAGTAGCTTTTGAGACGCCTGCAACATATGAAAGGTCGCGAACGGTTTTCCGGCCCTAAAAGAATCTGCAGTCCTGTTTTCAGTTTACAATCCTTTGTCTGGGACATAGGATTGTTTAACGTAAAAAATACGCATCTTAGTACACCTTTCGGCCGCACACTTCGGAAATTATACGCCAAATTAAACAATTATTTAAGATTCATTAGGCACCCGACTCATCCAAGTAAGTGGGTGTCTGTCACTCGACAGTAAATTAATATCATAAGACGATACTTCTCTCTGTGAAGAGTTGTCAACTTGACTGCAGTGCGTGCTACCTATGTTGGTACCTATTTTGACATGGTTCACGTACTTTCGCTTACCTACTCATGCTCTTTCAACACGTTTGAAAATGTTTTAAATCATGAAACTTGCTGATGAAACAAAATTAATACCTACTGTGAAAAAGTGTGAGTACTTCCCTAACTTTATTTTTTGGCTATCTTAGCCAAAAAATAAAGTAAGGTATGTAAGTAGTATCACATGAAAATGAGTGGTGATAGAAACTCAAAAGGTAAGGTACATTTATGATAGAGAAAAATATCTGACGTTTATCTTAATTGGGAATGCTATTTAAGATGGACCCCATTACTTACCCCTGCCCTGAATCCCCTTTTTCGATAGTATCCATTGGTACAGTACGGGCAGGTAACCCCCCCTTATTATTACGTAATGACTGGGCGGTTATATTTATTTACCCCCGACTGTACACCTCAAAACAAGATGGTAGAGTTCAGTATTACCCATTTACATATTGTAATAAAGATTAGTAAATAAAAACAAAAATAAATGATACAACTGCTATTTTTTATCAAATATCATGAGAATGGGTCCACGTGATACCTCGTATACTCTCTTAGCAGGGTGCCCAGAAATAGAACCTTCAAAGAAAAACAAAATCAAAGATAAAAATCTATTTAAGCTCAGGGTGTTTGGTAGATGGGTGCAAAGCCTTAAAGCAGAGTTAGTATAGACCTTTTAGAACCATTTCATTTTCTTAATGAAAAGGAGCTAGTTTTTTTAATTAATAAAAATTTTAAGGTTTTCCTGAAATAACCCAGAATTTTGCAGTAAGTTTTAAATAAGGGCCAGTTTAAAGATTAATGGATTTATTTTTATTTTATTTAAATAAAGTAACGTGTAAACAATATGAAAAATATTTTTTACAGATATTTGAGTAAAATACTTTTTTAAGTCATGAAATATTTTTTTTTACGACGGCCGTTTAAAAAAAGCCGTGTACGATGCTATTTTTGTTCAATCATTTATTAAAACATGCCTTGTCATTGCTTTTACTTCGAAGGTATCAACAATGCGGATATGTAGGTCACAAATTATTGAAATTTTGACCTAAAAACCACATCAAGGGACAAAATTTTTTTTTTTAAGCAGATACACGCATCCAGTCACATTACGAAATTGCTTATAATGAAACATTACTGTGGCATGAAATCCAAACACCTACAGAGCGCGCTAACCGAGCATTCAGCTCACGTGGCCGTCATTCGCTATTTTCCTTGCGTAACACGACCGCTCCCGGAAGTCCGTGCCAGTAACTCAAATAATCTTTTGTTATTTTTACGATTAAGAAGAAAAAGTCATTACCTACTTAGATAAATTGCAAGAAAGATTATTTAGCGAAGATAATGTTATTTATTTAGGTAGGATTGAGAGTACCTAATATATAACTAGTTAGTAGGTAGTATCTACTTATATACTTACTATATTACGAAAAACTAGATAATACTTCAATACAGACTCATAAAGCCTGTTGGTGTGGTTCTAGCTTAAGAATGGACCTCCCTTTTTTCCGAGAGGTAACTTTATCTTTATCTATCCGACTTATGACGGATGTTTAATCTAAAGAATGATTTTTAGACCCTTTAATCTTCAAAATATCAAAAATTTGATGTTATCCTGTCAGTACTCTCAAAAGGTCCAGTTGATATATCAATTTTTTATAAAGATGGTTTTATGTCAATAAAATATGAAACATGAATAAATGCATAAATAATTTATAAATTAAAAAAAAAAAACAAATGTTTTGTAAATTAATTTATTTTGAAACTATTTCCATTAAATCCTACATTGTTATGCTCAAACATCTTTCCAAAGAGAGAACTATACAGCTCATTTCTACTCTCATCACTCCAAGTAGTGCTCTTCTCCGGTGCCATATAATTTACAAGGGGATTATGAACTACATACTTTACCTTACGACCTTTAGTTGCCTTCGTGTCAACCTTTCTTTTCATCTTACTCCTCATCTGTTGAAGCGCTATCCACTGTCGACTCAACTGTACAGGATCCGAAATATCAGCAGATTTACATTCTATTAATTCCCTAAGAAGTTGATGGTAGAAATCACTATCATCAAAAATTTCTGGAATATATTCATCATCATCTTTACGGCCTTTTGTGACAGGATTTGCTGTGCCATTTTGATCACTATTTATTTCTTCTGTAGGTTTCTCATATCCAATAATATCATATTCAGACCGTTTCAATTGAGTTCTCCTAACAAGCTTTTCTCTGTCAGATAGTATGTAAGATATTTGTTGCAATATTGTGTTTGCTGGTGCATTTTTAATATTGGCGGCAGTGGCAAGCCTGGTTTTCTCATTCCATTTTTGAATTGTCGTATCTCTGAATGCTTTGAAGCATTTGTGTGATGTTGCTAACTCTTTTTCATAGTCTTCCAACTTCCGTTTCTTAGCTATATTAGTCTTAGCTTTTATTTCCTTCTTAGAAGCATCTTCTTCTTTTGAGGAGTCATCTTCGGGTTCAGTGTCTGATGGTATTTCTTCATTGTCTGTGTCGCTTGGAATTTCCTCATCACTTTCTTGTTTTTCTTCTTGTTTTGGTTCCGGACCTTTCTTTGATGCCAATGCTTTTGTTTCAGGGAAGTTTTTCAGCAGCAAATTTTGCAGAGTAAGAAATCTGTAACAGAAAAATTAAAATTTTATATTTATAAATGTACAGTTGGGGGCATATATACCTAACCCCTTGGTCACTATGGCAAGTAAGGTAGGGATCACTTTTATCTGCCCCTGATGTAAATCTCACAGACAAAGCATGTTTGCATCCTAGTTTGTTTCAGATACAGTCAAAGCATTTAGGCTGAATCATGAGTGTGCATGGTCGATTGACCGTGACACCTGCACGAAATAATAATAAGTAAAAGAAAAAATTACAATCATCCATATTTATACTTACTTGTCTAGCATATTAGCAACATTTGTTTTTGTTTTGTTAGCCTCATCCACGAAATCATTACTTTTCTTAAATTCACTGAATGTATCAGGCATTGGCATCTGATTGGCCGTGTTTACACATCTCTGCATGTGGATTCTCATCTCCAACAAACTTTCCCATATCAGAAGTTCATTACGTACACAATTTCCCTTTTTCGCTTCTTCAGAGATATTCTTTTTCTTCACATGTTCAAATTCCTCTTTCATGGGTTCTTCCAGTTGACTTATGTCATAACCTACGCCATCTTCATCTGATCCCTCTTCTTCATCAGTCTCAGTTTGTGATTTTTGAAACTTTGTAATGCTATAATCTTCACTTTCATCACCACTGTCAGAGTTATCCTCGGAATCTGATTTACTTTGACTTTTGACTTTCTCATAGTGTTCATTAGGCTTTTTTTGATCCTCAGACACAAAATCCTCAGAATCAGACTGAAATTTATCATACGATTGAAAGTTTTCTGAATCTTCACTGTCTGATGTTGCACGCCTTTTATCAGTATGTTCGTCACCACTGCTTCCTTCATCACTCTGGTTGTCCAACGCTTTTCGAGAAACGACTGTTCCTTCATACTTCTTGCTGATTTCACTTAACAAATTAACATTTCTTTTTCTAAAATCACTGATAGCTGCATCATCCTCGCTTTCTGATGAACTAAAATCAGCACGAGAAAGAATTTGAGGTTTTGTCCCAAATACTTGATCCTCTTCTATATCCGCCCGTGGTTGGACTGTTAGCGCATCCGCTATTTTCTCTGACAAAGTGATTTTTGAAGATTTCTTCTGTTTGAACTTCATTTTTATTAATTTTAGATATCCACAAAAATAAAACTGTAACCAAAATCACCCAAAAATGAATAACAACGTGTTTATGACACTTTGATGACACTGACATTTATTTTTTTATCAAGTTTCTTTTCTGTATGTTGGTACCTGGTACTCATAATAAAGTGAGTTGCATTACCGATAAAAATCGGAAAATCATAGTCGTCTGTGGTTAATGCCACAATCACACACAATTGACACAATATTAAATGATTCCTTTGGTTTTAAAAATAATCTGACATGCGCTAAGCGCGCGAAAAATGACATTTGGTTTGTTTTCATTTGTTTTTTTTTTTCATGTTCTTCTAATTTCAATTCCAATTAAATTAAAATTAATAAAAATGCCTAGAAAAGTGCCTAAAAATAAAGCAGTGAAGTGGTTGAGTGATGAAATACCTGACCCTCATAGTCTGTCAAATTCATTCTTCCATTACGAGTAAGTTTTGATGAACTTTATAATCGGAGCAACATTGTGATGTTTGTTTATTTCCCTTTTATTAATGATATTGCATTATCATTACAGGAGGTTTGAATTTGGAAAAATAGTCGCTGGTATAGGTGACTTTGTGCTGATTTCTAATGCGGACGCCGCTGAGCCAGACACAGAAGAAGGCTGTGATGCGGCTCGTATTGTGGCACTATACGAGGACACATCCAATAATAATGACCCATTTAGAGCCAAGGTGCAGTGGTACTCCAAACCTAGTGACCTGCCCAATACATGCTTTAATAATACAGAGCCAATCAGTTTTGTTGAAAGAGAGGTTAGTTGCACATACAGTTTCTAGGCCCAAGGCAATATATATATATATATATATATATATATATATATATATATATATCGCGCTTAAAAGTAGCCTATGTTTGACCTCAGGTTGTTAACTACATCCCTACCAAATTTCATTACAATCGGTCCAGCAGTTTAGCCGTGAAGAGGTGACAGATAGACAGACTTTCGCATTTATAATATTAGTATGGAAGTATGGATTTCATCCAAGATTTCATTCAGCTTCCTAAATAATGTTTTATGCTCACTCCCGACTGGTTTCATGTTTTTGGGTTAACAATATTAAATGTGTAGATACTTAATTGTATATGTTTATACTCCTTTTATTAATTTTTTTGTATTTTAGTTGATTGTGTATTGATAATATTTGGTTTCTGAAACCAGGTAATTGAAGACCACAGGCCCTTTGAGACTGACGTATCAATAGAAACATTCTTTACGAAATGCTCCATTGATTTAAGGTTCACAAAAGATGTTGACAAGGATGATAAACATCCTCCATTCCACTACATTTGTCGCTATAGAATCATAGCTTTGAGCAAACGAAAGGTACAAATAGAACCTGTCATGGAACAAGAGAGAGATGCTCTACAGTTACTGTCCACCCCCAGTAAACCCTCAACAACACCAAAATTTACAACTCCTAAAACACCATCTAGTCTAGTGAAAAGAATGAGCCGAGTATCATTGTCAGAGCAAAAAAACTGGAGTATATCAAAAACTGATGGGACAAAGTTACTTTTAAAAAGGGCTATATTAGCAGACAAAAGCGAAAAAGATTCACCAAAAAAGACAACACCAAAATCTACTCCCAACAAAATTGTTGAAACCCCTAAAAGCTCCAAGAAACTAACAAAGGATAACATTGAAGATATATTGTCTATGGAATTAAGGGAGAATTCTGACGAAGAGTTACCTACTCTGATAATCAGACAGCATGTTCCTACTACACCAAAGAGGAAGTCTATTTCAAAAACTAAAGATGATACACCAAAGAAAGTGTTAGTATTTGAAGATGATGAGAAGGATGTCCGTAGTCCTTCTACTACCAGGTCTGGCAGGGTTACAAAAAATCCTATAAGTTACATGGAGGAAGATCTGTCGCCTGTAAAGAGGACACCCAAGAAAATTGTTCGTAAAATGAATATTGATGATGATGATGATAATGATTTCAAGCTGGTGCTAAAAACACCTAGGACACCAAGAACTCCAAGGACACCAAGAGCATCGAAGGCTACACCAGTTAAAACTCCAAAACGTACTAAAATTGTCACCAGTCAGTTGACACCATCTTTGCACTCAAGAGCTCATTCAGTAGATAATATTAATGGTAAGATTTTAGCTCACTACCTTTTGCCTTAGGTTATATAAATTAAAAAAAGCAATAATTTTTAACAAGTATAAACAATCACATTGGAGTTTTTGCGCCAAGCTAAAGTCACTCAGTTATCGTCATTGTATTTATTTTCTAATATTTGTCTATTTTGGGTATTAGTGCATAATAAAGGTGGATTATTATTCGCTAAGTGTTTGTGAATAAGCGTGAGTGTTGGGATGTGGTACAATGCCGTATATAAGTGACTTTAATTCTTGTCACCAAAATCTCCAAAGATAATGCTAAGTCAAATCTTTCCACCACTTCACTTAGCCCTCTGACTAACTTGACTTGACTAGACATGACTACTGACATGACTTGACTCAGTGACTTGACTAAATAAAGAAAATTCAAATAAAACTTGATACTGGCAAAAATAAGCTATAATGTGTGGATTAATACGGCATCAAAAAAAAACAAACACATTATTTTTTTGATATATTTCAGATTTCACAAATGATAACAAATCTCTCCCTGGCCGTGAGTCACAGTTGGAGGAAATTCTGTCATTTGTAAGGACCAAACTCTTAGATGCCACTAGTGGGTAAGGCCTTTAGATTATTCTTAATTCAAATTACCTAAATGAAAAACAAATTTGGAGGAAGCAGTCGATTACTGGAACTGTAACAGCGAAAAAGTGTTTCCACAATTTCAACTTTCTATTAGTGGCCAGTTTTATTGTTTCTCTTTTTTTTAATTTATTGATGACAAATTAATTTCTAACATTTAAAAATGATTACCAACACCAAGGTCCCAAACCATTTCTAATTAAAAAACACAAGTGGTTTATAGGCAATCCAACAACACGTAAATACTTATCATCATTTTCAGATGCATGTACATATCTGGAGTGCCAGGAACAGGCAAAACTGCCACAGTGTGCTCAGCATTGAAGATCTTGAAGGAGGAAATGGATCTCCCTGACTTTCAGCTGGTGGAAGTCAACGGCATGAGAATAGCCGAGCCGCGGCAGGCTTATGTGCAGATTTATAAACAACTTACTGGTATTTTTTCTTTTATAGTTTCTAGTAGCCAACATTTCTGAGATTCCACATAACAAAATAATATTTTGATTGACATTGTGGACTAGGTAGGGAGATAGAATTGAAAAGTAGAAATAGTGAAGGAAAGTTTATTCACAGCACAAAGAAACTTAACAAAGAACAGTCCAAGAATAAGAAATCAGAAGGGTAGGATGAGCACAAGAAAGAAATTATACTTAATTAACAGAAAATAATAAATAGAAAACGGCAATGAAAATTTTAACATGCAAACCAAAAATCAGAGAGAAAAGAAGTAGTTTTTAATAACAGCCGCTAGGGGCGCAGTTGCCATGGCAAAGCGACGAGTCTGCGCCCTCCAGCAAACTATTGAAATATGTCATATGACAACAAAAATAATAGACATAATATATACATAAAAAACGGTTTGCTTGTCCGTACATATTTAAAACAAAATTAAAATATTTACACAAAATAAAAAAATCGTTTATACAAATGAAATCAAAAATGGGCACATCACGCCACATCACCCCCCTCCAGAGACCGACAAGGGCGATAATAGATTAAATATTTACAATCTGTTAGGAAAATGTACAATACGGCCTGAACGTGTCCGTCGAACATCATCTCCTCGTTCAGTGAGCGTACTGTGATCAGTAGATGTAACCGGTGCCTGTGTGTTTGTACCAGATTTCGTGTTAATATTAGTTTTATTGCTAGAGTGTGAGGGAATGTTGTGTGAGGTGTGTGTGTCAAGCAGTATGTAGGCCGGCTTGATGCGGTCAATCGATACTGTGACAGGATTACCTCTTAAAATAATTTTAAATATTTTGTCACCTCTCTCTAGTACTTCGTGTGGTCCAGAATAAACAGGTGTAAGAGACCCACGAACTTTATCGTCACGTAGAAAAACGTGTGTAGCAGTAGACAGATCCTTGAAGACGAAGATAGAATGCTTACCATGACGAGAAGCAGGTAAAGGCTTCATCTTACTCACAAATGACCTGAGCCGTGCTAAATATTCTGTCACATCAGTGACAACTTCTTCTTCTTCTTTAAAATTAAAGAATTCACCTGGGAGCCTAAGCGGTTCGCCATAGGTGAGCTCAGCTGAAGAAGATGATAAATCTTCCTTGAAAGAACTTCTGATACCTAATAAAACGAAGGGAAGTATATCTATCCAATTAGGACCAGAGTGACATGTGATAGCAGCTTTAAGCTGCCGATGGAATCTTTCCACAATACCGTTACAGGCTGGATGGTACGCAGTAGTCCGTCTATGCTGAAATCCTATAAGCTTAGATAATTGCTTAAACAGTGCTGACTCAAACTGCTTACCCCTATCTGTAACGATACTGATAGGACATCCAAATCTGGAAATCCAGCCAGAAATTAAGGCTTTAGCTACTGCTTCGGCAGTAATTTCCTGTAGTGGTATCACCTCAGGCCATCGCGTGAACCTATCAATTGCGGTGAGGCAATACCTAAAACCTTGTGAAATAGGTAAGGGACCTATTAAATCAATATGAATGTTAGTGAATCTAGAATTTGGAATTTTGAATGATCCTAATGGTGAAGAGACATGTCGTGTGACCTTTGAACGCTGACAAGCTAGACAGGTCTTAGACCACTCACGACAGTCCTTCTTAATACCGGGCCAAACAAATCTTAACGAAACTAATTTGACAGAAGCATTCGCACCTGGATGACTAAGAGAATGAAGGCTATCAAATACTTGTCGACGTAATGTTTTTGGGACATATGGTCTTACGCAACCGTCTCGCTCCTCACAGTACAACTTTGAACTGACACCTGGTAGTTGCATCCTTTTCAGGCACAACGACGTGGTATTTTCAAGGAGTTGTTGTAGTTCCGGATCAGAATCTTGAGCATCTGCTAATGAATTAAGATCGACGGGTAGAACAATCTCTTCTATCCTGGAAAGGGTATCAGCCACGACGTTGTCCTTACCAGAAATGTGCCTGATATCGGTCGTAAATTGTGAGATGAAATCTAAATGTCGAAACTGACGAGGTGAACAGTTCTCTTTACGAGAATGGAATGCAAAACATAAAGGTTTATGGTCAGTGTAGACAATGAAATTTCTTGCTTCTACCATATGACGAAAATATTTGATAGCTTCATAAATCGCTAGAAGCTCGCGGTCGTAAGGAGAGTACTTCTGCTGTGCGGGAGATAACTTTTTAGAAAAGAAAGCAAGAGGTTGCCATCCTTCTTCTTCTTTAAACTGCTGTAATACAGCACCTAAAGCAGTGTCAGAAGCATCAGTTACGACAGCAAGTTTAGCATTGCAGTCAGGGTGTGCTAATAAAGTTGCTTGACATAGGCCTTCTTTACATTTATCGAACGCTTCCATCTCCTTAGATGTAAAACAGACGGGATGTGATCCTTTAACGGAACCTTGTAGCAACTCGTTCAAAGGAGCTTGATGTTGAGCTGCTTGGGGAATGAAACGCCTATAGAAATTAAGCATTCCCAGAAATCTACGGAGCTCACGTACGGTTTTCGGTGCTGGAAAGTTCTGTATGGCATCTACTTTAGCAGGAAGAGGCTTTGTTCCTTCGGCAGAAATTAGGTAACCTAGGAAAACTACCTCTGAGGTACCAAAAACACACTTAGAAGTATTGATAACCATACCATATTCTTGCAACCTGGTGAACAGCGTACGGAGGTGACTTCTGTGCTCCTCTTCATCCTTTGAGAATACCAGAAAGTCATCTAAATAAGCATAACAAAAATCAAGGTCTCGTAGCATCTCATCAACAAAACGTTGAAAAGTTTGAGCGGCATTACAAAGTCCAAACGTCATATACGGAAATTCGAAAAGTCCAAAGGGTGTTGTTATGGCAGTTTTGTGAATATCGTCTGCATTTACTGGAATTTGGTGGTAGGCCTTCATTAAATCAATTTTACTAAAGATCTTACAGCCTGATAGGTTATGGGAAAAGTCCTGAATATTCCGGATCGGGTATTTGTCTGGAATGATCCGGGCGTTCAGCATCCTATAATCGCCACAGGGACGCCAACCATTATCTTTTTTAGGGACAAGATGTAGTGGAGAGGCCCAAGAGGATTTGGAAGGTCTGGCTATACCACTCTGAAGCATAGCTGCAAACTCTTCCTTGGCAATTTTTAGTTTGTCAGGGGCCAGCCTACGAGGTGAACAAGAAACAGGCGGGCCGGGCGTAGTACGTATAAAGTGTACAGTATTATGTGTAGGTGTGTGGTGTGTGCCATGTGGACGCGTAATGTCAGGGTATTCTCTTAGTATATCATGAAAGTCCGACTCACCAATCACACACTTTACCGAAGAGATGATATCCGACGGTCGTGCAAGCAAAGCCGCGGTGGTAAGGCTAGTATGATTATCTACAAGGCGTTGATTCCTGCAATCAACCATTAAATTATAAAAGGATAAAAAATCTACACCTATAATTGCCTTTGTCACATCCGCTACAATAAATTGCCAAGCAAAGTCACGGCGCAAACCAATGTTCAGTACTAAATTAACATGGCCGTATGTTGCAATTGAAGTACCGTTTGCTGCACACAATTCATAGTTGGTTTTAGCCCGACGCTCTTTAAAATGAATCCTGGGAAAAACGCATAGATCACTCCCGGTGTCCACCAAAAACTGTAGCTTTGTCCGCTTGTCTATGACAAATAAGCGACCTGTATTCACGCAATCGTCGGCCGCCATTACCGATTGCTCGCTACGTTTCCCGAAGACGCCGAAGAATCATAGTTACACGGTTTAATACACCAATTCGCCTTGTCTCCGTATTTAGCATGATACCAGCAATTTGGATATTTTCTATACATTGACTGGGATCTTGTCTTAGAACGGGAACGGCTTCGATCTCGATTGGCTGATCGACGGTTACGATCTTTCGAAATCTGGTCGATTTTATCTGTCAGAGCAGCCATCTGTCTGGTTAATTCCGCGATCTGCATGTCTTCGGGCCTACTCGGCGGAGCTCTTGAGGTAGCTGAAGTTGAGGCCACGTGTATGTTAGGTGAAACTACATCGTGTATACGATCTGCCAGCTCAGCTAGTTCCTCTAAGGAGGCCTTAAGTTGCGACGCTATAATCGTTTGCGTACCTGATGGCAGTCGGCTCGTCCATATAGTTCGCAAAAATTCTTCCGGTATGCCAGGTCCAGCTAGATTCTGTAGGTGACGGAGAAATTGCGACGGTTTTCTGTCGCCTAGCTCTTCGTGTATGAGAAGCTGTTTCACTTTTTTGTCTCTCGAAGCTGATAGACGCTTAATAAGCTCGGTCTTAAGCTTGTCATACCTGTCAGAAGCTGGTGGTGTAGTAATGATGTCCTCTACCTCTGCTGCGTATTGCGGTTCCAAATGTCCGATCGCGTAGTAATATTTGGTCGCGTCTACGGAGATGTTGGCCAGCTGAAATTGAGCTTCTAGCTGCGCGAACCACAACGCCGGTTTTTCGGGGTAAAATGGAGGCACCTTGATACCAACACGGAACGTCTCCATTGCCATTTGAAAATCTTCCTTATCCACGCTCATCTTCAGTGTAAAAGAAGGTCACCAATTAATGTGGACTAGGTAGGGAGATAGAATTGAAAAGTAGAAATAGTGAAGGAAAGTTTATTCACAGCACAAAGAAACTTAACAAAGAACAGTCCAAGAATAAGAAATCAGAAGGGTAGGATGAGCACAAGAAAGAAATTATACTTAATTAACAGAAAATAATAAATAGAAAACGGCAATGAAAATTTTAACATGCAAACCAAAAATCAGAGAGAAAAGAAGTAGTTTTTAATAACAGCCGCTAGGGGCGCAGTTGCCATGGCAAAGCGACGAGTCTGCGCCCTCCAGCAAACTATTGAAATATGTCATATGACAACAAAAATAATAGACATAATATATACATAAAAAACGGTTTGCTTGTCCGTACATATTTAAAACAAAATTAAAATATTTACACAAAATAAAAAAATCGTTTATACAAATGAAATCAAAAATGGGCACATCACGCCACAACATAAACAAAATGTAGTATATAAAATTAGCTATAATGAAATTCATTGCCAAAAAAATGTCTAAAGCTATCAGCTGAGTACGCAACCGGGAAAACGCTAAGGTAAGACACTGATTAGACAGTATGCCTTTTTATCTTTTTTCTATATTAAAATATCAATAAAATTTGACAGGAAAGGCTGTTGTTTGGGAGCAAGCATGTTCACTATTGGAGAAAAGATTTACTACCCCGGGGCCGAGGAGGCAACCCACGGTTTTATTAGTTGACGAGGTATGTTAATATAAATCACCATTATTAATTTAAGCGGGTCACTTCTGCATACACTACAACCATTGGGCCTCTAGTAGCTACTAATAAAAGGTGTTGGCGAACAAAATAAGATGCTCTTATTTTGTTCGCCAACACCTTGTTGGTTGTTGTCTAGAATATTTTGGGAGTCTGTATAGTATCTTGACCTGACAAGTATTTTTTGGTTTGCAATTATGTGCGATCACGCAAAGAAGCCACGCCATTTTTAATGCCTACGTGTATTTAAATGTATAAATGGTACTAACACAGTCTTGTTTATCGACATATCCACATACGCCAGTTAAGAATTTTAGCTGTCATATTCTTGCACGTGATTATATAGTTTACATACCTACCTACCCTGTGTCACAGAATTAGTAATAGTACTACGTACAGAACGGACACTCACACCCTCCCACCATAGTCACATGCCTCACCTCACCGCGCAGATCAAGGGTAAATCGAAGGGCAAAATAGACAAGGATGCGAACGCGACCGCGAGTATACGCGGTAACAACAAACAACAGTCGACGATACGCGGACGATATATAACTGCATTATACACAAGATTTTTTTTCATTTCTTATTCTATTTCAACCGACTTCCAAAAAAGGAGGTTCTCAATTCGGTTAAATTTATATTTTTTTATATTTGTTACCTCAAATCTCCGTCATTTCTGAACCAATTTTGAAAATTCTTTTTTTGTTCGAATGGATATAGTTTTAATTAGGTCCCATAGAAAGTTTATCAAAATCGGCGCAGTAGTTTGGTTTTAAAATCAAAATAACCGGAAAACGTATATCGGCTAAGTCGAGTAAAATGAGCATTTTTTTTATTTTTCGTATGTTTACAAGTTGGTTGTTTGATAATATTCAAGGTCAATCGACCCTGCATGCCCCGGTATTAGCTTTTTAGAACCCCCTCATGGCCGCTGTAACGGCCTTTATACTTGACGCTCGATAATATGTCACCTGGTATTAACTCATATCGCTAAAGTATTTATATTTTATAACGTAGAAAGTAAAGTATTATGAATTAACATACCTATTCATTCATAGTAGGTAACGCGGCGCGAGTAGCCCTACTTGTTTCACTCACACAGTGAAGCGTATACAAACGTCATTGTTTATTAGTGGGTGTAGTAGGTATCGGAATCGTTCCCGTTGTATGGAGTGTCCGGGGTGTGCCTGTGTGTCTACCTCGTGGTAGACATAGCCTTATGTTTTCGTTACACCCACCATTGTGCAAGTCTTGTGAACACTAGCGCCATCATCAACTAAAAATCATTATTCACTGAAAACATAAGTTATCAAAAATCCCTGTTATGTTAATTTTAATCATATTGAATTATAGTTCGATATAATTACAAATTGCAAAACTGCTAAAAGTGGCCGTTTTAAGCAATATTGCGATTTGTAACTATAGGGAACTATAATTTAATAATGTAATATGTTTAAAATTAACTTCAAATCCAGAACCTGAATAACATAACACGGATTTTTAATAACTTGTGTTTTCAGTGAATAATGATTTTTAAAATGATGGTAGCGCTAGTGTTCACTGAGGTATCACCTTAAGAAAGAAAGTGAGACAATATCGATTATCAGTTGGACGCACTATGCACGCGGCGACAAGACGTCCTGTACAGCATCATGGAGTGGGCAGCTCACGGCTCCGCGCTGCTGGCGGTGCTGGCCGTCGCCAACACCATGGACCTGCCGGAGCGGGCGCTGGCGGCGCGCGTGGCCTCGCGGCTGGGCCTCACTCGGCTGACGTTCCCGCCCTACACACACACGCAGCTGCAGAAGATCGTGGCCACCAGGCTGGCCGGGGCTGACGTCACGCCTGATGCTGTGCAGCTCATTGCCCGGTGAGGATCTCTTACGTTTACTTATTATTACTAACTGAACCATGTATAAAACATACTCGGTATTCTCTATACTTTGTTGGTTAGGCACTGAGCAGGCGGATATTTTTTACCCGACTATGGCGAAGCCAAAAGGGTAATGGTTTTTTCTACTTTTATACTCATTCAAAAAAACTTGTTGATTAGATAAATTTAAAATGACTAGTAATTAAGACTTATTATACACTGTTAGTTTTCCTTATAAAATAATATGAACCGGCGAAATCATAAATATTCCGCCAATATTTCAAGACCAAAATTAATCAAATCGGTCAAAGCCATTCTCTAGTTCTATATATAAGAAAAAAAAAGTTTTTACTATGCTAAGGTCCTACCTACTGGAGCCATACATTTCCAAGCAATCTTACGTTCCGGTTAAGGTTCTTAGGTATGAATGTATGATGATTCTTTGTCTCATTTTAAAAAAGCATTATTTTTCAATATACATTCCTAGGAATCCATGAGGATTTATTTTGTAAATACCTAATCAAAGCCCTAATACATGTTCACAGTAAAGTGGCCGCTGTATCAGGCGACGCTCGTCGAGCACTAGCTCTCTGTTCCCGAGCGCTGGAGCTGGCTGGGTCCGGTGAAGCAGGACTGAAGGAAGTGCAGCAAGCGCTGGCTGAAGCGGCTTCCAGTGCGGCTGTCAGAGCCATACGGAACTGTTCTCCTGCAGAGAGGCTCATGCTGAGGGCTGTAGCTGCTGAGGTAACTGACATCAACTTAAAGAACTTGGTTAATAGTAGTTTACTAGCTCAAAGAACTTGGGCTGGGTTAGGGGACAACTAGCCCGAATTATATTTTCTTCGCCATTCGAATCCGGCCGAGTTGTCCCCTAACCCTTAATAATAACATGTGCTCCCATTGCCTAAAAAAAAGATTGTTATTTTTCTTGCAAATAAGTGGCGCTCCTAGGATTGAAAAAATTTGTTAGATAGATCCCACTGATTTTTGGCAAAATAAAAAACCGGTCAAGTGCGAGTCGAACTCGCGTGGAGAGGGTTCCGTACAATACCAATGTTAGTTTTTATATTCAATTGTGGTATTTATCTAAGTACTGCTATCGCCATCTAGTGGTGTTTTAATGAACTATTTTCCGTAAGTGAACACTTTATATTGAATTTACCATTTAAATTCAATTTAAAGAATTCTTGTAGGTTTTCCTGTAATCTACAGGCAATTAACTATATTTCGTATTTCTTTTTCAAAATTTTAGGCTCTGTAGTTTCGGAGATCACGGGAAGGGGAAATGGTCAATTTCCGTCTTCTTTCATGAATAAAATCAAGACTATTTATGTTACTATTTATGTATAGGAATTTAGAATTACAATTTCTCGAGTGATCGATAGATGGCGTTAATATGTCTCAGTATGGGGAAACCTATTAGTGTACTAAAATTCGGCGCGTCTTTGTATGGCGGTTGAATTTCTGTACTAGTATAGAATTCTGTAATCTGTGATAATACAAATAAAAAGTCTTGTAGGATTGATGCTTGTAACTTCTTCATGCTCAATAACTGAACAGTTTTGGCTGAAATTTGGTTCACTGGTAGAGATTTAACCAGAAATAACACACGAATTCCCATACTCTTACGAGTATTATCTTATGATATTTCCATGAAAGCCAAGCTCCTGTTTAAAGTTTATATTTAATTTTATTTAAAAGAGAAATTACAAATAAAGTACATGCCTTTTATTGATATCTTCCACCTTAGCACCAAAAATATGATATGCAACAGAATCGCCAAAATATTTGATATCACTATCACTACATAGTATAAAACAACAGTCGCTTTCTCTGTCCCTATGTCACTTTGTATGCTTAAATCTTTAAAACTACGCAACGGATTTTGATGCAGTTTTTTTCATAGATAGAGTGACTTAAGAGGAAGGTTTTTTATGCCCATTCGAAGCTGGGTCGGGTAGCGACCCGACCCAGCTCGACCCGACCAAACTAAAAAATAGGTTGGAATATGTATAACTAGCGAGTTATACATATTCCAACCTATTTTTTAGTTTTAGATGTAATGTTGGTTAGAAAGAGAATAAATTTTCCAGGTGGAAAGAACCGGTTCAGACGAGACGACTCTATCCCGCGCCTTAGCCACGGCAGCAGCCATCGTGTCTCTGGACGGTCGTCCCTACAAATCGGCTCCAAACATCCGCGCGCCGACTCCTGCGCAAGCGCAAGCTATATGCTCAAGATTGGCGGCTATCAGACTATTGTTGCTTGAACCTAAACCGGCTGAGCCGAGGTTACTGTTGAATGTGAGCGCTGATGATGTCCATTATGCGACTAGGCAGATTACTGTGTGATATGTTTAGTTTTAAGCATAGATGAAAGTACAATGTCAATTTTACCCATGTTTGATCAATTTTACTCCCGTGATATAGCAACTATGGTACAAACGAATATTAATCCTATTGCTATACATATAAAATTAATACCTTACAACTACATGACAATTTATATAGAATATAAAGAAAAATTAACCCTTTTACAATGGTTATAAAATTGATATTACGTTACAACCATCTGATATTTGAAAAAAATTATATTTTTGTTTATTTTAATTTTTGTGACTGAATTGTATCTAATGTGATCCAACCAGTTGTTTAGATTGGAAAAAAATCCTTCGAGTTCCATTCTACACAACCAGTTGGTCGGAGTGGAAATACAGCTAAGTTCATGACTTCTTTGTATTTTTGAGTTTTGTACGCGAGCTGGGTATTTAAATAAGATTTATTTTTTTTAATTTTAAATAGTGCCTTAAAGGTTGTTAAGTTTAATGTTTGAAATGGATGAAATGCAAAATGACTGAAAATAATAAAGACATAAGTACACTTAACAAAATTATTTATTTAAGAGTCCCCTCCAACCTGTAGTATTTTTATTAAGGCTTCGACATTGTTCTCACGCACTGCCTTTCTGCTTGCTGTGACTACCGATTTACTGTATTTACCAACTGAAAATAGAAATATTGTGCAAAATCGTATAAAAGTGGCCGTTTTAAGCAATATTGCAATTTGTAACTATAGGGAACTATAATTTAATAATTTAAATTGTTTAAAATTTACTTCAGATGCAAAACCTTAAATTATTCAATTACAGTAACACGGATTTTTGACAACTTGTGTTTTCAGTGAATTGAATAATGATTTTTAAATGATGGTGGCGCTAGTGTTCACAGAGGCGAGGTATCACCTAGACGATACCTCAGTGAACACTAGCGCCACCGTCACTCTTCTTACACTACTTTACAGTTACACTACTAAAATTACATTTTACCTCTTAGTCTAGAAGCTTGTTGCAAAATAGTGTGAAGATTTTTAAGTGATGCCACAGCTTGCTCCTGTGTAGCGCGACGTATATGGCAACCAGCCAAAAGCTCATCGTTCAACATTACCACTTCCTTGTAACGATTCAGCATTTCTTTTCTAAAAATTAAAACATTATTAGCACCGGCGAGCGCAGCATTGGTCACCTATCGACCAGATGGTCGGATAACCCGAAGGTCGTAGGCAAACGCTGGATGCAGGCCGATTCCAACTGATTATTCTGGAAATCCTGTCCAGCAGTGGACAGCCTACGTCTGGTGGCCTACTATCATCTCTAAAAACCATGCAAGATCCAGTGAGTAAGGGAGATGTCGCCTTACATCACGTAGCGCGCTGTCTCGCTTACTCACTTGATCTTGCATGGTTTTAAGAGATGGTAGTAGGCCACCTGAAATGATGAAGATGATGTAGTAAACATTTTTTTAGTTATATACTGTGGTTATATTAGGGTTGCTTGCAATAGACTTATTTGATTTGTAATACTTTTCATCCATTATAAGAAATGGATAAACGTCGCTTGTTCAGAACATTACCTACTAATACCTACTTAAATAATAGGGAAACTATTCACACAGGATTACGTATCCCCTACGTACAAATATCGGATATATCATGCGGTCTTCTAGCCATTGTCTAGAAAAACTTATAATATTCGGCATAATGAAAGGAAAGCCTCCAGCCAGATAGGTGGATGGGCGTGAGAAAAGCACAGAGCGGTCCATAGCACTGGTAATTTAGAAGTACATATTGTGGTCACAATCCTCAGCAGTGAGGGACCGATGAAGAAGAAGACGTACAAATCATACGCAGCTGCATCCTGGGCTGCTGGTAACAGTGCTGTTATCAACTGGGCTCGTTCTGCTGTTTCGGCAGCTAAACGTGATCTCATCTCTCCAACATCCGAGGCATTGTCCATTTCTTCACGTAATTTTTTTTCAACCTCCGGAAAGTGTGCGATTGACTGTAAATATAAAATTATTTTTTTATGTTGATAATAAAAAGGCACAGTTAAATTAATTGAGCTGTTACAAATTATAAATGTACTAGCTTTTGCCCGCAGCTTCACCCGCGTGCATGTCGGTAACTATCACGACTAAAAGTTGTATAATGCCTATATCCATATAAATGGGTCAAGGTATCCCCATGCCAAATTTCATTCAAATTCGAGGACCACTCCGTTTCGACGTGAAAGACGGCCAAAATATAAACAGACACAACTTATTCCTATGATAATGGTGCTATGACAAAAAACAAAATTTCGCGCCTTTTGCTACCAACATTATAAACGTGGATAGCTCCTCTACTCTTTTATGATGGTGGCTTATAAAAAAATACATACATTATCATCACGCCTGTCTCCCATAGGGGTAGACAGACTAGAGATCCAGAGATCCATTGGAAAATAAAAAAACATGCAAGAACGTAAGTGTGCCCCTAGTATGAGTTTTTCTTAACGCAGACGCTAGCGACTGCGTTAGCGATTTGGTATGGCAAACCTGTACAGCGCCTCTGGCGGATAGTAAGGCAACTAAGAAATTCCATACAAAATCCTAACGCAGTCGCTAGCGTTAAGAAAAACTCATACTAGGGGCACAGGTGGCTTACGCTTAGGGAGATGTTGCCTTACATCATGTATTGCGCTGTCTCGCTTACTCACTGGATCTTGCATGGTTTTTAGAGATGATAGTAAGGAACCTGATAGTGCAAAACATGTGGCCTACTACCATCTCTTATAACCATGCATGCAAGAACAAGTGAGCAAGTGGGACAGCGCAACTAAAAAGCAAAGGCGACATCTCTCTTACTCAATCGTTGCGACATCTCCCTTACTCAATCGTTCTTGCATCGTTTTAAGAGATTGTGGTAAGCCACCTCATGTCATGGTCACGGCAGGGGGGTTACTACCACCTCTTACAACCATGCAAGAACGATTGAGTAAGGGAGATGTCGCCTTACATCATGTATTGCACTGTCTCGTTTACTCACTGGATCTTGCATGGTTTTAAGAGACGGTAATAACCCCCGAGGTTACAATTCGCTTACTCGTTTTGAGCCTGGTACATGGTTACGTACACCACCCAAAACTTACACTAAGTACAAAAAAATAATCGGTAAAAACCGGTAATCGATTGATTTTAAAGTGGCTAGTTTGTATAAACATCACTATTCCAATATGGCGTAGCGTCATAATTGCCGGTGTGCGTGCGTAAACGTCAAAAAGTAGCGTTGAGAAATTGTGGTTTTCAGGACGACTTTGGGAAAAATAATAGGTAGGTATTGAAAATGGTGGAAAATAACGAAATTGAACTGTCTGAAGCTGAAGCAGAGCAATATGATCGTCAAATTCGCCTTTGGGGGCTAGAATCTCAAAAGCGTTTACGTGCTTCTAAAGTGTTGATCATTGGTATGACTGGTCTCGGGGCCGAAACTGCAAAGAATATTATATTGTCTGGAGTAAAAAGTGTGTGTTTATTAGACAACGAAAAGCTTAAAGAGATTGATTTATATTCCCAATTTCTCACGCCTCCTGACAAAGTGGGTGAAAACAGAGCTGAAGCGTCTCTACAAAGAGCAAGGGCATTGAACCCTATGGTGGATGTTTCTGCAGAAACCAAAGCCGTTGATCAATTACCAGACGAGTATTTTACGTCATTTGACATAGTATGTGCTACTGGATTGAAACAAGAGCAGTTGGAGCGAATTAACAACGTCTGCCGTGACAGTAACAAGAAATTCCTATGCGGAGATGTGTGGGGCATGTTTGGATACATGTTTGCGGATCTAGTTGACCACGAGTATTCAGAAGAGATAGTGCAGCACAAAGCTGCAAAACGCGGGCCCGACGACAATGAGAAGAGTGCCAGAGAAACTGTCACTATTACAGTGAAACGCAGAGCTATTTATGTACCACTACAAAATGCCTTGTCAGCAGATTGGTCAAAACCAGAACTACGTTCGAGATTACGACGAGGAGACCCTTCATACTTTGTCATGAAGATACTCCTTCGTTTCCGAGACGAGTACAATCGTAATCCGGACCCAGCGAAAAGAAAAGCTGATACTGAAATACTGTTGAAAATGAGAGATGAGCTGGTTAAAGAATTATCATTGCCAGCAGGTTTTGTTAGTGATGCATTGTTGACAGATGTGTTTGGTACAGTCTCGGGAGCTGCTGCAGTGGTTGGAGGTGTTATTGGCCAAGAAGTGGTGAAAGCGGTGAGCCAGAGGGAGCCACCACATAACAACATGTTCTTCTTTAACCCGGTGAAGTGTGTTGGATTTGTGGAACTCTATGGGCAGTGATCTATATAAATAGTTTGTAAGTTTAGTATGTGTATGACAAGTAAAAATAATTATTTAAGTACAACATTTGTTGTTTTATTGCTCATATTAAAATTACTTTCCATCAATGATACACTTCTTGAACCTCAAGTGGCCACAAATGACTGCATGGAAAACTTCATAAACAATATACAGAATATTCAATCTTTTTCAATTTATCAAACTGAACTTTTAATAACAAATCAACCTGATGACCATCTAGCTGCAGCTTTGTTTCTGTTTGGATTGTGCTGTGCACAAATAAGCTACACAATAATAGTTTTTCTATTGTGTCTGGATTCTGCGAGATAATGGGTTATAAAGAAACATATCAAATATACACATTGAACAATTTAAAAAGATGAAATACACACATTATACATAATATTGTCAAATATAGATGCACAAGACATTTTAGATTATCCAACTAATATTATAAATGCGAAATTGAGTTTCTTTATTTGTTTGTTAAGCTTTGACGCCCTATCTACTGAACTGACCTTCCTGAAACAGTGATAAGTACTCCTAGTGTGAACAGCTTTAAAAACAGACTTGATAAACACTTTAAATTTAACAATCAAGTGCACTGATATACACGCATCAGCTATGCTGCTAGTGTATAATTAAATAATAATAATAAATTCCACTTACACATAGCTAGAACTATTAAGAAGGACAAAGGGTAACTTTTCATCCCGGGAAAAAGCACTGTACCTGAGGGAAATTCACGCGGGTGAAAGCAAGTAAAGAATATTGCATTATAAAAAACAATACCTGTAAATCGGATAAATTCAAGTAAACTGCTAGACTTTGTATCAAATCTCCAGCCAGCCGGATGTCCATAGTATTGATCCTGACCTGTCCATCAGCCTTGAAATCCATTTCCAACCTAGACTGATCCCTTAAACATATAAAATTAACAGAAAGCTCTTTTGCATCCTCAGATTCCAATTCTACCTCCTCTTCAAGAATAAAGTTCTGGTTAATCCAAATGCAGATCCTTTGGACTCGCTCTGTGATCCGGAATGTGACGTTACTGCCATGTTTGGTGGTTGCTATAGTCTTTGGAGATATTTTGTACATGGAAAACCTAGGGAGTTGCTTGGTGAGCTCGAAGATGTGGAACTGCTCGCTATCTGTATAGCCAACTAGGGCCTAAAAAAAAAATATATAAAAAAAAATCTACTTTGTAAAAAAAATTTATGAAGTTTTAAAATTCCACTACTATATGGATCATTTTCCAGTAACACATGTAACATGTTCCCCACTAGCACACCTGTATTTGGAAGTTCCAGAACGAACCATCAGCAGCAGAGTTTGGTTGACATCCTCTCTCTCATTCTAGGGTTTTTCCAGTTGCATCCTAAGCTGGTGGCTTCAAAACCCAACCTTCACTTTGCATGGTCTTCTGCATTAAGAGAGCCATGCCGGATAGCTTTTTTGAGCTATCAAAAAAGCTATCCGGCATGGCTCTCTGACAAAGACAAGAGAAAAGACGACGATGGCTGCTAAGCCATCGTCGTCTTTTCTCTTGCACTTCAGAGGACCTAATCGAGATGAACAATGGGGCGGTGGAGATGGCAAAATACTAGTCAAGTAAATATCGGGCATTTTATGACCCGAAAAGAAAAAGACATAATCTATTTATTGTATAGAAGAATGGATGTAGTAGGTGAACACCTACCTTAATATGAACATCAACTGGTACATCCCTGGGTGGTCTAAGCGGCACGTGCAGCAGAGACCGCAGCTGCGCAGGCGGCGGGTGTCGTGCCAACGTCTCGCCCGTTGCAAATATGCCCTCCGCTAACACGAGTGCTGCTCGCACTATAGTCTCGTTGTTGGTGGCTATCGCCAATTCTAGGGAAGCCTGGTTTCCAAAAAACGAAGGTCTATCAAGATCGGGTTAGTAACTCGAAATATGAATGATTTGTCTTTTAGCCAACAATTTCATAATAGCATCGATAAAATATTACTAAAGTAAGTAATATTTTATCGATGATAATAGTAAGGTCTCTCTTTCCAGTTGCATCCACCAGATTACGCTTCAGAGCTCATAGTACGCTATAATCATGGTGGGCATATGTGGCACTGCATATTACAATAGAGCAATAGTACTTTTTTACAGGAAAACCAGACCAATGGATCATTAGCGGCCAACTTGTCAGATTTTTAAGGTTGCCTAAGGAGATCTGACACAGTCTAAAGACTGTCTATCCAGCTATAACAGCCAACGGCCTAACTAACGTAGGTAGGTACTTAAATTTTCTACGTGGGCCGTAGCGTAGTTCAGGTAAACGTATAGGCGTGCGTGTTACCATCCCATTTATATTACTCAGTACCTATGTAAATGGAAGTATACCTCTTCAGCTGAAGCTGAAACAGCAACTTGCAGCCTAGTATTAGTAGGCATGGCTGTCGAGGGTCTCTCCATCACCTCCAAACTACCGGAGCCACTCGCCGTGTTAGACTCGTAATGCTGCAGTTCTACCATCAGGGCCTGCTTCCTGTTGAACAACTCCGTGATAGCTTGGCGGTCTTCTTCCGTCGGGAGCGCCTTGGCCGTGGCCACTGTGCTTTCTTGGTAAGGAGGGTAGCCCAACACTGTTTTGTTAAAAACGGTTAGTTTTGTTGTGTTTACCAACGTTATTAAAAGAAATTCACAAAATCCGTCATCAGTAAATCACTACATAGTATAAAACAAAGTAGCTTTCTCTGTCCCTATATCCCTTTGTATGCTTAAATCTTCAAAACTACGCATCGGACGAGGAGAGGAAGGTTTTTATGCCCATGCGAAGCCGGGGCGGGTCGCTAGTAATCTATAAATTATTTTCTGATTCTTGTGACCGCTTTTTCTTTATCTTTGCTAACTTTTCCGTAATAAACAATTATTGAAAAACAAAATCACAGAATACAAGTTCATCTAAGTAGCATATATAACTAACATAAACGCGGACTTTTTTTCAAACTGCCCGAAAAATGGTCCTTCGAGCAGTTGGGTAAAAATAGAATATGGCGTACCTAGGTTATTATAAATTAACAATCACCTTCCCCTCTATCCGAGACGCAAACAAGGTCCGGCGTTCCCTCAGACCGGTAATCGACCAGCAACATGGCCGCTGCTGAACTCCTCATTTGCACACGTCGAAGTACCCTTCCTGTGTGGCCCTCGCGCCAATCTATGCGGCCGTTTGCCCAGCAGCAGGCTAACGCTTCTCCTGACCATTGTAACGATACTGTGTTTTGTTTCGACTGAAAGTTCATAAGAAAAATATATTTTGAGACACCTAAAATACTGCCTTGAGGAACACCGTTGTGTTAATTTTTAGATTTTTTACTATATTTTAATTTGACACAAAAGCAGGAGTTACTCAAGGATGTATTTTCGGACCCATTTATTCCTGCTGCAATAGAATAGAGCCTATGGAAAGAAGGTATCTCTATAATGTTTTCGTATTTTGCAATTTTTGTTTATTCTTGATGTACTTAGTTGAACAGATACTTAACGCTACTATTTGCCTAGACACCAAAAGCGAGAGATCTCAACACTCTTCTATTAAAGGTACCTTAACTCTCCACAATCGTATTCCCTCTTCATATATGCCGATAGTTCCATTATCGAGCCCGTAAGCGAATTTTACGTCAGAGATTTGCGATAAGCATATCACAGGACCTGTTTCTGCTAGTTCAGTGACAAATTGATTGTGCTTCAGGACTCTGATGTAGGAATCCTCACAGCCGATAAGAAGCTAAAACATTTATATATAGGTAAATATTGCAGATTGCCAAGATAAAGACAAGACAAAAGTGAATTTTAAGTAGTATTGTTACACTTATGAAGTTATATATCTAGATGACATGATTAAAAACTGTCCCCATAAATAAGTTGTCCGTACTTATGCATTTCTCAAATGAATAACAATAAGGTCAGTAAGTACCTAAGACAATACATGCAATATAAGTTGCAGGTATTCATACTAATAAAGAGTGAGACAAATTGGCAGGTAGAATACGTGGATGTTATAATCATAGGTATAAAGGTAAATAAGTAGATAAATCACCTCGTTTTCGCCATCCTTATCAAAATCAAAAGTGATCATTGAGCAAACTTTTCCTCCAACAACATTCCAAAACAACTCGTCCCCCTGCCAGTTCAGGCCTTGTACGGAGCTATTTCCGCCAACAATGGCCAAGGTCTCATAATACTTGCCAAAGGTCCCGGTGATGATGACGTTCACGCCATCTTGAGCCTCTTTGAAGAAGAGGTCGGTGTTATCGTGGACATCGTAGGCTGAAAGAGAACGTCTTTCATAGTTAGGTTTTGAATATTTTGTCAAACAATATAGTATATCTGTGTCGACTGCCACAAACCCATTACTTTTAAGAATAATTGAAATGTAACTTGATACTTCCCGCTGAGCGCTGACTGAAATGCTGACTGCACGCACTAGACGTTTGGAGGAGGTTCCTTATAACCCAAGCCTATCTACTGATTCCCAATGACATTAACTACGTATTTCTGTCGGTTCTTCTTTTATGGTACTTACCAAGAATTTGCGTCGGTGATCCAATAAGCAGCATATCTCTCCCAGTGTCAAGTTTCAATGGGCCGGCTGCTAGAGCGATCACTGCTTGGCTGAGGTTGAGTTCAGATATTTCTCCATGTGCTTGTGAGCGCTGCGCTCGTCCGCTGACCACGCCACCGTGAGGGTGGTGGATTATTATCTACGGAATTTATAAAATTGTAAAAATTACATCTATGGGATAAGAGTTGATAAAGCTGTTACACAGAAAGTAGCTAGTAATATAAAGAACTAAGTTGAAAGAACCCACATAAGAAAGTGGGATAAGGAATTTAAAGGAAAAGAAAAAGTTGATAAAGTTACAGATGAAGTGAGTACAGTTTTAGACTGCTTTTCATCAGGTGAGTATATAGTAACTACTTACTTAAATAAGTCAGTATTTACTTTTTTAGTTTAAGTAATTAGTTTAGGGGGAAAAAAAGATACATATATGATAGGATTGAGATTTTCTCTAAGCTTATGTTGCACTAAATATTAAAATATTATCTTTGCTAGGTATATGGTTATATGCCAAATTAAAGACTTGAGTTAGTCGTGCGTGCTCATGTATCTAGCCAATCATTTATTTCTTTGTTTTTCTCATATATATGAAAGTCATACTTTGTCGTAACCAGCTGAGGCCGTGAGATATGGATGCATGCCATCGTATTTCGCAACGGTTACTATATTGGGCGTAACTTTGTGGTTCAATTCGAGTTTGAAAACTGGCTGAACTTTGGATATTTCCATTACTGTGGCCGATATTGCTTTGTTTTAGGTTTGTACTGTGGGACGTTGGTAAGGGGTATAAGAAGTATGGTGTATCGTCAGTCACTATGGCAACCGCTTTGCTGTTATGAGTTACTACCACCATCTCTAAAAACCATTCAAGAACGATTGAGTAAGGGAGATATCGCCTTACATCATGTATTGTGCTGTCTCCCTTACTCACCGGATCTTGCATGGTTTAAAGAGATGGTGGTAAGCTTAAAAAAAGGTAAGGTTAAAAAAGTTTTATTCATAAACCCATAACACTAATTCGTATGTTAGCGGCAAAGCTGTATGATTTTTGGTTCAGTTTTATATTTTGACAAAAAATTGGATTTTATATTTTGACACATTTTGCAAAAACATCAGAAAAACAAAACGTACATACACCTATTTTTATTTCAAAGTGCATTTCCTGTTTCCTGTTGTCAATCATTGTCACCAAATGTCATTGTGACGGTTCTCGTCGCGTTTTGTGTCAGTTTTTTTCAGACAGCAGAAATTGTTTCACGTATCGGTATTGTTTGGGTGAAAAATAAAATAAAATCTTTAAGTTTAACACAATATACTCATTAATTGATCATTCGTGATATGTGTTTATTGAAAACCAAATGGGTAGTGAACTGAACATCGAAACAACGGAGACCAGGTACGATTTCATTAATTGTTATTTTCGGCTTTCATTGCGCAATTGCTATATCATTGTATCATGCTGGGCTTAGAATAGCTTCATGTTTAATTTCAAATCTCACCTGTTGTTCACCTGATGTCTTTCATTTTATAGGTTCACAGAAAACCATTTGTTATGCCAAGAATCTTTCTGCCATGTTTCCTTTGGACTAAATATATTCTGTCAATTTTTTATCATGTCATTATTGGCATCTTGAGGTAATTTCATTGCTCAATAGTTTATTAATTACACAGCTAATTTACTAGCCACTAAATAATATTTATTTTATTGGAGTACATATTAATTTTTTTATTTTAAGGCACTATCATCATTCATTGTTCTAGCTTCAATAGTTGTAGATTATCTTCCCCTTCATCGGTTCTTGAGACAGTTTTTTATTTTTAATATCTCAATTTTGTAATGTAATTATTTATATATTTTGGTAGTTTTTGTTTGTTGTGGCGCTAGTGTCACCACAATATAATAAGATAGGAATTAAATTGGACATGATGGGCTACTGTAAAATCAATCCAAATTTGGTACTGCCAAAGTACAGAAATATCATAATTTCATCTAAATCTTTTCAGCGGTTAAGCCGGGAAAGCGTTACATCCCCATTTATTATATAATACAATGTGGGTACAGCTTAACCTGTGTGATTTATCCTTTTTTTTTTTGTAAGGTTATTTTTATACTGAAGCAGAAGATTCTATTTTATTATCCAATTGATATCAATAGTACCTATAACAACTATTGATATCAACTATATTGACAGAGAATTTCCGGATACATCTAGTAAAAAGTGAATTGTGTAGTCCCATTCTAGATAACCTTTAAATTACGAAGGAATACCAATTTTGATGACAAAACATTTACTATACTATGTCCTTTCAGAGTATAAACAAAGCGTACCACCAATGGGATTTATAAAGCAAGTTGTTTTGTGTTTCTGATGTCTTGTGTGCATTTTATTCAATTTTTTTGATACTTACATCATTTCTTTAAATTTTTCTTTTGATATGTGATACCATGGTATCACACACAAATGAGTGTCTCAATAGTTATTCCACTTGACCCATGATTTTTAAGGAAAAGTTTAAAACTGGAACAATTTTCATTTTGTAAACCTAGCTTTTTTTTAAATTTCTACTACTATCACTGTGCTATATCTAACTTTACACTAAGATTTACAAATCATGCAGTCAAATGTCCAAACACATTTAAATTTAGATTTGTTGAATTGCATTTTTAATTACTATGTATAATTTTAATAATACATTGCCTTTGGATGATAAAATCCCATATAATACAAACTACAAAACAGTATAATGGCATTAAATTGTTTTATAATGTGTTTGAGTGTTTGGCAAATAGTATGTGACTTCACACTAAACAAACATATTGCATCACATACTTTTGAAGATAATTCAAGTTTGTGCATTGTAACTGTTGTTTGATGTTGAATGAAAATCCTGTTTTGTTTGGAATTTCAGTGTAGTGAGCAGGACATGGATTGGAAGTATTTTGTCCTTTGTATGGAAGTAAGACCCGTTCAAATTTCCAGTTAATGTCTATCAATGCTTTTTTTGCAATGTTACATTTTATTAATTTGCACTTATTTAAGTTGCTTGCAATGCAATGTCAAATATTGGATTTTTCTTACGTAAAATTACTTAAAGAACAATTCGCACATAATTATAGTGCTTTTATTTTAAAACTAGCCGTTCCCCGCGGTTTCACACGCCTTTGGTGTGTATGTACTATTTATAGCCTATAACCTTTCCTATGAATTAGGCTATCAGATGCAAAAATATTTTTCCAAAGCTGAAGTTCTCTAGTTATAATCATTTAAACAAACTTCAATTAGTATATAGATGTTAAAATCTTAAATGTCCTAAACAGATTGCCCTGCGTCCCACCTCATATTTGTATAATTTTTGTCACAGATGATCTAAAAAAAATTATACATCTTGGCAAGTTTCTGGCCTTGCTTCGTCTTAGTCGCCATCAGGCGCAGGTTATAAATAAAAATAATACCATGAGGCTGAGATGGCTTAGGAGCCTTGACATGGGGGTGTGTACATGCAGGGTAAAAGCATTAGCATAATTATTTAGTTTTAGCTGATTTAGCAAATACATTCTGACTAACCTGTCAATCAAATTGAATTACATTATGTAAGTGCTAACATGCTGTTGTTCTAGTCAATCATGTGCCTGTCTTGAGCCAGTGTTAATTTGCATTTTTTTTGTAGTGTGAAGTGTTAATATAAGGTATTAGATGAACAATGACATTTGATTTAAAATTACTTTTTTTTTTTTAGTTGGACTGGTGGATGGTTCAGCTGGACTCGTCAGTCAGATGAAATGCTAAGGAATGTCGAGAAAAAGATACTATCATGTAAGTTTTTTTATTGTTTATTTTTTTTACGTATTTTTGAATTTTGCCTGCACAATTTCGCATAACATAGCTTTCGAACTGGCATAGGTACCATTCGAAAATAATTCGCAATAATATCATCGCGATAATTTGATTCGCTGCAGCGGTTTTCGATTTAATAAATGATCGAGCGGGTTTACTACCCCCAATAATGATCGAGCCAGCGTACTGCGCACCAACTTCTTTCGAATCCACGTTTCACATGGGGTTTCCGAATACATTTACCTTCTTTTAGGTAAATAAAAAAAATTACGGTAACCGCCAGCAATCTGCAACCTAAACTTTTAAAAAAATCAGCAAATCATTTCAAAATGAGCTTACGCAATGAGCTATTATTTTTATAGCCATTCCCCCATAGCGCGCCGTGGTTGAACCTCGTGGGGTCTTTATTACTCGTTTCCTTAATACTAATCATCTGTGTTCATCCTTGCAATTTATTTACCATTATAGCTAATATACTTGTATGATTCCTGAAGCAATTCATTGCTGCCTACACTTGGTCCTAGAACATAGATTACTGACGCGCCAAAGTATACAAAGACAGCAGTTGAACAAATATCTAAAAAAAAACTATGCTTCAAAGCAATTATATTACATGAGAAGTCGTTATGTTGTGTTAAAAATTGTGGCATTATTGTTGGTCACTAATAGGCATACATTAATAGAAGGTTGCTTACATTGAGGACATGCCCCACGGCCCAAGGAACAGTGGGAGAGGCTAATCACAGTGTGGTGAGCGTGGTCAAATATTCGTAAAAGTTGACCAGAATATATGTCTCGAAATAGAGTCACCGGAATTGCTTATCGAATTACCTAAAGAGAGTCTTGTAATCTTATAAAACAGAGCTAAAAACATTCAATTTTTTAACCGACTTCATTAAACTTGCTGTTTCCCGCAGCTCCGCCCGCGTGTGACTCAGTTATTCGCGCCCAAAATTAACCTATGTTTGAACCCTAGACCCTAACTATATCCATACCAAATTTAATCAAAATCGATTCAGCGGAAAGCGTAACAGACAGACTTTAGCATTTATAATATACTAGCATTCCCTCGGTAACAGTGCTTTTTCCCGGAATGAAACGTACCCTATGTTCTTCTCAATACTCCTAGCTATGTGTATGCAAAATTTCAGGAAGATTTGTTTAGTAGATAGGGCGTGAAGAAGTAATAAACAAACAAACATATATACATTATTATTATATTATACAAATTCACTTACGCATTTATAATATTAGTTGGATTATTAAGTGTAAAAGTATGGATTCACAAAACTGTGGTAGGTACTGTAGGATGCACTGTGCACAGCTGAGTCCGGGTTGAGTCAACCTTTGTGCATCTGAAAAGACAGCTGCATCCGGTTTCGATACATTTGACAAAACTGTTATCGCTCGCAATTCTTGGCGTAACAGTTGCACCATGATTAACTAAGTATGTCGTCATTCGTACATGTTCTATTGATAAAATTATCAGCAATCTATATGTTTATCAATAGTTTTTATATCAAGTCGTTGTTTTTTTATGTTCTAGCAAATGACGCAAAAAACAGGTCTAATAGACTTTAAAAAACCATTATGGTTGAACGATTTTCGCATCTTTTGACTAAAATTGTACATTGGGTTAGTATCAGAAGGTCTAGTAAGTCGTAAAACCTGGCATTTTTTATCTTTCTGTGCTGTGTTGTACGGACCCTAGGTGCGCGAATACAACTAGCACTTGCCCGATTTATTTATTACAGGTCGTTAACAACATCCCTACCAAATTTCATCACAATCGGTCCAGCAGTTTAGCCGTGAAGAGGTGACAGACAGACAGACAGACTTTAGCATTTATAATATTAGTATGGATAAGTATGGATACTGCGATGGTTCGACGACCCAAAGTGGATTCTGGCCTTCGATATAAGTCCTCTCCATTCCCCCCTATTCTTCGTCATCCCTTGCCAGTCGGCTCTTTGTAGACTTCCAGGTTTCTGCACCCTTCATCCCTCCAACGATTTATTTATTATTCAACTAGCGGCCCGCCCTGGCTTCGCATGGACATAAAAACTTTCCTCTCGAGTCACTCTATTTATTAAAAAAAAACGCATCAAAATCCGTTGTGTAGTTTTAAAGATTTGAGTATACATAGGGACAGAGAAAGCGACTTTGTTTTATACTATGAAGTGATAGTGATGTTATTATTTTGTGCTCGTAGGTATTTTTTTTTATCACAATATCCGTAACAAAAAATACGGAAATGCTTCGTAGTGATAATAGCTATTACAAAAAGCAGATAAGTGGGTATATTTGCGAAGGTCGACAGTGGTTAGAAATAATATTAGTCACTTACTTGAGTACGACGTCTAACATGAATCATCATGACTTTGTGTTTTTTAAGTTGAATATACTTTGGAAATCCTTATCTCGAAATCTTATTATCCACTGTCAAGTGAATTGTTTAAATATACATTTTGCATATAATCACTACATAATATAAAACACAGTCGCTTTCTCTGTCCCTATGTATACTCAAATCTTTAAAACTACACAACGGATTTTGATGCGTTTTTTTTTAATAAATAGAGTGACTCTAGAGGAAAGTTTTTATGTCCATGCGAAGCCAGAACTCTGATTTTGAGAGTCTACATATCTTTTATAAACTGTTAGGTATTTTTGTAATCCCCGACGCAAAAAGATGGTTGTTATAATTAGGTGTTCAATTCTGTTATGAATTTTTGTAAGTCTCCAATTTATATTTGGTACTAGCGACCCGCCCCGGTTTCTGTGCTATATAATACATGTAATACAAACGTTCCTCTTGAATCACTCTATCTATTAAAAAAACCGCATCAAAATCCGTTGCGTAGTTTCTAAGATCTAAGCATACATAGGGACAGACAGCGGGAAGCAACTTTATTTTATACTATATTTAGTGATAGTGAAGTCAAAAAAAAATATCTTTGTCTACGACAAGGTCATGAATGATATGTATATTATTAAAACGTAAAATATTTAGAATGACATTATTATCTGCATTTGGTTAATAAATTTATAATCTGCCCTTTGATTTCATGCGTTACTCATGTTTATTTTAATGTTGAAGGTTATTCATAAACAAATAATTATAACAGTTTTGGTTTTAATAATGCACTTTGTTTAATGTCCGAGAATAATATCTATAATTTTATCCCCTAATTAATAAAAAATAACAAACTGGCCGCTTTAACTGAAATGCGTCTTGGCTCTTTCTTTCACGGTGAATTTCGATAAGAGAGAAAGGGCCAAAACATATTTTACTTAAAAAAAAAAAAAGAAGGTTATCTTGTCCAAGTGCCGGGCACTCTTTTGTTGTGCTGAATGTACTCAAAAAATAAATATTCCGCATTTTTTTAGATATAAAAACTGCGTACAAACGTTTTTACGTGGACATCGGCTCCGTAGTGGGACAGAGCGACAAAATCTGGACAATATCCCTCAATGACGAGTCTACGAAGACGCCCCTGGTGATGCTGCATGGCATGGGCGCGGGCCTGGCGCTCTGGTGCCCCAACCTGGACGCCTTGGCTGCCACGCGGCCCGTTTATGCCATGGACCTCCTAGGTAAGCTTGTTATACATGTATAACGTTATACTTATATAAAAAAAAAATGATATTAGAAATATACACTTATATTTAATTCGATAGTTATACAATGAAGTTAGGGTCGTGGAGTATAAGCACAAAGTTGGTGACGGAAGAACAGCAGTAATGTACGTTATACACTAAGTCAATATGATATATCAAACTTATCTCATTTCGTGTAGGTGACACGGTCAATTGACCATGTACACTCAGGTGTCGGCTCTTCTGACGTGGTTCCTTTAACAACTGGACCACAGAGGCAGTAGTCATCCGACTATGTAGACGACTCAAGATGCCGCATGACATGGACGGGCCTCTCTGTGTCTGTTCCAGACAAAAATAAATGGTGAACTTGCTTCGGATTTGACCCAAACAAGCCCTTTTAAAAATGACCACTGTAGAAAAACTTGTTCACTTTGTATTGGCGCATTTCTCAAAAAGAGCATATTTTTTTAAATGAGCGCATTGTCCACTGGCCGCAAAATAAGAATTTCGCAGTTGGTGCAATTATTAAAACGCTCTCTTTGCAAAATGTACACTTCGCACAATACCCATTTTGAAGAATGCACCACAAAGGGGGCTTTAATAAGCTAACTGTTACCTTCACAAAATGAAGAGACACCAAGAAAAAGCTATCTAATTATGGATTTACTAGCGACCCGCCCCAGCTTCGCATGGGCATAAAAACCTTCCTCTTGAATCACTCTATCTATTAAGAAAACCGCATCAAAATCCGCTGCGTAGTTTTATAGATTTAAGCATACATAGGGACAGAGTAAGCGGCTTTGTTTTATACTATGTAGTACTCATACTCCTTAAATACAGGCTTCGGCCGCAGTTCCCGCCCGAAATTCGGAAAAGACGCGGACAAAGTGGAGGCACAATGGGTGGAGTCAGTTGAAGAGTGGCGGCGAGA
The DNA here is from genome assembly GCA_947044815.1 of Apomyelois bistriatella. NCBI lineage: Eukaryota > Metazoa > Arthropoda > Insecta > Lepidoptera > Pyralidae > Apomyelois > Apomyelois bistriatella. Next base: position 3,095,639 of record OX345705.1, read on the forward strand.
GGTCAACCTTAGTCAGATCATACTGCTGGGGCACAGCCTTGGCGGATACATAGCAACAGCGTATGCCTTGAAATACCCTGAAAGGTAAAACATAATTTATTTATTAATTTACATAACTTTATTGTACGAAAATTTAAAAAAAAATACGGACTTAATGCTAAAAGCATTCTCTCTCAGTCAACCATTACCAATATTCATTCATAACATGTTTGGTACCAAGCAATAACTGTATTACTTTGGTTTACAAAATAAAGAATTTAACTTAAACTACCTCACGATCTCTGACACGGTTTTCTTGGCACTAGTTGGCAGCTTCGGCTTGAATAGCTCGGCCAGCAACCAACGTGCTTTCCAAAGCAACGAAACCATCTTTCAGACAATCAGTTGATTCAAGCCTGCAGCCTACTATATGTCTTAATAGGTGTACTTTAAAAATCTTTTTCAAAGTAAGATTCGAATCCATACTAATATTACAAATGCGAAAGTCTGTCTGTCTTTCACAAATAAACCGCTGGACCGATTTTGATGAAATTTGGTATGGGTATAGTTGATGATCGGAGGTCAAACATATTTTATGACTCGATATACCAACGCGCGAATATACCACGCGGGCAACAGCTAAAGCAACCACCTAGAGCACAAGAGTAGAAAGTTAATAACTTTGAATACCCCACGTGTGTGGTCTCATGAGACCGGTATTCGGAGGACCAATTAACAAGTAGTTGCTTCTTACGACGATAGAGTAGGGTGGTTTATTTTAAGCCACCCTTTTTTTACGTCAATATCTCTATAAAATGTCAGCGTTTAAGTGTGACCTATGACCTTTGTTATTACTGGGCACATATGTGGTACAAACATATAAACTGTATTGATTATTATGTTTCCAAGGACAATTAAGTTAACTGAAATGAAACTTACGCGTTGACATAGTCCGTTGCTAGGGCTTTTGGAACGGCCATTAATATGTCAGACGTGAAATATACTGATTACTTTTGGTCCCCGATAAATAAATATTATAGGTATTACTAGCGACCCGCCCCGTCTTCGCATGGCCATGAAAACCTTCCTCTTGAATCAGTCTACCTATTTAAAAAAACCGCATCAAAATCCGTTGCGTAGTTTTAAAGATTTAAGCATACAAAGGGACATAGGGACAGAGAAAGCGACTTTGTTTTATACCATGTAGTGATAATACATTTCAGGAGAATCTCATACTCACTAACTGGCCTTTATGCTTTATGCAAGCGTCCAACGCTACGGTAACCACTTTCCATCAGGTGTATATAAAAAAAAAAACAATGAATAATAATAGATTAATAAGTTATCTTTTTAAGAATCTGTGTGTCGATAGATGGCGTTAATATGTTTCAGTATGGGTACGCTATTGGTACGTTACAAATCGGCCGTTTCTTTGTATGGGGGCTTACCATCTGTACTAGAAGCACAGATTACAGTATTCTATACTAGGACAGATAATCAACCGCCATATAAAGAAACGCGCCGATTTTTAGTGTACTAATATAGTCATCCCCGTTCTGAGACATATTAACGCCATCTATCGATCACTTAAGACACTGTGATTCTAAATCCAATAACTTATTAAATAAAACACTAGGTTGTGGTAGGATGACGATATTTTAAAAAATCTTGTTTAAATAATACACACTTATTTTTTCGCTAAAATAAGTGGGTTCTTAATTAAACTAATTTTTTTCAATCCTTGTAGCGCCACCTATTAGGAAGAAAAGCTGGAAACATGTAGTCACATTGCCTAATAAAAAGATTTAGTTCCTTTTATTGCCAATAGTTGGCGCTACAAGAATGGAAAAAAATCGAATTTAGCTAAGGAAAAAAGAGTGTGAATTATTAAAACATGATTTTTTAAAGTATCGTCATCCTATCACAAACTGATTTAGAGCTTTATTTATTAAGTTACTAGGTTTTTGGAAAAACACCAAGAAAATAAATATTAATCCTGGTCTCCCGGCGAGTGTCGATGGGGTCAGTGACTATAAAGGTATAGCCGACTCCTTTAAAGAGCATTTTTCGGTAAAGCCTTCTTTGGGTTCGGTGGTGGAGGATTTCAATATTGAGTTGCCAACAGGGAGTGTTGTCGTACAGTATCAGGCAAAGGAGGTGGCCGAAGTAATTAAGGGGATGACGAGGGGTAAATCACCGGGTCATGATGGCCTCAGTATTGAACACCTCCAGCACGCGGGTCCACATGCTCCCCGAATATTGTCCATGCTCTACTCATTGTGCGTGAGTCACTCTTACCTTCCGACGGATTTTATGAAAACGGTAGTAATACCCATAGCCAAAAATAAAACTGGTGACCTTACAGTCAAAAGCAATTATAGGCCTATTTCGTTGGCCACCATAATAGCAAAGGTGTTTGACGGGTTGCTTAACACACAGCTAAATAATTGTGTGAGCCTGCACGATAATCAATTTGGGTTTAGGCCCAAATTATCTACCGAGAGTGCCATACTGTGTTTGAAGCACACCGTCAGATATTATGTGGCTCGTAAGACCCCTGTATATGGGTGTTTCCTCGACCTATCGCAGGCTTTTGACTGGGTAATGTATAATATTATGTGGAAAAAATTAATCAATATTAACCTACCCAAAGAACTAGTGTCCATCTTTAAATATTGGTACATGAACCAGGTCAACAGCGTGCGATGGGCTGGGGTGATGTCCGATCCATACGTACTTGAATGTGGCGTGAGGCAGGGCGGGTTAACTTCTCCTTCGCTTTTTAATATATATATGAATGAACTGATTGTCGCACTCAGCAGTCAATATATAGGCTGTTACATTGATGGTGTGTGTGTTAATAATCTGAGCTACGCTGATGATATGGGGCTGCTGAGTGCGTCAATCAGTGGCTTAAATAAGCTTTTGAAGATCTGTGAAAGTTACGCAGTTAGTCATGGGTTGAAATACAATGTCGCAAAAAGCAAGTACATGGTCTTTGAGTCAGCTAGCGCTAGGTGTCCACGTGAGCTGCCAGCTGTGATACTGAACGGAGTTCCGATGGAAAGAGTGGAGCAGTTTACCTACCTAGGACACATAGTTACGGTTGACCTCAGAGATCATGCTGATATGGAGAGGGAACGGAGGGCGTTTTCAAGGAGGGCAAATATGCTGGCACGCAGGTTTGCGCGTTGCTCAGACCAGGTAAAAATAACTTTGTTTAGAGCGTACTGCACTTCGCTGTACACTTGCAGCCTGTGGGCTAGTTATTCGCAAAAGGCCTGCAACGCTCTCCGTGTCCAATTGAACAACGCTTTTCGGGCGGTATTGGGGCTGCCTCGACGCTGTAGCGCATCAGGTATGTTTGCAGACGCACGGACGGACTGCTTTCACGCAACATTGCGTAAGCGGGCCGCATGCATGGTGCGCAGGGTACGAGGCAGCTCTAACGCCGTACTGACAGCGATTGCCGAGAGAGAGGACTGTCTGTATCTAAGGCATTGTTGTGACAGGCATGTCCCGTGTAGCCGAGCCGAAAGACAGTATTGATTATATTTAATTGTATTTTTAATTTCGATTTGATTTCAATATTTCAATATGTATTAATTTATTTTATATTTAAATATAATGTTTTGTGATTTCGATGTTCAATTATGTAATTATTATTCGAGCGACGACTGTAGAAATGTCATTTTAAATTATGGGCCATAATTCGCCTGAAATAAACAAATTTTATTTTATTTTTATTACTAGCTGTTCCCCGCGGCTTCGCCCCGCGTGGGACTTGGTTATATCGCGCCCAAAAGTAGCCTATGTTTGACCTCAGGTCTTTAACTACATCCCTACCAAATTTCATCACAATCGCTCCAGCAGTTTAGCCGTGAAGAGGTGTCAGACAGACAGACAGACTTTCGCATTTATAATATTAGTATGGATTAGTATGGAAGTATGGATAATCTCAGTTTCCCAAGTGATCGATAGATGGCGTTAGTAAGTCTCAGTATGGGGAGACTACATTGGTACACTAAAAATAGGCGCGCTTCTTTCTTTTTTCTTAGGTCGAATATCTGTGCTAGTATAGCATTCTATAATCTGTGCTGGAACCAACGGCTTTACGTGCATTTACGCAATAATACCAACGAAACAAACTCAATTCGCAGGGTCCGCCATCTAATCCTAGCCGATCCATGGGGCTTCCCTGAACGGCCTTCGGACATTTACGAAAAATTCCAAGTGCCATTTTGGGTTCGCGCCGTGGCCGTAGCGGTCCAACCATTAAACCCTCTATGGGCGGTGCGCGCGGCCGGGCCTGCTGGGAAGTGGCTTGTTAGCAAGACAAGGCCGGACATATCTAGGAAATATGTCAACTACGTGAAAGATGCCGAGACTATCATACCCGAGTACATTTATCAGTGTAATTCTCAGACGCCTAGGTGAGTCTACTAGACAATAATGTAATGTAAATAGCCTTTTCTGCGCCCTGTGCGAGCTTCTATAACTGCGACCTTGTTTTTTTTTTAGATAATACAAATATTCTAACCCCTCTAATAGTCCTGCCTGGTCTGGCAATTTTTTTGCGCCCCCCAAATCTACGCCCTGAGCCTGGGCACCGGGACACCGCCATATTTACGGCACTGGTAGGCGACACGGTCAATCGATGCACACACTGGTGTCAGAGTTCTCTCGGCCTCTGATGTGGTTAAACGACTACCAGATGGCAGCCGACACCAACGGCTTAACGTGCCTTCAAGACCGGAATCATCGTTATTATCAGACAATCAGGTGATTCACGCCTGCAATGTCCTAACCAAACTGGAAACAACTAAACAAAGTATGCTTCCCGTGGGAATCGAACCCACGAATTGAGGATCTACAGGCAAACTTTTCGAATGGTGAAAGAATTTTTGAAATCGGCACAGTAGTTTGAGTTTATTCATTACAAACATAAACACAAAAATTCAAATCTTTCCTGTTAATAATGAACGAATGAATGAATAAAAATTTATTTATTCAAGTGACCATGATGATAATATTAGTATAGATATGTTATGTATGTTATATTTCCAGCGGAGAAAGTGCCTTCCACACATTGATGCACGGCTTTGGCTGGGCCAAGAACCCGATGGTCCGTCGGATGGACAAGCTGTCTCCGTCGCTGCCCATCACCGTGTTGTATGGATCCCGGTCGTGGGTCGATAACAGCACAGGGCAAGTGCTGTCCGAGCATAGAAAGGCCAAGAATACTTATGTACAGGTTTGTATCTTCATTTTTGATTTTTTTTTGATAGTCGTATAGACATGGTACATCTGACGGTTAAGTCGTCTAACTAAATAGTTTAAATACAACGTCCAATAAACGTTCTTGCAACGAAATTATACAACAATCAAATAATGGTCTTCATTAAAATGTTTACTTAACAAAGATCTAAGTCGTAAGGCTTTAAAAGGTTTTTTAAAATCATAAACATCGTGTAAAGTTTATTTTTAAAACATCTAAACAACCGATTGGTTTATAAACGTTTTAAAAAAAGTGTAATATGACAATCTTTAGTGACATTCCATAAAGGTATTACTGTAACCATTATCCTTTTATTCAACAGTTGGTTTTATTAATGTAAAACAAAAACTTTATTAAAACATACAGTTATTGATGAAGCTGTTATATTCCTTTTATTTAACAACATGTTGTATGGATGTTAAATTATGACTTTAATAAATCAAGAAGTTGACATCTTGTGGTTTTAGTTAGTAATTCATAACTTTTGAAGAAAGCAACAAAAATGGATATTTAAAAGTGGAACCGGTATATACGTTTATATGATTTCATTTCTAAGGGGTTTATTCTAGTTTTGCGGATTCCTAAAACAAATAGCAATGGCGCTCGATCGCAGTCGTGTAAAAAACATTTACTTGACTAAAGGGTATATTAATCTCACATAACATAGTGTACCGCTGACTTTACTACAATGGCTAACCATTTTATAAATAATATTATAAATTGTCAAAATTTCGAATATCCTTGGAGGGCGACATTAAATAACTAAATATCATCATATATAATATCAATAAACTGAGATTCCCATAGAAATCTAGACGTTATCTTTGCCATCTATTTCATCATAATAAAACATTTAAACATAGCTTGTTTTATTTCTATTTAACCTTTTTGTCACATAAAATCACTATTAGGATGTTTTTAACGTTAACCGAAGGAATAAAAATAAAGCCTTTTATTAATAAAATTTTAAAACATCTTAACAACTTTAAAGTCCAATAAACAGTGTATAAAGGGAACACCGAACTTTTTATAAAACATGATGGTCAGTTTTTAAACCTTTAAACGATTTCTGGTCACGTAAAAGTTTTCCCTGTATTTTTTATATAACGTTTAAGTCGTTCCTTAACTTTTATATTTATTATATATACCGTTATTTAACTATTTTTGTTAGCATGTTAACCTTTATTTAACCATTACGCGACCAATAGGTCTTACAAAGTGCGCCACTTTCGCCTTTTATAACCGTTTACCTTACATTTATATACCTAATGCAATAAGACTATGAGTTGGATGAAAACGTTGTCTCAAGTTCTCAACTTCTATAAGACTTCATTTTGCTAGTTGGGAAAAAGATTAATTACATGTTCTAAATTTTCACGCCTTTCGCGCGGTTAGAGTATTCGAGAGGGTGCGCAAAATTTAGGACTTAGAAAATTATTCGGAGTGATTTCGCACGTCATATTGACACTCATTTTTTATTATCCCATGTCTTAGAAGAAGAAAGTTATTTCACTTTAAAATGGTTACATATAACATCCATTGTGTTACAAAGCAAATAAAGAAATGATCGATAAATTATACTCGTTTTGACAACCAGGTAATCAACGGCGCCGGACACCACGTTTACTTGGACAAGCCGGATCTCTTCAACAAATTCGTCCTAGAAGCCTGTGCATTGGCTGACAACGCTACCGACAAGGAGAGCCCTAAGAACGAAGAAACAACAGAGCCCAGCGCCAAGTCTACCGCCTCTTGATAGCAACATCACTCGTTAAATATTTTCTAAATAAATATTTGAAGGAGGGGTGAACTTTAACGCCATCCCACCTAAAACCGCGCCTTAGTAAAGCTTTGAGGAGACTGCCGTGATTTGCGATTCGGCGAGTGAAATTGCTAGTTTCAAAACCAAAGATTTTTACATGACTGCTCAAACTGCTCATAGACTGTTTTGTCTTTTGAAGTGTTGTTGTTTTTAGAAAGTGACTACCCGACAAATTTCCTAGTCCCTTACCATGTGACTAAGGCGTATGCCAGCGGCGAATGTCGACATGTGACGTGGAGGTTTCTTGGACTCGTCGAAATGTTAAATGTATACACACTGAAGTTAGAGCCTTAAATGTACGTCGGGAACAGGCATACGCTCGTGCATTACTTACAGGCTATGTTGCAAGGATTATTTATGATTTATTACACTTCAGATAAAATTTACACATTATGAGTGTTATGCTTTTAAGACGCGCAATTTCAGCCGATAGCGATCACAAGCCATTTTGAATTGAAATGTTTTTGCGTGTTATTTACGGGGCCATGTTTACTTGAAATTAAAAAAAAAAGTACTAAGTGTGGGTTTTCAATATGTTGTATAATAATATGGATGGATGGAACAGGCACTAGCAATGATTGTTATGTCAAGAAGGTAATTTATATATTTATTAAAATAAAATAAAAATGAGACGTACATACAGAGTATAGTATACGTATTAGGAATTAATGATAGATAGAATATTGCCATTAAAATTTATTAATATTAAAATTGGCCGTTTATATTGGACATCAAAATAGTTCCTATCATTGACTCTGAATTATAGATATTAAAAAAAAAAAACACTTGTAAGATACAGTGTTGTCGACTTTGTTTGTGTCGCGTTTGAATTTATTTTTAACCCCATTTATTTCTGTGTAAATTCATATCTTCAATGTGATAGGAAACTCAAAAATTTCGTCATGTTTTTTTACCCAGGCACAAAATATATAATAGTTCTATCGTTGTTTATGATGTTGTTTGCCCGAGACAAATAAATAAATAAAAAAATGCTTATGGCCCGCGAAATATACGTATCACTAAGAATGAAGATAATTTTAAATTGCCCGTGTTACTTAAGCCGTACATAGTCCGTACTAATTAATTTTCCCTAGGAAACAAAAAATAAATAAATATTGCCTCCCATACAAATTAACACGTGGCGGACGGTTTTGAAAACACAATAGAGGTTTAATTGTTATAGACGTAGTGCGTCCGCCAACGTGTTAAGCAATCTATGGCATATCGATTGTATTTAAATATTTTAATATGTTTTCTGGGGAAAGTTTGTACTTTGTAGGTAGTTTATTTATATGTATTTTTATCCACTGGTCTGCCCAACTGGTAGACTACTAAAGCCTGCATATTTACATACCTCATTTTGGTTTCAATAAAACTTCTAAATTTGAAAACGGTGAATTTTTTTAATTTCTTATCACCGATGATATTGAATATGTTACTTTACGATATTTTTATTACCTACTCTTAGATTCCAAGATTAATATGGTAATTTTGATCTATGTACCTTTATTTTTGTACCTGGTCACACTTTGGGTGTTTGTTCAAAGTAATGTCTTGAGGTACAAGTTAACGTTCAATATTTAAAAACAGGTTACGGGTAAGTTGTTAAATATATTTCTTTATGAATTGTTAAGTTTGTAAAGAATTCTGGTGGTCGCAACGTCGCAACAGTGAAAGCTGAAGATTTTTTATTAACCCTTTTACTGCGAACGATATATGCGACAAACATTTTCGTTATTTCGCGAGCGTTGGATTTTACAGACCAAAAACAGTACATTTTAACTTTCTTGGCGCACAACTAATATAAAGTCTGGCGGTCAAAGGGTTAAAAATAAGTGGAATTGTTTTTGCGACCCCCTGTTAGTATTTACTACCCTTTATTTAGTCTTGTTATATATGATGTTGTATATGTTTACATAATTTTTTTTAAATTATTCTACTGTTTTACGAGTAAAATGTAAATTCATTGTGCCTATAGTTTTAATAAGTGGATTTAATTGAAGCCATGTCTCAAAATCAAGAGATCTTTATACCTATCCGCATTCCATACTCGTATATTTCCTACTAGCTAAAAGTTGATATTCCAAACTTCAATAAATGTAGATGCTTTACGCACAAACGATTTGATATTAATGACTTGTATGTTACTGATACACTAGATTCGGATTCTTGAGTGTAAAAAAATAAAAAACGCGCGTGGCAGATATTACCAATTAATTTTTATTTATGACATAGTTCGATGTTTGTCATTGTTTTCACTTGTCACCGCTGACATCGGCCCGTGTGGACGAAAATCGAAAAAACACACCATGATTTTCTACTGTGCTTTATAAACAAAGGAAGTAGTAGCAAATTAGTTTTAACTCCTTTTGGGGCCATCACTATTCACCGAATTATAAAAAACACGCATATCAGTTATGCTTTTTGTCCATCAAAACTAAAATAAGTCTTTTTTTTCATGAATGTGTTAGTTTTAAATACCGCCCAAATTATCAAATGACCATTTAGTGCTGTCTCTGTCTTGTTAATATGTTAGAAAGGGACAGTTGCTGTGTGAATTTCGCGCCTTATTTGCGTCAGCATGACAATAAACGTGAGCGAAAGTGTATCAGTAGCAAAATTGGTTCACTTATTCTAATCTTCATGGTAACGCCTCAAATCGGCCTCCATTGTTTGATATATGTCGAAAAGAATAAAAAGTTATTTATTGTTGAGTAGCCACTGGCTTTTTGTACACGGATTTAATTGAAATGTAAATAAAGTTAATTTATGAATAATTTGATTTTTATTTTATGCGAAAACTCACATCCCATCTATACTAACACTATAAATGCGAGTGTATATTTGTTTGTTACTCTTCATGATTTATCTATGGAACACATCTTCTTGAAATTACGAATAAACATAGAAGTACTGAGAAGGATATCATTACCTTCCGCGTCGGGAATATCACTACCTTTTGTCCCGGAAAAAGTAGCGTTCCCGTGGGATATCCGTGATGAGCGAAAATGCAGGTAAAAGCTTTTATAAAGTGATTTGAGATTTCAATCCTATTCACTATTTATACATTTCAGGAAACAAATATTGTTTATAAAATTAAAAAAAATGATTTTATGAATTTCGTTTAATGAAACCTGCATTATCAAATTACACTTAATATTAAAGATAACTAACACAAACATAATTGTACCAATCAAACATCAGCACAGACGTAGATGCGTGTGGCTGACGACTGTGACCTTCCCCTCGTCCTGAAGGTCACGCAGCGCTTCGTCCAGTTGCTCTCGGGAAACCGTCTGAAAGAAACGAATATTATTCTGATTAGTTTGTTAGTAAGATTTATCAAAAAAATATGAAAACTCAATCTATTATCAAATCGATACTTAATATTATAAATGCGTCACCTCTTAACGGCTAAACTGTTGGACCGATTGTGATGAAATTTGGTAAGGATTTAGTTAACGACCTGAGGTCAAACATAGGCTACTTTTGGGCGCGATATAATCGAGTCCTACGCGGGGCGAAGCCGCGGGGAAACAGCTAGTAGTAAATAATTACAAAAATACAGAACATCTAAGTTTTGAAGTGGGAATATGTGACGACACGTCTAAGTTAAAATCGTATCATAAAACGACGTGGCGCGAAATTTACTGACGCCCATACGCCAGGGAAAAGAAAAAAATAACTGTCCAATATTTTTTTTTTCTAATAATCCAATAAGGCTAAAAGTATTTTTTGTAGCAGAGTAGCATTTGGATAAGAATAGACCACCTAACTCTCTTTCTTTAAAAATGACTCAGGGAATAACGGAGGTTCCAAGTTATAATATTCCGTCTAGCAAAGGGCAGGGCGGCGTATGGTCTTCCGAAACACAAAGGGCATCACGTGCGCGTTGCAGACTATTAAGAAATACTAACCAATAAATAAGTAGTTACTTATACGCGTATCAGACTGGTGGTGGATTCAAGTTGTGGTCCAGAATTAGTTATTTTAGTATTCAGTAACTTAGAATGCGTTTTGGTCATGGCACACACTCTGGTGTCAGAGTTCTTCGGAACCGTCTCTGACGTGGTTCCTTTAACGACCATCAGATGGCAGACGGGACCAACGGCTTAACGTGCCTTCCGAAGAACGGTATTATTATATTATCAGAGAATCAGGTTTATTTTGACGAACTCCGTGGCGTAATGGTTAACATGCCTGACCGCTACTCAGGAGGTCCCGGGTTCGATCCCCGGTCAGGTCAAGATGAAAAATGATCTTTTTCTGATTGACCTGGGTCTTGGATGTTTATCTATGTATGTATTTGTTATAAAATATAGTATCGTTGAGTTAGTATCCCATAACACAAGTCTCGAACTTACTTTGGGGCTAACTCAATCTGTGTGATTTGTCCCTATATATTTTTACTAGCTGTTCCCCGCGGCTTCGCCCCGCGTGGAACTCGGTTATATCGCGCCCAAAAGTAGCCTATGTTTGACCTCAGGTCGTCAACTACATCCCTACCAAATTTCATCACAATCGGTCCAGCAGTTTAGCCGTGAAGAGGTGACAGACAGACAGACAGACTTTCGCATTTATAATATTAGTATGGATATGGATATTTAGGTGATTCAGGCCCGCAATGTCCTAACCAAATCGGAAACAACTAAAAGTATGCTTTCCATGGGAATCGAACCCAAACGCCTTAACCACTGGACCACTGGTTAATTTTGCGTTCTTGTGAGACGCTTGAAGTGACAATACTTACAAGTTGTGACGTAGAGTTGACCTCCTGCAGCAGCTTGGAATGTGTAATGGTGTGAGGCTTGGAGTACGGCTTAATGATGTCCTTAAGGGCTGTGACCAGGTCGGCGCGGCGCCTGCGAGCCGCCGCGCCGAGCCCCGTGGTGAGGATGCCCACGTCGATGCGCCCCGACGCCGGATCCGTCGCAGACTGCTTTAGGGCTTCGCGGTGCAATCTCATCAAAAATAACATTTAATTAACTATTTTGATTTCCTATCGCGGGTTTACTGGAAGAAATTACTATAATGTGGACTCAAATCGGCTGTAAATATTTTAAGGGCTGATCCATACCACTAAACTGAACAACTTTTCCATATAAACTTTTATGGAAATACGAAATAATTTTTTTGACCTCACATACCAATTGAAAATTATCTGATGTAGTTTTGTATGGAGAGTGAAAAAAAAATTCGTATTTCGATATGTTTATTTGAAAAAGTTGTTCGATATGTTTATTTGCAGTTGATTTGTGTCCACCTTATATAGAAATAAGTAGCACCCTTGTACTAAAGTTAAATAAACAAATATAACTCACTTTCGCATAAATAACTGATATTATAGTTATTTATTAAGCTAGCTATTTATTATGTGGAGCTTAGAATAGTTTGGAGACAATGTTAATTCAATTATCTGGATGTACCGGAAAATACGATTTATATATGTCGCAGGGATATGATAAAAACAGGGATTTGGTCAATTCCCTAAGGGATTTGATCAAATCACGGACGATGTTAAAATAACAATACGATTTTATCTTTTCCCTAAACAAATCTAGTGAATTGAACAATTGTTTGTGGACAAGAATCTTCAGGAGCACATTTATGTAATGTTTGAGGCAATTCCGTGCATGCAATATGTGGCATTACGACAAGCGAAGAAGGATATGGGTCGGGAGTTCTATGTTTATTATGCCAAAAAAAGAGAATATTAAAAAGCAAAGGGAAGATGCTTCACAAAATTTAAAAAGATCTGCTGATAAAATGAAAGACACTTGTTCGAAGAAATTCAAAGATATATTAGTTGGTTCCACCGTTTTGGTTGATGTACCAAAAGTAGACAGGGGTCCACTAGATGCAAATTATATTACCTGGATTGTATTAGAGACCAAAAACAATTTATTTCAAATTGGTACTTCATTTGGCATCATAAAAGATTGGCTTTCTATAAACGCTGTTCAAATATCTACAGCTACATTAACCAATTCCATTCCACCGACTAAGCTGAGTTTGCGTGAAATTGCAGGAAAATTATATTTATTTGGAGGTCAAGGATTCAAACAATGTTCCTGTCAAGAGTCCAAAGTACGATGCAAAACGAATAAATGTGCCTGTAAGAAAAGTAATGTTCTTTGTGATTCACGATGCCACAAATCTGCTACATGTTTTAATAAGTGATTATTACAAGTATGTTCATTCTTTAAAAAAAATGTTTTAAGTATACTTATATTACAAATATTTTTTTATATTACAAATTCTTGATTGTTATAATTAAGTAGTTTTATCTTACCAAATAAATCCTTAAAATACCCTAGAAAAGTTATTTTTGTCATTTCACTGAACCAATTTAGAGATTTGTTCAATTCACTAGATTTGTTTAGGAAAAATATAAAATCGTACTGTTATTTTAACATCCTCCGTGATTTGTTCAAATCCCTTAGGGAATTGACCAAATCCATGTTTTTATCATATCCCTGCGACATATACATACTAGCTTTCGCCTTATTTTCTATATTATTTTATACAAAAATTGGTTGTCTATAGTCGGTTAACGGACGGTAGTTTGACGCGACAACGTCAAACATTACAGTATTATAATCAGTTATTGTTCTGAGATTATAATACACAGAAGTGGAAGATAGATGCAGCACGAACCGAGCCGATCGCTCGAGCCGATCACGCCTCTCTCTCGTTCGTGCCGCGCTCTCGCTTGCGAAACGCGACAATGAGCATAATTGGACAATGACGCCAGCTTTTTCGTGTATGCAGCCCGTAGTATAGTTATTAAACGTTGTCACGTCAAAAGCAAAATTGTATTTTGTTTCTATATAACTTACTAGCTGTTCCCCGCGGCTTCGCCCCGCGTGGGACTCGGTTAAATCGTGCCCAAAAGTAGCCTATGTTTGACCTCAGTTCGTTAACTATATCCCTACCAAATTTCATCACAATCGGTCTAGCAGTTTAGCCGTGAAGAGGTGACAGACTGACAGACAGATAGACAGACAGACAGACTTTCGCATTTATAATATTAGTCTTCTGGCAGCAGTTAGTTTATGGTAAAAAAAAAATCATTTTCGCGATGAAAATATAACGTATTATATATAGTCACCTCGCAGCTTCGTCGACGTCGCAGAGCTGCACCACGCTGGCTAGCCTGTGCCGCGCGTGCGCCTCCGCCAGCCGGATCAGCGACTCCAGCTGGCGAGGGTACGCTGAGATCTGACCGCGCCCGCTGCCCACACGCCTGATACAATAGCTCGGTGAACACTAGCGCCACCGTCAGTTACGAATCGTTATACACAGAAAACGCGAGTTATCAAAAATCCGTCTTGTGTAATTACGATCTAAAGTTAATTTTAAACATATTAAATTAATATATTATAGTTCCCTAAAGTTACAAATTGCAATGTTGCTAACGGCCACTTTTAACGGTTTCGTAATTTGTAACTGTATGAAACTATAATTTAATATGATTAAAATTAACTTCACATCCAGAACCTTAATTACATAAGACGGATTTTTGATTACTTGTGTTTTCAGTGAATAATAATTTTTAAATGATGGTGGTGAACACTACCAAGGTATCGTCTCAATGAATTTATTAACTTTTCTTCCTCTTGTTAGAAAATAGCTGTAAGCCTACCCAAGAAAACCCTATTCTAGCGGTCGGTAATGGCTGGACACTTTTATTATGTTGATACCACCATTTGGTTCTTTTATTGTTGTAGGAGTTATTGTTATAAAATTAAACACGATGTTGTTTCCTCTCCAGAGGTAGAAAAGCACTTTACAAACCTGTCAATTAATATGTTGATATTGTAAATACGTTTACCCACTTCTATTCTACTCTACTATTTTAAAGAAAATATCTAATTTTTATTTTTTAAAGAGTCATGGCGAAACTCCATATATCATTTGTACGAATAAAAAATTGAAATACAGAGAACATAAAATAAATCGAATTAGTAAGAATACATAACTAGTAACATGTTTACCACCACTAAAAAATTTTAAACCCCGGGGTTTTTTAAATATTTAATTTTTTTAAAGTCGACCTTGAGCTTCGTTTTCATTCGCCATTATTGTCGCAACTGAAACATTATGTCATCCTGACAGTTGTTAGCATTATAAAAAAGGGTATTGACAGTTTATCATGGTAGGTTAGGTTCATAGATTAAGTAGTTGTACCTGTGATTAAGCAATTAATTTTTAATTGGTGAAAAAGTGAGATGGCGAAATAGGGAAGTCCATGAGTAAGAAAAGCACCAACGATATTTTTTATATTTTTGTCTCTCTCAACGTGGCAATGTTTTGTTTGTTTGGCCGATTCGATGCCAAACAAATCTTATACCAAACTAACAGTGAAATTATTTATTTTTTTGTATTAAGAAAAATATTCATTTTAAGTAGTAGAATTTGTACAAAAGATATACAAAAAAAAATAAGGTCATTTGTTACATAAATTGTGTGGCTCAGGAACACATTCCAGGGTGCCTACCACCATCTCTTAAAACCATGCAAGATCCAGTGAGTAAGCGAGATGTCGCCTTACATCATGTATTGCGCTGTCTCACTTAATCATTGGATCTGGACAGCATAATACATGATGTAAGGCGACATCTCTCTTACTCAATCGTTCTTGCATGGTTTTAAGAGATGGTAGTAAGCCCCCAGGGAGGTTACTAGAAATCACTGGGTTCAGCTTTTGTTAGCCAGACTCTATATACATTCTCTTAAAACCATGCGCAAGATCCAGTGAGTAAGTGAGACAGCGCAATACATGATGTAAGGCGACATCTCCCTTACTCAGTCGTTCTTGCATGGTTATTAGAGATGGTGGTAGGCACCATCTCTTAAAGCATAATACATGATGAAAGGAGATGACGTCTTACTGTGTTACTCTGTCTCGCCTACTCACTCGATCTTGTATGGTTTCAAGAGATGGTAGTAAACCATTGGATAGTGAGCCTACTACTTAAAAGTTGATGGTAACCCCCCCATGTTGCTTACTACCATCTCTTAAAACCATGCAAGATCCACTGAGAAAGAGGGACAGCGCAATACATCATGTAAGGCGACATCTCATTCACTCACTGGATCTTGCATGGTTTTAAGAGATGGTATAGCCCCCCCCAGGTACTAAATCGATGAATCTAACCTACCATAATGAACTGTCAATATCGCTTTGACAATGCTAACAACTGTCAGGGTGACAATGTTTCAGTTGCGTTAAAAATGGCGAATGAAAACGAAACTAAAGGTCGACTTTTATAAAATGGAATATTAAAATAACCCCGGGGTTTTAAATTTTTTTGTGGTGGTTAACATGTTACTAGTGAAATATTCTTACTAATGTGATTTATTTTAGGTTCTCTATATTTAAATTTTTTATTCGTACAAATTCCGCCATCATTCTTTATATAATAAATAGTTTCACGTGTTTAGTCAGTGACTGTCATGCAACAGACAACGGCAAAGCAATAATAATTAAAAGAAAATATATGAGTAAGTAAAATAATTACAACATTTATTATGTGATAAACTTAAAATACGTTTACATACTTCTACTTTGTGATAAGAAAAATAAAATTATTTTCTATTTTTTATGATAAAAAAAATTAATCAGTAAATAAAACAGTTAATACATTTATTACGCGATTGCCAAAAGAGTGCTTATGCCGCTTAATACCTCATATCGACGTAGGCGTCGATGAGCCTTTGTTGGGCTTCCTCGCTGAGCGTCGGCTGGACGTGTTCCTTCGCAAACGCTATGTAGTCACGCATCAGAGCCATGTCCTGTAACATGAGATTATTTATTTCAACAATTTTTCAGTAAATTTGAAGATTGCATAGATAGGCGACACTATAGAGAACTTGTAGGGAGATCAAGCAGGTGCGACTGGAGAGAGATGCGAAATGCTAGTACAGCGCACTCTCCCGAGATTCGGCTCGTATCACCAAGAGGTTGGTAGGGAGTTCAGTTGAAGTCTATTCTTAAAATGTATTACAGCCGAGGATTTCGAGACTTTACTTTCTTTAATTTATGAATCGTTTTCAGTCCTACTTTAGTCAAAGTCAAAAACTTCAAGTCCGTTTAGTAGGATAGTCAGAAGTCTGTTCTTAAAATGTTTTACGGCTGAGGATTTCGAGACTTTCCTTTCTTCAATTTATTAATCGTTTTCAGTCCTACTTTAGTCAAAGTCAAAAATGTCAAGTCCGTTTAGTAGCATAGTCAGAAGTCTATTCTTTAAATGTTTTACGGCTGAGGATTTCGAGACTTTCCTTTCTTCAATTTATTAATCGTTTTCAGTCCTACTTTAGTCAAAGTCAAAAACGTCAAGTCCGTTTAGTAGCATAGTCAAAGTCTATTCTTTAAATGTTTTACGGCTGAGGATTTCGAGACTTTCCTTTCTTCAATTTATTAATCGTTTTCAGTCCTACTTTAGTCAAAGTCAAAAACTTCAAGTCCGTTTAGTAGCATAGTCAGTGGGCTAAGTGAAGAAATGGAAGATTTTCACTGCATTTTCTTGAAGATGTTGGTGACAAAGATTGAAACCACTCGCGTTAGAATTGAAAATGTATATTCTTAGTACATTAAAATTCTAAAGGTATAAATCTTGCCTTCCATAATGTTTTTCATAAAGTAGTGCCGATGGGATTGGGATTAAATTCTAAGATTAAATCAAAATAATAAAACATAATTATTTAATCCCAATCCCAACTAATATTATAAGTGCGAAAGTGAGTTTGTTTGTTAGTTTATTTATTTGTTTGTTACGCTTTCACGCCCTATCTACTGAACCAATCTTCTTGAAATTTCGCTACACATATAATTATTGGACTAAAGACAGATCATTATTGTTCCCGTGAGAAAAGCACGTGAGCGAAGCCGCGAGCATAAGATAGTGTTGATATAAAACATGCTTACCACAACATCTTCATCGTCTTGGGCGTCAGTGGGGTCCTTGTAGTACAGCGATACAAGGTGAGACGCCAGACGGCGGTCAAATACCTCGTCTTGAGGGTCCAGTATCAAGAATATTAGGTCGAATCTGAAGTGAGAGATAAACATTTAAATCCAATTAACAATGATTAAGGTAGAAAAAGTTTTCGGCTTTAAATCTGCCCATTACATACTTGTAATGAAGTTATATAAATAAATAAAGTCAAAAACAATTACTTGGCAACTGCCTGGACCATATCTAGATATATTTTGCTCTTACATAACCTGTAAAAGTTTTAATGGTCTTACAGGATACCCATAGCGTGCGAAGTGTAAGATAAAAAACAGGAAAGCGGACTTTGGCTCCAAAGCAGCTAGCCGAGGACGTAACTGAGAAAACACAAAGATGAGATAAAGAGACAGAGAGAGAGAGAGAGAGAGAGAAAGAGAGAGAGTGGTCACCTGGACATGAGTGTGTGTGGCAGCTGCACGTTCTCCACGATAGTCTTGTTCTTGTTCCACTGCGACTCGGCGGGGTTGGCAGCGGCCAGTATTGAAGTGCGAGCGTTCAGTTGGCAAATGATGCCAGCCTTCGCGATTGACAGCGTTTGCTGCTCCATCACCTGCAAACACAGTTTTTTATTGTGAAAATTTTTCACGTTCTCATAACCCAATCAAAATATAAATAATTTTACCATTATAGATTAATTGTATCAGTTTAACAAGTGACTTTCATTTACCAGAACTTAACTAATCGGTTCATATCCGTACACATTCATAAATTTATTTATTTATAATACAAATAGCGTCATTTAAGACTGTAACCCCCCCCCCCCCATCCCTCTCCTCTAGCGGTCTTTTTATATGACGCGACCTGTAACTAACCTCGTGCAACACACTGCGAGTGGAGTCATTCATTTTATCAAACTCGTCAATACAACATATTCCGTTGTCGGCTAATACAAGCGCGCCCCTGAAACAAAAAAAAAAAAACTTTTTTTTCAATTTTTTTTTTTCAATCGTCTAATTATTGTGAATCGTCCAAAGAATTTATATACAACACTAGAATGCTTACGAATAACAATAATCGCAAAAAACAACATTCAAAATTAATCCTTATTACTCTACTGCAAAGTTGATTTTCCTTTAAAGCCTACATACAAATACCTAATGTTCCCGAAATAACACCTAAAGTTTGTAGGTGTCCCTTTTCCTCTTGAATATTATACAACTTACTAGAAAGAGATACCTACAAACTTTAGGTGTTATTTCGGGAACGGCTTTTGTCCTCCGTAAGCATTCTAGTGTTGTATATAAATTCTTTGGAATCGTCTAATATTAATCGACTAAGTGTCTGCCTGACGATTATCAGCTCCAAAGTTTAAAGTCAGTTAACAAAGTGCGTGAATCTTGCTACCTTTACCTACGTTTATTCAAGAAAGAAGTAGTTTTCTTTTAACTCAAGAAACCCAGTTACTCCCAGTGTCCAAAGTACTACCCTAACAAATGCCTGCTACAGTCCACTACGCTATTGAGGGCATATGGCAGCTAAAGGCCATAGTACTAATTCCAACATCACAACAATAATAGTAGATTGTATCACAAGGGAGCAAAATCATATTTTTACGGCGAAAGCGATTTTTGAATCCAGAGCGGAGTGAAGGATTCTAGTGTATATTCTTTAATAGAATCCTGAATGGAGAGAGGGATTCAAAGTACATCGCCCGAGCCAAATGTTTGATTTCGATATATGTTTGAGCCCGAATGATACACTCTACTTTTCATCTCGCTCTATGAGAAATTTATTTCATCCGATGATTGCGTTTATTTTTACCAGCCAGTGTTTTATTTTTCATAATATGTGCACTCGGCATGACCGTATAACTCATTATTGCCCGCTAAAAAAACCCTATCGGAAAAGACTTACTTTGGTCCCCCTTTTGGGGCAGCAAAGTTGAACATTTCGAATAGAAGGGATGAAAAATAACAAGTATAACTCACGTTTGTAATACCAGCTGGCGGGTATCGGGGTCTTTAGTGACGTAGGCGGTCAACCCCACGGCTGAGGATCCGCGGCCAGAAGTGTATTGCGCGCGCGGCACCAAGCCATGTACCCAACGTAATAGCTGTGATTTACTCGTACCGGGGTCACCGCAAAGAAGAATGTTAATTTCGGACCTGGAAAGTATATGATCGTTTATTGACAGTTCGTTAAGGGTCTATTTGGTGTATTTGACGCTCATATCATAAACTAGCGACCCGTTCCGACTTGGCACGGGCGTAAAAATCTTCCTCTTGAATCACTCTATCTATTAAAAAAAAACCGTATCAAAATCCGTTGCGTAGTTTTAATGATTTAAGCATACAAAGGGACATAGGGACAGATAATGCGACTTTGTTTTATACTATGTAGTGATTACACTTTTTAAAGTCATGAGCTAGTTTAATATTTAACTAGGTATCCCATACCTACTTTTTGAATAAAATACTTATTTAAGTAACATATAATAATTTTTGAGAGCCTTTTAAATGTTCTACTAACAGAACGATGGATCCTAGTAATTCGAAATAAACGTTATTTATTATTACAACTAGCTTTCGCCCGCGTGAATTTCCCTCGGGAACAGTGCTTTTTTCCGGGTTGAAGGGAACCCTATTTCCTTCTCAATACTTCTATGTGTATGCGAAATTTGGTTAAGATTGGTTCAGTAAATAAGGCGTGAAAGCCTAACAAACAAATTTCATACGCATTTATAATATTAGTTGAGATGGAATATTAATGTTTGACCTAATAATGAATGTCTTAAGAATACCTGAAATGTGTCCTGCCAGCAGCATTGAAGTTCTTCTTGGTCCCGCCGAGCAGTTGCAATAGCACGCCTTTCTTGATGTCCAGGTTTTCGTAAATGGAGGGTGCGATGGCCCGCGCCAGTCGTTCGTACACATCGGGCTGAGCGGACAACGCCTTGAACAGCTCGACACGCTCGGGCGGGAAGCGGTGTTCCTTGCTACAATGGACACATTTACAATGAATCTATGCTAATACGAAGAAGCTGAAGACTGTTTGTTTGAGAAGTAATTATATGATAATCTATGACCACAATCTTTAAAGACTGAACTTATTTAATTTCGACGTTTTATACCAGATACGAAAAATACTAACCATGAAATTTTGGGTCTTTGCTTTATTCGCTACATATTTTTTTATTGAATTGGTAAGTTAATTCGTTTCTTAAAGTAAAATAAAAATTAATTGATTCATCATACATTCATTCATTCATGACTGGAGTTTCCTCAAGATAATAATTTAAAAAATCTTATTATTAACAATTAATAATTTATTGTTTCTTGTGCTTATAAGTAATTGATTTTTATATTAAGTACAATAAAAATAACAAACAAATAAAAACAAACCTTTTTGACTGAAAGGGGCCGTCCATTAATCACGTGAGGCTTAAAAGGGGGGGGAGGGGTTTGTCAAAATTCACGAAATATCACAAGGGGGAATGGGGGTGTAGTAAGACATCACGTGTATTTATTTTTTCATTATTTTTTTAAACGCGCGATTTATAAACCGAAAGTAAAGAGATGCACAATGTTCGTCCATCACGCATCCTCACGCGACGATCGATCGGTAGATCGATAGAGATTCTCTGCGTTGTGCGCGAAAATGACGTGAACGAGTGGTTTGATGAATAAAAAAAAATAATAAAATTTTGATGAATAAAAATACTAATAAAACGATTTAGTTCCTTTTATTGCCAATAGTTGGCGCTACAAGAATTGAAAAAAATCGAATTTAGTTAAGATCCCGCTTTTTTTTTTGGCGAAAAAAATGTGTGAATTATTAAAACATGATTTTTTCAAGTATCGTCATCCTATCGCAAACTGATTTAGTGCTTTATTTATTAAGTTATCGGAGTTAGAATCGAAAGATGGCGTTAGTAAGTCTCAGTATGGGGAGACTACATTGGTACACTAAAAAAATAGGCGCGCTTCTTTGTATGGCGTTTGAATATCTGTGCTAGTACCTATTGCATTCTATAATCTGTGATGAAACTGACGTTGATCTTCAACAAAGCACAGTTCCAACAACTGATCTGCAAGATACCATATATTTGCCTGCAAATATATAACAATATATCTTGCCTTGAGTTCATTTCAATAACGATAACTTTTTTTTAATGAACCCATGGAGATGTTACAGACAGACAGACATAAAATAAAAATAAAAAATAGGTAATATTCAGTCAAAACTACTAAATGTACATATAAAACCTAATCTTAAAAGTAAAAAAAAAATGTACGTAATAAAAATACACGTGATGTTGGGTGGGGGTGGGGGTTAGTCTTAAACCTCACCATGTATCACCAAGGGGGAGGGGGGGTTAAAAAGTGCTTAAAAAAAGATCACGTGATTAATGGACGGCCCCAAAGTTTAAGAACTCTCTAAACACATACTCCAATGAGGTTAAGTGGAGGCCAATTATAAGAAAATGATAAGAATATAGGTGCAAAAATACGGAAATAATCACCCTTCTTCAGTCTCGAGCAGACGGTCGTTATGCTGCTTGCAATAATGCAAAGCATCAATATGTGTTCGATGCAATGCCTTCAGCGTGGCTTTCCGAGGGTGTACCGTGGCAGGTGCTGCTCGGAACACACCGGTCACACTGATTCTCTCTCCAGCACCCACTGCTTCTACGAGGGCCCCGTGAGCCATAATGCTGACTGTGGCTGGCGTGCGACCCGCCGGCATGTCGTCTATGAAATTGAAAATTGGACTTGGTGATACGCAATTAAGATCCGTTCTAAGAATTAACATTGACAGATAGTGTTGGTTGACAATTAAATTAATTTAGCACTTTCTCAGTTGGATTCTCCATAATTGCTTTGGAGCAAATTTCTTCAATGAAATCAAACAACAATTTATTGTTGAAACATTGTATGCTTTCTGTAACACAAAGCCACAAACATAATTTGTAAAACCTCCTGCTATCCGACACAAGATATTGAATAGATGTAGAATTTGATAACTCACAGCCCAGAAACAGAATTTTTTTTTCACTTAATTATAAATATAATTTTCAAATAATTATATTCATACTAATATTATAAATGCGAAAGTCTGTCTGTCTGTCTGTCACCTCTTCACGGCTAAACTGCTGGACCGATTGTGATGAAATATGGTAGGGATGTAGTTAACGACCTGAGGTCAAACATAGGCTACTTTTGGGCGCGATATAACCGAGTCCCACGCGGGCGGAGCCGCGGGGAACAGCTAGTAATGGTATATATGAAAGGTCCATTTTTGGCACCCGGAAACAATGATGTGTGATACAGTGATGATGGTCTCACCAGGGGATTCCTGCAGCTTCACCAGCTGTTTGTCACTGAAGTGCGACCTGTTGTGTATCAGCTGGAAGCAGTGAGCGGTGTTGCAGTGACCACAGTGTGCAGGCTCAGGGACCCTGCCTCGCTCCAGTTCAGCGGTAGCAGCTGCTCCGCAAACCGCACACTTGAAGAAGGCTTCTCGCATTTCTGGCACGATGGCTGAAGTTCTGATCACCATGCCAGAGATTGTTACTAATTGATCAATGTCTGCAAGTAAAAGGTTAACCCCCGTATTAAGAAACGTTTGTTAAGCCTATTTTAGCTGAAATGTGTTTTGTCTCGTTCTTTCACATGAAGTGTTGGGTAAGAGAAAGAGCCAAAACATATTTTAGTTAAAATGGGCTTATCAAACGTTTCTAAATACAGGGGTAAGATTTAATACTTTTGATATCGGGTTTTTATTAAATCCTGTGTGGATGAATGAAGCTATTTTTACTGAAAAAAAAAAAATAACAAGTTAATCCCAACTAATAAATGCAAAAGTGAGTTTGTATATTTGTTTGTTTGTTACCTCCCTATATACTAAACCAATCTTTCTGAAATTTTGCATACACATAGCATACATTGCATACACATAGCATTTTGTATTAAGAAGGACATAGGGTACCTTTCATCCTGGGAAAAGTCACTGTTCCCGAGGGAAATTCATGCGGGCGAAAACTAGTTTTACAATAATTTGCTTGTTTAATCCAAAGGTGCAACTCTTAAAATTGATAAAAGCGAGTACTGTCTTGTTGGCAGCAATAGAAAAATACTACACAAGTCTTACTCAAAAAATTACTTTACATCCTAATTTACTTAAAAAGGTTTATATGACATCGCTGTAAAGGTATTTAATTTTCAAATGTCATTGACAGTTGTGGGACTGTGTCCAATGTGTCCATACAATCAGATGCTATGTGCTATTACATTATGACAAGTTTTGAACCAACAAATAATACTAATTCTCTGGAGGCAAAATCAGCAAAAGCACATTTCGACCTAGAGGTAAAATTATCAATAACCTTCAGGGTTAAGATCCCTCATGTGTCGTTTGGGCGCGTTGAACGGTCGCACTTGTATCTGATGCTCGAGCACGGCCGCCGGGTACTTCTCGAAGAACATTTCGTTGACGGCAGCGTCAAAGGCAGGCACTACCTGATATAGACCAAACAGCACATATATCATGTTTATGAATTAAAGAAAAAATCTAACTATTAGCAATTCATGATTGCAAGAATCAGTGGGACATTATATAAGGTGGACTCAAATCAATTGCAAATATTTAAGGGCAGATTCAGACCACTATACTGAACAACTTTTCCAAATAAACTTATGTCAAAATATGAAATTATTTTTTTCACTCTCCTTACTTAACCAGATCAGCTGATTCTCAATTAAAATGAATTTTTTTTTTGTATTTTGATATAAGTTTATTTGGAAAATTTGTTCAGTATAGTGGTCTGAACCTGCCCTTAAAATATTTGCAGTTGATTTGAGTCCACCTTATGATGAAAAGGTGAAATATAAGGTTAAATGACCTAGAAAATTGTTAATGAACAGATCCATAAATAGTTATTTGAATTAATAATATTAATCTTTCTTACCTCTTGTGGATAGCACACTAGTTGCCTGTGCAGTTTCGCATCAAAGGTCTTGACATGCTCGCAGTCCACATCTAAAAATGGCTCCTCCAGTGTATGTATCTAAAAAATGAAATGTTCATAATTTGTATTCAGAAATAAGACTCAATTTGGTCAAATTCAAACTGTTCACTACGATCACTGCTGAGAAGAAATGGCAAAAGAAACTCATTAATACGTTGGTCATCACTAAGAAACAACACTCCTGTATAAATTGCATTGCATAAAGTACAAATACAAAATATCTTTATTGCTTACATAGAATAGATAAAATTACATTAAACACTTTAAAACATATGTTACTTGTGCCTTACTGTTTTGTGTAGATTTTTTTTTTTTCTTTGTGGTCAAATAAAGGGTATTTGTTTTCTGTTTAAATATAATTATTTACCTCTTCCAATTTCTGTTCATACAATGGCTCATTAGTGGCTGCATTGGGTTCCACATATCTCTGTATGAACTTGATGAACTTGTCTCGACATTCGGCGATCGCCACGTCCGTGCCCCACACCACAAGTTGTGGCTCACTTGATACTTCACCGGTTACTTCATCAGTCTAAAAAGTTTATTATTTATTTAACTTTATTAAAATTATGTAAAGGGCGGACTTAAGGCAGAAGGCTTTTTCTACCAATCAAGAGATGGTGCGGAGATAATAAGTTGCTTGAAGCCAGTCTGTTTAAAATGCCTGTAGATAGTACCAAAAAAATATGGCAAAGTGAATATATGAACTTGCAGTCTAATAGATGGTAAAAAATTTGTAACAATCTCATGTCACTTGTGGGTCTGTCAGATATGTTGATGATTTCTTTAATTCATATCCATTTGAATATTGATTTCAATTTAATTTCAACTTGTTGATCAATTACAGATGTTGAAGTACAATACACTTAATTCTTATAATCAAAATAAAAAATAAAAAAAAACTGATAATAATAAAATTAAATGTGAAACCCAAGATAGTTTGACATAAAGAGTTACTGTGAAAACCCTTATGAATATATAAGACTTAAACTGTAACTGAAACAGACTACTAAAACTGAGGACTGACGAATCTAAATCATATAAATTTTCATAGTTTAAAATTTACATGAGATTCATCTGGAGAAACAGATTAATTCTTACTGCACTGGTTTGTGAAGGAGCAGGAACATGGCGGCCTGCAACCTGCTGTCCACGGAGGTCTGCTCTCTGTCTCGCCGGAGTCATGGCTCCCCTCATGAGCGAGCGAGGGGTACTCAACGAACTTGGTGTGCCATAGTTCAAAGGGGAGCTAAGGTCTATGTCAGTGCCTGTAGAAAATTACAGATTGAGAGGTACCATAATATTTATGAAAAATAGCTTTAAATTATGCTAAGAGCAAAAAATTTTTATATTCACATTATTTACGAAGAGAAGTCTTACCACCATCATTATAAGAAGTAAACTTCCCAGTTGCACTCTCAGCTTACATATCATAAATCATTGTATGCTTAAATCAGGGTCTGTCCTCCATAACCCTTCTTAAACAAAAACTTCACCAATAGGATTTATGAGCAAAAGGCTAATTATTCTTAAAAAAAATTGTCAAAATATTTTACCCAGTGGACTTGATGCTAAGGCACGAGCAGGTGATGTTCCTGGTAATTGTGCACCGGATGGAGTGCGCGGAGTGCTGCGAGGTGTGCCTGGAGTCCCATCTGTAACATTTGGAAGCCCCCTTTAGAATGGTAACCATGTTTATTAACTTAAAAGACATCAGAGTTTATAGCTATGATATGAACCAATAAATACACCAACATATTTATCCATTTCCCCATGATCTATCTTTATAATTTTTGTATGAAAAATGGTTGTGATATGGCCTTTATTTTTATCATTTTTGATGAATTTTTGGTAAGTACTTCTCGTCTTAACAGCAATAGAAAATAGGCATTTTCTGAAATATTCAAATATTTCACTGTTATTGTGGTTGACATGTTGACAAATACAGCCTGCTAGAAGACGGACAGCAAAGCTTTAGTAATCACAGAAGCGGGTTATAGGTACCCAAATAATAATTAAATATTTTTTTTATTAAGTATTTTAACCTATATAAAAAACGTGACAACACTTATGAACATACAATTTCATTATTTAAGTAATAAAAGCATACTTTTTGCTGGTGTTCCAGTTGACCGTTGTGGAGTTTCGGGAACAACCAGTTGTTGAGAAGACCGTGTCCTACGCGAAGGTGTCGCCGCTTCCGATGAGGCTCGAGATGATGGTCGCTTAGAAGGTGTTGACATTTTGCTTTATACTTAAAAATACAATGTATATTTTAATGCACTTTCACTAGTTTTACTGATTTGTGAATTTGGAATAAAATAAAACAAAATTATAATATAAAACAGAGGTTTTGTTTGGGTTCACCCGGTTCACCTTTTGTTTTGTGAGCTTTGGCGCGAAATCGCGAATTTATTACGCTTTGACATTGACATAATATAATTTTTTTTTATGGCTTTTAAATTTTACCATGATTTTACAAGATTGTTAGCCTGGTAGCTTACCACCATCTATTAAAACCATGCAAGAAGGATTGAGTGAGGGAGAAGTCGCCTTACATAATGTAATCATCCAAACCCTAAAAAATAAGTGAGTAAGTAAATGAGACAGCGCAATACATGAACATGATGTAACCGACACCGACATCCCGCTTACTCAATCGTTCTTGCATGTTTAACTTTTTAAGAGATGATAATAAGCCCCCTGCAACTAAAAGTGAGTAAGTGAGATGGCGCAATACATAATGTAAGGCAACATCTCAGTTACACTCCCTCAGCTTGCTTAAACAGTTCATGGTAACGCCGAGATAATATATCCATCCATACTAATATTATAAATGCGAAAGTCTGTCTGTCTGTCTGTCTGTCTGTCTGTCTGTCTGTCTGTCACCTCTTCACGGCTAAACGGATGGACCGATTGTGATGAAATTTGGTAGGGATGTAGTTAACAACCTGAGGTCAAACATAGGCTACTTTTGGGCGCGATATAACCGAGTCCCACGCGGGCGGAGCCGCGGGGAACAGCTAGTATATATATATATATAAGAATCGATCGACTAATATAATAGTCAATTTCGGTTTATACCGATTCACATCATGATATGTCAAAGCCGAACCGAGTTTTTTTTTATAATCATTGATCGTTCATTCACCGCTGATGTTTTCAGTGTTTTTTTGTGATAAAATAAATAAATAAAGACTAATATTGCGTCAATAAGTCAGATTTACATGCTCACTGCATTTAAAACTAGTGCAATAAATTAATCACAATCATACTAAGATGATAAATAACTTTTCATACTAATAAAGAAAAGCTATCTTTGTGCAAGCAATATACAATCTACCTGCATTGGTCAGGCGTATCTATTTTCTCAATTATTGTTTGTGACGGGACATGAATTACTGTGTATATTAATGAACTCATTATTGTGAATTCTCTGCAATGGAAATAAATAACATTACGTCCTGATTTGGTGGTCAGAAGCTGCCTCCAAGCTATTTTTGGGTAAGTAGGATGTAGGTATACAGATAAATTTACTTCCGAACAATGCAGGACTCGTAACACAATATATTTCAATTAACTAAACCCATATATGTTTAAAGCATGTATAAATGGTTTAAACTGTTTAATACATGTATTTAATTTGTTTTAAAATAAGTTCTATTTATTTATTGAACATTATTTATCTACCTACTTTATCTACCAAGTGACAAATATTTTTTACCTTTGTCCAGTTTGAATTGATTGGCCGCTTTAAGTGATTCTTTATTTATAAATTTTAATAATTAATAGGTAAAATCACAAGATTGATGTTACAAAATTGCTATTGTACCTAATTCTCTTTATATTTTGAGTATGTAATACTGTGAGTAATTTTGTTAATGATTCATAGTTTTATTTTTAATCTGTGATATATTATCCACAATAACCTTTGCATTGCAAATGTTATTTTTCTGCACTTTATTAGGCTTTTCACTATAAAAAAATAATTAAAAAAAATATTTTAAAAATATACTTTTTTTATTGTCTTAAGTATGTTCTCATAAAATAATGTTATTTGTTATTTAAGATACATTAAAGAAAATAATTTAAGTAAATGAAGTTAATTGAAACTGCTTGTTGTCTTTTGTAGTAGGTCTGCCTCCATGGTCCAGTGGTTAAAGCATTTGCCAGTAGATTCAAGGGTCTTGGGTTCAATTTCAATGGGAAGCAAACTTTGTTTAGTTGTCTCTACATGGTTAGGACATTGCAGGTTTGAATCACCTGATTGTCTGATAAAAAGATGATTCCGTGCTTCAGAAGACTTATTAAGCAGTCGGTCCTGGCTGTCATCTGGTAGTTGTTAAAGGAATCGTGTCAGAGGCCGAAGGGGGTTCCGAAGAACTCTGACACCCGGGTGTGCATTGTCGATTGTCCGTGTCATCTACACAAGAAATTATGATGATGATCTCTTTTGTGTATCACAAGGGCAACATTCCCTAAGCTTTTGTAAAGAAGGCTACATAGAAAAGTATACGAACTTACACTTACACATACAAAAGTAAACCGCTGTACACTTACACATACTAAAGTATACTGCTGTACACTTACACATACCAAAGTATACCGCCTTACACTTACACATACAAAAGTATACCGCCTTACACTTACACATACAAAAGTATACCGCCTTACACTTACACATACAAAAGTATACTGCTTTATACTTATACCAAAGTATACCGCCTTACACTTACACATACCAAAGTATACCACCTTACACTTACACATACAAAGTATACTACCTTACTATTACATATACAAAAGTATTCCGCCCTATATCATCATTTTTAAATTAAATAAAACCACTTATTTCTGCAAAAAATAAGCAAGATCATTACCAAAACTGAAGTTATTCTTGTAACGCCATCTATTAGCATAAAAGAGAAACAACCTTTTTCTAGGCAATTAGAGCCGATAGTACCTATTTTTTTATTACTGGGTGCTTGTTGTACATCTTGTTGGTTGTAACTATTCCTATTAAAAGGTTCTATACTTTTAATTCGAGTCAGTCAATTTTTTTTCATCAAGTATGTTCGTCATTTATCCTTTCAACAGCAGTATCTAGGATAAAATGGAATGATGAAATCGTAAGAAATTTTATAATTTTCTATATGGCCCACACTGTACATAACAATAAACAGACTTTTAAGTTTTGGCTTTGTTGTTTTAACATTAATTAATAAATAAATATGTAAGGACAAATCACACAGATTGAGTTAGCCCCAAAATAAGTTCGGGTTTTGTGTTTAGGGATCCAACTCTATGATACTATATTTTTCATCTTGAACAGACCAAGGATCGAACCGGGACCCCCTGAGTAGCAAGTAGGCATGTTAACCATTACATCACGGAGGTTGTCAATGTTGAATCACAGTGCTCTAATTGCACATCATTATTCCCACAACATAAATCGTTAGTAGCTGATATTGGTTAAATATTTAAGTATAATTAACAACATAATATTAAGCTAAGTGGATGATGTGACTCATCAATAACACTGTTGCCTGATCTTAGAAATAATTTAGATTGGGGGCTCAGAGATAGCATTAGCCAAATCTACTTACATTAAATTTTAAGTGTTAACAAGTAATATTAAGATAACTATTATTTTATTAATTAACTTGATGTTCCCAGCAGTTTCACTCTATTTTCAAATTAAAATAAAATCAAATTGAAATAAGAAAAATCATAATAAAATTAAAAAAAATATTTAAAAAAATACATCATAATTTTAAAGTCAGAGAAAAATAAAAAGATGTATTATTTAAAAGTACATGCCAACTGCCTTTTTGTTTTTAATCTCCAATCGCGGGTCTACTGGAAAAAAATCTATAGAAATAAGTAGCACCCTTGTACTAAATTTCCTAATTTTAAATGTCCTATGTTTGTATTTGAGTGTACATGAATCACTACATAGTATAAAACAAAGTCGCTTTCTCTGTCCCTATGTCCCTTTGTATGCTTAAATCATTAAAACTACGCAACGGATTTTGATACGGTTTTTTTTAATAGATAGAGTGATTCAAGAGAAAGGTTTTTATGCCCATGCGATGATAGGGCGGGTCGCTAGTTAAATAAATAAATAAATTTAACAATACCTCCTCTCAGGCTCAGCTTATACTATAACCTTATCCAAGAGACAGGCAATCATGACAGACATCCTAACAATAGATCTAGTTATAAGCGTAATATACAAATCAGTATCGCAACAGTTGGCATGTATGTCAAACATGTGATTCTGATAGTCAGTTGGTCAGGCTGACCAATTGACTCTATCAAAGTCAGGTAGTCTAAGCAAAGCGCGCATTTGTAATCTCTCGCGATATGTTTGGCTTGTCTTTTCTGCCGGTTTTATGTCAGAGGCTGCCACGATCGAGTTTATTTAGTTACAAAGCCGGCTTCGGAGCCAGTAAAATGAAATGAAATTGTTTATTCCTATTATAGGACACTTATTCTTATCACTTATTGACGTCATTCATTACAAGACTTTTATTAAGTTAACCATTATTTCCAAAGCCCAAAGCGCAAGTGTAAGCGGCGCCACAAATTCCACTGCAGCATTTTCTCGCCAGTTTACAAATTATATTATAGACGATTAATACGAGATATTAGACATTATAATAAATGACTTCTTCTTAGCGTGTCGACGTTCACCTTAAATACTCTTGGATGCCCAAAACTGGGCCACCTTACAAATATTATAAATGCCTTGATAGATCAGCCAAGACAATGGGATTAGTTTCGTCCGTTATAAAGTGTGTACTTATCCTAATCCTAGCTAATATTATAAATGCGAAAGTGAGTTTGTTTCTTTGTTTGTTATCTCTTCACACCCTATCTACTGGACCCAATCTTCCTGAAATTTTGCATACACTTAGCGAAGCGTATTAAGAAGGACATAGGGTACCTTTCATCCCGGGAAAAAGCAATGTTCCCGAGGGTTAATTCACGCGGGCGAAGCCGCGGGCGAGCGATGCTAGTTTTTTAGCCCCAACCCTTAGGCCAGGCTCGTTTACCCCTTGAACGTATCGCAGCATCTCGGAAGTATCTGTTTTCCTGCTCGCCGATCCGTTCGTTTAATTAAATCCTATATCCCTTGGTTAATGAGTTTGTGTAAATATAAGGGCATAGTTATGTCTGCCTGGAAATCTTTAGATAAAATTTAACGCATACGTCATGTTCTTGAACAAAAAATCGTGTAACCGTACAATCGTACTAGATAGGTACAATCTTGAAACTATACAATCAGTCAGATAGTCTCCGACTTTGTCCTTGAACCTAGTTTTCTGTTATCTGTGGTCCTATATTTATCTAAAATTTAAAAGCTGAGTCATGCCAAGTTCTTTCTAGAGGTAGGTACCTGCCTATAGTGCCTATCTAGCTTTATCTTTTTCACATAATAACCTATTTTAAAGTCTTTGTCCTAATCATACCAATGTTATAAATGCGTAAAGTAACTGAAGTTTGAAGGGCTGATGTGGGATAACGATAAGTCCGGCGTTGAACCTTTGTTTACCTAATAGTTTCTATACAATAAAATTTTACATTTTTGAAAATTATAACATCATGCTAAACGTGGTCTCAGTTCTTATGGCCCTAGGCCCTGTCATCCCCGTATGGGATAAAGACGTGATTATATGTATGTACGTAATTTACTAAATTAATAATAATAATTTAATTTATTTATTGTATGCAATAAGTAATTATAATGTTATAATTTTATAAATAAGTAGACAATATCTTCTGTAATAAAGAAAATCTTTGTTAATTGAAAATCAGAAAAGACGATAAACATTCTACTAAGCTGTTCGGAATGAAATTTAGACCAAACGAAACATTAGATCGTTTTCTTCCAGCGCTTCCTGTTTCCCCAGTCGACCACGCATGCGCACAGCTGATTTTCGGCCCCCTCACGGATACCCAAAATATCTAATACCTACTCACCTTCACATAAATATATGATGTACAAACTTCCCAGCGATAACATTACTAAATTTTCGCTTAACTAACCGTCTTGTGCCTTAATTGATTTGGTATAACAAAGATTAAGTATTTCGTTGTTTAAATTGTTACTTTAACATTTGTTTTATCTAACTTATTTACTGTAACTAACAGTAAAGAAGAGCCCCCTCTTTAAGCCAGCTATAAAAAACTTCAGAAATTAAATGTCACAGTCACCCAACCACGAATTCCCTTCAAACTTACATAAACACATAACCGGATGTTAAAATGAAAAATACAATTTTTGTTTATGCCCGTTTAGTAAGTCCTACTGTACATACATCACCATGGTGGACAAAATGGCGGACTCCAGGCTCCGAAGGCCTGGGATGCAACAATGAATGATTAGGATAAACTAGCAATATTTTCAAATATTTTTGCCTTTAGTAATTTAGGTACCTAATTTACATTCGCAGCATCGCATTTTCTTTTGTTTTTCCGTGTTTATAATTGTCTATTCTGAACGGATGGACAGATATTGATGTGGTTTTCTTATTTGGTGGATATCTGACTTGTTCAAGGTGGATCTTAGATATTTTCATCTCTCGTCCATGTCGTGGGTTTATATCACTATTTATAAATTTTCTACAAATTTTCTATTTTAACCTCTGTATACTCATAAGAATTCCCCCGCGGAAAAAGTTGTACCGTCTTGTACTTAAACCTTTCTTATTAAATAGTAACACAGATGTCATAACATTTTTTTCGTATGATATTTTCCTAGAAAGATAAAATGTCTTTCCGAAAGGCCCTGTTTCAACAAAGCGAAACAATTACGGCTTTTGTGAATTTTAACTTAGCCGGGCCTCTTTATCTCTTATCTATTCCGTGTCTTTACAGTACCTACCTAGTACCGACCATACTCTGTACAAAGAAATTGGAATTACAATAAAAATCAATTGTCCAGCCAAAACTTTCATTTGTTTGTTATTTAGAAAAAGGTTTTTTTTTCTGTCGGAATTGTCGACTCCGAAAGTTGGTGCAGCAAATGTATGCTCGGAAACAAAGACATAAAAACAAGCAAGTGTACCCAGGGAATTGGCTGTTAGAATCAGGTAAAGACCATTTCCTTGATGGTTATTTTGGTCAGTGGTTCTAAACTGTTTTGCACAAGTTTTGTTTATCTACAATGCCTGCTAGTCTCCTTATGACACGTGGTGCCCGAAATGCAAGTTTACGTACACTGCGATGAGAGAGGTAAAAAAAAAGTTATCAAGCATATTGCTGATGACTTTTTATCTCATCATTGTAAGGCCTAATGTTGACTGGAAGAGATTGCTTGCTGTAGCAATAAGTCCAACCTTGTGCCTCATTGTTTGTCTGTAACATCATTGGTGCAATTCAATAAAAAGTATTGTATCATTCCGTCAAATTTAACAGTTAAATAGACATCACTTATTAGTTTATTTATACAATGTCATTAGTCCGATATTATTACCTTTTCATGACTACAATATTGATCTTTGCATTTTCCCCGGCAGGTTAATTGAGTCATCTGTGTTTCTACGTCTCCTACTGCGCCACACGTGCCATTTGACATTCTCTTAGAAGTTTGAGAAGCACAGGCCGCCCATAGAAATTAGAAGGGATGCGGGCAGGGTGCAATACAGCGGACACAATTCGACCTGTGCAAAGCTATTGTTTCATATTCGCACAAAAACGCAGCGCCCCGTTTTTTCAGAAAGTGTACAACGCTCGTATTACCTGCTCGAAGTGCTCAGGGTGAACGACTGTGTGTAGGTGCGTGTGCTAAATATAATGCTATACTTTTGTATAGCGCCTTCTACATGCTCTTGCAGTTCATTTTGATTTTTTATAACATTTTAAAACAAGGCGAGGACAAGTATATATGTTAGATCATAATTACTCGAGAAATCTCGAGATTCTGTTACTGATGAACAAAGAAATTAATTTTTGAAACTGCACAGTAAATGGTTATTCGGCTTGTAATGTACGTGTATATAATTAATATCTTTGCCCTGCTATTTGATTACTTAAACAATAGTCATTTATCTAATTATGAATCTACAAAAAAATAAAGAAATTAAAGTAGGTAGGTACTTATAGTTATTATTTGGTAAAAATCATTTGCTAATTGAAGATGATAAGTACTTTATAGAAGTTACTTAATTACTTATCAATAATAATGAATATCTAGTTAATTGATATGTGCCGGTCTCAGATGTCAAAATGTTCGCTCGACGCATACAGATGTGAGATAATGAAATCTCCTTTTTTGTCGGAACTGATATGTATGGTCGAGCAATGTGGAGATCCAAATCAGGATCACAGGGTTATGGACAACGCAACGGAGAGAACAACTCGTTTTTTATATAATGTATTTTGTAGTTACATACACGTTGTAGGTACGAACACTGCCATTGTTGTTGTTTAAAATTATTGCAAGATAGTTTAGTAATATTGAACTAAACTTGGAGTGATTGTTCGCTTGATAATTACTTAAAAGGTAGCTGTATAAAATAATGGTTTCGACGATCATCATCATTATTGACCAGCACATCTTTAGTTTTGACAATGCCCGTTAAATTTTCCATATTTGAAAAATAAAAAAAAATAAAATATTTAAAACTGGCTGGAAAGTGAGCTCATTCGAAAACTTGTTTTTCTAAACGAAATTTACACAGATGGGTCTTGTGTAAATTGAGGGATTGGGATTCTGGTTGTCAGCTGCTATTTAGATGCCAGGGAGATCTTTGTTGTTGCAATTACATTTCTTTTAACATTTATATACATTTAAGTACGTACGTATTGTTCATTATTTACCACAGTTTTGGTTTTATAAGAGGTTGAAGACAAGGGCGCAGACCGCTTATGTTAGAAATTCTGTTCTTTCCAAGAAAGCTTCAATATACATTTGAAATATAGGTAGATACTTAGATATATCCTTTCGCCCTTCGTGGGATATAAGGGCTGAAGGGATAGGCATCGATTTTTGGCACCCTCGAAACCAAACTCCGAGGAGGGCGGGGGCGCGGCAGTGGACAAGACGGCGGCGCTAGGGCTTCGGGTCCGACCCGGACCTGCCTCACGCGCATTCGCCTTCCAAGGTCACGAACGCCGCCGCATGTGGCATCGCTTCCCGAAATACAGAATCTCGGTAAATGGAAACGCTGCTTTTGTCTCTTTTTTGTTGAACGTATCTTAATCTTGCATCCCTGTCCCACATCCCTCGAGTAATGTGGAAGTATGCTACTCAATTGTGATTTGGGCTGCTTAGGGTTGGCAATCAAAACATATATTACATGGTCTATCAAAGTGGCCTCAAATGGAAACGATAGTGTTGGAAGCAAAAATAATATAGCTAGGTATATTATTTGAGTTATGATTTGCAAAAAAATTAAGAACTAGTTTCACTCGCGCGCTCGTTATTTGCAAAAGCATTGTAAATCCGTCAAGTGGTTCCAAAGTTACTAAACTTTTCAGTTTTACTATATTCGTATAGATGTTAAAAATTAGGGCATCTTCCGTTGTCAAAATTACTTTTGCGAATTATGCGTATTTTTCTCGATAAAAAAATGGTTAGTCTTTGAGGTTCATATTTCCAATCAAGAGCGATTCAAATTTGCGCACCAAGGGTTCCGTACCAGCTTAGAATTCAAATAAAGCGTTCTTTATTTATTAAAACGTGTATAATTTTTGAAATAGTTTTTATTTCTTGTTGCTAATGCGGCAAAAGTATAATTGGATTTTATATTTTTATATATCGTCACAAACAAAAAGTATTAATTTTTGTGTATTCACAAATTATGCTTTTATCTTTTATTATGCCACGTATATGTGGCATACGTGGATGATCAACCGCGTCGTATACATTGCGAAATAATGATGAACGTAATCCAATTTGGTACATATGTATAAAGTCTACATGTTCGTTCTTTCAATTTGCATATCAAGCTTTTATTTACTGTGTATTTATTTAATATTTTTAAAAAATTGACAATAAATAACATATTATTTCTATAAATTTTTCTTGTTAAACCAACAGCTAAACACACAATTTTATTTATTTTATTTTATAATTTGTTTTGGGTTTGTATTTTATTGTTTGCCTAAAGTAAACAAATAATTAATATTTGATTAATTAGCTTATTATTTTCATCAATAAATTATTCATCGATTAATAGTCATGGTCAGAATCATAATAGACATGTAAACATGAAAACGTTTAAAATTGACAACCCTAATCATAGCAAACCTTATCTACTATGGAAAAATTTGGAATGCCAGAATTTAACGTCCCTGTCGCACTCTTGTCTTTACATATCGCTACCTCTCAGTTAGACCCCGTGCCTACTATTGTGAGGGGTAGTGGTAGGGAGCGCACAATAGAATTGGGATAGATTTTTTTCGCAAACTGCACTATAATGAAAAAGTTGAGTCACCAGAGCGTCAGGCACCACAACACGACTCACAACATCAGTCAACTTCGAGGATGCACAAGGGCATCACGTTCCTAAATTTCTGGTGATTAAGACTTATTTTTTTTTTAAATTTATTTAGTTTTAAATTTGTGGTTGTGAACAAGTCCGAACTTTGCTGCTGTTCTGCTGAACCGGTGATCCTGTGCTGTGTCTCCTCCGTGATACATGACATGTAAGCTCCTCTGTTTTGTTTTTTTTTAATAACATTTTCTTCTTTTATCTGTATACTTACACTATTGGTATATTCTCTGGTGTAAATTATCCATAGTTTTATCATACAATTTTTCACAATATAAATTTATTTATATAAGGACGGTATGTTTCTTCTAATTTATTTGTTTCCGTTTCATTTAATATTTTTATCTCACGGTTTTATATATTTATTTGATTAGTCTACAAATTTTCTTTATGAGTTAGCCCTTGTGTTTAATAAAGAAGGAAGACTCAATAAGTTTTTGCTGATTTTCTTTTGCCTACTAGGACATAAACACTTTATTTCTCTCTATTATTTTGAGTTTGATAATCTCACTCTTTGCTTATACATACTGGTAGGGATGAATGGATTTTTTCTTTTTTTTTTTCTACCGGGATTATAAAACATTTTCTTTTTCATGTTTTACTAAGTTATCATTTGTCCTCTCTTTTCTATCGATATTTCTTTAATACCTCACCTGTATCTCTTACCAACCATCAGGCTTATTTCCCTGACACATCCACTACTTCTCGAAAGCTTCTTTCTCGTTTTATTTTGCTTCATCGGCCATGTTTATGCGCATAAAAGAACCTTAAGATGGAGTATGATATTTTATGAATCTTTTCCTAATTTTACGATAATTATAAAGCAGAATATATCCTATTAAATTTACAAAGCAAGTAATTTGCACTACATTCTGATTTAAAAAATATGATGTGTTTTATTTTTTATTCGGGCTTCGATATTGGAATTTGTATACAAGGGATTTTTTGTTTTGTTTTTTATTTTATTTATTTATTTGTCGCTATTTTGGTCGAACTTTGGGCCCATGTTTTTGATACTCGATTTTTTTAATAATTTTAAGTTTCATAGTTTAGTTAATAATTAAATACATTTTTCAATATAATTTATATAAAACATTCTCAACAAAGTTTTAATTTATTTGATACAAAAGTCTTCTTCTCTTATTTTTTACTTTTTTATTAAAACTAATTTTTTTGTTTTCGTCAATTCTCCTTCCAAATCTTCATTGTCTTTGGATTGAATACCTATAAGTTGCTTATCATATCTTCGCCTTATGTGATTTTAAGATTTTAATTTACTTATTATATATATATTTATACCTTTTCTTTATATCCCTAGATTTATTTTTCCATTCTTTCGCAAATGTCGAAAATTTTTAGCGTCGTAAGCCGCCATGTTTACAAAACAAACACCCTTAAGAAAAAGTATGCATCGTTGCCATACTCAATCGGAATGTTTTTATTATCGTTTTCTTATTGTTACTAATATTGAGGCAGTTTATATGATTTCTATTTTTAAGCATTCTTTAATTGCAGTGATTAATAATAATCTAACTAATAACTAAGCATAAACTTAATCTGGCCATAAATACTGTTACAATCAAAAATAAACTAAATATTACATTTGAATTTGGAATCCGTTATTTTTACACCATTTTTCATTGTATTTTCTTATTTTGGCAATGGCTTGTCCATAATTATAGTATGTATCATCATATCATTTTACATGCCATGCTATTGGTAAAAACATACAGGTATTTCATTCACTCTGTAACATCCTATTGTTCCAAGTTTAATTTAAATAAATAATTTTATTTCATTTATTGTTCTATATTCAAATTCTATATTCAAAGTTTCCACAATCCCAACTAATATTATAAATGTAAAAGTGAGTTTGTATATTTGTTTGTTAACTTTTGACGTCCTATCTACTTAACCAATCATCATCTTGAAATTTTGCGTACAAGCTAGAAGTGTTGAAAGGGCATACCTTTCATCCCGGAAAAAACACTGTTCCCGAAGGAAATTCATGCGGGCGAAGCCGCGGGTAAAAGCAAGTATACCTATAAAGACATAGGAAATGCTATTTCCGAGACAAAGCATGTGTCTAAATATCCATTTTCAGATGTATTTCTAACCTCAGCGATCATAACGCATATCTTTTCATTATTGCTGAATGCAGGCGTCTTTAGATTGTAACCGTATTCCAACGGGTGGATAGTATGCATGTATGCGTACACAATATAAAAAAATATTTTTACATCAGCTCTACAAATATTATTAAAATATTACCAAATTTGTATCTATTTTACTTTGTTTTTGTTTCAGATCTGATGTCGTGAAGTGGATCATGCTATGACGTCATTTGATGATTTGATTCAATCAATGTCGTCGATAACGACTCCCACAGCGTCTACCAGCGCGAACGCGGGCTCTAACGAGCCGGAAGCCCCCTTGGTAATGAATCACATTATACGCAACCTATTAGAAAACATGAATAACCCAAATCAAGAAGCAGGTCCATCGACTTCGACCCCCTCGACGAATTACGACATATGGGCAATTCCGTCGACAAGCACACAAAATCCGATTGGTACCAATCGTGAGTATAATCGAAATTCAACTCCGAACAATAACCTTGGTTCCCCGCAAAGAGAAAATCCGAGGGGTTCTCCTGGCGCTTCACCCCCCGGGCCTTCTGCCGTTTGCTGTCGCTGCGATGAACGCACGCCTACCACCCGATGCCTCGAATGTAACGACATCTTTTGCTATGAGTGTTGCCACAGGTCCTCGTCAGAGTGTCAAATCCGTGAACACAATCTTCTCCCTATTCACCAAATATCTCCCATTGGTGCAAGACCTAACTCTGTGAATACAGATAAGGATTTGATGCTGTTTTGTGAAGTTCATGGCGATTTACTGAAATACTATTGCGAGGCTTGTGTAAGTTTCATTTGTAAAGAATGTACTCGTTGGGCACACAGAGATCACAAATATTCTCCTATCAAAGGCGTCGCCGATATGTGCCGCGTTAGTGCTATCAAGGTAATAGAAGATACTAAAACTGGTACTAAAGCTATAAAATCAGCCATCGATCGCGCCGTAGCCATGTGCAAAGCTTATGAAAAGGAAACTACTGAAGCTAGTATAAAAATAAGGAAAGCAATGCGTAGTTTCGCTCAAGCTGTTGAAGACCGAGAGAGGTTTTTGTTAGAAAGAGTAGAGAGAATGCGTCAGATGAAGATGAGCGAAATGTCCGATCACATGAACACGTTGCGTGGCATTTTGGCCGGTTTATCCCATACTAATGAAACATTGATGCGAAGTCTGGATTTAGAAGGATTGGACTTGTTCATGGCTAAAGACAAAGGACGGACTCAAGTGGATTACTATTCAAGCATGTTTAAGAAAATGCAAATAATTGAAGAAAGGATTATATTTACTCCTCCCAACTATGAATTAGTAGACTTACTGAAGAGGCAATGTGACGTTCAATCAGTACCGGCCAATGCTACTCTAGCTTGTGCTGGTTCTTACTTCCATCCCCGCCAGGCAATGATGAATATGCAAGCATATTCCGTTCAACCTTACCCGACCGTAAGTTACATGTCGGTCGCAAGGTCTTTGGCTGACTTTTGTGGTCATCCCACGAGATCTACTAATTACTACGATCACAGCATCTCTTCAAGTACTGTGGTTGAATCAATTGGGGCTCGCGGAAGCGGGCAAGCGATTCCAGGATACTGGATGCCAGTGACACTAAAACCTACAAGGAGTAAGGTACCAGGAGTACCAATGTTTTCATTCGGCCGAGAGGGACAAGAAAATGGACAGGTCTCTAGACCTTGGGGACTGTGTGTGGACAGAGAAGGAAATATTATCGTCGCCGATAGAAGGAACAATCGCATTCAAATTTTTAACAACGAGGGTCAGTTCCGAACCATGTTTGGATGTAAGGGAACAGGTCCGGGAGAATTTGATTTGCCGGCAGGCATTACCACAGACACGTATGGCCGTATTATTGTTGTGGACAAAGACAACCATAGGGTCCAAATATTTACATCATCAGGCAACTTCATCTTGAAGTTCGGCTCATTTGGCAAAGAATGTGGCCAGTTTCAGTATCCCTGGGATGTCTCTGTTAATACTTTGGGAAATATCGTCGTAACCGACACACGCAATCATCGTATTCAGTTGTTTACAAACGACGGAACTTACATTACCAAATTTGTTTTCGAGGGAGCCAACCCAACAAAGATGTTGAAAGGACCCACTACTCCCAGAGGAGTATGTTTCACTGCTAATGGGAATGTCATCGTTTCCGATTTCGAGAATCATCGTATATTATTGGTCGATGCGCACCTTACAAAGGTTTTACATAGCGTAGGTCATGAGGGTTCTGCTCTTCAAGAGCTGAACCGTCCATCAGGTATCGTGACCGACGACGATGGACGAATCATCGTGGCTGACTCGAAGAATCACCGTGTGGTCGTGTTCAGCTCAGATTTAACAGCACTTGTTGCCGTGGATCTGAAGAGCCCAGGTCTTGACGACAAGGACAGACCTAGCGACGTGGCCCTCAGCCCCGAAGGCCAACTGGTGGTTCTGTTCGAGACCCTGCCTGACACTGCTCGCGACGCCCATTCTCACGGCAAGCAATACATTAAGGTGTATTAATTAATCTTAAGATAAACCAATCACGTGGGCCTGAGGACCATCGAAATTAATTTTGTTCAACTCTCTTATACTTGTGTTGATTACTTTGATATTGTGCCAATTTTATTATTATTAACTTACTTTAAATTATCGAGCAAAGCTTGGCAGGAGAGTTTGTATTTGCTCAAGAAAGTCAAGCGCAAATGGATCTCTCCTTAAACAATTCGCCCTATTTCCTGTTTTATTTTTGTATTCGACTAGTCTTTATGGACCAAACTTTACAGTGTAGCACCATAATTAAAAATAGTGATATAAGATGATCACTATAAGTAGAAACAGCGGATGTTAAAACTACATAGAATTCTACAAGAACTTACTAACAAGAATTTCAACTTACCTAATATTTAATTAATATTTAAAAGTAAAAAAGTGAAATTATCACCTCGTGATGTAAAAGAAAAATTTAGTGAATAAATGATAAAAAAAAACTTCAAAAGTATTTTCCAAATTGTTAAGTCATTTTGCGTTTAAAAGTTGCTTTGTTACGGTGCCACTGTAATTTTGCACAAATTAAAATTGAGCTCCATTGGCGTATTTATTGCTGATTGTCAATGGTATGTTAACATTTAATTTTTTATTATCACCATGCGTGGAAATTTAATCTTTGCACAGAGTAACTAAATTTTACTTAAAATATTGTGTGTGCAAAGAAATTAATGCAATAAGATTTTAAGACTGACTTTAGAAGACTGTCTTAAATAAGCGCTTGAGGCGACGCCGACGCTCGCCCCGACTGACGCGCTCAATTGACTTACAAAATTTTATTATTTACTGTTTTTTTCGACAATCAATTGTAGTGTTTTTTGTCATATTAATTTCTTAGAAATATAAATGTATACATGAATTTTAAAAATCGAACAAGTTTATTTTTACTGTTTTAGAAATTATGAAGAACTTATTGGGCCAGATTAAGCTAAAATTAAATAACTAATGATTTGGTTTATTTGCCTATTCGAAAATCGATTAAGTTTATTTTTATTATTTTAAAAACTAATGAACTTATTGGGCCAGATTAAGCTTAAATTAAATAACAAATTTTGGTTTGTTTGCCTATTCATATTTTAACTTAGATAAACTAAATGTATGTTGTGGTATTTATAAAACCTAATACGTTTTGCGGAGTATAACAGTAGCTAATTTAGATTTTTTCTACATAATAACTTATATTA
This sequence comes from Apomyelois bistriatella, assembly GCA_947044815.1. Classification (NCBI taxonomy): domain Eukaryota; kingdom Metazoa; phylum Arthropoda; class Insecta; order Lepidoptera; family Pyralidae; genus Apomyelois; species Apomyelois bistriatella. The sequence goes on from OX345705.1 coordinate 3,139,070, forward strand.
CTTAAAGTTATGGCGTTTTATACAATCAAAATTTTTGTATTACTTAGTTAAAATATTATAGTGAATTTTTGCTGAAATTTATAAATTGATAAAGCGTTACCCGCTTATTCATAAAAATTAACAACCGTTTGTCAATACCATTTTTGTCCTTTTCTCTCTTACGTAACACGTAAAAAAGGAGACCAAACAAATTTTAGAAAAATGGGCTTGAAAAAAGTTTGTAAATTTTTATGAATAAAGGGGTAAGACTTAATGTGAATCGTAGATGTCGATTTTATTGAGTATAATAGATACCCACTATGTGTTCAGACTGTATGTGTTCACTTTTAGACTATAAGTTGAGTTGCATGCCTAATTGACGACATGGTTGTCGTTTGTTATGATGATTAGCTATGTAGATGTAGTCACATCTCTTTTTACGAGTCCTGGTGGCTTACCACCATCTCTTAAAACCATGCAAGAAAGATTGAGTAAGGGAGATGTCGCCTTACATCATGTTTTGCGCTGTCTCGCTGTTTCACTCGATCTTGCATGGTTTTAAGAGATGGTAGTAAGTCACCTGGTATGCTAACGTATAAAATATTAAGGTCACAGTAAAATGCTGAAAAAGTGTTCATAATATCGTGAGGGACTTTCGAATTAACTTAATATTAAATTGGCAAAAAGCAAAATGGTTCTAAGTTAAGTTTTCTAATATACTAAAGTTAGTTGTATCATTCTCGCTAACAGACTCCCCACTATTATTGTCCACATTAAAGGACTTTGATTACATATAAACGATTATTCTAGCTATAATGACTAGTAATATATCATGTATTTCGTGTGCAAACATACCTATTCTCCAATTAATAAATGAAGCATAATGTTTGATCTGTAAGTAGAAACTGATAGACTAACATTTTCACATTTGTACTTAGGATAGACTTAGCATAAGGCTTTTTTAAGAAATATTATGTACTGATATACACATTTCGCTTCAAACAAAAAATTTCTAGTGTATGAGAAAACTAAACGTATCCAATGAATTGACTGCGTTCTTAGATAATAGCGTTGACTGGATTATGAGTCTGATTTTATTATAAGGGGGAAATTGTTGTTTGAAGTTTATGATTAATCCTTTGATCGCCGGCTTTATATTAGTTCTCTCGCGTGTGCCCTTAATGCTAAGAAAAAGCGAAATAGGCACGAAAATTTGTAGTCTGCAAAATCCGAGCTTGACAGTTAAAGGGTTAAATGACATTGAGATGATACATTTTTCAGTGTTGTAAGCACTGTGGTGCGATATTTAGATTTTACTAGCACCACATAAAAGTAGGTACACAAATCCATATGCGGTTATAAAATATACCTACGCATATCTGATTGATCTTACTTTTTCTTCTTCTATTTTGTAAGAGGCTGCCGTGGCTAGTTATTGTCTTTTGCATACATCGTAAAACATTAGACACATCTATCTAATATGCACAATAGCTAAAGATATTGTATGCACTATATACAAAATAGTCGACTTAAGAAAAAGGAATGTTTTAGTGTTAGTTTCCATGTTCGCTCGTGTACGTGCAGTGCTTAGCGTCAGGAAGATAAATTTACAAATTACACAAAAATAATCCTAGTATTTTCATTTCCAGTTGTAATTTTAATAAAGTAAACATTAAAAACTGTGCCATTTTAAAAGTATTACGTTGTATTTTATATAATTATGTTGCATGAAATGCGTTTTTAAATAATTTTCTAAAATAGATTTGTCGCTGTTTATTTCTAAAATTGTTTTTGCTGACAACGAATCTCAACTTAATCAAGTTTATTACTGATTTAGTTTGTTAAAAATTCTGTTTACTTGGATTTGCGAAGCGAAGTCCGCCATCTTTAAGTAGCAAGTGGCGCGTTCTTAGAATGTTACCACTCATCAGTCCATACCATGGTAGAAACTGAAATGTTACCAACGTATAAAAAAATATGTAAGCATTACGTTTTAAAGTTTAAAACGGATCAATTTACGTCTGTCTGGGGAGGCCTGAGGTTGCCAGAAGACACTACACTATGTTCAAAGTTGTTTTACTTCTGACATGTGTACAAATCGCGTAGACTACAGGATTTTCGTGGTATTTTCAATGGCGGTGTTCAATGCGCATGCGCACAATATATCTAAAACTTCTTTTTTCACTCAGTCATTGGATCGTAGTGTCAGAAGTAAAAAAACTCTAGAACGAAGTGCTTTTCTGTGAGATTTAGCTGAAAGCTGATAAAGCCATTACTTAATTTTAGATCACATATTTTTTTCCTATCGTTTTGGTTTTGTTTTATTTTTAATATTTTTTGGTTTTGTAGTTCTGGCAAATAAACGCAATAAAAAAATATAAACAAATTAAAAGCTATTTATGATAGCTGCATCGAAGAAGGTTGCGACCAGCTTGTGAAGGTGGGAATCGGAGCAGCTCTCTAGACAACTAATTTGCTACAATTACAAAATCAAAAGATTTGATATTGATTAACAATAAAATTGAATTTGTGAGCCTTGCTAGCTGCTAGCAGTAAAATTGAGGTTTTGTGATAGTTACAATAAAATTGACAAAATAATAACAGTCAGTGATACATGATTGTAATTTTTTTTACAAATTTTTAATATTATAAATATTGGACGACACAATCGTGAATATGACCTTTCAGCAGTTGTAAACACAGTAGTATTTTGCGTTCCATTGAGTAAACGCAAATCTGCATAATACATATTGATACAATTATGAGACCTTAGCAAGAGAAAAGAAGCCATTTTTGTGCTATTTTTGTAATGTTATCTAGGCGCTTGTGTTGTGTTAGATTTAGGGTAACTTCGTTGGTGTCCTCTTTGCTGCGCGCAGTTGGTCCTTTTATATCTCGCCAGTAACATCGACCATTGCAAAGAGGGGATGAATGAAATCGATATATTACGTATCTGACATAAGTAGTATTTTTGTACACGCCGGCCGGGCGGTGTGCACGCGGCGCTTCGATCGCTCGTGCTCCTGTCACGGCCTGCTAGTTGTGTTCATGTAACCGAATCTACCTCACTTGTAATGCATTGAAGACTGATTGGAATTAACGTAACGGTGGTCAGATCACCGATTTAAAAGTCTGTTGTCTACTAACAAGTTTAGTTATGACTTAGATAAGTTTAGTCTATAAGCGTCCAGATGTAGCGATTATTAACAGATTTGATCATAACCCCTACTCGCGCATCGCCCGCGAGCGTTGTGTTCAGTGGACAACGGTCTTTTTTCATTTTTTTTTATCTATATCTTACGTTATTCTTCAGTAATATTGTTGAATGAAGACTGAAATTTTATAAATGTTCCTATATTTTACTTTAGAATAATTTACTGCCAATACTTTACATACTGATTACTTTACATTATTTTTACCCATCGGTAAAATTACTTCAATTCTTTATTATAATCTATAAATTGTGTATGACGCTATATAATGTCATAGAATTTTTGAAATTTTTTAATAGAATTTTGTAATGAAAATTAATAAAGTGATTAATAATAAATGGTTTTTTATTTAAAAATTATTATAAGCTTTTTGTATTCCATGTTCAAGTAGTTTAACGCACAAAAAAAGGATGATAGTAGAAGTACTTACCTACCTACATTATAAAGGTTTAGATAAGTATTCATTGTCACTTTCATCAGTCACTCAACCGGCCCTTGTCAAAATCACATAAATTTGTCACAACAGTGTCAACAATCAGTAAAGCTATGGGAAACTACATTAGCAACATCTATTCTAATTTAGGTCGCTTTTTCGAATATCCTGTAAAAAGAAAACCGATATGTTTTTATCGCCAAGAAGATTTCACAGCCACTGGTAAGAAGCATCTGGAAAAAAGGTTGTAGCACTGCTATCGATTAAATCTATAACGGGCACAGGCACTTTGAGACTCAGCATTTAGTTACATTTATATCGCAGCCTCTTCTAAGCACTTCAGTCCTAGCGTGCTTCCCAGTTACATCTTCAGCTCTCAAAACTTCAGAGCTCAAAGTACCTATTTTTTTAATCATGATAGCACCATTAGTGGACCTTCGTAACCTCTTTCCGAAGTCCCAGTCGCTTACTGTGCGGCAAAGAGGCGCGACAGGATTTCTTTATTTACTTTTTTGGTACCTGATCTTTATATCAGTGCCCCTAGTATGAGTTTTTCTAAACGCAGACGCTAGCGACTGTGTTAGCGATTTTGTATGACAAACCTGTGTACAGCGCCACTGGCGGATAGTGAGGCCACTAAGAAATTCCATACAAAATCCTAACGCAGTCGCTAGCGTCTGCGTTAAGAAAAACTCTTACTAGGGGTACAGGTGGCCTACCACCATATTTTAAAACCATGCAAGATCCAGTGAGTAAGTGAAACAGCGCGATCCATGATATAAGGCTATATCTCCCTCACTCACTGGAACTTGCGTGGTTTTAAGAGACGGTAGTAACTCCCCTGTTACCTACTTATTTAATTATACTAAATTAGCTCCATAACTACTACAGGCGAACCCCAGAGAAGAATGACAAATGTCATGAACACGCCGATGACTGACTACGATAAGCTGGTGGATCAGTTCTACAAGCGTTTGGCAGAACAGCGTCAGTTCAATCAAGTACTTATGCTCGAAGTATTTTCTATTTAAAACGTAGCAGTCGCTGATAACTTGATGTTAAATTTTTGAGGAAATTTTGTATGACAATGTTATAAAGCGTCCCTGGCGGGTATTAAGATTACTAACAAATTCTAAACAAAATATTATCCTAGCTTCTAACGTTTAGAAACTCTGTAAAAACGTGGTATCCAAACCGTCAAGTACTGATGATTTTCTTTATCACTAATTTCCATATAAAAATAGTGGAACTGATGCTGGAATCAAAAAATGGAAATGATTATGTTATCACTAGTATTTACTAGATGAACTAGAGGCAACTATAGGCGATGCTTTTCGTGTCCCTCGTTCTGTCACACCATGCATCATGGCTAAGACCGTATAGTAATTGCAGTGGACTGAGCTAACCACGTCTAAAACATTTTGGCCATTGACACTAATAAGGGTCTTTCACGTAAATGGAAATGGAGGACAATTTTGGGGATATAACTAAATTCCTGTGCCTCTAGTATGAGTTTTTCTAAACGCAGACGCTAGCGACGGCGTTAGCAATTTTGTATGACAAACCTGTACAGCAGCGCCTCTACGGTTAAAGAAATTTATTCTCATAAAAGAATCTACAAATTTTGCCTCTGGCAAAATATACGGCAACTAAGAAATTCTATACTAGCGTCTGCATTTAGAAAAGCTCATACTAGGGGTACTATTACTAATTCTGTGCTAGGGGGTACTAGTTAAAACCGTTATTTTTGGGTAAATACAAGCTGGTACTATACATGTTCTTTACGACAGTAACTGAATCTAACAGGTTAATTTCACGATTTAATATAACAGGACATGAAAGACAAAGACCGTCGTTGGAGCATGCAGAAGGTGGTGGAGCGGTTCCCGGGCTGGAACGAGGTCACCATTGCTAACCTCCACAGCCTGTTTCTACTGTTCGACAACCAATCTAACGGCATGCTGGGATTTGACGATTTGTTTGTATTTTTACTAGATCCTCTCTCTCTCTTGGCTTCGTTTGGGTTCACCTCGTCTATTGGTGTGATCCATTGGGCATAATAAGCGTCAATCGTTTTATGTTGGGTACATGGAATAACATAGAATAGCAAGTTTGGTAACAACCAGTAGGCTCGTAATGGCTTACGAGAGGAGAGAATCGAGATATGCGGTCGACCTACTGGTGGCAGAGGATGTGACATAATATAGAAAAAACCGGAAATTTCCCAGAAATTATGCGGGATTGTTTTTCTTAGCCCAGGTGGCTTACCACCATCTCTTAAAACCATGCAAGATCCTTAGTCGCTTTTTACGTATTCCCAAGAGGAAGTGTGAGTGCTTAAAACCATCTCTTCCCGGCTGTTCAACGATACTGACCTATACAATAAATCTTTAGTTGTGCAGTATTGGAAAGCCTGGGCGAAGAGAGCGGCATTGAATCGCGCAAGGAGAAGTTCATGGCTGCAGACTCCGACAACGACGGCTGGATTACCTATGATGAATTCTTGTCGGTAATTTCCAAACCAACTCTCAATCACCACAAACCGAGCGTTGTGAAAAGATAATGTGGATTACGTCGACTCTTTCATCGCTTCAAGATACCAAGCTGATAGAATAGAACTATTAACTATGTTTTTCTCTTCATTTCGGCTAGTTTTTTTTTCCCGCAAGTACTTTTAGTTCCGGGAAGCATTGCTATGAGGTGGTATGAAGTCCAAATTGTTCTAAACCTCGATGAAACAATACATCAATCTTCCTACCTCTTTTCCACATTTCAATAAATGCTAGTAAATATATTTTCAGCTGGTGTACAACTACGACCCGGCCCCGTCGGGCCAGTCAGGACTCGCAGGGTTGGCGCAGCTTTGCAACGAGGTGGCCGAAAACATTCAGTTCGTCAGCAACCTCACTGTCGGCGAACAACTAGAATACGGACTATTTTAAGTAATTAAACTACTATGTTCTTATTAAGTAATTTTATTTAAATCTACTAACTATCTTAGCATTATTAGATTTATTATTAGCCTCTGTTATTCTATATGCTATACCTTCATCAATACTCATCCATGCCTACTACATGAAAGCTTTCGCCCGCGGCTTTACCCGCATGAATTTCCCTCGGAAACAGTGCTTTTTCCCGGGATGAAAGGTACCCTATGTCATTCTCAATACTCCTAGCTATGTGTATGCGAAATTTCAGGAAGATTGGTTCAGTAGATAGGGCAGCGCGTTCTTGTCTACTTCCAGGGTGTTTATGTCAGTTCCAGCAACCCACCTCCAGTGCTTCCTACAGCCAACAGTAGTGGACCCGAACCATTAGTGCCTAGGTTGTTCATCATCACTCAAGGAGTCCATGTCGCTTAGCTCGACGAGACTGGGGTCGCAGGCCAGGCAGCGCGCCCCCACTTCTCGCCAGCACTCCATACAGTACACGAATGGACAGTTTGACGCCATGCAGGGATGCCAAGGCGTTGTCTCTTGGTTGTCTGCTAAAAACATCAGGAGGATCATGCGAGCTAGTTCTAATTAGGAGATCCTTTCAGGAAGAGAAGGGAATCTCGCATAATGGGTAAGCTAAATATTGATTCGTGTAGGTGTCAACGTAAATTTTTAATAACTTTTACATTAAAATTTATTTGTACCCTCTTCACGATTCTCCCCACCATTCGAAACACAGGTTTACTCCTAGTTCGATGGCGGGTGGCTGAGTGATACCATCACAATAATAGGTAAAGAAAATGGTTTAAAAAAACATGGTTCAATGTCATAACCGATCATATACATCCTGGTCTGGTGTCAGGAGTTCTTCGAAGCCGTCTCCCGGCCTCTGAAGTTGTTCCTTTAACGACTACCAGTTGGTAGCTGGGATCAACGGCTTAACGTGCTTTTCAAAGCACGGATTCACCTTTATTATCAGACAATCAGGTCATTCAAGCCTGTAACATCCTGACCAAACTGGAAACAACTAATCAAAGTATGCTTCCTATGGTCTACAGGCAAACGCCTTAACCACTGGACTACGGAGGCAGTTGAATATTAATTGAGGTGCGATGGGTACACCTACCCAGTGTCCTAGGCTCTGTCTCCCCGCAAATGAGGCAGGTCATCCTGGCGGCGGGCAGCACCCGCAGCCAGCCCAGCAGCTGCGGGAACTTCATCCTCATGCTGAGGAGGTTCTCTCCGGAGAGGTAGTGAGCGCGGACCGCTTGCACTGCTTTCCTGGATTCAAAGGTATCTTAGCTGCCATGAAATGGATTCTGTTCCTTGCATATTTTGTAAGTTGCAACTGTACTCTCTTCACACTGACTGGGTTTGGTTTGACGTTGCCGACCAACAAATAATTACAACAGCTTTATGTTTCAGAGGCACCGATTCATTTACCATCAGGTCTGTAATTGAAACCTGATAAGAGCAATGTCTGAACTAAACTCGAAACAACCAATAAAGTAAGTTTCCCTTGGGATTTGAACCCGCGACCACATAAAATTTAACAGATGATTTCATTGGGTTTATCCAAGAAATGGATGAATGAATAAGTATGTATGGAACATAGGTATTTAAATTTATTGACAACCGAACTGAATGTGATAAACTTTCAAAAAGGTTTGTTATTTTTTATTCCTTTAAACTTTGTATCAAGTAAGTATTAACTTATCTAAAAACGGCTAACAGATACTTAATTCGGTAAAATTAAAAAAATTGTAAACATTTTTACATAAACTCGCCACGCTAAATATTTCCAAACCTTGACCAATTATCACCTATATACTTATTCCGTGCCTTGACCACAGTCATTGTGCTCGACAATTTTTTTTGGGATGAGGGGTAACAATATGGACCGGAATATGATTGGTCTCCGCGGGCTGAAGTGAAGCCAGCGGGGAAAGGGTGCAAAATGCATGGCTAAGTACGAATGCATTTTTCAATGGGCAGATGCAGATATACGTACCTTTTGAAATGTGGCACGATCTATGGTATATTTTTGTGGCACACTCACAATGTACCTCTAGTGTGTGATACAAAAACTTCCGAGAGTTTACCTATTGATACTTTTCCTAGTAAGAATTGCCTTAGGTGTAATAATAGATATACCAAGACGAACAAAAGCTTTTTAGAACGATTACAAAAAGTTATGAATTTATTATAATCACGCGTTAGAGACGACAAAAAAATAAGAAAACCGGACCCATACGAGGAGCTGAGGTATAGCAGGGAAAGCTCTACGATGATGAAATTTAGGTTGAAAAAGACCATCTTGTTCTTCATCTTTTACAAACGGCTAGTTTGTAAAACTGCATGTGTTTTCAAATGACTTGACGCCAGATGTTTCTCCATTTTCTGTCCATTCTTGGACATGTGCCCGCCGGATACTTATGTACTTTTTTGCCTTATAATAGTTGAACTCCCACGTTTGGAGAAACGAGCGCAGGTTACTTCCTGCGCTTGACAAACGAACTGGCCGAGATTTCAGCCAACTATGCTGTGTTAATCCTTTGTTTAACTCAAGATTTATATAAAGTTTTTTCTTCCTTTTTGGATAAATTGTAGAAACCGATCAAAGAAATTGCTACTTTCTGATTATTTTTTTAATACATAACTACCTATGTCCCTCTTATTTCTTCCTTCCTTTTTTATTTTATTAAATACGTAAAAGGTCTACTGGTAAAGTTACCGTAGCCGATGCACACTGGCAACACCATTAACGACATGGCCGGTCCTAACATTCTACCAAAAGAAACCACTCAATACATATTGAAAGTTACTGTATCACGTATAACAACCAATGACTTAAATTACCTTCGCAAGGTTTTCAGCATTTTCATTCGCTTCTTGAGTATCTCGTTATAAAGGTGCAGTATTCGTTGCTTCTCGCGGCGCGGGTAGAAGTAGCTGCAGATAAGCCTGGATAATAATTCTAAGATGTTTATGGAAGAATGAACAAATAAACTTTATATGTTTATTTGTAGTTTAAGGCTCCGTTCCGTACCTCAGAAAAAGATAAAAACGAAACCCCTATAGGATCATTTTCTTGTCCGCGATATAAATACCTACTTACGCTCTTTCGGCTAATCCATACTAATATTATAAATGCGAAAGTCTGTCTGTCTGTCTGTCTGTCACCTCTTCACGGCTAAACTGCTGGACCGATTGCGATGAAATTTGGTAGGGATGTTGTTAACGACCTGAAGTCAAACATAGGCTACTTTTGGACGCGATATAACCGAGTCCCACGCGGGGCGAAGCCGCGGGGAACAGCTAGTATTAGATACTTTTACGCGATCAAATATATTACCGTATTTGCTGCACTTTTTCGAAAATTTTGCTTTTTCAGTAGGGTATCAAAACCTATGGGATATTTCCGGTCGACCTAGAATGGCTTAACCACGGACGGATAAAAATTAAGAAAAAAAAAGTTTGTTCCCGCGTATTTGCAAAGAACAAAGGGACTGTGAATATGGTAAATTACATGTCAAATATACCTTCGCAACCGCAATGTGTAAGGGTCTAAATACAGTAGTATGATAATCCAGAGGTAGCCCCCGTAGATCTTGAAGAAGAAAGCAGGCGGCATGACCCGAGGCCGAGGCAGGCACGGCTGGTTGGAGATGGGATGTCGTATCGAAGACTCTTCTGCGAACCCTTCGAAAATCCTCCGAACCATGGTGGCTAATATACCTGATCCTTCCACCTGCGTAGCGAATAAGATACATGGGAACGTCGTAAATGGGACTGCTAAGTAGGGTAGGATGATATAGGCTGAAACTACTTTGAGCCCATATTTTTGTATGAAGTATAGTTATATAAAATATTGACTTTGGCATTGAAGCGCGGATTTTTCGCCAGGCCTGGCGTGTCATTCATGACATCAACCGATTGTATTCAGAAGTTAGAGCGTGAATGAGAAACAAGCATTCATCCTGCCAGCGCGCAGTCTCACTGCTGGGCCTTTTGTTTTTATGCCTCTTGGTTCTTTGATGGACCGTAACGTCCAGTCGTTAGTCTTCATTTGATCTTCTTCTATTAGTGCCAATGGCTAAAAACTACATAAATTTGGCCCAATAGGATTTTCTTCCACGGCCGAATTAGAGGCCACAGCCAAATCACACTTTGTACACAAGAAAAGAGCTAGGGCACGATAGCAGATGATCCATCCGCACTGCGCTGCAGACACAGCCATCACTGCTGGACTGACCACACTTCTTCCTACTCTCCATGAGTCTACCTACGAACGATCGCAGACAGTCTTTATGATAATAATAATGATAAAATACCGTGACGTCCAGACCATGTGCCCCTTGCTGTCCGATGTCCACCTCTGCATGTTGTCGTACCACGTCGAGGGCCTCGTAAAACAGGCGGTCCAGCATCACGAAGGTGGTCGCGGTTACCACCTCCAATAGGACCTTCAGGATATGCGACACTAGCGCACTCTGGTCCGTTGGCACGTAGGAGAAAGAGTGAACATCTACATACTTTATTCTTTCCATCTAAAATATTATTTTTTATCGTTAAGTATCTGATTTAGTTTGCGTAATAACTTGAAAAATGAATCAAAAGTATTTGCACAGAATATAAATTAATAGTACAAGTTATGAGTATCTTTGAATGTGGCGTATTTAGAGACCAAACAGCAAGTAACCTTTTTCAATGGCAACAAAGTGTACTTATACTTCAATAGTCTCCTCCGGTCGATTTTCTTGAAGTAGCCCGTGACGTACGTGTTATCGTACTCAATATTCGTGAGGTACAGGTCGTGGTATGTCGCGGCTGCGGATGGTATCCGTAAGAATAGGATCGCCATGCACACGTTTAGAACCGCGATCATCGTTCTCATGATTACAGTCATTTCTTCAAAGGCTTTCATCGCCAGATCGCCAGTTTCTTTGGCGTCCTGAAAACATCGTACTTATTAAAATGTGTGGTCAGGTAACTTAGTTTTGCATATTTTGTGGACAATTTCGTATAAAAATCATGGTCAAATAATATTGAGACAAGTGGCTTGATACCTGCAAATGGTTGACCACGCGTGGGAGTGTAGGTCTGCTTTCCAATGTGATATCTTGCAAATTAGTTAATTTGATGTATGCCTTTTTTAAATATGCGTATCCCTCTCCTAATCCTGGGTCAACCTGCAAATAATTTGTTAAATACTTGCTTTTGTAATTGCTATCTCCGTCTTTTTATTTGTAGTGTCAAATGGACTCCATGCTCTGCTTCTATACTCCGACTGATATAGCGGCATTTTAAGATTTTTTTCCACCACTATAAGAGAAACTAAAACAGCCCATATTTTGACCGAATCGAAAGCTGTCGAGAAGTCCACCACTACTAAGCCGGTGTCGCATTGGTTATGGTCTAACCTTTATTATGTTTTTAAAAAGTATCTAAACGTTTTTTAGACGTGGAATTCATCGAATCTTTTCGATTAAAGTACATAAATTAAAAGCTTGTAGATTCAAAATATAAAGACAATGAGCCTGCCTGCAGTAGAACCGCAGAATAAAGCCGTAACCTATATTAGACAGCATTATTTCAAATTTATAATAATATGGTAAAGTGGATGACATCAAATTGACTGGAGGACTAAAATTGGGTAAAAAGCAAGGAATAGATATGCTTTGAAAAATCTGAGAGAGATCTTTATGTCGACAATAGCACACGCCAGGAAAATGGCTTAATAATAAAAAGAGAGAAAGAGAAGAGAACCTGTGTACTACTATCACAGATAACATCCATATCAGTCGCATTTTGGATATTACACATGTGACATAAATCCAAAGGTTTGCAGATCGCCCACCCATCACTGGTAGTCATCACATTGCAGTACTTGACATGCAAAGGCCTGAACATATTCATGCAGATCGCGGCACTGCGGGCGAATTGATTCTCGCAACGAATTGTTAATTTCATTAGATATTTCTTCTGGTAAATGGTATTTTCTTTATCTTCTTGATTTATTCTAAAGGAAAGACAACAGTTAGGTTGGCAACAATACGCGTCCTTTCTACCAGATGCTATTTTTAAAAACCATGTAAGTACCGTTTTTATTTTAAAAATTGAAATTGAATCCTTAGAAAGAGAGCAGAACAAACCTGTACGTGTTATCAATGTATTCGGAACGATGGTAGTGACCAAATATGTCGTCGACGTAATCGTTTTGCTTGCGGCTTTGAACAACTTCTTTAGTACCCTCGATTTCATTTTCTATAGGCGATGATACGGTATCGATTGAACTGTAAGTACGAAATTCATGAAAATGACAGTTCCGTAAGGGTTCTCTTTTGCACTTTGATTTGTTTCTGTTAGTTTCTGTTATGTAAGCAGATTTTAAGCAGTTTTTGGTTTTCCTTTACATGTCAGGCTTTGAGGGATACTTTTTCATGCACAGCAACAAACTTTCAGCAGTTTCCCTTGAACATGCAGGCGAAGCTTTGGTTGGGTGGGCAATAGCTAAATAAATAAGCGAAACATTCTATATCATCTAATGCAACCAGGAAAGCGCTAAGATGGGGGAGAGAAATGAATACCGTTGTAATTAACAAACTTCTCTCATTTCCCTAGGGACTGTACAAGAAGTATTAGCATCTCAAGCAACAAATTTATCTTGGTATACAAACCTGATGATATCCTTCATGGCGTTAACATCAGAGCGCATTTCTAACAGAATGCGTCTCGTGGGCTGCGATAGCAGAGAGTGCCTTGTCTTGCATAGGCCGTAGGACAGCTGCGTGGTGCACGCGAACACGCGTACCACCTCTCGTGCATTCAAACCCATGTTCGTGATTGGACCTGCACTTAGTTCATGAATGATTAATGTTGTTTGTTCTCGATCAGCTTTTGAATTTTGGAGTTTCATTTGACTACTGGCTTATTTCTTCCTTATCGCCTAAGATGATACCCTAGTAATTTAGTTTTAGATTGCTTGGGACTAGTTTACTGGAGAACAGGTAGACATTCGTTTCTTTATTTCTTGATATGACACATTTACTTTATCCCTTTATGCTTTATGTAACTAAGAATTGGACTAGTGAGAACGTTTAGAAACTCTGTAAAAACGTGGTATCCAAACCGTCAAGTACTGATGATTTTCTTTATCACTAATTTCCATATAAAAATAGTGGAACTGATGCTGGAATCAAAAAATGGAAATGATTATGTTATCACTAGTATTTACTAGATGAACTAGAGGCAACTATAGGCGATGCCTTTCGTGTCCCTCGTTCTGTCACACCATGCATCATGGCTAAGACCGTATAGTAATTGCAGTGGACTGAGCTAACCACGTCTAAAACATTTTGGCCATTGACACTAATAAGGGTCTTTCACGTAAATGGAAATGGAGGACAATTTTGGGGATATAACTAAATTCCTGTGCCTCTAGTATGAGTTTTTCTAAACGCAGACGCTAGCGACGGCGTTAGCAATTTTGTATGACAAACCTGTACAGCAGCGCCTCTACGGTTAAAGAAATTTATTCTCATAAAAGAATCTACAAATTTTGCCTCTGGCAAAATATACGGCAACTAAGAAATTCTATACTAGCGTCTGCATTTAGAAAAGCTCATACTAGGGGTACTATTACTAATTCTGTGCTAGGGGGTACTAGTTAAAACCGTTATTTTTGGGTAAATACAAGCTGGTACTATACATGTTCTTTACGACAGTAACTGAATCTAACAGGTTAATTTCACGATTTAATATAACAGGACATGAAAGACAAAGACCGTCGTTGGAGCATGCAGAAGGTGGTGGAGCGGTTCCCGGGCTGGAACGAGGTCACCATTGCTAACCTCCACAGCCTGTTTCTACTGTTCGACAACCAATCTAACGGCATGCTGGGATTTGACGATTTGTTTGTATTTTTACTAGATCCTCTCTCTCTCTTGGCTTCGTTTGGGTTCACCTCGTCTATTGGTGTGATCCATTGGGCATAATAAGCGTCAATCGTTTTATGTTGGGTACATGGAATAACATAGAATAGCAAGTTTGGTAACAACCAGTAGGCTCGTAATGGCTTACGAGAGGAGAGAATCGAGATATGCGGTCGACCTACTGGTGGCAGAGGATGTGACATAATATAGAAAAAACCGGAAATTTCCCAGAAATTATGCGGGATTGTTTTTCTTAGCCCAGGTGGCTTACCACCATCTCTTAAAACCATGCAAGATCCTTAGTCGCTTTTTACGTATTCCCAAGAGGAAGTGTGAGTGCTTAAAACCATCTCTTCCCGGCTGTTCAACGATACTGACCTATACAATAAATCTTTAGTTGTGCAGTATTGGAAAGCCTGGGCGAAGAGAGCGGCATTGAATCGCGCAAGGAGAAGTTCATGGCTGCAGACTCCGACAACGACGGCTGGATTACCTATGATGAATTCTTGTCGGTAATTTCCAAACCAACTCTCAATCACCACAAACCGAGCGTTGTGAAAAGATAATGTGGATTACGTCGACTCTTTCATCGCTTCAAGATACCAAGCTGATAGAATAGAACTATTAACTATGTTTTTCTCTTCATTTCGGCTAGTTTTTTTTTCCCGCAAGTACTTTTAGTTCCGGGAAGCATTGCTATGAGGTGGTATGAAGTCCAAATTGTTCTAAACCTCGATGAAACAATACATCAATCTTCCTACCTCTTTTCCACATTTCAATAAATGCTAGTAAATATATTTTCAGCTGGTGTACAACTACGACCCGGCCCCGTCGGGCCAGTCAGGACTCGCAGGGTTGGCGCAGCTTTGCAACGAGGTGGCCGAAAACATTCAGTTCGTCAGCAACCTCACTGTCGGCGAACAACTAGAATACGGACTATTTTAAGTAATTAAACTACTATGTTCTTATTAAGTAATTTTATTTAAATCTACTAACTATCTTAGCATTATTAGATTTATTATTAGCCTCTGTTATTCTATATGCTATACCTTCATCAATACTCATCCATGCCTACTACATGAAAGCTTTCGCCCGCGGCTTTACCCGCATGAATTTCCCTCGGAAACAGTGCTTTTTCCCGGGATGAAAGGTACCCTATGTCATTCTCAATACTCCTAGCTATGTGTATGCGAAATTTCAGGAAGATTGGTTCAGTAGATAGGGCAGCGCGTTCTTGTCTACTTCCAGGGTGTTTATGTCAGTTCCAGCAACCCACCTCCAGTGCTTCCTACAGCCAACAGTAGTGGACCCGAACCATTAGTGCCTAGGTTGTTCATCATCACTCAAGGAGTCCATGTCGCTTAGCTCGACGAGACTGGGGTCGCAGGCCAGGCAGCGCGCCCCCACTTCTCGCCAGCACTCCATACAGTACACGAATGGACAGTTTGACGCCATGCAGGGATGCCAAGGCGTTGTCTCTTGGTTGTCTGCTAAAAACATCAGGAGGATCATGCGAGCTAGTTCTAATTAGGAGATCCTTTCAGGAAGAGAAGGGAATCTCGCATAATGGGTAAGCTAAATATTGATTCGTGTAGGTGTCAACGTAAATTTTTAATAACTTTTACATTAAAATTTATTTGTACCCTCTTCACGATTCTCCCCACCATTCGAAACACAGGTTTACTCCTAGTTCGATGGCGGGTGGCTGAGTGATACCATCACAATAATAGGTAAAGAAAATGGTTTAAAAAAACATGGTTCAATGTCATAACCGATCATATACATCCTGGTCTGGTGTCAGGAGTTCTTCGAAGCCGTCTCCCGGCCTCTGAAGTTGTTCCTTTAACGACTACCAGTTGGTAGCTGGGATCAACGGCTTAACGTGCTTTTCAAAGCACGGATTCACCTTTATTATCAGACAATCAGGTCATTCAAGCCTGTAACATCCTGACCAAACTGGAAACAACTAATCAAAGTATGCTTCCTATGGTCTACAGGCAAACGCCTTAACCACTGGACTACGGAGGCAGTTGAATATTAATTGAGGTGCGATGGGTACACCTACCCAGTGTCCTAGGCTCTGTCTCCCCGCAAATGAGGCAGGTCATCCTGGCGGCGGGCAGCACCCGCAGCCAGCCCAGCAGCTGCGGGAACTTCATCCTCATGCTGAGGAGGTTCTCTCCGGAGAGGTAGTGAGCGCGGACCGCTTGCACTGCTTTCCTGGATTCAAAGGTATCTTAGCTGCCATGAAATGGATTCTGTTCCTTGCATATTTTGTAAGTTGCAACTGTACTCTCTTCACACTGACTGGGTTTGGTTTGACGTTGCCGACCAACAAATAATTACAACAGCTTTATGTTTCAGAGGCACCGATTCATTTACCATCAGGTCTGTAATTGAAACCTGATAAGAGCAATGTCTGAACTAAACTCGAAACAACCAATAAAGTAAGTTTCCCTTGGGATTTGAACCCGCGACCACATAAAATTTAACAGATGATTTCATTGGGTTTATCCAAGAAATGGATGAATGAATAAGTATGTATGGAACATAGGTATTTAAATTTATTGACAACCGAACTGAATGTGATAAACTTTCAAAAAGGTTTGTTATTTTTTATTCCTTTAAACTTTGTATCAAGTAAGTATTAACTTATCTAAAAACGGCTAACAGATACTTAATTCGGTAAAATTAAAAAAATTGTAAACATTTTTACATAAACTCGCCACGCTAAATATTTCCAAACCTTGACCAATTATCACCTATATACTTATTCCGTGCCTTGACCACAGTCATTGTGCTCGACAATTTTTTTTGGGATGAGGGGTAACAATATGGACCGGAATATGATTGGTCTCCGCGGGCTGAAGTGAAGCCAGCGGGGAAAGGGTGCAAAATGCATGGCTAAGTACGAATGCATTTTTCAATGGGCAGATGCAGATATACGTACCTTTTGAAATGTGGCACGATCTATGGTATATTTTTGTGGCACACTCACAATGTACCTCTAGTGTGTGATACAAAAACTTCCGAGAGTTTACCTATTGATACTTTTCCTAGTAAGAATTGCCTTAGGTGTAATAATAGATATACCAAGACGAACAAAAGCTTTTTAGAACGATTACAAAAAGTTATGAATTTATTATAATCACGCGTTAGAGACGACAAAAAAATAAGAAAACCGGACCCATACGAGGAGCTGAGGTATAGCAGGGAAAGCTCTACGATGATGAAATTTAGGTTGAAAAAGACCATCTTGTTCTTCATCTTTTACAAACGGCTAGTTTGTAAAACTGCATGTGTTTTCAAATGACTTGACGCCAGATGTTTCTCCATTTTCTGTCCATTCTTGGACATGTGCCCGCCGGATACTTATGTACTTTTTTGCCTTATAATAGTTGAACTCCCACGTTTGGAGAAACGAGCGCAGGTTACTTCCTGCGCTTGACAAACGAACTGGCCGAGATTTCAGCCAACTATGCTGTGTTAATCCTTTGTTTAACTCAAGATTTATATAAAGTTTTTTCTTCCTTTTTGGATAAATTGTAGAAACCGATCAAAGAAATTGCTACTTTCTGATTATTTTTTTAATACATAACTACCTATGTCCCTCTTATTTCTTCCTTCCTTTTTTATTTTATTAAATACGTAAAAGGTCTACTGGTAAAGTTACCGTAGCCGATGCACACTGGCAACACCATTAACGACATGGCCGGTCCTAACATTCTACCAAAAGAAACCACTCAATACATATTGAAAGTTACTGTATCACGTATAACAACCAATGACTTAAATTACCTTCGCAAGGTTTTCAGCATTTTCATTCGCTTCTTGAGTATCTCGTTATAAAGGTGCAGTATTCGTTGCTTCTCGCGGCGCGGGTAGAAGTAGCTGCAGATAAGCCTGGATAATAATTCTAAGATGTTTATGGAAGAATGAACAAATAAACTTTATATGTTTATTTGTAGTTTAAGGCTCCGTTCCGTACCTCAGAAAAAGATAAAAACGAAACCCCTATAGGATCATTTTCTTGTCCGCGATATAAATACCTACTTACGCTCTTTCGGCTAATCCATACTAATATTATAAATGCGAAAGTCTGTCTGTCTGTCTGTCTGTCACCTCTTCACGGCTAAACTGCTGGACCGATTGCGATGAAATTTGGTAGGGATGTTGTTAACGACCTGAAGTCAAACATAGGCTACTTTTGGACGCGATATAACCGAGTCCCACGCGGGGCGAAGCCGCGGGGAACAGCTAGTATTAGATACTTTTACGCGATCAAATATATTACCGTATTTGCTGCACTTTTTCGAAAATTTTGCTTTTTCAGTAGGGTATCAAAACCTATGGGATATTTCCGGTCGACCTAGAATGGCTTAACCACGGACGGATAAAAATTAAGAAAAAAAAAGTTTGTTCCCGCGTATTTGCAAAGAACAAAGGGACTGTGAATATGGTAAATTACATGTCAAATATACCTTCGCAACCGCAATGTGTAAGGGTCTAAATACAGTAGTATGATAATCCAGAGGTAGCCCCCGTAGATCTTGAAGAAGAAAGCAGGCGGCATGACCCGAGGCCGAGGCAGGCACGGCTGGTTGGAGATGGGATGTCGTATCGAAGACTCTTCTGCGAACCCTTCGAAAATCCTCCGAACCATGGTGGCTAATATACCTGATCCTTCCACCTGCGTAGCGAATAAGATACATGGGAACGTCGTAAATGGGACTGCTAAGTAGGGTAGGATGATATAGGCTGAAACTACTTTGAGCCCATATTTTTGTATGAAGTATAGTTATATAAAATATTGACTTTGGCATTGAAGCGCGGATTTTTCGCCAGGCCTGGCGTGTCATTCATGACATCAACCGATTGTATTCAGAAGTTAGAGCGTGAATGAGAAACAAGCATTCATCCTGCCAGCGCGCAGTCTCACTGCTGGGCCTTTTGTTTTTATGCCTCTTGGTTCTTTGATGGACCGTAACGTCCAGTCGTTAGTCTTCATTTGATCTTCTTCTATTAGTGCCAATGGCTAAAAACTACATAAATTTGGCCCAATAGGATTTTCTTCCACGGCCGAATTAGAGGCCACAGCCAAATCACACTTTGTACACAAGAAAAGAGCTAGGGCACGATAGCAGATGATCCATCCGCACTGCGCTGCAGACACAGCCATCACTGCTGGACTGACCACACTTCTTCCTACTCTCCATGAGTCTACCTACGAACGATCGCAGACAGTCTTTATGATAATAATAATGATAAAATACCGTGACGTCCAGACCATGTGCCCCTTGCTGTCCGATGTCCACCTCTGCATGTTGTCGTACCACGTCGAGGGCCTCGTAAAACAGGCGGTCCAGCATCACGAAGGTGGTCGCGGTTACCACCTCCAATAGGACCTTCAGGATATGCGACACTAGCGCACTCTGGTCCGTTGGCACGTAGGAGAAAGAGTGAACATCTACATACTTTATTCTTTCCATCTAAAATATTATTTTTTATCGTTAAGTATCTGATTTAGTTTGCGTAATAACTTGAAAAATGAATCAAAAGTATTTGCACAGAATATAAATTAATAGTACAAGTTATGAGTATCTTTGAATGTGGCGTATTTAGAGACCAAACAGCAAGTAACCTTTTTCAATGGCAACAAAGTGTACTTATACTTCAATAGTCTCCTCCGGTCGATTTTCTTGAAGTAGCCCGTGACGTACGTGTTATCGTACTCAATATTCGTGAGGTACAGGTCGTGGTATGTCGCGGCTGCGGATGGTATCCGTAAGAATAGGATCGCCATGCACACGTTTAGAACCGCGATCATCGTTCTCATGATTACAGTCATTTCTTCAAAGGCTTTCATCGCCAGATCGCCAGTTTCTTTGGCGTCCTGAAAACATCGTACTTATTAAAATGTGTGGTCAGGTAACTTAGTTTTGCATATTTTGTGGACAATTTCGTATAAAAATCATGGTCAAATAATATTGAGACAAGTGGCTTGATACCTGCAAATGGTTGACCACGCGTGGGAGTGTAGGTCTGCTTTCCAATGTGATATCTTGCAAATTAGTTAATTTGATGTATGCCTTTTTTAAATATGCGTATCCCTCTCCTAATCCTGGGTCAACCTGCAAATAATTTGTTAAATACTTGCTTTTGTAATTGCTATCTCCGTCTTTTTATTTGTAGTGTCAAATGGACTCCATGCTCTGCTTCTATACTCCGACTGATATAGCGGCATTTTAAGATTTTTTTCCACCACTATAAGAGAAACTAAAACAGCCCATATTTTGACCGAATCGAAAGCTGTCGAGAAGTCCACCACTACTAAGCCGGTGTCGCATTGGTTATGGTCTAACCTTTATTATGTTTTTAAAAAGTATCTAAACGTTTTTTAGACGTGGAATTCATCGAATCTTTTCGATTAAAGTACATAAATTAAAAGCTTGTAGATTCAAAATATAAAGACAATGAGCCTGCCTGCAGTAGAACCGCAGAATAAAGCCGTAACCTATATTAGACAGCATTATTTCAAATTTATAATAATATGGTAAAGTGGATGACATCAAATTGACTGGAGGACTAAAATTGGGTAAAAAGCAAGGAATAGATATGCTTTGAAAAATCTGAGAGAGATCTTTATGTCGACAATAGCACACGCCAGGAAAATGGCTTAATAATAAAAAGAGAGAAAGAGAAGAGAACCTGTGTACTACTATCACAGATAACATCCATATCAGTCGCATTTTGGATATTACACATGTGACATAAATCCAAAGGTTTGCAGATCGCCCACCCATCACTGGTAGTCATCACATTGCAGTACTTGACATGCAAAGGCCTGAACATATTCATGCAGATCGCGGCACTGCGGGCGAATTGATTCTCGCAACGAATTGTTAATTTCATTAGATATTTCTTCTGGTAAATGGTATTTTCTTTATCTTCTTGATTTATTCTAAAGGAAAGACAACAGTTAGGTTGGCAACAATACGCGTCCTTTCTACCAGATGCTATTTTTAAAAACCATGTAAGTACCGTTTTTATTTTAAAAATTGAAATTGAATCCTTAGAAAGAGAGCAGAACAAACCTGTACGTGTTATCAATGTATTCGGAACGATGGTAGTGACCAAATATGTCGTCGACGTAATCGTTTTGCTTGCGGCTTTGAACAACTTCTTTAGTACCCTCGATTTCATTTTCTATAGGCGATGATACGGTATCGATTGAACTGTAAGTACGAAATTCATGAAAATGACAGTTCCGTAAGGGTTCTCTTTTGCACTTTGATTTGTTTCTGTTAGTTTCTGTTATGTAAGCAGATTTTAAGCAGTTTTTGGTTTTCCTTTACATGTCAGGCTTTGAGGGATACTTTTTCATGCACAGCAACAAACTTTCAGCAGTTTCCCTTGAACATGCAGGCGAAGCTTTGGTTGGGTGGGCAATAGCTAAATAAATAAGCGAAACATTCTATATCATCTAATGCAACCAGGAAAGCGCTAAGATGGGGGAGAGAAATGAATACCGTTGTAATTAACAAACTTCTCTCATTTCCCTAGGGACTGTACAAGAAGTATTAGCATCTCAAGCAACAAATTTATCTTGGTATACAAACCTGATGATATCCTTCATGGCGTTAACATCAGAGCGCATTTCTAACAGAATGCGTCTCGTGGGCTGCGATAGCAGAGAGTGCCTTGTCTTGCATAGGCCGTAGGACAGCTGCGTGGTGCACGCGAACACGCGTACCACCTCTCGTGCATTCAAACCCATGTTCGTGATTGGACCTGCACTTAGTTCATGAATGATTAATGTTGTTTGTTCTCGATCAGCTTTTGAATTTTGGAGTTTCATTTGACTACTGGCTTATTTCTTCCTTATCGCCTAAGATGATACCCTAGTAATTTAGTTTTAGATTGCTTGGGACTAGTTTACTGGAGAACAGGTAGACATTCGTTTCTTTATTTCTTGATATGACACATTTACTTTATCCCTTTATGCTTTATGTAACTAAGAATTGGACTAGTGAGAACCTTTCCTTTCCTTTCTCAAAATAAAAGTATTTCGCTAATGATAGATAACAATAACAGATACCAATGGAAGGAATTCGGCCGACGGGATCTAGGCTTCTTATTTGATCATGAATTCACACTGGAAACTGTGCCGAAAGTATTTGTAATCCGGTTTATGGATCACCTTCTGCCGCGCCCTAGTTGCCCGTCTCTTGAACAACAGAAGACTCGACCGAGCCTTGGAGGTGGCCAAGTAACGGTCATAGACAATATAAAGTCCATGTAATCATTTATAACAAGATAGGGTTTTCCTAACCTGCAACTACATAAGTGAGTACAACAGCTTTCATGACGCCCCTCCCTGGTTTCCCGCAGTACATTGCTAGTGTGAGCAGTGATATACAACGCAGTTGTATGGCAAATGTGTTACCCAATCCTGGAATGAACTTGTAAATATTATTATTTAATAAAAGTAATTAAAATGTACATTGCATTGAAATTACTTTATATTGAAAACGTACAGTAAGCGTGAGTTTCCTGTACCCCTAGTATGAGATTTTATAAACGCAGACGCTAGCGACTGCGTTAGCGATTTTTTATGACAAACCTGTACAGCGCCTCTGGCGGATAGTAAGGCAACTAAGAAACTCCATACAAAATCCTAACGCAGTCGCTAGCGTCTGCGTTTATAAATTCTCTTACTAGGGGTACTGATAAGCTTAGTAAGACTGCAAGATCATAGAAACCGTTGTATACAATATACAAGGTGGACACAAATCAACTGCAAATATTTTAAGGGCAGGTACAGACCACTATACTGAACAACTTTTCCAAATAAACTTATATCGAAATACGAAATTTTATTATTCACTCTCCATACTAAACAGATGAAGAAAACAGAAAGATCAGCTGGTTCTCAATTTGTATGGGAGGTCAAATTTTTTTTATCGTATTTCGACATAAGTTTATTTGGGAACGTTGCTTAGTTTAGTGGTCTGAATCTGCCCTTAAAATATTTGCAGTTGATTTAAATTCACCTTATATAAAAATCTTACTTTATTACCTACTAATATACTTAACCCCCACGACAAAACATCGTACACATATTCCGGCAAAGGTATTTTCTTCAAGAAGAAGTAGCAGTAAAATTGGGCCAACCAGAAGCCGCATAAGAAACTGAGCCATCGTTTTACAAATAGCAGGACGCAGCACAATCGTAGTAAGGCATAGGCAGGCCAACATAATAAGCACACGCATCTATATATACATTTACCTAACCATACACACATTTTATATAACGTTAAAATTAATATTATGATTATAGGTATAATGAATAATTATCACTTGTCACGGTCTGTGTTCTCTACACAGAATATAATAATACTACAATACATACTCTGTGACTACAATCCACATACGAGTATACAAAAGTATTATGACTGACATATGTCTAACTACCGTCCTCTGTATGTCAGCAATATATATTGCTGACATACAGAGGACGTTAGTCATTCCCAATTTTTTTTTTAATACTGCATATAAAATAAGTCTATGGTCATACATATCTTTCTTATAGAAAAACAGACTTTCGACCCAAAAGCACAGAATTAGTTAATAGCACCAAAAGGCTGAGCTGAGGCGCAAAGCTCTTTGATAAACTCAAAAAGATGTATCATTTCCAACAAAGAATTATTTCAACACGATATCTTTATTTTGTCGTTTATACCCCTAGTGCGGCGTCAAAAGGAAAGATATTTCATAACAATTTATGCAATGTTAAGAAAGTATTAATAATCTTTTTTTCTATGGTTATGACATTAGAAACCATTATTTATTCTATATATTAATACACGAATTAAAACGAATGTAAAACACAGTACCCAAACCTAACCTAAACTTATGTAAATTTCCAATTTTGGTATTTGAGTGTACATAGCAAAATAAATTACAAAAGAAAAATACAAATGCCCAAATTATTGAATAGCAATAGAAAATATTTATATATAATCAGATAGGTACCATTTTGAGGGGTGGTGATAACCGCGAGTTCTACAGACAAATATTAATTATATCCCTGCTAATATATCTTTACCTACAGGAGTGTGTATAAAAATTATAATTAATAAACCACATGTGTAAATTTATAATCAAATTTATTTATCGATCATTCGTATAGTTAGTCTTATAAAATTCAATACATCTGTAAGAACTTAGACTACAAATTGAGAAGGCAGCTCAAGCGCGCACTACGGTGGTGTTCTGAGCGATTTGTATCCATCGACAAGCAACCTAAAAAAATATATAAAAGAAAATACACACATGTAATTTGTGGAGTAAAAAGAGAATCAATTTTAACTAATAATCTAAATCGCAAACTGAGTGAACACCAGAGTGCGCACTAAGCTCTTAAATTAAGGCGCTAAGTAATCAACAGCAGCATCTTATGCCAATTTTTACAAGAATAAATTACCCTTTTCCCCACAACACTTGCTTAAATGCATTGGTATGAGAAGTATGGCTACTCGTAAACAATATGCTTATACTTGGTAAGTATGCCAAAAACAACATTGTTGCTATTTTGTACGTACATAGTATAATGCAAATTAAAACAACACATAATTGACTTAAGACTGAATTGCAACATAAAATTAATTATTTGTGCATATTATTTCTTTTAAGTTTGATTTTATTCTGCTATAAAATAATTGCTCGAAAACCAGCGGCATGTTAAACGTAAATATAAACACTATAAAAATTAGAGAGGTGTTAGCATGTACAGGGGCTTCGGAACATATTACGTAGATTTACCGCCATGTGTGAACAAAAACGAATTAAAGTTTGTCTTATTTTTCCTATTAAGCTAACGTTAATAGAAATGTTATTGTATAAAATATACTAGAGAGGTATATATTGACATTACAAAACATTTGCAAATGTTACATTTTATTGAAGTTTTGTTCAAGAATTTGGCGATTCTTGAAAAGATTTCAAGACTTTTTTTTATATTTTAGGTTTTATTCGCCACAAGAGTGTTTATCAAGTGTGTTTTATAGTTACAATCAAAACCAAAATTTTCTAGCGCCGTATTTTTTCTATAAGAGAAAGAGTTGATGTTTCCTCTTCCTCGCGCAATGGATAATTTTGTAAATAAATACCAAAATTAATTTGCTAAGTACTTTTAAATAAATTTCTGCAATTATGAACCGATTTTAACATTCTTCTTAAGACACAAGCTAGTTTCGTTTGAGTCAAATTCATCAACGAAACACGTGTACAATAGACATACAGCCCATCTGACAGGTAAATTTATATTTTTTACTTGTTATATTTTCATGTTTATACTTGAATGGGCATGTATATTCGTATCCCACCGCTGCCACCACGCACCGCAATCATCTTAGATATCACAGCACCAAGCAAGATGGTATCTGGATTTACATACTCAAAACAAGGTTTTATCCTGTTGGGTAAAACACTATTTCAGAGAATAACACTTTTCGTGTTTCAAGTTTTAATTGATATAAATTCAAAAATAAATAAAAATTTTGCAATACGTACCTCTTAAATTTCGTAATGTGAATTCGGCTTGGGTCATCTACTAAGATGTAAGAAATAGAGTATTACCAATGTCCATCAAGATATTATTACAGAGTATCTTAAAACACTAGCCCAATTTCTTTGCAAGGTCGAACTTTTTTCCTATTTTATTAAATATAATTTAGAAGAGTTTCACAGTAAAAAGGGAATAAAACTGATGTGGCATATTGACTTGGCCACCACGTTTTTTTTTTCTATTTCGAGGCACAGCGCATGACACTAATAGTTTGAAAAGTGCACACATAGACAAACAAAAAATGTCAAGTAACATATGTTATCCCAAAGTACATACTATTATCATCGCGCTCTTCGGAGTTTAAAATGGCGACCGGGTCGATATGTCAGCTTCCATACAAAAAGGTTCTAACTCCTTTGGCTGTTGTTAACAAAATAACCCTGTATTTTATTTATATTTGTTTTATTTGCAATATAAATTAATCCTTCCTAAAATACGGCCGCACTTTTCCGTGCGCCCCTCGCACACGTTCCCGCAGTGTCGTGGTAGTTGCGGCGGCTGTCATGCCGTGTGCCGGTTACGCCTGTGCGGCGGGCGGGTCCCCGGCTGGTTCCTCGCTGATGTCGGTCACCATCGGCTCGTCGTCGGGCTCTGGCAGCTCCAGGATGCGAGGCCCGTACAGCAGCAGGTAGGCGCAGTGCCAGTCGCCTGTACCAAACAATTGATTGCTTTCAGTACTAGTATGAGATTTTATAAACGCGGAAGCTAGCGACTGCGTTAGGATATTGTATGGAATTTCTTAGTTGCCTTACTATCCGCCAGGGGCGCTGTACAGGTTTGTCATACATAATCGCTAATGCAGTCGCTAGCGTCTGTGTTTATAAAAACATACTAGGGGTACTGGACGCGATGAGGTTGGTCATTTAAAATAAACGTTTGATGGTAACTCCAGGAAAAGGAGACTCTTTTGAATCTCGATTTGTTTGAATAACATTTCTAAGATTAAAGTAGGCCGACCAGTCAACGTTCTTGCAGATTAATCGCCGTCCAGTCGCTAACAAAAATATGGTATATCTTCAATTGTTGTTTTTCTTCAATTGGTAGAGGCTAGACAAAGACGTTACAGTATGTCGTAAACTATATTTTTCTCCTTATCGTATATCGTATCGACGTTTACCCTTACAGCATTATCTGTAGCCCTTTCAATTCATTCAGCATAAGATATCAAGACATAAAAAAAATCTACGTTCTACATAAGTCACTAAATTAGCACATACCACCGCCACTGAGCTTGAGCACGTCTTCTTCCGCGACGGGCGTGACAGAGTCGTCGTCGCAGCGCAGCCAGGCGTCGCCTCGCGCCACCCACGCCACGTAATGGCCGGATGAGGACGAGCGGCCGCGGTGAGTCAGTACAGCTTGGAGACGATAGAAGCCGCTGTTGTTGCTGCCCACGTCTACGCATAGACATTAAGGGATTTAAAAAAAGGATAAACCGATAATAATGAAAAACGAAATAGAAATTCGTCAGTATTTTCTTAAAACACTAAAATATTAACTTTATGAATATAATAAAAAATAAAAACGCCATCGTCCTGAAAACTACGTTTAGACGTTTTTTTAATTTTGCACCGTCTGTCAATGGTTATAAAGTTAATATTTCAGTGTCCTTAGAAAATGTTAATGAATTTCAATATAGTTTCGCTAATAAGCGACGTATGTTTGGTTTAAGCCTTCAGGATCGCCAATGTTCATCGCGTTTCATATCTTTCGCCGCTTCCAATAAAGATTGTATTCATAATCATCATTTCGAGTAGGCGTCACGGTCAATGAACCATGCACACCCTGGTGTCAGAGTTCTTCGGAACCGCCTCTCGGCCTCTGACGTGGCTCCCTTAACGACTACCAGATGGCAGCCGGGGCCAACGCTTAACGTGCCTTCCGAAGCACGGAATAATCTTTATTATCAGACAATCAGGTGATTCAAGTCTGCAATGTACTAACCAAACTGGAAACAACTAAACAAAGTATGATTCCCGTGGGAATCGAAGCCACGACCCCCGGGTCTACAGGCAAACGCCTTAACCACTGGACCATGGAGGCAATTGTTGTTGAGCAGAAGCTTGTATTACATCTACATTACATACATACCATTTTCGAACCAGTATGGCATGACGATTTTCTTCCCTTTTTCCTTTTTGCTGTCCCCGTGGTTCTTGTTGCGAGCGGTCAGTGACGACTCTACCGTCGCATCGTCCAATTCCTGTAAAATATAAAGGAAATTACTATGATTCCATAAGTCGCATTGGCAATTCGAGATTTAAATCGATTGACAACATCAATCAAATAACAAACTTATTGCTACTTTATAAGATTTAAAATCTAAATAAGGACTGGTGCTATCGCTATCGCGCTCTTAATACTTCGCGTTGCAGCATAGCGCATACGAATTGCGATATTTCTGATTATATTTAATTGCTAACGACCCGTCCCAGCTTCGCATGGGCATAAAACTTTCCTCTTGAATCTATCTATCTATTTAAAAAAACCGCATGTAGTAAATCCGTTGCGTAGTTTTAAAGATTTCAGCATACATAGAGATATAGGGACAGAGAATGCGACTTTGTTTTATACTATGTTGTGATAATAAAATAACATGCTTCGATACAAATAAAAAAAGTTATTAGCAATATGCGTCGTCAAAAATTAGGAAGAATTTAGGAAGAGTTTTCTGAGACATGCAAAATTTTTATTTTTGCATAACTTAAAAGAATTGTATTAATTTAGTAGCTACTCCCCGCGGTTTCACTCGCCTTTGGTGTGTATGTACTATAACCTTCCCCAAGAATCAAGCTATCATATGCAGAAAGATTTTTTCAAATCCGAACAGTAGTTCCCAAGTTATAAGCGTTCAAACAAACAAACAAACAAACAAACAAACAAACAAACAAACAAACAAACAAACAAACAAACAAACAAACAAACAAACAAACAAACAAACAAACAAACAAACAAACAAACACTATTGTAAACAAATTCAAAGTCTGAATGTTTTATTAGATTGTTGAATTATGGACTGCAATTATGGAATAAAGTTCCTGCTATAGTTTTCCCAAGCGATTACAAAATAGGGCGCGAAAAAATTTCTCCGGGACCCAGGGTCAGCAACGCGCTTTCTATGCCCCATGGAGTTGCAAGATTCTCATAGACTATGGTAACCGCTGCCTATTAGGTGATTCGTATAATTGTCTAGTTACTTGATAGTATATCCATACTAATATTATAAATGCGAAAGTCTGTATGTCTGTCTGTCACCTCTTCACGGCTAAACTGCTGGAGGTCAAACATAGGCTACTTTTGGGCGCGATATAACCGAGTCCCACGCGGGGCGAAGCCGCGGGGAACAGCTAGTATATGAATAAATGAACAAAATTTTTTTTTTTTTAATTAAATTACTGTATCTTACCTTGAACTTTGCCCTCATGGGCGCTAGCCTCTCCTGCAGCTCGGGCGAGCATAATTCGTAAACATCTAGGTCCAAAGGAAACTTCACATCCTTAAGGATTTTAGCATTGATCGACTCCTTCTCTTTGTAGTAGAAACGAACGAATTGAACGGTCAGGTATGCTGGCAGGCGGCTGATTTTGCTCTGTTGAATGAAAGAATGGTTTAATTATTTTTATTTATTTCAAGTTTTAGGAAGACTTACAGCTATTACACGAGAAAATGGCAACTCATGTATTTGAGTCAAAAAGCCAATTAAGTCTCCACAGATAGAATTAGATTAAAAATAAGCAAGGTCAATACTGCATACATACACAGTCAGATGATACAGAATACTTCTGTTTACTAAATTATTATATAATAATAACTAATAAAAAAAAGATTGTTAATTGATTATATTAAAATCCTGATAAAATGAAGCTAGGTATTAATAAATGTAAAACAATAAGTATATAGTACATAACAACTTACGGTTTTGGTGTAAACTGCATCTCTTCCTAAAGTTTGTGATAATTTTGTGATTTGCTCTGACATTTTCTGTAAATAGAAATATATATATTATTGACACAAAGAGCATAGTAAATAGTAAAGAAATGAGCCCGATTAATAAACAAACTCTAGTTATATGCCGTGTCAGGGCCATTATGGTAAAGCGCGGACTCCACCAGAACGGAGATGTGCACAGATATTCGAAGCGGAGACGAGAAGAGATGTTTTTTCAACAAAGTTGTTCCACCAAAGCTAAGTGAAGATGCGTACTGGCAATATATGTTGCAATTAACGAAAATAAAGCGATGTTTGTCGTTGACGGATACTTCAAAGAAGACATAATTATCATAGTGTGGGATTATAAGGTAAAATAATTGAGAAACTCCTCCTTTTTTTTTAAGTCGGTTAAAAAGAACACCATTCCCGGTCGTTTGTATTGGCCTAGATTTCTCCTTCCTCTCTCTCTTCTCTCACTCACCCTCTCTCTATCGTGCATCGGCTGCGTTCAGTTTTAACAATATTATAAGCTATGTTCAAACAAACATTATTTCTATCTCACCTTAGTATAGATATAATGACTTATATTGCATCCCTATTTAGCAGACGTGATGTGGTCAAGGAAATATTTATAAATTGTAAGCAAATCATTATTGCAAATTCATCGCGTCACGTCTGGCTAATACGTGTTTGTAACTAAGTCTTAATTTAGTATATAAAGTTATTTTATTTTGTTAATATTACCCAGTCGTCGAGAGAATAAACGGTGTACACTTCACCTCGTCTCTCATTTCCTGCCATAATACCCCGACGTGATGTAGCACGAAGAACATCTGTCATTGCCGTCGCAACAGTGGTGACCCCGACGTGATGTAGCGAAAAACATCCGTCTGCGGTCGAGCACAGCTCCCGCCACAGTGGGTACCCCGTCAAGACGGGAGCGACGCGATCGTCGTCACAAGGCAGCGCGGACAACGGCTGGGTCAAGCAGCGAAGTAGCGTGCGCATTTCCACCGGCCTTCCACAAGCGGAACTCACCGGTTTTCGGAAATTCAAGAGGCACTTTGACCACTGGAACTTGCAAGAATGGATCCTACCAGTCCAGTGAAGAACGCCCCGCTTATGGTCGCAATTAGCAAGTCAATGTCGCACCGCAGTTACAACGAGACAACCCCAAATCAAGCAATGCGGTATCCAAACTTCACATAGAAGAAAGCGACATCCTCAGCAGCCGCCGAACATGAAAAGTTGGCTACAAAGAAATGAATGATCAACTACTACGAGGAAAGCGACAAATTGCACAAATTGAGTCAAATAGCTCATTGCAATCAAAATGCGCTACGATGAAAACACTTTCCGTCATAAATTACGTCAGTATGGCCAAAGAAATTGAACTATCAGCTGGAAAACGTTGCATTACGCACAGATCGCAATTTTGCCGACTAAGCAATTGCGATTGCGACGACCAACTAGGTCAGGTTCATTATCGAGGTGTAATGACAAATAAGTAAATATATATTTATTAAAATCACAATGCAAGAATAAATAACATAATATTAATAGCCTGCACAGAAAAGAAAACTCGAGCGACTTTAAACTCAACGTTGAAAATGGAACAATTAAACAGGGAAAAATTCGACACAGATGACGTGAAGAAACGATGTTAAGAGCAAATTTATTGGAATACCGCAGATTATTGGTGGAAATCTCCGGAAGGAAAATAAGTTGATAAAGTTACAGAGCTGACAATGCCTGCAAGATTCATCAACCTTCCGAACATACGCTCTATCGACAAGGAAAATGGCAAACTATGCCAATATGTTCATCTGTTGTGTCCAGAAAAGAAACCCCAAAATCCTCAGGCAATTTTGTAAAGGAACAATATTAGCTAAAATGAAGGAATATATGAAAAGGGTTAAAGAGATGCCATCGGTTCTATTCGGATTACGCTCCAGTTATCGACAAGACCCTGGTTGCTGTCCGCGAACTCGTATATGGATCAACCTATGAAGGCTACCTTCTTACGCAATGCATAAAGACAACGTTCTAGAGTTGAAAATTAATCAGGAGTCATCAATATTCAAGAAATAGAAATAACACGTACGAGGCAACTGCGCCGTCTTCGATTTAATATTTGTTAATTTATTGTAATTTTCTTTTCTTTTTAAAAAAGGGGGAGTACTATTGCATCCCTATTTAGCAGACGTGATGTGGTCAAGGAAATATTTATAAATTGTAAGCAAATCATTATTGCAAATTCATCGCGTCACGTCTGGCTAATACGTGTTTGTAACTAAGTCTTAATTTAGTATATAAAGTTATTTTATTTTGTTAATATTACCCAGTCGTCGAGAGAATAAACGGTGTACACTTCACCTCGTCTCTCATTTCCTGCCATAATACCCCGACGTGATGTAGCACGAAGAACATCTGTCATTGCCGTCGCAACAACTTACAGATCTTAGTCCTGACTGCAAGTATTTCACGTCCTGTGAGATGAAGCACGAAAGCTGTAGAAAGGTTTCTTTGCTTCGTGTGGGCTCCTCGTCTGCTTCCGAACACACCAGCTCCACATCCAGGGTGCCACCAAAGTATTGCTCGATCACTGATGTTCTGAGAATAATAAAAAATAATATTACTATAACTGGAATAAATTAACCGATTATGTGGTTTAAGTCTCAGAACCATAAATGATTCTTTTATAAACAGACTCGACAAATGGATACAAATAAACAGTGAAATTGGTGCAAAAATTACAATAGAATTTGAAGTGATTATTGATTATAAAGTTACAAGCACAGCAAGCAGCACGGTATAGACGTTTCTGCTGTTACAGCTGCCTGTCTATAAATGAATAAAAATATTAATTTTAGCTGATCTCGCAGATCTCGCTCCAGCACTCGGACGCGTCCTGCTGGGCCAGCACTACCTGTCTGAGCCGCTGGCCGCGCTGGCGGGCGCTACAGGCAGCCGCTGCTGCAGCGCGCGCACGATCTCGCTCCAGCACTCGGACGCGTCCTGCTGGGCCAGCACTACCTGTCTGAGCCGCTGGCCGCGCTGGCGGGCGCTACAGGCAGCCGCTGCTGCAGCGCGCGCACGATCTCGCTCCAGCACTCGGACGCGTCCTGCTGGGCCAGCACTACCTGTCTGAGCCGCTGGCCGCGCTGGCGGGCGCTACAGGCAGCCGCTGCTGCAGCGCGCGCACGATCTCGCTCCAGCACTCGGACGCGTCCTGCTGGGCCAGCACTACCTGTCTGAGCCGCTGGCCGCGCTGGCGGGCGCTACAGGCAGCCGCTGCTGCAGCGCGCGCACGATCTCGCTCCAGCACTCGGACGCGTCCTGCTGGGCCAGCCCGCCGCCGGGCCCCCTCTCCGCGAACCGCGGCGCGGTGTCGTGCAGCGCGCGCAGCAGCTTGGCCGCCGCGCCCGCGCACGCCCCCGCGCCGCCGCGTTCCAGCGCGGACATGGTCTCGCTGAGGGCCGACGTTAACTCCCCGGCCGTGCCGCCGCCGGATGCTGATTGTGAATTCATAAAGATAATGCTGAATGTTATATTTTAAATGTTTCATATAACTCCATGAAAGGGAGAAAAATGGGATTGATCTTGGGTTCTCAAGCTGGGGATACGACTGGAATAATATTTACAAGATGATCAAAGAGACCATTATTTTCTAGGTTCACAATTTCACATTTGTATTTGTTATTATTTTTCACATTTACATTTTTGTTTTTACTAGTCATAGGCTTCCTCCAAATCTTTCCCCACCATTCTATTATGTGCTTGTCAGGACCAAGCTGTTCCTGTAATTTCTTTATACTATCTTCTCACCTTAATTTAAGATATGAAAAAAAGAATTTTTTTTTCTTATTTTGTCTAAAAATTGTATTGTCAAGTAAAATTAATTTGATACTCACATTTATCATAACTAAGGAGAGCATTCTTCAATTCTGGCACAGTCTTAAGACACTGCACTGTAGCATTCATGTAACAAGTGTTGCCTAAGTTTATCAGACCTTCGGGAAGGTCCAGCTGTAAAAAAATATACATATTTCAATATTATCTTATGTTAACAATGGCTTTTTTTTTAATGTTAGTAATAGATATTTTTTTTTTATTCAAATTGTGGTACTCACAGCTGAAGCAAGTTCTGACTCATTCATGTCCTCCACAAACTTGGTCTTCTCTACTGGAGCAGCGGGCACATCTTCCTCTTTGCTGCCCATCACCAGCACCAGAGCATTCTAAATTAAATGTTACAAAAATAATTAGCAAAGTATCCAATCTTGTACAACAACAAGACACCAATTTTTCCTTAATCCATATGAAAATTCTTTTAAATCTTGGGCAGTTTATTTGTCAAAGAAACCACATAAGTGCTGAGAAGCAGTTTCAGGTGTGCGAAATCCATTGCACAGGGTCCTTGTAAACCACACAATAAAGATAAATTTATCTATATAAAAATCACATAATAATAACTCACATTAGATAACTTGAAGTTGCCCCAATCGTCATCCTTCAAAGTGATACCTTTGCAGACAACCTTCTGCCGCTCGGGCTGCACCCCGGTCAGCGCAAATATCTGCGCCTTGAATAGAACGGGCTCATCGTCTGTGTTCACCTCCACACCGGCATATGTCTCTTTGCCCCATTTTACTTTGACTAAAATATAAGAACATGCATAAAAAAACAGTCACTTCTACATACTCTTTACACAACTTATTAGTTCAGTTAATAAAAAAAAAAATATTAAATGAAAAATAGAAGGTACAATTATTGGTGCTAGTAGAAAAAAATTCCAGTATAACCATTAGTGGTCTAGTAAACATATTTTAGTATTTTTTATAGGTATGGTAGGTATTATAAAATATGGATGAATTTCATTAATTGCTGACAATACCTTTTTCTGCTAGGTCCAATGTTTGACTGGTAGAGAAGGAATTAATTCCATCATTTTGTACACTTTATTTTCTAATACATACATACAATTTAAATAAAGAAATAAATGGTACAGCTGGGAAGGAGGGAAAGAATATTTAGAAGAAGACGCTGAAGTTTCTTTCTTTTTATTAGAGGCAGAGCAGATTGTTCCTACTCCAAAATTATTTTTTGGCACAATATCTTTATATAGGTCAAAATGTCCTTGGTTTTCTACAACATCTGCAGGGATAAAGTAATGTGTATGAAGATAACAATGTTTTCGACTAAACTTGAATCTTATGCATAACAAAGAATTTTCTACAAGAAAGCCGGGGTTTGCGGTCAATGTTTACAAACCAGGGTGACACAGCAATGTTCAAGGAATTACGAAGTCCAAGTGATTCCATCAAATCTAAATGTGTCGCCTATTAATATGATTTATACTTTTTCGATAATAGGCCCGTAAACTATTGATATTTAGATTTTTTCCAAAAATTTCGTAGACATTTTTAAATGTAAGCTAACCTCAAAATAAACAATATAAAAGTTTACGGTCTGTATTTGTATATTAAATGAAACTTACCTGAAAATTTCGGCATCTTTAGTAAATACAAATATCACTCAGCTGAAAGAACTAATGAAATTTAAAGCAATTTCATAGAACAAGAAAATATTGAAAGTCACGATTCGCATCCGTGGGATTATCAAATTCAACGATGACAGCACTGAATGACATTGACAATGACAAGTGGAAAAAGACAAAAGCAACAGGTGACAGATGCATCTATCAATGACAGAAATCTTTGTTTTTTTTTTACAATGGCGAGTGCATGGCCAAAGAGTCATGGCGAAACCCCATACATCGTTTGTACGAATAAAAAACTGAAATACAGAGAACATATAATAAATCGAATTAGTAAGAATACATAACTAGTAACATGTTTACCACCACAAAAAAATTTAAACCCCGGGGTTTTTTTAATATTTTATTTTTTTAAAGTCGACCTTTAGCTTTGTTTTCATTCGCCATTATTGTCGCAACTGAAACATTATGTCATCCTGACAGTTGTTAGCATTGTCGAAACGGTATTGACAGTTCATTATGGTAGGTTAGGTTCATAGATTAAGTAGTTGTACCTGTTATTAAGCAATCAATTTTTACTTGGTGAAAAAGTGAGATGGCGATATAGGGAAGTCCATGAGTAAGAAAAGGACCAACGATATTTTTTATATTTTTGTCTCTGTCAACGTAGCAATTATTTCTTTGTTTGGTCAATTCGACGCCAAACAAAATCTTACACCAAACTAACAGTGAAATTATTTATGTTTTGTATTAAGACAAATATTCATTTTAAGTAGTAGAATTTATACGAAAAATATACAAAAAATAAGGGCATTTGTTACATAAATTGTGTGGCTCAGGAACACATTCCAGGGTGCCTACCACCATCTCTTAAAACCATGCAAGATCCAGTGAGTAAGCGAGATGTCGCCTTACATCATGTATTGCGCTGTCTCACTTACTCATAGATCTGGACAGCGTTATACATGATGTAAGGCGACATCTCTCTTACTCAATCGTTCTTGCATGGTTTTAAGAGATGGTAGTAAGCCCCCAGGGGGGTTACTATATACAGTCTCTTAAAACCATGCAAGATCCAGTGAGTAAGTGAGACAGCGCAATACATGATGTAAGGCGACATCTCTCTTACTCAGTCGTTCTTGCATGGTTATTAGAGATGGTGGTAGGCACCATCTCTTAAAGCGTAATACCTGATGAAAGGAGATGACGTCTTACTGTGTTACTCTGTCTCGCCTACTCACTCGTTCTTGTATGGTTTTAAGAGATGGTAGTAAACCATTTGATAGTGAGCCTGCTACTTAAAAAGATGATGGTAACCCCCCCAGGTGGCTTACTACCATCTCTTAAAACCACGCAAGATCCAGTGAGAAAGCGGAAAAGCGCAATACATCATGTAAGGCGACATCTCATTCACTCACTGGATCTTGCATGGTTTTAAGAGATGGTATAGCCTCCCAGGTACTAAATCGATGAATCTAACCTACCATAATGAACTGTCAATATCGCTTTGACAATGCTAACAACTGTCAGGGTGACATAATGTTTCAGTTGCGTTAAAAATGGCGAATGAAAACGAAACTAAAGGTCGACTTTTATAAAATGGAATATTAAAATAACCCTGGGGTTTAAAATTTTTTTGTGGTGGTAAACATGTTACTAGTGAAGTATTCTTATTAATGCGATTTATTTTAAGATCTCTATATTTAAATTTTTTTGTTCGTACAAATTCCGCCATCATTCTTTGGATTGGTCGCCATTAGTGGCATTTCTATCTTGAGCTTCTCCGTGCTTCGGAAGGCACGTTAAGCCGTTGGTCCCGGCTGTTTATCGATAGATGGCAGTCGTTAGGCTATGTCAGATGCCTTAAGGTAGCCTGAAAAATCTGACAGTATGTAACCAGTTCCGCCAAATCAGGACCATGATTAATAGCGTACCCTGGAAGCTAAGAATCTGAAGCGTAAGCTGAAGATTTAACCGGGAAAAAGTGGATTTTAGATTTTTAGATTGTCCCTGATTCGGAAGCACAAGCCGTTGGTCCCTGTATGGTCCCGGTTGCCATCGCTAGATTGTCTGACATCTCGATCATGATCACACTTCCGGCCTGGTTTCTCTTTAAAAAGAGTTACGGTGATCAGACGGCACTCGCTTTATTAACAACTATAACAACTGTGGTGCCATATCTGGGACCATGATTAAAGCGTACTTACCTTGGGCTCTTTATTGCATAAGCTGAAAATGCAACACTGAAACACGCTCAGATGACCATGATGAGCGCTACTTTCGATCTTCTATTTTTATTTAGATAGGTACACTCGAATGCATTATACTATCATTTCTCCATAGAATATCTATTTCATATACCTACTTTCATGTAAAAATCCAAACCATGACCAAATAGTGTGCTTAATAGCTTAATTTAATTTTCCCGAAGGCTCTGCTACAATTTCCCACGTGATGATCACCGCGTTAGCACTCGTTCGATGAACCCCGCGAGCCTGCGCGGGCGCCAGCGAAGCCCCGCCACCACCGCCACCCGCCAGTCTCTCACCACGCTCTGTGCCGCACATACATACACCGTTCCTCAACCAAACATACGGCCGTGTTTTCTATTAAAATCTCACTCAGTGCCTGTGAAGTTACATGTTTAATCAGTGTCAGTTTTCTCAAGACTCAAGTCGGAATGCTTATACGTAAAGGCGAACTTCAGCGAGCAGAGCTTTCTGTAAGTTTGCAAGCTTTGCTTTCGGTATGAATTTATTTTTGTTATGTTTTATCGCCGTAATCTTCTCTCGTAAATCTAATTCAGGTAGTTATTGAAGCAATTAAATAAGATTGTATCTTCGCCAACGTAAAGTGAGAGAATAAAGTGCTTAGTTAGAAGCTACAAGTAATAAATTGGGATCGCAGCCAGTTAGTTAGTCTGAAACAAGTTAAGAATTTTGCACCTGCTTGGCTATTAGTATAGAATAGACAGGTAGTTACTTAGGTACCGCCTACACGTCTCACTAAACTAAACTCTAATTCCTATTTAATTTACTTAAGTATATTAAATTACTTTGTTTTTACTCTGGTTTAAATACAGGCGATATTTTCGCTTCGCATTTATAGAAAACCTATATAAGTTGATTTTCTTTTTTCCTATCTCTCTCCTAGATCTTTTTAAAATACAGAGAAATAGGTAAGAAAGATTGAAAATACCAGTCCCACCCATCAAATTATTTTTATGTAAAATGTTGCCAAGACGAGACCTTAAGACTCACTGTCAAAAAGTCATTAGATTTCATATAGAGTCAAGCTTCTAACTCTACTTACGTACCTACACACCCTAAGGGTGCTTGTACACGGTGCATATAGCTGGAGCAAGTAAAGATTCGGGTTACACGCGTGAGTAATATGCGCAAGCTATATGTTCGAGTTACTCGCTTGTACTTATACATGGTGGATATAACTGGAGCAAGTAAAGACACAGGCTTGCTACGGATTAGTTTCGCGGGTAGCTCGCTTTGGTACATGCTCGAGTCACTAGACCCGCTCATGTTTTTAACGATATGTTTGCACGATGCATATAACCCGCGCAAGTGCCTCAACATGCGCAAGCTACTTGCACCGTGTACAAGCACCTTAAGTGAATAGTCAACAAAGTGTAACTTATAATTATATAATCGGAGGGTGTGTGTGTATTACGTCACAAATTCTACGGCCAAGCCACACAGTGCCGTAAATAGCTATTTCTGCGCCCTGTGCGAGCTTTAAATATCAAACCATGAGTACTATTTGAAATGTGACATATTTGAAATGAGATACTCAAAACCGGTGAGTCAAATGATTAAATCGTCAGAGTCACCAGTTATATCTAATGAAAATCATTCGAAAACGAACGATAATCATTCGACTCACCGGTTTTGGGCTTGGGTGAGTCATTATTTTCAAAAATAGCACCCCATCTCTTTGTACAACGGCCGCTCTACATAGATTAAAAAATAAAATTGCCTGGGTAAAGACCGCGCGTTTTCTTATTCCTAATTATATGCCGCTCTATCATAATAATTGCACTTGTTTAAACCGTTAACTATAATTAATCATTATTCCATTTCCCTTGTCAAATTTAACATAATTTCAAATTTTACGTAACTTCATTAAAATTAATCTGGTTCGCATTGCAATATTTCTCATAGTATTAATAATTTATGACGCAATGTCGTATGTCGTTTAACGGACACGGAATATCTAAAAAATACCTTAGAGGTTGCATGTTTTGAATACGAACAAATAACTATACCTACACGCAGCGCTATATAGGTACATATTTACAGAGCACCTTGAGTAGAAATCCTTCTTACGTAGTTCACATTGATCTAGCTATATGAAGTGTGTCGGGCGAGTAATTTAAATAGCGCTAACAAAAGAAGCTACAGTTATATGCATTGTTTAATTGTGCAAAATATATCTTCAGATTGTCGTGTAATTTAATTTAGAAGAACCTTGTAATCATTATCAGCCTAAAAGACAATAAATGGCCTTCGTGAAACATTTTGCAGATAGTAGAAAAATCGCACGCAGAACAAAATATATATGTCATCCATTAGCCTAGACAAAGTGCTCCTAGAAAGTCTCCTCTAGGTAGATAGATGAGAAATGTTCGATTAACATAAAAATTAAACATGTTTATACGAATTCGAATACGAGTTGGATTCCGTATTGTGAAGAATAATAATGATAAGAAAGGCAGGTCAGAGTCGATCAACTCGCCTAATGTGAACATTTTCTGAGATGTTTTTGTGGTCGAGCGTGTGGAGTTTGTAATGGTTGGACTCGGGATCATCTACCTGCGTAATGACATTTCGCAGGCTCCCAACTAATGGTTACATTACTTATTAGCATTGAATCAGGAAGGGTGGTCTAAAGTAAGTCTTAAAACATTCACGAAGAAAGATACATGACAATATAATCGTAATATGTATGATATATGATCTTTATCATATCATATCAATATCATAACATTTTATAGGTACCTAATTATTATTCTGGGAAAAGATCGCAGACGTTTCATTATAACGCCCGGTTTACACTTTAATGAGTAACTATTTTAAGTACGACTACGTTTAAAATACACCAAATAAGTTAGTTAATATTATCTAACATGACATTTGCTAATAACATAACAATATTCTGTGAGAAATACCCAATAAAAATTAAACGGCGTCTAGACTTCATATTTGTAAGTATATCATATTACATTATACATAATAAATCTAATAGAAATGGAAATGTTTTGATTTAATTAGTTGCTCGAGATTGTGGCGAGCAGTAAACTTTCACTATTCGCGCCCGGAAGCCACCGGCCTTACAAAACTTGTTATCTTTCATCGATACACATATTTTTAATCGAATACTTAGATACGAGTAATCGTGAGAATATACTGTTGCTGAAATAGGATATTGTTAATCTCTCTTATGAAAAGTATTTAAGAAGAACGTAACGAGATTAAGGATCCACTTTGGGTCGTCGAGCCATCGAAGTAAGTAAATAAGGATATAATTACTACGGAACCCTAAAAACGGAAAGGCGGATTTCAATTCGCCAGGACACTATTCCAAGTTGTTTTCCAGATTGTACCCTAATGGCTTCGTTTGCCCCTAGGGTGGACCCAAATTTTAATTTTTCTTAAATCCAAAGATCATTAAATATTTAACATTATTTTTATGCTTCTTCCTTGTCATGCCAATCCCAAGTCTTATGGCTTCGGAGCCCGAGGTCTCTTAGAACGCGATATCTTCATTTTCCCTCTTCATATAAGCTAATAGGTACTACTCGTATTTTCTAAATTCATTATTTTATACAATCGTGCTTGGAAATAATTGTAAGTTGGATTTAATTTACCATCCATCCTCATAATCTTTCTAATCTGAA
Source organism: Apomyelois bistriatella (assembly GCA_947044815.1). Classification (NCBI taxonomy): domain Eukaryota; kingdom Metazoa; phylum Arthropoda; class Insecta; order Lepidoptera; family Pyralidae; genus Apomyelois; species Apomyelois bistriatella. The sequence continues at coordinate 3,180,534 of OX345705.1, forward strand.
AAGTATTGCAAATAGAAATCACCAAGTTAGGTGGTTTCCAGTTCGTACTAAGTTAGTTTGCATATTGATATAGAATACTTCTATTACCTACTTACTTAGTTTGCATCTGGTTTGCATACAGTCTAGAATATTGAATAAATGCTCAAAATCCTATTTACATGACACAAGCTCGTCCTTACTCGCGCCCACACCTGCTCGTCTGTATATTTCCTCCCCGACCAGTTCCGTGCTCAACAGGTTTTCATTTGGCAAAAAAATAGTAATTATTAAACCGATACTTTCTCACCTATTAACTCGGATACTGTTTTTACAAAGTTGTAAAATATCCAGAGTACAGTAATTTATTCGTATCAAAAGACTAAAGGAGAGGATTCCTGATTTGATCGGACTGATTGTTATGGAAAACTATAGACAAATGACCTAGATAACACCCAACTACCACAGATTACAGAATACTAAGTACCTATATAAATACTATTAAGTTTTATTTTATCATCCAATTATCGACTACAAATTTTTGGTCTTTATTTCAATAGAAGCCATGTAAAGCCGTTTTGGAGATGCTGTCGCACAGCTAACATTAATCCAGTACAGTACACTTAGTACAGTAAAGAATAAAGACTAATCTAGGTCTCTTTCTCTCGTCTCGTTACTGTGTGGATCCATTCTTAGCGACATCACTAAACGAGGTGAAACTCGTAAATCATGAGATGTTCGGTTTTGCTAGTGAGAAATTGATATTGTACGCGTCAGGCCTCAAGCGATTGTTAATTGAATGGGTGCAGATATTTGTGTCGCGGATTGGAACAATATCGTTTCAGCATCGAACATAGTTCTCGGAGCTATTACGATTCGGAACTAGACAGGTTTAGAGTCGCTGGCGGCTAAGAGCATTCTTCAAATGAACCCAAGATATTAAAAAAATAAAGAGTTTGTATTTTTCTTAATTCGTCACCCCTGTATTGAAGGGCCATAACGTTGCGACTTTCAGACCTTGTGGACCTGTGGGTCTAACTTTAATACAAATAGCATAATAATAACTGGGTTGTTGAACTGTCTGATTGTGGAAGATGCAAGGTAAGAATTTTGGAGGAAGCTCTACGACTGCGTTAGGATTTTGTGTGAAATTTCTTCATTACCTTTCTATCCGCCAGTCACCAGGGGCGCCTTACGCATTTGTCCTAGTTAATTGCTATAAAGCATGGTAGGAGGCATTTGCCAAATTCAAACATTGGTTAAATCAACCATTTTGTTTCGAAAAGAAGATGGTGAGTGTCTCACGCTGCGCTTGCTAGTCTTAGTTTCTTTTTCTCACTTTTTATAATAATCGTACGATCTATCTGAAAAAAAGTATAAAGCGTTTTGCGTGTCTACAAGTTTTAAAGCTCACTTTAGTGTGCTATAGAAGAATACGTTTTAATGAACTTGTTTTAAAAGTAACACTATAAATTTTTAAAGCACCTTGATAACGGTTGTAAAATAGCGATAGTGCTCTCGATTTATATTGTGCTTCATTACATTTTAATTTTGTTACCTACATCTTATGTAGAAAATATATAGATTACCATTTAAAAAAACTCTTAACGTTGATTATGGTTTAGCATTTAAAAATATATACTTACATTGTTACATCGCGTTAACGATCAGTAAGTTGTCTAAGAAGATGCCAATAGACATTGTTCTTTGGTTCTTTAGTCTTTCTTCCTTTTAGTGGAGTCGTTAGCATGATAGTAGGTCTTACCTTTGTAACGTATTAAGTAACCCAGGGCGTGGCCATAACTTAGATTGGTCGCCGCATGTTATCAGCTTCACCGTGCTGTGCTTGCATTAATTAAAAGTGATTATGCCTAAAGAAAAATACTTACATCGCATTATACAACCTTTATATACATTCAAATTGATTCAAGTACCGTCACGTCTATCTTTCGCAGGGATAGACAGAAGTTCATTAGTTATACTTTTAAGATATGTTGTAGATAACAACTAGAAGCGGTGTCAGCACAGAATATATATAATAGTTCTAAAGTAGTGTCAGTGTTACTCGTATGTAATGAATAAATTCGGCTCTATGGGTCGTTGTACGGACACGGTTCACGCATCACGGCGCGGCGGACGGTCCATCTCCGACCATCCCTAAGCTGGACGGAACAGCATGCACGGAGTGTCTAGTCTATATAAACACACATTGAGACCATTACAAGATACCACGTCATTATCGTGTCGTACGTTCATGGAACCGTGTCACATATTGATGTCAGTTAGGAAAAAAAATCGGGAAAGATAGTACCACTTTTTGGACTTTTGTCCAGTCTTTTTTGATTTACTTATTAATCGTTATTAGACGAAGATATCGAAAATTCATTACAATACGAGTAGTTATTAATATTCTTACATTTGCGCCTGCGTCTGATTTTCCGATGGAAAATTAATACAATAAAGTTACACAACTTCACTACAACTAAAGGACAGTATTGTTCATATTTTTTTTAACTTATTTTAGTTAATTTCAATCCACAGGTACTTATAATATCAATACCGAACTCTGACAACTGTTATGTAATTAGACTAAACATCAGCAAGTGTCACACAAAGTATGCTTTACCAATATTTGATTTAAAGAGATATCTGCACGCTTAGTCGACGTCTCTGGTGACCCAAGGCTTGTTTGGCCCGCGTACAGTCTGGCCATACAACGTGGCAATGCAGCCAGCCTCTTAGGCACTTAACCTTCTTGCGACGACAGCAATTTGGGCTCTATATTTTATTTAGTTCAAAATAAGTATTTACTTTTTTTATTGATTAGTTTAATTTTTTAGAATACACATAGGTATTGATAGCATAATTGTATCTCGTTGGTAGAAAAATTGGTTTACTTTACCAATATAGTAAATATTTTTCACCCGTTTTACCGATAATATACTTATACATAGCATGTTAGATTAATATTTATAAATATAGCATGCCATTGTGTGGTGTGTTGTCGTAAACTCGTCACGTGTCCAGTTCGGTGGGAAACATGTCAATCTCCAATTAAGGAACAATGGCGTTCGCTAATTTTAGTTTTTTAGGTTCATGAAGGTTCGTAACGTGTATTTGTATACACTTATGATGCAACTAAATTATAGTTATTGTTTTACTTGTTTTAAATATTTGATATTTATTTTCTTGAGAACTATTTACGGCCTCCATGGCGTAGTAGTTATCACGCTAGGCTGTCACACTGGAAGTCCCAGGTCAACCAGTCTGGTCAAATGAGTAGCGAGAACATAATATTCTTGTTTTAAGCAATCTCAGTTGTCAATATAGCTGGAGGGGACCTGGGTCTAGCTTGAAGTGCTTCATTGTCATATAAGAAAAAATAATCCAAGCTTCGCATTGGCCCCAGATATGACGGTGAGTCGTCAAAAGAAGGGGTTTAGAAAATGTGGCACCACGGTATGCAGGGCTTGTTGGCCTAGTATACCAAAAGACATAAATTAAGCCAATCTAGCACCCCACACCACCTAATACAAAATTATTGGCTTTTCGTTACACTACAATATAATGTGAGCAGCGCGCAACTACCATACAAAAGACATCAACGCGCCACAAAATTATTTATTTTGTTTATTTATCATTTCGATCATAACGACAACTCTGTTAGTGCCTTAGGACACCATTAGGGTTGGATTCTAATGTAATAGCGAAGTTTTTTGATTATTCACACAATGAAAGAAAGAAAATATAATGATTGCTCATTCTGTCAATCTTAATTTAATCTTAATATTAATTTATTTAAGTACTTAAAAAAGCATGTAAAATAGTGCTGATGTTCACCTACATAACACATCTCTAACAGAAACCAGCCAGAGTGACGGGACGCTGAAGTGGACCTCAGTCAGTATCACAAAATAACGAGACAATAGAGCGAGTTTGTTTCTTACATTAAATTACTTAATAAATATTTTAAACGATCGCTATAATTTAGTAATTTAGCTGTTATATGGTTTCACAGAAACATTCACAAATGGCTTTTCAATTTTATTATCAGAAATAGCTACAAAAGTCATCACACACAACAACAGCTAGATAATTCCCTCCCAAATATTATTATTGTGTATAAGGCCCGTCTTACCAAAAACAGAATATGCAATCCCATAAACGAATGAGATCTTATTTACTTTCCTGTATTCGATAATTAAGAATTTTGAATTGTTAGATTTACTCGCCAACGACATGTTAAAATGTGAATACAAACATTATAAATGACTATCGTAGCATAATCGAATGAATTATTTATATAAAATACGGTATTAAGGTTGACACAAATCATAAATTGTAATTATCTAAATTGTTATAATAAATAGCTCCTTGTTGGAATAGAGTATTTTGCATCGGGTTCAATTTTGATTCAGACAATTTCTAGATAGAAAAAAATTTACATTCTTACATATTTAAACTTTATTGTACAAAATACAGTTGTATAGCACAATAGGCCAATTTAATGCTAAGAGCATTATCTAACAGCCAACCTTTGAAACAAGCAGAGATCGTAATGTGGGTTTAATATAAGAGTATGTGTGTAAAAACTTTATTGTACAGAAAGAACATTGATGATACAACATTGAACACAACAAAAGGCGGACTCATCCCTAACAGGGATCTCTTCCAGTCAACCTGTAAAATAAAGGAAAAAGAGTAATTCTTCTGCGCTCTCCTTAATTGTGTCACAGCACAGCAGAGATTTCTCTGTGGGATATTTACATTGGAACAAGCACGCGGAACCGAGCTCGATGGCATCTTGTTACAGCCGCTAAATAAATATGTATAGAAATGCTCACGGACAGTTGCCATTTACAGTTTACTGCAAAAGCTGTACAATTTGGCATAGTTGTTGCTTGTTTGTCATGTTTGAGATTTTCTGCTCTAGCAGAAGGCTGCCCATAGACTAAGCGTAGCCATACAGCATGGTAATGCTGTCAGCCAAGGCACTTTTTTAGATTTTTGACCGTTGGAACGTTACTGGTCCCACCAGTAACGATCACCACCACAACCACCACCAACGGTCGCACTCATAGTCCCACTAGCTTTGGGTTCGTGGTCCAACTATTAATTAAAAGCGGGACAAAATCAGTGGGACCACGAGTCTAAAATATTTTTTCAGTCGACAGGTCATTATCACATCGTGTGGGTTACATGATAAATGATAATGCATACCCTGGTGTCAGTTTTTCAAGACCGCCTCTTGGCCTCTGACGTGGTGCCTTAAACGACAACCAAATGGCAGCCGGAGTCAACGGCTTAACGTACCTTTCGAAGCATGGAATCATCTTAAACAATCAGGTGATTCAAACCTGTAATGTCCTATCCTAACCAAACTAGAAACAATTAAACTAAGTATGTTTTCCGTAGGAAACGAACCTAAGACCTCTCGGTCTTCAGGCAAACACCTTAACCGCTAGACTACAGAAGCAGGCAGCAAAATTTGCAATGCCTAATTTTTATAATATCACATTAAAAATTACCGTCGCGATAGCCTTTTCACATTTTAGCATTATTTTATTGTACCATCTCGTTATGTAACCCTCCAGATTGCATAATGATCACATATCAAACGTATTGGCAGTTGTAATAGAGCCTAAACTAATGCCGAGCCGGTTACGTACGCGGAAATATTAAATCACGAAAGCATCTCACGCCATCAGCTGTTGCTAACAGATTTTGAAGATTGTGTCTAAAAGTGGGGCTTTTCATCTAGTTTTATCTCTAAGCAGTGCTAAAATAATACTTTATATATTTACTTTTTATTTTTATTATAGGTTGGCACCTAAGTACCACCCCACCATTGATTTCATTTAGTTAGCTTTATAATTATTAAGCTCTACTAAAATCATCATCATTAAAATACTTAATCAGTTTGATAAGTCACCGAATAACAAAATACAAGTCAACGATCGTCAACCAGTCAAACAAATACACTATTATGGCTCACCTGACCAAGTTGCAAATAAAGTCGTATCGACTGTAGTATATGTAACCTACCTGCCCGGCCTAAATAAAGCCTCCTGATGACGTCACCCAGCGACAGGTCCTGCCGCCGGTTGGTGTTTTGCAGCTGTGTGCCACCTGTCGTCATACCCTTTTGAATTTTTTTATAGCGAGTGTATGGTTATAATCAAAGAAGTTCGAATCGGTCGTGACGCAATTTTTTTTTAATTTATGTTTATAATACTGCCTATGTTATTTTTTCTTAATAAATACAACTAATTTGGTATCTATCATACATATGTACATAGAATTAATACAAATTAATTGGTATCTCTCATACATATTATTATGTACATAGAAATACGAAATCGCGATATAGTTTTAGATTGCAAGAAAAGTATGATGTTCGGCCAGTCGAATTAAGAAGTCCACTTGGTACATATCTTATACCAAAAAAGTTTTGAATTTATTACTTAAACAAAATAATTAAAACATTCCAGAAGCTTTCATATTTAATCTGTCACAAATATTTTGGCGTCCATAAAACTAAAATTGTGGTTGAATTGCGCCATTTACGTAACGATATATACAATGCAATAGTACATACTAACACTTATTTTTACAAAAAATTAAACAAAAGTAACAAAACCGCCAACTCAAGCACGATTATAATCAAAGTTTTCTCAGAAAGATTGACAGAATAAGGTGAGTGAGCAGTACCTCAGTGGAGCCCTATAATGTTGTCTTGGCGGGTGACGGCCAAGGTCACTCACCCGACGCCGGGCAAGGACGTCATTACCGCCATTCATAAACGGGTCTTCGTGCCCTGAAAACTGGCGCTTCTGCCAACATTTGTTTGTTTCCTAAAAGTTTTTACATACACTTATTAGGCCACAAGATGGCAGCGCGCCAGTGAGAACTTTTTTTAACAATTTTTAAGAAAATTCACAAACTTTACCTACCAATGGAATTAGATGACTTCTGATTCTTATGACCTCTTTTTCGTAATTTTACGAAGATTTCGAATTTTGAATAATAATTCTTTTTTTTTTTGGGCTACTCATTACATTGAATTACGACATCGCGGTCTCTACGCATGTAATGCATGTTTTTTTATATATGGGCCAACTAATCATGTTACTTCTGCGTTGTTTGTTTAATAATATAAGTTTGTTAGAACGCGATAATCTCAGTAACCATACATAGACGACTCTACAATTCATATTTCATGTCTTAATAACTTATTTATTTTCATGTCACACATCATCAGCTACAAAACAAAGATGAAGCCATTTCTAATCATATTTGAATAGCTATGCAAATAACCTGTCACCAATATTGAATATTAACTAGACATTGATTGACCTCTGATCAGAAAAACTTTCTATTATTTATTTTTAATAAATATAAAGAACTATGCTTATTTATGCTATAATCTTTGCCTGACTGATTAAAAAAAACGTACACTATATTTTTAAAAATAATATTTAGAGAGAGCATTATTATGCTATGTTATCATTATGAATGGAAATCACCTAATACCTATTTATATCCCTATTCGTTGGTCTTCCTACCTTCAAAGCAACCACGTAGGAGTGGCTATCGATCGATTAACGGTAAGAAATTGTTTGATGCTTCCGGCTGCTCATTTCATTACCAACATTTTTTGTTGGTGTACCAATAAAGTCGTTGATGAGCGCGAGTTATGATCATAATTATTAAACTTTTGAGTTAGCACTTTTAAAATCATGAGTAAGTATACGTTCGTTACGGACGCGTCATGTAGGACATAGTTAACCACAAATAAAAAAAAGAAGGCTGTGTGTGTACATCTATGTGCATCTGTAGTTGGTAACAAATGAACGATTTTTGTAGTTGTTTAATTCAATTTCTTTTTTGTTTGAAAAGTTGAGCTCTAGAATAATGCTTCATTTGATAGATCAATTTTTTTAAATTATTATTTATTAACAAAATTTATGTACACAGAATAATATATACAGGAAAAAACATAAAATAGAGAACATTTAGGTTGCTGCTTATTTTAGATATTTTTTTTATATATTTAAATACACATGAGGCCTATAATTTTAAATTTAATCTACATTGAATTTATGCCATAGAAGCGAAGATGTCGAAAAAATATTCCGAAGAATGACCCACTAGGATATGGGACAATACAAGGATACTTGTGCTAGTAGCAAAAATGCACGTATGAATCTACAAACGTTACAATTCGTATAACTTCGACTAGGACCTGAATCTGAAGCAAAATCCTATAACATTACATAAGTATCAGACGATGATAGCTCTACAATCAAGAGACTAAAGATTATTTTAACAAAAATTAAGACTAAATTTACGTAACGGTAGTAATAAACATCAGTCAACGTCCTTATTTGGTCCACCTCCAATGGCTAGTGGCTCACCGGTTCTCAAGTACCAGTTAAGTGCAATCGAAGAACCCCGTTGTTCCGAGTCTGAAGGCAGCCAATCCACTATCTGAGGCCTATAGCATCAAGTTAACGACAACGTTAAATGTCTCTTTCATTTAGATAGAGTTTTATGATCCCATTAGGTGGTTTAATACGAGCATGACAGGAATATTGCGAATGGAATGAAAATGTGTAAGTAGCACAAGAATAAGTGTTTAAAGTAAGTAGAAACATGTAATGGCATTAATAGATCGAGTTTATGTTCAGATTTCTGAACTTAAGAAATGGTTATATGTAAAGGAGAATAGTTCTCACTAGAACTTTCCCGTGGCCTTAGCGACAAACTAAAGTTGTTGTATTAGTGATTTTTCTAAGTATGCCACTGCCACTTCTAAAAATTCAAGAAAAACTATCATGTTGATATAATTTTTTTATGCAAAATCCAAGAAATAGAGATTATTTCCATAAGTATTCCAGGTAGCAAACCAGTAGTGGTACGCACAGAGGCAGGCACAGACAGAGCCGCGTCTGGAATTACAACAATTATGCTGATGGTGTTGTGTGGGGCTTAGAACAATGTCTGCGGTGCGGCCCGCATTCCGTTATCACGAGGTTGAACGACCAACCGTCCGACGCCGCAAGGCTCGCTCCTGCTAAACATCCTTCCAAAACAACATGGTTTGGCTGCAAATACGCACTTTTGTACTCTGCCGGACAAATTAAAACTGGATGGTGTTTCTAACCTTTTAGTATTTTTACTAAAACATTTTGAAAATTTTAGTGCAGGGATGCTTTTATATTTCCATTTACACAGCAATAAAGTACAACAGGATAATGTTTAAGGTGTACCTAAAGCGAAAATGGATCCTGTTGCCACAATCTCACTAGCCTTGGGTACGTTAATTACTTATAACTATTCTGTGCCCTGGGTAAGAATTCTATAAAAGAACTGTGCTTTCATATTATTTATTATTGTTCGTTTTTGTCTATTTGGGGTATATAGGTATAGAATAGTACGTTAGTACTATTATATAATATGTGGTATATTCGGAAAACCCCAAAACTTTTTTCGTAAAATCCGGTCGTGCCTCTTTTAAATTTCCTGGTTTTACTTCTCGTAACTTAGGTACTACCTGTTTCGGAGCCCAGTGTTCGCTTGATTGTACGCACCTACATAATTAAAGACATATTTCTGCACCTCACCCATAATTTTATGGCTGGCCATAAAATTGTTTGCCTTATCCAAGATAGTATTATAATTTATTTCACACGTAACTCATGCGACAGCGGAGAGGTTTCTCTGTGATCAATTTATGTAGTTAGCGGGTGAGGATGACAAAAAACAACTTTCACAAGATATCAAAATTGATTTTATTATTAGCCCGAGATTGATAGAATTTTGACGACCATGGGCTTGGCTGCCACGCAACCAGTCCGCCAACCAACAAAGCTCATGTTTTGGTTTAATTTCTGCGAGGATTTTTTTTGATATCACAAAATGTTTACACTCATGTGGTTAAAACGAAGACATGTGGGTCATCGATTGTTGTCCATCAATTTATGTTGTTAATCTTGACCTTTAGTAGACATTAAAGATAAAATAATTAAATCAACTAGTATTAAAAGCAGTTTAATTTTTAGATATCTGTGTCGAGATTCGAGAAGCTTGTGTCAACCAAAGGATAAACCCTTGGCAGCATTGGGTTGGAAAAGTTGATTCCATAATATTTTATAAGTAATTAATTTATTCTTATACTAAGTACTAAAAGTTTCTACTTTCAAAAGCTAGTCAGTACCTACATAAGTTTATAGCGGCATAAGCACGTTATGATAAATATCACTCAAGTATGCTCCATATATAAGTGTATTCCTTCAAGGCCGTCCGTGTTGTCTGGTCATCAATTGAGAGCACATTATAACAATTCCACGGAAGTCCAAGTCGAGGTCAGGTTTCTGGCATTGTCTTGACCTGACCAAGGTTTTGGGTAAAGGAACTTGTACCTACCGTTATGTAGGTATTTAGTTGGGAAGGCTCATTGTGTTATTTGTGGGTACGTCTGCTGTTTAAGTAGTGTCTAGGTACATTCAATATTTTAAACGCAAACTTTAATGGATGCGTCTTCGCTTCCGTTACATCTATCTTATACTTATTATTAAACAAGCAATATATTAAGTATGTAGTCTAAATTTCCTCTATCTCGGAAACGGCTCTAACGATTTCGCCGAAAATTAGTATTTTCGGGAGCGAAAACGCGATCTCACTTAATATCTACCCACCCCCTTTTTTACTTCTCAAAGGAGTTGATTGAAAACTAAGTACACTGTCACGCATATGTAACAAAGTGTTAATTTGATAGCTCTGCAAAAAAATCACAATCAACTACCAAGATAACTAAAGAGTGTTTATACACGGAATTGGAATTTCACAAGTTGCGATTACATTACCAGAGCAAAAACACAATGAGGAATCATAGCAGTCTAAAAACCAATTGAATTCATACGAGTCTCGTGCCGCAAACAACGGTTAACTTATGCAAACTCTTAATTCCAAGTACGAGACAATGTTACAATGCGCATCAAATGTTGATGGACGACTTCCTATTTGGTCCAAGAAATACTGAACGTAATTTCACTCTGTCCCGTCCTTCTCTCATCATACCTATTCCTGGATTGCATTCTAGCAAAATTCAAAAATTGCCATAATATTTGGCAATGCTGCCAGCCTTCTTGGTTTACTACCGCGGGGTGGGTTGACACTTTGTCGGGACTGTACAATTTGTGAAAAAGTACTTTCAACATTTCCTTTTTAGTCTTTATTTAAATTTGTAAATAGTTAAATTAAACGTATACTTATTATTCTATTAAAAGAAGAATATTTTTAGCGCGATATCGTTAACATTGTACCACGACCAAAACCTAGCCTAAATAATTAGTTTTATACACAAACTTAAACGTTTTATATAATTTGTGCGCCATTAGGCTTAGAGACGTTTTGCTACAGAGATATTCTGCGAAAGAGACGTTTTGCGGCTGAGCCATACAAGTCTCTTGTTGTATTCCCAAAACAAAATCCTCAATCGTGGACATCATCTATCTATTACTAATATGTATCTGTAATCAAGTGATCATGGTTGTTCTGGCAAATTCTGATAAGGTAATCTAGTGTTATCTATTTACTTTTAACCTAAATAATAATAACCAAAGGACCAATCAAAGCTAGAACTAAGTCATTTCACGGCGGATTTAGTTGGCAGATCAAAATCAAAAAAACATGCAATTACACAGGATTGATGGCAACCACAGCCCGCGATCAGACCGGTTTCCATACTGTGGACATTGCCATGAATTCTAGGATGTTACGCTAAATACTCACTCGATTGAAATTCATATCACGCATGCTCGAAACGTGGTGCGATGAAGGCATTTTATTAACTACTTACTTGTCTATTTATCACCTTACTTAACACTTTACTAATTTAATTAAAAACAAAAAAATATACATTTACATATAAATCTAATTAATAAATAAAGCCGAAAAATAATTTATTAATCAAATATACAATGAACATTTACTAAAAGAAATATTTAATAATATCGTATGTAGTGTGCAAAGGTATCTCTACATAATTGGAAGATGTCCGAGGCTACTAATTACACTCAGATTCTTATTTTCTTACATAGGATTAAATAAGTATATTAGTAAAGGTTAAGATAGGATACAGGCGTCTATAAGAAAGAATCAAAGAACTATACAGATATTTGCGTCGTCTGTCTGTCGATCTCACTCAACTGTTCGCAGTATATTTACTTATTTATAGTTTTGTTAGTTTTATAACAAAGTGATGCGTTACATTTTATTTTAAAGAGACATTATTACCTCTTATCAGGACCGGATTAAGTTGACGTTTTGGTTAGTTATTAATTTATTTCAGGAAACCATTGTTAACAAAAATTACAATGGCCCATCAAAAATACAACTACCTTTACTTAAAAATAACTTAAGAATATAAAATATTTACGACAACTTCATGACATAGAGAATACAGTTCTATTCCCTGAATCATGTCTAGTCATAAAATATTCATAATTTCTATAATATATAGAATAATCAACATAGAAGAAGAAACAATAATAGTCTAATATTTTTTTAGACAATTAATATTTTACAATATAATAAATATGTTTATCTTAATCGTGTTTTGAGTATTATAAGCAGAGAGATATACAGATTTCTATGTTAAATTCCGAGAAATGAAATAGAAGTAGTAAAGTTATACAAATTCGCCATATACTGCATCTAAATAACATTTTAGAACACACGTCACCTTAAAAGAAAATAAACGAGTTACATTATTTAAAAAGTTTATATAAATGATAATGACACATCTGGAATTCGCTTCTATTCTCTACACTACCTACTCTACAGCTAAGCCATGCAGTTCGGCCCTGTCACCGCATTGTGGGTGTCAGAAATGCCATCAATATTATAAACAGTACCCCAAGCACGAACTTCTATCGAAAAAACATTCGTATCGTTAACGTAAGCATTTTGTATGGTAACTTCAACAGCGCCTCTGGTGTGCGTAATTTGAACTAATTTTCTGAGCACGAACACTTACACGTAAGTTTCGTATCGTCATCGTATCGAATACGAGACGTAACGTCAGCCGTTTTGTATGAAGATAGCTAGCACGAAGGCATAAAATGACGTATAGTATCGTAATTGTCGAAGGCTGGCTTGCGAGTTTCTCGATAGTTTATTCACTTGAAATTTTGCAGTGAGAAGACTTACGTTGGAGTTAATTAAGAGCATGAAATTATAATTAGAGTGATTTTGTTGATAAATTTTGTTACAATATGCTTAGATTAAGAAGAAGCACCCCTCAATATAGTGCATTGTGCTATTATCTTGCGGCGCGATTGATTGTTGAAAGTAGAAATGTACGAAGAGAAACAAGGTGAGTGATTTACTTTATAACACTATATTTTAATAAAAAAAATACAAGTTAGACAATAAATTTACTATTATAATTACAAAGGAATTTCAAGGAGAGCTCTCCTTAGGAAAAATAATATATGGTGAATATTAATATAAAATTCCTAAAGTCACTGAATTTAAAAATAAATTTCGTCTAAGTAAGAAAGCATTTTTGTATTAAAATTTATGTAGCGAATTAAAAGAAAAATCAAGTCATAGATTAAGTAAAAGGATTAGCCTGGAACATAGATTACCTAAGTGTAGTAAATAAGCAAATTTTCATGTAGACATAATATGATGGGTAGATTTATTAATACATACTATGTAGGAATATAAATCGATAGTAAGACTATTTACTCCCATTATTTTTTATTTGTAGGTGCTGTGTGCTTTGTCATTTTATGCTACGGATAAAATAATTACTAACATCTTTTATTTACAGATTTTATACAAAATTTGGCATCCCTGGAGGATTAGGATGCATTGGGTCTCATTTTCACATGTTAACTCCAAAATGAGACATATTAGAACACTTATTTTACTGTAGAAAGTATTTCTACTCACTGAATGTACAAATGGTGAGATATTGCTGTACCTACTTATTTCTGTTGTCAATGTTAATGCCAAGTATGGAGGTGCCACCCACGACGCTTTCATTTGGGAGAATAGACAAGCTGATAGGTATTTTCTTCGTCCAAGCGTGTTTCCCGGTTGCATCTTCAGTTTACGCTTCAGAACCCAGGGTACGCTATTAGTCATGGTCTTGATTTGGCGGTACTGTGGTTATAACAATGGAGCGACTGCTGATGACCTCCGTAACCCTTTTTATACAGGGAAACCAGTCCCACAGGAACATGACCCGGGTGTGTTAGTGGCCAACACTGTCAGATTTTTCAGGCTGCCTAAAGGCATCTGACATAGCCTAACGACTGCCATCTACCGACAGCAGCCAGGACCAGCTTAACGTGCCTTCCGAAGCACGGAGGAGCTCAAGGTAGAAAATGCCACTAATGTCGACAAATTTATTATAAAATGTATGGATAACAACTGTAAAATACGTAGTACCTACAGAATTTGTAGATTTTTGTTGGATTACTTAATTAAATATCAATATAAAATATATATTTGCAGGTGATTATCGATATCCACAGAGTCCTTGGACGATGACACCAATCACGGATGCTGCTGAAGGTACTCCAGAGGCAAAATATAGTACCATCCATGGAAAGGCCAGAGTTGTAATTGAAAATACTTTTGGGGAGGTGTGCTACTGTCATTATGGCCTTGATATTAAAACAACCTGGCATTAGACTTTATGGTGCCCGGCCTTGAAGAAGATATGATGCATTCTTCAGCATTAGGTGCATCGACAATTTCTTCTCCCAGAAGATTCCGCGAACATGGTTCTAGGGATGACTTGATTCGCGGTAGAGCCAGCTAATAATAAGTAGGCTTCACTATGTAAATAATTAATTTAACTTTTGTGTAAGCACGTTGAGGATAAAAATTAAAAATGTATTAGGTAAATAACAAATATAGTGTAAGTTATTTAAAAAACATAATTAAGTTACTACCTTTTAAATATAATTTGAATGAATCTAGTTTAAGCAAAATAAATTTTATTCTAACCTTTGTCCAACTCTTTTTTTTATGATAATTATTTTTGCAAAAAAAACGAAACCGACTCCAATTCCTGAACTAAAAAGAATGAAATAATTAATACATTGTTGTTTAAATATGCTTCATATCAAACATTTTAATAAATCTCAAGTCGGTGCCGATTATTTTAATAAAATATGCTAATTAACGAGCCAGCAGCTTGTCAACCAATTCGTAAAATTGGCACCAACTTCAAATTTATTAAAATAGTTGATATGAAGCATATTTAAACAACAATGTATTAATTATTTAATTCTTTTTAGTTCAGGAATTGGAGTCGGTTTCGTTTTTTAGGCAAAAACAATTATTTTTTAGTTTTGAATATGCAATACCTTACAACTAAAAAGTTGTAACCTCTGCATTTTGGAAAGTCGGGTAAACGTAATCAGCGTCGTCTCACCTTATTGACATGGAATATATCAAAAACTACCCAAATCGCAATAAAACTTGAAGAGTTCCCTCGATAGCTCCATGATTCCATCATCAGATCCTGATCAAGTAATCCGGTAACATACATAAAAAATAAAAATTAAAAACATTCCGACGAATTGAGAACCTCCTCCTTTTTTTTGAAGTCGGTTAAAAAAGAAGTGAATAGTATATGTAAGTAAAGTCTTATTACAAACCCTAATAAATAAAAGTTTGATACTATTCACTTTTTTTTCCAAATATGCAACAAATACTCTCAAAGCCACTTTCATAAATTCCTGTTTAACGCACAATCACATATACAATCTCACTTCACAACAAAGTTGGCCTTGTATAAGCTTTGCGTCAAAAAATCTCAAGTGTTACGCGTCGTTCGTTTAGAAACACACCTCACAAAACACAAAGTTTTATTAACTATCTTGTTTTTGAACGAAACGTTCATTCAATTTTAAGATCTTTCGTTCAGTTTTGCGCATCCTTATTTACGTTAGTGTGACGTCACTAACGTTATCGTATCGAGGTCTCGATACTATTTCGAAAGAGCTTCGTGCTTCCGACTGTCGTCGTAGTCCGTTAACGTATCGACGACTCGATACGTTTACGATACGAAACCTACATATTTTCGTGCTTGGGGTACAGATACGTTACAGAGAGTTACCCGATACCGATACTCCAGTAACTGTATCAGTTATTTGATTCGAATTTGACTCCACCGCAAACGTGTCGTCTTATATAACATGAAGTGTAGTGAACCTAACACAGTGTCTGTTACTTTTGGGGGTATATAATCACCAAGTAATTTAATACAGAACTGTACTTTATTAGAAATGACCGCAAAAAACCGCTTATTACTAAACCAGACCGGTTGGTTTATTTATGGCTGGTTCACGTACCGAATCATGTTTTATATGCAAAACTAATACGACAAACGAAAACTGATATTTTTTTTTTTTTTGTAATTATTGCGGTTGATTTTTTAAATGATCGATCATTATTGCGACTCTACCAGAGCTCGCAGCTCTGAGGGTCTTATAGAGTCATTTCCATGAAATAATCCAGACGTTGTCCTATCGTCTTCGTAAGGCCCATTCTAGTCTTGTACTTCATCTGTAGCATACAGTGGGCACGTAAGCACATAAAAGTATACAACTTTACCCTTACACTTACTCTTCAGGTAGCATACTTGTCTATGTGGCCCACTGTATTCTTGTAGTTAGACTTCGTAGAAAGCTTTTGCCAGTAAATATAAAAAAATAATGATTATCTATCACCTTCAAAAACTATTTAGTATTTTTAGAAACTATTAAAAATTTATCTTTTTGTGGTACCAATATGAAATAATGTATTCATGTTGATGACGCTTTTCATCTTCAATGTTGCAGTTTATTTATTAGCAGATTCGATAAAATACATTTATAACAAATCCGCTATTAATACCTCTGCATAGAGCTCAATGTTGAGCAGATTTGCATGTCGATAAAACATTACATAGACTGAACGGAAGAACGTTCAAGACGCCTAATGGTTTCACGGTCTAAAATGGAGATTTGACTAATGAGCTCAACGCTCTCCGCTTTCATTTAAATATATTACTTATACCTATATATATGCTATACATATATCGCAAAAAGCTATATTGTGTATGCAGGTACCTTAATTACCAGTGCGTCTAGTTGGTTAAAATATTTTTTTCTTATCGCATTATATCTGAATCTTTCACCCTTCACCATATAGTTATAAAAAATGTAATCGTGTGTGCGTGGAGGTGTAGCGTAATATTTATTAGTGCCTCGCTTGTGCCTCGCTACCTCATTAAATTATAACATAACAAAATGACGCTATTTTGGCACCACTATGTACATTTTTTTTAAGTAGGTATGGTGTTGACACACTTTCTGTGAATTAGGATCCCAAGCAAGATCTCAAAGAAATAGTATTATAATTTGTTGACACACTTCCTATCGCAATCGTCTAGATGGAAAGCTGAGTCCATCATTAGCAGCCGAAGGCGGTTTGTATGAACGATAATAAGCAACTAAAGAGGAAAGTGCACTCGCCTGGTAGAACAAAATAGCAACCTAAATTCATATTCACTATTGTGAATCTGGTCTTCTGCAACTGAAATAATGATGAATCAATCTTTACCAAAAAGAAAGCTGTAGTTTTGTTTTTTTTTTTTAATTCCTGACGTGCGATTTTTTTAATTCTATGGATATGAGGTACATTGATAAAATTAGCTATCTAGATTCTAGTAGACCGTATCGCATGATTTATACTAAACTGATTGTTGGTAAAATAATTATTTGTTCTTGTGTGTGGTAGCGGCCAACACTCAAGTATTCAAGCTACCTGAATGAATTTGTATTAAATTGTGATCTGGTATCATTTAACGAAATGCGGAAAAATCTTCATAATACAACCTTCAAGTAAGCATAATTAATTAATGAAATTCTCTTAGGACAATGATGATGTCCTCCGCATCGAGTCTTAGGACAATACTTATTTATTTATTTAATGCATCGGTGCCACTGCGCACGTCGCGTCGTCGCCGCGCCGGCGCACCCGGTAGCTGGTTTTTCTGCTAAGTATAGAGATTCCTTATCAGCTCGGTGACACACTTATTATCTCCGATTTACTGCCATTAGCATAACTATGAGAAAGTTATTGTTAAGTAAGGAGTTGATACGATATTATTCTGTGCGTAATTATCGTTTATGTTATGCCATAAAGTAAGTATTGTGTGAGCTTGTTGATTAAGTAATTATAGTTCAGCTTGTTATTCGCCAAGGGAGACGTTCAGGTATTGTATCTGGTTAATCTACGTGCACATTTTGTATCCTTCATAAATACAAAATCACTATCACCGCGGTTACCGCCCTAGTAGCTAGTCTTTCAATGGTTGTCGTAAAAAAGGGAAACTAAGGGACAAATCAAGAGAAAATTATAAATCAGGTATATTCTAACTCTTACTGGTTTCAGATTGGACTATTGCATTTTCAGCCCGCCTTACAAGAAAACTAAAAATGAAGAATATAATTTTTTGCTGAGTAGATTTAAATAGAGAAAATTTTCTGAATTAAAAAAAAGTCGTTGGGAAGAGAAAGTTGTTTGATTAGATATTGTATTTATATATTTTTCATCCCTTCTATTCGAAATGTTCTACTTTGCTGCCCCAAAAGGGGGACCAAAGTAAGTCTTTTCCGATAGGGTTTTTAGCGGGCAATAATGAGTTTCAAATTTGGAACAAAACAATACGGTCATGCCGAGTGCACATATTATGAAAAATAAAACACTGGCTGGTAAGAATAAACGCAATCATCGGATGAAATAAATTTCTCATAGAGCGAGATAAAAAGTAGTGTATCATTCGGGCGCAAACATATTTTTGCTCACTTGTGATACAATCTACTATTTTTGTCAAGTCGTCGATTCAGTGGCCACCAAACTTACAAATATTCTCTTTTGATACCTCTATATTGACACAATCAAAAGTGTTGACAGGATAGGTCACCACTCTTGAGTAAGTCTCTACCACTCTACATAGGACTTTAAAGCTGCGTTAACAGTGGTCAAATTGGAATGAATTGGGTAACTTGAGATGCTCTTGACCAAGTATACAGCGGGCATGACTATGAGGATTCCTTCGCCGGAGAAACGCTATCGAAAGTAAAATGCTCTCTCGAAGCGGAATTGACGCGTGCGATCAAACTTAGTTAGATAAAGGCCTACAGTCAGCAACTGAAGTTAGTAAGTAGACAATAATTCAGTTTCAAAGCCTTTTTTGCTGTAATCAGCGTGTTCTTGAGACCTTTGATTACGAAGCTTGAGACATATAGACCTCGTCCTGTTTTTTTACATGGTTTCTAGTACACATAATATATTACTTTATTACAATGATTTAATTACCTACTTAAGTATCGTGATTGCTCGCAAATAAATTAATTTATTTGATGTCACTGGATATTTGAACTTGTGGCGACACTAGCGCCACAACAATATCTACAAAGACGCACCACAGATGGCGTTAAAAGCAACAATCTCAGAGTTGCATACAAGATGGCAAATTACTATGAAAGTCTAAATCGCGCTTGCAAAGTTTCTACGGATTGGAGCATAAATACAATCTCCGACAAGACATCGTCGGAGCCGCGGTTCCCCAGGCATAACACCCAGCCTGGCGGGAAGATCTTCCCTTTGTGGCGGTCAAGCATATAAACACTATCGCTCCCGTCACATACTCTAAACTGGTGACCCCGACGTGATTGGAAGCAGCCTTCTCCATCAATATTCTCCGATCCATCATCTCGCTACCTCTCAAGCTTCAGCAGCCAGCAGTCTCACAGCAAGCCAACTACGATGGGGTATCTACAGGTCCAACGCAGCCGACGTACCGAGCTTCCTGGTCCTGCAACCACCCTCACTTCAAAGACTTCAGCGACCGGCACATCCACCGCAGCCCACGCCTGGTATTCATCGGCCGGCCACCGCACCAGCGTGGCAGTTTTGCAGGACATCTACCGGCGCCAACAAGTCATCGCTCACTACAGTCTCGACTCACCGCAGACTACGAGCAAGCAGCAACAACGTACCCGACTCACTGGGACGTCAAGTCAAGCAACTGGCACTTGCAAGCTAACATCATAAGCACAGACTGCACATGAAGATTTATCAGACCTTCGGTCTTGGAAGGGAGTCCTGTGGCGACACTAGCGCCACAATAATATCTACAAAAGACGCACCACAGATGGCGTTAAAAGCAACAATCTCAGAATTGCATACAAGATGGCAAATTACTATGAAAGTCTAAATCGCGCTTGCAAAGTTTCTACGGATTGGAGCATAAATACAATCTCCGACAAGACATCGTCGGAGCCGCGGTTCCCCAGGCATAACACCCAGCCTGGCGGGAAGATTTTCCCTTTGTGGCGGTCGAGCATATGAACACTATCGCTCCCGTCACATACTCCAAAAACTTGTTGTACTTTCTAATGATCAAAATTTAACACTGAGGACCATAAATCTAGTGACAACTATTCTTTAAGGAACCACTGCAATGAATAGAGCCATAATATGTATAACAAAAGTAGCAAATTCACTAAGATTTTTTATAACCTGGAATGATGTTAGTAATCTAAGATGTGGTGACAGGTATCCTTTTATAAGCATGGTCAATAAAAATAAAAAAATCTATTAAATTTAAACAGTACCTATATATATTTACGTCTTAAATTGTGTTATTTAAGTATATAAAACGTAGATAATTATATTCACTTCCTTGCTTAGTATCTTCAAGTGTTAAATTATTTATTTTCATGGGTTTCAAATAACAAACACACAACCCACTTTTGCTGGTGACCGTACAATTTCTAGTCATCATCTCGTGCCGTTTTGGTATTGTTGTGTACCTATTGGTACTTATAGTGTAGCTAGCGGCAGTTTAATATTAAACGATTGTTTTTAGACTTTCACACTTCTTGTTGTTTAAATTATCAAATATCATATAAGGCACACAAATTCATCCGGCTTA
This sequence comes from Apomyelois bistriatella, assembly GCA_947044815.1. Lineage (NCBI taxonomy): Eukaryota > Metazoa > Arthropoda > Insecta > Lepidoptera > Pyralidae > Apomyelois > Apomyelois bistriatella. The sequence continues at coordinate 3,201,526 of OX345705.1, forward strand.
AGATTATAGCATTCTTTCTTTTCTCGGCAGGCGTCTCATAGGCTGCGGTTACCACTTCCCATCAGGTAGGCTGTATGCCTGTTTGCCTACTTAATAGTATAAGAAATGAAGAGAGTTGATTCAGGAAGATGGACGGTTACAAAATGCTGAATGCTATAAAATTCGTGCGTACTATCTCATGTAGGGAGATGAAACTACTGCCTTAGAAGAAATACAGCCTAGGATGCAACCGGGATAAGTAACTATCGCTGGTACCTATGTTCCTCAACACGCTTAAACCACAGACCTGGTTCAAAGAAAATTTGGCACAAGTTTAAACCTTACGAAAAGAAAGAAGATATGGAGCACACGAATACGTCTTTATTTCTACAAAACCACAATGAAAGAGAGTCTGTTTCAATTTTTACATTAGCTACAAAACACTACTCAAACTCAATCGATGTTGCAGGTATTTAAAAGACAAATTTTACGACTACATTTGCATCAGATGAGCTCCATTTGTAGGTAAATTAGAAGTCGTAAAAACAATAAAAGGTAACACGTCTACATTAGGCCGTGTTTACATACAGTGACTAGTATGGTAAAGACTTTTAACTGCCGTTAAAAATGGAATAACCGTCTCTTGTCTCGCCATGAAACTTTCAAGTCTAATAGTGGTTTTTATAGCTCATATACTAACCTATATCTTTTGTGTGTATCAATTAAATAAAGTTTGATTATTTTAATAGTTTAACACTAATTTATTTTGAAACAAATTAAAACGATGAAATAGGTACCTCTTTATTTACCATATTTTGTTTTCATGACAACGTAATACACACATTTTGGTTATTACAACGTATACCTATCTCAAATAAAAAAATATAACAGAAAACTACTATATAAATTAATCGATATGAGGCTTAATCAGGCAACATAAGAAATCTGCCACGGGACTTATCTTACACATAAGTACTTAACCGGTTCCCTATCCATACAATTATAACAATTAGTTATTAAAGAGATAATTGATTTGGTTACATGTAATTCACGGAAGGGGAAACCTATTAAGTTCTAAAAGAAAAAAATGTCTTTTTAATCTTAGGTTTCCACGAAATGTTAAGAATATTTTACATGTGTACTTTACGGTCAGTTTATTACACAACCATGACGATAATTTTTAAATTTTGTATGCAAATGATACAATATTATGATGACTTATTAAAATTAGAAGATATACTATAAAATGGAAAGAGTGTCTGATTTTGTTTTATTGTCAACTACGAATTACTTTAAAGAATTAGTACTGTGAGGTGACTATGATTATAAGGTGAATTTAAATCAACTGCAAATATTCTAAGGGCAGATTCAGACCACTAAACTGAACAACTTTTCCAAATAAACTTATGACGAAATACGAAAAAAAATTTTTGACCTCCCATACAAATAGAGAATCAGCTGATCTAGTTTAGTATGGAGAGTGAAAAATAAAATTTCGTATTTCGATATAAGTTTATTTGGAAAAGTTGTTCAGTATAGTGGTCTGTATCTGCCCTTAAAATATTTGCAGTTGTTTTGTGTCCACCTTATATAACTACTTAGATAACATAGAATTACGAAATCATCAAATAATATATTTTTAATCAATAAAGCTGAGAAACTACCAGACGGATTTGAAAAAAAAAATTGTAAAAGTTCTGCCTGATTTATAACAACATGTAGAGTAGATATGATTTTTAATAGTACAAATAAAGATTACTTATATCCATCCAGAAGTATCAAATTCGCGCGGTCCCTACCCAGGCAACTTTTTTTTTAATCTAAGCTTATATTTGCTGCTGATTCTTGAGTAATATTTTAGATGGATAATATATATTTTTACATTGATTAAATGTTCTTCTAAAGTCAAAAAGGAATATTTTCCAGATAGAGCGCAGTAACTAATGTTGGGCCGGCGGCAAATGGTGCGAGGATGCGCGAGGAGGAGTTGGAGGTGGCGCTGAAGGTGGTGATCGTGGGCGACGGCGGCGTCGGCAAGAGCAGCATGATCCAGCGGTACTGCCGGGGCACCTTCACCAGGGACTACAAGAAGACGATCGGCGTGGACTTTCTGGAGCGACAGATTGAGTGAGTAATGTCTGTGTCAATAGATGTATGATCCCGATGTTGACAGGGACAGCACGATCCACTGCCGGGGCACTTTCACCAGGGACTAAAAGAAGACGATCGGCGTGGACTTTCTGGAGCGACAGATAGAGTGAGTAATGTCTGTGTCAATAGATGTATGATCGCGATGTTGACAGGGACAGCGTGATCCACTGCCGGGGCACTTTCACCACGGACTACAAGAAGACGATCGGCGTGGACTTTCTGGAGCGACAGATTGAGTAAGTCATATCCTAAAATAGCTGGTCTATGATGGCGGCGCCAGCATTATCGTGGGCTACAGCAGAATGATACTACTTATGTACAAGAAGACAATAGTCGTGCCCTTCCAGGAACAACTGATAGAGTGAGAACAATTTCTTTGTTTCAAATGAAAAAAAAAAATCTTCTTGGAAATGTTCCAAGAAGGTGTATCATGGCAATTTTGACAAGGCAGCATGACGGTACTGTCGGGACATCTTCACCAGGGACTACAAAAAGACAATAAGAGTGGACTTTCTGAAGCGACAGATAGAGTGAATAGAGTAATGTCTATATGTGTCAATAGATGGTGTATGATGGCGATAATGCCGGTACTGAAACGCGTGACACACAAGCAAAATGTCTTGTCGATTACCGGCGATGTGATACCCGCTAAGATGAGAGACGGTGAGGTGAGGGACACGAAAGTAAATTAAGACTTTCAAGTCATAAATATTACAGTTAGGTATGTGGACATTCCTGAAGTTTCAATCACTGCGACAAGTAACTGTCTAACTAGATAATTTACGGTCTATTTTATCACACGTTCATTTGCTCATTTCACAAAGGCTAATAATAAACTAAATACCTAGGTACAAACTTCATTTTAAAATTTATAAAATATGAAAAGGAGAGGCGAATGAATGACTGCCGCATGGTATATCGTGTAGAGTTGAAGCTTTCTCGTTCGCACCATTTGCAAAATGCAAAGATTTAGAAAATTTTGCTTTCGAGTTCACTTTTACTTTTTAGTGTCGTAATATATTAATCTGTAAAATTTTAAGGATCGAGTCTAGAAGCACTGTATCATCACATAGAGATACAAATCATAAAATTAGCACATGACGATTCTTGTGTTTGTTTTGCAGGGACCTCAAATGCAATTTCAGTACTAAAATATAAATCAAATAAAAGTCTTCCGTACCTTTTTCCGATTGCATCCAAAATTCCAAAGAACTCTGACATCAGGGTGTGTATGGTCGATTGACCGTGTCATCTACACGATATGATGATGACCAGTTCTGACCGAAATTTATAAGAGATGCCTCTGTCCAGCAAGACATCCAATTCTTACGGCTGGAATAATGTTTATACCATTTATGGGTGAAATGGAAATGGTGAAAAGTTCCAATAGATGCTTACTAAGTTGAAAAATGCAGGATTGACGGCGAGGAAGTCCGCCTGATGCTGTGGGACACGGCCGGGCAGGAGGAGTTCGACGCCATCACCAAGGCGTACTACCGCGGCGCGCATGCGTGCGTGCTGGCCTTCTCCACCACCGACCGGGACTCCTTCCTGGCGCTACACTCGTGGAAACTAAAGGTATTCATTATACTAGGTACTACTAAAATATTTATATCACAATCTTCTGTGACAATAGCTAAAGACTTGTGCCGAGTAGGATGTAACACCCACGGCTGTGTCAAACCACTAAGAGGCAGAATGTATACGATCTATTTTGATATAAAAAATAGAATTATATCTTATTTTGCACGGCTGTAAAGTATAGGTACAAATAGTTATGCATAATTGAATGAATTTATTTATTTAAGTAACAGTGATTCATTATGTTAGCAAAACTTATGTCAATATAATTAAAAATAATATAATTACTCTTTGTTAAAAACCGCAACAAAATACATTTTGTGGTTTAGAAGAAGCAGCGTGCAGATACGGATAGCGTCTTAAATTTAAAATTACGACTAAGTATTGTAATGATTGACGAATTAATAATGTCCTGTCGTTGAAAAGAATTCTGGGGTGCTTGAAGACTTTTAATCCTTTATCATTCATTTTAAATCTATGTAAGTTAAAGTAGCAACAACTTTTTGTACCGTACCTAATGGATGAATCAATAAAGGTAGTTCGTTGGCACTTAGTAAAACAGAAGATTTTGCCGATTGTCTTTGTTTGTATATTATCAACAGACTGTGCTTTAAGAAGCAAATGTCAGAAAACAGTTTTCCTTCCGTATTGTAGCAATTATGAAAATTGATTTAATTTTGAAGTTCAAAATCAAGCATTAATGATAACCATTACCAGACCAGATAAAACTGATGATACTCACCTCACAGTTATACCTAAAGCACTATAGAGGTATAGAGAAAAGATGGTAGCATATCTGCAGTTCTTGGAGATCGGTGGATGAGAGGGGTTATAGAGTGACGATCATGGGCATATAGATAGATGATGATAACATATATGTTGCAACGATTGGATCATGTTGAACGAACGTAGCTTTAACCAAAGAACTTTATTACTGTTTTCCCTGATGGTCCTTAGCTTAATTTGTTTGATTGCAAAATTTTGCGAGCGCTACGAGTATAATCGCACATAAGCGTACATTAGCCTCTATTTCTAGAAACGAGTTTCCGTAATTCGATACGAAACAGGATCATAAAGATATCAAGGGGTCATGATATCACCACGCGACAACATATCACACATGCAAGCCGGCACTCGCTCCCACACTATCTCATCTACGACCCGCGTATCACACCAACGCGATGTTTACATCACGCACATATATTGGGACACAGCATATTCGTCTCACAAATTAAGATGCATCTAACCAAGTGCACGTTGTTTGTTTTCGTCGTCTTATTCTGCGGAACAGACAGCACCGTTCCTCCCGAAATCGTTGAGCATTGCATCAGATACTACACTACTGGGAATAACTTTGAAATAAGTGAACTTCAAGGAGACCATTACGCCGTGTACTTCTGGCCGTCGAATGAGAGGCAGAGAGACAGCTGTGCCCTTGTGAGCTACAAGAAATTACTACAAAGTGACGTGAAGAAAGCCAGTGAATGCGATGATCTGCCGGAGAATGCAACCGTCTTAGAAGGGACGTACATAAACGGTGCTGGAAAGAAAGTGACGCTAATTGTGTACGGGGATGAAGAAGTGAAGGATTTGGTTCGTCCATGTAAAAGCACGTCAAAGTACATATACAAGCGGATTAATGAAAGTTACGTGTTGGGGATCAACTGCTCGTCGAATGGTCGCGGGATGCTGCTGGCGAGGAGCCTGCCCACGGCCGACGAGCTCCGAGGCGTGGTGGACGCAATCGAAATCATGGCGGGGCGGGATGGACAATCAGATTGCAATCTTAAACCCTAATTATATATAAAATAATAATTGTGAACCTTATTTAATATATTATAAAGTATTTATTCGTTAATGTTGTGTTTCCATTATCAATGTGTAGAATATTTACCATCTTGTCGTAGCCAGGTAATTTGTACATGTTTGCTATTCCCAAGTGAGCTTTTTCGATATGTTTATCCATAACTAAATTGTGACTATTTATTTCAGGTAGAAAATGAATGCGGAGAGATCCCGACCATAATAGTTCAAAATAAAATAGATCTGATGGACCAGTGCGTCGTCGGACCGTAAGTACCTATACGATACACTACTACTATGTTCTTTGATTATTTATTCTCAATCAAAGCTATGTTCATGCAAATTATTGGAACTAATTATATACTTACCTATTATACTTTACTGAAGGGCACTGTAGATAGTTAAAACTGATAAGAGGTTCAGAGCTTGTAATAATTCGTTCTGGTTGTCTAAACCGAAGCTGTCACTGGTGGCTGCGTAACGTTATGGGTATCTTTTTTCACTCGGGTACAGGTCGCGTCATATAAAAAGAACGCTAGAGGAGAGCGCAGACAGTAAAGCGCAACACTCGAAGCCAACGAACCAATCCGCCCGCACTGTGCTCACCGCATACAGCGGTACATTGCCGCAAGCGCAGCGCAACCGACAGCATTCATCTTACATGACGCGATCTGAAGCTGAGGGACTAAAGGAAAAATATAGATTAATAAATAATCAAAGGTTAGTGGATAGTTTTTCTTTTAAATTATGTGTAATGTATCTTACCTTGGTATTTTTCAGAGACGAAGCGGAGTTGGTAGCGCGGGCGCTCGGCTGCCGGCTGATGCGGGCGTCGGTGAAGGAGGACGTGAACGTGGGCGCCGTGTTCCGCGCGCTGGCGGCGCGCTGTCTCGCCGACATGAGGAGGGACGACGCGGCCGAGAACACGCCGCCCTGCATGCCGCCCGTTATAGGTGGGTACCTACCTATTTTATTAAACTTCAAGGACAAATAAAATGAGTGTGACATACGGACATGGCGAATCTAAAAGGGTTCCGTTTTTGCCATTTCGCTACGGAACCCTAAAAAAGACCTCTCCGAGGTCGGTAAAGGACTGTTTAGTCCTTTACCGACCTCGGAGAGGTCTTCTATCGATCATTGGCGGAAGCGGCTTAGCCAGACCAATAGCGTATGAATGCGTACGCTAGTTCTTCTTCAACCGTCCTTCCATATTCATCTAGCGATGAGGCACTGAGGCCTGGACTAACGGCTAATCGTAGCAGCACGGAGGAACTCAAAATAGAAATGTCTAATGGAGACCAAACTAATCTAGATCGCGCTATCCGTCGCTATACACGCAGTATCGTAACGAACACGCATGCACTGCTAGGCAAACCTTAACACCCATATTCTCAAACGTTTCCTCAAACTCCACTCATCCTCACTCGACCTCAATGGTATTCATAGTTGCCTCACTAGCTTCCACACCTTAAGGAAATTTCTCAATGGAGGTGAGGAACGAACTGTCAAAATATAAGGTTGGTCGAGAGGTACCTTAAGGAAGCCTCGAACGTTTTGTTTAACGAAAAGTAGGTGCATTTATTGAGGACCAGATTTAAAAGAACTTGTACCCACTGTAATAGGTTCTTTGTGTATTAAGTATTTTGATGTTTTATAATAAATCTATGCCAATAAGCTAAAATTGAAAAAGAAACTTTGTCAAAAACTCTCTTTCCGTCAAAAAGTTAAGCGGTTTACCAACATACAGAAATTAAACGGGACGTCATTCCTTGACTCATCCTCACTGGAGATTCCTCAAGGAAACAATTAAGAATACCGTTTTCAAGGAAAGTTGGAGGACTTCCTTGAGGAGTCCTCGAATGAGGTTGAGTGGAGGCGACAAATGAGGAAACCTTTGAGAATATGGGTGTAAGTGTTTGACGGCACAAAGGACATAAGTGAAAATATTCTCACTTCCAATGGCAAAAAAAAATCACAAAATTCTATTCAAGACAAGAAGAAGAACAATAAATATATTTCCTGTTTCAGGCACATTCACTAATCAGAACAGCAACGGCACGATCCTGCTTCGGCCGGCGAAGCATCGGCCGGGAGGCAAGAAGAAGAATGTTCTCCGCAACGCTTGTAGGATACTGTGAACTCGTAAATATGTCGGGTGAACTAATCTCTGATATAGGACACTAATAACGTACAACGTACGACTCTTTGATATCAATGAACAATTTCAGTGAAGAACAGAGATGTGATTTGAAAAAAAATTCAATTCGCGGTTTAATAGCCATAGTGAAGTGGTCTGGACTTTCGAGAAAAGCTTTTTTTATTTAAAGGAGAAAAGTTACTAGTACCTAATGCACAAGTGATTTGGCACTTATATGGCGCTCTCTCACTCTATTCTATGTAATTGATAGGGTTTGATTTTTTGGATAGGTAGACTTTTGCCACTGATTTCATCCCATTCAACTGTTCAGCTTCTAAAGCAATTATATGACGTACACAAAACGCACGTACAAACGTTAGCTCAAGGTAAGTATGCTAAGTGTACATATTGTTTCGTGTAGTTATGTAAAAACTTGCAAAGTGCAATTAATCTAGTTATAATTTAATTAAGTTCTTTGTATACTGAAATGAAACGTATTGTAGTTATGTATAATATAATCAATATGTATGTTTCTAAGGCAGCGGTAAAAACACAATAACTTTTCTATAAATCGTAATAAAATAGTATAAGTAAAAGAAACCAATTTTAGTAATGAGCATTTTAGGAACTACTTTATCTAAAAAGTTTCCATCTTCAAATAAACAGAAGTCAGTCTGACCCTGCCTTAAAAACAGAATTTATGCGCTCAATTTTTTTTGTCTCGACTTCCTCTTAAGTCAGTCTTTTTATCGTTATTTTAAATTTTCTAATAATGAATACCTATATTATAAATGTGTCATTCATCTACGTATTTAATCCTACGTCGTTTTTTCCATTTTCATCTTCGATATAACTACTTATTTTCTAGTATATTGTCAGAGCCAACTCATGTATCCGCGTGACCGTAAAATTAGTTTGACGAAGCTTTTTGTGTTTTTATAGATTATGTAATTTATTGTAATTCTTTATATTATGTTAGAATAAATGTCTTATGCACTCATAATTTGGCAACCACAAGACATAGAGGCATTGACAATATACTGCAAAATTTTATATCGATTATTATAGTCATTTCGTTTAAGTAGGTATGTGAAAATGTCATAACCAAGTTATGTAAATACCCGTGTACCTTAGTTAATCGTAAATCAATAAATTATTTTCTTGTGATACAACGCAGGCGTTTTTTTTTTTCCTAAGCAGAGCGAGGGACGATTATCGTGCTTAAGTTGTACATTTGAAATAAATAAAAAATATATAAATAAAAATGTAAATACGAACAGATTTGAATCCAATGTATCCAAATAAAATAAATAAAATGTTGGCTAAATATCTCAACTAGATATGAAATAATACGAATATAAACATTTGTAGCGAATTAACCAATATATTTATTGTTAAGAAAACTATTCATACTATAATTAAGTATGCGAAATTACATTTATTTCAAAGTGTTCACAAAACACTGGAATAATTTAGCTATCTACATGTTTACAGACAGTAATGCAAAACGAGTCATCAAGATATTTTTACAATTTACAATGCACTATATTGATATAATTACGCAAAGATTATTATATTAAAAGGTTTCATATTCCACCACTTTTGTACAGCTTTTAGGATAAATATTCGTGCCAATGCTATGGCCACACTTCCGATATTATTGTTAAGTCCGATAGCAATTTGCAGTTTCGAGTATATTCAGATTCAGAAAACTGATTAATTTAGAGGTGAAATTATTTTATAGTACATTCAAAATATTGAGTGATAATTTAAAATTTATAGGAACAATTAGTGTATAAAACTCAGTAAGTACAAATATATCTATTTTGAACATATTTTAATGTCACTATAATTTATACATGTATGAAAACCTAAATGAGCAAAACAAGTAAGTATACATTATGTTTACAGCGAAATCTTCCAAAATGCAGCAACCTACATTACTATACATAAGAGGTATAAAAATCACTTGTACACAGATCAACATGAAGACTAGCTCCAAAACTATAACTTTACTCAAGAAATTAAAATAACATTTTTGCTTACAAAATCGACTTCCTAAGTGATGCTTAAATTTTTGGTATTTCGGATACCAGTCGATTTAGTAAGTAAAATATAATCACAATTAATAATAATTAAAAATTAAAACAACTTGTTTAGAAACTTTGACAAATTGTGCAATATAAGCTAGAAGTGAGTACATACAAGTTTAACCACTATTATATAATAACTATACGCGTAAATATGGAATCAGTATAATTATATTTACTAAGTATACACATCACATTTACCTAAGCTTGAAACAACCGCCACGACCACAGAATAATAAAAGTTATTTCAAGTTCGTTCATTTATTTATTAAGTTATACAATTTTAATTAGCATAATATAAAGGTAACCTTAGGAGCCGTTCGTTGTTCATTGAAAAAGGAGAAAAGGGCTTCGCGGTGTGCGGTAGGCCCACAAAACAGAGAAATTATCCGAATAGAAATGATTTGACGCAGATTTAGTTCCAGGGTCAGTGTGTCTAGCGTATTCTCTCTTCTTACCTTCAATTCATACATGTTAACCACACCAAACCTTATTAGAAATGTATTACGTAGTTTACAACAAAGCCACCTAATATTTTGACCACAATAAATGACGCAATTAAATTGCCCGCCTATTTTTTCTGAATGAAACGTTAGCTTACAAGCCAAACCAGAGACACGATTTTCGTGCGCTATGCCACTTCTTGTTAATATTTCTAAATTCTGTGGGTAGACCTCAGCATTTAGCATTTTTATTTAACTGCTAGTTGAACTTAAAAGTGACCTTAACAAAATGAACAGACTACGTACTATACACCTGATACAGCTAACTTCACTACACTTCCACAAACTGTACACTTCTAACAAGCATTTAACATATAATCACGAATAAAATATTGTGTTGAATGTGAAAGGCATAAAATAAAACCATTATTACAGAACTTGTCGACAATCTAATATAAGGACTACAAAGTAATTACGTAAATTATAATACAAATTAAAATTATCATATTTTATTGTTAACTGGTTACTTTCCAGTACCCCTAGTATGAGATTTAATAAATGCAGACGCTAGCGACTGCATTAGGATTTTGTATAGAATTTTTGAGGTGCCTTACTATCCGCCAGGCGCGCTGTACAGGTTTGTCATAAAAAATCGCTAACGCAGTCGATAGCGTCTGCGTTTATAAAAACTCAAACAAGACAGGTCCACATCGACTTGGATACATACTAAAAGTATAAATGCATGCACAGGTCATTTAAATTGTTGAGATTGATTGCACATATAGGCTATTTTAAGATTGATATTTTTTTATACTATTAAGTAGGCAAAAAGGCATACGGCCCACCTGATTGACTACGGTAACTGTAGTCTATGAGACGCCTGCAACACCGGGAGCATTGCGAGCGCGTTGCCGACTCTGGAGGAATCTTTTATATATGATATGCCTGATTGCCTACTAAATTGTTAAAAACATACATAGTACCACATATAAGACTCCTCGATTAAAGTACTCGGTGTTCATTATGTAATAGATGTACTAGTTGAGACTATTAGGTGCATGACATGAATATTTTATTATTCATTAGGACAAATAGTATGTAACATATTCATATTACTAACATAATAAAGTAACAGTAAGTGTATATTAGTTTAAAAATTCACTAGTCATGTACTAGGACCATCCTTACTAAACTTAATTTGGTATTCCTTAGTTCAATTCCATTTAAACTTTCATGCGCCAAAAAGCTTCGGTCTTGTAGAGTAGCTATTTCAAAACAATGATAGAAGTTTACGTGATTTAGTACACAGTAAAATTGAACTATAGGCTACTCAAAAGAACTATAACATTACTTTTATTATTCCTTGTCGAATAACAAAAAATATATCAATCACCACCAGCACTGGAATTCCGAAAATTCAATCCTACAAAAGCCCGTATCGGAACAAAAAAAGGCACAGTCCACTCTCGACACTCATTCCATTCGACTGAGCGTTAAGCTGTTTCGTTTATAACGAGCTTGTCCATCAGGTCTAGCACTCACGAGCACGTGGTCACGTTTAACTTGGCGAAGTAATCCAGCAGGCCTTGGAGGCGCTTCTTGACCCGCTTCTGGTCGTCGAGGGTGCAGCCGAGGATGGCCGTCTCGAAGTTCTTGTCGGTGCCCGTGTTGGGGTCGGGCTGCGAGGTGCAGGCGTTCATGTAGGTCTGACAGCGGGTGTGGGCGACCACTGCGTCCGCTTGTACAGACACGACCAGCTGGTCTATGTACATGTTCACCTGGAAATAATGACAGTTCTAGATTTTTTTTTCTCTTTATTTTGGCATTAAACAGTCATTACAAAAAATAAATCACATAATATAGTAAATACACATAAAAAGACAATGAGTGCCGCATTTAAAATATATAATATTGTAATGAAAATAGAAATTTGTAAATGAAACGTTTAAAGGTGATGAGGTAGTTACTTTTGAAAACAAACTTCATAAAATAATGTGTTAAATAAATAGAAGCAATGAAAAGGTTTTACAGTACGACAGTGCATGTTAAACCTGACACTAGTAACATTTCCATTTTGAGCTCCACCATGTTTCAGAAGGCACATTAAGTCGTTGTTCCCGGCTGTTATCACTAAATGGCAGTCATTAGGCTTTGTATCCCTACTTCCCTACTAATATTATAAATGCGAAAATGAGTTTGTTTGTTACACTTTCACACCCACCAATCTACCGAACCAATCTTTTTTAAAATTTCGCATACACATAGTTAGAAGTATTAAGAAGGACATAGGGTACCTTTCATCCCGGGAAAAAGCACTGTTTCAGAGAGAAATTCACGCGGACGAGGCCTTAAAATATACTCAAATTTCAAATTGTTTATTTTAAGTTTACCACACACTAATATATATATATATACTTATATACTAATATATATATATACTAATATTATAAATGCGAAAGTCTGTCTGTCTGTCTGTCTGTCTGTCACCTCTTCCGGCTAAACTGCTTGCCCGATTGTGATGAAATTTGGTAGGGATGTAGTTAACGACCCGAGGTCAAACATAGGCTACTTTTGGGCGCGATATAACCGAGTCCCACGCGGGGCGAAGCCGCGGGGAACAGCTAGTAAAATAATAAATACCTGGTGCAGTGCTTCCTCTTGCTGGGGGTCACGGTCGGTGCGGACCGCCACCTCCACAGTCATGGCGCGCGCCAGGATCCGCTCGGCGTACCGCATTATGTCGTCTTTGTCACCTGAGCATCAAACACAAAAAAATAATATTATAAAAGCCACTGGTCTATTCGCCATTCGATCGTCAATCGTCATTTTAGTGGGATAGCTATATGATTTATTATTAAATGGTTTATTCCCAACTATTTACATTTTGTATGAAAATTATCAGCACAGCAGTTCTGTGACAACAGTAAGAAACCGATTTTAATGTGAAATACAAAAACAAACTGATACGTGCATGTTGAATGTACCGTCAAAAATAGCAACATAAAAAAAATATATATGTTGAAATGAGAAAGGGTGCAGCCTCGGCAAATAGTCGCAGGTGAACTAGCCACGCTGTGACGCTGATGATTCTGCCAGAACCCAGGATTTGGTTAGTTCAGCGAAGCGACACAAATTGGGCTGCAGTTTATACGCAGTTTTTGCGTTGAACATAAAAAAATGCCCGTCGCAACTTGTCCTTGATAAGACTGGATAAAGACTTGTCGAAGGTTGTTAGGATTGTCTTGATGCATACCGCCCAATTGATGGAAAGGTGGTTTTTGGTGAACTATAGTCGCTTGCAGCATCACGAGTGACACGCACACGTAGCCTATTGTGTAGTAATAAAAATAATGCTAAAATTTACATAAATTTTAGCATTATTTTTATTACTGTTTGGTTAACGTTGTTCTATCTTTATTTATTTATTTTATTTTATTTTATTTTTATTTGGAAAACTTATAGTGTTTAAATATGACTGAATACATTTATAACAAGGTTACAAGAACACCATCAACAAGTTTTCGCATTTAGATTTCAAAAAAGACAATTTTATAAATTTTATAATTATTTTTAAAAGAAGATTTCTTAAAGACATCTTTAAGAGGAAAAATAGAACAAAGTTTTTCAGCGGACCCCGGGCTACAAAGCCGGGCCGCTCAAGATGTAACCGCCGAAATAACGCTTCAAAAATAGGGAGTAATATTGAAATGGCTAATAAAGTACAGGACCAATAAAAATAATACAAAATGGACTCGCGTCGCAATAAACATGCGAGTGAATGTTTCGACGAAGGTCAAATCAAACGTCACCCGCGTCCCAATGGGGGTGAAACGTATACATCACACGAACAATGCGCCATTAATTGAATTGCGAAATCTAGGTCTTGGCCTGTCTAGGACATGCCTGCGCGTTTTACCAACTATATTTCGGGTGTAAGAGGTTTATTCTCAAAAGAATTGCAATAAATTCACTTAATGAGAAATACATAAAAAATACCAATCATATCAATAAAAACATGACGAAGTACAGGAAAAAATAAAAATTGAATTTAATAATTATATATATGTCCTCTAACCTAAGAATAAACCATGTATCATCCAAAAGCCCAGGCTGTAGGCTATGCTAATTATTATTATTAGCTGGAGCTAGATTAACTCTAAACCTGGCGATATATATTTTTTTTGTTAAAATCAATCATCTGCCTTATTTTGAATCATATTTGCATGCATACTCAAAATTAAAGTCCCACGTCGCCACTACGACTCTCTTTCTCAAACTGTGGAGCCAAGGGACTTCTAACATAACCACTGCAACTATAAATCAATTACTTACACTCAGACACGTCACCGAGCAGCTCAGACTGTTTGATGCTGTCCAGGGTGGAGAGCAAGGAGTCTCGTTCCTCCTCGATGCGCACCGTGTCGCGACGCAGCCGCTCCACGCGCATCTCCACCTGGTCTAGTACAGCGATCAGTCTGCAAATAAACACATATTTAATAGAATCAGGGGTTACTTTGCAAAGTTAATGTTACAAGTACTTGCCAAGTTACCATGTTAGGTACACGGTAACTTGGCAAGTAACTACAAACTTTTTCCTTCAACATTCATCTACAACAACATGAGACTTGAGAGCTTGAGTTGTCATGAGCTTCATCATATCCCTAATCCTACTAATATTAAAAAGGCGAAAGTTTGTGTGTTTCTTGCTTCTTTACACTAATTTTTTTATGAACTTTGGTATGGAGGTGGCTCACATAGGATTCTTATAGGTTTGATTAAAAAATGGCGCTTTATTAAGTGGATAGTATTTATGTGTATGATTAGACAGAGGGTGCAGCTAGTCATATTATAACTAAAAGAAATAACTCTAGGTACCTCCTTCAGTCTCCTGTCTAACTATTCAGATGAGATTTTGTATATACATAGATGTGATTACTTACTCATCAAAGTCCATTTCCTGATACATAATGAAAAGAAAAAGATTCTAGCCTACTACTTTAGTGATATTAATAAAACTGTTACAATCTGAATCAAATATAACACAAAATCAGCTGCTACTATGGCCTCTGCTATCTTTGGCGATATTAATAAAACTGACTTTTTAAATTTAAAAATTTAGAAAAGAATACAATTTAAATTGTTATCAAAGGAAATAGTATCTAAATAAAAACTGTTTAGTGTCATACAAAGTAACTTGTATGGTGGAACAATAAGATTGGCTGTTGTAATACAAACTGGAGATAACTTGTTTTGAGATAACTAAACCTTATTTTGTTTTTGATAGTAAACATCAGATCAAAGTATCCAATGGAATATGTATGTGTAGTAGTGTCAGAAAGTAATTAAACATACTAATGGCTTAAAGATTAGCACCATGTAAAGTTGTACTTTATAATAAATTAATTAATGAAAAAGTCATTCATCATTATCATCCCAGTGCATTCCCAGTCGCCTCCGAAACCTGTTCAGCCCAGGGTCCAATTAACACATTTGCTGACAGTATAATCGCCTCTTGATGTAGATAACAATTTAATTGCTATTTTTGTTGTGTTGACTATCAGTGAATTGCTTAATGCAATATCTTGTTAGCTCTCAATGAAATACAGTGAGCCACATAGAAAATTACACAGCCTTTGATGTAAGTAATACCTCCTCCTTCCCTCTCAATCATCCTCTCAATTCAGTGCTGGTTTACTGGGAAAAGATCCCTACATTGGATAAGAACACCTTTGTATGTTCTCTTTCTTAACACTGTGTAAATCCTTTTGTACAATAAAGTTATTACAATATTAATAATTATTGGAGGAATCCCTGACAAATGGGACAGAGGTAACATGAATTTGAAACCTCTGTTGATTTGCAGTCACCTATTGTGACATCCACAAGATGAGAGGATGTGGTCTGTTCTTAGCCAGATACTAATAGATGTCCTTTGTACAAGGTTGCCAGAAGTAGACACAATAACGAATATGTTGAGATATCCACAACTACATTATAGTCATTACAAAAATCTAAATCTCTCTTAAAACTTCAGTTCATATCAAATTAAAAAATATAACTTAGTCCCATGCATGCTACACACACATTTTATTTTATTTAAATCTACTGAAAGAACGTCATCAAGATGGTATGTAACATGTAGAACGATAATTCTACATGGATGGTAGATGGACGGAACCGGTGTGGTCGCTTGAAGATAACTTTTAAGCATTATTTAAAACGAATATTTAAAAAGCCATCAAAGTTGCGTGTAGGCGGTTGATCGTTAACTTTTTATAACTAGGCCGCAAATGTGTTTGGCCTTATATGGAGAAACATATGCGTGCTTATAATTTAACTGCGTAGAGGGTTTACAAAGTGCAACAGCCGGTTAAATAGGTTAGAATTACCTGTCTTTCGGTGGCTGAGTCCCAAGTGCAGACGATTCATCGATGAGGGGCAATCGTGAGCCTTCGCCGGCGTAGCTCCACTCGTTAGCAAATTGGTCCACTTCCATTTTTTGCAGCTTATTCTTATCACTCACTGCCAGTTTAAATGCTAATTAAACACACCGGTGATTTTGAACTGTTGTTATTTTATAAAAATATTCCATCCACAGCTTTCACAATTTTCATAGAACGACAGCGACAACGAACGACGACAGACAAGTCGAGAACTCCAGAAATGTCAATGTCAATAAAAAATGTCATGTCCACAAAATGTCTTTGTCAATCACTTTTATTTTTTATTTGGGTTGTATTGTGTATAAATTGTTGCTTATACAGATAGTGGTACAATAAAAATCTATGATTTAGTGTTCTTTACTCCATCTATTTCCGTATATATTAATCTACTCTTTGCTTTACTCACTCGACTGACATCATTGTGCTGAATCGAATGCTCATAATATGAGATTCCTATGCATTTGCCAAAAATATATGTATATAGAATTAGTTTAACTAACCTCGCCACCATTTCATATTTCAATGCTTCATAGCAATTAACCGAAGAATGAACCACAGAATAGGGTTCTACACCACAAGATAATTAGTCGTAGAGCCTAAGGATAGACAGCATTATTCTACATATAATCTGGTGGCCTACTATCATCTCTTAAAACCATGCAAGAACGATTGAGTAGTAAGGGAGATGTCGCCTTACATCATGTATTGCGCTGTCTCGCTTACTCACTGGACTTTGCATGGTTGAGGGTAGTGACCCCCTATACTATGATCTATTCTGTTTTCTAGTTCTAAGAACTTCTAAGCCTGATATTGCGTGGTACTTATGATGTAGGTTTGTATGCATATTTGCCTAGTAAATGGGAAAGTCAGAATCCATATCCATACTAATAATATAAATGCGAAAGTCTGTCTGTGTCTGTCACCTCTTCACGGCTAAACTGCTGGACCGATTGTGATGAAATTTGGTAGGGATGTAGTTTACGACCTGAGGTCAAACAGGCTACTTTTGGGCGCGATATAACAGAGTCCCACGCGGGGTGGAGCCGCGGGGAACAGCTAGTTTTAAATAAAACAAATCATTTCTCAGAACAGCTGTATTTCGGAGTAACACATATGTAGTTATATCTTTGAGGGTGTACATATTTTCTTGACATGGTACAACGAAAAGTACTAAAGGACGGATTCAATCGCAAAGACAATTATTATATAACCCATGAGGTGAATTCTGACCATAATTAATTACAAAACAAACATACTATATTTTGATACCTGTTACATGATTAAGTCCTTTTCTTTATTAAAAAGACACCAAAATAAAATATTTTTGCAAGTATCTTTTTTTATTCCTTATTTTGTTGTCATACTGAATGTTTTGATCTAATTTCATAATATTATATTTTTCTGGTCAGCATAATTATAATGTAGGTTACATTAACAAAATTCTAAGTGACATTCACATTGATTAGGCAAAACAAATAAGATAGAAATTTTAAAATAACTTTTATTTTTACATGCAAAATAATCCTAATTTGTGAAATGGATATCTTAACAAAATAAAATCTTTATAATAAGTAAAACAGTAAAAGGAATTTCTTCATAATAATATGACTTATTAGTAACATCGTTAAAATTTATATTAACACGTACATTTATGCTCACATATTTAATAGACTAGTGTACATTCATATAACATAAAATAATTTGTTTAATTAAGTATAAATTAAACAATCTGCGAGTGTACAATCCACCCACTTAAATGGTTTGCACTGATAATACTACCCTATAACGACTGACACAAAATAATTGGTACAAATCTATTATTTGCGAATCGACGAATCAAGGGATTCCTAGAATCATACTGTTAGTAAAACCTCTGTTTCTCTTTGAGTAAAACCCATTCAAATTAAATGTGCACCTAGCTAGTATATGAACCACCATAATACTGAGGTGTACAGTTTTGTTACATATACATTAGTATGGGTTGTGAATAACTTACTTCTTGTATAAAAACATATGTTTGTTGTATGAAAGAGTTTAATAAATATAGAATAATTTCGATTAGCTGTTGCGATAGCGAAATCTGTGAAAATTTTATTTACTTATTACATTTCAAGAGAAACAGCCACTGTCAGATATACGAACGAATGTATACCAGCGCTTAGAAACAGTTTCTTTATAATAAAGTTCTGTACTTTACCTTTACCCTAACACACTAGATCTTATAGATTTATTTCGTGCAAACTACGGGCTAATTATATTTTGGTGCAAACTTCTTGAGTGGATAGACTGTAAAGCAAATAAAATCGTCGTTATTGAAATCTTTCCAAACCAAAAATATTACAAAAACTATCAAACAACAGTGGGCCGGATTATGGATTTGCGAACATAGAACAACGTAAACTATAACATTTACAACAAAAAGACATTAGACACATCTGATCGCCTTAATTAGTCCTATCGATTACCATAAAGAAATTAATGATACGTTACAAAAAAAAACCCTATGTCCGCAAATCAAAAATCCATCTCACTGTGCGGCGCAGCGGTGACTAACTTTTATTACATTTTAGCGTACCGTGCATTTTAGCGTAAGTTATTTAATTTGTAGATAAAATTTTTGACGCCCAAAAATAATCTGTATTTTATATACTTATACCATCAATTTTTATTCTAGTTATAAGTACGTACTTACGAGGAACATAGTGATGGACAAACATCATGAAAACACATAACCATAAAACGACAAAAACATTTTAAATTTAAATCCTAAGGGATTATTTGTAAAAAAAAAAAGTACGATTCATTTGCCTTGTTCATCACAGATTATTAACAACAAAACTTTTATCCTGTCTGTAACTAAAACGAGGCCTGTGTGATTTAATATAATACTATAATTTACATTTTTTGGAATGAAAGCCAGATTTAATTAATGTAGAAATAATTAATATTCTGGCCCACAAGGAAATATATTCTGGGGAAAAATGGATTATTTCTTTGCGCAGAGAATAAGCATTGCCAGACCACGTTGCAATCCTGCCAGCCTTCTGGGAACATAACCCGAAGGTAATGAATTGCGGGACATTTATTTATTTAGCTTACTTCATCACTATCACTACATAGTATAAAACAAAGTCGCTTTCTCTGTCCCTATGTCCCTTTGTATGCTTAAATCTTTAAAAGTACACAACGGATTTTGATGCGGCGTTTATTAATAGATAGTGATTCAAGAGCGAGGTTTTATGCCCATGCGAAGCCGGGGCGGGTCGCTAGTATTTTATATAGTACTTTTTGTTTTCTAGTACGTCATGAATAAGGATTGTATATATGTATACAAATATAGGATTTTTTTTACAATGTACTTTGTGCTGTGCAAAGGATCATCAGATAACACATTACAGATGTTTAAAAAATTTGCATTAACGTACAAATACAGTTTTGCTTTTTTTCTTTATATCTCAGCCTCAAGCTTGAACAAATCGAAGCCCGAGATAAATACCGTAAAATTACCTTTTCATATAGTAACGAGAATATTATAGATAGGTACTTTTATATAGGTAACTGTAGCTATAAACATAAAGGTCAAACTTAATAATAATTGACAAAATCATGTCTTCTTCATCTAATATTCATAAATTTTTCCGAAAAGAAAGATCCAAAATATTTTGTCATAAGTAAATTACCATTATGCCGGTATAATACTTCATCACTTATAATATTTATATGGCAAACTACTTTAAATTAATCTCGCGGTATACAACATCACAAATAATCTTTTTGTATATATAATTGAAGACAGTATGTCTTCGACTTCTAGTAAAGCTCAATCTAATCACAAGTGCATCTCTTTAGCACTCGATGGGTGGATATGGCATGTGCGTGTGAGACGAAGTCACTTTCCGTTCCACTCTGTAATTCTTCCATTTTCAAACACGAGGTTCTTTCTGGGTAGAGGCACAAGGGAGCCGCGTTTTACTATCCCCATATCTTCACCAGGGTAGTACTAAAATAAAAAGATTTTGATTTCAGTACTTTTTATGTTTTGTAATAAAGTTTAATATATAATTACGAGAAAAGTTATACTGTACGAGCAATCGTACGCTATAATTTTATGAAGGTCAGGCAAATGCCCGCTCAACGTTTACGTTACACGTGACGCGGTAATTTAGGCGATAAGTATCAATCAATAAATCCAGTTCATTTTTAGGGTTCCGTACAAAAATGTACAACGGAACGTCCGTCCGTCTGTCACAGCCAATTTTCTCCGAACCTACTGAACCAAAACAGTTGAAATTTGGTAGAATGGCGTAATCCTGTGACCAAAACACGGATGTGCGAAGAAAATAATTTTTTTTTTTAAATAAGGGTCATTTTCGGGGGACAAAGTAGGAATTTAAAAAAAAAGTTTTGCATACTTTACCGTGTTATATATCAAACTAGCTTTTGCCCGCGGCTTCGCCCCGGTAAACCTCCCTCGGGAACAGTGCTTTTTCCCGGGATGAGAGGTACCCTATGTCCTTCTCCTGGCTCTAAACTACCTCCTTGACAATTTTCAGCTAAATCGGTTCAGCCGTTCTTGAGTTATAAGTGGAGTAACTAACACGACTTTCTTTTATATATATAGATGAAAGAGCTCGTTATGAGGATCTCAAATATATTTTTGTTATTATTGTAACAAAAATATTTTTCATTTTATTCATGAAAGATGACGAAAATTGACCATTCCCCCCCCTGATCTCCGAAACTACCGAGCCTAAAATTTTGAAAAAAATATGGAATGTTGGTCGTTGCCTGTAGATTACAGGAAAACCTACAAGAATTCTATCAATTGACAATTAAGTGGTAAATTTAATATAAAACGTTCACTTACGGAAAACACCACTAGATAGCGAAATATAATATAAAAACTGACATTGGCATTGTACGGAACCCTCTCCACGCGAAACTCGCACTTGACCGGTTTTTAATACTCTAACGCCCAAATACTCAAACGCTACTCAATTTTTAAGAGCTGCTCAAGTATCATGCTGTCACTGTCATATCGTTGACGCTCAGGGCGATAGCATGATATTTGAGCAGCCCTCAAAATTTAGTAGCGTTGAGTATTCGGGCATAATTCGGGAGGTTAGAATCAGTGATAAACCCTCTACTCCCATCATCATCATATCGCCAGCGCAGGACACTATCAAACCCTCTACAATACATAATTTAATTATTGGAAATACTGTCACCATTGAGGCTGACAAATTAAAAATTACGAGTAAAAGCCAGAATGGACTATAATATTTATGAAGTGAATACCTGACATTGTGACACAAACTTCAGTATGTCCGATCTGATAAAATCGTTATCTTCCTTTATTTTCTCCAATCTGTAATTAAAAAACACTATTATTATGTAACATTAGAATTGATATCTATCAAGTAAGGAGTGTGACGGTACCGTCGGACAGGACAGGAATTATAAAAAATAGAAGGGTAAAAGAAATAGCTAACAAAATATATGAAAAAAACTCACAGTTCTGGCTTTGCTATCCTGTCGACAAGGCAGCGGCAAATTTTTTCGCACATCGTTTCATCGAACAAAGGAATGCCGAACTGAAGATCCAATATCGTCCATTTCTTTAAAAAAAGAGAAAGAAATCAATCAATCAATAGGGAAGGAGTGAAATTTTTTAAAACGCTTGATTTTTTTTCTGTCGGTAGGAATAAGGTTCCTTGATACCAGAAATAAATCTCAGATTTGGTTGGTTAACCAACATGACAATGACATTTGCTTTTTTTACCGAACGAAGCAAAGGAATAGCTCGCAAAGACCGTAGCGACGCCATTAATTCGTAATTAAAATATAATATTTTATTTAAAATAATTGGCTGATTCTAAAAACTGAGATTTATTTCTGGTATCAAGAAACCTTATTCCTACCGACAGAAGAAATTCAAGCGTTTCAATATTTTCACCCTATTGTACAATGTACAATAGGGTAGGAGTGAAATTTTTTAAACACATGTCATGTGTGCTATAGTTGAACATAAAGATCAGTATGTTTTGCTGTAACAACATATAATTATTAAAATAGAAAGAAAAAACAATCGTCTTGAGACCACGTCCGAGGTAGTTGACTCTCTTTCAATCTAATGATATTTATACAAATATAATAAGTTTGTAGAAACGCCTTTTAATTGGAAGTATTAGAAGCATTGCATATACTATTATTTTTACATCACGTTTTATTTTATTATAATACATCACGGGCGGGTGAAACCGCAAGACATAGCTAGTTAACAATAAAGGATTTTGTGTTGCCACCTTACCACCAACGGTGAAATTCAAATAAGCTAATCTTATCTAGTAAAAATCAAATTATATATTTACCTCTGGTTTACACGATTCCTCGTCAGAATAGTTATGTGCCGTGTCTACTCCGCTGTCGCCCTCTGTCGTCATTTCCGTCAACTTATCAGACAGCTGCGTAAACATCGATATCGATTCCTCAGCGGGGCTCAACAAATCATTCAACTGATTCATCGATTTCTCGCTCGGAGTCTCGCTGCCTTTCTTGCTATCGAAATTGAAATTCTCAATACTGACTGAAGACGAATGAATCGGAACTAAATCGTCGGAAAGCGCAATCGATTCTTTGCTCAAGGAATTTTCAATGGAATGTTTTTTTGTATTCAAATCTTCAATACTGGTAGAGTTGGAATGTATAGGTATTATGTCATCAGGACAATCGATCGATTGTGTTGGAGGGGATTTTTGTTCGTCTATGGCGAGGTTGTCTAACTCTTCGCACAGTAACTGGCCACATTCGACGCTTGTGAAGCCGTTTGATGGCGAGTTGTTTTTACTATCGGCCGTGGGCGTGACTGCGAAGTGTGATTCTATGGGCGATTGCAGTCTTTCTGTTATGGTCTTCCTGTAGTCCGCCTGGGTTTTTTCAGTCGATTCTGATGAGGAAATCGAGAGCTCGCTGATTGGCTTTGCCATGCCGCACACTTCTTTTTTCTTTCTCATAGCAACTGAAATAATAAAGGATAGAATTATCGCGGATTGACTTGACCCCGAAATCAATAAAAATAGTTATTACGTAGGTACATGTATTTTAGGAAATAACTTTTCGACTCGACAAGAAGAAGAAGCACTTAATGATTGAAAACAAATGAATTGAAGCACCGTTGGTCTTATTACCGGAAAGTCCAGTAGGTTCTTTAAGTCTATTTCCCTAAACGAGACAATCTTCAATTTATTTAAAACTAGCTGTTGCCCGCGGCTCCACCGGCGTGCGCCTCGGTTATATCGCGCCCGAAATTAGGCTATGTTTGACTCCTAGTGCATAACTATATCCATACCAAATTTCATCACAATCGGTCCAGCAGTTTAGCCGTGAAGAGGTGAAATACAGGCAGACTTTCGCATTTATAATATTAGTATGGAAGTATGGATATGGATGGATGTTACAACAATATAAATGGTGCATGTAGTTTACCAAGCTGCACGCTAGATGGCGGGCGCGCACAGCCGAGGTCGGGCACGCCGATGTCGGCCAGCGTCACGTAGCCCACTGTCCGTGATAACCGCAGTCGTTGGAGCAACCGCCGCAGACCGGCATGTCGCGACCACAGCGTTTGCGATTCTGTAACAATAAGGGATTTTAACTATACAATCATACTATTATTATATTATTTGGGTCATATTCTTCGACATCAAAGATCTCTTACAACTCATTATGATGGGTAAAGTTGCTGGAAAGAGGAAAGTTGAAAGAAGGAAAAAGAGTGGACCGGGATAGCAAGCGCAGCGGAGCTATTCTGAAGAGCTAAAGGAAGACTTTAACAGACTATCGCTAACCTTCACTGGAAGAAGAAATCATGCTAGATGGTCAACGATTTGAAAGTTCTGCAGGTTATGCATAATAGCAGATAAGACAACACTTTAGAGAACTTGTAGGTAAATATCGTATAAAGATTCATTTGAATCAATGAGCCAAATGGTACAAAGTAGCGGTGCTAAAGATTCGAATCAATAAATCTCTATGAAGAAACGACTAACTGAAGTGACCGAGTCATTTCAGTGAAGAGTTACACAGCACTACTACAATGATACTGTACGGGCCATGCCGTACAAATCGCACCGTCAGCAACTTGGCGGCGCTTACTTATTATAATGTAAAATTTATTCAGTTCACGTTAATCGCTATCACACGCGGACGCGTACTCAATATCATCAATTGTATCATTCTATCACTTCTTTCCCGACCAATAAACTCTTTTCCTCTATATCATCTTTTCTTACTATCAATTCTATCAAGCATCTAAAGGTGTCCCGTACATCTTTTGTGGTCCTTCGAGTTATCATCCAACCCTCGCGAGTGAACAGAACTAAACACAGTGTATATCATCTATCAGTGAACATAAAGACTTAGCAGTGACTGTGGTTCGCAAGTGAGGACTGAGCTATCAAAGCAGTTATCAGCAGAAGTATCAAGTACAACAGTACATCATCAGCAGCAGGGCAGTAAGTCAAAGAAGCAAGCAGATCATATCAAGTAAGATCTTTCCAATTATATCATACTGTCATGTCTAAATTAGATGACTTACTGGCCAATCAGCAACAGCTTATCAATGCAATAGAGCAGGTTTATACCAACTTCAAGAAAGATGGGTCTGACCGGAAGACGCCTGACTATATCAGACGGAGGTTGGAAACCCTCGACAAATATTGGCAAGAATATCAATCTAATCATTCTTGTTTGCTGGACTTCGAACATGCGAGGTCCCATTCTTATTTTACAACGAATCAATTTGAATATGTTAAAGAGCGGTACGAAAACATTCGTGCTGCCATCCAAAACTATCAGTCGCAGGACGACAGGCCTGCGACACCTGTGTTGAAACCTGCAACATTAGTAACACCAGGCTCCTCACAACAGCATATTCTATCAAATCAATCTCAGGGGAGTAACAGCAAAACAGATGAAATGCTGCGCAAGCAGAGCAGCAATTTTAAAGCATTAGAACATACATTTTCTTCTATCAATTTAGATCTCATAACAGAAAAATGGGAATTTGATCATTTACTTCGTACTATACAATCGCGTTGGTCGGTAATTGATACTTTGCATTGGGAGTTAGACAGTGAATTGGGGGGAAGAAATAAGGAATATGAAACAGCTTTCTTTAAATATGAATCAAAATATAACGAGGTAATTAAGTCAGTAAATCGTAAATTATGGTCTGTGTCGCATAGGGAGAAGTCTACACCTCATATGGACATACCTACATTCAGCGGAAGTTATCATCAGTGGTCTTCCTTCAAAGATCTTTTCACGGAAACAATCCATTCAAATCCATCTATATCAAGTGCTCAAAAAATGCAATTCCTCAAGACAAAGGTCAAAGGGGAGGCCGAAAGGCTCATACAGCATCTTCCTATCACATCAGATAATTATTCTATCAGCTGGGATATACTGAACCATAGGTATAATAATAAACGTTTAAATTTTAACTCTCACATAGACATCTTACTAAATATTCCAACCTCTAATCAGCCTACTTATCAACATATCAAACGTATCCACGACACTGCATTAGAAACCCTAAACGCTATCAAAAATCTAGGGGTCGACATTCATTCCTGGGATCCCTTACTTGTATACCTACTTTCTCAAAAACTGGATACAGAAACATATACTGATTATTTGGGTTCGGTTAAAATGCCACGGGAGTTACCTAATTTACAAGATTTTCTATCATTCCTTGAAAGCAAATTCACCACGCTAGAGTCTTCTAGAAAGAAAACGGATGTACCTAGCAAATCATTTCTAAATAACAATTCTCAATTCCGAAAATATCAAAATCATAATTTTAATAAGTCGTCGTTTACCACACATAGCCGGGAAATGTCGCAACCTTCAACAAGCAAAGTCAGCAATTCCTCGAAGTATTACAAATGTGCAATATGTAAATCAAATGATCATGGAATATTTTATTGCCAACAATTTTTAAATATGGCACCGCACCTAAAACGTAGTACATTATCAAAATTAAACATTTGCGAAAATTGTCTTTATTCGCATAACAACAAACCATGTATTTCCGAAAAACGTTGTCGCGAATGCAATGGTAAGCACAACACCATTTTGCATGAAGCATTTACGCAAAACCGTCAACCTAATAATTATGCAACGTCAAAAAATTCCAACAACGGAAACACACAGAAACCGGAGCCTTCGCAACAATTGCGCACTAACTCACACGTGTCGTTACAATGTGATCAACCCCAAACGCAAGTACTTTTGGCAACAGCTATTTTACAGGTCAAGCAAGGGGACGGAAACCGTATTCCTTTGACTTGCCTGGTTGACCCAGGATCCCAAGCATCGATTTTGACACTTCGAGCGGCGGAATTACTAGGCCTACCGCGACGAAAATGCAGTGGAGTCATATCAGGGGTAGGGGCGAAAAACAGCAACTGCAAAGGGATCACCACAATTAACTGCAAGTCCATACATAGCGACTTTGAATTCGAGACAGATGTAGTTATCATGAAAAATCTAATTAATCAACTTCCAAATAGCACTTTTCAAAAACCAACATGGTCATACCTTAAATACATAGCTTTAGCAGATCCAGAGTTCTACGTTAGCAAACCCGTTGATATACTCCTGGGGGCGGACGTTTACGCGTTAATTTTGTTAGAAGGCATATGTAGAGAAAGCCTTAACGCACCATTAGCTCAAAACACGCGCTTAGGATGGATATTAATGGGCAACGCGAAAACTTTACAATGCAATGTCGTTCTTAATAATTTAGAAGATATTCAAAAATTTTGGGAGATTGAGGATATCAGCACCGAGCCAACAGAGTCTTCGGAAAATCAAAAATGCATAGATTTTTACAAATCAACTACAAGAAGATGTAAAGATGGTCATTATGAAGTTCGCCTACCTATGAAATCAGATTTTTCCGAAAAATTAGGGAAATCTAAATCAAAAGCTATTGCACAATTTTTATCATTAGAACGTAAATTTAACAAAAACGAAATTTTAGAAAAACAATACAAATCATTTATGAGCGAATACCGCACGCTCGGTCATATGATACCTACTTCAAGCAATTCTAATACTGAGTATTTTAGCGCACATCATGCTATTCAATATGCAACCTTAAATCAAAAGTTTAGGGTCGTTTTCAATACATCAGGTACTACATCATCAGGGTACAGTTTAAATGACGTCATGGAATGCGGTCCAAATCTCCAACAGGACCTGCAATCATTAATTCTCAAATGGCGAGTCTACAAAATTGCTTTTACAAGTGACATACAAAAAATGTTCCGTCAAATTTGGATGCATCCTGACGATCAAAAACTACAAAAAATCATATGGCGTGACTCACCTACGCAACCTATCAGAGAATATCAACTTACTACAGTAGTATATGGTACCAGGGCGGCTCCATTTTTAGCAATGATGACGCTTAAGCAGCTTGCGTCCGATGAGAGAAACAATTACTCAAAGCAAGCAATTGAAGCACTTGAAACATCAATGTACATGGATGACCTGGTCTATGGGGTCCATACAGAATCATCTGGAAAACATCTCAAAGAAAAACTTATCAGTTTGTTGAATTCAGGAGGCTTTAATCTTAGGAAGTGGAAGTCAAACATATCAGAAATATCAGACAACACAGAAGCAAATCAAGAAGAGTTTAATTTTAAGAATGATCAGCAATCGAAAACTTTAGGACTCTGTTGGAATTCTAAAGAAGATTTATTTACATTTCAATCAAAATTTAACACATCAGAGTCATCAACTATCACGAAGAGGGAGTTATTATCAGAGATTTCAAAATTGTACGATCCTCTCGGTTGGTTATCAGCTTTATCAACAAAACTAAAAATAATTTTTCAAGAAGTGTGGAAATGTGATTTACAGTGGGATGATCATATTCCTAACAATATTTATGCAGAGTGGAAGAAAATCAAAGATGACATTCATAACATTAATTTAATAAAGTTACCGAGATGGATACATACATCAGAAAATGGCAGTTTCGAATTACATGGATTCTGTGATGCCTCAGAGAAGGCATATGCCTGTGTCATCTACTCTCGCGTTAGCAAAAACGGAGAGTCAGCAATATCATTATTGGTTGGAAAAACAAGGCTCGTTCCAACAAACAAATCAGTATCATTACCAAGGTTGGAACTAAGCGGAGCTCTTCTTTTAGCAAGGCTTATGAAGAAAGTAAAACAATGTTTCAGCAACTATAACATACAAACATATGGTTGGGTCGACTCCATGGTTGTATTGGGCTGGCTGAACGGCAACCCTGCAAGGTGGAAAACATTTGTCGCCAACCGGGTCAGCGAGATAACGCAAATAATGCCTGCGGAGCAGTGGCAATACGTTAAATCAGAGGAAAATCCCGCTGACTGTGCCAGCCGTGGATTGACTGCATCACAATTAAAAGAACACAGGTTGTGGTGGCAAGGACCATGCTGGCTTCCATCATATATCAAAGAGCAGCAACATATCAATAAATATTCAACAGATCAGGAGATTAGAAGCAAAAATCAGGTTAATGTCGTTACGCAACAAGCGGATGATAATATCATTTTAAACTTATTAACAAAAAGCAGTTCATTTACTAAAGCAGTTAAGATCGTAGCATGGATTCTTAGGTTTAAAAGCAATAAAAATAAAACAAATAGTAATTACTTATCACTATCAGAACTAAAGCAAGCAAACATATCAATAATTAAAAACATTCAGCAAATATCATTTTATCAAGAAATATCAGATTTACGTAACGGGAAAAACGTACATGCAAAAAGTAAATTATGCGAGTTACAACCGTTCCTAGACGAGGACGGACTACTTAGAGTCGGTGGTCGGCTACGGCATGCAAACCTCGACCCCGACATGCAGCATCCTATCATAATTCCAAGCAACAGTCGCCTTTCCGAACTTTTAATAGATCAAGCACACGAGTTAACATATCACGGGGGAGCGCGATTGACATCAGCATTTTTACGAAAAAAATACTGGATCATTAGTGGCAACAGAGCCACAAAGAGCAGAATACGTCGGTGTATCATATGTAGGAGACATAACCCAAGCAAACATCATCAGATCATGGGGGATCTTCCAGGGGCAAGGTCAAAACCCTCTAGGCCTTTCTATCATACAGCAGTCGACTATACAGGTCATCTTTATATCAAGGCTAACGTAGGCAGAGGAATCAAAACTATCAAGGGTTATATAGCCGTATTCACGTGCCTAGCTACCAAAGCAGTTCATTTTGAAGTAGTATCAAATATGACAAGTTCGGCATTCTTGGCTGCATTGCGGAGAATGGCAGCACGCCGGGGAACACCGCGTCATATTTATTGTGACAACGGCACAAACTTTCTAGGAGCTGATAAGGCACTTCAACAGGAATATCAGGAATTACTCAGCATTTTCGACGAAGAATTTCATTCAGATATTGCCAGCATGGGCATAACATTTCATTTTACAGCACCTTCGTGGCCATCCTCCAATGGGCTCTGCGAAGCATCAGTAAAAAGTTTAAAATTCCATATAAAAAGAGTCATAGGTGAACATAGATTAACATTTGAAGAGCTGAGCACACTCTGTGCACAAATAGAATCATGCCTTAACTCACGGCCGCTATGTCCGATGACTGAGGATACAGATGACCTCAACTATCTAACACCTTCTCATTTTCTGTCAAGCGGTCCAGTCTTATCCATATATGAAACAGAAAAGGATTTGCGCACGAGATGGTATTTCACACAAAAAATCTTTAGAGACATCTGGAAGAGATGGCAAAATGAGTACTTAACAACATTATCAAATCGTAGCAAATGGCGACAGCCACAACCTAATATCAAATTAAACGACATAGTTATCATTCAAGATGCCAACCTTCCTCCGGGTAAGTGGGCACTCGGGCGCGTCGTCGACTTGCATCCCGGGAAGGACGGTTACATCCGAGTTGTAACATTGAAGACGAAAAATGGCCTTCTTAAACGACCAGTCGTCAAACTATCAATCTTACCTGTTCATCCAGAAAGTGACGGCAAGTCATCATTATCATCATCAGTAGAAAAGTCAACAAATAGGGAAACAAAACCTACTAAAATCAGAAAATGTAATTTCATTACAACTGCAACAGCAATTTTATTATTTTTCATGACGCTCGTTTCCAATACGACGGGTTCATATATGGCTTTACCATTTCAAAACAATCAGAGTTTATTTTTTGATAAACTATCAAACATGGAACTAGTTAGGGATCACTGGAAACTCGTAGTTTACTATGACCTCTATCCATTTTGGGAAGGCTCTGAGGCAGCTTATAAGTACATTGACTATCTCCAAAACACATGCTCAAAGATAAGAATACCATCACACTGCGAAAGTGTCATGTTACAATTAAATCACAGCTACTCCGAGCTCGAACATTATAATAGAATGTTGTTAGAACAGCATTTTTCCTTGCGCACGCGACTACGACGAGGACTTATCAATTTGGTGGGGAATCTGGGGAACACATTGTTTGGAATACTGGATAGCAACTTTGCAGAAAAATACCAACAGGACATTGAACTTATCAGAGCCAATCAAAATCATCTGGGAGTATTATGGAAAAATCAGACCTCCATCGTTGAAGCGGAACTGAATCTTATCAAGAGAACTGCAAGCATCATGAGCAAACAACATAAAACAATACATAAACAATTATCTGACTTCGAATCATATCTAGACACCCTAAAATCAGCGACACAAAATTCCTCGTTTATCATAGACTTTACGTTATCAAGTATAATAGCAAACAATTTAATAAACACATTAAGAAACATACAAGACGACATCTTAGACACAATCACTGACGTTTATCACGGAAGACTTAACTTGCATTTATTAAACCCCAATCAGTTGCAACACGAACTAAACATCATCTCCTCCCAATTAGCAAAGGACCTATCATTACCGGCAGACAGCGCTAATCTAGCAAATTTTTACAAATTATTATCAGTCAAAGCTAGAATATCAGAATCATACCTCATCTTTGAGATAAAAATTCCCCTAATATCAAGAGATTTATATGAGATATTTCACATTATTCCCATTCCTAAGCAGTCCAACGACAGCATGGTCAGCATTTTACCTATCAGCGAGTATATAGCAATTAACATACATAAAGATGCATTTATTACAGTAACTGGACGAGATTTAAATGTCTGTTCACATCAAACTTCAGAGTCTATTTTATGTTATTTACATAAACCTATCTATCAAGTGAAGAACGATCATGACCTTTGCCTCAAGGACAACAGTCTATCATGCACATCTTCTTTAAAACAATGTGAAAATATATTTAAAGCAACTAGTAAATCTAACATATATTTTTATTTCTGCTGCAATACATGTAATATCAAGTTAATATGCGCGGATCACATTACCGCCATGCAATTGACTCATGCCGGGTTAATGACACTCGGTCAAGGATGTCTTATCAGATCAGCTGATTTCTCCTTTTATTCACATCGGGAAATAGAGAGCAAACTCAATATCAGTTCCCATCTCGATTCTCCTGAGATGGCACCTATCAATCATATACTTAATTTAACAATATCACATCCGAATATCAGAGATATGGAGGAAATCAATGAGAAGCAACTTCTAGCAATACAAGAGAAACTTGACATAATGAAGCAAGATGAACCACTCGCAGAAAGAGTGTCCTATCATGACGTGCATCACTACGTCGCTATCTACGTGATAGCGGGCGCCGCGCTGGTGGCCGGCGCGGCGCTCGCGTGGCGCCGCCGGGGGAGACGCGCGAGGCGAGCTCGCTGCGGCTCCAGCGGGCCATCGGCAGACCAGGAACAACAGACTGAAGTACAGCAATGTGGAGAATCAGTTGAACTAAACGATGTTAAGTGTCAGTGTGGTGAAACAAGTGAAAGTGTAAAAGTAGCGCGTAGTCAAAAACAAAATCGAGGCACTTCGCCTAATTTCGAATCAGTTTTCGATATCAATAAGAACTAACTTTCAATCCGTATAATTCTTATATCTTATTCAGTTTTAAAATTTATTTTGCTATCATTGTATTATTATTTTTAAATAATCATTGTCTATCATCTTGTAATTAGAATTAGTTCATCTCATTTCATCTTTCGCACTTTTCGGCCCGGGAGCATGTACGGGCCATGCCGTACAAATCGCACCGTCAGCAACTTGGCGGCGCTTACTTATTATAATGTAAAATTTATTCAGTTCACGTTAATCGCTATCACACGCGGACGCGTACTCAATATCATCAATTGTATCATTCTATCACTTCTTTCCCGACCAATAAACTCTTTTCCTCTATATCATCTTTTCTTACTATCAATTCTATCAAGCATCTAAAGGTGTCCCGTACAGATACCTAGATCAGTGTCGGCCTCCACCGGGAACACCAAGTGTGTGAGACTGGGCGTCTTCCTGACGGCGACGGCTTGCAGCAACACCGGCGCTCTCCTCAGCGCGCTGTTGGCGGCGGCCAGCGCTGCAGCGGCTGGAAGCGCTGTGCCATCACTACAATCATACCTAGATCAGTGTCGGCCTCCACTGGGAACACCAAGTGTGTGAGACTGGGCGTCTTCCTGACGGCGACGGCTTGCAGCAACACCGGCGCTCTCCTCAGCGCGCTGTTGGCGGCGGCCAGCGCTGCAGCGGCTGGAAGCGCTGTGCCATCACTACAATCATACCTAGATCAGTGTCGGCCTCCACTGGGAACACCAAGTGTGTGAGACTGGGCGTCTTCCTGACGGCGACGGCTTGCAGCAACACCGGCGCTCTCCTCAGCGCGCTGTTGGCGGCGGCCAGCGCTGCAGCGGCTGGAAGCGCTGTGCCATCACTACAATCATACCTAGATCAGTGTCGGCCTCCACTGGGAACACCAAGTGTGTGAGACTGGGCGTCTTCCTGACGGCGACGGCTTGCAGCAACACCGGCGCTCTCCTCAGCGCGCTGTTGGCGGCGGCCAGCGCTGCAGCGGCTGGAAGCGCTGTGCCATCACTACAATCATACCTAGATCAGTGTCGGCCTCCACTGGGAACACCAAGTGTGTGAGACTGGGCGTCTTCCTGACGGCGACGGCTTGCAGCAACACCGGCGCTCTCCTCAGCGCGCTGTTGGCGGCGGCCAGCGCTGCAGCGGCTGGAAGCGCTGTGCCGCTGCCGTCCAGCGCTGCTTCCGCTCCCCACCACGTCACCGATAAACGGGCGAAGCCTAGAAGAGGCCGAGGTACGCCTCGTAGTTGGGTGCCTGCGTGGAAAAAACGGAATTTATTAATCTGTATCTAATGTTGTTTACAAAAAAGCGAATTTATCTATACTAATAATAAAAAGAAAATATTTGTGTTGTTGTGTGTATATTTCTAAAGAATAAACTCAAAAACTAATGTGCCGATTTCAAAAATTATTTTACCATTGGAACGTACAATCATCCAGAGTGACATAAGCTATGTATGTAAATATGTACCACGGGCGAAGCCGAGGTGGACAGCTAGTCTCAGATAAAATTGTGGGCTTATGCTTATGTTTGGCACGCCGTACAGCCGCATCCACTGCGTGGCGGCCTCGGGCGGCCGTGATATATCTCTACCTTTGGTGAGCAGCAGCGTGGGCGGTCCGTAGCCGGCCACGTGGTACAGGTACAGCCGCATCCACGGCGTGGCGGCCTCGGGCGGCCGTGATATATCTACCTTTGGTGAGCAGCAGCGTGGGCGGTCCGTAGCCGGCCACGTGGTACAGGTACAGCCGCATCCACGGCGTGGCGGCCTCGGGCGGCCGTGATATATCTACCTTTGGTGAGCAGCAGCGTGGGCGGTCCGTAGCCGGCCACGTGGTACAGGTACAGCCGCATCCACGGCGTGGCGGCCTCGGGCGGCGCGGGCCCCACGTGCGGCAGGGCTCCGGCGGCCGCGTCGGCCCGCGCCCCGCGGCACAGCGGCGCCGTCGATATCGCCACTCTGACACGACCAGTACACGTTACATATTTAACCTTTATTGTACAAAGTACAAATGGAAAGCACGATATGCGGATTTAATACTAGAAGCATTATCTAACGGTCAACCTTTGGGTGAAGGTGAAGCATGAATGTGGGTTTAAA
Source organism: Apomyelois bistriatella (assembly GCA_947044815.1). NCBI lineage: Eukaryota > Metazoa > Arthropoda > Insecta > Lepidoptera > Pyralidae > Apomyelois > Apomyelois bistriatella. Next base: position 3,236,325 of record OX345705.1, read on the forward strand.
ATAGAAAGTGGTCATTAAAGAGAGTTCACCTCAGAATTCGAGATACCCATCAGCTATAAACTCGTATAAACTTGTATAAATTTGTATTTAGACATCCTAAAACTTAAGATGTCCGCGTCTTTCAAATTTAGAGATCAAAGATCACAAAAATCGTTTTGTTGCAATTTTTTTGGAAATATCTGTTTCCTATTTATATTTTGGACTTCCTGTTACATATTATAGGTTTTACGCTATTTGTATTTATGAACAATATTATAGAGGATTTAAATCTACAAGTTTTGTTAAATAAAAAGGTTTCATACTTTGAACTGTTTTCGAGATAGCAGGCGGTGAGCGCGCGATCTGAGTATCATTTGAGGTCAACTCGTAGTCCCAATCGAAAATAATATTTTTAAACAAATGTTTGTATAACTTCTTAGATGACCAACACATTAATTTTATTGTACATAAAAACTTCCCATATACTTAAGTGCGACATTTGACTATCAAAATAATCTATGTCATGCACAAAAATGTTGCGTAAATAGTACATTACTGTCGAGGCCAGAAATTAAGCAATTTACAAGTCATATTACAAGGTCGAAGCGCAGCTGAGGCCTTTAAAAATACGAGGACGTAACTTGCGATTTTGGCCGAGGCTTGTACAATACTTTTCTTCTTTTTGTGTGGACCCTTTTAGGCCCCATACGTGTACCATGTCATAAACAATGTATGAAAAATTACAACTCAGTGCGCGTGTACACATATTCAGTAGGTTAGGGGGAAACTTCTTCGCCATATAAATACGTGCTAGTTTGCCCCTTAACCCATTTAGTGGAAACCCACTTCTAAGAAAAGTATGTTTGGCAATGAAGTTGTCAAATAAGTTAATCCTAATTGGAAATACGCACTTACCTATATTTTGTGGTAAGGAGACGAGCGCGAGCTTGCGCTCCCAGCGCGTGCAGCGCTTCGCACCGCAAAAGATCAAGCGGCCGCAGCGCTGGCCTTAACGTACGTAAAGCGACTCGCAGACACGCTGCAGCTGCTAAGTAGCGCCGTGCTTCTCCTTCTATTTCTGGGTCGGCTACGACCTATGTAAGTTAAAGCGTCGAGGTTAACACCGTCATGTATTCTGAGACACCAATTTGGTATTTTTCCACTGAAATTTGTACCAAATATGATAACAAAAGTACATACATATTACACGTGTATTATACATACGATCCAAATATGATCATTATTTGTCTTCATATTTGTCAAGATAAAAAAAACCAGCTGAGAAAACAATACCTACATATTTTAAAACGGTCCGCCCATTGTTTTCTGATTTTAATAATATTTTATTTACTGTGTATTTTAAAGCAGTAAAAATATTAGAAACAAACAAACAAATTCTTTACTCTATCCCACTGCTACTGGTCAAAGCTCTTTAATACTAAAAAAAAACTGTTTCAAAATTAATTTAGCACTTACTTTGTCCAATTCTATAAGCAGGCTATCCAAGCTTTCGTCGCACAACTTTCCCACTTCGAACAATGTCACAGCGTGGCTTTTCAGGTCCTATGTAAAGAAAATATAAAACCTTATGACTCAAATTTTAATACTTTTGTGATGAAAGATTTTCTTTCCTCCCAAATAAAGCTAAAATGTTGAAATAATATAAACACCTATATGTGGAATAATAGAGAAACTAAAGAACAGCTATAAAGTGTTCTATACTTTGTGCCTAGTCGGCGCCTATAAGCGTCGACTTATCGGCCGCTACGTGTATACGGACTGAGATATAAAAGACCATCAGTCCAACCCGGCTTCGCCCGTAGTACATACATAGCCTATGTCACTTAGGGCGAATATAGCTATCCAATAGTGAGAGTTTTTGAAATCGGCGCTGTAGTTTTTCAGTTTATTTATTACAAACATACACACAAATAATATCCATACTAATATTATAAATGCGAAAGTCTGTCTGTCTGTCTGTCACCTCTTCATGGCTAAACTGCTGGACCGATTGTGATGAAATTTGGTAGGGATGTAGTTAACGACCTGAGGTCAAACATAGGCTACTTTTGGGCGCGATATAACCGAGTCCCACGCGGGGCGAAGCCGCGGGAAACAGCTAGTTATAGTATAAATGACCATACCGGTGACAGATTCCCCATCATAAGATAAGCGGCCAAGGTGGAGTCGAACAAAACTGCCACCCGCCTTCCGCCATTGCTGCTAGAATGTTCCGACATAGCCTCCTGATAATGATAACTCTGTAACAATATAGTCACTATCACTACATATTATAAAACAAAGTCGCTTTCTCTATCCCTTTGTATGCTTAAATATTTAAAACTACGCAACGGATTTTGATGCGGTTTTTTTAAATAGATAGTGATTCAAGAGGAAGGTTTTTAGGCCCATGCGAAGCAGGGGCGGATCGCTAGTAGAAGTTACCGAATGGATTGACGCTTCCTTTCATCCTATAATTACCTGCTCGAGCTGCATGCCAACAAGTGGCAAGAGATGGCGCAGGAGAGATCGAAATGGAGATTTTAAACCTGAAACTTGTTAAGGTGTATGTTGCATGTGCAAAAGCAGGAAGTACATGAGCCACATTTTGTGTATGTATGTATGTATGTAAAAACTTTATTGTACAGAAAGGACATTGTTGATACAACATAGAACACAACAAAAGGTTGTTTGTGTTGCCGTAAGTACATAATCTTTTCCCCCAAAAAAAAAACCGACTTCCATTTGTATACCGGGCCAAGTTGAACCTAGAGTGCTAAGTTGAACCGAGAGTATTAAACCTAGGTTCGAAAGAATTTCCATTCGAATAAAAAAATAATTTTCTTAATCGTACCAGAAATGACGGAAATATGAGGTACAAACAATAACAAAAAAAAATTCAACCGAAATGAGAACCTCTTTTTTGGAATTCAGTTGAATAGGACCCGAAGATTCGACGTGATTAATTTAGGAGCCCATACATAAATTAAATATCAATACCTCCAATAGGCTAGTTGACAAAATTTCAATAACTGCTTAATATTTTAGCTTATTAGGTATTTTATCGAAAAAAAAAGGTTTATTTATTTTTAATCGAGCGTTAACATTATAAATTTCGCGTTTTAAAAAACCATTTTTCAATTTGGTTCCAAAACGCACAAGACTGTAATGGCGTCTTGAATGACGTCACGCCGTGCGAAACAAACCAAAGAGCAATCGTGTCTTCGTACGTTATAGCTAGTTTTAATCGTTTAAAAATAAATTTCTCATATTATAAGTACTGTATAGTGCCCCAGTGTGATAGCACGATTATAAAAACGCCAAACAAGTTATATATATATATATATATATATATATATATGTTCCAAACAATGGAGAAATACGGAAAAAGTGGCTAAAACTTGCAAGAAGAGATGATGCTCATACTTTAAAGATCATACTTTATGCTAAGAGATCCCTTCCTGGGATAAGTCCGCCATTGTCTTCTGATTTTAATAATGTTCTTTTTACTATGTATTTTAAAGCAATAAAGATATTACAAACAAACAAACTTTATCAACAGGTTCAAGAATGTATTTTTGTGAAGATCATTTTGATTAAGTATTTCACACAATACAATCTATTACTTAATTCGAGCAAACTAGATGTGTTTTGTAGAATCCCTATTTTCTAAATAATAAATACATGAGTTCAGGTTAAGTTGTTTCACTTTTAGGAGTGAACGTTTCATTTTAGTTTTCAAAAAATATTATTAATCTCTAACGCTTTTAATAATTAAAATTGTTTGTTATTTTCTCCATAATATAATTAATCATTATAAACCCCTATCCATTATATTTATTCTTAATGGACACAAGCCTATTATGACCATACCTGCTTGGAGGTAGACGGCAGTTCCTGTTTCAAGAGCACCGGCTCCATTTGTATAGCGTCGTCGTCTGCCGCAGGGTCAAAGGTCAGCGGGGCTATCTGCCTATACCTGAAAAATTATATGAATTTCAACATCCGGTCTAATATATTCATGCCAAATTTCATTATCATTCCAGCGGTTTAGCCGTCATAGCGCATATATATTTATTTTTATTTATTTACTAGCTGTTCCCCGCGGCTTCGCCCGGCGTGGGACTCGGTTATATCGCGCCCAAAAGTAGCCTATGTTTGACCTCAGGTCGTTAACTACATGTCTACATCCCTACCAAATTTCATCACAATCGGTCCAGCAGTTTAGCCATGAAGAGGTGACAGACAGACAGACAGACAGACAGACTTTCGCATTTATAATATTAGTGTGGACACTAACGGCTGATGGTGATGCTGCGTCACGGCGTTCCGCCAAGACGGATGTTGGGGATTGACGGGAGGCGGCTGCAAGTTGTTGGCGAAGCCCAGGCGGCAGTACAAGGAGACTGCTTGCTTCACCAACTCGCACTCAACCTGCAGATGAGTATAACGTTTGAGCCATACTTGAGGAGAGATATAAATAAAAATGTTAAATAGAATTTTAACACTGATGTTTATTACTAAAACTAGCTGTTCGCCGCGGTTTCACTCGCCATTAGTGTGTATGTACATATATAGCCTATAACAATCCCTAAAAATCAGGCTTTAATATACAAAAATAATTTTGCAAATCCGACCAGTAGTTTCAAGTTATAAGCGTTCAAACAAACAAACAAACTCTTCAGCTTTATTATATTAGTATAGATTTACAGATGTGATCAGGGCCGTGAGAAGTTATAGGCACAAAGTCGGTATCCAGTCAATACAAGAAGTACTTACTCAACTTGGGGATGTCAGGGAAAAGAGGCCCATGATACTTTTTTTAATACCATTTAGTAGGCAAACAGGCATACGGCCCACCTGATGGGAAGCATTTACCGTAGCCAATTGACGCCTGGAACATCAAGGGTGTTACTCGCGCGTTGCAGACCGCCTTTTCACGCCCTTTTTGAAAAACCTCATGTTATAGTCCTTTGGAAAAACCGTGGCGGAGAGTTGATTTCACAATACCAGCGTACGTTGGAGGAAATTCAATAACATCAAACTAATTAGATATTTCACTTTTTATTTGATAAGATATTTTTATTATGTAGTTATCTATCAAATATTTGAATGATAACGATGTTTACCCTGCCACCCTGTATATGCATATATTTATATATACCTATATATATACAACAAAACGCACCTTATAGCGTTATGAGAGAGCCGAGTCTCCTGGCACAAGCACATTTGTTGCTTAAAAGGAGACTCCAGCAACTTCAAATTTTCTGTGAAATGTATTTTTACCCAATAATAGTACATTACTGTCGAGGCCAGAAATGAAGCCATTTACGGCCGAGTTATATTGCAAGGCCGAAGCGCAGCTGAGGCCTTGCCAAGTGCTTTTAAAGGACGAGGCGAAGCCGAGGCCTTTTAAAAATGACATAAATTGCAATTTCGGCCGAGGCTTGTATAGTACTTTACTTTCTCTGAAATCCTCTTGAGACGAAACAACATCGTATCAAATTTTAAAATGACGTCAACAATCAGCCAGCATTCGCTGTGTTCTTTTTTCAAACTTTTTGAAATGTTCATACATATTTTAAAACGATAAAAGAACTAATGGTTAGTAGAACCTAACAAAAGTGTCCAGCAATTTCCATTAACGACCGCTAGAATAGGTATTTGGTAGGCTGGTCAGAGTGAAACTAAAAAACCTAATGTATGAAAACGTGTACATTAAAAAACCTCCATTAGCGGCCGGCAATGATTTTTTTTAAATTACATTGTTGCCTTAGGCCAGCAATGAGTCAATTGACGTTTTTTTTTAAATAATGATGCTATTTCCGAGCAAGAGGAAGTAAACTTTTTTTTTTATGCATGCACCCAAGTTCCATGCGGACTGTTGTACAAACCTGCAACACGGACGCTAGTTCCGCCACGCTGGTATGCTCGTCTATGGACACGAACACTTTGTATAGCAGGGTCTCGAAGTAGTCGCCAGCTATGCGATTCATGACGAACCCCTTGAGCGGGGGCACCGACACCTTGTCTGCGGCGGTGATGGGGACGTCCAGGTAAATGAGTCCACGTCTGTGGGCGTCATAATATCCATTCTTCGATATTGATATTTATATTATACATGTCAAAGTGCGTAGCAAATAGACGGGAAGTTTTATATTTTTAATTTAATTTTTGGTAGTACAATTTATGTTTTATTCTATTCAAATAAAGTAATGTGTAGATATACCGGGAGCGGCGATTGAACCGTCCATATGTTAAAATGAAATATTTATATTATATATTGATTCTAGTTGTTCCTCGTTCCCTTGCCCATATTATGGGGGTATAATATATACTTTAGCTTATAATCTTTCCTAAAAACACGCTATAGAAGAAATCTTTGAAACCGACCTATAGTAATTCTAAAGTGATAAGCGTTCAAACAAACAAAGTCTTCAGCTATATTGTTACCGAAAGATAAGTCGTGTCTATTCTGTTTTGATTTTAAGTATCACGTATTCACGCCTTACTGAGGTAAAATGTATTCGCACATTCATATTGTTAAACCATCATTTTGAACATACATTCATGCAAATAAAGATATTTGATTTGATCTCGGGAGCTCTCTTCTTATACAATTCTTGCTCTATGGCAAGTCACGCGTCTAACTACGCATAGCCAAATATGGTCACAAACGGCGATTCTCGGCTCTGATTGGCTCGCCAGATAGAAGAGTCGTCTATCCCCCGCGGCGCCTGCACTTCCTCCCCAAATAACAGACACATGCCGTTTAGTCAATTTTCAAGACTAATAGGTAACCACTTTCATTTTGTAACAAATGTGGTTGCAATAAGCTATTATATACCAGGACCGGCATTTTATTCTCTACAATATTATATTATTAAATACCTCTATAGATAGCAAGAGGGTCGGAGATGACTAAGGCGGGCAAAGCCGCGGGCAACAGTTAGTTTATCTATATAACGTGTGGATAACGAAAATGTGTAGTCCATTTACCATTATACTTATTATTGTAATAGATTAATTTAATTGAAATTATTTGATATCGCATTGTAATTATAATTATTATGGATTATTTAATTCATCATCATCATTTCAGCCGCAGATCGTCCACTGCTGGACGTAGGCCTCCCCCAAGGATTTCCAGAACGACCGGTTGGAAGCGGCCTGCATCCAGCGTCTGCCTGCGACCTTCTTTAGGTCATCTGACCATCTGGTCGGTGGATGTCAGACGCTGCGCTTGCCGGTGCGTGGTCGCCATTCGAGAACCTTTCTGCCCCATCGGCCATCGGTTCGTCGCGCTATGTGCCCTGCCCACTGCCACTTCAAAGAGCTAATCCGCTGGGCTATGTCGGCAATAATTTAATTGAATTTACATTTTAATTTCTTGTACTGTGTGATAATTTGCATGCCGAAAGGTAGTGTATGGCAGTTCTCTTTAAAAAAAATATTGTAACATGCTTGTACCCATATAAGGAAATAAAGAATTTGATTGATTGATTTAATTATACTTTATAATTACAAACGGGCTTGCTCAAGTACAGTACACACACAAACACAATTAGGAGGCCTCGCTCACACACACGGCTTAACGCAACATAAAAGGATTATATTGCTTTCAGCAAAAGGCTTATTAAAATCCTGTCGATTGAGAAAGGATGCGTTTTTTAAGACCTTTTTAAATAGATTTCAGTTTAATTTATTCTCATAAAATTAATTTAATTAAAAATGATATAATGTATGCTTTATTCATGATGAACTATCATTATAATTATAGTTTTATTAGTTCATGTAGTAGCCATGTAGCGAAAGAACACGTAGCTAGTGTGAACGAGCCCTTATAACGAGTGTTCAAACAGGTGTTAGTGTTAGTAGCTCACCTGTAGAGAGTGTTTACGACGTTGTAATCCAGTGTGCCCGCGGTTTGAGAGCCTCGGTCGATTAGCAGGTCTATTAGCGCCTTCTCACTCTCACTCAGCGGCTAGCGAAACAAAAACAAAGCTCAGCATGCAAATAACTCGAAAATTTATCCAAACACAAACAAAGTAAAAAAATATTACTTTTAAATAAAAAATTAAATTTAAAATTAAAATTAAAATTAAAAAAAGACCCACGACACGTTTTCTTTTTAGTGGTGACGGTCGACTGATTTACCCTCAAATATTATTTGCAGACCTTAAGTATGTGGGTTTAATATAATCTTGAGATTAAAGTATTCATCGCTTTGGGCCCAATGCTGCGGGCTACCAAACGTTACTTATTTCGAATTACACGAATGAATGAATGAATGAATGAATTTTATTGCTGCTATAAACATGGTAAAAAGTTATTAAATATAAAGTAAACATATGTATCACACGTTTAGTCAATAACTGACATGCAACAGACTATGTCAAAATTATTTAAATTAAAATTCTGTTAACAATTATTATTTACTATACATTAATGTCAATTTCAATATCTATTCATGTCAATTTACAATACCTACTCATGTCAATTTATGTTAATTTTACAGTCAATTATTATATTTCTTAAATCTAAATATTCCTGTACACTATAAAAACATTTGTCAACAAGCCACTTATAGAGTATCTCCTTAATTTTTTTTAATGGTAGTTGCCTTAATTCATCCGGTAGTTTGTTATATATTTTAATAGCCATCGCATAACAATTAGCACTATATAAAGCTGTTTCCCTCGTAGGGTTTACTAGTCTATCCGGATATCGTCTTCTAGATTTACTAGGAATATCTTCAAAACGTGTAAATAAATGTGGATAAAGCTTAACAAATTGACAAATTTCAAAAATGTACAGACACAGCAAAGTTAACAAATTAGTTTTTTTGAACAGTGGCTTACAGCTAGTTCTTGGCGTGGCATTAAATATAGCTCGGACACATTGTTTTTGGGCAACAAATGCCCTGGTTGCTTCTGCACACATAAACCATATCTTAATCTGGACGCAACATATCCATGATAAGCTTGTATGGCTGTTTTTTCACCTGCTATGGTAACCAAGCGTCTCAGTGGATATGTAAACCTATTTAACTTTTTACATACAACGTTAACATGTTGTGACCACATAAAATTATTGTGCAAAATAATTCCTAAGAAAGTGGTGGTTGTTACTTCGGATATGCTTTCATCATCATGTTTTACATCTAGGACTTTGGTATTTTTATTTCTTTTATTGTGGAATTGTATAAGTTTTGTTTTGGAAATATTTGCCTTTAAATTATTATTTTTGAGCCAGCATATAACGTCTCGTACTGTGTCATTAATGTCATTATTGTAATTATTTTTAATGTCAGGTATAATTATAGCTAAATCGTCAGCAAACAGCGTACAAAAATGATTAATTGCTTTAGGGAGGTCATTTATATATATTAAGAACAAAAGGGGTCCCAGTATACTTCCCTGAGGGACACCAGTAGTATTTATTGCCCTGTTGGAGGTGTATGTTTCTTCGTGTTTGTTAAGATTATTAATCGAGTCTAATTCCACATACTGAGTTCGATTTTTTAAATAGCTTTGGAGCCAGTTTAATGCTTTACCACGTATACCATATTTCTCACATTTGGACAGAAGCTTATCATGAGACACCATGTCAAATGCTCTGCACATATCAAAAAAACTGTAGTAGTAGCTATTCTTTTATCGACGTAGTTCATAAGTTTAGTAACGAGTTTAAAAGCAGCTAGAGTGGTTGATTTGCCTTTTTTTTTTTTTATAGAGAAATAAGCAGCTCCATCGAGACTTGGCTAGTTTATACACGTAACATTAACGTACGTACTACATATTATACTACTACAATACACGTAAGGTACGTACTACACTGTAAACATTTGGTTGGTGTTCAAAAAGTCACTAAACCACTTTTTCTAAATGATGGTATACTACTTTACGTATACTTTATTCTTTGTATTAAATATTTTTGTGCTATTTATAAATTAGTAATTTTCTGCAATAAACGTTTATTTATTGAATATACTTGGTGTTTAATTTATTCCACCAAGAACATCCTGTAAAAACTAGCCAAGTCTCGATGGAGCTGCTTATTTCTCTATAAAAAATAATAAAATCTCAAAGTAAATCCAAGTCAAGTGTAAGGTTTCTTTACTGCGATTTCTTCATTAAAATAGTTGGATTTTATGTGACCTGTATTTTATGTGTACCTGTTGACATATCCAAGCCAACAGCCAAGTCACATAAAATCCAACTATTATAACCAGTCTCTAGCGTCTGCGTTTAACATATCTCATGGTAGGTGTGCTGGAACTTACTCGACAGTGGCGCCGACTGGTAGATATTACCTTGACGTCGTCCTCCAGCACGTAGCCAAGCTCGACTCTCCACCAGGGCTGCATGGGGATGCTGAGCGGCACCCGCGGGAGCAGCGCTCGGATCGCCTTGGAGCGCGCGCGGCGCCCCAGCGAGCGGGCCTTCGCCACCAGCTCTAAGTACTCGTTGCGGCCTATGCCGAGCAGTCGGAGACCTACAAATTCATGTTCTTAAGACGAGACCTTGGTGAACACTAACGCCACCTTCAACTAAAAATCATTATTCATGAAAGAAGACGAAAATTGACCATTCATCCCCCCTGATCTCCAAAACTATTCAGCCTATAATTTTGGAAAAAATACAATATACACACAAGTGTAGTTCTGTATACCTGCCTACATACAAAACTTGTACTGTCACCTGACTGTTATGATGACATAAACACAAAAAATAAAACAAAAGAGCAAATTATTTTTGTGTACAAAATTACACACATTAATACATCCATACTAATATTATAAATGCGAAAGTCTGTCTGTCTGTCACCTCTTCACGGCTAAACTGCTGGACCGATTGTGATGAAATTTGGTATGGATGTAGTTGACGACCTGAGGTCAAACATAGGCTACTTTTGGGCGCGATATAACCGAGTCCCACGCGGGCGGAGCCGCGGGGAACAGCTAGTTCCATATATGGCGATTGGGCTTATACTTTGACAGAGGGGAAGGAAATGTATGGCTACTGCTACTCCCTTCGGGTACAGAGGCCATGTTGCTCAACGGTTTTAATAGAATCAACACTAAAGTCAGCACATGTAACAAATATCATCCAACAACAAAAAATAAAATGTCTTACAATCAGCAGCTGTGAAATTGGGCATGGTGTCATAACTCTTCTCCATTTCAATCAGGAGCGCGACCACTTCGACATAATAAATATATGGGGTTATCCTTAATCCTGAAAATAAAAATGACAGCTTATTCAATTCATTCATTAATATAATAATGAAGCGACAGTTATCTTGCAAGCCATTTTATTAATTATCATAACATTTGAACCAACTATTGGGCATTGGGCTTTTCTTAATGAATGCCAAAATTATACATATTTGAAGATGAGTTAGTTTCAAGCCGGTGTATGTTGTCGAGTTTTTAATATCCCTTTTATAATTCACAATTGCATCTTTTGACACTGAGGACTGCTTTCACTGCATTAGAGATGGTGGCCTGAACGCTGTCCAATTTTGGCGTCTTTGACATTTATTTATTTTTTGCATTTTGCATATGCCCATTTTTGTAGTAGTTATTCAGTTGGAAGTTTATTTAAATATTTAAGTATTAGGTAAGCCAAACACCTAGTCCCATACATGTTGTTGTGTTTTGGTAAGAAATATTTTGTTAGATTTGAGACTGCACTTGTTGTTAGCACCAATATATTTGTAATTGACTGATGTGTATTCCTGCAGCATAGACGCCACCATCTGATTTAATTTAGGCAACACTCATGCATGATAAGAAGAGAATGTTGCATCTAATGCCTTATTTCTTTGAGGCCCTGGGTCTAAATGTAAACTAATTAACTTTTAATAAATTTTTTACATACTAATATTTATTATATATTTAATATTGTTACATATTATGGAGCAATATAAATAATTATCTTTAATTTCTTTTACCTTTAACAATCATATCAGCTAAGTGATAGGGATATAACATGAGGCGCTGTATGCTGGTTTGCACCAGGGTTTCATAATATTTCCTTTCATCCTTGCGGACTGATCTCACTGCAATGAAAAATGATAATAAATTTGCACTGTTTTAGAACTAGTTTGGTTGGTGTCTATCTTATTCATACGCTACCACCACACTTGGCTATTTGCGTATTTGCCAAAATATTTGACAAATAGGCAAAGTAGGAAAATAACGCAAAAGTTTAGGTAAATATATACCGTCCACACATGGTCATAGGCAAAATAATATTCATATACAAATAGCCAAGTATGGTGGTTGCATTACACATTCATCACACATTCATCACACATTCATGACTGAACAAGGCCTTCCTCAATTAACATCATTGTGTGTGGGAGACATGGTCAATCGACCATGTACATCCTAGTGTCAGAGTTCTTCGGAACTACCTCAGACTGACATGGAATCAATGAATATGAATTAGATTGTTATCTCAATACCTTTTTTACAGATAGTAGGTAACAATATAATATTATGTGAAATGATTGAACACTTCGGGTTTACATATAAAAGAAAATGTATTTTAAACATTTCATATTAAATTGTTATGTTCTTACCAAGACTTCCTCTATACCGCAGCTGATTTTTAATACTGAATTCGTATATGTAACGCTCGTATTCTTTCGGGGAATCGCCTAATAGCTGCAACAGAATAAAATATTAATATGAAGTTGTCTACCATTTAATATCTAAATTACTAAAAATTTTATTAACAGTTATTTTGTTTTGCAGCAGCGAATGAAACATTAAAAACTAAATAGGAAAAGCATGTCAGCTGGAAAATGTTTTCTGTTTACCTTTTTGACGGTAGCAGGTAGCTGAGGCCAGTGTATTTTCTTTCTAATACATTCTTCTACCTCGTCCTCCATTATGCCAGGGAGATAAAGCGCACCTCAGATTACATTGATTAATGTCTTTGAAATCATATAAACGTTAATATCGTTAAATCGCAATGATTTTGCGAAACAAATCTACAAAAAAAAAAAATTAACCATTTTCCATTTTTCTTTTTTCTACTTTTTTTTATCGTCTTTAAAGAACAAGACTCAGATGATAATCTTTAATGCCTAATGGCTGGTTTACACCAAGGCGCAAAGGGGCTGCCATCAACTAGTTTAGCAATTGACTAACTATCATCTCTCAAAACCATCCAAAAACGAGTGAGTAACCGAAACAGAGCTATACATGCGTTCTTCTGACTACATGATGTAAGGCGACATCTAGGGGGTTAAAACCATGCAAGATCCAGTGAGTAAACGAGACAGCGCAAACATCATATAAAGCTACATCCATCCCCCTTACTCACTGGATCTTGCATGGTTTTGAGAGGTGGTGGTAAGCCACCTGGTGGGTTACTACCGTCTCTTAAAGCCATGCAACTTACAGTGAGTAAGCGAGATGTCGCCTTACATCATGTATTGCACTTTCTCGCTTACTCACTGGATCTTGCATGGTTTTAAGAGATGATAGTAGGCCACCTAATCGTTATTGGCATGGTTAGATATGATAATAAGATGGTAAGCCACTAGGGGGGCTACTATCAGCTTTAAATCCCATGCAAATGCAAAAACGATTGAGTAAGCGAGAGGTCGACTTACAGAATGTATTGCGCCTTCTCGTTCAAAATATTGAATGAAACCGGCCAAGTGCAAGCGGACTCACGCACCAAGGATTCCGTACCATTAACTATAGAAAACATTGGAGACTTACCTACTGATATTTGTTTTTAGTATTATTTTGTGGTTTATAGCGACAAGAGATAGTGATGAGATACAGAGATACATCCTGGTGACAGGTGCCGGACGGACGGACAGCGGAGTCTAAGTAAAAGCAGGGCCCCGGTTTTACCCTTTGGGTAGTACTGAATTTTTGAAAGGAAAGAAGGGAATTATTTATATAAATATTCTTTTTATGTTATACAGGACGCACATATACCTATTAACTGTATTCCACCTGAAGGAAATTGGCAATTAAAAAGGAATTAAAATACAAATAAGTTAATATATTAATTTACTGTGAATAGTTTATCAAATGCAGGATGAATGTAATTTAACATATCTGAAGCAGTTAAACTACGGCCGTGAGTAGAAAACGCCATAGAATTACATTCTCTCGTAAATTTTGCAGCCACATACGAAGCGACACTATGAGCTAGATGCATTGAGTCCTTATTTTCACACAATCTAGCATTTAGAGCCCAGTTAAAAAATGTACCCAGAGATCCTGATAAAATGTCACCTTGACCTCCTGCTCGCCTTCCAGATCCTCCATCAGATGAAAACCATCTTAACTGGGAATTACTTGAGTAAAATCTATCTTCTTGTCCTTTTACAAGAACGGACACATTGCTTCCCCAATGATTAAACCAATTATTATCATTAATAGCTTCTTTTAGTTTTTCAGCTTCACGGATATTTGGCGTAATAATAGCTCCCGGGCTGGGATAATTTTGCAATATTGTTAAATTTTTGGACAGAAAGTACAAACCATCAGCATCAATTACTAGAGGTTTTGCTAAATCATTGCAAGTCATTATAATATCGAAGATTAATTTAAAAGTACTATCCTCTCTTCCTAAACCAGGTCCAATAACAATCACGTCCATCTTATTCAACAGCGTACTGATTTTCGAAACATGCTTATTTTCAAGAAATGGATAAACGATAAGATCTGGGCTATATGTTTTTATAATTGGCGCTGCACTCTCTGTTGTTATGACGTAAACTAAATCTGCTCCAACCTGAAACATAATTGATTTTAAATAAGTAATATTAAGACAGAATGGAGTAACTGTATCTCGTGCTGCTTCAAGCGATTTAATGCTATTGATATTTGGTGTTTTATGATATTGTGATACCAATTTCTGGGTCCACATTTCCTAGCGGTGCCCCTGGTAAACTGAGTTGAACAATATTATTCAGCCTAGGCAAACGACAGGAAGAACTCGACAACACGCACTGGCCAGCAGCGTGGTGTTTTGCTACATGCACAAAATGCAATTTACACAATAATAAGTTTTCCTGTTATCTGTATGGGAAAACCTACTAGTAAACTAGTGAACTATCCATACTTCCAGCGAAAGTCTGTCTGTCTGTTACGCTTCAACGGCTAAACCGCTGGACCGATTCTGATGAAATTAAGTATGGTTATAGTTTAAGGGGGTCAAACATAGGTTACTTTTGGGCGAGATATAACCGAGTACCACTTGGGCGAAGCGGCGGGCAACAGCTAGTTAATAATAAAAGGAACTCGTTTATTGAATGTCCTTTTATTTATTTAAGACGATACCTATTGTCTGTGCTTTTTTTCAAAACAAGGGTATAAAAGGCTTTTAAATATTTTGTAATAAAGTTCAATATAAATACATATAAAAAATAATTTACTTGTCTTTAGTCGACTTTTGGGCTACATATGGACATTCACATAAGTTCCGTTTTCTTCCTTTTATGTACGGAACCATAAAATGAACCTAGTAGTACAAGTCGTACAAGTACTTATATTAAAATTTAAAAAAATAGTTTACAATATTGGTAAGGATTATTTAGGTGTATTTTACAGTAACATATATATATTTTATTAGTAACATAATACAATATATATGTATAACCTTCAATGCTGAAATAGCTGCAAAATACGGAGCTCCAGTATATTCAGTTGAACCTCCAATAATTCCTATTTTACCTGCATCGCCTTTAATTTTGCCTTCTAATTGTGGTATAATTGTTTTACTAAACTGTGGTAACCTGTGCTCGAAAGAACCATCTATATCTAAACACTCTTTCACTAAAACAGCAAAAGTTATAGGTAAGGAAGTTAATATCAAGGAACTATATATAAGTCTCATTTTAAATTACTTTAAATAATGTACTATTTTTTGCACTTCCCTTTGTTGTTGTGTATCTCTTGGTTATCCAATATCCATAGTCTTTATTCAATCATTCTCAAATTGGACTGGCTGATAAAAATAGGATGTGATGATGATGTCATACATAAGTTGTTGATAAAGCAATTAATTAATTTAATAAATCGATTCAAATCGAGCTCTTGAAAATCGATTATCCATAAATAAGTGGTAGTGTAGTACCGATGAATGATGAGATGACACATCATAGAATAGGGATATGTACCTATGTAACTTATAGATTTACAAAAAGCGTGGCTGCACATGAGACAGAACATCAAACCCAATTTTCTGAATATTTCCCTCACGCCGGCCAGATATAATCACAATCCACCGGTGTAGGAATGAATGAATACTAATCATACTATTTAAAACAAGTATTTGTCTTTAAAACGCAAATATTACAAAAAACAAGGAATTTTACTGTTTGTTTGGCCTAAGCTTTTGTATGGCGTTCAAGTTGGCCAAACAGTAAAACAGCTAGGTACGCTGACAAAGACAGAAAATGTATCTTTGATCCTTATCGTTTTTATGGACGTTCATTTTTGCACAAAATGACAAATCATAGCCACATCTATATTATTTCTAAATCTATGGTCAAACAAGTTGACTTGCTTGAGGAGTTTTTGGAGGGAGAGTAAATTGTCGCTATGTCCGCGCTGTATTTAATTTCCAAAACTTAGGTTTTATCGAATATTTGTGATATATTAATATTGGTGGATTATTATTCGCAAAGTGTTCGTGAACAAGCGTGAGTGTTGGGAAGTGGTACAGTGTCGATTACGTGACTTTTATCTTTGTCACCAAAATCTCCAAGTTATAGCTAAGTGAAAATTTTCCACCGCTTCACTTAGCCATCTGACAGACTAGACTTACTTACTTGACTGGAGTGGACTATTGACTTGAATTTTTAACTCGACTGACTTAAGTAGGACTGAAGAAGATTAATAAATTCAAGAAAGGCCTTAAAGGACTAGATTCCATGGCCGTATAAACTATAAAAAAAAAACATGCTGTCATGCATGGTGCATGGCTATTGGCAGCTTGGCTGTCATCTGCCATTCATTCATATTTTGTCACGCTCAGAATTCACTTACTTATATCGGCGGCGGCGGCGGCGTGTTATTTTTCTATAATAAGGTTCTCTGTAAATATAAACAAAATGGATAAAAAATACGAAACAGTAAAACTATGTTATACAATACATAGATATTCGAGTTATTCTGCTAACTATATACCAGAGTAAGTACATTGTTATTTATTTAAACGCTCGAAAATTTACGGTGTGTAACCATAAATTGTGTTTTTTATAGCGTAGGATAAGTTTTAACATACTAACAAGATATTAACGTGACCATGTGTCCATAATAAATGCACAATAATTGTAAAATCTAGCGTCCAACAAAGTAACGCGGGCGGGCCCCAACAGGCCGCGCCGCGAAGCAAAAATACGTCTGCCTATTTTCTTGTTATGAAATACCGTAAACACGTGACGGATCGCCGCATCGCATTTTCTGTATCGCTTGCCAGTCGTATTTATGTTGGCGTTGCACCCCACCCATCTACTTGACAGTCATGTCATGACACAAGCAATTGATAGAACAATAATATGTATAATAACCATGTTTCTCTTTACTTTCTAGGAATATTATGGTGAATAACCCCTCTGATCAGCTATCGCGGTGGTTCACCGACAGCACGACACCCTCACAGTACATCATGCTGAAATTGAAATCAGCATCGATAGTTGAAACAATAAAATTTGGAAAATACCTTAAAGCGCATGTCAGTGATCTGAAAAAGTTTCAAATATTTGGTGGTGTTGATGAAAACAATCTGTCATTACTTTTGTCAGCGTAAGTATGATATACACAATAGTAACGTAAAAATAACAATTACAATTAGAATGCCTTCATTAAGTTTATTATATGTGCTTTTTGTAAATTTACATGGTAAACATCTTTGGGAATCCCCATTTTCTGTGATACTTCACTTTCATTCTGCATGCTACTAATGCTCAGGAAGCCCCATATTAAGTCTTAAAATTTTAAGTTCTACTATTATTTATATTTATGCACAGCAGTGGGTTGTAGACAGCTGATAATTATGATTATTCATACAAATCAAACTGTGACGTATCTGTTTTTAAGTAATTGAAGTTCAGTAAATTTGCCCTTTGCATCAATTTAAATGATATTTATTATGATGAATGATATGATATTTTCTCAATCTTTAGCAGTTACTTACATATTTTTTTGATTCATGAATATTTATAAGAACTATCAAAGTATTATAATTTGTCTTACAGTGGACTAAAAAAGGACAGTGCTCCTGAAACCTTCAGGTTGCGTCACAGGACTACAGAGGGATTGTACCTGCCGGTCAGGTATCTGAAGATAGTACCGCTGCAGTCGTGGGGACCTGCCTACAATTATACTATTTGGTATGTGGAACTGCAGGGCAAAAACCAGGAGGAACTCATTAATGATGCAATGGAGACTATTAACTTGGTTAGTTACCATTTTATATTCTGATTATTTGCCTCTCTCAACAGTTGACTGGTAGAGAAAGTTCTTAGCATTCAGTCGACAATTCAATAAGTATTTTATCAAAAGGGAGCAATAGTCTCAATAAATAAATTATCAGCTCAGACCTGCTTTAATGGCCTCTACCATCAGTTTTTACAAATGAGTCATCAGATGACAGGAAAAATTGAGATGACTCCTTTTCATCATGCCCTAAACGTTAACACCCTAGCATTATGTTATACCTTTTTATTTTGATTGTATTGCAATCAACAGTAAATATATAAAGGATTTACAAACAAAATAATCAAACACAATTTATAATAACTATGTAATGCCATCTTGGCTTAAGTATAGATTGGAGGTTGGTCTATCTATCTGCCCGTTCCCTTTAAAGGTGACTAAGAAGTTTAGTCATAAGACAAGATATCAGTGGCTCCGGACTCTAGAGCCATTAGTTTGGGCCACAATCTGGCCTGGTAATATGTTAGAATAATACCTACTTAGCTTGTTTAAAAAGTGAAACAAATACAGCTATAAATTACCACATACTTAATGCTTATTATCATAATTATTCTCTTTGGTCATTAGGTATATTATCTTTGAAAATATATTAACTAAATAGAATGCACTCTGCTAATGACCTAATATAATATTGTTAGCAAAAAGTTGAACAAGGTTTGGGTGTACAATGAATAAATAAATTGAAATTAAAATTATTGGTCATTAGCTAATTAATATCACCCTTGTTTTCTATAAGATTGGGAGAAGGCATATAAATAGTGTTGGTTTTGAAAATTAATGCACAGTCAAGATTGTTATTTCGAAAAGGAATATCAAGTGATCAGAACTATAATGGTATGTTGATAATTTTATTATAAATATAAATAATATAAATTTTATTTGTGATAACTTTATTTCAAAACTAGCTTTCGTCTGGGGCTTCGGTCCCGTGTACTGTTTGGGATAAAAGTAGCCTATATGTTATTCCCAGTCATAAGACTTGTGTTTGAACAAACCCGGCTTTGTTATATATGTATAGCGACCCGCCCCGACTTCGCACGGGTGCAATGCTATAATACATGTATTATACATATAAACCTTCCTCTTGAAGAACTCTATCTATTAAAAAAACGCATCTTAATTTGTTGCGTAGTTTCAAAGATCTAAGAATACATAGGGACAGAATGGGAAAAGCAGCTTTGTTTTATACTTTGTAGTGAACATACTAGCTGTGTTTCTTGGTTAAATCGCGCCCAAAGTAGCCTATGTTTGGTTCCTGGTTCTTAACTATATTTATACCAAAATTCATCAAAATGGTTAAGCAGTTAAAGTGTTAAAGACAGGCAGACTTTCTTACTTATATTATTACTATGGATTATATGTATTTATAGATTATTGTACCAAACATTCTCTGCCAGTCAACATAAGTTCAATATCATCTTACCAAGAATAACTTTCTAACCTCAGTCTCATATTTGCAGCGTAAAGAAGAGGAAGCAGTACGTATCCTGCTGAAGCATCTGCGCAGGCGCCGATACAAGGATGCCTTCGAGGCGTTGTCCCGGGAGAGTGGGGTGAGGCTCGAGGGGGATCTGCAAGCGAGGCTGTGGAACGCGCTTGTTGAGAACGGGGACTATAAGCTGACTGAGGAGATACTTGAAGAAGCTGTAAATGGTGTGTATATATTTAACCTCCGTAACGTTTAAGTGTCATTTAAAAAATAATGAGGTCATAGCACATTTTACATTTCAATAATTTTTCCTTCATAAAGTATTTATTACATACAATAAGATTTGGAATTATTTTTATGACTTGCTTTGCTGAATGCTAACATGACTGTTAACATGTCGATACAACAGTCACACAAACGTGAATTTGGAAATTAAATATAGCGCGGATATAGTGACAATTTATATTCCCTTCAAAAACTCCCCTTAGTTGTCTATTACCTGCGAAAGCTACATTTAGCGATTTAGCCGTTCGTTATCGTGTACAGAGGGCGAGCTAGACTGGTACATGTCGTGGCAGCCGTACACTCCCGAATGGCGGCAGATGTCTGCGTGTTCCGCGGCCGTGGAGGAGCGGCTGTGCTGCGACAACTCGCCGCAAGCGCCCGTCACCTTGTACCACGACCTACTGTGTGCCGAGCGTGATCATATTGTGAGTACAATCTATATATAGAATAAAATTTTATTGAGATACTTTGTCACATTTAACAAGGGATTAATAAAAGTATAAGTAGTGTAATAAAGCTTAATAAATCATCCCCAGCAACATCAAATTACGTGGTTTATTGCAAATTTCTATCGAGTTTACATAGAGCTAAAGTGTTTGTTTGTTTAGACGTTATAACTTTAGAAGTACTGGTCGGATTTTAAAAAATCTTTCTGCATATGATAGCCTGATTATTGGAGAAGGTTAAAAGGTTGGGTGAAGGTTGTGCATACACATTGTGGGCGAATGAAACCGCGAGAAACAGTTAGTAATAGAATAAAGCTGAATTAATTTGTTTGTCTGAATGCTTGTTAATTTAGAAATACTTATGATAGTCTAATCACCGTGGGCGGGTGAAACCGCGGGGAACAGCTAATCATATGATATAATGTATGTGTTGAGCACCGATGGCTCAATAAGCCTCTTTTTTATATTAATTTATGTTTTGTATACTTTTTTTATTTTTGATATGCTTTTGCCTTTTGTTTTTGCTCTGCGAGTTGTGTCGTCAAGAGCCTCAATAAAGGCCGTGTTTGAATATCTTGATTTTTATTTACATAGACGCCGACATCTATTTCGGTGTCTACAGTATGTATGTTTGTGTGTCAGACGGTAGAGCGCGCGGCGGGCGGCGCGGCGACGGAGCCCTGCCCGTGCTGCCGGGCGCCGGGCCCGCGCGGGGGACACCAGCTGGTGGTCGACCCCACCACAGGTACGTGCGAGGCGCAGGCCTGCTAGCGCCCACTGTTTTTGAGTATTTGCCAGGCGTGTCTGTTTGACAGTAAAAATAAATGCATATGCTTAAACATTTTTATGACTTCGTACAATATTTTGGAGATGATGAGATGATTGTTGAAATAAATATAAAGAGGAAAAATATAAAAAAGTAGTTCTCGACATTGAACACATTTCGTTGTAATAACATATGTTTGATAGGTAATGCCTTTTTCGTAATAACTTTCTTCGTTGGTGGAATCGGCCTCTAGTCGGACAGTAAATTTAAAGCTCTGTTATTCCTTATGTTACCCTTGCTCAGGTAGTGAACAAACTACTGCCGGCCGGCGCCTAGCCACTACTTTTATTCCCTTATTTATATTGAAGACTTTGTAAATCATTACATAGTATAAAACAATGTAGCTCTCCGCTGTCTGTCCCTATCACTAGATAGTATAAAACAAAGTCGCTTTCTCTCTCCCTATATCCCTATGTATGCTTAAATCTTTAAAACTACGCAACGGATTGATACGGTTTTTTAAATAGATATAGTGATTCAAGAGAAAGGTTTTTATGCCCGTGCGAAGTCGGGGCTGGTCGCTAGTATATATAATATGCTTAGATCTTTGAAACCACGTATCGGATTTTAATGCGGTTTTTTTTATACATAGATTCAAATTCAAATGTCATCTTTGCAAATAAACATTTGAATTTGAATCTATCTATAAAAAAACCGCATTAAAATCCGTACATTTCGTTGTTAAAAATATAGAGTGATTCAAGAGAAGATTATATTTATATAACCCATAAAATTGTACCCGTGCGATGCTGAGGCGGGTCGTTAGTGTATATATACCTACTAGCTGTTGCCCGCGGCTCCGCCCGCGTGGGACTCGGTTATATCGCGCCCAAAAGTAGCCTATGTTTGACCTCAGGTCGTTAACTACATCCCTACCAAATTTCATCACAATCGGTCCAGCAGTTTAGCCGTGAAGAGGTGACAGACAGACAGACTTTCGCATTTATAATATTAGTATGGATATAATCATATTAATGTCTCTAGGTACACTATACTTATTCGGAGGCTGGAACGGCACTGAAGACCTGGACGACTTGTGGTCGTTCGACACGGAGCAGGAGCGGTGGTCGCTGCTGTGCGCCCACAGTGGGCTGGCCAGCGGGCCCTCGCCACGCTCCTGTCACAAAATGGTCTTTGACCCGGTGCGGCGGAAGCTTTACACCCTGGGGCGGTATTTAGACAACGTGCAACGGGTCGGAGCTAATATGAATGTGAGTTTGAACCTTATGTCTTAATAATAAGGTCGTTATTGCAATGATTTTGTATTGGGAATGGTCTGACCAACGGACCCTCGCCACGTTCTTGTCACAAAATGGTCTTTGACCCGGTGAAGCGGAAGCTTTACACCCTGGGGCGGTATTTAGACAACGTGCAACGGGTCGGAGCTAATATGAATGTGAGTTTGAACCTTATGTCTTAATAATAAGGTCGTTATTGCAATGATTTTGTATTGGGAATGGTCTGACCAACGGACCCTCGCCACGTTCTTGTCACAAAATGGTCTTTGACCCGGTGAAGCGGAAGCTTTACACCCTGGGGCGGTATTTAGACAACGTGCAACGGGTCGGAGCTAATATGAATGTGAGTTTGAACCTTATGTCTTAATAATAAGGTCGTTATTGCAATGATTTTGTATTGGGAATGGTCTGACCAACGGACCCTCGCCACGTTCCTGTCACAAAATGGTCTTTCACCCGATGAGGCGGAAGCTTTACATACCGGGGCGGTATTTAGACAACGTGCAACGGGTTGGAGCCAATATGAATGTGAGTTTGATCCTTATGTCTTTGCAATAAAGTACTAAATGCAATGATTAGACAATTCGTGCATTGTATACGCGTTCCTTTTTACACGACTACGGCAAAGCCAAAAGGAAGGGTAATGATTTTGGCAGTCTATGTATGTATGTATGTTCCATCGTAGCTCCTAAACTACTGGACCGATCCGATAGTCTCCCTATCCCGCCTATTGTAATGCCTGAAAAATGTATGTTACTTGTTATAATCATTGTAGGAGCCACGTCAGAGGCCGAGAGGCGGTTTCGAAGAACTCTGACTGGTTCGGTTCGAACTCAGTTCAGCTGGTGGTCGGAGGTTTGGTGTTGTAAAAAATGAGTACTGCGGCAAACAAATGGTACGTGTCTGTGCGCTTGAGATCTCGCGCTCCTCAGCCCGCGGCCGTGGTCCGAGCGTAGCTGATGCGTTAACACTGACACCAGGGTGTGCATGGTCGATTGAACGTGACGCCTACTCGATATGATGATGATTGTGTAGTGCAATGTTGTAATGAATAAATGGTTGTTAAATATGAGAATAGGTTGAGCGGCAACTAGCCCTAAATTAAGAAACCTGTATAAGCACGAACCATTTCAGAGGGGAAATATATAAGCAACTTTTTGATGCAAAGAAACAGAGTCCCACACAAGCGTAGCCGCGGATAACAAAACTAAAACATACATTCAGCCCTACATAATTTTTTAAAACAAAACCTTGTATGACATAGCTTTGTTTGTATTGCAGAGTGATTTATACGTGTACGACGTGGAAACTAACACATGGTCGTTGCTAAGCGAGGACACGGCTGCTTGCGGCGGGCCGCGGCTGGTGTTCGACCACCAGATGTGCATCGACCCCGACACCCAGACCATTTATGTGTTTGGCGGGCGAGTGCTGCCTTCTAACACGTGAGTCTGATATTTTACATTATAATAATATAATAGGGACAAATCACACATATTGAGTTAGCCCCAAAGTAAGTTCGAAACTTGTGTTATGGGATATTAACTCAACGATACTATATTTTATAACAAATACATATATAGATAAACATCCAAGACCAAGATCAATCAGAAAAAGATCATTTTTCATCTTGACCTGACCGGGGATCGAACCCGGGACCTCCTAATTAGCGATCAGACATGTTAACCATTTCGCCACGGAGGTCGTCAATATTTAGCTCCTTTCCATCCAACTGCCTCATTGGTCCAGTGGTTAATGAGTTTGCCTGTAGACCCGGAGCCAGGAGGAAATGGGTACGAATCCCACGGATAGCATACTTCATTTCCAGTTAGGTTAGGACATTGCAGTCTTGAATCACCTGATTGTCTGACAATAAAGATGATTCCGTGGTTCAGAAGGCTCATTAAGCCTTTAGTCCTGGCTGCCATCTGGTAGTCGCTAAAAGGAATCACGTCAGAGGCCGAGAGGCGGTTACGAAGAACTCTGACACCAGGGTAGGCATGGTCGATTGACCGTGACAGCTACACGAAATGAATGAATTGAGCGCCTCCGTTATTCGGACCCGTTCATTCCGGTAGCTAGATGGTAGTCGTTATACAGTGTTGGCCACTAACACCCGAATAATTAATGAACGACTGAATGAACACTTATTGCACCAATTACATACATTAAAAGCCTTTGGGCTCGGCAAAATGTAAACTATTTGTTATTTTTTTTTGTCAGTAATTTATAAAAAATAAGTAGGAAATACGCTCGGTAGGTCGACCGCCTATCTCGATTCTCTCCTCTCGTAATGGCTACTTGTATCGCTATCGCCACATTTCGCTATATTAAATTAGTCATTACGAGATGAGAGAATCGAGATAGGCGGTCGACCTACGGGAAGGGATCGGCTTTAATCTAACACGTTAGTGTTGCCATCAACACGATTCTAATCGCAATATGTTTTATAGTGAGGAGGTATCCCGTCCGCAGTACTCCGGTCTGTATGCGTACTACATCGCGAGCAACACGTGGCAGCAGCTGCTGGCCGACCAGCCGCCTGACGACAACACTCACACGCCGCAGCCGCGCGTCTCGCACTCCATGCTCTTCCATCCTGTAAGTCATCTCTAATATTATCTTGTTAGCTATTCATTCTAAAGTTAGCTTAAGGTGATATCTCGGTGAACACTAGCGCCACCATCAAATAAAAATCATTATTCACTGAAAACACAAGTTATTAAAAATCCCTGTTATGTAATTAAGGTTCTAGATCTGAAGTTAATTTTAATCAAATTAAACTATTAAATTATAGTTTCCTATAGTAACAAACTGTACAATTGCTAAAAACGGCCACTTTTAGCAGTTTTGCATTTTGTAACTATAGATAACTATAATTTAATATTTTTTTATGATTGAAATTAACTTCAGATCCAGAATCTTAATTACACAAGACGGATTTTTGATAACTTGTGTTTTCAGTAAATAATGATTTTTAAATGATGGTGGCGCTAGTGTTCACCGCGGTATCACCTTAATTGCACTTATGATTTTCATTGTAGCGCAAAAAAACATTAATTTAAAATATAAAATCAGTGTTTAAATTCATTCGTTTGTTCTTATCGCATAGATTACAACCAATCAACCCTGCAAACCTTTGTGTCAGAGTTCTTCGAGATCCCCGAAGTTTCGATTGAAATTGATTCGAACGATATTTTCTGACGCTTTTCAGTTAAGTAAAAATGTTAGGTGTTACAGAATAAGTAGGTTTCCATGATAATAAGTCTATTCAATTCATTTGATTAGATGTTCTAATATATATATATTTTTTTTTATTGTGGGTCAGACATTCTAAAACTTTTTTGTCAGTATATAAATTTTTATTTACTCAAAAATTTTACAAATTATTTGAATGAGTTGATTCAAATTCTGATAAGCACGTTATTAATATGTTTGTAATTTTGTCATATTTTTTCTGAATATTTTCTGTCTTTAATTTTAATCAGAACTTTAAATTGTTAAGTTTACGTTTTTAATATTTACTAGCTTTTTGATAGGGTTTTAGCTATATCTACCATAATAAATTAAAAAACATGAAATAAAACTTTTATTTGTTTTAGTACCTACATTTCTCGAAAATAAATTTCTTTTTTAACCCCCGACGCAAAAAGAGGGGTGTTATAATTTAGACGTGTATGTCTGTCTGTCTATCTCTGGCATTATAGCTCCCGAAGGGATGAAGCGATTTCAATTTAGTTTTTTTTTTTGTTTCAAAGGTGAGTTATGGGCGAGTGTTCTTAGACATGTTTGATGAAAATCGGTTGAGCCGTTTAGAAGTTGTGAGGGTAAATGTGGGGAAGAATCACCGAATGTCTGCAAATGTACTCGAGTGGGGTCTCAAATAAAAGCGCGTCACGTGCACATTAAAAAATATTACGTTTAATATATATCAGTTGAGCTGTAAAAAAAAGCTCTGGGGGTATCAGTGGGGAAAATACCTAATATCTGCAAATAATATGTGGGGGGGGGGGGAGAAATCAGACCCTCACTACTACAAAATTGTGTCTCGTGGGTTTTTTTTTTAATTTTTAATTTAATGTTATATATTTATTAGTCATAGTTATACATTTACACATATCCCCTAATGTAGTGTCTCAACTCATCCACAATGTCCTCGTCATCAGACACAGCGTCGGCTGTACATCTTCGCGGGGCAGCGCAACAAGGAGCACCTGCTGGACCTGTGGTGGTGGGACGTGGCCAGCGGCGAGTGCCGGTGTGTGTGCGCGGCGGCGCCCGCCTGCCCGCCGCCGGCCGCCGGCTTCACGCAGCGCGCCACGCTCGACCCCGACACTGACGACATGTTCGTGCTCTCGGTGAGTGCCAGTGTGTGTCACATTACATTACATCCCTAAGGCTGGGTTGCACCAACTTAATATAATAATTTTTTTTTTTTGAATAGTTTATACGGCCATGGAATCTAGTCCTTTAGGGCCTTTCTTGAATTTATTAATCTTCTTCAGTCCTACTTTAGTCAGTCGAGTCAAAAATCCAAGTCAATAGTCAAGTCCAGTCAAGTAAGTAAGTCTAGTCTGCTGAGTCAGATGGCTAAGTGAAGCGGTGGAAAAATTTCACTTAGCTATATCATGGAGATTTTGGTGACAAAGATAAAAAGTCACGTAATCGACACTGTATCACTTCCCAACACTCACGCTTGTTCACGAACACTTTGCGAATAATAATCCACCAATATTATGCACAAACACTCGAAAAACCCTAAGTTTTGGAAATTAAATACAGCGCGGACATAGCGACAGTTTACTTTCCCTCCAAAAACTCACTATAATAATAACTGTGTAGTCAAAGTACCGGTTGGGTGAAAAATGGGTTGCACCATTTTGTCAATCGTCAAAATACGTCATAACTTTTACGCTAACGTTTATATCTGACGTTTTTCGGAAACCGTCAAGTTATATACGCGGGAAGCATGCGTTTGCTTATAAATGTAAGACCTAGACTTGTCTAGTGGCGATCATTCGCGATTTATTTTACACGACGTTGTAAAATATCGTTAAGTACATACATACATACATACATAGTGTCACGTCTTTTTCCCTTACGGGATAGACAGAGCCCAGGTCCATAAGACTCAAAGGCCACGCTTAGCATTTTGATGGGCATATAGGTGTGTATCGTTATGTAAAATTCATAAACCTTGTTGATTGCTCCAGGGTATGAGCAAGGAGAAGGACAAGCGCGTGTACAACACTCTGTGGGTGTTCTCGCTGCGAAGGTTGACGTGGAGCTGCGTGTACCGGAACGACGCCGTCGCGCCCAACGAGCCGCGACCGAGGTTCGCTCATCAACTCGTGCTGGACCCCGTCAGGAAGGTATATATATAACCCTTTATAACACAGATATCTATATCTACTATACATATAAATAAAATTTAAGAATCAAACAAATTGAAGATAGAAAAGGCAAACAAAAAAGGGAAGTTTTATAATTCGTACTTTTTTCTTTATGGTAGCTTTAATGTGCCAAGTTAAGAAACCGACTAAATTTAGAAGTATTGCAATCAATTGGTTTGAAATGTCAAAACTACGTTTTTTATTTTCATATTTTGAAAACTTACTTTATTATTTATTATGTGACCATATATGGATTCATAATTAAATATAGTATCGTTGAGTTAGTATCCCATAACACAAGTCTCGAACTTACTTTGGGGCTAAACTCAATCTGTGTGATTTGTATTATATATTTATATTTATTAATTTATTTATTATTATTATTATTTATAACTAGGACCAAAGAAAATTATTGTAAAAAAAAATAAAAAAAATTTTTTTTGATTTTTTGGTACAATTGTTTTTATACATATACCACCGAGTAGGCCTAGGCAAAATCAGGCCTATGATCCATCCGATGGATGAATGAATGATGAATGAATGATATGTTACCGTAGTCTATGGACGTCTGCAACACAATCAAACAACTATATTTTAGTGATACGCTTATAGGCTTTTGCACTCTATGATAGGTACATGGTACTCTTGAATTTTACTCTAAAATTACGGGATCTAGAAGTAGAGGAAGACTAAAAAAGAAATGGATGGATTGTGTGATGGAGGATATGACCAGAAGGAGTGTGACGCGGGAAATGGACAGAAAAAGATCAAAATTTATGGAACTTACATACTGTGCCGATCCCACATAGGACAGTGGGATAAGCTAAGGAAAAAAAAATTAAGTAAAAAAAACTATAACCCGACTACGTGGTGTCTAAAAAGTATGACGAGGACAATATTGAGATACAAATCTAGAAATGCATAGTTACTGATATGGTCATGGTAAAGCCGTGGTCGCACCCACTGTAATAGTGTATACCAACAAAAGGTGTTCCTATGATTTATTTACAATGGATCATAGGAACATACATACATACATACATAGATTGCCAAAATCATTACCCTTCCTTTTGGCTTCGCCGTAGTCTGGTAAAAAGAAGACTCCATGCATCTACCTTTCAATGTATGTGTTTGTGTATGTATACATCTGTTCCTGTTTGTGAGACGCCGAGTGTAACCGTCAGGTGCACTACTTGTTCGGCGGCAACCCCGGCAACCAGAGCAGCCCGCGCCTGCGCCTCGACGACCTGTGGGCGCTGCGGCTGGCGCGGGGCGGCGCGGGCGGCGTGTGGCGCGGGCTGCGGCGGCGGCTGCGCGAGCACCGCTACCGGCGGCTGGCGGCCGAGCCCGGCAGGGGGCGCGAGGCGCTGCACTACCTGAGGAACGATCTCTACGAGGTGCTGGATCACGACGACCCCGAGCAGGTGAGTTGGTAATTGTTGTTTGAACAGGTTGTTTTTTTTTTTATTTCAGTCTTTTTTTTTTCTTGTGGAATGGTGATTTGACTTGTTTACTTTCAATTTTCTGTGAAATTGTGCAAGTTACATTCAGTGTGGAGAACTGTACGAGGCTTTTTTTCGAGGCTAATTTAATTTTATATTTTAATCTCGTAGTCTCTACCTACCCCTTCGGGAGACAGGCGTGATGATATGTATGTATGTAAGACGTATCAAATTGAAATAGCGTCAAATGTTTATTTGTATTCCCCTTTGCTGTGGGAATTTTTGGCAATCCTTTCTTTGATGAAGTCTAGTAAACTCCTTATACTACTTACCTGCAAAATTTCATCTTTATAACTAAATCTTAATAGCTTTCGGCAGCGACTTTGCCCGCATGAATTTCCCTCGGGAACAGTGATTTTCCCAGGATGAAAGGCACCCTATGTCTTTCTTAATACTTCTAACTACTATTCTTAATTGATGCTAAATAATGCTTCGGCTTCGCCTCATCCTTTTAAAAACACTTGGCAAAGCATCAGCTGCTCTTTGGCCTCTCAATGTTACTCTGTCATAAATTGCTTTATTTCAGACGTCGACAATAATTTAATATATTATCATGAACCGAGATTATGGTTTCAATTTCTCGGGTAATTCACGGTGTACAGATTAGTCGCTGCGCTGTACATATACCTATCGTCTCAAGTATAAATTAGCTATGTGTTGACATCGTGATCCTCTGCAGGTGTCGCAGTTCCAGAAGCTAGCCACAGTGCTGTTCGCGGGCCCGCCCGCTCGCTCGCCCGCGCCCCGCGCGCTGTGTGCTCGAGGCGCTCGCTCGCTCGCTCGACGACGAGCGCGCGCGCACGCCCATCCCGACCTCGCGCAAGCACTACACGCCGTAAGTATAACAATCTTCTTTTCAGTTCTTCATATCAGTCGTATTTTTGTTCTATTATACAACACAAAAGTGGACACAAATCAACTGCAAATATTTTAAGGGCAGATACAGACCACTATACTGAACAACTTTTCCAAATAAACATATCGAAATATGAAATTTTATTTTTCACTCTCCATACTAAACTAGATCAGCTGATTCTCAATTTGTATGGGAGGTCAAAATTTTTTTTCGTTTTTCGACATAAGTTTATTTTGGAAAGTTGTTCAGTTTAGTGGTCTGAATCTGCCCTTAAAATATTTGCAGTTGATTTAAATTCACCTTATATATTATTTTAACCATAACCCATGCATCCATGCTTTCATGGGCTGCGGTGACCACTTACTATCACGTGGGTCGCATACCTGTATTCAAAAGATAACTGTAACCGATATGAAAATATTCCAAACAGGTGCTAGGAGCAGACGAGGCGCTGCCCGAGCCGCCCGCCCCGTTCGAGGAGTCCGCCCCGCCCGCCCCCGACACGTGGGACGTGGGGGAGGACGCCGACGACCTCCCCGAGGAGGACGCGGGCCGCCACGCGCGCATGGCGCTGTATGACCACCTGTGCCAGTACTTCAGGCCCAGCACGGTGCCGCCCAAGGGGGACATCATGGACCTTGTCAACCTTTAAGGCGTATGTTTCCTATCTATGTTTTAGCCACAGTAAGACTATGGAAAATAGGCCGCATTTAAATAACACCCCGAACGACTAATTTTAATCTTCATACAATCTGATATATTTATATTTTCTTTATTTAAAAGCAAAAGTATTTACGTAGAAGTGGCAATTATATCTCTGTAGGTGTCTAAAGGTCCTATTTCCGATACTAACAGCACAAGTTTCCATATATATATAAGCAGAATTAACTTTTAACTTGCATAAAACTAGCCTTCGCTCGTGTGAATTTCCCTCGGGAACGACGCTTTTTCCCGGAATGATAGGTACCCTATATCCTTCCCAGTACTTCTATGTGTATGCGAAATTTCAGAAGATTGGTCCAGAAGATAGGGCGTAAAAGCGTAACAAACAAACCAACAAATTTACGCATTTATAATATTAGTTGGGAAGTTGGGATAGGATAGTTGAGATTCTGTTACATTTAACTTATGGTTTAAATTTTGAAATTTATAAAAATCTATTAATGTGTGTTTATAAAATTATGTATATTTCGATTGATATAAGAAAAATATTTCAATAATAATTTAAGGGAAGGGAAAAAGGAAAATTTCAGGGCACGAGACGTAAAACTTTATAAATAAAAATGTATGATTATCATTATTATATTCTAATAAATGATGTCACTATCAACGCTCAAATTGTTAATATTTATATTTCTAATGTAACCATTTATTAACCGAAAGTTAACACTTATTTATTATCCCACCATGAAACGAAATATGTCACCCGATTGGTATTATTAATTATTACCAATAAAAAGGCAATTTTTATATTTTTGGATAGGGTAAGAAAATATTTCGTCAAAAATGAACATAGCATAGACGAAATTACTGTAGTTAGTCGTCGATATACGAAATTAATTTTAAAAACACTGCCATTACTTAGCTCTTAGCTCTTAGGTATTACGTAAATGACGTAATTATAACTAGCAGCTTTTCCATTATTATGCCTTTTGGTAGAGCACCTGAGGCAAAAATATCATAATGATAGTGACCAGAAGCTAAATGTAAATACAAATATTAGTATACAAACCATTTATACCCCTACCCGTGAGTTAAATTGAATTAAACTAATAGGGGAACTCCCTCAGGACTCCCGCATCTTACGACGACTAACAAAGGTTCCATTTATAATTAGGTGTAAAAAATTAAATACGGCCTGACCTGTAGTCTTTTTGTTTCTGTATTGACATTATGAAAAACTGCGACCATTTGTACGCTATGGTTAAGATTTTTCTATTAGATTTAATAATTATTTTATTTTTATCACAATCTGTAGATAAACTCTTAAATGCATTTTAATTTTATTATACTATTATTATTTTATACTACTGCCGCAAAATGGCAGAAATGTTTAATCCAGGCTGGATTAATGCCATACGCAATGATGATATTGCATTTTATCAATTGTGGTATATTAGAGATTAATATAATATTTGAGATTTTCTTTTATACATAATCATGTAGCCCGAGCTTTTAATTCTTAGGTTTACGTTACGTAAAATGCTTTAAAGGTTTATCGAAATATGCATTGTGGCATTGGCATAGCATTTTATTATCATTGATTCATGCATTTCAAAGTTGTCACAATTTATTATTTTTTTAATCATAACACTATATTATTACTTGTTTTTATAACCAAAATTGTTTAGTATTAGTTTTAAAAATTATGACAATGAGAAGAGAGAGAAATGCGAAGAGCTGTAGGATATTTACAAAGTATTTTAGAAATGAATGAAAAGTTTGAAAGTACTAAATGTACTTTGGTGTCTTGATTATGTGATGGAGAAGAATGGCTGTAAGGATTATTTAGTTTCGCTATCAGAATGAGGCTAATTGGATTGTTGAAGTGTTTATCGTTGTTTCCATTGTATTTTTAATTATGAAGGTCGCCTCTTTGTTTACAGACTGTGATACAATGTTATAGTCAATAGCGTTAATGATAACTGTAACTTTTGTTTGGAATCTCTTTTCCGGGTAATGTAAGCTCGACTGATTTTTTGTAAGAGACAGGAAGTTTTTACGTAATAATATTATTAATAGTTATATGTAAAATTCTATCGATGTTTATTTTAAACTCGAAGGTAGTATGCGAGTTAAAATTGTAAGATTAAATATATTTTATTTGACTTTGCGACATATATGTAATGTATTCTCAGTCTGTTTGTAAATATAACTAATTTACCAAAATGCAAGGAATTTTTCATTTTTTTACCGAACCCAGAACCCTTAAAAAAGATACAGTATAAATCAAAACTACTTTGTCTTATTTCGCAACGCAGATTTCTTCAGATGGAAGCCCAGTTTAAGGTAACCGGGGTGTGAGATCGTGGTATATTCTGCTCTTGTGTTATAACAACTCAAAACACACTCCACTGCACCATTATTAGGCACTCTCGACGCTCGCTAGACTCCCTTCGCGTTCAGTATAACAATGCATTCAGGGCGCTGCTACTGCGGCTGCCTCGTTTCTGCAGTGCGTCAGGGATGTTCGCTGAGGCGCGAGTGGACGGCTTTCAAGCCACGATACGTAAACGAGCGGCATCCATGGCGCGCCGGACGCGGGCCAGCGGCAACAGCCTTCTGACAGTGGTAGCGGATCGCATGGACGGACCATACATGATAAATTGGATCAAAGTGCACGTCCCTGTGGTCCGCCAGGAGCGTAGATATTAAGTAATTTTAAAAATCAATATTTTACTAACATAGGATAGGACAAATTACTAACAAATATGGACTATTTTTATTAAACTAATATGTCTGAAATAAATAAATTGAATTGTTAGTATGTGTATACAATAAACCATTAGTAAACAAAACAACAACTAAAATATACTTAAAATTTGTAGTGTTGTTCTTGACTTTGATCCCAAAAGTACCATATGAAAGATAACTTTTAAGCCGATTATAGGGAAAATGACATCAAACTTCAATTGCATCTCGTTTGTACTCGTAGATTATGTAAACAACTTTTTCACATTGTGGACGAGAATTCAACATTCTTCCCTCGTGTGTGTTCTCTCTCTACGTATTAAAATCGTAAAACAATGCAGACTTCCGCCCACGCCTCTCTTTGGTCAGTTCCAATAACAAACAATAAATAAAAATAAAACCATGGTCAGGGTTATACAGGAAGTTGGCAGTTTTATAAATGACATGAAAAATATAGGCCAAATTTAAATATAATCATTTATTATTCTCATACATGATTCATATCAGTCATTGCGACAACAAGGTGTGCCCTATACTTTGAAAATAAATCGCTCTGAAGCATGATATGTTCCCGGCGCTGGCTCATCATCTGTCGGTGAATAACGAACTATAAACTCTGCAAAGCTCGTGGGTCCGCGAATGCTGAGATTCTATTATGCAAAGACATGTAATCTGTGATTACACTACTGAAACGCAACGCCATCTTGTTTCAAAACAACCCCACCGCCAAACTGTGCAATACTCCAAAACAAACTTTACTCAGCTACAGATTGAAATGATCCAAGGTGACAGTATGGGAACAATCATGCGAGTCCAACTACAAAGTTCGGGCATTTCATATACTTTCCGATCTAACAATAAGAACTCATTGTCAATACATAATCTACTAAAATATAAAATAATATCTATGCCTATGCAAAATAAATGATCTAAAGTGTTATATATGACTGTATAAAGAAAAATATTTGGTTAATCGCTCTCTATACCACCACCGCTAGTGGCAGCAGACACCGAGCGATCCAGTTCGTAAATACTGAACGACGGATTGAATTCATAGAGTATAAAAATAACGCAATACTGCTACAATACATTTTAGAACAAAATAATATAAGCGGTGCGGCTAAACTCCGCCCCAACTATTAAAGTCGGCGATCTAACAATAACAATGTGAAATAAATAGATTGTTGAAAATTTTATGATGTCAAAAACAGTCACAAATATGGTAAACATAACAATGTCAAAAGAGGAAATAGCGAAAGTTAACAATAAATAGAGTATACAACCTTTAATAATTATTATGTCGATAAGGCGACCGCTGGTTCGCTGCGAGGCAGTGGTACCGGGAGCGAACCGGCGGGCGCAAACATAGTGACTAGACACAAACAATACATAAACGATGTCTGCTGCTAAGCTACGAAAGAAAATAATACTTAGAAAAGGATAAAGCTAATATCGGTAAGTCCATGATTTAAGTACACGAAGAGTGATCTACGTTAAAAGCTATAATATAATATTTACCTAAAAACAATAAATGCAAGGCTATGGTCCTCGGCGGCGCGAGCGCCTTCGGCTGAGCCGCGGTCGGTCGCCCCGCCATTTTGAGCTATGCAAAACAATTATACTACCACGTTAATATTGCAAAACAATTCACTACGCGAGATTAGACCTCTCGGTTAGATAACCTACGAAGTATACCTGAAGGCTAACGTACTATCTAGGTTACGCCTATACCAGTAAAAGTACCTACTCGGGCGAGCGCCCACTACATGGAACGGTTGAACTAGCCTAGGTCCAGCGAGACACCAGAGAAGATAAACTACGTCACCGGGCACGCTGCGTCAGCTGCCGATATCACATCCCACAACGTAAATAATAAATACGTAACACTTCAATAATCTTCGCAAAATTTCGTCTTACTAATAGAACGCCGGGCGGCCCGCGTGAGCAACTTGCTTGAGCAACTCAGGCCGGTTGTGCGGTTCACATAAAAAATCTACTGCTCGTATTTTTGTTTCAAAACATACGGGGCAAAACGAGTACAGTGAGCGCTACGAGAGCGGGCCGCCGGCTTGGACAAGAATGGACGCGTGTGGCGGACCACGGGACGGCAGACAGTGCTCGGGGCTCGGGCACTAACAAACGAAACACTAGTACAACTAGAACAAGATGGACGACAGTATCCGGCAGAGGGCCAAACAACACAACGAACGTATAACTAGAGAACAGATTACATAGTCTTTTTGCGCACTCAATGGATGGACGTCGATGATAATTTTACAAATTTTTGGACGTACAACGTTCGTATCGATCGGAGGAATCTTATTTCATAGAATCGAATAAATATGTATATAATAAAAAATAACTTAGCACGGTTTCATAATGATTCCTGACGATCACGTACGATATAAATAATTTATAGTAAAATCCGATTCCTCGGTTTAATCTTCGCATCGGCGACAACAACTGCGATAAATTCATTTGCGGTAGTAAAATACACCGATCCTATTACAAAAATATCGTTAAACATCAATTTAGTGCAATAGACAATATAGCAATAGGGGGAAATCTGATATCAAAATATCGGATCAGTGAGGGGTGAACGGGGTAAAATAGAGCAACATTTAGACTCGCGACGAGTACGGTCGGCTCGGCAAGAACCGCTAGTGTTATCGATGAAGGCTAGAGGTAACTAACAATAACCAACCGCGGGGGCGCGGCGCGCACATTGCACAGTTTGAGCTCGCTCGGACTGCGCGCCGCGCTCGCCCGCTCGCTTACATACCAATAATTACATTTAATTTTATAAAACGTATAAATAATTTAGTTTCCTAAAACCACATTTCGGCTAATGCCGGGGCGGACGCACGGGAAGGTTTATCTCAACGTTTACTTCCGTGCGTTTGCGCCGGCGCTAGTCTCATATAAAAAGAGTTGCGTCGCTTTTGTCGTGCGTCATTGTCGACGCACGACGGACGGGACAAGTCGACATTTGACTAATTCTATATTGACTTTGCAGTTTATAAAGAATCAATTCTGGATTATGATAAATGTTATCCTCTTTCAAAGGTAGGTACTAAAGCTTTTAGCTATAGGTATTGTGTCAATTATATTAAACTAGAAAGTAAAATCAAGAATTTTTTTTTAGATTGTTTCAACTAACATACTAATCTCTAAATATACGATTAGTGCGTTAAAAAAATGTTAATAAAGAGTGACACTAGTTTATAATCTATACCTATTAATAAGTTGTTTTATTGCCACAAGTGGTCTAAATTCATGCATTTTGGAATTGATACTTTATAAACTTTCTGACGCGTCAGTCAACCGTTTTATGTTCAGACGTGAGCAGATACGAGCGGCGCCTAAGATCGCCAGCCGTATAAGCTCAGCGTCGAGAAACGGCAAGCTCGTGAGGCCGTCAGGCGGCAGCAGTAAATACACCATCAATTTTAATTACCCGACAAACGATACACTCAGTCCGTGATAGTGTTACTGAATATTTTGTCTAGGGAATATATAGAATACAGATATGTTAAACATATCTTTATCTAGCTCGGATGAGCTGATGCTTGTTTTACTCAATTTCTGTAAATATTTTTCTATAATTATTAATGTTTTTGTTTTTATTGTATTTCAATGATAATAAAGGTTTTTCTCCCAATATAAATGTTCCCTGAAAAGAATAATCATGTATCACGGACAGCGTCGGGTGTTGAACAACAGCGGGTGTAGTACAGTAAGTATATGTATAGAGACAGTCAATCGGTTCTATCTGGCGCGCAGCATGTACCGCAGCGCGGCGGCGGCTGCCTTGAGCGCCGCTCGCAGCCGCTAGAACTCCCGCCCCCGCGCCCGCGCACCGCCACACCCGCCCCCGCCGCCACCCGCCTTGGGCACCCGCCGCGTGCGCAGCTCGCGGTCCACCTGCCGGCCACATGGGTTACTAACATTTGGCCCTTAGCGAAGTAGCAATAGAGTCGAAAATCGACAAATTCTAATAATTTGGCCCAAAGGTCAAACTAGATTACTTAAAATAGTCACAATTTTTTTGTTTTTAGGGTTCTGGGTCTTTTAAGGGGATGATGCTACTCGCATCTACAAGATCCCGGGGAGAGAAACAACGACAAGAATATCACATCTGTAATATTAGAGTTCAATAATAAAAGTTGGTTGCTCAACTCCCTCAAGTTACATATTCAATTTAAATTCTTTTATTTGTGCATGTATAAGATTTTTGTCAAAAACAATCTAATTATGGTACCTAACTCACTACACGTTTTGGGAAACTGTAAGTGTAGTGAGCAGTTGAATAAATAAATACCTAACATAAATGTAATTTATAAACGCTTGTCTGAACTCAGGCGCATGAAATTTGGTAAGAAGATTTTTTTAACAAGTACCTTCTTATAAGAAAGAATTCCGAATACTTCTTGTAGCGTTATTTTAGCAAGCTACTCACCTCGAGCTCCTCCAGCCGCTGTGTGAGAGCCAGCTTCTGCTGCACGGCGAGCCGCAGCAGTTGGTTCAGAGTCTTCTTCTCTTCCTCGGCTCCGGCAAGTGCTTGAGTCAGCTCGTCCACTTGCGTCACGTATTCCTCGCACCGCGCCGCGAACATTGCGCGCAAACCTACACAAGTGTAGTATATATAGTTATTGGCAAAATGTAATATCTTTCGTAACGTTCGATCATATATTAATGGTATATGTACGATTTCTGCTTGAATATAAGTCGAACTAAATGATATCAAACAAGGCGAAATTCATATGTTTCACTTTCAAACAGTGTTTTGTAATCTTTTTCATAAGTCCACAGCTTAAGCGGCCTCGAGATAGGCATAACTTACATTCACCAATATGAATAAACAGAGATCATGAAATCCAAATTGTAAGAAGAGAAGACTGGCGACGACCAAGTAAGCTGAGCAGGGTTGCCAGCGTGGCGTTACTGTATTTGTGAGCTCCATAATAATGGAGCAGAGTCATCAATGTTAGATAGCAGATAAGAAGACACATTAGATAACTTGTAGAAAGATCAAGAAGGTGCCACCCTAAAAGAGAAAGAAAGTACAGCGCACTTTCCTGACTCTCGGCTCGTATAACCGAAATATTGGTAGAGCCACGGGAGGTGGAGTCCACAGCCTAAATTATATGTCAAAAAAAAATTGGCCTATTTTGCTAAACAGTTAAAGATGTAAACTTATGGTATACCTATGACAAGACACGGCGCAGGATGTCATGTTTAATTTTGTATAGAACGTGCATTTACGAAGTTCATTTCAAACCAACAAAAACCTCAAAAAATTGGTAGCGAGACTATAGAACACATACTAAGTACTTGATACAAGTATTGGACATTCAATATAGTGCAATCTATAGCAATTTTGACTCGACGAGAAGAATACGCAGGATAATACTCACTGGAGAATGTCGCAGCGTCCTCCTTAAGCAGCCTCAGCTCGTTCCTCAACTTCAGCATGGTCTCCGTGACTATGGTCTTCTCTGTCTCGTACTTGCTCTTGAGGTTGGCGAGCGCGACCTCGGCAGTGTTCTTGTTGGACTTCAACACGGTGCGCAGGGTCGCTATCTGTTCGCGCTTCGTGGACAATAACGACTTCAGTTTTATCACTTGCTCTT
Organism: Apomyelois bistriatella; assembly: GCA_947044815.1. Classification (NCBI taxonomy): domain Eukaryota; kingdom Metazoa; phylum Arthropoda; class Insecta; order Lepidoptera; family Pyralidae; genus Apomyelois; species Apomyelois bistriatella. Next base: position 3,275,810 of record OX345705.1, read on the forward strand.
GTAGCTCCGCCATTTCCGCGCCGCGTTCTTCTGTTTCCATTACTGTGGGTAGATGAAAATAATAGAAAATATTTATTTTTTTTATTAAAAAACAAGTTACAATCAGAATTGTTTCTTTTGTTTGTTTGTAATAACTTTATCGTACTAAAATTATATAATTATTCTATTAATAGAATTAGTCGAACGTAATTTAATATGCCTGGATTCATGACCTTTAATGCATGTTCTTTTTAACTTTACTTTTTTTAACTTTGTACCATTTGCTAATTTTATGGCCCAAGCCCAGTTATTCTAGATGAATGGCGAAAATCTTAACTGCAAACAAAGAGTTGCTCTATGGTTGAATGATTTATTTTACTAATACAACAAAATAATCTTGTCTCAACCCTACATGACGAATGATGAAAGAAGGAATTTATACCTGAATAATTTAATAGAAATCAAACAAGGATTAAATAATAAGATCAAACTAAACTCTTAACTACAAAACTCAAATACTCGATTCTTAAAATAAATCTTACGTGGGCTCTCAGACTTATTCATATAATGTACTGCAACATCAGTACACAGCTCGACTTGACAGAATCCTTCAAATTATTAAGTAAATTGGAATCGTTTCGTGCTATACTTCTGTGAGATATTCTGTTTTGGAGCAAACTGCCTTTCCATAGCGCGCTCAAATCAATTTCGCTTTTATTATTGTACATTCTTAGGTTCATTTTCCCTGTTACACAAGGAATACTCGTCTTCGGGAATGACGTTATTAAGTTTTTCTTGCCGTAGCAATTCAAATTAGAGTTCCATTCGTTCCTCAGACCTCTATTAGATTTGAAATCGTATTTTTCTAAGATATTGGCGGCATGAAGTTTGGAAATATTTTCAAAATAGTCCGTCATTTCTTTGACAGTCCGGCCGCTGCATATGTGTTCTTTTTTATTATCGGGACTGATCTCAATAGACCTAAGTTTGCTAATCAGGTTTTGAAGCTTTTTCCTAGTGTCCAACATCTTTTGCCTCGAATTGTTTTGTTCTTTGGCTTTCTTGATTGAGTTATAGGTAGGACATTTAGGTTTCCACGTAAGGTGTTCGTTTTGACTTTGTCCTGGGAATAGGATAGGAAAAAAGTAAAAAAGGAGTAAAAGAAGTTACTACTGATGTGTTAGTTGTGTTAATAGGTATATGTAGGGAAAAAGATGGTGAAGGGAAATAATGGGATCTGTCAAACATTCATCGGCTATAAATTTGTAAAGAGCGGTTTGCAGGTGCGTCAACTAATCGAACGACGTGTCTGCCCAGCAGTCAGTTGTTTCATTACATATCGGGATGATGCCTACAATGTGCATTAAGATGTCAACTGGTCGAGCAACGTGTCGGCCGAGCAGTCAGTCAGTCGGTACATACCGGGCGGATGCCGCAGCCGCGAGTCGAGCGCGGTGTCGAGCGCGGCCCGCAGGTGCGTCAACTGGTCGAGCAACGTGTCGGCCGAGCAGTCAGTCAGTCGGTACATACCGGGCGGATGCCGCAGCCGCGAGTCGAGCGCGGTGTCGAGCGCGGCCCGCAGGTGCGTCAACTGGTCGAGCAACGTGTCGGCCGAGCAGTCAGTCAGTCGGTACATACCGGGCGGATGCCGCAGCCGCGAGTCGAGCGCGGTGTCGAGCGCGGCCCGCAGGTGCGTCAACTGGTCGAGCAACGTGTCGGCCGAGCAGTCAGTCAGTCGGTACATACCGGGCGGATGCCGCAGCCGCGAGTCGAGCGCGGTGTCGAGCGCGGCCCGCAGGTGCGTCAACTGGTCGAGCAACGTGTCGGCCGACCTCGCCACCCCTCCGGCGGCCCGCAGCCCCTCCAGCTCTCCGGCGGCCAGCGCCAACGCCTCGTCTTCCACTGATCTGCCCACGCCTCCGGCACCTAAAATATAGTCAACATTAAGGTTTTCAAGATGTATATATAAAATAGGGTTGAAACATTATTGCAAAAAATTAAACTGCCACATAAAGGCGATACACCAGAGGATGCGCAGCGGGTACGCAGTCAGTCCCCCCCCTCCTGTATACTGACCGTCGGCGTGCTCCAGCAGCAGCCGCTGCGGCTGCGTGCCGTTGACGGCGCACACGTGGTGGTAGAGCTGCGCCAGCGTGTCGACGGCGGCGGCGAGCGCGGGCGCGGCGGCGGCCAGCGCGCGGCCCGCGCCGCCCGCCAGCGTGCGCAGCAGGTCCGCGTCCGCCTGCAGCGCCGCGCAGCGCACCTACACACATACAACACGGTCGCGATAATTCGACACCTGCTACTAAATGACGTTTTGCGCAAGAGTCATTTTGCGAAAGAGAAATTTTGCGAGGGACATTTTGCGAAAGGGACGTTTTACGCAAAATGACCCATTTTGCGAAAGTGACATTTTGCGAAAGGAAAGTTTTGCCCAAAGGACATTTTACGACGATACGAATGTAATAAAAAGGCTCGTTATGACGGCAAAAATGACCAGATGCGAAAATGACGACTTGCGAAAATAACGAGTTGCGCCAGCATGACGAGTTGCATTTATGACGACTTGCTACTAATCCCTGCTTCTGAATTTAATATTCCTTAACTCTATAACAATGCATGTCAAATCATCCCAACGGACTCCCAAGTTGACCGAGTTAAATCATAAATCATAAATCATTTATTTATCAGTTATAAACATGTCTAATTGTTTCAATCTAGAACAAGCTCACTAGACAATGCATGTTGTGTGTGTATGTTACTATATAACATGTTCTACAAATGTAGCTTCTCGAATCTCACCTTCAGTAGTATATAAAAATCACTCGCTACGCTCTCCGTCGTAGAAATAGATTTGAAAATTTTATGTTTTTACGCCTATATAATATTGCAAGGCTGAAACGCAGCTAAGGCCTTGCAAAGTGCTTTCAAAAGGACGAGGCGAAACCGAGGCTTTTTAAAAATACGCGAGCGTGAATAGGCTAGTTGACAAAATTTCAATAACTGCTTAATATTTTAGCTTATTAGGCATTTTATCGAAAAAAAAGGTTTATTTATTTTTAATCGAGCGTTTACATTATAAATTTCGCGTTTTAAAAAACCATTTTTCAATTTGGTTCCAAAACGCACAAGACTGTCATGGCGTCTTGAATGACGTCACGCCGTGCGAAACAAACCAAAGAGCGATCGTGTCTTCGTACGTTATAGCTAGTTTTAATCGTTTAAAAATAAATTTCTCATATTATAAGTACTGTATAGTGCCCCAGTGTGATAGCACGACTATAAAAACGCCAAACAAGTTATTTATATATGTTCCAAACAATGGAGAAATACGGAAAAAGTGGCTAAAACTTGCAAGAAGAGATGATGCTCATACTTTAGAGATCATACTTTATGCTAAGAGATCCCTTCCTGGGATAAGTCCGCCATTGTCTTCTGATTTTAATAATGTTCTATTTACTATTTATTTAATAAAATATATAATAAAGCAATAAAGATATTACAAACAAACAAACTTTATCAACAGGTTCAAGAATGTATTTTTGTGAAGATCATTTTGATTAAGTATTTCACACAATACAATCTATTACTTAATTCGAGCAAACTAGATGTGTTTTGTAGAATCCCTATTTTCTAAATAATAAATACATGAGTTCAGGTTAAGTTGTTTCACTTTTAGGAGTGAACGTTTCATTTTAGTTTTCTAATTAATGTTACAGACATACTCTTTTTATTATTCTAGTTGCCAAATGATATGACTAATTATATGGAGTATCATATGAAGGGAACAGTATCTTGCAAAATGTACGTCACAACATTAAGTTCTTGTGTACCGAACTGAAATATCACATAGCATTTAAGCTTATAATAAATATTTTATACTTACAAGGAAATTTTAACATTGCGAAATTCAGATGAGCAAAAGTTACTGTTCGACGCGAAAAAATTTCCAAGCATAACGGCATCGATTCTGGGCAAATTATTACTGTCTGCTTTGCTGAATCCAGATTCCATGGTTAATTCTTTCAAATTATAATTAGCAAAAACTGTATCAACCTGATATTAGTTGTTAAAAACCAAAATTTTATCAAGAACCGGTAGTGATACTCGAAACGTCAAAGACAAGATTGGAGATTCGCACGGCGTGACGTAACGCTTTCTGATTGGTGTTCACTGTCACGTGACTAAAGGTTTCATTTTACGAAATTTATTTTAAAAAAATATTATTAATCTCTAACGCTTTTAATAATTAAAATTGTTTGTTATTTTCTCCATAATATAATTAATCATTATAAACCCCTATCCATTATATTTATTCTTAATGGACACAAGCCTATTGTAATTTTAGTCAAGGCTTGTACAGTACTTTTCTTCCTAAGACTTCGTAGAGAGAAAACAACATCATATCAAATACTATATTGGTACTGAGCGCATGCTTTGTTCTTTTTTAAATAAATTTTAATATCCATACAACAATAAAAGAACCAAATGGTGGTTACCCAATTGACAAAAATGTCCAGCGATTCCCTTAAACGACCGCTAGAATAGGTTTTTTTGGTAGGTTGGCCAGAGTGAAACTAAAAAACCTAATATATCAAAATGACATAATATACAAAATACATTAAAATACCTCTATTAGCCTTCTTTCTTTTTAATTACATTGTCAAGTTAGGCCAACAATGAGTCTATTGAAGTTGTTTTATTTAAATAATGAAGCCATTTCCGAGCAAGAGGAAGTAATAGTACATTACTGTCAAAGCTGAAAATAAAGCAATTTAAGGCCGTGTATAATGTGCATATAGCTATTGTTAGTCTTGCGAGGAAACAAAACATGAAATACATTGTCGCTAAGTAACACACCTCTGCCTCGGCCACCCTGTCGCTGAGCTGCGCCAGCTGCTGGCGGGCGAGCGCGGCGGCTGTGGCGTCAGCGGGCGCGGGCGCTTGCAGCTCGGCCAGCAGCGCCGCCAGCGCGCTCAGCTCGCCGCCCGACACGCGCCACCACGTCAGCCAGCGGGCCGCGCGCGACGACACGCCGCCTTCCGTCTTCTCCTCCTCCTGTTGCAACGATTTATTACCAACTAGCTTTTGCCCGCGGCTTCGCCCGCGTTTCCTTCGGGAACACTGCTTTTTCACGGAACGAAAGGTATATGTCTTTCTCAATACTTCTAGCTATGTATATGCAAAATTTCAGAAAGATCGGTTCAGTAGATAGGTCGTGAAGGAGTAACAAACAAACAAACTCACTTTCGCATTTATAATTTTGGTATGATTAAAAATTTAAAAGAACCGACGATACAATTTATTTTTAGTAGTGAGGGTCGAATTATTTCTTTTATTTTTATATGTGGGGGGGGGGGGCACATATTATTTGCAGATATTAGGTTTTATTATTACCCCCAGAGCTTTTTCACAGCTCAACCGATATTCATTGAACATAATATTTTGGCATTAAAACATAAGGCTAAAAAGTGCAGTTGAAAATTTGCATGCTATAAGTTTATGGCTGTGTAAGGGATAATTTTTATCTGTTTGATCACCTACTACTACTTTATTTGCATTTGTACCTTATACAAACGCAAATAAAGTTCTATTCTATCCGAATAGAACTCACAAACAAAGACTAAATAATTTAGTGATGTGCCATACCAGCGGCGCGCAGTCTCCGTGCAGCGCGTGCAGTGCAGTGACTCGTGAAGTGGCGCGCACCACGCCCGCCCTCAGCAGCGCCGCAGCAGCGCTTTCTGTCTCCGCTGTCACTTGTGCCGCTCGCATTGACGCCGATAGTTGTGTCTGTCGAATAACATCGTCAATATAATGAGGGGATTAAAAATTATGAATTACTGGGAGAGATTTCTTTTGAAATAAGTACCACCCTTGTATTAAATTTACTTTAAATATGTGTTCATTGGTTTATGTATTTTATGTGTACATACATTAAGTTAAGAGAGGTTTGGGGACCATCAAATGGTATAGTGACCGCGGAAAAAAATGATACATACCAACACCGGTGTAAATACTTATACATGGTCAATTGTACTAAACTTTATACAAATCACGATGCGAATTATATTAACTGACTGTGGTTAAGGCGTTGCTGAAGACCCAGAAGTCGTAGCCGTGGCTAGTTTCATTCTCAAAGTCAGCAAAGTGCATTATTTATTTATTTATTAAATTCATGTACACTCAAATACAAACATAGAAACTTAAACTTATAAAATTTAGTACAAAGGTTCACTTGCAGCCGACATAGGAACTCAAAAACAAATAAGCAGTTTGTTGGCTTAATCATTTTTCGTTGGCACCTAAACCTGTAAATAATGGTTTAGTCCTTACGTTCTCATTGTGCGCCTGCTCCAGCTGCTTCTCCAGGCGGGAGATCTCGTGCAGGTGCACCTCGGAGAACAGGTCCGCGTGGTGGTCGCCCATGGCCGTGGCCAGCTCGGCAGCCGTCGACCCGCCGGGCTCGCCCTCGTCTTCTGTGCTGTCTTCTGGCATACCTTGTCGACGAATGACAGAATTATGTCATCATAATTCATATTAATATTTTAAGTGCTAAAATCTCGCTCGGACTATCTGTTACGCTTTTACAGCTAAACTGACGGACCGATTTTGATGAAATTTGGTATAGATATAGTTGAAGACCCATAGTCAAACATAGACTACTACTTTAGGGCGCGATATAACAGAGTCCCACGCGGGCGAAGCCGCGGGCTAATAGTAGAGACATAAAAACACACATTTCCTATTAAATATGTAAGAGGCCTATGTCCATTTTTTTACATCAGGACAAATAACACAGATTGAGTTAGTCCCAAAGGAAGATCGAGACTTATGTTATGGGATAGTAACTCAACGATACTATATTTTATAACAAATACATAAATAGATAAATATCCAAGACCCGATCATTATTCATCTTGACCTGATGATGATATTTTTTCTGATTGAGTACCGGGTTCGATTCCCTGGTCAGGTCAAAAATCTTAAGGCACCCGGTACCTCCTAAGTAGCGGTCAGGCGGCGCATGTTAACCGTTACGCCACGTAGGTAGTCAAAACGAAAAATACTTATCGAAATGAAAAATAATATTCAAAAATTATAACGTTGTCAGAAATGAACATACCTCGTATACTATACGCCAAGTTGGTGATATTATAGGCGGCTTCCCTGCTAAGGTGCGCGTCGAGTTCCTTCTTGGCCGCGAACTTGGCCTCCCGCTCGGCCTGCAGGGCTTCCAAGGCCTCGGCCAGCTGCCTCTCGGCGATCCGCCGCAGGGCTGCGGTCTCTTCTGCTGCGGCCCGCGCGTTTTCCGCCTCTTCGCGCAATTGACGGACCTCATGCTTGAGACCTTCAAACTCAACCTATTGAAATACAGTATGTTGTTTTAGAGAAAAGTACAATAAATAACGGTGCCATGTAATAAAAATTGCAATATGGCAATATTTCGAACCTATGAAATGATAATGAAATAACCCTTTTTATTTATAAACAAGTTTTCTACTCTTTGCCTAAATAAATTTTAAAGCAAATAATATAATGTGATAACCAATTTAATTTTGCAGATTTGCTATAAGTACGAAAGTTAATGCTGTAACACTTATTCATTTATTATATGAGTGTCTTTTCTATTTTTTGTTTAGTAAGTAGAGAGGAGTAAAACTTTAGTTTTTAGGTAACATAACGTTGTATATAAAAAACTAATATTATAAATGCGAAAGTCTGTCTGTCTGTCTGTCTTTCTGTCTGTCTGTCTGTCTGTCTGTCTGTCTGTCTGTCTGTCTGTCTGTCACCTCTTCACGGCTAAACTGCTGGACCGATTGTGATGAAATTTGGTAGGGATGTAGTTAACAACCTGAGGTCAAACATAGGCTACTTTTGGGCGCGATATAACCGAGTCCCACGCGGGCGGAGCCGCGGGCAACAGCTAGTAAAAAATAAATTTAAATATGGGCAACCTTAACAATACACACAATTTCGTGACAAGTATGTCCTTTTCAATTACTTCAAACAAGATAATCAAATCCTTTATGCTGAGCAGACGGTGCGTCATTATTGCAGATTTATGACTCAGGAAAAGCAATGAAAAAATTAGTACTAATATAATTTCATCACCACTTTGTACAATGGGATGTAGCCAATGCAAATAATCGTCGCAACATAGATAATGAAATGGGACCATGTATTGATTTATGCCTTCATTTCGCCAGCCGTTACCTTTTTGCGAAAATTACATGATTTCTTATGAGGTAAAGAAGAGCGCGTCGTCGTCCTTATATTAGTTCAGTAATTATTTCCTCTTCTTAGCGAGTCTACTCTGACAAATTTATATTTGTGAGGACCAGAACTCCGCCACTGACAAGGCGTTGTCAGTGCCTTCGTATAGGTCCCCAAGCGTGCAGGTGGCTGGGCACGCAGGGCACGGTAAAAGATGTGCCATGGTCTGGGGAGAGACACCACATCTGCAGGTCTCCTCTAAGTAATTATCTGGAAATTTGTTGTTTCCTTATTTGTTGGATCATTACATATGCAAGACAGTTACATACTGTTTCTGTGTGGTACAAGGTCAGATCTTCTTCTTCTATCGTGTCAATGGCTATAAACTATTTAAACATAATATAATAAAGCGCACAAACCTGGGAAGAACTCAAGGTCCCCGATGTCCACCAGCAGCCTCTGCTCCCTCTGCGGGGCTTCCCTTAGCTCGGCCGAAAGATTTGGTACAAATTCAGAAATGAAGCACACAAACCTGGGAAGAACGTAGAGCAGACACTTGCTTCTGCAGCGATATGTTCTCATCCTCAAGGTCCCCGATGTCCACCAGCAGCCTCTGCTCCCGCTGCCTGGCCTCCCTGAGTTCCGCCCTCAAGGCGGCGCGTTCCGACTCCCTCGTCGCCTTGTCCGCGCCGAGTTCGGAACTCTCCGCCAGCAGGCGGTCGCGTTCGCTCACCACGCGCTCTAGCTCGTGACGTAACTGTCAACAAAATCACAACATAGTATAAAACAAAGTTGCTTACCGCTGTCTGTCCTTATGTATGATTAGATCTTTTAAACTACGCAACGGATTTTGATGCGGTTTTTTTTATAAGAGTGATTCAAGAGGAAGGTTTATATGTATATTACATGGTATTATACAGCATTGCACCCGTGCGAAGCCGGGGCGGGGCGCTAGTCATAGATAGAAATGTTTAAAAAAATTAAAGACGACTTTGAATATTTAAGATTTACGTTGTTTATGTAAATAAATACAGAACTCATTGTATACAGGCTTACGGCCTACCTGATAGTAAGCCGTAACCATAGTCTCCTGCGTTTTCTGAAGTATACATACATTCAACTTTTTTAGACAGCAGATTTAAAATGTGCTGCATACATACACCTATCTCTTTAATCCATACTTCCATACTAATATTATAAATGCGAAAGTCTGTCTGTCTGTCACCTCTTCACGGCTAAACTGCTGGACCGATTGTGATGAAATTTGGTAGGGATGTAGTTAACGACCTGAGGTCAAACATACTACTTTAGGGCGCGATATAACCGAGTCCCACGCGGGGCGAAGCCGCGGGGAACAGCTAGTAATATTATAAATGTGAAAGTCTGTCTGTCTGTCACCTCTTCACGGCTAAACTGCTAGACTGATTGTGATGAAATTCGGTAGGGATGTAGTTAACGACCCGAGGTCAAACATAGGCTACTTTTGGGCGCTATATAACCGAGTCCCACGCGGGCGGGGCCGCGGGCAACATCTAGTAATATTATAAATGCGACAGTCTGTCTGTCTGTCTGTCACCTCTTCACGGCTAAACTGCTGGATCGACTGTGATGAAATTTGGTATGGATATAGTTATGCACTAGGAGTCAAACATAGCCTACCTTTCGGGCGCGATATAACTGAGGCGCACGCGGGCGGAGCCGCGGGCAACAGCTAGTAAATAAAATATAAATGAAAACCAATGGATCTGCAAAACATACCAAAATCAACCCCTATTTCATATAGTTTAATCATGATTGGCTACTAATAGCTTAATAAATCGGCAAAATATATCAAACGACGTTAGTAAGCCAGCAAATAAATAATAAAATTCTAGGTAGAGGTCGGCTGTTTGAACAAGCACTTTGTTGATTAGTGGTTGTATATGTATACTTTTTGTTTATGAGTGGAGGGTGCGGCCGGCACCCCGCAACGAAACGTAACGTTATATTCGTGACTCTTAGACAGATGTTAGATTGCTGTATTCAATTTGTATTAGTTTTATTAGTCTATACGTAGAAAGTTGAAAAATTTTGGTAGTTATAATGTAATTATCGTTTGTTTATCTCGATTCTTCAAATCAAATTGCTTTATTGTCGCCACTTTCGCATACATTTTCAACTTCTATGAAATCCTTGTTAGTTTTGTGCAAAAAGGGTACTTATTCAATTGTATCCCCTGTGTTATTGTTTTTATACATTCCTATACAATCGTACTATTATTGTCTAAAAACTTGATTAAAAACTTCGTTGCAAATGTTTTATCAATACAGTAAACAAATAAATACACAGATACCTCTCAATAGGTACTACAACCTAGAGCAACAACAGTATTCATAACCCCCTAATCTGGAATCTGAACATCCAACAACTCTCGTCCAAACAAAATTAACGTCAATTCATGAATATTCCCCACGTAGAGTTAGGGTTAGCTGAACGAGGCGCGGCCGCATTCATGAGCTTTGGATAATTAACAGATGCACGCTACGTCTAGGTAGGATGGCCACATTGTAGAGTTATTAATGAGGTGGATGGTGTGGGATATGATCATGAACTCACGGATATTAGTATTTATAAATACGAGAAAAAAATAACAAGAATCTATAAATAGGTTCTTGTTATTTTTTTTTTCTCTCTCTTTATTTATCTATACTAGTAATACAAATCACTACATAGTATAAAACAAAGTCGCTTTCTCTGTCCCCATGTCCCTTTGTATGCTTAAATCTTTAAAACTACGCAACGGATTTTGATGCGGTTTTTTAAATAGATAGTGATTCAAGAGGAAGGTTTTTATGCCCATGCGAAGCCGGGGCGGGTCGCTAGTATAGTATTTAGAACGAAATGAAATGAGTACAGGTACAGAGTACATCTTTATTTAATCCAACATAAAATAAGACTATAATGTTTGGCAATCCCAACTCTTAGACCTATCGGCTAATCGGCATATTTATTTATTAGAGGTGCAGCTATAATGAAATAGCGGTTTTTTTTGTAAATTGTTAGCGATTTGTATTTCACTTAGTCACATCATGGATCTAAAATAAATGACAAATAATTTGTGTCCTTCTGATCACAAATCAAACAAACAAATTTAAAAATAAAATAAAGCAATATGTATTGTATATAAAAACACTTTAAACTATTAAATTTCCGAAACAACCCTAATTTGGTAGCTTTTTCTCCGACACTTCATACACCGATTAACATAAAGAATTCCTAAAACAAGTGCTAGACTCCCGTATACGATGATTTAACCTAAATGCAATGTCAAGGCCCATACACCGGTTGCCGTCGCCGGCGTGATAAAACTATCGACCTACTTCGCACTTGCCTAGACATAAATTACTAATGCATACGTGTGCATGAAAAATGAGATTTCATGTCTAGAGCTCACACCCGAGATTCGGTGTTTCGCTGTGTTTGGAAGTAAGTTTTAATTTCGTGATAAAATTTAGACACTATCCAATAATGTCTATGTAAATATAAAACACGTCAATTCATCGGTTCATATGGGACACAAATATAGACAAATCACAGAAAAATTCACATTTGCATTTATAATACTGTAGTATAGTATGGATTCTAGCTGTTACGGATTATCGATTCAAAGTGATTGTTCAAATTTTATCGAAATGTGTACCGCCGTATTAGTACGGTAGAATAGCAAACTCCAAGTTTTCTTTTTACATGTTTATGGTACGTATTAAAAATATTTTTATTCTACGTATATAATAAATAGAAAAGTTCGGATGTAATGATTCAAAGTTTGAGAAACATGATAATGTTACTCAAACTTTGAAAAAATTTGCTATGGGCAAAGAATTTGGAATCGCGCGCGGTCTACAAGGTAATTTTTATATTTTTATCTAATGGTATGGGTAAAGTTTTAGACCCGATAAGCCACTTTATGGCATGATAGAACAGAGTACACGAGGACGAAGTCACAGAATATATAATAGTACTAACGTAATGGAGTCGCGGGCAACAACTATTATGGTCAATAGTATTTATAAAACTAAAACTAAAACAGCAATAAATATTTTAGTACCAATACAATTCCATATGCAGCTCAGCAAGAGTGTGATTAAATGATAACAAACACAATCGACCTATAAACCGGCACTTGTCTTTGCAATACGTATATAGCAACTTTGAAAAGAATAATTTCTTTTGAAATATGCATAGAATTTGGAATCACGCGCGGGGCAAATTTTTTAATCTATGGAAATATGTCTACTTGTAGCTATGACCACAAACTAATATATGATCGAATCCGTGATCAATTAGGTTATGGGACAAAAAATATAGTGGAAATCTCTTTACGATGTCAATATAACAAATCACGAACGAGTTCCGTTCGTACGTTTCCGGGAAAATTCCCGTAAACCTTGTTTTCCAGCGCAATATCAATCACTACGAACGAGACTGATACGCTTCAGAAATCGGGCTAGGCGTCAGTGATAGGGGCGGATGTTGCTCCCACGAAGCAAATGGTTGCTCCTATCCTCGACGTGGTGAGACCCTTTGACCGCCGTGGACACCTTTAGGCGTCCAGCGAAAACTGTCCTGAGACGCCAACGACTTCTTAAGTAGTCGAAATTTGTATCGCATTCCCACAAAAAAAAACTTTACTTTTGTACTAAGCTCATTGAAATAATATCGTTAGGTAGCTTGATTATTCGTCAAACTTTGGTTTAACCTAGGCGGAATGAAGAAAAAATATAAAACAATTCATTTATAGCTTAATTTACAATTACCTAAAATTTAATGAAAATACACTATTACGTAGCGCCAACGACATCTTTAAGTGTCGCGTAGTGATGGGAAATTGTATTTTTTTTACAAGTACCTACATTGAATTTTTCTTATGTTATTGTAGTGGGTATACCTATCTATCTATACAATATAAACGTGTTTTTATTGCTCTCAGTTTTCTGAGATCTGAAGTAGTCGTAGTAGTGTCATTGCCTAAATATGGCAGAAGAGAGACCATCTTCGCCGTCGATATTATTCGCATTCTCAAGTCGTAAAAGAAAGTATAGAGAAACAGAAAATTCAAATAATAAGCAGACACAAACAGAATACACTATTACAGATACTATGGTGTACAGAAAAACTTCAAAAAAAGGAAATATTTCTTATTCTACTCGTCATTTGCCCAATGTTAATTTTGACGATAGAAGACCATCTGATAAAAGGAATGAAGACTTTGCAAGGTTGGTGGCCTTTGAATTAGAGCGTTTGCCAGAAAACAAACGTTCAAATGCCTATCCGCAAATTTTAAATCTTATAAGACTGTTGAGAGGGGACCCTGATTTGGACCAAGTGATAGAATTTGTACCAATCCAAAGTGAAAGTGAAGGAGAAGAAACGGAAGAACAATCAATACCACTCAATGTAGCTCTGTAATAGGTAATTAATGTTAAAGTTGTTGAAGTTACGTATACAAAAGTGTTTTATATTAATTTCCTAAACCTCTAAATATTTAGCATCATAAATAATTAATAAATAACGAAATTATTCACTTTTTTCCTAAAATGTCAATATTATAATTATATACCTTCATGTTATCGATAAAAATTAAGGACGTTTCTATATAGTTTTACAATTAACGTCCCCTATACGCCACGGACGCCTTTAGGCGCCCGCTTGTGACGTCAGAAGCGAATCCAATTTATCGACTAGTGCTTGCAAGATGTGGGTAGAAAAATAAATAAAATATATCGAAATACCCGTGAATCATTTGTTGGTTTATATTCATATTGTATGTATCTTTTCCTGTGGAAGTTGTGATTTGTGATAATAAAAGTAACTTTACGATGGAAAATGACGATCTCATTGCAATTCTGGAAGGTGTGGAGAATGTCGAACAATTTATTGCTATTTCTGATGAAGATTCAGATCTATCAGATTTTGAGGTAAGTTACAGTAATTACTTATTGACCGAGCGAGCGAAGGTCTCTAAATCGAGTTGGGGGCGAAACACATTGTTTGTATGTATGTATGCAAGTATGTATGTATGTAAGTATGTATGTTTGTTTGTACCGCGATAACTGCCAAACTGATGGTCCGATTTTGATGAAATTTGGTAGGCATGTAGGAAATATCAATAGAATTTTCAAGTTCGTTGGGCATCAAAATCGGTTTAGTAGATTTTGAAATATTAATAAAAATATCCGCAAACGAAACCATAGCGCGTTCTCACTTCGTATAGCGCCATCTAGGTGATACTTATGGAACTAAATTATGTTAGTAATATCGAAATAAGACCTACTGGTCGAAATCAGACCTACCTAGACCTAGAGGTTGTAAATGATTTGTAAACTAGAAAAAAGCTCAACGCTGCTAAAGAAGTTTTCACTTCAAAACGCGAATAATAATCGCGAGGTCTAAGGTCGCGGCGAACTACTAGTATATTAATAGCTACATACATGACGATTATTTCATTATACCTACTTATTGTAGAATTGTTTTTTAGGACCTGACTACTGAGGAAAGTCAAAACATTTCTGCTGGAGAATATAGTTTTCAATGGTCGTCCGAAGCCTTCGAAATTAAAAACGAGCCATTTGATGATTTTTTTAGCGGTATTTCGCCGTCTATGATGTCGTCGGTCTCATCAGAATTGGATATTTTTTTACATTATTGTAATGAAGCTTATGTAGAAAAAATTGTTGAATTTACCAATAGTTATCAGCAATATGTTGTTAGACATATTGATATAAAACTTCATTCAAGATTAAAAAATTGGTATCCTGTAACAGTTCCAGAAATGTATACATTTTTCGCTGTGTGTATGTTAATGACAAGAAACAGCCGGAATACGATTGAAGAACACTGGTCTACTAACCCATACTTGCATTCCGGCATATATGGTAGTCTTATGTCGAGAAACCGGTTTTGTACAATTCTAGGCATGTTGCATTTCTGCCAACCAGGCCCTAGGACTGAGGAAGAAACTATATTGTCAAAAATTATTTACCCAGTAAATCATGCTCGTCATACATTTAAGAATAGTTTTATACCATACGAAAAAATTTGCATTGACGAAAGTATTGTACCATTTAAAGGGCGACTTCTTATTAAACAGTATCTTCCCAAAAAAAGAAATCGTTTTGGTATCAAGCTCTTTGTTTTAAGTGATGTGTTGTCGGGAATAATCTTAGATTTTATCGTATACTGCGGCAAAGACACGGAATTAACACATTTTGATAATTTAGGCGTAAGTGGCTCAGTAGTTGCAACACTTCTAGAAGATTATTACGGTGTTAATAGGAAATTATACATTGACAATTGGTATTCAAGTCCAAAATTGTCTATATTTTTAAAGCAACGAAGTATACATACATGTGGTACAGTAAAGCCGAATAGAAGCGAAATGCCAAAATTTAAGAATTTAAAAAAAGGAGAAAGAGAAGCTTTGTATTCTGACCCTATAATGGCTATGAAATGGCGTGATAAAAAAAATATACATATGTTAACAACTATTCATAAAGACGAAATGGGGCCAACAGAAAAAATGGATCCAATGACTGGTTTGCCTAAACTGAAGCCTGAGTGTATCATTGACTATAATAAAAATATGGGTGCCGTGGATATCTCTGATATGATGTTAAGCGGTCTACAATGCATAAGAAAAACCATTAAATGGTATAAGAAACTATTTTTTCACATCCTAGACTTACATTTGCTGAATTCGTATCATATCTATAAAATAACTTGCAATGACGATTTTAGCCCTAGTTTCAGAAAATACCAATTGGTATTAATAGAACAACTTGTTCAGAAATATGGTGAGCAATCAGTTCATAAAACATTACCGTCTACATCTCGTGCCTTAGAACAGCCTACGCGATTTTTACCCGGAGATGCAGCTCGACATATGCCGTCATACATTCCCAATCAAAAGAAACTTCGCTGTAAACTTTGTGCTCGATCTAAAAAACGACGCAACACCAGATACATGTGTGCAGTGTGTAAAGTGGCACTTTGCGTAGTGCCATGTTTCCAGCTTTATCATAAAAAATAATAATTATAATGTCTTTCTTTTCACTTATATTTTATTGACCTAGCGAGCGAAGGCCTCCAAATCTATAGTTGAAGCAAAATACCTTTTTTTATGTAAGTAGGTAGGTATATAGAAAAACTAGCTGACTGCTCGCGACTTCGTTCGCGTGGATTGCTTTTGGAGTTTTTTATGAAGACTGATGCTGTTTTGAAATTTTTTCCATACTAACTTTCAACCCCCTTTTCACCCCTTTAGGGTAAAAATTTTTCAAAATCCCTTCTTAGTGTGCGTCCGCATTTTGAATTAAAACAGCTGTCCAAATGTCACGCTTCTACCATTAGCGGTTACGGCTGTGCGTGCGTCTATACGTCAGTGGTAACATCTCCTTATATATATATAGATTGGTTCTGTTTTTTGAGATAGGTATTCAAAAAAGGTGTTGCGAGGTCAAAATTTTCTGTACTGGTGTAATGTGATCGAATTTTTCGCTGGAACTAAATAGATAAAATTACACTACTTAGTAGGTAATCGTTTACTGCTATCATAATTTTATCTATCGTGCTCGCGGACAACACTATCGATTTAATAAATTATCTCCGAAAAGGTACACTACTGACGCCACGGACGACTAAAGGAGTCGCCTAGTGATGTGAACAATCGATGTCATTTAATCATTAAAAAGGTTTTTTTTATGTGTGTGTATATTTGAATTGCATTTTTTTTTGTTTAAAATCAAGTAATATGTATTGCTTGATGTATATGTGTGGTAACGGGAAAAAATAAACAAGGAATAAATAAGGTTCGTTTTTTTTAAATATTTTTTTCGATAACTATTTACCCAACCCTATCCTCAAAGTGCCGCCGTTTTCGCAAAAAGTACCCGTGGCGTCGGTGACACGTTTGTCGGTTTTGCTTATGGCGGTCAAAGGGTTAAGATATTAAGACGTTTTCACGATTGTTTCTGATTGATTCGCGAACGAGTATGTCCCTTAACAATAGATTTTCTATTTAATTGTGTCTGGATTCTGATAACCAACGGATTAAGATGGCAAAATTAATTATTTTTCTCTGTACCTCTTACTGATTTGTCGCGGATGCAGATCTTATCAAATTATGATTAAATTTCCCATACAGGGAAAAATTAAAAATAAGGCGGCGAAGTTATACATTTTGTATTGTGATGCCACCGGGAAATCGGAAGACTAAAAGAAAGCAGGTAAAGCAAGACAGGAAGAAAAAAAAATCAAAAATTATTCACAAAAATGGAGTAAAAAAAACATTTGTAACTGGTCAAAGTCAATATAGGCTCGAGAAGAAGAAATCATAAAATAATGACTAGACGGAGCAAATTCGTTTCGCACTTTAGCTCCGATAATGGCTGCAATGCTTTTCAGGTCAGGCTAGTTAACGTCAAATGGATTCGATTAACTACCTAATTTGTTCGCAGATTCTAAGAGGGTTCGTTTATTATTTAGGTAATCACGCGCGACCCTTGGATAAAATTATATAATACGGCCATTTATTTATTGAAAACTAAATATAATACCCTATTTAAAATAGAACCTGCATCTCTACACACGAGTGTCGTAAATAGTTTATACACTTACCAGAGCCATTTCCATCTATGCTAAAATTATTTACTAGAAAATAATATTTTTACTTTATAATTACGAGATACGTTTAACCAAAACTGAAATCTTTAAAAAGTCTATCGGGCTTCGAAAATAGTTCACAATGAAAAATGATGGTGATGGATAATAAATTGTAAATTGAATTTTCCTTTTCACGATTTCTTTGCGACATACCCTCATTTAACTTTCATTAATATTTCGTTCTCACAAAAGATCACGACTGAGTAAACCTGTAAATGGAATTTAAACAAACCCTTGTTTATTTCGATGGCAAGCCGCCAAACACACGACAAACGTCAACAACGCCCCATTATCTGTGTAAACATTGCTGAAATATAATAACTAACAGCTTGCTTATTCTTACCCGAAAAGGACAACACAAAATCAAACACAATACCTCTTCACCTTCGTTCATGTTGGTCGATTTTCATCTGTTTATCGCCGCTCATGTCACACGTCCCGTGTACGCACTTGGCACGGCGTTCCGCACAATTCAAATAACTCTATGCACTACAAACTTTTGCATTTCGGAAAAACTACACACCATTGAGTAACGCGTGAATATGTGAATCAAGGCCGGGCAAATAAAAATGTATTTCTGGACCAGTGTTATGGATTCCCAGCTGCGCTTACGCCATTCGCGGCGTTACGTCACTGCCGATAAGGATAGTTTTTGCTCACCGTTTTTATATTAAAATAAACAATTAATCACGGTTGGAAAGTGGTGTGCACGTTAACGGTGTACTGAAAAATATTTTTTATTACGACCGATAAATTTTCAGTGCGTCGGGAGCCGACGACTCACGCGCACTGTTGGAGGGTCCAGCACGACGATGATTCACATCAATTGCTCCCATTTCATTAACGGAGCGTAGGCATTATTCGTCACTTCGTCTGGGGAAACGAAAACTTAAATAAGATAACGACACAACGAATTTACCTACACAGTCTAACAGAATTATGAAGATATCTGTATTTAGGAGATGAGAGAAATTATTTGATAATTTTATATGATCATATGGGCATCCATACATGGTACAGGTATGGATGCTTAGCCATTGATCGTTGCCATATGATCAGAAAAGACACACACAGCAGAAAAATAAGCAAAAAACAACACATTATAATCCAGGGAGGCAGACGCTAATAAAGTCTATATTTTTCGCATATTTTTACACATATCCCAAAGACCGCAAACCTGATATTAATTTCTCCTGTTACGGCTAAAAGTTGGATAGCAAATAGCGCAATTTACGATTAGCCAAACAAGATTTTCTTAAAATATGTCTTACTTAGACAAATTCTGCAATATTTACATTGCTTACAGAATAGGACACCAACCTTTAAAAACCCACGATCATTGCTAGCTGCTAAAGATGGTAAAAGCCAAAAGAAATAAAGCCCGATAAAGCAGAATCTGCTTGATAAAATATCTAGCCAGCTAATTATATTCTGTTAATCCAGCCAGCCAGACATACCTAGACTATATCAGTAGTGAGCTCAATAAGTTGTTACGTTTTCATCCTATGATGTCTTAGCCGACAAAACCGCAGTCCGTTTTGTCGAAGATCGTGACAACAAGTGTACATACTTATGAAAGTGTGTGTGTAAATACTTATGAAAGTATTCCAAGAATTCATCATTTAACGGGAAAATTAATCCTTTAAAGGTTTACATGAATTATTTTTAGTTTTATTTTGTGTGCACCTTCACATCCTATGATGTGAAGGTGCTCATCAAGATTTCAACAATAATTGACGTCTGGATTTATGCCATTTTTGAAAAAAAAATGGGCAAATCGCTAATATTTTAATATTAATGTACCTATCTTTTGCTTAAAAGGAAATTTAACCTACTGTCATTACGGTAACAAATAAAATTGTAGGCGAAATAAAGTAGCAATTTTCTTTATTACGCCGATTCCCACGGTTCGGTATTCGACGATGTTTTGTAGTGCTTATTTGAAGTATTCATGAGAACTAAATAATAATAGGATATATCTCATTAATTAGTTAACAGCTACATCATTCATTAAAAATAAGCGCAGCGATTATCCGCGATTTCACGCGAGGAAATGTGGCCATTATAAGTAAGAAGTTAAATTAATTTATGCAAACTCACGTCCTGTTTTAATTGGATACTGTGTGCTTACGGTGCTTAAATCTACAGTCCTGTGAATACCTTCCCGGTCCTGACACATAAAACATTTCAAATACTTCTTTAAAATATTTCGTACGGAGTTTAAGCCTTATAAAATTGACACCGAGACACCAGTCAACTGGTGTTCTCGTATCGTATCGTTACGTTTTAGGCATTTGGTTTTTACTACTTAATATTTGTACAGGTTTTGATCCCTCTTGAAGTTCTTGATCATAGCAATTGACTAAAAAACAATACACCTCTCTCAAGATTCAGGATATTATATACAGATTTTTTAAATTTAGTAGTTCCGAATATTACACCCTATACACAAACTTACGAATACTTATTTTTAATATTTACTTCATATACTATGTATGTGAACACACACAGGTTATATCGCGCCAAACCTTTATATGACTCCCGACGGACGGATAGACAGACAGACAGCCTTTAGGATCTTCTATACAAATAAATGAAATTGGAGTGTCTGTTTGTAATATTAAAATTAAGCGCTATTTAATAAATGCATATGGTTGTATACACGGCACATATGCCAGAATATCATTTCGAACAATATTTGTCTGTGTCTGTCTGTTTGTTACGGCTAATCTCTGGATCGGCTAGACCGATTTTGACGGGACTTTCACTGGCAGATAGCTGATGTAATAAGAAGTAACTTAAACTTCGTTTAATTTTACGCCGACGAATTCGCGGGCACAGCTAATAAATAATATAATGGTAATAGAAATATAGTATTTTAGTATGGATATAGATAGTTAGATTTTGTTTTCTGTTAGAATTACTTACAAATACTTCACCAAAATAATTATTCATCCATTCAGTTATAAAATGGTACTACAAATAAGAAGTATATAGATCAATTCTATATACTTCTTATTTGTAGTACCATTTTATAACACAAAAATAAAACTAACACAACTTTATATATAAATTGAGCATAGATCATCTCCCACACATGCTGATTTTGACGTGAATTATGAAATTAACTCCGTCCAGGTATATCCTTGAGGACTGGAAATGCTTTCCAAAAAAAGTAGTTTTCGAGTTGAAATTGTATCATCATTGTTATCAAATTGGTCCAGTTGCAGTCATAATATTTGATGACATGTAAAACTTGCCTGTTTTGTTTCTCCTTCCAGTTCCAATATTTGTAGTGTGAGAGAACTCTCCATAGCCGCCGACTCATTAAGGAGAGCATTTTCCTGCTCTATACCGCTTCTTGTGGTCACCTTTTGTGTTGTGTCCAGTTTCATGAGGGCCTGAAAGAGAAAAAGATGTTAAATGTACATTTCTACTTTACATAAACTTAAATACACCTTTACCTATTTACAAATAAAAAGAGCTTTATGCTTCATTTCAGCCTCTATAAAAAACCTATGATAGAAAAGTTTTCTAACTTAATCCACACTAGGCATGCTGATATATTGCCATTTCTTATAACGTTAGACTTGCTCATCATGATTTGTCCATAATCTAGTTTTTTGCCACTAAAATCTTTGTGGCACCGTACAAGATAAGAATCCTTCAGATCTTTTAGGATAGGACAGAGATTTTGATCAGGCAACAGTAAAATTTGCAAAAATAATTTTTAAGTGAAACTGACAGATAATTGCTAAGATAACACAATTGTTTAATTGTCTAGAAATTTATTCATACCTTTCTCAGAATCTTGTTATATTAAATTATGATAATCGTTTTTAAAATAAACTTTATATGCCTTAGAAAGTATTTGTAACTTTTAGTACAATTTTTGATTCATCATCATCCAAGAGAACAACTTTAGTGCATATTTTTTATTACACAAGGAACTTACATATGAATTTACATTTTTTTTGCATACCATAACAACATCTATGGTCACTTAAATCCATGTTAAAGATATGCAATATATACTAGCTGTACCGAGTCTCACGTGGGACGAAGCCCCCGCGGCTTCGTCCCACGTGGGACTCGGTTATATCATGCCCAAAAGTAGCCTATGTTTGACCTCAGGTCGTAACTACATCCCTACCAAATTTCATCACAATTGGTCCAGCAGTTTAGCCGTGAAGAGGTGACAGACAGACAAACAGACAGACTTTCGCATTTATAATATTAGTATGGATTATGAAGCAGATGTTCAAATCAAAACGGGCATGACAAATATTAAATTTTTTTGAATTAAATATTTCAAAAATATTTTTTATATATTTATTAACACGCAAAACAGATTACAATCCATTCATTGACAAAATATAAGAGTACAACATGCTTAGGTTCTGATCTAAATGGTAATCCAAAAGGTTGTGTGCCTATTAGCTTCAAAGCATTCTGTTTAAACAAAAGAGAGCTCTGGCATACAAAAACTAAACAATTATTTGTCTCAAATTATTTTGGATTCCAGCATTAATGATTGTAAAAAACAATAGATTTTACATTTATAAAATACTAGCTGTTCCCCGCGGCTTCGCCCCGCGTGGGACTTGGTTATATCGCGCCCAAAAGTAGCCTATGTTTGACCTCAGGTCGTTAACTACATCCCTACAAAATTTCATCACAATCGGTCCAGCAGTTTAGCCGTGAAGAGGTGACAGACAGACAGACAGACTTTCGCATTTATAATATTAGTATGGATTTTCATGCACTAACTAATAGAAAATGCTTTTAGATATTTTTCAATGTTAGATTATTTAAAGTAAAATATTTTACGTCATAACATTTCTTCTGGTGGTGAAAATAAATAAGTACATAACTAACAAAATAAGATAAAAATTACCGATGCGACATACGGTCTGTCTACATTAAGTACAACAAAGTTAAATGTAGGTTATATGAAGCATAAACTCCTTTCCACTGGTGATTTTTTGAAAGTAGTACACAATACGAATACAAAATGATTATGAGACGATTTAAATTTCAGCTTCTGCACTTTTTATGTACCCATTAATGCATGAAGAGTGAAAATAAGAAACAGAATGTAGGGCACTAACCTCTTGTGTGATTTTCAGTTCATGTCTTGTGTTTTCGTATATGCCTTCGAGCTCATCATACCTCTGTTGCAAGGCACTTTTCTCTTCCAGCAGAACCAGTCCCAATTGAGCAGATTGTATTTTCTCGCTGCTAGCCTGGTCGAGCTCTCGGCTAAGCCTCTCGATCTCCGCCTTCAGCTCGACCACCGACATATCGCTTTCAGCCGTGGCTGCCATCGCGACAGTTAAACGGCTATGAGCCTGGCCTGATCTTCATAAACAAAGTAAATAATCTCAGAAAAACAACAATATAAAACGTGTAAAATCAATTGCTTCTACATTCTCCCAAATGTAAAACGTCTTGACAGCTCTCAGTTCGTGGTAGGGATGCCCGATCTGAATCGATCTTCTGGAAGATCGATTCATTGAAATATGATTTACCGATTTTTTGAATCGATTCAATTGAATGCGATCTTCACCCAGATCGAATCGCATGCAAAGAAGATCATCAAAGTAAGATTACCTACCTACCATACATGACGAGATTAGTTTTAGTTTTGAGTTACATCTAATTGAGTTGAGCAGTATGTATAAAATATGAAGAAGGTAATAAATAACATTTTGTTTACTTTTTGCAGTGTGTTAGTACTCTGTAGTCTAGTTGATCTGATTTGTTTGTGATTCATTATTATAGCAAATCACCTTACGAAGTGATCTAGTTTTAGAGGTTGAGTGTATTTGACAAATTATTTTTCAAATAAATAAATAAAATAAATACTTTTTTAAGATGGTCTTTCAGTAAATACAGACGTTTGGGCGTTTTTTATGAAATGTGAAACGGGTGGGAAGTCCAGCGCGTTTATCTAGATTTTTTTTTTAAGTTTAAATGCAGATACTTGGAATCTGTAGCTTATTATTATTTTTGTTATAAATAAAAAACTTCCATGTTTGTTTACTATTTTTTTAATGAATCGATCTGATGAGAAGAGATCGATTCAAAGCCATACGATTCAGATCGGGAACCGATTCACGGGGTAATGATCCATTACGATCCAGAAAATCGATTCAAAGCAAAAAATCGGGCATCCCTAGTTCGTGGACGTTTTGATTGGTGTTGCAAGCATAAAGCCTCGCTAAACTGAATAAACATAAGAATCGATTAGAAGGATCGATTCATTTTATTTTTTTAGTAAAAGTTAATAAGTGGGATTATGTAGGAGTTAGAATTAGGAAAAACGTAGAGATAGAAAAGAAACAACTAAATAGAGAGATGAACCATTTACATCACGATCATCAGTGTGAAAAAGCTGGATACATAATCCACGAGTGCGAAAGATGCAATTTAGGGTTTGCTATCCTTATCGCAGTAGCCACCTATATGGGTCACGTCATGTAAATGAACGCTGGCGGTTAAGCTGAGCAGATGGCTTAGTACCAGGTCACCTGGGTGGCTACTACCATCTCTTGAAACCATGCAAGATCCAGTGAGTAAGGGGGATGTCACCTTACATCGTGTATTGCGCCCACTCGCTTACTCACTGGAACTTGCGTGGTTTTTAGAAATGATAGTAGGCCACATGTACTATACTACTAATTAATATGGAACACTTGGGGTTGGGGCTTAGCTTAGATCATGTACCTATTGAATTACCTAAAGCGTGGCTTCATATAACCCATAGCAATGGATAAAGCTATAGGTACATGATCTAAGAGTTGGTTGGGGTCAAGAACGACACCGAAAACGAATCAGTACGATTATATAGAAGGGAGTGGTTATGTCCCCTGTGACGAACCCCACTTGGAACCGCGCCTGATAGAAGTCAGAACAACATTTGAGCCCATAGATACATAAGATAGTTACACTTTAAATAAGTAATGTTTTTTCCAATTTTTAAAATTGTATATGTATTGTTTTGTTGTAGTCATAATAGTACAAAGACTCATTGTACCCTTTAAAACTGTGTTTAGCTTTCAGATCTTATGTGGTGTGCAAAAAAAAACAAAGTAGTGGTGTAAATCATTTTATTATGGATTCATAACATCAAATTTCAATTGACTATAGTAACAAATTTTTACAAAAATTTTACAATAAATAAATAATCACTATTATTGGATTTGTCAAGTGACACTGAATGTAATACATAGTGATAGAGGCAAATAATTTGGAATCGCGCGCCAAATTTCTTTAATCTATGGATAGAGCACTTTCTCAAACGTCAAACCTTAAGCACTGAAAAATAGTAGTAATACAACGCGTACCGTACGCCCGGGTATAAATACTAATCTTTTTTCTATAAAATAAAATCAAATTCAAAATCCTAGATAAACAGCAATAACTTATTATCGGTCAGTAAGACATTCATTTGATTAACATTCACAACTATAATTGACAATTTACTGTACCGTAAAATGCTGCAACTTTGCCTGGATTTTGGGGTTTTTTGTTCGTACAACTGAACCTACTTATTATTACGACTTTTCATGAGTTTAAGATGGAAAACAGACTTTATATCTGGCCAGGTAGGGCCCAAATACGTTTAAAACATGCTGTTTTTCGGAATAGCAAGAACTCAAAGTTGTAGGCAAAGTTGTAGGTAAAAGACGCAACATTGCCTAGAAGGATATCTCAATAAATAAAATGTCGATAATTTGCAGGATTTTTTATCCGGATACTAAGGGCACATTGTTGGTCCCGGCAGTTACACTATTGCCCTATAGGTAGTATTATTTTTTTCACAGCTAATAGGCAAAGTTGTAGCAGGTACCACAAACTTTCCATACAAAAATATCGTTGACACCAGGGTTGTCCTAAATAAAAGCAGAATATATTTTAAATATTTTTATTTATTTTTCAAAAATTTAACAGTTTGTAACGTAAATTTAAATCACTAATGAAACAAAATACTTGAGTGTCATTAAGGTGATACCTCGGTGAACACTAGCGCCACCGTCATTTAAAAATCATTACTCACTGAAAACACAAGTTATCAAAAATCCCTCTGCTGTAATTTTGATTCTGGATTTGAGGTTAATTTTAATCATATTCAATTATTAAATTATAGCTCCATATAGTTACAAATGGCAAAACTACTAAAAGTGGCCGTTTTAATCAATAATGCAATTTGTAAACTATAGGAAATTATGATTTAATAATTTAATATGTTTAAAATTAACTTTAGATCCAATTCAATTTGTAGCATTTCCTCGGAGTAATCAGCGTAATTGCAAGCGCCTGGTTTTCTCCTGCTTTTCTTTTTTATACTTGTCATTTATCATATAACTACAAAAAAAAAATGAAACTTCTTAGTGGCTACACTCCTAATAGAAGGGTCATGGTTATAAATTGGTACCCTATTATATTATACCGGGCACAATTGCAAACTCCAGACTGCTATTAAAAAAATACTTAAATATGCTTTGTCAAAATTACAATATCAGGTATGAAATCATTAACGTTAATGTGTGGTACTTAGTGCCTAATAAGAATATAATAGTGTTAATGTAGTGAACAATACAGTTAAATGAAAGCACATTAAAAATATATAATTAATGAAATCCGACAAGTGATAACCCTAGACCCAGGCAAAGTTGTGTCACTCAAGTTTCCAAAACAGTACACAACATTGCCTACTAAGTTATTTTGATGAAATGGTGTCCTTTTCATAAAAATATTAAATAATACGGAAAAAAGACAATGTTTTCTTACCTTGGGACGTTATTTCTGATTAATAACACATTTTCTCTTCGTAAAACTGCAAAAGTTAGAGGCCACTACAATTTTTCACCCACACGCGCCGGTTTTTGTCGCACAACTGACAGAGTAACAATGGAGTTGCTATTGTAAAAAAATAAAAATATGTTGCCCTAATAATGTAAAATTTGTATCAAATGGTAGAAAATAGGAAAAAACGAAGCAAACGCAAAATATCGCAATCGAAACGAAAAAGGCAAACTTGGGCTCTCTTGGCAAAGTTGCAGCATTTTACGGTACCTAAAAGTAGTTGAATGTATTATACATTTCATGATTACAACTTATCCTATTGATCTTTTACACATTTAGAACAATAGGCTTGTGTCCATTAAGAATAAATATAATGGATAGGGGTTTATAATGATTAATTATATTATGGAGAAAATAACAAACAATTTTAATTATTAAAAGCGTTAAAGATTAATAATATTTTTTAAAAATAAATTTCGTAAAATGAAACCTTTAGTCACGTGACAGTGAACACCAATCAGAAAGCGTTACGTCACGCCGTGCGAAACTCCAATCTTGTCTTTGACGTTTCGAGTATCACTACCGGTTCTTGATACAATTTTGGTTTTTAACAACTAATATCAAGTTGATACAGTTTTTGCTAATTATAATTTGAAAGAATTAACCATGGAATCTGGATTCAGCAAAGCAGACAGTAATAATTTGCCCAGAATCGATGCCGTTATGCTTGGAAATTTTTTCGCGTCGAACAGTAACTTTTGCTCATCTGAATTTCGCAATGTTAAAACTTCCTTGTAAGTATAAAATATTTATTATAAGCTTAAGCTTAAGTGATATTTCAGTTCGGTACACAAGAACTTAATGTTGTGACGTACATTTTGCAAGATACTGTTTACTATTTTACTGTTCCCTTCATATGATACTCCATATAATTAGTCATATCATTTGGCAACTAGAATAATAAAAAGAGTATGCTTGTAACATTAATTAGAAAACTAAAATGAAACGTTCACTCCTAAAAGTGAAACAACTTAACCTGAACTCATGTATTTATTATTTAGAAAATAGGGATTCTACAAAACACATCTAGTTTGCTCGAATTAAGTAATAGATTGTATTGTGTGAAATACTTAATCAAAATGATCTTCACAAAAATACATTCTTGAACCTGTTGATAAAGTTTGTTTGTTTGTAATATCTTTATTGCTTTAAAATACATAGTAAATAGAACATTATTAAAATCAGAACACAATGGCGGACTTATCCCAGGAAGGGATCTCTTAGCATAAAGTATGATCTCTAAAGTATGAGCATCATCTCTTCTTGCAAGTTTTAGCCACTTTTTCCGTATTTCTCCATTGTTTGGAACATATATAAATAACTTGTTTGGCGTTTTTATAGTCGTGCTATCACACTGGGGCACTATACAGTACTTATAATATGAGAAATTTATTTTTAAACGATTAAAACTAGCTTTAACGTACGAAGACACGATCGCTCTTTGGTTTGTTTCGCACGGCGTGACGTCATTCAAGACGCCATGACAGTCTTGTGCGTTTTGGAACCAAATTGAAAAATGGTTTTTTAAAACGCGAAATTTATAATGTAAACGCTCGATTAAAAATAAATAAACCTTTTTTTTCGATAAAATGCCTAATAAGCTAAAATATTAAGCAGTTATTGAAATTTTGTCAACTAGCCTATTGAAATTCTATTGTTATCCCTGACTCTGATTGACAGGGAGTGCCTTAACTTTAATTTCTACATTCAAATTCTTATTGCTATGTCTTGGTTTTTAAAAATGAGCACCGCACAATATTTAGAGAAAGTAATTTCATTGGAATGTAATTTGTGTTTATTGCATATAATTTAAAAAAAGTCTTCCAAATAAATTTTCAATTACCAAAATTTTATAAGTATGTAAATTATTTTTTCAAGTTAGTCTTGTCTGTGAAATGTTTAGATTTCTTGCCGATACTCGATAAAGTTTATAATAAAACATAAATGTGAAACATTAATATGGGTTGGTAATATAACGGTATTTTATTTTCACAATATCAAATCTTCCAATACATTCTGCAGTTTCAAAAAAGCTTAGTTGTAAAATGATATTTTATAATAAATCATTCATATCTATGATGTAAATTTGTACTAAACGGTTTATCAAGAATAAATTATTCCTCCAATAAATAAATATACTGGTTACTTGGCACCAAAATGGCGGAACGTTACGTTAACTGATGATTATGTAGTACCTGCATGTTTTATTATATTTAAATTTAAGTGGTATATTATGAAAATTATGCTATCAAAAAATAAAAAATCGTCAAACTAAGCAATGCGAGCGGCAAAGCGCAAAAAAAAGTAAGCAATTCATTAATATGTGCCTAGTAAGTTATATGATTGTTTATTAGTGAGTGGAGATAGTGTGTGTGAGATATTAGAACTGAATTAAAGTAAAAAAAATTGGTTCTGTCTGCTTACGGACGGTAGTTTGACGTGACAACTTCAAACATTACAGTAGTATAATACGCAGGAGTCGATATAAGAGTCGAATATCGAGTATAAGACGTTGTCACGACAAAAAAAAAAACACGACTATAGACCTCCATGAGGGTACTATACTTTGATTTATATAATATAGACGTATTGCCCTATTTTACTCACTCTCGCCCTTTAAAAATCCGAATTTTATATTTATCTTACCATAAAAACATTACCCTGCCTTTTGGCTTCGCCATAATCGGGTAAAAGAAAAGAATGAAAGAAGAATACATCATAAAAATCCCTTGACTTAAATCCATTGCAAATATGTGCCTGGATCTAAAATGCGTGAAAGTATAAAACTAGTTTAATGTGATTTACATTGTTTGAATGTTTTATAGGTTGAGGAAAATACAACCTACCCCAGGGGGATTACTACCGTCTAAAACCATGCAAGAACGATTGAGTAAAGGAGATGTCGCCTTACACCATGTATTGCGCTATCTCGCTTACTCACTGGATCTTGCATGGTTTTAAGTGACTGTAGTAACCCCCCAGGAACGACGTTGCTCCTTACGCAGTAAAGAGCAATGGCGTCTTAAAAATGCCAATTACACAAAACTAGACAAAAACGATTATATTAATTCCATTGATTGACAATTATTTGTACAAATACCTACTATCCATTTCGGTAAAAATATTTCATACAGTCAAAAGATAATAAACCCTTGGATAGTCTTATTTAATAGGCTTCCATAATACGCAGAAGATAATAAGATATGACAAGAAAATACACTGTTAATTGCATTATTAAAAAACATGCATAAAAAATGTGGAACGGACACGCTTGAGCATATTTCAATCATTATAATGATTCAGTCTCTCTTCAAACAAATAATCACACAAAAGAACTTACAATATCTGGCGAGATTCAAAAGACATCGGTTACTACAAGTATCGCATACCTAACGAAATCGCAAATGATGTTTTCTATTCTATGAACTCGAATAATTTTGTTTTAGGTCTCAATCAATCAAGTCTTTTTGGTTCAGACAAAAACTACGAACAACGAAGCGAAATGTTTTATCTCTGTCACACATACGAAAACTTTGGTATTTTTTTCAAATTTTGTTTCATGTATTGAACGCATACACACTATCTATTTGTAATTTCCAAAGGTTGACTGGCAGGGAATGCTTATAGCATTAAGTTTACCTATGTAGCTCTTGGGTCACTAAAGTTTTAAATAAATAAATGAAAATCGTTCTCGGAATTCTTCTCGAAAATTGCTCCTAATCAAACTAGTAAAAGCGTAATCGCAATATATTTACGCACAAAAGTTGAGATAAAACAGTTTCGGTTAATGTCCATTTTTTCTCCTGAACTAAAAAAACCTTATTTGTTTAATTTTGTTCAATTAAATAAATTCTTATATCTTTACGGTATGCTATTAGGGCGAGAACGTTTATTCAGTTCACGATTTGCTATAGATTTAAATTGTAACGCGTTTCAGCGCAGTTATAAATTAGTTATTAATTAAGTTCAATAAGTCCTAGATGTTACAGGTTTTTTTTTTTTGTAACAGTTTACTTTAATATCTCCGTTAAATATCTATAATATTATATAATAAGTACCTACTATTCATACAAAAACGCTCGAAATACTTTTAATATTAATTACATTAATATCATCCAGGAAGATGAGGAAGACGAGCCCGCTAATACATTATACAGACAGATGAACTTAGTTACTACGTTTTTTATTTAAGATGCCATCATATTTATTCTAAATCTATCGTAAACTCTTGAGTGCATTCCAAACCCAGCAATGATACTAAAGGTTTTTCAAAAACTAATATTAATATCTATTTAGTCAAATGTCTTTTCAGAAATTAGTTCCCATCCTTAACAAAAAATCTAAAAAATAATGGCGAATGTTTTGAATTATTCTTAGTTTTAAATTAAATCAATTCTGCTAATTAGTTTGCATCATTTGATACGCACCCAAGAAATTCCAATATCAATTTAGAATGCGTACATGTCCATGTTAATTCTATTCATTCCTCCTAATTTTTGTAAGGTCTAAATTTATTCTAAATTATTAGAAAACATCATAGTATTCATAAGTACAATAATTTATTCAAATAAGATAAAATTTCTATCTATACCTGAATATGATCTAATAAGATAATGTTTTGTATGTGTACACACAGACTATAAAGTTAATTCATAAGAAACCTTTACCTTTTTCGTAATTCAAAATATACATATACCAATAATTCATATAATATTTATCTCTATGAATACATATAACACTACACAAAATTCTCTAATTTAACAATTTTTTTTTTTTAATATAAGATGTAAGTTAAGACATTTTCTAAGACTAGAGAAATAATTTATGAAAATTAAAAGTAATAATATCATGAATTAATAAATTATAATACATTTTCATCATAATTCAGCACCAAACACATTACATCAAAAAATACACGACTACTGAAATCAAGTAAACTATTGCACCTTATCTATTAATTAATTTTAACACAACTAAAATACAATTGGGTATGCTAAGTTAAAAAAATGATTTATTTTATATTTTTAACTGAAAGTTTAGACTATTTTTGGAAACTAATTAGATTTTTTTCGCTTAAATTATTATCATTAATTTAATATGATTGAATTTTTAAAGTTTTATAGTTTATGACGTCATTTTACTAGACGATGTTACCATTATATGTGTAGTGCCACAGTGTGGTCACAATAAAAACGAACATGCCTTTTATTTTACAATAATTTTACGGCCCTGGAAACAAGTTCATTAAGGCCTTTCTAGAAATTTTAATCTTCTTCAGTCCTACTTTTATCAAGTCAAAAACGTCAAGTCAGTAATCTATCCCAGTCAAGTAAGTCTATAGTCAGAGTCAGATGGCTTAATACCATCTCTTAAAACCATGCAAGAACGAGTGAGTAAGCGAGACAATACATGATATAAGGCGACATCTCCCTTACTCAATCGTTCTTGCATGGTTTTAAGAGATGGTGGTAAGCCACCAGGAACACGTCTTATCGCGCCAACTACTCCGAAACATCATCAAAATCAATCGATTGACTTGACATGACATTGAAAGAACATAGGTTTTTTTTTAATTTGTCCGTTTTACGGTCGTAATCCTAGTCGGAATACGAAGTGTGGACACGCACATACTTAGGATAAGAATTAAGGGTAGATGCAGCTTTATTTGCGTAATGACGTCATTAAGGTGTCGAATGAATGTTACAACTTCCACGGCATTTTTGAATATTTTACCGCAATCAATGTACTTTTCTTGTCGAAAATACAAAAATATGGTATAAAATCAAAATATCTCGAAATGGTTTTCGTATTTTAGTGTGTTAAAAAAATTTTGCATACCCAATTGTTAGCATGTTTACTAAACATACATACATATCTATTAATAAATTACATACTTTAATTTAAAGAAATCTAAAACAAAACCAAAAATGTGATTTGCATATTTTTTTTCTATTGTTTTATGTATCGATTATTTTCAAAACGATTTTTAATC
Organism: Apomyelois bistriatella; assembly: GCA_947044815.1. Taxonomy (NCBI): domain Eukaryota; kingdom Metazoa; phylum Arthropoda; class Insecta; order Lepidoptera; family Pyralidae; genus Apomyelois; species Apomyelois bistriatella. The sequence continues at coordinate 3,308,568 of OX345705.1, forward strand.
CAGTTTTTTAATCGATTATTCTGGCTGTGTTGCCAGTCACAAAATTACACTATGGCACAACCGGTGGATACGTCTCGTGGGGGCATGATAGGGGGTGGTGCGTTCATTTTTAGTGGTTCTGGTGGGGAACTAGGGGAATCTTTCCTCACCGACTGTTTAGATACCTCTTGGGCTTTCTGTGGCGCTGGTACTTTGTTTTCCAGTGAGGGCTGCGGCTTTGTTTTTGGTTCCTGTGTTAGGGAGCCGGTGCTCGAGGTTCGCACTCTTGACTTGATCATGGAAAGCCGTCGTTCGCGCGTGTTGATGAGCGAAGTTAAAAATGGTATTTGGTTGCTGATCGCGATCATGAACGGCTTGTAACCTAAGCTGTAAATAAATAACATTTTTTTTTAATAATTAAAAGTATTTGGGATTCCCCTTGCCGCGCCTGTGTCACATATGTTCCAAAGTTCGAAAAATCATACTATTAAAAAAACAGCCAAGCGCGAGTGGGACTCGCGTACGTAGGGTTCCGTACCAATATCTATACAAAAGGGCAAAAAATTACTGCCGTCTCATAAACATAAGTTGGTAAAACAGTAAATTGCGTGCGGATAGGCAATGAGCGCTGGCGATTATTATCATCATTTCGTGTAGGTGACACGGTCAATGTATGGTGTCAGTTTTTCGGAACCGCCTCTCGTCTCGGCCTCTCACGTGGTTCCTTTAACGACTACCAGATGGCAGCCGGGACCAACGGCTTAACTTGCCCTCCGAAGAACGGAATCATCTTTATTATTAGACAATCAGGTGATTCAAGCCTGCAAAGTCTGTCAAACTGGAAACAACTAAGCAAAGTATACTTTTCGTGGGAATCGAACTCACGACCTCCGGGTCTACAGGCAAACGCCTTAACTACTTAACCACAGGCAGTTAGTATAGCATAGCTTTAAGTGTTTTATAATGTTAGTGTTTCTTAAAACTAACTGGCGCCGCATTAAAGTTCTATTTTTCCTAATGTCTAGGAGAAATACTTTAAGCATTCCGCATTCCGGCAATTTTAAGTTTTTTACTCGCGGAACAATAAAGTTACAGTTACAAGATACAGACACTAGAAGGACCATATAATGCCTCACCACTCGTCATCAGTCCAAGCGGCGAGGTCCGTCATGGCCCTGCGGAGGCGCCGCACCGCGTCCAGACTGACGTCGTGCGCGCGCGCCGCGTTGGTGGTGCGCAGCACGGCCAGCGCGTCGCGCAGCGCCACCGCCACCACCAGCGCCCACTCCACGCAACTAGCCTCCGTCATCAGCTGGAGGAAGTACCTGTTGCAACGTTTACACTTGTCGGTTTTAACCGTACATCATTTATTAATGCCCCCAATTGGCAAAGTCCAATTTTTTACAAATATGTCTAATTCGATAACCATTTAGAGGAATAGGCTTGATAAACAATTTGCCGTAATCAGGTTTTTTATTAAGCACGCATTATCTGAGATATTTACAAAAAACCCAATGACCTTCATTTTCAAAAATTTACTACAATGTCAAATAAATTGTACAAGCGGCTTGCTCAATTTTTTTTTAAGTTGGTAGCATAGGGATTTTATACTCTTTGCTTGGAAGTACTGCAAGCACAAGCCAGTGAAATCGTCATAATCTGTCATTGTCATATTTTTATTCTAGTAATCATAACCCAAATACTTTGTTTCAACGCGGAGTGACGTAATCGCTGTATGTATTTTTAAGTTTAAAAAAAGTTATTAACAATTAAGGTTATTTCAAATGGTATAGTACTCCAAAATGGTCTATTTTATCGAAAAAACAAAAAAAATCACTATCATATTTTTTTGGACTAGCCTTGGATTGGTTAAGAAAAAAAAGCGGGCGGGGGTCGTCCGCCGCACGCGATTGGTTCGTTGGCTTCACTTTAGTCACTCCGATCTCCAGCGTTATGAGGCGACCTGTAGATATACTATACAGTTACCTCAGCCGCACGTGCGCCGTGTGCTCGCCGCGCTCGGCCTGCTGCTGGTGCAGCCGCTCCATGAGCGCGGCGTAGCGCCGCTCCTCCCCCGCGCCCGCCCCCGCACCCGCCTCCTCACCCGCACCCGCACCCGCACCCGCCCACGACACCGCCCCGCCCTCCGCCACGCTGCACTCGCCCACCGAACTGACACAAGTACATTCATTCACATCGTCAGAATCACAAAACAAGAAAAGATCTGGGCGTCGATTCTGCTAACGTTAAGACAAAATCGTATCAAAATAGTGTTTCAATAGTAGTGCTTTTTACACACTATTTACAAGAGTTATGACAGTATGATGTGATGTGAATGTAGTGTGTGGTGAAAAAAAATACATTTCTTGTAACTAGTGTGTAAAAAAGCACTACCATTGAAACACTATTTTGACACGATTGTGATTTAACGTTAGCAGAATCGGCCCCCTGGAGGTTCATTCGCATCGTCAAAATCAGAACGATTTACTCGAAAAACGATTGAATAAGGGAGATTTCGCCTTACATAATGTATTTGCTCCATCTCGCTTTCTCGTTTCGGGCCAGCTAAGCTAAGAACAGTTTATGGTAACTGTCGTAGCAAAAAAGGACACAGATAGCCCTTTTTTCCTGATTCCGTATCACACTAATATTTATTAAAAAAAAAAAATAAAATAAAATAAAAATAAAATAAAATAAAATAAAATAAAATAAAATTAATATATTAATAATAGACGAAAATTTGTGTGTGTAAGTTTGTTACACTTTTACAGGAAAACGGCTGAACCGATTTGGCTGAAATTTGGAATGGAGATTGCTGAGACCCTGGAACAATATATAGAATATATTTTATCCCGGAATTCCCACGGGAGCAGAGCCCCGGGTAACAGCCAGTTCAATCTATAATTTGAAAAAATATTACTTATGCACTTTTATGTTACAACGGCAGAGCTCCCCTGGACTGCTAATATTAAAATGTATTTGTGTATATAATTCACCTGACAGGTCCCGGCGACATGGGCACAGGCAGCGGCACAGCCCGCAGCGGCAAGCTCATGTAGCCGCTGTCGCCGCACAGGCTGTCCGACTCGGCGGGAGGCGTGTATGGACCTGTTATTCATTTGCTATTTATAGACCACTTGCTTTCGCCCGCGTGAATTTTCCTCGGGTAAATGGCTTTTTCTCGGGATCAAAGGTTCCTTCTCAATACTTCTATGTGTATGCGAAATTTCAGGCAGATTGGTTTAGTAGATAGGGCGTGAGAGCGTAACAAAACAAACCAACCAAAAAACAATCTCACTTTCACAATTTATAATATTAAGTTGGGATTGGGAAATTGGGATAGTTGGGAAGTTGGGATAGGATGGGATGTCTACAGTAATAAAGGAAGGAAATGTAGGAATTTAGTTTGTTTATTTTACGTATAGTTTATACACACACACGCACTTACGCACGCACGCACGCACGACCACATTCACTCCTGTCAAATGAAATTGGACGTATTTTCTGATTCGTTGCATCAATAACTCGATTAAATAGTATTATTAGGTTGCTTTCTAAAGAATAGATCTAATTCTTTGATTGAGCTTACCAAAAGAAGCGGCCTTCACGATACTGCTCGCCATTTCCGGCTGAAGCGCCGGGTAAGGCCACCTGAAGTCTTCGTGCAGCCTTTTCAAGCACAGCACAGCATTTTCCACTCTAGCAGCTCGTTCCCTCTCGCCTGCCAACCAGGCCACTAAATGCAGATCTAAGGCAGCTGCTAGACGGCCTAGCGCTAATAGTCTAGAGCTTGATAGTAGGACGCGAGCGTGCCGTTGGATCATCATGTCGATGAAGAATTCTTCTGCTGTTCCGTTTAAGGATTCCCTGGAAATACAGCTTCTGGTAAGAATGTTGACCATAAAAGTGTACTTTGTTCTTTTAGCTAATAAACTTCTAAATGACCGAACAGATCGTTGCGTCAAATGAATCTATTATTTGTTTTTGTCGTGTCGACGTACATCTTATATATATTTTAGTCCGAGTCAGCAAAGTAGCTAATAGGATATTTTAAAATAGGGAGTCAAAACATGCCATAACCGCGCTGAGTTCTGTGAGGCGTCTCGCCGTATTTGGTGTGTGGTACTCCTACATGGGGTTTGTAGTTATCTAGTGTGTACGGAATGCAACCGTTATCTGTCACTGTCAATAATTAATTAATTTATTTATTAAAACTTTATTGTTTTATAAGTACGAAATACTTATACAATTGGCGGACTTAATGCTAAAAGCATTCTCTACCAGTTAACCATTGGGAGAAACAGAGAAACTGTGCGGCGTAAAAAAGTGAAAATAGGTACTTAAAAATAAACAAATTTACCACGATGGGTATTTTTAATGCATATCATACTAAAATAATAATAATAAATAATAGTGTGGTGGCGCTAATATTGACAGCGGACACGACACCGGGATTAGAGAATTAAATTCGTAATTCGCGCTCCATTTTTTTTGTGTTATTGTCTGCTTTAAAGTTCGCTGGAATTTTATTTTTATAGGTATTTGTTTATATCGTAAGTATTAAGTCTTTAATCCTTGTCACCAAAATACTCAAGTTATTGCTAAGCGAAATTTTTCCACCTCTTCATTTAGCCATCTGACCGATTTTGACCAGACTTACTTACTTGATTGGACTAGACTACTGACTTGACGTTTTTGACTTGACTAAAGAAGATTCTATACATATTGAAATTTGATTTATTAGGATATATTGAAGAAGATTCTTAAATTCAAGAAAAGCTTTAAAGGACTCGTTTCCAGGGCGATAAAAATATTTAAAAAACAACCTGTCTGAGCGGGCAGGCACGGACTTCTTCCGCTTGACGGCGGCGGTGGCTCTCGCGGGGTGTGCGGGGTGTGCGGGGTGTGCGGGGTGTGCGGGTGGTGGGGGCGCGGTGGCGGGGGTGGCGGCGGGGGGCGGGGAGGGCGAGCGCGGCGGCGCCGTCGTGCTGAAGCTGCGACCGCGACCGCCCGACAGCTGCAACACACGGAGACACACAGACATACTAATGTGTGACTAACAGATAAATAAATATAATCATATAACACAATAACTAGACATTATTTCTATAATTTATATGTACGAGTATAAATTTGATTTTTAGCAATTTTCACTTTATTAATTCAATTCATTATTAAACTATCTCATTTGTATTATTAAAATTTTGTATCCCTGATGGCGCAACATAGCGTACCTACTATTTTTAATATATTTTATGTAACATCCTTAAACCTATGTTGGACGAAATAAATGAATTATGAACAGACACAGATACATACATCAGACAACCAAAAAAAAATTTATAAAAAAAATCAGCCAAACTCGAGTCGGATTAACGCAAAAAGGGTCCGTACCACCACACAAAAAGTATACCCTAATCAATAATCATGGTGCGACATTTAATGTGACATTTGGAGCGATCTAGAAACACCTTGTACAAATTCTGAAAAGAGTATGTAAATATAGAAATTATCCCATATGCCGTAATTTACTTGATAGATTTTGTTCAAACAAATTTTCGTTTGATGTTTTTATTGAATTCTATATATAGGTTAGCCAATTTTTCACTACACCTACTTAAAAATTTAAAGGGCGGGGGGGAGGTTGTCCACACACAGAAATTTTTAAACTAGAAGCGAAAGAAGTGTGAAAAGGGAAGTGTAAGAGAAGAGGACTCGCCTTTGGCAAGCTGTGTATTAATATTTCACAAAATATTGGAATAACCTAAAAACTATTTTGGAAAACGGAAGTCTAAAAAAACCTAAACTATTTATACTAAACTAGGTCCTACTTATTCACACCTAAGGCAAACGTGATGCAAAACTTGCTTACAACTCATCAATATTTCCTTGATCGCATTATATCTGCTAAATAGAATCCCTAATCTTGTCACATTCCGCTATGAAAAATGTACACGATCAACAAATGTACAACAACATGATAAAACATACCTGCATGCTGCCTAGTATGACTGACAGGTCCTCGGCGTTGGGGCTGACGGTCTGCGACTGCACGATCTGCCCGTACTTCGCCTGCACGTTTACCGAGTTCCGCGGTGAATCTACGTCGTTGGGATCTAATACCAATGATTTTGTTATTTTTATTTTTATTTCATCATCATCATTTAAGACGATAACTTCGGTGAACACTAGCGCCACCATCAACTAAAAATAATTATTCACTTAAAACATAAGTTATCAAAAATCCCTGTTAATTAAGATTCTGGATCTAAAGTTGATTCTAATCATATTAATTTATTAAATTATAGTTAAAAATTACAAAACTGCTAAAAGTGGCCGTTTTAAGCAATATTGCAATTTGTAACTATAGGGAACTATAATTTAGTAATTTAATACGTTTAAAATTAACTTCAGGTTCAGAACCTTAATTACATAACACAGATTTTTGATAATTTGTGTTTTCAGTGAATAATGATTTTTAAATGATGGTGGCGCTAGTGTTCACCGAGGTATCGCCTTAAACCGCAGGCTGTTTACTGCTGGACATAGTATTTCCAAACTGACAGGTTGGAAGCGGCCAGCACTTGCCTGCGACATTCTACAGTTCATCTGACCAGGTGGTCGGTGGGCGTTTGATGCTGTGCTTTTAATTTATTGATATAGAATATTTTTATTTATAAATCTGTAATCTTCACAATGCTAGCTCAGGCTAACTTGTAAGCATGCTGTGCGGCAAGTAATTTAAATAGCTGTTATTATTAAAAGACGCGAACTACATGCCCTTGGCCAAGGCAGTCGGCGACAGCCCGTTCCACTTTCACGTGCACTATACGTACACATTCCTATTGCCGTTTCTTATTTTGTAGTGTATTTGTCGCGGGCAAATATATATTCTTCGGTTTGGTGCAATAAAGAGTACAATACAGTGCAAGAATACTTTATTGCTCCAGTAAAAATATACAGTCTTCTTCTTCTTCTTATCAATACATATCTTCTTATATATGAAAATTAACTGCTTCCGTGGTACAGTGGTTATAAGGCGTTTGCCTGTAGACCCGGGGGTCGTGGGTTCAATTCCCAAGGGAAGCATACTCTGTTCAGTAGTTTCTAGTTTGGTTAGGACATTACAGGCTTGAATCACCTGATTGTGTCTGATAATAAAGATGATTCCGTGCTTCGGAAGGCACGTCAAGCCGTTGGTCCCGGCTGCCATTAGGTAGTCGTTAAAGGAACCACGTCAGAGGCCGAGAGGCGGTTCCGAAGAACTCTAACACCAAGGTGTGTGTGATGTATGTAGGTAGGTTAATAATAAGTGGTGATGGGTAGTTCTAAGTATGCCATGATTATTCATGAATAAACGCTTGTTCGGATACCAGCTTTTACTTCATCTCCCGGATACCGTTCCCGTAGGAACCCTAGGCTCACACTGAACACTACAGTGTGCATGGTCGATTGACCGTGACGCCTACTAGAAATGATGATGATGATGAATTACTGTTCGCTTGTCTCGCTAAAACTCGAGAATGGCTGGACCGATTTTGTAAATTTTGGTTATGAAATATTTGTGGAAGTTCAAGGAAGGTTTAAACGGTGAGAAAAGTGCGTTTAGGCGATATGGAGTTTGCCGGGTCAGCTAGTTTTAAATATTTATAAACTAGCGACCCACCCCGGCTTCGCATGGGTAGAATATTATGGATTTTGCTTACATAAAAAACCTCTCTTGAATCACTCTATCTATTAAAAAACCGCATCAAAATCCGTTGTCGTAGTTTCGAAGATTTAAGCATACATAGGGACAGACAGCGGAAAGCGACTTTGTTTTATACTATGTAAAGATATCGGCGGTCTTATCGCTTATGCGATCTCTTCCTGAGAAACTAAAATATAGTATTGTAAAGTTATTTTCTGCTCCGATATACCTGACCTTAATGTGTATTATTTCACAACGTATTTAATTAATCTGGTACCTATGTAATGTCTAACCGTTAATTGTATTGTTATAATCTGTCATCTCGTTTTCTTATTAGATCAATAATGTTTAGCATGTCGTATGTACACATTTATGGTCTTACAATCAGCCATTGTACTAATGTAAAGTTATACCTTAAGAATGTTAAAGTTGTAAACTGTTGTGTGCATCAATAGATAAAATAAAATAAATATTGTACGTTACCTATAGCTCTGAGGAACCTGACGAGGTCCCTGGCGAGGTCCCATCGTTCCTCCTGGAGCGCCGTGTCCAGCAGCTGCGTGGCCAACTGCCGGCTCACGGCCGAACTCTCCAGATTCTGCACAGTTTTATATGAAGATGATACTTTGGTCAACACTAGCGCCACCATCAGTTAAAAATCATTATTCTCTGAAAACACAAGTTATCAATAATACGTCTTATGCACGAACAAATTGCAAAACTGTTAAAAGTGGCCGTTCTAAGCAATATTGCAATTTGTAACAATAGGGAACTATAATTTAATATGTTTAAAATTAACTTCAGATCCAGAACCTTAATTACATAAGGCGGATTTTTGATAACTTGTTGTCAGTGAATAATTATTTTTCCGACTTGTACTTCTATTAAGTCATACATTGACAGTATTACACTACCTACACAAATCCAGGAAATGTTAGAGAGAGAGAGAAAGTTATTTGATCACAAAATTGGTACCTGTCTCCGCTGAAATAAACCAACCCAATTATGTTTATTTCGAATTTTATATCTTTTATTTCTATGTATGAACGATAGGAATGAGTACCGAGATATCGCCCGCTAGCTCGCAAAATTCCCTACGACGACGCCAGTAACGAGTACATATACGTGGGTGTACATACAGTATTTCATTTACCAATTCAATACCCCGCCAACCATAAAAAAGATATTTTAATTTAGACCCATCATCCACGTAAGTATGAAATATTACGATCAGCTGTATTTTTACAATCTATGGCTTACTCTTGAAATATTTTTCTTCACTATTTTTCGAACTTATGTCGATCGGTCAAACACTCGTTTTCGTAATAAAAAACATTCGACACACCGATACCAATTGAGTCATGGATTAAAAAAAAAACCTTCAGATCGCTTTTCCTAATAAATAAAAATTCAAACTGTACCTGCAAGATGATGAGGTACGAGGCGGCTGTGTCCAGCATCTTCCGCTGAAGGCATTCTTGGAACAGCTCCTTCGGTTTGCCGGCCGCTGAGAATAAGTACGCCCAGAGTGCTATCTCTGTCTTTCTTGCACATTGTACTACTGTCTGAAAATACAAAAAAAGAAAAACTTAGATAAACTCCTTCGCAATTATTTTGGTATTTTTGGTCGTAAAACTATTGCGACCCTAATTAATAGACGTGATGTGGTCAACGAAATATTAATAAATTGTAAGCAAATCTTAATTGCAAATTCGTCGCGTCACGTCTGGCTAATACGTGTTTATAACTAAGTCTTCATTTAGTATATATCGTTATTTTATTTTGTTAATATCATTCAGTCGTCGAGAGAATAACCGGTGTACGCTTCACCTCGTCTCTCATTTCCTGCCATAGTACTATCTCTTAGGTGATAAAGAGGATAGACTAATGACGTTTTATTCATACAAACGTATTACCCTGTTTTCTTATTATTATTTATACAATTACGTTGGCAATCAAGCATTCGGCCTTTACTAGATTTTGCTTTTAGAGCAAAGGTATTTGTTAAAAAAAACCTGCGGCATTCGGTGACTGGCGCGATAAAGGCATTTTTTATCAACTTATGCAATAAGTACAAACGCTCGGTCGAGCTACATAGTCGGCGGAGTGGGGGGAGTTAGGTTTTATTTTCGTTACGGAATTTCTTGATTCGCTCGCCGCGCTCAAAGTCCGCGATAGAAGCTAAGCAATAGCTCAAAAACATAATGTAATGTCGGCATCATGCCTGTTAATGAATCAACATCCAACCTGCAGATAGACCGGGAACTCGTGAACGAACTCGATGACGCTGGGCAGCTGTGCGTCTGGTATGGGCTCCTTGCTCGTCGCCTCCTCTTCCAGCACCTGAGACAAAATGTACATCTTATGTTTTAACTAGCTGTGCGACAAAAAAGTTAGTGTTTGTAAAATGAACAGTGGGTCTAAAAACGCCACTTTGAGCAATTTATCGAATCGAATTCATGTTACGAATTCGTTAGCAATTCTTTAGCAATTCCTATTTCTTTCAATTTTTTTGAAGAGGAGTTGCAAAGTTTTGTTGGCCATTTTACAAAAAATAGACAGTAAACTCGGTAACGTGACGAATAACATAGAATGCTCTTTTGTTTACTAAATAATTTTTGAACTATTCACTGTTTGCATTTATTTAACATTATATACAGGGCTATGCTCAATTATTATTTATTTGACAATGTGATATAAAAAAAAGATTATCATGATAATTCACTAAGACGGGGGAAAACATTTTTTTGCTTACTATTTTTTCAGCCATTATTTTACATAATGGAACTTCCTTTTCAAACATTGTTCAATGCTCATAGTTTTGGTATACGTATAGTGGGCTGCAGAGAAATCCGACCCCCTTTCAATAGCGATACTTGTGGCATGGGGGTCAGATTTCTCTGCAGGCCACTGTACCAACCTAATTGATTAAGTAAAAAGCGGTTATTTCAATATTACAATCAGTAACTCCTTTACAATGAACCAACCTCATGTAGCAGCAGCTCGAGCGAGTGCGGAAAGTACGGTAGCTGAGCGCACGAGCGCGCGATCTCCCACGCGTGGTAGCCCAGGTTCCTGCGGAGGAGCTGGCGCAGGATTTGGTGGAGGTATACTTGGCTCTGCAATTATGGGGTACAATTAATTGAAAGCTTTGTTGGGTATTTTGTTTTTCATTTATTTATTTAAAACTTCATTGTACAAATTAAAAATAAAGTATACAAATGGTGGACTTAATGCCATATGAAATTCTCTACCAGAAAACCATTGGACCAGGCAGAAAATGTAAAATGTGATGATTTCATCTACCATTTTTGCTGATAAATTTCGTTGACATTCAAAGAGACTGATATTGTTCAGTTATTTTTATCCACGTCAAGAGTCGTTAGTGCTTATGAACGGATTAAACTTTATTTAATAAATACAAAGTAAGTACAAAATCATAGAATTAAAACAAAAGTATACTTATTATTATTCTATGAATATCAATAGGCAATAATGCATAAATACATAGTAATTATATGCTTTTCTTTCTATTCCGACGCAAAAGAGAATTTAAAAAAATAATTGATATTTTTTTCTTTGTATTAACTAGTGAAAGCTACCAATACCATACTTACAGATAATGTTTGTAAAACTCACCGTTCTATTGACGACACAGAACGGCAGCGAGAACACGGAGTTGGAATCCGATGTGTATAGAGTAGTGTCATTTTCAGCGCCCAGTAGTATCGCGTCGTCAAATAAAATTGCTGAAATGGAAGAGTAGGTTGGTAGTTAAGATAAAAATGATTTCTCAAATATTCCTATATTGGCCTAATCTAATAGCAATATTAGACCATTATTTAAATAGTCAGGCATTATTTAATTTGAATAATTTATAAGTCGTTCGCTCAAGTCGACAAATACTAAATTATACTCTATAATTTAGTCTTTGCCGTTCATATTTCACCTTTCACCAGATGGTTTGTAGAAGACATACTTAAGATCGCAGGAAGACGCCGGATACAGGTCAGATCAGTTAAAATAATGATCTACGGAAAAACCTTATAACACCCAACAAAATACTTTTTGCAACTGAAATAATGAGGTTACACGTTGGCAGCGTGCGACCTCAAGTTCTTCATCTTATAAAAGCGAACCTTTGCGGTTGTAAAGAAAACGGTACAAGACTCAACTTTGAGGGTAGATACTCGTATTATGATGGAAATTTTACAGCATAATTTTGGTCATGATAAAGTGGCACGACGTGTCCGGGGTCTGGTTGTGGCTCGTCGCAGCAACGGCAATCTCACCCGCTCTCCCAGTTAACCGCACATAGCCAGAGAGCTCGTGCCTGTAGTTTTAGCAGCTGAAATGACAGTGATGAACCACTCACTTAGAGGGTAGATATTGAGATGGAAAGGCAGCATTATCCTCTTCGCCATGAAGGTATGCCTCGACGTGTCCGGGTGTCTGGTCGTGTCTCGTGGCAGCAGCGGCAACCACACCCTCGCTCCTAGCGACCCGCACCAAAGCCACAAAGCTCGGGATAGTTGAGTGCGAGACGGGGTGCCGCTGCCGCAAGACCATACGCTTTCTACGCATGAAGCCAGCACTGTCGCCGGTAAACAGCTGTATGCCTGGTGAAGAACAAAATTTTTTTTTAAACTGGAAATTTAATGTAAAATGCCAAAAATGGTAAATGTAAGGCTTGTCTTATTTCATACTGTGCCGACGTCACATAAGAAAGTGCGGTTGCTAACGTAGTTGAGTAGTTGTAAGGCTTAAAAACTTCTATGAGATCTACATAGAAATATCTACATAAACTATATAGGAAAGGTGTCTAAATTTTAAATTCTAACATATTGTATTGATTGTCGTGTGATTCAAACCACGGCCCCTGGATACTGAGGGTGGAACCGGGAAATCGCTAAGATAAGAGAGTCCACCAGAGCTTCATCAGCAACAGCATTGTCAAAAGAGTTGATGTCAGGCAGGTGGCCAGTGTTAAAAGTGCTATATCTTGCAACAATATATGTTAAGTACCTCATGAAGGTAAAAAAAATTGACATTGCGGTTCAGCTTCAGAAGCAATATAGTACAGTTAAGGTGGACGGAAAAAAATATTATGATTAGAGAGAGAGAGGGAAAGAAAGAGAGCATGTCCGTGGCATATTATTGTTTATGCTTAATTAACATAATTAATTAGTAAGACTGATACTACAGGATTTGATTTCCCATTTTTGCTTTTGAAGCCCATAATCTAATCAATTCTTTTCATATTTATTGTTATGTTACAAATTTTATATCCACACAACAAAAACAGTATCGTCTCGCATGAATAGATCCATAAACACATTCATAGATGTAAAATAATTCCATATTAATCAATTAAGTTTTTTTTTCTCGCACGGCCTTAAAATTACATAAGTATAATTCAAGTATGAAGTTCAGGATTATCGTATAACCGATGTTATACAACTTAAATCCGATAGCGATCTCATTGACCAACATCGGCGGTCGCGTGCATTTTGCCGCCTGCACCTGCGCCAGTCTATGTTCTACAGTGGCGCAACTGGAGCAAAACGTCACATTAATTCGCTAACATTGCGTCAAGTCGGACACGCTTCACGACGTTTTCTTAACATTATGTTACTAATGTGTTATTCTCATATACCATTGTCATTATGGATCGATTTGTAAACATATGTTGAACTTGTAGTAATATTAAGACCAATCCAACATAGACTGATTGTATGCAGACACTATGCAACATCCAAAATACATAAAATGTTATACATTTTGGATTATTGATTCCGTATTGGAATCCAACCGCATTCTTACACTTATAATGTAAGACAGGCCGGCAATCATCGACGTATATATCCTTGTTTCAGTACGCACTGTATGCGTTTCACATATCGAAGGCTGTATGAAAATGAGGAAGCCTGATGCAACCCCTGGCGATTGTTATAACAGACGGTGCGCGCGAAACGGTCCACATCCGGCCCTCGGCAGGACATGAAGGTCTAAGGCAATCGGCTATAAATTACCTTAGATCGCAAATGCCGTGGCAGTACGTTTTTGACACCAAACTAGTTTAGTACGTCTCCGTCGAAATGAAATTCCTCGCGGTTGGTGTATATTTTTTTATTAAGATTAGATTTCCCAGTGAAAAGTTTAGTATACCGATTTTTATTTTGATTTGCAGATCACGTGTCTCCTTGCTTTTTCGGCACATGTTAATGCCGATGGACTAGGCTTGGGAGGTCTAGGAGCGGGCCTTGTTTACGCCCCAGGGCATGCTTCAGTAGATTATTATGTGAGTATTATTGAATTTGAAATGATATGAGATGATGAAATTTGAAATAGTCAAAAATGTTAATTGATTTTATTATGCTTTTTAGGCGTACCCAAGATATGCCTTTGAATACGCAGTGAAAGACCCCCACACGGGAGACAACAAAGCGCAATGGGAGAAACGTGACGGAGACGTCGTTAAGGGTAAAATAACGAATAATCATAAAAATATAACCTATCGAAAGTATAACAAATTAATTTCTTGAATAACTTCCAGGTGCATATTCATTAGTGGAACCAGACGGTAGTCTGCGAGTGGTAGAATATTGGGCCGACGACAAATCAGGTTTCAACGCGGTGGTCAAGCGGCTCGGGCCAAACCTGCACCCGGTAGCCCCCGTCGCCCCAATCTACAAGGCTCCTATCCCGGTGCTGAGCAGTGGAGCAATTGCCCCCATCTCAGTGGGATCCATCGCAAAATACGGAGGACTGGCCAGTGCCCCCCTCATATCTGGATCTTTATATAACGGAGGAGTGTCAACTGGCTCGATCATCAAGCACGTGGGTCCGGTAGCGCCGGTCCCAGTTGCACCGATCCTGCAAGCGCCAATAGCCCCAATCGTCAAAGCCCCTATCTTGCAAGCGCCTATCTTGCCAGCGCCTATCTACAAGGCACCAGTTCTGTCTTCGCCGATCCTCTCCAACCCGTATTTATCAGCACCCATCTACAAATCAGCCCCCATATTGAGTGCGCCTCTCCAGGGACCCATTTATTCGTCGCCAATCGGATATAATTCCCTCGGTTTGGAAGGTCTGATTAAAGGTCCGATAGCATCTCCTGAACTATATAGTGATCTCGGTTTGCTTGGCAAAGGCCCACTTCTACCATCTTTGGGACCTTGGGACCTAGGACTGGGATACAAGCACTAAAAAGATTTTTTGTGCCATTAGTCTTGAACCCTAAACCCGGGGGTAGAAAGCCGCTATTCATTTACTATGCCATGTCCTCTACCTTGAATGAGCTTATGACTGCTAAGATACGGTTACTTTTAAGATAAGTATTTAATATTTATGTAAATACTCGTTACGTTGAAGATATAGCACAAATATAGCATATGCCACTATGTGGTGATTTTAATTACTTGGTTTTATTTCAAATGTATTCATCCAAAGCTTATAAATGTTCATGTATGCTTATAAATCTTTAATTAAAGAAAACGCCGACAACATGTAGGTTTATGATTCATATCTAGCATAATCTAGGGTTGACTACCAATTATGATAACACCAACAGAACAATGCAAAATTTTCGAGGGTCTAATTTTGAATAGCACCTAGCTACAGTGAAAATGTTATCGTGCTTTAGCTTCATTTCTTATGTACAAGGAGTCAATTGGTTATGCTTTTGACTCAACCGCGGATTCATCATGCTGGTCCAAAATACAGTTTTTAGTTAACTACACGTTAGAAGAAGAAGACCTATAACTTGTACAGTATTACAAAGTGATCAAATGAAAGGCAAAGATGTTCTTTTCACAATTACATCTACTTAAGTATTGTACTTAGCTTTTGTACATAAATAACATGAATTGTTTTTACAAGAATCAAAATATATCTCATACATCATCGCATTTGTGAAGATACAAGAGAGGATATGAAAGATTCCTATCCAACGTAACACATGAATGACGTTACACTCAATAATCAGTCATAACAGAAGTGTAACGAGGGTTCGCGAAAAAACCAGTGTATCCACATATACGCGTGGGGTTTTATACCGACATATAAAAGCGATTTTTGCCCATTATCCAACATTACGCATTGCGACAGCCGAACAAACTATCGACATGAATTCGCTGCTTATGGTAAATTTATTGTTTTCTTTCGAAAATGTTTCCTGATGTATATTGTCTATGACAAATTATGAGATTCTTTAGTCATACCTGTGATGATACTTTAATTGCACCAATTCGTTAATTTAGGAAACAAGCTTCCCACTTTATGCAAAGCTGGCTATTTCGCTTGAAACATCTGTGCTCCTAGTATGAGTTTTTCTTAACGCAGACGCTAGCGACTGCGTTAGCGATTTAGTATTGCATACCTGTACAGCGCCTCAAGCGGATAGTAAGACAACTAAGAAATTCCATACAAAATCCTAACGCAGTCGCTAGCGTCTGCGTTAAGAAAAACTCATACTAGGGGCACAGGAGTAGGATTATTTTCGCGCCTTTTGTCACTCTTTGCTTTTGTGAATAAAAATGACACATTACATATTCCAATATTAACTTTCTTTACCCTTTTTTTGTTGCCTGTAATAAATACATAAGTAATTGGTTTCGAGGGTTCTATACTATTATAGTAAATATAGATGATACCTGAACTATATACCTAAGAATTTTAAGTATCTAGTTAAAACTAAAGTGTTTTTTCGGTTCTGCTGGACATTTGGCAAATACTTCAATAATAATATAACCTGTATTATTGCAGATCGCATGTCTATTGAC
Organism: Apomyelois bistriatella; assembly: GCA_947044815.1. Lineage (NCBI taxonomy): Eukaryota > Metazoa > Arthropoda > Insecta > Lepidoptera > Pyralidae > Apomyelois > Apomyelois bistriatella. Next base: position 3,325,020 of record OX345705.1, read on the forward strand.
GATTGCGGCACAGGTGGTTACGAGTTCCCCGGTTGCTGTGAGTACTTTATTTATGACCAATATTTAACTGTTTCCAGTTAAAACTAATTGCTTGACTACTGATACAAACACTATTATTAACTATGCGTTCGAACCAGGGTTCGAACTGATAATATAGGATTTGAATGAATTAACACTTTATTGCACTTATTTATTTGATTAGACCATTTAATATTTGTATGAACTAGACTATAGCAGATCTAAATTAAAGATCACATTTTCATCAGATTAAATCTACAAATGATGAATGTCATCTGGAGATTTTATTTTGAAGGCAGAAATTGATGCATGTATTTTAAATGCATATGATAATAGTATTATTATAAAATTAGAAAGAAATTAAGAAACAGGTAAAAATTACTGATCACAACCCAGCACACATCAATAAATTGGTAAATTTTCGCAATTACAGGACAGCTCACGCTACGCATTCAACTATGCAGTGAACGACCCCCTCACGAAAGACAAGAAAGCGCAGTGGGAGGTTCGGAACGGAGATGCCGTCAAGGGCTCCTACTCTTTGCTGGAGCCCGACGGCGCGATTCGAGTAGTCGACTACACCGCCGACGACCATTCCGGTTTCAACGCGATAGTCAAGAAGACAGGACCAAATCTTCACCCGCTACCAATCTTACCGAAAATACCACTACTACATAATGTCCCATTAATAAATGTACCGCATTTACCTATTGCTCCATTGATAGCCCCGTTGAACTACGGTTTTGGCGGTGCTCCAATTATCTCACATTCAACTTCCCTCGGACCTTGGAGCTTACCATGGGACCCACTTACTCATTCGTTCGGCGGCTGGGTGCCTATCACCGGACACGCTACGGTTTTCAGCAAGAAGTTGGTGAATGAAAAATTATACAAATGGGTGACCGGACCGATACCTTTGACGCCGGGGACCAAGTTGGTGTTCAGAAAGAAACATTGAAGTGGCGATGAAGTGAATAAACACTAGTAATCTTCTCTATGAGAGCATTATTTTTTTGAGATTAGGTGATATGTATGTTTTATATACTTGCCATCGCCTGGTCATCAACAAACTAGTCCAGTCTATTGAGCTTCCGAAGTGTATATATAAGTTGTATGTATAAATTATTACAAACTATAAATAAAATGTTTTTAATAAAAATATTTGATGTTTTACTATTACAACCAATTAAACGTATCTATTTTGAATAACATATCTACATCTGCAAAATATCTATAAATAATTTTAAAGAGCTAGAGTAAATTAATGGGTAGATAAGTATAATTTCTTAAACAACGTTTTATGAACTTACTTTATAAATCATCTGATCAAAAGATGGAAAGTGGACTCTGGACTCCGAAAGAACCAGATTAGGACGCAACCGAAAAAATCGCTAAGACAAAAAAGAGGAAGAGAGAGGTAGAAAGGAAAGAAGTTCCAAATCTCAACACTATTAGGGAAATGGTGCAGACGAGGGTAAACGCCCTCGTTTTGTGAGAGATCGTATCACCATGCTAAAACTTTCCACAATGAAACATATGGTTACTAGACTAATAGGTAAAATAAGGCAAGAATCGAATACAGACCAGGAAAGGGCGAAGAAAACGTAAGGAGCATCACACACCGAACGCGCGGTTATGGTATTTTTTTAAAAGCTTCTGTTGAGAAGCGCATATAAAATTCGACGGCCGCGCCACCTTTAATGTATGCACAATTTAAAGGGTGCCCGATAGATATTTATGACAATCATCATCATCATCAGCTGTCTACAACCCACAGCTGGGCATAAGCCTCCCTGTCTACGCCATGCATCCCTACTCTGAGCCACCGCAATCCAGTTATTGCCAGCAACCTTCCTAATATCATCAACCTATCTAGCCGCTGGACGTCCAGTACTTTGCTTTCCGTATCTAGGGCTCCGTATTATGACAATAAGAAAAAAAAACACTATTTTTCACTCTCTTACTCAGTCACAAAAGATAGTTTTGTCGGTCTACTGAAAATCGATCAAATCAAATCATTTTATTTGCATAAATGTAGTAACATAGTTTGTTAAAATAAATTAACTATTTAGGTACAAACACATTACCTAATTAAGGCATGCAAATTTATCATATATATGTTAAACTTTAGTAAAGAAAAAGATTATTATTAAGGGGATAATATAGGCCACTTTTTATTGCAATAATAATGCATTAAAAGTGACCTATATATACCACGCGAGCGAAGTAGCGGGCAACGACTAGTTCAGTCAGCATAAGACACAGAGCTTAAGAGCTCATAGTAAATACCACAGATTTAGTGGTGCACACATAGTTTTCCGATCATAGGTCTTAAACTATTTTTAAAGGCATTGATCTTTTCAGCTAGCGTTATAACACGACCAAATCAGTGTGGTTGTGGCTCTTATAAATGAGTTGGATGAGTGTGGTTGGCTTCTAAAATAACGAATGAAAATCTGTTTCAAATTCATTGATGAAGGTGAGTGAAGGTAACAAAAATAAATAATATTGATCTATAGTGTGTAAGAAGCATTAGACATGTTTAAGCATCCATCCTCTCACCACGATATTATAAAACAAAATGCACGCCTAAAGCAGGCAAAGAGATCCTGGATTTATAACCTATGAGGTTGAAACCGGGAAAATGTTAAAATGAAATAGAGAGAGGGAATCCTCCGATGAAAATTCAAATTTTTAAAAATTTGTTTTTTTATCAAAAAGTTCTATATTTTTTTTTAACATAGCTCTGACAAGACGCCGACACAGTAGCCCCAGTAGCATTATACAAATAAAACAAAGCGCGTGTGACGTCACAATGTTCATCATCATTACATCCGATAGTTCATTCATGTCGTGTGGGTTTTGTTTGGGTGTTGAGTACAGAGCTAATCGACACTACACATGAGTTATTTGAAACCCCAGACGGCACTACCGATCACAGAATCATTTTTTGAGGCAATTTATACCTTAATATCAGCTGAGTGTTGTGGCATTGCTTGAATCCTTGAATATAATGAAATGAGTCACCAGCATTCTTAGTTCCATGAAATTTTAATAAAAATAAAAGTCAAGTTTTAGTTGCCTGTCCATAATAAGTCAAAAAGGAATTTTAAATTTTCAGTTTGTCTTATTGTTTTATAAATACTTTCCTAAAGTATCGATATAACAGAGTCACTTTGTCGAATTTGTTATTAATTGTTATAGTTGTATTTGTATAGATCAGTACATTCATTATAAATTTTAAAACTAAAGGTAAGCTGATCACATTACCAATGCAGTTTCTTAACAGCAGCTGCAACTGATTTAAATTAAATTTGCATACGCTTGTTGTCAATATTTAAGGCCTATAACTATGTAATTTGAAACGTAACAGTAAAACTAGTTAGACTTTTGGGAGCACAGGAATAATTGAAGAAGAAAAAAAACTATGAATATTGCTAAAACCGGAGTGTAGTCCACTAGAATAATCAGTGTAGTATAAATATGCGACTGGAAAATTGCTTGGCACAGTGCACTTCGTTCGCTCACTGGAGTACCTACCGACATCGATATGAACACATATTTAATGGTGATTTTATTGTCATATTTCGTTTAGACAATATCCCTTTGAAATAAAAAAAGCATATTTTATTTACGATCTATGAAAACATAATATATTGTGACGACAGGTTTGTCGTTTCGTGCTTCAAACGAAGGGGTTTACCCGTAGGGTTTACAAAAATACTTTCATCTCTTTTTACCCGACTACGGAAAAAGCCAAAAGGAAGGGTTACAAGTTAAGCATTCTACGTATGCATTTCATATTTGACAAACTATATTTATTTACAGGTATCGTGCCTTTTGGCTGCGGTTGCGGTGACGACCGCGAATCCGCCCCTGGGATTATCGTATGCCCCGATCTCTACTATTGAGAGGATTGTAAGTTATCAGTAATTAAAGCACATTTACAAACCTTGCCATATTTTGATAGCACATGACCCCCAGAATCCTTACGGAATCCAGAATTAAAATTAGTCTTTAAACAGGTAATTAATCTGTTTTCATTGTAAAAAGAAAGGTTATTTATATGAAAACAGTGCAAAAAAGGGAAAAAATGTTAAGGATGCAACAGGTAATACTTTAAAACGAAAAGAGAGACAGAGAGAGGGAGGGAGAAAGAGCCTGGGTAACCGAAACGCTTCACCAAATAGTATAATGTTATACTATGAAACAAATCGCAAGACGTCCCATCATAGCTAATAAGACTCTTATAATTACAGCCTGACCCCAGCTATAAGTTCAACTACGCAGTGAACGACCCGGTAACCGGCGACAACAAAGGGCAATGGGAGACCAGACACGGAGACGTCGTACACGGGGCGTACTCCCTCGTGGAGCCCGACGGCAACATACGCCTTGTGGAATACACCGCAGATCCTATCAGGGGGTTCAACGCTGTCGTCAAGAGGACCGGACCTAACATACACTCCGTCGCTTTACCTGCAGCAAAACCCATCGCCCCAATATATACAGACGTTCAACCCATTGCACACGCCCCCATTGCCCCTGTAGTCGATGTTGCCCCCGTGCCTATCATCGAGCCTTTGCTCCACACGGCACCGCTGATCCACCACATCCCGACTCTGGATTACTTGCATTTGTTGCCACTACCCGCTTCTCCTTGGATGTCAATCTCTGGCACCAATTACGGACACAAAGGCAACATCGTTCGCCGATGGGCCGCTGGACCAATCGACATGCACGGAAAGACCTTGACTATTAAGACCAAACATTAAATAATAGTAAAAAAAACCCTTAAACAAACCTGTTTCACCATTATATACAGTCAACTGTTTTTTGGTGAAACAGGCAGGTCTCTTATTGTATAGGTAACATAAGTTACTCGCGGCACTAGTGTGTTCTTGCATATTTCCGTTCACGTTCTATCGTGCAAAAATACACTTAGGTCTATAATAAGAGTTGAGTTTATGGTATTATCCATAGCAACGAAGTGTACCTGCCAAATGTTATGTATTTAATTGTTGTTAATAAATATATTTATTTGTGAACGACAGTATGACTTTACTATATACGAATGATATTTTCCCACAAATCATTGTTCGATTGTTTATTTAGCTGACAAATAATGAATTTTCTTAAATACACTCTTATAATAAAAACATTTCTTTAATATTCTAAACGAGAATCGAACTCGTAATGTCTCGTCATCATCAAATCATCTATAAATCAAATAATTTCCTAAAGATAATTATTTGGATGATTGATCTTGTCGGTACCTTAAACACAACATACTAAACATCACTTCCATTCGACACGCATTTCCATAATATTACAAAAATACTGAATCTATAATCACCTACAAACATCAGCCTCCAATTACATTCCTCCATTTCTTAAGAATTAATTAAAGTATTGAAATTAAGGAAAACCTGACCGCGTGAAATGATACGTGAAAATAGGATTAATCACATGTAAATGGGCAATAATACGCATGTTACGTGTCGTTGGCCGGGCACACACGATGCGATGCGATTAGTAAAATTGACCAATTTGCTATGTAAACTGCAGTTATTATGTAATGATTATGACAGGAACTAATTAAATTAGTAGCACATGATACACCGGTTATATTGAGGTTAGAAAACGAAAATCTTAATAGTGCATCACACTGCTGAAAACGCATGTTTTCTACATGATTTTTTTTATTTAAAAATAAGACTTGCGCTGCTTTTATAGGAGTTTTATAAGTTAAGCAAATGCAAACAGCACACGACAATAACTTCTTAAAAGAGTGAAAATGAAAAACCAGCCAAATGCGAGTCAGACTCGCGCACGAATGGTTCCGTATCATTATCCAAACAATACGACAAAAAATCACGTTTGTAGTATAGAAGCCGCACTTAAGTACTTGTTTTGTTATGCTTACAGTATTTGTTATTATAACGGAAACAGAAATACATCATCTGTGAAAATTTCAACTGTCTAGTTATCACAGTTTTTGAGATATAGTCTGGTGACAGACGGACGGACGGACAGCGAAGTCTTAGTAATAGGGTCCCGTTTTCACCCTTTGGTTACGGAACCCTAAAAATTGGTACTTACAGGATTATTATCTTCGTCGGTGTCGTACTCTTCCCGCTGCACCATCATCAGTTTGCCGCTGGCATTGATCACCTGTGGACCAATGATTTAGTGTTAAATATACAAACTTTAAATACATTTTCAATTCAGAGAAGATTTTATTTATTATCTTTCTTATCGTGACGAACCTTGTGTGTATGAATATAAGACTCAAAACTGATTGTCTATATCGCGCTTTGCTATATAATTTAATGAAACTACCCGATGCCTAGACGGCGATAGAATGTTCGCTCTGGAATTTTTAAGAAATTAAAAAAATATAATTTTATTTAATGTAAGTAACATAAGACTCAAAATTGATTGTCTATATCGCGCTTTGCTATATAATTTAATGAAACTACCCGATGCCTAGACGGCGATAGAATGTTCGCTCTGGAATTTTTAAGAAATTAAAAAATTATAATTTTATTTAATGTAAGTAACATAAGACTCAAAATTGATTGTCTATATCGCGCTTTGCTATATAATTTAATGAAACTACCCGATGCCTAGACGGCGATAGAATGTTCGCTCTGGAATTTTTAAGAAATTAAAAAAATATAATTTTATTTAATGTAAGTAACATAAGACTCAAAATTGATTGTCTATATCGCGCTTTGCTATATAATTTAATGAAACTACCCGATGCCTAGACGGCGATAGAATGTTCGCTCTGGAATTTTTAAGAAATTAAAAAAATATAATTTTATTTAATGTAAGTAACATAAGACTCAAAATTGATTGTCTATATCGCGCTTTGCTATATAATTTAATGAAACTACCCGATGCCTAGACGGCGATAGAACGTTCGCTCTGGAATTTTCAAGAAATTAAAAAAGTATAATTTTATTTAATGTAAGTAACATAAGACTCAAAATTGATTGTCTATATCGCGCTTTGCTTTATAATTTAATGAAACTACCCGATGCCCAGAACGGCGATAGAATGTTCGCTCTGGAATTTTCAAGAAATTAAAAAAGTATAATTTTCTTTAATGTAAGTATATACTATGTAATTTTGTAAATTTATTTTGACTCGTTTTCACCTGTAAATATTTTTTTATATCTATACTAATATTATAAAGAGAAAAGATTTGTTTGTTTGTTTGCATCAAATAGGTTTCGAAACTACTTACTTAATTAACTTTACCGTTGGAAAGCCTCACTATCTCCGAGTGACATAGGCAATTAACCACGGGCAAAGTCGGGGTGGACCGCTAGTGTACAATAATTTTATTATAAATAAACATTTTTGCACATATTTTTTTAACCAGAGATAATAGAGTCTATTGGTACCAGAGAGTCCGGCTTCCGTAATACAGCTGACGGCTCGGCCGCGCTTGTTCGAGAGTGGACGTCCCGCAGACGACACAGAGCGGCAGACACAACGCAGGCGGGATGGGATAATGCGGAGACGTCTACAGCTTGCACGCATCGCATGTCGATGTTGCCATCTGAAAAAATAATGATTTGTTAGAAGACCGAGCGAGCAAGCGTCTTAGCTTTAGGTTTGGTCATTTTCCCTTTCCTCGTCTAGTTTTGCCAATTAATCTTTAGCTTGATATATTTGAAATAAATACTCGAATTGCAAAAACCTCTTAGGAAAGCTAGTACTCTGAAGAATGCTAGTGGCATTTCTCTTTCTCGTATTTAATCATTTCTTGCACCGGAAATACCTTTATTACCTACCTAAAATTATTTATTAGCATCACGCAATCTGTTTCGAAGATATCGAGTTACAAATATACACACCATAATCCAAACAAAGCTCGTATACGTCAGCGTCGAACACCACTAGCTGGTCATTGTCTAAAACGAACACTTGCGACTGCGCTCGCACGATCTCGGCGAACTTATTGTCGAGTTTAGTAGATATAATTGACAAATATACTCACCGTTATCTAAACTTAGCTCGTATATGGTGACCAGAGCGTCAGCGCCGAACACCACCAGCTGGTCATCCAGTATGTCCAGAACGAACACTTGCGACTGCACTCGCACGATTTTGGCGAACTTATTGTCGAGTTTTGAAGATATAATTGACAAATATACTCACCGTTATCTAAACTAAGCTCGTATATGGTGACCAGGGCGTCAGCGCCGAACACCACCAGCTGGTCTTCCAGAATGTCCAGAACGAACACATTTGTGACTGCACTTGCACGATTTTGGCGAACTTATTGTCAAGTTTTGAAGATATAAGTGACAAATATACTCACCGTTATCTAAACTTAGCTCGTATATGGCGACCAGGGCGTCAGCGCCGAACACCACCAGCTGGTCATCCAGAATGTCCAGAACGAACACTTGCGACTGCACTTGCACGATCTCGGCGAACTTATTGTCGAGTTTAGTAGATATAAGTGACAAATATACTCACCGTTATCTAAACTTAGCTCGTATATGGTGACCAGGGCGTCAGCGCCGAACACCACCAGCTGGTCATCCAGTATGTCCAGAACGAATACTTGCGACTGCACTCGCACGATCTCGGCGAACTTATTATCGAGTTTAGTAGATATAAGTGACAAATATACTCACCGTTATCTAAACTTAGCTCATATATGGTGACCAGAGCGTCAGCGCCGAACACCACCAGCTGGTCATCCAGTATGTCCAGAACGAATACTTGCGACTGCACTCGCACGATTTTGGCGAACTTATTGTCGAGTTTAGTAGATATAAGTGACAAATATACTCACCGTTATCTAAACTTAGCTCATATATGGTGACCAGAGCGTCAGCGCCGAACACCACCAGCTGGTCATCCAGTATGTCCAGAACGAACACTTGCGACTGCACTCGCACGATCTCGGCGAACTTATTATCTAGTTTAGGAGATTTAAGGGACAAATACAATTACCATTATCTAAACTAAGCTCGTATATGGTGACCAGGGCGTCAGCGCCGAACACCACCAGCTGGTCATCCAGGATGTCTAAAACGAACACTTGCGACTGCACTCGCACGATTTTGGCGAACTTATTGTCGAGTTTTGCTTCGCGCGGGTAGAAGCGAATCTCGTCGTGCTGGTCTATGATGCTGTAGCAACCTGCGATGGAAAATTAGGAATCAGTCAACATCATCTCAGTTTCATTGTTTTTTTTTCGTCGTGTGTTATGGTTTTGGGACCTGGAGTACGATAAAACGCTTTTTGTGATTTTTTACTTAAGAATAAGATTCGCAGCATTACTTTGAGGCTACCGCGTATTAATACGCCGCTAGAGGAGCTAATATCTCGCAAGGTATATAAATTGTTCTGTAATAATTTACAGTTTCAAATACATTATGTACTCTTTAGTTAATTTAATGAATTTTTTGCATGTATATTTGAATGCCAAATAGGCCAAACATGTACTTTAATACTTATGTATTATCCTTATTTTCACAAGTTTACAGAAAATAAATGATTATTGAATACAGAACCTTAGTCGGCACTTCGACAGTAGCGCCATCTGGTGAGCAAAAAAAAGTCCCCCCTGATTGAATAAGGTGTAGCTGCGCTCGCGGCGCTGTATGGCTGTATGCGGCGAGCGCGGGGGGGGGGGGGGGGGGGGGGGGTCGTCCCAAGCACGCGGTTGGTTCGTCGGCTTCCCGTGTCGACCAACTATACCCACTCCGCTCTCTGTAACAGGCCTGCAGGAGACCCTCACCTATGACGACGTGGGCGCGCCACCACAGCATGCCGCCGGTGACCACGAAGTCCCGCTCGTGCGCCTCGTTCCCGAACAGCTTCCAGCGGCGCGCGCCGCGGCTGTAGTGCGCCAGCCCCGCGCGCCCCGCCACGCACACGTTCGCGCCCGCAGAGTCGATCGCACTGTACTGCACGATCACATACGTATTGCTTTTTTTTTTTGATGTGGCTATAATCCACAATATGGCAGTCAAACTTATAGCTTATTATTGCCAGTATCTAGTTTTGTATAAATGTTCTTCACTTTGTCAAGTGAAGTCAGTAGTCATGTCTAGTCAAGTTATTCAAGGGCTAAGTGAAGTGATGGAAGTTTCACTTAGCATTATCTTGGGAGATTTTGGTGACAAGGATTAAAGTCACTTGTACGACATTATACCACTTCTCAACACTCACACTTGTTCACGAACACAGCGAATAATAATCCACCTTTATTATGCACAAATACTGGAAAAACACAAATATTAGAAAATAAATACAATGACGATAACTAAGTGACTTTAGCTTGGCGCCAAAACTCACGTATTACATTAGTTTCTACATTAATTTGTTTTGCCTCTTCGTTTATAATGCGTACGGCGAAGGAGTGGAATTCTTTATCGGCAGACATATTTCCGGGCACTTATAATCCAGGTCTTTTTAAGACCAGAGTGAATAGGCTATCAATGAACCAGCGAGCTCTATCTTAGACCACATCTGTACTTATCATCAAGTGGGATCATGGTCAATCGCTCGGTCATTGAATACTTAAAAAAAAGAACAAACATATATCAACTCTGTCAATAGAGCGTTTTGCCGATAGCGTCCCAAGCTCTAGCTTCAGAAGACGGTGCGATGCTCAGAATGTAGGGGCCACTGCAGCAAGCCCCTTCAATTTGAAACACCAGAGAGCAAATCGCTAAATGTTCGTGAACAAACTAACAAGCGTGGAAGAGATACAAAGTTTATTACGTGACTTTAATCTTTGTCACCTAAATATCTTAGGTAAAAAGTAAAAAAAAAATTACCTTTTCATTTAGCTAAACTTACTTGACTGAACTATAGATAAATGACTTAACGTTTTGACTTGATTTGAATAAAGAACTGATAAAGATTTTTAAATTGCAGAAAAGCCTTATAGGACTAGTTTCCAGGGCCGTAAAAAATCATTTAAAAAACAATAAGTAGCTGTCACTGGTAACAGTATCCGCTGCTTACTACACTAATTATGATTCACAAAATCTGTCTATACTATATCAATGATGTATCCTCTAATATAAGTTTAAGTCTAGTTATAATTATTTTGTATTTACCCTCAAGGGCCAGTTGGTCGCGATATAAGTGGCCGGCAGCGGCAACACTATCCATTGCTTCCTGCACTCATTGTCATCCACAAACTCTCTATACTTGGCGCTGCTATCGAACTCTAAGTTGTTGTTTTCCGTCGTCCCATTCTCTAAGTGGTAAGCGTCGGACGTCGCGTCGATTATTGAGATCTTAGTTCGTTTTGTGAGATTGTCCTCCAGATTCACGTATAGCTTGTCGTCTGCTTGTAAATATAGGTGCCTTTGGTTGCTCTAAAATGTAGATAAATTGGTTCAAATCATGTCAATATACATGTAGGAGGGCAACATTTAACGGAGAGGGATATTTATAGAGAAACTAGCTGTTCCCCGCGGCTTCGCCCCGCGTGGGACTTGGTTATATCGCGCCCAAAAGTAGCCTGTGTTTGACCTCAGGTCGTTAACTATATCCCTACCAAATTTCATCACAATCGGTTCAGCAGTTTAGCCGTGAAAAGGTGACAGACAGACAGACAGACTTTCGCATTTATAATATTAGTATGGATATACAATTTAAATTAGCATATGACACGAAAATAGCTTTACAAAAAAAAATGTAAGTCTGTTTTTGTGCGGGTTTAAAAATAAAAGAAGATCATATTTGTCATTTTATTGCAATAGACATCACAGAGATAAACAGATCAATCAGAACAATCAAAAAGTTAAGCAGGATAGCTCATCACTAAGCCATTTATTTATTTGCTATAAACATAAAATTTGAGAAGAACTATAGAAAAATAATAACTCTAAAACTTACCATGCAAGGGTTGACACTAAGCGGACTCTTGATGAAGTCCAGCTGTATCAGCTGTGAAGCATTGTCGCCCTCTGTTTTCACCATCCATAGTTGGTAGCCTTCAGTCGCCCATTCCTGTACAAACAAAATGGTTATTTTAATGTCCAATTACGCTCACTTTTGTGTTTCGAAATAGACTATTTTCTCATAAACCATTCAGAGAATGGCCTTGTTATTGGTAGTTTAAAAAGAATTTTACATACATACATACCATATAATCACGTCTTTATCCCATACTGGGTAGACAGTGTCTAGAACAATAGACCTTAGGCCACGTTTAGCATAATGGTAGTTGAGGACATATACACACATAGATGATGACAGGAAATCAATAGTGATGGGTTGCTAGCCGCATCGCCTATGTCATGATTTCCCCATTCGGCGATTCCCTCAGACTACTTTTACGGCTTGCGCGGGAAGAGAAGCAGCTGGTACATTCTATCTTTTTTTTCTTTCTCCCAGACCAGCATGGAAGAGAATTTTAAGTCTTTAAAATTGTCATCTTTATCTGAAAGAAACCTGAGACTAGGATCTGACGGTCCAAATCAGTGAAAAAAATCTAACAACGCTAGTATGTAGCAACTAAAGTAAGTGACATATTTTCGCCACTCTTGCTCTTGCTGTGAGCAGTCAAGTGACTGCAGTGCAATCAGTAGTGTTTGTCAATGGCGAGGTTGCCGCAACCAGATTGTTCGCTACCTAGTACATACACTGTTATATGTTGGACTGGATATATATCTATTTCTTTGCTTGCTGGACGCGTAGTTTTCTCCTGTAACAAATCCTGCTACCGCCTCGCTTCCAACTGTCGCTCACCAAGCTGGGCACTCGCAGCGGGTTGTGCTTGCCCAGGTCCTGGTTGAGGCCGTGGTCCCAGGCCAGCGAGCACATCAGCAGGGCTCCGAACGTGCTCCACACCGACACCCCGCCCCGCTCCCAGCTCACTGCCACCGCTCGACCGTCCGCTGACCACCTACATATCAATAAATATATTGAGCCCAATCCAAACATTTATAAACATTCCAAAATAATTTTAAAGATACACTTTAATCTTGCACAGAATAGGATTGGAACCCAGAACCTACGGAGTAATGCAATAACATTCTTAATCATTCCCGGATTAAATGGAAATCTGAAAAAGTTGTGAATGTATGTGAATTTTTCATCGGCACAAACGAGAATTTTCACTGACCACTAAATTGGAAAATTTGGATTACAAAAACGTCAGCAAAATACGACTATATGGTGTATTTATACTGACAACTGGCTCGAGCAGTTTTTTCAGAACCGTTATTGATGTATTTGCACAACAGTTATGGATGTACGGTGAAACACGTTAGGCGTGTGTTAGTTTGTAGGATCTACATTCATCAAAAATTTGTTAAGATATATAAGAATTTTTATGATAATGAAAAATAAGAATACATTGCTGGTCAACTGGTAAAAAAAGCCCAAGGCTTTAAGTCCGCCATTTACATATTTTGTAATGATGTTTAATAAATAAATACATTATTTACTGACCTCATACATTTAACAGGTCCAGGATCCCCCGGGAAGTCTTTGGAGCTGAGTACCATTGTATGGGAGAGCTCCAGCCCGCCCGTTGCTTCGTCTATCGTGAACACATCTACTTGAGAACTGCAATAAAAATGTTGTAATTTTATTATAAATTGGAATGTGGTGGGATCAGGACAAAAATGTTGTGAGGCTGTATCGTCAAGAATGTAGGCAGAAGTGATAAGAGAATAAAAAAAAATCATTATTTATAAAATGTAATTACATATTACTCCACATAGTAATTCAGAGAGCTATCAAGTTTCATCAACGTTAAAATTGTACATAAAAATCTAAATATTTTCCTAATATCAAATGTCTATAATAACAAAGCTTAAATTCTTAGTTGGAATTAAAATCTTAAGGCTACTTTTATAAAAGCATCAAATAATTAAAAAATTAAGAGGTAATATTATTTATCGTTGATATTAATGAATACTCACTTCTTTCTGCCGATGGCAATAAGTCTAAACTTATGATTAACTCTGGTACAAGTGGCATCGTCGATACCTTGGGCCCAAATACCTTGGACGGCCTGAAAACAATAGTTATTTCATTGTGTGTAATATTGTTATATACATGTAAACATTATTTACACAAAAATAACATAAGCGATATACTGGTAGACGTAAGTCGCTATCCGTAGCTTCTTATTGTTTATAGAAAAAGTAATTAGTTATATAAATATTATGGAATAATAAAAAATAAGGGCGACATGTGTAGAAATTTTCTTTCGCTGGGTGGAAGGGACGTCTAGCAAATTGACAAAATAATTATACTCTTATTGGAATACACTTTTGTTTGTGAACTGTCAGCTTGTATTGACTAAATGCGCCATTTGCAGATCATCGTGGCTACTTAGAGGGTGCTTGCACTGGTAATATCTAGCGCTGTCACATCACGGTGCAAGGTTCAAACCACACATCTTACCCGTAAGTCTGTTTCCAGTAAAATCTGGTACAATATAGTCAGTATCAGACAGGTAATAAAGAAACATTTTTTTATCTAACTATGTAAGTCCCACTGCTGGGCCAAAATTCTCCCCATTTCTTCACAATGTTATTTTCAATTATTTGTAAGGATGCGTATTGAGCATTATGTGTGTAATTAAAATGTATTATTTTATTATTAAAATGTAAAAAAATTATGTAAAACAGAAAGACACAGTTAACGTAAGAAGACACAACTGACGAAAAATTATATTATGAGATTAATGATTTTTTAACAAAGTATAACTAGGGCCTGCTGCAATTCCCCAATGTCGTACTACTTTAAATCCCTGAACACACCTGGGGGTTACTTAGGGGGGTTACTTCCTTCTCTTAAAACCATGCAAGATCCAGTGAGTAAGCGGGACAGCGCAATACATGATGTAAGGCGACATCTCCCTTACTCACTGGATTTTAAGAGATAGTAGTAGCCACCCTGTAGTATCATTATAATAGGAAAATAGACTTACATTGGGGTCAAACTTGAGATTGGGCGCGGTGAGATAAGCGGCGCGGCCGTCATTAAGCGTGATGCCAAACCCGCAAACCAACGGGGAGTACTCTATGTCATTCACGTGTGTGTTGTCCTCTAAAATCGGCTCGGCTGCAAGTGACAACACAATCATGTACACTCGGAAGCAGATATAAGTGACCCTCCTACCGTACTTAATATAGTGATCTGGATGTCAGACTGTACTTGGTTATCACTATCACTACATAGTATAAAACAAAGTCGCTTTCTCTGTCCTTATGTCTCTTTGTATGCTTAAATCTTTAAAACTACGCAACGGATTTTGATGTGGTTTTTTTTATAGATAGTGATTCAAGAGTGGCATTTCTATCTTGCGCTCTTTCGTGGTCGAGTGTTATCGCTATATGACAGTCGTTAGGCTGTGTCAGATACCTTCAGGCAGTCTGAAAAATTTTACAGTTTTGGCCACAGTATCGGATCATGTTCCTATCAGTCTGACTTTCTAGTAAAAAGGGTTACGGGGCTAAAATGGAAGTTGCTTCATTGTAAAGAGTACCGACAAATCTAAGACCATGATTAAAAGTGTACCCTCTGAAGATGCGATTAAATTAAATCACACTCGAATGATAACAGTTGACCAACCTTTGGAGACCTGTTGGTTGATAGAGAATGGTATCCGTCCGAGGTCCAGACAGTAGTCCCTGTTCTGTGAACCATCCCAGCGGTACCGCAGCAGGTGGGCGCGAGTGGTGCACACCAAGATCTCCGAGCCCGATATGCAGCACATTCGAGTGATCTGACCATCCCATACTAGCACCTCTTTGAACTGGAATAAAGAAAAATAATCAACCTGCCTTATATTTAAGACAGAAAGCATATTTGTAAGTTATTCTGCCCTAAGACAATACAAGGCTTGATTTACCTGATTGTCTGTTTGGAAACCTTTGTGCTGGCTGCTTGCTGTCTAGTTATAAAGAAAGCACTTTTTTTGATATTTTTTTCATTGGATACTCATCAAGACCAACATCATCTAAAGGAGTAACCCTTTCAAATTTTTGAGAATATCAAATTATCTACGCATGTTTTTTCCTACACTATAGAGAAAGGTATAGATGAGATACTTGAAGAGAGACATAAAAATATATTAACATGGACGAAGCTGCGGATTCGACTAGTTGAAAACGAATTAAAAATAAGCAGGTCTTTTACTTAAATTTTCTTTTATATGGAATCACTGCATATGTTTTACAGTGTACATGAGTATCACTTCTTTAACAGAAAACCTTAGGTAGTGTACCTACTATTCTATGTGGACAACTGTACAAAAATACAGTACATAAACCATTGCATCAAACAGATCTTTGTTCCTCATTCTTACCAAAGTGATTTTTAACGATGGTATGACCTCTTTCACAAACAGCTCGGCCGAGTCTCGCCTGAGGCTGGCGTTCGGCGGGTCATGTTGTTGATAAGCCGTCTGCTCACTGAGACTCTCCACATTGTACAGTATTAGATGGCCTTCCGATGTCTGCAACATTCATGATAAGGACATCCTGCTTACACAATTTGTTTGTTTGTGTTTAACAAAGAAATTTGATTTTAACATTTGAATATTTAATTTTGATTATGAGGAGCCATATCTATAAGTATATTGTTAAGTTTTCTGTCTAAACAATCCAAAAATACCCAGTATGAGTCTATAAGCTGAATTATTACTAGGTAATATTTTAGCCAGACACAGCATTAATATAATTTTAATGACCTATATGGCCTAATGGTCATCATGCCAGGCTGCTACACCAGTTTTCAAGTGTGATCCCCGTTCAGGTCAAGATAGAAAATTATCTTTTTCAGACTGATCTAAGTCTTGAATGTTATATATGGTATCCCAAAGTAAGTCTAGAACTTTATTTGGGGCCAGCTAAAGCTGTGTGAAATGTCCATTATATTTATTTCAAAACATTATACATATATATGGATTAAAATATTACGGATTCCAAAATCTATAAGTATATTATAGTACTCACAGAGATGCATATCATTGAAGAATCTGGTTTCCATTCCACACCAACATTAACACCAAGTCTTTGAAGGGAGTCTGCATTCCTTTTGTGGTACACTATCGGGACAGAAGGCTGGAAAATAAAGCAATATATATATATATATATTTACTATTACTACTAGCTATTGTCCTGCTTCACATGGTTGGGAATTTTGAAATACTACCAATGTATAAACCAGCAGATTTCTTATGCAAAGTACTCAACCATATAATCAATCAAATTAAAGTGGGACAGCCGATTCTGAGCTTTGAAAAAACCAGCTGAGGATGCAACCAGACAATTAAGCACTAAGATGAGTTAGAGAATCAATCTACTAAATATCTTTATCTGAACATAGAACAGGGTAATCTTTTATTATGACACCAACATGTGGGGTGCCACATTTATTGGGGGGACATTGAGGTATTTTGTAGTAATAACTGGACTATATACATATTTGTTACTACTCTTCTCAAAATAAAGATAAGAGTTTTGTTTGTATGTTTAG
The DNA here is from genome assembly GCA_947044815.1 of Apomyelois bistriatella. NCBI lineage: Eukaryota > Metazoa > Arthropoda > Insecta > Lepidoptera > Pyralidae > Apomyelois > Apomyelois bistriatella. Next base: position 3,342,531 of record OX345705.1, read on the forward strand.
AACTGTTTGCATTTGATAGCACTATACTATAGGAAGGTGATAGGCTAGTATATACATCACAGGACGGTGAAACTAATGAGTTAGCATGTTGTTATGCCTGCAAAATGATTTATTATAATCTTTTTTATTCATCAATTTTTTCTGTAATCAGGGAGTTTTTGCTCTGTAGAGAAGTTTAAAAATATTACTATTATCTGGAATTTTAAACTGCATATGTGCGTGCATGTGCATGTTGCAACATCATTTCATGCCCTCTCCTATTTGGGGTCAGTCCGCCTTCTATGCTTATTCCAGATATCTATTGCTTTATAAGCAATAAATTGAAGTTTATATGCTCTCTCTCCCTTTGTTAAAATTCATTCGCTCTAATTCCATCCAATCACATTTAAATTAAGTAAGTAATTATATGCTAATGAAATTTCATAACGAAACACGGATTTAAGTTCAGATTTTACTTTATGAATAATTTGGGAGCATTCACATGTCATTGCGTTCCATTCATACACCAAATATGATTGCACAGTTTTTATGTTATCTATACTAATTTAATAAAGATTAGTTTTCATGTTTGAACTCTTATTACTTCAGATCTATTGGTTGGATTTTTTTTTTTTTTCATCTCTTTTTATCTGCAACCAGTCAGTTGACTATAAGCAGATTTGGTGCAGGCACCAAATGGTTATGGAAAAGATGCTTCCCAGTGGCAGCAATCTTTCTTATTTTCTGGAGTCAAGTTCCTGGATGTGAAATCGCTTCAAGCGTTTATAGTAGTTGATATTAATCAGATCTGCTGCAAGTTCATTAGGGTGGTTTACGAGTCGATTTTTATAGTGTTCAGACAACAGTCTTATTTCCTCCTTCACTGTGTTCACTTGAAGTGTGTCATGGATTTCGGCGTTAGTAATAAACCATGGGGTGTTGGCTATGTTCCTTAGGATGCCATTTTGCAATCTTTGCATGATTGTTATGTTGGAATTGCATGCACTTCCCCACAGTTGAAGCCCATATGTCCATATTGGCTTGAGTATTGCCTTATATATGAGTAGCTTGTTATCTATGGACAAGACCGAGTTGCGCGCCATCAGCCAATACATACTCCTATATCGTAGATTCAATTCATCTCTTTTCTTTTTTATATGATTCTTCCATGTCAACCTGTGGTCAAGATGCATCCCTAGGTACTTGACACAGTCATTCTGTGGTAGATAGCTGTTTCCTAACCTAACAGGTGGGCAGTCCCCTTTTCTTAGGGTGAAGGTGATGTGAAACGATTATGAAGAACTGGCTTTTATACAGCATTTGTGGAGCCAGTTACTTATTTCATCAAGACTTTTTTGTAGTTTTGCAGAAGCTATATTAGGTTCCTTGCTAGTTGCTAGTACGGCAGTGTCGTCTGCAAATGTAGCAGTGGTAACATTATGAACTTCAGGAAGGTCCGAAGTATACAGGGTATAGAGGACAGGACCCAGCACAGACCCCTGGGGAACTCCAGCCTCTATATTGTGGAATTCTGAAGACTCTCCATCAACTCTAACTTGGAATATCTGGTCAGACAGGTAGGATTCTAGAAGTAAATAGAAGCTATGTGGAAGAGAATTCCTAATTTTGCACAGCAATCCCCTGTGCCAGACCTTGTCAAATGCCTGTTGGATATCCAGGAAGGCTGCTGAACAGTACTCTTTATTTTCGAGGGACTTTTTAACTGTGCCACACACTCGATGTACCTGTTCTATAGTAGAATGATATTGTCGAAAGCCGAACTGGTGTTTTGGGATAAATTGACGGTTGGTGAGTATCGGGATTATTCTTGACAATAGAATTTTTTCAAAAATCTTGGATAGTACAGGCAAAAGACTGATGGGTCTGTACAACCATTGTTATTATTGATACTTTCCAAAGTCTTGGGAAGTACTGTACTCTGAGTATTCCGTTGAAAAGTGTAGTCAAGTAGACTAAGGCCTTTTTTGGAAGTTGTTCTAATATCTCTTTGGTGATTAAATCAAATCCAGGGGATTTATGACTTTTGAGCCCTTTTATCACTCTTCTCACCTCAGGAAATGTCACAGGCTTGGGAGGCAGTGATAATTGGAAAACCTGACCAAGAGAGTTGTCCACTTCTCTCTCTACATCCAACTATTGGTTGGATTTAAAAAATATTTCTGCATATGATAGCCTGATTCTTGGGAAAGGTACACAGTGGGCGAGTAAAATCGTCAGGAACAGCTAGTAAAATAAAAAATCAGTAAAAGATCAGTTGGTATTTTTTTGCCAAAAATAGGGATAATATTCGATAGCAAATCTTTAAATAAAAATTGTTAATATCGGTTTATGTTCTGCACAAAAAGTCACAGGTAAAGACCTGTGAAATTCTTGGGAAGGCTCATGTCCAGCAGTGGACTGCCTGCAGCTTAAATGAAGATGATAGTGTTCTGTACAAATATGTAAATTTTACATTTGTGTTATAAAAGTACAGGTCAGCTGATGTGATGTTCTATGTATGTAATATAAACTGAATGATCCTTGCAGCAAGTACATCCAAATTAACAATCCAATCCAAATTAACTGAAATTACAACCATAATCTTTTTATTTATTATGGCATACATATGGTAAACAAAGGAACAGAAATCTAACGAAAAAATAATATTAGAAACATACCTTACAGTACCAAACACATATACAATCGTCACTTAATGATACAAATAGTATTTTGTCTACATTCGAGACAATCTGCTTTATAATTTGATTTTCAGCAACCAGATTCTTTAGAACTTTAGGCCAACCAATTGGAAAGTACATCTTGCCGAAAACTCATTTGCTGATCAGGATCTATCTGAACATGAGTGTGGTGCTATTTACCATAGCAGAACCAAGGGAAATGCAACGCCAGTAATGACATTTATATGAATTCGAGAGAGAAACCACAATCTACTCAAAATACTAAAAATCACGCACTCAGCGAATTCGTCAACTTGCTTGTGATGTGATGTGAAATCAAATCAAATCAACAAATAATACGATTGATTAACCCAAGAATTTGACAATGGCATTTTAATCTTGACAGACAGTTGAAAACTTTTTTTATAATATGCTTTACGGGCCTGGATAAGTCTTTTAGGACCTTTTCATATTTTTTAGTAGGGGGTAACATCAACTTTTTTATCAAGCCGGAAACAAGTGAACGAGATGATTATGATGATTATACCTATGTATTGCGCCATCTCGGTTATTCACTTGTTTTGAGCCTGATAACAGTTGATGGTAGGCTCCCAGTGTCACTTGCGTGATGAATATGTTGATTGATATTGAACGTGTAAAATAAGCCCTGTTTGTTTTTGTTTATTTTTCTTTTTTTTGCCATTGTGGTGGTGTTATTTTCTATTGTCTTGTCTATGACAAATGCTTCATTTTATAACAACAAAAAAGCTGAATTTCCTCTCGATTTATAGAAAATATAACAGTAAATGATTAAGAAATTACCTTATTTTAAATAATTAATCCAATAATGTGTATAACGTTTTTGACTTGTGCTGAGAGACAATTTTGTTACAATGTCGGAACACATTGATATTGATACAAACAACCTGTGTATTACTGAGGACGTATTTGAAAAGTTTCAAGCAGAATCTATGTACGAAGAAGAAGAACTAATTACGCTCTCGGACATTTTACCTTCAAATGGCACAGCGGCGCCTAGCATACCCGACGATGCCCATGATCTTCTGACAGATGAAAATGTTGTGCTAAGTGATATTCAATCTGTAAACAGTAGTGCAGTAATTGTTTCTGAAGTTGTGCAGCATTCTGAAATTACTACTGCATTTGGTGCAGAGATCGGTGACAACGGCCAATTGTTGCTGGAGACTTCTGACATAAATGTGTCAGAAAACATTGTGGTACAGACTGAGGTCGTAGAAGAGAAACAACCTAAAAAAAGAGGTAGGCAGAAAAAGAAAACTATTCAAGAATCATCTCTTGACAACACTTGCACTCAACAACCTGAGCAGTTACAAACTAGCAGGCGAGGTAGGAGAAAAAAGATTAACAATGATTCTATTGATACCATAGAAGAACAGATGAAATTAATTCATGAAGATAGTCCTGAACCAAACAATGAACCTATTAAAGAAAATTTACAACTCGTGGAAAATGTTACTCCACATGCTCCAAAAAGAAGAGGCAGGAAAAAGAAATTGGTACAGGAACCAAAAAATGACACTAACATTGAAGATAATGGTGATAATATAGGTATGACCAGCGATCAGTCAAATAGAGATATAAATAACCAAAATTGTAATAATACAGGATTACCTGCTAGACGAAGAGGCAGGAAAAAGAAAACAATTCAAAGTGACAGCTCTGATATTAATCATGAAAAAAATAAATTGAATAGCAATGATGATCAACCTATAGTAGAATGTATGGATGATAAGTTGGATGTTAGTGATGACTTGCCCATTTCTCAAATTAAAAGTGAAAAAGTAAATATGACTCAAAATGTTGATGAAAGCCTAAATAAAGGGAGACCACGTAGAAATACTACTAAATCAGTAACTGATACACTTGTTCAAAATAATAATATTTCATCTGTTAAAAAGCGGGGTAGGCGTAAAAAGCTTCAGCATTCTCTCGAACCAGACAGTTTAACAAATCAAAATGAAGTAAATACTACTCCTAGTGATGTACTAAAATTTGAGGAACCATCTAGCACAGTAGACAAACCCGAACCAATTATTGATCCAAAATCAATCAATGAAACTATAGAATCTGCTATAGATAATGTGGATGATGCTGATGAAATGTCTTTAAGTAATTTAAAACAAGTTCTTGTGTCACAAGACGACATCCCTACAAGTTCAAAAGAAGATATTGTAACTAGCACTATAGAAATGGAGTCTAAAGAAACAACCGCAACCATAGAAAATTCTACATTATCAGAAATACCAGACTTAGGGTATAATTCTGAAAATATTACTAGTGGAGTTGATAAGGCAGAAGAAAATTTAAGTACTGAGATTGAAATAAAAAATGATGTTGCTGAAGGGTCGTTGTTGGTTGAAGATACCAGCAAAAGGCCAACAAGAAGGAAAATAAAACAAAATTTCCACTATCAAGAAGATTCTGATGAAGATCCATTTGCAAATGTTGAACTCTCAGATGATGAGCCTAAACGTGGTAAGAGAGGAGCAAAGTATTATTCTGATGATGAATATATTCCAGGCAAGAAACGAGGAAAGAGGGACTCAACAGACAGCTCACTAAGTTCTGATATGGATATAGAAGATCTTGAACTAGAAGGGATAAAGAAACAAAAAAGAAAACGCTTTTCTAAAAAGTTGGATTCACCCAAAAAAGGAAAAGGAAAGAAAAATGAAAGTGACAATAATTCCATGTTACTAGATGTGACTACTATTCCTCCTGCTTCAACAAATAATACTGATGATATTGAGGTTTGCCTGGAGTCATCTGTGATTAAAAATACTCAAGTTGATGAAATTTCTGACAAGTCCACCTGGGGAAACACAAATGAATTTGAGAATTTTATTGCTCAGAAAATACAAGGTACTGACCTTAAAATTAAAAAAGTGTCTTCAAATGCATCTGCTGCAGCAATAGCACCACTTGATATTCCTACTTTAGATCCAACTGCTAAAAAGCTAATAGAGGAATCCACTCAAACAATTACTATTAGAAAGAATGCACAAGGTTCGCAAACCTCACCTCCATATGATATTCCTATGAAGGAGAATGTTGTTCTCACAAAGGAACAGTCAGAAAAAGCATGTGAGTTCCTTAATAGCATTGTTAAAACTACTTCTGAATTAGGAGTTTTGATGACACAGAAATCCGAAGACTTCATGAAAAAGAAGATACATACTGATCATGTGACAGATACTTTTAAAATGGACTATTGTGTACGAAAGTCATTCCTACTATTTAAGTTAGCCAAACATAACTTATTACAAATGGAAGAAGACTTGGCTACACAGTATAATGAATTCCTAAAAAGTAATAATTTGCATACTTATAGAGAACAGATTAAGACAATGGCTTCAACATCAGCACAGAAGGCAGACGACAATGATAGTGATTGTGAAATTGTTGATGTGAAGCCAGTTGCAGAGGTTACAAAAGGTATAAAAAAAAATGAAAAAGCTAAATTAAACCCCAAAACTGTATTCTTGAATAAAGAGCTTTCAATCAAAATTACTAAGAAGCCTAGTGATGATAAGAAACTTAATAATATTAAGGGACGGCACACAGTATGGATTAATGATTCTGTGATTTTAAAAAAAGTAACTCCAACGCAGTCTTTTTTAGCCCAGGACAGCCGAAATAAAAAACCACCTGATTATAAGATGATTGAAACAATTGTACGAAATTTTTTTAGGGACTATGAACGACAGAATGCTTTAACTGTCTGTGCTCCATTTCTTTCCACTGAATGGATGACTGTCAGAAGACAGTATGCATGTAATTATTTTGTGGCTAGTCCTGAGATTCCTACAGGTGATGAGCATTTTGGAAACAATTCAAGTACAGAAAGTGCATCTGATGTAAATAAAACAATTTGTGTGCCCGTGGCAAATTTCTCTCCTCAGTCATTATTTTCGCTCTGTACTTTATGTATACAAAAGCAATCATATTGTAAGAGAAATTTAGATAAATGTGGTAAAGCAGTGAAGCAGCCAAGGGCATTATTAGAATTATGCTTATTTATATTGAATAAAGATAAAGAGAAAAATAATATTAAACTATCTAAAAATGCTCATTTGAAGAATGCATTGTCATTAAAGACCATTTGCTACAAAATAGTAACTAAACTACTTGATGACACCACAAAAGGGAATAACTTGCCTTTATTTATACCAGAAAAGAAAAATGTGTCAATAGAAGGTGTAAATGAAATCATACCAAAGTTGGAAAATGTAAATATCTACAGAAAAGGTGAAATAGATGAAAAGGATTTAAAAAACGGTATCAAGAAATTGTTTTCACTCTGTGTAGAATTTATTCAGGATAGACAGAAAGTATCTCTTGATGAAACTTTTACTAGTGAAGAATATGTTCAGGAGAGTCAGAAATTAGTAACTATAGATTTTAAAAGGACAACTTATTGTGATACAAGCATTAAAAGCTATGAACCGCAATCTTTAAAAAATATTACATATGATAAAATAATGTACCTAATATTTAGTTCTGATAAGTGTGATCCTAAGAAAAGTGCTTCTGTTTCTTCAATATATGAAGTAAAAACTTTAAGTAATATTTGTCTCGACACAATCAGAGCAAACTTGTATGCTGCAGATATGACCATAAATTCAATAAATACATTGACAGAAGAAGCCTTCCGTAATATTGAAGAAACATGTACAGTTGAAAGTGGTCAGTATCAATATTTTGACGACGATTCCAATTGTTACGAAGATGAATTTGAACCTGAATATGAATTGGAAGAGGACGCAAATAATGCTACACTTCAAGATAGTAATTGGGTAAATCAACTTCAAATGAAAGATATGAAATCTTGCCTTGCGTCAAATATGTCTAACTCAATTGAAGAAAGCACTCACGAAGAACCACTTGACTCATTAGTTGATACACCATCGGAAACACCATTTATGGTAAATATCAAAAGTGAACCACAAGAAGATGAATTAGTGGAGAATTCAATTGAGCCAATCAATGTTAAAACTGAGCCTACTCAAATATATAATGAATTGACAATTGCACTGGAACATGTAGCTACGAAGGCTGAACCAGATAATTCAAATTCTTTAGGAAATTCTATACAAAGAAGTGCAAGTTATGATGGTAATGCTTTTGAAGACTTTGTTGTCACAAACAAAATGATGCAGTCCATGGAAAGTACTTCTCATTATGAAGAAATATTTAGCCAAAGTGCTTTAAGGATTCGACGTCAGTTTGACCCAGATTGGGATGATGAAAATGATGCTAATATGAGCTTGTTAGTCCCTCATACATATGAACCTTTGCAAATAACTGAAGCAAAAGATACCCTCATGCAGAGTAGCTCGGATGAAGGAAATAAGGAAGTTTCTTCAAAGAAAAAAGTTGATAAAAGAAAGAAAAAGACAAAAAAGGTTGAAACAAAATTAAGCAATAAAGATGCCAATATAATTACTACAAAAAATAAAACTGTACTAAATAATGAAGTGGAAACAAAGAATAATAAAGATGTCTCGAATACTTCAAAAAACAAAGTAGGAAATAATGAAGTTGCAGTGTTGACACGTAGAATGCGAGAAAGGTTAAGGCAAGAAGAAAAAAAGGTGCAATCATCTGATTCTGAAAATGAGCAAATGGAGACAAGATCTAAAACTGATAAGAAGAAGGGAAAAAGTGAAGAGGCACCTGATACAAGTAAAACATCACTAAAAAAGAAATATGATGATACTGACATTCAGTGCAATAATGTAGATTCAACAGAACAGGTTGATACAATTAACAATAAAACTGGTAAACAGAAAGAGTCAGTCCCAGCCGAAATATTTACTGGTTTTAGTGCTGTAGACCAAAGTGAAATAAATACATACCAGAAATATTTAAAAGATGTTTATGATAAAATCTTACCAAAAATTTATGAAAATGATGAGAACCAGTCTAAAGATGAACCTACAAGTAATGTACAGCTTAATACAGATGAACCAGTGGAGTATTTAGAATGTGAGCCGACATTACCAATATTTGAAAGAGAAACAAGAAAAAGGCCCTCAAGAAAGAATGCCAAAGTTCTTCCAAATAAAAAAGTCCCAGAGAAAGATGTGCCAGATACAATCATTCCAGGTATGATTGTTCCTGAACCTAAACCACAAGAAGAGAAATCTGTTGAAAAATCATCAGTAACTCAATCTCTAGATATCATTGATCGTCATGGGTGGCAGTGTTATCCTATAGATGTTAATGATAGGAAATTGTATGATAATTGTCAAATAATATTAGATAAGCTTCCGGAAACATTTGTTGAAATGTATTTTCAGTATCAAGATATCACAGACAGAAGCAAAGAGGATGTGGAAGTTGACAGGTAAATTGTTTTGGAATATTTATTACCTTTTATAATACAAAATTGTGTGCTGGAACAGCACACAATTTTGTAATTGTAATTTATAAGACAACAATAATTTTGTACATGTGAACCTCAGTTAACTTTATTTACAATATATATATTTAATTTAAAATTCTTTTTGTGTTATATTTTAATTTTAACATTGCAGGTTGACAAATTTACAGTCACTGAATAGATCTTCGACTGTAAAAGATTTGAAGAGTCGAACTAAAAAGGCTAAGAATGAGCAGGTAGCTGATAGTGCCCCTGATCCAGAAAATGATTTAGATGGCTCACGACCAGACAGTCCTGGATCTGACCACTATCATGAACTCACGCCTTCTGAAGACGACGGGAGTGACCGGGAAGAGGAGACACTCGCGCCTGTAAGTTTACCAAATCTATACCTAGTAATATAATAAAGCTGAAAAGTTTTTTTTTTTTTGTTTGAACGCTTATAACTTGAAAATTAATGGTCGGATTTGCAAAATTCTTTTTGTATATGAAAACCTGATTCTTGGGGAAGGTTATAGGCTATAGTACATACACACTAATGGTGAGTGAAACGGCGGGGAACAGCTAGTTAAGTATATATTGTTTTTTCTACCAAATATATATAACTAGCTGTTCCCCGCGGCTTCGCCCCGCGTGGGACTCGGTTATATCGCGCCCAAAAGTAGCCTATGTTTGACCTCAGGTCGTAATTACATCCCTACCAAATTTCATCACAATCGGTCCAGCAGTTTAGCCGTGAAGAAGTGACAGACAGACAGACTTTCGCATTTATAATATTAGTATGGATTATACCTTCTATATAAAAATTAAGTTAAAAAACTATAACCCGACTACATGGTGTCTAAAAAGGATGAAACAAGGAAATTATTGGGATATAAATCCAGAAATGCATAGGTACCAAATGGTCATTGTAAAGCCGTGGTCCCTTCCTTTTGGCTTCGCCGTAGTCGGGTAAAAAAGAGGTTCTCACTTGGATGTTTTTTTTTAAGTGTTTGTTACAGCATAACTCCAACTATTTTTTATAAATGTCATTTCAGACCACTGCAAAAAGACCCACACACATATAGCATAAATTGTATTTTGTTGGCTAGACCACATTACTATATGTAGCAGGGTCTTAGTTATGTATACTCTTTATTGTTCTTTTTAACATTTCCTTTACAATTATATTTACATTTATAGATCCAATTAATAGAATAAGCAGACGAATGATTTCATATTCTAGTATAATATATTTTGATTTAATTTTACTCAGATCGAAAAACCGGCGACTGAAAACAACATGGCAAAAAGTTCCCTCATGGATGACCATAGTGACACAGATACTGAGAATGCTGAAGATAAACTTAAAAAAATCAAAGAGGAGCCCAATGATGACGTGGCGAAGGATGACTTACCTCTCTCTTCTCTGAAGCGGAAACCTGGACCCAAATCTAAGACCATTCAGAAGCAAACCGAAAATCTGAAGCCTGCTGAGCATCCGGACCTGATGTTGACGGCAGATAAGATGATGAATAAGGAGTTGACCTTGCTTCATGCACCAATCAATCTTGATGACACGGTGCCTGAGGTCCCGGCAAAAAAACCATCCACTAGGGGCAGGCAGGTTAGTACCCTTTTGATAATTTATTTTTATCGTTACTTCTAGTTTTTAATGCTCAAATATTAAAAGGAAATATATCAAAAGTTATATACTTTTCACCCCGAAATTTCCACATTGACATAGTCTTGGGCAAAGTTAGGATATGTATAATGAAACTAAAGTAAACTTATTTCGCTGGCTCAGCGAACCGAAGTTGATCTTGTCCTCTCAAACGAGAGAGTCCGTCAGTTTTCTAATCTCGGAAAAACAACGAGACGGAAGACAGAAAATTAATGTGTAGGCTTTTGATGACATATGTATTTTATGACTTTCTTAATTTAAGTATTAAATTATCTGCAGAAGAACTCATCAAAGAAGGAAATTCATTACCGCATCAAAAACGAGGATGATTCTTCATCAGAGGAGGAGAAGCAGTGGGTGACTACCAAAGAGAAACTCCTCAAGAGGCTAGAGAAAAGGCAGGAAACCACATTGTGAGTATTCTTTTTGTCACAGCAGCAGGCTGTCTAGTAGCTGGACATAGGCCTCCCCCAAGGGTTTCCAGAATGACCGGTTTGAAGCGGCCTGCATCCAGCGCTTGCCTGCGACCTTCTTCAGGTCATCTGACCATAATCTGTTTATATGATTTGTGTATGATTACGGTGCAAAATTATTAGGGTCTAGGAATTAAATGAAAATAGAGCTACAAAGAATGAGAGTCGTAAATATTTGACGACTAGTTTATACCCGCGGCTTCGCCGCAGAGGGTAACAATGGATAAAAAATGTTAAACACGCGCAGGACACGTGTCCTGATCGAAAATTCGTAAGTCGGAGGAAGAGTAGACCGCCAACGCGGCGTAGGAGAGGAAGTAATAACCCTCTCTCTTTTCTGTTTTAACTGTAACCCGTTGATTTTTTTTTTACATTTGCAGGGCGGACGAAGCCAAACGCACTAAGATAGTGAGCGAGTACATCGAGCGTCGTGGCGAGAATCCGGAGCTTCGGCTGCCGCAACGACGCCGCGGTCGCAGGTCCAACAAAAGGTTTCTGGAAAGGCAGAAGCAGCTGAGGTCAGTTGTCCTATTCTACCTTTACCATTTATTTATTTACTAGCTTTCGCCCTCCTGAATTTGCCTCTGGAACAATGATGAACCAGGGTTGAAAGATATCCTATGTCCTCAATACTTCTATCTATGTGTATATGCAAAATTTCAGAAATGGTGCAGTAAATAGGGCGTGAAAGCGTAACAAACAAACTCACTTTCGCATTTATATTATTACTAGCTGCAGCCCGCGACTTCGCCCGCGTGAAATTCTCGCGGGAACAGTGCTTTTTCCCGGGATGAAATCCTTCTCAATACTCCTAGCTATTTGTATGCGAAATTTCAGGAAGATTGGTTCAGTAGATAGGGCGTGAAGGGGTGACAACAACCAAATATACAAACTCACTTTCGAATTTATAATATTAGTTCGGATGGAATAGTTGGTATAAGGATGATAATGGGGAGATAAGCGTTTACCTTTTAGCGTTTGCTTCATAGTTGTTAAAGGTATTAATGCGCATTCTCAAACATACAGAATACACATACAAATTTCATAAGAATCTGTCAAGCTGTCACGAGAATTTTATACATAGATGTTATTCTGTTACATGAAATTGACAATAAGATGTATTGGAATCATCATCATTGCGTATGGCATTCGTCCTGCATGGATCAGATGAATGGAATAAGACCAGGGTGTCGATTCTGCTAACGTTAAATCACAATCGTGTCAAAATAGTGTTTCAATGGTAGTGCTTTTTTACACACTAGTTACAAGAAATGTATATTTTTTTTATATCACTTCTGATGGTCACACCACACACTAAATTCACATCACATCATACTGTCATAACTCTTGCAAATAGTGTGTAAAAAACACTACTATTGAAACACTTATATATTATTTTGATACGATTTTGTCTTAACGTTAGCAGAATCGACGCCCTGTGGATATGACTGGGGCATCGAGTGTTGCCGTCTCCGGGTTCCGAAGCAATATACCTGAAGTGGCCACTATAAAAAAAAATACAAATATTTATTTTTCAGAGTGTTAACAAGAGAACTGCTTGGCGATGCCGCGGACAGCGGCCACCAAACCAAACGATACAACCAAGCGTATTTCAAAGGCCGCAGAAACATCAGAAAGGTACTTTTCAATACTAGCTGTTGCTCGGGGCACCGCTCCCGTGGGAATACTGGGTAAAATAATAAATAATAATAAAAACTTTATTTTTTCTCCACAACAATACAGGTTACAATAAGAGTAAAACATTGTATTAGATCTGCTGTGGAGAACTGGTGCCTGAACTAGGTATCCAATGGAACCTGTCATACAGGACACCAGGCCTCCCCCCAGAAAGAACACAGAAAGAGTCAGGTTGTTGAGGGAATCTATACAAAAATAGTTCTTACATCTAAATCCTTAATTATTAAAGTGGTTCAATAGGAGTACAAAATAATCCATACTGATATTATATATGCGAAAATCTGTCTGTCTGTCCGTCTGTCACATCTTCATGGCTAAACAGCTAGATCGATTGTGATGAAATTTGGTAGGGATGTAGTTAACGACCTGAGGTCAAACATAGGCTACTTTTGGGCGCGATATAACCGAGTCCCACGCGGGGCGAAGCCGTGGGGAACAGCTAGTAAAATATAAACAAGGCACTTTAAATAATAGGCCGCAGCAGTAATTCTGTTTCTTCGTATGTAAGGCTTTGTAGCCAGGTTCTGGTAACTTTTTTACACATATGTTTGGTTAGAGGGAATATATTAAGTCTACGATTTGCCTGCTTGTACAAAAAAGGTCCTAAAAATTGGAAGAATCTGAGAAAGAAAATTGTGTTAGATTGGGGGAGTGGTAGGATTATCCAGTTGTTTCGAAAAATTTGGTCTGGATTGTATGTAGTAAGGGAGTGTTGTTGGAGAATTGTATGCAGTATAAATAGTTGTCGAACCGTAAGGACTTGGCATGATTCGTACAGCTCCGTAGTGGGGAAGCGATACGGCTTGAAGTGTGATACCTTTAATACAGCCCGTTGGGCTCTTTCAAGTGTAAGCAGGTGAGTTTTTGCAGCGCCACCCCATGCTGTGATGCAATGGGTAAGTATTGATTGGCATAAGGCCATGTAAGTTAGTCTTAGGGTTTTGTTGTCAGCTACATGACGTAAGTGTTTAAACACGTATATCAGTTTTCTAACACGCGAGCTCAAGAGGAGTATATGATGTTTGAAGTTTAGATGTTGGTCTAATGTAACACCTAGGTATTTTGTTGTCTTGACCAAGGTGAGTTTAGGACAAGTGCAGCTGTCGGTGTTACAATCTGATGGACTGCGTTCATGTGCAATAAGTTCATGTTTATTGGGGGTTGGAAGAGACGGTTTTCTTATTCCAAAGGTCATGTACTTGGTTTTGGAGACGTTCAATGTGAGTAAATGTGTGGTTATCCATTCTTTTACTTGGTTAAAACCCATTTGAGCCGAAGTGAAAGTGTCAATCCATGTAGAACCAGTGAAAATTAGAGCGGTGTCGTCAGCGAAGGATATAACCCTGCCATTTACTAGTTTTAGATTACAGAGGTCGTTTATATATGCCAAAAATAGGCTCGGGCCGAGCACACTACCTTGGGGGACTCCATAATGTGATGTAAGGTCCGTACTTATAGTTGAGCCTATTTTCACATGTTGCCTTCTGTTAATAAGGTAGTCTTGGAAAAGATTTAATTGATTCCCTCTGATACCGAGGCGTTCTAGTTGGATTATGAGTAGAGGGATAGACACCGTATCAAATGCCTTCGTGAAGTCTAAGAAGACAACTATGCATTTCTGGTTATTGTCTAGGGCATTAGTAATATGTGTGAGTAACATGTCGACGGCTTGTGCTGTTGATCTTCCAGCACGAAACCCGTATTGGTTATCAGAAATCAGATGGTTATTTTCCAAATACTTAACAAGCCTCTTGTTAATTACTCGTTCGGTTATTTTTGAAAGTGCAGATAGGACCGCAATGGGTCTAAAATTATCGACTCGGTCTTTACTCCCAGCTTTATGGATTGGGTGAATGGTTGCCGTTTTGAATACTGTGGGGAATATTCCATGTTCTAAGCAGAGATTGATTATATGTACAAGTGGGGGTGCAATTATTTTCCTATATGCTTTAAGAAAAGACGACGAGATGCTATCCCATCCCACAGCAGAGTCGGGTTTCAGGGAGTCAATCAGGGCAAGAACTTCTTCTTCGTCTGTTTCTAACATGACTAATGAATCAGAAGAATTAGGTGTCGAGAAGTTTGAAGGATAGGCGTAGGTTGGGATAGAGTTGGCCAAGGTTTCCCCGATATTTACAAAGTAATTGTTGACAAAATTAACTGACTCTGAGGGAGTACTTTTAATGGTGAGGAGTGGTTCGGAGTCGGTTTTAGATTTTTGTGTATTAGTGACTCGACGAATTGTTTCCCACATTCTCTTGGGATTTTGTGAAGCATTAGTTAAGTCTTGTTTGTCATGTTGCCGTTTTAACTTTTTAAGAAGGTTGGATAAGAAATTCCTGTATCTTTTATATGTAATTAAAAGAATTTCATTTTCTGGGTTGTTTTTAAGTTTCTTGTGCATTTGGTCTCTAGTTCTCATACACCGTAGTAAACCGACCGTTATCCAAGACTTAATATTATTTTTGCGATATGGAACTTTGGTTACTTTGGAGTTAGCGAGTATGCAACTATTTAATGACTTAACAAGGAAAGTGGCTGCGACGTTAGGATCATCGTATGAGAAGATTGGGCTGAGATCAAGTTTATCCATGCAAGAATTTAAGTTCATATGGTTGGTTACGAGTTTAGCTTTGTACTTTAGGATTGGAGGCTCTGTTGTATTTAGTGCTAAAAAGACAGGGTGGTGGTCAGTTATTAGTGTGTCAACGACAAAAGTAGATGAGGGGAGTTTAGTTTTGAGAATGACGTGATCTAAGCAGGCTGGTGGGTCGTGTCTAGTTATGAAGTGGTGTGCTGGGAGTAGTCCGTGAAACGCCAGGAGATCAAGGTATTCTGGACAGCTGTCGTCCGTGGAATTTTGTGCAATGTTGATATTGATATCACCTAAAATAATTACATTTTTAAAAGATTTGAGGTTTCTTAGCAATATGTCGAGGGATTGTAAAAAATTTGTAGTGTCATTGTATGAAGGGGAGCGGTAAATCCCTATTATTGCAGTGTGATTAGAGATTTTTATCAGAAGACTGTTCGAGTCCCGGAGCTCTGGGCACTCCACAACTGTGTCAGATAATAACTGGCTGGTATAAACCACCACGCCTTCACACTTGTTGTTGTTGTTGTTGTGGGTTTTGTAGCATATGTAACCGTCTATGTCAGGTATAAAAGGGTTTACTTCCAACCAGCACTCAGTGAGAACCAGGATGTCCAAGTTGTAGTTTACTCTACTCAACAGAGTCATGAATTCTGTAACGTTAGCTGAGACACTGCGTATATTTTGCGTTATCATTGTTAGCTTAACGGCGTTGGACTTAGATAGCTCAGCGCGTATGGCCTCAGGTTGGCAGATTGGGGATTCTGAGGGCGACATGTCGTCTAGGTTATTTATAATGTCGTTTATCATAGTCATGGCGGAGGTAGGGCTCAAATTATCAAAAATCTATAATATAAAAATGAATCGCAAAATGTGTTGGTAAGCGCATAACTCAACAACGCCTGGATCAATTTGGCCAAATCTTTTTTTAAAATGTTCGTTGAAGTTCAAGGATGGTTTTTACGGCGAGAAAAATTAGAATTATTGCTGGAAAAAACCCTAAAAATAGCCCTTTTCTTTTTCCTATACAAATGATTTGTAACTAAAACGTAGTCAATTTGAGCTTTATTGCTATGGTATGAAGTTCATATTAAATTACAAGAACTCACTGTTGTCTAAGCAATGTAGGTGTTAATCAAAACAATGTGCGTGTGTGCGTTGGAGCACAGAATACATAGTTGGAGGAGTTTAATGTCGCTTTCCGAAACTCGCGTTTCTTTTGTATTAGTTTCGGCACGCGAGATAAATTGCATCAGTTTCCACGTCATTACATCAGTCAAACAAAAATCGCGTTACCAGCAGTGTTTTATTATTTTTAATATCCAAAACAATTCGTACGGCTTAAAAGGATTTGACTTCAAGTCATATCAAATTTAAAAAAAAAAGTCTAAAAGATCTACGGAGCAATAATAACCGATTTGGTGGTGCAATGATTTTATTAGCAGGAGATTTTCGTCAAACATTGCCAGTGATTCCACGATCAACGCCAGCTGATGAACTAAATGCATGTCTAAAGTCCTCCAATTTGTGGAAACATGTCAAAGTACTTCATTTAAGCAAGAATATGCGTGTCGAGTTGCAAAATGACCAATCTGGAAACATATTCTCTAAACAACTCATTGACATTGGTAATGGCAAATTTCCTATAGACATGTTGACTGGCTGCATTAACTTTCCTCAAAGTTTTTGTCAGTTAACTCGATCAAAAGATGAACTTATTCAGAAGGTGTTTCCATATTTTTCTCAAAATTACAGAAACCATGATTGTTTGAGCGAACGAGCTATACTGGCTGCAAAAAACATAGATGTAAATGAATTAAATTTCAAAATTCAAGAACAAATTACAGGCGAATTGAGGATATATAAATCAGTTGATTCGGCTACTAATCAAGATGAAGTAGTCAACTATCCACCGGAATTTTTAATTTCGCTGGATTTGCCAGGATTGCCACCTCACAATCTTCAATTAAAGGTTGGATCGGTGGTTATAATGTTGCGAAATATCAACCAACCGCGTCTTTGGAACGGTACACGGTTAGCGATAAAAAAAATTACTAAACAATGTGATAGAAGCAACTATACTCAAAGGAAAGTATAAAGGAGAAGATGTTCTCATACCGCGCATCCCAATGATTCCGACTGATGTGCCATTTGAGTTTAAACGACTACAGTTTCCAGTGCGGCTTGCTTTTGCTATGACTTTGCTGAAACAAGTCCCAGGGGCAATCATTAAGTGTTTGTGGTATTAATCTAGAAAACCCATGTTTCTCACATTGTCAATTGTATGTTGCCTTTTCCCGTGTTGGAAAACCATCAGATTTGTTTATCATGCGCCAGGTAATCAAACAAAAAACATCGTATACCACAAAGCACTACAATGATAATAATAATAATTATGATTCACATGATTAACAATAAAGCGATTACTTACTTTAAATTTAAATCCTTATATATGTTTTATTTAATTATTTTTTATTCACAACGCCCTATCACCAGGGTGACGGTTCTGTTCAGGAGAATTTTTTAAAATACGTAGGCACAAAAACTGCCACATTACAAATCTTTTTGACAGGACGAAGTCTGTCGGGTCAGCTAGTAATATATAAATTCAGACTATCTCAATAAATAATTCGAACAACAGGCAATTTCGTTTCCGGGTCGACCGGTGTGTAGTAGCTAGATATTAAGACAGTACAACTATCCAACGTATGTTGCCGTCCCCACCACGTACTCACGTTATCTGTGCCGAGTTAAACGGTGCTATGCATGGAGAGAACAGAAGTGTCACCCATAAGATGTAAACAAACACTCAATGTAGTGGTTATTATATCCAAAACTTGATTTATCTACTGGCCTAGAGCATAAATTCCATATTTATTTCTATTATATATTTAAACAAGATTAAAATAAGACTATGAACTTAATTATTTTATCAAGTTTTGACAACAGTTGAACCGCGATGTATGTTTCGACAACACAGGTTGTCCTTCTGTAAATCGAAATATGCTTCTTTTTGAGTTTAACAGATACCTTCTAATATATTTATTTGTGTAATGTTGTGTTCACAGGAACAAATGTAGGCATAGATCAATTAATAACGTAAAATAACCTTGAGTTTATATATAAGTATAAAAGTTTGAGAGTCAACAATTCATTTTTTTTTTCTTCTTTTCTTTTAGAACTTAAGACTAGTGTACAAAAAGGGGGTTAGAATAAAATAATAAAAGTAGCAAATTACAATTTAAATATAATGGGACACAGTTATAATGTCGCAAGTTGATCTTCGGACGCAACCACAATGTGTTTGGTGTTGTCGTCCTTCCTCAGCAACACCCTGCCGCCCGACGTCCAGCAATACTTGTAAGATTTGTCTCTCGCGACCTCCCGGGCCAAATAGTGGAGTCGGCGAGACTTTGGTGTGAGGTGCTCACTGATATAGATGCGCTGCTTAGGTACTTCCCCACCAAGGATATTCAAGTTAAGTCCGTCGCTCGAGTTAGACTTGTTGTACTGTCGGTAGGCCGATAGTATTTTATTTTTAGTGAGAACAGAGTTAAGCGATATAAGTATCGTCTTGCTTTCTGATTTAGTGGGTAGGTGATGTATGTCGAAAACGTCAGGCCGTTGTAGATCAATCGAAAGCCCTTTGAGGGTGATTGTTGCTATTTTTAGCAAGTCTTCCTGCGTCGAATTCGGTGCGTGAGGAATGTTACGGAGCTCGATGCAAGCGGAACGGGAGGAGCGTTCTACCTCCTCAGTGGCCAATTCTAGTTTGGTTATTCGTTCTCGGCACTCTTCTGATTCCAGATGAATGGTAGATAATTGTGTAGATAGTTCTCCGTACTTCACAGATAAGCTATCGAGCGACTTGCATATCTCAATATTATTTGCTATTACTTCACTGTTTTGACGCTGGATATCGCACATGGAAGACTTTATGTCGGAAAGTTTTTCGTCAGTAGACAGCTTCCAGTCGGTCAGAGAGTTGATGAAAGATTCTAATTTAGATTCATAATTAGAGCCGCAATCGCACCGCCGCCTTTTGGTAGAACGGAAGGTAATTGAGTCTCCGTCAGGGCTTTCTAGATGTTGGCTGATGTCTGGGGCAGAACCGTAAACTGGGCTTTGTTTTTTAACAGGCGAGCGCTGCATTATTTGTGTGGTCTTTCTACGGCAGGTCAGTCAGTATGTATGATGACCACTGGGCGATACCAGGCGAGCATAAGTCACCCAAAGAAACGAGAAAATAGATATAAGGGGTCAAGTAAACTGGTCGGTTATCGACGACTCAAAACACAATAGCTAGCCGTCCACTATTAGTTGAGCTGCCGCTGCCAAGCAAGCAGGGGAAATAATAAAAATGTTGCTATCTCACCACACTGGTGTGATTTGCGCTGTTGCTGTCTCACCAGGCTGCTGGCTTGAATCACCTCCTTACAGAATATGCACTCCTATTTTTACGTGCCAATTAAAATTTTATTCGGACAAGGAAAATGTGTTTTAAATAAATTGATAACGATATTGAGACACGTCTACCCGTGACAGCGGTCCAGAGGAGAGAGGAGGAAAATATAGCCTATGTGTTGTTCCAGGGTCTAAGCAATCTCCATTTCAAATTTCAGCCAAATCGGTTCAGCTATTTTCCTGTAAAAGTTAAGAGTTTCCTTACAAACTTTCGCGTTTATAATATTAGTAGAATTTTAAATATATGTTTCTTAACGATGGTGTACACAAAAATACATACAAACAAATATTTACAATAAATAAAAGTTTGTTAAAATACCACTGTAAATTATTTCCGAAATCGCATATTTATTGAGATAAAATTTCAGGTTATTGATAAGAAATCTCTTGCGAGGAGTACTGTGATGGCAAATATGGAGGAGTTCGAAAGGAAACGAAGATTGACCATGAAGCAGGCTCGATTGGTAAGTTGATTATATCTATATGCTTATATCTTGATTGCTCATTATATCTGTGGGAACTTTTTTATTGGCTTCGAAATGTCGAAATCAATATATATAACAATCAATGCCACTTTTCGTTGTAATTTTATAACTCAACTACGGACTTATCTATCCAAACCAAATGTTTAGGCTTTGTTCAGACTATTTTGTAGATGGTTTATGTAAAGTTTGTACAAAATCGGTCGAGCGAGCGGTTCTTCATTTATCACATTTTTACGTAGCGAAGCACCGGGCCGTTAGTTGTTTCATAATTTCTATGTTTATAGCGGTTGGTGATGAAAATTAATAAATAAATAAAAATATCTATGAGAAATCTTATTTAGTTAAATTAGCGATATATCGAGCTATTTCAAGTTGTATTAAACGAATGGATAACGACGTCCGTGGCGTAATGGTTTAACGTGCCTGCCCGCTAATCAGGAGGTCCTGGGTTCGATCTCCGGTCAGGTCAAGATGAAAAATGATATTTTTCTGAAAGGCTTGGGTCTTGGATGTTTATCTTTGTATTTGTCATAATATAGTATCGTTGAGTCCATATCCCATAACACAAGTCTCAAACTTACTTTGAGGATAATTCAATCTATGTGATTTGTCTCATATTTATTAACTAAAAAAAAATTATGACAAATTAACCTGTTTTATTTTACAGCGCGTAGTTTTTGGAGGGAAAGTAAACTGTCGCTATGTCCGCGCTGTTTTTAATTTCCAAAACATAGGTTTTTTCGAGTATTTGTACATAATATTGGCGGATTATTATTCGCAAAATGTTCGTGAACAAGCGTGAGTATTGCGAAGTGGTACAGTGTCGATAACGTGACTTTTTATCTTTGTCACCAAAATCTCCAAGTTATAGCTAAGTTGAATTTTTTACTGACTTGACTTTTTGACTTGACTTGACTAAAATAGGACTGAAGAAGATTAATAAATTCAAGAAAAGCCCTAAAGAACTTGTTTCCATGGCCGTAAAAATATTTTTTTTAAATATGTTACAGCGCGAACAGCTAGGCTGCGACGAGGGAGTGAACGTGCTAGTCATTAACGACGAGCTGTGCCTGGAGTATGACTTCGAGCATCAACAGCCAGTCGTCTCCGTGCATCCCTTCTTCACCAAGATTATGAAGGCGCATCAGGTCACTTTAATATATAACTAACTAACTTTCGCCCGCGTCAATTTCCCTCGGGAATAGTGCTTTTTCCGGTTAAAAGATGTATGTCGAAAACGTTTACGTACATATAAAAAAAAAAATCTGATATTTTTTTTACAATTTTGATTATAGGCTATCAAACTCAAATTTCGTGCCGGGCCGCTATAGTATGCGACCGGTGAGATGGGGGGGGGGGGGGGACTATGGCAGCATAGTCCCTGTAGTTTTATATAACTAGCAGGTTATAATTTAAATTTTTTTCACTGGATCTTATTTAATTCTTGATTTCTCGAAACGTTTTATAGTGAATTGTTTGAACCAAAGAACACAGAAATTATGCGAATAGAAATGTTTTGACGCGGATTTAGTTCCAGGATCAGTGTGGCAGCGTATTCTTTCTTCTTATCTTCAATTCATTAAACCACACCACACCTTATTAGAAGTGTATTACGTAGTTTACAACTAAGCCACCTAATATTATCGACCAATAACAGTAGCAATAAATAACGCAATCCGATTCCCCGCCCATTTTTCCTGTGTGAAACGTTAGCTTGCAAGAATAGAATAGAAAACTCTTTATTGCACCAAACAAATTTATACATAATTTTTTTTTAAACTAGTTAAGGTACAAAGGCGGACTTATCGCTAATGCAATCTCTTCCAGTCAACCTTAGGGTGGATGGAAAACAAAACATAAACAAATCAAAAGGCGAAGGCGCAGTATACATACGTAAATAAATATACACACAAAGATATAAACAAAATGAAACTGTACAATAATATAAACAAAATATATAAGCTGTACTTAATATCATAAAGCTAAAGAGTTTGTTTGTTTGTTTGAACGCGTATAACTTGGGAACTACTGGTCGGATTTGAAAAATTTGGTGTTTTGCATTGGTACTCTAACACCCTTATTCTTAAACGTTGCCTTATAGGTCTCCTCCACTCAACCTCATTCGAGGACGCCTCAAGGAAGTCCTCCAACTTTCCTTGAAAACGGTATTCTTAATTGTTTTCTTGAGCAAACTCCAGTGAGGATGAGTCAAGGAATGACGTTCCGTTTTATATCTGTATGTTGGTAAACCGCTTAACTTTTTGACGTAAAGAGAGTTTTTGACAAAGTTTCTTTTTCAATTTTAGCTAACTAGCATAGATTTATTATAAAACAACAAAATACTTAAATACACAAAGAAATTATTATAGTAGGTACAAATTCTATTAAATCTGGTCCTTAATAAAAGCACCTACCTTTCGTTAAACGAAACGTTCGAGGCTTCCTTATAATTGACAGTTCGTTCCTCACCTCCATTGAGTAATTTCCTGAAGGTGAGGAAGCTAGTGTCAACTATGAATACCATTGAGGTCGAGTGAGGATGAGGGGAGTTTGAGTAAACGTTTGAGAATATGGGTGTAAGTTTAAGAGAGACAGAGCTACGTAAATTACGGTCAGAATGCACATAATGGAGATAAATGAAACCAAACTTTTGAACCTTGCAAGCCAAACTAGCGCCACGTTTTTCGTGCGCTACGCCACTTGTTGTTGATATTTGTAAATGGTGCGGTCGGAACAGTACGAGGGCGTGAAGTTCATGTGGGACGCGTGCTTCGAGAGCCTGTCGCAGCTGGCGGCGGCGCAGCCCGGCGGCGGCTGCATCCTGGCGCACTGCATGGGGCTCGGCAAGACGCTGCAGGTGCTGGCGCTGCTGCACACGGTCAGCCACTGACATACATATCTATACTAATACCAGGCTGTTCCCCGCGGCTTCGCCCCGCGTGGGAGTCGGTTATATCGCGCCTAAAAGTAGCCTATGTTTGACCTCGAGTCGTTAACTACATCCCTATCAAATTTCATCACAATCGGCACAACAGTTTAACCGTGAAGAGGTGACAGACAGACAGACAGACTTTCGCATTTATAATATTAGTATGGATTATCATTTTAGTTACTCTGTGGATAACGTTATGGGCAACATTACTGTTAAATGTTGTAAATTGTTTTAAGTATCTTTTTGTAATGTTTTTTCTGTTTGTTTTTCCCAATAAATAAAATAAATCCATACTTCCATACTAATATTATAAATGCGAAAGTCTGTCTGTCTGTCACCTCTTCACGGCTAAACTGCTAGACCGGTTGTGATGAAATTTGATATGGATATAGTTATGCACTAGGAGTCAAACATAGTCTACTTTCGGGCGCGATATAACCGAGGCGCACGCGGGCGGAGCCGCGGGAAACAGCTAGTCTATACTAATATAATAAAGTTGAAGAGTATATTTGTTACTTTGTTTGAACGCTTATAACTTGAAAACTACTGGTCGGATTTGCAAAATTCTTTTTGTATATGAAAGCCTTATTCTTGGGGAAGGTATACACACTAATTCAAATTCAAATTATTTATTTTTAATATAGGATATTCTTATCACTTATTGACGTCAATTGTTACTTATTTTAAGTTTACCACCACTTCCAAAGCGCAAGTGGCGCCACAAACTCCACAGCAGCATTTTCTTCAAAAACGTCAATTCACAAAATTTTAGTCAAATCAGTAATAATACCAATAATGGCGAGTGAAACCGCGGGGAACAGCTAGTTTATTATATAAGCATATTCAGACCACTATTCTAACATGTTTTCCCTGTAATAGCCAAAAGATTTCCAAAATGACCGGTTGGAAGCGGCCTGCATCCATCACCTGCCTGCGACCTTCTTCAGGTCATCTGACCATCGTCCGATGCTGCACTTGCCGGTGCCCTGTCCACTGCCACTTCAAAGAGCTAATCCGGTGTGCTATAGCAGCAACCTTTGTTCTCCTACGGATCACCTCATTTCTGATTTAGTCTCGTAGGGAAACACCGAGCATAGCCCTCTTTGGACGAATCTATCTGCCATGGTTTTTTTTAATTGATATTAAGTTAAGCATTATGTGCCCAGGTACTGACACACCCAGGCGTGGGCATGCAACGCGTTCTAGTCTGCTGTCCACTATCCACCGTACTCAACTGGGTGGACGAGATTCACAAGTGGATCGGCCCAGTCACAGACCAAATCAAGGTAATGCGAAGAGTAAGCGACCCGCCCCGGCTTCGCACGGGTGCAATGCTATATAATGCATGTATTATGTATTATACATAGTACCTGGGCGACCGAGCTATGCTCGTTTTATGGAGAAGATCTTTTGCGTAAAAATATGGGTAATTGAATTTTCCCAGACATAAAACTTAGCTAGATTATCTTTTTTACTATGTAAGAACTTATGTTTAAAATTTCAAAGAAATCGTTAGAGCCGTTTTCGAAAACGCGAGTACAAATAAATTTATATATTGCTCGTTTATTAGTATAGGATAAACCATTCCCTTGAATCACTCTATCTATTTAAAAAAACCGCATCTAAATCCGTTGCGTAGTTTCAAAGATCTAAGCATACATATGGACAGACGGCGGGAAGCGACTTTGTTTTATACTATGTAGTGATTAGCTCGACCTGTGACTTAGTCCACTTTGAATTTTAAAAAAGTATTGTTCAGTTCGCAGTTTACGCAAACATTCAATATCAAAGTTGCCTTAGTTACTCCTTATTACATGAGCTATCTGCCAGTGAAAGTCCCGTCAAAATTGGTCCAGCCGTTCCTGAGATTACCCGGAACAAAAAGACAGACCAATATTGTAAATAATGATATTTCGGTATATGTACCGTGTATACATTAATGTTTTGCAGTTATGCATTTAGTAGTTAGTATTATTTTAATCTTACAAACTGTCACTCCTATTTTACTTATTAGTGTAGATTGTAACATTAGTTTATATCATGTTTTCTGTTAATTAATAAACATTTCGGAACATAATGTTGAATTCTTTAAAAGTTGGATTCTCAAATGGTTGAATCTCATAATGTTAAATTTTCAAAAAGTTGAATTCCCAAACGGTTCAAAAGCTATGTATTTATCATACCTCTAAAATCTGGTCCAAGGATGTGAGAAGCATCACAGACGAACATCTTTAGACTTTGGTAAAGTAGCGTCCATGTAAAATTTATTTTAAAAAATTATAGGCATGATCACTAATTTTATTTGGGAAGTAAATTTCTTCTTATTGTTTCAAGCAAAAGAAATTAAAAAGGAAACTTCAGGTCAGTAAAGTATTCGAGTAGTAAAGAAATATGAAAAAAATTTATATTACATCCTACTAATATTATAAACGCGAAAGTTTGTATGAATGTTTGTTACTCTTCCACAGAAAAACGGCTGAACCGATTTGGATGAAATTTGGAACGGAGATTGCTTAGACCCTGGAACAACACAGGTTATATTTTATCCCGGAATACCCACTGGAGCGGAGCCTCGGGCAACAGCTAGTTATGCATATCTATATATATAAAAATGAAACCCGTTTTCCGTTGTCACGACATAGCATGAAAACGGCTTGACCGATTTGGCTGTTTTTTTTTTTGTAGTTTTCTAATACTCTGTACGAGGTTCTTACGGAAAAAAAATTAAAAATGGCGGTACGAAGTTCGCCGGGTCAGCTAGTGTCAACATATTAATGTAACTTACGGAATTTGGTTCATAGTACATTAATTCGTAAAAAAATAAAATTGTATCTTAATTTTCACATATAGGGGATGACATAAAAGTATATAAGACCCTTTTTATCCTGAATTTATTACAGGAACTGGCAGTAACTAGTACTAATTATGTCCGGGTGGCCGTATTATAATTAAAAGTCTCTCATAAACTTGATAATTATTTTATATTGATTCTTGATAAATGAACGATGAATGGAAAATGTATGAGAACGCGTGACACTCTTGACGGTCGCTTATCGCGAACTGAAATGGGTCGGGCTTACCGAGCCCTATTAAATAGTTTTTTTTTTAACTCGTAAAAATAAATTTTGAAATGTTTAGGTCTTCGAACTCTCCAAACTGAAGAAGACATACGAGCGCGCGTACCAACTAGAAGACTGGTACAGCGGCGGCGGGATCTTCATCATCGGCTACGAGTTGTTCCGAAGTCTGACCACACTGGACGCGTACTTAGATGACGTGAGGCCTACCATCGTGAAGAAAATCCGCACGGCCTTGCTCGACCCCGGGCCTGACATCATCGTGTGCGACGAAGGTGAAATAACACAACATACTTATATTTATTTGCTAACTTTCTCCCGCGTGAGATTACCTCGGGAACAGTGCTTTTTCCCGGGATGAAAGGTATGTATGTCCTTCTCAATACTCCTAGCTATGTGTATGCGAAATTTCAGGAAGATTGGTTCAGTAGATATGATGTGAAGAGTTAACAAACAAATATACAAACTCACTTTCGCATTTAAAACATTAGGTAGGATTTATTCAATTCAATTGTATACAATATTTTTACAGGTTTTATACCAATGAGGAGAATTCAGACAATGAACACTCCCTCCACTTCCCATGGCTCTACCAACCTCTCGGTTATACGAGCCGAATCTCGGGAGAGTACGCTGTACTTGCATTTCGCATCTCTTTCCAGTCGCACCTGCTTGATCTCCCTACGGGTTCTCTATAGTGTCGCCTATCTATGCAATCAATCAGATAATGAACAGTTAAAAATGTCAATCTTGATTGCAATTGCGTTGAGAACCCTTAACAATTGGACGGTATGTATATTGGTGCGCGCGCTCAGTATTGCGAATACAGCGAAGAATGTTCATGGATTTCGGGCCATATCATCGTGTGTGATAAACATTAGACGCAAATTAGCACCACCACGTCCACGTAAAGCGAACATCAAATAAATATAGACTTTATTGCCTAACAACAAGCTCTTAATACATATACAACAGAGAGTTGTGCTCGCGTCGCCTAGCGACGTTATGCTACATACTATTATGGTTTATATTGCGATCCATTGACAATCCGCCTCCGAACGTCTCTTCTGTATATACCGTGCCTAAGGCAATTTCGGTTACATATATAGTCTAGAAATGTTCTCTTTATTGAGAAACCTTATTTTCATTTTTTATTTATCAGGTCATCTCCTAAAGAACGACTGTTCGGTGCTAGCGGTGGCGATGAGCCGCGTAGTAACAAAACGCAGGATAGTGCTCACTGGCACGCCCATGCAGAACAACCTTAGAGAATATTACTGTATGGTGAATTTCGTGAAGCCGAATTTACTGGGGACCTACTCGGAGTATTCTAACAGGTATGTATTTTATATGTTCGTTTTATTCTTGTTATTATTTTTTTTAGTTGCCAGCATTAATGTCCTTTTTTTTTTTAAATTCCTGAAGGCATCTGTCTTGAATTAACGACTGCTATCAAGTTAGTGTAGTGTTATGTAATGTGTATGCATATGATCATCTCTAATAGTGACATCTTAAAAAGTTAAATGTAGTAACTATGTATGAGTGTGTGATTGTAATATTTGTATAATGATGTGTATGTTGTTTTTATGTCTGAGTATTTAGTGAAGATGTAGGCAGAGAAAAATATATTGTCATGACTTTATAAATCTATTATTATTTAATATAAATAAATAGATATACACTTTTTTTTAAGATGTTTTTTTTTTAACATTATTCCGATTCCAGATTCGAAAACCCAATCATGAACGGCCAGCATCGCGATTCAAGCGAAGAGGACATAAAGCTAATGAAAGCGCGAACGCACATCCTCCACAAAGTACTAGAGGGATGCCTTCAGCGGCAAGAAGCCTCAGTCCTTTACCCGTATCTCCCTAAAAAACACGAGTACACAGTCTTCATATCCCTTACCAAGTGCCAATGGGATATGTACAAGTATTACTTGACACACTACGCGAGTAAAACGAAGAATGCCGTTTTGAAGGACTTCCATATGCTGCAGAAGATTTGGTCGCATCCCCAAGTGTTGCATCACTTCCAAACTAAGGCTAGGGATGTGAATGTGGCTAAAGTTAAATGTAAGTAACAATCGTTCGTTCTAGTACTAGCAGTTCAATATTAATTTAAAAAAATGTTATTTAATATAAGGTTTGAGGTAACGGATGCCAAAGACACAATATACAAAAATTTATGGTAACATAATTGCTCACGATACTAATTGTGGAAAGTATACAAAAAAAATTATAGAATTTTAAGACAAATTGGTATCTTGTCATTTCATAAATACTTTTAAAATGCATAACCTTCCTTCGGGCAGTCGTGCAATAAGGGTAAAGTAAATCACGCGTCAGTTTCATAACTTTTAAGAACTTATTTAGCTTAAATCATGCTAATTTATGTATGATGCCTCAGAAAAAAAAAACCTTGAAAATACTTTTTTTTTTTCATTAATAATAGCTGAAAAATTAGAAGACGACCTTGCTGAAGAGGAGCAGGCCGCGACAGAGGACATCAAGCCCACCAACACGGACATATGGTGGCTGCAGTTCTTAGAAGGCGGCGCAATGCTCGACTGTCTGGAGTTGTCCAACAAATTCGTCGTGGTCTTCCGGATACTAGACGAGTGTATCAAGCTGGGGGATAAAGTGTGAGTTTGATATCTATACTAATATAATAAAGCTGAAGAGTTAGTTTGTTTGTTTGTTTGTTCGTTTGAACGCTTATAACTTGAAAACTACTGGTCGGATTTTCAAAATTCCTTTTGTATATGAAAGCCTGATTCTTAGGGAAGGTTATAGGCTACACACTAATGGCGAGTGTAACGGGGAACAGCTAGTTGTTTATGTATGTAGTACACAAAAATAAAATTATAGGATACAATGTAAAACACAATAAGTACAATGGGTCACATGGATAATGTACCTCAGCTATGCTTTTAGCATTAAGTCGCCTATTGTATTTTTGCAATAAAGTTTAAATAAATAAGCGTTAAGAGTAATTAAGCAAGTAAAATTACTCTTGCCGCTTATCTGGGGTACATTTTATTGTGGCTCACTGTACTAAGGGTGGCGTAGCCTATGTTTAACCACTGGTCCTTAACTATATCCATACCTATAGCCTAAAGTCAATCGATTTAGCCGTGAAAGCGTAATAGACAGATATACAGATTTTCGCATTTATAAGATTAGTATAGATAGACCTATATTGTTGTAAATAGGTCTTGCCTGAAATAATCACTACATAGTATAAAACAAAGTCGCTTTCTCTGTACCTATGTCCCTTTGTATGCTTAAATTTTTAAAACTACGCAACGGATTTTTATGCTGTTTTTTTAATAGATAGTGATTCAAGAGGAAGGTTTTTATGCCCATGCGAAGACGGAGCGGGTCGCTAGTTATAAAAAAATGTTAATTCCTCCATATTATTTTTATTTTATTTTGTTTTTTAAGTTGATAACGTTAGGAAGATTACTGGCAACAACTGGATTGCGGTGGCTCAGAGTAGGGATGCATGGCGTAGACAGAGGGAGGCTTATGCCCAGCTGTGGGTTGTAGACAGCTGATGATGATGATGATGAAGTTGATAACAGGAGATGTGTTATAGAAGCTAATAAATATAGTGTTATTACATTACAGCCTGATATTCTCAACGTCCCTGTTCACGATGGACACATTAGAGTTCTTCCTTCGCAAGATCAACAAGTGGTCCCTGGGGCAGGAGTACTACCGGCTGGACGGGTCGGTGCCGCCCGAGGTGCGGCAGAAGTGGTGTCGCGAGTTCAACGCCGAGAACAACCTCAAGACCAAGTGGGGACTTGTTCATTGTTACATTCTCTACTCTATGTCTTCGTTCATAAAGGACACATTAGAGTTCTTCATTCACATGATCAACAAGTCATCCTTAAATATATATTTATCAAGACATATGATTAGTACATGTATACCTTGATATCGACCCAGCAGTTTTTGAGTTTATTTATTACAAACAAAATAGACGTGCTTTTGAACGAGCGATATTTGTATATATAAATTTATTAGTACTCGCGGTTTCGAAAACGGGTCTAACGATTTCTTTGAAATTTTAAACATTAGTTTTTACATAGTCAAAAAGATAATCTAGCTAGGTTCCATGTCTTGGAAAATTCATTTCACTCATATTTTCACTCAAAAAGATTTCTGAATAAAACGAGCGAAGCTCGGTCGCCCAGGTACTATCAGTATGAAGTGTGATTACGCCATCAGATGCATCAGTATAGTATATATTTACCAGATTGTTCCTGATATCGACCCGAGCCGGTTCCCTGGGTCTGAACATGACTGCCGCCAACCGCGTGATCATCCTGGACACGTCGTGGAACCCCGCCCACGACATACAGAGCATATTCCGAGTGTACCGGTTTGGACAGAAGAAGGACTGCTACATATACCGACTTGTGGCTCTGGTATGATGTCTCTTTCACTCTTGTTTATGATGTGTTTTTGTTATAGAAAATAGAATAACCTCGTTATTCATAAAAATTAAATATAGATTAACCCCCATACGATTAACAAACGTTTTATAAGTCCGTTTTAAATGAAATGTGTTTTGGCTCTTTCTTTTACGGTAAATTTCGATAAGAGAGAAAGATCCAAATTATATTTTAGTTATAATGGGCTTAACAAACGCTTGTTAATTTTTATCAATAATCAATAATATAATATAAAATAAAATCCGATAAGAATATAAATGAGCGGCTCACGTCAGTTAGACATGAGCCGATCATTTAGACAGGTTAGACACGAGCTGATTATTTAGACATGAGTGGTTGAGGGGTTAGACACGAACTGATAATTAATTAAACGTCATTGCTTTAAAAACACCATTTTTGAGCGAATAGAAGATACTAAGTCTAGATCTGGGATAGGCCACGCTTCCAACAAATCAAATAAAATATATAAGGTGCATTTTAATACATTAGGTCTGTCTTCTGTCCTGTGTGTGGGTAGGCAGAGACTAGAGATTTCCATTGGCTACGATCTTTACATACCTCTCTCGCTTTCTCCACACTCATCACTCTCGTCATACACGCTCGCCGATTTCCGGTACTCCTAATGTCTCTCTTAAAGTGAAGTTTACTGACTTGCGAAAAAGAATTATGATAACACTAGCGACCCGCCCCGGCTTCGCATAAAAACCTTCCTCTTGAATCACTATCTATTAAAAAACCGCATTAAAATCCGTTGCGTAGTTTTAAAGATTTAAGCATACAAAGCGACATAGGGACAGAGAAAGCGACTTTGTTTTATACTATGTAGTGATAATGTCATCTGTTCAGGGCACAATGGAGCAGAAAATATACGAGCGGTCGGTGACGAAACAAGCCGTGGCGTGTCGCGTCGTCGACGAGCAGCAGATCGACCGGCATTACAACATGGCGGAACTCACCGAACTCTATAGGTTAGCTTATTACCTTCAAGCCTTCAGCTTCCGTACCGGAAGGGAGAGCCTTTGTGATATTTTGCTATCTTTATTTATAAAAGAAAGTCGTGTTATTTATACATACATACATATCATCACGCCTGTCTCCCTTAGGGGTAGACAGAGACTAGAGATTTCGATTGGCTACGATCCTTACATACCTCTCTCGCTTCCTCCACACTCATCACTCTCGTCATACACGCTCGCCGATTTTGGGTACTTACTATTTATAACTCAAGAACGGCTGCACTGATTTGGATGAAAATTGGTGGGGAGGTAGTTTAAAACCAGGAGAAGGACAAAAGGTACCTTTCATCCCGGGAAATAGCACTGTTCCCGGGGGAAGTTCACGAGGGCGAAGCCGCGGACAAAAGCTAGTTTAAATGTAGGATTTTCATGCGACAGAACCGGTGTATTGAACGATAATCATTCACGGTTCTGCGTGAGTTATACATCTCAAAAATAGCACTCTAATGGTTGCGTCACGTCATGGCGGATGACGCCGGCCCGCGTTTTGACAGTTCCAAATTTTAAGTAAATTTTAAATTGAAATTATATCTTTCACTTTTCTTAACGGAAATTGATATATTTCGGTTTCGTGGGGAATACTGTAATTGATTACTGAAATTGATTCAACGAGTGGCCTATTGACATTATTTACATTTAGAACTATGCTATCGCCACGCCTATCGTCAAAAGACAGTACTAAAAGCTATGCCCATAATATATTAAATTATAGTTCCCAATAGATACAAATTGCAATATTGCTTAAAACGGCCACTTTTAGCAGTTTTGCAATTTGTAACTATATGGAACTATAATATGATTAAAATTAACTTTAGATCCAGAACCTTAATTACATAACACGGATTTTTGATAACTTGTGTTTTCAGTGAATAATGATTTTTAGTTGACGGTGGCGCTAGTGTTCACCAAGGTCTCGTCTAAACGGTTGTTTCCCTCAGATTCGACGAGTCCGGCTCGTGCGTCCAGAGCGGCGTAGCGGCGGGCGTGCGCGACGTAGCGCTGCTACGAGTGGCGCGGCTACGAGCGCTGCACGCGGTGCACGAGCACGACTCGCTGCTACGAGGCTCGGAGCCCGCGCTGCCCGAGCACGAGCGGCAAGCCGCCTGGTCGCAGTTCCAGCAGGAACATGAAAATGGACGTGAGTATCGCTACACAATAACTAAAATAAACTAGATAACAGTAGATAGAGTGATTCTTCTATTCATGTACTTTACGTACAAAAGATTCACTCTCCAAAATAAGTTTAGGCATTAAAATTTATTTACAATAAAGTCTGTCACCTACTTGCAAGCATACTCGTTGATGTCTCTTCAAAATCGCTGGTATCGCTGCTCAACTCACGTCCATCACACCCTTCGTCACGGTCCGCTCTTTATATAAGCCTAGAATGTTCGCAATACCTTCCAAGGATTAAGAGAGAAACAAAAATATTCTCTGTCTCGCTCTTATATTTCTCGATTTTTCTAGGTACGGGCACATGTACCGAAATCTAGAATCCGTGAGCCAATTGATTGTAAGCCTTATATCAATACAAATAAAGTTCACTAGTATCGAACCAGTGTGTTCTACGGTTTTGTCAGTGGTTGCCGAAAAATGGGGCCACATTATTTTAATTTCGTAGTAGATGTTACCATGTTAGGCCGCTAACGTACTCACCGAGTATGGCGACCTACCGCCATACGCCTGCCTACACTGCGGACCTACACTACAGAGTGAAACCCCCTAATATCGCTTAAGCCGCCGCCGTAACGACGTAGCAGTGCTACGACTCGCTGCTACGACGCTCGAAGCCAACGCTGTTGCAGTACTAGCAGGAACATGAAAATTGACGAAGCTATAGGTATCATTATCTCTCTCTCATGCCGCTTATATTATAGTCTTGAGCATCTCTGGTTGAGAGAACATATGCACATCCACTTATCCAATTAATAGATTATGATTGTACTCTTGTTTTCTCCGACTACCCTCAGGTTGCTTCCAATAAATTGCTTGGGCAATAATTTTAT
Organism: Apomyelois bistriatella; assembly: GCA_947044815.1. NCBI lineage: Eukaryota > Metazoa > Arthropoda > Insecta > Lepidoptera > Pyralidae > Apomyelois > Apomyelois bistriatella. Next base: position 3,376,487 of record OX345705.1, read on the forward strand.
AATTGTTGTATTTTTATCACCTAGTAATAATGACTGATAGATATATTCTGACCCGAAATAACATCAAACCATTTCCTTTGACAGAACTACAAAACAACGAAAAAGTAAAAAAGATATCAGCAGTAAAACGCACATACAACAAAGCGGCGACCGCCACCGCCGTCAAAGCCGAGCCCGGGGAGGACGTCTCCCCGGACTTCAAACCCAAAGAGCCCAAAGCCAAACGAGGACGGAAGAGTGCCAACATCGAACCAGAAGGGGAATCGATACTTCCGGACCCCGACACCCATAAGATTAACACTCTAGACCCGAACACAGAACAATCTATGGTTAAGAAGATAACGGAGTTGCTCGTCAGACATAACTTTATGTATAAGGACGCTCAGTCGGCGCTTCCTCAGCTGGTGATGAATGTGCGTCGTATAGTTATGTCTGGACAGAACATAGATCGTTGTGACGCGCTCACGGCGAATATAGCTCGGGTGCTTATGCAGCGGCAGGTGAGTCGGTAATCCTTCAGTGAAAGATTTTATAATAACGTTTGTTGCTCTTTATTGTGTTTTTTGTATCAAAATTTTGATTTTATAAACTTATATTTGTTTCTTTGAATATTTATATACTTATTTATGTAATAGAGCGAGAATTTTGTGAGTTAGTTTGTATTATGGATAATTATTTTTGGAACCACTGCACCTGTTTGGAAAAAATCCTTTATTATTTGCGATTTCAAGGTGCATTACGATAAGATAAATCGTAAATAAATGTTCATCGTTATAATGTTTTAATTATAACGATATATTATCTTTAGATTATAATATCTTTATAGTAAAAGTAAATTTGGATTGCAGGACAACATGTCGATGCCGCTCGTCAACGGCATCATCGGCGAGTCCGTCAACCAGACCATGCCGAGCCGCATGCCTCCCGACACGCAACCCCCGCACACCCAGCCAGCCAGGCCAGGCCGACCGAAGAAAAACAAACCAGGCCCCAAATGCAGAAAAGGCTACGTTTACGAAGAAATCCCTTCCACTTCAACCGCACCGCCAAACTTACCTTTATTCGACCGCCTTCTATTACCCAACGAAGTTGATGGCAGAACCAAACGGAAAGCGGCTTTAGCAGCGGAGAAACTTCTAGACACAGCCGTCGAAGACGGAGTCATAGATCTCGACGACGACGCAGACTACGACAGCGGCACAGATTCCGCCCCTGAAACTGAAATGGCAGATAAAATACATAAAGAAAAGCCTAAAAACGAGACTACAATACCCCGCGTGACCATTACCGAAAACTCTCGAACTGAAACCAAAGCGCCAAAGACCAAAACTAAAACATCTCGGGAAGAACTCGAGGTGTTAGAAGATGTGATAGACACGAGCATTCTCCTAAGTGATGACGAAGAAAGACTTCTAAGCACGACTGCGGTAGAACTAGAGCCTGAAGAGGAGGTGTCTGTGCACCCGTCGTTGTTGAAAAACAATAACTTTATAAAGATCGTAGCGCACACGTATTTGGCGGGAAACCCGATGCTGGATGAGGACGCGGCCATGTTAGCGGCGAGGTACAGCACGTACAAGGCAGTCAAAGAGCTGGAGACTACCGGGAAGCCAATTAATAGCGGGCCTATATACGATATAGCAGTGCAGGTATGTCACACAATTCGTATTATAACCTCTATGCGTTGGTAATAATAGCGAAATTACAAAAAAATATTCTTTCTTGAATAGTTGGTACACTAGATACAAGCCTCTTGAAGTCTTTTCGCAATGGCCAGTAGAAAGATCTCTTATGAAAAAAACTACAAGTTAATTTGCTTTTAAATACCTCACGAAAATTTTTAAAATCTTATCAGATCGTATTACAGCAAAACTGTTTTGCAGGTACTCGGAAAATCGATACTAAAGAAATTGCAGAACACAAATCACAGAGTGGACACGTCAGGCAACGCACAATCGGACCTACTACTAGACCTACTAGCAGGAAGCATGGGTGAAATTAATAATCAGGAAGCAGCTAAAACCTCTGATAAAACCAGCCAACAAAAGGCTACAGAGGCAACCCAAAATCAAAAAGAGAAAGCGATCAAACCGGAAAAGAGTAAGGAGAAGTTTACCAAGGCTCCGGAACCGGAAAAGGTTGTCGAAAAGCCGAAGAGAAAACCGGGACCTCGTCGTAGGAAGGTGTACCTTGAATCTGATGATGATGATACGGACACGCCTGTGATAACGGATGCCGTGCCTCGGGACAGCGTGGCCAAGTCGTCGTATTTGTCGCGAGTGATGGCCCAGCGTGGGCTGTCGTGGCCGGCCAAGGAGCGTGACGTCACGCCCACGCCTGCGCCTGCGCCTGCGCCTGCGCCCGTGCACACGCAGGGAGTCGTGCCCGTTGGATTGTTAGTATTATTGACGTGACAACGTCTTATAATTCGATGGAGCCGGCTGCACGCACGAAAAAACATGACGCAATACGTTCCATTTAAGGCTTGAAGTGCAAGCGAACTTCTTATGACGTTGTCACGTTCAACTATCGTCAGTATACCGATTTTACAGACAACCGATTTTTTGGTACTAGATTTTGCACGAGGCTTCGCCCGCGTGCAAAATCTCCCTCAAAAAAATTTCCCTCGGAAGAAACTCAATTTCCTTATTTCCGAAAATTTCCTTCTCGACACTAATTCTAACTATGTGTATGCGAAGTTTCAAGAAGATTGGTTCAGTAGATAGAGCGTGAAAGCGTAACTAACAAACTCACTTTCACATTTATAATATTAATTGGATTTAATTTCCCATGCTGTTTATTAGCACATATCTTTCGAGGCCTGAAATAAAGTAATTTGCGGCCGAGTAATCGAAACGCAACTGAGGCCTTGCCAAGTGCTTTTAAAAGGACGAGGCGAAAACGAGATAGTTATAGCAATAAATAAATAACTGCATACAACCTTGCAGATTCAAAACAACCGTATCAGTGGCGTTGCCCGGCGAGGCACAATCTGCCCAACGCAATTCCCCGGCCGAGTGCATCCTGCCCGACGACGACATCATAGTGTCCGACGCATCGCCCGCTCCTGCTGCCATGCCTGCCCTCGCTAATGTCACTCAACAGGTACGTAGATTGTAAAAAAAATGAGAAGCAGAATATAACTACTAGCTGTTGCCCGGGGTTTCGCTCCCGTGGGAATTTCGGGATAAAATATAGCCTATGTGTTGTTCCAGGGTCTCGGCAATCTCCATTCCAAATTTTAGCTAAATCGGTTCAGCCGTTTTTCTGTGAAACAGTAACAAACATACACTCAAACTTTCGCCTTTATAATATTAAGTAGGATTGGTAGCACTCTTTACCTTACTTCCCTACTGAAAACAAGTACGATAGGGCAGTGTTTGTAGGGCGCTATTCAAAGAACAACTATTATTGGCCATACATTTAAATAAATTAATTAACCGTATGTACTTACGTGAGATTTAAGATGTACATAGATGATGAAAAATTAAAGCCAATCTGTAACGTTCCATTTAGGGTCTATATAAGATCTTTAATCTATTTATCTATATTTCCTTTTTGTTTGATCAGGTGGCACCTCCCGGCATCTCCATGTCCTCGATGATGCACCAACAGCATCAAGTTGCCGGGTCGTTGCCGGCCGGCAGGTCCAGGAAAGGCAAACCCATCCTGCTGAAGATGGTGCGCTCCACCAACAACCCGCAACTGGAGACGCAGCAACAACCCACCAATCTCAACTACCGCCTCGCCGCCAGTGAACTGCAGATGCCCATCCTGGTCCCCGCCGCCAACACGCCACAAACAGATGAGAACACCATCTGCCTGGACAGCGATGATGAAGACGCCACAAACGTCCCCGCCAAAGCACCACAACAACCGGTCCCGACCGCTCTCAACATGGCTTACACGTACAATCCAGCACTTCACAACTACTCGCCGCTGACGCCGAACTTGACGGTTGCCGGACAACCCGTCAGGCTTCGTATGTCCAAGGTGGACCCCGCCAAATTCGTTTTGACGTCCAAGAAAAAGCCCCCGCCGCCGGAACCAGCGGTTCAAGCGCCCGCGGTCGAGAACGCGGATCAGTCCGTGCGATACATTGTGATTCCCTCGTCGCAAGTGGGGCAGATGTATCCCCCTCTGGTGTCGATATCGCCCGACCAAATGCCGCCAAATCATATGATACAAGCAAACCGGAACGGTAGGTTTACATTGCACCCGAGGAACCTACAAGCGGGCACCGCGCCGAGTAACATAATACCTCATGCTGAAAATCCGGTAAACGCGAACGTATATACTCATACGTCGGTTAAGGCGAAACAAGATACCGCTCCGACTGCGCCTGTCAGTACTGGCAGGAAGGCGGCACAGAGTGAAATAGGAACTACACCCGTCTCTACTCCAACTGTGTCTATAGATTCTGGTAGAGTTCTGAGAAATCCAATGACGAAGAATGCGACGCAGACCAAACCCGCGGCAGACGAGCGACAGATGACTCCCGCCAAGCCCGCCACGTCCGCCAAGCCCGCCACGTCCGCCAAGCCCGCCACGTCCGCCAAGCCCGCCACGTCCGCCAAGCCTGCCACTCCCGCCACTTCCGCCACTCCCGTCACCCCGGCCAAGCCGGCGACTCCGGCGAAACCTGCTGAACGACCAAGAAAGATCTCCTCCAGTAGCGACAGTGATTCCTCGCAATCTGACACCAATGACGACCCGCTCTCTATACTAAAAGACGTCGTACACATCCAAGCAGATTCGTACGAAGCGGGCACCCCGGCCAATAATGCTAATAAATCTGACAATAGGCCCGCATCGAATACCAAGGATTCTGCTACGAAAACTAGCAATTTGACATCGGCGAAGACTCAAACGCAGAAAATATCTCTTTTGAAAAAGATAACTGCCGCTCCGGTCCCCGCCGCGTCGAACACTCCTGCTAGAACTAGAATGTTCGTTGATTCGGTTGACTTGACGTTCTATGACGATGAGCCGGAAGAGACTCCTACTGTAACTCGAACTGCTGTAGCTAAGACGCAAGTAACAGCGTCTAAATCGCAACCAACGACGTCTAAAACACAACCTACATTGTCTAAAACGATATCTTCATCGACTAAACCGCAGTCTACGACGGCTAGATCGCAACCTCCGGCTACAAAATCGCAACCTGCAGTGACTAAATCGCAACCTATAGCAAGTAAATCGGCGCCAGTGACATCCAAAGTGGCGGTAACTGCAGTAAAAACTGTCCCAGCGGCTACATCGAGCAAGACGAGCCAGTCCAACAGCAAAGCAAAGCAACCGACCACTTCTACTAGTAAAACTACGACGATAATCAAAAAACCCAGGTGCGTAATTGAACAAGTAAAATCTTTACTAATATAATAAAGCTGAAGAGTTTGTTTGTTTGTTTGAACGCTTATAACTTGAAAACGAATGGTCGGATTTGCAAATTTTTTTTTGTATATGAAAGCCTGATTCTTGGGGAAGGTTATAGGCTACACAGTAATGGCGAGTGAAACCGCGGAGAACAGCTAGTTATTGATAAAAACCAGACTGTCTCACTCCCACCCATGAGTAAGAAGATACCTCGTTTAAAGCCGACCAGCTGGTTTGGCGTTAAGAGTAGGCAGCATAGAGCGTCAAATATATACATACGTTTTCAGGCATAAATGGTCTTCACTTTCACTCAAAAACAAACATTATTCATGCAGTCGGGATAAAAAGGGGATTTTTAGCATCACAAATACACATAAACTCAACTTTATCACAATTTACAACTGAAATAAAACATTTTTTCTCTCCGCTGCCGCTGTGATCACATCTGAAATACAATGAATTGTTTTATAATATATTACTATTTTAACACATAGTCAACCAGAATTAACTATGTATTAGCTGATAAGTGTTCCAAGATTTTACAAATTCATCAAATTTAAATTGTGTTTCGTTCGCAGCACTACCAATCAGCCGGTTCCAAAGAAGCGTGTTGCTCCGGTAGACTCAGCCCCGCCCAAAAAGAAGAAAATTGACCGTAAGTATTCACTTATAATTATTATATACAGGTCGCGTCATATATAAAGAACGCTGGAGGAGAGCGGAGTGGGTAAAGTTGGTCAACACGGGAAGCCAACGAACCAACCGCGTGTTTGTGCCCCCCCCCCCCCGCGCTCGCAGCATACAGCGATACAGGCATCGCGGCATGACAAGACCTGTACCAAAGGCTTATATGTTTGACTATTTTAACATAGTTATAAACAATATATATTTTTCCAGATCTCATGACGTTAAAGGACTTCGATATCGACGACATCGACGATATAATCGAGCTAGACTAATGTCGATCGATCCGATTGCTGCGTCGTCAAGCGACAGAAATCTACCTGTCCTTTTTATCATTGACATAATTGGATGTTTTTTTAACGTCTGAGTAACAATGCTACCACGATCTCCAGATTGATGCTTTTTGTAAGCGTACTTTTTTCTTGTGATAACAATGACCATTATTTTCAATCGTCATTAAAAAATGATTTCTTTATCGTGTGTGAATAGGGCTGTTTTATAAATGTTATTTAAATACCATGTCGATTGACGGCAGATAATTTAGAAATTATATAAGATTGTAATATTATAAGGAAGTTATCTATTTAGGTGTTTCACTTCAGTAATATTGTAAGGTCAGGCTTTTAATGTGAGGGTAGAATTTAAATTGAGGCATTGAAATAGGAGGTTGGATTTCAAATTCTTTTTATGTGACAATTTTGTGGAGTACTTTTAATAAAAGACAGACTCCTAGCTGCTGGTAGTAGTGTTATAATATATTTCAATGTATGTGTATGTCTCGCCGCGTGTATTGTTCGTTACAATCAAAATCGTCAAACGCCTGTTCAAGTTATACAACTACGTGAATGGGCGAAGCGCACGCGCACTAAGTAGCGATATAGTTGACGTTCCTTGTAACACCTTATTTTGTAAACTGTGTATAGCTATCCTCGTACGCCTCACGTACGGCGTGAGGTTGACATTATAAGAGTATTGTTAAGCGCTTTGAAATCTCCTCATTAAGTACATGGTTATTTTTAATTACGTTCCTATAATAATGTTTTTTTGCATAAAAATTATTGCAACATGAGAAATTAATTATTTTGAGTTACAAATACGCTCGCGGTAAAGTATTTGCTTTGTGTATTTTATTTCTTAAAATAAAAGTGTGATTATTAACTTTTCTATGATAAAGCATAGCTATTGTGTCTGTTAATTTTGTTAAACAACATATTACGGTATGTACGAATATTATTTTATGCAGATAATTTAGAATAAGTATAAGTTCAAAATAAATAAATTCCATTAAATTCGTGTTTTTTTTTCATTAGTATGGTATTTTATTTTTATACATCTATATTTTTCATAGATACATTACACAGGTACATTCATAATTATCAAGTCTGTCTCCCGCAGGGTTTAGGTAGAGTCTAAAAAGATATCATCATCTTGCGACAGAACAGCAGGCAGCTTTGAACTAAAAGACGACGACGCGATTTTTTACATTACATATTATTATTTTTTCCATACAATATTTATGAAATTGATTTGTCTAGTCTATACGAGTAGGTAATACATAAAAATGTTTTTTTTTTTTTTTTATTTCGGTAACTTTTTATGGTTTTGTTCATTATAATAAAACTCGATATACAATAATTATTTTTTTGTAAGCAGCCTTGCGCATCTCGAGGAGATTTCGCATGCTTCTTGCCTACAGCGTAGTTCTAAACTCTTGCACAGATCTTAAAGGAAAGTAATTACTAAATAAATCAAGTTTTACAGCAACTTCATAATTTTATATTTTTCATTCGCTTACAACAATAAAATAATAAACATTTATAATGAACGTAACTTAATCTAAACATTAAAGCTTCTACGTACCTAGGTAATAAATGTTAAATAATTTCAATAGACCAATTAAAATAATAACATTGACTGACCAGTCGTTTTATCACTTTCAACTTAAATTATAATACAAATAGTTATATAAATACTACACGATCTTTATATTAAAAATTATACAATTTTTTTTTGGGAAGGGTATATCAAACCGAAATATTGTCCAAATCTTCGTCAAACGTACCTAACTAAATAAATGCATGGCGAAATATCGTCTTACTTATATTAGTTTATCAGAATTGTTCCAAAGTACGTAATGATGTAATAATTATTTACCTCGTATAATTATGTAAATTTTTTCGGCTTGGTATATCCTTACCCAAGTAAGAACGATTTTCTAATCACTGGGGTTTGAGCCCTCGTGTTGATTCGGCACACCTCACAATGTGTAAATTTAGCCTTTAGCAATTTAACGAATATTATTTGTACATATTAAGCTATTGTTTGTTTAGCAAATCATCATGCAGCAAATTATTGCTAACCCGAGTGACTGGAAAAGCACTCATAAAATTGTAGTTGCTTTGTTCGTTAATAATAATATATTACATATATTTTTTTCATTACAAAATTATCTATTCATGTCTTGTACTGTACAACGAGATTTGCATTGCAGATACGTTTTGTATCACTTTTAAATCTTTGAAAATAATTAATTTACAAAACTAATTGAATTGTTTGTTATTAATATAATTACTTTCTTACTTTAATAACGCCGTTTCTTGTGCTTAATGTTATATAGGACGTTTCATCAAGGGAAGGATAGAAGGTACATTCTACCTTTAGAGTGAAATTGTGTTAGCGATACACGGATGTGGCAAAAACCAACAAAATTTAGAAGATCATAAAAAGTTGAATATTTCAAGACTAGTATTTTGTTTTTGAAAGGACACGTTGCGTTGCATTGTCTATGTCTTAAGTACCCGCAAATTTGATTTTTTATACATAATTATTTATTTAATTGACAATTACCATACCAACAACATTCAATTTTGAGTAAAGCTTTGGTCTACCATAGAATTAAGCACAGTTTAATGAAGCGTCAACATGAAAAAAAGAGAAATAATACAAAAATAAAATAGTAATAAACAGTGCTCAAATGAGATCCATTTTGAAATAAGCAACCAATTTTTAAAATATTTTTGTTATAATTAATCTAAATAAAGTAACACTGTAACATTTTATACAAATTGGTATTTTAAAATTTTAAATCTCATAATTAAGCCATTCCGTTCGTATAAATTCTCAGTAAATTAATCATTGATTAATAAATGTTGAAATAAGAGGACATTATTTATCTTTATCTATCCCTGTTGCATAGTCAGTCTGCAGTGGGCATGCATGCAAAATGATCTCAGACGTTAAGGCAGATGATCATAGAAAGATAACTAAACAGAGGAAAGAACTATTTACTTCACGATCCTCAGTGTGAAAAAGCTGTATACAGAATACACGAGTGCGAACGAGATTCAATGTGGAAGTACTTCACATTGTATCTCGTTTCTTAGTATATTTTTTTTTATCAGTCAGCTGCCCAAATATATAAATTAAAAGTTACTCCGTCTGAGGCAGTTGCCGAGAGGCTGTTCCGAAGAATCTGACATCAGGGTGTACATGGCCAATTGACCCTGTAGCCCCACGTTATGATAATGACGGTTACTTCCAAGTCCACTCAATAGGAACCATCATTTAAAAGTTTCAACTTCCGTATCCTTTGGCGTTCTTATTGTATCAGGTACAGGTTGCGTCATATAAAAAGAACACTGGAGGAGAGCGGAATGACTAAAGTTGGTCAACACGGGAAACCAACGAACCAATCGCGTGCTTGTGAAACCCCCCCCCCCCCCCCCCCCCCCACCGCGCTCGCCGCATACAGCGATACAGCGCCGCGAGCGCAGCTAGCGCACAGCGGGTATAACACATGCCGCGACCTGTGACATTTCAACACTTTAATGTCACACACCACCCACAATGTAGTCGTCTCACCGCGAGTTGACCCTGGCGAGGCGAGTTTTGTCGAAGGAGCAGATGGCGTCGAGTAGGGCTCCGCGGGCTCCGTTGGAGGCCGGGCTGACTGCCGCCGGCGTGCACGAACTAGCGCCGCTAGCGTCCGCCGCTAAGAAAAAAAAATAGGACATCAGAAACAAATATATATTTTTGCGCCATATATCGGACTACGAGTATTTCCTTTCTTGAGCACCACGTTTAAACGTTTATTTAATTTTGCACTGTCTGTCGGTATTTATAAAGTTATAAAATTTCGGTGTTCTCTGACGAATATCGATACCGTTTCGCTAAGGAGCAATGTAACTTTGGCTCAGTCTTCTGTTACCTAGCAGCAGCATCATCAGTGGCTAGTTGTATACTCACAGAGCGCGGGCGGCGTCGGCGACGAGGCAGTGCTGCGACTGTGCGAACGCACCGTATCCGCCAGCGAGGACGTCGATTTCCACATGCTGTCACGTTTTTTCTGCAAAAAACCAGAGGTACACCTTCATACAGAGGTCGTCTGATTGGCTACTCTAACTATTTCTGCCGCCGAACAGCAGTTCTTGCATTCTTGTGCTCTGGCTTGTGCGCTAATGAAATTCAAGTTATCATGAAAGCAATAAGGCTACAGTGACCACGCGCCTATCTTTCGCGGGCGGTAAAAGCTCGCAGCTTAACACCTACCTAAGTATTTGATACTAGCTGTTCCCCGCGGCTTCGCCCCGCGTGGGACTCGGTTATATCGCGCCCAAAAGTAGCCTATGTTTGACCTCAGGTTGTTAACTACATCCCTACCAAATTTCATTACAATCGGTCCAGCAGTTTAGCCGTGAAGAGGTGACAGACAGACAGACAGACAGACAGACAGACTTTCGCATTTATAATATTAGTATGGATAAGGTGCGGCTATAAGCCTAGTTCCATCAGAATTAGTTCGCAATTCAACTCTCTTTTAGTCAATTTTATTTTTTCGCTCGCATGAAATTCTAATTAATAACATCTCCTTTTCACAAACCTATTTGATGAAAAGAATAAGAAATACAACCAGCACAATAAAAACAAAACTAACTGTTACTTTTAATTAAATAGAGGTAGGCCTCTCTTTGATTAACTTGACAGATCAATTTTTGCCACTACAGAGCATTAGGATGCTTTGTAGCGGGCTATTAGGCCGTTATGAATGAATAGTGGCTCACAAGAGAAAGTGGCCAATTAGCAACGAGTTTATTTCTTTTTCTACCAAGTAATAAATAGTCAATATTTATGTCAATACTCACCGTTCTTCTCTTCTGCCTTCGCAATTCTTCTTCAGAACCTAATATCTCTTGTATCCTAACTTCTCTCCTAGCATTTCTAACCTGAAACAACATTTATGTATTAGGTGTAATTCATGCGCCATACATTTAATTATATTTATATCCTGAATCCTGCTAAGTACATAATAAAAAAATACCACTCGTCGTAAAAGCGACAAAGGTACAAACACAGACCTTCTTCTTACCTCTTTCCGAAAGAATAAGGTATTTTATTTGCCAATATATGAATGAACTAGCTTCCACCCGCGGCTTCGCCCGCGTGGATGTCCGTATCTCGGCTAAAAGAAGCCTTTAGCCTTCCTCATGCAAAATTTCAAATCCATCGCTCCATTTCGTCGTCGACACACATATACACTTTCACATTTTTAAGTACATGGATTATTGACAATGTACAAATTCAACTCACTAATTTCTGTTCGCTCTTCAACCTAGCCTCAAACGCCGCTATCGCAGCCTTCAGCTCGTCCTTCAACGCGATCGGGAACTTGAGATGCGCTCGGTCATCATCGGGCATCGCCGACAAGCCGTTGAGCGGCGCGCGCGCAAACATCGGGTGTGACAGTAACTGTGACACCGACGGCCCGCCATGTTTGGTAGCCGTCCGGGATAGGCACAGTCGAAGTACGGACTCTAGGATAAAAAAAAATATATAAAAAAAAACCGTGCGGCACTCGGGGACTGCCGCGGTAAAGCTTAGCTTTTTTATCAACTTATGCAATAAGTACGAACGCTCGGCCGAGCTACATGGTAGGCCCAGTGGCCCCCCCTGGGCCTAGGTTAGGTAAAGATGGAAAATGATCTTTTTCAGATTGTCCTGGTCTTGATGTTTATTTATATAGGTATATATTTACTACAAGCTGATGCCCGCTGCTCCACCCGCTTGGTAATCGATTATATCGCGCCCAAAAATATTTGACTTCCCGTCTTTAACTATATCCATACCAAATTATATCCAACTCGGACCAGCGGTTCAGCCGTAAAAGCAAAACAGACAGACAGACTTCCACATTTATAATATTAAGTATAGATATTGTATAGGTATTAACAAAGCTAGTGAAAAAATGTCTCACCTAAATCATCCGAGAAGCCTGGCGGGAACTGATCAATATAATGCGTGTCTAAAGTTTCCGCGAACGCCATCTCATACAACGTCAGCCCGAAGCAGTAGGTGTCCACTGCCTCGGCGTTCGCGAAACGACATTGTAACAACTTTGGTCTATACAAGCAAGGGACGCCCATTAATGTGTTCTCTAACTCCATTAGCAGCACCTTCTGGTTCTCTATCGCTATGTTGCCGGGGTGAATGTGGCCTGAAATATTTATTTATCTACTAGCTTTTACCCGCGGCTTCGTCCGCGTGAATTTCCCTCGGGAACAGCGCTTTTCCCGGGATGAAAGGTACCCTATGTCCTTTTAAATACTTTTAACTATATGTATGCGAAATTTCAGGAAGCTTGTTCAGTAGATAGGGCGTGAAGAGGTAACAAACAAACAAATATACAAACTCACTTTCGCAATAATAATATTACTAGCTGTTCCCCGCGGCTTCGCCCCGCGTGGGACTTGATTATATCACCCCCAAAAGTAGCCTATGTTTGACCTCAGGTCTTTAACTACATCCCTACCAAATTTCATCACAATCGGTCCAGCAGTTAAGCCGTGAAGAGGTGACAGACAGACAGACTTTCGCATTTATAATATTAGTATGGATAATTGGATAAGTTGGATAGTGATAAGGATTCATTCATTCATAGCCATTACGGTATCAAAACATGCTCGCTGAGAAACAAATAGGATAATTATTGTTCGATCCCTGTGGCGAAATCCATACCAACCTCTGAAATATCAGAGGTTCTGGCTTCGATCTTCAGCCTGATTAAGTGGTCTTCACATTATCCTGTATCGTGAATGTTGAAAAATATTTTGTGGCTTGCTCGGTCTGTATAATTTGTAAGAAGTTATCCGTACAATCAAGTAAGTAATTAATGCTAGAAAAGAATAAATTAATTAATAAATAAATATGGGAAATTAATGGGAAGAACTTCAACTTTTAATTTTTTTTATATAATTATTTGTGAGTAAAGCATACGGCCTGAAAGAGATGGTTGCGCGGTCACTGTAGACCATTTACGCTCGTAATGATGCATTTTGTACTTACCATGTGGTATTCCTTTGTCATGTATAAATTTCAATGCTAGCAATATTTGGTACCCGTAGTGTGCGATCTGGCCGTGCGTGAAGGGCCTGCGAACCTTAGGGCTGCCGTACTTCGAGAGGTGGCTCTTGTTGTAATCTGTTCCGTACAAAATGTCCCTTAAACTACCACTTTCGTGTATCCTTCTAACTACGTAGGCGCCAGATTCTAAGTTGTGTATTGCTAAAATTGGATCTATGAATGGATGCTGAAAAAATAAATATTTTCTCAATAAAGATTTATTGATTGATTAGATGTTTTTAGGGTTTCCTATACAAGTATAAAAGTAAAACCATAATACGGAAGAAATTATAGAAATAATTGCCATCTCGTAGTGTGTATTTAAGTGTACAGAGGTGGGCTACATAAAATAATACATTTTGGGGATTGGACAATCGGAACTAAAATGCCTTACAGATCCACGTCAAGTAGTATACTGTGGCCCACTGTACATGAAATCTATACTAATATATTAAATCTGAAGAGTTTGTTTGTTTGAAAGCTTTATAACTTTAGATCTATTGGTCTTTAAAAATTCTTTCTACGCAAGATACCCTGATTCTTGGAGGTTATAGGCTAGTACATCTCACAAATATATAGGGACAAATCACACAGATTGAGTTAGCTCTAAAGTAAGTTCGAGACTTGTGTTATGGGATACTAACTCAACGATACTATATTTTATAACAAATACATATATAGATAAACATCCAAGACCCAGGTCAATCAGAAAAAGATCATTTTTTATCTTGACCTGACCGGGGATCGAACCCGGGACCTCCTGAGTAGCGGTCAGGCATGTTAACCATTACGCCACGGAGGTCGACAAAGGGCAAGTGAAACCGCTGGGAACAGATAGTGAATAAATAAAATGCTTACAGATAAATTGAGTAAGCTCTTAAAAGCAGTTTGTATCTCCTTGTCGCTGAGGTACCTGTCGGGTCCGTAGTTCTGCCACGACAGCACGCAGTTCGTCCGACTGTCAATGTCGCTCACCTACAAAATACATTTTTAATGTCACCACGTTCATTTCATAAATCAGAGCCGAATATATTGGGCGTATGAAATCGCAGCGAGTGCGCTGGCTTGGACACTTGGAAAGAATGGGAGAGAATCGTTGCGTCAAAGCAGCCTATCTGGGAAAGATAGCAGGCAGATGGCCAGTCGCCCGCCAAAGATATTGCTGGCGCGATGCTGTGCAGGCTGACCTGCGTGAGATGGGCGTTGTAAACTGGCGAGCCATCGCGTAGAATAGAAAACTTTGGCGCTTATTCGTGTCGAAGGCCAATATCCACTTCAGGTCACTGATTCAGCGGAGTATAACATCACCATTCCAGCCGCAGGCAGACTGCTGGACATCTAGTTCTCTATATATACATCCCTCTTCTATAGATTTCCAGAAAGACTGGTTGGAACCGACCTACATCCAGCGCTTTCATGCTTTCTTCGGGTCATCTGATCATCGTATCTGACGCTGCGCTTGCCGGTGCGTGGTCGGTATTAGAAACTTTTTCTGCCTCATCGGCCATCGGTTCTTCGCGCTATGCACTTATTTGGAAAACCTAATGAAGAGGTTATGTACTAAATGTCTGTTTAGAAAATCTCTGATGTCAGGTGCGTCAGTTCTGTGTAATTATTATAATACTATAATTTATTTTTAAGTAACACCAATGCACAATAGGAAGTATTAATTAATATCAGAATATGATGTTTATAAATAACCGTGGAAACGGATGTAGTTCTCACTCGCTATCAATCAATGTAAATAAGGTATATATTTATACAATGTATGTTATTTACCGTAAACATTAACGTGAGTGATTTTCGTAAATAATTTAACAAAAGTCAGTTTAAGAATTCCCTGCTTGCAAGAATCGAACCAAAGTTCGATTCTTGCATAGAATTATGAATAGCGTTTTCATCCTAGCGTGTTTTGCAGTTATATCAGCTTAAGTTTCAGAGCCCAGGGTACGCCCACCTGGTAGTCGTTAAAGGAACCACGTCAGAGGCTGAGTGGCGGTTCCGAAGAACTCTGACACCAGGGTGTGCATGGTCGATTGACCGTGATGCCTACTCGAAATGATGATAATCACATACGGGGTATATTGAGCCTAGGCCATAAGACCTTGCTACATTTAGTATAATGATAGTTAAACCTGGCCAGGTGGTCTTTCAGAAATGATGAAGATACCACCTGCGAGTGTGCTGCATCCCCCCAGACGATGGACTACCTTTCGATGTGCCCGGCGTGCCCCGATACCTGCACGCTGGAGGATTTGTATAAGGCTACAGAGAACGCTGTGAGGGTGGCCCAATTTTGGGCATCCAAGGGTATATATAGTGAACGTCGACACGCTAAGAAGAAGAAGATAGTTCAAACAAGAAATCAATAGTAATGGGTTGCTAACCGCATCGCCTTTGTCATGATTCCCCCATTCAGGTAGGTACTTTTTAGACAAAAACCTAACCAAACACGATTTAACTGTAGTTCGTCTCATAAATCTGTCTTGCATGAAAAAATTAAGCAAATTTGATAACTACACAATATTGTAGCTTGTATTGTTGACACATCAGTATTGAGATAATATTGTTATTCGCTTACATGACATTCGTTTGTTATGTCTGAACGACCAGTGGTTATTGCACTGCATAGATAACCTGCCTTTGTTTCTAAACATTTGTTATTGCAATGAAATATCTGTGGTGACTACAGATTTATTATCTTACAAGCATTTGCCACTCAAAGTGTACTAAATTGAATTGGACTAGCTGTTGGAGTATAACGCTGGCCTTCCCAGATTATTTTTTTTGGATTTTTTTAAAAAGAGTGTTTCAATTTTGTCAATTGTGAATTCTATTACTCGGGCAATTTCTTTACCTAAGATGTAAAATATATTTTTATTATTCAATAATATATTTATACTTTACTCTTCTTTATTGATTCCTCACATCTTAATATTTAATACTAGCCAATTGAATATTATTTTGTTACACTTTGTTACAATCATCATACGTTATTTCAAAACTACACCTTATATAATTGGGAATTCCCCGAACTACAAGCCGTTTTCAAGGCCATTAAGAAATGGCGCTAGGATTATCGTAACTTGTTATCAATAATATTGTGGTACGGTAAAAAAAGAGGTGTAAGATAAATATATGTCCACTTATTATTGCTTTTTGTTATTACATTTAACTTAAATGGACCAAGGCTGAACGTTGTAGCGGCGAAGCAGCGAGGACCTCACACACTTTCTGTAATGTAATGTCAGATTTTGATACTTGAAGCCAGTTCTACAAGTGCCATTTTCAAATGTCTTACTTGTTGAATGTGATTTACAAACTTACTATTCTATCTGTGACTGCTAATGTCTGTGTTCTATGTATGCTTTAGTCTAAGAATCCTTACTTCCAGTTCCTTCGGCACTAAGGTGTTTGGCAATACAATTTTCTCTACACTTAGCATGATCTGTACCTGGATAAGTATAAAAAAAAGTTGTATAGTTGTACTCACTATAAAGTAGTGTTTTTGAATCCTCCAGCCAATATTAGTGAGCGCGGCTTTGATTTCATAGCGGCCGTCACCTCGCAACGCAATAGACATTGTCTGCAAGGCTTGTTCTGTAATTACAATTCCAAATTTTATTATTTGCTTACATCATTATCTTATCATGATTCCACTCCAAGTATGTCTTCAAAGCCTCAGATCCGCTAATAAAACAATTACTGTAACTTTTGTATCAAAAAAGAGAGTGGGATTGACCAATCCATTTTTGATACAATACATAATACTTCATTTTGGGCAGTCATGTAAAAAAATACAAATATAATTCAACTTACATACAAACTTACCTGCAATAGCTAATGTGTAATTTTTGGGATCTAAAAAACTTCTCACTTGTATCGACATAGCCAGTATGTCATGTTTCAATACTTCATTAATGTAATTCTGAAAAAAAAATATTATTTTTATAATATACTAGCTGTTGCTAACAGTTTCGCCGGCATAGTACATCTATATAGACTTAGTCTATTTGGACTAATGTACCTTTAAATGGTGAAAGAAGATTTTGAATATGTACAGTGGTTCCAAAGTTTACTTTCCATACATATACAAACAAACTGACAAAATCTGTCCTATGGTTACAGAGATTAGCAAAATACAAACAAACAAACCTAGTGTTACATTATTTATTTATATTCTTAAACACACTAGCAGCATATGAAGCTGATGTGTGTGCATCTTAAGTTTGGAGATTATCATTAGCAAAGATTTTTCCTAGGGCTTCGCTCGAGTAGGATTATCGGGATAGAAAGTAAAGTAGTTTACTGGAAATTAGGTATAAAAATAAGTGTAGTCTCTACTCATGTAACAATTTTTTAATTGTTAGACGTAAAAAAAAATTTAATAATAAACAATGCACTTAATACCTTCAAAACTTGGACTGTTCACAGTTGAGAGATTTTATGAGTTAACTTTGAAACAAAACTTCAGATGGTTTCCTTTTCACAATTATACTTGTGTAAGTTCTTACCTAACCACTCAGCCTAGTTACTTAGGAGATGTTACTAAGAAACAGTTGTGTAACACCCTAATTGCCACTATGTTGACTGGTAGATATCATATGGATTTCATATAATTTTCACCATTTGTTGTGTCCTGGTATGGAATTTATACTCTTTGTGGTCTTATAAAGATGAACTTTGTTTGATTGCTTGAACGCTTATATAACTTTGAACTGCTGGTCAGATTTGAATAATTATTTTTGCATTTGTTAGCCCTATTTTTAATGAAGGTAAAAAGATACCACACAAGAACATACATTCATTGGCAAAAGTATACAGAGCAGACAACATAACCACATACAGCATAAATAAGCACGAACAAGCAAGAAAAAATCACCTGTAATGCAATCTGCCTCTCAGCAATAAAAGATGGTTGCATATTCCCAATAAGTTTCTTTGGTGGCAGTGGCAGGTCAATGTTCGCCTGGTGCAGGCTGGCGTGGAGGGCAGCAAAGTCCCGGTACCTTCGGGACACATTCCACTTGTTCTCCTTGTTGGGACCTCTTTGAACCCGTAATATGTACTCCTAAAAGTACATGAGAAATTTTTAAAAAAATTATGAAATATTGTTTATTACTTAAATTTTTGAGCTATTTTCAAAATCTCTGATAAAATGTTTTGTTCTACTTTGACGTTTGTAATATTCATTATTGCACAATGAAAAAAGGTGAACAAAGTTTTTTCAGGCCACTTAATTTTAAAACTCCATTCAAGTCTTTTATGAGCGAAAAACTGTAAAACCAAACCGTTATTTATAATTTAACAAGTTTATAAATTACCCCTCAATCAGTTAAATTAATCTCCTTATTCCGAGTATGACATTCAAACTTGGCTTTTACTTTTGGATTTTATAAACATTTATGCGAAAAATTATTACCAAGCAAACTTGAAGGTTAAAAACATTTCTGATCATCAAACAAAAACAAGTCAAACCGTAAAGAATAAAGAACTTACTGTATGTTTGTTGATATTTTGTGCATTTTCAACAACACAAATCAGTTTTTCGGTATCATCCACAATTGTTTTCGTTTTAGACGGGCTTTCAAATATAGCCATCACACTGGAGATAAATGTTCATTGAACCTTGTTTATGCTTTTCTAAAGAAAGTATCTTTAGATTCTAATTAAACCGCAATAATATGATAAATAATTGAATAATATTCAATTTATTCTGCCCGTGATTTTTGCACAACACGAAGGGATCCGTCCGTCCATGACAGTGACAGCGGTGACAGCGACAGCTAGTTAGACTGAGTGACACCAATTTGTTTGACACTGTCAATATCAGCTGTAAATACAAATACGGAAGAAAAACAAGTAAGTTGTCGATGGTGTCTATATTACACTGTCAATATTATCGCGATACAATGTCACGATCACGCACGAACGACGCGATACATCTTGCTTGAAACATCACATACATGCACGCATGACATGATGCTTTGTAAACAAAGCATCATGTCATGCGTGCGTCCTTCCCTAATCGTAGTCGCCTTACATCATGTATTGCGCTGTTTCGCTTACTCAATCGTTTCGAGCCTGCTATAAGAGACGATAGTAGTAACCATCAATCAGGGCAGAGTTCCCCTCACACAGCCTACAGTCTTTTCGTATTTCTAAACGAAAATCTAGTCATTGCGCATGAACCACAGACAAATATCGATTGTGTCACTTCCGGTTCTACCGCAACGAGATACGAGCGGAGAACCACTTGGGCTTTGAGACCTGCCATAAAATTTATATTTCGTAAAAATGTCGCTAATCTCCGCTCGTTTGGCCTCTTCTGTGGCCAGGCGCCTTCCCAATGCTGCTTCCCAGGTAAAGTTATCGCTTCTTTATCATTAAAAGTGTTTAAATGTGTTCTAAATCCAAATTAAACATCCCGGCTATCATGTCCAATGTAACCAACTTGTTCGTAATTGATCCAATTTATTTAATTTTGTATTTTTTCTTATTTCGATGGCTTTACTAATGCTTATTAAAACCTTCAACATGAAATTATTATATTTCAAATCATATTTTTTCGTCCTGCCCAGAAGATAAGTGTTATGTAACAGTGGGTGACCAGAGTATAACCTGGCTAGTTTCAATTAGGTACATCTGCAGTGAAGTTATCCTTAGTAACAGTTTTTAGAATGCCAATCAGTGATTTACCTAAATGTGAAGAAGTTGCTAATTTTCAAATGGATTGAAGATTTTGAGTATGTCCGGTAGGTGTCAAAGGTGGCGGCCCCCGCGGTTGCCGTCGCCGCCCGCAAGCTCCATGTGTCGGCACCACAACGGGCCGCCGAAATCTCCCAGATCCTGGAAGAGAGAATCCTCGGTGCCGCACCCAAGGTCAGTATGCCAGGTTATATAAACTTCTGTTGACCTGTATAGAATGTACTGTTTTTTGACAATTCTACTATTGTTGTGGTTCTATGCCCTTTTATTAATAAATAAGATAAATAAAATAAATAATATAAATTTTCCGAAAAATAAAGTTTCACTTTTTTGGTAAATAATGTATTTATAATAGGTATATATTTTTATAACTATGACCAATGGAAAATTACAACATGGAAGGTCAATATTGGAGTAATTTAATTCAGTTTTGGGACATGGATACCAAGTCATAGACTAAATAATAACATTACACACATAGCACACCTTGTATCAACTACCTATTTCATATTTAACCCATGGAAAGGAAGCAGTCTACTTTGAAATGAAGTCAAATATTCTTTATACAGTCAACAAATTAAAAACTTAAAAAGTGCATATAGTTATTTTGTTTTCTTGCAGTTCAATTGTTATAAGCAAATTTATGTATGTTTGTGCAGGCTGATTTGGAGGAGACTGGCAGGGTGTTGAGCATCGGAGACGGTATCGCCCGTGTGTATGGCTTGAAAAACATCCAGGCTGAGGAGATGGTGGAATTCTCCTCGGGTCTCAAGGTTTGTAACAATATTTGTTTTTTGGAAATTTTATAAATAATTGTAGTTATATTTTGTAATAAAAATTGTAGATAAGTTGGCTGCAATATGAACCTATTAGAGTTATTATTACATGATTAATATGAATATTATAACATGAATTATTTGGATTGGGCTTCTGATATAGTGTAAACTTATAACTCTCAGGTTGTTTAAAGAATAATCTTAAATGCAAAAAAAAAAAAAAAAAGAAAAATCAGTAAATGATTGGTTCAAATGTAGAAAATCATAATGATCTTTTCTAGAAAAACAATAATTTTTGTTATTATTGTTTCTTTACAATCCATTACCCTACTTTATAAAAAAAATGTCTACAGGGAATGGCCCTCAACTTGGAGCCCGACAATGTGGGTGTGGTAGTGTTCGGTAACGACAAGCTGATCAAGGAAGGTGACATCGTGAAGCGTACCGGAGCTATCGTGGACGTGCCCGTCGGCGAACAGCTGCTGGGCCGCGTCGTGGACGCCCTGGGTAACCCCATCGACGGCAAGGGCCCCGTCGACACCAAGACACGTATGCGAGTCGGTATCAAGGCCCCGGGTATCATCCCCCGTGTGTCTGTGCGCGAGCCTATGCAGACTGGTTAGTATAATCTAATGGTTGCTTAGAAATAGTGTCATAAACCTAAAGACAAGTTGAGTTTCTAAACTGCCTCTGACAGTTTAAACAGCTGCCATCTGGTGGCTTTAAAATGGTTATCAAGGCTGATCATGGAAGTTTCAGTATAAAATCAGCATTATTATCAGAAATAGCTGTGTTTCATGGTTTCACTCTCATATGGTGTGGACTGTAGAAGTGAAGAAAATCTAACCATTAATTTCAGTTAAAGGCATTCAACAAACAAAATCTTAAGCTTTATTAACTAGCTGTTCCCCACGATTTCCCTCGCCCATGGTGTGACTATACTATAACCAGATGTATAGAGAATTTTTCAAATCTTACAAGCAGTTCTGAAGTTATAAGTGTTCAAACAAACAAACTTCAGATTTACTATAGTAGTATAGATATTTTCTGGTGGCTATCAAATAAGTCTGAGAAACTGGATATGAACAGCTGACCATGCTGAATCTTTCTTATCAGAAAATTAGGTGATTCAGATAACATATCCCATCAGCTGATTGTTCTGATTTCTTTACATTGGTCTTAAACCATTTAGATATGACTTTAAAATAGGCTCTTCTCAGAACCTACTTACTTTTTAGTGCCACACAATTAATTTTAGCTTGACAAGAGAAGTAACTATATCAAAAAGCCTAAGGTAATCTTCAAAGCAAATTTTTAAATTTATTTTAATAAAGAAAGAATAACACCTTTACCTATACCTTTATGAGAATCCTTTAGTTGAGAATCAAGTTTCTGTTGAATGTTCCGTCAAAAATACAGACAAATTCATGTAACCTTTATGTGACTAGGTATCAAGGCCGTGGACTCTCTAGTACCCATCGGTCGTGGTCAGCGTGAGTTGATCATTGGTGACCGTCAGACTGGCAAGACCGCCCTGGCCATTGACACCATCATCAACCAGCAAAGGTTCAACAAGGGTGAAGATGAAAAGAAGAAGCTGTACTGCATCTACGTTGCTATCGGCCAGAAGAGATCAACCGTCGCTCAGATCTTGAAGAGGTTGACTGATACTGGTTAGTGGTTTACTATTATATAACACATACTAGAGGAAAACCTTCGAAGAGATGAGTGGACAGTGTAAGGAGAGCAGTGAAGACAGCATAATGCGGTCCTTAGTGCTGCTGGCCTTTTCCGATTCTGTGATGTGTAAAGGCTAGCAGAAGATAGAAACACCTGGCAGATACTACACTGGTAAAAGCACAGTTCCTAAATTTTAGATGGATAGTGCTGGTGATCGCTCACTCTGGAAACACATATCACACTTCTACCTTTAGAGTTAAATTAACTTCCAGTAATTTTGTGAAAATTATGTACTGAAATATTGTAGGTTTCTTTTATAAACTTCTGAAAAACAAAAAAGGAGGATTTTCTATAAATGTTTGAATTCATTTTACATTTCATACTAGCTGACCGTGTTAGTGAAAATTAAATAACTTCCAAAACTGATTATTTATATCTCACCATTTAAAACTTCCACTTTTAAATTTATGTTAATTAATATTCATTGTATGTGATATACAATGATGTGACCATGCATCATCATGCTTGCGTTGTAACCCAGGCGCCATCAACTACACGATCATCGTGGCCGCCACTGCGTCTGACGCGGCTCCGCTGCAATACCTGGCGCCGTACTCCGGCTGCGCCATGGGAGAGTTCTTCCGCGACAACGGCAAGCATGCGCTCATCATCTACGACGACTTGTCCAAGCAGGCCGTGGCTTACCGTCAGGTAATTAATTTGCTCTTATTTGGTTGTGCGGTCTCTGCTGAAGAAAATACTTCTCAGAGGCGACTAAAGGAATAGCAATTTAGAAAATTTGTGAACTCTGTCCTTACATATTACGTGCACATTCATCTTACATATTAAGTCCTCATTTTCTGGTAAATCTTTTTGACTATGTAAGAATTCATGTTTAAAATTTTAAAGAAATTGTTAGCGCTGTTTTCAAAAACGCGAGTACAAATAAATTTATATTATATACAAATATTGCTTGTTTTATAGTATAGGATAAGTTTCATTTTAATAAACAGGTCCTTATTTACTTGAACATCTGTATGACTGGTGGTGGAAGAAAGTTTAGACCTTAATCCTTTTAATCAGATGTGTTTCTAACTAAATATATTGTACTAGCTAATCCCCGCGGCTTCGCCCCGCGTGGGAGTCGGTTATATCGCGCTCAAAAGTAGCCTATGTTTGACCTCAGGTCGTTAACTACATCCCTTCCAAATTTCATCACAATCGGTCCAGCAGTTTAGCCATGAAGAGGTGACAGACAGACAGACAGACTTTCGCATTTATAATATTAGTATGGAAATTAGTATGGATGGATGCTATGCCTGTTGAATGGCAGTTTGACTTTCAAAGAGAATGAAAGAAACAATGCGAAAACGATTTTCAGTGTAACATTTGAAGTAAAATGTTATAGATGTCGCTGCTGCTGCGTCGTCCCCCGGGTCGTGAGGCCTACCCCGGTGACGTGTTCTACCTCCACTCCCGTCTGCTCGAGCGTGCCGCTAAGATGTAAGTACCGCCATTCATTTAAACTATAATAGACTAGCTTTCTGCGTGAATTTCCCTCAGGAACAGTGCTGTTTCTGGGATGAAAGGTACCCTATGTCCTTCTCAATACTTCTATCTAAGTGTATGCGAAATTTCAGAAAGATTGGTTCAGTAGATAGTGTGAAAGCGTAACAAACAACAAACTCACTTTCGCAGTTATTTTAAAACATGGACATTGAGGTGGTTTTAATTAATTAAAACAATTAGTATTTTACTAAAAACATTTTATTTTGTTTTGATATTATTTTCTAGGGTAAAATGCTTAAGATGTGAAAATCTTGTATTATTCAATGTTCCTATAAGAAAGTTAATTTAAACACATAATTTAACATGTCTAGTCAATAATCTTCCACTCCCGACCCAATAAAGATTGAGGTACAAAGTTGAATCTCATATAATTTTTCAACTTCAAATCTGAATGCTAGACATAAGGTGATGATGATCAAATAGCATCTCCTTTAAAAGGGTTACAATATCTTATTATGGGGTCCTAAATTATAGGAAGCACGTTCTTTTGTCCTCCTACCTATAAACTATCTAACTGAACTTCAGCTTCATAGTCTTCTTCTTAGCGAGTCGACTCTGGAAAAGTCAGCTTCATAGTAATGTATAAGAAAAAAGAGTATGTGTACACGCGTTAGAAGACTTCTTTTATTTTTTATAGTATGAAGTTGCTAAAAAATTTGCAACTAACTTCACACTGTTGAAAGCAACTGTCGTAAAAATTCACTCATGTTTTTTTCCAATCGCGCCAAAAGAAGTATAACTTTAAAAATATGTTAAATTTATAGGTCTGACAAGTTGGGCGGTGGCTCCTTGACCGCTCTGCCGGTCATTGAGACCCAGGCTGGTGACGTATCTGCTTACATTCCCACCAACGTGATCTCCATCACCGATGGACAAATCTTCTTGGAGACTGAGTTGTTCTACAAGGGTATCCGGCCAGCCATCAACGTCGGTCTGTCTGTGTCCCGAGTAGGGTCTGCTGCCCAGACCAAGGCCATGAAGCAGGTAATTATACCATTGAATATTGGCAAATAGAAATTTGGTCTTCATTTTGATTGGTTACTACACCTTTAGGATGTACATACGTACACTTTTTCTCATATTGCTAAGTCAATTTGCATAGATTGAGTTAACCCTTAAGTTACACCTACCTAACACTTTTATTTAGACCCTTATGAGCCCAAACATGCTTCATGTCCTGATAGTTCATCTGTCATAGACAATAAGGGACATGTTTTAGTGAAACTAATAATGCCTTCCAACTTTTATTCTCTCAGTTTAATGTTCTAGATATTTTCCTTAACATTTTGGTCTCATGAGGCTGCATAGAGTTATGGATTGTATTGTTCCTCAGGAGCTTAATAATCAAAAACAATGAATTCTCTGTATTTCAGGTGGCCGGTTCCATGAAGCTGGAGTTGGCTCAGTACCGTGAAGTGGCCGCCTTCGCCCAGTTCGGTTCCGACTTGGACGCAGCCACCCAGCAGCTGCTCAACCGAGGCATGCGTCTCACCGAGCTGCTCAAGCAGGGACAGTACGTGCCCATGGCTATTGAGGAACAGGTATGAATTCAGTTTTGGGTATTTCATATCAAATTGCAAAATATCAATTGATAATTGCACCAAATTATTTATTCATTTATTCATCATACTTCACACTAATATTGTAAAGAGAAAAGGTTTGTTTGTCACTAAATAGTATAAAACAAAGAGCGGTTTTTTTAAATAGATAGAGTACCGTGATTCAAGAGGAAGGTTTTTATGCTCATGCAAAGCCGGGGCGGGTCGCTAGTAATTAATAAACTCAAAATTTATTGGACTGATTATATGAGATAATGTAGCATCATTATCTCTGAGTAACATAGGCTATAGAATATATGTGAAACCGTGAAATACAGCATATTGTACTTGCATAATTTGTATTATACTGATAAAAAAAAACTAATTTACATACAAGTTTTATCTCAGGCTTATTAATTCAAAACTTTGATTTTTATATATTTCCTCTTTGACTTTTAGGTCGCTATCATCTACTGTGGTGTCCGTGGTCACCTGGACAAACTGGACCCCAGCAAGATCACCGCTTTCGAGAAGGCCTTCACCGAGCACATCAAGACCAGCCACCAGGGACTCCTGGCCACCATCGCCAAGGATGGACAGATCACCCCAGAATCAGACGCTACACTCAAGAAGCTCGTCACCGACTTCATTGCCACCTTCTCTGCACAGTGAGAAGCCTAGTTTTAGAGAACTCGCACTTTGGCACGACCCTGTGATGAGCATTTAGGATAAATCGTCTAAAATACTGGCAACACAGCGTCGCGCCGAACAATGTACAATGTTAAGTTAGCGACTAACGAAAACATACGCCCGTAGATCAGACAATGTTTTCGATAGTCGTGTACCTAGTAGTTATTCATTCGTATGGACTGTATTGAATGTTGATACAATCATGGAATGTATTTATCTCGGAAATGTCAGGAGTGGTTATATATAATAAACATCTTTAAATATTTTACGTGATGTTTTTTTTATCCTTATTTCACCTTGGTTTGTGTGGAGAGCTCTTGGCACACAGTACAATTTTAGCAAAAATAAACGTTCACGCTACATACTTGTGCTCACTCCTACTCCATAATGAAAAAAAATAAAGAAGTGGTAGACGTCAGATTAGAAAAGGTGTGCAGGGTCAAATGGCCAAGTACTCCAAAATACTACAAATATACGATATCAGTGGCAGGGCCACATTTTTCAAAACCATGTTAAAAAGACATACAGGTCGATTGACCTCTCTGACACCACAGAGTGCAAGATCAAGTGAGCTTACTACCAACATATCATACGTAATGTAATACATATGGTATGGCGGTATGAATTAATCCCAATTCCCAAGTGAAATTGAACTTATATTCGTATTAACATGGACCAAATTGTTTGTATTTAACCACTAAACAAGTACAGCAACCTTGATGGAGGTTTCAAAAAACTAACTAGGGGGTAACTACCGTCTCTTAAAACGGTTTATTCCCGGTCGTCCCCACCATGTCGTCCCCACTGGGGACGAGTGGGAAAAAAAAGTCTCGTTCGTCCCCAGTGGTGACGATTGGCACTTTTTATTTCCCACTCGATCCGCTATAGACCGAGTTTAAATACAAGGGGTTTTCAATAAGAGATTTCACGGTTTGATAAAATGCTTTAATTACGATTTTCTAAGCAAGACTGTCAATGGTTTTGATTGAAAGTAACTAAGAAACTGAGGTAATTAGTACAGTATTAACGAATTTAAAATAATTCTTACTTCAGGTAATCAACCTATTTTCAATTATTATTATTAATTGCAGATAAGTTGATTATCTGTTATACGCAGTTTGAAACTGTAAGAATTATTGTAAATAAGTTGATTATCTGTGATATGCACTGCAAGAATTATTGTAAATTCGTTAATACTGTACTAATTACCTCAATTTTTAGTTACTTTCAATCAAAACCATTGACAGTCTTGCTTAGAAAAGCGTTATTAAAGTATTTTAACAAACCGTGAAATCTCTTATTGAAACCCCCTTGTATTTTGACTCTCGGTCTATAGAGGAACGAGTGGGAAATAAAAAGTGCCAATCGTCACCACTGGGGACGAACGAAACTTTTTTTTCCCACTCGTCCCCAGTGGGGACGACATGGTGGGGACGACCGGGAATAAACGCTTAAAACCATGCAAGATTCAGTGAGTAAGCGAGACATCTCAATACATGAAGTAAGATAAATTCTTTGGAAAGGTGACGGGAGTTTTTGGAGGGAAAGTAAACTGTCGCTATGTCCGCGCTGTATTTAATTTCCAAAACTTAGGTTTTTTCGAGTGTTTGTGCATAATATTGGTGGTTTATTATTCGCAAAGTTTTCGTGAACAAGCGTGTGTGTTGGGAAGTGATACAGTGTCGATTACGTGACTTTTTATCTTTGTCACCAAAATCTCCATGATATAGCTAAGTGAAATTTTTCCTTCGCTTCACTTAGCCATCTGACTCAGACTAGACTTACTTACTTGACTGGACTTGACTATTGACTTGAATTTTTGACTCGACTGACTTAAGTAGGACTGAAGAAGATTAATAAATTCAAGACAGGCCTTAAACGACTAGATTCCATGGCCGTATAAACTATTCAAAAATAATTGGAAAGGTGACATTTTTTTATTTTATTTTCAAATACACGTACACAGAAAAATATACAGAAGAAAATAACATAGAATAAAGAACATTAGTACAATCTTCTTTACTCAATCGTTCTTGCATGGTTTTAAGAGATGGTGGTAAACCACCGGGGCATACAGGGTCGATTGACCTTGCAAATTACTCCCATCTTTGAGCAACGCAACTTTCGGCTCTCTAGGAAGTAACTTACTTAAGTAATGCTTTGCCTGCTAAAAAAGGTGATGGTAACCCACAGACATATTCACACACATCAGACACCCAGCTGGCTGATTGACATTGACAATATTGACACACGTGAGACTGACAACGGCAACAATTTTGTCAATAATCAATACAATAAACCAAACGCGAACCAACCAAACCAAACCATGCTTGCTTTTATTTGTTTTATAATTTGATGGCATAACTAGGCATTTTAAATTAATATAAGTTACATTTTAGGCTGGTAAATTTATTTATATGATAAGTTCTAATTCCTTGATCGTGCAGTGTTCTTTTTACATCTTTTTCCTATATAACTTAAAATGGATTTATATGAAAAAGCGCACATGAAAAAAGATAGTAAATCAGAGGAAATTATAAAGAAGCAGTTAAAACAGATGTTGGAAGGCTATAAACAGAGTGACAACAAGCTTATCAAGAAGAGTGAAAACGTTTACTCAGACCCACAAAGGCATATGGACGACTCAAGTTCGGTTAGCGGCTTTTCTGATCTAAACATAACCGACTCTAGCAATGAGGGAGATATTAGTC
Organism: Apomyelois bistriatella; assembly: GCA_947044815.1. NCBI lineage: Eukaryota > Metazoa > Arthropoda > Insecta > Lepidoptera > Pyralidae > Apomyelois > Apomyelois bistriatella. Next base: position 3,405,614 of record OX345705.1, read on the forward strand.
TTGATCAAGAGTCAGGCGTAGGCGAACCTAATACTGTCTTAAATATAAGCAAAAATGATGATATTAGTAAAGATGAGACAATTTCAAGCACTCTCAGCAGTACAGAGCCTATTCCTGGCTTAAAAGAAGTTTTGGAATCATTGTCAGATGATGTATCATCCCATTTACATAGTATTGCATCAGATGAGGATGATACAGATAACATTTCAATGGTAGAAGTTAGCAGTTCAGCAGACACAGCAGACAATGATTCTGAAACTTCGGAGTTATTTGATGCAGATGGTGAGTTAGCCATGAAGATTCTACAGAAGCTAGGTAACAAGAATAATACTACAAAAAAGAAGCTGGCTAAAAAAGTACCAAAAAACAAGAAAAAGTCAAAGAAAGTCATTCCCAAACTAGTAGAAGAATCAGAAGAATCTGATGAAAATAGTGATAATGAATTAAGAATAGAAAATCAAATGGACACTGAAGAAAATGAAGATTCGAATACAGACTTATTAAATCTATCTCCACCATTTGTATCCATATCGGCTACAGAAATACCTGATCATAGTTTTAATGATTTATTTGGTGAATATAAACATTCCACCATAACAAACTTGCCCTCGAATATCAGAACTGTTGATTCTACTAACGAGATTTCATTTACTGTAGAAAGTGTATTAAGAGTAAGTGAAAATAATGTAGTTACCGACTTAAATGTTCATTCCCATGATGAGAATGTTGAAGAAGAAGAGGAACAAGAAGAAGAGAATTGTATAGAAAATAATAATGAAGGTGTTGAATATGAAGCTGATGATTTTGCAGGTATCCATATTGTAAATACCTATGACTCTGATGATAATTCGGATAATATTGATTTTAATGAGGTATTTACAATCCCTGACAATATACAGGACTCAAAGGAAGCACTCGATGAATCATCTATGGAATATTCGGAGGACTTTGTTAGTCCAGTTAAAGTTTACTATGCCAGAAACTCTTGTATATTTGTTATGCAGCATCCGGCACAATTGTATATTCATGGTAAAGTCAATATCAAAGCATTGGGTGGTACGGTTGAAATTTTTGGATATACATTGAAAGATAAAGTTTGCAAAGTGTTTGCTCCAAATTATAATTATGCTCTTTGTTTAAAAACAGTTGATACTGAGAATGCATATTATGGACTGTTTAGTAAGTTGACTTCGGCGGGTCTTACCGTATATGAAGCTGAAGATATTGTTACATCTATCGGGTCATCAGATGGTGTTGTCTGTCTAACACCATTGGAATCGAATCAGTTAGAGTTCGTAGAGAATTGCTTCACATTAACAGATTTATTTAGTAGAACAGTTAAGACTGTTGATCGGAGTTTGAGGCTGCCGTCAAATACTCTAGGCTGCTCGCTCTATTTGTCAAAACCGTTGAAGTGTTTTGAAGAGAATGATAGTTGGAAAAAAGCTGTTGAATATGGCCTAAGTAAGTATAAATATAAATTACATACATGTAAAGAATAGTAGGTGCATGATATTTATTTTATTTTTATTTATTTATTTACTAAAACATTGTGATTTAACGCAGCAAAGTAGCCAGCTTAGGCACCTTTGTGCCTGAAACCTTAGGGGCGCTCTAATTTTATTTATTTGATTATTGTTTTGACAAAATAAATTTAATATATTGTCTTAAACACTATGTTCACATTGAAAATTATCTGTAACAAAAGCCTTTTTTTTATTAGGTTTGTACGCACCCTGGCATAAATACACTTCTGTTGCAGTCACTAGTATCCTTTATTAGAACTTAAATTACTTTAATCACTTATTTTTTCAGATAAACAAAGCATAGGCATAGTCTGCGGAGGAAAGGGTGCAGGAAAGACTACATTCCTAAGATACAGTGTCAACCGACTCCTGTCGAAGGGTCCTGTGTTGGTCATTGACCTTGACCCTGGCCAGGCAGAGTTCACAGCGGCAGGGAGCGTATCCGCCACAGTTGTCACTGAACCGCTCCTCGGACCCAACTTCACACACCTCCAACAACCAGACAAGTATGAAGGTTTATTAATTATTATGTAATCACTCTTTGAATCCCTGCATTTTAATACCAATTTAAAAGGTTAAGAAGGAAAATAATTTTGAAGAATCAAATTTAGATGATAAAAATCCTGGTTAATAGCATGCAATAGCCCGCATTGCCTGTGGGTCATGATTTCCCTAATCCTCCATTTCCTTGGTCGACTTTTACGCCCTGCGCCTGAAAAGAAGGAGCTGATACATTCAATGTTTTTTTTTCCCAGACCAGCATGGAAGATAGTATATACCTTGGGAAAAGTTGTTTAATTTTACAGACTATCAGTAATTAAAAATTCATGGAATTTAAATCGATAAATGTGCATTCAACAGGTTTCAATTGAAATTTCCCAGTAATCTGAGCAGTGCTTACATCGTTTATTCAATAGCGTTATTTTTTTCAGAATGTTCTACCTAGGTTTGATCAACGTAATGGAAAACACGAAACGATACCGCGCCGCCGTCGCCAACCTTCTCACCTACTGCCGTGAAAATGAAGCCTACGAGCACATGCCTTGGATCGTCAATACAATGGGGCTATGCAACGGCGTGGGGCTCAAGTTCATGACACTCGTAATACTACACACACAACCCACGTACATACTCCAAATAGACTCGAACAATCCCAAAAGGAGATTCGAACACCATTTCACTCCGTCCATAGTAAAGAAATTGTACAGTGAATATAAAGATAATTACATGTTCCTGAATGTACCGAACCCAGAGACTCTGAACTATTCGTACTTTTTGTGCGAACCAAAGGAGAGATCGGGAAAGAGGGACTTTTCGTCGCCGCCCCAAGAAGAGAGGTACCTGAACTATTTGGCGTACTTCGGAAGTCTGATTCTATCTAATCGTAAGACCCTTCTGGAAATCACGCCATACGTGTAAGTAGTTTTTAGTAAGTACTAGCGACCCGCCCCGGCTTCGCATGGGCATAAAAACCTTCCTCTTGAATTACGAAAAAAACCGCATCAAAATCCGTTGCGTAGTTCTAAAGATTTAAGCATACAAAGGGATATAGGGACAGAGAAAGTGACTTTGTTTTATACTATGTAGTGATAGTGTTAAGTTTGATACAAATAATCTATAGTAGTGTTAGATAGTTTTTCAAGTCAACTGCTGGACTGTTTCACAATGGATATTTATATCATAATAGCTTTCATTCGGTGACCAGACTCCGGTTAAGCTCGGCGCGAGCAAAAAGCAGGAGAGCGGACCCTGAGCTTCAAAACGAACAGCTGACGACGCGAGTGGGAAAACGGCTCTTAAACTATAAATTTTGGTTTCGAGGGTCAAAATACTGAGAGAAATCAACATTTGTTGCATCAAAATTGATATCGAGTCAAGTAGCCTATTGTGTTAAGCCATTCTTGAGTTACAAATAGTGTAACTAACACAACATTCTTTTATTTTCAAAGTTGTTTAGTTTTACAGTAAACCCATGGTTTTAACCAATACTAAAATGATTGAACGTCATGATTTCATCTTTATTTGTTTACTATCTGTTCCCTCTGGTGGAAATCAAGGCCTCAAATCTATAAAAATAGATTTGAGGCCTTGATTATTCTCTTAAACTATATAATCGTCTATGTGCTGTTCCTTGCCAATATGCGCTTACCATCATATGCCTGTGGCCTATTAAGTTTCAAGTTTCTTTATTTGCATAAATGTAGGTATAATTAGGTAACAATAAATTAAATTAAAAACAATATATTAAACAAATTAAAAAAAGAAATCCCGGTTTTTTCCCAAGCCGTATGACTTCCAAGCTTGGGGCACAAAAATTGATATTAGTACTAATGTTTCTGCCCCTTAAAAACGCAATGTCTTAGTTCTTTTACCCCTTGATTATTACTTAAGAGACTGTGGATTAATAAATACTGGGATTTGCTAAATATGGTTTAAATACCCATAGGATGCAATGGTCGAGGAGCTCGATAACCTAGCGCGGCGCGCGTGTTCGTAACGATAGTGCGTGCGCGTCAAGCAACGGCGACGGCAAGTGCGCGGCCATGTTTGGATTGGTCGCCATTAGTGGAATTTTATTTTGAGCTCCTTGAGCTTCGGAAGGCACGTTAAGCCGGTGGGCCCGGCTGTTATCGGTAGATGGCAGTCGTTAGGCTATGTCAGATGCCTTTAGGGCAGCCTGAAAAATCTGACAGTGTTGGCCACCAACACACCCGGGTCATGTTCCTACGGATCTGGTTCTCCTCTGGGATCAGGGTTACGGAGGTCAGACGGCAGTCGTTCCATTGTAATAACCAGTTCCGCCATATCAGGACCATGATTAATAGCGTACCCTGGGCTCTGAAGCGTAAGCTGAAGATGCAACCGGGAATCACGCTCGGACGAAGAAGAAGAGCAATGGTATGACTGCTGTTTATTTGACAAACCGCATCACTATTTTTAAGTCGATGTCACGCTTATCTTAATAATTGTTCGCATATGAGTAACATGACAGCATGCTTCCCGGATTTGCGTGAGTCACCACCGCAGATAGACCGGATAATTCGTCACCTCAATAATAAATAATTGATAAAAACCATTCTAGCGTTCGTGTCGTGCGAAGCCAAAACGGCGACTGATCCTAATCGTTCATTCATAAGTCCCATTGAGAGAGCTTACTGCTATTATTAGAAATTGGACACTGGCAACCGCGTATACGATGTAGTGTACGTAAAATTATTATACGCTGGTTTTGTCATGATCATAATACAAAATATTTGAATTAAACACATTACCCTCCTTTGCTTTGCGCGGTTGGGTAAAAATATATGTTTTTGTCATACGAGTTAATTCTGTTACAAATTGAATAATATAATTAAACTAGCTTTCGCTCGCAGCTTCGCCTGCGTGAATTTCCCTCGGGATCGGTGCTTTGGATGAAAGGTACCCTTTGTCCTTCACAATACTCATAACTATGTGTATGCGAAATTTCAGGAAGATTGGTTCAGTAGATAGGGCGTGAAGAGGTAACAAACAAACAAACAAGTCTGTTATTATGATTTAGACATGATATTATTATTATTTATATTATTTATTTTTATTTAAGTCTGTTATTATTTGTCTACTTATTTAATTTTTTTTTTTTTACTATGTATTTTAAAGCAATAAAGATATTACAAACAAACAAACAAACTCACTTTCGCATTTGTAATATTAGTTGGGAAGTTGGGATTTCAAACTTACACAGAAATCTAGGCGTTATCATCCATAGGTACTATTATTATAAAGAGGAAAGATTGATTGTTTGTTTGTATCGAATAGGCTTCGAAACTACTGGCCCTGAAAAATCCTTTCACTGCTGGCAAGCCACACTATCCCCGAGTGACATAGACTGTGTATGTACCACGGGCGAAGCCGGGGTGGACTGCTAGTGTTAAATAAATCTCTGTTTCACCATTCCCTAGATCTGTATGTATTTAAATTTCCTCAAGAAAAATGACATGCACAGAAAATCTATAAATTTCGCTGGTCAGTTTAATCTTGACATGGAACTCTTATTCTAGAGATTAGCGCTTCCAAACAAACAATCTCTTGGCTTTGCGTAGTTTTAGTGCTCTATTTATTGCGCGGACGCAAAGTCTGTGCTCCGTGGTCCAGTTATATTAGTCATTGTAACTATAAACTAGAACGGGAGAACAGAACAGTCTGGCTGAATTTTTGTACTTACATTGAAAAACCTAGTGAAAAAATATTTTAAATAAAATAGAATAAATAATGCCGATTCACCATTTTCTAAATATTATTTTTTAGTTACGAAGGCTACCGATGACTTAATACTCTTAAAATAAATAAAAGTACGTACCTAAAGGAAGATATGGCGTCGTCCAAAGTTCGATACAAAACCGAACAAAGGCATTGGTTTAGTGCGAGAACTTGCAAAGTATGTGAAAGACAAGCTTTTGAAATGACCTTTAGTCTGAATTCCACCAACCACAACAGCATTCCCAAGGTGGGTTCACGTCAGGCTGGTGGGCGGTTAAAATATTGAGGGAAATTACGCATCGCGTTTAAGCTGACCCCAGCTCCAAAGCCGGCGCATGTGATGTATTTGACCTAAAATTAATACTTTTATTCTAGTGTGGACGCCAGAAAATTCAACATCGGTTCGAACGTGTGTGTGGACCCCAAATCAGTCCTGAAGGTGCTCAACGGAAAAATTGTTGCTCTGTGTCAACTACCGCAAGGCGGCGACGTCACCGTGTTTACTTTGCAAGATAAACCTTTGCTGTGCTACGGACATGGTAATTACTAATTTTATCTTAGTTCTTATAATAAGGCAAACGGGGACACGTCTCATTTAGAAAAAGACCGCAGCATGAGACGACTGCAAGGAAAGAAATAGATATAGGACTTCGCCGTAAAAGGGCTTTATCAGTTTAGCCAGATAAATAAATCTCGGGCTCCCAAGCAGCTATAGATGCAACCGTGTAGACACTAAAACTATCGAAGTCGTATAAATCCCCCATTTATCTGCTCCCGACTGTAATTTCTATATAAGGTGAATTTAAATCAACTGCAAATATTTTAAGGGCAGATTCAGACCACTAAACTGAACAACTTTCCCAAATAAACTTATGTCGAGAAACGAAAAAATTTTTTTGACCTCCCATACAAATTGAGAATCAGCTGATCTAGTTTAGTATGGAGAGTGAAAAATAAAATTTCGATTTCGATATAAGTTTATTTGGAAAAGTTGTTCAGTATAGCGCTGTATCTGCCCTTAAAATATTTGCAGTTGATTTGTGTCCACCTTGTATATAGAAAGTAAAGTATTGTCACAGAATTAGTAATAGTACTACATAGTATTGTTTGAATTAACAAATTAAAAAAAAAAGAACTGAAGAAGAAGTGAATCATCTCCCTTATCATGTCTAAATCAAAAAGCAAGGCATCCATTTTTTTTAAATTTGATGTTACTTCTCAAGTTAATACTCTATTATACAGAATTGTACTACCTACTTAATAAGGCACTATAGCAGTAAGCGTGACCCTACACCATTACAAGAAAATAAACGATTTCCAATGAATCATCAACACTCGAGGCAATGACGTAAGCGCGTCAAGAAGTGATTTTATACGCGCGTCGAGGCACAAATTTATAGTGCAAACTTATACCATGCCACCACATTCAAGTAATACCGTACAGTTACAGAAATATACTGATTATGTCATTCATCCATAGATATATCAATTTAATTGCAGCAATAAACTGCTTGTTATCTGATAAGTTTAACTGCATATGTTACATTGTTGCAGGGCTCGTCCGAAGTGTAAACTATGACAGTCACAGGCTTTACATCATCACGCCATGTGAAGACCTGGAGTTGGTCAACACGCTGGTTTATGCAGACTGGGTACCAGAGCTGAAGGGTCAGGAGCGCCACTTGCGCCCAGCCATACTCGTACCATACCGCACCACCAACTACAGCAAAGATCGGCTGTTAGTGTCTGCACCAAAGCGGCGCTTCAACCCCCTACAGCTATTAAAAATGGCAAGGAGATCCTAATTGAAACTGTCAAGGATTTAGTTAATAAATTTGTAATTGGAATAGATCCAAAATATCTTAAATTATAAAAGGAAGTTTAATAATTATGTTAATTAATGTATATTTCAAGATAATTTTGTACTTACAATACTAATAAACATAACATAGATGATTTGTTTTTTAACTTAAATATTTGCCCATCCTTAAACACCTCCGATGCATAAATGCTGTATTAATTTTTATAAAAGTCAAAAAGAGTTTAGAAAAGAATTATTAAAACATGGGGTTCCTTTATTACTAATAAATTATATTATCATGCAATATGGAAAGTTAAAATTTCACACAATTACATTAAAAAACTGTCCTACGGAACCATGAGCTGGCATTCATGCCTCAGAGATGCTGGTGAAACCAAGGGTCACACCAGCATCTGTGAGGTATGTCTACTTGACAGGCACTTGGCTAAAAGTTGGGGCTCACGCTCCATAGTCAAATAAACATCCTACACAATTTTTACATCACTATTTTATTGAAAAATTAAAATACAAAATATCGAACTAAACAAGTCTCGGTGATAACACCGGTCGAGGAATACACCTATAGATAAAGAAATGCTACTCAATTATATAACTTGATAGCACAAAAATCCTGAGGACCACCAAGGTGGAGGCCTGATCTCCCCCGACTACAATTGTTTAAGGCATTTACGCTTAATCTTTATAGATAATCTATAAAATATACAAGAACCAGATGCGAAAATGGAGCCACACAAATACTGAGTGGATGTGTGCGTGCAGCGCGGGCCGCGACATCGTGGCAGCTTTCAGTATCGGAAGGTAGCACTGGCCGACATCGCGACTGCTGCAGTCCTAGTCGTTCATATATAAGTTTTACAGGCAGTATTGCGAACAATTCAGAAATCAGAGTTCTCCCAACAACAGCACAATTACAGCAGAGAACACCTTGTCTTCTTCTTCTTCTTGACCTGTAACGCAGCGCGAGTCGCTGTTTCAAACACCTCGCGCACTCCCTCCTTGCTTTTAGCAGAGCACTCCAGATATGCAAACGCGTTTATTTTCTCAGCCATGGCGCGTCCCTCTTGGGGCTTGACAGGCTCTTGCTTCATTTTACGTAGTTCACTTATTGTGGCCGGGTCGTTGCGCAAATCTTTCTTGTTGCCCACCAGAATTATGGGCACATTAGGGCAGAAGTGCTTCACCTCCGGAGTCCACTTCTCAGGTATGTTCTCGAGCGAATCTGGCGAGTCCACCGAGAAGCACATTAGTATAACGTCGGTGTCGGGATACGATAGCGGCCTCAGCCGATCGTAATCCTCCTGCCCCGCTGTATCCCATAGAGCGAGTTCCACTTGTTTGCCGTCAACCTCTATATCGGCGACGTAATTCTCAAACACTGTCGGCACGTACACTTCCGGAAATTGATCCTTGCTAAACACGATGAGGAGACATGTTTTACCACACGCACCGTCACCGACGATAACTAATTTTTTGCGTATAGCAGCCATCGGTCCTGCGAAAAAATACAACGCAAATTAATACTATGATGTCGAGCGTCAACGCCTTTCATGACTTATAAATATGGCCGCCGTATAGGAATATGGGTAGGGAGTAGTCAGACAAGCCCTCAAATGTGAATAAGCACCTGAACTAGCGGAAGAAGAACAGCACCACCACATAGTACCCTCACATGCGACGGTGATATTTATTATATTTTGTAGATACCTGAAGATTCTGGCTAATTTCTGCAGAATATTGGCTTATCGACACTTTTTTAATCGTCTTTGCTCATCACAAGCACCTTTCGTTCGCACTTTTTTTTTTGACATCTACTTTGTCATAGCATAGACGTCAGTCTTTCGGCATAAAAAAAGATGATCCGTCATCCGCCAGCCGCCACGCAGAAGTCTGCTAAAAGAAAAGCTAAAATAATATGATAGATACTAAATTAGGTTTAATAATATTAAAATTATTTTCTGTTGATAAAAACTAAATACAAGCTGGGGGGTTACTACCATCTCTTAAAGCCATGCAAGTTCCAGTGAGTAAGAAAGATGTCGCCTTGCATCATGTATTGCGCTGTCCCGCTTACTCAATGGATCTTGCATGGTTTTAAGAGACTGTAGTAACCCCCCAGTGCACGAATACTAATCATACTATTTTAAACGAGTTATATAATTAAAACTTTTAATTTGTCTTTATAACGCAAAAAACAAAGAATTTCATTGTTTGTTTAGCCTAAGTTTTAGTATGGCGTTTAAGTTGGCCAAACAAAAAAAACGGCCACACTGACATAGACAGAAAATGTATCTAGAGATGGGTCGACGTTTTTGCCCAGAGGTCAAAATCTAAGGCGGAAAGGGCGAAAATAATTTAAGCCTGATATGCGCCCGATAAACTGGGCGGAAACAAAAATTCTTATATTAAAATGCTTTTCACGTGGCTTATGAGCATAAGTTATAATATATTGTCCTAGAATGGATAATAAATCATTTTAACATGAGATATTATTGCTATTATAGCTTAAAGGTCAACTCCTAATTAGATGTTCAAGCCACTCTTGAAGACATCAGCTTAGGTATGAAACTATGATTGTATTCGTTCATTATAGATATTATACTAATGTTTTTAGGGTTCCGTATATAAAAATTACAAACAGAACCATTTTAGGATAACTATGGTGTCTGTCTGTTTCGCCTGTTCCAGCCAATTTTATCTGAACCTACTGACTGAACCTGAAGTTTCAAATTTGGCGCACATGTGTAAACCGAATCATGAAGTAAACATACAAAAATAAAAGATATGTAAATACCTAGGTACACTTATACTTATTATTAGGTACTAGGTATATTTACTTACACAGTAATTTTACCGCATACTTTAAGGATAAAGTAGTTTAAAAAAAAAGTTTGTTTATTGTGTTTATGAGGACTTGTCATTATTTATCAGAAAATCAACTCTATTTTTGAAATTATTTAAGAAAGATGAAGAAAATTACGATTAGATCCTCTCATCTTCGAAGTTACTAGACCTAAAATATCTAAAAAAAACTCACAGATAAGGTCTTGTCTTCTCTTTGTCTTGGTCTATATCATTGGAAAAATGACTTATTCCACAGAAAATTTCATACATATCATACTAAGATTATAAATACGAAAGTGAGTTTGTTTGTTCGCTTTCTACATCTCAATGTCAGACACTGGGTGTGGTCTACATGTCGATATCAGACACTGGGTGTGGCTACATCTTGGAGTCAGACACTGGGTGTGGTCTACATCTCGACGTCAGACACTGGGTGTAGTCTACATCTCGATGTCAGACACTGGGTGTGGTCAACATCTCGATGTCAGAGGCTGGGTTTAGTCTACCATCCATATTCTTAAATGTTGCCTCATAGGTCTCCTCCACTCAACCCCATTCGAGGACGCCTCAAGAAAGTCCTCCAACTTTCCTTGAAAACGTTATTCTTGATTGTTTCCTTGAGAAAACTCCAGTGAGGATGAATCAAGGAATGACGTTCCGTTTCATTTCTGTATGTTGGTAAACCGTCTTACTTTTTGACGTAAAGAGAGTTTTTGCCAAATTTTTCTTTTCAATTTTAGCTAACTGGCATAGATTAATTATAAAACAATAAAATACTTAATACACAAAGAACTTATTACAGTGGGTACTAGTTCTTTTAAATCTGGTCCTCAATAAAAGTACCTACTTTTCGTTAAACGAAACGTTCGAGGCTTCCTTAAGGTACCTCTTGACCAACCTTATATTTTGACAGTTCGTTCCTCACCTCCATTGAGTAATTTCCTTAAGGTGAGGAAGCTAGTGTCAACTATGAATACCATTGAGGTCGAGTGAGGATGAGTGGAGTTTGAGGAAACGTTTGAGAATATGGGTGTACATCTCGATGTCAGACACTGGGTGTGGTCAAGATCTCGGAGTCAGACACTGGCTGTTCATAATTGATTGTCTGCGATATCTACCCTTAACGATGATGATAAATCGGTCGAGCTGTTTAGCGTAATAGTCAGACTTTACATATAATAAAGAATGGATTACTGCGGTCGTGACGGGGTTTAAAATACTAATATTGTGGCTTACGGGGTAAATTGACCTTGCAAAATACTCCATCATCAACAAGCAACTTGTCAATCAATAAATCTATGAAAAATCAAAAAATCTCATTTTATTTGACTTAGCAGATTTAAAACCAAACAACTGCACTGGTTTTGATACAATTTTAATGGGACCAAATCGAAAGTATGTCCTTTCAAACAAAAAAATAAATGTCTCAAAATGACGAAGATATAAAACATAAAATAACATTCAGCCTAATTGAGAACCTTCTTTTTGGAAGTCGGTTAAAAATGCAAAGATTTTTATAATAAAAAAAGTACAACTCTAGTTCTTAGGCATTAAAACAATGTTTAAAAAAATCATTGCTATGGGTTAGAGGGTGGGGCAACTGAAAATAAATAGTTTATTTTATTTCAAATAATTTAATTGTAACTTGGTAGTGCTTGGTACAGAATCCTTTATAAGAGCACTGCTGACTGAAAAGATGTGGCCGATACGTTTGTACGATATAGCGATGATATTATATTACATAATATGCGAAAATGACACTATATTTTCTTGGCAGTCGGGTAAAAACAAAATATTTTTACCGAAAATGTATAGTTATGTTATTTTATCGATAAATGTCAATAAAGTAGTCATTTTTTATAAAGTAAACGCCCAGTGAAATGGACTTTTATCGGGCGTGTAAATGAACGGAAATCGGGCGCTTACTATTTCCGACTTTTTGCCCGGACAAAAACCCATCTCTAGGTCCATATCGTTTTCATGGACTTTCCTAATTCACCATCTCATTTTTGCACCTAATGATAAACTACATCTATTATTTCTAAATCTATGGTTTTCATACAACTTTTTTTTTTATCCTTTTTATATTACTGGCAACACAACAACGACTACCTACACAGTACCCCTAGTATGATGCGCTCGCGTTCATAAAATTTAAACATATTAAACATTGTTTAATTGATGCGTTCAATATATGTTCAGTTTATAATACTAGCGCTCATATATTTTAACACATGCATGGCATAAATATATCCAAAATATTGAAGTAATACGTACTTATACGGCTATATCCAAATTGTTATTGCAAGTTTCGCTATTCAACGCTAGATGGCCCAAGCAGATACATTTATATATATCATCGGCTCTGCTTTGGTTTGTCATTTTTAAAATGGCTTAATTACAGCGCCGGTACCTTCTTATTTGGAACAGGTAGCCAGTACCCTAGTATGAGATTTCATAAACGCAGATAGCGAAAAGAAAAGAAGCGTTAAATATCGGCATAGTACCTACCACATAATCCATCCATCTGTAAGTCGTTAAAGGAACCGTCACCGTCAGTTCCGAAGAACTCTGACACCAAGATGTGCATGGTCGATTGACCGTATCACCTACACGAAATTATAATGAGTTCTGCTGTTGTCGCCTCCTTTATTAAGACGATACCTCGGTGAACACTAACGCCACCGTCATTTAAAAATCATTATTCCCTGAAAACATAAGTTTTCAAAAATCCGTCTTTTGTAATTAAGGTTCTGGATTTGAAGTTAATTTTCAACATATTTAATTAATAAATTATAGTTCCCTATATGTACAAATTGCAATATTGCTTAAAACGGCCACTTTTAGCAGTTTTGCAACTTGTAACTTTATGGAACTATAATTTAATATGTTTAAAATTAACTTCAGAACTAATTATATAACAGGGATTTAATTTGATAACTTGTGTTTTCAGTGAATAATGATTTTTATATGATGGTGGCGCTAGTGTTCACCGAGGTATCACCTTAACATGAGTGATGATATTATATGCAATTTCATCAAATGAAATGGTCGGATTACTCTGACATTTACGATCATTTCAATGGGTACAAATTATAGCAGGAAATGAGAGATGAGGTGAAGTGTAACACCGTTTATTCTCTCGACGGCTGAATAATATTTACTACATTTGTCTTATTTTTGTAGTAGACGCTAGCGACTGCGTTAGCGATTTAGTATGGCAAACCTGTACAGCGCCTATGGCGGATCGAAAGGCAACTAAGAAATTCCATACAAAATCCTAACGCAGTCACTAGCGTCTGCGTTAAGAAAAACTCATACTAGGGGCACAGGTCCTTAACTATATCCACAACAAATTTTATCAAAATCGGGTCAGCGGCTTAGCCGTAAAAGCGTTAGAAACAGACAAATAAACAAACTATCTCTAGAATGTTCGTATGAAGGTACCTATGAATATACAAGTAAAACAATTACATTCTTCAATTACATTTTATTAATTGTTTACAATAAACAATAGGAATGATAACAACATTCCATATGAAAAGTCATAACAATATTTTAAGCAAATTTTATATAAATATATTTTTCAACTTTTGAGTTTCAAATCTAGAATCCCTTTGCCATTACTGATGTGCAAATAGCTAAAATGTGTAGAATAAACGTTTCAATTAATAATATTCAATAACTTACTCAGCTATTAGCTTTTTTATATAATTAATTGGTCCATTGAACCATTTAACATATATAAATATATTAAGAGACATATGTTATTTTTAAAGGCTTTATCCTTTAAAATAGATACATAAATCACTTGCTACATTTAATTTATCTCTTTTTAATTTTTCACTTTGAAACGAGACAAAAAATACACTAAACAAAATTGGTTTTAAATGTGTTTATAATATATATGTTTTACCAACAATGCGAAAAATATATTTCATTCCCTCTAGAATATACAATATAAAAACTGAACAATTCATTATTTATAAAATAAAAAAAGATTAAAATACTATTACTTATAAATAAATTTAGGTCTGTAAATATAATCTTTGAATAAAACGATAAATGCAAGTCGTGTGCAAGAATGTAGCAGAGAGCTTAAAAGCTAATATAAAATTATCACAATCTGTTTTCTTTCAGCACTCAAGACGAATAATCGAATGCAGATCAAATCTGTTTCTACAATTCATTCGAAGACATCTGAAAAAAAAAACAAAACACATTTTAGATATACAGCAGTATCGCAATATTCTGCTCCCATAGATTCAGTACCTATAGAATTTCCAATAGCGTAGCCACACGTGAGACAGAAAACCAAACCTTATTTCGTTAATATTTCGCTTTCGCCAAATATCACAATCCACCCACTACTATAATATTAATCATAAGTACTATTTAAAATGAGTATTTGTCTTATACACATATATGTATTACTAAAAACGAGAAAATTCACTGTTTGTTCGGCCTAAGATTTTGTATGGCAATGTAGTCAAACAAAGAAATTGTAAAAAAATGTATCCTTTGTCATTGTTATAGACTCCTATTTTGTCATCTTATTTTTGCACTAAATGACATATCATAGCTACATCTATAGGTACTTAATCTAAGTCTGGTCCAGAGGCTAAAATCTGAACTATGGAATTTCGACACAGCTCTGTGCAATACACATAGATTGTGGCGCCATCACGACCAGCACCAATAAGTTTGTTCAACTATAATAGGTTATATACGTTAATATATCTAGGTTACATCTAATCTTTATAAAATAAGTTAATAATTGTTATATAAAATGAAAAATTTCTTCACTTATTTACCTCGCGCTAATACATTAACTAGAGTAAGGCTTAATATAGTAATACTAATACGTAATATTAGTACGGATTTTCTTTTCTACACCCTACAACTTGCCAAGCAAGACATAACTGGCAACATTATTGCAACTACTACTATGTATACTGTTATAAAAGCATTATTTTTATTATTTTTTTAGAATAATTGAAAAGAGTCATACGTACTATTCTATTATCTTTGGAAGTGTGTTAAGGTGATACCTCGGTGAAAACTAGCGCCACCATCGTTTAAAAATCATTATTCACTGAAAACATAAGTTATCAAAAATCCGTGTTATTATATTAATATAGTTCCCTATAGTTACAAATTGCAATATGGCTTAAAACGGCCACTTTTAGCAGTTTTGCACTTTGTAACTATATGGAGCTATAATTTAATAATTTGATATGATTAAAATTAACTTCATTCAGACCCTTAAATACATAACACGGATATTTGATAACTTGTATTTTTAGTGAATAATGATTTTTAAATGATGGTGGCGCTAGTGTTCACTGAGGTTCACCTTAAGGTAGTTAATTTACCTTGTTTTATTTAGCGATGTTGCATTACGAGAAATTTAACTTTCCTGAATATTGTAGTACAACTACTTGGCAATAGATGTCGCTTACGCTTATACAGTGTAAAATAATTTGATTAAACTATCTTGATTAGATAGATATTCTATAGGTACAAGCTGGCAGATACTATCAATATAACTAGAATTTTTTCGCGTTAATGTACTCGTATTTAATTATTTAATACTTCTATGTATTAGCAACGGAACTTTCGGATTGTGCTACAAAAAGATAAATAAAATCTCATTTTATATTTAAAAATTATATATCACATCCAGATGATAGTATATTTCAACTCGACTTTTATCAAATTTCTTACGAGAAGAAACTATTTGGTATATTTTGTCCTCTGCAGTTTATACCTAATAGCCGGATCCACACCGGACGATCCAAAATGGATCGGCGATCCCGCGATCCGCGATCCAAGATCGTGATGCGTGGAGCGTGGATCGTCCGGTGTGGATCCGGTCGATCCAACAGCAATCTTTTGCGATCCTACACCTACGATCCAAGCGATCCACGAGCGATCCGTGACATTCAGTTCAGTCGAACTCTTGCACGATATGGAGGCACACGTACAACAGCGGACTACTACTACTACTCGACTTTGCTTCTCTCTAAATTTCTCTCTTCTGTAGCCTCCTCCCAGAGACCGCATTTTTTTCTTTAACTCTTCGACTGGTGTGTTTGCCATATCACGCGAAATTTGACGCCATGCATCCTCTCTTGCACCCCTATTCGTATAATTTAAGTCGTTCGGGTCCCATATACATTTGTACAGCTTATAAAGGGATATTAACTGGCGATTCTTAGATTGATCCATATAGACTGATCGCACGATCCACACGACCGTCCACACTGCGCGCGCTACGCTACTGAGGCGCCTTTGAACATGACCAAAAAACCGACAACAAACGGATCGGGCGCATCAGGGAGCGCGCGCTCCAATCCGTGCGCTTGGATCGCGCGCGGCACGTCTCCACCGCCCGCACATTTGGATCGCGGTTTTGCCGCGCGCGATCTGAGCGCGGTGGATCATCTGGTGTGGACCCGGCTAATGAGAAATCTATTTCTAATAAATAAAACTTGTCGTTGATGGCCTAGGCTGTTTGAGAAGATCTACTTAATTCACGAATTAAGATATTATATACATCCTTATTGAAAGAAATGCATTTACTTATATAAAATAGGTGTTATCTTATATTACTTTCCTGTCACAATTTTATGCATACGCCAGTCTACCTCTATTAATCACCTCTATTCTCACGGGTCTACTGGAAGAGATTTCTATCGCAATAGATAACTATTATATATATATATACCTATTATAGATATAGGTAATACTACCTTTGTACTTATTGTATGTTATATTGTATCCTATATTCGTATTTTTGTGTACATAAAGAAATAAATAAATAGGTAACTAGCTGGTTTGCGATTAAATAATGAATAAAACAAATTTTGTAAATTTTACAAGTTTTATGTACAAAAAGATATGTATTACAATAATCAAAGTAATAATACTAAAACAATTGCATTAGAAATGCTGCTTTCGAGTTATTGGGCCTTATTAAATATATACTTACATAAAATTAAATAGAATGCATATAATAGGATCATTCAAAAATGTTTCTTGTCTGTACTACATTCTTTAGGTCGGTTTATCGATGATAATCTATGATAATCTATGTTTATAGATAATTATTCTCATTAAGAATTACACTATCGATAAACTATCGATAGTGTAATTCTTTTCACAACCAAATATCTGTCTATATCTTTAAATACTACATATACTTAGAAAATAGGTCCTTGTTACTTGGTTAGTTTTTTATATAAAGTTTTTTTTCTAGTACAGGCTAAAAATTGGATAAAGACTTATAATTTTTCCTCGTATATCGTATGGAAATATTATATAATTATCCTCTTCTCGGTCAATTACTGCTAGTCTATCCTGCTAGTAGTTGCTTGTGAGAGAGTAATTAAAATTTATTTACCGCTAAAGGTATAAAACAAAGCGACTCTGTCCATTTCTTGGCTGAACTAGAAAAATAACATAGATAAATATATATAGAAGATACCTATGTCTCATAAATAAATTTTTCGACTAATTGATTGAAGGACTGTAGTATTTATTTGCATACCTTGAATAATTTACAATAAAATAATATGTAATAATCGGCTAAGTATACGCGTATGATTCCAAAGAAAAAAATGCAGTAGCAGCTTAATATATATATTTTGTTTATGAATACACAAAATATTAAAAAAAATCGGAGTACAGAATGAAAAAAAGAGACAGCTGAGTAGCCACTGTTTTTTTTTTATCTTAAACCTTATTTTATTTTATGTCAAGGGGCAGTAATTATGAAGATCAATTATCTTACTTTTTTATTATTATTTTATATATTTAATTAATACTGTATGCCTTATAACATCTTATTAGATATTGTCTATTAATGTTTTTTTACGTCTGTATAAAAAAGCAAGATAATTGAGTATCCAAAAGCAAATATTATTCACCATTTCAGGAGGTCTTCACTTCTTTACCTTATTCCATGCGAAGATCCCGTAGGAGACGCCCGCGCCCAGCGCGAACGCGAGCAAGTACGGGAGGAACTTGAGAGACGGCATGTGCGACTTGCGCATGAGCATCGAGATCATCTTCAGGTTGCCGTCTGTGTATGGGGGGTAGCGACCGCTGGAATTGGTTAATACAATAGATAAAGAATATTGAGGGTGAATAAGGTTCCGATAATGAGAGTTAATAAAGTATTTCTAATTAGATGTCTCTGTATATATCTATCTGTATATATCCCTTCTATTCGAAATGTTCAACTTTGCTGCCCCAAAAGAGGGACCAAAGTAAGTCTTTTCCGATAGGGTTTTTTAGCGGGCAATAATGAGTTTCAAATTTGGAACAAAACAATACGGTCATGCCGAGTGCACATATTATGAAAAATAAAACACTGGCTGGTTAGAATAAACGCAATCATCGGATGAATTAAGTGTTATTAATTTTCAGTTATGTATTTCATTTAAATTTAGTTTTGTACGTGTTTTGTTTTTTCTCATAGAGCGAGATGAAAAGTAGAGTGTATCATTCGGGCGCAAACATATTTTTGGCTCGGGCGATGTACTTTGAATCCCTCTCTCCGTTCAGGATTCTATTAAAGAATCCTTCACTCCGCTTTGGATTCAAAAATCGCCCTCGCCGTAAAAATATTATTTTGCTCCCTTGTGATACAATCTACTATTGTATTGTAAACTTGGATCCGATAATATGGATAAAAGACAGTGCGGGTTCTGTGACCTAGAGAAGAATCTTGGCCTCCGACACCAGAGGATAAAGGACGATAAGGATCCAATAATAAGATTAAATAAGTATCCGATATAAGGAAGACAGATTACCCACGTGGTCTCCGGCTTTAAAATAGACTACCTATTCTCTTCCCGTGGGTGTGTCAATGATTTCCTGTAACTACCGTCATGCTAAAGATGGTCTAAGGTCTTATGACCCTGGCACTGTCTACTCCGTATGGGATAGAGACATGATTATATGTATGTAAATAAAAAATATGCATTCAAAATACTTACGAAGCAAGTTTCTCTCCAATAGAAGCGAAGTTCTTTTTCAAACAACTCTTCTTATGAGTGAAGGTATCGAACGAGGACTTCCCGTGGTACGCGCCGATACCACTGTTACCCACTCCGCCGAAAGGCAGCGTGTCCACTGCAATACAAAACTTTATTACTAACTACACAAGGTGCATTGTTGTGTTAATGAGTTTAGTTCAAGCTGTAGTGAATATTTACAAGTGAGGATGCTAAGGACTATACACAATTATACACAGACAACAACGTTAATAGTTATACAAGTATAGTCACGTAAATATATGATTTTATCACGACATATATAACTGATATTTATTATTATAAGTTTAGTTTTTTACGTATTAAGGATTGGGTATTAGAAATGGACCGAAAATAATAAATGATGTGATTATTATTCATACTTTCTGCGGATTTGTACATTGAAATTATAAATAAGTATATACATAATATACATCAATTAGTGCAATATTTTTTTTTTGGAATTCTGAAAATGGATGATTTATATTGTATCTTTGTTATTTCATTATATTTGCTAGCCTCTTTATACATAGCTGTAAGCTAATGGCTCACATAATTCATATTTCTCAATACACTCTATGAGCCAGCCTACAGGTGAACTTATCTTTGTAGTACTTATCAAAAAAAGGTATCCATCTAGGCCTCTATATAAAATCTGTAGCGCGCCCCAAGCGGATAGGAAGTTAACTAAGGATTTCCACATCCTAAGACAACGATTGTGTTTACAAAATCCGATGACATAGGCACAGAACGGCTGGTACGAAGATTAACGTTGCTGTGCTGTAATTAATAAGGTTATTATATATAAGGTAGGAAAGAAATCAGAGCGAAGACGAATACAGTTAAATTTGTAATATTCAGATTATTTTGAAAGACTTTATTTGCCATACCTGATTATTTTCTATATAAATGAAACAAATATTTATTAATTATAACAAATAAAAAAGCCGCATTCGCCTCGCTTTTTGTTGTATACATTTCAGTTTCACATTTCTACATGTATATTATATAGATATTTTATAATTACTCCTTGTTATAAACCAAAATATACGAGAAACTGAATTCTATACAATTTATTTATAGAGATACATACTCGTAAGTAAGCTCTAACTCAATGCATTATATTACAAGGCAGTGCGATTAAAAGTCAACTACTATAGCTAACTAACTAAATGTATTACTAGTATTTCCTGATAAACTGCCAGTTTCTATTAAAAAAAAGCTTCTCATAGTCCTTATATAAATAATCACACAGATTGAGTTAGCCCCAAAGTAAGTCCGAGACGTGTTATGGGATACTAACTCAACGATACTATATTTTATAACAAATACATATATAGATAAACATCCAAGACCCAGGTCAATCAGAAAAAGGTTACTTTTCATCTTGACCTGACCGGGGATCGAACCCGGGACCTCCTGATTAGCGGTCAGGCATGTTAACCATTACGCCACGGAGGTCGTCATATATTTGATACATTTTGATCAGACCTGCCATGTGCATCATAGTGTCGTTGACACACATGCTGCCGCTGCTCGTGTTGTCCACAATGCTCTCCAGCACCTTCTTCTCCGTGGTAAACACGTACACCACCAGTGGCTTCTCTCTATACAACGGGGATTAAATGAGACCTCCACCTTAACTACTTTAAGACTAGGGAGACCAACAAAAAATGGAGATAGATGGAATTAGACTTTAAATAATTGATAGAGAGTAGAATTTTCTTTATTCTTAAAGAATATGTTTTTCTTTGAGACCTTGATATTCTTATCCTTGGCAGTCGGACATTAGCCTCCAACATAGACCACCACTTTGAGACGCGTCAAGTCTTATGTCTTTGTCTAGATGCCGATGTTTTAGTACCAAACTGAAGGTACAACCCTGCCATGTATATATTATTGTTTGGGAATATCCCAATTGCGCAATAAGTAAATTTTTTGTTGGTCTCATTTATTTACAAAACATAGGGATGTGATAGCCAATATATTTTTTAACTGTGATTACCTAAAAGGTCGCTGAGATAATTAAGTTGTTGAGCAATACGCAAGCACATCCCTAATGAAAAAAGGAAATATTTACAAGGATTTTTATCATATGGGGGTAGTTAACACATGCTAGCTAACGTAGCTATAAGTATACTACCTATTAAATATACTAGACTAGCTATCGTACATTCAGAATCAGGGATATATTTTTCTACTAATTAGTAACACCACCACCAAAATATCCACTACCATTTGCCACCACTAAAATTATCGTACCAAAACCAAACGACACATAAAAATGTTTCGATGTAAGGCGGACCACACACTAAACTGTTCATTATTCGTTATATTTATAAATAATTATTAAAATGAAAGTTTTTGATGAATACGATTGGTAAGATTGAGTTAGGATGGTGATCTATAAAATAAAAAACAGTAGAGAGTGTGAATCGTTTCCTTGTAATATAGCCATGTTTTAAAAGTCGAATTTTGTAGCAAAATCAGCCGAAAGATGAATTTAGATAACCCATAACCACAAAAAATTTGGACATTTGCAAAAACATTTAATACAAATACTACGATAATTGCAGCTGGGGTTCTTGGCACCATGCCGCAAGAACACCAATGTTTAGATTTTTAAGTTTTATTTATAATTTTAGTAATTTAAGTTTTAATTTTATTAATATTAGTTATTTTAGTTTCTAGTTTTTTTTACTTATTAAATAAAATATATTTTTTTGACAGTAAAATATAGCTACACCAATTAATACTACGATAATTTAAAATATTGAATTTGTAGTGGTATTTAACTTAATCTTCTTAGGTATAATTATATGTCATACAGTATATGCCAACCTACAATACACGTTGACAATAGCTCGTTTAACCTATTAAAAAGTCCAGCTATTTAACTATGCAGCAACTTCAGACTTTTAACATCAGTAATTTTAATTATTGTACTGTTGGAATAGCAATAGCATTGGTCAATCACTGGCTGGTTAGCAAAATAATAAAAAATAAAATAAAGAAAAAAACATTCATAGTTTTACCAATTGATGTTTTAAATTTTACTTTTTTTACAGAGCTATATTATTACGACTGGTTGTCATCAAAAACAGCCAGCACGAAAAAAAAAACAAATAAATGTTTTTGCAAACATCCACTGGAATATGTGGTGTTCTTACCGCCGTAAAACATGATCGTGTCGTTCATACTGATATTCCCCGAGCGAGTCTGTTCAGTGAACAACTTTTGTATGTTGTTTTGATTGCTGAACACGTATAGTACTAATGCATGATCCCTGAAATTATCCGGCTTATTGGATGATGACCGTAAGATGCATACAAACATGAACAAAACACAATTGAAATAAAATAGACACTTTGTCAAAATAACTTAATCTTTGAATTTACGGCACAATTATCCGTAAGATAAAACCATAATCAAAAAATACATACTCTTTTAAATAATCCGGCTTATTATTGGATGATAAAAAATATTGAGAATATACCTATAGCCATATAGTCCAAGGGAATCATATAAACTACAGAATGTCGTTTCCCTTTGGTTAGCATTATTCGTAGAAAAAACATGATTTCGTGTTGTGGAAGGTCCTCTAAAACTCTAGTTCCGGTTACAACTAAGTGATCGTCAAATTACCGGCATCAGGGCGCACATGGTCGATTAACCTTCGCTGTATAAGCAAATCGACAACGTGCCATCGATAACGTAAAAGGTAAATTATTCAGAAAAATATCCTGATGGTGCTTTAAATAATAACAAGAGACAAGATGACAAATATTTCGGACAATAAATGTAACCAAGTGACTTCGCAATTGTATCTATTGACTTTGAACTCAAGGGTTCACTTTCCTCTGACATTGAAAAAATAATAGTCACATTGTTTTGTTATTGTAATTATGCTGGCCGACTTAAGCTCGAAGTTGAATACAAAACAAGATGCCGTTAGAGACAAAATAGGATTTTAATAAGTAAGAATAAAGTCTATTCTAAATATAATTTTGTTCGCCATTAAAACAAGACATCAAAATTGTAAATAACAATTAAAAAACATTCCGCGCAATGAATATGAATCATATTATTTAGTTTAAAATGACGAATCTCATTATGTGTTTTTCGCATCCACTTTATTGTATTTTGAGTAATAAAATGATGAATCGAGCAAACCATTTTAAGATTTTTACCCATACACGTTCACTGTACAAAAACACGTCTAGCGTGAGAACACGTTAAGCCAGTGTAACTGTAACACGCCTCGCGTGTAATTGACTAGTATTTTTTGGAAGATCTATGACTGGATACTTTTTCAACTGGCTCAAAGCTAGTAATTAAATTTAGGATAAGAACTCTTTTAAAATAAAAATGGCAACAATGCAAAAAACGCAGTGAACGTGTTTAAACATTATGGTGTAAAATATGCATATGAGGTGCTCCCACAACTCATTACGGAATTCAGACCACATTTGTTGTTATAACTTCACCCAAAACAAATCAATGATTTGAATATATTATCAGACGATAACATGACGGTACAAAACAAGAATGTCCCACAGTCTATGTCCATTCATGGTATGAATGCTAACATCACACATACATAAACACACGCACTCTTTATTAACACAATCGCACTCTTCCCCCAAAATAAATGGACAAATCATTTAAGTCATTGTGAATTTTTAAATACCCGACAAAGAAAAACCATAGTCTTAGTGATACTGAAAGTCTTTTCCTGTTGAAATAAGTGACTAAAAAGGAATAGACATCTTATATAAGAAAATAGGATCAGCTGATTACTGAACTGATAAGTCCGCCTTTGTACCTTTTTTACAATAAAGATTTATATTTGCTTATGTGTTGTATTGGAGTCCCAGTTTTTTATTGTACAATTTTGCTATGTTTCTTGGGGAAATTTGTTCAGTATCATGGGATCAGTCGAAATGCTTTAGTTTGTCGGGTAGTTACAGATTCAACGTGTATGTATGTATGATAGAAACACCCAAGACCAAGGTCAATTTGAAAATACTTTCATTGTCTTAGCCATGGCTATAAAATTGAGACTTGATTAGCGCGTTCAAAGAATCGGAGCGTATGAAAGATAAATTGTTGTGTTGTAGATTTCTATAGTAAATCGTACATCTAGACTAGAGTTGCAAATAAACCGTTTTAAACCAAAATCCGTAGTTTAAAACCAGTTTTAAATAGATTAGAAACGGTTTAAATCCACATGATTACTACTTTATTAACATATTATTATTTTGAAAGTAAAAATAAAAAATATTAATTGAAAACTATTTTTTTTGTTAAGTTTTCTTACACAATACTCGCGTCAATTTAAACCTACATTAAACCTTACAAATTGGTTTAAAAAGTTTTAAACAAAAAAGACTGTTTAAAACCGAATGGTTTTCAACGTTTAAAATACTTTTTGCATCAATATGTTCACCAATTCTGACAGAGGGCAATAGAGAGTTGGAGAATGTGAAGAGGCAGAAAGTGTAGTTATAGATTTTGAACCATGTCATTCGTAAATAAAGACTATTATTTATTATTGTACCAATTTAGTGCACGATCCATGTAAGTGGCTTTGTGTAATAAGAATAAATTTCTTTGAAACTAACCTTTCCATACAACACAATAATTTCTGACGTTTCAAACACGCCGATTTTGAAGCAACGAACGCCCAGCTTTTGAGGCCAAAACATCAACACCGCCATGCCACAAAGGCAAAAAAACAGATTAAAAAAATCTTACCTTTGATTAATAAAATTTATTGCCTCATAAGCATTGGCTATAGGCACTATAGGCAATATGGGGCCAAATATTTCGTCCTCCATGATTTTGTCGCTGCCAGACACATTGGCCACGACTGTGGGTTCAATGAACTTGTCCTGGGCGTCGTATTTCCCGCCAATAACTACTTTACCTTTGCTGGCGTCCACTAATGCTTGCAGACGTCTGGAAAATTACAGCCGTAGTGAGTTTTGTGCCATTTTAGTGAAATGGCTGTAGTGTAGTGATATTAGACGCGATCTTTTAAATGAAAAAAATTTCTTGTTTAAAAAATAATTTCTCTTTCATTAGAAAATGTTTATTAAACTGTGAATAACGCTGTCACTAAGCCGTACTAGCCGTTCTAATGAAGTCGGATGAGCGAGATAGCACGAATCCTACTGCTTTTAGATATAAAATCTAATGTAGGAGCAAAAAGTTCGTTATTTCACCGATGTTTTAATTCGACCCGAGTCGAGGGTCAGTTGCGCTATTCTGCGCCATCGAACAATGTCGAGGTAACTTATAAACGTGGTACTACCGCAAATAATTCATCAAAAATGATTAATGCAATTAAAACTTACCCAAAATGCCTGTGGTTCACAATTCTGCATAGATCGGGCGATTTCTGTGGATCCTCCCCATACCACTCCTTCAAGACCTTTTTCGCGGCCTCAACAAATTGGTCTTGGACCTCCTTCGTGCACAGAATGTAGTCGGGAGCGATGCAGGTCTGGCCAGCGTTGATGAACTTCCCCCAAAGTATGCGTTTAGCTGTGACCACTATGTCCACTGTGTTGTCTATGTAGACAGGGCTGGGAAAAAATAATAACTTTTAATGTGTATGTAAGAAAATCTTGGAATCTTAATTTTACCCACTTCCCGGTCTTCGATTGACAATACATGACTAGCTAAAAACGTCATTACAAATCCAATATGGCGGCCTCCCCAAGATGGCGGACTGGCTGTTTGAAAACTACCCCCAAGATATGGGTATCAAATGAATGGGTTTGCTGTCAAGAATTCGAAAAAAATATTCACGTGACTCAATCCAATATGGTGGACGTCCAAGATAGCAAACAGGCTATTTTAAATGCACTCCCATGATATGGGTATCAAATGAAAGGGTTTTTTTAGGGCGTACTAAAAGCGTGTTTTTTGTTTTTTAAACTATTATACTTATTATAGGAAAGTGATGTGCTTAGTGGATAATATTGGTCATTATCCGGTAAAGTTGAGACAGTCCTCTTTGTTTATTTATCCATACTAATATTATAAATGCGAAAGTCTGTCTGTCATCTCTTCACGGCTAAACTGCTTGACCGATTGTGATGAAATTTGGTAGGGATGTAGTTAACGACCTGAGGTCAAACATAGGCTACTTTTGGGCGGGATATAACCGATTCCCACGCGGGGCGGAGCCGCGGGGAACAGCTAGTTAATTATATGTTGCCCGTGGCTCCGTCCGCGTGCTACTCGGTTATATTGCGCCCAAAGTAGTCGATGTTTGATGCCTGACTTTTAAGTATCCATACTAATATTATAAATGTGAAAGTCTGTCTGTCTGTCTGTCACCTCTTCACGGCTAAACTGCTGGACCGATTGTGATGAAATTTGGTAGGGATGTAGTTAACGACCTGAGGTCAAACATAGGCTACTTTTGGGCGGGATATAACCGATTCCCACGCGGGGCGGAGCCGCGGGGAACAGCTAGTTAATTATATGTTGCCCGTGGCTCCGTCCGCGTGGGACTCGGTTATATTGCGCCCAAAGTAGTCGATGTTTGATACCTGACTTTTAAGTATCCATACTAATATTATAAATGTGAAAGTCTGTCTGTCTGTCTGTCACCTCTTCACGGCTAAACTGCTGGACCGATTGTGATGAAATTTGGTAGGGATGTAGTTAACGACCTGAGGTCAAACATTTTTTGGGCGCGATATAACAGAGTCCCACGCTGGGCGAAGCCGCGGGGAACAGCTAGTACTATATAATATTAAGTGTGGAAGTGTGAAAACAACATTTTAACTACAACGAGTACGAAGTCACATCACAAGACATTTGTAAATTATGATTGAGTTCAATAAATCAAATGTCAAGTATGTCAGTTGGTACTAAATGCATGATGGCATTGAATGGACTTAAGGAAAATGGTTTAAGTCATGGCCAACAATAATAACTTGCCCCAGTAAAGTACAAAGTTTAGATTCTGAGTTCTTTAGTTCCGCGATGGTGACGTCATATTATCAACCACTGCCCACTACAAATCATTTACCCTTGTGTAACGTTTTAACTATGATCTTTTTTCCCAAAAAAACAAAAACGGACTTCCATTTGGCAACGGATTTCCACTAAAGCCAAGTTTACAACTTTAACATATAAGAAAAACACTAACACCTAGGTATACTATAAATAAATGGAAATGGCGGCAGTGCCCCATTTTTAAAACACCACAGCGTGCATGGTCTACCGATCTTGTTACCAACACGATATGAATTAATACCAAAGGAAATCGAACTTAAAGTATAAATTATTAAAACGGCCTGGGGAAAAAAATCAAAGACCGAGTGGGAATCAAAAGATTGCACAAAAAAAATAAAAACGGGAAATGCACGCCATACCTTTTGCCTCCCAACTCAAGCGTGACCGGTGTGAGGTGCTTCGTGGCCGCCTCGTACACAATCTTGCCGACGTTGGTGCCGCCCGTGTAGAAGATGTAGTCGAACTTCTCTTTCAGCAACTGGGTGGTCTCCTCTGGACCACCCTCGATGACAACCACTGCATCCTATATTACAACAGTATTATAATTAAACTAGCTTTCGCCAGCGGCTTCGCCCGCGTCAATTTCTCTCGGGAACAGTGCTTTTTCCCGGGATGAAAGGTACCCTATGTTCTTCTCAATACTTTAAATTACGTGTATGCAACATTTCAGAAAGATTGGTTCAGTAGATAGGGCGTGAAAGCGTAACAAACAAACTCACTTTCGCATTTTATTTTAGGAAAGTTAGGATTGAGTAAACAATAAGGATTCTAAAAAGCTGCTGGAGAGAAGTGCAAATCCAAATCGCGGTTGAAGAGAATTATGAAGTTTGTGTATACTCACATTATCCAAATATTTAGGCAGCATATCAGCAATAAACTTGGCACAGGCCACGGACAGTTCGCTCGGCTTCACCACCACCGCGTTGCCAGCGGCTAAGGCACCGCTCATGGGAAGCAGCAGCAATTGTAGGGGGTAGTTCCAAGCGCCGATCACGAGCGCCAGGCCGAACGGGTCGTTGTATATCACCACCTCGTCTAGAATGTTCACCATGCCCTTCGGCGGCTAAGAAAGAAAAAAAAAAGAAAAAAAAATGCTAAGTAAATATATATTTTTGAAAATATTTCGATGTAATCATTTATTTTGATCTTTGAACATAAAAAAGTACAACATCTTAAGTTAAAGTTACAATAAATTAAAATCCGCCCGTGACCGTTTCCGGCGCAAAGGTGCCTAGAACGCTTGCTGCGTTACCGTCTTTGGATAGCAAAAACGAACCAGAGCGGGAGAGTGGGAGACAGGGGTGTCTTTACTGCCATCCTTTGGCCTCTTTGGCCTATCTACTTTATAAAGCGCTTAGCGTTTAATCCCCACCCATCTTTGAACTTCTTTTTTTTTTCATGTCTGTATTCAATGAAAGATAAGGCTAACTGCGGTCGAATAAGGACATTTACGGTATTCCTCTGATGCACAGCGCCTTAGATTTCGACCGCTGTTTTCATTTACCAGATTACTGACCGTTATTTTTGGGTCCAAACATACATACATGTCAAACACATACCCTTCCTTTTTAGGCTTTAAAGCAGTGGGGTAAAGTATATCATATTGTTCGGATTTCACGATTGCTCGATCCCATATTTTTTGCGTTCTGATGCAATACCTACCTAATGATTGCACGCAGATTGCAAGAGTCCGACCCTTATGCATCATCATTGCAGGCATATGGAAATAAACCGTGAACAAATTCTTGGCTTCGTGGAATGAAATTAAATTTGCGACGTATACACACACACAATTCTGAACACTAGGCCATACGGATAGGGTCATATTTTCAGTGAATCATATAAATTGTTCGAAAATCGTACAAGAAACTGGTTATGAAATGAGGCCTTTACCTGATGGCTTATGCCGAACAATAACAATAAGTTTTTGCAAATGCATTAAAGTTAGCGTTTGTAATTAAGATATTGTATGGAAGTCTGTTTAGTGCCATTAGCGGATAGTGACTTCGGTTTTCTATACAAAATCCTAACCACAGACTAGATAATGGCACTAACGTACGAGACAAAAGTTACAAAATTTGTAAGTGCATATAATACGCATCAGTAATGATACAATTTTGAATTCTGTATTTTATTAAAGTTTTGACGATACGTGGCCAAAAATAACTCATGTGTTTAATAAAGTTTGACTTTTAGTTTGACAAAGGTCGTAGGTATATTGTTATGATAATTTTGCCTATTTCAAAAATGTTCCTATTGTCAGATTATGTTATTGATCAGTAGGTTCGTGTACTTTGAGCATAGATTAAAGAAAGCCAGTCGTCAAACGCGATTCCAAATTCTTTGACTTTAAGTGAGGTAACTTTTATGCGATCTTATATTTTATCATCTCAGCGTTTAACCAGTTGCAAACAAAGACGTATTTATTGTTTCTGAATCCGATTTCTTGTTTAAATAAGTCTATTTTTCCCTACATAAAATACTTCAAACTTAAAAAAATTTCATTTATTTTATGACTAACTGCGGTTGCTTGATTCCCCTTGTTTCGGTTTGAAGGGTAAGACGCAGTGAAATTACTGGTAACTATGGAGAAACATATTTTGGCAAGAGTTATTCTTTTTAGCGTGTCGACGTTCACCTTAAATACCCTTGGATGCCCAAAACTGGGCAACGCTTACAGCGTTCTCTGTAGCCTTGTACAAATCCTCCAGCGTGTAGGAATCGGACACCGGGCACGACAAAAGGTTAAGGCTGCTACCAGCGCTAGCGGCTTTGAAAATACAGAAAAATTAATTTATCTTTCTGTAAGTGAGATTTTCAGAAATATTCGCGTTATATAAAACAAAGTCGCTTTCTCTGTCCCTATGTCTCTTTGTATGCTTAAATCTTAAAAACTACGCAACAGATTTTGATGCGGTTTTTTTAATATATAGTGTGATTCAAGAGGAAGGTTTTTATGGCCATGCGAAGCCGGGGTGGGTCGCTAGTCGTATATAAAATAAGACTCACATAGGTAGGCTGAACCCACTCGTCGAGGTAATGCAGCGTGTTCTTCAGATCGTTGATCAAATAGTCCACTTCTAGTAGCACCGCCTCCATCTTGCTCCTGCGCAGGTCCTGGTGCAGCGCGTCTATCATGGCCTGCTTGTTCTCCTCGTACATCCTGAGTAGGCTTTGGAGCTGCTTGCGACGCCATTCCACTGGGCGGGTGATGCCACGGTTGAAAGCATCGCGGGCTCTTTGGACCGACTATTGAAATAATATAAAATACATATGTACTCGTATTACGTACATAATAAATTTAATACATCCTATCTCATCTCATAATATTATAAACGCGAAAGTGAGTTTGTTTGTTTGATACGCTTTCACGCCCTATCTACTGAATCAATCTTCCTGAAATTTTGCATACACATAGTTAGAAGTATTGTTGCAAAAGCACTGTTCCCGACAGAAATTCAAGCGGGCGAAGCCGCGGGCATAAGCTAGTATAAGTATAAAGAAAAAAGTGGAAGTCGTATCGTATAAGGATGTGAAACTGAAATGGCTAGCGGAAGATAGGCAACGGGAAGGGAAGCCACCGACAAGAGCACAGCTCTTGAATCCATACTTCCACACTTCATATACTAATACTATAAATAAGAAAGCCTCTCTGTCTGTTACGCTTTCACGGCTAAACCACTACACCGATTTTGATGAAACTTGGGATGGATATAGTTAAAGACTGGGGGGTCAAACTCAGGCTTGATAACCACTTGAGAATAATATTCTTAACAGACAGACAGACGGACAACAAAGAGAACCGTTTTTGTCTAGAAGTACTGAACCCTAAGAATGACAACATAAATCATTAGTTCATTACCTCGCCAGTCTGTAATAAAACTTGCATACATATGCATTCGAATATGACTCCTCGTTTTAAATAATACGATATCAGCTAAATATAGAGTGGGTAGGGTACAAAGGTCACCGTATAACTGGTTTGATCGTCATCGCCAGTTTGTTTACCCTGGATTTGCTTCATTGTACCTAGTAAAATGTTAAACACGCGTCTTACACAATTCAACATTTCGGTTGTTTTACATATTAATTATACAAATTAACTTATTGATAAAGAGAGAGCTATTAAAGTAACCTGGAGGAGACACATCTAAAGAATGAAAAGACTAAACAATTGTTTTTCCTTCCTATTTTGCTTTATTTACTCGAATAAGACCGCCTTTGCTCCATATTTTTGTTAAGTTTTAATGGTAATTTTATGTTTGTACCTCTTACCACTTAAAGTGATGCTGACGTATTATATAAAAGCTCCATCATTTTCATGACTGTTCACTTGACGTCAAGCCCTAGAAATGCAGCTACTGATAATTTCGGTGTTTCGTCGAGAAAGAATGAAATTAAGTTTTGTTTGTCCTGTAGCTGGTGGCTTATTATGATATTGGAGGAAGATATAGGGAGATAGAGGAAATTTTGTAGGTATTTAGACATCATATTTGGGAAAATAACAGTACAACATCTACTTCAGCGATTTTCACTATATAACTACTTTATCTAAAGGCTGGTATAAAAATTAGGTCAATAAGTTTACTATTTTAGGCATTGTATTGAAAGTTAACTTTAAAAGGAGGCAACTTTGATTTTCTATCGAGCGAAATTAGTTTGTTTGTTTGTGTTACTGTAAGGGAATTTCACTCTGCTAGATCCTCAACTAAAATATTCATTTTTTTTCAGAGTTTTACAATTGTTCAATACTGATTCCTATTGATTTTAAAACGGTCTTTGAGAAAGAAGGATTTTATGTTTTCTGTATTAGGTACTGACTATTGCCCGCGTGAATTTCCTACGGGAGCCGTGCTTTTTCCCGGGATGAAAGGTATCCTATGTCCTTCTCAATACTACTATCTATGTGTATGCGAAATTTCAGGGCGTGAAAGCGTAACAAACAAACAAACTCACTTTCGCATTTATAATTATAAGTAAGGATTATCACGGAGGATATAAAGATATTTTGTATTGTATGATAAAACAGTACAAAAAGGTATATTTCGAATTCCGATCTTTATCTACGATATATTTTATCGGTCAGCTTGCACTTAGATATATTTAGGTAGCAGTGTAACCCTGACTCACATTGGTTTTTAAACTTGGCGGCGAGATCGAGGTCGGCAGGATTCGAACCAAGGACATTTCGGTCAAAAGCCGCATAAAGAAAAAAAAAAATCAAACAAATAATGAAATATCGCTCTCTCGTTACGGAGGCCAAAATCCATTTAGGTTCGCTGGAGTAAGTTTATTTATAGATATATAACTAGGGTACCGCCGCAAAAAAAGCAGGAGCCACGCCCGTCTCAAGTGGGCTATGCTATGGTTGCCATGACCTTTTTAGCGGACCCTGGGCTCCGAAACAGCAAGCCGAGGAAGCAACCGGGAAAGCGTTAAGATGAAAGAAAAATATATAGATAGCTTACCTCACTAATGTTCGTTGGTTTGGGTTTTGAATTCATGATGTTACCTGAAAATAAATTTTAATATTGTTTTAGAATTAACAATGTTTACGTATGCTGTAGTTGAAGCTTGTAGGAGGCACATACTAACTTCAAAGGCAAAACAAGTACCAATACTTAAATATCCACATACCATATGAATAGCTCAAACATCCTAATACTGCTCTACATATATTATTAACCCCCGACGCAAAAAGAGGGGTGTTATTTAAGTGAATTTTCCTTGGGAACAGTGCTTTTTCCCAGGATAAAAGGTACCCTATGTCCTTCTCAATACTCCTAGCTATGTGTATGCGAAATTTCAGGAAGATTGGTTCAGTAGGTAGAGTGTGAAGAGGAAACAAACAAACAAATATACAAACTCACTTTCGCATTTATATATATAGCACAGAATACATTAAATACTATACAAGCAAGTAAATAAATGCTTATGTAATGATTGTTAATGAGAGTTGACATTGAACTGTCTGTACCACAGAATGATTTCATTGAAAAAATATGCATATTAAATTGCCTACATAATTCAAGCCAGATTTGTTATATTATTTCCTCCAGTCTATCAAATAACATATGTTAAATAACTTGATGTTTTTAGTATTATACAATACTCTGACCTGGTTCCTTTAACAACTACTAGACGGCAGTTGGGACCAACAGCTGAACATGCCTTCCAAAGCATGGAATCATCTTTATTATCAGACAATCGGGTGAACCACGCCTGCAATGTCTTAGCCAAGGCCGAGAGGCGGTTCCGAAAAACTATGACACCAGGGTGTGCATGGTCGATTGACCGTGACACCTACACGAAATTATGATGAAATACAATACTTGTTATTGCACTAATGTTTATAACATAATATTCATACTAATGATTCCCAAATTAGTCTAACTATAAATTATTAGGTTTTGATGACATATTTAGCTACATCAAAAGCAAGACCATAGGACATCTTTTGGCACAATATAACACTCAGATTTTACCTAGAGCACTGCCAGGGCTTGCATTCCTCGTGCAGGACAAAAATATTCAAAAATATATGGTAAGTTTTACTAAGAAATATCAATTATATTACTTGTGATAATTTTTTATTCATTAATTCATAACTCAATCCCTTGCTCCCTTTTCCCAAATCTAATTATCCGAAAGTTACTTATAACGTTATCTACATGTATTATGATTATGATATATAATATTGATAGCAATTAAAAATCAGTTAAATTGATATGCCCTGATAACATTTATGACTATCCCTATGATACCAACAGAAAGTTCAATGATCAGTGATGTTAATATGTTATATTAGTATATATTATTTACTACTAGCTTTTCACTAAGTATTTGCTCCTCTGGGAATTTTAGCATGAAAAGATCCCAAATGACTACTCTTCTTTGTGATCTTTGGGAAATAAAATAGCCTATTATGGTGCAGGATACAAAGTATTTTGTTTTTATTGTTTTCAGTCATTACAGAAAGAAGAGGTAACAAGCATTTATCTGATCGATCTTTATATATACATATATCTATTTTTTGAGGCTCCAGTCAACTAGTTTAAAGACCGTTATTTTCGGGTACATATACTGGATAAGCAAAACCGGAATAATATTGTTTACTGCATAAAATTTTTGACATAAAATTTTACTGGCTTGTCTTTACTAAATAAATTTTTAAAGTAATTATACCTTGAAATGTTACATTGCCATTGACTCACAAAATAAAGATAAGGCACCTGGACCGGATGGTCTTACTAATGAGATCCTCAAGATAGCAAAATCAGTCATTACACCTATCCTAACAGATTTATTTAACGAAATAGTAAAGGCAGAAATTATCCCACAGCAATGGACTCAATCCAATATAGTATTGCTTTACAAGAAAGGCGACCAATACGATGTAGGAAACTATCGACCAATTAGCTTATCGTCAAATATCTACAAATTGTTCAGCAAGATAATACTCAAAAGGATTGAAGTACTATTAGATGAGCAACAGCTGATGGAGCAAGCGGGTTTCCGCAAAGGTTTTTCTGCAATAGATCACATACACACAGTGCGCCAGGTCCTGGAGAAGTATGCAGAATACCAGCTTAAATATTATATTGCTTTCATCGACTACAGTAAAGCGTTTGATAGCCTGTTCCATGAAAGGATATGGACAACACTTAAAGATCAAGGGGTGGAATGCAAATATATTAGATTGATTCGTAATATTTATAAGCACAGCACTGCATGTGTACAACTAGAAAAGAAAGGAAGGTATTTCAATATAGAAAAAGGGGTAAAGCAAGGTGATCCTCTGTCTCCGAAATTGTTCTCGGCAGTATTGGAGAGTATCTTTAGGGAACTAGAATGGGACAATTGCGGTATTAACATAGACGGACGCAAACTATCACACTTGAGATTTGCTGACGACATCGTGCTTTTTGCAAAAACATCTGAAGAATTAGCTAGTATGTTGAATAATCTTGCAGATGAGAGTGGAAAAGTAGGATTAAAACTTAACCCTGAAAAAACTAAAGTGATGACAAACAGTAAAAAAGAGACAATCACAGTAGGAGAGACTCAGATTGACTATACAGAAGAATACATTTACCTAGGTCAGTTAATTTCACCACAAGAAAATATTGAAAAAGAAATAGAGAGAAGAACATCAAATGGTTGGAAAAGATATTGGAGTATGAAAGAGGTGATGAAGGATAAAAAACTGCATATATCAACCAAAAGCAGGCTGTTCAACACCTGTATATTACCTGTCATGACATATGGGTGCCAAACCTGGCCTCTATCAAAAAATCATGAACACAAAATGATAACATGCCAGCGAGCCATGGAAAGGAGTATGTTAGGAGTTAAAAGATCAGATAGGTTGAGTAGTCTTACCATCAGAGCAAGAACAAAAGTGCATGACATAAATGTAAAGATCAAGAGACTAAAATGGCGATGGGCAGGACACACAATAAGAGGCAAGGAAAAATGGAGTAAGATAACCACACAATGGTACCCCAGGAATGGAAAAAGAAAAAAAGAGGTAAACCACTTAAACGATGGGATGATGACATAGCACAGGTTGCTGGAAAAACATGGCATAGAGTGGCAAATGACAGACGGGAGTGGAAAAGGTTGGAGGAGGCCTTTGCCGACTGGCAAACAGATTCACAAAAAATTAAGAAAGCAGATATATTAAATTAGGATTTAAGTTAATGTGTAAATCTGAATAAAGGCTATTTTATTTTATTTTATTTATTATACCTTGAAATGTTAACAGTTTATTAAGAATTAAATAGAGAAAAAAAAAACAGTTTACACAATGGTTGACTTAGCCCATGTAGACTTTTTCTATTCAACCAGCGCCTCATGGGGAGGAAAAGTTTAACATAATATAAAAAGTAGTAATCACTTTTAGTTTTGAAGTTTATTTAAATGTTGTGGGTTGTACACGTAGTTAGTTCTGTTTCATATGTATAGAAGCATTAAATGATTCGATCATATTCTGTATTCAAAGTGAATAAATCTAATCACAACTAGACTATCAGTTCAATGTTCTCAAGATAAAATGTAATAACAAAGTTATAGCCCGACTTTCAAAACAGCATAAAATCTACACAATTGATCAAATAAATAAAGAAAACAATTAACTTACCAACAGTCATTTTTTGGTTGTAATATAGGTAATTATCACTATATGAATAACGTAATACAAGAATAACTTATGAAAACTTTGTGGTTATTGTTAAAGACCGCTGATATTACTGTTTACTGTCACGATTATACGACGTTTAAACACAGGATGAATTTCATGCCGATAATACTTAAATAAATAAAAATATTTAATATTTCAATAAGCGCGAGAAAATGTATGACTTGTCTCAACTTTCGAAATGAAAAAGTGAAAAAAAAAAACAAGTTTGTTGACTTGAAATGATTGCTTCCACTTCCAATGAATTTGACGTGTTTTTGTTTTGACGTTTGAAGACATTGACAGCTTCTGTGATCGATCGCTTTTTTGCTTTTACCACGCATGGATGTAGGCTTAGATGGAAGATTTACGTCAGTGAGATGAATTTAGCTAGGGAGAGGTTACCATTGCCTATTTTAGCAGGCCCGGGGTTACCATCATCTTTCTTAGCAGATAATATGAATAATGATGTTATTCCGTGGTTATTCTGCTCAAAACAAATGAGTAAACGAGACAGGTGACCTACCACCATCTCTTAAAACCATGTAAAAACGATTGAGTAAGGGAGGTGTCGCCTTACATCATGCATTGCGCTGTCTCGCTTACTCACTGGATCTTGCATGGTTCTTAGAGGTGGTAGCACGTAGTAGTAAGCCTCCAGCGCAATACATGATGTAGTAAAGCTAGCTTTACTTGCAAATTCTGTCAAGTTTCAAATTTCAAGTTAGTGGTTTGGTTTAGTTACCTAATGTATAGTTTCATAAATACAATACTTGTAATACAAACATACAATTTTTTTTAAGGTTTGGGCTCTGTCTGGACCACTGCCTCAAAGAAAAAAAACATTTGATCAAAACAACTTCCCCTCATGTTCCCCTTGCTCCACCACCATTATTATTTTAATGCTCGAAAACCTCATGGAAATAAACATAGCGTCCACTGACAAAAAACTCTTTTTGCTCAGTCTCAGATTTGAGATTTGTGCACAAATTAGAAAGAAGACATTATGTTATGTGTAATATTATACATATTAAATTAAGATCATTTTCACAGATCCTGTGCTAAAATACTAGTAGCGCCATCTAGTGGCGAGTAGCTAAATAAATGTACTTTATAATACGTGTCACAGATGTCGTGATGTTATTTATTACATTAAAATCTATACCACAGAATATAGAATTCAACGAAAACACAATAATACTATCATACATACCTACATATCATGATAGTATTACCGTGACCAAACTATTCAGCTTTATAATTACTAATATTATAAAGCTGAAGTTTGTTTGTTTATATCTTAAAAATCTATATATATATATAAATGAAACCCGTTTTCCGTTGTCACGACATAGCATGAAAACGGCTTGACCGATTTGGCTGAATTTTTTTTTTGTAGTTTTCCAATAATCTTTTTTTCTAATAATTCTAGTACAAGGTTCTTACGGAAAAAAATATTACGAAAGGCGGTACGAAGTTCGCCGGGTCAGCTAGTAGTTAATAATATCTCTTTCTGCATATGATAGCCTGATTTTTAGGGAAGGTAGGCTATAGTACATATACGCCAAGAGCGAGTGAAACCGCGGGGAACAGCCAGTACTGTATAGGTAATCTTGGACGTAAGAAGTCCATAAATCTATGTTTCTTTGCTTGGAAATGTTTCATCATA
Source organism: Apomyelois bistriatella (assembly GCA_947044815.1). Lineage (NCBI taxonomy): Eukaryota > Metazoa > Arthropoda > Insecta > Lepidoptera > Pyralidae > Apomyelois > Apomyelois bistriatella. The sequence goes on from OX345705.1 coordinate 3,443,967, forward strand.
TCATTTTCATGATTACAGGTTTATTATTATAACAATATTAGGCCTTTTAGCAGGATTATTTTAATTTATTTATAATTACAATACTTCGTCCGAGCGTATTTCCCGGTTGCAACTTCAGCTTACGCTTCCAGAGCTACGCTATTAATCAGGTCCTGATTTAGTGGTACCGGATATTACAATAGAGCGATTGCCGTCTCCGTAACCCTTTTTACAGGGAAACCAGACCAATATAAACATGATTTATGTGTGATACTCCAAAACTGTCAGACTTTCCAGGCTTCTGACATAGCTAAACGACTGCTAACTACCGATAACATCCGGGACCAACGGCTTAACGTGCCTTCCGAAGCAGGGAGGAGCTCAAGATAGAAATGCCATTAATCCAAACATGGTCGCGCCGCCGTCGAGCTCCTCTACTTCAACTATAGATAATTACAATAGTAGGTATTCCTACGTAGAACTATAGAAAATACGAAAAAACCCTTCACAAGAGTTTTGAATTTGCAATTGAATTTAGATATTTAGGTACCTAAGTTTAATGTTTTATGTATTTGGTTTTAGTATCTACCTTGACTTGACATTGCCGGCCCTGTTTACCTAACTGACCTTCCATTCAAATGTATGTTTGATCTTAAGGGTTGATCATAATATTATTGCTGTATCTGCGTATTATTTAGGTACCTACCTACATAGATTAAATAGCTATGTAGATATTTTAATAACGAATTAACGACTAATGTCATGTAATGAATGTAAAGAATAATGCGCGTGCACATTTTCTTCAAAGTCTGTCTGATAGTTCATAATTGTATCTATATGTAACATATGTATTGTCTATTGTCATATTTGATATTATTATGTAAGTATTATTTATTAGTAGTATATTGATAAATTTCCTAAATATAATATTATTCATCATCATAATTAATTCAAAATTTTGCACTACTTACCCCCTAACTTTCTCTGCATCACTCATTTGGTTGACTGGTAGATAAAGCCTCAGGCTTTTAGTCCGCCGTTTACAATAGTGTAATAAAGTTAAATAAATAAATAAATTTCAATACCCAAGTCGGAGCTAATAATTATTGACATCATTTTATGTAGGTGATACGGTGTTTTTTCGGAACCGTGTCTAGGGGTCCAACGGCTTAACATGGGGTCTAAAAACGCCACTTTGAGCAATTCATCGAATCGATTCATATTACGAATTTCTTAGCAATTCTTTAGCAATTCCTCTATTTTTTGTAAAATGACCAACTAAACTTTGCAATTCCTATTCAAAAAAATTGAAAGAAATAGGATTTTCTAAGGAATTCGTAATATGAATTCGATTCTATGAATTGCTCAAAGTGGCGTTTAGACCCACATGACTTAAATCGTCTTTATTATCAAATAATAGCCTGTAATGTCCTAACCAAACTAGAAATAGAAAGAACTAAACAAAGTATGCTTTTCGCGGAAATCGAACCCATGACCCCGGGTCTACAGGCAAATTCCTTAACCACGGACCACAATGGCAGTTTTATCTAACTATGAGTAGTATTGTACGAAAATTATGACTAAAAATATATGACTTTGAAGCTGTGGATTTGAACTTAGGTATACTAACTGCAAGAATTATGAATTAATAAATAAATATCGATTTCAAACTCTGTTTAGTTCGGTGTCAGTACTAACTATTATTTTATTCTGTGGTTTGAATATGTCATCTTCGAACGCGGTGCACGTCACGTTCACCTTACCGATGTTTTGTTGGAGAATTTACAATCGGAACGAGAGGTTTTAATTGTAAAATACTAGAAATTCTGATTCTCTTATCGCTCATACGCTGCAATTAAATAATACTATGGTTTTCCCGAGCAGGCGTGAAATGACGGAAAGCTCCCAAAAGAATCGTAGACAGGGCCATCAAATATATTTAACAAAAAAGCAATTAGTGACAATTATAGATGCAAAAAGTTTTTAAAACCATTTGGTTTTTAACAGTCTTTTTTGTTTAAAACGTTCTAAACCAGTTTTTGAAGTTTAATATAGGTTTAAAATGATGAGAGTAATGTGTAAGACAAATTAACAAAAATATATTTTTTAATTAATATTTTTAATTTGTTAACGGTTTTAAACCGTTTTAAATTTATTAAAAACTGGTTTTAAACCACGGATTTTGGTTTAAAACGGATTATTTGCAATTCTAGTGACAATGCGCGGCGCCTGAGGGTTCTGTACCACACCATACAAAAATTACGAAAATTTGCTAAATTTACGATCATATTATTTGATTGCATTGACGTATAATTTTTATTAATTTGCAGCCGAATAAGACCGTCAGCCTGACTTGATACGTTCATCAGAAAAAAAAAGACGAGCAACAAAGTGATCTTATAAGTTTCCGTTTATGCCTTTTGTGGTACGGAGCCATAAAAATATATCTTTGCGAGATGGTAATGAGAACTAAACTGTTTTAGCCCGTGTAAACACAACAAGTTTTCCTTGAAATTTGGATATTGTCATTAGCGCTATTAATAGTATAATGTTAATTTAGGTAAGTAACTTTAAGCGTTGACGTTTTATATATTTTATTGTTAGTACCGCACACAAAGTGTAAAAATTGGAGTTTAGTAGCACAGATTACAAAGAAACGCGCCGATTTTTATTTAACTAAATAATACATATTATTCCTCCCCATACTGAGCCATTGGTACCTAAAAATGACATCCATCGATCACTTGAGGCACTGTGATTCTTAATCCAATAACTTATTAAACAAAGCACAAATTCAGTTTGTGTTAGGATGACGCTTTTTTTTCTCTTCCATGCATTAGCATTTAAGAGTTCAATTCAAAGTCAGAATCAAGAGATACAATTGACTCAAATGTGTAGATATTTTAGGACAAGATGCATATTGTTTTTTTTTTTTTAATTTAAAGTTTTGATTTGAACAGATTTACGTTTTATTTGGGAACATATTTTTTTATATTTTGGTTTACTATATAGATGCATCTTGTTAAAGTTGTTTGCTAATGCTCACAAAGTTGTTTAATCTGTGACGCCGATGTTATGCTGGCATTCTGGCAGCCTTGACGTGGGCTAAGTCAACAGAACCATAAACTTGAGATCAAGAGCGAAATATGCGTTTTATGCTAATTTCGACTACATAGTCTATTCGCTCAAATGGTTCTCGCGAATTGTTAAGCTATTGCATAGCTTTTATCGCAGGCATTGAGTGCAGCGAGAATCAAGAAATTCCGTAACGAAAAAAAAACTAACACCCTCCACCCCACCTGCCATGTAGCTTGGCCGAGCCTCTGCAAAAGTTGATAAAAAATGCTATGCAATAGCTTTACCGTGGCAGCCCCGAGTGCCGCATGTTTTTTTTATTGTATAATGCAAAAGTTATTGGCGTGTGATACATTTACACGAGATTTTTGAGTCAGACCAGACCATTGACGAGGATATTATCATACAAAACTTGATATGTGGTACGAGTGTACGAGTAATATTCTTGACCGTCATAAAGTGAAGAGCCGGATGGTGCCGGGTGTAATGCCCACGGAGGATAAACTTAAAGAGAAAAATAATATAATTTTTACCCTCTAATGATGTTGAGTACGTATCTATTTTTCTGGGAATCATGGCATTCTGGAAATACAAATATGTAGACAAATGTAGCAGGCGCAGGTGCAATTCCAACTGACTGGAAAAGGGTTTGTGGTGTTTTATTTCATCCCGTTTATTCTTCTTCATCCAAGCGTGTCCCATAGGACTTAGCCAAAGTCACAATCGCAAAACGTTAACGAGGTACGACAAGAACAAAATGTATGGGTAAGTGAAGAGCCGGATGGTGCCGGGTGTAATGCCCACGGAGGATAAACTTAAAGAGAAAAATAATATAATTTTTACCCTCTAATGATGTTGAGTACGTATCTATTTTTCTGGGAATCATGGCATTCTGGAAATACAAATATGTAGACAAATGTAGCAGGCGCAGGTGCAATTCCAACTGACTGGAAAAGGGTTTGTGGTGTTTTATTTCATCCCGTTTATTCTTCTTCATCCAAGCGTGTCCCATAGGACTTAGCCAAAGTCACAATCGCAAAACGTTAACGAGGTACGACAAGAACAAAATGTATGGGATTGACATAAGATGTACGTGATATATCGCAGCTCATGTCAATCCCATACATTTTGTTCTTATTAGTTAGCGTTTTTGAAATTGTCACTTGGCTACGGGTGGCGGATAGTAAGGCAACTAAGAAATTCCATACAAAATTCTAAAGCATTCGCTAGCATCTGCGTTTATAGAATCTCATACTAGGGGTAGATACAGAGATGTACATAAACACGCATGAGCTCCTCAGTCGATTATTTATTGTGTGCTTATATGTTCACTTGAGCATTCCTACTCTATTATATAAGTAAGTACTTAGGTTTATTTGTCATTGGTCATCGAGCCATCGTGAATGTCATTGTCTTTCCGTTCTTTGTAAACAATGAAAAATAGCGGATATAGGTATGTATAAGTATGTAAAACATTTGATGATTGTTCAATTGTTAGTATCTTTAAGTTGGCAGCAAATAAGTAGCTTGGTTATTTCATAAACATCAGACACAAACAGCCTACTGATTAGGGTTCCGTGCATAATTTGTAAAAAACGGGACCCTATTATTAAGTATCCGCTGTCTAGCCGTCTTCCCAAATAAAGTTGTTTCCTGGTTCCTAGCGTGATCATCATTATTATTTATTTAGCGTTTTCCAGGTTGCATCCTAAATTCCTAAGCCGCATGGCTTCGATAGGTAGGTTTCTTATGGCAGCTACCAGCGCAGCGCTAGCAACCTTGTAAATACAGAAAAAATATTATCTTTCTGTTAGTGAGATTATCAGAAATCCTCGCGCAACTTTTTTGCTAGTATCCAAGTTACATTAGAATTTCGAATGTCATTGAAATACTGTCAGACAGAAAATAAAAATTATTTTTGATTATCTCTTCTTAAAAACCAAAAAAGGTAGATTCTATTAAGTACCTACACTAAGCACAGTGTACTGTACACCTATATAATTTTTGACTTGTTTAATGTGTTAATCGTGCTTACGAGTATTTTTGATTTTTGATCAACATCTATTAATAATACTGCCATACTCTCATCAATATTCAAATTACCTTTACCTATATGTAAATTAGAACTAAATTAAGAACTAAAAAACTAACGGCAAACTTACTCGTGGTTACTAACTCTGTGCTCGTGGCAAACTTACTCGTATTATTATCATAAAGTTATTTATAGTAAGTATAAATTTACCATTATTTAAAAATAAATATCTATTGTAGCTAATTCAACACCGATATATTTTCAAAATTTCATTGATTGTAATGTTAAATAAATTATTCAAAAATGAATTTGAATACCTACTGTAGGTACTGATTTAATATTATTATTTTTATTATCGAACCTTTAAATCGAATAAACATGAAATATCATTTCAATTGGTCTAATTTGTAGAAGCAATAAATGAAATCAATTACATTGATTGATACTTAATATATGAAAATAGACCAATATTCAGTGTAAGATAAGAACTATGTAATTTATCTGTGGATAGGAACGACACTGGGGTAATTAAAGCAATTAAATCTATTTTTGTGACCGAAAATAATAGTGTTGCCAGCGATGAAATTACTTTTTTTTCTATGATGCGAAAGAACCTTTTAGCGTTCAGCCAAATGAAGTGGTCATGGGAAAGTCCGTCTTTCAACTATTAACCATAATTGTATTCTTTATTATTATGCCATGGCGTGAAATCAAATTAAATCTACTTATATGTAAAGTGGAAAAACCATTTAAGATACATATTTATTTACTGAGTATATAAATAAAACTGATATTATTTGTTAGAACGTATACGTCTAGTTTCTTACAGGGCTTATCAAAAAACTATATTTAAGAGACTTCTTCAGCCGTATTCCTATAATGGGTGTAAAATAAGGGCGGGTATGGACTGGAGGGAGTATGTAGAGTCCTGTACCCCTACCTAGTGCTTTATAAGATTTTATAAACGCGCGACTGCGTTAGCGATGTTGTATGACAAACCTGTATTTAAGAGGACTAATTGTAAGAAACGACAAGAATAAATAATACAGGGCCACTCGTCTTAAAAAGAAACATGTATGTAAATTAAGTCATTAAAACATTATGAAGGACGTCAGTAAAGTTAGGTAATATTTGCGCCTACTCTACAATTATATTCAGTAACAACACACGCCTGTCACGTTGAATACGTTATATCTATAGGTATACAATAGACAATAAAATAAAAATAAGCACTTTTTATTTCCTTTTTTTAATAAAAGGAATAAAGATATTACTTGCACTTTTCAGTATTTAATATTTTTTTTTAAAGTTAAATTTTGTTTGACATTTTCATTTACATACCTATGTGACGCGATGCGTGAAGTCAAATTAAGTATTTACCTAACAACTTTTAAAACCCTACAAATAATAAAATCTAAGTTCTAACAATATGTGATAAAAGTTGCATCACTAGAAATTACATATTTAAGCACAAACTTGAAAGTAACTATAAAATGAGCACACACTATCATTACCAACTTTTTATTATAGGCAAGACCAAGAGCCCTGTTAAATAGAATACCTTACTTTAATCTAATTATCCAATGTATCTGGTCAAGCGCGAGTCGGTTTCGTTTTTAATTTAAGTATACTTAATTGATATTTGTATGAAAATATATTGAGATCTATTGAGGTTTATTTCAGACGGTCCGTTTTGTTATAGGCTTGGTAATAAAACAGTAACCTTTGTGTATGGAACCCCTGAATACCTGCCAATATTGAACAGCTGTCGCATAGCAAACCTAGTAGGTACATAATCAGGAAAACACCAAGATGAAATGGAAGATCGATATTTACATTGCCATGTCATTATTTGTTAGTATGAATTAAAAATAAAATCACAGAGTTGTTAATAGCACAAGATCTGATGCACTATAATAAGTATCAAAATGGCATAATTAATAATTTAATTTAATACGTTTATTTGATAAAAGGCACGCTCTACGCTATCGGCGGACATACAGTACCCCTAGTATGAGATTTTATAAACGCAGACACTGCGACTGCGTTAGGATTTTGTTTGGGATTTCTTATTTGCTTTACTATCCGCCGCCACGAAACAATTGTGTAAGTATTTGCTTCGTCAGAGCCCCTCGTAGTCAAAGTGACAATTTCAAAACGCTAACAAATGTCGTCAAGAACAAAATGTACGGGATTGACCTAAGCTGCGGTAAATCACGTGGTCAATCAATCTTATGTCAATCTCATACATTTTGTTCTTGTCGTACCTACCTCGTTAACGTTTTGCGATTGTGACTTTGGCTAAGCCCCCCCAGGGCTTAATGGGTTTATACGAAATTGCCAACGCAGTCGCTGGCGTCTGCGTTTATAAAATCTCAGACGGGGGGTACAGTGCCCCTAGTGTGAGTTTTTCTTAACGCAGACGCTAGAGACTGCGATTTCTTAGTTGCCTTACTATCCGCCAGAGGCGCTTTACAGGTCTGCCGTACAAAATCGCTAACGCAGTCGCTAGCGTCTGCGTTAAGAAAAACACGCTAGGGGCACTAATTTGTGATGTTCGCGATACTAGGATAGGACCCGTCTCGGCTTCGCACGGGTTTTAATTAAGTAGATAAAAAAGTATATTCTTCTATACTCCTATATTTTGATTCTATTTCTAACACGTGTTACCTTATTAAGTAGATAGATTTTTTTTTTATTATGGTGAAAACTTTATCGAAATCATTGTGTAGTTTAAATTATTGTTTATGATCGTTATTCGCTTTCCCTATTATAAAAATCTAAAGAAGAGATAACACAGTGCAATCAGGATACAATCAGGAGCCATATAACCCAGTAGCGCATATAGATCACAATCTTATTGTGAAACGATTGTGGCTAATATAGAAGTCTTATATAGGTAGATATAATTTATTTAAAAAAAATCTTTATATAAAATTGCCCCCAGAGATATGATGACACGCGTTGGCACTGCCAGCTAGTTATTTTTTTTCATTTTTTTTGTGATCTACAATATTAGCTACTAAGAGCTTTAATATTTACTATTTAGGCACTAATAGCGGACTTTTTAGGCGAGGGCTTGACGCCACAGCCTTTTCAGCAAAAGCGCAAGAGGCTCCCAGTTGGGACGAAAATCGGCTATGGGCTTTGCCTTTGAGCAATGGTGTTTCAGCCAACTCTGCTACCAGAATGTTTAAATTTGGCAGTGGAAGCGTGAATGATAGGAAAGTTAGGCTGATCACTAAAAATAAACAAAAGAAAAGTACCTTACGCGCTTGGGCGTGACTTGCTTATTAATCCGAATTAATTAAACCCGTTTATGCCCCTTCTCATGAGATTCCTACACATCCCCTATTAATTCGGTGTCGGTCCAGCGAAGCACGCGAAGTCAGGTAGAAGGGAGGTCTTCACACAGGTTATTTCACTACAGAGTGTTCAATTGTCAATAAACTTTAAACTTTTATCCACTAGGCAACCGGGCCTCACTCACGATATTAATGCGCAATTATTCCCGAAAATTGAACGCGAATCGTATTAGAATGGTCTATCCCGAGACTTCACAGGTAATATCAAAAGGAATGCATCTAACCACGGCCGCGCGATTAAGCAGACTGCTCTCATGGCGTCACGCGCGTCCAAACCCGGTAGTGATGTACCAAAACTAATACTTGTCGATTATCCGAATCGAGTAAATTCAACGTGAATATATATTTGTCTGATGAATGTTTTATCCGAAACATCCCCCGCCCTGAAATGTATCCCGACATTTCACTAGTAAACCATACTAGTCGTTTGATGGAAGGCGGGCCAATGAAGTGAGTGCACGGGTCAAAATTGATCCGTCTACCAAAACCTCGGCAACTCGAGGGATTCCGTCCGTGCCTGGTATCAACTTTAAAATGCGGCCTCGCCACCAGCACAGAGGGGCCAAATTAGGCTCCTTCATTAAAACAATGTCGCCCTCTACCGGAGGGTTAGTATGATCCGTCCATTTGACTCGCTGCTGCAACAAGTGGAGATATTCGGCAGACGAGCGCCTCCAGAAATCCTGACTCATCTGTTGCAGCATCTGCCAACGCGATAGCCGAGAAATACCTTGATCCCGCCAAGGATACTCTGGGAGGGCAGTTACCGGCTGCCCGATTATGAAATGGCCCGGTGTCAACACGTCAATATCATTTGGGTCCTGAGACACTGGGCATAGTGGACGGGAGTTCAAAGCGGCTTCCACCTTACAGAATATGGTGGCCAACTCTTCAAACGTAAGAGTGGTCTCCCCCACTACTCGCCGTAAGTGTGTCTTGGCCGATTTGACCGCGGCCTCAAATATTCCGCCCCAGTGCGGACAGGCTGGTACCGAAAACCGCCATTCTATGCCCCGTTGGGCACAGCCCTGACCAATTTGGTCACTGTGTTGTTCCAGGAACTCAGTGACGTCACGCAGATAGTTTGCAGCACCCCGATAGTTCGTTCCGTTGTCCGACCGAATCAAGGACGACACTCCACGCCTTGAAACGAATCTATCCAGGGCCGCGACGAAGGCCTCGGTGGTCAATCCCGACACCACCTCCAAGTGCACCGCCTTGGTCGCGAGGCACACAAACACACACAAGTATGCCTTGGTCAATTTCCTGTTCTTGACCGCGGCTGACTTTATCAGAAAGGGTCCCGCAAAATCCGTGCCGACCCCGACCCACGGCCTCGTGTATTGTACTCGATCAGCCGGCAGATCACCCATCTGCGGCTGCATGGTAGATGCCTTTGTCCGGTAGCATGCTACACATTTGAATATAACGCTCCTGACTGCTCTCCTCGCGGACAGGATCCAAAATTCCCTTTGTAGAATTGCTAACATCGCACCTAGTCCAGCGTGCGCGTTGCTAACATGACGATGTGTTATTATGAGCTCGACAAGGGCCCCGCCCTTGGGAAGTAGTAAGGGATGGCGTCTCCCGTAGGACAGGTCCGACTTCCGGAGTCTGCCCCCCACGCGGATTAGACCATCCTGATCAATAAATGGGTTCAATCTGGCGACAGCACCCTTCAACTTAGCGCGTCCCGAGTGCAAGGCTTGAAGCTCAGACTTGAACCTGTCCTCCTGGACTAGGCGAACCAGATGACGCATAGCAATGCGCCGATCCTCAGCGGTCGCTACCGGCGCGAGCCTCTTCTGCTGGGGATGGCAACAATTGTGGATGAACCGCAACATCCAGCTGGTGACACCCAACAGCTTGTCCAAGCTGCTGTAACGGCGCAGCAGCCAGTCAAGATCCAGCGCGGGTTGCGCCGTCACTGCGTGTACCAACACGCCTGGCAAATCCTCAACCAGGCCTGGCTCAGGTGTACTCGGCCAGGTCGACTCTGGTTCCAGTAACCACTCTGGTACCCACCAGAGATGATGACGTATGAGTTCGGGGGCGGTGCAGCCGCGTGAGGCACAATCAGCCGGATTGAGCTCACCGGGCACATGTCTCCAGATTACTGTAACGTCCAGGTCCTGTATCTGGGCCACCCGATTTGCCACAAACACCTCCAGAGTGTGTGGCGCCGCCCGTATCCATGCCAATGCCACTTGGCTATCCGACCACGCGTAGGTATCCCTGATGTCTACCGTGGCCGCCAGTTCTTTGCTCACGTGGCCGAGGAGTCGAGCCAACAAGTGAGCCCCGCATAACTCCAGTTTCGGGATTGTGAGTCTGGCCTTGATAGGAGCCACCTTGCTTTTAGCCAGTAGCAATCTGACCTGTACTCGGCCCTCCGAGTCTGAGGTCTTTAAGTACACGACTGCTGCAAACCCGCGCTCTGATGCGTCACAGAAGCCATGTAAGCTCGCACGGTACCTACCCGGGGGCAAAATGCACCTCGGCAGGGCCACCTGATTGAGCTCTCCCATCGTTGTGACCAGACCCAACCAGTCATCAAGCGGGCGGCCATCCAGCGGCTCGTCCCACGAGACACCCAATGTTCACAGTCTCTGTAGCAGGCATTTGACAGCAAACAGGACCGGGCAAATCCAGCCATTGGGGTCATACATCCTAGCCAGAGTAGACAGACATGTCCGTTTAGTCCAAACCTTCAGGGGATCCAATCCAACTCGGAAGGTGAAGATGTCTGCCACAGGTTTGTACTGAATCCCGAGTACAGCAACCATTTCAGGGTTTTCCTGATCCTCAAAGAGGTGCGGATTCTGTTGGTGATCATCCGGGATCCCTTCCAACAGACGTGGGTCATTCGACACCCACTTCCGCAACTCGTATCCTCCAGTGGCGAGGAGGGCGATGAGCTCGTCCCGCAGCCGGATCGCCTCCTCGATTGTAGCCCCGCCCGTGCACACGTCATCAACATACAAGTCACGTGACAGCACGGCGGCGGCACGTGGAAACCGGCTTCTCTCCTGCTCGGCCAATTCCAGAAGGGAGCGTATGGCGATGAACGGACTCGACTTTAATCCGTACGTGTTCGTGTTGAGCTCGTAAACGGTTACCGGATCATCTGGGCTCTCACGCCATAAGATGCTCATTCCCGTGACTACGGAGTGTCGGGGTAGGCCCAGTGTCTTAGCAACCCGAGTTGACACCAGTGTACCCTGGGCCCCTGTGTCCAAAAGGGCTCGTATCCGGACGTAGCCCTCCTGAGGGCACCAAATGCGGACCGCCGCAGTTGGCAACAGGACGGTAAGGAGTTCTGTTGCCTTATGGTGACTGTGGCAAGCTAGTCACGCGTTGTACTGGCCCGCGGGGGAGGGCGGCCCCGCCCAGTAGGGCGTGCGCAACATATAAGCACTTTGAGGCGGAGCATATCCCGCCGCCCTCCCGTACCGATGATACGGGGGGTGGTACTCCAGCCTCGGGTATTCGTGGAGCGGGGGCGAGAACCGGTTCGCCCTTGACTCCTGCACCGGCTCCCGTGCCGGTAATTGTGGCCTCTTCATAACCTGGGACTGCGGCGCCTGGGCCGCTGGAGTCCGGACTGCAGCCAATCCGGTGGTTGTCGTCGGCCCCTCCTGGTCGACCTGGGTTGGGGAGTTCACCCTGTCTGCGCACGCAGCACTTGGCGAACCTCGACCAGATGACCTACCACTTCCAGGTGGTGATGCTCTGGAGCCCCCGCCCGTTGGGCGCTCCACTCTCGGTGGGTAGCCGTCCCTTCGATTACACAGAAGGGTATGGTGTGGTCCTCCACACCTGGGGCACGCTGTGGCCCTAGGGCAGTCCCGGTACTGGTGACCCCCCAGACAGCCGTAGCAGCGTCTCCCTTCTCTCGCCCTCCGGCGGCGATGTCCTACGGACAGTTTGATGAACTGTGGGCAGTCGACCTCCCGATGGTGCTGCCCACATCCCAGCCAGCCAGTGTCTGGTGCTCCAGCTGTCACCGCATAGGCCTGCGTCGGCCCTCTGCGCTGCTGGGGCCTTCCCGTTCCCGAGCCGGGTGGAGTGCGTTCCGGCGCAGTCCTCCGGATCGTTTCCACCGAGGTCTCCGCGACCCTGGCCTCCCACTCCAGGAACTGGAGGAGATCGTTGAAGGTGGGGAGGTCACGACTCCCAGCCACTTGTTCCCGATTGAACCGGGCCCGCATCTCGGCTGGAATCTTATCCAGCACCAAGTGCAGGAGCAGATAGGACCACTGGTCCAGTGGGAGGCCGAGCAGCCGCAACGTGTTGGTCGCGACCTTCACCGGAAGGAGTATCTGCGACCTCAGCTGCGAGCGGCTGGTCACCCTGGGCAGTGTCAGTAGCTGCCTGACATGTGCGTCTGCCAGTAGACGCGTGTTTTGGTACCGCGATTCCAGCAGCTCCATCGCGGTATCGTACTGGTCACCTTCAAGGGGCAGGTGCTGGATAAGCGCCTTCGCTTCACCACGCACCGCCGTCAACAAATAGGCCAACCGCTGGACCTTTGTGAGATCCTCCCGTTGATCCACCAGGGAGGTGAACATATTCTTGAAGGCCACCCAGTCCTCCACCTTGCCGCTAAATTGCGGCAAGTCCAGTGTGGGGAGGCGGCCTGTAACCCCTTTTCCTGTGGGAGCCGCGGCTGTCGTGTGGGACGCCGACGTTCCTGATTCGGCCCTCCCGCTGTCCAGTTCCCCGACAGCCTGGATGACCTCGTTGTAGAGCTCCATGATCTGATCAAGGTCAGCAACAGCCTGATCTCTCCTCTTGGCCCCATCAGATCCAGATTCTGGGTCATCTGCATCCATCAACACGTGAAGGGCACCTTCGGCCCGAGCGAGGCGTTCCCGAGCCTCGCTGGCGCGCTGCCTGAGCGCGATCTCCCTGTCACCACGTCCTATCAGCGTCCTGACTGAGCTGAACCACCTCAGTTCAGCCGAGATGAGGGTTGTTGGTTTCGCTGGTGCCATCTCGCTATGTCCAGCAGTGAGTCAAGTACCCAAATAACACAATAAGGAAACCAAAATAACAAAAAACAAAACAAATAAACAACGGCAGTGACAGAATCCAGCAAGTCACAAACCGGTACACTTATTTAAAATAAACCGAAAAACCGAAAAAAAAATAAACAAAACAATATATTAATGCACTAACATTAAATATTACTTGACTCGGTTATCGACAAGTGAAAGCAAAATATCAATTTGTAAACCCGTATCGACTATCCGGAATCGATAAATCAGAATCAGAATTTGATGATGGTACAACCCTAGTGCATTCCGATGCACCGACCTACCTTCGCCAATTTTTTAATCTTTCACCCGCGAGATTATTTATCAAAAGTAGATTCCTAGATTTTAGTTTTAGATTTTGTTTCAGCCAACTCTGCTGCCAGAATGTTTAAATTTGGCAGTGGAAGCGTGAATGATAGGAAAGTTAGGCTGATCACTAAAAATAAACAAAAGAAAAGTACCTTACGCGCTTGGGCGTGACTTGCTTATTAATCCGAATTAATTAAACCCGTTTATGCCCCTTCTCATGAGATTCCTACACATCCCCTATTAATTCGGTGTCGGTCCAGCGAAGCACGCGAAGTCAGGTAGAAGGGAGGTCTTCACACAGGTTATTTCACTACAGAGTGTTCAATTGTCAATAAACTTTAAACTTTTATCCACTAGGCAACCGGGCCTCACTCACGATATTAATGCGCAATTATTCCCGAAAATTGAACGCGAATCGTATTAGAATGGTCTATCCCGAGACTTCACAGGTAATATCAAAAGGAATGCATCTAACCACGGCCGCGCGATTAAGCAGACTGCTCTCATGGCGTCACGCGCGTCCAAACCCGGTAGTGATGTACCAAAACTAATACTTGTCGATTATCCGAATCGAGTAAATTCAACGTGAATATATATTTGTCTGATGAATGTTTTATCCGAAACAAATGGCGAGCGATGCAAACTCGCGAGCGATGCAACGAACCTACTGGTGGCGAGAAGCGCCCTGGTACATTTTGGTACCTGGTAAACGAGCTAGAGCCAGCTAGTTATAGGTCGCGTCATATAAAAAGAACGCTGGAGGAGAGTGGATGGAGTAAACTTGCCCAACACGGCAAGCCAACAAACCAATCGCGTGCGCCGGACGCCGGACGACACCTCGCTCACCGCATACATCGATACATAGCTTACTGCGCAGCTCAACCGCCAGCGTTCATCTAACATGACGCGACCTGCGGCCCTACCGCCTATCTCGATTGCTATCGCTATTGCTATGGTTTATGACGTCATCTTGTCTTTTTGAATCGCCTAGCAAAGCAATGTTGATTTCACATGTCCAAGACCAAGACTAAGACAATGTCTTGGTCCATAGAATACATGTAAAAGCAATATCACTTTGCTTGGCAGTTCGAAAAGACTGGATGACGTCATAAACCATAGCCAATAGCGAAAGCAATCGAGTTAGGCGGTAGGGCCGCTGTACCGATAAGGCGTTCGAGAAGCTCTGCAATGTGGCCCTAAAACGAAGGTCTTCGACCAGTGTGTGACCAGTGACGACATATGTGTCCGAAACGTGGTCACTTGCCACATAGTTAATTCGTCACGTTTTTAAAACTCCATACATTCAAAGTTAATTCGTCACATGCATAAAAAAGTATTAGTTAACTCGTCACAGGTAGGTATGCGTTATAGTTAATTTGCCACAATTAGCAAAGTACCGACAGCAAGCAAAGTGATTTATTTATTTAGTGGTTTAAATCTACGCTAATATGAAAAATGCCGAAGAGTTTGTTTATTTGGTTTTATGACATGACGACAGGTTAGATTTACAAAAAAAAACCACTCTTGTAAAGATGAAGGTATGTACCATGGGCGGAACTGAAGCGGACAACAAGTTAAATACATTTATTTACTACAAATGTCTAAAGTATTCAACTACATACAGGGGTTTATTTATTTGAATTTAATGATGGCCAAATTATATAATTTAATTTTCTATATTACTCAATTTTATTTTTCTATTGTCATGTGATCTATGTATTGGAATGCAATGTATGAATTATTATTGAATAAATTAATGATCACTTGATCAATTCAAATAGGACATCATTTTTTTTTTAGCTGCAAAATGTTGATAGTTATCTTGAGTTCATTCATACCCTAGGAGGCTGTTGGTGCTTTTTAAATAATCCTTTATATGAGGATGAGAAAATTTACAATCAGACAGCTAGGTAGCACTCCTGCACATGCTTTTATCTCTCTCGCTCGCTGCAACTATCTCTTTCTAAATGTAACAACTAACCCTTTCGGTCAATGCATTCTTGTTATCAGTCCAGTGACTCACATGACCTTGCGAGAGGGTGGTGACGTGTTTTGCAAAATTACTGTGCAATTTTAAATGTTGTAATTTGTGCATCTTTGAAAAAATGGATAATCAGCCGGGAACAAGTACGGGAGGACATGGTGTAAGTATTTTTAAATTTAATTCTATACAAAAAAAAATATGTGCTATTTGTTTATTATTTTATCTCTCAAATGCTCTTATATAAAAGGAGTTCGATTTTAATAACAGTTATTAAACAATGATTTTATTTAATTTAACTTTAGATAGCCTATGGTTTTAAAACAAAATTAATACTTAACTGACCCCTCATTATTTTCACAGCAATGTCAATTTAATCAAGTGTTTATTTAATTGATTCTAGTAATTATAATCTGCAAGTTAAACTGCACTAGATCTAATACGAACTATTAATTATAATTAAATAAATATTTGAATAAAAGAGTCACATTTCTTATTTTATTTATTAGCAAAGGTACAGTTTAAAACTTTAGATATAATTTTAAATCATACCGTTTTATGCTGCTTGTCTTAACTAGACATGACGCATGACAAACTTTAAACAAAATGGCCGACGGCTCAGACGCCAGCGGTGGTGTGATTAATCATACATTGTGAAATTTGACATGTATTATGCTTATTGTTTTCTGTAGACAAACACAGTTACAAATTTCTATACTATACCCGTTTAGTTTTAAAGCATGTAGTAATTTTTATGGTGATTTTATAAAATGCTGACTATTTCCCGTGACTTCAATTGCGGCATTTATTTCCGTTGTTGTTAAGAGTAAAGAGTATTCTTATATTGAAAGAGTTATCAAATTCCGTCCAGTAGCTTTTTTTCCTCTTTATAGTATTAAGTATAGATAAATTTATGATACTATTTCAACACCTTTTCAGGTCACATTTACGAAAACTGAAAGGGGACGGAGAATGCTTGTGAGAGGTGGTTATATGTACACCTTTCATCGGGAAACTAAGCTTGGAACTGTTTGGAGATGTACGAATCATGCATGCAGTGCAAGTATAAAAATTTCGGAGAATCATAGCGTTCGAGTTTTGCATGAAGCGGCTCATAAGTGTAAACCAAATGTAGTGAAAACAGAGATTATCAAGACAAAGAATCTTTGTAAAGAAGCAGCAGCAAACACCAGCACACCTATGCCTCAACTATTTGAAGAAGTTTTTCAACCAAAAAAAGACGCGGGTTACGATTTATTAAGTGCCTTACCGAAATTTAAACACTTTTCAAGATCACTTTATATCGTAAGGAATCGTGAATTAAACGTACCCAAAACACATTTTGCTAAATGTGAAGATGTAATAATCCCGTTTAAATATACAGATTGTTTTTTATTATTTGACGACGACAGTGATCCTGAGAACAGAATAATAGCTTTCTGTACTGAGACAGCTCGTGAAGCTGTAAGAAATATTCGAACATATTTTTCGGATGGAACTTTTTCAAGCTGCTGTAAACCATTTTATCAGCTTTACTGCATACATGGTGATGTGAGAAGTGACGAAAACTTTACAAACGTAGTTCCTCTCATATACGTTCTAATGCCTAATAAGCAAGAACGGTCTTATGAGCGACTTTTTATTGCTCTCAAGAAAAATTTGCCATATTGGAACCCGGTGACAATGATTGTCGATTTTGAAATTGCAGTTATCAACGTCATAAAAAAAATGTTTCCACATATTAAACTACAAGGATGTAACTTCCACTTCAAACAAGCATTGGCTAAAAAAGCTCACGCCTTAAATATGAACAGCATCAACGAAAAGAGACACTTGGCTTTGTGTGCTGCATTGGCGCATGTAAAGCTAGAAGACATTGAAGACGGTTGGTTGTGGATTATGGAAGATGCGCCACAGAGTGAAACAGTAACAACATTTAATGATTATTTCGTATCCCAGTGGTTAGAAAATAAAAATATACAATTTATTTGGAATATACATGGTTCTCGTCATAGGACAATAAATCTCGCAGAAGCATGGCATAAGCGTTTGAACAATATGATGCCTCAAAAAAAACCTAGAATGCTTCAGTTTCTGGAAACACTCAAAAAGGAAGCTGATTATGTAGATACTAAAATAAAAAAATTGAATCTAGCCATACCATCAAACTTAAGAACGCGCAGGTCAATTGCATATGACAGGGAGTTAAAAACTCTTTTAGAAAATTATAATAACATGCCCCTGTCTGAATTTATATTGAAAATTTCTTATATGCAGCATTTTAAAGAAATGTAACATGGATGTAGTTAATTCTACATTTAAGATTTAAATTAATAATTTTAATGTATGATTTCAAAGGAAAACTAATGTTATAAACAAAAAGCAATATCTTTACTTTATATAATAAAAGTTCTTTTTACTATTGTTTTATTGTAGGTTGTTCTAATTTGTTACATAGATGTAGTTAATCCTATACTTAAGTTTTAAATTACGACTTTAATCTTTGATTTTAGGGGAAGGCAAGTGATGAATTATGACAAAAAATACTGTGATTTTATCTGTGATTCATTAAGTAGATATATTTTGTTTTTTTTTTTATGTTATACACGTAAGGTATATCAATAAGGTAGGTAGGTAGTAGGTAGGTTGTGCATGTTACCTAGGCAAATCAGCCGCTTTCTATTTATAAAGAGAACTGTGATTTTTACAAATTGTTACATAATATTTTAAATAAAACAGCTGTAAATTTTGAGAACCTTCCTAGAAATTAACAGCAAATTTATTTTTGTTTGCTTCTTCTTTGGTTATATTTGTACGTAATATTTAAGTAAATCATTCAGATAGAACTGTGATTTTTGTAATAGATGTAGGTAAGGTTAATATCCCAAAACTGTGATGAAAGAAATAAATGTTGTTATTTAAATTTTTGTTTAATTTTCTTGCTGTCTGTACAAAAATAATCAGTGTGACGAATTTACTATACTAAATATTAGACTGTGACGAATTAACTATAAAAAAATAAAAGTGTGGCAAGTTTACGCATACTTTTTTTCGTGACGAATTAACTTTGTGGCAAGTTTACGATAACCCATTACACTGAGCATAGTCTTAGTTTTGGTTGGAATATCTGACGTTGACATAGGCTCAAACATTTTTGCCGGAAAAATCCGACGGATTCTAGTCGGATTTTAGTTTTATACTTCTATAGGTGCCTAAAATTTTACGTGACTACTTAAGCAAGCCTCCGTAAGGTTAACTAAGCATTCAAAATGTAAATTTAGCGGTCATGTATTTAAAATATTGAACTGTGTTGCATGTGACACTAAGTTCAAGTAGGTATTACTTATTCTTGCCTAAAATGTAAACCTAAAAATTTTAATATCATGTTGCAAGCGTATGCAAACTGCGTAGTAAGTATTTTTTATTTTAAGTTAAATGCGCAAAGATTATATAGACATCTGAATTTTTCTGAAAATTGGTTTTTTTGGGAAAAAGATCATCACAAGAACCTAAAAAATATTAAATTCAAACCAATGCCACTATTATTGAAAATTTTCTATTTAAAGCATGTACACAGGCCCTCAGATAAAAGTATACCACTTTACCCTTATACTTACACCTAAGGTGGTATATTTTCTATGTGGTCCTCTGTACATTAGGTAATTTTACGTTGATAAAGATCAAGTTGCGTGCAGCATTGAAAATCCAGCTCAATCGGAGTTAGGAGAAATTATAATGAAACCGCTGCACTAGGGTCCTGCCCGGGTTTACCCGTAATATTTGTCGCTACCAGGATAGTTCAATAAATTGCTATTTCTCAGAACGTATTGTCCTTCAACCTTTGAGCAATGATTGGATTTGATTTCTGAATTTCTGAATATAAGTACCTAGGTACTTATATCATATTTTAATTTTATTAATTTATTATTCATACTTCCATACTAATATCATAAATACGAATATATGTCTGTCTGTTGCGCTTAGACCAATTTTGATAAAATTGGAATGGATATTGGTTCAAACAATAGGCTACTTTTGGGTGCGATATAGTTAGTTTGTTTACGACTATATACACAGAGTGGTTTTTGGTGGGATCATGCCCCCACATAACCACCAGCTTCCCGCTCAAGGCTGGGTGGTAGGCGAAGGCCTTTTCCACTTGTAAAAAAAAGGCTTTCAAGTATATGTCAATCCAATCCAATCCATTCAACTAATATTATAAATGCGGAAGTGAGTTTGTTTGTTATACGCTTTCACGTCCTATCTTCAGAGCCAATCTTCCTGAAATTTTGTATACACATACCTAGTTAGAAGTATGTATTGAGAAGGACATAGCGTACCTTTTAGCGAATCGGGCGAAGCTGCGGGCGATAGCTAGTATTTTATAAGATTTGCGAAGTATTTCAGAATGCATACATTTTTAAAAGTTACAGTCGATGATATTATTCAACTTTAATCAGGGAACATTTACTAGTAAAAATATTTAGAAAACAATTAAAATCTTGGACCTTGGTTAGATTTTTCGTATATATACAAGTTGTTTTCTGATGGAATAATTTGCAAGGTCAATCGACTCCGTATCTGTGTTAGTTTTTTGTAGAGATTCGTCCCTCAGAACAGAGAAATTATCCGAATAGAAATGTTTTGACGCGGATTTAGTTCCAGGATCAGTGTGGCTAGCGTATTCTCTCTTCTTACCTTCAATTCATACATGAAAACCACACCACACCTTATTGGAAATGTATTACATAGTTTACAACAAAGCCACCTAATATTATCGACCAATAACAGTGGCAATAATTGACTCAATCAAATTCCCCGCCCATTTTTGCTGTATGAAACGTTGGCTTGCAAGCCAAACCAGTGACACGCTTTTAAATAAATACTGTGTTCGCCCCCCGCAAATGTTTGACGTTTAATTTCCATTGGGATTAATCACAATTAATAATTTAATTGGGTTGGTTGAAAGCTCGACCATGTACACTGTGGTGTCGAAATTGATCCTGTATGTCTTGGTATCATTGTTTAAAAAACACTGCCACTCAAACCACAATCGTTTATTTATACTCAATTGGAGTACTTGATCAATGAACCCTGCACACCTAGAGTTTTTCTAATTAGACGAAGTTTAAGTTGGCCCTAGTAAACAAATGGAAGTCGGTTTTTTGTATTGCTTTTGTTAACATTTAATTAGCGGTCCCCTTTATAACTTGTTCCAATTTTATAAAAGGAGGAAAAATTGGACTTTTTCTAATACCTACATACTTAAAAGAATTCATTAAAAAACATCACGCCATTTAACACTAACAGACCAATATATTGTTTACATTTTTTTAAAAGCCAAAGTAAATTCCTTACCGTTCCCGTTCATGACTGGTTCGACCTTAACATGCAACACTGGGTACTCAGGGACGGATCCAGGCACATTGACACTCACTGATTGGTCCTCATCTATGTCTATCACATGCACATCACCTGCGTTCGTCACCCGCGGCGTCGACATCTCAACTGTGGCCGCGCGTATAAAAACTACAACATGCAGCGGAATATTTTAAAATTAATTAATATTTATAAGCATGGTTTTTTTGGCATTTACGAATAATTGGCAAAAAATATATGGAAAAGTCACTTAGTATATTGTATATATAATTTATGGTCAATTACAGCTTGGCCTGGCGCCGAACAAACCTCGCTTCATACTAATGGCTTTATATTCATGGCATAATAATATTATGAAGGCTTGATGTAAGTAGTACAAGTAAAAATCAATTGTATTGCGTTCCGCTATTTGGTTATATTAATGAAGACACGTTGTCGGTATCGCCATGCAAGTGCAACTTGAACTTGTGGCTAGTGTGATAGTACTACTTTTGTCAAAATCATTAATCATTCATTAACAAGCAAGCGTGGTTTCTGGCTTAAAAGTAAGAAAAGATCAGCCTCTCTGTTTGTGGATGTCATAAAAGATGAAATAAAGGCGAAAGAGGCCTAGTTTTACTACGATCTCTTAGCCGTCCTCTTTTAATCACATTGCGCTAGAAAAAGTGAACTGAAGTGAACCCCGGGATATCGCTATGATTGATTAGGAATGCTTGTGAAAAGCGAACGTAAAAATCAAATCAAATTTAAATTAAATTTACCAAATTCGGTCCTGGATTTGTTTTTTTTTCCTGTGGTATATTACTTTTAGTCTAAAATTTTAAAAAAATCCTCGGTGTGATACATCGGGAATCGGTAAGATTAAATCTTAGCAGGTAGCCCCTCATAACTCCGGAAAACTAAGAATTTCCCTTTGCGACGTTTGTGTTCCTGCAGGGGCACAAACGTCGCGGGAGGGAACGAAAACACATGTGTTTTCGTTTTTTCATCATACCAAACACATTTATTTTAATTAATTTTTTGGACGAAACTGCTTTCTTTATTCTTTAGAGAAAATTTAATGGCATCGTATTTTCAAAGAGCATAAAACTAATTAGATTAAATCCTCCGCTGTACCACCTATTTAGTCTGGGATAAATTACTGGCAGAAGTTTTGATATAATAGATCTATGCTCAAATCTACTTATTTTGAGATCAAAGAAGTTCGAATCGCGCGCGGTCTCTGACGCAATTTTTTTTTAAATCTATGTTTGAGATAGTATCGACATTTAAAGATAAAGGAGTGAAAGTGTATTGGTATGTAGTAGCCATCTAATATGTTATTAATATTTATAAACCAGTTTTCATGTAATGTTACCCAGAGTAAGTAGGTATCAATTAACGTTTAGGTATTTACTAGATGCCATAACTGTCATTATCAACTACTTAGTTACAGATAGTGTTACAAATTGTTTTGATAATTAGGCTGTAAATTGGAAATATATATTTATCTAGTAGTTAGTGTCGCGGTTTTCCCGTCGTACCGTATGCACCATTGACCCCGCACCATCAATGGTGCAGATGAGACTAATTAGTTCGATTTAAAGAGGTTTAATAATGTTTGAGTTGCTCTATTTTTCAAAAAATGCTATGCCGGAGAAAGTCTCGTCAAATCGATATTTATTTTTGAGATAACGTTGATAAACACAGATAAGTACAAATTGTTTATTTGTCTTCAATTTTATTTATTTGTATTTTTTTTTTAGAGAAGATGTTTATTTAATGAACACAAATTTATAATTATTATACAATCTTAAGAACTATCTATATACACACTTAAAGTTAAAATATATATACATATACATAGAAAAAAAAAACAAACATATAAAACACT
The DNA here is from genome assembly GCA_947044815.1 of Apomyelois bistriatella. Lineage (NCBI taxonomy): Eukaryota > Metazoa > Arthropoda > Insecta > Lepidoptera > Pyralidae > Apomyelois > Apomyelois bistriatella. The sequence continues at coordinate 3,466,999 of OX345705.1, forward strand.
ACGCATCGAAATACTCCTCCGCATCACTATCAACTGGAAATGTGCCCAGAGGGCTGGCAGCATTGCCACGCTGTATGGCAATGCTTAACCTTAACCTTATATGGAAAAAAGAACCGTTAAAAAAGCTAAGTGTAGATCTCACAGTAACAGTGGCGGCGGCGGCGCGGCGGGCGCTTTCACGGCTAAACCGTTGGACCGATTTTGATGTATGTATATTGTTAAAGACCGGGGATCAACAGGTTACTTTTAGGCGCGATATATCCGAGTACCACGGGGGCAGAGCCGCGGGCTATGACTAGTTATGTTATAGGTAGATGTCAATTCAAGAATCCAGTTGTGAATAAGTTACGTTTCACATAATTGCGGGAACCAGGAAAACGGTAGGGGCGTTCCGACCACTTACCGCTCGTTATTACACTGCTATGTAATCTGATTATGTGTTATGCGATCTTTGTACCGAATGGGTAATGATTACGAGGAAAAATAACGTCTTATCGCCGGATACTGGAACTCCTAGCTTAGTAATCTGCGCTGGAACATTTTTTACTCAGCTGAAAAATAAGTGTTAACCATAGAATTAGGAAATCGCGCGCGGTCTCTACGCATTTTTTTTAATCTATGATTTTTATACCTAAGCGTTTTCTACCTAATAATTTAATGATAAAGCTTTTGTAAACTCAATCAATGTATGCAGCTGAACAGATTAGTTTATGTTTGTGATTTACCCTAGGCATAGATTAAAAAAAAATTGAAATTCTTTGGGCCTAGGTAACTTGTGTAGTTATGTTTGATCCCTTTCTCTGTTTACGTAAAAAGAAAAAAAAAAACAGTTAAAATAACTCTGCACTGGTGACGAATCCACCATTTCCACCAAGGAGTGTCGAGTCGATGTCAAACTAACGTTCGGCAAAGAGAAAAGTTAAGATACAACTATAGCACTTCTGGTTTTGAAGCTACGAGACTTGGGATTGGCATGAAACCGATTAAACGCTTAGATGATCGTACCTGCCCAGTTTATAAAACCGGCCAAGTAGGACCCGCACCGGAAGGGATCCAAACTATTATCTATACAAAACGGTAAAAAATAAATCTGTTGTATGGGGCCTCCTTAAATACCTATTTATTCTATTCTTTGATATGATTATATTCTGTAGCATTTGCTGTTATATAGCGGTAACAGAAATACTACACCTGTGAAAATTTTGACTGTAACTATAACAGTTCATGGGATACAAACTGGTGACAGACGGACGGTCGTACGGACAAATGAGGCTTAGTAATATCCGTACCAAAGGGTAGAAACGGGGGTCCATTGGGTACGGAATCCTAAGAATTACATGTGTTAGTATTACAATTTGTTTGGTCATCATTACATATATCTATACTATGAAGGTCTTAGTATTTTCTCGTAGAATAGGTAATAATATAGTCAGACCGGTTTTGCTGCTAACATTATTATATAACGACAATCTGGGTTGCACTTGTCATACCTGTTCTAAGGCCGCGTTTTAATACACAGGCGACGGAGTGTTATTATCGCCAATTAAACTACGTCAGACCTTGTGGATCTTTAGAAACTCTTATACCGGTCGATTCGAAGTTATAAATCCTTCAATACCGCACCGCCCTTACTTGGCAAGTAGAATTGTAGCTTTGAAACGCTGAGACGACGGATTATGCTGACTACTTATTTACAACCATTTTTTATTCACGTTATTTTCAACTAGCGACCCGCCCCGGCTTCGCATGGGCATTAAACCTTCCTCTTGAACCACTCTATCAATAAAAAAGCGCATCAAAATCCATTGCGTAGTTTTAAAGATTAAAGCATACAAAGGGATATAGTATAGGGACAGAAAAAGCGACTTTGTTTTATACTATATAGTGATGCTCTTTGTCTTTCCGAGAACCGTGTGACATGAGCAGTGGTTCATTTCATTATGAATGCAGTGTAAATGTACAGTTAACAGCGCGTCACACATTCCAAATTCATTGAAAATCAGCTTTTAACACCACGCCATATAGGTCTTAGAAGATTCAGGATTGGATGGAACGTTGTTAACTGTACTTTTTGAAATAGTGGGCCACATATACCTTGGGACACAGAATATATAAAAGTACCTACTACTACGGAGTAAGGTGGTATTCTTTTCTATGTGGTTCACTGTACCTCCATACTAAGTAGCACTTCATTGGAAGTTCTCATAAGCAGAACGGTGTAATTACACGTCGATCAATGCATACTTAATAGTCTTCGTTTTGTGGAGTGACTTACTTACTGAGGCTAAACTAAGTAGTAAACTTACAAGAATGACCGGTAACACTAAACGTATATTACATTGAACTTATGCCTAAACATTGCTTCTCTTTGCTTCCGATTAAAAAAGAATTGCTTCCATCGTAAATGTGAAGAAATAAAACATTTTTGGGTGACTGTTCATTCTGACATCTGAATGGCCGGTCACCTAGCCGTAGTGTCTTTGCTGCGTGGAATTCATAAAATCTTCATAAGCCAATAATTGCTGCCCATTTGTTTCCTTCAAACGTAGTATAAGTACGTGATTTTGAAATTATGACGGAAAACAAAAAATAAAATAAAAATCTAACTTCTCCAGTTCTTGACAAAATTAGATGAGCAATAATGTTACTAACGAAATTAAACCGAACAAGTGCGAGTCGGATTCACCCACCCAGCTGAAATTTCTTTGACTAGGTAGAGTGATTCAAGAGGAACGTTTTTATGCCCATGCGAAGCCGGGGCGGGTTGCTAGTTAAATTATAATCACAACTAACGTAACTGACGAGTGTCTAACTACCTAAAAGATATGATTAAAATAAAATAAATATAAACAACATATTTGATTGAACGGAAATTAAAAATTAAGTATGAGCGTAGTATACAAAATATAAAAAATATGTAATTTATATAGCCTATGTCTTCCTTTTGGCTTCGTCTTAGTCGGGTAAAAAATGGATCGTGGTTTTACTTGCTGCTTTTTCGCATAAAACTGGCTCCCGTTGGAATTTTGGGATATAATTCTTAGTATTAAACTGTCAGTGGAAAAAGACCAAGTCAGTAGTACATAAAGTGCATGGATATTTTTTCAGACCCGAAATCGGCGAGGGTATATGACGAGAGTGATGAGTGTGGAGGAAGCGTGAGAGGTATGTAAGGATCGTAGCCAATGGAAATCTCTAGTCTCTGCCTACCCCTACGGGAGACAGGCGTGATAATATGTATGTATGTATGTACTAATGTATACTAATGTTAACGTTTACATTAGTTAACGGCATCTAGTGGCGAGTAGCAAAATCAAATTACATTTATACGGATTTAAAACTGTTCTCGGCTTGAAAATTAGATGGCACTACTTACTAACTTCTAATGCTAACTAAATAATAGAATAAGTTTAACAATTTGTACTCTTCGCTTTGATATTTATACATAATTATAACAAATTATATCTTAGTAGTTTGTGTTTGATAGGTATTATATAAATAATAGTCATCAATGGATAGCTTACCTAAGTACTTACTTGAAATATTACTTTTGCTTAAAATTTAATAGGATAACTCGTTGTACATAATTTTAAGTCTCATATTAAGATAGTAATCGTATATGAGAATTCAGCGCCGCGCAGCCTTTTCCTTTCAACTTGAGCGGAGATCTGTGTTTGTCTAGATATTGTAAATAGGTAAGTTATTAAAAAATTTTTTTTAAAAAATATTCAAATTATATTCTATTAAAATCACAGTTCATCTCTTGCCATAATGTGTTTCACTACCCCCTCACTATCGGCTATTCTGGAATATTTCTCCAGAAAAATATTCCAGAATTCTTCCCGTATACCCATCGGATTATCATTCATTTTCAGTTTCTTGGTGATATGTAAGTAGTTTATTCCCTCTGCACCTTTTTGGACTGGTGACCAACGGAAATCTTTTAAAAGGCTATCTTGAACTTTCTGTTGTGGCGTGGGGTCACTGTAACGACAATAATGAACTTATTATTATAAGAATAGAATACAAAATAGTAAAATCATGGGATCACAGCGTACAGGCTCCGCTGGTTTTAAGGGGCATACAACTCCTAAAACTAGTCGAATTTCAACCGTGTTTTGTCGTTAATTTTTTTAGTAATTTACGTTTTTTACTTATAATTAAAGTTTACTTAAGTACATACATATATAAGGAATTTTCAGCTGCGCTATATTTGTTTATTTTGGAATTATTACTTACTACAGCAGTTTTATTAAGTTTTTTAATTGATGTTAGATAAAAGAAATACCTACCCTATTTTAGCAAAATTCGTCCACATGCGAACCATCTTCTTTAATATTTTAATCTCAGCTGGTTTTGTATCTAGTTTGATTAAAGGTGGATATTTTTTGGAAATTCGAGAACATAAGTGTAGATAACACAACTCATAAAGAATAGTGGCTCCTTTATTTTCCAATTTGGAAATCATAGACAGTCGAGTAATGTGCATGGTATTTTCATTAAGCATTCCATAAAAATCAAACATATAATAAAACACTGGAGATACTAATTCACTGTTAAGCTTTTTTGCTGCAGTATTTAAAGCAAAAACTTGTAAAGCATCACCAATATAATTGGCGTATTCCAACATGTTTCTCGGATTTATATGCCCATCTTTGAAATAAAATTTTCGCACTTCTCCAATTGCATACTCATATGCGGAGCTGTTGACATCAAACCTAAATCCAGCCCTTATTGGAAAGTTAAAAAAGAAGTCTTCATTCAGTACATCAATCGTGTCTGGTCGAAGTAAATAAGGCGATGCTAAATCAAGTCCTTCGTTAGAATTGAAGCCAATAAGAACCGGTACATCATTGATTATTTTGCTTTTTTCTGGATAAGCTGTCAGTAATGCATCTTCGTTTTCTGGTTCAATAACTGGAGCAAAAGGAAACATGGCCATTTGATAAATTTCTAAGGGTTCAGAATAAATAATGGCAGCTTCTTGTGAAAGTAAAGTATAAACATCAGTTTTCTGCAATTCTTCTAATAAAGTCTTGCTATCATCAGTTGTCACGTTAACTAGTTCACCCAGTTTGAATGCGGTTCGTTTAGGGTTTGGATGAAAAAATATTGATTCAAATGCACTTCCACTTTGCATTATAATAGAATTGAACAAACCCCGAGCTTGTTTGACGTAGAGTAATATATTAGCCATGATTGCTCCTCCTCTGCTGCCCATCATAGTGACTCGATTAGGGTCTCCACCAAATCGATTGATATTTCCTTTGATCCAATTTAAACCCAAAATAAAATCACGTATTCCGTTGTTTCCGCAGATAACTTCATCTTCTGTTGTCAAATAACCAAGGATTCCAAGTCGATGGCTAATGGTAACCACAATAACATCCTCTTCCATGAAAAACACTGGTGAATAGGTTTTTGTTCCATTAAATCCAGATCTGAAATTGTCATTGTAATCAAATACGACTACTGGTTTAGATCCTTCAAGGTTAGGAGTAAATACGCTTGTGTAAAGACAGTCTTCAGAACCAGATATCCCGTAAGGTTCTTTAAGCCGCATACGGGAACTAAGTTGTAGGCATGTAGGTTTATTTTCATGAGCCTCATACATTCCTTCCCAGCCAGTATGTGCAACTGGTGGCTGAAATTTGAAAATTTTTGATAATGAATTATAAGATTTTGATTTTAGATAATTTAAAATATTGATTGATGTTATTAGCTGTACTGTTATTTTTAATTATATAAAAAAATAGAATTAGATTATAAAAAAAACTATAAAGACTTTTAACAAATATTTTATCATCGGAAAAGGACTATTAAATCTATTTACTCCAAAGGTTGATTTTTAGACAAAGCTTTAAGCCCGTCTATTATGCAATACGAATTATAATGATTTCTTATGTTTTCGCGATTGTTACACATTAAATTAAACTATTTTATACGGTTTTCTATCGCGTTTATTGCTTACTTATTTATACCTAACGTTTCAAGCACTTTACAGAGCTCATGGTCGCAGGCAGACTGAGTTGACATTCGTCTGTGTCATTTGTTTCTGATGTCACAAGAATACAAAACCATAGCTCATAAATCATTGAAAACTATTTCGATTCACACAGTATTGGCTGACAGTATCAAAAACACTTGTAGTCTTCCGATGAGTTTGAGATTTTATTAAATTGATAACTGGGTCCCAAGCTGGTGGTACTTGCCATCCATCCTCTCTATTGAAATTAGGATGTTTTTTAATTTCGATCGCTTCACGTATCATCCTTGGTATAAATCTGTTTTCTTTTGCAAGGACTTGAGGATTATCAAAACGCATGTAGTGGTTGGATTTGTCAAGTGAGTGTTCACAGACTGCAGACTTGGTTGAGCGTCTATGTTTCATGTCAGCAATATGTTCTTTGATACGGGTACCAATGCTTCTCTTTGTTTGCCCAATGTATGATAAACCACAGTCACAGTCAATTTTATAAACTCCAGCATCTTGCAATGGGATATTGGATTTAACAGGTCTTAAAAGTTGGTTTATTTTCTTATGCGGCTTGTAGTAAGTCTTGATTGAAGCTCGCCTAAGTATGTTACCAATCTTGTCTGTGACTCCCTTTATGTAAGGTAAGATGGCTGGGAAACGGTCAACTGTGTGTGGCTTGGGTCGACATCTGTGTCGTATGTGTGGAAGGCTGAGTTTGTTGCTTCTCAAGACAGACTTGACTCGTCGAAGCTCTTCTTTGAGATGGTGGGTGTAAAGTGTAAATCGGTTGTCAATTTATCAAAACAAACACCGATACACCAACTAGCAATCGAAGCACTTGAAAATGGATTAAATTATGCGGTTGCACCCAGGAAAATACCTTTTGAACATATCATCTGTTCGATAGAAAATGTCTTAGTCAAGAATCATTTGAAGAAGGAAGATTTGGAAGCGATACGCCAAGATGTGTCATCAGTACTTAGACATAGCAAACCACCAAAACCGAATCTTCCTCGTGAACAATATCTTGCACTTACCAACCTACGCAAGAACCCAGACATTACTATCATACAAGCTGACAAAGGAAACTCAACTGTTATAATGGACACATCTGATTATAAAACAAAAATAGAACAACTGTTGTCGGATGAAAATACATATAAATTAGTCAAAACCGATCCAACTAACAAGATCGTCACTAAAACTAAAGAATTAATATCAAAATACTCCGAGCAATTAAACCTGGACATCACGTCACTCGTGCCTTCCTGTGTGAAACCACCTAAATTATATGGCCTTCCCAAAATACACAAAAAAGATCACCCATTAAGACCTATCGTGAGCCAAATTGATTCGCCAACATATAAACTAGCACAACACCTGGCGAGAATATTAACAAAACTTCGTGGTCATACCAATACTTATGTCAAGGACTCTTACCATTTCATCAGCTTAATTAAAGACATACAACTAACTGATGATGACACAATGGTTAGTTTTGATGTACAGTCATTATTTACCAGCCTTCCTTTGCATGACTGCATTAACATTGTCAAGAAAAGGCTTGAGGACCAGCACCTACCTTAAGAATATGCAGAGTTACTTGAACATTGCTTAACATCAGGCTATCTATACTCGGAAAACAAATTTTACATGCAAATTGACGGTGTGGCTATGGGGTCTCCAGTCTCTCCCATTGTTGCTGATATATTCATGGAAGACCTTGAGGAGAAGGCTCTTTCAACCACCCTGGCTATGCCGAAGATGTTCAAACGGTACGTAGATGATACTTTTGTTGTACTCCCTAAAACTCAAGTCTCAGTTTTATTAGATCATTTAAATTCCATTAATAGTAAAATTAAATTCACAATGGAATCTGAGAATAATAATTCTTTAGCTTTCCTTGACATTTTAATAATGAGAAATCCTGACAATAGTATTGGTCACACCGTGTATAGAAAGCCAACCCATACCGATAAATACCTCAATGGAAAATCTCATCATCATCCATGTCAGTTGGCTACCGTAGGCAAATCTTTGTTTCAGAGAGCACAAGGCATCTGTGACACCCACCATCTCAAAGAAGAGCTTCGACGAGTCAAGTCTGTCTTGAGAAGCAACAAACTCAGCCTTCCACACATACGACACAGATGTCGACCCAAGCCACACACAGTTGACCGTTTCCCAGCCATCTTACCTTACATAAAGGGAGTCACAGACAAGATTGGTAACATACTTAGGCGAGCTTCAATCAAGACTTACTACAAGCCGCATAAGAAAATAAACCAACTTTTAAGACCTGTTAAATCCAATATCCCATTGCAAGATGCTGGAGTTTATAAAATTGACTGTGACTGTGGTTTATCATACATTGGGCAAACAAAGAGAAGCATTGGTACCCGTATCAAAGAACATATTGCTGACATGAAACATAGACGCTCAACCAAGTCTGCAGTCTGTGAACACTCACTTGACAAATCCAACCACTACATGCGTTTTGATAATCCTCAAGTCCTTGCAAAAGAAAACAGATTTATACCAAGGATGATACGTGAAGCGATCGAAATTAAAAAACATCCTAATTTCAATAGAGAGGATGGATGGCAAGTACCACCAGCTTGGGACCCAGTTATCAATTTAATAAAATCTCAAACTCATCGGAAGACTACAAGTGTTTTTGATACTGTCAGCCAATACTGTGTGAATCGAAATAGATTTCAATGATTTATGAGCTATGGTTTTGTATTCTTGTGACATCAGAAACAAATGACACAGACGAATGTCAACTCAGTCTGCCTGCGACCATGAGCTCTGTAAAGTGCTTGAAACGTTAGGTATAAATAAGTAATACGAATTATTTCAATTTTGTGCATTAAGTTGAATTACAGTTGACAATAATGGTTTATGTTTCTGAATCTTCAAAACATCGATATCCATTGCAATTATTTCTTTTAGATAGATAAATTAATAAATAGTCACCATATAGTATAACTCACCTTAAATCTTAATTTCTCTGTAGGAGGTACCGCATATGGTATTCCTTTAAAAGCATAATAACTTTGATTGTCAAAAAGAGTCTTTTCCACTGTACCTGACAATAATCCTTGTTCTAATTGTACTTCAACTGTTTCAACGTCAGTAGATATAGTAAATTTTACTAATATTAATGCTATAAATAAAATGCGATGCATTTTGTACTACAATAAACTATTTGTTTAATTGGAAAACATTACTACACTGATTATGATTAGTTACCATTGAGCACCAAGATAAGAGCAGAAACCTACTTACGTGTACATTTTCGATTATCTGCGATAATACTTTCTTATCAGTTTTATAGTTTTAACTGGGAATTTGCTTCTGTTAATCCGTTCGGATGTCAAGATGAGATAAAGTTTGAATTATGGTTCATTTTATTATTATGTTGTCATGGGAAAACACGGATTTTTATGTAATTTAACAGGGCAATGTAACGCATATACGCTACTTTTGAATATTATAATGTGAACTTGTAAAATTATTAACAACACCTTACGTTGACCCATTACTTAGACTTATTAAATGAAAATTCTAAATTTTTAATACTGTTTAATTAACAAAAAATATTTGTATAATATAAGTTAATTGAGCTATTTCAGAGTTCATTTTTCTCATCCCTATTAACATGATTATTCTCACTGTCGTCGTCATCTTCCTTCACGACACCATCAACCGCGAGATTTTTGTATTTTTGTATGAAATTGTCCCAAAATGTAATAACTTCATCATTGATTTTATTTTTCATCTCTGGTTCTTCATTAATGATCAAAGTATCCCTGTTTTCTTTGGTTGCTGGTGTCCACACAAAATCTCCAATGGTTGGATTTGGATTTCTAAAAAAAAAATAATCTTAAATACCTATCCAAAGTCGGTATACCACTCATTTTTGCTAACCTGATTGCATCTTAAGCTGTAGAGTATTTTTACAAACAAGGGTTAAGGGGGATTTGACACTTTATCCAGTTCGTTATTTTAATATATTTTTTGACCAACTGATTACTTTAAGTAGTTATATCAATTAAACTATATTCAAAAGTCTACGTATTTATTTATATAACTGTAAATAAAATCTATGGGAATGTCGGTGAAACATGAAAATATGAGCTTTTCTACCTTAACGCTTTGATTATCCCTAATGTTATTACTACTATTGACCGAGCGAGCGAAGCGAGCGAGTTCTCTAAATCGAGTTGGGAGCAAAAACACATTGTTTGTATGTATGTATATTTGAAACGCCATAACTACCGAACCGATGGTCCGATTTTGATTAAATTTGGTAGGCATGTAGGAAATATCAGTAGTATTTTCAAGTTCGCTGGGCATCAAAATCAGTTCAGTAGTTTTTGAAATATTAATAAAAATGTTCACGATTTTGTAGTTAACGAAACCACAGCGCGTTCTTACTTTGGATAGCGCCAACTAGGTCTTACTTAAGGAACTGAAACAGTTCAGTTATAAAATATCTCGAAATAAAACTAATAGTCGCGAGGTCTACTACTAGCGCGGCGAATTACTAGTATTTTGTGCATATATCAGACATTCACAGAAGGAGAGAAAGTATTATCTTTGACTACATAGCGGCTGGTACGATATACATTTTTTAGAATGCTTTAAGTACTAACCTCGTTTTTGCAAAATTGGACCACATTTTAACCATATTTCTCAAAACCTTCATATCTTCAGAGTCATCTTCTTTCATAGCTTGCAAGTAAGTTTTTTTGATTGGCTTGCATAAAAATAAGTAGCATATATCATCTGATATTGATGCTCCCCATGAACCATCGAGTGTCATAGCATCTTTCAAAGCAAGTTGTTTTCTGTAGTTAAATTCCCCGCTATAGTCAAAAGTGTAATAGTACACAGGAGCTTTTGAAACATTAACATATTTTCTGACTGTGTAGTCCAAAGGATATAAGCCAATCATATCAGTTAAATAAGAAATATATTCTCCTATACCTCCTACTCTCACATATCCTTCCTCAAAAAAGTATTCTTTCAGTTCTTCAATTGCTTCAAAATATTTACCACGATTTATTTCAAAATGATAATTCACTCTTATTGGAAAAATAAAAAGAAAATCGCGGTCAGCGAATGTCAGGAATGTTGGTTGTTTGTAGTATCTTTCACATAATTCTATTCCTTCTCTGGAATTACGACCAATCATGATAGGAATATCAATATTGATTTCACCTTCCTCTGGCAATTTCGTAATCACAGCATCAGGATGATCATGTTCTATGACTGGACCAAACGCTATGACACCAACTTGTTTAGCTCGTGGTTCGTCAGCGTGAACTGCATAGTCTTCTTTTTCAGTCAATTCCTCTGAAGAGAAATCACCCAATTGTTTGAGTATTGACGAACTAGTTTTTGCTATTCTTTCAAGTTTCTCCACAAAAGCTATTGCTCTTTTTTTAGCGTTACCATTAAAAAAAGCAGAACCCCAAGAGCTAGAACCTTGTATTATTGCGGCGCTAAATAATCCTTTCGCTTTTGGAGAATGTAATAATATATCTACCAATGCACCACCACCATCACTGCCCATAAGTGTTATTTTATCTGGATCTCCTCCAAAATTTTTAATGTTTGATTTAATCCAATTGAGAGCTAAAATGACATCCTTGATCCCGTTATTCCCAGGTATTAAGTCATCTTCAAAAGATAGGAAACCAAGTACTCCCAGTCTATGTTGAATAGTTACTAAAATCACATCTTCATTCATAAAGAAGTCAGGCCCGAACTCTTTTGATGAGTTGTGAGACATTTTGAAATTCTCATTATATAGAAATACTATAACAGGAAGGTCAAGAGGTTGGTCTTTCGGCAGATTTGGAGTGTGTATACTTAAGTGAAGGCAGTCTTCGGTTCCAGAAAAGCCATATCTCGGTCTTGCTCTTATTGATAAATTTTGTTGTGAACACGGTTTCTTTTCCTTTTTAGCGTTCAAAACTTCACTCCATCCTTGATGTGGTTTTGGTGGCTGAAACAGTCGGAGAATACATATTTTCATATCTGTTTTAGGTCTCAGGTTGGTAAAAATTCATATAGTAGAAGACTTGTTTGGAAAAGGAAATTATAATTGACAAACGAATTACATATATGTAATACAAATTAATTTAAATCACAAATTTTTAAAAATGAAATAACTATAATGTAAAAATCAATTACTTTGAAATTATTTTCATCATTGTAAGTATCGGGTAATCCGTTCTCTTTCCTCCTCTTTCCATTCGTTATGTTGTTTGTTTACATTTATAGTGACGGTAACCACTTACCAACAGAGTAAGTATTATTCAAGAAACGAAAGAGAAATCTCAAGGTAAATCTGCAATGCAAAGTCGCTTTCCTCATAGCTGAGGGTCGTGACCACCATAATCTAGATTACCAGATGTTTCTTCCAAACTGATATATTCTGGTACTAGTGTATGACCTCCTTGGATGTTATATTTAACCAAAACTGTATTTTATTAATGACACTTACCATAAATCTTAGTTTTCCAATAGGCGGTTCCGCGTACGGAATGCCCATAAACGAATAAAAGTGTTCATCTTTAATGATAGACTTCACTTCCACTCCAGCTACCTTCCCACTATTGGTATCAACAACAACATCTCCTGTCACCAAAGTAATGATAAAACAAAAGAATATTATAAGCCGTCTAGTCATTTTACAACAGTTCGATTGTATGAAATTATTTCTTTCCGCTAAATAATTATTTACTTGGACATGACGTGTCTTTAGTGATAAATAATCAATACTAATCTATATGTAATGCTAGTGTTACAGTTATTATCTATTGTTTGCGATAATTGCAAGGGATATTCGGAATATGATCCTTGGCAAGACATGTAAAGATTAATCATTTAGAGTTATTAAGTTACCAATTAATGTTTTAGGCATATTTTTACATAAATATTGGTCTGGTTTCCCTGTAATAATTATCACGGAGGTCAGACGGCGGCGGTGACTGGATTGTAAATACCATGGTAAGTTACTACTTGGTAGGTGGTACTTGTACTGCAGTTCCGCCAAATCTAGGACCATGACTAAAGCATACCCTGTGCTCTGAAGCGTAAGCTAAAGGTTTTACTGGGAAACACGCTCGAATGACAAATGACTTAGCAGCGTTTATGCGGTCCGATGTTGCCCCCAATGAATTAAGGTAAAAAATATTTATTATATACCTATCCATCTTAGCTTTCTTCCGGTGTCACTCCAAGACAAGTTTGGTAGCCCAAGGTCCGTGGTCCGGTGATAAATTAAGGACCAACAGGAAAAGTTACTAGGTGTGAAAAAGACTGCAATGGTATATTGTCCAATAAAGTTTAATGCGTATTCACAGTATCAATTTTTATTTCAAATCCCTATCGAATCAAATTTTAGTATGCAAGTGGCTTACGGTTACAGTTAACTCTTAAATGTAGCAAAATATCATAATTCGTCATTTTCACTTTTCCAGTCTCCAATCTTTATGCTTTTATGTTCCAATTTTTTAATAAATCGAGCCCAAAACTGGAATCTGTCTTTGTACAGATTTGATTTTACTTCGAAAAGTTTGTCTATATGCAAATATTGTTTCGTGTCCGAGTTGTAAGCAGGCCATTTTAGTCCTTCAAGTAGAGTGTCGTCATCTGGTGTGGGGTTTCTGAAACCAAAGTAAAACAACAGGTTAGGTAATCTTAATTCAATTGTTATATCTAGCCTTGGTTTGTACTTAGAGCATCCACATTTATAATGATAGTGGGGAGTTAAGGGATGGCCCTTTACACTTTACATCACTATGTAGATGAAATTTACACGGAGTGCTTAATTTCTCTGTGAAATTTTGTATGAAACGTTTTTCTATGGACGATAAAGGAATCTGCTGAATGTCCGGTATGATCTGGATTAATTACATTAAATGTCTACTTATACCTAAGTGTAGTTTCAGGGTAAAGTTAATTAGAGATAATTTTTTTGTTTATAATATTGTCAACTACATACGTATCACGTAATCATTATCACGTCTTTATCCCATACGGAGTAGACAGAGCCTAGGGCTATAAGACCTTAGGCCACGTTTAGCATGATGGTAGTTGAATATTATCACCTACTTACCCGTATTTGGCAAAATTAGCCCAAATCCGAACCATCTTCTTTAGTATTTTATATTCTTCAGATGAAGATTTGTGATGCTTCAAATAATCATCTTTTATGCTTGGACATTTAAACAGATAACATAGTTCATCTCCAGAGGCAGCCCCCCATGTACCCTCTTCGACTGTTGACAATTTCATAATACTATTCTTATTTTCATTAAATTCACTGTAGTAATCAAAATAATAATAAAACACCGAATCTAAAGATTTATTACTTAACATTTTTGCGGCATAATCAACATTTAAGGCAGTGCCAACATCACCAATGTACGATATAAATTCAGCTACATCTTTGATACGCACTTTTCTGTCATGAAAATAAAAATTCTTTATCTCGTCTATTGCTTCATAGAAATCTTTCTGCAAAGGATCAAGTTTAAATTTTAAGCGAATTGGCATCATAAATGGAAAATCTTTATCAACAAATGTAAGATATCTTGGCTCAATGAGGTACTGAAGCGCAGCTTCTAATCCTTCGCGTGAGTTAAAACCAATCATTACGGGTATATTTATACTTTTCGTCGTTTCTTCAGGATATTTAGTTATTAAACCATCGTTTTGTTTCTCAACTATAGGGCCAAAAGCCAAAACGCCTCGTTGATTTTCTTTGAAATAATCTTTTGGGCTCGCATGTATGTCTCTTCTTAGTAATTTTATAGGTGTAGCGTCTCTGAGATACTTAAGGAGATGAGTTGGGCTGCTTGTACTAAAATTTAGTATTTCACCCAATTTGAATGCTCTATCTCGAGCTCCTTCTTGCAGCATGGTTGATGATAATGCAGAGCCACTTTGTAAAATTGCAGAGTTAAATAATTCTTGCGAATAAGAATGTATCAGTAAATCTACAGCAGCTGCACCTCCTTGCACTCCCATCAGAGTAATTTTATTTGGATCTCCCCCAAACTGAGCTATATTAGTTTTTATCCATTTCAAACCTTCAACTATATCTTTCAACCCCGCATTTCCAGGTACATCCTCATCTTCCAATGAAAGAAATCCAAATAAAGACAATCGATGACTAATAGTTACCATTACAACATTTTCTTCTATGAAAAAATCTGGACCATAGTCCGTTTTGTTGTACGAAATTGCAAAATTTTCGTTGTAGAGAAACACAATAACTGAGCGTTTGTTTTGATCTAAATCGGGCGTAAAAATATCTAAATAAAGGCAGTCTTCTGACCCGTACACACCAAAACTGTGACCCTTTTTTATGTTGGTGTTATACTGGACACATGCTTGTTTCTTTTTAGTAGCTTTCAAAACCCCGTCCCAAGGATCAGCGGGCTGTGGAGACTGAAAAAATAAGATACATTTTATTATTGCTTGAAATTGTATATAAAATGTACTATTATAAATAAACAAGTTATAAGAAATCTAGTTTTGTCACGTAGTCTCCTTTGCTATTGATGTGTACTTTCAAATCAACTATTGAATTTCTCAGTCTAATAACAAATAGCTCATGAATTATATCCAAAAGATAATAAAAAATTAAACTTCAAGGTTGACTGTGCTTTATTATTAATATTTTGTATAAAATATATAAGAGAATAGAATAGACATATATTAAGACATTCATCAACCATACAAATCAACAAAGGACACAAAATTAACAACAAACATACATAAAATGTGACAAATATCACAAAAGGTGGCGGCTCAGTATTATAGGTTAAAGTGACGTGTTGTATCATTAAATAAAGGAACTGGCTAAATAGACAAGAATGTATGGAACTCCACGACAACTGCCTAGCTCTTAAAATGAAAATGAAAGAATGATGAGATATAATAAATACAGAGATGTATTCTGCATATTTACTACAACATTTTAAAGATGCATTTTGAAAGATTAAGCTGTCGAATCTACTTTATGGTTCTGAGTTCTGGTAGAGCAGCGTCTATACTTAATAAACTTATTGCTATGCGATGCACGAAATTGCAATAAAATTTATTTTAGTGGTACATGCACTTGAATCAAACGGCAAACAAACTTTGATATCTTCGCCAACGGTAGATTTATAAAAAAACTTATAACTAATTTTAGCTTTAAATTAACTGTGTATTTTAAAAAGTAAACAAGATATTACAATCAAACAAACTGTAGCTGTTGGCCGCGGTTCCGCCTTTGTGGTACTCGATTATATCGCGCCAAAAAGTAGCTTATGTTTGACCCCCGGTACTTAATTATATCCATACCAAATTTTGTCAAATTCAGTCCACCTTGGTTTAGCTGGGAAATCGTAACAGAACTTCGCATCTATATTACAAGTATAGATTTAAAAAAATAGAGCAATGGAATGTAAATTCATTTTAGAATTATTAGCCTCCGCTGTTTATGAGTTTTAGAGAGCCGTATCTCATAAACGGCAAGGTAGAGACTTGAATTATTTTAGAGAAGTTTTGTGTTAAGAGCATCTTAATAACAGGTTGATTTGAAAAATACATGTAAGAATATTCATGTCAGCAGCTATTAATTTGTTATTTTCTTATAAAAATAGTACCTCTTTCTGTACAAGAATGACTCGCGCTTGTTAGATTTTTAACGATGCTTTTGAAACATTACTTTTATATCTCTATTTTTGAAACATCCATTGTCTATCGTATATTTAAATATTCAAGTACTATACTTATTATAAAATATATAAGATAATAAATAACAATCAGTGGCAGACAGACAGATGGCCGGTCCTGAAAATAATGTCATATTTTAGGTACAAGCGAATACAAGATCTGCACCCGTAGCCAAGTGACAATTTCAAAACGCTAATGAATGTCGCCAAAAACAAAATGTATGGGATTGACAAGCTGCGGTTAATCACGTGGTCAATCTTAGGTATGTCAATCCCATACATTTTTTTCTTGTCGTACGACGTTAACGTTTTGCGATTGTGACTTTGGCTAAGCCCCCTGTAACTGTACAGTTTAGAACCGAACAGAAAAAACAGTAAAAGGGAGACGGATAATCATAATTAAATCTTTACATACCAAGAACCTCAAATCGTTGACAGGCGACTTAGCAAAAGGTATCCCCATGAACCCATAATACTGTTCATTGTGAAACAAGGTACGAAAAGGGACGCCTTCGATCCTCCCATGTGTCGTAAAAACTATTTTAGCGTCTGCTACAAACCCTACTATTAAAACAACAATTATCCTAAATACGAACATCACGTAATAATTTGGTCGTTACGGCAGCTTGGTAAGTACTGAACCAAATATTATCGACTATCAGAATTAATCTTAAGTCATAAACGAGTTATTGATATTACGCATTTACGATTACTCCTTGATTCTAACCTCGTAAATTGAATGGGTTTTATGCTGCTATAAAGCGTATTGTACTAAATGCTGCACGTAACAATTTATTAGTATCTTTAATGTTATAAACTAGTTGTCCACTTCAGCTTCGCGTGCATATTGTATCCTTATATTTTTTTTTTGTCACCTAAAAAAGATTCAAGTAAATTAAGAATTGCGTCTTCGTTATAGGTATTCTATTTTTAAGTCATCCTTGGTATGAGTTGAATATTACTAATATCTATTAAATATTAGCTAATCCATTCTAATCATCGGCTTCTCGTAGACTTTGTTTAAATAACATTTTCATGGTTTTTAATTTGTTTATAATGACGTGGCTTCATAGGTACAAAATCATAGTGTTATCAGAATCTCTACCAAATCACATAGTGTCATTTCATATTTTTTTCATAAAGTAATGTGTTCGAGATACATTTTATTATTTCTGTTATTCAGCTGTGCATGTGGCTGTGATAGTTTTTCAGTGCAGTTGGGAAATTGCACATTAATTGGACGAAAGTTTTCCACTATTTTCGGAAATAGTCCGTACGCTGTTTTCTGGGATATATTTTATGGTGAGGCTCCCGTAGGAAAATTGAGATTTAAGGTAAAACCTTTTACTAACCATTATATTATCTTTTTTTTTTTAACTTTTTAACTTTTTTTATTCATTTTCTGAGCCTTTGTTAAATAATCATCATCTAAGAGTTCTCTCGCTTGCATCAAATTCTGTATTGGAACGCGAAGTCATAATGAGGTACTAGAGACCTAAATTAAGATTCGCCTTTATTTTTGTGATTATTATTGGGTACATACAAATATAAGTCAAAAATATAATATTATATTCAGTAAAATACGAAATTTGCTACCAGTCGAAGAAAGGTACAGGTGTCTTATATAATTGAGATTTGTTGATTTTATTACTTTAGTCGCCTCCCGGCTCCTACACAGAGAGCTAAGGGAGCAATATACTTACTTAAGTAATATTAATTTCATTATTATGAACCTATAATCTAATCATATTTTGTTTGTTCGTGTGAAGTGGCTTGAATATTTGAACGCTTTACTTAAGCATGCTTAAACCATGGTTTTAAATATTTTATTCTTAAAAAGGGTTGCTGGCTCTAAAAAGGAAAGAAGACTAACATACAATTTACTATTAGGGATTTTATCACGATGTAACTTTGTTTATTGTGAACACTGTGAATAATTTAAAAAGGGACAAAGGAGGGAAAGGGACAAATAGGATCTTATTTCAAATGTGATTTTTGTAGAAAGGTCCCGCCTTAATTTATAACGTCATTTTATAGTGTTACAAAATTTTTGGAGGTTATTTTTATGATCACCCGCTGATGATGCAAAACCCTCCGCATGCATGGGAATGATGTTTCTAAAAAAACCTTGAATAATCGATAGAGGTTAAAGAAAATTAAGGTCTGATTGCAAGTTGGTCCTGTGCGGGAAAATGATCTCTGAATCAACTTTAAATATAGTTTATCAACAGAACCTTTTGAGAGTTCATGTTTTAAAAACTGACTCAAAAACCATAGAATTAGGAAGTTTGCACTTAATTCTATGCTAAAAACTAAACTAGAATTATACATGTATTTACTAAGATGTAAAAATATATTTGACCAAAAGGCTAAAAAAACTCAAAAATGGTTCGTTTTTTGTGCAGTACTTTATGAACACAACCAACTTGCAGTCATATATTTAGTTACAATATCATATAATATTATTACAATTTTTTCCAGCCACCAAAAGTCACAAATCTCTGTACTAAAGGCACTTCTGACCACAGCTCATCAAATCTAGAAACGTGCGCTCGCCAGCATGACGAAGATTGTCTCCATCTCTCTATACACATGCCTTTATCCCCTAAACAAACACACATGCCCGCCCTAGTATGGATACATGAGGACTCCAAACATCATGACCCAGATTTCCTTATTGACGAAGGAGTAATTGTCATATCTATATCATACAGATCAAGAATTTTTGGATTTCTAAATACCGAAGATGATTTTGCTCAAGGAAATATGGGTGCCAAAGATATATTACTAGCTTTGAAATGGATAAGAGATAACATCAGCTTTTTCAATGGAAATCCAAATAAGGTAACAGTTGTTGGGTCGGAAAAAAGCGCCGTTTTAGTAGCCTCATTGTTAGTATCTCCTGCTGCGGAAGATTTATTCGCCAGAGTTATCATACACGGTGGATCTGCATTGTCCCCGGCAGATTACAGAAATTACAATTTTGATGTCGTAAACAAATTGTATTGGAAACTAAACGGGCCTTTTGAAAAATTGAATCGAACGAGGCTTTATAAATTACTGCTTAATGCTTCAGTCAACAGTTTACTATCAGCATCCGCAGATCTGTTTGATAGCACGGAAGTCAGAGACACTCAACGATTAATCAATACTTTCGGACTGACAATGGAAAAGACAAAACAATATTTTATGAACAAGTCTCCTTTAACAATTTACAAACAAAAACTCGCTAATAACAACGTCGAAGTTATGATGGGCTACACGAGTCTGGATTCTCTGTACAAATTAAAAGGCTTCGAGGAAGACAGGAAGCTTTTGAAGTATTTAAATTATAATTTCCAATATGTTGTGCCGTTTGAAGGCTCAAAGGACGAATACGGTTCGAAGAGGTACAAGAAGATAAGGCGGAGAATAATGGATTTTTATTTCGTTAATGGGACGATTGGGGCGGGGAGTCTGAGGCGGTATGCGAAGTACGTCTCCGATCAAGTGATTTATCCCCTACTCCGTCAGGCGCGGCTTCACACAGAGGAATCACGTGACAATGTTTACCTGTATAGATTTTCTTTCAAGGGAGCGTTCAATACCATTTGGGACATTACTGTGCCGGGTTTGGATTGGCGCGGGGCGACGGCTGGAGACGAAATCTGCTACCTATTCAAGTGCAAATCAGTAAACGACGCTTACAATAGCACCGGAGTTTCGAATGAAAGGCACTTCATTAAGAAAATTGCGAGATTATTGGCGAATTTCGCTAAATTTGGGTATGTAATGGTTCTCATTAGAAAATAAGTGGATGTTCGGAAGTAGGTAAGTGAATTTTTTTTTTAAGATCACAGACCACATCTTTATTTATTTGTCCATACATAATATTGTCTTCTTTTAGGAAGAAATGGGAAACAAACTATAGCATTTCTATATTATAGAATATAATATCTCTACTATACTGTAATCTTCTTTACCTATTTTGTTTGTTTCCCTTGTCCATACTAATATTATAAATGCGAAAGTCTGTCTGTCTGTCTGTCTGTCTTTCTGTCACCTCTTCACGGCTAAACTGCTGGACCGATTGTGATGAAATTTGGTAGGGATGTAGTTAACGACCTGAGGTCAAACATAGGCTACTTTTGGGTGCGATATAACCGAGTCCCACGCGGGGCGAAGCCGCGGGGAACAGCCAGTAGTATATAAATATATAAAAATTATGAAAAATTGAACTT
Source organism: Apomyelois bistriatella (assembly GCA_947044815.1). NCBI lineage: Eukaryota > Metazoa > Arthropoda > Insecta > Lepidoptera > Pyralidae > Apomyelois > Apomyelois bistriatella. Next base: position 3,487,944 of record OX345705.1, read on the forward strand.
ATTTATTAAAAGGTGTTTCATCGTTTTCTGAATAAAATACGTTTTTACTGGATAAAATTATTTTTCCTGACTTGCAGTTCTTTTCCTATTTATATTATATATTTTATAAAAACTTATATCCGTGTCAAAAATCCTTTTCAAATCAAATCAAAATACTTTATTCTGAAACACGGGTGAAAAGTTGAATAATGTAATAGAAATGGTTGTACCACTGTGATCTGCCCAAAAAGGACGTACAATAATTATTATTATTAACAAATGCAAATAATATTTGTTACTAATTTATTCAATTAAGGTATATAAAACAAATACATGGCTTAATGTTGAACAAAGGTTATTGTAAAAAAAACCTTTGTTTCAGAAACCCAACACCTAACAAGCAAGACGATATCTTGGGAGATCTACAATGGCCGCCACTACAGCGACAGAAAGTTGCCGTTCTCAATCTCGGCCGGCAACTTAAAGTGGTCAATATTCCTGAACTCGAAAGAATACAATTTTGGGATCGCTTGCAAAGTGATTTTTTCGCCGAAAAACTTCCAAAAGATGAACTATAAGTGATATTAGTACTTTTGAAATTACTTTCCTAAAGTTTTAGGAGAGATTTTTGTTGGTTCTTAACGGTATAAGTACGTTAGTTCCATTATTGTATTCTAAGCTGTAAGTAAGAAAGTCGAGTTTTCTTTAAATTAATGATGGTTGGTGTGATGTTTTATGTGAATTAAGAATATGAATATTGTATAAGATTTGCCTGTCTTTGTTCTCATTTTTTAAATTATATGTAATCCAATGCTAACTAATATAATCATTTGTTTGTTTGTAATAACTTTATTGTACCAAAACAAAAGTGAATAGGTACAATATCAGAACCGCCTCTCGGCCTCTGAAGTAGTTCCTTTAATGACTACCAGATGAAAGCCAAGACGTGCCTTCCAAAGCACAGAATCCGTTATTTTCTGACAATCAGGATCACCTGATTGTCAGAAAATACTAACTGTTTAAATCATTAAAGCCTGTAATGTCATAACCAAACTGGAAACAACTAACAAAGTATGATTCCCGTGAGAATCGAACCCGGTCTACAGGCAAACGTCTTAACCACTGGACCACAGAGGCGGTTTCTATAGCTACAAGGAAACCGGCTTAACCTTAGAGGCATTAATGTGGTATCTTATTAGTTCCTCTTCATTACCGAAACAGCAATTATTTAACGACTTTCATTATACTCAATAGAAGCAGTGTCGTCGGTAAGGGTCCTTTGAATTCACTAATAACGTTGAAGAGAATTAATTGGTGTATTAAATGAGAAATATAAGCAACTAGCGTTTGCTCGCGGCTTCGCCCGCGTGCATTTCCTTTGGGAACAGTGCTTTTTCCCGGAAAGGTACCCTATGTCCTTCTCAATACTTCTAACTATGTGTATGCAAAATTTCTATTATTTTTTTTTGTATCGTCATTTTTCCTACTACATAGTGTGAACATGGACTTATGTATCCAACTATTATTTATGTGTTCTTCCTCTAGGCTAAAGCTACTACGTTAAAATAATAAGTATACACTTGAAAACTTGCAGTCTTTACCCATTATGAATGTGTTAAGTATGTCGACGGACGATTTGTCCGTCTGTCTGTCAAACTTTGGAAGAGGAATGCATAACATAAACTAATACTTTTACCTACTTACTTACTTAATACATTTATTAAGTATACCTACAGTTTCGCTTTTTCGACCACTAAGCCAAAATGGTCATAAGAAGAATTAGGTACTTATTTCATTTATTGAGAAAGTATACCTACAGTTTCGCAATTTTATTGGTTTTTCATTAGTACAGATGACTGCACTAACTGGTCAATATAGATGCTGGAATTGATTAGTGTGTTCTGTCTGTGGTCCTGTCAAACGGACGTCAGCCATTTTGGGGCGTTCCATCTACCCTCTAACGTAGATATGTATCTTGACTCTAACTGAATCACAACGTTGAACATTGCTTTGTAGAGAATCATGGGTATATTCTCCATTTATGTCTTGTCCATTTGTGTCTACGTACTTGAGAATCAAAAACCTAGTTAGGAGCTCACCTACTTTTATTACATAAATCCCTATGATCTAAGATAAATTCCTATTCCCTAACTTTGTGTGATAAATATTTAAATAAATAAATAAAATCACAAATCAAGTATGAAAACAGTGCGTGGGTTTGAAATAGTACGAAAAAGCTCCTTAAGTTTTTCCGACATGGTGTATGGCATTCATCTTGTATGGAACAATTGCAAACATGCAACTACCCCTAAGATGAGATTTTATAAACACAGACGCTATAGCGACTCCGTTAGCGATTTGGTAGTATAACAAACCTGTACAACATCTCTGGTAGATATTAAGGCAACTAAGAAAGTCCATACAAAATTGAAAATCCTAACGCAGTCGCTAGCGTCTGAGTTAATAAAATCTCATACCTATTAGGGGTCTGCACCCCTAAAGTACATCATAAAAAAGAAAAAGTAGTATAAAGTAACGCCTGAATATACCATCATGCAGCCTAGAAAACAACATGGCCATACTTTTTAACTATAAATGCAAAGAGAATAAATCATACCGTAAATAAGTTAAACGAATGAACATTACAAGCCAGTCCGTACAGACTGATGTATTAGCTGCTCGCATTTGCTATAAAAATTTTATGCACCACTCTCGCACTCAAACCTTCGTGAAATGTGTTTCTATTCTTTATATGGTGCTGTGTGTAAGTAATCAACAGATAAATAAAAACTTAGGATAGTTAATCTTTTTTCAACTTACAATTTTATTTATTGTGATATTGATTCACACATCGATACCTAATTAAAATTCACAATAGCTTCTCCTTTTATGCAGCTTAATAACAAGTAAGCTCAATATTTACAAGATCTCACACCAAACATGCACCAACCCCCTAGATATTTAGTATCCTTTTAAGAATTGCTCGGGAATCCCCCTTTTCTTTTACAAAGTTTGTCATGACACTAACCGTCACAAAAAAAGAATTATCAAATTTTGTGCATTCGTTCGAAATCAAACATGCCTTGATTTCATTCAAATGACAATATTTTTTTTAATGAAAAAAACTTTAGATGTTCTTCCGAGTTACAAGAAAACAATTGTTGAAAGTTTTAAGCAAATCGGTTCAGTACTTTTGAAGATAAGCGTGATCATACATACAGACAGATAAAAAACTCAATAATTTATTTTTGCTTTTATTATTAATTTTAAATGTCCCTCTATACATTTCAGTAAAAATTACTATATGTACAGACAACATATTTTTACTATTTTATTATATACAAACTGTATTGTATAGACAAACTGTATTGTACTTTAAAAATACAAATGGTGGACGGCATTCTCTGCCAGTCTAACTTTTATTCTTTGCTCATTCAGTATGCAAATTTTACATGGGTTACCACGCGACGATTTGTTCACAATTTAATAAGCTAGATCGCTCAGACGGCATGTTATAAGGTAAGGCGACATCACGCTTACTCAAATCATGAATAGTTATAAGGCGTCATGGTAACCCGTCAGCACTATAGTAAACTGTTTTAACTTTGTAAAACCAACAACCTGCAGAATAATATCGTTTGATATTCAGGGTTGTGCGCCGAAGTGACGTGTCACCCACCGTCAGTGACGCGACGTCAGGGCTGCCACAACCGAAAACAGGCGACGTGTTGACGGCTCTTGTTTGGGTATTACGCCAAAACTGGATTAATTTTTAAGCCCTAGTTTGGTGAAAATGAGTGTCTCTATTATATTATATCTTCGCTGTCAGTTCGGTCGCCTATCATAGCAGAGTGTAGAACTATAGACTTGAAATTTTCTTAGATTATTAAATAGATAATGTTAAACAAAGAATTATGAAATCGCGCGCGCGTTGACAATTTTTTTTTAAATCTATGATGTTAAATAACCAAATAAGTCAACATTTTTAATGTGCTAAGTGGCCCAGGCAATAAATTATCGAGTTCCATATTTTAACTAGGTACGTTACTTATCTTCTTCTTATATAAATAAAAATCAAGTTAAAAAACTATAACCCGACTACGTAGTGTCTAAAAAGGATAAAACAAGGACATAATTGAGATATAAATCCAGAAATGCATAGGTGCTTAAATGGTCATGGTAAAGGCGTGGTCGCACCAACTGTATAGTGTATACCAACAAAATATTCGTTGTACGGTGTTCCTATCATCCATTTACAGTAGGTGCGAGTGCGACCACGGCTTTACCATGACCATTTAAGTACCTATGCATTTCTGGATTTATATCTCAATATGTCCTTGTTTCATCCTTTTTAGACACTACGTTGTCGGGTTATAGTTTTTTAACTTGATTTTTATTTAATACTTCTTTGTTTCCTGAACGGAAATGACTGGACGGCGCGGCGTGAAATGTACCACTTTACGAATGCATTTTAAACAATGTTTTAACATAAACAACATGAGTTATTTACAGTACCCCAAGCACGAAAATATGTAGGTTTCGTATCGTAAACGTATCGAGTCGTCGATACGTTAACGGACTACGACGACAGTCGGAAGCACGAAGCTCTTTCTAAATAGTATCGAGACCTCGATACGATAACGTTAGTGACGTCACACTAACGTAAATAAGGATGCGCAAAACTGAACGAAAGATCTTAAAATTGAATGAACGTTTCAGAATATATGTAATGTGCTCGCCAAGACCTTTCTTTTTATACCAAACACGTGATACCAATCTCAGTTTAATTTTTTTTGAGGTTAGAATCTGAGGTTTAAATTCCGTCAGTTAAAATTTTGATACAATTTATATAGCCTATGTTACCCGCGCTATTTATACAAATCTTTTGATACCTTATTTATTAAAATCGGTCCAGTAGTTTAGGCGCTACGGTGGAACATACATACATACATACTTACATACACACATAGACTGCCAAAACCATTACCCTTCCTTTTGGCTTCACCGTAGTCGGGTAAAAAAAACAATTGCCGTTCGTTAAAACCGTTCGTCTAATTTTGATTTTGAAATATTTGTGAAAGTTCCGGGAAGGTTTAAACTGTGAGGAAAGTGTGTTTAGACGGTACGGAGTTCGTCGGGATAGCTAGTATGATAATAAATATTGAAGTTTTTCCAACAAGAGGAAGAAATTCAAGCCTCCTTTTAGGTGCTTTTAGGTCCCTCTTAGAAAAAGCGACTAAAACTAAAAAAATAAAAATAGTACAGAATAGGTCGTAAAAACAACGCACAGTTCAGCAAATCAAAATGTTTTATTTATTCTGAGAACCTAAGCTTAAGGTGATACCTCGGTGAACACTAGCGCCACCGTCATTTAAAAATCATTACTCACTGAAAACACAAGTTATCAAAAATCCCTCTACTGTAATTAAGGTTCTGGATCTAAAGTTAATTTTAAACACATTAAATTATTAAATTATAATTCCCTATAGTTACAAATTGCATTATTGCTTAACACTGCCACTTTTAGCAGTTTTGCAATTTGTAACTATATGAAACTATAATTTAATAATTGAATATGATTAAAATTAACTTCAGATCCAGAACCATGATTACAGCAGACGGATTTTTGATAACTTGTGTTTTCAGTGAGTAATGATTTTTAAATGACGGTGGCGCTAGTGTTCACTGAGGTATCACCTTAACTAATAAATTTTAAAAAAGTTGTTTTAGTGTTTAACTTTTAGGTTTTAAATTTAACGACTGACACCACTGGCTTAATGAACTTTCAAGAGAAATATTAATGGAGTATTTCATGCAAAATGATGGTGAAGAAACTAAATATGGTTGATATGTCAAGATTTCGCAGGATTAAGCGCGTATGCCCGACGCACTACATATTATACTTTTACTAATCGTCGGATTTTTATCATACATCTATGGTCCGATAATGTGAAAGTCTTTAAATGTATTCGAATCATCAGCCTACACTTCAGATTCCAGTCTACATTAAATTTAAACTTATTTAACCTTTACAGCACCAAATCCAATTAGTATCGCACAATAGTAGTAACTATTGTGCGATTCTAATTGGATTGAACTGAATGCGAGCATCGTCTTTCAGTTAACATTTGGATTAAACAGAGAACAATTTGTGGGGGCTTAAACCATGTTCTTAGACAAAGCAGTACTAACCATTGCTTATTACAAAGTTTAGTAGAGACCGTCTTACATATGCATGCCTTTTGACATGGACAACAGACCAAATGATCATGATCTAGTCTTTTAGTGACAAACATAGATTTTCTCACAAGTTAATCTTCTGTATTGTCGTTGTTTTGAGACTAAAGTGTCTGCATTACGTCTGTTGACAGAGAGGAGTGCCCGAGCCCTCGTTCCAGACACATTGCAAAGAAAGATCGCATTTCGCTCTAAATGAGACGAATTTTTATGAAAATATATTGTACCTATATTGGTTTTACCCTTCCTGTATATACTTGGCAGAAATTAGTGCGCGTGGCGTCTTTGGTTGGTTTCATAATCAAGGGGCTCAAATATTGATTAAAATAAAAAGTGGCAACATTATTCTTATTTTATGTAATCTTTACAGTAAGTAATGGGCCTGATCTATTATCTCTACATCCCAGGGTCTCTCGTTAGCACGATCCATCACTTTTGTGCATTGACCTAGAATATTATGTTAGCGATATAAGCCTCGTTTGCTCGCTGCCTCTTCCGGGGCAATCAATGTGAACTGTGTCCTAACATAAGCTTGTGAGTAGTATAGTATGCTTAAAAGGGGCTGACATCAGCCAACTAGCGCCACCAATCATTTTATTTCTTTTACTCTATAATCAGGTCAAATTGAAAAAATGTAAGACAAAAATTCGCTAGTAAATAACTTCTATTATTTTTCGTATTACTTTCCATTATTTTTCTTTTGGATAATTCAGAAAAAACTCATATACAGGAAAAAAAACTCATAACCGCCAAAAATGGCCAAATATTATTCAATCCATTGTGTTTTTAAGTGACTATATGATGTTATATTGTTATAAGTACTTACATAAAGCCATAAACCAGAAACACGATTAGTGGAGTAACAGAACGGCACAAACTTGATTAATTCTTAGAGTAGGACTACTCTAGGAATTAATCAAGTTTGTCTCCTGAAGGCCTAAAATGATTGTCGTGTTTGACCCGAGCTGACAAAGTCTTTGGGAATCAGGGTTGCCATATACATACAGTTACCAAAATTTAGGTAATATGTTTATCCAATAGTTCCTTAGTCAATGTAATAAGGTCTGATATTAAATACAATTGAATATCACACATATTCTTGAAATTTTAATTACCTTTTTTGAAAAATTATTGAAACAAAATGGCATGTTTCAGATACGCTGCCTTCTACAGGCAGCGTATCTGAAACATGCCATTTTGTTTCATCAACATCAATGATTGATATGTCCAAAAGTACTAAAAATTGGCACAGTATATTCTAAGTTAAACTATACGACTATATATAAATGTTCTCGTATATGCTTATTTCATTTTTACCTTTGAGAGGAAGATAAAAGACATTGTATTAATGCTTGACAGCAATCCATTTCACCATTCAAAGAGAGGTTTTAAGAAATTTAGATATATTTATTTAACAAATTAATGTAAAGTGACATTGAAAAATATACTTTCATTTTTTTTAAATCTATAGCTCACATATATAATATTAAAAAGGCAGTTTGGATTTAGAAGAAATCTGACATACCGATATAAGAAGACAATCTCTAAAATACCCGAACAAATTCGACGGCTCAACTACGTATACGCCAACTATAAATACAGGCTCAACTATGTATACAGCAGCCCTTAACGAAATCGAAACGTTCGGCCTATAAGTAATTTATTGTGTCGGTAAAAGAATGTGGCTTTTGGGATTTCGTATTCTTTATTTCTCGGGATTTATAGACTTATTTCGGGGCATGCGGAGACTTATTTAGGGAGTATACCTCTAGAGGTAGCATAAGAATGAACAAAGGATAGTTGTTTCCAGCATTCTGGTTTATTTCATCGGAACTCCAACTGATAATTTATTTATGTATTTGGAAAACAATTTACAGCAAATACATTCTTGTATATGAATGAATTAAGTACAATTCCACAACTTTTACAATCATCATAATTTTGGGCAAAATAGATAATTTGAAGAGATAAATTGTTGGGACATTTGGTAGGCCAGAAGACTGTGAAAACCTCTGTAGATAGCAAGAAAGAACGAAAACGAGGAACAAAAACCAGTAAGAGTAACCTACATTGAACAAATAATTAAAGAAAAAGTTCGGATAGTCGTATGATCGTATCAGGTTGTGAAAAGGCTAGCTGAAAAGGTGTGTGTGTTTGATTGAATGTTTGTCCGTCTTTCACTTCAAAACGGAGATCATGTGCAATGAGGATATCTTGAACCATGAGGATGGACGCGGGCAAAGCCGCTGGTAAAAGATAGTTCTCTTTAATAAAAAGTTTTGCACGTCTTTTAATGTACTTACTTAGTTTTTAAAATTGTAGCTATTAGACATTTTCTAAACAGAATTAAAGTTGGCATGATTTTGCTGTGATAATTTTAGAACAGCCTATACAATCCGTTATAATCTTACCCATTTTCTTGACACATTTCGCCCACGCCAATCCTTTAAGATTGATCGTGTCAGTTGTCGGGTAGTTGCCACTTCGGCGAGTTTCTACTAAGTGCTAAGAAGAAATATCAAACTTATTCGGTCTGTAATTGTACTTTTGCCTAATTTGTTTGAGAACAGATTACTTATTAAAATAAATTATTTATTTAATTTAAAAAATGCGTGTTAGCCTGGCAACAAATTATATTGGCCGGATGAAATATTTTTGATGCACACATTTTCATAAATAAGGTGTATTTTATTTATTTTATTTTATTTTTGTTCTAAATTCGAATGCGCTTTTCTTTTTGAAATCTTAAAAAAGGAACAAAGCGAGCGCAGTTACGTTGGAGCCAATGGTTTATTTCTTTGATGTTGTCTTGACTGAATAGAATCAATTAAGATCCTCGTTCATTAAAATAAATATATTTGCTTATTAAAATAATTTGGACACACACTGTGCTTGTCGGTTCACACCTTTCGGCCCAAAAAAGTAGAGGGTCCAGTTTTCATACTATCTGTCTGAAAGTAGCTTTATATTCCTTTTCCTACTAGTAAATGAATAAAGTGGTTGATTTTTAAGAGTCCTAAAAACCTGGTTATGACCGTTATTTTTGGGTATATACCAGTTGAGCGGAACCGTAATGCTATCGATCACTGTAAATATGACCAGAAATACGAGCTGGTTTTTGATTATAACCAGGTTTCCGGACTCAGGTCCTTCTGGTCCTATATCACTGTGTTGCCATGTTAACTTGACGAGCTCGATCGAAGAGTAATCACCTGATTTTTCTCAGAGGACCGGATATCGGGTTTGCGAGAACCCGAATGAGCGATTACAGACAATCCCGCGGTCGCCCGCAGATAGGAGTATTAGGATTCGTTCCATTGTAAGGATTTACCAGACATAGATTTCATTTATTTCTTGTCCGCGATCGGTTTTTGTTAACTTAAAAACAGTTTTGAGAAAAAAAAAGATTGCAATTACGACTCGTATTCTCGAACCAAAATGTCGTAAGTAAATAACTTACTGTTTTTTTTAAATTTGTTTCATATTGTGACACCTACCCCACACACTATAAATTTGTAATTTTAACATGTACGAGTAAGTACATTTAGGATTAAAACAGGTCATCGAAGTGATTCAAATATTCTGTGATTCATTGTAAAAAGGCAAAAGATAAGTACCTAGTTGCCATAGCAACAGGCTTACTATGGTGGATTACTATATGTCTAATATCCGTAAATAAGAAGACGGATACTGTGACCTCAAACGTCTCATTACATGGAGTTAACGAGAAAGAGAAAAATTACTACAAGGTTCTTGTCTCTAGATTCTAGTCGGAGCTTTCAAAGCTCACATACACACGTTTGACCAGATTTAGCATTATTTTTAACCGACTTCCAAATAGGATTCAATTCTTACCTCGGTGGTCATGTGGGGACTACACGGTTAATTGGCTCTGCATACCCTGGCGTCTGAGTTTGTCTAAACCACCTTTTAACTGCACCTCTGCTTCACAGCGCAGTGTTTAAATTCCCCAGTAAACGAATGAGTCAGTTTTTATTTTCTGGGGGTAAAAATTATAATATTCTACCCTTTTAGTTAGAAGCTCAATTTATTTAAATGGTTCAATAATAGTAGGTAACTTCGGAGTAATACAATTTCAGAAGCCTTGAAACAAACTTGCAAATCCGGGAGCTGACAACAGGGTAAATTGAATTTAGAACGTCACGCTCGAAATTCGAACACATTCAGATTTCCTTGTAAACATTTTAATGCCTGCCGTAAACGAGGAGTTTTATTAGTTCGGGTCATCATCATCTTATACTGGTGTTTATTTGTAGACGTTGCTACACATAATCGTAGCGGCTACAGAAAAGCTACGAGAGCTAGTCTACGAAATTATGTCAACCAACCAAGATTGTTTTAATGGAAAATAACATGTTAATAAGTATTTATTTATTTATTTAATCTGTCACCTGTCGGTCATAGGTAATACAGGTAAAACTAGATAACTGTTATATACTCCTTCAGTCGCTTTTAACGACACCTACGGGAACACAAGATCAAAAGGTAGAATAGATCTTATAGTATTCTTTTGAACTACATTGCGATGCTAGTACTTATTATGTAGAACTATGTTGTGAGGGACAATTTTGATTGACTTAACTCTGTCACAATTCCTTAGATTTGAGTTATTCCTTAAACATTTAAAAAAACAATTACTAATATAATAATGTAAAATTTACCTGAAGAGTAGAAGTACTCTTCTGAGTTGAGCCATTTACAAATGCTTTCAGCTAAACAAGTTGGTCTGTATGTTTGTGTTGAAAGGAAATTGCATCCTACTCCATGCAGGATGATACCACAAAAAGTTGCCACGGAAAGTAAACTTACTCATTTTATTACTCATACTATTGATGTTTTTATTTATTTACTTTATTTTTCCCTAAGTACAAAATACTTATACAACTGACGGACGGATGCTAAGAGCATTCTGACAACATACCTGACCGCTACTAAGGAGGTCCCGGGTTCGATCCCCGGTCAGGTCAAGATAAAAAATGATCTTTTTCTGATTGGCCTAGGTCTTGGATGTTTATCTATATATGTATTTGTTATGAAATATAGTATCGTTGAGCTAGTATCCCATAACACAAGTCTCGAACTTACTTTAGGGCTAACTCAATCTGTGTGATTTGTCCCTATATATTTATTTATTCTCTACCAGTCAACCAATGGGAGAAACAGAAAATGTGTGCGGCGCAAAATGTTTTAAAAGAAAATACTTAAAAACAAACAAATAAGGCAATTTTTTATAGATAGCATAACATATATTAATTGTAATAATTTTATTTTATATTTAAGATGTCACCACTGATCTAGTTAACATCTTTGGTACATCTTATTCTAACTCTTTGGTATCTTAAACTTAATTTATTCGAGAAATTTAGAGTATTTGTATTGTAAACTTACTTTCGGGCTAACCTCTTCCAACTGAAATGCAGAAAATGATAAATATAGCCAATAAAATAACATGCTACTTATTACCTTACCTAAAGACGAAATACTTACAAATATTATTAATTTTATTCAGAATTATGAAAGATTAACTTTCTCGATTGCTGCCGGAGTTTGAGTTCTAATTTATTTTTACTATGCTTACTGCTACAAATATGTGGAAACCGTCTCTCATCTCATATGTATTCTGAATGTTCAGCAGAAATGAGAGCACTTTCATCATTTATATAATCAAATTTAGTTAAGAACCTGTTTTCATATGACTTTTAGAATAAAAAAGTACCTTGAATACTAAACATGGTTACTTTTGAAAGTTTTCCTTAAATCTTGAATTGACAAAGACCCGGTCTTTCTAGAGCTGACCCTATTGCAACCACGAAAAATATCCTTACGTGGCTACGTACCGTTGTCCTATAAATCTACTGTTTGTTTGTAATATGTTTATTGCTTTAAAATACAGAGTAAATACAATATTATTAAAATCAAATGACGACTGGTCTACTGACTTGGCAATAAGATTACTAAGTTTTGAAAATTATTTATATCTTCTGTTTCTAGATCTTATGTTGACATGTTAAGTACTTTATCATCATCATCATTTCAGCCGCAGGCTATCCACTGCTAGACATAGGCCTCCCCAAGGGTTTAGAAAATGACCGGTTGGAAGCGGCCTGCATCCAGCGCCTGCCTGCGACCTTCTTTAGGTCCTTATAGTTAAGTACCTTATTATCATCATCATCAAGGCGCTAAAGCCCCAAGTGGATTAAGTACCTAGCAACAAAGATTTAAGAATAAGTACTTTTATTACTTTGGAGTCTAAACCTACAAAATTTATTCCCGCTAATAAATTACCTTTTGTTTGCTTTTGTTCATGGGGCCACACTGTACCATACAATTAGCATGTTTGTACTATAAGCTTTGGTTATAATCAAAGAATATAACTTCGTATAATCAAAGGAATATAAGTATAATTTTATAACAATTCTGTGACGCTAACTTGATTTTTTTTACGAGTACAGTCACAATGTCAAGATATTCATGGAGACTTTTTGGCAATTTCCTTAATGCCCTCTCAGAAGAGAGGCTAATAAAGCATATTTAAATGGAGCTTTGTTCCTTCGCACAGTTAGCTGTGTACTGCACGACCGAACAAGACTTTAATGTCCAGTTTATTGAGACCTCTGACGACTACTGTGAAGATGAAGCCACAAATCCATTGCTGTGAATGGAATTCTATAGGAAAATGATACTGTATTTCAATAGAAAGTTCTCGGAATCATAAACAAGATGACAGAGTCGAGCAAATGTTTGTAGTTAATATTATTTGTAAGCTTAATTGATACAATCATCTGTTGTATCAAACTACGAAATTACTCAGAACCATAGTTCTTTGGGTGAGGTTTCTTATGAGGTTCTTAGTCAGGGACCACATTGTGTGGAGTGGTGACCACGTACAGGCAAGCGCAGGCGCCGGTCAGGTCAGGTGACCGACGAAGGTCGCAAGAGGCGCTTAATGCAGGCCGCTTCCAATTGGTCATTCTGGAAATCCTTGGAGACCTGTGTCCAGCAGTGGACAGCCTGCAGCTGAAATGATAATGATAACCAGTACCCTTGAAGCCTGGCACAGGATTCATGATCGAATAAAGATTTTTGATTCCGATTTAAAAAAAAAAATTCTTGGTTAATACTATTTGATACCTAATTAAGTGTATATCACTTTATTAGGAACTAGCTGTCTACCCTGGCTTCGCCCGTGGTATAGGTATACATAGCCTATGTCACTGTGGAGTGTGGCATTCAATTAGTGAAAGAATTATTCCAATTAATCTAATTCAATGAATTTCCTAGCAATTCTGTAGCAATTCCTCTATTTTTTGTAAACTGGCCAAGTAAACTTTAAATTCCTCTTCAAAAAATTGAAAGAAATAGGAATTGCTAAAGAATTGCTAAGGAATTCGTAATATGAATTCGATTCGATGAATTGCTCAAAGTGACGTTTTAAAACCCACAGTAGTTTCGAAGTCCATTCGGTGCAAAGAAACAAATACTTAAACAATCAAATATTTTCTCTTTATAATATTAGCATAAACGAATTTCCGCACTGGTAATCGAACTTAGTCAAAGATTTAGATCTAAATGGGACTGCCCATTTAGATCTACATCACTAGTAAATAAAAATATACGAACCATAACGGATCGGCACCTTTTTGTAGAATTTAGTTATGTAATGTGTTGTGTTTTTGGTAGTTCAAAAGTTTCTGGTTTCACCGAATTCATCTAGTTTGCGTTACGTGTCGTCTGACAATCTCATTTGGCCATGTTTGTGTATGAGGGCTAACTGAAATCGTTTGTTTTGTCTTACCATTTATACTGAGTAGATGACTGAAAACTAAATAACCCGTCTTTTTGGTCGGGGTACCGATTATGTGTATAGGTATAACGAATATAATTAGTAACGAATATATTGAATTATCGAATTTTTGTCTATTGGTTATTTATTTTTTAATATATTATGGGTCTAAGAAACCTGAAATAAATATATTTTATTTTTATTTTATTTATTTTTATAATCTAAATGGGTTTTGGTGTATCTAAAATTTAAATGTTGATGGTTGCATGGCGACCTATCAACATTAAAATTATATATGATTTTTGGTAAAATTTAATAAAATATAACTTTCTAATAAGTAAAATATGAAGAAAACAATGCAATGAGCACAACAAAGAGAAATAAATAAAATAAAATTATAAAGTGAAGGATTTTATGAATATGAAATCAAAGAAAATATAATTACTACGTTCATGAAATGTCATTTTTGAAACCTGGATCGCACGAAAATTAAAATATATACCTAACTTATACCTCTGTATCCATTATTATTATTGCTTTCTACGTTCGGGAGTTAAAGTTCGATCCTGACAGGCTTAAAATTTACATCTATAATTTCTGACTATACAGTCCAGTTGGTCCAGTATGATAGCCATAGTCGCAATAGAGCCTGGAGGCCTACATACTACGAAATAGCCCTCGCCTCGATGTCAACGTGACTTACAAGGTTTATGAAAAGTGACTTGTGTTGTGTTGTGATTGCGAAAATAATGTGTTTTTTTGTCTATTTTTCCAATCTAGGATAAGTTTTAAGTGTACATATTTATATAGTAGGTAGTATATATGCAGGATAGTAGCGATGCTGAAGTGAGTGAAAGTCAACCAACCACATCACTAGTGCGCTGCCCCATTTGCCCCCAGGCTAGATATTTTAAAGGTGAGCGGGGTTTGAAAGTACATCTTGGAAGATTACATAAAAACCAAAATGTACCTCCAAGCCCAATTTCAGTATCATCTTCCAATGACAAAATTCCTTTTTGGCAACTCTTGTCTAAATTAAAACACTCTGTTCCAGTTCTAAAACGAGTTCCCCGTGGCGCGAGACCTTCAGTTGCCAAGAATTTGGCCAACTGTATTGGTCTCGTCGTGCGGGAGAACTCCACATCAGCCTGGGAACAACTGCTAACCTTCCCTTATCGAATTCTACATATCAAAAATTCTCGGTCATCAAATAATTCTCTAACCTCTCAAATTAAACAAAACTGTCTAAATGCAACAGTCGATGCTGAACCCAATTATACACATAGCTTTAAAAATTCCTTTTTTCAATATGTGGAATCAAAGTTAAGGGAAGGGGATATAAGAGGTGCATCTAGACTATTATTTAGTAGTGATGTGGTGGCGCCATTTACTCCTGAAACTCTGACGAGTCTTAAGAGTAAACACCCGGCGCCCTCTGATGATCTTTCTTTTCCAGATCCTCCTGATGATTATTCAGAGCATCTGGTTACTACAGCCCAGGATATTTTGTCAGCCGTTTGCTCCTTTAGGAGTGGCTCTGCAGGCGGCCTAGATGCTTTGACTCCCCAACACTTAAAAGACCTTACGTGTCCGAGGGCCGGAGCAGCTGGCGGAGCACTCCTGGGGGAGCTTACGAGCCTGGTGAATCTTATGCTCTCCGGCAACGCAAATGAAAATATCATTGATATTTTATACGGAGCAAATTTATGCGCCTTAAAAAAGAAGGATGGCGGCATCCGTCCCATCGCCGTGGGATGCACCTATCGTCGTCTGGCAGCCAAAATTTGTTGCAAATTTTACAGTCCCGAACTGGCAGAAAAATTCCAGCCTATTCAATTGGGTTTTGGGTGTAATGGGGGCTGTGAGGCTGCCATTCACGCTCTTTCCACCTACCTTGGCTGTGGTAATAGAAAGGTCATCATGAAGGTTGACTTAAAGAATGCCTTTAACTCAGTGAGCAGGGATACTTTGTTGACCCAAGCAAAATTAGAAACACCCAAAATTTTCAAATTTCTTTGGCAGTGCTATAGAAAACCATCAAAACTATTATACAAGGACAACGTTTTAGAATCATCAGTTGGATGTCAACAGGGTGATCCTCTTGGACCAGTCATTTTTAGTTTAGCTATACACCCTATCATTAGAAAACTAAATTCAAAATTTAACATCTGGTATCTGGATGATGGAACCCTCGGAGATAATCTCGATACAGTTTTAAAAGATTTAGCATTTTTAAAAGAGGAATTTAAAAAAATTGGTTTAGAATTTAATACAAGTAAATGTGAAATTCTATTTGATAATATTAATGATACACAATCAGCATTATCTAAATTTAATATTTTGGCACCTAATATAAAAATTATTGAAAGAAAATCTTTTCGCCTCCTTGGGTCTCCGATTCTAGAAGAAGGTTTTGAAAGTTTTATAGACGAGAAAATACAAAACTTCAATGAGACTTCTGATCGTTTACTCAAAATTAATATACATTCGGCTTTTACAATAATTCGATACTGCCTTTTTGTTCCCAAATTTACACACGCATTACGATCGTCTCCTTTTTGGAAAAAAAATACTATTTTAGGCAAAATTGATAAAATTATACAAACTACTTTAAGTAAGATTTTGAACGTTGCCATAAATGACCGAGTGTGGCAACAAGCGTCACTACCAGTACGCTTGGGCGGCCTCGGCGTCAGAAAAATTACAGACGTGAGCCTGCCAGCGTTCCTGTCTTCGGTTCACAGCACTGAGAAATTGACCAGGAAAATATTAGCCCAAACACTGGTCGATTTCGAGGTGCCGTGTAAAGCTGAGGCCATGAGCGTTTGGCGGATGGCTTGTCCAGGCACTGAGTTACCGAGTAACCTATCCTCCCAGAGACTATGGGACGAGCCTCTTTGCCGCATTACAAGAGGAAAACTATTGGATTCCTCTTGCAGTGTGGTTGACCGTGCTCGTTTAATGGCTGTGGGAGAATGGGAGTCGGGTTTATGGCTGCAAACACTCCCGTCGCCCAACATAGGCACTATGTTGGACGACCATACCTTCAGAATCGCTACTTGCTTGCGGTTAGGTGCCCCGTGTGTTTCTCCGCATCGTTGTCACTGTGGAGAGGTCGTCGATGCCCTCGGACATCATGGCCTATCGTGCAGCAGGAGCGCTGGCCGCATTCCGCGGCACGCACATCTTAACGACATAATCCGTCGTGCTCTGACTACCGCCGGCGTGCCGGCCGTGCTTGAACCTATTGGCCTCGCACGCGACGATGGAAAGAGACCAGACGGTATGTCCTTAATGCCTTGGAATATGGGTCGGCCTTTGGTGTGGGACGCGACATGCGTCGACACCCTTGCGCCATCACATGTTCCAAGCACCGCAGGGTGCGCTGGCGCTGCTGCTGCGTCAGCTGAAACCCTCAAACGGCGTAAATATAGTAATCTCAATGGAGATTACATATTTGAGCCGTTTGGGGTGGAGACCCTTGGGCCGTGGGGTCCGAGTGCGCGTTCTCTTTTTAGAGATCTCTCCAAAAGATTAATCGGCGCCTCATGTGACCAGAAGGCTGGCCTATATTTGGCTCAAAGGTTAAGCATTGCCATACAGCGTGGCAATGCTGCCAGCCTTCTGGGCACATTTCCAGTTGATAGTGATGCGGAGGAGTATTTCGATGCGTAGTGTTTTGTATGTTTGTTTTGTTTTTTTTTTCTATGTATATATATGTATATATATTTTAACTTTAAGTGTGTATATAGATAGTTCTTAAGATTGTATAATAATTGTAAATTTGTGTCCATTAAATAAACTACTTCAATGCTGCGTTAATGTCGATGAAGTATCTTCTTAGTCCTTATATCATCGACTTGGCTTTCACTTTTCTTCAATTTAGTCTTAACATTTCCTTTTTGGTATTTCTCGTCTATAGTGGTTTTCTTTGTATACATTTGAATCGTATATTTTTCTTTAAGGTGATACCTCCGTGAACACTAGCGCCACCGTCATTTAAAAATCATTACTCACTGAAAACACAAGTTATCAAAAATCCATGTTAAGTAATTAAGGTTCTGGATCTGAAGTTAATTTTAAACATATTAAATTATTAAATCATAATTCCCTATAGTTACAAATTGCATTATTGCCTAAAACGGCCACTTTTAGCAGTTTTGCAATTTGTAACTATATGGAACCATAATTTAATAATTGAATATGATTAAAATTAACTTCAGATCCAGAACAATAATTACAGCAGAGGGATTTTTGACAACTTGTGTTTTCAGTGAGTAATGATTTTTACATGACGGTGGCGCTAGTGTTCATCGAGGTATCACCTTAATTTGTAAATATTCATTCTTCTTTTAGATTTTAGACACAATTATAAAATTAAATTATGGTAAAAAACAACCATTATAGGGTATAATGTAATGTATAATAGTAGGTACTTAGCTACGTTTCATTTATAAAATAAATAAATACCTACTTAATATACAATTTTGGGTAAATTTTTACAACATTATCGCCGAAAACCATACTTGTTTGTTTGTAATATCTTTATTGTATGAAAAAACATATATAAACATAGAAAGTTGAACCAAGACTTATCCCATATAGGGATATCTTTCAGTCATACTTACTTTCTTTTTGGTCCTATGCTACTATTTAATAATCTATGTGCCTATTAATCACTAGAGTACTTAGGAAACTACGATTATTTATTTAGGAAACTTCAAATGTTTTAAGTGAAATCCGGAATAGATTATTCAATAATGGTTTCAGTTAAAAACAAAAGAGCTTGGTTTTCAGAAAGCGCAGCAAAAACGGTTTTCATGTAGTTCGGATGAGAGGATTAGCGAGCGGCGTAGGTACACTATGGCATTATATTACCGCGCAATCTACATATTACGTGACAACTATTAAGTATATGTGATATTACTGTTTATTTGTCATAAAATTCCATACTTCAGAAAGTACGTTAAGCCGTTGGTTCCGGCTGCCATAAGAAGCCTTTAAAGGAACCATGGCAGAGGCCAAGAGAATTCAACTTCAAAAAAATCATTTGATGCAAGATGTTTTCCTATTGATCACCGATTTTGAGTGAACCACAGACTCTTCTTAAACCTTGAAGCGTAAAATGAGGATAAACTGGGTAAGATATAGATACCTACATTTTTCTTCAATCTTCCTCTCGTCTTAGCGCTTTTCCTGATGCTTCTTCAGCTGATTGCTTCGGAGCCCAGACCATCCAGTGCATCCTTACTAGTGATACATATTTCTTCAATATCGAATAATAATAAACAGTTATTTGCTCTAGTAACTGATACAGTTCCATTAATATTAAAATTCAATCTATTCAGAATCAGAACATTCAATTGAATGTAGCTGGGCAAGGTTCAAAATTCCTGAGAGCTGTGGAGTTGAAAAACAACAGTTTGTTGTTTTGTTATTTGTTGTTATAATTACTGCTGTTAATAGATTTTGAAACTACATTGCAATAAGTTGTCGTTCAATGACAACAAAAGACAATAGATGGGTCAATCATCATCATCATCATCATCATCATTTCGTATTGGTGATGGGCTTTTTGCGCGTTGTGCTTTTGGGAAGTGGACTTTTTGAGTCGAAAGGAAATTAAACATCTTGATACAAATCTTAACAATGTATTGTACAAAGATGGACTTTATTACTGGGTCAAATCAAGGCGGTGAAGCTATTACACTCTGGACCACTAAGGGGAGGTGGCAGAGGATAGGGCAGTGAAAGCGCACACGAGAAGGCCGTGTGGAAAGAAGCAATTAGATAAACCTGTAGAAGGTGGCGTGTGGGTTTCCACTAAACCAACTTCTAACAAGATCGGCATTCAGTCGCACACGATGTGTAGTTAAGTATAGCAGTAGGAAGCAGGCGAAGCAGTAGTAGGTAGAAAGCGGAGAAGGTATAGAGAGGAACTTGATAGCAAAAGAGGATAGTATATACAGATAGATATATTACAATTTTACAACACAGTTTACAATATAAGAATATCGACACCAGAGACGCGTGTCATGTGGTAGAGAACCGACGAATGAAGAACGCCGCGATCCGTCGATGTTTTTCATTGCGCGCGCAGCCGTTGCCAAACGATAGGTTGAGGTTTGTTATGAGTGGCGAGTGTCTCGCTACACCACTCCCCCAACCAGACCGTAACTACGGTCGATAGTAATTCGGAAACCTTACTCGTCTGCCGCTCCGGGTTGTTTTAACCTCTTGTCCCTCTGTTTGAGATGTTGTCGTCGTCGTTGGTGGCATTGTTGTAGGACTATGGACATCTTTTGTCAAATAAGCTGGCTTCAGTCTGTCAATAGTGACGTTGGATGGTTTACCTCGGACATCTATCTTGAAAAATTTCTCCTGCCTCTCGAGGACTTTGAAAGGTCCGGCATAGGGTGGTTCGAGTGATGCCCTTACGTGATCTTGCCGAAGAAAGACATGGGATGCGGTATGAAGATCGCGTGGAATGTAAAATGGAGAAGTACCATGCCATGAAGCAGGTTTTGGAGAAAGCTTAGCCATATTCGTTCGAAGTCGGGTTACATACTGGGTGATATCTGCTGTCGTGTAGTCTTTGGGAGATAGAAATTGACCAGGTAGCTGGAGTGGCTCACCATAGACGAGCTCAGCTGGACTGGCTTGTAGATCTTCTTTCCAGGTATTTCGGATCCCCAGTAACACCAGTGGAAGCGATTCGGTCCACTGTGAAGAGTCATGGCACATTATGGCAGCCTTGAGCTGGCGATGGAGACGTTCTACCATGCCATTAGCAGCTGGATGGTACGCTGTAGTGCGAAGATGTCGCGCGCCGATCATAGACGTGAGTGCATTGAAAAGGTGGCTCTCGAATTGACGACCACGGTCCGTAGTCACGCGAGCGGGACAGCCGAATCTAGCTATCCAGCCAGACACGAGGGCAGCTGCGCAGGTCTCTGCTGTGATGTCCTGTAGGGGGATAGCCTCAGGCCATCGAGTAAATCTGTCGATGACAGTGAGGCAGTATCTGTAACTACAAGACAATGGTAAAGGTCCTACGAGGTCAATGTGAATATGAGAAAACCTCGCAGAAGGAGTAATGAAAGATGAGAGATGAGAATGAGTATGACGGGTGACTTTGTTTTTCTGGCAATTTAAACATTGCCTAGACCACTCTCTACAGTCCTTACGAATCCCTGGCCATACGAATCTTTGTGTAACCAGTCGTACTGTAGCTGTATTCCCTGGGTGATTCCAGTTATGCACCATATTGAAGACTTGCCTTCTTAAGTTCGGAGTGATGTATGGTCGAGGTGGCTGAACAGAAGTGTCGCAGAATATTGGTAAGTTAATGTGTGCTGTTCGTATCTTCCTTAGCTTCAGAGCGGTACCATGTTTAAGAAGACCTTGCAGCTCAGGATCAGCTTCCTGGGATCGTGCAAGTTCTTGGTAGTCGATGGCCACGGAGATCTCATCTAGGCGCGAGAGAGCATCAGCAACCACATTCTCGGGTCCAGGTATGTATCGAACGTCTGTTGTAAATTGAGCTATGTAGTCTAGATATCTGAACTGGCGAGGTGAACATTGGTCTCTATTCTTTGTGAAGGCAAAGGTGAGTGGTTTATGATCAGTTAGTATGGCAAATGTCCTCGCCTCGACCATGTGGCGGAAGTACTTAATGGCCTCGTAAACAGCTAATAGCTCCCGGTCGTATGGGCTATACTTTTTCTGAGATGGGCTCAGTTTATGCGAATAAAAAGCCAAAGGTTGCCATTCCTTTCCTTTTCGCTGTTGTAAGACTGCACCGATACCCAAGTCTGATGCATCAGTCACGATGGCTAAATCTGCAGTTGGGTCTGGATGGGCAAGTAGCGTGGCATTTGACAATGAGGTCTTACAATCTTCAAATGCTTTAAGCATATCAGGTGTCATATTCACTGGATGTGAACCTTTAACTTTAGGGCCAGATAGTACTGCGTGCAGCGGTGCTTGAAGTTGAGCAGCGTTTCGTATGAAGCGACGGTAAAAGTTCAGCATGCCCAAGAATCTTCGAAGCTCTTTAACAGTTTTGGGAACAGTGTACTCCTGAAGCGCTTGGACTTTAGTAACGAGGGGTTTAGTACCGGCAGCTGAAACTGAGTATCCTAGAAAGGTTACCTCTTCTTTTCCAAGGAAACATTTTGATGTGTTGACCCATATGCCATATTGTTTGAGGCGTCCGAAGAGTATGCGAAGATGAGCTTTGTGTTGTTCCACGGAATTTGAGAAAATCAAGATATCGTCGATGTACCCATAGCAGAAATCAAGGCCCAGGAGCACTTCATCAAGGAACCTTTGAAAAGTTTGGGCAGCGTTTCTTAAGCCAAAAGTCATGAACGGAAATTCAAAGAGTCCGAACGGTGTAGTAATCGCTGTTTTGGGAATATCAGCAGGATTTACAGCTATTTGATGGTAGGCCTTAACTAAATCGATGGTGGAGAAGATGGAACATCCAGAAAGTTGATGTGAGAAGTCATGAATGTGTCGTATAGGGTAGCGATCAGGTATAGTGCGGGAATTCAGAGCTCGGTAGTCCCCACAAGGTCGCCATGAATTGTCCTTCTTTCTCACCATGTGCAAAGCCGAAGACCATGGACTCTCCGAACGGCGAGCAATGCCACTGGCAAGCATGAACTCAAACTCCTTCTTGGCAGTCTGAAGTCGAGCTGGATCTAGACGTCGTGGTTTACAAGATACTGGAGGTCCTGGCGTAGTCTTAATATAGTGTAGTGTGCTGTGCTGTGGCGGTGAATGCACACCAGCAGGCCTTGTAATCTCCGGAAACTCTCGAAGTATTTGATGGAATTCTGACTCACCATTAACAGATTTCACAGAGGCGATATCGTCAGTGGTTCCTGTTCTTTCTGAAATGGCGGCGACATGTAAAGTTGTAGTACCGTCAACCAGACGTTGATTCCTGCAATCAACTAGTAAATTGTAGTGGCTAAGCAGATCAACACCAATGATGGGTTTTGACACGTCGGCTATTGTGAAGCTCCAAGAAAATATGCGTCTGAGTCCTAAATTGAGATGAAGCTGTATAGGCCCGTAAGTATGGATGATACTGCCGTTTGCCGCTATTAGATCATACTTGGAACGAGCGCAGGACGTCTTGACTGCTGATCGTGGGAAAACGCACAAGTCTGAGCCAGTATCCACAAGGAATTGCATTTTCGTGGCGCGGTCGGTGACAAAAAGACGGCCTGTAGATGGAGGGCAGTCGTTGGCCGCTACTTCCGACCGCCCTGGGCGTTTCCCGACTCAAATGTGCAGGGCTGCCTACACTTCTTCGCCTGAGCTCCAAAAGTATAGTGGTAGAAACAGTGCGGGTGGTCTGGCGGTGGCTGTGTGTAATTCGAGCGACTGCTTGAGCGGTTTCTCTGAAAACTAGGCTTGGAACGTGAGTGACTTCTGTTATTCCTGTCATTAGTAAGGGCTGCTACTTGCCTGGTTAGCTCATTGACCTGCCTTGTTAGCTCTTCCATAGGCGAAGATGGTGCGATGACAGTAGAAGTGCTAGCCATGGAGACCTGAGGTATAGCAGGAGCAATTTCGTACACTTTATCAGCCAATTCTCCCAGTTTATCCAAAGAAAGATCCATCTGTGAAGCAATAACAGTCTGTATATTCTGTGGCAGTCGACTAGTCCATAAAGTGGCCAAAAAATCACTGGGTATTGAAGGACCCGCTAAACTCTCCAAGTGACGCAGGAATTGCGAGGGCTTTCGGTCGCCAAGCTCCTCGTGCATAAGTAATTGTTTCACACGCTTTTCCTGTGAAGCGGACAGACGCCTTATAAGCTCGGTCTTCAATTTCAAATATTTGTCCTTTTCAGGAGGCCTAGTAATGATATCTTTCACTTCGATGGCGTATTGGTGATCAAGCTGTGCTACGAGATAATTGAATTTTGTATCATCAGTAGTAATTCGGGAAAGATCAAATTGACACTCTAATTGGGCAAACCATAAAGCCGGTTCTTCTGGCCAAAATGGTGGTACTTTTACACCAACTCTCAATACTTCATCAATTTTAATCACTTTTTCGGACTCGCACATTTTAAAAACAAAAGTCGCTCACCACTCGTGTAAGTAAGGCCACGGCCAACCTCTTTGTTGCTATTGGCAACGAAGTTTGTTTGACAGGAAAAATTTTTTATTCAAAATTATTTTTATTTTATGCTCACGATTTCCAGGTCACAAATCGGCGCAAAAGGTGCTTCTTGTTCGTAGTCGGTGGTCACCAGTGTAGAAGGTGGCGTGTGGGTTTCCACTAAACCAACTTCTAACAAGATCGGCATTCAGTCGCACACGATGTGTAGTTAAGTATAGCAGTAGGAAGCAGGCGAAGCAGTAGTAGGTAGAAAGCGGAGAAGGTATAGAGAGGAACTTGATAGCAAAAGAGGATAGTATATACAGATAGATATATTACAATTTTACAACACAGTTTACAATATAAGAATATCGACACCAGAGACGCGTGTCATGTGGTAGAGAACCGACGAATGAAGAACGCCGCGATCCGTCGATGTTTTTCATTGCGCGCGCAGCCGTTGCCAAACGATAGGTTGAGGTTTGTTATGAGTGGCGAGTGTCTCGCTACAAACCTATCATCATTATTATATATTATTATATATTAAGGAACTCCACCGTCCAGAGCTCTTAAATGTTTAAGAGCTCTGGACGGTGGAGTTCCTTCCATTTTGGTCTATCATTTGCGAGTTCCTTTATTTGTTGATACGACACGACGTATGTTTTCTCCTTTATCTATTTCATATAATTATGCTATGGGTGTAGAACCTAATATACGGGTAGAAACACATTTGAACGAATCCCTTCTTCCTTTTATCCTTCCTTCAATTATGGTTTTCATTGATTTCCTGTTTCAACTATCATCATGCTAAACGTGGTCTAAGGTCTTATGGCCCTATGCTCTGTCTACCCCGTATGGGATAAAAACGTGATTATATGTATGTATGGTTTTCATTAAAACATCGTGTCGAAGCTAGTGTTGCCCAAATGCAAGAACAAGACGAGACTTAGCCAGTCTTGGTCTTGGTCTTGGTCTTGCGCTCCCAGTCTTGGTCTTGGTCTTGGTCTTGCAGCAAGAGTCTTGCAAGTCTTGCAATTACCTATTAGTCTATTACTATTTATTAAAGTTTACTTTAAATCTTAGAAAAACGTATTAGAATTGGAACAATGTGAGCTTGAATTAACATAGCCATAGTAAAGATCATAAATAACTGAAGATTTGATAAGAAATTCGAAAAATCAACTGACCTATATGTCGTTTTCCATGGAAGTAACTGTTTCTTAATAAACATTTATGATTTATAAGCTTACATTTGCTAAAACATGTAAAAAAGCTTGTGATATCTCCACTTAATTTTGGTTTAACAGGAAGAAATATTTCTGATTCCTTTTTGTGGAAAGATATTACTTAGATGTTTCCTTAAGCCTGAAGTGTTTCTGTTTTTCATTTTTATTTCAATCTTTTTATGTTGGCACAATTTACACCAGGCAGTTTGGGATGCATGAATTATTTCGAAAAACTCCTCAAATTTGCTTTTGGGTCTTTTAGATCTGTGACTCAAACTCTCGTTACTCGGACTAGAATAATTTGAATCTTCGTCACTCATATTAAATTGTACACGTGATACGTTTTTAGAAAACAACGAGAATTAGTAAAAACAATTATTAAGTTAGACTCGAAGCACAGCTCAATTGGAAATGACTGGAATTAAAATAATTCCTTCATTTATAGTACGTTTCCTTGCTTTCTACCGCGCCGCCTCGCCACGTGCCGGCTCTATGAAAAGGATGCCGCCGCAAATCAAACGATGCCGCGTGCGGCTTACAAACACACATTAAATATTACCTACTTGCACAGACGCGACCCGTGAATAAAATATATGTAAAGAATTAGTGCCAATCACTATTCTTTACATATAAGTGAATGTTTTGGCGTACATCTATACTAATATTATAAAGCTGAAGAGTTCGTTTGTATGTTTGATGACAGAAGTTTTAAAATAAATAAATCCTGAACGTCACTATACCTCCAAAGTTACTATTCCTCGTGGACGAAGTCGCGGGCACAGCTAGTAAATACTTACTCTCAGCACATCATCTCTCTCAGAGATATTCGGGCTGGTAAGTAATACAAAACTCTTATCGCAGGCTTTTTATTTTATTAGTAGGTAAGTACCTGTGGCGACACTAGCGCCACAACAATATCTACAAAAGACGCACCACAGATGGCGTTAAAAGCAACAATCTCAGAATTGCATACAAGATGGCAAAATTACTATGAAAGTCTAAATCGCGCTTGCAAAGTTTCTACGGATTGGAGCATAAATACAACCTCCGACAAGACATCGTCGGAGCCGCGGTTCCCCAGGCATAACACCCTAGCCTGGCGGGAAGATCTTCCATTTGTGGCGGTCGAGCATATCCCTGTCGCTCCCGTCACATTCTCCAAAGTACCTACGCTTTTTATATTATTTTATTAGTTTTGTAGAATTTTTTTACACGTTTCAAGTATATTTAAAAGTGGCTACAATATTTATCAAACGGGTGATATTTGAACACTTTTTTGCTATTTTTTCTTGTAAAAACTTCAGAAATATAATGACTAAATGTACAATAATAGTACCTAAGTAATTAGTTTAAAACCATATAAGTAATCAATATTATAATATATACTTACTAGAATGAATTATTATGACATCTACTACCAATCCTTACCATTTTATCCTAATGATAATACTACTTGCGTGATCAGTATAATGTATTCATTTTCATTCTAAGCACTCTGAAACTTATTTATTCTTTGGAACACCTGTAGGTACTCTTAAAATTCGAAATTATTTTGCATGAATAGTGTCAAATGTTATGATTTCGGCGCGGCGGCAACGATTGTTTTAGATTTCAAAAGAAGCCGCCGGCGCGTGTATCATAACCAAGTACTTCCGAAAAGCGGCAAATTTCTTTGAGAAGTAAGTACAAAACCTTTGATGCCGCATTATCAAAGTGCCGATGGTTAAAACATAACTATGCATGCACTCAGTTTGATTTTAATAGATATTTTTTTATTCGCTATGTTTATGGTATTAGTCGTAATGCGCATAGGTCCAGTTTTTCATATTCTTTGATATAGTTTTTTGCGTCTCATAGAATTCCTAAGCGTACCTACCTATACACCGAACTGTTACACCTAACTACTCCGTGAAATAGCGCTAAGTCCTAGCTAGACGCAAGAGTCTTGCAGGCTATGTCTTGTTCTTGCTCAAGTCTTGCACGGTCAGTCTTGGTCTTGGTCTTGCTAAAAATACGCGGTCTTGTTCTTGGTCTTGGTCTTGCAAAAACGCAAGAACAAGACCAAGACTGCAAGACCAAGACTGAATTTGGGCAACACTAGTCGAAGCATGTTTCTTCTTCTATACTGTTACTGTTATACGAAAATAGAATTCTTCAGCTTGATGCGAATTCTTATCCAAAATTAAACAAAGCTTTATAATGGATATCATATTCGTAAGCAGGCGAGACCACGAAAATGGCAAGATAATTGGCACGGCAGCCGGCGTACGTCGTTTCACTTGATTGTTATGAAACCGCAATGTACAACGCCCCCTTCGGCAATTTTGGCTCTGGAATGTTCTACTTAATATATTAGATCGGCAATAAGTATGGGAGTATATATCAGTTTTGATAATATGTAACTACAGAAACATAGCTCTTCGTAATAGTGGTGATTTTTTGTGGTTCGAAAAATGTGGTGGTGGTCTAGCAGGACAAATTAGTAAGACCACGAGAGAAACCACGGTATGCAATTGATCACTACATAGTATAAAACAAAGTCGCTTTCTCTGTCCCTATATCCCTATGTATGCTTAAATCTTTAAAACTACGTAACGGATTTTGATGCGGTTTTTTTAATAGATTGAGTCATTCAAGAGGAAGTTTTTTATGCCCATGCGAAGCTGGGGCGGGTCGTTAGTTATCTTATAAATGCTGTTATCTGCTTTCGCAGAATAGCACGACAAAAACATAAAGTTACGGGTAACAGCAAGTTAATATCTATATTTTTAAGATTTTTTTCTCGAATTACTTTAGTTACGTACCTTTACTTTTAGCTACATAATTTAAAAAAAAGGATTTTAATTTTATCTCTTTCTTATATAGTTATACATTATACCTATACGATAAAGAAAGAGCTGTTTGTTATTTGCTAAGCGATATCACAAAAAATACATATTGTAATTGCGCAAGTGAGTTTGTTTGTTAGTAGCTAGTTAGTAGGTGCTTGGTTTTATCTGTTGATCTTCTAAACAATTAATATGTATAAAAGGTAGGTTGTATAATTTATTACCAGATAAAAATTTGAAAATCAAACAAATATTTTTATACAACAAATAAATATATTTTCCATTAAGTTCCATGTATAAATTTTAAAATTACTTTTTAAATAACATTCATGACAACAATATTTCAATATGTTATTTTACAATATTTTTGGAAGTTGAAAACTTGAAATCACAATGTTTCTATATAATTTATATAACTATATTACGTTACAATTTCCATTCTATATAATCAAGTTCATTAATATGTATAAGTATATGGTATACAATAATTTGGTATAATTTAGTGTAGGTAGTACTTTCGACTACATAATTCTTTACTTTTTCTATTTAATATTATGTACATATAAAAATGGTCGGTGCGGCGAGATTTTATTTATCATAGAAACTTTATTTAATTGTAAAGAAAATTTTGTTCATTAAATATTAAACTAAGTACTCAAAAAATCGAATAATGGTCCACATGAAATTTAACTTACAACAAAGCATTTACAACACCTTTATTGTATCTACTTAAATAAATATATAAATAACATAGAAGCAGATCAAAATTACTAGGTAGATAGAATTAGCATAGAGTCGCTTTTCTACTAAAAATCTATGTTACAAAAATTAATTGCTATCTTGGCACTAATAGCGAAAGCGGCTAACATTGTTTAAATATTGTGTTTGTCATGTTGGGCTTTATGACCTTGGCGAAAGAGTAAAAAGATCAAATACTCGTAAAGAAAAAAGTGGAAGACCTGTTCAAAAAATCAAAAAGCTGGTGGAAGATAGAAGAATGAAAGAATTCGACGAAAAAGAGTGCGACTTTTAATATTAGTTATAATAATAAATAATTTACACAAACATTTTGGTGACAAAATGTTATTTCTATAAATCTTAGAGCTTTGTTCTTGTCGATAGAGTTGCTTTCAAGTGCATCTATCTGCCGCTAGCCTTTTTTCATCTTGTTACGACGCGAATCCTACTTTTTCCTTTACTTGTTATACGTAAATAAAATTTTAAGTCATTTAATATCTGTAACGATAAAATTTCTATCTGGTATTTGTATTCTATAAAATTGTCTTTTTAAAAGTACACGGCAGTCGCTTGCACGTTTCTGTATTTTATTTCCAATTATGCACTATTCAATATTAAATTATTCAAGTGGATACAGACTTGTGTTCGCGACTGTACTAAAATAAATTAATATTTTGCAGCAAGTTTTTTTTATTGAAAGCATGTTTATCATAAAATATGCTATCAAAATGTTTGCAGTCAGGTAAAGGGAACATTTATTTGCAATTCACTATTAATATGTTATATTTATTATTACAATATACATTAGTTTTGGCTTAAGGTTGTGCGTTATTAATTATTAAAATATAAATATTACTATTAAATCGTAAAAGATAAAACATTATCATACTCTTGGGCTAATGAAGTGTATGTATACTTATAAATTTGTGTCATCCATTTTATTTTCGTCTCTTTTATTCATTAATTAGGTATAGGTATTTGGAAAATTTATTTCTGAGCATATATTTTAAATCCCTCAATGTATTATTCTTTCGTTTTTATCTGAAAATGATTCGGTAATTAAACTACTATGTTTAAGAACAGATAATGAAGTGGGAAGAAATTTTCCTTCAGAGATAAAATATTATATGAGAATGGAAGCATCTACCGAGCAAAACCAGACATTATAAATCAACCAGTGTGAGCTCAAGAATCTCAGGATTTATAGATCTCGGACAGTGTCGGAGACCTTATATTGTTCTGAGAAAGTGCTAGTTCGATAAATAAGTTTTATATTCCTAATATGTTGCTTGTACTGCCTTGGATTTACTAATTAATATTTGGTAAACAAAATATTTAATAAAATCAAAATTATTCGCGTAGTTTAGATGTGTGGAGAAACCAATAAATAAATTATATACTATGTAAAAAAATATAATAACAATCAAGAAATAAATTTAGTTCAAGGAAAACTATAAAATTTGAATAATTAATTAAACATTAATAGACGACACAATATCTTCAAAGTCGTGTATTGGTTTTCACACTTTTAAAAAATAATACTTATTTTAGTATTAATTTTATTCAATATGGGGGCAAACTTAAGGAGGCAGAAAGTCTAAGTAAGATAGGCTTCACGGCACTAATTATAATAGCAAATACATGACACAACAAATAATTTATAAGCATAAGTATTTAAAATTCTATATATTTATATAACTGATTTATACGGACGCATTATTCATTAATCTAGCTACATAAACTATACAGCAAAATTCTCTACATTTCTTCTCTAAAATAAATATCATATTTTAGATGTATTTTATAAACATTATTTATTAAAATATTAAAATTACGCATTTATAAAATTAACTGTTTATTTGTAAAATAAATAAATGGAAATTCTCCCTTATTGAACTACTAAACAAGGGCTCCCAGCCCGTAATAAATATATATTTAACGTCTAAATGTTATAAACATAATTTAAAATTTGAAATCATGGAAAAATTGGCACATTCTGAATACAAACTATATTACAATATATTTTTTAATAATATATTTATCTTTACTTTGATATAAAGTAACTCGAGTACTTATATTTCATCAAAATACATACAATAAATATATTTTAAGATGAGGGTACCTCCAAATGTGCTCCGGCCGACTTATTTGATCTTCGTGAACTATAAATCGAACGTAGTAGGATAAAAGATGCCAGAATGTTCCTAAGCTTGGCCAGTTACCAGAATTTTCTAAGAACACCAAAATATTTAAACAGTCCAAAGTCAAATTAACGTCTAAACGCGATGCTCAAGCGCGACGATGGTGTATGTACATATGTTTCATTTTGCACTGTAAGCCCTTATTTATAAAGTCAATATTTCAGTGTTTTCATAAAATGCTGACAAATTTCGATATCGTTTCACTAAGAAGCAGTAAGTGGCTTAGCCTTCTGGTCATCATATTGTCGACGGGAGCAAGTCTAGAGCCTCTTAATAAATATGAAGCTACAACATATTGGAATAAACTACAAACACTCACTTCGAAACTTGGGACATCAAAATATTAACGTAAAACTTAAGTTACACCTGAATATTCCTAAAATTTCACGCTCAGTCTGCAAAACTTCGGATCCATCTAATCTACTCCAGAAATAAAAGACAAGCAATAGTTTTAACCTAGTTGCTCTCCGGCATTAGAAAATCACATTTAACTCCAAAATGAATTTGTTTGTAATACTAGCTAGTTATACTATCGCATAATGTATACAACAATACCACAATGGATTAGTAACAAAATTTTACTTCGATTTAAATTGCAGAGGAATTGTTAAATTTGTTTATTACTATGTTTTTTTAATTTGAAAACAGCAAAATAATCGACACCTAGGTACTTGTTTATAACTTATTACATTTAATTACTCCTCGCACCCGCATTTTGTTTTGATAAATCTATTATTTTCTCAAAAATTCTGACCCATTGTGGTATAAGTTTTCTAAATAAGGCTTCATAAATCGCGTAGGTGTTACCGCGATTTCATTCCACATTGACAATTATAAGTATGTGCATACGAGATTAGAGCTTGGTAGCCACTCTATCTATGTATTGCAGGCTATATACTGATTTTTGTGGCTGACTATACGTGCACATGTCAATGTGGAACAATATTTAATAGCTAATGTTGACCCTGTGTCAGTCGTGGACTGCGACCGAGCGCCTGTAGCGAACTCGGGATCAAATTTCTATCTACGAGATTTAGAATCTACGCTCTACGCACGTGGCGATTAGTCTAGGCACTGCCTATCTAATGCCGCATAAACGGCTTTAATACTAATTAATAATATAATTTACCTCTTTAGAAAATTTGGCAGTCACAGTAAGGTGAACGGGCGAAGACTAAGGTCGCGAAAGGATCACGCGTACCGCTAAGCTAAACGGCACGAGCCTAATAAATAGTTTTTGCCTCCGAACGTAGCCGCAACGAAGATTTTTACAGAAATATTTAGATGACATAATAAGTTTTAAAGAATACCTTATATTTACTAATTATAATATTACCATTCGAACAAGTGCCGGGTCAAAACCGCGGCTAGTTTCGGAGGCATGAAGTTACGTAGCGTGTACAACGCTGGATCTATTGAAGACAAGACGATCATTGAAAGTAAAGGAACGACGCGGGCGCGATACAGCTAGGAGACGAAGACGGCACGCAGTTAGCGGGAAGGCACGGGAGGGCGCGGCGGCGGCTGCGGCGCGGCGCGTGGCCGGCGCCGCCGTCCGCAGTCAGAGCGGGAAGCAGCGCGCCGAGCGCCGCGGCGGCTCCGACGTGCCGCGCCGTCGCCGACTCGACATTCCAGATCGCACACTGCTCGCGTCACCTTCGCTCCCGACGCCTCGACTCCCACCTCCGCACAACCGCTCCGGCTCAATCGGTTCCAATTTGTGCATTGAAGGACGGCTGGACAGTCTAGCCCCATCAGCTATGGGAGTCGATATCGCTCTCTCCGATAATACCTCGTCATCGAGGTCGATACGGCCGAGCCGAAGAGCTAATGCGTATTCAGCTCGCTCGATAACGCTCGGCGCTTCCTCCTCTACGACAGTTGTGTCAGCGAGTGTGGAATCGGCCGCCGCGGAATCGGCTCGAGACTCTCCTACGATTCCCACCGACCGTTTTGTATCTACAGAAGAAGGTGATGATATTTCTCGATGTCGCCTCTCCGGGGTAGTAAATACAGAATCAGACGCCCAGCTACGTGACTCTGAGTTTTGACGTAATGTTTCGTCAACACTTCGCTGGGATGTGCGTCGACTCGCGTGAGGACTTTCGTCATCAATGGCACGGAAGTCCAAAGTACTCAGATCAAAAGGTCCACCACGACGGCGTGAGCCATCTCGTCTGAAAGATGGCCGGTTCGATGAGAAAGCGGCGTCATACAATTCACAGAGACTAGTCCTGTCAGAATGAGGCTCCTCGTACAATGTCAGATTGCGAGTCTCTGTCGCGTCAGAAGGTGTTTCATCGCGATTAGAAGTAACTTCACTATGTTCTGAGATGTCGAAGGTAAAACGAGCCTCGAATCGGTCGGGGCTGAGTAATGGAGCAGATCGTGAACAGTCATCATGATGGGCCGCATCAGAGTCAAGTGGTAACATATGAGGTGCTGGACGACGTGGTGATGTTTCATCAGAGTCTGTGGAGCGGTCAGAGCGAGGTACTTGACACACATGACGTCGAGTCAACACTGGTTGCGATCCACAAGGAGGACGTCGACAACATGTCCTTTCGTGTCGAACATCCGAGCCACTGCTACCTGTTGACTTGGAATGTGGAGGTCGGCGTCGACGATTGTCTTCGCGTCCGTACAGTGACGTAAAGTCTTCCGAACAAAATTTTTCAAACAACTCTTGTGAACTGAGCCGAGTCGATCCAGTCGCGTTATAGAACGCTTCGGTTGGTGAACGCTCTGTCCGTTCATATAGGGCACTCGAACTAGCTCGTTTGGACTTGTCCATAAGGCCGAATTTGTAAATCTTCGGCATGCGCCGTTCGAATACACCTTGAGAATGAGCTCGAGCCGGACCACGGGGGACATAGGGCCCGTCGTGGCGATCGGTAAGAATCCGATCGGAAGATACACCGCGTAGCGTCCGCGGCGGCGGGGTCGGCTCAGCGGCAGGTGGTGAGATGGCGAACTCCGGTTCGTATTCGTCCTCGTCGGGCGTATCTGCTGATGGCCCGGAGCGCTCTAGCGACGTCCGCACACATTCGCACTCTTCGTGCTCGTCACTAGCGTCTCCTTCGTCGAAGGACGGTGCACGTGGCCCGTGATGGAATACGCGACGTCGTTCTTCAGCTGCACCGTCCTCGTCTTCGAGGCGTATGGAGCGGCGCAGTGGAGGACGATCGCGGCGTGGGCGGCGCGGTTGAGCTTCGACAGTGGCGGCGTGCGGTATTGGCGGACGCGCTAAAGGCAGCAAACGGTCCAGCGATAGACCGCGGCGAGGACGAGCTGGACGCGCGGGATGCGGTGCGCGCGTTGCAGATGGGCTGGTCTCCTCTGGCGTAGTAGGTAGTGCGGCACCGCGCCCGAACTCGATGAACCAGAGTTCGTCCTTGAGTTCGCACTCTCACTTCTTTTCATTCATGTCTTTATTTAAGTAGTGAAGCACGTAGTGGAGCACGAGGTCGTAGCAGTACTTGTATTCGGTCTGCATCAAAAGAAATAATTATTTTTAATATTTAAGGCGAAGTAATAAAAAACATGTATTTAACGAAGTGTGACAGAAATAGAGAACTTATTGCAGAAAGAACCCAAGTATATAATCTAAGTAATAGGGCGCAGATGCGGCAGAGATGTACGGTGTGATGATGAGGTGGAGTCTTTAAAATAAAAAAAAACACAATCCTCACCATGTTTTCGACGAGTTGCGGTCGATGCCGACGGACGGTCTTCACGGCTTGGAAAACGTCAACTTCTCCGTGTTTGATGACTTGCTCGATACAAGCGTTAGCGGCACAGTAAACCCCGGCGCGGCTGCGGCCATCTCTGAGATAAAAATATAATTTGTTTAACCATACATAATATTTAATTATATATTTATTATATAGATTACAGATATTTTGTTTCTCTCTCCTTTCCCTATTGATTTTAAAATGCCATTTCTGTAGAGATAAGTTTTCATAGTTATTGGTATGTGAAGCCGTTGGTCCCGGCTGCCATCTGGTGGTCATTAAAGGAACCACGTAAGAGGCCGAGAGGAGGTTCCGAAGAACTCTGACACCAGGGTGTGCATGGTCGATTGACCATGTCACCTGTACACGAAATGATGATGATAGTTATTGAGAACTGTTATCACGGTCGTTTGATAATTCAAGACGTTATGAAAACTATTATGGAAAACAAGATAGAGGGAAGACGAGATAACCAAGAAGAAGTTGCGTAGAACCAAAAAGAAAAAAATGAGAGTCAAGTCATATTAAAAATGTTAAAAAAGGATAACGAAAGATAGATACTTGAATGGAACTCCACTGACAAGACAGCAGCTCTAAAATTTTAAAAAGATTACCATGTAGAACCACTTTCACTTCTTTAATGCAAGTATGTTGTGATTACAAACCTGCATTAACATTCATTGATATTTGCCAAAACTTCAATGGTTTCCCGCTGCCCGGATTACAAAGCTAAAGCGGCAAAAGATTACCACGCTATCAAAACACTGTTAATTTGTCCATGCAATTCCGTTTAAAATGTCCTCTTAATTTGAATTTAAGGGTAGTTATAACTAGAAATGAGAATTTTGTTATAATACTAAGAGGGAATAGTAGTTAACTTTGGAAAGTAAATCAGCTTTATGTTTTTATCCCAACTAATATTATAAATGCGAATGTGAGTTTGTATGTTTGTTTGTTTGTTACTTCTTCTATCTACTGAACCAATCTTCCTGAAATTTTGTATACATATAGCTAAGAGTATTGAGAAGGACATAGGGTACCTTTCATCCCGGGAAATAGCAATGTTCCTGAGGGGAATAACACAAGATTCAAAATACACTATGTTTTCAAAAGTCTGATCTATAAATGTTATGTATTCTTTCTTTCCACCAATATCGATTTACTTCCAAATATACTTCACACAAATTGACTATAACTTCGCAGTAAAATATCTTTTTCAATACTACTAAGCAATTTTGTAAACTCTACTGCATTTTACGAATTTAGTATAAATTTATTTTGCAATAAGGTACTCGTAAATTTTAACATTGCTCTACAATATTTATTTATGAGATATTACAACAGATATTATCATTACTTAAAACAAAAAAGACAATTCTAGTACCTACATTGTCTGTGAATGATTTGTGTTAATCATTTAATCTTTAGGTAATAATTTTAATTACCTATGTCATTTTCATAATTTTTGTTAAGTACATGGAAAATATCACCCTTTTAATTTGCTTAAAAAATTATGAAGTTAATTTCAAGTAAAAACAAAACATATATTTTGTTTTTACTTTCATACACACCACTATAGTGGCTCCATTATCTGGTTGCTGAATCCGTGGTTGGTTCTGTACACTTAAATATAAACTTTATTAGTCTACAGTATAGTTTTCTTTTCTATAAAATTGCAACGACAGTTCAAGATTTGCTGACATGTGACTCACAGAATAGCAATCAAAAGCAACCTGTTGAAAATTTTATTTTGTTATAAACTTATACTCACGGCGAAACCACACAAACGGGCCCGTAGTCAGTGCGCTGTCGCCATCGTTCCACCATGTTCATGAGCTCCACCAGCGAGTTGGTCGATGACGGCACCTTGTGTCCCATGGGCCAGCATGTCAGCTGGAACAGCTGGACTGTCTTCGGAGGCGCTTTGACGCCAGCCATCAACTCCGTGAGGGACACGATCTATTGGGTAAAATTCGTTTGTCGTAAATCTAAGGTCTAATGGTTTTAACGCATGAATCTACATGTCTCCATGGGTGCTTATAGGGGGTCCTATTCTAGTACCTACGTCAAATCTTTGGGTCGTTTGTACTTTGGTGTTTTGTATACACTTGTTTCACGCTGGTGTGAAGATGCTGAGACTTTTATTTGCGATGATCGTTACATATCTCCTTGTCTTTATTTACACCGTAATTTCAAATACGAGTAGGTATTCAAAGTGATAAAATTTGACCTCGACTAATATAAATATATATATTTTTTTAATTTTTCTAGGTCCATTTCTTTATTTTGACCGAGGTCAAAGTCACCTCTTCTTAATTAGCCTTTTCATGTTCTCTTTTCATTTCACCTCTCTACATCCCCAAAACTTCCATTCATCTTTCACTAGATCTTAATTAATAATATTAGTTAAATAATCCCCTGGCCTGTTTAAGCTTATAAAGGCTTAATTGACGGTCCTAATTACTGTAATCATCGTATAACATTCAGTCTCTATTTATCTGACAAAAAACCAAAAACCACAATACCTTCTTGTTGATCCTGAATATCCATGTCTTGATATTGGTGTAGTGGTTGTGTGACACGTGGTCTATCGTAAACACAGGGCCGTATTTCTTCGAATGGCGCCCCTCCGGCCAAAAGGGGGGAAATTGTTGCTGCAAAGAGAAACTCAGTTAATATTTTATCCCAATACTAGCGACCCGCCCCAGCTTTGCATGGGCATAAAAACCTTCATCTTGAATCACTCTATCTATTAAAAACCGCATCAAAATCCGTTGCATAGTTTTAATGAATTAAGCATACATAGGGAAAGAGAAAGCGACTTTGTTTTATACTATGTACTATGTAGTGATATCAAAAATTGCCTATACGCAGCTATCGTGACGTTTTAAGACCAACTCCTCTTTGTTTCACCTCCATCCTCCTTCTCAAATCATATCAATGTATATCAATTTAGCATACATGAAGAGAGGCTCAATGATTATTAGTAAGATAGGGCTGTTATGATGTTTCAGGTTATCATATGAGGTGTATTAGATATATATGTCTATTTATATGTGTATTTCATAGAGAACCGCTTCCCATCAGGTGGGCCGTATGCCTGTTTGCCTACATAATGGTATAAAAATAACACGACCATCGGTAGATATAGATTACGATGCAAGGAGGATATTTATAATGAAATATAGTATCATTGGAATTAGTATCCTATAGTAGTCTCGATTTGTGTTTATATTTATTTATTTATAAGGTATCACGAAGCTTATTTGTATAATATTGATACTCAGTCAGATACGTAATATAAATATCAACATAAATATTTAAAGAAGCAGCATACCCCATTGTAATTAAAAATTAATTTCCTAAGCCGACCTGCCTTTTAAAGGGACGGATGGATAAACCTTTGGGATAATTTCAATATTGAAAACGTTTGATCGTTGAAAGGCAAAAAATTAATTGCAAAACGTCAATAAGAGGTAATTTTAATTGGTTCAGGATGTTTTAAAATATTAATAAAAATTAGAGGCAATAGGGAAAGGGTAAAGAGCAAGAATAATTATATTATTCTGGACTGAAACATTATCCGTTCTTTCTAAACAACCACTTTCTAATAAAATAAAGTAGTTTTAGGAAGTTTGCATGGAAGCCGTAACCTTACATTAATCTTAAAGCTGAAATCTAGACACGCGGCAGCGTGTCAAGCCAAGTTCAAGCAAAGGAACTGGCTAGCCAGCGCCGAGTGTAATATTACACGAACCACTTGGTGCCACTTTTGACCCTTCTATAACTCGAAACCTCTTTAATGTAAACACATAAAACTACGTGTGTTTAATAAGATCCATCAGGACATGTAGAAGCCCAAATTTCATGAAGCTAGCTCAAACGGTTATAAAGATTTGAAGGTCAAAAAGTTGTAAATTTTAGCACTGACTGACTGACTTATAGTACCTAAACCTAACCTACTTTCAGATGACCTAGAAGGATGAAATTTGAAATCCAGCTCGGAAATTGTGTGTAAGCGTAGGAAAAAATCAAAAAATAAAAAAAAGTCAAAAAATAAGTGGTGTCCCCATACAAAAAACTTGTAATACCTACGCGCTAAACAACCGGCCAACAACGGTGTGTCGTCAGCGGCGCGCGGCAGCACACCAGCCAATCAGCGTCACGCTCTGACTTATGGTACAAAATTATAAGCGGTAGCGATTTACTTAAAATTTAGCGGGTCGGTTGGTTTATACCTGCATAGTAGTTATCTTATAGTCCACGGCTCACTAAATTAACAAAGATCAGTGCCCAAGGTTCGTTTCTCTGATTTCTTTTGAAAATAAGAAATAATATTTTAAGGTATAAATTTGTTAGTTCGAACTCTTTGTACCCTAAAAGAAACTCCAATGTGTATGTATACCAAGGTCAAGGCAATAGCGAAGTCTTATTGGTACCGATATATGTATGTATTGACTAGTCTAAGAATGCTGCTTGAACTCGCTCGCGCCTTGCACTTGTGCGCGGCTCACAGCGCTATACGACTTAAAATGCGAACGAACCAAAGTATGCTCTTAGCGGCGCTCATTTGCGCCAGCGTCCTCGTTATGCCCGGTTGTTTAGCGGAAACCCACCTATTAGATTGCGTTTAATGCTGCGT
The DNA here is from genome assembly GCA_947044815.1 of Apomyelois bistriatella. Taxonomy (NCBI): domain Eukaryota; kingdom Metazoa; phylum Arthropoda; class Insecta; order Lepidoptera; family Pyralidae; genus Apomyelois; species Apomyelois bistriatella. The sequence goes on from OX345705.1 coordinate 3,527,458, forward strand.
CGTTCGACTAAATTTATTTGAGTTATAGCTGGATAGTCCAGATATAAATTATTACTTTTTAGTATTGTACTTTAACGGCATTTGTGAGTTATTTAATATTACGTAAATCGTTTCTTTCAAAACCTCATTTATTTGTAGCTCTTTTAGGTTAATTTGTCATTTGTTTATTAGGTAGGACCGTAGGAGTAAGATTCACGTGTAATTGAAATAGGAAGACACAGGAATATTAAACTAGTATAGAATAGTATTCCTTTCTTTAAAAAAAAACACTTTAAAACTAGTAGTAAGTTTTCTTGACAGTTAAATTTATTTTTTCTTTTTAAATAAATAGGTATTTCTGTATTTTAATAGCTAGGTACTTTAACTGTCGCACAATGAGTTGTACCATAGAGTTAATGGTGGATGATACACTTGTGTTACATCGCATTATTCCAATGCCTCCTGATGGGAGCTGCTTATTCCATTCGCTTGGATTTTCTTTGTTTGATTCGACTGATACACAACAAGCCAATAGGTTGCGAGCGACTATAGTCGAATATGTATGTCTGAACTGGGAAGATTTAGGTGTCTACACTTGCTCGGAAAGCGGCGATCCTTTCGGATCGGAGGAAAAATATAGAGCAAGCATGCTTCAATCGACCACTTATGGAGCGGTTTCTGAATTAATGGCCGCAGGAGTTTTATATCCTATTAAAATAGAAGTTTATCAGGATGGCGTTTTACGTGGTTCATTCGGTGAAGTGGGTCATCCTACAAAGCGCTTGCTCTTTTCAGGCAGTCTTTCTTCAGGTCATTATGACGTTTGTGTTTCTGTAGGGCTAGACATTTTGAATGAGTTATATCTTTACAAAAAGTAATGATATCCCACCAAAAACATAAATGTAAAAAACCAGAGCCAAGTTCAATACAAAAATTATGCTTGGCGGTGAGCTTCGCCGCAAAAAGAATGGCGATCTAAATGAGTGCCAAGTTCTATGCAAAATCGAAATATGTTTTTATAGGAACAAAATAACATTATGAACAAGTATTAAACTCTATTTCTTTGCTTTATTACATACCTATAGCAATTGCTGTTATTTAAAAATGTGAGATCTTGAAATAGGTCAGATTTGACTTGGCCAGTTTTCATTACATAAGTCATTTTATAAAGTTATTCAACATTTTAATTGTGTTAAAAACTGGCCAAGTCAAATCTGACCTACTTCAAGATATCACATTTTTAAATAACAGCAATTGTTATAGGTATCTAATAAAGCAAAGAAATACTGTCATATCGCTAACGTTCAGCGCGACAGCATGATACTTGAGCAGCTCTCAAAATTGAATAACGTTTGAGTATTCGGGCGTTACTCTTATAAAGTTTCCAGGTTCATTATTATTATTTTTACTATAGGTACAACTGAATCGGCAATCAGGGCTACGCCCCACCTGATGGTAATGGTCATGGCTACCGTAGCCTATACATTTATTATTTTTATGATTTATTTATTTATTTATATTAGGCCATAAATCGTAATTAACGTTATTAAGGTACTTACAGAGTTTTTAGGAGGAACACATAGCACGACTACTGCAGCACATTCATAGTCGTATACCAAGGACCAGAATTCTCCCTGCGTCATTATTAGCGGCCATTCTGTCACGATGTATTCTCGGGGCTTGGTGTAACCCTAGAAAATTGAAAATGTTAAGAAAACATGTTAGAAAGTAGAATAAAATTAGAAAGTGCTTCCTGCTTGAGTAGAAGAAACATATAACAATTTTTATTTCCGCACTCAGCGTGTAGCGTGAGGCTGAAGAATTTTTTTTTGTGCAGGACTCACAATGTTAGTTTCTAAAAGCTTTAATATTTACAGCGGGACAGTTTGAGGTGAGGGCTTGACGCCACTCAACCTTTTCTTATATTTCATCCCACAAAAACGCCAGATCTATTCGAATAGTAAAATATCGCTAAGGCTACTCCCTTCCGGTACGGGAGCCGTGTGAAGTAAGTATGAAGTAGATCAGTTCACAAACTTGGTAAGACTTATTTTACTTACATCTACAAACACGGCGTTGATGTAGTCGGTGAAACTATTTCCTTGGAAAGATGTTAGATATGGCCGAAAGTTGTCAGCTGAAAGAAAAAACAAAAATAATTTACATGAATTCACAAAATGATCTCGTACATTTTAGATTGTACAGTGGGCAGCAGAAAAATCTGACCCCCATGCCACAAGAATCTCTATTGAAAGGGGGTCAGATTTCTCTGCAGCCCACTGTACCATGTTACAGTCAAATGAGACAGAAAAATAAGAGGTCAGTAGGTAACATTTTTGACTGACGCTTCGTATAGCTAATAGATTTGGCAAATTATCACGAAATATGTAAAGATATGAAAACCTTAAAAAATATATGATTTTGCTTGCCTAGTTCTGGTTATATGTGTATGAATCTCCAACGAGCCGCTTTTAATAAAAATAAAGTTGATTTGAATTGATTAACTTTTCACACTCTCAAGATTACTGTTTTAAGTCGAAATCATACTCTACTTATCTTGTGGTAACAGTGGTGTCAAATTTATTAAGCTACCCAACCACATCTGACCTAAATCTTAAGCAGTGAATTGAAATAAAGCCGCCCGATTTACTTAAATTTAGTATACTACTTAGACGTAGACTCTTAAACATACGTGGAACAACAAGTACGTCTCGATTCTTCTCCCTATTGTCTCCTCTATGTCCACCAGCGCAGTCCCCTATTGTAAACCTCGGCGTCTGCTTGCAAATCTGCTGATACTCCTTCTGGTACTCGTTCAGCTTCGAAACTGGGTCTCTCTGAGATTTTTGCTTCAGTCTTTGTGAGAGTTCTGACACGGGAAACCAGGACACGCCACATACGACGTGCTCCTCTAATGTGTCGTACACGAATTTATATTGTTCCTGTTATGGAGAGAAAAGAACATTTGGTAAACATTTTATCGGTAATAAATAAAAATGACTTGAAAAAATGTTTGTACGCTTTTAACTTCACAACGACTGTATCATATTGAATTATAATTTTTTATTTGTATTTGTTATTGTCAGGAGAAGGTTGCTGTAAGAAAAATGTTTGCGTACATTCCCTTTTGAAACTGGGGCTAACATCAACGTAAATCTATAAACCAACTTTAAGCAGCAACAATATTAAATTTCTTTTACTTGGATGTCTCATTTTTTCAAGTTATAATCCAAACTCAAGCTGTCTTTTTAAACTACATTTTATTTAAGAAAAATATCATTCATTTACAAAAATTCGGTCTCTGAGTTAATAACTTAAATGTTACCTCGTTTTCTATAAGGCCTTTCCTAGATTGTCTTAGTTTTTTCAAATATCCATACACATCAAAGCAGTCTTCTTCTTCCGCCAACTCAAGATTTGCATCAATAGCTAAGTATACCCCTGACCGACCACCTCCATCACTGAAAGAAAAATATTTTTTTAGATATTTGTTGTTTTATTTCAAAACGGGAGCACTTTAATCATCATCATCGATTCCTCTTGCTTTTGTCATGACTGGACGTAGTCTACTGGCATTCTTAACCAGTGACCATCTTCATGGTTTATTAGTTTAGGATGCGATAGTTAACTAAATTGTAAAAAATCAGCAAACTAATTATCTTCCTCTAGGATCTTGTTTTCCTGGTTGCATCCTTATCAGGTACGGTGTCTCAGCCAGACATCAATCCACTCTGGAAATGTTATTGTTGGTGATGAATTCCATAGTCATAAAGAGGCACAAAAAAAAATTGGATGCGGTGAGATACTCTCCTTTTTCATTGCTATTTCGACACCTCCTATTATAAGTGTCCTATTACTGTAGTTTGCAAAAATAAATTGTTGTAACCAGTATATATAAATCATAGATTTATTATTACTACTTTACTAATACCAGAAGTACTTGTGGCGACACCGACAAGGCACAGGCACGGGCGACACCGACAAGAGCACAGCTCTTAAATTTTTTAAAGGTAGACCAGTGTACATTTTTTTCTATACGAAGATTACCAATTTCTTTTCAGTTGCTTTATTGAAAGTTTCTTACTTGCAGTGCACCACCATAGGTCCTGCTGCAGGATTGGTGGCCAGTCGTCGGCCGACAACAGCCCGAACTCGTCTCCGAAATTCTAATAAAGCATTGCTGAAGGGACACGTGTGTGAGTGCCACTGCGTGTAGTGGAACTGGAGAATGAAACGTTCTTCGATCACCACCTAAGGAGTTAATCATTATTATTTTTAGATCATCTTATCCACAGGAAGACTGGTTGGTATGTTAAGACTTTTATCTTTTAATATTTACCTACTCAAAATTTCATATTCGTAGAAAGACTTTTAGGTATCATCATTATCATCATTACGAGTAGGCGTCATGGTCAATCAACCATGCACACCCTGGTGCCAGAGTTCTTCGGAACCGCCTCTCGGCCTCTGAAGTAGTTCCTTTAACGACTACCAGTTCGCAGCCGGGACCAACGGCTTAACGTGCCTAGGTTGGAAACGACAACTATACCTAAAGTCTTACTACGAATCATAACCAGTTTAAAATCACGATAACGTGAAGCTGATCCTACAATGCAATCTGTTTAGTCATAGTTAGTAGCTTTTATTTCTAAGTAATTTAGTTTGACATTTGGTAATTCACTTAAAAGTTGATACACAGTACGTTGTTTCGAAATATAGGTCTCCAATGGAGATCACTCCATTTATGTTACAGAGAAATAATTATAAATATGATGATTCATACATTTTTCTCAGACTTGTACAGCCTGAAGGTGCGTATGTGGAAGTTTGCCAGCTCCTCCTCCTGAACGATGCCCACGCTGATGTCGCCGTAAGTCTCGTCTTTATCCTTGTTGGGAGGCCAGTACTGCACACACATTACCTTTCAACAAAATAAGCTACATTTAACTCTGAGAATAACATGTTTTTCTGACAATTTATCAGGCGTCATAATGTGATTACTTTTGACAAAAATATAGATAGAGCGATAAATACAGGAAATTCATTGTAAAGAGAAAAGTGTCGATCCCTTGACGGACTTTTATTGCTAAAAATACTAAATACATATTTTACGTTTAAAATTACAAACATCAAAAAGCTATCTAGCTAGCTTATCATAATATAAAACATATACTTTAAGGTTTTATTATCAAACACGTGTATATCATATGTTTAAAAATAAATTAAATAGATTTTATGCTTGTTTTTAAGAAGAATTATTGAAAATATTATTAGTTTTTATAAAATTGAATTTAAAACATGTATATTTTGGTATTGCCTGAACTAAAATTTTGAAAGCAATTTATTCTTCAGACAGCCGATATTTTTAGGTGACACTAACGTTTTAAAATAAGTAAAAAATTGCCCCATCCGCATATACCAGCGAGCTTGAACATGCGGCGTTTTCATAATGTAAAGAAAATTGAGCTGGCGGCACTGGTTACACAATAAAAAGAACACAGAATACTAATACTGTTCAGCATGTGATACGAGTATATTTATTAAAGTTTTTAATGGCGGGGATGCAGTTGTATACAATTATTCTTAAAAAAATTTACTAGTTAGAAGTAGAAAAGTTTTTCACACTGATGTGATATTAGTTATGAACACCAAGTGTATATCAAATAACAGGGTTTCTGTTGACGATTTTAGTTTTCAATATTTTATCAATTAGTATACCTATTTGAATTGTACTTACAACCTCTCTTTGAGATTATTCAGAAAATAATAAATTTATCAGTGATTAGGAATTATTTTATTGTATAATAAATAAGCTAACAATAATATACAAAAATAAAAAATAAAATAAAAGTACAAATTAAAAACAAATTTTCATATTTTGTCGAAATTATGTGATATGTTTAGAGTTGTTTTTATATGTCTCAATCCAATGTTTTACGAGTGTACTCGTAAGTGAAAATTGATTATACACGAGTTTCTCTTCTATAATTACCATATGTGTTGCCATGACGCCACCAAATAGAGCGAAAAATATTCGCAAATTTTTGCTCACCGCTCCACTGGCTAACGGGACTCTTTTACACCGCACCGTAACAAAGGGACCAACCGATTTGGTTTAATGCTTGTTATACTTATATAGAATGTAAATTTTACCACTTGTGCGATTAGAATCGGTATTGGGGATTCGCAGTCGAGATTTAGTATGGAAAAAAATGTGGTAAGTTCTTGTATGTTGTATAATATCATTTTAGCACCATGCTAGCGACTGCATGCTTATTGCATATCATGGAAAATTTGGAATGGTTGTTTGCATTCCTTTGGGTAGGAATATAGAAAGCGGACTTTTTTCTTACTTAAAACGCAATCTGGTATGATTGATCATTCTTTGATCATTCCCATACCTTCATACACAACTGTGTTGGAACATAAAGATTCTCGTGGACAGCTGGTTGTGGACAACCAGCTGTCCACGAGAATCTTTATGTATTTTATGACAATTTAGCAACACAAAAAAAAAACAAATAGAATGATTTATTTCATTGCGGATCCTACTTTACCGCTTCAACTGATTAAAAAAATAAAATAAATATACACTACCATAACATTGGCTAGCTACACCAGCAATGTAGTAATAATTAAATGCCATGGGACATCAGAATAAAACCCATTGAGTGTGACAGTGATAAATGATGTCAAGTGTCCGTGGATAACGAGAGTTTTATAACATCAGGAATGTCCGACTGAAAAAGCCTTGAAATAAAATTAATAAATGTTATCCACCGGCTGAAAACATATTTTTCCGGGGAATTCCCACATAAGATAAGATTGTCCAGAACAACTAATATCCCAATCCCAACTAATATGATAGATGCAAAAGTGAGTTTGTATATTTGTTTGTTTATTTGTTACCTCTTCACGCTCTATCTACTGAACCAATCTTCCTGAAATTTCGCAAAAACATAGCTAGGAGTATCTTTTATCCCAGAAAAATGCAGTGCGCGAAGCTGCGCGCGAAAGCTAGTCATTTATAATTAAGCGAAAACTTCCAAACGTGTCGAAAATGACAATTTTACCTTCCATGTCCTGCTTTTTCCCTGTGATCCAGTAGTTAAAGCGTTTGCCTGCAGACCGGAGGTCGTGGGTTTGATTCCCATGATCCCATGATCCCAGAAACATATTTTTTTAAGTTATTTCAAGTTAAGATATTGAAGGCTTGAATCACCTGATTGTCTTATAAGAATGATAATTCTGTGCTTTAGCAGACACGTGCTGTTTGTTCCTGCTTCTATATGGTGGTCATTAAAGAAACTACGTCGAAGGCCATAAGGCGGTTTCGCAAAACTCTGACACCAGTATGTACAGTACAGGCCATAGAATTTGGAAATAGAGCGCGGGGGCAATTTTTTTAAAACTATTTGTACTGGCAATTAACCTTCGCTGAAAAAAATAACATGTGGTAGAATCTCATCGCAGCGACAAAAATGATCTAAGGCATTGGATTCACCAAATTTTAGACAATTCAAAGAAGAACCGTGTCAAAAATTATTTTTTTTTCACCCTTAGCGGAATCAAACAAATGTGACCTTCAATAGAAGTTGTCTAAACTCGGAACCTCACTTGAGTGTAAGTATGTAGATAAGTAGGTACTTGTACTGTATTGACTTAACTTCAAACCTCCGAGATTCGCGGGCATTCATGCGTACATCTTAAACGGATTGAGGGAAAACATCCCCTTTGATGTTTAGATCCGTTTTACTTTGCTAAAATTAAAGCATTAGGTAGGCTTTACTAATGTTTAAATTAGTAAGTTTGTCCGAGCGTGTTTCCTGGTTGCATATTCAACTTACGCTTCAGAGCCCAGGGTACGCTATTAATCATGGTCCTGATTTGGCGGTACTAGTTATCACAAAGGAGCGACTGCCGTCTGACCTACGTAACTCTTTTTACAGGGAAACCAGACCCACAGGAACATGACCCGGGTGTTTTAGCGGAAAACACTGTCAGATTTCAGGCTGCCTAAAGGAATCTGACATAGCCTGACAACTGCCATCAACCGATAACAGCCGGGACCAACGGCTTTGAGCGCCTTCCGAAGCACGGAGGAGCTCAAGATAGAAATGGCACTAATGGCGACTAATCCAAACATGGCCGCGCACTCGCCGTCGCCTTTCGCACGCATTCATAATTGAACTAGTAATACTAAAAACATCACCTTGCTGGCGATTCTATTTAAGGAATTTCAAGCCAAACTAGGCCAAACCATAGCAATGACCTTTGATCTTCACATGTCAGCTCATGTCGGAATAGGATATTATGACAGGTACCCTTGACCTTGAACTCCCTCAGGCATTTAACCTCGTCTTGGAATTACACTATTAATTCTGCAGTAATAGTTGGCCACTTAAACTGTAGACAACTAATTCCGAGACTCAAGAAGTTCCGGTCACTTGGAGAGGTTAAGTTGTGATGCGCTGTGCGGTATTTAGAATAAACCACTCGTTTTCTTCTTAAGCTACCACCACACTTGGCTATTCGCGTATGTGCCAAAATATTTGACGAATAGGCAAAGTAGGGAAATAACGCAAAAGTTTTGGCAAATATACCGTTCACACATGGTCAAATAGACAAATATTCGTATACAAATAGCCAAGTGTGGTGGTAGCATTAAGAAAATCGTAAAAATGTTTGTCAAGTCTTGATTGCATGTGTCACCATTTCATTTAGATACTTGATGGATTTTTAGATACAAATTAGTTCTAAATCCGCGCAGTGCTCAGTTCTTACCATCCTTCTACCCCTGGTAAAGAAGATTTTTTTCCACGGGTGAGATGCTTGGAATATGACTTCCGTAACTTTTCTAAAAATCTTGAATCTTGAAAAATTTTAAACAAAAAAGGACAAAAATATCTAGATTAATGGACCTTTACAATGGATTTTAGTAGACGTAGGGTTAAAAAATTTACAAAACACCAGTACAATATATACCACAATAGTATTCTCAAGAGAGTGAATGCTGAATCCTAATTTTGATTATTTATTCTCTAATCAAAAGCACATGGAAGTAGGAAATCGCACGCTCTCAGGCAATTGTTTTTTAATCTATGCAAAGGCAAAACAATAAGACATGTCGTTTCAACAGCGGTGCGTGGCTCGGCGTTTTGCTTTAGATATCTGCTATCAAAAAGTGATTGTGAAGTAAGTACCTATCTAGTTTTATTACTACGAGTATTTTTACTTCTGTTGTCTCTCTCTCTTACCAGCTCTTACCCTTACACCGTGGTTTTAGAAAAGTTTTAATACGAAACAAGTTTCAAAAACTACTACATGATTTAAAGATTTGTCGGCACTCTGTTGCTTTGTTACGTGTTCGTCTGAATATTTTAAAGGAGTCTAGCGAGTTTGAGAGCACCGTGGCTTAAACCTACTTTACCCCAGGCGTTTAACCTTAGGCGGATTTTGCTAAAGCCGCGAACTAGGTTCGAAAATTTGAAGCTGAAATTTCGAACAAATCTAGTAAAATGTATAATGTTTTTTTTTTATGTTAGTGCATATCCTAACTAATAATATAAATGCGAATGTAAGTGTATTACAATTTGTTTGTAACCTCTTTGCTTTATCTATTTAAACATTCTGAAATTTTGTATAAATTAACTAAACACTTAGAAAAAGTACTCTTCCATATCAAGTATCATTATAATGGTAGGCATTAAAGTGTAAATAAATATAACTTTTCCTAATGAAATCATTGTAGCAAATTACCCTTATAATGTAAGGGATTTAGTATATTCAAATAAATAATACACTTAACAATGGCTAATAAAATTAAAATTGGAGCGGCACGTGAGCAGAGCAGCATTAAGATTAATGTACAAGTCAAAACAAAACAAATGCAATGGAATATATTGTGACCAAGCAGAAGCGTAGAAATAAATCATTGGAAAACAGATCTTTTCCCAGAGATATTGTATGTCATGTACACCCATTTTCTTCATTCCATTAGGGCGAAATTCGATCTACCGTATCCGTGTAGGCGTAGTACTCAATTTGTTAGAAAATGGACCGCGATATCGAGACAAACTTGCACCATAATCGTGATGAGACTAAATTGTGTCGAATGGAATACCATACCCAAATTATCTTTACATAATTTGCTTTAACACTTGATTGTAAAAAAAATTGGTATGTAGGAAAAAATACGAATGATAAAATGTTTTTTCCAAACTTAACAAAATAGTTGAATTATTTTTGGAAGAAAAATGGATGTGAATTATATGGTACTTAGTAGTTTATTTTAGTAAAAACCACAGAGAAAATCCTCCGTAGTAAAAACACACTTAGCGTCCTTCGTACCAATTTTATCATTTCTAGTTTTGGAATTAGCTGTAGGTAAATAAGGTCGATAAATTTAGTAATTTTAGATTTTCTCGACATTTTAGTTGGACATAGTATTATGTATATTTTTTTTTTTAGAACCAAATACGTACAATAAGATAAAGATGAAAATTTAAATCACTTTTTATACCTATTTAAGTCCTTATTTAATACTGGAATAACTTAATTCATAATATTTTCTAAACCTGTTTGGAAGTCTAAAAAAGTCCTTCTCGTATACAATATAATAACTGACTTAAAAGAACAAAACAAAGAGTTATTTTCGAATTAATTTTATTTTGGTTCAATCAAAATTCGGGCCGCCTTGGCCCACCTTTTCGCAAGTACATTTAACTTTTGCGGATTTTGTTTTGTAAGTCTCAACAATTCGCAAATCACGTCACAACATTTCTAAAGATGTTGTTATTTATAAATCGTTTTTTATTTCAATTGAAATTGAGTTTCAACCCGAAGAGATAAAATTGTTATCTCCGTAAAACAAATCAAGCCAAAGAGAGAGAGGCTTATTACGATTAATGAAGGAAATTCAAATTTTATTTAGTTATAGAAACAAAAATATAAAACTGGAAAATATGTGAAATTTGCAAAGCAAATATGCTTAGATTAACTAATTTAGTACCAACTCAGAGATCGTAAAAATGACAAGTACTTTATGTCAGTCTTGGAACCATGCAAGAGAGGTATTTGGGAAAGCTAAGGTAACGGCGGTGTTTGGTTGGCCGTCTCAGGAATCGCTGGATTGACAAAAGGAAGAGGGATCTGCACGCTGATAATTGGCAGGAAATATTGAAGAAAAACCTTATTAACGGAGACCAAGACATATTGCACGAATTTAAACGGTAACGACAATAGAAATCGAACGAGTCCCCATTACTCCTTAGTCGGTTAGATCAATTTGATCCACGCTTTGGTTACGGTTAAATGCAAAAATAATAGATAATTTAATTGTTATTAAAGATAGAGAGAAATACGGATTGACTGTGTTGCTCTTAAATTAATAAAGTGTCTAAGATTTTGTGGTTACTACGTTAAACTCAATGCATGTTTAATGTTTATATATTTGTAGAAAATACCAAAATAGTTCTTTTCTGCAGCACTGGTTGGTTGACAGGTAGAAAAAGCCTATGGCTTTAAGTCACACATTTTCATTTATACGTTTATGAAGTTCAATAAAAAAAAAATATCGAAAGAGATTACTTACTTTGATGAAGTCGAAAGTCTTGGTGAGCATCACAATGGCTGCCGCCCGCTCCTGCCATATCATCCGCCAGAAGCAAACCACTGTGTCCTCGGTTGGCCCCTGCGTTACGATGTATGCATTTGGTTTTAATACACTCTGTGGACAAAACAGTATGTAAATATTTTTGTTTGCCTTCATTAATAAGTGAAATAAAAATTTAGAAAACATCCGACGACTTTGTCTCATTTAATTACGCACCCTTATTACGCACTTTCGAAATCTTTCCATCTCCATTCAAAGTAATAGTTACCTTACCATGTTCTTTCAATATAATTAAAGTAATCTTTAAAATCGTTAGGACATATAGAAGGTAGTCAGATCCCTTTATCTACTATTAACTGATATCTTCAAACGGCTGAACAGATTTTCATGAACCGTGGCTAAGAACAATCGGGTTAACGAAAAATTGGTTCATCCGCTTGGGAGATGTGCTCCAATACCACAGAGATACAGAAACACAGACAAACACTTTAAACTTATAACACCCCTTTCTTTTTGCATCGAGTGTTAAAAAATAATAACAACACTACTTAACTAAGACAGACCTACCAGTAGGGCCGGATCTTAAAAACTTTGGGAAAAGTTATAGGCAAGTGAAAACATTGACAGTGAGAAAATTGCTAGTTTGGATATAATTCTCTTTTAAAAATCAAGCTATATATCCAAAACCAAATTTCTATATTCTATACCCTTTTGACGTGATCGAATAAAACACTACACGCAAAGTAAAGTGAGTTAACGGAATTATTTGGTTACACTTGACCGATGATGGAACCGTTTGATGGATCGCACGTCAGAAAGCTATAATGACGTGTTCTTTTTGGTGTGGAAACGTGAACTACCCGTGTACATTATATTATGTACTTACAACTGAAGTGATTGATGGTACGGTACAGAATTAACTGATATTAAATATGTAGCTGATATATACAAAAATACAATTAATAAATTGGTCAGCAAAAAACAAATACTTTTAGAATTTAAAAAGCGTAGAAAACGTACCCTGTGGTCAAATGGGTAAGCTGAGGATATAAATGGTACACACTAGTTTGAAAAAGAAGTTCTTGAATTTTAATAAACTAGTATTTATGATGAAATAAAATAGAATAACGGTTTGGGTATTGCTTGAAAAATAAAAGTATTAGGAGTACGCGTAATCGACGTTTGTGTAAGACGAGAGTACGAGTAAATTATATAATATCATCAGTGTAAGGTAAATTGACCCTTCTTAAAATCACAACCCTAAAATCATACTAATATTATAAATGCGAAAGTTACGATGTTTGTATGTCTGTGAGTTTGTTCCTCAATCACGCAAAATCTACTGGACGGATTTCGATGAAAATTGCTACAGAGATAGATTATGATCTGGAATAGCACATAGGCTACTTTTTATCCCGAAAAATAAGTTTCCCTTGGGACATGATACAAATTTCAGTAACGCCATCTGTTTTTAAGGAAATGTGGCACTAGATGGCGCTCTAAATTATTATGCAGATAAATGCAAGTTTCTAATGATGAGACAGATTTTTATGAAATTTAGTACTAAGATGTATATGATTTGTATGTATGTATATGATAATATGATCTGGAACAGCACAGGGTACTTTTTATCCCTAAAATACGAATTTCGTGGCCATCGCTACCTATTCGATTCAGTAACGACATCTATTTTAATTAAGCGAAACAAACTACACGTAAAACATTTCCAAAATACCAATAAAGTAATTATTTTATAGGTATGTCATTATGTCACTAGATGGCGCTTTAAAATTGTAATTACAAAGATGAATGAACTGGAACAGCACAGCCTTTTTATACCTTCAGTATTGTCATCTATTTTAACATATAGCGCTTTAAATAATTATGTGAAAAAACTACACGTAAAAGCATATAAATACCTACTACAAAAACCACAAACATTATTTTCTGTGCCTTGAGATACGTATTTTCTTTTAGTCAGAAATAATTTGGTTACATTTTTCCATTCTCAAGAGATAATCAGACCTATTTGTTTTTATTACCAAGATGTCGTTCAGTGTATATTTTTTAGTTCTCACTGTTTGTTACTGTTCTCTTTAGATGGCGCTCTGCTGTGCTTAAGTTTTTTGAATCGCGCTTTTGAGATGTTTTCGTGGAAAACGACCTTCCGAGAATTGTATTTATTATTTTTGTCTAGTAGAGGTGGGTTGGATTAGGTAAAACCCGTACCTGTTCTATCTAATACTAATACCAAAAAATAACCTAATCCGAATACCTCTTCCTAATCCCTGCCATTTGCAGCCAATTCCCAACCTTATGTCATACATCGTAAAGTTGAATATTGTTTCTAACACGATAGTATTAGATCTTCAAAGTATTGTTCCTTAATCTGTGTATTAGATAACATTTCTGGATCGAAGCTCCTAATAGTAACACTGCTGCACTAGCGAATCTAATACACCTAATCCCAGTAATTGTTAATACTTTATTTGCAACTGATTTTTGATCTTATTCTTAAAGTGCGTAAAGGTCATTGTTGCTTAGATGAAAATATTTGATAAAAGTGTACCTAATCCATACGTTTAATTCTAGTAGCAAATATTTTTCGCAACCGATTTTTTATCTTATAATAATTAGTTTAAGGGTCAGTGTTCTTTGATGGATGAAAGTATTGGATAGGTACATACCCAATACAAGAGCCGACGAGAATATTCAAAAATCTTCTCAGTCGATTTTGAACTTTACGTCGTATGATTTAAGGATGAATATTGCTTGCATCGAAAAATACCTAATCCGGGGTGCCAAACATTAGGTACGCACTGGTATCGAAAAATACCTAATCCACGCACCTAATCTAATATTTATGCCTCACCTCTATTGTCTAGAGCTGGGCTGTAAATATAAAAGCCACCGTTATTACGGGAGCTGCAAAAGGAGTTAATGTTTTAATTCCCCGTATACCAATAATTCCAAACAACCTGCCATTCCAATTTAAGAGGTTACAATTTCCTATCAAATTTGCTTTTTCAATGACAATCAACAAATCCCAGGGCCAAACCTTAAAAGTGGCAGGCATTCATTTGGGTACTCCGTGTTTTTCACACGGTCAATTATATGTTGCCTGTTCACGTGTGTCAAGTGCCCAAAACCTACATGTGTTGGCAGAAAATAATAAAACATTTAATGTTGTTTATAGAACTGTATTAGAATAAATTTTCATCAAAGAGTTACTATGTTTTAATTTTCGATATAAGTGTCATTTTTCATAACCATTACCTTATTAGATTTTATTTGCGGAGTAAAAAAAATATAGGATATATATAGATCACGATCTTTATTAAGGTTTAAACCATATGCTTTAATAAAAAGTTAAATTTTTACAGCTGAATCAATTTATAAAGTCACCTCAAATGTAAAGAAAATGTAGCTTTTAAGTCAGGAAACTTAAAATTGTAGTGATCACATATGTTATTATATACATATAGGTATTTAATATACGTACTTTATTAAGATTTTAACCGTACACTTTTATTTTTGAACTAATATTTTCAAAGATATTTAAGAAATAGTTACTTACTAAATCTATACAAAATCAGTTCTATTCTGCCAACGAAGTAGAACAATGCGTTGTGCAAAAAGCCAATCTTATTGCAATGCGTAGATGGCATTAAGTGTTACTTTGTGAATTTTTTTGCAGCTCGAGTGCTCCCTTAATTCGCAACCGCTACTCTCTCTTTGTACTCTCTGCGCCACTCTACTATTTGCCGCGGGCGAAGCCGCGGGTAACAGCTAGTATTGTATTAAAAATTGGATTTCGATAAACGAACCCCATTTGAAATGAAAATCAACTAAAAATGTACTAAAACAAATCAGTCTATTTACAAAGAATTTATTTCCTATTGAGAATTCTACCATTAGATCATATAAATATAGGTTTAATGTAATACATAGGTACTTTGTGCAAAAATCAGGATTGCTATTTGACTTAGTCTTCTGGGCACTTCATCTCGATTCGCCAGGACATTTTTTCCTTTAGTAGGTTATTTTAATGGCCAATATTATTCAATTCAATATTGAAAACACAAAAAAAATTGTTGCAGCGATTAAAACTACCCACTCAAAGGAAAACATTTGCAAAGAGCAAAAACGTTCAATCCTATTTGGGACATTAACAATAGCAGTCAAAGTACTTGCTTATACCTTCTGCGATGACAAGGGTCACATATCTAAGGGACCCTTAGTGGGTCTAAGGGATTCTTATATTGCGCAAGTCATGACATTACAAAGACCCTTAGCATACAAGAAACCTTGGATATTTGTTGCCTCACGGAAAAGGATACAGTCTAATTTTAGAAAGGATTAAAAAGTCCCTTCTTTGAATCTTCGTCATCATCATAGCGTTATCCCAGTTGCACTCCAAGCTGTTTTAGTGCTATAACACGATGTCCTTTCGTAAGTTACTTCTGAAGTCTTTAGTTTTAAAGTAAAGTCTTTTCAAGGCTAGAGTAAAAAAAAGTATTTATGATCGACAGCCTGCCTGATGTCAAGCTTCGTGTAGAGTCAAGCTTCCATCCCTACACACTCTAAGTATTTTTGCAAACTACACCTTATTCAAAATATGTAGCATGTTCGTTCGTTTTCTGTAGATTCCAGGTCATAGCTATTTTGGACCGTTGAGTTATTGAACCCTTTAAATGACTTACTAAGTAACAGATATTGTGTATATACTTACATCTATATAGGAAGCATTAATATAATCGGAGTCTGGCTCTCGGTCTACTGTATCTAGCACCACTCGGTTGTAATCATCTGTGGAGAAATTAATATAATCCTTATTAGAAAAGTTATTAGTAGGTATAGTATATGTACTGCCGAAGTAGATAAGTACACCTCAAGGTTCACCATTGCGCACATGACTCTCCTGGTGTGGTAGGCGTTCATGGGCTACGATGACCACTTACATTGTTGCAAATCAAATTGTTACAAAAAATAAAAAGAAACAGTTCTAATCGTGGTTCTATTATGTCGGGACAAATCCTGGGACCAAGTGAAAACAGCCAAATATCACATCACACATATCACATAAATACACACATCAAATAAATAAACAAGAAACTCAATTAGATTTTCTTAAACATTGGGAAATCATCATAAAAGAACTTACGTGAATTAAAGAAAGATTTTTCAATAGTATACTTATCAGTCTTCATAAAGAAGAACCAAGCGAGCCAAAATTTGGTGAGGTTTGGTCATTTTATTACATAAACCGTTCCCATGATCACCTGGCTTCATCAATATATTGCATTGTCATCATATTTACATATTGGAAATGCAAATTTTTAACTCAATCGTGAAATATGGTTTGGACTCAGACTCGGATGCAAACTTATTAAAGAAATTTATAATTTATTTATTGACACAGAATCATCATTTACACAGAAAAACAAATACAGAATCCATACTTTCATACCAATATTATAAATGCGAAAGTGTCTGTTACGTTTTCATAGCTCAACCGCTAGACCGATTTTGATGAAATTTGGTATGAATATAGTTAAGGACCAGAGTTCAAACATAGGCTACTATAGGAGTACCGGGGGTGAACTAATATCTAGAAATACTTAAATAATAAACATAAATAAAAAAAATTATTGTACGATTTTTAAGTGCGTGATGAAGTGTTAGATTTTGTTACATTTGTTACCGCTGAAATTTAGTTTACGGGTAGGATAAAACCTGGCTTAACAAATAGGCTTTTTATTCCTACATTCAAAAGGGAGCGAATCTCTGCAGATAAGGTAGTGAATAAATAATACGACATGAATAATATATTATTTACACAAGAGAAACCAACATTTTATAGGTATCATGAAATATAGAGACATAAAATTCATATTCTTTTGAATCGAGTTTTGAATATGTTAAATTGAATTTTTCTATTTTCGAAAAACGACGTTTGATATCAGTGTTCACAATGCATATTTAAATCACATTTAAATATGGAAATTCGTGTGCTAGAACATTGCAGAATATGAAGAGTGCTTTCAAAATGGCGGATTGATTTTTCCGGGCAAAATATTTATATAATTATCAGAATAATGAGCGAATTACATATATTTGCGGATGTGCAACTTTTAGTAAAACTACACCATTTAGGTGTCATAACGTTTATAGAGAATTAGATATTTCTCGCAATAAATATATGGATGGAACAGTTTTTGTCCAGAAACAAAAAAATAACAAACTTTACCACAACAAGATTTAAACGTTACAAAAATACTTTATAATACGTAAAATAATAATAGAACTAAAATAGAGCTTTAAATGTAAAAAAATTTTAGCTAAGAATTTTGATTTTAATAATGGATGGTCTTGTGTAACCGTTAGAATATTCTTAGGTAAGGTAGATACTTTGCCAGTTTATGTATTAGTTCCTAACAAAGCTTGAGTTGAACCTTATTTCTGCATCTCCCAAGAAATTCCAAATTTCATTTTCAACCAAAACTTATTTGTCTAGCTGAAATCGCAATTCCACAAATGGAAGTCTCGTACCTATTATCATTATTAAAAACGTTACCTCATGCAAGAAATGCGGGGAATCTTCATTCCGAAAATAACACAATTTCTTAACTTTATTAGCAATTCTGTTTATTCTGTGTGTTTGTTTAATTGTTCCCATCAGCGTTACATTTGTATGATGAGACCGAATTAAATGAGATTTTACTCCATATTCAGTCTTGAAATTTTCGTAAGATTTTAAAGAGTGGTTTGAGATAATTGGTACACACTGCATTTAATTATATTTGTATGACGTGGCTTAGCTTCCGTCTGTTCCGTTCCGTCCTTAGCTTTAGAATCAGCATTATTATCTCGGCGATTGCTCGAGTTTAATAAAACTATAAACCTGATGACTATGAACCCTTAGTGAGGTAATGAGAATATTTATTTGGTGAGATTTGGTCTTTGTATATTTTCCGGTAATATATTTATGATCGGCCGCTGAACTTAGAGAGAGTTACAAAGAAATTTAGCCCTGGTAATCTTCCATGCTGGTCTGGGGGAAAAAGAAAAACATAGAATGTACCAGCTGCTTCTCTTCCCGTGCAAGCCGTAAAAGTCGTCTGAGGGAATCGCCGAATGGGGAAATCATGACATAGGCGATGCGGCTAGCAACCCATCACTATTGATTTCCTTTTTCAACTACCATTATGCTAAACGTGGCCTAAAGTCTTATAGCTCTAGGCTCAGTCTACCCCGTATGGGATAAAGACGTGATTATATGTATGTATGTATGTAATCATAATAATTATTTCTCTTTCAATCTTTTTCTCTCAATATATGTAATACTAGCTTTTGTCCGCGGTTCCGCCCGCATGGGGCTCGTTTATATCGCGCCTAAAAGTAGCCTATGTTTGACCTAGTCCTTAACTATATTTATACGAAATTTCATCAAAATCGATCCAGCAGTTTACCTGTGAAAGCATAACAACAAATAGACAGACAGATTTTGGCATTTATAATATTAGTATGGAAGTATGGATATTGAATTTATGAATATACGTTACAATAACTATACGATGTACAATTTCTAATATATGTACATACTTAGGTATTGGAGAGTGATATAGAGCTCATAAAGTTACGCGGTAGCCGGTAACCACTTGGGTATTGAGGCGGCAATCCCCGTGAATGGAAATGTCGTAAAAATTAAATGAAGACTATGTAAACATGTCACATTTACTTCAATTAAGCAACCGCACAAAGCACCGAGTACAACCTTTAACAAAAGTTGAGAACTTGAAGCTTTGTTATGAAGTTCTCTTTCGATGTGACAATTTGTAGAGCCGCCATTGTACAGCCATTGTACAGTGGAAGACAAAAGTAGCTACTTTGTATTCAATATTTAATTAAAGAATGTTCTGAAAACATGACAGCTAAATAAATAATTTATATATAACTCAAGAACGGCTGAACTGATTTGGATGAAAACTAGTGGGGAGGTAGCTTAAAACCAGGAGAAAAACATAGGATATCTTTCAACTCGGGAAAAACTTCCTGGGAAAAGTTTACGCGGGCGAAGCCGCGGGCAAAAGCTAGTTTTTTATATAAATAAATCATATGAGTCAAATTAAGCGCTATTTAATTGCGAACAAGATCAGGGTTCTCAGCAAAAAATCAGGTTATTCATTTTTTTTTTAAGTAAAAATTTAGATGAAAATCTCATCTCGACATCTTGAAAAACGATATTTATACAATTTTTTTGATATGATATAATTAAAGCGAATGTCAAAATGTTCATTAAACGAGGCGGTAGACCGTGCCATCATTATTATTATAACAATAGCCAAAGTACTTCCTCTAGAGTTACAAATAAAAGGTGAAATTAAAACTTTGTGTATTATTGTATTATAGAAGAAGAAGAAATAATATTTAAGTTATTTTTTTTATACTTCAATACTAGCCCACGATTTGGGCTACTTGGGACTGAATAAAAGAGACAGAGGTGTATGGCTATTATTTATCTAAAATATTTTTTAAAGTATTTGGTATTTCTCGTGGTTGTGTTTCGCAAAGTTGGTATTTCAGCAATGTGGTACTTTGAGTATTTGGAATTTGACATAGAGTTGTCATTTTCCGTTTGTGATACTAAATGTCAAAATTAAATAAACCAATAAAAGTTTAGGATCAGCAAACATGGCAAGTATAATTGATAAATAATCCAAATGCCTAACTACACACAAAGGTAAAATTTGGTAGGTAGGTACTTAACTTTGTGAGTCGAACACTAATTTGTAAAAAAACAAATTGAGATTATCAAACTCCAAAAGAGATAGAAGTTAATAAACCAAAACAAAACTCATACCAAATTATCACTGCTACGTGAGTTTACGGAGCTACGACAGTGCTACGAATGCTACGGTGTATCGTAGAGGTTCTACCCCAATGGTGTCTATTTTGTAGTTGCAAAAAATTAATGATATTTTACTCAACAAAGATTAAATTTTATTCTATTCTACTACACATGAAATTAGGTAAACCGGCCTTAATTTAAAAAATACATGTATATTAGTGTCTTATCTTTAAAATTGCTGTGTTCTGTGGTTTTTATATCTACACTCAGTTAAGACAGAAGCAATGTTACCACATCTTAATAAATCCACATTACAATTGCAAACAACGAGATACTTTACACTTGAGAGGTTGCGTTGTATTTGATGTGTATACCTTTACTTGATAATAAGTTATAGTGAGGGCGAAAATTTTATCGACGCATTTAATTTCATTCGAATATTTGATAGATTTATTTTGGTTTTTTGTCAACACACACATCTATATATGCAAGCACTTTTTTAACGAAATAAAAGATATTGTTGCAAATTGGGCCAAATTAACGAATTATACAACCTCAGCCAAATTGTTACAATATCTTCAGTACAAGTAAGGGAATCATGATTACTTTTTGATAAAAACTTGAAGTCAAAATCAAAAATTTCGATTTATCATACAAAATCCTGTCAAAATGTATAAAAAAGTTAGTTTTTTTTAATCTTTTGCTAAAAGAATTTGAGTTTTACCATAGTAGGCATTGTGAAGTTTTGTGATGTTCAAATGTTACCCTAATTATACCAGCCTATATATAAACTTATACCAAATAAGGGCAAAAAATTAGCTCAAAACATTAATTAAGAAAGAAGAATTCAAATGAATGAGTCACTAAAAATATGTTTTCGTGTGAATTGATAGCAGCTAGTAAAGAATATAAATAAGAAATACTTACAAGGTATAACTTTTTGGTTTTGGTTTTTGTGTAAATTGGTCTTCTTTGTGGCGTGCCGACACGAATGTGTCTCCACTTTGACAGCCGTCTGAAACAAATGAACTTAGTTTATACTTGGAATGGAAAGTTGTGGTTTGAATAAATTATATACCTAGTTTAGATTAGTTTAGAATAGATTTTACTGGGTGTGTTTTTGTCACAGATATTTAATATTTAAGGAGATTTATATTTATGTTGACCTTCATTGCACAATGGTCAACACGCTAGTCTGCTAATCAAGAGTGCTACTTTTAATATTGGTGGTGAACTTAGAATACTTCGAATAAAAATCATTCTACTCATTTTCAGTGGGTCAAAGATTTCGAAAATTGGGCCCCAACTCACTTTGGGTCGCTGCGACATCTTAGTTAATTGGGATGTAATAGGTTCAATTCCGAACCAATGTGTCTATATTATCATTATCATCACCTTTATATTAACTATTTTTATAAAATGTATAATTTAGTTAGTATCCCATACATGGATGATGCCCTCATCGCGATCCGATGACACTAAACTCAAGACAAATTTTACATGCATGCATATGTAAATACATGGATTTTCTACCGTTGACTGTACAACGTACACAAGCCCTATATTTGTAACCCGCTTAGTGACTGACATATTTCCCAACGAATCCATCTGTTTTAAGAGATAACAGCTAATCCAGGTGTTATTTTCTAAACAAGAGGACGTGAGCGCCCAGCCTTAAGCGCGGGGTAAGTAGGTCGCGTCAGCTAGGCTTAACCCTTGATATTTATGAGCTGGGATTGCCTACATTTGACATAAATGTGTTTTTGTGTGTTTTTTTACTAAAAACAATTGCCTGTAGAGACCGCGCGTGATTTCCGAATTCTATGGTTTTTATAATAATTAACATCTAATGTTGGTCTGGGACCAAAAATATAACGGTAGATTGTAAAAAAATGAACAATGGACGAACAAACAATTATTAGCTATGCCCAAATTTTTTGTGGTAAAAGATTTTGATTTTATGGGGCGTTTTTTTAACAATTTGTACTTTAATTACTTTTATTCATAAAAATAATTTTGATTATATAAGACAAAGTTCTGTTATCTGGTAATCGTTAAACCCATTTCAGAGGCTGAGAGACGGGCTCTAAAACTCTGATAAGGATCTTTTTACGCACACAATACGTACGAACTATTGATTTAAAATAATAAAGTATTGTATCTACAAAAGTTCAAATACAAACAAAAAAATGTTCTTAGCAAAAATACCAATGGAGTTCTAACAGTAAATTCATTACATCACAGTAGTTTTAAACACATTTTAAAGTTTAATAATAATGGCAGTGGCTGTAACTCACGGAATATCTTTCATGAAGAACTAGACGTAAAGAGCTTTGGATATTTTCTAGAGTAAAAACTACTTAGATGACTTTTGAACTTCTTAATCCAAGTTGAAGAGAATGAGTGCTCCGCTTATAGTTTGTGGGAGTGGATTTATCACTAAATATCATATGCAGAAAGAAAGAAATATTCAAATCCGACAAGTAGTTCAAAAGTTACAAACGTTCAAACAAACGAACACTTTGTGATAAATATATATGTATTTATTGTATACATTAAAAAAAAATCATATCAAGGTTTTTTATACAATTGTGTTATAAGATAAATGGGAGAATGGATGTAAATACGTCTTATTGGTTTTAGACATAAAATCTAAAGACAATAAGTCGTCAATCGACTATACACACCTTGGTGTGTTAGGGTTAAAAATGTCAAACTATAAAATTAGAGCATACCACCATATGCTCTAATTTTATAGTTTGACATTTTTAACTCTAACTTAACTATTTCTAATTTATCAGATCATAGCCAAGTACTCAAATTATGCTCTATGACATTAATTTAGCTCAAAATTCATTTTCTTAATCCCAGCCCAGCTTGCATTCGCTTGAGTTCACTTTCTAAACAAATACTAAATTTAATGTAGGTGTTTCACTAATTGCACATACTAGTATCGTGCAGTCTCATTTGCTAAGAGAACTTGCATATATTACTGTACCGTACGACAGCATCAATTTTGTGCAGCGTTTATTTTAGCTAGAAAGGAATTCAAATATACCGCTTTGTATGCTAAATTGTAAGAGCTAATGATCGGGTTGCTTAGAAAACCAGCGTTTTTCATAAGGTCAGGCAGGGTTGAATGTAGGTAGGTGTTCTAAATTTGGCAGAGTTTGGGAACTGGCTACATGCAAAGATTTTAATTTGCTTCTATATACGTAAAAAATAGTTTTATAAATAAGTTTGCTAGCCCTACCCTGCAGGCAACCAATCCAAGCATGGCCGTGCTTCTATAATATACAGCGAAATAATATCACTTCATAGTATAAAACAAAGTCGCTTTCTCTGTCCCTATGTCCCTTTGTATGCTTAAATCTTTAAAACTACACAACGGATTTTGATGCGGTTTTTTTTAATAGATAGTGATTCAAGAGGAAGGTTTTTATGCCCATGCGAAGCTGGGGCGGGTCGCTAGAAATAACTTTCTTAAAGAAACTTGATTAGGCCCATGCTCTACTGCGGCTGTTGACAATGACAGAATGGAATATAATTTTTATTTACACAGAGATTATTTTTGCAAAATATTTACAAGAATTAATTTCCAGCGTATAAATTTCGTGGCAAAAAATATCATATTCACGTGATTGATTGCAATCATCTTTTTCAGTGGAAACTGTCATTTTTATCACGAGCTGAACGTTACTGGACGATGCCGGTGTGGACGCTAGTTAATTGAATGAGTTGAGGTGGCAGGGGGTATTGTAACGAGTTATGGGGTACAGTTAGTTACACAAATACTATATTTTTCTTTTTCTTTGAGTGATATGATTACTATTTTAACCACTTTCAAAATTGATGGGCGCCATATTGGTTTTATAGATTAGCTGACCCCGCAAGTTTTTTTGCCAACTAAATTACTAGCTGTTCCCCGCGGCTTCGCCCCGCGTGGGACTCGGTTATATCGCGCCCAAAAGTAACTACACCCCTACCAAATTTCATCACAATCGGTCCAGCAGTTTAGCCGTGAAGAGGTGTCAGACAGACAGACTTTCGCATTTATAATATTAGTATGGATTTCTAAGTAATTTAAGGGTGAACAACCCTTATCACTTAGGGGTATGAAAAATAGATAGTAGCCGATTCTCAGTCCTACTGAATATGCATATAAAATTTGGTAAAAATCAGTAAAGCCGTTTCGGAGGAGTAAGGTAACTAACATTGTGACACGGGAATTTTATATAGAAACGTAAGTTTCATGTTTTTTATATCAGTATAAATAAACATTGGCACTATATATTTTCCAAATCTGCTTCAAATGTGTTGTGTTTTTTAAATACACATGTTATCGTTTATTTTTGCATGGTTACATTATCCTATTTTTGAGCCGTTTGAATATCATCGGATCAGAATAATAAATCTGAAATATAAAAATACGCTTCACTCAATTCGCGAACACTTTTTTTGTGAACTGTTGGGAGAATGAAACGGTACGTTGTGTTTTTTTTTAAATAAATCATATTCTATCAATAGAAAATGGTTACACCAATATGACATTTTAGTTTTCGTATGCGATTATGTATTGTTTTCATAGAGCATACAATTCAAAATCGAGCTCTAGATCGGTTCGATATCTGCTTGACCTGTGCCCCTAGTATGAGTTTTTCTTATCGCAGACGCTAGCGACTGCGTTAGGATTTTGTATGGAATTTCTTAGCTGCCTTACTATCCGCCAGAGGTCTGCCGTACAAAATCGTTAACGCAGTCGCTAGCGTCTGCGTTAAGAAAAACTCATACTAGGGGCACTGTTTTGCAACTGAAGTCCGCAGGGACACACGCCGTAATTAATAGCATACTTTCCATATGCATTCTAATGCCCTTCCCTATTGCATCATAATTTAAGAGTATCCATAACTAATATTTTAAACGCGAAAGTTTGTATAGATATTTCTTACTCTTGCACAGTGAAACGGTCGAACCGATTTGGCTGAAATTTTGAATGGACATTGCTTAGACCCTGGAACAACATATAGGCTATAATTTATCCCGGGAGCCCTGGGTGGCAGGCTATATTTTATCTCAAAATTCCCACGGGAGCAAAGCAAGAGCAAGAGCTAGTAATAATATAAATGCGAAAGTATGTCTGGCTATCTGTTACGTTTTCACGGCTAACAACTCTACTTAGATCCGGCAAGCTGTAATATGGACGTATATTTGTGTTCTAGTTATTTAACACGGCCTAGGTTATCATTTAATATTGTTGTTGGGGATAATAATGTGTTCATAATGTAACTGTAGATAACATAGGTAAGAAAAAACTATATACAGTAATAGAATGTTTGGTTTATCTTTACCGTGATTAGTGCCAAACCTTAGACGCGGAGGGGTAAATAAACTGAACTGATAGCGACGTAGTTTTTGTGCTGAGTGTACTTCACCATTTCGTTTAGTATTGTTCTCTTTCTTTTTTAATATTCCTGCATGTCCACCCACTGAGAACAACCAAGCCCAAGTTGTTTATTTGTTCGAAAGAATATCCCGAGTGAATGCAATTACAAGAATGGTTGTTGTGACTTGAGAAAATGCACTTTTATTTTATTGTTTTAAGAGATAAGTTACAGACGTCTGCAGTTTTAACATCGTTCAGGAAAATTATTTTTTTTTACTGAGCATCTTTTCATGTTTATTTTTTGAACAGAAAATATACTGGCTTTTTTTCTAATTATAGATCCAGTACACCCTGGTATTAGATGTTTTAGAAAATGTCTATCGACCTCTGAAGTAGTTAATTTTATGACTAACAGATTACAGCCGGGATCAACGGCTTAAAGTTGATCCCGGCATCTGAAGCTCGGCATCATCTTACTTATCAGATAATCAGAATTCAAGCTTGCAGTCTTTTTTTAGACTAGATATTTTCTTACTCTACTGGTTCAGCGACCCTAGTGGATCTAGGCCTCCGAAACAAGAGAGCGTTTTTCTATTCTGCGCGATGGCTAGACAGTTTACAGCGCCTATTTCTCACCAGACAGCCTGCACTGCATCGTTTCAGTGATATCAGGCTGTCTACCTAAAATATTTCCAAGATTTTTTATTTAATTTTTGAAGGTGTTCAAGCCAGTGAAGCCACTGCAATTAAATATATCTAATAAACATTATGGAAGGCAAGATAGAGGGAAGACGGAAAAGAGATAGACCAAGAAGGAGTTTTGCAGAACAAATAGAGGAAAAAGTGGGAGTCGTGTCTTATCAGGATGCGAAAAAGCTATCGGAAGATAGAGACACCTGGAAGAGACTCCACCGTCAAGAGCACAGCTTTTAAATTTTAGATAGATCTATATATATAAAAGAAAGTCGTGTTAGTTACACTATTTATAACTCAAGAACGGCTGAACGGATTTGGCTGAAAAGTGGTGGAAAGGTAGCTTAGAACCAGGAGTAGGACATAGGGTACCTTTTATCCCGGGGAAGAGTTCCTGAGGGAAGTCACGCGGGCAAAGACGCGGGCAAAAGGTGGTAATAAATAAAAACAAAACTCACCTGAAATTCTAGTTTGTAGAGGACCGGGAATTTCCGCCGCTGCTCGCAGAGTTTGGGGAAATTCTTGATCTCCACGGGCCGATCGGGGATCGTCTCCGATATAGACCCGTTCTCGTCCGCTACAGAAACAATAAAACATTGTTTAATTTATATAAAATTCATTTTTAAACTCCGTAGACAAGCCTTCATTGTCCGTTTGTCTGTTTTTTATACTTATCTCGTAATTAGTAGTTAGTTTATAACTTTTACAGATAAATTATTTCTTTCGCTGCTTTAACAAATAAAGAATAATTTTTAATAAATATTACAAACATGTTAATCACACAAAATAGCATCCATATGTAAAAAAAAAAACTAGTTATTTTAATGTAGTTGGCACAAGTGGTATTCCAGAAATGGTGAGTGAAGTGTGTGGACGCGAAATGTTTGGATTTGTTCATCACTATAAGAGGATAAATTCATTCACTCACTTCGTGTAGGTGTCACGGTCAATCGACCATGCATACCCTGGTGTCAGAGTTCTTTCGAACCGCCTCTCGGCCTCTGACGTGGTTCCTTTAACGACTACCAGATAGCAGCTGGGACCAGGTACGCAATCAGCTTTTTACCAGACAATTTCACGCCTGCAATGTCCTTACCAAACTGGAAACGACTAAACATAGTATGCTTCCCGTAGAAATTGAACCCATGATCCTCGGAGACGGCTGAGGATAATGATAAACATACTACCAACAGACGAAATAGACTATACCCAATACTACCAACAGGGACTTTTATTAACTTTTGTTCTTGGAGAAAAAGTAAAGCGATGTCAATGGAGAACTACTCTAATGATGAACCATTAAAAGTTACTTGTTACGAAGCGATCAAAAGAATGTCCGAAAAGTCGTTACAGAGATTCCGTAGAAACCTGACCTTTTAGTTTTGTTCTCAATACTGAGTATATGAATGAATGAATGACTTTATTGCTTTAAATGTGGTACAATAGGTTGTATATCTTATTAATTTTTAACTACAAGTACTTACGAAATTACTTAGTGTGCTTTCGCCACCAGTTAGTACATGGAAATTACTGTCAGATGGAGCCCACTCTGAGACAAGAGTCTCAGGCAAGCGCTGGATGCAGACCGTTTCCACTCGGTCATTTTGGAGATCCTTGGGGGGAGGCCTACGTTC
This sequence comes from Apomyelois bistriatella, assembly GCA_947044815.1. Taxonomy (NCBI): domain Eukaryota; kingdom Metazoa; phylum Arthropoda; class Insecta; order Lepidoptera; family Pyralidae; genus Apomyelois; species Apomyelois bistriatella. The sequence goes on from OX345705.1 coordinate 3,555,612, forward strand.
AGCAGTGGACAGCCTGCGGTTGTAATGATGATGGTGATGATGAACACAAATGAAACTTTCAGTACTTTTGTGATACTATAATAGATATGATGTGAGGATATCGACAAAAATTTAAAGTAAATGTATTGTGTTACTCAAATAAAATCGCCCATAATAAACTTTCTCTTCTACTGATAATTTTGCATAGTAACACGTAACTAACGTCTGATGGTGATTGTATTCAAAAACTATAGTTTATGTTATATATAGTTTATTAAATATAGTTTAGTATGTTTTATATGTTAGTATATAGTTTAAAGAGAAGAGAAAAAAAAGAACCAGTAGAACTAACAAAAGGATTTGTCACACATCATCACACATCGAAACCTGAATTCGCCATTGAAACAGGAATAGGCGAAATTGCCAAAGCTTTTTATTTCACAAAATCACATGTTTGTATTTAGACGCGCTAGAACGGTTTAAAGGATTTGTGAGTGCTATTGCAAACAAAATCACTACCGAACGTGCCACAGCAGACTTCTCAAATATTGTTGCAGGCAAGCCATTATGTGTGATTTCTGATAGATAGACAAAAGCTTTATTTATCAGTACTGCATCCACAGTTTAGAACTATTAATAAGAAGTAGTATAGCGCACGAAAAACGTGTCACTAGTTTGGCTTGCAAGCCAACGTTTCACACAGAAAAAATGGGCGGGGAATTTGATTGCGTCGTTTATTGCCATCGTTATTGATCATAATATTAGGTGGCTTTATTGTAAACTACGTAATACATTTCTAATAAGGTGTCGTGTGGTTTACATGTATTAATTGGAGGTAAGTAGAGAGAATACGCTGCCACACTAATCCTGAAACTAAATCTGCGTCAAAACATTTTATAACGTAGGTAGAATTTACTAATTACTTAAGGTATGTGTGAGGAGAGAAGATAAATCCAGGTTTCAGCGAATCGCACAATATTTATTATTTGTACTTTACAACAGGTTAGACTCTTAAGGATAACCGTTAATGAGAGATTATAGGGGTCGTGAGATCAAAGTAGGCACGAGATCCAGTCAGGCAGCCGCTATGAAATAGCCAGCCACTTAACTTGAGATGGTGAGATCAGCCGAAAGAGGTCTTCCAGTGGACGCGCGCAGCCTTATATATGGCCCTCGGGGTAATGCGGTGCGGGGCAGCGAGGAAGGACCGCCGTAGGAGAATGCGCGACGTCACAATTTCTATTCGGATTTCTTTGTTCTATGACATCATACACACAATATATACTCGTACAGTATTAACTATTTTACTGAGTGAAACAAGTTTCTTGCCGCGCAGTTTGCTACTTAAAATAAATGTGTCTGGATACAAATCGCTATAATTATAGCTATCTATCTATTATGTTATTATTTATTATTTAAAAAAATTGCTGTTCGTTAGTCTCGCTAAAACTCGAGAATGGGTGGACCGATTTGGTAAATTTTGTATTGAAATGTTTGTGAAAGTTCAAAGAAGGTTTAAACGATGAGAAAAGGGCGTTCAGGTGGTACGGAGTTTGCCGGGTCAGTTAGTTTAGGAATAAAATTACCATCAGACGTAAGTTACGTGTTACCATACAAAATTATTAGTAGAAGGGAAAATTTATTATGGGGGATTTTATTTGAAAACGTAAGCCAAAACAATAATAAAAATTGGTTGTTAGTATGTATATGAATTAACGCATGTTTTGCCAAAGTATTACTTTAGATACCTAAAGTATATGCTCTATTTTTCAGCAATTATATACAAAACAAAAAAGGGTTAGCGGTTATCTAAAACTATACTATTTATAATGTTAAATCCATATCCATACTTCCATACTAATATTATAAATGCGAAAGTCTGTCTGTCTGTCTGCCTGTCTGTCACCTCTTCACGGCTAAACTGCTGGACCGATTGTGATGAAATTTGGTAGGGATGTAGTTAAAGACTAGAGGTCAAACATAGGCTACTTTTTGGGCGCGATATAATCAAGTCCCACGCGGGGCGAAGCCGCGGGGAACAGCTAGTTTTGTTATATGTAGTAGGGAGGTGCTAGGAATAATTCGTTTTATCCCAAAAACTATGATAAGTCTACAAGTCCTGGGCAAAAAATAAACAAAAAAACAACAAATATATTTTTGAAAAGAAATTTTATACCATAACCAAGCTTATTCGACCAAAAATTATTGACGTAAAAGTATGTCAATAAGTCTGGTTCTTTGTTTTCAACATAAGTTCTAAAGAAAAGCGTTTTATTACATCACGTAACAGGCTCAAATTGACAAGTTTTACGACCTCTGAATGTCGACAAGCCCCTTGCCAGCAAAATATTATGTATGACAGATTTGTATTCGCCAACTGAATTTTTAGAGGAATCCTGTTTTGAGACGTGGATTTGGGTAATTAAAAAGTACTTCATGGGTTGGTACATTTTGATGAGGAAAATAACTGAGAACTCTGTTAAACAATTTTGAAGGCACTTTGATATATGTCTTTTTAATTTCAGTATTAGTTGTGGACGCCGAAAAAGCCGTGAAAAAATTATCTAAAGCGCATTTGCTACCAATGAAAAAACAAAAGACAAACGGTATCAAATTTTTAAAAAAGTATAAAAACATAAATATATATAAAAGGAGGCTGATTGAGCCTCCTCAACAGTAGTAGTATTGCTTTAGTATTATATAGCATTAAAATTCATCACATAATTTCAAATGATTAAAATATCAAATTTAAAAAATAAGGTGTAAGGTCGCCTACATGACCTCCATCCTCTTGAGGATGTATTAAGTTAGTGGAATCTACCACCTGTTATTGCGAAAAAGAGTCTAATATCTTGGTTGCTTTATTTAAGATCTTTGTAGGCCCATGTAAATAAAAATATATCATTATCACCCTTAGCCTATTGCTGGAAATTAAGCATTGTCTATACCCGGAACTCGGAGACGCAGAAGGTGTCTAGGCAGGTAGGTAATTTAAATAAAGATATGCAACAGTCATACTTTAATTTTATTTTTCGTCTGCATATGTGAAAAAATCGGAAACCAATGTTAGCCACAAAAAGACGAAAGATAGAAAAAGTTCGGCTCCCTGCAAATCTAATTGTCCGCACTCCACTCTCGTGATTCATAATCTCTATTGTGTCCGATATGTCGGTAGTTATGCCGTGTTATCAATTAAGCTATATCGAATTATTGGATACTCTGCTGTTCACTAAAGTACTGATTTTCTCCTTTGCTAAAAACTATAAAAATTAGGCTCAGTAAGATGCAACATTCACGGCCGAGTCACAGGCCACAGCCAGGTCACCCTTTGTACACGAGAAAGGGCAGCTGGGGCACGACAGCAGGTGGTCCATCGTTTGGACCGCTCCACAGACACAGCCATCACTGTTGGATAGGCTCCAATTCTTCCTATTCTCCATGCATCTACCAACGCCCGATCGTAGATTGTTAAGGGATTCGCACACGATCCACGGTAGTTGGTGCCCCAGCGGTTACTTTTGGATTGATAAAGTTGTATCTAGGTTTATAAGAGTAGGATGAAGGTCACCGATCTGTACGTTTTCTCTCTCTTCAGTACATTATTTTTTTTATTGGTTCAGTATTTTACTATCCATTTGGAACACTTTGTAAATCATAAATATTAATGTCTATTCTTAATTTTCTTCTATTGGCCGAATTTGAAAACCCCTTTTACAGATATTAAAATGCTTTTAAAATTAAGACAATGATCGAGGGCATATTAATCTAGGGATTGGGTAGTAAGTACCCCATGTTCTCCAAGGCCATAAGGTTATATCGAAACGTTTCTTAAAGGTCAATGAGTGTATCAATAGATATATATTTTTTGCACGTCAGAAACTTATGATTCTGAAAACATTTTTCAAAGAAAAGTATATACGGTCGAATTGAGAAACTTCCTCTTTCTTTTTGAAGTCGGTTAAAAAAAGATTGCCTCTAGACTCTGTACTACTTTTTCTCGGTGAAAAAACGTAGACTCTTTCAAATATTGTGATGGGAATTGTAACGAGCATCGTTGTAATGTCAAAATCATCCCACAAATATACCCAGGGGCCCTAAATGCTGCAACACTCATCTACGTAATCCAAGGAGAACGTGATGGATCGTAACACTCACAAAACGTAGGAAACACGTCACCGAAGGGTGGAACACTCCCTTTCACCCTAGTGAAGTACAATAATAAGACTACAGAAGTGCAATTTATATATATTTTATAGTACTTACAGTATCAGTTTCAATTATAACTTACTTTTCGTTGTGAATATAGTCCTCGAAATTGTTTTATCAAAACTTCCGGCACCTCAATATGAAAAAAGAACTAGTTTATAAATGCTTTGACTAATGTATATAATTTTCAATCGCGCGCGGTCTAGAGGCAGGCGTGGCAAATTTAAAAAAAATCTATAATATTACAACTAACCACGAAAATTCAAACGCTACGTTTTATTTCGCGGTATCATTTGATAGCCTTAAAAATATTTTTGTAATTTTTTCTTACTACATAGACGACAATAATGCATTCATAGTTTCACTACAAGTGACGATTCCGTCTTCGTTTTATTTTTTTGGTAATAAAAACTTCGAAACTGAATGTAAAAAAGCCGCCAACGAGGCGGATATAAAACGGACCCATCACGGAACAGAATACAGGCGTATGAAATAGACGAAATCCGGCACTGATTTCACACAACAAGTACGATGTTTACTACTTCAATATCATTTATTCGCGTCATACAAAGTTTTTTTACGAGGGTTTTTGGCTTGGTGTTTGTTAGTGCATTCGATGGAAACGTGGAGGTTTATGTAGATTGGTGTTGGATATTAAATCAAGTCAAGCCAAAAAAGGGGGATTCCCGGGCGGTTTCCACAAGAATTTTGGAAGCAATTCCCTCGATAATGGGAACGAAACCCACGCGCACTAAGTCGCGGGCTATAGCTGGTATATAGCATACCAAGTGGTTTGATTTTACAGCTTAAACCTGGGGTTTGATAATGAATACCTACTTACTAACGCTAGTATGTCTTATTACTAATTCTGTGCTAACGCTTTACCTAGCGTGAGTTTTGAGACCACATTCAACGAAAAATATAAATATTTAATACTAATTCAGATATACCTACATTAATATATAATATATATGCATTATTGCACAGCTCGCATTGTTGCGGTTGCTACGTGGATTATCCCAACTTTACGACTAAGCTGATCCGTGTTCTTCTTAAATGGCTCTTTGTTGTAGCCATTTTATTATTGTTTATGACTCGCGGTATAAAGGAGGTCATAAACTCATCCATAATGATTTCTGAAGATAAGGAGTTATGGCAATTTAATCCTTGAACTTCATAAGGACACTTTAAACTGTAATACCTATAACTTACTTATTTTTAGTTTTATTTTTAGTTTTTAGCTTTTATTTTTAGTTTTTAGCTTTAAAATAAAGCTAAGTTTTAATTTAAGTTTTATTTTAGTGTTCGTATTATGTATTATACGTTATATTTTAAATTGTGTTGCAAATACATATTAGCTATCCGACCGAATTACCCATTCGTGTCTAAGCTTTGGCACTAACCACGGTAAAGATAGGAGCACCAACCACGCTCCTATCACTGGGATCCAGCCTGAAGCGTACCAATCCCTCGTCCGTGCCTACCTATGTTAATCTACAGTTACATTTGAACACATATTAATATTATCAACAGCAATATCATATCAATATCAAATACTAATAAAGGCCATGTTAAATCACTAGAGCACAATACCCGTCTGCACCGCTCGGCGAACCCAAGGAGAAGAGAGCGTTACACTCATACTCACCCCGACATTACTACTGCCAAGAGGGGTTTACCTGTAGTGAGGCGATACCTGTCACGTGATGTTACCGGGCGCTAACATACATAAAGTAGTACCTTTGTACTTATTGTGTTTTACACTGTATCCTATATTTGTATTTTTGTGTACATAAAGAAATAAATAATAAATAATAATAATAATAATAAATATATTTTCTTAAAAATACTGTCGCCGCATGGGTTTTGAGGCCACTACATTCGTTTTTTATTTCTTTTGTGCGATGTCAGGCAGGCACCTAGTATAGAGAGGAACTAGAATACTTACTGGGGCATGCGTGTATGTACCGATTGTGGTTGTTAAGTGACGGCGAGCATGGCCTAACTTGGATTGGTCACCACTAGTAACGCTCCTCCATGCTTCGGCAAGACACGTTAAGTCGTATATATATTTAAGAGAATATATTTTTGATGAATTAGTATGGAAGTAGATTAATTTTCGGAAGACAATTAAAAAAAAAAATTTGGCACGTAACAAAGTGTATCGTGGGCGGGTATAAGTTGATACCTTTTTTGTCCTAGCTGTATGTATCTGACTGGTGGGCAAACGCCTCTCCTTCTACTCTACTTCTTTTCAATCTTTTTCGAAGTGCGAGTACCTAAAAATATTGAAGATAAAAATTTACTTTTAGAAAGTCATCTTGTAATACAACTAATAAGGCACGGTCCCGGGGGTCAGTTCAAACACACGTTTATTCCGATGTCGCGGCGCGGAAATGCATTTGTGTTAAATTCCGCTGTCAATGTGTCCGACCCAAATAATGGGCAATGCCGTTGTCAATTACTTGGCTTTCCACCAATTCGGACATCGATTTGCTGACTGGATACGTTAGAGTATTCGTGTAGTCCAATCCAATGATACAATTTTCAATTCGTACACGTCAGGGATTGAAGTCTAATTTGCATTGGTTGGTCTTTGAAGTGGCAGTGAGCGGGGGATGAGCGCGACGAACTGATGGCCGATGGGACAGATAGGTTCTCGAATGGCGATACGCAGCATACACCCACCGACCAAATGGTCAGATGACCTGAAGAAGGTCGCAGGAAGGCGCTGGGTGCATGCCGCCTACAACAGGTCATTTTGGAAATCCTTGGAAGAGGCCTACGTCCATTTTCCAGCAGTGGACAGCCTGCGTCCGAAATAATGATGATAAAAGATTGGTTGCCACTATTGGAATTTTTATCTTAAGCTCCGTATTGGAAGGCACGTTAAGCCATTGGACCTTACTTTGATTGCTAAATGGCGTCGTAGCTAAGTAAGATGCCTTATAGGGGCACAAAAAACCTGTCAATGTCTATTAACACATCCAGATCATGTTCCCATTAGTCTGGTTCCTTTGTTAAATCGTCGCTTTAATATAAGGTGAATTTAAATCAACTGCAAATATTTTAAGGGCCGATTCAGACCACTAAACTGAAAAACTTTTCCAAATAAACTTATATCGAAATATTAAAAAATATTTTGATCTACCATACAAATTGAGAATCAGCTGATTTAGTTTAGTATGGAGAGTGAAAAATAAAATTTCGTATTTCGATATAAGTTTATTTGGAAAAGTTGTTTAGTATAGTGGTCTGAATCTGCCCTCAAAATATCTGCAGTTGATTTGTGTCCACCTTATATAACACTGATCTACTACCACCAAAAGACCAAGCTTGGCTCTGAAGTGTTAGCATATAAACATTTTATTTAAAACATCCTCTTGAGTTTCCTTGTCTTTAAAAATCGTTCTGTATTCTCACAGGACCGAAGTCTAGGAAGACTATTATTTTTGGATTAAATTAAACTATTTTATACGGTTTTCTATCGCGTTTGGCCGGAAACCTCAAACAAAATACGTCGATTGGAATGTCTCAAGAATAAGCACTCACGGCTTATAACATCATTGAATTTCCTAAAAAGATGCCGAGATAACAACATAATACCAGTTTGTGTTCGTATATCACCCAAGAAAGACATACGAGGAAGCTCTGACATCCTCCGAAATGCAAGTATAATTTTACTAAAACGCACAATTCGCCAAAATAGATTAGATGCAATAGAAATTTCAAAAAACATTGAGAATTTATCAAGTGAGCTTCAATCAAAATTATCTACACAAGACTTTGAAAAATGTTTAAACATTACGGATAAACGGGCAAATCATACATATGAAGAACTAGCTGTTCCCCGCGGCTTCGCCCCGCGTGGGTTATATCGCGCCCAAAAGTAGCCTATGTTTGACCTCAGGTCGTCAACTACATCCCTACCAAATTTCATCACTATCGGTCCAGCAGTTTAGCCGTGAAGAGGTGACAGACAGACAGACAGACAGACAGACAGACAGACAGACAGACAGACTTTCGCATTTATAATATTAGTATGGAGTATGGATGCAAGAAGCGTCATATTAAAAAGTATGAAAAATTAAAAGCCGAACAAAATGCCAATGTCATCCGGCAGAATAATCCCGAAATGTCAAAGTCAATTAAATCGGTTGTCAATTTATCAAAACAAACACCGATACACCAAGTAGCCATCGAAGCACTTGAAAATGGATTAAATTATGCGGTTGCACCCAGGAAAATACCTTTTGAACATATCATCTGTTCGATAGAAAATGTCTTAGTCAAGAATCATTTGAAGAAGGAAGATTTGGAAGCGATACGCCAAGATGTGTCATCAGTACTTAGACATAGCAAACCACCAAAACCGAATCTTCCTCGTGAACAATATCTTGCACTTACCAACCTACGCAAGAACCCAGACATTACTATCATACGAGCTGACAAAGGAAACTCAACTGTTATAATGGACACATCTGATTATAACACAAAAATAGAACAACTGTTGTCGGATGAAAATACATATAAATTAGTCAAAACCGATCCAACTAACAAGATCGTCACTAAAACTAAAGAATTAATATCAAAATACTCCGAGCAATTAAACCTGGACATCACGTCACTCGTGCCTTCCTGTGTGAAACCACCTAAATTATATGGCCTTCCCAAAATACACAAAAAAGATCACCCATTAAGACCTATCGTGAGCCAAATTGATTCGCCAACATATAAACTAGCACAACACCTGGCGAGAATATTAACAAAACTTCGTGGTCATACCAATACTTATGTCAAGGACTCTTACCATTTCATCAGCTTAATTAAAGACCTACAACTAACTGATGATGACACAATGGTTAGTTTTGATGTACAGTCATTATTTACCAGCCTTCCTTTGCATGACTGCATTAACATTGTCAAGAAAAGGCTTGAGGACCAGCACCTACCTCAAGAATATGCAGAGTTACTTGAACATTGCTTAACATCAGGCTATCTATACTGGGAAAACAAATTTTACATGCAAATTGACGGTGTGGCTATGGGGTCTCCAGTCTCTCCCATTGTTGCTGATATATTCATGGAAGACCTTGAGGAGAAGGCTCTTTCAACCACCCTGGCTATGCCGAAGATGTTCAAACGGTACGTAGATGATACTTTTGTTGTACTCCCTAAAACTCAAGTCTCAGTTTTATTAGATCATTTAAATTCCATTAATAGTAAAATTAAATTCACAATGGAATCTGAGAATAATAATTCTTTAGCTTTCCTTAACATTTTAATAATGAGAAATCCTGACAATAGTATTGGTCACACCGTGTATAGAAAGCCAACCCATACCGATAAATACCTCAATGGAAAATCTCATCATCATCCATGTCAGTTAGCTACTGTAGGCAAATCTTTGTTTCAGAGAGCACAAGGCATCTGCGACACCCACCATCTCAAAGAAGAGCTTCGACGAGTCAAGTCTGTCTTGAGAAGCAACAAACTCAGCCTTCCACACATACGACACAGATGTCGACCCAAACCACACACAGTTGACTGTTTCCCAGCCATCTTACCTTACATAAAGGGAGTCACAGAAAAGATTGGTAACATACTTAGGCGAGCTTCAATTAAGACTTACTACAAGCCGCATAAGAAAATAAACCAACTTTTAAGACCTGTTAAATCCAATATCCCATTGCAAGATGCTGGAGTTTATAAAATTGACTGTGACTGTGGTTTATCATACATTGGGCAAACAAAGAGAAGCATTGGTACCCTTATCAAAGAACATATTGCTGACATGAAACATAGACGCTCAACCAAGTCTGCAGTCTGTGAACACTCACTTGACAAATCCAACCACTACATGCGTTTTGATAATCCTCAAGTCCTTGCAAAAGAAAACAGATTTATACCAAGGATGATACGTGAAGCGATCGAAATTAAAAAACATCCTAATTTCAATAGAGAGGATGGTTGGCAAGTACCACCAGCTTGGGACCCAGTTATCAATTTAATAAAATCTCAAACTCATCGGAAGACTACAAGTGTTTTTGATACTGTCAGCCAATACTGTGTGAATCGAAATAGTTTTCAATGATTTATGAGCTATGGTTTTGTATTCTTGTGACATCAGAAACAAATGACACAGACGAATGTCAACTCAGTCTGCCTGCGACCATGAGCTCTGTAAAGTGCTTGAAACGTTAGGTATAAATAAGTAAGCAATAAACGCGATAGAAAACCGTATAAAATAGTTTAATTTAATGTGTAACAATCGCGAAAACATAAGAAATCATTATTATTTTTGGAATTCATTTTTTTGCATAATTAAGGCATACAAGCATTTCTCTGTGCATACAAGTAACTCTGAATATGCGTTATGATAAACTGTTGGCAATATTCCATTTTGGTTGGTATGGAATAAAATATGGAGTGTACAACAGAATAACTTTCCGTGTTTTCTTATCCTAAGTTATGTGGGGTCGTTGAAGCATTCAAGTCTTTTGCATATTGTCTGTCTGTGGCCATCTCCATTGTTACCGTCTTTCTTCATAAATTCCCTCCGTCGCACAATTCTTTCTTTACTTTTGAGTAAGTATGTGAAGACACTCAAAAAAATCCCTCTTTGGTTTGCTGCATTCATATCCCTTACTGTATTAGTTTTATTTTATTTAATCAACTAGATAACTATCGCCTTCGATAGTTACATGCTCACAAACATTTTTCAAAAATCTTGTTAGTTAAACCTGTCTGTCTGCCTGCTTATATATACAAGCATTTGCAGCGTAGTGTTTGTGAATGATACGCAGTCATCGCGTATGCAAATGTGCGATGAAATTATATTACTGGTGTAATTCTGTGTTCTCTATATTTTATCCCGGATCTCCGTTCATATTCACTGCAGAATAATTAATGCATTTCAAATTTGAGAGTATATTAAATGTAGAGTTGTAATAAACTACTTATACATTCAAACGCTCATGAGACATTATGAAATACTAGTTATATAACTCCCAAAAGTAGCTATTTAACCCCTGGTCTTATACTATAGCCATACCAAATTTTATCAAAATCGGTCTAGCGGAAGCGTAGCAGACAGATTGACAGACCGACAGACTTTCGCATTTATAATGTTAGTAATTAAGTATGGATTCTATTATATGGTATTATATCGGCTTATATCGCCCAAAAAGAATACAAAAAAAAAAAAATTGGTATTTACACTTGTCCCATGTCTTGCGGATAATTTGCATATAATATAATAACACGCTGTCGTAAACCGTGTTGTACAAGTTAATGATGTTAGCCTGTACAAATATATACAGCCTGGCGTGTTTGCTTATTGGATAGGACATGTTGTGTTTAGTGACGTTTAAATAGCTCACATTGTGCAAAGGAGCAATTCAATTATAATTGAAATAAAAAACTCAACTGCAAGTAAAATATACGCAGTGTCACTCTCCTAATTAAGCCGAATCTATTGATATCTCATATGCTGAAATAAAGTTAAAGGAGTACTTACAAATAAATAGATATAGGTAGATATACCTTTATAATCTCGAAAGTCACAACTTTCGTTCGGAAAATCAGCGGAAAAAGGGGAGAATATTGTCTCGTTTTTTTTATTCTTATTAAATTTTTGGTTATATTTAACAGTAAAATATTGTTTTTAATGTGTGAAAAATCAATTTTATTTAATTTCTAAGTATAACATTATATTATCTGCCGAAAAAAAAATATTAAGCCATTTTCAATTGGCATCACTAATTAATAGGTCCAAACAGAATTAGCTGACTGGCAGTTTCGTGGAGATTCCTGATCAAGATACGACGGCGTTCCAATTAGTATTTAAATTTTATTCTTCTTGTGCCTTTAGTATTTGACCTTCGTTGTGGCTTATGATAACTAGAACTATTCTATTTTAATTTAACAGTAGCTGTTGCCCGGGGCTCTACTCGTGTGGCATTTATTGCAATAAAAAGTAGCCTTTGTCCTTTTTCAGACTATCATCCGCCAAACCTCTAACAGATCCATTCGCCGTTCTGGTGTGATTGTGTAAAAAACATTTATTTATTCATAAAAAAAATTGTACAAAATAACAGTATTTCAACAACCCAAGTGTTGCACAACATAAAGTAGGACAAGCATTTATTAAATTATTTTGCTCGCTTCCGCCCCCCACTAATGTTAGTCCCAGCATGCCCGCCACCATTAGTTTGCACACAGTAGTGGGTGGGCGCCGGCCGGCAGTAGTTTGCATGAACTAACTAGTGGCGGAAGCACGCAAAATAAATTTGGTAAGTGCTTGTAACTTTGACTTCCGCAAAGTAACACCTGAATCTATTAAATACCTTAAAGTAGGACACATATTCATCCATCCTTTGCAAACGCTTAAACCTGTCAGCAAAAAGAATACATTCAGCACCTTGTACTGATGACAGGAACGCGTGAGTCCAGTAAGTCCACGCGGCACAGGAGACTGTGCTCGAGTAACAGTCTATGATTAGGGAACAGCAAGTCACACCAACCTTTCTCCTCATTCACCTTCAATGCAAAGCTAAAGGTAAGCTTTTTAATGATGGTCTTAGATATGAGGCCACTGGTCATTAAATGGAGCAATTGCTGTCTGAACTACGTAACCCATTTTTTACTGAAATCGGACCATAAGGGTCATGTTTCGGGTGTGTTAATGACAAACACTGTTAGATATTTTCAGGTTGTTTAAAAACATCAGACAAAGCCTCATGGCTTTCGTATAGCAATAACAGGCAAAATTAACTACTAAGCGTTCATGAGCTATATTTTGTGCTGCTGTGACTTACTGGCCAACAAGCGAATGGACCTCTTTGGAGTAGAGTATCCTGACCTGGAGGACAATAGGCGCTTCGCACCAGGTGATGTTCTGAAGTTCATGCAGTCCTTCTTCGGAAATCACGGTGTGGGTGAGTAAGCAATGGGGTAAGTACAAAAGGGCCCAAAGGTTCGACGTGCTTCCTATAACCTAGGAGAAGATAAGATAACTACTATGCGTCAATATTCACACATCTTGTTCTCCGTCGCTTGACACGTTCGAACGTTACGATAACGCATTCCCGCTAGAATATCAAGCTTCTCAAAAACGTTTAGTGTGTTGATAATAACAAGATCATAATAGTTGGAACATGAGTCGAAGTTAGTGAATCAAAGCGGAGAACAATATTCTCTCGACTTCGCAGTGAACAAAGAACTTGTTAGGCCACTAATGACCGAGGTGCCGGGCTGTGTGTCCGCCATACACTAATTAATGAACACTAAACAAGCAGTTACAAGTTGTTTTCGTTGTATTACAACTTTGTTAAACAGGCAGCGAACAGTAATATTACTGACTTTAGCTCGGAGGCTCGGACCCATGAGAGGTTTCAGAATGAAAGTTTTCTACATGTTATGGGTAATTAGCGATATGATTTTCGCAGGGCTGAAAACAGGCACTTTTAAGACTCAAAATGGTCTTTAACTTATAAATGGAAATGTAGATCGATTTATAGGTAAATATTGGTCGAGCGGAGCCGTAAGGATAAAGGTCGCTGTGGAAATGCATTGGAAAAAAAATAAGGTACTTTATTATCAACACTGTTGGACAGAGTGGACTACCCTGTGAACTATCGTTCAGTTCTGGACTGCAACTCATATGACATCCAGAGCAGCATTTATGGAGAAAAATAAGGACTCTTCCTCTTTGACCCGTTTTTATTAATTTAAATACTAACATGGTTATAAGTAAACTGTTACTAATATATATATATAGATGTATGGATGGATGGATGATATATGTAAAATATGGATATATGGATGGATTGATGATATAATATGGATCTTTAATCTGAATTATTATTATTTACCGCAGGATTTTCATGGGACAACTGGAACTTATATTGTTTCAAAAGTCACATTTCATTATTACTCTTGAACACTCAACTCGACAGATTCCGTCCATTTTCACAAGCTTTCATTGCGTTTGATAAAACGATTTTTTAATTAATTGAAATAAATATTTGTGCTTGCCACAGAGTATGGAATTCTCTTATTGCTCGGCGCGAGTAAAATTTTCCATGCTCTGTACTTGAACTTTAGTGCAATAATTTTGTTTAAGAACTAAGTTGTCAAGCTCCACTATAAAATTACGTTGGCGTTATTAAAGCCAACTTGTACTCGTATAAAGATTTTTACAACAATGACTATGCATTATAATCAAAGTATGTATAGTACCAACCGTTTACACACATTTTACTTTGTGAGGCAGTCCTTGTAGTTGAAATTTTTCACAAAAGCTTAAATCAAACACACTCACAGGTCCCAGACACTAATAATACCAACTTTCAAAACCCTTTAATATCGTTTAATTAAAATTTCATAAGCACTTGTTACAGTATTTAATAACAATGTATCTACTTACTTAACTTTCGATCTTTCAGGCATAAATAATTAACTTTAGTCTGTTATAAACAAAGCTCCCGGCTATTAGCAATTTTCTTGGTGAAGCTTTAAAATTTGCAGTTTTTTTTTTGCTAATTTTCGTTTATTTTTTACGTAAAAGTTTTTTTTCAGTTTCATTTATTTATCTACGTAGAAAAGGTTAATGCAATTTTTGATAAAATGTTTTTTTTACAATTAGTTATTTTTTAAATTATTTATTAGTTATTTTCCGATTAAAAGATGGTTATTTTTTCAAGGGGAAGTTTGTATGTATTGGTATTCTTTGCAGCCTGAACGGCTCGTTTGTATTTTAGCATGAGAGGTGTCGTTAGATTTGTATTTACTGTGAGTTACTGGGTATATCAAATTATATAAAAAAGCGGATACCAAATTCAAATCTTAGTTAAGTGAGATGGTAAAAAATACTTTATAGTTTTTTTTACTATAGTTTTTAACGTTTTATAGACTAATTTTCCAGATAATTCTGCGTCTCAGATACGTCCCTGTTTATAAAAATAATCACTGAATATTTCGCTCGCTCGCTCGTGACATAGTTTAAGTTTCGAATAGTTTCAGTGTTATTTAGTTTATCATGTTATCGATAAACCAGTCACTTGGGTTTATTAGGCATTTTGAACATCTTCACATAACTTGGTTCTAGGCTGCATAGACTAGTTAGTTATACTTATGAACCAAAACAGTGACTGCCACACTACAGTACGGTACATTGACTTTGTATTTTTTCCAGTAACTATTAGTTAATCTTTTGTTGTTTGTGTTTTGCATGCTGTTTGAAAATAGCAAATAGGATGTCCTTTTGTAGTAAACAAGAATAGATGGTTTTACTTAGTTTTGTGATTTCAAAGTATTTTGAATTAAAACAACAAAAGGTCTTAAATGCTATATTTTTTTTATAAAAATAAAATTTGGCATTATTTTATGATCAGCAGCCTTACCTGACTCTCTTTTTAAACGATGTTGTGGCAAAGGCCGCCAGCAGTTGAAGCGAGATACAAAGAATTTGAAGAAGTTCGTCTACTGCCCCTACCTCACTAGTTATAATGATGTTAATTATGATAATGATAATGGTGATAATGATAATGGTGATAATGATAATGATGATAATGATAATGATGATAATGATGATAATGATGATAATGATGATAATGATGATAATGATGATAATGATGATAATGATGATAATGATGATAATGATGATAATGATGATAATGATGATAATGATGATAATGATGATAATGATGATAATGATGATAATGATGATAATGATGATAATGATGATAATGATGATAATGATGATAATGATGATAATGATGATAATGATGATAATGATGATAATGATGATAATGATGATAATGATGATAATGATGATAATGATGATAATGATGATAATGATGATAATGATGATAATGATGATAATGATGATAATGATGATAATGATGATAATGATGATAATGATGATAATGATGATAATGATGATAATGATGATAATGATGATAATGATGATAATGATGATAATGATGATAATGATGATAATGATGATAATGATGATAATGATGACAATAATGATAATGATGGTAATAATGATGATCATGATAATGATATTAAGATGCCTTATAGACCAATTTCGGCCACGGCGACTATTATCACTTTGATGTAAACTTCGCTGGTTTGCTCTTTTATGCTCTCGCTGATGGCTGCAATATCCAATTTTATTGCTTAAGGTGCGTATACATTGGAGTAACAAGTAGAGCTTCATTCATTTTATGTAGGTATCACGGTCAATCGACCATGCGCACCCTGGTTTCTGAGTTCTTCGGAACCGCCTCTAGGCTTCTGACATGGTTCCTTTAACGACTACCAGATGGCAGCCGGGAGAGCCAACGGCTTAACATGCCTTCCGAAGCACGGAATCATCTTTATTGTCAGACAGTCAGGTGATTGTGAATGTCCTAACCAAACTGGAAACAACTGGACAAAGTATGCTTCCCATGCGAATCGAACCTTCGACCCCCGGGTCTACAGGCAAACGCCTTCATCATCACTGGATCACGGTGGCAGTCAGCAGAGCATATGGAGCTGATATTATATATAAATGAAATTGCGGGCCTATATCTCTATTTGTCCCTTTGTCACCTTTTACAATATCCATGGGAAATGGCAATATGTACAGTAATAGTGCTAAATAACCAGTAACTTTACTAAACTCGATTTCGATAAAGTTTGATGTTCGTATGTGAAATTTGGACTTCGATTCGGCAGCTAAGTTCGAAACTCGGAAAAGGAGCGAGACTAACTTGGGGCATCGGAGAACGATGTCGACATTCGACACATTTCAATATCTATTCGATTTGATTATAACCATAGAATTAGGAATCGCGCGCGGCAGGCAAATTCTTTACTCTATGATTCTTACTGAATATTTATTTATATGAATAAAGACACTGGCACTTACAGTTTTCCAATGCGTGCTATAGATAGAGCTATTTACACAAGTTTATGAGACATATACATTATACATGAAAAAATAAAGGTTTGAGTCTATCATAAAAAATGTCCACGTTTGGCGAATGAGCAATCAAGGCGTTGAGGAGTACCAAAGCCTGGTTCGTGGGCGCATATCGGGCGGTATCCGTTTGCGACGCCGTAGATTCGAGCATTGTTATATGATTATTCGATGTATCATTGTGGAAAACATACTCGTATGATACCTATGTGTATTCCACCAAACCTTTTATGTTTTACTAGCGACCCGCCCCTGCACGGCTATAAAAATCTTCCACTTGAATCTATCGTCGTATAAAATTCCGCTATTTAACACTTCATTTCTTTTAATAAGCGCCAGTTTCACTCTTGCTCCACTTTACATTTCAATGAGTGTCAATTCAACGGCTGCATTACCGCCACATGTCAAGATGTCGCTCCCTGGAGTCTTCAACCCAGTTCCGTAACCAAGTTGCTAACTATCGAGTGGATGTGACGTAATTCCTTCGTGGCTGCGGCTCGGGATTTATAAAAGAATATATTGTACTAGCATAAACCCGTCCTTTTACCCTTTTTGTGTAGCGTTTAAAATTAGGTATCAAAATTTATTTTTCTTGCAGTTAAATTAACGTTTGATTGCTTTTTAGTCGAAACCTACTAACCCATATTAAGTCAGACCTCTAGCAATGTGATCGGTAAAGACACAAACGTACAGGTACCAATAATAAAATAATATTGGCTTCTTTGTACCCTACTATTATTTATTTGTTTAAAAATTGGTAGAAGATTTCACGATCAGAGAAGATTTCATACAAAGATGTTTTTTTAAACGCCTATCACTACATAATATGAAACAAAGTCACTTTCTCTGTCTCTATATCCCTATGTATGCTTAAATTTTCCAGTCCACCAGAAACTTGCACCAACTACTATACTTCCTGGCGACATGGTCAGCCCATTGCCACTTAAGCACAGAATTAGTAATAGTAATAGTATAGTAATAGACTTAAGCTTCGCTACACGTAAAATATATTACGAACGTAATATAATATATTACCTAGCTAGTTATTGTTCAATAACGATAACAATTAATCAGCCCCTTTATTGGATTAAGTTATAATATTAAATTATGACGCAAGTGCTGCGTTCCGACGAGATTATATCTTATTGTTCTAGGTAATTGATTTTACAATCTAAAATCAATACACCGTATTCCGCATATATGTTATTGTTTGATGTGGTATGAGTTTCAATTTAGCAGATTAAGGATTGTTTGATGTCGTTATTAATTGCTTAATATAAGTGCCGGTCACAGCACGTGACAAGTAAGTCCCCAATTAATGTTATGCCCATAGAATTAATGAAATCACAGCCTACCATTTCCTAAATCTATGGTTGGTTATACATATCCTCATAACGGATAGGCAAATTACAGTTAGTATCCGTATAGCTATGTAACTCTCTCCGGCAAGAGATTGTATTGAGCTATATTAATGTTTTGTCCTAAATTAGTTTACGTATGAAAAACATCAATCTATAACTAGAATGTATGATAAAACTACACTACGAGAAAATATCACTATCACTACGTAGTATAAAACAAAGTCGCTTTCTCTGTCCCTATGTCCCTTGTATGCTTAAATCTTTAAAACTACGGAACGGATTTTGATGCGGTTTTTTTAATAGATAGAGTGATTCAACAGGAAGTTTTTTATGCTCATGCGAAGCCGGGGCGGGTCGCTAGTTAAATTATAATCACAACTAACGAAATTGACGAGTGTCTAACTACCTAAAAGATATGATTAAAATAAAATAAATATATACAACATATTTGGGAAATTAAAAATTAAGTATGAGCATGGTACACAATATATAAAAAAATATGCAATTTATATAGCCTATGTCTTCCTTTTGGCTTCGTCATAGTCGGGTAAACAATGGGTCGTGGTTTTACTTGCTGCTTTTTCGCATAAAACTGGCTCCCAACTGACTAGGGTCGCTAGTTTGATAATATAGTGCTATTTGTATTATGTTTTAAATATTTTTTATAATGAAGAGGTAATAGGTGCCTATTTAAAAAATGTATAGGTAATAATTATTATGTGCCGGCTAAGTTTCTTCAGTAACAGCTACGGCAAACGCCGCTACGGGCTACGGCGTAGCATAGTAGTTGCTACGATCGTCCACGAATTTAATCTCTTCTGTGCTATTTTTTTTATAAAAGTTTAGGAGGCTTGGCGGGATTAACCTTTTCACCGCGAGACTTTTTGTCAGTTATCGTGCCCCCAGCGCGTACTGTTTTTGGTCAAATATGACCAACGTTCGCGGTTAAAGGGTCAAAATTCTGACGCATCTATGAGTCGTCTCCCTCGGGTATTATAATGTTTGTAGCAAAATTCTGAAAAGCGGTCTTGAAAACTATATAGCTCAATTTATATGCAAGTGACATCTACTGACCCAATTAAAACAAGAGGTCAGTTGCCAATTTTATTCGCAGTGGGGCGGCTAGATGGAAATATGAATGTAACATTTGATGATATGGTTAGTGGCGCCTAAAAATAGAAAGTTTTAATTGGGGTAGAGAGTTTAATTATAGAGAGCCAAAAATATTAGTGTATTTACTAATAAAAAAAACCGGCCAAGTGCGAGTCGGACTCGCGCACCGAGGGTTCCGAACAAACCTGCAAGGTTTACAAAGTTCGTTCATTACGACAATCGAGTCATAACTATGGTATTTTTATTGCAAAATGAAATTCATAACATTACAATGGGGAAAGATGGAGGAGCATAAATTTAAGACAAAGATCTCTTTATCGTTTAAGTAATCCTTTTAGTGCGTGTAGTTGCGAGTTTCAAAATATGCGGTATCAATGGTTGTACTTTTGCGTTTTCCTTTTTCGCGTTAACTTGTAATTTTTTTTTTTCACGGGTTAAAGGCAAATAGATCTAAGTATTTGATATGAATTTCAACTTGATAGCTCTACGCGTTCATGAGGAAAAAAGTAATAAGTTTATATTTATTAAAAAATATATATTTTGTAATGTAACTAAAAATTTAAGGTTTTCGGAATTTTTCCTTTATGTGTGCTATAAAACGTTGCTTCATGCCAAATTTCAAGATTCTAGGTCGACTGGAAGTACCCTTTAGGTTTTGATTCCCTTGCGAGTACTTGCGAGTTTCAAAATATGCAGCTTAAATTGCTGTTTCTTTTGATTGCGTTGACATAGAAGTTTGATTTTGCTACAGCTTAAAGGTATTATAGACCTGAGTATTTGGTATGAATTTCAATTTAATACCTCTACGCGTTTATGAGGAAATGGGTAGTAAGTTTAAAATTATTAAAAAAAATATATTATGTGATGTAACTAAAAATTTATGGTTTTCGTAATTTTTCCTTTATCTATGCTATAAGACGTTGCTTCGTACCAAATTTCAAGATTCTGAGTTCACGGGAAGCACCCTGTAGGTTTTGATTCCCTTGCAAGTGTCGAAAATTTGCGGCATAAACGGCTGTATCTTTTGATTGCGTTGGCTTTGAAGTTTGATTTTTTCACAGCTTCAAGGGACAGTAGACCTGAGTAATTGATATAAATTTCAGCTTCATACCTCCACGCGTTCCTGAGAAAAAGGGTCTTGACAGACGGACGGACGGACGGACAGACGGACAACAAAGTGATCCTATAAGGGTTCCGTTTTTTCCTTTTGAGGTACGGAACCCTAAAAATGGAATTTTCAAATAACAACATCCTAAATTAAATAATACTTAAAGTCTAGAAAAATCTTATTTATCGTTAGTAGCAATGACCTTGGAAACCTCCAAGGGTAATGAGTTAAAAATGGAAAAGTGAAGCAAGATTTGTTGTTTGAAGATTTTTTTTAAAAAATTTTTTGATTTCTTTGCCTTTATACGATTTCGTCATTAAGTACGATTAAGTAGGCCTAAGTCCAATTTTGGAACTACTCTTATTACAAAATGACTTGACCTAATCGTTAGTTAAGCAAATATGGTAAAAGTTTTAGTAACATCTTACCCCCTTATTTATTAAAATTAAGAAACGTTTGATAAGCCCATTTTAACTAATCTATGTTTAGACTCTATCTCTCCTATCTGAAATTATTAAGTGAAATAACAAGACAAAACATAGTTTGGTTAAAATAAACTTAAAGAACGTTTATAATTTTTTATGAATAAGGGGGTTAGTCTATGGTAAATAAGTATCACCTCGTGTTTATGGTCGTTTCTTGTTGTAGACACAGCAAAAGTTATTTGCACTAACGAAGCAGCAATCTCTACATCGTCCTCGGTCTGGTTTCAACTTACAAAGTATTTCTCGCAACAATTCACTACTTCATAAACCCCTTTAGCATCAAGTTTGCAAGACTTTAGTATTTATTCTAGTCTACACACATAGTTAATTTGCTTCTAATGTTACCAGATTAATACCTAGTTTACACGAAACTGGTAGTTATGCGCTTAGTAAGATTCCCTTGAGCATGACAAATTTACTTTTTTATCCATAATGTGTTTAAAATATTGTATTGTATTATATAAGTACTTTCTGTATTTTCTGCTTATTCTAGGTTGAAATGTGCAGATGTAAACGTTGTGATTTCTGGAAATCATGAACCGATTCCTAGAAATAATAAATATAATGGTATGTTGTAAATTTTCAGGATTTCACTTTAAATGTCAGATATCCAGAAAATATAACATTTCACCTGTGCAATGTTATTTTATTCATTGCAGTGATGGTGAAAATGTAGTTTTTAATGTGCAGCAAAACATTTTAAGAAACTGCTTAATTTTTTTTTATTACTAAGCGCTTTACTCTAATATCGTGTAAAGAAGGCATTACTACAAGCACTAATGTTAGGTCTAAATAGACTAAGATAAAGCAATAAGCTTGGCATAATACTTCTGTGCTTCTATTTTTTTTTGCAAAATTGCAAATTAATTAAATTTTCATTTTTCTTTATAATAATTAGTTTAATAAGATTAAAAGTAAATGAAAAATCACATTATATTCCGTTTAGATAGCATAAATATCACACTGAATTATGACAAAATTTCTAATATCTAATAGATTGTTATGATGTATTTAATATAGCGAAAACTAAAAATTTTCGTGTTAGTTCAAATCAACAGATATTTCTAAGCGAATTTTATCATTGTGCGTTTAACTGTTGCCTTCGTTCTATATCCCTTCTTATACATGAACTGTCTGATTTTGAGTTTTTTAAAATCCAATATTTTCATCTTTAACTAAAACAGTAAATAAAATAGCACTATAATATACACATATGTATTTATTTTATAAAAATAGTAAAAATAATTTATAAAAAATAATATGTATATTGTTGGTATACATAGTTAATTCTTGTGGTATATGAGGTAATCCAAGGTATTTCATTTGCATGACACTTGAAATAAAGTTGTGATGTTGTATGTATGAACTGAATCTACAAACAGGTATTTAACTAAGTGTAGTACCTATTTAAAACCACGACTACCCATTATTAAGTAAAAAAAGAATAAATTGCCCTTCTATTATATTTATCTTCTTACTATTACTACTTCATGTATTCCCAAGGGCTACGTATTTATAAACGTGAGATCAAGTAATAATCACCTCCACTATCACCGCTCAAATGAAGTAACTCTTCCTTATTTGTGACATTTTCTGTACTTTATGATACAAAATATTCATTTTTACTATACGAAGGCAACAAATGAGGCATTAGTTCTATTCTAGCGTACAAAGAGCGTCGACTTATTTTGGACTGCGTTATTTTGTTTATATCTATTAAGTTAAATAGTAAAAAAATATTCATAACTTGATCTATCTCTTTTGCACTGTATGAGTATGATAGAGATATTGTTTGTCTTTCAATCAAACTATTTTTTAATTAAAAAAATTCAATCGATATAATAAAGTAAAAACTTTACCATATTGTATGGTTACTGAGCGTAACTGTAATAAAAATATATCACTATCGAAATTTTTTTTTGTACTACCATATTTTAAGGCAAATAAATGAATTGAATTGAATTTTTGGTATGAAATAAATACTAAATACAAGAATAAGAGATTACTTTCAATGAACAAAAATACTAAATAAAAGTTTAAAAATGCCAATAGCAAGTCCAAATCAAGTCTGATGAGCCTCTAAACACAAATATTTTCCACAAAACCTTCACTTACTCTCTGGTTTAAACGTCACTCGGTCTGAAATAATAAAATTTAACATTAATCCCGTGTTTTAAGTCCAATTTGTCATTCTGATGCCGTTTAACCTCACAATGTCACTTGATACATTTACTTTAAACTGACAACTAACCATGAATTATAAATCAAAAATGTAAGTCATTTATTTACGAAATTAATGTACAACATTACACTTATTAAAGCTTTGTGTCTAATAAAATGTAAACTTAATAAAAATGTAAAATTTTACAGAAAAGACTCTTGTTGTGAACATGACCTTTCATTGAACTTAGTATAGTTCGAAAGTTGCTGTAAAACCTTTAATTATATAATAGTTTACACTTTTATGTAAAATCCCCTGAAACTCAATATATTATATTTATTTTTAGTTTACAGTCTAGTCCTATACTTTCATAGTAGTTATCTGCTCTACAGGTCCTGTATGTAATCTGCAATTAGGCGAAATAATTCCTCAAGATCAAACCTTATTTGTAGTTTGTAAGGTTGCGAATATAATAAAACTTACCTTATTTAAACCTATCTACTTAAATATAGATAAAGTGTATGCATCGAAACACATACAAAAATTTCTTAGATGTGTGCTAGAATGTGTGGGTGTGGGAGGATATGACCAGAAGGAGTGTGACGCAGGAAATGGCTGGAAATAGATCTAAATGGAAGGAACTTTACATACTGTGCTGTCCCTACATAGGAAACTGGGATAGATAAGGTAAAGAAAAAGAAGAAGATGTGTGCTAGAGTATTAGGGATAAGTCCACCTTTTGTTGTGTTCTATGTTGTATATTCAACGTTCTTTCTGTACAATAAAGTTTTTACATACGTACATACATACAAAAGGCTGTATATAGGAATTAAACACTGTTATGGAGCAGTCTTACGATGAAACGAGAGCGCTCCAATATGCGCTTCAGTGAACAAATGGAAATTGTTCACTCATTTATCAGTTAGTATAAAACTAGCATTTAAACTTATGTTGATGTTGCTACGTGTGGTAGGAAATTCAACGTTTTAAAGGCTTTCAAAGGCGAAGGATTTCTATTAATATTTTATACAAAAGTAACAATGAACCAAAATATTGGATTTACAACTAAGTTACATCATTTTTAACAAACTCAAATGAAAAGAAGGATTTCAATTTGTTTTGTAGAAAAATATTATTAAAAGGCATAATATTGGTAGAAGGTTAAGTTGGATTTTGGTATCTTAACCGACTTAAAAAGAGGTTTTCAGTTTATAATAAATAACTTATTTAGAATCGTCCCTGTAATATTTTTTTATTTATTTATTCTAATATTAATTAATGTTAACAATAGAACAAAAGAAACTAAGTATGAACTAAGCAAATAATAAAGAATTACACGGTTCAGTTGGATTTAGGTCACAAAAGGATTACAAAATCGTGGAACTTTTGTATTTCCTACCACAAACCGGCACATCAACCTGACTGACATAATATAAAAGCAGTAAAGCTGGAAAGGACAGTAATACACGGGGAGCACCGCACACCATCAAATAGACATTACTGTTGCTGACATAAAACTGGTGTCATCGGGTAAAACCCAAAGTAGGAACCGTAAAGTCGGCTCTTTATTTACAAACCCCAAAGAATACATAAATTAAGCATAAAACATCCGTAGCCAAACTATGGTGGAAACATTTATGTATGTAGTTATGTCGTGGGTCACACAAAAAAACTTTGATATGAGTTTAAGGGTCAATACTTTTATCTATGACCCACTGTATTTTTTATTTTATCACTGAAAATTAAAATTGGAATAATACAATTTACCATTGGGAATAAAACGGTCCCATTACGAAGCCAGCTTCGAAATGGGAATTTAATTTCCCATTTCGAAGCCAGCTACGAAATCTAGCTACGAAATGGGACTAAGGGGATAATAAATATTAAATAATTATAATACAGATAATAAAATTTGCCAGAATGCAGTTTTAAGCAACTGTTTCTTTGAAAAGATTTATTAATTGGTATTTCCATGTTCATAAGTTCATAAGACCTGAAAGCCCTCTAAAAACCAACTGGCAAGATAAGACGCTGAGCAGGGAGCGGTGGAGAGCTCTGGTGCCGGAGGCCAAGATCCTTTTTGGGTCGGTGAGCCATCGCAGTAAGTAAATAAGTAAGTATTTCCATGTTTAGTAGGATCTTTTTTAAAAAAAAAATCATTGCTTTAAGTTTCGTTTGCAACTCAAAGTATCTACTTAGATAAACAAGTTTGACCGGCTCTGAAAAAAGAATAAGAAGAATAGTGTTACACATTATTTTATACTTACCTATAATCGCCAAGCGGGTACGAAGGGAGGTACATGAAACAAAAAAAAAAGATATATCAGATTTGTTTGTTTGTGTATTTTAGAGTTCTACACACAATACTGATTAATTAACAATAAGTACCAACGCTGTTAGTACACAATACTGATTAGTAGTAAGTACCAACGCTGTTAGTCAGCAACTGAGATAAACATGCTATAGGTCTTTAATCTATCTATAGATCTCAAATTTAAAACTTGTGCTCTTGTCGGTGGAGACCCTTACAAATGCATCGCCTATATCCCGCATATTCAATATTTAATAAAATATTAGGTATTTGCTTTAACATTTTTTTTCCTATAACAACTAAAGAGGTTGAAAAAAGTATGCAATCTGGCTACATTGTCACAACTTCACGAGCGTTAAACTTTTAGCACCTCATTCGTTGTCGTATATACTAACTATAACCAGGATGGCTTTATCCAACCCTATTTAATATCAACTATTTATTCAAAACAAAAGAATGCGTCAAATTTAATTTCAAACGTTTTAACTGCGGTAATGATTACCGCAGTCGTATAGCGTTTTATTTTATGCATAGAATTAGGGATGTAATCCACTTTCAGCATAGTAGTAGTCCAGTTATTCAGCACCTGCAGCTGCACATTCACTATCTAGCCTAGTCCACTTGGAGCACCAGGATATCGTGCGTATTTGACGCCAGGCAAATTTTGTTTACTCCATGATTTTATGTAATAGAGCAACTGCGCCATAGGGGGTTTCACTCAAAAATCTTATTTAGGTATAATGCAATGTTTTCTGTCGCTACATGGAATAACATGTCTCTATTTTCGTATGAAAGTGACTTGTTATATCGCGATCTTAACCAAATTAAAAAAAAAAAAATGCACATTCACCACCGCCGCCCGGCGCGTCTCCATGGCGCCTTTCCCCCTTGCATCCACCCTTAATAAGGTCTATGTGATAAACTGAACGAATATTTAAAACAATTTCCGTTTGTTTTAATTCCTTAGCACCCAAGTGATCACTGGTGGCCGTGTTACATTATGTGTTCTTTTGTTCTCTCCACAGAATATATGTTGTACCACATAATATTATAGAATGCTATACTAGATAGTACTAGAAATTAAAATAAGTAACAATTGACGTCAATAAGTGATAAGAATATCCTATACTGAAAAAAAAAAACAATTTAAATTTGAATTTGATCAAATACGTTTAATCTGTAACACTGTCAATACTGGAACAAGAAATTGAATGTACAATGGCGTATCGTTGTGAGGTATCTCTATATTTTTTTATATTTAAAATTGAATAAATTTTTCTTACGCTAGCTGGAAGAAATTGCATTAGCGATAAGTCCGCCTTTGTACCAATTTTTATCTTCGATCCTGTACAATCCAATGATGTATATATGTAATTGGTGCAATAAAGTGTTTATTCATTCATTATTCATTCCTTAACTTATAGTCGGTATTCATTACTGAAATACAGTATTGAATTAATAGTCGGTTATTATTACTGAAATACAGTATCCACCATTCGCTTGTCACTTGTCCCTATTTAAACTCGCACAGACGACAACCTCCCCTCGATAAACACTCAGTTTCTATGTAAATTGTGAATCGTACCCAGGATGGGCTGACAAATGTGGACAAGTTACGGTATTCAGCTATTTAGGGCTTGGGTTGGTTTGGTTATACTCTGTGGTTTCTTGTGAAGTCGCCCAATTCATAGATATGAGAGCAATGGAAATAGTTGGGCTCCTCCTTAATAAATTGAGCTCAAATCTCTGTAATTACTACTAGAATGTTGGAGTTGAACTGAACACCCTTTGAATTTCAATCAGAATAAATTTCAAAGTTACATTTACAGTTACATAGAGATTGAAATAAATAAATAAATATATGAATGAATTATTTGTTAAAATAACAATGGTCTATAATCTATAGGGGTGTATCACGCCGATTAAGTTAGCCCCAAAGTAAGTTTGAGATTTGTGTTATGAGATACTACTACCTGTAAGATACTTATTTTTTATAATATATACATTTATATAGATAAACATTCAAGACCCGGAATATAATTTTTCATCTTGACCTGACCAGGCATCGAACCTGGGACCTCTTGAGTAGCTGTTAGTCATATTGACCATTACCTTGGGAGGTAGTTTGTAATGCATCGTATAAACATTCAATGCATGACCTACGATAGAAATCGATACAAGAGATTCTGATTTGATTATTTTGTATGTTTACACACAGCTTAGTGAGAAAAATTATATATAATAGTTACTCGTTATTATGACTCACAGAACTTAAAGATTTCAAAAAGCTTACTTCGCGCATGAACAGTTTTATTTTATTGCAGCAATAACACCAATATGCTTAAACAAGAATTGATAAACAAAACGCCGTATCTAAATCCATACAACATTAGTTAAAACTTTGTGAAAAATATCCCTATCTATCATTGCCATCCGTATGAGATCAGTAACAGAACTGGGACATATTTATACATACATACATACACGGGATGTAGGTCAACTGGCAAACAGGAATTTGTCGTGAGGCGCCACTTTGGACGGTATTTCAAAGTAAAGAGAGAATGGAAATATATCTCGCGTAGTAATTGTATTCAATATCCTGCAAGTTCAACTATTTGAAAATCAAATTTTCAGATCTGCTGCCATGTGAATCTGTAAGATTTTATTTTAAACTTCGAATCTGAATCCATTGTGAGTTTCTTGATTGGCATTCTAAAAACTCGGTTGATAATTCGAATCTATGCTAGTGCTACCTTTGCGAGCGTGTCAGCGAGATGAACTAGTTTGGACGTGAGATTTTGTATGAGATGACGTTAGGTGGCATTCAGTAGGGTAATTTCCCCGTTACTTCGGAACTCACTTCTCACTTGTCATTTTGAACCTTATGCGAAGTGTGAGTGATAGCGACGTAAGAAGCGAGTTGTTGTTTGACATTTATAGAATCGACAGGCTTATGCTCGCAGCTTAAAGTCTTCTTCTTCATCCGAGAGAGCAAGAGCAAGGAAGAATCTTGCTCGAGCGATATAAAAATCCATTGCTCTGTGGTCATAATCTTTAGACTGACACCTTGATATCAGGCGAGGCCAGGACCGACAGCTTAACATGCATTCTAAAACACGAAGAAGCTCAGATAGAAATACCACAAGATGACCAATCAGGTCGCTTGACCCTCGCGATCGTTTTCTTAACGGGCTTCTCAATATTGATGAGTGAATATAGTGACGTTTCTATAGCCACCTTTGTTTTATTGCACCACTCAGGACGCCCTCTGTTTTATATATCACGTTCTACCGAATGTAATAAATTGTTGCATCTTGCTTATAGGTACGATTTATATTTTTAATCTTCGAAGAATAAGATTGGCTTGGGATGCGACCAGGAAATCGTAGAGATGACGGTTATTACAATTAATTTAAGTACACCAGATTCTAAATCCATACAGTAATTAGAATACAGCTAAGATAGCGCTTAGATAGTTTCTATCGTGTTTTTTTTTTACAAGGGCAGCCAACCCTGCACATCCTGGTGTCAGAGGCAGAGCGGCGCTCTATGAACTCTGAAACGGCTTAAAGTGACTTCCGAAGCACACAATCATATTTATTATCAGATCAGATCACAATCAGGTGATTCAAGCTAATCTTAACCAAACTGGAAACAACTTAATAAAGTACGCTTCTCGTGGGAATCGAATCCACGACCACGGTCTTAAGGCATATGTCTTAACCACTGGTCCTAAGAGGCAGCGCTAAGATGATTATAGCTAGTATTCTATATTCTGTAATCTGTGCTAACATGTTGGTATCTTTAAAGCTGTGAAACACAGCTAATGGATTACGGACATTTTCCGTTAATCGGATCATAATAATTGTGTTATCTGGAATCCGACTACCTTTTAGCCGAACTACAGAGAACCGAGTTAATCCAATTCTCGTCATATCAATTATTATGAGGGCTGTCGAACATGATGCATTACCGATTCAGAACGCCTCTCCTATCTAGGTATTTTCATTATAAGCATTTATTAAACTTGTAATATCTACTAATATTATAAATGAGAAAGTTTGTGTGTGTTTTTGTTTAAATATAACGACTCCTGTTCACTTTATGCTAAAATTAAATAAAAAAAGAATCTCGGCAACCATTGCTATTTTACATAGTACTATCACTGACCATCTGTCAGTATTCTTGACTTTATCCAAACAACATTACGCTGAACCTGTGTTAAAATTCAGTACACAAATTGATTTCGATCAGGCTTTAAACTACTTACGGGAACAACATTTGTCTGAATTACTCTTCTGTGATGACCCAGCTCTAGTGACCCAAGTTTTGATCCAAAGTTTAAGTAATTCCATAAAAATCAACACCAACATTAAACCTATCCCAAAAAGCAAACGAATATTGA
Organism: Apomyelois bistriatella; assembly: GCA_947044815.1. NCBI lineage: Eukaryota > Metazoa > Arthropoda > Insecta > Lepidoptera > Pyralidae > Apomyelois > Apomyelois bistriatella. The sequence continues at coordinate 3,585,714 of OX345705.1, forward strand.
AGCCATGGATTACCCCTGGCATTTTAAGATGTATTAAAAACCGCAATAAGTTACAAAAAGAGCATAAAAAAGACCCACATAATGAAACAAATAAAATTATTTACGTAAGATATCGAAATCATTGCAATAATTTAATAAAAAAATTAAAAAGGAATTATGAACGAGAATTAATTGCTAAATCTGCCAATAACAATAAATTGCTTTGGAAAAATATAAAAAATATAACGTACACAAATAAAAATAAACAAAGAAATACAGAATTATTAAATATTAAACCTACACCTACAGAAGCGGCTAATGCAATCAATAATTACTTTGCTAACATTGGGAAAGACCTTGCCCAAAAGATCACATTACACACTAATGATTATATGAAGTCAGTTATAAATGATATACCATCTCAACCTCAGTCATTCGTTCTACTGGAAACCGACCAAGAAGAAATAAATACCATTTTAATGAGCCTGAAATCTGATAGTGCCCCAGGCTGGGATAATATAACTACCAAATATCTAAAACATGTTAAAAATGAGATTATTCCTATCATCGCACATTTAGCTAACTTATGTTTCAAACACGGTATCTTTCCTGATTTATTAAAACGCTCCATAATTACGCCTGTACACAAAGGAGGGGACAGAGATGACCCAAGTAACTATCGTCCAATATCTGTTTTTACTGCAATCTCAAAAATTATAGAGAAATTATTAAACAGCAGACTGATAAGTTACTTAAATAAGTTTGGCATCCTGTCGCCTTCCCAATTTGGATTCAGGCAGGGGAAATCAACTCAAGATGCTGTGATGGCCTTGACGTCTCTAGTAACAAACGAGCTTGATAAGGGAAACAAGTGCCTATGTATTTTCCTAGACCTTAAAAAAGCGTTTGATACGGTTTCCATCCCCATACTCATAGAAAAACTAGAAAAACTTGGTATTAGAGGAATGGCACTGTCATTGTTGAGGGATTATCTTTCTGGAAGGAAGCAAAAAGTTAAACTGGATGATATCACCAGTGAAGACGCGGATGTGTCATACGGTGTACCCCAAGGCAGCGTATTGGGTCCTACTTTGTTCCTTATATATTTAAATGACCTCTGTAATATGAAAATAAATCAAGCAAACATTTTCTCATATGCTGATGATACTGCCATCGTCTTTACTGGTGAATCTTGGTTGAATATTAAAAAAACGGCTGAGCAAGGCATGTCTCGAGTTACTAAATGGTTAGATGCTAACTTACTGACTTTGAATATAGCTAAAACTAATTTTATTTGTATTACAATAAATAACCGTACGCAACCGAAAAATGATTTTGAAATAAAAATACATACCTGCGATTCAACTGTAGATAATTGCAACTGCACTAAAATAGACCAAGTCTCGTGCACTAAATATCTTGGAGTTGTAGTAGATCAAAGGTTATCGTGGTACCCGCACTTGGAACAACTATCAGATAGAGTACGAAAATTAATCTGGATATTTAAAACTCTGCGACACCTGATCCCTAAACCAGAGAAAGACAGTGAATGGGAAACAAAAAATCTTCTTTCGAAAATATATGTTTCTTTAGTACAATCTGTACTAATTTACTGCATTCCCGTTTGGGGAGGTGCCTTAAAAACAAAATTCTTGTCGGTGGAACGTGCACAGCGAGCATTATTAAAAGTAGCCAACTTTAAAAAAAGAAGGTACTCTACAGAACAACTGTATAAAACCACAGGTTTATTGACTGTAAGACAATTATATTTGCTAAATTTGATATTAAAAAAACATAAGTCTATACCTTATAATATACATTTTCAAAATAATAGACGGAAAGACATAGTGGCAAAGGTCCCGGTTACCAATTCATACTTTGCCAGTGTACAATACGAGAAACATCTTCACACTGTGCTAGGTATCTACCGATCACCATCTAAGACTAATACCGAAGGTTTTATAAATTCATTATGTGATCATTTAAACAGTTTGAAATCGACCAAAAATATTACAATAGCTGGTGACATAAATATAAATTTAATACCTAAACCAAATGAAGAGTTATATAAGATAACTAATAGAATGTCGTACCTGAATATGCTTGCAGCTCATGGTATATTACCTGGACATGTTCTACCTACACGTAATAACTCCTGTCTTGATCATTTTATGTTGAAAATTAATAATAAAACACACTCCGCGTTTATTGCTATTTTAAATTCTACTATTACTGACCACAATACTACTTTGCTATCAATAAATAAAAATAAAGTGATTAAACAGGCGTGTAAAACTTCAACAAAAGTTAACTTCAGAAGTGCTTTAATATACTTACAAAAGAAAAACCTTACCGACATGTTATTCTGTGAAGATCCCAATCAATTAACAGACTCGCTCACTCAAATTCTGATGGAAACAATAAAAGAGAATACAACTACAACTGTTATTCCCAAAAGTGCACGTATAATTAAGCCATGGATAACAAAGGGCATTTTAAAATGTATAAAGAATCGTAATAAATTACAAAAAGAGCTAAAAAATGATCCGAATAATGAAATAAAAAAAATCACATATACTAGATACCGTAATTTTTGCAATAACTTAATAAAAAAACTAAAAAGACGTTATGAAAGAAATTTAATAAATAATTCTATTAAAAATAACAAGATTCTTTGGAAAAATATAAAATCTATAACTTATACTAGTAAAAAACCTGAAACAAATTCAGAACTAACTGAATTGAAACCAACTGCTCTTGATTCAGCTAATTACATAAATGGGTTCTTTTCAAATATAGGTAATCGACTTGCAAATGAAATACAATCAACTTTGGCCAAAGGTGATATAAAGGAATATCTCCACCACCTTCCTAGTCAAACCCAATCTTTTGTATTGTTACAGACAGATTATCAAGAAGTAGATACCATAATAAAAAATCTAAAATCAGACAGTGCTCCTGGGTGGGATAATGTTCCTACTAGATTCATTCAATATATAAAAGATGAAATAATTCCAATTATTACTCATTTAGCTAATCTATGTTTTGAAAAAGGTACATTTCCCTCATCACTCAAAGAATCACTCATAACACCAATACATAAGGGTGGATCTGCAAATGATATTAACAATTACAGACCTATTGCAGTTCTTACTGTACTTGCAAAAATATTAGAAAAATTATTAAATACTAGACTACTTAATTACCTTAATACCCATAATATTCTTTCGGATTCCCAATTTGGTTTCCGAAATGGTATATCTACGGAAGACGCTGTCATATCCTTAACTGCTTCCATAATTGACAATTTAGATAAAGGAAAAAAATGCCTAACATGCTTTATAGATCTGAAAAAAGCTTTTGATACTGTCTCCATCCCAATACTTTTACAAAAATTGGAAAAAATAGGTATAAGAGGCCAACAACTATCTATTTTCAAAGACTATCTTTCAAACCGAGTTCAAAAAATTAAAATCAATGACTGCATAAGCAATGGTACTAACGTGAACTATGGAGTCCCTCAGGGAAGTGTGCTAGGCCCAACCCTTTTCCTTGTGTACATCAATGACTTGTGCAACATGACACTTAAAAATGGTAAAATTTTTTCTTATGCGGATGACACTGCAATTGTCTTTTCCGGTCAAAACTGGGACGATGTACGTAAAACTTCTGAACAGGGCATATCACAGGTTGATAAATGGCTTAAATATAATCTTTTGACACTAAATACATCCAAAACTAACTACATTTGTTTTAGTATTTATAATAATAACCAACCTACTGTTGACTTTGATGTTAAAATTCACTCTTGTAATGAAAACCCTGACACAGATTGTACTTGTCCTTCAATATCTAAAGTCAAAAGTACCAAATACCTTGGGATAGTGGTGGATGAACGATTATCCTGGCATCCTCAAATTGAACAGATGTCTAGTAGGATCCGTAAATTCATCTGGATATTCAAGACTCTTAGACATATAATGACACAAAATTTGTTAAATAAAATATATGTTTCACTTGTTCAATCTATTATTATATACTGTATTCCCGTTTGGGGAGGCGCATTAAAGACTCGGTTCCTAGAAGTTGAAAGAGCGCAGAGGTCTATGCTAAAAGTTATGTATTTCAAAAAGAGAATTTTTCCTACAATTGACCTATATAAACTTTGTAATCTGATGTCTATTGGAAAACTGTATGTCCTACGCACTATATTAAGAACACATAAAACCTTACCTTATAATCCTAACATAGAAATTCAAAGAAGAAGAAATGCTGCTGTTGCTATTCCCCCAATAGTTAGAACTGAATTTGCAAGATTACAATTTCCAACACGCTGTTTATACTTATATAATAAGATAAATAGGGAACTATCAGTCCATGGTAAGCCGTACTTTGAGTGTAAATCGGTGTTGGTGGCTTGGCTGGATGGGTTGAATTACGATGAACTGGAGGCCTTTATCAATCGTATACCTATATAGGGATATTATTGATGTTGGCCTGTATCTGTTGTGATTCGGTCATTCATTCATGTCATCGTTCGGTTGTGTTTGGGGTGCGGCTTGCTGTGCTGGTTTTTGCATTTTATATACATAATACTAATTAATATTAGGTAAATACCAATTGTTATGTAAGAGCGGGGCCTCCTGGCACAGGCATTTTTTTGCTTAAAAGGAGGTTCCAACAACAAATGTAAACCTTGTAAATTGTTACCTAATAAACATTTTTTTTTTTTTTTTTTTTTTTTTTTTTTTTTTTTTTTTTTTTTTTTTTTTTTTTTTTTTTTTTTTTTTTTTTTTTTTTTTTTAGAAACGCTCATCTGTATTATATAATAAAATAAACAAACAATTAAATATATATTCATTATCATATCATCAATGTAGAGATAGGATAGTTGAATGGTTGAAACTGCTTAGTTATGAGGAAATTGAAAGTTTATTGAAATAGGTGAAATAGAGGATTACATTATTATTGGTTATTATTTAGGTTAGTCTTAAGTTGTTAAAATTTTAGTCTTGTATAATAAATCTTGGTATATTATGGCTTACTATAGAAATATAAATTGTGTTGTTGAAGAGCGATGTCTCCTGGCACAGGCGTTATGCTTAAAAGGAGGCATCAATCAAAAAATGAGTTATCTTGTAAACTAGTTTTTGAAAATAAATTTATTATTAAAAAAAATTATTATTATCCTGTACCCCTACTACAAGATTGCATAAACGCGACTGCGTTGGCGATTTTGTAGGGAAAACCTGTACAGCGCCCCTGGCGAATAATAAGGTAACTAAGGATGTAAGGAACTCCAGACAAAAGATTAACGCAGTCGCTAGCGTGTGCATTTATGAAATCACGTGGTAGTCACAGTGTCGCTCAATGTATTCGGAGTAACGTACTAATTTAGTTCTGTTTTCTTTTCGACTTTGCGCGGTTGAATAGTAAGGTAACTAAGAAATTCCACATAAAATATTAACGCAGTCACTGCGTCTGCGTTTATGAAATCTCCTGGGTGTCGATTCTGCTAACGTTAAATCACAATCGTGTCAAAATAGTGTTTCAATGGTAGTGCTTTTTTACACACTAGTTACAAGAAATGTTTATTTTTTTTTATATCGCTTTTGATGATCACACCACACGCTAAATTCACATCACATCATACTGTCATAACTCTTGTAAAAAGCACTTCTATTGAAACACTATTTTGATACGATTTAGTCTTAACGTTAGCAGAATCGACGCCCTGGTAGACACACTGTCGCTCAATGTATTCGGAGTGACGTACTAATTTAGTTCTGCTTTCTTTTCGACTTCTCACGATCTTCTGCATCTTTGTTATTGAGACCATCAAATAAGTATATTACGGTAAGCAACGCACAAGTGACATCCCTGCGCACCTCAAGGTAACACCTTTCTATCAGGTGATCCTTGTACTTATTGGTCTACTAAATCTAATAATACAAAATTCTCCTATCAAAGTTTGTAATCCATACAACTCCGAAATGGCTTGACTCAATAATTTTTTTACCCGACTACGACGAAGCCAAAATGAAGGGTAATGATTTTTTTGTATATTCGAACGGTCTAGGCCATAAATTAATTTAAAAATCTCTAACCAAAAATATATATTGCAATTATATGAAAAAAATTCATCTCATTGGTTTTTTCCCTATCTGTTAATTTCTCCATATAGGCGGTTTCCATAGCCTATACCCATGACGTTGCCGATCCATAAAGAATATTGGGAATAAAGTAAGATGAACTATTACAGATACAATGTGTTTGTTTAAGCTAATCACATGTAAATGCCTCGCTTAGGCCTAATGCTACTAATTGTGAGGTAAAACCCTCTCAGTTACATTAATTGTGTCGACCGCAAATTGTGCTGTACAAATGGATTGCAACACTAGGCTGATGTGGTCTTAATGGGAACCCTTGGGACACCATTTCATGTTGACAGCTCGGTGAAGATGGTATTGTATATAATTTATGTTGTGACGTCGCCAGCGAACAGAATTAATTTACTAAACCACGCAACATATGGCGCATAGAGCGAGAGAGAGAGTCACACAGCAACACAGTATTGCGTATGACGCCCAAATTGTTATGGAAAGCTAAATCGCAAATCAAAGTTTATATTGTATTACAGTAAGGTCTTAGTTCGGTGTCCTGTTTATTTATTTATTTAATATGGTTTTATTTATATAGATTGGACTTTAAGACTCCAGTCATATAGTTCAATCTCTTGCAATATAGAGGATTTATTATGGAAAATCAATGGGCAATAGAGGTGGCCAAGTATTGGGAAAATTCAATATAGTCTATGGCCATTTTGTATCGTCAAGAAGAAAAAGCGACCGTCAATTAGAATTGAACCAGAAAAATACAAGATTAATGCAGATAAAAGTAGGGGTTAGTTTAAGGTTTAATTTAAATCGTGAAAACGACATTACATTTATACTGATAATGAGAAATTATATCCGCCTACGGTTATATTGCTTCCAAAAGTAGCAGTAAATATCAAATTTAAACAAAATAGATCCAGCGACTTAGCCGTGAAATAACAGACAAACAGACTTTCGTATTTATAATATTAGTAAGTATAAATAATGTTATCGAACACGATAATCGATAATAAACTAATTAAACAACACATAAGTATACTATTTGTTCGCGCGCTTGTTCATCTGTGGTTGTTTTTAAAATAGTATACATTACTGCAGCTAGTTAATGCTGTCAATCCTGGACCAAGGGTTCGACGAAAAATAATTTTAAAATGGTCTCTAAGCAACCGCAAAATAACACTCTTATGTCACCGCATCAAGACCGCATATAAAGAATATTTAAAAAACGCATTTAAATAAATATATCTACTTCATCTCGCCGGCCCTGCTTCGTCGAGGATTGTTTTAAAGGTATTTATACTTTTTTAATAATAATCACGGTGTGCAGGCCGCAACTTTTCCCAACCGCATCACCATTTTGTTTTGGTCCTAACCGAGCCGGATTTGAACCCCCTTACATTTCACTCTATTATCCAACCCGCATCCATATATATATATCGCATTTTATTTTTACATAATTATTATATAATTATCCCGCATTTATATTTATTTCGCTATAATATCCCCATATTTACATTGTATAATTTAATATGGCGGACGACGCAAGACTAAAAGTAGTCACAGCAAAGAAGCAAGCAGTCTTTGCTCGCATGAACATTCTATATAATGCTGCTAAAAAAATTGTGCCTGAAGTAGACACAAGGCGTAAAAGTGATTTTTTAGCAGATTCTTCGAATATCGAAAAATTATATGAAGATTTCAATACATTATGTGATCAGTATCATATTTTGTTATTGGAGTTGAAGCCAGATGCCATTTTAAATACTGATGAGTGGGCATCTTTTGAGGAAATTTATACTTATGTCAAGCATGTGAGGACAACACTCACATCAACACCGAAACCTCATCAAATTTCAGATAAAACACATTCTATTAAATGTAAATTGCCGCCAATAGAATTAATTTCATTTGATGGTAATCCGAATAATTGGCCATTATTTTACGAATCTTTTAAAACAAATATTCACAATAATGTAACTCTTACAGACGCGCAACGCATTCAATATTTAATAGGTAAATTGACTGGCCGTGCGCTAGATATTTTTGCAGGTATTTTACCTAATGAAGCCAATTATCCGATTATCTGGAATTCTCTTGTTACCAAGTATCAGGATGAACGACTTCTTGGTACATTATATTTAAATAATATTCTTGAATTAAAATATTCAAATAATTCTGCTGTTCAATTAAATAATTTTATTGAAAAGATAAACTCTTCATATTCTTCATTAAAAAAATTACAAATTTCAGACTTATCAGACTTTATTATTACACATATCGCACTTAAGAAATTAGATGAACATATTGTTCAACGTTTTGAAATGCAAGTTCGTGAAAAAAATATACCTACGTGTTCTGATTTGGTTGAGTTTGTTCGCCATCATATAAAAGTAATGGAGCGAACATCTACCACTTTCAAAACTCCAAACACCTATGTTTCACGTTCATCTAAGCTCACACACACATTTTCTATTATAAAAGATGATAAGTCGCAATCCGCATGTCTATTCTGTAAAAATTCAAATCATATTCATTTATATGAATGTTCCTTGTTCAAAAAATTACCAGTTAAGGAACGATTCAATTACGTCAAACAAAATAATTTATGTGTCAATTGTTTTAGTTCAAAACATTCGACAATAAAATGTAACTCGCTTCACACATGTAAACAATGTAATAACAAACATCATACGTTATTACATTTTGATAAAAATAATAACCCGCGTGATAATAATAATACTTCAGATTTATCGACTATTAACAAAATATCGCCTATGTCATCAACATCTGGTGGTTCAGCAGTGCAACCACCAAGTCTAAGTGAACCCGCTGTTACGCATTCATTTGGTCCGACTGTACCTTCGGTAAACAAACAAAATATTATAATTTTACCTACTGTTAAGGTACAAGTCCCTTACAAAAATAAATATATTAGATGTTTATTAGACAGTTGTTCACAAAATAATATTCTCACGCTTGCATGTTGCAAACAGTTGAAGTTAAATATTCAGCCGCTGGTTAATTCTTCTATAAAAACAGTAGGATTAATTTCAACACCTATTTTAGGTTTCGTATCTCTTAAAATAAAGTCATGCGTTTCTAATATTCAATATGACTTAAAGTTTTTGGTAGTTAAACAAATAAGTGAGCAATTACCTGTTCGCATGATTGATTCAAATTTAATGAATAGTTTCGCTCACTTAACTTTAGCAGATGACACTTGGTATTTGCCTGGTGAAATTAATGCCATTCTTGGTGCACAACTATTTCCGCATTTATTATTGGGTAGAAAATTCATACCTGATATATCGCATGATGAACAATCATATGATCGTTTGGAAGTTAATCGCTCGTTGCCGTATGCCCTCGAAACTACGCTTGGCTACGTGGTTATTGGTGAAGCATGTAATGCTAATCCTGAATTGGTAGCCTGGTCCTTCGGTCCCTTAACTAATGATTCTCTTAACAATTGCTTAACCAAATTTTGGCAACTCGAGGAAATACATACTCATTCAAACTTTATTAGTCCAAACGATAATGATTGTGAATCTTTATATAAGAACTCGGTCTCACGAACTCCATCTGGTCGTTTTATCGTTTCATTACCATTTAAGGGAGATCCTAAAACTTTAGGTGATTCATATACTTGTGCTCAACGTCGATTAATGTCACTTGAGCGAAAGTTTGTTGCTCTTCCCTCGCTATATCAAGCTTATAACGACGTGATAACCGAATATTTACAAAAGGGTTATTTGTCAGAATTACCTCATACAACTGTCAATATGACAGAAGGATACTTCATACCGCATCACGCTGTTGTAAATCCTGAAAGAGTAACCACGAAGGTTCGCATTGTTTTAGACGCGAGCTCTAAGACTAGTACCGGAGTATCTCTAAATGATCTGCTACATACCGGTCCTAATTTACAGGCCGATTTATTTACATTATTAATTGGGTTCCGTTACTTGAAAATAGCCCTTACTGCTGATATCCAAAAAATGTACCTTCAGATAGTTATTTCAGATGAAGATCGCAAATATCAAAAAATATTATACCGCTTTAATAAAGATGAATCTTTTCGCATTTTTCAATTTAACTCAGTTGCCTTTGGACTTCGTTCAAGTCCTTTCTTAGCAATGCGTACCGTTCGTCAACTGGCTAGTGAACAACGCGAGCATTTTCCGCGTGCTTGTGAAGTTGCATCACGTGAAATATACATGGACGATCTGACCACTTCTGTCCAAACAGAGGAGGAAGGGGTTAATTTGGCACATGAGTTGATAACGCTTTTTAAATCTGGTGGATTTGATCTTGTCAAGTGGGCTAGTAATTCTTCCATACTTCTTAATCAACTACCAGATTCGCATCGCGCATCTATTGAATTTACTGATAATAGTGACTCGCTTAAGATATTAGGATTAAAATGGATACCAGGTATTGATAAGTTCACATTTACAACTAGCAACTCTTCAGTTGGCAATACAAAGCGTACTATTTTATCCACAATCGCTCGCTTATTTGATGTATTAGGATTGGTAGCTCCCACCATACTTTATGCGAAGCTTTTGATACAAGAATTGTGGCTTTCCAAAGTTGGTTGGGATGATACACCACCTCAACAAATTGTCGATAAGTTTATTCAATTTAAAAATGAATTACCACTTTTATCAAATTTACAAATACCACGCTTTTTAGGGGTAACACCTAACTGTACAGTTCGTCTGTTAGGGTTTGGAGACGCAAGCTTAAAAGCTTTTGGATGCGTCTTATATTTACATGTTACGTATCCTAATGGTGATATTTCAATGCAATTGGTATGCTCAAAGTCAAGAGTATCTCCACTAAAAACGGTAACACTTGCAAGGCTCGAATTGTGTGCAGCCCTTTTACTTTCAGAACTCATGAAGCAAGTTTACACTTCCCTAAATAATAAATATCCTATTAAAGAGGTATTCGCTTTTTCTGATTCCACTATTACTTTGTCATGGATTCATTCCTCGCTACACCGTTGGCAAACTTTCGTTGCCAACCGTGTTAGTAAAATACAAGAAAATCTTTCTCCTTCTCGTTTCTTTCATATAAATGGGATAGATAATCCAAGCGATTGTCTATCACGTGGCCTCCTGCCTTCACAGATATTGGAACACCCTCTGTGGTGGCACGGTCCTAGATGGGCCTGTACTCCTGTCATAGATTGGCCAGTAGTGCCGTTCGAATCTGTTCTCAGTGATGTTCCAGAGATTAAACAAACCGCTACTTTTACGACTTTATCCATGGTCGATAATCCGCAACCATTTTTAGAACTTTCTATTCGTATTTCTTCATGGAAAAAATTATTACGCATCATAGTTTATGTATTACGCTTTATAAGAAAGTTACCTAATGTTTCTTCTATACAAGTGTCTGACATTGAAGTCGCAGAAACTACTCTTCTTCGCATTTTGCAAAATCAATATTTTGAAAATGAAATTAAAAATATTTCTAAAGGTAATTTGTCTTCTCCTTCGTTACGAAAACTTGATCTATTTATTGATAATAATTTTTTACTTCGTGTCGGTGGTCGACTTATAAATGCTAATATTCCTTTCGAAAATAGACATCCAATTTTACTCCCTCGACGTCATCACATAGTAGATCTCATTATTGATGATTGTCATAAATCCAATTGCCATACTGGCTCACATCTAGTTATGTCTTTATTGCGTCAACGCTATTGGATAATTTCTGCTCGTAATATAATTCGTCAACGCATTCGTAAATGCAATACTTGTTTTAGGAATGCGCCTTCTCATCCCTCACCAATAATGGCGAACTTACCACCTGCTCGAGTGCAAGAAGCTAAGGCTTTTACTCACACTGGAGTGGATTATGCTGGTCCCATTAACATAACATTAGCTCGTAAAAGAGGCATACGCAGCCAAAAGGCATATATTTGCCTTTTTATATGCCTTACTACAAAGGCAGTTCATATAGAAATTGCTTCAGATCTTAGCACTGATAATTTTCTTGATGCCTTTAAACGCTTTCTTTCAAGACGTGGTCCAGTATCTATTATGTATTCCGATAATGGAACAAATTTTATTGGTGCAAAGCGAAAGTTAGATGAACTTTATACCTTTTTGTCATCACAAAAAACTTCAGATGCATTTCATAATGAGTTCAATAATAACAGAATTACGTGGCGTACTATAGCTCCTCGCGCTGCCCACTGGGGTGGACTATGGGAATCGAATATAAAATGTATTAAATCACATCTTTACCGCACTATAGGCCAACAGTTGCTCTCTTATGAGGAACTTTTGACTGTATTAACACAAATTGAATGCATATTAAATTCGCGTCCTTTGTGTTTGTTGTCTGATCAGCCACATTCAATTTTAACACCCGCTCATTTTTTAATGACTACTCCGTTGAAATCTTTGCCTGCTTATGAGGTAACTTCACTTAGCCTTTCAAATAGGAAGGCACTGTTAGATAGTTTAGTACAAAGTTATTGGCAAAAATGGCATTTGGATTATTTACATACACTTCAACAACGTCAAAAATGGAATACTCCAAGTGTTCCTATAACTCCTGGAACTCTTGTTTTGATACATCAGGATGGTACTCCTCCATTAAGTTGGCCAACTGGTGTCATTGATCGCGTATTTCCTGGAAAGGACGGAGTAATTCGCGTTGCATTGGTCAGAACAACTAAAGGAACATATAAACGACCAGTTGTTAAACTGTGTCCCTTACCCACTCAATAAATTATACAATGTCATTATACATTAAGTATTCATAATTATTCACTTATAGATACTCATTATATTTTTAATTATACTTACGTTATTTGTTATTAGAAACATTAATTTGTTGTTTACCGCATTCATTTAAAGAAATATTTTCTTTATTATTTATTATTTTCACTATTTTCTTTCCGCATTTATATCTGCAATCTCCATTTTATTTCCTTTCATTATTCTCCTTTATATTATCTTGATATTCTTAAGTAATATCAAAGGGGGGAGAATGTTCGCGCGCTTGTTCATCTGTGGTTGTTTTTAAAATAGTATACATTACTGCAGCTAGTTAATGCTGTCAATCCTGGACCAAGGGTTCGACGAAAAATAATTTTAAAATGGTCTCTAAGCAACCGCAAAATAACACTCTTATGTCACCGCATCAAGACCGCATATAAAGAATATTTAAAAAACGCATTTAAATAAATATATCTACTTCATCTCGCCGGCCCTGCTTCGTCGAGGATTGTTTTAAAGGTATTTATACATTTTTAAAAATAATCACGGTGTGCAGGCCGCAACTTTTCCCAACCGCATCACCACTATTTAGATAGTAAGGTACACATAGGAAAGTGGGATAAGGTTAAGGAAAAGAGAAAATACTATAGCTTTGATTATTTTAAGCTATTTAGATAGTAGTAAGAAACAAAATATACAATTGGAAGTAGTGTAGTCATTAAAAAAATTATGCATGCACTATATTCTCAAAAGCTATGCGAGTTTGCAGGGATTTTAGTTCCAAAGTACAGCTTGGACAACAAATGTATGTTTATAAATGACTCAGTGAACTCTACGTACGATGTCGGAGATTATTAGATGAACGAAGTTCTCTGTCATGGGAGTATAACTAAGGAATTGAAAACTAGAAGAATAAGAGGTATGACGGAGTAATGTGATTGAAGAGAAATAGAAAAAGTAGTTAAATAAATTTATTAAAATACGAAGTTTGCAAATAAGAAGTTAACTTATCGGAGAGCTATAAGACATCAGGGTACTTAGTCTAAGTCACAATTACAAAACGTTAACGAAGTTTGACAAGAACATGTATGGGATTGAGATAAGCCGCGCTAATTCATGTGGTCAATCGTATGTCAATTCCATACATTTTGTTCATGTCGACATTCGTTAGCGTTTGGAAATTATGACTTTGGCTAAGTAACTAAGCACCCTAGTCGTTACTTGCAAAGCCCGAAAATGAAAAGCAAACATATTATTTACATATAGAATAAATAATTTCAGGAATCCAAATTCTTTAAACACTATTTTACAATCCAAATCAATACCAAAACAAACGTTAAATATTCTTTGGGAGAGAATGAAAGAGCTACGCCCGGGCTGAAAGCGCGTAGGCGGTGAATGATCGTCCACAAATGACGAATTCAGATCTACTTTTCTATGTCACATCTTACCAACATAATCTGACCTCCCTTCGCCCTCGCGACATCTTATGAAAACGACGATGAAGCAGAATCAGTATATCACGAGAGAGATCTCAATAAAATGGTATCGCGCTTGCGTATAGACTCCGTTCCCGCGTGGCAACAAGTGTCCAATACTCACGTACCGGTTTAATGTAATTCTGTAATAGCTACATCACATTGCTGGTTTGATTTTGACGGTCAAAGAACAAAGGCCTAGTCAACGCTCAATGATAGAGCGCGCGTAACAAAGCTTCGTCGTCGTGTAGACGGAATTTCAACGCCTGTTCGTGACAGGTGAGGCCGAAATAATTTTATTGCGAGTTGTTTCTTTTTTCAGTGAAATGTTTTATTACTTTCCGTTATTCTCCCTGTTAACCGCAAGTTTTTTGTAATGGTAAAAAAGTCTAAATGGTTGTCAAAACTTGAATGAATGAGACATAATTATTCACATTTTACAACGGCTTTAGAACACCTAGATAACTTTCTTAACTTTCCTTAACGTTTTTTAAATTGTAACTAATTTTATGTCTGCTGTCTATAAAAATATACAAAATTTAGTGTATTATGGATTAAAATAAAATTTGAACTACATTGGTCTACGAGTAAAATATATTTTTACCAATGGCGGACAACATTCTCTACCAGTCATCTTTAAGCCCTGGAATTAGGTCAGGTTTCGTTCAATGACTTTTTTATTCTAGGTCAGATCGTCTATAAGTGCTAGTTGTGAGATAAAACATTTACAATGCGCCGTAAAAGAGATTAAAAATATTTTAACTTGGTTATTTGTTTATAAAAAAATAATCAATGAAGAATTCAAGTCATAGAACTTCTGAATACCGCGTAGCTCTATCATTAAAATATCTCTTTTAAAAAAATAAATTTAGATTCAAATACAAAACGAGTGGATTTTATCAAAACTGCTGAACCAATTTCTGCAAACTTTATGTGTTTTTTTTAAGAACGCAATACAAGTTTAAATAAAAAATTCACAAGGGAGCGAAGCCTCTGGCAAAAGCTAGTAAGTAATAAAAAATCGTTTTGAAACTTAAACACTACAACTTTTCAGTGATCGAAATTCATGAAAACTTTGCACGTAGTGTTTATAATTTAAATTTATTGCGAAAAAAGGAATCTGGTATTCATTAGGAGATTTTTAATCAGATTTGGATTAAAATTCCGCCCGCAACGTGGCCGTGACGACTAATTTGTAGCCACCACCGCCTTTAATTTCAAACAAGGAAATCCCGGGGCTGTGATTAGGATTATATTCTTTTTTAATAAAATATTAAACCGTCGTGAAAGTAATCTTCTGTGTTTTATTAACATTGAAGGCTTTGATTATTTAATAAAAGGTTCGGTTTTCTTAAAAAAATATTTTTATTCATCGGCATTTTGGAATTATTTTTCTTTTTTTTTTAAACCAATATATTACAACGATTTGAGTAGAATAGAGAAACGTGTAAAATTTGAAGAGTTACTGCAATACAATCAACCATTTGTATATTTTGACAGATTTTAAAATACAAAGTACGCAAGTAAAGTGAACCATAGTACAGTCGCCTGCAGAGAAACCTGACCCCCCCTGCCTGTTAAAAATCAATCAAAGGGGGGTCAGGTTTCTTTGCAGGCGACTGTACAAATTAAAAATACCAATCTGATTATCTAGCGTGTTTTTTAATATTTTTTTTGGCTCAGATAACACTGGAAATGTTTCGCTTAAAAGCTATTGGTGACTGTACTTCGAACAACTTGCGAAGTGAAAGAATCGTTTATAACTCCAAAACCCTTGAGGATTTGATTATTGAATATAGATACGAAACTTTGTCAACGGAAAAGTTACGATGTTAAATGTGTGTGCCGCAGGGAGGCAAGTTTGTATCATTGATTTATAGATTATGTTTAAGATTCAGATAAAGTTTTTATGTAATTGCAAAATATTATTCTTTGTTCTCATTTTTTTTTACTTTGTTTACAGAATCAACAGCACTTAATGCAATTACTAATAGATTTCAGTTACTCTATTTAAGCGATTTTCCGTTGCTCCATCCTTTTCTGTGTTGCTTCTAGTGATGTGCCCGAGACTTTTTGGAAATATTCCCAAAATGGGAAGTTTCATAGTCCTTTATAGTGACTTTGGGAATATTCCGTAGTTTTGAAGAGGAAAAATTCCCGTAAAGTTTTTAAATTTCCAGCGGCAAATAGTTGCTTGAGACTCTATTAGTACATTAAAAATCGGCGCGTTCTTTTTTTTTGGCGGTTGAATATCTGTACTAGTATTAATAGTATTCTGTAATCTGTGGTAATACCTATTCTGTAATAGTAGAAACTTAAATTACATTCAGAGGCAATTTACTTTACGCGGAGAAGATCACTATTCATTTAAGTGGATTAGATGCGACATCCCATCGCTCTACTTCAACCATTTAAACAGTTAATTGAAAATGACTACAGCCATGCCAGGGGCTCTAGTATTTAAATCTGTGACTCATTAAAAACCGTTGATTCGAATAATTATTTGAATCTTAATTTTGAATGGCGTTCATTTCGTACAATTTTTTAAATCCAATGAGCATCATTGGACTCACCGGTTTTGTTTGAGTCACACGTTTCAGAAATAGCCCCTACACTAAAATAGCGTAAAAATTATGGCTTATTTATGGTTTTTACAATCAATGAGGAAAAGAGGGTTATAATTTTAAATTAGTGCAGGTGTTTATGGTTGCATTGCATTATAAAAAAGTTAATGCCTAACTCACTAAAATAATGAATAATTACTTTTACAGAAAATAAAAATGGTAAATATTTAATCAAGAAAGATGTGTAAAAGTATGCAAAACATTTTAATATCACAAATGAAGAAAGCTCACCGTAAAAATTTAAAGTTGAAACTGGCTTTGCGGAAACTTTAGAAAAATTCTTTGGCTTGTTAAACAAATAATTTTACAAAGCTGACTATACTGGGCTGCATTCTAGTATCGTCCATTTAGGGGTAACATCTGGGCATTATCCGACTTTTTGTACCATATAAACCAACCTTACAAAAGGTGGTATTGTAGAATCAAAACTCATGCCAGTCAAACTTAATGACAAAATCGCGCGCGGTCTTTTATGACAAATATTTTTTTATTTAATCTATGATATCAATGTATTTTCGGCTGGATCCTAAGGTTGAGCGTCCACTATATTGTATTATGAGCACAAGAGTATGTTGTTATTTAAGTTTATATGATAAATTATACACTGAATTTACTAATAGACAAACATGACCGACAGACAGCGGTTTACATTACAACTGACTCAAACAATCACTACCCAATCATAACATATTAATGAAGAACGCCTTAAAGTTTGAAAAAAGGGGAAAGTTTAAGCCGCTTGGTGTATTCGTGATAATATTTTATAACCGTGACAAACGAATTAATAAATTCATTTCTATATATTCTAAATTTACACGTACAGACTCAGAGGCCCAAGGCTCGTTAACGACCTCTGTAGGCCCTCAGGCAACACGGCAATATATTATTATATTCC
Organism: Apomyelois bistriatella; assembly: GCA_947044815.1. Classification (NCBI taxonomy): domain Eukaryota; kingdom Metazoa; phylum Arthropoda; class Insecta; order Lepidoptera; family Pyralidae; genus Apomyelois; species Apomyelois bistriatella. The sequence goes on from OX345705.1 coordinate 3,603,546, forward strand.
CTTATTGCTTACTTCCTAATATTTCATACATTTAATACTTATAACAAATTTGTAGACTACAATAATTTATTTTTATTTTATTTTTAAATTATAATTTATTTTATTAACCTGTTGTGTGTTGAGCGGTTTCATTTTCCCAATTAATTATGCCTTTTCATGCCTACTTACTTCATTAACTTTTATATTTACAAGATAATTAAAAAAAAAAACAGCTATTGTAGCTGTATTTAATATATGCTATACTATTAAACGAGCAATATTTGTATGTATGTATATATATTTGTCTCGCGTTTTCGAAAACGGCTCTAGCGATTTCTTTGAAATTTTAAACATAGGTTCTTATAAAGTCAAAAAATTAATCTAGCCAGGTTCCAGGTCTGGGAAAATTTGTTTTTCCCATATTTTCCAGCAAAAAGATTTTCCGCATGAAATTGTAGTTACAGTACAATAATTTCGGCGCCTGCGAGTCTGTTTCGATAGCCCAGTGGTTAAGCCATCTGCTTTGTACTCTGGTGGTTCCAGGTTCAAATCCCAACTAAAGAAAGTTTTGTTTTTCATTTTTGTTTTTTTTTTTTGTTTTGTTTTGGAGTATAAAAGTATTAAATCAGTATAAATCGCGCATATATTATCTTAAAATGGCTTGAAATTATTATTAATTCGGTTATAACGTATTAAAATATTTTCCTAAGAAACATTATACTTTCAAATCACACTTCATCCAAGTATCACCATTTTTTCAGGATTCCGTCATCAGAACCTGTTGAAACTAATATGGGACCAACTAGACGGTCCAACCTTTCAGACAAAAAAATGAATTTCAAATCGGTTCACGCGTCTTTGAGAAATAGAGTAACAAACATTAAAAAAAAGATTCCGACGAATTGATAACCTCCTCCTTTTTTGAAGTCGGTTAAAAATTTAATGATAAATTCTACCACTAACCCAAAGGAAATACTTACAATCCACGGAGTAAATAGTGTACCTACCTACCAATTCAAATAGGACTGAAACGTGGAAAGTACTTAAGGAATGCAACTAACAACGGTAGACGCTAGGGCGGTAATCTATTTACTGAAAAAGTACAACGCGCTATCGTTGTGTTTTCCCAAAAAGTGATTCTGTTTTTCATATATACCACCACTAGCTGGTTCCCGCAGCTCCACCTGCGACAAAAAGTAGCCTATGTTTGACCCCGGGTCTTCAACTAAATCCATACTAAATTTCATCAAAACTCGTCCAGCCGTTTGGCCGTGAAAGAGCAACAGAACAGACAGATAGACTTTCGCATTTATAATATTAGTATGGATGGATACCATAACTACCGAGCAGAGCTCGGTCGCCCAGGTACTAAGTATTTAATACAAAATGTTTCTTTTTCCTTACATCAATAATTAAAAAATATTTTATTTTTCTCAATTATAATTTTTGTATTTTGCTTTGTATTCCAACACAGGCTCAATACAGGATTTTAAAAATATAGCTATATAAGTGGGCTATCAATATATAATTCGTGGCGTAATGTTTAACATGCCTGACCGCTACTTAGGAGGTCCCGGGTTCGATCCCCGTCAGGTCAATATGAAAAATGATCTGTTTCTGATTGGCATGGGTCTTGGATGTTTATCTATATATGTATTTATTATAAAATATAGTATTGTTGAGTTAGTATCCCATAACACAAGTCTTGAACTTTCTTTGGGTGTAACTTGATCTGTGTGACTTGTCCCTATATATTTATTTATTTATTTATCAATGCAGAAATAATTTTTCAAATCTGACATGTAGATCTAGAGCTATAAGCGTTTAAACAAACAAACAAACTCTTCTGCTTTATCATATTAGTATAGATTTACATAATTTTAAAATTAAAATTCTTCAAATTTGTACCTCATAACTAGAAATTACATGTGGAAAAGATGTCTTTTGACAAATTTGACAGTAAAAATATGTAAGTGGTAGTCATTAAAAAACAAATTTAAAAAAATACGAAGTTGTGGTAGAGACAACCTTTGCCTAAAAATATTCCGGCATGGGTAGAGACCCATGCTGGAATAATTTTAGGTTAAGGTTTTCCCGGTTGTCATGCTCCTTATGAGGTTTTTGTAAGATTCGGCATTGTTTTCATGACCGGCTACATGCTTGACTTCAGACCTCCCTGAGAATGCTATTTCAAGTAGAATTTGGCACCAATAGGTGAAAAGCATAGTTCATAAAGGCGCTTTGATATATTTTGTATCTCCTCGGTAGGAAATTGTCTTCCAAACGCTAGCCAAATGAAATATAATAAATTAAAACTTACTAATTAAAACTGTATGGGACATATAAAAAGTCCTTAATCGAAACCCATTAAAAATATTTAATGATAACACATATAAATCCGACCGGCACTAGAATAAATATTTTCTTTCAGCATTAAATAAAAGTAGGCCATACGGCCATTAATATCTGGACTGCGATTGGTGATCGGCTAAGTAAACAACCAATGTTTGCTTGATTCAGAATTGACTCAGCGAATCAAGTGGTGTGAGGATAAGCACTATTTTGTTGGAGAAATAAATTGTGGAAGTATCACTAAATATCTGTGGGAAGGATTTTGGTACACACGTGAAATATATACCTTTACCATAGAGACAAATAGTATTCAGTGGAAAGAAATCTGAATTTATCAATATCCATTTAAAAGTATTTGAAAATCATAGAGTAAGTAACAAAGATCGTTAAACTAATTATGTATGTATTTAGTTTCAAATTATTTCAAATTTAGGGTAACGTCACCAATAGACACGTATTCGAAAATTAAAATTTCGTTTTTTTTTAAATCGAAATCATCTCAATGTACGAGTGACTCTTCCGAATTCAAAAAATGATCTTGAGTACAATATATGGCGTACAAAATTCGAAGATCCTCAAAATTAATTAATTTGAACCGCAACTCGTAATTGTTTTAACACTTAACGACTTGTAATAGTACACACCAAACTCAGGTTCAGTCATCTGTCAAGAGGTCTCAATATTTAATTCACAAAAGTTTAAATAGCAACAGATAGTTTTGACACTTAACCAAAGAAATAAAGCTTAAAAACCGCTAATTTCATATTCATAAACACAAAACCATACCGCTACAAACGGAAAGTGCCAGCCGGTTCCGGTAGCTACGTGTTCCGGCAGCTACCGTATTCCGGCAATTAGGAGCGCAGACACCGGTGTGCTCACAGATAAGTATAAAACTGGATCTCGCATAGAAATTCATCGTTTATTTTTTTTATTATAGCGGTATACTCAGTTACAAATATCCTGCTCCACCTTTTTTTTTGTCAACAATCACTATATTTAGGTTGTCGGAGTTTTTGGAGGAAAAGTAAACTGTCGCTATGTCCGCGCTGTATTTAATTTCCAAAACTTAGGTTTTTTCGAGTGTTTGTGCATAATATTGGTGGATTATTATTCGCAAAGTGTTTGTGAACAAGCGTGAGTGTTGGGAAGTGATACAGTGTCGATTACGTGACTTTTTATCTTTGTCACCAAAATCTCCATGATATAGCTAAGTGAAATTTTTCCACCGCTTCACTTAGCCATCTGACTCAGACTAGACTTACTTACTTGACTGGACTTGATTATTGACTTGAATTTTTGACTCGACTGACTTAAGTAGGACTGAAGAAGATTAATAAATTCAAGAAAGGCCTTAAAGGACTAGATTCCATGGCCGTATAAACTATTCAAAAAAAAAAAAAAGGCCTTGTGGAGTTTTTGGAGGGAAAGTAAACTGTCGCTATGTCCGCGCTGTATTTAATTTCCAAAACTTAGGTTTTATCGAGTATTTGTGCTTAATATTGGTGGTTTATTATTCGCAAAGTGTTCGTGAACAAGCGTGAGTGTTGGGAAGTGGTACAGTGTTGATTATGTGACTTTTATCTTTGTCACCAAAATCTCCAAGTTATAGCTAAGTGAAATTTTTCCACCGCTTCACTTAGCCATCTAACTCTGACTCACTTGACTAGGCTATTGACTTGACTTTTTGACTTGACTTGACTAAAGTAGGACTGAAGAAGATTAATAAAATGAAGAAAGGCCCTTAAGGACTAGTTTCCATGGCCGTAAAAAGTACTTAAAAAAAAAAAATTAGTATGTCTTGACGAGATTGCATGAGCGATAAGGCCGCCTATTATATATTTTTAACCGACTTCAAAAAAAGGAGGATGTCATCAATTCGTCGGTATTTTATGTTATTTTATTTTATTTTTTATGTATGTTACCGGATTACTCGAAGACGGCTGGACCGAATTGAAATTTTTTTTTTTAGTTCGAGTGGGTATACTTTCCAATTGGTCCCATATTCAGCAGGTCAGGATCTGATGATGGGATCATGGAGAAATCGAAGGAACTCTTCAAGTTTTGTATTGGGCATGGGTATTTTTTGATATATTCCATGTTAGTAAGGTGAGACGTAGGTGAGACAATGCTGGAAAATTTAACCCGGTTTCAAAAATGCGAGGTATTTACAACTTTTTGATTGCAATATATCTTGCTCGATTACTCGAAGGCCACTGAATCAATTTGTAAAATTCTTTTTTTTTAGAAAGTATATATGTTGAAGATGGTTCCATAGTCATCAGATCAGGATCTGATGATGGAATCATGGAGTTATCGAGATTTTTTTATTCTTGTCTTGTCAATTAGCGCCCGGTAACTTATGTGACACAATTTCTCCATTGAAGGTTTCCCCTCTTAAAAATAAAAGTTAGGCTAATATACACATTACGAGCTACTTAAAATACTCTCCCTGGAGTGAATTAATTTGAGTTTGTACGAAAATAATCTTTAACAAATCTGTTAGCTAACATCTTTAAAATCACCCAAGAGATTTTTTTGCGGTTTTCACCATGATTTAGATATATTTATTTACTTAACTTTACTTACTTTACTTAACTTCATTAAATAATATACCTATAAATAGCGGATTTAAAGCCATAGGCTTTTGATATTTTATTTTTTGATATGCTTTCTTTTTGTTTGCGTGTCGACTTTCACCTTATATACCCTTGGATGCTCAAAATTGCGCCACCCTCACAGCGTTCTCTGTAGCCTCGATATGCCTTCAGAAGCTTGAATTAATCTATCTATCAATGTAAAGTATTAAAAACTAGCTGTTAGCCAAGGCTCCGCCCGCGTGCGATTCCGTTATATAGCCTTTATTTACCCCTGGTCCTTAACTCTATATATCTACACCAAATTTTATTAAAATCGATCCAGCGGTTCGCATTCATAATAATATGAAAGTATTGGATAGAGTACGAAATTATACATAGAGTCGACTGACCTTACAGCCCACTCACAAACGAGCACTGTCTTATTATATCGTTCTTACTACCAACATCAATATTGTATGCTGATAGAACTATGCAAGTGCCTCAAAAATGGCACGACATCGTTCCACTGAACTGACACCAAACGAGAGGTATCGAGTGAGATTTTAAATCGAGATAAACGCCTTCACCACCCCGACACTTCCTCGCTCGGTCGTGTCTGATAAAAATTTGATACGTTCCGGCTGCGACAACTTTCCCTCTTATCTTTGGGCTTCCTAAATTTTCTTGGAAAAGGCGAGAAGTAAGTTTTTTATTTGTACATTTGTGTGTTGTGTACTTACGTGCTCGTTTGTATATATTTAAAAAAAATCAAAACAAAAGAAGAAGGAGAAAAATAGTTTTTGTTGTGGACAGTGTACAAAAATCTCTGTTGTATTCAGTGCATTTTTAAGTAATTCGTTCTCTCTTCATAGTATAAAACAAAGTCGCTTTTTCTGTCCCTATATCCCTATGTATGCTTAAATCTTTAGAACTACGCAACGGATTTGATGCGGTTTTTTTAATAGATAGAGTGATTCAAGAGGAAGGTTTTTATGCCCATGCGAAGCGGGGCGGGTCGCTAGTTTACCAAATACAAAATTACAATTCTCTTCAAAGTATAACCAGCGTAACCCCCGGTTAACCCATCCACTGCCCAATCCAATTCCAATTGCCCACAAGATAGGTTAAATTTAATAACTTGACCCCTCTAAGAGCTTTTAGAGGGTAGGTTAGGTATCTGTTTACCTACCGAGAAAAGGGTAGATCCCTCTTCAGGCAGATTAAATGCTCAAGATCCTTGCCTTTCATTGAGTCTTTGGAAATTATATTTTGTATTCGAGCATGAAATATTTTATTAGCATTTATTTGATAGGCAAGTAGTTAATGTTTTGAAAAGTTCGATTTTTATTGATAGACTAGACATAGATTAAAAAAAATATTACCTATTTCTATGTTGTTCCATAATTACAAATACAAATTTCATTCATTAATTTATAAATTTTCCTGTGACATATAAGTATATAGGTTTTACTGTGATTTTATCTATCATGTATGTGGGCAATAAAGATATTTTGTATTATATTGTATTGTATTTATTTACGGAACTTAACAATCTTCGGGATGGTGGAAGGCATCAAGGAGTTCTCTGACAGAAGCCTGTGCGATTCTGGTATGGTGCAGTCGATGGTTCATTATGTTTCGTGCTCTAGTGTATTTTTTTCATCATTTACAAATGAAAACGCAATAAAAGTTTAATTAATCCGACAAAAGTATTCATCGCTTTCAAACACCTTTATACCTTACAATATATAGATTATGTCATATGATATACTTAACGCATCTGTGATACGAGCATTATTCAGCAGTTTAAAAGACGATGAATCAGCACCATCTATCATTTCTGTGATAAATGACGACCAACGAAAACTGTCTTGCATGACATCGGCACCGGATAACCTAATTGAAATGGTCATGGCTATTGATCTATCACTAAATTGAGCTTTAGCATTATAGGAGTAAAATTTGTAATAAAATAAGCAACAGTGTTAATACCGACCCTTATGTATGGTAGTGAAAGTTGGGTATGGCAAAAAAATAATGAAAGTAGAGTGAATGCGGTTGAAATGAGAGCTTTAAGGAGTATGTGTGGTTTATGCTTGAGCGATAAAATAAGAAATAGTGAGATTAGAAAAAGATGCGGTGTAAATGAGGATGTAGTGACAAAAATAGAAAAAGGGATATTGAGATGGTTTGGACATGTAGAGAGGATGGATGAAAGGAGACTGACGAAAAGTATATACAAAGCAGAGTTGGTTGGGAGCGGCGGTCAGGGTCGGTCTCGTAAAACATACTGCGACCAAATCGCAGACCTTTTGAAAAAGGGAGACATTAGGAGTACCCGAAATCGGCGAGCGTGTATGACAAGAGTGACGAGTGTGGAGGAGGCGAGAGAGGTATGTAAGGATCGTAGCCAATGGAAATCTCTAGTCTCTGCCTACCCCTACGGGAGACAGGCGTGATGATATGTATGTATGTATATATGTAAAATAAGCAAAGAGAAGGGAGACTTTTTTTTTTATATTGTTTTTAAAATATGTAATTAAAACTAGGGCCCTAAAAGCGTGCCAACTAAAAACACGCTTGGATGAAAAGAAGACTATGTATCGCTACCCATAGATTAAAAAATTTGCTTCGCGTCAAAGACCGCGCGCGATTCCAAATTATTTGATCGCTACCTTATATGTCGGTGGAGTTCTCTGCAAGTCTATATTTAATTATCCTTTTCTTTTCACAAACGAAGTCTGGCTTAAACCCGAGAATGGCCGGGCCGGTTTGGCTAATTTTGATCTTGAATTTGTAGAAGTAAGGTTTAAACGGTAAGAAAAGTGCAGATTCAGTACCAGATACCACATACACCAGATCAGCTTGTCTTCTTCTTCTTTGTCCACCCCTTATCTCAGTTCATCTGGGATGGGGTCTCCTCGTACATTTGCGCCAGATATTTCTACTCCGGGTTGTCCTTTACGTCCAGCTTTTCCTTGTATTTTATGTTTTTCACCCATGTAATTAGCCGGGTCAGCTAGTATTTAGGTATATATTCTAATAAAACTATGTACCATATTCTCTAGAAAATTTATCAAAAGTCGCCCATATGTCTGGAATCTCAGTCTTAAACAACAAACACCGTTGCACGTCATTTCTCTTGACCTAGGAGCGGCCAACCGCCTTTTCAAACTATTTTCGTCCCTGAACACATAACGGTGCAGCTACGCGAATAGTTTTATATGTGAAAAAAGAAACGTATCGAGATATGGAAAATTTTGAAATCAGCACTAATTTACTTCTAGCATGCCAATATCTTATTTGCATTTTGCATATGTATACTGCAGTACCACAGAGAAACTGTGTGCATAACGCTGATGAGGCCGGTGCGGGCGCATTCTGGAGACCGTAATGGCAACCTTAAGTGGCGCTATAAGTAATTCTTCATAATAAATGTGTTTAATTTTGGGTACTTCTTATATACTTGTAAGCGAAACTACATGCGTATTATAGTATTGTAAATAAATACTTCGCTGAGAATGCAATAGCAGTTTGTTGCAGTTTGTTTCGTTACATAATCGTTTTTGGCGGGAAGCGGGATAGTCTAATGTAATGTTGTCCGCATTGTATTTATCTTCCAAAATGTGTGTTTTTTTGAGCATTTGTGCATAATAATGGTGGATTATTATTTGCTAAGTGTTTATGAACAAGCGTGAGTGTTAGGAAGTGGTACAGTGCCGATTAGGTGACTTTAATCTTTGTCACCAAAATCTCCAATATGATGCTAAGTGAACCGCTTTACTTATGACAGACTAACTTGACTGACTAAAATCGACTACTGACTTGACTAAATAAAGAAGAGCAATAAGTTGCATTACAAATTATGCATTATAAATTTATTTATTTATTATTTATTTACAAGAAAACTCAAAATTGGCAAAAATAAGCTTTATAAAGAAGTTTGATTGCACAAAGAAAATAAAAATGAGAGCTCGCAAGAGGCTCATCCCTAATGACTAAATAGCAACGTCTTCCATCAACTATTTATATATTATTTACTATTCCATAATAATTTCCACTAGGTGATAAATCATGAAACACTTTTACAGCTTCAATGAGATATTTCCTTTTAGTATTAATCTGCATTATAATCAATCATATTTTTTGACGTTAAGTAGTTTGTTATTTGAACCTCGATGAGTTTGCTTTTAAATATAGATTTTTTGTTAGATTTTTTTGTTAAAGGGATAAAATGACCGATCCGAATGAACCGATCTATTGTAGCTTTTTTAAGCTGTGTTGTTTTAGTGTGAAACTAGCCCCACTTAAAAATTTGTAGGTGTATTAATTCTATAGAATACATGAGTTACGTGGCATTTACGATAATAGGTACTCACTCGTATATGTTTAAACATAAAAACCTGTATGTTTTGATATGATAAGAGATTACGCTTAAGATATTGCTGATGATTATTGTCTTACTTTAGTAAGCTTAGGATACAAAGAGGAAAAAGCAAAACTGGGAGATACAGAAACACATATTTACATATTTTAAATTCAAAGGCCATACTGTTTTTTCGAATTTATAGGACTAATAACTTTATAGTCTAGTAATGTATGTGCGTGGTAGTCAAAGTCATAGAACAGTTATTTGTAAACATCCGTGTACTAAATTGGCATCTCATTCGAATCCAGATGTACCAGTATGCGAGTAACATTTTATATTTAGATTTTCATTGAAGCAAATATGCGTTTTATGACCGTAAAATGAATGTTACTGTTGATTTTTTTTTATTTATTTAACTTCATTAGATATAAATGTCAATGGCGAACTTAAAACCATAGGTTTTTTCAATCAGTCAACCAACCAGTAGTGCAGAGAAGAACATCTTTTTGGGGTAAGTTAAATAAGGGAACCAAAATATATAAAAAGTCTATTTTATCTATAGATAATTATTTTTCAACTTGTTGTTTCTTGGTAATATAGATTTCTTGGTTTAGGTGTGTGTGACAGTGGGTGGTGAGGGTTAAGTCAATTCACTATGCACATCTTGGTATTTGTTTAGAGTTTTCGAAACCTGCGTCTTTTGGAATATGATTTTCTGGTATCCGAAAATAAGACATCGTGTTTTGAGCAGACCCTGGTCAGTAGACTTACTGAGAACCTATTTTATTTAAGAATTATATACTCCGTACCTTCGAGCCACACGGCCTCCCTACCGGAAGGGAGTAGCCTTACGCTACCTTCCCCTTTGTTAAAGTGTAAGCCCAATCGGCATATGCAATGTGTTTGTGTGTGTAATCTGTGCACAAATTATTTGCTGTTTTGTTTCATTTTTTAATGTGTACCTAAGTGAAATCATTACATTCAGGTGACAGCATAAGTTTTATATTTAGGTATATAGAACTTTACTTGTGTGTATTCCCCCCCCCCCCCCCCCAGTATATCAGTAGTCAGCTAATAGTAAAAGAGACGTGTCGCTCCAAGCTCTATTCAGAAGATAATTTTCAATTTCAGAATTTCCTGAATAAATACGCATACAAAGAATGTTTCCAAACAGTATATAATACGGACCACAAAGTAATTTATCATTTAGTGAGTTTCGTAAAAGCCCGAAATCTCCGCTGGACCACAAAACAACTTCTGAAATAATGATTAGTTCATGAAATATGCAAGGTTCGGTTCTCAGTTAGGTATATAAGGGTAAGGGCCAACGGGATGGCATACGGTTGGTCGGTTTACAGAATTAAAGGAAAACAATTCAGACCTTCACAAAAAGGCTTATCTTACATAATAGTTACTTAATAATTTAAAGGGAAAAATTTTTGATTTTTGAAACAACCTAATAAGTCAATAACAATAAAGTTTTTGGTTATCCTATATGTTGAATGTCATAAAATGTAATAAGGCATGTATCTAAAGGCATTGTTATAATTTTTTTACTATAATCTATGTAATATGTGATATTTATTCCAGCATCATTTAGTGGGCATTTCACGTACTAAATCATAGAATTACGATCATTTTAAAATCTATACCAGGATGTCTCAATTAACCGTGTAATTGCAACACACACGATATATCTCTACGTATAAGTACCCATAACGTAACGCGGCAAACGGTTAACGCTTAGGTAGGTACTGAGGCGTTGAATCTGTTCTGTATACCGTTTAGTAGGAAACGTTATTAATATATGGAAACGTTTAACGAATTACAAAATTCAAAAACGACTGACAGTATAACGCTTCTCTCCACTCAAATAACATATAACTCATATACGATAATCACGAATTCAGTTTGAATTTGAAGCCATTCTGTAATTTTTATAATCTATGATAGAACTGCTATTGTTATCTTGTTCAATGTCCGCTAAGGTATTTGAGAAGTATACCAACATGATAAACAAAACTTGCTTCAAAATTACTCACCAAAAGATATGAGGCCACTGTTCAGCATCGTCAGCTTTATACTGTTAGGAATAGACACCAAGCTTGTGGTGCCAGTTGACCGCATGGTTTCTTTTTTCTTCGGCTTCTTCTCCATGTCATACCTCGTGGTGGATCGAGAGCGGTGCTTCCTTTGGCTTGTGGCCACCGAGGTGCCACGTTGGCCTGTCCTCGAAGACATTTTTACCGAAAATTGACACCCAATTTTAAAAAATCTCACTAAACACGCGCAACCATTTCGCGAAAAATTTCTCCGCACTTTTTATTAAAAAAGCTATGTATTTACAATGTTATATAACTATAAGCGTAATAATAATTTATATCAAAACACGAATATTTACACTTTGTACAATTTAACACTGATGTTTATTTCTAACACATGGCTTAGCGAGTTTTATTTGTGTTATTTTAAAATTACACGTTTACGCGATATCATAATAACACTGACATTATTATTATTTTTTTGTTTATTCTTATTTTTATTTACACGAAGCCACCCGCCACCTGAAACAATAAAAAAATAATTATTAATTGGTTTTATTTATTTATTTAAAACTTTTCTTCCATGCTGGTCTGGGAGAAAAAGAAAAACATAGAATGTACCAGCTGCTTCTCTTCCCGCGCAAGCCATAAAAGTCGACTGAGGGAATCGGCGAATGGAGAAATCATGACATAGGCGATGCGGCTGGCATGGCAACCCATCACTATTGATTTCCTATTTCAACTATCATCATGCTAAACGTGGTCTAAGGTCTTATAGGCCTAGGCTCTGTCTACCCCACTATGGGATAAAGACGTGATTATATGTATGTATTAAAACTTTAGTGAGCCAAGACTACAATAGGTAAACTTAATGCTTTAAGCATTCTCTCTCAGTTAACATTTAGGAATTACAACTAGTGTGTAGTATTCTTATTCTGATAAAATTTGTCATACTCGTATGTACCCATTAGGACTTATCAATTAATCCATTGCATAGATGAATGAGCAAGGTTTACGAAGTAAAATGACAGATCAACATATTCATGAAGTAAAAAATCAATACTACTATTCAAAACGTACCTACCTAGACGTTTTAAAAGCATTTTTTTTTATTTAAACTTTATTTTAAAAATACATTTGTGTTTTGTTTGTTTAGGTACCATAATACTACAGTACAGGCACGAACTAGACCACGAGTACACACGTACATACACTTCAAAATTGTAACCATCATGAGCGCTTGGTCTAAAACGCAAAATGCCTAAGTAGCAAAATACCTTGCCTAAAACGCCAAGAGACTAGAACCCAAAATGACTGAAACAACACTTGCTTCTTATGGCAATAACTTCGAGGCCTTAAAATATTACTGTTAAATTTTTGGAATTGACTATCTATTAGCTTATTTATAGTCTAAAATTGCTTTCCGGTCTAATTATAGTTTTTTTTTTCGAAATTTTTCCTTTCAAGTAGATATTAAATGCATAACAAACAAATATACCTATTCGAAAACTCTACTAAAGTATAAAATAAAAGCAGCTGCGAATGTTTGAAAGACATAAAATTGGCAAGCAGGTGCACTGAATAGCAGTTTTTTATCTCGATCTTCAATCTCTTAATACAGAGATTTCAGAGCTCTTGCCAGAATCTTTTATTTGCAAGGCTAGTACATAAAAATAAAATAATTCTACAATTTTTGTACTGTATATATATATATACTATACGTAAATTTTTCCGGTAGGGTCAAGTTGGAAAATTTTCTTTTTCATTTTATAAAATATAATAAGGTTGACCTAGTTTCCCAGCACACAAGTCTTTACCTTTCTTTGGATTTATCTTCGTAATCCGTAAATATTTATTATTATTATTATTTGCAAATTTGATTGTTAAAATAAATTTTTCATATTTTCACTGTTTTTTTTTAAATTATTATTATTTTTAAGTATAGTTTTAAGGTTTTATTATTAAACACGTGTAATATTTTATAACAAATGCATAAGTACCTAATATATACTCTATATTAAATCTAATGATATGAAACGGAACTAACGCATTTAAGTTTTCCTCCAATCAACATAACTTTTACCACATGGGATCGAAGTCCCAGACAAAAACATATAAAACGTACATAATTTATAAATGACAAATAAATAATTACACACAACATCAAGAATGCTCCTACTAATAAATGCAAATAAAGAAATGTGTATCATGATAAAACAAATTCTATTAAAATTTCAATTCGTTAGAAAGTTAAAATCACAGCAGATGAAGTCAAATGATGTTCTGCAGTAAAAAAAAATACTTACCAATCAATAGACACAGTGACAAGACGACTGTATTGCCTAAGTGACGATAATATACTGACACGAAAATAAAGTCTCCTGCTATTTACATGAGCGATGACGTCATAATGTATTCCCCAAACCCAATTGATCCCGAGATTTCAAACCGTTTCGTGAAACGAGCATGTTATGAATAGTATTATTAATTTTAAAGGAATGTTACAGTATTAATATAAATAGGATTGTATTGAAATTGTTCCAACGCGTGCGTCCCGTTTCATGAATGAAGGAACGGTGGGCGGTTATGCTTTGTGACGTGTTTTGATATTTTAATAACTTCTAATAAGTGTACCTACAATATTAGTATGGTTAGCAAATTAGTAACGCAGTAGAAGCGATGGGTCCCTGGGGCCCTGAAGTGAAATGACTTTTAAGGGACACAACAACGCGTCTTGTGGAGGCAACAGGAGACTTGAGAGCTGACGGTTTTTTTTGCTCAGCGTAAAGTTTCTCAATACATCAGGGAAATGCTGCCAGTTTTCTGGGTGCGTTGTCTCCCTGTTTTTAATTACATTCTGCATTTTTTATCTTCAGAATATTCCATAAGCTTATTTTAGGACATAGTGATTAAGTGATAACCGCATAACCTGTTGAATTGAAAACTAAAATATACCCGTGATATGGAGAAGAAGCTGCCGTTTTCAAAGCGTTGATTTATACTTTGTGTTGTAAAAAATTTGAGCTTAAAATTCTGAGTTGAATAATTTTATAGCTTCAGACTGTTAAAATCAATCATCTCAGGCTCAGAAACAGCTTTTCAAAGGGAACTAATAATACTGTTAGACATCGTATCAACAGCGTACAACAGGAGAGAACAACGCACAATGAGCGAAATGAGTGGGAAATGCTAGGAATTGTCAGAAAGAAAGTATATATGATGATGATCATTCGATCCGTAGGGTATCCATCCATAATAATATGACATATTGGCCTTGGCTTTAACCTCAAAAAGTAATCATGTTTAATAATTTAGAGGTATAAGATTTATAGCTATAAACAATAGCTGGTATCGAAGTTATTTCCGAGCTGCTAAATACCGTGTATTTTTACATGTATTTTCGTCATCAGATACTTGGCGTATTGTTCGTGATGTCCGGTAACTGTTGGGTCACCGCCAAGACTCATTAGGTACTGATGATAATGTCCATATGTGTCATAACGCCCAGGTCTTGCCAATCTATGACATAGTGCGTGAAATAAAAGTACAAGTTTATTGCTCTCTTCCATTCATGATAATTTTCATTTCAGCCACTACTTGATATAGGCATCAAGTATTTTTAGAATGACCGGCGGCCTGCATCTAGCGCTTGCCTGTGACCTTCTCATTTCGTCTGACCATCTAGTCAGTAGGTATCTGGATTGCAACACCAATCGCGATTAGACTGGTGGAAATTCTCCTCAATACATCAATGAGGAATCGAGGAAGAATGTCATTTTGAATTTTTAGAATTTTAATTTTGATCAGAATACAATCTCCGATCTTTGCCTCACTAAGCTAATTTCTAAACCACTGGACAACAGAGGCAATAAGCACAAGTTGCAGATGTCATTTCAAATAAATTTTGAAAAGTTTAAATTCAGACATAAGATAAATGCCTTAATACATGGATTTAAAAAATGGCAGCCGCGATTTTGTAATCACTATCACCATCACTACATAGTAAAAAACAAAGTCACTTTTTTCTATCCCAATATCCCTATGTGTGCTTAAATCTTCAAAACTACGCAACGGATTTTGATGCGGTTTTTTTAATAGGTAGAGTGATTCAAGAGATCATGATTAGATATCGCATCGCAAATAAACGCTGGAAAGTTTCAACTTCTCATAAACGTCTGTTTAATTTATAAGTATGCCAATGTCATTTTTTGATCATAATATAAAACGGGAATATCGTGTGATTTTCCACGCAATAATAAACAAATTTTTCACACTTGGATTCAAGGAAAAGTTTGAATCAGTGTTTACAAATACATTCATTCACGCTCAGAATCAAAATCATTCATGTATCATAAATTCGTTGGTGGAAGAAATGCCTTTTAAATGATTTATTTAATTCATGTACACACAAATACAAACATAGGAAACTTAAAATTAGGAAATTTAGTACAAGGGCGCTACTTGTACATTATTAAATGTTTTTTTTTTTTGTTGTGGCCTTAATTCACTATCATAAATTTAAGAGCTAGGCCCTTGTCGGTGGAGTTCCTTCCATTTTTGTCTATCTTTAGCAAGTTCCTTTATTTGTTGATACGACACGACGTTTGTTTTCTCTTTTATTTGTTTCATATAATCTACCTAGCCTTGGTCTACCTGGACCTCTTCTTCCTTTTATCTTTCCTTCAATGATGTTCTTCATCAAATCATCGATGTCGTATCAAGTGTCCCAATTCACATTCAATTCACTATATGACAATCAAATTTATAGCTCGTATTTTTTGAATGTTCTTCGTTTAGTCACAGTCTAGTTAAGTCAATAGACATGTCTAGTCAAGTTAGACAGATAGCTAAGTGAAGCGGTGGAAGAATTTTACTTTAATTAGAGATATTCAAACTTTTATCTATGGCTCTATTATTTTTAAATAAAAATTGTATGATTGAATATACTATCGAAGTGCATAACATTTCGCAAACAAACCACACTCAGCCACTTTCATTATAGAACGCCAAACATTAATTACCACCAACTAATCCAGCAATAGGTCAACAGATTTATCGTTCATTGCCTTTGTATTGAATTTTAAACTGTATATCATTGACACAAGATACATTATTCATTGCAGCGTTGCCGGTATGCAGCTAGACTAGCAGACGAGGTTATAAATAAAGGGTGTGAACAATATGCACGTAAATTTTTTGTCTGTATTGTTTAGCGCTAAAAATCGCGTTGGTGTCAATAAAACACGATATAACCATGAAAACATCCGTAACTATAAATCAATGTCTTCCGCAGTTGACATATTTTAGGAACACTGTGAAATAATATGTGGAAAGGTCAAACCTGCTACCTGGTAATCAGTTTCTCAAAACCGCCTCTGAGTCTATGACGTAGTTACTTTAACGACCACCAGATTGCTGTTAATTATTGATTTATATCGTGTGGGTTATGACCATTAATCTTATATTTTACCTCTGTATACTAGGTAGGTTTATTTGGGAACAGTAGTTACTAGTCTCCTTCTCGTGTAAGATAAGTGAATCCATAAATAAATGAGAAACATCTATTAATTTACTCATTCAGCACGAAATCTCGATATCAATTTGAGAAAATGGTCTGAAAATAGACGAGAAATTCTCTCTCTCTCTCTCTCTCTCATCTAAGCCATTTCCAAGTTACATCTGCCTGGTGGGCATTGGTTGCTTCAGAACCCAGTTTTCGGTTTCCTGAATCCATTCCTGTATTGCAGTTGTTTTATTTATTTTTTAAATAAAGGGAATTTGTTTTTTTTTCCACTTCAAAATATTTTGTAAGTAAAACGTACCTCCATAAAAGTTTTACGGTAGAAAGCCTGACGCAACATACGACTTTTTATACATTGTAGTTAAGTAGGAGTGACTTTGATTTGATGGCAAAAAATATTCGTGACTCACTGAATAATAAAATGAAATGTAAGGTAAGGGCAGATTCAAAAAAAAGATTGTGTCTCAGTTGACTAGGGTTTTATAGATCGTAAGTATTGCAAACGTGCCTTTTATATTTATACTATCCAAATATATTATACTGGAGGCAAACGATAGTGCGGTGGACGCGGCCATGTACTTGTCGAAAAATATTTAAAAATATATATATAACATAGCCATTTCGACTCGAATAGAAGATGAATACAGTGTATATTATGCCTATGAGTGGTTGTGTGAGAGAAAACAAATATTAAGTTACTAACTTTTGCCCGCAGCTCCACTGGCGTGAGTAGCCTATGTTTGACCCCTCGTCTTTAACTCAGTAGCTAAATGCCAAAACGCTGTGGCCGAAATTGGTCTGGAAATCCATACTTAATATTATAAATGTGAAAGTCTGTCTGTCTGTCTGTCTGTCACCTCTTCACGGCTAAACTGCTGGACCGATTGTGATGAAATTTGGTAGGGATGTAGTTAAAGACCTGAGGTCAAACATAGGCTACTTTTGGGCGCGATATAACCGAGTCCCACGCGGGGCGAAGCCGCGGGGAACAGCTAGTATATAATATACAAAACAACTGTATTAATCTTTAGTTAATTCTACTCAATTTTCAGCATAATTTCAGAGCTAGGATCTTCTCTCAATCTCTAGGATTATTTTTCTCTCTCTCCCTTTAGTATTTTTTGATTCATTACTTTTACCATCATTTTCGAAAAAATATTAATATAAAGAAACTCGTCACAAAAGAAAAGGTCTTTTATGCGAGGAATCCTCTTAACAAGATTGAAAGTCTGTCAAATTCCAAGTTTTATTATTTGCTGACTATTTGGTATTTCTGCGACAATTTCGATTGATACGAACAGATATTAAATCTAATTCAGTTTTTAGTTCAACGAATTGATACTTAAAGATTCTTGTTTGGAACAGAGACACAAGAAAAAGATATATTATTTAAATGGATGTAACAATGATTTTAGGTTTATTTAAGGTTTATTTTAGTTTTATTTTAGTTTTCATTTTAGTTTTTATTTTAGTCTTTGTAAGCTTATTATAAATGTTATTAAATCTAAATAAAATAAAATGGATCTAACAAAATTTCTAATTTGGAGCAAAGTTCACTAATTCAAATTCAATAATTTCCTCACCCTTCCTTGAAGCCCTATATATATATATCTATATATTATAAAAAGATATTTTTTCCGGATACGCTGATGGGTTATGAAATAAACCTTTGTCATCCGTCGGCGACATTTTATCATGCCCGTGGAATTTAAATATCCACCATCTTTCAAACTCGGTAAAAGTTACTTCATTTCGTTACAATAAAGCTATAGGTAGATGACGTTTGTTAAACGCTTTTGTTGATTTGAGGAAGGATCAGAAACCACTTCGTTTATTGAAAGAGTTTCCAGCCCTGATTGGATGCAAATCGTGAAGTTTCGAGAACAATTTGTAAACTTTCTCTTTTCAACATTGTAAGAGGGATGTGTTTGACAAGTAAGACTCATCTATTGTCGAGTAGTTATAGGTACTTGTGTGTAAGCATACTTTAGAATTTCTGAACTCATTTTAATAAGTGTTTTTAGGGTTCCGTACCTAAAAATGCAAAAAGCGAATCCATCACTTTATTGTCCGTCTGTCTGTCAAACTTTTTTTTTTTTTCTGAGGAATGAATGAACGTTTAAAATTGAATTTCATAACATATACGCTTATTTAGAGTATCTTTTGACTGTAAAATAATCAAAATTGGGCTATGGGCTACTCCCCGTTGAACTAATTGGTAAGAAGCAATATCATACAGCACTTATTAAGGATTAACACTAAAAACTGTAAATTTGTCGTTAAATTTTAAGAAAATAAAAAAGCCATTTGTTGTTAAATTGATCAGTATGCTCCTTAAAAGGTTCATCATTCAAGATGCTTTATTTGTTGAACATATTATAGTAACATACATATAAATAACATGCAGTGTCGATGTTTTTCGAGGTTTGCCTATATTTAGGCAAACGTACTTAGTATCAAACAATACACTCAAATATTTATACTCTTATAACCCCTACAAAGTTGTTACAATCTGTTTAAGAAATCTGTGTAAAAAAATTGAGTATGAATTATTAAAATACGATTTTTGTATGATGATTGATGTACCGCCAAAGTCAATTTATACGCCCTGTGCCCCTAGTATGAGTTTTTCTAAACGCAGACGCTAGCGACTGCGTTAGGATTTTGTATGGAATTTCTTAGTTGCCTTACTATCCGCCAGTGGCGCTGTACAGATTTGTCATACAAAATCGCTAACGCAGCTAAAACTCATACTAGGGGCACTGGTATTTATCTCTAAACCGTCTTATGACCATCATGATTTATTAGAAAATGTTTTTTGGTTCAGATGCAATAATATCTTATTGCCAACCAGCCAATTTAAAAAAAATTGATTAATTCAAAATCGAATTAAAAAGGATAATAAACAAAAAATATAAACGAAAGCACATACAATCTAAGTCAACCTCAATAACAAAACACAATATAATTCCTAAGTAATTTTGCGAACCTTCCGAGGGCCCCATAAAAACATGATTGCTCTAGTCGTTATTGGCGAAAATAATTCCCGGGCAGAATCATGAGGCCATCGCTCTCCGACCCTGAAGGCATATTCTTCAAAGTATATTAGATTGTTAGGCATTTCTGTTTATTATCTCCGGTATCTTTTTCAGTATACATATTAAAAGATAAAACAAATTCGCTTTTCACATGAAGTTATGTTTACAAAATACGCAATTAAATTCTAAGCTGTTTTCACCATCATTATGATAAATTCTATAGTAGAAATATTATCATGATCATTTTTCAATACCAATTATGTGTTTTGTACAATATATTTAACTCAGCACATTTTAAGGGTCAAGTAGTAGTAGAATTCGAAATTTGGGTTCTTTATTCAAATTAATATAAAGTACATCAGCTGTTCACTCTTCTTGAGTATGTTTTTTTATACGAAATATTTAGTTATCTTGATACCAGCCAGTGACTGTAATCCATACAAAATTTGCAAGCTAACGAATGTAGAGATGCCAATCTCATATGCTAGTAACATATTAGCAAATTATAATTATAATTGGGCAAAGACCTCCCTCATTTAGATAAAGTCTTATTTATTTAGTCTTTGCCCAATAGGAAAAAAAAAACCGTAAAATGCCAAGTGTAATTTGCTAATATGTTACTAGCATATGAGATTGGCATCTCTACATTCGTTAGGATTCTGGATAGCGATTAATAGAGATCTATTAATCGCTATCAAGAATCCTCATGTACGAATTAGTTAAGGTTGTCATACCATCTCTACCTCAGCATATATCTTCCTCGGCGACCCTAAAGGTATGTAGCTAAGTAGCTTAATTGCTCATCACACCAGCGCATGCGATAAACATGTCCTATTCAGTTTAATTTTTAAACCGACGAAAAAAAAAGGAAAGAACTCTCAATTCGTCGGAATGTTTTAGGCAGTTTTGCATTTAATGTAACATAAATAAAAAAGGAAACAAGCCTTATCGTAGGTTGTCTGCGTAAGACAAGGTACTTACGAGTAATTAAAGAGAAAACTGGAGTTTGAGCAAACTAGGAATAATTACACGCCCCGGGCTCCATCAACTTGATTACCATCGAGATTGAATCTCAAACACAATTTCTCCGTAACTCATATTTATTACTTAAACATTTTGAAGAAAAGTACTAGGTACTTAAATGGCGATATGGCATAAACTTTAACTTTTAAGATACATAACATAAATATAATACAGTACGCAATATAAAAAAAAATAACTTACACCTATCCTCAAATATATATATATATATAAAAATATCCTACACACGTAAATGTTCAAGTTTTCTGTCACTATATCCCTATGTAAGCTTAAATCTTTAAAACTACGCAACGGATTTTGATGCGGTTCTTTTAATAGATAGTGATTCAAGAGGAAGGTTTTTATGCGGGTCGGTCGCTAGTTTTTAAATAATTAAGTCAGTTCTAATTAATAACAATTTTCTAAAATCGTTTATGCCCATCACCGTTTATCCTTCAAATGTTTTATGCTAATCTCTACGCCCCGCATCCTTTTAAATGGAATCACGTATTTCCTCGACCCTCCGAATGATAACATTATTGTATTATATTTCCTTATTAAATTTATCATCAGATAAATTGAAAATTTAAATAATTGATGAGGTTTCATGAGCCCCATTTTAATAAAGAGGGGTAACGAGTTTTTGAGGTTCGAGAACCATTATAGGATATTTAGTTTAAAAAATTAGACAGACATATTCATTGAGGCAGGCAGTAGGAATATGGGCATAACCAAACCTCCAAAAACCAACCACCTACAAAACATTCAGAACTACTTTGCTTTGCCAATTTCGAAGTATAATTTGTAATAAGTAAAATCCGCTTTCCATAAGGTGGGCCGTAAGCCTGTTTGCCTATTAAATGGTACAAAAAATAAAAAGTAAATCTTGTTTAAAAAGATTTCTCTTTAGAAATTCTATGGAAATTTAAACGTAAACAAAGACAAAAATCGCGAAAGATTAAACTCCAAGAACATTAGGTAGGTACTCGTATACTCTTTTATGAAAAAGATAAAAACATCTGAAAGATTATAAACTCTTTAATGATATACTCCTTTTCGAGCAATCGTGTAGAAAATGCCTTGTAAGAAGTCAAAACCACAAAGACTCGGTATACGGCAAATATAAGATGACAAATAATTGAATTCAGTCTCAATCGAGAGCAATTTTTTCTTCGGTAAAAGGATGGACCGCTCCAGGGAATAAGAGGTCTGTATTATTTGCCTGTGGGATAAGAAGCCAGTTTTGGAGGCAACTTCCACTTTGATCTTGTTTTCTCAATTTGGCGTACTGTGAAATAGTTTTGATGTGTTTTTTGTTCTTTAGTTTCGTCGTTAGTACGTATACTATTACTAGTTCTGTGGTTTTGCTGATCTAAGCCGAGTTACGCGAGCTGCACGTGAGTGCAGCAGTGCGTCCCAAAGCTTTGAAGACTGGGGCTCAGCTAAAACGCGATGTCTTAGTACTTTTACTTTACCCTTCATGGGGTACGTACTTCCTAACTCTGGTATATTTTTTTCTTTAGATTAGATTAGATTTTAGCGGCTAAGCGGTTGCACTGGTGCATTCACTCTCTCGTCCTTATTTTCTGGAGTCCAATGGAATAGATAGATAGATATACTCTTTATTGTACCATTAACAAACTAATTATACATGTTGATATAAATATAAACAATGTGTACAAAGGCGGACTTATCGCTAATGCAATTTCTTCCAGCCAACCTTAGGGTGGATAGGAACATCGTGGAAAAAAAAAGGAATAGTTGCCCATTACGATTGGATGAAAGAAAGGATGCAGTGCCTGGCTGTCGGCTTTTATGTCCTCCGCCGAATGCCCTGGGCCTTCCACAATGCCTTTCTTTTTCGCCGGATCCATCAAAATTGTACTACTTAGGTACCACATAAGACATCTATGAGATACAAAACAATGACCTTATTTTTAAGTAGATCCCGGACTCCGAAGCTAAGGAATTTGGGTCGCTACCGAAAAAATGCTAGGATGATAATTATGATAATGCTATACATCACCCTTCTTAAGTTTAGACGACCTCTGTGGCGTAATGGTTAACAAGCCTGACTGCTACGAAGAGGTCTAGGGTTCGAACCCCGGTCAGGTCAAGATGAAAATTGTCTTTTTGATTGGCCTGGGTCTTGGTTGTTTATTTGTATATGTATTTGTTATAAAATATAGTATCGTTAAGGTATAAATAATCCTACAAGTCTCGAACTTACTTTGAGGCTAACTCAATCTCTGTGATTGGTCTCTTTTCTTTTACTCTTAGAGCATTAAACTAACATACTTAATCGAAATCCAAAGATAAGCTCATTATTCCTTCAAAAATCAACTCATAAGTAATATTTTCAAGTCTGAATATCCTTCGTTATTGCAACTTGTAGTTATTCAACACTATGAAAGTTTCTCAAAGAGCACAGTGAAGAGATATCCAACTAGACTATGCAATAGAAAAAGAACTGCAAACGATGGCGAAAAATAAAACTAGATTCTGAGAATTTTGACTACAAACGACTTCCTCAGGGTCCTCAAATCACTAACACAATTAAATTGACATATTTTCAGAATCATATTCCAATTACGCGATAAGGTTAATCGACTGTACATTTTTGAATGGTTCTTTAAAGTTGATTGTTATGTTTGTTAATCAATGTCTAAGTGATAAATAAGAGATGTTTTTCCAAAAAGGGTTGTTAAGAAATATGTCTTATTCTATCTTTACAAAAGAACTCAAACGCAATAGCTAGCTTTTGCACCCCAAGCGTTAAATTCTATGATATATTGCAATAGAGTCCGTGTATTTTATTACTGGTGGCACGTTAGTACTATTGAGTAGATATCTATTCTGTAGCGGTGGGTATAAGTTGTGCGTCCATTATTCCATTAAAATTTAAAAAAAAGCATTCGGGTGCAAACACCATGGGCCCTTTTCTGACTCAGTTCCACTTGATACGTTCGACATTATATTTGATACAGGTACCGTTGTAAGTTACAATCATTCCAGAATTCATGGAGAAAATGTTTTTAGCTTTCATTCTTGATGAAGAACCCAATTCGATCAAAGACACTACTGACAACTAATACACTCATTGTGTGGAAGAGATAATTCTTCGACGCCATATTCGCTAACAATGGATATTCAGCCTAAAGACAGGCCAGAAGCCGCACTTTTGTGAGGTCGCATTTTGTGGTACTTAGCCGAATTATTATACGGTTACCGGGGATAATTGAAATACTCCGCGAATTAGTCTCGAGGGATAATGAACACGTTATGTCGGCTTTTGCATAAAAATATTTTGGAATGAGTTTGTACGAGATAAATTGTATGGGGAAAACTTTTGACGTTATCTTTGAATATGATCGTGACTTTATTTTTAAGCTTTTGTAAAGGTAGGTTTATAAAATAAAAGTTACAAGATGAGCGTTTATAATGCCTTCAAAAACTAATGTGAGTCTATTTGTGGGAACAGATTATTGACTTTGAAATGTCCAAATTGTTTTATATTTTGTATATTCATAGCTGTTGGTTCTCCATAAACAGTGTTATAACAATATTCAGTGCGTTTATTTGAAGGTAGGTTTATTCTTACAATATGGTGATTTGTTCGTTTATTCTCAATATAGCATATTGCTATAACTTATTGACTTCATTCAACTTAAAAGCGCCAGTGGAGAAGAAGCGGCGCCATAAGTTCCACTGCAGCATTTTCTCCAAAAACGTTAATGTTTAAAATTTTAGTCAAAACTTATTATAGAGGAATTTACATTTGCGTGGAATATTTTTTATAGTTTGAACTTAAATTCGTTTTAAGTTTTGTTTTAGTGTGAGCTTTATATTAATTTGTGGACTATGATAGATACGATTTGAAATCACTACCTTTCGTTATGGGAATTAAATGATTATCACAGATGGCGGAGCGCCTCACCAGACCCTGTCCCTTGTGGTAAACGAATGCCCACTTCGCTGTTTTTCTTTTGAAATGGTGGAAATCACAGAATTTAGATTTAAAGCCATTTACGCCTGCTACCGCAAACTGGTTGAAGTACTTGGACATGGAGATTGTTCCATGCAAGAAGGATGCCATACGGAATTATAATGATGATGACTACCTTTTATTGGAAAGTTATTTGACAGATAATAAAACACAAAGCCCTGTAAATTTTATCATAATTTGACCTATCTAAGTTAGGATGAGGCTGTGATTCAGCAAATGATTTATATTTGTCGCAAGGTTATGTCACCGTTCCCCGCATAGGGTTATCACGAATAAGATATTATTCACATTTAATGTTAGTCTAATAGCGGTTAAGCCCTTGTGAATGTTATACAACTATTTCTACAGAACTTCAAAACTTTATTCAATTAGTCACTATGGAACTAATTAATATTATATTTCTGTTTTATTTGAGAATTTTACTAGAATAAGGTTTGTAAATAAAACATGTTTGTAGGAGTGTAAGAAGAAATGAAAATTGCGTGCCAAAATACTTTTTTAAATAAAGATCAAACAAATTATATGTATACTCTCACTTCCTATCGCATGCCATCCCTCTTCCACTAATATTATAAAGCCAAAAGTTTCTGTGTATGTTTGTTACTTCTTGACGCTCAAACGGCTGGGCCAATTTTTATGGAATTTGGTATGGAGGTAGTTGATACCTTAGATAAATACAAACGGAACTTTTTATCCACAAAAATACGCGATACCGTAGGTTTTGTCAAAATGACTGATAGTCAATGGCGAGTTAGTAAAGTAGAAGTGAAAAAAAAGTAGAAGTGCTGTGTATGATAAACCGCGGGTAATATCGCGAGGTGCAGCTAGTATGTTAAAAGATAAACAGCGAATAACCAAATAAATCTTTACCATGTATAAAATTTATTCTATATATATTTCCGTGCAAAGTTAATGTAACTTACTGCGAATAATTTATTTGGCTTGTGTTCAAAAAGCTAACCTGCAAACGGAGTAGATTACGCTTCTCGAACGTTATGATAATATTTCAATGTTGACAGCCCTGATCGTTGTCTATTCATACGTCGTGCGGTGTAAAAAATGTGTTTCCCTCCAAAAGGCGAAGGCAGAACAAGGGGTTATAATTTATGGTCTGGAACTGCGTACACACATGTCATTCTCTGCTTCTTTGCTTTAGTTAATATTTTTGAGATACTTGCGTCCCCGCTTGTTACCGATTTTACGATACTAGTAAGTATTATAAAGTTTTTACGTGTGCCTTTTTCCTGCTTTAAATTTATTCCAAGTGTGTGAGTAGCTACCAATGGTCACACAGTAGCAGTAGTTTACTACTGAACCAATTTAATAAAACTTGGTTTAAGACAAGACAGACGTAAGCTACTTTTTATTACCTTAAAAGAGTTCTACGCAAGCAAAGCTGCGGAATGCATCTTGAACAGCTAGTAAAATCATAAGTCAAATTAACCCCATATCATGACATGATATAAAATATACAAGAATGAATACGTCATCGTGTATTCATTCAACTCGAAAGTCAAAGGGTGCTTGATAATGTGAAATTGTGCGGAAAACACGGATTTTCGTAACAGCTCTTTATATGTTCGAATCATTCATCATATGTAATTTGAAATTGATAGATATTCAAGATCTTTAGTGTATTACTATTAGAATTTTATTTTTGCTAATTAACTTATGAAAAATAATATACTTTTATTTTGTTTGAATAGATTATCTCATATTTTAGGTTTTTAGGGAGCATAGCAAAAGTCAAAACTTCAAAACGTTAAGACCATACCTTGGTGAACACTAGCGCCACCATCATTCAAAAATCATTATTCCCTGAAAACACAAAACTGTTTAAAATTAACTTCAGATCCAGAACCTTAATTGCATAACACGTATTTTTTGATAACTTGTGTTTTCAATGAATATTGACTTTTAAATGATGGTGGCGCTAGTGTTCACCAAGATATAATTTTAACGAAGTTTACTACAATTTTAGACTCGGGCTACATTGCATATAGCCCGGGAAATAAAATTAACATTTCTTTGTATAATTTGTTGTTTAACTGACGTCAGGCCCTTTCTGGGAATGCTGGTAATGGCAGCTACTACCTACGACTACTCTATTTGCCCGTTTCACAACATCTAGAGAAGGGAGTCAATTCCAAACCCCGAAACCTGATGGCCAAAATACTACTACTATTGAACATAACAAACACTGGAATAATTGATTCCCCACACGTCCCGGCTCCTAAGAAAACATTAATTAGATTTCTTATCCCTTAGGATTCACCACGCGGTAGTTTTGTTCTAATCCAATACAGCCCAACGGTCATAACTTTGGAAATTCGATTTCCAAACTTATTACGTCCGACTTTAAACCTAGAGTCCCTTGGGGTTTGAGACTGGAGTTTAAAATGTAAGTCTGTCCCTCCTCCATAGCTCAGCTGTTTTAAGTATATATAGTTATAGAAAAAGTAAGCAAGTTTTGGTTGTTATTGGCAAAAATTAAACTAATATTTGCCAATAACTTTTACCAATAATTTTTAAGAATTTTGGTATAGGGAGAGACCCGAGTTTACTTTTTGGCGGGATTTAATGAAGTACCAGGCAGAACAATAACTAGTTATAACGTGTTCTTAACAACCATAGATATAACCAAAAAAAAATTCAAACAATTCGGCAGCAGCCGCGATTTTGTAATTTTAAGTGTATGTCAACAACGGAATTATATTCGTATTTTAGTCCAAGATAAATGTAGTACGCTCTCTCACGTCTCGATTTTATCGCTGATCTTGCACTAAAATACCTCATTTATTTAGGATAGAATTATACTCTGGACGAATACAACTCACGCCTTTGAGTATTGAGATATTATTTATTGCCGTGTACATATTTACATGAAAAAAATATATATAAAAGTACTAAAAATTTGTGCTATTATTTTTCTTTAAATATTAATCTGTAAAAATCCCTCAATAAAGTCTTATAAAAAGTTACATGAAAATACGAGAAACTCCAGCGTTTTAAACTCCAAGAAACCTCTTAAAGGAGAATTTCTGTTAAATTTGCGACTGACCGACTTAAAGGCTGAATAACTACTTGTACGCTCGGCTCGGAAATGAAATACTCTTATTTCTAACTACAGACTTAAAGAACTATCTAATTTGTTTATTTTTACTAGTGCAATAAAGAATTTTTGTCTTGTCTCGACGAACTTCTGGTGGCTTACTACCATCTCTTAAAAACATTCAAGAACGAGTGAGTAAGCGAGACAGCGCAATACATGATGTAAGGCGACATCTCCCTTACTCAATCGTTTTTGCATAGTTCTTAGAGATGGTAGTAAGCCACCTGGTATTTACATCATGCCGGCAGAAGACATGAGTTAATTAATATTTATTTTTATTTCTTAATTAAGTGAAGGTAAATATTTTGCTAACCCACAGAGCACAGATCAACTTCTTTCTTCTTTCGAAATCTTTGCGACTTACAATGCGAGAGTGACATGAAAATTCCTTTGTTTGTGGCATAACCTCGTGTATTCGTGTGTAGATTTGTACTATCCCTCCACCTCCCACGGCTCTACCAACCTCTCGTTATACGAGCCGAATCTCGGGAGAGTGCGATGTGCTTGCATTTCGCATCTCCATCCAGTCGCACCTGCTTATTCTCCCTACAAGTTCTATCTATGTAATCATTGCATTTTAATAACTCTCATCCATCTTTAGGGGTCTTACGTTTATACGTACGCCTCGCGTGCCTTCTTCTCGGCCTGAGGTCAGCCGTAGAACTGTACTGTAGGATGTTAGCTGTTGCTAGTAGCACTTATGTATGTACTGTAAGATATTGAATTTGATGTAATAAATAGTATTAAAATTGTAGCTAATAGAGGAATTCGTGTTTTAGGTTCCTAAAAATATGTACGAGTGATTAAAAAACATGAACACGGCTGCTTTAGATAATTAACATTACAAATTTTTTTTTATAAGTACCCTATATTCCTATTATTATTGATGATCAACATTTATGAACCATTAAAAAAAATATTAACTCGATTTCCCTGATCGAAATTTACCATCCATAGTTTTACATTTTAATTAAGCTCACAAATACAGATTAACATTAGCATATAAAAATTTTATCTGCTGAAATAAATAATGTACATTTTATAAAACATATTTCCTTCAACAATAATCTGCTCCTAGCACCTTACAAGTTTATGAACAAACATACATTTTCCCTTTCGCTACTACCATCTATAAAACAGCATATTGAAGTGGCGTAAGCACCAATAAAACAGGTAAAAAGGAGGAAAATAAAGAAAAGCTATGATTTTCTTGAGTAGAATATATTGGCCGGAATTCATGCAGTATTTGTAAAAGGCACGCAACGACTTGTACTTCATAATAGTGTAGTGTTTATTTGTATACTATACTAGCTTTTTCCCAGGATAAAAGGTATCCTATGTCCTCCTGGTTCAAAGCTACCTCCACACCAATTTTCAGCCAAATCAGTTCACCCGTTCTTGTGTTATAAATAGTGTAACTAACACGATTTTCTTTTATATATATAGAAGAAGAAGATATAAAGTGAATAGGTATTTAGAACGTATAGGTACCTATTTATGAAAATCAGTTACCCCAAAATAATAATCAATAACCAAGGGGTCATTAAAGATCAAATATATACCTATATTTATTTCCACGATACACTCGTTGACACGGCGACTACTCAAAAAAATAATTATGTTTATTTTACGGTTTGTTCCGCGTGAGTGAGCCATACTAAATGATTATGCTTATTGCAAGTGACAATATCAAAACGCTAACGAATGTCGACAAGAACAAAATGTGTGGGATTCACATAAAATAAAATAAAAAATAAAATAAAATAGCCCTTTATTCTACCAATAAATTTCATTATTATATCAATTATATGTTGTGTAGACATTATTTGCAACAATTTTCTTTTTTTTTTTATAAAAACAATTATATGATTTTAAATAATTATTCCAAACAATAGTTATTAACAAAATAAAATTTTAGATTTTTAGTATTCATATTAGCGTTATATAAAAATTAAAATTTTGTACATATACATGTTACAAGAAATTCACAAAGCAATTTTTTTGATTTTTTTTATTAATCACATTTATTAAGTATTTATTTTTATTCAAATTACAACCTGTATATAATTTTGTAAATTTATTTAATAAAATATAACATTCATCAGAATACAGAATATTACATTAAAGAAATATTAAAAGGGATTCACATAAGCTGCGGTAAATAACGTGGTCAATCTTATGTCAATCCCATACATTTTTTTCTTGTCGTACCTCGTTAACGTTTTGCGATTGTGACTTTGGCCTAAGCCCCTTGAACAGACAGACAAATACAAACACTTTTTATTGCATTGCTCCACAAAAACAAAAGATCATATTCTAATGTTTATTAACTAAACCCTTCAAACGAAAAAGCGTATAAGTATCTCCAAAACACATGCTTTCTTACATTCAACATTACATGAATTCTACTTATCCTTTTTAATATACTCGCAATGTTTCGCATGAACAAACATGCCTTTCAAATTTTAAACATTCACAAAACGACTCACCGTCAAAGGTCACGCTGCTGAAATATTTAAAATGGCGGCATTCTTTCGTATATTTTGTATTATTTTGCATGGCAGCATATTGAAACTTCAACAATGTTTGGAATTGGAACTTCTGTCGACAGAAAAGTCAGCGTTCCTTTATTATCTGGTAAAAAGTCTCATTTTTAACCGACTTCAAAAAAAGGAGGAGGTTCTCAATTCGTCGGAATGTTTTATTATACATAATCAAGTGGTTTGCTTCGGCTGGTATATGTCGAATTGTGTCGTAAAAAGACTTCATAAAAAGTTCCGCCTTATGGGCCACCATACACGTTTTAAAAACAGCAGACAAAGTACATAGTAATACGTCTCAAACAACCTGCAAATAACGTTGGGAACACCCCTGGGTTTTGCAGCAACTAGCTAAAAAGTAATCTACCTAAAAGAGCTAAGAAGCTCTAGAGTTATACAATAAAAGCCAGAAATGTGTGTGCAAACTAATGGTGGCATGATGGGACTAACAGTAGTGGGTGGGCGCTGGCCGGCTGTAGTTTGCATGAACTAACGACGGAAACAAGCAAAGTATTTTGACTTTGACTTCCGCAAAGTAACAGCTACATCTATAGTTAAGTATGGTTTAGTGAAATTATTTGTAAACTTATGACCCTAAAGTCTAAGCGCTTAAAATATCGCTATCGATAAAGGTAACGCCAATAGAAGTGAAGCTACAAATTCAATTTCGTTAAACCGAGAGAGAGCCTCGATTTAACTCGAGTAGATTATTGTAAGGCTCCATCGTAGCGAATAGTCTTAGGTAACAATTTGCACTACATTACTTAAGAGCTTTCTAGCGCTGCCCCAATAAGTTATTTTATTTTCAGACTTCTGTAAGGCGGAGTGGAGACCGTGGGGCGAAAAACGCCCAAAAAGGAGACAAGACATATAAGTATAGAGATACAACACGCACGAATAAACACATGTGAATATCAATGCTCTACTGGTAGCGAGTAACCGGAACTAATCAAGGTTTGCTATGACCTAGTGTTCCTTGAGTTAATTTACCCCTTCTATGTAATTTCTCTGCAAAGACAATAAATAGGTTGGTCTGACGACATTGAAAGAACAGCAGGTGTGAAGGGGATAGAGATTGACAAAGACACAGAAACTACATAATCAGAGCACAAAAATCACATAATCTGAAGGAGGACTAGCCTTGTGGTCGTAAAAAGCTGAAGAGAAGGTGTTTTTTTTAAGAATTGAGAAAGATATTTTTTGAATACTCAAAACACAATTAGTTTCCCAATACGTGATAATTACGTATGTTTATCATACAGGGCGACTGTTTGAAAATAGGCAAATATTCACATTATCTTTAACGCAGAATGCACGTCTGTGAGACTCAACTAATCTTTGTAAAAAATAAATTGAAACAGGAAATTAATACTTAAGCGAAAAAAAATTAAATAATGATGCGTAGTCCACAAATAAAACTCTTTTGCCTTTTCTCATTATTACACAATTAAGAAGTTAGTGATATCACCCCTTTTACGAAAAGGTAAAATAAGGTGGCAATTAAGGTTCTGACTGTCGAGGGTTCCCACTTAGAGTTAACTGAACTTGATAAGAAGACATTTGCACTTCTCCTAATTTAGAAAAACACAATACAAACTTTGTTTTTCATTTTAATTAAAAACAGCGTTGGAATAATGTAAATTAAGGAAGGAAATTCCGCGTGTTGATTATACTGTACAAGAAAGCTAGCTAACTAGACTAGACTTATCAGGTACCTATTTTAAAAGTTGACTCGTACCTACCCCTACTTTTTTAGATTTAATTAGTGATTATAATATATTTGTTGTTAAGTATTTAGTTGTATAATATAATCTAGACCTAGATGTTGAGAGAGATTATTATTAAATGCATTTGATAACCTAATCCAAAAGGCTTAAGTAGAGTCAAAAAATACTGATACTTTTTTATATTCATGTTGGAAATTACTTTCTTCTAGATATCTATTCATCGCTTGATGTGAGTATGTATAGCCTCTTAGGTGTTGCATTTTGAAGCTGTTAGGAGAGCGTCAGTCCAGCGGATTGGTGGTTTGCTCCTAGATTATGTTCCCGAAATACAGTGCCCCTAGTATGAGTTTTTCTTAACGCATACGCTAGCGACTGCGTTAGGATTTTTTATGAAATTTCTTAATTGTCTTACTATCCGCCAGAGGCGCTGTACAGGTTTGCCATACTAAATCGCTAACGCAGTCGCTAGCGTCTGCGTTATGAAAAACTCATACTAGGGGCACAGTCAACCATACCTACAAAGCCCATATAATATATAAGCTTTGTACACGGTTGACATTTTTTCGTGGTGTGGTATACCATACCCTATCTTAAGTTATTAGGCTGCTGTATAAAAGCTTTATACAGAGAAAATACTCACTCAGTTGTTGAAGAAGAAAAAACTGAGTAAGAACGAAGTGCATCTCTTATGTAGTTAGTAGTAGGATAAAGGGCTTTTTTATTTTTGGTTTTATTTTTATAAAATGAACACAATAGGAATCGGAGCAGCTCTGTGTAATACGTCGTCGTATCGAATCGCTATCAATCGGTTATCGGCTCCACGAAAATGGAATTATCGAGGGACGTGCAATACCGACAGGCGTCGCTGCCGCAGCCGGAAATTGGCGGGGAAAAATGGGAGAACTAACTTGTACTGGCGATCTCTTGTTTAATTTTTCTATTCTGTGCTTTTCAGCCAAATGTAACAAGAGGATCTTTAAACTTTAAGGTATGTGCATTGTGCACTACCTGTAGACAATCATTAATATTTATAAAAAAAATAATGGTTGTCTGTTGGCGTGACAATGTCAAACATGATAGATGCAGCACGAACCAATCTGAAACGAAATAATAAGCGTAACGGGACAATGACGTCATCTTTTTCGTGCATGCAGCCCGTAGTATAGTTATTAGACGTTGTCACGTCAAAACATTTCACATACGATGAGATATATAAATTGTATTTTTAAACAATTGGGTTAATAATATATCCGTTTAGATAGAGACGCGTTCACCATAGTATAACGCATGCAGACGGCTCTGAACAAAATTGACAAGCCCTCTTATTATGGTTTATTATATGTCTTCAATGACTAAGAATAAGTTCGATGATTTACGTAGCTGTATGAGATAACCGCTGTAAAAATAGACCAAAAAAAGATTAAGAAACAGAGGGTGAACTTCCTTGTATTAAGAACGGCATTCCTAAAGAACCTAGGGTAGCGGCTGCTGGTAATGGAAATAAGCCAAATCTTACCTATATATTATAATATCTTTATCATCGTAGTAATCAATGATACGAAACCGGAACTACTTAAAAGAGAAATCAACATTCTTCTTAATTATAGGTACTTCGAAGTCAGCTGATATTACTAACCGTTTGTCAGTATTTAAGACCAAAATCAATGAGAAGAGAATTATCGGGGGATATTAAGATATTAAGACATCACGTTTTAGCAATCCAACATTATAACCAGAAAAACGATGAGAGAAAAGTGCCGAAAACAGGTCACTTATACACAATGTAGGTCTAAAATTAAATTTAAAATTATTCTTGGAAAAATAAAGTCAAACGAAAATGAATTATTCTCAACATAATAAATCTTTAACGCGATTCGTTGGTTTTTTAGACAATTTATTAGCTTCTATTTTGGATTTAAATGGACGGAGTGAGGGTTATAAATTATTCTTAGGCAATCTGATGGTTGGGGATTAACGATTTGAAATTCTCAAGTCAAAGAGACTAGGACTATACTTGTCATTTTTTTTTACTTAATTTTATTTGTTTAATTAGCAGGAGTGGATATATACTAATTTTTTTTAACCGACACCGACTTCAAAAAAAAACTAAATTCGACCGTATATATGTTTTTTAAAATAAAATTTAATTAATCTAGATATAATTCTAGACAAATATTCCATACGCTAGACAAATATCTTTGTCTTTCTTTCTAAATCTTTCCTTATTTCATCACCAACAACCGCTTATCCAGGTTCAGGTGCTCTTAAGTTGTAAGCATTCAAACAAACAAACTCTTCAGCTCTATTATATAAATAGAAAACATAAAGATATATTATACAATGTTTTAACTATGAAGTATATAATTGAATATAGTTTACGAAATCGAATAACGAGATAGACATTGAACACAAATCATTAAAATCTCATGGATTTTAATTTTGATTTAAACTATTATTCAATGTCTATCTGGATACAAGTTTATTTGGAAAAATTGTTCAGTATAGTGGTCTGTATCTGCCCTTAAAATATTTGCAGTTGATTTGTGTCCACCTTATATATTTATTTAAGTATGTATGTACTTATGTATCTTTGTTTATTATATCATAATATTCTAGTGCACGCCTGTTACCCTTTTCTTCTCGTTTCCTCTCTTGGGTCTGCTGGAAGAGGTTTCTTTAGAAATAAGCAGCACCCTTGTACTAATTTCTATGTTCTTTTCTTTTGTATATTTTTCTGTGTACATGAATTTGAAAATAAATAAAATAAATAAATAATTATTTACATGTGGAACAATAGGTTTCAATAAATTAAGCCATTAAAATCCTGAAATGATATCAAAGCTTCATGGCGATTTTCCAACGGCTATGTGTGGATTAGCAATTATCGTAATAGGCTGCAATCACCCGTATGATTATGGCCGACTGATCGGATTCGGTCACAATTTGGCACCATATTATTGATATTTGAAATCTACCTATCCGTGACCGACTTTTAGAGGTAGATTTTCAATTGTTCGAAAACCATAGTATTACGAAATCGCGCGCGGTCTCTATAGGCAATTGTTTTTTTCTTCTTTCGGACAATTAAACTTCTTCATATAGCTTATTTTTAACCGACTTCAAAAAAAGGAGGAGGTTCTCAATTCGTCGGAATGTTTTATTTTTTTATTGATTTTAATATACTGCATTTAGTTAACTAAAAAATATCTCTGTTGTCCAGTTTAGTCAGTCAATTTAATCTAGTCATAGGGACCTAATCGAAGTAAAGCGATGGAAAAATTTCACTTAGCATTATCTAGAGATTTTGGTGACAAAGATTAAAGTCACTTAACCGGCTCTGTATCACTTGCCAATACTAAATTTTGTTTATGAACACTTGGCGAATAATACCAATCCACCATCATTATATTTTGGAAAATAAATACAGCGCGGACAACATGAAATTTGACATTTCCGCCAAAGAAGGTTTTTTTTATTAGATAAACATGTCAAAAAATGTACTTCGTAGCTTTAAATGCCAAATAGCATCTCATCATAGCTTCTCATATATATATATATATATTTTTTCCTAATTACTTTTAAATAACATTTGTTTTGTTGAAGAAAAATAAATAAATCATTGTACGGTTATCAAAACAAGCAATGTAATTTTTTCTTTTAATAATGTTTTACTAACTAATAAACATTATAATTTCTAGGAATACAAATGGCATTTTTAACTATTATCAAAGCTATTTCTATATTCTTATATGGGTACAAGTTTAAATTAAATTCTACATATTTTACAAATTTCATTAATATAATTTTTGTTTTTGAATGTTTTGCATGGTAGAATATGATAGAATAAAAACAAATTGATAAAGAAAAAATAATTTTAAGTGAAAAAATCCTTTTAACAAGTTACTTTGCAATTGTCTCCTCAAAAGATAATTATTTTAATTTTAATATTCCAATTGTCAGGTTGTTCAAAGATCTGGTAAAACTCCTTTAATTGCTGAACTTCGCCAGCCTCCAGCGATAAAATGGCGCGAAGGGTTGTGATGGCAATGCCGGAGGATGGCGGAATTAATTTGCACATTTTCATTTCGTGTCACAGATTGCTGATCTTAACTGAATTTATTATTTGTATTGATTTTTATGACCATTGACATTTCAGTCAAAATACTTATTCTTAGTATCTAATTTTGGAAAAACTTTTGAAAACTTTTGGAAATTATTTGCTATTGCTCTTTACTAATATGGCGTCGGAATTTCTATTTTCTTTAGTTTCTTTAGCTTTAATTTTATAAATGAAGTATTATAAATGAAGAATTCACTCCACAGGCTACGGTAAAAACTTTCACAAGTCAATCTGTATCGTAATAATAGTAGAAATATTCGAAATTCGATAACTTGATACCAAAATGTCTTGATTTTATAACACGTATATAGATATCGTATTGCCCGCCAGATGGTGCTACATTTCAATATTGGAGTACACATCATATTGAATATCGGCTCTTATCGACTCGATTATCGAATCCATTTTCGATTCGAGCACCGAATATTATCTTTGATATTAGTTTAAGTATTTCCTTTAGAAGTTTATTAGGAGCTATTATTTGTTACCTACATGCATATATGATATGCAATGAGTATAATTTTGATCACAAAAATAGTAGTCTATAATAAATCTATGGTTATGATACATAAATTAGTGATGGGGAAGATATCACTAAAATAAACAGATTTACTTCACAATTAATCAATATATAAATTAAATTTTATTTCGGAGCAGGCGGATATTTTTTTCTTTATTGACCTGTGTTGTCCCACTGCTGGGTGGCCCTTTGTTCCGTCGCATATTTGTTTTATCTTAAGTAATTCGTTAAATAGACATGTACATCGTACAACAAATTTCGTGTTGTGAAATTTTTCTCATCTTCTTTCAGTTGAGAATCATCGTAATGGAAGAATGAAAAAATTAAAATCCCTTTGACAACGTTCCTAACATGTTTTTAAAAATGACAAAAAAGATAATACTACTTGGCCGTCGGTGCGCCGAGTTAAAAATAAACCAAAATAGTATATATCCTTATATGCATAGACTTTATTATCGCCTGGATTAAACCCAGTGCTGCAAAACAATTGTTAGTAAAAACATTTCCATTTCTCGTTTGCTTAACCTCTTAAGTAAAAAATAAAGAGAGCATGGAACGATGACACATTGATATACTTAAGAACAAAATCGTATATGAAATATAAGAAATTAAATTTACAAAAATATTAATTTAAGTTTTCAACAAAGACAAAATGCACACAACCTTACTTCATCAAAACTAACTTCTAACCCCCTCATTCATAAAAATTAACAAACGTTGTTAAGCCTATTTTAATAAATATGTCTTTTGCCTCGTTTTTTCACATTATTATTATTATCAGAGTAAGAGCAATTTTTTGTTATTCCAACAACAATAAAACAAATGAAAGGATCCTCATCCTACACATAAACAGGCAGAATGCAGATTTTTAAAAGACAATCATTGATGACAAAAAGATCATTATGATTTTGATTGTCTTTTAAAAAAAAATCGATTTCCAGAACGGCCGGTTGGAAGCGGCCTGCATTCAGTGCCTGCCTGCGACCTGCTTCAGGTCATCTGACCATCTGGTCAGTGGGCGTCCGACGCTACTAAAAGACACTGATTAACTATTGCATCTATAGAAGTCAGCTCTACAATATTTTTATTTTGTGTATAAAGGATGGATAGAAACATTGTTTTTTAACGGTAGTCTTTGTTTGCGTACATAAATATGCATGTAGATTTATCCGCCTCGTTTTGTTTTTGCTTCTTCGGATTGCATATCATTTTAATATACAGAATACATAACGTGACACATGTAAGAAATATAAGCTTCGTTATTAACCAAGTCAAATCCGCGCGCTAAAGCGAGTCAAGCATAAAAGCAGAGCGATAACTTTCGTAATCCCTAAATATCTCATGGATCTATCCGATTTTCTCACTATTCTCAGCAAATCCGTCGGCAAGACGCCCCTATTGCTTAAGATTGAGTTATAAATAAGGGCAAGGGAGCACCTGGGTTATTGCTCGTCGATGGATAGCTTGAGAGTGACCTAAATGACATTATAGTGCTGGACTGAAATATCAAATTCAGAGAAATACTCATAAATGTTATGCGATTATAGCAGGGTGCAATTTTCATAAAATTGAATTAGTGGTGTATTTAGTGTAAATATTTGAATTTAGAACTCTACATGATGTACAAATACGAGTAAGTGTGTGCACTATGTAAATAAAAATCTTTATTTTCAACCAACTTCCAAAAAAGGAGGATGTTCTCACAACTCAGTTAAATGTTCTTTTTAGTTTGTAATTTATCGATTTGAAATATAACTTTATTCACAGGAAAACGATGTAAATTTAAATAAAATAATATAAAATAATTATTTCAGATTAATTCTGATAGTTCACCTAAGACTTTTGTTTTTGAAACTGCCTACCCGTGCGGGAGAGAAGCATGATGATATGTATGTATGATACCTTGACCTAGCGCGCTGTCCTCATAAGATGTTTCGCCTTATCCAATAATATTATTGTCTCTCTCATTTTTCAAACCTAATGCAAGATGCCATTGGTTTAAAAAAAAAAGTATGCCTCGCGCGATTCGAATTTTTTTTAAAGATGCCACAACGAACATATTATATGCACACCACTGCTGTCCAGTATCTGTTTGAAATAGAGGTCAGTAATACTGTGCAGATATAGGGCTTTGACTGCGACAAATTGATTGGGTTGTTCTGTGGTGGCTTGATGAAAGATGTTAAAGATTTCGTTTTCATCAGAAAATACGATATATTTCGGGTAACTTCGATTTTAATATTATAGGTTATTGATATTGAATATAAATAGAAAAATTTCGCAAATTATTTTTTGTCTCTATTCCCTTTGGCAAGGAATCATTGTATTTAAGTACGTTTAAGACTCTAAAACCAGCATTGCATTGCAATTATATATAGTGAATTAAGGATGCAAATAGTCAAGGTAAATTGCTAAATATGTCTTAAAAGTATTAAGCTACTGTTTCATATACAAGATAGACCAAGCTTAACAGTTTAGTTGAAATGACTAATATATTGATATATATTATCAAAATTAAACTACTAAGCGATCAAAATTAAATCAGCGTAATGATTATCAGATCGGCCATGAAACTCATTACAAGTCGATCGTTAATTAAGGCTTTAACGCGCAGAAAATTACATCGACCCTGTAAGCTGAACTCAATTAATCACGCCACGCGCGTCACTTCATTGAAATTGTAGTTAGTTTTGTATTGTGACGTCATTCATCATCACAGCGTTTATTCGGTAACATCCCTAGCCGCACGGCTTTGTAGCCCAAAGTCCTATATGGCCCACGCAGGCGGAGCCTCGGGCAACAGCTAGTTTTTTTAAAATGATTAGTGAATGAATAAATAAACACTAAATTGCACCAATTACATCAATACATAATTGTATTGTACAGGATCGAAAATAAAATTAGTAAAAAGGCGGATTTATCGCAAATGCAATTTCTTCTAGCCAACTTTAGGTATACAAATACTCAAAAATTTGGACGGATAATACTTAACAAGATTTACTGACAGTTGAAACATTATATAACCACTGTTAACATAAACAATAAAATCAAAGTATGGTGAGCAGAATTGTAATTGATCAAATTAGCTTGTTTTCGCAAACAACAGCAAATGCTAATTTGTCTTCATTATAAAATCGATACCGAAACTTTCTGGCAACAGAAAGTTATTTTCAACTTGTGTTTATGTGGAATTATGTAGACAATCCCTATGTCTGTCTTCACTAAATAACAACAAATTTAATACAAGACGACATTTAGTAAATGCCTATTTAAGGCATGTTTACTTCTTTTTTTCGTTTCAAAACTTAGTTAGTTATGCGCTTTTTGTAAATTAATCAAATAAAATAAGGTAGATTTTACGATTAAATAAATAATTTTGGTTTTTGTTTCCTTAAATCCTAGTTTATTTCTGAGTTTTGTTAACGCCAGATATTGTGATCATCTGACAGATATATCTCCACTTCAAGTCAGTCTCTTGGTCGGTTGTTATATCATGATTAGTATCAATGTATTCCCAGTTAGTAGTTGCAGTTGATGAAAATAATAAGTGTACAAATTGTTTCCCGGGTTTCGGCACCAAATTGTACGGAACAATAAAAACTGAGTATTTTCCATGCACTGAATTAGTTTCAAAATATTTATTTGTACGAGTACAGTACGTACATATTAAAATGCACAGTAAGAAGGGCAGTGTTGCCACTTACATAATTGTGTGGGCAAGTACAATTTATATCATAATTATAAATTGTACTTGCCCACACAATACATAGGTAGACATAGATGAGGGAGTGGTGCGCTTCAAGGTGGTCCCCCGTGATAGGAACAATTTTTAATACTCCTATCTTCACCGTAATTAGTACAAAAACGTAGACGCAGACTGGTTAATCCTTAGCTGAAATTTTTATTACTTGTGCATTATTAGAAAAAAATAATTCAGCGACATCGGAATTCTTAATCCGATTGAAAGGTTTAAGCAGAAAAGCCTGTTTTAATGACACCAATACAAATGTTTTTCTGAATAAGCTTACGTATCTTACTTTAAAATTAGATCCCAAAATAACTCCCAGAATCAATTATCTTACATGATTAATTATTTAGCGAAGTTTAAACAAATCACGAGAATACGTGATCCGAGTATACATTGTCTTTCTCATATACATATCTACATAAAGAGGCTTATAAATATAATAAAATGGACCGATAGCAAAGTTATCACGATTATACCATTTATTTATTTTATTTTGAAAAAATATTTTGATATAAATAACAAAACATTCATAAAATTACAGTGATATGATTTACAAAATTATTATGATATTTTTTTAAAGTAGTTGATTTTTTTTAATGTAATGGTAAGTGGTAACTGTAGCCTATGAACACTGCGGCACCAAATGATTTCACTTATATGCGGAAAAAGGTTTGAGGAATTTATTTCTTTTGATTTGTGAGATCGTTCGAATAAAGTTGAATTAGGATCTCCTACCTAATAAATAAAGAAGCAATTCAGTTAACAGGCTCGTCACCGCGTCTATTATTGCAAACTATTCCAGACGAGTGGTTCTGTGCGAGTTTCGGAACCCTCGAAGCGCTCAGGTGGAAACAATACAATGGGCAAACTCTACGCCGTAGACTTGCTACGCCGTAACTAGGTATATCTACATCAAACCCAATAGGCTTATGAAACTTGTCACGATTTAGATATATAAATAAATAAAAAAAATACAAAATAAATATACCTTACATATTTGAAATATTATTTACTAGATGTTGTCCGCAGCGTCGCCCGCGTGGGACTCGATTATATGGCGCCCAAAAGTATGTTTGATATTGAGCCTATGTTTGACCTCTGGTCCTTAACTATATGCATACCAAATTTCTCCATAATCAATCCAGCGGTTTAGCCGTGAAAGCAAAACAGACGGAAAGAGAGACAGATTTTCGCATTTTTAATATTATTCTTAGTATGGAAGTATGGATATGCTACCGGTTGTGGTAAAACAAATCTATTATTTGTACAATACTATTAGACATCAGTAGTATGAATGAAGCTAGTCTTCGTATACCAGCTACGCCGTAGTCCGTAGAGATACTACGAAAGCTACGCCGTAGGCTTCGTAGGCATGCTACACCAGTCTCTTCGTTTTGAATTCTTTGACTCTTTTAAATCTGTTTAATGTTTTGTTTTGAATATTTCGAAGTGTACCTATTTGTAAGTTTTGTTTGTACTTGTAAGGTGATGTGTTTTTACAAAGACAAGTAAAATTTTGAAGTCATAGATTTAAAAAAAATTGCGTTATAGCCGCGTTCCTAGTTCTATGTTTGAAGTTGAAATTGAGTTGATATATTGTGAAAAAAGTATTTTAGAAATCATTCGACACACCGATTTTCAAGTTTCGAATGGTAAGGTTAGGATTTTTAAAAACCGCACATAATTGTTCCATTTTCCTTTTAAGGTACGAGTACATGAAAGTCACAAATGTAATTTTCCTTCTTTGTTATTTTTGGTACCATTACAGCGACTCACCCCGTAAAATTACATTATGGTTTACCATTACTGTTGTTGTTCTCCTTGTTTATCTTTGTTATTACCTTATCTTTGTGGCCATAATAACGAATGTTTCAAGGGTGGTTTGATCTTCACAAAGTGTTCATCGTCATCATCAGTTATATTGTCATTGTAATAATGGTTTTTGGCTTAAAAATATTGTATATCATTACTTCTTCTTTTCGAGTCATAATGGCTATATGGACTCTATTTTGACTTTGCCCAGTACTTGGCCACCTCCACTGCCCGGTCGTTTACCTCGTTCAAGTCCTCCATTGTGCAGGAAACAGGGCAGCTAGGGCACTACAAAAGGTGAACCATCGACTGCACAGCGCCGCACACATAGGCTGCTGTGAGAGAAACCCCACCTAGCACTGCTCTCCCGGCATCTTCCGACACGCTCTAAGTCTGTTGAGTTGTCAGTTATATCATTACAAGTAGCCCGACACTTGCTTCACTACGTATAAAGTGAAATAAATGAATAACCGCTCGACTGATTTTGTGTAA
Source organism: Apomyelois bistriatella (assembly GCA_947044815.1). Classification (NCBI taxonomy): domain Eukaryota; kingdom Metazoa; phylum Arthropoda; class Insecta; order Lepidoptera; family Pyralidae; genus Apomyelois; species Apomyelois bistriatella. The sequence continues at coordinate 3,646,523 of OX345705.1, forward strand.
ACTTCACATAAACCATCTACTAAATAGTCCGAACAAAGCCTAAACATTTGGTTGGGATAGGTGAGCCCGTTCTTCACTACATTGTATAAAACAAAATCGCTTTCTCTGTCCCTTTGTCCCTTTGTATGCTTAAATCTTTAAAACTACGCAACGGATTTTGATGCGGGGTTTTTTAATAGATAGAGTGATTCAAGAGGAAGGTTTTTATGGCCATTCGAAGCCGGGGCGGATCGCTAGTGAGTTATAAAATTACAACGAAAAGTAGCATTGATTTTTATATATATTGATTTGTATTTTCGGTGATGTTATAGACTAAGATCCTACTAATATTATAAACGCGAAAGTTTGTATGGATGTTTGTTGTTGTTGTTGTTTGTCAGGAAATTGGCTGAACCGATTTGGCTGAAATTTAGAATGGAGATTGCTTAGACCTTGGATCAACACAAAGGCTTATATTTTTTTCTCACAACAGCTAGTAAGGTAACAAATATATATTTTTAATGCAGTACCTGATGTTACATACTCCATTCTTGAAGATTATATAATATACTTACTAACATAGGTAATAAGCAATTCTAATAACATATAAGTGTATCTTATACGAATTAAAATTTAAACCATCATCATCATTTCACCCGCAGGCTGTCCACTGCTGGACATAGGCCTCCCCCAAGGATTTCCAAAATGACCGGTTGGAAGCGGCCTGCATTCAGCGCCTGGGGTCTGCGGGTCATCTGACCATCTGGTCAGTGGGTATACAAGGCAGCGCGAAAAATTAAAAAAATAATAATAATAATCTTATGTAAAAAAAAATAAAAAAAAAATTGATGATGTCTTGATAATAAGTTTCAGGACAAATTAATTTAACTAAAATCTATCAAAACAATAAAACAAACACCAAACAATAGACCCTGCGAAATCTCTCAAGTGTTATTATTTAGGCAACATCTGCCCGAAATCCTTAATTCATTGTCCCCGATGTTAATGAACAGTCCAAAATACAGTCAGTGAAACGGTAAGTGAAATGTCAGCGGTATTTCCCGTAGATAATTTAGTGAACAATAGACGCCCGGGGTCTCAACTCAAAGGATCCGGCGTGCCGCCGACAGAGGGAGCGATTGTTGGTTTGTTGCTTTATGTTTCAAATGAATTTTATAATCTACATTTGGCTCGAGTTTTGCTTCCGTGCGGGTTTATTAGGTATAGTATCTACAGATCTTCCAGTGGATTTAAGAGATAAACGTATCAACTAACCAACAAACTGTAGATCTAAATATAAATTGACTAAGAGGAATCAGGAGATATTTGATATTGAAAGGAAACTGTTTATTCTTAATATAGGATGTTTTTATCACTTATTGACGTCAATCATTACTTATATTAAGTTTACCACCACTTCCAAAGCGCAGGTGGAGAAGAAGCGGCGCCACGAACTCCACTGCAGCATTTTCTCCAAAAATGTCAATTTACAAAATCAATCGTCAAACAGACGAATTTACATTTGCGTGAAATATTGTTATAATTTGAACTTATTGAATTCACTGTTATTCAAGTATAACATGATAATCGTCATTATTGTACTAAATTTTAGCCAATTCTGTTCATATAATAGATCAAAAATCAAAGAGTAGACATAGAAACAGCAAGTAGTTCCCAAATATAAGTATTAAGAGATCTGCCAAATAGATAAGGTAACGTGGAGAACGCGTGAATGCACTTTTTTTATTCTGTGGTCCAACATTATGGCTTTTATTTAAAGAAAGACCTCAGTTTTCCCTTAGTGGCCTATTACGAGGTTCATTCAAACACAGCCAAAAACCGCACGAAAAACTAAAAATACATCTGATTAAATCCTGCAGTCTAGAAAATTTTGTGTTCAGTCAGGAGTTGCTTAAACAAACCGTAAACGAGTTTTAAAGAAGAGAGTTTGCGATTTTCACTACACATTACACAACATTTTGCATAATATCAAATAGTTTGGATACAAAACTTTTACTCATTTTACTAAAATACGAGTTAGATTTACATAATATCTGTTTTTGAGAGCATTATCTTAACCTTAAAGTTGAGTAAAAATTTTAACAGCATGTTGTTGATATTATATCTTTATACTTATGTATAATTATTATATATATACTATATATATAGTCTCCCAAATGATCATCATATAATTACATTCACAAAAACCCACCTTAGAGTCACTTGTCACAAATAGTTTCATTGCGCATTGGTTTTTTTTTTCAAAAACCTTTATTTTTATTTATTTATTTATTTAACTTCATTACATACAAATGTAAATGGCGGACTTAAAGCCATAGGCTTTTTCTACCAGTCAACCAACCAGTGGTGCAGAGAAGAACATCTTTTTGGGGTAAGTCAAATGAGAGAACCAAAAAACAGTATATAAATATAAATCTAAAAATAAATAACTACATAAATATAATACCACATATAATACATACAAATATACATAAATACTTAATATATTCCAAAAACCAATACATATACTACACATATAGGTAACTTTTAAGTCTTATTGCAATCTGTCTGATTGTTCTCGAAGAAAATGTGCTCGAACCGCGCGTTTGAACGTTAAACGAGTCTTGGATCTCCGGATATCAACAGGTAGGGCATTCCAAAGCAGAATCGCCTGGACCGTAAACGAATGCGCAAAAAACCTACTCCGATGTACAGGTATATAAAGACGAAGATCGTTTGAAGAACGGAGACTTCTGGCATGGATATTGCCAAGAAAGGTAAATTTGGATTTGAGATACCATGGAGTTTTGGGGTCGAAAAGAATGGAGAAAAGGATGTTAAGGATATGCAAATTGCGACGCTGACGGATAGGTGGCCACTTCAGCTGGCTACGGCAGGCTGAGACATGGTCGTACTTCCGGAGACCATATATAAAGCGAATGCAGTTATTCTGTAGCCTTTCTAATTTGTCAAGAAGAGTACAGTTGAGGTCAGAACAACATACGTCTGCATAATCTAAAATAGGAAGAATCAATGTTTGCATTAGCAAAGTTTTAACTTTGATAGGCAAAAAGGTTTTTAGCCTATAGAGTGAGCGGAGGGCACCATTAATTTTTCTAGCAACCTCTGAGACCTGCATGTTCCATGACAAGGTTGAGTCAATATAAAGACCGAGATCTTTAACATTGTTATTAAAAGGGATGTCAGTATTGTCAAAACTGATAGATGATAATGAATTAAGATCAATACGGCTCAACAGATGAGTGCTGCTAACCAAAATAGCCTGACATTTGTTGGGATTGACTGATACTCCAAACTTATGAGACCAGTCATTGATGGATTGCAAATCATTATTAATTTTATTTATTGCAACATCTATATTATCTACTTCAATCTGAGTATAGAGCTGCAAGTCATCCGCATAAAGGTGATACGAGCACTGAAGATCTTTTGTGATAAAATCAATGAAAATTGAGAAAAGTAATGGGGATAAAATACCGCCTTGAGGGACACCAGTCTCAAGATCGCACCAGACCGATGTGTTCTCTCCAAGGCGAACTGACTGTTGACGCCCTCGAAGATACGATGACAACCATTCCACCGCTGCCGGTGAAACAGAATGATGAGAAAGAATTGCTAAAAGTATTTCGTGGTCAACGGTATTGAAAGCATTAGAAAAATCGACCAAAGCCAACACCGTGACTTTGGTGTTTTCCATATTCGTTCTTATGTCGTCAATTACTTTTATAAGTGCAGAAACAGTGCTGTGTCCTGGGCGAAAACCAGACTGCAATGGGTTTAGTAGACCATTATCAAGAAAAAATGAAGTAAGCTGCTTGTGGACGCATGCCTCAAGAACCTTGGACAGCAAAGGGAGGATCGAAATGGGACGAAAATGATTTGAAAGGGTAGGGTTAGAGATCTTGGGAAGAGGACGAATATAAGCTTTGCGCCAAATAGCGGGGAAACTGGAAGTGGTTAAGGAGCAGTTGATTATGTGGGTAATGACAGGGACAACTATATCAAGAATGTATTCTATCATCTGCCGACTAATCTGATCATAACCCACTGCCCTTGTTTTAATGGCCAGGAATAGTTTCTTAACCTCATCCTGACTGACAGGAGAGAAAAATAACTCAGAGATAGACGGAGTGGGTAGAGATGATATATAGGAAATTGTCTCCAATTTCGTTTGACGACTCAACAAAGTGGAAGTGGAGAAATGTCTATTAATATCGTCCAACGAAATGGAGGAAGGAACCACTGAGTTTTCCGTCTTGCCGATCCCCAGTGTTCCCAGAAACTTCCATATGTCAGCAGAAGAGGAGGTAGAGATGGTGTTAAGAATAAGTCGGCGTTTAGCATCCCGCATCATCCTATTACATCGATTTCTTGCAACTCTAAACAAAGACCGGTTTTCATCCGACCGGTCCCTCCTAAATTTACGGAATGCCCTATCTCTCCGTCTCATGGCCATCCGCACTCCGCGTGTTATCTTTAATGATTGACATTTTTATTTTATTTGAATAGGCACTTGCTTCGTGATGTATGTAGAAAGCACGAAGCAAATATGGTAGAGAGTATCACAAAATTTAATCATAGAAGTATTTAAATATTATGTCATGGCCTAAAGCATGCAATCATCTCAAAAAGGTGTAGGATGTCAAAAAAACGATATAAATAAGTACTTATCGGAAAAAAATAAAGCAACAGGGCTTTTAAGGTAACTCACACGATCACGATAGGTATGTATGTTTAAATGGATCTTTTATTGGAAAATCATAGTCTCACACAAACAAAGAGTTGTTACTATACGTACCGGATATTTAGAACATGTTTGTTACAAGAAATTGTCGCCAGAATTCTCGGGAACTGGCTGAAAATAATAAAAAAAGATCCTATCTACCTAATGTCACAACAAAGCCGACAACGTGCAGTTGCACTCATTTCTAGGATTATACTAGAGCTGTTCTCTTGTTCTTATTTTAAGCTGCGTATATACATACTCGTACATATTAACATCTCGCCTGTCTTCCACACCCTATTTCCACTTGCTATGATTTAAAAACTAATATTTAATGCAATACTTATATAAACGTATTTGTACATCTAAGCTATAAACATACAAGCTATAGGTAAGGTATACATATCAATGTTAATCCCATTTAGATAACTTACGTCGCACAAACCATTTTCTAACGATTGGTTTTAGAGATAATGCTTCAACTACAAAAGTTTTTAAATATAGTACAGTGGAGTGTATAGAAAAGTACACCTTATCCCTATCGATACTACTTTAGATGCAAGTGTGAGGGTGGTATGGTATACTTTGCTGCTAACTGTACAATAAAGTTAAATAAATAAAACAAACTTCCAAATCGCGACGGGATATTGTTATTGGACAATATCCTTTGGCGGTTGTCTCTATAATAGTGTGGCGAGTGGCAATCACTGTGGTTCTATACAACCTGCCGACAGGGGGAGCCCCCAACTCCTTTCAATTGTCATTAGAGTTGCTGAACTATCGATTGTTTCACTGTCGATAATTGTCCTTGATAGATTTTCTAGATGTCGATAGGACTATCGATAGTATTGTCACGTGTAAATAGTATCAATGGCATTTTTTGAACATCATTAACAAAAATACCAATACTATCAATACAATTGATAGTTTTACGTCCAACAGTATAGATTGTGTTGCAAAAACTTTCAAAAAATGCCAAAAACAAAATTTTTATTTATATCAGATACGATTTTGACGATAGAGCGAATTGATTTCGATAATTCATACTACTGATACTTTATTATCTATTGATTTTGGTAAGTAATTTAGTAATAACACGAGTGTTAATAGTAAGTCTATATAGAAAGCATGATCATATATATAAACTCATAAGACCCTATCGATACTATATGTTTAATTTAAATATCGATAGGCTTTCGATAGTCTAACAACACTAGTTGTCACTCCACAATGGAGGTCGGGAATGGAGGCTAGTGTCGTTGCTGAATGTAGATTTTGCCACTGTTTGCTGCTCGTGGATTGAGTTTTGATGATTGCTTGAGGAAACTTTGATTTATTATTTTGCGTTTGTCAGTCCAATGCATAGGATTAAGAACTGTGTATTCTTCTAAACCTTATTCTATTCTAATGTTGTTCAAAACAATGCATTTAGTTTTTTGACGTGACAACGTCTTATAAATTGGTTTGCCGGGTGACACTTCAAGAAACTGCGTTACGCTCCGCTCACGTTATGCGCTCACAATGAGAGCGAGTGAGAGGCACGCGTCCCTTCCACTCGGGCATGGTTAGCCCGCCTAAGAGCGAGAGAGACAGACCTATTATTTTATCCTTCTTCCTACTAAACGAATGAATATTCACATTAAAATTATTTTACCACTCAAAGTCGTTGTCACGTAAAACTTTCGCCCGTATACCGACTTTACAGGCAACCAATTTTTTTTTTCTTATCTTTATATACTTCTACAATCAAAATTGGACGAGAGTTTTTGAACAATGAAACTTCCACGATTTTTAAAAATCTTCGTCAACTTGCGACCATTAATTCGTATCCATACAAATATTATAAGCAAAAGCCTGTCTGGCCGTCAGGCTGTCTGTCTGTTACGCTTTCATCGCTAAACCGCTGGACCGATTTGGATGAAATTGTGTATGAATATAGATTAAAACCAGTGGTCCATCAAAGACTACCTATTTTTGGCACGATAAAACCGAGTTCCACGCAGGCGGAGTCGCGGGCAACTAACAGCTAGTTATTTATAATGTTCATCTCGTCTTATCCGAAAAGCCATCCTTTTTCCAAAGTAACTTTTTAATATCTTTACGTGCGTCTATGCGATTTAAACATACAAAATATTATGATATCTCTCATACGCATTACAGACACAATCTACAATCTCATTAATGTATTCAATTTTCACAATGTGCGCTTTTAAAACATTTACGTATACGTATACATTTTACGTAGGCATATTATAGCAGTAAACTAGGAAGCAGTCTATTTTAAAATAATCAATAGACGTGACATAAGTTTTTTTTACCTAACAAATTAAGAGAACGTACCAAACTTAATATCTAAAACAATTACCTAAATTAAAGTAAATTAGGTCTAAAGTATATACTTTATTATGTTACCTATGTAGGTAGACGAGGCGACTCATTAAAGTAAACAAATGTATGCAACTAAATACATATTTATATAACTTCCTCAAAAAAGTGGGGTTCTATTTATTTTGGACGGTTAACCATCAATATTGTAGGGAATCGTGTCAAAGTTTTCTCGTTTAATGCATGAACTTGCGGCACAGATCCAAAATTCCGTGGAAGAAAAACGAGAGTTTTTAAGACAAATTGCGGACGATATAGGGTGCTTTCTCTTTGCCTCTGTATAATAATCCCTTCATTTACTGATATACATTTACTAAATTTATTTTTGTGCCGTGTTGTATTTGAAAAAAGAATTGAAGACTATTTCTTTCCGTGGATGTTTTAATGTAAAAAGAACTCTTGATTTTCTTGTACTTTATCCACAGAACAGAGAAATTATCAGAATTAATTTATCCCTAATTTAATATAATTTATAATAGTTAATATTTCTTAATCCTGTGACTTTATCTCTTTCTGATTGTAAGCCATTTGTACCAACATCAGGCAATTGGCTGGTCATAATAATACTGCCATATCTTAATCTATGTCTTATAAGGAAAATTTATGTGTAAGGAGATCCATACTAATATTATAAATGTGTATTGTGTAAGTCTATGTCTGTCTGTAAAGCTTTCACGGCTAAACTGCTGGACCGATTATTATGAACTTTTGTATGGATATAGTTAGGGACCAGGCTACTTTTGGGCGCGTTATAACCAAGTCCAACACGGGTGGAGCCGTAGGCAAAAGCTGTTATATGAAAGCATTTTGAAAAAAACTGAAATCGTTACTCAAATCCAGCTGTGATATCATCTTTCAATAAAATTTTAATAACAAACGTTGCCATTCAACAAAGCAATACTGCCAGTCTTCTGGGCACGTTACCTCGAGGTAACGATCTGCATGGGTTTTAACTTTTTGTAAATATGTATGTATATAAGTAAGTATAGTTATTTTTAGTTTAGATTTATTTTATAATAAACTAATTTTTATTTACATTATAATTAAATCATTAAAAACGAGTCAACTAGCAAGGACCATAGAGAAACTTCTGAATAACTTTCAACCTTGTCTAATGAAGATAAACTGACTGATCGCCTTCAATAAATGCGTAATTAAATAAAATAGAGTTTGAAGTTTACTTTGAAAGGAAATATTCTAAAGATTTCGGAGAATAGACGCCAGTTTTGGCATTCGTGAGATTATGAGAGGCGGGTAATGTTTCACAGAATATACGCCCTAATGATCAAAGATTTTCAGGGAATTTTGATATTTATTTTGATCTAACAATAATAGATATTGATGATGATAAAATTTGAATAATGTGTGTCTTATAGTGATAACAATTCGCTGCAAAATAACGTGAAAATCGAACCAATAGTAAATTCACGATGACCGGACAATCGGACAACGTGGCCTAATGGATTAGAATATCAAATAATGTCTTGTCTCCCTTTTGGCGAGCCACAGGAAAAGAAGTATAAAATATTTATATATCTTATACTCCTTTGTACTCATTTTGTTTTCGATCCTGTACAATCCGATAATGTATTTACATAATTGGTGCAATAAAGTGTTTATTCATAAATACAATGGTTATTATTATCATATCAAGTGTGCTACAGTATCAATTGACCGTGCAGACCCTAGTGTCAAATTTCTTCGGCTAAAAGTGCTTACCCGAAGCATGGATATTTTTTTATTTATATTTGAAAGTGTCATTGTTATAAAAAAAAATTGAACAAATAAATAAATAAGAAAGAAACAGCTTACCTAAATTATTTAAGTAAGCTGTTTATGTATTAAATAAATTTTGGCAAAAACAGGGACTGCTTTAGGATTTTGTGTGTAATTTCTTAGTTGCCTTACTATCCGCCAGAGGCGCTGTACAGGTTTGCCATACTAAATCGCTAACGCAGTCGCTAGCGTCTGCGTTAAGAAAAACTTATACTAGGGGCACTGATGTCGGAGGCCAAGATCCTCTTTTAATCACTGAGCCATTCTAGTAAGTAAGTAGTAGTATATAATGGCGAAAATAATAAATACTTCATGATATTTCCATAACATCATTATTTAATTTCAGTAACAAGACTGAATTTTGCAGAAAAACCCATTATACTTTTTGCCGTACTTACGCTCTTTGCCGGCTTTTCATTTTAACGCTGAGCGTTGAAATATTAAAATTTCTTTTAAAATTTCATGCCATTTAGCGGTTAATTTGCAGCGGAATCTTTTCAAGAGTGTTTTAAATTTTCTATCTGCAATTTGTTTCAGTTTTGAAGAGCAAGATCAATTTTAAAGATTTTTATTTTAACTGACCATGGCTTTGTTGTTTGGGTCTCCGTTCCCACCACCTTTCCCAAGGTTTGTCTATCTACATTATACTTGTTTTTATAATAATTTACGGCGCCGCTTGCCGTCGTCGGACAACCCTGCTAAAGAATGCTGTTAGTTATATTGACCACTATAGTCAGATAGAAATGCAGACCTCTATTTGGAGAAGCGTAGTTCTTGAGCCTGATACTAAAACTCAAGATTTTAAACGGCTCGATATGCGTGATAATGATCTCACATATAGGGATGCCGAAGATCGGGCGAAGTGGAGGATAAAAGCGGGATAACGGGCTCTGGGCTCCGAAGCAGTAGGCTGAGGAAGTAACCGGAATAGCGCTAACATGAGAGAAAGAGAGAGAAAAAATCTAGCCGATTTTATAAAGCTTATTAAGAAAAGACAATAAATAACTCAAGTACTTTTTTAAAAATAATTTATGACACATAATGTAAATGTAATGTCATCACAAATCCGTTGAGCGTCTCATAAGAAACAGTTACAGAGATACAATAATCGAAGGTTCATCCAGATAGAATATTGCATAATCTGTGGCTTGGCTCCAGTAATACTCGTCGGAAGATTGGAAATATCGAGTAATATGGTTTAGCAAATGCTTACGTTATGAAAATGACGTTGTAACACAGGGTGAAATTGAAGATAAAAATATAAATTGATGACATGCAATGTTTTAAGCGTGTGAAGAACAAACCTTTACTGTATCGTAAAAGACGAAATATGAGACCAAACAGCGGCCTTAGCCAAGTGTCATTGTCGAATGCTCAAAAGCGATTCTAGTTTATGTGGTTCGCTATAGGTTCGGCCACACATAGCGACAATCGCTGCCCGCCTGTCACACACAGCGAGTTCCAAACGAGCGTTTTTGACAGTCTGTTTATTATTTTTCTTAAATTCATAGAAAGTCGTCTGTCGTGCCTATTCACAGCGAGAACCTTGTCACACCCAGAAAATTATCGCGACAAGAGCGCATTTGCTGCAAGTAAATAGTTCAATTGAAACCACGGAAAATTCAACTCGCTGCGATTAGAAGGCATTCGCAGCAGGTATTCTTTAAGTATGACGGAAGCTTTCAAGCGTAAGCGAAGAATGAATGAGAAAGCCTGCAGAAGTCTTAGTTTCCTTATTCCCCAGTCCGACTAATAGCGGATTCCACCGACATCAGCATTTTTATGATTAGAGGATTGATGTCAGATAGGCGGCCGGTTAAGGGAAATAAAGCCTACCCCGAAAATGATGATGACTGTGCCTAGATTTAGTTATCACCTTTCACACATTTACCTTTAGAAAAGATGATAGTACTAACGTGGCATAGTTGACCTAACTTTACAATTTATCGTTTAACAAGTAGATTATTACTATTTTATTCAAATATTTTAGCTAAAGACCAATTATTTCTGCGTAAAATTAGTGATGTATTTTGAAAATAAAAAGTCGGCGACTAGGCACCAAGTATAGTGTCGGCACCAATACCTGCGCGGACAGGTACCGATCGGCGTCAATAAGCGCTGACAAATCGGCGCCGACAGCCAGCTTTCTACGTACGCACATAAGACTCACTCTATCATGTCTACTAATTAGTTATGTTTATCTGTCTAAAATGTAGAACGCCTCGACCTTACATTTAGTTATAAATATTGGGTAATTCTCTGACACACATTACCCCTGAATTAGTTTAAGCACATCCTTACCTACACGACTTTAGCACCCTATTACCATGAACGTAGGATTCTCTACATCATGTCTTATTCATGAGTGAGTATACGTAAGTACAGCTTAAGATAAAATTACCTACGCATTGATGGTGGGGATGTAAATAAATAATTTAAGTACATAGAAAACACCTTAGAATATATATCGATTTTCTGTGCATTTTTATTTTACCCACCTGTTATCATCGTCGTCCGAGCGTTTTTCCTAGTTACATCTTCAGTTAACGCTTCAGAGCCCAGGGTACGCTTTAAATCATGGTCCTGGTTTGGCGGTACTGGTTATAACAGTGGAACGACTGCCTGTTATAATCATATGTATGTACTTTTATCGTCTATACCCTTTCCCACTTTTATAATGTAAAAAAAATTATCCGTCTAAAAGTTTTTGAGTTCAAACGAATTATTCTAGTTTTACTTTCTGGTGAAAGTTTTGATTTCTATTTAATCTTATTCTTTATATTTTGAAAACAGTTATTAAGCTGTTAGATCTACGGATGTCGTATGATTTAAGCACTTCCTTTATTAAAATGTGTTTTTTAAAGAAAAAAAATACTTATACAAAGTAACTTTTTTAATCTTCGTTACTTACCTCGCACTTAACAAGGAATTTAAAACTTACCTGAAAAAGAAATAAAAAGTTACCCAAAATATTTAAGCAAAATTGACCGGAAATACACTAAGATGACAGAACCTTCAATAATATTAACGTTGCTCAAAACTATATTTAATTGCAACGTGCGCATTCAATGAGGATTTTAATTAAATGTCAAAAAAAAATTCGTAACAAAATTGTTTACTGCAAATCTAATTAAGTATTATAACGAAGGGACGACAGAATAATTCTAGTGTCTACTAAATAGAGGGACATAATGAATCTAATTAACTAGGAATATTTCAATATTATGGCTTCAAAATTTCATAGAGTTTAATTAGCTATATTGTCCGTCCAATATATTAATCAGTCTTCGTTTGTGTGTTCGTATGAAATAGTGATTTATTTTCCTTGTGGCAATACATTTTACACTACTACTACTTTAATTAACAATGTTTATTTAAAAGTCAATCTTTGGAGAGAGGATATAGAGATGCTCGTCTACCACTAAACGTAAGATCTTAGTGCCCCTAATGTGTACTAATGTGTATTAACACGACTTTCTGTTTTATATATAGCTGTCTTCTAGGGTCTCGTTGGTTTTCAATTACCTACATGATACAAACTGGTTACACGTCTAGGTTTTCCAAACTTCTTCTTTTGGTTCTCTACCGAACTTGGAAGTTGAAGAAGATAATCCTTGAAGGGCCCCAAAATGGCACTGTCAAAAGATAATCATAATTTATTCGATTGTTTTTGGTAAACCAAAAGCCTCTCTCAAACCTATTTTTAACTCAGATTCAGAGATCTTCAGATCAGTGCCCCTAGTATGAGATTTTATAAACGCAAACGCAGACGCTGCAAACCTTTACAGTTTACAGCGCCCCTGGTGGATAGGTAAGGTATCTAAGAAATACCATACAACAACAACATCTTATACTAGGGTTACAGGACACATATACTACAGAATATTTAATAGTATCCTCTTGGATCATTTATTCTCTACTCAAAGTACTTGTATACAAATAAAGGCATACTAATACACTAACGTCCTATTTATAGTCTGATTTCCCATGGTAAACGACAGAACGACAGAGTGCAGTGCAGTGGGAGGGATGAACGCTTAAGATAAATGTGCTCTTACCCTTATTGCTCACCACTCTAGCACTCTAAGCACCAATATCAGGCTTATTGGTCCGTAGTCTGACGGACGGCCGATAAACGGCCTTTCAATTACCCTCCAATAACTTCTAACACGGGTCAGAAGTCTATGAACAAAATTCATTAAAAAGGAAATGGGAATACTCGTACTAATCGTTAATTTGCTAAGGTTCACTGAGTTTGTTGAAAGTTGAAAGCTTTAGTTTTTATTAGTTTTTAAAAGTAATTTATTTTCAAAAGAGAAGGTTTTTCAACTTTTTTTTTAATTTGCGTCTGTCTAGCAATAAAAGAGCCAGTATTTCAGATGATACCTTGGTGAACAATATAGCGCTACTATTAATTAAAAATCATTATTCACTAATAACACAAGTTATTAAAAGTCCGTCTTATGTAATTAAGGTTCCGGATCTGAAGTTAATTTTAAACATATGAAATTATAGTTCCATAGAGTTACAAATTGCAATATTGCTTAAAACGACCATTTTTAACAGTTTTGCAATTTGTAACTGGAAACTACAATTTAATATGTTTAAATTAACTTCAGATCCGGAACCTTAATTACATAAGACGGATTTTTAATAACTTGTGTTATCAGTGAATAATGATTTTTTAACTGATGGTGGCGCTAGTGTTCACCAAGGTATCGTCTTCAGTAAGGACTTCTACTTTCGTTCAGCTCGTAGAAGTCGATCAGGGGAATATTAAAACGAGTTGCTAACCTAGCGCTCTTATTGATCGTAATCTCTGAATCATTGTCATCATCATATAGGAAAATGATATGAAAATAACTAGCATTCCTACTTATAAAGGTATTGAATGTGATTTTTTTTCTTTTTTCACGCCTCCTACTTAGGATGTGTAAAAAAAGACCCACAAAAATAGTAACTTTGGTACAGGATAAAATTGGGAATAATTTGGCGACCTGGGGCTGTTAAGTGCGGCAAGGGTCAGTTAATGGAACCCGTAATATGCGTAATTCTGAGTGCAGATTAATAGTTTTACGTTATACTAGTAGTATACAGCTATAGCTTTATTGCACGAATAGATTCTATTAAAAATAAAAAACGAGTGCAAAATTCGATATAATATATCGAAGTTTGCACATATCAATCTGACAGCGTTTTAGTCACACTGGTCACACTTTTGCTTTAGAGGGACGCTTATAGTTGTTATTTTTCATTTATTATAATTTCTTGTGATACCTTGGACCTCGTCGCTCACAAAGTTGTATTGCATATTTTAGATTTATGCATATACCTCTGGTTTCAGACCTCACAACAAAATCGAAGTTAATAAAATGCGGCTGCAGCCCTCGTCAGGCTGACAGCCGCCACTCAACAGGGCTGTCAGGGCCGAGAAATAGATAACGTCAGAATACGAGAATAGCCGAAATTGTATTTTTTTTTTGTAATGCCTTGTATGAACGGTAATAGGTAGGTGATTTTTTTTCTACAATTTAGTAGACATACAGGTATACGGCCCACCTGGTGGTGAGTGGTCACCCTAGCCTAACAGACGCCTCATCAGAAGTGTCATATAAGCATTGCTAACCCTTGAAGACCCCATGTTGTAGCAAGCGGTAATTCCGCACTATTAGAGCAAGACAGATGTTTTTTTCTATTTTTTCTATTCCTACGGACGTCGTAAAGGGTGAGATATTTCCTTGCATCATTTTCTATTTATGGCTGACTAGCGACCCGCCCCAGCTTCGCATGGGCAAAAAAACATTCCTCTGGAATCACTCTATCTATTAAAAAAACCGCATCAAAATGCGTTGCGTAGTTTTAAAGATTTAAGCATACATAGGGATATAGGGACGGAGAAAGCGACTTGTTTTATACTATGTAATGATTCTTTAACAAATTCATTATATCCTAAGTAATATATATGGTATGTATATAAGGTATTTATTTTATGACCCAATGACATTGTAAAAGATATTTTGTAACCTGAAATTAAATTTTGTATCTCCTTTGAGAATAACGTGTCTATACACTCCGAACTCCGAAATGCTTTCGCGAGGATATTATCATTACAAGCATTCCAAAGGAAATTAATATGAAACCTAATGAGGCAGGCAGCCTCATCTAATACATTGTCGGCCCAAGCGAATGATTTCAGTAGATTCTGTGAAACAGCGTAACAAACATTCATTATTCCATTCCCACAAACGCCACTTTATAACACCCGCACTCAGAGTAGTTTAATGATTACATAATATGCAACTCCTTAGTAGGTATAGATTTCCTTTTGAGATCTATACTAAGAAGTTGAAGCTGCGTTAGTAATCATTAAAGGACTTTGAGTGCGGTTGTATTAATGTTATTTATTAGTTTACTAGCTTTCGCCGGAGGCTTCGCCCGAGTGAATTTTGGGAACAGTGCTTTTTCCCAGGATAAACCATATGTCCTTCTCAGTACTCCTAACTGTGTATGCGAACATTCAAGCAGATTGGTTCAGTAGATAAAGCGTGAAGAGGTAACAAACAAACAAATATACAAACTTACTCTTTCACAATTATCCATACTAATATTATAAATGCGAAAGTCTGTCTGTCTGTCGGTCTGCCCTCTTCACGGCTAAACTGCTGGACCGATTGTGATGAAATTTGGTAGGGATGTAGTTAACGACCTGAGGTCAAACATAGGCTACTTTTGGGCGCGATATAACCGAGTCCCACGCGGGGCGAAGCCGCGGGGAACAGCTAGAACCCTTATATAAGTTGGGATTTACTTAATTGTTACTTATTTGTTCATCATACATTTTTAATATTACAAAATGCTTAAAGCAGCATGACACGCATTGAATGATTTTTAGTTTGAATTGGAAGTTTATGGTAATGTATCATTGGGTAAAATATAATGCTATTACTGATATAATTCAATAAGCTAACTTAAGCAACAAAGTGATATATTGGTATGTCGTAACTCATGCCAAACCCAATAAACAAAGTTGTCTAATTTAGATTAACGATGTTTTTGAGAGTGGGCGTGACGTGAGAAAAGGCTATTTTCGAAACAAATTTTCCGTCGCTTTTTTATGTACAAGCTAGCTGTTGCCCGCGGCTCGGCCCTCGTGGGACTCAGTTAGATCGCGCCCATAAGTAACCTTTGTTTGATCTCAGACCCTCAACTAAATCCATGAAAATTTCATCAAAATAGCAATAATTTAGCCGCGAAAGCGTAACGACAGACTTTTTATAATATAGGTAAGTATGGATACGTAAAAAAATATGAAAAACTTCGATAATAATCGGAAATAAACCGTGATTAGATCGGCTTTGACACGAAACATACACGTCGCAATCGATCCATCAGTTTAGGAACTAAAGCTTTAAAGCCAAAGAGGAAAATTTCGGTGCACACTCGCTGTTTCCAAATTCTATGTCACAGACAGATACAAAAAAACAAAGATACACAGACATATCAAACGTTTACCTACTAATAATAAACAACATTTCATTGTTCATCAAAAAAAATCTAACCAAGTAAGTACTACAAAAATCTTAAGAAAGTTGGACTACTTAAGAGAGTTATTAACCCTTAACAACTACCTCTAGATGAAGTCATCCCTTTCGGACAACTAAATAACTCATTTCGGGCTAGCGACAAGAAAGAATATGAATTCTCGTGCACGTATGAGCTCAAGTAATAAAGAGACGACCTCGGTATTAGGGCGGCCCGCGCCGTCAGTGCTCTCACGCTCGGTTGTCGCAAGGCCGACCAAAATTAAGTGTGATGTGAAGAAGGTACACACAATTTATTCATAGTATATGTAATCATAGTCTTGCAAAGGTCTCAAAAACATATATGGCTGGCTTAGGGTTCTTCAAAGTCGTTTTCTTTATTGCTGATCGCGACCACCGTAGTCTAAATTGGCAGTTATTTTCTTACAGGCAGTATATTCTGGGCCTTAAGGCTGTAACCCATCGTTGTAAGTCATAAGGAGCACTAAATAATACCTCATGTTAGCCACAGCGAGTGGCATAAAAGTGGCTTGGTTAAAAATTGCTTAGTTATTTATATTTATACTAGAAACCCGCCCCGGCTTCGCGTGGGCATAAAACCCTTACTCTTGAATCACTCTATCTATTAAAAAAAAGAAGACAAAAATTTTAAAAATTTAAGCATACATAGGGATATAGAGACAGAAAAAGCGACTTTATTTCATACTATGTAGAGGTATTTGTGTTAACTAGGTACACAGCGGGCTATATATATAGAAAAGTATTTTACTTTACCCTTACATTTATTACTTTGGTAGTATACTTTTATATGAAGCCTATATATGTATTATATATCTACCTCATCATCATCAAAATCATTAATTTAACAACTAGACTGTTGTCTATAACTTCCGAGTTCACATTCTCAAATCCATACTAATCCATACTAATATTATAAATGCGAAAGTCTGTCTGTCTGTCTGTATGTCTGTCTGTCACCTCTTCACGGCTAAACTGCTGGACCGATTGTGATGAAATTTGGTAGGGATGTAGTTAACGACCTGAGGTCAAACATAGGCTACTTTTGGGCGCGATATAACTATGTCCCACGCGGGGCGAAGCCGCGGGGAACAGCTAGTAAAATTTATATTTGATCGATTACAAATTGACCGTAACAATATGAAACTATAATTTATCCATCGGTCACTACTGGCAACTGATAGGATTTCTTCTCGCGTTTATAACCAGTGGGTGTTAGTTAATCGACATGAAAACAATATAAACTAATAAGATGGGTATCTTGTTCTTATTCTATTTGCAAATAAGAAAGTTTGGCAGTAGTTTTCCTTAATTTCCGTTTCAACATTGCCCCTCGTTTACATTCAACTGTCTTCTCTGATTTGAAGTCAACGTTCAGGAACTCAAAGTTTGGCAATTTCGATGTGACCCTTAACATTGTTTGTTAACATTACTTAACTTTATAGATGGAGAGTTAAGTAGATAATATTCTATAAAAATGAAATTTTTGAGATGGTGAAACTTGCTGGCCAGTATGATGGATAACGGCTTACAGTAGGTATGTAAATTTCATTCATACTATCTTAATATGAATATATTAAGATATTTTTATTTATTCTATGCTTAAAACTACATACCTAAGGTCTATTTTATTTTTGCTACAATATGATTTTGAGTTCGGGCTCTGAATCATGAAACTAGGATGCAACATTTTATATAAACCAATTCAAACTGAAAAGACTAATATGAAAATACGAAACAAAATATTTTGACTATTGTTATAGAGCTTAGTTTATGAAATTCGGTAGTTATAAGCAAACTTTAAGGCGGCAATGCATTCACAGAGTTTGTAGCTGAATCATTTCCAACTATACGAGCGTTCAGTTCGAAAATTTGCTTTTTCGACGAACTTTTACAAGGGTTTGTGAAAATTTTAATGAAAGCAAACTCATTACGGACGTAGTCTGCACGGATAATATTGAAAAAAGTTTTTGAAACACATAATATGTGGACTAGGGCAAAGGATGACCAACTTTTGTTGAATGTATGCTTGAATCAATGCATAGATAAAAACAAAATATACAAAAAAATAGCATTCTTCTAAAAAAAAATTTTTTTTTCTAATTCGCTTTCAATTTAAAATACATAAAAAATTCCTTTCGTCCGCAATGGCAACAGTGTTTAACAACCAGTTGTAAAAAAGGAATTATTAAAGTTTGTTATTAATGTCACCATTTGTTAATTGGCTTTTACTGTAGAACCTGAATAAGGTAAAACCTTAACGATACCTTTTACCACACATTCACTTTTTTCACCACGAAATTTTCACTTTAGTTGAGCCAGAAATCGTTTGTTTATATCGTGTGGATTACAAATACAGACCTTGCACACCCTGGTGTCAGAATTTTTGCCTCTGGCCTGGCATTTTTATCCAAAAATATCCAAGCAAGGCAACAAATGTCTGAGAATCTTCACAAGCGAACAAGTTTTTCTTTAGGTTCATGTTTCTTGTAAATTTTCCAGCAGCCTATTGTGTCCTTTGACGCGCTTTAGAAGCGGCAAAGAAACCACGGTTTTGTCTGCCCTATTAAACGTACAATGCTTTGTCCTGATAGTTAGCAGGTTAAATTGTCGAGTTTATGTTAGCGTTAAGGGTAAGAATCCTCTGTTTAAGTATATTCCATGTATTCAAATTAATTAATCTAGTAATTAAAAGCGAGCAAAGCTAGACTACCTAAAAGAATGTGATTTTTGTATTATAGGTACGCACAGTGAACAAAACCAAACAATAATTAGATAAAATATAATCCAATTATAACATAAAATGAAGTGAAATTGTTTATTCTCAATTTATGATATTCTTATTACTTATTGGCGTCAATTATTACTTATATTAAGTTTACCACCACTTTCAAAGCGCAAGTGGCGAAGAAGCGGCGCCATAAACATTCAGCTGATTAAGCACGAATGAGTGACAATCTCTCCATCACATTATTATTTCTTGTTTGTCACATGAACTATATTTAAGGTGCCCAGTATAATTTCCCTGCACAGCTGTCCAGTACGAACGCCTTTGTGCTTTGAGAAAATCGCAACAATGGATGGAAACTCGCGAAGTATAGAACTTATATCGTCCGCTCAGGAAAGCTTTGCCGTTATTATTGAAGAAAGCTCGTGTTGATAATAGAAAACGGAATCGCTTATTAAATATTCAATAGTTGCGAGTACATAAAATGTTATAAGATTTATGATAGAAGTTCAAATGATGTCTTATTTTTATACTCCGTTCATAGCTTAATCACTCTTTTACCAAAAGAATATGTATGTAGTTATGAGAATTTACCATTTTTTATTGGCAATTGTAGAACTAGTCCGAAAACCAGACGACAGCCTGGAAAAGCTTTTGGTCACAGGCAGGATGGACGGAAGGAGATACAGTGGACGTAGGATACGATGGTCTGACCAAATTAAGCAGCAGTTTAACATCTAGATCTGCAACGCAATCCACGGGGCAAAATATCGCCATAAATGGAAAGAGATCGCAAAGAAGATAGGTCGGACACATAACGACGACGCTCAGTAGTGAACAAACGACAGAGGAGGAGGATAGAACTACTCTTCTAGAAAACTCTCACTCTACAAGTTGGCGATTTTGATAAATTGTTATTCTATAGATTCAGGTGTTGCTTTGCGAATATCAAAGTACTTCCCATTTTGATTTGGTAAGTACTTGTAAATTGTTATTCTGCGTCACCGTTGCCATTTTACTGAGCCTTCTAAGCTTAAACGAATTATGTGACCTTATAAAAATCGTTTTCAATTTGGATAAGTTTCAAACTGACAATAACAATTTTATCTGATCCGCAGTTGAAAAGCCCTAAAAATAAGCAAGCACTCGAGTTTTATGTGAGTGTAAAACAAAAATAACAGCTTAGAACAGACGTTTTAGATGAAATGTATGAGACACGTGTCGGTTTCGAAGCAATAAGATTCCCCAAGATGGCGGAAACGTGTGGTATCGACAATTTAGGAGCTCAACTGCTATATAAGTATTTCTGGTACTAGTGGAAATTATTTATATTGCTAAGCAATTTATTGGAGAAAGATTGTTTACAAAGTTTTGTAGACTGGCTACAACATCAAACAAGAATTAGGAAGTTTGTCCCATCTCTACTTACGCATTTCCTCATTAAGTACATAATAAGTATATAAAATTCAAATCCCTAGCTTGTAAATTAAAAAAACTACGCACAATGTTATCTTTAAATGCCGTTTTTGTAAAGTTGGATTTTTACACTTACGATAGTTTACGTAGGAGCCGTCGAATATACATTTTTTTCAATGACATTTTTATATTTTATATAAATAATAGTTACAGTTCAATAAGAGTATCAAAATGTATTTATGCCTTTTTTAACATAATACAAACTAAAAAAGTACTATATATAATATACCTACTACTATTGTAAATCATATTGTCAATCATTTTGCATGGTTAGTATATTGCCGAGAACCCCTTTTATTTGCAACATAGACGAGTAATAAAATGTTTTACTTTTCCACGTACTCAGAAGTTGACCGAGTTACCCTATTTTATGATCCTGAACGTAAATGCCGTGACAACAAGGTCGACATTACCTTTATGTAAGGGGCGCAAGGATGTGCAGCAAGGAAGGTAGGTAATATTGTCACTGGAGTACGTGCCTTTGTTGTTCTATTTTGCATATAGTTTTTTTCCTAATAATATAATTTAGTGCATACTGGGACTTGGCTGACTGGCAAGGTCTATTTTGAATGGAAAATGGAATTGATCGAAATTTCGAGATAAAATATTCTAGACTGGGAGCTTCACTTCACACCGTTCTCAAGGATAATTGTGTTTAGCTTTCTTAACTAAGTATAAACTACGTATAAAATTTTAGCTTCATAGGTCATATAGATTTAAGTTTCCGTGTTAAATACAAAATTGAGTGATCTTTCACTTTTCAATAGTTCTTATTATTCTTAGCGGATCGACTATAAATAGAAATACTTAAGTAGTCTACTCTGATCAACATCTGACTAGCCTACTTAAATAAACAAAATTTGCCGAAATAAGGAGTTGTCCTTATTTCGGCAAAATTTTGTTTAGCCGTCGGAGCATGAATGAATGACAAATCCATACATCTTAAAAATCCTTAAATACTTTTGATTTTATCAGTAAGTATAGTACCGATTAAATAAAAAACAAATTTTTAATATCTTAAGGAATCTTTCTTTAATTCGAATTATCTGTAAATATTAATGAAACCTTATTTTCATTTCAGACCTGGGGTGCGCCGTTTTACTAAAATTGAATTTGTCAATTCACTTAACTCTAAATTAAATTTGTCACAGTCTTCAATGTCCAATTTGATAATTATTGTTACTAATTCAAGGGGAAAGGAAGAATAAGTGACTTGGCTTTCATAGTCATAGGTGCCTACCTACGGACGATGAAATGGTACACTTTAGGCTGGGTCCCAGTGTTAGGACAAGGTTGTTGCTCTTCTTGTGGCCTACTACCATCTCTTAAAACCATGCAAGAACGAGTGAGTAAGCGGGACAGCGCAATACATGATGTAAGGCGACATCTCTCTTACTCAATCGTTCTCGCATGATTTTAAGAGATGGTGGTAAGTCACCTTGTCTTTGACATGAAAAGAAAAACAACATTACCCATGAATAGTGCCAGCATCTTAGACGCGAAGGAGTGAATCCGTCTAAGTGAATAAACTTTATACCTTATACTAAAACCCATTCACATACCGTCACCCAAATACCGCTGAAAGTTGCCATAACTCGTAGTAATCCGATGTCGTAATTGAAATCGGGCAATAGAACAATTGGCTAATTGGAGGCAAAGTTGTGTGACCGTCCGGCCGGATTTAGGGCAGATCGACCCGCGATCGGGGCTTTGCGGTCCCTTTGTAAGTTTTACCTGGTTAATTAGTTAATATGTTATTAAATTCTATACCTATATGGCATTAGTAAATGAACGGTTATTAATTATTAATTTGTTTTTTTTTTTATTATTAAGTGGATAGCGGAATAAATGCCGATGAGGTATAAACTCGAAGTAAGTACAGCAAATTAGAATATATATTTTCTAATTCTTTTTCATTTCGCGTAGCTTACTGGCCAGCAGCATTGCTGATTGCTGTCGTCAGTTTTGTTTTTAAACTGCGCGTATAAAACAACTTACTTTAGAGTCCTTCCTACGCGTTTAAAGATAAATAAAGATGACCATAAACAAAAAAGAAACAACACAATAACAATTGACTCTTTGATTTTCTTGCAAATTATTTTTTAATTGCACAATCTAAAATATCCTTGCAACAAACGACCGTAATAACAGAGAAACCTTTGTCATCCAACGTCGAGATGAAAGAAATTAAATTTAAAGACAGTCTCTAATTTTTGAGCAGACGACAGAATAATTAGTAGGACACGGTGACGGAAAAATGATCTATCTCCTTGAGCTTTTACAGTTTTTTCCAAAGAGTGCCAAATTAATACAAGAAGAAAAGTAATACAGTATTATTAAAGATATGAAATCTTAAAAAATGGGTCTGGTTCGATGTCTTAAAATTGTCAGTATACTTAAAAATATAATAAAACTCCTACGAGGCTCGTACGATCATCATCTGTACTTACGATGATCTGTTGATGTATGTAACATACCTTCATATATTTACGGATTTCTTAAAAAAATGATTGAGAAAAAGTCTTTTTTTTCATATGTTTGTTTTCCTTTTCCCATATGTTTGGAATACATCACCGAAAATGAAAAAAAAAAAACTTTTTATTTTTTCGACCTCTCAGTCTTTAAAGCATGATTTGTAATGTTTGTATTACAATATGAAAACACTTAGATCGGGTATAGTTACACTCAAGTGTATAAAAATAGAAGACAATTATACCAGGCGATTTTTCTTAAAATGTTAATTAAATTGATAAGAAATCCGTAGAAAAATCTTCTTTATTATACAGAAAACTTCACCGAAATAACAATTGGGTCACGCCCTCCGTCCGTTATTATTAATGTGTTTACGTCCGTACGTCGCTTTCAATTAGATTAAAAGAACTCATATTTATACAAGTTCTAAATTAAAATAGAAATATATTTTATGTCTCAACTACAAAAGAGTCTTATTCAACAAAGACACAAAACGATTCACGAATGACGCAAGTTTGTTTATAAAACCCCCATTTTATTAATGATCGAAAATTGGGACACAAAATTTTGAATCACAAATTTTAATTATTATCGGACTTAGTACTAGTTCAGTATCTGAACAGTTGTTTAAATAAATTCATGTAAAAGTATTCATTAAGTATTGACGGAGATAGTAAAGTAATTTTTTTTCGTAGGTATCCCACTAATATTATAAAGGCGAAAGTTTGTATGTTTGTTCTTTATCACGCTCAAACAACTGGGCCAATTTTTATGAAATTCGCTTTGGATGTAGCTGATACCTTGGATTAACCTTTATGACACTTATTATCTCAAAAAATACACAATTTATTCAAAAAATGGTGCTTTATAAAGCTGCTGTGTATGTTAAACCGTGGGTAACACCGCGGGGTGCAGTAAGTACAATACAAATTACTAATTTTAGAATTTTAGTCATCATATATATAGTCTCCAGCCAGATGGGTGGACAGTGAGGAGAGCAGCTGGAGGCAGCATCTACAGAGGTCCATAGCACAGGTGATTGCATAACTTGGAGGCACATATGTGGTCACGATCCTCAGCAGTAAAGGGACCGATGAAGTAGAAGTCATCACATTGCCTTGAAGCAGAAAACGACGGAATGCAATACGAAGAATTAGAATTTAGAAGAATTAGAATGCAATCTGAAAGACGTTCATCATCATCATTTTCCGGATGAATCACAGAACATGGAATTTTTGGCGCCAGAGAAAATTTCCTGTGCTCTGTGGGCTCCATCCAACGTAGACGTCTTAATTTTCTCTTCATGAGTTTGATTATTCGTCATTATTTTAAATATCTGGATGACATCTCATCTTAAAAATGCTGTTGTTGAAAAGAAATAACAGCTACCACAAACGTACACAAAATTTTAGAGATAGTCTTCTACGGAAAGACAGGGGACTTCTTGATTCGAAAACCACCTGACCTGAGAGACGCTTTAACAGAAAGAGAAAGAAAAAAATCGAAAGGAGATAACAAATGTTGATTTAATAAAACTATGCTTAATACATAAAAACGGACGTGAGTGCAACCATTTGTCACCTCGTGATCTGCGAGCAATCCATTAACCGCTGAGTTATGGGTTCTATTCCTGAATGTGACCGCGGAATTGGTGTTGTTAGGTGATATTTTATATTGGAATAGTCTGGGACAATGGTGTCATAATTCAATGGGTGTAAAAATGTTCACGTCCACCACAAAAAAAATGACGAATTACCCATAGGAACCGAAATAAGTCGGTGGGTGACCGATGCTGCACTTGTTTATTTATTTATTTGTTTTTCGGGTATCTTACAGCTTAATATAGTCTATATATATAAAAGAAAGTCGTGTTAGTTACTCCACTTATAACTCAAGAACGGCTGAACCGATTTAGCTGAAAATTGTCAGGGAGGTAGTTTAGAGCCAGGAGAAGGACATAGGGTACCTTTTATCCCGGGAAAAAGCACTGTTTCCGAGGGAAGTACACGCGGGCGAAGCCGCGGGCAAAAGCTAGTATAGTATAAAATACAATTAGAATGTTAGACTGTGCTAATAACAAGACTCCACCAATTAAAAGTTTAAAAGATCGTAAATTGCAAAATTTGTCGATGCGTATAGTTGCCATTTTAGAAACTTTCTGCCCCATCGGCCATCAGTTGGTGATATGTGCCCCGCCCACTGCCACTTCAAGATATAATAAAAGCAATACAAAAGGCATACAGAAAATATATATCTAATATTAAACCTGGTCGGTGGCACTGAAATCCTGTTATAGGTTATAAACGCCGGCACAAAAGCGATCGTAAAAATCGATAAGTAGATATAGTATCAGTGCTTAACATAAAATGATAACGTTTTCATTAACTAGAGTGCAGCTATTAAAGGTCAGTTGTGAAAAAGTTCACTACGTAACTTTACTACATAAGATATTAATATATCTAGACTTTGAAGAGACTGAAGGCTTAGCCAAAGTTACATCGTTTCTTAGCGAAACGATATCGAAATTCGTTAGCATTTTCTAAGGACACTGAAATATTAACTTTATAACTATTGCCAGACAGTCTAAAATAAGTAAATGTCTAAATCGCTTACGGCGATGGCGTTTATACAGTACCCCTAGTATCAGTTTTTTGCATTCCCGGCGATCATAGTAAGCGCCTGAACGTTAACTATCATCGTCGTGTTTCATTCCGTACCACGACTTACATCTTCACGAAACGCAGACGCTATCGAGTAGACACGGGCCTCGTAGTTAACTGAGAACAAATGCTAACTTCACACCTATTAATGCGTCTCTTTCTTACTCGTCTCTTATTGCATATGTTTAAGGAAGACAGCTAATACAGTATAATACGGCAAAATTAAATGCATCTCGTTTCTTAATATATGTAAGGATTAGTATGTCTATTTATTTTAATTGTGTTTTAATCCTGTCATACAGCTGATACGACTGACTTAACCTATAATAGATAATAATGAAAACAAAAACTAAGTACGTAATATAAACGTAAAATCAGACAAATATACAAAATCACCCTCTAGAATTCGAATTTCAATGAAGTATGTCGAACAATTATTTTAAAAGCATAAAATATGACGTACCTAGGAAGTACGCCTCCTGGAACTAAATTTGTCAACAGTGGATCAGAGGAAGTCAGGGAAGAGCTCATGGAAACATTTTAAAATTCTTCGCCGTCACTATATAAGTAGTGGCAGGCAACATGCAAACCCAAACCCAACCTGAACGCGAGGATACTATGAAGCTGAGCAACCCTAAGAAACACTTTCTGCCAAACTTTGTAGTGCAATGTGGAACTCCTTACTCAAGTTAACAGTGATTAATGTGCTCTCAGTGTCATAAACAATCTACAAACATATGAATACTAGGTACAAAGCACAAGTGCAGTGATATACACACATCAGCTGACTTTAAGCCACAAGTGTATTAATTAAATAACAATAACATGTTATTAATTGCATAGTAAGTCAGGGATCAGTGCAGACTGGAGCTCACAACACTAGCAAGGCTAGCAATAAACATGTAGGTACCTACTTACCTACATAGAATATTGTACGGAGGATAAAATATATATGTGATGTGTGATATAGTGGTAAAAAAATTGTACTGAAAGAGAGTAGGTACCTACTTGTGCTTTAAAGGCAACGACTAAGGACTATTAATTGAACTGCCACAGTTAAAAAAAGTTTATTTGATTTCTTTGATTTATAAAAAAAATAATAGCTATCTACACGGTGTTTAATTTTAGGCAAATGTAAGAGGTTATTGTTTCCCTGTCCTAATTTCATTGTAAACAACGGTTTCTTTTGTTTGTATTCCATGTGTAACTAGGTACATAAATTAATAAATAATTTCAATAAAACAATCTTATAATCATTGCATGTAAGAGGTTATTGTTACCCAGTCCAAATTTTATTGTAAATAACTGTTTCTTTTGTTTGTATTCCAGGTGTACCTACATAAATTAATAAATAATTTAATAAAACAATCTTATAATCATTACATTTTATTTATTTAACAATTTCATATCATTATCACTGCATATTCTTATAAATACCACATTGTTGCCCTTGGTGTTGTAGGTACCATTCACTAAAATACACACTTCACAAATAGGTACAGACTTAATGTGCTTAAAGCCAATGCAATTTCTTTAAGGAAGGAATTTAAAGTTATTTCACTTGGTTAGTCTTTATTTATTTCACATTACAAATGAATAATGTAAATATACCTAAGGAAGCCTCTTAAGAAGACTCAATAATAGGTATTTATTTTAAATTTTGCATAATAATTCTTCTATTCTTACAATTGGTAAATGTTCTTCGGCATAACATTATCATGTTCATGTAAAATATGATCTTCAAAGACCCCAACCTGGCATGTCTTGCTCTTTTGAAGCACTAAATGAATTTCTTGTATATCTCATAGGATTCATCCATGGCTGAAAAAGATTGAAATATTATTTATTACATCAAACACTTTTGTGGTTCAATTATTAGAATTTTCTATATAAGTATACAGACTATTGCTTATATTACCTAGGTATACTTAATAATAAAAAATAGCTTTATCTTAGCTCCATACTAATGTAGGTATATACATAGATGAAGCTCTCTTTCTTTGGGTGTTTTAGGTGACATGACTCATCAACTGGGTGTATCTCTTCAACTGAGCAGGTAGGTAATTCATAAAAGCCAAATCAAATAACACATGATAGATAAATATATGTATTATATTATTGATATACATCTATACTATAATATAATAAAGCTGAGGATTTTGTGTTTGTTTGACAGCTTTTAACTTTAGAACTATTAGTCAGATTTAAAAAAATATTTCTGCATATGATTTGGCTCTATTCTTGGGGAAGCTTATAGTTTAGGCTATAATATACACAAACCAAGGGCGGGTAAAACCGCGGGAAACAGCTAATATAGATATGTAGGTACTTATTCTATTAAATAGTATTTGCTTGTATTGTTGATCATTTATAACTACAAAATTTTTGGTCGGAATTAAAAAATTCTTTCTGCATATGATAGCCTGATTCTTGAAAATTTTTATAGGGATTGAAGGTACATACACGCCACAGTCGGGTGAAACCGCAGGGAACAGATAGTAAGGCCATATGGCTTAGTAGTATATAAGGTCATATGGCTACTACAGATGTTACTCAGAAATCACCGGGGTTATGGGGTATAAACTTTTCTCAGAAACCACTTATTGACTGGATTGAAAAAAATAATTATATATATGATAAGTAGCCACTCATGAGGGAGGAAGGAAGCTCATAGTTTTTTAAAGATTTCTTACCTGTAATTGATTGCACCCTTTTCAAGTAAATACTTATACGTGAAATATTATTTTATTACAACTGTGACTTGAGATTTTAAGTCTTGATTATTAGGTATATTGGTATTATCTTCAGTTTAGCATCTTACAATCACCAACGCAAACAACACATAATTTATGTACATTGGAAAGTTGTCTTCTTCATGTAGGTATTGATCTTGTGCCTCGTATTAAGCTTTTCGTCTATGTGATTAACGAACAAGGTTATTCTGTCGGTGGATTTTGTTGCTTTATCACTTTATAAGTCGACAATATTGATGAAGCTCTTCCAGGTTCTTGGATGTTTGTCACCGACAATACAGCTAATAATATAGTATTATCAAGCCGTATTTATATTATTTATTGTGTACTACAGCTGCTACGACATTTTTTTCAAGCAACAACACTTAAACAATAAACATAATGTAAAAAGTAAACCTCACGTTTAACTCTCACACGGAAAATTTGAAGTGAGAAGCTTAACTACACCAACTTTCGTTAACTACACGATAGGTGTCAGAGAACTGTCAAATGAAGGAGCTCATGGTGCAGTTTTCTATGTAAATATGTTACACGACGTGAATAGTTGCGTAAAAGGGACGTACGAAACGTGAATAGTAGAGTGAAAAAATCTCGTGGTGGCGTTTTTAGTTACCATACTATCCGCCAGGGGCGCTTTTCAGATTTTCATACTAAAATGTTAACGCAGGCGCTAGCGCCTACGTAAATAGGAATCTCATACTAGGGGTACAGGTCTAATTTTGCATTTTATGCCCATATTCATAAATTCAATTTTTCAGTGTTTTTTATTTTTTATAAAATTTTGACGAATTTCGATACCGTTTTGCCACGAAGCGATTATTTCTTTAATTAATTCATATACACTCAAATACAAACATAGCGATGTAACTTTTGACAGCCTTTTGGGCATTCATTTCAAAACTTAAGGGCTTCGTCGTTGACGAAGCCTCTGTGTACAGTTTCATTATAACAGACCCATTTGTCATTGAATCCAATTGAACCTCTCTTTATGTAGTGTGTCATATTTAAATCCATATTTGAAGAGTAGTTAAAATGCTACTGCATGTTGGTGAGTTATTGCTGCACAGCATTTATTTATGTATGGTATAAAAATATGTATTCATTTTGATATAAACACTTTCGCGGACAATAAACGAGATAACAATAACAGTTAATAAAAAGCGAATGTGTTAATATGTTTTCTTATAAGTATGTTTGTTTTTTTCTTGTTCGCTAAGCTACACCATAGAATAACAGGACAATCTTACTAATTCAGGGCTACACTTTTGTCAGTTTCCATCTATTTATCAAATATACATTAATAGATACTTACTTCGTGGGTTGACAATTCTTGTCAGTATTTAAAGTAGGTACTTATCTTTATTTTCACACGCAACCGCCGAGAAATCTTCGCTTTAATTAAAACCTCGGTGCTCACATTCATTACAATCGTGTTCGTGCTTAGAGCATTAAACAACTGGAGACGCCATGCACACTTATTTTTGCTATAAATATTCTGCCACATTCTCTGCGTGGGGTGAGGAAACACGCATAATTAGTATAAACACTAATGCATATTCGAACACGTCTCTACGCACATGCTTCAACATTAGCAAAAATACGCACATATGTATATGCAGTATGACCGGGGCGGTCTTATTCTTTTGGCAGAGTGCTTCTCAGTGGCCACTTCGGTTGGTTTAATGCTCTAAGTGTTCGTGTACATGTGAGGTTTTCGCGGCATTTTCTTCGCCACGGGCGACACTTTACGACACTCGGAAGATCTAAATTGGATTCTTGTGAACTCGAATTGGGAAATATTTATTGTTTACATTGCATTGCGCTTTACATTATTTTCTGGTTAAATACATTTGTTCATTGTCAGACATTCCAGTGGGCGAGATGGAGTTATATATAGAGTTACTAGTACTCCGCAGTTTTACCTGACCGTGTTGTCCTTGTACTAACCTATGTAGTGTAAATAGTACGTAAGGTTAGTGTAAGTGTATGTAATAAATAATAAACCCTCTATCGCCAACCATCGCTTTATCTACATTTATAACCGTCTTTCTTCTTTCTCAACCCGGTGTCACCCATTGTTAGGTATAGGCATCTTCATGTATTTTCCACTTTAAATCCGATCTGTTGCCGTACGCATCCAGTTCCATGATTTTATTTGTATCTCTAATTAATAATAGAGCAAATTAATATATCTATACATATAAAAATGAAACCCGTTTTCCGTTGTCACGACATAGCATGAAAACGGCTTGACCGATTTGGATGATTTTTTTTTTGTAGTTTTCTAATACTCTGTACAAGGTTCTTACGGAAAAAAATATTAAGAAAATCAAATTTACGCTAAGGCGGTACGAAGTTCGCCGGGTCAGATAGTAAAAAATTAAATTGAGAAGTTGTTTTAAACTCTAATTTTATGTAATTTAAAATACCGAATGTATCAACTTACAACACGAAAATATTTAAAATATTTATATTACTTATAGATAGCAATTTACAAAAAAAATATCCTATGCTATCAAAGCTTTTTTTATTGGGTATAAGATTTACATGAATAAAATATTCGGTACTTTTAGATTTCTTGTACCTATACATCGTAATATTTTGCATAACCTCTAATCAACGTCACAAACACTTGGAATGTCCTTAAGGATGGCGTGGGTAGCTTTTAGCGAAAATCTTCAACGCGCCTACGAAGATTTAGGGATTTTGTTTTGATAGCTTAGAGTGTACAGAGTGCGAATGTATGTTGATTCATTAATAATGTTAATATTGACTGAGAACACAAGAAGTCTGCTTTTCATTAACGTTTACAAACACTTATAACACCTATATATATGGATGGGGTCAGTATAAGTTATATAACGTACCTAAACTACAGCCTTTAATAAAATTGTGTACTAAATGCATAATAAACATAATAATTTTCTAACGGGATTCTCAGTGCAGCCAACACTGCATATCCATGCAAAATGAATAATATTTATTGTTTTTTTTTTATATTTTACAAGTAAAGTTGAGCCCTTAGACGACTCATGAGAAGTGAGAAACTTTTTTATTCTTAGGTAATTCAAAGACCAACAACTGAAACTTTGACAGATTTTTATATTACCTGTCTCTCTAACAAATACGTTTCTGAACCCCTTTTTTCAAGAATATATCAACACTTAGTGCGCCGTGCTTGATCTATCTGACGCGTCTCATTTTATTACAACTTATTTGAAGAAAAATAGGATTATTTTTGTCACTAATAAAGCATAAATTACAATGTCGGTCAAAGCAGTGTCGAGTTGCAACTCTATAAATAACATTAATCATCAATCATTTTCCAACCGACACCGATCCCACCACACCGGTCCCAATGCGGCTCGAATCCCGATTATCCCCGATTGATCTGTTATGCTGGTTATACAGCTAACGGAATTCCCAGTACAGCCAATACTGCATATTCTATGCATTCTGATGATTTATGACATCTGAAATATGGATTAGTTATATATGAAACTATCTGCTCCTTATTATCGCCCTTGAAGTTTATGTACTGTAAATAGCCTACAAGCTTTTCCAAGATAGGCTATCATTCTGCAGAATGAATTTTACAAATTCGACCAGTGGATCTAAAGTTATAAGCGTTCAAACAAACTATTTAGCTTTATTATTAGAGCTCCGTACAAAAAAAACGGTGTCCTTATCAGTAGCATTGTAATGTTATTGGGCCTTTCGCCTTCATAATATTAGTGGGATAATTAATGTTCAGTCTAGGCGGTACGTTAAAAGATCCCTAGGCTCGAACTAATATGGCTGAAGATACCTACAACCCATCTACAAAGATGATTCGAGAGAGCGAGATAACAATAAAACATTCCTATAATAAAAATCAACTTGACAAACATACTATAGATAATATTTATAGAATCCCGACAATTCTAGCGTCTAAGAACTCGCGGCCACTTCGTGTGGGAACATGTAATTTCCGGAGAAACGTACAGACTGACTATTGTGTCCTGAATTGTATTATAACTTTATTATATTGTAGGAATTCCCATCTAGTTTTTATGAGAACAAAACTGATTTGTGGCATTAGACTTTTAAATTCGTAAATTCATTATTTCGCCATGTAGATAGATAAAAAATAAATGAGATACAAGATGAGATACGAAGGTTAGGTTATGGAGTGGTAGCTAAGGAGCATAAGCAGTAAATGGAAAAACTCTTGGATGAAGAACATCACTTTCCAGCAGATACGGCCGTAGGCCTAAAAAGTAATAAAACGAAAATCCCTTTCAGACAACCCAAATGACACTATCCAGATGAAATAGCATTAACCCTTTTGCAAAATCGCTTGAAATTTTTACTCACGATACAAGTAAGCTAACTCCATCGCTCTGGTAACAGACGATTTACTAGATATAATATATCTCGCACATCACTCAACAAAAATGATGTATCATATGGAAAAATGTCAGCGTGAAACTGATATATCGTAACGTTCGCTGTGCGCTTAGCTCGTGGTCGGAAGCGACGCTCGCGGACTTGGCAATTTCCGGCACCGCCATCTATAACTGGGACACAAAATAAAAACAGTACAGAAGGTGGCCCTTAATAGTTGCCGGCAAACTCTATTGACACAGTGCTGTTTAATTTTTTAAAGCAGATAATGATTTCGAAGTTTGTAGCCAAGAAGAAGAGAGACAACCCAAAAAAAGGAATGAATGACTTGACATGCTTTGGCTGAGTTGCATTTAAATGTCCTCACAGACACCTTTCGGAAGACTGTAAGAAGTGGAGATTGAAAAGCAAAAGAGTATATTGTCTCTACCATTTAAACGGTGACATATTCATTTTCGGACCAATTCCACACGTCTGTGAATTACAAATATCATATAATCATAAATAATACTATTAGGGACTTAGTTCTTTTAAACTTACTTGAGTATGTGTTTTATACGAAAAAAAAAATCACAAGATTTTACTCAACTAAGAATGACGTGATTCATCTTATTTCAATTTTGAACAAAAGAAAATTTCGTCTCTGGCTGGTACGTGATAATTAAGTGACAGTTCTGTTAATTTTTCATTTTGTAACCCGGATTTATGTTACCTTGTTTATCTCGTCCTTTTTCGACCCTTTGCCCTTTGGTGTCCGATCGCTGATGATAAGATAGCCTCAAGATAGTGCCCGTGCATATCCTCTGGCTTTTAAGGCTTTTTGTGAGGTTATTGGTTGGGTTTGAGTTAAGTGGGATTTGAATTGTAAGCAGTGAACATAACTGATAATAAGCAATGGTTTGTTTCCTTTTTGATTTGACCAATACAATTTTCCTTATTTTATAAAGTTACTTATTGAATATTGACTTAGTCTTAAGGTAAACACTAAAAAGGTGAAAAGCCCTCTCAGATCTCGCTTTTTGATCAAGACTTTCTCTCATCTTAGCATTTTGCCATTTTATTCTAAGCTAAAAAAAGGAATAATAAACAAAACATATCACTCCCTTTTTGGTTAGATGTGTAAAAAGATTTCTATAAAGAATACCATGACTTAGACTGGTCCTATCACTTTATTCCCAGAAATTCTTGGAACATGTAATGGAACTTTGCGTAAAACTAAACAAATTGTCTTGGAAAATCCAATTGCATTCGTTCCTCCGCCAAATGACGGTGCATGCATGAACTTTTCTTGTTTCTTTTGCTGTCTATTCCGAGAAGTTGGAAAATTGTTTGTTACTTTATATCATGAATAGTTGTTGCCTGTGGCTATGCCTTAGTTAATTTTTAACTTTATCATGCTAAAAAATAATTATTTTTTCTTTATAGTTCAACGAGTACTAAGTTTCATCGCCTATTTTTTAACACACTTAAAAATTAAATAAAAAACAATAAAGCGTAAACATTTATCATATTTAATGCTAGTCCGCTAAGTTCTGGGGATCAAACCTAGATTTTAAATAAATTTCAAACATTCCATAATGATATCAACTGAAAAATCATTAAAATCATATCCGCATCTCTAATGTTGATCAGCTTATACAACCAGTAAAAGAAATTAGAAACCTCCATTGGGACTTCGACATGGAATGTTATGTTTGAAAGGTGCACAGTATTGCTACACAATGTATTGATTAAAACTTAACACGCCCTTTCAGAGGCATCTCCACAATCCTTCACGAAAATTCATGACCATTTGCGCCAAGTGACAAAGTTATGACCTTACATATAAAAAAAATGATTTTGCAAATATACTCATGATAAGCCGCTAAATTGAATCGAATGTATTCATAAATTCGATAGCCTTTTATTAGTTTCATACATATTATTTAGTTCTGTTCTAAAGGGCTGAGGGCATTTGTGAGAAATCATCAACATAAATCAAAGAAACACAATCCGTGAGTTCCACCGTGAAGACTCGGATTAACAAGATTGGGCCTTGACATGATTGCTGTCGTGTTTTAAGAACAGGTCACGCTAATCCAAACACAGATGATTTATTAAAACACCAGCTATTTATAATCGCGATTTCATAATGACTTCAGCCGAGAAAAAAATTAGTGAGTACTCATAACCAAAATAATGTAAAGTCAAGGTTGAACGTTCGCATTCTATAAAATGGCCGTAACGTCTTGGTGATTAGAACATGACAAATTTGTAGGCAAAAAAGGGAATACTTACAGAGAGATTGTATGGTTGCACTAATAGGTTCACAACACTTTTGGTTGGAGGTGTATGAAGAGCAGATGTGGCGTATAAATTTAGAGCGGCAGATATCGTCCGGGCGGCGCGTCGACGCGTATCTAGCGACGGGCGGCGACTAGGGCGCCCGACCGGCGCGCCATTCTGCCGCCCGCCCGCCCCGCGCCTTATCACTGAGGTCGCCAGATGAACGGCAATTGTGGGATTGTTCCGGATTGTTTTACTCTGTTTAAAATTGTTATGAGTTATTGGGGATCAATCTGCTACATATTATGGTATAACGATATTTTTCTTTGTAGATTCGAACGTTATTTTCAACGTTTTCTTTTTTTTTTCAATAATATGATAATTGATGTTTGCTTTAGTATATTATTGTCTAAAAATTTAATATTTATGTTCTTAACTTACTATGTGAAGGTGAACATTCAGTTTGACAATCAGAAGTATTTAATCAAAGTTTTAAATAGGTGCTTGCAATAACATATTGGCATAAAACCGCCATTTTATTATACAGAACAAGCGCAAAGCTGATGTTAGGCAGTACTGTTATATATTCTGTGGTTATGCTGTGATTTCAATATGATTTGGTTTTATCGAATATTTTCGTTTCGACTATCATTAAGTGCAAAGTAGTTACCTAGCAGTTTTATTAATTTAACCTTTATTGTACAAAAATACAGTTATATAGAAAAATAGGCTTACTTAATGCTAAAAGCTTTATCTAACAGTCAATTAAGTTTTAGTAAACAATTAGAATTTTATTTCAAAATCATTACAAATAAAAAAAATAACTTATGAATATATTGGATATTTTTATTTATTAAATCATGAAAATAGATAAGTTTCACCGCAGTTTTGTTCTTAAAAATATTCTAGAAAATTTTGGTATGCTGGTTACCCTCTTTATCACACAAATAAAATGTATTTAATGGATGACCGCCCAGCTATGGGCGCTATGGCATATTCATTGAAATTTACCGTTTATGATGCGATTTATTAATCATTAGAAAGGTCCTTGACGTACGTTTCCGTCTTCCGATAATAACTCATACATTGAAAAAAAAACTGCATGGTAAACCGCGATTTCGTGATTCTATGTGACAACTTAAAAAATTACCTTTTAGAATTAATTTATTTTATGAAAATACTAACTTAAATGTTTTAATTTAAATCATATTGTTAGTTAAACAATTGAATAAATAATATGCATCCGAATCATTATTATTGGTCTGGTTTCCCTGAAAAAGCAAAGATTTAATAGTATCAAGCGAACATACCTAATAATACATAACATATAATATCGAACATACTTACCTACCTCTGCGGGCATAATACCCTGTTTCCCGCAGTATTTGCATCTCCAGCTTACGCCTCACAGCCCAAGGTACGCTTTTAATCATGGTACTGGTTTGGCAGTACTGGTTATTACCACTCGTCAGACCTCCATAACCCGTTTTTACAGAAAAGCCAGACCATTAGAAACATGATCCGGGTGTTAGTGGTCAATACAGTCAGATTTTTCAACTATCTAAAGCCATCTGACATGCATGACGACTGCCATCTAGCAATAACAGGCGGGACCAGGTCCCTTACTATCATCTCTAAAAGCCATGCAAGATCCAATGAGTCTGTCGCCTTATATCATGTATTGCGCTATCTCGCGTACTCACTGGAACTTGCATGGTTTTTAGAGATGATAATGGGCCACCAGCGCAGTAACGAAAGAGCTCAAGATGTAAATGCCACTAATGGCAATCCAATCTAGTCCGTGTGTGCACGTCGCTTAACGCGCGCAATTGTTACGAACACACGCCCCGCTAGGCTATCAAGATCCTCCATTTCCATAAATCAATTAACTCCTTGACCACCGGGCGGTAACCGGATATCGCATTATAATTTTTCTATTGTGTTTTTTTTTATATACGGACCAATCACAGATTGAGCTAGCCCCAAAGTAAGTTCGAGGCTTGTGTTATGGGATACTAACTCAACGATACTATATTTTATAACAAATACAAATATACATAAACATCCAAGACCCAGGCCAATCAGAAAAATATCATTTTCATCTTGACCTGACCGGGGTTCGAACCCGGGACCTCTTGAGTAGCTGTCAGGCATGTTAACTGTTACGCCACGGAGGTCGTCAATTGTGTCTGGATTCTTGGTATTTGAGGGATTAAGCATAATTTAATAATGAAGTGGTTCGGCAGTTTGCACTGTATACCATACTAGCTGTTCCCCGCGGCTTCGCCCCGCGTGGGACTCGGTTATATCGCGCCCAAAAGTAGCCTATGTTTGACCTCAGGTTGTTAACTACATTTCTACCAAATTTCATTACAATCGGTCCAGCAGTTTAGCTGTGAAGAGGTGACAGACAGACAGACAGACAGACAGATAGACAGACAGACAGACAGACAGACTTTCGCATTTATAATATTAGTATGGATTCGCTCCAGTAATGTGTGGTTTGTTTGTCTCAACTTATAATGACGGTGTGATGTTTGCACAAAAGTTTCAGGGTAAACAGAGTTCTAACTAAATAAGTGGTTAACATCATAATAAGTACCTAAGTCTTCGATTATTTAAATAAATTTAAACAGCAACCCCCGTATTAAGAAACGTTCGTTAAGCCTATTTTAGTTAAAATGTGTTTCATCTCGTTCTTTTACATGAAGTGTCAGGTAAGAGAGAAAGAGCCAAAACATATTTTAGTTAAAATGGGCTTATCAAACGTTTCTTAATACGGCGGTAAGTATAGAACAACAAGTTAAAAGAGATTGCTTTGGCGATAAGTCTTTGTATTTTTACCTCTATTATGAGATTTTACAAAACGCAGATGCTACCAATTGCGTTAAGATTTTGTATGGAATTTCTTAATCCTTGCCATATCTTGTCATCTGACAATAAATTAACATCTTTAAACTGTAAACGAAACCCGTGGAATGAGTGATTTACTTACCTAACTTCGAAAGCATAACTCGGATTTTAAGGCAGTTTTATAGAAGTACAGTGGACCACATATAAATGTATACCTTACCCTTAATCTAACATCTAAAGTAGTATACCTACTTGTCCATGTGACCCATATATGTATAACCGTAACTAGCTGTTACCGCGGCGTGGCGGTGGGATTCAGATGTTTGAACCCCGGTCCTTAACTACCTATATCCATACCAAATTTCATCAAAATCGGTTTAGCGGTTTAGCCGTGAAAACGTAACAGACAGATCGAAATACTTTCGCATTTATAATATAAGTAGTTATGAAACTTTGGATGTAGGTACCAACTTGCATGGTATCAAAAACTCGTATTTATGACGTCATACTTCCATTGAATTTCATAAAGTATCCTTATTAAGTGTATCATTTAACTTTTAATTGAATCCGTAATCCCAGAAGGCTAGGGACCTCACCTACGCAAGTTGAGATGACTCATTTAATCTATTTTTAAGCTGCCCTAACGATTATATCACAACAATAACCGCCCACTTTGCTTAAACAGATACCTATGTCGAGAAATAGAGTGTGGCAGCTTTAAAACTAGCTATAGACTACGATATCGTAAAAGGCGATTAAAGGGCAAGCAACAATCGAGTCATAAGCATAAAATAGGCTAAAGAAAGTGATAAATGCCATTACTGGTACTGACGACCAATCCAATTCAGACCGCGCTCAGCGTTGCTTATCAAGCCATGTACGCCCATCGATATAACACCTGCAATATTAAATTTAATTATTTTTTTAAAGTACCGACATAATATATTTTAACATTTAACTCAGAAATCTAAACTTAAGGTAGGTACACATATTAACACAAAGTAAAACCCTGACAGCTCCTTAACTCGAGGTAACGTGCCCAAAAGACTGGCAGCCTTACCACGTTGTTTGCCAATTTAATTGTTATCAAGTAACAATACTTTTATTATTACTCTTTATGCACCACAAAATAATAGAACTTACATAAAACAGTTTTATTTAAAACTATGAGGCACAAACACAACAGTGCTTTTTCCCGGGATGAAAGGTATCCTATGTCCTTTTAACTATGTGTATGCGAAATTTTAGGAAGATTGGTTCAGTAGATAGAGCCTGAAAGCGTAACATACAAATTCACTTTCGTTTCTTCGCATGGGCACAAAAAACTTCCTCTTGAATCACTATCTATTTAAAACGCATCAAAATTCGTTGCGTAGTTTTAAAGATTTAAGCATACAAAGGGACATAGTAACAGAGAAAGCGACTTTGTTTCATACTATGTAATGATAGTGATAGTGAAGTTAGGAAGTTAGTATATAAAAGGTAGGCCATGGCAACCAAACTTTCATTCCCCTTTAACGGATTCCTGGTTACGAAACCATAGAATTGAAAATACAATCGGTTCATGGTAAGATGAGAGTATAAATTTTGTGGTCATGGTTTCAGTTGAGCTGTTTTAGGTACGAAACCTTCAAAGAACGTTGCCGATCTTATTACGTCCCTTCTTATGTTACACTTTCATCGTTCAAACTTGGGCATAATCTTTTATTTCCTACTTTTCACCCTTAGTACGAGATTTTATAAACGCAGACGCTAGCGACTGCGTTAGGATTTTGTATGGAATTTCTTGGTTGCCTTACTACCCGTCAGGGGCAGGTACAGGTTTGTCCTTCGGAACCGCCTCTCTAATACATACTAACTTAACTAATACTTAACTAACTTAACAAATTTTAAAAGCCAACCAGGGACCTATTTATTAAAACAAATACTTATGTAAGTATCCGGCTCAAAGATAGACCACTTCCTATCTTTGCGATGATGTCGTACCAGATTACGAGTAGGTAGGTATAGTTCGCGGCATGTAAGTTGGCAATAAACTGAAGTGACCTTGTATGCGCAAAAGCCGATTTATATAAAAAATTTAAACTGCGCAGCACCCCTGCTCGTCCCGTTTGTGGCCAACTTATGTGCCGGGTATACAATAAGGACTTAATTTTTTTAAGTTTCTCTGTCAAGTATTTTATTTTTTGGGTGGTGAATTCTATCTACAAGAGCACTGCCAACAAAGAATTTCGTCAGGTAGCCGGTAATAAAATAATGCGTCAACCTAAATCTTATAAGTTTCCTCTATTGTAAGATATCCATTTTACAGATTCTGTGCTCTAAAGCCTTTCACTTGAAATGCAACCGGAATAACGCTTAGATATTTATCATTATTACAAAGTAAAACATATTTTTATGATTTCCAAAATATTAATTTATACATTGGCTGCTAAATGAAGATCTTTATGGGAAAAAAAATTTGGTTACTATTTACTGAGATATTAAATGCAGCGACATAAGCAGTAACATCATAAAACAGAGATATGATAGTGCACAGATATAGATAACAAGACATATAAAAATAATGATTGTTAATGATTAGTCCATAATTATAGTTGCAACTCTAAACGTAACTGGGGGGTTACTACCGTCTCTTAAAACCATGCAAGATCCAGTGAGTAAGCCAGACAGCGCAATACATGATGTAAGACGACATCTCCGTTACTCACTGGATCTTGCATGGTTGATGAGCTGATGATGATGATAAATTTTACAGTACACAGTTAAGTTCTAGTTGCAACATGATCTTAGAAAAATAAAAGCTATAATACTTATAATAAACAAATGTTTATTTATTTTTCCTTTCTATCCAATACCAACCAATCTCGTATTCATTATAAGTAGAAAACCCAACTTTTTTATACAAATTACTTGCACAAATATTATCAGCAACACAAAATGCGTATACATATTTATTATCTTCCAATAGAATATTAGAAACAAGTTTCAATAGCTTTTCACTGTACCCATTTTTCCTGTGTTCCTCCAAAGTAAAAACGTGTGTTAAAATTCCGAATTCATTAATTAACATCCAAGATATCAGTTCTCTATTTAAAAATAAACCATATCCAGATTTTGCCTTTATAAGGAGTTCGAAGTACCAAGAAGAACCGGGGTAGCGATGCGGCCAAAAAGTGTCAATCAATTCGGCGTGATCATCCCTCAAGAGATCGAATGTTATTCCAGGTGGTAAGCTGTAAGGAAATAAACAGCGTTTAGAACAAACTAGCGACCCGCCCCGGCTTCGCATAGGCATAAAAACCTTCCTCTTGTATCACTTTATTTATTAAAAAAACCGCATCAAATACCGTTGCGTAGTTTTAAAGATTTAAGCATACAAAGGGACATAGAGACAGAGAAAGCGACTTTGTTTTATACTATGTAGTGAATAGTGAATATCATCGACAGTAATCATAATCTTTACTATCGACTCTTACTTTTGTGTGTCAATAATTGTTTGATTTCGATTCCTAAGGGAAATATACTTTATTTAGTGGTTTCCAATTAAGCTAGGACATTACAGGCTCAACTCTATTATATACAACTACAGAATCAACTTGAATCACCTAATTGTCTGGTAATAACATTTCTGTAACCTTAGTATGAGATTTTATAAACGCAGACGCTACTTAGCGACTGCGGATTTTGTATGACAAACCTGTATAGCGCGTAGATTCTGCGTTTATAAAATCACATACTTACCTATTAGGAGTAATCACTTCGAAAGGCTAGTTAAGGTTTTGGCTGCCATCTGGCAGTCCTTAAAAATCAGAGGCCAAGTAGCAGTTCCAAAAGAAAACCAATTAACTATAATCCACATGATATGATATATTTCATGAGTTGAACACTTTCAAGGTGTAGCAAGCATCTAAGCTTCGAAGGTCGCGCATTCTTCTTACGACTTGGGCAGTGCAAAATATGGATTTAAGTCAAGTGCAAAAAAGTTTATAAATAAACTAGGGCCCCGCCCCGGCTTTGCATGGGCATAAACCTTCCTCTTGAATCATTCTATGTATTGAAAAAACCGCATCAAAATCCGTTATTTTTAAAGATTTAAACATACATAGGGATATAGAGACAAGAGAAAGCGACTTTGTTTTATACTATATAGTGATAGTGATAAAGTACAAGATATCTTGTACTCAATTTGTAATAACTTTACCTGACATCTCCAAACAATGGACTGTTTTTATCCAAATAGAAGCTTTGCGACGGTATGTGTAATGTTAATTCCAGGTTGAGATCTCCAAATATACTCTTCACACATTTGATAATATGTGATGGAGTCATAGCCAAAGTCAC
Source organism: Apomyelois bistriatella (assembly GCA_947044815.1). Taxonomy (NCBI): domain Eukaryota; kingdom Metazoa; phylum Arthropoda; class Insecta; order Lepidoptera; family Pyralidae; genus Apomyelois; species Apomyelois bistriatella. Next base: position 3,688,903 of record OX345705.1, read on the forward strand.
TGGCTTACTCCAATCGATTACTTTTGTGGTTTTTAGGGCTTCTGCTAGATTCGTCGTGTCGTCTTTAGGACATTGGATCACGAGCTCGTAAGATGTGTTCTGCAAAGAAATGTAACAGTTTTAAGTATGCTAAATATATTTATTTTTAACCATAGCCTATATCGACTTTAGTGTACTATTAGGTATTCTGTGGTGGCGGTCATAAAGCAAAGAAACTTCTGAACCCTGGAGTGACGGATATACCAAATGACGTGGCTGATACCAAATGACGTGTGCTTCTGCTACTTATTAATTTATGCAAACTACTGCCAGTTTGCGCCCATCTTTAGATGAATGCATGAATAAATACGTTATTGCACCAATTTCATAGTTACATTCTCTGAGATTTTCTATCGACAACATTAGGGTACCATCACACATGCGGATTTCTCTACGGGGTTCAGCGCAAATACTTAAAGCGTTATACTAAAAGTTTTACGTCATAAAGGTTAATTTGACATAACAAACGAAGTACCGGCAAATGTTTTGTGGAACATTTTACATATCACATGACCCAATGTCCCCAAAGACCGTCGCAGGAAGACATTGGATGTGAATACGTCAAATAAGAAATCTATAAAGGCCTATTTCCAGTAGAATAATTCCTGTAACTAAACTGATAATTAATATTTGATTACCTTTTCATTAACACCAACAATTCCATTCCAAACATCTCCATAAGGCACATACACTTTAAATCCATAATCCAGCCCTTTCGCAATCCACTGCCTTTGGTATTCCAAAACAGTGAACCCGGGTATTCCCCGTGGCCAATCAGCCTTGAATGCCTCCATTGCTTCTCCCCATTTATTCACAGGCCAGATATGTAAAGGATCTTGAGACATTGTGTGCAGTCAGCGAAGACGTGGCGTAAACTGGCGATAATGTTATATGCGATGAGATAATATACCCAGACAGGATTGAAATCTTTTTTTTTTCTTTTTCTTTTGGTAATTGGCTCTATTTACACTGAAATCAAATAATATAAACAACATATAAAACTGTAAATGGTAACTGTTCATTTACATTTGGATTTTGTACAATAAAGTATTAAAAAATAAAACTGTATGCAAGTAATCGCCTATAAAACAACTAATATGCAAGGTAAATCTGATAAAGTGATAAGAATTGCATCGTAAAATGAACGAAATTGTGTGTAATTAAGTAAATAAATAAAATAATAAAAAGTACGTAGCTGTTTCGAGTCATATCCCGGTTTTGAACAAATGCAACTAAGGACGCTACGGATAGTCTCTCTCTCAGCGCTTTCCCAGTTGCTTCCTCAGCTGATTGCTTCGGAGCCCAGCGTCCGCTATCCTCTTTCTCGTCCACTTCGCCCGATTTTCAGCATCCTTAATTGTGAGTAATTCATTATTAACAATTTATTCGTTATGAATTTGTATTTGCTCTCATTTAACAAAGCTTTACAGCTTTACAGGCACAGATTCAGCCAGTTCACGAAAATCTCTTTCTCCATGATTCGGCGAATTCTTTAATAGAGTTGGGAAAACTATTTGTTTTTTTTTTCGTTTCTTAAATACTTTGTTATCAACAAAATTACGTTGTAGCCCGTTGCAGGTACTGAAATATAGATCTTTAATAAAGAAATCACACAATTGAAGCTAGCGCTAAAGTTTCATTTTGTGTGTTGTGTGACTTGGATATCTTATCTAGGTTTTATTATTTGCATAAGGTTGGCTCATTCATCCAAGTCATGCCACACCCGCAGTCGCTTAACATGCACGATTGTTAAGCTTCTTTAAGCATGTATAATTAGGCTATTGAGTTCCTCGATTATTTGATTATACAATTATTGATCGACAATTAGCTCAGTTCTTTTCAAAATTATTTCTGATTCTTCTTTTCATGTTGCTCCGTTAATTTTATTATAAGTAAAACTTAAAATAAAGGTTCTTGCCAGTTTTCTGCAAGGTTTTATAAATATCGATAAGATATCGATGTTTTCGGCATTTCCCTTCCTTATTCAACAGGGCCTCCTTTGAAATTGTTATGAGATGAGGTTTCGATCCGGCACGTAGTAGATAAAGGACTCTTACTATTACGCCTACAGATTACGTTACAAATACAACAATCTACTGATCTCTATAAAATAAATTAAGGTGCTTTACTAAATTGAAAGAAACACGAGAAACGTGATTCGTGGATGTGTCGACTTGGTTTTTCTTTACTTATAAATTAATATAGGTATGTCTTTACCATAAATAAAAAAAAAAGCGTCAGAGTCCGCGCGCGATTCGAACTTCTTTGGTCTTTACAAACTTATTTCTTTATATTTTTTTTAATTTTATGCGTTTGAACAAAATACAAGTTGTGAGGCAAAAATAGTCACACTTAGTTACTACAGCTTTTATAGAAAATTATGGATATTATATAGAATTATATGGGTTTGGTGTGTTACGTTCGTTGATGTTTTTTGTTTTTAGTCATATATCATTTCTAATATTTTTTTGATAATTTACTTAGTTTGAATTTTGTGATCAAATTGTTTACAAACTAAGTAAGCATTATCATACCTAATTAGTATTCTGCTAGGGTTGAACCGCCGTCGTAATTGTTTAATGGAGAATTTAAATGCAAGCCCTGAGCTTTGAAGGACTGGCCGAAGTTGGCGGGGCAGTTAATCAATTTGTATCAAAATACTTATACATATACAATACAGACGTATTTCCGGACACATACAATTTGGGTCTTTGCAAGGCTAGAGTGAATAGACTATTAATGTGCCAGTGAGCTCCATCTTAGACCGCATCTGCATTTAACATCAATTTAACATCAGCACCCGTAGCCAAGTGACAATTTCAAAACGCTAACGAATGTCGACAAGAACAAAATGTATGGGATTGACATAAGCTGCGGTAAATCACGTGGTCAATCTTATGTCAATCCCATACATTTTGTTCTTGTCGTAAGTCGTTAACGTTTTGCGATTGTAGTCCAACGTTGGACATTGAGAATATAACAAAAACACCAAATAACTTTTATTATAGATAAATATTCTGTAATTATAGAATGCTATTTAGTAGCAGTAATATAAATAAATTAAAGAGAAGGCTGTACTCATACCGTAAAAAGATGCAAAATTGATGGCTAAAGGCAGGAAGATATAGAAATTACTCCTCAACAAGAACAATGTTAAACTCACAGATAGATAGATGAGTATCACTACATAGTATAAAACAAAGTCTCTTTTTCTGTCCCTATGTATGCTTAAATCTTAAAAACTACGCAACGGATTTTTATGCGGTTTTTTTAATAGTGATGCAAGAGGAACATTTTTATGCCCATGCGAAGCTGGGGGGCGGGTCGCTAGTATATTTATAAAAGAACTGTGCTCTTGTCGCAAGAGTGAAAAAAATCTATAAAACCTAAGTATTCAGAATCTTAAAAATGAATTCGTAATAAGAGATAATAATAAATAAAATTACACTACTCTATGGTACCAGGTACCTATGTACGATCGCCAGGCAATTTTATTTTGATCTATAACTGAAAATGAACTCATAGAGGATAAAATCACTACTTGCATGTACTGTCAAGATGACATTTACCTAATAATCCCATATCCTTCATTATCCCTTGTAATAAAACATCAACGACAATGTTTATTCAATTAAATTTATCTAATCGATAAAATGCATTATCAACTAAAGTATATTTGACATTTAATATTATCAAACCACAGAAGTTTCAACTGTCTTCATGAACACAATGGGTGAGTCTCTCATTATCTCATCTAATTGTAGTTTGTTCCTACTAGAAAAATTTGTTAGTAAGTTATGAGTTGCATTATCAGTGCATTGTACGTGCTCAGAAACCTACCTTTGTCGATGTTTAGACAAAATAATAGTTAAGTTTTGATCACTGCGAAGTATTCACTCAATCTAAACCTAATGATTCGATATTTGAAGAAACTTCTCAAAATTGTATAGTAATTAAAATTGACGACAGATCATTGACCTGTTGGTAATTATGCTTACTATAAATAAACAAACAACTCTAAACAGGTTCATATAATCTGTCTCTTGTGGCGCTATCTAGTATCAAATTACAGCATCGCTAATGACAACGAAGCCGTTTTAGTAATATATAAGTGTAATAGATGTCACTGTGTTGAAAAAAGCACTTTTATACCGAAAAAAAGTACCGAAGATATAAGATAATATAATTATAATATTCTTTATCAGCGGATCCATTACAAAAAATATCGGAGTTCCAATGGAGTGCCCTACACAGCTTGTACCAGGCCAACTGGCCTTACGGTGTAGAGGGTTACTGCCTTCTCCACATGCTCATCGCAAACCCTGGTATTGCCAGCGCATCAAACTTCTCAATTTACTGTCCACTAGGTGCAATAGAAAAAGGAATGGTTGCCATCAGTGACGTGGTTGGTATTTTGTCATTTTCCTTCACACAGTCAAGTTTTTGTAGTACTTCGCATACCTACTTCCGCGACCGGTAAATTTTACTTTTATTTTTTTATTCTAATGAGGTAGAGACAAGGCCTACGGGCCACCTCATGTTAATGGACGCCTGGAATTTAAGAAGTGTGTCGAGCGCATTATACACCCCTGAACGAATCTTTTTCACGCCCTTCTTAATTTATATCCGCTTGGGAATCTGTTATATCCGCCCAAAAGGAACCTATGTTTAACCACTGGTCCTTAACTGTATCCATACCAAAATTTATCAAAATTGGTCCAGCGGGTAAGTCGTGAAAGCATAACAGACAGACAGATAGACAAAAAGACTTTCGCATTTATACCTAATACTATTATGGGTTTATAATATTAGTATGAGTATATAATTATGGTATATAATATTCATTCCTTACAGGAAACATATCACTTGTACATTTGCCCGATAACAAACGAAAATATACCATTTATAGAAGAATCACTTCTCAACACGAAGGTTGTGGATTGGAACAGAGACATTATCATTTCATCAGTGATGCCAGATGTTATGAAAATGATAGACAGGATCGGAAACACACTCAAATTAGATGTAAAATGCAATGGCCTCGTCATTAAATACTTGTACAACAACGCCTCAAAGGAATTCAACGCTAACGAGTATGTTTACAATTAAAAAACTTATTTTATTTCAGTTTCGGTTGAGACGACCTCCGTGGCGTAACGGTTAACATATCTACCTGACCGCTACTCAACAGATCCCGGGTTCAATCATCAGTCAGGTCAAGATGAAAAATGATTTTTTTCTGCTTGACCTGGGTCTTGGATGTTTATCTATGTATGTACCACGGATGTACATACCATATGTAGAACGGAGCTCATAGCTTTGTAATGATTGGAGATAGACAAAAAAATGTCAAGGGCAAAGTTGTAAAAGATTCTATCAGGTTCCACCTTCTTTGCATCCCTCCCTAGGGCTCACCTCGGAGGGGTAAGGACTTTTAGTATGTTTATCTCCTAACTAGTCCAAAAAAAGTTCCTTCGTCACATTTTCTGCTTTCGACTTTTCCATGCACAATCATTTATTGCCTAGACTATAGGGATGCATGGCGTAGACTAAGAGGCTTATGCCCAGCAGTGGGTTGAAGACAGCTGATGAATCTTTATTCTGATATACCCAATTTATCATTTCAGGCCGCCACCAGGCACCTACGTCGGTCCATTAAAAAGCGAGTCGCTTCAATTCGTCGACGCAACTTGGGCATACCACAGTGAGACTTCAATAGAATATTTTCGAAGACTTATGAATAACAACCTAACCTTCGCTTTATATGCCAATGGTAGCGTACAGCCCTTGGCATGGGTCGCTATAGACGATACTGGAGCTCTGTCTCATCTTTATTCCCTAGAAAGATGTAGAAGACAGGGTTACGCATCCTACATAGCAAAAGTGGCAGCAAATAGTCTACTGAGGAATGGTCAGCACGTTCTTGCATACTCGACAATGGAAAACTTTGCGTCGCAGAAATTTTTCGTTAAATTAGGATTCCGAAATCTAGGGCTGACGTCGTGGATATTTCTATCGAAGAAATTGCCAGATGTCCCTTCGTGTTCCTATTGCAGAGTTGTCGAATTTTACCCAACTCTATTACCGACAAATCCAAAAAATTAAAAAGGATACAAGCTTGTTTTGGTTTTATCGGTATATTAAACACATACTTCTCAACCTTTACATATTCAATTTTGTGTATTTTATAATGTAATTTTATGTTCAATTTAATATAATTTAAAAATAGAAATAGACACATTAAGTTACTAAGGCAAAATGTTTATCTATTTCATAGGTAGGCAAGAGGAAGACAGAAAATTATATTAAATCGAGAAAACAATAAACAGCTTTTTGTGATCTATGTCGAAATGTTCACCATGGGATTTTAATAATAGTAGATACTTACTACTGCAATAGTTCAGAGACCTGAAAAGGTTCTTGCCCTTCGACACCAGAGCTTTCCTTTTACTACACCTTTCATTTCTACAAATGATAAAATTAAATACAGCTAAAATTTCATATTCTTGGGTCGCTAAACCGTCGCAGTAAGTAAGTAAATAAAACTTCACCCTATTGAATACAGATTACGGCATTTCCTGATAAAAATTATATGAAAATATCAGCGTAATCTGTTAATTTACATGCGAAATGAAATTCAGTAGGTGTGTTAGAGGCGGATATGGGACTAACAGAGGTCTCAATTTACTTATCTATTGACTAATGGTGGATTCTAATAGCAGCATACCCAAGACAGGTTGACGGGTGTCAAGAAAGACAAACCAAGAAAAAGTACAATAATAAATAATACACATAAAATTAAAAAGAAACATCAGTTTGTATCGGGTTTGTATCGCTCTGTCTGATATTTTAACAGATTTGATATACTGTTAGCCTCGTCGATGTGCATTATTTATTGCCCAGTACATGTACTTATATCATAATGCTGACATGCCTACAATCCGTACAAATTAACTCCGCATCTGGCTGGTAGGAATGTGACTCCATCTACAGGCATGGAGTTAACTTGATCGTCTAATATGTGTAAGCGAGACAGCCATATGTTTATCGGTGGTTTAATCAAGTTAGACACAGAACAGGATAATATACAGTAGTGCACTCCATTATCTGACCAGTTGTTGTGTCGTTGCACGGAATTGCTAAGTATATATTTTATCTTCAATTTTCTGTTTATTCTGTTTTGTTTTCGAATATCTTGTATTGATTATAGAAGTTGTAACGTTTACTTATCAACAGTTAAAAATCATGAAACTGCATCAGCGATTCATACGTGCAGTATGGCAATAAAATGATTATCATATACGTAGGTATATATATTGCTAGATGTAGATTGTAAAAAATCTTATAAATAAGTTCGCCAGAAGATCAAGAGCTCATAAGTGCTAATTGTCTGGTCGTAGTAACAAACAGTTTATTAGGTACTTATTGAGGGGAGATATCTTATGTTCTTATGTGATTTGTCATTGTCATTCGCCTCAAACAATAAAATAAAAATGAATAAATTCCAAGATCCTTTAGTAGAAATTCCTGTGGAAAAATGGGCGGATCTTCAAAGAGAGTTCCTGAAGGATTGGCCACGAAGCATCGCAGGGTATTGGGCACTTGGATACCAGCAGGAATGGCTGCAAAGAAAACTGACACATGATTTTCATGTGTATTGCCCGTATGGTGATATCAAGAATGGAATGGTAGCCGTTCAAACAAAGGTAAACATTCTCTTTTATGAAAAGTTGTATTATAAATTGGACTCAGGACTAACAGAGAGTAATGTGCTTCACTCAAGAGAGTGTACCGTAAAAAAATGAGATATAAGACTTCTCTTTACTTTTCTATAGTACACTCTCTTGAGTTAAGCACATCACTCTCTGTTTGTCCTCTCATTTTTTTTACAGTTGAGTTCTTAACGAATAAGCAGCGTCGCCGCATAGATACCATTTTTTCTTGTTTTTATCATTATGTAACTTTCTTTAAGAAAACTTGATAAACTTATAAATTTACGGGGATCCTCTCGGGGATCGGTCAGGTGGATGATCCTGGTGGACATGGCCACTTCGCCCGGTCTTCGGCACTTTCCGGTGTCAGACTATTTGTACAGAGCTGCTCTAGTGGATACAGGGCTCTAGACTATTTACGCCCATAATAACTTGAGGGACTAGAATGTTCGACTTGTGGCCAAGAATGTTTCTCTACAGTACCCAATTTGTTTACCCTGCAAACACTGCTACATCAAGAAATAGCTTCAGCAGAAATAGATGAGAGTGAGGTGCCCAAGTATACGACCTTGTCGAGTTTTATCAATCTAAACAAACATGCACAAATTGAATGCTATCTCTTGGTAATGTTAGTTTAGACTTGATTACAAATAAATAAACGTCTCACTCTAGCAAATAGCCCTATTATTTGCCGAGTTTTAAAAAAGAAGGTTCTGTATCAATTTGACAGACGGATACGATTCTAAAAATCGGGACCACGATCCAAAAATTAAATTTTAGTTGAATAAAAAGTTTTGTTTGGCATTGTATGTTAACTTGTGGCGACACTAGCGCCACAACAATATCTACAAAGACGCACCACAGATGGCGTTAAAAGCAACAATCTCAGAATTGCATACAAGATGGCAAATTACTATGAAAGTCTAAATCGCGCTTGCAAAGTTTCTACGGATTGGAGCATAAATACAACCTCCGACAAGATATCGCTGGAGCCGCGGTTCCTCAGGCATAACACCCAGCCTGGCGGGAAGTTCTTCCCTTTGTGGCGGTCGAGCATATAAACACTATCGCTCCCGTCACATACTCCAAAAACTCTACAAACGTTTCTAAAATTCATGCATTTTGGTTCTATGTATTTATTTTTAATTAATTATTCTTGTTGTCCGCAGGGTCCTAGAAATGAACTAGTAATTCAGTGTGCGAGCGACGATACTAAAAATATGGAAGAATCCTTGAGAGGAACTAGAATAATAGATTGGAACAAAAAATACACAGTCCCCTGTCCACCGATTCACATCACACGAAGCTTACAAGCGGTCTTAAAAGACATTAAGATGAGAACTATGACGCCTGGAACGCCACATTACTTATACTTATTGGAAAAGGAGACGCCAATCTTTGAAGATATAAGGTAAGAACATCGGTTATAGAAACACAACCTACAGGAAACCGAGACACAACTTTTCATTCAGATGTAATTGCAATTCGTTCATAAATAATGCTACAACAAACTTATTTCTTTTTGCCCTTATTTTCCCCGTAAATAAGGGTAAAAAAAGACAACTGACCGAAAATTTCAAATAAATCAAGGAACACGTGTGTCAAACTTCGTAAGGATCCGTTCAGTATCCCGAAATAAATACCGCTGCCACAAACCTACACACATCAAGACCGAAAAAGGTCATTCTTAAAATGGACACTCCCGCTCGCTCCTTTAATAAATAAATAATTAACAAAACACGAACTTATTTTATTTGAAACATAGACTAGATATCTCAAGTTTGGGCTAGGGGCAGTCATATGGCGAACCACCACGAAGGAAAGAATATCTTTTTATCTTTTATATACTCTGGCGTTCTCTCCTATTGTTAGACCATAGTCTCTCCTTTTAACATATTAAAAGCAAACTTCATGTTACAGGTTTCCCCAAGGTGTGACATTGAAGTTTTTGACAGAGGATCACGTAGACATAGTTGACTCAACATGGGTGAACAGGCATAAAGGTTCATACTGGTTTTTCAAATTGTTAGTCAAAGCCAAAAGCGGCTATGGGGTGTTCAAGGATGGCCAGCTAGCTTGCTTCATCTTCATCAATGAAATTGGCTTCCTTACCCACCTGTTTACTCTAGAGGAGTATCGGAAAAGAGGATATGCTGAAATTCTCCTCAAATCAGTATGCAATATACTTATTAGGGAGAAGAAGGATGTCTACTGTTATGTAATGGAGGGAAATGACAGTGCTATTAAACTGTATCAAAAATTGGGATTCAAAAAATATCATTCTGTATTATGGGGATTTCTAGCACCGGAAGCTTCTAAATTATAAAAAATTAAATGTTTTTTTTTTACAAGAAAAGTGCTTATTCTTTTTTGTAAATAGTGTTCAGTTAAACTTTCAATTTCGTTTACCTGTTGAAGGAACTCTACTTATAATGATTGACTTATGTACACATATTTTTGTATTTCCATAACCGCTATAGCAACAATTACATACATACATATAATCACGTCATTATCCAATACGGGGTAGACACAGAGTCTAGAGCCATACGCCCTTAGGCTACCATTTAGCATGATGGTAGTTAAAACAGGAAATTAATAGTTTAAGGTTGCTAGCCGCATCGCCTATATTATGATTCCTCTATTACTAGGTATAGGTACAGAGTGGAAAAGTTTGCAACTACAGTACTTCACAATACAAAATATGCTTTATTAATTACTAGCTGTTCCCCGCGGCTTCGCCCCGCGTGGGACTCGGTTATATCGCGCTCAAAAGTAGCCTATGTTTGACTTCATGTCGTTAACTACATCCCTACCAAATTTCATCACAATCGGTCCAGCAGTTTAGCCGTGAAGAGGTGACAGACAGACAGACAGACAGACAGACAAACAGACAGACAGACAGACGGACTTTCGCATTTATAATATTAGTATGGATTAGTATGGATAGTATGGATAGTATGGATGATTTCAAACGGAACGGAACTCTTGGTGTTGGAATCCGACTCCAGCTTAATCAGCATTATTGATTTATGTATGGAAGATTAAACAAAAAATAAATTTGTATGTTATCAAGTTTCTCACGAAAATCGATAGTTTGGAATAAATCGGTTCACACGGCCGAATCGATATCTATAGGACCTACTTTACATTCATATCTATGAGGGCAAAAACACATAACTACGCATATGTAATTTACCATTAGGCCACACGACTGCTAATAATGAACTGTGTTCGTCCGTGAGACGGAACGAACTTTCTCTATAGTTACAGGCTTTGGTTATTTTTCAATCTTCCCAAACTTTTGATACAATGCATTTCCCTTTGATTATTTATATTACCAAAGTTATCAATAATTTCCCCGTTATCATTTCAGCTCCAAGCACTGCTGGACATTACTCCTCCCCCGAGGATTTCCAGAATGACCGGTTGGAAGCGGCCTGCATCCAATCACTTGCAATAAGTAATAATTTAATTTAGTTAAACAAATTACATAGATAGATATACATTTTGTGCCGCACAAATTTTCTGTTTTTCCTTATGGTTGACTGATATTATTTACTTGTGAAACAATAGCTTTTAATGAATAAATAATAACTACAAGAGGAGCGTTTTCTCTGGGTTGTTCGAAGTTAAAGTTTAAACATATTAAATTATAAAATTATAGTTCCCTATAGATACAAATTGCTATATTTCTTAAAACAGCCACTTTTATCAGTTTTGCTATTTGTAACTATATGGAACGATAGTTAAATAATTTATATGATTAAAATTAACTTCAGATCCAGAACCTTAACTACATAACACGGATTTTTGATAACTGGTGTTTTCAGTGAATAATGATTTTAAGTTGATGGTGGCACTAGTGTTCACCAAGTTCTCGTCTTAACATCTCATTTTTTATCATTTTACAATTCAGTTAGGTATTACAATCAATTTACAACATCAGTATTACGTCCGAATGCGCTAATTACATCTAGTTACAGTGTCAAGACAGAAAAGTGTTACCACAGTGTCGCAAAGGCTGCGTTTTTTTTTTCAGTTCACATGACAATCAAAATCGATACTTCTTATGAACGGATTACGAACTAGATCTTTAGCATAATGACTCTATTCATAATTGATATGTTAAAGTTAAGTTTATTTTAAAGTTCTTTTGCCACATGAAGTATCGCTGAATCAGTATAGAAAATTGCCGAGTGCAATATTTAAAACTTTAGTATTTTTATATATCTGAACTGCACTGTTATTATCATTGTGGCATTTATGAAAAAAATTTTTTTACTCCTTTACAGTTTATTTAAAATTAATTTATAGGTAACGTTAATGTCTTTATTGTTTTAATTTAATGTTAATGATTATTTATTGGCAAGGTAATAACTTACCTGGTCCTAAATACATAATATTAATCGAAATCTAACCAGAAGTTTCAAGTTAAAGGAATATTAGAATAAATTTAGCTATTTTAATTGACAAAATTTTCTCCGATTTCAAAGATTGCATTCGCATTGAAAGAATTTAATGTTCATAATGTATTTTAAACATTTTTGATTCTATTTACAAACGCCTCTATTCCTCTTTATCCTCCGGGTAGTATATGTTATATAGATTAAAAAATAAAATTGCGATCGCGCCCGATTTGAAATTCTTCGATATAAGTAAACAATCGTACTCATTCTCATATATATTTGATTCTGAATATCCCTGGGTCTTTGCTTACGTGGGAGTTTCCAAATAACATCTATGTAAGTTACATTTTATTTAAAACATATCTTGATCATTATTCTTTAAGCCACTCAGTTTTCTGCAACCAAAACAGTGGAATACAAAAAATAAGTGACTTAACTTTAAAGTGCTTTTGTAGATATAACAAATACCTGATGTCAACAATGAAATGCTCAGCTCGTAAACTCTTTAGTGATTTCATAAGTGTTGCATTCAATGATCAATGCATTGGCAACAATGGCAAGCATGTCAATTGAAACTCCCAAGCTTAGAAGCTGGTAGGGTAACCACCTCCACATCCAAAACATATTACCAACGCCTTAACACACCAACTCATTCAATTAACGAACGTGCTGGCATATCACAATGCCAATCGTTATTTAAATTATCAAATTTAGAATAATGCGTTTATTTTTTTAAGTTGTGACTAAGGAAACATTGCAGTGTCTTCTGTGACTTTGTAAAGTGGCTGAATGGACATTTAGAATGTGGAGCTTCATTATTTTTGGTAAGTCTTGTCTTGTTTATCATAGTTTCAAATATGAGAGTGCGGTTTAAAAAAAGAAAATCTCTGATCAAGTTTTTTTGTTGAAATTAGAATGAATTGTTTGGAAATGGTTACTTATTTACCCGTAGCTCTACCTGTGTCACTTATCATATTTCAAACGCTATGATTATATATCAAATAATTAAAGTTCAAACGCAGTTTAGGTGTAAACATTTGTCTCGTTAAATATAGTTGTACCTAAGTCTTAAAAATTTATCTTACAAAATTAATATATATATTTTATTTTATTTTTTATTTGTAATTATTATGCAAGTTGCTAACCCAATATACATGCATGAATTCGAAATAAATAAAGAAAGAGAGTAGAAAGAAAGGATGGGTGTCGAAAGAGGGGAAGACCACGGATGCGTGGAGGGATGATTTGAGAAAGTTTTAGAGCAAATGGCGTGAGGCGGCGGCGAAAAAATGGGATGTTTAATTTAAAATAAGTTAGGAAGACCTTTGCCCAGCAGCAGGACAATATAAGGTAATAAAAAAGTAGAAATTCAAAGGCCTAATTAAAAAGTAGTCATTGACCTCTACTGCTAGTATAGCATTCTATAATCTGTGCCTCTACCGTATGGTCTGTTCATGAGGTGGGATCATGGTCAATTGCTAGGGCATCGTTATTAACAAAAAGGTTGATTAAAGGCTGGTATACATATTTTTATTTAAAGCAAATAAAACAAGTTGACAAGTTGTTAATGCTTATTTAATAAAAGTAAATATTTTTGCAGAATTCTAACTTCTCTAATACACACAGCTATCTAAAACTGAGAAAACTTTGCACTGCACGATATTCTTAAGATGGTGATATGGTAACGTGTCTCATATCTTCATACATGCACACCGCATTATATGACTGCATTCTGCCAGTAAATATTATACAGTCAAAGTTTGTTTAACTTTTCAACCGAATTCCAAAAAAGGAGGTTCTCTATTCATCAGATATTTTTTAATACTTGTTCTCAAATCTCCGTCATTTCTGAACCAATTTTGAAATTTTTTTTTCACCCTGCATAGTTACCACTAACACTGACCCTGTTAGAGTGGTCAATCGTATGCCTTGGTATGATTGTTTCAAATATGGCCCCATATGTGGATATGCCACTGTTATTATTATTTTTTTATTTTTAGTCTATTGGAGTACAAGGTCAATTAACCCAGCACACCTAGGTGTCTGAGTTATTATAATCTGACCAAGTTGAAGTTAGATAGAAGTCGGTTTTTGGTTTTTGGGAAAAAGATTTAAAAAAAAATGTCATACAAACTAATAAACTTACCTTTAGCTTATATCTATCTGATTCCGTTTTGTAACAACTATCCCATTATTAAACACTAATCTACTTGTTCTCTCATATCAGCGAATTACCGGTATAATACGCTAGAACTAATGTGTTAAAGAAGATCTTTGTCTGGTAGTAGACAAATTACGCTGGGAAAGAAGAAAAAGTTAGCCAGTAAGTTCAAATGCCTTTAGAATATTAAAAAAATAATTAATTTATGGTCAGAAAGTCAGTCAAAACAGTCTTTGCTCTCTCTAATGGTCCCAACATCTAAGTACCGTGATTAATTTTGAATTTAGAGATGTAATTATTGGAAGAGTACCTAAACTAAAAAGCGCCGGCCCTGAAGGATCGCCTTGTTGAACACCGTTAGAGAAAATTTACCCCCATATTAAGAAACGTTTGCTAAGCCCATGTTAGCTAAAATGTGTTGCGTCTCGTTCTTTCACATGAAGTGTCAGGTAAGAGAAAAGGAGGCAAACATATTTTAGTTAAAATGGGCTTAACAAACGTTTCCTAATACTTGGGTTTACCTTAAAAATATACGTTTGAGCCGAAATATCCCCTTAAATTTTTATAAGGGGACATCTGGCCCGCTTTCAAGTGGTTCGGGCGAATTTACCCATACAAAATTTGAAAAGTGGACATTTGGGACGCCGCCCAGTTTTTGCGCGGCCCAGATGTCCCATAACCCTCGTGTTTACAGTATGTCGCCCTATGTTTATGGCCCCATACCTGCTGTGTTCTGGATGGAATCTACCTGCTATCAAAAGAAGTTATATGGAAATTACTTGCCTATTTTATTATTTTATACAAGGCATGATGATGAATATTCTCACAACGCATTAACCCGTTTCTTCCCAAAATCCAGACATAACAGAAAAATATATTGCTTTGGAAAAAAGCAGCGCCCTTGTACTTGTGTACATCAATTTGGAATAAAAGAATAAGAATAAATCAGATCAAAACATTAAAATACAGCTATATAAAAATGCCGTAATAACAAACAAACGTCGCCGCAAACAATCCAATTGATTGGAGAGCTGGAAAGCCATCGAGGTGCATATGTTATTGACAATATTTCAACGGCTGTATGCACAGATGTAAACGTATGTAGAGTCTCGAATTTTATGAAAAATGGCAACTATTACCACGACATAGAGATGCATATTGACTTATTTTTCCTGCTTTTGTATGAACAGAATTTTTAATTAAATACATCCTTAACTTTGTTTTTTCACTGTTAGTGTGTCACGGTATCCACTAAAAGCATTTAGAAATACTTTTCCGCCATAAAAGTCTGATAAGATCTTATATAAACACAGAATTTGTGATATTGATTGAAACGTTTATTTGCTCGACCCCATTACCACATCGTCAAAAAATATTAGTCGTGGTGTGAGATAATAATCATATGTCACCATCAATCTAGGGAAAGTAAACGTGTTGAGAGAATTAGTTTTAGGGCCTGTTACAAAATATATACTAAGATGATAAAGCGGAAGTGTTTGAAGTGAACGCTTATAACTTGAGAACTAAGTTTTGGTCGGATTTAAAAGAAAAAGAAAAAAAAAGTTTGATAAAAAATATTATTTACAAGCTGTATAATCGCCCAAGAGCTGTAAAATGCGTGTCAAAAATCAAATGTAACTGCAATAACATAGATTAAGTTTTCTTATCGTGAAATAGAGGTTAGTTTTTTAAGGTTGTTTTATAAGAATATGAAAACAAAAATTTGCCAATTCACGAACATAACATACAAATGAGGATATTAAAAAATTATACCTATGCATCACTATCACTACATAGTAAAAAACAAAGTCGCTTTCTCTGTCCCTTTGATTTTTTTTAATAGATAAAGTAATTCAAGAGGAAGGTTTTTATGCCCATGCGAGGCCGGGGCGGGTCGCTAGTAACACTAAAAGTTAAGTGTAAGTTTAAAGTGAGCCCTAAAGTGTCACCTTACGCCACGGGTCAAAAGGTTCAAACCATAGATATTATGAAACCGTGGTCTCTACAGTATGGTTCCAACTAATAGGTTCAATAAATCTCACTAAGCTTACCGGAAACGCTAAAAATATATTAAATTGATGTTTGACAAAAAAATGATTGCTTTAGAATGATAACTTTTATGTCCCTATAGATTTTAAACTCGTATGTATTCTGTTTTTTGCAATACCAAGGTATATAAAGAAGCGTTTTTATTTACATCAAACTTATACCTTTAAACTTAATAATACCTTACCTATACCAAAAAAATCTCTATACTTACAAGATCTTCGCTCGCGTGAATTTCCCACGGTAACAGTATTTTTTCCCGGGATGAAAGGTATCCTATGTCCTTCTCAATACTTCTATCTATGTGTATGCGATTGGTGCAGTAATTAGGGCGTGAAAGCATAACAAACAAACTCACTTTCGCATTTATAATATAAGTTAGGTAGCTTCACGAAATTTTTCAAATAAATTTTGATCATTTTTATCATACTTTCAGTTACCGTTGTAAGTATATAATTAACTTTTAAACTATAAAAGGTACAGGAGAAGGTCATATCATTAGGCAATCTTTTCATTTCAGGCAGCTATAGACATATTAACGAACTTAGAATCAACTTGTCCTATTAAATTATGCAATCACATAGATTTAAAAAAAAATGTCTGGAGACCGCGTTCGATTACCAAATTCTTTGTGTAATCATCAAAAATATTAGTCGGTTAACGTAACCATAACAACTTTCAATAATAAATCGATGTAGGTATACTTAAGTCGTCGGTAATAAAGCTATCCATCAAAAGTAATGCAAAAAGTTTGCCGGCACTCTAGCGGGCAAACTTTGCGAATAGACGATTGAGTTAATAACGAAATATAGATCTTTGTATATTACTGTGATATTAGTAGAGCTCTTTATTTGATATCTGCGGCTCACTCAAAATTTTATTAAACTAAATGAGAGTCGGTTTCGAAGAACTCTGACACCAGGGTGGGCATAGTCGACGGACTGTGTCACCTACACAAAATGAATGAATGAGGGATAAACCAGATTAAGTTAGGTGCAAAGTAAGTTCGAGACATGTGTTATGGTATTCTAACTCAACGATATTATATTTGTATTTCATAATAAGTAAATACAATAATTATTATACTTATGTACATCCCAGACAACTACCATTACAATCCAACGATGGTAGATGCTTTGAGTTAGTGTACCACTTGTCAGTTTCCTTATTTCAATATTTATCAGAAACAGTTTAGGAAGGTTCACAATTTCACTGTCATTGATATAGTGTGGGCTATAAGGTCTATTAGCATTGTACACTGTCCCTCTATATTTATTTATCGTATATCTTTGCAAACATCAATACTTCTGCACAGATAAATATACTCACAGCCGTGAGAGGCTGACTCCCCAACCCGCATTTACCCGTTTTTTGGTCCCTTATTACTAATCCACAAAAACTGTATGAGAACTATCTACGGCACATAGTTTGCAACACAATATCATGGAAGAAACAATGTACTGTAGAACTTCTAATGCAATTATATTTAAGTTGCTGCACGCACTGGTATATAGTAGAATCTACGAGTACTTAGTTTCTATTGTTTATTCTTTACTGGTGGAAGGAAACCACGGTTATGAGTAAGTGGCACGACGTATGTTTAATAATAATATATCCCTCAGCTACCGGTACATAAATATAACGTTACGTTGTCACTATTGAATTTTTGTATTTTTGAAAAAGTACTACAATTTCATACCTTTTATTATTTAGTTTTATTTTAAAATTCAACACTAAAATACCTATTTTCAACATAGAAAATAGGTATTGTTGTTTTGAATTTTCGCCAGTAAAACTTAAACTCACACAGGCGGAGTGAGAGTAGTATTCGTAGCATGCTAATAGGATACTATAGAGCACAAACTCACACTGTACTTATAATGTAGAGTGAAGATTACTTGGTAAAAAAAAATTGATCAATTCATATTTATATATTTATAATGCCAGTTGCCTGTATCCCATGGGCTGCATCACAAAACGGGGGTGATGGCCAGCAGCACGACAACCACGGCCACGGCTGGGACATCAGACTGGCGGTGCCTGGTGAGCCCGGCTCCGATTACCCTACCCTTGGCACCATCCCGAGAACCTCATTCTCTTGTGCTGGTAGAGAACCAGGTGTGTTTATGCAAAATCTATTAGATTAGTATATTAGATTAGACTTGTTATTAGCACAGTCCAACATTCTAATTGTATTCTATACTATACTATATTAAGCTGTAAGACACCCGAAAAACAAATAAATAAATAAATAAAAATCAAGTAACAAGTTTTTTTTTTCAAGTCTTTGTACAATACAGTTACAGTAGCAGCCCACACTGATATAAAGCTGCCTCAAGGTATCTATTTTAGGTCCAAAGGCTTTGAGAGCCTTTCAAGCCAGTAGAAACTCGTTAACAAACTTGTCATTAGTAACGGGGACTAATCCAAACAACAGCCTGAGATACTTAATAAAGATACCACCAGGCTTCAAAGAAAAAAACATAGATATCAGGGCAGTATTACACCTCGAAATATGTTTTTCTATAGTCTACAATAATATGATTTTCCTTAAATAAAAAAAGTCTATAATACAGCTTCAGCATGTGTTTTCTTGTTATTTTTTTTAGATAAAGATGAAAATGTATCGTACACAGATTTTGAAAATGGAGGCCTTGCTTCCGGCTGCGATTTCATATTTCTATGATCGCAACCATAAGTAAACCAATACAATTTATAAATATATTTCACTTTTTATAATTCCAGGTTATTATGCAGACTTCGAAACTAATTGCCAAGTGTTTCGAGTGTGTACAATCGGCGCCACCTACGGATTCCAGTCCTTCCTCTGCCCGAATGGAACACTCTTCAACCAAGGCGTTTTTGTATGCGATTGGTGGATGAACGTTAAATGTGAAAAATCTGAACCAGTATTCAATAATAATGTTGAAAGATTCAGTAATCTAAGACTTGGACCTCAGTTAATGAAAGATATCAAGAAAATGCTTTCTCATACCATGCGCAATCCATATGACCTTAACTCAATGAGAGGCAATTTAATAGTAATGCAAGACTACAAACCTCCAATCGGACAATTGTTTCCCAATGGAGCTCTTCTCGCTGGTCCAGAAAGAACACCAAACAACGTTTATGTTCCAGCAAGACAAATTCAAGCTAATACCCAAAATTTTAATGACAATAATGACCTAGTTTTTGCTGCTTCGACGCCCGAGCCACGTTATTTACCAGCAGCTTTTAATACTATACAACCATCAACCCAAGACACAGAATTATTTCAGAGGCAAAAACAATATAATCAATTTATTAGGGCACAAAATATACAAGCCCAACAGCGACAAAATCTGATTTCCAATGGACATACAGGAAAAGTAACTCAATCTTCAAATGTACCATTTTCAAATAATTTAGTCACATCACAACCTACGCAACCAACGTGGCCGACTCAGAACTACAATCAAGTTAAGTCACAGTTTGGACAAAAACAAAAAAGTAATGGAGGGCTCACATTCAATACACAAAGCGTAATCAATACTCACAGTGGACAGATCAATGGACAAAATTCACATTACACTAACAATAATAAGAAATTCTCTCAATTGAACAACGAGAAACAATCACCGGTAGGTTTGGCAAGACAGCAAAATGATTTTAACGTAAATCAAGAGAAACAGCCATATACATACAACACACCATCACCTCGATTTTTAAACGAAATCAATGGAAAATTGGAAGCCAAACAAAATTTGGTAAGTATAAATGAAGGATCTAAACCTACAATAATAGCTAAAACACTAACACTAAGCAGACTTGTGGATGACCCCAAGCCTGGTAAGCCTAAATCTCGAATAACAGTAAAAACGTGGATAGTTAAACCATCTAAATCAGGTAAGTTAATAAATCCCACTCCATATACTTACAATAGACCTACAAGGGCTCCTACAAAAAAGTTAACTGAGAGTACTCCATACGTATATAACAAACCCACCACGTTTTCACAGACAGAAAGATTTATCACAGAAACGTATGAGCCTTACGTGTATAATAAACCAACAGTAGCATCAAAACAAATAGTCACTACAAATGAGCCACCACAATCATACCCTCCTGCAACTGCACCCTACCCAACTTTTTCTGGTCGTCAATACTTAGCACCAAATATTGCAACTACTTCCCCAACCAGGGCTTCTCTACTTTACCTTCCTCCAACTACATTTAAACCAGCTGCTAGAATTTATTTGCCACCTACTGATAACGAGACTCCTAGTCCTGTCATATTAGCTAGGCAATATTTACCCCCAGACTCAATTCAATCAACATATTATCCAAGTCAACAACTAAGACAACCCCCGACAACACCTACCACAAGATTTACTTTACCAAGTACGACCACCATTAATCCTGCTAATTCCTATTCTCAACAAACTCATGTAAATTCAAAAAACTTAACATTTTCTGACATACTAACCAAAGAAAAATTAGACATAACAGTCAATGATATTGTAAAAGATACTAGTACATTTTTAAATACTGCTTCTCCTGTGCAGTATGGTCAGTTAAAGCAAGACGTTAGTTCTATTAATTACTCTGAAGATAAGTACTTACCTCCGGAAAAAATTGTAACAGATAGTGGCGAAAATTTAACATCCCAAACTCCAGTGGTTACAAAAAGTTCAAAGTTAATTGTAGCTCCTTCCAAAGATTTGGAGCCCCCAATTGAATTTCAAGACAACCATCAGATCACTAACCAGCTATCTAATTTACCCTTTTTCAAAGAACCTCTAATACCAACAAACACCATAGAAAGAACTGTGTCTTTAAAAATTTCTATTCCAGAAAAGGTAGCCGATTATTTATTTAAGAGTCATAATGAAACAGACTATAATCGATTAGAAATACTTAACACTGGAAGTAGCAATTATTTAGTACTAACTAATAACCCATTTGTAAAACCGACTAGCACAAGTTTTATTCCTATAGGTAAATTAATTGAAGATAAAAATTCCAACATTTCTAATTCACAGGCCCTTGTATTTTCTCTACTGGCTGACTCCATCAACGTAGCTAAAGAATATAGTAACTTATCAAAACAAGACTCCACATCATCTACACCTGTAAACGATCAGTTTCGAGACGATGAAGATGTATCACAAATAACCAACAAAATATCACAATTAACATCCTCACAGTATGGAACTAACAATGTCGAGAAAGCAAATATTATACAGGCAACTAAGGCAACCGTCAATGCAAATCAAATCAATGAAAGCAGTGGTCATACTTTTATTCAACATGTTAATAGACCTTCACAATTACAACAACCACCAACATCAGGACCTCATCGGACTCAAAACGAACAAAGTGCTCGTTTCCAAAATTCTGATTTTGATGAAAACACAGGCTACCCATATCCAATCAACTCTCAAATATACAGTGGACAATTATATAAACTACCAGTTCCTGTTGTTACTACCCAGATATATAATAAAGGTAGTTCTGCCAAACTTATTCTCCCTGACACACAAAACAGGAATTACAACAGTAATTCAATAAAATCTACTCAATCTGCAAAAGAAAATGTTTATTCAGGAAAATATAAACCAGCTAAGTTGCAAGTAAATCCATCAACTTCCAGTAATCAAGAAAGTTATAGTAACCAAAATGACATTCATAATCTTTTTATAGATGACAATGGAATATCAGCCCAAATTCAAGATCAAATCACAGGAACTATCCAACATCCTTTAGAAAACAACAAATATATTAATTACAAAAAAGACCAAACATATTACATTTACACAAACTTAAATAATAATGAAAATATTTTGGCCAGCCATCGTGTACAATCGGACTTGGCGCAAAATGCGAAAATAATTCAAACTACAAGTAATCCTAAAGTGGTCGCATTCCAATTCATTCCATCGGTTAGTTACCAGTTGGAAGATGAAAAAGAGCAGCAAAGAATTTTAAACACCTTTCAAATTGATCAGTTTGGTAGTCCTAAACAAAAATCTGGTAAAATCCAAGATTCTCAACAGGGAAATGAAATCCTTACTAGTGATATAAGTTACACAGTGGATCATACACCTTCAGACCAATCAAAAGCACAGTATAATGATATAAGTACTTTATATAATGGCCCCTCCTCTTATTCTGCTCCCCAAGCATCTATAGGAAATTTAAGACTGGCTCAAGTTAATAATTACAATTCAAAATTAGAATTAGAAGATAGCAATAACGGATATGCTCGTATAATACCAACACGACTGTTTAATGTTTAGAACTTGCATGAAAATTTGACCTTTTAATATGCCTGTCTGTATAGATTATCAAGATGTGATTGTCAATTAATAGTTACCCAGACTAATCTTATTTTTTAATTCTAGTTAGAATATTTAAACTAATTGTGATTGTAAATATAGATAACGTAGGTATACTTTGCCTTTTAAACAAATAAAAATTATGGTTGTAATTTCGCTAATTAAAATAAAGAATACAAATGTGTTTTTTTTCTTTAGGCTTGTTAGTAGTACTACGCTGTTAATATTCTACTAAACGAAAGAATTAAGCTTGCAAATTAAAAACCTTTTCGCAAGCATCGCCATTTTTTGCGACGGGCCTTTTGTCAAAGTTATAGTAAAGTTATAAAAAAGGTCCGAGAGGTGTTAACTGCGTGTATTCGCCATATATAAACCGGGCGGAAGTAAAGCCAACAAATAAGAACTACAGACTAAAAATATACAAAAATGTTGGTGTTACCAACATACTGCCTATCTGAGAAACAACATGTGACATTATTATTGGAAAATAAAGAATTTTTAACATTAATATTCTCTCATCTATCCTTTTTGTAAGAATATTTTTATAATTAAATTGAAACTTATCTTACTTCATATCAATTAAATGTTTTAATCTGTCTGAACTTGAAGCAAAGGAGCAAAGATTATCTTATTATCTAGTATATGAACAGAAAATACATAACTTTATGAACTAAGAGTATTATAAAGAGTGAACAAGTTCCTGTTAAATTAACATAAATAATCAGCTGATATCAGATACAATACAAAGGTAAAGACAAACAAAATCCTCATACTAATAATAACAGAAATGGGTTATTGAAAAATAGTATATGCCAAAATATTAGCATATCCTTCAGCACAACAGTTTTGTTTGTTCAAAACACTAACTTAAACAATACTTTAATTAGTTAATAAAGGCAAAAATATATATTTATGCATGTTTTAAAATTAAATTTAATATAAAATTATTTATACTAAAAATACAATATTACTGAATAGGAAGTGGACAAATTTTAACAATTGAACGCCTATGAGTATGTCCATTTGCCGTTTGCACTTCTACAACCCTGACTTTATTGTCAGTACCAGGAAAAACGTTTGTAACTCTGGCCATTGGCCAATACATTGGAGCTGTATTGTCTTCTTTTAAAATTACTAGAGACCCTACAGTTACATTTGGTTGTGCCTTAGTCCATTTATTACGTGTTTGCAATATATTCAAGTAATTTTTGTGCCATACTTTCCAAAATGAATTCTTAATATGAGTACAGACTTTCCAAAACCTTAGCCTATCACTATGTATATCTACATTTTGTTCTGGATACATATTTAAAAGCAGTTCCAATAAGAAAATGACCAGGAGTAAGGTAAGCATAATCTGATACATCATTTGACAAGGGTAACAGAGGTCTACTATTCAAAATTGACTCAATCTGGCACAGAACAGTATTCAGTTCTTCATAAGTAAGTGAAGTATTTTGAACGACACGTTTCAAATGGAACTTCATGCTTTTCACCCCAGCTTCTGCAAGGCCTGAAAATATCGGACTATAGCACGGAATGAAATGGAATTTTATTTGTAACTGTGCTGAAAAGTCATGAACCTCCCCTTGATGGACTTTACATTTTTGCAAATTATACAATTCAGTTAGTTGACTATTGGCACACCTGAAAGTTGACGCATTGTCACAATAGATATCAGTTGGAACGCCCCTACGTGATATGAATCTCTTGAGACAGGCTAAAAATGTTTGAGTTTTTAAATCGGAGGCTAACTCTAGGTGTATTGCTTTCGTTGCAAAGCATACAAATACACATACATAGGCTTTAGTTAGTAAAGGTTTTCTAATACGGCATTGCTTAATATAAAATGGACCAGCAAAATCTAAACCAATCTTTTGGTATGGTCTGCACATATTAACCCTATCATAAGGTAATGAACCCATTAATTGTTTAGCCGTGTCAGCCTTTAATCTGAAACATAAAATGCACTTATGTATTACTTTTTTAACCTCTCTCAAACCATGCACTATCCAAAACTTTTGATTGAGTGTTGAGAGCACCAATCTCTGCCCGGCATGTAGGCTTTTTACATGTTCACTATGAATTAATAAATGTGTTACTCGAGAACCTTTGGGTAGAATGATTTGATGTTTTTGATCAAAAGGTATAGATGCATTTTTCAATCTACCACCAACTCTCACCAATCCATTACTGTCTATAAATGGACACAATGCTTTATAGTCACCTGTAATAGTTCTATTAAGTTTTAAGTCCTGAATAATATCTGATAAGTACTTCTGTTGTTCAAATTTTACAATAAGAAGTAATGAATCATTTAACTCTTTACCAGTTATATAATTTGATGTATTTCTATGAGATCCAGCCTTAGCATTATGAATAAATCACAACATATAAGCCAGTACACGTTTCATTTTATTAATGTTCGAAAATTTATCAAGAAATTCTAAACATAAGTCTAAATCAGCTAGTTCATTACAAACCATTGCGCTTGAAAATGTACAAACCGCCTTGACTTCGGGTAACTCACTGAGAGCAGGTAAGTCAAGTGAATCCTCCAGAAGTAACTCACCGCTATGAATGGTCTTAGGGCCATTCCACCAAAGTTGATGGCTATGCAGCTCGTTCGGTAACATGCCCCTGCTAAGGCAGTCAGCAGGATTTTTGTCTGTACCTATATATAACCATGACCAAGCTTGAGGCTGTGAAAACTGCATAATGACCTTAACTCTATTAGCCACATATGGACTTAATACATTTATATTGGTTTTTATCCAAGCCAAAACAATCTGGGAATCGGAGTGCAACATAACATTTTCAATATTAAGCTTGAGTTTTAAAGTATTGTTCACTCTGAAAGCCAACTTAGCCAAAAGCACTGCAGCATTAAGCTCCATCCTAGCTATCGTTAGTTTCTGGTTCAGCCCTTTAACGCGCGATTTTGAACACAATAAAGACACCTTTACATTCCCAGTGTCATCAGCGATTCGCAAATACAAACAACATCCATAAGCAATGGTACTTGCATCCGCAAAGCCTATTAACTTTATTGAACGTGCATTTCTTAAATTAACAAAGCGTGGTATGTGTATTGGAGACATAACATGCAGGCTATTATAAAATGTTATCCAAGTCTCAAGCAAATCCTTGGGTGGTATCTCATCCCATGTTATTTGTGCTTGCCACAGTAATTGCATGATTAATTTTGCCTTCATAATGATAGGTCCAACTATTCCAAGTATATCAAAGAATTGTCCTATATAGCTTAAAATTTCACGCTTTGTGACAGGCTCTTTATTGTTTTTATTTGGGCATGAGATTATAAATGAGTCTGAGCTAACATTAAAATTAACACCCAATGTTTTTAAACAAACATTATCCTTTTGCAATTCTATATCATCAAAATATTGCTGACACTTAGGTATGCTATCTAATAATTGAGGACAATTTGAATACCATTTATGCAGTTTAAATCCACCTCTTTCTAAAAGATTGCAAAGTTGATTTTTAGATTCTAATAAAAGCTCTGGTGAACTTTGAGAAACAAGAGCATCGTCCACATAAATTGAGTTCTCAATTATAGATGCTGCTAAAGGTAATTCCTCCCTAAATCTGATAGCTAGCTCTTTGAGACATCGTGTAGCGAGATAAGAAAAGCACTTGAGCCCATATGTTATAGTGTTTAATTGAATACACTGTATATTTTCCTTGGGGTCATCCCTCCATAGGATGTTTTGAAGTGATCTATGTGCAGGGTTAAGAGAAACTTGTCTAAACATAGCTTGAATGTCCGTAACAAAAATATATTCATCCGTTCTGAATAATAATAATATATCAAATAATTCATTTTGAACTACTGGACCATTCATTAACATGTCATTTAAAGAGACTAATTTATTAGTTTTCATACAGCCCTCAAATACAACTCTGCACTTAGTAGACTTTTTATCTAGTCTAATTACTGGATGATGAGCTAAAAAATAAACTGGATCCTTATCAAGATCATATTGACTAATGTCTACAACGGTACCATGACCTTGTTGCAAATAGTCATGTATAAAGTTTTTATATAATTCAAAAACAAAGGAATCTTTCTTAAATCTTTGTTCTAAATTAATGAATCTTTTAAACGCAAAATTAAATGAATTGCCTAGGTTTTCATTAATTGACTCTAAAGGCAATTTAAGTGGAAGAGATACTTCAAACTTATTATTTTGTGCATCTAACTTTACAGTTTCAGTAAATATTTTTTCACAAGTTTCATGTTCAGGTAAAGCTTCAGAGAAATGTTCAGGAATACTTTCAGTTTTAAAGAAATCAGATAAAGATGTATTAAAGGAGTTATCACAAGTTTTGCAAAATAAAGATGTTACTTGTTTTGAGCGCTGAGTGGTAGGCAAAGACCCAGCGATCACCGCACCAAATTGAGTGTGAAGCATAGGAACAGCCATTGCATCAGTGCAGGCCCCCTCTCGGGCAGGCTCATGGAGACACTGCTGCTCAAGCGGCAACAACACATAGCTCGCAGGGTGTAGGCGGCTTCATGGAAGATGCTCCTGGGCTTGCGTTCACTGTTACCATATGAGAGACCTTGGAACTGGTTGTTTGCACCGGTTGCTTATCTGCATTCTCAAGCGCAAGAGCCCGCTTCTCTCAAATTATTTTTTGTTGGTTGCCCATATATTTTGTATCAACATGATGTACTTGCCAAAAATAATTATGGCTTGGCGATGTTAGATACACGATCGGCGGCTTCAGCTCTACGTCTCCGAATAGATTGTAACTTCGCAACGCAATATGGCGCGCGGTTGTACCCTTTTTTCGGAACGGCTATTGAAGCTGTCCTGCACGATTTTAGTTTTACTACACTCGCGGCACTTTCTTTTTCTCGAAGGACCAATGTTAAAGTTATAGTAAAGTGGGTTACTGTAATTATTATAGTGCTAGTAAATAAAAGGTCCGAGAGGTGTTAACTGCGTGTATTCGCCATATATAAACCGGGCGGAAGTAAAGCCAACAAATAAGAACTACAGACTAAAAATATACAAAAATGTTGGTGTTACCAACACCTTTACATGCCCTTTCTTTATCAAGATCGAATCTTGATGAAAGGGACGCAGGGTATGGTCAATCTGAGGTAATATGCTGGCTTAAAAATTGAGGTATAAATTACTGAAGTTAAGTCAATCCCAGTAATTTACCCTTTTTGTCAAAATTTCTATCTAAGTAGCCTTCGCGTAATGTATATTTTTTACTTTGGGTCAGTTTTATCAGTTTGGGAAACAAGGGAATCTCAATCTCATGTTTGTTACAGCGATAATAATGTTATTGAAATTTAATTTGTGCTTTGAGCCATTGTGATACCTCACGTTCGCAGTAAGCGGTATACTGATATCAAAGAAGTTCGAATCGCGCGCTCTCTCTATTTAATCTATGACTGATATGGACAATTATATAGTTTCCAAACTCGCCAACAAACCTACTTCGTTTACGAATTTTGCATAAATTAGGGTATAGGTTAAGGGACCCAATGCTCATTAGTGGACAAAAAAAGGCTGTTTTGAAGGGATTAGTAATCAGTTTTTCAGTAGTAATTCTAAATCTATGGTTTCACCCGTTTCTTGCCAAGGTTCGGTTGCCTAGTAACGCTAACGTTTCTATAACGACGAAATTGTTTATTTACAAAAATTTCTTACTTAGTAACGAAAAGTAATGGTGTCCATTTTATAAAAATTAAACTATTAATTAATTTAATTATAGTCTTAGTATAGTCATGGAAGTTCTATATAAATAAGTTTTTATTATAGATAATAACAGTTACGAAGGACAAAGTAAGTACTCAAGACGTTTGTTGCAGTGGCGGCGTATTTTACATGGCATATGTTTGTGCTACGGTAACCGCTTACCATCTGCCAGTCTCTTTTTTTAAGTATTTAAAATAAACCTTCTAGAAGGAAATACTCTTTCTCAATATAGCGTTTACCCAGTGTCCTAACTTTATAGACTTTCCTAAAATCATAAATTAAAATAGAAAATGCATTTATTTGCTTAAAGAAAAAATGCCATATTTCATTCCTTCATGTCAAAAACTGGTGCAAGAGAGATTTGTCATTGTTTTTTGATTGACCAACTGTCATACACAAATCCTCCTTGAGAACGCTGTGTTATCGAAAGTCGTAACCTTTGGAAAGTAATAAGTACAATCAATTAACTCTCGTAGAAGTCTCAACTTTTTTTGTCAAGAACTCTTTTGTAGGTGAATATCAAATAGATGAGTTTGCAGCTAAAAACCTGACTAATTTTAAACACATTTTTAAGCAATTTTTATCTGAAAGATGTCTGAACCCGATGACGAAAGATCGCTTTATACGATCGGCTCAAATATCGATGAAATACCAGCTGATTACGTAGACCTGCATTCAGATCCTCGTATACAATGGCTGAAGAACCGAGTGCTTACGGCCATTGGCATGGATGATGAGGAACTATTCTACAACATGTTTGATAAAGAGAATAAAGAAAAACTAGTTACTTTCGTCACTAGTCCTCTGAAGCCTAATGAGCTGTCGTTGGATAAAAGAACCTTCTATGTTACCAAGATTATTGTAGACAAACTTATTTATGAGGACAAGGAGTTTACCGAGTGGAGTAAGTATCGTCACAGAATTAGTACTAGTACTGACGTATCGGGGTGTCGTATAATTCATTACGGCACGAGAATAATGAAATTTACATCCTCCGTAGCATAGTGGTTTAACACACTATTCCGCTTATCTAAATGTTTTTAGGTCAGGCCAAGTTATAAATTCTCGATTAAATCAAATCAAAATCAAATCATTTATTTGCATTAAATAGGGTAATTGTACAATGCATAGGTGGGCATAGACATACAAATAGTAAGCAGCAAGCTTTTTTTGCCATTTTAAATAGCATGTAAATTTTACGAAAGTCTATCTAACCAGTAATATGATATGTTATTTATTCACTAAATAGCGTCTATTCCCGGTTGTTACCACTGGTTTTGTCACCACTGGGGACACAATCATTGCTGAAGATTTTCTATAGATATCTAAAATTCAATTTATTCATATAGGGATCATACCCCCGCCACCTCCACCACCGCCAGTGGAAAAAAAGAAAAAGGGTAAAAAGGGGAAGAAAGATGAACCGCCACCACCGGAACCAGAGGAAAAAGTAACAGCAAAGAGCATGAAGAGTATGAAAAGCATGAAAAGTATGAAGAGTATGAAAAGCATGAAGAGCATGAAAAGCGTAAAGAGTAAAGGTATTAAAATGTATTCATCATGTAAGTATTGAAATTTTATTGCACTTTAAAAAATACAAATTGGAATAAAATGGCTAAAAACATTCTTTGCCAGTCAAATTTTGATATCTTATTTACTCTTTTTGAATTTTATAATTGGATATTTCCAAATAAAGGGAATAGATGCGGTATTCGTTTTATATTTAAATCTTCCTTTTTATATTTTTTTCTTGTCACTAATAAATATTTTTGTTTTATCTTTTCTTGTCTTTCACATGGACTTTATTGCAACGTAAGTATTCTTTTTATGAACAGCCAACAGATTTTATACATATTTCAAGTATATACATTTACAGAAGATATGTTAAGACAAGTAGAATCTATTAAATCAATGGTTGAAGGCGAATATAGTTTCTTCAAACTTGTTCAAGCGTTAAGACTACAGAGGGTGACAAAACATAGACTATTGGTCTAGTTACTCCATTGGCTCCAAATGGAAAAAAATCGAACAGCCTCCTTGGGGCAGTTGGGAAAACTTTTACCGGCCGCTCATATATCTGGTGGCATGCGACAAATATATCCAACATAATATTATAAGCACTGTCAACAGAATAACTTAAAATTGGAGCATACTCAGTATTTCTTAGAAAGACCTCTTAAATGTTGATAAGGATCTGAGCAATAGATCTTTTACGTACAATATGCTACATGGAAAAGTAGATTATTTAAGGTGTAAGGGTAGATACTTTTAAATGTGGTCCCACTGGATAGGAAGATTATTTCATGCAAATTTGGCCCCTATTTGGAAACCAAGTGCAAACTAAAATGGAGGTTTGCGACATGCAGTATGATGCATAAATGTAAGGGCTTTTATTATTCCAATAATTAGTCATTTTTGAAGAGTTACATTATATTCAATATCCAATATTTACAACATATTTTTTTCTTTTCAGTCTTAGAACAGGAACCTGAAGAAGGTAATTACAACAAAAATTAAGTAACAAAGTTGATAGGCATGATTATAAATAGACACATTGGTGAAACAGTTATTTGGTAAACCTTAAACTTACCGAGATGTGATAGTTAAATACGCATTTAAAAGAGAATACCAAAACGCTCCATGCTTATGATACTGAAACATGACGTTACGTCTTGCCCTAGCCTATTTCCTGGTCGTATCTTCAGCTTCGCTTCAGAGCCCAGGATACGCTTTTAATCATGGTCCTGATTTGGCGGTACTGGTTATTACAATGGAGCGACAGCCGTCTGACTTCCGTAAACCTAGTAACCCTTTTTATACAGGAAAATCAGACCAATTAGGAACATGATCCGTGTGTTAGTGGCCAGCACTGTCAGATTTTTCAGGCTGCCTAGAGACTATTTAAGTTATTTGTTTATTTTTTGCTTGAGTTTGTTGACAACACCATAAAGATACTAGTGCCCTTATATCTCGCCAATAAGTTTTTTTTTTCAATTTTAAAACCTTGTCATCATGCCATTGCTTAAATACTTTTTCTTTAATAATGTATTTTTTTTAAATATATAATACTACTTTAAACTTTCATTAATTCAGAACCCGAAGAAGTGCCACCTAGTGCCGTTGAAGATGTAACTGTTACTGAAGAAGAAACCAAATCGGAAGAGGAGCCTGCAGTAGAAGAAGAAGAAAAACCCTATATCCGCGAGGAAGATATTTACAGCTTCCCCCCTCGTACGTGTTAAATAAGTGATCATACATATATATTATCCTTTGCTTCCAATAGATTACCAAATAAAGTAGTTTCTTTTTTGTGTGTGTATTTATAAGATACTACAGATTTCTGAAAAAGATTTTATATGTCTTAAATAATGAATAAGACGACATTCTTTTAACATAACAAATAATAGATCTGCATTTTTTTGTGTAAAAAGAGATAATAAAGAAAATATACGGATTTGTTCTTACAGCTCCTGAAGATTTAGATCCAGAAGTTGACGGAAGTCTTGAATTTTACCAAGTCATCGTAAGTATAACCAGCAAAAGCTGCTGTTGTCATTTTATTAGCATATTCAAAAGAAACTTTGTTCTATGTTAGTTTCTTTATTTTTTTAACATTTTGACATAATTTTTCCATCTACGCTGTTTATGAGCTTTTCTTTTTTTAAATAACTCATCCGATTTACTTTTTTTCTTCTTTCCAGAAAGCAATACCACGCATTATTCAGTATCCAAAACTGATCCCGGTATTCGGAGCCTTTACGCCACAAGTGACGCACCGAAACAGGCGCTATCTGTACTTCATCAGACTGGCGCCTGAAGGCATCCCCCTTAGCAAAACGGACGAACTCACAAAACTTGAAATGCCGCAGTATTTTCTTTTTGGCTCAACCACTGGAAAGGTGTTGACCAGTCTAGGATTGCATTTAAAAGAGGTAAACATTTTGTATAATTTTTAAAAGTTTTATTTGGCTGTTAGGGAAATATAGACACGTAATTATTAGACAATAAGAGTTTTAGACAGAGAAATTTAGAAAAACAATTGGAAAAAGATGATGTTAAGCAATTTACCAATTTTTTCAGTCATTCATCCCGCTGTTTGAGCGTCAGTTCCGCGAGATCTCAGTACTGGGTCCCAAAGATGGGAGTCAGTCTATGCAACATCTTAACAGGCAGGTCTCGCTGGCTGGAGGACATTACAAAATGGAAGAGAGCGCGTCTCAGGTAACTTTTTAAGGCAGGCTTTGCAGATGGTAAGGTGTTTATTTTGTGCAATAAAGTTATGACAAATACTTATAGAAGGCTATAATTATTTGAATCATAAGAAAGCTGTTTTCCGCACTGGGTACATTTTAAATTTAAAAATGTTTACCCATTTCAACAATGCCCAGATAATACGTCTTAGTTTCTGAGGGGTTACTATAGTCTCTTAGAGCAGGCTCGAGACGAATGAGTAAGAGAGATGTCGTCTGACGTCATGTATTTCGCCGTCTTGCTTACTGACTCGTTCTTGCATGGTTTTTAGAGATGTTAGTAAGCCACCAGCGAAAGTTTCACCAAGTCTGACTACTTAGTTTATCTTTGGCCGTTACGTCTTTAGTACCGAAACATTAAAGGCCGAAACACATTATTAAAACGCGACGCGACACGTGTCGACAGTGCGCGCATGTCATCACGTTGGATGTTGATAGTGTGATTCTGGTCATAAAAAATAATACAATTTGATTTGACTCAACATGCGTCGCGTTTCTTCGGATCGCGTCGCGTTTTAATAATATGTTTCGGCCCTAATTGCAAAGTCAGTTGGCACCCTCTTAATGAACAATTACGACCTTTTTATTACAACTTATTTAACATTTGTTCTAGTTCTGATTTAAAGGTAGTTGTGAGCTCGAATCCCACAAAAAGCTCACTTTGTGAAGTAAGTTATGACCAATCTGTCTGTTATTTCTAGGTAAATTATCTTCGGCCATCTGACTATCGCAGGATGTCCAATATAGCAAGAGGAGAAAATGCTGAAACGAGGTACCGACCTAACTTCTTCTATCGTGCCAATGGTTTAAAATAATATAATTGCCCTTCTGATACAGAGAGAACTTGGCCTAGTACAAAGCATCCTCTACAGCTGAGTAAAGGGCTATAGCCAAATCTCCCTTGGCACATAAGAAAGGGGCCTTATTCTATTCAACTACAGAATACAAATGCATTTCAACCTGATTTACGCTATTTAGCACTTTATATTTATATTAATTTTGGTCCAGGATCAAGAACATGCGGTCTACATCCCGCGAGATGATGAATAAGCCAATGAAACGTTCTGACTTTAGTCCGGTATGTCATTTCTATAACTATTACATTGTAAAAAATAGGTATCATTGCATTATATACCTAGTGCTTTTTTTTTATCACTGAAAATAGTGTCACTAAAAGTCTGGCCAAAAACACTAATAGATTTTGTGTCTATAATATCTGTATATCAAAAAAATTTCTGTGCTTTGTGATTTCAGTCGCTAATGTATTTATCATGAATATTTACATCCATCCCATTGTATATTGTAATCTAAGCTAATAATTATAAAGCTGAAGAGTTTCTATATACCTACGACACAGGCAGATGTAAAGTCGCAGGCGGGGCATAGCTTTTGATCATGAAATTTTCGCAATTACAAACTACTAGCGAAGCTGATTAAACGCTAAGATGAAACATCCAGTAGAACTCATGAAATTATTTGGCAAACATGAAAAACCCATTGTACCCTCGAAGTAAATATACTTCGAGCAACATGGCTTCCGTACCGAAAGGGAGTAGCTACAGCGATATTTTACTATTCCAATAGATTCTATAGACAGTTCTGAATACCTATATACAAAATTTATACCATTATCACTTGACTGTTATGATGACACTAACACTTGAAATAAAACGGCAAATAATTTGTGTACAAACACTACAATACGTTAGTACTAAGTATTAGGTATTCTGTGGTAAAGATTACACCCGGGTATGAGTATTTAAAATTCTTATGTACCTACTAATGTAATGGTTAGTGGGTACTCATGCATACATTGCATATAGGTATCAATTTTGCTTGTTCTTTGACAAAGGGGAAAGCAGCGTATGGCTATTCCGTTCCGGTAAGGACGCCATTTTGCTTGAAGGTTATTTACGAATTCTTACAGGATTTTGACTTGGACATTGGTGGTGAACGAAAAACTACCGCACAAGAAGTCATCAATGATATCCAAGAACTTGTTTCTATTGTAGATTGGTAAGATTTAATATTATACTATTTACTAAATTCATGAACACAATATTTATCAAACAGCATTTTCCTTAAAAAATAGCATCTAAGTAAAATAAAATATAAAAAAGTCAATCAACCTTCACGGCCATATCTTCTTGCAAATGATCTATGAAGTCAATTGACGCTACTTCCTACAGTTCTACCATCATCATAAAATTTCGTGTAGGCGATACGGTCAATTTACCATACACACCCTGGTGTAAGAGTTCTTTGGAACCGCTTCTCGACCTCTGATGGGGTTCAAGTTCTATAACAGACACAGACAGTGAAGCAGAACCTTATTGCTAAAGATATTATTATAAATATTATATTTGAATTTCCAGGACTATAGAGCATATTGAAGGTGAGATCCAGCTGCCAATGCCAGTGATACCGATGCTAACTGAAGAGCGTCCTGGCGGAGTTCTGGTACTGGATCCAGTACTGATCAAGCAGCTCGAAGAAGCCGTTATATTGTGGCAGTCTCATATTGATTCCACAATAGCTGCTTGTTTAGCTAAGGTTGATAATTGAATATTTAAAAATATAAATCAGTACGTTCTTATGATATTTTTGAAAATTTAACAAACATTAATAATTCAGAGTCGTGAAGGCCTAGGTCCAGTGGCAGAATACAAGTACTGGCGTGAGAGAGATGCCGAGATATCCCTGATAGTTGAGCAGTTAAAACAGCCGATGGTGGTGAAAATTATGTCTTTGCTGCAGAAATGCGAGTCCACGTTCTTACAGGTATAGTTACGTGCAATTGTAAACCTTATCACATTGACTTTATGGTTTTCTATGTAAATAATCTATACAATATAAATCAATTGTTGATCGTTAGTCCAGCTTTAACTCGAAAATGGCTGGGCCGATTTGGCTAAAGTTCAGGAAAGGTTTAAGCGTTGAAAAAAGTGCAAGTTCAGGCGGTACAGAGTTCGCCGGGTTAGGTACCTGTTTATAATATTAGTTAAATGCTCGTGACGAGTACATTCTCAGTTGCATTCTCAACTGGTTTCAC
Source organism: Apomyelois bistriatella (assembly GCA_947044815.1). NCBI lineage: Eukaryota > Metazoa > Arthropoda > Insecta > Lepidoptera > Pyralidae > Apomyelois > Apomyelois bistriatella. The sequence continues at coordinate 3,724,633 of OX345705.1, forward strand.
AAAATCCATACTCCAACGTTTTTGCCAGTATTCAATTTATTGTTTTGAAACCACGCGGCATTCTTACATTCTGTTTTTTATTTGTTACATTTTCTTCTTGTTTTCCCTCCATGAAGAACATATTGTGACAAATTTTGGCAACAATTTTATGATCGGCCGCCTACCTGATCATCAAGCCTTCTTAGGCTTTACTGACGACCCGCCCCGGCTTCGCATGAGCATAAAAACCTTCCTCTTGAATCACTGTATCTATTTAAAAAACCGCATCAAGATCCTTTGCGTAGTTTTGAAGATTTAAGCATACAAAGGGATATAGGGACTGAGAATGCAACTTTGTTTTGTACTATTTAGTTAAATTCAAATTGTTTATTTTCAATATAGGATATTCTTATCACTTATTGACGTCAATAAAGTGATAGTGATATTGGAATCCGCTATCATTTGGATACAGGTAGAATTGAATCGATACCTCTCCCTCTCTCTTATTTCTCTCTGTTTATTATTTAAGTTACCTCTTACGGCACCCGCTATAAGAAAGGGCACAGTTTATTCTTAAGCTAGAGACTATAAAAACTACTATAAATTGGATAAAAACTATTTATCCAATTATTGTCTACTTATATGTGGTTGGCTTTTACGCCTGTTTGTATATTTGATTAAATTTCAGGGATTTAATAACTATAAAGAGCGTCTCCATGAGCAATTCAATTTGGCTGGAGACAATCTGAAATTTCTATCGACACTCATGCGATTCTTTACAGTAAGTACTAAGTATTCATGTATATTCTTTATCTCTTTTCATTACTTGGTGTCAAAACTTCCTTTCATGATATTTTTTACTTAACTATTCGCTCTTTATATTTGAATGACATAAATAATTCTAACTTGAATAATTTACAAAAAGATGATAATTTTGATTATATCTAGATTTCTCGTCAACTAGGTATATGTGGAAGCGCTTCGTAGTCATCTTAGACAAAAACCTGTAGAATTACAGTAGTCACTTCAGGCACTTAGTATGAAAGAGATAATTTTTCGTTTATTGAAAGCAATACAAAAACTATTTTAGGTAATAGAAGATGATTCGCCACTCCAACAAGTAGTGGATATGTTGCCAGAACTGATGGAAAGTCTCTACATGATGTGGGTACTCTCAAAGGGTTATGGGAGCGACGAGACCATGGTGCCGCTCTTGTCCAGGATATCTTGGGCACTAAGCAACAAACTGGAGAGATTCCTTGATGTTCACAAGCTATTTGAGTAAGTGTCATTACTTTTTGGCGTATTAATAAGTTTAAATTATGGTTTATTCATCTGCATTAATTCAACTCTGACTCGGCCGTGAAAGTTGCATCTTACTGGGCTAAATTTATCTAGTTTTTAGTCATTGACATGATAGAAGAAGAATTCAATTAGAATCAAAATAATGATACACTAGTATACTTTACTGTGGACATACAATGTTAATGCCTATTTCTAGCTTAAATACCTAAATACATTAACTTTTTCCTTACAGTAAAAGCAATGAAACAATCCTGAATCTAGCAAGAACAGGCCAAAAGATCATGGAAATGTGGCACACGCTTTACAAGGAAACCCGTCACAACATAGAAATGAGTGGCAAAGGCGCACGCTGGGAGTTTGATCAGCCATTGCTATTTACAACCACTGATTACATTGGCACAGTTGCTCGTGATTTGGGTGATGTTGTGCAGGTTATATCAATCATGATTTAGTAGACCTACTTAAAGTGTCACATGTAACCATCATAAAATTTGTCATTGTTAAGTATGATATAAAAGCTCACCAAAAGATAGACAAAAGGCGAGCGAAGTTATCAGAAATAAGAAAGTAGAATGTGGTAATGTAAGTGGGTAACGCAACAGAATAGAACAATAAGTATATTTAGAAAGTATAGCACCAGTACCTAATAAATATTTTGACAAACAATCGGTTGGGCTTTGTTAATTTTGCAGAGATGAAAGCTAGAAATCACCAGGGAGGTTGAATAGGGTCAAATTTTGATTAAAATAGACATATTTTGAAGCTCTAATGTATGTTTGTCTCTAAAACAGCTTCTAGCGGTGTGGTAAGATAATATTTTTTTGGCAAGGCATCCAAATGAATAATGCTTTGCATTTATGTACAGTTATTATTCTTCTTAACAGGTGCTCATTGATTTCGAACGAATTTTTGGCTCTGAACTTAAATCCATCATCAGTGATCCTACTCAAATTGATGACGTTCGCAAACGTGTCAAAAACCTCGTCTATCCAATACGGACCATAGATTTCAGTATATTCGTATTCGATAACAAGGAAAACTGGGACGTTATCATGGGAGACTTCTGGAATGAGGTGCGGTATTTGGAAGAAGAAGCAAAAAATTACATTAATTCCAGCTTTGGTAACTTGAGGTACGTAAATACATTAAAATCATTAGGGACTTTTATTATAATTTACCTAGCTTTTTTTTATACTATTAAGTAGGCAAACAGGCATACGGCCACCAGAGTGGAAGCGGTAACCACATCCGAGACGCCTGCAATAACAGGAGCATTGCGAGCGCGTTGCCGACCCTGGAGGAATCTTTTTACTATAATAAAGCCTATCATTGCTAAAGATATCTGGTTTAAATATCTTTAGTGAAGTTATTTTATGAGGTAGTTTTAGTAATTTAGGAGTTCTCTCCTTTAAAACCTGTAACAGAATATTTTTGACATTTTTTATTAGTGAATTAAACAATTTACTGCGTTACAGATCATCTGAAGAAGCTTTGTCGGTATTGCTGAAGTTTCTTGAATTCGATCTCCGAGAGTCTATCCACAAACAGCTTTCAACCAAGTTTGAACTCGTTATGCGTCAGTTCATCAAGGAACTTACAGCCATTGAAGATAAGTTTACTGTACGTTCAGATATTTTCACCTTTATACTTCATTTCCTTCTTATTACGTTGATTTCTTCTCTAATACTCATCATTTTTTTCTCATCAGTTTTAACATTTGTAGCTAAATACATCCACTAGTTCATTGTCTATAGCCACTCATGAATATGATATGCAACCTTTTAGTGATACTTAGCTCTATAAATTAATTTATTTTTGCAGCGTTACCGCAAAAATCCGCCGCTTCTTCGAAATCATCCTCCTGTGGCAGGAGCAATCTATTGGGCCAGAGCACTATTCAATAAAATGAAACAACCTATTTTGAGGTTCCAGAAGGTGAGATCAAATAGCCAGCGTTGTCTTCTGATTATATTTTACTACGTTGTCGTAACAATTAGCTCCAACAATGTCTAGCTTATCTTAAATTTCTTCAAAAGGTGCCAGAATTAAATGACTGTGAGCAGAAAAAAGAAGCATTCTTACAATACAAGGCGTTTTCGAAAGTTATCAAGGAATATGAAGACACCAAGTACAGGGATTGGGTCCACAATGCTTCTTATTTTGTGGATAATGTCATGAAGAGAAATATATTGAGGGTTGTCTTCAAGAAAGAAGAAGGTAATTCATCTTACTAGTACATTGTTTTGTTCTTAAAATAATTTAACATTGTGCGACTAATAGAATAAGTATACTTTGTACATTTTTTATAATGAAAACAGTTTGAATCCGGTCAAAATCGGTACTAAATTTTCATCATAGATTTATTATAATTATGTCTACTTATAGCATATAACAAATGTATGTTTTACATCGTATAGGTAATAATATTAAAACTTTATTGAGCCAAAAGCTACAGTTCGATTGACTGGCAGTAAATCCTTATGGCGTTAAGTCTACCTATTGGATTTTTTAAAGTGCAATAAAGTTCAAATCAATAAAATAAAACTGGCAACCTTGTTACTTAATTAGCATACTCTGTTTACCTTAAACCATCAAAAATATAAGTATTTGATTAGACAATTAGTTCATTTTAAGGCACTTCTCACATCTAACTACCAAATAAATCAATCTTTTACCAGAAACTGCGGCACCCACTGATAGCGGGCGCGGTATGCAGCTCACAGCTGCAGGAAAAGCCCACGTGGCCAAGAAGAAAGCCTCCGTGATGTCACTGAGGCCAGTTGACATAGTGAACAAGGAAATCGCTGACAAACGCAAGAGGGATAAAGCATGTAAGAACATTTATTCTTTACTAGCTTTTGCCCGCGGCTCCACCTGCGAAGAACCTTAATCGCGTGAATCTTATATGAAAATTAGCCCTCTCTTAATCAAGAATGAAAAAAGTTTATTAACTAGACTTTTTTTTTATAAAGTGATGCTGATGAGGATCCCTGGGCAGCACTACGAGAATGTCAGATCTCCGAGTTCAGTATCGCTGTTAGCTAAAGAAGGACTGGTAAATATTCGAATAAAAACAAATTTATATGAATCAAATAGGCATTCATCAATAGTGGACGGGTAAATTCGGAGTGTATTTAATGTGCGCAGTTTTGCGCAGATAGTTATACTGGCATAAATTTAAAAGTAGTAAGTACTACTGTATTCAAATATTAAGGCTGGTTGCTCCAAGATATCATATTGAGGGTATAAGAGAGCGTGCCTAAGAGTCATGCCAGTCAACAAAAATTTAACAAATCTTGAATTGCTTCAAGAAAAAAATTCGCAAAACGTTAAATACCAAATGTTGAATTTGTAAAAACTATTGTACTGTAAAGGTATTTTTTTTAATGTGTCTTAATTGAAAATTGATTGTTAATTTACAGACAGATGTTACTTGGCGGGACCTCACTGTCCACAAGCTGATGCAAGAGTACGGCTTAGAATTTAGTCCTAACTTTGATAAGGAAATATTCCTAGTTATACGTGAGGCTGAGTTACTTGAGCAATTAGGTAAGAACCTGAACATTTTTACAATTACCGGCAAAATGCGAGTACTCCTGAGGAGACACATAGGGTTGCTTACGTAAGTTCACGTTTTATGTCACCTATTATTTATGTTTAATTTAAATGAAAATGAAAGAAAAAAAGATGAGATTATCCTTCCTGAAACAAATATTAAATAAAATTAAAGAAAAAATTTTTTTTTAAAAACAAGCTTTTATTATTTGTTTATAAAATGAACTAAAAAGTTAAAAATAAATTAACTCTAAAAAGAAATATAACACTTTGTAACTTGATTGTAACCTTTAACGACAAATAAGCGTCTTCGTATAGGACAAAATAATTCCATATTGTACAAATTTATTTAATTTTAACACTAAAACTTTTCACCATACACAATTATTCAATCTTGTCCCCCCTCTTTATCATAGTCCCCATTTATAAATGAAAGCGTGTTACATTGTGATAGCTTCAGGAAAATGTTGTGTTGTATTAAATGTAACACGCTTTCATTTATAAATGGGGACTATGATAAAGAGGGGGGACAAGATTGAATAATTGTGTATGGTGAAAAGTTTTAGTGTTAAAATTAAATAAATTTGTACAATATGGAATTATTTTGTCCTATACGAAGACGCTTATTTGTCGTTAAAGGTTACAATCAAGTTACAAAGTGTTATATTTCTTTTTAGAGTTAATTTATTTTTAACTTTTTAGTTCATTTTATAAACAAATAATAAAAGCTTGTTTTATTATTTGTTTATAAAACTATAAAACTAAAAAGTTCAACGTTCTAGAGTTGAAAATTAATCAGGACATCAATATTCAAGAAATAGAAATAACACGTACGAGGCAACTGCGCCGTCTTCGATTCAATATTTGTTAATTTATTGTAATTTTCTTTTCTTTTTAAAAAAGGGGGAGTACTATTGCATCCCTATTTAGCAGACGTGATGTGGTCAAGGAAATATTTATAAATTGTAAGCAAATCATTATTGCAAATTCATCGCGTCACGTCTGGCTAATACGTGTTTGTAACCAAGTCTTAATTTAGTATATAAAGTTATTTTATTTTGTTAATATTATCCAGTCGTCGAGAGAATAAACGGTGTACACTTCACCTCGTCTCTCATTTCCTGCCATAGTTACCATATAGTATCAAAGTACTCGTCAAGACTAATCCAATGAGCTCAAACTCGATAGGGTTGCATCGTTTAATTACGAAGTTCCTATGGCCACCTTCCGGCTCCAACACAGACCCTGGTTACCATATAGTATCAAAGTACTCGTCAAGACTAATCCAATGAGCTCAAACTCGATAGGGTTGCATCGTTTAATTACGGAGTTCCTATGGCCACCTTCCGGCTCCAACACAGACCCTGGTTACCATATAGTATCAAAGTACTTGTCAAGACGAATCTAATGAGCTCAAACTCGATAGGGTTGCATCATTTAATTACGGAGTTCCTATGGCCACCTTCCAGCTCCATCATCAGATCAGCTCTATGTCACAATAACATTGCATTGTCATCCGATTTATACATGCATTCTAAATTTCAGCTCAATCGGAAACCGGGAAGTGGATCAAATTTAAGTTGTAAGATTTGATTACAGAACGACAGACAACAGGACAGGTGAAACTAAATAAAAGCTTGTAAAAAATATGTTAGGCAAAATAGTTCAAATTTGCACCTGTTTTTGAGTCCCGCTGCTATCTCGTTTTGCAGCATGTACGACGTGATAGAGATGAATTGGAAAACCGTTATGGATGCCTCTTTACCTCTCTCTTTTGCTCTCTCAACTTTTCTAAATAGATGTTTAAACTTTAAGGTTACGAGCTCCCATCTAACATTCGTGACGTATCGATGCAAAAGGCTCGTCTTTACTATGAACTTGAGGCTCTAGAAGACGTGATTATCAAGTACAATGCTGGCTGTTCTTCTCTGTCACCCTCCGAGACTCATCTTATGAAGAAACATCTGCTCGATATGGAGCGCCACATCCTGCCGGGACTAACGAGGGTGACCTGGACAGCTCTTGGCATCAAAGACTATATCATTGATATTACAAAAGGTAAAGGGTTATTATGAATACATTTTGTAATAAGTTCTGATTGTTTTTAGCTATTTTTTTGTGGTGTAGAGATTGTTTCGCTTGAATACGTTACGTTGTCTGGTTGTATTATAGCTTAGTTAAAATTTATGTAGGGAGTGTCTCCTGGAAGGTATTTTAGACAGAAATTGAAACGACAGAAAATAAAAATTATAAAAAAAAACTGACAATTTTTTTTTTATGATTAAAGTATGAAATGTAGTTTCCGAATAGAACTACACTCATAGAAGCAGTAGCAGACTCTAGAAGAAAGTGGTAATACTCTGGCCCTGTCTGACCCTACACTGACTAACTTGGGTTCACAAACTATTAAGAGAATTCCAAAAAAGGCCAAGTGATGGCCACCGGGAAGTTCCTCTCTAAGGCGTATAAAAATTTGTAGTGTGGTCACTTACCCATCCATTTAATTCTGGCCTCTTTGATGTTTCGAAATAATTATGAAGTTATATTCGCTTTACATAATGGAAGGTAGTTACTTCATTACTATTTCAGGTCAAAATTCCCTACAAGCAGTGTACAAGCAACTGAAAATGGTAGAAAAAGAGATACAGTTTCTAATCGACCAGCTGCAACAATTTGATTTGTTCCCATTAGTTCGCCCCACTGACTACTGCGATCCAGAGACTGGATTGCCAGATAATACTTGGCTTTACCCGTGTAAGGTTAGACGTTTTAAATCTCTATCGAATCTGCGACTAGACATCGATGGACTGCGTAAGTACCTCATGAAAAAAAAAATGCATTTGGCTGAATGGAAGACCGCCGAAGATTTGAGATTCTTTATTCAAAAAAGGTCTAAGCTTAGTAATACGGTTCCGTTTGTAAATATTGTGTCTATGAATAGGCTTTTTCTTTTATAAATTCCCTTCAAATAAATGAATATGTACGCACAAAGATAACATACTATTATTGTGATAATACAAATAAAAAGTGTTGATGGGCTTAACGGTGCAAATGTATAGAGAGCATGGGAAACATCTCATAATATAAGTTAATTTAGAATCATGAATACGTAACAGTAGAAGTCTAACTTTTGCAGTTTGTAAATTGAGACAACTTTCTTTATTTCAACAGACTTACTTCGTAGAAGTAGAAAACGAGCGACTAGAACGAGTAGCAATTCTATCTCGTATATACGATCGTATCGGTCCAATATTAATGAAGTTGGAATATCTAATTTTGGGCACGAGCACCGGAAAATCTAATGTCATGACGTCATATTACTCCTATTGGGAAAAGAAGATTTTTAAGTCGATTGTCACGTAAGTGAATAATTTGAGTATGTCTTCATCGGGTTATCGTAAACTTGCCACATAGTTAATTCGTCACGTTTTTAAAACTCCATACATTCAAAGTTAATTCGTCACATGCATAAAAAAGTATTAGTTAACTCGTCACAGGTAGGTATGCGTTATAGTTAATTTGCCACAATTAGCAAAGTACCGACAGCAAGCAAAGTGATTTATTTATTTAGTGGTTTAAATCTACGCTAATATGAAAAATGCCGAAGAGTTTGTTTATTTGGTTTTATGACATGACGACAGGTTAGATTTACAAAAAAAAACCACTCTTGTAAAGATGAAGGTATGTACCATGGGCGGAACTGAAGCGGACAACAAGTTAAATACATTTATTTACTACAAATGTCTAAAGTATTCAACTACATACAGGGGTTTATTTATTTGAATTTAATGATGGCCAAATTATATAATTTAATTTTCTATATTACTCAATTTTATTTTTCTATTGTCATGTGATCTATGTATTGGAATGCAATGTATGAATTATTATTGAATAAATTAATGATCACTTGATCAATTCAAATAGGACATCATTTTTTTTTTAGCTGCAAAATGTTGATAGTTATCTTGTAAAGCTAGAAGACATTGAAGACGGTTGGTTGTGGATTATGGAAGATGCGCCACAGAGTGAAACAGTAACAACATTTAATGATTATTTCGTATCCCAGTGGTTAGAAAATAAAAATATACAATTTATTTGGAATATACATGGTTCTCGTCATAGGACAATAAATCTCGCAGAAGCATGGCATAAGCGTTTGAACAATATGATGCCTCAAAAAAAACCTAGAATGCTTCAGTTTCTGGAAACACTCAAAAAGGAAGCTGATTATGTAGATACTAAAATAAAAAAATTGAATCTAGCCATACCATCAAACTTAAGAACGCGCAGGTCAATTGCATATGACAGGGAGTTAAAAACTCTTTTAGAAAATTATAATAACATGCCCCTGTCTGAATTTATATTGAAAATTTCTTATATGCAGCATTTTAAAGAAATGTAACATGGATGTAGTTAATTCTACATTTAAGATTTAAATTAATAATTTTAATGTATGATTTCAAAGGAAAACTAATGTTATAAACAAAAAGCAATATCTTTACTTTATATAATAAAAGTTCTTTTTACTATTGTTTTATTGTAGGTTGTTCTAATTTGTTACATAGATGTAGTTAATCCTATACTTAAGTTTTAAATTACGACTTTAATCTTTGATTTTAGGGGAAGGCAAGTGATGAATTATGACAAAAAATACTGTGATTTTATCTGTGATTCATTAAGTAGATATATTTTGTTTTTTTTTTTATGTTATACACGTAAGGTATATCAATAAGGTAGGTAGGTAGTAGGTAGGTTGTGCATGTTACCTAGGCAAATCAGCCGCTTTCTATTTATAAAGAGAACTGTGATTTTTACAAATTGTTACATAATATTTTAAATAAAACAGCTGTAAATTTTGAGAACCTTCCTAGAAATTAACAGCAAATTTATTTTTGTTTGCTTCTTCTTTGGTTATATTTGTACGTAATATTTAAGTAAATCATTCAGATAGAACTGTGATTTTTGTAATAGATGTAGGTAAGGTTAATATCCCAAAACTGTGATGAAAGAAATAAATGTTGTTATTTAAATTTTTGTTTAATTTTCTTGCTGTCTGTACAAAAATAATCAGTGTGACGAATTTACTATACTAAATATTAGACTGTGACGAATTAACTATAAAAAAATAAAAGTGTGGCAAGTTTACGCATACTTTTTTTCGTGACGAATTAACTTTGTGGCAAGTTTACGATAACCCTCTTCATCAGTCTGTCTTATTCAGTTAAAATTTTGTTTATCAGAATTATACTTATTTCATTACAAAACGTACTGAGCTGAGTAGTGCCCATGTATGAAAATTTTGATTGTGGTTCTAATAATTATGAACAGATAAATTATTAAAAGATAGACGTGTAATATTCTCTCGAATTGAAACATAAATATAATAAAAATCAGAATATCAGGTTATAACAATATCGCAAGGGTTCTTGGCTTCCAACAGTCAGAGACAAAGATCCATTTCACGGATCCGTTTTCAGGTCGCACAAAAGTCAACATAAATAGCAAGAAGGACCTAAACTGTGACACTCCTGCTGAATTTATTCATATACTAACAATAACTTAGCCTTGTCTTTAATATTGACGTGAATCTTTGACTTCTAACCTAATCCCATTTTGATTATATTCATTGCCAACTCAATTAAAATAATATTAATTTTTGTATTACCTCTAAATTTTGTTTAATTTGTGCTTCTAAGGTTCACCATTGAGAACTTGGAGCAGTTCCAGCGCATGCTAAGCGAAAAGTTACCAATGTTCCAAGTAGACGCTGTGCTGGTCCCGCCTGATATCACCATGAGGCCAACATCTGCGGAATGCTGCAACATCATCGGCTACAATATCAAACATTTCTTAAACAGGTACTTGATTACTTTAGTATTTCTACTTTGTGATGATATACAGACATATAAACGTTCTTAAGATGTGTGATTAATCTCATTTATTATTTCTTTTATTTTACAATTTATCATTTCTCAGTTGCATCAACTATATTTTTTCCATGCCTTTTTTGGATTCAAAGAAATTTTTTGAAATAATTAGAATACAGTTAAAAAAGAAAAAGTGAGAGTTTTATCGTAACAGGATGTCAAATTAATCGCTAACGGATCATAGGACTTCACCGACATAAGCACACTCTGTTATTTTATATAGAAAGGGAACACAGTCTCAGTTTTATCCCTTTTTTTCATCTTCTATTTTAGATTGACATCATTTCCCCGCTGGATGATGAAGACCTGCCTCCCATGTCCCCCTCAGCGCATCGCCGAGGCAACTGGCAACGAGTTCTATGTGTTCTCTTATTTTGAAGATGTGCTAAGAGTAGTCACTGTGAATGACCTAACGCTGCTCATACAGGACACAATATATAGACTCACCCAGGACATCAATACTTACATTCAGAAGTATATAATATTCATTTGTAAAGCTTTTTTGTACCAATTTTATTAAAAAAATATTTAATACCTTTACAGTTTCTTAAATAAGAGTAAAAAAATCTTGTTTTTTTTTTAGGTGGCAAAAGTACCAACACCTCTGGGCTTTTGACAAAAACCTCTCCTGCGAAAAGTATATTCAGAAGTATGACCAAATTCACAAATACGATGAGAAGTTCTTCTTCTTTGAAGATATTATTGCAGAGCTGGATGCTCATGTTAAGTTTGTGGACATTGGTGCCATACGAGTTAACCTTCGACCTATCATCAAGCAGGTGCAGGATCATGCGCTTGAGTGGAAGAATACACTAGGTCAATGTATCGCTACCAAGACTAGGATGAATATGTATGATCTGAAAAATCAGATTGATGTAAGTAATAACATTTTTGACTATGATAATATATGTAACTATAAAAAAAACATGTTAATTGACCAGATAATATCAATATTCAAAATTAAGAAAGTCTATACAACAGAGGGTGTCAATGTAATTAAGTTTTTAACTTTTTTCATATATAAATTTGAAAATCAATGGATAATGTACTTATTTTATTGTAATTTTTAGTCACTTCGCGCAACTATGAACATGAACATAAAAGGTCTGGAAGACTTCAAACTAGTGATGGCTACAATTACACAGGTGCAAGCGATGACAATTACAGCAGAAGTGAAATATCGAGGCATGCAAGATATATTCCATATGCTGCGACAGCATGGCATTGACGTGAGTTTTCGTAATATTATTAGCCCAATAATCACCATCAACATAAAGTAAAAACCTTGCAGAAAAAGGCAGAAAGGCTTCTAGGCGTTTCGAATCCTACGGGAAACATAGTTTTTACATGTTGTTTTTAGACTAATAGGACATCACTAATCATCTTCAGGTTATTACGCATGTTAATTACAAGTATAGAAAAGACATTGTATAAAAAAAAACCTATAAATTTACATTCTGAAACAGGTTTCCGACGAAGACTTAGAATTTGCCAAGAATCTGCAGACTTCCTGGGGCACCTTGTACCAGACCTCACTGTTTCGAGGCAATACGCTCGAACAGACAACGGAGAAATTTTCCAAACTCAACGTCATTGAAATATCTAACTTCCTCAAAGAACTTGATGAGTTTGTTGAGAAATTCGACGCAGAAGGCCCTTCTACGGTTGGAGAAGATATGGATAGAGGACTTGTACTTATGGAGGTATTTCTTTCATACTCTATTCGAGTCAATAGCAAAAAGAAAGATCTCGATGGCTGCCGGTTTTCCTCTTTCTCGCTTTCACAACTTCTGACATATTCAGAAACCGGTTCGAGGTCTACGTAGTGATTTTCATTTAGGACACGGCAGATTGTGGTTAGGGCTGATTAAAATATCATTAGTTTAAATAATTGAGAATGTAGTTAGTATCTTCAATTTTTTATTTTGTTTCATTGACGTAACAACACTTTCTTATAAATTTACAATTAGGAATACCAGAAATACTTCGATGAACTCGAAGCCCGCAAGAGGATTCTTCAAGCGGCAGAGCAACTCTTCGACAACCCACTCGCCGATTTCTCCAACTTCAACCGAGCAAAAGCTGACTTCTTAGCCATGGAGATGATCTACAAAATATACAAGGCACAGAAAAATGCCAGAGAACTGTGGGCCAAAACGCTGTGGACAAATCTGAATCCACAAGCTCTCGTGGATGGGATTGAGCAGTTTTTCAAGGAATACAGGTAATGCAGTTAAAATATAATCCCTCAGGTACTAGAAGGAACGATAGAACATATTATGTTACGCGATCCCAATGTCCACTTGGATGCTGTGGCATTAAATTATTATCGCTTTGTTTTTAGAAAACTACCCAAAGCTGTGCGCTTATCTCCCACCGGACTGACATTGGACATCAAAATGAAACAGTTCAAAGGAGTGGTTCCTCTCATGGTGTCCCTGAAAAATGAGGCCATGCGAGAGAGACATTGGAAGGAACTAATGCTTAAGACACGTAAGCTGTCAATTTTAATTAGTTTTAGACTCGATAAGAAAAATTATTGTTGACCTTTTGATAGAGTCCCCATACTTACCGACGCGCAATTGGTTTTAGCCGACCAGAAAAACCTTTATGTCAACGTAATAATAATACTCTGCCCATGTGGTGTAAGTACAAACAAATGCATTTTTTTATACAGTTGAAATAAATAAATAATAACTAAAAGGTTTTTCTGACCGGCTTGCGTGGTGACTCCTTAAACAAATAATGTCGTCATTAGTACACAATAACCGAGGATTTAGTCATCACATTTAACTCTCTTTCCACCAAAACTATTTAACCGATTACATACAAACGGGTCGAATTGGTAATATAAATTTTTAGAAATCGTATTATTTATACGATAACACCATGTATTGGAGTTAATTCATTTATTTTTAATCTTTTATATTTAGATCAGGATTTCGACATGTCTCCGGATCGATTCACCCTGGAAAATATGTTCGCCATGGAACTGCACAAGTATCAAGATGTTGCAGAAGAAATTGTCAACCATGCTATAAAGGTGAAACATCGCTTTGTTAGCTTATACCAATTCGATGTCACAGTAAAAGATATACGTGCAAACGGTCTCACAACAAAAGATGCCAAAGGCCGGGCAAGGAGAAAAAACCGGGAAGGCGAACCCTGGCGTCCTAAGCATAGAGCTAAGGACGGAGAGCACTAAGAAAGAAAAGGAGATCTTAAATCAATTGAATTAATTCTAAATTGCTTTGAATAAAATCAAATTGAATGACTTGAAAAGATTATTACAAAATACGCATAAACACTGATACACGTACCCGCTTTGACAATGTTTGGTGAAAAGGGTGAGAGTAGAGCTCACACACAGAGTCCTTGATGATGTGTGAATCCTATTAGACTGAAAAACCTTTTTTAGCCACTGACACTGTTAGCTTATGTATTCTAAATCTAAGCAATGATTTCTTAGTAATATATAAAAAGGTAGATGATCCTGAGGAGATAAGAACAGGGACGATACAATAAGGAGAGGCTTTTACCCAGCAGTCATGGAAGTGTCTTGTCAGTGGCGAAGGATTGATCCTCACAAATATAATAAGGCAGTCGAATTGCTAAGATGAAAAAGTAGCAGTGGGACATAGATAGATGTTTAAAAATAGTTGCAATTTGAGAACACCGATAGAAGTAAAAGTTACGTGTGTATTTTTTGAGAAAAAATGCTCAACGGGCCCAAAGCGCAATTTCACTTCGACAGAACTTAGTTTGTTTTTATAGGCATTCGTTATTGTATTTATATAACACTCTATTTTTAGTCAATAGTTTAAAAAGATAACAACTTCCAGGAGTTGGCTATTGAACGCGGCGTCAAAGACGTGCAAGAGACATGGGCTAATATCGCATTCACGTGCGCTCGACATTTCAACCGTGGCGAAGACCGCGGCTACACACTCAATCCTTGTGATGAAGTCATCGTGAAGCTGGATGATGATGCCATGAATTTGCAGAGTATGGCTGCCTCTCAGTAAGTACTGATTACGGATATCTATCACATATTACAGAAAACTACTTATTCTATGTTTAACCCCGATGCAGCGAAACGCTTCCATTTGTTGTGTACTAATAACGTACTGCCCGTACTACAATATGATTCGAACGCCGTCTATCGATCACTTGAGACACTGGAATTGGAATTCTATCCGAACACTAAATTAGTTTGTCGTATGATGACGATACTTTAAAAAATCGTATTCTACTGCTCTTTTTTTTCGGCATTATTATTAAATTAAAGTAATGCAATTCTTATAGCGAAACCTTTTAGCAAAAAATATGTATGAACTATGGATTCGCCAAGAAGAAAATGAAGATTAAAAAGATCAAAATAAAGCCAACCGATTACTTATTTACTCTTTCAAGGTTCATCGGTCCCTTCCTGTCTGTAGTACATACATGGGATCGTCGTTTAGCACTGATCTCAGAAGTAATAGAGGAATGGATGGCGACACAGCGCAAGTGGCTCTACCTTGAGGGTATTTTCGTCGGCGGAGACATTCGTATGCAGCTACCAGATGAAGCCAAGAAATTCGATGATATTGACAGGGCTTTTAGAAAGGTAAAATATATGTCTTTATAAAAGATTGACAAAATGAAAACATTTAATATAACAAAAACAGCTTTCTAGTCAAGTGCTTCGAGTGTGGCCAGGCTTAATTGATCGCTACTACTGTTGAGTTCCTCTGTGCTTCAGAAGACACGGCTTTTAGAAGCTTAGTCTCAGCTGTTATCGATAGATGACACTCAGAATGTGTTAGATGCTTATAGGCAGCCTGAAAATCCTCTTAGTCTAATTTCCTAATTGGCATTGGCATGGCACCCCATGATGATGATGATTGCTAACTATGACCATGAAAAAACGTATTCTGGACTCTGAAACGAAGGCTAAGGATGTTACTAAACACTACAATCTATATAAGAATATTAAGTAGATTGATATATACTTTCAATGGTTGAAAGGAATAATTTCCGCAGAAGTATTTAGACTTATTCTACTATTCCTTTACGAAACATGCAACCCTTGGATATTAAACTTTGATCCTATCATTTTTAGGGTACTGTTTGGCTTGGGCTTCTATACTAATTTGTTCTGTTAACAGATTATGCTGGACACTGCCAAGCGATTGAATGTAGTGGATTGCTGTACTGTACCCGGAAGACTGGAGGAATTCATTAATTTGGGATTGGGTTTACAGAAGTAAGCAAATTTTTTTTTACTAAATATAAGACATGTGTCACACCTAATACAACGTACAAAGTCACGCATAACATTGGGTTATCGAAATCCACAAAAGCTCCGGTAAGTAACATGAAAGTAACATTTATTTGATGATACTCATCATCGTCTTAGCGTTTACCTGGTTCAATCCAAGGTATACTTTTTCTGGCCACGGGCTCCTATATAAAGTACTGAAGATATAAAATAAGATTCTGTTCTTAATGGAATCCGCTACTCAGACAGAATACAAATAAAGATAAGTTATTCCCTTCGCCCTACGATACCAACAGAAATAAGGTGTTTTTAAGCCTTAGACCACACTTGTACTGAATATTTGTGAAACATTACAGATGTCAGAAGTCCCTAAACGACTACCTGGACTCGAAGCGGCGTATCTTCCCGCGTTTCTTCTTTATATCTACTGATGAGCTGCTTTCAATCCTGGGAAGTAGTGAATGCAGTTGTGTTCAGGAGCATATGATTAAGGTTAGAATGTATAAAACATAGTCTGGCCATAAATAATATTACAATAAAAAATGAAAAAAAAAACAATTGACATTAAATTTCGAATCTATCATTCACATAATGTTTTTTTGTGATTTCTTCTTTTCGCGCCAATTGGGATATTAAAATGAATAATATTTAAAAGAACTGCTGTTACAACATAATTCTACACAAAGTGGGCATGGGTGCAAATTTAAAACTCCATCTGCTTGGTATTATTCCTATGTTTTACAATATTTATAAAAACAGTACTATTAAAAAAATCCTCAAATACTAGTCAGTCTTGTTGTTTTAGTTACAAAATATGTTAGAAATTAATACCGTGCCCCAGATCTTTCGAGAATTTTGTAGATGTTTAATTTATACTTTTATTAGTTTTTTACTGATGTCAATCAATATTTATAAACATTTCGTTATTATATTTCAGATGTTTGACAACATTCGTGCTCTAGATCTGTATGTAGATCATACTAACCGTCCAGTGGCAGCCAAGATGATATCTGCAGAAGGAGAGGTAAATATAAATGAATGAATAAACACTTTATTGCACCATTACATAAATACATTATTGGATTGTACAGGATCGAAAATTAAAATTAGTGCAAAGATGGGCTTATCGTATTAATACAATTTTTTTATTCACGGTGGGTAACGCGCTCGTGGTGTTTCAGTGTCTCATCGCTACGGTAACCACAACTCATTATTTTACATGTATTTTTTATTCAAAACATACTGTTCCAAAATTGAAATTTATTATTTTTAGATAATGGACTTCCGTTATGTAGTCTATACTGAAGGTCGCGTGGAAGACTGGATGAACCTGGTTTTGCTTGAAATGAGGTCGACAAACAAGTTTATAACCAAAAAAGCTATATTTTACTACGGCAGAAATTGGAGAGTTCCAAGGTAAATGCAACCATTTTGAATTTTCTTTAGCCGTATAAATGTGTTATATTTATAATACATATATTTCTTATGTAAGCAAAGATACAAGACTAATTTTTTGTCGCGGATCTGCTGGGAAAAAAACTAAATTATAAAAAAATTGTACTCATGTATGAATTAAGTTTTTTTTTAATTTGTACAAAAATTGTTTACTGTGGAGTGCGTAGAAGAGCTAGGTCACCTCCTACGGTACGCGAATATACCACAAGGAGTGACTAGCTCTTCCCTTGTAAAAGTAAAGATAATAGGTAAATACCGTGATTCAATATGTTCGGTGATTTAATCATCAGGACTGATTGGATCTTGGAATACCAAGGCATGGTATGCCTAGCAGCGAACGGGGTTTGGTGGACGGCGGAGACCGAGGAAACCTTCTACCGGATCAAGAAGGGCAACAAACGGGCCATGAAGGAGCACCTCGAGCAACAGAATGAGCAACTTGATGGGCTGGTCGTCAAAGTGCGACAGGGTAAATATTTTAGACCAATTTTATTGGTTTGATAAGCTAAATAATTAATAAACTATATCGTGCGATCGCATCGTATGATCTTGTAATGGTCAATTAACCCTGCTAAACCTGGTGTCAGGTTTCTTTGAAACCGCACCTGTGCCTCTGATGTGGATTCTGTACCAACCAACATATTGCAGCCAGGACCAACTGCTTAACGTGCATTTCGAAACACGTAATCTTCTTTATTATCAAACAGTTAGTTTATTCAAGCCTTTCAATATCCTAACCTACCTAACCAAACTAGAAACAACAATTTATCTTCCCGTGGGAATCGAACCTCGATCTTAGGTAAATTCCTTTTCCACCTTGACCACATAGGCAGTATATAGAAGTAGATCAAGATAGTAAAGGAACAAGAGCCCAAGAAGGGATCAGGTACATGATAGCTTGGAGTATCCAAGGCTAGCAGTAGATTTGATACTTACTTATTCTATTTTGAATAAAAATAGTTTGTATTTTTTTTATTCTTAATAAAATTTACTCTATTACTATGCATAATGATTGTTTTGCCATTTACCAAACAGATCTGACTTCTAACGACCGCCTCAAATTCCGAACCATCACGACTATTGATGTCCACGCCCGTGATATCATTGAAGGCTTTGTAAGAGACAACATTACAGAAGCTGCAGAATTCGAATGGGAGAGTCAGCTTCGGTTTTACTGGCTAAAAAAAGATGACAACTTATGGATCAAGCAGTGCACGGGTTAGTATAATACTTTTCATCATAATTTCATGTAGGTGACACGGTAAACCGACCATGCACACAATTATATTGGTAATGAGAAGATTCATTGATTGTGCGTGGTGCACGTTGTATCATTTTTTCTGTGTGTTCATCTACCACTAGTTTACATTCGCTGCTATTATTGCTAGCATTGGTACAAGTCACTTCTGCTACACGTTATTTACTACAATAATCTTCTTTAGTTAAATTGATCTTTCCACGAACTTACTGTCGCATGGACGCCGCTTCCAATCGGTCATTTTGGAAATCCTTGAGGGAGGCCTATGTCCAGCAGTGGACAGCCTGCGGCTGAAATGATCATGATGACTGTCGCATTCGTTTCCTTTATTGACATACTAGTAAAATAAAATAATTCAAAAATAAGGTCTATTTGAATATAGTTGTATACTTACTCATACATACTAACTCGGGACTGTGTTTTGATTTGATAGTCAATTAATATAATATTTTACAGGTGTATTTGAATACGGCTACGAGTACATGGGTCTAAATGGTCGACTGGTAATCACCCCGCTGACTGATCGCATCTACCTTACCATCACTCAAGCACTGACTATGCAATTGGGTGGAGCTCCTGCTGGTAACCATAGATCTATTGAAAGAATTTCCTTAGTCTCAGCTATTTTATCCACTTTAGACAGTCAAAGATTTGGCTCAAATGAAAATATGATATCAGTGAAGAAAGACATTAAATGATAAAATCATTCTACGATAAAAGAGTTACTTCATTTTGATCATAACAGCTCTTTTCATTTATGCCAAATTGGAATTACGCTAGTCAGTGCGTGTTACTGACGTTTTCCTTCCACGATTGCCTAAGCTTAAAAATTTGAGAGAGTAAAATTAAAAAATATTGTATCAGTTTACCATGGGTCACCGCTAGAAGTAGACTAATAGGAGTCACAACGACCTACAACATAAAGTGTCAATCGAATTTATTTAGTTTTATGTTCTTTTTAGGTCCTGCCGGAACAGGGAAAACAGAAACGACAAAGGATCTAGCCAAAGCCTTGGGTCTTCTATGTGTAGTAACGAATTGTGGGGAGGGCATGGATTTCCGCGCCGTCGGACAAATTTTGGCTGGACTCTGTCAGTGTGGGGCCTGGGGCTGCTTTGACGAGTTCAATAGAATTGATATTTCGGTGCTGTCTGTGATATCAACACAGTTACAGTGCATTAGGAGCGCGCTGCTGATGAAGCTGAAACGATTTACGGTAAATTTTCAAATTACCATTGATTTCTCATAACTTTTTCTAACAACAAGGCCTGTCAATTCAACTAAATAAAAACTAATTCATGTTAAACTGATTGATGTCTCGTTGTATGTTAAAGAAAGTTTTAAACACAGAAATACTCGTATGTTAGCTAAAGTCTTAAACACAAAAATAAAAAACTGTGTCCTAATGTGTTAATTCCTTTTCGTTTAGTTTGAGGGGCAAGAGATAGCAATGGATAGCAAAGTGGGCATATTCATCACGATGAACCCCGGCTACGCCGGCCGTACCGAACTCCCAGAATCTGTAAAGGCGTTGTTCCGGCCTGTCGTCTGTATCCTCCCCGATTTAGAGATGATCTGCCTAATTTCGCTATTTTCAGATGGATTTCTAACTGCAAAGGTAAATTTGAATTTCCTTATGTAGCTGTAGTAGGTATAGATAGATAAACAGATTCATTCAGTTTAAATAGTAAAAACATACAAACTACGGAAGATGTTGGTATTATAATTTTTGAAAAGCGTCAGACATAAATTATTGACCATTTTGATAGGAAACACCAGAATTCCCCTGCTGACATAGTGATAACATGGTATCACGATTATTTACAAATTACTTAATAGATCCATGACTTAATAGACTTCTATCAGTTATATAATGAAGAAAATTTTGAATAACTAATAAAACTCATCACATACCAGGTGCTGGCAAAGAAAATGACAGTACTGTACAAAGTGGCAAGGGAACAGCTATCGAAACAATCTCACTACGACTGGGGTCTGAGGGCGTTGACGGCTGTCTTGAGAATGGCAGGCAAACTGCGGAGAGATTCACCTGGACTCAGCGAAATCATGGTGCTGATGCGTGCTTTGCGGTGAGAATTATGGAAAATTATCCAAGTGAATTGACTAAGGCAAATTCAATAAATAAATAAAATCTATTACTCGCCATTATGATTATACATAGATTTGAAACAGTTAACTACTAAATCTAGGGTGTTAACAATATACTTGTGAGAATTATATTTGTGAGGGGATTCACTCACAGTATCAGAGTGCCATTTAAACGCTGTATCATTTACGCAAAAGCTGAACTGTAACAGTCTGCAATGTTCAATGGACCATTGACCTTGACCTTTCAAAATTATGGATAGTAATTTAGTTTGCTAATCTCGTCCAGTCAATCTTTGGGCACTAGAAGGGAAAAACAAATCTTATATTGGACTTCTAGAAAAATGTAATTTAAGATTACCTTAAATGATTACTAGATGATCGAACTTTACTATTGTCGTTTTTTCAACTGAGATAGCATTCGCAATTTATTGGTTTACTATGCTTATGGTCAATCGACTTGCTGCAATAAAAATGTTTAAGGAATATATTTTAAATAATTTTCCAGAGATATGAATCATCCCAAATTTGTATTCGAAGACGTTCCACTTTTCCTTGGTCTAATTAAGGATCTGTTCCCTGGCTTGGAATGTCCGCGAGTCGGATATCCCGAGTTCAATGCTGCAGTCGTCGATGTGCTTGAGAAGGATGGTTTTATTGTGCTCGATCATCAGGTCAGTATTAGTTTTCAGTGGAGGAATTCTACATAAAATTTGCATGTGTTTAGTAGAAACCCACATATAAGATCAGAAGCGGTCAATCAATGGAAAGTCTTAAAGCCAAGTATATAGAGCTAAAGCCAAAGAAAGACAATATTATATGACGCAGACATAATAGGAATCTGATTTCGCTTTATCTATTCAACAAATTTGTAACAATTATTTGACTAGATACTACTGCTACTGAAAGTTATGTGAAAAATATCGACAGTCAATTAAGATTAAAAGGGTAAAATGGGTGCATATATATCTGTGTACAAGTTGCGCAAGTAAAACCTAAATGAAATCACAACCTTTCTTTACAACTATCATTGTAGGTGGATAAAGTAGTACAACTTTACGAAACCATGATGACCCGTCATTGCTCGATGCTTGTGGGACCAACTGGTGGTGGGAAGAGCGTTATTCTATCGACACTAGTCAAAGCACAGACCAACCTCGGTCTGCCTACCAAGTTGACTGTTGTAAACCCTAAGGTAAGTGGATTAGTTAGATTTTGTCTTATCAAATATTATTTCTATAGAACTTATTTATAATTATGTTTTCCTTCTTACTGATCAGATTATCGGTTGGTATAAGATTATTATGTTAATTTTCTACACTTTTCATTTTCAGGCTTGCTCTGTGATAGAACTTTACGGTATTTTAGATCCAGTCACCAGAGACTGGACTGATGGCCTGTACTCCAAGATATTTAGAGAAATGAACAGGTAATTCAATGGAAATACAAACATTTTGTCACCTGTTTTATCTCTGTTTATCAGTGACTTCACATCTAAGGGTTGCAGATTACCGTCACTAATTTTTATCTAGATAATTAAGTAGTCTATATGTTTTCGATCTATATGTTATCGAGACTAAAAACTGAAAAGTCCAGTCCTCATAACTCGCACGCTGTCTAACTTAAAACAATCACAGAATTTTTATCTTATCATACCATTTGTTCACCAGGCCAGCAGAAAAAGATGAACGTCGCTACTCACTATTCGATGGAGACGTAGACGCGCTTTGGATCGAGAATATGAACTCTGTTATGGATGATAACAAGCTGCTTACTCTTGCTAATGGCGAGCGGATTCGACTCGCACCATACTGCTCGCTTTTGTTTGAAGTGGGTGACCTGAACTACGCATCACCTGCCACCGTGTCTAGGGCGGGAATGGTGTTCGTTGACCCTAAGAACTTGGGCTATCAACCATATTGGGATAAGTTAGTACATTTACAAATACAAACATTCTCTTTTAATTTGCTTTTTTGAAGTTTCTTCAAATATTCATTGCCTTTCTTTTTCTAAAAAAATAATAATAAGAATACTTCAGAATGTATAAGTAAACCTATTTAGTATTTACTTTTGAGTCTTCAGCTACGTATTTACTGGAGTTTATGCTTCTCTTTTTACCTGTATTTCCTATGCAAAGTGAAAAAGAAAAAGCCGGAAGACTACGAGAAAGCTTAAATAAAAAAATAGAAGATCACTCTAACGCTGCATTTCAACTAGACAGTTTTGCTTATAGTCTTATGTCTGCACAAAATTGTCCTTGCACAAACTAGATGGCTTCGTTCTCGGAACAATGAAGAGGAACGCGAGCAACTGTCTTCTCTCTTCGAGCACTACGTCCCTGGTGCCATCAACTATATCGTGTTTGGAATGTTTGGTCTGCAGCAACAAACGCCACTGAAGACAATCGTCCCGCAGACGCCACTGAACTTGGTCAGTAGCAAATTTGCAAAAGACTTATTTTTACACCTATAGTAACATTATTATAGTCACATTTTATCATTGTAAAGCAAATAGACACAAGGCCAGTCTGAGTCATCTTTTGCATTAGTGAATGAAATTACATTTACATTGCAATAAATCCATGCTGGTCTGGGAAAAAAAGAAAAACATAGAATGTACCAGCTGCTTCTCTTCCCGCGCAAGCCGTCAAGGGAATCGCCGAATGGGGAAATCATAACATAGGCGATGTGGCTAGCAACCCATCACTATTGATTTCCTGTTTCAACTACCATTATGCTAAACGTGGCCTAAGGTCTTATGGCTCTAGGCTCTGTCTACCCCGTATGGGATAAAGACGTGATTATATGTATGTATGTACATTACAAAAACTTAAAGAAGGAACTGCACCGACAAAAAGGCAGTTTTTAATTTTAAGATAGTTATAGTTAGTGGGAGTTAGCGTACCACCGGTCAGTTTCCTTACTCTTCATTTTTACTTAGAAGTAAGTAATAAATACGCAAACAAGTAACAAATTCTATCACATAATAACATGTTGATACAGGTGGTGCAACTGGCCTACATGATCAGTGGTCTGATGCCCAACAAGGAGGATATGAACGAAGAAGTCGACAAGTCTGTCGTCGAGTGCGTCTTCATGGTGGTAAGTGCAACGTTTATCTTTCCATCTCTTAATTGTGGAATAAGGAACCTGAAACAGGAATATATTACTTTTATTACAGTGCAAAAAGTATGTGAAATGGATTTACCTGAAATAAAACAATGAGAAATGAAATACTTACAAATTATGAACCTACGTGAACAAATTGCATGTGATTCCACAATAGATTGAAACTTCTAAAATTATAAAAATAATAAAAACCCGTAACCAAAGGAATGAGATGATAAATGAAAATATAATGAGTAAATTATAACGATTTGATATACATGAATGATCTCAATCGTGCAACATATTAATCCATAAATTTATGACATGAAATAAAACTGTATCGCGCAAGGTTGACTTTGCTATTGTGAATGGTAAGATCAAAAACTACGTCACAACGACCTAGTGACGTTTTTGAACCAGTTTCTGGCACTGTCCTCGCTATCACTTTCGTTGTGGTGATAATAATATATTTAGATAGTTATATCATCGGGGGCGTAGCTCAGATGGTAGAGCGCTCGCTTAGCATGCGAGAGGTACCGGGATCGATACCCGGCGCCTCCAAAAATATTATTTTGATTTGAAGGATTATTTTCTAAAACGTTATCAAATAGTTTATTACGGTAGGATAATTGAGTAGATTTAAATTTATATACGCGAGTTAAAGTCGCCTTTTAACAAGAAAGTGGCTCTACAAAGCGATGAAATTGATATACAATCGTTTTCTTATTTTATGTTTTGATGTTTTTCTATATATTTCACTTTCCATGCTCGGAACGATATTTACATAAATCATTTAAAAAAAATTGAAAAGCTAATGTAGAAGTTATCTTATCTTAAGTACGGGTCCTAAATTAAAGGAAGAACGTCGAAACTTTTGGTCCTTTTGTACTTATCCCATCCCTTACTCACCCACACTGGGATTTCTGAAGAAAGACTGCATGAGAATGACGAAGTTAAATCAAAACATTATTCATTTTATAAAATAATACAAACAAAAATAGCTACGTCATATTAATATGTATTTTTTTTTGGATTACGTATATAAGTTTTCTGCTTATTTGTAGATACTTAAGACTTACTTTATTTTGATGTTCTTTCTCAGTCTATGTACAACAGCCTCGGCGCGGCCATTATTGATGACGGTCGCTTCGACTTTGACAACTACATAAAGAAAGCCTGCCCGATGATGCTGGTCGAAGATTCCCCAGAGAAAAAAGCCACAACGAGTCTGTATACTAATTCGATTTACCTTCTATAATTTCCTTTTTCTTGGTAATTGAGGTGCTACTTTGAAATTAATGTGATATGTAAATATCGGTACAGTGGGCCACATGCCACATAGAAAAGTAGATAGATAGATATACTCTTTATTGTACCATTATCATACAAATTATACATGTTGAATACAAATACAAACAATGTGTACAAAAGTATAACATTTATGTGTAAGTGTAAGGGCAAGGTGGTCCTTTGACCGTCAGGATTTTTATTAGTTTACCTGCCCCAAGCGCCCGGAAAAATTTAAATGCTGGTACTGTTTTTTGTGGAAATATTCGACGTTGACGAATATGCATAAAACTGTTTGACGGAAAAATCAGACATTTCGATCATTAGTTAGGCAGTAGACTGTCTTGAGCTAATCGACATCAAATAGAAGGATTAAATAAGTAAACTTATAATTTTCATCAATGGAAGAAATATTTGCATAACCAACTTTTCGATTTCTGATAGATTTTAATTTTTGAATAATGTTGCCACAATAATGTCCCACCGGTCTCATAGTCCCACTAGCTGTATATATAGTTCGTGGTCCATTATATATTTTACAATGGACTCATATTTTGAAAAATATATATCAATTTGCATTCTCCAGAGCACTTCCCAATGGGCTTCCCCACCCTTTACGACTATTGCTTGGAGTTGAGCACCAGGACGTGGGAGGCGTGGGAATGGCTGGTCCCCACCTACGAACACGACCGGGATATGAAGTTCCCAGCCATACTGGTACCCACAGTGGACACCCTACGACTCACTTGGCTCATCAAAATTATGGAGAGCGTACGTTAACTTTCTTACTTCTGTTTTAAAAGCGAAAGTGTACACTCACTCATGTATGAAATACGAATTTACAGCAGGTATGTAATTTATAGTTAGGTGTCAGCTATGGTTGTCGATAAAAGAATCACATCAGAGGCCGAGAGGCGGTTCTGCGGATCTCTGGCAGAATAGTCGATTGACCGTGACTCCTAAATGAAATTAATGACGCTATGGATTTTACGAAATTCCATTAAATTCTGCGAATCGAATTCATATTACGAATTTCTCAGCACTCCTGTAGCAATTCCTCTATTTTTTGTAAAATGGCAAACTAAACTATGCAATTCCTCTTTAAAAAATTGAAATCAATAGGAATTGCTAAAGAATTGCTTAGGAATTCGTAATATGAATTCGATTCGCAGAATTGCTAAAGTGGCGTTTTTAGACCCACAGGTAGTGTAGCAGTATTATTTTTATATTAATAATTTACTAAGATCGAATCAGCCCGTCAAAAGTTTTAAACCTAGGTATATGGGATAAGAACCATTATTATAATTGAAGAAGGCTATTTATTGATTTAATTTTGAAAATTGAAAAACTACTTCTTATCAGGTCGAACGCCCAGTCCTGCTAGTCGGCGATACGGGAACATCAAAAACCGCTATTATCACCAATTATTTGAGAGGGCTACCTCCAGATAAATATGTAAGTGAAATTACTATTATCAGAATCTTCTTCATCCGAGCGTTTTTCCCATGTGTATCCTCAGCTTGAGCTTTAGTCATTATTCTAGATTTGGCGGTCCTGGTTATTCCAATGGAGTGACTGCCGTCTGACCTCCGTAACTCTTTTTACAAGGAGTCCAGACCAATAGGAACATGGTACGGGTGTGTTAGTAGACATTGCCCGACACTGTCAGATTTTACAGACTGCCTAAAGACATCTGACACAGCCTAACGACTACCATCTAGCAAGATCTGTCAGACGTGCCTACGACGTGCCATTCGAATTCGAAATATAAAGAATAATGCTACTAATGGCGACCAAAATTTCCATTTGTCGGTCACGGCCACTGCTGTACACCAATTAATCGTAGGCCTCCAGCGTCTTATTTATTTATTTAGGTACGCAAAAATATGCATAGGATACAATGTAAAACACAATGAGTACAAAGGTACCTACTACTCATTTATATATATATATATAATCTCTTCCAGCAATATCCGCTAAAGTAAATTTAATTAATAAAGGGAGACTGACGTCATCCTACAATATTAGCTAGATTGTCGAACCATAGTCGATAGGTGGTTTACCTACCCATGCGTCTGTATCAAAGTAAATACCTACCTAATTAACCCAGATACAAAGCGGCCGCGGTAATGCGTTCATATATTTCGGGAAGACTATCGCCAACGTCCATACCACGTTGAAAACACCGGTTCTCGTCCGATCACCGAAGTTAAGCAACGTCGGGCGTGGTCAGTACTTGGATGGGTGACCGCCTGGGAACACCACGTGATGTTGGCTTTTTGCATACCCTGGGTTCCGTATAATTTGCAGACGCTTGCAACTGCCGTGGTTAGAGAAGGGCTCATGCACACGATAAGGGCTCGATCATACATGGTAGTAACGACAATTTTTGTTTTCTCCAGGTCACTGTCATCGAAATCGAGTATCACTTATCATCATCACCATTTCGTTTTTATGTAATTTTATATGTATTTAAATAAGTTATACCTACATATATTATATTGTTGTAACTCTGTACTAACAAACAAGCCTAAATTTTTTATTTGCCTTTGGTGATTATAGGATTTCAGTCATGTTAAAGAAATCCACAGATTTACCAACATAAATTACCTACTATGACGAAATTATACGAAGATACATACGGCCGTCGAATAAAAATAGATCTGTTGAAACTGGAGCACAGTGCTGGCAAATACATTGCTTATTTCGCCGCACTATGTTATCGGGGGCGTAGCTCAGATGGTAGAGCGCTCGCTTAGCATGCGAGAGGTACCGGGATCGATACCCGGCGCCTCCAATTTTTTTGTCAAATTTTATAAAATAGTTTTTATTTCTCTTTTACATATTAAATTTGTAGTTTGGTTAGGTAAATTTGTTTGATGTATTAAAGATGATTCAATGCTTCGAAAGGCACTTTTATTTACCTCAGCACCTGTGTCTCAGCTTAGCTGACCTGCTCAATCAGAAAGGGGTTGGTGGTCTATTTCAGGTCTATTTTTTTACAGTTAATCACGCAACTAAACTTCTCATCCCGTACGTCTTCAATGGATGTTCAGCGGACATTGGAGTCGGTGGTGGAGAAACGTAGCAAAGACACGTTCGGGCCGCCCATCGGCAAGAAGATGCTGGTCTTTATTGACGACATGAACATGCCTATTGTAAGTTTTATATTATACTAGCGACCTTCCCCGGCTTCGCATGGGCATAAAAAACTTCCTCTTGAATCACTATCTATTAAAAAAACCGCATCGAAATCCGTTGCCTAGTTTTAAAGATTTACAAAGGGACATAGACTTATAAAGCATACAAAGGGACATAGGGACAGAGAATGCGACTTTGTTTTATACTATCTAGTGATCTATCTTCCATTTCACCCTAGAGTGTTTCCTAGTTGCATTTTTAGCTTACGCTTGAGTCTATGTAGGAACGCTTTTAAACATGGTCATTGGCCGTAAGTACTGGTGTTAAATATTGTCGTCGGACCTCCATTACTCTTTTTAGAGAAAAACCAGACCGATAGGAACATAATCCGGTTAGTGGAAAATACTGTCAGATTTTTCAGTGCCTAAAAACATCTACCACAGCCTAACATCTATATCTAGTAATAACAGCCGGGACTAACGGCTTACCGTGCCTTCCGAAGAGCTCAAGATAGAAATGACGACCCAACTAATCTAAGTCGTGCTTGCCGTCGCTTGACACGGCTTTCGTTATGTTCCTATAAAAAAATAGTCTGAGTAAATTTCCAGTGTCTAACTTTTAGTTATGAGAATTACCCATTATGTGAATTATCCCATTTGCAACTGTTGTTTTTCTTATTCAGGTAGACACGTATGGAACGCAACAACCTATAGCCCTCCTGAAATTGCTGTTTGAGAGGAAAGGCTTCTACGACCGCGGAAAAGACCTGAACTGGAAGAACCTTAAGGACATTGGTTTCCTCGCCGCTATGGGAAAAGCCGGTGGTGGGAGGAATGACGTACGTATGTCACATGCACCACAAAATAGTTCTACCTACGTTTATATAACGTGAGTATTTTTATCTATTCTGTGGTTTAAGCACAGGATAAAACTATAATAGGTAAAACTAATGCGCACAGTTGCTATTTTGCTGAAGACGCGTAACGATTGACTCACCCTATTTTTAGTGTTACCCTAAAGGGTAAAAATGGGAGACTACTAAGACTTAGTAGAATACAAAATGTTCTAAGTAGCAGAAACTCACATAAAAATAATTGCTTTGATATTTCCCTAGGTGGATCCTCGCTTCATTTCAATGTTCTCGGTGTACAACCTTCAGTTCCCCTCGGAGACGACGTTGAATCACATCTACGTGTCTATCCTGAGGGGCCACTTCGAGATATTCCCTCAGGAGATCCAGGATATCGTCGACAAGATTGTGCAGATGACTCTAGATTTGTATAAAGTAAGGTCATCAAATTTATAGTTAACTAGCTGCTCCCCGCGGCTTCGCCCCGCGTGTGACTCGGTTATATCGCGCCCAAAAGTAGCCTAAATTTGACCTCAGATCGTTAACTACATCCCTACCAAATTTCATCACAATCGGCCCAGCAGTTTAGCCGTGAAGAGGTGACAGACAGACAGACAGACAGACAGACAGACAGACTTTCGCATTTATAATATTAGTATGGAAGTATGGATGGATATAGGTATATGACCGGCGTCCTCTTGCCTGACATCGATTTTCCTTGGGAAAACTATTTTAGTTAATCTGCCACAAGTCGTAGAGGCTCAAAGAAATTAGACCTTACGCCATTCGTTTGTATTTTACAGATCTATTTAAATCATGAATCCAAGTTCCCTTATTTATTCGATTGTTATGTCTACCTACATGCTATACCTATCTACGCTAGTGTACTTATACCCTATATCCGTTCTGGCAACTTAAGTATTTGAAGGATTAAAAACATACATTCATGATCTAGCGATTCTTACTTAATAGTAAGAACCTTAATATATTTAAGCAGAACAAATTTAAGAAACGAAATCATAAAATCCATCCATCATACAGCCATCTTTCCAAGGCCGTATGCTGATCTGTCTGTATAATGAAATACAACTCTCTAGATAATAATCGTCGAGTTGCCACCAACGCCCGCGAAGTTCCACTACATCTTCAACCTCCGTGACCTGTCTCGCGTGGCGGCTGGCATGTGCCTCACTCACCCGAACTTCTTCAGCGAGAAGAAAGCCGTCGTCAGGTGCTGGAGAAACGAGTTCAGTAGGGTTATCTGCGATCGACTTATCAACACTCAGGTGATTATTATTATTTGATAAGTATGTTTTTTTCTCTTGATCATTCAGTGTGTTATATAGTTTCAATCTCATGCTACTTCTTACTTAAGTGAATTTATGTTGAAAATATAATTATTATTTTAGAACTGTTATTCATTTAGGATAATGATCTGATGAGGGGCTATATGCATGAACACGTAGTCAAATACTTCCCCGAAGATGAGCCTGTTGTTCTAGAAGAGATAGTGGTTACAGAGGAAGATATAGCTATTGTCGAAGAAGAAGACGGTAATAATTAAGATTTTATTTCGTGCCTAATCTTTTTCTGGGATTAAAAACTAAACAAATCACCTGGCCACATATAAAATATTTGGTAAAAAACTTAAAAATTAAAATTTATCATTTGTATATTCGAACAATAGAAGTACCTGACGGATTCTAATAGAAAATACACTAAGTATATAAGAGATATGGTGAAAGTTTTATTTACTATGACATTCCTTATTTAAAAGGTTGTATTTTGCCGCGGTTAATAAAATGAGCCGCTGTCAAATTTTCATTGATTTTCAATACAAGTGAGTAGATATTTCTTAACATACATTTTGTTTAAGAATACGGTGAGCCTATACCAAAGCCAGAGAAAGTTGAAACAAAGGAGGAGGAAGTAGTCATAGAGGAGGAGGAAGAAGAAGAAGTCGAAAAAGAATTGACTGTAAGTGTTTTTACAAGTATATTACATACTCGTCTATCAAATCGTTGGTTTCAATTGAGATTGCCGCAATATTTTCCATTACAATTGTGTTTGTTTTTCTTTATCCGAGTAAAGTGTATTTATACAGTTTCATCGGATGAATGATAATATTTCGTCACTTAAATAAAGAATATCTTTATTTAACTTTAGCTTGAAGAGTACGTTCAACGGGACCCGTTGCTTTTCGGCGACTATAGAAATGCGTTAGACGAAGAGGAGATACGCTACTATGAAGACCTTCTCGACTATGAGGCAGTCTACTTCTTGTTTCAAGAGGTAAGGGTTACATTTTCTTTCTCTCTTTCTCACTTTGATACACACATCTATCCTATCATCCCAGTGTTTTCCCTGTTGTATCCGAAGCCATATGCTATGGATCCATCCTATAGCCCAGTGTTCGCTTGAATGCGCAATCTTATTGTTTTTCTTCCATATGTAAGTTATAATCAAGATTTGATCATTTGTGACTGTCCGAATGCTTGCCTTAAAACTTTTAGGGAACCACCAATTGAAAAGAAGAATAGTAAATACTTCTATTCTTCTTTCTATTCGTCCCTTAATCGTTTTGTCTTCATCATATCTACCCATATCTGAAATCGACCCTTAATATGCTTTGAATACTTGAGTAGTTTGAACAGAAGCATTACTAGTTTTGTTATTGATATCAATTATTTGTACTGCTGGTCCACTGCTGTACTTCGGTCCGACTTCCTCGATTTCCAATCTGAGCACCCGCATCCAACGTCTTTCTGTGACCTCGATAAGATTCTCGGACTGTCTTATAGGTGGTGTTAAGAAAGTTATTATTAGGTATTAAATCTTTTAACAATTTATTCTTTGACTTTAGAAAAAGTGCATTAAGTACCTAATAATTAAATTATTAAAAATTAAACCTTTTAGGGAACCACCAATTGAAAAGAAGAATAGTAAATACTTCTATTCTTCTTTCTATTCGTCTCTTAATCGTTTTATCTTCATCATATCTACTAAAGGAGAGGAGTGGCCTATTTGTTAATC
Source organism: Apomyelois bistriatella (assembly GCA_947044815.1). Taxonomy (NCBI): domain Eukaryota; kingdom Metazoa; phylum Arthropoda; class Insecta; order Lepidoptera; family Pyralidae; genus Apomyelois; species Apomyelois bistriatella. The sequence continues at coordinate 3,756,899 of OX345705.1, forward strand.
GGAAATCACTAGGCTATTTATTATCTCCCTATCAAATTACTAATGCATTTGCGAAAACGCTAGATTATAACAGCGTACTTAAAATAGTAAGTATATAGTAATTTTATAATTTTCATTTGTTTGAATGTCTTTTACTTTATATTACCAGTAAGATTTGAAAAATCCTTTATATTCTCTCTCTTATTTTTGAGCTTTCCCGGTGGCTTCCTCAGCTGACTTCGTAACCCAGGGTCCACTTTCCTGCTTTTTCTTCTTCACTTTCCTTTAATCCTTTTTATTATGATAGCTTAATACTTAAGGGAGGTACTTACGTTCATCATAAACGGATAAAACCGCCAGGCGCGACTAAACCTAATTATTTACAGATTCTTGATGAATTCAACGAGCGTATCGGCAAGATGTCTGTAGTTCTGTTCGAGGACTGTTTGGAGCACTTGACGAGGCTTCACCGTATCCTGAGGATGGACCGAGGGAACGCCATGATTATTGGCGTAGGAGGCTCCGGGAAAAAGTCCATTTGTCGGCTTGCTGCTTTTGCTGCTGGTAAATTTAACAGTTACTTTAATTAAATGGCAGATGCTGCTTGAAAAGTGAAGCCACTAAATCATTTCAAACTATCCACGACAACAGTGACCGAGTCACAATGCCGAAATTATTCTTAACACAACAAAAAACTATTGTTATATGACAACAAGGTCCAATCCAATAGGTATATATTTTTTTGACGAACATTTTTGTGCTCATTTCTCATTTACCATAATATTCTAACTTTTCTTAGCGCTGATATAGATAACAAATCTGTACAGGATGTGAAATGTTCGAAATAACTGTGACTCGGAACTACAACGAGAACACGTTCAAAGACGACATGAAGCGTATGTACAACCAGCTCGGCGTGGATGGCAAGAAGACCGTCTTCTTGTTTACAGCAGCTCAGGTGAAGTTTTGTGACAACAATACTAATGTACATTCAAGGGCATAAACATAATCCCCCGATCATAAGGTAGGTGCGATGGGGGTTAGTTTTGTCTAACCACGACTGTACGTAATTACAAATTTCCATTCTTCTTACGTCTTCTTACTTTTTTTTTCTATCTATTTTTGCTTTTAAATATCTGCCGCCGAACTAATATTTAGCTATTACATTGAGAATAAATATTTTATCTAGATCTTAGAGGAGGGTTTCCTGGAGTTGATCAACAACATTCTGATGATCGGTATGATCCCAGCCCTGTTTGGTGATGATGAAAAAGATGCGATAATCAACGCAGTTCGGAATGAGTGCAACGAAGCTGGACTTGGAGTAGGGAAGTAAGATATTCAAACTATTCCATTTATTAGTAGATAAGCCCCTTAGCCCTAGTTTGGTAATTTATTGATAGAGACGAAATTATTTTCGTAATTACTACCAATCTTTATCCTGTCTTTCAATATTTAGTTATTTTCAAGATATATTGAAATTTCTGCTGCTTTATCCTATGAAAGAATAACTTTTTTTAACCGACTTCGAAAAAAAGGAGGTTCTCAATTCGTCGGAATCTTTTGTGTTATCGTCACCTACCTCCATTATTTCAGAGATGCTGTATGGAATTTCTTCTGCAACAAATGTGCAGACAACCTTCACGTTGTGCTCTCAATGTCACCCAGCGGAGATATCCTAAGAAACAGGTAAATAATATTATTGAATCAGTGTACTTAGCTATTTTTATAGACTGCATCATTTACATTAATTTTCTTTGCTGCACAGGTGCCGAAGTTTCCCTGGATTGGTGAATAATACCACTATTGATTGGCAATTTCCCTGGCCAAAGCAAGCGCTGCTGGCTGTCGCGAATGTATTTTTGGCCGATGTACGTACTTAGTGTCATTTTTATATTCTGGAGCTTTATTTTTGGATTCATTATGTATTTGAACACACACATCTTATAAAATACTCAGCCGTAACTCAATTCTTCCATCTGTGAATTCATATCAATAATAACGTACTTTATTCATATACTTTTTTATTAATCTTTCTTAGATTAAAATGTCATTTATATAACACAACAAAAGTTTTATTGTTGTTGTCTCTGTAAGAATAAATTGTTGCGCAAAAATTAACTCATGTATATTGAAATTTTCTATAACAATGTTGATGGTTGTATGTGAGATAATTTGAAAAAAATATGTGAAAGAGTATTATCTAAAATTGTCTTCGAAATAGGTCCAGAAAATTCCAGACGAATTCCGCTCAATAATCGTCGAGCATGTCGTCCACGTACACATGTCTGTGGCGCGATACTCAGTGGAGTTCCTCATGCGGTTGCGAAGGAACAACTATGTCACGCCTAAACACTACATGGACTACCTAACAAACTATATCTCACTGCTTAATGAAAAGGATGCTTTTATAGTTGCTCAGGTAATTTTAATCTTTCGATTCAATATACATTTATTTACAATTTTAATAAATAGTCTAAGGTGATTTTTCATCGCATTTAATATGCTTTGAATACTTGAGTAGTTTGAACAGAAGCATTTACTAGTTTTTATGTTATTGATACAATGATGATCAAGTACCTAATTATTTAATTTTTATCCATTTTTATTGTACTAGTGCGAACGTCTGAAAGGAGGTTTAGCCAAGATTGAAGAGGCTAACGTACAGCTAGAAGATTTGAATGCTAAATTGGCTGTACAAAAGGTTATCGTCGCTGAGCAGACCAAGGAATGCGAAATATTGCTACGAGAAATCTCTACTGGTAACACACCATCTACATTTTTATCATTATGCATTGCTTATTTTTATTCAAGGGATTCGCATAAAATTTTGATACTTTATTAAAAAACTAGCTTTCGCTCCCGCATTCTCATCAGTGAACTGTTTAATAGAAAAGGTGGGAATTAACCATTTTATAAGTCAATTTTCTATTTCCAGTTTTAATACTTATTATTCTACTCCGAACTAAGACAAATCCAAAATCAAGCAAATCATAAGTTAGTCCAGCCGTTCTTTAGTTATAAATGGTGTAACTCGCACGACCTTGTTTCAAAAATATAGATAATTAATGATTAATGAAATACAGTATTGCCAATAAACATAACGCAATTTTATAAACACAAATAAAATTTCCTTTTTTTATAATTTTATAGCGACGGAGGCCGCAGTGGGCAAGCAGCAAGTGGCAGCTATCAAATCTGTTGAGATCACTGAGCAAAGTGTCGTCATTTCTGCAGAGAAAGCTGATGCTGAAGAGGCTTTGTCAGCTGCTATGCCTGCTCTAGAAGCAGCTAGGCTCGCTTTGGCAGACTTGGATAAGAATGATATCACTGAAATTCGGTCTTTTGCTACTCCGCCTGAAGCTGTACAAGTAAGTTTATGTTAAACCCATCAGGAATGATCCAGATTTACACTGGTATTTTTAGTGTTAGAAAAAATTAAGTTTTTAATTTTTTAAATGCTGTGTGGAAGATTTTTTTACAAAAATACATAAATACGGCCTATGTTAATATAGGTATTTCTGGAGATTGTATCAAATTGTCAAATTTTTCTTTAGGTGGTTTGCGAGTGCGTGGTGATAATCCGGGGCATAAAGGACGTAAGTTGGAAAGGAGCTAAAGGGATGATGGCGGATCCTAACTTCCTGCGCAACCTCCAGGAGATGAACTGTGATCTCATCACGCAGAATCAGGTGAAAGCTGTTAAGGCTCATATGAAAAAGAGTAAGAAGTTGGAAACTATGCAGCAAATCAGTAAAGCTGGGTAAGCGAAAAATATTTCTTCCTTTGAATTGTTTAACTTTATAAAAAAATTTTTTGAAAATTGATAGAAAAATATTGGTTTTCTATTTTTTTTACTTCCCGTCTTGAACTTACCTTAGCCCCATTCAAAAATACTATTAATTTTCTTATTTTTTTCACTAGATACGGTTTACTGAAGTTCGTTATTGCCGTCCTTGGCTACTGTGCCGTTTACAAAGAGGTAAAACCCAAGAAAGACAAAGTAGAAGCCCTGGAGAAAGAATACACCGAAGCCGTCAACTACTTAGCATCTCTTAACCGGGAAATAGATAGGCTCCAAAGGACTTTGGATGGATTAAATAATAGATATGATACTGCGATGTTGAGGCGGCAGGAGTTGCAAGAAGAAACAGATATTATGATGCGAAGATTAGTGGCAGCTGATAAGCTTATGTCTGGGTTGTCCAGTGAACAGAAACGATGGACAATAGATTTGGCCGCGTTATACGTTGAGCAATCACGGCTTATTGGAAATTGCTTGTTGGCTGCTTCTTTCCTGAGTTACGCTGGGCCATTTTCTTTCTCTTTCCGTGAGACAATGATTTATGAGGATTGGTATGGCGATGTCATGGAACGAAAGATACCACTAACTTTACCGTTTACGATTGAAAGAAACTTGACAAATGAAGTTGAGATAAGCGGGTATGAAATCAATAAAATTCCGTATTAAAATTCTGTCTTTAGTTTCTTAAAATGTTTACCAATTTAATGCTTATGTAGGTGGAATTCGGAGGGCTTGCCTCCAGATGAGCTATCAGTTCAAAACGGTATCCTGACTACTCGTGCTTCTCGGTTCCCACTTTGCATCGACCCACAGACGCAGGCACTCACTTGGATAAAGAAGAAAGAGGCTAAGAACAATCTCAAGGTCTAGTTTAATTCTTTATTTACCCATATTTCTAAAATCTAAAATCCTAACTATCTTCGTGGTCCAGTGCTCTAGGCGATGCCTTAAGGCACGAAAGGTTGGGAAAAAATTAAAGTTTGCTGTCTCACACTTTCAATTATAATTACAGTTATAAAATTGGCACGATTACCAACTTTGGTCACTTGAATAACCATAATCTGACTATACCACCTAATAATTACCTACACTATTACAGATCTTTAACTTTCCTCAACAGGTGCTATCATTCAACGACCCGCAGTTCCTGAGGCAGCTGGAGATGGCCATCAAATACGGAATGCCAGTATTGTTCCAAGATGTCAATGAGTACATTGACCCCGTGGTCGATAATGTACTCGAAAAGAATATTAAAGGTTAGTTGTGTATCAGTGCTTGCCTACGTCTATAGTTTTCAGATTGGGCGAAGGGCTATCACATCAACACAGCTCGTAATATTTCTAAAGACACAACTATTTGTTCCCAGTGGAAGGTGGTCGCACGTTTGTAATGCTGGGCAGTAGCGAGGTGGACTACGATCCCAATTTCCGCATGTACCTCACCACCAAGCTGGCCAATCCGCAGTTTAATCCAGCGGCTTATGCGAAAGCAGTCGTTATCAACTATACCGTCACAGTACAGGTTAGTAACAAAGTCTTTAACTTATTAATTTTCTTATTTTAACTAATTAAACTTCATGTTGCAATGACAAATTGTTTGGAAGATTATTAAAATGTATGTATGCAGATTTAGTAAAATAAGCACATGATCTCCGTAGCCAATTGATGCTCGTTACACCTTTCACCTCACTAACTCGTGGCCTAGGATCATTCACTACCTACTCCCAATATTCAAGCCTTTTTCACCCTTAAAACGGGAATATTCATAATTGTGAGAGGTACAAGTAGACTCTACCTCAAATTCTGTTCACTTGTCTCGCCTAGCAAAATCTAGGTAATTTTGACGTGGAAAATATATTTTCTGCAAGACTTAATTGGCATTTATGCGTCCGGCATGTTCTACCACATCTTATTATTAATGCTTTGTTAAGGTGAGCTATAAACTTCCTCATTCGTTGCTTCAATTAGTGTCGAATTTGATATTGTTTCATAATTAATTTGGATTAAATCATTTCGTAATTGCATTAAGTACTTATCCTTTTAAAGGGCTTGGAAGACCAGCTTTTGAGTGTTGTGGTGAGAGCAGAACGCGCTGACCTTGAGGAACAACGAGAAAGTCTTATCATAGAAACTAGTGCCAATAAGAGTTTGCTGTCGGGACTTGAAGATTCTCTGTTAAGAGAACTGGCCACTTCCACTGGCAACATGTTGGACAATGTGGAGCTTGTTGTTACGTTGGAGAACACCAAATCTAAGGCTGGAGAGGTAATATTTATGTGCTTAAAATGTCATGTCATTTTCTCTTTTATCTATGCCATACCTATAGGTATTTTTCGACTTTTGAATAGATTACTATACTGTTTTGTTAATTACATAACTAAGTTCTTTGGCATCTAGAGGTAGCATAATAATCCAAAAAATCTTAACAAATCAATACCTACTTGGAACTGCAGCGTCAAGAAAAACAATTACAACGGGGCATAGGTACCTATAGTTATAGCGAAACCATGCTATTATCTATGATCATTTATTAGAAAGATACGGGTTCGGCACTCGACTTTTGTGGCTGTAATAATGAAAATGATAATAATGAATTCTTCATATATATTTATAGGTGATGGAAAAATTGGAGCTGGCCGAGTCAACGACGAAAGACATAGAGAAGCTAAGAGACGGCTACCGACCGGTCGCGAAGCGCGGCTCCATTCTGTTCTTCGTGCTTTCGGATATGGCTGGTGTCAACAGCATGTACCAATACTCGTTGTCTTCATATCTAGATGTGAGAACGATCTTTATTTAATTTCACACTTTCAGGTTTACAATCAAGAAAAATAAAATTATTAATATTTTTCCTCAGGTCTTTTCATTCGCTCTCCGCAAAGCTATGCCGAACGTCATCCTTGCTAGGCGACTCAGGAACATCATCGACATGCTCACCAAAAACGTCTATGACTATGGATGTACTGGTCTGTATAATTTAGATAGATAAAAATTTACTAATTACGATTGTGCAAATACAAAACTAGTTACATTTTTATAAAAGTACCGGTCTTCTGGTATATTCAAGCGACATAAGCTTCTCCTCTCCTTACAAATTGACATCAGCAGGAGAGGAAGGCCCTGATCTCTCAGATGCAGCAGGGCTATAATCCCTCGATATTAACACTATATGCAACATGAGGGACTCTCTTCTCTTTTCTAACTTCTTATTGAATAAGATTTTGATGAACTGTAAAAGCACCGGTCTACAGGTATATTCGAGCGACATAAGCTGCTCTTCTCCTTCCAAATGGACATCAAGCTGCAGCAGAGCGAGGCCCTGGTCTCTCAGATGCAGCTGGACTTCTTCATCAAGGGCAACGTGGCACTGGAGAAGTCGGCGCGCGCCTCGCCTGGTGCCTGGATACCGGCACAGGTTCGATTTATATTTATTTTTGAAGTTTTATTAAATCATTAGATCATCTATACAAAATTCTCGAGTCATTCCTTCCGCTGGCGACAGCTTATATTTATTATAAGTACCTAATTGTTTTAAGTACCTACTGTAATTGTACCTAATAAGATTTTAAATGTCTAAATTACTCAGCACCTAAGCGGCCACTGGTGGCCTCGTACATTATAGGGTCTATTGTTATCCCTCAGATAGCTAAGGGATTTGAGTTGTCGAAATTGTTTAAGCCAGCAATTTAACTGGGTTGTTTAATGTTGACTGAATCCACAAAATACATATTAGCACCTAATTATGTACATTGTACAAGACTCTTCTTCTTCTTTCTCCACCCCTTGTTCCAGTTCATCTGGGGTCGGGTCTCCTCGTTCATTTGCGCCAGAGATTTCTACTCTGGGTTGTCTTGACATACATTGCACAAGCAAGACCGATTTCATTTATTTTCAGGGTTGGCAAGATATAATGAAACTCAGTGTGGACTTCCCTTCGTTTGCCGAGCTGCCTGACAACATCACTAGATCACTCGATGCATGGCAAGAGGTAGACATTTTACTTATAACTACTTGAATATATTATACTTAACTAGCGACCCGCCCCGGCATTTAATGGACATTAAAAACATTTACCTGAACAACAGTATGGAAGAAAGCAAGTACGTATACTAGTTTTTTGAATGACGAGTGAGGGCACTCTTCCAAAGCGTGCGCGCGCAATTTGAAATAAATTTTTAGCTTGAGGCCGTTGGGTGGCTCCGTTACCACTGAAAAAAGTATAAAATATGTATCAAAAATTAGGAATCAGTAAAAATATGGCATCAAAAAATAAAAAGCCAACATCACGTGGTGTTCCCAGGCGGTCACCCATCCAAGTACTGACCACGCCCGACGTTGCTTAACTTCGGTGATCGGACGAGAACCGGTGTTTTCAACGTAGTATGGACGTTGGCGAATGTTATGTTGAAATAAATATAGAGTACCTTCGTATCACGTGATAATTGTTTATTAATAATTTATTTTCTTCTGTTTTTATTTTATTTTAAACTATCGACCCGCCCCGGCTTCGCATGAGCATAAAAACCTTCCTCTTGAACCATTCTATCTATCAGAAAAAAACCGCATCAAAATCCGTTGCGTAGTTGTGATTTGACTTTTTGCAAATTATATGTAGAGATTTATCTGTTTCGCGAAACAATAATACGAAACAATAATGTTTCCATTTTAATACAAAAAATGCGATAGTTGGATCATTAATCCTATACCTCGGTGGATCTGGACCCGTTCTTCCTTTTATCTTTCCTTCAATGATATTTTCTCCTGAACATAATGTGGCTTAAAAAATGTTTCACCAGTGGTTCGACAGCGATACACCAGAGTCGAATGTGATCCCGAACGAGTACCGCGAAAAGTTGCAGCCGTTCGAACTGCTGATGCTGCTGCGCTGCTTCCGCGTGGACAGGATATACCGAGCGCTCACTGATTTCATCACTGTTACCATGGGCGAGGAGTACATTACACCTCCAGTCATCAGGTATATAAGGGTTTACTGCATTTCGCCATTTAGTGGCAGAGTCCACACATGGGTTTTAAGTGCTTGCTATCTCTTAATTGTTCTTACTACCAGTACTGGTAAGATAAAGTTAACCGCGATATGCTGGAGCCGTGTGAACAGCTGAGGGTTCTGCGCTGCTGCCGCGTGGACGGTATGTATCGAGGTTACATCACTGTTACCATGGGCGAGGAGTACATCACACCGCCGGTCAACAGGTATATGGGTTATTAATACAGTTGCTAGCGTTTACGTCTGAAGCGTAAGCTAAACATGCAACTGGGAAATCTGGTCCCTAAAGATGTCTCTCCACATTTTTTTAATGCTTTTCATCGCGTGTTTGTATTTGAGATTACGGGTGACTGTATTGAAGGTAGGTATAGTTGGCGGCATATAAGTTGGCAATAAACTTAAATGACCGATGAATTTCATACAAATTCTTACATGCGCGTTTGTGTCCAACTTATGTGCCGGGTATTATAAGTCTTAAGCTTATTAGTGTATTTTTTTTCTTATGCCGCAGAATAGATAATTGTACTAACGCAGTTGTTGATGTGTCTGTGTGCCCCACTTGACAGTTTGGACATGATAGTGGAGCAGACCACGCCGTTCACGCCGGTGGTGTTCATCCTGAGCCCGGGCTCGGACCCCACGGCCGACCTGATGAAGCTGGCCGACCGCTGCGGCTTCGGCGGCGGCAAGTTCAAGTACCTCTCGCTGGGGCAGGGCCAGGAGGGGGTGAGGTTTTATCAGTAACTTGCTGTTCTCCGCGGTTTCACTTGCCCGATAATTCCCAATAGTTACAAATTGCATTATTGCTTAAAACGGCCACTTTAGCAGTTTTGCAATTTATAACTATATGGAACTATAATTTAATAATTGAATATGATCAAAATTAACTTCAGATCCAAAATCATAATTACAGCAGAGGGATTTTTGATAACTTGTGTTTTCAGTGAGTATTGATTTTTAAATGACGATGGCGCTAGTGTTCACCGAGGTATCACCTTAACGCAGACGCTAGCGACTGCGTTAGGATTTTGTATAAAATTTCTTAGTTGCCTTACTATCCGCCAGAGGCGCTGTACAGGTTTGCCATACTAAATCGCTAACGCAGTCGCTAGCGTCTGCGTTAAGGTGATACCTCGGAGAACACTAGCGCCACCGTCATTTAAAAATCATTATTCACTGAAAACACAAGTTATCAAAAATCCGTGTTATATAATTAAAGGTCTGGATCTGAAGTTAATTGAAAACATATTAAATCTTAAATTTATAGTTCCATTTAGTTACAAATTGCAAAGTACTAAAAGTGGCCACTTTTAACAGTTTTGCAATTTGTAACTATAGGGAACTATAATTTAATAATTTAATATGTTTAAAATTAACTTCAGATCCAGGACCTTAATTACACCAGAGGGATTTTAGATAACTTGTATTTTCAGTGAGTAATGATTTTTAAATGACGGTGGCGCTAGTGTTCACCGAGGTATCACCTTAAGAAAAACTCATACTAGGGGCACAGATAGTAACATCGTTATGCGCCATCTACCTTTTATTATTGACACCAATAAGTAGGCTTTTTAGGGTAGTCAAAGTCAAGCCAAATGTATTTCAAGGAAAATACTGATCGAATATTTTGTTTAATGCTTTGTCAAATTCATTTGCTAAGGAAAAATATTACATGTTATTAGTTTTACTTTGTCTTACCTATATACAAATTAAAAAAAATATTTGTCGGTGTAAGATACGTCTACTTGATGTAAGATACCTCTACTCGACAAAAGATGGCGGTATATTATCAGTTTAAATCTCTTCCGCCACAGGCGGCGCTAGCTCTGCTCGAAGGCGCCATCTCCCACGGCCAATGGCTTATTTTACAAAACTGCCATCTCCTCGTGTCTTTCCTCCGGGAACTGGAGAAACAGCTCGAGATGATGGAAAAGCCGCATCCGGAATACCGGCTCTGGTTGACTACAGACCCTACGCCTACTTTCCCTATTGGTATTCTGCAAAGATCGCTCAAAGGTATGTGCAACTGGTAGGATATAGGTATAGGTAGTACGCTTTCAAAATAAAATAAAAACAAAGTAAATAAATTATTATTAAACAATTACCACATGTGATACGAAGGTACTCTATATTTATTTCAACACAACATTCGCCAACGTCCATACCACGTTGAAAACACCGGTTCTCGTCTGATCACCGAAGTTAAGCAACGTCGGGCGTGGTCAGTACTTGGATGGGTGACCGCCTGGGAACACCACGTGATGTTGGCTTTTTGTTTTTTTAACACGCTTTTATTAGCTTCACCTGTATGTTTGCTTGCTTGTATTTTGTAACCGACTTCTTTGAACTTAATTTTGACCCACTGAACCGTCAGATTAAATTCAAACTTTGTAGAATTATCAAGGACCGATGACAATACAATAATTCGATAAGTTTATCTCTAAAAAGTGGAAAATAAATATAGTTAAAAAAACTAAAAAAAACACGCTTTAATGAGCAATCGAACTAAAAAACGAAAAATACATAAAACCAAAAAGCGTGTGGGGTGCTTGTGCCATATTTTTCATTTGTCGAGCACCCCACACACTTTTTGGTTTATTTTATGCCATATTTGTTCGGATTCCCTACATATTTTTTACCTTTTTCAGTGGTGACAAAGGTATGTGTAACTGGTAGGATATAGGTAAACGTAGAATGTACGCTTTCAAAAAAAAAAAAAAAACAAAAAAAGAAAATATTTTTAAACAATTACCACGTGTGATACGAAGGTACTCTATATTTATTTCAACACAACATTCGCCAACGTCCATACCACGTTGAAAACACCGGTTCTCGTCCGATCACCGAAGTTAAGCAACGTCGGGCGTGGTCAGTACTTGGATGGGTGACCGCCTGGGAACACCACGTGATGTTGGCTTTTTGTTTTTTTATGCCATATTTGTTCGGATTCCTTACATATTTTTTTATCTTTTTCAGTGGTGACGGAGCCACCCAACGGCCTCAAGCTAAATCTTCGCAACACTTATTTCAAAATGCGCGCGCACGCTTTGGAAGAGTGCCCTCACCCGTCATTTAAAAAACTAGTATACGTGCTTGCTTTCTTCCATGCTGTTGTTCAGGTTAATGTATAAATACTTATGTTATTATTTGAAAGATAGACTAAGTACCAAGAATTAGCTCCTTGCTAAGTAAACAGAAAGCTCTTTCAAGTTTGTGTAGGTATGTTTCTTGTAAACCTTAGTTTTTTAAAATATCAAACGAGTAATTTATTTAAAAAGGTATCTGAATAAATTTATATCAATACTATAGGAACGCCGCAAATACGACAAGATTGGCTGGAACATATCATACGACTTCAGCGAGTCTGATTTCGTGGTGTGCATGCAGATTCTGCAGTGCTACCTCGAGCGATGCCAGGCTGCCAAGGGGCCCATACCCTGGGCCACGCTCAAATATCTATTTGGAGAGGTAAGCTTTTAATGTGTAGGTCGGAAACACAGATTACAGAATACTAGTCGGAGATCATGGGTTTTCATTCCACGGGGTAAAGGCGCTTAGTTCCGTTGTTTTCATATTGTCTTAAATATTGCAGGCTTGCATCACCAGTACCAATATCAAAAGATTTCATTGTCCTAAAACTTTTAAAATATTTTTTTTTATTCAAATCATGATCACCTTAGAACAACCATAACGTTTACATTGACACTTTCGAATACGCTGACAATTTGCCTTCGGCAATTTGTATAACGCTTCATGTTTATAAAATGCCGAAGCCGTTTGTAAATTGACAAATCATACAAATTGCCTGCGACATAAATACTAGTGTATTTACCATAGGTCATGTACGGCGGCCGAGTGATAGACGATTTCGACCGTCGCGTAGTACGCACCTACATGGAGGAGTATATGGGGGAGTTCCTTTTCGACAAGTTCCAACCTTTCCACTTCTACAAGGACGCTGTGTTCGACTACGTCATACCACCCGATGGCGAGCGGGATGAATATATCGGTAGGTTTCGTTTCACTTTTATTTTCTTATACGCAAATCTTTGGATCACCCATGCACCAATTTGAAGCGGTAATTGGGAAATTGTCCAATGGGATTTTTTTCGACCCCAGCATCATTCAATTACATTCTTTCCTAATGCAGTCGCTAGGGTCTGCGTAATCTCATACTATGGGTACTGTATCTCTTTTCTGCCATAAATATTAAAAATTAACATTCATGTTTTCTAATTAACCGCAATAAAATACAATAAAATGTTATTTTTTGGCACTTTTCTCCATAAAAAGCGCCCCTTTTATAAACATTTTATGTCCAGAGTTCATTGACGTCCTGCCGCTGGCTAACACGCCCGAAGTATTCGGCCTTCACCCCAACGCTGAGATAGGCTACTTCAGCCAGGCCGTGCGCGAGATGTGGGGCCACCTAATTGAACTGCAGCCGCAAACCAGTCAGTACTTAGCACTTATATACACACTTAGCTATTGCCCGGACTCCCGTGGGAATTTCGGGATAAAATATAGCGTTAATAGCTGTTGCCCGGGGCTCAGCTCGTCGTGGGAATTCCGGAATAAAAAGTAGCCTATGTGTAGTTCCAGGATATAAGTAATCTCCATTCGAAATTTCAGCCAAATCGGTTCAGTCGTTGTCCTGTAAAAGAGTAACAAACATCCATACAAACTTTCGCGTTTATAATATTATAGTACAGCAGACGCAATCCCTGACAAATACTTAAAAGAATGCTAATTCTTATATAAACATTATATACCTAAACGATGTAAATATAAAACTTTTGTTTATGAAATAGTACTTTATAATCCATGAGTCAGTCTAATCTTTGTTTTTAATCTCATGCCATCATAGTACCGGTAATTGAATGTAAGTATCTATTTGCAAATGGTTTAAAAAGTAATATGCGTGTTAACAATACAGGTAACAAATTATAATTATCTTATTTAATTTTGCATCAAACCAGTGGGAAGCATAAATGGTAAGTAGTTAGCAAAATCATTTAGGAAGTTAGGAACCTTTTTTTTTCTAAATTATAAATACCTAACGAAACGATTACTTTCTCGCAGTCTATCTACTTAACTTTTTTTACATTGCCTTACATTCAACTCTAGATCTCTCGAATTGAAACTTTAACACAGAGTAAACAGAACAAATAACGCGTTATCATAGCAGAAGACAGCTTACCGTTGTCTGACATTTGTGCTAATGATAATGCACAGATGCCGAAGACTGTAGAGAAGCAAGAGAAGAGGAAGCCGGAAAGAGAGATCATTAGATACGAACACTCTTTCTTTTCAAACTTCGTCCATCTTCATATAAATATTCGCGTTTACATGTTTGCTTGGATTTTGTGTTTTATTCTTGAAATGTCAATGTGAAAGGTTCTTTGCCCGTTTTCTTGACGAGTTTCTAACATATCAATATTTAATTCAGGCGAGGGGGGAGGTGCAATGAGTCGCGAAGACTTTATTGACATCATCGCAGTGGACGTTCTCAGCAAACTGCCGGCTTTGTACGAGATCTGGCGCGTGCGCAAACAGTTCGAGATGAACATCACGCCCACGCTAGTGGTGTTGCTGCAGGAGTTAGAAAGGTAAACACAAAACTCCATGAATTGGATAGTGAGAATGGCCAACTAACTGCAATTACCTATAATATATAATGGCCAATTAAGTAGATAACTGAAAATTCACGTACAACCTATTATCTGTACGTAACAGAGAATGACGAGAAAGAGAGAGACGTCATCTCAAAGAGAGAGACGTCATCTCAAAGAGAGAGACGTCATCTCAAAGAGAGCGACGCGATGTTTTTTGTTAGCGACATCCTTTGAACAAAGCTTGATAGGTATGTTAGGACATGTAATAAGATCAAAAACTCGTAATAGTACTTCTCTTGTAACAATATCAATGTATTTACTGACTTTCTACTTAACTAATGGATGAACCGCATCATTGTCATGGATTGGAATGATTCTTGTAATGTCTCCTAGAAGATCACGAGTCTTTGCACTTAAACTGTTTATTAACGTGAAAATTTCAATCCTAAATACTGGAACTTGTTAAGTAGTAAGTATAAGTTGGTTATGTAGTGTGCCTTTGAATAATCTCTAATTTATTCTTATGTTTGATTTGTCCGTATATATTTATTTATTTATTTATATAATTTTACTTCAGATTCAACCGCCTAATCAGCCGAATGCGCAGCACGCTGTCCCTTCTCCGCAAAGCGTTGGCTGGCGAGATCGGCATGGACGCCGTTCTGGACAACGTGTCCTACAGCCTGTTCAACGGGCAGCTGCCACACGTATGGCGAGCTCTGGCGCCTGCTACTTGTAAGGGTCTGGGTGGATGGATGGATCACTTCATTGCCAGGACCAAGCAGTATTCGGATTGGGTAAGATTATATTTAGCCTACGGACTTAGTTCTCACTCCTGTAAATTTAATCTCATGATACAAAGAATGAAACTTTTGCTGTGATACCAATCGGAGAGATCTCCAGCAATGTCCCTTGGTAAATTTTGTCCAATCTTAGACCATTTCGGAACATAAATAACATTGCAAGAAGAATTGCCTAGACAGTCATTGCTCTTTCAATGAGTACTTAGAAGAGTTGACGGCATGGAAGCCGTCCTTGACAACGTGTCCTACAGTTGCCTGTCTATGTAAGGGGCTGGGTGGATGGATGGATACTTTATTGCCAGAACCAAGCTGTATATGGATTGGGTAAGATTTATTTTTTCTATTCGCATTTCGTTCCAGTCTATGAGACTTTTCAATATTTTTATAGATGTTCGCGGCATGTCTCACTTTTGGTGCCTACTTAAGATACTCGGTGGGAAGGGTATCTCAATCTCATGATACCATTAACTAAATCTAACTGAAACTTTTATTTTAGGCAAGTCATTACGATGCCAATTCAGACACCTCCCTACAATGCTCAGGATAACATGACAAGAATAATCAGCTAGGCAGGCAGCGTGGCGATTAAAATAAATTTGTTCTTCTAATGAGTACCTTACAACACGGCTTTGGTTAGATGCTTAAGAACTTATATTCAGAAAAGAACAGAAATAGTGTTGGTATTATCGTTCGCATCAACTATGGCCCCTAATCCAATGAGGGGAAAATTACTTTTGGTTTGGGATAAGATGAACAAGTGCATTTTCAAATACTCTTTCATCTCTAGGCAACAATAGAAGAGCCGGTGGTGATCTGGCTGTCTGGTCTCCACATTCCCGAGTCGTACCTGATCGCTCACATCCAGATGGCGTGTCGACTGTACACGTGGCCTTTGGACCGCTCCACGCAGTTCACCAAGGTCACCAAGTGGACGTGTGCGGATGATATCGAGGAGCGGCCGGTTACCGTATGCTATGAAATATTGTTTTTAAATTTTGTTGGTTTGTAAACTTTATTGTATGAAAATAGAAACTCTGCCTGCCAATGGAAACTGTATGAAAATATCCTGAATTAAGCTGATTGCCTGGTAGCGGTGTCCTTAATCAATAGACGCCCTGGCCTTATCACAAGCTTTTTACTGGTGTGAGAAAAAAGGAGAATAGCTATTACACAGACAAACAATTTAACTATCTGCCACAGAGCATTTTTGTACCTATCTGTTTTGTCTATCTGTTCCCTTTTGTTGGACGTGGTGTGAATATTATACGAATATAGAGGTATACCTTTTACCAGTGTCGCCGGTCATCCACACCATAAGTATAATTTAGTATTAATGTCTTTGGTCAATATTACAGTTAATTATTATAGTAAAGTTAGGAATGATAAAGTTGCTCAGTATCAGGGACTTTTGGTTTTAGTGCCCTGATATTTAAAAACTTACAAGCATAATTTCCAACTGGCCAGGGTTGCTACGTGCGAGGGTTGTACCTGGAAGGCGCTCGCTGGGACGTGGACGACGGTTGTCTGCGGCGGTCCAACCCCAAGGTGCTGGTCACCGAGCTGCCTGTCATGTACATCATCCCTATCGAAGCTCACAAATTGAAACTACAGGTTAGTCCACACAACAGAGAAAGGTTAGTCACTTTCGTAGAATTACTGCCAGCCTAATAGATTCTGAAATTAACAATCTGAGCTTGGATTAAATATTTGTTGCTAGTACCTAGATACTATATGGATAAATACTTACGTATAAAAATAAGTAGGTATATGTTAAATATGCAGGGTGTTTGCATTTACCTTTTTTCCTTAAATAGCAACTGGAATCGTCTCAACGGTAAACAGAACATATGAAACAAACAAATAAAAAACTATCAATTTATTTGCATCTATGGCCGTAAATATCAAAGTTGTCAATTGCCAATAAAATAAAAAATCCGGACGAATTGTGAACCTCCTATTTTTTTGAAGTCGGTTAAAAAATGCATAAATTGCTTCGCGAATTAAAATTCTTTGCAAAACAGTTGAAAACGTTTATTTCCTCAATTCGCATTGTCGCTATGGCGTCAAAAGGCAAAAAATACTTAGGTACTTTTTTATATTGATGCATTTATGTTAGAGGATATGCACGATTTTAACCGACGCGACGAATTAAATTAGTGTACTTACTTACTTACCAACAAAAACTAGTTTTTAATAATTTATATTCGTAAAAGTCGCACGCCAGTTTAAATACACGATTTTAAAATACTTTAGACATGTGTTTTATTTTTAAAAATGTTCTTTTTTTGTTTTAAGTTTTGAACATCTTTTCCTTCTTTATGTTCCTCTCCACCTTCATTACGATCTTTCAAGCAAGTTTTAAAAAAATATTCATAAAACGGGTTTATTCCCGGTCGTCCCCACCATGTCGTCCCCACTGGGGACGAGTGGGAAAAAAAAGTTTCGTTCGTCCCCAGCGGTGACGATTGGCACTTTTTATTTCCCACTCGTTCCGCTATAGACCGAGAGTTTAAATACAAGGGGGTTTCAATAAGAGATTTCACGGTTTGATAAAATGCTTTAATTACGCTTTTCTAAGCAAGACTTTCAATGGTTTTGATTGAAAGTAACAAAAAAACTGAGGTAATTAGTACAGTATTAACGAATTTACAATAATTCATGCAGTGCGTATCACAGATAATCAATTTATTTACAACTAGCTGTTACCCGCGGCTCCGCCCGCGTGTAGGTCGCTTTCGCGTAACCTGTGTTACATTGAAATGAAATGACGCAATCGAAGTAGCCAGGACATTATTCAAATATAAACAAATATCATGTTTCAGAGTTAAGTTCAAAGAATCTCTTTGTAAACAACATTAGCAGTTCTTCTCTCAGAGGCTAATAAAAATAGATTTTCGGCGCTACTGACCCGCGAGCAAGCCACATACAGTTGTCCATGCGAGAAACATCTTGTTGACTTGTTCTTAGGTCGATGCCAGCTGCTTTTAGGGTTTGTCCCTGCGACTTATTTATCGTCATAGCAAAGCATACAGCAACTGGAAACTGGGTGCTTTTAAATTGAAAGGGGTGATTGTTGGGGATGAGTGGTATTCGAGGTATGTACACCGTTTCGCCTGAACCACACTCTGTGAGAATTTCGGTGCAAAACCGTTACTTGAGTCGGGTCCCGTTGCATAGTTTAGGCGGAGAAAGATTTCTTAGGAGCATAATGGGAACGCCGACTTTAAGGGTAATGTTATGAGCAGGAAGACCACTTGCAGCCAATGAACTCAAAAACTCGATAGGGTAGGTGGTAGCATCATCCTGATGCACAACACTGTTATATGACGTGTAAATCACTTCATCCCCGACAATTTCCGCCAAAACCTTGAGTATCGGTAAACGTTTCCGAAGCCCGAGATGACGCATGACGCTCGCGGTCAGCGGACAACCGAGACTCTCTGTCAGAAGAAGTTTCTAAAGACCGAGACAATGCATGGCGTTGCCTATCTTCATCGAGTCGCATCTGTCTATCCGCATTCGATTCTTGAGATCTAGCTAACCTTCTGCTTTTAGCTATTCTGGAATGATGCGCCAGATTAGATCGTTTCCTCCTAGGCATTATTTAAAATAATTAAAATTTCTTATCAGATGAATTTAAATCAACTGCAAATATTTTAAGGGCAGATTCAGACAGACCACTCAACTGAACAACTTTCCTAAATAAACTTATGTCGAAATACGAATAAAATTTTTTGACCTCCCATACAAATTGAGAATCAGCTGATCTAGTTTAGTATGGAGTGAAAAATAAAATTTCGTATTTCGATATAAGTTTATTTGGAAAAGTTGTTCAGTATAGTGGTCTGTATCTGCCCTTAAAATATTTGCAGTTGATTTGTGTCCACCTTATATACGACACGATCGTATGTTCCGTCAAACATCAAATTCAATTTTCAATTCAAGCAAGACAACTAACAAACAATAGCGAATCAAACCGTACATTTACCAAACCAATTAATAGACAACAACCAAAGAACCAATCCAAAAGAACCACAAAGACAAATAGGTACCATCAAATTTTTTAATTTGCTAAGGTTAATTTCAATCTGCTATATCATAATGCGAAAACGTAACCATAGCGAGTTCTAAAGTGAGTCAGCGCCATCTATTGAGATTTTATGTTACTAAATTTACGATCAAATTTATTGCGTTATTTTATTAAAATTAATAGGTGCAGTGCGTGTTTTCTTCTTTATTGATATGGATAATATAAAGTAGAAATCCTAGCCTTATCTAAATTAAATTAAATGTAAGTAAACGCATTAAAAGTTTTGAAGCAGTGTTTGAAGTAAATTTTCAATCGACCATAACTTCTTTTTCCCTCAACCGATTTTGACGAAACAAAGTTTTGACAACGCTCCTAATTATATGTAATCCAACTGTGAAAACCGCGTTTAAATCGGTTGAGTATTTTCGAAGTTATAACGTACCAGACAGACATACATACATACATACATACAGACAGACAAAAATTCCAAAAACTGTCTTTTTGGTTTCTGTTACTCTTTTTTAATCGCACTCTATCAGTTTTTTTGAAAAATATTAAATGTACAGACACTCGCATTTTAGTGTCTTATTATATGTATAGATAATTCTTACTTCAGATAATCAACCTATTTTCAATTATTATTATTAATTGTAAATAAGTTGATTATCTGTTATACGCAGTTTGAAACTGTAAGAATTATTGTAAATAAGTTGATTATCTGTGATATGCACTGCAAGAATTATTGTAAATTTGTTAATACTGTACTAATTACCTCAATTTTTTAGTTACTTTCAATCAAAACCATTGACAGTCTTACTTAGAAAAGCGTTATTAAAGTATTTTAACAAACCGTGAAATCTCTTATTGGAACCCCCTTGTATTTAAACTCTCGGTCTATAGCGGAACGAGTGGGAAATAAAAAGTGCCAATCGTCACCGCTGGGGACGAACGAAACTTTTTTTTCCCACTCGTCCCCAGTGGAGACGACATGGTGGGGACGACCGGGAATAAACGATAAAACGCACAGAATTAATTCCAGAAAACAAGCTATTTTCTGTGTTAAATCTAACATGCTTTGAGTTTGGGTCTAATTATCTTGCACCTATAGCGCTGCTACTTTTTCCTCGATTTTGTAACGTTATAATTTATATACAATTATATTATTTCCAGAACACACTACGTACTCCAGTGTACACGACGTCCACTCGTCGAAACGCAATGGGTGTGGGACTGGTGTTTGAATCCGATCTCTGGACAGCGGAGCACAGTAGCCACTGGATACTGCAAGGAGTCTGCCTCATCATGAATACTGACTGAATTTATACTCTGTACTTGTTCTACCGTCTACTATAAAGTAGTGGTTTCTAGTCTACTGCGAAAATAAATAAAAGAAAATATTTCACCTTTGATCCCAGAAAATTGAACTTTACATCGTGGTTATAAGATGCAAATTGTGTTCAATTTTTTGCTAGTCAATCCTTTTAGTTTCTATTTCACCATAGCTTTGATGTCTCGAGACTTAAACTTAACAGGAACTTTATATCGTGGAGATAAGGTTCCAAGCTTGTGCAGTTTTTGTTGTCCAATGTTTCTATTTTCACCTCCAATAGCTTTAAGGCCCCAGGAATCGTAAACTTTAATACCAGGGCAAGAAGGTTCAGACTATTTTGTTTTACTGTTTTATGTTGTTTCTTGATTTTTGAAACAATCAGCTAAGAAGTATCGTTTCTGGCTATTTTAATTTAGTTTTTAATCTAGTCTGCTAATTAATTATATTTATTACTTTTAATTATATTTAAAAATTAGTACTGACAAAAATAAAATTAAGGCAAATTATGTATTATGGAGCTAACATAAAGACTGATTAATTTAATATTTGTTTCATTTTATATAAACTTGATATTTTAGATATTAATTAATAAATATATAAAAAATATATTAAAAAAAATCCGTTTCGTCTATATTATTAAAATATACACTTAATAACTATGTAAGATGAATACTGCCTTCCAACAAAATATGTTTAAATAATAATGCATTATAATTTTATAAAAAAAGAAGAAAATTAATTTATTATGAAGATAATAAAGATTTAGCTCTCATTTGCGGCAGGCACAAATTGTAAAAGGATGAACTTAAGAAATCCCTGAGAGGGTGCCACTTTACCCAGCCTTTGTTGTGAAGGGACTCCCTGGTCTTCTCCTTGCCCACATAGTGAGGGTCCTGGAATCAACAAATTAATTATTACTATGCTACATAATTACAAAATAGGAATAAACGGTAGACAAATAATATGTCTTTCAGTCCATTTAAGTAATGAATTTGATAAAAAAATAGTAATAATAAATGGCGATGTGCTGTTCCCTGGACTTCCGCAAACATTTCCAGAAGTCTTGGAAATATTCCCAAAGTTTCTAAAAACCTTCAGAAACTTTGGTAAAGTTTCCAAAGTCCTTTGGTAAAGTTTCCAGTCCTTTGGTAACTTTGGGGATATTCCATAAATTTACAGAGGGAATATTCCCGTAAACTTTGGTTATTTCCAGCGGCACTTGCGTAGGTGACACAGTCAATCGACCATGGACCCCCTGGTGTCAGAGTTCTTCGGAACCGCCTCTCGGCCTCCTTTAACTAGACTCCTATAACTAACTAGGCAGCCGGGACCAACGGTTACATTACTACCAACCTCACTAATAATAATACTAAGTACTACTAATAAAGATTGTGCTTAGTTTAGCATATCTCAAGTTTTAAGAAATGAGTTGATCAACTTGAATATATTAACTGGAGTAGAGGCCCAAGCTAAGAAAAACATTTTATTTGTATTGAGTCACAAGTGTTTACTCAGATGTATACACGGTTGTCAACTTTTTGAAACCCCTGTAACACTTATTTACAGTGTAGTGAATATTTCATTATGGTATTCTCAAAAATATATTGGGCTTACCACCACTAATAGACTAGCATAATTTCCATGTGTGTTGACTCCCATAATTCCTTTAGAAGAGCAGTCAACATCCCCACCCATCATAACAGGACTTCCGAACTCCACAAAATGAGACACCATGGTGTCTATGATTCCTTGCAACTCGTCCCCTTTATTGACATGGATGATTTTACAGGGAATGTCAAACAATTTGTCTATAACTAGGCATACCTGTAAACAATGTTAATGATAGAAGTGCAGAAAATCATAGGCTATAGAATGTTTCATCCATCAGGCCTTATCTCACTACATAGTATGAAACAGTCGCTTTCTCGTCCCTATGTATGCTTAAATCTTTAAAACTACGCAACGGATTTTGATGCGGTTTTTATTAATAGATAGTGATTCAAGAGGAAGGTTTTTATGCCCATGCGAAGCAAGGGCAGGTTGCTAGTATTTATATAAAAATTTAACAATTTAAAAAAAGAACCTCTTAACCACAGACTCAAAGAATTAATCATATTATACAATGTTATTGTTCTGAGTATACAATAGTTTAATGTAAGTGTCAGACTTTTTGTGACATTTGGTAGGATATTATTATGGTGACAAAAATTTTCAGAATTTTCATGATTTCCTACTCCTTAGTGCTCTCATGTTACTTATGAAACATGTTTTAATGTTCTTACTAACAGAATATATAGATAGTTACCTGACTGCATATGATGAGGGATATTGTTGGGTCCAGATTTCGCATGGAAGTTCCATAAGTTGCAAGAGAGCACTAAGGAGTTTTCGAAATCTAGGGCAACTTTTGCCACCATAATACCACAGTCACTGTCTGGACACTTGTAAAGCATTATTATTAGTTTATTATGATGTTAATTTAGTGCTTATAAATGATAAATAGGTACATTAACTAGGCAAAATAAAGCGCAGTTAATATAAAAACTCACTTCAAAGCTGCCAATCCATTGTCTAGATCCCACAAAAGATTTCGGCTTGTCTTCCAATTCAACCAAAATTTCCTGGATCTCTCTTATAGATGGGACTTTCTGGTCTTCTTTATAGTTATATTTCATCCAAGAACAAATTGTTTGCAGAGTGCGATAGCCACAACCCCAACCCTAGAAATACAATAACATAACCTTAAAATCACAAGACAAAAAGAGAATGCAATCATGAGTTTTATAAAATGTATACTTAAATAATAACCCTGTCATCAAATCCGTCGCACAAATAGTGATAATAATCATAATTTCCCTTTATAAAATAACAATCTCCTGAAATTATATTGCTTTCATGTACGTTTGTCAACAATTCTGACATTGTTATCAATCAAATTCATAATCAGTTGTCGCTGTCATCTGACTTTGACAGTAGGTAGCTAGATAAGTTCAGGTTCACGGTTTCGAAGTTGCAAGGTTGCAAGACGTATTAATTAATTTCTTAGCTTCCTTTTCATGTGAAGTACTTACCCATACAAAGTCCGTCAGTCGATCTATCCATGAGAGAGCTGTACTGTATTGTATCTCATGAACTGTGCAGACTGTGATTATTTATAAACCATAATAGCTGGGCTTGAAACACAAATTGTGCTTGTTTGTTTGTTGCCGTTGCCGCTTTATCACTAGGCTCCAAAGAAATCAGAAGTAAGGATACAACCGGAAAATCACTAAGATGGGAAACAATAAAATAAATAAATGTATGGACAATTTATGAGCAAGTATTTCACAGTTACATCCTCAGCTTACGGTAGAGCCCAGGGTACGCTTTAATCATGGTGGTATATTTGTTGATACTGCAACCCTATAACTGACCGACTGCGTTGGGATTTTGTACGGAATTTCTTAGTTGCATTAGATACTATGCGCCAGGGGCGGTGTATAGGTTCATATTAAATCGTTAACGATTATAAAATCTCATCTCATACTAGGGGTACTGGTTTCACAAAGGAACGACTATTATTTATCGTCTGATTATCCTGTAAATAATGAGACAATATAGAGGATCCAGGTGTGTTAGTTCAGAGCTCGTGACCAACACTGACAGGAGACCTGACACAGCCTAACGACTACCATCTAGCGATAAAAGCCGAGAGCAATGGATAACGTGCCTTGCGAAACACGGAGGAGCTTAAGATGAGTACCAGATACACTGACAGAATTTATTTATTTATTTAGCACTAAATAAGTGAACTCGATTAGATAGTTAACGCAGGCGCCGCAGGATAAAATCTTGGTTGAGGTTGAGTTACGTGCTTCAATCGCTCTCTTATAAATAGTTCGCACTTGGCCAATCTTCAGGTGGCTGTGACCATAACCCACGATAGCTGAAGATCTTATTTAAATTTACTTACTCTGATACTCGTGACAACTATTCGGATTTAAAAAATATTTTTGCATGTATGTATATAATGTATTAACTTAGCTTGGTCTTTGAAAAAGTTTATAGACATCACTAATCAAAGTACCTAA
This sequence comes from Apomyelois bistriatella, assembly GCA_947044815.1. NCBI lineage: Eukaryota > Metazoa > Arthropoda > Insecta > Lepidoptera > Pyralidae > Apomyelois > Apomyelois bistriatella. The sequence goes on from OX345705.1 coordinate 3,781,535, forward strand.
TGAATATAGGACTATAAAGCAAGGGACCACTAACTAAGTTGGCGCAGCGACCTCAAGTGAGTCTTGACCTCCAATAAATAAGGATCTACATTTCGATCTGGGTGTCGATTCTGCTTACGTTAAATCACAATCGTGTCAAAATAGTGTTTCGATTGTAGTGCTTTTTTACACACTAGTTACAAGAAATGTTTATTTTTTTTATATCACTGCTGATGATCACACCACACACTACATTCACATCACATCATACTGTCATAACTCTTGTAAATAGTGTGTAAAAAACACTACTATTGAAACACTATTTTGATACGATCGACGCCCTGTGTTCTGCTGCGCTATCTCTAGTCAATTGTCAGCGAGAAGAGAGTTTGGAGTGTGTGACGGGAGCGATAGTGTTATGCTCGACCGCCACAAAGGGAAGATCTTCCTGCCAGGCTAGGGTGTTATGCCTGGGGAACCGCGGCTCCTACGATGTCTTGTCGGAGGTTGTATATATTGCTCCAATCCGTAGAAACTTTGTAAGCGCGATTTAGACTTTCATAGTAATTTTGCTGTTTTGTATGCAATTGCGATTTTCTTGCTTTTAACACCATCTCTTGTGCGTCTTTGGTAGTTTGTTTGTTGTGGCGCTAGTGTCGCCACAAGAGTATTCAGGGCTCACCACAGCTTGGTAGGTAGTTATTTTTATTTAGCAAACATACGGCCCTCTTGGAGCCAAGGGGGACATCAGAACTCTATACAAACTCTTTCTCCTTTTAATGGACTCTACATTTTTCGTTCACGTTGCCTTGACAACAACTTTTTACGCGGGCTTCCCCTCCATAAAATACTTGTAAACAATAGCACACAAAAACATTTCCAGAAAACGTAGACAGGAAAACGTTTGTCTCGCCTAAAGTAGTTTTTAAACAAACACAGGCGAGGCCATGTCGGGTTATCTATCAATACAATACTGACACGGCTCACACACGGCTATATAAGACATTTGGGATTACAATTTGACTCAATCGCTCGCTATTTTGTGTTATTATTTATTCTGTTAGCGGTGCAACTCGTGAATTATAAAGGAGTATTAAATTTTCATAATGAAGGCAGTGGTAAGTACATATAATGTTTTAATTAAAATACTAATTAAGTACTTATCTTAACACCGAACTCGTTTTTTTTTAATGTAGGTAATTGTTAAGTTATTAAAAATCATCAAATTACTTATAATTAGGACTTATCAAGTTATCATAGAAACTTAAATCATGGTCCATGATACTCAAAATCTGTCACTGTGCAAATCACAATGTTATAAAATACAAAACTTATATCCTACTTCCAACTAACTTGGAATTAAAATTGCTTATATCCTGGAACAATACATATGCCCTATTTTATCCCGGAATTCCCACGGGAGCGGAGCCAAAAGCATCAGTTTCTATGAGGTCGGAACTTCTAAACTAAGTAAATTTTGTTCTTACTTCCTACTTAAATTACTTGCCACTGATTCCCTGGGGAATTATTCAGTATCAAGTCTTTCGGCGATCTCCAGTAATGGCCCTGGGCCATATACCATTTACAATAATTATTTATCACTACATAGTATAAAACAAAGTCGCTTTCTCTGTCCCTATATCCCTTTGTATGCTTAATCTTTAAAACTACGCAACGGATTTTAATGCGGTTTTTTTAAATAGATAGAGTGATTCAAGAGGAAGGTTTGCCGATGCGAAGCCGGGGCGGGTCGCTAGTACACTATAATTATGAGTAAATTTAAGCGCTGATTTTGTATATTTTTTTACATTGCAGATAATATTAGCTGTGGCCTTTATGGCGACCACTTTTGCTCAAAATAGAGGTTGGTACCTAATTAAAAATTATTATAGGTAATTGGTTAAGTAAAATATTACATGTGTAAATTAAATATTATCTAACAAATAATTTTTATTTTCAGTAAGGGTAGCCAACAACAGGCCTGATTATTCAGGTATTTTACAGTTTCTTGTATATACTTAGGAAGTAAGTAGTATTAAATTGTAATAAATATAAAAATTTGACAAAAAAGACTTTCAGTGTCCGATATCCGCCGTACTTAGTTTAAGTAATTATTTTTGAACAATATAGTTCTATTTTTTTTTTATATAAACATATTTTATTTATTTTTCACAATTATTTTACAAAGTAAACAAAACTCGCTTAAAGTTATAAGTACCTTAAAATAAAACTAAACTAGTGGTTCCGTGAACAGTAGACCTCGCGAACCTCCTCCGTTAACCTCCTTTCCCTTTTTTTCATAACTCTATGGAAAGTATAGGTATTTCCCATTCTGTTAATTATTTTTCCTCGTCTATTCTCAAGAGAGGGATTTTTCCCATTGTTACTAACTAAAAAAAAACTACCAATAAAAAGAAAACTTATCTATGACCGAAAACGAAACTATAGCGGATATTAATTTGTAAAAGAACCATCTTGCGGCCAGTGATATAAGCAATATAACAATATAGCGAACTTCCCCCATTTTTGCCTTCATTTTCCCTCAATAAAAAAAAAGCTCTCGACAAAAAATTGCAAAAAAATCAAGGAACACGTGTGCCAAGTTTCATAAGGATCCGTTCGTAAACAATGTCACAGAAAACTTTCCCCCCTTTTTCCCCCATTTTCCCTCCAATCAAAAAAATCTTTCGACAAAAAATTGCAAATATATCAAGGAACACGTGTGCCAAGTTTCATTACGATCCGTGCGTAAACAATGTCACAGAAAACTTTCCCCCTTTTTTCCCCCATTTTCCCTCCAATCAAAAAAATCTCTCGACAAAAAATTGCAAATAAATCAAGGACCACGTGTGCCAAGTTTCATTAGGATCCGTTCAGAAATGCGACCTCTAGCCCGGAACAAACAGACAGACAGACAGACATCCGGACAAAAGCAAAATTTGCCAGTCTCGAAATGGAGACTCTCGCTCGCTTCGCTCGCTCGGTCAATAATTGTTTTATTTTTACTATATTTACTTATCCTGGCACTACGAAAAACGTTAATTGTAGGTTTTTATTTTCAGTGAAGGTCGTGGAACAACCTCAACCACAACCAGGTGGATGTGAGTATTTGATAGTATTTATTATATATTTATATATAGCGAAAATATCATATATTTATAGTTATAACGATGTTATCAGTGTTATCACTAAGTACTGCTGAAATCGACCGTTTACATGATATAACCGAAGTTATAATATTGATTCTCTCAGTGCTACAGATTAAGCCGTTCTATATTCTATAGTCCCAACTTATAAATGCGAAAGTTTGTTTGTTTGTTTGTTACACCTTATCTACTGAACCAATTTTCCTGAAATTTCGCATACACATAGCTAGGAGTATTGAGAAGGACAGGGTGCCTTTCAACCCGGGAAAAAAGCACTGTTCCCGAGGAAAATTCATGCGAGCGAAAAGGCGTGCGAATGCTAGTTAGTAAGATATATAGCAATTTCTTTGGTTTTAATCCTGTAACTTTCGTATCGATGCAAATTTTTTACATATTTTTTTTATAGTTGCTCCAGACCCGGGTTTCTCTTTACCGACTGCGACTAGGCCCACTAGGCCTGTCAGACGTAAGTATTCATAATACATTAAACAAGTACGACAGTTTAAAAACCGAACATAGGTATATTTTAGTTTCGATCGAAAAATGTAATCAATTTAAAAAGAAAACCTTCCGATGAATTTAAAACCTTCTCTTTTTTATTTAAATCGGTTAAAAAAACATGTTTAGCAGGAAAAGTGATGATGAGTGGGGTGAGAGCTAGAAAGCCAAAGAATTTGGAAATTACGGTCTCTTTTTATCTATGTAGAAAGTGTTTTTGGTTAGCTTTCTAATCCACTAAAATATATTCAGTCAGCCGCCTATACTAACTTTTATTTTCTTTATTTTTCAGCTGATGCTAGTTTTCCACCAGGTAAATTTTTTGCATATTATATCTTTTTAGCTATAAAAATTCTAAGAAACACATAATATATTATACATAATATTATTATATATTACGATCTCAGCTTGACCCAAAAGTAGAATATGATGACAATGTGAACACAATGGCAATAGTATTTCTAAGTTTCGTGATTTGTAAAACCTTACTGTACAACATGTTTACAAGTAATAAATGAATTTGAATTTGAAAAAAGTATATTCGACAGACCACCACAGATTTGTGACTTTTTGACTTTACTTATCGGTGGATTATGATTCACAATTTTACATAATAGTTCATATGTATGTTCGCCTTTTAAATAATGCACAAAAAAAGTTATAACATTTGCAAAATTGTTTTTACAAATGTTTTCTTTATTTACAGTTAACAATGGCGGCCCCAACCAGCCATACCCTTACCCTTATAAACCAAGTAAGATTGATTTTAATTTACTTATAAAAGTTTATAGACTCGGACCTTGATATAAAACAATTTTCCACATTATTACATTAGTCATCATCAATATAAATAAATTAATGCCACTTTTCGTTGTAATTTTATAACTCAGGAACGGGCTCACCTATCCAAATCAATTTTTTAGGCTTTGTTCGGTCTATTTAGCAGATGGTTAATGTGAAGTTTGCACAAAATCTGTCGAGCGGCTCTTCTTTTATCATATTTTTACGTAGCGAAACACGTACTGGGATGCTATAGTATTTTATACATATCTTTGCATAAGGTAAGGCTTTCACAAGAGGAAGAAGAATATTTAGTTTCCAGTTTGTTTGGGACGTTGCAGGCTTGAATCACCTGTCTGTTGTCTGATAATAAAGCTGATGGTGCTTCGGAAAGTACGTGTAGCCTTAAGCCTGTGGGCCCGGTTCTATCTGGTGGTCGTTAAAAACCAAGTCAGAGGCGAAAGGCGAAGAACTCTGACCAATTGACCCTGTTAAATAAACGATATATTGATAATGAGTAAATATAAAAATTTTCCTTATTTCCCTTGGTCAGCAAGTAACTTGACTATGTTATTCACTATTTTATATTGTCTACTCATTAGACAAATAATTTTTTCACTTGTTTCAACACCGTGTCTCTTTTCAGATGATGGCGTCGCCCGTTCAGGACGCTAACCAGTAATCAAAGACCAACTTACTCTACTACTGTGTATGAAGAAATTAGTTTTAAGTTTTTACTAAATAAAATTTTGTATTGATATATTATATTCTTTAGATGTTTCTTGATATTGTCTTCCACCGAATAGAAACATGATTTTGTCTTCATGCCTTTTATGTACGTATTTACTTATGTACATACAAACATGCTTCATGATAATATAATCCCACCAAAAACATAAATGTAAAAAACGAGAGCCAAGTTCAATACAAAAATTATGCTTGGCGGTGAGCTTCGCCGCAAAAAGAATGGCGATCTAAATGAGTGCCAAGTTTTATGCAAAATCGAAATATGTTTTAACACAATTAAAATGTTGAATAACTTTATAAAATGACTTATGTAATGAAAACTGGCCAAGTCAAATCTGACCTACTTCAAGATCTCACATTTTTAAATAACAGCAATTGTTATAGGTATCTAATAAAGCAAAGAAATAGAGTTTAATACTTGTTCATAATGTTATTTTGTTCCTATAAAAACATATTTCGATTTTGCATAAAACTTGGCACTCATTTAGATCGCCATTCTTTTTGCGGCGAAGCTCACCGCCAAGCATAATTTTTGTATTGAACTTGGCTCTCGTTTTTTACATTTATGTTTTTGGTGGGATATCATTACTTTTTGTAAAGAAAACTAGGCAAGTATTCCTATTTAATGTTTTTTTTTTGCGTGACAAATTAACCTAAAAGAGCTACAAACAAATGAGGTTTTGAAAGAAACTATTTACGTAATACTAAATAACTCACAAATGCCGTTAAAGTACAATACTAAAAAGGAATAATTTATATCTGGACTATTCCAGCTATAACTCAAATAAATTTAGTCGAACGACCCAGCATTAAACGCAATCTAATAGGTGGGTTTCCGCTAAACAACCGGGCATAACGAGGACGCTGGCGCGAATGAGCGCCGCTAAGAGCATACTTTGGTTTGTTCGCATTTTAAGTCGTATAGCGCTGTGAGCCGCGCACAAGTGCAAGGCGCGAGCGAGTTCAAGCAGCATTCTTAGACTAGTCAATACATACATATATCGGTACCAATAAGACTTCGCTATTGCCTTGACCTTGGTATACATACACATTGGAGTTTCTTTTAGGGTACAAAGAGTTCGAACTAACAAATTTATACCTTAAAATATTATTTCTTATTTTCAAAAGAAATCAGAGAAACGAACCTTGGGCACTGATCTTTGTTAATTTAGTGAGCCGTGGACTATAAGATAACTACTATGCAGGTATAAACCAACCGACCCGCTAAATTTTAAGTAAATCGCTACCGCTTATAATTTTGTACCATAAGTCAGAGCGTGACGCTGATTGGCTGGTGTGCTGCCACGCGCCGCCGCCGCTGACGACACACCGTTGTTGGCCGGTTGTTTAGCGCGTAGGTATTACAAGTTTTTTGTATGGGGACACCACTTATTTTTTGACTTTTTTTATTTTTTGATTTTTTCCTACGCTTACACACAATTTCCGAGCTGGATTCCAAATTTCATCCTTCTAGGTCATCTGGAAGTAGGTTAGGTTTAGGTACTATAAGTCAGTCAGTCAGTGCTAAAATTTACAACTTTTTGACCTTCATATCTTTATAACCGTTTGAGCTAGCTTCATGAAATTTGGGCTTCTACATGTCCTGATGGATCTTATTAAACACACGTAGTTTTATGTGTTTACATTAAAGAGGTTTCGAGTTATAGAAGGGTCAAAAGTGGCACCAAGTGGTTCGTGTAATATTACACTCGGCGCTGGCTAGCCAGTTCCTTTGCTTGAACTTGGCTTGACACGCTGCCGCGTGTCTAGATTATTATTGAGAGCCGTCTCTATAACGTCAGGTATGTAAACAAGAAAGAAATAATGCCAGGGATTAGTCAAGTCATTTGGTAGATATAAAAAAATATGTTTGTTGGGTGCCTTTCTTGTGATATTTATAGAATCTACCGCTAATCAGAGAGAGGTAAAGTCAACCAACGATTAAAAAAAAACACGTACAACAACGTACTTACTAATGTTACGTACAATAGGTTTTGCAAAAATAAATACTTTTATGTTAGGTAACCATATAATTTAATTTTAAGAGACCAAGGACCAAAGACTACTTAAATAGAAGAAAAAGCTGAAATCGTATCTTATTAACTAGATATAAAACGGATGGCTGAAGAGAAAGAGACATGGATATTACTTCAACAATAGCCAGAGAGTCAACAGAATTTAGAAATCGGATAATTTCTCTGTCCTGTGAGAGATTCAAACGTGGTAGGAACAACTTGCACCTTCTCTTCGAACATATAAATCCATTTGGGTCCATCCATACATGAGACGTCCAAAAGCTCAGCAGTGGGAAAAAAGTCCAATTATGATGATGTAAAAGGATAACTAATTGCGTTTAGCAGACCCGTGGGTTTAGCCAAAGTCACAATCTCAAAACGTGTATATACGAAGTACGACAAGAACGAAGAATTTATGGGATTAACGTACGATTGAACGGGATTTATCGTGGCTTATGTCAATCCCATACTTTGTCCTTACCAACATTTGTTAAAGGGCTCCTAAGATAAATAATCGTAAGATTCATTAGATCAGATCGTAAGTCGTTTCCTCTAGCTCCTACTTAGCTCTTCTATTGGTAGGAGCACTAGGAACCATTTACCTGCACTATAATTTTTTCACACCAGTACCAATAATTTTAATCTGTTGGCATACAAAAAAAATGAAACTACGATTTAACTTGTTCAGTATTAAAAAATACAGATTAACTGCATTATGACAAAATCTAAACCTGTTTCTAATAATAATTTATTCATTAAACTACCTAAAATTTTTTTTTTACAATTGAAAATCTTAAACTACTTCAACTTAAAAATATATACTTAAATAATAATAATAGTATAATAAAATAATATATAGTCTATATAATGATGCCAACTGCAATATTGTTTGTTTAAAATATTTGCTTGCCTATCTATAAAAGTGTATTTCGAAGGCACCTGATAATCATTCTGTTTTAAGAGGTACATGCAGTAGGTTGTTTCGACAATGAAGATTGTTATGGTAAGTAAATATATATATTTTTTTACTCTCGTGCAAGGTGGGACTATGAGACCGTTTATTGGTTGGACCAAGTCGAAAATGAACCAATTTGATTTTTGTTTTTTTTTTTTTTATTATTATTTTAACTGATATTTAGTCCATTTTTTTGTTTTAAATATATAAAAAAATGAATAACTAATGCTCAAGATTCTTAAGATACGTCAAAATCTATATACTTATAAAGATTTATAAGAACGGCTGGACCAATTTGTGCTTTTGAATTTGTCTTCGTATGGAATAGGCAAATAAGTGTGAAGAAAATTGAAAAATGGTATCAAGCTAGTATTTCAAATTTAAACCGGGAATATAGGCTACTTTTTGCCCTAACATTTCACGGGAGCGTAGCCCCGGGCAAAAGCTAGTTTACTATAAAGTACCTGTCTTATGTCAATTTTGGTATAATGTGCATCACGCATAGACGTTTGGATCTATTTAGCAATCTACAGGAGAGGTCTATGTCCAGTAATGGAGTCTTTGCAGTTGAAATGATTGATTCGTGCATACCGTTTTCTTTATTTATACCGAACTAGCAACCCGCCCCGGCTCTGCATGGGCATAAAAACCTTCCTCTTAAAACACTATCTATTAAAAAAACCGCATCAAAATCTGTTGCGTAGTTTTGAAGATTTGAGCATACAAAGGGATATAGGGACAGAGAAAGCAACTTTGTTTTATACTATGTAGTGATAGTACCTATAGTAATTTTCCCGCTATCATTGAGTATATACATACATACTAAGTATACCTAAATATTATCCTATCTTATCGTACATACGGTATGGGTGACATTTGCATTATTATTTATCATATAGAACATCAATAGGCCAATATCAAAATGTTTATATATCTAAAAGTATATATTTTTCGTAAAAACTGATATTCTACGTGTAAAACGTGAGCTGTCCGTCGGTCTGTCGATATGTCTGTCAACTAGCTGTGTCTCATGAACCGTATTAGGTATGAAAATTGAATTTTCATAGGTTTTGCAATTTTCTAATTGTAATTAACTAATATTTGATTTATTTCGATTCTTTGCCTGGCTTCCACCGCGAGTTGAAAGGAAAGCTTCATACATATAGTCTGTGCAATTTTAAAACATAGCATGAGACTAATTTTTCAGGAGCGAGGAACGACTTCTCCACTATGTGCGCGTGTCGCATTTGAAATATTAAAGTTATGTTGACAGCAGTTAGCCAAAAAGTTGCGGTAGGAATATCCTTGGCTTTAATGTGAATATATTATTTATCATATATTTCTAATAGTGCACGTTAGAAATCACTCACTAAGGTTAAACTTGTTTTAGACGTGTAAATGATAAGGCACCAAATAACAATTTTGAAACCTAGCATAGACCGCTATAATCATGAAACATAGATTTTTATGAGAGCTACATATTAGTAAATTTTTCCGCCAGTAAAGGAGAGCGAAAATAACAAATTGGGCTTAAAGAGTTTGACATGTTTTTTTTAAATGTATTGAATAATATGATATCCTCCAATCACAATTGGATGTTGTTCCATTGAGAAAGACTTCAGCTCGGGTCATTCCTCGCTCATTTTTGTCGTTGAAAAATCTAACCTATATTTATTTATTTAACATAGCTTAGTCTTTTTTGGGAGTATGTTCTGCTAGCCATATTAATATATTCAATCTTCCAAATTTTAGCCAAATCGGTTCTGCCGTTTTTTTGTGAAAGAGTACCTAACAAACATACTCACTCACATACTCACTTACAAACTTACGCGTTGAGTGTGTTTTATTCACGGAGATTTTTCTGTGAATTTTTTTATCTAGTTCATAACGCGCGGTGGATTTTATTTTCAGAAGTTAATAAAATGGAACCACACACGAGCCATGCAGTCTTGCACTTAACCAATTTTACTGAAACTCGTATTATCTTCTTCGCAGATTGTGATTTTGGCTTTGGTGGCGATGGCCTCAGCACAGGGTAAGTGCCTAGAAATATTCATCATCGGAGCGTGTTTCTCGGTTGCTTTCTTAGCTCTCCCGTTAGAGAATAGAATGAAATACTGTTCCTTTATGTATGGTGGTATAATACCAGGCAAGTAAGTTGACCACAAACGGAAGGTGCGAAAGGCTTCAAACTTTGTATGAAAATCGGCTACTGCGCATTCAAGGACATTTCAGTTTCTTGCCAACTTACATGCCGCGAACTTTACTAGTTATAGGTACTTATCTTACAATGGAGCGGCTACTGTAACCCATTTTATGAGGAAACCAGACCAATAATACGTTAGTACTATGATTCATTCTTTGTCAATAAAATCAAAAAAATAATAATAGTCTTTGTGACCAATACGCAAATTAAGGGGAATCAGAAAAAAAAGTACAAAATGTGTTCAAATAAAAAGTTTCTGATTTTTTTTATAATTTGGCGCAATTTTCATAGTTTTTCTATCCGTATAAACCTTGTACAATAAAAAAAAATGAGGAATTAAATCGGTTCAGTTGTTCTTAACACATTGGTGGACAGTTTTGAAAACACAATAGAAGTTTAGACGTAATGTGTCCAGCAACGTGTTAAGTTATAGTGTGACCAAAAGAAATACTTAGGTATTCGTATAGCAATATGAGTGTTCTGTAGTAACGTATATTGAATATTATTATTTTTTCAGGGAACATTGGAACCGGTCCAAGTAAGTAATACATATGGCCTAGTTGGTAATTTGATCAAATATTTGTTAAATATAAATAACTACTTAACATGTAGATGTAAATCACTTTGTTATTAACTTTTAAGATTATGTTTTAGTCCGTCTACCTGCTTTTTCATCTCCACTTTGCATCGTCTTTTCCATATAAAATGATTAAAAACGTATTTTGTGTTAGTTGCTGAATATCAATATCATAAATCAATGTATTTTTATTTTATTGTAATAGATGTAATACTTAAACGAATAATTTATTGATTAAACACTTTTATTATTAACCTAGCATTTTAATTTATTTTTTTATCGTTACAGTTGTCGATCCTGGTTTTTACCAACCATCGAACCGTAAGTACTTATAATAGGCTGGCTTTTCTTAATTAAATATATTTTTTTAGTATAGATATATATAATAACATATATTTTCTATTTTCAGCAAACATAGGATCTGGTCAAAGTAAGTACAAACCACACAAACACAATAGTAGGATATGTAGTTTAATTACAATTTATAATTATTAAAATCTAGCTACGTTTTTGCTATTCCTGCATTAAATTGTAGTGTATTTCGTTTGATTTTGGCCACTACAAGTCTAACCACCAATAATTGTTTTTGCCTAAAAAACGAAACCGACTTCAATTCCTCAACTAAAAAGGATGAAATAATTGTTGTTTAAATATTCTTCATACCAAACATTTGAATAAATCTGAAGTCGGTGCCGGTTCTTTTAATAAAATATGCTAATTAACGAGCAGCTAGTCAACGAATTCGTAAAATTGGCACCAACTTCAAATTTATTAAAATGTTTGATAAGCATATTTAAACAACAATGTTTTAATTATTTCATCCTTTTTAGTTCAGGAATTGAAGTCGGTTTCGTTTTTTTTAGGCAAAAACAATTATTTTATACTTTTTAGTTTTGAATACGCAATGCCTTACAACTAAAAAGTTGTAAACACTTGCATTTTGAAAAGTCGGGTAAACGTCATCAGCGTCGTCTCACCTTATTGACATGGAATATATCAAAAACTACCCAAATCGCAATAAAACTTGAAGAGTTTCCTCGATAACTCCATGATTCCATCATCAGATCCTGATCTGATGACTATGGAACCAACTGGAAAACATACCCTTTCTAACAAAAAAAGAATTTTACAAATCGATTTAGGGGCCTTCGAGTAATCGAGCAAGATATATTGCAATCAAAAAGTTGTAAATACCTCGCATTTTTGAAAGTGGGTTAAATTTTTCATCATTGTCTCACCTTCGTCTCACCTTACTAACATGGAATATATCAAAAAATACCCATGCCCAATACAAAACTTGAAGAGTTCCCTCGATTTCTCCATGATCCCATCATCAGATCCTGACCTGCTGAATATGGGACTAATTGGAAAGTATAGCCTACCGAACTAAAAAAAAACTTTTCAATTCGGTCCAGACGTCTTCGAGTAATCCGGTAACATACATAAAAAAAAACATACTGACGAATTAAGAACCTCCTTCTTTTTTGAAGTCGGTTAAAAAATAAAATAAAACTAGGTTGATTAGGTACCACACGTTTCTCAGATTTTGATAAACCTGATTATGATGATTCATTCAAAAACTCTAGCAACTAATTTAGCAACATCCTGAGTTCCAGGGTGTCGATTCTGCTAACGCTAAATCACAATCGTGTCAAAATAGTGTTTCAATGGTAGTGCTTTTTTACACACTAGTTACAAGAAATGTATATAATTTTTTATATCACTTCTGATGATCACACCACACACTAAATTCACATCACATCATACTGTCATAACTCTTGTAAATAGTGTGTAAAAAGCACTACTATTGAAACACTATTTTCATACGATTTTATTTTAACGTTAGCAGAATCGACACCCAGAACCGTAGACCAAGTGGCAGACCACGCAAGAGATGGCAGGATGACCTAAACAAATTCTAAATGGCAACAAGCGGCGAGTCACCGAGACACGAAGGGAGGCCTTTGCCCAGCAGTGGGACATTTAAGGCTATTAAAAAAATTATGATTCATAACAGCCTCACTTTTTCCTATTTTACCTTTAAAAATAGTTTATAAAAACAGATTAATATTTGAAAAAGTTCGCCATTATTAAAAAAAAAATATTTTTACATTTATATTTATAGTTTACTTAAACTAGAAAACCCTAAATAAAAATTTTGTTGCAGTCGTTGATCCCGGCTTTTACCAGCCCTCAGTCAGTGAGTATATTTTTTAACCACTTACACCCGTCAAACTCCACTTAACCTCACTCGACCTCAGTGGTCTTCATAGTCAACACTAGCTTCCTCACCTTGAGGAAATTCCTTATTGGAGGTGAGGATCGAACTGTTAAATAAATGGTAGGTCGAGGGGTGCCTGTAGGAAGTCTCGATTATGGTTTTATACCAAAATATAGAAAATGAAATGAGTTCTCTCTTTGAAAATTGTGATCATAGATTAATATTTTTGTGAATTACGAAATTTTTAGAAGGATAGTGAGGTGTATTAGAGTAAATAATATGACTAGAGTGTCCTCAAGAAAACAATTGAGAATACCATTTTGAAAGAAAGTTGGAGGAAATTCTTAAAGCGTCGTCGAATGAGGTTGAGTAAAGGCCACCTATGAGGTAACGGGTATAAGGTTTAAGAATGCTTAAAAATGTGTACCGCGAAGTGTCTACCGCGGTACACTGGTATAAATAAAATTAATCCAAAATGTTTTTTTTTATAGATGGACCGAACACCTACCCATACAGACCAAGTAAGACTTACCACTTTGTACTATTCCTTTTCATTAAAATTATCAATAGCATTTTAATATAAGTAATCTATGTCTGTAATTTATTTATTCTGAAATCCCAACTAACATTATAAATGCGAAAGTGAGTTTGTATATTTGTTTGTTTGTTACCTCTTCACGCCCTATCTACTGAATCAATCTTCCTGAAATTTCGCATACACATAGCTAGGAGTATTGAGAAGGGCATATACCATCCCGGGAAAAAGCACTGTACCCGAGGGAAATTCATGCGGGCGAAGCCACAGGTGAAAGCTTGAAATCATGTAAATACCTACCCGCACGGAATCGCAAAAACTACCTTACTATACCCGTCGTCATCGTCAAAATTAAAATGAAAAAAATTATTTATTCATTTTAATTTAAATTAACTCTTTTTCAGGTGATGGCGTCGGTCGTGGACGTTAACCGGAATACTCACTGAACTACATTATGATAATATGGTTTATATACTATACCTATGAATATGTATTGTTATATAGTTGTCATAAAATAACAACATAAATAAATAATAATAAGCTTACTCGTAATTTATTTCGCTTTTGCTAATATTTGTACTTCGTTAATAAAAATGCTATTTTTGTAATGTATGACATAGCAAAATCGGTGACTCGAATGATTTTCATTCTTCATAATCGGTGACTCAAACAATGAATAACTCGTTTACCAGTTTTCGGTGAGTCAAAATACTTCTCAAAAGTCAACACTCCTACCAGTCGGAAAGGAATAGTATTTGAAATTGAGGCGGTTTTAAAGAACTCAGACACCCGGGTGTGCATGGCCGATTGTCCATGTCACCTTCACTAAATTATGATTACTTGAAAAGTAAGTTGAGACCTCTAGAATTCAACTAGTCGCCAGTAATGGTCATTGGTCGCCATTAGTGACATTTATATCTTGAGCTCCTTCGTGCTTCAGAAGGCACGTTAAGCCGTTTTTCCCGGCTGTTAAGGTTATATCAGATGCCTTAAGCAGCCTGAAAAATCTGACAGTGTCGGCCACTAACATGTTCCTATATGTAGGTCTGTTTTCTCTATATAAAAGGGTCACGGAGGTCAGACGGCAGTCGCTTCATCGTAATAACCAGTACCGCCAAATAAGGACTATGATTAACAGCGTACCCTGGGCTCTGAAGCGTAAGCTGAAGATGCAACCGGGAAACACGATCGGATAAAGAAGTAGACCCCATTGCTAGCCACGGTATACCTATCTGATTTACGTTTGCATAAAAAAATAGGCAGTAGGTATATAGTTAGAAAAAGTCCTGAGATATTGGCTCTCCAATTCTCTGATTTTTTTATGTACTTATGTAGCTTTAGCAAAATCTACTAAAGAAATCTAAGAAGAATAAGTGCAGGGCATGCTCTCAATTTTAAACTTAAATTGAATACCCAAATTTAAAGAGAAATGTTTAAGATAACATTATGAAAAGGTTTATTAGATGTGTGATGAAAGGAGGTAATGCAATCCTTTAGTTAAGGCGCATTGGGCAAGGCATACCTGCCATCTATTTTTCTGATGCATCAGCTCAACTAAACACACATTTTAGAAAGGCAACTAAGAAATTCCATACAAAATCCTAACGCGGTCGCTAGCGTCTGCGTTTATAAAATCTCATACTGAAGTAAAGGCAACTGACGTCTCTTCGTTCATAAAATCCAAACTTGAAATCCCATTAAGCCAAAATTATCGGAATTAAGAAACAACAATAGGTAATTGGTTTGTTTAAATATAATATTTGCTAAGAACCAAGGTGGTATCTATGAGTATATAACTAAGACGCCTTATAAGCATTCCACTTGAGGCTCGACAAGACAGTTATGAATATGAAGGCTTTTGCGGTGAGTTAAATAAATCTGATTAAATATTCAAAAGTTTTTTGTTATACTAATCAATGAACTCTCATAGAAGCGAAGACTTACAATTTTTAAGTACCTACTTAAGACTCTCGCGCTTTTATTAGTACGTCTTAATCTAGGCAAAACTTAGGGATAAAAATAAAAAATAACAACTAATCTATGTTACCTATTTTTTACACATAAATATATCTACAGATTGACAGTTGACCTTGCACCAAAGAATGTCGAATCGCGCGCGAGGCAATGTTTTTTTTTAAATCTATGCATTGCACCATTTGTACCACAGAACAGAGAAATTATCCGAATAGAAATGTTTTGACGCGGATAAGTTCAGGATTAGTTTGGCAGCGTATTCTCTCTTCAATTAATACATGTAAACCCATGTAAACCAGACCACACTTTATTAGAAATGTATTACGTAGTTTACAACAAAGCCACCTTATATTATCGACCAATAACAATGGCAATAAATGACGCTATCAAATTCCCTACCAATTTTTCCTGTGTGAAACGTTGGCTTGCAAGCCAAACTAGTGACACGTTTTTCGTGCGCTATGCATGCCACTTCTTGTTAATATACGTATTACTAAATTCTGTGCCTTGCACACTATACTCTTTGTCTCTAGGCCTTTGACATGGTTTCTTTTTAACAGTTCAATCGTACAATTTGTAGACAAACAGGCATACCCACCACACCACACCTGGTACCCCTAGTATGAGTTTTTCTTAACGCAGACGCTAGCGACTGCGTTAGGATTTTGTATGGAATTTCTTAGCTGCCTTGCGTCTGTGTTAAGATAAACTCATACTAGGTGGCACTGATGGTTAGTAGTCACCGTAGCCCATGGACGCCTATAACAACAAGAAGTGTCACGTACGCATTGCCAACCCTTGACATCTATTTTGTCATATTTTTATCAAGAACTAACGCTTAAAACAATTAGTCGATGACTTTAATCTTATTATCTTTAAGGATATTGATAAAAACGTCGTTTTCAATTTAGTATTGCGCTGAAATTAGCAAAGTAAGATAGTTAACAAATTTTACAAAATAATTGTGAATTCGTGACCTTTTAACTTGTTGATTAGGTAAAAGAGTGTTAATTAGCTGAAACTGATTATTGTGGCTTTTTATGAGGGCTTATAACTGATTTGTAGTACATTTTAAAGACTGCATTTATCATTAAGTTCTTATAACCACTAGTTGAACCTTTGATTATTTAGGGAATAAATAATTAAAGAACTGAACGAAACTTAACTATAGTCTGTTTTAGTTAATTCACCTTTTTGATATGTAAATCATACTTTATTCAATCCATTCTTCCATATGTTATTTTTTGTCTTGTAAATATATTAAATTAAAATTCTTCCATATTATATTGTCAATACTTTCATACTAAATTATACATGCGATTTTTTTTGTACCTGTCTGTCTGTTGAGCTTTCACGGCTTAACTGATTTACCAATTTGGATGAATATTGGTATGGATACAGGAGTAAAACGTAGGCTAATTTTGGGCGCAATATAATTAAAAGCTCAATTATGTGTATCTGTTCAGTCATAAAATAACATCATGCTTTATTTATTGTTGTGAACTAGAATATATGTTATTTGGCTATGTTTAGTAGTAATTAGTTAGCTTCTTAAATTCAATAAATTCCAAAGATGAACATATTCTAACAAACATACAAATCGCTTCGGTTTTTAAGGAATCATAATACGTTATTTGATTATTTTAATTTATTATATTATTTATGTATTCGTATAGTAGTAGCATAGACTCTACTCACTCTCAGTTTCTATTTTCTTGATATTTTTTTTAATCTTTTTATGTGATTTCCTTCAATGAATCACAAGACACTATCCTGCTAACATTCCACAAAAATCTGAGTTATCTTATCAGTGAAAAGATGATGAATACTTACTATCTGAGAAAATCAATATTTCCATTCCAGTATATAAACAACTACGTATATAACAAAAAGTAACTTATTATTTAGATACTTTTGGAGCAAAGTTAATATAGAATTTACGTAGATTATTATATTGTTTAAATTTCAAGATGATACTTTCCTCTTGGCAGATTGTTATCTTGGCTTCGGTAGCCATGGCCACACCACAGGATAGAGGTATGTACTTAGGCACATCACTACATAGTATAAAAAGAAGTCGCTTTCTCTGTCCCTATGTCCCTTTGTATGCTTAAATCTTTGAAACTACGTAACGGATTTTGACGCGGTTTTTTTAATAGATAGTGTGATTCTAGAGGAAGGTTTTCATAATTATATAATGTGAACATTCTGGAAAAAAAAATTAAAAATGGTTATAATTTTTTTAAGTTTTCAATAGTATATGTACCTACGCAAAAATTTTTTTTTCGAAATTATTAGAAATTTCTAGTGCTTATATATATTTTTTTTCTTGTTAAGTAAAAAAATATCAAAACAAATAAAAATTTGCCTTTCGAAGTACGGAGGAATTCAAAATGGAAATGCCACTAATGGCGACCAATCCAAGACAGGCCGCTCTAGCCCTCATTTGACATCACATGATCGTTGCTGAGAATATTAGTTATAACTATTACCGATTTTGTCATTTGTATTATTCTCTAAATTAATCAAGAATTTATAATGTAAATACCTGATAAATCGATAAAAAATATTTTATATCTCAGTAATGTACCTATTTTAACTTTCAGTACACGTCGTCGACAACGCCCCGGGCCAGAGTGAGTTTATTTGTACACGTACAGTGCGCTGCAGAGAAATATGACCCCCTTTCAATAGTGATACTTGTGACATGGGGGTCAGATTCCTCTACAGCCGACTATACAAACCCAAATTATTTTAATTTTTACATAAATTGTTTTCCATAACAGGCATTTTTTTTTATTGACAATTAAAATTAAATGGATAGATTCATGTATTTTATTAGCGAATAGCAGTCTGACCCGGCTCTACCCGTGGTGCATACATAGCTTATGTCACTCAGGGTGAATGTAGCTTTCCAATGGTGAAAGAATTTTTCAAATCGCTCCAGTAATTTCGAAGCCTACTTGAAACAATTAAACAAACAACCAATTTCCTCTTTATAACATTAGTAGTACGTATGGATTGCGGACTACTTAGTCTGTGGTAAAATAAAGTATGTAAGGATTGAAAACCTTTAGCAGTTTATTTTTAAATCTTATTATGTCCTTTTTAGATTCTCTTTTTTACATTTTCAAATATTATAATTATTATAAAAATAAAACATTTAAAAATATAAAAACAATTATTATTATTTCAGTCGTTGATCCCGGTTTCTACCAACCATCTAATCGTAAGTAAAAGAGAAATAAATGTTAACAAAAAAAATATAGTTAAAATTACTTTGATGTTCTTTAATTCTTTTTTGTATTTCAGCTGACATATCAATAGGAACTGGACCAAGTAAGTACAAATATAATTATTTAAAATAACATATACTAATAACTGCTAAAAATAATGAATATGCACAACTAACTATACATTTTTTAATAGTTATTTTTTTGGGATATTATCTGCATTATATTTATTGTCTATGGCATTCACCCTGGAAGAATTGATGAGTTTTTGGAGGGAAAGTAAACTGTCGCTATGTCCGCGCTGTATTTAATTTCCAAAACTTAGGTTTTTTCGAGTGTTTGTGCATAATATTGGTGGATTATTATTCGCAGTGTTCGTGAACAAGCGTGAGTGTTGGGAAGTGATACAGTGTCGATTACGTGACTTTTTATCTTTGTCACCAAAATCTCCATGATATAGCTAAGTGAAATTTTTCACCGCTTCACTTAGCCATCTGACTCAGACTAGACTTACTTACTTGACTGGACTTGACTATTGACTTGAAATTTTTGACTCGACTGACATAAGTAGGACTGAAGAAGATTAATAAATTCAAGAAAGGCCTTAAAGGACTAGATTCCATGGCCGTATAAACTATTCAAAAAAAAAAAATGGAAGAATTGATCAAGTTTATTTGGAATTTAGGGAACCTTTGTTTAATTAACCAAAAATTCATTTAAACATATATTTTTGTTACAGTCGTCGACCCTGGATTTTACCAGCCCTCAAACCGTAAGTATCATTTCTTTCATGAAATCTTTATATGTAGTTCTTATTTTTTTTTTTTTAATTACTAAAAAAACAATAATTAAACGGCAGTCGTTGGGTATGGTAGAAATATGAGCGAGTAGGTACAACTCTTTGTGCTTACTAAAACAACTCATTGACAAAATATTGCATTATGTACTAAGATACAAAAAGTTTACAATACTTTTACATTGTAGTAAAAGAGGAAGACCAAAAAGGAGATAAATGGATGGTGTGAAAGAAAATATGAGAAAATAGGGTGTGATGAAGGAAATGGGTATCAAAAGATCTAAATGGAAAAACTTTCTATGTCGACCCCACATAAGAAAGTGAGGTAGGGTAAAGGAAAAGATTACCAACTTAAGAAACTTTAATGTACCTTTTTATTTTTCAGCCAATCTGGGAATAGGAAATGGTCCAAGTAAGTACCTGCCATAATATTTTTTATACATACCTACTAAAATGATAATACTCCTGTATATCGTGTGATTCGACCTCATGCTGCTTTCACACTTGGCTATTCGCGTATTTGTCAAAATATTCGACGAATAGGCAAATAGTGCAAATTACACAAAAGTTTTGGCAAATATACCGTCCACACATGATCAAATAGGCAAATATTCGAATACAAATAGCAGCATCACAAGAAGCATGTATGTGACATAGCTATTGTTGGTTTGGTACAATAGTCTTTAGGTGAAATTATTGAAAACACCTTGTAAACTAACATAGAAAATCATTTTAAAAAACTAAGATCCTGCGTTTTACGTAAACCAAATCTATAATTCCAAGTTTTAGAGTTTTTTTGTTTGGTTTTCGCACTTTTTTCAATGGCGTCGCAAAGTTTTCTGTGCTTCGACCTAACCGAAACTCGTATAAATAGAACTTAAACTGATATAATTGTAAAATCTAATTATCCTTGTTTCAGTCGTTGACCCTGGATTTTACCAGCCCTCAAACCGTAAGTGTTTTTTACTTAAAAATATAATTGGGTATATATTGCAAATATCTATAGCTGAGCACTTGCTAAGCTTACATATCCATCAACCACTGATGACCATACTAGTTATATTCTATACTATTTTATTTTAACTAAATACAAATATATATAAATATATACTTTGTTATGATATTATTTCTTTTTCAGCCAACTTGGGACCCGGACAGAGTAAGTTTCTTTTTGTTATGTTGTTACGGTTGTGTCGATATTTACCCCCGTTAACGTTTGTTAAGCCCATTTTAACTAAAATATGTTTTGTCTCTTTTTCTCTTACCTGACACTTCACATGAAAGAAAGTGATGCAACACATTTTAGCTAACATAGGCTAATGGTTTGGTGTTTATTAATTTCAAATTTGTTTATAATTACAGTAGTCGATCCTGGTTTCTATCAACCTTCAGGCAAGTATTTTAATTTGTTTATCTGTGTAATTAAATTGACAAAATATTTTTTAATAAAGTAATTAATTTTCCAAAATTTTGTTTGCGCGCTATTTGAGATAGATGAAAATTATATTTCCTTCGATTTGTACCATAAACGAGGAAGGAGAAACCGCTTGTAGATTCTTAGTTTATCTCGATGTCAAATTAGTACTTAGATATTTCTCAAACCAACACTTTTGTAGTGTAATCCAGAGGTCAATTAAGTATGTATAGGTATATGTAGGTAGGGCTGGTTGTTACGTTATAACGTAACAACCAGCCGCTTTTCCAGTAAACACATCGGAGCATAAATGAATTTTCTGCAAAAGGCATTATAGAAATAACTTGATTTGAAATTAATATTGGTGTAAATATTTGCATTCCTCTCATTCCAGGTCCAGCATACCCTGGTTATCCACCAAGCCTCTACCGTAAGTAGATTTTAAAATGGTTATTGAATTAATCGTCATTATAACAGAAGTACAACAGCCACAAAAGGCTTCCCCGAAAAATCATAGAGGGCTACACAGTAAGCTTGAATCCTTTGCTCCTTAGACAATCTGGAAACCATGTTATTAAAAAGCTTAAGAGCAAATAGTCTGAAAGATGCTACCTCTGATATCGATTATAATAAAAGTGAATAAATTTGATTGAATACCTAATAATAATAATTTCTTTCTTTTCCAGCTAACCCTGGATATCAGCCTATCAGTAAGTACTGTAGCAATACATCAATACAAACTAAGTATACCAATATGTATACAAAGTATATTCTTAGTCGCTATCCGCATCTGCTACTTCTATCAAAAAATATTATTTTCAGCAAAAAATTCTTCGGAAAGATTTAATACTTTGGGGCTAACTCGATCTTTGTGATTTTTCCCTTGTAGGTATTTATTTATTTATACATTACAACTACTTTTGCAGTAATGAAAAACTAGTTGAATCGTTGAGGGTAAAACAAAAACAGTTAGTTGATATAACGCCCACCTCTACTCTGCGCCATATTTCATCAAACTCGGTATAGTGGTTTAGCTACTTTAGCATCTGTAAATAGCATAATAAGGCTGAAAATTTTGTTTGTTTGAATGCCTATAACTCTGGAAATTCTATACCCATTTGAAAAAATATTTTTGCATTTGATTACTCAATTCCCGAGGAAGAATACAAGTACCTATCACAACAGGCGGGTGAAACCACGATGTACTAGTTATTATTTTTTTGTGCAGGCACAGGACCCGCTTATGTACAAGACCCACCACCACCCCATTGGAGTCAAAGTAAGTACCTTATTTATTTATTTTTTTATTTATATTCTTAAACACACTAGCAGCATATAAAGCTGATGCGTGTGCATCTTAAGTTTGGAGATTTTATACTTTGTCTAATCTATTTTTAAAAGCGTTGACTGAAGGTGCAGCGATGACACTCTCGGGGAGCCTGTTCCAGTCCGTGACCACACGGTTAGATAAAAAAATGTTTTTTTGGCTTTCTTTTAGCTATTGTGCGACACAGTTTTAAAGAATGTCCTCTCAAGTGATAATTATTCGAAAGCTGAAACATATTGCGCAGTTCTGGTGCATCATAATGCCCTCTTAGTATTTTAAAAGTCTCAATCATGTTGCCTCTCTGTCTACGACACTCTAGTGTTGTTAAATTGAGTTTCTTTAACCTCTGTTCATACCGAAGTAAAATATATTTTGTTCTGTACTAAACTGTCTCATAATCTCGTTTTCACGCATATATTAAAAAAATTGCCTCGCGTCAAAACCGCGCGTGATTCCAAACGAAAACGAATATAGAATACACAGTTGTGTCTTAGAGCACGCTATCCGCTAAACACAATTACTTAATTCATACTTCCATACTAATATTATATAGTTAAATGCGAAAGCCTGTCGGTCTATCAATCTGTCTGTTACGATTTCACGGCTAAAATGCAGGACCGATTTTGATAAAATTTAGTATGGATATAGTTAAGGACCAGGGTTTAAACAAAGGTTTTGGCTGCGATATAACCGAGACACATGCGGGCGGACCCACGGGCTGCAGCTAGTATACTTTTTGGTTAAGACAACCGCAGCAATTAATTGTATCTACGTCGCGTCGTAGAGAGTTGTTGGGATCCAACAAAAGGTTCATCATTATTATACGACCGACCGCCTGCCTGACATCAACCCTCCTTGAAAATGTTGTTGCTTGGACCAACTATGCAAAAATACCTAGAAATAATTGGTACCAGGAAAGTGCGAATATTTTTTTGGCAGTATTTTCCTGTTGACACAGATTGCGTAGATACAGGTGTGTGCTAGCTAAATCATAAATTAAATATAGTTTAAACACTGCCCGCTAAGGTGTGCATTTGCATACAATATTTAAAAAAAAAGTTTCGCTTGCTTCAAATTTCACATAGAGCTAATAAAACGAGAAATACCGAGAGAAAGTTAGTGGTAAATTTCTTATGTATTTACTGACTAGAATGTTTTTCCTAATATAATGGTGGGATGTTTTCGTGGTACTGATTCAGGTAAGGTTTTCGTGTAGAAAATTCCTGATGGCGGTTACTTAGGAATGCAGTTATTCGTGTTTCACTGTACGTGATTACGTTATCGACTCACAAGAGGAATCAGAGCTCGCCACTATTATTATACCATATCGATTGAATAAATAAATAAATATATCTATTAATTTAGACAAACTTTGTACGATCTTTATTGCATGTCTTGTTTACCTATGTGTTTGTTACATTTAGAAAATAGCTATATGTCATACTCTAGAAATAAGTAACAATGTAAACAAATGTTGGTAAACCATTATAAATAAATAAATAAAAAATATATATATCCATACTAATATTAAAAATGCGAAAGTCTGTTTATCTGTCTGTATGTCTCACTTTCACGGCTAAACTGCTGAACTAATTTAAATAAAATTTTGGTATGGATATTATTAAGGACCAGAGGCCAAAAATGCTACATTTGGGCGCGATCCCACCCACATAAGCTAGTATATAATAAATACATTAAAAAAATTGCGTATTTCTGTAATATCATTAATTTGTCACTTCATTATTTGTCCAATCTTTTGTTTGAGGATGTGTAATATTTGTCGACTGTCGAACAAAGAATAAACTGCAAACACGGCAAGTCATTAATGATTGAATTATTATTCAAACAATTAAAAATCATTTGTGTGTGTGAATAAAATACATAGTAAGGCTAAAAAATAATGAAAACTAATGTATTAAATGATTAATTTTTTTACTAGTGCGGAATTTCTATCTTGAGCTCCTCCGTCTATTGGTCCCATTATCGCTATAAATATGAAATAACGCGGAAGCTAAATAGACAATATCGCAATCAGCTGCCTCCGTGGTCCTGTGGTATATGTGCCTTTAGACCCGGGGGCTGTGGGTTTGATTTCCACGGGAAGCATACTTTGTTTAGTTGATTCTAGTTTGGTTAGATAGGACTTGCTTCGTGGATAGGACATTGCAGGCGTAAATCACCTGATTGCTTGATAATAAAGAATGATTGGTGCTTCGGAAGGCACGTATAAAGGAGAATAAATAATTAAATTTGGCGTTTGTCCCTGGTGCCAACTGGTACTCGAACCACGTCAGAGGCCGAAAGGTGGTTTCAAAGATCTTTGACACCAGGGTGACACGAAATGATGACGATGATTGCGAGCTTCCATAGTAGCTCAAGTCGTGGGTCGAGCTTCAATTCAAACAGACAGCAATAAAGCTTGAGCTTTCATCGACTTCAAGGCTCACGAAGCTCGAGCCTTAAAAGGCTCTAAACACTATTTAGACCTGGGTTGACTCCTTAATTTCCTAAATGATCTTCCCTCCACCTCCCATTACCTCTACTCTACCAACCTCTCGGTTATACGAGCCGAATCTAGGGAGATTGCACTGTACTAGCATTTCGCATCTCTTTCCAGTCGCACCTGCTTGATCTCCCTACAAGTTCTCTATAGTGTCGCCTATCTATGCAATCATTGCATTATAATAACTCTCCCCCATCTATAGGGGGCTTACGTTCACACGTACGCCTCGCTTGCCTTCTCGGCCAGAGGCCAGCTTCTGTCTTCTAGGTCTTTGAGTTTGTCTCAGTTTCAGTTTTTCTCTTCCTCTTCTTTGTCTACTACTTTCTCCTACTCTTGATGTGCTCCTACTCTTAATGTGCTCCTACTGCCCTTCCTAAATGATCTATTATTGATGCATTATGGCTAAATTGGCGGTATACACCAACAACTGCATTACTGCAACCACAAAAGGTCCACTGCTGGACATAGGCCGATTAAAAGTAGACCACGTCCTGCATCTTCCTGCGCTCATAATAAGGTCGTCAAGACTATCATTTGCTGGTTGACTGGAATATACCCCTTCTACTACTATGTGTCTATGTCTACTATGTGTTTGTATATGTCTACTACATGTGTGTGTATATGTCTACTATGTGTTTAACAGGAATTTTAATGTCGTTTAATTTATTTATTTATTGTAAATTAAATACAACGGGTTTTTAATCAATTACAGTATTTAAAATGCTAGGTAGAACGCATAGTTAAATATACTTTATGTACATTTTTATGTCAGTACCTACAACAGATTTAACTAATAAATATATGAACGTAAAACTTATACACAAGTCGAGTCACATTTGTTGTTCTCGCAATATATAATATTATCGGTTATTTGTCGCATAATTTACTAATATATTAACTGTTTCAGCCCTGTACCCATCTGGAGTCGCTCGGGGTGGCCAGAACTAAAAGTGGTGATAGCTGTTGATGACATCATACTCAGAGAACTATACATACGTAAAATATATTTTTACCGGGTCATGACTGTTATATACAAATGGTAACAAAAAAATCTAAATTAAATATTTTTATGCGCACGAAGTCGTTGGCAAAAGCTTGTAGATAATATATAAGTATAAATAAATATTTCTTTATAACAATAGTATTTCGATTATGTAACCTTTTAGAACGTAATAACTAAAAACAATTAAGCAATCAACTCTGCACTCACTGGTGTCGGAATTTCTCTACAACTTTAAGACCGCAAGGTAGCAACCAACCTTGATTTGATGTGCAGCCGCGCGAAATAATCTTACACATCGAAGTCCGATAAAATCCTTTCTATGTATCATTTCATGGTTGTTTGGTGGCGTTGTCCCCCTGTGGGGGCCAACGACACAAATTATATAAATCATTCCCGTAGGCCACCAGTTGTGGCAATTATAGTAGGAAACCACGGGAATGATTGCTACTCATGTAACCTACTATTTGAGAATGACTTGAAAAAGAAAGATATCTAATTCAACGGTGAGATATTTTTGGTACTATTTACCCATCATATCTTGTGGAAATTTCTGCCAATCATTTTAAATTAGGTCTTTCTGTTCATAACTCAACTACTACAGTAATATCCGCAAATGAGTTTTTTTTTAAACTAGATGGCGAGAAGATAGTCGATAGGTTCATTCCTGTCGACTACATATTTGTCACTAAACATATATATATTTATTTTGGTGCAATAAAGAGTTTTTACTTACTAACATAGTGGACAATTGTGGCCCTGAAGTTTACTCT
Organism: Apomyelois bistriatella; assembly: GCA_947044815.1. NCBI lineage: Eukaryota > Metazoa > Arthropoda > Insecta > Lepidoptera > Pyralidae > Apomyelois > Apomyelois bistriatella. The sequence continues at coordinate 3,808,214 of OX345705.1, forward strand.
TATTTGGCTTCGAACGAGGAGAAAGAAAGATGATCTATAGAGTCACGGAGTGGACTCTCAGACCCGGACCTACCCAACTCAATTTCATTCACCAACGCCCATCATATCCGTTGTCACGGGCCTATCAAATTAAAAACTCAACTTTTTGCTCTCCTACCACGGTCTAATTATCTAGTTATTGTGGTATTTAATTAGTTTCCTGTTAATGATTTCAATGATTATCCAATTTGCGACACGCTGGCTTCCTATGTCCTCTCGAGATATAAATGGATGGTGGGATTTTTCTCTTCAAGTCCTTCTTTAGAGTTCACATCTGTCTGTACCTAATGATGGGGAAATTTAAGGTGAGTGGTTTTAATCATTATTACTTTTCACTCAAAATATATTTAAGTATGCAATATTCCCACTGAAGTCAATTAACCGACAGATGGGGTATCCTCGTTAAAAAATAATTTATGAAGACATCAAATAATTCACTAATCACTACATAGTATAAAACATAGGCGCTTTCTATGTCCCTTTGTATCCCTTTGTAAATCTTAAAAACTACGTTTTTTTTAATAGATAGAGTGATTCAAGAGAAGGTTTTTATGCCCATGCGAAGTCGGGGCGGGTCGCTAGTTACTAAATAAAATAAGCAGGAAGGCCGACCCTATGCTCTTAAGCAACCTAGTTAAAGATAAGATGGATAAGAGAGAGATAACACTAAATAAAATCTAATGCCATTTAAAATGTTCATAGTACACTATTATAAATGTGATTTTCATTTCTTGCTAGGTCTGCAAGTGCTTATTTAATCATACCTGCAGTATCATTGAAAAGGAGTTTTGATCTCTTCTATACTCTAGGTTCTGTAATCATGATAATTTCGTGTAGGTGACACGGTCAATCAATTATGCATACCCTGGTTAGAGTTCTTTGGAACCGCCTCTCAGCCTCTGACGTGGTTCCTTTAACGACTACCAGATTTCCAGCTCTTGGTTCGGTTCTAAAGAATGAATAAACAAAAATTAATGAAAAAATATTTAATTACTGCAATACAGGTTGCCCATTATATTGGCAGCATTGCCTTGCAGCGATTATTCTTATTTCAGAAAATCCGTTTTTAGCTGACTATTGTACCACATTCACCAATAAACTACCTACCTGTCAACTATAAGCTTCATACTTAATAAAAAAATTCAAGGTTACTGTAGCACTAACTAATATAGTATACCCCAAAGAATTTCGAATCGCGCGCGGTCGCAATTTTTTTTTTTAATCTATGGTATACACTTTCATACTCGTAACTTATTTCATTTATTTGTCAATTCCAGTTCCTGTTTACGCTAAGCCTTCTCCTTTTGGTGTCCATGGCAACGGCAGGCGATGACGTCACAACAACTACCGAAGGTCCACCCACAACTGCTACCATAGCAAGCAACGCTACCCCTGACGTTGCCGATACCAATAGTACTACAACAGACCCTCCTGTAGCCAGCAGATGAGATTGGTACTGCGAGCAAACTCACAAAAAGATTATACTGAATGTAGGTTCTGATGAAATGAGTAAAATTTAAAAAATAAAGAGTAGATTTTTTAAATTTTGTTTTAGATAATATTTGTGATTATAATGTAAATCTTGGTCAATTGACGCATGAGATTATAAACATGAAATTTATAAGGTGACAAAAAAAATATTATTATTCAATAATTTACAAAATTAAATTGACTTCAAAAACTTACTTACGGTACAAAAAATGTAGTGTTTATAAAAAAAATATTTTAGTTATAAAGTGATATAATAAAGAATGTGAATAAAGCGTGGTTTCCAAAGAGATTAATAGATAGAATTAAATACACTAGATATTGTGAGAGAATCGATCTAAAAGTGAGTTTGCAATGTTGTGCCATAGAAATAACAAGTAATAAAATAAACTTTAGTATTCAACATTTTGTGTTTTATTATAATAAAAACTGCTTCGGAAAGCACGTTAAGCCGTTGGTCCCGGCTGTTATCGGCAGATGGCAGTCGTTAGGCTATGTCAGATGCCTTTAGTCAGCCTAAAAAATCTGACAGCCCCTAACATACCCAGATCATGTACCTGTAGGTCTGGTTTGTAGGTCAGACGGCGGTCGCTCCATTGTAATAACCAGTTCCGCCAAATCTGGACCATGATTAATAGCTTACCCTGGGCTCTGAAGCGTAAGCTGAAGATATAGCCGCGGGAACCACGCTCGGACGAAGAGAAGAATCCTTTACTAATGGTATTACCGGTATGACTTAATAGTCTTTTTGAAGTGATAATTTCTTTAGAGGCGTTGTGCACTTTTTGGAATGGGTAAAATTGTTACATTTATTGTTAAACTCGCGTCAGGAGTCAGGACACTCAGGACACGTGACCAGATCGAAAATTCGTAAGGCGGAATGAGAGTAGACCGCCGGTGCGGTGTAGGATAAGAAGTAATAGGTATATCTCTCTCTTTCTAATGAAACAATTTCAATGAAACTTATACAATTCCCTAAGGAACTATATATGTAGTCCCACGAAAATCATTTTTTGGAATCCTATTTATTACTTTTGAAATACACGCGGACAAAAAACACACACAAATATGAAAAGCATGTGTTAAGAATCTGGTATATACAAACATAAAAATACTGCAGTTCTGAGATTATTGCATACATACAGGTCGAATTAATAACCTAAGTTCGAAATAATATTTTAGAAGTCAGTTAAAAACTCTTTAACAGCAAAAAGCTCTTTAACAGAAAATGATGGGTATCGTTGATGTCCTTTCAAGGAGTCATTGAAGTGGACATCAACGGTCCTTAAAAGGACTTCAACGCGTTCAGAATAGGGCTACCATATTATATGGGAAAAAAAAATCACTAAAAGGATTTACTCAAGCTAGTTATTTTAATATTTTAGTCTATATTTTTTACTTAAAAGAATTTTATTTTTATTTTTATGGCAAACAAATTTTCGGTTTTTGGATTGTTTCCATAGTTGTTATACAAAATATTGTAACTTGCCGATATTCATGAATCTAGATCAACGACAAGAACTCTATTCTATACTCCCTTTGCGATTGCAGGGAAATGCGACGTAAAAGCAAAGAAAATATATACTACGGTAAAAGGCCGTATCTTTTGATTGCTTCGACTAAATTAGAGGGTTGATTTTTTCACAGCACCAATGGACCGCAGACCTTGTATTTAGTATTAATTTTCAAATAACTCTACCCGTTCCTGAGAAAAAAAAATATTTCGAAATAAAAAAAAAAATGCCTTTCATTATAAAGAATGACTACTATGTATGTAATGCCTTGTCTGGCAATTGACTGGTATCGTCTTTTCATCACAAAGAATTTGGAAATAGCACGCGGTCTTTCAACCGAGGCATTTTTTTAAATCTCTGTTTCATCATCTTTTCTGATCTCTACTCTACGTCGTGATTTCTTTGACGTCGCTCAATCGCATCTATGCATAGATTAATACGTATAAATAAAAATTTGCCCGAACCGCGCGCGGTTTCCTAATTCTATGCATCTACGACTATTTTTTAAAGTTCTCTGTTCTTTTTACAAATTTGAAATATCTATTTTTTCTTTTACGGTCAGCCAGCTCCGCTACAACATATACAATGTACCAAGATTGTATTTCGAGCTTTTGCGACGCCTAAAAAATCTGACTGTGTTGGAACATGTTACTATTGGTATGTTACATGTAAAGAGGCTTACGGAGGTCAGACGGAATCAAATCTATTTCTCGCTCGGTTAATGAAATGGTACATTTCAACTTTGGCGTAGGTTTTCATCGCTTATTGACATAAAATTTCGATTTTTATGATAACACTAGTTTCCGCCCGCGGATCGACCGGGATATCTGTTATCGTGACCAAAAGTAGCCCATGTCCATCCTCATGATTCAAACTGTCCCCATTTCATTCAAATCCGTCGCTCCGTTTTCACGTGAAAGACGGTAAAACAAACACTCACTTTCACATATCTAATATTAGTAGGTATATCATTAGAAGGACATTTCACAATGACAATAAAATAAAAAGTAAGCTGCAGCTTCTTTAATATGCTTCATATACAATTGAATAAAAACATTACTCGGCTCTTTTAGCACAAATTTTCAACTAATCTTAACTTATTTGACTGGTAGAGATAAACTATGAAAACATGGAGTCCCTTTAATTTAGATAACAATTTCTAAAGTAATACTTGCGACATTTGTGCTAAAACTAGCCTTACTAAGCTTTGGTCTTGGAAAGATCGGTCGGCTGGGTCGTCATCGCTATTTTCTCCTGCCTAAACTGGGCAGGCCTTTGGTATCGGGCAATTTTGGAGTGTCGGGCAGTTTTGGAGTATCGGGCGCTTTCGGGGCATCAGGCAGTTTGAGGTCGCCGGGCATATCCAGGCTGACGGCGACAGACGCCAGCATCAGCAGACACACGAGAAACTAAAACAAAATATTTGAACATGGAACAGATATCGACAAAAAGTTGGGTTCAAGGTATACTTGTCCAAAAACAAAACTGACTGATTCGTTCACCGAAACAAACTTGAAGAGTATTTTTATAATGAATCAGAGGTCGGGGTCTTAAGCCATGGAAAATAGCCAAGGAAAATAGATGTCAAATTAACCAGTTATAAAGGATCGAATGATCTTGTAATTGACTTAGTTTTCCTACACTTTATTGCACCAAAACAAATGTAACAAAATATTTAGAACTAAGTTGGCAAAAGGCAGCCTTAACGCACTGTTAATTAGTTTATAAGCAAGTCAATTGAAAAATCCACAAATACTCAATGTGGTAGTCTTCCAGTTATTTTAATAAAGAAACAAAATTAAAAATAAAGAAATAAAACAGAAAAAAAAAACTTCGGTAAAATTACAATTGACAAACATAAAAAAATATAACCGATTTGAGGGTTCAGTTTTTATAATATGTATGTTATGTCGAAAAAAAAAACAGAAATGAGAAAGTTTAATACAAATAAAAAATATTACCGCAATCCGCGACATTTTCAAGCTATCGGATCCCTTAACAATGACAACCTGGGATTTCTCACATATCCTTATATATAACATCTTTCAAATGCAATTAAATCATCAATGGATAATTAACACGCTATTACCTTGAACAATGAAATTGCACAAAAAATGCTTACATGGCAAAGGTGATGAAAAATGAACTAGTTTATTATCCACTTCTGGTTTTATACGGCATCTCCACTGTCGTGGACCCTTCATAAATCGATGTAATACAAAGTTTAGAAAACTATTTTTGCTCGACAGATTTAATAGTGGTATGATGCGATTTGAGATCAATTTTTAATGAGATTGAGTGATGTTTCTGAATAATTCACTATTATTATGTTAAGTTTTTATGATGATTACATTGTTTGTCGTTTTATTGTTTAACCCTCTTATTCATAAAAACTATCAAACGTTTGTTAAGCTAATTTTAACTATGTGTTTTTCTCGTTCTTTTACGTTAAAAATTGATAAGAGAGAAAGGGACGCATGATAGGGGCTTACCGTTGAAACTAAAATATCTTCCGTTAAAAAAGTTTTTTTGAATTTGAAAAAAAAAATATATTTCTTGTGCCCGAGGGAAGTTCACGCGTGCGTGAAAAGCTAGTTTCTTTATTAAAAAATAAGATTATAATGAAATAAATATAGTATGGAAGCGAGAAGAGGAAAATGAAAAGGACCAAATATAAGAGAAGGCTGACGTCGGGTTGTATAGAGATGTGAAGCAGACGGCTGAAGACTTTGTTAATCCGTGCTGAAGACAGAAACACCGATATCACTCCACCGATGAGAACAATGTTCTTTAATCCATACTAATATTATAAATGCGAAAGTCTGTCTGTCTGTCTGTCTGTCTGTCTGTCTGTCTGTCTGTCTGTCTGTCTGTCACCTCTTCACGGCTAAACTACTGGACCGATTGTGATGAAATTTGGTAGTCAAACATAGGCTACTTTTGAGCGCGATATAACCGAGTCCCACGCGGGGCAAAGCCGCGGGGAACAGCTAGTATAAGATAAATAGAGAATAGGTATAGCATGGACCCCATGGACCATACTTGAAATTTCGAGTTGCCTTTAAGAATCAATAAGCAAAAACGCCGATCTAAAAACAAGTACTTACCAAATTACATTGCGTGCTTTCCGCCACGAGTTATTTTAATTTAATTAATAAAAAGTTGATTTGGTAAGTACTAAACTTACTTACTTATAAAAAGTTACTCACTAGGCGTTCTGTTGCGCCTGAATCTATTAAAGATCTAAAAACAAATATATTAACTAGTAGACATAGCTTATTTTAAAGTTGGTTTCGCTCCATTTTGTATACGGTATCTTCTAGGGTTTAGATGGAACACTGGTTCTCCAGTCATCAACATTACACCATAAACCGTGGGTCCATCTGACATCTGTATCCCTAGTATGAGATTTTATAAACACAGACGCTAGCGACTGCATTAGGATTTTGTATGGAATTTCTTATTTGCTTTACTATCCGCCAGGGGCGCTGTACAGGTTTGTCATTCAAAATCGCTAATACATCGTCTGCGTTTATAAAATCTCATACTAACTGATGATCGTTAAAGAAACCACGTTAGATGCCAAAAGGAGGTTTCGAAAAACTCTATTATCAGGGTGTGCACTGTGCAGTGTCAATTAAAGTCGTAAAGTCTCCATAAGAAAGAATATACCAAAGAGAAAAAAAATACAATAAGAAATTTTCAAATTATATTGCATATGCATATGACTATTCTGTATTACCATCGCCAATTATTTGTATATTAATGTAAAAATTGAGATTATTAATATTATTCAAACATGCCACAAAGGCACACAGATACCTCAAACTTACAACCTCTTTTTTTGGTTGGGGAATAAAAATTTGGAAAAGAACCTCGCTCTAAAAAGAAAAGGATAAGAACTAAATCGCCATGTATAAAACTCTTTATTATTACTTATCACAATGTCAAGTCCTTATCAAATTAAATCAGTCAATTTAAAAATGTCCGCCATAATGCCATTGGTTCCCGTGATACCCGTTGTCAAATCCGTTGCTTCCATAACCGTAGCCGGAATCATAATCATAACTTCTTCGGCCACCGCGGTTCCCAACGTGATCAGAGCCTCCGTAAGATCCTTGACTTCCCGAGAAACCGCCATGGGTACCATATCCTTGGCTTTCTCCATGGCCGAACCCACTGTCTAGACCCGTTAAAGCTGCAAACAATACAAAATTATTTATAATACCCGGCACATAAGTTGGCCACAAACGGAACGTGCGGGTGAGCACGTTACAATTGAAAATTGTTTGAAAATCGGCTACTGCGCATTCAAGGTATTTCAGTTTATTGCCAACTTATATGCCGCGAACTATACTAACTGTTGTTCGTTGTTTTACCTACCTACCATTACATATCGTCAATATAATATTATGTTTGTTTGTAATGACTTTATTGTACTAAACAAAAGTAAATACAAAAGCATAATGCATAAAATTCACACTACCAAACGTGAGGCAGGTAAAAGTTGATGTCACGTTGAATGGAGAGATTTTAGAACTTGTAGATAATACCACCTTTCTATAGGAATCACAATTGATTCTAAATTGCAATGGGGTTCGCACATTACAAGCCTGGCTAAAAAACTTAGTTCTGCCGCTTATGCTGTCAGAAGAATCAATAGCAGATGTGGAAACTGCTAAACTAGTGTACTTTAGTTATTTTCATAGCTTAAGTCGTATGGATGGACTATTGCTTTGGGGAAGGGCAAGTGACATAAAGACTATTTTTATTTTGCAAAAGCGGGCAATTCGTGCCATCTATGGTTTAAGACCAAGGGAGTCGCTTAGAGAGTTGTTTAAGGATATTAATTTTTAACTCTCGCTTCTCAATATATATTTGAGGTTATTATGTATACCAGGAGAAATATTTCTTCTTTTAAAAAAAATTGCGATGTTACGGATAGACCCTTACGGAATAAAAATAAATTATATCTCCCATCATATCGGCTAAGTAGAGTTAATGACTCATTTTTGGGTAACTGTATACACTATTACAATAAGCTTCCAGAGTCGGTCCTTAGTTTGCCTGACCGAAAATTCAAAGCACATGTTAAGAATTTACTTTGCCTATTATAGCGCTCATGATTTTCTCAATGACAAGGATGTGTAACTTAAGCTTGGTGCGGAGTCCTCCAAACTATAGCTAAAAATTGATCATATGTACATTCAGTACATTATTTTTATTTTTTTTATTATTATATCATGACATCTTTTATTTCTTGACATTTTTGTTAAACTATTTCCGCTTTCAACTGGTCATTCTGGAAATCCTTGGGGAGGCCAATATCTAGCAGTAGACGGCCTACGGGCCTACGGCTGAAATGATGATGATGACAGGTAGTGGCTTATTTGTTTTATATCACAGTTAATTTACAATATTGTAGCTGCTGGTCTTCCTATAAATAAATAAATGATAAAAATGTTTTACTTATTAGGTGGGTACCTTCTGGTCTAGCTACAGCTACGGCGATGAAAGCCAGAGCAAAAATCTGAAAGAAAAGAAAATTAAATGTTATTTGATAACGTTTTAAAAAAGAAATAAAAATCAGCCAAGTGCGTTGTCAGGAAGTGATTGCATTAGCGATAAGGCTGCCTTTTGTATTATCTATGATTGTAATTTCCTTATTGTATATTTTTACTGGTGCAATAAAAAAATTACCTATGTCTTGTATTGTCAAGTGCGAGACGGACTCGCGCACTGAGGGTACCGTACCACACCAGCATACAATACATATAAAATACAATAAAAGACTTATCAGGTTTTAAAGATTTGTTCTTACCTTTAATTTGTGAAAAATAATTATTTATTTTCTTAAAATTTAACAATAAATTGTCAGATTTAGATTTATTCCTAAATAAGTGCTGTTTTATATAGCTTTGACATTTAATTTTGATTACCTATTTTACCGAAAGAGACCGTAGGCTTGGATATATAAAGGTGCAACAAATCAAACGCTTAGATGAAAGATTATATCTGTGTACTTGTATAAGATCAGTAAATAACACAAATATTCCTTTAGTGCATAATTAACAGGTTATTAACGAATATAAACAAACTTACCACAATATTATTCATATTTTGAGTTGTTATTGCAAATCACCAACACGTGTACTTATTAATCTGCAGTAGATCACACACTGTTGATTCAAGGGCTACTCTCGTCTTTTATATAGAAAGGATGGAAACTATAAGACGTAGTTCTCATCTCAACATTCTTCTATTCTGGCACCTATAGTCATAAACCGATAAAAATAATGTAGCGACAACTTTTGAAACTGTAATTTGCCAATTTTACTGGAATTTTTATTTTTTAATTATGGCCTAACAGCGCCTATCTTCAAGTATATCTCTCTTTCACTTATGGCTTTCTCGGTTGCTTCTTCAGCTGACTGGCCCGCTTTCCTGCTATCATCATTTCAGCCGCAGGCTGTCCACTGCTTGACATAGGCCTCCCCCAGGGATCTCCAAAATGACCGGTTGGAAGCGGCCTGCATCCAGCGCCTGCCTGCGACCTCAGGTCATCCGACCATCTGGTCGGTGGGTGCCCGATGCTGCGCTTACCGGTGCGTGGTCGCCATTCGAGAACCTTTCTGCCACTTCAGCAATCGGTTCGTCGCGCTATGTGCCACTTCAAAGAGCTAAACCGCTGGGCAATGTCAGTAATCCTACGGATCTCTTCATTTCTTATTCGGCTTCGTAGGGAAAGGTTCTAGCTATACTTGATTGTATTAATTAGATTTTTTAACAACCGACCGCCTGCTTGTCGAAACAAAAGCATTCCCAAGAACCTCAATCCTTGGCAGGTCTTTGGGATTGCTTTTATTTCCAGAGCTCGCTCCCCACGTGTAATAGATCGTGTTTCCGGAAGATAGGTGGTATTGGCCCTATCATTAACGTAAATATAATACTGTTATTCCTAGTAAAGCTACTAGTCATTTAGTTAGATAAAAATAATACACATTGTACATTTTAATTGTTTTGCTTGGGTACCGTAAGAAGCGACTGAAGGAATAACAAGATATCTAGAGGTAAATAAGTATATATAAGACCTATAAGTAAATAATGCATCCGCCACAGGCCGCCACCGTAAATTCATGCATCTAGAGGATCTCTCAACTTTATATGTACCTATTTGATATCTTCACGACTTACTCCACAATATGGAAGGAGTGAAAAATTTTAAAACGCTTGAATTTTTTTTCTGTTAGTAGGAATAAGGTTCCTTGATACCAGAAATAAATCTGAGATTTTTAGAACCAGCCAATTATTTTAAATAAAATGTTATATAATAGCACTCATGGTTAGTATAGAATGCGTCTAAGCATGTATCGTAGTAAGGCGCACAGTGGAACAATTGATTTTCAAACAACTAATTTCCAAAAAAATCATTGCATAATTCTTGATTAAAATTTAAAAATTTAAGATGATTTGTTTGGAAATATGGCGATTCAATTTCCTTTCGAGTTCCATCCCTTTGTTGGAAAACCATCATGCATGAATAAGCGTCTAAGGTGCGCCTTACGCTGTAAGCTGCCATCTCGTTGTTGTTTTTTTTTTATTTGTTTTTTTAAAGCAACCACGTCAGAGGCCGGGCGGCGGTTGCGAAGAATTCTGACACCAGTGTGTGCATGGTCGACCTGCGCGAAAGATGATGATGATCGGTAGTATTACTCTTCATTACGTTTGATTGTGTGTAGTGTTTTCAAACTACTTTTATATAGTAGTGTGGTATACTTAGTTGAATCTAGATGAGATAACCAGATTTGTTGTGCAGTCGTTCTGCTTGTGTTTCTCATGCATACATCCAAATGTTTACATTCAAAATATAATAATAAATAAATATTGCTAATAGTAAGCTATTATAGATTTGAAGAGGTGTTCCTGCCTCTTAAACAATTAAAGTAGGTATAAAGTATGTTATATATAATAATAATTTTTCAAACTTTTATTTTATTGACAACATTAAAAGTATATGCTAAGATTTGTGTCTTTGCGAGTTATTCTTCAACTGGCGCGAATGAAACCCACGATTTTGAGCGAGTTGGCAACTTCCGATTTTACCTTTTTTTTGGTTGTCAACTCGCTCGACTGTGAAAATTTGTCCAGCCAACTGCAAACGTGTTTTGAATTTATTAAAAACTAGCTGACCCGGCGAACTTCGTACCGCCTTAGCGTAAATTTGATTTTCTTAATATTTTTTCCGTAAGAACCTTGTACAGAGTATTAGAAAACTACAAAAAAAAATCAGCCAAATCGGTCAAGCCGTTTTCATGCTATGTCGTGACAACGGAAAACGGGTTTCATTTTTAAATATATAGATAAGTTACATACTTAAAATTTATAGCACTATTTACATGACTTTAAAGTGAAACACATTTATTTGTTCTTTTAAAAAAAATGATTTATATAGATAGCGGTATAACCTATGATAGAAAGGTTTGCCCATATGCAGCACGCCTGGACATCATGCTTAATCGATTGTGTCTCCCTTCCCAACCTTATTCTGTAGCTGTCGCAGTATGATAGATAAAGCCGTAATATAGTTATAACCCTAGGTATATGATTATATGCCGTAACATAGTTATACGAAAGCAATTCATGACTATCTTACTAGGAACATAATTATAATACGGTTCTAGTTTAGTGATATGGTTATATTACTGGATTAAGTTTAGTAACTTAACGTTTAGTGCCTTAAAACTAAGTCTTCCACCAGTGTTTGTTACCAGTGATGACATGAGTTTGTGGTCCCTTTGTGGCCTCATAAGTTAAGCTCAAGGTCGCCCAAAGAGCCATGGAGAGGGCTATGCTCGGTGTTCCCTAGGAGACCGAATCAGAAATGAGGAGATCCGTAGGAGAACAAGGGTTGCCGACAAAGCCTAGCGGATTAGCTTTTTGAAGTGGCAGTGGGCGGGGCACATAGCGCAACGAACCGATGGTTGATGGGGCAGAAAGGTTCTCTAATGGCGACCACACACCGGTAAGTGCAGCATCGGACACCCACCGACCAGATGGTCAGATGACCTAAGGAAGGTCGCAGGCAGGCACTGGATCCAGGCCGCTTCCAACCGGTCATTTTGGAAATCCTTGGGGGGGTCTTTGTCCAGCAGAAACAGTATTGTGACTAATTGCAACCTTAATTTTGTAATAAAAATAAAAACCAATATAATTAGTATTGTTTTCTTTGATTCTCTGGCAGATTTATAACCATCTGACTAGATTAGTTTAGTCAGATAAACATATTACTAGATTGCAACCGTATAATAATTATATTCCTAGTAAGATAGTTATAAATCTCTTTCATATATCTATAATTATATCACTAGGAATATGACTATATCACGGCTTTATCTATCTTACTGCGACATAGCTTTAATGTAGGCTTTATCGTATCCCTACCACGAAATCAAAGCATCTGCTTTAATGCAATGCCAGAGCGCAGGTTATATTGATTTATTTTTTAAACTTAATCAATTTTTATGTTGACCGTTTTATTATTATTGCTTATAAAGAAGCGCAAGTGAGTTGTCGAACAAAAATAATATTAAAGTCGGAAGGCAGGCGCTGGATTTAGGCCGCTTCCAACCGGTCATTTTGGGAATCCTTGGGGGAGGCCTATCTCCAGCAGTGGACAGCCTGCGGCTAAAATGGTGAAGGTGCCAACTTGCACGCAGTCGCGATTTTATCACGCGCCAGTTTAACTAATAACTCGTCTTTACTATTGAACCTTGATTAACCGTTGAGTAATGCGTCCTCTTGGCTTGGGAGGAACAAAACAGACTTCACTTTAGTGGAGAAAAGTATAAAATCATTCGAGTACAAATTTTATAGCAATTTTAGTACGTCCATACTTAAACGTCGAGTTTCCTGTAAGAATTAATAAGCAATAACGTCTAAACGTAAAAAAAAAAAAAACAATATTTAGTAGACATGCCGTTGTAACAAAATATTATATGCTTTCCTTGGGAATCGAACTCCGACTCCGGGTCTACAGGCAAGCGCCTTAACCACTGCACTAGTAGTGGACAGTGGTAGTAGATAGTTAATTGCAAAATCAAGTCAGTCTAAATTGACAATTTATAAACACCACCAAAATGTCTGAGACAAATCTCTTTATGTAGTATCAATTACCTAACTTCTATTCATTGAAACCCTTCAAATGAGCTCAAACACACCACATCTTGTGTCAGTTGCTTAGAAGTTCAGTGTTCCGTAGACTTGTTCATGCTGCTTCACTAGTAGTATAAATGTACCTATATTTTGTCTTTTTGTTTTTTTTTTGTCTTATAATCTGTAAATATTAGTCTAAGTTTTAGTTTGATTGTTAATGTTTATTAATTTAATGAAATATATAGTTTGTTCCTATATCATATTTCATGTTCGTGAAAGTTGGTGAAGCCTACCCAACTAACATTTTGGTGTCATTTACAGGTTTTAATATAACTTCATTCTGTTTAAATGAGTAATAATTATCTCAGTTCTAACTTAAAACGTTATAGAGGAGTTAGAAAATAAATTTAGCTCCAACAGTGGTTCTAGAACTTTAATGAACGGTGTTAAACAGTTTTTAGAGTTAGAATAGTGCTAATCGCAGCAAGTACCGTTAAGATGTTATAGCCCAAACCTGTTTGTAGCACCTAAATCTACACAACAGTGCTCGCTGACTCACGTTAACACTTATTGTTGTGTAGTTGTTGCCGCGAAGTGTCTTATATGTCTTTAGGTATTATATTGAATATAAGGTGCAGGTATTGGTTGTAAAAGAGAGTTGGTCAAGAGTGTAGTAACTCAAAATACTAAAAGTGTTGAACAACTCATTTATGTAGATTTAAGCTGTAATGTTAATTTTACTAAAGCAAATTGCGCTAGGCAGGTACACTTTAAAGATATTGTAAAAGTAATAGTGTTAGACAAAACTATGGACTTTTATTAACACTCCGAGGCAGGCCTTAATATAGGTACCTATATAACCGCATTATGTGTTAAAACAACTTTTTGACGAACTGAGGAAATAATTTTACTGGGTATTAGATTAATTCACATTAAAATGAAAAGATTACAAACTTGGAGTAAACAAAAGAAAACAGGTGCAGTGAAAAAAAGAATTCAACAGGAACGTCGTACTCTTTTGGATTCTGTTTATATTGGTACGAATGACCCAAAACAATCAAATAGTTTTGATAATATCCTATTAGATTATGTTGTTCCAGTAGTTACGAAAAATAAAGAAGATTCGCTACAAAGCGGAAATTTAAATAGTCCTAATACGAGCAATTTTGGTCAAGTTCGAGTGGAGGCACAACAACATGGTTCCGTAGAACAAGAAAAAAAGGAATCTCAAGTAAATCTCAGTTTTTTAGAATCCTTACCACTTAGTGAGTCAGAAGACGAAGTAGAAGAAGAAAAAACTAGTGATATTGAAAAAATTACTTCGCTAACAAAAAAATTAAAAACGTGGTCTATAGAAAACAATATTACCCAAATTGCTTTAAAACAGTTGCTGCTGATTTTGAATGAAGGCTATGTTAGTACAACATTATTCCTTCCGAAAGACCCACGAACAGTTTTGCGAACTCCAAAAGAAATTTGTATTAAAAATATCGAAGGAGGACAATATTGGCATCATGGTATAACTGAACCTTTGACGAAATTACTTATGGATATCGCATCCACTTCCAATATTATTCAAGTGAGTTTTAATTTTGACGGTCTACCAATATTTAAGAGTGCCAAAAAGGAGTTCTGGCCAATATTAGCTAATGTGGAGGGGAATATATTGACAATTGGGATCTACTATGGTACAGGCAAACCAAAAAATTTAGAAGAATATTTAGAGGATTTTGTAACAGAGATGAAATCGTTACTTCTTAACGGAATTTTCATTAATGAAAAGCTAGTTACTATAAAAATCAAATGTTTTGTTTGCGATTCTCCAGCAAGGGCATTCATTAAAGGTAAGCATTTTATTATTTATGGCCGTTTTTAAACTTTAACAATATTCTTCTATAATCGTGATAGGAAAAATAAATTACTAAGTGGGTATAGTCAATTTCCATTGAGAATGACGCTTTCCATGTACTCCTTAGTTTTAGGTTGCATGACTCGCATGTAGTGCTTGAAACTAAACTAAATTAAATACGCTAATTTTTAACTAATAATTTTTTGAAATATTTATTTGTATTGGCTAAATGTGTAACATACTTAATTTTTTCAGGTGTATGTAATTTTAATGGAAAAAATGGATGTTTAAAGTGTACAACGATAGGAGAATATTCACATACATCGCATACTGTAGTTTTCTCTACTAAGGAAGATTCTCCAAGAACAGATGAAAATTTCAGAGCCAAAATTTACGGACGTCATCATAAATTAAATTCTCCCCTGTTGAAACTACCAATTGATATGGTAGAAGATTTTCCAGTAGCGGATTCTTTGCACCTCATAGATTTAGGTATAATGAAGAGATTGCTTGTTGGATGGCGAGACGGCAATTTCGGAACATATTTGACTAAGCTGTGTGCGCGGGATATTCAAAATTTAGATGTATTTTTAAAAAATTGTAAATTACCATCTGAGATACACCGGGCAGTAAGAAGTATAGATTGTCTCGCTTATTGGAAAGCCAGTGAATTTAGATCATTTTTTCATTATTTAAGCATTATTATATTGCCTGATATCCTTCGTGCTGATGTTATTGAACACTTTTTGAGTCTATTTTGCTCTATTACGATATGTTCCACAGAATTTTACAGTAGTTTACTGCCGCTTGCCAAAGAAATGCTGAAACATTTTGTGGAACAGTACAAATATTTCTATGGATCTCATAGTATCACAAGTAATGTACATAATTTACTCCATGTTGTGGACGAAGTTCAAAAATTTGGCCCTCTTTACAAATTTAATGCGTATCCGTTTGAGAATCAATTATATTTAATTAAGAGAATGTTAAGACAGGGTGACAAGCCTCTGGCACAAGTTGCTAAGAGAATTTGTGAGGCAAGTACAATAATTAATCCCTTGGTGACAACCAAAACCACGAATAAAGTACCCTATTTGACAACTAGTAAAAATAATCGTATAATTCACTTCAAAAACTTTGTTCTTTCTTTAAGGCCGGAAGATAAATATTTTATGACTCACAAAGAAGACATCTTTGAACTAAAAGACTTGTTGACCTCTGGTAGTGAAAAAGAGCTTAAGATATACGGTAAAAATTTTTTGAACAAAGATATCATATTTGACATACCTATTAAGTCATCGTTTTTATGTATGTTTAAAGTAAAAAAACCTTATGTTGTCTCTGATGATTTTATGGTAATGAATCCAGATGAAATTAAATGCAAATTAGTTTGTGTGGGTCATGAAGATATATTATACTTTCTACCATTATTACATACGCTGTAGGTTTGTACTTACTGAAATGATAGCAAGTTTTTACTTGATAATTTCTTTATTAAATTAGTAAAAAAAATTGGAAAAAATATAGTCACATAATTATGTAACTATATTTTTAATGTGTATTATGTAGTGTATTATGTAACTGTGAACATTTAGAAACAAATGGATATTAGCTTTGCCAATATTTCACAAATCAAATGAGTTATAAGAATAAAATGTATTATAGATATTTCTGCTTAAAATTTTAACTTAATTGGCTTAATTAAATATCAAGAAAATGTCCATCTCTGAATCAAAAAAATATTAAAGAACCATTATAAAATTAAAGAGGCTTACTTTAGCTTCGATTGTTAAACATTGGAAATTGTAATCATATTATAGTAACAAAAACAATGAGTAGCAAAAACAATGTATCCATAATTCTCAAAAATAAACACTTATGTACTTAAGTAATAAATCAACAAAATTATTTTATCTAAACTATCTATGGTAACTACGAGTATAATAATTTACCTATGCTTTACTAGACAAAGTTAATTGTTTTGAGATAGAACGGCCTTACGTATTAGTAGATATACTTTCAACATATAGGTATACTACTACCGTGGTCTGCATATTAAATACTCGTATATACTAACCTACAAAACATATTTTTCATATTTTGCTAATGTCAAGGAACTATTTCATTCAGTCTTACTGAATTTACAATCAGTCTCACATACAACCAAAATAAAACAAAAATTAAGAATACTCCAATGACGTAGATCTTTACATAATTTTTGATTATAATAATAAATTTAAATCAAACAGTGAGTTAGTATCATAATTTGTATGTCCTTCATTATACATGGTGTAACAAATAGTAGATTATGCCAAGGGAATAAAGCAGTGGATTACGTCACGGGCGGTGTATTGAACCCAGATCGCAACGAGGGACTCAGAATTAACTACCGAGCGTAGCGAGGATGTTTTAAATTTAACTCCTGACCGATGCGAGGGAGTTATGTAGAGTCCCGAGTGGTGCGAGGGGTTTAAGCCGCACAAGACGAAGACACACTTTATTCCCGAGGTGAATACTCTACTTTTCACACCTACTGCAAGACAAAAAAGCTAGTAGGTACCTAGGTACTGCAAAAAAAAGTGAACCGTCACGGGACGCCTGGCATCTGTTTCACATCTGTGAAACATTATGGTCATCATATGGTCATCAGTGTCATCAGTGTCATCAGTGTCATCAGTGTCATCAGTGTCATCAGTGTCATCAGTGTCATCGCAGTGTCATCAGTGTCATCGGTGTCATCGGTGTCATCGGTGTCATCGGTGTCATCGGTGTCATCGGTGTCATCGGTGTCATCGGTGTCATCGGTGTCATCGGTGTCATCGGTGTCATCGGTGTCATCGGTGTCATCGGTGTCATCGGTGTCATCGGTGTCATCGGTGTCATCGGTGTCATCGGTGTCATCGGTGTCATCGGTGTCATCGGTGTCATCGGTGTCATCGGTGTCATCGGTGTCATCGGTGTCATCGGTGTCATCGGTGTCATCGGTGTCATCGGTGTCATCGGTGTCATCGGTGTCATCGGTGTCATCGGTGTCATCGGTGTCATCGGTGTCATCGGTGTCATCGGTGTCATCGGTGTCATCGGTGTCATCGGTGTCATCGGTGTCATCGGTGTCATCGGTGTCATCAGTGTCATCAGTGTCACCGTCACAGTCACCGTCACCGTCACCGTCATCGTCATCATTATTATCATCGTCATCATCATTATCATCATCATGAAATCTCTTTACAATGCCCATCGTCTACCCGAGGTCGTCCAGATTAGAAGGTTTGAGTAATATTAATGTCTGTGGTTTTGACGTTCGATATTCAAATCACTTTATTCCCTAGGGAGTTTCATACAACTTTATTTCCCTAGGGAATAAAGTAGTGCTTTACGTTGAGGTTACGTGGCATATAATAGCAGATTGTCGAGCAGGTGGTGTGAAAAGTCCTTTCACTCCCTGAAATGAGTGATTCTACTGATATATATGAATATCTTTTACAATAGGTCTAACTTCGAAACTTCAATAAAAATTGCCTGTCAAACTGTCAATTTCTATGGGAGATCCAATTTTATTTTTTAATTTCGATATGGGTCCCATAACAAAACTTGCCAATATTGATCATTAGAATCACTCCTTTCAGGAAGTTGAAGGACTTCTGTTACACCCTGTATATTTATGAATTTTCAACGCAGTGATTCTTTTTCTTCAGGTTCAGACACTTGTCTCCTTTCCGATGTTAATATTAGAATTGGCGACGTCTTTTGAGATATTTGGAATTGCGTTTTCTTCTTTATGTTCGTCTGCCATTTCTTCTTGTGAATCATTCCTTTCTTTGTTGTCCTCCGTGTTTTCTTCTACTGAATCATTTCTTTCTTTATTTCCCATAGCGTTTCCTTCTTCGTTTTTATCAGTAACACAAGCTTCATTGTCCGCATTTTCTTCTGAAACCTTCACACGCTTCGATTTACTTTTGGGGTTCGAACGCCTTGATGTTGAAGCTCTTTCAAGTTTTGCCATTTTCCTTTTCTTGGCGTTTTTCAAAATGGTTTTGAAAAATATTTCATTGTCTTTTAAACAATATGTCTCATCCCAATGGTGCACCATATTCCAAAAAAATGATAATACATGTTTATAACCTTTTAAAGGAACTTTCAAATCCTCACCTCTGCTACCCCCACTCCATGAGCACTCCGAAATAAATTTTCTTGTAAACAAGACATCAACAAGCATATAGGCACAATCTATACCTTTACCTCCAGAACATAGTATGGAATAAGTATTTTTCAAACGGTCTCTGTTTATTGGATCCGATAACTGCTTTTCTAGATCATCTAAATCCTGAGCACTGTCAACTGGCTTTATATTTATTGGAATATTGTCAATATGACCTTTGCTGCTATTCAAAGT
This sequence comes from Apomyelois bistriatella, assembly GCA_947044815.1. Taxonomy (NCBI): domain Eukaryota; kingdom Metazoa; phylum Arthropoda; class Insecta; order Lepidoptera; family Pyralidae; genus Apomyelois; species Apomyelois bistriatella. The sequence continues at coordinate 3,827,649 of OX345705.1, forward strand.
TTGTACATCTTGACTAGATGATAAAAGTATTTGAGACACTGCATCTTCCAGTTGCACAGACAAAGCAGATACCTTTTGAATCAAACTATTTTGCAAGTTGTTTAGAGATTGAAGCTGGGCGACAATTGCAGAGTTAGTATCCAGTTGCTGCTGATGATTTTGAAGAATTTGGCTTACAATAGTTGCTTGGTTGTCTAATAATTTTCTGGTTCTCAAATATTTTATTTATGTCAAAGTCAACTGAATCTGCTACTAAAGGCGTAGTATCATTTGATAACACAGGTATGTTCGTTGAACTTGTTTGTATATAAGATACGTTGCCGTTTAATTCCAAGTCAGCGGACGATGACGCTGAGTCTGTTACAAGATTTGTCAAAACGACATTGCCCATCTGAAACAAAAAAGACCGGTAAATTTTTATTATCCAAAACTAGCTTCCGCCCGCAGCTTCGCCCGCGTAAATTTCGGTTTTAGCATGATCCCGTGGGATTGGCTTGGAATTTCTGAATAAAAAGTAGCCTATATGTTCTTCCTGGTGATAATCTATCTGTGTGCCAAATTTCATCCAAATCCATCCAGCCGTTTTTGCGTGATTGAGTAACAAACATCCAGACAAACATACAAACTTTCACATTTATTATATTAGTAGGATTAATAGGATTACAAAAGTTTTTACACTCCCTCAATCTGACCCTGTCGCAAAATCCTTTCGTAAGTGATGTCTCGTACCTCCCGTAAATTTCCATACATACATCCGGCCCTGTTACAAAATCCATTCGTACATGATGTCTCGAACCGAAAAATTACTTATAGGTATTCAAAATTTCAGTTTCTTTGTACTCCTATATTAAATATTCTTAGAAACTAATTAAAAATTTCAGCTTCATATGTCGTAGTATAGTGTACTTCCATATAAACTAACAGAGGCCTTTAAACCCCCTTAATCCGGCCCTGTCTCAAAATCATTTCTTAGCGGATACCTACATCTTAAAGGCTATCTGTGTGCCAAATTTTAGCCCGATCCGTCCAGTGGTTTGAGCTGTGCGTTAATATGTCAATGAAAGCCTTTGGGCCCCCTAAATCCGGCCCTGTCGCAAAATCCTTTCGTACATGCAGTCTCTAACCTACAAACTACTTACATTCAAAATTTCAGCTTCATAGGTCAAAGTAATATTGGACTTTCATAGAAACTAACGAAAGCCTTTAGACCCCCTTAATCCAACCCTGTTGCAAAATTATTTTGCACATGATATTTTCTACTAATAAACTACTTACATGCCAAATTTTAGCTTTATATGTCGTAGTATAGTGGACTTACATAAAAACTAACAGAGGCCTTTAAACCCCCTTAATCCGGCCCTGTCTTAAAATCCTTTCTTAGCGGATGCCTACCTACGTTATAAAGAATATTTGTGTGCCAAATTTTAGCCCGATCCGTCCAGTGGTTTGAGCTGTGCGTTGGTATGTCAGTCAGTCACGCTTCTCTTTTATATATATATATATATATATATATATATATATATATATATATAGTTGTCAAGAGTGTGAAAAGCGTTTAATAATTGGTGAATCATAAATTCTAAAATACATTCTTTAACACTGCTAAAGTTATGATCTGCATAGTTCTTACCATATCTTGCGCCACTGAATTCAGGTCTAAAGATTTTTTGTTTTGTGGATATCGCCGCTGCATATAATTATCGGCATCGTCCTCCGTGTCACTGTGCTTCAGCATTTCAGATACAAGCTGTTCTCCAATTTCGTAACTTAATACATTGCTCCGTTTTACTTTACATTTCATTACGTCCCAGTCTAGCGTTGGTGAAGAACTTTCATCTTTTATATACTTTGATATGCATTTATTAGGATATCTGAGAATATTATTAGTTTCCCAACCCGAGGGAACAGTAAATAATTTATATTTTTTCCCCTCTAAGGTTTGGACTACTTTGAACGGCATACTGAAACAAAAATAATAACAACTTAGTACGCACATGCCACGAGCCATGCGGGTAGTATAGAAACACATTTGCCTGTTGTGTCGTGTCGCGTCATATCCCCCACCACCGCTCTGGCGCAATCGGTGGCGAGCAGTCGGCGCCACGACAGAACGCGTTCCGACACGACACGACATGCAAATATGCCCCTAACCATATTAAATGTATAAAACCGATATGCTTCTGGCGCGCCACGACACGCCACGACGCCTTAAGGCGGAAACATATTTACGTGTCGTGGCGTATGGACATATTTGCGTGTCGACCGACGCGACACGCAAATATGTCCCTAACCATATTAAATGTATGAAACCGATTTGCTTCTGGCGCGCCACGACACGCCACGACACGTAAATATGTTTCCGCCTTTAACTACTTAACAAATGCCAGTTATACATAAAAATACCCTACCCACGTACCTATACCTACTACATGTACTTATAAGATTTCATAAATAAACTAAACTTTCGGTACAAGTACTAACTTTTAGTACATAAAACCTAACATTGTATAATATTACATTAAGTTAAGATAAACAAATATGTATCATATTCAATACCTGGATCTTGTAAGCGTATTCGGATACCAAAGTGAGATGACTAGCGTAACGCGCAGACACATTGACGTCCGTCTCCGTCCGTTGACTGTGAAAGAGTAAGTGATCAGTGTTGCCACACGCCAGATCAAGTAATCTGGATAGAACGGTCGAAAAATCTGTACAAAATCTGTATGAACACAAAACGCTAAAATCTGTAAAACTGTAATAAAATCTGTACAAAATCTGTTTAAGAAAACAATATTTATTATTTTTTGTACATATTTTTATTCATTTTAACAATCATTTTTTTATCAACTTAGAGTTGAAAAAAGTTTCGGGGAATCCGTTCAGACGCTATGAATGTTGCCAGGGACAACGATTTACATAGATCACAGGGAAAAAAATGTTGAAGGCAATAAATAAACACTAAATTATTATACACTAAAAAAAATACGAAAATTACGAAAATCTGTATATAAGTTATGCTAAATCTGTAATCTGTATTGGTGATGAAAAATCTGTATAGATACAGATAAATCTGTATATATGGCAACACTGTAAGTGATTGATTTATTTTGCTAATGAAGAACGAGGAAAAGTTATACGACAATTAGAAACTTGTTGCAACCTGGACAATCTTAAAAAGTAAATGTTTCTTTAGAAAAATTCATTGTTATGATGCGTTTTATTTTTATATATCTAATACCTATGTAAAAAATACAACCATCCGACACTATAAAAAGATACTCCACAGATTATTTTTTATTAGTTTTAGTACTTAATAAAAAACATTGTATTTTTTGTGATTATTTAAAACTTACGTTTTGATTCCTTCGTTGAAGAACCCTAATCCAGTCAGTTTGTAAAATGCTTAGCCGGTTGTAGTGTCTTGGCTATAATAAGTGTAATTATTTAAGTCTATTATTGCACTGCTAAGTGTACTAAAGCCTGCACAATATTCTTGACTAAAGATGTTGTATCACAAAAAGTGTAATAGATGTCTTAAGTGACGACAAAAGCCTTCAATGTAAGTTCGCCATTGTTTTGTTGAACTAACCTATAAATTGACTGAATTATTTAATATTTGAAAACAAAATACTTCATTACTCATGTTATTTTTTCATTCCATTGATGCCACTTTATTTCAAATGCTACTGGCTACGAAAAATATACAAAAAATGGTATAAATTTGAAGTGTCTATGTTATTCATTATATGTTTAATTTGAAATTTTATGGAAATCTTTAATAAATTCCAAGCGCGTTAAAATTGAGATGGAAAACATGGTATACACTTACCGTAAAATCACAACGGCAGATCGTTTTCACTTCACAACAACTTGAATACTTATATGTTTACTATCCTTCTGCCAATTATTATCTCGTCATGATGTTACACTAGATCTGGTACACAATTTTGTTATAGAACTAAATACAATTGGTTAGTAAATATACTCAAGTAGCGGCATGATACTTACTTGAGAATATTTTACATAACTAATACGCTTCAAAGTGACATATATACAACTGTTTTTAATAGGTCTAATAAAGTTTTAAATGGTAAATAATTCTTAGCTGACGTTTTTCTATAACCCACAGTGTTAACTAACTCATCACAACCGCAGTTATACCGGTTGAAGCTATAACTGAGAATGAATAAACACTCTTGTGTAGGTACTTTAGCACCTATATACCACCGCTCTGTAAGCTCTCTAGAACCTTAGCCTCTAAAATCGTGGGCCTCTTTCGTGGTTATAAGTGAGTTAGAGCACTCTATAACTCTATTACTACAGATATTCTTAACACGTAGATTCTCAAACGGAACCGATATACAAACGATATACAGTTTGTTTTAAAGCTTATGTGCTAGTTGGGTAGTATGTGATTTTATAAACGCAGACGCTAGTAACTGCGTTAGCGTTTTTGTATGACATCTCAAGGAATTTGGAAATCGCGCGCGATCTCGAGGATTTTTTTTTTTCTATGACAAACCTGAACAGTGTCCTTTGCGGATAGTAAGTCAACTAAGAAATTCCATACAAATCTGTCTATGTGGGTGTGTGATAGGTGATATTTGCTATTAATGGAACAGAATCTGTATAATAAGTACTTAGAACTAACGGAGAGTAGAGAATTTCTTTCACTATTTTTTGGATCAAGTATTATTAAAAATATGCAAACTATTATCAAAGTATTCGGTAACTTCCCATGTCATATGTCATAGGGCCGTTTATAAAATCTCATAAGTAGTATCGAATTGTCGCTGCGACTATTATTTACAGCGAATATTCCCTATATGTGGCCGAATCTTCGAAGCATAAATTAGTATCACTTTTGATCTTCAACATTGTAACTTGTCTATAAGCCCTCTGTTACTCATATTTAATGAGTGGATTACCTATCTCAAACGGCTGAACAGATCTTCACTAATTATTAAATAAGCAAGTAAGAACCATCTCAAATTTATAAAGTATCTAATCGTTTCTCTGTTTCTCCCATTGGTTGACTGGTAGAGAATGCTTTTAGCATTAAGTCCGCCAATTTTATAAGTATTTTGTACTTATGGAACAATAAAGTTTTAGTAAATAAATAAATTAGCGTCGGGAACTCGTATAAAACTATTTATTGTCACTTATCACAAAAGTCCTTAAATCTAGTTAATCATATCAGTCGATTTAATAATGTCCACCGTGATGCCCTTGGCTGCCGTGATGCCCGTGGTCATATCCACCGTGGCCCCCATGACCGTGGTCGTAGTTTCCGTGGCCTCCGTGATTTCCATGGCCATGATCATAACTTCCATGGCCTCCGTGGTCTTCGTGGCCTCCGTGGCCTCCGTGACCTCCGTGGTCGTAACTGCTATGGCCACCGTGGCCTTGGTTGTATCCTCCGTGGCTTCCGCAGCTGCAGCTTCTTTAATATGCTTCTTTTTGACTGGTAGAGATAAACTATGAAAACATGGAGAGTCCCTTTAATTTAGTAAACAATTTCTAAAGTAATACTTGCGACATTTGTGCTAAAACTAGCCTTACTAAGCTTTGGTCTTGGAAAGATCGGTCGGCTGGGTCGTCATCGCTATTTTCTCCTGCCTAAACTGGGCAGGCCTTTGGTATCGGGCAATTTTGGAGTGTCGGGCAGTTTTGGAGTATCGGGCGCTTTCGGGGCATCAGGCAGTTTGAGGTCGCCGGGCATATCCAGGCTGACGGCGACAGACGCCAGCATCAGCAGACACACGAGAAACTAAAACAAAATATTTGAACATGGAACAGATATCGACAAAAAGTTGGGTTCAAGGTATACTTGTCCAAAAACAAAACTGACTGATTCGTTCACCGAAACAAACTTGAAGAGTATTTTTATAATGAATCAGAGGTCGGGGTCTTAAGCCATGGAAAATAGCCAAGGAAAATAGATGTCAAATTAACCAGTTATAAAGGATCGAATGATCTTGTAATTGACTTAGTTTTCCTACACTTTATTGCACCAAAACAAATGTAACAAAATATTTAGAACTAAGTTGGCAAAAGGCAGCCTTAACGCACTGTTAATTAGTTTATAAGCAAGTCAATTGAAAAATCCACAAATACTCAATGTGGTAGTCTTCCAGTTATTTTAATAAAGAAACAAAATTAAAAATAAAGAAATAAAACAGAAAAAAAAAACTTCGGTAAAATTACAATTGACAAACATAAAAAAATATAACCGATTTGAGGGTTCAGTTTTTATAATATGTATGTTATGTCGAAAAAAAAACAGAAATGAGAAAGTTTAATACAAATAAAAAATATTACCGCAATCCGCGACATTTTCAAGCTATCGGATCCCTTAACAATGACAACCTGGGATTTCTCACATATCCTTATATATAACATCTTTCAAATGCAATTAAATCATCAATGGATAATTAACACGCTATTACCTTGAACAATGAAATTGCACTAAAAATGCTTACATGGCAAAGGATGATGAAAAATGAACTAGTTTATTATCCACTTCTGGTTTTATACGTCATCTCCACTGTCGTGGACCCTTCATAAATCGATGTAATACAAAGTTTAGAAAACTAATTTTGCTCGACAGATTTAATAGTGGTATGATGCGATTTGAGATCAATTTTTAATGAGATTGAGTGATGTTTCTGAATAATTCACTATTATTATGTTAAGTTTTTATGATGATTACATTGTTTGTCGTTTTATTGTTTAACCCTCTTATTCATAAAAACTATCTAACGTTTGTTAAGCTAATTATAACTATGTGTTTTTCTCGTTCTTTTACGTTAAACATTGATAAGAGAGAAAGGGACGCATGATAGGGGCTTACCGTTGGAACTAAAATATCTTCCGTTAAAAAAGTTTTTTTGAATTTGAAAAAAAAATTATTTTTCTTGTTCCCGAGGGAAGTTCACGCGTGCGTGAAAAGTTGGTTTCTTTATTAAAAAATAAGATTATAATGAAATAAATATAGCATGGAAGCGAGAAGTGGAAAATGAAAAGGAGGACAAAGAATACATAGACCAAATATAAGAGAAGGCTGACGTCGGGTTGTATAGAGATGTGAAGCAGACGGCTGAAGGCTTTGTTAATCCGTGCTGAAGACAGAAACACCGATAACACTCCACCAATGAGAACAATGTTCTTAAATATAAGATAAATAGAGAATAGGTATAGCATGGACCCCATGGACCATACTTGAAATTTCGAGTTGCCTTTAAGAATCAATAAGCAATAACGCCGATCTAAAAACAAGTACTTACCAAATTACATTGCGTGCTTCCGCCACGAGTTATTTTAATTTAATTAATAAAAAGTTAATTTGGTAAGTACTAAACTTACTTACTTATAAAAAGTTACTCACTAGGCGTTCCGTTATGCCTGAATATATTAAAGATCTAAAAACAAATATATTAACTAGTAGACATAGCCTATTTTAAAGTTGGTTTCGCTCCATCTAGTATACGGCATCTTCTAGGGTCTAGATGGAGGCAGATGGAACACTGGTTCTCCAGTCATCAACATTACACCATAAGCCGTGGGTCCATCTGACATCTGTATCCCTAGTATGATATTTTATAAACACAGACGCTAGCGACTGCATTAGGATTTTGTATGGAATTTCTTATTTGCTTTACTATCCGCCAGGGACGCTGTACAGGTTTGTCATTCAAAATCGCTGATACTTCGTCTGCGTTTATAAAATCTCATACTAACTGATGATCGTTAAAGAAACCACGTTAGATGCCAAAAGGCGGTTTCGAAAAACTCTATTATCAGGGTGTGCACTGTGCAGTCTCAATTAAAATCGTAAAGTCTCCATAAGAATATACCAAAGAGAAAAAAAAATACAATAAGAAATTTTCAAATTATATTGCATACTAGCTGTTCGCCGCGGCTCCGGCCCGCGTGGGACTCGGTTATATCGCGCCCAAAAGTAGCCTATGTTTGACCTCAGGTCGTTAGCTACATCCCTACCAAATTTCATCACAATCGGTCCAGCAGTTTAGCCGTGAAGAGATGACAGACAGACAGACAGACAGACAGACAGACAGACTTTCGCATTTATAATATTAGTATGGAGTATGGATGCATATGACTATTCTGTATTACCATCGCCAATTATTTGTATATTAATGTAAAAATTGAGGTTATTAAAATTATTCAAACATGCCACAAAGGCACACAGATACTTCAAACTTACAACCTCTTTTTTCGGTTGGGGAATAAAAATTTGGAAAAGAACCTCGCTCTTAAAAGAAAAGGATAAGAACTAAATCGCCATGTATAAAATTCTTTATTATTACTTATCACAATGTCAAGTCCTTAAATCAAATCAAATCAGTTAATTTAAAAATGTCCGCCATGATGCCATTGGTTCCCGTGATGCCCATTGTCAAATCCGTTACTTCCATAACCGTGGCCGGCGGAATCATAATCATAACTTCTTCGGCCACCGCGGTTTCCAACGTGATCAGAGCCTCCGTTAGATCCTTGACTTCCCGAGAAACCGCCATGGGTACCATATCCTTGGCTTTCTCCATGGCCGAACCCACTGTCTAGACCCGTTGAAGCTGCAAACAATACAAAATTATTTATAATACCCGGCACATAAGTTGGCCACAAACGGAACGTGCGGGTGAGCACGTTACAATTGAAAATTGTTTGAAAATCGGCTACTGCGCATTCAAGGTATTTCAGTTTATTGCCAACTTATATGCCGCGAACTATACTAACTGTTGCTCGTTGTTTTACCTACGGAATACCATTACATATCGTCAATATAAAGTTATGTTTGTTTGTAATAACTTTATTGTACTAAACAAAAGTAAATACAAAAGCATACAATTATTACATAAGTACAAAGGCGGACTTATCCCAAAAAGGGATTCTTTTTTCGAAGTTTTTTATGGAACTTAATGAAGGTGGCTTCTAAGTTTAACGGCCACAAGCCTCATTAACCCAGTTATAGATAAAAATATGATAGAATATGAATATTCTTTTCTGTCTAGAAAAGTTAAAAAATACATTTGCGTAATTTTTGCCGCTCCGAAAAATTTTAGACCAAAATTTGGCATAATATAAAAATTTAGAAAAGAAGGTCGCAGAAAGGCACTGGATGCTGACCGCTTTCAACTGGTCATTCTGGAAATCCTTGGGGAGGCCAATATCTAGCAGTGGACGGCCTACGGGCCTACGGCTGAAATGATGATGATCACAGGTAGTAGCTTATTTGTTTTATATCACAGTTAATTTACAATAATACTGTTGTACCAACAGCTACAATAGTATTATTCCTATAAATAAATAAATGATAAAAATGTATTACTTGATAGGTGGGTACCTTCTGGTCTAGCTACAGCTACGGCGATGAAAGCCAGAGCAAAAATCTGAAAGAAAAGAAAATTAAATGTTATTTGATAACGTTTTTAAAAAGAAATAAAAATCAGCCAAGTGCGTTGTCTGGAAGTGATTGCATTAGCGATAAGGCCGCATAAGGTATTATCTATGATTGTAATTTCCTTATTGTATATTTTTACTGGTGCAATGAAGAATTTTTGTCTTGTCTTGTCAAGTGCGTGACGGACTCGCGCAGTGAGGGTACCGTACCACACCACCATACATCACTAAAACACTTAACAGGTTTTTAAGATTTGTGATTACCTTTAAATTTCGTGAAAAAAAAAATCCTTAAATTTAACAAAAAATTTATAGTTTTTAGATATTTTCCTAAATAATTGCTGTTTTATGTTGCGTTGACGTTTAATTTTGATTACCTATTTTACCGAAAGAGACCGTAGGCTTGGATATATAAAGGTGCAACAAATCAAACGCTTAGATGAAAGATTATAGGTACCTGTGTACTTGTATAAGATCAGTAAATAACACAAATATTCCTTTAGTGCATAATTAACAGGTTATTAACGAAGATAAACAAACTTACCACAATATTTTTCATATTTTGGGTTGTTATGCAAATCACCAACACTTGTACTTTTTAATCTGCAGTAGATCACACACTGTTGATTCAAGGGCTACTCTCGTCTTTTATATAGAAAGGATGGAAACTATAAGACGTAGTTCTCATCTCAACATTTTACTATTCTGGCACCTATAGTCATAAACCGATAAAAATAATGTAGCGACAACTTTTGAATCTGTAATTTGCCAATTTTACTGGAATTTTTATTTTTTAATTATGGCCCTAAGTATAGAACACCGCCTATCTTCAAGTATCTCTCTCTTTCACTTATCGCTTTCTCGGTTGCTTCTTCAGCTGACTGGCCCGCTTTCCTGCTATCATCATTTCATCCGCAGGCTGTCCACTGCTTGACATAGGCCTCCCCCAGGGATCTCCAAAATGACCGGTTGGAAGCGGCCTGCATCCAGCGCCTGCCTGCGACCTTCCTTAGGTCATCTGACCATCTGGTCGGTGGGTGTCCGATGCTGCGCTTACCGGTGCGTGGTCGCGAGAACCTTTCTGTCACATCGGCAATCGATTCATCGCGCTATGTGCCTCTTCAAAGAGCTAAACCGCTGGGCAATGTCAGTAATCTTTGTTATCCTACGGATCTCTTCATTTCTGATTCGGCCTCGTAGGGAGAGTTTCTAGCTATACTTGATTGTATTAATTAGTTTTTTAACAACCGACCGCCTGCTTGTCGAAACAAAAGCATTCCCAAGAACCTCAATCCTTGGCAGGTCCTTGGGATTGCTTTTATTTCCAGAGCTCGCTCCCCAAGTGTAATAGATCGTGTTTCCGGAAGATAGGTGGTATTAGCCCTATCTTCACGTAATCTATAATACTGTTATTCCTAGTAAAGCTACTAGTCTTTTAGATAGATTAATATAACACACATTGTACATTTTAATTGTTTTGCTTGGGTACCGTAAGAAGCGACTGAAGGAATAACAAGATATCTATCTATACGTAAATTGATGCATCTAGAGGTAGAGTCGGAGAGAGGTCCGACCACCAATAATAGCATTCCTAAAGAGGAATGACAGCCGGCAGACGGTCGTACATTACTAGTTTATTCTAAACTAATTTTCTTTAATTGACCGAGCGAGCGAGTCTCCATTTCGAGACTGGCAAATTTAGCTTTTGTCCGGATGTCTGTCTGTCTGTTTGTCTGTCTGTTTGTTTCGGGCTAGAGGTCGCATTTCTGAACGGATCCTAATGAAACTTGGCACAGGCGTTCCTTGATTTATTTGCAATTTTTTGATTGGAGGGAAAATGGGAGAAAAAAGGGGGTAAGTTTTCTGTGACGTTGTTTACGAACGAATCCTAATGAAACTTGGCACACGTGTTTCTTGATTTATGTGCATTTTTTTATGTCGAGAGCTTTTTTTTGATTAGTGGGAAAATGGGGGAAAAAGGGGGCAGTTTTCTGTGACGTTGTTTACGAACGGATTCTAATGAAACTTGGCACACGTGTTCCTTCATTTTTTTTGCAATTTTTTGTCGAGAGCTGTTTTTTGATTGGAGGGAAAATGGGGAAAAAAAATTTTATTTTTAAATTTTTTTTTTTTTATTATATATTATTATTATTTTTATATATATTTATTTGGACCGTCTGACCAGAATAGGTAGTAACTATAGAAAAATCTTTCTTTTGAGAATATACGAGGAAAAAAAATTACAGAATGGGAAATACCTATCTATAGAGTTATGAAAAAAAAAGGAAAAGGAGGTTAACGGAGGTGTTTCGCGAGGTCTACTGTTCACAGTTAACACTAGTTATTAGATACTGATAACAAAACATTGTCTATAATCATTATCAAATCATGGATGTACATAATATATGTCTTTACAAATAAGGCTCTTTTGGGATATTTAATTTTTTCTTGCTTTCTTCATCTTGTTAGTAATGTCACGTACTTAATTTGACATTAATTTATTTAGCTAATAATGCAAGTCACTTTTCAATACTGTAAACTGTTAAAATTCAATACTACTTTTACAAATTTATTATTTTGAAATGGCATATTAAATTAAAACACGGGCAACACTGAATAACGGATAGGAAAAGTATTGACAACACAGAGCGTGAGGCGGTGACGTGTCAAGCTTAAAAAAGGTTATTTTCCGTTGTTGAATATTTTGTCGAGTAAAATTAAAATCAGGTACTTAAGTGCGACTCGGGCTTGTACACTAAGCGTTCCGTACCACTAAAAATAAATAAAAGATTGACCACCTTACTTAAAGATTGAAACTTCTCGTATGCTTTCTTTTAATTTGTTCCAAATAACAAAAAGTTAAAATTATTATTTTTTTGACACAGATTTATTCCTAAATATGCTATGCATGACATTTGTTCATACCGTAGATTTAAAAAATGGCAGTTAATAGCAGCTGTGATTTCGTAATTTCTATGTTCTTATAAAATTTCATGATTCTAGGTCAACGGAAATTACCCTAGGTTTTGATTCTCTTCTAATACCTCAAAATTGTCAATTTGCCACACTTGCGGTGACGTGAGTAAGTAAGACGTACCTTGTTAGGGTTCCACTTTGCCTTTTGAAGTACGGAACCCTAAAAAGTGAATAAATAAAAGTGTATTCAAATATTTCAACACATTGACCACAAAAACAACTTTATAGGTACCTATTTGAGTCATTGTTTACAATGATATCTTCACGACTTACTCCACAATATGGAAGGAGTGAAAAATTTTAAAACGCTTGAATTTTTTTTCTGTTGGTAGGAATAAGGTTCCTTGATACCAGAAATAAATCTGAGATTTTTAGAATCAGCCATTTATTTTAAATAAAATATTATATAATAGCACTCATGGTTAGTATAGAATGCGTCTTAGCATGTATCGTAGTAAGGCGCACAGTGGAACAATTGATTTTCAAACAACTAATTTCCAAAAAAATCATTGCATAATTCTTGATTAAAATTTAAAAATTTAAGATGATTTGTTTGGAAATATGGCGATTCAATTCACCTTTCGAGTTCCATCCCTGTTTGTTGGAAAACCATCATGCATGAATAAGCGTCTAAGGTGCGCCTTACGCTGTAAGCTGCCATCTCGTTGTTGTTTTTTTTTATTTGTTTTTTTAAAGCAACCACGTCAGAGGCCGGGCGGCGGTTGCGAAGAATTCTGACACCAGTGTGTGCATGGTCGACCTGCGCGAAAGATGATGATGATCGGTAGTATTACTCTTCATTACGTTTGATTGTGTGTAGTGTTTTCAAACTACTTTATATAGTAGTGTGGTATATTTAGTTGAATCTAGATGTGATAACCAGATTTGTTGTGCAGTCGTTCTGCTTGTGTTTCTCATGCATACATCCAAATGTTTACATTCAAAATATAATAATAAATAAATATTGCTAATAGTAAGCTATTATAGATTTGAAGAGGTGTTCCTGCCTCTTAAACAATTAAAGTAGGTATAAAGTATGTTATATATAATAATAATTTTTCAAACTTTTATTTTATTGACAACATTAAAAGTATATGCTTAGATTTGTGTCTTTGCGAGTTATTCTTCAACTGGCGCGAATGAAACCCACGATTTTGAGCGAGTTGGCAACTTCCAATTTTACCTTTTTTTTGGTTGTCAACTCGCTCGACTGTGAAAATTTGTCCAGCCAACTGCAAACGTGTTTTGAATTTATTAAAAACTAGCTGACCCGGCGAACTTCGTACCGCCTTAGCGTAAATTTGGTTTTCTTAATATTTTTTCCGTAAGAACCTTGTACAGATTATTAGAAAACTACATAAAAAAAAATCAGCCAAATCGGTCAAGCCGTTTTCATGCTATGTCGTGACAACGGAAAACGGGTTTCATTTTTATATATATAGATAAGTTACATACTTAAAATTTATAGCACTATTTACATGACTTTAAAGTGAAACACATTTATTTGTTCTTTTAAAAAAATTATTTATAGAGATAGCGGTATAACCTATGATAGAAAGGTTTGCGCATATGCAGCACGCCTGGGCATCATGCTTAATCGGTTGTGTCCCCCTTCCCAACCTAATTCTGTAGCTTTAATGGAGGCTTTATCGTATCCCTACCACGAAATCAAAGCATCTGCTTTAATGCAATGCCAGAGCGCAGGTTATATTGATTTATTTTTTAAACTTAATCAATTTTTATGTTGATCGTTTTATTATTATTGCTTTGGTATAAAGAAGCGCAAGTGAGTTGTCGAACAAAAATAATATTAAAATCGGAAGGCAGGCGCTGGATGTAGGCCGCTTCCAACCGGTCATTTTGGGAATCCTTGGGGGAGGCCTATCTCCAGCAGTGGACAGCCTGCGGCTAAAATGGTGAAATGTGCCAACTTGCACGCAGTCGCGATTTTTTCACGCGCCAGTTAAACTAATAACTCGTCTTTACTATTGAACCTTGATTTGCCGTTGAGTAATGCGTCCTCTTGGCTTGGGAGGAACAAAACAGACTTCACTTTAGTGGTGAAAAGTATAAAATCATTCGAGTACAAATTTTATAGCAATTTTAGTACGTCCATACTTAAACGTCGTTTCCTGTAAGAATTAATAAGCAATAACGTCTAAACGTAAAAAAAAAAACAATATTTAGTAGACATGCCGTCGTAACAAAATATTATATGCTATCCTTGGGAATCGAACTCCGACTCCGGGTCTACAGGCAAGCGCCTTAACCACTGGAACAGTAGTAGACAGTGGTAGTAGATAGTTCATTGCAAAATCAAGTCAGTCTAAATTGACAATTTATAAACACCACCAAAATGTCTGAGACAAAACTCTTCATGTAGTATCATTTACCTAACTTCTATTCATTGAAACCCTTCAAATGAGCTCAAACACACCACATCTTCTGTCAGTTGCTTAGAAGTTCAGTGTTCCGTAGACTTGTTCATGCTGCTTCATTAGTATGAAGTTTCTTTATCTCAGAATTACCACCGAAGTAAATGTACCTATATTTTGTCTTTTTTTTTTGTCTTATAATCTGCAAATTTTAGTCTAAGTTTTAGTTTAATTGTTAATGTTTATTAATTTAATGAAATATATAGTTCGTTCCTATATCAAAATTCATGTCCGTGAAAGTTGGTGAAGCCTAGTATGAGATTTTATAAACGCAGACGTTAGCAACTGAGTTAGCGATTTTGTATGACAAATCTCAAGGAATTTGGAAATCGCGTGCAGTCTCGAGGCAATTTTTTTTTTCTATGACAAACCTGAACAGCGTCCCTGGCAGATAGTAAGGCGACTAAAAAAATCCATACAAAATCCTAACGCAGTCACTAGCCTCTGCGTTTATGAAATTTTATACTAGTAGTAATGTGGTAGGTAGTATTTGCTATCAGGGCTCGGAAACCTGGTTAAAATAAAAAACCAGCTCGTTTATATGCCCATACATTTTTACAGCGACCGCTAGCATTACGGTTCCGCTCAACCGGTATTTCCCCAAAAATAACGGTCTTAACCAGGTATTTATAACCCTGAAAATCGACCCTATACTTATTTACCAGGTTAAAGACCGTTATTTTTGTGTCTTTAAAATACCGGTTCCGAGCCCTGTTTGCTATCAATGGAACAGAATCTGTATAATACTTGAGAACTAACGGAGAGTAGAGAACTTCTTTCACTATTTTACTTAAGTTGGATCAAGTATTATTAAAAATATGCAAATTATTATCAAAGTATTATAACTCGGTAACATCCCATGTCATATGTCATAGAGGCCGTTTATAAAATCTCATAGTGGCGAATTGTCGCTGCGACTATTATTCACAGCGAATATTCGCTATGTGTGACCGAACCCTTAGCGAAGTGGGATTAGAACCACTTTTGATCGTTCAACTTTGTAATTTGCACGGCTGAACAGATCTCCACTAATTATTAAATAAGCACCATCTCAAATTAATAAAGTAATCGACTTTCAAATTAAAATAACATTATCAAATAGGTCCATTCGTTTAGATGCTACGATGGCACAAAGACACACTTATATCCTCTCTTTTTGGTAAGGGGTTAAAAATTAGGAAAAGAACCAAGCTCTCAAAAACCAGAAGACGAGAACTATGAATAAACCATAAGCGTATGTATCGTAACTTTTTTTGCGCCGAACAGTTTTTTCTGTTTCTCCCAATAGTTGACTTGTAGATAATGTTTTAAGCATTAAGTCCGCCAATTGTATAAGTATTCTGTACTTATGAAACAATAAAGTCTTAATAAATAAATAAATAAATTAGCGTCGTGTATAAAACTATTTATTGTCACTTATCACAAAAGTCCTTAAATCTAGTAAATCATATCAGTCGATTTAATAATGTCCACCGTGATGCCCTTGGCTGCCGTGATGCCCGTGGTCATATCCACCTTGGCCTCCATGACCGTGGTCGTAGTTTCCGTGGCCTCCGTTATTTCCATGATCATAACTTCCATGGCCTCCGTGATCTTCGTGGCCTCCGTGGCCTCCGTGACCTCCGTGGTCGTAACTGCCATGGCCACCGTGGCCTTGGTTGTATCCTTCGTGGCTTCCGCCATGGCCGTACCCGCCCGGTGAAGCTGCAAACAAAACATAACTGTTTACTAACTGTTGCTTGCAGTTTTACCTACGTGCAACAATTACATCGTCAATATAAAGTACTAGCTTTCGCCCGCGGTTTAGCCCGCTTTTTCCGGGACGAAAGGTACCCTATGTCCTTCTCAATACTCCTATGTGTATGCGAAATTTCAGGAAGATTGGTTCAGTAGATAGGACGTTAAGAGGTAACAAAGAAACAAATATACAAACTCACTTTCGCATTTATATTATTAGTTAGGTTGGATTTTTGCTTTAGCCCGGTATGCAAAAGTTAGGTTCTTTAACCCTTTCTTTTCTTATGCAAAGCGACGTAAGAGAAAGTTGTTGTGAACGTTTTGTATCGCTAGCTAGATAAAATCGAAAAGCATTTGCTTTGATTCCCTAGTAAATTTTTGGACCAAAATATAATTGAATTTCAAAAAATATATTGTTAGTTACGTACCTTCTGGTGTAGCTACAGCTACGGCGATGAAAGCCAGAGCAAAAATCTGAAATTAAAAACATAATTATTTTAAAAGTTGTTTATTTGGCAATACCTGGATACATTCAGAGAGCTCTAACAATATGAACAAAAATAAGCTGTATTTTGTCCAGCTAAACAGACCACCATCTATTTTGCCCGTGGGTGTCCTGAGAGATGATTAAGATAATAGTAAATTAAAATAAATGGCCCTAGCTCATAGCTCGCATTGGGAAACTATAAGTACTTTCAGCTTTGAGTATCTTTAATCAATAAATATCAATTTCTATTCGATTGGTGTATGATTTCACCAACAAAGGCATTCTCAATTAAGGTGATAATGGCATCATTACAAATAATTAATTAATATGTCTTAAAACAATATCAATGTTGAGTATCGAATATCGATGACTCAATCAGCGTCCTTGTTATATTAATTCATGATATTTTAACTTTTTTTAATTTGATACTTTTTCCCATGTATTTTAATGGTTGTAGCGAGGTGCCAAATAAAGGCTCATGTATTTTTATTTGAATATATATTTGCTTCTGCTTTTAGTAGTCCACCAAATGTTATAATTTATACATTAATTGTATAATTTACTTGTAGAACAATAAAGTTAAATGAAATAAATATGAAGCAACCGGTAAAACGCTAAGATAAAATTTTTAAAGATTAAAGTAAATAATCTGTTTAATTCTTTAACAGATGCTAATTACAAAAATGTTCCTTTATAGGTCGTTATTAACATTTTATAAACAAACTTACCACAATACTATTCATATTTTGAGTTTTTATCACAAATCACCAACACCTGTTTAATCTCCGATAGATTACACACTGATGATCCAAGGGGTACTCTCGTCTTTTATATACTTAGTAAGGATGGAAACTACAAGATGTCGTTCTGACCTCAACACTCCGATATTCTTGCAGTCATTAACAATGTCGCGACGACTTTATTGAATGTGACATTTGATGAAATTTCCTAATAGTGTTTTGACTTTTTTGCCTTATAGGGCCTTAAGGATCATCGATAAACACGGCTTCCGTATGTTAACGATAGACCATCTTTTTTTTTTTTTTGAATAGTTTATACGGCCATGGAATCTAGTCCTTTAAGGCCTTTCTTGAATTTATTAATCTTCTTCAGTCCTACTTAAGTCAGTCGAGTCAAAAATAAGTCAATAGTCAAGTCCAGTCAAGTAAGTAAGTCTAGTCTGAGTCAGATGGCTAAGTGAAGCGGTGGAAAAATTTCACTTAGCTGTATCATGGAGATTTTGGTGACAAAGATAAAAAGTCACGTAATCGACACTGTATCACTTCCCAACACTCACGCTTGTTCACGAACACTTTGCGAATAATAATCCACCAATATTAAGCACAAATACTCGAAAAAACCTAAGTTTTGGAAATTAAATACAGCGCGGACATAGCGACAGTTTACTTTCCCTCCAAAAACTCCGGTGTAGTAAAGTCACGTCATAAATATCACTGTCATAAATTATACACCTCAAACAAAACTTACAATCATATTCTTAAACGTTGCCTCATAGGTCGCCTCCACTCAACCTCATTCGAGGACGTTCGAGGCTTCCTTAAGGTACCTCTCGACCAACCTTATATTTGACAGTTCGTTCCTCACCTCCATTGAGTAATTTCCTTAAGGTGAGGAAGCTAGTGTCAACTATGAATACCATTGAGGTCGAGTGAGGATGAGTGGAGTTTGAGGAAACGTTTGAGAATATGGGTGTTAACCTCCTTGTGTTCATTATGAGATGACATGACTACCTAGCGATGAACTGACAGTGACAGAAACTTTTATTTCCTTGATAAAGGACTTATACTCATACAACCTCAAACTCAACAATTTTTTTGTATTTTTTATGTTTTACATAGCCTATATTATAAATATATAATTATAAAAATATAAAATTAAAATCATGAATTTTAGTGACATATCCAATTGTCGCTGCGACTATTATTCGCAGCAAATAGTCTCTACCTTTAGCGAAGCATAAATCGCTAAAGGTTCGGTCACACATAGCGAATACTCGCTATCGCTTCTGAGCGTTTGACATTGAAACTTGACTAAGGCCGCTGAACGAGCAAAAAAAATGAAAATCAAACCTTAGTTTTTGACTAAAATGATATCAATTTAACTGTAGTAGGAACATTCAATTTTTTTGTAAAAAAAAAAATTTCTAATATTCAAAAGTACTTAATTAATAAATGTACTGTATAAAATTCTACAGAAGTGCACATTATATTTCCTTTATTCCTTAACCACAAAAACAACTTTATTACGGTATTTATGTGTCCCACATAGTCATTGCTTACAATAATACAATGTTATCTTAATTTATGACCATCTACTTACGTACCAGTTATGCTTTTGCATATATATGCTAATTACTATTATTAGCTAAACAGTGGACAGGTAATTGGTGTACCAGGATAGGTATGTTATTAATTACCAGTTGAATAAGAATGCGTCTAAATTTGTATTGGTATGGTAGTATCATTTTTCTTAACATTTCATTGTCATAATCTACTGTTTCAAATTTGTGCAATCTAGAATTCATCGCAATAAATCAATGTATTATTTCTTTAAAACGTTAGTTGACAACCAGATTTATTTAGTCGTTCGGCTACTCATCCACACATAAAAAAAAACCATTTATAATATTCATATTATAAGTAAATTTGTATACATATGTACGCCTGTTATATAAAATAAGTACGATTTTCTATATTTGCCTGCCACTTGAAATGGGCAGGTATTATTCGATCTGGTTATGATAATTTGTAAACAAAAAACAACAATTTCCTTAAGCTATTGACCCACGAACGCCAGTGAAACAAGTTCGTCCATAGACTTTAGTAGGATATCAAGTAAATTTAAAAAAACGCCATATGACACACGTAGTTCTGATTTGTATGTACATTAAATTTAGTTATAATGTTCAATAAATAAATAAATAAACTTAGTTAATGCGTTTAAAGCTTTCCATGCGCAGTCGCAGCCTAAAGTAAGTAGGGGTCAGTAATAAAAAAAAATACTCAGCAATACAATACCAACTATTATCTATTCTGTGCATTTTGAGACACATGTTATAAAAATAAATGAAAGTTTTCTATTTCTATTGGCAGCGTTTAAAATCCCGTCAGCCTCTCAACCATAGAATTAGGAACTGCGTGCGCCGTAATAAAATAAACATATCACATTTTTATATGCAAACTGAGAAAAAACAAAAATGAATCGCGGCGGCGCGGCGGTGCGGCGGCGGCGGCAATTTAGGGGGGTAATGTCATGTCCCCTTGGGACAACGCCGTTTTTTCATTCATTACCAATAAAGTAATGTATCAATGTTATAGATTATGTTAATGTTGCAACTTATCTCGATGATTTTTGCTTTGTGATTACGACACTATATATTTGAAAATGCTACATCAATACCTACTTGTATTTTTGTTTTAATTAAGTTTTTGTTACTTTTATAAGATATAATAATAATAATAATTTTTTAATTATTAATTCTATTGAATCTGAGGTGAATGACCGGGGAAAACCTATATATTCAAAATATTTAATCACTTTATAATATAAGTATTTTTTTGAATGGATTGACGCATCCTAAAATATTATATCCATTTCCTTATCAATCTGAATTAATGTCGTTAATGGCGTATGTTTTTAATTAAAATACCATTTATCCTTCCTGGTATTTCGAAATATGTTGTTTACATACATACGATAAACTGTTGTTAAACGTGTCAATAATAAATATGATTAAATTATGTTTTATTGTCATGTTTTTATAAGTAAATAACTACGGCAAAGTTTTTTAAACGCGTTGATGTCCTTTCAACGTGTCCTCAACCTAATTTAAGAAAGATTGAATGAAGCACTCAATTTCGTATTTTTTTGTTTTTCTCCATCATTGTTTGAGCGTGTTTCCCAGTTATATCTTAAACTTATGCTTCACAGCTCAGTGTATGCTTTAATAAATAATTGCTATTACAATGGAGCAACTGCCATTATCCTTTTTATTTTATGTTATTTTCTGAAGGAAAAATAAAACAGTACCTATATAGTATTTACATGTATTTAATACAATAGTTAGGCATACTATTTCAGTCACTATTTATTTAATGGTAGATACCATGTACAACATATTTTAAATAAATTCTAGCTATATATAAAATTTTGTTACATAGACTAGGACTAGGACTAAATCTAATAACCTATTATAAGTCTGATTTGACAATGTGACGCAATCAGTCATAATCGCCACGCTACTTGAAGAAAAGGCGTGGTGCTATTATTAAACAAGCTACCAAATAACTGATAATAATTAGTTATTATTATTCGCACATACATGTATAAGTTGTCATTATTATTTCGTGTAGGTGACTCGGTCAACAGACCGTGCACACCCTGGTGTCAGAGTTGGGACAGCCTTAAACGTATAACATGTTTAAGTATAAATTTAATTAAAGTAAAAATAAATACCACTATCTCTCACCAACTCTGACACCAGGGTGTGCATGGTCGATTGATCGTGTCACGTACAAAAAAAAACTATGTCTGCCGATGTTTCTTCCACTGAATGCTTCGTCTATTATCGATGTAATTACTATCTTTTGGGTAGCTATAATAGGGATAGTATGATCCTGTTTTCCTATTAAAAACCAGGTATGGCGGCATGTACCCAGAATAGCTGGCCAATTTCGGTGACCAGTTCCTACGGTACGCACTTCTCTTGGACTTTGACCTATGTTTCTTATGTTTGAATTTGTGCGTCAAATAGTCAGACTCATTTTCGTCAAATGATTTTTTGATAGAAACTTCTTTCTTCTTTTTTGCAGTCACCACGCTCAGTAATATTGATAGCAGAAAAATCTGTAAAAACAAATTATTAATGTTAATCTATTAGACATATAATAACTAGCGATCCGCCCCTGCTTTGCGTGGGCATAAAAACCTTCCTCTTGAGTCACTATCTATTAAAATAACCGCATCAAAATACGTTGCGTAGTTTTAAAGATTTAAGCATACAAAGGGGCATAGGGACAGAGAAAGCGACTTTGTTTTATACTATGTAGTGATAGTGAAGGTGAAGAGTTTGGTTGTTTGAACGCTTATAACTAAAACTTGTCGGATTTGAAAATATTTTTTTGCATATAATAGCTCGATTACTGGAGAAGGTTATAGGCTATAAGATATAGACACCACAGACGAGTAAAATCGTGGAAAATAACTAGTTGATAATATGTTGTTTCAACATAAATAGAGATACGAGTAAGTACATCTAAGGTACAATCGGGTCCGGTGAGCGCTGGTGGCGGGTCACTTGTATATGCCGTCGACTGTACCATTAACAAAAACATGTTTATTGACACAAATTTAAATAATATATACAAAGGTGGACTCATCGCAAAAGTGATCGCATAACAAACTTAATTTTATATCTATATTCTAGCAAAGGCTTCAGTCACAGGATCCATTAAATCGCTTCCTGAGACACCTTAACACGTGTTATAAATAAAATTTGACCTTATCTGTATGACCGGTCCCCTGCCTGAGTTAAACTCCCCTTGGTAATATTGCTATTAGTAAAATCCGCCAACAGTCGGAGAGATGCACAAATAAAATTTGACCACTATCTAAAGTAGTCTTAATATTTGTTCCATGCTTTCTACGAATAGAGATTTCTATGTTCACTGATGTCGGTGTGTGGTCGTATCGTTCAAGTGTGTTTCTATATTACGTTCCACACTCGAAAAAAGGCAGCCTTATCGCACTGCAATCTCTTCTAGGCAATGTGCTATTTGTTTGGGTCATCGAACCCAAGACGCAAGCTTAGAGAGCACGGTTGCCTCGGAGCACAGTTACTTACCGCTAAATATTGTCTATTTATTAAATACTTATGTTCTAGAATCATTAATCATATATCAGTTTTATGAAACTGTACAAAACACAAGTAACTAGATCGTGTTGTATCTCGAGTAATATCATATTTGAATACTGTACAAAACAATTACATAAAAATAAATTAAATGTAAAAAATGTTTTTTATAAGTATATTAATAAATTCGTAATTCTATGATGTAAAAGCAGAAAAGAACCATGAGCATCAAAAACACGAGCAAACCATAACCGGAAAAACGCAAAGAGGTCAAATTATAATTTAGAGGTTTAATCAGAATAATAATAATTTTTACAAAAAAAAAACGATGCGCCACAGGGTTTTAGACAACTTTAGGTCAATCCGCTAAACGTCCCAATTTTAATACATACTTTCTTTTTTCTTTTTGAATCAAATGTAATAAAAAAACGTACCTGCAGAAAAATCAGCCGAACCAACTTCATATCTCCTTCGGAATAAACTTTGTTATACATATATAAAGAGGCCACATTGAACAGGATAAGACAGCACTGAAATCTTTCAAATAGTAAAATCTCCTTGAACTTCACTTTTATATTTATGTGACTTTCAAATAATATAAATAGACCACTTTCTTTAGGCAAAGAAAACCATCGCGTCGCGTTTATCAATGAAAGATGCACACTAACCGCGTTAATACTAAGAGGTGAAAAAATGACATTGAGAACTTATAATTTACTAGGTGTTCCCCGCGGCTTCGCCCCGCATGGCACTCGGTTATATCGCGCCCAAAAGTAGCCTATGTTTGACCTCAGGTCGTTAACTACATCCCTACCAAATTTCATCACAATCGGTCCAGCAGTTTAGCCGTGAAGAGGTGACAGACAGACAGACAGACAGACTTTCACATTTATAATATTAGTATGGATATGGATTTCATATGTTCATATAATAAAGTCTAAAGGTAAACATTTCATGAATTACATTAACTTCATAAATCAATTAAAATAAGTAAGTAAAAGAACAAGGCTTTAAGTCCGCCATTTAAATGTTTTGTTATAAAGTTTAATCAAAATATAAATAAAATAACATAATAGCTATAGAAAAAATATATAAATATTGCTACAAACAGCTTTTCAAGGTTGCCTTTTATTATTATAAAAGCCAGCAATATGGCTACGTGGATGGTAAACTACGATAAATAATAATATGTTATTATAACATATAAACAAGATTTTTATTAAATAAATGAAAATTATACCTATATTCATTCAATTTTTATACCTAGTAGGTGACAATAACCCACAAATCTTCTGTACCAATATCATACATTATTATTTATAAACAAAAAAAATGTTTTAATTGTAAAAGATGTAGATTGAGTAAGTAGTAATACGCAAATCAGTTCAGAAAATTTAATTAATTTACTACGCATCTTTTTTTACACATACCATAATATTCCACACAACTGACCTTTTGAGGAAAAAATATTGATGTTTCCACATTTATTATCTTTTTTTTAAATAACAAGTTATAATATTTTACAAACAGGTATAATAACATTAACGGCGTTTTACTTATAAAGGTATAATAAATAATTACTTGTTTATTTATTTGGTGGATTATATATGTATTTATTATATAAGACTACAATTTTGATAAGCATTCAGCTATTATGAATTTTGTACCTTTATTCAAATATAAAATTTTGTCGTCCAACCACATATTCTTATAATTGGTACCTCTATGTCAGTAATATTGCTAGTATATCTTTCTATAATCTGTGGTTATATATTATAATTACTTTGATATTCATTCATATATATCATAGAAATCTAATTGGAAGTGGAAAAAATTGACATAAGTATGATTAAATTGTCTCTACATCAGTTTGTAATCCAAATAAAAATATATCAGAGTAGCAGTTTAATTATTACTAACTAGCTGTTCCCCGCGGCTTCGCCCCGCGTGGGACTCGGTTATATCGCGCCCAAAAGTAGCCATGTTTGACCTCAGGTCGTTAACTACATCCCTACCAAATTTCATCACAATCGGTCCAGCAGTTTAGCCGTGAAGAGGTGACAGACAGACAGACAGACAGACTTTCGCATTTATAATATTAGTATGGATATGGAAGTATGGATTATGATAAACCAAAAAAGTAAAATAAGTATGTAGAAAAAGCCCACTGTTTACAAAAACGTGAAGTTCAATAACTAATAAAAAGAAAGGTTTTTATAATAAAGCAGCTCTACATCTTTTTAACCAGAAGTCATAGCAAAAAGTTAGCGTATGGGTGCTAATATTTGGTGACACGCTTACTTCCTGACCTCTGCTTCATTTGACACACTTTCGTTGGCGAGATTATATTGTATCGCAGTTCTAATGATTACATATATCATATATTATATCTGCAATAATTACATACCTATATGGTTTCAGGATTTATAAGCAGACTGGGCTTAAAATATAAAAAGGCTGAGAATGCTTTAGAAAAATGCTTAAAGTAGATTGCAAACATTCTTTAAAAAATTCTATATTTTATTTAGATACCAAAAATTTTAAAGTATAAGACATCGCATGGATTTCGACGTTTAATACCACAAACGGAAAATGCCAACTCTACGTTTAATGCCAAATACTCGTACTACCATATCCGTGAAATACCAACTTTGCCAAACACCACCATTATTACGGGAAATACAAACTACTTTAAAAAAATACGTACTATACCAAATACGAAGAATACCAACTTTTGATACTTTAGTAGTAAGTACTAATTATTCTGACAATTTCGGTGGTTTTGTACGCGGGACCTGTGATTCGAAGTTACGTGGCTTGAAGCCGGCAAAACTTTAACTATATACCTCTATTATTATATTGTTTACAATTTGAATTTACGGAGGAGTACATAATAAGATCTATATTACTTTTCCGTGACATGAGCGTGACGTATCAACTAACTTATGTAGGTATATTTATTTGTGTTGGGTCTGTGACTCCTCAAAAGAAGAGAGAGAAGAAGAAAATCAGCTGAGCCCTCACCTATTGAGATATTTGTCACATTTTTTTATACAAGTATGTTTGTATTTTTATTTTGTTAAATAAATAAATATATAGGGACAAGTCACAAAGATTAAGTTAGCCCCAGAGCAAGTTCAAGACTTGTGTTATGGGATACTTACTCAACGATACTATATTTTATAACAAATACATATATATATAGGGCTATATAGATAAACATCCAAAACCCAGGCCAATCAGAAAAATATTATTTTTCATCTTGACCTGACCGGGGATCGAACCCGGGACCTCCTGAGTAGCGGTCAGGCATGTTAACCATTAAGCCACGGAGGTCGTTTTAATAATTTTGATTATCTACCTATTTTTATAGGAATCGAACATATGATCTCGGGGTCTTCAGGCAAACGCCTTAACCACTGGACCACAGAGGCAGCTTAAACTACATTTATACAAATATTTTCATTTATATTTTATTTAGCAAACGCTCTTGCCTCTTGTATTTTCTATAAATTCCAAAGGCATGATGTAAATGTGATTAGTTAAAAAGGTAGTCAATCAAAGTAATTAATATAAATAAAGACAGGTATTTACGATTTTCAACTTAATCGCAATGGGTTTAAGAAAAGCTGAAATTATGTAATGCAATGTCGTTTTCGTTAATACAGTTATAATTAGCCGATTTTGCAATGTTATATTAGTGTTTAGATATAAGTGTCACTATGATATCAGAAAGTTCATAGTTCGTGACCAAGTGACAGTGTAAAGTGACTATTAGCAATGCAATTCAAATTAGTTATTCTTTCGGTGAGTACAACTTTACAAAAACAGTACTCTAGGTACAGGTTGGCACCCAGGTGGTACGGGTCCGTTTATAACATAATCTACCTAAATTATGGATCATGTTATCTGAAAATAATTTTATTTTTGTTTTATTTACTTATTTAAAAAATTCCTAAAATAAACACTTTTTTAATCTTTACTTACTTATTGAAAGAGAGTTCTTAATAACTGAATTTAATTAGTATTTCTAACTTGAAGAATGACTCATGAAACAGAGGTCAAAAATAGTCAAAAAACCTGCAGATCATGAACATCGAACAAATAAAAATCTAAACATAATGTCACACCACATCGTATAGGTTACAGTAGGCGAATGAAATCAATTTAAAAAAATCGCATTTTGCCCTAGGATAGAGAATAAAAATTAAATATATAAGCACGGACATTTTGTACAGATTCAGCTTGAGAAATAGGCCCTAATGTAAGTTCGAAACTTGTGTAACAAATACCAACATAACAATACTATATTTTAAAACAAATACATATATAAATTAGATAAGCATCCAAGAACGATCAAAACCGGAACCTCCGGTTCGATATCATGGCATGATTGACCATTAGGGCACAAAATTCTATGCCTTTACCTTTCTTAAGGGAATGAGCTATGAAATGCTATAACATTATTAAAAACCAAGCAACTAAGCAATGGTTCTAATGATTTCAACAACACCTTTCCTTTATGAACTGGTGTAGAAAGATATATATGCTATGTTTGTGTTACAGCTGGCATGTTTTTCATGCCTGATGCCTCCGGCGTACTCCACACTGCTGACTGCAAAGTTGGCAGCGGGAGCCCTGGCGAAGGGGGCTGTCATTAAAGGTTTGTACCTACCTTCCCTCTAAATAACTACCTATCGTTCCAATCATTCGTTAAGGTGATACCTCGGTGAACACTAGCGCCACCGTCATTTAAAAATCATTACTCACTGAAAACACAAGTTATTAAAAATCCCTCTGCTGTAATTATGGTTCTGGATCTGAAGTTAATTTTAATCATATTCAATTATTAAATTATAGTTCCATATAGTTACAAATTGCAAAACTGCTCTAAGTGGCCGTTTTAAGCAATAATGCAATTTGTAACTATAGGTAATTATAATTTAATATGTTTAAAATTAACTTCAGATCCAGAACCTTAATTACAGCAGAGGGATTTTTTATAACTTGTGTTTTCAGTGAGTAATGATGTTTAAATGACGGTGGCGCTAGTGTTCACCGAGGTATCACCTTAAGGAAGTCATAATAATGAATATTCGCTGAAAGAGTATGTTATCACTACGTTAGGTTCTTATAAAATAAAATTAGAAAAAAAAAAGTTAAAAAATATTATGTTTATGGTGGCACATTGAAGTTACCATAAAGAAGAAATGACTAATCTTATTTTCTTTAATTCATAACATAAGACACTAGCTGTTCCCCGTGGTTTCATGTGGTGTATGTACTACAGCCTGTAACCGTCCCCAAGAATTATGCTATCATATACAGAAATAATTATTCAAATCCGACTAGTAGTTCTAACTATATAAACATTCAAATTCAAATAAACTCTTTAGTATCTATAGATTACAAATATACAAATGATATATCATTATCCAGGTGCAGCCCTCCTTGCCGCAAAAGCAGCAGCTATTAAGGGCTTAGCAGCTCTAGCTGCCAAAGGAGCGCTGCTCGGCGGTGCAGCTGTGTTAGGAGCCAAGGCACTCAAAGTTGGAGCAGCCTTAAAGGCCGGAGCCGCCCTGGCAGCCGCTAAGCCGGCTCTGCTGTCTTCATCCGTGATTGTCGAGAAACCTGTTCTAGTACACAAACCTCCTTATCCTTATCTGGTAAGAATATAAAATCATTGTGTATATCAACGTCTGAATCGATATCGGGGTGTTCATAGCTGAACCATCTTTGTCATTTCTATTAAATGTGAGATCTACTTAAAGTTGCGTTAAATCGCATGTAAAATAGTGCAATTAAAATAAATACTTTGCAAGGACTAATGCCATAAAACATTCTCTGCCAGTCAAAACAAATTCACGTGTTGTGTTTAATATTTCCAAATAATGCATAAACCTTATTGATCAACAGATTCAAAAGCCGTCCATAGTGCTGAGCCCTCCCAGCCCGGCCGACATCGCGAACAAGCTGGGCAACCTCGTCAAGGTGTCCGCTGGAGCGGTGGCCAACAAGACAGCGGCCGTGGGGGAGTTGCTAGCTTCACTGCTGCCTAGCAAGACTGTCGTCAGCCCTCCTCTACCAGTAGTGTACGAGTAAGTTACATCCTACTAACGCAGCCAGTGTTCTTGCTACCATGCTTTAAGGGCAAGAGCACGAAGTACTCGAATTTGAGTTTTTTTTTATTCTTTTGTACAAAAAATCTATAAACATCCTAATACTTATATTAAAAAACGTGAAATACGTTTTTCTAGAGACATCATCTAGACATAATATAGGGTAATAAGTTGGTACCTATAAAAAAACATGGTAAGTCTCTCGTCTAAAAAGTGAAAGAAACTGAACGTAGGTAGAGTCGCCTTTTCAAATTACTCTTTTGTTTTCGTTTTTTAAAGAAACATACCTACTAAAATATTACATGTCAAACCATATATGGATAGGATTCTAAGCCCTGAATCCCTTAAATTAGCCTGATTGCTTGTAGTGTTCTATGCAAATTGATGCATCGCATGTTTTGACCACGCCTGGCAAGTGCGTAATGGAATAATTCGTTTGAACCTAGATTAGACTTGAATTATGTGTATAACCATAAGTATAACTTGTATACAAGATAGTTTTATAACTACTCAATTATATTGTATATTTTATTGTGCCTTATAATATAACTATCTTATACTAGGCTTTCTTCAAAATTTCGGCAACATCTCATAAAAGAAAAAATACTGAACTTTTGTGTAGGTTTTCCTATTTATATGTTTGGTACTTTTATGTTTTAATTAACGTTATTTCTGGATTTTAATGTAAGTAATTATTTTTAATATCCTTCTTTGTTCGCAGGATCGTGTCACCACCTAAGTTCTATCCCGTGCCAATAATTGAAAAGATTGTTAAGAAGAAGTAATCATAAGTTTATTTATTATTTTATTGAATAAAATCTTAAATTATAAATAAAGCGCATATTTTGTAATTTTCCAAAATGAATAACTTTCTTTAAATTATATATATTTTTTTAATTTATGATAATAAGTAAGGGCTATGCCAAAGTAATAAACGTAAATCATAAAATGAAATCTGTTCTAAAGGGAAAAGTTTCAGACACAAATTAATATGCAAATGGAAATAACGAACTTCCTATAAGCAGTGGCCCTGCAACGCTTCCGAGATGATGCAATGCTACGTTTTACCAGTGCAAACATTACTACTATACTCACAATCTTAACTAAAGCCCTTATTATATACTTAAATATGCGGCTGAGGCAGAGAACCTCAAAAGGAGCAAAGTTGTAGGTATAAGCAATAACTACATTTATGCCTATTTAAGCCTTTAGAATTGAAACTCTAGGACCGTGGGGTCCATCGGCCCATTAGCATTTTCGGGTTATGTTAAAAAAGCTGATTCAATTAATTAATAATTAAGGCACATAAGTTGGCCACAAACGGGACGTGCGGGGGCTGCGCACGTTTAAATTTATTTGAAAATCGGCTATTGCGCATTCAAGGTCAATTCAGTTTATTGCCAACTTATATGCCGCGAACTATACTGAAGTTTATCTCATTTTCTTTTAATGTGTCGTCTTTTATTGAGCAACTAGCTGTTACCCGCGGCTCCCCCGCGTGTAGGTCGCTTTTCGCGTAACCTGTGTTACATTGAAATGAAATGACGCAATCGAAGTAGCCAGGACATTATTCAAATATAAACAAATATCATGTTTCAGAGTTAAGTTCAAAGAATCTCTTTGTAGACAACATTAGCAGTTCTTCCCTCAGAGGCTAATAAAAATAGATTTTCGGCGCTACTGACCCGCGAGCAAGCCACATTACAGTTGTCCATGCGAGAAACATCTTGTTCTTAGGTCGATGCCAGCTGCTTTTAGGGTTTGTCCCTGCGACTTATTTATCGACATGGCAAAGCATACAGCAACTGGAAACTGGGTGCGTTAAAATTGAAAGGGGTAATTGTTGGGGATGAGTGGTATTCGAGGTATGTACACCGTTTCGCCTGTGAGAATTTCGGCCTGTATTAAGTTGCGCTGCAAAACCGTTACTTTGAGTCGGGTCCCGTTGCATAGTTTAGGCGGAGAAAGATTTCTTAGGAGCATAATGGGAACGCCGACTTTAAGGGTAATTTTATGAGCAGGAAGACTCGATATGGCAGGTGGTAGCATCATCCTGGTGCACAACACTGTTATATGACATGTAAATCACTTCATCCCCGACAATTTCTGCCAAAACCTTGAGTGTCGGTAAACGTTTCCGAAGCCCGAGATGACGCATGACATTCGCAGTCAGCGGACAACCGAGACTCCCTGTCAGAAGAAGTTTCTAAAGACCGAGACAATGCATGGCGTTGCCTATCTTCATTGAGTCGCATCTGTCTATCCGCATTCGATTCTTGAGATCTAGCTAACCTGCTTTTAGCTATTCTCGAATGATGCGACAAATCGTTTCCTCCTAGGCATTAATTAAAATCTATATATATAAAAGAAAGTCGTGTTAGTTACTCCACTTATAACTCAAGAACGGCTGAACCGATTTAGCTGAAAATTGTCAGGGAGGTAGTTTAGAGCCAGGAGAAGGACATAGGATACTTTTTATCCCGGGAAAAAGATCCCGAGGGAAGTTCGCGCGGGCGAAGCCGCGGGCAAAAGCTAGTTCTTTATATAGGACACGATCGTATGTTCCGTCAAACAACAAATTCAATTTTCAATTCAAGAAGACGACTAACAACAGAACCGTCCATTTACCAAACTTACTTTACTACTTACAATACACAACAACCAGAGAATCAAACAAAAAAAAACACAAAAACAAAGACCATCAAATATTTTAATTTGCTATGCTAGGGTTAATTTCAATCTGCTATACCATAATGCGAAAACGTAACCATAGCGAGTTATAAAGTAAGTCAGCGCCATCTATTGAGATTTTATGTTACTAAATTTACGATCAAATTCAATGTGTTATTTTATTAAAATTAATAGGTGCAGTGCGTGTTTTTGTCTTTATTGATATGGATAATATAAAGTATAAATTCTAGCCTTATCTTAATTAAATTAAACGTAATTGAACGCATTATAAGTTTAAAAGTTTTGAAGCAGTGTTTAAAGTAAATTTTCAATCGACCATAACTTCTTTTTCCCTTAACCGATTTTGACGAAACAAAGTTTTGACAACGCTCCTTATTATATGTAATCCAACTGTGAAAACCGCGTTTAAATCCGTTGAGTATTTTCGAAGTTATAACGTACCAGACAGACATACAGACAGACAAAAATTCCAAAAACTGTCTTTTTGGTTTCTGTTACTCTTTTTTAATCGCACTCTATCAGTTTTTTTGAAAAATATTAAATGTACAGACACTCACATTTTAGTGTCTTATTATATGTATTGATATAATTTAGAAAACCTTTTGACACTTTAACTTACTAGCGAGAACAGCCGAGCTTAGAAATGTGCACACATTTCGTGTTTGACTTTTATGAGATAATTTGCCGAATTTGATAATTATCTGCCATCTTTACTTGATTTATTAACACGCTTTTATTAGCTAACCTGTATGTTTGCTTGCTTGTCAGTTTATAACTAACTCCTTTTTATATATATATCTCTACTAGACCATAGATAAATAATAGGTTAGGGACTAGACTAATTTAATAAAACTAAAGAGTTTGTTTACTTGGAAACTAGGAAGTATTGGTTGATTTTAAACAATCTTTTTTGCATATGAACGCTCATTTTTGAGCACATAGCGGGCGGAAAATTTAAAACGCGGATCACAGCTTCTATATTTTTATAAAAGAAGGTTTAATATAAAACAAAAGTACTTTTATTATTTTCGCACATAATTTTTAAGTCCGCTTACTGCTAGACCATTAATATGAAGCTCATGAGTAGGTGTTATACTCGTTATCGCTATTATCCAATGTTCTCGCATCATTAGGCGCCATAATTATTACTGAGCTGATTTATTGATTATTAACCTTTAAAAAAATTATAATCTAAGTCAAAGAGTACAATCATAATAATTGTTGTACTTCCATTTCCCGGCCCCACAATTTTTACTTATTTCATCCGTCGTCGCACCCCTTTTTCACCTGATGTATCTTTTCTTTTGTATCTCTTACTACTCTTCCACGGGACCTGGAGTGAATAAAACGTGAAGCCCAAGTTAGATCTTCGTGGAAAGTCACTGTGGATGCCTTTTGCCCCAAATAGAGGACATATAGGATTATAAGTCAAGTAAGTCACTACTATTTCCATATACTTTCGTATTTAAAACCTTCCTCGACGTTTTATGATATTCATCAATCATTAACCAAAAATATCACTAATAATTTCTATATCTCTGAATTATCTTTAACCCTATATAAGTAAGTATATATTATATGCATGTATATACTTATATCAATGTTGATGACTTTACGGAAACTTGAACTTGACCACTTTAATTTTTTAAGGTGATACCTCGGTGAACACTAGCGCCACCGTCATTTAAAAATCATTACTCACTGAAAACACAAGTTATCAAAAATCCCTCTGCTGTAATTATGGTTCTGGATCTGAAGTTAATTTTAATCATATTCAATTATTAAATTATAGTTCCATATAGTTACAAATTGCAAAACTGCTAAAAGTGGCCGTTTTAAGCAATAATGCAATTTGTAACTATAAAGAATTATAATTTAATAATTCAATATGTTTAAAATTAACTTCAGATCCAGAACCTTAATTACAGCAGAGGGATTTTTGATAACTTGTGTTTTCAGTGAGTAATGATTTTTAAATGACGGTGGCGCTAGTGTTCACCGAGGTATCACCTTAAGGCAAGCATTTATTAGATGTTGAAAATGTTTTGCCAAAAACCGACATAGTCATGCATTAGCAACTAATGAATATACCTGCTCAATTAATCCTACGTATTGCCCAACCGAGGAACCACATTGACACGCTCGGGCAGGCCCCTGCCACTTTTTCAGTTTCAATAAACATGTAATGCTAACTTTTTGAAGCAGTCTAGTTGGTTAGTTGCATGAGAAACAACTTGTCAATTCATGAAGACCAATCGCTTATTTGAAAATAGACCTTATTATTTTTTTATTTATTCTTATTCTCCACTAGTCAGGGATTGGAAGCCTGATTCAAATCATAAGCCAGTTAATTTTTCTGCCCATGTATTTTTTAGCGACCGTTATCATTACGGTTCCGCTCAACCGGTTACTCAAATAATAACGATCTATATTTTACCTGGTATTTGGCACCCTTAAAAATCAACCAGTATGTTTATTTAACAGGTTTGAGACCGTTATTTTTGTGTCTTAAATTTCATCCCTGCCACTTCACTAACACAGCGTGCTCATAAAGCTTTTCATATTAAAGGCTTAAAACGTTCATATAATTTAAAAATAATTCAACAATATCTACTACTAATATAGTATTCTGTGACAATACTCATATCTATCTATACGCTCCTTTATTTTTCAGAAAATAATTATTTCTATTGAATTTAATATACTTTTAAATATATAAATAAAAAATAAAAATAAATATTTTCTGAATAATCTACCTTAAAATAAAGTCCAGTATAAAATTATAGATATCAGATCTATATATTGTTGACTAAACATTTTGTTGCCAAGCAAAATGGCAACTAATACACAATCGGTCTGTATTTTTATGCTAATGGACGATTTAATTACACGCATGAAAACTCATGTTAATAATAGTATCCAAATCTGTAAAAGATATTGATCAAATGAATCCTTATAATATTTTAGGTACGAGTATAAACGCGAAAGTTTGTATGGATGTTTGTTGCTCTTTATAACTTTTACAAACTTCAAATTTACAGGAAAACGGCTGAACTGATTTGGCTGAAATTCGGAATGGAGATTGCTTAGGCCCTGGAACAACACCTAGGCTATATTTCCCCAGAATTCCTACTTAAGCGGAGCCCCGGGCAACAGCTAGTCCTTTATAAATATCAATAGTAGTAAAATGTTATTGATTAATGAAAATAGGTTAGACTATAGGTAAATAAATGTGGTTGATAAACCCAAAAAGCGCCAGCTTGTCGTGTCAGTATAGGATATTGATTCGCAGCCAAGGATACCGGACCAGATGAAGTAAAAAAGCAGAAAACTGCACCATGGGCTCCGCAGCGACCTTGCTGAGGACACAACGTATAAGAGAGGGAGAAATAGATAAATTTGGACCTCCGTTTACATTTCATTCATTCATTCATTTCGTGTAGGTGTCACGGTCAATCGACCATGCACACCCTGGTGTCAGACTTCTTCGGAACCGCCTCTCGGCCTCTGACGTGGTTCCTTTAACGACTACCGTACCGTACGTGCCTTCCGAAGCACAGAATCATCTTTATTGTCAGACAATCAGGTGATTCAAGCCTGAAATGTCCTAACCAAACTGGAAACAACTAGAAAAAGTATGCTTCCCGTGGGAATCGAACCTTTTATTCGTCAGAAACGACACAACATCCATGAGAAAAGGGAAGGCATGTTAAGTCGTTGGTTTTGGCTGTTATAGGCAGATGGCAATCGTCGGAGATGCATTTAGGCAGCCTGAAAATTCTGACATTGTTGGCTACTAACTCACCAGGATCATGTTCCTATTGGTCTGGTTTCCCTGGGTTCATAGAAAGGGTTACGAAGAGAATGTAACAAGTCCCGCCATATCTAAGACCATGATTAAGCATAACCTGTGCTCTGAAGCGTAAGCCGATCAGCTGATCAGATCACGACTCGAGATATCTGCTGATAAGATATATCCTGACCACACAAACAAACAACCAAATCCATACTTCCATACTAATATTATAAATGCGAAAGTCTGTCTGTCTGTCTGTCTGTCTGTCTGTCTGTCTGTTTGTCTGTCTGTCTGTCACCTCTTCACGGCTAAACTGCTGGACCGATTGTGATGAAATTTGGTAGGGATGTAGTTAACGTCCTGAGGTCAAACATAGGCTATACTTTCGGGCGCGATATAACCGAGTCCCACGCGGGGCGAAGCCGCGGGGAACAGCTAGTGTACATATAAATGACACGCCAATTTTTGATATAAGTACCCTTAGTATGAAATTTTATAAACGCAGACGCTAGCGTCTACATTACCGATTTTATATGGCTAACCTGTATAGCGCCTCTGGCGGGTAGTAAGGCAACTAAGAAATTCCATACAAAATCCTAAGGCAGTCGCTGGCGTCGGCGTTTATATAAAATCTCATACCACGGGAAGCTCTTAAGCTTTCTGTACTTCTAAAGGCTTAGCTTGGATTGGTCGCTAAGTGACATTTCTATCAAGATAGAGAGATCCAAGCTAGGCGGCGCACTCGCCGTCGCTTGAGGCACACTATCGTAAGAGATAAAAGCAAGAACATTCATAATTTTATTTTCATCACAAAACTAGCGTTTACTCTTACCCTTCGGAGCCCAGTGCCCCAAAAAGTTTTTCCACCATGGAAATATTTGGCATTATTTTTACACCGAAACTGCCAAACGTCAACCCTCCTTGGTGAGGTGCAAGATAAGATAATTCTTTGCACGATATCACGAAAAGAGAGGAAAGGGATTTTATTCATGAGCCGGAAGCCACACTCCAGATTCTGATGATGATGAATTTTTATAAAAATATAATACTTGGATTTCTCTATAGTTAAATATAAAATAATCAAATTATTTTGAATTGTTAATAAATTATAAATTGTAATATTTAACTGAAACGGCAACTATTGCCCTACATGACTATGCAGTGCCCTTGCACTTTTACTATATAATATTATATCATGTTTAACACCTTTAAAATTTGTGACAAGCAATAAAAAATCTGAATCTGAATTTTCCTCCGGTACAATCGGTCCGAATGACGGAGATCCTATCCGCAAGACCAGAAACCCAAATTATTCCGTTTGTATTGCCAACAAAGCCTGAAGTAGTTTTTACTGGACAAATTAATGATATTCAAATAGGGCGGCAAATGTACTGTTTAGAATTGTTAATTCGATGTAAATAATTTTCGGTGCAGTATAAAAGTGCGTGCGTTTTGATGTAATGCAACATATAATTGCACCAACTGTGCCTTCTGGTCGCGTGTGCCGGCAAACAAACATCAGTTACCATGTCTCGAATTACGGTAAGAAGTGTTGTCTTGTCTCCACAAAAGCATATTTAAAAAAATAAAAAACAAAAAAAATATTTTACAATTTATATTTTTTCATTATTCTTTGCAATATCTTAACTTTTTTGATCTTCATAAATTAGTAATTATATGTATATATTATGTACCTAAACTAGGTCTTAATTGAATAAAGCCTAACAATACACTCTTCTTTTCAGATCATTTTTGTTCTCGCCGTCATCTATGAAGTGCTTGGAGAGGGTAAGGAATTTTTTTTACCCGCTTTGCCATAATTGTATGAAAAACAATTCTTAAACGTTATTTTTTCTTTAGGTGTCGTACACGAGAAAGATTCTAAACCGGCACAATCCGGCATTCTGTCGGTAGCAGCGCCAGGTCTCATCGGCCACGGTTATGGAGGCTATGGCGGCTTAGGCGGAGGTTATGTTAGTTCCGCTGGTGTCGTCGCGGGCCCAGCATTAATCGGCCCATCCATCGGCAGCGCTGCTGGACTTAACAGCGCCGCGGCCGCAGGAGCCGCTCAACTCAGCGCTATCCAGAACGCCCAAGCCGTCCACGCGGCGCAGATCGCCAACTCTGCCGCCGCCGCCATCCAAGGAGCCCGTGTGACTGAAGGAGCAGCTAGAGCCAGCCAAGCCAACGCTATCAATAACGCCCAGGCCCTCGACGCCGCCCGTATTGCTAACGTACAGAGGGCACAAGCTGCAGCCTATGAAAACGCAAGAGCAGCTGAAGCAGCGAGACGCGCCGCCGCTGCCAGCAACCTTGAGCTTGCTCGTGCCGTAGAAGCCGAACGCTTGGCAAATGCCGCCCGCGTCCAAGCTATCGCTATTGCCAACACCCGTGCTGTAGAAGCCTCACGTATCGCTAACGCCGCGAGAGCTCAAGCTGCGGCCGTTGCCGCCACCGCGGCTCAGGCGCAGGCGGTCGCCGATTCTGTGGCCAGACAGGCTCACGATGGTGCTCTGTTGCTCGGCGGTGGTGGTCTGGGCGGTATAGTGGCGGCGGCTCCAGCTGTGGCGGCAGTCCCGGTGGCAGCAGCAGCAGTGCCCGTTGGAGGACTCGGTCTCGGCGGCTATGGGCTCGGAGGTTATGGACTCGGCGGTTACGGACTCGGCGGAGGCTACGGTCTAGGCAAACACTAAATGAGAGCACAGTACTATGTGCTGGATTATCTATAACTGTTAATAACCAGATTTCTACATCCATTTCGATATCTTTCATAGAAATGGTAAGCGGCAGGCCTCGGTAGATTTGGACTGGTCATGTAAATAGATTTTACTTCGAATTTTACTAGCTTGATATTGTAATAATAAATTGTTAGCACAAACAATGATTTCTTTGTTTTATTACAACAGGTTATGTCACGTAAGTACCTAATTCCAAGCTAATTCCATGAGTAAAGTAATAAGTAATTTTGTCTTTATTGATCAGTACTGTACAATAGCCAGATTTAATGCTAAGAGCATTATAAGTCTTACAGACAACCTTTACGCTGTAAACAATTTGTAGAAAAGTAAATGTAAATTATAGTATTTACTTTTATAAACATAGAAGATCTGATAAAATTAGGTAAGGATTCCTATCATAGATTGTAAGCTGAAATAAATGAAAATGAGAAATAATTTATTTGCTGCACAACATATGCTACAAGATTACAAAGAAAAATAAAGAAAGTCGCATCTTATTATTCCTTAATCTACAGTTAATAATAGGTGTGTATTTATAAAACTATTCTTACGTATCAATGTGAAAATTCTACGAGTCATACGATAACTAGTGATTCATCAATAAAATAGGAAAGTTTACTATTTGTGAAATAGGGTTTTCCAACGTCTTTCATCGAGATTCGATTTAGCTACTTATCTAAAGTACTGCCTAGTCATATCTTCAATCAATTGCTATTGATGATAAGTTATTAAATAACACATGTTTGTAAGGCTGTATGTCAATAATATAGCAAATACTGCAACGTAAAAAAACAGTACCTAGTTAATCTTTTTGATATGAACAAAGATAAAACTACGGAGATGAAACCCTATTCAGACAATAGACAGACTCTACCCCAGAAATCTTAATGACTACACTACAGTGGCCATAAAGAAAAGTATTCACTTTAATATTATAAATGCGAAAGCCTGTCTGTCTGTATGTCTGTCTGTCTGTCACCTCTTCACGGCAAAACTGCTGGCCCGATTGTGATGAAATTTGGTAGAGATGTAGTTAACGACCTGAGGTCAAACATATGCTACTTTTGGGCGCGATATAACCGAGTACCACGCGGGGCGAAGCCGCAGGGAACAGCTAGTTACTAAATAAATCCGCCGTTGCATATTTCTTTGTTGAATGTTTTATTTTGTCTATGCAATATAGTTACTATCTAACCTATAGCTATTTTTTTGATAATCATTTCAGCATTCCCATCACCTTCAGCGTTGGGGAACCCCTTTGAAATCAATCAAAACAATGTGGGGCGTAATCACAACAACATAGGAAAGAACCATGCTGATTTCAATCACAACCACGGTATTTATAACAATGGCTTTGATGGATTGGACAAGTTTTATGGCTCTGGGCATTACCATGGCTTTAAGCCCAACCAACACGGTTTCGGGCAAAACCATTTTGGTTTTGATCAGAACCAAGGCATTTTTGGTCACAGCCAAGGTGGTTTTGGGCAAAACTTCGCCAATTTTGGATATTACCATAGCAACTTTGGCCAAAACGAACGATCTTTTGGACATTACAACGACGGTTTCGAAAAACCTACTCAGGTAAATTTCAAACCTAAAATCAAAGCAGTCTTTGGATCCCAGATCAATGAAGGACAACGAATTAATGGTCGTTCAGACATTATTGATAATACTTTTGAATCAACCTATGATGCTGTACCCAACAATAAATTTGGAATGAACCAAGCTACATTTGAACAAGACAAAATGGGACCAAATGGATTCGCACACACTTGGCATGGACAAAACGGCCCTTGGCAATGGCAAATGGATTTGGTCAAAATCCATGGATATCGCATAACGGATTCGGTCAAGTCCCATGGCACTCGCCGAACGGATTTGGTCACATTCAATGGCAATCACAAAACGGATTTAGCCAAAAACCTTTGCTACCACAAAACGGATTTGGTCAATACCCTTTGCAATTGCCATATGGTTTTTAGTCAATGGCAAGCACAAAATGGATTTAAACCTAACCAGAGCAGTGAATCATGGCAAACTAACTCAGGACAAGAACAACATAATCTCAACCCCGGAAATGAGCAGGTCATTAAAGAGAATAATGCTATTTTCAATGATACACCTGTAACTACAGATGAAATTAATCCACAAGAAGAGAAATAATATATAATCTTTGAAGTTTTATGTGTTACTTGGTCTGGCGCCATATGGCACCTATTTAATTGCATATATTTATTTATATAAGATTTAAAAAAGTTTCAAATAAAGATTATAACTGCTTAACTTATTTCTGCTTGTTTAATAGGTAATATATTTTATTTGTGAGTTGCGTAGTACTGTCTCCCTCCGTCTCGTTACCCCTGCACATGTTACCCAGTTCTATTCCAATTCCTTTACCGTTCAGGCTGTTCGTTTGTGGAATGCACTGCCTGTTGAAATTTGTAGGGCTCAGACAATATCATC
Organism: Apomyelois bistriatella; assembly: GCA_947044815.1. Classification (NCBI taxonomy): domain Eukaryota; kingdom Metazoa; phylum Arthropoda; class Insecta; order Lepidoptera; family Pyralidae; genus Apomyelois; species Apomyelois bistriatella. The sequence goes on from OX345705.1 coordinate 3,868,392, forward strand.
CTTTAAAAATCAGGTAAAAAATCATTATCTCTCATTAGTGGAAGCTGGTCACTGATAGTAGTATTTTCATTCACTAGGTTCTATATTATACTGGTAAATTTTTATATAAATATTTACGTATATGTATGTATGTATATGTATGTATATGTATGTATATGTATGTATATGTATGTATATGTATGTATATGTATTTGTGTATGATTATTCGTGTATGTTTTTTTTTCATTTATAGTTTATTATATTATTTATTTCATATTTGTTTTAGTACCGCCTACCGCATTTTTTCCACGTTGTTCCTATCCACCCTAAGGTTGGCTGGAAGAAATTGCATCAGCGATAAGTCCGCCTTTGTACACATTGTTTGTATTTGTATTCAACATGTATAATTTGTATGATAATGGTACAATAAAGAGTATATCTATCTATCTATCTATATTTTTCTTATACCTATTTCTCCTAAATAAGAAAGAATAATACGAGTCTGTAATGCTTTGACTCATTGATTGTCTAGCTTTCGCCCGCGTCAATTCCCCGCGGGAACAGTGCTTTTTCCGGGATCATTTTTTTTTATTCTTTTATTATATCTACTTTCTCGATTTTATCCTTTGAATCCAAAAAGTTGAATAAGCAAAATCTGAGTGAAAAGGCGGAGTTGTTCTTAAACTCTTGAACTAAAAATCTGGGAAATCCACAGCTAGAGTAAGTAAACATTGAATTACTAAGAAATTATTCGCAACCTATCAAATTTGGTATTTTGTAAGTACATTATCATGCTATAGGTCACCATCCGTGTACCCGAATTAAAGATAACAGCCAGTATATATATGTTTTGTTTACATTTCTGGCGTCATATCTTACCTTAGTGCAATAGGAACCGGGAGCTCTTAATGGCATCAAACATGAATTTTAAAGTAAGCACTTATATAACTCTAATTTTTAAATAAGTTTATTAGAACTAGATGGAATTTGTAGCATTTTAAACTAAACCTATCTTCTTTGTCTGTTTTCATATATTTTTTGAAATTTAAATTATGTTAAGCGGCCATTCTCAGAAGGCTTAATTTAGAGCGTCCAGTGCAAAATTTTCATGTAAACAAAATAATATTATGTGCAGTTTTTTTTGTAAAGTAGCTATCAACTATTTCTATGTGTTGCACTTTAAAAAATATCATTATATTGCATAGTATAACAGATTTATTTTTTCAAATCATTGTTCTTAAATTACCACGACGCGTCCACGCGCTCTCCCAATTTGGAAACTTGTCTAATACTAATACAGAGAAAGAGTTTTAGTTATTTTAGATGGTTTTTTATATTAAGGAATATATATTTAACAACATATCAAAAATACAACAAGTTACTAGTACTTTCTTTTTCAAAATTATCAAATGAAGACGTGTCCGACCTTGGACAATAATTGCCAACACCACTTGCAATCGAGGGCGCACATCCCTAAATAAGAATCTCTGGCATATTACTATAGCACAGATCCCGAGCCGTCAGTGTTGTCGAGGTACTCGTCGAGTGTGGTTGTGCGCTGTGTCGAGTAATCGCCAATTAGACACCTAAGTATCTAATTGCCATGACTTTGGTTTTCGATTTTTCTAATTCATGTAGCCTTGATTAAAAACTTATGAGTTGTTGTTAACTTATTCCTGTTTATTGAAAATAAAGCAGATTTCTGGGCTCTATGGATTATAATGTGTCTTTATGAGAATTCTGTTTATAAAGTACCTTTTTTTTGGAAAATCATGTTTTTCTCTAAGAGTCACGACGCTAATTGCCATAACTTTTTTAATTGCCATCGCTGCTGTTGTTTAAAAATAAGTATATAACAGCTGTTATTTAAGGTGATACCTCGGTGAACACTAGCGCCACCGTCAATTAAAAACCAAAACAGCTGTTATTTCCGTTTGATTTAAGCAAACTCTAACAATAATAAACTAATTATAATGTTGAATTGTTGCGTTTTATATGATTGTTTCTTAACAAAATTAATATATATAATATGTAAATATCTTCTTTAAATACATAAGCGGTCATTATTCAATATACTTATATGGAAAAATTCAAGTTTCTAGTTACCATGACGAGGTAAAATTATAATTTCTAATTGTCACAACCATCAAATATTTAAGATACCGATAACTTGGATACTACATAAGCTAAATAAATGCCAATACGATTAAATTCACAATTGATTCATATTCATTCTCTCTACAGTCATATTTCATGAATAAGTTCAAGAAATTAAAAGGGTTGTGGTAATTAGACTAAGAATGCCAAAATTGAGAATGGCCGTAAGCTGATAAGTAGTGTTTGTTTTTGTGTTCTTCTTACAGAACATTTTTCATTAAGTACTTATATAAACACAAAACACAACAATGGGTAGGTACTTACTTAATTACATTCAAAGCTTTTATAGAAGTTTAGTAGGTACCTACTTTATTCCACTTATGGATTTCTTTAGATTTCCTCTAAAATCATATTGAATTGAATTGGTTTGAATTAAATAAATAAAAAAAATTTAAGTATTTATACTTGTTAAAAATAAACCGATGTTTGTTTAATTGGACACTAGAACAGATTTTTCCCTACTTAAATATTTTTTTGAATTAAAATATAGCCCATTTCTTGACAAAAAAAAGGCACAGCAACAAGTGTAAAAAGGGGTAAAGTGGGATATTAAACGACAAAACTCTAGGTGAAATATTCATTTAGTATGCCCTTGTTCCAATTAATATTTTATTTAATCAAATAAACTGATTTCAGATCACGTGCCTGTTTTTGGCGCTAGCGGTGGCCTCCTACGGTGAGCTTATACCATTGATTACAATATTAACTACACCATAGTATAATACCTAATAGAACTAACGAAGCTAATCCTTGTTCTAAATATACGTGACATACAATGTAGGCTGGCTTATACAGGGTCAGTGCAGAAGTCAGTATCGACACCAGTAGTGCTGTGCCCCTAGTATGAGTTTTTCTTAACGCAGACGCTAGCGACTGCGTTAGGATTTTGTATGGAATTTCTTAGTTGCCTTACTATCCGTCAGAGGCGCTGTACAAGTTTGCCATACTAAATCGCTAACGCAGTCGCTAGCGTCTGCGTTAAGAAAAACTCATACTAGGGGCACTGGTTTATACAGGTGACCCTTGCAGAAGTCAGTATCGACACCAGTAGTGCTGTATCCTAGTATGAGATTTTATAAACGCACTTTAGTGACTGTGTTGGGATTTTGTATGGAATGTCTTAGTTGCATTACTATAAGCCAGGGGCGCTGTACAGGTTTGTCATCAAAATCGCTAAAGCAGTCGCTAGCGTCTGCGTTTATAAAATCTCATTCTAGGGGCACTTACTGACTTCAAAATATTCGTGTGCAAATATACGTAAGTCGGCGCTGACTTCAAATAAATTTACATTGTTTTTTTTCGGGTCAGCAACCACTTGTCTCGAATTCGGGCACAACGAAAAAGACAGAAATACTCAAAAGCTAGTGAGTGCGACTGTTCTAATCAAAACAAATCATCAATCAAAACTAATGAGGATGGTGTCCTCTTCATACATAGAGTTCCGAAGACGGTGACCTCAAGGCATAATGTCTGCGCCAGTGAACGCATATGACTAGCAAAACCTCGAATTAACTATGCCCGCGGCTCCGCCCGCGTTGAACTCGGTTCTATCGTCCCAAAAAGTAGCCTGTTTGACCCCCGGTCTTTAACTATATCCACACCAAATTTCATATAAATCGGTCTAACGGTAAAAGTAACAGACGGACAGACAAACCGAGTTTCATATATATTCATACTAGCTGTTCCCCGCGGCTTCGCCCCGCGTGGGACTCGGTTATATCGCGCCCAAAAGTAGCCTATGTATGACCTCAGGTCGTTAACTACATCCCTACCAAATTTCATCACAATCGGTCCAGCAGTTTAGCCGTGAAGAGGTGACAGACAGACAGACTTTCCCATTTATAATTTTAGTATGGATCCATATATTGTCTGTGGATATTCTACAACAGCTAGCGAAGTACAGTTGCATTTCTTTCTCTACTTTACTATTAAAAGTTAAAAAGTGTAGATGCAGATGAACTTCTAATATTTCAGAAGAAATGTTTACGAGTATTATGTAACTTACCATACAGACAATGTTGCAAGCCGCACTTTGTAAATCAGAAAATACGTTACCTTCTATCTACATCCTCGAAATATTTAGATACATTTGTAAGAAAAAATGCGTCCCTTTTCGAAAAGACAAAAATAAAATTAATACACAGACAGAAATATATACTAGCTAGCAGTACCAATTTGTAATCTAGGTACAAGTATCTTTAGCAATGGCCCTTGCGTGAGTGCAATCAAAATACAAAATAAACTGCCAAAAGAATTAAGAATGGAAGAAAACAATAAAAAGTTCTTTGCAAAATTTAATTTTTTATTGCTTAGGTTTTAATCAAAGGGGTTACTATACCTACGGTCAAACAATACCTTAATGATGAATTTGATTATTATTGATTATACTTAGTAATTTAAGTTTATTTATTAACCTACATGACAGTTATTTTATCAGACAATTAAACCTTTTATTATTAATTAATTCGTTTGTCAGTTTTTGTAATAATACACAGTTATTATGATCAGTTTAACATGTTTTGTGATTGATTGTTTATTTGTATCGAAAATGTCTAAAACTACTGGACTGATTTGAAAAATTCTTTCACCGTTGGAAAGCCATACTATCATCGAGTGTCATACGTTATGTGTGTAGTACCCGGGCAAAGCCGGGATGGACTGATAGTAAATAATAAAGAGACATTTCATTTACAGCCTACCCGCAAGGTTACGACGGTGATGTCGGTTTAGGAAGCGGACTCGGTGGCGAATTTAACCAAGGCCATGAAGGCCAGCGAAGATGGTCAGTAGACCCTGGCTTTGGAGGCGGACACGGTGGCGGATTTGGCCAAGGCCAGGGAGGCCAGGGAGGAAGGTCTGTAGACCCTGGCTTTGGAGGGGGACACGGTGGCGGATTTGGCCAAGGCCAGGGAGGCCAGGGAGGATGGTCTGTAGACCCAGGATTTGGAGGCGGACACGGTGGCGGATTTGGCCAAGGCCAGGGAGGCCAGGGAGGATTTTCTGGAGACCCTGGCTTTGGAGGCCAAAGTGGTTCTGGAGGCTTTGGCAACTATGGAGGATATGGTAACAACGATGGTGTAGCAAGACATCGCCGGTCACCTCACAATGGATATGGTGGCGATACTGGATTTGGACAAGGTCAGGAATTTAGGTTTTTTTTTAATACGTTATAATTGTATGTAGTAATTAATATAAATAAAATGAATTTTCTATTTAGTAGCCAAACATGCACATGGCCTACATGATGGTAGGTGGCTACCATCTATATATATAAAAATGAAACCCGTTTTCCGTTGTCACGACATAGCATGAAAACGGCTTGACCGATTTCGCTGATTTTTTTTTTGTAGTTTTCTAATACTCTGTACAAGGTTCTTACGGAAAAAAATATTAAGAAAGGCGGTACGAAGTTCGCCGGGTCAGCTAGTAGCATATGAATGCGTTCAACACCATATTTATTTATATTTGGTAAGGACTGTTTAAGTACTGTTAGATTAAAAAAAACAACTTACAAAAATAGTAAATCATCGTACTGATTTATGTCTTGTCTAAATTACAAATTCAAAAATATTACAGGTCAGGAAGGTGACTCCGGTTTTGGGGGAGGCCATGGCCAGGGAGGATTCGGGGGCTACCAGGGCGGGTTTGGAAGAAGCAATTCAGGCTTCGGTCAAGGTGATCACGGACAAGGAGTTTTTGATCAAGGCCAAGGCTTTGGTCAAGATGGTCAGGGAAGACATCACGGTGGTTATCAAGAATACGGATATTAGGATACTATATTTCGTTCAAGTAAAAGTTAAATAATAATTTTATTTTTGTTTTCATTCCTTTCCTGAAAATTTGAACGTTAAGTTCAAAAAAGAAATTCTTGATCTATACATAGTAAAACAGTAAAAATATTTTGCCTGTACATTTACCCCTGTATTAAGAAACGTTTGATAAGCCTATTTTAACTAAAATATGTTTTGGCTCTTTCTCTCTTACCCGACACTTCACGTGAAAGAACGAGACGAAACACATTTTAACAAAAATAGGCTTAACAAACGTTTCTTAATACGGGGGTTAGTATTTTTGACTGAAATGGATAGAGGGAAAAAATAATAGAAAGATTTTTTTTTCTGTATATCTGTATGTATTATCAAAGTACCCAACCGATTTCCGTAAAACGTTCACCAATTGCTCTGTTTTAACTCAACAAAATATTCAAAGTTTCATCAAAATAGCTTCATGAAAAAAGTTATCGTCATTTGAATAAACTCATGGCACGAGTTTGCCTGCAGATATAGGTAGCAATTTCGAACGCAAATTGCAAAATTGGATACTACTTTTTTGTGTTAGTTATTCTTATGACAAACTTTGTATTAAATAAAATGGGGATTTCCTAAATTCCCGTGTGAGAACTAGAGAACGGGAGCGAAGCCCACGCGCACGTTCTCGCGGGCAACAGCTAGAGTCGGCGCGGCGCCGCCGCCGCCAGTTAATAATAAGTAGGAACCACAGAACAGGTTAGTGGTAGGAACGAAGTACAAATAGTAGGTGTACTTAGATATATTCCCGCCGGACCATCTGTACCAATGGACAGTACCATTAATGGTACAAATGGCACTGATTTATCCCACTTGTACCATTAATTGTACAAATGGGACCAATTTATAACCTCCTGTCCAATGGTACAAATGGTCCGGCGGGAGTATATTAATAAACCTACTTGCATAGCGTTCGTACAAAGGTTGTGAAAAATATTTACAAAAGGTAGGTAGGTATTTAAATATATCTTTTATATATATATATAGGTATATAGGTATATACTTATGTAAGTTTTATATAATCAAAGTTCAAGGTAAGACATTTTGATAGAAAACAATAACATTAAAGATATGTATCGAAAACAAACTAACTTGTAAATTACATAGGTACGTCATAGTAATAAACTATTTAATCTATTAATTCCTGTAATTATTCATAACGCAATGTTTAATAATAAACTGATTAAATTTTACAAAGTTATGTATACCGGTGACCAAAATCGGAACTAAGAATACTTTGACACAAAACATAAAGACTGACTGGTGTTTCAAAAAGATTAGACGGCGACTCTAGCGCCGCGCCGCCCCGCTTCTAATGGTATAGATATGTGGCTGTCTACTATACAAAGAGTAGGTAGGGTCCATTGGCTGTACAGAGGTTAGATAGGGTCATCGCGGCCCTCAAAATTGCGATAAGACAAATATATATTACACACATCCCTAGAGTCCGCATCATAACATACCTAGTAAAGCAACGGCAAACATGGCTTTCAAAGTGAGTGGAAATTGCAAATATGTATTTAAATATTTTTTATTTATTTGTGCATCGTGGCGTGCTCTACACAATATTTACAACTGTATTCCTTCTTTTATAACAATTTTAAATTACATTTCAGATTGCGTGTTTGGTTCTGGCGGTAGCTGTAGCATGTAACGGTATGTATCAAAAGCATTTCACTAAGTCCACCTATAAAAAGTAAATTTACTTTGGCTTTATGATTAACCGTGGTTTAACCCTTTAACCGCCAAGGTCCGTCCGGAAAAATCCGTTTCGACATACATTTTCGGGCCCATTTCGTCAACGTCAGCAAGTGATTATATAGGTACCTACTCTTTGAACGTCAGATATTTCCAACCAAAAACAATACATTTTATTTTTTTTAGAAGAAATTGGTATATAAGGTGGACACAAATCAACTGCAAATATTTTAAGGGCAGATACAGACCACTATACTGAACAACTTTTCCAAATAAACTTATATCGAAATACGAAATCTTATTTTTCACTCTCCATACTAAAATAGATCAGCTGATTCTCAATTTGTATGGGAGGTCAAAATTTTTTTTTGTTTTTTCAACATAAGTTTATTTGGGAAAGTTGTTCAGTTTAGTGGTCTGAATCTGCCCTTAAAATATTTGCAGTTGATTTAAATTCACCTTATATATGATGCAAACTGTGCTTTTGCGCTTATTTATGATTGCAGATAAAAAATAGAACAGTACCAAATCATTTGATATAGGTGGTGGTGATACTACTGTACTAAGAGATTGTTTTTTATTATTAATATAAATAATTTTTTACCACTTAAACAAATTAAGTTTAGCTCTATCAGGATAATAGTTCCAAGTAATGAAAGTATTTTGCTGTTGTTTAAAAAATATACCCATCACATACCACAGGTATTTCTACCCGTAGATAGCCATACCTACCCGTCACCAAGTAATATAACCAAGTACCACTTTCAATTATAAGAAAGTTGTGGCGTTTAGTTAAGTCAGTAATGATAACCAATACTCCCCGGGTCATCTGGAAGACAAAGGAGAAAATACTTATAGGTTTGTTTATTTTCAGCTTATCCACACGGATACGGCGGTGGTCACGGTAGTCACGGCGGTGGCCAGAGTGATTTCGGAGGCGGGCAGAGCGGTTTCGGTGGCGGTCAGGGCAGCCAAGGTGGATTTGGAGGTCACAGTGACCAAGGGTTTGGTGGTGGACAGGGTTTCGGTGGCGGCCACGGAGATAGCCAAGGTGGATTTGGAAGCCAAAGTGGACAAGGCGGTTTTGGTGGCGGTCACGGTAGCCAAGGTGGATTTGGAGGCCAAAGCGGACAAAGTGGTTTTGGTGGAGGACACAGCGGCGGACAGGGAGGATTCGGTAGCGGACAGAGCGGATTTGGAGGTCAGGGAGGACACCACGGACACCAGGGCGGATATCAACAACACGGGTATTAGAATTTATGCAATGATATAGGTACTTTTGTTTAAATAAACTGAGTGTGTAAGCAGATGAGCGAATCCCTAACAGAGTTGCGCACCCGCAACACTGGAGGATGTACCTAGAAGGCACTCTTCTTAATTCAAATTCAAATTATTATGCTTTATTCTTGAAATAGGCGTAGGTAGTATAAATTTTCTTTGACATAGGTAAATATCTCAATATTTTAACATTGATTAGTAACGCCATGTCCTGTCCCGAAATTCTTTAAGTATAAAAAATAAAATAATAATAAATTTATTTTTGAGAAATGTAGTACTAAAAGATAAAAGTAACAAATAACATTAAAAAAAAGCTTGCCTTCAGTGTTGACTGAACAATCTGAACATGTGTGATACCAAGTATATAACATTGTTACACTGTACCATGTTTATTGCAACAAAGATTCATTCATTCATTCACGTTTCCGTTTTAATAAAATTTTACATTTTCTTCTGTGTTTTATTTGTTAGGATTCGCCCACGTAGCTTTATTGTTTATACCGAATCAAGGGAGACTCAGACCCTGACATCACTATTACCAGCCCGTTCATCCAGAAAGCTACTTTCAGATCGATCGTACTTTTTACAAATTGTACATATATCTGAATGCTCATACGCAATAGGAAATTACCTATTTCTATTGCTGTTGTGGTAACCATTGTAACACAATGATTAAAACTGAAACTTTCCTATCAATATACTTATGAGTGAATAGGGGTCAAGGTTTTATTGGTCATGTTTACACAGACAAGCTTACTTCATTTTGTAATCTATAATTACCTACATAAACAATTGATAGATGATTATGTGTAGCTGGCTTTAGATCCCTGGGTTCTCACGTAGTCTACTCGCTGTCGGATACCAATACACCTAAATAATACTTGTCTAAATTAAAACCCTGGACGTCCGTGACAGTAAACACATTCTTCAAGGAACAAATAAATAATAATTAAAACCAAAATGTTTTCCCATCCAAGTCAGTTTCCATGAGGTGAATTTTTCTATTCCCATCTAGCGGTTTCCCGCGGCTCCGTCCGCGTGTGACTAGGTTATATCGCGCCCCAAGGTAGGCTATGTTTAAATCCTGGCCCTTATTTATATCTATACCAAATTTTATCAAAACCGGTCCAGCGGTTTAGTAGCAACAGACAGACAGACTTTTGCATTGATAATATTAGTATGGATTTTTCACTATTTGTTCCCTAGAACAATTATTCAGTATCACAGGCCAAGTACCTATATAATTTTAGTTTCTCGATAGTAGAAACATTGTATATATTATACATACATATTATACATTGTATATATACGTATTTATCGTGGATACTTTCTCGTAGCCATACTGTTGGCCAAGAGGAATTCCATTAACTTGTGGGCAAACCTTGGAGCAGATAACTAAATCTTCCCTCACTCACTCAGCGATTTTTCGTTCGTCAGAACTTTCTGGCTTACAATTATCACAGAATAGATAAAACATGTTCTAACTAGCCGTAATATCTAGCTAGATAGAGTGAGGATTCGGCGGTAAAACTCGAAGATAGGCAAAGTAAAACCATGTTTGAAAAAAAAATTTAATTGCAGTACACAATCTTTATGTATCGCTGTACATTTTAGTTGACCCATACAATAATACTCTTCTCCAAACTACATGCCTGGTCACACTGGATGCGCAAGAGCGAGTTATCTTAATTAGCCGTAAGTTTTAATTTATAAAAAAAAAGGAGATGTTTAATTGAGAGTGCAACATTAAGGAATTAAATCAGCTTATCTTTTTCATACTTTGTTAATACAATATTTAATACGTTAAAAGAAAAATTTTGTAAACCCTTAAATAAATTTTGGTTCTTTTATCATAGGTTACAGTGTCCTTTTTTATTAATAAAAGAAGACTATGTTATGTGCATTTACATATTTTATCGTCGTGAGGTGCACAAAAATTATAGTATCTTGTATTTTTAAACTGCAGAAAAAAAAACGGACAATGACTAGAATTTAACGGAGGCGCGCTTGCGCACCCTTCATGTCCAACGTCTAAAGGCATATCAACGTGAAGCACAAATTATACAAATGTTTTATGAGAAATCCTACGTTTCTGTATTATAGAAAAATACACGTCCTCAGTGCTTTAACTCCTAATTATGACTGCTGATTTTAATACTATTTATTTTATTACATTGTGCATATCTTCAGAAACTGTGATAAAATTACATAGTAATGTTAACAAATGCACCTTCGAGATGATGTTATATATTTCGATAGACTACATACTATGATCAAAACGTGAGTTATCGCCAATGTAAATAGTTAACTGCTGCCCTAAATAAATATAATTTTACATCTACTATTTACAATCACTAACAATTATATACACACAGACAAATAATTTAAAAAATAAAAACAAAGGCGTTATCTATTTTTCAACTAACATTAAAGCATTTTAGAAGGCGAATAAACGAACACTATTATTACAATAGAGCCCAGTTCACATCGAAAGTGCCATGACACGAATTGAATAATCGATGTTATAGTAATATCAATAGACTATCAAATGGTTTTAAGATTTCAAATCCTACTAACATCTTTATAATATTTGATAGTCTTTGGATACTAAGCTTTACTAGCGGCATCTGATATATCCAAAGCTCTCACAATACACAGATTCGAAGTCAGAATAAACTATGTTCGAAATGTAACGACAACGATATCCACCGCTATAGGTAAATAATTCGATGTGAACAGGACTTTATAACTAAGATATACTCTGATCTCGTCATACTTAAACAACCGAATATTTTTGTATCTTATACGCAACTCTGTTACCCTGTTTGGCGAAGCGATATTCACTTTTTAACTAAAAATAATTTAATACTACATTAATTCAACGATTAGACTGCTCAATTTCAAGCCTTGCTTGTGTTTTAACATTTTATTTCAAAGACAGGAAAATATAATTAGTAAGTTAATGAAATTAAGTTTAACTAAAACCAACTTGTAAGCTACCTTTATTACAAATCAGAACAGATAGCGGCACAGATCCTCATCTACGCAGATGGTTATTTATGGATATTTAGCGCGGTTTATATAGAAGACACGTGGCGGGTTGCAGCGGCGTAGAGGCAACGCAATATGCACTTTATTGGTACGTAGCATAACGTTGGCGAGTCGCCTAGCCTTGCCTCCGCCACAACGAAATAGTTGCGGGCGCAATTCGCCTTACGCCAAATTCGACAATATGCTAAGTACTATTAAGATTCATATTGTGTTTCTGTATAAACTGCGCCTTAGTACAAATCTCAAATATAGTGCCGACAATCTGTCGCTGTATGCAACAAATAGTAATACAGATGTATAATAGAGACTAAACAGGTTGAAAAGGTTAATGAATAAAACTTTTGATAAACCTATTAAAATAGATATATATATAAATAAATCCACAGGATAAGTATTTAAAATATAGTATTTGGGGTATACTCATTTTTTGTTAATCTTTTATAATAAGGTAATGATTTTGACCGGTATGTAAGTATGTATGTTTATACTCCATTTTTTTACAAATTACTCTTTAGAGTTGGTTGGGTTGTTTTTCTATAGCGTTTTGACCGTCTGCTGTTTAATCGAAGTCAATATGAAGCCCTTTGGAGGACGTAGTCATACATAATACAAAAAATAAAAACAATTGTGTTAGGTATCAATTTAAAGGACCTGCTTCGAACATTGCAATAATTAATATATTCAGTTTACTACTCGATTAATGCACATGTTTTATTCATATTTTTCACAGCGATTTTTTACATATTATAATTACAAATAAAATATATTTTTGCTTTATTAATTTGAATACACTAACGCAATAATAAATATATCTTTACATACTCTTCACCACAAACTTAAGCTCTGATGAAGGAGAAAATTTGAAGATATGTGATTGACGGTTGAATTATATAATCAAGCATTATGAATAACAAGTTTATAATTTTTTATAGAAAACATACCAGTAAGGAATAATTTAGGCGTTTCTCATTTCGATATAGTCGTATACATTTGCGATTTTGTAAACAAAATATGACCGGTTAATAGGTAATCACTCAAATCATTGAATTACATTACTAATGCCCAAATACTCAAACGCTACTTAATTTTGAGAGCTGTTCAAATATCATGCTGTCACTGTCATATCGCTGACGTTCAGCGCGACAGCATGCTACTGAGCAGCTCTTAAAATTGAGTAGCATTTGAATATTCGGGCCTAATATTGATAATACAAATGCAGACTCGATCGATCAAGGGACCTATCTGTTTTAATATCTACACATCAAACTCAGGATAATTTGAGCCATTATATGCAGTTGTGCGATAAAAAAATATGTCATAAAGATGTTACTTTACATAGTTTCTATATTTATTAATCTCCAAATATTTATCTATTCTCTGAATAACAAGCCTTTTTAGGGTTTTTAAGATCGCATTGTAATACAATTTTTAATTGTTTACTTTTTAGATTAATTAACTAGAAATAGAATAGAATTAGCTATTATTCGTCACACATTCACCAATTCGTGCAAAATAAAAATATATTACCAAATTAAAATTAATCTTAATCAAAAACTTGGCAACGATTAATTATCTCTGCGATCATAAGAACTCGACAGATTTATTACGCCTTAAAATGTGAATACTCGATGATATACGCGTTCAGCCATATTCAATCAACGACAGGGGAATTGCTCAAAGTGGCGTTTTTAGACCCACAGGTCTAGCGCTCCGCAGGCAGTTCCTCAAGGGAGGGGTGTTTTTTGATAAATTAACGTGACGTCTCATGCCGCCCGTACATCACCCCGCCCTTACCTAACAGGAACCTACTCAGTAAGCGCTATACCTATATACTTGGAACCGCATCTTTTAATTTATTGGCTACTATGAAATAGATGCAAAATCAACCTAATTGACATCACAGTAAAGATCATAATCGCTTTACTTAATAATAACTTTTGCGATATAAATGATGTTTTTAGTAAATGCATTTCATTACTGGATTTCAATTGGCTGTGACTGAAAATCCATATCAAAGATTGCTATCAAAGAGATCTTATAACTTGACAATTTAGTACAGTGAATCAAAGAATTTGGTATCCTTCCATCCTACTATAGAATACAGAAGACTGTAATTCACTGCACCATGCCAGGAGTGCGATTATAGAAATGTATGACTTAGTCAAAACCGGTGCGTCGAATAAATTTTATTCGATTCAACGGTTTAGTCGAATGAAAATTATTCGAAATCGAATGATTATCATCATTCTGAGTTAGGCATAGATTTCAAAAATAGAACTCCTAAAACACAGTCCAGTCACTGCCATAATCTACACCATCTAAGAACAACGTTACTTACCATTTTAAATGCGCCAATCACATGCGTTCCATCGTATGAAGTATCGATTCGCTAAGACAAGATGCGTTTTCAAGTCGTTTCCAAAGTACCCTCACTTATATATACGTAGGACAATGTTCCAGACTGGTGCCACAGGCGTCGCAAATTTTCGCGTCCCTGTTATTTACCAGCGTGCAAGCTGGGCACTCGCGACCTCCGGAAGTCAACGGTTGTATCTCTGGCCCCTTTTTGGATTTGCCACACATTTCACAAGCAGCTAGGTTACCTCGGTTAAGGTACGTGCATGTCCCACATTCCCATCTGTAAAGATATATGAAGCCTTCAAGATATAATACTCGGCACATACCAGTGAAAGTGTTGAAATAGTAGACAATATAAAACTATTTAGTTTATTTGGACAAGTGGCCAAAAGGTTTCCATGGATAGCGATGAGTGAAGGAGGGGGGAGGCCTTTACCCAGCATACATACATACCTGGGATACATTACCAGTAGGCTAAAAAAATAAATAAAATAAAAAGTATAGGTGTTTGGTAGAACGTAGCAGTTCCCGCCCTTAATTATGTCAACTGCCCACGCAACGAGACCAAACCTGTTATCGGTCAGTCATTTCCCGATAACTTAACGTAACTATTTACTTGTTAAATTGAAGGTAATAGTTTTCGTTTCTGGTACTGTCCGTCCGAAATTTGGATAACATTTTACAGTAACATATAGTCTAAATGTTTGTTATTTCAAAATATCTTTATTTTAAAAATGTTATAAAACCGCTTTACAAATTACAGTAACATTAGCTATATGATACTATCAAATAGTAAAGCAATTGACTCGTCATTTATAATAATAGGTTCAGTAATGAAGTCGCTAAAGTTGAACACACGTTAATACAAACATACAAGAAGACAAACATATACATAATATTGCATACTGTTGAATTAATACCCCTCCGACTATATATTAGTAGTAATTCCTACAAACACTTCTTGAAAGAAATAAACAAAGCCAGCAAAGCCGCAATCAACAGTTACTTAAAAATAAAATTTTAGGTAATTATCTGGAGATATATGGAGACGCCACAATCCAAACAACTCATTAAAATTACTAAAATTGATAATGAGAACCGAGTTTACATAATAAAATACAGACTTACCTGTCTCTTTTCGCCACACTGTCTCCCGTATCAGGCCTCTCTTTCTCGTGATGACTAGAAGTCTGACTGATGGGCCTGTCTCGGTCGCCATTTTGTAAAGGCTTCGGCGGCGACCGTCTGACGTAGTCCGGTTCGTCCAATGTTACCACTAGTTGAGCTTTTAGGTCGTAATTTGGTTGAGTGGAGGTGGAAGCTGTGGAAATATTAAAAAGTTAACATCCCAACTGTCCCTAGTCACTATCAACCCAACAAACAACTGCCTCTGTGGTCCTGTGGTTAGGCGTTTGCCTATAGACCCGGGGCTCGAGGGTTCGATTCCCACGGGAAGCATTCTTTGTGCCCGGTTTAGTTAGGACAATGCAGGGTTATCCGTCCTTAGGATGGCACGTCAAGCCATTGGTCCCGGCTGCCATCTGGTAGTCGTTATAGGAACCACGTCAGAGGCCGAGGACGGATTTGAAGAACTCTGACACCGGGATGTGCATGGTCGATTGACCGTGACACCTATACAAACTGAATCATCCTAACAAGCCTTATCTTTTGAAACCCATATCGCACCATTTAAAGGCCCATTGACAACCATTTATGTCGCACTGAACGTCAGCGATATGACAGTGACAGCATGATACTTGAACAGCTCTAAAAATTGAGTAGCGTTTGAGTATTCGGGCATTAGACTTTTAATTAGATTTTATATCTTGTCTCCTTTTGCATAGTGTATGAAAAAGTTATGGTGGTTTAAGTCACTGCCACTTATTAACTAAATATATTAAAGCTAAGAAGTCACTGATTAACTCAATTATGTAGATAGTTAATATGAAATTTCAAAGTTACTGGACTTATATAGCTAAAATATAGCAGGTATATAGTTTAAAAGGACATTCGTTTAAAAACGCAGTTCTGGAAATTTCTACGGAACGAGAGCGGCCGCTTAAAACTGCTATTAACATTATGTTATTTTAAAAACTCACCAGCTATGCTCTTGGAACTGTGCGGCGCACTATGAACACCGTTCTCCAAGGGTTTACACTTCTTCTCCACCTCAACAGCCACGTGTTTAGTCGGTTTCCTCACTTTCTTCACCTCGGCCGCGTTCACCACCGATCCGTTAATGGAATTCTGCTGTTTTATCACATCTTTCCTATCCTTTATATCCTTTTTCGTCAACAATTTGACTTTGTCTGGAGCTACTTTAGGGGTTATTAGAGCATCAGCCTGAGGGTTCCCTATAGGTTCCAGTTTCCTCGTCTTCCTCTCGTCAATTTGTTTCTTCGCCAACTGCTTCGCTCGTTTCAACTCCTGTTCTTGCTTCAATCTCATCAGATTCTCGTTAACCTTCGCCGTTCGGTACGCGTCATCGTCATACGACCGATCCAAATTCAAAGCTTGCAAACCATCTTCTAAATCTAACGTCGTAGGTTGATACTTCGCTCTCCTTTCCTCTCTATCTAACCTGTCTAACGTTCTAGAATCTCTATCGAAAGAGGGCGAGTACCTACTTCTATCTCCGTCCTGCTCTTTACTAGATAAATTCCTAAAGACATAATCCCAACTCTCATAAGTGCCCATACCGTCTTCTTTAGCTTTGCTTAACGCTGGTTGAGTATCAGATCTTGGCAGGCTCGGTAACGTCACGTCACTAAAGTTTGATTTCGATGTGCTATTCCTTCTCGAACTTTCTTGTCTACTCTTTCTCCTATCGTCTTTATAGCCGTTTTCGTAAGGCGAGTCCAGTTCTATTAACTGTCCTGTCGGGACTGAAGGGTACCTGTATTGTGGCATAGGGGGATAACCATTTATAGGAACATTCGTCGCGTGTTTTATAGGAGCGTAGACTGTTGTAGGTATCATATAAGGTGTTTGAACGGGGAAGTAATAGGGTACACCATAAGGCATTATTGGGACTTGATTTGTGACTGTTACGGGGATATCCGGGTGCATATGGGGGTACACCATGTTGGGGGGGATGACGTTAGGATTGGGGACCATGTAGGACGGGTGGATCATGGGAGTGATGGGCTCTTCAAAAGGCATTTCTTCAGGGCACATGTGGTTGCAAGGCTGATGATATCTGCTACGGAGGGGTTCCGTCACTGTTACTGGCACATTTGAGTAAATTTCTGAACCTGGAAATAAAAAATAATTTTATATATTAACTAGCTTTTGCCCGTTATGTCCCTATGTCCTTCTCAATATTTCTAACTATATGTATGCGAAATTTTAGGAAGATTGGTTCATTAGATAGGGCGTAAAGAGGAAACAAACAAATAAATATACAAACACACTTTCGCATTAGCTGGGCCTTAAATTTTGGAAATCTTAATGTTTATATAAATTTTATTTTTTTAAACTACTAGTTTCCGCCCGATCGCGTTGATATTGGTTGTACTTTTTTCTAAATTAACGATTGCTATGTACATCGCCGTATCATTACCAACGTTTATGCAAAATTATGCTTAGTAGATAGTGCATAAAAGCGTACAACAAACGAACTCACTTTCGCATTTATAATATTAGATACTTACACGACTAGACTACTGATTAGACATTTTTGACAAAATAAAATTTAATTGAAGAAAACGCTCTAAACAACTTGTCTCCAGGACCGTAAAACATATTGAAAAAAAAAACAACTGACCGTCGCAGTACCCCAGCCCGCGGTCGTCCCCGGCGGCCAGCAGCTGCCGCGCCGCGCTCGCCGCCGAGCCCGCGCGCGCGGCTCGCTCGCGGCTCACGTCGCACCACGATATGCGGGATCCACTGCCCCATACTGTCTCCCAGATTTGGGACATTATCTGTACACAAAAATACTATCATCAGCATCGACGCTCGAAATAACTTACGGCTGTAAGTTGATATTGAGGCAGAAAGGCGACAACGCAGCGGCAAGCGCAGCGTCGGACATCCATCGACCAGATCAGATGACCTAAAGAAGGTCGCAGGCAAATGCTGAATGCAGGCCGCTTCCAACCGGTCGTTTTGGAAATCCTAGAGAAAAGGCCTCAGTTCATGTCCAGCAGTAAACAGCCTGCGGCTGAATTGATGATCATGATGATAATAAGTCGAAAGGCTTAAAGGAAAAACGTTGCCAAGTAAAAAGTCACCTTTTTAAAAGTAAAGCTTAGCTTTACTACTTACATGAGGTAAGTAGTGTTTATTTATTGCCGACCTATGCCCGCATTAATAATAAATTCTTTATTTCAAATAAGATTACGCTCATATGTTAGTATTGCTTATTACCTACGATATTATATACGATCTTCATGCACGGAGTATGTAACATCCGGCACTGCGTCAAATATGGATTGAGGTATTTTTGTTTAAATATATCTCGAGCGAATGGAAGAAAAACTTTTCAATACCAACATTTTACAAACAATATTATAAGCACCAACATATACAAAAGGGCACAAAGAGCGGCCTTATCGCCTAACAATCTCATTTTAATACATGTTTAGCCGTACCTAAAGTGTAGGCGTTTCGATGATTTTCTATCAGAGCCATCTGTTGTATCTATATATACAAAAATCAATTGCTAATCGTTAGTCTGGCTAAAACCCGAGAATGACTGGGCCGATTTGGCTAATATTGGTCTTGAAATATTTGTGGAAGTTCAGGGAAGGTTTAAAAGGTGAGAAAAGGGCGTTCAGGCAGTACGGTGTTCGCCGGGACAGCTAGTTTTTAATATATATGTACCTACCTGACACTCGCACTGTGCTATAAGCGCGTCTCTAGAGACCGAAGCGACCGAGTCCGGGCAGATGGGCTCGTCCAGGACCATCCGGCCGGAGCCCACTGACTTGTATCCCATGCAGTGCAGCAGAGCCTCTGCCCCAACCATGTTCGCTTCCACCTCGTGTTTGTAGTACCCGCAGTATAACTGCAAATCGACAAATCAAATTCATTTCTATATTTAGAACACTCCATACATATATCATCATGCCCGTCTCCCGCAGGTGTAGGCGGAGACTAAATACTTCCACTTGCTTTTGCTAGGATCCTTACAGACAGAGAATTTGGAACTAATTTATAAATAAATTTGAATTCAGACAGAAAAAAGGGCTAATATTGAAATTATGAATGAATGCCAAACAAAATTCAACTCTCAAAGGACGATACTTATTAACTTTTCATATAAAATTTGATTTATAAAATAAAAAATCTCGACCGTAAGTCTTTGTCCTTTGCCTTTAGATTGTCTGCGTACCACGCCAAAGCCCCGCGCATCCAGAAATGCCTTGCGCAATGATTATGAGGGTAAGTTGTCAGGTAAACGTGAAGGTACATTAAGTAGCTCACCCGTATAATTTTATACTCCTTCCTCCAGGGCTGTGCCAGAAGGTTGCCCGCATACCGAGCCAGGGCTGCCCAACCAAGGCCCGCGCGATACGCACTAAACTCTGGCAGTTCATTGATGGTCCTTTGAAACACCTTGCCCGTTTCTGGCAGGCCGAACTTGCACTCATGAGGCACCAGTGATAAGTATTCGATTATGTAATCTGGAATGAGAAATATGTAAGATTAGTAACTCACGATATTGGACAATTATCACTATCACTATCACTACATAGTATAAAACAAAGTCGCTTTCTCTGTCCTTATGTCTTTTACGCAACGGATTTTGATGCGGTTTTTTTAATAGATAGAGTGATTTTTATGCCCATGCGAAGCCGGGGCGGGTCGCTAGTAATCATATATTTATTTGCCTAGCGCACGGCAAACACAACTAACTCCACAACAGATGGCACTTTAGTGAAATCCCTCCCAATCCCTCTGACTCTCGTCAAATCCAGACACTGTGATAATTACCCACAGTATTTATTATTCTTTTTGTCTATTCTAAGGTTTTCTATTACAGAACCAAAATATGTCTGTGGCCTCATTAGTCTTACACAGCATTTAAGAGGGCCTTGTTCTAAATATACCAGCAGTGCCCAGCGATATCTAGTAATGTTGCTGGGCAGACGGCAAGTCGTGCCCAGGGACGGGTGTCGATTCTGCTAACGTTAAATCACAATCGTGTCAAAATAGTGTTTCAATGGTAATGCTTTTTTACACACTAGTTACAAGAAATGTATATTTTTTTTATATCACTTTTGATGATCACACCACACACTAAATTCACATCACATCATACTGTCATAACTCTTGTAAATAGTGTGTAAAAAGCACTACTATTGAAACACTATTTTGATACGATTTTGTCTTAACGTTAGCAGAATCGACGCCCAGTTAACACGCACCTTCCAGCTTCTTCTTCCTCAGCAGCTTGTCGGGACTGTCGTCGGTCTCGAGGTACGTGTAGTGCGCGTCCTCGATGCGCCGCCACAGCGCCGGCAGACGCTCGCGCAGCACGTCGCCCATGCCCAGCGACATTACCATCACACGGACCACGCCTTACGGGGTAACTGAAATAAGTTTCGAGGATTTCTCATTCATTCTCACGAACACAGTGTGTAAGTTGACATAGCTTGACCTTTTTTACGTAATCCTACATTTAGATGTGGGGCAAGCAAATTTTTATAAAAGTATTTTTTTTTAATCTAATTTTAGAATACAGATTAGCAAAGTTAGGCGAATATTTGAAATTGTAATAAAATTCAAAGAAATGACCTTCTTTCAATATTTTTCGTCAGTTGTCTAAATCCTCCGTGTCATATTAATTTATTTTTCTTTCGTTAAGGTGATACCAAGGTGAACACTAGCGCCACCATCATTTAAAAATCATTACTCACTGAAAACACAAGTTATCAAAAATCCCTCTGCTGTAAATAACTTCTGTTTTCTGTGTTCCCGAGGTATCGCCTTTATACAAACAACATTTTATTTTTAAATACGGTTACACTTTGTTCGCTCTCATACATAAACTACCGACGTATAACATTTTAAAGTGGAACAACAGAACACATTATGTAGTTCTAATTGCCACTCTCTAATTGCGAAGTTATCACCAGAGGCAGCTAACTAATATGTTATTGGACTAATGACAGTGTCTGTAGTTGTACGAGTGACGAGAATCAGAACGGATCGTGATAATCACGATTACGTTTCAAACAATCTCAGCTCAATGCGGAATGATCTATTGAATTAATACGCGGGAATCTTAATATTTTTAAAGATAAACAATTGTAAGCTGTCTATTGGTAGATCATTAGATTACTTAAGTTCTTATTTATTTGCATATCGCGGAAAACTATCGCCATACCAAATTTTTTAAATATCTATAATTGTTTGTTGTAATAGACAAAAATAATTTTGTTATGAAAGAAACATGAGAACCTTTAAAACACTTTTATTATGCTAATACACTTGTAAACAAACTACTATCAGACAATATGTAAGATGACACCACATCAAAGTTTGTGTAATCGGGGCGAAACTGAATACTATGCAGCCACAAACATCAGGGATCGAATTGGTGTCCATGACAACACATATTGGTGTTTTATTGTTATCAAACAAAAGCTACGACCTACGGCTGTGGTTTTGTTGACGATCATTAGCGAGTTAAAAACAAGATGGCTTTAAAATCCCTAGTGGTTGCAAGAAATTACGTACAAATTGTATTTCTAGGTAATTAAAGGTCTTCTTTAGAATAAACTAACGATCCGGGCGATTCGCACGGGAAAGATGTATGCATGCAGAATGGCTGCATGCAGTGGACTCATATAGCTGCCCTTAAATGAGATGGTAGGTTAATCAAGTAGGTACATAATGGCGGTATCCTAAATAGATTAGAATGCCGCTACGTCTTGTAATACTATTTGTATCTGAGGTCTACAACAGAATAATAAAATGGTGAAATAAAATTATTAATTGTAGTTGAAGTAGATAATTGAAAAAGATAACATCTGCATTTTAATTTACCTAACGCCTCTTCCAATTAAGATATAATATATGTATTAATGTGGTTTACCAGGCTGTTAATTGAAACCATGTATGTTTTCTGCATTAGAAACATCAACATCCAGAAAATAATTCCAATAAAGACTTTCTATACATTAAAACAGAGTTCATATTCGAAATGCTCAATCCTCATATCGCCATCAGGCGAATCATGCCCTTATCAACACAAAATAAGTACTGAATTTGATACACGCGCCTATCAGCCAATGGACCGTGGTTTCGATTTATTGAAAAGTGACTCACTCATTGTTCAGAGTCTCAGTCGGCTTTCATTCATAAATGATTTACTTGTAACAATGGCCATTGTTATTAAAAGGAGGAAGGAAACGGTCTACTTTTAGATTTAAAATCAAAACTAGAAATATTAGTTTTCTTTTTTTTACACCCTTGGCGTAATGGTTAACATGCCAATGCACAAAATAATTTTTTTTTAACAATTTATTAACATTTTATTAATAACAAAAACCGAGCCGTCACATAGGTACATACATTTGCTTGGGAAAAATTTACTTAGTTGGTATTTAAATTGTTTTGTATTTTTGCATATACCCATTTTGTATTTCAATTGGAAGTATTATTCTCATCATCTCAGTATCATTCTGGTTGCATTAAGGCTTCAGAGACCAGGATCTGCTAAATTCTGTCTGTCTGTTCGTTTTTCCCGGTTACATCTTCAGCTTATGCTTCAGAGCCCAGGGTAGGCTATTAATCATGGTCCTGATTTGGCAGAACTGGTTATTACAATGGAGCGACTGTCAGATATTTCAGGCTGCCTATAGGCATCTGCTAAATTGCTACCCATCAGACATAAACCCTGCTAGGGAATGCTGTTATTGATGGAATCTGCCACCAGTCATACAGAGGTTTTATTATGAACTTATATGGAAATTATATGTAATTCTGTGTGTGTTCCCTTAGTTCAATTATAGGAAGGTTTGATGGGCTTCCTTTAATATAGGACCCCATATAAGATAGTCTAATTGTAGGTAAGTATATTATTCTATAAAAATATTAAATCTATAGATAAATATATATCCTACCTATACCTAAGCAAAGTCAAAGCGAGCCTATAAATAAATTTAAATTAATTAAAAAGAGTATTTCATTTGTTACTAGACAAATATAAATAATAATTTAATATTTCTTATCCAGCTTATCATAATGCTGATAAGATATTGAACTACTAACATAAGTAGAAATGGAGACCTATTAAATTAATTGCTTTAATAGTTATTGTAATAAATCAACATTTAAACTGTTTGTTTTAATATAAAGATTATAAGTAAAGTTTGAGGAACTAGGGTCGGAGTGTAGCAAAGGGTGCACAAATCAAATGCTTGCTCACTTATTTTGGGGGTCACAAGATAACTATAACCTAAACTATGCCTTTCCTTAAAGTCGGATTTGTAAAAAATGCCGCCATCTCACCTCCTTTTTGGTCTTCGAAATCTAAAAAACAATACAACTCTGTAAATAAGCATTGCACGTAAAATCTTCACATGACCAAAATAGACACTTATCATGTTATCTACAACATGGGATAATAAAATTTGGTTCAACAATATTTATTGGGAATTATTCACAGTAAAATTCTCTTATACACATATATTTTTCTACTTCCTCTAGACTTCCTGTGTAGAACTAAACAATTCACTGCAAACAATCCCCATAAATGCAATCGAATGTAAAACATACGAAAACAAATACTGGCGATATGTAGGGATACAGCACGGCAATTGTACTCGAAGACGAATATTGAGCAAAAAATATGATAATGACCATCACTCCCACGCAATTGCCTCGATGTGCAATATGTTACCAGTTTCACTGACACTATCGCATGCTGCACTGGAAAAGTATCGTAAAAACAAAATATAAGACCTCAAAATACGCACCATGTAGCAGGAAGAACTCTTTTCCTGATGTCAAAATTATTTCAATGCACCGAATGTAGAGCGGACAAAAATAGTACACCAAAAATAACGAGGTGTTCCATAAAAGATGTATTGTAGCAATTCACTATAATTTCTATTCACATCCACAATACCGGCTCTTACTTAACGAGTTAAAAATAAATACGCGAAACAGAGATTAAAGTCAATGTTAAATTGAATGTTATAAAAACTAAAACAAAATTTTGGGATTTGGGATACTTGTTTTGACGAGTTGACGACGTTTTGACGGAATTGACATTTTTTTTTTTTTTGAATTGTTTATACGGCCATGGAATCTAGTCCTTTAAGGCCTTTCTTGAATTTATTAATCTTCTTCAGTCCTACTTAAGTCAGTCGAGTCAAAAATTCAAGTCAATAGTCAAGTCCAGTCAAGTAAGTAAGTCTAGTCTGAGTCAGATGGCTAAGTGAAGCGGTGGAAAAATTTCACTTAGCTATATCATGGAGATTTTGGTGACAAAGATAAAAAGTCACGTAATCGACACTGTATCACTTCCCAACACACACGCTTGTTCACGAACACTTTGCGAATAATAAACCACCAATATTATGCACAAACACTCGAAAAAACCTAAGTTTTGGAAATTAAATACAGCGCGGACATAGCGACAGTTTACTTTCCCTCCAAAAACCCGCTGACCGACGGATTTGACACAAAAGTTCACAAAACTGGGATTTTTTTTTTTGAATAGTTTATACGGCCATGGGATCTAGTCCTTTAAGGCCTTTCTTGAATTTATTAATCTTCTTCAGTCCTACTAAAGTCAGTCGAGTCAAAAATTCAAGTCAATAGTCAAGTCCAGTCAAGTAAGTAAGTCTAGTCTGAGTCAGATGGCTAAGTGAAGCGGTGGAAAAATTTCACTTAGCTATATCATGGAGATTTTGGTGACAAAGATAAAAAGTCACGTAATCGACACTGTATCACTTCCCAACACTCACGCTTGTTCACGAACACTTTGCGAATAATAATCCACCAATATTATGCACAAACACTCGAAAAAACCTAAGTTTTGGAAATTAAATACAGCGCGGACATAGCGACAGTTTACTTTCCCTCTATTTCTATTTTTTGGTTATGGCTCCATCGTTTAGCCAAACGATGATTTTGCCAATGTCAAGGTTGAGAAAGACACAGTGTTCGAGTTGAAATATATACTCATGAGACTGTTGTTCGGTTGTTGGGAGCTCTGTAACCTAAAACAACACAAAAAAATGTTAATGGTTATTGGGTTAGTAGACTATTTACTACAAACAAACACACACAGTAACATAGACATTTTTTCGGTATGAAGAATTTATACACTGATAGGAAAGGAAATAGGGTATGGATCACCAAGGATGTATAGATAATATAAATGTTATAAATAAATATTATTGTTATTAATAAATTTTGCAAAGATATTAACAAACCTAGAGAAAACTAAAGTTAACAAAAAAGATATATTGACGTGATATTGACAGGACGTGGAATATTTGGGGGTAGTAAGTCGTATAGAGACACTGACAACTTGGGGCATTCAAAGAAAATATGTTCAGGAGTACCCTCATCCAAGCCGCACTCACAGAGAGAACTGTCTCTAATTCTAATTTTAGCTAAAAATACCGGAGAACAAAAATGGCCTAAACGAAGACGAATTATGACAGATACTTTCCCTCCAAAAACTCTCTAACTGGGATTTGACGTCTGGAATATGTCGAATTTGATTACGCTCGCCTTTTTTTAATACTTTTTACGGCCATGGAAACTAGTCCTTTAACACGTTCGCAGACGTTTTTGAAAACACAATTGAAGTTAACTATTAGGAAAATATATAGCAGTCGTGCGTCCGCCAACGTGTTAAGGTCTATGTTTAATATAATCTTCTTCTTCTTCTACCTTAGTCAAGTCAAGGCAGTAGTCTGGTCCATTCAAGTAAGTAAGTCAAGTCAGACGGCTAAGTGAAGTGGTGGAAATTTTTTCACTTAGCTATAACTTGGAGATTTTGGTGACAAAGATAAAATCGACACTGTACCACTTTCCAACACTCACGCTTGTTCACGAACACTTTGCGAATAATAATCCACCAATATTATGCACAAATACACGAAAAAATTGTGTTTTGAAAATTAAATACAGCGCGAAAAAAGTGACAGTTTACTTTCCCTCCAAAAACTCCGTCGCTCGCCTTGACTGTTGACTGATGTCAAATAAATATCACCATTATCCACTATCACCGGCCGACCCGGTCGGACCGATTTGGCTAATTTGGGTCAATATTTGTGGAATTCAGGGTAGGTTCAAATGGTGAGAAAAGTGCATATTCAGGCGGTACGGAGTTTGCCGGGTTGGCTACATAAGCAATATATTATTTGTAGATTGAAATTATTGTGATCGATGTGTATGTCATCCACGTAGTGATTATATCCTCTTTGGTCATTCAATCCATCAGTTATCTTGTGGTTGTCGTTATTAGCAAAGAGAATATAATCACTACATTAGTTATTAGATTTGAACGTAGTGATTATACTCACGGCAGATAAAGCTCAAAGAAAAAAAATTATCGATAGAGAACGTCATAGACAATCGCAAATATACATTTTGACAATTGTCTTGCCTCCCGTACTTCATTCTTCACCCCCTTGTTCGCCATACGTTATTCTCTATAATTTTTGACTGACTGGACCATGTGGTTACTGGAAAATAGCATTGTGTTCACAGAGTGCCTTTATTATATTTGAAAATTGTGTTGATAATGTTTTGGTGGTGTTGTATTCCTTGTTAAGAAAGCAAAAGGAATAGTGTTTTACTAAGTACATACCTAAGTTTCTTAAAACCAATGCAGGACCCGACTAACCTAACTAACCTACAGAAGCTGTACCTAAGCTTCTGTATTTATGTGTGTCACAATAACTAAGAGATGTTGGCAAGATGGCAAGTTACTACGGCAATCGGCATATCCCAATTTATTTACTATAACTGATAAACTCACTGGGGTACATAGCACAAGCACATTCTGTGACTTGGTAAGTTGGATAGTAGGTACCTAGTTACCTAAATAGTTTTATAATGTTACAAAAGCGAAAACCTTTTATTTCAGTAACTGCTTTAATAATCTAGTAGTTAAGGCGTTTGCCGGCAGACCTACTGGTCGTGGGTTCAATTCCCACAGGAAGCATATTTTAATGTGCTTTCGAATGCATGTAAAGGGTGCCCTCTGGTTGTTGTTAAAAGAATCAAGTCAAGAGACAGAGAGGTCGTTCCGAATGAACTCTCACCCCGGGGATAACAAAGTTAAATTGGCCCTTTAACACATGATATGAATGAATTGCTATTGTATATTTTCAACCATCAATAATTTCATCTTTGTACTTTTATGTTGCAATAAATAGTCTTTATTAAATAATAGTCTACAAAAATAAGTTGTTTTAGTACTAGAACAAACTCTTTAGCTAATATTGTATGTTATTTTGATATCGTAGGCATGTACTGGATGCAAGCCGCTTTTGATTGGTCATGCTGTAAATTCTTGCGAAAAGCCCATTTCCAGCAGTGGACAGCTTGCGGCTCAAATGATCATGATGATATCGCATCACTTTTTAATTTTGGGATTATCAAATGCCCTTAATAATTTCAACATTTTCCTTTTCAGTTCACTATATTGATGGAAAGGGAGTGTCCTTCGTAACGCAACACATCAAGCTCAAACAAGTTGTGAATTTGACTAATTGGTAATTTTATATAAATTAAAAAAAAATAAGAAATAATATACTTATTAAATGATGTGTAAAACTCATTCGGTATTTTATTTTGTATGTCATTACAACATTTTCATTAAGAGGTGATATTCCATGTTATCTTTCAGGAGATCCTGAAGGATAACATGGAATATCACCTATTAAAGTAACGGTTATACCTGTGGTTATACTGTATAAAACTTAAAACTCATTCTCCTTTGCCTAAATAGCTTTTTTAAAACTATAGCTGCCACGACGATATAAAAAAAAATACTTGTCATTTTGTATTTTTGCAGTCAGTGTTGCCATGAAATTTAATTTGCTATGGCCCAATTTGAATGTTCAAGCTTGCCCGTCTGATACGTAGTATCTCTATTTAGTTTGTGATTATACTCTTTGATTGTTGTCTGTCAAACAAAATACCAAAATGGTTAAAAATATTATATTTGTTGATTTGTTACGCCAAAGAGACATAGAGACCTTTTACGATGTACGTTATCATTTATATACTTATTTTATTATAATTTATTATTAGTAGTCCTCCCCGGCTT
This sequence comes from Apomyelois bistriatella, assembly GCA_947044815.1. Lineage (NCBI taxonomy): Eukaryota > Metazoa > Arthropoda > Insecta > Lepidoptera > Pyralidae > Apomyelois > Apomyelois bistriatella. Next base: position 3,896,970 of record OX345705.1, read on the forward strand.
TGTTGAGACTAGTGACATAATGTCACTCAGTCAGGGTGAATGTAGAAGCTTTCCGATGATGAAAGAATTTTTGAAATCGGCACAGTAGTTTTAAAGTTTATTCATTACACACACACAAAAATACAAATCTTTCCTCTATATATTAAACTAGCGACCCGCCCCGGTTTCGCATGGGCATAAAAACCTTTCTCTTGAATCACTCTATTAAAAAAAACCGCATCAAAATCCGTTGCGTAGTTTAAGATTTAAGCATAAAAAGGGACATAGGGACAGAGAAGGCGACTTTGTTTTATACTATGTAGTGATGATAGTGATAGTGAAGTATTGATATTAGAGGTGAGGCATAAATATTAGATTAGGTGCGTGGATTAGGATTATTTTTCGATACCAGTGCGTACCTAATATTTGGCACCCCGGATTAGGTATTTTTCGATGCAAGCAATATTCATCCTTAAATCATACGACGTAAAGTTCAAAATCGACTGAGAAGATTTTTGAATATTCTCGTCGGCTCTTGTATTGGGTATGTACCTATCCAATACTTTCATCCATCAAAGAACACTGACCCTTAAACTAATTATTATAAGATAAAAAATCGGTTGCGAAAAATATTTGCTACTAGAATTATACGTATGGATTAGGTACACTTTTATCAAATATTTTCATCTAAACAACAATGACCTTTACGCACTTTAAGAATAAGATCAAAAATCAGTTGCAAATAAAGTATTAACACCTACTGGGATTAGGTGTATTAGATTCGCTAGTGCAGCAGTGTTACTATTAGGAGCTTCGATCCAGAAATGTAATCTAATACACAGATTAAGGGACTTTGATTAAGGAACAATACTTTGAAGATCTAATACTATCGTGTTAGAAACAATATTGAACTTTACGATGTATGACATAAGGTTGGGAATTGGCTGCGAATGGCAGGGATTAGGAAGAGGTATTCGGATTAGGTATTTGGATTAGTTATTTTTTGGTATTAGTATTAGATAGAACAGGTACGGGTATTACCTAATCCAACCCACCTCTAATTGATATAGAAGTCTAGATTAATATATAACTAAGGTATTTCTCATTCTGCTTATCCTTTTTCCCCGTCTTTTCTCAAAACAAGGATTTCTTCCATATTCTGGTCAGACAGACGTATAAAAGAAAAAAATATACATTATTAATAGGTAATAATTTAAAAATATGTACTTATCTTTAACCGAAAAAGAAACCATAGCGCATTTTAATTTGCAAAAGTGCCATCTTGCAGCTAGTGACTTAATATGTATACAAACTTCTCCTATTTTTGCCCCCATTTCCCCCAATCAAAAAAGACAAAAAATTTCAAATAAATCATGGAACACGTGCGCAAAGTTTCATTAGGATTTGTTAGTAAACAACGTTCCGCAGAAAATTTTCCCCCTTTTTGCCCCTATTTTCCTTCCATAAAAAAAAACTCGACAACAAATTAAATAAAATTAAGGAACACGTGTGCCATCGTGGCAAGGTTGGTCGCGTTGGTTAAACGTACCTAGTGATTACATACTCTTTGGTGTTGGTTGGGACCTCGAAAATACTAGAAACAAAGTGTAATTACTATCTCACTATCATTGAAAAACACCATAAGCAACATAAGCAAAAGATATATGTTTTCAGTTGCTTTTTTTTTCTGTTATACATTACTTCTGGGTGGCTACCACCATTTCTTAAAACCATGCAAGAACGATTGAGTAAGGGAGATGTTACTCACCTCACCTTACATCATGTATTGGCATGGGGGATTACTACCGTCTCTTAAAACCATGCAAGTTCCAGTGAGCAAGCGAGACAGCGCAATACATGATGTAAGGCGACATCTCTCTCACTCAATCGTTCTTGCATGGTTTTAAGAGATGGTAGTAAGCCACACGGGCAGTGACAACGCGAGTAACCTAGTCGCGCTGCCCACTTCCCTGCCCTACAAGGCTGAGTGTAACACCCATATTCTTAAACGTTGCCTCATAGGTCTCCTCCACTCACACCCATATTCTCAAACGTTTCCTCAAACTCCACTCATCCTCACTCGACCTCAATGGTATTCATAGTTAACACTAGCTTCCTCACCTTAAGGAAATTACTCAATGGAGGTGAGGAACGAACTGTCAAAATATAAGGTTGGTCAAGAGGTACCTTAAGGAAGCCTCGAACGTTTCGTTTTACGAAAAGTAGGGGTTTTTAACCATTTATAGAGGACCAAAATTTAAAAGAACTTGTACTCACTGTAATAAGTTATTTGTGTATTAAGTATTTTGTTATTTTATAATAAATCTAAGCCAGTAAGCTAAAATAGAAAAAGAAACGATGTCAAAAACTCTCTTTACGTCAAAAAGTTAAGCGGTTTACCAACATACAGAAAAACGTCATTCCTTGACTCATCCTCACGGGAACAATTAAGAATACCGTTTTTAAGGAAAGTTGGAGGACTTTAGAGGAAGCTAATGTCAACTATGAATACCATTGAGGTCGAGTGAGGATGAGTGGAGTTTGAAGAAACGTTTGAGAATATGGGTGTAAATGTGGCAGAAGAAGACAACCTCAAAAAGTCTCCAGGCCTGTAAAAAATATTTTAAAGAAATCATTTGAATAAAAAACGTTTTGAAAAACTGTGGCGTGTGTTTTTTTTGGAGGGAAAGTAAACTGTCGCTATGTCCGCGCTGTATTTAATTTCCAAAACTTAGGTTTTTTCGAGTGTTTGTGCATAATATTGGTGGATTATTATTCGCAAAGTGTTCGTGAACAAGCGTGAGTGTTGGGAAGTGATACAGTGTCGATTACGTGACTTTTTATCTTTGTCACCAAAATCTCCATGATATAGCTAAGTGAAATTTTTCCACCGCTTCACTTAGCCATCTGACTCAGACTAGACTTACTTACTTGACTGGACTTGACTATTGACTTGAATTTTTGACTCGACTGACTTTAGTAGGACTGAAGAAGATTAATAAATTCAAGAAAGGCCTTAAAGGACTAGATTCCACGGCCGTATAAACTATTCAAAAAAAAAAAAACTGTGGCGTGGCGGTAAATACAAAAGGCAATCATTTTAAATTCAAAATTGAAAATATTCAGGTATATTAATTAAAAAAAAAATACATTTTAAAGTGCAATGGATAGTATTTTGTTTATAGATTATGGAAGGCAAGATGAAATTGACACGTTTTATGAAGTAAGACAACTTTCGCCCTGTTTTAATTTTAATGTGTTAGTGAGATTCCTCTGCTGCACTGCCTCATGATTCATTTATTACAGGCTTGCCAACGACAAAGAGACTATTATAGAGGCTACGCTAAAGCCCATCATCCTCTAGTATACTTCAAAGATCCACAATACATCTACCAATGTCCGGAAGAGATGACAGTGTAAGTTCATTCTGTTCTCCAGTCTACTTGGATGATAAATTAGTACGCAACTGCAATCTTTTTGCATGAGGCACCGCATGTGGCACTTACAATGACCTGCCCGTTCTTTAAGAGCGGGCTCTACTAATAGTAAGGCTCTCAAAGTCAGTCGTTGGATAAGTCAGTAATCAGGCAGTTTGATAAATTCAACACCAGCGTGGCCACACTAACTAGATAAGGCAGAATGAAGAACTTTGCTTTTTCATATATTGTCCTTGATAAACTGAATAGCAGAATAGCCGAGTAACGTGGGATCAATTTCTCCCTCTGGTATCTGAATTTAGCAAACTAACATAACGTACTTAAATGATGTTTTCTTTTTCAGGTCCTACCTATCGTTCCCAATGTACCATGTAAAGTACAAGCAACCATTGGTGCTGCCGAGTGAGACAGGGCGTACAAGCAACTTGCCCGCTCTGCCGGACCGCACGCTCGCCGGACGGTTCAACAAGGCGGCTTGTAAGGCCTACATTCGATAAAGTGGTCAAGAGAGAGAGGAGATATTCAAAATTTAAGATATTCATTTTTTTATACAGCCATTTAGAAATTGGTTATTTTAATCGCAAATAAATTTCTGTGAATTTGAACAGTATCATTGCTTATTATTTACTACTACCTGACCGATAAATGTTCTAATAAAAATACAGCACGCATAAAAAGAAAAATTGTCTCTTGTGCTTTATGGCTCCGTGGATGCTTTCGGCTGTACCGCAGGTGGCTAACCACCTTCTCATGTCCGAACAGGTAAAGTCAACAAAGAGACATTTATTCATTTATTAAAACTATCGTTCCATAAGTATGGTGGACTTAATGCTAAGAGCATTTGTAGTTTGTACCTCTTATTGACAGGTGCCAGTCCACCAAATGAAACCCTTCTTACTGGAAGTATGGTTTGACTGCCAGGAATGGTATTCCTTTCTTCTGTAACTCAGGTGTTACTGTACCTTTTCAGTATCCTTTAATAGTAGTAATTGAGTATAGATAGTTGTTATTAGAATTAAACAATATATTATCAAGACCAAATAATTTTATTATTACTTATCATAAAACACCTGAGATCAAGCTCAGCAATAGCAACACTACAAATACGTCACATAGTATACCACAAAATGATTGCAATTGTTGCAAGTTTTAGTCGGAATATCGTATGCACTGCACATTCCTACGTCAATTTGATAATATCATACAAATTATCAAATGCAGGTTACTAATTGCTAAGTCATACTTTGAATCACATGAGTTTAGAGAAAACATTTATATTTGTGTAGTGATTAAGGCATGTAAACCTAAGAAAATACTTTATCATAAATATGTATTTATAATGATAACATCCCAGAACAAAGCATATTAGAGGAGAAAAAAAGGAAACAATGAAGGGGGAAAGTCCTAACGCTGAACTCATTTGATGTTTTGACATGTCTTCTTTTCTACCTACTCAGCCCTCTCAGCCCTGGGCTCTAATCGAAATGCAACTGTTGCGCTAGCATACAAAATCAAGCTAAATTGTGCTTTATGACTTAAGATTTAATGGTTCAATGTAACATGTTGTTGCTGTAACGAAATATGGTGTTTAGTTAAGGTTGTGGCATAAATATCATACAATAATAGTAAAAAAAAAAACGTAAGTTACGTGAGCCTCTGAAGCCCTGTTATGTGAGCGCGCCACACTCCCAATAACCATGCACACCTTGCTTATTTCTGTAGTGAAAACATTTATAATAATATGTTTTGACAACAGCGTTAGTTGGGTACCTAATACAAATCTCTGATTTTATTCTTAGGAAAAGTAGTGGAGTTTTTAGTGTAACACACATCCTATCTTGGCTTTAAGACTTTAATTCGCAGTCGCAAATACAAGCCGCCATTCTTCTTTGTCGTGGCGATATAAAGGCAATTGGTACCCATCATTAAGGAAATGATATCGATAAATATTAGCTACTAAACTCGTGTCAACTAAGCATTACGCAAAGTAACGAAATAAAACTATGAGACAAAACAACGCGGAAGAGCGTAATGAGCTACTAAATTGATCATATCATTCACTAAATTCCACTTAAACTTCTAGTTCGGCACTAAAAGCAAAATAAAAAAAAATGTAAATTATACTAAACTAAGCTAGCAAACGTCGCAGAAATAAAAAAAAAGTGACATCTTAGTTGTTCAGATTAAAGGAATATCTAAACAACTCAGACAAACAAAACAATCAAACAAGTAGACTTAACTCAGACAATAAAAATTTCAATAAATATTATTTACACACACATTCGTCCAGCCATTACACAACACTTGATGAGCGAGGGGTACACACATCACCTCTTCGGGAATTCCACATTGTCAAAACTAATCTGTCTTCGTGCTCTCATTTTCGCGGCTTCCTCAAAGGAGGGCATGGAGTTAGATTTGAAAATACCTAGGCTGGCTTTGTCAATCATGCTGATTCCACTACTATTCGAGTTTGAATTTGTGTCAATATTCACTAACTTGTCTTGTAAGATATTTTTTGATGCACTCTTTGGTTGATCTTGCTTCAAAGAGACATCAGTACAGTTTTCTTTGATCTGTGAGGTGCTGGAGCTGGCCTGCCGGGCTCTCATTTGTTGGTAAGCGGCAGCGGAGATGTAGCCGGTCAATTTGTTGTTGGCTTCATTGTTGAGCTTTGTTTGCTCATCTCTGAAGCAATCGTCGACGGAGCGGTCTTGTATTATTGCAAACACGTACTGACGCGCGAGTCTGGAAAGTTAAATAATGGTACTTTATAGAAATCATTTATTTAAAAAATATATAACAAACGTAGTGGACTCTTTGAGCCACAATTGAACATTGGCAACATGTTCTCAATCAATTATTTGGACAATACCAAATCTAATCTACTAAAAGAACAGGCACGTTTTTAAATAGTAATATGGGAAATCAAGGATATTCATACTTGAGCATGGTCTCGGACGTGGATAGATGAGGTGAAGCCAGCCTAGCAGCATGAGGCGGCAACGTGAGCAGCCTCTTCGTGAGGCGAGCCAGCGCGGACGCCTTCTCTCGAAACCCTGGCGACGACATACTCCAGCCGTGCGCGCGTAGAGCTTCCGTAACCGCCCAAAGTAATTTCTAAAACAAAAACCCAAGTCCTTACAATTAATAATTGTCACCTTTTTTAAGATTTTACTAAATATTAGGGATAGGGATAACCCTAATATAACGTACACATACACACATAAATAGTTAAATGTTTCGTCCTTATCCCACTTATATATATTTGACATTGAAAGAATGAACCATTGAAAATTCCCAGGCAATTAATCAAAAGATTGACATTAAAAGCTATCCCAAAAAAATGTTTTTTTGATTTTATATCAGGAGATGAAAAACATAACCAAAATAGGTCTTACCTTCTTATGGATTTCGTTCAACTGAGATGCATTCTTCGAAATAAACATTTCAGATGCTCGACGGCTGACTGAAGCATGCGACGAGTGCCCGAGAGCATCGCCACCGAACGACAAACTCTTGGCTATTTTGCTTCTACTAGTCTCTGGCACATCACCAAGGGTGTCACGCTTTCTTTTCAAAAATTGATCACTCAAAGACCCATCCAAACTCTTTGTTTGCGCTAATTCTGGTGAACTGAACAATGCTCTTTTAGATTTCATCGCTTGAAGTGGCACTGAAGAGCATGGTGCAACTGGGACCGATTTTCTGCTCTCTGGGCTTATGAATAGAGCTCTTTTTAGGGTCTCTCTAGTTGGCTGTGATCTGGTTAATGTGTCAGGATCCATGAGGAGGCGTCGCATAGCTTTCTTTTTACTGGAGCCACCGCTTCGGGCCTTGGGTGTTTTGGAAGGGGTCTTCTTGCCAGGAGTCTTCCGAGTGGGCGTTTTCTTGCCAGGCGTGCGTCTGAGTCGAGGACTTTTCCTCTCTGATGTGTTGATCAGCTTTCTGTGTGGGAAGAAACTTGAAAACATTCTATTGTTAGATTAGTGTGAAATGATATTGGATCATGTGAGAGGATTGTGACAAAAATATAGTTAGAGTCATCATTAAATTATCATCAGAAAAAGCTCATTGCTTGTCACCTCTTTTTATTTCAAACCTTACTTATTTATGGAGTACTAGCGATCCGCCCCATTTTCGCATGGGCATAAAAACCTTCCACTTGAATCACTATCTATTAAAAAAAAAAACGCATCATAATCAGTTGCGTAGTTTTAAAGATTTAAGCATACGAAGGGACATAGGGACAGAGAAAGCGACTTTGTTTCATACTATGTAGTGAAGTGATTTGCCATTATCACCATACAAGGCCTTGCCTGTTTCTTGTAACAGCGACGTGAATCCTATAGACATTTAAGCTCTGACATCCACTTTCCATTCATCATCCACAGATTTTCATTAAATAAATAGGTAACATTTATTTTATTTCAAAACCTAAAGCAACATTATATTTTAGTATACCCTTTGAAATAAATTTGTACATGATAATTTTTCAGTAGTCTCATACAGTTTTCCAGATGCAATGAGGGAGCTTCTCGATCTTACACCTGCCGCTGTCAACTGGCTGAGGAATTTGAATATAGACATCTGATCCATGCAGGACGAATGCCATACGCGATGATGATGAGTAGTCTCATAGACATTTCTAGTTCAGTTTTCTAATGTGTCTCAAGCATCTCAAGAATCTATCTTAGGGAACGGTAATAAACTAGAAACAACATAGATATGATATCTAGATCGATCAACTTAAAACAAATATATTTTGATATGCAACAGGAAATATGCTCAAATAAAAAAAACTTACTTCTTATCGATGAGCACCATTTTGGAGTTGGTTTGTCTCTTGCTGAGGGTGGCAGCGCTGCAGAACGCTTGGCGGCGGCGCGCCAGGTGTGACAACCGACGGCCCGGAGACTTCGCTTGCGCCATCCTGCAGGACATTTATTTAAATTACTAGCTGTGCTCCTTGGTTTCACATGACCATGATGTGTTTAAACCACACCCTATGTAGCTTACTCTTACTCTAGAATACCTTCGAGTATAATCTTCCCAAAGAATCAGGCTATGATATGTAGAGAAAATTTTTGCTTTATTTATTACATATATGTTGATAGCCATGATGCAAAATCGAAAAACCTGCAGTCATAGAATAGGTAATAGTGAAAATGTAGTTGTTGGAGAAAACATTGGAGCATTTAATATTCATAACCAAAAATATGTTATTGTATAGTAAAACTAACACATTCCGTACCAGGCAGATTCTTATTTCAAACTTTTACAAGGATCTAACTAGACCTACTATTTTGGCTTATATTCCAATATTTTATTCCCTTAATAAGTCTCTTGATCTAATATGATTAGAAGAATTAAACATATGAGTTTAGGGCTACTCACTTTAGTCTAAGAGCCTTCCTCTTGCAAGCACTACTGGGAGACTGCAGGCCTCCCGAGTAAATGCAAACACTTGTGTCTGTTTCAGCTCCTACATACCGCTCGCCATACCGCCGAGCAAGCAACTCAAACTTTTCTGAATAGGTTGTCACATTATAGCTGAAAATGGAAAAACAATTTAAATCTCTACTTGACAAAAGTTGACTATTTGATAATGCTTTTAGCATTAAATCCGCCTATTGTTATAAATTTTGTACAATAATAGTTTAAATAAATAAATAAAAAATAGTTTAAATTCTCATAACCCTTTTCATCTCTTCTTGTTAGGTGATGAAAACATTCAACAGTCACTAACATTAATTAAAAATTTTTTATACCATATGAGACTATGCCAGCCTTATTGGGAAACTCAAGGTTGTCTTTCTTTCCCGATTGCATCATCAGCTGTGTGCTTCGGAACCCATTACCAGCTTTCCTACTATGTCTACTTCACTGCATCCTTGATATTGAGGCCATTAGTACACATATCCTATACCTCGACAACAAGCCAGCACACTCATTTATGGATAGAATATGTACAGGCTAGGAACCCAAAAGTCTAACTAAAGGTAAATAAAGAAAAAGTAGTTCTTGTAAGTTTAGTCTAGGTTACAACATAAGGGTTATAGTCAGTTCACACAAGTCAAAAACATTGATGTTATTGCAGAGACACTGCCTGCTTAAAGTAAAAGGTACTTATCTTCCTCATAGAAACAGGGCAGGTTTCATGACTGGATAATATTTTTAAAGCAATAACAATAAATCTATTAGGTAGACTATTTTGTGCTATCATCAAAACATCATTAGTGTAATGACATCATTAGTTAACAACACATTGAAATGTTACTCAATATCATTTTTGCATACTAGGTAATGTACATGTTAATTACCATATCCTTAAATATCACTACTTATTGACTTATTAAACTTTTTTAACATATAAAAATACTTACTATACATCATTATATCTGCATTTCAAAATATCAGGCCATGCTGTCTCCACTGCTTCTATGTCACTGCCCATCTTAATATCAAAACTTTTATCACTGTTGCTAGTATCCAAGTCAGACTTTACACTATCTGTACGTCTCATTTGCATACTTTTAAAACTATCTTGTGTTCCTTGTAAAGACTCCGTTTCTGTTGGAATCTGGACAAAAGACACTCGTTTTGTCGGAGTTGCAGAGTTAATTTGGGATGCATCAACTTTTGTGTCATCACTAAAAGCTGGCAGGAAGCAGTAGTATTTCTTGAGCATTTCCGTGACATCAGTCTTTATGGTGGTCACCGAAGGAGGAGGCAACACACCTTGAAGAGCTTTCTGGAAATCAATAGAAAAAAGAGATCTGCTGTTATCTGAAGGCAACGGATAAAAGTACTTTAATGTGCTAATTTCGAACCTCGCTCGCTTCGCTGGCTCGCTTATTTTGGGGGTCGCAAGATAACCATAACCTAACCTATGACCCTCCATAAAGACGGATTTGAGAAAAATGCCGCCATCCCCTCACCCCTTTTTGGGTTGGCGAAACTGAAAATACAGAAAAACTGAAAATAAGCGTCGGAAAAACTGAAAATAAGCGTCGCACGAAAAATCTTTAGATGACCGAAAGTGATGCTAATAATGTTGTCTACGACATGGGACAATTAAAAATGGGTGTCAATATGAAGAGCGAAATCACTCCGAAAAAATTTCTAAGTCCCAAGTCTTGCGCACCCTTTTGTATACTCTAACCAAACTTACCTCAATATATTTGACTTTTCTTTTTTCATAAGCTTCAAAGTTTTTGAGGAAATTCCAAAATGGTTCGGCTTCGGGACATGGCTCAGGTTGGACATCCTCTTCCGCATCGGAGAACATGTCTGGTGATCGCACTCCACTATCAAATGATGCCTCAAGTGATGAATAGCTCTGTTCAGAATTCCACTTAGCACTGCTGCCTTCATCTTGTTCTTCTTTCTTAGTTTCCTCATATTGAGAATCTCCTGTACTTTCAGCCCCTTTCTCAATTTCTGCCTTCATATCACTACTATACTCATCTGATGACACGACCTTAAGGTCATTACCCTCCATTTCACTGTTGTTATCATCCATTCTAGCCAAATAGGGCTGAGCGCAATCAGAAGACTTTTCATCCAAATTCACTAAGCCACTATTAGATGTCAATGCTGTGATTGGATCTACAATAGGTTTTAACTTTTTAACATGTTTTATGGTGCCGTTGAAGGACAGTTCACTTATAGGTAGCTTAAATACGTTCTCAGCACTCCTCACGTCACGGAACATAGGCACACTGTCCACGGCGTTGTTACTATTTTCCATTGTAGAGGTTATAAATACGGGCTGCTTGAAAAGATCCAGCTTCGAGTCGTCGGACGAGACCGGCACGTCTGCTGGATCGGATTTCTCATTTAGTGAGCAATTTTCCGCAGTAGCAGAAGAGTTGTCGAGTAATGACACCGCAAGTGATGAACTTGATTCGGCCTTGCCACATAAATCACTATGTAAATAACTTTTGTCTACACTTAAACTGTAGCGAGGCGTAGGATCTATATAACATTCAGGTTCACAATGTTTGTTTTTATCTTCCGATGGTGCAACGACTGACAAGTCAATGTTACTACCGCTGTTAGAGCTCTCGAAATCGCAATTACTTGAAGAGGCTGGCTCTCTATGTTTTTCTTCTTCGTTAAAATTATCTACCACATTAAAACTTCTCAAATAACGCTCATATAAAGAAAAACTATCGCTCATTGAGTGACAGTTTGATTCTTCAAAGGATTCCATAGTTGTTCCATAATAAAAGGACAGTTACTTTTCGTGTCAACATGAATGTAGACAAACGTAATTTTTAAATGACATAATTAATGGACCAAAGAATATGAATTACACTAGCCAGACAATCAAAAATTAATAAAACTTGAAACGCGCCATCGCCATCACACGACTAAAGATGACGCCATTTTACATTTTGCTTGCTTGCTTTGCTTTGCATCAGTGTGACCATTTCAAAAATGGCGAATCTGCCCGATACTAGCAAAAAATCTGCCAAAATCTGCCGAACCCAACTTCAGGAAATGACAAAAATATGCCATCATTCATATCACAAACTAAATAGAGATACACAAACTAAATAGAGATACTACGTATCAGACGGGCAAGCTTGAACATTAAAATTGGGCCATAGCAAATTAAATTTCATGGCAACACTGACTGCAAAAATACAAAATGACAAGTATTTTTTTTTATATCGTCGTGGTAGCTATAGTTTTAAAAAAGCTATTTAGGCAAAGGAGAATGAGTTTTAAGTTTTATACAGTATAACCACAGATATAACCGTTACTTTAATAGGTGATATTCCATGTTATCCTTCAGGATCTCCTGAAAGATAACATGGAATATCATATCACCTCTTAATGAAAATGTTGTAATGACATACAAAATAAAAGACCGAATGAGTTTTACACATCATTTAATAAGTATATTATTTCTTAATTTTTTTTAATTTATAAAAAAATACCAATTAGTCAAATTCACAACTTGTTTGAGCTTGATGTGTTGCGTTACGAAGGACACTCCCTTTCCATCAATATAGTGAACTGAAAAGGAAAATGTTGAAATTATTAAGGGCATTTGATAATCCCAAAATTAAAAAGTGATGCGATATCATCATGATCATTTGAGCCGCAAGCTGTCCACTGCTGGAAATGGGCTTTTCGCAAGAATTTACAGCATGACCAATAAAAAGCGGCTTGCATCCATTACATGCCTATGATATCAAAATAACATACAATATTAGCTAAAGAGTTTGTTCTAGTACTAAAACAACTTATTTTTGTAGACTATTATTTAATAAAGACTATTTATTGCAACATAAAAGTACAAAGATGAAATTATTGATGTTTGAAAATATACAATAGCAATTCATTCATATCATGTGTTAAAAGGCCAATTTAACTTTGTTATCCCCGGGGTGAGAGTTCATTCGGAATGACCTTTCTGTCTCTGACTTGATTCTTTTAACAACAACCAGAGGGCACCCTTTACATGCATTCGAAAGCACATTAAAATATGCTTCCTGTGGGAATTGAACCCACGACCAGTAGGTCTGCCGGCAAACGCCTTAACCACTAGATTATTAAAGCAGTTACTGAAATAAAAGGTTTTCGCTTTTGTAACATTATAAAACTATTTAGGTAACTAGGTACCTACTTAGCATAATTACCATTACATTATCCAACTTACCAAGTCACAGAATGTGCTTGTGCTATATACCCCAGTGTGTATATCAGTTATCCATACTAATATTATAAATGCGAAAGTCTGTCTGTCTGTCTGTCTGTCTGTCTGTCTGTCTGTCTGTCACCTCTTCACGGCTAAACTGCTGGACCGATTGTGATGAAATTTGGTAGGGATGTAGTTAACGACCTGAGGTCAAACATAGGCTACTTTTGGACACGATATAACCGAGCCCCACGCGGGCGGAGCCGCGGGCAACAGCTAGTAGTAAATAAATTGGGATATGCCGATTGCCGTAGTAACTTGCCATCTTGCCAACATCTCTTAGTTATTGTGACACACATAAATACAGAAGCTTAGGTACAGCTTCTGAAGGTTAGTTAGGTTAGTCGGGTCCTGCATTGGTTTTAAGAAACTTAGGTATGTACTTAGTAAAACACTATTCCTTTTGCTTTCTTAACAAGGAATACAACACCACCAAAACATTATCAACACAATTTTCAAATATAATAAAGGCACTCTGTGAACACAATGCTATTTTCCAGTCACCACATGGTCCAGTCAGTCAAAAATTATAGAGAATAACGTATGGCGAACAAGGGGGTGAAGAATGAAGTACGGGAGGCAAGACAACTGTCAAAATGTATGTTTGCGATTGTCTATGTCTATGACGTTCACTATCGATAATTTTTTTTCTTTGGGCTTTATCTGCCGATGAATTATTGCTTAAGGAGATTGGAGACGGGTATGAATAAAGCTTTGCAAAACGCAATGTAGCAATGCACGCACACGTTTACACGTTATACGCGAAACCAAAAGAGAATAAGTTGGCAGTGGCAGATAAACAAAACAAACATTGATTTGAAGCACGATAACTTCGATCAGTTATATAAGAAAAATAAACGTTATAACAGATTCACTGCTGTTCATAATCACACGGCGTACTTACAAAAAAAAGAATAAACGGGAAATCCCCGTAGGCCGGAATCAGTCAAAACAAATGTCAATGTCAAAATTTTGTTGCGTCCCGAAGAGTAGAGGTGAGGCATAAATATTAGATTAGGTGCATGGATTAGGTATTAATTAGGTAGATACCAGTGCGTACCTAATATTTGGCACCCCGGATTAGGTATTTTTCGATGCAAGCAATATTCATCCTTAAATCATACGACGTAAAGTTCAAAATGGACTGAGAAGATTTTTGAATATTCTCGTCGGCTCTTGTATAGGGTATGTACCTATCCAATACTTTCATCCATCAAAGAACACTGACCCTTAAACTAATTATTATAAGATAAAAAATCGGTTGCGAAAAATATTTGCTACTAGAATTAAACGTATGGATTAGGTACACTTTTATCAAATATTTTCATCTAAACAACAATGACCTTTACGCACTTTAAGAATAAGATCAAAAATCAGTTGCAAATAAAGTATTAACAATTACTGGGATTAGGTGTATTAGATTCGCTAGTGCAGCAGTGTTACTATTAGGAGCTTCGATCCAGAAATGTTATCTAATACACAGATTAAGGAACAATACTTTGAAGATCTAATACTACCGTGTTAGAAACAATATTGAACTTTACGATGTATGACATAAGGTTGGGAATTGGTGAGTTATTTTTTGGTATTAGTATTAGATAGAACAGGTACGGGTTTTACCTAATCCAACCCACCTCTACCGAAATGCCATATAGGTACAATTGCTAATCAGATATCTGGCAAATTGCTGGCAAAGAATAAAAGTTGCCACTTCAGTAAATAATTTCCTACCAAAAAAATGCCTAATTAAAAATAAAGGAATAATTAAAAATAAAGGAATAATTATAGAAAATTATAAATAATCTATTCTATAAGTTTGCTTTTATCTTATTTTTATATCTAGAAGAGATCTAGGTACATATATATATATATATATATATAAAAAATAAAAAAATAAAACAAAAAAAAATTCTTTTGAAATCTGCCAAATTCTGCCACGTTTTTAAATCGTCAGTTACACCCATATTCTCAAACGTTTCCTCATAGGTCGCCTCCACTCAACCTTATTCGAGGACGCCTCAAGGAAGTCCTCCAACTTTCCTTGAAAACGGTATTCTGGCACCCATATTCTTAAACGTTACCTTATAGGTCTCCTCCACTCAACCTCATTCGAGGACGCCTCAAGGAAGTCCTCCAACTTTCCTTGAAAACGGTATTCTTAATTGTTTCCTTGAGCAAACTCCAGTGAGGATGAGCCAAGGAATGACGTTCCGTTTTATATCTGTATGTTGGTAAACCGCTTAACTTTTTGACGTAAAGAGAGTTTTTGATAAAATTTCTTTTTCAATTTTAGCTAACTAGCATAGATTTATTATAAAACAACAAAATACTTAAATACACAAAGAACTTATTATAGTAGGTACAAATTCTTTTAAATCTGGTCCTCAATAACAGCACCTACCTTTCGTTAAACGAAACGTTCGAGGCTTCCTTATATTTGACAGTTCGTTCCTCACCTCCATTGAGTAGTTTCCTTAAGGTGAGGAAGCTAGTGTCAACTATGAATACCATTGAGGTCGAGTGAGGATGAGTCGAGTTTGAGTAAACGTTTGAGAATATGGGTGTCACGGTTGTTCCCGAACACTTTGCGAATAATAATCCACCAATATTAAGCACAAATACTCGAAAAAACCTAAGTTTTGGAAATTAAATACAGCGCGGACATAGCGACAGTTTACTTTCCCTCCAAAAACTCCCCAAAAACCAAAAACTCTAAATTTAGGTGTCCGTGCCTATGCTTGAACCACGAGTGAGATAGCGTTCTTGTAACTCATCTTCCCTCTTGCTCTCTCCTTATCAAGTAGCGTATCCTACCATAGAGTCTAGTGTACCTTCGCACGGCACCGGCGACCGGCTGTTGAAGTTGACATTTCAGTACGCTTTTGTAACTCATTCGAGCAACTCGTGTCCAGAGAGTGAATATTTGTGAATTTTATCACAAAGCCTCTATAAACAACAATAAATTCCGCTCGGCGCCCATGGCCCAGCGACGAGACGCTGTTGCCTCTATAGGCACCGTCAGGAGGCATTAATTGACACAAAATATCAACAATAAATTCCGCTCGGCGCCCATGGCCCAGCGACGAGACGCTGCTGCCTCTATAGGCACCGTCAGGAGGCATTAATTGACACATAATATTATGTGGTTTCAATATACGACGCCTGTCGCCTTAATGGACGACGCATTTCGTCTTAATGAACGACGCTTGTCGTCCCAATGGTGGATACCTGTCGTCTTAATGGACGACGCATGTCGTCTTAATGGACGACGCGTGTCGTCTTAATAGACGACGCATGTCGTCTTAATGGACGACGCCTGTCACCCTAATGAACGGCGCATGTCGTCTTAATGAACCAAGCTTGTCGTCTTAATGGACGACGCCTGTCGCCTTAATGGACGACGCCTGTCGCCTTATTGGACGACGCTTATCGTCTTAATGGATGACGCCTGTCGTCCCAATGGAGGATGACCCTTGTCGACTTAATAGCCGACCACTTATCGCCTCGTTAGACGGCAGCATTGACAAAGAATCGGTGTCGTCTTATTAGATGACGCGAAACTTGTCGTCTTATTAGACGACGTGAAGTTTGTCGGCTTATTAGACGACGTGAAGTTTGTCGGCTTATTAGACGACGTGAAGTTTGTCGGCTTATTAGACGACGTGAAGTTTGTCGGCTTATTAGACGACGTGAGGTCGGTCGTCTCGGCAGACAACGATGTTCATCATCTCTTAATTCAACAAAGTATTAGTATCGTCTCATTAGACGATGGGAGACTTTTCATCTCAGTAGACGGCTTGATGCAACAGATAAATTGATGCTTATCATCTCTTAAGTCAACAAGGAATTGTTGTCGTCTTTGAGACGATGTGTTATCGATGTTGCCTTACAGCGTGATATTGCACTTTATTTCATGTTGATGCTTATGTAAAGTACAAATCCAATGTTTATTGGCATAACAAGCTTGTGCCTATTTACGATCCCTACGCGACTGATGCAAATTACACCTGCAAGTTCTGAATGTCACTGAGATAGACCTGTCCTGGCAGTCCTCAAGTCGATCCAAAATTACTTCTCAAGTATTTCCAAAAATGGAAATAGATCATTATTATTATTTTTTGGTCATACAGGCAGTAAGGCCTTCGGTATGGCGCAATGCAATTGTAGCGGGCAGGAGGCAACCTCAAAATATCCCAGTCAATAAAAGCTGAGGAAACATCTATGCATGTGCTTTAAATCCTGCTAACTAGCTAAAGAGTCAAAAATTTTCAAATTAAGATTCAATTCCGACATATTGTGATGCGAAGCTAAGGGCTTGGTACCGATCGCTGGAGAAACGATCCGTATGCTGAAGTATGCAAAGACAGATGCAGGCCACACACGCCTTTTTACTTTTCACCTCTTAAGGTGAAGAACCAACTGGCATAAATAACCCCAGTTTTACGCTCATTTCCGTTGGGCAGAACATAATATTTTCGTTATGGATCAAGTAATAAGTTGGGACTCTATCCAAAATTCCCAGTCGCTATAGTTAATTTTAGTTAAGCAAGTAAATAATGTTTATCACATCGCCTCCACAGTACAAAAATAATCTTATTTGTTATTTGGGTTTTAAGTCGACCCCTGTGTGGTATGAACCAGTCTCATGTATGACTGTGTATTATGAGCTATGTATAACGCAAGGAGTGTGCCGGGATTAAAACTTCAGGGGTGCCGGGTTTACACGTGATACGCGTTGACAAATTAGAGCGTCGTTACGACAGTCTCAATCAGCTTTCTTGGCGGGAACCCCGCCAAAGTTTATAATTTAAAAGGTATAAAACTAACAATTAAAAGTTTTATGTTTTGTCATCATCATGGCGTATGGCTTTTGTCCTGGGTGGATCAGATGATCAGATATCTTAATAAAAACTCCTCAGCCAGTTTACAGCGCGGTTTACAGGTTGCATATATTGTTGTGTGTAAGTGTAATACTGCCTTTCATATTGGGCATGTTTCAAACCGCGTGTATTTATCTGCCTGCTAAGAAGGGTTATATGGTTTTATTATGCCCTATTAATGATTTGACTCTCTATATCCAGCAAGTGGAATAATTGTCTTTCTGTAACACCGCGATATTGTATTAATACGCGAGCACGAAATTCAGGACTAAATTCCCAATCGGGTAGAACTTTCGGAGTATTTTATGGTATTTATTCTATGAGCCAATAATGTTGTAAAAAAAATATATATATATATATTTTGTAGCCTGAAATAAATGATTTATTATTATATATTTCGACATAGACAACTGCTCCCAATGTATTTACATTTACACTGTCATCAGAACCTCACGAAAAGGGGAGGGGGGGCAAAATAATACATACCTACCCCTAGACTAATGCGCTCACAGGGAGTCGTAGACGACTCAACTCTTGGGGACACAAGCCCCCGACGAAACAGTAACAATCATTAATTTTTATTTTAACTAAGTGTAGTAGTAGTAAATTTCGTGAAACTGATAGCTAACGAAGGGGGACCTTGTATGAAGACCTCCAAGAGAACGACAGCGCAGATATAACTTAGACACTTGTTAGTCATATTTGGCGTGTTAGCCATTTCAGCTGAATGATCTGATTCCTATCAGTCAGAGATGCAGTCTCATCATCAAAAAAATCTTAGTATAAGACAATTTAAAACAGTTAAAGTAATAAGAAGCTACATGATTTCAGCTTCAGCTTGTAATGCAAAGAAATATCAAAAATCAGAAAGAAGAGAAAACTCATGGTAGAAAAATAAACAAGGGGTTTAAATTTAGGCCTATAAGAAGTGAGAAGTTAAAGTTGAAAATGAATATAATTAAGATAAGTAAAACGTACTTAAACAAAGTAAAGACAAAAACGAATGTCAAATAATTTCTTGCATTGACTCGATAAATATTAAAAAAGATACTTAAAAAAAGAATTGAACCATTACTACAAATTGCTTACATTACTACTCGTCAAGAACTGGTTACAGACCACTTTCGTAGATCGAAACGTCACGCAGTCTTACAAAATAGGCGTTAATGTGTTAAAAGTCTAATTTAATCACGAACAAACAATGGCCGCTATTAGCCTCAAAATGTCGGATTCGGTTACAATTTATTTCGGTTTACAAGTGTTTATTGTACTGTCTATTGTTATATACCAGTTTTGAATTAACATGTTCCAAACAAATACTGGTAGCTTATCTGATAGTTGCGTCAGTCGCAGTAGTACAAATTTTGACGCGATAAATTTTATGTTGTTGTGAAAATAGGGGGATAAAAATTAATAAGAAAGTACAAAAGCTACTTGTAGAGAAATATATGGATAAAACGCTTAGTTTATTTGATCACATTTTACATAAATTTGAAGAAACAACAATTTTGTAACCCAAAATGGAAATAAATGCAAAAGGGGATCAAATAAACTAGTTTTCATATGATGGCACAGTTTATATTTTCGGCGAAATATTGGGGTGTTTTTAACTGTTCAATTCAAATTAGTTCTGGCAATAAGGATAAATATGCTTTTCAATCTAGACGTTTTATTTCATACAAAAACTAAAGTCAATAAACAAGGGAAAATAAAACATATTATAAAAATCTTAGTGACTGGAATAATGAGGCCTAACATATAACGCCGCCCTTGGTAGCCGAATGGTAATTTTGCCAGGCAGTCACACTGCAGAGTTGTTTGATCCCCGGTGTCAGGATGGAAAAGAATCTTTTTCGGTTTGACCCGGGTCGTGGATCTTTATCCGCATATATATTTTTCGTAAATTAACGGACCGTATGTTGGTATACCATACATAACACATGCATGAAACTTTACTTTGAAACTTTACTTACTAATCTGTGTGTTTGTTCATATATAGGTACTTATATATTATATTTGAGAAAGATAGATGATCCCAGATCCGAAAGTAGAGCAAATCAAACTATTTATTTGTATTAACTGAAAAGCTAGCAGAGTTCAATAGACGCAATAACTATGAATATAGGAAGGCTAAACATAAGTATAGGTTTCTCAGCTCGTCTAGGTGGTACTATTATTGACTGCTAATGGAGCGCGGAAAGCTCCCGAAATCTTATAGCTACTTGGCAGATTCAAGCTAGGACACAACTATTAACTATTGATTACAATATCAACCAGAAGATGTGGATACTGAGCAAAATCACAAGCACTGCTACTAAGGTTGCTTTATGAACGCAACAGTTGTTTGGCGAACGAACAACCTCACTACAGCTGCTACAAGTATATAAATATCACAAAGAAAGGCAGCACAAAGACTCCTAGATACCATTGCAATATCTATCAACTTTGCAGTAGGTGAAATCCCGTCTTGATAGTTTCGGTTGCCAATATATAACAGTCGTTTAGACGAGTCTTCAGAATGTGACATCAGTTTTAACCACTATAAAACTACACTCGACTCGATAAAACAGAAGGATGTTCGATATATTTTAGCCCATTTAGCGGCATAGCAGATTCTTTTTCAGTTAACAGAACCTTCCATAAAATTTCATCCGACCGTCGATAGTGACTATACTGACTATAGTGCCCTGTTGGTTAGGCGTCGGAAACGACAGCATAAATTCGGGTAGATGTTTAGTCTTCCTGCCCATTGGGATAGCCCACACGTTAGTAGATACTCTATCCAAATAGTTACAAGAATTAATGGAGGTGCAATCCTATCAATCCTTTTTAGTATCTCCGGGCTGACCAAGGTATTTTGGAAAAGTGGACATAAGAGGCAGTCTTCATTTATAAATGATACCGGGTTAATCCTAGTGAAAAGAAACCAACTTTCAGAAGTAGACAACCTCAATTCGCAGGTTTGTACCAATAGGGCCGGATCATTGAACTGAGTCAGTTCAAACTCGAGGAATTTGTAAATAGAGCTCGTAGAAGTTTCTTGGAGAACTCGGTAGGTACCTACCTAGGCACGAGGTTCGTCATGCTTGTGCTAAGTTTATATACTTACTTTACTCCTTATTAAATCGGTAGTAAATACAGTTGTTGATCCATACGGAAGTTCCATTAGATTACATTATATGGTTACTCACGTACCTAGTTAAAACAAAAGAAACCTCTCTCAAGAGAGGTAGATGACTTAATGAAACCCTGGTGTTTGTCTGGTAAAAGGCACCTGCGGTTTCCCGTCCGCTATTTACATTTATATGTAACTAATAAAGTTTAATCAATAAATTATTTTCATCAATTAAGTTCACTGACTGTACGTATCTTTCTAAAAAGCTGACTTTACATGTTTATTCGCAAGGTCCAGCTATCTACACTGTATTAATCTCACTGTTGTTACATGATTAGTAGACAGAAAAGTTCACGTTTCGTTATTATTCAATATTAGTAGAATACAATATTTATATTCAGCGAAAATTTTAAGAAAATTTCTCCGATTCCGATCTCATATGGTCATAGTGGCATACAAAGCAGATATAACCCTCATAGAGGAAACCAGGATGCAGGGCTTAGTCAAAGTTTAATGTTGTTGGTGGAACAAGATGTCCTCTGCACCACTAGTTGGCTGACTGAGAGGGAACAACCTCATAAGTCCGCCATTTACATTTGTACGCAACGAAGTTTAATAAGTAAATAAACAAGACTCGTTGTCACTTTCTGTCACAGAACTTTATAGCCTCTTCATTATTATTTAAAGCTTAAATAAAACAGCTCTGAGCTCACGCATGGTCAAAGCTGGCTAGATACAGACATATTTATAGAGGCATTCATCATCCGAGTTGGATAAAGAAAAAATAAAAAGTGGGGGGCCTATGTAAATTTTTAATTACTACTTGCGGGATGTTCCGCCATTTTTTCACGAGGTCTAACACAATGTAGGTATACGCTCTTAACATAATATCTGGTCAATAACGGATAAAAAATAAATTTTCATACTAAAACATTTTTTTTTTTCATGCCCCAGGTTTGACAAATAAATGATCAATTGATTATTGATTAATGATATACATAAGTATTCTGGCTAAGATAGAAGATTTGGTTTACATACATTATCTTTTTGACTATTAGCGTGGATATATTATATCAGCTAAATGTTCTTTTGTAATTTTCATATTTATTCATAAATCACAGTACGCCAAGCACTGGCACCGCGCCGGCAGAATGTAAACACGTCTCACTCGTGGTTCAAGCATAGGCACGGACACCTAAATAGAACCGTTTTTCCCCCGAAGGGTAAAAAAACGGATATTTAGGTTCCTGCCGTAGCTTGAACCACGCCTGAAGGCCTTGCCGGCTTACCTACCTGGTACTGAAATGTCAACTTCAACAGCCGGTCGCCGGTGCCGTGCGAAGCGAAGGTACACTAGACTCTATGGTAGGATACGCTACTTGATAAGGAGAGAGCAAGAGGGAAGATGAGTTACAAGAACGCTATCTCACTCGTGGTTCAAGCTACGGCAGGAACCTAAATATCCGTTTTTTTACCCTTCGGGGGGAAAACGGTTCTATTGTCACGTCACGTCAATCCTGCCCATCCTGTCAAGACGACATTACATCATGTCACCTTGATGTCACCGAATGTTATCATCTGTCCTCGCATCTGTCTGTCTGTGAAGGGAGATTAGATTTTGGTCCGCCAACTTTCCGCTGCCGCTGTGACAGCTACATTGCCATTTTCATTTTTGTGTTTTTTGGATTTGGTTGGAGTTGATCGATTGAAGCAGAAACTGCTAAAAGTTTTGAGCCGGCATTTTTATTATATTTTGGTATGTATGTAAAGTTTGCATATCTTTAACTTGTTATTATGATGAATTACATATTTGTTTACTAGTTAACCAACTTGAAGCTGAACCGTGAGAGTAGACAACATTTTGCATGATATTTTTGCATTGAATTTGCATTACCTTACTGTTTTAAAATAGGTACAATTTCACAAGAAATGTTTTTGAAAGTCAGAAAACGGGTCGTACAAGTACTTTTTATAGGTATAAAATATTTGCTACGATTTACCTACTTGTAAAAAAAGTTTTATTACCCACTAATTTCAATCATAAAATCCATGAAAAGTATTTCGTATGCCGCAGTCGAAAATTACTGACAAAAAGCGATAATTCTAAACAAGCAAACAAGATCTTATGCTTCAATTGCTTATGAAATAAGTTTTAATAATGTCAAGGGGTAACTCAATAATAATAACTATAGAAAATAGATACCTACCTTCAAAAATTATAACCATCCAAGGTACCTACTTGTTTGTTTGTTTGTAATATCTTTATTGTATAAAAAACATATATAAACATAAGAAGTTGAACCAATATAATCTGCCATTGTATATTGCTTATTATATAGGGATCTCTTCCAGTCAACCAGCGATAAACAAAAAATACTATCTTTATTTTATGTTTGAGATTCCGGAATGCTTTAGTTGAAGTTATCTTTACTCTGTCATTTATTTAGTCAAGGGTTTTGGAATCTTCCAAATTCATGTAAATTCGATTTGTGCACCCTTTGTGACACTGACCCAGAATCCAGACACAATAGAAAACCTATTGTAAAGTGACAATTTTATGTGCGAATTGATCGAAAACATTTAATTACTTTAAACTACCTAAGCTTTAAGTATAATAAAAACAGGCAGTACAGTTTATAGATACTTTAGGTATTGTACATACATTTGTGTGCAGATTACACACCAATACATTGCATATGCTGATTTGGCTTATACTTTGACAGAGTAGAAGGCAGCATATAGCTACTTACTCCCTTCTGGTATGGAGGCTGTGTTGCTCGAAGATGTTTCACCTTAAATTAAAAAATCCTATATTGCTTTTTACATAAATAAGAGATATCTCTAATCAGTATTACTTCCCATGTAATATAAGCCATATTAATGCCCATGTACTCTTTTTCCTTTATTATAAAGGTTGACTGGAAGAGATCCCTGTTAGGGATAAGTCTGAATTTTGTTGTGTTCTATGTTGTATCATCAATGTTCTTTCTGTACAATAAAGTTTTTACATACATACTTCCTGAATGATACACCTTATCCATCTATTAGCCTTTTCCAATGTTTGTTGTAAAATAAACAAAATATTACGTACTAGCTGTTGCCCGCCGCGTGCGCCTCGGTTATATTGCGCCCGAAAGTAGGCTATGTTTGACCCCTAGTGCATAACTATATTCATATCAAATTTCATAACAATCGGTCCAGCAGTTTAGCCGTGAAGAGGTGACAGACAGACACGACTTTCGCATTTATAATATAAGTAAGAAATTAGTAAGTATGGATGTAGGGCAATATTAGATAGATGCAACCTTTGACGTATTCCATGAAGATATCTCATAGGAGTTCTTCCTAACCTATGTTAGGTTACTAGTACACTAATACACCTATGTGTATTAGTGTACTAGTTGTTCCCCGCGGCTTCGCCCCGCGTGGGACTTAGTTATATCGCGCCCTATATAGCCTATGTTTGACCTCAGGTCTTTAACTACATCCCTACCAAAATTTCATCACAATCGGTCCAGCAGTTTAGCCGTGAAGAGGTGACAGACAGACAGACTTTCGCATTTATAATATTAGTATGGATTTAATGGATAATACAAAAAATAATACTTATATACCCTGGCAGATGTTACTTGAATTATTATCTTTCTCTTGCCACCTAATTAAAGATAATGAGCAGTTCAGATTTTTCTTGTGTGTTTACAACACTTATCTCTATCTAACTGCTTATATTAGTTTAATTTAAAATATGTTTTTACGTAACATTTTATTATTGCATGTGGATAAACTGGTGTTGATTAAAGTGCATTATTCAATTATTATTTTTAGATAACTAACTGCACAAATACACGAAATTTGAGCGCTACTCATACTCATCTTAAAATCTCATCATCATCTGCTGGAAACGTGGTCTAATTAAATATCTAGTGTAAAAATAAATAAAACGTTGGAACCGCGATCGGCCAAACTAGGAGGTTTAGCCCTTTACTTTTCCTTGTATTACCATAGAATAAATAACAGATTAGTGGCCAACATTTCTGTGGGTTGAATTGTAGCCGTAACCTAGGTCGGATAACCATTCCTATATCTATTATTATTGGTATATTTTTTATATATACCACTAAAACTAAGCTTAAAAAAGGTTACTCTCTCAAAAGTAAACAAGAAATTTGGCTCTGTCGATGCATTTATTGAGCATTCAGATACGTCGGGTATTTGTGTCTCAGCGCCCCACGGTATCTGCCTATGATTGCACTGGCCTTCGACCCCTGTCCATGTTTATTATCTATAAGGTATAAAGAAGTCAAAACGATGTATTTATGCTCGGTCCTGCAATCGTTCGCACGGCACCCGGCTTAAAAACCTTGATAAGTGCATTTTAAAGTGTTTAACTGGAAGGGATATTTCACCCCGTGGATTTTCACAGGCCGGATTTCAGGTAATTAGGTCGTATATACTTAGCCTTTGACCCTGCCGCCAACCATGTCCTTAATTGGCAATTAATTCGATAAATGGTTTGCTAGTAAAGTCAGATACCTAGTTTATTTAATTACAAATTTAAATTGCGTGGGTAGTTTTCAAAAATTTATGTGGTCCACTTAAATACTTATTTAATCACTAGTGTTGTAGTGCGTGTGAAATATTGATAGGTAATGTATCAGGTAAATTCTTGTAACTACCTATGCCGTTATTAAAGCAGAGCTACGTGTACTTATTTCACCTACTCTGTGTAGCCCGTCAAAAACGTATCTTTGATAAGAATGTATCATTTGTATCTGAACCAGTGCAAAGATCCTAATCAGTAAGTCGCATCATTTGGATCACCGAATCATTCCTCGCGGGGTGAAGCGACCATCCTCGCGGGGTCATCGATGAGGCGAACGTGACGCGATCCGGTCTTTTGGATCTCTTTCTCTTGGATTTCTTGGATTCTCGATCTTGAATTCATTCGTTATTTGAATCGGCTCTCAGCACCATTGGTCTTATTACCGGAATGTCTAGTTGGTTCTTTAAGTCTATTTCCCTAAACGTCCACTCCCCTAAATGTCTACTTCGAGACCAACGGTGCCGAGAGTTGTATTTTGTGGCGTCGCTCGCACATAGATACCGAACCGATTGATAAGTTTCATTTGAGTTGAGCATAATATTCATGATCTGAATGATACAACGCTACACTGGTGACATAGCTTTATAATCTTAGGTGCGCTGCTATAGCTTTTATAATTCGGTCATATTTACGAAATATAATTTTTGGGCCGGAATATGTACTTAAATAATTCTGAAGCTCTGCTGTATGAAAGTGAACTGTGCACGATCGATAAGTTTAAGAACCTGGGCCACTGGGTTAATGAGAAATAAAAAGATAATTCGAACGGACATCGAAATGGGAATTCAGATCGCTGGCTGCTAAGAGCAAATTATGGCGCGGAGATTAGCACGCTGCTTATGCTTACCTTACATCGGTCAAAAATTTACGCTTTTGAAAGCTCGTTCTATTAGACCTTTTACTGTTGGCTGATTTCTGTGGGTCTATTAGTAAAAACTGTTGTCAAACAATGTGCCCAAAACGCTTGTAATGCGATATTTAGTCTATTTGGCGGTGTTTCCACTAGGGATGTGCGAGGGAAATGTGTCGTAGCGTATATGGAAACCCTTCCAGTATACATAACCCCAATACTTCTGAGATGCGGGAGCCTTTACTAGATTGAACGGGGCAATTTTAGAGATAAAATGCTACCCTGCTTTTAGTTCTGTAATGCGGGAGGCTTTATCGACGCAATATTAGCGTTATGGATAGAAATTCCTACCACAGGTTAGCCTAACTTGTTTTTAATTCTGTAATGCGAGAGGCACATACAATGGTTACGTTAATGATGTAAATTCCTACCTAAGCTCGGTAAGGACTTTAGTATAGGTAAACGGGTGAAGAAGTATATATAAATACACAGATTAATGGCTCGTTTATACGCATTAAGTGATTAAGTTAATTTTAACCAAATTTTAACTTAATAGTTGCGTGTAAACGATCACTTAATGGTTCTAAGTCATAAGTAGCTAGTAGCGAGCCATAAGGAACAATGATAAATATCATATAGGTACTATAGTAAAAAATTAAAAATAATTTGAGTTGCATAAAATTATAAGTTTATATTTAATAACTTTTTAAAAACAAAACAAGACTATCGAGCATTAGGCACATTTTTGTTTATGTTTTTAATCAACGAATGAATCTTTTTAGGAGGTTTCCCTGCAGAGATGCGGTTTTTAGACTTTCTGCCCACGCCTTTTTCTATACGTCTGCTGACTGTCTCTCTCGGCACTCTTGCGATCTGAGATCGGGGAGCGTAGCGCAGAAATTCCTCCCGCGCGTCAGATCGCACCTAACCCAAGTACCTACTTTAATGCTTTCTTGAAATCTGAGTAGTGGAAGTACTTTTAATTAGAAGTCTTGAATACTACAACAGAATTAATACCCGAACCCAGATCGCGGTTGCAACTCTGAATAGTGGAATGGTTTAAGGAGACTTTTTGTGAATTCATTCTAGTAAACCAGCCCGCATCTCAGAAATACGGGAGTTCTGAATACTGGAAGGGTTTCCATATACGCTGTGTGGTACGAGGATTAGCTGTGCTATGGAAATGTGTGGGTATTTCCACCAAACATGTGCTATGAAAATGTCTCTTACGGGATGCATAGCGAAGCTTTATTGTGCGGTGCGAGAATGCGTTGCTAAGCATACGGAATATCGCAAACCTTGCAACACATCCCTCCCAATGCGACATCCTTCGTATACATTTCTCGCTTGTTTAGTATGTTTTTACATATACCTCGCTTCACTAAGCCCCTTTCCATCTGTGAAATGTGCTAAGCGAGGCTAGGAAAATGAAAAGATTCTATTGATTCTTCACAAACACATTCCTCGCTACGCATCTTCGCACATCTCTGGTGGAAACGCAGCCTTATTGTAGGGGTATGCTTGTTTTCATCTTTCCATGTCACTATACGATGCGTGCACGCAGTAGCACTAAATATCTTTGTCCTGGATCCAGATGTTTGTGAGTGGATAACTCATTATCGTCCCTAAAAATAGAACCAGACAGTAAACATAAGAAAAAAAACAAAAAGTTGCAGTGTTTATATTGTTCTTTCCCATTTATTTATCTTTGTGTTCAACTTACAATTTTCATTCATCTACAGTTCAACTCATATAAAAACGAAACATGGCAGCGTTGATAATTAAATACTTTATAATCATTGACATAGCAAGGATCGGAAACCTGGTTGTAAAAACCAGCTCATTTATGCCCATAAATTTTAGAGCGACCTTTATTAATAGACATTTAATATAATACATCTGGTAGTCGTTAAAGGAAGCACGTAAGAGGCTGAGAGGCGGTGTCGAAGAAATTCTGACACTAGGGTATGCATGGTCAATTGACCCTGTAACCCATACCATATGATCATTATCATGTGATGACCTTACAATAAGTCCTAAAGAGGTATTAGTTCCCTAAAATCTAACTTATTTTGTTCCAGGTTTAAGATATTTATTTTTGGGTTTTATAATACCGTTTCAACCCCTCATTGAGAACGTTTTACCTCCAACTGCTGGGTATAGGGCCTTTATAAACCTAATATTATATTGTTCTTATTTTTCTTTAAAGGTATGGAGCTGGTGACATTCGCTAAAGAGTTGTTCCAAAATGCAGCGGAGCAAGTGGCCAGTTACAGGATAGGGCAAACCATTCTAAGGCAGTTGGATCGCGCGCTTTGGGTTGTGGAGAAATGCGCGAGATGGGCCGTACCTCCACCTTGTAAGGATTTTATCTATTTGAACTAATAAGCATTTTCTTTGACGCTCATTGCGTACATGCACCAGCAAGCGCAGCATCCGACACCCACCGACCATTTGCTCAGATGACCTGAAGTAGGTTGCTGGCAGGCAGAACGCTTCTTATCGGTCATTTTGGAAAACCTTAGGGAAGGTCTATACCCAGAAGGGGACAACCTGCGGCTGAAATGTTGATGATGATTTTCTTTCCGATCTTGTATACGACCAACTGGTATTTAGTTAATCCTTATCATTTCAGTCGTGATAAGTTCAATGCTAGTCAGGTCTCACCATTTTTGACTGCTACCATCGTGTTTCATTCCTGCGACCTCATCTAGGTCGTCGGACCGAAAGTTCCATCTAGAGCGAATGGTCAATTGCGGACGCTGCATGCCCCAACGAGTCAGTTCTTTAGATTATCTCAAAATGCAAACTCTGGTGTAAATAGCACAGAGATTAAAAGTTATTCCGTCCTGCTCACACATGTTTGATAGACGATTATGGACCATATGGTGCCAGTGATAAAGTGCACAATAATCCGTATACGATTGGTAAATGTTCCATTCAAGAATGTCCTACCGTCGCATCCACAAAACAATGTCACGAGCCTTCTAGAATTTTTTTTTTTTTTTTTTTTACATGTATTCGAACTTTGATATTATTGATATTATTTTTAAAGCGGCAATAGAAACACATTATAATCTCTTACCCCCGTACGTATTAAGAAACGTTTGTTAATCCCATGTTAGCTAAAATATGTTGCGTCTCGTTCTTTCACGTGTCAGTTAAGTGTCAGGTAAGAGAAAAAGAGGCAAAACATATTTTTGTTAAAATGGGCTTAGCAAACGTTTCTTAATACGGGGGTAAATATTTAAGTCTATTTATTAGGGTAGGCATAAGTCTTTTGACAGACAGACGGTCCCGTTTCGAACGCCCACCTCGCGTTAGCTCTTAGTGCAGCTCCTATGCATGCGAAGCTCTTTCCCTCTGTTCCATAATTTTCATTGCTTTGGGTATGTGGCAAAACAACAAGTCACTAAAGCAAGATTTATTTCGGCAGTGGATCAAGACGAGCATCCTCAGCCGGAGCTGATACGTCCGCTGCCCTGGGTGTTCTTCCTTATGCTGCTGATATTTTTACGAGTCACCAGGGAGTCCATATCCCTGATAAACCTCGTCATGGGCAAACCACCGTTGCGGTCTGCTGATGTGGTAAGTAATAGGTTATTTTTTTTTTTCAGTAACAGTTTTCTATTATGTCGCTCCGTTTCAGGAACTAACTTGATGAAGTAGAAAGTCATAGGAAAACAAAAGTACTCGATTTTTTCATCAATGTATAAAATTGAATGTCATACCAAGTATTTCGGTTGTCTCATTTAAAAACTAAAGTGCTGTGCCAATTTTGATAAAATTCGGAAATATGTACTTTTTAGCTATATATCCCACTCCTGGGCAAAACCCTGTCCATCGGCGAGTTTTAGATTTTCGTCGCTTTTTGTCCTAAGATGAGATTGATACCCATACAGTTAAAAAGGCCTTATCATTGGCCATAATTATATTCAACTAATATAACTCCGTTCCATTACAGGTAATGTACATTCAAGGAAAACGTCGTTACCTGCGCACGCTCAAGTACCAAGGGAACCGCATCATGCGCACGCGCACTTCAAGCACTCAGCCGCCAGAAAGCTGGATGTCAAAGATCCAATCGCTGTTCGAAGTCACCATGTGTTTTCGCGGGCGACAGTCGCAGTACGGAAATAATAATACGAGCACCAACAATGAGGAATTGCTGGTAGGTGTATTTTTCTTTTTAGGATTACCAGTAAAATGAAAGTGCTCAAGACATAACCCAGATGTCAGCAGTGGGAGGAAGACAGTGTCGTGCATAAACATGTGCCCATGAACTAAAAATGTGTTTGTCTCGTTCTTTCACGTTAAATAGAGAGAAAAAGAAAAAACATGTTTGGTTAAAATGTGCTCAAACCGGCGGTAAGACTATACCCGAGCTAATATTGTAATATATCTAAACGGTGGTAAGACTATTAATACCCGAGCTAACATTGTAATATATCTCGAAAAAATAAATTTATAAACAAATAATCGCAAGAGCAGTATGTTTTCTCTTATGGCGCTAATAAGACGTTACATAAAATCGTCATTATTTTAATTGAAACACTAGATAACCCGGTGATATTCGTGTCACCTGCGTAATCATTGAGGTTTATACATTTTTTATTTTTAAACCTCGTGGTCTTGCGGAAATTGACTACAGCGCCGCCATTTGAACAAACTTCAAAAGTGTTAGGGCCAATATAATATGTTTAGTCTTTCCCTCAACAGTGGTCGTTTCCAGTCAACAACAACAACTTTCAACAGTCTTCTGATACTAGGGTGTGCAGGGTCAAGTTACCTTGTAACCGACATGATATACAAGAATTAGTGGTTGTTCGAAATGCTAATACTTTTTAGCTTTAATTTCACATAATTAAACTATAAATTGTGTTTTTGCGAGCATATACAAAATACGTTAATTTGGCTAAGGGACGGGTTTATGTTGAATCTCATCAAGTATCGGGGATCCGAGGAGTACCAGAAGATCAGACACTTATAGAATTAGTAAATTCTTAAATCGGAAATTCACAGAAATTTTTATTTGATTGATGACTAGATCTAAAATCTGTAATTATTTGGCTAAACCAAATAAACATATCAAGCTGAAATTTTGCCAGGTGAGTACTTTATAGGTGACGTCATCTAAGAGCAGATATCCCGGAGGTCCGGACAGCAGTTTTTGACCCAGGGAACATGGCTTACAGGTTGTGAAGAGAAGCAAGCGACCACGCGAGCCATCTACCCCGGCGTCACCTAGCGAGACAAGTATGGAGCGTCTCATTGAGAAGATGATGGTCGACCTGGACGCTGATTCCGATGAAGATTCCAGCTATACGGTAGGTCTATTGTTCTTTCTTTAACTTTACACCCTCAGTCAGTCTGCTGGACATAACCCTGCCCAAAAGATTTCCAGAATGACCTGTTGGAAGCATGCTTGCATCCAACCAATCGTTAATGAGCCTGATCTCTTCAATATTATCTATGTAGGTATGCTGTTGTTTCTTGGTAATATGGAAATGCAGAATTGCTCGACATCGCAACACACGCGATAGAATATGATGAAGAGAATACTGGTGGAATCAGTTACGTTTCGGAAAGTAGTACAAATTATTACAATAAAGATGCAGCGACCGTTGATTGGCTACGTATTTGTATAAAATAAAACATCCAAGCTTGAGATACGTTTAAAAAAATATATAGATGTTTTTAATATATTTCAGCTTACAAACGCGACGACGGTCCGAAGCGACCACTCGGATGCGAGCGACTCCGACCAAGATACTGCTGTGAACAAGACTTCGGAAACCCCTGACGAAGTCTCCCCGATCAAAACCGACACGTCCCCGACCAAATCCGAAGAATCAAAGACCAACACGCCAACAAAAAATAATTCGCCGAAAAAAGGCAAAAATAATTCGCCAACAAAAGAGACGGTAAATCCAGAAAAATTAGAACACGAATTCGGTTCGCCGAAAATGGAATCTCAAATGTTATTGGAAAGCGAGAAAGGATCGCCGAACAAAACGCAGACGTCGCCGAAAAACGAACAGAAAATCGGTAGGAAAATAATGCATGCCTTCAATAAGCTTGTGAACAAACGACCGACTAAAGAGCCTGATTCTTAAACAATACGTAGGTATTCTGTGGTGGTTAGATAAAGTGTGGACAGTTACAAATTTTCTACAGAAACCCTTATGAAAATAAAATAATTGCTTTATGTAGAAATTAGATTTAAACAGGTCCTTTTACACATAATTAGGGTATTATTCAAACCTTGACGCTCCAAAGTGTCTAAGAGTCAGTTAAGAAAGAACGGAAAAGTTTTCGAGCATTTTACTAACTCCAATTAAATTAAGACTGTATTACCATAGCCTGAAGTAGAAAAATTAAATAAATATCTAGTCGCTCGCACCTTCGAGCATGCTTGCGACACTACTTATGCGTCGGAGATACGGTTTTTTGCAATGGAGCTGTTAAAATTCCACAAATGGATTTATTATTCCGCTTTGTCTGAACTGACCCTAATACTATTGATTTTTACTCTATAGCAGTATAACCGTTAGAAACGACCACTTAAAAATTGATACTCCAGAATAAACAGTTATCCGAATTTTAAATTTGCATGTTTTCACGTCTTTGTCTTTTACGGGGAAGACAGAGCTTCTGTCAAAACTAAACCACCACCATTTTAAAGTTAATAAAACGTCAACCATAAATGCTCACGATCTTTCGAGACAATGAATGAATAAACACGTTGTTTCACAAATTAAATAAATTGCACCAGCATTGGATTGTATAGGATCGAAAATAAAGTTAGTACAGCGGCTAGATGTTGTATGGTAAAATTTAGAAATGTATGCTACTTTACAGTACAATACAAAACCCTTTATTGCACATAGAATACAGAAAATACATATGTTGACAGTCAACGCCAGCAAAAAGACCGGGAATAAAATACGTGTCAGTCAGCTATTAAGTGAAATTGGGCGCTTGTGTCACAATTTCAAAACGCTAAAGAATGTAGACAAGAACAAAATGTATGAGATTGACATAAGCCGAGCGATCACGTGGTCAATCTTATGTCAATCCCATACATTTTGTTCTTGTCAACATTTGTCAACATTTTGAAAATGTGACTGGCTGAGCATATACGATATTTAGCCGGATTTGACTGTCAAAAGTATGACGCGTAGGTTAGGTTGCTGAAATTTTAGAGCGCTAGTTGGATAGGTATGGATGATTTTTCTTTTATGGTTATATCAATCAAGCATACGGCCCTTTAAAGATGGTCCCGAGGTCACCGTAGCCTTTTATCCGCCAACTCGTGACTAACAAGTCTAGGTAGGTAGGACGAACAGAGAAACACACAGGTAGCCGCTAGTACATTTATTTGCAGACTGATCTTAAAAACTAGTAATGACAGTTCTTACGGTATACCCACATTACAATATATATCACAGTGACCTGGGCTGTTTCGCTACAGTACGCATTAATTTCACTGCCTGTCTTAACCCTTCAAAACTAAACATAATGCAAGCACTGCTGTTTATTTACCAAAGCATACAATTTACATATAATATATTGTAGGAGAAAGGAATAAATGAATTGTTAATTTACCATGAATAATGTCTAAAATAATATTTTTGTGCATACATGTTTCGCTATTGTGTTGGCATGTTAATTATTTTAATATTAATCTTCTGTCACTAGAGATGCTGTAGGTTAGATTTTTTGTGAAATTTTTTGATATTTTTGTCTGAGGTCATTGATAAACAAGTGTTTAAAATAAAAAGACTAAAATGTTTTCACCCTACTATTTCAATACGCGAGGCGGCACGTGTGGCAAGATCTATGTACCTATAAATATAAACAAATATAAATATATAGGGACAAATCACACAGATTGAGTTAGCTAGCCCCAAAGTAAGTACGAGACTTGTGTTATGGGATACTAACTCAACGATACTATATTTTATAACAAATAGATATATAGATAAACATCCAAGACCCAGGTCAATCAGAAAAATATAATTTTTCATCTTGACCTATTTATACCTATGCGTCTTGTTATTAGAGGTTGGTGACTGGGGAAATCTTCGTGGACGTGGATTTTTTTAATTAATGTACTAGAGAATTAATGTTAGCATTTTATACTTATTTGAAGTCTACTCATGATACTGAACCTCCAATATCTAGGTTAATGCTGTTTACCCTGCCACCCTGTATATTTCCAACTCAACACAAACATGTTTTTTTTTTTCATAGAAAAAGCAGTATTTGTTCCCAGAGTCTGCTTACCCTATGTGCGAACTTACGCTTCTCTTTTTTTTTAAATAATAATGGCCTTCAGAAATACTAGTCGCAAAAACGTCAACCACGCCATCTTCAAATCTTGGATAATGTAGTAACTATCCCTAATTTTCTGACCACCACCGTCGCAATTCATATACATTTTTAAGGTTTATTTATTAATTTTCAGCAAACGGGCGAACGGTGAGTTCCCTCAACAAAAAGAGAGGTATCCACATATCAAAATATGCCAACTTAAATCATAAATTCCATTAATCACATCACTAATACATAATCACGGGTACGCACGACATCATTCTTCATTTTAAATTGACTGTTATTCGAGAATTTAAAAATTAAAAATATTATCATAAGGACAAACATCATAGATATTTACCTCAAATGGAAATCAAATGGGAGCACTGTAGTCAATGGAAACAATTTGAACAAGGAATCATTTTCCTCGCGGCGCTGATCTTAAATTTATAAATCGAAATTTAAAAATTTACTTTCACATTTAAAATTAATTATGTTTGTGACCTGACTGTCCTCCTGGATTTGATACAATACCTATCCAGATTTATTCAAGAAGATAAATTGTAAATTTAATATCTTTTATGATTTCATCAAATCATTAGATTTATGTTTTTATCATTTCTCTGCTCCATATATAAAGGTGTTTCTACATTGCGGTTATAGAATGTAATAGGTAAAAGAACATTTATTAAACGAAAAATAAAGTAAGTTTTTATCGTGTTACAGTTTTAACTTTTATGAAGAAGCACCGTTGTCTTATTCACTTTTTTGTTATCTCATTTGCTACCGACTCGTTTGCATCTGCCATTTCAATCCGCTCATATATTTTTTTAAACTGTCCACATAAGAAGGGTTTCAAAATGGCGACACTACTTCATCGCAGACACATACTATCAGCTTAAATTTAGTCTATAAAATTGTATTTTGCAAGATATACTAGTAGGTAATATAAAACACCAATAACATGTCATCAGGAGACCCTTACTTCGTAAAGCAAGCGAAACCGTTGGTTTCGGTTGTCATTGATAGATGGCAGGCATTAATTAAAAAATTGTCTGCTGTTTATCTTGAAATATTTAGGTCTATCACTAATGTAAAAAGAAAAAAATATTGTGCGTACTTACGTACAGTGAGCTGCAGAGAAATATGACCCCCTTTCCAATAGTAATACCTGTGGCATGGGGGGTCAGATTTCTCTGCAGCCGACTGTACAAAAAAGTCAGATGTCGGACTCCGGGTGTCGATGCCATGCAGAAAGGAATTTTATGTGGTCAAAGCATCATAGTTTAGGATACAACCGGGAAGATTTTAAGATTAAATAGTTTTAAACGAAAGGACATTCTTTCTCGTTGTCGAAACTATAGTTTTGGAGATCACTGGGTAAATAGGATTGTCGTCATTTTGATTCCCCATTTTTATTGGCCAAGTGATACAATGATTAATATTTGGTTTTTCACTCTAGGCAGTCACGTTGAGAGGCGAGATGCCGACGCGCCAGTAACGAAGAAATCTGACATGTCGTCCTAAATAAGGAAAGGTAATCAGTTAAGTAATTAATAGATTGTTAACTTCGGGATTAATTATTTTTTTGATGACTTAATTTAGTGCTTTATCGAAATGAGAGCGCAAAGACTTCGAGAATTTACAGTATGAGAAATAAAAACTATCTCTTTATTTTCCATAATTTGCGAGATTGAAACGGAATATATGTTGACTAAAATATTTATTAATAAGACCAGTAGTTAAGAACTTACGTCGAAAACAGTGTTTAAAATTACTTTTTGTCTTTTCAGAAATCTCGTGCAGTCGTACCAACTGTAAAAATAATAAATAAGTGCCTATGGATTCTATTTTACATCAATCAATAAACCCTTTCTTCACTGAACTTGTGAATAGTAGGTTGCCTATTGAGAGATTAGGGTATCCCGGCCCAAAGTACCTTTTTATATTCCGTCGAACCACAACATAAGTAGGTACAGAAGAATTTGTATACTTGTCAAACATCTATGTGTTGTCATTACGATTTTAAATAAGCAATATCCATTTTATATGAATTCCTTAATGCGCCATATTTAACGAAAATGGCCGTACATTTAGACAGCGTGGCAAATAAGCTATTTATAGGATTGATGTAGCTGTATACAAAACCAGCCTTCGCGCTTCGGTACCTACTTGTTACGTGACCCTTCATCCATTATACTATTTTTTGTTTGTGTTTTGAGCAGCTTTGTAGGCCTAGTTCGATCAAAAAAAATTTTTTTCTAATCTGATCTGATCAGTTCTTCCAAAGATAAGCAAAAAATATCTTCAGTGTACCTTGTAGGATCCGCGCGGCTATCTGAAATTGTTCTTATGGCCGGTATTCATTACACGATAAACAACACGAATGAGAATGCCATTATCAACACGCGTGAGAAAATATGAACAGCTATTTACATTACATATCTCTCAAAACAATCCCGCATGAAAGCCGACCTTCAAACTTGAAACTAGAATTGCATACTATTATATAAGTTACGGTAATATGTGTAATTTAAGAAGAATAGCATGCTTATTCTAGTGATTACATGTAATGTTAGCATCATACAATAATGGATAAGACTGCTCAGTTTGGTTATTTATTGTAAGTGTAGTTTCTTGTACAAGTTATTCGTTTTACTTTAGGGTTTTTTAAAATATTTTATATCATTTAACATTTTCGATCATTAACGCAACATTTTTTCCTAAGACAAAACTCCTCTATTCACTTCACTTTATTCAAAGTTTATTAATTTCAGTCACTTATTCGAATATTATTGAGATTCTTTACAATCTGTCATCGATTGCCATCCAAGGGTGACAACATTCAAACCCTCGAATCACAATATCAATATGATTTCAATACGTGAGCGTTATATCTGCTAACAGGACATTTTCTTGAAATACATTCTTATAAATAGTGACTAAAAATAACTTTTGAATGGTAAACAAGTGCCTTTTTATAAAGTAAAATGTTGTGTACATTTTTGAAATGATATTTCTTCACGCCACGACCACTGCTGCTGAATGGATATAGTGATTGTTTTTTAGGTGCTTTGTATAGTGGTTGTACTTTGTATGTGTATTTATCTATAATATTAAGTCGCAATTTTTTTAAAACCAATCTTCAAAAATAGAATGTATCGTTTAAAATTGCACACAGGAGGAAAAGTGTAAAAGTAAGGTGCAATGAAAAAAAAAATGGAAATTTTGTAATGCGACATTAATGCGAATTTTTTTAATCGTGTTGACAGATGAAACTAGTCCTATGAGATTGTTCATGGAGGGCGTTTTCTCTTTTTACTGTAATAAGATTCATATTCGAATGTTAATTAGGTGAGGCTAAAAATTTATAGAATTTATAAAATTAGTCACACAATACCTGCAATTTGAAGATTTTTATTGCTAAAAGAATCTTCCTTTCTTTGTATGAATATTAATATTGTAACAGAGCAGATTTTCAAACATTCAATTCGCCTCTACAATAAAGACTGAATTGGTGTACATACGAAAACATTAATTGGCCGAGTACTATTTTTATAAAAAAAAAAGTAAAATATAGTTGAGTTATACATATGAACTATTTTTCATGATGAAAACCGTTTTATTCTAATTCCAAAACATTTATTTTTCATGACAAAACTGTAATTTATTCGTTTATTCTCATATCACTTATTTTTTATTTTTTTATACTTTTCTTGTTTTATAAAAACAACAAATTGCAGATATTTGTGACCCTTTAGCAAGTAAGTTATCGTTTTATTGGTGTTGTGCAATGAGATTATGGAATGGAATTATATTTTGTATCCTGTCTTGTAAATTCCAAAGATTGGGCTGTGTAAAGGTGAAGACTGATGGAGTTTCAACTGTTCCTACTCTATATTTATATCTGAAATTATCATAATAATCATTGATTTTACATTAATTTTGAATACTTTTTTTATAAAAATGATGAAATTGTTACAAATAAACTAATTTTATTATTAAAAAAATGTTTTTTTCCCCCGATAGTTATCAAATAGATGTTAGGACATTCTTAACCGACTTACAAAAAGGAGGAGGTTCTCAATACGGCAAATATTTTTGTTATCTCAAATTTCTGTCATTTCTGTGCCCCTAGTATGAGTTTTTCTTTACGCAGACGCTAGCGACTGCGTTAGCGATTTAGTATGGCAAGCCTGTACAGCGCCTCTGGCGGATAGTAAGGAAACTAAGAAATTCCATACAAAATCCTAACGCAGTCGCTAGCGTCTGCGTAAAGAAAAACTCATACTAGGGGCACTGGACCGATTTTGAACTAAATTTTAATAATAAATATATAATATAATTTAATAAAAAATAATTTCAATTTGGTCCAATAAAAATTTTATTAAAATCGGCGCAGTAAGTTTGGATTTAAAATCAAAATAACTGGAAAACATAAATGTATGTATGTATGTATGTAAAAACTTTATTGTACAGATAGAACATTGATGATACAACATAGAACACAACAAAAGGCGGACTTATCCCTAACAGGGATCTCTTCCAGACAACCTGTATAATAAAGGAAAAAGAGTACATGGGCATTAAAGAGGGTACATCTCAAAGATACACATATGAAATTATAAACTAATTACAACACAAAAGTTACTTAACCTATACTATAAATCAACTCGAGTCCGAACGCTCGAAGTATTCCCTAACCCTAAATTTGAAGGAATGTAGTGAGGACGACGTCTTGACCTCCAATGGGAGTTTGTTCCATAAAGTTGCAGCGAGTACTGCAAATGATCTGGCGTAACACTGGGAGGAGTGTGTAGGAATGTTTAATTTCAAACTATGGGACGCTCGAAGACGGGGATCGATATTCCGAAAAGAAAATTTTGATTTAAGGTAGGAGAAGAAGGATTAAAAAGAACATTATAAAGGAAAAAGATAATGTGAAGGTTACGGCGCATTTTTATTGTAAGCTAGTTTAGGCGTGAACGGAATTCTGAAATGTGGTCATATTTTTTAAGGCCGAAAACATATCGAATGCATATATTCTGAAGTCTCTCCAGTTTAGTTGTCCAGCTCATCAGTAAGATCTAGGAAAGCGACATCAGAGGAAGGTTCTGGATCTGAAGTTAATTTTTAACATATTAAATTATAGTTCCCTATAGTACTTACCTTTATATAATTAAAAACTCTAGAACCATAATTACAGAAGATGGATTTTTGATAACTTGTGTTTTCAGTAAATAACGATTTTAAATGATGGTGGCGGGTAATCGTATTGTTTAATCCATAGAACTAGGAATCGCGCGCAATTTTTTTTATATCTATGGTTTAATCTGTGCTATTTATAGATTAATTTGGTGCTAATAGGTAGATACTTAATATTAAACAGGGCTGCTGTCTTGGGATCTCTACCATTCATTCTTGGATTTTGCAGTCAATTCAAATAGGTGGTTTTCGAATAAAATAATTTAACGATCTAGGTGGATATTATACATTGGATAAACCTACTTTACTATGTAAATAACAATGACACTACAAAGACGAAAAAAAATATAGCATAAAATTCAACTGTTTCCGCCCGGGATCGAACCGGGGACCTTGTGCGTGTGAAGCACACGTGATAACCGCTACACTACGGAAACTTGAGATATCATGGCGAAATTATCATTCTGTAACAAATGACACATGATCAATTTGAAAATAGAGATTAGATAGCAGAGATAAAAGTAAAAGCGTCGATCAGTCATGTCTGTGACCGATCTCCGTGTTCCACGTCAAAGTTCCGTAGCTATGACTGACCAAAATAATCACAAATAAAAAAAACTAGTCCGGTTAGTTCAGTCTCGCGGCTTCTTGGCCCGCGGATAGTCGCGGACGCGTGTCACGTTGCCACGCATTGTCGGTGTTTAGTTGGCGCTTTTTATTTCCTATAAAATCGTGATTTCCAAGATAAACCTTCAAAATGGATCCCGAAGCGTTCTTAGACCTGGCCAATCAGGTCATAAAATTAAAAATGTACCCATATTTTGACATAGCGCATTCATTATTATGCGCTCTTGCAGTCAGAGAAGATTTAGGGGCTGGTAAGTTGATAACAAAGCATATTATTTTAAATAATACGCGCCAATTTCCCACACATTATGTACTTCCGCATCCTGAGAATGTATTGAGATCGCATTCGTAATCTGATGGCTAAGAATGTACTAAAATAAAGCACCTAAATAGTTTATAAATAGATTGTAGTTCTTTATAGATCGCAGTCTACCACAGTTCCACATTGAATGTATTTTTTAATAGGAAATTACTGTACTAACCTAATAGATAATTTATATTTTCCGTATTTTGTATTTCCTACGTTTTTCATTTACTACTCATTTACCTAAGTACTATTAATTTATTACGAAAATCTAGTTAAGTAAGTAAATAAATGTTAATTAAATATCTTATTGATATTATATTTCTCTGGTTGCATATTTCTCTACAGTTGGATTTAATAAGAAGTAATTTTAGTAGGTATAAATATATATATTTTTATTTGTTTATGAGGTTATGTGTCATAAATTGAACCTCGACATTTGGCGTATGAATGAACCCTAAAAGCAGGAAGGACTATGCATTTTGTATGTCTATTGTTTGCAGATAGATGGCGCAATAATGGCATAAAAATATTCGCATAAATTGCCACGGAAAATTGCATCGTTTAGGTACTTATTTAAAACAACATCATGAAAATATAATTTGAAGTCGGTTAAATTTGTAAAATTATAACAACGGTGAAACGTCATGTATGTAGTTGCAACAAAAAAGAGACGTTAGTCTCGGGCTCGTCCGGGATTTGAACCCGGGACCTCTCGCACCCGAAGCGAGAATCATACCCCTAGACCAACGAGCCACATCATGGTAGGTTGAAATTAAAAATTAGGTGCTGTATGTACCTACCTACGTGTTCATAATTTGTAGGATAACCATTATTAATGAAATTTTAAGGATATTATTTTACTCAAACGAAACTAATGAGAGTGGTGTTTGGAAACAGGGTAGGGTAAGATGAAAATGTCGCATCCTACAGGAATTCACGTAGACCCAATATTTTAGTAAGCAGTAAACACGACAAGGAATCACGAAATGACGCACTGCAGGAAACACATGTTGATAATAATCTTCTAAAGTTACCCGTGTGGTTTGCATCAGGCGACCGAGCCGGGCAGAACCCCTGGCTAAATATAGACCGCGTTGAGATCAATAACCACTCTTTGTTATCTACAAAGGTTTTTCAGACGGACTATTTTCAGTTTTGACAACTAGAGAGAAAAT
This sequence comes from Apomyelois bistriatella, assembly GCA_947044815.1. Taxonomy (NCBI): domain Eukaryota; kingdom Metazoa; phylum Arthropoda; class Insecta; order Lepidoptera; family Pyralidae; genus Apomyelois; species Apomyelois bistriatella. The sequence continues at coordinate 3,939,179 of OX345705.1, forward strand.
ACTTATTACACAGAGTGCCTAGATAATTGATAATAGAGTGATAAATGTATACGAATAATAATACAACAGAATAAAAGTACCTTTTCCTTAACCCCGATATGGGCAAAATAATATTTTCCGTCCTTTACACTATCAATGTTTACCTACGTGAGGTTGATTTTGTATGTATATAGGGCAGGGCTCGGAAACCTGGTGAAAATAAAAAAACCAGCTCGTTTTTCTGCACATACATTTGTGTAGCGAGCTAGCAATACGAGTTCCGCTCAACCGGTATTTCCCAAAAAATAACGGTCTTAACCAGGTATTTAGGACCCTAGAATCGACCCTATAGGTACTTATTTACCAGATTAAAAACCGTTATTTTTGGGTTTTTAAAATACCGGTTCCGAGCCCTGATATAGGGTGATGTTTTAAAACATCAGCCAATTTTATAGTGTGTTCAGAAATTCAGACATAATAAACATATGTGATAAATAATAGGTAAGTATAAATCTAGGCACCTAGCTCTATACATATAGATATTATTATCATATGCTATCCTAGTTTGAAAAAAAGATGTAGGTACCTAAGTATATAGGTACATTTGTTTGGTGCAATAAAGAGTTTTTCTATTCTAAGTATTATATTCTAAATGCTTACAACTGTGAAAGCAAAACTACTTACATAAAAACACAGATTATTATTTGTTCCTTAATTATCTAAGATAAGCAGGATATTTTTATATACTTAGCTATAATCACAGAATTAGTAATAGTCCCTATAATAGGAGCTTTATTTAATTATATAAAAACGAACCAACATTGTTTGCAGGTGCTCAAGCATTCTCCCGCAAACACCCCTTGTCATGCTGGCTGTCCACCATGCTGGTGATCTTCGCGGGCGGCATGGTGGTCAACGGCCTGCTGGGGGAGCCCATCCTCGCGCCGCTGAAAAACACGCCACAACTCGTCATCGGAACTGTTACCTGGTGAGTGAGGACAGCTGTAAGAATCGGAAAGGCTAGAAAAAATAATTCTTCAACTTGGGAGAGAACAATAAATCCTGTCTCAAGAGAGAAGACCCTCACGGTCTCTTCTCGGTTTTAATAGAAAGAAAGAAAGAAAAGCTGTTTATTTGGTACCACAAAATCAGCACAACAACATACAGTTATATTTAAGTTCAGTGGCGTATGTACCAAATTGGTCCGGCTCAGCATATGTCGCGGTGTACCAAACTAGGTATGTTCTTAACATACCTAGTTTGGTGCAAGGCCGTATGTCCATGCATGTTACTTTAAAAATATTGAGGTTATATCCTGAAAGAAAACCTATCGTGACAATGGCTAAAAACTATATAAATTTGGCCCAGTAAAATGCAATTTTACAACTTCCAGGTACATAGTTTTCTACACACCATTTGATGTTGGATACAAAGTGGCGAAGTTTCTGCCGGTGAAAGTAGTAGCATCAGCTATGAAAGAGATATACCGTGCAAAGAAGGTCTACGATGGCGTGTCCCACGCTGGCAAGCTGTATCCCAACGCTTACGTTATCATGATCATAGTCGGTACGTATATTTTATTTTTTTTATTTTGAGAAAATGACACCATTAGGGTTGAAAACGTTGTCACCCGATTCTCGTACATTAAGGTAAGTAGGGTGCGCAGATGGAGACGAAAGCAAGGAATGGGATTAATTAAAAAGAGGTTTATTTATAATCATTGAGTAAGAAAATAAGTAACAACTTTATTTTTTTCATTGCAATTCTCGGAAAGATAAAAATATCTGCAATTTCGGAAATAAGTTATCTTGATTTATTTATCACTATCGCATAAGATTGTTATGTGTTGTAGATAAGTACCTAAGTTCATATCAATGTTAGTTAGGCGAATAGCTACTAAATAATATAATTTTTATTCTCTCATTCAAGTTTACCTTGAAGATGCAATTAAAGGGAAAGCGTGTCGTGTCGAATCAAGAAATAAAATAACTCGCAAATGATAGACAAGAATGAAAGGAACCCCACCGACAAGTAGCTAAAAAAATTACTTCCGTTCCTTTCTAGGCACCTTGAAGGGCAACGGAGCCGGTTTCACCAGGCTGGTGGAAAGACTGATTCGCGGCGCTTGGACACCTACAGCTATGGAGACCATGCAGCCTAGCTTGTGAGTATAATTAATTTAACAAACAGGTGGCTTACCACCATTTCTTAAAACCATGCAAGACCCAGTGAGTAAGGGAGATGTCGCCTTACATCATGTATAGCGCTGTCTCGCTTACTCACTGGATCTTGTATTGTATTAAGAGACGGTAGTAACCCCGCAGTTCTTTGAAAATAATTTTAAGAACGAATACCGGCTGGATGTAGAGCACAGACAGAACTGAAAAATTATTCTCAATTCTGTGATATAGAGCGCTGCGGTTTAAGTTAAGAAAAGTACACAGACACAATACAGTAAGTAAGTATACTTTATACTTACTGTGGAAATTATTAAATCGACGATGGCTCATTATTCAATAATAGGTACGACCTTCTCTTTGGCGTTCGCATCCCAATGAATGGCAGAAACAAACCTAGGTTGAAATAACGTTTGGCAGTAAAAGTAAAGTACTGTTATTACTTCTAGATACTCTACTTGCTAATTTAGAACTATTTTTTGTATCGAAGAAAAATACATCGGAGAAGTTAGGAATTGATATATTTAGTCAGTAACAACCGCCGTACAAAAAAACATATAGAATATCTACTTATACATAAGAATAAAAATATCGCACTGTCGTTAGAAGCTAGCATGTCACCTATTTACATCAAAATCACTCATGTATTATAAAATTCATAAAACCCTGTGTTTTCTCCAGCTACACGAAGGCCTCTCTGGTGGCATCCATCATTTTCGTGCTGGACAAGAAGACCGATCTCATCTCCGCGCCACATGCCCTGGTCTACTTCGGCATCGTCATCTTCTTTGTTTACTTTAAGGTATGCAATATAAGTTATAAAGATAGAAATTTTCCTAAACTTAATTAATATATGACATACGAATAATTATGTTACGAACTTGGAAAAAATTGACTAAAACAAACAACCAAATTAATACTACTTATATATTTAAGAGAATCGATATCAATATAATGAAAATTAATAAACATGTGCCATAAAGACAGAACTCTTATCTGAGAATATTTATCATCGACACCATAAAATACATAAACAGTACAAAGTGCAGAAGACTCATTCCATATAATCAACTAAGGGTCGATTTCACCAAACATGACTTAACTTGAGAATAGTTATCCACGGAATATATTTATTCTTCTTTTTAACTGTTGGTTAACTTCGTCCACGTTCCACCACTTTACACCAGATTAAATTTACTCTATGACAGGGAGTGAATCCGAATGATTGAAATCATAGATTTAAAAAAAAAAATTGCGTCAAAGCCGCGTTCCTAGTTCTATGATTGAAATGAATGACTGTATAAGTCGCCCAAATGCAATTGCTTGTTTCTCCTCTAATAAATAAAGTGTATTTCGTATTATTATATTCGATAGGGTTATACCTATGTCAAAAGTGTTAAACCAGATATTCTTACAAAGTAAAATCAAAGAAGTTCGATTCGCGTGCGGTCTTTTTTAGTGACGCAATTTTTTTTAATCAATGGGTAAAATATATAAATATTATACCTAATATTTTTTTTATGTCAGCGCGTCAGAGAATTAGGGCGTCGATTCTGCTAACGGTAAGTCAAAATCGTGTCAAAATAGTGTTTCAATTGTAGTGCTTTTTACACACTATTAACAAGAAATATGTCAGTATGATGTGATGTAAATGTAGTGTGGGTTGTGGCTATCAGAAGTGATGCAAAAAAAATATACATTTCTTGTAACTAGTGTGTAAAAAAGCAGAACAATTGAAACCCTATTTTGACACGATTGTGACTTAACGTTAGCAGAATCGACGCCCAGCTGTTGAAACAATGACACTTGGACGCCATATTGAACTTATACTTAGTATAAGCTCGCTGTTCGTTGAAAATTGGCGGAGTAGAGATTTACTCCAGCATAATCGTTTATTCTTGGATCAAGTCTATGGTGAAACGTAAAAATATGTTATCCTAGGGGTAACTGCTCGTATACTCTCGAGTAAAATTTACTCTTATTTGGTGAAATCGACCCTAAATAAATAACGACTTTTCAACATATAAAAGTGCAATTCAGGTCGCACACGCACCCACAGCACTAGAGCTATTTTCTTCTTTACAAATAGAATAGAAAACTAAATTTTAATATTTGTTAATTAATAATGTCCTTTCAGCTCTCCTCTATCTTGTTGGGTATCCACGACCCCTTCGTGCCTTTCGAGAACCTGTTCTGCGCGCTCTTCATGGGCGGCATCTGGGACTCGCTGGCCAAACTGCTCGGCAAAGGCCAGCCAAAGGAGGAGACCAAAGACACCAAAAAGACAAATTAGGATGTATGATACGTAAGTACTTACTTATTGCAATGTCTAACCGTCCAATGACCGCGACGAATGGATCTTTGCGTTCGGCACAAGAAGTCACTCTTCTGTGATATGCGCAACTTATATTTAAAAACTAGCTACTACCCGTAGCTTTGCTCGCGTTGTACTCCTATGTTCTTCCTTGGTACTCAAAACTATCCAAATACTAAATTTTATCTAAAACGATTCAGCAGTTAAAGCGTGAAGAGACATCAAATCAGCTTATCTGGGAAAGATATATAGAGATGAAGGTGGCTTGGATGGGATACCGAGCCACCTTTAGCTCTAAATATCACTCAGATATTGCTAAAACAAGTCAGTTAAAAACTTATCTGCGTGAGCTGGGAACCAGGTCAACTAACAAGCTACCTCTATGAACGTAATCCTTGGGCTTTTTATTTAGGCAGACTAAGTCCTGACTTCACTAAAGCCACATTATTATCAAAACATAGGTTAAACAACGTTTACACTTCAGCAGTTTAATCATATTATTATACTGCCGATAAAGTGTGAACAGTCAATTCATGAAAGAGGCATAATAGCTCCTATCCGACTATCCGTGAAAAATAAATACAAGGGCGCCGTTCAAGTCTTCCCTCTAGAGCCAATGTTACTTGGACCGGCGCTGATCTTTGACAATTAGAATACAAATAGACCAAAGTCTTTCGTGTGGTATTATAATATTTAAATACTTAAACAATGAATATCATTTTATTCAGACCCCTCTGAAAGACCTTATATATTTGTACTTATATCACGCTAACCTGTTTAGCACTTCAAAATATAAATACTATCTAAACACATGTTTACAGAATAAATGATTATGACTCATATTTTATGATGTAACTATTGTATATTTTGTATTTTTCAGGATACCTTCGTATCTACGCATCGTGATCAACTGACACCGACAATACAAAATGCGACCGCGCTTCCTTATAAGCCAAATATAAAATTAAGAAAATGTATAAAAAAAGAGAAAAACCCTTAAATCCTAAAAAAATGGCACAATGACCAAAGTTTTGATTTCATTACTTTTAAGTCCACTAGTCATTAAGTTTATTTATTTATAAGACAATTATTTTAATTAAATGCTTTGCTTTTACCCCTGTATTAAGGAATGTTTCTTAAGCCTATTTTAGTTAAAATGGGCTTATCAAACGTTTCTTAATACGGGGTTTAGTTTTTATACCTGCGACTTAGTTTGAGTTGCTATAAAACATATTAGTATAAAAATTCATAATTAAATTAAGTACTACATAGCTATATGATACACAACATAATATTATTTTAGTACATTTAGTTCCTTGATTGCCAAATAATTTGTAGGTAAGGTATATAATTTCATAGAAAGCGATTTTATTTAGCATGCTATGACCCGCCAAACCAGATGTTATTTTAATTATATTTAAGTGAGTAATATTAAAGTTTTAATCCCAGTGTTTTCAGAGTGTAAAAAAATGAGCATTAAAATTGTATTATAGTTAACTTTCGAAACGAATATCGACCTCCGACTTCCTTTACGTTAATAATAAAAGAAATACTGATTTGACTAAAGCGTAAGTTACCAAAAAGGTACTGTTGTAATTTATTTATACCTTTTTTATGTTCCTAACAAAATATTTTGAAATAAATACGTCAAAAGAAGTACTTATTGATAATTAAATTATTATTTCATTTTACTGAATTTAATTGTTGTTTCGGAATTAAAATGAAACGCCTGGCTAAGCCGCGGGGTGCATGCGACGAGGTTCACGCGTTTCGTTTAATTAAACCAAATCTTTTTATTTTATTTTAATTGTTCACATTGGACTTACTAAAGGAAGCAATAAAAAATATTTTTTATTTATATGTGACTTTTATTAGTAATCCAACCGTATATATTTTAATCGATATTATTTTGTGAAAGATGAAAGTCGTTGTCCATCACTCGCAGCAAACATACAACATTTTGAATTCCTGCTTAGGATACTAAATTGACGCGCGAAGAGTACTATACTACTTCGCTTGCTTAAAGGCTTACATCGCCAAAATCCAAAATTAAATGCCAAATGAATATTTTTCTCATGTTTTGTAACTATATTCTGTCTCTCAAAAAGTTGGAACGAGTTTATGAAAATCAAAAAGAAAAAGAGTGCTGCAAAACAAAAAGAACAAGAGCGCTGCAAGAGAAATGTTGAATGCCAGTTTCTTACCTAATTAGCTGTAGTAGTTGTAAAAAAAAAACATTCATTGGATTGGGTACTCAAAGTTTGTAAGTAACTACGGCCATTCTCAGAAGGCTTAATTTAGAGCGTCCAGTGCAAAATTTTCATGTAAACAAAATAATATTATGTGCTGTTTTTTTTGTAAAGTAGCTAACAACTATTTCTATGTGTTGCACTTTAAAAAAATATCTCTATATTGCATAGTATAAGAGAATTATTTTTTCAAAACACTGTTCTTAAATTACCACGACGCGTCCACGCGCTCTCCCAGTTTGGAAACTTGTCTAATACTAATTCAGAGAAAGAGTTTTAGTTATTTTAGATGGTTTTTTATATTAAGGAATATATATTCAACAACATATCAAAAATACAACAAGTTACTAGTACTTTCTTTGTCAAAATTATCAAATGTAGACGTGTCCGACCTTGGACAATAATTGCCAAAACCACTTGCAATCGAGGGCGTACCTCCCTAAATAAGAATCTCTGGCACGTCATTATAGCACAGGTCACGAGCCGTTAGTGTTGTCGAGGTATTCGTCGAGTGTGGTTGTGCGCTGTGTCCAATAATCGCCAATTAGACACCTAAGTATCTAATTGCCATGACTTTGGTTTTAGATTTTTCTAATTCATGTAGCCTTGATTAAAAACTTATGAGTTATTGTTAACTTATTCTCGTTTATTAAAAATAAAGCAGATTTCTGGGCTCTATGGATTATGATGTGTCTTTATGAGAATTCTGTTTATTAAGTAGCTTTTTTTTTAGAAAATTATGTTTCTCTCTAAGATCCACGACGCTAATTGCCACAACTTTTCTAATTGCCATCGCTGCTGTTGTTGAAAAATAAGTATATAACAGCTGTTATTTAAGGTGATACCTCGGTGAACACTAGCGCCACCGTCAATTATAAACCAAAACAGCTGTTATTTCCGTTAGATTTAAGCAAACTCAAACAATAATAAACTGATTATTATGTTGAATTGTTGCGTTTTATATGATAGTTTCTTAACAAAATTAATATATAATATGTAAATATCTTCTTTAAATACATAAGCGGTCATTATTCAATATACTTATATGGTAAAATTCAAGTTTCTAATTACCGGGACGAGATTAAATTATAATTTCTAATTGTCACAACCATCAAATATTTTAGATACCGATAACTTGGATACTACATAAGCTAAATAAATGCCAATACGATTAAATTCACAATTGATTCATATTCATTCTCTCTACAGTCATATTTCATGAATAAGTTCAAGAAATTAAAAGGGTTATGGTAATTAGACTAAGAATGCCAAAATTGAGAATGGCCGACTACTAAATTCGAAGCTTGACAGCTCTGAGGTGATAGCACAACTGATTAGGGTTTATTGTTAACTTATCTGTCTTCTATTTACACAAAAATGAATCACTGAAATGTGTATACGCGCAGAAAATACCTAAAATGTACATTATTGGCAGGATAACAGCAACGGAGATACGTTAGAAGCATTTCGGATTGACGAAGTTTCAACAAAAAGTCATCGATGTAAAAAAAATAATCAAAGTAATTTGAATTCGAATGAGATGGTCCTAAGCTTCTTTTAGTTATAATCGAATGGATCTGTGTCGTTTTTTTTGTTAGATGCTTAGTTAGTCATGAATACCAAAGAACAATATAAAAGTCATTAACTACCGTTAAAATGTTCGAGAACTGCATAAGTACTTGTGCTCTCGTGGTTCGTCTGAACGATTGATGGATCAGTTATGTTTACGGTATTCCGTGATTCCGATGGCAGCATGGCACCTTGGCACTGCGAGGTCACTGTAGGTTATAGGTAGCGTGAGATACCTTAGTTACACCGACCAGTAAGCATGCAACTGAACTAAAAAAAAAATACTTCTAATAAAATTGTAGACCCAATTTTAAAGTAATGTAGATTTCAAAAGTAGCTGTACCACAGCTGCTATTGAAATATCCTTTTCAGATTCCAGGTGTGGCATTACCCACCTCTTTCCCTTTTATCTTAGCGTTTGCATGTATTTTTGTTACTTCGGAGCCCTGGATTTCTACATGTTTTGTAATTCATTGTCCTTTGTCTTGCCAGTGCCCCTTTATGAATTGTCCGATTTCACTCACTATAATAAATTCATAAAACCAGAAGAACCTAGTCATGTAATTTTTTTTATCAAATTTCTCAGAAAATGTTCACTCATCTTCATCCGAGCGTCATTCTTAGTTGAAGATACAATAACCAGAACCGCCATATATAGGACATTGACAATGGAGCGAATGCCAACACTTCGAACCATTGATTTTAAATCATAGGGCTTTGGATGTCTGGGAAATAACACGAAGTACGAAGTAATCAGTAGAGAGTTAGATCTTTAAGATATTCTTCGATTTCTTTGCATATAACGCAATATGTCTTTATTACTACAGTCTGCAGTAAAATTTTGTCAGCCGTGGAGGGAGAACATTCAGGTCACGTTCGATAATCGCTTGATGTTCTCAATCGGTGTGAATGCCCTCATCAGTTTGCAAGTGTTGCAAACAGTACCGAGCCAGCCGGCTTCGCGGCCAGTCATCTTTGTTCCTCAAATGCCCACCAGCCTATAAGTCGGGCCCACGTGCCAAGTGCTAACTTATTTTATTATTTATTATTAGTTTATTTATTGCCGCCTTTTGTATGTGTTTAGTGTTGTTTAGCAGTTCAATAGGTGAGTACTTTCTAAAGATGTGAAAGTGACAGGTTTCTCTCAAACAGTTAGATATGTTTGTTGTTTTAGAATATTTATTGGTTTTAAAATAAAAAAAGCATTGAATATTAGGCTTTGAAATACTTTAATTAGTGTTGCAGTTAGAAAAATATATATATAAGGTAGTCAAATATATTATTCTGTTTTTGTATTATATGTACGTATACCTAATATATATGATTATTAAGTTAATTGTAAGTAGCACAAGTAAAAATTACTTCTACGATAAGCACTTTCAGAACATAAAAAAAAAACTTTAAACGCCGCAATCCAGCATTGAATAACGCAGTTTTAAATTAAAATCTGTCATATTCATATATCCGGGCGGGACCATACGCATAGTATACATAATAGTTATAATAGGACTTATATAGGCGAGGTTATGCCTCTTCCTACCAGGTGGTGGTAACCACTGATCAGCAAAAATATCTCCAAGGTTGAATGTAAGTAACCGATCGTAATATTTATTTCCAAACTTTATACATTGAGAAATAATCCCAAGCTCCGGGAAAGGGATACACCCAAAAATTCCAAGAAAACACTGAGAAACATGGTGCACCATGTAATTAAATACTAACATCAAGTACCCATGTTGGATAAAAATAAATAAATTATGAATTTAAAAAAAAGAAGAGTGAAAATCGCTTGCAAGAATAAAAAGACTCATACAGACGAAAATAAGTCGTTGATGTCTTTTTCTTAAGTAAAATACAGTGCACTGGAGCGTACACTATTTTCTTTACGATTTAAGTTAAGTATTATTATATATTTTGTATTAAATAGTTTACAGCTATAACAGCATCAGATCTTTATGAGGTACTGTATTTTGTGCTTGTGATGAATGATCGTATACAACAAAACATTCTTACATATAGGGTGTGTATAAAGTGGTATAGGTACATTTCTATGTGGCCCACTGTATATATATAATACTACCATACTAGTCACACAGACTAGTCATAAAGTCTACACAGACATTCATTCGTATAGAATTCTAAGAATCAGAATATTGTGACGTTAAGCTTAAGACAGATGCCTGGCCATGCAGATGTATTAATAGCGTCAATTTCTTGTTAGAGGGTTTATAGAGGTGTTTGACCTCCGCCGGACGGGATGTGAAAAAAAATATGACGAGAAATAATTACAGGATAGGGAGGGGCTGAGTCAGCTCCGTAATCATGCGACTGAGTTAGGTATAGGGAAAAACCAGTGAGGTGTAAGTTGTTGTTTAGAATAAGATACTAAGATTTTAGTTTAGTTACAAACTTAAATACTTACAACAGTCGTACGTACGTGATTCGTTTGCAAAACGAATTTAATACCATAATTTGGTTAGAACGAATAGCCAAAGCGTTATGTAGAGCCACTGATTAAAATATAATGTTATAGAGCTAACAAATACAACTTAGAAATAGTGTTGAATATAAAAATGGTTTCAAATCTACATAATAAAATATTGACTAATGAAATGAAAATAAATAAAAACCGGTCAAGTGCGAGTTGAACTCGCGTGGAGAGGGTTCCGTACAATGCCAATGTCAGTTTTTAAATTCAATTGTGGTATGTCAAGAAACTACTACGATCGCAATCTAGTGGTGTTTTAGTGAACTATTTTCTCTATATTGAATTTACCTCTAATTGTCAATTGACAAAGTTCTTGTAGGTTTTCCTGTAATCTACAGGCTATGAACTATATTTTATATTTTTTTCCGAATTTTAGGCTCAGTAGTTTCGGAGATCAGGGGGGAGGAATGGTAAATTTTCGTCTTCTTTCATGAATAAAATCAAAACTATTTATGTTACAATAATAACAAAAATATATTTGAAATCCTCATAACGAGCCCTTCCTTTTGATATGTAACACGGTAAGGTTTGCAAAACTTTTTTTTTTAATTTTTAGTTGGTCCCCCTAAATGGTATTTATTTTATAAAAATATTTATTTACTTTGCACTTCTGTGTTTGGGTCACAGAATCACGCCATCCTACCAAATTTCATCTGTTTTGGTCTAATAGGTTCGGAGAAAATTGGCTGTGACAGACGGACGGACGGAGAGACAGACGCACGAGTGATCCTATAAGGGTTCCGTTTTTACATTTTTGTACGGAACCCTAAAAATATCTATTTAGCTGTATATTTCAAATGCGAATTAACTTTAATAGACCAGTTTTCATGCATTAACAACGTGAACATTCGATGGCTGAGAAGATATATCAAAGATTAACAAAACTAATTAAAACGATAAAATTTGAAATTTTAATCATAATTCGATAGTTTTAATTAGTCGACTAGAGAAAATACTTAGGAATTTCCCTCTACATCAGTATTTTATCACACCGATATGTACATAATAAGTACCTACTGTTGACAAATAATACCGAATCTAATTGAATATCACTATCATTGGCACTACATTGTGTAAAACAAAGTCTCTTCCCGCCGTCTGTCCCTGTATGGTTAGATATCTACTCAACGGATTTTGATGCGATTTTTTTTTAAATAGATAGATTGATCCAAGAGGAAGTTTTAAATGTATAATACGCGTATTATACATACATATACATACATATAATCACGTCTTTATCCCATACGGGGTAGACAGAGCCTAGAGCCATAAGACCTTAGGCCACGTTTAGCATAATAGTAGTTGAAACAGGAAATCAATAGTGATGGGTTGCTAGCCGCATCGCCTATGTCATGATTTCCCATTCGGCAATTCCCTCAGACGACTTTTACGGCTTGCGCGGGAAGAGAAGCACCTAGTGCATTCTGTTTTTCTTTTTCTCCCAGACCAGCATGGAAGAGATAATACGCGTATTATATAGCATTGAACCCGTGCGAAGCCGGGGCGGATCGCTAGTAAATAATAAACAAGAAACATAAGAACACAGATTACTAGTGAAAATAAAATATGTTAGAATAGATAACTCGGATTTTTACTCACCGACATTATTGTTACAGGTAATACCCTACTTATAATAATAATGAGTGCCACAGTATGCGAACCATTGGCGACGGGGGGCTGAGCAGGCGGGCTCCCCTCGAACAATCGACTACAGCCGATACCATCCTTCATTCACCATCATCATCCCATAGTCTTTTTCAATCACCCAGCTCATCACCATGTTCATTTGAATTAAATACAATATCCCGATCATCCACTGTATCACCTGTGTCTGTAGACGTTGTACAGGAGGCATGCGCCGACACTACTGTACCCGCTACTGTCATAAAACGTGCGCGACAATACTGGACAGATGATATGAATAAATTAATCTGGCGCACATACCTTGTTGCAACAAATTTGGAGTCAAATACTCGTGGGTATTTAGATATACTCCATAAAAAATTTAATGAAGCCTATCCGCAAGTAAAAGCATCTAAGCAAAGATTAGGTGACCAAAGACGAGCTATAGTTAATAACAAATTGCTCCCCCAAACTATATTAGATGAAATAAAGTCCGAAGTAGTATTAAATTTACAACATACTGACTTACCTGCGCAAACTCAAATACAGTGCACAGGAAAAAGAATGTGTTGGTCCAATGAGTTAAATGAATCAATAATACGACTTTATTTTGAAGTAACAGATCTAGAGACCAATATTACAGCACACAGACAAAGATTACATGAAAAATTCATTGGATTATACCCACATTTATCTCACATATCTGAGCAAAGACTCTCAGACCAAAGACGAGTTATAGTAAATAATAGGATGTTACCAGAAAACAGAATAGAACAGATAAGGCGAGAAGTAGAACTATCTATACAACAAAACACGTTAATTCACGACAACACAAACTTATTAGTAGAAACTGACACAATTGAAACAGAAAATAATATTCTAAATATCTCTGAAGACATTAATATATCCTCACAAGACACCCAAGATAGCTTACAGCACACCACAACGCCTTCACATTCCCTAGATGATACACTCAAATGCAAAATAGAAGTAGAATTTGAAAAGGCATATAATACATTCAAAAACACTGAACCGACTTTAAGACCCTATATACCAAAACAAAAGACTTCTAGAAAATTAGCCATAATAGTTGACTATGTAAACAAAAATTTGTTACCTAGATATCTATCCGCAGATCAAGATTTCACAGACTTTCAGACGCTGATATATTCAGCAGCATTTTCTTCTGCTATCTGTAATGGAACGAAATTAAATAATGAATTACCTACTTACAGAACTCAAAATTTGATACCAGCATGGCAAAAAAGATTGCAACGTAAAATCGAGAAATTCAGAACCGATATTGCACGATTAACACAGTATATGCAGGGTTGTAGAAGTAGGAAGTTGATTAAAGCTGTAGAAGTTATAAAAAAAAAATATAGTACACACTCTCAATTTGACAACACAAACACACATTTAGAACATTACCTCGATACAATAAAACAGAAGCTAAATGCTGCTTCAAGTAGGCTTAACCGATATCTTACTTGTACTGCACGTAAAACACAAAATAACAAATTCGTTAACAATGAAAAAATATTTTACAGAAGTTTGGCAACTGAACACACAAACAATAGCAACCCGATCATAGAAACACCGTCATCTGAAGCACTTAGAGAATTCTGGGCAAACATCTGGGAAAATCCAATTGAACACAATAAAGATTCTGAATGGATCAAACAGCTAAGTGAAACCACTAATGCAATACCTGAAATGGAATATGATTGTATATCGCTAGACGCATTTATTCAAGTAATCAACCGTACCCATAATTGGAAATCTCCAGGGACGGATCATATTCACAATTATTGGTACAAGAAGTTTACAAGTATTCATATAAATCTACATAATTTCATTAATCAATTCATTAAATTTCCAGATACAATGCCAAAATATATAACACAAGGAGTAACTTATATGATCCACAAAGATTCTAATGACAGGAAAGATCCCTCTAAATACCGGCCCATAACATGTCTCCAAACTATTTACAAAATTCTAACTGCTTGTGTAAGTGATTCCTTAAATAAACATATTAACAACAATAGTGTAATAGCAGAAGAACAAAAAGGTTGTCGTAAAAACAGCCAGGGGTGCAAGGAGCAACTTACAATTGACTCAATCATTATGAATAAAGCCTTAAAAAATAAAAACGATATACATACAATGTTCATAGATTATAGAAAAGCTTTTGATTCAGTTCCTCATAGCTGGCTTTTGCATGTTTTGAATCTGTACAAAATACACCCAACTATCATATCTTTTTTGAGAACGTCCATGCGCTCCTGGGAAACTGTTCTAAAAATACAAAATAAACATACAAGCTCATTAACTACTGAACCGATTAACATAAAAAGAGGAATATTTCAAGGAGACTCATTAAGCCCCCTCTGGTTCTGCCTAGCTCTCAATCCCCTTTCTCACTTACTAAACAAATCTAACTATGGATTTCCTATAACTTGCGATTTAAATCTATCACATCTTTTGTATATGGATGATATCAAACTCTTTGCATCTTCTAAAACTGAACTTTTCGAGTTAGCTGACATCACCCAAAGATTTTCACAGGATATCCAGATGCAATTCGGTGTTGATAAATGTAAAATCCTCTCAGTAGAAAAAGGTAAAATACAAAATAATAATTTTAGTCTGGATACAGGAGAATCAATAGAATCTATGGATGAAAACAGCATTTATAAATACCTAGGATTTGATCAATCTCGGCAGATACAACATAAAAATACTAAAATTAAATTACAGAACAAGTTTAAACATCGTCTTCAACTTATTCTTAAGTCTTATTTAAATTCTAGAAATACTACAAAGGCTATAAATACATATGCCATCCCTGTTTTAACGTATTCATTTGGGGTTATCAACTGGTCTAAGACTGATCTCAAAAAATTGCAAAGAATTATTAACACACAACTGACGTTATACAGAAAACACCACCCTAAAGCCTGTACTGAAAGACTAACCCTTCCACGGCAGGAAGGAGGCAGGGGATTAATAGACATCCGTAATTTGCATGATACACAAATAGTTAGACTCAGAAAATACTTCCATATAAAATCAGAACAATCTCCACTTCATAAAGCAGTAGTAGAAATAGACAATAAACTAACTCCCTTAAATTTACACGATACGCTGACACACATTCCAGAACACCTTTCAAATCAACAAGACAAAATAGCAACATGGGCAGCAAAGACACTCCACGGGAGACACCGAGCCTACTTAAGCCAACCACACGTCGATAAAGTTAAGTCGAACGAATGGCTTAAAAAAGGTGAACTGTTCCCGGAGACTGAAGGGTTCATGCTCGCCATACAGGATGAAGTAATTGCCACTCGTAATTATAGGAAATTTATTATAAAAGACCCTAATCAACAAACAGATTATTGCCGACACTGCAACGCCGCTTCGGAGACTATTCAACACATAACCGGTGCCTGCAAATCAATTGCCCAGACAGATTATAAACATCGTCATGATCAAGTAGCATCTATAATCCATCAACACCTTGCTCATAAATTCTTGTTCGTACAAAAAATGACACCATACTATAAGTACACTCCCAGTACTGTACTAGAAAATAATAATTACAAAATCTACTGGGATCGTACAATAATTACCGACAAAACCATTCACTTCAATAGGCCTGATATTACCATACATGACAAGATAAACAAAAAAGCTTACTTGATCGACGTAGCTATCCCCAACACACACAATTTGCAATCCACCATATCTGAAAAATTAAGCAAATACCAAGATCTAGCGATAGAAATTAAAACACAATGGAAAGTACAAACTGTTTTTATAGTTCCCATAGTTCTTTCATCAACTGGAGTTATACCTAAATCTCTAAAGCAAAGTTTAAATACAATAGAAATGCCATCATACATACTTAGCATGATCCAAAAGGCCGTCATTTTAAACACGTGCCGCATTACGAGAAAATTTCTGAGCTCGTCTACACTAACTTCAACCTTCTCTATATAATAAGCCCCCTTTTACGCTTGGCTTCGGCCCGTGTAATAGGAGTAAACCCTCAGTGAGAGGAGATATACATATAAAAATAATAATAATAATAATAAACATTTATTTCAGAACCAAGTCCATACAAATACAAATATTGTAAAAATTATAAATAAAATATAAATATAAATATTGCAACATTGTTAAAACTACGTATCGTAGCCGTGAAGTACACTTACGTACACAGGCACATATCCTATTCCTATTAAGTGGCATGCAAGTATAAATGTTAAAGTCACCACATCATCCACATATAAATTAATATCTCTCAATTAAATTGCAATATGTTCAGCCACGCATCTAAATATTCTACATAGCTTGACAATAACTCATATGGGCATAACGAGTAGATAGAATTTAATATAAATTACGTCAAACTATCAATAGGTAATTAAAATAAAAAAATCGATGCGCTATCAAGGAAGTGAAATCAAATATTAGCTTTATCCAAAATCAATGATACCAGTGATTTCCGGTTAAATAAATGGACTAATCACGTTTATGAAGTCATAATATTTGTATAGCATTTTTGAGGTATAATATGCTACAGAACCTAATAGTACCTACTATCTATGCTCTGAAATAGGCATCAAAAAGTCCGACTTCTAATTAAAAGACTATACTGGTAGTAAGACGCACGCAGTAGATGGATGGACATTGTAACCTGTGTATGACAAAAATAAATGATTATGATTATGACATAGCCATGGACAGAGATCTCCATTGCTTTCCATCCGTCTTACTTATTGAAAAACTAGCTGTTCCCCGCGGCTTCGCCCCGCGTGGGACTCGGTTATATCGCGCCCAAAAGTAGCCTATGTTTGACCTCAGATCGTTAACTACATCTCTACCAAATTTCATCAAAAAAATCCCGGTGTCAAACCGGGCGCGATTTCCTAATTGTAATTGGATTTTTTTAAAACTATGTTGGAGGCTTTTACAAAACAATGCGACAAATAAGAAAAATAACGAAAATTAAACTAAACACGAAATAGTGACAAATATATATGGACATTTCACATCGAATTTAACAATATTGCAATACAAAGCAATTAATATATGTAATCATATCTTGTATGGAATCCATACTAATATTATAAATGCGAAAGTCTGTCTGTCTGTCACCTCTTCACGGCTAAACTGCTGGACCCATTGTGATAAAATTTGGTAGAGATGTAGTTAACGATCTGAGGTCAAACATAGGCTACTTTTGGGCGCGATATAACCGAGTCCCACGCGGGGCGAAGCCGCGGGGAACAGCTAGTTTTTCAATAAGTAAGACGGATGGAAAGCAATGGAAAACGATAAGAAGGACGGAGTGACAGTACGTCGAGTAGTTTAGAATTATAGCCGTTTTGATTTTTTGACGAAATCCATGGCGTATAGTGGTTAACATTGCCGCCAGTTACTCAGGAGGTCCTGCGTCCGATCCCTGGTCAGGTCAAGGTGAAATATGATATTTTTTTTATTGGTCTGGGTCTTGGATGTATATATAAATGTACCTATTTGTTATAAAATATAGTATCGTTGAATTAGTATTCATTAACACAAAAACAGATTGAGTAAAGTACTACAAGTCTCGAACTTACTCCAGTCCCTATATATTTTTTAATTTCAAAACCCTAAAATTAATCATAGAAAAAAAATATTTACATTCTTAAATAAGTATAAGGTTTAAGTTATGCGAGATCGTAATTCTAAATGATGGCCAAGAAGTAGTTTCTCGTTCGTGGTCCCTACCTTGATGATCGTTTAGCAACTTGAAGATAATATTAAAAATACACTATAATACATCAGGCTGACTGACCTCCCTGACATCACTTTGACACGGTTTATGCTTGTTTTTCTGCTAGTATAATTACATTTTTCGCTTACAAATAGCATAAAGAAAGGTACTTTACTATGATTAAAAGTATAACCAATATATTAAACACAAGCGAAAATGTTGACTAAAAATAACAAACATTTCGAATTCTCTTTCCCATTTTCAGACGTAAACTTTCAAAAAAGAGTTTATGATTATCCACAAGTTCCTTCGTCATTAATTGCGAATTATATTGTTAACATTAATGCTTAGACTAATAACTGTCATAACTGTCTGAATGTCCCAACTGTAGTAGTTTGATGGCTCCCGACGACGTGACTGTCGTGGGCACGATTCACAGATTAATTGCATATTGTTTCCCGCGAAAGGACCAAGGTTTCATTTCGGACCACTAGAACCTTGGTAGTCTGGGCTCGTAATTACTTTGCTAATTTGCAATTTACCTAAGGCTTCCCTTCCGTTAGAATTTTAGGATTAAGAGAAAACTGTATTGGTAGTATCGTTTAATAACAACAACACTTTCAAATATAATTAGTCATATTTAGAAAAAATTCCTAATTTTGACATCTGTTATAGTATATTGTACCTAATCGTGTTTTATTATCTTGATAATAAATCATTGATTATCTTCACATGCCGAATATCGTTGACGAAGGATCGTGACACGTTCACGCGACTGAGAGTGAACCATGTAAATTTCAAAATATTGACATCATTTAGTAAGTAGGTCAAATTTCCAAGCATTTGTTTATCTACATATATTTCATCTATCTATTGTTACAGTATAATCACACAGAATGACGCGATTCAAGACAATCCTCGTAACGGGTGGCGCTGGCTACATCGGCAGCCACTGCGTGGTGGATCTCCTAGAGGCTGGCCATGAGGTGGTAGCCATAGACAACTTCGCGAATGCTGTGGGGGACGAAGAAGGCTCCCCAGCCCTGAGCCGAGCTGAGGAAATCACAGGAAAGAAGATAACGTTCTACAAAGCTGACCTCCTTGATAAGCCACAGATCAACGCGATATTTGATAAGGTAAAGAATTTAGTTTGAGAATCTTGAAAGTTAATTCCTTTTTGGGAAAAGTCTGCCATTGTTTGGCACCACTGAGTCTGTAGTTATTTTGCAAACTTATGTATCTATGCAAATCCTTAGTTACTACTAGGGGCGCTTCACAATTTTTAAGTATAAATATAAGCACAAACTGAAGAGGCCCATGTTGCCGATAATATACTAATAACGATGATATGTTGACAGCATCAGGTCGACTGTGTGATACATTTCGCGGCGCTGAAGGCGGTCGGTGAATCTATGCAGCAGCCCCTGCTCTACTACCAGAACAATCTGCTTGGAATGCTCAACTTATTAGAGGTACGTATACGATTACCTTTGTAAATTACTAGATGTGACGTGCTCTATGCCCCGAGAAGCAATGGGGGACTTGAACGAGGCAAGCGGCCAAATACTGGACACGAGTTAGAAAGCTATAGGTTAGGATGGTATGGCCATGTCGTGAGGAGGGAGGAAAGCCATGTAACACAAAGATTATTATGAAAATTACGGGATCTAGAAGTAGCGGAAGACCAAAAAGAGATGGATGGATTGTGTGAGGGAGTATATGATCAGGAGGGTGTGATGCGGGAAATGGCTGGAAATAGATCTAAATGGAAGGAACTTACATACTGCGCCGACCCGATATATTATAGCCATTATGACTCGAAAAGAAGAAGAAGCACAAAAAAGTCACACTCTAACACAGAGGGCTGACGATGATGTTAATTCGATCTATTTTCAGATAATGCGATCACACAACTGCTACCAGCTAGTGTTCTCGTCATCATGCACAGTGTACGGGGAGCCCGAGAGTCTGCCCATTACGGAGTCCCACCCAACGGGGAGCATCACCAATGTCTACGGAAGAACTAAGTACTTCATCGAGGAGATGCTCAAAGACCTGAGCAGGGCGGAAAAGGTAAGACAGTACAAGTACGCTTTATTGATATTAAAGATAGATACAAAACGTCCTATAATAATCCTATTCTGTAGTTGAAGCCAGGCAGGGCTCCGCTGTTTTTACAATTTACAACTGCACTGGCTACTTGAGCGGTATCCGAATAAAGTGTTTTGAACACTAGGTAGCTTTAATTTTTTTTTTTTAAATCTTTTACACTTTCAATCTGTTTTCAAGCAAACCCTGTTTGTGCCTAAACAGTTTTAGTAAGCAGGGATTTTAACTGTTTTGAACCTGTTTAAAACACTGTTTTGATTTAAAAAAAAAATTAAAACCCTTTACAACAGGTTCAAACAGAAAACGTATATCTGATACAGTTTCAAGTTGTTTGAAGTTAAATAGGTTTAAAACACCCAAATAAGTGTTACAGGAATATAATATAAATTTAATAGGTACCCTTATGAAAGTGTTACACTTATTATGGTGTTTTTGAGTCCCTGGATCTAAAAAGGCTCCGACAATACAATAGAGTTATTCACCGTTCCTTGTTCAGCGCCATATCTTGCCAGTCTGTTTTTTGGAAAGCTTGCAGGTTTTTCCCTTTAGGTTATCTTTCAAGTCTATTCAAGATCCTTTGAGAAAGATCTAACTTACAATACCTTTGTGAAAATATATTATTTGTACTGTCTTATTTTTATACCATTTACTTAGTAGGCAAAAAGGCACACGGCCCTCCTGATGGCCGATACCTATGAACGCCTGAAACATCACGTTACGGATCTCACGTCTTAATATTGATTTCACGTTTCACGCGTAGTAAACTGCGGGCGGCGCTATTTCAAAATAAATTTTGAAATAGCGCCGCCGATTACAACAGAACGTACTTAATCAATCAATCAATTTATTTGCTTAAAATGTATGTTATGCAGGGTGTTACATTAAAACTTTCTACATACATGTTACCTTTGTTAGAGGTGTGCAAATTATACAATAATTATTTTATATGAAAGAATGTTAATTAAATTCAAATATTTTTTGGGGGCCCGGTGAGACGCCTAAATGCGGTGGCTTCTGCCTTCGACCGCATGTAGGTCAACCAGTTTGGCGACCCACTGCCTTCCACTTTAAGTTCAAGGCCGAGTCTTCACTTTTATTATTTGATGGATGCTATTCTATCAACTACCGTTGTATTGAACTGTACTTGCCTACTTATTAGCGTTTTTTCGTAGTAGTATATATGTTTAGATAATGTTCTAAAAATATCATACTATCTACATATTTTTTAAATCTAAACTGAACAACATAAAAACTTAAATTGGACCATACGTAAAGTCTAGAGTCCAACAGAAAGTCTAGATTAAGTAATATAAAAACCATAGATTTAAAAAAAAAATTGCGTCACTTAAGATAGATGTAACATATGACATTAAATGTATGTGAACCTAGCGCGCCGTTTGCGGGGGGTAAGGGCTGAGGTAAGGGAGGGTAGGAGGGGGGGTCCGTCATCAAATACACACATTATGGAATGAGTTCACAAACTTTTCTTATTGGAAAATCAAACAAAAAAGACTTTATGACACAGGATTAAGGCTTAGTTCAAATGCACTGTATTTCCACTCCGACCAACTAAGCAGTCTGAGCCTATTAGACCCAGGGGTCGTGGGAGCTTATTTAGTTGTTTCCAGTTTGGTTAGGACATTGCAGGCTTGAATCACCTGACTGTCTGATAATAAAGATGATTCTGTGCTTCGGAATGCACGTTAAGCCGTTGGTCCCAGCTGCCCTCTGGTAGTCGTTAAAGGAACCACGTCAGAGGCCGGGAAAGCCTTCCGACGAACTCTGACACCAGGGTATGCATGGCCGATTGACCGTGTCACCTACACAAAAAGATTGGTCTGAGCAGGAAAAGTTTCCATGTATATTCTCGAGCAATAGAAAAAAGTTCACATTCGTAAAAAAGTTCGAAGTATACGTACGGTTATTGCTGTTTGTAATGTTTGAGCGTAGGTTTTGTTCTGGTCTGGAGATAAAGATACCTTCTCGTTCTCAATACGACTGTTATTTACCAAGTACATACTATTTTTTTATTTATAATTACTATTATATATAAATAAATATGACACATAGGTCAGACGTCAATCGCTTCATTGAACCATGATTAATAGCGTACCCTGGGCTCTGAAGCGTAAGCTGATGACGCAACCGGGAAAAACACGCTAGAGCGAAGATATAAAAATAAATATATAGTATATAATCATAATATAAAATAAGGCCGGGAAAGATGAGCGCACAGTTACTTTAGCCTATTTACGCTCGTGATACCACAGAATAGATAATAGTACTGATACATGGAGTATCAGTACTATTATCATTTATTATTATGTTATGTTTGAATACATAATATAATTAAATAGATAGACAAGAAAACGAAGCCATTTCATCCTCGAATTTATATGTACCTACTTATAGATGAGTGTACTTACAATAAAATTCTCTTTTGAAATTATGACTGGAAAATTGGTATAAATTTATGCCCGATATATGTCTTATCTATTATTAGTCACAGTTTACTTAATTTACATAAACTAGAGCAACATTATAAAATTATTTTTACTCGCTCTTTCAAATAACAGCACTGAATATGATAAACTGAACTAATCTTAATGAGCTGATATCCATAGGTCATCTAGGCTATGGCCAAATGTTAAGTACCAAATCTGTTAATAGATAGTTATATCAGAAAATTGCGTTATTGCAGTCAGAGCAAGAATCTTGGAGCGCGGTAGTGGCACTGCAGCATATACATAAGCTTCAAATTTAGAATGTAATTAATGTTTAGTATATAACCCTAGGGAAAACTAAAATATTTTGCAATTTCGGTCCAGTTTTCTAGATACACCAGCTGCATAAATAACTTTGTAATCCCATATAAATATATAGGATAACAAAGTTACATTCGCAGTGAACGAACCAGTGTACCTGCATACTTATACTTCGCCCGCGTTATCAAGAGGCAATATGTATGTCGTAAAGTAGTTCTCTGTAATCTACAAAAAGAAATGAGATACCATCAAAAACAAAACTTATAAAAACTCCAAGTCTCGCTTAGTTGTTCTACCGTCAAAAGTTATGAGATCCATGTAATACCAAGCTGGTTAATTTATTCAGTCCCTTCTTAAGCGGACCTCTTGTCTTCGGTTATCACTGTCCTATATCCCTTTGTAAGCTTAAATCTTTAAAACTTCGCAACGGATTTTGATGCGTTTTTTTAATAGATAGAGTGATTTAAGAGCAAGGTTATTATGCCCATGCAAAGCCGGGCGGGTCGCTAGTTGAATAATAAGCTAACCTAATAACATCTTATAGTGACTATATCCATATTAAAAATCTGATATGTTTTAAATAACCAGGACGACTTGCCAATCGCACGAAACCATATAATTAATTAAAATTAATAGGTATGTATCATTAGTGAGATAATAATGTATTTTCACGCGATGGCCATATATATATTTTTCAGTGACAGAGACACGATGTTCAATGCTTATCGTCACTCTAAAAAGTAATAACTCATTCCATTCGTAAAATTATTACGTCTATTTGTTGCCATTCTGACATGACAGCAGGCAAAATTAGTGAAGTAACAGATTCGCGTAGCATCGATATATCGAGAATACGTTGAATTATTATTGTTATTTTTTATTGGTTTTTATTAATATTTAATTTCATTTCACTATTTAAATTTAATCATAATGTAAGGTTTTTATCTGTATGGGCTAGCATGGTCTGACTTGAAGAATTCTATTTATTAAACTATTAAATCACAAACAATGCATTGTCAGTTCCGGAGTACTAGTTTTGGCGGTGGTGGTAATTAGCCAGACTCGACACGATAAGTATATCATGAAACAATATGAAAAAATAACCAGAAGTCGAAGCAAACAGGAGCATGAGCAAAATAGCCTGAGATGGCTGGTTTCACTTGTGATTCCAGAATGCCGGTCAGGTTCAAGAGTCAGGTCTATAAAACCATCATTAGAACTGTCCGCCGCACTGGATGTGTGAAATATCGCGGAAAGACCGCGTTAGAAACTCCCACCACGTTCGGGATAGCCTTCATGTCCATGACATAGCAGATAGATAGCTTCTAAAGAGTAGCCTGCGATGGTAAGATCACGTCTCGTGGAAACAGGTGTCTTGACAATGCCACCTACCCCGAGGCTTGGTATGGTAGAAGGGGCAAACCCTACGCGTGGCGGTTTGACGTCGTGGGGCATATTAGTCATGCTTGATTTAACGTTTTCAAGTTGCTTGCATAATGTATGAGGCTTCTAAAGTCTGTAGAAAAGTACTGTAGAGCTAATATTTAATAGCTGCTGTAATGTTTTATTTGGCGTCCGTTTCCTTTTTTGATTATTAATTCATATCAAGTGGGGAAAAGCTCAATTCACCCTGCACACTCTTGCGTCACAGAGGTCATTGGACCCTCTAAGGCCTGGCATCCTTGTTTTGATATTTTTTTTATTATATATCAATTTTGTCTGTAGTTAGACTTATTTCTCCCCCTCTACCCCTCACCCATATATTTTCCAGTTGGGTTAAAAATAGCGTGAATGCCACTATTATGATTTTGTAGTCCATTGGACTTTGAAAATCCAATTAGCTGATTTTTCTTAACCATCTCTCTGGGTTTGACGTTAAAACCCACGTCTAGTTTTACTTGAACAGATGTCACAGGGAGATAAGAAAACCAGGCATTTCGTTTTTTCTTTTCGATCCCGAAGATTGTCATATAATAAGTAAACATTTTTAGTAAGACGTTACAAACAAGAATAATTGGCATCTTCCGGAATTTAATGGTAACACTAGCAATTTCGGAAACTGGTTTCTTCATTCATTTCCCGTTGACATTTACCTACAAGAATTATGTTGATAATTAAACCCGAATTTTACTCCAAACTTGCCTTCTAACTTCGTTTATCGATACTTGACGAAAGAAACGTAAGAGCAACAACACTATGCTTAGCACATGTTCTTGACTGAATAATATTTTTTTCATTCAAAATGGCGTTGAATTTGCTGTAGTATTTTACATAATATAATAAGGCTTTAACTTGTATAAAACGTAAAAAGAAGTATCAGGAGAACTCATATTTGGATTTATACGATTATTTTTACATAATGTGAAGGCATAAATCGGCATTAATACCCAAAATTGTTTTTTTTTGTTGTCCTTGTATATACTCCGCAATAGACATTAGTAGACTGTGAACCCAAGGATGGCATACACGTAAATATCGTGTATGAGTAGTAAGACAGTTTAGCTTGTCATGCTACTTCTATTAGAGCCGCGTTCCTAGTTCTATGATAAAAACAAATCAAATTTCAATTTACATTAAGCACCCGTGTTCGACCTATTAACTAAATAACCTCTTTTCTAGAAGTCGGTTATGAACAAATAAGAAACGTAGACATAAAGAAAAGCAAATACATAGAAAGAAAATTACGTAAAGACCGCGCGCTATTTTGTACTTCTATGAGCAAATAGTATAGCATAGAGCCTATATTTTTGTTAATACTGGCATGCATCTTTTCTATATCCACCAAAAAAACACAAATTTTATCCTGTTCTGTGACAGAGCTACATGACATAGTATAAATGCATGTTTTTTTTTTTTTTCAGAAATGGAACATTATCTCTTTGCGCTATTTCAACCCGGTGGGCGCGCATCCTTCTGGCCTGATCGGGGAGGACCCAACCAAGGAGTTTACAAACCTCATGCCCTTCATGGCTCAGGTGGCCCTTGGCAAGAAACCTGTGCTGACTGTCTTTGGCAATGACTACAACACACCTGACGGCACTGGTAAGATACTTAGAAATTTTTTTTTTAAAGTCTACAATAAAGTGCGAAATATCTTATCTTAGTCAGTTTCACAGATTACATAATACTATATTAATACAGATATTCAACCGGCATACAAAGACACCGATTTTTAGTGTACTATAATAGCTTAGAGAATTAAACCAATTTTTCTAAGACTAATGGAGTCCTTCCCATACTGAGACATATTAACGCCATCTATCAATAACTTGAGATTCTAAGTTTGTGTTAATATAACGATACTGTAAAAAACAGTTTCTTTTAATTGACACTCATTTTTCGCCTAAAATAAGCGGGATCTTAACTGAATTTATTCAATCCTTGTAGCGCCACCTATTAGCAAGAAAAATAACTAAATCTTTTTCTTATGCAATGGGAGCATATGCTATGCTATTAATTATGTACCTACCTCCTATTTTATATTCAGTGCCTCTACCATGAGATTTCATAAACTCAGTCGGTCTCTTACGACTACGTTAGAACTTTGTATCGAATTTCAAAATTTTCAGTTACCTCACTATCCGTCAGAGGCACTTTTTAGATTTGGCATACAAATTCGCTAGCAAATAGCATATGAAATGTCTCGTATTAGTCAGAACTTCATTTTATTTCAGGTGTAAGAGACTACATTCACGTCATGGACCTAGCAAGCGGTCACGTGGCTGCATTGAACTTGCTCAGTGAAAACCACATTGGTCTAAAGGTAAAGAAAATACTTGAGTTCGAAAGGTATCAACAATCTTTCTAGGGTTCCGTACTTCAAAAGGCATAAAAGAAACCCTTATAAGATCACTTTGTTGTCCGTCTGTATTTCTGTCTGTCTGACCGTCTCTCTGTCAATTTTTTTTCGAGGACCTCGCATGAGCGTATCAAGATCATAACTTAATACTCATGCCTAGAATAGATCTGCCTTGAAGTCTGAACTGTCAATATGGATTACGGTGATCACGATATTATGGAAATGTAAAAGATTTAACATAAAACTTTAACACAGTTTTCCACATCAGTCGGACATTTGCTCACACTGCAATTTAATCTCAAATTCAGTTTAGAAAAAAGATCTAATACATAATCGATATTTTTTTCATTTTCATTATGACCTACTTAAAATCATATCAGGCAGTTCATTATTGCTATCAAACACCTCTGCATGTCTATTTCTCCATGCAAGAGAATTGAAGATTTCAACGCGGCAATTATATTTATGTTACTTTTTTAACAGGTATACAATCTAGGCACCGGCCGAGGAGTGTCAGTCAAAGAGCTGGTAGGAGTTTTCGAGCGGGTGACCAGCACCAAGATCCCGCTGAAGTACGTGGCGCGAAGGCTGGGGGATATCACGGCGATGTGGGCAGACGCCTCACTCGCCAATACAGAACTGGGGTGGACCACGAAGTACAGCATTGAGGAGATGTGTACGTGACATTTCATTTTTTGTTGATTATAAATACTTTCATCGTTATCCGCTTTCTACTATTCGCATTGCTGGGTATATCGCTCTATTTCAGGTGATTTTTTATTTCAAAATGTTTATCATCCTCATATCATATAGGCCACAGGTCTTTTTCATAATCATCTTTTTATCTTTAAAACTTTTTCTCTCAATTTAATGTGAATTTATGTACAAACCTTAGTGTTTTTGTGAAATGTTTTGCATATTATTAAGAACTAGCGACCCGCCCCGACTTCGCATGGGCATAAAAACATTCCTCTTGAATCACTTAATCTATTTAAAAAAACCGTATCAAAATCCGTTGCGTAGTTTTAGATTTAAGCATACAAAGGGACATAGGGACAGAGCGCTTTCTCTGTCCCTATGTCCCTTTGTATGCTTAAATCTTTCTTTTAATCTTTGTTTTATACTATGTAGGTCCCGTCTTATATTCTATGTATTTTTGTAAAAATTTGTGTAATGTTAAATAAATAATTATTTTACGTCTCTTTTAAAGGTACCGACTTTTGGCGGTGGCAGACAATGAACCCCGACGGCTATCCCAAAAAGAACATCAAGACCAGTGTCATCGTCAACGGGAAGAGTTAATGAGAAATAGATATTACTGTATTATTAAATAAGTATTTTTTATTTATCACTCCCATGTTGTTTTATTTCGTCTACGCTTGTATTGGAGCAAATTTCGTACCCTTAGCACATAATATCTGAAAAGTCGTTTATAAATATCCATTATGTAAGATCATGGGTATTTTTAATCGACTTTTAGAAAGGTTGCCTCTATCCTCTATCCTCCGTGGGTTGCCTGGAAGAAATTACTTGACCCGTTATCTTGTACGCATTATTTTGTTTTATTGATAATAGTATAATTTCTTCCAGGCAGTTCTATAACAAGCGAAAACTTAAATATTACGCCATTATCTTAGCTAATTAAAAATAGCTCTCGGTTGCGTCTAGCTGGTTGCTTTGGAGCTCAGGGTCTGCTTTTCAGCGTAAGGATTTGGACTGAATTCCGGACTCTAACGGTCAGGATCATGTCGTCAATATACATCTGACTTTATTCGTCATTTTGATCAGTTTTTAACACCATAAATAAGTTGTAACTGTTCAAATTACTATCACAACCACACAACTTTATTTAATTTTAGACCTTATAAAATTTATTTCAGAATCAAAATGCTCGTGTCTGTAGTTTAAAATCAACCTTAACATATAAAAATAAAGGCTAATTCAATTTCTAATAGGTCATAGTTCGGGTACCTTCCATAGATTTGTAAATAAAAGGAGTTTGATAGTAAAATAAAGTTTATTCACCTTACGTTACTTCTTCGTACAATGAGATGTGTTGCCATTTCAACGGTTCATACCCGACACTGGTGGTGTTTGGTAGGAGATAGCGCGCGAACAATTCCAGCACTTGTGGACTATCTGCCTTTACATATTGTGTCAATATGTCTGTAACAATAACAATAAGCATTAGATATAAATAAACTAATAGGTAAATAGTTCAAATTTTGACATCTGTTTTACACTACATAGTATAAAAAAAGTCGCTTACTCTGTCCCTATGTATGCTTAAATCTTTAAAACTACGCAACGGATTTAGATGCGGTTTTTTTAATAGATAGAGTGATTCAAGAGGAAAGTTTTTATGCCCATGCGAAGCTGGGGCGGGTCGCCAGTTTTATGTACACCTAAATAATTCATTATCAGTGCGGACAATAAGCGACTGAGAGTAAAACATGTAAATTCAAATTATCACTTAGTGCATGATTTAAATAGCATTCGTACATCTAAGAAAGGACGAAACACAACTTACAAGTAAATTGAAGTTGAAATAAACAAATATCAAGTAAAAATACTCACCCAATAATGGAGGCTTATGGGAATGCAAAGCGCTTGGCACACTAACAATCAAATGTGAATCTGGCAAGTCCATAACATCTCCAACCTTGCCTAAAATGATTCTCTCATATGGCTGCTTCTTACATCCTTCACTGAAGGCGCAGATTGGTTCCAAATCTACTGTTACCTTTAGCCAATACCAAGTTGTGACATACTCAACTCCCCATGTTGGGAATATTAAATCTTTTACTGCAGCTATATTACTCGGGGCATTTGTACACCATACGGCTATTAGGCAATTCGGGGATAGGAGATCTCTAATTGGTATTGATGCTATGTCCTCGTTGTACATCATAGTATAGCTGAAATAGTCCAATATTTAATTATTTAATGACTCGACGTGAATCAGTAATTTCGCGGCGTCTTATTTCCAAAACCAAGGAATTTGTGGGTGAGAGGGATGCCGTCTGAGAGAACGCGGTTTTGACGAGCGCTTCGGAAGGTATTTGGTTAGTAGTACTAGTACTCAATCCAAAGAGGAAACTCGGTGAGTGTTATGGGTACCTTTGAGCCAGGTACGATCAGGGACGGAATTTTTGACTGAAGTTTATACTAGCTTCGCCCGCGGCTTCGCCCGTATGAATTACCCTCGGGAACAGTGCTTTTTCCCGGAATAAAAGGTATGTCCTTCTCAATACTCCTAGCTATGTGTTTGCGAAATTTCAGGAAGATTGGTTCAGTAAATAGGGCGTGAAGAGGTAACCAACAAACAAATATACAAACTCACTTTCGCATTTATAATATTAGTTGGGATATACTTGTGTTGTGAAAATGAATAAATAAATGCAATTTAATAACTTAGGTCTAGTGATAATTGCTTTATTATTGGCCGGTGCTTCTTATATATGTGCTTGGTGATGGATATTCTGTCACTTTGGGGATAGGGCATTTCTCCCAAAGATCATTCATGTCATAACCACTAATCAACCATTGATTAATTAATTGGTGGTCATGATGTAATACTAATAAATAAACCTGAAGAAGTTGTTTGTTATAACACTTCTAACTTAAGAATTACAACTTGGAGTTGAAAACATATTTATGCATATGATAGTCTGCTTCATGGAGAAGGCTATTAGGTCATACTAATGCATACCACAGGCGAGTGAAACTACAGGATACAGCTAGTGCTTTAATATAATTATAAAAATAGTTTTTCTACAGGTCCTAAGAACTTCGGACTTCATAATTCTAAGGACTATAACAGAAACTATTGTAAAAGTCATATACCTTAATTTATCATTGGCTCCCTTCAGTCTTCTTATATACTT
The DNA here is from genome assembly GCA_947044815.1 of Apomyelois bistriatella. NCBI lineage: Eukaryota > Metazoa > Arthropoda > Insecta > Lepidoptera > Pyralidae > Apomyelois > Apomyelois bistriatella. The sequence goes on from OX345705.1 coordinate 3,969,908, forward strand.
GTTCCACCACGGTGGATCAGCCACAACTATGTCGTACTTATGCCCTTTTAACTTAAGGCATTGCTCTTTAACACAACCACAAAAAAACCTGAAAGAACATTATGATACTGAAATACTGGGGGCTTAGCCAAAGTCACAATCGCAAAACATTAACGAAATACGACAAGAACAAAATGTATATGAGATTGACATAAGATTGACCACGTGATTTATCGCAGCTTGTGTCAATCCCATACATTTCGTTCTTGTCGACATCTGTTAGCATTTTGAAATTGTAACTTGGCTATGGGTGCTGTACTGTTTGCTGTTAACCTTTCTGCTCAAGATAGGCGCAGACGTGCCACATATCAATTGTTTTTCTATTGGGTCTGGATTCCAGCAATCCAACAGGTAAATGAGAATTATTTTTAGTAGGGATGACAAACATTCACTATTAGATCCAGTGGGTGGCACTAACATTAACTGTAAATCCTTTATTTTGTTTTTTCCATTTGCTCCCTTTACAAGCTTTTTGCTTCAGAGCATAGGCTCAGCTATCCTCCTGAGGAAATGTGGAGATCACAAACACACTATGGAAGAGAGAAAGAGTTTTGAAATAATACACACCTGGAATTCCCTGGAATTAAAAAATATTCCTCCTTTATTTTACATTTCAAAGGCAAATCCGACTTGTTTCCACCACTCACACCAACAAAGTCAAAAACAGTGGACTTCTGGAGCTGTTGTGCTAAATTCCTCACTGCCTCAGTACTCAAAATATTGTAGACCTTTAGATCTTTCTTAACTTTTTCACTAACATCTAGTACAAAACTTTCAAATTGCTCTTTCACAAGATCTGTCTGAAATTGTATTTTATTTAATAAGATTTCTGGGAGAAGGCTTTTTGCAATAGCATGTAGGCTAGGTTGTGAAAAAAATAAAATATAAATATTAATAAAGAATTAGGTTTTATATTATAAAAGGAAGTAAATTTCCTATCACAATCAAGATTGCTGCAAAAAGTATAAAAGCAGGCACTCAACTTCATTAACATTAAGAAGTGTTATGCTTAAAGCTTACAGAGATAAATACAACATTAGGTCTTCAATCGTTCTTTTTGGATTCGCCATAGTCGAGTAAATATAATATATAATAACAAAGTCTTTATTTTCAGGCATAAACCCATAAAAAAGTATACCGTAGTACAATTTACAAATTCATATTTAAAATTACTGAAATGACTAAAATAAAAGAATTTCTTAAATTATAATTATAAATTTTGACAGTACATAAGGTTTATTTCCCAATAGGTAAAAAGAGCATGAAATGATTTTTTGCCTGTAGACAAAGTGCAAAGTGTATATCAGAGTACAGATACGTAGTATTTTTTCGTGATTGTCCTTAGTTGCCTAAAGGAATACAACAACAACCCCTTACCTCTTCATGAGCTTTCAATTCATTGTGACGCCTCTTTCTACAGATGTTTTTATTTTCATGGTTTAGGATAGAAAATAGTCGAGTTAATAATGCGAAATTTGTTTCATTTCCATCTGTTATCAATTGTTTATACAAGAATAGTGTGTATTTTCGGTGATCTAATAAAGTGTATTTGTCCGTTTTATAAAGGAAAGCCATAGTTACCCATACACATTACTCATATAAATAAATATTAGATTTTTTATAGTTTTCATTTATAAGTATTCGAACGAAACACACAAATAACAATCAACAAAAATAAACAATGCAAAAATTCAAAAACTCTTTTTAACTTTTCTTATTCTACCACCATGACAGTGAGTGATAGATTTCATCGCTGACATAAACAATGGACCTATGGGCGGTTTCCAGTGTTAAAAGTTCCATGTCTGCGCCCCAATCGATTTTAGTTTACTTGTCAATGTCATATCAAAACAAAACTGCCAAACTTGGTCATTCTGTTCTGTCTGTTGGTCTGTCTGTTGTGACTTGACGACTTGTGTTTTGGTTTGGTTGTTGCGTTCTCGTTGCTCTCATCTCATCAAATAATTTAAAAAACGACTTAGAACCGTGAGACGTGCATTTTGTTTTAATATTTTTTCAATACAAGTAGAAATTAATATAGCCCAGGCCTATGGGCCCCTGTCAACCCCTGCGGGATAGACAATAGTTTAAGTGAAACAGAATGACTGACTGTAGCTAAAAAAGTTCAAACGTTCAAAGCCTTATAGAGACAACTTTAGTGTTTAGTGCATATTAATATTTACACAAAAACAGGATCAGGATAATGGGAAACCTAATGTAGTTCATTATAAGCAAATGGCAGTTTTCAAAGGTAAGGTCATCTTCTTTACTATAAGGTTTAAAAATTTATTTCTCATTGATGTCTTAATTCTGGGATACTATGTGGTAAAGGATTTCTAAACTCTGTTAATATATAATTTGGATATTAGTTAATATCTATAAACCAAAATAAAACTGATCAAATTAAAGACTTTCATAAGAAAAGAGTACCTAAAGTTATTTTTACAAAGCTTATATATTCTTTTTCTTTCTATTAAATTCTTAAGTTAATTCATACAAATAATATAAAACTTTTAATCATTAATTTTATTTAAGGCTTTAAAATTGGTGAGATATAGTTAAGAAAAAATATGATTTAGTATGTATCACAGATTATTAAATAATGGTGGCAGCACAGGACAGAGACATGGCTATATATTCTTCTTCTCTTATATATAAAATTTAATTGCTGTTTGTTAGTCTTATAAACAATAACAGACATATTTACTTTTGATGACTATGAAATTATGGTTAACACACTAGTCTGCTTATCCAATGGTCTGGGTTCGATTCTAGTTAGAGCAAGTTTGTAAACAGCCCATTTTTGTAGGGTTAAAAATTATACACTTACCCCTGTATTAAGAAACATTTGTTAAGCCCATGTTAGATAAAATGTGTTGCATCTCGTTCTTTCATGTGAAGTGTCAGGTAAGAGAAAAGGAGGCAAAACATATTTTAGTTAAAATGGGCTTAATAAACGTTTCTTAATATGGGGGTTAGACTCCAATTTCTATCTGTATGTTTCCTCTGCCGGTTTTTTTTTAATTGTCTTCTAGTGTTTATCTTTCAATGTTATTTGTTACGAAAATAGTATTGTTGAGTTCAGGTACTACAAAATGCAGTTACATATTTTATAATGGGTTAGCTTAACTTATATGTGTTTTGTGCTTAAATATTTGTTTACATTTTTTTGCATTTTTAATATACTATCTGTTGTTTGTGACAGTCTGTCTGTTAAAATCACACTATAAAGTAGCTATTTGAATGTTGTACTCCATTATTTTCCTCTATTAATTGGGAAAGGCCATACTAATGTAATAAAAATAAATAAAAATAAAAAAAAATCACAAAAAGTATTATTCTAGTACACGCCTGTTACCCTTTTCTTCTCGTTTCCTCTCTTGGGTCTGCTGGAAGAGATTTCTTTAGAAATAAGCGCAGCACCCTTGTATTAATGTTCTTTATTCTATGTTATTTTCTTTTGTATATTTTTCTGTGTACATGAATTTGAAAATAAATATAAATAAATAGAAAAAGTAACCAATAAACGAAATTTAATTCCAACATAAATTTAAGACTGTAGAATGTCTATCAAAAGCTGATAGACAGAAATACAGACAGAGTTAATTTCACAATAATGGATGGACGGTATTATGAAATACACATTAATGAAATATCAAGTTGTAAATGATGATAAATAATAATGATGTTACATTCAGGTATTTCTTACTACATTTTTATATCACTAACAGTGATAATATAGTAACATTATTAATTTTAAAATAACTGCTATAATGTACCTAATATTTTGTACACATTATGAGTCTCTCTCATCTAGCATTTTCCCAATCTAATCCTCAGCTGGTCATTTAGTAACATGTATGGTTTTATTATTTTGTTTTAGTCTAGTAATCCTTTGATGATAAGTGATGGGTATCTTTTTTCAAAAATATTTGATCTATTTGTGAGGTATAAATTTAAAAGTGCTTACTTTTGATAGAGTCCTCTGCCCTATCCAGGCCTTTTTGGTTATATTTTGACCTTACACAAGCACCAATTCGATGTTATGGTAAGAGTATAATAGAAATAGGATAAAGGATAGAAGCGTACTTGATCAGATGGTTGCTAATTGATACCTACGATTTTTCGACAGCCATAACTACAGCTCAAAGGTATTCCCAGTTATGTCGAAGTACGAACCCCGGCTTTGGCCATAAACCAGCAGAAAGTGCCATTCAAATGCCTGAAAGGGCCAGATAGAAAAACGTGTAGGCGCACTCGTCCTATATACGAAATCGAGTGCAGTCTGGTTATCGCAGTGTGTCATGATGACGACGATTCTACGCTGAATAAGCCAAAAGACCGCGTGAGAAACTCACATTATTCGTGGCAGCCTTCATGCCCGTGACATGCGAACAAGCTGCCTACGATAGTACCTTCGGTAAATCGCTGGAGATTGGCTAGTTACTTGAGAATCAAGTGTCACATGCCGTTTTCGACAGGGCCTGTTAGAAGAGGCATACTAACGTAAAAAGTGCTGGCTTGATGTGAAAGTCATTATGATAAGAGAAATAATCGATTCAGTACTTATGGGATAAAAAGTTTACATACTACGTTTCAGACAGTTTCGTATTTATCTTATTACCTGTTTAATAAGTCTACGATTACGGAACCCTATCTGCGCAAGTGACTCGCACTTGGCTGCCTACGAGTATTGTATCGATATAGTGAATGGACTTTACATTTGTGTATCTTATCTGTCGTTATTATCTCCATAAGATGAATGTAAATGAACAACTGAGCTCTTGAGTGTTTATCATTGAACATACCTCAATATCATAATTTCCCCTCGGCCTCATCACAACACCCCGGTACTGTAAACTGTAGCCTATAATCATATAAAGATGAGCTACCCTGTGCATAAATAAATGCAAATCCGCCTGGCAAAGACTTAAAATAAATGATGATCTCGATAGACTAGCGGGAAGGCGGGGTTGCGTCTTCGTAACAATCAAACAACGTGTCAAGCGATGGCAAGCGCGGCCTGACTTGGATTGGTCATTCGTGTCATTTATTTCTTTTCTATATTTCGTAAGATGTGTCAATCATGCTAATCGGTACAGCAGTTTAGTCGCACAGGATCAGACAGAGCAAGCTACCCGATGGCGTTCTTAGGTTGATGACTGCGATGCGATGACTTGTAGGAGTACACTCCACGCCTGGGTTGTCATGCGTTACCGTTACAAACTCGCATGCATTTCTTAGCAATTACAAATAAATAATACATTATGAAAACAGTTCATATATGCGTAAACTCAATGTCAAGAAATAATGTATGTAAGGGATTAATTATATACATGTGACTATGTGCGGTCTATACAATATCATAGTCCTACATACACGGTAGAGGCGTGGTCCGTGCTTGAAACGCACAAGCAAGTACTTATCATGGAGATGACAATGCTGCGCTCGATGTATTGAGTGTCGTGGAAAGATAGCTTAAATCAAACTCTTTCGGGGCATCCTTCATGTTCTAAATAACGAACAAACTTTAAGAAAGTCGTCCATTATGGTACGTTCACGTCAACAAACTGTACCGTTACGCTGGGAACAATTTAGCCACACGCCGCCGCCTTCTCTGGAACCCAGGAGAAAGGGAAAACCCAAAAAAAATTGTTGGTTTGCGTGGTAATGACCTAGCACCTATGACCTATCAGAAGATCGAGAAAAAATAAATAGAAAGTTTGGAAAACGGACCCTGGGTTCCGAAGCAACCAAAAAGCGCTAGGATGAAGAAGTTTAATACCCTTAAATTAAAATTGAATGGGTAATCATATCCAGCCTGAACTAAGTGCACAGATAAACTAACTAAAAAATTCAGAATAGAATTGAACCACATTTATTTTTCCTGGAGATCAGACAGCAGTGCCGCCAGTAAGCTGAAGATGTAACTGGGAAACACGTTCAAAAAAAAAAGAAAGAAGAAAGATACCACAGTTTTCTTGTAGTATACTTACTCAACGATTTTTTTTTATAATGGAAATCATAAAATACAAAGATAAACAACCCAAATCCATTCACAATTTGAAAAATATCATTTTCTTGAGCAGACTAGGAATCGAACCCGAAACCTCCTTCTTCCTTTTGAAACACTTCAGAGGCAAGAATGTTACCACTCCACCACCAGAAGTTATTCAAAAAAATAGGTACCTATCGCAATGACAAAAATATGGACCTGCAGTCTGCATGCATGGGTGTACAATATAGATTTATTAGCTGTGTCCCGCGGATTCATCTGCCCCCATATGTTTGTGCTTTATAACCTTACTCTGGAATCGGACTACCTACATATACAAAACTATTTTTAAACTTTCTAGTAGGTCCAGTTAAAGGCGTTGAAACAAACAAAATCTTTTAGTTTGGTATTGAATGACATTAAGGCTTGGCGTAAAAAGTACACCGATTAAAAGTTACCCTTTGTTAACAAAGTTTCATTGGGGGTATAGTACGATACGACGGAGATCGGCAGCGAATATTGATTAGGGGTTGGTGTTGCGTTTGTGTGCGTCGCTCCGGCACCCTTCACCGACGGAGTGCGCGATGCGCGCGCTTTGTGAGTGCGACTGCTCTGCCCATGTGCCGGCTGCCATCGCACCAAGACCGTGCCATCCCTAATAAAAACATTAATGTTAACACTTAAATTAAAATAGAATTCATCTAAAACACGCCGAAATAGTCCCAACCCGTTAACTAATCTTATCGGCGAAATAGCCAAACCTGAACCGGAATCGGGCACAGTAATATAAAAATCAATAAATCTCTTAGTGTAACTCTAACATTGCATTTTATAATCAGAAACAGTGCCTCATATGTTACGTATCGCGTCCAGTGTACTCCACTAGTGTATTCCCGTTCCAGCGAGACGGAAAGTTTAACAGTACCGATGTTTAATCACAAGTTACCGACTGAATTTCCAATGCAAACCCTCCGTAAGAAAACCAGCCCTTGCAAATGTGAGTTCGAACCGTGTTTAGCTCGGCTAAGCTTTTTCACTTACGATATTATTGTATACTTTATTAATTTTTATACAACGGTAATGCGGTGTTAGTTAGCGCTAATTGTAACTTGACCACGTTATCGCATCTAGTTTTGTTATATTTTGCGATTTCTGTTGTAACTGCATGGTTCGGCTGGCGTTCACCCTACTAACTGTAAGATCAGCTGGCACTCTCATCTCACGTGCTAGTGCTGTGTCATAATTAGTGACCCCCTGGTATTTTGGACAGAGGGTGTGTTGTGGGCCCGTGGCGATTGTGCAGCGGTGGATCGGATGGGAGGCTAACTTACTGTATGTCGGTTTGTACGGGGCATTATGCAGGTGTGTCATTTCCAGCATCTATTGCGGCAGTTCGGTGAGTAACGTGCCTCAAACTCATTCCATGCTTATTGACTGTTGTATCGCATGCCTACTGATCGTATGTCATGTCCGTTTGTTAGTTAACGACTAATTAGAGGTATGTTATGTATTCGAAGTCACATAATGTTGAGTTCCATTCCATAACACCGGCGTCATGGGTTTGAATGTCAGACCAGTTTCATTTTAACGAATTGGTACTAAACATATTTCTGTTTTTTGATATTAATTAACGATAATGTCATTAATTTTATTGGCCCCTAACAAGAATGAGCCATCACTTTTTTAATAAACTCGTGTTATTAATCATTATTTTTCTGCATTTTCTGTCGCAATATTTATCTTTTCTTGTTGTCAACTAAGTCTAAATTATCTATTTAAGTATAAATTATAAGCGTCTTTAATTGCATTAACATTGGTGGCCGTTGGTTATTTGAATAAACCTTGGAAGTTCCGTAAACTTTAGTTTTTTTTTGATGGATTAGAAAAGATGCATGCCAGTATAACAAAATTATAAATAAAAATAAATTGAAGTGTGTCTATAGCATAAGGTACTTACCGAGTCCCGACTTCTCTCGAGATTCTAAATTTAAAAACAGGATATTCAATTAAACTGGCAATGATGCACCGTAAACAGGGACCGAAATAGGACAACCACGCTCACTTTTATTTTGCACTCTGTCGGGTTATATTGTCCATAGTGGGGAAGTTAATATGACACCCAAAAGAACCGAATTAAGAAGTCTTTACAATAAAGGTTGGTCAAACTGTAAAAGTGATACACTTTAACAAGTCCGTGTCGCAAGTAATTTATTCGTCCTTGTATGAAAATTGTAGAGTTGTGCGAATTTGTGTTTAGTGCCAAAATATTTGCTTTTAAATTTAGACCGCTTTGTTTACATACATTGTCGTTGTGTGTTATTACTAAAATTTAGAACTAACTGCTTTGCTTACAACTTGTTTATAATCTGATAAATAGACTAGATATCAAAGTTAACTAGCTGTAGTACTCTATCTCAAGGATATTACATAGCTTGGGAAATTATATTAGATTTTCCTTATTTGTCCTCCAGTTGTTTTATTTAGATAATATGGATTTAATGAATTTAAGATATTGATCTATGTATGTATAATAGGTTGTAATTTGTTGATATATTACCTTAAAATTGATAAAAGTGGCTCAAAGGTAATGAAAACCTGATATCTAATAAGCAGTTAGATTTAGAACTAACCCATCCATATACTATAGACAAAAAAAAATTCAATCAACAATTTCCAAGGTAATAATAACGAATGAAAACAATAAGCAAGTAGTTCCATAATTGAATTATACCATAGACAAGAACGAGCCTGGCCGCTTTCTCGGCGAGGGGGTGTCGTTTCGTGCCAAACTGATTGGCGTGCTGGAGGTACCCGAAGCCCGCGGTGACCGGATGTGCCAAGAGGCACTGGCAGACCTCAAGATGGCGATCCGTGCTGCCGGCGAGCATAAGCAAAGGATACAGGTCCACGTGGCTATCGATGGACTACGCTTGCGCGATGATAAAACGGGGGTAAGTCAAAATGCCGTTGACATTAATGGTACATATATTACTATGCGTTGACATTCGTCACTGCAACGACTCGGAAGGTAGCGACATGTAATACTTTGGGATGATGTCAGTACATAAGTTAAAACTTTGCTAATGCAAACATTGATTCTTCCTATTTTAGATTATGCAGACGTATGTTGTTCTGACCTCAACTGTACTCTTCTTGACAAATTAGAAAGGCTACAGAATAACTGCATTCGCTTTATATATGGTCTCCGGAAGTACGACCATGTCTCAGCCTGCCGTAGCCAGCTGAAGTGGCTATCCGTCAGCGTCGCAATTTGCATATCCTTAACATCCTTTTCTCCATTCTTTTCGACCCCAAAACTCCATGGTATCTCAAATCCAAATTTACCTTTCTTGGCAATATCCATGCCAGAAGTCTCCGTTCTTCAAACGATCTTCGTCTTTATATACCTGTACATCGGAGTAGGTTTTTTGCGCATTCGTTTACGGTCCAGGCGATTCTGCTTTGGAATGCCCTACCTGTTGATATCCGGAGATCCAAGACTCGTTTAACGTTCAAACGCGCGGTTCGAGCACATTTTCTTCGAGAACAATCAGACAGATTGCAATAAGACTTAAAAGTTACCTTTATGTGTAGTATATGTATTGGTTTTTGGAATATATTAAGTATTTATGTAAATTTGTATGTATTATATGTGGTATTATATTTATGTAGTTATTTATTTTTAGATTTATATTTATATACTGTTTTTTGGTTCTCTCATTTGACTTACCCCAAAAAGATGTTCTTCTCTGCACCCCTGGTTGGTTGACTGGTAGAAAAAGCCTATGGCTTTAAGTCCGCCATTTACATTTGTATGTAATGAAGTTAAATAAATAAATAAATAAATAAGCTTGTTGCAAGAGAAGGAAACGAAACGACATAGGTATATAATCTACCGGAAGTCAACACCATTACTTTACCTTTTTTAAAGTCTGACTTTGGCTTAACCACAGAATTAAAAACTTAATATAAGTACCAATTCAATAAATTGTTAAAGAATACATAGTGACAATGATTGTAGCAGATGCAATTTTTCTATCTTTTGTGACTTAACTAAAAAGAGAGATGAAATAAATATAAAGAGCCTTTTTAGTTAGTACTATTCTGTGTCAATTTCAATTGCGTAATAGTATAGAGAAGAGATTAGCATTCATTGAAAGAGACACATCGCTAAATTTGGCGGCCCTATGGAAAGTCTCACAGGACCGTAGAGAGTGACATACATTGGAGGAGGTACGGTAAAGGCCTAAATGCGGTAGAAAAAAATAGTATGGGATGACCTAATGATTCATTCATTCATTTCGTGTAGGTGTCACAATCAATTGACTGCACACCCTGGTGTCAGAGTTCTTCGGAACCGCCTCTCTGTCACTGGTTCCTTTAATGACTCCAGATGGCAGCCGGGACCAACGGCTTAACGTGCCTTCTGTAACACGGAGTCATCTTTATTATCAGACAATCTAGACGTCCTAGAGCCAAACTGGAAACAATTAAACAAAGTATGCTTCCCGTGGGAATCGAACTCACGGCCTCCGGGTCTACAGGCACCCGCCTTAACACTGGACCAAAGAGGCAGTTATGACTAATGATAATATGTCGACAGGACTCGCTATATCACCACCCAGTACACAAGATATCTTTCATCGCACAAGACATGACTGACTCCCGCGCATTTGGATACATATTCGGCTCGCCAGACACCGGCCACCGGTTTTTCGGCATCAAGACTGATAAGGCTGCTAGTCAAGTATGTAATAATCACTACATAGTATAAAACAAAGACGCTTTCTCTCCTATATCCCTTTGTATGCTATCTTTAAAACTACGCAACGGAATTTGATGCGGTTTTTTTAATAGATAGAGTGATTCAAGAAGAAGGTTTTTATGCCCACGCGAAGCTGTGGCGGGTCGCTAGTATGTAGATATACACATTTGAGACAACCAATTTATAGAACACTAGCAGGCCACCCGGCTTCGCCCGTGGTATATACATAGCCTATGTCACTCAGGGTGAATGTAGCTTTCGAATGGTAAAAGAATTTTTGAAATCGGTATCGGTTTTTGAGTTTATTCATTACAAACATACACACGAAAATACAAATATTTTCACTTTATTATATTACTATAGAGTATAGAAGTAAAGATAGTCATAGGGTTTCATTTCTTCACGTACATTTTATTGCTAATTTTATTTAATTTAATAAATACAGATTTTTCAAATTTACAACTTCAGGTTGTGATAGCTATGAGGGATCTGTTCCAAGTAGTATTCGAGCTGAAGAAGAAGGAAGTGGAGTTGGCCAAGCAGCAGTTGGAGGGGAAGACTGTGACCAGCAGCCTCGTGAGACACACTCCCGCCGCCGTGGAACCTAAAGCTAAGGTATGCGAATACACAACCAAACTTTCGTCAATCTATAGCACAAAAAAGTGACAACATAACTTTGCAATATGCAACCAAACCTTTTCTTTTTTTTTTGTAAATCACTTTTTTTAAATCAAGTTAACTTCATTAGTATCTTGTCTACGTACATACATAGCATCACGCCTGTCTCCCGCAGGGGTAGGCAGAGACTAGAGATTTCCATTGGCTACGATCCTGTCAGACCACCTACATCTGTCTAACTTTGGTTATATGGTTTGGTTGGTTGACATACTTTACGTATTTACATATTTTGCGAAGATTCGTACAACATCAGACTCTTTTAGAAGGCCGTAGTCCGGGCGGCGGTGGTGGTGACCAAGAACTGTTCAAAGCCAAATAGGGTCTAAACAACACGCAGATGACACTTGGTATTACTTTGAAGCCCGATATCCGCTTAGCATGTAGCAGATATCAGATAGCCACCAAGAAACGTAACTAACTTCTAACGTGTGACGTCATTATATAAACCGGATTCGTTAATTCAAAAATGAAGATTTAAGCGTTCATAATCATCATTTCGAGTAGGCGTCACGTTCAATCGGCCATGCAAACCCTCATGTCAGAGTTCTTCGGAACCGCCTCTCGGCATAGTAAAATTATTAGTAATAGCCGGTAATAATTGTTAACAGAATTTTAATTTAAATAATTTTGACATAGTCTGTTGCATGTCAGTTATTGACTAAACGTGTGATACATATGTTTACTTTATATTTAATAACTTTTTAAGACCATTTTTATAGCAATTCATTTCATTCATTCATTCATTCATCTGACGTGGTTCCTTTAACGCCTACCAGATGGCAGCCGGGACCAACAGCTTAACGTGCCTTCCGAAGCACGGAATCATCTTTATTATCAGACAATCAGGTGAATCAAGCCTGCAATGTCCTAACCTAACTGGAAACAACTAAACAAAGTATTTAAGCGTTATAAATCGACGACCATTTCAGACGCATTGTGCGAAACACCGGCGCGAGTCAAAACAAACATGTAATGTCAACATATATCTTGCATTGCTCAGCTGATTGAGGCAAATCGCAGTCACAATCCGGGAAATGTCGCACGCGCGCCGAATTCGGACTAAAGTCGTGAGGTTTCAGAATATAGTGAGTGGTTACACTGTTTTGTTTTACTTAGTTACACTAGGGTAAAAACGAGTATGTGTTTTGACGAAAACATCATCATATTTGTTCCTTTTTCAATTAACTTTCAAACGGGAGGAAGTTCTCAATTTTGTTGTACTTTTGGCTTAAATTTTGATTTAAGAAAAAGAGTATTGAAAATTGTTAAAACTTAATAGCTATGGTCGGTAATTTTAATCGTCTTCCACGAGTAATGCTGTCTTAGCCCTGCAATTACACTTAGATCCACGATTCAAATCCACATATTTCCACATGGTTCCGTGAATACTTGACCAAAGCCGGAGAAAATAATATTTCCCATAAAAATATGTGTTTACACCCAATATGCGCGCAAAAGCCAAGCTTAAGTGTGTTATAATGTTTATGTTAATGGTCCCACAACCGAAGATGTCGAGAACCGTGCGAAGTGGTAAAGAAAAAGCAGGAAAGCAGACCCTGGGCTCGGAAGCAGCCTGAGAAAGCAACCGGGAAAACGCTAAGATGAGAGAGACATGCCACCGTTGTGGTTTCGAGTATTTTTCGATTGTCGATTGCGATCATCACGTTCACGTGTTTACAAATATTCGGCAACCTTGTACTTTTATGAACTCATTGGTAACTGGAGTATTACAACCAATTTCACACTTTCACCATTTTGTTTTTTTCTTATTAAAGACATACCAGTTTCTGAATACACAGATATGTTTATAAAGTTTATTTAAAATTTTTTTTTTTTATTTAGTAGGTTAACTGGGAGAGAATTCTTTTAACATTCAGTCCGCCATATAAAAAAAGTATTTTGTTACTTGTGGTACATTGGGTTTCATTGTTATTTTATACTATCTGACGTATTCAAATAATTCATCTAATTAATTTAATTCATTTAAACATTATTGACATACTTACTTATTTTATTATCATTATTTTTATTTTTATTTCGACATTAATTAAATTGTAATGTATAGATTTTGGTACAAATTCAAAGACTTCGCAACACCCAGCCTGGGTTTATGTACATTCTTACCAAATTATGTAATTCCACCTTCTTTATATTATGTACATGTAACCGAGAAATAAATAAATAAATAAATACAATAAATAAATTGATCTGTATAATCTCATATTTTTAATACGTACAGAAAGAACAGTACAGTCTCATGAAGTAACACCTAGACATCAATTGGAAGGTCGGAAGAAATTAGAAAGAAGTTTATTAGATATAGATAGATCAAAAAGTCAGCATTTACAGTCTTAGTGAGACTATGTAATAATTAATTTCATTGATAATAAATAAATAATTAGTTATACCTGATCTAGTTATTAATGGTAGCCTCGGCTTTATCTACCCTTCAAATACGTATATAACCTACGTATGCATGAACCCTGAAGGACTAAAAACTTCTCTGAATCATCTGTAGTTGCGTTGGATTTGGTGCCGTCACCTGCATGTCAAGTTATCTTGCACCTTGATGTTATAATAATAGTAGCGAATTTGCGATCAACTGGGTGTCTCGATATGCGGTTGACTGTTGATTTATTTTACTTTTATTTATTACCATCTTGCCATAGAATTTGTTAAAACGAAATTTACAATTTTGCCAACAAACTGCAAAGCGGTTTGACAATATTCGAAAAATAATTAAATCATCTAAATATTTTTTTCAGATTATAGCATCGACCAGCGAAAGCAGTTCCTCGGTTTCAAAGCCAGCAGAAGCTAACGCGGAAGGCGGCGTGGCTGAGCTGGTGGATTTGGAGCAGGAACTCAGCTCGCTGAGGCGCGGCCTCACGCAGGTCGAGGGGCTCACACCTTCTACTGATCCCTTTGGAGACTCTTTTATTATGCCGTCTAGTCAGGTAAATATCAAGTTATTTATATACTAACTATAAACTAACTTATTGAGGACTAATAAAATAAAATTAATTTATTTTTAATGGGATTGCGGTGTGATAGCGAAAGATGGAAAACCAGTCACCGTAGCTTATTTACGCTCGTTATTATCGAAGGTGTCAACTCTTGGCATAGGATGTAATATTTGGGTTAGACCCTTTTATACCGTTTCGTCGCTGGCAGTAACTCCTCTCGATGAAGATAAAATTAACTGTTATTGTTTTATCGTTTACTGTCCGCAAAAGTGTTAATATATATTTTTTTGTCGAAACAACCAAGAAAAAGAAAAATATTATTTTAAAATTAAAATGAAAACGTCTTTTTGACAAATCACACAGATTGAACTAGCCTCAGTTTATTATAAATACAACTAGCAAAATCTTTTTTTTTTTTTTACATTTAATACCTATAGAAGTTACAACTTGGTCCACAAATAAGGCCATCTTTACGCTCGAATAATCAAACGCTACTCAATTTTGAGAGCTGCGCTGTCGCGCTGAACGTCAGCGATATGACATGCATGATACTTGAGCTCTTAAAATTGATTAGCGTTTGAGTATTCGGGCATTAGTGAACAAAGAGTGATTGGTGATTCCAGAAAGGCCTCCTCCCCCCCCCTCCGCCGGGGTCGTCGACCCGCGGCCGCGCGCCCCCCTCCGCGCGCCCCGCCCCCTCGCCCGGCAAGGCCTCCGCCGCTTCTGTCTCGTCAACCGCCTCCACCGCTCTACCGTTCGACTTGACCACTACTAGTGAATTCGAAACTATCGCGACGGCGATCGAGAATTTGGTCGAGCCACCGGTGAGTTTTAATGGTTGAAGTCGGAGAGTGCGGAGTGTCAGGATTGATAGTTAGGGCGCAGATTGCTGATCTATCACGACGTGCATTGGGCTACATGGAAAAGTATACCTTAACATTACACATATACGTAACACTTTCACTGCTGAAAACGCACTCCCGCGCACCTCGCGCGTTTTTATACATATTGAAGCGCCCGTCCTTGTCCAGGCGTAGTCAAAATACTAAAGTGTAGTGCTAAGGTGGTATATCTTTATATGTGGCCCAATGTAATATAGTAATATACAAAACAAGTAATCCTGTCGTTCCGTACGCACCGATTTGACGCATTTATTGTTTCATGTTTTGTTTAGTAGCAGGTGATAAAGACACACGAAAAGAGAACTACACAGATAAAATTAAATATGTTCGTCTGTTAAAGCATCTTATAAACCTTTTTAGGGTTTTTTCCAGACCGTTTCTTTTAAGTATTTTTTTTTTAAAGTTCCTAATGTCATATTAGTTTTCGTTCGTGTGTTTTTCTGTGTTTGTGTCTGTATTTTTTCTAAACTGAAGTTTGGTAAAAGTGTTGCATGTTGTGTGTTTTGTTAGACACGGAAACTCCAAAGCATTTTGTATTGCACACTAAAAGTTCACAACGGACGAGGCATCCGGATTCCTGATCACTTTATTTTAGAAGGAAAAACTAAACTCGGCTTCAGTGACGCCCTCATTTTTGACAATCTTAAATGTACAATGTTGTCAAGTAACCTACGTCGTTTATTTGTTTATCGGCAGCATTTCCTGCATACAGACAGTTATGTTATACATATTACCAAACCGGTTCTTGGTGGTCGCCTGACGTTATGGGTTCTTTAATTGTTCCCCCTTAAGTTGTTTCGTTTATTGTAACATGATATGAGATGTGCCGTGAACGTGTTAGAGACACTACTTATAAGCATAAATCACGAATCTTTGCTTACTCGTATTATTTTTTGCCTTACCGTGAAAATGAATATTTAATAGGATTATACAAAGTTTTTATTTTATTTAGAAATGGCTGAAGTTAAAACTGACAAAAAATTACATTTAAAAAAATGTAAGTAAGCAATAGTAAAATCACTATAAAAAATTACATTGGACTCTCTGTCCTTTTTTTAATTGGTTTCTTTCACTTTCTTGTGTAAAACAATTCAAAAGATGTAGCATTATCCGATATACTGTTTACAAACAAATACAAAATACTTTATTCAAAAGGTACATAGATATATTACTGTTTTGATCTTTGGCCGTTTCTAATTAAAATACCTCTAGCATATTATAACACATGGCACAATAATATAGTTCAATGTTATTAAAAAAAAAAAATACATATGTCAACTTCCTAAGAGCTAAAGTCGACTTGTTAATAATAATAAGTCATCAATATTTCAATATCAACTTACTTACCTCCTATATTACAGATATACGCGTGAACTTTTTATTGGTAAACAGTGGTTTATAAAGATTAAAAATGTGTGTTTATCTGCTATTAGCTCTTCCTTTTAGTAAATAAATAAATAGCTATATTATCGTGTCATGTTTGCCGCCAGCTGGCCCACGTAACCCCACTAGAGCGATCCCCGTGGCGTCCGGCCGCCCCTTGATGTTGCGACCTCGGCTGCATGCGGCTTGTAGCGCACTATCAACTTTATGTATTACCTTGTTTATTGTAGGACGAGCCCTGGCTGAATCGTTTACCTTACGTGTTATACTTCTTGTGTGTTACCTGAAAACATTATCCAATTAGGACATTCGCTTTAGAGGAACCTACAACGATACATATTTAATTGTTTAAAACCTTCGAGGCACTTCTGGCACCTGGCGTTTTTTGCGAGGGGGGGGGGGATACACACAAGTACAGTTCTGCATACCTACACCTACCTACATACAAAACTTATACTGTCACCTGACTATAAATAAAAACACATACACATTAAAAAATTAAAAAAAAACAGCAAATAATTTGTGTACATATTACACACACAACTAATACATTGCCTAAGCTGATTGGGCATAAACTTTGACAGAGGGGAACACAGCTTAAGGCTACTCCCTTCCAGTAGGGAGGCAGTGTTGCTCGAAGTTTAAAACGCACTATAACATTACTGGCACTCAATTTAATAAAATATTTTAAAACATACTATAACCACACATATATAACAGTAGATGTCAACACTGATTCGTCAGGCCAAATATTGTTGATTGGACAGTTTGTCAATTTCAATTAGTTATCAAGTTCAACTGACAGCGTTTTACTATCTAACAGTCCCCACTGTGCGGTGGTATGAACAAAGTGGACTACCCTTATTAATATAAATGAATTAGCGAGCTCATCGTGGTCAACATTAGACAAAAAATATCATAAAATATCGTTGATATCAGCATTGACCGTCGCATCCAATATGATGTGATTGGTCATCGGTTCGATAGTTTCTAAGGTGTAAATTCGCCTGACAAGTCGTACTAGTCTAAAGGCTTTGAACTCCAAGCTTCACTAGCGCCATCTAGATATAGGAAATTTGAACTATGTTGGATTTTGATAGTCAATAGCTTACAATGACCCATCCTACAGGATTATAATGAAAAGTGTATTCTTATATTTAAAATTATGGGTCTTAAAAACCTGAAATTGAAATAAATTTATTTATATATATTTATAAAAATACGTATGCAAGAACAATACTCTATTTTAACGGAAAATAGATGAATATAACAGCCAGAATTCATCATACATTAAAACAGGTTATACAATGTATGAGCTTCTTGTGCATGACCTAAAGTTGATCGTGAGTTCTACCATAAGACTAAATTACTTGCAGACATGACACATATCGTTCCGTACTTGTGTGAAATGCAGTGATGGTTTCAGACTATATGGATTATATTCTATTAGCCTTTGTGGCTCTCGCGTCTTTATATGTCACTGAATTTGAATCACAAAGGCCTGTGTTCCTTACTAGTTCAGTAGGCATGGACAAATGACCCCTTTTCAGATGGCTTTGACAACATAACATAAAGTAAAAAAAAAAAGAAACAAAACAGAATCATTGAGTTAGTATCCCATAGTTCCCATCCCACACAAGTCTCGAACTTACTTTGGGGCTAACTCAATCTGTGTGATTTGTCCATATTTATTTATGTAGTGCTTTCTTCTATATCCACAAGATTGATGTATAGTATATATTAAGAAATAGTATTTATCCATGTGGCTAGCTAATAATCTATCTGTACCTACTAGTTTATCTATTTGTTTAAAAAAAAGTCAGTATATTTACGAGTTTGAGAGAGAAGAAATCTGCAAAATTATTTACCAATTTCATCACATTATTTCAGCTGTTTGTCCATTCCCTAATGTCCCTTACCTTTTTAGAAAGGAACAAGGTTTTTAAATAGCGGTATAGTGTCATGTCTGGTGTATGGTACCGTACCAGAGAGTGTTTAGTCTCATGGAGCGTCCCTGTGGCTGTTACAGGTGAGCCAGCCCGCGGCCGCGCCGCCGTCGCTCGGTTTCGACGTTTTCACCGAACTAGACCCCCTCGGCACCGGCCGAAGCAAACCTTACGTTGACAAAAAACTCTTCTTTCAGGAGCTCAAAAATCCGCCAAAGAAAGTGCTCAAAGACCTCGTTCAGCCGCAGTCTCTCGTGTCAGACGCGCCATTGGCGGTCGGTAGCGAATTGCCCGACTACGGGCCGGCCACGACTATGACGTCACTGACGAGACATTCGGGCGGCTCGGTGACGGTCGCGAAACCTCTTTTCACCGGGAATATGTTCGCGGCCGATCCTTTCGCGGAAACTGATCCGTTCGATAACACGGATCCGTTCGATTCGTTCAAGGATGACCCGTTCACGACTATGCAGGAGTTTCCGCGGGTGTCGAGGTCGGACGAGATAAAGAGCCGGTTCGCTAGGGAGGGGGCGGATAGAGCTGAGAGTGTCGACAAGAATGTGTTCAATGGACCGCTGCAGGTGACGCTGCCGCCGGAGCCGGTGCCCAAGTCGCCGAGACTGCAAAGACAGGTAATATAGTATACCTTGATTGTTTCTATTTTAATATAATAGGATATGTTAAATCTATCTTTAGCATTCGAAAATAGTAGATTGTATCACAAGGAAGCAAAATAATATTTTTACGGCAAGGGCGATTTTTGAATCCAGAGTGGAGTGAAGGATTCTTTAATAGAATCCTGAACGGCGAGAGGGATTCAAAGTACATCGCCCAAACCAAAAATATGTTTGCGCCCGAATGATAGCCAGCTTACCAGCCAGCGTTTTATTTTTCATAATATGTGCACTCGGCATGACCGTATTGTTTTGTTCCAAATTTGAAACTCATTATTGCCCGCTAAAAAAACCCTATCGAAAAAGACTTACTTTGGTCCCCCTTTTAGAGCAGCAAAGTTGAACATTTCGAATAGAAGGGATGAAAAAACCTTTGTAAGCCTTGTGGACTCCAGCTAAAAGAAGACTACTCTCTCATTTTTGTGGAGGTTAGATGTGTTGATGACGATTTGAGATGGTTACCTTAAAAAAAAAACGAGTTGAGGTGGAACTACGGCTTCAAAGCCTTAAGACTTGTCTAATCTAAGATGATAATTTTAATAGCAGTACAAAATATGGACAATATGGAAGTGCGACAGAGACTTACAAGAAAATGAATGCAATCAAATTATGCACCGATCGAATTTATCAATGCAAGTAATTTTCTAGAACACCGACATCAGCATCACATCGACAGCCAGACCTCGCGCATCCGGCCTTTCAACGAGCGGCAGTTCTCCCCCTCCCCCACTTCCTCCTAAGAAGCCAGCTGACGTCATCGCCGTCCGCCCCCCACCTCGGCCCCCGCACGACCACGAAGATCCGCCGGATTTGACCACTTCCGGTGTAATGTCGGTGACGTCATCGCTAAGGACCATTTCGCCGACGTTGCCTGGTCCGCCTTTGCCGAGACCCGCTAGGAAGAAAGAACCTTTGGTGAGTATTTTTAGCACCTTTACAATATTGTAGTTATGTAACTGAAATAATACAATTATTGTTTGTGCTAGTTTGTCTTACCTAGATTTATTGGAAAGTGATATTGAGCCCTAATAATAATAATTATATGACTCTTATTGCATTAAAATTAATACAGCAATATTGCAATTTGTAACTACAGGGAACTATAATTTAATATGTTTACAATTAACTTCAGATCCAGAACCTTAATTACATAAGACGGATTTTTGATAACTTGTGTTTTCAGTGAATAATGATTTTTAACTGATGGTGGCGCTAGTGTTCACCAAGACATCGTCTTAATTCCTCGTACCTCACCTTAAACTGATTCAAGCTATGTTCAATATTTGATTTTAAGATGTAACGACGCGACCAAGAACTTATACTTTTATGCCCTAACGGTTAGGCATGTTTGTTTCTAATAGTGATTTGTAAAACCTTACTGTACAACATGTTTACAAGTAATAATTTTTTTTTTGTAGTTTTTACGGCCATGGAATCTAGTCCTTTAAGACTTTTCTTGAATTTATTAATCTTCTTCAGTCCTACTTAAGTCAGGCGAGTCAAAAAGTCAAGTCAATAGTCAAGTCCAGTCAAGTAAGTAAGTCTAGTCAGAGTCAGATGGCTAAGTGAAGCGGTGGAAAATTTTCACTTAGCTATATCATGGAGATTTTGGTGACAAAGATAAAAAGTCACGTAATCTACACTGTACCACTTCGCAACACTCACGCTTGTTCACGAACACTTTGCGAATAATAATCCACCAATATTATGCACAAACACTCGAAAAAACCTAAGTTTTGGAAATTAAATACAGCGCGGGCATAGTGACAATTTTCTTTCCCTCCAAAAAACTTACAATAATTTTTTTTTTATAATCCATACTAATATTATAAATGCGAAAGTCTGTCTGTCTGTCTGTCTGTCTGTCTGTCTGTCACCTCTTCACGGCTAAACTGTTGGACCGTTTTTGATGAAATTTGGCAGGATGTAGTTAACGACCTGAGATAAAACATAGGCTACTTTTGGGCGCGATATAACCGAGTCCCACGCGGGCGGAGCCGCAGGGAACAGCTAGTTTCTTTATAAATGAATTGTAATTTGTCAGGCGGACCGCAGCACGAAGCCGCGGCTGTCGTCGGCGTCGGCCTCCCTGGCCACCAACAGCAGCGAGGAGGAGTACCTCACGCCCGCGCCGCCGCCGCTGCCCGCCGCCAGACGGTTCGACATCACCCTCAGCCAACTGCTCACCTGCGGCATGGACGAGCTGGCTGCCAGGTATCCTCGCGAACACCCTGTACCCCTAGTATGAGTTTTTCTTAACGCAGACGCTAGCGACTGCGTTAGGATTTTGTATGGAATTTCTTAGTTGCCTTACTATCCGCCAGAGGCGCTGTACAGGTTTGTCATACTAAACGCAGACGCTAGCGACTGCGTTAGGAAAAACTCATACTAGGGGTACTGATCAGAGGTTTGGCGCGAAGGTGAAAGTGACGAGTGACTGTTGTAGATATTTTCCAAAATTTATGTTTTTTACATCAGAAGGTCGCAGGCAGACGCTGGATGCAGGCCACTTCCAACCGGTCGTTTTGGAAATCTTTGGGGGAGACCTACGTCCAGCAGTGGACGGCCTGCGGCTGAAATGATGATGATGATGATTTTTTTTTCGAGTATTTGTGCATAATAATGGTGGATTATTGTTCGCTAAGTGTTCGTGAACAAGCGTGAGTGTTGGAAAGTGGTACAATGCCGTATAAGTTACTTTAATCCTTGTCCCAAAAATCTCCAAAGATAATGCTTAGTGAAATTCTTCCACCGCTTCACTTAACCATCTGACTAACTTGACTTGAATTAATGAAGAAATATCAAATAAAACTTGATACTGGCAAAAATAAGCTATGAGTTTGATTGCCAATTGTGGATTAATTCCACAACCGAAAAACAAACTGTCTGTACCGGACATGATGGCGCCACATGCACAAAGCTATATGAAGTTTTCTTAGTTCAGTTTTAAGCCACCGGAACAGAAAACTTTGCATTTCGAGAGTATAATAATATTAATTATAGCTAGATAGCCATGTAGTCTATATAGATACAAATAATTAGATTTAAATAATTAAATCAAATTATTTGTATCTATAGCCTTTTATAATGAGAGTGACGCTGGATATTTAAAATGAAATCGAGTATTTGTTTTATTAAATAATTTAAATGTGAGAAATAAATGTATTTGCCATTTATAAACTGCTTTTTATCGGCAGGTTACGGGTTCCCGCAACAACGTTATCTTCGATGACACTTCCACAACTCACAGAGTACCTTAGATCCTATTTAGCTGCCGACAACGATAGAGCGGTGTGTATATATTTATCCACCTAAAAATCACTGTCTATATCATTTCGGTTTGTTCTTAGACATAAAGCATCATGAACCAAAAAAGTATATTAAATATGTTTGTAAATAAATCTAGAATCCAATCAAGTTTACGATTTCCGAATGACAAATTTATCAAAAGATCTATTGTCTATTCATATAGTCTATTGTCTGTTTATCGTGCCACACATAAATAAGGTACCTATTAGTAAAATATTGTTTCAGCATATCAACGTAGATCCCACATTCCGAACCGAGAAAGAAAAACAAGTTATTATACCCTCCTCTATAACGATACCAGACAAACCAGCGCCCTCAGCGCCACCTATCTCTGAATTCCCAACTCAATTCGAAGACAACTTCGCCCCTCCCGCAGAGCCCGACACTTTCGTCGCTAATTTCGACGATTTCGACAAGAAAGCCAGTTCTTCGTATGATCGATACGCTGCATTTAGAGAAATACAAGAGCAAGAACTAATAGCTAAGTCTATATTAAACCCAGACCCACTACCCGAAACTGAATCGAAACAAGATTCAGACGAAAAAGAAGAACTAGCAGCTATCAACGATCTGAGGCGAGTGAACGAACAAAAAGATATCGAAATTAAGGAAACGTCCAAAAGTCCACTAAAATCGCTCGACGAATTAACTTTAGACTCATTCAATATGTTTAGGAATTCAGTCAGTCCGAAACCTTCGCAGATAGATGCTAAAATAGAAGACATCAAATCAGTTATGAAGACTTTACAGATAGAAAAGTCTAGACGGAGCGTCTCGCCTAGGGATAATGGGAATGTGGAGTCAAAACGGGAAGATATTAATGACGCCGCTCATGTAACGCAACGTAATAACGATAGGTACGCAGCGTTACGTGAAATAACTATAACGGAACCTCCACAAGACGAATTCGAGTCTTTACCTCCAGAAGTCCCTAAAGAGCGTAAGAAATCAGATGAGAAATCAGACGGTTTTGACAATTCGGACTTCTTCGACTGTATAGATAATAGTTCTCTCTCGTTTTCGCATGTAGAGGATGCGTTTAGAAAGAGTCCAATGATAGTGAAAGAGAGGGAAGAGCCGCCGATTGTTGAAAAGAAGATAGAAGCAGAAAAGAAGGAGGTGCAGGTTGAATTGACTCCAGTGAGGAAGTTGCAGCCGCCAGCGAGGTTGTCTACTGAATCTATTAGTGATGTCGCTAGCGGCTCTTCTCCGGATACTAAAGGTACTTTATTGTAACTTTTTTTAAATTTACCCTTAAATATTATATACAATCATTTTGACAATTACAGAAAAATACCTTGTTTTAAAATGTTCTTATTATCTAGTATTTTTCTAAAAACGTGTACAGATGTGTTTCAGTAATTTATTTTTTTCCTCTTGCTCGAAAATAGCTTCATTATTTAAAAAAACAGTACGTCAATAGACTCATTGCTGGCTTAAGATAACAATGTTATTAATAGTACATTACTGTCGAGACCAGAAATGAAGCCATTTACGGCTGAGTTATATTGCAAGGCCGAAGCGCAGCTGAGGCCTTGCCAAGTGCTTTTAAAGGACGAGGCGAAGCCGAGGCCTTTTAAAAATACGAGGACGTTAATTGCAATTTCGGCCGAGGCTTGTATAGTACTTTACTTTCTCTGAAATCCTCTTGAGACGAAACAACACCATTTTACTTCCTCTTGCTCGGAAATAGTATCATTATTTAAAAAAAAAACAATACGTCAATAGACTCATTGCTGGCCTAAGACAACAATGTAATTAAAAAAAAAAATGTTTACTAGTCATAGCCGTTCATGTGTTTAGTAAAATTGTATTTTTGTACATTGAACAGGATGACAGTTCGTACTGAGGGTTTCAGATTATCAAAACTATTACCTTTCTAACAGAGAAAGTGTCGTCGGCGCTCGTCCCCCGCGCGGGCGGCGGCGGGCGCGCGGTGGGCGGCGGCAGCGGCGGGCGGTGGGCGGTGCTGGGCGCGGCCGCGTCCCCCTGGTCCTCCGACTCGCGGGACTCGGAGCCGAGGCCTAGGAGGCATCAGGACCGAGACCACATAGGTATGGTTATTACTAGCTTTCGCCCGCGTGACTTTCCTGCGGGAACAGTGCTTTTTCCCGGAATCAAAGGTACCCTATGTCTTTCTCGATAATTCTAGCTGTGTGTATGCGTAATTTTAGGAAGATTGGTCAAAAAGAACGGGCGTGGAGAGGTAACAAACAACAAATAAACAAACAAATATAAAAACTCAATTTTGCATTCATAATATTAATTGGGATATTTATTTGTGACTGTTAAAAACTATGCTGTTCGAGCAAAGCACCGTACATCTATGATAAGTCAGCATCTTTACGCATTCGCCTCATTATAACAAAATTGTATTCAGTTCGCTATCTGATATCAAGATTGCCGCGCGTTCTCATAACCCATCAAAATACCAATACTTTTAGTGACAGTTTTTACCAATATAGCGTAATTTTATCAGTTTAACAAGTGACTTTCATTTACCAGAACTTAACCAACGATTCAAACCCGTTCATGGTCCTTCGAGCCGGATTGTTATCGGTACTGATTTATTTATTTTTGACGTGACAGCGTCTAATAACTCGATACTACGGGCTGCATGCACGAAAAAGATGACGGCAATGTCCTGTTACGCTCATTGTCGCGTTCCGCAAGCGAAAGCGCGTCACGAACGAGAAAGAAGCGTCATCGGCTCGAGCGATCGGCTCAGTTCGGTTCGTGCTGCATCTATCTTCCACTCCTGTGTATTATACTACTGTAATGTTTGACGTTGTCACGTCAAACTACCGTCCGTAAACCGACTTTACTGACAACCAATTTTTTTAATTTTAATTTTGTGTTAATTATGATTACACTGTACATTACTTGTTTCCGACACAATGCATTTTGTTATGGAATAAATTAATTAATCGCTATAGCAGTTTCCCGTGAGAGATGACCGGTAAGGACGTGTTGACTTAAAAAGACTTTTATAGCATTTATAAATTTTTTCAACTTCTTTAGACTTTAGCCGAAATATTAAGTCTTGTGAGATTTTATCTGAACTGAAGCAATGAAAAAACTAAGCCAAATTGTCTTGAACATCTCCAAGTGACAAAGAATGAAGTCAATAAAAATTTACTAAAAACAGTAAATTTTTCACCATTTCACAAAAGTATAAATAAACCCTTACTAGATCACTTCTGTTTGTATGTCAAACTTTATTTTCTGAGGAACTCGCATAAAAGTATCAAGATGAAATTCATTACATATACTCAGGCCTACGGGTTTTTTTAATTATGCGTAAATAATGAATAAACACATCAATAATGTTATTAATATATCTCCATAATTATGTAATTTTTAAAGAGCATTTAATTAATTACAGACACCACGCTCACTTATTTCTACCTGTTAATAGTCACTTTCTGCGCGCAAATTGAGTAAACGCATAAAAAAAAGTAATGAATTCATTATTCGATACCGGCGTTCCTACGTACACATTTTTTTTTTCTTTTTTTATGCAATCTTGCAATCAGCCTTTCTGGCTATGAGCCTACATACACAAGTAATAAATACCCGTACGTAAGTACAATATGTATGACAGGCGCTTTAGGTTGGTTCAATGCTCTGTGTATGTCGCAGTTCACACGTCATCGTCGTCCCGCGACGTGTCCCCGTGGGACGAAGAGCCCGCCACTACCATCCCGCGCACCGCGCTCAGACACAGGGATCGCGACTCCAGGTAAAACTGACAGCATCGTATTCAACGCACAATCAGTAAAATTGTTTTTTTTTGTGGAACAGATCACATCTAGATAAAAGCCAAGTTTTTTTTACTGTCTAGTCTACATTTTCTACGGACATGTTTCAAATTAATTTATTTTTTGAACATAGGTAGCACAGTAGATGGTATGCAAGAGCGGTTGTTTATTAATATTGCTTTCAAGTCATAAAGGTTTTTGGTTGTCTGTGTAATTGGGTTGTTTTTTTTTTTTGACGTTACAACGTCTAATAACTCAATACTACGGGATGACGTCATTGTCGCGTTACGCTCATTGTCCCGTTCCGCAAGAGAGAGAGGCATGAAGGATCCGTAAACCAACTTTACAGACAACCAATTTTTTTTTGTGTACCTGTAGGTTTGTGAACAAGGGTGATTCCTGTGCTTTTAAAAATAGTAACAAAAACTTGGTAGATTCCTGTAAAAACTTTGAAAAATAGTAGTAATTTGGACTCTAAAATTATTAAATTTAAGATACCTAGCCTTCAAACTACAATTAATCGACGAATGAAATTTCAGACACAATTCATCCGGCTCAAGAGAATGTCTAGACAGCGGTAGTGGCAGAGAAAAGGACAAACTACGGGACAAGCGGGACAGAGCAGACCGGGATCTCAGCAGAGACGGCCGGGATTCGGGAAGGGATCGGCGGGATTCGGGCAGCGGTCGCGACCGGAGGGATAGCAAGGTAAAGCAATAAGTTTAAGATAAATTAAGGAATATAACAGATCTGGATCTGAGAAGAGAAGCGGGATTAGAGAAGGGATCGGTGGGATTCGGGTAGCAGTCGGACTCGGAGAGAAAGCAAGGTTGTGACGACACTAGCGACATAACAAATGTCTACTAAGATGCACAACAGATGGCGCTAAAAGTTACTCGTTTTTAGCGCCATCAGAATAACATACAAGAAGTTACTATAAAAATCAAAATCGCGCTGGTAAAGTTTCAACGGATTGGAGCAATATATAAACAACCTCCAATTCTTAAGATGAGTTACGGAATATCTGGGATGATATAATAGATTGAGTCGGAAAAAGGGGTTCGAGTAGAGGTATTGAGTCATATCCTGTACAAAGTGCGGTCCCGTATACCACTGTATACTCTTCTCCTGAGTCTTTTTTATGCGTCTTCGGAGGCCTGCGAGCAGCGATTTTGGTATTGTGTTCTTTCAGTGGAATATAATCTTTTCTTTAAACATTACATTGTTAATAAGTATTTTTTTATGTATTAATTCAGGAGAGAGAGCACAGAAGAGACCGCCGAAGTCGCGACAGAGACAGCGATACGTGGGAGAGAGAGAGGGGATATAGAGAGCGGGACTACCGGGACTCGCGCAGCAGGGAGCGAGGGAAGGACTACCGGCATCGCAAGCCCAGGCATTGTTACGACGAGGAAGACGAGTGAGTAGTATCTAACAGAGAGAGACACAAAACATGGGTGTGAGAGAGAGAGAGAGAGAGCGGGACTACCGGCATCGCAAGCCCAGGCATTGCTACGACGAGGAAGACGAGTGAGTAGTATCTACAGAGAGAAAGAGAGACAGCAAAGGCTTAGGTGTAAACTCGCACTCAGCGACGACAATTGAAATTCGTTCGAGTTTACACCAAACGTGGGACATAGAGAGAGAGCGGGACTACCGAAATCACAAGCTCTTGCAGAAGACATTTTTTTAATTGGTTTCTAATCTTAATGGCACTAAAAATACATAAAATTATTATTATTATAAAATTTATTTTTTTCTTCAAAATGAAAATGATAATAACCTATCGCAAGAAGGGAGCACCTACAGACATTTGTTCTAAGTAGTCTAATCTGATTACAGTTACATGATAGTTAAGAAGTACATAGGATAATCATATCAGCAGGAGGATGTCGGATAGAGACCCAAAATCTAATATATCGACAACTGATTAAAAGTTATTAAGTGACAAAACAAACATAGTTATTGTTCACTCACTTGAATGTACTATAAAAAAGCAATCAATAGTTATTAAGCGAACTACTGCTAAGTATGACTTACTGTATGTTTCTCACCCATGTGTGTGGTGGGAATCGCCGAATGGGGAAATCATGACATAGGCGATGCGGCTAGTAACCCATCACTATTGATTTCCTGTTTCAACTACCATTATGCTAAACGTGGCCTAAGGTCTTATGGCTCTAGGCTCTGTCTACCCCGTATGGGATAAAGACGTATATATGTATGTATGTATGTGTGTGATGAGAAACCTTCAGGTCCGAAAAGTTGAATTTGCAAAATGTTGAATTTACAAAATATTGCATTCACATTAACATATCAAATGAAATTAAATTATTTATTTTTGATATAGATTATTATACTTATTGATGTCATAAAAATGTAACAGAACTTACCTAGTTTAAATCGAAACGTATGTTCATATGACTTTTGTCTTTGCAGTTACAGTGACGGCTGTGGGTCAGGTCGTTCGTCTCCAAGAGATCGATGGCCCGACCAGCGGTGGAGAAGAGACGGTTAGTTGAATTTTACTTTTTCACTCTATAAATTGTCACTTACTTACTCGTGCAGTAAACACAAAAATACTGGGAGATTACCTTCAACTGTTTTAGCAGGCCTAAGAGTGTACTAGTGAGGAAGCAAGATGGCGCAATACGTAATGTATTAGGTGACTTTTACGTGTACAAAATGAGGCCATAAATAAACGTGATTGAACCAGAGCCGTATGAATAGTAATTTTAATAATAGTTCTTATATAAATTGTACCTTTACAGAAAGAAATTATGGTTCCTTGGGATGGCGCGAGACGAGACGAAGAGCGGAACTGAGGCAAAGTGAGGACCCTAATGAGAGAAGGTAAAGTTGAAAATGCGAAAATACATGTATAAAAAAATGTCCATTACTTCAAGGCAAAATTGACTATTCAATTTCCCATTTGTTATTTTTTTTTGGATATATACTTGTTTACTGAAAGAGACAATAATAATAATTCCAATAAAGCTGGAGACTGGAGTTATTCAGAAGTTAGTACCATATCACTACATAGTATAAAACAAAGTCGCTTTCTCTGTCCCTATGTCCCTATGTATGCTTAAATCTTTAAAACTACGCAACGTGATGCGGTTTTTTTAATAGATAGAGTGATTCAAAAGGAAGGTTTTTATGCCCATGCGAAGCCGGGGCGGGTCGCTAGTTAATAATATAATTCTCAAAAATCCACAGATACGGCTCAACGTTAGGCTGGCCGGGACGCCGTTCCGGCACGGGGTCAAGACGAGAAACGGAGCGAGAACCGCGAGAAACAAGGGAAGGGCGAGAAATACGGGAAGCGAGGAGGCGCGTCCGGCGAGAAATGCGAGAGGCGCGGGAATCTCGGGAGCGGCGGGACTACCGTTTCTCGAGTGATTTCTCGCCGCGAGATCGGGACCATCCTTCGCCATTTGACAACGATTTCCATGATACGCCCACCTCGGCGACCAAGAAACGGGCGCCGTATTCTAGTTTGGAAGGAACTAGGTAAGAATATTGTTCTAACGCATTTTCTTTATTTAAAACTCAAATGAACAAATTATTTTTAAAAAAGCCTGGAGATATTGAAGACTTAATGATTTTGTCATTCTCTAACAGCCATTCATACAATTTTCGATGTGATTATACAAATTTGTTGTCTTTTTTTTTTGTCATGTCATGTTTTTAATATAAGCTCAGATTAAATCCTCAGCTGCACCATATATTAATTTACGAATAAAATGCTGTAGTAGTTGCCAATCGGTTTTCAGTTAGTATCGCCAATCACGTTTCATTGCTGACAGCGTGATTTTGAAACCCTCATTTTCAGATTCGTGTTCGACCCAGAGGACGCCACCGCATCTCCCCTCTCCGCCAGCAGCACCCGAGCACGAGGCGATGCCGACTCGCCCGCAACTCGTTTCCGATTCGATTCCGATTCGATATCCCCACGCTCGATGTTCGAAGACGACTTCACTACTATTTCCACGCCCAGAGGTCGAACGGCTTCCATAGCTGAAGAGGACGAAAGCGACGTTCCGCCATTACGAACTAAGACCCAACCCGCCCATAGAGATATAAAGAAATCGGAGTCGGTGAATATATTTACTCGCGAATCGGATCCGTTCGAAGGCGACGCGTTCTTTGCGTGCACAGGGTCGGACCGTGCGGCGCGACGAGACAATTGGCCCGCGGATTTTCAAGGGTTCCATCGAGCCTGAGTACGCGCTGTGAGGTTTGTAACTCTAACCTAAAATGGCCGCCGCGACGATACACAACAATCTTAAGCTACGCTGAACCCTAAAGAACAGTATGCGATGCTTAAGCGTTCAGTTTTCTGCGATAAATTGTGTCTCGATCTTTGAAAAGTTTACTTGTTTCAGCTTTGTAGAACGTCGTCTCTGTCACTCAGTACTTAAAGAATTGCTTTCACGTCATTCTTCGTTTAATACAGCCGCGTGCGAAAGAAACAACGCTGTGCTAAGCCGAAAATAATAAAGAACATTATTATGTAGCTGTTTGAAATAGACAAAGTTATTTATCGCAGAATTCTGTACGGTCATCAGCAGTACTATGACTTCCATAAGCTATCCAAAAACGATTGTGAGCGAGAGGTCGCCTTACATAATGTAATGCGCCATCTCGCTTACTCGTTTTTGGATCGTTTGTAAATGTCATAGTAACCCCCATGATGTGCAGTGGGCGCCATCTTGTTTACGATTAGCGGCGCGGTCATTGAACTGATGCTCCTGAAGTCTATTCGCGCTCGATTCTATGAATCTTCGAATATTTGCTTCGTTTTAATTTAAATGCATTTTTAATATACGTATTCTAAGAATTTTATTTTTAGATTAATAAAATTTTATGAATGAACGGGAATAGACAAACGGTTGGAATCATTATTGCACATGTGCTGCACCAAACTCAGAGTACTGAGTTTGGTACTTGTATAGTACGTATTTAGATCGAACTAAAACATATTATATGGTGTTAACACAGTACGTATTTAGATCGAACTAAAACTTATAATATATGGTGTTAACACTGACAAATGTTTGGCCGATTAGTGCGTGTGCTGCGATGGTTATAAAGTTTCAGACTGAACTCAGCGGACAATGGCGGTCTTGCCAGTACGTTAAAATTAGAATAATTCATGGATCTCGTATACTAAATCTGTAGCGATCCCTACCTGCGAGCGGCTGAAATTCTATATTTTATTATAAAGGACCTGAAGCAACCTTTATGTTTAGGTAAGTTAATGCGCTTATTACCGCTTGCCACTCGAAATTACATCTAGTCCAATTAAAGTCAAAATTAAGTAATTTTCTGTTATAAAATATAGGATTTCAGCCTACTTCTGTGTCTAATATTTCCGATGTGTTTAATATTTTCTCGAATAAAAGTCATAATTATACGCCGGTATATTATTATCTAGTGCATAGGTATAGTTAAGCTGTATACCCATTGACCATATTCGCCCTAGTATTATGTTAACTATATGAATTGGGACGATGCGCGTTCGAGTTTGTATAGGCCTTAAGTGGCAACCTGTGATAAGTAATCAACGCCCTATTATGACGTTTTGTTAATGCTTCTGTACCGTAATGTGATATTAATATTTGCTATTATTATCAAATTTTCAAACAATCATGAATTATTTTTAACTAAAGTCATTTTTATTGTGATGAGGTTAGAATTCATATTACAACGCTTCGAATAATTGTACTATAGGTTTCTGTATTTTTTTGCCACTTTATTAAATAAATTGTTTCTGAAAAATTCGAGTGTTGGTTTAGCATTCTCTGACACTAAGGTGTGCAGGAACAATTGACCTTATATACTAATTCTAAATAATAAACTTTCCAACTTACATATTTTATGGCAAATACGGACCGAGAAACCTAGATCATGTGTACTTGATAAATTCCTTCCAGAATTTTAAGCATTCCTTTTTAAAACGGACAGCACTTTCTTATAGTAGTTTTGTACATTTGGCTATTAATTTCTTAATCAAAGATCCCCGACTTCATATGGAAAAAGAGCCGATGGTCTGCAATAAATTAACACATTTATAAAATCTATATAATATTATATAGCTACCAATCAAAAATATCGGAGATTGAAAGTAATTCCTCCAAAGAAAATGCTTTCAATTTTAATATCTAAATTATTAATACTTATCTTTATATAATTAGTTTCTGACTGTGATGTTATATTTAATTTCTCGTGTTTAATAACAGTAATCAAGAATTCTGTTTCGGCATTTAGTACACATTCGAGCATTTAGTACACACTATGTAATTATATACTGATAGCAATAAAAAGCACAGTAGATATCACACCAACTACTTTCTTAATCGCAATTTCTGAAATATTGAGAAACTGTAGTCTTATTGGCAGCTAACAATTTTGTTTCAAAGCGAAATACGAGAATTTGCAATACATATGTCTTCTGAATGTATTTAACCAACATTGGATGTACCTAATAAATGAATGTATTTGGGCACAAAATGTATAGTATTATTCTGTTTTTTTAATTGAAATTGTAAATATTTTGCTATGGAGTGGTAATTTTGATATATGCGTGTAAATAACTTTAATAAAATCCAATAATTTCTGTGGTGTACTAATTTTATAGTAATTTATATTACCATTAACACAGATTTGTGGATTAACTGTTATTCGTACGAACGGCTCTTAGTTTTAACTTCCTATATTTAGTTTCCCGTTGACTGTATTCAAATCTTGCAAGTTAAGTCTCCAACTTGTTGGCCTACATCGAATGAGATGGCGTTATGATAAGTATGGTTTTATGGAGATTTTTGCCATGCATTTGTTATTCACAAGAGTAAACTTTTAGTTCAAAGGCTTTAAATTGATTTTTTTCAAAGGTTGGTAAAACTCGACTTTTACGAGAAAAAGATGCTTCCAAAAGCTGCCGCACTGCGTTATATAAACTGCGCTAATTTTATTGTATGTTGGCAAGAAATCAAATAGGAATAAACTCCAATGGATCATGTGTAAATGCATTTCATTTTTCAAGACAATTTTTACATGCTTTTAAACAACGGAGAATCATCTAATAACTCCCTTTATTTTTACAACTTTTATCAGTTATATGTATATTGTATGTACAGTATATATATATTGTGTTTATATTATTTTACAAAGTTAACACGTTACATTTTTATTAAAATGAAATAAAAGCCATTCTATATAATTTATTATATTAATACATTAGTGGTATTTGACTTATAAAGTGCTGTGGAATAAATAATCCTGTTAGCGTCAATTAAAATTCTTTATTTCGTTTTTTAACTTACTGATTTAATGATAATGAGACGTGCAAAATGGTTTGTCCGCACTTGAACACAATATCGCCTTTTATTGTCTGCGTTTCCACTTTGGACCTTGGCGAGCGGACTTAATTAACCAATCACGATGCTCGAGTGAAAATTTGTGATTGGTCAATCCGTAGTCCGGTTCATTCCCCTCCGCCCAATTTCACGTCCTTGGAAACGCAGCCCTATGTATGAACTAGCATATGTTTCGAACTTATTTTAAAAAGACAGAACGAAAGAGCAACATGTTGCGAAACATATCTGCGATGCGTATGGTAGTGCGAACAATCTGACATGTCACATCTGTCCAATTTATAAAAAATGCAAGAGAATGTTTTGTGTCTCTCTTAGGTACTCTGTCAAATATTCACAATAACTTGTGAACTTATCTAACGATGAAGTCCAAAAATATTTTAAGTGAAAACGTCGGTTCATTATATATTATACTAGCTTTTGCCCGCGGCTTCGCCCGCGTGAACTTCCCTCGGGATCTTTTTCCTGGGATAAAAAGTATCCTATGTCCGTCTCCTGGCTCTAAACTACCTCCCTGACAATTTTCAGCTAAATCAGTTCAGCCGTTCTTGAGTTATAAGTGGAGTAACTAACACGACTTTCTTTTATATATATAAGACTAGCTGTTCCCCGCGGCTCCGCCCCGCGTGGGACTCGGTTA
The DNA here is from genome assembly GCA_947044815.1 of Apomyelois bistriatella. Classification (NCBI taxonomy): domain Eukaryota; kingdom Metazoa; phylum Arthropoda; class Insecta; order Lepidoptera; family Pyralidae; genus Apomyelois; species Apomyelois bistriatella. The sequence continues at coordinate 4,004,345 of OX345705.1, forward strand.
TATCGCGCCCAAAAGTAGCCTATGTTTGACCTCAGGTCATTAACTACATCCCTACCAAATTTCATCACAATCGGTCCAGCCAGTTAGCCGTGAAGAGGTGACAGACAGACAGACAGACAGACAGACAGACTTTCGCATTTATAATATTAGTATGGATGTTCAATGAACAACTGGCATTATTATAAAACATAATACATCTAAATCAAATTGTATGTCTTGAAGTATTGAAACTCGTGATTCGAACTGTGTTTTTTTTTTTCATTACTCTGTGATATTTTTTTATTGTGATCGTATTTTTGTATGTCATAAAAAACTTACGAATTATTAACCTTCTTGGACCGATTAAGTGAATGTATGTATTTTGTTTTTTTTTTACTAGGATTAATTTATATAGAATCATGTCTATTAATAACGTTCACTATAACTAATACGAGTATAATTCTATACCTACAACACTATACACTGGCATATTTTTATAAGTAGTAAGCGTTGTAGGTCATTTTCTTTTTCATATCGATTATTAATGAACAAGCCGGATACGTTGTATAAACTTTTTTACATATTTACAGAAACTGAGTGCGGATCATCAAATGAACAAATTATTTATTATGAATAAATTTATAGCCTTATAGATAAACATGAAAGTAATAAACGTATGTATTCACGCAAACTATTGTTACCTACATCTAGTGACGTAAAGTCAGTTTTGTATTAAAACAAGTTTTTGTACATAACTAAACTAGTTAGAAAAATAATTATGTGCAATTATTACCACCTCTATGGCGCAATACCAAAGGTATTTATGTTCTGTAACTGTTGTGTAAAATACTCGGAATTATTAAAATTATAACGAAATGATTTAAAATACGTGTTGTTTGATTTTTTGTTATTAATTGATTATTAAATGCAAATCTTATATAATTCTCAGTTGAACATAGTGTGAGCGAGACAAAACCATAAAGATATTAGAGAAATGTAAGTTTGTCCAGGGGGGTTACTATTCTATCGTATCTTAAAACTGCAAGTTCCAGTGAGTAAGCGAGACAGCACGATACAAGATGTAATGCGACATCCCCCTTACTCACTGGATCTAGCATGGTTTTAAGAGATGGTGGTAAGCCACCAGCTCACACTTAGGTGTTTTAATTCAATTTCTTCGTAGGTTGGAGCATCGATACAATATTTATTACTAAGTAATATTACATAGTAAATCGATAAAATATTACTAAGTAACGATTTACTAAGTAATATTTTATCGATGGTTGGACTTATTCCCCTTGGGTAGATATTTTACTTAGGAATTCGAGTTCGGTAATAATATATGGTAACTTATGTTGGTACCTACTATTTTATTTATTCAGTTCAAATCTACAATAAGCACGTGACATTCCAGGTGTTGCAGGCCTCCATGGCCTATAGTGACCACTTACTATCAGGAAGGACATATGCATGTTTGTCTTCGAAATTGTATAAAAAGTATGATAAAATAATAATAATAACGACCTCATTTGATACAAAGATCTAGGTATGAAAAAAATGTAGAAGAAATGTTTTCGGTCATTGATGACATGAGTTTGTGACAAGTTTCATTGTGAATTCGTTAAGTATTTATTTCATAAATATTTCTGAAAACCGTCGCGCTTTCTACGCGCTGATTATCAAATGACATTATATACTTATTTAAAGTATTTATTATAGGTAAGTTGGCAATTTGGCATCCAACTACTGTCTTTGCGGTTACTAGGGCTATCGGACTAGTTGAAACTATACCTAACGCCTAAAGAAATACATTTCAATGTTATTTCTACAATAGAAGTAGTTAAGTACCTGTATTATATAGCTGAGAAAAGGTGTTTTTTTTAATAGGTTTTCTGTTCATGAGATACTATGTCTTTCTTGACATACAGAGACGAACAGCCGACGTTTACCTTAAGGTGGTACCTCGGTGAACACTAGCGCCACCGTCATTTAAAAATCATTACCCACTGAAAACACAAGTTATCAAAAATCCCTCTGCTGTAATTATGGTTCTGGATATGAAGTTAATTTTAATCACATTCAATTATTAAATTATAGTTCCATATAGTTACTAATTGCAAAACTGCTAAAAGTGGCCGTTTTAAGTAATAATGCAATTTGTAACCAGGGAATTATAATTTAATAATTGAATATGATTAAAATTAACTTCAGATCCAGAACCTTACCTTGTTCACCGAGGTATCACCTTAAGTACTTACCCGAGAACACTGTGTTTAGGGCATCAAAAGCCAGAACTACTACCACACATGAGTAGGTAAGTGAGATGTCGCCTTACATCATGTATTACGACCTCCGTGGCGTATTGGTTAACATGCCTGACCGCTACTCAGGAGGTCCCGGGTTCGATCCCCGGTCAGGTCAAGATGAAAAATGATCTTTTTCTGATGGACCTGGTTCTTGGATGTTTATCTATATATGTATTTGTTATAAAATATAGTATCGTTGAGTTAGTATCCCATAACACAAGTCTCGAACTTACTTTGGGGCTAACTCAATCTGTGTGATTTGTCCCTATATATTTATTTATTTATTTATTGCGCTGTCTCGTTTACTCAATCTTTCTTGTATGGTTTTAAGAGATGGTTGTATACCACCTGGGGGGTTACTACCATCTCTTAAAAACATACAAGAAAGATTGAGTAAACGTGTGTAAAGGGACATGGTGGCTTACTATCATCTTTTAAAACCATGCAAGATCCAGTGAGTAAGGGAGATGTCGCCTTACATTATGTATTGCTCTGTCCCGCTTGTAGGTACAAGAGCATTAAGTAAGCAATGATATGTCAGGGCCCAAGGGCCCTAAGCATGACAACATTAAGGTTTATTCACGGTATATCTAAGAACTAACTGTTTATTGCGATTACTTGCTACACAAAATAGTACTTAGTAAAATAAAATGTCTAACTTTGTAGGTATCTTGGATGATTGAGATTGAAACTTAAACCATCACGGTAACCCTAGTAACCTTGATAATTAATAGAACGCATTTACCTAGAACTATTATCTATTCTGTGATATTATTTTAATAATATACAGTCGCAGTAAATAGTAGTAAAAAAGTTGGTTGAAATATTTTGTTTCAACCGGAGCGTAGATTGACACGTATGACAGTCGCTGTCAAAACCAACCAATTATCAATTTCATTTCTTACTTGTCAAACGGAAAACATTTCATTTTTGGTTTGTTTGGCAAGCAATAAAAGTTAACAGCTGTGTAAAAACTTGTAATTGATCTATAAAAAGGGAATAATTGTAATCAAATAAAAGTACACACAACCTACATTGGGACATGCTACAGGCCAAAAGTTACATGTTTTTCTTTGAAAATGAAACAAAGGTATGTGTTCTATGAAAATGTAAGTGGTACAGTGTTTCTTTGTTGTTTACGTGTTAAATTATTGTTACTCACTCGCTATATAATTTTGTCGATAGGACACGAATAATGCACAGTGGAGATGATATGCTCACATACAATATGGGCTCTAGTCAAAATGATGATTTAGATAATCCAACCCATATACATTTACACAAAATGAAAACACCCGAACACTTTATTGAAGCGCAAGTGCTCGAAGGTGATACTTTACAAGCTATCGCCCTACGATTTCATTCTTCCGTAAGTATCATTCATTACTCATCTTATTTTGGTAATATTTTTTGTAGTTTGTGACAGGCCTTGTCACTTGAGAACCTATTATTTCCAGATCACTACAAGTTACCCCCCCACCTGACTGCCTCTAGTCTAGTTATTGAATTTTCTTTAAGTTCGTGATTGAGAAATATCTAACAATATTTAGTATATTTCTAAAGTGAAAAAGTAGAATATTTGGCATGTTAAAAATACTCTTTGAGATTTCGGGATGTTAGGTACCCCTAAGATTTTTCTGTGTGATATATCAAGGATATTTATTTCTCTAATAAGAAAGTAAGTGTTGTCTCAAATAAGATATATAGGAACTCACGATTATGACAGGGATGGAATTAACTTTACCAAGAAGAGTTTAGCTCTTTAATTAATTATAAACTTGATCCCTTGTCAGATACTGACACACTTAACACAAGAGTAAATTGTTTACTGAGGGGTGAACAGTATTTATTTCAGAAGATGATAATTTTTTATTTTAATTTTCAAGATTTTTAAAAACAAGAAGTATCTGTGAAAACTACAAACAAGGCTAGTGTTTGAATAAAGTGAGCACTTTGGACTCTTGTAATCAAAATGTTAATGGATAGCTTTAACTTCAGTCTTTGTTGATTTTTGTTATGTACCTCATGTGTGCATAAGTTTTGAGACGAACTAAAAGTTGCATAACTTTTTTAATAATAAACTTATATTTCAAAAAATTTCAGTAAGCATTAAGTAGATAATAATCAACAATAAAATATAATTATTATTCAAAATGACCACCCTTGTTTTTAATACAGGCCCTTAGATGATTTGGCCAGTCATCAATGACGGCACGAATCTTTTCCAGCGAAATTGGCTTTGCTTCTCGGACAAGGGTTCGCTTCAGTGACTCCAAGTTTGGGTGGGACTTTCAGCAGGCCCTGAGCTCTAAATCAGTCTATAAAAAATAATCTAGTTGGTTGAGATGGGCTGGAGGAAGGCCATTCGTTCGCCGCGATGAAGGCCGGGCACATTTGCCTTCAACGAAGCTTGGGTGGTTTTTGCCTTATGGGATGGCGCCGAGTCTTGCTGGAAAACTCAATCCTTGTTGTGAAATAAAGTATGTACAGAGATTTCACAACAGGCTCTAAAATGTGACTTTGATAATTCTTGGCTTTCACCTTGACGGCTTGTTGGCATAAATGGAGCGGAGTGACACCTTCATACGAAACTCCCCACCATACCATCACACTAGCCGGATTGTGAGTTCGCGAAACATTCCGTGCTGAAGCTGGTACATCCTTGCTACTTTTGGTATACACTTTATTGTTTTGTCGGTTAAACTTTTCTTCGACAGTAATGATTTTCTCATTGGTGAAGAGTATCTTCCTCGCATCGTGTCTCCTTATCAGCATTGGACAACATTCGCGTCGCAATTTACGAAGGCGATCGTTTAAGAAGTGAACTTTCCTGCGGTTATACTCCTTTACCTTAAGATCATATTTCAGTATTCAGTTGAATGAAACGCGCGAAATTTTAGTCCGAAGCGCGAGTTTCTTCCGAGTGCGACATGGATTTCAACAAAGTCGCTCTCGGATGATTTTGATGTTCGCAGGCGTCCCTACAGAGCGTGGCTGACCACTCCTTTGGCTATCTTGCAAAGAACTTGACTCATTGTATCGTTTAATAGTGTAATACACGAAGTTACGGCTCACACCAAAATTTTTAACCTCACGGGAAATCTTTATTATTTTTTTCCCCACCTTAAATAGCGAAATCACGGCCGCACGTAATTCTTTTGTTTCCCTTATCACGACAAATTTGAAAAAAAATAATTTAAAAATCATAGAAATTAAAAGTTAACATTCCAAATTCAAAATTGGAAAAAGAAATAAATAGATGTCAGTAATATTTTATTTAATTTTTTAAGTACAAAGTTTGTCTCAAAACTTATGAACACACGAGGTATATGTATATTTACCAATAAAATATAATTCCATCTAGATTTCAGAATTGAAAAGGGTAAATCATATTCATAAGGATAATGAGATATTTGCAAGACGGACAATCAAAGTACCAGTTACCCCATATTCAATTTTAACTGAAACAATGCCAACAACCATTGGGAATCCTGTGCCTTCCACTTCAAAAGAGCCTCCGAAAAATACACTTTTTCAAGATTTTAATCCAAACTTAAGCAATAGAGGGAACAATGTACAAGGAAATAGTAGTATATTAGCTAAAGGAAATAATTCTTGTGAGATTGATTATAACAAAATTGTTTTAAATAGTAAGATAGCACCATCGTTAATGCCGTACACTGATATGGAAACCCTGGAGCCTGTATCTGAAGATACTCAGCTCTTGCCAGGAAATAAAAACAAAGAGACTGTTGAGACGGTTGTGGTGAAGCAGTTGACATCGCAGGGTGCAGATTTTGGACTAAAGTGGTACCATTTACTAAGCTGTATCCTGGTTCTGGGTGTTCTAATACCACTTGTTTATGTTTTGTTAATTTTAGAAAAGCCCCATGAATTAATACAACTCAATGCCTCTAACAATACAAATACATAATGTGGATAACTAAGAATAAAGCTTTAAGTATGGTGTTATTTTTAAAATTTAAATATATATCTACTTTAATATAGATTTCGTCATGTTTATAACTAAATGTGTTTCATTTATTATTTTTATTGGTTTGTTAATTTGGTTTTGAGTGTCTTGCCTAATATTGCTGGGCTGCGTTCCATCTAACTCTAAAAATTTCAACAGTTTTTCATCATCTCAGTTTCAGTTATTTATTATCAGTCAGCTGCACACAGATCTACCGAAATTCCCAGTAGATCATAGCGTTTATAGTATAGCCTAAACATCTACAACTTTGTGAAGCAGGTAGTGATAAGCAGAGCAAAAGCTTTGTCCACTTGACAACCCTTTGATGGATCTTTGTGGAATTTAATTTCAGACACTATATGTAGCTCATTGTACAATGGTTGACATAAAGATTAAACCCGAGATATACATTCCTCTGCTTTAATCACTAGGCCACATCCACAACCCAGGTCATGAGACTTTGATCCAGAGGTTGAGTTCTAACCCCACAAAGGAGCATCTTCCTAATTTGATCATTTTTCCTGGTGCATTTTCAGTTCGATTCAGGGCACACACGCAATCACTATAGTCAACGTTTTCAATTATTGCTTCAGTCTGTTGACCTGACACAGCCTATCGACTGCCATCTAGCGATAACGAGCGGGACCAAGCCTTAAAGTGGCACTAGCGACAATCCAAGTCAGGCCGCTGTAGACAGATTGACACGCAGCACGCATGCATAAACTATAATAAACTTTCAATTACGGCAAAAAAATTGTTATGCCTTCTCAATTTTATCCGAATCTCAAACCAACTTGTGTCATGATGGATATATGGACTTTGTTGACTATGACCAGTACATGGCCACCTCCTCCACCTAATCTCAAGCTGCCTTCAGGGTCGGCAAAGCACTCGTGACACTTTGTTTGTTTGTTTGTTTCACACTTTCCATCTTCACACTCCATACATCGCCGTCGCAGGAGGCTCTGCAGGAGTCTAGGCCTTATTCTATTATATAGTATGTAATGTAGTAATAAATAAAAGGAAAAAATCGCAAAATAAACTATTTATTTCATCTATCCACTTAAAAATACATCGATGTAACAAACTGTGAGTAGATTATTGACATAATCTATGTTAAATAATTCTTATTAATGATAAATGCAACCTTAAACGTTACCAAACACCCGATCCTAATACAGGCTGAGGCGCGAGAGCTGCTATTTAAATGGCAGATTCACTATATACAAGGAAACTATAAGTATCACATGATATCTCATTGTGTAATTATAATTAATGCACATTATTACATAAATCAAATATTTGCAACTCCGCCGCCTCTATGTAATTACAAAAGCCTCGAAATACATATTTATTAAAGTGAGGTGGTAAAGTAAAGCTTTCTTTATGTGAATAGTTTTCACGGCGATCATCCAACGTTGCGCGTTCTAAATCAGAAGTTGCTGCGACCGAGATGAGGGTTGCTCTCGTGCACGCTGTGGAGAACAAGAAATTGTGGTTATTTTATGTATATTTTATAGTAAAAATGATAACAAATAGAAATAAGATAATACAAGTTAGTAACATGATGAGACAGGACAGCAGCGTAAGAAGTCTTGATCTGAAGTGAGTGCGAGCGGTTTGTAGGCAGATTAGTGATTCCTTGTTATAGTTAATCAAAACAACAAAATCACTAGTCTTCCATACAACACGCCGCGACCGACGCCCGTTATTAGTTGATGGACACCTAGAAATATTGTTAATCACGAAAAAATTCTGTTACAACAAACATAACCTTCCCTTTCGTCATTTACTACTTTCAAGCTATGGTTTAAAATTTTACACTAAATTGCATCTGATAATCCGACATCAAATAAGAAAGTGCTTTTTAATGTTTTTACTATGTTTATTAATTAATGACTGATAGTCATCCTAACCCATAAAATTTCATCGTATATGACTTGATTGTGACGAAAGGAAAAGTTGTCCCAAGTTAATAATAAAACTAGGTTATTTACAAATAAATTGTCGTGAAAAGGTTAAATTGATGATCTACAAATGACACCTATTAACTACCAGATAGATAATACTGACGTGTGGACCCCTACTAAAGTACCGATAAATTCTAGTGTATGTTAATAATAAATGATGCTCGTACTAAGGATAATATTATAAAGCCTACAAGACCAAATAAAGGATGATAGTAGCACTCGATAGACAGCTACAAAACGTCGTGTTTTACCTGGTCTTCGCAATCGGGCCAGTGAAACGATCAACTAGCATTGTACTAAATCTTAGGTTTGTTTGGGGCCAACTCAGGGAACTCTTCAAACATTCTAGCGTGAAAACAATGCGTGTTAGTAATGGTAATAGCAGGCGATGCGGCGGCCCTACACCGGTGTTAGTGTACTCACATCCTATGCTATATGCTATGCCTGCTCAGCAGCTAAGTTAAAGGACAAAACGACAAAAAAGGTCACTATCATTTCGAACCATGACAAAATGATGTTTTGTGTGAACAATCTAATTTTAGGAGACGAAACACGAACAATCGAGCTCTGATGTCACAAAAGGAAAATAATATTCCTTTTTGTCATGTTGTCCATTAATCATCAATAGTACTGCTGCACAATATTTTTTACAAATAAAAGGAATGTATTTGAAATTGTGAAATGCATTGCATTAGGTAATAAAAGGATGTAACATTTGTTGAAATGTCCAAAAATTGTTGAGGTCCAAGAATTTGAATTGCATGCTGGTATCAGCTGAGTGTATTGCACTTATACCAAATAATAGATTTGATTGTTCACAATTTCTGAAAAATATTTAATGCTAGCTACATAATATTAGAAAGCCAGCAAATCTGGCTAGGACTCAAACATTTTGTGTTCGTTCGAGTTGCAAAAAAAACTGTTTATTATACACATGCAGATTACAAGTATGTATCAGCGAATGGCACATCAAACACAATTAACCATAACCATAATACAAGGTGTATAATGTTTGTAGTCATACTGGTCCAGACACCATATTTATGGACAAATAAATGCAGCACCATTTTCAATGCAGCATTAAAATTTTGCAGTTTTAAGAAAAAACAATGAATGTAACAAACCAAACAGTAACAAAAAATAATAATATTAGATATAATTAACAAAAAGAGAGCTGTTACAGATGATCTACATTTATTTTCAACTTTTTGTACATATTTCACGAAAATATGATCAATTAATAAGTAAACTGGCTACATTTGGTAAATTGTATTCTAATCCTAAAAGAGTCCTCATTGTACACGAAAAGATAACTTTAGTCACAAGGGAGTTTAATCATTGGGAGGGTTCATGATATGGTAGCTTGGTAGTAGTTTGTACCATTGGGCGATCGTTATTCAGTCTTACGGGAGTGATAACGGTTGAACTCGCAACATCGAGGAAAAATCTAACACCAAAGCCTCGTCTTTCATTCAGCAGGTGAATCAAATAACAAATAGTCGATTTGGGCTTTTAGTTTTAGTCCTTTGGCTTTGTGACTATATTTATTTAATCTTAATTTTACAAAATATGTGTAGAAAATAAAATGAGTAATAAAACAGAAGAGAGGAAAATATGGGGACATTTGATACGGTACAACGACCTCTACAATTATTTAAGACAAGATAGAGGGAAAAAGAAGATCAAGGAGTCACATCAAGTTTCGTATCAGGATGTGAAAAGGAATAACAACCAACAGTTCCAGAAAAGCTGAAGGACTGTGTTATCTCGAAACCAGCTACAGTTGTAGTAATGTATGTGTAAGGAAGCACTTGGAACCTTTGGATCCTCTCGTACCGGATGTAGCCGGTGGTAATTATGTATGAGTTACCTAAAGGAAGCACTTAGAACCTTTGGGTCCTCTCGTCGGTACCCTTTATGTAACTCGTTAATAAATATAACTGGCTTAGTCCGGTGACTAAGCCAGTTATGTACGAGTTACATAAAGGAAGTACTCGGCGATAGTTACCTCTGCTGCAGCAGGTACTGCGCCTTCTGTATGCGCGCGGGCGTGCCGGTGATGGTGATGATGCGGTCGCTGGAGTTGGGCAGCGGCGCCGCGATCTCGATGGAGGCGCCCGACTCCGCGCGGATCTTGCGGATGCGGGACCCCGCCTTGCCGATGATGGCACCCGCCAGCTGCAATGTATACACACGCTTGTCATATATCGATTAGACATATCAAATATAGTATATATAAAAATAAGTCGGGTTTTCCTTCCTGACGCTATAACTCCAGAACGCACGAACCGATTTCCACGGTTTTGCATTCGTTGGAAAGATCTGCAACTGCAAATATTTTAAGGGCAGATTCGCACCACTAATCTGAACCACTTTTTCAAATAAACATATCGGAATACGAAAAAAATGTTTTGACCTCCCATACAAATTGAGAATCAGCTGATCTGGTTAAGTATGGAGAGCGAAAAATTTAATTTCATATTTTGACATAAGTTTATTTGGAAAAATTGTTGAGTATAGGGGTCTGAGTCTACCCTTAAAATATTCGCAGTTGATTTGGTTCACTTTGTTTAAAACATTATGAATTTGAACTATCGATTCCAAGTGGACCAATCAAATAGTATCAAACGTTATATTTTGAAGTTTCTGCTTCACTTTGACTGCAGACGGGTTAAACTTAGTCGAGCCAGAATGTTTTCATTCAGTTATTTGAACGAATTTATATTTGTGTCCTTATTAAGTATGAAATATTAATATGGCGAATAACAGATGTGTGAAGTTAGCTGTTCAAGTTAAAAGCAACTTAACATACAGCATTTAGCTGCGGCACAAGTAACTTTAAAACATCAAAAAAAATATTATATGCCTCTTATTTTTTATATTTTTACACAAAATAGTCCAAGCCGCGTTGCCCCTTTCTTTTTGTTATTTGTCTCAATAAAAACAATCTATTCTATTCCCTAGGCATACCACCTTCGCCCTTAATCAAAGATCGTCACTTCATGGGCGATCGAACATATCGCAATAGCTCTTGCTTCTAAAAAAGCTTAGACATAGGTACATAGAGATAGAAATGCTTACATCTTTAGGAATGGTGACTTGCGTCGACGTCTCCTGGCCGCCATTGCCGTTGAACCCCCCGCCGCCGCCGCCGAAGTTCCCGCCGAAGCCGCCGCCGCCACCGCTACCGAAGTTCCCGCGCGGTCCGTTCCCGAAATTCCCGCGCGGCGGCGGACCGCCGAAATCATTCCCGCCGAAACCACGGGGACCTACAACAATGTTGGATTTATTAAATTTATTTGTATTGCCTTTTTTTAACCTTAATTAGGTTAAAAAAGGCAATACATTCTAATTGGTTTAATTAATTCTAATTCTTTTTTTAACCTTAGTAATTCTAATTGGCCGTAACAAGAGCCATCTCATAGCATTTTGTCTATGTATAAAACAAAAGTGTTTTCGCGCATATGTATATGTTTATGTAAGATGTTACTTGCACCACTACATAAGCACGTCTATACATAATGATTTCTTAGTGAGAGTAGTAAAGACGTTTTACCAAAACGCTGATCTGGGCTAGCCGTGCCGGATAAGGTACCGCGGTAATTTAATATGTACGAATTTTGGTTGTGCGGTGAATTCACAGATGGCGCTTAAATTATCTTGTACGAAAAAATATTTATTATTTATTACAAAAGTTCAGGGTAGGTAACGTCTAAACGTCTTTATGATATGCACGCCATTGGTGGCAAGTACCTTCATTGAGAGCGTGCGGTCTGCTTTTCGGCCATCCTCGCCCGCAGCGGCCGCGGAGATTGAAACAGAAGGCTTTAATGGACTCGTATCCAAGGAGGATTCTTATGCGGGGTCTTGAGGAGTAAGATCAGGAAGCAACTGAGAAACACGTTCGCTAGTATACACAGCAGGCTGTGCTTTTTTTTTTTGGATGGAAAGTAAACTGTCGCTATGTCCGCGCTTTATTTAATTCCGAAAAATTACGTTTTTTCGAGTATTTGTGCTTAATATTGGTGGATTATTATTCGCAGTGTTCGTGAACATGCGTGAGTGTTGGGAAGTGGTACAGTGTCGATTACGTGACTTTTATCTTTGTCAACAAAATCTCCAAGTTAAAGCCGAGTGAATTTTTTTTACCCATTTTGCCATCTGACTCTGACTCACTTGACTAGACTAGACTACTGACTTGACTAAAGTAGAACTGATGAAGATTAATAAATTGAAGAAAGGCCTTAAAGGACTAGTTTCCGTGGCCGTAAAAAGTATTTTTTTTAAAAAGCAGTCCTCGTACCTCCGCTGTGTCCGGGCGGCGGGCCGCGCCCCCCGAGCCCGCGCGGGGGCGGCCTGGCGGGCGGGGGCGGGCGCGCGGGCGGGCGCGGTCCTCCCCGGGGCGGGCCGCGGCTGCCGCCTCCTCCTCCGCCGAAGCCGCCGTACTCCTCCGCGTAGAAGTCGTCGTAGTTGTGCGGGTCGTAGTTCTGGACGTGGCCCTTGATTGGCACCTGCAACGTCATCGTGACGCACTCTTTGAATTGAACAATTAAAGAATAGGTACATCGTTTTAAACGCAATATCGCGAGGTTTCGCGGTCAGGCATTTTCAAACTTCATCCATCAGTGGAAGGCCCAGTAGGATGCAACATTGGCAGCTGAATAGCCAGCACCTTGATATAGACATAGCATATGGATATATCGTGCTGCCACGGGACAGGAATTTTTACCCAGAATGGAGCCAAATAGTTGTAATCTATAATATATCTTTGTAATGTGTTTTTTTTTTTAATTAAAAGTACCATTATGCCTCAATTAAAATATTTATATTTATTATTTGATTGTAGCACTCAATAACCCAATCCAGTGAACCAATCTTCAACGATGGCTAATCTAAATGAAAAAGTAAATGATCACAACAATCACCTGTCTGATGAGGTCGAGCACCTCCCTAACGCCAGCGACCACGGCATCAGCGTTGCCGACCAGCTGCACCACGCGCTCCGAGCTCTGCGGCGCGGGGTTCGAGAAGATCTTCAGTTTCGCTCCGGTCTTCTGCAATTGTATATCCTGAGCTTAGTATCTATATACAAACTACCTGTCTCGTTTGCAATTTGCATTCTTTTAAATTAAAACATAAAAACCTTTCGAAAGAAATACTTTTATAACTACATTTCTGAAAAATATTTTTATTTTATTTGTTTTATGGTGGTAAACCTTTACTTATTGTATTTATTTAAGATACAGTTATATTTTTTTAATACAATAAAGTTTAAATAATTAAAACAACTTCAAAATAAGTTTAGGTTTAGAATTAAACATACAGACACAGATAGTCTAATAATATCCCAAAATCTTCCTCTCCAAATAATTTGTCTTATCTGGAGCATCTAAAAAGCTGGGTGTTCCCAATAGGGCAAAGCGTTACTTCACACCACAGTAAAGATTGCTGCTTTATAAGGCGCAAGTACAGCCGCATATGGAAAACTGCTGTCACCTCTGGGTGGAAGCACCTGAATGTCAGTTAAAGCCATTCGAGTCTATCCAGCGACGTGCTATGAGAATCGGAGACGATCCAAAGATCACAAGTAGTGTGGAACCATTGAACCAGAGGCGTGATTTTGCGTCTCTATGTGTCCTCTACCGCTTGTAGAATGGGGTTGTGCACAGATGAATTGTTTGATATGATGCCAACATCCACTTTCTATCAACGCACCTCGGGTTTATCCTCATTTATGGGAATACAAAGGGTCGCGTACAGTGCGTTTTTAAGAAAAGATTCCTCAAGGGTCGGTAATGTGCACGTGACACTCGTGGTGTTGCAGGCGTCATGGACTACGGTGACCCCTTGCCATCAGGGGGGCCGTATTAAATAGGCATAATAGTGTTTTTTAATTGTAATTAATTGTAATAAAAAAACAGACACTCAATACACATGGAAAGGCCAAGTTATGGCATAATGAATGGCTTTTTGACATCCAAAGATATGAGCGTCTAGTGGGCGCCAATCATACACGGGCCGAATGCTTCCTTACCGATCTAGTTTTAATAAGTAAGATAAAGCTTTTAAAGTAATAAATACATCTTAAATTATATTGTATCACAACATTACACCAGTTTCTTGAACCCCTCGTATCTCCTAGGAATATTGGACGCAAAAGGTAAAGCAAAGCAAGCTGAAATTTGCGGCATCTTGCTATATGACAGGATAAACGTTTGTCGGTGCCAGTATGTGAATTTTAATATTTATATAAACATCGATTATATATAAAAATATTAAAGCGATGACCCATTGTTTTTATTTTTGTATCTAAATAAGATTGAAGAATTGTCTAGTCCGATCAACTAAAATAAACAACTGGAACGATATCTTTCCAGAACGGCTCATCTGTATGACAGTAGAAGTAAAATGGGGATGTAGGTATCGTCGATTATCGGATCAACCAATTTTGTATATTTCTTTATTGAAAATAAATAAATTAATAAAAACATCAATGGCCTATTTAGATTTTATTATATCTTTTGGACTTGGATATAGCCCGGCAATTTATTTTCATGAAATGATTAATTTAGTATTTATTGATAAATATACCCAATGACTCCATAATAATTGAAAGATAAATTAGGATTTTTTTAGTTTAAGAAATGTTAAAGTTTATTTGAACGTTTAAATTGTTCACTTAAATATAAAAATCTTAAAATACATATAAATTTCCGCTCGGGTCTGCTAGAAGTTCTTTTAGACATAAGCATGCAGCGCCCTTGTTTATTAGGATTATTTTAAAGTAGATATATTTCCAAATTATTTAAAACCGATTAAAAATATACCCTAATTTGCCTATAAGTGGTGACCTAATTTATTGCCATTGATTACTATGAATGACATGACCAAAAAAAAAATTACATAATGAAACAGGAATTTCCTAATTGGGTATACATGGTCAAAATAAATTTTATTAAAATAATTAAACGAGGTTCAGAAATATTTACCGCTGCTTGACAACTTCATGGCGGTTTCTTCAAGTGATGACACGTTAAGGGGACACCAGTGTGTGACACCATCCTTGCAGTAGGGCGTTCATAGTGTGACGTTTGACAGCGCGCAGTGCGCAGAACGCATGCGCCGGCGAATCGACCGGCGCACGTCACACGTGTCGCGCCTACACGCACAAACAACCAGCGGGCACTGACTCGACAACATGTCGCTTATTCGGGACACCACACACCTCCAGTCACAGAATATAAGCACAGAACTAGTAATTTTATATTTTAAGCACGTCACGGATACTAATAAAAAGGGTCGAAAAATGGCAGGGAGAACCGACGGGAGTGTTCATCCCCCCGGGTGGTTGGACAGCGAGTGAGGCAGCCAGCGCGCTGCATCACCTGCCTGCCTCCGACCCCTCTCCCCGCACTTCCCCCGCCCTGCACTTGTACGGCTCCGCGACACGCCTACACCACAACCTGGGAACAGCCGCTACCATCTGTCGTATCCTACAGTACAAACCCTATGCAAACTACACAAAGAATCCATTTCAACCGCGCACTTTTACTAGGTACTTGCCGGCGACTCTTGTCTTTGTTCATTGTTCACGCTGTCACAGCCAAATCGGAAACTAATATTAAAAAGTCTGTTTAGAAGAAATTTTCCCTAGGGTGGAATCTTTCATACTTTCTATGAGAAATTTTCAATTTTTTATAAGTTGTTGAAACTAAGAATTAAATTTATTATCGAGTTTTGGTAATTAAACAGAAATACTCAACTATTGACCAATAGATAACATGCCACAAACAAAGCCTTTGTTTGAGCCGTTCCCACATAAACCACATTCGGCAAATATAGATACAAAGCCGGTTTTCCATCAGGTGCCGAGCTGACCATTTCCACCTTGCGGCTAGAGTGACCGCGAAGCCCTACGCCCTCGGAAACGGAAGCTCGCGTGCCGGGTAATTGTCGGTGTCACCGGCGCCGACGAAGGCCCCGCTAATTACCAACATGTTCACATACACGGACGACATGTGTGCCCCGTTCAAATTACACTTATTTGTCTATCGGTCGGCACACGGCGTGTACTTAATGACATAGTCGCGATGTGCGTCATTCGAACGGTAAAGCTATAGTCAATATTGTAAAATTGATTTTAGTATCATACTAACGACAACAATAACCACAATCTTGTACGTTATGGAGATTCAATGGTCAGAGCCTAGTGAATATAAAAAGCGCGAGTTTTGATCATCTGCATTACATACAGCTTATACGATAACACTTTGGCTCCTTTACAAGATATTTTGAATTTAATTTAACTGAATTGGTTTTTTTTGGTTGTTTTTTTTTTGTTGTATTACTTGTGTACTTGCTTTGAGTACCAAGGTATCTGATAAGCACGTGCAATGTCCATCACATTACGCAAAACCCATTATTTAGCTTTCATGAACTATGAAATTAAACGTATACATTTTGGCGTTTAATTCATCAGATGGACATAAAGTTGTATCTCTACTGAAGCCTATGTACCTCAAATCTGTGGTTATATGATCACTTCCTATTTTTTTCGTGACGTATGAAGGATGTGGATGTGGAGATACAAAAAGGCCGCGTCACGTGTATGGAACGCCGTAACCCGAGCGGCGCCGCGCGCTTCCGACGGATGAAACCCCGCGGCCTCGCGGCACACGTGATAACCCTTGAGCACAAAGCTACACGATTTCCCATTGTTTCCCACAGTTTACTATTAGTGACCATCGCAAATCAATCAGAAAATTTTACTGGTATATAATTTACCTGCCATTTTATATAAACGCGGTTTCCCAAGAATCTTGTTCAGCATAACTGTTATGTAACCCGTGCTGTAGCCTAGTTTCTATGTCAAAGAGTTCAATAAACTTATCCAACAGGCAAGGGTTTCGTTTATTTTTAAGTTACGGCCAAACTTTTGCGCTCCAGAACCAAGCTCCGCAAAACGGCGAGGTGCATTTTTCATGCAAAGTTAAGTTTATGTAAATTCTTTTTACTTCTACATTCCGTTGAGTTAGATAGATGCGAAACCTGTAAAAAGATTATAGGTATGTACCTACCTAAATCTTTTTAGGTTTAAGTCGTTTTCTAATAAATAAATATCAATGATGTGTGTTACGCCATTTGCCGATAACTATATTTTTTTATTTAGCTACGTATTATTAAGACAAAAACTAAAAAAATAATTATGAAAATTTAAGTTTTGCTAAGTCTAGTTTTGGCTTTTTATTCACATTTGGAAATTTATAGATATTTTAAACTGAACGCATCATCGAAGGGACTTCGACTCGAGCTACCTGGCTCGCAGGTGACTGAAGACGGGGCGATTAAACGCTAAGCCATATGTTCCGAATTTCTATTTAAGTAAGAGACTGGCGTCGCATTGTGCAAGTAGGTAGGTAGACGAAGCCCAGGTGCGCGCGCGCTTTTTGTGCGGCCTTCCGGCGGCTGCGCGCGCACCTGCCGCCGCCGCCGCCGCAGCTGCCGCACGCGCCCTGTGTGCTTCACTCTACACTTACACCTACTTTACATGAAAGCTAAACTAAATCAACTCGTTTTTTTGCATCGAACAGCATCAAATTTAAACCACGGAAAAAGAAAAAATAAATTAACGATTAAATACGCCCAAAATGACGAAAATAAAAATCTTGAGTTTATGAGGATTGAAAATAGGCCGAAGTTATACACAGACATAAAACCTACAATAATAAATCTCGGACTACATAAGGGGAACCTTTGCCTCGGTTATACGATGATTAAGAATAGCATTACCCAATTCAAAAAAAAGATAGTTTGTGTACCTACTTAACAAAATGAAGAGAACGCAAACATATTCGTGAATGGATGTTTTTTTCACATGCGAAAACGTTTGTAACTGACAAGAATGCTAAAAGAATTTGATGTTCTCATTGTGCCCAGTACCAGGTAACAGCCATTGACTCGAAGTCGATATATATATATACTATTTATATACTCGTATACGGCATAACAAAGGAATCGCGAACAGCTGATCGATGGAATAG
The DNA here is from genome assembly GCA_947044815.1 of Apomyelois bistriatella. Classification (NCBI taxonomy): domain Eukaryota; kingdom Metazoa; phylum Arthropoda; class Insecta; order Lepidoptera; family Pyralidae; genus Apomyelois; species Apomyelois bistriatella. The sequence goes on from OX345705.1 coordinate 4,022,613, forward strand.
GGAATGATAAAAAATTGAGGCATCTTCAGGTAGACGCGATTGAAATGGCTTGCGAATTACTAGTCCACAAAAAAGATAAGCTCCGATTTAATAATATTAATCAAAGATAATTAATACATCATATCTATTCAAAGCACTATACTTTTTGCGAAAAATAGAGCCCAGATAAAGTGTGTATAATATTTATTCAAAACCGTAAACTAAAAGTTAAATTAGCGACTTCTGTCATTGCACAAAGACTATGAATTCCAAGAATTATTTCTAGATCATATCAAAGTACTGAGTTAGATAGTTATGGAATTATATTTAACCAGAATTACAGAATAGATAAAAAAATTCGCCTTTATAAAATAATATTAGGCACTCTATTGAAATCTCCGTACAAACTGAGCAGCACTAGCAGTAGCTAACTCTCGTTATGAAAGACAACACCGCTAGATTACAAAGTTGCAGACGTTTTAAAAGTTGCTCGGCGGTGGGCGGGAGGTAATTGATCCGCAGGATGCGGGCGGGATGCACTCTATAGTTATGCCGCTCAACTTGTTTGTTGATGGAGCCTCCTCTATATTCTAACTACTCCATCAAATAATAAGAAGCAAACCCAAACTTATTAATTAAAATAACCTAACAGAATAATAGATAACTGACTAACTGTAAGCTTCTATCACTTAAAGTTGCAATCGTGAAAATGTTAAGATATAAAAGAGATCCTACAAAATAGTTGAAAGAGAAACGTGATTACAAAAATGTATATTTACTATTTAGTTTTAAGATTATTTCTAGAGCAAGTCTAAAAAAAATGTCATAGATTTCCATTTTCATCGACCAGCTTCAACCCGCATGTAAGTAAAATAAAGGTTTTTTAAACCACATACTTTATAAAAATAGGCGAATCGGCCAATAAAAGGTAGCGCGAGTCGGCTACGACGACGGTCGGCGGCAGATGTGCCCGCATCTGCTGCACCACGTGGCCGAATACCTTTGCTACAAAAAATCCTTTTCGTATATAACTGTATGCGCCGCGCATGACTTTTAACATGTTAAAGCCCCTACCATCTGCTCTGCCACCTTCATATTACTTAATACACTCCATTCTTCGCCGACAAATATCAAAAACATTTAAAAGATAATGGACTTACATCCCGAAGCTCCTTGATCTTGGAGCCACCCTTGCCAATCACGCAGCCCGCTCGGCTCTGGTGGATCAATAGACGAACGTCGAGATCATCGAGGCTCTTGAGTCCTCCCTAACAAAACATATTATAAACATAAAGAAGTAGAAGCAATTTCACTTAAAGCTAATGTTGATAATCTTCTTTATTTTAGTAATGGAATAAGGAAAAACTGTGCAAAAATGTACGGGTTTAAATTAGACAATGCTATATACAATTTTTTTATACGAAAAAATTACATTATTTATTTAGTATAGTACTTACATCAGCCAAATTCGGCAGAATATCCCTGAGAATATCCAAAACGGTATCGACATCCGGAGCCATTATCGACAGTACACTGAAAAATGAATTTTGCATTAGCGCACGTGCCGACCCAAACAAAAAAATTGGATAAAAATCACAACACGATATTATTAGGTAACGATATGAAAAATCAACGGTCAGGGAGGTAGGTCTGTTTGACGGACTGTACTTAAAGCATGATAAGATGAACAAGTGATGTCGGTAGAACTTTAGATAGATCAGACTGAGGCGTCCAGTGTGAACAGAATTCGAGTGAGAGGATACAGTCCTGAGGGAATAATAGTTCTTAGCGACTAATGAGCGGGGTGACGACGCAGAGGTCCAGAATGAAAGTACGTCCGGTGCGAGGGTGCAGCGTACTGCGGAGTGAATGTCGCCATGTGGTCACACGGGATGAAGCGCCTAAAGTTCAAACACGATCCGACTCCTGACTGTTGACGAGAGTATATAAGAGACTCAGGTTTTAATTGAGAGTAGATGTTGGCGATATAGTTTACCGTTCGGGGCCGGGGCAATCTGGGACTGTTATAGAGGCTTTGTACTGCGTGGCGGGGCGGCGAGCGGGGCGGCGGCGTCCGGCGGGGCGGGACCGGCAACCAAGACACGCTGTAGCGGCGCGCCACGCGCCTCCACTCGCCAGGGAACACTCGCTCACAACTCTCATGGTACGATCACAATAACTGTCTCTGATAGTGTGATGGTCTGCACTATCTCCATGTGATAGATAGTAAAGTGCGCTCAGGTTTGAAAAGAGACTATTTGCCTAATTTGCTAAGGAATAGCAGCAATAATCATGTCTTATAATCGACACCACACACAATCGAATTACATCTTTTTAGAATAATCAGAAAGGATTTTCAGAGTAGTTATATGTTAAAGCAATAGTTGAGAGCGGTCAAGGAGTGTGGCGTTTGTGGAGGCACGCGGCGCGTCGCGCTACAAGCACAAGGCGACTCGGGGGCGCTAAAGACCTGTAACTGGCTGCCGGGGGATTATTCTGTCTACAGCCTACGGACTCGCCGCTGGCGCGGGCGCCTGGGCTGGGCCTCATGACCAGACCATCAACAATTTCTTCTTTATTTCGACATCTTGGTAGTTTCGTTACATTTTCTACGAGATAAACGATGTTATCAAACATCGGCACAGGAAGCAGAAGATTAGGGTTTGGCCAATTTTATTTTAGGTTTGCAGCAGTACAAAATACAGTTTTGGTACCTGGAGTAAGATGTAAGAGTACATTTAATTAAAATTGTTTTAGTATAACTTACAGAGAAAATAAGTTTATCTGCAAAAAATTCTATATAATGTACTTTAGTAAAATAAATTAGTGTTAATACCGTTTCCTTTACTACCTGTAGATTAAATGCAAGTATAAATCGACATTAGTAATGGGAATCTCACTGATTTTGTACTCATGTTAAATAAGTTGACGTATTCTCATTTGTATGTTCGTTATCATCGTATCATGCGATCATATACTGACCTGGCTCCTCAGTTTTGATATATTGGTTCCGCCCTTCCCGATGATCGAACCAGCCACCTGTCAAAAATTATTCTTATCAAGCCAAGATCACATAAAAATATGTATATGAAATATTTTACTCGTTCTTTAAAAATACGAGTGAAACTGTAGTAAATGTAGGACGACTTCATGAAAGTCCCGACGACGACGCCCGCAATACGTATCAATTTTATAACCACCCGGATTTTTGGGCCAAGCGTTTGATGGACCCTATAATATCTGGTTTACTGTCGTATTGAGTTCAAATATTTATGAGGGGAAAAATCAACCTATTCACTTTTATTGTCTTTTGATAGTCAGCCACAAGAAAACTAAATCTTGACATGAAAAGGAAGGGCAAAAAAGTCAGGTTTTCTTACCTCAAAGACATTAGTTGAAAAGTCTTTTGTATGGACTGTATTTTGCCAAGTGACACAAAAAGTTGGTGTAAACTACGGAATCCTAAAAATTTCATTTCTAGTAGTTATTATACCGTATGTATATTGCTTACCTTGCTGGGTATGAGAAACGTGACTTCATCATCAGTATGCCTCTGCCTCTTGTGCGAAGGGCCATCGTCGCCGTAAGCGTCCCGCTTCATCTTGCTGTTCCTGTATCAATCTATTCTTTAGTTCCAACCAAATTGAACAATTTTACTCATCGCCAATAGGGTGTTGGTGGATGTCGTGATTAAGGTGTCGAATAATCGTGAATTTAAAAATCTACGGATTGCATTTGCCGTCACCAACAAAAAGTGAATGAAATTGAATCATAGGATATCAATAAATCTTAATCTGTGATTCATTTTGTAGTAAACGCAGAAAATGAATTGTAAGGATTTATACGGAAGGAGACCATCTCAATAAAAACATTAATTATTTCGGCTACGTCAGGCTTAATTCTGTCGCAAGATGAAATTTTGCAAAGAATTTGGGTATACAGGCGGTATCTATACCACAGAAACAACCTAATCTGTGAATTTCGAATGAAGAACTACTCTTATTTTGAAAACATTTGGTGGTTTATTTTAAAAAGTATCACCTGCGTTATGTAAGTATACTTATGTAGAAGAGTAGATGATTTGTTGTTTAGCTGTTTATATAGCGGCACTTCGAATAAACTAATTAAATAATTGAAATAAGATTAGAACAGGTACTGCTAGAAACATTCCTGCCTGCCAGCAATATTATAGACTTGATATTTAATTTCTTTAAATAGCAGTAACCAGCTATAAGTGATTGGCAGCGTCTTCTCGGCGATGTGAACAGGATGCAGGCAGGCGCCGCCGGGCCGCCGGCCCGCAACCGCCTATTGATCCGCCTCGCAAATTGATTTCAAACGAACATCCATACTAATATTATAAATGCGAAAGTCTGTCTGTCTGTCTATCTGTCTGTCTGTCTGTCTGTCTGTCACCTCTTCACGGCTAAACTGCTGGACCGATTGTGATGAAATTTGGTAGGGATGTAGTTAAAGACCTGAGGTCAAACATAGGCTACTTTTGGGCGCGATATAACCGAGTCCCACGCGGGGCGAAGCCGCGGGGAACAGCTAGTACAATAATATAGAATTAACATAAAAGCAATTAGGTTAAGCCCTTCTTCATTCGTTATTAATTACAGCGCAACGTCCTCTTTAGGTAACACTGGGAGGGTTTTCTTTGGAAACGTTTTTCCGGTCCCATGATTCATTGGAGATGGTAAGTGTTATTAATAAATTTAAAGAGTTACAGATGCAGACAGTTTTTAAAAAGTTTTAGTCACACTATGCATGTATGAATGTACTAAGACTAAGCTACGGCTCTTCGATTAACAGTTCTTATGGTTTTTACTAGCCAAACATAAAATCTCGTTGACCATTCTAATATATTGTTTTTAGTTGTCGAGGATTGTCACACGACAGATATACTTTTTTAAACAGCGGAGTTTCAGATAGATGTCTAAAGTAAAGAAGTTCTCCCAAGATTTATTATTGTCACACAGTCAAAGCAAGTTTTATAAGTATGTTTATATATTTGTGTACACATCATTTACTAAAATGATTCCGTATCTATTTCATAAGTCCCTTTTATTTAATACTAAAGAATAAGGGCATACTAATATACTTACATTTTTCAATACTTAATTTGCTTTAAATAAAAGCAGATTTTTAAAATAAATGTAACACAGAACTGTCACAAATAGACAGTCTTTTCATTTATAATGACCGCGGAGTGCAGCTATTTATTTATAATTATCAAAAGATTCTCGACTATCAGATACATACAATAGTCGAGTTCAGCATATATGCTAAAACTCGCAATGGGAGCAGGTGAACGAGGTCAGTGACACCCCCGCAGGTGCCAGCCCTTGAGCGCCGTACAATTTGCGCTTGACTTCATACAACCACCTCGCTTTGGCTTGAACTAAATCCAACAACTTTCTTAATTTCCTGTACCTCTTTTATCTTCAAAACTCGTTGCTTCTTTATTCAATTGTGCTTTTAAGACATATGTATTTACCGCATAACTGAAATAAATGGCGGCGTACAGGCAAGTACAGGCACCGCGCGTGGGTGTGTCGAACATTGGGCATGTCTATTCTGTTTGACAAGTTCTAAGGCCGGTACGGAGGTAGACTGAACTGATCCAATATTATTTCCACCTTAACCCAATATTAACCATTAACTAGTGACGCATTGTGGAAGTAACGCCAAAGCGCACGTCATCAACAAAGATACAGTTTGATTAACGGCTTATTCCTATATTTTACTGAAGTCATCAAAGGCAATAACACGAAATGGCTTTCCGTAATAAACATATCAAGTTGATTGATTTTCGTCGCGAAATGTTTGCAAATGAGGTTAAGGACGAAGTCGATTGAACATGTATGAATAGAACATGTAAGACTGGGTCGGGTGGAGCCGCCGCCGGCAGGTGTTCACCGCACAAAGACCAGCTCCACAAAAAGAATGTAAAAAACGGCCAAGTAACGCTTGAAATGTCACTACCAGTATCAGCTGGCTTGACAAGGAGCCGTTTTTAGCTTTCTTTAACCAGACACTAGTACCAACATCCACATATTTATTTAAAAAGAAGCAGTAGTGCTCATCGAGTCAATATAAATAATATCAATTGGGCGTTTCAAAATATTTATAGATCCTGGTTCCAAATTATTATAATTCATTTGGAAAATGAGATTTTAAATCAAATAAAACACAAGATATCAAAAAAGGACAAAGAGCAAACAATGATCCAGGGTTCTTTACAAACTTTACAAAGGGTGGCTTTTAATCTTCACAAGAATGCAAACCATCGGTTTGGTTAAAATGCGATAGAAATACTCACCAAATCTTTATCCGGGATGTTTAGACGGAGTGTTTTAGACCTAAAACAAGAGAGGGGACCGATTAGACAATTAAAAAGTTTTTGTGTTAAATAGTTTTATACACTTTAAAATTAGAACCTACATCATAACATCATATCATAGTAAGCGCGTGCCGTGCATGCTAGGGTAACGGCGGTCTGCGTCCGCTTATTTGAAGGTTCGCGAGTGGACTGCCTACGTTAGGGCTCCGTTCGGGCGTTAGTACAGCACCCCCGAGACTCCGGGGCGCCGACGGTGGTGCACATGCGCACCACCCGCCGCCCCGTCGATAACACCCTGCCTCTCATTTTGCCCCGGAAACGACGACTTAACGAGTCACAACACCACAAGACACTGCTCCCGTCGAAGACACAACCTAGATATTACCATGCGACGAAGCATCACTTGCTTTCAAACTTATTTATACTTCTTGACCTACTCTGCATTGGCTTAGTGCTAGATTAGAACCTCAAATCGAAACTTTAATTTAAGGCTGTTCCTTCGGTCACAATAGCGTCGCTTCCAAAAAAAAAAATTATCTTTCTGTAAGTGAGCTTATCAGAAATCCTCGCGCAACTTTTTCATTAGTATCCTTAACTTACATTAGAACCTCAGAAGTCATTGACTTTACTTTTGGCACTTTTTGTAAAGGTTTCTAAAGCGGATAGTGTTTCAATGAGTTTCGAGGTCCCATTTGTTGATTTCAATAGAGTATTAATATAAATATTGTAAGAACATGGTATAGTGCGTGATCAGGCCAATACAAAACCAACAAAATCAGTTAGATAAGATGGTAATTTTCATCATAATTCAATTTTATTATATCAACTTATAAATTAGGCTATCGTGATATGATCACATCTTCACTTAGAGCTGGGCCCGTCAATAGCTAGGATTAATAATAATAGGATTCGGCAATTCTACGGAGTTGGCCTTATAGACACCGTTGCCAATGCTGGTGTTACTGCCAATGCTGGTGTTACTGCAAATGCCGAGTCAGGCTATTTGCTGATTACAAGTTAAAACAATTAAAAGAATTATAATTAGGTCAATAATATAGCAATCATGATGTTCCTGTTATAATACTAGCTGTTCCCCGCGGTTTTACCAGCTAACGGTATATACTTACACCCATATTTTTAAACGTTGCCTCATAGGTCGCCTCCATTCAACCTCATTCGAGGACGCCTCAAGGAAGTCCTCCAACTTTCCTTGAAAATGGTATTCTTGATTGTTTCCTTGAGCAAAGTCCAGTGAGTATGAGTCAAGGAATGACGTCCCGTTTCATTTTAGTATGTTGGTAAACCGCTTAACTTTTTGACGTAAAAAGAATTTTTGACAAAGTTTCTTTTTCAATTTTAGCCTACTGGTATAGATTTATTATAAAACAACAAAATACTTAATACACAAAGAACTTATTATAGTAGGTAAAAGTTTTCCTTAAATCTGGTCCTCAATAAATGCACCTACTTTTCGTTAAACGAAACGTTCGAGGCTTCCTTAAGGTACCTCTCGACCAACCTTATATTTTGACAGTTCGTTCCTCACCTCCATTGAGTAGTTTCCTTAAGGTGAGGAAGCTAGTGTCAACTATGAATACCATTGAGGTCGAGTGAGGATGAGTGGAGTTTGAGGAAACGTTTGAGAATATGGGTGTTATTCTAGCCTATAATCTTCCCCAAGAATCAGGCTATCATTTACAGGAAGAAATTTTCAAATAGTAGTAGTTCTAAAACACTTACACGAAAGCTTGCCTGTAATATTATCTAAAAAAGAGTATATTGTGAGAACAATCTAAATACATAATAACTATCGGTGGTAGCATGCGACGCAGTCGTTAGGTGCCGCTAATGTCCACCTACGACGTCACTTAACAAATTGACCAAAAATAAATGAATGTTAAACTCATTGTTACAACTACCAGCAATAATAATTGACAAACTACACAATTTAGGGATACCTATAATATGGATATAGCAGTAAAAGTACATATAATTTATACTAAATTGGTTTTCGAATCATAGTAAAGAAGGCTTATGAGAAACATTAAGATAACCATTCTATTTTTTGATTTCGACTTATAATTAGTACTTATGTCATTATTTTGCCCAAAAGATAATTAAATTCCGGAAATTACCAAAAGAAAAACCAGCCACGTGAGAGTTGAACTCGCGTTGTACGGAGATACCGTAAATGAACATTAGAATTGATTGATTACAACTCTTATAGGTTTTTCCTGTAATCTTGCCATAGCAAACGTTGATTAATTAATATAACCAATATAATGGTAATAAAAAAACAACGCAGACGGTAAGAATACTGACATAGGTAACTTTTTTTACGACCTGGCCTAGTTCAAACATTTAAAATATTAGTGAATTATGAAAAACTATAAGTGATAACAAATTAATGACTTTTTAATATCATAAACACATATCATTTGATGTTTGCATAGTACAGTATATATGTAAATTACTTGACATGACCTAAATCCATCAATTCATTGGATGTCACCATTACATCCTTAATCAGTTGACCACAAAATAATCATAGTGGTCAAACACGCACACCATGTCTCTTTGGAATATTATTTCATGTACAAACAACTGACATAGCCATGTGTATAGGTATTTGTCAATAGCTAATAGCCCGTCCATGAGGTGACATCGAAGACAATCGTTGCCGGGACGACCAGGCAACAACACAAATGCACTATTTGTGGAAAGACAAGATTATATAACTGTCACTCATATTGGCCATTTCAAATTGAACATCAATACGGAAAATAGCTACAACTGCATCGTGATAGTGCACTAGCATACTTTTTATTATTCATGGTCAATAATTAAATAATAATGAATTTCATATCTATTTGTATGCAGGTAGGTACTGGGGGAATGTTTCGTTCCGAGTTTTATTTATTCAGAAACCGTAAGGCACTTATCTAAATATTTTATTAATTTACCACCTGATGCAAGCGTCTTCGCCCTAGAACGTACTATTATCTATTCTGTGGTAGAAGTCCTTTATATCGCGCCATACTTTTAGCATTTTATTGAGAAGTCATCACCATATTATTATTATAATTGCGAAAGGCTGTCTGTCTGTTACGCTTTTACGGCTCAACTGCTGGACCGATTTGATGAAATTCAGTATGAATATAGTTAAGAACCACGGGTCAAACATTTTGAAACACACTTTTTGGCGCGATATAACCCACTCGCACGCGCGGGCAGAGCCGCGGGTAACAACTAGGTACCTATAAATGCTTTAGTCTTACGTCAATTGATTGATGAGGATTGGTTTTGTCTCCAAACTTTGCCACTCCCGTTCATTAAATACATATTTGAGATTGACGCATGCCTAATAGATGTAATGCGGTGAAATTTTGTACACGAGAAGTATTATTAAAACATACGTATTCAAAAATATCGTATTTTATTTCAAAACTCCCTCAGGAGCGAAACTTCCAGGGTCAAGCTAAATATTATAAAAATTAGAGACGTTAAAAATTAATTACGTGATAGTTATGGCCGATACAAAACGCCTGAAGTTTGCCTTGATGTCGTTTTGATATAAATGTACATATTTGACATTAAGTAAAAAGAGATCAATACTGAGCAAAGTGAGCAACAGTATTAGTACAGTAGAAAGTAGGTCATTTTAAGGACACTAAAATCTGAAGTAAATAATAAATAGATGGGGATGGCTTTTTACTGAATAGCTGCTGTGTGACATATCAGGTGCGACGAGACAAAGAACGTGTGGGAAGCAATCACCTGCTAGGACAATCATACGGTGCTGACCTAATTGTCCCAGAAGGTATGTTTCCGAAGAATATTATTTTAAACGGGTAATTGTAGCAGTCATGAGGACTGAAGTTGAAACGAAGTCTGTAATTTGCTCCTCGCGCACTGCTGAAATATTCAACGGGCGATGAGAACGCGGCTAGTGCACGCCATCGGCGCGGAGTATACCGTCAGGGAATCGACAGATGTCATCCAATATAAATTAGTAGCTATGTATAATTGTTACTTTTGCTTACATACTCGTACTTTCAATAATTTATATAAATACTTTCAAAGAAACCAACACAAATGCTTGAAGATAATTAACATTTTATTGTCAGAGGACATCAAACCCCAAATACGAAAACGATAAGAAAAGCATCAGCTCCGGGTCTCTAGACGATTTTAATTATGTGAACTGAAAATGACAAGCTAAAATACGAGCAAAAGCGACATCGTGGCGTCGATTCGCTCATATATTTTCTCGATATACGTTTATCTGTGGCAAAAACCCACAAGATAATTCATTGAATAATATACGGTTTTTCTCTGTAGATGGAGCTCTAGCGGCAGGTAGTACACACATGTATCGTACATTTCGCTAAAGTGATTCTTACGAAATAAATTTGGGGACATTTATAAAAGAGAACTGAGCATAGGCTGGTAAAGACCTAATTTATTATTGATAGAGGCTTAGGCAAAGCTCTTCGGCGAAGGGAAAAAAATGGGATAGTTTCGGAAATATATTTTTCCTATTATTACTAAGCACATTTTGGTTAGCCCGTAGCCTAACTAAAGATCGAATCAGGTAGATTTTTAACTTGCAAATCATTTGATAGTCGTATTATTAGGACTTCAGATTTTATAAAACTGCATGAAAGATGAAAGACTGGTGACAGGAAACTTGAAAGCTTTATGAAAAAACCACTTTGTCTCACGGACTGAGGGGGTGAGGTTGGTGATTTGACTACAAAAAGGACAGTAATAAATGTCACCAGTGAAATTACCTTCGAGATCGCATAATTTTAATAAGATCTAAACGCGTAAGGGGTGGAGTTTATCGAATTAACGTTTTTGTTCCAACTGGAACGCTTATGGAACAAAAACAAAGTATTTAATGTTTTTATAATCCAAATTAAATTTGCATACTTAAGAATTAGACAGAACAAGATCATGAAAGAGAAACGAATGAACTGAGGGAACCATGGGAAATCATTCATTTGTCAGCACGACAAGGAGAAGTAATTAATGAAAAGATAGATAACGTCGTCGGTGAGGTGCTAGCCGCTTGACACAAAGCAATCGTGCTTATTTCACGGTCCAGGGCTCCGGTCCTACTGGCTGCAGTCTTAACTAACGGGCCGTGAACGCGTTTCTACCATACGGCGTTTACGGGGTACTTAATCTTTGCATGACATTACATTTGAATGACACAATATTTTTATTACGATCAAATGATATCGCGACTTTTGAATGTATCGATTCATTTTCCAACATATAGTGGCAATAGTAGTATATAATTGTGGGCAGTTCGATGGCCAAAGCAGATCTCGTCTTACACACATATCATGTATTCAAAAAAGATCAGTTGGTCTACTGACTATCTGATACTGTCGTGTCACGCTGTGCAAAGATTTTATTTTTTCAAATCTAACCACTATTCTAGTTTGTTTATTTGGACGCATATAAATGCGTCCAAATAAACAAACTCTTCAACTTTATTATATTAGTAGGCTCGTTTATTATATTAGTATCTCGCAGGCGAAGCAGCGGACATCTGCTAGTATAGATATTAATACCATACTTTATATTTTCGTATAGTGGTTACATAATTAAGAAAAAAGGGGAAATACGAGGTACCTACGCGTACGCCCCTTGTGGCTTTTCAGACAGCGGTTATCCATTTCTTTTCCTCGTGGCCAGGCAGTGTGCGTGAATATTTGATGCTCCTATCGATCATAACGTCTTTGTAGCGCCTTTACCGCGCGAGGGCGTGCCACTGTCAGCTACCCGAATAAACCAGGCTTCAGGCGGCGAATTTTTTATCATCTATATATCCCTCAGGTCGTAAGCAACCCTGTTCTATGCTGAAAACCTTCTACTAAACTAAAACAAAAAATAAATTAATTCTATAATTCGAGAATTTGCCAAGAGAAACATTTTTGTGAATTATATGCTACTAGACTATAATTAATTAATTATTTAACATTTGCGTGTAAGGCTATAAGGCAAAAGGAATTTACAATGATGCACTTAAGTTTGTAATGGGGTTGTCTTCATGACTTATGAAGAGGACGAGGTAGTTAGGAAGTAAAAATAGTCGAGTATAGTGGGAAAGGCATCGGTCGGACGTTTCGTGAGTGTAATTGGATAGGCTCGTGGGCGTGCCGCACGCTAGGCTCTTTCGGGCGGGAGACATCTTGTATGTATTTGCCTCTGTAGTAATTTCCCCGTCCGTCCTTGTATATTTAAGCGGCGGCATCGTCCGTGCGGCTCTCATGCATATGTCATGAGCAGTTGCCGTGCGACGGTTTGTTGTCGGTAGAGCCGCGGGAACCGCGACAAGCGGTCCCAGCCCACCGCTGCCACCACCGATAATTATTACGTCCTACTTTCGATTGCTGTGGCCACCGACGCCGCCTTCCACCCATGGTGGTACGGTCGTATGTCGCCACCACAGGCGCGCCCGCCGGACACGCGGAGGGATGAGGCGACAATTAGATTCCCGTTTTTCTCCAATAGTCCTCATGTAATGGCCATGTGGTGTGTATTGCATGTACGCTCAAATTAAATGGCGGACACCGTAAAAGCAGTCATAAGTCTGGTGCACGCACGCGAGGCAATAAATAACGTGACTCTATTTAATGTCCCCATAGACAGCCAACTCTGATGGGTTATTGAAATAATCGATCAATTTTAATGTTTTACAAAGCCGTCTTAATGTTCTAATGCTCTATGATTCCATATGAGTTTCGTGCCAACTGAGCTCTACAGCAGGACAGATTTTAATATAACACAAAATTACAGACGTTGAGTCAATATATATCCAACCATTAAATAATATCTATCCACCATATCTAACTATCCACCTGAATAAAACACCGCATAGACGAAACTAGAAATCAGCGGAACATTAATTTGGCGAAATGAAATTATTCTAATGGCATTCAAAAATTTTGAATGCCATTAGAATAATTTTGAATTATTGAATCAAAATAGAAAAAACAAATTTCAAAATAAATACGTTAGCACAAAATAGATAATAGCTTGATATTTTTTATTCAACGAGTATTATGCTTAACTCTAACGCTCCATCAGATGGATTACTTGGGAGATTTCATAGCTGTTTGACTTCGTGATGAATTGCCGAAGCCACTCTCCGCGAGACGCCCAAGCGTAATCTTTACAGAAAGGGCCTCGCTCTACTATAATATTAGCAAAAAGTCTTTGTTCCATTACAAAATGTTTCACTAGCTGTCCGACCAGACTGCCCTTTTTCCCGAAAACGGAGTAGTTATATGTTTGACTAGTATGTACTTATGTTTGTATATAAAAATCTCTATGTTCCCTCGTAACATCTTTTCGAGTTGAACAATTTTTTGATTTTTATGTGGTCGGTTCGTGCAAATGAGTCTACTACGGACTCGTCTCGGCGAGACGAGGCTACAAAAAGCCAAAATCAAAAAATATTAGGTAGACTCAAAACTGTATTAAACAAAGGAAATTTACCACTTCTGCCACTTTCTGTGTCTTGTTTGGTACAGCTCACAGGGCAAAAAGGTACGACAAAAAAGCGCGACTTGGTTTGAATAACAGGGCCACGCTGGACGGAACTACGTAGCCCTAAACCCAAGGTGGGATGGGAAGGTGGACTTGTCCCAAAATGGTTATATTTTTTGCTTTATTTTGTATTTTCCTCAACTTTTCCGGATATAAACCCCCAACACCTCAGCCCGAGGCAAGAATTTCAATAGGGTCTAAAGTCAATTGGCAGATGATTGACTCCCAAAAAGAGGGTGTGTCTGAAGGTTTGTACAATATGATTTGGAATTGTAATGTAAGGTTAATTTAATATGTATAGATTTGTAATTTGCATGCATAGTGCCATACATGATGTAAGGCGACATCTCCTTCACTCACTGGATCTTGCATGGTTTTAAGAGACGGTAAGCCTGTCCAACTCAATTTGAGGTGACGAGTCGTCACTGACGACCAATGAGAGTGAATATCAGATAACTAGCTGTTCCCCGCGGCTTCACCCCGCGTGGGACTTGTTATATCGCGCCCAAAAGTAGCCTATGTTTGACCTCAGGTCTTTAACTACATCCCTACCAAATTTCATCACAATCGGTCCAGCAGTTTAGCCGTGAAGAGGTGACAGACAGACAGACTTTCGCATTTATAATATTAGTATGGATTTTCGTTTTATTTGTTACTATCTGTAGCCCGCGACTTCGTGCGCGTGAGTTTCGTTCCCGTTATCATGAGAATTTCGGGAGTGGCTACCGAAATCTCCCTTTTCTAGTATACTAAGTTTGTCATGACAATAACAAACACAAAAAAAAGAAATCAAATTTGGTACATTCGTTAGAAATCAAACATGCCTTCAGTTCATTCAAATGACGAATTTTTTTTTTATAATGACTCGTTTTTGATGAAATAAAGTTAAGATGTTCTTCCGAGTTAAAACAAAACAATTGGTGAGCAAATCGGTTCAGTACTTTCGGAGATAAGCTTGATCATACATACAGACAAACAAAAAATTCAACTTATTTTTGCTTTCTATTATTCATTTTAAATGTCCCTCTATCCATTTCAGAAAAAATTACTAAATGTACAGACAAATATATATGTACAGATTTAAAAAAATTACTGATTGTACAGACCAAAATATATATATGTATATATTTCAGTTTGGTTTCTTTAACTGTAAGCCTTACTCCTAATATACTCCTCTCCAGTGCGAGTTAACATCTTGCCAGTGTCTCTCTAAGATTGTGAGTGATAGCTCGGGTCTCACATCCATATGTTTTGCAGGGAAGGATACAACTATCAAAAGTTTTTCTTATAGTTGAGACATTCAGTTCATATTTAACTCGATTACCTTTAGCACAGATTACAGAATACTTTACTAGTACAGATGTTCAACTGCCGTACAAAGACGCGCCGATTTTAGAGTCTCCCCATTCTTTGACATATTAATCAAACTTCTCTTCTAACACTTCTACTTCTTGAGACCCTGTTTCTAAATCCGATAACTTATAAAATAAAGCACTTAATCAGTTTGTAGTAAGATGACAATACTTTAAAAAAATTGTTCATTATTAATTCACACTCTTATTCAAAAAATAAGCAGGATCTTAAGACAAGACCTTGGTGAACACTAGCGCCACCAACAACTCAAAATCATTACTCACTGAAGACTATCAAAATGCGTCATACATAAGTAATTAAGGTTCTGGATCTGAAGTCAATTTTGAACATATTAAATTATAGTTCCCTATAGTTACAAACTGCACAACTGTTAAAAGTGGCCGTTTTAAGCAATATTGCAATTTGTGAATAGGGAACTATAGTGTAATAATTTGATATGTTTAAAATTAACTTCAGATCCAGAACCTTAATAACAGAAGACGGATTTATGATAACTTGTGTTTTCAGTGAATAATGATTTTTAGTTGATGGTGGCGCTAGTGTTCACCAAGGTTTTGTCTTAACTAAATTTTATTTTTTATTCCTTGTAGCGCCAACTATTGGCATGAAATGAAACTTCAATAAACCATCAATTTTTCTTCCAATCACTTGATATCCTTTTAATTATTTCCTTGCAACAAATCCGTTGCGCAGTTTCATAGATCTAAGCATATATAGGGACAGACAATGAGAAAAGGCCTTCATTTTATACTATTGTTATGATGAAAAAAAAATCTAAATTAGAACATGCCATCACTAGAGCTCTAGCAGTCCTATCAATCTTGGGTAAAACCGCTGTTGTTGAATCATCACAATGAAGAAATTGGGAAAAAATGCCAAACAGATATTTAAGAAGTTGCAAGAATGATGTTACAGGTAAAGCAGTACATGGCTGTTTTTGTTTAGAACTTTGTAGAGCTCAATAACCATTTTTTTCATTAATGTTGCTTTTGTTATTACAAATATAGCACAAACGCCGCGTCTATATTCTCGTAAATGTTGTGGTGAGCGCATAAATGAGGCACACCGCATTAGACTTGATATATCATGATACTGCGTATAATTTATTTACCAAACAGCTCGAACAATTATTTTGTAAAAAATCAGCAGTTTGCAATATAAGTAATATTGAGAAATAGAAAAGAAACGCCGGCAAAAAATCAATATGACATGATCGACATTTGCAATGAGGCAGATATTATTTTAAAATCTTAACTTACCACTTGGAAGTTCCGAGGAATTACTATTAAGGGACGGATCACTTTATTTTTTCAAAAACTGATACTAATTATTATAAATAAGATAAATTCATACAGTTTTTACGTAGGTAGCATAAAATTAGAAAATAGCAAACATGAAACAAAAATGGCGGCCTGGCTACCATGTCATGGGGGCGGGGCGCAGTGTTGCCAGATAACTAACTATATGTATTTTCACCAGTCTATTCCGAAATCCCCCCAAAAATTCACGTTTTGAAGAAAAGACCCCCTTAGTTACTAAAATAAATTATGGGGTCCGCACTTCAAACAGCAAAAACTGACACCCATATTCTTAAACGTTACCTTATAGGTCTCCTCCACTCAACCTCATTCGAGGACGCCTCAAGGAAGTCCTCCAACTTTCCTTGAAAACGGTATTCCTTGAGCAAACTCCAGTGAGGATGAGTCAAGGAATGACGTTCCGTTTTATATCTGTATGTTGGTAAACCGCTTAACTTTTTGACGTAAAGAGAGTTTTGGACAAAGTTTCTTTTTCAATTTTAGCTAACTAGCATAGATTTATTATAAAACAACAAAATACTTAAATACACAAAGAACTTATTACCCACCAAAAACATAAATGTAAAAAACGAGAGCCAAGTTCAATACAAAAATTATGCTTGGCGGTGAGCTTCGCCGCAAAAAGAATGGCGATCTAAATGAGTGCCAAGTTCTATGCAAAATCGAAATATGTTTTTATAGCAACAAAATAACATTATGAACAAGTATTAAACTCTATTTCTTTGCTTTATTAGATACCTATAACAATTGCTGTTATTTAAAAATGTGAGATCTTGAAGTAGGTCAGATTTGACTTGGCCAGTTTTTAACACAATTAAAATGTTGAATAACTTTATAAAATGACTTATGTAATGAAAACTGGCCAAGTCAAATCTGACCTTTTTCAAGATCTCACATTTTTAAATAACAGCAATTGTTATAGGTATCTAATAAAGCAAAGAAATAGAGTTTAATACTTGTTCATAATGTTATTTTGTTGCTATAAAAACATATTTCGATTTTGCATAGAACTTGGCACTCATTTAGATCGCCATTCTTTTTGCGGCGAAGCTCACCGCCAAGCATAATTTTTGTATTGAACTTGGCTCTCGTTTTTTACATTTATGTTTTTGGTGGGATATCATTACTTTTTGTAAAGAAAACAAGGCAAGTATTCCTATTTAATTTTTTTTGCGTGACAAATTAACCTAAAAGAGCTACAAACAAATGAGGTTTTGAAAGAAACGATTTACGTAATATTAAATAACTCACAAATGCCGTTAAAGTACAATACTAAAAAGGAATAATTTATATCTGGACTATTCCAGCTATAACTCAAATAAATTTAGTCGAACGACGCAGCATTAAACGCAATCTAATAGGTGGGTTTCCGCTACACAACCGGGCATAACGAGGACGCTGGCGCGAATGAGTGCCGCTAAGAGCATACTTTGGTTCGTTCGCATTTTAAGTCGTATAGCGCTGTGAGCCGCGCACAAGTGCAAGGCGCGAGCGAGTTCAAGCAGCATTCTTAGACTAGTCAATACATACATATATCGGTACCAATAAGACTTTGACCTTGACCTTGGTATACATACACATTGGAGTTTCTTTTAGGGTGCAAAGAGTTCGAACTAACAAATTTATACCTTAAAATATTATTTCTTATTTTCAAAAGAAATCAGAGAAACGAACCTTGGGCACTGATCTTTGTTAATTTAGTGAGCCGTGGACTATAAGATAACTACTATGCAGGTATAAACCAACCGACCCGCTAAATTTTAAGTAAATCGCTACCGCTTATAATTTTGTACCATAAGTCAGAGCGTGACGCTGATTGGCTGGTGTGCTGCCGCGCGCCGCTGACGACACACCGTTGTTGGCCGGTTGTTTAGCGCGTAGGTATTACAAGTTTTTTGTATGGGGACACCACTTATTTTTTTACTTTTTTTTATTTTTTGATTTTTTCCTACGCTTACACACAATTTCCGAGCTGGATTCCAAATTTCATCCTTCTAGGTCATCTGGAAGTAGGTTAGGTTTAGGTACTATAAGTCAGTCAGTCAGTGCTAAAATTTACAACTTTTTGACCTTCATATCTTTATAACCGTTTGAGCTAGCTTCATGAAATTTGGGCTTCTACATGTCCTGATGGATCTTATTAAACACACGTAGTTTTATGTGTTTACATTAAAGAGGTTTCGAGTTATAGAAGGGTCAAAAGTGGCACCAAGTGGTTCGTGTAATATTACACTCGGCGCTGGCTAGCCAGTTCCTTTGCTTGAACTTGGCTTGACACGCTGCCGCGTGTCTAGATAGTAGGTACAAATTCTTTTAAATCTGATCCTCAATAAAAGCACCTACCTTTCGTTAAACGAAACGTTCGAGGCTTCCTTATATTTGACAGTTCGTTCCTCACCTCCATTGAGTAATTTCCTTAAGGTGAGTAAGCCATAGACCTATTAAATGTATGGACGGGAAATACCTACAAAAAAAACGTGTATACCTACAACCAAAGTGTAATATAAAATGGAGTCGTATATAGGGATGCCCAAAAAAACGTCGATATATCGCTATCGAGATACTGACTATGGTTCCGTAAACAACTTACAACCATTTTGATGAAATTGTTAATTTCATAAAAGTAGATACTCAAAAACTAACATTCCCCTTCTCTATATTTATAGTGTTATTGCTTTGTCAAATAAAATCTAGGGGGTTAAATAACATCTCTTAAAACCATGCAAGAACGATTGAGTAAGCGCGATGTCGCTATACATCATGCACTGCGCCATCTCGCTTACTCACTCGTTTTAAGGTGGTGTTAAGAGATGATATTAAACACCGGACATTGTGAGAAGAAACGTTTTAATTTTAAGATACACCTGTCACTTTCTTAAAATATTTTCGGGAAGTTAGTTAATAGTTTTTGTGAGTTATTTTACCCCGTCATGCCCCGGTGTCAAAATTACATACACAACGGGTAAGATACAGTTATCTTGGCACGGACTTCAGGAGATCAGTAGGAGGTATCTAGTCAAATTAACAGATAATCTGCAGGTGCTACAGTTATAATAATAATCATTTATTTCAGGTAACAACATTAATACAAAATAAAATAAGTAATGCCTATAATTATCAGTCGCGCACGCGCATCGGACCGCGTCGGATGCGTCACAGTCGTAGTCGATCGTGATTGCTGTCGCTAGCGAAAATGGCTGCGATCGTGAAGTGTAATTCGTGCAATATCGTAATAGACGAGTTGTTAGCCTTTGTGCAGAATAAAATATCGATAATTGATGAGGACAGCCTTGTCAAAATATGTGTATCTGCGTTTGAAAGTGAACAAATAAAACGATCGAAATCGTTACTTTTTGAATCGCTACCTACGAATCGGCGTAAAATCACAAGAAAGAAACAAGGAAAGGAGTCCAGGGATATTGAGGACATCATATGCCTATACAAAAGCGTAGATCGGGAGCTAATGCCTGTGTTTGTAGCACACGACCTGGATAAACTCCCGCCAGTGACCTTTGACCACCTAGACGTCACCAAATTGCTTAAGGATTTAGTGTTGGTGAAAGCGAAAATAAGCACCATAGAATCTAAGTATGTGTCAGTTGAGCAGCTGGATAAAGTGAAGAGGGAAGTCCAAGCTCTGAAGTCGGTGTCGGGCCAATCTACTCCCAATAGATACCGCGATTTGAATGTGAACCTGAAAAGAGGTGCGTCCGCTTACAACATGGACAGCGGCCCTATGGGCATTTCGCAGTTCGACATGACGATTGCAAACAATAGTGGCAATTCGATAAACTCAATGTCACCAAAGGAAGGACACAGTGGCCTATCAAAAGGAGTTCATTTTGCTACCAGTAAATCGAGTGACGACGGTTGCAATATTGTTTTAAACGACGTGAGTCATACTTTGTCGGTGGCAACGGTGGAGAAGCAATTGGTGAGCCAGGCGGATTGTGGGGTAGTGGACACGACGGAGCTGCAACCAGCCGGCACCGCGCCGCCGCCGCCGCCTGGCGAGCTGAGAACTCAGCAATTTGAAATAACTACCCGACCGCTCGCTGGCAAAAACAATTATGAAGAACAACAGACATTTTCTGAGATAACAAAGTCTGAGGGTGAATGGCAACAAGTGCAGCGTAAAAAACCTAGATTGAATTATCGGTACTCGGGCAAAACAGGCGCCTGCAGTGACAATGATGGGAAATTTAGGGCCGCGGAGGCTAAAGTCCCTATGTTCATTACGAGAGTACATAAAGAAACTACAGAACAAGATATAATCGAGTACATACAAAAGAAGACTCAGGAAAATGTCCAACTCGAAAAAATCTCATCTAAAAAAGAAAAGAATTATAATGCTTATAAATTCTTTGTTTCGGAAATTAAATTGCCCATGTTTTTAAATGACAGACTATGGCCACAGGGGATCGTTTTTCGTCGTTTTGTGCATTATTATAGGCATGTAAACGCTGACGGCCGCAATATAAAAACTAAATGACTGACAATGCAACTAAAATTATGACCTTTAACTGTAAAGGTATAAAGCGCTCTGTTGACTGCATAAGGCAATTGTGTCAAAAATCAGAGATAATTGCTTTACAAGAAACTTGGTTGACTCTAGCTGAGATCCCGTTCTTGGGCACAATTGACAGTGACTTCGGATGTACAGGGACGTCGGCGATTGACGCGGAGGCCGGCATGCTGTGCGGCAGACCCTACGGAGGAGTCGCCCTACTGTGGGACAAACGGGTATTTCAAAATGTGTCGGTAGTGCAGTGTAATAATCCTCGAGTGTGTGCCATAACAATAGCTCTGGAAGCAAGGTCAGTGTTAGTTTTCAGCGTCTACATGCCGGTGGAAAAGCCGGAAAATTTGACCGAGTTTACGGATATTCTCAGTCTGGTAAGTGCCATTATTTATAAAGAAAACGCCGAAGCAGTTTATATTATGGGGGACTTCAATGCCCATCCCACAAAAACTTTTTACGGAGAGCTGTCAGCTTTTTGTAGTGATGAACAGTGGACTTGTGTGGATGTTGACAGACTAGGCCTATCATCAGACACACATACTTTCGTGAGTGATTCGCACGGGTCGCATAGCTGGCTTGATCACTGTGTAGTTACAGGCTCGGCTTTGCAGACGATTCTCGATATACATGTTATTTATGATGTACTTTGGCCCGATCACTACCCCTTAGTGGTGGAGTGTAACTTAAATCTAACTAAAAGAAAGTTATCTACTGAGCAACAAATTTTTAAAAATAAAGTTATATGGGGAGAAAAAAAGTCAGAGCAAATAGATTTGTACACTGAACAATGTAACGGAAGACTTAGTCATATTGATTGCCCCCATGAATTGTCTAGTTGTTGTGGAGTTTTGTGTGATAATGTAAACCATAGAGCAATTATAGAAGAATTGTATAAATATGTTGTTTGTGACATTAGTGAGTCTGCATCTGCCAGCTGTACGGAACTCCATAAACCTAAAAGAAAGCCAATTGTGGGATGGAATAAGCATGTTGGAGAAGCTCACGGGGAGGCAAGGTGTAAATACCAATTGTGGCTACTGTATGGTAAACCAAATAGTGGTCGTATTTTTAACGAAATGGTTCAAAGCCGTAAAATTTTTAAGTCTCGTTTAAAGTGGTGTCAAAAACACGAAGAGCAGCTTAAAATGGATATCATAGCCTCACACCACAAAAATAAAGATTTTAAGAGTTTCTGGAAAGCAACTAATAAAATTGGATCTAAGCCAAATCTCCCTGTGAGTATCGATAATATTTGTGAGCCATCACTCATAGCAGACATGTTTAAAAAACATTTTTCCGTTAAATCACCATTGGGGCCACCACAGTCGACCTGCAGTGTGGGACCGGGTGGACAGGAGATGCGCATTAGTTTCACTGTTGATGACGTAGGTAAAGTAATCAAGTGTATGACTGGAAGCAAGTCTCCTGGACACGACTGTCTAAGCATTGAACACCTACAATATGCTGGGCCACACTTGCCGAGGCTCCTAACTATACTTTTTAATTTGTGTTTGAGTCATTCTTACTTGCCCTCTGAGATGATGAAAACTGTGGTGGTGCCAATTGTGAAGAACAAGACTGGAGATACCAGTGATAAGGCCAATTACAGGCCGATTTCGCTGGCTACGGTAATATCGAAAGTGCTTGATAGTCTGCTTAATGCACAATTAAATAGTTTTATTAAACTACACGAAAACCAGTTTGGTTTCAGACCTGGACTATCTACGGAGACTGCAATATTGTGTTTGAAGCAGACTGTTAGGTACTACACAGAGCGTAAAACCCCCGTGTATGGCTGCTTTTTGGATCTGTCGCAGGCGTTCGACCTGGTCAGTTATGATACACTGTGGCAGAAGTTAGGGGAGCTGAAGGTTCCACCAGAACTGTGTAACATCTTTAAGTTCTGGTATCTCAACCAAGTCAATATGGTCAAATGGTCGAATGCCTTCTCAGAACCATATAGGTTGGAGTGCGGAGTAAGGCAGGGGGGCCTATCCTCGCCTAAACTCTTCAACCTGTACATTAATGCGCTGATAGAGGAGCTCAGTAGCTTGCATGTCGGCTGCCACATTGATGGTGTATGTCTGAATAATATAAGTTACGCAGACGACATGGCTCTCCTGAGTGCCTCTGTTTGTGGTCTCGACAGGCTGTTGGGAGTGTGCGAGAGATATGCCTCCAGTCACGGCCTGAAGTATAACGTAAAAAAGAGTGAGTGTATGGTCTTTCAGGCCGGCACGAAATGTCCGGATACCATTCCACCCATCAAATTAAATGGTTCATCCTTGCAAAGGGTGAACAAATTCAAATATCTTGGCCATTGGTTAACCTCTGACCTGAAAGACAATACAGACATTGAAAGGGAACGCAGGGCGCTGTCTGTACGTGCTAACATGATAGCCCGTAGGTTTGCTCATTGTACTAAACAAGTAAAAATAACACTGTTTAGAGCGTACTGCTCATCTTTCTACACGAGCAGCCTTTGGGTTAATTATACGCAGAAGCAGTTTAGCGCCCTGCGGGTCCAGTATAATGATGCCTTCAGGATGTTGGTGGGGCTGTCCCGACGCTGCAGCGCGTCGGGGATGTTCGCTGAGGCGCGCGTGGATTGTTTTTACACAACCATGCGCAAACGGTGCACGTCCCTGGCGGGCAGGCTGCGGGCTAGCACCAACAGCATCCTGAGTATGTTTGCGTCACGAACTGATCTTCGGTATGTGAACCATTGCTCAATGGTTCACGTACTGAGGAACAGACAAATGTGACGCAACCTATAATCTATGTTTTATTTTATTTTATATTGATCTACTAACATTAGATTTATAAGGTTTTCTGTGTTACTAACAAATAAATTGATCCCTGGTTGATATAATAAAGAAACTTATTATTATTATTATTCTATTTAAAAAGATTTATTCTCCCTCTCGAAAGGGGTATTTACCTAAATATACGGGCCGTAGCCAAGCATATAAAGGGAATTAATTAATGGTATTAAAAGCGGATGAAATAGAGGATGTGGTAAGAAATTTTCTCGTTAGTCGACAGGTGTTCAAGATGACTGCTTTTTGGAGAAGGATAAGTATATTTTTGTTAACGTTTAGCATATCCAGACCTCTTTGCAGTGATTTCGGAATGACGCCAGTCGCTGAGATTACTATGGGGATTATATGTACTGATTCTACTCTCCACTGCCGTTTCAGTTCTATCGCTAGGTCTTGATATTTTGTAAGTTTTTGTGATATGGTGGATTGGATATTATGAGTGTTTGGTATAGCTATGTCAATGAGAAAAGCAGTTTTATTAATTTTGTCATGAAGTGTTATATCAGGGCGGTTGAAATGTATGGTTTTATCTGTGATAATTGTTCTGTCCCAGTATATTCTGCAGCTACTATTATCGTGTATGGTTTCCGGTTTATATTTATAGTATGGAATTTTCTTATCTATAAAATTGTGTCTGTGTGCAAGGTGTTGATGTATAACGGCCGCCACTTGGTCATGGCGGTGCTTGTAATCAGTTTGAGCGAGGGATTTGCATGCTGAGGTAATATGCTGAATTGTCTCGGAGTTCGAATTGCAATGTCTGCAATGATCTGAAGGTATATTTGCACGGATTATGTATTTCTGATAATTGCGTGTGTTAATAACTTGATCTATTATTATTATTATTATAAATAAAAAACTAATGCCATATTAATGCTTTACGAATAGCCATCTCATCTATAACTAAGGCGTAAACCAGTGGATAAGGACTTTGCTCAGCTTTTCTTTTTGAAGTATCAAATGCTTCTTGAGTAAAGCCTGGTTCCGCATTAACATTTTGGTACCACTTGCTTAGAGTGCGGACGTGAGGTAAACACGTATTATATTTTTGCCTAACGAAGTTATACGCTTTTGGTGAAAAAAAATGAAGTTTAAGAGTAAACTTCCTTATCTCTTCAGAATATTTCCTCTCTAAAGGCATTTGACTTTCTTGACTTTGCAATTTGCCTTTTCAGGAATTTTTTGGGACCTGCACATTCTTCTAGTAGAAGCGCTTCTTCATTATTTACTAGTTTTACTTTTTCTAGCTCTTGAATAATGTCAGTCAAAACAGCTACTTTTTCATCGCGCCTGCGAACTTTTTTATTAAGCCGTTTGATTATTTTTCTTTGTTCGGAACATTTTTTTTTCAATGCATCCATTTTTTCTTGAGTTTTTGCACTTTCAGTTTGAATCTGGAAAAGAAAAATATCATTAAAGTTTCTAGGTTATAGATGGGTACATAGATGTACCTAAAACCTTATAAGGTACTTTTCATTCATTCTATATCTATTTATACTTCCATATTCATACTAATTCATAGTAATATTATAAATGCGAAAGTCTGCCTGTCCGTCTATCTGTGACAGTGTAACAGATATGTTACGCTTTCACAGC
Organism: Apomyelois bistriatella; assembly: GCA_947044815.1. Classification (NCBI taxonomy): domain Eukaryota; kingdom Metazoa; phylum Arthropoda; class Insecta; order Lepidoptera; family Pyralidae; genus Apomyelois; species Apomyelois bistriatella. The sequence continues at coordinate 4,048,137 of OX345705.1, forward strand.
TGGATTGATTTTGATGAAATTTGGTATAGATATAGTTATACCCAAGGTCCAACACAGGCTACTTATTGCCGCGGGCGGAGCCGCGGGCCACAGCCAGAAGATAATATTTTAGCAATTAGCAACATACCGAAGAAGTACTTGGCAATAGCAGTGGTTGTACACTGGTGTTTTGATTGAGAGCTGCATGTTCGACCTGAAAGTAAAATATTATTCATAACTATTCCCGTTGTAATTTAATTAAACTAATCCATACTTCCATATCCATACTAATATTATAAATGCGAAAGTCTGTCTGTCTGTCTTTCTGTCTGTCTGTCTGTCTGTCTGTCTGTCACCTCTTCACGGCTAAACTGCTGGACCGATTGTGATGAAATTTGGTAGGGATGTAGTTAACAACCTGAGGTCAAACATAGGCTACTTTTGGGCGCGATATAACCGAGTCCCACGCGGGCGGAGCCACGGGCAACAGCTAGTAGGTAATAAAAATTCAAAAATTACTTACCAAAGAAGGCAGCGGTTTTAAAATTGTGTCTTGAACTGAAACCTTAATCTGAAAAAGTACAAAATCCATACTAATATTATAAATGCGAAAGTCTGTCTGTCTGTCTGTCTGTCTGTCTGTCACCTCTTCACGGCTAAACTGCTGGACCGATTGTGATGAAATTTGGTAGGTTTGTAGTTAACGACCTGAGGTCAAACATAGGCTACTTTTGGGCGCGATATAACCGAGTCCCACGCGGAGCGAAGCCGCGGGGAACAGCTAGTTGTTTATATTTAAACTAGCTGTTTCCCGCGGCTCCGCCCGCGTGGGACTCAGTTATATCGCGCCCAAAAGTAGCCTATGTTTGACCTCAGGTCGTTAACTACATCCCTACCAAATTTCATTACAATCGGTCCAGCAAATTAGCCGTGAAGAGGTGACAGACAGACAGACAGACAGACAGAAAGACAGACAGACAGACAGACAGACTTTCGCATTTATAATATTAGTATGGATAGCCTTTATTAAATTAAAAATTGAGTTTAAAATATTTAAAATCTAATCTTACTGGGACATCAGGGGATTTAATTGCAGCGACTTCGGCGGGAGTAGAAACTTTCAACTGAAAAAAATCAAGTATAAAGTATATAATTTTATTCATTTCTACAAATAATTATGTTACAAATGTATTTAATAAGTATTGTAAACGGAAATAACAAAATGGTAGAATTAATTATAATTTAAAAATTATGCTTTCTTAGTTTCATTTGATGAACTACATTAAGCATTGGTGAGCCGGATATGTAAGATATGGATGGATAAAGAAATATATTCTGTTTGATGATGTATTTTATTTATATACCTGCTAAACATTCAAACAAGGCATTTTTGGCCAAATAATAAATTATTAATACGTTAATTAATAAATTATAAATTACGTACTGCAAGAGATGGTGAAGGCATTGCTCCATCACGTAATCTTATTACGTCCAGGGTTTTATTGAAGCAAGCTTCTTCAAAATGTAGGGAACAGACGAATATTTTTTTAATACTTGGGTTAATATTTTCCGTCCCTATTATATCAAGCCATTTCTTTTTCATTGCTTCATTACTAGGTAACCTATAATAATATATAAAAAAATTAGACCTTGTTTAAATTAGAGCAATCAATGTCAATTCTTATTTATTACACTCTTTGGTCTTTCCGAAGTTATAAGTTTGCACAATACAATACATTATTTTATGTATTGTTTATCGATATCAGCTGTGCTTGATTACACATCACTACGTTTATGCAGTTTGTATGTTTTAGGTACATACCTTTCTTATGAAAACAAACAAGAAACCAACCTGGAAACATATGATGAACTAAAATATGTATTCTATAATATTAAATACGACTACTAGTAACATAACATTTAAACAGATTGACGAAATAATAAAAATAAACCACAAAAACAGGCAACTTACTTGTGCAATGTGAGTTGAGGGCGATTTCTATTTTTTCTCGCACTGCACCACTTTATACAACACTTTGTCATATTGTATAACAGATATGTGGGTCCAAGTGTTCAAAAATAGTTTGTTATCTAAACAAAACACGACCAATCGCTAAATTTCACTTTCGACAAACATTCGTTTGACAGCATATGTACCAAAGACTGCAGGTGGCTACTTCCGACGTTTTGGAGAATTCTCAACCGTATCATGACATAGGTTTCATTGTTATTTTATACTATCTGACGTATTTATTTAATTCATCTAATTAATTTAATTCATTTAAACATTATTGACATACTTACTTATTTTATTATCATTATTTTTATTTTTATTTCGACATTAATTAAATTGTAAAAATTCAATTCAAAGACTTCGCAACACCCAGCCTGGGTTTATGTACATTCTTACCAAATTATGTAATTCCACCTTCTTCATATTATGTACATGTAATTTTTTTTTTTTTTTTTGAATAGTTTATACGGCCATGGAATCTAGTCCTTTAAGGCCTTTCTTGAATTTATTAATCTTCTTCAGTCCTACTTAAGTCAGTCGAGTCAAAAATTCAAGTCAATAGTCAAGTCCAGTCAAGTAAGTAAGTCTAGTCTGAGTCAGATGGCTAAGTGAAGCGGTGGAAAAATTTCACTTAGCTATATCATGGAGATTTTGGTGACAAAGATAAAAAGTCACGTAATCGACACTGTATCACTTTCCAACACTCACGCTTGTTCACGAACACTTTGCGAATAATAATCCACCAATATTATGCACAAACACTCGAAAAAACCTAAGTTTTGGAAATTAAATACAGCGCGGACATAACGACAGTTTACTTTCCCTCCAAAAACTCCATGTACATGTAAGCGAGAAATAAATAAATAAATAAGACTAGTGTGAAATAAAATGGCGGAGAAGGCACGCGCGGCCAAATTCATGACGTCATGCAAAATATAGCCAGAAACTAGAAAACATTAAATATATCCATCTCATTCTTCAAACGGCAATATCAATTTGATAAAATGAGACAAACATATATTTTATATTGTTATGTCGAAAATCAAAATATTTATATAATCTATTGTAGCTATAGAACAATAGTTCTTGTCCATACATTTAGTAGGTCTATGGAGTAAGCTAATGTCAACTATGAACACAAACTAAATAGAGATACTACACTATGAATACCATTGAGGTCGAGTGAGGATGAGTGGAGTTTGAGGAAACGTTTGAGAATATGGGTGTGAACCTTTATAAGATCACTTTGTTGTCCGTTAGGCACACATTAGACGCTCATGCACGCATGATGGTTTTCCATCAAACAATGGGATGGAACTCGAAAGGTGAATTGACTTGACCGATTTCCAAACAAATCATCCTAATTTTTCAATCAAAATACTTGATTTAAATTAAAAAATATAAGATGATTTGTTTGGAAATCAGTCGATTCAATTCACCTTTCGAGTTTCATCCCTTTGTTTGATGGAAAACCATCATGCATGAATAAGCGTTTAATGTGCGTCTCCCTTACATCATGTATTGCGCTGTCCCACTTACTCACTCGATCTTGCATGGTTTTAATTAAGAGATGACAGAGAGAAGTGAAGCGGCGGAATAACTTGAAGATTTTGGTGACAAAGATAAAAGTCACGCTTGTTCATGAACACTACCACCCATATTCTTAAACGTTGCCTCATAGGTCTCCTCCACTCAACCTCATTCGAGGATGCCTCAAGGAAGTCCTCCAACTTTCCTTGAAAACGGTATTCTTAATTGTTTCCTTGAGCAAACTCCAGTGAGGATGAGTCAAGGAATTACGCTCCGTTTCATATCTGTATGTTGGTAAACCGCTTAACTTTTTGATGTAAAGAGAGTTTTGGACAAAGTTTATTTTTCAATTTTAGCTAACTAGCATAGATTTATTATAAAACAACAAAATACTTAAAAAAACACAAGAACTTATTATAGTAGGTACAAATTCTTTTAAATCTGGTCTTCAATAAAAGCACCTACCTTTCGTTAAACGAAACGTTCGAGGCTTCCTTATATTTGACAGTTCGTTCCTCACCTCCAATGAGTAATTTCCTTAAGGTGAGGAAGCTAGTGTCAACTATGAATACCATTGAGGTCGAGTGAGGATGAGTCAAGTTTGAGTAAACGTTTGAGAATATGGGTGTACGAATAATAATCCACCAATAATAAGCACAAATACCTACTCGAATAAACCAAAGAAATTGAGCTATAGGAATAAACATTAAAAAAAATACAGCGCGGACAAAGTGACAGTATACTTTCCCTCCTAAAAATCACATATGATTCGATCGACACCATGGACGTAGGAATAGTCGTCCTTGTTCGACACTATCAAAACACGTCAATGTTAAATAGCAGTCAATGTCAAACTGAAGTATTGACATTGTTGTCATTGTCAGTTGTTTTCAGTCTATAATCGTGTTTTTCGTACATAAGTTTCCGTATTTTATAATTATTTTTCTTTATTATTTATTTATTAATTATTTTTGTACGAAAAGTGTATGTTTAGAAAATGTTTACACACACTTGTCATTGATTAATGAGTTGTTGTTATATCAGTCTGTGTAAAGATTATCGAAAATCGTCTATTCTATTTGCAATAAGGAGTTCAAGACATGAAAGATGAATAACAGTTCCGATTCCGAACCTGAATACTATTTAACACAGCTACATTGCTCAAAAGATGCACTTACAGACTATTACGGATGGTTCATGCAATTTCTGTTAGCGGTCCTAGCGTTTACTTGCCTGATAGGTATGTACTCAATTACCTTCGTCTAGAGTTCAAGGCGATAGAAATGTTTGCACTGTACATGCAATTTTGTGTCGCAATTTTAGTTTAGACTATAACCTGTAAAATCCCTAATCTATTTTAGCCAATTGGACGGCAAGAACTTCGGTTTACTTTATTGTCAATGTTAAACCATTGAAATATTTAGATTATAAGGTTATGTTTTCTTGTGCTATACAAATATGTACAATCCTATTTTATATCTTTTAGCAGTTAATTTTTAGTTCAGTAGCAATATGTTGCACTTAGTGGTGTGCATATCAAAAAGATGTTTATATACTGTCTCCCAGAGCAACTGTGCTATCCATAGTAACTACAGGTATTTTTGGTCAGAGTGTCGCAAAGGGTGCGCAAGTCGAACGCTCGCTCGCTTCGCTCGCTCGCTTATTTTGGGGGTCGCAAGATAACCATAACCTAACCTATGACCCTCCATAAAGTCGGATTTGTGAAAAATGCCGCCATCCCCTCACCACTTTTTTTGTCGGCGAAATCGAAAATAGGGAAAAACTCGGAAAATAAGCGTCGCACGAAAAATCTTCACATGACTAAAAGTGATGCTAATAATGTTGTCTACGACATGGGACAATAAAAAATGGGTCTCAATATGACGAGCAAAATCACTCCGAAAACTTTTGTAAGTCCCAAGTCTTGCGCACCCTTTCGTATACTCTAACCGTATTTTTCAATAAAAAAGCAGTTTAGACACATTTGCCTACCCTATGGCTAATGTCTGTGCATATAATCTTATTGCACTCACGTACATTATCTGCTTGACCTAGGTTGTTTGTTTAAAAAAGACTTAGCATATCCACCTATTCTGCATTATATAAAGTAAACAAAAATCTAAGAAGAATATAATGATAATAAACATTGGGAAATAATAATGGTTCCGAAAAACAAATTAATCTCCAGCGATCTGTGGCCGACTATTATTCTAATAAACCAGCGTTATAATGAATTACCGACGAAAAACCCAAAACATAAACGAATAAAAATATCCAATTTAACAACAATTAAGAGCATGTTCAAATTACATTTTCTCCTAAAAGAAAATGGATCTTCGAATAACAAAACTAAACTTCCAAATAGAATACTGATTCTCCGACAAAATTACTAAGTTACCGACAACAGAGGTTTTGTCAAAATAATCATATTTTTACAACTTGCATGAACTGTTTTAATTTCTATTGTTGGTTATTAAATTTATTTTTTAACTCCCAATAATGATGAAAATACCTCAACTGTTCGGCCCGTGCTATAGGCTTCGGGTCGCGTTCGGCTGTTTTCGCGTGCGAGTTCGAAAGATCCGAGCGCAGTGCGCTTGCAAAATTAAATAGTTTTTGTTGCTATTGGTTTAATATTATCATTTCAACGAACTAATAAATCTACTAAGGAAACTATTAACTTACTATATATTAAGGAAACTTAGTATCGTTACGAAATATGGATGAGGTACCCGTGTACCGTTCTGAGTCGGAGGAGGAAGAGGAGGGAGCTGGTTCATCAGTACCGGTGAAGAAGAATCGTAATAAAAGTTGGGTGTTGATCAAACGGTGCTATAATGTGCAAGAAGCAGAGGAGTTTGTCAGTAATGAAAAGACTTGGTCAAGAAACTATACGCGGGACAGTGATGAAGGCCAAAAACGTTTCTATCGTTGTGACAAGGTAAAATCCAAGGGGCCACAGTGTGATTGTGCGTTGTATTTATTGTTTGTGAATGACTGCAATGATATTCTTATTTTTAAGACCACTTCAGAGCACAACCATGACCAGATTGGTACGCGTAGTGAGTACGGAATTCCGGAAAACGTTAAAAGAGAAATAAATAAGATGTTTGATTTACGCCTAAAGCCAAAAGCTATATTAGAGGCTCTGAACAACATGACAGGGATAAAGGTGCCTTCGAAACGGCAACTTAACAACTACTTATATGACAGAAGGCGCGAGAAGTTCGGAAGAGCTCCAATTTACTTAGGTGAACTTGAAAAATGGATTTTCGATCGAACAACTATTCCCGATGATGAAAACGAAGTTTTCGTGTTCAGCTATTACGTGATAGAAGCGGAAGAACCAAGTTTTCGTCTCGCGTTGTCAACTAAAAAATTACTCAACATAGTTTGTTCCACCGACGTACTGCACATAGACGCCACATATAAACTCATATGGCAAAGGTTCCCCGTTTTAGTTCTTGGTACCACTGATAAGAACCGTAAGTTTCATCCGCTTTGTCTTGGTGTGTCCACTAATGAACGTCAAGAAGATTTTCAAATGATTTTTGACGGCCTTAAAGAAAAGGTTCTGTCTTTATTTGATCACGTGATGCAACCTAAAGTTTTAGTTTGTGACGCTGCTCAGAGTATCAGAAATGCTTTCATCGCAGTTTTTGGTACTACACCAGTTGTTCGTATGTGCTGGGCTCACGCGAAGAAAAATATGCAGCAAAAAGTTACGAAACTCGTCAACAATAAAACGAAACAGAAGGAAATTATACACGACATAGACGCACTACATAATGCTACATCATATGAAGTTTTTAATGCTGCATCACAGGCTTTTGTAGAAAAATTGCAGACTCAAACCGAGTTCATTCAATACTTCAAAGAAGAATGGTTAAAGAAACATCCGAATTGGTTTTTAGGCGCAGCGCCGTGTTCGCCTGCCACAAATAATGCATTAGAAGCGTTCAATCGGAACATTAAAGACCACAACACCTTACGTGAACGTCTTCCACTTTCACATTTCATGGCCATTGCCACTGAGATGGTTGCTCAGTGGTCTTTACAAAGCTGTAAGGAATCGTTACCTAAAACACCTACTATTGAGCTGAAGGACTGGACTGATGGGTATTGCTGGGCAAGGAAAGATTTAAGAATAAAGATTTTATCATCCAACACGGCATACACTGAATACTTGATCCCAAGTAGTAGCCAAGTAGGGGAGGTATCGTACGGCGAGCAGTGGTTAAACTTTGATGATTACAAGATGAAACATTTCGCTTTCTGGAAAGTCACAGTGCCTAAAAACGAAACACAAAATGTAGAATGGAGAAAAGGATCCTGCACTTGCCCGCAGTTCTATAAAAAATACGTTTGTAAACATCTTTTAGGGCTCGCTGTTAGATTGAAGCTCGCGACTCCGCCCATGGAAGCGAAAGCACTACCTATAGGACAAAAAAGGAAACGGGGTCGTCCTACTAAATCCAGACCTGCTCTTATAATACAATGAAGATAATTAAGATACCTACTGACAACTAACGAGCTGCTACTACTACCTACCTCCCTATTTAGTTCATAAGTACAATTATGTATACCTAACATTTTCTACTACCTATTAAAACTACATTTTCATAATAAAAAAATAATTTCGCTGACATTATAAAAACTAGGAAATTTGTCGAAATAATACAGTATAATCTGTATAATAGTAAAATATTCTAGGAAACAAAAGTCTACTTGGTTTTAGATTAAAGCATGAATAGGACTGTTCTAACTTCTTAACGCCTGAAATAGGTACCGATATCGAAGCATACCCGTGGTAAGTAAAATTCATGCATGATATATGATGCAAGTAAAAGTTATTGTTACAAGTACATTTTTATATTTTTTATAAGTTTCTGTATAACCACTCAGAATAATATTTTCAGTATAATGTTACAGTTAAAATAGCACCACAGTCTATGAAATATGAAAGGTAATTTATGAATTAATAGTAGGCATTTAAAGTTAAAAATTACAAAGCATAGTTTTCAGTAGAACGTAATTTATGCTGGTAAAAAAGTATTATCGCAATAAACAGTCATGTTTATTTTTTGAAGATTTCAGTATCTCATTCGGTCGTTTCGTCATTTTTATTCGGACAAAAGTAGTTGGAAAGTTAGTATTTTAGGCAGTAGATTTAATATTTTGAGTAAGGACAATTCTTCTTTTTTTGTCGGAGCTTTTATTACTACCCATAAACATTATTCTAATGTGTGATTAAAAGTGTGCTCTAAATATTTTGTAACATTTAGCTTAAAGTGAAATGGAATATATATATTGAACTTGCCCGCAGCTTCACCCACGTGAATTTGGGAACAGTGCTTTTTCCTGGGATGAACGGTACCCTATGTTCTTTTCACAACTCCTTACAATGTGTATGAGAAGTTTCAAGCAGATTGGTTCAGTAGATAAAGCATGAAGTGGTAACAAACAAACAAATCAAACTCACTTTCGCATTTATAATATTAGTTGGGATTGAGTAATGACAACTCTTTGTTTGTGATATGATCAATAATATTTGAATTTTTTTATATGTATAGGCCAAAGAGTAATAGATGGCAGGCAAAAGCTAGATTCAGTCACTTGCGACTGGTCATTTGGAATTTCTTGGGTGTTGACTTTATCCAGCAGTTGACAGCTTGCAACTGAAATGATGATGATCATGATAAAGAATAAGAAATTTACTAAGTAATTTGTTTTAGGCAAAAGATTTTGTGAACCTCGTTATGCAAGAAGACCATGGTTAATTTGGTTCTATGACACCTCAAAGCAAGGACTGGGAGCCCTCATTATCCATGCTGCTAATGTTTGGCTCTCACCTCACCTCACTGGAAATCCATGCACGTGGTTAGTACTTATACTAGTACCTATCTGAATCTGATATATTATTTAAATTTTACTAGCTGACCCGGCGAACTCCGTTCCGCCTGAACGCACTTTTCTCACCGTTTAAACCTTCCCTGAACTTTCACAAATATATTAAGATCAAAATTAACCAAATTGATCCAGCCATAAACAATCTAATTTAATATAGTTTAGGTTAGCTTATTACATAATAACTGAAGACAGGAGGTCCCTTAAGAAGGGGCTGAATAAATTCACCGACTGGGTATTACATGGATCTCACAACTTTTGATGGTAGAACAACTAAGCAAGACTTGGAATTTTTACAAGTTTTGTTTTTGATGGCATTATTCTTTCTGCAAATGTAAAAGAATTTTTCAAAGAATTATTAAATTTTTTAGCGTTAACACAAACATACTGTTAAGCTTTATTAGTATTGAATATCTACCTGTTTCTTCAATGTAAATTCTATTCTTATAGAATAAAAATATATGAAGATAAACATTATACTATATGAAAATAGTCAGTGTACAGTTAGCCACAGAGAAAAGTATACAATCTTGCCCTTATATTTACACTTAAGGTTAAACTTCTATGTGGCCTACTGTACACTGTGACTGTTTTCTTAAACGATTATTTAATATTTTTCGCCAGGTACATAGTTAACTTTATGCTGGACTCCACACTGGGCCTTCTCATCATTTGGGCAGGCATTCGGCTGGCGCAGCACTTTGCCAGGGTCTATGACGTGCCACTTATTAACTTTGGCGAATATGGTGAGATAAATCATATTTATAACCAGATTTTACACTTTCCAGTCCGTGGTGTTTATCTGCTTTTTTTCCGTCGTTTCTATTTTTTCATATATTAATCATCATCATTTCGTGACTATCCATACACCTTTAAGCTTCCCCATGAGGCTGGCATAGTCAAATATAGTGGTCACAAAAAAAAATTATAAAAAAAAAAACATTTTGTGTGGTGTCATGGTCAATTGACATATTTGATTGAATTTGGCACACCCTGATTCAGAGTTCTTCAGAACCGCCTCTCGTCTTCTGATGTGGTTCCTTTAACGACTATCAGGATCGCAGTCGAGACCTTCCAAAGCACGGAATTATTTTTATTATCAGACAATCAGGTGATTCACGCCTGTCATTGTCCTAACCAAACTACAAATAACTAAATAAAGTATGATTCCCATGGGAATCGAACCCATGACCCCCCGGGTATACAATCTTCATGCAACCACTTTATAACCACTGGACCACAGACAGTTTAAATCTATACTCTTTACAGGCAAACCACCAATGTGCGCCGCTTGGATATGCCAATGCATCTTATACGCTGCCCTAGCGACATTTGCTAAATCGGTTCTGGCGCTGGTGCTGCGACTACCGCCAGTAGTGGCCGTGCTGTCCACGCTGCGGTTGTCGCCGGTGTCCGATCCAAAATTAGAGTTGGCCGTCGTTATGCTCATCATACCATTTTTTGTTAATGTGAGTTACCTATATTTCATAAATAGATACAGTTACATTATAAGTAAGGAGCTCACAGGGATCCTTTTAAGACGAAATAATAACGGTTTTTAAACTTGTAACTTACTTGTTGATTTTATAATACAAAAAAAAAATGGTAAAGAGTATTATTTTTTTGGTAAATACCTGTTGAGCAGAACCGTAAGAATAATGGTTGCTGTGAAAAAGAATAGCCAGATTTTTTTAAATATTCAACCAGTTTTCCAGTCCCTCGGAGCTTAATAACCTAGCGCATGCTTGTAATGATCTGATTTGGATTGATCGCGACTAGTACTATCTATAGTGTCTTTCTTGAGCTCCTCTGCGCTTCGGAAAGCATGTTAAGCTATTGGACTCTGCTGTTGTAGCTAGATGGCAACCGTTTGGCAATGTTACATGCCTTTAGGCTGTCTCGAAAACCGGACAGTGCTGGCCATTCCCTGTAAAAAAGGAGATCGGACAGCAATCACTGCATTGTTCAGTTACTCTGTGCTCTGAAGCTAAGGAACTGGGAAATATGCTTACATTTTAATGATGAAGAGAGTGAAAAAGGCTAAGGTGAAATTCTAATCAGTACTATTATCCATTCTGTTAGCCTTGAAAATGAAGTATATGATATTTAATATGCATGTATTTGACTACTTTTACTGCTTATAAAATTTTATAATTTATTGACGACTACATTATGAAGGCAAGATTCATGAATTCACGAACTACATGAGGGAATAAGGGCACGAGGAAAACCATACTCGTAGAAGTAATTAAGTTTATATATTATTAAATTAATGTGTGTAAAAAGAGTGAATAAAGATCACGGAAATGGAAGTATGTTTTAAAATAGAATTCGGTTTTGTTTGTTAACTATTTGAGAGTCAATAAACTCTAAAAATGTTCAATGTATTTATTGGCTTCGCTTGATTTTGTATGTGGTGAATCATTTGAACAATTGTTTATGAGCTATAAATATAAGAACCGTGGCGTACATATGTTTTGACGTAAGGAGCTAGACGCCACGTAGATTCTCTGACGTCAATAGTGTAATAATACTATTATTATAAATTCAAATCTTTATGCGTTTGATATTCAATCTCAGGTTATTGCTATGTGGTCTCTGGCTAAATAATAGACACAAGAAGAGAGGATAATCATTTATTTATATTGTCATAGGTCTTCTAGTGTATCTCGAAGTGGCGATTGTATCGGATCGATAGAGGTCTAAAATTTCTTTGTTCCTCTCTGATTGGTGGCGGATTTTATTTATTTATTAGTAGACAATACCTGCATTTCGGCAGGCGGACGGTCTAAAAATAATTTCGAAGATAGTTGGTAGCAAAAAACAGACACATTACAATTTAGTTAACCCCTTAACTGTGTCTGAGATCCTTTTAGGATCGGCAACGCGCTCGCCACACTACTGAAGTGGTAGGCGTATTATAGGCTACGGTAACCGCTTCCTATCAGGTGGGTCGTAGGCCTGTTTGTCTACGTAGTTGCCGCAAAAAGTCTGCTGCTGGACAAAGGCATCCCTCATAAATTTCTCTTGTTTCAGATTTTAATATTCTGGGTAACAGACAACTTCCTGATGTATCATCCGCGCGGCGTGAACTCCAAAATAAAGACAAAGGTACCTCGTTAGTTTATTATTATAACCATTTTTTTGCAACAAAACTAACATTGAAATCGTTAGAAGTGTAATAAAACATTTTAAACAAATTGTATAAACATGTTATAAAAATATAACGCAACAGGTCCACTTACAATTTTAAGCAATTAATCTCTGTCAATAATGACTAAGGGTGTTTACGACTCCTTATCGCTGGGTCCGCGACCTCGATGGTCGTTAGGAAATATTTCAACCATTAGTCCTATTATAGTATTGTTTAAGCCGTATTTTATTTGGCTTAAGAATAGACCACATCCTTTGAGACGAATGACTTATGCTATGGCCAAACTAGGTTTTGAATAGTGTCTCCGAAATCATAAAAGGTTTTAATTTTCGTCAGGCAGGCGGTCGATCATAGAAATAATGTCAAATGACTATCACAAAAATCGTTAAAAAGTCGTTTAGATGCAGCTGGAAAAGCGTAATGATGTGAGAGAAAAAATATCTTTTATTTTGCCAAAATAAATTGTAATTAAAGATGTTATGTTTTCTAGGTTAGATACCAGTCCATCAAAAAAGAGAAGTCAGGATCAGACGAGGAGGAGCACTCGGCTGACGAGCGCTTGCTCGGCGCGAGCGTATGACCCTACATACGGCCCACGGTACTCTGGGCGTAACTGTAATCTCTAGTTAGGCGGCTGATATCTGCTCTCGCTATTCTGGTAGGACATTTAATTTTCATTAACTTCTTATAATTGAAAATACTGGTATCTCCCCGGTTGCCACTTCACGGGATATAACAATTGCGAAACTGAAAAAAGAATCGTATCATAGGCTACGGTAATCGCTTCCTATTAGTTGGGCCGTAGGCCTGTTCGCCTTATTAACAGTGTAAAAATACTATCAAATTCCTGCGCTATACTGTGGTGAAGCTTTTGAGTTATTTGTGGAGTCGAGTTTTGGGGAAAGGTTGTTTAGTATAGAAGCTCTAGTTTAGCCACTCTCATGCTACGTTAGACTCCGCGCTTGTCTGGAGTGTCAAATAAGGATAGAATTGCTCAGAAATCCTTTATAATTTATTGAAAAAACTGTACAATAATGATTAATGAGCAAATTTTTCAAACATTATTTCACTGAATAGCTTCTAAGTCCACTCAAAATAGCGAGAACAAATAAACAGTTTACATATGTATAATACTGTGTAAATCGGCACTATTTATCACGGGTGTACAGTACACATTGCAAAAATCGCAGTACTCATGTAACTGTTCTATACATACACATTTTTGTAATGTGTCCTCATATTTATCATCGGGTAAAATGTATTTATAGAAAAATTATTCGAATTTTGAGTTTTATCTTTTAAACAATTATTCCGAATAAGGGGGCTGGGTTCAGTGGGTAACTTTCTTCAGGGAGATAATTAAAATAATGAAACATCTATCGACACAAAACTGAAATTTGTAAATATTTGGTAGTTGAATATTATTTCTTTAAAATCTTTTACCAGCTATGGATGTAATATGAATTGTAACTGAGCTTTATTGAACGCAAGTCCACTTTCGCCGAAGTTCATACTTATGAAGTCTTTATGAAACTTCATACTATAACTTCTGACGGTCCGAGAAAATTTAAATCGAGAATATTCGAAAACATTATTGATTAAAAAATATATAATTTCCCATAAAAAAATTATCTACACTTCACTAAGCAAGACTTTGCCATCCTAATATCTCCAAGTAATAAGGATATTATCTAGCCGCGTTCAATTAAAAAAACATGTTATCCCACACCGAAAGCAATGAGGCTTCACGTTTACATCCCAGTTAGTCAATAATGGTAAGGACTACATTAAGGGGAAATGCTCAGGTGTATTTGCAACGACACGATATTGTTATATTTTAGCTAGGGCTTCGATGGAATTGATTATATTCGTTCGTATAATGTATAGCCTATAGGTTATCTTGTACAAAATTTGCCATTTTTCATTGAGGAGTAAGTAAAGAAAAATATTTTTGTATGATTCATTTTGAAAATGAATTCGTTTATAACGTTCCTAATGGGTGTAAGTACTTAGTTCCTCATAGGCAGTGCCATGAATTTTATTTGAATTTACACTTTTACATCGAATTAACTAAGTCAAAAATAAATAAATGAAGCTTGATTGTTTGTATACCTACTTAATATTAATATAACAATCTTATAGAACTATATTATTTCATAATTTTCATCATGTGTCTTAGGCATGAAAATTAAGTTTAGATTTTTCAATTTACATTCCATCAAGTGCTTTATGATGAGACATCACGTTACCACTATCACAAAGCTATGTTATTCTTCCTTTGAACAAACTAGAGCTAAAATCTGGCTGCTATTCTCCTTATTCGAACGTCGATCTGACTGTGTACCATATAATTAGATATGATGCAGGTTTGAGTTGAAAAACTTATCACCTGCTTAAGAAAATTTTATTGTGATTTAATGTAAATATTATTAAATTAAGGACAAGTTTTGTAAAAACTGAAATGTATATAACTACCTATATACTATATTTGTGCATCTGTTTATTGTTTGTGCGAATATATTCACATGATGAGTTAATTTGTGTTTGATTTCTTATTTTGTACAAACGTCGTCGAAACAAGTAAAGAAATCTTATCCGAGATTTTGTTTAATGTTTAACGATACTTGGTTTGCGAGACGTCATAATGTTAATAACATTATGAATGATGTCGTAGTAGTGTACAGCGCGTCTGGCGGATTGTACAGTAATTAAGAATTTCCAACAAAGGAATTTCTTTACAAAATCTTAAAGCAGTGTATATAGCGAAAGCATGTACAAAATCTCATGGTAGGGGACTACTATACATATAAGTCTATCTCTTAGGAGGGTGACGATGTAACATGTCTATTGAAAAACAAGCTGTTGCATAATACTTCTAAACGCAACAGGCAATGGAAGTGAATGCGGAGGTATTAGTAAAATGTTTTTTAGGGATTATATTGTACTTGTTATTAAAACCCATGCAAAGCCGGGGTGGGTCGCACATATAAATATAACATAATATTATATATACTTAGCTTTTTTTATTACTCAATTTGTTGAGGTCGTATATCAATTTGTTTATTCGAAAAATTTCGTTGCCATGATGCAAACCGGTTACTATGGTTATCGCATTAAATTCTTCAATCAAATGCTGTGTTTGTGCAAGCACTTTTTTATCAAATAATGATAAAATATGTTTCTTTCTCTTAAAATGTTTAAATATTATTTCATAGATTAGTATTATATGTAGTTTATTTGTTAGCATAAATAATTCAAGATGAACGAGAGTGAGTTAAGAAAACTTCTTCAAACGAAGAATGGGTGCAGAGTTCCCATCATGCAGCCGATACCCAATGTCCACGCTATGGACAAATTACCTTTTGTGCCGTTGCCGCCTTATAATCGCATTAAGGTATGTATTTCCTTAACACCCGACGCAAAACCAAGATTGACGAGAGTGACACGTCTCGTGTTATGTGAGTGTTTATCTTGGTCTATTTGTAGCATCGTAACTCCCAATGGTTGTTGATGTGGTTTGGTGTGATCTGCTGATGTGATCTATATTTATATAATTGATTTAGGTATAAGTATTTCAATGCCATTGTTTTATTTCCAACTTTCTCGGGCTTCATTGATTTAAAATTTAGTTAACACTTATTTTGGACATAATTTAAAATATAAAATTTTAGAATACTGTTGAGATATGATATCCTTGAGAGACATTTGAAAATCGCGAGACTGGATTTTCAACATTCGGATGCTAGGGGATAACTCGCCCGATTTTAATCGTCTTCGCCGTTCAAATTCGGGCGTATTGTCCCCTAACCCGCTTAATGTACCCCCGTGGCCCAAATAGAAAAGTAAACCAGCTTAATTTACCCCTTATATAGGTGGTATTATTTTATGTACTGTACTTAGATACCTATAAAAGTGTGGCCCCTATGTATTTTTAACACAAAGAATAATATAGATAAAGGTGCTATGAGTTTTAGAGGTACAGATACATATTTGAAAGTATTAAGGTATAAAGTTTTCTGATCTCATCATACTAGGGCCTTATATTAGCACAATAAAACTAACTGTTGAGTTTGAATAGTATGGGATTCGTAGCTGAGTTGTAGATTTGTACCTACACAACATATGCATAATATTCTGTGGATGCGTTTCATGCATAATCGCGAAATTAAGCCGTTGTCCTAAAATCCATTAACCTATTGCTAAAATTACATTTGCCGCGTTTGTCAATATATATTTTAAAAAATATTGTCATTCCAGGATAAGCAAGCGAAATTTCACAAGGTTCTGGAAGAGAAAGCTACCGAGAGAAAAGTGCAAATAGCGCGACCGCCTCTGCCTCGACGCGAACGAGATCGCCTCGAGATCTCCCAGTCGCGACACATCGCCGTGCTGCGGGAGTGCGCTGAGAAGATGCAGCCGCCGCCGATGCTACTCAGCTGGGAAACAAAGATACGTAGCCTAGTTCCTCTTAAACAAAGGCAAGCTTTTCCACAGGTTATGGAAGAACTGATAGAAGAAAGCAAGAGCGCTTGGAACCGCGACCTTCACGAACTTGCCGTTAAGACTGTCATCCGCGATGTCCCTGGAGTTTCTCGAAAGCGATATCAAGAGCCTTACTTCAAGTTTAGTGGTATTACCGCTAATTATGATAAAATGCTGAAATACAGAAAAAAGCTTAAAGATGGCTCACTTCTTCTCCATCCATTTATCAGATTAGTACTCGAGTCCTCCGAAAAAACTTTTCCTGTGGCTATAATAGATTTAGCTAAATATCGGGCTCAAGGGCCAATAGATTTGGATGTATTTAAAGCGAAAATATTAGAACAGATTAAAAAAGCCGATTATCTTGTATCGAGTACATGGTACGCCATTCTTGTTAACTGGCTAAAGAATCCTCGATGTCTAAGAGGTATACGACTGAAAAAGATTCCAGATTTCGTAATATGTGCCACTAAAATGATATCAATGCAAATACAAGAGCTTATGCGTAGATCTATCGATGCTATTATAGAATCACTAAAAAATCCTGAGGCTGTTCCTATTCTTAATATAGCTTTAGATTTTGATGGTGAATTTTTTTTTGATCCTTCACTTGAAACAGTTTATGAAGTCTACCACAGCATTGCAAATGCCATTTCACATATAGCACAAAGACTTATGCCAATAGAGCAATATCTTAGAATACCCTATAATTATGATGCTTTACCTGTACAGTACAATGAGTGGCTGCACCAAGATGGTCATAAAAGGCTTCAAGACCAACTAGCTGAAGTATATCAACCGCTTTTAGATTACACAGCTAAATTAAGACGAGAATACGATATGCTATACGGTGCTCCGGCAAAAGCTGCTCTTCAAAAATTTATATTAGAAAACGACGAGTTTGAAGTAGGTCGTGATAAAATTAAATATTTCCAATCTATAGATTCAGAAATAACTGCAGTTTTGGAAAATGAATATTTTAATTGTGCCGTTGTATGTCAGTTAAGGATGGTTGATGGTCTGAAACGTAAAGCGTTGGAATTCGTAAATGACATAATAGCTGGTATAGTTAAAACGCATATAGAAGAAAATAATAGTATATGTTCAGAATTTGAAATTATTGCTGCTAAAGCACTTAAAGAACCGGAAAATGCTGCGGAACTAATAGAACAAGGAGTTTACATTTTACATGCAAAAACAGTTTTAGTAGAAGCACTAAAAGAGAGGATTATGTCACAAATCAATATTATTTCCAATCTTTTAGAAATGACTTCACTGACTCCAGAACATGTCCAATCAAACACGCGCACTGTTAATTGGCTTAAAGATATAAAGCCGATATTTGACAAAAACGCAGCTGCCTACGAAACTTTTAAAGCTGAAATGGAAGAGAACTTACAATCTAAAATACAATTTCTTAATAGAGAAGTCATAGAAATGACGCCTTATCTTGAATTACTAGACAATATGGATGATATTGAAAATACCTTGGAATATTTAGAATATCTAAGAAAACTTGTACACCGGCTGGATGACTGTGATAAAATTGTATCATGGATTAACAAAGAAGAAGTAACGTTTAAATTTCCTGTTTCATCATATCCTGATTTGGAGGAATTGAAAGATTTTATCTTACCATTTCACAGTCTAATCCATTTAGTCCACCGTTGGAAACGCAGTTATTATACATGGATGGATGGACCATTCGAATATATGGATCACGAAAAAATAGAACAAGATCATGATTTTTACTATAAAGAGTTTTTAAAGCTTGGTAAAAATTATAAGGCTAAAATTAAACAACAAATTGCAGAAGGCGTAGAAAAGCGTTTCCAGGGGTTGGTTGATGATCCAGATATAAATAATATTCCTGCGCCTATGAAACTATGTGCTCAAGCTACAACAGAAATAAAAAATTGGAGACCGAACGTTCAGATGGCACATATAATGTGTAATCCAGCTCTAGTTCAACGACATTGGGATGAAATGTCTACGATCGCAGGATTTGATTTAACTCCTACTGCTGGTACAACCTTACGCAAAATAATAAACTATGATCTATGGGATGAAATAGATCAATATGAAATCATAAGTGTAGCTGCTACTAAAGAACTAGCGTTGATAACTAATTTAAATAAAATGATAGCCGAGTGGACTGATATTTGTTTCAAGACAAGTCCTTATAAAGATACCGGCATCTTTATACTCTCGGGTCTTGATGATATTCAGAGTGTGTTAGATGACCATATAGTTAAAACAATTGGTATGCGAGGATCAGCTTTTGTCAAACCTTTCGAAAGCCAAGTAAGATCGTGGTACGAAAAAATTATCAGAGTTAATTCAACAATTGATGAATGGGGAAAAGTACAAAGTCAGTGGTTATATCTCTTGCCTATATTTTCTTCAAAGGATATTGTTGCTCAGATGCCTGAAGAAGGAGTTATGTTTGTTGAAGTTAACAATATTTATCGGCGATATATGGGCTCTGTGGAGAAAGATCCCCATGCACTCGAGATAGCTGGCGGAGCCGGTGTTTTAGAGTCATTCAGAATAGCTTCTGGTATGCTCGAAAAAATAAACGATGGTGTTAATAATTATTTGGAAAAGAAAAGATTGTATTTTCCAAGATTCTTCTTTCTTTCTAATGACGAAATGCTGGAAATATTGTCGGAGACTAAAAACCCTCTTAAAGTACAGCCTCATTTGAAAAAATGTTTTGAAGGTATAAACAGATTAGTGTTTGATGAAGAATTTAATATATCTGCAATGATATCAATGGAGGGAGAACAAGTTGAATTTTTGGAAGTAATAAGTGTAGCAGCCGCTAGAGGTTCTGTTGAAAAATGGCTTGTACAAGTAGAAGAGCAAATGTTAGCAGCTGTAAAATCTGAAACAGAATTGTCTTATTACGATTATCCAACTTTAGGACGAGGTGAATGGATATTGCAATGGGAAGGCATGGTTGTCTTAGGTGTATCTCAAGTATATTGGGCGGTAGATGTCCATGAAGCTTTACATACTCACAAATTAAGTGAATTACAAGCATTTCATGTTTCGTTAACTAAGCAACTGAATGAAACTGTAGCAATTATTCGCCGGACTGATTTAACAAAATTAAGTAGCATTACTGTCAAAGCTCTTATTGTAATTGACGTTCATGCAAAGGATGTAATATTTGAACTTGTTGGAAAAAACGTTACCGAGGTTACAGATTTTCAATGGCTTGCACAGTTACGTTATTATTGGGAAGAAGAAAGGGTATTTGTTAAAATAATAAATGCAGTCGTCAATTACGCATATGAATATTTAGGAAATTCAGATAGATTAGTCATCACGCCCTTAACGGATCGTTGTTATCGTACGTTGATTGGTGCCTATTATCTTCATCTGAATGGCGCACCGGAAGGTCCTGCTGGAACAGGTAAAACTGAAACTACAAAAGACTTGGCCAAGGCTCTTGCAGTTCAATGCGTCGTATTCAACTGCTCAGATGGCTTGGATTATAAAGCTATGGGCAAGTTTTTCAAAGGATTAGCGTCTTGCGGCGCTTGGGTCTGTTTCGATGAATTTAACCGAATTGAAGTCGAAGTATTGTCTGTGATAGCCCAGCAAATTTTATGTATAGTACAAGCGGTAAGACAACACATGGAAACTTTTGATTTTGAAGGAACAATTTTGACTTTAAATCCTGCTTGCTACGTCTGCATTACCATGAATCCAGGATATGCAGGGCGGTCTGAATTGCCTGATAATCTGAAGGTGTTATTTCGAACTGTAGCTATGATGGTTCCAGACTATGCTATGATTGGTGAAATTTCTCTGTATTCATTTGGCTTTATTGACGCTCGTAATTTGTCTATAAAAATCGTTACAACATATCGCCTTTGTTCAGAGCAACTTTCATCACAAAATCATTACGATTATGGTATGAGGGCAGTTAAAACGGTGCTTTCAGCTGCTGGTAATTTAAAAAGAAGTTTTCCTAATGAAAGTGAAAGTATATTATTACTTCGATCTATTACTGATGTCAATCTTCCAAAGTTCTTGTCTTTTGATGTCCCGTTATTTGAAGGAATAATATCAGACTTATTTCCAGGAATTTCGCTACCAAAACCAGATTATGAAAATTTCTTAACTGCTTGCAGAGATTGTTGTGATTTGAATAATTTGCAACCTTTGGACCCCTTTTTATTAAAAATTATTCAAACGTACGAAATGATGATTGTAAGGCACGGATTTATGCTAGTGGGAGATCCCTTTTCTGCTAAATCTATGACTTTAAAGATATTGGCTGAAGGGTTGACTTTGATGGAGGAAAGAAAACAACCAGGTGGATGTGCGTCTATGTATAAAGTACTTAACCCAAAAGCTGTAACAATGGGGCAGCTTTATGGGGCTTTTGATCCAATTTCTTACGAGTGGACTGATGGTATAGTTGCCACCACATTCAGGGATTTCGCTTCTGATGATACGCCAATCAGGAAGTGGATAGTGTTTGATGGACCCGTAGACGCTGTTTGGATTGAAAATATGAATACAGTATTAGATGATAATAAAAAACTATGTTTAACGTCTGGAGAAGTAATGGCTATGTCTAACGTAATGTCTATGATCTTTGAAGTTATGGACTTATCTCAAGCTTCTCCAGCTACTGTATCTCGCTGTGGTATGATTTATATGGAATCATCTACATTAGGGTTCATGCCTTTTTACAAATCGTGGGTAAAAACTCTAAACCCTTATTGGCTTGAAGAAAACGAAGATTTTATATTTGATATATGTGATTGGTTATTTGATCCGTTGATTTATTATGTTCGAAAATACTGTACGCAGTTGGTGACCGGTGGAGAAGTTAATTTAGTGATCAGTACGCTTCGTCTCATAGAAATGTTAATGGATTATGCAATAGAAGGAGAAGAAGATACAAAGTATACACGAACCTGGTTTCTAGCATCATGTATGTTTGCATTTGTTTGGGGCGTTGGTGGTATTTTAAACACAGATTCAAGAGAGAAATTTGACGAGCTGGTCAAAGAATACTTCAGAGGAGATAAGGGTATTCCACCTGATATGGACAGGCTTGATGTATCAGTTCCCGCAGAGGGCATGCTTATAGATCATTATTATATGTACAAAGGAAAAGGATGTTGGAAACCTTGGGCCGAAGCTGTAAAAGCGGTTCAGGTTAAAGAACAAATCAATCTTTTACAAACAGTTATACCAACTTTAGAGACTGAAAAATATATATTTCTTTTAAAATTGCATTCAAAATTCCTTAAACCAATTTTACTAATTGGACCTACTGGTACAGGAAAAAGTTTTTATGTTCAGAATTTTTTAATGAATAATTTGGACATGGATAAATACACACCCGGATTCATTACATTCACGACTACAACTTCTGCTAATCAAACTCAAGATTTAGTCATTTCAAAATTAGTAAAAAGAAGAAAAAATAATTACGGCCCCACAAAAGGCAAGCAGGCTATAATTTTTATTGACGATATGAATATGCCTGCCAAAGAAGTATATGGTGCTCAGCCAGCAATAGAATTATTAAGATTGTATTTCGATCAAAAACACTGGTATGACCTTAAGACTACAGAAAAGTTGTACATATATGATACTCTGTTTTACGGGGCTATTGGACCAGTAGGTGGCAGTCGTCAATTAATTTATCCTCGCATGTTACGACACTTTAATATTTATTCAATCAATGTGTTTTCTAAAGAAAGTATGACAAAAATATTTATATCACTTTTACAACTGGGATGGAGACGAAATGGATTTGGCCAGGATGCTCAACCCGCCATTGTTAATATAATTGCTGCTACCATGGATATTTATGATCAAGCGTCCGAAGGATTAAGACCTACACCAGCCAAATCGCATTATATTTTTAATTTAAGAGACATTTCTAGAGTTATTCAGGGCTGTGCATTATTGAGGAAAGAATCGGCTGAAAATAAAAAAACTTTTATAAGAGTATGGGTTCATGAGATAATGAGAGTATTTTTTGATAGGTTAGTTGATGATGTTGACAGATCTTGGTTTTTTGATATTCTTAAAAAATGTACTCGAGACTTCATGAAAGATACTTTCGAATCAGCATTAGATAATTATCAGAATGAAAATGGTGAAGTTACTCAAGAAACTGTGCGTAGAATGATGTTTGGTACATATTTAGATACAGAGAGTTTAGAAGGTGAACGTCGTTATGAAGAGATACCTACTAAAGAAGTATTTTTAAATGTAGCCATATCAATGTTAGCTGAATATAATACAATGCACAAAGCTAAAATGACAATTGTCTTATTCGATTACGCATTGGAGCATCTGTCAAAAATTTGTCGTCTTTTGTCTATGCCGTCCGGAAATGCTTTATTGGTTGGGGTTGGTGGTTCTGGGCGACAGTCCCTGACTCGTCTGGCTAGCACTATTTTGGGGCAACAGGTTTTCCAACCAGAAATCACCAAGTCGTATAGCGTTAAGGATTGGCATGATGACATTAAATTAGTTTTACGAGAATCTGGTGGTTTAAATAAAGATACGACTTTTCTATTTACAGAGAGTCAAATAAAAGAAGAAACTTTCATCCAGAATTTAGACAGTTTGTTGAATTCCGGAGAAGTTCCAAACTTATACGGATTAGATGAAAAGCAAGAAATTCTAGAGTTAGTGAGATTAGCTGCTCAAGGTGGCAATAGGAATCTTGATATAGGGCCACTGCAAATACTATCTTTCTTTATAGGCCGTTGTAAAGCTAAATTACATATTGTACTTTGCTTCAGCCCAATTGGAAGTTCTTTCAGGACGAGACTTCGACTTTACCCCTCCTTAGTGAACTGCTGTACAATTGATTGGTATGATAGTTGGCCGGAAGATGCTTTGGAGATGGTAGCTCACTATTATATGGTTAAAGTTAACGTACCAGACAAAGTTAAAGCTTCTGCAGTTATAGCGTGTAAACAATTTCACGTGGATGCTCGCATAATATCCGCATCTTTCTTTAATCAATATGGACGCAAAACATATATAACATCTGCATCGTATCTCAATCTTATAAAATCATTTACTACATTAACTAATAAAAAGCAGAGAGAGTTAAGAGCAGCGAAACTTAGATATACTAACGGTTTAGATAAACTGGGTCAAGCAGCAGATGCCGTGTCTATAATGCAGCGTGATTTGAACGCTCTCAAGCCTCAGCTAATGATAATGGCAGAGAAATCTGCGAAAATGATGGCAGAAATAGAAAGGGAGACAGCCATAGCAGATAAAGCTGCAGCCCAAGTCAGAGAGGATCAAAAAGTTGCTAATGTTCAAGCGGCTGCAGCTCAAGAATTAAAACAGGATTGTGAAGCAGACTTGGCACTTGCGTTGCCTATTTTAGAAGATGCTATAGCTGCATTGAATACTTTGAAACCGGGAGATATAACCATTGTTAAGTCTATGAAAAATCCTCCAGCAACTGTAAAATTAGTAATGGCGGCTGTATGTGTAATGAAAGGTATTCCACCTGACAAAATACCGGACCCTGATAATCCAGGCAAGAAAATATTTGATTATTGGGGACCAAGCAAAAGAATTTTAGGCGATATGTCATTTTTGGAATCTTTGAGAAACTATGATAAAGACAATATTCCAGTTGCTACAATGCAGAAAATTAGAAAAGAATATTTGTCACATAAAGATTTTAAGCCTCATATTATAGCAAAAGCTTCAGCGGCGGCTGAAGGATTATGTAAATGGATTATAGCTATGGATATGTATGATGCTGTTGCAAAAGTTGTAGCGCCTAAAAAGGCTAAATTAGAAGCAGCGGAAAGAGAATTTTCTGAAACTATGGCGATCTTAGAAGAGAAAAAAGCAACAGTAGCTAGGCTAGAAGCCAAACTTGCTGAACTGAATGCTGCACTTGAAGAAGCAAACATAAAGAAAAAAGCATTAGAGGATGAAGTTCAATTATGTATAGATAAACTGTATAGAGCTGAAAAATTGATTGGAGGCTTAGGTGGAGAAAAAGTTCGTTGGACTGCTGCTGCTGAAAATTTACAGCTTTTATTTGATAATTTAGCTGGAGACATTTTGGTATCTTGTGGTATTATTGCATATTTATCTCCTTACACATTACCAGTTAGGATAGAAGCTATTGAAAAATGGTGTCAACTTGTCATTAAAATGAATATGCCTCATTCTGATGTATTTGTATTTAAAGATATTTTAGGCACCGACATAAAGATACAAAATTGGTGTATAGCAGGATTACCTCGTGATTCATTTTCTACTGATAATGCAATTATCCAAGACAATTCGATGAGATGGTCTTTATTGGTTGATCCCCAAGGGCAGGCCAATAAATGGATTAAAACTATGGAAAAATCAAATGACTTGCAAGTACTTAAATTTACTGATGGAAATTACATGAAAGTCATAGAGACATGTTTAGAATACGGAAAACCTGCATTGATTGATTGTATTTTAGAAGATGTTGAAGCGCCTTTAGATCCTGTTCTTCTAAAGCATACGTATATGCAGGGAGGTAAAGAATACATCGCATTAGGTGAAAACGTTATCGAGTATCATCCAAATTTTAGATTATACATGACTACAAAACTTAGAAATCCTCATTATTTACCTGAAGTTTTTAACAAAGTAACTCTGATAAATTTTGCGTTGACTAAAGATGGCTTAGAAGATCAATTACTAGGAATAGTGGTTGCCAAAGAGAGACCGGACTTGCAAGAGAAACGAGAGAAACTTATCGTCCAAGGTGCTGCAAATCGAGCTGCGTTAAAACAAGTAGAGGATGATATTTTACGCACTTTACAAGAATCTAAAGGTGACATTTTGGAAGACGAAACAGCTATCGAAGTTTTAGATTCTTCCAAATTGCTAGCTATAGACATTATGAAGAAACAAGAAGCAAGTGTGGAAACGGAAATAATAATAGAAAAATTCAGGCTCGGTTACAGACCAATAGCTTCTCATTCAGCTGTGCTTTATTACTGTGTCACAGAATTGCCCAATGTAGACCCTATGTATCAATACTCTTTAACGTGGTTTATAAATCTTTATATTTTATCAATCGAAAATGCTAACAAGTCAAAAGATTTAGATAAAAGACTTAAATTTTTGAAAGATACTTTTACTTATAATTTATACAGCAATGTTTGTCGTTCGTTATTTGACAAGGATAAACTAATGTTTTCATTCATTATGTGTTCTAAAATGATGTTGTCTACTGGCGAAATGACACACGAAGAATACCTGTTTCTAATAACAGGAGGTATTGCTATAGAAAATACCTTAAAAAAACCTGTGGAATGGTTACCGGACAAAAACTGGGATGAAATTTGTCGGTTGACTGATTTGCCTGCGTATTCAGGATTTAAAGATAGTTTTGTGCGTGATAATAAACAATGGCAAGAGGTATATGATGATATTGAACCTCAAACAAAACCAATACCTGGAGAATGGGAAGAAAAACTAACTAATTTTCAGAAGCTACTTGTAATAAGAATTTTAAGACCTGACAAATTAACTTTCGCAATCTCAGATTTTGTAGAAAAACAATTAGGCCGTAAATACATAACTCCACCTCCGTTTGATATCAGCAAATCGTTCGGTGATTCTAATTGCCTTGCTCCTTTGATCTTTATATTATCTCCAGGGTCAGATCCTATGGGGGCATTAATAAAATATTGTGAACGAATGGGTTATTCCCATAGATTTAACTCCATATCATTAGGCCAAGGACAAGGACCTATTGCAAGAGCTATGATAGAAAGAGCTCAGCTAGAAGGAGGGTGGGTATGTTTACAAAATTGTCACTTGGCCGTCTCGTGGCTTCCAGTACTAGAAAAAATTGTTGAAGGTTTTGATCTTACAAATACTGACCTTAGTTTTAGACTATGGTTAACAAGCTATCCGTCAGAGAAATTCCCACAATCTATATTGCAAGTGGCGGTTAAAATGACAAATGAACCACCGACGGGTCTACAACATAATCTTAACAGATCTTATATTTCTGAACCTGTAAAAGAGCCTGAATTCTATGAAGGATGTCCTGATAAAGATAAACCATTCAGTAAACTATTGTATGGCATAAGCTTCTTTCACGCAGTTGTACAAGAAAGAAAGAAATTTGGTCCTTTAGGATGGAATATTCAGTATGGATTTAACGACTCAGATTTTCAGATATCTGTAATGCAATTGCAAATGTTTTTGAATCAATATGAAGAAATACAATACGTGGCAATAAAATATTTAACTGGAGAATGCAACTATGGAGGCCGAGTAACCGACGACTGGGATAGAAGGTTAATTGTTACAATTTTAGACAACTATGTGAATGCTGGGGTTGTTAACGATCCCAATTATTTGTTTTGTGATATTGGTCCACAATATGGATTGCCAAGGAGATGTGAATATCAAGATTATCTCAAACATATAGAGTCTGTCCCTGTTAATCCCCCACCTGAAGTATATGGATTGCATATGAACGCAGGCATTACTCGTGACTATACTATGTCAATGAATCTTGCTGCCGCATTAGTTCTTGTCGAAGGAACAGGAAGTGGTGGTGAGGGAGGCAATACTGAAGTTATTCTCGTACAAATGGCTGCCGAAATCCTATCCAAATTACCATCAAAATTTGACATTGAAGATGCACAGAAGAAATATCCTGTAGATTACAATGAATCTATGAACACAGTTTTAGTGCAAGAAATGGAAAGGTTTAATAAATTATTGAATGAAATTAAATCTTCTTTGTTGGATCTACAGAAGGCAGTAAAAGGTTTAATCGTAATGTCACCGGCTTTGGATCTACAATCAACTAATATGTTACTTGGTAGAATTCCTGATAATTGGAAGAAAGTTTCTTACCCAAGTTTAAAACCATTACCTAGTTACGTGACAGATTTTGTAGAGCGTTTGGCTATGTTAGATTCTTGGTACCGTAATGGAAAACCTCCGACATTTTGGCTGTCTGGTTTTTTCTTCACCCAAGCTTTCCTTACAGGTTCTGTCCAAAATTTTGCTAGAGCTAAAAAAATACCTATTGATTTGCTTATTTTTGATTTTGATGTACGTCATGTGGATTATGAGAATGAACCTCCAGAATGGGGTGTCTATGTACAAGGTTTGTTTATGGATGGTGGTCGTTGGGATCATGATAAACATGTTATTGGAGAACAGCTGCCAAAGATATTGAATGACAATATGCCAGCGATGTGGCTGTATCCAAAATTGAAGAATGAATTTCAAGAAGGCACACGTTATAGATGTCCTCTTTACAAGACTTTAGAAAGGAAAGGAGTGCTAGCTACTACAGGCCATTCTTCTAATTTTGTATTGGCTTTTTATTTACCGTCAGATAAACCTTCTGCTCACTGGATCAAAAGAAGTGTGGCATTATTATTGCAGCTCGACAACTAATAAATTGTTAATTTAGGCTTTTATTTTAATAAGATAATTCAACATAGTGTAGGTTTTGGTAGTCAATATTGATTTCCCTTAATTCATTTATACCACAAAATATAAAGAATCTAAATAAAAGCATTTTAGGGATGTGACTGGTGGGTTTTATTGGCTGCAGAAAAAGATACAAAGTATCGTATAATGCTCGTACCCGCATACTTGTAAAATTAATGTAGACTTCTATTTTAAATCCACGAAAGGATAGCTTTTCATTATTACCTATTTTGATAATGCATTTTTTGTTGAAAAGTTTATTTGACTTTTATAGAACAGAGTTATAGGGCAGAGTTTTATAGAACAGTGAGCAATGTCCTTTGCCGTTACGCAATCCTTTGCCATATAGGTAGCCACTTTGAATCCATTGTAATTTGTTGTTCACAGAATATATTCCGAAGCGATATGAGCTGAGTATAATTGTTTCTGAATTGATTTTGCGGATTTTTAATATTTTGATTTATTTAAGTGTTTACTGTGTATTTGGTGTTAGTCTGGTAATAAATCATGTGTCATTGATAGATATTTTATTTAATATCAAACAAGAATTTTGAAAATACAGTCCGCAACCCGCTTAGTTTTTAGTTTGACATCTAACTACTTTCCCTAGTTCCCTCCATTTCAATCGGTCAGTTCAATAGTTGAACTAATGAAACTTTTTTATTAGTAACTAAATTAAAAAAAAACCCGGCGAACTTCGTACCGCCTTTCTTAATATTTTTTTCCGTAAGAACCTTGTACAGAGTATTAGAAAACTCCAAAAAAAAATCAGCCAAATCGGTCAAGCCGTTTTCATGCTATGTCGTGACATCGGAAAACGGGTTTCATTTTTATATATATAGATTCAACTTTCGGCTAAGTTGAAACAATAAAGTTGTACTCAAGTTTACCACATTTTATCATAAATTAAAGCCGTTTTAATTGTTTTATTTACGTAGATTCATTTCAATTTGTTTCGACCGTTTTCTTATTTGTAAGTATGACCACGTGGGCTTGATGGGTAGTGTGGGCACTGATGCTTATTCCTCTTCGGGTACCTTCTTCATCAAATCTCGTCTTATGTTTTCCGTTTCAACTAATTTGCGCCTTAGTTTAAGCATAATAGCAGTATTTCTTTTCTGAAAAATATTAAATTATAGTAGTACGGATGAACTTCGGGTCATCATATTAAATTACACGACATTGCATTTCTAATCTGCCCTACACAATACATGTGTAAGTATCTAGGTATTCTGTGACCGAACAAAGGCTAGCTTGACCAATGAAACCTTACGAGAAAACTGGTAATCTAACATGTATTGGGCTAAAAATCTCGTTTGCTTCCAGTAGTTCGACCGCGTGGTTCTACTGGTCGGTACCTATCGAATAGTCAATTTAAGTAGATGGAATTCTATGTAATAAAAAATAACGAGTTGATGCTTACTTTTAAAACTCCACATTCTCGTTCCAACGCTTTACAGTCCTCCTCCACCGCAGCAGCTTCCCGACCTTGCTGTTTGTTCTTGAGCGCTATTTGTTCGTCCTGGTTTTTTCTTATCTTCTCTTCAGCTGCATCTCTTTCTATTATTTCTTTATTGTACGCTTCCGATACATGGCGTTCTAATTCAAACAACACATGATTGAACTTTATTAACATAATTTTTTTAACTAAACTGCGATGATAAGTTTTGTCTTTATGGTGTGTGGGACTGCACGGTGCTTGGGATCTGAACACTCATTATTGGTGACTGGACGTCCACCAGTTGGAGTGAGCACAAAAATTTTGCTCTTTGTTGAACTTTTAGCCGCCTTTTACTATATACACGGGAAAAAGGTAGTGGACCAAACGGCAACGGCTATTATTTTAAATCATAGGACTAGTGGGACAAAAAAGTCCCACAAAAAATTGGTCGATAGCACAGGAACAGGAATAAACCAGTTTATATTGTTCCACAAACCTTTATCAAAGAGACACCGGTACCCTTTTCTGTGCTCGTTCAAATTGTCTATTTGGGTTTTTATTTTTGTCATCTCTGATGCTTTGCAAATATCGATCATTGATATTTGATGATTAATTTGTGTCAACTCTCCTTTTATTACCTGGAATTTTTGTAACAAAGATGATTTTTGACCTCGGCGCGCGGTGCTGCTGCCCGCATGTTGTGCCAAAAAGTACTGTCTTTCCTTGCTCAAGGTGTTTAAGCTCAAAATTTCTTATAAATCGGTTCAGTACCTACTTAGTTTAGTCACAGATTATAGAATGATTTAATAGGTTTAGTACAATAAAATATCAAATAGGATGAATAGTCACCACTTACAAAGTGTAGAGCTGGGAAATTTTGCGAAAGGACCTGGTCTTATAAATATGAACGAATCGTTTCGAATGTATAATAAGTACCACAGATTTAAAAAAATGCCAAAGATACCACGATTTCAAAATTCAATGAATAATACGGATTGTAATAGGTTAATGCGGTGACCACTTACCATGAGGCGGGCCGTATGCCTGTTGACCTAATACCTACTTAAATTGTGTTATAAATAGATTTGTGTGTAAAGCTGTTGTATGCCTACTTACTTCTAATTGTTCTTTTAGAAATGCGGTTTCAGTTTTTATCAAAGAGATCTCTTCAGCAAGTGATCGTTCTACATTGCGAAGTTTGTAAACTTTGGATTCTTTTTGTAATTTTATTTTAGTAACTGAAAATAATTAAATTAAATTCAACATACTCCTATGGCCTATATTAAGTTACAGTGGTTATTATGTAGCCCACCACTTATATTAAAAGTTTAGGGTAGCCTACTGTACTACCTATATGTATATACTTGGCTGGAGGAAATCTGTGATATAATCTTTATAATAATAAACTTTCTTTCGAATAGCTCCAAGCTGACTGGGCTGTATTGTGTACGAGCGCAATTTCTACAAAATAAAACTTACCAGACATCTTTTTACATGTTAAGGTTTCAATCTTAGCACAAGACATTATTTCATGTACCTATAAACTATTTTGTATAAAGATGTAAGTCCCTAGGCCTACACAAGTAATTATTATTTTATTCTAGGCCCCAGCCTGTATATCACAAATTAGAAAGATGGAGATACTGTCGTATATAATTTCTTAGGTCGCAAACAAGTGGCAAACTGTTTGTCTTCAAACTTTCAAAACGCCCGCCACGCCATTTTTTTTAGTACATTTTACGGCCATGGAAACAAGACTGGACTAGCTAGACTACTGACTTGACTAGACTTGGTAGTAACCTCCCTGGTGGGTTACTACCTCCAGGAGGAATAGTGTTCTTTGGTTACTACCGTCTCTTAAAGCTATGCAAGATCCAGTGAGTAAACGAGACAACGCATTACATGATGTAAGGCGACATCACGCATACTTAATCGTGGGGGATTACCACCATCTCTTAAAACCATGCAAGAACGATTGAGTAAGGGAGATATCGCCTTACATCATGTATTGCGCTGTCCCGCTTACTCACTGGATCTTGCATGGTTTTAAAAGACGGTAGTAAGTAGAGATGGGTTTTTCCGGGCTAAAAGTCGGAAATAATAAGCGCTCGATTTCCGTCCATTT
The DNA here is from genome assembly GCA_947044815.1 of Apomyelois bistriatella. Lineage (NCBI taxonomy): Eukaryota > Metazoa > Arthropoda > Insecta > Lepidoptera > Pyralidae > Apomyelois > Apomyelois bistriatella. The sequence goes on from OX345705.1 coordinate 4,080,247, forward strand.
ACGCCCGATAAAAGTCCATTTCACTGGGCGTTTACTCTAAACTTCAAAAAATAACTACTTTATATATATTTATCGATGAAATAACATAACACCATACATTTCGGTAAAAATAATTTGTTTTTACCCGACTGCCAAGAAAAGATAGTGTCATTTTCGCATATTTCTTATGTACCATAATATAATCGCTTTATAGTACTTACGTATTCATCGCACCTTTTCAGTCTGCAGTGCTCTTAAAAAGGATTGTGTACCAAGTACATTTAAATTATCTGAAATGAAATAAATTATTTATTTTCAGTTAAAAATTAAAGCAATAAATCATAGCAATGATTTTTTAAAACATAGTTTTAATGTCTAAGAACTAAGGTTGTAATTTTTTATTTTTAAAATATTTACTATACTATAGTTATAAAAAACTTTGCATTTTTAACCGAATTCCATAAAGAAGGTTCTCAATTTGGCTGAATGTTTTTTTTTTATGTTGTTACCTTATATCTTCGTCATTTTGAGTCATTTTTTTTGTTTGAAAGGACATACTTTCCCTTTAAAATTGTATCTATTGTTTGGTTTTAAATCTGCTAAGTCAAATAAAATGAGATTTTTTATTCTTCGTAATTACTACAAGTTGTTTGTTGGTGATATTGTATTTTGCAAGGTAAAGCACAATATTAGTATTTTAAACCCCGTCACGACCGCAGTAATCCATACTAATATTTTAAAGTATGTCTGTTACTAAACAGCTCGATCGATTCATCATCATCGTTTAGGGTAGATATCGCAGTCAATCAATCATGAACACCCAGTGACTGACTCCGAGATGTTGACCACACTCAGTGTCTGTCATCGAGAATTCGAGATATAGACCACACCCAGTGTCTGACTTCGAATTGTTGACCACACCCAGTGTCTGAGATCGAGATGTAGACCACACCAAGTGTCTGACTACGAGATGCAGATCACACCCAGTGTCTGACTCTGAGATGTTGACACCTAGTATCTGACATTGACATGTAGGCCACACCCACACCCATATTCTCAAACGTTTCCTCATAGGTCGCCTGTATGTTCCTATATCTGTAGGTCGCCTCCACTCAACCTCATTCGAGGACGCCTCAAGGAAGTCCTCCAACTTACCTTGAAAATGGTATTCTTGATTGTTTCCTTGAGGAAACTCCAGTGAGGATGAGTCAAGGAATGACGTCCCGTTTCATTTCTGTATGTTGGTAAACCGCTTAACTTTTTGACGTAAGAGAGTTTTTGACAAAGTTTCTTTTTCAATTTTAGCCTACTGGTATAGATTTATTATAAAACAACAAAATACTTAATACACAAAGAACTTATTATAGTAGGTACAAGTTCTTTTAAATCTGGTCCTCAATAAATGCACCTACTTTTCGTTAAACGAAACTTTCGAGGCTTCCTTAAGGTACCTCTCGACCAACCTTATATTTTGACAGTTCGTTCCTCACCTCCATTGAGTAATTTCCTTAAGGTGAGGAAGCTAGTGTCAACTATGAATACCATTGAGGTCGAGTGAGGATGAGTGGAGTTTGAGAAAACGTTTGAGAATATGGGTGCCAGTGTCTGACATTGTGATGTGGACCACACCCAGTTTCTGACTCCGAGATGTAGACCACACCCAGTCTGTGACATCGAAAAGTAGACCACACCCAGTGTGACATCGAGATGTAGACCACATCCAGTGTCTGACTCCGAGATTTAGACCACACACAGTGTCTGACTCCGAGATGTAGACCACACCCAGTGTATGACATCGAGATGTAGACCACAGCCAGTGTCTGACATTGAGATGTAGACCACACCCAGTGTCTAACTCCGAGATGTAGACCACACCCAGTATCTGACTCCGAGATGTTGACCACACCCAGTGTCTGGCATCGAGATGTAGACCACACCCAGTGTCTGACATTGATATGAAGATCACACCCAGTGCCTGACATCTAGATGTAGACCACATCCAGTGTCTGACTCGTAGATGTAGACCACACCCAGTGTCTGACTCTGAGATGTAGACCACACCCAGTGTCTGACTCCGAGATGTAGACCACACCCAGTGTCTGACTCTGAGATGTAGACCACGCCCAGTGTCTGACATTGAGATGTAGACCGCACCCAGTGTCTGACTCCGAGATGTAGACCACACCCAGTATCTGACTCCGAGATGTTGACCACACCCAGTGTCTGGCATCGAGATGTAGACCACACCCAGTGTCTGATTCCGAAAAGTTGATCACACCTAGTGTCTGACATCGAGATATAGACCACACCCAGTGTCTGACATTGAGATGAAGATCACACCCAGTGCCTGAAATCTAGATGTTGACCACACCTAGTGTCTGACATCGAGATGTAGACCACACCCAGTGTCTGACATTGAGATGTAGACCACACCCAGTGTCTGACTCCGAGATGTAGACCACACCCAGTATCTGACTCCGAGATGTTGACCACACCCAGTGTCTGGCATCGAGATGTAGACTACACCCAGTGTCTGACTCCGAAAAGTTGACCACTCCCAGTGTCTGACGTCGAGATGTAGACCACACCCAGTGTCTGACTCCGAGATGTAGACCACACCCAGTGTCTGACACCGAGATGTAAACCACACCCAGTGTCTGACTCCGAAAAGTTGACCACACCCAGTGTCTGACATCGAGATGTAGACCGCACCTAGTGTCTGTCTCCGAGATGAGACCACACCCAATGTTTGACAGAGATGTAGACCACACCTAGTTCTGACTCTGTCTGTGTGTATTTTGTGGCTTAATGTGAATTGATGTGGGGTGAGCCTTCTGTATGTTATTATTATTAAGTATTCTGTGCTGCTGCTGTATGCTGTGTTGGTGCTTCTACCAGCCCAATGTATTGGAAGATTTAATCCATTATACATTGAAAATTGACCATATCCTAAAATGGTTCTGTTTGTATTTTTTATGTACGGAACCCTAAAAACACTTGTATAATATCTATAATGAACGAATACAATCATAGTTTCATACCTAAGCTGGTGACATTGAAGAGTTGACCTTTAAGCTACAATAGCAATCATATCTCATGTTAAAATGGTTTATTATCCATTCCAAAACAATACCTATATTATAACATAGCTCATAACTTCATAAGCCACGTGAAAAGCATTCTAATATAAGAATTTTTGTTTCCGTCCAGCGAACGGACGTTTATCGGGCGCATATCGGGTTTAAATTATTTTTGACCTTGGCCCTAGGTTTTGACCACTGGGCAAAAACGTAGACCCATCTCTAGTAGTAAGTAACCCTCCTGAAGAAGATTAATAAATTCAAAAAGGCCTTAAAGTACTAGTTTCTATGGCCGTAATAAGTATTTTAAAAATAATATAATTAATTGATTCTGGTATAATCTGGTAACACTTTACGGAGTTTTTGGAGGGAAAGTAGACTGTCGCTATGTCCGCGCTGTATTTAATTTCCAAAATTTTGGTTTTTTCGAGTATTTGTGCTTAATATTGGTGGATTATTATTCGCAAAGTGTTCGTGAACAAGCGTAAGTGTTGGGAAGTGATACAGTGTCGATTACGTGACTTTTTATCTTTGTCGCCAAAATCTCCATGATACAGCTAAGTGAAATTTTCCACCACTTCACTTAGCCATCTGACTCAGACTAGACTTACTTACTTGACTGGACTTGACTATTGACTTGAATTTTTGACTCGACTGACTTAAGTAGGACTGAAGAATTGATTAATTCAAGAAAGGCCTTAAAGGACTAGATTCCATGGCCGTATAAACTATTCAAAAAAAAAAAAAATAACACTTTACGAAAATCTGTCAAAGTGGCGGGCGTGTCAATCATTTTAGTGCGTGTGATTTGGTATGGTTTTAATATTTTTCAAGATTCTACAATGCTGCATTATTCTTTCATAATGTAGGAATATATCTTATAATTCTTGATAATCATAGTGTTTATTGATAGTATTTTGTAATCAGTCTTCATGTGTAAGTCTTCGAAAATGGTATCGGGGAGTACGCGGGTGATACAGGTCACCAACATCGCACCCCAAGCGACTAAAGACCAGATGCAGACTTTATTCGGATATTTAGGCAAAATAGATGACATCAGGCTTTACCCCACCATAAGAGACGTATCTTGCCCTGTTCAGTCGCGAATATGTTATGTAAAATATTACGATTCGGCGACGGTAAATGTAGCTCAGCATATGACGAACACTGTATTCATCGATAGAGCATTGATTGTGATCCCGATGCAGTCCGGCGAAATACCAGATGAGCACAGGGCTCTAGAAATGGCCAATAATGGTACGTTGGTGCCAGGATTGAGTAGTGTCGAGCCAAGACTTCCCGCGCACATTTTCAATGCGCTAGAAGGTATGCCGCCTAACCAAGTTATTCAAACGCATGATCCCAAAATGGTAGCTGCAGGGCTGCCTCCATACCCACCGCTGCCAGCCACTTACGATTCTAGGAAGATCGAAGAAATCAGAAGGACTGTGTTAGTTGCCGATGTTGGTTCTCTGACTCAGCAGCAGCTCATTGACCACTTCTGCCAAGCGGGTGAGGTGAAGTACCTCCGCTTCTGTGAGCGTGATGTGGACTCTGTGAAGTATGCTCTTGTGGAGATGACAGAACAAGAGAGTGTGCTTCCAGCTTTACAGTTGAATGGTTCAACTGTAGAAGGGCAAACTATCAAGGTGAGATAAACATAATTGAATTGAAGTTTCTTGGTTACATCCTAAGATGTATGTATGTCTTCAAAAAGATGTAATTTTTTAAATGAAATTTAAAAGTAAAACAGCTCAACTTCAACCCTCCTTGAATCTTCAACCCAACTGTCATGGTATAATACCTATTAGTAGTCACCTGTATAATACGTATGGGAAGAAGGGGGGGGTCTATTCTTGGAAACATACAGCTATAAGTGCTCCCAGTGTCAACAATTTGATGTACACGCATATACATATCATTGCAAATAATAATGATTACCAGACTTACCCCCTGAGCACAAAAATTGAACAAATGCTTATAACTAATTAATTTTTTTAATTATAATGAAGGCCAAAGGATGACTATAAAGACTGGGGGCTCCCGCTCTGGTTCGTTTTTGGTGCAATGAATTGCCAAATGGCTATCCAGAGAGGAGACGCAGCAAGCGTTCTAGGAACATTTGCACCGGAAACGCTCACAGGCGGGTTTTAATTTATTGTAATTTTGACTCAAGATCTTGTACTATATTTATGTTTTTTAATTATAATACAATATGATATAATTATAATAAACTACACATAGACATTTCCATACCACAAAAGTGCTAGGTGACACAATCTTCGTAAATGGGGAAACTGAATCTCCCTCTTCCTGAAGGTTTTGGGACGGGAGTTCAGAGGAGAGTCGACACCAGTCAAGGAGGTTAAACTTAGAACACATATAATAAACTATATATATAAATTTTCTATATATATATATATATTGCCTTGGTATATTAATACCAAATCAATTTTATTTGTCTCTCTATTGAATCATTAAGTTTTATGGCCACAAAAAATTATAAAATAGTTCACAACTGAATATTTATGAATACAGATATAAACAAAACCAATATTCATTTTTCTCTACCACCAGGTACACCACGCCACACAGTCTATATCAAAGCCACAGACAAAGAGCAATGAGGCGGCTCAGCGTGAGATTGAAGAAGCCATGTGCAGAGTGAAGGAAGCCCAGAACCTTATCTCCGCTGCTATTGATCCTGTCATTGGTCTACTCTCTAAAGATAAAAGAAGGTAAAAATAAATAAATACTTTCAATCATTATTAAATAAAAAAATACTTTTTTTTAAAACGTCTTCCTCAGTGAAACCCTCAGTCTCACAAGTGTCAATTAACTATGGTGGCTGGCGCGCATCTTACACAGGCTGTAGTTTTTTGGCAACCTCATCATAAAGAAAAACAAAAACCACTCAATCAACATAGTTAAACTTACTGACAATACATCCATTAGAATAGGAGTTTTTGGATGGAAAGTAAACTGTCACTTTATCTGCGCTGTATTTAATTCCCAAAATTTATGTTATTTCGAATATTTGTTTTTAATAATGGTGGATTATTTTTATTTAAATATTTGCAAACATGTTTGAGTGTTAGGAAGTGGTACAATGTTGATTTTATTATATACTCGCTTTTGCCCGCGGCTTCGCCCCGGTGAACTTCCCTCGGGAACAGTGCTTTTTCCTGAGATGATAGGTACCCTATGTCCTTCTCCTGGTTCTAGGCTACCTTCCCACCAATTTTCAGCCAATTCAGTTAAGCCGTTTTTAAGTTATAAATAGTGTAACTAACACGACTTTCTTTAATAAATATAGATAATTACTTGACTGATACCTTTGTCACCAAAATTTCTAAGTTGTTGCTAAGTGTTTCCACCACTGCACTTCCCTCTGGCCCTCTGACTCTGACTAGAAAACTTACTTGACTAGACTAGTCTATTGACTTGACTAAAGTAGGACTGAAGAAGATTAATAAATTCAAGATAGGCCTTAGAGGACTAGTTATCAGGGTCATAAAAAGTATGAAAAAAAATATATATAAATATTGGCTACCAGTTAGTTTATCAGCAAGTGATATGTTGTGGTACGAAATAAACAGCTTTTCTTTCTTTTTTTCTTTCTTTCATAGGCAATACATTTAAATAATATTAGTATTAATATTTTTAACATTTCAGAACTCGATCTCGTTCCCGCTCTCGCCGCCGGTCCCGCTCCCGATCGCGCCGCTCTCGCTCGCGACACCGCTCCAAGCGCTCGCGATCTCGCTCGCGTCACCGCTCCCGGCGCTCCCGCTCGCGACATAGACATCGCACCAGGTAAAAAATATACATGTATTCAGTTTCTGTTGCATTAGGACTTTGTAGGGATTTTTTTTAGTTAATATCCACCAGGTCGTTCACTGATCCAAAACTCTATTAACCTTCACTTTCTGTCTGTCCATCTGTCAGGGTGCTGTATTTAGTGAACTGTAATAGCACTTATAGCACCTTATAACAACAATATGTATACAAAAACATCCAAAAAGTTAGGTACAGCAGTTTAGGTCCCCATACAACTATCATGTTTTTCATACAAAATCAGTTACCATTCCTATTATATTATGATTTTCAAATTATAAAATAAAAGTTTAGGATTATTATTAAGTACCCCTTATTTAACCCCATGAAATTGATAACAGTGATAAAATATACTCATGAGAAAGTATCTCTTCAACATTTTAATTTTATATTTATAAAAATTAGCAAATGTTTGTTAAGCCCATTTTAACACGTTTTTTGATTCTTCGTGCTAAATATGAATAGGAGAAAAAGAGGCTGATATTTTAGTTAAAATGGGCTTAATAACATCCATAAATTTTTATAAATATAAAATTAAAATTTTGAAGATATACTTTCTCATGAGTTTATATTTTATCACTGTTATCAATTTCATGGGGTTAAATTTTAAGATTATTCATTTATGTTAATGTGTGTATTTATTTATTTATTGAAAACTAAATACAACTGCTTTTTTACACCAATTACAGTACTTAGAAGGCTGAAACTTATAACTAAATATACCTAATGTTCATTTTTCATATTAGTACCAGGCAGGTTTCATCAGATTTAAGCCATAATAATAATAAAAAAAAAATTAAAAATTTATACATACAAGTCGAGTCAGATTCGTTGTTCTCGCAGTATATTAACAGTTTTTTTACTATTATATTTGCTCCATCAGCAAACACATCACATTCAGGTTGCTGATTCAGGAATGCGTTAAGATCCGTAAGCATGCGACACTGAAGAGATTGTTCGTGTGATACCGTGCGTGTGCCCGGGGAGCGAACAGTTTACGCGGCTGACATGAGCGTTGTACCAAACATCGGTTTGGTACATTCAGGCGACAAAGATGATTAAGAAGCTCGGGAACGTCAATAAGATTATGCAAGATTTTCAAATCTCTACGGGTTCTAAGTGAATTTAACCCGAGAGACCCTAAAATAAATAACGTAGGATAAAGTATGGATAATATCCGTAGATACGTTTATAGAGGTATCTAAGAAATACCTTCTGAACCCTTTCTACCATTAGTGTGTACGTTGTTTCTTGAGGGTTCCATATAGAGCTACTCTCTCGCGGATTCGAGTTTGCTGCGAACCAATGCATAGTAAAAAAATTTAATTGCAATTGGATTATTAAAGTCTCTCGAGTTTCGTAAAACGAAACCAAATCGTCTAAAACTCTCTTTAACTAAAGCAAAAATGTGATCATGAAAAGTTAGTTTAGTATCAAATTTCACACCAAGGTCTTTATATGATTCAACACGACTAATATTATTATTATCTATTATTATTATTATATATATAAAAGCGAAAAACACTCACTCACTCATCACGAAATCTCCAAAACTGCTGAGCCGATGAAGATGAAATTTGGCAGGAAGGTAGATTGTGACTAAGAGACGTCTGCTAAGAAAGGACTTTTGGGAATTTTATCCCTAAAAGGGTGAAAAAGGGGTTGCCAGTTTGTATGAAACTTCGTCATTTTTGAAGTGAGATACATGAAATTATTAATTTACATTTGAAGTTGGTAAAAAATAATAATGCACCAATCAGATTTTGAAAATTACATCCCTAAAGGGGTGGAATAGGGGTTGCCATTTTGTATGAAACTTTGTCATTATTGAAGTGAGACACATGAAATTTTTAATTTGAATTTGTAATTGGTAAAAAATAATAATGCACCAATCTGATTTTGAAAATAACATCCCTATAGGGGTGAAATAGGGGTTGCCAGTTTGTATGAAACTGTAATTTTTGAAGTGAGATACATGGAATTAAAATTGAAAATGTCTTTTGGTATAATATTTTGTATTGAATTGTATTGTATGTACACAACATATTGTAATAGGATACAATACATAATAGAAGATAGAGTGCAAAGGTTTTATTTATTTGTTAATATTATGAGTTCAGTAATGTGTCAATAGATGGCGCCACCATACATTTTAAAAGTCGATATGGTTTGTTGTTAGCATTTAATCATCATATTGTGTATTAAATAAGATTTCAAAATAAATAAAATATATATTTTTTGCTTTTCTAAAGATTTGATTGTGTGTTTAGAAGATTTGGTACCTGGTACATTGAAGATAATTATGAAATAAACTAATATAGGGGGTGTCTAATAACGGAACAGAACCCAAATCAATAGTTTTTAGAATTTTTGTCTGTTTGTCTGTGAGTTTGTGCAGGCTAATCACAGAATCGGCGTTACTGATTTGAATGCGGTTTTCAGAAATGTATTGCGCTATTCCACATTTAACATTTAGTTTTTGTTTCATTCAAATCGGTACATCAAAGTAACATCAATTTCAAGAACAATAGTAATGTAAAAAATCGCTGTTTTATTTTAAAAAAATCAATACTGGTTCTCAATACAATTAAATATACCGATTTAATCTAAACTTTCGATTATATCAGAGAGTTTGTTTATATAGTATTGACATGTGATATCAGAGTCTGATGATGGAGCCAGAAGCTGTCCAAAGAACTCTTAAACTAAACAAGATAAGTCTATAGTGTTTGGGCTTATTTGATTTGTCTTGGAGAAATCTTACGTGAGAAATGACTTTAAGGGTCTGATGATGGATCCGGAGGCTGCCCAAAGGATTCCTAAACTAAACAAAATAAGTTTATCGTGTTTGGCTTATTTGATTTGTATTGGCAAGATCTTACGTGGGATATGACTTTAAGGGTCCGATGATGGAACCGGAAGGTGTTCAAAGGAACTCCTAAACTAAACAAGATCAGTCCACCGTGTTTGAGCTTATTTGATTTATCTTGGCAAGATCTTACGTGGGAAATGACATACAGGGTCTGATAATGGAGCCGGAAGGTGTCCGAAGGAACTCCTGAGCTAAACAACTCTGTTCTCTCTATCTTTCATCTTAGCGCTTTACCGATTGTTTCCTCGGCTGACTGCTTCGAAGCCCCTAAATCACTGTTTTCTCTAGCTCTCATCTTAGCGCTTTACCGGTTGCTTCCTCGGCTGACTGCTTCGGAGCCCCCTAATGATTGCTCTCTCTAACTCTCATCTTAGCGCTTTCTCGGCTTTTCCGGCTGCCATCTGGTAGTCGTTAAAGGAACCACGTCAGAGGCCAAGAGGCGGTTCCGAAGAACACTGACACCAGGATGTGCATGGTCGATTGACAATGACGCCTACTCGAAATGATGTTGATGATGAGCACTTTTTCGGTTGCTTCCTCGGCTGTCTGCTTCGGAGCCACCTAATGACTGCACTCTACCTCTCATCTTGGCACTTCCTCAGCTGACAGCTTCGGAGCCCACTCATGATGCTGTAATAGTTTATTTGGTGTTAGTTTTCCTTGGGTTTAATTCATATGTGTGGGTTCCACCCTCAATTCATTTTTTCGGTATAGGATAGATTCGTGATGACCTTGCAGACTGGTGGCAGAGGGTTAACTCGCCCCTGTTAAATGGTCGTTGGACTACATGGTTAATCTTCCCCTTAGGCTTGCTAGCGCCGGCTGCGTTTGAAATATCTAATGATTGAATTAGAATTTGAAAGAAAATTGTTATTTTATTAATTCACTTTATTACAAGCATTTAGGTAAAAATCTAAAATAATTAAAATTCGAATGCTACGCGGACGAAGTCGCGGGCACAGCTAGTTCAAAACATATTTATGATGTGTTTTGGATTGTTTTCTTTATTTATAACATAGATTAATGAAAGATTGTATTCCAGATCTCGGTCCCGCCACCGCAGCTCCCGCCGCTCGCGCTCCCGCTCGCGCCATCGCAGCTCCCGCTCCAAGCGCGACCGCTCGCGAGACAAGGATAAAAAAGACACCACCGACAAGGACAAGAAAGAAAAGTCCAAATCTCCACCTAAAGTGGAAAAGGAAGAGAAAGAGGAACCTAAACCCGAAATACAGGAGAGCGAAACCAACGGCAACAGTTCCGAATCTAAATCCAAAGCCTCTTCGCCAGTAGAAGATAAAGAAAAAGAGGTTGAGAAAGAAAAGGAACGGTCGCCGTCGAAGAAGAGGTCCCGGTCTCGTGAGAAGAAACGCGACAGGTCTCGTTCGCGACGGCGTTCGCGTTCGCGATCTAGACGCAAGCGATCGCGCTCGCGAAGGAGAACTCGCTCTCGGGACAGAAAGAGATCGCGCTCTAGGGAGCGAAAGAGAAGTAGGTCCAGGGACCGCAAACGATCCCGCTCTCGCGATAGAAAGAGAACGCGGTCCAGAGATCGGAAACGCTCCCGATCGAAGGACAGGAAGCGTTCGCGCTCTAAAGATAGAAAGCGATCACGTTCCCGAAGCAGGCGCTCCAAGAGTCGCTCCCACAGGGACTCTAAGACGCCTCACGACCGAAGAACTCGTGATCGCAGTCCTAACCTTACAGTCATAGAAGAAAAGGAGATTTCGATAGTGGATAAAGCTCCAGATTTGAACGACGAGAAAAACTCTCCAGACAATATGGACATTTCTAATTCCCCTTAATTTTTTTTAAAGTCAATACAATCAAAATTGATATCTTTTTTGTCTTCAATCTAGTAGCATCTCAATTTTATTGTAAGCTTAACTGTAAATTAAATAATATAGTTAATAATTATTCTTTTATTTCCTCATACACACACAAATTCACAGAACCCTATTATTGCACAACATTATGATATTGTTGACACAATGTAAGCTAAATTATTGTGTAAATATGTAGTATTTTTTTTTTTTTATATTCTATTACCTCGGACAGAGTCAGAGCCTATTTCTATCAGATTCATTCCAGTTCTCGCATATATGCTTCTCGTACTTTCACGCTTCATACTATATCCTTTCACACTTCATCTTTCAGTCTGTTTGTGCGGGTGGGATGCCCGCCTATTTTGCGGTTCTAACTAACTAACTTTTCTTTTCTCTCTCTCTCTATATTTCTGTTTACTGGGTAGTAAAAAGGGTAAATATGTAGTATTGATGTAAATCATAATGAGACATCCTAAGAACCCTTAAGTTATTGCACAATATTATGAAATCAAATGCTTGATGATGAAGAGGTCTAAAGAGAAACAAGCAGTTCTGTTCTACCGACTTCCAAAAATTGTGGAAGTTCTCAACTCGGTTGAATATTCTTTTTTATATTGTAACAAAAATAAAAAAATCCTGGAACGATTTTAAAAATATTTTTTAGTTGGTCCCATAGAAATTTCGTCATCGTAAATCGAATAAGAGATAACCAAATAAAATGAGTATTTTTTATTTTTCTAAGATTATAGGAGTAATTTGCAAGGTCAATCGACCCTGTGTGCCCCGGTATTAGCTATACTAGCTACCCCAGTACGGCCGCTGTAACGGTTTATAAAAAGTTATTCAGGACTATGTTTATATGTCTGTTTCTCTGTCATCTTAACGCTTGCCCGGTTGCGCCTCGACTAATTTATAAATAGTTATGTTTATAAATATTGTCTGTGTCCTGTACTATCGCGCTTGTGTCCTGTATTGTGGCTTGTGCGAATCATGTGTGTGTACAGTCGAGGACCTTCGAGCAACACGGCCTCCGTACCGAAGTCGTGTTGCTCGAAGTCGGAGACAGATAATCTAATCCCATAAGGTTAATTTGATTGCCCTCGACGACTGTACGTATATTTTATTAAACTACGGAACCTCTAATAAATAATTGCTCAATATTACGACATCAAAAAAACCCAATGACGTATTTGCACAATTTTTGTAATTATTGTGCAATACGTAGCGTATATATAAGTTACATGAAAAAGGATACTTAGTATGTTCTGTGACTCTACAGAAGGTAGTCTTCATATTTTAATAAATTTGGGAATTAATCAGTGTCAGTGCTAGTTCTGTTTCAGATCCAGTGATTGCAGTAAAGAAGATGGTTATAATCATAGTTAACGAGTCTACGCCGCCGGAGATCCTACATCTGCAAGGTAAAGATTGTGGAGAAGCAAATGCTGTGATAACTCAATGCTCACATTCTCGTTCTATTAAATCCAGGAGATGTAGGAGACGTTCCAGGGGCAGATCTCGTGACAGATCAAGATCTAGAAGCAGGTCCCGAGGTAGATCTGGTCATGGATTGATAGAAAAATCTCGCGAAAATCCTGATCAACAGTCAGGTAACTCTGTTCGAGTAAATAGCAATGATGTGTCCAGGGAAAATAGGGTCGTATCGAGAAAATCTAGAGACCGATCAAGAGGTAGGTCTAGGGGAAAATCTAGAGGGCATTCAAGGGAAAGATCCAGAGGACGTTCCAGGGGAAGATCTAGAGGACGTTCCCGGGGAAGATCTAGAGGACGTTCCCGGGGAAGATCTAGGGGACATTCCAGGGGAAGATCTAGGGGACATTCCAGGGGTCACTCAAGAGGAAGATCCAAGGGACGCTCTACAGAAAGGTTAAGAAGACATTCAAGGGGAAAATCAAGAGGTCATTCCAGAGGAAATTCTAGAGAACACTCCAGGGCGAAATCTTTTTAGAGAAAAATAAAAAGCAAGTGTGCGGATAATACGTTTGCTTACTCGCCCTAAATGTTATTGGAACACGTATGTGTGTCGTCTCTATATATACTTAATTAATATTGTTAGAATAAGAATATTCCACTGCATGCTGACTTAGCTGTTTAAAGGTTGATGGTTATGTAAGATTTGTAACTTAATATAATTTTATATAATAACTATAAGTAAATAATTAAGTACTAACACACAAAAAAAACTATTACTACTTAAGAAACTAATTACTAACTATAATAATATATAACACATGTAAGTGTTTATCTTAATAAAACAAATAAATATATATCAAGCATTTCTATGGTCTTTTATTTACTTGCATTCCATTGGCTTTCTCGTTTGTACCAACCCAAATAAAGCTCTATCGAACCTTAGTATTATATTTATTTTTAAAGATTAAGGTAGGCTACCTCTTTTTTTTACTCTTTCATTATGATCAAATTATAGAATTTTTGCTAGACACAAAGTAACAACCAATGGAACTTTAATAACTTTTATCTTCACGGATAATGCCAATTATTATTACCGTGTAATTGAAATACGATTTACGTCCGTTTGTAATGAGCATGGATCGAACTCCAGCATTTAATGTCATTGACATACAAGTAAGGGTTAACTATTTGTTTAGTTTTTAAGTAATATAAAATTAAATAATAAAAAAACAACTTACTGAATATTATGTCCGCATCTTAAGTATATTGTAATATAGAGGTTCATCACTCCTACTATAGCCATGGATTTCGTAAAAGGTGAATAAGGGAAGTAGAAGTAGGTACGTTAGTGTGTCCTTATCACAGAACTGGATAATATTTTTCTTATTCTTATATAATGTTAGTAACAAACATGATATAGCAGGCCACATAGGCACCGAATAGTAAATAGTACTAACGTAGATATAGATAATTCAACCGAACAAAGAACCCACTTTTTTGAAGTCTGCCGATAATAGCAATCATTATTGCAGAACTACATACAAGTATCAATTTATGTTCATTACTACATTCCGGGCAGTCTTCGCCTTCGTGGCTTCGAACGCAGAGTGGCGATACCGAATAAATCATTCAAAGAAAAATCTGCACCAGATTTTACGAAAACGCGTAGATGGCTCCAGATCAGTGAGCTACCGTATCCTGGATACTGCAGGGCCCCGGGAAGTAGTGTCTGCCTGCCACAGTTGTGCAATTGTAAGATATTGGAGAAAAGGTGGAAAGATGCCCATAAACCTCAACTCGAAGCCGAAGGCGGCAGGTGCAAAGTGAAGCTTACAGCTGCTAATGCAAAAGGAACATCAGCGGAAACAAATTCGACATCAGCCGAGGCACTTAATTAGATACCTCGTATTGAATCGAGAATAATTGTAATGTATTCAATAAAAGAGGACAAATAAAGTTTTCACGTTTATTCACATAGTAATTGTTATAAGTAGATACAGACATTTGTGATACAGACAATACTTGTTTACATTATTCCAAGTTATTACATAATCATGTACTAAAATTTCAGCATAAACAATCATACATACAACTTTTTCAATACTATCTAACAAGAAACAGAATTCTTTTTTACTTAGCAGACTAGTTACATATTTTTAGCATTATTGTAAATTGATAAATTACAATTATCACGATAAAATTTTATTACAATATTTACATTAATTTGGTTGGTGTTTGAGAAGCCAACCTATATATCTATCTATCTACAACCTCCAAGTGAAAATAAGTGGTTTGTTCTTGGAGAGAACACTTTGATGAACTCCCACTTTTAGAGATCATTGGCACACATGCTGATGCATACGTTTTTCCGGTTTACGCTTTTCCTGTTATTTGTTTACTTAGCCTTTTCGTTTTTTGTCACTGCTGGGCAAAGGCCTTCCATCTTGTCTTCTCCCCTATTTTTTGGTTATTTATATAATGTATCCATACTTCCATACTAATATTATAAATGCGTAAGTCTGTCTGTCTGTCTGTCTGTCTGTCTGTCTGTCTGTCACCTCTTCACGGCTAAACTGCTTGTGATGAAATTTGGTAGGGATGTAGTTAACGACCTGAGGTCAAACATAGGCTACTTTTGAGCGCGATATAACCGAGTCCCACGCGGGGCGAAGCCGCGGGGAACAGCTAGTTTGTTATAAAATTTAGTATCGTTGAGATAGTATCCCATAACACAAGTCTCGAACTTACTTTGGGGCTAACTCAATTTGTGTTAGTTGTCCCTATGTATTTATATATGTATCTAGTGAGGCAGCAGGTCCAGCATGGCGTAGCGCCACGTCCAGCGGCGCGCCAGAGCCTCGAAGCGCGGCCGGTTGCGGACGTACATTTCGCCCACTTCCGGCTCCATACACACCTGTCAACCATACTTCCGTCAAATACCAACGTATTAAAAATCTTTTCTTCCTCTTGCTAGCTTCATTATTTATTTTAAAAAAACGTCAATAGACTCATTGCTGATCTAAGACAAAGATGTTATTAAAAAAATTCATTGCCGGCCTCTAATGGAGGTTTTTTAATGTACACGTTTTCATACATTAGGTTTTTAGTTTCACTCTGGCCAGCCTGCCAAAAAAAAACCTATTCTAGCGGTGTTAATGTAAATTGCTGGACACTTTTGTTAGGTTGGTTGGTACTAACCATAAGGTCTTTTATTGTTTAAAAATATGTATAAACATTTAAAAAATTTGAAAAAAAACGAACAACGAATGCTTGCTTGTTGTTGACGCCATTGTAAAATTTGATACGAAGTTGTTTCGTCTCAAGTGGACGAAAAGTACCGTACAAGCCTCGGCCGAAATAGGTTACTTGACTCATATCAATTTTGATGCAACAAATGTTCATTTTTTACAGTATTTGACTCACGAAACCGATCGATTTCCGATAAGAAAAATGCATATGGCATTATAATTTCAATTTCAAATTTACTTAAAAATCGGAACTGTAAAAAACGCGGGCCGCCATGACGTGACGCAACTATTCTGGTAAACTGACATTCAGACCTATATTTGATTTCTGTCATTCGTTCAAAGTCATTAATTCGAATGATTTTCATTCGACAAAACTGTGGAATAGCATGATTTTCATGCGACTCTGTGGTTCTTGGCGAGAATCAGGTTTCAAAAATAGCACCTTACACAATAATGAATCACAAAACTCTGCAAAAATGGCCGACGGTGTTTTTGAGGGGATTCTAAAAGTGAACTTTTGAAATAAAATTTTGCTGCCTTAGAGGGCTCGGAAAAATATGGAAAAAATGGTTTCAATCTAAACAAATGGAGAATATTATTTTAAACAAAAACAAAATACAAGTCAACTAGCCTATTGCAATTTACGTCCTCGTATTTTTAAAAGGCCTCAGCTTCGTCTCGTCCTTTTAAAAGCACTTGGCAATATTACCGGAAATTTGTAATATTATTAAATTTGACATTATTGTAATTTTAATTTAATTTGACAATTCTTACTGTCTGTTGCATGTCAGAAATGACTAATGTGTGATACCGAAATCTTATATATTCCACCTATTGTACCACATTTAAAGTAATAAAGTTATTCATTCATTCATAACTCGGCCGTAAATTGCGTCATTTCTGGTCTCGACAGTAATGTACTATTTATTTATTTTTCCTGTTAAGTATCCAAATAATTTTAATATCCAAGTTGGTCGGTGAAGGGATAACGTATAACGATAACGTAAGTCAACGGAGAATAACGTAATGTAAACATAACGGAAGTAAATGGAGTACGAGTGTAGCTGCTTCCCTTAAACTATGGGTTCCCTGGATACCCACACCCTATTGACTAACAAAGCCATAGAGGTCACATCTTTCTGGGCTGATAGGACATTTATATTTGACACGATAAAGAAGAATATTTTCATTCTTCTTTTACTTCATTTTGATGGTTGATTTGATAGATTATAACGGGACTTACCGCTGTGTAGGGGTCAGTGAGCAGGCTCTGTATGGAGATGAGCAGTTTGCTGATGGTGAGTGCCAGTGACCAGTTGTGGTGCACCGAGTCGATGCCCACATCGCCGTGGCGAGACACGTTGGGATGCAGGATCCGCGTCAGGAACCGCACCACTGGCGGGTTCATCGGATATCTGGAGACAATGAACCTGTTACCATTTCATCTCGTTTCCTCTCTTGGGTCTACTGGTAAAAGTTTCTTAGAAATAAGCAACACCCTTGTACAAATGTATATATGGTTTTTCACAAAAATATATACAAATATTTTTGTTTATATTTGAAAATCCCAATATAAATGCGAAAGTGAATTATAAATGCGAAAGTGAGTTTGTATATTTGTTTGTTACCTCTTCACGCCCTATCTACTGAACCAATCTTCCTGAAATTGGTCTCAGTAAACAAATGGAAGTCTGTTTTAGTTTCTTATTATATGTTTCATTCTTGTATAGCAACTTATTTTTATAATTGAATGTGATCAAAGGTAGCCTATGTCCTTCTCAATACTCCTATTTCAGGAAGAATGGTGCAGTAGATAGGGCGTGAAGAGGTAACAAACAAATTCACTTTCGCATTAATAATATTAGTTAAGAAGAGCGGATGTTGGCACTCACCCATATGTGACCTGGACATAGAGGTAGAACACCCCGCCTTCATACGGCGAGCCCACGGGCCCGGTGATGCTGGCCTGCCAGTGACAGCATTTGGCGTCCAGTGGCGTCGCCGCAATGCCTTCTGGAGGGTCGTTCCGGAGCATCTGTATATACATCTCGTATTCATACATCTGCCATTCATGATCTGTATCTTATTATTCCTTCTTACCACATAAAACACGTAGTTAAAGCGAAAAAGGGCTAGGTTTTTTTACGTAAGTCACAATTTTCCGTGTAAAGATTGATGCATAAAGTACACGATACGGAAAGTAAGAAAGATAGGTTGAAACCTTCAGTTCATTTCTGAGTCTATTCCTGCGCCATGCGTTCTCCTCGCCGACAGGTGGCGCCTGCACACACATCTGAACCAGGCAGTTTCTGCAGAATGAAGACTCCACCAAAGACTGATATTTCTGTGGAAGACATATAACATAGTGTTATTTATCTCTGTCTAATAGACATGTGGTTATCAATTTGAGAATGAATTTCCTCTGTTGTTGTGGATATGTTAAAAGAGCTAGAGTTACATGGCAAACTAATACCTATAGTCTGGGAACATCGTGCGCGACCTTCCTGCTGGGTGACAGACGTTGGCGGGGGTGAAGTATTTAGGGCAACAGCAGGTAGCGGGGGGGGGAAGGGTAACGCGTGCAATGTGTGTCGACATACGTCACACACACACGTCCTGAAAGTCCATTACAATGGGTAACGTTATGCGCGCGCACCAGCCGCACCAGCCGCACCAGCCACGAGTTACCTTGTGCCAGTCGATGTTGGCCAGCTGTGGCCTGAACAGCGGCCAGCGCTTGGCGGCGAAGGCGGCCCAGCGCGCGGGCGGCACGTGCGCGCGCACCAGCCGCCACCAGCGACTGCACGCGCGCGCGCACGCGCACAGCGACATGTCGTCCAGGTAGCTGAAGATGCACAGCAGCACTGCAATGGACATTTCGTGTCTAATTACTTGGCTTTTTTAACCTTTTGCCATTCATACCCTATATTATATTAGTAGCCGTTTGTCGTGCTCCCGTTTGTTTACTTAAGTCAGGAAAAGTTTTAAATATACTGTTTTTGGAAAATAATATCCAACATTGGCCATGGCCTACAGATTAAATTTATCAATATCAAATAATCTTATACAAAGTTACAGTAGTACCACGTTTATAAGTTACCTCGTTATTTCAAGTTCAATGGCGCAGAATAGCGCAACCGACCGCCGACTCGGGTCGAATGTAAACATCAGTGAAATAACGAACTTATTGCTACTACATAAGATTTTATATCGAAAAGCGGTAGGAGTCGTGCTATCGTCCGTCATCGTATCGTCGTGCCAGTCATCCGACTATACAGATGACGCGACGGCGGCGCGACGGTGCTGCGAACTCCAGACATGGCGTGTACGCATTAGCCAATAACGGACGCCAAGAAAATAATTGAATTCCGCGCGGATATATCGGTGTAACTTATAAAAGTGGTAGTACTGTCTACATGTAGTACAAACCAAAAACTATGAATTAAACCTCAGATAAGTAGCATCAAAATACTTACTTTAATCACTTAGCGTCTTTATTGAATTTTAAAGTGATTTGCTAAATCTATTTAATTTTATATTTTATTAAAAAAGATACCTACTTTTTTATTAGTCCCACAAAAAATTCACCCCGTACAACTTTTTTTAGAAATCATAAAAAAATATGTGTTTCATGTTTTTCCTATTAAAATAAATTGAAAGTCAATTTTGTATCTTTGGAGTAAATGTTACATTAAAGATCACTTACCCTCTGAAGGTAGATGTTCAACAAGACCGGGAGCCAAGTTGTCAGGAGGTCTGGGAGTAGACAACGCCTGTAACGACCTTGCCAAGCTGGGTGGTTGGGGGGGTGGGGCATGCCCAGCTCGCAGGTCAGGCATCTCAGGATCACGGAGAGCGTAGAAGTACCCAGGCACATTGCTTGGGATACTGCATCCACTGAGTTCAGCCATGTTTGCACGATTTGGATTGTCTTCTGGGCTTGTTTCACTTTCTAAAGAGTTCTGTAAAATTTTAACTATGTAAATGTATACTATTAATGACTGTGTACAATTAATAAAACATACATTTTATTGCTTTTAGTCGATATGGAATTGGACATGTTACTAAGTTTGGCTAATATCACACTATCAGGTAATTGAGGAGTTCGAAAGCCTAGTGGGGTGCTCGTGTCCGTAACAAAAGCGCATCAATAACATTGGCGCAAAATTTGGATTGGTCCCCATCAGTGAAGTTTCTAGCTTGAGCTCCTCTGTGCTTCAGAAGGCATGTTAAGTTGTTGCTCCCAGCTGTTATCGATAAATGGCAGGCATTAGGCTATGTCAGATGCTTTTGAGCAGCCTGAAAAATCTGACAGTGTTGGCCACTAACACACCTGGATTATGTGTTACTGGTCTGGTTTCCCTTCAAAAAGAGTTACGGAGGTCAGAGAGCAGTTGCTCAATAATCTGAAGATGCACTGGGAAAATATGCTAGGGCGAAGTAGAAGATCCCACTATCAGATCCATAGTTCAATATTTTGATCAATGAAATTTTAAAATGTTCAATTGGGGAACTCATTTAAAAGTATGAAAAACATTCATGCATACCACCCATAGGTTGCTTACTCGATTAAACATTGTCATACATAAGCAAGACAAAACTCAAAGAAATCTTAAACAATCATATATGAACTTTTCTCAAGGTCTATCACTATTAGAATTATTAGTTAAGACGTTCTGAAGAAATTCATTTATTCATTAATATTCTTGAACACAATAGCAGCTGATGTGTGTGCAAGTGCATCTTAAGTTTGGAGATTTTATTTATTGACTGAAGGAAATGAATATTAAATTTTGTTTTTTCCAGATACATTACTTCTTAAAGTATCTTTATCACCAATTAGCTAGAATTGTTAGTCAGTAACTACTATGCACACAACAAAAACAAAGAACAATAAACTAACCCTTACCCGATAATACCACCATGTCGGCAATTGACAAATAGCTCTGGGCCTCCCGGCACTGTAGTTCAAATCTGTTGGTTCATCATTTCCTGAATCTCCATCATCAGTCTTTTCACTATAAAAATATGAAGTAGGGAGGTAAGAAGGGAAATCCGGAAACAAAAATGAGTGGCAGGTCACACAAACGGGCTCTCCGAAACTTGGGCCATAATAACCATTGCAGACATAGCAAGTTGAATTCTGAAAGCAAAAAATTGGTTTATTTGAATAGATGACATATAGTTGATGACACAAGAAACTTAATTAACAGAATACCTGTTTATTTTAAAATAATATTCAAGCTTAACCCTTAATCCCCCTCTTGGTCTCATGAGACTGCATAATAGTATGGGCTCTATCGTTCTCTCCAGGGGATAAAGAAATTAATTCTTAAACTGCTCGCCGCTTTTGACATTCGTATGTAGGAAGAAGGAGCTTATTCCACGACAGGGACTTACAAAAATCAAAACATAACAAAGACTAACAAAGAAAAATAGAAAACAGGTACTTACAATAAATTCAAAATCAAGAGGCTGCTCCAATGGAGTACCAGGCGTCAGTTTATCTCCGTTTTCTTCTAATTTCTTCATAAAAGCGAAAAATTCTGGCCCTATTGAAGACATGTTTCAGACCAAACTATTGTTGAAGATCACAAGTCTTTCTATTCTAATGATCCAGAATATTTTAAAGGATAGGAATATATTTTGTAAAGAGCTTGCAACCGGATTGCACGGATTTTTTAACAAAAATATCTACAAAAGTACTATTTGACAATAATATTATTTCAAGTTCAATTCAAACCACAATCGCATCTGATTCGCACTTCGTTCACATAATATATAATGTTATAAGGATGACCATAATAAGCTTTCTCGTTTATTAATATTAAGTATTCACAAACAAGAAGGAATACAATACATGTCTAGAAAGATTTCTGATTTTATTTGAGTGTTCTCTATTTAGTGTTTTATTTATTTTTGAAGCAAGACTTTTTTTGCTTTAATTGCTTTTTACGGCCCTGAAAACAAGTCTTTTAGGGCCTGTCATCACGGCCTTGCCGTTCCGGCATTTTGCCGGATAACTAATGTTGTTACGTTGCAGGTATCGTTAACTCAGGTAACGTTCGTGTTCAACCATATTAACGTTAAAATAAACGTTACCCGCCAACAAAAGGTCATTACGTTAAAACAAGCCGTATTTATCCAGCAAAAAGCCTACCCGGCTGCAGTGCGCGTTCGCTCTTAATAATCTTCAGGGTAGCTAATACAATCTCTTATATCCATGCAAGATCCAGTGAATAAAGGAGATGTCGCCTTACATCATGTATTGCGCTGTCCCGCTTACTCACTGGATCTTGCATGGTTTTAAGAGATGGTGGTAAAAGCCACCTGTGCTTACTACCATCTCGAGTGAGTAAAGATGATAACAATAATGAATTTAGTGCTAGTAAGTAAGGGTATGAAAATAAATATAAGTAAGACGAAAATATTGGTGTTTGAAAAGGATGAAAGTAGAACAGTATAAATGGAGAGTGTGCTGAACAAGTGAATGAATTTGTATATCTGGGTTGTATGTTTACTAGAAATGGCAAGCATGAGAGTGATATTGAAAAAAGAGTGGCTGCTGGTAATCAGATAAATGGGGCATTACATTCCTTTATGAGCAGTAGAGTTGTGTCCAAAAAAGCACGTCTCGCTGTTCATATCTCTATTTAGTTTGTGCATAGAGCAGTGTTAATACCGACCCCTATGTATGGTAGTGAAAGTTGGGTATGGCAAAAAATAATGAAAGTAGAGTGAATGCGGTTAAAATGAGAGCTTTAAGAAGTATGTGTAGTTTATGCTTGAGCGATAAAATAAGAAATAGTGAGATTAGAAAAAGATGCGGTATAAATGAGGATGTAGTGACTAAGATAGAAAAAGGGATGTTGAGATGGTTTGGACATGTAGAGAGGATGGATGAAAGGAGACTGGCGAAAAGTATATACAAAGCAGAGTTGGCTGGAAGCGGCGGTAAGGGTCGGCCTCGTAAAACATACTGCGACCTAATCGCAGACCATTTGAAAAAGGGAGACATTAGGAGTACCCAAAATCGGCAAGCGCGTATGACGAGAGTCATGAGTGTGGAGGAGGCGAGAGAGGTATGTAAGGATCGTAGCCAATGGAAATCTCTAGTCTCTGCCTATCCCTACGGGAGACAGGCGTGATGATATATATGTATGTATATATGTATGTGAGTAAACGAGACAGCGCAATTAGTGATGTGCCGTTGCCGGGAATATTGGAAACTTTCCCGGGAACATTGGAAATATTGCCGGAAATATTCCGGGAATTGCCAAATGACTACGGCAACTTTGAGAAAGTTTCCATATTCTTTGGCAACATTGGGAATATTTCCGTAAATATCCATAGGGAATATTCCCGTAAACTGCAAATTGCCAGCAGGCACATCACTAGTCTTGCATGCATAGGGCCATGACCATGAGGCCTTCAATTGCTTGTTTCCGGGGCCGTAAAGCTCGGACCAAGTATCCTTGGTCCGAGCCGTAAAGCATATTTATGTCAACTGTCAGCCTATTTTTTTTTCTTTTGTGATGTGTGATTGTCACTTGTCACTTGCTTGTCATACGAACGTTTGTTTGTGATAAAAATTATCAAATATTTTTATCAAACAAATCCTGAAATATCTTCCCAATAAAATGATGTTATTGAATTTGTGTTGATTTATGTAAAACAAAGTGAACGACTGTGGATTGTGCCAAAGTTATTTTGCAAGTAGGTCACTTATGTTGGGAATTTGGTTACCGGTACGGTACCGTACGTCAAATAAAAATTGCAGCTTCACTTCATAATTAAATTTTGATGAAAATATTATCTTTACATATTCTACAGGACGTTCGAGGTGTAAACAATTCAGTGTCACTTTTCATGATAAAGGCAGTAAGTGGACATGGCAGAAAATGACGATTATTTAGATTCGCTTGATAACAATCACTTAGACGGCACCAACGGTTCCCTAAACATGACGGACAACAGTCTCGGGGTGAGTGATGTGTCTTGAAATTTATTTCGTTTAACCCGAACAAATTGTACCTTGTAACAAGAACCTACGAGCTTGAAAACGGTGCTTATATTTTATCCATATTCATAAAATCCTATATAAAACACAAAATTTAAAAGCCATAATTTTATTTAATTGTTGATGAAAAAACTCATCACTTCCAGGGGGTTCTCTGTAAATGTTATATCTATATTATATCTCTCAACAAAAATGTATACTTTATATCTATCTAAATATATAAAAATCAATTGCTGTTCGTTAGTTTAGCTAAAACTTGAGAATGGCTGGACCGATTTGGCTAATTTTGATCTTGAAATATTTGTGGAAGTCAGGGAAGGTTTAAAGGGTGAGTAAAGTGCAGGTTCAGACGGTACGGAGTTCGCCGGGACAGCTAGTCCATCTATAAAGAATGGAACAAATTGCCTGAAAGTATTATATCTGCACTGTCAGTTAACAGTTTCAAGAATACATTAGATAAATTTGTCCTAACACAAAGATGCACATGCATCAGTCTAAAAAGCTGCTAGTGTGTTCAAATAATAATATAATAACAATAACAAGTCTTTTCTGCTGGTTTTCTAGCAAGATGCCCAATTTCAATTTTAGGATTACAGATTTGTAACACTTAAGTACCTACTTCACTATGTTCATCCAGGGAGTTAAATATGTATTTCACAAGTGTCGTTAGATTATATGAAAGGGTACGCAAGACTTGGGACTTAAAAAATTTTTCGGAGAGATTTCGCTCGCCATATTGACACACATTTTTTATTGTCCCATGTCGTAGACAACATTATTAGCATCACTTTTGGTCATGTGAAGATTTTTTGTGCAACGCTTATTTTCCGAGTTTTTCCGTATTTTAGATTTCGGCAACCCAAAAGGCTCACCCTTTTGGGATGACGGTATTTTTCACAAATCCGACTTTATGGAGGGTCATAGGTTAGGTTATGCTTATCTTGCGACCCCAAAAATAAGCGAGCAAGCGTTCGACTTGCGCACCCTTTGCGACACTGACCCAAAAATCTCCAACCTTATCCGAGGTTAAAAACTGCTATATATGGCAAAAGCAGTAAATAGAATGGAATAGACATTTATTAAGACATTCATCACATTTAGCTATTATTATTATATTTACCTCTCTTTCTCACCCTGTTTGCTACGGAGCCCGCAGAGTCTGCTTTGTTACTTTGTTATTTTACCTAAATAAAAAGAAAAAAATATCAGTAATGATTTTACTCCTTACTTTTTTAGGGTGGTGATGAGGCCGCTGGAAATACAGAGGTCCCGGACCTAGCCGCCATAAAAGCTAGAGTCCGTGAAATGGAAGAGGAAGCTGAGAAGCTGAAACAGATGCAGACTGAAGTGGACAAGCAAATGAGTTTGGGCAGCCCTCCTGGACTCAGTAAGGAATATCAAAATTAATAGAGTCAAGTAGCCTATTGCTCATTTTTGCTCCTGCTCTTTAAAATATGAGTAGTATTTCATATATCTCATAAAATATGAGTAGTATATCAGCTTTCACCCGCATGAATTTCCCTCTGGAACAGTGCTTTTTCCTGGGATGAAAGGTACCCTATGTCCCACTCAAGACTCCTAGCTATGTGTATGCAAAATTTCAGGAAGATTGGTTTAATAGATAGAGTATGAAGAGGTAACAAACGTATATACAAACTCATTCGCATTTATTGCCATTTATAATATTAGTGGGATTACATTCCTCGTGGGTAAAGCTTTTAATCTCCAGGAATCATAAAGGAAACAATACTTTGAGAAAGTTGTTTTCAATAAGGTTATCCCTAAACTGTAGTGCATTTGTAGGCTTTTTCTGCTTGTAGTTGCATTGATCAACACCCAATTTTTTGTGTTTTCATTATATGTAACAACTATTTTGTTTTCATATTTCTTTAGTATGTATGCAAGTTTCACAGTCTGAATATACTGTGAAAATTGGATTGGTGTTTTAAAAATAATATCACAATTGAAAAATAAGCTACATCAGTACAAGATTAGTAACTATATTACTATACAAATTATTGTATAACTTCATAAAATACTTGATATTTTTTTAGCAAGTCCATTAAACATGTCTTTGGAGGAGAAAATAGAAGCTGACAACCGGTCAGTGTATGTTGGCAATGTGGACTATGGCGCCACAGCTGAGGAACTTGAACAACATTTTCATGGATGTGGCTCTATTAATAGGTGGGTGGGTAGTATACCTGCATAGCCTTTCTACTTTAATCTTTCTATTCTTTATTTAATCTGAGAGAACAGAAGAATATCTTTAAATACAAATATGTAAGGTAAAGCTTGTGAATATGCACTGGTCATCTAGGCGTTTGAAAGGCTAACTCTTTTATGAATATGTATACAAAGGAGGCTTAAAGCAATGGGCTAGGCTGAAATGGTACTGAAAGAAACTCATGAAAATCAACTACTGTGGGTAGACCTTCCACATGGTAATGATATTGGTGTTTGCTATGTTCAGCATTTGATTGGTTTGTCTACACTGATGGTGTAAGATTAAATACAACTTTAGAAGTAATCAAATAATTCCATTATAGTTCTTTCTTTCCCTGGTACTTTAATGATGTCATTATTTCAATGTTGTTACTGGCAGTTTTATTTGTGTTGGATGGGCCAGGTGAAACAATTTTTTGTATATTTTCTCTCTATAGACTGAATAGTGGTATGGCATT
The DNA here is from genome assembly GCA_947044815.1 of Apomyelois bistriatella. NCBI lineage: Eukaryota > Metazoa > Arthropoda > Insecta > Lepidoptera > Pyralidae > Apomyelois > Apomyelois bistriatella. The sequence goes on from OX345705.1 coordinate 4,107,224, forward strand.
GCCAACCTTGTAAATATTTTACTTTGTACTTATAGAAAAACGAAAGGAAAGAGAAAAAAAAATAGAAAACTTCTTAATACAAAATGTTGTTTTTTCAGGGTTACAATTCTTTGTAATAAATTTGACGGGCACCCAAAAGGTTTTGCATACATTGAATTTGGCGATAAAGACAGTGTGCAGACTGCTATGGCCATGGATGACTCATTATTCAGAGGGCGTCAGATAAAGGTATGATAGCATCGTGTTAATTTTTTTTAATCTAGCTGTTTACTGCTCAATTTTTGACATTAGGTTATAATTTATGAATGTCGTACAATTATATTTATTTTTTAGAGAATGAGTAGAATGGGTAGACACCACATGGGATTTTGCCCGTCACTGTGTTGTTAATCACACGTGTATAGGATAAAATCGCGACTTTCTATCATATTGACTCTGTTTCCCCAATTTTGTTTGTTCGTATTGTCTTGGTGGTGGTTTTAAGGTAAGTTGCAAATATTTATTAGACCCCTATCGTGTCCATTTAACAATGGACACGGATCCCCCAGACGGGGGAGGTTACCCTCCTCCGTCTGATCCTGAAATGCTCCAAAGCCCTAGCACATCTCAGCCAAAACCAAAAAAACGTCCGGCTGAAGATAGTATATCTATCGATGCCAAAAAATCGAATACGCCATCTGACTCTATCCAGTCTGTTTTTATCAGACCGGGATACGAGGAAAACGCCAACTTCCAATACTCTGACTCTGATCCAGGTCCGTTTATTGTCCATGTAAGCCGTACAGAACCTGACAATGTAGCGGGTTTATCAATTAGGGTACTTAAATTTGCCCAAATGATTCACAAGGCAAACATATGTGGCATAAGTGAAGGAGGTATTCTCCCAGTAAGTCGCAGCAGAATTTCTGTTGCTTTTAAAACTGCCAGAGATGCAAACAATTTTGTTCAAAACCCAATGTTATCACAAAATAAATTAACTGCTGTCATTCCCAGATTTTTGGTATCACGCATGGGTGTCGTTCGAAATATTCCAACAGAATGGTCACTGGAAGATCTTCTCGATAGCATCCAAACCCCTCGTGGGTGTGGCCTTGTTGTTAGAGCTAGAAGGCTAAATATTAAAAAAAAGGGTGATGCAGGTGTCTCGTGGGTGCCATCCACAACTGTAGTCCTCACATTCCTCGGTCAATCCTTGCCTGAAAAAATTTACTGTTTATAACGTAGGTAGAATTTACTAATTACTTAAGGTATGTGTGAGGAGAGAAGATAAATCCAGGTTTCAGCGAATCGCACAATATTTATTATTTGTACTTTACAAAAGGTTAGACTCTTAAAGATAACCGTTAATGAGAGATTATAGGGGTCGTGAGATCAAAGTAGGCACGAAATCCAGTCAGGCAGCCGCTATGAAATAGCCAGCCACTTAACTTGAGATGGTGAGATCAGCCGAAAGAGGTCTTCTAGTGGACGCGCGCAGCCTTATATATGGCCGTCGGGGGTGATGCGGTGCGGGGCAGCGAGGAAGGACCGCCGTAGGAGAATGCGCGACGTCACACACCCCCCCCGTTAGACCAGAATTTCCCTTAGCCGGGAAATTCGACTGCTCGCCGTCAGTAGATGGTGCTGGAGCAGACAGCTGGCCGGCGCTGGCAGGCAGCTGGTAGACGGCTGGCCGGCGCTGGTGGGCAGCTGGTAGACGGCTGGCCGGAACCCTGAAATTGGAGAAGTTCCAGTATAGTATATATACTAATAAGTGCATGTAGGTGGCTAACTAACAGGAGGATACGGTACTAGCCAGCGAACAGAATCGAGCCGAACAGGTTAAAGTAACTTGCAAAAAAAAAAAAAAAATTGGTATTAATAAGGATTGATGTATTAATACATAAAACAAAATAAGCGCAGACAGCGCCACCGGTGCGCGAGCAGTCTAGCAGAGAACAAAGGAATGTTAAGTACCTAGTTACATAACATGATCGCAACACAAACAGGTGATACTACTACAATATTAATCGAACGCAGGAACTAGACTCGAGTACAGTCAACAGCACAACAATTCATACAAACTATAATGTACGGCTGAACGTACGAGGTTTTTGTAACTATTTAAAAAGATTGAATTATTTTTAGTTATAATTATTGTTTATAGTTGATTAGTTTAATGTCTTTGATATGCCATTCGCCCAGCGGCTTACCCGACATATCTGAAAGTTTATATACTAAGGGAGATTTTTTTGCTACGATTTTACATTTAATAAATTTAGGTGCTAATTTTTTTGAGAAATATTTATCCTTATCACTTAGGTAGAATGTTCGCCTCCAAACAACATCACCAACATTGAATTCTGCCGGCTTACGGCGAAGATTATACGACTGACAATTACGTTGATGAGCAGACAAAAGAGCCGCCTGTACTTTCTCGAAGATATTAGATAAATGACCAAGCGATTCAGCATAACAATCTATAGGCTCATGTACCATATTCTGATCTGACACAACATATCGAGAACCGCACGTTATCAGTTCACGACCGTAAACAAGAAATGATGGTGTGAAACCGGTTACTTCGTTAACGGCACAATTCATTGCAAATTGTATTTGAGGTATTATTGTGTCCCACACCCTGTGGTCTTTATCAATAAATGTGGAAATAGCTGTAGTTATAGTTTTATTATATCGTTCTACGGTGTTAACATGGGGCGTATAAAATGGAGTGTAGTGTAAATTGGGAATTTTATATTTGGATATTAAGTTTTTAAATTGTGTACTAATAAATTGCTTACCGTTATCTAGTATGACAGTTGAAGGAATGCCATGTACTAAGAAAACATTTTCTTCGAGGATTTTTGTTATTACTTCGGCTGTGGCTCGTTTTATAGGGAATAGCAAACAATACTTAGAAAAACAACAACAGACCACAAAAATAAAATTATTTTGTTTTCTAGTAGGAGGTAATGGACCTATCAAATCGATACTTATGACCTGAAATGGTTTAGAACAAGACTTAGGTCCACCCATAAGACCCAGAGTTGAGTGATTTTGATGTTTATGAGCGATACATTCATCACACGAATTAACCGCGCTAACAACATCCGAGTACATGCCTGGCCAATAATAGGTAAGAGATAGACGCTTAAAGGTTTTGAATATACCGAGGTGACCAGCAGTGGGCAAAGAATGGTTTTGTTTTATTACATGTGATCTTTGCTCGGCCGGAACAACTTCTTTCCATTGAAACTCTCTAGTTAAAGGATTAAGACTTTTTTTGAAACGATATAGTTTGTTATTTATTATTTGATAGTCTATATAAGAAGTGGGAGATTTTGTACAGCCATTAAAAATATTCAAGTACCAAGGATCGTTAGTGGAAATAGCTGTTATATTAGAGTTTACGTTAAATGTTGTGGACATAATATTAGGATTACGGGAAAGAAAATCTGGGACTAAGTTATCAGAACCCCGACGATGCCTTATTTCGAAGTTATAAGCAGATAGACGAACACCCCATCTGGCCAGTCGGCCAGTAGGATTATTAAGAGTGAGAAACCACTTAAGCGCGGCGTGATCCGTATACACCACGAATTTTAGCCCATTTTCTACGTAACAACGCCAGTGTTCGATAGCAGATAGAACGGCAAGCGCCTCGCGCTCAGTAGCACTATAGTTACGTTCTTGATCCGATAGGGATTTACTGTAGAAGGCTATGACTCTCTCCTCCCCATTTAATATCTGGCAAAGAACTGCCCCTATACCAAAGTCACTGCTATCAGCGTGTATTTCAAAAGGTTGGGTGTAATCTGGACAAGACAACACCGAAGAGGAAGCTAAACAGCTCTTTAATTTAGTAAAGGCCAAATCCGCCTCCTGAGACCAAGAAAACGCTGGCGACTTTTTGCTGTTAGAAGTTAGTTTATTAAGGGGCGCCGCTAAGGAACTAAAGTTAGGTATAAACCTTCTATACCATGACGCCGCGCCAAGAAAACGACGAACCTCTTTTTTGTTAGTCGGTACAGGGTAATTCGTGATTGAATTAACCTTATCGGGATCGGCGTGAAGACCGTCTGAATCCACTATATAGCCCAAGTACTTAAGTTTATTTCTAAAGAAGTTACATTTATCAAGATTAATAGTTAAGTTTGCCTGCTTTAATTTATTTAATATTTTTGTTAAAAGTGAAATATGGTTGCTAAATGAATTAGAAATGCAAATTATGTCATCTACGAAGCAAAAAACTTTATTTTCGAACTCTGGACCGTAAAATAAAATATCAGCTAAACGCTGCTGAGTCGCAGGTGCATTTGTTAAACCAAAAGGCATAGACTTGAACTGGAATGTACCACGAGAAGGAACATAAAAAGCAGTCTTGCAACGGTCCTCTTTTTTTATTAAAGTCTGCCAAAAACATTTTGAAATGTCCAAGCTAGATAGGTATTTAGCATCCCTTAAATTATCCAAAATCTCAGAAATATATGGCAATTTATAGGCATCTTTTTTTGTTACTGAATTTAATTTGCGACTGTCCAAACAAAAACGCAATTCGCCATTTTTTTTAGGAGTAAGTATTATGGGATTAGACCAAGGACTTTCCGAAGGCTCAATTACATCCTCCTTAAGCATTTCATCGACATGTTCTATCAAAATACGCTGTTTTTCGGGGGACATCCTATAGTAACGCTGACGAATTGGAGGACTGTCACCCGTATCGATCGAATGAGTAATGAGCGAAGTACGACCAAGACCCCTTTTCTGATAGGAAATATCGGTAAATTGAGAAATAATATTGTTAGCGACAGCCCTCTGATCCTCTGTCAGACTATCAAAAGAAACCAATTTACTAGCGGCGCCGGATTGTGATTCCGCGACACTAGTACCAAGTTTACTCGGTGGCGAAACCGTCACTATGTGGTCCGGAAACAAACCGAAACCCTTCCAGAAGTCCATACCCAGGATCAAAGAATTTTTTATTCCTGGTACAATATGAGTAACCAGAGAAATAGATTTATTCTGGAATACAAAAGGAAGAAGCACTGAGCCGAGCGACGAATATTTATCGCCGCCAGCAGTGATAAATTCTAAAGGTTTCGAAGTATCGAGTTTTAAACCTTTTAAGAAGAGATCATGGGAATTATTACCCAGAATGGTTAAGCAAGAACCAGAATCGAGCAAACCAATAGTATTTTTACCGTTCAATGTGACAGGAATATAAGGAGTATAATTGCTTGTACTGCCGATCGAGGAGAGTTTTTTTGTATTAAAAAAATTGGCAACATAATGTAGCCAATTATGCCACTCAGTTTTATTTGTTTTAGTTTTATTAATCATAGATTTCCCTTGATCGGCCTTTACTAGTTTTTTTGAAGTTGACTATTATTTATTTTATTACATTTAGGACAATTAGTGGACTTAAAGCCCTTAGAACCACATTTAAAACAGATGAGATAACGAGGTTGTCGACAAGTACCTAAAGAATGCGAATCCGTACGACATCTCGGACAATATTGTTTAGAATTGTTACGAATCGAAGCATTTTCAATAGCACAAACTTGTTGTTCCAATTCGACTTCGTTAGTAGGTGATGGTTTGGTGTTATAATTTTTATAAAAATTTTGTGGGTAGTTATTATTTTTATAAAAATTATAATTTTTATTGAAAGTTTTATTAGAAGTAGTGTAAGCCAATTCGGGAGCCAAAGTATTGGAAGTAACCTTGGGTGGTTCAGAAAATTCTCGGCTACGACTGTCATATTTTTCAAAGTCCCTACAGACGCTAACCAAGGAAGAAATATCCACAACATCAGCTGTTAGAAGAGCATTTGTATAGCAAGGCCGAATGTTATTTAATAGAATTTCTAGTTTGGAAGACTCGTTCATAGGTACGTCTAAAAGAGAAAATAATCCTTGCATTTTAGCGATGTATAAGGTTATGTTCTCCTTTTCCCCCTGTGTACGAAGCCTTATTTCCGATGTGAGTTTATAGTCATAATTATGCGGACTAAAATCACGTTTAAGTAAACGACAAAGATCGAACCAAGATCCAACACTATCTTTAATCGCACGGTACCAATGCAACGCATCATGTGAAAATATTTCAAAAGCAAAAGAAAGTATTTTAGTTTCAGGTATATTCCTACTCGACATAAATTCATTTACTCTCTGAATGAATGAACGCACACAAGTTTTACCATTAAATTTAAATTTATTTAATTCCGCAAACAATTTACGATCGCAAAGAAATGACTCGGAAGAAGGTTCGGGAATGTTCTGTGGCTCGACCCCGCGCGAAGACACCGGTTGAGACAATAGTGATAGGGTTTTATGATTTGCGTGAAATTCGTTCCATACTAGGTTAAGTGGGTTTTTATCGACTAATGAAGCAACATCAATACGAGATAGCCTATAAAAAACATGGTTAAGAATAGAATTAGTTCTAGAAAATAGATTTTTCTCAAATTTAGACTGTAATACTTTGACGTTATTGGAAACACGGAGCAGGGAGTTACTAACCGCGGCTATATCCTCATCGGGAGAAAAGACGGACGTTAGGATATCCTCAGAAGGAGAATCGGACGAAAGTTTTAAAATCTGTTTACGTAATTCCTCTACCGTTGTGGTTTTAGAAATATTGCCGTTACGTATTTGGATTTCATACTCAAGTTCAGCTTTATTTAATAAGGAAAATTTAATAGTATACGGCATTATAACCAACCAAACGGCGCAAGAGTAATCACCCACACGAGAAAAAAAAAATACAAAGTTAAGAATACCGTTCAAAAGGCGCAGTAAGAAATTAATTTAGAATAGCTTTAGTAAGATAACAATAGCAGCCAAAAGCCTATTACAGTAGGTAGGTATAGCAAAAAAAAAAATATTATAGCCACAGCATAAAATGCACATAGGCCACACACGAGACGCGTGGCGAGTCCGTACATGCGCGTGCTCAGGATAATTTAATTACGGAAGGCACTTCCACTAAGTAAAAAAAACACTTACGCACCTTTTGAACTGGGAAAAAAAAACACAGAAAAAGAAACACAGTAAATTAGGGCTTACACTCACCAGACCTCGTGCCTAGCCTTTTTTTTGATGGGCGCCAGTATAACGTAGGTAGAATTTACTAATTACTTAAGGTATGTGTGAGGAGAGAAGATAAATCCAGGTTTCAGCGAATCGCACAATATTTATTATTTGTACTTTACAAAAGGTTAGACTCTTAAAGATAACCGTTAATGAGAGATTATAGGGGTCGTGAGATCAAAGTAGGCACGAAATCCAGTCAGGCAGCCGCTATGAAATAGCCAGCCACTTAACTTGAGATGGTGAGATCAGCCGAAAGAGGTCTTCTAGTGGACGCGCGCAGCCTTATATATGGCCGTCGGGGGTGATGCGGTGCGGGGCAGCGAGGAAGGACCGCCGTAGGAGAATGCGCGACGTCACATGTTACAGCACAGCTTTAGATGTAGATACCTACCGACTTCCTACGATCCAATGTCGCAATTGTTGCAAATTTGGACATGTTAAATCACAATGTAGATCCAAACCTCGTTGCTATAAATGTGGCCAGGAACATTGTGGAGATGACTGTTCACTAGAAAGCTCATCATGTTTCCTTTGCAATGGTTTGCATTGTGCAACAGACCCCAAATGCCCGGAGCATCAGAGACAGAAATCAATAAAAATTATTATGTCTCAAGAAAATATATCTTACACTGAAGCAGCCAAAAGATTCCCACCTACTAAAACTTCATATGCAGATGTGGCATCCTCGTCCCAACCCCTTCTGTCCCCCTCAAATTCACAGCTTCCTCAATTTGTCTCTTACTATACTCCAGAGAAAAAATCATACAAAAAAACTTTGTTTAAATCTCCCAGACCTTCCCCTTCTCTTGGCAAAAGTTATGATCTAGAGGCCCATAACTCAATAATATATACTCCAAAATCTACTCAACCAAATGGTTGTGGCCTTTCAGATTCCCCTCCTAGTCCCACTCCTAAGCTCACTCCAAATGATAACTTAATTGAATTATTAGTCTGTTCCTTAGTGAACATTATTTCCAAATTCTCTGATTCCGTACCGCCCAATGTCAATACTATTTTACAGCATTTCTTAAAAACTTTAATATCCAATAATGGACCAAACCCTTCTGCAATGGAATTGTAAAAGCGTCCGCAATAAAAAATATGAACTCATCTCTCTTCTCAACCAGTTCAGACCCGTCGTGGCTGCTATCTCGGAGACATGGTTGAGCCCGGGGGCATGTTTTCATGTGTCTGGGTATGCCTGTCTTCGGGATGACAGGGATGACGGGTATGCAGGTTGTGCTCTCCTAATCTCAAACTCTTTTGTCTATTCCCAAATACCCATCCCTCCCCATAGCCCTCATCTTCATGTGGTAGCTGCTTCTTGTATTGGTTTATCGCTAGTCTCTGTCTATATACCTTACCCGAACTCCCAAGTCCTCTCCGAATTAAATAACATAATTACAAATCTTCCTAGACCTTTAATAATCCTTGGGGATTTCAACTGTAAAAACACATTGTGGGGCTCCCACTGTGACGACCCTGCTTCATTCTTCCTACTTGATATTCTTGATACTCAGGATCTTTGCATTATCAACGATGGATCAGCAACTCGGAGAACATCTCCGACTCAGAATGTAAGCATTCCTGACTTGACCTTAGCATCCCCTTCTATTGCTCCCACTTTGTCATGGTCTGTTCTTCCTAATGCATATGGCAGTGATCATCTTCCTATTGTCACTTACTTATATTCTTCTTTCAGACCCTCTCCACCAGTTCCTCCACTGTTAAAGTATCGTACACAACAGGCTGACTGGTCCAATTATGCTAGGATCCTGGATGAAGAGATAAGTAATCTCCCAGAAATAAACAGCTTCAATGGCTTCGATATGTATGATCAATTTATTTCCTGTGTTCAGTCTGCAGCTGATAAATCCATCCCAACTAAAAAACCTAGCAAAAAGCTGATCCCTTCTCCCCCTTGGTGGGACCATGAGTGTACATCCAGTGTCAATGAGCGCAAGGAGGCAGAAAACCTATATCTATCAGACCTTAACATGAGCAACTATATCAATTATAAAAAAACCTGTGCTCGCACAAGGAGACTTCTATCTAAAAAGAAGAAGCTTGGTTGGAACAAATTCTGTGAGTCTCTCTCTCCGAGGACTCACCCTTCTATTATTTGGAAAAAAATAAAGTTGTTTCGTAGAAGTCTTACCGAAAATAATACCTCCTCGAATGACTCATCTCCATGGTTGGAACAGTTCATGGACAAGTTAGCCCCTCCCTCTGCTCCAAACTTTGACTGTTTTCCTATTTCTTATCCTCAAACTTCATCATCTTCTGACTCAATGAATGATGAGTTCTCTTTTGCTGAACTCTGCAGTGCACTCGACCACCTAAAAGACTCTGCTCCTGGTGTTGATGGTATTCCATACTCCTTTATCTGTAATGCATCTTTGTCTACCAAACGCTATCTTTTAAATATCCTTAATTCTATCTTTCTATCTGGAAACATTCCTGAATCATGGAAAACCCAAATAATTGTGCCAATTCTTAAACCTGGCAAGGATCCTTCAGACCCCGCATCATACAGACCAATTGCTCTTAGTTCAGTTCTTGTTAAAATCATGGAGCATCTAATAAAAAATCGTCTTGAATGGATAATTGAGAACAGAAACTTACTGTCCAACACACAATTTGGTTTCCGCCGTGGCAAGGGCACCATGGATAGCCTCAGTATTCTCTGTTCGTCGATCAGACTAGCCTTCTCTAATAATGAAAATGTTGTTGGAGTCTTTTTAGACATTTCCTCTGCTTATGACAATGTCCTGCTTCCGGTGCTCAGGCAAAAACTGCTACATCTGAACATTCCAGTGAGGCTTGTTAATGTCATATGCAATATTTTCATGCGCCGTTCTATTCAAGTCCGTATTAATGGCTCACTCCTTTCTCCGCGTAATATCTGGAAGGGCTTGCCTCAAGGTTCAGTCCTCAGCCCTATCTTGTACAATCTATACACCTATGATCTAGATCTTACGATAAATAGCTTCTGTGATACCCTGCAATATGCGGATGATATAGCCATTTATGCCCGATCACAAAATTTTGAAGAATTAACTGCTCGACTTAACTCTGCTTTATTTTATCTAAATGACTGGCTTGACAGACATGGATTGACATTGTCAATCAATAAATGCTCTGCGGTAGTATTTACCCGCAAAAGATCTATTCCGCAGATTAGGTTGTGTGTAAATGATAGCCCTATAGCCATTGAGGAAAAAATTAAATTTCTGGGAGTATATCTCGACTCTAAATTGACTGGCGTTCATCACTTAAACTATGTATCTAATAAAGCTGAAAAAGGCGCCAATGTTCTTAGAGCGGTCTCAGGCGTTCGTTGGGGTTCACATCCCTACAGCCAACTTTTGCTATACAAGGCTATAATACGTAGTCATTTTGATTATGGGTGTTTTTTGTTAGAACCATGCAGTAAGATAGCACTTGCTAAACTAGATAGAATCCAGGCGAAATGCTTACGCACTATTACAGGAGCTATGAAGTCTTCCCCTATTCTAGCTCTTCAGGCTGAATGCTTGGAACCACCTCTTCTCCTTCGAAGACAATTCCTTGCTGACCGATTTCTTTTCAAAACAATTCAAAATTCTACCCACCCACTTCCAAATATTCTAAATTCAATTTCACAATCCCTCCCAACTTCTTCATATTGGACTCATAAATCTCCCCCGCCTCTTGTTAATAGTTTCCAGAAATACAAGGCCTTGACTTGTCCTGTGCAGAGGTTTGATGGAAACATATTATTCCATGTAAATTATTCTGCTCTTGTTTTCCAACCCCAGGTGATTTTAGATATGGGTGTAAACAAACAAACTCTTGATGCTAATAAACAGTTCAATGAATTAGTGGATAATGAGTGGTCAGACTGGCTTTTGATTTTTACGGATGCATCCAAGATATCAGCTGAAGGTAACGTTGGTGTTGCCGTTTGGATTCCCAAATACAAAATCTTGTTGAATTTTAAATGTCCTCCTCAAACTTCTGTATTTTCCGGAGAAGCTATTGCCCTACTAGAAGCGGTAACATATGTAGAGTCCCACCAATTAAATAAAACTCTTATTTTATCTGACTGCAAGAGTAGTCTCCAAGATATAGTTAAACTTCCTCTTCATGCCAGAGAAAATTTCCCTATTTCAATTATGACTAGAGAAGTTCTTTATAGATGTCATCTTGCAGGCATTAATGTTACGTTAGCCTGGATTCCAGGTCATGCTGGAATATCTGGAAACGAGACAGCGGATAGATTCGCCAAGGAAGCAATACATATGGGTTCTGACAAATATTATTACTGTCATCCCCGAGATCTGAAACTGACAGCTCAATCCTCCCTCAGAACAGAATGGGATAAACTGTGGAGAAATAATTGTGTATGTAAGGCGAAACACTATTCCAAAATCCAACCAAATATTCCCATCAATCCTTGGTTTCACAAATATCGTAACCTCCCCAAATTTCCAACTTCTGTCATAATTCGTCTTCGTTTAGGCCATTTTTGTTCTCCGGTATTTTTAGCTAAAATTAGAATTAGAGACAGTTCTCTCTGTGAGTGCGGCTTGGATGAGGGTACTCCTGAACATATTTTCTTTGAATGCCCCAAGTTGTCAGTGTCTCTTTACGACTTACTACCCCCAAATATTCCACGTCCTGTCAATATATCTTTTTTGTTAACTTTAGTTTTCTCCAGGTTTGTTAATATCTTTGCAAAATTTATTAATAACAATAATATTTATTTATAACATTTATATTATCTATATATCCTTGGTGATCCATACCCTATTTCCTTTCCTATCAGTGTATAAATTCTTCATACCGAAAAAATGTCTATGTTACTGTGTATGTCTGTTTGTAGTAAATAGTCTACTAACCCAATAACCATTAACATATGTTTGTGTTGTTTTAGGTTACAGAGCTCCCAACAACCGATCAACAGTCTCATGAGTATATATTTCAACTCGAACACTGTGTCTTTCTCAACCTTGACATTGGCAAAATCATCGTTTGGCTAAACGATGGAGCCATAACCAAAAAAATAGAATAGAATAGTAGACACCACGAATGAAATCTCTATAAATGAGCCAATATGAGACAACCGGTTTATTGTGTTTAGGTGATGCCGAAGCGCACCAACAAGCCGGGCCTGTCGTCCACGAACCGACCGCCGCGGTCTGCGCGCGGTCGCGGTCGCGGCTTCCGCGGCGGCTTCTCTCCGTACTACAGCGGCTACCGGCCCGTGCGCCGCGGCAGGTGCGACCTTTGATACTTACCATAGCGGCACGCTGTACTGAGTACTGTACACTCGCAGCCAGTACATATACACGTTATGTGTTATACAGTAGGCCACATAAAAAAGTATACCATGTTTAGTATAAGTTAGGACAAACATGCACTGCGGACAGAGATGGCTTGTTTTAAAGTAACGATACTTTTATTAATGTAAATGTGAGTGAAAATTCACGTTACCCGAGTTAATGATACCTTGACCATTTTCTTAATAAGTAACCATGTTAAATGAGCACCTTAATGCCGGTCTGTCTGCAGTGCATGTTCGCTCTAAAGGTAAGGTTGTATGCTTTTATATGTTCTATGTTCCACGATACGACGTTTATGTGTATGAGCTTTGAGGCGTCGAATCCAACACATTGGTGTAATTGTTGGACATTTTAACGTTGAAACTGTTATTGTTGTCATATAAACAAAATCATGACAACTTTGTACCCGTTTATAATAAGGCATGTGTTCTGCTCATGCAAACAAACAATATTTCACGGTATTATGATACTTATTTTTTTAAGTTCCATAAATTATATGTATTCATTTACCACATGTCTCTATAGGCTCAAAGTTCTCTATCTTTTATGCTTCTCATACAAGTCAGAAACTAATTGACAATACTCACTCAATTACTTTGGCAATTAACTTAAAAGTTAGCAAATCTGAATAAAATATCTAAATTAAAATATTATAAATGTGCATAAAACAGTAATAAAAAGCTTTTTTGTATCGAATGTCATTCATTGTGTGCATTTGATTGAATTATGGTTTGCAATATCAATTTATTCCCCAACTTTATTGTGCAAAGAAAATATATTGCTTTTATTTTTTGGATGGATGGTGTGGGTACATGCATAGCATATACATGCCTTGATGCTAGCTGGAATGAATAATGTCATACTTTAGTATTAAATTACGGAGAACTTATATTTGTCGCATAATATTGTATTTAGTTGCATGTTTTTTCTTTAAATATATATTATTATTTAGTTAAATGTTACTTGTTACTAGTAATAAATCTATATTTATTTTTCTTTCTGATGTTTGGTATTTCTTCTGCCTCATACTAGCCATCCCGATAGTACAAGCACGTTACATCCTATCCTATATACACTCTAGTTATTGACACCAGGCGCAAAGTCGGGATATCTACCATGAGTTTGGCTTTTGTATTAGGTATCTGCCATGTGTATGCCACGATCACGGCAGTAATATCATTAGGCTTACCATCTCTTAAAACCATGCAAGAATGATTGAGTAAGGGGGATGTTGCCCTACATCATGTATTGCGCTGTCTCGCTTACCGAATCGTTCATGCATGATTTTAAGAGACGGTAATTAGGTTCGTATAAACAATAGTAAATATCCCGATTTTATACCATACATATTAGTAATTTATAAGATATTTGCGATATGGTGCACGATCACAAATACAATAAGCTTATGCCAGCAGCTCTGCGACACACAAGACAAATAAGGAAAATGACTAAATGATGCGTTATTCGCAGGGGCTTCAGGCGTGGCTCGTACTACAGCCCGTACTGAGTGCGGTAGAGGGGCGCTCGACGCAGTCCGCCCCGCCCCGCCCGCCCTGGCGCCGATCATTATTTGAACGAATGAATTCTATTTTTATTTCTATAAGGTTGATTAATGAACTGACTCTTTGAATTGTTGTGCTATTTGTGTGTAAATGAAACATTTGAAAGGAAATGTAAGGTACGAAGATAGAGCGCCTGCAATTTCCAGGATATATAGACTTAGCTCGAGCTATTTATGCATCTAAACTTCTAAAAGCCCATCGCTCGACACTCGTTTATGAGTGTTACTGAGTTTTTCTTTGTGAATATGCAATATCGTTGTTAACGGCTAGGCATCTAAGCGTAATTGTTTTAGGACAGCTAGTAATTTAGATTTACTTGAGGCCGTGCTCTAATGAGATGATTGAATGAGTAAAACTTAGACCAGCTCCTCGTTCAAACATAGAAATACAAATTGTAATGAAAATGTTAGTCTATTGAAAATAAGTCATTGTCTTTATCTAATATATGTAAATGTAATAATTAAAGCAATTCAGCAATGTCATTTTAGATGTCTTAGTAATTTTTTTACACTGTTTGCAGTTAGCGCTAGTTATAGAAAAGTTGATATAGCTCGTTGTGAGATTCTTTAGGAAATGACACGTGTTTTGCTAGGGTAGGAACTAAGTGAAGTTTGATTACTGTGCCTATGTTTCACTGGTTTACACAGATACTAAGATCAAGTTAAACACTGGTGTAATGCTACACGCTATTAACTTATTATACAGAAGATGTCTTGGCTACTTGTACAAATTGTACGACATATCTCCGAGTTAAGGGTTTTCAACCCGTTTCAGTATTCTATCTCAGAATAAGATATAGTTTTCTATCTCGACATATTGAATTTAACTATTTCCTTTATTGCTCTGATATAATGGTATAAATTGTGGTAGGATCAAAATTGGTATTGGTTAAGATTTACACAATTTTATTGTATGTGTAGTGTATACAGATTTTTTTGTATAGCTAAACATCGCTGTATATGTTGGTAACCTGGCTAGAAAAAAAAATCTTATCAAGCACTGGGTCTAAAGAAGTATTCTAATGCATAGTATTTTTGTTCTGCAACACAATTTTAATAGTATTGTTTAGCTCTTACTGATAGAAATGAAATCAATGCACAAATAAAAT
Source organism: Apomyelois bistriatella (assembly GCA_947044815.1). Lineage (NCBI taxonomy): Eukaryota > Metazoa > Arthropoda > Insecta > Lepidoptera > Pyralidae > Apomyelois > Apomyelois bistriatella. The sequence goes on from OX345705.1 coordinate 4,122,294, forward strand.
GTGTATATTTGTGCATTGATTTCATATTAAATAGGAAAACTTGGTGTTAGCAGTCAATCAAGTACAATGTATTTTGATCTTGTGATTTCCTTACAGTTTCTTTTACAAAAAAAAAAAACCAAACAAACAAACAGCACGATTTATTGACAAAAAAGCATAAAGTGCTAAATTATAAATTATGCAGGTTGAAGAATAATTTAAGAATAATCTTAAGAGCACAGCAGTTGTTTTACTTTTTTCACCTTTCACATACCTAATGGACAAACCACGGATTAATCAAAACAAGTGAATTTGACAAGTAGGCGTTGCCCGTGCACCATACTCAATAATAAAAATAGCCCCGTTTTTTTACTAAGCGCCGCGTCGGCGCCGGGTCGCTCATCTGTGCACCACTAATATTTATGTAGTAATAATAATGCCGTGTTGCTTTGTTATTGAACGTTAAAACTCATTTGTTCGGTATAGGACAGATTCGGGATTGGATGGATTCGTGGATTCGGCAGATTCTGTGATTGGACGGATTCGTGAATTCGGCGGATTCTGTGATTCGACGGATTAGCTATACGACAGAAAACAAACAGTTATGCTCTAAAAGACTAACCCCCGTATTAAGAAACGTTAAGCCCATATTAGCTAAAATGTGTTGCGTCTCGTTCTTTCACATGAAGTGTCAGGTAAGAGAAAGAGGCAAAATATATTTTAGTTGAAATGGGCTTAACAAACGTTTCTTAATACGAGGGTAAGACTAAAATAAGGCGAACGTTTAGCAAACGAAATAATAATAATGAAGCCATTTCCTGCCATAAGCTGTAAGCAATATTTTATCTTATTTCTAAAAAAAATCTAAGTCGTTCAACGTTCGTTATATAAAACAAATAAAAGAGAAAAAAAACGTCGTGTCGTATCAAGAAATAAAGGAACTTGCTAAAGATAGACAAAAATGGAAGGAACTCCACCGACAAGAGCATAGCTCTTTTTATGATGATGAGTCGTTCAACACATGAACTTACGAATTACATTTAGTATCATCTAGCGAAAATCGACCTTATTTCTTGAATATTAGGATTGTTTCTGTTTTATCATGTGGTCCCATTGCCTAAGAAAAAGATAGTTCTATTTCTTCCTAAAAGGTGGCTCTACATTTTTATGAGCTTGCTGTTTCAATATGCTCTAATAATTATTTACAGTACATACAAACACCAAATATTACTTAGATGTCGCTTTAATAAAAAAAAAAAATATCAGCTCAAAAATACGCGGCCTATGCGTGCGGCGCATATGTACCTTCTTTTTGAAACAAAAATGTATTTCTCCAAAAAGATTTTGATCTTAGAAACAAATAATTTTTAACCGATTAAAAAAAAGGATTCTCATTGTACGCGTACAACTAAGAGTGTCACAAACTCACAACTTCACAACGTAAGTATTATTTACTAGAAGTACACCTTGGCTTCGCCTACAACCAAAACTTTCCTCTGTAAGGTTTAGTAGTTTCGAAGCCTTCTCTTCTCGTGCATACCAAAAAATCAAATCTTTCCTCTATAATATTATTATTATTAATTATCTAGGTATAGTATGGTCACGTGCAAGTTGCCAATCCTTAACTTGTTAAAAACTATTAGGGAAACAGACTTGACCTGCCTGGTTAGTGGTTATCGTAGTATATGAACACCAGTGGTTACCGTAGGAAGTCGATCTATAGACACCTGCAACAATAGGAGTGTTACGTGCACATTGCCGACCCTTAAAAACTTAGTAGGCGCACAGGCATATACCGGCCTGCCTGATGGTAAGTGGTTACCGTACCGTAGTCAAATGACACTATTATCTATTCTGAGACCGACTAAAGCTAAGCGAGGATATTATTACCATGGGATCCCATTTCCTAAGAAAAAGATTTAACTACACACAAAATTCAACAATAGTATAGCATTCTATAATCTGTGTTATTACCCAGGTGGCTTACCACCATCTAAAAACCATGCAATTTCCAATGAGTAAGGGGGATGTCGCCTTTCATTACGTAGCGCGCTATCCCGCTTACTCACTGGAACTTGCATGGTTTTAAGAGATGGTGGTAAGCCACCTGGTTTATATATACCCTATTTGGGTTTTTTTTTACTTAGTTTTTTTACCTTGTTAGGGAAGGAAGGACTCAATAACCGAGCTATAACTTCATGGTTCCCCCCCCCCCCCCAAAAGAAAAAGGCCTAAAAGACTGATCCAGGGACCTAAAATATATTACAAAAAAGTTTTTGGATTAGCGTTTGTCGCTGTGAGTGTCAACGTCAGTGTTTGTTTTGTCCATTGTCATACGTTTGTTTGTTTTCCAAGCAGGCTTGTTTGCTTGCATTACATATTAACTTCTATTAATTAATCATTCTGCATGTTTGTTTTGCTGTTTTCTTGCCTAGTCACATATTATTTCTAGTTTGAGGCCTACCGTGCCTGCTAGGCACCATCTTGTCGCAACCGTGGCATCTTCTGTTGTAAAAATACCAAGTCACAGATCGATCCACGACTGAAAAAACTTCCATGCTTCGTGCTACTGTGTGGTTTAAAGTTATTATTGTGGTAAGTTTAATAGGATTACAATATATTATTTTAACCACTTAAAAATGAAATTACTTTTTTTATTCTTAGGTTTTTGTCTGCACCAGCTGGTTTCACGTGGTGTATTTAAGCTGGAAACTATCTAGCACATTAAAGGATGCCTCTCACCGCTGATGTTGCGGCGCAACAAGTGCAAGTATGTTATTTTATTACTACTGTTTTTTTTTTCAAGAGCCACTTGATCAGGGGGTCGTTCAAGTATTACGTAAGCAGATTTTTTGCATTTATTAACCCACCCCTCCCACTCGTCAGCAAAGTAAGCAAAGCTCTCACCCCTCCCCCCATGCTTACGTAAACATTGGTACAATAAGTCTTGAAAAAAGGAATAAGGTTTGGAATAGAATAGGTACCCCCCTACTCAGTTTTAAGCTAGTACCTAAAATTTTGTTATTTGCAGGAATCCCTGAAAACACATTTCGTTTTAAAGCATAGACAATGTGTGGTTTGCTATATGTGTAAAAAAGTAAATAATTAATGCTGACGTAATCACTATCTAGATCCCCCCACCCCCCATGTCATCAAAAATAAGCAAACGAAAGACTCCCCCCTTCAGTGCTTACAATACTTGAACGGCCCCTCACTGAACGTTGGCTTGGCTGTCAGGTTTTTAAATCTTGTGTTGTCCATAGCAAGTCTGAACACCTTTTCTACTGATCTAATGCCAGTCCATTGACGACGATAGGGAGCTACAAGTGAACACAGTCCGGGAAGAGATTAAAATGGCTTTGGTAAAATACCTACCAAGGAAAACTAGAGGTCCACCCTAATGAACTGGCTGCTGACCTGACAACACGCTCATATCAAAAGCGGTTAAAAAGGAAAGACATTCTTCCAAGTTTAAATGATGAGTAGAGTCGCTCACTGGAGAACTCACTCCAAATGACAAAGAGCTCCCAACAAATCTGCTTAAAGCGCAACATCGCTGATCGCAGATAAACAAACGGGAAAAAAAAGTCCACTGGCAGATGTACCTGAGCCATGAAATTTTGTCGTTTCCGCTACTCTTTTGTATCATTGTTAACAATAGAATAAAACAGTGATCAAAAAGTTTTCTACATTCTATTGAATTATATTAATGCATTTAATTAGGTACACTTTCATTACTAAGGTATCAGTGGGTTTATTGGGCAAGTTTTTAAATCAGGCCTTTGTTTCCTTTTGTACATGATAACAATGTTGGAAATTGTAGTTAATAAAATTTTCTAAGTCTCCCATGCATTAAGTCACTGACACACAATATTTTGTTTTTGTCCATATATATTTATTTTATTAAATCTGTAAATAAATTTCATATAACTATTATGAAACACTATAACATATTAATCATAATGAAACACTATAACATTATCATAAAAAATGACACAAATACAATATAATACGTTTGACATTGCACCCCCTTTAATATACCAACCCTAACCTCAAAGTAGTAAACCTTCTGGTAAATGTCGATTATGTCCAGATTTAATAGCCTAAATATATTTGCAGGAACGACTAAGGTCTCTGCATAGGTTGGTACACGAGATAGACACTGAGCGAGGCCGCAATGAGCAATGTATTGATTCAATACTACGAGCAGAGAAGGCTGCTGAAGCCTCCGCCTCTAATGAGGATTCTTCTAGTTCTTCGCAACAGGTAACCATGGTTATTTATTTATTTTATTTTTTAAACATAGCCTTGTTTGGTATCGTTGGATAGGTCTTTGTAAATGATATGGAGGTTCCTAAAACAATTTTTTGATTATTCCAATATTTTCTCTCAGTTCGCAAGTCATAAAAAGTCTGTACAAGTCTTACACAGCACCTTTCTCAAAGTCATTAATATCTGTGTAATATAACTAGCTAAATAAAAATTTAAATAATCTTAATAATTATGAATTAAATGATTTATTGTAAACATTTTGATTTTTAGCAAATGCAGTTAAAAAACCTGTACAAGTCAGGATTGACGGCTGCAGAACAAGAAGAGAGGTTACTGCGAGCAGCGTTGTCTCGCATTTATGAGATACGAGCCATTAAAAATGAGAGAAGAATCCAGGTATATCATATAATAGACCTTTAAAAAATATTATTTAGTTATATTTTTGTTCTAGGGCGTCATTACGCATATTTACATTTATTTACTAGCTGACCCGGCGAGATCCATACCGCCTGAATGCACTTTTCTCACTGTTTAACCTCCCTGACCTTCAACAAATATTTCAAGACCAAAATTTGTCAAACCGGCCCAGCCATTCTCGAGTTTTAGCCTGACTACGAACGGCAATTGATTTTAATATACATGTATAGATCTATTGTAATAAAAATACCCTCCAAACTATCAGTAGTGCATATTGCTTGTTTGTCACTAACACTACATAGTATAAAACAAAGTTGCTTTCTCTGTCCTTATGTATGCTTAAATCTTCAAAACTACGCAACGAAATTTGATGCGGTTTTTTTAAATAGATAGTGATTCAAGAGGAAGGGGTTTATCCCCATGCTATGCCGGGGCGGGTCGCTAGTAGTTATATAAGACCCGGGACTCCCTCCACCTCCCATGGCTCTACCAACCTCTCGGTTATACGAACCGAATCTCGGGAGTGCGCTGTACTTGCATTTCGCATCTCTTTCTAGTCGCACCTGCTTGATCTTCCTACAAGTTCTCCACAGTGTCGCCTATCTATGCAACCATTGCATTTTAATAACTCTTCCCCATCTTTGGGGGCTTACGTTCACACGTACGCTCGTATCTCTAGTAGTATAAGGTGAATTTAAATCAACTGCAAATATTTTAAGGGCAGATTCAGACCACTAAACTGAACAACTTTCCTAAATAAACTTATGTCGAAATACGAAAAAAAATTGTTGACCTCCCATACAAGTTGAGAATCAGCTGATCGAGTTTAGTATGGAGAGTGAAAAATAAAATTTCATATTTCGATATAAGTTTATTTGGAAAAGTTGTTCAGTATAGCGGTATGTATCTGCCCTCAAAATATTTGCAGTCGATTAGTGTCCACCTCGTATAAGCCACGGGTTGGTCACAGGCCCGGCACGCCGGCAACAAGGAGACGATCGGCTGCGGCGCGCTGATGAAGATGTTGCTGAGCGCGGCGCAGACGCTGCCGCTGCACGTGGGGCGCGCGGGCGAGCGCGCGCCGGCGCTGTGCGGCGCGGCGGCGGCCGACGCGGGACACGTGGCGCGGCCCGGGGACGCCGTCGCCGCGCTCGTGCGCGTCTCCGACAAGGAGGAGAACTGGATCCTCGCTGAGGTGGGGTGGGCTGTTAGCGGCACAACTCTGTTTTGTATTTGACTTTTAGTACAATGTTTTATCCGTACTTATATAACCTTATCCAATCCAACTAATATTGTAACTGCGAAAGTGAGTTTGTTTATTTGTTTGTTTTTTACGCTTTCACGTATTATCTTCTGAACTAATCTTCCTGAAATTTTGCATACATATGGTTAGAAGTATTGAGAAGGACATAGGGTACTTTTCATCCCAGGAAAAAGCACTGTTCCCGAGGAAAATTCACGCGGGCGAAAGCTAGTTATACAAAACCCTGACTATTTTCTATAGCGCTGAACTGAACTAATTGAAATGAAATTGATGTGAAAATATTTTTAATCCCGAGGTAGGACAAGTAGCAGGATATGACAGAGATTCTTGGGCTGGAAACCAAGGTCCCGAACCTCGCTTTTTCTCTTCTGTATGCCGGTCGAAAATGTACAGTATGAGTATTATTTTACATATGTGACTAAGTAATCGTAGAACAGTCAGCTGCAGTTTCGGTAATAATTTAACCAATGTATGCAAATTATGATGGGTGTATGTATACCAAACTAGCAAAATGTTGTATATACATTTATTAAACTTAAAAAACTTATCATTAGGTTGTAAGCTGGCTACCTGCTCAAGGCAAATACGAAGTGGACGACATAGACGAAGAACAGAAAAACAGACACGTACTGAGCAAGCGGCGCGTGGTGCCGCTGCCTCTAATGAGGGCCGACCCCCGCACGGACGAGCACGCGTTGTTTCCTAAAGGCGCCGTGGTGATGGCGCTGTATCCTCAGACGACTTGCTTCTACAGAGCTGTGGTGAACAGGCTGCCGGCGAGCGCGGCTGATCCTTATGAGGTCTTGTTTGAGGCGAGTTTCTTGTATTTCCTCTTGTTAATTAATTTATTGCGCCAGAATATGTGTACAGTCTGAGACAGATAAACCTGACCCCGCTACCGTATCTACCGTAATGACCGGGGGTCAGCTTTATCTGTCTCAGACTGTACCTTTTACCAGATTAGGGATACTTAGTATATTTAGAAGAAATATGCGATTGTAATATTATAGGCTACCTAATATATTATGCTGCTTTCAGCTCTCTTCAGGCTGGCATTATTATTTATTTATTTAAACTTTATTGTACAAAATACAGTTGTATAGCACAATAGGCGAACTTAATGCTAAAAGCATTATCTAACAGTCAACCTTTAGGTCAAGCAGAGATCGTAATGTGGGTTTAATATAATAGTAATATAAATTTACATAAACTTACATACATATACTTACATATATACCTAGATCATACATCATACATATTATCAGCATTTTCGGCATATGTCCGCAACTAAGAGTTATCCTAAAATAAAATTATATGGATACCGAGTAGACCATGATTGTGGTGGTCGTAAAGAAAACAGTTTGTTGTCAGAAATCGGCGACTTTGGCATGCAATTTAATGTATTGATATTTTTTACCAGATTACAAGAAGGCAAAATAAAGCTGAGGAACTTACAATGATGATGACTTTAATTTGGGGCTAGCTCAATCTGCGTGAAATTCCCGTGTCACAATGTTAGTTACCGTACTCCTCCGAAACGGCTTTACTGATTTTCACCCAATTTTATATGCATATTCAGTAGGTCTTACAATCGGCTACCTACTATCTATTTTTCATACCCCTATATATATTTATTTAGGTCGTATTGTTTCAGGACTCGTCATACGCGGACGGGTACTCCCCGCCGGAGCGCGTGGCGCAGCGCTACGTGATCGCCATCAAGGAAGGCAAGGGCCGCGCCTCCTGACCCGCGCCGCGCCGCGACTCCTGCTGCCTCTCCGAACACTCCACTCTCTAGCCGGCGCGCGGCGCCTCGCTGCAGCGACCAGGAGATCCATTTTTGAATGTCCATTATTGTCCATGTATCATATAGTAGCCTAGGGTCTTACTAACGGGAAATAATGTTGTTAAAGCTGATGGACGTGACAGGTGTTGCCGCGATTTATCGCTATAATTCTATCAATGGTCAATGGCTTTGACATTGCCCTTTAACGTAAGTTGGTATAAAGCATAGATTTAAAAAAAATTGCCGAGGAGAGACCGCGCGCGATTCGAAATTCTTTGGTATAAAGTAACAGTGTTGACTACACAATCAAATAATTTATTTGTAAAACATATCTTAGTATAGTATTAGCACTATTATTAGTTTGATACAATAATGCATAATGGATGCACGGTCCAAGGCTTGAAACCGGTACCTAAGTAGATTTTGGAGTTTCTTTTCATTTCGGCACCGGGCAGGCATTGCCATTCCGTTTGTGACGTCATCATGCACTTTTCGTAACTTAAAAGATAATTGCATGCAACACGTCATATGTATTACCGGTATATTTGATTAGTACCGGTACTGAACGGAAAAATAGTTTAGATACAGGTATTTGTCTGATACCGGTATCGCATAAAAATTAATGATATCCCATAAATACCGGTATTTCAAGTCAAGCATAAGTCACTCCATTTAATTTTATGCAATATTTGCCACGATGATGGGCATTGATGTTCTCCTTTAGTTTGGCCCTAGCATTAAACTTTGTAGTAAGTTTTGAGTATCTAAAATCCAATTTTTCAATGGCAATTAAATATCTCGACCGATCATAGCAAGTTACATGTATAGTCAGGATTCAAAAGTGAAGTTTTAAGTTTGATTAAATATACTGAGAAGTCCATAAAGCACATTATATATGATGTTTAAAAAATAACAGATGGCGTGACGAATCGAACCATTTTTTATATACCAATAACCATTTATTATAATTTATATATATTTTTTAATATATACAAATTACCATTAGTATTTCACGGCCATTCTCAGAAGGCTTAATTTAGAGCGTCCAGTGCAAAATTTTCATGTAAACATTATAATATTATGTGCTGTTTTTTTTTGCAAAGTAGCTAACAACTATTTCTAAGTGTTGCACTTTAAAAAATATCTCTATATTGCATAGTATAACAGAATTATTTTTTCAAAACATTGTTCTTAAATTACCACGACGCGTCCACGCGCTCTCCCAGTTTGGAAACTTGTCTAATACTAATTCAGAGAAAGAGTTTTAGTTATTTTAGATGGTTTTTTATATAAAGGAATATATATTCAACAACATATCAAAAATACAACAAGTTACTAGTACTTACTTTGTCAAAATTATCAAATGAAGACGTGTCCGACCTTGGGCAATAATTGGCAAAACCACTTGCAATCGAGGGCGCACATCCCTAAATAAGAATCTCTGGCACATTACTATAGCACAGGTCCCGAGCCGTCAGTGTTGTCGAGGTACTCGTCGAGTGTGGTTGTGCGCTGTGTCGAGTAATCGCCAGTTAGACACCTAAGTATCCAATTGCCATGACTTTGGTTTTCGATTTTTCTAATTCATGTAGCCTTGATTAAAAACGTATGAGTTATTGTTAACTTATTCTTGTTTATTGAAAATATAGCAGATTTCTGGGCTCTATGGATTATGATGTGTCTTTATGAGAATTCTGTTTATTAAGTAGCTTTTTTTTTGGAAAATCATGTTTCTCTCTAAGGGCCATGACGCTAATTGCCACAACTTTTCTGATTGCCATCGCTGCTGTTGTTTAAAAATAAGTATATAACAGCTGTTATTTAAGGTGATACCTCGGTGAACACTAGCGCCACCGTCAATAAAAACCAAAACATTTTGTTATTTCCGTTAGAATTAAGCAAACTCAAACAATAATAAACTAATTATAATGTTGAATTGTTGCGTTTTATATGATAGTTTCTTAACAAAATTAATATATAATGTGTAAATATCTTCTTTAAATACATAAGCGGTCATTATTCAATATACTTATATGGAAAAATTCAAGTTTCTAATTACCGGGACGAGGTAAAATTATAATTTCTAATTGTCACAACCATCAAATATTTTAGATACCGATAACTTGGATACTACATAAGCTAAATAAATGCCAATACGATTAAATTCACAATTGATTCATATTTATTCTCTCTACAGTCATATTTCATGAATAAGTTCAAAAAATCAAAAGGGTTGTGGTAATTAGACTAAGAATGCCAAAATTGAGAATGGCCGTTCAGTGCTTAATTCTATGGTTATCAAATTTAAGTATTGCTCAAATTACATTTCGAAAAAAAAGAAGTCTCGGTGTCATGAATTTATTTTTAACAGACACGTCCTAAACCTAAAATATGAGATATAAAATTAAACTTGATATGCAATCAAATTAATAAGCACATCATCATCGTGTGACAATCGACCATGCACGCACTTTAATTAGCGAGACCATCGATAAAATATTACTAAAGCATAGATGGCTACTCACGTACATTGAATCTGTACCTCGCCAAATTCGGCTTATTTCTAGATGGCGCTACTGAGAAGTGTTTGTTATAGGTTTCCATAAAAATTCCGTAAAAATGAAAAGTGTCGCTGCAGTCGTAACTTGAATAACATACGAGTTAGTTTATTCCCAGAAACCATAGATGGCACCACTATCTCACGCTTCGTCTGCGGCTTGCGCACCGTAACCACTCCCACATACACAAACCGACTAACCACCTCAAAGAAATTGAACTATACGCAAACCACCACTAACCACGTCCACGCACACGCATCGACTATTATTTTTCTTGTAGGTAGGTACAGGTACAAGATACATTTAGCGTCAGTGATTTAGCCACAGCCACAGCATGAAAATATACCTACACTACCCGACCATAGCGTTCGAGACATGATTGTTTTTGCCAAAAAAACGAAACCGACTCTAATTAGATAGGTACTTAACTAAAAAGGATGAAATATGTAATTAATACATTGTTGTTTAAATATGCTTCATAATCATAACAAACATTTTAATAAATCTGAATGAAGTCGATGATGAAAGATTGTGGATACCTATTTGATGTGGGAAGGGTACGGCTTGGGTCTTGGCTCAACACTTGGGTACCTATAGAGATTGATGGGCATATTGGTTTTTGTTTTTTGGGAAAAAGATTAACAAAACAGACTCTTGGTGGGGTTCTTTCGCAGCTCGCCCTACAGGCTCGCATCACTCGACCTGCGGCCTCGTACAAATTACCCTGCCTTCGCCCTTGCGAAGGGCTAGCTACGCCTTCGGCCTTAGGCGCCAAGTTACTTAGGGGGCCTGCCTGCTATGTTGCTAAGTTACCACTTTTATTAATTTTAAATATTAGACAAATTGAAAGGGGTACCTTAGTAACAAAGCAAGTATTTAAAAAATCCAAAACCCATAAACCATTATGGTCCCATAAGTAACTTGGTGCCTAAGGCCGAAGTTGTTTAGCTTCACGATGGCGAAAGCAGAGTAACTTTTGCGAGGCCGCAGCAGGTCGAGTGATGCAGGATGCAGGTCAAGGGGCTGTTTTGTTAATCTTTTTCTCCAAAAACAAAAACCGACTTCCATTTCTTTACTGAGGCCGATTTGAACTTTGATAAATTTTAAAACTTAAGCACCTAGGTGTGCAGGGTCAACTGACCAAGTACTCAGATGGACAATAAATAAAGTGCAATGCCTCATTTTTGAAACATTGATACCTACCAAAGCATACAGGGTCGACTGACCACTCTGACACTACAGAGTGCAGGGTCAACTAAGCTTGTTAACAACACTCTTATGAAGTAAAACCAAAGGAAAAAAAACCGTTACAGCGGCCGTGGGGGTTTTAAAAAGTTAGTACCGGGGTGAACAGGGTGGATTGACCTTAAAAATTATTCCATTATCAAGCAATCAACTTGTAAACATACGAAAAATAAAAAAAATGCTTAATAAAGGAACCTATTTGACTTACGTTTTCCAGCTATCTTGATTTAAAAACCAAACTACTGCGCCGATTTTGATAAATTATCAGTGTTACCAAATTGAACCCATGTCAACATAAAAAATCAGGATCGATTTTGAAAATTATTTTCTTGTTCGAATTAATGACGTAGATTAGATACCTATGAGGTAACAAACATAATTCAGCCGAATTGAGATCCTCCTCCTTTTTTGGAAGTAGGTTAAAAGTTTTTGGAAATAAATGATGGGCGGCCTCAGCTATTTATTCTTAAATTATTATTTTTTTACTTACGTGTTTTTTGCGTGTATTTCCGTTGACCCCATGACTTTTGTCCCATTATGGGACCAAAGGGTAAGTTAAAAATTATTTCCCGTTGACCCCATTGTTCACAAAGGCAAAGCGGCCAACGGTAAGTTAAATTTTCACGTGTCATTGTCCACTTTATTTTATTAAGCTTTTGCATAGCTTAATAAAATAAAGAGAAAACAAACGTTGTGTCGTATCAAGAAATAAAGGATCTTGCTAAAGATAGACAAAAATGGAAGGAACTCCACCGACAAGAGCATAGCTCAATTAATGATGATGATGATTGCATAGCTTTTATCGCGGGCTTTGAGCGCGGCGAGCGAATCAAGAAATTCCGTAACGAAAAACATGATACTTATTTTTATTTAAAAAGTAGAACTCATAATTTCGACTTCTAAACTAAATAATTATTATCACAATTCACAATATAGGTACGTATTAATCATAATAACTTTATAATGAAATTTTTAATTTCAATTTAATTTATCTATCTATACTTATAATAAATCTGTAGAGAGGTCAATTCTGTACATGAAATATATTTTCAAAATAACTATCAGGGGGTGATTAGTGATCGATACTGATGCCAAAAATTCAATCAGAAAATTTTTTGTCTGTCTGTCTGTATGTTCCTTATAGAAACAAAAACTACTCGACGGATTTTAACGAAACTTGGTACAATTATTCTTCATACTCCTGGGCAGGTTATAGTATACTTTTCATCACGCTACAATCAGGAGCAGAGTAGTGAAGGGCAATGTTGGGAAAACGGGAGAAGTTACTCCATTTTTTAAGCTTCCGTCGCGTGTGCAGTTTTAATCGTTAAAGTTACATAGAAATCATGTATGACGGAAATACAACAGGATATTGCAAAATTCCCACGGGAACGGGAGTTAGCGGGAAAAAACTTTTGTATGAAAAAATCTAAACCGCGTAAAATAGATGATTGAAATTTGGCATGCAGGTACCCTAATGAACGTAAAGCTTACTTGCAACGTGATATTGCAAAACTTCCACGGGAACGGGAGTTATTGAGAAAAAACTTTTGTATGTAAAAATCACGTAAGATAGATGTTTTCAATCTAGCATGCATGCATACCTTAGTAAATATAAAGTTTAGTTATGGCTGTATTTTGTAAATTAAGTTAGTGGGAAAAAAAGTTGTATGAAAAAATCTAAACTGCATAAGTTAGATGCTTGAAATATGATATGCATATACCTTAGTGTATGCAAAGTTAAAAATTCCCCTGGGAACGGGAAGCGAGTTAGAGGCTTGAAATTTATAGCTCGCGGTAGTGGCAACCAAGGAACGTCGCGGCCGCGGCGGCGGTTGTGGGGCGGTGACAGCAATGAGGCGCGTTACGGCAGATACCCGAGCGAGCAACCGGAACACGACCGACGCGTGAGGGCAGACGTCGTTGACGGTCGTGTCAAATATTGAATTTTGCGGGCGAACTTTTCACTATTCTTGGGCGGTTTAAATCTTTAGTAGGTAGTTTTCTGTTGTAGATTACTGTTAAATTTTCCAGGCGGACGTTTCACGGCCCTTGAATTATCTTATAATTTTCTTTTGTAATTTCTAAATTTTGTTTAAATAATTGTAGGATTTTTTGTTAATTTTGTACGGAACTCTTCGTGCACGAGTCCGACTCGCACTTGGCCGGTTTTTAGTTTTCATGTGGTCAAACATTTACTTTCATACCGACTGACATCCACATTCTCACCTCTGAATTCCAGACGAAAGCCTATAGGTACTTTAGGGTTAGCCTCCACTGATCGTATTTTCCTAAATTTATATCAAACCAAATTATCATAAACTAATAATCTTTAAATTAATAACAATTCATTATTCAACTAAGCTACTTATACTTTAACCTCATTTAAAAATAATAAAATTAAGCATTTTTTAACTCTTCTCCCACACACACAAAGATCTCTCTTTTATAACACGCCACGCGGACGAAGTCACAGGCAAAAGCTAGTATTGAAATAAAATTTTCATTATTTCAACTTAATGGGGCCAACTGGAATTAAATATTATTATTTTATTGAATTCCCGTTGGTCCCATTGACTAGTATTGCGGATGGGACCAACGGGAGCTTTTTTAATTATTGTATAAATTTCTCGCCGGTCCCATAAACGGGACGACACGGGCGATGGGGCCAACGGGAATACACGGTTTTTTGAACTGGAAGGAAACAAGAATAATGGTTGATATGCTTAAGTAGGGGTTTTGTAAGTAATTTGACCCCCGCTTCACAAAAGGGGAGTTCCCTTCCTGCCCTAAGTCCTTCCCAATCTTTAAAATCGCAAAAATAGTTCTGGGTCTGGATAATTACAAAAAAAAAACAAGTTTATGATAATTATTGATTTTTTAATATTCTTAGTTTAGGCTGTGGCTTTAACAGGGAAGTATTATTCTTTTTCAGAGTTTTACAGTATGAAAAAATTTTCACTAATATTAGATGATTTATAATAAAATAAATATGTTCTTGGCATGTAAATCCTAATAACTCTTCAGCCTCACATCTCAAAAATAAAATTATTTGATTAATCATTTTAATTTTTAAATGGTTAACATGGATCATACATTCAATTTTTGTACTAAATTCAAGAAGCGCTAAATCAATTAATTTGACAAGCATATCACTCGGAGTCTTTAGTTTGATGGTATTCATAAACCCAAAAGTTTTATTTAAAATTAATAATTGTCTTTCGTCATTTAAGTCGAATTCATTAATTAGTTTAGTTTGGCATGAAATGCACTTAAATTTCTCTAAACACATTTTAGCCAGATATCCTGCGAAATAATTGACAGCACAATCTTCTAAAGTTGTACTACTGTGTTCACATATCAATGTTGAAACACTTGCATTTTGATCAGGGTCATTTAATGGCAATAGGGAACGTGATGTTGAAGCAAGAGGACTTGTATAAAGATCTTCACTAGACACTGTTACCATGGGTGATGAGGAAGCAAATGCGTTTTCGTTTTGCTGTTGAGAATCTACATTTCTAATAAATTGACTATCATCTTCTTCACAATTTTTAGTTTCTGGCAGTTTGATTAGGGAATTAACTAGGTTGCTTCTAAATATTCCTCTTAATACACTAGCGCTTGGGTTTCTGTTTGAACCTCCTTTTTGCCTAAATAACGAAAATAAATTTTCTAATACGTCTTGGTTCAATTTATTAGTAATTAAAAACGTAACTGCTGGTTCAGTACTTTCCTCATTTAATAATTGAAAACATGGTGGTCTAGTGAGAACTTTTTTAAATATCTCGTTTTTGTTCTTTTTCATAGTAATTTTGTAAATTTTTTCAAATGTTTCTTTTCCTTTTAGTAAAGCTTTTCGTGTATGAGTCATGTTTTTTGTAAGAGCACATCACAAACTAAATAGAGATACTACGTATGGAGCACATCTATAAGCATTTTTTTCAAATTTAGCTCGGCTATTCATACCATCAAACATATTATTCACAGTTTCTATAAACTCAGAGGTCTGATATGCAGTTTCACTGATTAACTCTTTCGTGTTTTTGGCAGTTCTAATTGCTCTTGATACAGAGTGGCTAAAAATTTGAGTTTCAAGACTGACTGACATTTTTTGAAAAGCATTGGGGTTTAAATGCCGTTCTGTAATTTTTAGTAGACATTTACTTTTAGTAGATTTTTTATCAATTTCATATGTTTTAATAATGTCTTGAAAGGTGACTTCATCACGGCCAATAATAAAATTGTTGTGAAGCAAATGATTCCTTACGCTTTTAATCAGGTGTGGCATGTCGTAAAACGCAAATATTTTTCGACCGCTACAGAAAAAAAAAGGATTTTTTGTAGAGATACCAAAGAATGATGGCGGAATTTGTACGAATAAAAAATTAAATATAGATAACTTAAAATAAATCGCATTAGTAAGAATACTTCACTAGTAACATGTTTACCACCTCAAAAAAAATTTTAACCCCGGGGTTATTTTAATATTCCATTTTATAAAAGTCGACCTTTAGTTTCGTTTTCATTCGCCATTTTTAACGCAACTGAAACAATATGTCACCTTGACAGTTGTTAGCATTGTCAAAGCTATATTGACAGTTCATTATGGTAGGTTAGATTCATCGATTTAGTACCTGGGGGGTATACCATCTCTTAAAACCATGCAAGATCCAGTGAGTGAATGAGATGTCGCCTTACATGATGTATTGCGCTGTCCCGCTTTCTCACTGGATCTTGCGTGTTTTTAAGAGATGGTAAGTAAGCCACCGGGGGGGGGGGGGGGTTTACCATCAACTTTTTAAGTAGCAGGCTCACTATCAAATGGTTTACTACCATCTCTTAAAACCATACAAGAACGAGTGAGTAGGCGAGACAGAGTGACACAGTAAGACGTCATCTCCTTTCATCATGTATTACGCTTTAAGAGATGGTGCCTACTACCATCTCCAATAACCATGCAAGAACGACTGAGTAAGGGAGATGTCGCCTTACATCATGTATTGCGCTGTCTCACTTACTCACTGGATCTTGCATGGTTTTAAGAGACTGTATATAGTAACCCCCCTGGGGGCTTACTACCATCTCTTAAAACCATGCAAGAACGATTGAGTAAGAGAGATGTCGCCTCAAATCATATATTACGCTGTCCAGATCCAATGAGTAAGTGAGACAGCCCAATACATGATGTAAGGCGACATCTCGCTTACTCACTGGATCTTGCATGGTTTTAAGAGATGGTGGTAGGCACCCTGGAATGTGTTCCTGAGCCACACAATTTATGTAACAAATGCCCTTATTTTTTGTATATCTTTCGTACAAATTCTACTACTTAAAATGAATATTTTTCTGAATAAAAAAAAATAAATAATTTCACTGTTAGTTTGGTGTAAGATTTTGCTTGGCGTCGAATTGGTCAAACAAAGGAAAAATTGCCACGATGACAGAGACAAAAATATAAAAAATATCGTTGGTCCTTTTCTTACTCATGGACTTCCCTATTTCGCCATCTCACTTTTTCACCAAGTAAAAATTAATTGCTTAATCACAGGTACAACTACTTAGTCTATGACCCTTACCTACCATAATGAACTATCAATACCGTTTTGACAATGCTAACAACTGTCAGGATGACATAATGTTTCAGTTGCGACAATAATGGCGAATGAAAACGAAGCTAAAGGTCGACTTTAAAAAAATTAAATATTAAAAAAACCCCGGGGTTTAAAATTTTTTTGTGGTGGTAAACATGTTACTAGTTATGTATTCTTACTAATTCGATTTATTTTATGTTATCTGTATTTCAATTTTTTATTCGTACAAACGATGTATGGAGTTTCGCCATGACTCTTTTTTGTATATTTCAAAAAGTCTTTTTCGGGAGCCTTCCTGACGTAGGAGTTGGTGCTGAAAAGGGCCCTCCAAATAGTGAGGGTGATGTTGAACTCGATTGCTCAGAGTTCGACGCTTTTTCAGTTTGTTTTTTCCGTCTGTAAACCTTCATAGGGGTTTTAACCTTTAATATCTCTGGGGAGGAAAGAATACCTGGAACAATATTTAACAACTAAGTAAATATAAAGATACAATAAAAAATATTATTTTTTAGGTTAGCGTTTTGTCAGAGTGATTAATATACATTACCCATGCTAAATTAGAGCTTTCTAGTACTAAAAGTCTGAGTAAAACCAGAGACATTATAGGGGTTTTTAGGGAACCCTAAAATTACATTACATACATTTCTTATTCAAATAAATATACATTAAAAGTGTTTTTTTAAGTTCTGATAAATAGTTCTCCTAAGACATTTGATTCACAGCACCAAATCTTTTTTTTATTGCAATGGCCTTGTCCTTTTAAAAGCACTTGGCAAGGCATCAGCTGCGCTTCGGTCGTGCAATATAACTCGACAGTAATGTAGTATTGTGTTTGGGTTAGTCAAAAGTAGGTAGGTATAGGCATTAATACGAAAGAACTTACAATTTTCCTGATGTGATGGTCCAGCAGATTCACTCTGTTGATAGTGGTTTGGTACTGCAGGTCCCAGTAACCTGCATCTCTTTTCACCTTGGTGAATGCAAGCAGGACGAAAATGTGCTGCGCATATGTAATGATGGCTGAGCTCATTGTCGGTGAGTGATGTCAAGTTTGTATTTCCTAAAATAATAATATAATTGCAATATTGTTCATTTCTCCTCAATGTAAATGAAAGAGTAATCATAGTAATAGAATATAAAACAAGTGCAATTTTTACTATACTTGCTAGCTTACTTTGTTATTCTGTTGTGATATTAAATCTACACATTCAAGATAAGTTAGATCCTTGTTTAGTCAATTTCGAATATTTAGCAATAAAGCCTCATAAACGTAGATACAGTCATTTTAACAAATATAAAGACATCTAAACATGACAATACCTATTTAAAAGAAACAAAGGTACCTACCTATATCGTTTTTAAAGTTTCGTCTCCCGAAATCACAACAAAAGCAAGTTTTAAACAAGTACATACCTATTTATTTTCGGTGGTTAGAGGAAATATAAATTACCTGAGTTTTTGATCCAAAGAAGCAGACGATCTTTATCATGAACAGGAAAAGAAAACATCGATTTATTTCTGCTTGTATTGGTACAATTGAGATAAGCACACCTCGACATTTTTATCAGTCCAAATCGTAGGGCAAATTCAGTTCAAATAACTTGCTAGGGTCAACGTTAAGGCGTAATCGGAGTCCGGGGAATATGCAGAGGTCGTTAATAAAATTAATGAGTATAAAAATACGAGAACGCAACACGGAAAGAAAGAACACCAACAACACTACCAAAACGCTACAACCAACATACGTAGTATAGTATCTCTATTTAGTTAGTGCAACCAACCTACCTAGCTGGGAGTGAACGAACACATCGCTCACGCTCACTCAAACATACATCTCTCAAACTTGACTTCAAATATGATATGCGCTCCTGTTTATGTAGTTTGGTCATTATCCAACAAAAAAAAAATATTTTGTATATTTATATTTTCAATATAACATAACAAATTAACTTATGTCTTAGAAATACATCAAATACCAAACAAAATAATTTAATAATCCTTACAATGGATTATTAAAATACTGTTTCTTAGCATTTGCAAGATATATTGATATGCATAAAACGAAACATAGAAAAATAATTTTAAGAATTGCGCCATCTAGTGAATTTGTGCGAAGCTACTATCATATTTACTTAGTGGTCCCACGAGGTTTGCTTTGATGGTTCTAATTTTTACAAAAATTGGCAAAAATAGTAAGATTGATACTGGTAGCGACATCTAGTTAGTCAAGGAGAAAGTAAAATTCAGGCACACTTTGATGTATGAAGAATAACCATCTATGCTTTAGTAATATTTTATCGATGGCGAGACTCATTATCAATTGAGTTTCGTTATTTCTACCGCCATCTGTTGCTTTTTATTTTGCATAATTGTTTCTTTTTGCTTTGACATCACAACCATACAGCGATTGGCGAAGCAATATATACATTTGACTGCGCTTTTGAAGCTCGACTTGTGGCGCGAGTTTGCTATGTGGAATGAACTAAATTCACGAGGTTATGGACTTCAAAGTGGAAATTACAATTTATTGTATGTGTAGGATGGATACTGACACCTTATAAAAATTATCGCGATATTAATGCTAATAAGGTTATTTAAGTGTATTATTAAGCTGTGATGTATTACTAGAAGTGTGAATAAAAAGTGGTTAACAAAAATTGTTTTCATTTTATTAAACATGAATATATTTTCATGGTTAAATTGCATCTTAATCTAAGGTAGAGTATGAGAATGAAGAAATAAAATCGAGATAGTTCAATTTATGTGTGTATTTAATTCAAAATAGTAGATACAGATTATAGGTACTTGATTTTACAGTCCAGACAACATTTCAAAACTATAGCTGCAAATATAATTTAGTAAGTTGTCTTTTTGTATGATACAAGTTGAGTAAACATAAAGTACGTAGTACATGATAAAATGTTCTAATCTAAGTTTAAACAATTTGATTTTATGACTTAATAGTATAAGACTAAATGGAAGAAAATAAAATATACATTTCTGTATAAAGACAAGAAAATATTTGGAAGTTATTACTACTTCCTCACAAAAATCACATGGTGTGAGATATCTTGTACTGATAAATTAAACCACTTGATAATTATACACCTACATAATGCACCAATTTATATACAAATATGTCGTAGGTAATGTGGTATCTCCACAATATGCAAAATCAATTGGTTACAAACAATGGTGATTAAAAAAACATCTTCGTGACTGCAGAAAATTTAAAGTAACATGGAAATTTACATTTACGAAATTTTTAAAACAATATTTTTCTCTTTTTTAGGTCAAAATTAACAAAGAACGAGGAACTTAAAAAAAAAAGGATAACTGATTTAGATCATTTATACAAGATTGTCATTATGTGATTCTTATAACAATTCGGGTCCCGTACATAATTAAGAGTAAAAATTTTCCTTATATTTAAATTATATCCCGTAGAATAAACGGATTTTTGGACTCCAATACAGTTTTGTGACATGTGTCATTTTTAATAAAAAATGTCCTTTATCCTGTTAAATAATTTAGGGAAGTTTTATAATACAAAAGCAATGAGCAAATTTCAAATATGGCTTATCATTGCTCACAATATATGAGATCATTAAATCTTCAATGTTTTAAATTTAAGCCATTGTCGGGGCATATTCTTTGCTTAAATTTAAAACATCTCGCATATAATTAGATTAGGTCCATAAACTAAAAATTAAGATGCCATGTTGCAACTGAAATAAATCTTCCGCTAATACGCGGCCAAGAAACGAATTTTAGTCCAATCTTTTCATCTCACTAACTCTAAGACTTACTTTTGATGAAACAGAAATATTTGGTCAATAATAAAAATTGATTTTAGGTATTATTAAATTCGTCAAATAAAATACACAGGAAAGAAAGCGGCTAGAGAGCTAAAAAGCAATAGTTTTGGTAAACGTGATACATAAAAAGTTCATTTATTTCAACTTGTTGTGACCTGAAAATAAAGAAAAATTATGATAAATGTTGATCGACTTTCAAGACATCATTTCTGCAATTTAAGTATTTTAAAAGATTTTGTTTAGTTTGACCTGTTTCGGTGTAATTATGCAAGCTGTTTGGCATCAGAAACAGGTGAGAGGGAGGTAACGAAGCAAAAGACTTTTGTACAAAGGTCTAGGAATTGAACATTTTGTAAATTCTACTTTTTGAAAATTCTTTTTTTCTGACCTGAAGGTATCTTTGTAGGCTTCTAGAGTCGTAGAGTAAGGAAACATGCAATAGCTACCTCTAGACCGCCTGCCTGTCGTTGACCAGCCCCTGCAGTTTCCTGGCCACACTGGGCGTGGCGAGGCGCGGGCGCTTCAGCACGTCCGCGGAGGCCACGCCCGCCTGCGCCGCCCGACGCACGCCCACTCCCACCTCGCACGATACTAGCGTGTTGATTGCGTGCAGGTCCTGATTCAAAATAAAAAAAAAATACTTGTTTTGTTTAATTATAAACTTGAGAGGTGTCAAGGGACACCCGGATAGAATTATAGTGGCGGCGTTTAATTGTATTGTGTTTTTATTTTATTTTGTATAAGTGCAAACTTGTCGAGTGTTGATGACCGGTCACGTCGGTGCGTATAGTTGCAGTTGTGACGTCGTGTATTCTCCAACGGCGGTCCTTCCTCGCTTCCCCGCACCGCATCACCCCGAGGGCCATATATAAGCCTGCGCGCGTCCACCAGAAGACCTCTTGTGGATCATCTCGTCATCCCTAAGTGGCTGGCTATTTCATAGCGGCTGCCTGACTGGATTTCGTGCTTACTTTGATTTCACGACCCTTGTCGATATCTCTTATAAACGTGTATCCTTAAGAGTCTAAAATTTGTAAAGTAGAAATAATAAATATTGTGCGATTCACTGAAACTTGGATTTATCTTCTCTCCTCACACATACCTTAAGTACTAAGTAAATTCTCCCTACGTTATACAGTAGGGTCTATATATATTGAGACGTGACAATAAGATAATATTAGTTAAGAGTTCCGTGGCGAGGTTATACGGCCAGCGAATTTATGATGTACGCTTGCATTGAGTAGAGATTTAGTATCACGCGGAGTTGATACGAGTCAAGTGATCGGCCTCAACAATGATGCACGTCTACCTTGGCCGGGCTCCGGCTGAACCGGTATGTGAGGTGGTAGTGGTCGGGCAGGGCGGGCGCGGGCGGCGCGGCCAGCGGGCGCAGCACCAGCCCCGGGCGCTGCGCCACGCGGCGGCGCGCCGGCGGCGAGCGGGGCGAGCCGCGCCACGCCGGCAGCGGCGACAGCGGCGACCGAGCGCTCTCCTGTGGTAGCAACCACACAGGCACATTATGTGGGAATTCCAGGATAATGTATAGCCTATGTGTTGTTCCAGGGTCTAAGCAATTTCCATTTCAAACTTCAGCCAAATCCGTTTAGCCGTTCTTGAGTTTAAGTGTCGTAACAAACCCATCTTTGTTTTATATATATAGATTACTAGCTTTTGCCCGCGGCTTCGCCCGCATGTATTTCCCTCGGGAACAGTGCTTTTTCCCGGGATGAAAGGTACCCTATGTCCTTCTCCTGGCTCTAAAGTACCTCCCTGACAATTTTCAGCTAAATCGGTTCAGCCGTTCTTGAGTTATAAGTGGAGTAACTAACACGACTTTCTTTTATATATATAGATATCTTATCATCTTTACTTTTATCTTTACTTCCTCTTGCTCGGTAATAGCTTCATCATTTTATGAAAACAATTCAATAGACCCATTGCTAACCTAAGACGACAATGTTATTAACACGTTGGCGGACACCCGACTGCTATAACAGTTATAGTATAGTATACTGTATTTTACATACCTAAACAGGTTGATTGTGAGGACTTATTCTTATTTATATCTTTTTTTTTTACAATTTCTGTGCAAATAAATATATTCTATTCTATAACAATAAAACTTCTATTGTATTTTCAAAAGAGACCGCAAACATGTTAAAAAAAATTCATTGCCGACCGCTAAAAGAGGTTTTATAATGTACACGTTTTCATACATTAACTTTTTAGCTTCACTCTAGCCAGCCTACCAAAAAATAGTACATTACTGTCGAGGCCAAAAATGAAGCCATTTACGGCCGAGTTATATTTGCAAGGCCAAAGCGCAGCTGAGGCCTTGCGAAGTGCTTTGTATCGCTCCCCCGGCCACCGCGTCGGCGTTTACGTTCACTAGCGTTGCCACCACGTTTGACCACGTCTGGAAATAGTACATTACTGTCGAAGCCAGAAATAAAGCCATTTACGGCCGAGTTATATTGCAAGGCCTCAGCTGAAAATACGAAAACGTAAATTGCAATTTCGGCCGAGGCTTGTATTGTACTTTACTTTCTCTGAAATCCTCCTGAGACGAAACAACATCGTATCAAATTTTAAAATGGCGTCAACTACAAGCTAACAAGCATTCGCCATGTTCTTCTTTTGAATATTTTTGAAATGTTCATACATATTTCTAACGATAAAAGAAACTAATGGTTAGTACCAACCTAACAAGTGTCCAGCAATTTCCATTAACGAACGCTTGGTATTTTGGCCAGAGTGAATCTAAAAAACCTAATATTTGAAAACGTGTACATTAAAAACCTCCATTAGCGCCAGCAATGAGTCTATTGACGTATTTGTCTTTTTTAAATAATGAAGCTATTTTCGAGCAAGAGGAAGTAAAGTTTATTTACTAACCTACATACTAACTAAAAAACCTAATGTATGAAAACGTGTACATTAAAAATCGTCCATTACAAATCGGCAATGTATTTTTAAAATATATAATAAGTACTGACATATGTTTTTTAAATTTATTTCTATTTTTCCAGCAAGAGAAGAAAATTCTAAAAACTTACATCTCTATGCCTTCCGTTGAATCTCAATACATAGTTCTGCATGAGAGGAACATACACTTCGTTGTAAAACGTAATCAAGTCATTTCTTCTTGCGGGTTCTGAAATAATATTATACATTTAATGGGATAGGTTTACCGCCTTATTCTTAAAAAATACAAACAAAACAAAGTATATATATGTTTTGTCCTTTTCTATTTAATCGCCGCTTTCGCAACTATGTTTCACAACCAGAAGACTATTATTTTGTATTTCATGGCAAGCAGTTTTGCCTGGTCAGGCAGTTATTGCCCGGCCGGCCGATTAGTAAAAGCTAGCCCACAGTAAGCATATCCCACCTATACCAAATATTATCCACATCTAAAAAAGGACCCAAAGGTCCTATAATCTAGAAGCCAAAAAGAAGATAAGATCCACATCTACAAAGTCTCTGTACATATAACAGGATAACATCTTAAACGGGGCGGGAATGAGACGGGGACGCGACTGCCTCGTCCAAACAGGAACACAAGGTAACTAACGTTATTTGTCTCTTAGAACTGAGTGACAGGGCGGAAACACCGATAGTGCACACGCGGGGCGGGACGTGCTAAACATAGAGGATTTTCCCGCCCCATGAGTGCCATGTTCCCGACCCATTCATTAACATTTTCCCGCCCGTGAGTGCCATGTTCCCGTCCCATTCATTAACATTTTCCCGCCCGTGAGTGCCATGTTCCCGTCCCATTCATTTACATTTTCCCGCCCGTGAGTGCCATGTTCCCGTCCCATTCATTAACATTTTCCCGCCCGTGAGTGCCATGTTCCCGTCCCATTCATTAACATTTTCCCGCCCGTGAGTGCCATGTTCCCGTCCCATTCATTTACATTTTCCCGCCCGTGAGTGCCATGTTCCCGTCCCATTCATTAACATTTTCCCGCCCGTGAGTGCCATGTTCCCGTCCCATTCATTAACATTTTCCCGCCCGTGAGTGCCATGTTCCCGTCCCATTCATTAACATTTTCCCGCCCGTGAGTGCCATGTTCCCGTCCCATTCATTAACATTTTCCCGCCCGTGAGTGCCATGTTCCCGTCCCATTCATTTACATTTTCCCGCCCGTGAGTGCCATGTTCCCGTCCCATTCATTAACATTTTCCCGCCCGTGAGTGCCATGTTCCCGTCCCATTCATTAACATTTTCCCGCCCGTGAGTGCCATGTTCCCGTCCCATTCATTTACATTTTCCCGCCCCGTGTGTGTCACGTTCCCGTCCCGTTTATTTATTATGTCCTTCACGTACATATAGTGTGTACTTACTATCAGCGGTTGCGGGCTCGATGAGTACGTATCTGTATACGAGATTATCAGCCAACGGCCGCAGTCGGTAACATCGCATGATTTCCGCGAAACTTCGCTCCACTTGGTTCGACGCGTTGTTGCATACCTACAAAACACATGAAAATGTCCCGGTTTGTGTACACTACAATTAAAGCAATAGATCAGTTAAAACCATATTATTATCTGAAACTCCAGATTATAAATCTGGATGATTGAAGGATTTAAGAATTGAGTAATTGTTACTTGAAATACAAATATCATTCAATTATTCATAAATCAATTCCTATGTGTAATAACATCGCTTTTATAATTTGTAGATAGTCACAAATCCAATTAGAAACAAAGGATTCCACCTACAAATATATCTATCTAATTACAATAAATTTTCAACCCTCTCTAGCTCTTCTTGTGGCAATACCAATAAATACCTACTCACCCTACAAATGACATAAACAGCACACAGCAATATCTGATCCAGATGCCTGTCCTTCAGCAGCGCGGTGTGGTTCGTGATGGAATGTTCCAGACAGTTCCATATCTTCAGCTTTAGCTCCTCGTCCGTGAGCCGTAGCCGTGTGCAGAGATCATTCATTCGGAGAACGGCTAAACCGTAAAACTAGAAAAGTAAGGTTAAATTTAATGTATTATTGGGATTTAAACTAACGTTTCACCGCGGTTTCGAGTGAGTTTCAGCTTTATTACATTAAGTATATATTAAAAGATATACGCGTTCGTGCTTTAAGGATTACCCACACTTTTCGACTAGGAATCGGCTTCAGCTGGTCAAAAGAAACCGTTATGTCACACAACACAGATACATATTTTGACATGTGATACATCATAAAGAAACGTCTTGATAGTCGGCTGGTTACATACATGTGATGTCATAACAAATTCAATGTGTCGCCCTCTGGAGGACATAAAGAGATTAGGAAAAAAGTGTTTTATGTTTAACACTATAACAAGTGATCGTTTTAAATTTCAAGCCTTTCGAGTTTTGCAAGGGCACAGTTAGTAAAAGATATGTACAAAGATATCCCTTATATAATTACCTTCCTAAAGAAAAGTATGAGTGAGTTATTGGCGCGTCTTGGAGGAGATGCGGCTGGCTCGGCACCTCCAGGGCTGTTCGACACTGAAATAATATACTTTTATTAAATTTTGTCCCATTGTGCGGCACTGAGTACATGCTCACGCGGTTGTCCCAGGGTCGCCCAGTGGGTCAAGAAAATATTTAAATTAATAAATAAGGTAAATTTACTTATATAGTTTGTAAGTTTCTGTGGTGCTAACTCTTAAATTAATGTTTTTGTCTGAATAAATAAAGATTTTTATTTTATAATTTGAGTAAACGCGGGAGAGATAATTACTGTTTTAATTAACTACAAAATATAATTTATTGAATGAGATTTAAAAAAAAAAACAAAAAAATTAAAGAACTTTAAAATTGCGTGTAAACTCTAAAAAATATTATGTAGGTACCTAAAAGAGACTGTCCCGGCCGGATATTGTCTTGGAAGAGTTGCCGCCTGGTGTTGTCCACCATGGCCGAGCGCGACTGCGTTCCGTCTGAAATTTAATATATTCAAGTTATTACTTACTGAGACGACCCCGAATAGGTAATAGAACAATATTTTCTTTATTTATTCACTAGCTTTTATAGCTAGCTTGGCCTTATGGCCTTAGTCTTAAGTAAGGTCTTATGGCTCTAGGCTCTGTCTACCCCGTTTGGGATAAAGACGTGATTATATGTATGTAATTCTGATAGATATTTTAAACATTAAACTGATCGAAATGTATGACGTTCACACAAAAAGATTTAAACAAAAATAAATAATACTGACTATTTAATGTGTCGGTCTGTACGTCCGCAGAAACGGGAACGTGTGCCCGCTCAAGCGCGCTCCACAGCGGACTACCGGACTTCCACACTTCCGATTCCAGCACCACTTCCTCTATCTGAAATAAGAAACATAGTTATACCTTCACAAACCATTATCTTCTTCGTCTTCACAAGAAAACAGCTTTGCATCTTCCTGTTTACTTCGAAGCTAGGCCGCGCTTGCCGTCACTTGACATGCACTATCATTACGAGCACGCATGGTAAGCTATCGAGCTACATTTATTATTACAAATGCCGTATCTGGTGAAATGTCAAACCTAACAATTTTATCATTCTATTCCACATTTTCAGGAAAATAAGCTCTTCGCCCGCGTGAATTTCCCACGGGAACAGTGCTTTTTCCCGGGATGAAAGGTATCGTATGTCCGTCTCAATACTTATATCTATATTTCAGGAAGATCGATGAAGACAACAACAAGGACAAACAAACTCACTTTAGCATTTATAATATTAGTTTGGACTTACTGTATTAAGATGCTTGATGATATCCCTGTCCGGCTTCTCGACAATGATTTGCACGACCAACTCGATGATCTTGTAGAAATGAAAGGCACTGAGGTTGTATATGTTAAGCACTTGTGGAAACCGTAGCGAGTGGATCGAGTATGCATGTATTACAACCTCCGTGCAACAAGCGTATACTGTTAATTGGTATGTTTCTTGTGTTAACAGTGCCTGAAACAAATAAATTTATTTTGTACACCTTAGATATTAATAAATATATAGGAACAAATCACACAGATTGAGTTAGCCCCAAAGTAAGTTCGAGACGTGTGTTATGGGATCCTAACTCAACGATACTATATTTTATAACAAATAAAAACATAGGTAATCCAATACCTAGGCCAATCAGAAAAATATTATCTTGACCTGACCGGGGATCGAACCTGTGATCTCCTGAGTGGCGGGCAGGCATGTTAACGATGGCATGTGATTCTTTAACTACCAATCTACTTTCTTAAAAGTTACTAAAAAAAATCTGAATAGTAAATAAGCAAATTCAATTGAATAAATAAGTACACTGTGATAAAATAAAATAATTTTCACGCCATTACAAAATTTAAAGCTAAAGAACTGCTAAATTACAAAAGATAATTTGTTTGCTAACAATCAGAAAAAATACAACATAACTTACTTCTAAAGATACATGTGGTTTTTTCCTATGTTCAGTCCTGATGATATGTTCGAAGATCTTGTAATAAAACCTGGTGACCATATTACACCGGTTGTTGATTGTCTCATTGCTGTAACTTAGCTCTCTCATCTTTGCTCGGAACAGCTCGGCCCAGCCCAGGCATGGTTGGATTACGTTGTTGTTTATTGTATCTTCGCTTACGTTGCATTCTCTGTAACAAAAGTAAGAGGATATAATGTATCAATAAGCAACATTTATTTCATTTCTAAATTTGTAAGGCACTATGAAAAATATGACATTCTAATTTCAAAGCTCTCTGATTTATTCATAATGGACTGAAATAATCATGTAATAATGCGTTCAAAGTGGTATGCATTCATACTGTTATACTCACGCAAACAGTGCCAGCAGGTCTGCAGAAGGCTGCGGCCTGCACTGGCGCAGGTACGCGGTCAGCCACCGGATGCTGCGCGCCGCCTCGGACATGGGCGTCAGTTCCTCGTCTCTGGAGGGCATGTAGCGCTGCCCTGACAGCGGCGTGTCGGGGCACGGGCGGCCACTCTGCAATACCATTAAGACGTTAGCCATAGTTCCTTTGTGTGATACGCGACTTAAGACACGATGTCCAGAGGTGGTATGATAGTGATGATGCAAAACTTCTATTGGAGGCGCCGAATGGTGCGTCTCAGCTGTAATCGAATAATGCTCGAAGGCGTTATGTCCACCCACACTACGCCCGCCGCTTCATACCATTTTGTGTGATGTTTTACACCTGTCGAGCATCCCGTGAAGGCCAACATTTTAAGAGAATGCGACAATATTGACGCACATGTGACAGTTCATAAGCAAGAACATGCTTCATTTAGCGTTGTTCTAAAATAGAACGCCGCCCCCTTATTAACAAAAATCACATTTATTCATGAAAACAACAAACAAACTTACCGGACCGAAATTTTGAATCACAGCTGATATCTCATCATTATGCTGACCTCCAAGTTGTTCACTTGCATATTCACCTGAAAAATAAAAGTATAAATATACAAATACAAATAGTTTCTACAGTCGACTCTACCTATGAATATATTTATTTTTACCCAGATTCGCACGGGTGCAATATTATGGGTAAAACATTCCTCTTCAATTATTCCATCTATTAAAAAAACCACATCAGAATCCGTTGCATAGTTTCAAATATCTAAGCATATATAGGGACAGACAGCAAATAGCGACTGCTATATACTATGTAATAATAATAATTGATATGTGGTAAAGATTAACAAATATTACTTGTATACAAATTTACTATTAGAATTAATTAAATTTACTACCGTGATAATCCACTATACAAGTTAATATTGTATTTAAATAGTTATTGTTGGACATTATTTAGTTTTATGTATTGTAATGCATTACAAGAAGAAATCAATAAACTTTTGACACTTGACAATGAAATATTTCAAAAGACAAAGAAATTACATTTTAAAAATAATTACAAAAGAAAAAGAAAACATTGTTACATGCCAGTGCTAAATCATTTTTAGCCCAGCATGTTCTGTAGGAATAATTCTGCCTTTATAGAGTACTAGCTGTTCCCCGCGGCTTCGCCCCGCGTGGGACTCGGTTATATCGCGCCCAAAAGTAGCCTATGTTTGACCTCAGGTCGTTAACTACATCCCTACCAAATTTCATCACAATCGGTCCAGCAGTTTAGCCGTGAAGAGGTGACAGACAGACAGACAGACTTTCGCATTTATAATATTAGTATGGATGTAATCACCTTTATTTGCCCTCAAATTCTGTGATGTAAGGTATGGATAATATTATAAGTAAGGATGTAGCAGCACTGTGATTAAAAGGTTAGAATGAGGGTTGGCTTTTTTTTACTTTTCCTTTTTTTATCTTAACTAAACTTATAATCAAAAATAAACATTTTTGTTTATAAACTGATATTTTGATGCAAGCTGTTTTTGTGAACAATTAGGCTACGTTAGTTCAGACCAACTTTTGAATTCAGTGATAAAGTTGGTGATTTGAATGATTTTCATTTGACTAAACTGTGGAATCCCCTCATTTTCGTGGGACTCTGGTTTTTGGCTCGGATGTCAAAAATAGCACTCTTTACTTTATTGTCGTCACAAAACTATGCAAAATATGGGGAAAAATGTTTGAATCTAAACAAATCGAAAATAAGTATATTGAACAAAAACAAAATACAAGTAAACTAGCCTATAGAGTACTTACTTAAAAATATTCTTTCATCAAATTCTCCAACACTCAAAACATAGGTTTCATAAAGATTGTTCAAAGAATTAAGATTTGCTTCAAAATTCCCTCCATCAAACAAGCCCAATAATTGATCTGCACGCCCCTTTAGTATCTAAAACAATATAAAACAGTAATATTTAAATGAAGAATTTATAAAATGCAATTAGGATGCGATGGTCTACTAAATCAACCATTAACAATAATGAAACTGCTGCCTCTCAACATAAGATAATAATGGCACTGCTATTGTTGTATAGTCGACTTGAGTGTCAGTGAAAAATGATGATGGTGATGAGTGAAAATGTTAAAAACAATCTTACCCCCTTTTCAAAAAATGACTTAACAACTGGCTTGTAGCTGTACTCTTTCATAGCTGCAGCTTCTACCATTAACTTCTGTTCATCACTCATCTGATGGAAAATCGATATTATGCAGGGTGGTTTACTCGGCAATTGAAAATCGTCAGTGCCCCAATCGCTGGGTAAACCTGGAAAAAGGGTAACTAGTTTAGTTCAATTGTAGTCTATTTACCAACTTTACAGTTAAAGCCGCCAACTCAGAAGCTAGAGGCGTGGCGGCGGCGTACATTTTATTTATTTATTTCTTCCAAGCTTATATTTATCATTACGGTATCACACCAATACAATAGAAGAGCACAACAATATATCAATTTGAATTATAGCACAAAAAATCTAATAGTATTTTTGTATCTATGTTGTTTGAGTTTCTATGAAGGACTACACGTAACAGTTCCACATCACTTTTAACAATAAAAAAATTAAATGTAATGTGCTTGTGTATCATTGTCAAGCTATTACTGATCTAATAAATATGTAAATAAAATTGTTATTTGAATTCCTCTGATATATTAGAAATTCTTAATGTTTAGTATTCAGTACAAGGATATCCATACCTTTGAAATTTGGATTTATTAGGTCTGTCCGTTTAGCCATAAAAGCATTAGCAAAGATGTGATCCAAACATGAGAGCAGCAAGTGATACATGTCTACTAAATCATTGGCATTTGGGAACTCCCCCTTGACACAGATGTAGAGAGTCCATGTGAACTTGAATAAATTGACATCAGCATTTGTTAGAGGCCTGGAAAAAAGTACTTATCAACATTTGAGGATAATGACTTTAGTATAATAATTTTTAAAATTTATATGTGAAAAGAAAAAGTCATCTGTTTTTATAAAACATCTCCATGTATCAATCTTATTTTTGCTTTTAAATAAATACAAACCCTGTGAATATTTCTTGATATAGAGGTCTGAATTTTCTGAAGAGTCTGTCAGAGACCGCAAACTTATGTTCCAGTGTTTCCATCTTCTCTTTGAAGTCTTTTGACATTGATGCCATTTCCATCCATAATTTAATTTTTCTGAAGAACTGTAGTAAACTGTGGACATTAAAAAGTTTTAATCGGGCCAACTCACAATCCCTGAAATCATGCAACGACTCAAAGGACCTTTTTGACCTAACATGCAGTAAAAAGTAAAATAGGTTGGCTAGGATGAGAGCCTTCGACTTATTGACTTACTTTATTTTACAAAGTCTAAGAAGTCTAGTAAGGCTGATGCAATAATCCATCTCTGCATTCGGTTGTTGAGTAGGAGGTGATGTGCAGCACACAACATACAGAGCACAGGCAATCCAATGTTGAACATCTCCCTACAAAAAATATTTCAGAAAGTTTAATATCATCTGGGTTGTGAACAATACAATGTGATTATTATTCTTTAAAAGTATAGTTTCATAGTATGTTTTAATTTACTCTCTGCTGTATTTTTTGTCATTCATTGCACAAGTGATAAGGCACAATATATGACTGAAGTTCACTTTTATGGATATGTAAACATATACTATCATCGTAAGTGGATAGGGATCTGAGATTATACTAGCTATAAAGTGAGAAAACATTGTACATTGTTATTTATGTCCAGTCCAGTCTATAATATGCAATGGAGCCCAGATATACAAACAATATTATTGATGATAATATTGATAATTCAAACGCCTGCTTTGATATTTTGTATCGTTATATTATGATCCAGTATCGCGTGATAAACATGTAAGCCCCAATCATGTGATGTCACCAAAACAAGAGCATTAAGGTTATATCCCCGAGAAAGTGGGTTATATCTTAAAACATAAGTAACAAAAATAGTGCAAAAAAACGAAAAAATACTTACATCAAGAGTATAATTGCTCTTTATTTCTAAAAATGATTCCTTAGCTTTATTTGCAGAAGCAGCATCTACATCCAATTTAGCACACAAGAAATCTATTTTAGAATTTATAAATTCTTCACTTTCTTCTGGTCTAGACATTTTAGTAAATTGATTTGTTCTTTGATTTAAGCAATTAATTTTATATTTACTTTATTTGAAGTACCTAACACAACTTTACTTATTTCGATAAAAAATGACATAATGATTGACAATTGCTTGGCGGGAAGGCGGGAACACTCCCACGCGCTATAAAATGATCTATGGTATGGGTGTGTGTGTTTTTTACACTTTTTACGGCCATGGAAACTAGTTCTTTAAGGTCTTTTTGAAGCTTATTCAGGTGGCTTACCACTCAGTTTCAGTTGACTGGACTAGACTACTGACTTGACTTTTGACTTGACTGACTAAAGTAGGACTAGTGGCCTACTATCATTTCTAAAAACCTTGCAAGCTTCAGTGAGTAACCAAGACAGCGCAATACATGATGTAAGTAAGTGATCCACAACCTAACTACTGTCTTTTATAACCGCCATGCAAGATCCAGTTAGCAAGCGAGACAGCGCAATAAATAAATATATGTGAGATACAAATCTCACAATACATGATGTAAGGCGACATCTCCCATACTCACTGGATCTTGCATGGTTTTAAGAGACGAGAGGGTAAGAAAATTGACACTGTCCGCGCTGTATTTAATTACCAAATTTATATTTTTTCGAGTTTTGTATAATATTGTTGGATTATTATTCGCAGTGTTCGTGAACAAGCGTGAGTGTTGGGAAGTGGTACAGTGTCGATTAAGTGACTTATCTTTGTCACGAATATCTCCAAGTTAAAGCTAAGTGAAATTTTTCTACCGCTTCACTTAGCCATCTGACTCTGACTAGACTGACTTGACTGAACTAGACTGCTGACTTGAATTTCTTGACTAAAGTAGGACTGAAGAAAATTGATCAAAGAGGCCTTAAGAGACTATTTTCCATGGCCGTAAAAAGTATTAAAACAACAACATGTCAACCAACTTGTCATGTCATTTTATTTGTCATATTATGTATGTGTGTTTGTCCGATTTCTAGTTTTTCCTAGTTCCTAGTTTTTCACATTTTTAAAAGTATTTGATAATTTTGATGTTAGTCATCAGTCAATTTACATTTAAACTACATTTACTAACAAAATAATGTCTTGAATTTGATGTCTTCTAGATTTTCTATTATAATTTTCACCAATAGCTATATTTATAAGGTGGTCAAAATTTTTATATTCAAAACTTACAATGTTGTTAATTCGTCGACTATACCATATAACTGCTAGTGTTCATTCAGTGAAAAAACAAGGAATAAAATTATGTAAATTTTTAGAGCCGAGAAATAAGAAGTATGTTTTTACACTGTCTTGGTTTTACTACAAATGTGGATTTAAATTGATACCTTTTTTAACCTATTTCCACAAATTGTAGGAAATGGTATCCTTCCCAAGCAACGGCAGCTGATACATTACCAAGTATAAAGAGTTTGACTAAGGTGCAGCGTGAGCCTGGCAAGCGGGGGGTCAGGCGTCTTGCAATGTTAAATAAATTGTTTATGAAACAAATCACGGATATCATGTCTACTGGTACTGTGGCTATGGATATAGTTGGCCGCGGTATTGAAATATCTAAAGTTAGTATCAACATTTTGTAAGAATTGTTTGACTTATGACACATCTATGGGTAGTTTGAACTCTTGGTTCGCTCATGAATATGTCACATAACAATAGCCTTTCTATTGTGTCTGGATTCAGCGAGCCAACAGGTTAATAAGTTTTTACTTAAAGAAACCAGCTAAGCAGCTACTAGGTACTTGTTGGCAGTCATAAAGCTAGATACATTTAGAGAGTTAATTGGTCTTATATTGATAAAAAAAAAAAACTTTTGAACTCGAGAAATAATTCTTGTTCATTCTCTTGTAAGAATTAATTTTTATAAGTATAAGAAAGCAGCCTAGCCTAGCTTTGTTTCCAGAAGAATTTAAGTATTTTTTTTACATTTTAGGTAAAAGTTACTCCTGACATGCAGGCTGTGAATGTGTTCTGGGTATGCAAGGGCAATTCCACAGATGACGAGACAGAGTCAGTGCTCAACAGAATCGCAGGAGGCTTGAGACATGAGCTTTCCACTTTAAGGGTCATGGGGGAAGTGCCTTACATTATTTTTGTCAAAGGTATGATACTTATTTATATACTTGTTTGTGACACTCCTGGTGTTACAGGCGTCCATAGGCTACGGTAACCACTTTCCATCAAGTGGGCCGTAGGCCTGATTGCCTACTCAGTAGGAGCTCTGTTCCCGTGTGAATTTCGGGATAAAATAAAGCCTTTGTGTTGTTCTAGGGTCTAAGTAATCTTCATCCAAATTTCGAATGAGTATCAAACATCCATACATTCTTACAAACTTTTGCATATATAATATTAGTAGGACATACCTATATCCTAACTAATATTATAAATGTGAGAGTTTGTTTGTTTGTTACACTTTCATGCTATTTCTATCTACTGAACCAATCTTCCTGAAATTTCGCACACATATAGTTAGACGTATTGAGAAGAGCATAGGGTAGCTTTCGTCCTGGAAAAAACACCTGTTTCTGAGGGAAATCCACGCAGGTGAAGCCGCTGGCGAAAGCTAGTATATATATATATATGTATAATTTACATACCTATGTATTATCTATGAACCCTGTATCACGTATTGGTAGGTGTAAGACTGTAACATATATTTCCACTTGCTTTGTAAGGGATTGTCCATTAATCACATGATGTTTTTGAGTTATTTCTTATTTTTGTGTTCCGGTTTGAATGGTGAGAGAGGCAGTGGAATTAACTGGGTACTATTTTAATAATTTAAGTAATGAATCATAAAGAAATAGAACAGTGGATTGTAGTAAGTAAAAATATTTATAATATATAATTTATAAATTATAATATACTAGCTGTTCCCCGCGGCTTCGCCCTGCGTGGGACTCGGTTATATCGCGCCCAAAAGTAGCCTATGTTTGACCTCAGGTCGTTAACTACATCCCTACCAAATTTCACCACAATCGGTCCAGCAGTTTAGCCGTGAAGAGGTGACAGACAGACAGACTTTCGTATTTATATGGATGTATCCATTTTTCATCGGCAAATATTAATTTTGACTGCAACATTTAAATTGCTAGATCCGGCTTTACAGGCTCAGAGGAGGAAAGTCCTTATGTGTGTCTAAAAAGTATCATAACACTAGGTTGGTCTTTGTACAAGGGCAGTTTGTTTAGGTCCTCACTCTCACCTCATCTTTATTGTCAGACAATCAGGTGATTCAAACCTGCAATTTACTAGCCAAACTGGAAACAACTAAACAAAGTATGCTTTCCATGGGAATCGAACCCATGACCCCCAGGTGTACAGGCAAACGCCTTAACCACTTGGCCACGGAGGCAGTTGTTTGAAGGATAACATAGGTAGTGAAATTACTAGCGAGCGAGCTAGCGACACTAGAAATATCACATGCGAGTAAATAGACGTTACGGTTACCTTGCCCCTGCCTTTTGCGGGCCGTATGCTTTTCTACGAACGTATTTTTTTTTTTACGTATCTAAATAACTAGTCCGTAAGTAATTAAACGAGTAGATAGATTATCGAGGATAAGTTTGATTTTTTCGTGCATTGTTTATCAAAATGTCGCAATAGGAATGTCTAGATATATATTGAACGTGAACGACTTTGCATAAAAAATGAGCCTGTTGAGGTAATTATCAGGAACAGAGTTTAGTCCTGTACAAGATCTAAGTATGTCAAAAACTTCCGAATGGCTCGATCGACTTGTGTTCCTAGTTGCATAACTGGGAAACACACTGGACGAATAAGATTGTAGATGATTTCCGTACTTTACTCTCAAATCGATTGTGCGTATGCTTCAGAGCCCTGAGCACGCGTTTAATCATGGTCCTCATTTAGCCACCGTTCTAACCGAGCAACTACCGTCTGACCTCTGTGACCATTTTTACATGGAAACCAGACCGATAGGAACCGGGTTTGTTACGAGGCCAACACTGTCAGATTTTTGTCTTATCTGACATAGATATCATCCGAGACCAACGGCTTAAAGTGCCTGCCGAACCACGGAGGAGCTCAAGATAGAAAAATCTCTACCACATATAACAAAATATAAAAAAAAATTAGCGACCCGCCCCGGCTTCGATGTGCATAAAAACCTTCCTCTTGAATCACTCTATCTATTAAAAAAACCGCATCAGAATCTGTTGAGTAGTTTTAAAGATTTAAGCATAGATTTAAAAAATAAAAGGCGTTACTTAAAAGAGACCGCGCGGGATTCGAACTTCTTTGGATTTAAGCATACATCCCTATGTACAACAAACTATGTATACAAAGTCGCTTTCTCTGTCCTATATCCCTATATAGGGATAGAGAAAGCGACTTTGTTTTATACTATGTAGTGATATGACATCGGTAGAGTCTTGATAAGTTTTGGTATGGCTTAGGGAAATAGGGATTATTTTTTATATCATTATTCTAAATAAAGATGCTACAATTATATTCAATGATACAATAGTATAAAGCAGACAATAATTGCAATCCTCTTTGAG
Organism: Apomyelois bistriatella; assembly: GCA_947044815.1. Lineage (NCBI taxonomy): Eukaryota > Metazoa > Arthropoda > Insecta > Lepidoptera > Pyralidae > Apomyelois > Apomyelois bistriatella. Next base: position 4,159,754 of record OX345705.1, read on the forward strand.
TACATAAATGTGGGATTAACCGACACGTAAAATTGACATTCCTTTGTGTGAAATAATACAATAATTCATCTTCATTAAAAATAATGTTTTGTGTTTTATTCCAGCGTTGGACGCTCCTACTGTAAATCAGATCCGAATAAGTACTTGTTTTAATGCTAACTTACATATACTCGTATGTATTTTTCTACGGTGCAGTTCTTCAAGTACATATTGCTGTCTCATAGTAAACATTCTATGTTGTACAGCCAATGAAGCAAGCTAGGTCAATTCAGTCCAATTCTTTCTCTGCTTTGTGGCAGATTATTTCTTCTTCTATCTCGTGTGAATTATCAATAGTAATGTCATCTTTTTCAGGGCGCAAGGGTCGATTTTCTGTTTGTTAATAAAGCTATGTTATGACTTTATTGGTCTTTTGTAAAAAAATATTTCTCACCCTATAACAAACCAAGGAAATGCGGGTCACGTGTTCCTTTTAACTTTTAATCTTGTCATTAGTAGTTATGTTACTATGTCAATTTAATCGTCGTGTTATTATATTGTTTTGAAGGGTTAATCATTGCTTCTATCTCAGTGGTGTGAGGTACTTACGGTGTGAATAATAAAATAAAAAAAAACATATTACAAGAATAAATATCAGTAAGTACCTACTAACGTACTTGTCGGATGAAAAGTAATATTAAGATATATGAGTCTAGTACTTATGCTAGTTCATCTGCTAGAATCTCATACCTTAAAGGTGAGGTGTGTTCTAAACTGTCTACTTTTAAGATCTGCTCAGAAGAGAAACAGCTGAATCTACCGAGAAGAATACAATGATTCATCAAATATTACCCTGATATATGATGAATCATTGTATTCTTCTCGGTCGCAGCATAAAAGTCCTGTTGGACCTAAAAAAGTTATTCATTCAATTCAAAGTTCTGAGGAGTTAAAATATATATATATTTTTTATTTAATACTCCAACTGAGTTCAGCGATTTACTCAACGTGAAACCTATACTTAGGATTAATATCTATTTACTTTGTCGTTAAACCATAGCAGCAACCTTTTACTTTGAAAATCATGTAATCGCCTTAGATAAACATTTTATCCATTTACCTTCGACGCGCTATAAATTCAAGTCTGGATACAAGAAACGTCTGAAGTTCTGCACATATTTGCACGACCGAGACACTGATATCGATTGAAGTAAACAGATTTGGCTGTTTGTATGTAAATGATATTTTATCATGAATATTTGGCACCTGTTTACGATTATGAGCTCTATTCGGTTCGTAGTGCTTTTGAATGTTAAGTAAAAATTTGCGTGATGATCGGAAAGGATTGCCACAGTGGACTATTTTTTTTACATCACGTGATTCTAATGACACGTATTCTAGATAATCGGGAATATAAATGCTATAAAACAAGGTTTTTAATCAAAATCAAATACAAAGTAGTCTTTAGTAAGTAACACTTGTTATGTATATAGGTAAATAAATAAAGGCAAGACCTTACTGAAGTCGTTTTTGGGTTGCCCAAACACGGGTTTGGGCAGTTGGGATGGGCAGACGGCTGCCCATCTCTACGCCATAATACAATGCAAATGTAACATGTTCTTTTTGTTCATGATATTTTTCTTTCAGATAAACAAGAGTCGCACGTGGCAGACCTGGACCGTCGTCTGGCGGAGGCCGACTACGGCGAGGACTACGAGCCAACGGACGTCGGACACCTCATCAAGACAGAGTTCACGCTGGACACCAAGCTGTCACCGGAAATGAAGGTAAATTGACCCTTCTTTCTGTCAGTTTAAACTGTCCTACTTGAACCATGTCGCCTGGCGAAGGCTGACTACCTGACAACGGACTTCGAACACTTCTTCAAAACAGATGATACGCTGGATACCACTCTCTTACCGGAAATGTAACTAAAACTTCATGGTAAAAAGATATAGGTATATGTTTAGGAGGCCGCTTTTCTGACTACCATTTATTCGATGCGCCTGCTGTATTTGTCATAGCATAGTTACATCAAGACTTAGATGGGAAGCGGAATTAAAGATCTTAGGAGAAGGGATCGGAAACCTTGTTAAAATTAAAAGCCAGCTCGTTTTTTGCCCATACGTTTTAACAGGAACCGGCATTACGGTTCCGCTTAACCGGTATTTTTCCAAAAATATTGGTCTTAACCAGGTACCTACATATTTAGGTACCTTAAATCAACCGCTAGGTATATTTATTTTACCAGGTAAAAGACCGTTATTTATTGGGTCTGAAAAAGCCGGTTTCATCCCTATGTGTGAGTTAGTCACAGAATATAAAATAGAACTAAAGTAATTTAGTTTGAACTCAACGACCACTCAAATAAAACATTTCTCAAAATAGACAAATGACAAAAATATTGCAGGAATGTCCATAGAGCTGATGACGCCACTCTTATCACAAAGAATGAGCTAGGAGCTATGGATTCCATTGGAAATATTCGCTGCATTTATGTCAAGTGACTAGCGTAGCGTCACGTTATGAATGACTGCCCAAGTGCTGGTCACCCAATCATTCTTTTGACGCATACAATGAAGGCAAAATACATGTTCCATGTTATGGATGCTAGTGTCCCGTGGTTAAAACCCCCATTGTTTTTACAAACAATGTTATTCAATCAAAATAATCATACCAGAATAGAATTACTTGTACGTGATACGTAAACGCTACACATACATAAGTATAGACTTATTTTTAACTCATATTTAGTTTATGAACCCTAAGGAAAATGGGAGCGGGGTGTCGCGTCGTAATGATTTTGGAAGCGACTGAATGACTCTAATAATTTTTATAAAATTTTGAGAAATATAAAAAAACTGGGGATGATTTTTATCGCTATTGAAGTCTAGCTTCGTTCAATAAATATTTATTACCTGTACCTGCGGATTCATTCTAGTGGGACAAAAGTTTATTTCTATTTTCAATAACAGTCTCGTAATGTCCTTATTTACTCAAGATTACTTATTTACTTTATCCTATATCAGTACAATATTTTACCAAAATCGGTAGTTTCAACTTGCCAAGATACTAAACACATATCATTTATTAATTTATTTACCTTTATTACAATTATGTTATACAAGTAAGCAAAACTTACATTTCGCAGGGTTATTCAATTCAATTTATTTATTTTAGACAATTGTTTTATATGAAAAATCCATATTTGTTAGTAATTTGTTCTATCCTATGTTAGTAAATATTTGCGCGCGACGACGGTACGTTATGGGGTTGAATACAGATAAATACAATCCACTGACCAATTGTATTTTTCTGAAAATATAGATTACTAGTTGTCCCCCGCGGCTTCGCCCCGCGTGGGACTCGGTTATATCGCGCCCAAAAGTAGCCTATGTTTGACCTCAGGTTGTTAACTACATCCCTACCAAATTTCATCACAATCGGTCCAGCAGTTTAGCCGTGAAGAGGTGACAGACAGACAGACTTTCGCATTTATAATATTAGTATGGGTTTCGTTTACTATCTTCTTTTGGTAAGTAATAACAACATATGATTGTAGGCAAAAATAAAGAAATTGGAAGATGAAATACCAATCTTAGAGGAGGCTATACCAGAGATGACCCACAACATATACGGGCTGGACCACGCGAAGATCATGAACCGGCTGCTAGCAGCCAGGAAGAGGTCAAAAGATGCTTGGGTCAATTTGGAAGCCAGTCCGGTCATATCGTACAGAAAGCTGGATTGTAAGGAGCCAGAGCCTGATGTCACTGAGCAGAGGAAGCAGTTAGCGGACTTTTTGTTGAAGAGACAGGTAATAGTTTAAATGGAAATGTTTTGTTTCTACCGAACACAAGAGGAAGAAACCCTGGGTTAACTTGCGAGCCTGTCTAGTCGTATAGTGCAGGAATCCGGATCGTAAGGCGCCGGTAAATAGAAATGTTTTGTTTCTGCCGGACCAAAGAGGAAGGATACCTGGGTTATTTTTAAAGCTTGTCCGATCAAATAACACAGGAAGCCGGGTCATAAGGTGGCAGAGCCTGATGTCACTGAGCAAAGGAAGCAGTTAGCGGACTTTTTATTGAAGAGACAGGTAAGAGTTTAAATGGAAATGTTTTGTTTCTACTGAACTCACGAGAACCAGACCAGTTGGTCTGGTCATAAGAGCCTTAAGTAAAATCTGCGTGATATTTATACTACATCGCTTGTCTCTTGGGCTGGAGAGTAAAATATGGATATGCAATTCTCGTAGCATCTACTTTAAGCATTAGCAATTGAATCCCCATCATGGTGGGAAAGCACACAAATAATACATCACGTAGGATGCTGTTAGCAATATAATGCTAATACTTACGAGTCTGATAAAAGGCTTGTTTCCTCGTGCATTCGTAACTACAAAGATTACTTACTCTTCCTTACTTACTAAAATGACAATTTGTACCGTTTTGTATTCAAGGAAAAAATTATCTAATACTTCTACTAGATACCGCATTTGTGAAGCTGAGCATCTAAATGTTTCTCGTTAAGTAAAATATAAATACTGCGTAAAGCCTGACTATAATGATAGTGATTAGTCTGGGATAACTGCATACTTGTATCTAAGTTCTGTTTTACAAACAATCGTAAATGTATTAGATAAGAATTTAACTTAGCTGCATAATGCACTCTATTTGATTTATCTAGAAATTGATTGTATTGACCGATGACTCATAAACCTATTTTGTAGAAAAATCGTTGACTAATGCCAATCTAATCATGATAAGGAATATAGGTATTATGAAATACCTAATACAAAGCAATATGAATTTATATGATCGTTTTTTTTTTCCCGGGACACGACTTTCTCGGTATCGAATTTCATCTAAATCAGTACAGCTCTGTTAAAGCGTGAAGATATAGAGACAGACAGGAAGACAAACAATTATTATCGCATTTTATTACATTTTTACATTATATAATGTTGGGATTATGTGGAAGTGGCGCAGAATCGATAATAGTACCTACTAGTGGCTAATAGGGATACAGATAAATAATTATCTCTTGGGTAAGTCAGAGTTGGCCCTTTCAAAATTAAATTCTAAACAATTAACATCATTTGCAGATAATTCAAAACAAGTTAAACAAACAACTTCGAGATACACGCTCGGAATTAGAACTAGCTAAAGATGACGACTACGAAAGTGCCGTATACGAAGACGAAGAAGAATATTACGATGACGAAGAAGAATATGAAGATACGATCCGGTTTCAACCGGATTCAGAACTGGATTCGCGCGATAGACCTACGGTGGGATAATGTGCGTCTTAGAAGTTAGTAAATTGTTTATAACGTTTTTATTAGTTTTATTTGTAGTACATATGAATGAGCTCACAAACAGAATATAAAGAACGTGACGCGACGCAGCGATCGCAGCAGTCCTGTAAGAGTGTATCCTGAAAATTTCCTTTATTATTTTGCGAGTAGACAATAAATGAATAATGAAGGGCGCTGTTGTGATGTCTATTGTAGTGGCAACATTGTCTAAAATCGTTACTCAGATCTTATTTGCATTGACTTACGTAGCTACATATGAAAATACGCAATTTTATTTTTCGAATATGGATATAAGCAATGTTTTCACAGATTAGAATTAAAAAATATAAAAGAGAGAAAAAAAGCCAGATTGACTTTTTGTTACCAGTATCTTTTTATCTTAGATGCATTTAGAATAAGCTGCTCTTTGACATCACAAACAAGCGCTGCAATTTTAAAGTATTATTAAGTTGATCCAAAATCCGTTTTTACTTAGAATCTATAGTATATATAATAGAAAACAACCTAGTTTATCAAATTTCATTCAAACCATAGCTGAAGCACTGTGCGGTAGCTAGTTACTTTACTCATGTGTGTAGTTATTGCTAACAACACATACAGCATTAATTAATAATTTTGCGCTCCGGAAGTTTTGTATGGGGCTTCAACTGCCCCATACAAAAAGAAAGTCCCCGCGGTGTCCCTCGTGTTATTACATGTTCACGGTTTTTGCCAAAATCGCAATTTGATGAGTTGTAAGTATCGACCTATCGACTCGAATACGAAAAGAATAGGGGTTCATGGCGGTAATGTTATTCTAATACAGAGCCCTCAATACTTTTCAATCAAAAGCAAGCAATATGCTTTCCTGGGTTCTAACTATCTCTATACCAAATTTCATTGCTTCTGTGGTTTAAGCCTGACAAACAGGCAAATAAACAAAAATATAGTTAAGAGGTTAAAATAAATCACCGACATAGCAGATCAATTCGCTATCTAGCTCGCAGAATCGTTGGATGTTGAGGAAAAATTCTGAAAGTATTTTTTTCTTATTTTACTAAACGTTCTTTTAGAAAAGTTGTTTATTGTCACGACTCACGAGCTGTCTATGGTTTCAGTTTCTCGAATATTTTAAAATTCACGGTGTCAAGTATTAAATAGGTAAGTAAAACAAGTCAATAGAAAAATAGGTCAAGAAACTGATGATGATAAAGTATCCTGCATAAAACATTATTATTATCAACTTTTTTATTTATTATTTATTTACTGGTCAAGTTCAGGTCCGATACTTTTTATTTAGGTCATTATGATAAAAAGTTAATATGTTATTCCTACCATAAACAATGTTATCTCTATAATGCTCTTTCACCAGGGCAGGCAGAGCATAATAGGGACAGTGTCTTTATTGCATTTATTGCGGGCAACACTATATTTACTTATTTTTAGGGTAAGCACCAACTTCTTAAATGAATAAACGTGATGTCTGCACTATACTATACAATACTTATATAATGATAAACCTGAGCTCCGAAGCAACCCAGCTAAGGACTCAAATAGGAAAACGCTAAGATGAGAGAGAAAATGAAGTAAGTAAAAACACTAACAGTGTGACCATGATGTCTAAATCTATACATAAATGACCGTTCTTTCCCAATATCTAAATAATTCTATTTGCTTACTTAGTAGGTAGTATTAAAACATGATTATTTATTATTGAGGACTTCTCGGTTGTTTCAATATCTGTTTGTATAGATTATTTACAGATTGCATCCGAAACCAGGACTGCCTGCTTGCCTGTAGAATTTGTGTAGAATAGCTAGCTACCTTAGAAATTTGCTATTGCCTAACATGTTCACAGGTTCGGTACTAATTCAGTCTCAACATCATTCCGTTCCCGTGCCTACAATTTGTTAGAATAGACGTCGATCATGTTGCCAAGTCACGTTCAAAGGAAAACAATTTGGGAAGGCGTCGGATCGATTCCGTACATTGTGCGTGTTAGCGGATACATATACTGCTGCTTATTGTATTGCCATCTGAGTAATAAAGTTAATCCAGGTCTCGTGTAGTGATATCTGCGGGGTGCCCGGCGTGGCCGAGGCATGAGGGAAGCAAACCGGCCGGCGTTGGCCACCTGTTATCCGCGCGGTGGCGCGCGCGTGCCCCTCCCCGCGCCCCACCCCGCGCCCCTCCCCGCCGCCGGCACAGGCACCCTTGCGCGTTCTGCGCGCGCTGCACCCGTCCCTCCACTCATTCGTTCCGCGACGCGTCGTCTCGCCGGCCGGCTTCCGCTAGTTCACATTGCCCGGGCTCATTCTCACCGCGTCCGCTAACCGCATCGCACCCTCGACCGACCCAAACATGACGGAAAGCACAGACACCCCCGCGGCCGCAGCGCCTGAAAAGACCCCGACTGAAAATGGAACCACTGAGACTCCGCCGGAGGAAACCCCGGAGAAGGCGACCGAGGAGAAGGAAAAGGAGGCTGTACCTCCGCCCAAGGAGATGCGCGCGGTGGTGCTGACAGGCTACGGTGGACTGAAGACTGTCAAGATCCTGAAAAAACCTGAACCCACTGTTGGCGAAGGCGAGGTGCTTATTCGTGTCAAAGCTTGGTGAGTTCATTTGTTTATAATCATATTATTATTCTACCCTCATTTCGGTTGGATTCATACCTACATTTTTGCACATCATTATTCGTTAAGAAATATTAGTTCTTGTTTTACATATTAATTAAGCTTTATTAAAACTTTATTATTAATCACAATACCAATCCAATAAACCAAAAAATTTGTTAAGAAAGTATTCCCCGGTGAATCATTATCGTAGCTAACGAACGCGGCTGTACGTTTTGCGTGTAGGGTGTACCCAATTTACCCAATATTAGGTACTTCTCCCGTTTCGCTTATTGGGTTTCGCCTGCCTCATTAACATCTGCCGCCCGCACCTCTGTCTGAGATGCACCCGAGGCCGGCCGATTGAAAATTTCTGCACGCACACGCATTCACTGTCGGCGTGACACGCCCTGCAATCTACAACGGATTTACACTTCGACGGCCGCAACACAGCGGCTGCATTGGCTAGACTCCTGTCTGCATCAAGTTCATTTGAGCTATCGTTAAATGTCGTGTTCGATTGCCGATTTCGCCAGATCGTTGTTTATTCAAAGGAATATGGAAAATGTATTATCGGCACTCGGTTAAGTTGCGTTCGCGCACGCATGTGAGCACCGAAGCGCGGAGTTACGCAGCGCTCGATGGCTATAACAAATTGATGTTATTTTGTCACATGAAACCGATGTGAGTCGAGTTCGTGCGAAAGGGAGTTAAGCACTGACATTGTTCTTTGTTCGTTTTATCGCTCCAGTGCTTCAGATAATGCGGAGCCGCGTCAACACCGCGACACATGAGTTATCTGCCACTTTTCTTGTTAACTTAACTACTTACTGTACGTTGCAGTCTGCTGCAGTCTTAACTGTAAAAGATTTGTTTCGTTATCCTATTATGGGTACAATGACGACGTTTACAAACTGTTCCCCTTTCTGTTTTATTGCTTAAGTGATTGCAACAGACTTGAAAATAAGAAGTTTTTGTTTCTGTTTTTCTGATAAGTTATTTATCTTCATCTTGAAATGTTTTATTCAATTTATTTTTTCGTTACTTGTACCCAGTTAGGGTGTAGCAACATTTAACGATATTTGTGTAGATTTTTCGGCCTTTTTGGGTCGCCGAAATCGAAAATACGGAAAAACTCGGAAAATAAGCGTCGCACGAAAAATCTTCACATGACCAAAAGTGATGCTAATAATGTTGTCTACAACATGGGACAATAAAAAATGGGTGTCAATATGACGAGCGAAATCACTCCCAAGTCTTGCGCACCCTTTCGTAGGTATACTCTAACTGATTTTTCGTAACCATTAATACTAAGCAAGCATTTTTACCTTCCTATACCTATAAAAATACTTTTGTCCTAATCATAGACATAGTATGAAAAGATCAAAACCTATCGTATGAATTGTGGCCATAAGGTCCTTGGGATAAGATTCCTACGGAGCGGGCATCTGCGTATTCTTGAGTTTATGATCCAACTAATCTTAAGTTAACTGTTGATCTTTTTGAAGGAGACAGTGAAAAGCAACACTCAACTGACCATAGACCAATAATATATACATATATTGGCATGGCTTTGTTAAAATTTCAACTCCATATCATAATTGCGTAAAGTTATCGAAACTCTGATTGATAAACAATCTGCAATGCAGCGAAAGCTAGTCCTCCGTAGGTGCAGGAGGTGTGCAGGGCGCATCCCGCTGCGCTAAATATAGCGTGCTTATCGCCAGCTACTATGTAAATGACCGCGACATACTCCCCAGCTGCCGCGAAAATATGAACCGGCTGGACTCGACCGGTACCAGTACGGGTTTGCCAGAGACTCGCGAGTAAAAACGTGTGAGTTCCGCCCACAGATACTAGCAACTATTCCTATCAAATTCTTGAGACTATATTCCTTTAGAAGTGCGAAAAATATTGAAAAACCGCAGCAATATTTAGTGTGCACAATTCAGAATAAGCGTTGTAAATGAGGACCGCTATAACACATGAATGTTGTGAGAAGGATAAAGAAGAAAATTTGGAATCCTAGAACTCCTTCCTTTATTGTAATCAATGCAATAAGATGGAATAAGATCGGGCTGGCTGTATAGATAATTTGGAAGCCTATAAGGTATGTAATACAATAATATAATTATAACGATATACAAATGAAATACTCGTAGGAGCTTAAAAGTAGTAATATCGGTACAGCAGACAATTTGATAATTAGTTGCAAAAGCAACATTAATACCATACCTAATAAACCTAATCTTATAGAGATCACCCCTTTACCGTCTAAAATCTTAACACTGTCATATATTTTCTCACGATACAAATCTGTTATAAATTGCCGTAATTGTATCAAGTTCAAGGATAAACAGTTCAGTTTCAACCGTTGAACTAGGTAGATATCATAGTTTGTTGACCCACAATTAAATAATCATTATGTAAGGCCGTCCAATGTTTGAAATATTACGCGTCTACGGCGTCTACCTATAGCATGTCAGTCAGTCACGCAGTTACGAACTACAATATTTGTATATAGTGACCATTCTTTTTTACGAAATAGGATTTTGAAAAAAAAAGTAATTTAATAGCAGACACTTTTAGCTTTCTTTTAGGATTCATTGTGCAACATTAAAATAAACAAATCGCTTAAGTCAATGACGCTTGTCAGTTAATAGCGTGCACAACAGTTCTTTGTTTAACAGCGCTATTAATTTGATGATATGGAACAGTTACAGAACGAATCCTTCCCATTAACGAAGCGTGGATCAGTTCATCTGTGGTTCATCGCTTCTCCCTATCTTGTTTTTGTTTCGTTGAAGGGATCAAACCAATGAATAACGCACCATTATTTTCAATTAGGTCAAGTCAGTGTCGGCATGAGGCGTCTTCCGAGAACAATCGGAGTACTCACGCCTTCTATAAGTGCCTTTCTTTTTTCCGAGAGTACTTAATTACATGTAGAGATAAACACTGGATATGAAGTGTGATGGTCGAGAAAGATTTGTCTTGAATTACGTAATAACATATATTAAACTTATGGAACTCCTTACCAATTTTTTTTTAAACTCTGTAGATATCATCTCCGAGTCCTCTTCCGTATTTCACTTGTAAAGGATTGGTTTCAGACAAAAAAAATTAGGTTTTGTAAATCCGCAGAAATCTATTTATCTTCCGTGACATAATTCGCTTTCATTTCTTGTATCGAAATGTTGGCGTTAATTGCTTACATCCTTTCCTTTGTTGGCGTATCAATTTAAAGCCTAAAAATAGCGGCGCCCCTCGTACACTGAGACCGGGCTCTATGGTATAAAGTGCAGTATTGTGCATTTTAATGGGCTCCGAAGCCACATAAGATGGGAGAGATGAATTTGTTTATTACCCTCTTCCTTATTGAGAGCGTCTGCGTGAGATAGGTCTCTTCCTATGAGTCACTAGAAAGTAATGTTCTTGAGCTAACTCGATTCGAATAACTCGCTTCGTTGGTGTACCTGACTGCAACGATCGAGTGGGTGGACTTGCTTGCAATGTTGTGCAGTCTAGGAAGATGCCTGTATATAGCACTATCTAAAATAAATCTTTCCATGGATGTCTTTATTATAGCGATAAAAACATTGGTTGTGGAAATGTGATAACATGCATTTTAACAAAATGATCTGTTTATAGCTATTAAACGAACTTTCTTTTACATCATTCCATAGATGTAATCATATATATTAAGCTTCAATTGCCTTTCTATTGAATACCCCTATCCTATCTCAATCGCACACCAATACAATGAAAAATAAGTAGCATTAGTTTCGAATCGTTATGGTTGGATACGTCACAAAATGATACTTTAGTAGTTTTTGGTACCCAGCATCTAGTCTATTAAGCTATAATTTATATTTACTATATAACAATACGGATTCGTTCAGTGTAACAATAACAGAGCCTGTTATTATGTTTTTATAATAATGTGTTATCGTTAGCATGACCTGTGGGATGCAGTCCATCATCCATCAATCAATCACAATGGCAGCCCATGCGTGTATTCGAGTCTTCAATGATAAAATGCTGTGCATACTTTTATTTGAATAAAGGAGATTCAATTATGACCCTACCCTAAGAAAGTAATGTTATAGTTAAATAGTTCTTGAAGAGCTTTTATTTTATTGATTAGATAGTTTTGCGCTCTTCCACTGACTCTTGCTATCTATTTATTTATTATTTAACTAACGAACTGTACTGCGGTTTTCTCCTTTCTATTTTTATACTGCTATTAAACTGTGAAATTCTTTCCTTGACTACTTTGGTGACATCGCGTTGGAAACACCGATGCTTGTAGTTTGACACTAACGTGAACTAAGACATATTTTATACTTAATGCGTGTATTTTATTGTGTACTAGTGACCCGCCCCGGCTTCGCATGGGCATAAAAACCTTCCTCTTGAATCACTACATCTTCATCATCTTTAAAAAAAACCGCATCAAGATCCGTTGCGTAGATTTAGAGATTTAAACATACATAGGGATATAGGGACAGCGAAAGCGACTTTGTTTTATACTATGTAGTGATTGGTAGGGCTATCATGTTATGCCGCATAAAGTTGCAAGATAATGCCTAGCAAAGAGATGCCTGTTGTACTAAAGGTCATGCATGATTGTAGTGCAATAAACTGTAAATAAATAATAAAGACACAATTGAATTACAGCTAAGGGCCATGCGTCACGATCTCATAAATTTTAGGTAAATATATGAATCTTTGATGAGTAAAAACAAAGTTATTAGTTCTAACTGTGACTCATGATACAATGGTTGTGCTAAAATACAATTGTATCGGTAACCGGTAGCATGAATTTTTTATATTCATTGTATATTTAAGAGGACCCCTATTTGGTTTAATTCTAAGTGTGACAACAATACCCGTTATGATTTTTAATTGTCATTTTGTTTCATACGAGTACCTTAACTTTTACCGTCTCTACTTGTAAAATAGTTTGCTTCAAAAAAATGGTTCAGATATTTATTAATTAGCGTTATCTAAACCAGCTGCCATTATACCGTGGTGACAGCGATAACATTTATAAATATATTAGCGAGGTGGTACAAAACCTTTTAATTCACTTTTAATGGTTACTTGCTGTGCTTGATAGTTACAGTGACTGCAAACAATAATGTCTCTAAATGCATTTTTGTAATGTAAGGTCAAGGTGCACGTGTGGCGGGTTTCTCGTAGGAAGTTGGAACATGTGCCGTTACCGAGTCTATAAAATCCTTCAACAGACGGCAGATGCGGCAGGCGGGGTCCCGGCCGGTCCGACTGCCGCCCGCGGGTACACTGTTCGCAAAGTCAATGAACTTACGAAAATGTTCCTTCGCTTATTGTGACCATAATCGAATCAGCTCACTCTATATGGTAGTAAACACGTCGCATACCTTTAACTTTTTTGACAAATAAAAAGGCCATGACAAGTCACAAATCTCCAGAATGTTCATCGCAAACTTCTGGAAACATGAATATTGTATCTGCGTCGTGCACATTTAACGTTGGTACCTACTAGGGCATGCAGTTTCATAGATTTTCAGTTTCGAAATTGGCTTATGAAATTAGGTTGATTAGTTTCGAAATTTCGAAATTTCGAAATTCAAGGAACACCTTTGTAATGGAATATGACAACGTTTGTAAAACTATAACTTTGAGCGTTCTTGGGCCCCATCAGCATCTTTGGGGCCCAAGTCAACGCGCTCGGCTCTGGCCTGGGCCTGAAGATCACATGGCAGTTGCTCCGGAAAGGCAAAAATCTCCAAATCTAAATGAGAAGAATAGAAGAAGCAGAAGGAATATATTCAAGAATAGGACGCCACCGCAAAAAGTGCGCAGGAGCTTCGCATAACTCCTGTGACATGTGGGCAAGGACTGCCGTGTCCGGGGCGGGCACGGTTAAGAGCTAGCCCCAATACAACGCTAAAAGCTCCTCTTCGCCACGTGGAATGTTGGCACGCTAACCGGACACGCGAGGGCCGTAGTGCTTTTGGAGGACTTCCGGAATGTCGTCTTGGAAATGAAACGCTTCAGAGACCAATTGATGGACTTGACGAGGCGCGTAGGGAACTATTAGATAATGTTGTCCCGCTCGGGGTGGGCCCGGTCTACTATTGCGATCTCGTGGGATCTGAGGCGAACTTTAAGCGGCTAAAATAATTCTCGCATCGGTGGCATAAAATCCGAAGCGGCCTCGAGAGGGGCATAACTTAAAAAGTAGGAGCACATCAAGAAAAATGATACAAGAAGACAAAGAAGACGAAGAAAAAACTGAAACAGGCAAACTCAAAGACCTAGAAGACAGAAGCTGGCCTCAGGCCGAGAAGAAGGCAAGTGAGGCGTACGTGTAAACGTAAGATGGGGGAGAGTTATTAATATGTAATGGTTGCATAGATAGACGAACACTTTAGAGAACTTGTACTCGACTGGAAAAAGATGCGAAATGCAAGTACAGCGCACTCTCCCGAGATTCGGCTCGTATAACCGAGAGGTTGGTAGAGCCATGGGAGGTGGAGGGAGTTATGGACTTGACGGTGCTTGTTGAAGGGGTTACGACTTATGATAAGTGCCTACGCGCCACTAGTGGCTTACCACCATCTCTTAAAACCATGCAAGAACGATTGAGTAAGACAGATGTCGCCTTACATCACGTAGCGCGCTGTCCCGCTTACTCACTGCTCTGGCCTGAGCCTGAAGATCATATGGCAGTTGCTCCGGCACTCGTTCTTGCATGGTTTTAAGAGATGATAGGTGGCCACCAAGTTGGTCGCAGTGACACAGATTAGACGGCATTCTGGAACCTACTTGAAGGTGTGCTGTGTGAAACCCCGTTGTCGCAGGAGATAAATCCATCATTAGGCCTATCCTTCTGCACGGTAGTGAGGCATGGCTCGTATTTGAACGGCACAAGCAACAGCTGCGTGTCACGGAAAGAGATGAAAATGCTGCGGTGCATGTGTGAGGTATCTCGGAAAGATCGCATTAGAAACTCCCGCGTCCGGGACAGCCTTCATGTACGTCAGATAGCGGATAAGCTTCAGGAGACGCCTTCGATGGTAGGATCACGTCTTGCGCAAACCGGCAAGCTACGTTGGGAACAAGTGTCAAATGAACAAGGCCATGCTGCCTTCCCCGGGGCCTGGTAGAAGGGGCAAACCCAAAACGATATATACGTGCAACGGCGCGGGATATGCGTGCAAATGGATTCATCAACAAGGATACCAAGAACCGGGCAAAGTGTAGAAAAAGTAAGTAAGCGGACCCTGGGCTTTAAAAACGCTAGGATGATGATGTGAAACTATAATGAAAGCGTTTTATAATACTAAAAAAATATTTTGCTATAAAAAAAATATTTCGAAATTTCGAAATTTAAGTTTCAAATTTCGAAATTATGTGGCAAGCAAATATTGTCCGAAATTTCGAAATTATGAAGTTTCGAAATTTCGAAATGCATGCCCTAGTACCTACATTATATTAGTATTGATTCTGGACAAGATTATCATTTCAGCGAGTGTTCGGCAACCTACTGAGATCGTTTTATTTCTGCGTTCATGTTATCGTTACATTAAGTTCGCTATTGGTTTCTGGATAGCTAAGTAAATTGAATTGGAAAATCCCGTGACTCGATCCTCGCATGAAAAAGGGGTGTGGTTGCGTTAGTGCTGGGCGCCGGCTAGGTGGTGTGCGTCGCACTCGGGGGGTGAGGGTTGCGAGTGCTCCTGTAATGTCTGGCGGGGCGGGGGCGCGGGGTGCGGGTGGCGGATCAATACGGCGCGTCCCACCACCCGCGCGCCGCTCCGCCGTCCGCCTGTCCAATCTCCGCAGGCCCTACGTCTTTCAACGCCAATGCTTGTTTTTTTTCCAGCGCCCAAACAAGCTTTTCGATAAATGAATAAAAGCATATGGTAGAATTTTTTTCGGTCGCCTAGCGGAATTCTCAACAATATAATAAGTATATCCGACATTTTTTTGTGCCCATGCTCGGATTTCACTAATCCAGCTATTTTGTGGCAAACAATGTGGTCTTACACACGTACCTGTTGAATGTCTAGTAATGTGATCGGTTACAGATATTTTGAAAAATGTGTTTTAACTTTTAAGAAGAATTCCAGTGGTAATTTCAAAGGCGCAGGTTTATGGGAGGGCATTAAAAATTAAGCCATCTTAAAAGGATTCGCTCGGGTGTTGCCGGATGTGTGGTGTGATGTTTGGGTCTAGGTAGAAAAACAATATATTTTTTATACAAAAAGTAGGATATTTCATAATTACTCTTAATTAATTTATTTAAGTTTTTGAATATTATTATTTTTTCCGCTAACTTATACCCCACTCATCATAGATTATACCTCTAATAATAATATAATATGATGTCATGCTGTGATATATTCATATGATTTATCAAAAGGGATTCACAGTCACTTGCATTTGTGAAATGTCCCGTAAATCATGAACGTGTGGAATTCCTACTTTGCATATAAATTGCAAAACCCTTCGTTGAATATTTGTTCTTTTATCCAAAAGGCAGGTTTGTGTGTTACTACATGTAGCTAGTAGTTACCAAACAGTGAAAAAAAATGGACGAAGGGATTTTTACTAGCATAACTTTTGTTTATAAACGTCGGTACAAGTGTAGGTAGGTACCTACCTATACCGACGTATCGACACAAAAGTATACTATTTATTAAAAAAATGCAGACTCGTTGACTTGTTGGAAAATGGAATGTGCGTTTATTAACTATAGGGTGGTTATCTCCAAAAATTTTATAAATTTAGATTCGTATGCAACCATGAGATCTCAGAGACTGACGTGGCTTAATTTTTCCTTTAATTTAAAGGTAAACGGCTGTGCTGAATTTCATAGGATACTCTTCAAAACAGGGTTGTGCGTAATTGTAATTTGCAAGTTGTGCATACTGTGCATGGTCAATTGATCCTGTAACCCACACTATATGATGAGTACGTTTATTAAATGTTTTCTGACAAAAATAATATTTTTGTTTATTGTGGATGCGGAAACATCTGATAAAATGTTGACCATTTCTATGATAATTTTGCACATGTTAAAAATATCTTTGATTAAGATCCGCACACGTCCAGTCAAATGTTTTGCACAGCGAATGGTTTTTAAATTAAAAGTAGTAAGACTACGCTAAGCACACCTACCTACAGGCATTAATTGAAGATCCTAAAATAGTCTGAAGATCTCATCATACTCAATCATACACTGTAAACATTGTTAAGCATCTTAAAATGATCCCTTAACGACTGCCACTTGAATCTAGTCACTATAATTCTGTATAGATAGTAAAGAGATAAAACTTATCATAATTCACACACGAAACTCCGTAAGTCTCTAAATAGGGCCTTGCAAAAACAATTCTGCAAAATATTTATCGCTTAAATCCAAAATAAATATGGTTCAGTATCGAAATAAAAGTAAAGCAAGTATTTGAGAAGTAATTAATAACAGCGTCAAGTCATTCGAACATCGTCACGCGCACAAGTGGATGAAAAATTAGCACATGGCTTAGTAACTGCTCTTTCGAAGTCGTGATCCGCGAACATGGCTGGGAGCCACGTACGTGCTTAGGGTTCACATTGCCGCTTCAGCAACGTCAATCTATATTTAGTTAGGTAGGAAAGGCCACCCTTCATATCGACGATACGCCCTAATATGCCCCAAAGTTCCGACACCTTTTTGCCTTGAAACTCCATTGGTATGACGCAGTGATGTCTTTTGATGGATGTCGATATACTTAATGTTTGATATAGTTTTATTCATTTAAAACTCGTCAGGCGGCTTCATCTTTCTTTGGTTTTTCAACATTTTTTACATCTTCGTTTATAACAAAACTAACATCATTTTCGCAACAGTTGTGTATATTTTTGTGATCCTACATATTGTTAGATACACAGAGATAAACGAAAGGAAAACAGTTCTTATAGTAAATATTTACTCAGTTCATTTTGAGAATACGGTTAAGAGGGTCAGAATCTTATTTTCCTTAAAGGTGTTTTATGTCTCAAGATAAATTTGCTGGTTCAGCCTTTTATTACACGTAAGTAAATTAATAGGAATTGTGAATTAGATCTTGGACATAGACTTGTTTATTTGGTTGCATAAATGTGGACAACCGAACTTACATCTTATAAATAATATCGTCAATCTCTAATCCACAATTCGGTTATCATCAAAAGTTCTAGAGTCTATCTTTGAATATTCATATCTAATATCGATAAAAATAAACATCCATCACTATGCGAGTGATTTTCCGTTTATGAGTAAACGGAGAGTAGGTCGGCATGTCGCTTGTTTTTTTGTCGCCCGCATATGTGTAGAGTAGAGGGTCGACTACTGTTCTACGTTCTACGAGTGTTAAAGCACCCCTTGGTAATCACCGTATTTTCAATGGAATGTTTGTTTTGTAGTATCAGTCTGTAAAAACTTCCTCATTTTTTAACACAATTAGTTGTGTGTTGTGATGCACTTACGTACGATACTTTAGGTTAATCTGCGAACTGTCTTATTTTTTCACATCTTAACTACGTCAGTGTTATTATCTATTCTGTCTTAACTACTCTTTTCCCATTTAAAAGATACTTCATACAGATATTGATGGTAGGTACCTACCTACCCTAGTAAAGGATAAGTATATTATTATTCGTAGGATAAAAAATCAAAGGATAAAGGCTGTTATTTAGTGCCGAACTTTATTAGTCTTGCCCGGGTGGAGCTACAGGCAAGTTATACATACAATAAAAATACGTATTTTCCCTGTTTCTACCCAAAGGTCTATCAATTAAAATTGTAGTCTGTTCCTCGCTTCTAATGCAAATTGTAAAAACTTAGTTAGAAGAGGGATTACACTGTTTTAGAAAGGTATTTCCGTTGATCAAAAACATGGAACCAGTCCATTTACCTCAGCGTACAAAGAGGGGTGGTTTAACTCTATTAATTTGACCCCTGTCTCTTTCTGGGCCGCCAAGATGTTTAGGTCAGACATCTTCTGTCGCAGGAATTCTCCCTCCGTCACAGACGTACTTAATAGTACTAACGCCTCCTCTTCATAGCAAACATTTTTTGAATATTTTTTATTCAAAAAATGTTTGCGAGTTTTTATTGTAGACATTTAATTAAAAATCACAAAACATACGTAGTGTTTCTGTATATGCAATTTCCTCAGATTTAACTACTTTGATAAATTATAAAAAACTGCAAACTTTATATCGTCTTTATTTGCTAAGGACACATATTCTTGTACAAACAAATACCTTTAGATGTTTATTCTTATTTCTTTTATTTCTTCTCAATGTTTAAACTACAAGCATCCCTTATTTGTTTTCATTATCTGTCTACCGATAACGTGCTTGTGAAAAAAATATCAGATAATAAAAATTTCAAGAAATAGCTTTTACCAGAAAACGGATGACTTTAAATTTTGACGGCATTTATTTCTGTTCTATTTACGATGAAAGTTATTATTCCTCGAAAGTATCTCCTATGGCAAAATTTTGCAAATACATGTTTTTTTAAATTAATTTATGTGTACGGTCTACAGCATTGATAAAAATGATTTATTTTTCAGAAAATATACTTGTACTTAAAAAAACACTTTGGATTTGCAGCAAAGTACGTTAGTACTATTAAGTATTCTGTGGCAAAGTAGACTAATGTGTATTCACTATTTCTAATTCACTTTCGACAGTTCAGTCATAAAATGGAAACTTTCATCACAAAAGGGAAAAACCGAAAATGAAAACGTAAATGCTTTCGCCTCTCTGAGCCTCAATACTTACAAACGGAGCTATGAATGAGTAGTTAATTTGAACTTGCTGTGAAGCAGTTCAATTCAAAATCAACGCGTAATCGGCCTTTCAGATAATTGCTCTATTTATAAATCGAATTTTTATCTTCGGTTATTTTAAAAGTATCTATGTTTATATGGAATATAGGTTACAACAGTCTTTATTTTCATTATACCCAATGAAGATTCTTTGTTAAAATCTTTAATTATATCAAGATTTTATTCGGTTTCTTGTAACTTAGACATAAATCTTGTATTTTAACAGTATTTTGTGTTTGGTTTCGCAAATTCTTTTAACAAAACAATGCCAATAAATCCCCTTGGTCGATTAAGCTAATCAGTCGCCCCAAACTTGACGCTTGGTCATCTGTTTGTAGATGGAATGCAATCTCACTTCCTGTCCTTAACAATTAGGCTGGATGACTCCGCCAGTGCCTTATCATCGGATGTCATCAATCTAATTAATTTTATAGACCGTTCTTTAGCTCGTTTAATAGTTTTTCCGTTTTAATCATCATGTAAAAGTACTTCGCTCGTTAACCTAGAAAACTTGTGTTGAATCTTGTCGCTGTAAACATTAACTTCCACTTTAATAACATTTTAATAAGCGTCATTGCAGTGTGCTTCAATTAAAGTATTGCAGTATGGTTTTCAGATGCATACATCGACAAAGAAGAGTTCAAATAGCAATGAATTAATAATCTTTTAACAAGTAGTAGGTATTCATATCCCTTTTAATTATGGTCAGGTAATAAAACCAACGGATACATTCTATTAGATGCATACTCCTAGTGGTAGTTAAACATCAATTGCAGACTAGACAGTACGAAAAATGTACAAAACGTCATTAAATATGCAAACTTCATTTTAATTATAATGAAGAGCCACGGTTACACACGGCTGCGATCCGCTATGGCTCATCACTGGACAGATAGGAAACCGATAGTGTGTCATATTGTGTCCTGAGTGGACCGCTAGCCGGATATTAACGCGTTTTTAGAAAGCACCTGCATTGTTGTTCCCGAAACTATCGGAAGTACGAGTATGTTAGCCTCGTTGTAAACTCCCCATTTAGTTTGTAGTTTAGACGAAGACTAGCTAATGCAATATATCATTCCATACTTATATATCATCTAAGTTATTTAACTTAAATTTACTTATGTTTTTTGGCTTTTCGTGTCTGTTTTGTAGGCCTATTGCTGACTTGGTACCTACTACGGAGTATGCTTATCTTTGTGTTCGAGTTCCTCTAAAGTTTTCTTTTAGTTTAATTGTGTCAGGGTTTCATGTAATGTTTGGTCTATTTGCCTTTTGTGGGCTATAAATTATGTAGTTTATATTGTGATATGATGTGACTGTAGTCACGCTACCCGTTTAACATACTGGCACAATTCCTTTCTCCACGCGACACGTTTTTTTTTGTAAATACCTTGTTAATGGCTGTTGATGTTTGCGGACTATTTAATACTAATGTAGTTTTTAATGTTAATTCTAGTAAAAGATATGAATTTATTTACGAACGAACACTACATTACACTCTGCAGAAAATGATTCATCTGTATATTCTAATACTAATGATGCTACAACGTCAATAAAGCAATAAGTCATAATATGTTTCCTACGTCCTGTGCCTACGATAATAGTTACAGCACAAATAATATTGTACATTAATACTCAATCCGTGTCAATTGTGAATACAAATGATTCATATATTACGCGTACGAGGAAATTCCATTCGGCGGCCGTACTTGCGGTGCATGAGCTTGAACATAAATGAGTATTTCTACTCGCAGTACTTGTACTATTATAACTATGGCTGCTGTGGATGAGTCATATGGAATGCTAGCATACTAATTAAACTCTAACAAATTGTTAGGAGTAGGTAGTTACAACTGGGGCTCTAGTTGATAACTAAGTGAAGTACAACGGCTTACACACATACACTAATTAATACATTTAAATCTTTTGTTCTATGGGTGCTCTTATCTCTTTTCCGCAACTATATCAAATCCCATCATTTATTTGCCAAAATACAGTGGGGAAACAAGTGTGAAGTTTTAGTTTCCTTTCGATGTGTAACTAAAATGGAAACACTTAATTCTTAAGTGGAGTCAAGGCTAACGTCTATGTCTTTTAATAGAATATTCCTTTTCTCGAAAATTTCTCTAGAACAATGGGAATGTTTCCCCTCCTTTAAAAAATTGCAGGACATGGGAACGTTTTGTCGAGCGGTATAAAAATAACTGTCATTAATTTTGTCATGCACTGTTTATTTCGGACTCAAAATGAAGTCATACTTGACATATTTCCCAGTTGAGTTTTACTTTATCTTGAGCGAACAAGTAGCTCGCTGATTTTAACTGAGTTTCAAGGCCTTTTCATTAACTTTGACGCTTAATTGGACCCAATTAGTACGGATTACGTATGTTTCAGAAATTCGTTTCAGGCTTTCTCCCTACTTTAAATTACATTGACGTTATTAGGGTACTCTAATAAAGCTACGGCACTTATTGATATTTTGGGAGTGTTTACCCAAATGCGGAAGCGCAGTCCTAAACAGATAGCTGTAATAATAGTGTGCGTTCACTGAATATCAACTTAGCCGGTTTAGTGACTATTGTTAGATAAGAACTGTTAATATACGTTAGTATTTGAAACAATAACTCGGACAGATACTTACACCAGACGACTCTAAACAGGTCCCGAAGAAACGGAAGGAGAGGGTTTAAAGTTATATTGTGGAACACTCTCTGCATTACAATCGCGCTCATGTAGCCAGACGCAGTCGTGCTCGAGAATATATAAACTTCGCCTCGTAGTCTCTCTCTAGCTTCTTCGATAACTACTTTAAATTGTTTTTTGTTAGTATAACATTCTTCTTTTATTGGCTTATAGGCCGAATAAAAGAAGTGGAAAGTGAAAGCATTACACACATCAGCTCTGATCGGTGAGCAGCATTTTGATGTTAATGTGGGTTGACATTATTTCACGTTATCGTAAATTTTATTTCTAGTTTCTATTATTTTGCTTTAATTGAGTGGTACAAATAGTAATCTTTACACTTCGGCTATTGATTTTTAGATTAAATGCCTTTTAATGCCGTTTGTTAGAAAACCCGGTGAAGCCATTTATTTGCATTAAATACAGGCAGGTATTATCAAAGAATTTGGTATCGCGCGCGGCTTCTAGGCATTTTTTTTTAAATCTATGGGTATTATCATAGATAAAAAAAAATTGCGTCAGAGAGACCGCGCGCGATTTAACTTCTTTGGGTATTATAGTTATTTGTCAATTACATATTTGTCAAATCGGGTAGTTTTACACAGCAAGTGTACAAACTCTTCTCACCACAACGATTTCTCGGTAGCATCCTCAGCTTGTTGTTACGTTGCTCAGGGTCTTCATCC
Organism: Apomyelois bistriatella; assembly: GCA_947044815.1. NCBI lineage: Eukaryota > Metazoa > Arthropoda > Insecta > Lepidoptera > Pyralidae > Apomyelois > Apomyelois bistriatella. The sequence continues at coordinate 4,182,867 of OX345705.1, forward strand.
CTTCTTTTTCTCTACTTCACATTGTCAATAATATAATCCCCGTTAGCCCGTCAAACTTTCAAGACAAATTTATCTTGTCGAAAGCGAAAGTACACAGTTATACATTTGTTTGACTGATGTTTATAAGTAAGGTGTTGTGTTGTGGTGTGCGTCGCGCCGCGCCGTTGATGATTTCGCTGAAATGCATTGGAACGTGACGCCCAACAACTTGTGCAAGTTCCTTGACAGAGCTCAACGCGGCACGGATTTTTGCGGCAACTGCCAAGTAAACAAAACATTGGCCCATCGTTTCACTTGACTTAACTGTTCAAACAAACTCTTCAGCTTTATTATATTACTATAGGATAGTAGATATAAGAGTAGATATAGCGATAATAAGTTCTGTCATGTCAAGTTACAATTCAAAAATAGTAGCGTAACTTCCGTCGATTTTTATCGATTCGGCAGTCGCCTAGTCCGATTGCTCACCTCATCGGTGCTTGAACCGTAACTATAACCCCGGTTGTGCCTAGGGCCGCGTCATCGACGTCGCGACGCCGCGCCACCATGACGCGCCGTTCCTCCTACCCCACCACAATTTAAAATTACCCCGAACTGGGGTGTTCACTCATTAAATCGATAATTTTAAATGTCCAACTCATATTGTCAATACACACGTGCTGGTTGCAATCCACAAGAATAATTAATTCAAAAGTATTTTCTTCGTCTCATTCGGCTGCTGCAGAGATGCTTATTAAACCGGAAAGTTATTCGGATAGCGTGAATAGATATTGTACTTAATACGAACTATGCTAATCGCATTACTGTTCGTGAGGGTTCGAATTGTCAGATCGATCGACCCTAGCAAATGGCACATTTAGCCCTTCTTTCTGTTTGATATAAATGTAAATTGACAAAAATGCAACACGTTGTTTGGCGAAACAGCTTAACAGCTTCGAGATCTACGAGTTTTTAACCGTATGCGTTCTATTTTTTATTCAGCATAAAAAAATAACATATTATTAATAACAAAAACTAAGTAACGAACCCTCGAATGGTTTATATGGGCTCCGGTAAGTTGTCATACTTACTACAATTGCTTCGGAATGGAATTTACTCAGTTGGTATTTATATTATTTTGCAATAACCAATTTTTTACTTAGTTCAGTTTAAAGTTTACGTATAAATATTTAGGTATTAAAAAAAAAAAAAAATTCTTTATTCAGACAAATAGTCCATTGAGTGTTAGTAAAGTAATTAGGATAGAAGCGTTTGTGATTATAACCTAACATGTTAAGTGGTGTGGTACTAAAACACTGTTAGAAAATTGTTAGGGTGGATTTGTTAAATTCTTGTGATAAGTAGTAGCAGCCTAGCAGCTGATATTCTTATCGGTAAGTTTCATGAAAACGGCAGGGTAATTAAGATAGCCGAAAGAGGGCAGGGTTGACGACTTTATTCGGTTCGAGTTGGTGGCCTTTCGAGGAACCAGTCGTTTATCGATTCAAAGCAGCTTTGTCTTTAATATTCACATACTAACTTATTAAAATGAAGTTTTAGTAGTCTAAGTAAGAAATTTATAGTTTTAATCGGTTTATATTATGGATTTTACAGTTTAATAACAAAAATACTTTACCTGGCCAGTGACGTGCGCGTAACGAACTATTGTTGAAGAAGCCATTCAAGTCAGTTGAATAATCGGTCAGGTAGCGTGCGTAAAATTCGATACGAGGGGCCGGAGATTATCACGGATTAACATTCCTCCCCGCCGATATGGTCCCAGAGCAGTCCTCGATAATGTAGGACAAAGCTTTTTTCATAATAAAACGATAGCGCCCGCTCCCAATTTATCCAATAAAACATATGCGGGCGTTGTCGCAGGGACAGTGAGTGCGGTGACTGACTCCCATGTTGTAATTATTCAGAATTATACAACTCGGATAGTATTAAATATCAACGATGAAGTATCCTTGCCCCTTCCTACAATCCAGTTTTCATCTTATCTACCGAACGCCCAGCATCCTATGTTGGTAACTTAATTTAGAAAAATGCTATATAACAGATTAGACGTGATTCATTCATTGTCAGTAACTTTATGTGCGGAAGTCGGAGTATAAATTAGTCGGCAAATAAGCAGAGCAATCGGATCTGATTCACGCTTCTTACGAATACATCGGTATTTCACAGGAATTTACTGTCTATGAATAAAAGGCACTTGTGGGCATACTTACGTAACGCACGCGCACCATGTAAATTGCCGCTAAATACTACTGCGATTATTTTCGTCTGAATACAAAGTGGGCAACTCTAGCGATGTTTATGTGGATTAACCCAAAATTCACCATTACTGTCGAATCGTGATTTAATCGTAAACATACTCTAATTTAGGTTTCTCACACTACTAACAGAAATGTGTACTACAATTCCTGAAAAAAATGTGCTGTTCCTATACTAAAATCAGAATGGCTGGAATTTTAGATTATTTTGAAGTAACTTAGTCCTAACTCCGGTGGAAACATCTAGTAGATAATAATAATATTACAGGTATATTAAAAGTAAGTTAGATAGGGTGTTTGCATGCGCACTAGACCTCCAAAAGTCCACAAAGGGTGGAAAGAAGGGATGTAAATCCGATACAATACAGTAGTCATAGGTACAAATTACCTAATCTATTTGTAACACCCTATGCACAGAATAGATATATGACTCTTATTACGTGTCGATTCTAAGAATTTACTTTGTAAAAAAGCCTATTATAGCGCTCATGATTTTCTCAATGACAAGGATGTGTAACTTAAGCTTGGTGCGGAGTCCTCCAAACTATAGCTAAAAATTGATCATATGTACATTCAGTACATTATTTTTTTTTATTTTTTTATTTTATCATGACATCTTTTATTACTTGACATTTTTATTAAACTATTTCAATAATCCTCAATATTTATTTAAGAATAAACTTATGGTAATTATAAAAATATTCAAATGTAAACTCGTCTGATTTAACTCAAATTTTGTGAATTGACGTTTTTGAAGAAAATGCTGCTGTGGAGTTTGTGGCGCCACTTCTTCTCCACTTGCGCTTTGGAAGTGGTGGTAAACTTAAAATAAGTAACAATTGACGTCAATAAGTGATAAGAATATCCTATATTGAAAATAAACAATTTGAATTTGAATTTGTCGCTTATGCGTGTAATTCTGTAGATTGTAAAACTTGCAATGTGTTTCGACGTGGTGTTATGTTTGTTGCATTAAGGTACGGTGTATTTTCGGCTTTGTTTTAGCTTAACTCGATGGCATTTCCGTGTTTAGCGCTTGGGCAAGCGGAATTTATCCGGAATGCTTTCCATGGCACCTGCGGCATATTATGGTGTGTTATGGCTATCTAATATGTCGGTGGGATAAACTTGTATAGAATTATTGTCTGTAATCTATATTTTAAATTTTAAGTTAGTTATGAGCCTAGCCTATCACGGTTTTATTTGTTGAACTTGGTGGACTGGATGTAGCTTGTTAACAAAGTCTTCAGATATTTTGAAGTGATGTGACAATCTTCTAAGTTATTGAGAATGATTGAACTTATTGAGAACCTAACGTAGTTTCGAAGATTAAGGCATGCATAGAGACAGACAGCGGAAAGCGACTTTGTTTTATACTATGTAATAATTATTACATGGTTAGGATAACTTAGACCCCAGTACCCCAGTGAGCTCTTGCTGCATTTATTAAACATCGATACTTTCAAAATATGCTATTATAATCCTAGTGTAAGACGTTGAAGTAAATATACATTTAGCAGCCATTGTGTGATGTTTGAGGTGAGGACAAATAAATGTCTATTATTCAGTTACTTCGAAGGGAGACAATCGCAAAATATCGATTACATAGGTGGACGGCCGGAGCGCGGTTTGTAACTCGCGCACGTACTAATTTACATTCTCGTACATACCTTTACCTACCTAATTACATGATTATCTAGACTCTAGTTTACCTATGCTGTGAATCATCTATTGTATGTGATATATATAAAATTTGATATCACGATTTTTGCAGCTACTTGCTTTAGACAATCTTTGACAGTTTTGATACCATTGAGATCTCGACTTCCATAAATATTCGTAGAGATTTGTTTAATTCGAATAATTTTTATTTAGACAATATAATATATAGAAACACCTCCAGACTATTAAACATCTATGCTACTAGCATTTAACTGAATGATGTCGTAAATGGTTGATTTTGTGAGTACGGGATCTGTTTCATGTTCACATTGCTTCTATCTTTATGGCTCATTTCATTGAATATTCATATAGATTCGTCCAGATGGGCAGCGGCGGCGACCTCGTAAAAAAAGCCTTTTAATGCGAAATAAAAACTAAATCGTCTTGGGAACATATGGTCACGAAACAGTTTTTTTTTCGTTGACGTATTGTTTCAATTGATACATGATGTAGGTTTATGTTCAAAAATGACCATTTTAAACCACCTACGAATTTATTCCTGAAATGTACGACGCGACTAGTGCCTACATAATATTTAATTTATATACTTGTAATTTACCCAAGTTTTGTTATCACATTTTAAATGAAATGTAAATTTCTTATGCGAATAAAGTTCTTTAAACCTAACCTTAATGTGTGATTGGAGGAGGTAGGGCAATGTGTAGATGGAAAAGAAATTATGAAATACACACATCGACACACTTTCATATAACATCAATCAAATGTTCATTAGCTTTATGATGTCAACAATACCTGTTTACAGAAAGTGTGTGTCCAGGAAACAAAAGTTTTGTTATTTAATTTTATCAGTATACCTAGTTACACAAAAAAATGTTGGATATTACTTACATAATTCATTATTTAAAGAATAAACGATAGCTGACCGAAACGAAACCAAATTGACTAACGTTTTCAATTAACCCACATTGACGAAACCTTTTTCAGTATGTGCAGGGCCTGTCACAAACAATAGTAGTAGGGAGTCCGAGCATATCGGCCACCATGCATAATGATGTTATTGGTACATGATATACTCATTTTAAATATTTAAATATGAGATTCTTTATGCTGCCCATGCGCCCATACAACGCGTCAAACAAATGACTGCCGCATTCCTAACCCCACCATGATAATTACGCATCTAGTATAATAAACTCGACTAATCGAGAAGGATGGTAGCCAAGCGAGAAGTATTTAATCCAGTTTTTAAAGTAAAGACTAGCTGTTTCTCGCGGCTTTGACCGCGTGGTAAAAATATTTTTTGCTAAATTCCTAAAATATAAGCAATCGTTGGCTGATTACCTTACGGATTTGACGGACTTGAGACGTTTTTGTAAAACTTTTGACAAAATCACCAACATATTTTATGCATTAGTTAACTAATGCACTTAAGTGCAAGAGAAATTACTTAGAGTAACTTCTTACTATTGTAGCACAGACAGCTAGTAGTTAGCGGATTGAATTTAGTAACTTACTAAATTCAAAACCGCGAAATGCGTAATTACGTTTTATTTAATAGTAGCTGTTGCCTCCGCGAGCGTGAAACTTGGTTGTATTGCGCCAAAAGGAGCCTATGTTTGAACCTCGGTCTTAAACTGCCCATTTCCAAACCAAATTTTATCAAAATCGGTCTAGTGGTGTAGCCTTGAAAGCGTAATAGACAATAAGACTTAAAAAAAAAAACAACAAAGTACATCCAAATACAGAGATCCGTATACATTTTACTAAACATAATTAACTGCAGCTAACTTTACCTGTTTTACAATATTGTTTCTGTTGTTGCAGCGGTCTAAACTTCCAAGATCTGATCGTGAGGCAAGGTGCCATCGACTCTCCCCCCAAGACCCCCTTCATCCTTGGCTTCGAATGCGCTGGCGAGATCGAACAGGTTGGCGAGGGAGTCACCAACTTCAAGGTAAGAATACTAGTACTCGAGTTTCTTCGTCATAAAGAAGAGTAAGTAAATCAAGCGAATATTATTTCATTGGTTTTCGAGATAGACCTCTCTACTGTAGCTCACGGGCCATACTTACGAGATTTATTCAATTGTTTTTTTTTTGTTTTTCAATAAACTATTTTTCAAGGGGTTGAGATTGTTATCTCAACCCCTAACCACGGAGGATGATAACACTACCGGCTTAATTACTTTGCAGTTCCTCACTCGAACTTCGATGTGCTAGAAATACAAAATTTATAATTAGGATTTTTATCGCACGGTCTTTTAATTTGTTTTGTCGATATGTCTCAGGCCAACATCAGCAATTATTAACTTAGACAGGAATTTAATCGCCCCATTGAACGGCAGCCTGCCGCTAGTCACGATTCCGACTCAGGCGCACCCTGCCTCGTCCACCATCATATAATTATCGATTTTGCTGATTTTATTATAAAGAACTTTAAGTCTGTGAAAGAAACTAATAATAAACTAAACTCGTGTATGTTTAGTGTCTCTGTAGTGTCCACCCCACAAGACTACGAATATTAGCCGAATTAATATTTCTGTGTCCACCCCAATATACCTATCATTTTGTAGGGTAGATGACGAACTTAATAACTTTGAGTCATATATACATATATTAGGGGAAAAATCTTTCAATCAAACATATGAATGCGTAACTTAGCTTTAATTTTGCCTGAAAATGAAAAAAAGGGTGATTCCAATTTCCTAAAAAAAATATAAGCAACTCCAATTTCCTTTGCTTGTCGCAGCATCATAATAAAAAGTTATGAAAAACATCGAAGGGAGTTAACTAAATTGTTATTTATGTTCCAAACGTAGCGTATTTTTATTTTTAGAATACATATTTATGAGTGCGCTAAATTTTTTGTGGATCTTATATTTAAACGGGGCGCAGGTGTAAGTAATAAAATATTTTTTGTTTTGTTTTTAAATGTCTGTAAATACCTATAGGCTAGAATACGGTACGTCGTCGTTGTTTTTTTTATTTATTTTTTTGTACGTAAACTACTTAAGATTTGTAACATGCTATTTCGGTGGCTATACAATCAATCAATTACGACAGTTTCGTTACAAAACTTGCCTTACCATTCTAAGTTAATTAATTGTTTTGACTGCGATTATACCAACATTTCCTTCGATAGAAATTTAATTGATAATTTAATATCCTTAGGAGATAATTGACCTCAGTGATGAATTAGAATCGGAACCTTACCAATTAAAAAACTAGTTTCTTGCTTGTTATTAGGTTTGTATTTAATATCATACACAGGAGGCAAAGTATCTCATAAGAAGATTTTTACTGATAGGTGATTCTTTTTTCATTTATTTATTTACAAAATCTCGACGTCTGATCTTTCTGTGATTATTAATGTAATCACAGAATTAGTAATAGTACTAACGCTATCAGTATGCCCATGATACTGGCTATGGCCCATGATAATTCTTAAGTTTTAATGGAAATAAGAATAATTAAATCAAAATTGTACTTATTATTTTTTCAGTAGTAGGTATTCCCATCAATTCTAAGTTCAAAAACAAGTAAATTTTTTAAAAATCTGCATATTCTCACAGGTCGGCGATCAAGTAGTGGCGCTCCCAGAATACAAAGCCTGGGCTGAGCTGGTCTCCGTGCCTGCGCAGTATGTGTACGCCCTGCCGGCTGGCATGTCCGCATTGGACGCCGTGGCGGTCACCACCAATTACCTGGTGGCGTACTTGCTGCTCTTCGAAATGGCCAATCTGACCCCTGGGAAGAGCCTGCTGGTGCATTCTGCTGGAGGTGGCGTGGTAAGTTATTTGTCGCATATATTCTGACTTTAATTGAGTATACTTATGCGCTAAGAGCCAGAGATTCTAACTTCTAAAAAATACATTTGAAACTCGAAAGGATCTGATAAAATCTACAGCATTTAGAAGAAACCCAAAAAATAAGCAAATAAAATCTCAAAATAATTGATTTTTTATTTTTATTTAAAGTAAACTCAAATAAGAAAGCCTCATTTTCCACGTTTGTTTTTAAGGGTTCTGAAATTAACAGACCACACTATTTATGATGATCTCATTCCAATTTAGTTATTACGTTCAAATACGAGTAAATGTTGATGGACTGGATCGAAAGCAAAAAGGATAGCATCTGCGCCATCGCAAATATTTTTTGCACTTCCAAAGTAATTTCGGATGCTTGTTTATGTAATCGAAAAAGTTTTGATGCTTCTTTGTTTGTTGAGGGTTCAACTTGATGATTGGTGTGGATGTGCCCTACGAATTAATAATAAGTCTACTCGTAGGCTTAATTAATCTGTCTGCAGAGTCATCTAAAATTTAAGAGATGTGCTCTTTTGGTGGACTCCAATCAAGTGTATCTTGGAAGAATATAAATACAAATTAAAATATTATATGTGATTTTTAACACCCTCCTTAACTCTTCAGAATCTCCGTATGGTCCAGCTTATACTCAGCTGCCACCTATTGGGATATTTGTCATTGTCATTAGTCGTTAATTTTAAAAATATATTTCTCTACTTTTTGAAAATGTCGTAGTAAATGCATATTCTATTCCACTTATATTTAGCTCATTATCGGATAATGTCATGAAAACAATTCTAATAGTACCTTTAGTGGCATTGACCCCACAAAACCCTTTTGTGTATATTTAAGAGCGCCACAGAAATGTTTCTATGTTGATAGTGTAATAGCGGTGCAAACAATGTAATGAGCTGTCTAATTGTCTCACTGAACTGGGTAAGACGGTAATGGCGGTCATTCCTGTGACTGACTGAACAGACGAACAAGTAGTTGCGTCACTAAACAATGTGAATAAAAATGGAAATGAGCCGGGCGCGGCCGATCCAATTAAGTCTAGTGTCCATGTAAACAAGCTAGATCAATAATTTGATGTTAACTGCATTGGAAATTCATTAGCACAATGGGGGTGCGAGCACCATGCTAATAAATTTTAAGACTAGAACTGGCTGAGCTATCATTTTGAAATTAAAATTTATATTATATTGCACATAATCAAAATAGGCTTACAGAGAAAAATTCTTCAAGATTGTTTTGAAATTTAAAAGCATTACTCTTCGAAGCTTAACCTAAATTTATTGGATTTAGTTCATGAAAATATTGATTAGTATCTTAAACGTTATTTGTCTCTGCATTATTTTAACATGCATCACTCAGACACTAATGACAATGACCATCATATTTAATAAAGCAAATAAGCAAGAATGTGCAGCAGGTGTATGTCACGCTGTCAGGGCTAATCATACCAACATTAAGATATCATCTCAATGTTATGTTCTCCGAATGAATCTGGCCGTTTACTCATTAAGATTTCAATCGCGTCCAGGGCCAGGCTGTGGCGCAGCTGGCGAAGACCGTTGACAACGTCACCGTGTTTGGAGTCTGCTCGAAGAGCAAACACGAGGCTTTGAAGGCCAACAACAACAACATCGATCATCTGTTGGAGAGGGGGAGCGACTACACCAGCGAAGTCAGGAAGTAAGTAGCTAATTTAATTATCGAAAATACTTTTGAGCAGGCGAACAAGCACCACCTGATGGATGGCACATTTGCGGTTACCGCAGCTTATGGACACCTACAATACCAGAAGTATCACGGGTGCGCTGTTGATCCTGAATATACTTCAATTCATTTAATTTCACGCCAGATTTAACAATGATAGCACAATTTTTTTGTCTATTTACGTCCGATCATCTGTTGTTCTTTGATTAAATTAATGATTGTACCTATTTGTACTCAGATGACATTGTTTCGTTATCCATTAACATAGGTTACATCCATCCACAAACAGGCGTTATGGATGGAACAGATAGATGGTACTGGTCTGGGCTGCTATTAGGATAGTATTTGATTGTATAGTTTTGGAATCTGGACTGCGTTGTTACTTGCTACCCTTAACATTCTGTATAGATATCTACACTATAACATGTGGATATGTATGAAGAATGCGCGAATTCGAACTATCTATTGTTAACACTTAAGGTATATACTTAATTTCAATTTGTTAAGAATTTATATTTATATTATAGGTTAAAGATTTTTAAGTACAAGTTCACGATCTAAGTGTACCTATAGCCAATCTCCCAAACGTAATTACGCATTTATCTTCTTTATCTCGATGGTAATAATAAGTTCGCATTGCCTTTTTTTGTATAAAAAATTTAAGGAAGGTTTGTTCTATTCAAACACCTGTCACAAAAACGTAACTACTTTGATACATATTTTAGTTCTGAGTTAGTACTATTATCTATTCTGCGGAGAAGAATACATAGGTATCTACTAAGTTAGTGTTTGTAATGTAAATACAAATATTATTGGTCAAATATTGGTCTACTTTGTTGATACTGAATTGGCTCAAAAAGGTTTACAAACATCACTTAATCATTGGCATGTATACTTAACATAAATAACTGCGATAATAGTTATTTACACCGATCGATTTATGCAAGATTTATGCACAAACAAGATTAACTAGGTGCCTACCTATGAAGATCGCAAACAAAGGCTTGATTTTATTCATGGTACCTAACCTACCATTACCTACCATAACATTACTAATTACATGAAGGGTGTGGCTTCATATAATTAGTCTTATTTATTCTTTAAATGTTAGGATTTTGAATTATGTCTACATTAGCTGTTCCCCGCGGCTCCGCCCCGCGTGGGACTCGGTTATATCGCGCCCAAAAGTAGCCTATGTTTGACCTCAGGTCGTTAACTACATCCCTACCAAATTTCATCACAATTGGTCCAGCAGTTTAGCCGTGAAGAGGTGACAGACAGACAGACAGACAGACTTTCGCATTTATAATATTAGTATGGAAGTATGGATTAGTATGGATGTGTGACATATACTTACTCGTAAGACAATAAAATATTGTACTTAAGTATTTATACATCTTATACAAGAGGAATTATTTTATATTTCAATTTAAATTGTTGCTTCTTTAACGATCGTTTAAAATAAAAGGAGGGATGAAATCATAATAAGGAATGTAGTAAGCGCTAAAAATATACTTACCGCCCACTCGGCCCTTCGCCGCTAATATATTTGTTTATGTTTCACACGCTTCATTAGAATTCCACAATCTTATATCGTTGATTTTTCTTTGCTAATTGGCTATTGAATAATTTTATACCTGTTTAGGGTACCTAAAGCTTGGGCAACCAGTTTAAAATTTTGAATACATAGAAACTTCACTTGCACATTATGGAAATTAGGGTCTGAAATAACTACATATCTGAGTAGTGTTAAACTGTTTACTCGTCTCGTTCTCATAATTTACCTGCATTCTCAAAGACCGTTGCAAAAGTACTCACATAACCAGGGAAATGACTGGTATGAAACTAAAATTTAAAGTCTAAATGGAAATACAGATTTTGTAATCTGCCTGGTTCAGTGACTGTTTATAAATAAACGAAGGATAAACTCAACCTGTTATTGAAATTTATCGTGGCTCGTAGTAAGGAAACGAATAGTTAAGCGATAAGTTTGGTCGTCCACGAAGCCAGGCGCACGCGAGCGCGGTCTCTACAAATTAATAAAACTATCTTGATGCACGGCTCACACCCGTTTCCCAGCGAATAAACCAAATTGTTCCTGATCCCAAGCTTTGTTAATTGCTCGTTATTACAGTTACATATTTCAGTGTCAGCCCAGCTCGGTTGATACGAATATGACCAGAGTAACGTGAGCTTCCTCTTCTCACGTCCCTTCCGTTACTTAGGCGCGCGGTCCTAACTTAGGGGTCCTCTTTTTATGGTAGCGTGGCGCGTTAATTGTTCGGTTTATAACCCGCTCCTTGGGGCAGCTGGTTCGTAACAGCCGCAGCATTTAATTCTCGTAAATAGACAAAGATATTTTTATATCTGGTGAGCTCTTCGGCGCGTAAACAGCGGAGCCACGCAAGTTCAACGTAAATAAACACCGGCAGATATCTACTCCCGGTGGTGGAGAGAAGATAGAATTGCTTTGTTGTATGAAATGTTATGGTTGTATTATTTATTACAATGGATACTTTGTTACGTATGTAATGGAGCGTGGAAATAAAATAGAATTTATTTTTGGATACAAAAATGCTTTGAAGTGATTCACGAAGGGCACATGAGCACATCCCTAGTATAATGGTTTCGCCTATAAAACTTGCGGTTATGCATAGGAATGTGTGTCTGTCGCGACGTATCGTATGTTTTCCATGTGTTGTCGGGTTGGGTCTGTTTTTATGGCCCGAGCAGAGGAAATTGTTTCTATGTTAGCCGTAATGTGGAATTTAGAATGATCTGTGAATATTATCTGAGTCTTACTGCATACTTTATAAAACTTCGCAATAATTATAATGAAGAAATAACGATGGTGTAAATTTATAAATTTTATAATTACCTGCCTACACAGCCTGCAGTGTATTAATTTAAGGGTTTGCTTAAGTCAAGAACGAACTCTTTTTAGTTAAAAAAACATATACATGTACTAGTTATGACGTAATTATTTCAAGAATGCAATGATCTTCTGTAGTCAACCGAAAATGTACTTGGATTTCAATTGTCAGATTAGTAAAGTTGTATGTTGTACTACAACTGACTGTATTGACATTTTGAGTACTTACTTCTTAGGAGGATAGATTTTTTTTCACTGTCTTAATTATACAATTGTCTTTGGCAGAGTGTCCCCTGATGGGCTGGACATCGTGTTGGACTGCCTCTGCGGCGAGGAATGCAACCGTGGTTATTCGCTGCTCAAGCCCATGGGCCGATACATCCTCTATGGTAAGTTTCTGAGTGATATCATCACAATAATTTGTAAAGAAAGTGGTTCAATAAATATATATGTTCAATAAATAAATGTTCTGAACAGTTAAGAATTATGTAACTGTAGTGTAGACACATAATAGATATTAGTGTAGCATAAGAACTCTCCCAACCTGGCCATATCACGGGCGTTGCCGACTTAATAAGTATATAGGAGAGGAAAAAGTCCAGCTATAAGTACCGAGTGAATCTTAAGTGTACCTACTCTACCTCGATCACGAGGAATGGGGAGAGTAGAAACGGTAGATGATTTTTTCTTGTTAAAAATGGAAGCAGTCATTCATTCAATTCTTGTGAGTACCTAAATAAAGGCAACAGATCCTGAAATACCTACATGAACAAACTACAAAGGAACTGAGAAATCCTATATTCCAACCCTACGGTCACTTACTCTTCTGAAACGTTTTATTTCAATGCGCAGGATCATCTAACATCGTGGCCGGCGAGACCAAGAGCTTCATCAGTGCTGCTCGCACGGTAAGATAAAGTATTTTTTAACAATTTTTTTTTTTTACATTTTAATAAAACTTTGAAAATATGGTAGACTTAATGTAAGTATGTACGAATACTAAAACTAATTATTTACATTAAAATGCAAAGCTGATCTGTGAACACCTATAAAAAACCTAATCACACCAAAGTTAATTATAAATAATAGAAAATATTTTTTGTAATAATGACACGCACAACCCTTCAATCAATTATTAATGGTAGTAAAATAAATAATGTGTGTCGCTTAGTATCCGCGTAATCCGCGCCTACAAAATTATTCTGTGGCGCCTACAGTGAACGTGCGTTCGAAGCCTTTAACCTTATATATAACGATGCCTCAGCCAACCAAAGAGGATCTTGGTCTCCGGTACCAGAGCTCTCCACTGCTCACTGCTCAGCGCCTCTGTTTTGCCAGTCGGCATTAATTTATTCATTAAAGGTGGCATTTATTTATCCTGCTAAGTGAATAGAAAATATGGTCGATTTAAAAAAAACCCGTCGAGCGGAGCTTCAGGAGAAAGGTTGCTGTAAAAATATGTAGGAAGATCTTTTTTTTTTGGGTTAATATTTTTTTTAGTTAAATTCCTGGCTTTTTACATTTGTTCTTTTTTTTAACAATAGTGGTGGCAAGTAGACAAGGTGTCCCCGATCAAGTTGTTCGACGAGAACAAGAGCCTCGCGGGTTTGAACCTGCGACACTTGCTGTTCCAACACGGCCGCACCGACTACGTGCGCCGCGCCGTCGAGAACGTGTTCTCTCTGTGGGGCGAGGGCAAGGTCAAGCCGCTGGTGGACTCCACGTGGGCGTTAGAAGATGTGAGTACTTATATATGCATGAATTATCAAGCAGTAAGGTTTATAAAAAAATAATATAGTTTAATTTTAGGGGATCAATCTCACTAGTTCCACTAGCAGTTAGTTCAAATGGAACTAAGGAGAATTTTTTTCACACAACACCAAAGAATATATAAAATTAGCCTGTGCTGGATCAGATTTGAAAAAAAAAATCCATTTAAAAAGGAACCCCTGTTTATTTATTAGTGATAATAATAGATACAAATATACCGGGTGAAAACACACGACACAGCTAGTAAACAATAATATTCTCTGTTTAGGTCGGCGAAGCGATGCAGAAGATGCACGACCGCAAGAACATCGGAAAACTCGTGTTGGACCCGTCCTTAGAGCCGAAACCCAAGCCCGCCACTCCAGCTAAAGGCAAGGCCGGCAAGGAAAAGAAACCCGCCAAAGAGAGCTCCGAGGAGAAGAAGGATAAAGATGCCAAGGATGAGGAGAAAAAAGAGAACGGTGAGAAGAATGGTGAAAAAAACGGTGAAGAACCGCTCACTAATGGTAACAGCGATGAAGGTGAGGTCCGAACTTGTGGCCAGGCATGCGTAGACGCGTAGACGCTTCACCATACTTATTCGTACGTATACAGTAGGGTTGCCATCGCTCTCATATTAGATACCTAAATTACTCAAGTTGAGTTTTTATCATCAATAAATTTTTAGTCGATTTATAGAGAAAACCAAAAATATATCTGACCAAGATATTGGGTTTAAAAAACATATGTATGCTTCTTAAATTTTTCTAATGTAATAAACAACTATAAGTACATTAATTCGCACAGTTTATTTAAGCATTTTTTTTTAACGGAAAGAGTTATTAGTGGAGAGTCCTATTTATAAAAATTAACGTCAGTTCAGGCCCATTTTAAGTAAGTATAAAATGTGTTCCTCTCAACCCATGCGCAGTTAGTGTTAGTTAACCTAACAGATTGTTGGGCAAGAACATTACCATGTACCTCGATAGCTTTGAAGATTTAAATATGACTTTAAGTAAAAGGTTCCTAAAGGTGGCAACCCTGGTATTTATCTAAGTAACTTATTTTGCTTTGATTTTTGAGTTGATTAACTACGCACGCAAGGCTAAACGCATATTGAAGGCTTCAGCAAAGAGTGGTTTGTATTAGAAAATATACCATTTTTACGCTTTGTATGAACAGTTTTGGCTTTATTATTACTGCCTTTTATGATTTATTTCTTTATTTTATTTTATTATTGTTTAATATCTTTGAAGTATTATTATTGTTTTGTGATTTAACTGATTAAATACAAATAAATGTAGACTGATAAACTTCTAAGACACTCCTTTTCAATGGACTTCCAAAAAGGAGGTGCTCAATTCAATTTTTTTTCGTTTATCTGATCAAGTATGTTTTTATACTTTCATCCCCTTTAGGAAATAGGTTCGAAAACAATCTTAGGGGATAAGTATCATGTGATTAGTGGCACTAGATTTTCATGTATTTTTTTTAAATAACTTGATAGAAAATATTCACAGTAGCCAGTCGCTTGCACATCCGTGACGCCGCCCGCGTCTCATATTTTTTTCTGGCCTAGGGTGGGCTCTTAACAACCATGTTTAATAACATTTTGATACAAACAGTCTGATGCCGTGCCGTCACATATACGTTTAGCCAGCTTGGTCATAGATCGTCGGGTCTTAAGCTTTCAGTCGTTAGGAATTTATTTCTTAAATTCCTGATTACTGCTCTTAGGCTGTTACACTATATTTATATCTTGTGTACTATTTACATTTATCAAATTATTAAAGTATCTACGCATAGCTGCATACGTTAATATAAAAGACTTTTTATATTGGCCTTACTGTACAATCAAGGGAAGTTTCTTGTATGTTGAGCGAGCTGAAGCATTATAGCATGCCTTATTTTACAGTAATAAAGCATGAATTTGACAACCAATATAAAAATCGACATCATTGAATCACTTCAGGATGTCGTTAGTAAACGTATTGAAAGTATTATTTTTTAATCGGATAGAAAGATAAAAATATCTATAAAAATATTCTGATCTAAAACAATGTACCATTTTTGTAAGTTACATTAGCAATTTTGGATTGTGGAAAATAGTGCTTACCGCCGATTGAAAATATCAATGAAATAATGAAATTATTGCTATTTCATAAGATTTAAAATCCAAAAACAATATAGGGCTCTTGGTAATAATACTTAGCGCTGGCAGCATGGAACATACCTATCAGCCAATAGCGGTTGTGTTTTTTCATTAGCCGGCTATGATATGATAATGTTAATAGGTAATATTTATACGGTGCTATGATTGGCAGAAAATTTTCGCAACATGCACACTTTTTTTTTCTTCTCCGGTACTAACGGTGTAACTTATAAACGTGGTACTAATGTTACAACCATTATAAACCTTTGTAGCTTCTGCAAGGAATCATATATTGACGATATCATTTGTTTAACATTACAGAGTCTAAGGACAAGGAGAAGGAGTCTAGCTGAATTGTTTCCCGCGAGGACTGAACAAGACAAACCACCGCCAATTGTTTATTTTAGAGTTCGAAGCTGCTCGTCCACGCCGCGCTGCTCGCTCGGCGGACTCATTACGTTGCACGCTGTTCATTACGTTTCTAAATCATAAGTCTGATCACGACATCGTTCGATCTCAATCACAACACTTAAAACATCACAATCGCCATTTTTGAGTACCAAGTTTCCAGCCATAACTTTTTGCTATGTCCATCTCACTATGAGATTAGGGAAGGAAGGAATGATAGGTGCGAACTGACAAGTATAGTGTTAGTAAAGAACCTCTCGATTTGCAGTCGCCAGCGTTTGTTTTATTATGAATGCCTGCCCACTCGCCGTGGTGGGACCGTGGTTATACTTAACCTTCGTGAGCGACAGATAAAAAACTATAAATGTTCCCTATTGGCACGTTACTTGGCAGTTGCTATACCTAAGCGATCGAACAGTGTTGTCTAGTTTTATTTGTCCGACACATTATTTTAATTGTTATAATTTTTTATCTACTTAAAGATGGAATTCTATTAGCGACAGCGAAATTAAATTACAATGAATTTATATTTTACTCATTTCTTTGATGCATTAATTTGGCCTAAGTTAGGAATTGTTTCTACACTACGTCTTTTATTATAGTTTAAGACTTTTATTTTTAAGATGAGATATTTTAATCTGCAGTTATTTTGAATGGCTATTATATATCTAAGGTGCAGAGATGCTTAATCTTTATGTATGTTAAGCTTTAATATTTTATTAGTAAATGTTTAAAATTGGCCCCGCGCCCGAGCGCTCCCTCACCGGCTCACAGACTCCACTCAAATTGAAACGAACGAAGTAAACCTTACGTGTGATATTTTGTAGTAGGTATGCTAGATGTTTTGCGGTAGGTATTTTAATGCAGCCTATACATGACATTCTTTTTTTTAATTTGAGCTTAAATATACAATTATTTTATATTTTTTATACTTAGACGTTTTGTAAATTATTTTCTAGTTAGAAGTCGTCGAAATGAATTGAGCGCATCACTCGCGCGGCACATCACGACGCCTCTTGCTCTCGCCTCAACTGGACGAGCTTATTATGTCGAAATTGTGAAATATTTTTGTGGCTAAAATAGAGTGAACATAGTCGATGTCACCAACGATATAATAAGTCATATTTTTGTAAAACAAACGACTGTAAACGGTCTCATATATTTATAGCTTTTTATGTATCTTTACACACAAATATCACATATCTAATCGAACATTCTTTCACACGATGTGTACTAGGAGTAATATTTTGATACCAATATTCACTGCATTTCTTTTATACCTAGCATATATTTGTCTACTATTATTTTCGTAAGGTTGTAAGTAACTTTTACCGCCATAATGTACAGTGTGGTTTAGGTATATGTACCCAGTACTTTAAATGTTTTATCTATATAACACATATCATGCGGATATAGTGAATCCTGAGAGGCTGATATATCCGGATCTCGAACCCGGAACTCTGCTCAACGAGCGCGCCGCGCAGGCCCACTCCGACATGCCTCACTTATTTGACTCTAGAATTTTTATAAACTTTTTACCCTTTTGGAACGTTTTTGCTAGAGCTCGGCCTGCGTTCGCGCTGCACCCAACCCACGCCCAGACGTCTGCTGGTCGGCAGAGCGCGTCCACTAAGACCCGTAGTTAGCTTTTGTACTAGTGTTAGCCCTCGAGTGCCAGCAGATGGCAGCAGCAGCTACGCGCCGCTTACTCGTCGTGCGGTGGCTTGGTGCTACTCTGTAACGCATACGCGGAAACAAATCGCTTCAGTGTCTCGGACCAATATCATAAAGCTAATTTAGTCTTCTTATAACGATATCCTTCGCTTTGTGTGTCAAATATGTGCGAATTCTTGTAATGTAAACATTATATTATTAAATCTTGTGTATATCGACCTGTATAATGGTTTAGAATATCTCTGACTACTTCTATAAGGATATTTGAGAAATTCAATAGTTATTCGGAAGGCTGGGGTGACCGCGCTGTTGTATGTGTCCAAATTGTTGTAGGTTAGTATCCGAATCGATGCCAATATTTTATATCGGGATGTCCAAGGAGCCCGCGCCGTCACTCCAGCGGCCGCAGACTGGGTCGTTATTGTATTACACATTTATTTTTATAAGGGCGGGCCAGTGTGATATCTATACTATGAAATGGAATAAATATGTATGATCTGTAAAAATGCTTACAATTGTGTATTATTTATTGTCACCCTATCCACGCTTTTGTTGTAGATTCTTCAATCTCGTAAACATATATCTAGCATAATGAGGTTTTATATTTGCATTAGGTATGAGGTAGATAGTCTCGTCTCCTACAATTTCTAATTATATTTGCTGCCTCTCTTTTGTATTAGGTACATTCTCTTTGTGGGGTCTTTACACCTTGCATTTTGTATTAAGTAAGTGCAAGTGCATTAAGCATTTTAACATGATTACTTACATCAGATGAAGCTAATTAGGCTTGCTTCCAAAGACTCAAATTGTCCTATGTCCTAAATGAAAGTGTTAAAACTAACTTTAAATAATTTATTTTTAAGAGACTAATCTAAATATATGCCGTAGACGGTGACATTGGCGAATATATGTGGGTTCTCGTAGTTGTACGTGGCGAAGCCATCCCGCTCGTGGTCCCACAGGAAAGAGTGGAACATCTGCACGCTTTGTTGCCGACGCTGCCCGATCGTCACTGTCACTAATACTCTATACCTGAAACAGACAAGAATACGTGATTCAGACATTATTATAAAAAAAAAAACAAATAAGCATTATAAGTACCTATATAGGTATGTAGAAGATTAGCATGATGCGCGGTGTAAGGCGTGCGGAATCCGCACTGTTGGATTGGCATAATCTCGGAAAACTCGCGAAAAGTGATGTCAGTGATGAATAAAAAGGACAATAAAATGAGATTTTGAGATAGGCTAGTTAGGTTTAGGGTCTTATATTACAATGGTAAAAATGTAGAGCGACTTGCTCTACATTAGTAGGTACTAGCTCTGAACAAGTACCTACCAATGCTTCTACTTCTTCATCGGTCCCTTAATGCTGCGGATCGTGCGTGACCACATGTTTCCCCCAGCAGCTCCTCACGCTGTCTACGCAATAAAAGATTGAAAATAATTGCTTGATAACAAGCAGAGTAGCGCTGTGTGAAAGCTTAGGGAATGTCATGACATGAGCACTCGGTAATACAGTGTTAATAAAAACGCAGTCTGTTTTTATAAATAAATGCTGAAAGTTTGGTTCTGGTATCAGTACTGAATGTTTAGTCTTGAGCTTTATCTAGTCAAGTGTTATAGGTGTAGGTAGTTGTTATAGGTACTACCTGCTTTACTGGCGACAACATCGCCTACAACAGAAGTAATACGTCGCCATGCCGGCTAAGAACGGCAGGACTGTCACCAACTCCATCATAATGTACTTTACACTTTAATATTCATTTGTTATGCTAGTCGAAATCAACAACAACGTTTTTTACAGCAGCAGTAACATATGACTGGCATAGTTAACAATCCAGCAAAAAATGGAATGATGTAAAACATCCCTGGGGTATAATTTGCAGTTTTGGTAAAAATTGTGCAACTTGAATTTTTTTTAGTTTGACATTAAAGTAAGTTCTTGGAGTCAAATATCAATGCCAAAATTATATGAATTGTAAACATATAAAATAATAAGCCGGATTGTGTGCATAAAGGTTAGGTCGTAGTATCAATAAATCTATGATAAGATAAAACAAAACTACCTATAGGTATTAACTAAAGAACATCAAAATAATCTGTTCTCTTTAGTAAAGTGGACCTTAAGCTCCAAGGCAACCGGCTAAGGATGCAATTGAGAAGGCGCGGCGCTAAGATGAGAAAAAAATAATCTATCCTCGGTTGATCCGCATTCGTCAGTTATTTCAAATCCATACTTAAGACGAAATGTAACATGTTCGAGCACAGATGCTCGAACTAGGTATACCTAATTACCTAGATGTTAAAATATTTTGTAAGTTATTGCTCTAGAAGTTGATTGCCCTTTTTACTCCCTTATGTGAGATATGGTTTCGTTTCGCTAAAAGTTCGACATACTGATTACTCAAATAACTTATGAAGAAGTGATCGTTTTTGGTGTTAAATCAAATAAACGAAAACTAACGAACACCTTTTGAAAAACGAAATATCAGCCACTGCAGCACCTCATAAATGACTAGTAGCTTCTTATACAAGGTGGCAGGGTGCCACAAACACGTTATGATTCAAATAGTGGATAGATAGGCTACATAATAAAAATATCTGATCAAATAAAAAATGAAAAATCTAATTAGTTTAATGATAAAATTAACAGGATGTCCCATGCAATTTTATGGACAGGAAATCGGTTAATATGTTTTATAGAAATATCGTTAAAATGTTAACCCTACTATTCCGATCCTATTAGTCCGCAGCCTATTAGTAAAAGTATTTTTACTTGTGATACCTACAATAAATTTGTATGAATAATTGACGTGGATTTTTTTTTAAATAATTTGCTAATAAATTATGTTATAGCACAGGTTATAGGTACTTATTCTTATATCTATACATGATACTGAACCTCCGAACGGTGTTTACCCTAAGCCACCCAGTGTTAAAAATGTGCTGTGTTAGGATATGTTGGTTGCAGTGCATCTAGGTAGGTACAACTAACTGAATCTTCACAGTTCTTCACCTGCGTTGTTTAGGCAGGGGCACTCTTCATAGCTGCATGTTTCAATCACCTGTTATAGTTTTCTTCCTTGATGGCATTACGAACGATTTCGGCCAGGCTGAGGATAAGCTCCGGGATTTGTTTCTCGCTGTATTCCACTTCCTCCAACTCAGAGTCTACAATTCTTTTCAATATTTTCTTCACATCGTCCTCCTTGAAACGTTTTCTCGGGTTCAGTTGGTACGTCGGCTGATAGGTTCTCACCTACAACATGACCAAAAATATAAATCAGATACGGTAGAGCTACCAGCTTTAGTAATATTTTATCGATGCTACCAGGCATTGTGGTATACATACGGCTTCAGAATCTATCCTGAACTGTGGTCTATCACGGACATATATGAAGGTCTACCACATCCATTCCTCCTTAATCAGTAAAATTTTTTGCGCACCCTTTCGTAGGTATCTATTATATACACTAACCCGCAATCGCACTAGGTACTGTGGTGAATCCTTCAATCCCCATTTATGGAGATCCTACCTGCTTCGTTGGACGCGGTAATGGAGGCTTATTCTCGGTCATAATTAAGTACAAAATGAAAACAGAATGTTACAGCATAAAATTTCCACTCATGTACCTAAATATGAAAGCACATCTAAGTAGTAACGTATGTTTGATTGATCAATATAAGTATTACTTACCGAGGATTCCGGCATTTAACTAAGACCGCAGTCGTTGTTGTCGAATTTAAAAAAACATTATTGTTCCTGACCACTTACATTTTTTTTGTTAAGCAGTGTACAGTCAAATGATTAAAACACTGAAGTTTTAATGATTAAAAGCTAACTAACCATAAGGTTACATATAGGTACTTGGTTATACTAGGCACTTCTTTTCGATATTTTTTCTTATACCTACTGAGCAGTAAATCAAGCCTATTCCTGATGGAAAGTGGTTACCGTAGCCTTTTAAATCCATATCCATCCATATCCATACTTCCATAATTCCATATCCATATCCATACTTCCATTATTCCATACTTCCATACTAATATTATAAATGCGAAAGTATCTGTCTGTCTGGTACCTCTTCACGGCTAAACTGCTGGACCGATTGTGATGAAATTTGGTGGATATAACCGAGTCCCATGCGGGGCGGAGCCGCGGGGAACAGCTAGTTTATTATATTTAAATAATTTATGGCCTTAAAATAATTAATTAAGATAGCTGTGGTTTCCAGAATCAATCGTTTTTTACGTCTAGGTACCCGTGCGCAGTTGTGCAAATTTAGAAATGTATCACGTAGCAAAATCAGTGAGTGGAAGATTATCCTTCGTTTTCGAATGATTATTGTTCAAGTACTTATATATATATTTGAAATGTATGACTCGCCTTAATAGGCGAGTCATACATTTCAAATTTCAAACATTTCAAAACTAGCAATCCAGACTTCAGAGATCAAAAGTTATTTAAGCGTGAGTCTCTCTGACTCTAAGCGCATTCGCAAAGAAGGTTGAAGTATGGCAGGCGGCCGGTAATATATCTTTCGCTGGCCGTATGCGTAGTACAGTAATATTTTTTTTAGGAACTGGGTGGCTATTAGGTACCATCTCTTATGCAAGATCCAGTGAGTAAGGGAGGGAGATGTCGCCTTACATCATGTATTGCGCTGTCCCGTATTAAGGCGACATCTCCCTTACTCAATCGTTCTTGCATGGTTTTAAGATGGTGGTAAGCCACCTGGTGATAAGAAAGCCTATGAAAAGTGGAAATCTAAAATAACCTGCCAAATTTTTCAGTATTAAGTGGTAGTAAGGAACCCTCAGCGTGTATGACTTACACTAAGCCGGTTTCTTCCTACTGGGTGGCTACAACCATCTCACATGCAAGATCCAGTGAGTAGGTAAGGGAGATGTCGCCTTACATCATTTTTATTGCGCTGTCCCCTGGTTAGCAAGTACTTTTAAATTAAAAAAACTATTTTACCCAATTTCTTTGATTTTACCTACCGGTTTTGGTTTAACACTACTTTTTCGGCGTCCTATATCAATACTAATTGTTGATTTTCTTTTTTCTTTAGACATTTTGAACTATGTACCAATATTTTACCTACGTTTTTCATGCTTAGTAGCCACCTAGATTACTTAGTTAAAATTTTAATTCTAGCGAATTAAAATTATTTGTTATTTCTGGTATAACTAACGTTTATTAAATGTTAGTTATACCTTAATAATTAACGTATTTACCACAGTATTTGATGTTATGTTAACACAATATGTTAGTGGTACATACAAGGGACGCAATTTCTTTTTAATCTTTACGAAAACCCCCAAAAAAACTCATATCCAGATCCATAAAACATACACTACATAAACAAGAAAATATTTTCAATGTCACATGTCATTGTAAATGTCATTTGATCTTTAATTTTGTTGATTTTTGCCCCCGCCTTTGTGCATGTGTTTTGCTCTCGGACCAAGTTTTGCACGTACATAGTATCTCTATTTAGTTTGTGCTTTGTACAAGTGTTTTCGATTTTTATTTAATTTTGTGTTTGGAAATTTTAAAGATTTGATTGTGTTACATTTGATTTGTGTGGCTGATTTTAAATTAAAAAAGGGAACCACATTATGGCATTGTAAAGTAAAAATTCTATGTCTGCATTCAATAAACTATTGCAATCATGAGCCGACAATTATCCCTGGATACTTTTTTCCAAATAAATAAGAAAAGTTCGAATTTTTCGCAGAGTATGGTTTTATCTATGAAAATGAAAAAAACTAAACCCGATAAAAAATTTAACTTAAGTTTGACGAAATCGCCAACATCATCAAAGTCTTCAAGTATAATTATAGAACCTGAAAAACAGGTTATAAACTTAAGCAGTGATGATGAAGATTTTTGTACACCGATGGCGTTGAATGCTAGCTCATCAAATGTTGCTTCGTTAGGTGATTCTGGATCGTCTGATGACACTATACCCTATTCAATATCTCCTGCTGATCCGCCAACATCTCAGACTCCTCTTAAAACTCCACAATCTATAAAATCTAGCCCAGGGTCAAGAGGAAAGTTTTATTCTCCGATAAAAAAGAGAATTGTGACAAAAAGGACTCCAGTAAAACGAAAATTAGAACCAGAGTTTATAGCAACAAAGTCTTATGTAAAAGAAATTGATGATTATGCAAATGATGATAAAAGTAAGTTAAATATAAGAAACTCTACTCTTTTGACAACCTTCAGAGGTTTCAATTATAATAAATTCCAGCTTCATTGAAACTTTTTTGTCCATTCTTGAGTGATTGTGTCAAAATTGCCTCAAGAATAGTGAAAAAGATGAAAAATGAAAACTAATTTATTTGCTGCACAATATATGCTACAAGATTACATAAAAGAAAACCTTTAACAACATATGATGCAGATAGCTTACAACTAGGTACCATTCATTGTAATTTCCTCACTAGGCAAGCGTGTCAAGTTAGGATAATAAATTTCTACTGTTAAATTTAGTTTATACTGACTAAAGGGTTACATTTATCTGCCTATGACTGTACAAGGTTCCTCAAATATTGTTGTAAAAACATATATTGTACATGGAGACAAATATTTGGCCAAACAAGAAAGGCTTTCTGTATGAAGACATCTCCATGCAAATATGTACCCATTTGAAATATGAAGTTATGTATAATTGCATAATGTTAATGTTATTAAACATCGCGATAGGTTCGTGCAAGTAATTGTAACATAGCTAAAATATTTTTTGTATTATGTCTGGATTCTGCAAGCCAAAACGTTATTAGTATTCTGTGATAGCACAAACTGTTTAAGCTGTTCCATGCGTGAAGTATGACTACACTTCGTACTGGAAATCTTTAAGTTTTAGACCAGCCATACCACCCAGTTAAATGGTGGGAATGCAGTGATTTTTGTCATGATCCTTGCAGTTTTTCTTGTGGCTTCATTTGTTTCTAATAGATTATAGATTGTTAACTCTATTAAAATTTCTACATTAAACATTAATTCTATTAAAATTTCAGCAAATTCGCTAATTAATATAATAAGAAAATATTTAGAATCTGAGTCTTTGAGGGCATTATTAGCAGAGGAGTGTCAAATGCTGCTAAACAGAAGTCTGTCAGTGCTGAAGCCAGGAATGCGAGTAGTGTGCCGCTTGTACTGGCGGAAGCCGGGCTGGTACAAGACAGAACAAGTGAAGGCTATTGTAGGGGAAGACAGCCTGGTGGATGACCCAACCTTTCACTTGATGCTCGAGTCCTTGATCTCTAGTGGTTTGATTGTGAAAGGTTCCGTAGATCATTGTGGAGGTAAGCATACTTAAATGTTGTAATATGACATCCAAAACAAACAAGTCATTTTCCTTTCTATCTGAGGATTGGCGTTGAGAGTTTTTCCAAATCTTACGTATCATCATTCATGAAGAACACATGATGTTGAAGCAGACCCTGGGCTACAAAACCACTATACAACTTTTGATGCAATTGAGAAAATGTTGGGTAATTAGGATAATTAACAAAAAACAAAGTTTGAAAAGTAAAAATTAGGTAAAATATAAGCTTGACAATAGTCACCAAAGTATTTTGATAATGATCAATCAACTGGCTAATTCAAACTGCATGAGGTAAACCATAATGGTTTATTTGAATTAAATGACAATAATAATTTTTAAATTATATCATTACAGGAAATTTGTCTTTTGATGACTTGGCTGACATATTAAAAGCTGACGAACTAAAACAGATATGCAAAGATTTTAAACTGAAGATACAGTCAAAACAATCTGCTAT
Organism: Apomyelois bistriatella; assembly: GCA_947044815.1. Taxonomy (NCBI): domain Eukaryota; kingdom Metazoa; phylum Arthropoda; class Insecta; order Lepidoptera; family Pyralidae; genus Apomyelois; species Apomyelois bistriatella. The sequence goes on from OX345705.1 coordinate 4,208,986, forward strand.
TGACGCCCTGAGGAACTACAGTCGAAGGTCATCAATCGGGAACTTCTTCACTGGTAGCTCTCAGAGTAACAATGGTAGAGTTTTAAGAATGTAAGTTAAGAAATCACTGATGTGATATAAGATAACATAAATAAAACATATCAAGTTCTTACACAAATGGTTTCAAATTATTGTACAAAATGAATTGCAATAAATAATAATATATCTGGTAGGCAAATTACATAATCTTTTAGAAAAAGCCTGCTAGAACCATAGCGCAAGGTACTCAAGGGTACAGTGGGTCCGACGTGTAGTGTTTTAATTCGGACCCTAAAAATGAATCTTCAATGTATTGAAGATTCATTTATGTATGTGATGTATCACATAAATCGAGTTTGCTATCCATTATTGTGTGTGCAACTTTTATTTAGATGCAGTTTTAGCATCGTTAAATTTATGGAAATTAAATGTAAAATGGAAATGGCCACTGGTATTAGTTAATGTCATCAATTTAATAAAAAAAAATGGATGATCATATGTTACTTGCTAGAAAGCAAGATGAGATCCATTAGAATGGATGAGAGGAATTTGGTTAAACACATGTAGGATTCTCATTTCCACTGGAGCTAAGCCCAGGGCAAAAGGTCATATGACAGATTTTATCCATTACATTGTAAACTTCCTTATAATTATTATCATTTGCACACACCATTTAACAGTGACTAATATTATTATTTGTTGCTGGATTGTATATAATTATATTAGGACAAGGACGTGATACCGCTTATATGTAAAAAAATCTATGTAAATGACTTCATTAGCAAATAACGTAAATGTTAATCTTATCAACTGTTTGAATGGTATTTCAGAATGTGCCAAAAGGCTGGTACCTGCTACAAACTGTCAGATTTTGCCCGGAACACAATAGAAAAGTTATATTTGCTTATGTATTTGGGTATCAACTACAGTATAATCAGAGAGAAGAGGCTTGAATTGACCATTTTGTATGACAAAATTAAAAGGGAAACCTTCCCGGTCAACAAGAACATGATGCTGGATAACGCTAGTGTGGTTTTTGAAAATAAGGAACAATTCAACAGGTAAGGATTTGTGTAAATGATTAGTTATTAAATATTTCTATTAGGTTCTAAAAGCATTAAACCGACCGGCGACGCCACGCGCACTTATTTCTACGTGAACTTGCACAAATACAAGCAGGAGACCGGCGCTCTTACAGTTTTTCTCTGGCAAACCATTCCTGCAGTTTCATGCCTTAAGATTAGGTTAGGTTAAAACTACTAAAACTGGCCGTATTAAGCAATATTGCAATCTGTCTATATGGAACTATAATTTAATAATTAAATATGTTTAAAATTAACTTCAGATCCAGAACCTTAATTACATAAAACGGATTTTTGATAACTTGTGTTTTCAGTGAATAATGATTTTTAAATGATGGTGGCGCTAGTGTTTACTGAGGTGTCACCTTAATACATCTTTTGAATAGCATTTGGTGATATGGCAAATTCGTAAGAAAATTTGATGTCTAGATATTGCTTTGTATAACTAAATCTCTAAATTCTTTAAGTTTTTGTATTATAATTAGGCGCGATTTCGTTTGATATGCTGCCCACGATAATAAATTTCGAAAGATTCTATATAAGCAATAATCAGTCCATTTTTTTTCAGATATTTCGCTGCTCATTGTATTTATGAAGATTTCTTAGAGAGGACCAATTTGCAAGAAAAATGTGATATTGTAGCTGAAGTGTACACAAAGTATAAGGGAATTTGTGATAGGGAAATGTTGTGGTAAGTATATACTACAGCTGAATACTATTTATATAGGCGACCATGCACCGAAGATACCAGCTGAGGATCCAACCGGTAAAACGCTGAGACTAGGGATAAAGACTTACCCCCGTATTAAGAAACGTTTGTTAAGCCTATTTTACCTAAAATGTGTTTCGTCTCGTTCTTTCACGTGAAGTGTCAGGTAAAAGAGAAAGTGCCAAAACATATTTTAGTTAAAATGGGCTTTTCAGACGTTTCTTAATACGAGGGTATATCTTTGATTAGGTACATGATAAACAATTTTCCCCAGGTAACATACATATGACGGCACAAAAAATCGATATATATACACTAAAACCTAACTCTACTACTACATACTTTTTAACTTTTCTATTATATATTTTTTTAAACCACCAAGTGACCAAGTCTTATTCTTATTACAAAAAGAAAAGTCTAAACGCTATGCTAAAGCCTAAAAGAATAGAATAAAAAAATGTAGATGAAATTTTAATATAATTTATTTAGGAACAAAATTTCTTTACAGTTACAAAGCACTACCTCTGTGGCTTCGTCGCTACACTCCTGTTTACAAATACGTGAAAATCTTAGAGGCCGGAATTGTGGAACTGAAAAAAAATAAGACCATAGAGCACAACACGTTGGCTGTGGAGATCTTGACGTCGCTGATAAATCAGATTGGCTTCAGGCAGCATAAGAAGGCTGAGTGGTACTCCGAGAAGGCGTTGATATTGTATAATTTGGGACAATTTGATGAGGTACGGTATAGTTATTTTGATGTAACAGATGATACAGCTATAGAAAGTATAATAGAAGCGGCAACTTACTGTATTTTACAGTTTTCCCCCCGTATTAAGAAACGTTTGTTAAGCCCATTTCAATTAAAATATGTTTTGTCTTTTTCTCTTACCTGACACTTCACGTGAAAAAAAGAGACGCAACACATTTTAGCTAAAATGGGCTTAACAAACGTTTCTCAACCACAAACCCCCGTAGGGTTTGTGTTTATTGACATATACCTAGTTACCTATTTCTCTCCAAATTTGATATTTTGACGTATCAGACAAGCGATGTGGCTACACTTTCAGTGATCACGTCACGTGAATTTACGCATTTATATATTTTTTTATGATAAGTTTGGAACATGTCGTTTGAATAATAAATGTCAATAATGTCATAACGGACTATCGAATGAAAATCATTCGAAAACGAACGATAACCATTCGAAAACGAACGATAATCATTCGATTAGATATTTACCAACGAAATCGGCAGAGCCGAGATCCACTTGATCCACACTGACAATCGCGCTCGATCGGGCTGACTAGCGTGATTTATAAATACGAAAGGTGATAACTGATAAGAATATTATCAGTTATCATTTTTTGTGTATAGTTTGACGCTAAGATGTAGACCACACCCAGTGTCTGACATCGAGATGTTGACCACACCCAGTGTCTGACTCCGAGATGTTGACCACACCCAGTGTCTGACATCGAGATGTAGACCACACCCAGTGACTGAATCCGAGATGTTGACCACGCCCAGTGTCTGACTCCGAGATGTTGACCACACCCAGTGTCTGACATCGAGATGTTGACCACACCCAGTGTCTGACATCGAGATGTTGACCACACCCAGTGTCTGACATCGAGATGTTGACCACACCCAGTGTCTGACTCCGAGATGTTGACCACACCCAGTGTCTGACATCGAGATGTAGACCACACCCAGTGACTGAATCCGAGATGTTGACCACGCCCAGTGTCTGACTCCGAGATGTTGACCACACCCAGTGTCTGACTCCGACATGTTGACCACACCCAGTGTCTGACATCAAGATGTTGACCACACCCAGTGTCTGACATCGAGATGTAGACCACACCCAGTGTTTGACATCGAGATGTAGACCACACCCAGTGTCTGACTCCGAGCTGTCAACCACGCCCAGTGTCTGACTCCGAGATGCTGACCACGCCCAGTGTCTGACATCGATATGTAGACCACACCCAGTGATTGACTCCGAGATGTACACCACACCCAGTGTCTGACATCGAGATGTAGACCACACCCAGTGTCTGACTCCGAGATGTTGACCACACCCAGTGTCTGACTCCGAGAAGTTGACCACACCCAGTGTCTGACGCCGAGATGTTGACCACGCCTAGTGTCTGACATCGAGATGTATAGACCACACCCAGTGTCTGACTCCGAGATGTTGACCACACCCAGAGTCTGACTCCGAGATGGTGACCACACCCAGTGTCTGACTCCGAGATGTTGACCACGCCTAGTGTCTGACTTCGAGATGCTGACCACACCCAGTGTCTGACTCCGAGATGTTGACCACGCCCAGTGTCTGACTCCGAGATGTTGACCATACCCAGTGTCTGACACCGAGATGTTGACCACACCCAGTGTCTGACATCGAGATGTAGACCACACCCAGTGACCGACTCAGAGATGTGGACCACACCCAGTGTCTGGCATCGAGATGTAGACCACACCCAGTGTCTGACTTCGAGATGTAGATGTTGCAAAAAACATCGTGGCTTGAAGAGTCGTTTTTTATTTGTATGACTGCGGAGGGAGATTTCTGTACATTAGTACTATTAAGTATTCTGTGCGTCTACGAAGAAAAGAGAAATAGGCTGCATTATAACTTACCTTTACAAAATTTTAAATATTGATTATTTTTATTATTGTTCTCTTAAGTTTGTCTCATTTACTGCTCATTCATTAGCATAATTTTGATTTTATTAATTGTGATTGTCAAAGATTTCCTAGATTAGTAATAAATACTTTTTGATTAACATCATATCAAACAAACACGACGACGTACAAGTAAAGTTTTAATTATATTCAGCGAGTACGAGTATCAAAAAATCCGCCAAGTACGCCGAGTACTGAGTATTAACCATGTACTCGGCCCATCTCTAGTATTTCTAAATGAATATTTGATTGGAATAATTTTGTAATATCTACCCTCCTGATGCCTTTGACTATTTCAAATGAATACTTAATTGCTAGTTTTTTATCTAGTAAGTTATTTCATGTATACTGAAAAACACATTGGAAACTACAATATATATTATAGCTTCTCATTAAATTAGTCAATCGTTTGCCTATCAGATAACACTTTCCTGTCGTTTCAGGCAGCGAAAGTGCTCCTAGAAGGGCTGAACTCCAGCCTCCCGGCGGAAGTCAAGGACTCGCTGCGCCCGCGCATCCGCAGACTGAGCGGCAAGGCGGCCGAGCGATTGCGGACACAGTTACTGCAAATTGCTGACAGCGACACTACACTCGAGAAGAATCTACCAGCTTACCATGTTTACAAGCAGCCTATGGAGTGAGTCGACTGTTTATTACAGGTGGCCTACTACCATCTCTTAAAACCATGCAAGAACGATTGAGTGAGGGAGATGTCTCCGTTCATCTTGTATTGCGCTGTCGCGCTTACTCACTGAATCCTGCATGGTTTTGAGAGAGACGCTAGTAACCCCCCTGTTAATCTTTCTGCTCGCCGTTAATTTCGACCTTTTTTATAATTCAAAAGAGTAAGTTCATAAAGATGGCCAACAATATCGTATATGCGGCGTCCCCTAAGGCAAGTCAGAGGCCTGAGAAGATATTTAGAAACTGAAACACCAGGGTGTATAGGTATTTTTGACATTGGATCCTGCTTAAAAATAATGAAATAGAACAGTGCTTTTTCTTTTGTCATATCGAAGAACTCGTCTTTCTCCAGTGAAGGCTTAGGAAACCTCTTCATATAAATAAATAAATTAGTCTTAATTTCGGACAAAATCCATAGTATTAGTAACATATGTTCTTAACTTTAAACTTTTGACCTATTTATATCGGTCTACATCCAGCCTTGTCCGGTTATCTTAAAAAATATATCATAACAACATCATCTTTATGTCCTGAAGATTAAGACATTATTTTAATATTACAGCCGAACCACAAAACGCGGTAAGGTGAAATTCGAAACGCGGTTGGAATCTGAGCGCGTAGTGCAAGACGCTGAACAGTACTGCATATCACACTACATCGACAAAGGAGACTTCACGCACGGTAAATACTAACTCAGTATTCGGCTGCACATGTCTCTGATTCTTATTAACGATCCGGCTTGAAGGTCCAAAGGAAATAATCTGTCTACATGCATAGCGATAATTTGTACGAAATTCGGCCGTAACACATCATAGATCCGGCTCGAAGGACCAATAACTCATCAAAAGACCAAGAAATCATCTTTTTTTCTATCTCTTTTCAACAATTCTTGTCGATGGAGTTCCTTCTATTCTTGCCTATATAATAAGCGAGTTTCTGATCTATATTTAGGTACCCTTTTATATATCCTTTAATTTTTTTTTTTAATTAAATCAATCGTCTATTATTAAATGTTCTAACATGTTTCCTCATTTGTTCTCAATTACTTTTAAATCAATTCTGTTTTCTCATTTTTTTTTTTGAAATTACAAACATAAATAATAAAATAGGCGGCATACGATACTAAACGATATTTATGTAATCTCTTCCAGACAACTTGAATATTAAGTTATTGTAAAAAAATAGGCGGTTCAGATTTTAATTTAAATATTAATTATGATTAAATATAATGTGATATATTTCAGGTGGACACTGGGAAGGCAGTATAGTGACCACAATCTTCTTCCTCCTATTCTGGGACATCATCTACAGCAAACCACGCGGCGCGGTCGGCATCTTCCTATCTCATTACCAGTCGTACCCGCTGGACTTGTTCTGCGAGAGTTTCTACACAAACAGACAGACACTGATCGAGGAGAGGCTGGCCGAGGTGGAGCTGAGTACGACCGATGAAATGTTGGAGAAAATGCACGACACCTGGAACTCCAGGGATGAATGTGAGTTGTTTTTCAAACTAAATTTGTCTTGGCTTTTTCTTCACTACATAGTATAAAATAAAGTCGCTTTCTCTGTCCCTATGTCTCTTTGTATGCTTAAATCTTTAAAACCACACAACGGTTTTTTTAATAGATAGTGATTCAAGAGAAAGGTTTTTATGCTCATGCGAAGCCGGGGCGGTTGCTAGTTTTGCATATTAAAGATAACTGACTCCCGTGATCATAAGGTTACTCGCTTTAATTCCTATTTAAGAACTTTTACTACCTAATGTAATCAAAACAGTCTGTCAAGACATTTAAGGCATTATTCATTAGACCGGTTGCTTTTGATATCGACGCAGCTATATATAGCTAGTTAGTTCTTTGTCGCTTTTAAGTCGTGTGTCTTGGGGTAGCTCAATCTGTGTGTATCCTTATAGACGTAGAATTTATTTCAGGCGAGTTGTCGGGCATCACCCGTAGCATCGGCTGGGAGAGTGTCAGCGCGGTGTGTCGCTGCCTGTCGCCCGCCGCCGCCGCCGCCCTCTGCCGGCGACTGGCGCGCAACTACCAGCACGCGCACTCGGGCTTCCCAGACCTCACGCTGTACAATGTTTATACTGGAAAGGTATGCAATATCGATATGATTTTGAAATACCTACAAAGAATAAAAACTATAATGAACAAAAACATTAAAATGGTTAAATTTACCCATGATCCCTGCACTAGGCATAAGTCTGGGTCGCGGGTAACCGAAAAATAATTAGGTACTACGATTAAAATATTAGAACGAGTCGTGGGTAACCATCAGTTGAAAAACAAACATGAATTAAAAAGGAAACGAAACTCAAGGCAGGTCATATAGATGAAAGAATTAGGTACTACGATTAAAATATTAGTATGTAATGCTGCAGCATGAGGAAGTATTTGAGATACTCAACTAATCGTATATCTATACAAATATTCACAGCTAATATTATTTTCAGATTAAATTCGTGGAGGTGAAGACCGACTCGGACAAGCCTTCCATGAAGCAGATACAATGGATGCACTACTTGCAACAAAACGGCATAGAAACGGAATTCTGTTATGTGGGCGCTAACACTACGCGGTGTAAAGCCAGGGCTAGTTAACATATCTTTTATTGAGTGGCTTGAGAAGTCATACTCGGTATATGTCAGTTTATAAACCTCTTTACGGCCATTGACTTAGTTTATTTGGCGTCCGCCAGGTGGCGTACGGTGTCAACTTTTAAGCATGCCTTTTATCGCATTTCTCATCAGACAATCGGGTTTTCCGGCCTATTTCCTAATCAAATATTTTTTTATATTAATAAATTTTTTCTTCTTGAGATACGAACTCACGACGTGGACCTCTATTATTGAATTCCGCAGATGCATTTTAAAATCCACATGTGGATTACTTTCAGGGTCGAAAACATTTCGAAGGGTTAGTCTCGGAATTTTAGAATGATGTTTCTATGACTGATTTCGGCCACGGCGAATGTTAAACATTGTATGATGTAAGCTTCGCTGGTTTGCTCTCTTTTATCTAGTCTAGCGCTTTCCAGCGCTAACGTCAACCACGGTTACGCGATCGTTTTTTTTTTATGTTTTTGCTAAAGGTGCGCAACGCACACCTTGCGGACATGCTTAGAATACTGGGTTTGCTATAAACCGAGCTATGTTAGCACATCAGCTACATAATATACATTCGACTGACCTGTCGCGTTTGGTTAAATACACAAGTGTTTATTAAGCCTAAGATTTCCCTTAGTTTAGGAGAGATAGAAATGGTTGTAATCATCAATTGACCGATGATTACTCTGTGTGCAATATGAGGAAGCAAAGACCGATCATGATAAGACTGATGGGTTTCAAGGCGTTTTGTGATATGGAATATTAGCTTTCGTAACAAAATGTGAAATTTGTTTAAAATATTGTTGAAAACCAAAATTGTTTAAGAAAAAGTATAATTAGAGCTGTTTATTGAACAGTTAAACTAGTAGTTTATATAAGGTTGCACGAAGAGGCATATATTTTCATTTTTATTAAAGTACATTTAATTAGATGTATAAAAGATGTATTAAATAAATCATATTTTGTGTAAAAGTTGTTTTACTGATGGGCAACCAACTTTAGTTGGGAATGTATTCAAATTAAGACACATATAAGGCTTTGAAACCAAAACTAATGATTCCTTTGTGCCGATACCTTGTCGTTGTCGTCACTAATGCTTTAGTAACTAATTTTTGCTTTATAAAGGCTTTGAAGCTGACTAAAATAATAAACAACCAAACATGTACGCGGACGCTAACCATCGTGATTGGAAATGCTGCGCCTTAGCATTACTATTATTACCATTATAAAACAAGGCTTTGTCCACCTCTCAGACGATCACAGGAAAACGCTAGATACAATCTAGATCCTGCCGCAGTCAAAGTAGAGATGTATGGATAAGGCCTAGGAAAAAAAAATGATGAACAGACGACGAACTCCGTGATAGAATCTTTTTATTCCTAAATTGTCAGTGCTGTCATTTTTTGATGGATTTTGTCACATCAGGAACAAAGTTCGGAGTTGGAAATAGACATTATTTCAACAAATAATCATCAAACACAATGTTTAATGTTTTCATCCCACTACTAGCGATGTCTGCAGTGTCGGCGGTGTCCGTGATCTACTTGTATTGTGCAAACCGCCTCACGAGGAGGAAAGGCTACATGGATGTTAAAGAAAAACCTTCCACGCCGAATACACCCGAATAGAAGTTTGATATGACGAGCATTGTTATATATTTTCTAATTTAAAATGTGCATTTGTCCTCTATAAAGAAATAGTCGTATAGTTTATGTTGCGTTCTATATATGTATGCTTGTACTCAGGAATAAGTCTTGAAAAGTAAAATACAACAGGTTTGTAACAGATTATTTATTAAAATATATTCTACAAAAAATTCATAACATAGTATGTACATTCAACAATACACCAACCTACACGTTGTAGGGAAAAAGGCACCGCTATTTTATAATAATTGCGACAAAAATTAAACAGGTCTTGTATTTAAAGACAACGTCGCTAAAATATCTTTCACCGCAAAATGGTAAAACTCCGAAACAAACAAGCAGCAAGGGTTGAGCATCTTGTTAACTAATACATATGACAATTCATTATAACTAAACGAAAATAATCTACAAAATGCATAATTTATGCACCATACAATATCGCCGTGCCAATAACATATTTTTTAGACAAAACATGAATTTTTAAATAAGTCCAACATTAATTGGCAATAGAAAATACTTATGAAAAAATTTAATAATAGGATAACCGACCCCTGTCTTTAGTTTGGTAACTAACTAAAGTCTTATATTTATTAGACTATAATTTTCAATTACCACACCATGTGTACAGAAAACTTTAAAATTCTTGATTGTTTACATTAATCGTATAAAAATATCTATAAACTAATTTAGATAATTTAGTTGCAAAGGATATCGAATATATTTAACACATTGTTCTAAATTGATATGTCATCTAAACACGTTTTACACAGCCGAGGGAAGTGATTGCACTTATAAACAATTCCAATACCTACATCTAATATTGTATAAATAACTCGGAAATTGGCAGAAATACACCTACACCTATGTAAATATTACCTTACGTATTACAGGCACCGCTGTCATTATATTCTAGAAAAAAAAACGCATGCAACCACGTTGTATAAAGATACCATATGTTTGGCAAAACAAATATTTATATAACATACAATTCATTCAAAATAGTCTTAAGATATATTTGAGTAAATACAACACTCAAATATCAAGTAAAATATATAGAAATATTTGATTAAAATGTGTTTTATGATAACACATGTTTGGACTCTCCCGAAGGCTGTCCTCCACTATAACAATGTAATGTCTGCACTCCTCACTGGCGACGCATGCACGGGACTCCTGGTCAAAAACAACGTATCGTTACTTTACGGCAAACAAACCCAGAAGCCCATCACCAGTGTTACGAATTGCAAACAAACAGTACAGTGCCCCTAGTACGAGTTTTTCTAAACGCAGACGCTAGCGACTGCGTTAGCGATTTAGTATGTATCTGTACAGCGCCTCTGGCAGATAGTAAGGCAACTAAGTAATTCCATACAAAATCGCTAACGCAGTCGCTAGCGTCTGCGTTTAGAAAAACTCATACTAGGGGTACAGTATTCATTTAATTTAAATGTATATATAATTTAGCTGTCGAAATGGTTTACAATAACTGTCATATTCGTAAGATGTAACAAGGTATAGCCAAATTTAAAGAAAACATCCTTAAACTATGTATACAAAGAAAAAATACCAATTACAAAGTATATATACTACCTCGTTACATCCTGTATAAATAATTATTTTGAGTATTTAGCAATAAGGTCGTCTGTTAATATGATTACAAAACTAATTACTTAGACAACAACATGATGTCGGTAAAATTCCAACGGCTCAGTTATCATCGAAACAAATAGTTCTTATCGAAAGGTTTAAGTAAGGAGTAAATAGTTCTTTGTATCACTTATTTAATCTAAGAAATATACTATAATGTCGTGATATTTCGTTACTACGTATTATAGATATTCTGAACGATATCTTAAATGAGATCTATAAAAATGTGATAGCTAAATATTATAGTTGTAATATAATGGAACATCTACTAGTCATAAAATACTCTAAGTAAAAGCTTTTATAACTGTTTAACTGACAGGCACAGCATAAGGCACACGGGTTCAAATCACTACGATGTAAGGCCACGTATCTCGGATATAAAATAATTTAACATTGATCTGTTATTCTATCTCCGTACTGCGATATAAGCAAATTGATTCCAATTATAAAAAGTTCATCTAAACTGTTATGACTTATGGGAGTTGGGAAAACTCAAATTTATTTATTTATTTATTTCTCGCTTACATGTACATAATATGAAGAAGGTGGAATTACATAATTTGGTAAGAATTTATCGCGATTTATATAAAGTACACACGCATACATTAAGTATACAGGATGTTTAATAAATCAGTTAGCCTATACTGAATTACCATGAAACGAAACTGGGGCGAAGTATATTGTAAAAACTTAGTAGTCGATGAAACCACAACTTTCCCCAGAAAACGTACAGTATATTAGTTCTCCTTTTATAAGTTACACTAATGTACAAATCATGAACATCCTATTAACCCTTCACCGCCTAGGTTGGACTTATCCGACAAACTTGCAAAATTTCACCAACGTCGAATATTTCCGGCCAAAATTTACATTTTAAATTTTCCTGGGGGCACGACAACTAATATAGTCTGCGATCAAATAGTTAAATAAAGCATTTGCAAGTGCGGTGTCTCACATGTTGGGCTCCTGCTTGAAGGGCGCGGCGTAGGGCTCCGCCGGCAGCTGCGGCACCAGCGGCGGCGCCGAGCTGTCTCCGGACGCTGCGCCCGCGCACACAGCCGCTTGCTCGGTCTCCATGCCCGCCTCGGCTGATGCTCCTGCAGATATTACACGTTTTTTATTTACTCTCGCTTGTTCTATCGACTGGCGAGCTGGCAACTCTTTGGATTTCAGAAGAGGTAAGTTCCACGAAAGAGATAGCGAGACGAATTGGGGTAGTTGCTCAAGAGTAATTACCTCATATCCCATGAAGGAAATAATTAAGACAACGTTTTAGTTTTTAACACGTTAGCGGACACACAACTGCTATAGCTGTTATAACAATAAAACTAATTGTGTTTAAAAACGTCCGCGAACGTGTTAAGACAAATATCTAATAGTACTACCGTACAGAAGTGTCACTCCTAAAAGTAATTCAGATCGAGAGCGACTCTTTATGCCACGATACGATCTAATTCAGTTTATACACGTTACAGTTAATTCAGTTTATATAAGTTTCACGATATACGGTCTAATTCAGTTCACACAGCGATAAGCACCTACGGTTTATATTTGCATCTCTTTCTATCTTGCGCCGTCCCTTTATATTACTACCATAGTGTTGTCTACTTCGTGTTATACGACCTAAGAATAGATCACTCCTCCTTTCCGTGGATATCGTAAAAATCGATTACCTTTAGATTGGCGGCCGAATAATAATGACAATCTGTATTTTTTGTTCTAAAGTAGTTATTTATCTTTTTTGTTCAGCATAAGTCAGTACATAACACATGTGTTTCATACATTTCGTAGGTAAACCTATAAATCTTACGTACCGCACGAAGTGACACAGGCCTGCTTCGGGCACCGAAACTATAAGCTTGGAATGATGACGAGAATACATTAATGTCGACTCACCACCTAGCAGCATCTCCTGCAGCAAGCTATCAACGTGTGCCACTCCGAACAGCTTGGCGAACTGTATCTGCTCTATCATCTGCCACGTGATGCTCTGTAACGGCGGCAGGCACAGCAGCAGCTCTCCAAAACGACCGCGCCCGTCGTATTGGCGGTCGCTGATGTAATCTTCCAGGTTGATTTGGATCTGGTAGCGGAGTTGCTTGATCTTCTGCGGCTGGGAGAGACCTTTGGCATCTGAAATTAGTAGTGTGAGGTTAGGCTCGAAAGTAGTAGGTTTAATTATATGAAACTGATTATAATAATTTTACTATGTAACTTTAATACATGTCACCTAAGTTAGTCACCAAACAGTGAGTGCTGTATGTACAACGCATAGATTAAGTTCCTATAGATGTGGCTATGATTTGTTATTTGATGCGAAATGAGACGGCCAAATAGGGAAATCCATGAGAACGATAAGGACTAAAGATACATTTTTTGTCTATGTCAGCGTGGCCGTATTTCTTTGTTTGGCCTACTCTACGCCATTTATGTAACACTTCATACAACGATTTATGTAACAAATTGAAACTGATTAATAATTATCAAAAAGATTGTTTCGATTTAAGTAAATTAAAATATGATAAAAATTAGGCGTGGCGTTAGCGATAAAATATTGATATAATCCCATGATAAATAATGCCCATACGTTTTATTATAACGAGACATGATGAGCCTACAATTTTAAAAACAACATCAATAGAAAATAACCACAACTAAAATAAGGAAATAAATCTGAATCAGCTTGTGGTAGTAAAGTAGCCGAGCCATTGATTTAACCAATTTTATAATTGGGGTTTAAGAATACAATCTCCTCTTGTACTTTGAATTGGTCCTTGCCATTCTTACATATTTGTAAAGTTTTTATTTAGTCCAAAGTCCAAAAAAAGCCTTGGTCATAACAGGCGGTAGTATTGAAACACTCGAACTTTGTGCCTTTCATCTTTTGAGACATCCATGTCGATCTCTCTGAGCCCGATCTCATCATCACTCGATAGCCGATCACGCTAATGTCAATCAATCAACTTACTGGGATCAAAGAAGACGATCGTCTCGAGACACAAAAACTCTGTGTCGTTGATGTCAATCACTGCGCGGCCGCACGATCTCGTCCATCATCCGGATACCGATCATACTGCTGTAAATTAATCAATCAATCAACTTACTGGGGTCAAAGAAGACGATCGCCTTGAGACACGCGAACTCTGTGTCGTCGATGTCGATCTCTCTGAGCGGCCGCACGATCTCGTCCATCACTCTGATGCCGATCATGCTGATGTCTATGTCCATACGCCCATCTAAAAATATTATTAAGCTATAATTTAAAAACTTAAAATTAATATGACTAAGTTTTTAAAAATTCCCGCATAAATTTACAATCGCGAAATTTGCTCAATGCACAATTGATCATTAATAACAACACATCACATCATATTTATGGGATTTTGAAAATACATTATAAAGTAAAAGTATTATAAATAAACGCAAAAGTTGGCGACGATGTATGAAATATTACTCTTTCACGAAAACCTAACTGAATGGATATGGTTTTACCTGATCATAATCAGTAATGCGTATTATTGCCAATAAATCCATACTAATATTATAAATGCGAAAGTCTGTCTGTCTGTCTGTCACCTCTTCACGGCTAAACTGCTGGACTGATTGTGATGAAATTTGGTAGGGATGTAGTTAACGACCTGAGGTCAAACATAGGCTACTTTTGGGCGCGATATAACAGAGTCCCACGCGGGGCGGAGCCGCGGGGAACAGCTAGTAAAATATATATGAAAATCGGCTACTGCGCATTCAAGAGTTCAAGAGTAATTTCAGTTTATGACCAACTTGTATGCCGCGAAGTGTACACACCGATGTTGTGTTTGGCGATGATGCAGTTGTTCCCCAGCAGCAGCACGTCCTTGAGATGCAGCGAGCGGCGCGCGCAGCCCAGCAGCAGGTGCTCGCCCGCGTGCGCGCGCAGCAGCGCCACCTGCCGACAAACCAGCACTTGTTACTGTTGTGCGTCCACTCAATAATAACAATTTTAACATTACACTTACATCAAAGGTATTTTTAATTGACAATTTACTTTTATTGCTATTATATTTGATGACAATTTGTTGCTTGGCCCTTTTAAATTGTGGACGTTTTGCTCTCATGACTTACTACGTTACGGTCGGTTTATCATCGTGGACATTTTGCTCTTAGTTCTCACTACCCACTCTTAATTCTACTTATGCTATGATAGAGATATGATAAATTGCTTTTATTGTGTGAATTTGGGTACTAATATGATGGCAAAATAAAATACTTAGTTATACCATCGATAAAATATTACTAAAGCATAGATGGTTATTCTTCATACATCAAAGTGTGCCTGAATTTTACTTTCTCCTTGACTAACTAGATGTCGCTACCAGTATCAATCTTACTATTTTTGCCAATTTTTGTAAAAATTAGAACCATCAAAGCAAACCTCGTGGGACCACTAAGTAAATATGATAGTAGCTTCGCACAAATTCACTAGATGGCGCAATTCTTAAAATTATTTTTCTATGTTTCGTTTTATGCATATCAATATATCTTGCAAATGCTAAGAAACAGTATTTTAATAATCCATTGTAAGGATTATTAAATTATTTTGTTTGGTATTTGATGTATTTCTAAGACATAAGTTAATTTGTTATGTTATATTGAAAATATAAATATACAAAATATTTTTTTTTTGTTGGATAATGACCAAACTACATAAACAGGAGCGCATATCATATTTGAAGTCAAGTTTGAGAGATGTATGTTTGAGTGAGCGTGAGCGATGTGTTCGTTCACTCCCAGCTAGGTAGGTTGGTTGCACTAACTAAATAGAGATACTATACTACGTATGTTGGTTGTAGCGTTTTGGTAGTGTTGTTGGTGTTCTTTCTTTCCGTGTTGCGTTCTCGTATTTTTATACTCATTAATTTTATTAACGACCTCTGCATATTCCCCGGACTCCGATTACGCCTTAACGTTGACCCTAGCAAGTTATTTGAACTGAATTTGCCCTACGATTTGGACTGATAAAAATGTCGAGGTGTGCTTATCTCAATTGTACCAATACAAGCAGAAATAAATCGATGTTTTCTTTTCCTGTTCATGATAAAGATCGTCTGCTTCTTTGGATCAAAAACTCAGGTAATTTATATTTCCTCTAACCACCGAAAATAAATAGGTATGTACTTGTTTAAAACTTGCTTTTGTTGTGATTTCGGGAGACGAAACTTTAAAAACGATATAGGTAGGTACCTTTGTTTCTTTTAAATAGGTATTGTCATGTTTAGATGTCTTTATATTTGTTAAAATGACTGTATCTACGTTTATGAGGCTTTATTGCTAAATATTCGAAATTGACTAAACAAGGATCTAACTTATCTTGAATGTGTAGATTTAATATCACAACAGAATAACAAAGTAAGCTAGCAAGTATAGTAAAAATTGCACTTGTTTTATATTCTATTACTATGATTACTCTTTCATTTACATTGAGGAGAAATGAACAATATTGCAATTATATTATTATTTTAGGAAATACAAACTTGACATCACTCACCGACAATGAGCTCAGCCATCATTACATATGCGCAGCACATTTTCGTCCTGCTTGCATTCACCAAGGTGAAAAGAGATGCAGGTTACTGGGACCTGCAGTACCAAACCACTATCAACAGAGTGAATCTGCTGGACCATCACATCAGGAAAATTGTAAGTTCTTTCGTATTAATGCCTATACCTACCTACTTTTGACTAACCCAAACACAATACTACATTACTGTCGAGTTATATTGCACGACCGAAGCGCAGCTGATGCCTTGCCAAGTGCTTTTAAAAGGACAAGGCCATTGCAATAAAAAAAAGATTTGGTGCTGTGAATCAAATGTCTTAGGAGAACTATTTATCAGAACTTAAAAAAACACTTTTAATGTATATTTATTTGAATAAGAAATGTATGTAATGTAATTTTAGGGTTCCCTAAAAACCCCTATAATGTCTCTGGTTTTACTCAGACTTTTAGTACTAGAAAGCTCTAATTTAGCATGGGTAATGTATATTAATCACTCTGACAAAACGCTAACCTAAAAAATAATATTTTTTATTGTATCTTTATATTTACTTAGTTGTTAAATATTGTTCCAGGTATTCTTTCCTCCCCAGAGATATTAAAGGTTAAAACCCCTATGAAGGTTTACAGACGGAAAAAACAAACTGAAAAAGCGTCGAACTCTGAGCAATCGAGTTCAACATCACCCTCACTATTTGGAGGGCCCTTTTCAGCACCAACTCCTACGTCAGGAAGGCTCCCGAAAAAGACTTTTTGAAATATACAAAAAAGAGTCATGGCGAAACTCCATACATCGTTTGTACGAATAAAAAATTGAAATACAGATAACATAAAATAAATCGAATTAGTAAGAATACATAACTAGTAACATGTTTACCACCACAAAAAAATTTTAAACCCCGGGGTTTTTTTAATATTTAATTTTTTTAAAGTCGACCTTTAGCTTCGTTTTCATTCGCCATTATTGTCGCAACTGAAACATTATGTCATCCTGACAGTTGTTAGCATTGTCAAAACGGTATTGATAGTTCATTATGGTAGGTAAGGGTCATAGACTAAGTAGTTGTACCTGTGATTAAGCAATTAATTTTTACTTGGTGAAAAAGTGAGATGGCGAAATAGGGAAGTCCATGAGTAAGAAAAGGACCAACGATATTTTTTATATTTTTGTCTCTGTCATCGTGGCAATTTTTCCTTTGTTTGACCAATTCGACGCCAAGCAAAATCTTACACCAAACTAACAGTGAAATTATTTATTTTTTTTTATTCAGAAAAATATTCATTTTAAGTAGTAGAATTTGTACGAAAGATATACAAAAAATAAGGGCATTTGTTACATAAATTGTGTGGCTCAGGAACACATTCCAGGGTGCCTACCACCATCTCTTAAAACCATGCAAGATCCAGTGAGTAAGCGAGATGTCGCCTTACATCATGTATTGGGCTGTCTCACTTACTCATTGGATCTGGACAGCGTAATATATGATTTGAGGCGACATCTCTCTTACTCAATCGTTCTTGCATGGTTTTAAGAGATGGTAGTAAGCCCCCAGGGGGGTTACTATATACAGTCTCTTAAAACCATGCAAGATCCAGTGAGTAAGTGAGACAGCGCAATACATGATGTAAGGCGACATCTCCCTTACTCAGTCGTTCTTGCATGGTTATTGGAGATGGTAGTAGGCACCATCTCTTAAAGCGTAATACATGATGAAAGGAGATGACGTCTTACTGTGTCACTCTGTCTCGCCTACTCACTCGTTCTTGTATGGTTTTAAGAGATGGTAGTAAACCATTTGATAGTGAGCCTGCTACTTAAAAAGTTGATGGTAAACCCCCCCCCCCCCCCGGTGGCTTACTTACCATCTCTTAAAAACACGCAAGATCCAGTGAGAAAGCGGGACAGCGCAATACATCATGTAAGGCGACATCTCATTCACTCACTGGATCTTGCATGGTTTTAAGAGATGGTATACCCCCCAGGTACTAAATCGATGAATCTAACCTACCATAATGAACTGTCAATATAGCTTTGACAATGCTAACAACTGTCAAGGTGACATATTGTTTCAGTTGCGTTAAAAATGGCGAATGAAAACGAAACTAAAGGTCGACTTTTATAAAATGGAATATTAAAATAACCCCGGGGTTAAAATTTTTTTTGAGGTGGTAAACATGTTACTAGTGAAGTATTCTTACTAATGCGATTTATTTTAAGTTATCTATATTTAATTTTTTATTCGTACAAATTCCGCCATCATTCTTTGGTATCTCTACAAAAAATCCTTTTTTTTTCTGTAGCGGTCGAAAAATATTTGCGTTTTACGACATGCCACACCTGATTAAAAGCGTAAGGAATCATTTGCTTCACAACAATTTTATTATTGGCCGTGATGAAGTCACCTTTCAAGACATTATTAAAACATATGAAATTGATAAAAAATCTACTAAAAGTAAATGTCTACTAAAAATTACAGAACGGCATTTAAACCCCAATGCTTTTCAAAAAATGTCAGTCAGTCTTGAAACTCAAATTTTTAGCCACTCTGTATCAAGAGCAATTAGAACTGCCAAAAACACGAAAGAGTTAATCAGTGAAACTGCATATCAGACCTCTGAGTTTATAGAAACTGTGAATAATATGTTTGATGGTATGAATAGCCGAGCTAAATTTGAAAAAAATGCTTATAGATGTGCTCCATACGTAGTATCTCTATTTAGTTTGTGATGTGCTCTTACAAAAAACATGACTCATACACGAAAAGCTTTACTAAAAGGAAAAGAAACATTTGAAAAAATTTACAAAATTACTATGAAAAAGAACAAAAACGAGATATTTAAAAAAGTTCTCACTAGACCACCATGTTTTCAATTATTAAATGAGGAAAGTACTGAACCAGCAGTTACGTTTTTAATTACTAATAAATTGAACCAAGACGTATTAGAAAATTTATTTTCGTTATTTAGGCAAAAAGGAGGTTCAAACAGAAACCCAAGCGCTAGTGTATTAAGAGGAATATTTAGAAGCAACCTAGTTAATTCCCTAATCAAACTGCCAGAAACTAAAAATTGTGAAGAAGATGATAGTCAATTTATTAGAAATGTAGATTCTCAACAGCAAAACGAAAACGCATTTGCTTCCTCATCACCCATGGTAACAGTGTCTAGTGAAGATCTTTATACAAGTCCTCTTGCTTCAACATCACGTTCCCTATTGCCATTAAATGACCCTGATCAAAATGCAAGTGTTTCAACATTGATATGTGAACACAGTAGTACAACTTTAGAAGATTGTGCTGTCAATTATTTCGCAGGATATCTGGCTAAAATGTGTTTAGAGAAATTTAAGTGCATTTCATGCCAAACTAAACTAATTAATGAATTCGACTTAAATGACGAAAGACAATTATTAATTTTAAATAAAACTTTTGGGTTTATGAATACCATCAAACTAAAGACTCCGAGTGATATGCTTGTCAAATTAATTGATTTAGCGCTTCTTGAATTTAGTACAAAAATTGAATGTATGATCCATGTTAACCATTTAAAAATTAAAATGATTAATCAAATAATTTTATTTTTGAGATGTGAGGCTGAAGAGTTATTAGGATTTACATGCCAAGAACATATTTATTTTATTATAAATCATCTAATATTAGTGAAAATTTTTTCATACTGTAAAACTCTGAAAAAGAATAATACTTCCCTGTTAAAGCCACAGCCTAAACTAAGAATATTAAAAAATCAATAATTATCATAAACTTGTTTTTTTTTTGTAATTATCCAGACCCAGAACTATTTTTGCGATTTTAAAGATTGGGAAGGACTTAGGGCAGGAAGGGAACTCCCCTTTTGTGAAGCGGGGGTCAAATTACTTACAAAACCCCTACTTAAGCATATCAACCATTATTCTTGTTTCCTTCCAGTTCAAAAAACCGTGTATTCCCGTTGGCCCCATCGCCCGTGTCGTCCCGTTTATGGGACCGGCGAGAAATTTATACAATAATTAAAAAAGCTCCCGTTGGTCCCATCCGCAATACTAGTCAATGGGACCAACGGGAATTCAATAAAATAATAATATTTAATTCCAGTTGGCCCCATTAAGTTGAAATAATGAAAATTTTATTTCAATACTAGCTTTTGCCTGTGACTTCGTCCGCGTGGCGTGTTATAAAAGAGAGATCTTTGTGTGTGTGGGAGAAGAGTTAAAAAATGCTTAATTTTATTATTTTTAAATGAGGTTAAAGTATAAGTAGCTTAGTTGAATAATGAATTGTTATTAATTTAAAGATTATTAGTTTATGATAATTTGGTTTGATATAAATTTAGGAAAATACGATCAGTGGAGGCTAACCCTAAAGTACCTATAGGCTTTCGTCTGGAATTCAGAGGTGAGAATGTGGATGTCAGTCGGTATGAAAGTAAATGTTTGACCACATGAAAACTAAAAACCGGCCAAGTGCGAGTCGGACTCGTGCACGAAGAGTTCCGTACAAAATTAACAAAAAATCCTACAATTATTTAAACAAAATTTAGAAATTACAAAAGAAAATTATAAGATAATTCAAGGGCCGTGAAACGTCCGCCTGGAAAATTTAACAGTAATCTACAACAGAAAACTACCTACTAAAGATTTAAACCGCCCAAGAATAGTGAAAAGTTCGCCCGCAAAATTCAATATTTGACACGACCGTCAACGACGTCTGCCCTCACGCGTCGGTCGTGTTCCGGTTGCTCGCTCGGGTATCTGCCGTAACGCGCCTCATTGCTGTCACCGCCCCACAACCGCCGCCGCGGCCGCGACGTTCCTTGGTTGCCACTACCGCGAGCTATAAATTTCAAGCCTCTAACTCGCTTCCCGTTCCCAGGGGAATTTTTAACTTTGCATACACTAAGGTATATGCATATCATATTTCAAGCATCTAACTTATGCA
This sequence comes from Apomyelois bistriatella, assembly GCA_947044815.1. Lineage (NCBI taxonomy): Eukaryota > Metazoa > Arthropoda > Insecta > Lepidoptera > Pyralidae > Apomyelois > Apomyelois bistriatella. Next base: position 4,230,550 of record OX345705.1, read on the forward strand.
GTTTAGATTTTTTCATACAACTTTTTTTCCCACTAACTTAATTTACAAAATACAGCCATAACTAAACTTTATATTTACTAAGGTATGCATGCATGCTAGATTGAAAACATCTATCTTACGTGATTTTTACATACAAAAGTTTTTTCTCAATAACTCCCGTTCCCGTGGAAGTTTTGCAATATCACGTTGCAAGTAAGCTTTACGTTCATTAGGGTACCTGCATGCCAAATTTCAATCATCTATTTTACGCGGTTTAGATTTTTTCATACAAAAGTTTTTTCCCGCTAACTCCCGTTCCCGTGGGAATTTTGCAATATCCTGTTGTATTTCCGTCATACATGATTTCTATGTAACTTTAACGATTAAAACTGCACACGCGACGGAAGCTTAAAAAATGGAGTAACTTCTCCCGTTTTCCCAACATTGCCCTTCACTACTCTGCTCCTGATTGTAGCGTGATGAAAAGTATACTATAACCTGCCCAGGAGTATGAAGAATAATTGTACCAAGTTTCGTTAAAATCCGTCGAGTAGTTTTTGTTTCTATAAGGAACATACAGACAGACAGACAAAAAATTTTCTGATTGAATTTTTGGCATCAGTATCGATCACTAATCACCCCCTGATAGTTATTTTGAAAATATATTTCATGTACAGAATTGACCTCTCTACAGATTTATTATAAGTATAGATAGATAAATTAAATTGAAATTAAAAATTTCATTATAAAGTTATTATGATTAATACGTACCTATATTGTGAATTGTGATAATAATTATTTAGTTTAGAAGTCGAAATTATGAGTTCTACTTTTTAAATAAAAATAAGTATCATGTTTTTCGTTACGGAATTTCTTGATTCGCTCGCCGCGCTCAAAGCCCGCGATAAAAGCTATGCAATCATCATCATCATTAATTGAGCTATGCTCTTGTCGGTGGAGTTCCTTCCATTTTTGTCTATCTTTAGCAAGATCCTTTATTTCTTGATACGACACAACGTTTGTTTTCTCTTTATTTTATTAAGCTATGCAAAAGCTTAATAAAATAAAGTGGACAATGACACGTGAAAATTTAACTTACCGTTGGCCGCTTTGCCTTTGTGAACAATGGGGTCAACGGGAAATAATTTTTAACTTACCCTTTGGTCCCATAATGGGACAAAAGTCATGGGGTCAACGGAAATACACGCAAAAAACACGTAAGTAAAAAAATAATAATTTAAGAATAAATAGCTGAGGCCGCCCATCATTTATTTCCAAAAACTTTTAACCTACTTCCAAAAAAGGAGGAGGATCTCAATTCGGCTGAATTATGTTTGTTACCTCATAGGTATCTAATCTACGTCATTAATTCGAACAAGAAAATAATTTTCAAAATCGATCCTGATTTTTTATGTTGACATGGGTTCAATTTGGTAACACTGATAATTTATCAAAATCGGCGCAGTAGTTTGGTTTTTAAATCAAGATAGCTGGAAAACGTAAGTCAAATAGGTTCCTTTATTAAGCATTTTTTTTATTTTTCGTATGTTTACAAGTTGATTGCTTGATAATGGAATAATTTTTAAGGTCAATCCACCCTGTTCACCCCGGTACTAACTTTTTAAAACCCCCACGGCCGCTGTAACGGTTTTTTTTCCTTTGGTTTTACTTCATAAGAGTGTTGTTAACAAGCTTAGTTGACCCTGCACTCTGTAGTGTCAGAGTGGTCAGTCGACCCTGTATGCTTTGGTAGGTATCAATGTTTCAAAAATGAGGCATTGCACTTTATTTATTGTCCATCTGAGTACTTGGTCAGTTGACCCTGCACACCTAGGTGCTTAAGTTTTAAAATTTATCAAAGTTCAAATCGGCCTCAGTAAAGAAATGGAAGTCGGTTTTTGTTTTTGGAGAAAAAGATTAACAAAACAGCCCCTTGACCTGCATCCTGCATCACTCGACCTGCTGCGGCCTCGCAAAAGTTACTCTGCTTTCGCCATCGTGAAGCTAAACAACTTCGGCCTTAGGCACCAAGTTACTTATGGGACCATAATGGTTTATGGGTTTTGGATTTTTTAAATACTTGCTTTGTTACTAAGGTACCCCTTTCAATTTGTCTAATATTTAAAATTAATAAAAGTGGTAACTTAGCAACATAGCAGGCAGGCCCCCTAAGTAACTTGGCGCCTAAGGCCGAAGGCGTAGCTAGCCCTTCGCAAGGGCGAAGGCAGGGTAATTTGTACGAGGCCGCAGGTCGAGTGATGCGAGCCTGTAGGGCGAGCTGCGAAAGAACCCCACCAAGAGTCTGTTTTGTTAATCTTTTTCCCAAAAAACAAAAACCAATATGCCCATCAATCTCTATAGGTACCCAAGTGTTGAGCCAAGACCCAAGCCGTACCCTTCCCACATCAAATAGGTATCCACAATCTTTCATCATCGACTTCATTCAGATTTATTAAAATGTTTGTTATGATTATGAAGCATATTTAAACAACAATGTATTAATTACATATTTCATCCTTTTTAGTTAAGTACCTATCTAATTAGAGTCGGTTTCGTTTTTTTGGCAAAAACAATCATGTCTCGAACGCTATGGTCGGGTAGTGTAGGTATATTTTCATGCTGTGGCTGTGGCTAAATCACTGACGCTAAATGTATCTTGTACCTGTACCTACCTACAAGAAAAATAATAGTCGATGCGTGTGCGTGGACGTGGTTAGTGGTGGTTTGCGTATAGTTCAATTTCTTTGAGGTGGTTAGTCGGTTTGTGTATGTGGGAGTGGTTACGGTGCGCAAGCCGCAGACGAAGCGTGAGATAGTGGTGCCATCTATGGTTTCTGGGAATAAACTAACTCGTATGTTATTCAAGTTACGACTGCAGCGACACTTTTCATTTTTACGGAATTTTTATGGAAACCTATAACAAACACTTCTCAGTAGCGCCATCTAGAAATAAGCCGAATTTGGCGAGGTACAGATTCAATGTACGTGAGTAGCCATCTATGCTTTAGTAATATTTTATCGATGGTTATACACACAAAATTCTGCTTTTCCAGGCGTACAATGATAGTAACGGTTAACATGCCTGACCGCTACTCAAGAGGTCCCGGGTTCGATCCCCGGTCAGGTCAAGATGAAAAATGATCTTTTTCTGATTGGCCTGGGTCTTGGATGTTTATCTATATACATATCTGTTATAAAATATTGTATCGTTGTTAGTATCCCATAACACAAGTCTCGAACTTACTTTGGGGCTAACTCAATCTGTGTGATTTGCCCTATATATTTATTTATTTTTACAATTATAAAAATCCATAACACTTGACAATTTTTTTATACAATATCGTACGATGCGGTTGCGACGCAGTGGACACCCTACCATCATAGTAAGCATAAGCTGTCATGTCATGATAAACTTTAGGCATGACATGACAACATCTTTAGTTGTAGACTCAGTACTAGCAGGTAACAGTAGCTTGCATTTTGAAAATAACACGTATGTATATTAAGAAAAACAATATTTTACAATATTAGTATTTATTAAACAACATAATGTATTTATAAAAAAATGATTCACTTGTTTACGTCTGCTACTTCTAAAAGTAATGGAATAGAGATTTGTATCGACTAAGTGCAGCTACTTACAAAGCCGTTATCGCAATAACCTCTGGGTCATTGCAACCAGCCGTCGGCGTGTGTTATACATACTTGATTAGACACACGGCGACTGTATTTAAATAATTAGACCTATTTTGGCCACTGATTTATTCTTTGTTTTAAAAAGTCATTGATACTAAAAACTAATTATAGTTAAATCAGCATCAACCTTGAATCAATTCTGGTATATACTATAACGCAGTTTTAGAATAATTACACAAGTAACAGGCAGGCGCTGGATGCAGGCCGCTTCTAATCGGTCATTTTGGAAATCCTTGGGGGAGGCCTAAGTCCAGCAGTGGACAACCTGGGGCTGAGATGATGATGATGAACGATGATTACCTTTGTGCACTATTGTCTATTCATTACCTGATCATCCAGATGTAGCTCAGTGAAGGCGGGGATGTACTTGGCCCACTCGACCAGGATCAGGAGCTGCTGTTTGATGGAGTCGCACACGTCGTTGATTTTAGCCAACTTGCGGTTGTTGATCTCTGCGTCACTCACGTTGATCGTCTGTTGGATTTAATTGACTACGTACAGAAAAATACTATGTTTTAGATACATTTGAACGCGTAATAAGAAACTGGCTGTTAACATTTTACTCATAAAATACAAGGTCATTATTTCAGTAGCAAGAAGTCTATTGCTGAACACCTACAGTGTTTTCTATCAACAAAGTTTTAGGCAAAACGTGCTCTCTACGAATAGAGGTTTCAGTCAGCTGTGCTTTTTGCATGTAGACATATCGTACAAGCGTATTTCTGTCTGAGGTTCCACACTCGCTGAACATAGGCGTCCCTCAAAGATCTCCAATCTGTCAGAATTAGAATAGCTCGTATCCAGGATCTACCTGCGACCTTAATAAGGTTGTCAGACCATCTGGTAGGTAGGTGTCCCTGTCACTTTAGAACATAGTCTGCGCGCTCTTCTCATGCATTTAATCCGAAACCGAACCTTAGAGAAAGATAAGGTTTTTTGATACATTCCATTAGTAATCATTTATTTCTTTTTTGTCCTCGTGTTTAGTAAAGAATTATTCGAAAACCGGCTTTCTTTCCGGAACAATGTCTATGTAAAAAATCAATCGTCTTTTGTCGGACTTTAAAAGAAAGATATCTTTCGCATTTATAATTTTAGTTTGTTTAAACTGATGACTAATATGCATTATATACATGTGCATGACTGATTATTGTATTTCTACGAATCACAACTACTATAGGTACCTAATACAAAACAAGGATGACTAATATTCCGGTTTTATATATATTTTTTGCTAATTCTTCTTTTGATTTCAATAACATATTTATTTCTAACTAGCTTTCGCCCGCGGCTTCGCTCGTGTATGATTCCCTCACGAACAGTGCTATTTCCCGGGATGAAAGGAACCTTTGTCCTTTTCAATAGGTACTCCTAGCTATGTGTATGCGAAATTTCAGGAAGATTGGTTCAGGAGATAGGGCGTGAAGAGGTAACAAACAAACAAATATACAAACTTACTTTCGCATTTATAATATTAGTAGGATTAATCAAAATGGATTTTGTCACGCAGTGAATATATCACCCCCGTAAGTTTTGCAAGAAAAAGTAAGAATTAATATTTGATTAGGTTTTTGAATAGAGAATTGGGTCCATTCGAGACAATTTAAAAAGGTATTATTAGAATCTATTGAAATTAAATCACTACATAGTAAAAAACAAAGTCGCTTTCTCTGTCCCTATGTATGCTTAAATCTTTAAAACTACGCAACGCATTTTGGTTTTTTTAATAGATAGAGTCATTCAAGAGGAAAGTTTTTATGCCAATGCGAAGCTGGGGCGGGTCGCTAGTAATGAATAAAAGAGACATAACGACAACCCTATGCCATGCAAAGATTATAGACCAAAATGCGAATAAAAAAATTAAGCGTAATCTGTACACAAACTAAAAAAAAAAACATTATCCTCAACCTCACGTTTTGATATTTTCCTGTTGTCCATATCCAACCTCTTTAGATATAAGTTAAAGAAAATATAGTATGATATAAGTTTGACCTTCAAAAGGTTGGACAACATTTTTCCTAATTGAACATTTATGTAGGTACTTGTGTATTTAATGGTATACTAGAAAAGTGAAATAAAATAGGTCCTAATTACATTGTGACATAACCTCCACTACCTACAAGCAAATTATATTTCATCCATTTCTTGTCATAAAAACTAATAATAAGAAAAAAACGTTTTTTTTGCTGTCATTTCATCCGATATTTTTCCAGGTTTCTACTTATTTTTTAAGCTTGCGTAATGGGTCGCTATTACAATAATAGTAGATTGTATAACAAGGGAGGATTTTAACGGCGATAGCGCTTAGTATTTTGAATCAAGATTAAAGCGAAGGATTCTAGAGTAGAAAAGAACAGAGACGTACGAGGTACGCGCGCTTTTTTCTTCAGTTAGCGCGCCATACTGCCAGTTTGCGTTCGATTTCTATGACCAAATTATGTTCAAAATTCAAATCTCATATCTGCCCGCTAAAAAGTCTTTTGAAGAAAAGAGCTACTTTGCTCCAGTTTATAAGGGAGCAAAACTGCACTTTTTTAATAGAGGGATGAAGAAAAAATGTATATTACTAACCTCGTCTATGACCTTTCTGCTTAGGAGCTCAGCATTTAGTAGGGACACCACCGATAGTCCGTTGGCTTGTGTCGGCTCCTCATATGAAGGCCTTCTGCAGTTTATTCTGTCTCTTTCATTCTGTACGGCTGTGAACAATGCAACAATATATTTAATGCGCGTTTTGGTATTATATTTTATGACACATTTTTTTTATTAATAAATAATATTATATGACCGATATCTAATGGTAAAGAGGGTTTTATGTACTTGATGTCAGATAAGGTGCACTGCACTCATTCATTCATTTCGTATAGGTGTCATGGTCAATCGACCATGTACACCCAGATGACAGCCGGGACCAACGGCTTATCGTGCCTTCCGAAGCACGGAATCATCTTTTTTTGTCTGACAATCAGATGATTCAAGCCTGCAACGTCCTAACTAAACTGGAAACAACTAAAGAAAGTATGCTTTCCGTGGGAATCCAACCCTCGACCCCCGGGTCTACAGGCAAACGCTTTAACCACTGGACCACGGAGGCAGTTACCGTTATTTATGAAGTAATGGCATTGAAAACAGGATTACATACATAATACATAATTTAGTCATATTTGACGCATTTTGCTTAAGCATATTTCCTTGATTAATCAAGTTACTCATGTTGGTACTTTAAAATTTTAGCAGACGCAAACTGAAATTACAAGGAATTTTGCATGAGTACGTAAACAAGTTGCAATGATTACTATGAGCAGTTATCTATCGTAGTCAATTTTTATAACTTTTATCTAATAATCTAAAGTTTACCGCAGCTACGCTCTGAGACTGACTGACTAAATTTAATCAGAATAGGTTTAATAGTTAAGCTGCAAAAAAACGTCTCGTTTTTCGTTATCTTTCTAAAACTACCGTGTCAATAAGTTAGGTAAGCTATACTCAATGGTATTGTCATTATCTTTGTTTAGCTGGCATGGAATGCCTTATGGCATCAACTCCACTTATTGTATTTTTTAAAAGTGCAATGAAATTTAAATAATAAATAAATTATTTCATCTGCACTTATACACGGAATAACGACAAGTACTTTTATTTTATTTAGGACAGTTACATGTTATCTTTAAAATAAATCTTTAATAATTATTGCGAGTCATAAATTTTCTGCCACATAAGGTTCAGCACTCTCAAAAGGCCATCGTTCTGGTGATAGGCACAACAAAATGATGTGTGATACACTAATTAGGTGTTTACAGCAAATAAGGCATACTTCTGCAGACACGACAAACAATAGTGCCTCATTAGCTTAGGTCATTACTGAGATAACACTGGAAAGTGTTCCAATTTTGATTTAGTGAGTCAGTTATTTTCATATTTTTTTTTTGTTTTGAACAACAAAATATGTAAAACGAGATAAACACGGAAGATTTTTGATCAAGTACGAAAAATTAGTTTTAATGTATGAAAATCGAGTCATAAATAGTGAAAAAATAAAAATAAAAAGTTTTTTAATATTTGACTTGGCCACGACTGGTAAAGAAAATAAGAATCGTTGATCTGTACAGACGACGACTTGAGCTTTGACATCAACTATTCGACAAATCTTGCAATCGTCTACAAATGTCTCAATTCGATGCCCGATTGTACTAAATTTATTTATTTTCAAATTGTTTTAATGAGAATTCTGTTTTTTATGATACTTAGGTTCATGAATGCATGGATAGGTTCCTTCTGGTTTATTTCATCACCATGTCAATGTCTATAAGTAGTTTTATTGAAACTACTAATTAGGGTTTATTCAGGATGATAAAACTTTCTAAATTGCTTCTATAAATATAATAAAGTATAGATTTCTGTATCAACCTATCATATATGTACTCTGCGGGGGTGATAAGATATTTACATAATCTTCGAATGATAATGCATATCTTTGTATTACAATCTATACAAATAATCATATTTAACGAGCATCATACGATACGTCAAAAATACATATCAAGAGTTAGTAATCACTCGTTGGTTAGATAAACAGTGGGGGTATTTAAACATAGAATAATACTAGGTTTTTATAAATATAACTAGCGACCCGCCCCGGCTTCGCATGGGCATAAAAACCTTCATCTTGAATCACTCTATCTATTAAAAAAAACCGCATCAAAATCCGTTGCGTAGTTTTAAAGATTTAAGCATATATAGGGATATAGGGACAGAGAAAGCGACCTTGTTTTATACTATGTAGTGATTAAGATGGCAGTCAAACAAGCATACGGCCCGCAAAAGATGGGTGCGCGGTCACCGTAACCTATTAATGCTCGTGATACCTTGTGTCACTAGCGCTCTGCCAACTTGTGGCTTAAGATGTTTCGCCATAGTACCCAGTAATTTTATTGCCTCTTTCACCCTTCTGTCCACGGTTCAATGCGTCTGGGTGCAAAAATTACCTGTGCTTTTCCAACTTCTAAATATCTGGAGTTCATCAAAATCAGTTCAATCCAAACTAATATTATAAATGCGATAGTGAGTTTGTAAATTTGTTTGTTACCTCTTCACGCCCTATCTACTGAACCAATCTTCTTAAAATTTCGCAAACACATAGCTAGGAGTATTGAGAAGGACATAGGGTACCTTTTATACCGGAAAAAAAGCACTGTTCCCGAGGGAAACTCACGCGGGCGAAGCTGCGAGCGAAAGCTAGTAGATTATGAATATAGTAACGCGGGGGCGCGATAACAGATTAATATAGATTATATATATATTCATCTATATGAAGTATGTTAGATCTATGTTTATTATCATATTCAGCTCACATAAGCCCACTTCTGGACATAAGAGTGAATTTATTTGCAAATTTTAATGAGTATGGGATACACACCTTCCTTTTTCATGCCAGCCTTAAAGCATTTCCTTAGCCTACAGTATCTACATTGGTTTCTTTTGTCCTTGTCTACCACGCAATTTCTGCTGAACCTGAAACAATAGTTTAGAAATTGTTAGGCACACTTAAACGTAAATTAATACTTCTGTATCTAAGAATAAACATATTTTCACGTTGAGTGTTTATTTTCAACAAACCCGAGACACAGTCTCGGGTTTGTTGAAAATAATTTACAATAATACGCTATTTTAAATGATCAATTTCGGTTCCGTTGTACACTTTTATCTGGTACGTGGATCCGTTCGTTCTTTCTCTTCAAAGTACGGGGTTTGTTTTTTGACGTATAGTGCATGATTTTTGACGTATTTTTATATAGATTGTTTGGCAAAGGTTTTTTTTTGCAATAATAACAAGTATGATTATATATTAAGTAAATAAGCGTACACTAATTAAAATATGACAAATATGTTTTTGCATGCCTAATTTAGGTTGAAAATGAGTAATATTATATTATTTTTGTACCAATTTGTACTAATTTATGCAAATAAATGATTTGATTTGGTAAATTGGTATACATGAACAAAAAAGATGATGAGTAGAGTAATCTCCTTATTCATAAAAATTAACAGAAGAAGTATTTTTACTAAAATGTGTTTTGTCTAGTTCTTTTACGTTAAAAGACCATTTAAGAGAGAGATTCTAAAAATATTTTAGTAACATGGGCATAGCAAACGTTTGTTATAGTTATATGAACAAGAGGGTAATAGTAAGTATTTAATGACGTTCTAAAATACAAGTTTTAAGATTGCAATTTATCTAATGTAGGTAATGTTTTACATAGAGAAGTAACCGTTAAAGCCTGCTTCCATAATGATGATTAAATTTTAGTTTATTGTCATTTAAAATTGGCATTTACGAGTACATAATGTTGCGGCTGCTTAGGTGGAAAATATAACCTTCCCGAATGTTAATTGACACTTTACAGACAGGTGCCAATTAAAATTATTATGCACAAAAAGTTATTTTAACTTTAACACACGGTTTGCATATTTTCTTTATGCTACCAAGTAGGCAAATATGCATACGGCCACGGAGGATATATAAATGTGTGTGTCATTTCTCTGTGCATACGGCCGACCAGATTTGAAATATATCGAATATTTCAAATCTGGTATTACATTACAAATATGACTAGTACGAGTAAGTTCTGAAGAACGCTTGCAATTGTAGGTGGCTCTATAGTGCTACCCTGGTTGCCACAGATAACTTTCAGGAGAGAATGTCATTCAGACAAGTCTGGAATAAGGAATATACAACCTTTCAATTGCGACGAGAAGAACTCGTGAGGAGAGGGATTCCGCACGTGGAACTGACGTGTTTTAGGTTACCTGTTGTCTATAAGAAAACATAAATATTGCAAAAACTAAAAAAAATGCTATACTCTATCCATTGAACGAAGTCCCGTAATGATTGCCGATGGCCTGGACGCCACAGATAGCGTTATCTTTAACTCGTATCCTCACTACTGAGAATTGTGATTATCGCGGGTGAGAGTGCCATCCAGCCATGTCCTGAATAAAGGACTTTCAAAATGAATACACATAATTGACTCTATTAGAGGCTCCTTTAAAAAAATATACTTTGCTGCGGTTGGACGAAAACCTAGTGCTAGCTCAGTCGCCATAGATAGCATCATTTTCTATATAGTATCCTCACTTTTGAACTACAATGGAATAGTGTCAATAAACACGGCCCAGGGCAAAAACTAGTCAAATTACCTGCATGTATATAGGTGATTCTTTCTGACGCTCCTTCTAAAGAACCCTTTGCAACCATCGCACGAGGAAGCCCCATAGTGCTTGCCCGTGGCCCGATCACCGCAGATGGCACAGTGCTGGGAGAGGGCTGTGGAGCTGGCGGCACTCGCCTCGCTGCTACTCGTCTCCAACTGGATATCACTGTCTGAAACAAATAAGGAGCTAATGTTACTGTTTTGAAATTAAACAGCGTGTGACGGTACTTATACCATTACTTTATTCTGTGGTGACGTGTAGAGGGAATTAAAATTTATTCAAGAATATTCTCTGCAAATTTTCGTTTTTGATTTGAGTATGTGGTTCTCAAAGTGGAATTCTTCATCTCTTACTTTATACCTTTATCTCTTACGTAGAATATTATTATTGTTCTTGCAGCTGGGGAAAAAATCTGAGATAGCCATCTGCTAACCCAACGCCTGTTTAAACGAACATTTTTTAAACCATTGCCTTAGTCGATTTTAACGATTTGCAGCATTGATACTAGCAATCGAAAAGAGAAATAGAAGGTCTTCTTTTTTTGGGGTTCATATTAGTTCAATTTACCCGAATTTTAATATAATGAATATTACGAGGTCAAAGGCGTTTTTGTGGGACTATAAATAAACATAAAATTAGCAGAAGTAGAGTCGGTGGGATGAGATTATAAGTAACCATAAAAATACTTGTGGTCTTACCGTTGATCTAGGAGCTATGCCGATCAGTGGCGAAATAATATCAGAAATTCACATAGCAGTTTTTTATGCTTTAAAAAAATTACAAATTGTAAATTTCGCTTGTAAGTATACAAACGGCTTCTTCATTTAATAAACTTAACTGGTAATACAGATTGTCGGTGGCAGTAATGATGCGTTGATTACACTCTGTGGTATTAACGTCAGCTTGGTTGCTGTTCAGGGCCCTGAACTGAAGGGCAGCACAGCAATCATGATGTAGAGCATTTAAACATTTACCTCAAAACAAAACTTAAAAATTCCAAAATTACAAGGAAGTTTTATTGGTATGTAAACTAAAATATAATACACCAATATTTAATTAATAAAAGACAATGGTCTGGGTGCAGTTAATTTTAATAGACAGCTCTTAAACAATTTCTATAGTAAAAGAAACATTTTATAATACGAAAAGTACAGGCTCAAGTACTGTACCTTGTGGTACTCCGCTAGTACACGTGATACATTAAGCTAGCTGTAAACAAACAATGATGATTACCGTGGTTTTATTCATAACAGTGCTATGGTCATCATTCTTTTGAGTGACTACATGGTGACATAGTATAAAATGCTTGTTAGTGTCAATTTTCAATTTTTAAAAATCTTAATACTGATGTAAAAGACAGGTGCTAAACCGCTTTGAGATTCTACCAAGTAGTGTTTGGATGTGATATTTACAATCTGAATAGGTAATATGGTATGGAAGGCCGTTTTAAAACTTTTTTTCCATTTAAAGTTTGGCAAAAAAGAAAATAATAAGCATTCAAAACAAAAATAGTAAATCAATTTAATAGTGTTGATACGACTCGCGTGGTATGGCTTGTGTGTTTCGCGTAGGAAAGGTATACGATGTGCTACATATAGATATCGAACATATATAAATGTCACTAGTATTGCCCGATTTTGACACATGTATATTTTTCGACTTTGAAATATTATCTGGTAAAGTTTCTTGACCTAAAATCGTGCAGACTAATAATTTAATATATTGTGTCGTATTTGGCTTATTTAGATATTTACTTATATGGCAGTAAACAGAACATATAAAAGTTCGGCTCGCTTCAATGTGTAAATTTTTTTATCAGTTGGTTATTTAAAACTTTCGAATGTTTACTGAAAAAAGATAATTCGAAATACAGTTATCAATACTGCTGTTGATATGTGCGATACAATCAGTTTGCGTATAGAAAATAATGATGACTTCATTTACCTAGCTTATTAAAATATTACGAAACAAAATCGACAAAAAAATTGCCAGTAAGCGAAATTGGAGTAGAATAACGAATAGTATTAGTAGTATAACCACCGACATTAACAAGGCCAATAAAACGTACCTTCTGTGTATGTCATGTTGACGTCCGAGTGTGTCTCTTGGTGACTCCTGTGGACATACGAGGGATACGCCGCTTCCGTTGGTTTATCCCACACATGGGGCTGAGTGTTCATCATGTACTCCGGAGCCCCTGCATACCCCATCAGACACAACTCCTGAGTCGACATTTTTTCGTAGCCACACACCGGCATTTTCCAATCCAACGCGCGATGATATGCAACCACCGCTTATAGACTACTGAACCACGCGGCACGATTTATTGATATCGCCGTCGATAACCAAACACATGAGCCAACAGGTGATTCGATTCTTCCAAAATAAATGTCACAACACAACACTTCTTATCACTCAATAACTGCGTCTCTGGCGTCTAAGAATCACAGTAAATATTTGTCCAGTAACGAGGACCAATGGCATAGTTTCCGGGTAAAGTTTTCGTTTTTATCACTGTTGGCAGCAATATTTGTTTGAAATCACTTCGGGCTCGGATGACAAGAGAAGCGCACCGCTACGCTACGTATGAAGCGACCTTCTCCGCTTGTGCTGTGATTCCAACTGCGCTAGACTGTTGTCCACAATGCCTAACAACATCCGCTTCAATGACAATCTGCTGAGTGCGCGATCAGGCGGTATGAATGACCCGACGCCACGCTGGATCAGCTCATCGATGGGACTGCAGCCATATGTTTAGATAATGCTGCAGCTCTGACTCACCCTTATCGGAAGCAAGCGACGGATGTGTTGCGCCGGCGACTCATACAGCTGACCGCTTTTACCATAAACCGCAAAACAGTATGTAAACAAAAGTTGACGGGTGAGTAATTGGTTGTCAAACGCACTCGCTTTGTCCCTTTGTTTCTATCGGAATTGTTGTGAATCGCGTTCGAGCTACTGGATACTGCAGTACATAAGGATGCTATATGATATGCAATTTAAGTGAAAGTTGCTAGTAAATCCTTCATTTTATCGCAGTTTACACGCGTTATTTGAAGGTTGGATCAATACAGTAAATATTTCGGTTCTTGAAAGTAATGTCCAAAATCATTGTCTTATCGCTGTCTCCGAATAAGATGATTTCATTTAAATTCTACAGCCAAAATAGTAACAGTCAAAGATCCCCAAAACTTAGTCAAATAACAGAAATATATTATTTGATAATAGATTCAAATGCCAGCAGTACCATTTTCAGTGTTACTTTGCGAAGAAAAATTGAGTTCAACATGATCCTTTGCAAATATATTTTCGGATATTTAAATAAGTAGTTATGACATAGACATCAATGTGTGTAGTAACTAGAGAAATCATGTTCCTCATATCTTTGAGTTACACAGTCACAGGACTCACAATCCTAGTTGATGTATCCTTAGTATATTAGGTCTACTAGATATAATTTTTGACCAGGATTGCCATTAAATAATAAAAGATAAGTACAATGGAGTACGTGCATGTACATATATATTATATGTAATCATATGTATAAGCAGATAAGGTAGTTAATATCGCGTGGGGGCAGGCCGGGTCGCCTGTATCTGGTGCCAGCCTCGTCTGCTACCCCTGTCCTAGTCCAGTTGTAACTGCTCTATTACTAGATAACAATTTAAATCAAAACCATTTAAGACATTGATGTCATATAACTTTAAGCACATCTTAGTACTGAAGATTTATATCGTTCAGAGATAAAACATGCATTAGTAAGAAGGAACGATGCGACAAGGATACAACTCACTGAACATATTGAATTAAGAACCTAAATAAATAAATCTTCTCCAAAAAATAACCTACTACACACATAAGATTTTAATATCTGAGGTTAACTTATCAGATTTAGATCACGGAATAGATAATAATGTTTTTGATATACGTTTTACACTGGGATCATACTGGACAAGGGTTGCAGCTGAGATTACAATGGAAAGAGTTGGGAGAAAATATATGCCTAAAGACACGAATTAAGAGATATACCATATAGTGTCTATATTCAAATAATAATACTGTAATGAAAATGTACAATATTCGGAATACAAGGCTATATTATTAACGTACCTATATTTTGAATGAACAATCCTATTTCCCAATTTTTGCTATTTCGCGAAAATTGTTCTTATCAAGACGACTCTGCCCAAATATATTTCATAAAACGTACATTCATGTGAAGAGCTAACAAGTAAGAATAATATTCTGTATTCTAAGAAATATTTCTTAGAAAGAATACATAATTATTTGCCATAACGTATATTTGCAACATACTTAGAGAAGGTCAGTCAATAAATACAAGTTGTGTTATTTTCTCATTTCATCCTAAGGAATATTTATGTATAAATTGAAATATGTACATTTGCGCCTAAAATGGAGGTACATTTTGAAATTAATAGCTCTATGGAATTTTTTACATCCTATCCTATCCGCATGTAAAAAAATCAGGTCCATCAAGCTTTTTCTATGATGTTAACAAGGTCTTCAATATGGTATGTGCTATTCTTCACTGTCATCATCTGTATATATGCTTATTGCCTAACCCAATGTACATACATCCTTTCTGCAGTAACTAGACTTATTAAATAGACTTCTGTTGTTTCAAGTTCCAACTCCATCTGTAAGATAGGAACTTTAAAAACCCTTCAAGTGCTTAGAAAATATTGCAATAAGATTTTAATATTCTCATGCGGTTTCGTCGAGTTGAGGAAAATCCCCCATGGACCGGTTTCCAAACTCGTTAAGTTGAATGCTGTAGCGTGACATAGCACTTTTAGCTTGACGTAACTTTAAGTATATTTGCGTAAAACAAATCGTATGTAGATTTTGTTTTTGTTGCAAGTCGTGTATATGTGACCGGAGGAATCTATAGAGAAGAACCAATTTTTCTACTAGAAAAAGGGAAGTGGAAGGAATACCTTTTCGTATTTTTGGTGCATGGGGATCCATCCTAACTGGTTGTCTAGAAAATGAATGAATGAATGAATAAACACTTTATTGCACCAATTACAAAAATACATCATTGGATTGTACAGGATCAAAGATAAAAATTAGTACCAAGGCGGACTTATCGCTAATGCAATTTCTTCCAGCCAACCTTAGAAAACTTGCTTTAACTAATTGTTTAATTTAATAAATAAATGAAATATTTTGATTCAAGTAACAAGACAATCAAATTCAAAGTCTGCTTTGTTTTTATTGTATAGACCAAAATTAAATTATTGTTTTTGTGTAACAACTCTAATTTGGTGCAAGAAAAATTACTGTATTAAAATACTTTTAGCTGATATTGATGACTGATGAGCTGACATGCATGACGATCCTATAGTTAATAGGAAAAGGTGAAGAAATATAAGCCGATGAAAATACTAATTTCTTGTTGATTGCAATTGAATAGAAAAATGAAATTACTGTTATTAAATGTAATCATAAAACTGTGACATCACAACGTTTATTTTTGGTTACAGATTTATCACTGATGAATTTAGAGTCGAGCAAAAAAAGTCTTGTCGTAAACAACTTTGTACGGCAATGTAAATTAGAGTTTAACGGCTTTAGGATAAAGTGTATTTTTTATTTTACCAATGGAAAAAAAAATTCGTTATTCTTACTCACTCATTAGTATGAGTACCTAAATTAGATTTTATAGAGAATTAAGAAAATCTATTGTCATATAATTTTATGGATTGTGTCTACTGCCTATGGTCCGATGTTTCTTAAATTTTTGAATTGTTCGTTTTAAATAAACTAATAATAAATATGTCTAGTCTACCACTACGCATATGATTTTCATTCAAAGTCACTACATTGACAAGCAGGAAATACAATAAACAAATATACACTTTAATAATTAACAGTAATTTCAAGGCAAGCGTTACTATGTCTTAATCTCTGAATATTTTAGAATATTATCTTAATCTTTACAAGTTGTCTACTACTAATTCTCCAAATATACAAAAACTGATATTAATTTATTTACTGGGACCAACTAGAAAACGTAACATTTAATTTGATAATACATGTCAAGTTATTTTGACCAGAAATTTGACATTAAAACCGAAGTACTAAACACATTTTGATGCAATTTTCTATTAGACGAATACTAAAAACACAACTTAAAAACAAAAATATTTTCAACCTTATTGAGAGCTTATTTTAGTCTGATGCAGACTCGAGACAGACAGAAATCGCTTCAGTTTAGTTGTATAGGCACAAGTTATAAAATTTATAAAATAAAAGTTATGCTTTATTAGAATAAGTACACCCCTACGGACTGATGAGTATCTTAAGCGTACTGTCCATTAAAATTTTAAACAAAAAATAAAACAAGGAAAATCCTTAACCGACTGTTTCTTTGATTATCATGGAATATAAAAATTAGTAGTCTAATTATAGTGCTACACACTGTGATTGATCTTTGAATGACCTGGAAAAACTACAAGTCACTGCAGAAATTAAATATATGAGAAAGATAAAACAAAAATATCAAAACTATTATTAATAAATAAATAACAAATGACTGGAGAACAAATGTCCGTAAACAAAAAATGCCACTAGATAGGCCAGACCTGCCTCAAGCGCGCCTTTGTCTTGTTACTTATAAATAGATTAGAAAATTAAACGTTTCATATTATTTTATATTTAACTAGCTGTTGCCCGCGGCTCCGCCCGCGTGTAGGTCGCTTTTCGCGTAACCTGTGGAAACTACAACTATCCAGACCTATAGTTAATTCTATTGTATCCTTTTCCCGTGCCAATTTTATAAAGCCATTACATTGCTACAATATCATTAAATATTAGGGCCACTTCTTTCTCAAATACCGTTTTTAAAATTAATAGGAATCAGTATTAAACAGTCGTAAAATTCTGAAAAAAAATATGTTTTTAGTTGAGGATATAGCAGAGTGAAATTCGCTTACAGTAACAGTACCAATATCAGACAAAATTCGCTCGATAGAAAAATCTAAGTTGCCTCCTTTGGAAGTTTATTTTCAATACTATGCCTAAAATAATAAACTTATTGTCCTGCTTTTTATACCAACCTTTAGATAAAGTATTTATATAGTGAAAATAGCTGAAGTAGATTTTGTAGTGTTATTTTCCCAAATATGATGTCTTAATGCCTACAAAATGAGTGAGCGCCGCGACTACGCGGCTTACGGACAACGGACCTTCAGAAGAAGGAGCCCTTAACATTCATACTATCAATCTTTGTCTCTAAAAGAGTAGACGCAGCCTATTACAGAGTCATTAGGACCTAAAATTCACTCCCAAAGTTTTAGTGGGCGTGAAAATTGGAGAAAAGCTCAATAAATAGTGATAAGTCAGATAAATTTGTCCTTACGACACGACCGTATTATTCCGTCAAACACTGATTTGATTATTTTTTAAACCAAAGCCAAACCAAACCAACCAATCAATTCAAATAGCTTACAATACAACACAACAAACGACCGATAAAAAAACCAACCAATAGTACTAAATCAACAGCCAAATTTTTTTTTAATAATTAGAATGAATTGCTGCCGTAAGGAAAAATTTCAATCTGCTATTAAAATAAAGTCAGCGCCAACTATTGATATTTTATGTAACTAAATCATACGCCCACAAACATTCAATGTGTTATTTTATTAAAATTTAATAGAGACTGCAGTGTGTTTTTGTCTTTATTGATATAAGTAGAAATTCTAGCTTTATCTAAATTAAATACGTTTATGTAAATCGCATTCAACTGTTTAAAAGTTTTGAAGCAGTGCTTGTAGTAAACTTTAAATGGCCATAACTTCTATTTCCCTTAACCGATTTTGATGAAACAAAGATTTTACAACGCTCCTAATTATATGTAATTCACCTGTGAAAACAGCGTTCAAATCTGTTGAGTAGTTTTGAAATTATAACGCACCACACAGACAGAAAGACAGACAGACAAAAAGTGCAAATATTGTTTTTTTTTTTTTTGTTTTTATTACTCTTCTTTAATTGCCCCGTAGAGGTTTTTTAGAAAAATATTTAATGTACAGACACTCGATTTTTACTGTCTTATTATATGTATAGATAGATAAGTACAAAATGCTTTTATATTAATGGAATTAACGCTAAGAGCTTTCTCTAAGTAACAAAATAATTCTAGAAAACAAATAAAAAACGAAAACAGAAAATTCAAGCTACTTTCTAGAAACATTTCTTTACTAAAATATTTAAAAAAAATAGACTTCTAAAAAATTAATACAAAACAAAAAAAGGGTAAAAACAAAAGAAGTGATGTCTAGCAGGATTCGAACCCTCTACTTAAAAATATGATCCGCTACCTCTACCGATAGGCCAACATGCTTTGCTTATTACTGCCGAAATTTCAAATGGGTTTTGTCTATAAGTTTTAAAGCAGTGTTTGAAGTAAATTTTCAATCGACCATAACTTCTTTTTCCCTTAACCGATTTTGACGAAACAAAGTTTTGACAACGCTCCTAATTATATGTAATCCAACTGTAAAAACCGCGTTTAAATCCGTTGAGTATTTTCGAAGTTATAACGTACCAGACAGACATACATACATACATACATACATACAGACAGACAAAAATTCCAAAAACTGTCTTTTTGGTTTCTGTTACTCTTTTTTAATCGCACTCAATCAGTTTTTTTGAAATATATTAAATGTACAGACACTCGCATTTTAGTGTCTTATTATATGTATTGATAAAATATTTAAAAAAAATAGACTTCTAAAAAATTAATACAAAACAAAAAAAGGGTAAAAACAAAAGAAGTGATGTCTAGCAGGATTCGAACCCTCTACTTAAAAATATGATCCGCTACCTCTACCGATAGGCCAACATGCTTTGCTTATTACTGCCGAAATTTCAAATGGGTTTTGTCTATAAGTTTTAAAGCAGTGTTTGAAGTAAATTTTCAATCGACCATAACTTCTTTTTCCCTTAACCGATTTTGACGAAACAAAGTTTTGACAACGCTCCTAATTATATGTAATCCAACTGTAAAAACCGCGTTTAAATCCGTTGAGTATTTTCGAAGTTATAACGTACCAGACAGACATACATACATACATACATACATACAGACAGACAAAAATTCCAAAAACTGTCTTTTTGGTTTCTGTTACTCTTTTTTAATCGCACTCAATCAGTTTTTTTGAAATATATTAAATGTACAGACACTCGCATTTTAGTGTCTTATTATATGTATTGATAATTCATTTTGTTTATAGGACGTAAAAATCTAAATATGGAAGTATATTAAAAGTAATACACAATGTGAATTTTCGGTTTTAATACAATAAAAAGCAAGGTAATATAAAAAACTTTTATGTTGATAATAATTGAGCTGAATGTTACGTGATAATGTTCATATGTGGTAAACACAAAGCGGCCCAATTGACAGCCGGCGGCGGACACCACAAAGCTGGTACAAAATACGCCAGGATATTATATTTATTTATCTATAGTTGTTATTCTGCATATGAGATCGTATTTGGTGTGTGGTAGAATAGTTGGTAAATAATTGGTAAGTAGGTATTTTACGTAAACTAACTCATGTGTTTTGCCTGATTAGTAGGTATTTCACGGAAATGGTAAAAATTACGATTTGGTATTTTACATACAGTTGATTCTCCTTTTATTTATTTATTTAAACTTTATTGTACAAAATACAGTTGTATAGCACAATAGGCGAACTTAATGCTAATAGCATTATCTAACAGTCAACCTTTAGGTCAAGCAGAGATCGTAATGTGGGTTTAATATAATAGTAATATAAATTTACATAAACTTACATACATATACTTACATATATACCTAGATATATAAATACATAAATAACAATATATATATGACAAAAATATTTACGAGATAAAGCAGCAACTCAAAATGTACCCGTAATTATTACCTAATTTTGCTCCTTAAACTGTGGCGTTCTGTGATAGTAAGAACCTGTAGGCAAGCCATTTGAAGTTAGCGCGGCGGCTAGAGGCTGTTCTGATGGATTCTGGAAGCTTATTCCAAAGTCTGACAGCCGTCACAGCGAAAGAATTAGAGAGAAAACCGGTACGGTGAGAAGGAGTAGCAAGGGTCATAGTATTTGCCTTTTGTGATATTTTCAGTTAAAAGAAATCTAACGGCCAGCTTTTTTATACAGTACTTATTGGAAACTAGCGACCCTCCCCGGCTTCGCATGGGCATAAAAACCTTCCTCTTGAATCACTATCTATTAAAAAAACATCATCAAAATCCGTTGCGTAGTTTTAAAGATTTAAGCATACGAGGGGACATAGGGACAGAGAAAGCAACTTTGTTTTATACTATGTAGTGATAGTGATAGGTATAAGACCTATGAAATTGTCATCTCGTATGTTGTAGCGTCAAAGAATTTTAAACTTTTATCAGTAAACCGCCAAATTCTTTTCACATAACAATTCGAAAAATCACAGGTTTCTAGTAATTTGTCGGTGTGATGTCGAGAGGTGACGGAATGACGTCAGTGGCGTAAAGATAACTTGCTCATAATTAATGTATGGTGGCCGTGACGTCTCTGTGGCCTAGACCTTGACTCGATGTATAATGTACACAGGCTCAGGGAAAACTGGTCGAGTTGCTATTCAGCACAGTAAATGCTCTATTTTGGGAATCAAACCATATTAGCACATTAATAAGTAAACGTCTCAATGAACATTTATGCGTAAAAAATAATAAAACTACCTATGTAAGTAGAAGTTATGTGAAAAGTACTAGATCACTTTTTCTGAGACCTATTTTTATTGTCTATTTATTTGTGATTATAATATTAAGTGCCTATAGTATACTGTTGTAATATTGCTATAATATATACTACTATCGACCCACCCCGGCTTTGCTTGGGCATAAAAACCTTCCTCTTGAATCACTCTATCTACTTAAAAAAAACCGCATTTAAATCCGTTGCGTAGTTTTAAAGATTTAAGAATACATAGGGATATACCTACCTAGGGACTTTGTTTTATACTATGAAGTGATAGTGATACAGTAAATATACTCAAGTTGGTATACTCTGTAGAGGTTTTATCTGTAGCTTAAACTGTTATCTATTCTCGTAGTACCACCAATTTCAGCTGCTTTGGGATTATTAATATTATTACTATTTCCATATATAAACCAGTGCCCGCCCACCGAGAAACATCCATATCTAGGACTGAGAAACTAGAAATTGGAAAACACGTTCTGGATTATTGTTTCCAAGAAAGAATACTTGGTCAGATTTATTTATAACTAAATAAATTATACTTATTTCAAAATGTTTAGGTACACTTTTTGTCTGCGTGCGTCATTTGAGGTTTGCATATCATTATAATCCTAATTTGGTAGATGATAAGAAAGGAAAAATAAAGCACATATTTATTGTATCAGGTAATACGCATTTAAATAAAGATCATACCTACTAAATAAAAATAAAAAGATGGCGGGAAAATAAATATTACAAAATTTAGCTATTTGTGAACTGTCTGAACAGCAATTCTGAAAAGAAAAAAATCCGTTTTTTAATTAAATATACCTACCTACTCAAATAAAGCATGCTTTTGATTTAGCGGGGGCATTCTCCTGTGCCCCAAGTATGAGTTTTTCTTAGACAGCAGACGCTAGCGACTGCGTTAGCGATTTTGTATGACAAACCTGTACAGCGCCTCTGGCGGATAGTAAAGCAACTAAGAAATTCCATACAAAATCCTAACGCAGTCGCTAGCGTCTGCGTTAAGAAAAACTCATACTAGGGGTACTGACCACGGGCAAGCCGTGCTTTGTTAGGGTATCGACAAAACTGGACTTTGATCGGATTATCTGTCACCAGATCGTCATTACCAATAAGTATTTTTAGTATCGCACTTGTGTTATATAATACTAGCATTTGCCCGCGGCTTCGCCTGCGTGAACTCCTCTCGGGAACTTTTTCCCGGAATGAAAGGTCTTTTTCCTGGTTCTAAGCTTCCTCCCCACCAATTTTCAGCCAAATCAGTTTAGCCGTTCTTGAGTTCATCTTCAACTAACACGACTTTCTTTTATATATATATATAGAAGATATATAGATATCTATTTCTTTGAATCACATGGTTCTTAATCATTTTTGAATTTTTTAACGTACAACCAATATAAATTACACCATTTAGGTATATGCCAATCAACATCAAATAAGCTCGTGGAAATTCCGCGTCAATTAGAAAACTGTTACGAAATAGCTGGGGCTTACTACCATCCCTAAAAACCATGCAAGAACGATTGAGTAATGGGGATGTTGCCTTACATCACGTATTGCGTTGTCTCGTTTAGTCACTCGTTCTTGAATGGTTTTTAAGATGACACAGATAGACAGACTGATTACAATAGTATTTTGACTGACATCTAGTTGTAGATGGGTTAACTTTTAACGACTTTCATTGTAGAAAATTAATTAAAAATGGCAAATTAGAGGTAATAGAGGTGGCCAAGTATTGGGCAAAATTCAGAATATCGAAGTACCTACAATATGGCCATCTTGACTCAACTAGAAAAAGAATCCTAACTAATATTATAAATGCGAAAGTGACTTTGTTTGTTTGTTACACTTTCACGCCCTAACGCACTTCTACTGCACCAATTTTCCTGAAATGCATACACATATAGATAGAAGTATTGAGAAGGACATAGCATAAGTACCTTTCATCCCGGGAAAAAAGTAATGTTCCCGTGGGAAATATACGCGGGCGAAAGCTAGTAGAAAATAAAAGGAAGACGAAACATTTTTTTTGTTGCGATTTTTTAAATTATATGTCACATTTGATATCAGATGCCATTTAGCATGAATTATGGGTTCGGCATCACATTATCGCAAAGATTACGTAAATCGTCAGACCTAGAACTGATTAGTAAGCGTTACGTGGCCATTAATGACTTTGGACCAAGTTCAAAGTACACCACCCTATGATAGGAAAAGTATATTGCAAGAATCTGTTTCATCTGTTTCATAAATGTAATATGCAGTATAATATGATTATGTCCAATTATAATGAGAAGTTATTTGAACTTATTAGTCAACGTCAGGACTTCGAACAAAGTCCAATCTGTTCGGTCATAATCATAATCTATGCTATTCAATTCAATTTATTTATTGCATTTCATATTGTACATTTATACTTGTACTCGCTTATGTAGTAAACATGAAATATCAAAAACTACGTTGCATATAGTTGAAGTGGACTTTGACCCGATTATCTACTAACAGATAAGTCCAGAGAAGTCGCAAAACATATATCTAAGGAATCAAGTAGGTACCTACAACCAGGGTTCGTTGGAACGAGACATCTTCAGTAGGTTTATATTAATAAACTAGCTGTTGCCCGCGGCTCCGCCCGCGTGTAGTTCGCTTTTCGCTTAACCTGTGGAAACTACAACTATCCAGACCTATAGTTAAATCTATAAGTAGTATCCTATTCCCGTGCCAATTTTATAAAGCCATTAGCCATTGCTACGATATCAAACTAAAAATATTAACATTCATACTATCACATCTTTTTCTCTAAAAGAGTAGACGCAGCCTATTACAGGGTCATTAGAACCTAACTCAATAAATAGTGTTATGTTAGTTAAATTAGACCTTACGACACGACCGTATGTTCCGTCGAACAACAACTGAACTGACTTGCTGGTTTGATTATTTTTTAAACCAAAGCCAAACCAACCAACTAATCAATTCAAATAGCTTACAATACAATACAACAAACGACCGATAAACAAACCAACCAATAGAACTAAATAAACAACCAAAATTTTTTTGAAATAATTAGAATTAATTGCTGGAAAAATTTCAATCTGCTATAATACCATATGAGAAAAAAATAATTAAATTAACTTCAGCGCCATCTATTGATATTTTATGTAACTAAATTATACGCCCACACACATTCAATGTGTTAATTTTTTAAAATTTAATAGAGACTGCAGTGTGTTTTTGTCTTCATTGATATCGATAAAACAAAGTAGAAATTGTAGCTTTATCTATATTAAATACGTTTATGTAAACCGGATTCAACTCTGTAAAAGTTTTGAAACAGTGCTAGAAGTAAACTTCAATTGACCATAACTTCTTTTTCCCTTAACCGATATTGACGAAACAAAGTTTTGACAAAACTGTTGAACGTATATGTAATCCACCTGTGAAAACCGCGTTCGAATCTGTTGAGTAGTTTTGAAGTTATAACGTACCAGACATACAGAAAGACAGACAGACAAAAATTCCAAAAATTGTTTTTTTTTGGTTTCTGTTACACGTCTTTCTTTAATCGCCCCGTATCAGTTTTTTAGAAAAATATTTAATGTACAGACATTCAATTTTTACTGTCCGATTATATGTAAAGATAGATAGATAAGTACAAAATCCATATCCATACTAATACTATAAATGCGAAAGTCTGTCTGTCTGTAACCTCTTCACGGCTAAACTGCTGGACCGATTGTGATGAAATTTGGTAGGGATGTAGTTAACGACCTGAGGTCAAACATAAACTTTTGGGCGCGATATAACCGATTCCCACGCGGGGCGGAGCCGCGGGGAACAGCTAGTACTTATATATTAACGGACTTAACGCTAAGAGCGTTCTCTACCAGTCAACCATTTGATTAATCTTCTTTTTCAATGTCGTCAATGACAAACTATTAGATATGATTTGTAAGGGGTTGCGATATCGTTTATCCTGAAATAAATTTGCAAATGAATTTATTTGTTTCTTTTCAAAATTATAAAAAAAAGTAAGAAAATAATTCTAGAAAACAAATAAAACACGAAATCATAAAATTATTGTTTGTGACAGGATTCGATCCAGGTACTTTCTTGAAACATTTCTTTACTAAAGTATTAAAAAATTCTTAAAAATTAATACAAAACGAAAAAAAAAGTAAATAAAAAAAAGTAAGTAAAAAAAGCAAGTAAAAGAAAGTAAGTAAAAAAAAAGTAAGTAAAAAAAAAGTCATCTATAGCAGGATTCGAACCCTCGATTTAAAGATATGATCTACGACCTCTACCGATAGGCCAACATACGTTGCTAGAGATTGGCGAAATTTCAAATGGAATTTGTCTATAGGTACGCAAATTCGCGCCATCTATTGAGATTTTATGTTACTAAGTTTACGATCAAATTCAATGTGTTATTCTATTAAAATTAATAGGTGCAGTGCGTGTTTTCGTCTTTATTGATATGGATAATAAAAAGTAGAAATCCTAGCCTTATCTAAATTAAATTAAACGTAAGTAAACGCATTAAAAGTTTAGAAGCAGTGTTTGAAGTAAATTTTCAATCGACCATAACTTATTTTTCCCTTAACCGATTTTGACGAAACAAAGTTTTGACAACGCTCCTAATCATATGTAATCCAACTGTGAAAACCGCGTTTAAATCCGTTGAGTATTTTCGAAGTTATAACGTACCAGACAGACATACATACATACATACATACATACAGACAGACAAAAATTCCAAAAACTGTTTTTTTGGTTTCTGTTACTCCTTTTTAATCGCACTCAATCAGTTTTTTTGAAAAATATTAAATGTACAGACACTCGCATTTTAGTGTCTTATTATATGTATTGATAAAAACAAGCAATTTAAAATAAGTATAGGTTAGGAATCTGCCTACTTTAACTTTAATACACAATTAGCACATATTACGAGATCAAATATTATTTTGCAACATACCTACAAAGTTGTGAGTTGATGCAACAATAACATTGCGTGATAGTAAACGTCGAAAAGAAAAGAATCGGTCCAAAGTCCTCATACAAAGTGACTCAGCAACTAAAGAAGTTATCGCGTTCGATTTGGACTTTGTCCTCATGAGAAATGACAGCGATGAGCGGAGAAAATAAACTCGTATTAGCTAGTAATAAGGTGTGTTTCAGCATTTATTCATATTTCAGTGTGAGAAAGTACTTTCAATTATTTGTTGTCCAGTTGTAGAAAAAAAGTTGCATAGAACAGTATTTCCTGCTAAAAATAATGGATATATAGGTATATTTTGCAATAAACAGCTGTTGCCCGCAGTTTCGCCCACGTGGATGCTGTTATGTAGGTACTTAGGTTCTAATGTAGTTATGACGAGCTTGTCTTAGTCGCTCTTTATCCTAAACTGAGTAGTCACGAGTAGTTGGTTTCAACGGTTTTACATGCCTGTGTGGTACCTACCTATATATACTTATATGGGTAGGTACCACACAGGCTATACTTATAAAGGTTACATACCTACAAGTTGGTTATTATAACCAAACATTGTAAAATTAAAGACTGGGCTAAGCAATAAAAATATATATCGGACAAGAAGTTCCATAGCAAACTTCAGAGTTATTTTGCTTTTGCCTAGGTACTTTAATAATTTAAACCATTGACTAAGTCTTTAATTAAATATCAAATTTCAAAAACTTAGAGGAAAATATATCAAAAACTGGGACTATGAGAAATATCTACCAATTTTTTTTACTTTAGAAAGAACCTCTTTGGTACTGCTGACGAGAACCGTTCCTTACGTGGCAGAATATATGAATACTTATTCCTTTTGACTTTCGTTCATCTACCTACAGGAAGAAAGGGAGTGGTCTATTAATTGGCGACTGCACGATATATGTAAATAAATTGTAATTAATCATACATAATACCTGCTATCTGTACCAAATAAAAAGGTCTACACACGGATTATTTTGTTATCAGATACAAAATGACATTAAGCGTCCTGGTTGTAGCATGATATAAATATTAAAAACGATAGTGTTTATATCAATATGACCGAATTTAATGGAAGCTAAGGATTAACAGAAGAAACAACAGAAAATCACCATACAGGTAACCATAACAAAACATGTAATGATTACAATGCAGTATTTTCCCGGCAAAATGAAGCCAGGAATACGGATTTTAGAATGTCGGCAAAATGTGACGAAGTATAAATGCTTATTTATTTATTTCTTTGATTGTCGAACATAAAATTAAAATTGAAGAATAAAACAAAAAAGAGAAACTTAACCAGAATTGACCACGTTTACATCCACATGGCAGGGTAGTCAAAGGTAAGATAAAGGCAGATTATTTCTCTGAATCAACCGGGATGGCTGTCTAACCTTTTCGCGAGCGAAACCTTGCATTTAATTAATTTCTAAATTAATTACTAATGTTCTTACTAATTACTAATGAACACTGATTTGTCATCATTAATTTAAAGCCCAGTCACGATGACTGCCGTATTTTACGCTACAATTATGACATGATTGGTTTAACTATGCTTAATAATACATTGTTTTCTCAGTATCAGTAATAAATAAAATTGATCATGGATGCGGTTGCTGGCTGCCACTGTTCTCATCCTTAGATAGGCACCGCTTTACTTGCTTTACTTAACTGACCGGAAAACTAACCCAGGACAGGATCTTGGGGTTCAGAGCGAGAAATATGATTATTACGCCGACGGTTTTATTTTTATTTTAGGGTTCCCAGTATGAAATTAGAATGCTTTCGAAAAGACTACTCGAGCTCGAGACTCGACTTAAAGCAGTCATGACTGCTTTAAAAAAAAGGCTCCCAAGAAGACAATAACATGTTTTCTAATATGATTACCGAATGTATTTAGTATATGGGACTGCTTATAAATTACATAATTACTTCCGCCATCATTTCTCGGTAAATGGAAGGGCGTATCGCTCGCCACTAGTGTGAAAACCCTGACATATTATGTGGGGTTCTGATGACGTACAGACGAACCGGTCGTGGAACATGTTTCAATACCAATACATACCTAAATGACATTTCTGGCTTGTTACTTTTTCTATCAAAAATACATTAACGAACTTCAATGGTGGTATTGTATGGTCAAGCATAATAAAAATCATCTTGACTTAAAATTAAAATTTTATAAGACAGATCCCTCGCTAGCTATTAAAATCGTAATACCTATACGAGTAAGCGCAAATACGTAAATCAAAAGTCAAAACATCTTGACCACATTTTAATTCAAAAATCTAAGATTCAATACCTATCATACCTATAGATAAATATCTTACGTGATTTTGTCTTAGATAAAACATTCAGCAATAATATTTTTTTTCACAATCAATTATTTTATATTTAGCTATGAACAAAACCATGGCAAAATGTTACAATTCTAACGAAATATACATTAATCTTAATTCTTGTCTCACTGACTGTAACAAGCGATGATAAGGTTTAAATTTCCATACAAAAAAAGAATGGGACGAATTGCAGAATGAAATTTTGATTAATTTTGATTTTATGCGTTTCGTCCCAAATGGGCCGTAGGTAAGTACATGGGACGAATTGGTTCATTCTTCGTTCGTCCTGAAATTTTGTCCCACATTTCAAAAAATGATTCGTTTGTCCCAGTCACTTTTATATTCCCGGTTTGTCCCAGTTCACAAGAATGTACTATAAAGGTACAGCTAACAGAGAAGTATTTTGAAGGAATAACAAACAAAAACCTATATTATTTAGAAAGAAAATCTATATATATAAAAGCGAAAAACACTCACTCACTCATCATGAAATCTCCAAAACTGCTGAGCCGATGAAGATGAAATTTGGCAGGAAGGTAGATTGTGACTAAGAGACGTCCGCTAAGAAAGGACTTTTGGGAATTTTATCCCTAAAGGGGTGAAAAAGGGGTTGCCAGTTTGTATGAAACTTCGTCATTTTTGAAGTGAGATACATGAAATTATTAATTTACATTTGAAGTTGGTAAAAAATAATAATGCACCAATCAGATTTTGAAAATTACATCCCTAAAGGGGTGAAATAGGGGTTGCCATTTTGTATGATACTTTGTCATTACTGAAGTGAGACACATGAAATTTTTATTTTGAATTTGTAATTGGTAAAAAATAATAATGCATCAATCTGATTTTGAAAATTACATCCCGATAGGGGTGAAATAGGGGTTGGCAGTTTGTATGAAACTTTGTCATTTTTGAAGTGAGATACATGAAATTATTAATTTACATTTGAAGTTGGTAAAAAATAATAATGCACCAATCAGATTTTGAAAATTAGATCCCTAAAGGGGTGAAATAGGGGTTGCCATTTTGTATGAAACTTTGTCATTATTGAAGTGAGACACATGAAATTTTTAATTTGAATTTGTAATTGGTAAAAAATAATAATGCATCAATCTGATTTTGAAAATTACATCCCGATAGGGGTGAAATAGGGGTTGCCAGTTTGTATGAAACTTTGTCATTTTTGAAGTGAGAAACATGGAATTAAAATTGAAAATGTCTTTTGGTATAATATTTTGTATTGAATTGTATTGTATGTACACAACATACTGTAAAAGGATACAATACATAATAGAAAATAGAGTGCAAAGGTTTTATTTATCTATACATATAATAAGACACTAAAAATCGAGTGTCTGTACATTTAATATTTTTCAAAAAAACTGATTGATTGCGATTAAAAAAGAGTAACAGAAACCAAAAAGACAGTTTTTGGAATTTTTGTCTGTCTGTATGTATGTATGTCTGTCTGGTACGTTATAACTTCGAAATTACTCAACGGATTTAAACGCGGTTTTTACAGTTGGATTACATATAATTAGGAGCGTTGTCAAAACTTTGTTTCGTCAAAATCGGTTAAGGGAAAAAGAAGTTATGGTCGATTGAAAATTTACTTCAAACACTGCTTTAAAACTTTTAATGCGTTAATTTGCGTACCTATAGACAAAACCCATTTGAAATTTAGGCAGTAACAAGCAAAGCATGTTGGCCTATCGGTAGAGGTCGCGGATAATTTTTTTAAGTAGAGGGTTCGAATCCTGCTAGACATCACTTCTTTTGTTTTTACCCTTTTTTTGTTTTGTATTAATTTTTTAGAAGTCAATTTTTTTTAATATTTTAGTAAAGAAATGTTTCTAGAAAGTAGCTGGATCGAATCCTGCCACAAACAATAATTTTCTGTTTTCGTTTTTTATTTGTTTTCTAGAATTATTTTCTTACTTAGAGAAAGCTCTTAGCGTTAATTCCGTTAATATAAAAGTATTTTGTACTTATCTATCTATACATATAATAAGACAGTAAAAATAGAGTTTCTGTACATTAAATATTTTTCTAAAAAACCTCTAGGGGGCAATTAAAGAAGAGTAATAAAAACAAAAACAAAAACAATTTTTGCAATTTTTGTCTGTCTTTCTGTCTGTGTGGTGCGTTATAATTTTAAAACTACTCAACAGATTTGAACGCTGTTTTCACAGGTGAATTACATATAATTAGGAGCGTTGTAAAATCTTTGTTTCATCAAAATCGGTTAAGGGAAATAGAAGGTATGGTCATTTAAAGTTTACTACAAGCACTGCTTCAAAACTTTTAAACAGTTGAATGCGATTTACATAAACGTATTTAATTTAGATAAAGCTAGAATTTCTACTTATATCAATAAAGACAAAAACACACTGCAGTCTCTATTAAATTTTAATAAAATAACACATTGAATGTTTGTGGGCGTATGATTTAGTTACATAAAATATCAATAGATGGCGCTGACTTTATTTTAATAGCAGATTGAAATTTTTCCTTACGGCAGCAATTAATTTTAATTATTTAAAAAAAAATTTGGTTGTTGATTTAGTACTATTGGTTGGTTTGTTTATCGGTCGTTTGTTGTGTTGTATTGTAAGCTATTTGAATTGATTGGTTGGTTTGGTTTGGTTTTGGTTTAAAAAATAATCAAATCAGTGTTTGACGGAACATACGGTCGTGTCGTAAAGACTAATTTATCTGACTTATCACTATTTATTGAGATTTTCTCCACTTTTCACGCCCACTGAAACTTTGGGAGTGGATTTTAGGTCCTAATGACTCTGTAATAGGCTGCGTCTACTCTTTTAAAGACAAAGATTGATAGTATGAATGTTAAGGGCTCCTTCTTCTGAAGGTCCGTTGTCCGTAAGCCGCGTAGTCGCGGCGCTCACTCATTTTGTAGGCATTTAGACATCATATTTGGGAAAATAACACTACAAAATCTACTTCAGCGATTTTCACTATATAAATACTTTATCTAAAGGCTGGTATAAAAAGCAGGACAATAAGTTTATTATTTTAGGCATAGTATTGAAAATAAACTTTCAAAGGAGGCAACTTAGATTTTTCATTTTGTCTGATATTGTTACTGTTACTGTAAGCGAATTTCACTCTGCTAGATCCTCAACTAAAAACATATATTTTTTTCAGAATTTTACGACTGTTTAATACTGATTCCTATTGATTTTAAAAACGGTATTTGAGAAAGAAGTGGCCCTAATATTAAATGATATCGTAGCAATGTAATGGCTTTATAAAATTGGCACGGGAAAAGGATACAATAGAATTAACTATAGGTCTGGATAGTTGTAGTTTCCACAGGTTACGCGAAAAGCGACCTACACGCGGGTGGAGCCGCGGGCAACAGCTAGTTACTTATAAAAAACAACGGGTCGAACAAGGAATGCAAAGTGGGACCAACTAGGAATAAAATAATAAAAATTGTACATCGGGACGAAGGAAGCATAATGTTTGGGACTAACTAAGAAATTTATTATTGGGACAAACTCAGTGGGACAAACGAAGAATGAATCGACGAATTGCTGAATTACTCAATTTAAATGTTATTGTGAATGTAATCCACACCTCCCTAATCGTTATTAATCAGTTAATATAGTTTTATTTTTTCTTTAATAAATCGTTTGTAAATTAGGACACTATCATTGGAATTTCATAAACGATACTTTTCGAAGGCAAGGTGTCGGTGTTTCTGAACTCTGGTTAGAAAGAGACGATTATTATGCAGAACAAAATTTTTCAGATTGCTCCATTTTGGATATGTAACTTTTGTTAGTTGTCTATGTTTATTTGGGTGTCCCAAACAACATTAAGATAAGATGTCTCAAAAATTTGTAATACAATAAATTATTTATAAATATAATATTTACTCAACATTATATTAAGGATGTCAATTATGTTAATGAACTCATTTAACTATTTCAAATATTTTATAATTATTCCTCCGGATATATCTGCTCCGAAGCCATCATCCTCAAAAACTAAGAGAATGCAATGCTTTCTCTATTCAGTGTGTTCACCAATCAATGGGACAAATCATCATCATCCCAGCATTTTGCCAATTGCACTGTCAAGTCGTAGTAGCCAAGAGCAGGAGGAAGTGTCCAGACTACAAGGTACCTTCCACCTTCAAAAATATTTTTTTTATTTTTATTTCATGACTAAGTACCACATTAAATTTATTGTAATATCACATGAAAGCATAACCATAGGATATGCCTTTTATGATGTATCACTGTCAAAATATCTAATGTAGTTTAAAAGTTATAAAGGAACAGACAGAATTTACAGGCCACATACAAACATACTTCTTACCACAGAATACCTAATAGCTTCTTACATACATACTGGTCCAATTCACAACCCTTCTTTCGGCTTCTCAGTAGTCAGGTAAAAATCAAGTTACAACCGTAAATATTGTAATGTACCTAAGTATTGCCCAATGGTAACGCACAACATCAACATATGAGGGCAAATAAATAGGCTGGGCTCAATTGCTGGGTCTAGTGACGGCTAGAACACAATTGGAGCTAATTGTGTCCTTACTGTGCAACTTGTACATAGTACAACCATCTCAATACAACATACTGTTAGATATACATTTTAAATTATTTATGTGATTATGAAATAGAATCCTGAAGTTATTTTAAGAAACTTAATTTTAGTGTGAATGTTCTTAACTATAGCGAATGTCAAGTCCTCACATTGAGTACAGAGCCCTTAAAAACAATGTATTAAAACTAAAGAGAGTACTGCCCCTAAATCTTAGTACTGTGGGTTACATAGAAAAGTATACTCAATCATAATATTTCATGAACGAGGGGGAAAAATAGAACCCATAATGTTTTGTGGCAGCCTGCTTGTTATTAGGTGAAATGAAATTGTTTATTCTCAATATAGGATATTCTTATCACTTATTGACCTCAATAATTACTTATATTAAGTTTACATCCACTTCCAAAGCGCAAGTGGAGAAGAAGCGGCGCCAAAAACTCCACTGCAGCATTTTCTCCAAAAACATCAATTCACAAAATATGAGTCAAAACAGACAAATTTACATTTGCATGAATATTTTTATAATTTGAAATATAAAATAATTGTTAGATAAATAAAAATGTCGAAAATAAATATTATTATTATAATGCAGGAGAAGAGAAATGTCGCACATAGACAAGGCCTATTGTTAAAACATCAGATTACCATTCATTCATTCCAAACAAAAGAAAAGGTTGAGGTGCTGAGCAGGTAACAGTGGAGAGCTCTGGTGTCTCAGAGGCAAGATCTTCTTGAGGTTGCTGAGCAATTCCAGTCAGAAGTATTATTATTGTATAAAAAGAATTAGGTATGATTTAATGCTTATAGAAATAAATGTATAAAAAAAATTGTGTTTAAATTTAAATTGAGTGCAAGAATGTCTTAACAATTGTAAGTAGTAGTATATAATGACCTACATAGCCCAGACAGATTGATAACCCCTAAAATCTATGCATTGAGTAATATTATATGGAGGTCAAACTCGTTCTGTTAGTTCCGTGATCGTCTTGTAGAAGAGATAAGTGGTAGAGCAAACACATTTAACTAAACATACAGAAATAAGTACCTACACAATGTTATTGTCAGACAAGTAGGTACCTACCATGTACCTAGTTAACAAAATACCTACGTATGCAACAAATTTAAGCAAACTACATAGCCTTTAAAGCTCATCAATATACCGATTATTTCTATATTGACAGGGAGATGTTATTATTTAATTTGATACAAAAAACATGCCCAGGCGAAGCGATTACCTAGGTCCACAAGTTCGACGTATTTAATTAGTTTGTTTACTACATCATAAAGTGGTGTTTCGCAATGTTAGAAGTAAAATTCGAGTTGGCTTACCTTCATCACAAAGACCCATTGCTTCGGAAGTCACTTTAAACCAGAAATTAAACACTAATATCTTGATTTTCCATTTAAATTAATAAAAAATATTAAAGTATGTAAAGTAAGAATAATAATAGATTTTGACATATGACAACTTGACAGTTGATTTGACAATTCACCGTAAAAATGATTGAATGGTGTGGTGTGGAGTGGACGGTGTGGTGTTTCAAGATTTCATTCATTCAATCTTCAGGGTTGTCAGATTCAAAATTGATTTTGTACTATGATTTTGTAGTAGAATACAGCGCCATCTGTTGAGGAATTTACACGACAAAAACTAATGAATCATTCGTAGATGTCGCTATAAGTAGGTAAAGTTAAAATTATGTAAAATGCGACGGCCAGCCAGTGACTATCAATTTTAAATTCAAATAAATGTGGATGAGAAATGTTTATGTACCGATATTCACATAGAATAGAAACGAACGAATGCCCCGTGTAATCGCTACATTGCCTTTATTTTCTAGCACAAGTCTCTTACTAACTCTTGCGGTTATGATGAAGATAAGAGTTAGGGATTTGGTTTAATTATGAAGAAATGGCCTTTTCTTCTTAATTAAACCAAAATCCCGAGAAATTCTTCCGGGAGGTGTGTGTACCTACATCACGTATTTAACCTTGAGGAGCTCGATATCTTAGTGGGGCGCGCGTGTTTGTCAAGAAAGCGCGCGTCAAGCGACGGTGAGTGCACGGCCATGCTTGGATTGGTCGCCGTTAGTGGCATTTCTATCTTGAGCTCCTCCATGCTTCGGAGGCACACTAAACCGTTGGTCCTGGCTGTTATCGATAAATGGTAGGATTTAGGCATTGCAATAACTAGTACCATGTTTAAAAGCGTACCCTAGGCTCTGAAGCGTAAAAGATTTTTGATTCTGAAGATGCAACCAGGAAACACGCTCGGACAACACATCATATATTTGACCAGTGCGAAACTGGATCGAAAGGTTTGTTTATCAATACCTATATAAAAGACAATAAAAGTGAATAATTAGCGGACTCTAGGTTCCAAAGCACCTATCTAAAAAAACAACTGTAAAAACGCTAAGATGAGATATAACTAAGCAGGTAGGTTTAAAACTCATCTCATAGCACATCTACACGTGTAAAGGCCAAACGTGGTTGTCCATTATTTCGTCTGTCATAGTTATTTATGTAATTGCACCTTTTAACTCACGCATAGTTTTTTCCGCTGTATAATGTTCATAATCTTTGATATCTCTTCCATAATTAATTTTTATTTTATGTTAGTTAGAGACATACCGATCTACGGCATTATAACAAAGCTCTGACTAGCGATAGTTTCAGGTTTAAACTAGGCCTTACCTTGATAAATGTTTTAAACCTAGTATTATATTGTTAGTCCACGTTTTGTAGTAACTAACAAGGCCGATATAAAACGCCCCATGTGATCACTTCCTCTCATTCAGTGGATCATGTTCTGATGTGGATTGTGGGTTTGGTCTCCACAGAAAGCATACTTCGTTAAGTTGCTTCTCTTTAGAAGCGATAAAATAATGTGGAGGAAATTAGTGTTGGGTAAATACGCGGGCGACAGTTTAACAAATAAAATTATACTTAACTAGATTACATGAATAAAACCATTTAATTACGAAGTGCTTTCAGATAGGACGCTCTTACAATTACTATATCTTACAATTAATATATAACTCTATGCTTAGGTACAGTGAGCTGCAAAGAAATCTGACCCCCATGCCAATATCCCTATTGAAAAGAGGTCAGATTTCACTGCAGCCCACTGTATATAATCTTCTATGTTAAATAATAAAGAGGAAAGATATGATTGTTTGTGTCTAATAGGTTTCTAAACTACTGGACCGATTTGAAAAATTCTTTCACTGCTAGAAAGGCACACTAACCCGGGGTGACATAGGCTATGTATGTACCACGGGCGAAGCCGGGGTGGACTGGTAGTATTATATACAAAACAAATATCAAATAACATATTATATCAAAATAAAAAAAAAACGACGTTAAATAGAACTGGAACTAACTAGTTCTGTCGGCTCGAACTCGCATATATTTAGATAGCCGTCTATTTCTAGCCATCTGAAATATTTTTGTGAGCTACCAGTAAATAACAACAAATACACCTATAGATAAATACAATGTGGGTCAAGAACATGATAGGAAAATTTAAGAAATCAGAGAATAGCTCTGTTTTTAGGGTTCTGTACCTCAAAAGGCAAAAAACCCTTTTATAAAATTACTTTGTTGTCCGTCTGTCTGTCTGTCTGTCAAACGTTTTTCTGAGGAACGCATGAAGTTAAATTCATCAAGACTAGTATGTTGAAAATTTTCGTAAATTTTGCGATTTCTGATGATGATGAGATGGGAATCAAAACCTATGGGTTACTTTCTGTTGAACAAATATATTGAACATTCGGAATGGTTAAAGGATACATTTCTCTATTACACAAGGGAGCTGTGGTGAGTGGATCAGTCTTTGATAAAACCATAGGTATCAGGGCATTTTTTTAAATCTATGGATTAAACGCTTGGATGAGAGAGGTAATGATAATTCAGTGACACTACGCCTATAATATACTCTATGGCTGTAGCGCATGCTCAGGTGCTCGGCAGATGATGATTAGATGAATCAGTTAAGTGCCCAAGGCTGAGGGCATTTATCAAGCGGTAACCGTATTAGATTCTTGTTTGTAATCTAGTCATAGAATAATTTCGTCACCTATTCAAAAATGGTTTGCATATAATTAGAAGCTCTATTTATATAAACACTACTAAGCTTGACCCTTTAATTGTACTATGCGGAACTGTTTATAATTGAAGGAAGTCGATTAGTCGCTGAGGGTCTGGCTTATAGTGGTTTACCTTCGATTATATTTTCTAATGAAAAAAAAGGGTTTGATTCGTAATTTTCATTGGGGACTTAATAAGACCAAAGTTTTGGCACGTAATTAATATAAACTTTGCTTATAAAACAAATTGATCTCATTCTATTAGCTAATTGATGTTTTTGCAGTTAGTTTATGACTTTGATAATTCAAAGGTTTATGACAAAAAAATGAGGTGGCGAGTTTGCTTATGACGAGAGTTTACTGCAGTACAACCCTACGTATCAGGCAGCAGCTGCATGCAAGCATTCTTCTGTTACTGCCCTACGCTAACCTCGTCCGCCATTATGCAATCGATTTATATGGATCTATATATCGCGACGTCACGGTATTGGCAGAGCCACGGAGCATCTCTTGTTGGCACGGAGATGGGACGCATCGGGTCGTTCAATGACATGGTTCATTTATAACGGAGATGTCAGTGACGCGATCCATTCATACCGATGGCACTGCTTGAGGTATGTCCGCGAAGCAGTGTTGGGAGATCAAACTGATGTCTAGAGGTTTGACTGTTCTATAACTTGCGGCTGTAGTATTTTGGTTATTGTGTTATTCAAGGAAGTGCCATAAAAATCATTACTGCATGGGTGGCTTCAAGTTTTGGTTGATAATGGCCTAATGCTAATCGAGAATCGACACAAATCGGTCGCAAAACAATATCAACATTACCAATACTCTACTCTACTCTTCGTTTGTTGATACACTGCACTGCTGTCGCTCTTGGACGCACAAGGATAGAGCGAACTCTACTTTTTTATACACTAGTTTTTAAGTTACTTGTAGGCAATCAGACATACGGCCCACTTGAGGAAAAATACCAGGAGAGTCACGGGCGCGTTGTCGACCCTGAATAAATCTTTTCACGCCCTCTTTGAAGGCTCCTATTGTAGTTACTCGGAAAAACGATGGGAAAAGAAGAAATTTTCTTTTAAAGCGTACTGTATGTAACACCTTGGGATCCAAGGTTTGATAGATGGATGGGCGATGGCTTGGGTTTCTCTTTCTTTACTTTTACTGCGAACCCTCAAACGGGTCTGAGACAAGAGAGCTCAACTTCTTCATAGGGGGGCATTAGGGCACTCAGGGGTCTTGGGTTCCTCTTTCATATAGAAAGAGGCCCTGTGGAAAGTTGTTTACAACAATAAATAAGGTGTATATGCCCTTCAAAAACAGTCAGGAACGAACACTATACTTAACCTGGATAATTTAGTAAAAGCTGTTTTGGACGTGTAAAGCGACAGATATTTTTATTACTGATCTGAAATTACAAATTAAAAACAAGGGTACTTAATGTTAAGTAAACAATAATAAGGTGTGCGAGACTATATCGTTTCATGACAGTTAACTGATAAAATGGACTTATCAAATTATCATTAAGTAAATGTTAGGCCAATCTACCTATTTTGGTAAAAAATACGATAAAATATGTGCGATTGTCAACGAAAAACGGATTTATGAAAATGGTCACATGTTTAAATCACATCTAAATGCTTGACTGCCAACTATCCACATTTAGGAACTCTTGCAACATTTATATGGCACATTATTTTACATTATTCTCTATAATATAATTGCCAAAAAAATGAAATTTTGTATGGATGTCCAAATTTCGGTACACTGGTAATTAATTTCAAAATGTTGTATCTATATTTACAAGTAGGAATATTCTGGTTTTAAAGGGAGAGCTTATCGCAGAAGCTCAAATATCAGTTATTTTGGTCCTTTTCTAAAAGTCTGTGAGCGTAGAAAGAACTTACACGTTCGCGGACGTTTCGAAACACACAAAGGAAGTTTTATTTGCTATAGCAATCGTGTGTCCACTAATGTGTTAACTAAACCATTATTTAACTCGAAAAAGATATATATCTTATAGATTTAGAGCGCTATGGCTAAGTAATACTATACAAAGCCTTTCATTATTTACCTAGCCTATGCTATGGGCAATTCAGACTAGATTCAGCTCTACATAAAGACAAAAAAGGTTGTGTTGTAACAGACGAACAGACGAATAAGTTATCCTTTATGGGTTTTTGTAATTTTTATGTAAAAAAGCAAATATATACTTAGCTAACTACTGTAGTTTCCTTTGTATCATAAGTGTCAATAGTCTAAAGCCATATTTAGCATGCAATCTGACCATCCTATTGTTTGGCCTTTGTGTTTACGTTGGGTTAACCAATAGATTTATTTATGTACTAGATTTTACCTACGGCTTTGGTCACGTAAATCCGGCGAGAAGTACTTTTTCCACCGTATAAAAAGGTACCATATATATTTCTATCAGTACTTCTATGAAGATTGGGTCAAAATATAGTTAAAGCGAGAAAACCTGTCTACCTTTACGAATAAAGTTTTGTAAGATAGTACTTACTTAGATTTGTTTGTTTGTCATAACTTTATTGCACAATAGAAAAGCATGATTTTCAAATCGACAATAGCAATGAAAAACCTATGTGTTATGTTATGACACCGTAGATCAGAAATTCATTGTTTCCTCGTTATTTGTTCTATACTTGTCAAGTCACTTCAAGGCGATCCACTGTAGAAGACACAAGTCACAGGTGTATAGTACATAATTACCTATTATTTATACACGTCAATTGCATAATTATTTGTGCAGCTAGCAGTGATCAAGTAACCTCTATCTAAAGCGAAAAGCTAACTTTCTTTCCCTCTCTTATCCTAGGGCCTTCCTAGTTGCGTTCTCAGCTAGTCGCTTCGGAATCCAGGGTCTGCTTTCCTGCTTTTTCTCCTACATTTCGCCCGGTCTTCGGTATCCGTGCACTTTTTGGGCTTGCCCCTTTTACCACGCCCTGGCGGAGGCGGATGGCTAGTTAGACTTGTTCCCAACGCAATAAACAGATTTCCGTAAAACGTGGTCGTATGTAGTCGTAGGTTACTCCGCTATGTCATGTATATATGCAATGTACAGTCGGCTGCAGAGAAATCTGACCCTCATGCCATAAGTATCACTATTGAAAGGGAGTCAATTTCTCTGCAGCTGTACAGTGGGTCGCATAGAAAATTAGTATAAAGTATACTTTTGTGTAGCAAACTCTACTCAATACGAAATCTCAAAAAGCACTTGACCTAAACTGAAAGTTGGCATCAGCGGCTGAAATGATGACTGATAAATTCGGCTGAATTTGATTTATTTTGGTGGCAGACATATAGTATAAGGTTCGACCTTTCCAGCGTGTCTGTATAGTATTTTATTCCTTTATAGATATTTTTATTGTCGCATTGTCCAATTGTAGAAGATACTTACCTCTAATTATTTTTTCTTACTAGCACTTTTAGTGATTACCGACTTGCAGACATAGATTAAATAGCAGACATCAAAATTTTATAATTGAGACCTTAGGTTTCATGATTGTGACGAAGCAAGTGAGATACTTAGGTATTTAGGTAAGTCCTTATTTATTAATAGTTTATTTTATTTTATATATTTGTAAGTAGTTATTAGTTTTAGTGTTTTAATATGAATTCATTTCATATATAATTTGTAAGCATTATGTAGGTTCCTATTACTTACACATATACATAATATACTTTAATTTATTTATTTTTATGTAAGAAAAAACAAGTAAATTAAATTAATAAGCTGATACGGAATACTAGTCGCGCGAATGGGATATTTTGCTAATTTCTACGCTTTCCATACAATTACAGAGTTCGGGTTCAGCAAGCAGGTTGCCAAAATAATACCTTGGTGGTCGTACATGGTCGCAGCAGGGTTATGTGAAAGGCGAAATCTGGCATTTCCAGTTCTTTCGACTATGTCATTAAGGAATAAAACCGGTCAAGCGCGAGTCGGATTCTCTTACCAAGGTTTCCGTAGTACCAGCAGCATCTGTATGCGATACTCATGGACATTATAAGTAAGCACCTTATGGGTTGCCCATTTCAGTTTCAAATCAAACCCTATCCATGTTCACAAACCCTTGTGGTTTTTGGTTTGCATTAGGTTATTTATTTACATAATTGAACAAAAAGAATAACCTTATTACTTTGTTTTAAGATTATTTTTAATATCCACACTAATATTATAAATGCGAAAGTCTGTCTGTCTGTCTGTCTGTCTGTCAACTCTTCACGGCTAAACTGCTGGATCGATTGTGATGAAATTTGGTAGGGATGTAGTTAATGACCTGAGGTCAAACATAGGCTACTTTTGGGCGCGATATAACCGAGTCCCACGCGGGGCGGAGCCGCGGGGAACAGTTAGTATAAGTATATAAATAAAATAATAGCCTGTCTTTTGTATAAGAGCTAGACGAGGCAAACAGCCGGGCGGTAGAGATGGCCGAGTACTATTCAAAGTCAATATAGAGTACATATACCTAATAGTCATTAATTAGTCAGAGTCGAGAAGAAAAGAAAATAAAAGCCAGATCACTTGTCACTTGTTACCTTTGTTGTTTTGATAAATACAAAA
Source organism: Apomyelois bistriatella (assembly GCA_947044815.1). Classification (NCBI taxonomy): domain Eukaryota; kingdom Metazoa; phylum Arthropoda; class Insecta; order Lepidoptera; family Pyralidae; genus Apomyelois; species Apomyelois bistriatella. Next base: position 4,272,818 of record OX345705.1, read on the forward strand.
GAGAGGTAGAGGTAGTCAAATAGTGGTCAAAGCCAATATAAATATAAATACGGGCATAAATATTTATACTACGGACAAATTACAAAGATTAAGCCAGCCCCAAAATAAGTTCGGGACTTGTGTGATACTAACTCAAATCTACTATATTTCATAGTAAATACATATATAGATAGTCATTCAAGACCCAAGCCAATCAGAAAGACCATTTTTGATCTTGACCTGAACTGGAATCGAATCCAGGACCGCCTGATTAGCTGACAGGCGTGTTAACCATTACGCCATGGATTTCGTCGAGAATAAGAGTCCATGACTCGAGAATAAGAAAAAAATAAAAGCTAGGCTTTGATATTTTTATAATTAGTACTTATAGTAAAGTAAAACAATGAAATTGATCTTGCTGTTAGGTATCGGCTATCAGTTATCAGCAGGGCGATGACCCCACAATGTCACAGTTCTCCACGCGATACAAGCACTTTCATTCTCGTTTGTTGTTGTACTTTTGTTATCTATTTTGTTTAATGGGTTGGCAATGAACACATGAGTAGTACTATGGCATACGGAAAAGATCACTCCATCTGTAAGTTCTAAACAACAAGATCAAAATTATCTTGTACCTCCGATTAAAACTTTCGCGGATAGTAAACGAGATAACACTAACAGTTAATTGTTATCTAAGTCGAGAGGCGTTACTGTCAGCATTCCAGCAGCAGCTGCAGATTCCATCAAATTTAAATTGAAATTCAAATATTCTATATTGTTAAATCAAATCATGTATTAACAAAGGCATTTACAGAGGATTGGCGGCAAGAAGGTGATCGTACTCCTATTTCATGAAGGGAAAACCACACCGAAGCCTTGGGATGCAACCGGGAAAACACTGAGGAATTTAAACTTATGAAAGATGATTGTATGAAAAGACTAGCTGTTCCCCGCGGTTTCACTCGCCTTTGGTGTGTATGTACTGTAGCCTATAACCTTTCCCAAGTATCAGGCTAATGATGATATGATGCTGCAGATAAAATATATAAATATATCAAAGGCGACCAGTGGGCCTAAAGTTATAATCTTTCAAACAAACAAACTAACTCTTCATCTTTATAATATTAGTACCTATAGATGTATAGATAAGAGATGCGGTATCCGCGCTCGTATACAAAAATACAATGAGGATGCATCTAGAAGCTAAGATGAAAAAAAGTAGTTTCTTTACTTCAAAGAAGTTCAAAAACCTAATTAGCTGCAGTGCCTGCAGTAAAACTACATGTAGAACCAGAATATTGAGGGTTCTAACCCTTATTTTATTATTTAAAAAAAATAAGACTACTATTCAATTAATAAAAAAAAAGCGTGGCTTAAAACTGAACTCATTAAAGTTTAATACGATTTAGTATAGTACGACTTTGTTCAACAACAAAGTAGTTAATACAATATCTAATAAAATAAAATATTATATCTTGTTGAGAAAAAAAAAAAAAAACTGCAATTAACATCAGGTGGGATCATGATCTATGATATATGGTTGTGTCTATATAAATAAATTAAGGGAGATAAAAGTATAAATGTTATGTAAGTATATAACTATTTACATTTTAAGTACCCGAGCTATGATAAGAGCTATAATCGCACAGTGACCCGGATTCTCTGCAAGAAATTGCTATGATAAATCATACCATCCTACTCTAGTATCTACCTTATTGCTTTATTTTATCTCCTGTTATGACTTATTTCAAATAATGTTTATTAAAATACTACATGATATTCATTTTAGTCTCCGTTTTTTTTTATTTTACCGCATAGTAGGTGAGTACTATTACCTATCTAATCAGTAATTTTAAGTAGGTAGTTTTATATAATCTACGCTTATATTCTTACTAGCTTTTGCTAGCGGCTTCGCCCGCGTAAATTTCCTACGGGAACAGTGCTTTTTCCCGGGATGAAAGGTATCCTATGTCCTTTTCAATAATTCTCTCTATAACTAAGTGTATGCGAAATTTCAGGAATATTGGTGCAGTAGATAGGTGAAAGCGTCACAAACAAACTCACTTTCGCATTTTTAATATTAGTTATTAAGTTAGGATTACGACTAGTTAGGATGAAATGGAAGTCAAGTAGACTCTTGGACATGTTCAGTCTAATGCGGTTATATTCTTTCGGACACGAAACCCTAAAGTCATCTACACAGTAACATTTATTCAAAGCACCAAGTTAGATGATTGCATATATTTTTGTAGTAAATGTTTATTTTGGCGATATGATACGACTCATCAAAAAGTGATGTGTCATCATCATTATTTTCCCATTATATTTGATTGCAGTTGTATAAATATTGGGGCGAAGTGTTTTTCATATTTTTGTTTACTTGCAAAATGTTAGAGCTTTCTAACCGTTGGTTTCTTCTGTCTGTCTTCTCCAACTTTTCAGATATAAAATCACATATCAATACGAGCATCATATAAACATAAAAGCAAAAGGTCACCTATTCATTCAATCATTATTTATACAATGTTATCTTAAAAACTACATATAGTGGAGCATAGAACATGGTGGTTAAAACTACTTGACTTGTCAGGCAGGTAAGTAGTATATAGACACAAGACATTCGCTAAGAACGGTTTCTCCTAAATTACCACGGAAACGGGTGCGGAGTGAAGATTAACGATTATAAGTATATCAACAAAACTGTAGAGTTTCTTTCTTTTAATGGAATACTTTATATCTATACTAGTTCATTTGAATATATTTTTATGTGAATTTTCAAAGACAGCAATAAATGTAGCAAACAGGCATTCAGCCCACCTGATTGAAAATAGTAACCGTAGCCTATATTTAAATGAAGAATGTAGACGGAACCACATAGAGCCATTTTAGAATTTCACCACACCCCCTAATTTCGTCGTTTAAAAACATTATTGTAATTAGTACATATGAAATTTGTTTACATACCTGAATCCGTATTTTATAAAAACCATCACGATTAAACAGGACATGCGTCACACTAGGGCGCTATCGTAAATAATATCTAGCGGATTATAATCCTAATATAAACGTAGAGTGGGCCACATTGAAACGATACCATTTTACGTATACACTTACACCTTAAGTAGTAAACGTTTATATGTGGTCCATTGTACATGTATATCTACTAGTGTTATTATGATTGATGGGCATGGACACGGTTCGGTTGTGAGCTCTCCTGACTGATTATGTAATTATTAATAGACTCTCTTACTATGTCTCCGGGGTTAGTCACGTAGGCAGATATCCACACTATATACTGTATAAATGCAAAAGTCTGTCTGTCTGACGCTTTCACCGTTAAGCCGCAGGACCAGGGGTCGAAAGAAGGCTCCCATTCTTGTCACATGTCCCACTGTTTTTCGTCTTACCTAACCCCCCACTCATTCTCTACTTCTCTACTTTCTTGCGTTTGTAGTGTTTAAACCTACAAACACTATGGGATAAGTCCGCCGTTGCATTTATCTTGTGTAATGTATTTTTTTTTATTAATTTTGTGCAATAAAGTTTTTTACAAACAAACACTTTATTTTCTCGTTACTTCTTTCTCTACTATGATAAGGATCCTAACAATCTCATTCATAAAATTTACAAGTCAACCCATTTAAACTAACTTGAGCTTGGTCCCGATCTTTATCGATAAGGGAAAAAGGAGCAAACATATAATGGGCTTATCAAACGTTTGTAATTTTTTATGAATAAGGCGGAGGGACTACATAGGCGATGTAAAAGTTTCACCATCAAACGTTGCCACAATATTTGTTTGTAACTATGGTAAAAAGTTATGGTGAAGATAATTGAAATTCGCTCAAGGCTGCAGGCAATGCTAATACTAGTAGGTAAACTTCAAGGGATAGGTCACGCTAAAATATATTTTGTACGTACAAACGCCTTTAGAGAAATAGCTTATATTGTGGAGGCCCTGATTCCAACACAAAACGATAAGGTAAATGACACAGTGGCAAGAAACCTAGAGATTTTTGGCCACCTATTAATTAATTTTGTGCCAGTGTGATTGATGGCTTTGAGTATAAAATACTCAAAGGAATGAGGGACATAAATAAAATGAAGTCCTAAGTGCACGTGCGATCAGAAATGTGCATGAATTAAATAGATCAATTTATTATTGTGGTAGCAACAGCAAACACGCATACATGGATAACAAGATTTACATTGAGCTAGTTTTGAACTTGTCTGACGATCGGACCGTTTACGTTTAAAAACCTAAATTCTTTAAAAAATGTTAAAGGTATGAATAACATTAACACACTCACTCTTTTACATCTGGGCTTATATGAGTTGGTTGCTGTGGTTGCTTGGGTGGTAGTGGTATCAAACAGCAATCGGGATCAAATAAGAATGTGGTATTACCAATGGTCAGACCTGAGCAAACACCTAAATGATATATGTTATCCATCATTTTTTTCGACGAGTAAGTTTATGAAGGAACTGGGCTAATCATGCTGATATCAATAGGATGTTGATTTATTTGCGGGTTTTGATAAATTATTTCTAAAATGATAACAAAAAAACTTGCGAAATCTTCGACTATCTGCTGTCATGGAGTCACAGTCACAGATAGCCTTACAAAGAAATAGGTATTTACCTATTTAGTCCTTAGTAGGAACCCGTCACTAGATCAGTAAGTAATAAATATACTTAAATCAACTAGACAGCTACCTACGATAGCAATGCACATGAAAATTCAAATTCAAATTGTTTCTTTTCGATATGGGATATTCTTATCACTTATTGACGTCATTGCTGGAGCCTAAACCTTAATAATCGCTGGTGGGTCGTAGCCTTTTATCTACTCAATAGAGTAAACCCTACAGTAAGTATTTCAAGAGGCTATCTCAAATAAAATCTGAAACTATATCTTTAAATTAATGCGCTGGTACTACTGGTCCGTTTTATTAATTCACTCGCCATTACAAAAACTTGCTCAATGTGAACTACGCTACTTGGTAATAAAATATTACAATGTCAAGTCAAGCCTTGAGATGAGACATTTGACTTTTCTATGCTACTTCTGCTGTGTAAACAATAGACGATAATTGTTCATTATTAACAACATCGTTGAAATAACTAGTAATTGGAAGTTATCATAGTATATAGTCAACTTCTCTATATTATGATCATAAAACAACATGTAGGATCGGCATCAGCCATAAGACAAATTAGACAGGCATATATTAAACAGGCAGTAGCTCTTACTTTATTTGGATCCAACTTGCCAATCTAGCGATAACAGTCCCTTAGATAGTTATTGAGAAATACCACTAGTAGCGACCAAAAAAAAAATTGTTTTTTTGGACACGAGCCATCGTCAAGAACACGCATGGGCTAGGCTTTGCAAAAACTAAGCAGCAGGATTGTTTTTCACCTATTATTAATTTAGCATAGCACCAAGATGCAGTAATCTGAAATATTTGTCATTGAGTAATCTTTGTGTTTACACGCCGTCATTGAACACGCTGATAACGTTAACTTGGTAATTTGTGTTTGTGTATATATGCAGCTGATAGATCGCATCAACTGTAGACAGGTAGGTAGTATTATACATTAGTATTTAAATATTTTGGTACTTAACTACGTATAATTTTATCTACTGAACTTTTTTTGGATGAAGCGTAGTCGTCGTAAACGCAAAAAGGCAGAATAGCGAATTGACATGTATTTTGTTACAAAATGTCGACTGAATCATAAATTTTTTTTAAAGATTTAAAGTACGAATGTTGCCTCACCTCGGTTTACTTAGGCTGATGTGGCTGTACCTAAATAATTACTTTCACCCATATTCATAGATATTTTAAATATTAGCTCTTTCATTATAATTCACTCTTCATGTGTTTGTTGTCAAAAAAAGAAAGAAAAATATTTTTGAAATAAAAAATATTTATGTTTTTTGCGAAAAGCAAAACTACACAACTGTTATCTTAAGGATGGGATTATGCTGACTCTTTGTAACTAATTTTTGTGTCTTATCGCAAGTACCCCACGGAGGGAAAAATTAAGTCACTCGTATAGGTACAACAAGGAAATGCTATTATAACATCTATATCTACATAAGAATTTATTGGCCGACCACTAGTTAGTTTCACTTTTAGATCAGCGCTTCATACCTATATGTTTATATTATTATTATGAGATTTTGCAAATTATAAATGCAATCTATCCGTAAGTGCTCTTAACGTATTTTTTTATAAACTATCTTGCTAGAAACGTTATTATTCTGTTTGGAAATACTTTTATAAATAAATTCATGGTCTGGGTGCCGCAAGTTATCTAATTAGTGTTTCGGTGGCTGCACAAGGCGTTGCCATTAAAATACCAGTTATTTTTAGCATAATCATTCATTATCTATAAAATATATATTTTTTTTCTTAACATTAATTGTTTCGTGTGTTGCAGACATAGGCTGCGATAATTGCTTTCCATGAAGTGGGCCGTATGTTTGTTCGCTTCAATACTTAAAAAATACTGAAATTGATGTTGGAAAAGGAACGCAAATAACAAACAAAGAGAGTACGGTAACGTTAGTACTAAGTATTTTAAACTTTAAAGTTTAAGGCTGCTACATAGACTTATAGCATTCTGTATCTTTACCTCTATGCATACATGCAAAAACAATATATAGGTTCTGCCTTATTTATTTAAGTACCTACATTTTTTTACCGACTTCAAAAAAAAGGAGGAGGTTTTCAATTCGTCGGGATGTTTTTTTTTTAAGCAATTTTACGAATTCGTTGACTATAGCTGCTGGCTCGTTAATTAGCATATTCTATTAAAATAATCGGCACCGACTTCAGATTTATTAAAATGTTTGATATGAAGCATATTGAAACAATAATGTATTAATTATTTCATCCTTTTTAGTTTAGGAATTGGAGTCGGTTTCGTTTTTTTGGCAAAAACAATTATTTCCAAACAATTATTAGCTAATTTTCAAGAATCTCTCACATGTTCAAGAATCTCTGTTTTGATATGATAGCGGTAGAGTTTGACTTTCCTATTGATTAAAAACAATAGTGTGTATTAGTTTATAATTCAGCCGGGAAGCGTTGTTTAATGAATGGAAACTTAATTTGTTGATATAATGGGTATTGTCTGTACGTACACTACACAAATAAATATCTAAGTATTGTTTTATTAGGAGCATACGCACAGATTTAGTAGTTCGCCAGTAACGTGTTGTAGTGACAACCCTATGCAATCCTCATACGTTAGGGCTGTGCCATAATGACAATCAAATATAAATTAATCAGTATTATGTGCGGAGTGTGGCTTATGTAATTCGCGTGTTGAGTACGCTGCGTACGCGTACTGTTTCTACTTCATAGAAATATAGGCCAGGCCATAGAATATTTAATGTGGGCCAGGATGCCATTTTCTAAATCTATTCACTGTGCAAAATAAAGATTCAAAAATGCATCAAGCTCAAAAAAGCACTAGGTATTATTCAACGCCTCACATTATTATTCAAAATTCAAATAAGTAGCTCTTGTTGTGTATTTGAACTTTTTCAATGACATGTTATTGAAGGTTTCAATCTGAAGGTCGAATCAAAAAAATATGGACGTCTGCGGGTAATATTTATCCTACTACTGCAAAGGCACGGTCATGAGATGAGTTACGACAAATTAATTAGATTTTGATGTATTAAGCATTAATAGATACGGCATACGGTACGACGGGGGTACAATGACATAGGATAAAAAAAGAAGAAAAGAAGTTGTCGGCAGCGACACTGGTGTTATAAAACGCTAATAAAACGAGTTCTATTATTTATAAGTACACCATTTATATAAGCTGTTGTTTTCAACCAGTTGAAAGCTCGGTTCTGCAATGCTAAAATAGGTACGTTTTATACCTATGTAAAAGTTCTTATATAAACAGATTTTTTAAATATAATTAAGTACCAAATAGTACGTGACGTAAATTAATCCAGTCATAATTTTTGTTGTCAGGCAAAGGCATGTCCATTTGGTCCATTAACAATTATTTACCAATCAGTACGCACCTAGTATTTGCAGAAAGCTATCCTCAAGCCTCATCGTCGACGAGAGGAGGTAGTCGGTCCCCTCCAGCTCGCTCGGTGCCAACATATCGCTCCTCATTTTCACACTTACTGTCACACAAATTAAGTCCAATTTACAACATCCGCTATCCGATTTGGCACTTCACACGCGGTAAAAGTTAGTTACGTCATACGTAGGTAAACATTCAACAACTTTTCATTTATCACTTTTAATAAGTTTTATGGGGATTTGTGTAGAATTAAACGAGTGTTCAAGACCGGCTGTGTTCACGTGTGGTTGTTTGGTATGATAAGACAGAATGCGCGGCCGCGCGAGCGCGACTCGCGACTGCCATGCCTTCGGTGCTATCCTCACAGCTGATTCGCCCACTATAAATAATACAAAAATATTTGGTTGCAGTTAAGCGAGATTGAACCAGTCGTTTGATGAATTGATCACTATGAAAGACTAGTAATTAAATAAACGTCGTTTTGACATACTTACTAGACACGTAGCTACAGGTACCTGATATAATGTAAGAGTACTTAATCGCGCTTGACTAGTTTTCAGCGCCGTACCAGCATCATAGACTTGGAAGAACTCAACCATCCGCTTTCAATGGCTCTACCATCCTTTCGGTTATACGAGCTGAATATCGGGAGAGTGCGCTGTACTTGCCTGGCTCTTTCCAGTCGCACCTCCTGGATATTCCTACAAGTTCTCTAAGGTGTCTGTATTATCTGCATCATTTTTAGGCGTTAGCAGAACTCTTAAGGTGGTGACCAGAATGCTTACTACTTAATTCTTTTCTTCTTTCTTTTTTAGTAGCCATTAAACGAGACACATTAACATTTACGCTTACATTCAAAGGCGTTAAACAGTCTTAAAACGATTTTATTTTGAAAAGTTCTCTGAAAGACAGGGCAGGGCAGCGCAGGCTTAGTTTTGTGGTTCAATTCTTATCCTTCGCATAAAGAAAAATAAACCTTTGTATAAAATTTAATTGACCGAGCGAGCGAAGCGAGCGAGAGTCTCCATTTCGAGATTGGCAAATTTTGCTTTTGCGGATGTCTGTCTGTCTGTTTGTTCCGGGCTGGAGGTCGCATTTCTGAAAGGATCCTAATGAAACTTGGCACACGTCTCTCTCATCTTAGCGCCTTCCCGGTTGCTTCCTTAGCTGATTGCTTCGGAGCCCAGGGTCCGCTTTCCTGCTTTTTCTCCTCCACTTCGCCCGGTCTTCGGCATCCCTAGTTGTGAGACCATTTGCGCGCATATCGTTTACTGCGACGTCGAGCCAGCATTTCTTAGGCTTGCCCCTTCCACCCGGCCCTGGTGGAGGCGGCATGGCTAGACACTTGTTCCCAACGTAACTAGCCGGTTTCCGTAAAACGTGGCCGTACTATCGTAGCCGATTCTCTTGAAGCTTTTCAGCTATGTCACGAACATGAAGGCTGCCCCGAATGTGGGAGTTTTTTATGCGGTCTTTCCGTGACATCCAACGCAGCATCTTCGTCTCCGTGACATGCAACTCTTGCTTGTGCCGCTCAAGCACGGGCCAAGTCTCGCTACCGTACAAAAGGACAGGCCTTATCATTGATTTGTAGACCTGTCCCTTTAGCTTAACCGGCATTCTGGAGTCACAAGTGACACCAGCCACCTCACGCCACTTTGACCATGCTGCTTGCATTCAAGCCATTCGGGCTTTGACGTCGCAGTCGATGTCCCCGGACGCGTCAAGTACAGATCCCAAGTATTTGACTTGCTCCGTTCGCTTGACTATGTCTCCGCCTATGCGTACAGGTTGGGGATCTGTGGTGTTACAAGCCATGTACTCTGTCTTCGCCACATTTAGTTTCAGACCACCGTTCTCAAGTGACTCCTTCCACGCGTTTGCGCGGCGCACCAGTCTCACCCTATCCGCATCCGCCAGTGCGATATCGTCAGCATACATGAGCAGCCACGGGGGTTGCTCATGTGTACCTCTAATGCTGTAGAAACTTGGCACACGTGTTCCTTGATTTCTTTGCAATTTTTTGTCGAGAGCTTTTTTTGATTGGAGGGAAAATGGGGGGAAAAAAGGGGGAAGTTTTCTGTGACGTTGTTAAAGAACGGATTCTACTGAAATTTGGCACACGCGAACCTTGATTTTTTTTAAATTATTATTCGAGAGCTTTTTTGATCAGAGGGCAAATGGGGGAAAAAAGGGGGAAGTTTGGAATTAATATGCGCCATGGTTTAGTTTTCAGTTAAAAATATTTTTTTATTATTGTACTTATCTGTATTTTTTTTTAATGGGAAATGCCTGTAGTTAGGTTAAGGGGGTTAACGGAGGAGGTTCGCGAGGTCTACTTTTCACAGAACCACTAGTTTCGTAGAGGTGGTTACTGATGATACTGCAGAATCTAATCAATGCGTCATTCAGGCATAGCACAGGAATTAGACTAGAAACATACAATTGATTTCGAGGACAGATCACAGGAGCCGCAGTGTGCATTCAGATACAAATACAATACATACATAGCAACGTCAACATCATTGCAATCAATGATCAACGCACGCAACAATTCGCATTAATCATGTGATACAGATAGAAAAATAAATAGTTCCGAGTTCTGGACACAAATGTCGTACTTATTCAAGCATCCAAAATAAAAATAAAAATCTAAACCTAGTTTTTGGCAGTCGCATAGTCTGCAAGCCGAATGCTACAGTTGTGACTACATACATACTATACTTTATATTGCGAGTATATCTACCACGTCTACATTTATATATTATGTACTTAAAATATTAAGTGTCAATGTGGTACGGTAACGCATGAAATTTATTTGGTAGAGAAGAGATGTCCACGAGCTGGCAGCACTCGCTCGAGGGAAGAGCGTGTTACCTTGGAAAAGATTGGCTTCTTTTTGAGTGAATGTATTTTACTTTATTTTCACTGTTTCTATAGGAGTCCAAGCGGGTAGAGCCGCGTGTAATATACTAGCTCCCATATTCATAAGAATTTACAAACCTTTGTTATTATTGTTGAATTTACAAGCCCATTTTAACTAATGTATATTTTGGGCCTTTCTATCTTATTTCAATTTGCCGTAAAAGCCAAAACACATGGTTCAAACGGGCGTTTGTTATATTTTATGAATAAGAGGGTAGAGTGAGAGACTTACAATGTTATGCTTAGATGTTAATGTTATGTATATTCATTAGACAATTTAGATATAGGTACCTATTTATGTGCTTCTAGCCGAGTTTTTGTGCTAGTTTTACAAAGATACTCGAATGACGGAGCCAAGGTCTCCACTAATTCATGTTGTTTACTTCTATCTAGTAACGTGGTAATTCAATAACGAGGCGACAATGTGCTATACGGATAGGTAGCTCAGCTACTTAGGACAGATTATAAGATTTCTTATGTCCACATTATCGAAAATGTTCGCTCGTTTCACCTGTATTCTACCGAATTATATGACTAATGTCACTGTATAATAATATATTTTAATTGAAACTGTACGCTGGAAGATCTATAGCTCTCTCAAAATTGGGCCAGTAAAGTAGTATATTATCCATTCTGTGCTTGTATACCTACCTAAAATGTGTTTCTTACATTGTAATGAGAGCCCCATTAAATGTTTAACTACGCCTATGCCTACACATATGTACATTATGTTTCCGGTTATAATTGTTTTTTACTCCTATTCCGTTATTCTACCTCCAACGATACGCACCATCGAGTCGGGGCAGTTGCAAAAATTTTTGACACCGGGGGTGCAGGGTTAATTGACCACACGACATGAAAAATGCTTCAAGTGACGTAGCGAGCCACGATATGTAAGTGAAAGATATGTACTTATGTCGGTCTGTTATCTTATTTTTTAGGCAAAATGAAATTCACAAATAAGGCCTATTAAACGATACCTACTTACGATTGTGTAACAAAATTACTTATCTGTTATTTTCGCGAGATAGGAGTGTCTGTGGTGTTACTAAGACCGTCTTTAAATCCTGTAGATAACATAAACAGATATGTTTACCCTTTCAATGTCATAAAGTAATTGTACGTAAATTCGTATCACACGAAAATATCAAAATTAAATTGTAATTGAGAATTTAGCCTAGTTCTTCATTCGGGTTACATCTTCAGCTTAGAAACCAGGGTAGTATATTTTTTAATCATATTTCTTAATATGGCAACACAGGTTTGCAATGGAGCGAGCCTCCGTCCGTAACCACCTGTAAGCACAAATTAATTGATAGCTACTACGTAACCGTAACCCTATTTACAGGAAAACTAAACCTCTTGGTCGGTTGGTTAGTGGGTGTGTACCTACTTCACTACCAATCCAAATTAGGCCACGCTCGCCATAGCTTGACCTACACTGTCGATGTCTTTACGAACACGCATGCTCCCCTAGGCCATCGAGCTTTTAGTTACTGATGGAATATTCTCTCAGTCACATTTCATTAAACCCTTTCCCTGGCACTACTTACGGGGCACTTTTACTTTTTTAAGTAGTGCCAGGGAAAGGGTTGGTGACACACATCACATGGGAAGGTGAAAGGCATACCCAGCCTAGAAAAATATATACTGAATATATTTTATACGACTTTTTTTGGTCGATTGGTTGAACTGAACATTTAAAAATAATATTCCTGAATTTTCATAATTTTGTTTAAAAATATCGAAGACCATTCATAATATTTATTTAACTGTAAATGTATACGTCCGACCGTGACTTCCTTAAATTTTTATTTAACAAAAATGTCAACATTGTACGTATACTATACGTGTCTAAACAAAAGCGATGTTTTATTTAGGCGTTTTTATTCATATGTGCCAACACAGTAGAGCCCTTTTGACCTAACAACACGCATTATGGGAACTAATGTGTAAATAGGCAATTTTTTTTACTCCAAGAAACATAAATGTTATAATTGGGTGAAATAAAATTAAAGTCGCACTCATTGGGTATGCCGTCGATCTGAAAGAGATGGTAAAAACCCTGGAAAGAAATGCAAAAAGTGTGGAATTAGCCACGAGTGCCGCAATACAAAAAATAATTGAGATTGAGATCCATAAGTGTAGTGAGTATAACAAACTTTTGTTGAAAGGAAGATCTGGAGGAAAATTCTGAGCCCAGTCACGAAGCAGAATGGTAGATGGAGAGGAGATAAGGAATGAACAAACAAGAACATAAACAAGTAGAGAAACCAAATATTATGGGTAAGCAAGAAAGAGGAAATCGACTAGTCGGTCGTCCCAGGTACCGCGGGAGATGTAGTCCTGGAACCTAGAAACTCCAAAATAAGCCTACTCAGGGAAGCAAAGTATTAGGCAAAATTCAGTGTTCAATAAATACATTTCAATACCTTGTTGATTTCCATACTTTCCATTTAACGTTTTAATTTTCATGTATATTCCAAGTCGATGGCAGTCACAATGGAACATAATGTATTTAAATTGTAAATTATTAATGAGCATCAATCACATTACTATGCTAAACAGTTCAGTAACATATACCTATATGAATATGTTGACGAAAACGTTGCCTCACTCTCTCGCTTATACCTAATCATTTTATTTTGGAGTTAATTTTAGAGTAAATCATAAAAATAAAAGAATCAAATTACAAAGATACAATTTATTATCTAAAAATTTGACAATAATGTAAAAATATTATATAAAAAATACCCTAAACGACTACATCTCAGATCTGTGACTACTTTACAGTAAAATACTTATATTATGAGGCACAGTTTTGCGAAAATATATTAACATTGAGATACAAAAATGGGTAATTACGAGTTCTTATGAAACTATGGCTGTTTCTAAACAAACAGCGGTAAAACGATCAAAGAAAGACCTTTATAACTGGAATTCTGTTGGTTGGTGTACAAAAAATAGTCTTGTCTTAAAGAGAAGACAATTTTTTGTCATGACATCATCATAAATTCACGAACCACGATTTCGTCGGTGAAGTTTCCAAGATGGGACTTGCAATTGAAAACAAACAAACTCAGTCCTGCTGTTATATAAATTGCGGGTAAAAGCAAGTCTGTCTGTCTGTCAGTCTGTTTGCATACTACTAGTCAATAGCAGATATAAATAACCAACGGTGTTTTGCCGCCCATGCTGGTCAACGAACTTTTCAACGAGTGTGGTGTCAATATGCGTAAAAGTTATAATGGGTCACTCTACGATTTTCCGCGTGTTCATACAGACCTTACATAACATGAACAAAAATAGGCACATACACTGGAGTTCAACAGAAATTATCTATAATAACGTAAACGAGTCTCACTTTAATTGATATTTATGAATTTTAAGTTTTCAGATAATTAAATTTATTCATTATGTCAAGTGATTGTCGGTGATACCCAATTCTTAAAACTAGCATTTTACAAAAGTCCGATTTGCAAAAGGATTAAATCTGAAAATAGTTATTTTTGATGAAATGAGACTGATATTATAGACATTTTCTAATGAATTCCATTAATGCCACGTTGGCATATTTTGTACAAACAAATATATTGGCACTTTGGAGATTTCGTGCAACGGTTAAATATTAAACATACAAAAATTAAAGCTAAAATTATTTGCAGGCGAAAAGATAATCTCAATAATTTAATACCAATTTGTAAGGACGGACCGATTACACATAGATTAATTTCGAAATATATAACCCAGTTTATAATGGGGGTATCAGAGATAAGTAATAAGTATAATCTGTATAAACAATGTGTAAAAACACATTGAAAATAACTATAGAAATATTAGAAGATAAACCTATAATAAAAATGTTTACTAGCAAAAAGCCCTATTTAATTCGAATTGAAATAAGAATTGTGGTACTGGATATGAGAGCACAGACTAATAGAGGCCAAAGTTTACTCGTGTCTTTATCATTCCTAGTACATCAGGCTAGAATCCCAATCATATATACGTAATATATTTCGGTAAGTAATTCAAAGAGGAAAAGTAAGTAATTGCGTATCAGAGTTTTAATACGTACCTTAATACTTACTGTACGCCAAAAGGAGTAATAATGGCAGTTTTACAAATATCGTTCTTGTTTATGGAAATTTGTTGATAGGCTTTTAGGAAGTCAGCGCCGGCTATATTATTACTAAAATCTCCTATATGACGTACGGAAACATATTATGTTTCGTTTCCAAAATCGATTTAACGTAGTCTTTAAACAATCGAATCCGATACATCGATGTTCCGCTATTTTGACGTGCAGCATCGGGTAGACAGTATAATTCAAACTGTCAAGCAAGGCGCACGCCCGCCATCGCGAGAAGTCGGAGTCATCGGCAGACTGACCCAGGTGAGTGCCAAGCTTGTATCCTGTATGTTGTTAGTCTGAACTAGTGGAACATCGTTATTTATCGACAGGACATAAACCCTGTAACCCCCAAATGTGACAGAAGGCCAGACGAATCAATGCGTATGTTACATTTTTATGGTGCCGGAACCCGGTACTCCAGCTTCTATCTTACTGCATAGTACATACTTATCAATTTTCTTGTGGTATTTCTGGTTATCGTCGTATTATCGTCAGCTTAGAATATTAATCGTTTTTATTCTCGCATTCTAAGTTATTTCATCGCATCAGAAGTACCTACTTATCGTATCGTAAAGTAGTACTAAATCTAGAGTATTCATCATCATCACCATCGAACTTATTCGACAGTTTTGTACTCAATCGTGTTACTCAATCGTATGTATTTTCGTGTTATTGCGGGATCAAATCAAGCAATCATTTATCTAGTCGGTGCTCGATTTCTATCGGCTCGCAATTATCATAGAAATACAGAATATCGAATCATCATTTCTATTTTTTTTAAAAATAGTCTCGTGCTTACATAGCCTTGTATGTAAGTAAAATCGTAGTTATTGTGAATTAAATTAGGCAATCACATACTAAATCGGTGCTTGATTTAACTAGCAATAACATTCAATACGTTTATTCTAGTACTTAATATCTCATCAAAATAATCGTAATTACTAGAATATTTCATTTTTATTTTAGCGTGTGTGACAAAATATCGAAACTCGAGGGTACATCGAAAATCACATCGCGTGACTCTGGCCGCTGCGCGTACGCTAGCAGTGTTAGCGAAATACGTTGTTATTACAGGCTAGGGTTGAACATACACAAGTTTTTACACCTCGAATTATTTGTTTACATTTGTTCACATAAAAATTGTACCGAGTATTTAGTGAAGTGAAACTTTATCGTTACAACGTTATTAAACAACGTTACAATTATAACGTTATTTAATAAACATCTTTTAGTAGTTAACATTTATAGAAGTTTAACGTTACTTTATTATACGACAAACATACATTTTATCCCACAGACTTCTATTGCCTAGACTTGTCATATAACATTGTTACAAATTTAACAATGTCTCTTTTAACGAAAAGTTCTAGTAGACGTCATTCGTTTAAGAGTTGTAAATCGAAATCTATCGAGATCGAATATACTACTAAGGATCTCCCGGCTTTGCGTCGGAAACGTACTATCGCATTTAAACGTTTATCTAAGGCGCTTGAAGTAGGTATTTTGGCTTCGAACGATACATCGAAATTAGATTTATTCTTATCATATTACAAAGACGTAAAAAACTTATCAGCGAATTTTGAGGATGCACATTTTACCATTTTGGAAATTTTGGATGACCCGGAAAATGAAGATAATGAAATTCAGGAATCTTTCGATGAAATGTATTATAAAATATTATCGATACAGCGTAATCTAACTAAAGGTGAATCGTCATCTTCATTAAATTCTTCATCGAATATTCGGTTACCAAAAATCGTATTGCCGACTTTTAGCGGTAATATCAAGCAATTTCCGGAATATTTTGATACATTTAATGCATTAATACATAACTCGAAATCTCTTAGCGATACCGAAAAATTCCATTATCTTATTTCATCGCTCAGCGGTGATGCGCTAACCCTAGTGAAGGCATTTCCACTTACCCACGAGCACTATAGCGACGCATATCAGGCTCTTACCGCTCGATACAAGAGTAAACGCGACTTAGCATTTACATGTTGGCGTGATCTTTTAAATATTGACTTTAAATGTAGTGACGCTAATTCATTTCGAAAATCTATCGATTTATTTGAAGAAAACTTATGCATTTTAAAAACAATTAATTTGCCTGTTATGAATTGGGACTTTATTTTGGTATATCATATTTTATCGAAACTTGATACGAAAATGCGTCGTGATTTTGAAGAAAAATATTCTGAAACGGAGTTTCCTTCCTACGTTCAACTCAAAGGATTTTTGCAATCCAAATGTGAAGCTTTATTACGTGATACGCATTTTTCTGAGTCGGTAAAAATAAATAAGCCCCAAATTAATAAATCGAATCTAAAGATCGTAAATACGCCTTCGCAGGGTAATCGTCAGAGCGTATCTCATACACTTGTCGCATCTAATAACAATCAGTCGGGCACCTCAAATACTACAACATCGACAACTTCTAGTATTAAGTGTTCGTTTTGCGGTGAATCTCATTCAATTTCGTCCTGCTCGGAGTTTTTAAATAAATCGTTTGATGATCGCATAAAGATTGCCACTGAGAAGAAATGGTGCTACAATTGCCTAAAACCATCGCATCAATTAAATAATTGCAAATCAATTTTTTCATGTCGTACATGCAAGCGCAAGCATCACACCTTACTCCATCGCGACAAAACTACCGATTCAAATAATTCCTCGTCGTTGTTGGTTTCAAGGTCACCCACACATACAACGGTTTTGCTTGCGACTGCTATCGTGCAAGTTCGAGATTCATCAGGCAATATGCAATCTTTTCGAGCGATATTTGATACAGGAAGTCAAAATAATCTTATAACCGAATCTGCGGTCAAGCGGCTACAATTAATACCTACAACCACAAACGCAAATGTAAGTGGTCTTGGCGATCATGCGGCTCATCTTCTTGGTGACGTCACTTGCTCCATAGGAACGAACAACAAAACGTTATTTACATTAAACATGCACGTGATCACTAAGATATGTGGCGATCAACCTATTGCTAAACTTAATACGTCAGGCTGGTCACACATAGAATCGTTACCGTTGGCGGACCCCGGCTTCGATATACCGGGATCCATTGATATCTTGTTCGCGGCCGATGTCTTCGCCGAATCTCTTCTAATTCAGCGTAGTAAGGGAGATCCTAGTCAACCCATCGCCTTTAATTCTGTGTTTGGTTGGCTTTTATTAGGCAAAACTCGTTTAGCTACTAATACACTAGTACACACTTCACTTGAAATCGATAATGAATTGAATTCATTAATTCAAAATTTTTGGGAACTAGATTCCATTTCGAAACCATCACTTTTAACGCCAGATGAATTGATATGCGAACAGAAATTTGTATCCGATCATACCCGCGATTCATCTGGAAGATATATCGTACGATTGCCTTTCAAAAGCGATTCAGAACCTATCTTCGAAGGCTCTCGTGATATTGCACTACGACGATTCTTTGCTATTGAACGAAAACTATCACGTGATTCATCGTTATATCAACAATATGCTGAATTTATGTCAGATTACATCGAAAGCGGCCATATGTCTGAAGTACCACCTGATGAGTTGAACTTAGGAAAATATTACATTCCGCATCATTGCGTACTAAGGCCAGATTCATCGACCACAAGCCTTCGCGTCGTTTACGATGCCTCCGCTAAAGATTTTCATTCTCGTTCTTTAAATGACTCTCAGCTAATAGGTCCAAAATTACAACCTAATATTCTGAAAATTCTACTTTGTTTTAGGGAACATAATATCGTTTTCATGTGTGACGCTCGACAGATGTATCGTCAAATTCTCATTTCACCCGATCATCGCGATTATCAACGTATCTTTTGGAGAAGCTCACCTAGTGACCCTCTAAAAGAATACCGTCTGAATACTGTGACGTATGGAGTATCTTCATCTCCGTTTCTCGCTTGCCGTACTCTGCGACAGCTCGCTGAGGACGACGGAGATGAGTACCCATTAGCGAAAGAGATCATTTTGTCGGACGTCTACATCGATGACGTAGTCACGGGATTTGATACGTATGAAAATTCACAATTAGCAAAGAGTCAACTTATCGCTTTATTTAAACAGGGTGGTTTCGAACTCAGGAAATGGGTCAGTAGCGATCCAAGTTTATTATCGGATCTACCTATTTCAGATCGCCTCTCAGGATCTGTTTCATTAGACAGTTCAAAACCTTCAACCTTTTAAGTTCTTGGCTTAAGGTGGGACCCTTCTACAGATTCATTTTTGTTTGAAATCTCATCTTTGGATCGGCCGTGTACTAAACGCGCTATTCTGAGCGAACTAGCTCGAATATTCGACCCATTAGGATATCTCTCACCTATCACAATACAAATCAAATCGTACATCCAAAAGCTTTGGATTCTCGGTATTGGATGGGATCAATCGCCACCTGATGAAGTCATTAGTACATGGAACAAATATAAAAATCAATTACCGGAATTAGGTCACCTTCGAATACCTCGCAGGCTTACACGCAATAACGCTAATTCGTACGAACTTCACGGCTTTTGCGATAGCTCAGAGACAGCCTACGGTGCTGTCATCTACCTACGCGTCACTGAAAATGACGGTAGTGTGCACGTGTTTTTCGTTTGCTCCAAAGCTCGTGTGGTTCCGCTTAAACGCGTCTCTCTTCCTCGTCTTGAGCTTTGCGCTGCTGTTCTTCTTTCTGATTTATACAATTTCGTGCGTGATACTCATTTCAAATACATTTTAATCAATTCTGTTCATTTGTGGTCGGACTCAACAGTCGTTCTATCTTGGTTGCGCTCTCACCCATCGCGTTGGGCTTCGTTTGTCGCCAATCGTGTTAGCCACATTCAGAGTATCACACCAGTTGAATGTTGGCACCATGTGGCTTCTGGAGATAATCCTGCCGACATCTGTTCACGTGGACAGTTTCCTCGTGAACTTCTTCACAACTCTTTATGGTGGGCGGGACCGACCTGGTTAACTTTGGATCATGAGGCTTGGCCATCTAATAGTGATAGCATTATTATTCCTGAAGGTAGTGATCTAATTGTACGAACGGAAGAACGCAAGTCTTTAACATTAGTCTCGAATGACCATTCCACGAACGTAACTACCAAATCAAACATTTATGAACACTTATTGAATCGTTTTTCATCAGTACGAAAAATTGTAAATATAATCAGTTATATTTATCGCTTTATTGACAATTCTCGTAATCCAAATCAATCCAATCGTAACAATTTTCTTGATAACGTAGAACGACATCAAAACTTGATGAAAATTGTTAAGTACGTGCAATCTCAAACTTTCAATGCAGAAATATTTGCTCTAAAAAATAACAAACCGTTATGTAAACCGTTTCGAAAACTTAATCCGTTTATCGATAAGCAAGGTGTGCTCAGGGTGGGCGGCCGAATTTCTAGATCAGGTTTAGAATACGAACATAAACATCCGGCATTTTTACCATCTGATCACATTCTCACGTTTTTAATCATCGACAATATTCATAAATCGTATTGTCATACTGGCATCAACACCACACATTTTTTACTCCTTCAACAATTTTGGATCATATCAGCTAAACGAACTATTCGTCGTCGTCTATCCAAATGCATTCAATGTTTTCGAACAAATCCGCAGCCTTTGCAGCCTTTCATGAGCGATCTTCCCTCGTTTCGAGTAAACGAAGTTAAACCATTCTCAGTGGTAGGCGTTGACTTCGGAGGCCCATTTCGTGTAAAATTGGGATCCTATCGAAATGCTAGAATCGAGAAGGCATATTTATGTCTTTTTGTGTGTTTGGCCACCAAGGCCGTTCATTTAGAAGTGGTATCAACGCTTTCCACTGATGGGTTTATCGCGGCCTTAAGGCGTTTCGTGGGTCGTCGCGGACGTTGCAGTGTCATTCACGCAGATTGCGGCACTAACTTTGTCGGCGCTAAAAATCTTTTATCTTCCTTGCAACACGCTTCTAAAGTTGAGCAAATTCAATTTAAATTTAACACGCCTGCGGCTCCTCATCATGGCGGAGTATGGGAAATCCAAATAAAGGCAGCAAAGGCACATATGTATCGTGTAATAGGCGACCAAGTGCTAACGTTTGAAGAGCTCACGACGCTTTTCGTTCAGATTGAAGCCATGTTAAATTCGCGGCCATTGTATCAAATCAGTTCTGATCCCAATGATATTTCGTGTCTAACTCCTGGTCATTTTCTCACCTTAGAGCCTTTGACAGCTGTCCCAGATGAAGATCTCTCAAATGCTAATATAAAACGGCTTCATCGTTGGCAGATGGTTCAAGCATTACAACAGAATTTTTGGTCTAGATGGAAATCCGAATATTTAAATTCTCTTACCCAACGTGCCAAATGGACTAAACATTCTAAACCGTTATCGATGGGTTCGATGGTGATTATCAAAGATGACAATCGCAGCCCCTTGCAATGGGCTTTAGCTCGAGTAGTAGAGTTAAAACCTGGTGTTGATGGAGTATCTCGAAGTGCTGTTGTTAGGACAGCTAACAACACTCTCATTCAAAGACCGTTGGTCAAACTTTGTCCTCTTCCAATAGAAGACTAGTTTGAATCGTCATAATTCGCAATTATTCGTAGATTTACTATAGTTAAGTTAGCCAATCTTAGTTGTAGTATTCAGTCATAGCATTTAGTTATCGTTTTTATCCTACTTGATGCTGTCTCAGCAAATCTATCGTCTGTTTAGTTATATATTTTTTTTTCTAACCAGAAAATACCATAGGAATTTTGGTGGGCGGGATGTTTCGTTTCCAAAATCGATTTAACGTAGTCTTTAAACAATCGAATCCGATACATCGATGTTCCGCTATTTTGACGTGCAGCATCGGGTAGACAGTATAATTCAAACTGTCAAGCAAGGCGCACGCCCGCCATCGCGAGAAGTCGGAGTCATCGGCAGACTGACCCAGGTGAGTGCCAAGCTTGTATCCTGTATGTTGTTAGTCTGAACTAGTGGAACATCGTTATTTATCGACAGGACATAAACCCTGTAACCCCCAAATGTGACAGAAGGCCAGACGAATCAATGCGTATGTTACATATTAATAAAGTTGTTACAATATGGCGTAGATATTTATTTAACTTTATTGCAAAAATACAATAGGCGGACTTAATGCTAAAAGCATTATCTAACAGTCAACCAGATAAATTTATGAAATATCGTAAACGACATTTCATAAATGGTATTTAATTTTATTTATAATCAAATTTGACTAAAACAATTCTTAATATTTGCCGATTACGTGATTATTGATATATTTAAGGCCGTTGAGCACAATGTTATCATTAGCCCTTTAACCGCCGTCGGATTAATCCGACAAATATTTTCGACGACGTCAACATCCTATATTTTCGGTCAGCACTAGGGCTAATATAAAATCTGGCAGTCAAAGGGTTAACAGTCAACATGGCATGTGCTGCATTTTTTTTAACTTGCATTAATTATGCTTGATCTTTTTAGCAACTACTATTCTTAAAGCAACTATTTATAAGTCATAAAATACAATTGTATATCAAAAATATAGTCCTTAATGGACTTTATTTTTCTGTGTTATATGTGATATTATGTAAATCATTTTTTCTCAATATAGTGTCGTCAAGTAGGTTTAGTAGATAGAAACCGATTTTATAGGACCATTAAACCAATGACAAACGAAACAATTATTGCCAATAAATACTAGGTAAATAGTTTGAACTCAATATGTTGCTTACTCACGGTATGAATAAGACAATGATGCAAATAAGTTATCCTATACCTATTTCTACTACTCTACAAAATATGGCTATTCAATTGAGGCATACACACTGATCGGTACCATTTTGCATTTAGTTTAAACGTGTACTGATTCTGCTAAAATGTATGTTCCTTAGGGTCAGACAGGCAGGATGGAAAAATGCTTAGGCCGTATTTCCATAAAGTAGAAAATGTATAAATATTTACATTTGGATTTCACCCTCGCGCATGTATGCAATATAACTAAGGCTTTGGTAATATGGTCCTTTTTTCAATGAACCCTACATTTTTGAATCAATGTCTCTGTTCTGTTTTGTTTGAACTAACCCTTAGTTTGTTAAATAATCATATCAGAACAAGTGGATCATACGAGAAAAAAATATGTTTAAAAAAAGATCGTAAATGGTTAAATCTTGCAATTTTTAAAACAACATTAATGCGTATTAGATATCTGTACAGAACGCTTGCTCCATATATGATTATATATGGACAAATCAAGCACATTTGATCTATGGCAAGTGCAATGGTACTGAAAAGTGCAGTTCAAAAGCCTACAACTATTCAACTTGGCAAAATACACTTGTACTATAATAATTACTGTATAATATACTAAAATCTATACAGACTGCGTGTCCACTTCTTCTCCATAGTCCAGGTCGTCGTACGAGAGGTCCTCGTCCATGATCACGGGTGTGCCCTTGCCGCTTGGGCATGCAAGGCATCTGTGAACAAATATATGAATGAAGAGTATTGCACAATTTACATAAAAAATACATTGAATTTATTAATTTTAAATTAAAAATACTTTTAATTTTGAACTGTTTACAAGATGAGTCAATGATGATTACAAAAGCAAGAGCAATTTCCATCAAAATTTATTTATTTTTTATTTCTTGTCTCATCTTACAGCTATCTTTACAGGCATGCCTTACGCGATTGTGTAGCTTATACCTAAATATCACGACCGGTAGCATATTACCATCATTTAATTTCATTGTAAATTTATTTCACATCTCACTAAGTGAGATGGCTTTTTGCATAGACCTGGATCACCAGTGTAGGCCGCGTAATGCTGTGTAGGTAAATGTAACACGACTTTACGTTGTCGATACTTTATTTTCACTGTAGCAATAACAGTACACATAGGCCCGTAAAAAAATGGTTACCATAGTTTATGAATGTTTGCAACACCCGATGTATTATAACCGCGTTGCCATACTTTAAGGTATCTTTTCACGCCTTTCTCGAAGGCTTTCATGTTGTAGTCATTTGGGAAAACCATGGAATTCATTCCATTATCGCAGCATATGAGGAAGAAAATTTATCTTGAAGCGTACTATAAGTGATACCTTGGGCTCCAAGATATGAGGATAGATTCGTGCAATGATAGAAAGTTGTTTGCTAATCAAGTTATAAAAGCTCAACCTCACTAACTACTAGGAAAATCACTACTATTACAAAACACAGCGCAAAACATAATAAGAATAATTAATAATTTAATGACATTCAATTCATAATGGGCGCACCTGTTCATTATGTAAAACAAACGATTAGCTAATATTTATTTATAAAATTTATACATATATACTGGCGCAGGTGTGATTTTATATTCAACAAATAACAAAACCCTCAGCTAAGTACATAAATCATACTTTTAATATGAAATCTCTTTCACATCTCTATGAATAATAAAATAAATTGGTTACTTTTTGTAATTTTTACGTACAGAAACAGAAACAAAACCTTAAAATTTTAGTACATATCATTTAGTCATATCATAACCCAATCAAAACATACAAGATGTATAAACAAAAATGTCTTAAAGACTAAACCCACTAAAGTTTTGTACTTGATGGAATTTTTGATATTACACATGATAAAATAAAAACGTTTTTAGGTTGCTGGACATGGGTACTGTTTGTCTCCCATATGTACGTTGTTTGTATGCATAAATGACTACATAGAAAGATTTCATAGTATACTTGTAGTTGTTTAGTAAGTAGTTGCAGACATATTAATTAAATACGTCTACGTGAACGTGTTCAAGACAAAACAGATGTTACGCAGTACGAATTTGATAAACAGGATATTTTAGGCATATTGTTTTGGTTATCCGATGCCCGACCTATTTCCGAATATATATTTATTTGCAGAAGTTTACTCATTATGACTTTTGCATGATTTGGAATCCATACTTCATTTTATTATGATTATTAAGTGCAAACGTATTTTAATAATTAAGTGCGTCGTACTAGTAACTGAACTTAGCCATCAATCGAACAAATAATTGATAATCATGGCAAATACTAGATTTTCACTTAAACTTTTTGTAAAGGAATTTGGATACATTTATTTGTTTCTTACTGTCAAATTTTTTAGCTTGAAGACTTAATACATATTATATAGCCAATTATAGAGTATAGCTGTGGGATGGAGTTCATGAAGTAGGAAGTTCAGAGTTCTACTTGATACAGGCAAATCAAAAAGCAGTTGAAATTTTAAAATTGTAGGTTACAAGATCAAATGACCCTGCACACCCTAGTTTCGGACTATAAGAATACTATAAATTACCTGCTCTCATTGATTCCATAGTATAAACATTTTTCGCCGACGCATTCGCAGCATCCATCATGGAACCACCTGGAATATACAAAGAAATTCGTTAATAAGTATTCAAGTAGTTTTTGCTATAGTTATAGCCAACAACAACTTAGGAATTCACGGCTCCAAGCAATGTGACTAGTGATCGATTAGTTTTACTAATGGGTCTTTCTGTCCAGAAATAATGAAAACGGATCTAGATTTCCGAAGTAAATATACCATCATCACACCATATCCAATGTGAAAGGTCAAAAAATTAGAGGACAAATAGTCATACACCAGCTTCAGCATTCTCAAATGAGTTGATGTTAGAAATGCTGCCGGACATAAGATGGGCGCGATACGCTGGGCTCCAAAGCAATACTTAAACAGCTTGGAAGAAAGTGAATCATCATCATCCGAATGTGTTTCCTAGTTGCATCTCAGCTTACGCTTCAGAGTCCAGGGTATGCTTAAATCATGATTCCAGATTTAGTGGTACTGATTATTACAAAAGAGTAACTGCCGTCTGATCTTTGTAACCATCTTCACAAGGAAATAAGGCCAATAGGAACATTTTTTTTTGTTCTTTTCAAGTATCTATAAATCAGTCCAAAGGCTATAAGCTAAGGTTGCTTATCAAGAGGGTTCCCCAGTGGGATCCTCTTGTCTCACAACATTAAATCTTAGATGTAGCTGACATTGCCAGATCCAATATTGCATGTCGTTTAAGGCGCTTATTGTAACTTGGCTTGGCTAGGCCGACAGTATAGTGATAATAGGAACATAAAGAGAGTAATGCGTAAAATACTTACCGCAGACTGTTGGCGCCCATGGAGCGGCAGGAGGCGCGGCACTTGTCGCTGGACATGCACTGCGAGAGGTACGCCACAGTGCAGTTCAGTGTTATGATGTCCCGACTCACTGGCGCGGACTCCTGTTCGAGGCTCTCTGAAATTAAAGTATATTCTCAGTGAGGATAGACCTTTAAGCTCTTTAAGGTAAGATTGTACAACAAATATTCTCGTGTAGATTTTGCCAACCTCGGATATCTGATCAAAATCTTCCTAGGGCTTGGGACATGACAACTAATATATTCTGGTGGTCAAAATGTTAAGGGTTTTTTTTCATCAGAATTGTGCTGTCCTACCTAGCTAAGGATGCTCCTAGATATAAAACTTATGTTAGCACAAGTAGTTTTGTAGCGTAGCTTTAACATCCTCATAGCATGGCGGCATATCTTGGCTACACACTGAATTAAATAGTCCATTTTCTTTTGCAAATTAATATTTTGCACTACCCCTTACCTTTTTCTGCATCACTCATTTGGTTGACTGGTAAATAAAGCAGGCTTTAAGTCGTGTCATAAAGTTAAATAAATAAATAAGCTGGTCTATGCTACAATAAAGAACAAACTTAAAATGACATAACAATCATAATAGTACCAGATTGTAACAAATTCCTAGTACTACTTAGTATCTATTCTGTGGTAATGATTATGCTGAAAAATATAATTTATCTGTATTCAACTCATATCTTTACATGTAACTCAGAAGCAAAATATAATTAAAATGTTTCAACTAGCTATTTAATACTATTTGATTGCATGGTATTTATTTTGCTACTCAGCCAAACTAAAAGTAACACAAGTATGCCTCATAGCCTAATTATATTTTATTTATTTTATTTGGAAAACTTACAGTGTTTAAATATGACTGAATACATTTATAACAAGGTAACAAGAACACCATCAACAAGTTTTCGCATTTAGATTTCAAAAAAAAAATTACTTGCAATCTAACAATGTGTATCCAGTACTAGTGTGCAACGATGTAGGTACTCATGTATAAAGCAACATTTTAACAACAACAAAATTATAAAAAATTAAGCAGAACTTAAGGAACCATGTCAAACCATTGTTTATACAATATATTTTTAAATTTACTAATAGTTGAATAAAAGAGATCTAATTCAGTTACATTATTGATCATAGTTACATATGCATGTGGAAATCCTGACAAAATATGACCAAACATTGCAGAAATTAAGAAAGTCAGTTTTTAGTTTAGTTTTTTGGTATATTATTATTTTTATCGTAAAAGTATTGAATCACATCTAGTGTCCAAAAAAACTAATCATTTTATTGATACTAAGAGACCTCACAGGTGGCTCAAGTGGCACCCCACTGAGGTGACTCATCACTGTGGAATGTTACCTGCTCTGGGATTGTCAATTCAACCTCAGAACAATAAACTGTTTTATAATGAGATTTCAATGATTTGGATTTGTTTGAGTTCCTATTTTCTTTTGTATTTCAAAAAGTCTAGGACATGAATCATTGATAAGATAATAGATAATAAATACTAAAATAAAAATAATAGATATTTTTAAAGTTTAAAAAGAGCAAAAAGTTAAGTAATCATTTTTACATTATTTGAATTTTGTTACAAAATTACTAAAATTACTTTAAAAGAAAATACCTATCATATTGAATTTTAAAGTAACAAAAAGTAATTTTATTTAAAGTGGTTATTTATTGATTAACTTTTATAAATTACTTTGACACAGGTATATACAAATAAATAAAATTTTTGTGGCTGTTTGTAATATTAAAATAACCGGTATATAAGTATATCAAAATGGTATTTATTAAAGTTATGGCTATCTGTTCCAGCTAGTCTCTGAAACAACTGGACAGATTTTGATAGGCCTTTAGCTTATCTAATAAGGAATAACTTAACTATCTATAATAACACATGGACAAAGTTGTGGGCACAGTTAAACTAAATCTATAACATCGGAATAAGATTTAAATTATGTGGAGAAAATAATATGTTACTTACGTAAATGATACACCACTTGCTTCTCAGATGCTGGCATGTACTTGGACAGGTCAAAGTCAACAGGGTATGTGATCGACAGCCACCTTTCCCGAGGATCAGCCTCGCTTGTCAGAGCTGAGAACAGGCCGGGAACGCCATCCACTAACTCTTCAACATAAGATGACTTGGACAACTCTGTGTGTGTGTCGTTTGGTTTTGGGCACATGTCTGGAAAAATTTAGTTATTTTTTATTACATAAAACAATTTTCCAAGATGCACTGAATGAATATTGACATAAAAATAAATATTTTTTAATAACAACTCTTAGGGTAACTTAAATTGAAACTGTTGCATGGATGTGATGAAGACAATGGAATATATATATATAAGGTACACTTGTACTGATTTACAAGATATAAAAACTGAAGATACTGATTTCAGTCTAGGACAGGGTTTGTAATGAACATATTCATTAATTTGCTTACCGACACAACTGCAGCATTCGTCGTACAGGTAGCTGAGACAGTTGAAACAGTCTTTGCAACAAGAGCAGTCCTTCAAATCACATTTACATGACTGAGTAAGCATACACTTAGACACCACACTGGCACATATAGCTTCATTGCACGCGTACACTATGGGTAGCACGCTTACTAGAGCCAAAACGAAATAATATTTGTTAGCCATAGCGAATAACAACGCAATTCATAAACACAAGTGTGGAGTGAGAGAGTCTAGAAAAATAAACAACACGAAGACAGGCTTCGAAAGTAGGAGCAAACACGGTACACTGATCGAATTTAGATATTTTTTTTTTTACACTATATTTCTTAAGAACGAACAAGTGAATATGAGTATTATTCTGAAGAGAAAAATAATTTTAGAATTGATATTCGCAAAATAAATAATAAATAGCTTGTAGCCGTAACTTGCACTTGCTTCCATTTACAAAAAAGTTTGATGAATGAAATGAATGAATGAAAAGTTTAGCGAAAGTCACGGATTGCTTACTAGGGTTGCCAGTAGAAGATAGATCTAAAATCTTCATGTTACTTCCGTACGCAGTTACCATGATTGATTTAAGCAGGCCCGAAACGGGTGAGTAAGCGAAATGAGATGACGCAATAAATAATGTAAAGCGAGAGTTATAGCTTACTCATTTGTTTCGGGCCTGCTTACCCCTTAACTTTTGTGACTAATTTTTTTTTTTTTTTTTTTTTTTTTTTTTATATTCAGATTTTTCTGTCTTCCAAGCAACACGTTGCTGGTACGGCAAGTAGTGTTGTTTAAAGTTTTCATTCATTATCATCATTTCGTATAGGTGACATGGTAAACCGACCATGCACATCCTGGTGTCAGAGTTCTTCAGAACCGCCTCTCGGCCTCTAAATTGGTTCCTATAACGATTACCAGATGGCGGCCGGGAAAAACGGCTTTATTATCCAAATCCAAACCGGAAACAACAAAGTATGCTTCCCGTGGGATCGAACAATTAACCCCAGTGCCCCTAGTATGAGTATTTCATTGACTCGAGGTTCTAATGTAAGTAAAGGATACTAGCAAAAAAGTAACGCGAGGATTTCTCATAAGCTCACTTACAGAAAGAATTTTTTTTTTGGGAAGTGGCGCTATTGAGTCCGAAGGAACAGTCTCTACTTATAATTTTCTATGTAGTCCACTGGACCTAGGTACTTATTTTACCATCAAGAGATTTACAACTTTATATGTATAGGTATGTATGTATGTAAAAACTTTATTGTACAGAAAGAACATTGATGATAAAACATAGAACACAACAAAAGGCGGACTTATCCCTAACAGGGATCTCTTCCAGTCAACCTGTATAATAAAGGAAAAAGAGTACATGGGCAGGTAAACGACAAACGTGTAAGTAGTTGTTACATCGCAGTAAAAATTGGAAAAGTTATACAGCTACGAGTAGTTTTAATAATTCGTGCACCAACTAAATAATTATCTGGCCAAACCATGGCACTCCCTCTTTTACCGTGGATTTCGTCAAAGATGATTCAAGGGATTGTATCTTTTTCCGACAGGTGGTGGATTGCAACAGTATTTCCAGGAGACAATCCTGAATGGATGTCAAGACAAGACATAAGACAAAAATTATTCATTGCTCCACTAAAAATATACAATCAGGAAATTACATACATAGATAATATAATAGGCGGCCTTATCGCTAATGCAATCTTTTCCAGACCTACCTTACCTAAATAGGTATAAAGTGAAAAATAAATTTTTCATAACATGAAAAATCGAAAAGGGTTGATCACTAACACATTCGGATCAATCTGACTTCTGTAATAAAAAGGGTTAATAACGAAGTACACGTGGAGTGATAGATCTCAAGTCGATACTGGGTATTTTTTATTTAAATTTGTAGGTGCAAGTCTATCTATCTAAAATTTAAGAGCTGTGCTCTTGTTGGTGGAGTCTCTTCCACTCCACACACGACTCCCACTTTTTCTTTTATTTGTTCTATAAAAATCCTTCTTGGTCTACCTCTTTCCCGTCTCCCCTCTATCTTACCTTCCATAATTGTTTTTCATAAAGGCGTCGTTCCGTACTAGATGTCCCAACATTTTCCATTAGTACAAGTACCTATATATCGGCAATTTTTCAATGCGGATTTAGCAAACGAGTAATACCTAACCTACCTAGTCCTATCTATCAGAAAAATCTCAGATAAGTATATATTAATACATAATCTCTATCCTTTGGTGGTAGCTAAATACATCATCAATTTCAAATTATCAGATAATTATAATACTTAGATAAAAATTTAGACATAAACAATACACGGGGAGACACAACAGGAGATCCGTTTCAGAGGCCACAAGCATGGTTAGTGTTAATATTTCACATTTTTTTTAAATCAGCTCTATATTTTGGAAATCGGTGACTCACCCAAAATCGATCAAAATTCAGTTTTAAAAATTGATATTATTTTGAAACCATTTTAAAATTAATATTTTTAATAAAATATGTTTTCTTTTTCCCTGGAAATAAATACTTACCTGTACTTAATTTTAATCTTTCATGATCACCTCATCTTAGCGCTTTCTCGGTTGCGTTCTTATTAGTGACTTTTTTAGGGTAGTGTAAAAAACTTTCCTAACACTTTCGCTGGCAGTAACGCTTATCGACGTAAATAACAATTAACTGACAAAAATAACTTAGGAATTGGCTTGACAGACTGCGGGGACAGTTCCAGTATTTTTTTCGCGTGTTAAGCATTACGCGTACCTTCGAACGCGCACTTAGCTTTATGGCATTAGGCGCCGTTTATTGTTTTTTTGGTGTTTTAATCTAGGACAACTACTTACATTATTTTATGTATAGTAATTTCTTTATGATGTTTTTCAGCGGCCCGCTACGTTTTTACTTCTGTGTGTAGCCTTAGCTGCAGTATCAGCTTACAAGAATCCATACTATGCTCCTGGGAGATCAGTAAACGTGCACCTATTTGAGTGGAAATGGGATGACATCGCCGATGAATGCGAACGGTTTTTAGCGCCTCGAGGATATGGTGGAATTCAGGCAAGACTAATATTTCAAATTAAAAAAATAATTTTATTACTTAGGTATCTACCAATATTATATATACTTAATGAAGCCACCGTCAATAGCGTCATAATATATGTAAAAAAAAGTTACAAGTCAACTTTTGTTCTAAAAACATATATAATTTATATATATATATTATGCTAGGATGGGGATGGTACCATATTATACCCCTGTAACATACAGAAGGAGTCACATTACATTTGAAGCAACTAGAAGGCAAAGCCAAAGTTATAATACTACTTAAGTAAAACGATATCGAAATTCGAAGGCATTTTAAAAAAACACATGAACAAACGCCATTTTCGTGAGAATCACGTTTAGACGTTTATTTAATTTTGCACTGTATTTCAATAGATATAGAGTTAATATTTCGGTATTCATAGAAAATGCTGACGAATTTCAATATCGAAGAGATGTAACCTTGGCTAAGTCTTCAGACCTTTTATAAGGACCCGCGAGCAATTGCTTTTTAAATTTTAGATCTCCCCGCCAAACGAAAATATCGTCCTTTGGACGTACAACAGACCGTGGTGGGAGCGGTACCAGCCAATGTCTTACAAGCTGGTAACACGCTCCGGGGATGAGCAACAGTTCGCTAGCATGCTGCGGAGATGCAACAACGTTGGAGTCAGGTAACCAGTAATGTCATTATCATAGATATCCATCATCACGATTAATGACCAGTGTTAACTTTGTCATTGTCTTACAATCATCAACCTAGTGATCATCATCATCATTTCGAGTGGGCGTCACGGTCAATCCATGCGCACCCTGGTGTCAGAGTTCTTCGGAACCGCCTCTCGGCCTCTGACGTGGTTCCTTTAACGACTACCAGATGGCAGCCGGGACCAACCTTGTGATAAAAAAGTCAATGTTATGTAATCTGTACCCCTAGTATGAGATTTTTTTTATAACATGATTCACTTTTGCTGTGTCATCATTAAGTTAGTAGGACTTTTTAAGAAAAGTCAATCATACTGCAATTATTGTGAGACACCCAAAAACTAAAAAATAAATAAAGTTCGCCCTTTATACCATTATATATAGGTAGGTACATAAAGCTTGAAATATACCTACATAATACATAATTGTTTACAAGAAACGATACGGTTCTACGTCAGCCAGCTCTATATAAGATAAGATACCTAGTAGTCAATCGCTGGTTCTTTTAATGATGAAATAATCTATCTATACCATCCAGGATATATGTGGACGCAGTCATCAACCACATGACCGGCGAGCCTCCAGAAAACGTGGGGACTGCCGGCAGCACCGCGACCTTCAACCAGTGGCACTATCCTGCGGTGCCCTTCACTCAGGAGCACTTCAACTGGCCACCATGCGGCATTGATGGCATGGATTACGTCAATAACGCCTGGAGGGTTTGTGGACCACTTTATGTTGTAAAAATTTTCAATCAAGCATGCCTCTTGCACATTTTCGTTTTTCTGTCTTTGAGCCAAGACCATGTTAACAGCGATAAAAAATTATTCATTCATTATAAGCATGTTGTATAATTACAGGTGCGCAATTGCGAATTGGTTGGACTGAAAGATTTGGACCAATCCTTGGAGCATGTTAGGGAAAAAATCGTCGACTTCATGAATGAGCTTATTGATTTGGGTGTTGCTGGTTTCAGGTACATTATTTTCTATCTATAAAACATACTTAATACAAACTGTGTCAAAATTTTTTACGTACTTTAATTTAATTCTGATTTTTTTTAACTAGGATCGACGCAGCCAAACACATGTGGCCTGAAGATCTCCGTATCATCTACGATCGTCTACACAACCTGAACACCGATCATGGTTTCCCACCTAATGCTCGACCCTACATTTACCAAGAAGTAATCGATTACGGAGGTGAAGCTGTAACTAGAGAAGAGTACACACCCATAGGAGCTGTCACTGAGTTTAGAGTTGGAATGGAACTTAGCAGAGCGTTTAGAGGAAATAATCAGCTGAGGTGGTTACACAATTGGGGTCCAGCATGGGGATTGTTAGCTCATAGTGATGCTCTGACGTTCATAGACAACCATGATAATGAAAGAGGTCACGGTGGAGGCGGAAGTATGCTTACTTATAAAGAACCGAGATCATACAAAGCAGCTATCGCATTTTTACTGGCGCACCCTTACGGGGAGCCTCAGATTATGAGCAGCTACTCATTCTGGGACTCTGAAATTGGACCACCAATGAATAGCCAAGGAGACATTATTTCACCTTCCATTAATTCGGTAAGTGCCTCATGACATAATCTTGAATAATGTATTTTATTATCAATTGTAAAGAATCGCGCTTTCATTATCATCCTTAATCATAATCATGACTATTAAGGGAGTTTGCTGAAAAATTGTTTTTTATCAGGATGGCACATGCGGCAATGGTTGGGTCTGCCAGCACCGTTGGCGTCAAATCTACGCCATGGTAGCGTTCAGAAACGTTGCCGGTGACACTGGAATCAATGACTGGTGGGACAATGGCAGCAACCAGATCGCCTTCTGTAGAGGGGGCAACGCGTTCATCGCCTTCAATAATGATTATTGGGATCTGAATCAGAACCTACAAGTAAGTAGCTCTCATAATTTTTATTTCAGTCCCTTAACAGCCAAATAAAAGTATTAGGTAAGTGCACATAACTTACTCGTATCTCACACTTACAAAGTTACAGAATAGCAGGTCGTAAAAAGTGCATGACACTTTGTGTAATTGAAAATATTTAAGCAACATTTTATGGCACCCGACCCGAAATTACGAAATTATTTCAACCAAGGGTTTAATAAAACTAAGTAGATCTTTTAAATGATTAATTTTAAATTAATTTCTGCTTAGAAAGAGGCCAAAAGAGAATCAAGATCTAATGGAAAACTGATGCTATCTGTTTTCAGACCTGTTTGCCTGCTGGTACCTACTGTGATGTCATATCGGGTAACAAGGTGGGCAACTCGTGTCAGGGCAAGACTGTGACAGTGGGTAACAATGGCCGCGCTAACATCCACATTAGCGCACATGACTACGACTTGATGCTGGCCATACATATTGGTCCTGAGGTGAGATACATTTAGTTCTTCAATATATAGTAATTTGAGTATTTAATATTTTGTGATTAAAATAAAATCAAATATTTACTTTTATTTCAGAGCCGCCTGTAAAGACTGATGAACCACCAAGCTTTAGACGAGGTTTTTAAATAAATATATAATTTAAGTACTTACTTACATATGTTTTATTTTTACCTTAAAACCTATGTAGATATAATGTGTTGGTACTTTTAATATACCTTAAATAAATATATAATATTATTTTACCCGGTAATAACTTGAAATTACTATCACTACATAGTATAAAACAAAGTCGCTTTCTTTGTCCCTATCTCCCTTTGTATGTTTAAATCTTAAAACTACGCAACGGATTTTGATGCGGTTTTTTTAAAGATAGAGTGATCAAGAGGAATCTTTTTACGCCCATGCGAAGCCGGGACGGGTCGCTAGTTACATACAATATAAAACTATAATTGCACCAAACAGAAAGGTATATACTTTACACCTTTACACATAAGTACTAAGAACATACCTAAAGTGATTTCCGATCCAACATGACTTACTTAGGTATATTGTACTGGTAATGTTCTGTTAACTTGCTACTTATCACATCAAATAACAAATTTGTGATAATAACCTGAGAGATTGTGATTATAATTGGATGAATATATAATTCTCTCCATAAATAAATAATAAAACATAATATTTTGTGTATTTTAATCGATATTTAATAACAGTGATGTCATCCAGACAATCAATCAAAATCAAAAAGCACAAGGCTACATGCATAATGATGACGAGGGCTAAGGCTACTTTTACACAACCAAATCATCATTCGATCGTGTTTTCTAGGAGCAACCTCAGCTTGCGCTTCCAGAGCCCAGGGTATGCTTCTAATTATGGTCCTAGATTGGGCGGTGCTGGATATTATAATGGAGAGACTGCCGTCCGATCTCAAAAGTATTAAGAGAAAATATGTAATATGTGTATGAAAATGAATAATATAATTCATACGGACCTCAGGTTGTGGTCAGCATTGGCCGCGTGGGTGATACAAGGGGGTTTAGCCAAAGTCACAATTTCAAAACTTTGACGAATATCGACAAGAATATTTTGTTCTTGTATGGGATTGAAATAAGCTGCGTAATCCCATACATTTTGTTCTTGTCGAACTTCGTTAACGTTTTGAAATTGATACGTTGGGTATTTATTATCTTGTGTGTGTCAAAATGTCACAGATTAGCGCTACAACAATCAAATAACTTCAACTTAGTAAAGTAATTTATTTTCTCTTATTTTTGGTGAAAAATAGTGAGATTATTAAAAACGCTAAAAGTAGGATCGTTTTCTTTGTATGTGGTTGATCATGAGGTTGCGGCCCATGCATCACTCCTCACCTCTGTGGTCCAGTGGTTAAGGCCTGTAGACCCGGGGGTCGTGGGTTCGATTCCCACGGAAAGCATATTTTGTTTAGTTGTTTCCAGTACGGTTAGGACATTGTAGTGATGAATCACCTGATTGTCTGATAATAAAGATGATTCCGTGCTCGATAGTATTCTGTAATCGGTTTTCACTGCTGGACCACCTTTTATCGCTGCAATGTGTTTTAGTTGTGATGTGTGTGAATACGCCCTAATGTTTTTGGAGTCAAACCAGTTAGGTAGAGACCGGATTTGAAGATGGCCGCTCGTAAGATACAGGTGCACCCTGTGTCCAATAATGTCACAGATTTTTTTCGTAAAAGTAAGATTTTATATTTGTAGGTAGATTTATTTAGATAACTAGGTAAGTATTAATATAAAATTCGAACAAGAATAAAGAACCATAAAAAATAATGGCGTGCCGAATGGAGAGTCATAAGCGTTTTTATTTTAGTCACTGATACATTTATATCATTATCTTAAAATTACAGAACCGATTGTGATAAAACGAGAACAATCCTTAAGTGGGGCTCTCCAACATATAAGAATATTGTTTGTAATAATCAGGTATTTTTGGGATATGCGCAGACAACCAGTACGTCACGACATAGTTACACTTATAAAATTTGGAACACGTGTTCAGAATCTAATATAGACTGAAATATAAAAAAGTTGCGATTATACTAACTAATATTATAAATGCGAAAGTGAGTTTTTATATTTGTTTATTTATTTGTTTGTTTGTTACCCCTTCACGCCCTATTTACAGAACCAATCTTCCTGAAATTTCGCATACACATAGCTAGGTGTATTGAAGAGGACGTAGGGTACCTTTCATCCCGGGAAAAAGCACTGTTCCCGGGGGAAATTCACGCGGGCGGAGCCGTGGGCTAAAGCTAGTAAAAGATAATAGTTTAGATTTTTACATTAATTGACCTGAAAAAAAACCTTTTCTCTACCGTGAAGTTGAACTCTACGACATTTTGTTAAAATGTTCTTAGTGAGTACTTAAATGTCATAAATACTTATACTTTTTGATTTGGGATAGTATTTAATAACGTTAATTACTAAGAACGTAATTTTATGCTCCGATGGTCTAGCTAGACTGAATTTACATTTACAAAGTTATTAGGTAAAGCACGCAACTCTGTTTCCACGAAATATTTTAGTTCTACTACATGTATATATTAATATATTTGTATGATTAATCATATAACACACTAGAGGTTTTCGTGATCGCGAGCTTTTTTGAAATTTTATTAATAAAAACCGGTTATTTTCGGCTGGCAAAAAGTTGCGAGCGAGTCGAATAACATATTCGGGCGGAGTGGACGCGTCTAATATGAGTAAACAAATACCAAATTCTGTTTAGATAAACATACTCAAATAATATTAAAAAGTAATATGTAGTGATTGTTATGTTTGATTGTGTTGAATTAAAATACAGATATACTTATATTTTTTAATTTAATTTATTAATTAGCATCCCACAGAAACATGGCAGAAGATTTTAGGTAAGTACTTGTTATTATTAGTATTATTATATATAGTTTTAGCCATTGACACGATAGAAGAAGAAGTATTATTTGATTATTTTACTAAGTACAAATAATCTTTAGTCAACTTTTTACTTACTTATTTAATTTAGCTTAATTACAAAATATGGGAACAAGAGACTGATCGATAATTTTAATTCAACATACTAACAATACATTACTTATAATATACATGTATAATATAAATGCCCTAAAATGTAAACAACTCATACCACTCCGACATTAATTCTAAGGAATACGTACTATTTAGTTATAAATACGTAATACTACCGTAATTATAACTAAATAATTTTATTTTTTAATAACAGTTG
This sequence comes from Apomyelois bistriatella, assembly GCA_947044815.1. Lineage (NCBI taxonomy): Eukaryota > Metazoa > Arthropoda > Insecta > Lepidoptera > Pyralidae > Apomyelois > Apomyelois bistriatella. The sequence goes on from OX345705.1 coordinate 4,310,995, forward strand.
ACTTTGAATTTGATTATTTTATTAAATTTTTGTATAGTACTCACGCTGAATGAGTGCACTTACTTATACGATAAGATTTATTAACAAATGATATGGTTATAATAAGTAGGTACGAAGTATAAATGATAATTTAATTACTATAAAATCGTCTCAATACAAATAGGTACATTGTTTCATAGTATATATTTTCGCTTCCCTACTATTACTATACTTTGAATACTAATCTTAATTAGTTACTGAAGTAATTTTAGCCGCTCCCTGATACATCAAGTAACTACATTGTGTTTCAAGTCAATTAAGTAGGTGTGTTATGATGTCACTTGTGACAAGAATAGACGGTACTCCCCAGGGAATAAATTTGATATATATTTTTTATTTAACCCTTTTTATTTATAAGAATTAAAAAACGTTTGTTAAGCCCATTTTAACTGAAATATGGTTTTGCCCTTTTCTCTCATATTTAAATTTACCATGAAAGAGAGAGCCAAAACACATTTTTGTTTGTTAAATTATAAGAATAAGGGGGTTAGTGTTTAGCATTACAGTGGACTGCATATGATGTGGTACATATTGGTAGACTTTTTTCTTTCTTTGGCCTTTGCTAATCCATTTACTACTAAAGTGTCAGTATTATAAGAACCTAAACTTACTAAAAAGAAACTAGAAAAAAAACCTATACTAATATAAGAATCTGAAGAGTTGTTTGTTACGACTTTATTAACTGAAATAAAACTTTGGGTTTGAAAAAATTCTATCAACGACATGCATCAGGCAGTCTATCAAATACTAAAGTAATAATAAGTATAGTTCATACAGAATACCGTGTAGTATGCATGTATTCATGGGCAGAATCAAGATACAGGTTTAAATTATAATCTTGACATACTCAAATATATGCTAAATTAATTTTAATATACCAGTCACATGTCGCCAAAAAGCTACAACATGGGCGACTACAATAACGGGGAGAATAAGCTTCGGCTTCAAGAGTTGGAGCCGGAGAAGAAGAAGAAACCACCACGTCCATTTCGGGACAACTTCCGGGAGTACATGTCCAGTACCACCTTACACGGATTCCGGTATATTGCGGACGGGACCATCACATGGGTTGAAAGGTAATTCGTAGCTGTTCGTAGCAGCGTAGCACTTCGTAGCTTATCATTGTTACTAATATTATAAATGCGAAAGTCTGTCTGTCTGTCTGTCTGTCACCTCTTCACGGCTAACTGCTGGACCGATTGTGATGAAATTTGGTAGGGATGTAGTTAACGACCTGAGGTCAAACATAGGCTACTTTTGGGCACGATATAACCGAGTCCCACGCGGGGCGAAGCCGCGGGGAACAGCTAGTAAGCAAATAAATCGAAGAGTATTCTTATGTTAGGCCGTAGCTGTTGTTATGAATAAATTAATACAAATTAAAAGGCATGATTAAAGTAAATATCTTTGAATAAAATATAGCTTTATATGGGCTCATGTTTCGGAATTTCTCGAAAATTAAAAGTCGTAGCTGTTCGTAGCAATTTCGTAGAAACTCAACTAATGAAAATAGTTAATCGAGATCACAGGTCTTGATATACCGAGCTCTTATTTTTATTTCTATAGATATCGTAAAAGTATGTTAAGGTTCAAACAGAGGCCTCAAATTAAATACTACCTCGAATATATTTTGGTACATAAGTAGTTATATATACATATATATAGAAGCCTGCCCGCTTATTAATGGGTTCGATCTCCGGTCAGGTCAAGATGAAGAATGATATTTTTTTGGGTCTTGGATGTTTATCTATGATACTTAGGTGTATGTATTTGTTATAAAGTAATATCGTTGAGTTTGTATCTCATAACACAAGTCTCGAACTTTGGGACTAACTCAATCTGTGTGATTTGTCCTTATACATTTATTATGGTAAGAAAATAAGACTTAAAAAGATAATATTTATCTTTTTGTTCTGCAATGATCATCGTCACATGGTATGATGGTATTTTAGGACTTGGTGGCTCGTCATGGTGATCTGCAGTATCGTGGTGTGCGCCTTCCTGATCCTCAAAGTTTGGAACAAGTGGGACGAGTCCCCGGTCATCGTCAGTTTCGCCGATACATCCAATTCTGTATGGCATGTAAGTATATCATAGTATAAAACAAAGTCGCTTTCTCTGTCCCTATGTCCCTTTGTATGCATAAATCTTTAAAACTACGCAACGGAATTTGAAGCGGTTTTTTTTAAATAGATAGAGTGATTCAAGAGGAAGATTTTTATGCCCATGCGAAGCAGGGGCGGTCGCTAGTATAGTTATAAATGACTAGCTTTTACCCGCAGGTTCGTCCGAGTGAGATTCCCTCGGGAACAGTGAGTTTCCCGGGATAAAACTATGTCCTTCTCAATGTTTCTAACTATGTGTATGCGAAATTTCAGGAAGATTGGTTTAGAAGATAGAAAGCGTATCAAACAAACTCGCTTTCACATTTATAATATTAGTTGGATTACCAAAAAGGATGAGGCTCTAATTTGGTTTTATGTTGTTGTTACCTTATTATTCATGATTTTGTAACCAATATAAATTTTTAAATTCTTGTAAAGATATATTTTAGTATAGTATCTCTAAGTTTGTAGGTTTGCTTTTAAATCCTTTAGCTGTCGGAGTGAACGATAGAAACCATAACGTTAAGCGACCACCAGTAATCGCTTGGGTGCCGTGGCATTAATCACAATGAACTGGAATATGTACGTCATTCAAACAACCTAATATATAATTCCATACTATCCATACTTAACACGTTGGTGGACGCACTACGTTAAAACAATTAAACTTCTATTGTGTTTTCAAATCGTCCATCAACATGTTAATGATATAAATATCAAAGTCTGTCTGTCTGTTTGTATATTACGAAAGAAAATTATCGAGGAATGTATACGCGAGAAAAGTTAGTCATCCAAGAAATAAACAGCTTCCTTCGTTTTAGATTCCTTTCCCTGCGGTGACGATCTGTACCGAAACGAAACCCAGAATGAGAGTGTTCAACTTTACCAGAGCACACGCCGAGCGCTGGAACAAACCCCCTACCATAAGCCCTGAGGAGTAAGTCATCCTTTTTACTTTATATACTTAAGGTTGTATCGGCCCCGGATTTGCACAATTTTATGCTACATATAAAACTCTTATTAATACACCATAGGGTTTTAATTATTATCAGAGAAAACAGTTTATTACACTGAAAAACTTTTCCCAGGATATGGAAATCTCTGTTCTCTGTCTATCACTGCATGAGACAGGCGTGATAATATATATGTACTCTTATGTAACTTTTCCTAGCAAAAAATATTACATACCTACGTTCGAACGAAATTGGCCTGCTCATAAAAACTTATGAGCCGGCTTTTTATGTATAAGTAGTATATCATAATAAACAGGTCCTCGTTTGGCCATTTAAGTTCTTTGATGTCAATTATTATTTTTTCATTAATCTATATAGAATAAAGATCTTTGTAAAAATAATGACTGTTTTATATCAATTATAGCTTGAAGACCTTCCAAGACATGTTGCTGTTGTGTAACTACGCTTCAGATCCTGAGAAAGGTCCAAAATATGCAAATAAAAGCGCCATAGAAACCATACTGCGCGTAAGTATTGGCAAGGCTTCGGTTGATGATGAAGACCTCTAATTATGACCTGTGATTTTACGAGACTTCCTATGGTTTTCCTAAAGAATTGGGCTATGCACAGAAGTGCAGGACCTAAATAAAGCGAGGAAAAATAACATAATGACTCCTTTTTTGCCCCGTCGTATAAAAAGGGCATAGCCGTGACACCATTTCTTCGAAGCTATTTAGGCCATTTTCGACTCCTCTGTAACTTGGTCATATAACAAAGAGATCATCGTGTAACTTGTGCTTTAACTATAAATATTAGGAAAAAATGTGCTAAAGCTAAAGCTAAAGCTAAAGCTAAAGCTCAAAGCTAAATTATGTCGTCATGAGTGTGGAATTTAAGATTCAAAATAAGGCCTCTAAATTAGTAGATTAGCTTAGCACGGAAGATTCCCTATCTATATATAATGTCAAGGTCACACCGACTTTGTTTTATTGTGAATGAGAATTTATCGTATTTTTTGCAACTTCGCTTCTAAACCGGTCCGTTCACGATACGAAACACGATTTATTCCCAACAGATCTCACGTCTCGGTCCCCATATGTGGTCCTTTACTTACAACTGAAGCCGAATAAGGCTCTTCTCCCTACATGTCACTTTCATCTCATGGGACATGTATATTTCCATACAGATAAATTATTCCAATCAAATGGATTATGTAAAAGTGAAACAACTAAACAAAGTAAGTATATGTAAAATCGAACCCACGACCCCCGGGCCTACAGGCAAACGCAATAACCACTGGACCACGGAGGCAGTTACCAGGCAGTACCTGAAAATAATAGTTATTTTATTTATTTATTTAATTCATGTACACTTCAAATACAAACAAAAGGACACTTAAAATTAGGAAATTTAGTACAAGGGTGCTACTTATTTCTATAGAAATTTCTTCCAGTAGACCCGCGTAGTTATAGTTAGGAATTTATAACCTATCCTACCCTCTATACATATATCCTCCGTGATCCTACCTATCGAATCGCGTAAAAGTGGCAAAGGGGGAGGTTAGACTTATTTTGAAGTCCTTGTAGGTTTGTGGTTGTATACTTATAGGACGAATATGTTTAGCCGCTGGTAACTAGGACTAAATCTAACTGTAAACTGATTCTATAACTGTAGTTTTTAGGAGAAAACGTCATTTCAGTTAATAGATAGTTGAGCACTGCCATTTAAAAACACCATTTTAATATTTCTTTTTAAGTTGGCGCCAACTCTAGACGACGTCTTCTTGGACTGCTTGTGGGATGACCTAACGTGTAACCAGATGTTCTACCATACTTTGACTAAAGATGGCTTCTGTTTCACCTTCAACATGCTGTCGGCGGAAGAAATGTTCCGGATGGAAAAGTAAGGCCGCTACTTTATATTAACTAGAGGTGAAAAATTAAATAAATGCGTTCATATAGTACAGCGACCGAGCACTTATTCTTTGTAACTTCAATCTGGTAAAACATCAAACATTTATTTAGTTTCAATTTATATAGGTAAACTTTTAAAACTTGTTTCAAATAAAATCATTTAAAACTTTTGCGTTGAAAATGGAAATTCACGATGAAAAAAGGTAAATTTAGAAAGATCTATGTATAGACTATACGAACCTGAACGCAAATCCGTTACCAGCATAGAAATAGGAAATTTCGCGCGTCTTTATTCTACCCAACCCATTTTTTTAATCTATTCTAGGTACGTGCAATTGCCGCTAATCATCTACTGTAAAACATGTTGCAGAAAAAATATTCTTTACCAATAAAATAAAATAAATATTGTTAAGTAGAACTTCCTTATTATTTCAGTCTTCATCAAGAATACTATCACGTAGCTGGTCATAATAAGAGTGCTTGGACTTTAGGAAAGGGATATCCTCCGGGAGAAACGATCAAGACATATCCAAGACGCGGTCCTGTAAGTATTGCATATGACATAATAATCTTTTTTTGCTAAAATACAACACAGTTTAAACATATGGTAATATTAGTGAAAAATATATGAGATTTGAGAGAGGAACATCTTTGACTTCTTTTTCAATTTTTTTTTTTTTCTTCATCTTGTGTTATTTTGTACGTAATTATTGTATTATGAATATTTATGAACGTTGGGTGATATTGGTTTCAGAGTTACGGCGGTGTGGAGTTCGAAGTCATTCTGCTGACTGATGTCAGAGATCAGGACCTGGTCTGTCGTGGTCCCGTACAAGGATTTAAGGTCCAAATCCTTAGTTTATACTAAACTTGTATTTATATATCCTATTTTTTGTTTGCTTGTAATAAGGTAACGAAGGTAAGACGGCAGTTGCTCTATTATAATAACCAGTAGCGCTTAATCTAGGACCATCATTAAAAGAGTACTCTGTGCTGAAGCGTTAGCTAAAAACGCAACCAAGAAGCACAACCGAATAAAGAAGACTTCCTATAAATAATTTATTAATTATAGAGCAAGGGAAAAGTAATTGACTAATCATAAAATCCAATCTATTAGGTACCAAGCCAATCTGTTTTTTTTTAGGTTTTCCTCGAAGCTGTAGGTATGTATATGTTTGTTTTGCACTACAGATCTGGCTTCACAGTCCAGCCGAATTACCAAATATGGGCCAGAATTTCTTCAGGCTTCCCATCAAGTACCAGTCGGCTGCTGCTGTCACCCCAAGAGTTACGGATACATCCGAAGGTCTGCGGCCATACCCACCACATAAGTAAGATATTATTGAACACAGATTATGACAAAAACAACTTAAGACAATAAAACCGACTTAAAAACTGTGATCAAACAACATGCAAAATTCAGAACAAACAACACGCACGCTGCGCTATAGGTAGAGTCGACAGAGTAGACAGCACGTTGTCTTGTAGGTACCTACTCATAACAAACCTGCCTTTAACAATCTTTCATAAATATAGCCAAAACAGATTGTGTCCTTAACCGACCGAATAAGCGCAATAACTACCTATACCGTATAGATTAACTATTGAACCGATTTTATTGAATGTTTCGCTCCTTTAGATCGGTTGGACTATTGATGGGTACCTATTCTAAATCTGGCGTATTTCCTGATCTTATCAGTTTTGCAAACCTAAGTGCCAAATAATTAAAAAGATCAATATATGTCTTGGTAAAAAATAAACTTACTTATGCATGAATAGACAAAAAATCCCATTAAAAATGACGAAAGTTCCGTAATGTCCATCATAATATACCTAATAAATTAACTTGCCAAAATTGATGGTATAAAAAAAAAACATCTTTTGTTATTGCGAACTAATTTTTTATTAAATACTAGTTTGAATCGTCTGACCTCACCGAATGCCTAAATGACCTTGGTTGTTATAAAAACAGGTAGATATTAGCACATATCATAGAATGCTATACTAGATATTAGTAATTTAATTTGTTGTAGTAAGTTATTTGTGTTTGCTTACTAACCAAAAGGAAAATTAATATTGATTGATTACCTAGAAGGAAGAAGTGGTCTAGTAAACCAAGACATAGTTAGGTAGGTATTATATGAAACAGATAAAGGAGAAAAAAAACGTCGTTTCGTATCAAGAATTAAAGGAAATCTCAAATAATAGACATAAATGGAAGAAACTCCACCGACAAGAGCCTAGCTCCTAAATTTATGATGATATAAAAATGCCTAGATATTATTATCTTATGGGAGTTAAAAAAAATCTGTTTTATTGTAGATCGATTCACGGATTAATAAAAGGTAGAATTATCAACACGCCACAAAATTGCAAACTTGATTTCCTGTTGACCTAGACATTTGTTTAGAAGCGAGACCTCCATCACACATTAATCGTGAAATGTTGTGTTTTTAAAGTAATCCATTTTTAACCGGCTTAAATAACGAAAGAGGTTTTCAAAATTTAGTTTTTAACGTTCCGCATGTATTAGTGTAAATTTCTTCATCCGTCCGACCGTTTGTTTGTCAATGGGCTGTATCTTGTGGTGGACCATATACCTGGACATAATTCACATATTGTGAACTTACTTTTGAAGCCTGAAGATGTACCTACCCAAAATATAAATGGACTTAGTCGCGTTATGACTACGCATACTTAATGCTCTTAATCAAATACTTAAATTTTTAATAAGGTTTAATATTTAAGGGGGTCTCCATCCAATAAATTTAATTATGTACAAAAAACTGTACTTTTCCAGAAGCAGCTGATAACGAAACTAAACGCTTGGTCAGTTTTAATTCAAATTTCTATATTTTTTTAATGATTATATTTTCATGTTCCAATCAACCAGGCGTAACTGCTTTTTCCCCGAGGAGCGGTACCTGCGTTTCTTCCGCATCTACACCCAGAGGAACTGTGAGCTGGAATGCTCCTCCAACCACACCGCGTACCGATGTGGATGCGTGCCCTTGTACATGCCTCGTAAGTCTATTAAAAGTTGACCTAATGTATGGGGCACAGCAGGCTATGTACAGACTACTCTTATATATTTTCCTTGTCCTAAATATCACTGAAAAACCTAAGGGTGTACACAGACTACAAGCTACATAGGTGAAAAGCATGAAGAAAGAGTTACACAAGGAAAAGCTAGACGTAAAGACAACCCGGTTTAGAAATCTCTGGCGCAAATTCACGAGGAGACCCGACCCCAGATGATGAAGGGGTGGACAAAAAAAAAAGAAGAATGTATTTTCCTTATATTACTTATTATTGGCTCGCTCACATTGGGTTTAACTCATGTGCCGTTTAATACTTTATTTTAGAACTAACTCGTTTTAGCAGTTTTCATTTCTGCGACTTCCAATATTTCTTTCTCTCTCATTTTTGCCATTTTCATTCTTCATATCATTTATGTAGTTGTTTTGGAGCCAGGGTCCAGTCCAGGGTCTGCACTCTTGCTTTTTCGCTTTCACTTCGCCCGTTTTTCGGCATTTGAGAGCATTTGTGTCGTATTTGAGTAAGTAAACAGGCCTATGGGCCACCAAATATAATTTTTTACCAGTACTAAGTATTAATACAAAGATGTGGTCTACTTAAATATTTATTTTACATCAATTCCAGATGGTCCGGAGATGAAAGTCTGTGGTGCTGGAAGTAGGAGTTGCGTCACCGCAGCTCTAGGTAAGCAAATGTTCGAAAAATTGTTATGAATTATTGTACAATCAGTTAAAGATTAATCTCACCAGTCTATCTATAAATCCAATCCAACTAAGCGAAAGTGAGTGTATATTTGTTTGTTTGTTACCTCTTCACGCCCTTTCAACTAAACCAATCTTCCTAAAATCTCGCATACACACAGCTAGGAGTATTGAGAAGGACATAGGGTACCTTTCCTAAGCCTTTTATCTCGGGAAAAGCACTGCTCCCGAAATTCATACGGGCGAAGCCGCGGGCGAAAGCTAGAACTAATATAATAAGAGACATACGTAACTTCTTAACAGTTGTTCGTGTTCTTTCCTGGTTATAATAACTGCCTTTTTTCTTAATCAAAAACAAAATACCTATTTTAAAATTGAAATGTCAAAATATTTTCCAGAGGAGCTGTCCTTATCAAAGTCCTCCCTGGACCCTCGAGCCTCCCGCGAAACCACCGACTGCGACTGCCTGCAGGCCTGCACCGAACTCAAGTACGACGCTGAAGTGTCCCAGGCTGTGTACGACCTCACCACCTACCACAAGCATCCAAATCCTGACATAGCGAATGAGTCGTGAGTTCCAAACTAGATCTTATTTACTTATTATACATGCGAAAGTTTGTCTATCTGTCTATTTGTAATGTAACGCTATCACGGTTGAACTGTAGGACCGATTTTGATGATATATAGTTATGGACCATAGGGGTTAAATATAGGCTTCTTTTGAGCGCGATATAATGACTCCCACGCGGGTGGCGCTGTGGGCAATAGCTAGCAGTGAATGAGTCCTAAAAAACTACCTGGCTTACAAATAATGGAGTAAATATGCATAGTCTTAGTCTTCGCCCGCAACCCATCTTGAAAACTTGAACATTCATTAGTTAGTAGCCAAGACACGGATACATAATCTATTGTTGTAGCCAACATAGAGTCGATGCAAGAGCACCAAATAACTAAACTAAACTGCTTTAAAAATAGCTGTAACATTCAAATATTTAAGATTTTTTTTTTCAATATTTCATGCGTATTTTTTGAGTCTTACCTACAATGTAAAACAGGGGGATTTTATATAATATTCTTCTTCTTCTTATATATTATAATATTTAAATAAATACTTATTTTTTTCTTTATCACAGAACAAACTTATTTATTAATAATGCACTTATGTTAGGCACAAATCGCATTAAAAGTAGAGTTGTCTTTAGCAGCATGTAATTTAATTAGTTTTCGTTTTTAAATGTCATCATTATTAATAAATTATTTTAAATTAATATCATGCTTATTACTTTTATGCATCTAAAAGGGATTTATCGAGGTCAGTCGTTGAGTAATTTCTTATTCAAATAATATCTACTATTGCTGAGATTTTATCCCAATAAAAAAAAATATAAAATGCTGCTGTTGTTTCAGTAATAAACTGTACATATATGAAAAAAGAAACAAATAAACACTGAACGCCTTTCCATGAAATTTATTAAACATGGGATTTTAAGTATCATTAAGTAAATTATCGCAATATCCTAAACAATTTTAAAAACGTCTTCAAATCTGTTTGTGACCTTCTGCTATTTTCTCAGGCGTCTACCCTCCGGTCTGGTGGTATACTTCGCTGAAGAGTTGTTCACATCGCTCCGTCGCTCAGAACTGTACGGTGGAGTGGACTTCCTCGCCAACTGCGGCGGTATCATGGGATTGTTCATGGGATTCTCCTTCCTCAGCCTTATTGAAATTGTCTACTATTTCACTATTAGGTAAGAATATTATATTAACAAAGAAGCTCAATAGTCTAGCGGGGCGTGTTTGTAACGATAGCGCGAGACAAGAGACGGCGACTAGGCGGCCTAGTTTGGATTGGTCGCCATTAGTGGCATTTCTATCTTGAGCTTCTCCGTGCTTCGGAAGGCACGTTAGGTCATTGATCTCGGCTGTTATTGCTAGATGGCAGTCGTTAGCCTATATGTCAGATATGCCTTTCTGTACCCTGAAAATATTTGACAATGTTGGCCACTCACACACTCGGATCATGTTCCTAATGGTCAGGCGTCCCTGTAAAAAGAAATTAAGGAGAGAATCAGCAGACGGTAGTAGCCCCATTCTAATAACCAGTAGATACCGCCAAATCAAGACCATGACTAAAAGCTTACCCTTGGCTCTGAAGCATAAACAGCTAAAGATACAACTAGAAAAGACACATTCGGATAAAAAAGATTATACTATCTTTTACGGCTAGGCTCAAGTAAATCCTAGAGGATTTTTTTCGAGATAAAAGGTATCCTTTTCCTTAGTAGGTGCTTTTGACTATGTGGATACTTAATTAATAATAAATCTATTTAGCTGTATTATGCATAGGTTTAAAAACAGAGCAAGTAATTTTCAATCATTTGCGCGCTACGAAATTCTACATAATATAATGATTATTAATTACATTTTGTTTTATTTACTTTCAGATTATGGTGTCAGATCCGAAAGTCATCAACGGTTGTAGCGGAATAATATAATTTTTTGTTAAGTGCCATTTTCTCAGAACCTAAGTTAGTTCTATATTTTTAAGTTTTAACCGACAAATTTTAAATAAAACTTTTAATAACTACACTTTTTGTTTTATTTACACAAATATAAGTAGGTACTTACTTCAGAAACCGAAAATGCAAACATTACCATGCAACAATGGTGCGTTTTAATAGAAAAAATATTTAAAGAGGTGGTTTTATTGAGCTTACCGAAAGTATAAAAAGAAAGATTATTAAATCTATGTTTATGCTAAGTTATCTCTTTATTCCACATTGCTAATTTTTTTATTGTTTTATGTTCTTAAATATCTAGCTGGCATTGTACTAATTGGACTGTAGAACTTCTTCTGTTTAATCATTATTACCTATTTATTTATCTAGAAAGAAACGAAATTTGCTCGTAGTAATAAACGTAAATGTAGTGGTATAACTTTTTTCCCAAGAAACAAAAACTGAATTCAATTTGTTTACTGGGCCCAACTTGAACTTCGTCAAATTAGAATTACTCACGACATCTAGGTATAAGAACCTACGTGTCTACATAATGATTTAATTATAATTATTATGGAAAACATAAGATATATTTTGGACATGGTACTGACTAAAAGGCCAATTTATCCTATTATTATTAGCCCTACAGGTATATATCTTTAATAAATTTTCCAACTGGTCCTGCTTGAACTTTAAGATTAGCGGACTATTGACCAACAAGGCCACAAAGGTTGTTAAACTTGCATATTTGCAATAAATGCAACTTTGCGAATTCAAAATATGTAGTCTCAAAATAGGTAACACATGTATAGATTTAACAACAAATAAAATCATGTGCGAATCATACAATTTACACACACACATACAGCTATGTTGATACTCAAATAATGTCCGTAATGAACCGAATACGAAAACCTGCATGACTGGTGTTTCAAACAGGCGGGCGCGCCTCCTCCGCCGCACCGCGCCTCCATTCGACGCTATGGCGCTCCGCACTCAACTCCTGCGCATCGGTAAATTTTTCTTCATTTATTCAACAAATTATATTCCAAATTTAAGTTTTTCTTTATTCATCTCAAGATATCTAAAATAATAATTGAACAGCGACTCTCAAGACACTATTGTGAATAGTTTTTGTTTTGCGCGTGGCTGAAACCAACTTGTTTACTCGTATATTACCTGATTGTTATTCCATTTTTACCACACTTGCCGGATTTGTCGTCTTACGTCAGTGCCAGTGAAGCCTTAAGTGTGTGTGTCTAACGTCCTTGAGAAAGTGACAGTGGTGCTAATGACCTGGATCCCCGACTGCACCAGGTCTTTGTGATATGTGTGACACAGACTCAAGACATTATAGATTCATGGTACAAGGGCAACGATGTAAGATCATGAAATAAAAATAAAAAAAAAAAACAAAAAATTAACCCGGCCGGTTCCCACCGGGTGAAAGGCGGAAAAAATGGCTACCTCCAGCAGTGGACAAATCATGTTAATTGAATTTAGGTAGATACTTATAGTTCTAGAGCTAGAAATGCGTTATGTAATACAGTTTTCTGTAAATGTAATTTACTTTACCTAGGTAGAGCCTCTAATGTATGGGTACTTCTATATGTTCATATTACTACTTATTTCAGCGCATTTGAGTTATTAATATATTTATACCTACTATTCAATAAAGCTGATTTAAGTTGAACTTGGTAACTTTAGGAATTATCAGTATATATTTAAAATATCCATGAGTTTTATAAGTACCCAAACTTTTGATGAAGCATAGGATTCAGGTCAAAGACTTACAAGTTGTGTTCAAGGCATAAGCATAGCAATTTTTCTTGCATTGCCTTTTTACACTCAAATGTCATAAGTAACTTAAGCATAACTAACCTTTATGTGTTGAAGACCTTGAACATTAAAAGATGTAATTTCAGCGACAAGTACAAAATAACAATGTAGCTATTTACTTTAGCTGTTACCATACATTATTATCTTTCAAACGTCTGCCACTGAGATGTTATTTTTATGTAAGTAAGTACTATTAGAAGCTATAGTCTAGTCTAGTAGTAAATACTCGTATAAATAATCTTTACAACGTGGCAAAAACTAATAATCAAAAAAACCATATACTTCGATTGGAGATCGGCTTATAGTACATAGGTACCACTACGCACGGGTGTGTGAAACTGCGGAGCATAGCTAGTAAAAAATATAAGCAAACGTTATCAAAATAAGTACAGTCTACAAAACTTAAAAAAAACTGCCCTTGGATTAAGGGTGCAATATTATACCTACCTAAGCTTTAGACAAGTAATAATCAATTTTCTATTGGCATTAGACAGTATTTTAAACCTGGTTTAACTGAAGAATATCAGCATCATCCCTCTAGTTAGGGTCCCGTCCTACGACAAGACAGGGTTCGCTCTCTTTTGTCTCTTTTCCACTTCGCTTTACCTTAGACGTCATTTCTGTTCAACCCACAGCTGCTGAGGTAATTATTAAGAACTCACAAACTAACGAATACCAATATAGATATGAATTAAATATATAAACGGAGTGCCAAAGTTCATAAATAACTGCCATCATCCTTTACACACAGGTTTCAATGGCTTGCAAGTTCGCCAGCTGAGCGAGTTGAGGCCAAAGGAACGAGCTGGAGTGGCCAGGCTTAGAGAGATCCTGGAAGACCGCCTGCAGGAGATCAAGAAGGCCAAGACCTGGAAACATGAACGCGTGCTTACTTCTCCTCAGGATACAAAGGTGAGATCTATAGGAATAGTAGAGCGTTACTTGATTTTCGCCCTTTATTTTTTTAATGATAAGATTTTATACTGAATTTAGAAGATTAATGTCTAATGATGTCGACAAACAGATTCATGCATGCCGTATTTTAAAAAACATAAATTACTCACATTGACTTGCATGTATATATTTGAATGTGCCATATTTGTACATACAAATAAAAATAAATTCTCATTTCGTACACGGGCTCGTAATTCGTCTAAAATAGCGTTGCCTACTTGTAAAACATCACTGATGCGTAAAAGTATATTTGGAAGAGCACCTGTTATATATAACAAGTTGCCAATTTCTTTAAAATCGTTGGCAGGTTTAAAATCCTTTAAACGGAACCTTCACGAGCTACTTGTAGAAAAATGTTATTACAAACTTGATGATTTTTTGAAGGACACATTTTAACATTAGTACCCACTTCTATTTGTTTTTCTTTTTTCTCTTCTCTTTTATATTTGTACGCCACATTGGCAAAATACAGAGCACACAATTATAATTTAAGTAGTACTTAATTGGTAATTTTCAGTATTCGCATCCACATGTTATGGTACTTAAGTATGTATGGTTTTTGTGATTGTGATCATTAAGATACCGTGCTGAAGTACTTACTCCTCCACTGTTGGTGCAATAAACATATTGTAAAAAAAATAAACTTGTTTTTGTTAGTTAAAAAATTACTATTTTTTGTTTAGGTACTTTTAAACTTATTTACATCTTTTTTATAGGGCAAAATGATTTATTTTCCAGGTGACAGTGAGAGGGGCCAAGGGGAATTTTCTGAATTTCTGCGCTAACAACTATTTAGGTTTATCTGTAAGTATATCTGTTTAATTCAATCGATTTAAGAAAACGCAAATCAGGGAAAAATAAATAGAAAAGTGGAAATGGAAATCTCTAGTCTTTTGAAAAAATATCTTATGCCCGGAACAAAAGGGATTTAGGCGAAATAAAACAATCAATATGGCTATATTTGACTACCTTTCAAATGTTTTGACTCAGGTAGACAAAAGAAATCCAGTTTGTGCGCTTTTCTGCGACATGACACAGGCGTTTGACTATGTGAGACATGACATATTGTTGGAAAAACTAGAAGCCTACGGAATAAGAGGTAATGTCCTGGATTTGATAAAATCATATTTATCAGATCGTCGACAAGTCACTGAAATAAATCAAATTAATTTTAAATCTAAAAAGGAACAGAGTTATCTCTCAAATGAACGATATGTTAAATATGGCGTCCCACAGGGCAGTGTGCTCGGTCCCTTACTTTTTCTAATATATATTAATGATTTACCACGCATGACTAATCACCCCATGACATTATTTGCTGATGATAGCACAGTGACAATTAAATATAACGACATTAATTCATATGAAATCGACATAAATTCTACATTGAAATCAATAATTATGTGGCTAAAAAACAACAATTTAAAAATTAATATTAATAAAACAAAAATTATACAATTTAGTCAAAGACCACAAAATAACAAAATTGTTAAAGTTTGTTATGACGATAATATTGTACAAAATGTCGATTCAATTAAATTTCTAGGCCTAATTGTAGATGCTAAATTAGATTGGAAAAACCATATAGAAGATCTTAGTAAAAGACTTAGTAGCTCAGCATATGCAATGTTTCGACTCTCTAAGGAGGTAAACACAAAAGCATTACTTGCTGCATATTATGGACTGGTTGAGTCTGCACTCAGGTATGGCGTGATATTTTGGGGCAACTCGACAGATAAAGATGTGGCTTTTAAGGCACAAAAGCGCTGTATTCGAGCAATGTTTGGTTTAAAAAATACGGAAAGTTGTGAACCACTATTTTCAAAACACAAAATTCTGACACTTCCTTCATTATATATATTAGAATTAGGTATATTTGTTAAAAGCAATCAGAAGATATTTGCACATTTATCAGATGTTGTGGTTAGAAATCGACGCGGCGGCGACAGACTGTGTCTGCATCCGTCTACTACAGAACTAATGCATAAAAGTGTTATGTGCATGGCTCCGAAAATATATAATAAAATTCCGAAGGAAATAAGGGAATTGAAGCTAAGTTTATTTAAGTCAAAACTAAAAAAGATTTTAATTGACAAATGTTACTATAATATTAATGATTTCATAATAGACAATTTTTAATTTGATATTTTTTTTAAGTTTTTTGTGCATGTATTTTTAACAAATTATTTTGAAAAGTGACATAAATTATATTTTGACATTTAATATTTGCAAATTATATTTTGACATTTAATATTTGCACACCGAAATTATCGGTAAAAACATGTCGTACAATTTAAATGTAACACCACATTGCAAATACATGTAAATACTTTGTTGTTTGTAACTCACACATGTTTTACGCAAATAAATTTTATCTTATCTTATCTTATCTTATCTTGCCTACCCCTGCGTAAGACAGTCATGATATCTATGTATGTATGTTAATAGAAAAGTGCGCTGTTTCCTTACTTTTATTTTACGAATTAATATTTTATTTAGGGGGTAATTCACTATATGAAATTAATGTAATCCTAGGTACCAATTTTGTCAATTATTTTTGCAGAATCATCCTGAAGTTGTGGAAGCAGCAAGACAGGGCCTTAGCAATTATGGCGCTGGCCTCAGCTCCGTGCGATTTATTTGTGGCACCCAGTCCATACACAAGGTAAACTTATATGTTATGATTTTCATAAGAATTTTTATTGATGTTATTATAAACACGGATCAACTTACGCATATGTATTTACTAGCTGTTACCCATAGCTCCGCCCGTGTGGGACTCGGTTATCCGCCATAAAGTAGCCTGTTTGACCCCTGGTCCTTAACTATATCCATACCAAATTCCATCGAAATCAGTCCAGTGGTTTAGCCGCGAAAGCGTAAAAGACAGACAGACTTTCGCATCTATAATATTAGGAACGGACTTATGTCAAAGATTGCGCGGTTCTATTAAAAGTTAACGATATTACAAAAATACGTCGATCCCTTAACGATATACATAAACTATGTCAACTATGGTGTTTTTCTCTGACAATCACAATTTCTTCAAGTTCTGACAATGGCATCCATTAAAAACCTGAATAAGTCAGAAATTTTCATTTAGTATGTGCTCAACAAATGGACAATTAATAGCTCAATATCACGCCAATCGATAATTTTTTTATTTATTTATTGGGAAGAATGTTAGAAAGGGTATACTTTCGAGATGGTTCCATAGTCATCAGATCAGGATCTGATGATGGAATCATGGAGTTATCGAGGGAACCCTTCAAGTTTTATTGCGAATTGGGTCGTTTTTGATATATTCCATGTCAATAAGGTGAGACGACGCTGATGACGTTTACCCGACTTTCCAAAATGCAAAGTGTTTACAACTTTTTAGTTATAAGGTATTGCGTACTCAAAACTAAAAAGTAAAAAAAAAAATTGTTTTTGCCAAAAAAACCAAACCGACTTCAATTCCTCAACTAAAAAGGATGAAATAATTAATACATTGTTGTTTAAATATGCTTCATATCAAACATTTTAATAAATTTGTAGTTGGTGCCAATTTTACGAATTCGTTGACTAGCTGCTAGTTAATTAGCATATTTTATGAAAATAACCTGCACCGACTTCAGATTTATTAAAATGTTTGATATGATGCATATTTAAACAACAATGTATTAATTAATTCATCCTTTTTAGTTGAGGAATTGAAGGTTTGAAAAAATTCTATCAACGACATGCATCAGGCAAGGCAGGCTTTCAAATACTAAAATAATAATAAGTATAGTTTATACAGAATATAACCGTGTAGTATGTATGTTTTCATGGGCAGAATCAAGATACAGGTTTAAATTATAATCTTGACATACTCAAATATATGCTAAATTAATTTTAATATACCAGTCACATGTCGCCAAAAAGCTACAACATGGGCGACTACAATAACGGGGAGAATAAGCTTCGGCTTCAAGAGTTGGAGCCGGAGAAGAAGAAGAAACCACCACGTCCATTCCGGGACAACTTCCGGGAGTACATGTCCAGTACCACCTTACACGGGTTCCGGTATATTGCGGACGGGACCATCACATGGGTTGAAAGGTAATTCGTAGCTGTTCGTAGCAGCGTAGCACTTCGTAGCTTATTATTGTCTAGATAATCCATACTTCCATACTATTCATACTTCCATATCCATACTAATATTATAAATGCGAAAGTCTGTCTGTCTGTCTGTCTGTCACCTCTTCACGGCTAAACTGCTGGACCGATTGTGATGAAATTTGGTAGGGATGTAGTTAACGACCTGAGGCCAAACATAGGCTAATTTGGGCACT
This sequence comes from Apomyelois bistriatella, assembly GCA_947044815.1. Taxonomy (NCBI): domain Eukaryota; kingdom Metazoa; phylum Arthropoda; class Insecta; order Lepidoptera; family Pyralidae; genus Apomyelois; species Apomyelois bistriatella. The sequence goes on from OX345705.1 coordinate 4,329,355, forward strand.
ATATAACCGAGTCCCACGCGGGGCGAAGCCGCGGGGAACAGCTAGTAAGCAAATAAATCAAAGAGTATCCTTATGTTAGGCTGTAGCTGTTGTTATGAATAAATTAAAACAAATTAAAAGGCATGATTAAAGTAAATATCTTTGAATAAAATATAGCTTTATATGGGATCATTTTTCGGAATTTCTCGAAAATTTAAAGTCGTAGCTGTTCGTAGCAATTTCGTAGAAACTCAACTAATGAAAATAGTTAGTCGAGATCACAGGTCTTGATATACCGAGCTCTTATTTTTATTTCTATAGATATCGTAAAAGTATGTTAAGGTTCAAACAGAGGCCTCAAATTAAATACTACCCCGAATATATTTTGGTACATAAGTAGTTATATATACATATATATAGAAGCCTGCCCGCTTATTAATGGGTTCGATCTCCGGTCAGGTCAAGATGAAAAATGATATGTTTTTGGGTCTTGGATGTTTATCTATGATACTTAGGTATATGTATTTATTATAAAATAATATCGTTGAGTTTGTATCTCATAACACAAGTCTCGAACTTTGGGACTAACTAAATCTGTGGATTTGTCCTTATACATTTATTATGGTAAGAAAATAAGACTTAAAAAGATAATAATTATCTTTTTGTTCTGCAATGATCACCGTTACATGGTATGATGGTATTTTAGGACTTGGTGGCTCGTCATGGTGATCTGCAGTATCGTGGTGTGCGCCTTCCTGATCCTCAAAGTTTGGAACAAGTGGGACGAGTCCCCGGTCATCGTCAGTTTCGCCGATACATCCAATTCTGTATGGCATGTAAGTATATCATAGTATAAAACAAAGTCGCTTTCTCTGTCCCTATGTCCCTTTGTATGCATAAATCTTTAAAACTACGCAACGGAATTTGAAGCGGTTTTTTTTAAATAGATAGAGTGATTCAAGAGGAAGATTTTTATGCCCATGCGAAGCAGGGGCGGTCGCTAGTATAGTTATAAATGACTAGCTTTTACCCGCAGGTTCGTCCGAGTGAGATTCCCTCGGGAACAGTGAGTTTCCCGGGATAAAACTATGTCCTTCTCAATGTTTCTAACTATGTGTATGCGAAATTTCAGGAAGATTGGTTTAGAAGATAGAAAGCGTATCAAACAAACTCGCTTTCACATTTATAATATTAGTTGGATTACCAAAAAGGATGAGGCTCTAATTTGGTTTTATGTTGTTGTTACCTTATTATTCATGATTTTGTAACCAATATAAATTTTTAAATTCTTGTAAAGATATATTTTAGTATAGTATCTCTAAGTTTGTAGGTTTGCTTTTAAATCCTTTAGCTGTCGGAGTGAACGATAGAAACCATAACGTTAAGCGACCACCAGTAATCGCTTGGGTGCCGTGGCATTAATCACAATGAACTGGAATATGTACGTCATTCAAACAACCTAATATATAATTCCATACTATCCATACTTAACACGTTGGTGGACGCACTACGTTAAAACAATTAAACTTCTATTGTGTTTTCAAATCGTCCATCAACATGTTAATGATATAAATATCAAAGTCTGTCTGTCTGTTTGTATATTACGAAAGAAAATTATCGAGGAATGTATACGCGAGAAAAGTTAGTCATCCAAGAAATAAACAGCTTCCTTCGTTTTAGATTCCTTTCCCTGCGGTGACGATCTGTACCGAAACGAAACCCAGAATGAGAGTGTTCAACTTTACCAGAGCACACGCCGAGCGCTGGAACAAACCCCCTACCATAAGCCCTGAGGAGTAAGTCATCCTTTTTACTTTATATACTTAAGGTTGTATCGGCCCCGGATTTGCACAATTTTATGCTACATATAAAACTCTTATTAATACACCATAGGGTTTTAATTATTATCAGAGAAAACAGTTTATTACACTGAAAAACTTTTCCCAGGATATGGAAATCTCTGTTCTCTGTCTATCACTGCATGAGACAGGCGTGATAATATATATGTACTCTTATGTAACTTTTCCTAGCAAAAAATATTACATACCTACGTTCGAACGAAATTGGCCTGCTCATAAAAACTAATGAGCCGGCTTTTTATGTATAAGTAGTATATCATAATAAACAGGTCCTCGTTTGGCCATTTAAGTTCTTTGATGTCAATTATTATTTTTTCATTAATCTATATAGAATAAAGATCTTTGTAAAAATAATGACTGTTTTATATCAATTATAGCTTGAAGACCTTCCAAGACATGTTGCTGTTGTGTAACTACGCTTCAGATCCTGAGAAAGGTCCAAAATATGCAAATAAAAGCGCCATAGAAACCATACTGCGCGTAAGTATTGGCAAGGCTTCGGTTGATGATGAAGACCTCTAATTATGACCTGTGATTTTACGAGACTTCCTATGGTTTTCCTAAAGAATTGGGCTATGCACAGAAGTGCAGGACCTAAATAAAGCGAGGAAAAATAACATAATGACTCCTTTTTTGCCCCGTCGTATAAAAAGGGCATAGCCGTGACACCATTTCTTCGAAGCTATTTAGGCCATTTTCGACTCCTCTGTAACTTGGTCATATAACAAAGAGATCATCGTGTAACTTGTGCTTTAACTATAAATATTAGGAAAAAATGTGCTAAAGCTAAAGCTAAAGCTAAAGCTAAAGCTCAAAGCTAAATTATGTCGTCATGAGTGTGGAATTTAAGATTCAAAATAAGGCCTCTAAATTAGTAGATTAGCTTAGCACGGAAGATTCCCTATCTATATATAATGTCAAGGTCACACCGACTTTGTTTTATTGTGAATGAGAATTTATCGTATTTTTTGCAACTTCGCTTCTAAACCGGTCCGTTCACGATACGAAACACGATTTATTCCCAACAGATCTCACGTCTCGGTCCCCATATGTGGTCCTTTACTTACAACTGAAGCCGAATAAGGCTCTTCTCCCTACATGTCACTTTCATCTCATGGGACATGTATATTTCCATACAGATAAATTATTCCAATCAAATGGATTATGTAAAAGTGAAACAACTAAACAAAGTAAGTATATGTAAAATCGAACCCACGACCCCCGGGCCTACAGGCAAACGCAATAACCACTGGACCACGGAGGCAGTTACCAGGCAGTACCTGAAAATAATAGTTATTTTATTTATTTATTTAATTCATGTACACTTCAAATACAAACAAAAGGACACTTAAAATTAGGAAATTTAGTACAAGGGTGCTACTTATTTCTATAGAAATTTCTTCCAGTAGACCCGCGTAGTTATAGTTAGGAATTTATAACCTATCCTACCCTCTATACATATATCCTCCGTGATCCTACCTATCGAATCGCGTAAAAGTGGCAAAGGGGGAGGTTAGACTTATTTTGAAGTCCTTGTAGGTTTGTGGTTGTATACTTATAGGACGAATATGTTTAGCCGCTGGTAACTAGGACTAAATCTAACTGTAAACTGATTCTATAACTGTAGTTTTTAGGAGAAAACGTCATTTCAGTTAATAGATAGTTGAGCACTGCCATTTAAAAACACCATTTTAATATTTCTTTTTAAGTTGGCGCCAACTCTAGACGACGTCTTCTTGGACTGCTTGTGGGATGACCTAACGTGTAACCAGATGTTCTACCATACTTTGACTAAAGATGGCTTCTGTTTCACCTTCAACATGCTGTCGGCGGAAGAAATGTTCCGGATGGAAAAGTAAGGCCGCTACTTTATATTAACTAGAGGTGAAAAATTAAATAAATGCGTTCATATAGTACAGCGACCGAGCACTTATTCTTTGTAACTTCAATCTGGTAAAACATCAAACATTTATTTAGTTTCAATTTATATAGGTAAACTTTTAAAACTTGTTTCAAATAAAATCATTTAAAACTTTTGCGTTGAAAATGGAAATTCACGATGAAAAAAGGTAAATTTAGAAAGATCTATGTATAGACTATACGAACCTGAACGCAAATCCGTTACCAGCATAGAAATAGGAAATTTCGCGCGTCTTTATTCTACCCAACCCATTTTTTTAATCTATTCTAGGTACGTGCAATTGCCGCTAATCATCTACTGTAAAACATGTTGCAGAAAAAATATTCTTTACCAATAAAATAAAATAAATATTGTTAAGTAGAACTTCCTTATTATTTCAGTCTTCATCAAGAATACTATCACGTAGCTGGTCATAATAAGAGTGCTTGGACTTTAGGAAAGGGATATCCTCCGGGAGAAACGATCAAGACATATCCAAGACGCGGTCCTGTAAGTATTGCATATGACATAATAATCTTTTTTTGCTAAAATACAACACAGTTTAAACATATGGTAATATTAGTGAAAAATATATGAGATTTGAGAGAGGAACATCTTTGACTTCTTTTTCAATTTTTTTTTTTTCTTCATCTTGTGTTATTTTGTACGTAATTATTGTATTATGAATATTTATGAACGTTGGGTGATATTGGTTTCAGAGTTACGGCGGTGTGGAGTTCGAAGTCATTCTGCTGACTGATGTCAGAGATCAGGACCTGGTCTGTCGTGGTCCCGTACAAGGATTTAAGGTCCAAATCCTTAGTTTATACTAAACTTGTATTTATATATCCTATTTTTTGTTTGCTTGTAATAAGGTAACGAAGGTAAGACGGCAGTTGCTCTATTATAATAACCAGTAGCGCTTAATCTAGGACCATCATTAAAAGAGTACTCTGTGCTGAAGCGTTAGCTAAAAACGCAACCAAGAAGCACAACCGAATAAAGAAGACTTCCTATAAATAATTTATTAATTATAGAGCAAGGGAAAAGTAATTGACTAATCATAAAATCCAATCTATTAGGTACCAAGCCAATCTGTTTTTTTTTAGGTTTTCCTCGAAGCTGTAGGTATGTATATGTTTGTTTTGCACTACAGATCTGGCTTCACAGTCCAGCCGAATTACCAAATATGGGCCAGAATTTCTTCAGGCTTCCCATCAAGTACCAGTCGGCTGCTGCTGTCACCCCAAGAGTTACGGATACATCCGAAGGTCTGCGGCCATACCCACCACATAAGTAAGATATTATTGAACACAGATTATGACAAAAACAACTTAAGACAATAAAACCGACTTAAAAACTGTGATCAAACAACATGCAAAATTCAGAACAAACAACACGCACGCTGCGCTATAGGTAGAGTCGACAGAGTAGACAGCACGTTGTCTTGTAGGTACCTACTCATAACAAACCTGCCTTTAACAATCTTTCATAAATATAGCCAAAACAGATTGTGTCCTTAACCGACCGAATAAGCGCAATAACTACCTATACCGTATAGATTAACTATTGAACCGATTTTATTGAATGTTTCGCTCCTTTAGATCGGTTGGACTATTGATGGGTACCTATTCTAAATCTGGCGTATTTCCTGATCTTATCAGTTTTGCAAACCTAAGTGCCAAATAATTAAAAAGATCAATATATGTCTTGGTAAAAAATAAACTTACTTATGCATGAATAGACAAAAAATCCCATTAAAAATGACGAAAGTTCCGTAATGTCCATCATAATATACCTAATAAATTAACTTGCCAAAATTGATGGTATAAAAAAAAAACATCTTTTGTTATTGCGAACTAATTTTTTATTAAATACTAGTTTGAATCGTCTGACCTCACCGAATGCCTAAATGACCTTGGTTGTTATAAAAACAGGTAGATATTAGCACATATCATAGAATGCTATACTAGATATTAGTAATTTAATTTGTTGTAGTAAGTTATTTGTGTTTGCTTACTAACCAAAAGGAAAATTAATATTGATTGATTACCTAGAAGGAAGAAGTGGTCTAGTAAACCAAGACATAGTTAGGTAGGTATTATATGAAACAGATAAAGGAGAAAAAAAACGTCGTTTCGTATCAAGAATTAAAGGAAATCTCAAATAATAGACATAAATGGAAGAAACTCCACCGACAAGAGCCTAGCTCCTAAATTTATGATGATATAAAAATGCCTAGATATTATTATCTTATGGGAGTTAAAAAAAATCTGTTTTATTGTAGATCGATTCACGGATTAATAAAAGGTAGAATTATCAACACGCCACAAAATTGCAAACTTGATTTCCTGTTGACCTAGACATTTGTTTAGAAGCGAGACCTCCATCACACATTAATCGTGAAATGTTGTGTTTTTAAAGTAATCCATTTTTAACCGGCTTAAATAACGAAAGAGGTTTTCAAAATTTAGTTTTTAACGTTCCGCATGTATTAGTGTAAATTTCTTCATCCGTCCGACCGTTTGTTTGTCAATGGGCTGTATCTTGTGGTGGACCATATACCTGGACATAATTCACATATTGTGAACTTACTTTTGAAGCCTGAAGATGTACCTACCCAAAATATAAATGGACTTAGTCGCGTTATGACTACGCATACTTAATGCTCTTAATCAAATACTTAAATTTTTAATAAGGTTTAATATTTAAGGGGGTCTCCATCCAATAAATTTAATTATGTACAAAAAACTGTACTTTTCCAGAAGCAGCTGATAACGAAACTAAACGCTTGGTCAGTTTTAATTCAAATTTCTATATTTTTTTAATGATTATATTTTCATGTTCCAATCAACCAGGCGTAACTGCTTTTTCCCCGAGGAGCGGTACCTGCGTTTCTTCCGCATCTACACCCAGAGGAACTGTGAGCTGGAATGCTCCTCCAACCACACCGCGTACCGATGTGGATGCGTGCCCTTGTACATGCCTCGTAAGTCTATTAAAAGTTGACCTAATGTATGGGGCACAGCAGGCTATGTACAGACTACTCTTATATATTTTCCTTGTCCTAAATATCACTGAAAAACCTAAGGGTGTACACAGACTACAAGCTACATAGGTGAAAAGCATGAAGAAAGAGTTACACAAGGAAAAGCTAGACGTAAAGACAACCCGGTTTAGAAATCTCTGGCGCAAATTCACGAGGAGACCCGACCCCAGATGATGAAGGGGTGGACAAAAAAAAAAGAAGAATGTATTTTCCTTATATTACTTATTATTGGCTCGCTCACATTGGGTTTAACTCATGTGCCGTTTAATACTTTATTTTAGAACTAACTCGTTTTAGCAGTTTTCATTTCTGCGACTTCCAATATTTCTTTCTCTCTCATTTTTGCCATTTTCATTCTTCATATCATTTATGTAGTTGTTTTGGAGCCAGGGTCCAGTCCAGGGTCTGCACTCTTGCTTTTTCGCTTTCACTTCGCCCGTTTTTCGGCATTTGAGAGCATTTGTGTCGTATTTGAGTAAGTAAACAGGCCTATGGGCCACCAAATATAATTTTTTACCAGTACTAAGTATTAATACAAAGATGTGGTCTACTTAAATATTTATTTTACATCAATTCCAGATGGTCCGGAGATGAAAGTCTGTGGTGCTGGAAGTAGGAGTTGCGTCACCGCAGCTCTAGGTAAGCAAATGTTCGAAAAATTGTTATGAATTATTGTACAATCAGTTAAAGATTAATCTCACCAGTCTATCTATAAATCCAATCCAACTAAGCGAAAGTGAGTGTATATTTGTTTGTTTGTTACCTCTTCACGCCCTTTCAACTAAACCAATCTTCCTAAAATCTCGCATACACACAGCTAGGAGTATTGAGAAGGACATAGGGTACCTTTCCTAAGCCTTTTATCTCGGGAAAAGCACTGCTCCCGAAATTCATACGGGCGAAGCCGCGGGCGAAAGCTAGAACTAATATAATAAGAGACATACGTAACTTCTTAACAGTTGTTCGTGTTCTTTCCTGGTTATAATAACTGCCTTTTTTCTTAATCAAAAACAAAATACCTATTTTAAAATTGAAATGTCAAAATATTTTCCAGAGGAGCTGTCCTTATCAAAGTCCTCCCTGGACCCTCGAGCCTCCCGCGAAACCACCGACTGCGACTGCCTGCAGGCCTGCACCGAACTCAAGTACGACGCTGAAGTGTCCCAGGCTGTGTACGACCTCACCACCTACCACAAGCATCCAAATCCTGACATAGCGAATGAGTCGTGAGTTCCAAACTAGATCTTATTTACTTATTATACATGCGAAAGTTTGTCTATCTGTCTATTTGTAATGTAACGCTATCACGGTTGAACTGTAGGACCGATTTTGATGATATATAGTTATGGACCATAGGGGTTAAATATAGGCTTCTTTTGAGCGCGATATAATGACTCCCACGCGGGTGGCGCTGTGGGCAATAGCTAGCAGTGAATGAGTCCTAAAAAACTACCTGGCTTACAAATAATGGAGTAAATATGCATAGTCTTAGTCTTCGCCCGCAACCCATCTTGAAAACTTGAACATTCATTAGTTAGTAGCCAAGACACGGATACATAATCTATTGTTGTAGCCAACATAGAGTCGATGCAAGAGCACCAAATAACTAAACTAAACTGCTTTAAAAATAGCTGTAACATTCAAATATTTAAGATTTTTTTTTTCAATATTTCATGCGTATTTTTTGAGTCTTACCTACAATGTAAAACAGGGGGATTTTATATAATATTCTTCTTCTTCTTATATATTATAATATTTAAATAAATACTTATTTTTTTCTTTATCACAGAACAAACTTATTTATTAATAATGCACTTATGTTAGGCACAAATCGCATTAAAAGTAGAGTTGTCTTTAGCAGCATGTAATTTAATTAGTTTTCGTTTTTAAATGTCATCATTATTAATAAATTATTTTAAATTAATATCATGCTTATTACTTTTATGCATCTAAAAGGGATTTATCGAGGTCAGTCGTTGAGTAATTTCTTATTCAAATAATATCTACTATTGCTGAGATTTTATCCCAATAAAAAAAAATATAAAATGCTGCTGTTGTTTCAGTAATAAACTGTACATATATGAAAAAAGAAACAAATAAACACTGAACGCCTTTCCATGAAATTTATTAAACATGGGATTTTAAGTATCATTAAGTAAATTATCGCAATATCCTAAACAATTTTAAAAACATCTTCAAATCTGTTTGTGACCTTCTGCTATTTTCTCAGGCGTCTACCCTCCGGTCTGGTGGTATACTTCGCTGAAGAGTTGTTCACATCGCTCCGTCGCTCAGAACTGTACGGTGGAGTGGACTTCCTCGCCAACTGCGGCGGTATCATGGGATTGTTCATGGGATTCTCCTTCCTCAGCCTTATTGAAATTGTCTACTATTTCACTATTAGGTAAGAATATTATATTAACAAAGAAGCTCAATAGTCTAGCGGGGCGTGTTTGTAACGATAGCGCGAGACAAGAGACGGCGACTAGGCGGCCTAGTTTGGATTGGTCGCCATTAGTGGCATTTCTATCTTGAGCTTCTCCGTGCTTCGGAAGGCACGTTAGGTCATTGATCTCGGCTGTTATTGCTAGATGGCAGTCGTTAGCCTATATGTCAGATATGCCTTTCTGTACCCTGAAAATATTTGACAATGTTGGCCACTCACACACTCGGATCATGTTCCTAATGGTCAGGCGTCCCTGTAAAAAGAAATTAAGGAGAGAATCAGCAGACGGTAGTAGCCCCATTCTAATAACCAGTAGATACCGCCAAATCAAGACCATGACTAAAAGCTTACCCTTGGCTCTGAAGCATAAACAGCTAAAGATACAACTAGAAAAGACACATTCGGATAAAAAAGATTATACTATCTTTTACGGCTAGGCTCAAGTAAATCCTAGAGGATTTTTTTCGAGATAAAAGGTATCCTTTTCCTTAGTAGGTGCTTTTGACTATGTGGATACTTAATTAATAATAAATCTATTTAGCTGTATTATGCATAGGTTTAAAAACAGAGCAAGTAATTTTCAATCATTTGCGCGCTACGAAATTCTACATAATATAATGATTATTAATTACATTTTGTTTTATTTACTTTCAGATTATGGTGTCAGATCCGAAAGTCATCAACGGTTGTAGCGGAATAATATAATTTTTTGTTAAGTGCCATTTTCTCAGAACCTAAGTTAGTTCTATATTTTTAAGTTTTAACCGACAAATTTTAAATAAAACTTTTAATAACTACACTTTTTGTTTTATTTACACAAATATAAGTAGGTACTTACTTCAGAAACCGAAAATGCAAACATTACCATGCAACAATGGTGCGTTTTAATAGAAAAAATATTTAAAGAGGTGGTTTTATTGAGCTTACCGAAAGTATAAAAAGAAAGATTATTAAATCTATGTTTATGCTAAGTTATCTCTTTATTCCACATTGCTAATTTTTTTATTGTTTTATGTTCTTAAATATCTAGCTGGCATTGTACTAATTGGACTGTAGAACTTCTTCTGTTTAATCATTATTACCTATTTATTTATCTAGAAAGAAACGAAATTTGCTCGTAGTAATAAACGTAAATGTAGTGGTATAACTTTTTTCCCAAGAAACAAAAACTGAATTCAATTTGTTTACTGGGCCCAACTTGAACTTCGTCAAATTAGAATTACTCACGACATCTAGGTATAAGAACCTACGTGTCTACATAATGATTTAATTATAATTATTATGGAAAACATAAGATATATTTTGGACATGGTACTGACTAAAAGGCCAATTTATCCTATTATTATTAGCCCTACAGGTATATATCTTTAATAAATTTTCCAACTGGTCCTGCTTGAACTTTAAGATTAGCGGACTATTGACCAACAAGGCCACAAAGGTTGTTAAACTTGCATATTTGCAATAAATGCAACTTTGCGAATTCAAAATATGTAGTCTCAAAATAGGTAACACATGTATAGATTTAACAACAAATAAAATCATGTGCGAATCATACAATTTACACACACACATACAGCTATGTTGATACTCAAATAATGTCCGTAATGAACCGAATACGAAAACCTGCATGACTGGTGTTTCAAACAGGCGGGCGCGCCTCCTCCGCCGCACCGCGCCTCCATTCGACGCTATGGCGCTCCGCACTCAACTCCTGCGCATCGGTAAATTTTTCTTCATTTATTCAACAAATTATATTCCAAATTTAAGTTTTTCTTTATTCATCTCAAGATATCTAAAATAATAATTGAACAGCGACTCTCAAGACACTATTGTGAATAGTTTTTGTTTTGCGCGTGGCTGAAACCAACTTGTTTACTCGTATATTACCTGATTGTTATTCCATTTTTACCACACTTGCCGGATTTGTCGTCTTACGTCAGTGCCAGTGAAGCCTTAAGTGTGTGTGTCTAACGTCCTTGAGAAAGTGACAGTGGTGCTAATGACCTGGATCCCCGACTGCACCAGGTCTTTGTGATATGTGTGACACAGACTCAAGACATTATAGATTCATGGTACAAGGGCAACGATGTAAGATCATGAAATAAAAATAAAAAAAAAAAACAAAAAATTAACCCGGCCGGTTCCCACCGGGTGAAAGGCGGAAAAAATGGCTACCTCCAGCAGTGGACAAATCATGTTAATTGAATTTAGGTAGATACTTATAGTTCTAGAGCTAGAAATGCGTTATGTAATACAGTTTTCTGTAAATGTAATTTACTTTACCTAGGTAGAGCCTCTAATGTATGGGTACTTCTATATGTTCATATTACTACTTATTTCAGCGCATTTGAGTTATTAATATATTTATACCTACTATTCAATAAAGCTGATTTAAGTTGAACTTGGTAACTTTAGGAATTATCAGTATATATTTAAAATATCCATGAGTTTTATAAGTACCCAAACTTTTGATGAAGCATAGGATTCAGGTCAAAGACTTACAAGTTGTGTTCAAGGCATAAGCATAGCAATTTTTCTTGCATTGCCTTTTTACACTCAAATGTCATAAGTAACTTAAGCATAACTAACCTTTATGTGTTGAAGACCTTGAACATTAAAAGATGTAATTTCAGCGACAAGTACAAAATAACAATGTAGCTATTTACTTTAGCTGTTACCATACATTATTATCTTTCAAACGTCTGCCACTGAGATGTTATTTTTATGTAAGTAAGTACTATTAGAAGCTATAGTCTAGTCTAGTAGTAAATACTCGTATAAATAATCTTTACAACGTGGCAAAAACTAATAATCAAAAAAACCATATACTTCGATTGGAGATCGGCTTATAGTACATAGGTACCACTACGCACGGGTGTGTGAAACTGCGGAGCATAGCTAGTAAAAAATATAAGCAAACGTTATCAAAATAAGTACAGTCTACAAAACTTAAAAAAAACTGCCCTTGGATTAAGGGTGCAATATTATACCTACCTAAGCTTTAGACAAGTAATAATCAATTTTCTATTGGCATTAGACAGTATTTTAAACCTGGTTTAACTGAAGAATATCAGCATCATCCCTCTAGTTAGGGTCCCGTCCTACGACAAGACAGGGTTCGCTCTCTTTTGTCTCTTTTCCACTTCGCTTTACCTTAGACGTCATTTCTGTTCAACCCACAGCTGCTGAGGTAATTATTAAGAACTCACAAACTAACGAATACCAATATAGATATGAATTAAATATATAAACGGAGTGCCAAAGTTCATAAATAACTGCCATCATCCTTTACACACAGGTTTCAATGGCTTGCAAGTTCGCCAGCTGAGCGAGTTGAGGCCAAAGGAACGAGCTGGAGTGGCCAGGCTTAGAGAGATCCTGGAAGACCGCCTGCAGGAGATCAAGAAGGCCAAGACCTGGAAACATGAACGCGTGCTTACTTCTCCTCAGGATACAAAGGTGAGATCTATAGGAATAGTAGAGCGTTACTTGATTTTCGCCCTTTATTTTTTTAATGATAAGATTTTATACTGAATTTAGAAGATTAATGTCTAATGATGTCGACAAACAGATTCATGCATGCCGTATTTTAAAAAACATAAATTACTCACATTGACTTGCATGTATATATTTGAATGTGCCATATTTGTACATACAAATAAAAATAAATTCTCATTTCGTACACGGGCTCGTAATTCGTCTAAAATAGCGTTGCCTACTTGTAAAACATCACTGATGCGTAAAAGTATATTTGGAAGAGCACCTGTTATATATAACAAGTTGCCAATTTCTTTAAAATCGTTGGCAGGTTTAAAATCCTTTAAACGGAACCTTCACGAGCTACTTGTAGAAAAATGTTATTACAAACTTGATGATTTTTTGAAGGACACATTTTAACATTAGTACCCACTTCTATTTGTTTTTCTTTTTTCTCTTCTCTTTTATATTTGTACGCCACATTGGCAAAATACAGAGCACACAATTATAATTTAAGTAGTACTTAATTGGTAATTTTCAGTATTCGCATCCACATGTTATGGTACTTAAGTATGTATGGTTTTTGTGATTGTGATCATTAAGATACCGTGCTGAAGTACTTACTCCTCCACTGTTGGTGCAATAAACATATTGTAAAAAAAATAAACTTGTTTTTGTTAGTTAAAAAATTACTATTTTTTGTTTAGGTACTTTTAAACTTATTTACATCTTTTTTATAGGGCAAAATGATTTATTTTCCAGGTGACAGTGAGAGGGGCCAAGGGGAATTTTCTGAATTTCTGCGCTAACAACTATTTAGGTTTATCTGTAAGTATATCTGTTTAATTCAATCGATTTAAGAAAACGCAAATCAGGGAAAAATAAATAGAAAAGTGGAAATGGAAATCTCTAGTCTTTTGAAAAAATATCTTATGCCCGGAACAAAAGGGATTTAGGCGAAATAAAACAATCAATATGGCTATATTTGACTACCTTTCAAATGTTTTGACTCAGGTAGACAAAAGAAATCCAGTTTGTGCGCTTTTCTGCGACATGACACAGGCGTTTGACTATGTGAGACATGACATATTGTTGGAAAAACTAGAAGCCTACGGAATAAGAGGTAATGTCCTGGATTTGATAAAATCATATTTATCAGATCGTCGACAAGTCACTGAAATAAATCAAATTAATTTTAAATCTAAAAAGGAACAGAGTTATCTCTCAAATGAACGATATGTTAAATATGGCGTCCCACAGGGCAGTGTGCTCGGTCCCTTACTTTTTCTAATATATATTAATGATTTACCACGCATGACTAATCACCCCATGACATTATTTGCTGATGATAGCACAGTGACAATTAAATATAACGACATTAATTCATATGAAATCGACATAAATTCTACATTGAAATCAATAATTATGTGGCTAAAAAACAACAATTTAAAAATTAATATTAATAAAACAAAAATTATACAATTTAGTCAAAGACCACAAAATAACAAAATTGTTAAAGTTTGTTATGACGATAATATTGTACAAAATGTCGATTCAATTAAATTTCTAGGCCTAATTGTAGATGCTAAATTAGATTGGAAAAACCATATAGAAGATCTTAGTAAAAGACTTAGTAGCTCAGCATATGCAATGTTTCGACTCTCTAAGGAGGTAAACACAAAAGCATTACTTGCTGCATATTATGGACTGGTTGAGTCTGCACTCAGGTATGGCGTGATATTTTGGGGCAACTCGACAGATAAAGATGTGGCTTTTAAGGCACAAAAGCGCTGTATTCGAGCAATGTTTGGTTTAAAAAATACGGAAAGTTGTGAACCACTATTTTCAAAACACAAAATTCTGACACTTCCTTCATTATATATATTAGAATTAGGTATATTTGTTAAAAGCAATCAGAAGATATTTGCACATTTATCAGATGTTGTGGTTAGAAATCGACGCGGCGGCGACAGACTGTGTCTGCATCCGTCTACTACAGAACTAATGCATAAAAGTGTTATGTGCATGGCTCCGAAAATATATAATAAAATTCCGAAGGAAATAAGGGAATTGAAGCTAAGTTTATTTAAGTCAAAACTAAAAAAGATTTTAATTGACAAATGTTACTATAATATTAATGATTTCATAATAGACAATTTTTAATTTGATATTTTTTTTAAGTTTTTTGTGCATGTATTTTTAACAAATTATTTTGAAAAGTGACATAAATTATATTTTGACATTTAATATTTGCAAATTATATTTTGACATTTAATATTTGCACACCGAAATTATCGGTAAAAACATGTCGTACAATTTAAATGTAACACCACATTGCAAATACATGTAAATACTTTGTTGTTTGTAACTCACACATGTTTTACGCAAATAAATTTTATCTTATCTTATCTTATCTTATCTTGCCTACCCCTGCGTAAGACAGTCATGATATCTATGTATGTATGTTAATAGAAAAGTGCGCTGTTTCCTTACTTTTATTTTACGAATTAATATTTTATTTAGGGGGTAATTCACTATATGAAATTAATGTAATCCTAGGTACCAATTTTGTCAATTATTTTTGCAGAATCATCCTGAAGTTGTGGAAGCAGCAAGACAGGGCCTTAGCAATTATGGCGCTGGCCTCAGCTCCGTGCGATTTATTTGTGGCACCCAGTCCATACACAAGGTAAACTTATATGTTATGATTTTCATAAGAATTTTTATTGATGTTATTATAAACACGGATCAACTTACGCATATGTATTTACTAGCTGTTACCCATAGCTCCGCCCGTGTGGGACTCGGTTATCCGCCATAAAGTAGCCTGTTTGACCCCTGGTCCTTAACTATATCCATACCAAATTCCATCGAAATCAGTCCAGTGGTTTAGCCGCGAAAGCGTAAAAGACAGACAGACTTTCGCATCTATAATATTAGGAACGGACTTATGTCAAAGATTGCGCGGTTCTATTAAAAGTTAACGATATTACAAAAATACGTCGATCCCTTAACGATATACATAAACTATGTCAACTATGGTGTTTTTCTCTGACAATCACAATTTCTTCAAGTTCTGACAATGGCATCCATTAAAAACCTGAATAAGTCAGAAATTTTCATTTAGTATGTGCTCAACAAATGGACAATTAATAGCTCAATATCACGCCAATCGATAATTTTTTTATTTATTTATTGGGAAGAATGTTAGAAAGGGTATACTTTCGAGATGGTTCCATAGTCATCAGATCAGGATCTGATGATGGAATCATGGAGTTATCGAGGGAACCCTTCAAGTTTTATTGCGAATTGGGTCGTTTTTGATATATTCCATGTCAATAAGGTGAGACGACGCTGATGACGTTTACCCGACTTTCCAAAATGCAAAGTGTTTACAACTTTTTAGTTATAAGGTATTGCGTACTCAAAACTAAAAAGTAAAAAAAAAAAATTGTTTTTGCCAAAAAAACCAAACCGACTTCAATTCCTCAACTAAAAAGGATGAAATAATTAATACATTGTTGTTTAAATATGCTTCATATCAAACATTTTAATAAATTTGTAGTTGGTGCCAATTTTACGAATTCGTTGACTAGCTGCTAGTTAATTAGCATATTTTATGAAAATAACCTGCACCGACTTCAGATTTATTAAAATGTTTGATATGATGCATATTTAAACAACAATGTATTAATTAATTCATCCTTTTTAGTTGAGGAATTGAAGTCGGTTTGGTTTTTTTGGCAAAAACAATTATAAAATCTCCATTACTTTTAACCAACTTGAAATGTTGTTAGCATGGTTATTTGCACCACTGCACCTTCACTGCACATACAAATTGTGAGTTATGTAGAATTCGAACAAGTATAATTTGCCGGGCTTTGAACATTGCAAATCCAAGAACAAGCAAAGGAGAGGAAAACATTCAGACAAAAATCTCTAACTTAGGTGCTAATAGATAAATGTTTTTTCAATTTGTTTCAAGGGTTTAACCGATTTTTTAATTAAAATAATATTCTAAACATACTTTGTTGATTTTTTAAAATAAATAAATAACATGTTTTCGAATGGAGTCGTAAAAGGCTTGTAAAGGACTTCCAGAGGAGAGGAAGACAGAAGATACTATTCTAGTACTCATATGTACGTCTTTTAGACACGTGATGGGAGATCTTGAGAGTGCTATTTCCGAAAAGTAGGATCCACACTTTTCGGAAATAGCACTCTCAAGATCTGAAATCGGGCAGGCCATCTGTCAAATGATTGACAAAATTAAATAATCTATATGGTAACTCATGTAGCTCATTGAATGAAAATATCGTGACTTATACGAGTAAAGGTCTCCTATGATTTAAGACTAATATTGCAACCTTTATTTGATATTTTATTGAGATGCAGTTGTAGGTAGAAATGTAATTATGTCTAGGTTGTTATTACTACGTTTAGTTAAGAAGTTGTAAGTACCATAGAATTAACATGACTAGTTGTTTTGACCCACTTACTTTATCTATGTATACTATACTGAAGTGCCAATGTGAATTAATTGTTTAATGACTTTATATATACCTATAGGACTAATATGGTTAATAACCTGACATATAGGTACATAAAAATTTAAATACGTGTCCTGCCAAAAACGAAGAAAAATGTATTATTGTATTTACTTCTAGGAAAATTAAAAAAAACCCATATTTTACTTACATAGGTAGTTACTTACATAGGTAGCTCGTTGATGTCTTTTCCATAAAGATTAAACTAAAATTATTTTAATACATCCATTTTGGCTTCGCCGTAGTTGGGTAAAAAAGAATTACGTATTTAATTTCGAAATTCTTTGCGTATTTACATTTGGCGTTCTTATAATTATTAATTATTTTCTGAACATCACTTTCTTCATTATCTATCATCATATCCGTAATAAATAATTTCCATTTATATTTTCCAATTAGTTAGTGAGACTATAAGACTACAAGGGTAGTTCATTCACCATTCAGTAAAAAAAATATTTTGTATTATAAATATTTTGTATTATCTTCCTGTGACCTTAATAAGGTCGTCATACTATCGGTAGGTAAATATACCCTACACTACGATCGTCAGTGTTAATACTCACAATATCTAACCATCTTCACAGGATCTGGAAGAAAGACTCTCCAAGTTCCACAGTCGGGAGGACACCATCCTCTACGGGTCCTGCTTCGACGCAAACGCTGGCCTGTTCGAGTCCATGCTGACGCCGGAAGATGGCGTGTTCTCTGATGCTCTGAACCACGCCTCCATCATCGACGGTATCAGATTATGCAAGGCGCAAAAGTACCGGTATCCACATAGAGATCTCAACGGTAATTTGATGACAATATTTTTGAAAAATAAAGTGTGGCAGGGTAAACACTTGGTACTGGAGGTTCAGTATCGTGAATAGACTTACAAAAAAAGGATATTATATTAGTGTTTATGAATTTAGTAATAGAAATCAAAAAAGTTCTTAAAATGCAGTGAAAAACTATTTCTGGTCAATTTATAACCTTAAAAGAATATAATAATAAAAACATTTATTTCTGGCTATTTAAAATTAAAAGAATAATTAACTATGATATACTGTAATCGCATGGTTTCTGTTTAAAGAGTAGACCATACCCTCTTTTCTCGTGAATGTCACAAAAAGCGACCAATGGACAAACAGACGACAGAATTTTGCCTGTCCATAAGAAGTTCCTTCAATCTTGATTATTTTTTGCAGAATTGGAGCATTTATTAGCACACAGCGAGGCCCGAATCAAACTGATCGTGACGGACGGAGTTTTCTCCATGGACGGCACGGTAGCGCCGATCAAGGGACTGAGGGAGCTAGCTGATAAATACAGAGCCCTACTCGTGGTAGACGACAGCCATGCTACAGGCTTTTTTGGAGAGACTGGACGGTGAGCTAAACTCCTTGTTGAAACAGTACGAGCTATTCTGGTGACAACTTGTGACAACATAATCTGTAACTTATATTATGAAATAAATAAATTATAACTATTCTGCTAGCGCCAGATTGAGAGGATATTTAGGTATGATATAAGATTTAGAGATTAAGAGATAGAACCACAGAATTTAGAAATATTAGTTAATTATTATTTCGGATATTTTCTCTGTTCTGTGGATAGAACAGAGAATTAATGTACTTATACTGGCAATAATACGCCGTGGATACGCCTCATCTTGGCTCGTCCCAAACCAAGGTCAAAAGTACTTATTTTCACAGTAAAAGAGTGCTAGTTTTACTGTTACTAAATTATTTTCATTGAACTATATGCTTTGATCGAAAGAAAATCATTTGACTCGCAGATTTTCCAAATAGAGAGTCTCAGGAACGATATATCTATCCATTTAAAGACATAGTCACGTATTTTATCCTTATCATTTTATTAGGGGTACAGAAGAATACTGCGGTGTACCAGGAGCAGCTGACATAATTTGCTCAACCCTGGGCAAGGCCATCAGTGGAGCCGCTGGAGGCTACACTACCGGTCCTAAAGAGCTGGTCACTCTGCTGCGAAACGTGTCCAGGCCTTATCTGTTCTCCAATGCACCTCCACCCCCAGTCGTCACAGCTTCTTTGAAAGTAAGTTCTTTCTTCTAAATTGAACACCTAGAAGATTGATGATTTTAATATGAAACTAATGGGAACAACTTCGCAAGTTTCTAATGTTTAATGATGTAAGAGTAGTTATATATCAACTCTAGCTAGAATCACCTTACTCTGTTCTGGCATCGCCCAACACCAGTCCTAAGCCTATTTCAGGATTGGTAGGCTGTCTCCTTAATACTTAACAACTTGTCTACCAGAAGTCTTCTCGAACAAGTCAAATACGTTCTTCTATTTTACATTAGGAAAAACAAAAGGACGAACTTTAGATATAATAAAATTTTCAGGCACTAGATCTGGTAGAACACAGTAGCGAGCTTCGCCAAAGACTGCGAGAAAATACGAGAACTTTCCGCGAGGGACTGAAGGTGGCTGGTCTGACTGTTGCTGGAGACGATCACCCCATATGTCCAGTCATGGTGGGGGAAGCTGCTAAGGCGGTAGACCTTGCTAGCGGCATGCTCGGTGAGACTTTTTATTTCAAGTCGATATTATTTCTTACCAATGGCTTTTTATACATACCTGCAGACTCCTGCAGTTTAGAAGCACTCATACTGTCAGATATGCCGCTAATCCGTTCAAACACTAACCGCTGCCGTAGGTACTCGTATTTGACTTAAGACTGCAAAAGTTTGCGTGAAAATTATTAGGAAAACAATTTGTTCACCATTTAGTATAATAACCACAGATTAAAGAATGTTATGTATGGTTAATTATACCATTTAGTAAGCTATTGATAGTGTAGCTAAGTATAATAAGCTAACGTCTAGGTAGACCTTGAGCCAAATTCACTTTCTAGTTGATGCGCATTCTTAATGTCAATAACGCTCCTGACTTGACTAAGATTTTTTCAATAGAATTGAGTTATGGAGTGACCAAGGGACATAGGCATTTATTTCTAAAGTTATAAGGTCCTTTTCCAGAGCGTGGCATCTACGTAGTAGCATTCAGCTACCCGGTGGTGCCGAAAGGTGCCGCTCGTGTGCGCGTGCAGCTGAGCGCCGCGCACTCTCCGCTCGACGTGCAGCGAGCCGTCGAAGCCTTCGCAGAGGTGGCGAAGAATGTCGGCATTGTCGGCAAGTAGACGGAATTGCCGACACCACCGCTATTGTCTTAAGTCTAGTTGCACTGCATATACTTTCTCATTTATTAACACTCTATATGAAGATAAAGAGAGACAATTATTAAGCTAAAGAGTTTTTTTTTGTTTGAACGCTTTTAACTCTGGTTCCAAAAAATCTTTGCATTTGATACCCAGATCTTCAGGAAGATTATGGATCGGTTTCCTATCACGGATCCGCGGGTAGAGATAGTTATAATGTAGTTACGACAATTCTACGCGTTTCATATGCGCAAGTTTAAATTATATAGGTATTTCGGAGTTTTTGGAGGGAAAGTAAACTGTCGCTATGTCCGCGCTGTATTTAATTTCCAAAACTTAGGTTTTTTCGAGTGTTTGTGCATAATATTGGTGGTTTATTATTCGCAAAGTGTTCGTGAACAAGCGTGAGTATTGGGAAGTGATACAGTGTCGATTACGTGACTTTTTATCTTTGTCACCAAAATCTCCATGATATAGCTAAGTGAATTTTTTCCACCGCTTCACTTAGCCATCTGACTCAGGCTAGACTTACTTGAATTTTTGACTCGACTGACTTAAGTAGGACTGAAGAAGATTAATAAATTCAAGAAAGGCCTTAAAGGACTAGATTCCATGGCCGTAAAAACTATTCAAAAAAAAAAATAGGTATTTCTGAGCAAAATGCTCAGAAATATATACCTAATTATTTTGCTCCTCATAAAAACTTTAATACCGGGAGGAAAATCTGGAAAATAGAAAAAGATTCTGAAGAAAAAAAAACTGCACTCATAAAACAGATAATAACAATTATTTGTAAGATATATAAGATTATTAAGAAAACTAATATTATTAAATTAAATAATTGTATTCAGATAAATTTCTTGACAGTAATGTTATTTTTATATCACCATGACAACCTTCAATAATAGAGTAAAAAGTAGGTCACTACAGTACTCCCTCCCCAGCGAAGCGTACCGGTGGTTTAGAAATTCTTCCAGATCTGGTTACAAAAGCATAGGTGCGTTTTTTATCCTCTTGTTTCTGTTCAACATGAATGAAAAATGCAGGTTTTAATCGATCTATGGACACATTTACAATCCTTGTTGGCAATTGAATCTTAAAATATTTGTCATATTTCTCAATAACTTGGTATGGACCATCATAACTCGGTGTTAATGGTCGACTTACTGCATCATTACGTATATAAACATGGGTGCAATTCTGTAACTCTTTATGAACGAAAGTTGCTTTGTTAGTATTCGACATTCTTTGCACTTGCGACTTCTTTAATGCTTCTGACAGATAATTCATGAAAGGAGACGGCTTGTCTTGGAATGCAACTTGCTCTCCACAAAATTCACCTGGTAAACGTAAACTACATCCATATAACAATTCAGCTGGACTCCTTCCGATGTCTTCTTTGATGGCAGCACGTAAACCTAGTAAAACAGTAGGTAATTCATGCGTCCAACTATTTGAATTCAACCTTGCAGTTAGCGATGTTTTAAGTGAGCGGTGCCAACGCTCGATCATGCCGTTAGCTTGAGGATGATAAGCTGTTGTGCGAGTGCGTTCAATTCCCATCCTTCGCATCAATGTGTTGAACAAGTCTGATTCAAACTGTCTGCCTTGATCAGTAGTTACAGTAACAGGACAACCAAATCTTGTAATCCAACCGCTATAAAAAGTATTTGCTACTCTTTCAGCAGTTATTTCTTCAATGGGGTATGCTTCAGTCCATTTAGTTGCTCGATCGATCATCGTCAACAAATAACGGCAACTTTCAGAAGTTGGGAGTGGCCCTACCAAATCTAAATGTACATGACATAAACGATCAACATTCTCAAATTTTCCGATGGGTGATTTTGTGTGTTTGTGAATTTTGGTTTTCTGACAAGATGTACAGGCTCTAGTCCAATTGTTAACGTCTTTGTTCATAAATGGCCAAAAGTAACGAGCCGTTACCATTTTTCTTGTCGTCTTTATACCAGGATGACTCAATTCATGTATAGCTAGAAATGCAATTTTCCGAAATTCGAAGGGCAGGTAAGGTCGATTCACACCAGTCGATGTTTCACAAAGAATATTAGTATCAGTGCCAGTTATTTTAACAGGTTTGAAGTCGTAATGACCATGCTTGCGTAATTCGATAAATTCTTGATCATCTTGTTGTCTAGCAGCTAATTTGCCATAATCTATTTGTGATGGGCAACTAATAGTTTCAATTCTGGAAAGAGCATCAGCCACTGGATTATCTTTACCTGATAAATATTGAATCTTTGAAGTAAATTCACCTATGTATTGTAAGTAACGAGCACGTCTCGGAATTTCGTTCTTATTATCAGCTGTTAGTGAATTAATCAGTGGTTTGTGATCTGTAAAAATAATAAGTTCTTGACCTTCAAACAACCGACGGAAATGACGTACTGCCATGTATATAGATAATAATTCTCGATCATACGTGCTATATTTGCGCTGTGCATTATTGAATTTCTTAGAGAAAAACCCCAGAGGTTTCCATTTTCCCTCAACTTTTTGTTGCAACACAGCCCCAGCGCATGTGTCGGATGCATCGCTCATAAGTGCAAATGCTGCATTCGTTGATGGATGGATGAGAAGAATTGCATTTGATATGTCACGTTTACAATTTGCGAATGCTGACTTAGCTTCTTCGGACCACTCGATTACTCGCTTGTCGTTTTTTTACAGTTGTGAAGATATTCATTCAATAACCTTTGGTGCTGAGCGGCATGAGGTATATTTTCTCTATAAAAATTAAGCATACCCAAAAAACGTCGTAGCTCTTGAATAGTTTTCGGAAGTGGATATGTTTTTATTGCTTGCACCTTTTCATCTGTAGGGCGTATTCCATCTTTACTCAATTCATAACCAAGAAAAACAAGCTTGTTTCGCCCAAATACACATTTAGCAACATTCAATTGAA
This sequence comes from Apomyelois bistriatella, assembly GCA_947044815.1. Classification (NCBI taxonomy): domain Eukaryota; kingdom Metazoa; phylum Arthropoda; class Insecta; order Lepidoptera; family Pyralidae; genus Apomyelois; species Apomyelois bistriatella. Next base: position 4,352,718 of record OX345705.1, read on the forward strand.
GACCATATTCATCCAGACGTTTAAAAACAGTCTCTAAATCTCTTCTATGTTCAATTTCACTGCATGATGCTACGAGAATATCATCAACGAATGGAAATGCTGGCAGCCCTCTAAGTACGTTGTCTATGTGACGTTGAAATGTTTGTCCAGCATTTCTTAGGCCAAAACACATCCGTGTAAATTCAAAAAGACCAAAAGGAGTTATCACTGCCGTTTTTTTAATATCTTCTTCTCGATTTTTCACTTGATAATATGCTTGTTTTAAATCAAGCTTACTAAAAATAGTTTTGCCTTTCAGCTGATAAGTAAAGTCACGAAGTCGCGGTACCGGGTATCGGTCCGGTATAGTTACGGCATTAAGTCTTCGATAGTCACCGCATAATCTATATTTTCCGTCTTTCTTAGGAACCATATGAAGAGGACTAGCCCAAGGACTATTTGACGGGCGACATATACCCTGTTCCATCATAGTTTGAAATTCGTCTTTCGCTATCTTATATTTATGTGGAGGTATAGGTCTTGCTTTGGCGTAAATTGGTGGTCCAGTTGTTTCGATATAATGTTCAACTTCAGAGTTGCAAAGTTTACTCAAACCTGGTCTTGTAATATCTGGGTATTTTGCCAATAAATCATGATATGGTTGACCAGTATCAATAGTGCGTATGCTACTCTCTAAACTTGGACTCAAAGATCCAGTTACACTGATATCCGTACATTTGTCAATCAATTTTCTGGAATTCAAATCTACAATAAGATGGTAATGTTGTAAAAAATCAGCGCCTAATATCGGTCGACTGACTGCGGCAATAACAAATCGCCAAGTGAAAGGGCGACGTAATCCTATATTGAGAGTCATGGTATGTTCACCAAATGAAGGAATTGATGTCCCGTTTGCTGCAAACAAATAATTATTTGGTTCTGGCGTCTTCTTTTTTACATTTTTTATTGGTAAAACGGATACATTGGCTCCGGTGTCTACTAAAAAAAATAAACCAGACGTAACATCTTTGATAAATAGACGGTAAGTTGATATTTCTTTGACTTCAGCTCCCGTCGCAGCATCAGCCGTTACTAGTTTTCCGCATGTTGGTTCTTATTGAAATCACAGGGTGATCGGCAACGGTATGCCTCTTTACCGAATTTCCAATGGTAATAGCATTTCGATTGGTTTGGGTATGGAGAGGACGCTCTAGAGCGTGACCTTGATCGATTTTGAGCATAATATGATCCTCTGGAAAAATTAGGACGCGATCGATCCATTTTCAAAGCTGCCACTTCTCTAGTTAAATTTTCAATCATATCAATAACATCATTGCTCTTATTGCAAGGTGATTGCGATGTGGAAGGTGTATTTTGACATGAACAAACAGCGTTTATCTCTTTCATATGCTCGTGCATCTTATCGGCCATTGCAGCTAAAGAATCAAGCTTTGAGTCTTCGCTTACGGCTAGTACCGCTCGCGTCGCAGACTTCAAATGACCAATCCATAACATACGCAATGTATCATCAGGAATTTTGTTACGTGCTAAATCTCTCATGCGACGAAGCAATTGCGATGGTTTTTCATCTCCCAGGTCCATTTCATTTAGTAGCTTATTTAATTGATTATTTTCTGACTCCTCGTAAACAGATAGTAATCTTTTCTTAAGTTCCTCATATCGGCATTTTTCAGGCGGGGACATTATAATATCACTCACCTGCTCAACGTCAGGTTTTTCTAGTTGAGAGACAACTAGACTATATTTGGCATCATCGGAAAGTTTTTGACTTGCAATAATGGTTTCGAATTGTGCAAACCATAGTCTGGGTTTGTCACGCCAGAACGATGGTATCCGAGATTTAATTGTAATGGCTTCTAAGTCTTCTAATATTGACATTTTTAGCAATAACTGCGTGTATACTTAACGCGGCGGTCACCACTATTAAGAAAACTAATATTATTAAATTAAATAATTGTATTCAGATAAATTTCTTGACAGTAATGTTATTTTTATATCACCATGACAACCTTCAATAATAGAGTAAAAAGTAGGTCACTACAAGATTAAATGTCTCTATCATCGAAGAGTTTGTTTATAAATATACGGTTGTATTCACGTTCCTTCCATGTAGAGAAGTAGGCAATGTCATTCATAAGGCATGCTATTGCTTAATGTCACCAAACGTACATATTTCAAACGTTATTAACTTAGAAATACATTTATGCAAATGAAATTGTAAATTTGACTGAACAAATAAATATTATTGTTGAATGGATTGTTTCAATAAAAAATATGTTCTTACTGATTTAGGTACAGTTCATTCGCTGAAACGTTTTTTTCGCTCAAATCGTTTATTTACATAGTCACAATTAATTTCTCATTATTTTCAAGACAGACAATCAATATACATTTGAACGAATCAGCTATATTTTCCTTCGCAGAGCAAACATTCTAATAAGTAATTATTCATTTAAAAAAAAAGTTAACACGTAAAGGGCTGCATTAAAAAAGGGGATCTCCAGTACAGCAGACCCTATTTCTTTGATCTGTCACTTCGACACTCACACCCATATTCTTAAACATTGCCTCATAGGTCGCCTCCACTCAACCTCATTCGAGGACGCCTCAAGGAAGTCCTCCAACTTTCCTTGAAAACGGTATTCTTAATTGTTTCCTTGAGCAAACTCTAGTGAGGATGAGTCAAGGAATAACGTTCCGTTTCATTTCTGTATGTTGGTAAACCGCCTTACTTTTTGACGTAAAGAGAGTTTTTGCTAAAGTTTCTTTTTCAATTTTAGCTTACTGGCATAGATTAATTATAAAACAATAAAATACTTAATACACAAAAAACTTATTACAGTGGGTACTAGTTCTTTTAAATCTGGTCCTCAAAAAAAGTACCTACTTTTCGTTAAACGAAACGTTCGAGGCTTCCTTAAGGTACCTCTTGACCAACCTTATATTTTGACAGTTCGTTCCTCACCTCCATTGAGTAATTTCCTTAAGGTGAGGAAGCTAGTGTCAACTATGAATACCATTGAGGTCGAGTGAGGATGAGTGGAGTTTGAGGAAACGTTTGAGAATATGGGTGTCAATCCATGAATACTCGCGCCGTCGCTTTGTGAAGCATTAGGTTTAGTTCCACTCCAAAATAGCCTAAAGACTAAGAGCAAGCGCGAGCCGACTGTCGATATTCATACAATTTTCTACTTTAGAATAAGGTCAACATAAGGTCTATTTTCAATTGTAGGAAGGCAGTAAATTATACTCGCACACCATTAGGAACACACGGCCGCTTCATGACAGAGCGTAAATGTTTATGGTGGTAGGCTTTGGATCTCAGTTTATCTTCGACAAGGGTTTTCTCCAAAAGAAAGTTTGCAGTAAAACACAATATTGTGTAATAATTTGATCTATTAACAATAACTTATACAAGTAATAAAACACACTCTCGGGATCAAACACGCGGTGCGGTCCACGCTACTTACGTACAAACTATAATAAATTATGTACATTCTTACAGTATAACATCGCTCGGAAAGTGGACTAAGCCGAAAGGGAGGATTGTAACTTATTAGTAGAAACAACATCTAATTAAAAATTCACTTCACGAAAAAATCGCGTTCCTCCGTTGTACTCTGATGTATACATAGCTGCAGTTAGTTATGTGCCTTATAATTATTAAACTTCCATGAGGGGCAGGATGTATACCAAACTTAAGCCTTCGGTACAGAATCAGAAGTTCTATTTTTGAATGGCACGAATAAATAGCGGACGGTCGAATTCGCGCGTATTAGTACTGCGGTCCTAGATGTATTGCTATGTATTAAGATAGAGACAGCGCGATATTCCCATTAGGTAAGCATGTTATGGCGATTTGTTTCTCAGTAGAACGCCATCTATCGTCTGGACAAAAATAGAGTTCACTGTTGTTTGTATTAATGAGTTCATTGCCCTTATTTCGGCTTTGTGTACTCTTTCCAACTTTCATACTTATTGCGACTACAGTGTGTTACACAAACAACTCGGCCTTAAATAAAGCTAAATGAAGATCTTTGTCAATAAAATCAAAGTAATATTACATAAGAAGAAAAAATTAATAATAATTGACTAAAATATAAGTAGGTATAGATAGGTTTTTACTACATATTTCACAGGTTTTCCTTAACAACGCAGCGATTTGATCGTCAAAAATCGCTGCCGTTGCCACTAAATAATAATAATACTTAATATATACGTATATTTAGTAAAAATACAATTATTTGATATAAATACACTTTTCATAATGTACAGTTGGCTGCAGAGAAATCTGACCTCCATGCCACAAGGATCATATTTCTCTGCAGCTCACTGTACTTACTCTTTGGCATCGAGTGAATTGTGTAACACTTAATATTTGTCCCAAACTCCCACCTGACGCTGCGACAACTACCTTACGTTTCGTTAACGTAACTAAATAAGGCAAACTATCTGACTTTGCAGAAAACGACACAATATGCGGTTTTTCATTAGTTGCTTGGGTATATGAAGACATTTTTTTAATTTTCTTAGATGTGCAATGGTATTATAACGAAAATATTTTTAGTTTATCACATTATTGTCGTTTCAATTCGCCAGTATCTTTCAATCTATATTGTGTATGTGCGTGTCGCGGTATAGTTGCATAGTCCCCCGCCCCCCACACACACACATTGGTGCGGCAAGCTTAAAAGTACATTCTAACAAAATATACCTCATGTATGCAGCAATAGGTCACAAGATTGATGTTCCAAATACACACATTTACGCTGCGTTGGTATTGGTAGGTTTATCTTTGTGGTGGACGTGTGATGTTAGGCTAAATTAAGCGCTATAGCATGGAATGTAGAGGCCAATTTACTTCCCGTATTCAATACGTTTTTTAATTTTTTTTTTGTATGTCTTATTTCCAGATAAAAATATAAAATTAATAATACTTCTACGATTTACTACAGTAGTATTGTTTGAAATTATTATATTGACACTTAGGCTTCACACAAACGACTCTCTTTATCCGATCGAGTTTGTGGCGCACAAAAGTTTATATGGCGTGCGCGCTGGACTTTTCGCGCGTCTATTTGTTACTGAATATGATTACATAGGTTTTATTGTCACAGACTAAAAAGTTATTCACGGATAGTCTGTTGTCTGCGTTGGGCCTTAAAGTAGCATTATTTTGTAAAAGCATGAACTGCATTAAAAAATCTACATACTTACTCGTTTTCTACAGAGCCAATTTGAACTTGGAAATGTGCAGTAAAGAAAATATCCGTTGAGTGCACAACACCTGTTAGGAGAACTGAAGCGTATAAAGCAATTAATAAAGTTCATATTTGCATGGAAAAGCATTGGTTGCTAAATAACCGATCGTTTCTAATCTGCTCCGAACGACATTTAAATATGATTTTTATTAACAAGTTCATAAGTTTCAATTTCCTTAATTACATTGTGCCACGGCAAATTGTATACTTCACGTAGGTTCCCGACTTTGATTTCAATGTGCGGTAGTTGTATTCACTCAACAGCTATTTTCTCTTGTTATTTGCACCCCAAGCCCTTACCATAAAACCCTAATATGGCCTAATCACCTACATACGTCATCCTTCCGATGATGGTCTGGATCCATCCGGCTGATGTATAATAAATTGTATACATCAATATAAAAATTAAATTTGAGACGTGGCGAATTCCGAAACAGTAAAAATATCAATCACTAACCAAAGAAGTTTAGAAATGGAGGTCAAACATTTTCTGTCTCTATTAAGTAGAGAATTGAAACCGAGAATCTATGATTCAAAGGCTTAAGCTTCACCACTGCGCAATAGAGATTACTGAAACCAGCTTGCTCTCCATTTGTAATGAGAACTCTTTGTAAATTCCTTATCGTTATTGTGGAGGGTATCTTTCCTTACGAGCTCCAAGATCCTATCGTATATGCCTTCTGGACATTTCGACCAAGACATGTGAGCAAACTTACTTCTTCGCGGGTTTTACAGTGAATAATAAACGTTTCTTCTATTTTCTTCATTGCAGCACGTTAGGCTTTACTGGCGGCCCTGGAAAAAATACATTTTTTCATATAAATACGCAACTAGAATCTAGGAAGGTTTCTGAGAGCTTGTCTTCTTAATAGCGGTTTCTAATATTTTCGCACAGAACTTTCATGAATAAATGTCATAAAAATATTGCCGCCAAACCTTATAAAAGTATAAAAAGTCACCTACAATGCGTCTGGCACGCGAAATTAAAACACATTACATATTCCATTCAGCACCGCTTACTCGAATCGAAACCGATTTGTCTGTAAGAGCACAGAGTTCACACTGCAGAAATTTTACAGCGCGACGGTTAACGGGGTAGACAGAGACTACTACTATAAATATCCATACCATCCTTACATACCTCCCTCGCTTCCTCCACACTCATCACTCTTTATCATACACGCACGCCGATTTCGGGTACTCCTAATGTCTCTCTTTTTCAAAAGGTCTGCGATTTGGTCTCAGTATGTTTTTCGAGGCCGAGCCTGACCGTCTCTCCCAGTCATCTCCGCTTTGTATCATACATGATCATATGAGAATATTTATTATTATTATTTATGCCTATTTATGTCTTTTGACATACTTACCGGGTGGTGGTGTTGTGGTAGTCGTGCTCGTGGTGGTAGAGGAGCTGCTTGTTGATGCCGGCGTTGGCGCAGCCGTGCTGACCGGCTTCTGGAACAACATAGAAAAAATGTACATTATGTTTCACTAGCTGTTGCCCGGGGCTCCACAACCATAGGAATTCCGGGATAAAATATAGCCCATGTTGTTCCAGGGTCTAAGCAATCTCTATTCCAAATTTCAGCCAAATCGGTTCAGCTGTTTTCCCGGAAAAAGTAACACACATCCTTACAAATATTCGCGTTTATAATATTAGTTGGATGGTGGTAAAAATTTCGATTTGTTAAAAAGCTGTTAGTACTATTTAAGTTAAAAAAAATGTATGAGACCTAAAAGATAAGTTAAAAGATAAAAATTCAAATCAATAATCTTCAATCTTACCTTTCTAGGCGTCTAACAAATTGAGTCTAGAAAAAAGGAATAGAATGAAAAATGCCTAAACTAAACTAACCAAAAATCGTATGAACTGTTTCCAGTTTGATCAGGACATTTTAGGCTTAAACCACAAGATTATCTAACAATAAAGATGACTTTGTGCTTTGAAAAACACAAGGCCGCTGGTCCCGGGTGCCACCTAGTAATCGAAACCATGAATAAAGAAACCACGCCAGGTTTGCATTCGGTATCAAAAACACTGAAACCAGGATGCACAGGGTAAATGGACCTTGTAATGAAACTCGCATGATTCTAAGTCAACGGGGAGTAGCCTAGTAAGTTTTGATTACGACACGAAATCGCAATAAAAGGCAGGTCTCAAAAAGTGATCCAAAAACGAATCAGTAAGCGAGTCGCCTTATAACATGTATTGCGCCATCTCTCTTACAGACTTGTTTTTGGATAATATGTAATGTACCCTATATTAAGAAACGTTTGTTAAGATAATAATCTTAATTAAAATGTATTTTGTCTCGTTCTTTCGTTAAATCGCAAGAGTATTAAATTAGTTCTCAAAAAGCCAGAAGAAATTATATAAGGACATTATTTTCTTTCACATGTAAAGGTTTTGTCGTCAAACATATGTTATTTTGTTTTATGTGTCGTTATTCGACTAAACCGAAATTTCGGAAAGGCTATTATAGCCTGCCTATCGTTTTACAATCCATTAATTAGTATGACGTTCACATGTTTACTTAGTCATAAAAAATATCAACCTGAATCAACATTTCTATCACACTATCGCATGCACTTGTCTTCACATACTTTATAGATTTAGATAGTGTTGATTTTAGTCACGGGGCACGGATAGCGAACGATATAGTAAAATAAGTTTTGTTTTTAACCTACTTCAAAAAAAGGAGGAGGTTCTCAATTCGATGATATGTTTTTTTTAAATGTATTTTACCGGATTACTCGAAGACGCCTGGAAAGATTTGAAAAAATATTTTTTTTTGTTTGGGAGGGTATAATTTCCAATAAGTCCCATATTCATCAGTTCAGGATTAACTCTTGAAGTTTTGTATTGGGCATGGGTATTTTTTGATATATTCCATGTTAATAAGGTGACACGTAGGTGAGACGATGCTGGAAAATTTGGCCCACTTTCAAAAATTTGCTAATTTAACGAATTCGTTGACTAGCTGCTCGCTTGTTAATTAGCATATTTCATATACATAATCAGCACCGACTTCAGATTCATTAAAATGTTTGATATGAAGCATAATATATGTTGTTTAAACAACAATTTATTAGTTATTACATCCTTTTTAGTTGAGTAATTGGAGTCGGTTTCGTTTCGGAATTTTTTTAAACATTTTTATTGAAGGCTATTACAGTGGTTTGAGATATAACATAAAACAGCTTTACTTAAAACAATGAGGTACAGAGGTTAATCGCTTACACCTTAAGCGATTAACCTCTGTACCTATAAATTATAAAATTATAATTCCCTAAAGTTACAAATTGCATTATTGCTTAAAACGGCCACTTTTAGCAGTTTTGCAATTTGTAACTATATGGAACTATAATTTAATAATCAAATATGATTAAAATTAACTTCAGATCCAGAACCATAATTACAGCAGAGGGATTTTTGATAACTTGTGTTTTCAGTGAGTAATGATTTTTAAATGACGGTGGCGCTAGTGTTCACCGAGGTATCACCTTAAGCAATCTCTTCCAGTCAACTCGGGTGGATATGTATGTATGGATGATGATGATGTTTGTCTGTACTTACTTGTAACTCTTCAACCTTCGTCTGCAGAGCGTCCACTCTTGCCACGAGCGTGTTGTTCAGCGCTGCTAGTTGTTCTCGCAGCTCCTCACCACTTTTCCTATTAGAAGAGACACTGGCTATCGTCTCGTTGTTTTTTTCGTGAAGTTTCTGAAGTAACGTCTTGATGTCTTCGACGCCAGACGCAGCGGTGGCGGCTTGCGACCGAGCTGTGTTGATGCCCGAGTCGAAGCCTTGTATCTGCAAGTGTTATCCATTATTTTAATATTTCATTGGTTATCGGCAATTAGCTGTGTCACGTAGTTAAAATTGCCCTAGTATTTGTATGTAATTCACAAGTCTAGTATTGGTAAAAAACATGGCTATCAATCACTCAATCTACCAGAGATCAGCCCGTTCAAACTATTTTGTTTTATACAAGGGAGTAGTTTATTTCAACATAAGTTATTACACCAAAGAACAAACAAAAACAAGGGTAAACTAACCTGTGAACCAAAATAAGCCACCGTCTTCTCCAACTGCGCCAGCCTAGTGGGCATCTGGCCTAACGTGGGCGCGGCCGCCAACTTGTCAGTCACGGCCGCCAACTCCGCCTTTGACAGGTCCACCTGCTTGACCAACTCCTGGTGCTGCTGCTCCAGCTTGCCGAGCCTCTGGCTGAGGTCGGTGACGTTCTCGCGGAGCACCTTGGCGGCTGTGTGGCACACTTGTAATGCGTCACCTACGCTTTCGCTGCTTGTGGATACTGCGGAACAATGGAGAATTGGAAATTTTTATTTATTTTATACAAACACCAACATTTAAAATAAGGATTTTCAAATAAAAGTATTAAAGTGCTAGGTTGGTTGTGAGATAATATTTTTAAGCATAGACCGCCTTGTTTGCTTTACAATTTTGTTTGTTGTACAATAAATGTAACTAAAGTCTTTTTACGTTGATTCTGAATTAGATTTTTTACGTTGTTCTTAATTACATAATAACAGGACAAAGAATATCTTAAGGACATAAGGAGAGTGCATCTAAAAATAGCGATCTTTACAGGTTTAACATGCACTCTCTATGTGTGTGATAAGAGGCTTTGTATGACACATTGCATTTTGTTGTTGTATACACAATTTCATACGATAATAGAGCCAGCGGAAGTTATTTAAATGTCTCAATATTAAGCTTGCCATTATACGTATGACCTTTTTTATACCAATGTTACAAATACAAGACAAGGGCAAGGTCAAGAAAAGAACGGCCGAGTTGGTATGATTATGTTTGATGTTGTGCAGAGTTCGGTATATATTCAAATGCCTCGGTTTATCATCATTTTATAATTTCAGTCACAAAAAGTTATCTGATGGATATCGATCATTCCCATCGACCCCCACTTCCATTGCAACTACTAGTGGCCAACGGGAATGGTTTCTCAAGTTTGTGCCGTTGGTCCCCACAGAGGGACAACGCCACAACTTTTTAGAGAACTGTAATCTGGCCGATTTAATACTGTTGCTCAGCACCAAGCGGTCATAAGCGTTCGAGTAACATGAAACTACAGTTGATTGTTTTTAGTAATTTACTTGTCAATAATAATATCAATACTTGACATATAACATTGCAGTATTGTTAATAGCATAGCTTACTGACCACAATTTGAATACTAAGTCTAGTCTAGACTAGTTGTTAAATGCGTGGCAGGTAATTGTATGACCTACAGTGGCTACAGTAGCCAAGGAAGGTCTAAATATAAATATCCGCATCGATATACTATGCCATGCGGAATCGTGGTCACACTACCTCCGGCAGACCTTGACCCTTGATCAAGGCTTTATTGACTTGGTAAATATTTAAATATTTATTTTTTTAGACAGAGGCAGAATTTTGTACATTGTTTGGGTATCTCACTCACGTCTATTTCTATCTTTTCTCTATACCTCTTTCTTGGTCGGTGCACTCTTGCCCGAGTGGTCGTGGTCATAATTGTGAATTACGGTGAGTGCAATGATGTTTCTTGTGATACGGCGCCATGACAGAAATCTTAATATATACCATACTAGCCACCCGCCCCAGTTTCGCATGGGCATAAAAACCTTTCTCTTGAATCACTCTATCATTTAATAAAACCGCATCAAAATCCGTTGCGTAGTTTTAAAAAATTAAGCATACATAGAGACAGAGAAAGCTACTTTGTTTAATACTATGTAGTGATATACATATTAAGATTTCTGTGGGCGCCATTTCTCGCGGACTGCAGCTTTCCGGGTACATTGGCTAACTGAGCATTTAGTTGCAGCTAAATCTGGTTGTTCATCTCACTCATCAATATAGTGCTTGCATTGTTGTATTTGGTGAGGAAGGCGTTGAAATTTTTAGGTACTATGAGCACAGGAAACATACTAGGCTAATTTTTTTAGGCCGTATGCTTGACTGCCAACTGCCAAAGCAATCGACAAAAAAGGAACATTTTATTATTTACTAGCGACCTGCCCGGCTTCGCATGGGCATAAAAACCTTCCTCTTGAATCACTATCTAACCGCATCGAAATCCGTTGCGTAGTTTTAAAGATTTAAGCATACATAGGGATATAGGGACAGAGAAAGCGATTTTGTTTTATGCATGTAGTGATAGTGATAGTGACGTGGACAAGACAACGGAAGCCTCAGGGAGGGAAATCACGATGCGGGTCGCTTTAAACCATAAAGATTGAAAATTATGAAGGGGAGGTTCACGTCACTCCCAGCAACTAGAGTGACAACTAACTCTCTTGAGTAATTTGTATAAACAATATGTTATTTTAAAGAAATTTTTTTTTTTACTAGCTGTTACCCGCGGCTCCGCCCGCGTGTAGGTCGCTTTTCGCGTAACCTGTGTTACATTGAAATGAAATGACGCAACCGAAGTAGCCAGGACATTATTCAAATATAAACAAATATCATGTTTCAGAGTTAAGTTCAAAGAATCTCTTTGTAGACAACATTAGCAGTTCTTCCCTCAGAGGCTAATAAAAATAGATTTTCGGCGCTACTGACCACATACAGTTGTCCATGCGAGAAACATCTTGTTCTTAGGTCGATGCCAGCTGCTTTTAGGGTTTGTCCCTGCGACTTATTTATCGTCATGGTAAAGCATACAGCAACTGGAAACTATGCGTTTAAATTGAAAGGGGTAATTGTTGGGGATGAGTGGTATGCGAGGTATGTACACCGTTTCGCCTGAACCACACCCTGTGAGAATTTCGGCCTACTGCAAAACCGTTACTTTGAGTCGGGTCCCGTTGCATAGTTTAGGCGGAGAAAGATTTCTTAGGAGCATACTGGGAACGCCGACTTTAAGGGTAATGTTATGAGCAGGAAGACCACTTGCAGCCAATGAACTCAAAAACTCCATAGAGTAGTTGGTAGCATCATCCTGATGCACAACACTGTTATATGACGTGTAAATCACTTCATCCCCGACAATTTCCGCCAAAACCTTGAGTTACGGTAAACGTTTCCGAAGCCCGAGATGACGCATGACGCTCGCGGTCAGCGGACAACCGAGACTCTGTGTCAGAAGAAGTTTCTAAAGACCGAGACAATGCATGGCGTTGCCTATCTTCATCGAGTCGCATCTGTCTATCCGCATTCGATTCTTGAGATCAAGCTAACCTTCTGCTTTTAGCTATTCTGGAATGATGCGACAGATTAGATCGTGTCCTCCTAGGCAATATTTAAAATAATTAAAATTCTTTATATAAGGTGAATTTAAATCAAATACAAATATTTTAAGGGCAGATTCAGACCACTCAACTGAACAACTTTCATAAAGAAACTTATGTCGAAATACGAAAAAAAAATTTTGACCTCCCGTACAAATTGAGAATCAGCTGATCTAGTTTAGTATGGAGAGTGGAGAGTGAAAAATAAAATTTCGTATTTCGATATAAGTTTATTTGGAAAAGTTGCTCAGTATGGTGGTCTATATCTGCCCTTGAAATATTTGCAGTTGATTTGTTTCCACCTTATATACGACACGGTCGTATGTTCCGTCAAACAACAAATTCAATTTTCAATTCAAGCAAGACAACCTTACAATAGCAAACCGAACCGTCCATTAACCAAACCAATCAATAGACAACAACCAAAGAACCAAACCAAAAGAACCACAAAGACAAAGACTATCAAATTTTTCAATTTGTTAGTATTAATTTCAATCTTCTATACCATAATGCGAAAACGTAACCATAGCGAGTTGTAAAGTAAGTCAGCGCCATCTATTGAGATTTTATGTTACTAAATTTACAATCAAATTCAATGTGTTATTTTATTAAAATTAATAGGTGCAGTGCGTGTTTTCGTCTTTATTGATATGGATAATATAAAGTAGAAATCCTAGCCTTATCTAAATTAAATTAAACGTAAGTAAACGCATTAAAAGTTTTGAAGCAGTGTTTGAAGTAAATTTTCAATCGACCATAACTTCTCTTTCCCTTAACCGATTTTGACGAAACAAAGTTTTGACAACGCTCCTAATTATATGTAATCTAACTGTGAAAACCGCGTAAAGTAAACCGTTTAAATCCGTTGAGTATTTTCGAAGTTATAACGTACCAGACAGACATACATACATACATACAGACAGACAAAAATCCCAAAAACTGTCTTTTTGGTTTCTGTTACTCTTTTTTTATCGCACTCAATCAGTTTTTTTGAAAAATATTAAATGTACAGACACTCGCATTTTAGTGTCTTATTATATGTATTGATGTAGGTAGTAGTAGGGTTAAGTATTTAATTTCTACATTTATCTACATTTTCAAAGCTTCTGGCAGGAATAGCAATAGGTTTTAGATAAGAAACTTGGTTTAAAACTGATTGTGTACGGCCTGATTGCCATATTGTTACGGTATTAATTTTAATTCCACTAATAATGATCATTAAAATGTTATAAACCGAAAATTAGGCGAATGACACAATTCGTATCACGTAGCCCCAAAATTAATGTAATTATTAATGTGTTGTCTAGTTATACAATGTTATTAATTTCACAATTCATTTTAACCTTAGGATAATGACCCTTAGAGAAATTGATGAAACACAGTTAATTATTACCTGTTAGGTAAGTAAGCTACAAATGTTTGACGTTTTTACAGTAAAATGGACTCCTGAAAATGTACCACTTGGCAAGTCTAAAGTTTTAGAAAGTCAAAGTTAGCGATTTTGGAATAAGTTCTAAAAAAATCTCAAATAAGGTAAAAAACGCTAGACCAGTTAATGCTATTATCAATATAATCATACTTGACTAATCGTGTACTAAGGTTTAATTAAAAACACTTGCGTGATACTTGTAATTGTCAACAGATTCACAGTCAATATGAATAGTAAAGAGGGTTGATATATGCAAAGTACGCAACTACGACGCCGACATTCGGACATTCATGACAAATTATTGTCTTGTCGCGTGGCTCTGATATGCCTATAAAAGCAATATAATGCATATATTACTTCACAGCTGTTAGTTGTACGTAATGGACCTGCCAAATTGCAATATTACGATGGATATAAAATGCATTTTTACGTAAGGGCACAGAATATATAGGTAACGGGATTGAGTGCCTTTCGAATATTTGACATGTAGATACAGATTGATAATTGTGCAGATATATACAGTGATTTTGTTTATGTCAGTCCTTTAAAGTTAGGTTATTGACCCAAAAAGGTACAGTAGAGACCTATTTGAGTGCTCTACCTCCACCACTTTACATTTCCTAGTAGTGGCAGAGTTATCATTATCATTTCATATACCTTAAAAATAACTCTTATAAACCAGAGTAGTTGAAATTTTACGACGCGTCAGTATATAATTATACTAGCGACCCGCCCCAGCTTCGCATGGGCATAAAAAACTTCCTCTTGAAGCACTCTATATATTAAAAAAAACCGCACCATAATCCGTTGCGTAGTTTTAAAGATTTAAGCATACAAAGGGACATAGGGACAGAGAAAGCTACTTTGTTTTATACTATGTAGTGATATGTATACAGGGACATCCATTATTATTATATATTATATATATATATATATAAAAGAAAGTCGTGTTAGTTACTCCACTTATAACTCAAGAATGGCTGAACCGATTTAGCTGAAAATGGTCAGGGAGGTAGTTTAGAGCCAGGAGAAGGACATAGGGTACCTCTCATCCCGGGAAAAAGCACTGTTCCCGAGGGAGGTTTACCGGGGCGAAGCCGCGGGCAAAAGCTAATAATAAATAAAAAGTTTTTATTTCGTGAATCTTCGTGAGCGTAAGTATAAGTACCTAAGGTTCTAAGAAAAATGAAGATGAATTGTTTTGCAATTGCAATACTTACAGGCCACTGCCTATACTATCATTAACGGGTTTCCATCAATTTCTCCTATAAGGTATAGTTTAAAAGTCACGGCCGATGAAATTAAGGAATAAACCACTAATTTGAGTTCCCCGAGGCAACATAGAGCAGATAACTTTCTACCATTATGGATTGCCATTCGATTTCATAGTAACCGGCATCTCTGGCTTAGTCATAATTATTCGGCGTGGGAGTACGACTGGTACTACGACACTAATCGGGAAAGCGACAACAACAATGCAAGGATAGTGTATCCGAATGCAGATAATGAAGCCTACGCATGTAATTCCATTTTAAATATCCTGCGCTGAAGTAGGGGTGCTATAACTTTAACATGTGGTATTGAAAAAGCAGGAAAACGAGCAGTTGAGACCGCCACAGGGATAACACAGCACTTTGAACGCCGAGCGGACCACCGGTAACCGACAAATAATTAAAATAAAAACTATTGTCTGCGACTACGGCATTCTTTACAGATTTAGATATAGATAAGTAAATATAAACTTTATTTGTTCATTTGTCACAATGTAAAAAAATAAAACCGTTGCAAAACTTTCAACTAACCGTGTGGTCGCAGAATGGAATAAGTTTTGTTTGTTAGTTATGTATGTTAATAATGCACTTTCAGAGAAAGACCGTGTTTACTCCAACAAAAATTCTCAAAACGAGAAGACGCACATTAGCTTCAAGCTGCTCTTGCGATCTACAATCAATGATAATAATTTCTAACACCGTACACATAAGTACAATAATATTCCATTCAAGATAAAAAAAATATCCTATATGCATTTGTGTGCCACAGCAGCACAACAGGCTGCTAGTTTGCAGCTGTTCTTTTCGATCCGAACAATAGAGATTGTTGTATGTAAGATGTGAGACAGAGAGAGAGAACTTTTGAACCGATTTTGATGTATGTATAGGAGCTTTGTTGTAAAATCTAACTTAACCAAGAATTTCCCTTACTTGATGTACTTTTGCAACTCCAACATATCCTTATTTATAATATGAGGCCAGATATGCAATCAGTTTTAATTGCCTTATCAATCCTTTAAAGGATTGTTTATAAGTAAATTGGTTTCACCCTGACAGGCAATAAAAAGTTAAATCAAGTATTGCTGTTTTCGGTACCTACTGTAATCATTACGAAAAATAAATTGAGTAAGAAACCTTGAGAATTATGTATGATCTAGGTCATAAGCTTACAAGATGCTCCTGGTAAATCATAATGGTTCGAAGTTTCTGATGCGGATTTTTCATAAATATTTTTGGCCAAAGGATAAGTTCAGCTATACAAAGAGGAAATGCCACTTTTGGGTAGTTTACCTTGCGATGTCAGTGGCTTTGATATTTTATTTAAACCAAGAGCATTTTTAATTTTTTTGTGGAAACAAACAGTCATGGAAAACTTCGAGCAACACAACTTCCGTTCTAGTACGGAGGCCGTGTTGCAGATAGAACATGATGACGGGGAAAAATAGAATATGTTTCTGTCTACATACAAGTGAATGGTATGACGTTGAATACATGCAACTTTATTTACGACATTGACATCGGATGACCTTAATACCATTCTAGTTACTTTGTGCAAATAACATTAATTATTCTACAACGAACCTCTGTCCATCTCATTTCGAAGGGAGACAATTTGCCGGCGAACATCAACAAAGAGCCATAACACTGTTGCTGCTGACACGACGCACACACATAGTGCTAAAGCGGCAGCGAGGCGGATAAAAGGGCGGGAGCGGCGGCGGCGAGTTGTGCGACGTCCCCAGGGTTCCCCTTCGTCACTCGAAGCGGACAGTAAGCGACCGCCTCGCGAACCTGCGCCTCCTACCAACGCATCTAGCTCTCGTCGCTTCCGCATCTTCTTGCCGACCCGCAGCGGCACTGCCGCGTGTACCGCGCTCTCCATACCGCACAAGACCGCTACCTCGCACGCATCCGCACCACAATGTCACCACTACCTCACTAACACTTCACTTTTACTTTTGTCAAACACGTGTGCACCTCGCGGCGACAGTATCGCGAATGAGCAATAACAATGTGTAAATAAAATGAGCAGATAAGTCGCTACGTAACTGCTAAATAGATTTGAGTACAGGGGCGATAAGTATGTGATTGCAATTATCTACGTACGTAGGCACCATTTGTCAGCACATATAACCTACTGTTTGTTTTAAATTGCTACAATTACTTAGTAGCAACGATGGAGTGTTTTTCCGCTTCTTCACTATGAATGATATTAAATGGGACGGAATATCATTGAATTACACTAGTGCAATGTCACAAAGCAACTGGATAAGTGCAAGCGGTATATTGATCAAATTTGTCCTTACATAAACATTTTGCTACTCATATTTAACTACGAAGTGCTACTTAAATATATTCCTATAAGTAATAAGAAATGAAATATTAGGTAGATATTCTTTTAATCTAATGTAAAAAAGGACCATTTCTTTTAATTTCTTATTACAATAATCTAATCACTAGAAAAAAAGGTTTGATGAAAATATTGTTGTTTTATGTTTACTGTCAGATTTTTCAGGTAGCCTAAAAGCATATATATAGCCTAACGACGGCTATCTAGTAATAACAGCCGGGGCCACCTTCCGAAGCACGGATGAGCTCTAGGTAGAAATACCACTATCGGTCACTAATCAAGCTAGAGCTAGAGCTCTCTCTCTCTATCAATACATATAATAAGACACTAAAATGCGAGTGTCTGTACATTTAATATTTTTCAAAAAAACTGATTGAGTGCGATTAAAAAAGAGTAACAGAAACCAAAAAGACAGTTTTTGGAATTTTTGTCTGTCTGTATGTATGTATGTATGTCTGTCTGGTACGTTATAACTTCGAAAATACTCAACGGATTTAAACGCGGTTTATACAGTTGGATTCCATATAATTAGGAGCGTTGTCAAAACTTTGTTTCGTCAAAATCGGTTAAGGGAAAAAGAAGTTATGGTCGATTGAAAATTTACTTCAAACACTGCTTTAAAACTTTTAATGCGTTAATTTGCGTACCTATAAACAAAACCGATTTGAAATTTCGGCAGTAACAAGCAAAGCATGTTGGTCTATCTGTAGAGGTCGCGGATCAATTCTTTAAGGAATGGGTTCGAATCCTGCTAGACATCACTTCTTTTGTTTTTACCCTTTTTTTGTTTTGTATTAATTTTTTTGAAGTCTATTTTTTTTATATTTTAGTAAAGAAATATTTCTAGAAAGTAGCTGGATCGAATCCTGCCACAAACAATAATTTTCTGTTTTCGTTTTTTATTTGTTTTCTAGAATTATTTTCTTACTTAGAGAAAGCTCTTAGCGTTAATTCCGTTAATATAAAAGTATTTTGTACTTATCTATCTATACATATAATAAGACAGTAAAAATCGAGTGTCTGTACATTAAATATTTTTCTAAAAAACCTCTACGGGGCAATTAAAGAAGAGTAATAAAAACCAAAAAACACAATTTTTGCAATTTTTGTCTGTCTGTCTTTCTGTCTGTGTGGTGCGTTATAATTTCAAAACTACTCAACAGATTTGAACGCTGTTTTCACAGGTGAATTACATATAATTAGGAGCGTTGTAAAATCTTTGCTTCATCAAAATCGGTTAAGGGAAATAGAAGTTATGGTCATTTAAAGTTTACTACAAGCACTGCTTCAAAACTTTTAAACAGTTGAATGCGATTTACATAAACGTATTTAATTTAGATAAAGCTAGAATTTCTACTTATATCAATAAAGACAAAAACACACTGCAGTCTCTATTAAATTTTAATAAAATAACACATTGAATGTTTGTGGGCGTATGATTTAGTTACCTAAAATATCAATAGATGGCGCTGACTTTATTTTAATAGCAGATTGAAATTTTTCCTTACGGCAGCAATTAATTCTAATTATTTAAAAAAAAAAATTTGGTTGTTGATTTAGTACTACTGGTTGGTTTGTTTATCGGTCGTTTGTTGTGTTGTATTGTAAGCTATTTGAATTGATTGGTTGGTTTGGTTTGGCTTTGGTTTAAAAAATAATCAAATCTGTGTTTGACGGAACATACGGTCGTGTCGTAAGGACTAATTTATCTGACTTACATACATACATATAGTCACGTCTTTATCCCATACGGGGTAGACAGAGCTTAGGGCCTTAAGACCTTAGACCACGTTTAGCATGATGACAGTTGAAACAGGAAACCAATAGTGATGGGTTGCTAGCCGCATCGCCTATGTTATGATTCCCCCATTCGCCGATTCCCTCAGTCGACTTTTACGGCTTGCACGGGAAGAGAAGCAGCTGGTACATTCTATGTTTTTCTTTTTCTCCCAGACCAGCATGAAAGTGAATTTATCTGACTTATCACTATTTATTGAGATTTTCTCCACTTTTCACGCCCACTAAAACTTTGGGAGTGGATTTTAGGTCCTAATGACTCTGTAATAGGCTGCGTTTACTCTTTTAGAGACAAAGATTGATAGTATGAATGTTAAGGGCTCCTTCTTCTGAAATACGTAGTTCGTAAGCCGCGTAGTCGCGGCGCTCACTCATTTTGTAGGCATTTAGATATCATATTTGGGAAAATAACACTACAACATCTACTTCAGCGATTTTCACTATATAAATACTTTATTTAAAGGCTGGTATAAAAAGCAGGACAATAAGTTAATTATTTTAGGCATAGTATTGCAAAAAAAATTCCAAAGGAGGTAACTTTGATTTTTCTATCGAGCGAATTTTGTCTGATATTGTTACTGTTACTGATAGCGAATTTCACTCTGCTAGATCCTCAACTAAAAACATATATTTTTTTTCAGAATTTTACGACTGTTTAATACTGATACGGTATTTGAGAAAGAAGTGGCCCTAATATATAATCGTAGCAATGTAATGGCTTTATAAAATTGGCACGGGAAAAGGATACAATAGAATTAACTATAGGTCTGGATAGTTGTAGTTTCCACAGGTTACGCGAAAAGCGACCTACACGCGGGCGGAGCCGCGGGCAACAGCTAGTATATATATATATATAGTGTAGTGTAGAGCTCTATAGATAGTGGCAAGCTATTGTTACGAACACCCACGCCTCGCCAAGCAATCGAATAAGAGTAGTCGAATAAGAAAACCATACTAATAAATATAATTGCTGTATGTAAGGATTGTAGCCAATGGAAATATCTAGTCTATGACGACAGGCGTGATACGTATGTACGAAATATGTAGAAAAATAAATTCATTAATAATAGACTCATTGCTAATGTACAATCACAATCAATATCCATCGCCAAAGCCGTCCAGTAAACCAATCAACCTTGATATTGTGAAGTACCTGCCAATTATCAAGTTACCAATTAGAGAAGCATCGATTTACCGGTTTTTCACCATAAACTGTGTAGGATTTTACTAAAAATAGTTTTTGGCCACAATTCACAATCAAGAAGCAGCGTTAATAACAACTTTTAACTTTCTAAAGGCCAGCGAAGCGACTCTCTCAGACAGATTTCAGTGCAAACTACACGTCATGCAGTGGGACGAAATATCTACAAAGAAGAAAAACAACAATCTACGAGAAAGAAACTTTATAGTTCCAGTTTTAGAATAAAATAATTCTTAAACGTTAACAATTGCCTTAGGTAGTTAAAGGGTCCGAATGCAGATGAACTGAAAATAGGCAAAGGCAAACCTTAAAAATGAAATGAAAAAGAGATTAATAAGATTCGCCTAAAGATGCTACTTACAATATACCTACTTGCTTATCACAATGATAAGGCATTGTTACATAGTCAAATATGTAGGTCAATACTGTAATCCAGAAATTCAGATAAGTCACAAAAGCAGTTGCGAAAGTTAAAGGTTACTGCGACATATCTTATTGTTTAATATAACTCAGGTGAAGAGTTTGTTAGTTTTAACAGCTTTAATTCTGGAATTACCAAAAAAGTTTTCAATTTGATAGCCCAATTATTGTGGAAGAATCTGGTTTAGTACGAGTACATACGCATAGTCAAATAGTAGGTACTTTTGAAAATTAAAATTCAGCAGCGATTCAATTTTTCTTATATATACTACTGAGTAGGCAATCAGGCCTACGGCCCACCTGATGGAAAGTGGTTACCGTAGCCTATGGACGCCTGCAACACCAGGAGTGTCATGAGCGCGTTGCCGATCCTGAAGGTTTTTTTTAATATGCAGCCGTTACACGATAATAGCCATTTATCGTCTTTTGTCAATTTATAATCGTACTAGCTGTTCCCCGCGGCTTCGTCCCGCGTGGGACTCGGTTATATCGCGCCCAAAAGTAGCCTATGTTTGACCTCAGGTCGTTAACTACATCCCTACCAAATTTCATAACAATCGGTCCAGCAGTTTAGCCGTGAAGAGGTGACAGACAGACAGACAGACAGACAGATAGAAAGACAGACAGACAGACAGACTTTCGCATTTATAATATTAGTATGGATATGGAAGTATGGTAGTATGGATGTCTTGAGATCGGAACAATGCTATACTAAATTACTTACACAATAATTTTTCCGTGTTTTGATCTTTTGTTTAGTCAGTCTCATTTGTAAAAATACCCAATTTATTTGTAAATCTTGGTAAACGTTTGTTATCAGTACAGGTAGGTATATCCCTTCAGATCATGTTTATAGATGGTGTGGAGCACACCGTGTGGTATGTGGTGAGGTATTAACGATTGTCCGTTTTATGTACTACTATGTAGGTACTACTGCCTGTTTTCGATTAGTTTGAAAGGACAATGGACATCTTCTCTTGTAACTGGTTAGGTAAATTCGGTTACCAAAGTGGACGATGGGGTTTCATTATAGACAAACAATTCCGTAATCTCAAATAGAATTAGATACGCGTTACTAAGTACTATTACTAATTCTGTGGCGTTACTAAAAACTTTTGTCATTTTCATGTGTTAATAAAAAAAGAGGCATTAATATTATTTGAATACTTATTATTTTTATAAAACTCAAGGAAAAACAATACTTGCTAAGACGAATACATACTTATATTTACTTTTTACTAATGAATTTGTTATGTAGATATTATGTAGTAGCCAAGTCAGGTCAGGGACACCGCAAAGTTTGTGATTTTCGTTTTCATTAGCTAAAATTGAGTATTCGGGCGTAAGCCAAGAGCCTAATAAAATATTTGCTACGGGTATTATCGACCTACGACATGGGTGCAGTGAATGAAACCGACGCATGCGCTGTATGCATGCGACAATGCCTCTACGTACTCATATTAGACCCTACACTACCCACCTAAAACAAAAACAATTTTACGAAATCGGTAAACAGGCACATACTAGTTTTACATAAATATAATCGAAGTGTCGAGAAGGAAACAGTAACTAATATAACAAAGCACTGTAACATTCATCACATAATCCAATCACGATAAGATAAGCGCTGACGAATGGTGCCTAGTGCCTGCTATAAATATAGTTTATACACTACACTCCTCCCTTCGGTAACATACGGTTAATTCACTATAGGACGCAAATGTTGTTCTTTTTATAAAATTAGTAAAACATTGAGCACAAGGGTCTCTACGAACGTCACGGAATGTACTAGAGGTGACGTCACAGAGGCGCGGCGACGCATGCGTGGGGATCTCCGTTTGGGGATATAGGGATGCTAGATGAGACTTGCATGAAGGGCTGCTTGGGCTTTGTTCTAACTGGGGTGAGGGTGACTAATATTTATAGTAGGGGTCAGGATTTTGTAACTATTCAAAAGGATTGACGACCTCTGCCGCGTAATGGTTATATTTTGGTTAAATAAAATTTCGAAGTTATAAAGCTTCGACGCAACAAGGAAAATGCTAGGATATTTGTTAAAATAAAAACCTACTTAAATAATGCGAACGTCGTGAATACCTTTTTGACGTGACAACGTCTTAAATTAGGTTGCGGCTGGGAGTCACTTATGAAAAAGTGTAACGCTCGGTAACGTTACGATGCGCTCACAATGAGAGCGAGTGAGAGGCACGCGTCCCCTAAGAGCGAGAGAGACAGACTCAAAGTCGTTGTCACGTAAAACTTTCGCCCGTATACCGACTTTACAGGCAACCAATTTTTTTTTTACTATTGTGCAACCTCATGAAAAGCGGTTACCGCCGCCGCCGTTACGCCAGGGAGGTAGTAGTATTTTTTTATATTTTATCTTTGTTTGAATAAAAGCAAATTGTAAACTTAACATCAATCTCCACAGTTTGTCCTAAACTTACAACTACGTGCCAGATACCTTCTATTAATCTACCAGGTACCACCAACATGTCTTCAATGCAATGCAGAAGAGCCAAATCTAGTCAAAACTATTAAGAAGTTCTTAGCATATTTTTGTTGTGTAGCTCAAGACAATCTAACAATTACTTTGTTACTCCAAATGTTTGCCACTTTGATGCAAACACTTTTAGCCATGTCATGTCTCAATACCCAAGTGGCAACCGACTGCCAACGAATGTTATGGGCTTGGTAAGTGAGGAATTAAATACCTCATAGGGCTAAAAGTCCTGACATAAAAAAGCTATCTATATCTATCTATACTTATAATAAATCTGTATATAGGTCAATTCTGTACATGAAATATATTTTCAGAATAACTATCAGGGGGTGATTAGTGATCGATACTGATGCCAAAAATGCAATCAGTAAAATTTTTGTCTGTCTGTCTGTCTGTCTGTATGTTCCTTATAGAAACAAAAACTACTCGACGGATTTTAACGAAACTTAGTACAATTATTCTTCATACTCCTGGGCAGGTTATAGTATACTTTTCATCACGCTACAATCAATAGGAGCAGAGTAGTGAAGGGAAATGTTGGGAAAACGGGATAAGTTACTCCATTTTTTTAGCTTTCGTCGCGTGTACAGTCTTAATGGTTAAAGTTACATAGAAATCATGTATGACGGAAATGCAACAGGATATTGCAAAATTCCCACGGGAACGGGAGTTAGCGGGAAAAAAAACTTTTGTATGAAAAAATCTAAACCGCGTAAGATTGATGATTGAAACTTGGCATGCAGGTACCTTAATGAACGTAAAACTTACTTGAAACGCGATATTGAAAAATTCCCACGGGAACGGGAGTTATTTAGAAAAAACTTTTGTATGTAAAAATCACGTAAGACAGATGTTTTCAATCTAGCATGCATACCTTAGTAAGTATAAAGTTTAGTTATGGCTGTATTTTGAAAAATTAGCGGGTAAAAAGGAACAGATACCCGAGTGAGCAACCGGAACGCGACAGACGCGTGAGGGCAGACGTCGTTGATGGTCGTATTAAATATTGAATTTTGCGGGCGAACTTTGGGCGATTACTGTTTCATTTTCCAGGCGGACGTTTCACGGCTCTTGAATAATCTTCTAATTTTCTTTTGTAATTTCTAAATTTTGTTTAAATAATTGTAGGTTATAAGTCTTTACGATGATTTTTTGTTAATTTTGTACGGAACTCTTCGTGTGCGAGTCCGACTCACACTTGGCCGGTTTTTAGTTTTTATGTGGTCAAACTTTTACTTTCATACCGACTGACATCCACATTCTCACCTCTGAATTCCAGACGAAAGCCTATAGGTACTTTAGGGTTAGCCTCCACTGATCGTATTTTCCTAAATTTATATCAAACCAAATTATCATAAACTAATAATCTTTAAATTAATAACAATTAATTATTCAACTGAGCTACTTATACTATAACCTCATTTAAAAATAATACAATTAAGCATTTTTAACCTTTATCCCACACATACAAAGATCTCTCTATTATAACACGCCACGCGGACGAAGTCGCGGGCAAAAGCTAGTAATAAATAAATCTTACTTACTGCAATGGCTCGATGACCCAAAGTGGATCCGGCCTCCGACACAATAGCTCACCACTACCAGAATAGGGATTTGGCCACCCCTTACCAGTCAGCTCTTTAGAGGGCTTCTGGGTCTCTGCACACTTCATCTCACTTGCGATACCTCGACAACCCATACCGGCTACTTTCCAGTTGGCTGGGTGGAGAGGATGGGAGAGGATTGGGCAGTAGAGAGTGTACATGGGAAATAAATCTTACCTTTGGCTATTTCTATCCTCATAACAGACACCTGATCGTACAGTGCAGCACATATCCATGTTAACATAAGCAGCCATAGTAACAGTGTTCCTCTTACAGCCCATCTCAAGGCACAGCGGACCTCTGTGCCAATGTTAGGTTCCTGGGTCTTGGACGGGCCTCCGCGAGTACGATCACGCCTGCAATGTAGAATTATATGTACAGGGGGCTACATAGAAAGTGTATAACTTTCTATGTAGCATCATTTACAGTCCCACTTACATCTAACTTTATCTAATCTAAACTAAAGTAATCTATCAAAAAAATTTAAGAATCTCATGATAGTGGAAAACGTAAAGGATACTTTAATACTTAATAGTATAAATGCTTGAAATTTGAGGTTATCAAAACATAAATAATCAATATTATGGTAAATATAGAACCTATTCATTCACATTCTGTGGCGGCACGTACCGACCTCTTCAGAACATGAACTCGACACATGAAAAAGAAACTGCGAATTCAAAAAGTGTTGTGTCTTCTGTCAAGAAAATCCAATCTATCATTATTAATTGTGTAGTCAATTTATTGTGAAATAATAGTTAGAAGATCAAAATAAATAGCGATACATAAAAAGCAGACTCGTATTCTCATTCGCTATATTGGTGACCTAAAATTTTATTTACAACGACGTGAAAAAAACTTAAAAATGAGCGTTTCGTCAGAACAATTTTCAACAAACATCTGTTCTATCGACCGCCTCATCTTCTTACACATCAAATAATTATTATTATTTATTTAAACAAATTAGTGAACTACAAAAGGAAATAGCCCAACTCAAAATTAATCAGCGATTTCGTGGACGCAGTCATTCTCAAGAAAGATTTCAATCTCACAGCCGCAACGGAAGCCGAACACCAGGTCTATGTTGGTATCATGACAACTTTGGTGAGAAAGCACAAAAATGCACACAGCCATGCAATTACTTAAAAAACACGCAGGAAAACTCCAGCGGCAGTCTGTAACCGCGACCGACAACTGCCTAGTTACACCCACGAGTCGCCTCTTTATCTCAGATAGAAAGACAAAAGTTAAATTTTTAATTGACACAGGATCTGATTTGTGCGTTTTACCACAACGTTTCTTACGTCAATCTAGACAACCAGTTGACTATGTTTTAACAGCTGCAAATGGAACAAAAATAAATACTTTTGGAACAATGACTATGCATTTGGATCTAGGATTGAGACGAGACTTTTCGTGGAATTTTGTTGTTGCTGACGTCGAAAGACCTATAATTGGAGCTGACTTTATCGCACATTATGGCCTTTTAGTCGACTGTAAAAACAGACGTTTATTAGATTGTACTACTACTCTCTCATCATTTGGCACAATTAGAGACTGCAATCAAACAAGCATCAAGGCAATTACTGGTAATACTGTTTTTCATAAATTACTAGATAAATTTCCTGATTTGGTCAAACCTCCTGGCATCCATCGAGAAATCAAGCACTCTACCACCCATTTCATTAATACTTCCCCAGGACCTCCAGTTTTTTGCAGACCACGCAGACTGGCACCTGATCGCCTTCGAATTGCGAAGGAACATTTCGAGGATATGGTTCGAGATGGCACTGCTCGCCCTTCAAAATCACCTTGGGCCTCAGCACTTCACCTAGCACCTAAGAAGAATGGTTGGAGACCTTGCGGCGACTATCGTGCATTAAACGCCCGCACTATACCAGACAGATATCCCATTCGTCACATTCAAGATTTTTCACACAGACTATCTGGTTGCACTATATTTTCCAAAATTGATTTACTAAAAGCATATAATCAAATTCCTATGGCTCCTGAAGATGTAGCTAAAACGACAATTACGACACCATTTGGATTATTTGAGTTTCCGTATATGCCTTTTGGACTCAGAAATGCAGCTCAAACCTTTCAAAGATTTCTCGACGAGGTACTACGTGGCCTAGATTTCTGTTTCTCATATTTGGATGACA
This sequence comes from Apomyelois bistriatella, assembly GCA_947044815.1. Taxonomy (NCBI): domain Eukaryota; kingdom Metazoa; phylum Arthropoda; class Insecta; order Lepidoptera; family Pyralidae; genus Apomyelois; species Apomyelois bistriatella. The sequence goes on from OX345705.1 coordinate 4,379,976, forward strand.
TTTTAATATTTTCCAGAGAAGAATCACAACACCTGGAACATCTGGAGCTTGTATTCAAAAGACTTGAGACATATGGTCTACGCATCAATGTTGGCAAATGTGAATTCGGCATAAATGAAGTAACTTTTCTCGGATTCCAGATCACTGAACAAGGTACTCATCCATTACCAGATAAAATTACAGCAATAAAAGAGTTTGATCCTCCAAAAACGGTTAATGGCTTACGCAGGTTTCTCGGCATGCTAAATTTTTATCGAAGATTCATACCAAATGCTGCCGACGATCAAGCCCCACTACATGATATGCTTTCTGGTCCTAAAGTTAAAGGTACTGATTCTCTTATATGGACACCAGCACTACTCAAAGCTTTCAACGACTGCAAGGAAAGTATTATAAAATGTACACTTCTAGCTCATCCTGTGCTAGATGCACCGCTAGCCCTTGTGACTGATGCCTCAAACACAGCTTTGGGTGCGGTACTTCAACAGTTGGTTAACAAAGAATGGCAACCACTCGCTTTCTTTTCAAAGAAGTTGAATAATGCTCAAAAATTATATAGCGCCTACGATAGAGAACTACTAGCTATTTATGAAAGTATCAAACATTTCCGTTATATGATTGAAGGTAGACACTTTGTCATATATACGGATCACAAACCTATCATCTACGCATTCCAGAAAAAGCAACAACAATGTTCGCCAAGACAATTCAACCATTTGGACTTCATATCGCAATTCACAACAGACATCAAGCACATTTCGGGTAAAGTAAATATTACTGCAGATACACTTTCACGCATTGAAGCTGTTTGTTTGCCTCCTAGTTTTCAGAAACTAGCTGAATCTCAACAAGCAGATCCTGAACTACAAGACTTACTTACTCACCCATCTTCATCCTTACGGTTGATTCCTACACCCATTCCAGGATCAAATATCTTCATATATTGTGATGTCTCTCTGTCTAAGCCACGACCCTTCATCACCAAGGAATGGCGTCGACAGATCTTCAATTCAATTCATTCTCTTAATCATCCTGGAGTAAAGTCAACCACCAAGATGATCACTGACCGGTTTGTATGGCCCTCGATACGCAAAGATTGTCGTACTTGGGTACAAACTTGTGAATCTTGTCAGAAGTCAAAGATACAACGTCATACATCTGCACCATTAGGTACTTTTAAACTTCCATCATCAAGATTCAGTCATGTTCACATCGACCTAATAGGTCCATTACCACCATCCCGTGATTTTAAATACTGTTTGACAGCTGTGGATAGATACACTAGATGGCCTGAAGTCCAACCTCTTCAAGATATTTCTGCTGAAACAGTAGCAAAAGCTTTCTACGACATGTGGATTTCACGTTTTGGTTGTCCTGAGACCGTCACTACGGATCAAGGACGCCAATTTACATCAAACCTTTTCAAAGCTCTCACTAATCTTTGCGGTACCCAACTTCGTCACACAACTGCTTATCACCCAGCAGCCAATGGTATGGTGGAACGGTTTCATCGGACGTTAAAGGCTGCAATCATGGCTCATGGCGAACAGAGATGGACGGATATATTACCTGTCGTACTACTTGGAATAAGAGCAGCATGGAAAGAGGATATAAAATGTTCTGCAGCGGAGTTAGTTTACGGTGAACCATTAAGGTTACCTAGCGAATTCCTTCATCCGTCATCTAACAAAGAAGTCAAACCTGAAGATTTTACAGAGCAGCTTAAAAGACATTTCACTCGTTTACAACCTCAACATGCATCTCGACACTCACCAAAAGCAGTATTTTTGCATGATGATCTTAAATCCGCAAAATACATATTTATAAGGAAGGACGGTGTAAAGAAATCTTTAGAACCACCTTATACAGGTCCACATAAGGTTCTTAGCCGAACTGAGAAGACAATAACCGTTGATTTAAATAGAGGCCCGGTTAAAATATCTATAGACAGAGCAAAACCAGCCTATTCAATGTCTGACTCAGATGACTACTGCGAAAGGACATCTCAGAACAATGTTCCTCCGCCCATCACCACGAGATCTGGGCGAGTTGTTAGGTTTAATCCCAAATTTTTATAATTATTTTACAGACATCATCATTATCATCATCAGGAACATCATCACTCCAAGGGGGGTGATGTGGCGGCACGTACCGACCTCTTCAGAACATGAACTCGACACATGAAAAAGAAACTGCGAATTCAAAAAGTGTTGTGTCTTCTGTCAAGAAAATCCAATCTATCATTATTAATTGTGTAGTCAATTTATTGTGAAATAATAGTTAGAAGATCAAAATAAATAGCGATACATAAAAAGCAGACTCGTATTCTCATTCGCTATAATTCTATTATTATACCAAATTTTAAGATAATTAATATAAATACCTAGTTATCTTCTTTTTTCTGCTAGGAATAATTTCTAAATGCAAATCCTCTGACTCTTCATCACTAGATAAGTCCAGGAGTCGAAAGTTTTCTTTGTTGATATTTGACGGCAGCGACATGTTTCGTTTTGGAATAATAACATGCTATGGATTTCCAAAGATAATGTTATGATAAAATATGTAGGTAAAATAAGTTTCAATCACTTATCATAATAATGTAGAATAGGTTACAAATGTTTCGACATTAAACACTTTTAAGAGCTTTTATTAATTTATAAAGAATTTATTGAAGGAAACACATAATTAAAGTTTTAACACAATGCAAAGCTAGCAATGTTTTGTAGAAATTAATATTTGTTGATATGATATTATTTTTAATTTTGCACTTTCTTAGCTAAAATTCTATTTTACCAGTTTGATTGACTTGACTTTATAATGACAGTGACAGCCAGCCAGCATAATGGAAGAAGAAGGCAAAGGCACCGATATAGAATGAATGACTCAAAGGGGTTACCATGATCTGTTTGAGCAGGCCCAAAAGCCGTGAGTAAAAGATATAGCGCATACAGAATGTAAGGCGACATCTCGCTTAGCTTACTTATTGGTTTTGTACTTTTGTTCTAGTCTGCTTAAACAGATCATAGTAACCCCCAGGTGGCTTACCACTATCTCTTAAAACCATGCAAGGGGGGTTACTACCGTCTCTTAAAACCATGCAAGATCCAGTGAGTAAGCGGGACAGCGCAATACATAATGTAAGGCGACATCTCCCTTACTCACTGGATCTTGCATGGTTTTAAGAGATGGTAGTAGCCACCAAGATCCAGGGAGTAAGCGTGACAGCGTGATACACGATGTAAGGCGACATCTCCCTTACTCACTGAATCTTGCTTAGGGAGATTACAGTAGGCCACCTGATACCGCTTGCTTGTACAACCGGCTAGATATGGTTATCTCTGTACATAAAAAAACACATGTCAATGTCAATGTCAAATTAAAACTACAAGTCAAATCATGTTACAGTACAAACTGAAATAAAAAAATAAATTTGGAAAAAAAAATCAGGTGTTTCCTTTCTTTGCATTCTTGGATTAATTTATTTTTGGGGTTTTTTATTCAGCTCTTACTTAATGTTTACATTAACTTTCCAGTTTTTGTCATTACTATGAAAGAAAAATGGAATTACATTATATATCTCATATGGTTTTCATATTTAATCTTATCTGCCGTTCTGATGTTCGGTCATGGATTTTTACTATCCCGTAAAACATTAAGCGACGTCACTGAATGTGTTCCTCTGAAAAAATTCGGGTGTCATGGACGTGTGGACATAGATTCGACAGACTTGTGTACTGAAGACGAGAAAATTCGAGGAATTCTTGCCAACCCGGCGGCTGAGTTAGTCTGCGCTCCTACTCGTTTCAGGGTAGTGTTTTTGCTGGTAGATGCACTACGATATGACTTTACGGAGTATGACCCTGATCTGCAGGATCCCTTACCTTACCAGAATCGTCTGCCAGTCATAAGAGAGACATTAGAAAAATGGCCTAAGCGTGCGCGACTGTTTCGCTTCATGGCGGATCCACCAACGACGACTCTGCAAAGGGTTAAAGCATTAGTCACTGGTTCTTTACCAACATTCATTGATGCTAGCTCAAATTTCGCTGCAACAGAATTACAAGAAGATAACACCATAGACCAGGTATTTGTTCATTGTTTGGTTTCTTGTTATAATGTGATTTGTCCAAATTGCACATAAAAGTATATTTGCTATTGATGTGACCTATCGACACACCTTTTAACAACCTTGTTCATGGATATGTTTTCTAGATTCTATCAAAATTTTCCAAATCTAACTAAATTTTTATTTAACACTTGAGTGTCAAGAACACAATAGTGTGTTCTGAATATATCATAGGTTTCTCAGCAGCGAATGTGTTAAACAAAGAGCTCATAGTATACAGTATGGAAGTATGAATAATAAATACAAATTATTCATTATGGTGAACTCAACAAGGCAAAGTTAGGGATGATAATGCTTTCTTTTTAAATCTGCCCTTAATTATTTTTTCTGTAACTAATACCATATTGCAGGTGGCGTTAGATGGAGGTAAAACAGTATTACTTGGTGACGACACATGGGCTCGATTGATTCCAGGAAAATATCTCCGTTCTCATGTCATGTACTCTTTCCATACCTGGGATCTGGATACTGTGGACTCTGGTAATTTAAATAAGTAATCCATACTAATATTATAAATGCGAAAGTCTGTATGTCTGTCTGTCTGTCTGCCTGTCTGTCACCTCTTCACGGCTCAACTGCTGGACCGATTGTAATGAAATTTGGTAGGGATGTTGTTAACGACCTGAGGTCAAACATAGGCTACTTTTGGGCGCGATATAACCGAGTCCTACGCGGGGCGAAGCCGCGGGGAACAGCTAGTTGTTCTATATAGATGATCAAAGTGGAAAGAACTTGTTACTAGAACAATTAAATGGCTCTTGAAAGTTCGGGATACCTACTTTATAACTTTAAAAAATGCTTCTATAGGTACTAATAAATAATAAAACTAAGATTTACATATCATGTATATTACATTTTATCAAGTTCAGAAACTGATTATATAATCTTGTAGTTAAAATAGCCTAATAAGTTTTAACCAATAAGATTTATGATTTACAGAATAATAATAACCTGTTAAGTAAAACCTAACAATTTTATTGACCTGTCTTCTTATCTGGAGTTGGATTTGATCCATTACCAGTTTTTTTATATAATACTGAGAATAGCTTTAAAGAAATTTTAAATAGTTTGAATTACATAATAAACATGTTATAATTTGTTATGTTGTTGCGCTGATTATGTGGTACCAAATAAACAGCTTTTCTTTCTTTCTTTCAAGTTTCATAAAGATTATCTTTTTACAGAGGTTGATACAAAAATATATAATGAGCTGAAGAAAGATGATTGGAATCTCCTCATAGCCCACTATCTGGGAGTAGATCATGCCGGCCACAGGTATGGGCCCAACCATCGGGAGATGACCAGAAAACTGAATGAGACCAATTATCGTCTGAAGAAGATCATTGAGGCAATACCACCCGATGTACTATTGTATGTTGTCGGAGATCATGGTATGACTGAAACAGGTAATAAATTCCATTTTGTTTTTTAGACTTTAAAATAACATTGTCATTTTGAAAAATTTGTGAGATGGAGATTGTTTGTATTAAAGTTATTTTTTATACCATACTCGTGATTTAGTTAATTACTATTGTGTAATGGCGGGACATGTAATGATTAAGAAATGGCAAGATTTCAAAATTCATGGGACATGTAAAGAAAACTGTTTATCCTAAAATAAGGCATACTGTGTGTAGGGTTTTATTATTAACAATGAAAAAAAAATGTTATTGTTGAATGCAATGTTGGAGCAGCGTTATAATCTGTGATTTTGAGAGAGATTGTCACGGCTTATCCCAGGCTTTGTATATTAGTAGGGTCACTCATTAAATTTTTGCAATAAATTTTTGTTGTCTTAAATTTTATCTCAGTTATCATTAAACAGTGTTTTCTTAACATGGTGCCCATGAATTTTTATAATATACAATGAAGTATATTAAAGTTAGATTTCACATTGTTTTAGACTCACAAGAGGGATTTGATGATCAGGGTAGGTATAATAGAGTTGCTTAAGACTTAGAAAGGTATATCATATAACTGAATCACTTCTGAGGTAGAAGTGTGGTGTGGGATGAGTATAGAGGACTTATCATGAGTGTGCTATCATACATTTCAAGGTTGCGTATACCTCGTGTGTTCATAAGTTTTGAGACAAACTTTGTACTTAAAAATAAAATAAAATATTACTGGTATCTATTTATTTCTTTTTCCAATTTTGAATTTGGAATGTTAAGTTTTAATTTCTTTGATTTTTAAATTAATTTCTTTCAAATTTGTCGTCATAGAGGAAACAAAAGAATTACGTGCGGCCATGATTTCGCTATTTAAGCGCGGGAAAAAAATAAAGATTTCCCGTGAGGTAAAAAATTTGGTGTGAGCCGTAACTTCGTGTATTACACTATTAAACGATACAAGGAGTCAAGTTCTTTGCAAGATAGCCAAAGGAGTGGTCAGCCACGCTCTGTAAGGACGCCTGCGAACATCAAAATCATCCGAGAGCGACTTTGCTGAAATCCATGTCGCACTCGGAAGAAACTCGCGCTTCAGACTAAAATTTCGCGCATTTCATTCAACTGAATACTGAAATATGATCTTAAGGTAAAGGCGTATAGCCGCAGGGAAGTTCACTTCTTAAACGATCGCCTTCGTAAATTGCGACGCGAATGTTGTCCAATGCTGATAAGGAGACACGATGCGAGGAAGATACTCTTCACCGATGAGAAAATCATTACTGTCCAAGAAAAGTTTAACCGACAAAACAATAAAGTGTATACCAAAAGTAGCAAGAATGTACCAGCTTCAGCACGGAATGTTTCGCGAACTCACCATTCGGCTAGTGTGATGGTATGGTGGGGAGTTTCGTATGAAGGTGTCACTCCGCTCCATTTATGCCAACAAGCCCTCAAGGTGAAAGCCAAGAATTATCAAAGTCACATTTTAGAGCCTGTTGTGAAATCTCTGTCACATACTTTATTTCACAACAAGGATTGAGTTTTCCAGCAAGACTCGGCGTCATCCCATAAGGCAAAAACCACCCAAGCTTCGTTGAAGGCAAATGTACCCGGCCTTCATCGCGGCGAACGAATGGCCTTCCTCCAGCCCATCTCAACCCGCTAGATTATTTTTTATAGACTGAATTAGAACTCAGGGCCTGCTGAAAGTCCCATCCAAACTTGGAGTCACTGAGGCGAACCCTTGTCCGAAAAGCAAAGTCAATTTCGCTGGAAAAGATTCGTGCCGCCATTGATGACTGGCCAAATCGTCTAAGGGCCTGTATTAAAAACAAGGGTGGTTATTTTGAATAATAATTATATTTTATTGTTGATTATTATCTACTTAATGTTTACTGATTTTTTTTTAAATATAAGTTTATTAGTAAAAAAGTTATGCAACTTTTAGTTCGTCTCAAAACTTATGCACACACGAGGTATAATACATACTGTGAACTTACGTAAATTGTATGTTTTAAAATTATAATTGGTAATGGTTGGGATGAATCATAATTTTATAAAATTTGCACCTACTAAGTGATCTTCCCACTATTGCGTCATTGTAGAAAAAAAAATGTAAATTTATCTATGATGCTTAAAACAAATTAAATAGGTATGCTGAGTCCTTGGGTTTTATAAGCTGGGCTTAAATTCACTATGTATACTAGAGGTCTAACTCTTGAAAAAATGAAGGAAGCTGGGTCTTAATTAAACTACCCAATAAATTGAACATTGACTGTAACAAACACACTGTAGTGTGTGTTGTACTTACAGAAGAATGAATAAATAACTACACCATTTACATTTTCATCATGATCGTAATTTTATGTACCTGTTGATGCTCTATGGCCCAGACAGGACTATAAGCCATTTTATATACTGCTTTTTCGCGACTATGCAAATGAGCATAACCTGGTGCGCAGGATTTGGTCAAGCTCTTAACAACTGCCCAACATGAGATTTTATAAACACAATAGTTACCGACTGTATTAGGATTTTGTGTGGAATTTCTTGGTTACCTTACTATCTGCCAGGGGCGCTTTATAGATGACTTGTGGGCTGGACTTCCGTTATTTAAATGCATCATTATTGTGACAGAGCGTATGATATGCACCTAACCATACCTATACAGATGTAGGAATTTTCTATGGTGCAATAATAGTTTTATTGCTGATTAGTTAATCACGCCCATAAATGCAAATTCCATACCATAAAACTACTTCAGAAGCAGATGTTTTAATGATATATAGATCAGTTTTCGTGTATTATTTGTTTGGGCTAAATATGTTTTTGCTATGTGTGTGATTCTAAAGCATTTTATTGTATTAGAATTTTATTTAGGTAGTGTTTTATATCTGCTTGGTTTTGACATGTTATAGAAAAGCTAAAGATTTATAAAATAGTTTGTTTTATAATATTTTTGGGTTTATGTAATTTTTTGATTTGGGTGATGGCTATTTTTAAATAGATATTTCTGTAACAGATTTGCATGATAATATACCAGGCCAAATAAAACGTGCAAGTTGTTAATACGAAAAAATACATTAAGTAGTAATTACTGAACTGGTTTTAAAAAATCGGTTGAACAAACACCGTAGCTTGCATTAGTGTAAAAGCACTTGTTGATAAAGCTATGCGTGCTGTTAATCCAGAATATGTTGCACAAAGACAAAAAACAAAATTAAATATCTATGGTTTCATTATTTATGTACCAGGAGACCATGGTGGCGAGAGCAAAGCGGAAAGAACAGCAGCTTTATTTGCGTACCGAGGATTGGGCCTTTCCAGTAACAACTATGGGTTTACCAACGGCAAGGAGGTCCAGCAAACGGAATTGGCGCCAACTATGAGCGCCGCGCTGGGAAGGCCACCGCCAGCGCCATCTCTTGGCAGTATATTGTTTCCGATAATGCCCACATTGACTATACCACAGACGTTGTTGCATATGAGCAACGGTATGAAACAGGTAGGATTTTTTTTTTACCCTATTATGCAAATAATAGTATGTAAGTATAGTTTTCTATTCACTATTAAATTAAGTAGGTAATACGTTGCGTGTTAGGTATGACCTGCTTAGAATTTTTTGGAGCTTATTCTTATCATGTTAAATTAAACAATTGAAATTTTTCCTTTTTTACTGATAAGCATTAGGCGTATTGTAAAAAAAATATTTACTACTACATCATAGGGTTCATTTTTAAGTGAATACTATTAATATGTTTCAGATTACAAGATATCTAGTACGTTATGGGGAAGAATCTCAACAAATACCACTTGATAGATTGGCGCAGTTTATAAACGCCACAAGAGAACAATTAAACAAAATCTCCAAAGTAAATACGGAGGAAGAACTAGTCAAATATTTCGACGAAGTCAGGTGATAATGGTATTTTCGTAAAATAAGTAATTTTGATGAATTTCAGGCTGCTATTTGATCATCAGCCCAAGAAATGCTCGAAACAACTAGATTGTTTGAAACCGCTTATAAATCTTTTAAGAGAACAGATTTCTATCTCTCTAGATAATACGTCTATAGAATAAGTGACTGCATTGGCTAACCAAATATTCTAATCATAAAAACAGCTTCAAACCTTACCCTTTTTAGGCATCTAAACTTATAACGAACTAAGATGGCGTTCAATAGTAAGTCTTGACCTCCGATAATAAGGATCAAATCGATCATCGATCTGGAGTGCTATTTTTGAGATGTATGACTCACCCAAAACCGGCGAGTCGAGTGATTATCGTTTGAGTCACCGGTTATGTCGCATGAAAATCATTCGAAAACGAACGATTATCATTCGACACCGATTTTGCTATGTCATACATTTCAAAAATAGCACTCCTATTCTATTGAGGCATCTAAACCTATTGTTTCTAATATTAGTATTATGTCTAATCAAATATTTCTTGGTTGCAGATTGCTGATCGACAATATACGCGGTGGTTTCCGAGAAGTCTGGGTCGAATTTGATTCCTTGTCCATGCTCAGGGCTTTACTATTGCTCATCCTAGCAATCTTCTTCAACTGTCTCGTAACAGAGGGGCTTCCAACCGACAGAATCCCAAGCATTTTCGCTAGTTCCTTCGTACCTACGGGTATAGTTGCTAATGCCGTGTGCATAGCTATATGTTACACCGCATACTATTTCAAAATATTGGAAGACCTCGAACACGCAATAATTTTAAGCACTGGATTAATATCCGGAGCTATGTTATGCACTCTAGTCATTATGCATTGGGATGGCATCACTCAAAGATGGTATGAAAATAAAAAAATGTTCTACGAGAGATTCTCTAGAGGAGTTTTATTCGCTTCAGCTGCGATTTTATCTTCCAACAGTTACATAATCGAAGAGGGTGTTAGTTTATCCTATCTTTCTTTATCAGTTTTGGCTGCTATCGTGTGGAACATAAAAACTTTGGAGGCGGTAGCTCTGTGGGCGTTATCTGGGATCGTATTAGTAATATCAAGGTTGTATAGAGGTTGTAGGGAAGAGCAGGGGGCGTGTTGGACTGAGGGTAAAGGGGTTCCTAGTGGTCAAGTGTCTAGATTAGCCTTGATATTAGCTTTAGGTTCTATGGCGGCGGTTTTAGCTATAGCTAGACGGCATATAGGCTGGCGTGGTTATGGGTTAGTGTTAGCTGGGTTGTTTTCGTGTGCGCACTGGGCTCTCGGGTGGAGGAATTTAGGATCTCCTAGTAGGTCAAGATTGTTAGCTCGCGGTGCTTGGCTGGTTCTTGGTTTGATGTTTTTGTTGTTGTGGAGAAGGGAACGTGGGGGGGCGACTCTGGCTTTAGTAGTGTGCAGTCTGTTGTTGTATGTAGCTAACTGTTTGGTGCTTGGAGCTTCGTTCGCTCCTACGGCAGCTATAGGCTTGGTGTCAGCGTTTCTTGCACTCAACGTCGTTTCGATGATGAAGGCTGAAGGGGCGAACAAATTCTGTGAGTGTTCATATATTTTTTAATGTTCTTCTTGACTTTTAGTTTGATTAAATTTGTCTTAACCTGTTATCTTTGAATAGATCTAATATCACCAACACATGAAATTACATGTCTATGTCACAGACAATTATAATAAATAAACAGATTACAATTATAATAAAAAATGCGTTCTAGATCGCAATCCAAAGCATAAACATTCAGAAACCTAACCAAAACACCTGACCGGGCTTATTTTATACATTCTTTTACAAAAATATTTATTTTTTCGCATATATGTGGGTTACATTAGATGTTTTTAAATTATGTAATGTAACGTAACTGTCATTTTCCAGCAATCTCAACTCGTACAAGCGCAAGCGTGGCGTGTCTATGGGCTTTATTGGCGTCCTACCACTTCTACGGCACTGGACACCACGCGACCTTGGGTCACCTGAGATGGGCCCCTGCTTTTCACGCTGGAGACCCTCATTACTCGAGCCTCGGTCCTCTCATCATAGGATCTTTGGTGTCACTCGAACTGTTTGGTAAGTTTGTTTGGTCTGTTTTGAACTTTATTATTACGTGTTAAAAAATACAAAATTTTATTTTGTGAGGTTCAATTTATGGATAGCCTACTGGTTTTATAGGATGAATCATGAACCAATAATCCTACCTAACGCCTTGGTAACATCTTGCGTCATATTTAAAGACACATTTCACTTCCGTTCAATTTATTAGTTCAGATAATTAATAAAAGTCCACATTTTAACAGTTTTCTATCTTATGTTAGCACAATATAAATAAAAATGAACTAGTTTAGAATTTGCGTCTATTGCGGTTCACAGGGACGTGTTTTAGAGACCACTATTCGTGCTCAATAAAAGCCGCTTGTTTACGTATAGTAGCTTGAAATAAAGATTGAATTAAACTTGTTCTTGACAGGTATGCCCCTCATGTTCGGAGCAGCGGTGCCCCTGCTAGTGATGTGGGGCCGCTCGGGCGCTGCTGCGGTCGGGCCTCGCACGCAACTAGCGGCCGTGTTCACGCTGTCTCTCAAGTTCGGCCTTTGCTTCGCTGTCAGAGTGAGTACTTGCTAGTGGCAGGTATCGGAGCGGCGGTGCCCTGCTAGTGATGTAGGGCCAGGGCCGCTTGGGCGCTACTGCTGTTCGGCCTCGCACGCAGTTAGAGGGCCGTGATAACGCTGTTCCCCTGCGTAGCCCTGAAGACAGGCTCACCCCCCCCCCCCCTCCGGACCCTGATTATAGACTTATATCTCTGCCCCCCTGGCCCCTAAAGGCACAACCTCACCCCCTCGACCCCTAAAAGTACAACCCCCCCCTGACCAATGCCGCCCCCTCTGAAGATGCCAGGCTCATCCGAAATACTGGTATCAGCCACAATTGATGTATTATTATAATTAATTATAATTATGTATTTATCTATTTTTGAAGTGTTAATTCATTCATTCATCTAACCAACGTCCCGCGTAGCTTCCATGCCTCAGTTGAATGACCAAACAAAATTATTCCGCAGGTATTCGCGGCAGCCCTAGCCGCCACTGTCCACTGCCGCCATCTTATGATATGGGGTGTCTTCACGCCAAAGTTATTATTCGAGAGCGGGGCCTGCGCTGCCGCTCTATTAGGAATGGTCATAGGCGCCGCTCTCACCACGTGGCATTTACCAATAAACCAAAGACATAGTTGACGGAAAAAAACTAATTAGATAATATTGAGCTTTGGAGCAAGCGTTGTTAAGGTGTATGTTTGACTATGTCCATGTTTTAAATAGCAATAAATTTTTTATTACGATTGAATGGAAATGTTGCAATTTCGTTTCTCATGTTTTTATGGTATGCAGGTACTTACTTGTAGTATGTAGTTGCGTTTAATTTCAACAGATAATATTGAATGTTGTCATTTTTTTATAGTTTTCATACGTTGTAGTAAATGAAGGTCTTTGCATTTTCTCGACATTATTTTTTGAGGTTATGGTATAATGTGTTTCCTTTGTCATCCATTTTCTTGATAAATTTTAATCGTTAGTAATTTGTAATTTGTTATATCGATTATTGAATAATGTAGCATTTAAATATTGACAGTAAAAGTGCCTGCGAAGGCCTAGTTGCTGAATAACTAATAGCATTTAAAATATTCGTCGTTAAATAAGACCATTTTTGTAAAATTCATATAAAATATTTAAATTTAATAGACTATATAATATGGCTTTTTAAACACCAACCAAATTATCGCATTATTTCATAAAAAAAACAAACGTACATAGAATAACGAAGTTCGCCTTACGCAATTCCTAATTCTATGACATACAAAAGATGAAAACACGTTTGGCTTTTCCAGATTAATAGATGATTGAAAGAAGAAAAAATAAAATCTTACTTCGTGGAAAACTTTACTTATTAATTATTTTCTACAAACCGTATTCTAATGAATGAATCAATAAATTGGTAGGTGTTTAAACTGTCATTAAAACTGTAAATATGTAGGGTATTTTCCTCTTTCCCTAAAAATCTTTAAGACACTATTTAGCAAAATGTGAAAATTTGTGAGGATGAATATTTGTGACACTTCATACTAAACAGAACTGTTCGAGTTGTATACATGAATAGAATATGAATAATTTAAATATATACTCGAACCCCTTTATTCTTAAAAATTAACAAATGATATGATGATGAAAAAATTGATAATCCAGTTCTAACTAAAATGTGTTTTTTATTTTACGGTAAATTTCGATAAAGATGAGGCTCAAACATATTTTAGTTATAATGGGCTTTACAATTGTTGGTAAAATTTTATAAATAAGATGGATATTTAGGTACATCTTGAAATCTGGAAGCGAATTTTCGGGCAAAACCTATTGTTATATTGAAGTGTGTGCATTATTTACACAAATTATTATTCAATGTATCGGCTTGTTATTTTAAAAAATACAACCTTGTACATATAATTTTACCTCTACTGTAGTATGTGTATTTCAATTTATTATTGATGATATTAATAGATTAATTCAATATTTAAATTTGACAAAAACAATTGAAAGTGATTTTATTAAGTTATATAGCTTCTATCTCTGTCTTCCACAAAGGGAAAGAGAGATTGAGTCGTATCGAATGCAATGCTGTCTTAAGCCCTCGTAAATTATAAACAAAGAAGAGAAAAGTAGTTTTCAGTATTCTTTAGTTATAATAATTTATAGTAAACAAATAGTTCTGGGGTGCTATTTTGCTCTCTTTCTCATCGATACACCGTGTATGTCGAATGAAAATCATTGGAAATCGAAAGATCATCATTTGACTCATCGGTGGCTTACCACGATCTCAACCATGCAAGAACGATTGAGTAACGGAGATGTCGCATTACATCATGTATTGCGCTGTCTGCGTCTGCGTTTACTCAATCGTTCTTGCATGGTTTTAAGAGACGGAAGTAAGTAACCTCCCAGGTTTGAGTCACAGATTTCAAAAATAGCATTCCTGAACAATTGTGCTTAACAATTGTGTAACATTAAAAAATTAATAAAAATAATTGTCCACAATAAACGGTTAGATTTTGGTAGCCTTACTGCATTTTTTCGCATTTGAACAAGAAATCGAAGCTAAGTCACTGAATTTTTTCTTTATGGGAATGTTTTGTGTGAATTCTAATTTATTTTTGACTTACGGGTTCTAGTGCTTAAAAAGGTTGTGTTTTATTTTCATTGTAATTTGACTTCAAAGGTTTTTTAACAATATTCAATTAATTTTACTATATTTTAAGATAGCACAGACATTAAAAAAAACTCCTTATTTATATGCGGCGCTGTGTAAGTATTATAAAAATGCAACAAAATGGTGAAATCCAAAAGAATGTCAAAAATCTTTTGTCTTTTTCAACATTGTTAGGGTTAGTACAGACTTGCAAAAAGCTGTGTCCTTCTCAATTAAATTGATTTTCGCTTTTTCGCTATCGTTGATCTGTACCTATTGTCGCTATTGGGATAGCAAAGCTTTTTTAAACGGCTATCCATGTTTTGCAATGCCTTGTCATCAGTATTTACTTACAAAAAGGAGAATAATACATAATAGGAAAGAAAACACACGAACAAATACTGCCATCGAATAGAATTCTAAATGGAATTGTCTTGAATGCTGCCATATTTTGTTTGGTGTAAATGTTTAAATAGGTTGTTTTAATTTAAATAAGCACAAGTATTGCGTTAGAATAAATTTTTGATATTAAATTTTTGTACGAATATTTACAGTACCCGTCGGTAAACAAAACTGAAATAAAACTACATGCATTGTCCCCATTGATCATACTGTTTTTGTCTATTTATCTAAAAATTGAAGAACTATGCTTATCTAGGTCGACCTGAGGTTTACATAATTATATTTTAACGTTGATGTTGGATCGTTAAACGTCCTATTGCCTGCCAAAGATTTACCGAAATTAGCCTATTATCTCATTTTACCGTCGGGTACTGTCAGGCTGTGTTCACATCAGGCGAATAGCTCGCGGGTGCTTGTTTTATTTCACCGCTTATATTTTGAATTAAGTGTTGCATAGCATGGCGTGCTAATTCCCTTAATCAGTTTAATTTAGCGGCAAAGTTTCTCGTGCAATTTGCTCTAGTCATACGTTTGTCCTTGTTATTTAATAGTGTTTGAGTTGGTCGGCATTTTGCAACTATGGCACAGAATATTAAGAGTACTTACTATGGTTTGTTTACTCAAAATAAATTTTGTTATCGGACCTCATGTGAACACGGTTTTATATTTTATTTTATGCTTTGTAGTGACTCGACCGAATACTCAAAAACGCAACTCACCAGTATTTGTGCTATTCCCGTCTTGTAGGTAAGTATTATTACTAGCATAGTATTCTGTAATCTGTGGTATTATTTAGAATGCGTTGAGTATTCGGTCGTGATCATGATTATTGTTTTCTAATTTGGCGAACAATATTTTCAAAAAATTTGGGCTAGAAGCTGTGCTAGCAAAGTTGATATTTAATGTTCACTTTTTTAGTTGGTACTAGCGACCCGCCCCGGCTTCGCACGTTTATAAAAATCTTACTCTGGATTCACTCCAGCTATTAAGGAAAACCGCGTTAAAATTACTTAAAATCCGTTACGTAGTTTCAAAGATCTAAGCATACATAGGGAAAGCCAGCAGAAAGCGACTTTGTTTTATACTATGTAATGATATAAAAACATTGCGGTTGTAGTAATGTCGCAAATATTAGAACAATTTATAGACTTTGTTACATATTGTTTGGAAAGCTTGCTAGCAATAAAGAGTAATATTGATTTAATATTGCGCAGTTGTTTAAAATAATAAATACGTTAATTGTGTTCGTATGCAATTACGGCTGTATAATGAGTGCCTCGATAATTTTGAATTTGTATCTGTCTAATTTAATATTTCACACTATACTCGTATAATAACTCTATGCTTTTACATTAGTGACCCTAATCATTAAAGGTCAATTTTATTAGCCTCTTTGATTTCTGCAATAAAGTGATTGCCTTCAAAATTAATTCTACAAACTTTTATTGAACAACAGAACTTATTGTTGGTAAGCTAAATCTAACTAAATGAGTGAATATCAAAAAAAATGTACATCACACAAAATAAACACAATGGAATATTACAATTTCTGTCACACAAAGGAATTTGAGTCACACAAAAGAATATAAAGATGCATTCATACTGATTAATATTTGTTCAACTCGTTACAAATAAAACGAAGAGCAGCAGGATCAAAATATTTTATTGTCTCACTAGGCTAGTAATAGTAAGTATGTAGGTAGATACTGTAGGTGGATGATAGATGCAAAGAAAGTTCCGGCCAGGGCCGTACCATACGAACGATAGCGCTTTGCAGCATTTTGTAAAAGTGACACCGCCATCTAGTGATGTAAATGTGAACTTATCCCTTCTTGTTAGCATTTTTATGCATGACTTTTAGAAATCTTAACAATATTAGACGCATAAGGTTAATTTAATTTATATTATTTATAATGTAGGGTTTGGGTATAATTTAATTATATTAAATTATTATATTTAGGGTATCAATATTAGAAAAAAAATACAATTATTAAACACAATATTTATTTCAAGTAATAAAATACAATCATTCCACTCGAAAAGTCTACATGAAAAATTAACAAAACTAATCACATTAATCGCCGATTACTTTTCAAAATGAATCTACAGATAAACAAACTTTGTGCATAGATGTAATAAAAAAGGTCATCATAAACGGTTATAAGTAAAATATACGACGCAAAATTGCTGCTCCCATTTGAAATAAATTGTTTTAAGTAAAACGGATATGTAATTTATAATTATGGTATGAGCGCTCTTTAGATAAACCCTTTTTAAATTTTATAGAATGCAAATAAATGTTTTAGAGCTAGTCGCATAGTTTTACTCGGCGCTTCGGCCTAAAACGGCCACTTATGGTGTAAGTGCCCAGTAAAACTAGGTGACTAGCTCTAAAATATTTATTTGCAGTCTTTAAAATTATAAAATGGTTTATCTTAAGAGCGCTCAGACCAGAATTGTAAAAAACATTCCCATTTTTTTTAAACAATTTATTTCAATTGGTGGCATCTCTTTTGCGTCGTATTTAACCTTTTAGGCGACTATAGCCCTGAAACTAGTTCCACCAGCGTTTAAATTCATTTTCTCGAAAATGAGATAAAATTCAAAAAACGAAGGTAGTACTTTGCTAGTTAATAACCTGTAGTATTTTTAGTATTGCTTTTCATTACTTTAAACTTCTGTTTAGTACGAGAACTTTTGTTTAACGCAAAAATGGTTTTGGCGTTATAAATGCTTATGCGTAAATAAATGGGTTTTTATAAAAATAAAATAAAAAATCGTTTTTAAAAAGATATCAAGTAGGAAAATTACGTAAAGTATACTGAATCACTTTCATCGCAAAGACTGTATTCGTTTGACTGAAACTTTAATTCTACTTTTTTAACCACATTAATTTTAGGAACTGTGTCTTTGTCATCTTTCTTAGGAAAAATAAATCTAAGTTTTGGCTTCCTAACAGTCTTTAAAAATTTTATATTATAATAACAATCATTTTGCACGCTCTCTATAAATCCAATATAATAGATCCACTTATTTTTTTCAAAATATCTTACAAGAACACTTTCATTTATAACATTGAGTAAGCTCATGAAATCATCACAGCCATATAATCTTGATTTTTCTTTTATCTTCTCCTGTAACCCTTCATTTTCATTTTTACTTTTCTGTATTTCAGCCCCATCATTTTCCTCAGTCTCTGTATCTCTATTTTTTTTATTATTTTCTGGTCCGGTGTTTGTCAAAGCCATATCATTGCTTATTATTTCGTCTTCCATTTTCTTCTTTATTATTTTTTCACTGTTATTTCCGATTTCTTTTATGTCAATCTTTTTCTCTTTTGTCTCTCTTTTTTCATTTCTTGTCTTTTTATTCAGTTTAACAGCATTCGTTTCTTTCTTCTCTTCAAAAGTTTTAGCTATATCATTATTGTTGGCTTCTTGCCTCTTTAATATTTCCAGGTTGCTATGTCTTAAATCTGTGTAATATTTGTCTATTCCTGTTTGCTCTTCTTCTATTTTAAAATCTTTGCTTTCATTTTCTTTCATTGCCGATGTAGACGGAACTGGGTTGTCGTAAATATTTTTTACATTTTCTTTCAGACTGTTGGTAGAAAATAAGTTTGTGTTTATGTCAATTTTCTTGAATGGACCGTACGCTTGTAAATTTAGAAAAGCTTTATTTTCCGGTGAAAATTTTATGTCCGATAGTAGCGTTACTTTATTGGTTTCTTTTATGTTTGTTCTACCCGTAAATATGTTGCCTTCTTGAGTAATGTCTATAGCGCTATCACCTCTACATTTTCCATCAACTGTGTTGTCTTTCAAGATCATTATAGATTCTTCATTGTCTTCAATATTGTCACTATCTAGCTTGCCAATTTCGTCCATACTTTCGTCTGATTCAGCATACGTGATGTTACTATCCGTGTCGGTGGTATCATCAGATTCTTCTTGCTTTTTAGATGTCAAACGTCTTCTTTTATTCACTTTTATTTCTTCATTTATAATTTTTCTTTTCTGAATTAAATTATGTTCCATCAAATCAAAGCAATCACAAAAACCGAAATCCTCACCACAAAAGCAGCTTAATTTTCTAAATTTTATAATTCCAGTATTTGGTGTCGAAGCAATTTGATGAAGAGACATTGTGTCTGGAACAGCTACCAGGGTTTTTGAAATCGCATCCAACATTTTTATTGAAGTATCGATGTCTTTATCAGGCACTAGAAAATATTTAATCTTAGATGTTGTATTTGTCACTAGCGCTTTAAAAGCTGCCTCAGCATCTGGAATATCATGGCCATGTACTACCAATCCGTCTAAATTTCGTTTTGTTGCTCCTCCAATACCGTCTGCGGCTCCTTTTCCATGGGAAGCTTCGAAATAAGACCAAGTCGCTTTGTCAAAACCTAACTGAGGGATAGCTGTATTTATCATATAAAAATTTTTCTTTTGCCGATATTGACTTGTGGGCCCATCTGTAAAGAAGTGTATTATCTTAACAGATGGAAATGTTTCTTTTACTAGTTTCAATACAGGGGTAAGGTGGGCCCAAATAGCGCCAGGTGTATGGTTTGTATTTTGCGATATCGTGCAAAAAGATATTGTTTTTGGGCCATATTTGTTATTGGCGTAAATAACTCCAGTATGTAAGGATATTTGTCTCTTGGAAGCACCAAAATGCATTGCCTGTACTTCTTCTGTGAACTTACAGATATAATTCTCAGAGAAGTCACAATGCACAACAATTTCTCTTTCAGTGAGTTTATTCTTACACATTGTGTACATTTTAAATTGGTGCAACAAGTTAAAATGATGTTTCTTGAAAACCCGTAAATGAGTACAAAATGTCTGTTGAAGTGTTTGTAATGATCCCGTAGTTTCTTCCTTGACTGTCCGTTTAGTAATTTTTTCTTCACTTTGTTGATTCACGGATAGATTTTTTGAATATTTTATCTGTTTTGTAACCCACCTCTTCCATGATACTGTATTTGTTGGATTCAATTGTGATAATTCAAACTCAAAAATTTTAGAAGAGCATAATTGACATTCATTGTACATGCATTTTTTGTCATTTATATTACACGCTATTGTAGATAATAACTCGGTAAAGTTATCCGTTTTTAATAAATGTAACTGCTTCAATTTATTTACCATGAAACTAAGATTCGCATGTTTTACGCACGCACAAGTATTTCGGTCTACAATTTTTGGGCTTAATACATAAAACGGCTTGTAGCGAGTAAATGTGGCATACGATAGCTTGCCCCCTTCATTTTTATATTTTTTATGTAAATTTTTTAAGGTATCCAACAAATACCTTACTTGTTTTCTTATTTTATGTAATGTTCTGTACTCGCTTTTTCCGGCTGTAGCGCGGCTATTATCGTCTCTTATATAAAATGAAGTGAGTTCTTCCAAACATTTCATTTTATAGTTGTTTAATCTTTGTCGAGACCTTAACCTTCCCTTTAGTCCCACACATGTACTTAACTTGGTTTTCATTTTATATTTTGATGTCATATCATTATTCACTACTTTTTTGAGTATATGTCTTTCGGAATTATTTGTTGCTTGGGAATATTGTGTTTGTAATGATTGTTTTAATATAATATTTTCAAATAATATCTTTTTTACAACTTTGTTCTTTTCCGGGGTCGAAAGTACGGGAATTGTTTCATTCATAATTTTTTCAGCTTTAGAATATGGAGTGTCTTTGTTCTCATTGGTTTCTATTACTTGTTCATTTTTTCCAGTGTTGTTCATCATTCTTATTTTTTGTGTCAACTGATTTATTTTATGTTTATATCTGTTATTTTTCCTGTTTAGCGTCTTCACTTTCTTAACTAATAGAGTCACTGTAGATTTTAAACTAATATTTTCTTTTTGTAGTTTACGAGAATACATGCGCTGCCTGGCTTTTTCTGTCTTATCTTCTGTCCTTTTATCACATTTTTTTTCATCTTTATTTTTTTGTTTTTCTTTCCTCCACTTTTCTCGCTGTAACTTTTGTTCGGTTTCAGTTAGTATACTTATTTTCTTATATTTTTTCTTGGTTCTTTCTAAATTCTGCCTTTCTTGTTGCAGCAATTTCTCGGGATTTTCTTCCCTCAACTTTTGACGATATCGTCGTTGCCTTTCTGCTCCAGACAAAGGCGTTTTACGTACCATTATCTGGGAACATTAATTTTAAATATAAGTGTAACATCTTAATATACGCAGAAACTTAAATAACTTATTAACAGACTTGAATAAAATAAATAATTTAAAAAATAAAAAAAAGCCGACTTCGATGCACTAAAAAGATCGAAACAAGATTAAGATAAACTACAAGCCTTATTCGGTTTGACAAACTACTTAATTAACTAATATTCTGTTAAATACACGCATAAAGTTTGCAAGCAGGCGGGACCCATTGTATTCGGCTTTCAGTATACTCGTAAGTACCGGAAAAATCACGGGTCGCCCCTGCTAACAAACTTAATGCGTATATTTAACATAATTTTAGCTTACAAAGTAGTTTGTCAAACCAAACAAGGCTTGTAGTTTGTCTTTATTTTGTTTTTAATCTTGTTGCATCATAGCCGGGATTTTTTAATTATTTAAATTATTTATTTTATTTCAAACTTTTTAGTTAACAAGTATGTGATATATATTTTTGTGATATCCTTTGAAATTTCTTCATTTTGACACCTCGCTCGGTATGTAAAGTACAAAAAAATTCTTCGGTATAACAATTTGATGCCAAAATTCAGCCATTTTGATTTCTTAGAAATTTTAATATACTCAGTGTCACTCATGCAACTACGACAAATCCAATAACACCTAGCTTGTCAAAATCCGTTAAGCCGTTTAGGCTGTAGGGTGTGACAAAGAAATGGACATACATACATAAATACGCTCGAAAAACCTTACCCTCCTTTCTTCGACAGTCGGGTAAAAAGCGCTATGCGAAAGGACGTAAAACTAGGCTCAACCATTGAACGACTGGATATTGTTTTCGATTATTAGGTAATACAAAAATGCTCCAATTGTTATTCCCATAAAATATAATTTGTACTTAAAAAACAACCAGTCAGTATGCGCCCTATTCTTTTGTGTGACGTCACCGAATGTCACACAATGGAAGCAAAATATAACCTATCAAAACAAGAATTTACGTCCTACTAGCAACTTACAAAGATTTTTACAATTCTTGTCTATTGCACGATTTTCTTAATACAAATGAGTTTTAATAATAACATGTCTATAGTAAAACCAATTAACTTACCAGAAATATTGCGTCACACAAGAATATTTTTTTACAGCGACAAAACGGCTAGACACATTTCTCGACATCAAAACATTTAGAGCAAGATGGCTGACGGTTTATTTTTTAAGGTTGGTAGTAAATCGAATGTTGCCAGATGTTAAAAAATAGAGATACGTTCAGAAACTGTATTATTAGGACACATTATTTCGTCACACAAGGCTCGTCACACAAAGTAACCAAATTTGGAGACATGATTATTACTACATTTATTTTATTTACCTGAATGTTTCTAAAGGATTAAAAAGGTTTCTCATGTACGGTAATCGTTTTCCAAGTATACTGTGACAAAGAAATCTGTGTGAGTTTCATAAAATGCAAATAAGATTTTTTTTCTTTTAAAATTGGCGCGTGGAGACAATTGTTTTTTGTATGACAAAAAAATTCCACATCACTGGAAATGTTTTTTTTTTAATTTTATTCCTAAGACCTAATTCAGTTGATGAGGTGTTTATATACAAAAGATATAATATTTTAATATCTTGTAAAAGAATGGGGCTTTTTATTTGTCACAACATTTTTTACACCCGTGTTAAAAATGAGGACACCAAAAATTTTTGATATGTACATTTTTTTTGATATTCACTCAAATGGAAAATAATACAAAGATTAAAATTTTCTATGAATTTAAATAAATTATTTATAGCACATTCTGAGGTTTTATTAAAAACAACTGTTAAAGCAATAAATTACATTTATTAACTGAATATTTATACAAGGTAATTCCCTTTGGATAGTTTTTAAATCACAATGGTTGATTTTTATATAGAAAGGTAATAGAAGAAATGTGTGACCCTTAGCACCTTTGTGTATAACCTTACTTGGAATTTACTAGACATTACATAATTAAAAGGATGCATTGTTGAAAAGCTTCAAGTCGCCGGGGTAGGTGGTACATAAGGTTTGACCAAATACTCTGAAAATGCACTGACAGCTTGGGCTCCTCTGACTTCCTTGTCTAAGAGAGGTAGTTTAGTAACATGGAAATCTTCATATAAATCTGCAATTTGCTCTAAGTACTTCTCTTGAACTTTGTGTCTTGCGGCACAGAGTTCACAGGGAGCTGAAGTCCTTAGAAGCAACTGGTTCACGATAATATTGTGTGTATCGATACCACATCTTGTCAACTCTTGCACTAAGCGTTCAGTCTCGTACAACGAGAGGAACTCTGCGATGCATACACACACAAATGTGGTCTGATTGGGGTCTTTGAATTGGGTATTGACTTGTCTGATCACTGACAGCATTTCATCCATTTTGTTGCTGAACATGTCTGAGTTGAATTCTGCTAGCCCGAAGAGTGTAGCTACTTGGTTGATAAATGGAGCAACCTGTTAAGAAATTATATAAAACTTTTGAGTGAATTTTGTTAACAGTTTTTCCAGGATCAATGAATTCAATCAGTAGCAAAACAGCTTGTATAACACATCTGGATAACTTATCATATAACTAAGAGCTTAGAGCATTACACCAAATGGAGACATCTCATGCACATTTCTATGTAAAAAGTCTGCTACATTCTGTATAACATGTTGCAACCCACACACTTGACAAAATTATCCAATACAAGCAAAAAATAAATGCACTGCACACAAGTGTAAGCAGTATTACCAGTGGTCTTATACTTTTCAGACATATCTTTGATTTCTGTAAAAGTCAATGGATAAATAATACAATTTACCTTTGATTTTAAGCGCATCAGTTTACCAAGTCCCTTTTCTACCACTTGGGGGAACGAGAGAAGACGGAGTGTGTGTCCTGTGGGTGCCGTGTCAAATACCACAGCACTGAAGTTCATGCCTTTCACCAGTTTCATCACCTTAAAGAAAACACATTATATGTCTTATTAAACTAGCTTTCATTTATACCTATATGTATTACTGCACAACTTCACCTGTTTGTAGACTGGTAGAAAAGCCTACAACACCCAAGGCAATTAATCACATATTTTGTAATATGGAAATTATGAAAATGAAATTAAAAAAAAAGTACCTCAGCATAGCTCATAGCTTCATCAATACCAGGGAAGGCGCCAACTATTTCCTGCATGACTCCTTTACCGAGTCTCATGGCTTCTGTCTCGCCCTCAAAGTACTCCTCAGGCAGTTCAGTCAGGCCCACATTGGGGTCAATTTCCATTGCAAACAAGTTGTCAAAGCCCTTGACTTTGGTAGGGACCTGAAAATTTACGAATGTTTGATTATTTTTTATTGCATGTATTAAATATAAATAATATTTTAATAAATGACTACCTTAAAGAACTGTATGGGTGTATAAATTCATATGAGTATACTGATATAATGACACAAGTAAATAAGTTGTAATAATTTACAATACGTTAGAAAGTAAGTGGTCAGTGAAGGATGAGTCAACACTTTAACAGCGATTCGATTCTATTACCACCACACTAGGGACTATGATTAAAATATTGCCTGGGCTCTGAAGCGTAAGCTGTAGATAGGTGTGTGTAGGTAACTGTATTTTAAAATTACCTTTGAAAATTTTTGGTCGAATGCATCAGAAATGTTATGCGCTGGATCAGTAGATATAATCAGGACAGATTCTCTTACTTTAGACAGTTGAATTGCCAAGCTGCAGCTGTAATGTTAAAATTGAAATAAGCATCAGTAACTGTACGAGATTTTAGGTAATAAGTTATTTGTAAGAAAGGCAATCCATACCTGCAAGTGGTTTTTCCAACACCGCCTTTCCCTCCAACGAAAATCCATCGTAATGACTTTTGCTCAATAACATTTTTAAGAGAAGGTTCCAACGGTTCAAAATTACGGTTTTCTTCATCCATTTTTAATTATAATTTAAATTAATTTTTTTCTAGAATCACGGATAGGAATACCAAGTGACCAAAAACAATCTATAATTTGACACATTTGACATTTGTTTGACACAACATGGACACAACTGTATGACTCATGACATGACAGTTGTTTTTTTTTTGATATAAATGACGTGTCGCGATGCTAGTCTAGTCACTCACGTCGTTCATGCCAAGCAAGTGCGTTCTTGATGAAAAGGAAAGTTGTCTATCAAATAGAGGGTTTATCATACCACCAACTGTTTCAGCGGACCAGAAACGAGTAAGCAAGATGGGTGGCTACTACTATCTCTTAAAACCATGCAAGAACGATTGAGTGAGGGAGATGTCACCTTACAATGTATTGCGCTGTCTCGCTTACTGGATTTTGCATGGTTTTAACCCCCCTGGTTGTTGTAAGGCACACATTACATGCTCATGCACGCATGATGGTTTTCCATCAAACAAAGGGATGGTACTCGAAAGGTGAATTGAATCGACTAATTTTCAAACAAAAAATCCTAAATTTTTAAGTTTAAATCAAGAATTTTGCGATGATTTACGATGGAACAATTAAATCAACTAATTTCCTAATAAATCATCGCAAAATTCTTGATATAATTTAAAAAAATTAAATTGATTTGTTTGGACAGTCGATTCAATTTAACTTTCGAGTACCATCCCTTTGATTGATGGTTTTCCATCATGCGCGCATGAGCGTCTAGGATGCGCCTATGGCAAGACGAAAAAGAGCTATATCGGCGCTTACTCGTTTTTTTTCTGCTAATCGATAAAAATTGATTCAATCGATTATACTCTAAGCAATTGTCAATGTCAACTTTCGTTGATGTCAACCGTCAATGTCAAAATGTGGAATGGAAAGAAATCATTCATTGCGTTCGCCTTTGCTACGCTTGCCTTCGGCTCACGGGTTTATTATTTATCACATTTTTACAACATAATAGATAACATAATTGTTTTGTAATGAATGAAATGATTCAATTGATCAGTGAAAATAATGTTCTATCGTTTGTGTCGTGGTCGTTTGACATTCAAACTGTATGCATTTATAGGAATAATCGTTGTAATTTCTGCCTGCGGTTACTTGTTCCCACAGTATAGATTTTATCCTATTACGCCTGTTACATTGCCATCGAATACTTTACATGGTCGGTCGTCCCGTCATTTATCTAAAATAATTACCGTGGTGTTCCGCCAATTCGAAGATTTTGAGAATGACGTCGCAGACAGTGTCCAATCTTTCGTGTCTGCATTTCCGAACATGCCAGTACTTATTTTGTGCGAAACCAATCCGTATCCTCCTTTTCCGTTTTCGGCCACCAACGAGACGCTTCGCAACGTTAAAGTGTTGTCCTTGGAGCTGAAACTGGATGCTTTGCCACGGGACCTTAATCCTTTGTCACACATATTAACCGAATTTGTATTGTTTGTGCCCGATTCGGTTCGAGTTTCCCGAAAAGTTTTACAACAAGCAGCGACAGAAATATCTGCAGTTCCCGCTCATGCTGTGGCTATTGCCATATCAAATTCACACTTGATATGTCAACAAGTGAAATGGAATTATGTTGATTGGACTCTTCAGTATAACAAAGATGCGTCTGGCAAGCTCTGCGATTCGGTGCACGGGCAACATGCTCTCTTGATCAAAACATCTATATTACAAACATTACCTCAGCCTTTCACATTGCCTTTTCCTGAGTCATTATATTTACAGACCACTGTTCAAAATGTAAAGGTAAGAGTAATTATTAAAATAATAAGTAATTCTTATACTACAAAGATTGTCACTGATTAATCATTGGAGAAAGAAATGAAGAATTGTGTTAATTTATTAGTGAAGATTTCCCCTAATCTTCTTATATATAAAAATTCAATTGCTGTGCATAAGTCTCTAAAGTTGGAGAATAGCTGGAACAATTTGGTAAATTTTGATCTTGGAATATTTGTGGATGTTCAGAAAGGTTTAAATGGTGAGGAAAGTGCATTTTCCAGGTAGCTATTTAATAAATACATTTATAGAAGATTTTGGGGAAATTAATGATTTGGTACAAATGGTAGTATTCTTCGTTTTATAATAGAACTATGAAAATTAATTTTATTTGTAACTAGCGACCCGCCTCGGCTTCACATGGGCATAAAAACCTTCCTCTTGAATCACTATCTATTGAAAAAAACCGCGTCAAAATCCGTTGCCTAGTTTAAAAGATTTAAGCATACAAAGGGACAGGGACAGAGAAAGCTACTTTGTTGTATACTATGTAGTGATGAAGATAAAATTTTCTCAAAATTTTTTCAGATACATATTCTGGACGGAAAGCTAGGAGCGGGGCGGAGTGTGTTGAAATCTCCCGGCGCCAGACAGAGGCTGGCTCGCCGCATGAGGGACTACAGAGTGGCATTGTACAAACAGATTGGAGTAAAAGCTTTGTTGAGAGAGGATGGCAGAATCCAGTGGTTTGGGTGCAAGAGGGAGACATCAGTATGTTTCAATTACTGCTTTTCTTATAAAAACAAAATAAACCATGCTGTACTGTATCCTAGTAATTGTTTCCTCCTGAACTATTAACAATGCACTTTGATTTTTTAGAGCATGTAATCAGATTCTTATGGCAACTGACAACATCATTTGGATTATTTGAGTTTTCATAGTTGCCTTTGCAACTCAGAAATGTCGCTCAAATAATTAAATTTTACATTGAAAGTAAGTGTAGAATGTGTAGAAGTGTCTATCCTGCGGTTTTGCCCATCTGTCTGTATCATACACAAAACAATTTTTTAATGCAGTTAGGTGTTCTGCAGTTAACAAACTCTCCAGCTATTAATAAATACTGCAGCATTTTTTTTCAAAGGAAGAAAGAAAGAATATGTTTAATTGCATAGAATGTGTAAAAAATAAGATGTTTAAAAAGAATAAAAGAAAATATATTGCCATTGTTATGAAACACAAGTCCTACATGTAACCTTCATATGTAACACTAGCTGTTGCCCGGGGCACCGCTCCCGTGGAAATTCCGAGATAAAATATAGCCTATGTATTTTTCCAGGGTTTAAGCAATCTAAATTCCAAATTTCAGATAAATCAGTTCCGCCATTGTCCCGTGAAAGAGTTGTAACTCTTTCACGGGATAATGGCGGAACTGAAGATGATGCATACAAACTTTTGCATTTATAATATTAGTAAGATTTAATAGCTATTTTCTGGTTTTGATTCCAGAGATGCTACCCGTCAGTGCAAGGCACGCCTTCCTACATCCTCTCCGGTCGCAACACGCCGCCATGTTGTCGCCGCAACATGCGTCGTGTCGCGACTCACGTGTTGCGAATGTTGCAACAAGCCGGCGCCCGATGTTGGCTAGAGACAACATCACTACTTGGCGCTGTTATGCGGTAAATAGAACTCGTGGCCTACCTATCATCTCTAAAAATCATGCAAGTTTCAGTAAGTAAGCGAGACAGCGCAATCGCTGTCTTACTCACTGGAACTTGCATGGTTTTTGACATGATGTTGAGATGATCATGTATTGACATGATGTAAGGCGACATCTCCCTTACTCAATCGTTCTTGCATGGTTTTAAGAGATGGTGATAAGGGGCCTGTAAATCTTTTTAGGACAAGGTTTCTGAGCTCCATTAGAATGTTTAGCTGTTAGCTGATGTTGAAAATTGTAAACTAAAATTGCAAGCAAAAAAATTACAGGGTTGTATTGTATCTGCCCAGAGCAATGCCACCTGGGCTTTATCAGGGCTAGATAAAATGTTTATTTTAAAAGTATGTACCGCTTAATTCTTGAGTTTCATTTTTCTTCAATACATGAATGCTTTATATCAAAGTGGTTAATTTTCTTATAATAATTTCAGAATATACTTCTTATTTTTTTTTCAGCAATGACATTTTACCATGGGCGGAATACGTAGAAGTGGGTATCCACGCTTCTGACGTAGCTCGCGTGTCGTGGCTGCAGCGCGGCGGCGCAGACGCAGACGGCTACGTTTGGGAGCGCGCCACCAGAGGGCGCTACTATCGCGTGGCGTTTTCGGCCACCAATAGGGTGTACGTACTAGTGCTGCCCTTCACGGCCAAAAATGGTACTATGTGGCCGGCAGACTGGGTCCTCGCACATCAGAGAGAATTTCCTGAACGACATTTGCATCCACTTGCTCAGGTAAGTTTTCTTTTTCACAAAATAGAGGTTTCAAGTTTCTATGAATCATGAAATACTGTAACGATCAGCTATCCTGTCCTGGTCCTGTCCTGGCTTGATTGCAAATCTATTTGAAATATTCTATCGTCTCAATGGCTAAGTTTCAATATCGTCTAGTGAATGCTTAAGTCCGAGATAAGAGAGAGAGAGAGGGAGATAGCCAATTGAAATAAAAATCAAGATGTAGTGTAGTCCTTTCTGCTTCCAGTTCTGAGATCGGTTTTATTATTTTCAGATTCAATTCGCCGGTCACCAAGCGCCGGCCCCGAACGACGCCCGAGCATTTTTGGATCACAAGCTGGGCCCGAATGCAGTGGAGAAATGCAACAAGATGGGACCCAAGCTATTATACCCTTGAATATGTATGGAATTATGCAATTATTAGAGGTTTACAGCACTTCACTACCGGTGTTGAACGTCTAGAACGTCTTCTGACTTGCATGATATTTTTGCTACTTAATAGCATTCTATGTGATTTTCTTCAGCAAGTCAAAGGAAATTAAAAAAAAAATGATTCAACATCTTGTCAGGTCAAAATGGCCCCGCCGGACCATCTGTACTATTGGACAGTACCAGCTATAGACAAGTATTTTGAAATAAAACAATGATTGATATCTTTTTTAATGTCTGTTTTATGACATACTCTAGAGTCTAGTTTGAATTGGGCATGGGACCCTTAATAAAGCGAGATCCTATTGCCTCCATTTTAGGCATATAGTCAATTTCCCTATACGAAACATACTGTGTTGGATATTGTATGATGAAAAGAGTATTTGCATTTATCTACCTAATAAATAAAAATGTAAAAAGTCTACTTAATAGTTCTGAATAGATATTAAAATTCTGCTTATATTCTACTGTATAGAGTCCACTGTGTCTTATGTATTTGTTGAATTGAACGTGAAATGAGTATTATTTTTAAAATCGTTAAAAATACATCTATATTCTAGTCTAGTTAGATAGTACATTTAATAGAGAACTTTGGTCCTTTTTGTCTATGTGATTTTTTGCATTGTATATTAAGTTAATATGTCTGTCTATTGCAGACAATAAAGTTGTACGTAGTGTTAAGTGATTTTATCTGTAGAAATACAAATTTAAGTGCAAAGTATCATAAGAGCGTTTCATAGAACAAATAGTGTGTTTCTGAAATCCAAGAATTTTATGTGTGGAGTGTATAAAGAATCTCATAAATCCGGAGGAATCCTACGCAACTTTCTATGGTTCTAGGTTAACACTATTGAAGACTTCAATCGTGAATGCGTTAACATAGAGTGACCACTTTTGTCGTATTAAAATTTTGCGAAAAATGTACCATTCAGGACCCAACGCCAAAAGACAATATCGTGTCAAATTATCGTGTGGTCTGCGAAAGAAATTTTGGAACATATTTTTACAATTCCGCTGAACCACGACGAATATTTACTAGATTTACTAGACTAGACACTAACGTTGATCGTTCATTATGACGTCATCATAAATAATGGCGTTTACCTTTTATTAATTTATTTACTTACAATATATAAATAAACCTATTATTTTTTATGTGAGTTTTAATGGTGTAATGTAACGCTCTTTGAGTATTTGTACCGAAATTATTTGAGATCTCGAAATATTTCTAGTCAGTGTGTATATAGCAATACGTCCTATTTTTAGTCATTCAATGACAAAAAAATCAATTGCTTTATTTGAAAAGTTTATAAAGTCTAATAGTTGTAGCATGTTGTTGGTGATGTGGTAAAATACCGTAAATTTAGCAAAAATAACTTGTTTTTATTTAAATTATTTATTTATAAAATACTTTTTCGTTTTTGAAAATTTTACATTGTTTATTTCAATGCTTAAATAAATTTAAATAAGATTCCATTGTTTTATTTTAGTTTAATACTAACATTAATAGATGATTAATAATAATTAATAAGATTAATCGTGCAGTCAACAGCACATCAAGCTACCCAAATTCATTGCAAATTCTCCCTTATCACCGCTGTATAGAACTCTATTTAATCAAAGTTGATTTGCTATTGACTGCTCATAAAAAATATGCTTAATCGTCGTCAAACTTCTCATCCACAACTCCGGGCGTAAACGGCGGATCCCGAACTAGAGACAGCAACTTGTCCAGTTTCATTATCTGTGGTCAATTGCATTAGATAATTATACCATTATTATATTCATATTAAATTAACAAACTTAAAAAAAAATAGTTCATTGTACAATTTAAAAGCGAGTCGATGGCATTTGAATCCGAGACTGAAATTTATCGCTGCGATTATCCATGTTTGTTTTATTAAGAATTTAATTAATTTACCAACAGTACTGAGAATAGAAATACTATGGGTTATTTTGGAATTACCTTTATCAAGTTTTTATAACTTTAATCAAATATTATAATGTCGTTATATCCACAATAAGTCTATTATTATCTGTCCAGTGTTTCTCATTTTAAACGTCTCTGTACCAATAGGTGCTAGAGGTACCTATTGAAGAAAACTTAATATAGACTTGTCAAAGAGCAACAGAAGAAAAAAAAAAGATTCTAAACACGCGAACGAAGACGCGGCCATTACAAGTTACAAATCAATGAAAATGTTAAACCTACCTGTAAAGTCCTTTGGTCGATATTCTGAGCCTTCTTTGGTGGTTTGACCATAACTCTTAGATTAGGTGATAACTTTAGCACGTGACATGTTCCCCTGCAAAAAAATATGTTATTAGTAAAAAATAAAAAGAACATAAAAAAAAAATGAATTTAGAAATGCCCCCAGAGAGATTTGAACTCTCGACCCCTGGTTTACAAGACCAGTGCTCTAACCCCTGAGCTATGGAGGCTATGTGAGCAATAGCGAAATTAGTGTACAGTTTATATTACGCAATATTAGCCTCATCTTTGTTTACATAATTTAAATTAAATTCCCAGATTTTTATTTACAATCACTACAATACAGTTATGATGGCACATTTTTTAATTTGTTAGATAAAGAAGAGATAAAGTTGCTTTCACTTGCACTAGATGGCGCTTCTCTGCGAAACCAGTATTTTATTTTCTACGAAATTTATCTACTGGACATTATGCATGTTATTAGTTTTATGAAAATGATTTATTAACAAACCGTAAAAAAAATATGTAATTGTAATAATTCTTAAACGATAAATTAACTTCGCGACGATATGGTAGAGTCGTTTAAGGGGGCAATCCAGTATTGGTCTTGTCTCTGGCATATCATTAGGGAAGAAAGTACTTATTCCCTATTAATGTAGGTTAGTACTTTAATTAGATTATTCGATTTTTAAAACATAGAAGTAAATAAAAAAGGCAGTAAATCAGCGTCACGTCATCGATCTCCCCTCTATCTCTGATGTAATTCTAGATAACTACCTCTCTTGCTTTGCAGTATAAGTATTATATATACGAGCATAGTTGGAGGCCCCTGTAATTTTTTTATTTATGATAATTGATGTTTAGACTATTTGGGTGGACCATTGAAATGCAATTGTAGAGATTTGTAGATAAATATAACAATCTGTCTCTACTCTCACAGTATAAGTAAGTATCTATTTAATTGCATAGCTCCAATATTAACTTTCAATAAACATAACATTATTTATTTAGATCGATAGTTAAATAGGTAAATAAAATAAAAAACAATATTTTTTTTGTAGAATGATAAAATTATAGAGATTATAACGTACTTGGTATCTCCGGCCACTATAACTGGTAGCCGCGAGTTGAAGTCGATTCTGGTTAGTTTCTTGGTCTTCTTGGAGACCACTGCTTGCACGCAGATCGGCCTGTACTTGTTCACATTCAAGTCGTATACGTATACCTGTCAAAATTGTTTCAACCATAAAATAGCACCTCTCAGCTATAGAGGCTTACTTTTGATGATGAAATAAGTATAGTTATGATTTAGGTAAGTATATGTTTATGTAGATTTATGTGACACATGGATCGAATAAATCGTTCAAATCCAAATTTTATTACTTGTAAAAAGAATAAAAAAATCTTTTTTATACGTTTTAATTTGGACAAAGACGCATCTATGACGCATATTTAGTATTTTTGACTCTACATTGCAATTTGCCATACTTATACGATCTGACACAGCCAGATCCCTTATTTTTATTATATTTACAGTTATAAATATTATTATTTTTCTACGTATGACGTACTAATCTTCACCCACTACTAACTATCGGTGAACATTAATTATGACGTCAAATGTCACCTTTCCATCAGCTGTGCAAGCGGCGAACACAGTGCTGGAGTACGGCGCCCACTTCACGTCTCCCACCGGCGACCCTAGCTCGAACATGAACAGGGGTTCGCTGCAATCAAATCATACTTATGACATAAATAGAGAACCGCATTGTTCGTTCGTCTCGTGTGGGTTACAAGGCCAGACCCTGCATACCCTGTGCCCATAGTGCGAGTTTTTCTTAACGCAGACGCTAGCGACTGCGTTAGGATTTTGTATGGAATTTCTTAGTTGCCTTACTATCCGCCAGAGGCGGTTTACAGGTCTGCCGTACAAAATCGCTAACGCAGTCACTAGCGTCTGCGTTAAGAAAAACTCGCACTAGGGGCACTGGTGTCAGAGTTTTTCGGAACCGCCACTCGGCCCAGGTGGCGGCCGGGACCAAAGGCACAGAATTAGTAATAGACTACGTACCAAAGGGTTAGCGTGATTTCCGATGCATGAAATCATCTTTATTATCTTACAATCAGGTGATTTAAGCCTGAAATGCCCTCACGAAACTGGAAACAGCAAAAATATGATATCTTAGGTATCGAATCAGCAACCTCCGGGTCTTAAGGCAATCACGTTAACCATCACTGGATCGTAGAGGCAGTTAAAAATGTGATGGTAGCAGGTGTACTCACTCTCGTCCATCTTCCCATATCTTCACCCTCCAATCTCCGGAGCAAGACGCATAGATGCTGTTGTTGAACAGGTTGTAATGGATCCTGTACACCGGCATGTGGTGGCCCTGCACTGACCGCACGTAGTTCCGGTTGTATTTGAGGGAGCAGGTGTGGATCATGCCGTCTTCTGTTCCAACCATGAAGATTTCCGGCCGTTCAGGGTGAAAGCAAATACAGCTACCACAGCCTGAAATGGATAAGAGTATAGTAGCAAAGTGAACCTAGTTGTTTTATTTCCGTGGATAGCCAGCGTTTCTTTCTTATCAAACTTATGTCAGAATTTTTTAGGCGCTTGAAGGCGTCTGTAGTTAGTCCCTCACCTACTGGATGGAATAATAGAATCCGTAACGTTACGCGGCCACCAGTTACCGCTTGGGTGCCGAAACATTACCAATTGCAACTTAGCAGTTGCAGCCGGGTCCAACACCTTTATGTACCTTCTGAGGTATGGGGATTGGGGAAGCTCATGACAATCAGATCAGAATGATACTAAAGATCAGCTTACTGTGGAAATTATTTTCTGGTGGAATCTGCCACTAGTTAGTAAGATGCCACTAGTTAGTAAGATGCCACAAGGAAATTGAGACATCTGCTTTAGTCGCCACTTAAAAAACCTATGGGATAAGCTAGCTATTTCTTACTATTAACATTGACCAAGGTGCCGTCCGGGCCGGGTATGGGCGGAACACTCGAGGACAGAGTAATGATTGTGGTGGCCTGTAGCTCCCCAGGCATCATGGCCCACTGGACCACTCGGCCGTCTCCGGATATTGAGAAGAATGACGCTTCCCCGTCGATGAGGCGAGCTCCCCAGCGGACCTACAAATAAATAGATACGGACAAATCAGGAAATGTTGTATACCTTACATACCGCATCGAATCGGTCAAAATTAAGATCTATGGGGAGGCCTCTCCTAGCGGTGTCCACTATTAAATTAAATCAAACGTTGGGTCGACGATCTTCCACTTTATTCGTATGGGAGCCACCCAAAATAAAAATTATTTCATGATTTTATTTTAGCACGATCTCGGCATGATTAATAATATACATATCCATCCATACCAAACTTCAGCTCTTACTTATAGTCTCTCGAGTGAAAACGCAGACAGACAGACAAGGTTTACTACGTTTAAATTTATTATGTTTACTACGGAACCCTAAATACTCGCCGACACATGCCTATTAGTCAGATAGCGTTGTATTTCGAATATGTATAATTTGGCGTACATGAAGCGACCTAAACCTCAGCAATGGGAAAAAATAGGGTTGTTAATTCAAATAAAAAAGGAGAATTTTCTTATAGCTCACCTCCCAAACAATATTGCTATGCTTGTCTCGCACCGAATCAGATTTGTACTGATACGAAGATTCCAACGTCAACTGAGCATTATAGACGCATACATTCCCATCGTACAGTCCTGTCAAAAGAAAAGTTGTGAAACTGTGAGGTAGTATGACTTTTTATAAATATTTACACAATAGAAAGAGATGTGGAGGCCTGTCATACATAAGAAGCGCGGGTTTCATAATTCAATACAAATAGGAACATTTTATTGCACCACAAAATAATAAAATTGCATAAAACAGCTTTAGATACTTAAAACTGAGGCACAAAGCCGGACTTATCGCTAAAGCAATATTTTCCAGTCAATCTTAGAATAAGATTATTATGGAATACAACATGTATTTTACCTGCATGCAGGCATTCCGTCAATACGACATAAATAAAGAATGAAATTTCTTGCAATAGGAATGATATTAGAATCTAACCAACACAGACGAGGTAAGGAATTTCCTTGTACACATCCAGGCAGATGATGGGAGACTCCGTGACGACAGCGTACTCCGGATACGCAGGATTCTTGATGCTGTACATGCAGAGACAACCTTCTTTCTGCTGATTCGTGAAGTCCACTGTAGCAGGAGGAAAGTTCATTACTTATTATAATGAAATAGATTATTTGACAGAGATAGAGGTAAGAATAGTTATTCTATCGCGTGCTAATAAAGATGACAACTATTTGCCGGCTGGCAGCTGAGAGGCAGTTCCGAAGAACACTGACACCAGAGTGTGCATGTTCAATTGACCTACACAAAATGATGATGAAGATGAGTGGAATAATTACTTACTGTGATGGTTCAGCGACCCAAAAAGGATATTGGCCTTCGACACCAGTTTTTCACTGCTCCCTGCTCAGCGCCTGCTGAGTGCCATATTAAGCCAAAAATAATCAGAAACACCGCAATTTTTTTCGTTGTTTGAAAATGTTTTGTCACTACTTGTAGTTTAATGCCAGAATAATCCACGAGTTCAGGATTACCTACCCCTATAATTAGATTAATTCCAAATGTCTACCAAACTCACATGATCCGTAGGCAACAGCGAACAAGTCTTGATAGTGTGGATTCCATTGAAGATCGCAGACCGCGTGGTTCCTCATCGGTTCAAATTGGAACTTCCACAGCGGCAATAACGAACCCATTCCTTCGCGGAACTCATCTGATGGATCGTCCCAGTATCGGTAGTCTTGGGCTAGAGAAGAAAAAGTTTTAAATATGGTTTAAATTTAAAGTTTTGATCTGCTTTTTATAGTACTCGGTAGTCTTTTGAGTAAAAACATGAATCTCAGTAAGGGCAGAACCTCGTGTGGCTACGTGTGTCAACGATAAATATTGCACATTAACTTTAGAAGAGTTAATCTACTAGTTTCGACCACATTGTCAACAAAAATTTTGACAAAATGTTAACTAGTTATTATTAATACTAACTACCAAGCAAAAATTAGCCGATAACCCTTTTCAAAGGGTTCCTTGTAAAACAAACTTTAGGATTGAATTCCATCAAAAGTGTCACTATTTGTGGTGTGAACTCTTTCCGAAGGGCTCGTAAATCCACTGGTCCCAGCAGCTATCGCAGATTGTAGTCGTTGACTTAGATTCAGTGATTCAGGTAAGCTACCTGTCACTATCTCACTCGATAAGAACGAAGCAGTACTATTCTAGATTTGACATATACTGGCGATTTTAATCTGATCACCGCGTTGACTAACATACTTGAAACTTACCGATGTCATCATATATGTTTTGATTGACCAGTCTCTCAAGGATAGCCCAGGCTTCACGGATTCTCTGCGCTAGTTGTTCATCATGAATCTGCTGCGCTGACTTCGCGTGCTTGGCAGCTTTCTTGCGAAGCTGTTAAGGAAATTGCCAATTTATCACTTCACAGTTTGTTTAATAGCTTTTTGTCGCGTGTCGGAAGTCTATATGTGAAAGTTAAACAAAGTAATAAAATGCGATACCATGATGATTTGGTGCATACTACCTTCGTGGCATAATGGTTAACATGCCTGCCCGCTACTCAGGAGGTCCCGGGTTCGCTCCCCGGTCAGGTGACGATGAAAAATGATCTATCTAATTGTCCTAGGTCTTGGATGTTTATCTGTATATGTATTTGTCTATAAGTATATGTATCGTTGAGTTAGTATGCCATAACACAAGTCTCCAACTTTGGGGCTAACTCAATCTGTGTAATTTGTCCCTTTATAAGGAACACACAAAGTTACACTTATAAATCTATTGGTAGGCAGTGTAACAATGCTAAAAAAATATAATAACAAATCTAACAATATGGTTTGCAAGGTAAAAAAAGAACAAAACGTTACCCGTTTCGGTTTTTCATCCTCCTTTTCTCGCATTTTCTTAGCGTAATCTTCCTGGTAGAAGTCGAAAATAATGCTTTGTAGAGCAGTAGATCCGTAGTTAGCTCTAGGTGGTGGAATCGTCTGTGTGTCGACTGACTAAAAAAAACAAAAATAGTATATACTAACTAAAAAACCGGCCAAGTGCGAGTCGGACTCGCGCACCGAGGGTTCCGTACAAACCTGCAAGGTTTACAAAGTTCGTTCACCGTCTTTAGGTTTTAATTCCCTTGCGTGTAGTTGCGAGTTTCAAAATATGCGGTATCAATGGTTGTACTTTTGCGTTTTCCTTTTTCGCGTTGACTTGTAATTTTTTTTTTTTCACGGGTTAAAGGCAATTAGATCTAAGTATTTGATATGAATTTCAACTTGATAGCTCTACGCGTTCATGAGGAAAAAAGTAATAAGTTTATATTTATTAAAAAATATATATTTTGTAATGTAACTAAAAATTTAAGGTTTTCGGAATTTTTCCTTTATGTGTGCTATAAAACGTTGCTTCATGCCAAATTTCAAGATTCTAGGTCGACTGGAAGTACCCTTTAGGTTTTGATTCCCTTGCGAGTACTTGCGAGTTTCAAAATATGCAGCTTAAATTGCTGTTTCTTTTGATTGCGTTGACATAGAAGTTTGATTTTGCTACAGCTTAAAGGTATTATAGACCTGAGTATTTGGTATGAATTTCAATTTAATACCTCTACGCGTTTATGAGGAAATGGGTAGTAAGTTTAAAATTATTAAAAAAAAAAATATTATGTGATGTAACTAAAAATTTATGGTTTTCGTAATTTTTCCTTTATCTATGCTATAAGACGTTGCTTCGTACCAAATTTCAAGATTCTGAGTTCACGGGAAGCACCCTGTAGGTTTTGATTCCCTTGCAAGTGTCGAAAATTTGCGGCATAAACGGCTGTATCTTTTGATTGCGTTGGCTTAGAAGTTTGATTTTTTCACAGCTTCAAGGGACAGTAGACCTGAGTAATTGATATAAATTTCAGCTTCATACCTCCACGCGTTCCTGAGAAAAAGGGTCTTGACAGACGGACGGACGGACGGACGGACAGACGGACAACAAAGTGATCCTATAAGGGTTCCGTTTTTTCCTTTTGAGGTACGGAACCCTAAAAATGGTATTTACATAACTATT
Organism: Apomyelois bistriatella; assembly: GCA_947044815.1. Taxonomy (NCBI): domain Eukaryota; kingdom Metazoa; phylum Arthropoda; class Insecta; order Lepidoptera; family Pyralidae; genus Apomyelois; species Apomyelois bistriatella. The sequence goes on from OX345705.1 coordinate 4,419,183, forward strand.
AACTAAAATAATAATAGTCAGAAACTGCCAGTCATTCAATTCAATCTATATTAAAATCTTCCTGTAGATTCGTATTCTACTAACAAGAGGAAAATCAAATTGGTTGCCAGGAAATATTATCTTCAAGAAGGTTACCTAATTCAATTCGTGAAACATTCATCTATGCTGAATAAAGCAAGGCATTATTATCTTTTGAATGGTTTAAGAATTTAATGTTTATTTATGTTAATTCACACAAATTTTTCCCCGCGGATTCATCCACTTGCCTATAAAATTCTCCAAAAACCTGTGACTTTATAATTTAAAATTGGTTAAGAGGGCGCCTAACGCCGACAAAAAATCCGATTTCACCCGCACGTCTTGCATACCCTCCGCTCTAGTTCTAAAAACCAACACGGCGCGCTGCGATCACTAGCGGCTGGCCGCGCCGTGGCTAGTCGTGAACTCGTGAGTTAGAGTATAGTATATGCGATAAAGTCAGAAAAATCAAATACTTATTTATTATGAATTAAATATTAATGTAGTTTTTTTTAGAGGAGTGTGTGTATGGTAGATAGATACAGTCAACCAAATATTAATTGGAAGTTGGTAAAGTGGCAGCATATTCACAAGTAATAGGAAAGTAGTAGTAAAGTGAATTGATAGAAAATTAGGAAGTAGAAATAGTGATTTTCAGCAGTTACAATTATAATTTTTTATTTAAATATTGAACATGCCCGCGACATCGTACGCGTAAGCTTCGCTTGAAATCCCCTTTTTCTTTCGTTTGTCATGACATGACAATAATCAACACAAAAAAAGTATTATTAAATTTGGAGCATTTGTTCAAAAGCGATATATATTTGCAGACAAACGCATTGAATTCAGTCAAATGACGATCACTTTTTGTCCTCCATTCCATTTCGAGACTGGAAAATTTTGCTTTTGTCCGGATGTGTGTCTGTCTGTCTGTTTGTTTGTTCCGGGCTGGAGGTCGCATTTATGAACGGATCCTAATGAAACTTGGCACACGTGTTCCTTGATTTTTTTGCAATTTAATGTCGAGAGATTTTTTTGATTGGAGGGGAAATGGGGAAGAAAAGGGGGAGTTTTCTGTGACGTTGTTTACGAACGGATCCTAATGAAACTTGACACACGTGTTCCTTGATTTTTTTTTACAATTTTATGTCGAGAGATTTTTTTGATTGGAGGGAAAATGGGGGAAAAAAGAGGGAAAAGTTTTCTGTGACGTTGTTTACGAACGGATCCTAATGAAACTTGGCACACGTGTTTATTTTTATTTTTATACCTAGACATATAGTTATGAAAAAATGGGAAGGGAGGGAAGTCAAGGCAGGAGGGTCGCGAGGTCTACTGTTCACAGAACCACTAGTTTTGTACTGAAACGATTTTGATGAAACACACTTTGAATGTTTTGCTGAGTTAAAACAAATCAATTGGTGAAAGTTTTTAGTAAATCAGTTCAGTACTTTCGGAGATAAGCGTGATACATACATACAGACAGACAGACATACAAACAAAAATAAAAAGTTTGAAAACAAAAAAATTGTTTTTAAGTTTTATTATTCCTTTTAAGTGTCCCTATACAAGTATACATTTATGACAAAAATACTAAATGTACAGACAAAATATTTTTACTGTTTTATTATCTACTAGCTGTTCCCCGCGGGTTCGCCCCGCGTGGGACTCTGTTATATCGCGCCCAAAAGTAGCCTATGTTTGACCTCAGGTCGTTAACTACATTCCTACCAAATTTCATCACAATCGGTCCAGCAATTTAGCCGTGAAGAGGTGACAGACAGACAGACAGACAGAGATAGACAGACAGACAGACTTTCGCATTTATAATATTAGTATGGATATCCATATATATAAAAGAAAGTGTTAGTTACACTATTTATAACTCAAGAAGGGCTGAACTGATGTGGCTGAAATTTAGTGGAGAGGTAGCTTAGAACAAGGAGAAGGACATATGTTACCTTTCATCCCGGGAAAAAGCACTATTCCCGAGGGAAGTTCACCGAAGCTGGTTATCCATACTAATATTATAAATGCGAAAGTCTGTCTGTCTGTCACCTCTTCACGGCTAAACTGCTGGACCGATTGTGATGAAAATTGATAGGTATGTAGTTAACGACCTGAGGTCAAACATAGGCTGCTTTTGGGTGCGATATAACCGAGTCCCACGCGGGGCGAAGCCGCGGGGAACAGTAGTTATATATTAATACGAAACTTTAATCATGATGTAAGTACGCTAGCACTCTGTGAGAAAAAACTAGCCAATGTAAAACAAAGCGTTTAATTACAGAAATAAATTTATATAAAGTAATATTTGCGAAAAATATTTTTAATAGCAATAAAAATTCTTCTTCTTCATCGGTCCCTCACTGCTGAGGATCGTGACCACATATGTGCTTTCAAGTTATGCGATCACCAGTGCTATGGACCGCTCTGTAGATGCTGCGCCCAGCTGCGGAGCTTAGCTGCTGGAGCAGTGTCCTCAGCGCTAAAGATCTAAAACAGAGTAAAATATAGGTAAAGATCAAAATTTATATTGAGCCATTTGTAACATTACAACTTATACTCATGATAATACATATCTCTTATAAAGAACACGAGTTTAAAAAAAAAGAACTCGAGTCTTATGTCTTGAGCGTATCAAGGTTTAATTATGTTTAAATACATTAAATTACCAGGGTAATCCCTACCAACGACTCGAGCGCTAAACAAGACTCGAGCGTCATGCTGCGCTCAAGAGCACATAGTCTTATTGAAATGAGTTGAGTCGTCAATTTGCGAGCCGAGCGCAATATTTACGAGTAGGACTCGACTAGAGTTCTTTACATCTTTAGTTTTATTGTACAACATCCTGTATTATCATTATCAAAAATAGAATAAAAAATACGTTTTTTGTAATGAAAATCACTAATTAATCAATCTGTAAAAAAAAATTAAAAACCTTTTATATATACTCGTATATTTTGTTGTCGTCTAACAATGGTTGTTTTACATATACTGTAAGAGCTGACATTTGTGACGTTTGCCCGTGCGCGCTTACTCTGTATAGGTACCTACGGAGCTCAGTTTGATCAAATGTAGGTTGTATTTATAAGAGATAAGGGTTAGTTATGACTTTTTTAAATATATAAGTACCTACTATCTATTTATTTTGCTACTAGCTGTTCCCCGCGGCTCCGCCCCTCGTGGGACTCGGTTATATCGCGTCGAAAAGTAGCCTATGTTTGCCCTCAGGTCGTTAACTACATCCCTACCAAATTTCATCACAATCGGTCCAGCAGTTTAGCCGTGAAGAGGTGACAGACAGACAGACAGACTTTCGTATTTATAATATTAGTATAGTATAGTATAGTATTTGTACAAGTAGGTTTTAGTTTGTAAATAAAGCGTGTACTTACTGTTGTACTAAATCCATTATTTTGTAGAAATAAAAACAACTTACCCAAACATTCCGTCATGTTTTTTAGTTCTTCTTTTTCTCAAAAACGTTATTTCTCTTTTTTCATCTTTTCGTCCCATTGTCAAAACTATTTATACACTATTATTTACACGTCCACACACCACACTGTTTACAATTATGATAATACTAAAAACCACTATATACAATTATGTACCCTATAATAAACGTCATACGGTCTAATTTACAATATTTATTCACACTAGAAACAAAATCCGCTCCAAATAAATTACGCGTTCGATTGTCAGTACCGAGAAGGTACAGAGCGTCCGGGAACAACCTTACGCGTCGAGCGCTGCCCGACAAGTAACCATTTGCCCGTACACAATTGTTCCACCTACTACGCTTTGTTTAGAGTCGAAAATCGCATGATTCAGTTAACGACGAGTTGGCTTTGAGCTCCAGGTTATGATTTTAGTTGAGATTTTATTTAATTATTAAAAATATAGACATAAAATAAAAAAAGTAATCGATTACTCTACTAAAACATTAGTCTGGCTATGTTATTTGTAAAAAATAATTTGGGGTTGTCGCTGATAATTCAGAGCATTTGAGTTAATACTGTTTTTTTTCCGTTCTGAAGTTTGTATTTTTTTAAAAAAAACCTGTTTATTTTTCAAAATTCTATTCGATTACTCGGCTTCTACAGGTTTTTTGCCTACCTACAGTATTTTTTAAATCTGAATTATAAGGTTTTTTCGCGCTAAACTATGGATTGAAAAATAGGTCTGTTTTTCAAATTTTGGCGTTGGGCGCACTCTTAAGTAGTTTCATAGTTACAAATAGATTCTCTTTGTAATATTATAGAGTAGAAAATTGTGGCTTTTTTTTCTCGAACTATAAATAAAAGTAAAACATACTCGTCTCGGAAAGTTGTACGTAAGAGCAGCTCTTTCGCAGAAGTTGAACTGGTTGGCTAGTTTCTTCACACGGGGTTTAATTTCGAACACTTCTTCACCAGGGGCTTCAATAGCTTGTTCTTCTGCAGACATATATGAAAGTTGGTGATGTTAATAATAAGCTTATGTTGAGTTGAGGATTCAAAATAATCTTAAGATAAAATTGTAAACGTTGGCAGTATGTATTCGTATCTATAATCAGAATATTTTATACCTATAAATCTTTATTTTTAATTTTTTTCACACCAATAGTTGAACAGAATCGGCCAGGATAAGTAATCGACTGAGTTAAAGAATAATAATGAATTTGTACCTTGCAACAAAACATCTTTACTGCAATTTATATCATAACTGGCTATCATACTATACCTATCTGACTATCACTATACCTATCATTCTATACCAATAATGTGTCTCTTACGTTCTTCAGGCTGTGCTTCCTCGCCACCTTCAGCGGCCACTTCTTCACCTTCTGCTACTTCTTTGACTTCTCCTGCTTCGTCACCTTCACCGGCTTCGACTGGTTTCTCTTCTTCGCCAGCTGCATCTTCTGCAAATGTAATTATTACCTTTAGAAAGTTCAAATAAGAATTTAAATTAGATTAAAACTTATAATGTGTTTTTTTTTTTGGATTGATTCATCTAGATTACCGAAATAGATTTTTTTATGAATTGTTCATATAGGTACCTATGCATCATTTTATGGCAGACAAAGAAATTTCAATTTGATATAGTTTGTTTGTTATAGTTTTCTATTGACTTTACACTTACTTGTATTTAAGTGTACAAGAACTTAATAAATAAATAAATGCATGTTATTTTTTTAAAATAATATTTCAGTTTTTACATACAATAAATAGTTACATACATACATACATACTCAGCAAATCTCACTAACCTTCTGGTTTAGCTTCTTCAGCTGGAGCCGCTGGTTCTGGCTCTGGTTCCTCTTCGTCCTCTAAATTTGCCCTAGACTTCTTCACCTTAGCTCGTTTTGGACCAGCTTCATCAAATCCAACACTTCCTAGATTAAAAATTATTAAAATTTTTAACAATAGATCATATCAACATATTATAAAAATATGGTTTAACTGTTTTGCTGGAAAGAATTCGTAAAATGCTTTTACTTCAAGCTACACTGCAACTCTTCGTTGTTTCTCTACATTTGAATAGTTAAATGGAGAGTGTCTCACCATATCCTGAGGCGATTTGAGCCTTTGCCTCATCGGAATCTTTACGTATTGCCGTGCCCTGGTACACGTATAATGGATATGCTTTTCCAAAGGTTGGTTTTGGTTTAACCACAAACTGGTTTCGTCCGTAGTGATACGCAACTTCATCAGCTACCCATTGTGGGTTAATTGTAGTTAAAACACGACCTACGTCTTCTTCTATCTCCTGAAAACATAGTTTTATGAATTCAACAAAAATGCGCTATCTTGTTTTGTTATTCACAAAGTGGATGTAAAGGAACAATACGTTAGATTGTGAACTTTACTTTCACCCGTTTTTGCCTCCGGAAGCTGTGCTTGTAATGTTGTGTTGATACTATTGAGTTATCACGAGCGAAAGAAATAGGCTACGGTAACCGATTTACTGTCAACCTAATTGTATAAAAACAGGTTAGATTGGGGCATGGACTAGACGTCGCCGCAAAATAGCGCGCAGGAGCTTCGCATAATTCCCGGGACAAGTATTCGGTGCCAAAGATCTTATGAAAAAAAGAAAAATAAACCTGATAACCGGAGCTCGACATCATAGCTCAGAACGCTACTACGAATAGTGAAAGTTAGAACACTTACAGCATCTGGAACCTCCTCCTGATCGTCTGGTTTCACCAAGGTTCGTGGTTTCAGCCAATCCAAGCCCTCGTCTTCGGCAAGGTTCGCACGAGACTTATTTGCTTCTTTCTGTCAACGGGTGATTAATTCAATACTTCGTTCATAACTAATTATGATTTTTTGACCGTGCAGATGTGTCCAACATGAAATTGCAATTTGGTGGACAAAAAGGTATTACAAGGACAAAACAATATATATGCAATAACATGTATGACGTTGTAAAATATATAAAACCTATATATATATACATATGTTATATTATTATATTATTATATTATTTACATTTATTTTGACATCATTTTTATTTATTATTTTTTTTATTTTTAATTATTCCTTTAATAATACATACATCAAAATGTAGTAAAGTTTTATTAAGAAGCACTGTTTCGTCATCATTGTGCAAAGCGCGCTTGATTAAAGCCTTTAACATTTTACAGTTTACAAAATATATATCGGAAACAGTCGAGCCGCACGCAAGGTTTGGTCGGCAGCAAATGAAGAACTGGCTGGCAACGAATTCTAAAGACAGGATTTACGAGTAAAATATCCCCAAACATTTGCATATTATTACGTCTTTATAGCCAAAGATCATGTAATACAAATATAAATAATTGTTAGCGCTTTTAGAGCAGACTAAATAAACGATGGGCGATTTGGGACATTGCGTGCTCCAAACTTGTACTTATCAACGTTTTTAATTTCTGTTAAATGTTGCTTCTGATCACGAACATCGAAAGAGGTTGTACTCACGTCATCTTCCCAATTGGTTTCCGACAAAGCAATACCTTCGCTACTATTAGCAGTATGGACTAAAGACATGCTAATTAAAATTGAAACACTGCGTTGCTAATTTGAATTAAATCTGTAGTCTCAAAAAAAGAAATGAAAAATGGAACATAAGCAGACGTCAAAATTTGAATGAAAATCTTTAGTTAGTATGTTTTATTATACATTTCAATAATATCCTGGTGTAGAAAGGAAATAGGGAATTGAGGTCTTAAACTAATTGTTCCTAGGACTGCAGTATTAAGACTACTGCCGCGGCGTTAATGCTTAGTTTGAATTGTAATGAGACTGGGTAAACTGCATTGCATAGATTATAGCTGGTGATGTAAAATTGTAGCGACTAATCAAAAGTTTCAGTTCAATATAAATAATAATAAAATTAAGTATGAGAGTATTCCTTTTTTCTTACGCATTTATTTCAATTATATAAAAAAAATAAGTACTTTTTTAGAATTAAAAAAAGCAGGAGAGTTTCAGATGTCATATCAGGAATATAATGTGCAGACAGACTCAGACTTCTTTCTATATATGAATAAATAAAGTCATCAGTATTTATGAATATCAAGGAGACTAACCCTAAGAATAAATGGGAAATTATATAAACTCATTTAATACCTTACCCATTATGATGATCAACTGATAACTGTGATTATTGAACGGGCGGTGGAGGTAGGCGAGTACTATTCAAAGTAAATAGAGGGATAATTATTAAATGATCCCTATTTACTTTGACTAGTACTTCCTAAATCATAATGGATATAATTCCATTATGATTTAGGAAGAAGTCTTTGCAAAGGATAGCATAGATCAATACAATCTAACAAAATAGCAGAGTCAAATGCAGAAAAAATTAACATGAGAAATTCGGACACGCAGCTAAGTCTTGAGTTTTCATAAGAAGTTGAGTTAAATTTTAATTTATGGCTGTGTGTGGTCTCATGTAGTATTTTGCTCTCTCATGAGGTCGATAACTCAGCTGTCCTGGGGGCATAATAATATGGACATAAGCTGCGCCAAACCATGTGGTCGATCTTATGTCAATCCCATACATTTTGTTCTTGTCGACATTCGTTAACTTTTTGAAATTGTGACTTTGGCTAAGCCCCTCGATGCTTTTCCTCTATAAAATCTACGTATTCTTGACGATTTTTTTCGCAATTGCGCAACACTTTGCCCTTTGGATAGGTATATAAAAATACTGTTCAATGTGTTTACGTATGTAACACACCTCTTATGTATTTACACCGATACGTCATGTCACGTCACGAGTCATAGTTTTCGTAACAACCCATCACCTTTCAGATTTTTCTGCCGACCGTAGATAGAAAATTACTGGCCGCGGTTGGGCGTGTCGCCAAATTCTAATTAGACGGTGTCTGGCGTAAGGTAGCACAGGGATCAGCTCGTGCCGAGTACATTAAAATCCTTTGTTGTATCGTAATCACGATGTACCATTTGACCCGCGAACGTTTCTTGAGTAAGACGTTTCATTTTTTATTTGTAGAAGCTGTTTTTGTGTGAAGTGCGAAATACATGTGAGTACATAAATTATTACTTAAATTTGCATGTTTTATCTCTTTTTCCATTAGCCAGATTCGACTCGCTAAGAATATGAAGATCTCTCTCATCTTAGGGTAGTTTTATTTAAGTATATTTGTTGGAGCATGCAGTCCATTGTTTGGTTTGTTTTTTTTTTATACTTTGTGCAGCACAAACGCAGGCCGCGATTTCGCGGAGGCATCTTGACTAATTTCAGTTAATGAAAGAAGCTCTGTATGGGTTGTAGATAGAGTCAGTGTCTAATCACCCTTGCTGGTAGCAATATCCGTTGAGTTCATTAGCTTTCTTGAACTTTCCAAAGGCATAAGAACTGATGATAACATACCAATATTTGCGGTAACAATAACCTAAATAAATATTAAAATTTTATTTTAGAAAACGTTTTGACCTTTGAAATATGGGAAGCCACTAAAGTACTTGTAACTGCCTTTAACTTTGAAACTTCCTTCAAGTTTAAGCTTATACTGGCTCAACACGGAACGGCAGTGCAGTCTCATATAATAATATCTTTTGTTTCGGTTCTCAAAATAGCCTTTATTCTCTACTTTCGTTTAATGGTCTAAGTACTTGCTAATGATCCAAAGGTCATTTTCTTCGTGAGTGATTTTCAGCTTGAATAGAACATAGAAGTTTTAAACAACCTGATTCTCTAAAATGATTTTGAAATATTGTTTAATTATAAGTTTAGATATACATAATACATATGGTTGGAATGGCCTAACTCCCGATTCCACTAATTATACTGTGAATTACAAACGTACAAATCGTGCTTATATTGTGTCTAAAAAGCCAAAGATATTGTACTAAAGCATAGAAATTCTACACGACTTGATACCTACGATTGGTATGTTTGTAATTAGTAGAATTGGAGGCCTGAATGTTTTTAGTTTTTAGGATGCACAGCTGGGAGTATAAAACCGACCATTAAATCATTGGTCCTGGTTGCCATGTGACGAGTAATTTGTAAAGCAAAACTGACACTTGTACAGACAGAGTCGATAGACCCTAGCAACAGAATTTCCTGAAAACCAGGGCATACAATTGATAAATGTTTTACGATTCGTCCAAGTTGCGTGTGGAGGCACAAATATCATGAACGGTTTGGTAGATATTGATTTCTATAGTAATGAGTATCGTGATAATAATCTATTCAATGTCGAAATAATCAGTAATAAGGACGAGTACTTACAATAACGATTTCAGAACTTTTCAATAACTTATATTTTTTTATTTTCCTTTGCCTGTTGTTTATGATTTCAAGTTTGTTTTAGGGCTTCAACTTAATATCCAATTTCTGACGCACAAACCGTTATAAGCCTAATTATGAAGGTTTAAATATCAACTTGCAATGAGAATGAGATAGGTACACATGTTGTTTGGCGTCTATTTCCATTTTCATTAGATTCCAACTTCTTGTCAGCCTCTCTCTTCCAAAAAGTTGGTGTAGTGTAGGCCTTAGCAATTTCTCTCTATCCTAGGCAGTGAGGATTAACACCCGTATTTATAAAGAAGCAATTACTTGCTGCTAAGTAATTTCTTGATTAAGTAATTACTCAAGGCTAGAATACTTCTATACAAAATCTTATTTTATAGATAAGTAATACACGTTACTTACTTGAGCAATTACTCAAGCAAAAGTCCTAAGTAAGTCATATCTTCATGGGTGTTTCTCTCTGGCAACATTTTGGTGCGCGTTTTATTTATATTTCAACTAACTACTACTACCGCCATCTAGTGGTGTTTTAGTGAACTAAAACGTTTTATATTGAATTTTCCACTTAATTGTCAATTGACAGAGTTCTTGTAGGTTTTCCTGTAATCTACAGGCAATGAACTATATTTTGTATTTTTTTTCAAAATTTTAGGCCCAGTAGTTTCGGAGATCAGGAGGGGGGAATGGTAAATTTTTGTATTCATTCATGAATAAAATCAAGACTATTTATTTTACAATAATAACAAAAATATACTTAAAATCCGTAACGAGCCCTTTCTTTTGATATATAACACGGTAAGGTTTGCTAAACTTTATTTTTTAAATTCCTAATTTGTGCCCCGAAAATTGTACTTATTTTATAAAAAAAATATTTACTTTGCACGTCTGTGTTTGGGTCACAGGATCACGCCATCCTACCATTTCATCTGTTTTAGTCCAGAAGGTTCGGAGAAAATTGGCTGTGACAGACGGACGGAAGGACAGACAGACGCACGAGTGATCCTATAAGGGTTCCGTTTTTACATTTTTGTACGGAACCCTAAAAAGAAGCAGTCATGGGAAAAAATTGCGGAAGAATTTAATAATTCTCCGATTGTAAAGAGGCATAAATTCTCGGTAAAATCACATGTAGCACAATATTTTTTGAGAAACGAAATCTTGCTTTAAAAAATCTTCAGAATAATCATTAACTGGTCCCAAAGTTTACTTCCATAATCCACATTATGGAAGTAAACTTTGGGATTTCTAGGCTCAGCAACTTCTACATGCCTTAATATATCTATATTTCTATTGTCTACAACATAAAAAATAGATTCGATTTCTTCCAAAGCTTCCATTTTAAAAATAACCTCAGGCATTGAGTTACAGTGTAACTAATCGGTATTTTTTTTCCCAATGGGTAACAGTGTAACACAAAATGGTGTAACTCAACGGGAACAAAGGCACTTTACTACTCTTACAGCTCACAATAAACACAACAAATGAATACAAACGAATATTTACTTTGCTCTTTAGCATTGCTTAAGTAAAGGAATTGGTGACTATTACTCGGCTGAGTATTCTAACTTTTGACATTTCTTATCTTAAGTATTTTCTTAAATATAGAATAAAAATTGTTGCTTGAGTAATTACTTTTACTCAAGTAATAACTTTTACTCGTTTATAAATACGGGTGTTAGTCGCGGCTCTGATTACTTGAAATTAGTTATTGTTGTTCATGGAGTAGACGTGCCGAGGACAATGTGCTTTGTTAAATTAAAAATTTATGGATCAGTGTACTTGATATCATTAAAAAAACTTTTAACGGTATGAAAAGCATTCATTTGAATGCTTGCTTATATTTGGATCAACGCTACCTGAAGAACTGTAAAAAAAACTGTTAGAAAATTGATGCGATGGATTATGAAACACAGATATCGGTACTTTACAAACGTTATTTACTAAAGTTTCAAAGGCATACATGACAATAATACGTATTTTTAGCCATCCTTATCTTAACATGCTATTTATATAGAAAAAAAGACAAAAGAGTTACACAATGCGTGCAGTTTCACATATTGAATGATATAAATAAATAAAAATCATCTTTATAAAAAACAAAGTACGTAAACACGTAAAAAACACATATATATTTACAATACGGTAGAAAACATGAATGACGTCACAAGGCGTGTTGGCTCCAACATATCGCGCAAAACAACAAACATTCCGCTCAAAGCATGTTCAAAGATATAAAGAAGATTATTCTGATATGCTTGCACCAACAGCCAAACATTGGACAAAACATGTGTGGGACGACGACGGACGAGCACAGACATATTCACATGGTGTTAGAGTCGTATTTACAATGAGCCGCGTCATGCTAAGCCCCAATGCCGGTACTCACTCTTATCCGTTTTAGAAGAAGCCCCAGGGATTTTTCCGAAGACTTATTTCGCCAAATATCTGGCAATTGTAAAGCCTTACTCATCCCTTGTGGGCTAGGCAGCTAAATAAAGTTATAAATTAGTCCTTTTTAGCATAAGCTAAGTGATATTAAAATTGTAACTAAAAAGTTTGTTTGTTTTAATGTATTTGGATGACTCGAATACACAAGGGAGGGAAAGTTTTTGTCATTTTTTCATTATATAGCACAAAACTGTTTCTCTGTTGATCATATTGTATTGTTCATAATATACAGTGAAGATATTTCGTGTTTAAAAATAATTTGATGGTAATAGCTACTCATAACTGAAAATACTGAAATCATTATCAGACCCAATTATGTCGTACATAATTACAGTAGTACATACGAGTTCAGAAGTCGATCTTTTTATTCATATTAAATGTTTGCATAACAAAAAGTGTTTATTTCTAATCTACATCACAAAGTGATAATATGATTTACATAGTTATCAGTACAACCAAATGTTAAGATATTCTTTTCAGTATGAACGTATTATTGTTGTAACTAAATGTTATCCAAATGAATCGATTTTCTTTTTAGACAATATAGATCTGGTCGACTTATATAATAAGGCAATTCAATTCTGTTTTATACATTATTTTGCAATAAAGTATAAAGTACTCATATTACATATCTAGTACATAGTTTTAAAAATATTGTACCTATATTTAATAACACTTTAAACAAAGAAATAAAAAAGATCAAAGGAAAATGCAGTTATTCAATTACGTAAAGTAAAAGGTCAAATGTTAAGTGTTTGATCGATGAAGAGATGTGTCTGATAATAATTCATAATAATCTGATTCTCTTAAACTTTCTTAAGTATTTATCGTACTTATAAATGAGTTTTAATGTGAGTAATTAACGTTCGAATATTACGGTTTATAAGAAATAACAAATATACAAAATATGTTTGATTTGTAATTGTCCAAACCTATTGTGTTTATGTAATATTAAATTAAAAAAATATAATTTTATTCTTACCTTTTTCGGTGCCATGTTTCTAAACTAAATTATTTACAACATAAAAACAAAACATGATTTTTTAATGAAAATTTTACTGTTGGAAAAAGTTGCTTGAATTCGTAAATAAATCTGATAGTAGTTTCAAAGGAAATACCCTGCGCGCGCAGAGTTCCGTATCCATGGCAACGGGGTGAAAAGAAGGGAGTAAGACGAGCTGTGAAGGTCTGTGTTTTAACAGCCAGCCGGTCCGCTGTAGACAAAAGGAGATTTCTCTCCAATATACGGTAACAGTTTATAGATTTCCATTAATGAACGTGAGGTGAGACGTAATATTTTCGTTTTGTCAAATTTATTTAGGAGCAGTTAATAGTAGCAGCTGTTTTGTGCGTCGATGTTCGATTTATTGAGTGTTAGTTGAGTAGGCCCAATGGAAATGTCCAAAAAATGCCACGTGTAGTAAGGATTTAATGATAACTATTGTGTGTTGCATTTTTGTGGTAATTACGCCTTGTAATTGTCGCAATAAAACAGTAGCAGATGGTTATCTAATAACTATATATGTAACAGGGTGATATTACAACTGATGTTAACGTAAATGTACTGTTTGTTACAGGTGTGTTTTTTTTATAATTATTAAAATGTTAGTTGTAAGCTTAAATTTTAATATGATCTCAGTATTAATTACAATTATCACTACTTGTATGTAGCAGGGTAAATATTTTAGCTTGAGATGTGGATACATATTTATATGGTCTAAAAATTACCTATCTTTATACACATATACAAAGACAGCAACATATTAGATAACTACAGCCATTCTGACCTAATGACTACCACGTAAGACTATTATAGTGATCAAGGTGATAATACACATGATTACCCGGAAAAATGATTATGATTGCATAATAAAAACTTAATTTTCAGGAGTTTTCAAGGGAGATAGTAAAAAATCAAGCAAACTGGCGGCGGAAGCAGAACAACTAGACGGACAGCTGATCCGCTTGTTCTCAGAGCCGGAAGACAGCGGCATTGACAGTGATGACACAAGCAGAGCTAGAAGAGAGAGGGCTGATAATGAAGTAAGTATTGCTAAGGACTTCGATCATTGGTTTACACACAAGTGTTCACCATTCATCAAGATATATACATGTAAGCTATGAATAAATCACTACACATATTATCGTCGTTTAAAAAGTGGAGCTACTAAATGATGTAGTTATCACGAATGACATGTTTCACTCTCAGTCGCACAGTGCACGCGCCGATATCAAACATTTCACAATGCTGAAATGTGACTTGTAATCTTTTTGTGTCCAAATAGACAAGCAATCATAAAAATAAGTTTATGTATGGAAATGTAATAACAAATAATTGCAATAAGATAAATAAGACAAGGTGCCAGATTTTGTATGGGAACTTGCGTCTAATACATGATCGAAGACTCAGGATATCTACCTACATACAGGAATAGAGATGGTAGTATAATGAAATATATAAGAAGAGATAATACAGATACAAAAAATTGAATATTATTTAATTAAACCGAACATAGGCCAAATGGTGAAAAACAGTGCATGGAGAGGAGAGACTGGATATTTTTTTTTATTAAATATCGTGAGAAAAAAGTAGTGTGAGTAAAAGTAGTAAAAGAAAAAGTGAGAATAAATCCAAGTAATCAATATGAAACAAAATCTGTCACCTATATCTTCTAACAATTTATTTACAGAGCGAAGGTAGCAGCAGTGATGAAGATCAAATAATAAGGCCTTGGTGGCCAGTACAGAAAACAAACGAATTGGTAAGTTGAATTTCTATGCTTTTCTTTTTTATATTTCGACATTGTATGTTAACTCTTATTATAACTATGACTACGTTATATTAAGCTTATATGTGACCTTAGTATGAGTATGTTCTTTTTCAAGAGCTTACCTTTCACTAATATAATGCCTAATATTTATGCGAGAGACATTATACTTATTATATTTCATGTTTTGCCTAACAAATAAAGGTTCTTCCTATTCAAGAGCTATAATAAAACTAATATTATAATAACTATTATTTTTATATATTTCAGAATGAAGCTAGCAGTAGTGACGAGGGTCAGCTGAACAGACGATGGTGGCAGTCTGCAAAAAATAATGATAATTGGGTAAGCATTATTTATCCATATTGCTTAAATATTTCTTAAAAATCATTAATTTGATCTAAATCACAAAATTTTTATTACATTTATACATACAGAATATTACATTACTGCAACAAGTATACCGTCTCCATAAAATAGTCATAAAATATGTATTTAATTCAGTAATCGCCGACAATCACATTATCTGCTTGGTCCATTGGTTGACTGGTAGAGAACGCCATATGGCATTAAGTACACCATTTGTAGTCTTTATTTTTAATTTGTACAATAAAGTTTTACATAAATAAATAAGTAAATACATCATCGGAGCATCGTAAAGGTATTTTTAAAACTAAATGATACTATCTTACACGAAAGCCTATTTCTACCAATATTTCTTCTTGCTGATAACAATTTTGATTATAATTCACATCAGAGGCCGTTTCGAAGAACTCTAACACCATGATGTGTATGGTCGATATACCGTGACACCTACACGAAATGATGATGATGATGATTTTAATAATGATGGTAAATATGCAATTCGTTCTTAAAATATACAAAGACAAATTAACTTTCAGAAAGTCATGAAGAACGGACAACAAGACCCAATCGCTGGCCAAAATGACAAACGCAAGTCCACGGACAGCCTAGACCGGTCATCGCCTCCACTCTACGAAGTGGAATTAACGGCGTCTGATGAAGATGACGACGCATCTGTTCTGGAGCTGGTCATTCCAATGCATACCTGCAGATATCACAAAGTACCAACATCGTCGCCGAAGAAGACCAAAAAACCAAATAAGTTTTTGTTTGCGCTCTGTTGTCTGCGTAAGTAATTTATTGATTTTATAAATGGAATTCAGCAATCTGGTTATATTATATTATACACATTTAATTTTTTTGCATGAATTGTTATCTAAGTTAAGAAATTAGTCCCGATTTTGGTTTAGTATAAGAGGGCATAAAGTGAGGAAATATTTTTTCACAATTTATAAATTGAACTATTCAAATAACATTATTATTCACTCGCTGTCTGCGGCTCCATCCGCGTGGTCAAGGAGAAGTGTCAATAAGTTTTGTATCACTAATACTACACAGTAGTGCATGAACAAAGCATGCGTGAAGATGCCTCAACAGACAAACCAATCCGAACACAAAAAAGCCCTATTAAGACGTTCAAAAGCTTTTTGTTCGACATAGTACTTTTATCCCATATAGATTGCATGGTCGCAGCATCATACCAACGTATTTATTAATCCATGCACTATTTATACTTACAGATCCGCGATTCGGCCCCTAAGAAGCTAATTATTTTTTTCTTAAGTTTAGTAGGATCATTCGTCTTCGTTCCTGTACAATCCAATGATGTATTTATGTAATTGGTGCAATAAAGTGTTTATTCATTCATTCATTCGTCAAAATTAAAAATATTTATATCCAAAGTTTTCTATTCATATGAGAAGACAATCCTGGCTGTAGAATGAGTGGTGAACATGGGGTTTTGTCAAAATTAAAAATATGACTCAGTTTTGGATTTTTGCTATTGACCGTTGAGAAATGCCCTCATGAATTAATGCTGGCTTCACCTTCATGATGAAATGTATCCTATGTTTAAACCCAGATTATAAATATACCTTTATTATATTTTAATTAAAATTATAGCTATTAATTGTAACGATGTGTTTTCACATTGTAAAATGTAACTACTTCAATTATACTTATTTATATGCCGTACTCAAAACAGCCTAAATGAAATTTTCCCCTTCAAGAGTTCGTGGTTTTGACAAAACTGTGGTTGCAAAGCAGCTTTTAACTATGTAACACAATTAATTTTTATTAATTTCATAAGGCGATATATCTAAATATCAACATAGATATGTATGTTTTTTTAAATATAACTAAGAATATTGTTAAACTAGAGTGAGTATGTCAATTTCAAATCTTGTTTTGGTAAAAGCACATGTAAAGTCTATGGCTAAGTGATCGGATATTGAGTGTATTTATTTTTATCTTAAAGTAAACTAAGATTAATAACTAAACTACAATGTATTTTCTGGGATATATTATAAAACAAATATAATTAATCATCTGAACACTTGTTTAAAATATATTTGTCAATGCTCAAATTATGGATATTTTCTTATGGTATTGATAAAATACAAAATAAAATGTATTATCTATAATCATTTTTGTGTATACAGTTCATAAGAGTTTATTATTGTGTTGTCTACTTGCTTGACTACATTTACTAATTAAAGGTTTAAAGTCAATTAAAAGAGTGAAAATAAAAATTACCCTATATGTGGCTAGAAAGTCTATACATTCATAGAGTATATGGTAATCTTGTGTCCAAGTACTTAAGAGGTAATTCATGATTCCTTAAATTAACTTCTCTCGTCAATATTCACTACAATTAATTATATCGCAATTATATATCTAAGTCAATGAATATATATGGTTATGACAAAAACTGATAGAAATTACATTATTTTTAGTATATTTCGCAAAAAGTCCGTTTTAATTCTATATAACTTGTGCCAATTAAATTGTGAAACATTAAATTAAGACTCTTTTTTTTTATACAATGATCTAAAGACGTATTAGTTCATACTAAGATGAATTGGTGTGTCAATTTTCTATGGAATTGGAGGGATTTGGCCTAAATCATAGAATTTGGATTTATTGGATTTGATGTATTTATTTATAGTCTATGGCCTAAATGCAGACGCAGTTGCAATTTGTACTGTATTGTGTGTTTTGTAGTTACTTCATTTATAATGAGGACCATTACAGGAGCTTAAAATCATATCAAATTATGTTATTGTTGCTTGTTATTTTTGACAAATATTTGTATTATTTATATAGAGGGATTTTCGGTATAGCCACAATATCATAATATTTTAATGGATATGCTCAGCAAGCGTGGTTGAACCACATTGTTTTACAACTTAATCATCATATCAGTTTTTTTGCGTATCTTCCACTGAGCGTAAGGTTTCTTTTCTTGTATATTAAGTAGCTCTATCAAAAGTTTAGAGTAGAAGAGTTAGTTGTTTATTTTGTAAAAAAGGTATTTACAAAAAAGGTATAAATAAATAAATATAAATCGAATGTTTCACGCCCCCGGACTATAAAACATTAAGACTATTCGAAATTAATTAACTTAAATATTATTTGCGTATACACCTGGCAGGTTTAAAAGGCCTATAGAATTATTAAACCAAGAATATATGATACTTTAAAGTCTTAAGCATTTTAATGTTAAAATGTAAAGAATATTTTCTCTGTGTAATTTATTCCTATAATAAAATGTTGTATGAATAAATATGTTATTTTATTTGGAGCAGGGACCACACTCAAAATATCGTATCAGTGGTGTCGTATATAGCGATTAAGGAAAATAATTTTCATGTACTTCCTTCTGATTGATGGCCGGATTACGTCAGCGAGAGTAAAGCATTTCTAAAAAAATACGTTTGATTGTCAGTTATTATTGGTATACCACTAATAACTGAATTAAAGAACAACATTATAATGTTGTTCTTTGCTTCACAGTTCACAACTGGTTGTGTTTAATGAATAAGACTATTGAGCGATGAACATACCTATTAACCATTTGAGTTTTAACCTGGAAAATGAGTGTCTCACACTTCATACTTATATTATAAAGAGGAAAGATTTGTATTTTTGTGTCATCATCATCATCATTTCGTAGGCCTCCCCCAAGGATTTCCAGAACCACCGGTTGGAAGCTGCCTGCATCCAGCGTCTGCCTGCGACCTTCTTTAGGTCATCTGACCATCTGGTCGGTGGATGTCCGACGCTGCGCTTGCCGGTGCGTGATCGCCATTCGAGAACCTTTCTGCCCCATCGGCCATCGGTTCGTCGCACTATGTGCCCTGCACACTGCCACTTCAAAGAGCTCATCCACTGGGCTATTTCGGCAACCTTTGTTCTCCTACGGATCTCCTCATTTTTGATGCAGTCTCGAAGAGAAACACCGAGCATAGCCCTCTCCATAGCTCTTTGGGCGACCTTGAACTTTCTTATGAGGCCCATAGTAAGGGACCACGTTTCGGACCCATACGTCATCACTGGTATCACACACTGGTTGAAGACCTTAGTTTTAAGGCACTGAGGTATTTTGGACGAGAAGATATTTTTGTGTGTATGTTTGTAATGAATAAACTCAAAAACTACTGTGGCGATTTCAAAAATTTTTTCACGATTGGAAAGCTAATTTCACCCTGAGTGACGTAGGCGATATTTACCACGGGCAAAGCCGGGGTGGACTGCTAGTTTAAAAAAAAAAAAATTGTTTATTAGGTATCAACAATGTATAGTATAGTATGTATTGTAATAATAACGATTGTTTTATAGCGTTGAAAGCATAGTTTGACTTAAAACACTTACACCTAAAAGTTATAAGATTTCTATTTTGTCTAGTTGTTGCTTGTGGCTCCGCTCGCGTAGTGTTTCCAACGCAGTTGAAGTTTTTTTCTGCCTTATTTTATCCCGACCAATTTAACGGTTCTGTTGTAATTAAATAGGGAATTAAGTCCATGTTATAGCAGCTTAAAGCAAGTGCTAATGTAGAGCGGGTTATAAAAATATTTGAAAATAAAACTAATTTACAAAGCAATATAACCAACTAAATGAACATTTTACATAATAGTAAAGTGAGAGAGTGTAGTACATGGTAAATAAGTAGAGAAAATTTACAAATACACCATTATTATTAGTGATTTGAAACCTTGGTAAAGTGCAAGGAGATATGTTAAATTCTACAAAGATGGAGCTTGTTGTTTCTGAAAAAGAATGGTTTTGCTATTAGATACTAGATGGCGCTGATTCGAACAAAGACTAGAAAAGGTTATAGCATCAGGCTTTCCTAAATATGGATTTTGTTACATAATACCATTCAAGAGCCTGAACAACAACACTAGCTGTTTTCATCTATACGGGAATAGAATGTTGTAAAACTGTTAAATTTAACTAATGGATCTAAAAGTTTATTAAGATATACTTTGAGTTGATAGATATGTTACCTACTACTTACAATTAACGAATTGTGCTTCGCAATCATAATATATAATTATTTATTGATTCTTTTATTTTCGTTTCGACGACTTTATATACATACAGCTCTATCATAGGCTACAAGTTATTTAGAGTGGTGTTTGGGCACCTTCTTTTTCATCCGAACGTGTTTACGAGTTGCATCGTCAGCGTACGTTTCAGAGCCTAGAATCAGTTAACGAAGTTCGACGAGAACAAAATGTATGGGATTGACCACGTGATTTACCGCAGTTTGTATCAATCACATACAATCACGGTACAATACAAGTTAATTGAGACCGTTAATTATTCCGTTGTACTCCATTTGCAATACCCATAGATAAATAAGGAATATTCAAATAGGCCATGGACATGTAAAGAGATATAAGAATATTACAAAAAGACATAGAAGGAGAGGGGTGAAATTCTTAAGTTGAAGAGAACACGGCATATAATGGCCAATTGAATCACCAAAAAATATTGCTGAAAGAACATTATTTATTGTAGCTTCTACAGTATTCTTAAAGAGTTCTCTCGACTGCCAGTAGTAAAATAATTACCAGCTATCGTATATCATAGGATCAGCTTTTACAATAGGTATTTCGTCATTCATTCATTTTGCAACTTGTACAATAAACCTATTTTTTTAATATGTTACAGGTTTACAGACCTCCTTCGCTTCCTCCGCACTCGTCACTTTCACACACGCTCGCCGGTTACTCCTAATATCTCCCATTTTCAAAAGGTCTTGTAGGAGGATCATAGCCAATGGAAATCGCTAGTGCTTGCCTACTCCTGCGGGAGACAGGCGTAATGATATGAATGTATGTTACTAAATATGTTCCCTGATAAAGGTAAAGCTATAGTTGGTACACCTTACTTTTCTCAGGGAAAACAAATTTTCATGGTGTATTTATGTGATAATAAATACAATAGTGAAGAGATAGTTCTAATTCGCGGTCTTTTATTAGCTGTCACTGATCCTGTCTTCAATCTGAACTCCGAGGCTCTACATGTCTTTTAAAACTACGCCAACGAGCCAGCCAACCAGCATTTGAAAGCCTTCCAAGGCATTTGGATGTCATTGAGGAGCTTTGCGTGGCCCAGATGTCCCATAACTCTCAATAGGTGCCTATTGCATGCTTCCGTAACGTTAAACTACTCAGATGCCGCCGCGAGTGGCATGTCTTCCTCCGTACCTCGGAAGCTTTGTAAAGCCATTGTTCCTGGCTGCTGTAGTTAGATGGCAGGCGTAAAGCTAAGCCAGATAGAACTTGAAAAATTTGCCACTAACACGATCAATAAGATAGAAAGAAAGGCTGTCTTTAGTACCTAAATATATTTTTTCTTAACCCGACTAGAATATCTTTCATAAATTTTCTAGAAATTAAACCAATTACAATCAAATTAATTATGACAAAATTAAAATAAAGCATCAAATCTAAAATTAGATTTCAGGTGAACATTAGGCAATTTTACATTATTATCTTAACCAAGCAGGTAAATCCCTTCGAGTTAAGGTTTAATAGCCCCGTTTCTTGTATGAGTCGCACACGTGAAGCCTTCGCGTCTGGATGGCGGCGGCGCTCCGCATGGCTCAATTGACGCGGGGCGGCGCCCGAGCCTCCGCCAGTCGCGCTCCATGCCCCAGAGGGGCCACACGTGTCCGTCTCCCGTCTTGCGACTTATGTAATCATCCGGTGAGTCTGCAGCTTCCAACCCGCCTTCGCCACCCCACATCGACCCCGCGCCGCGCGTTCTCACGAGCACGCGAACTGAACCGGCTTATATATCGACTTATATCGCGGATCCAATCGAATCAGTGCAATAATTGTCAGCTGAGAGGTGACTTAATCGATGCAGTAAGTACCGGTGTACGGTGAGCGAATTTGGAATGCAGGTGTATTATGTAACGGGATTGTCCGGTTGGGAATCGCCACGGAGTATTGCTATGTTTTGCGACAGTTGACAGCACACGCGTTCTGTGACCGTGCCTCGATTGGTCACGTTGAGCTTTGTTTGACACGGATCGCGTGTGTGTATGAATTATGAAACAGCCAACTTTATTGGAGCATCTATTTCAGAGTTATGTTCATGCTATTTGTTACAATCTACGCGCTGATAAAGTAAAAACGTAGTTATAACCGTAAACCAATCGATGTTTGATGATAGGTTTGTAAAATTAAAGTATACGGCAAGCAACGGTGGTAAACAAGTATCTTTTTACAATATAAGTACTTATATACAAATAACATATCAGTATAAACTGAGCCATTTGAAATGTCTAGTTACTCTTCTTTATTCAAGCATTAAACTTATAAAACTTTACATACACAGAAGAAGATGAAACTGTAATTTCTGAAATTAAATTGGAGGAAAATCCGCAGTCAAAACCTATAGCAAACAGTGATTTCATATTCTATGCTTTAAGACAAAATACACGAATATAAAGCATAGAGCTATAGAGGTACAGGAAGAAATGTAGAGTTGGATTAAATTATGCATTTTCTTAAGTATGCATATAATTAAAAAAATTATATGCATACTTAAGAAGAAGTTATGAATATACATAGCTAATTGGCAGTCCTCATGTCTCAGACAACGACATCACACGTCAAGAAATGCGAGAATCGCTTATATTTACTTATGCCTTCAAAATCGATATTAGACCCAGCCTAGGTAGAGTCAGACAAATTAATAGGATTATATAAAATTATTTTATTTCTACGGTAGCCTAGCTTATGCATGGATAGAATTAAGAAATCCCGACTCGCTATTTCCTTATGTCATGCATTGACGTTATATTTAGGTAAGAATTTAGAGATTTTTTTTGAGAGAGAATGTGTCTAACGTGATAGACAAGACCTCACTACTACAAAGGAGCCTTCAATAAGTGCTTGAAAAGTTTCCTTTAGGGTCGGCAACGCACTCGTGATTCTTCTAATGTAGGTGTCCATAGCCTACGGTAATTACTTTACATCAGATGGGCCGTAAGACTGAATGCCTACTTAGAAGAATTTGATAGTAAACGGAATTTATTAAAAAAATAAACTAGCAACAAATATTATTTCTATCTATGAAATGCTTACTTTATTTACTTGTATTTTTTCTCGTCTCATCCATAAAGTTGTACCACCTACACAGCCCGCATTTGCATACAATAAGACCGACAGACTCGTGATCATTTTATTACACCATTAAAAGTTTACTAACCACATTTGCAATAAATAACACGATTTGGCCACTTAATACGGTGTACGATAAATCCGTTCTTGGCAAAATGGATTTTCGAAGACTTTGTCTTTTGGTAAAAACTTGAGTGACTATTTATCATCCCATGCCTGCCCGTGACGTTGCGTTCATTTTTATTGATTGCCACCCATAAGGTGTTATAGTTTCAAGTTTATTTTTTACGAACTTGTAGAAATAGCGACGTCATCATCAATTCTAGCATTTTTTACTTGTCACTCTTCGCATATTTGTTAGTCATGGTCATGTCTTTTTTCATCACCGTAACTCATTTTTGCACAATGTTGAACATTAGGATATTCTTCTGCTTCATCCAAGAAGTTTCCCAGTTGCATCTTCAGCTTACGATTCAGAGCCTAGAGGATGAACCTTAGAGGATTGGACTCTAAATTGGTTATGGTAAATTACAATGAACTACATATTTAATGTAAAGTACAAAAGTCTAGGGCCTCCAGCTACGTTGACGATAGCGCACGACTGTGACTGGAGCAAAATCTATGAAATAAAAACTTTGCACACCCCTATTTCTTCGAAAGCGCACGAGCCCTGAAAAACGAAGAAGACTACACTTCTATATCAAATAGCTGCTTATCCATATTTTCGGGTGATGTCCAGATATTAGATTATTTATTCTCAGAATAAATTATCAAAGGTCCAGATTAATTATTAAGTGAGGCCATCTAGAAAGACATTCGATTTGTTTTCTTTAAATTCTCTACAGATCTGGTAAAAGCAGGACAAGGCAGCAAGTGTGCCATAATATCTCATGCTGCCAGACCTGACGTCATTAATAATCCCTACTTCTTACGTAGCTTCTGACATCTGCTGACCCTTACTTGAAGTCAAAAGTGTAGTTGATATAAATAGCTGAAAAACATTCATTTCTTTTATCGCGTGATCTGCAAGTGGAGCTAGACTAACGCTAGTAGCAATTACCGAGGTTATTTGTTCGTAAGCGTAGTGGATGCCCACCTTTGTTCTTGAATCATTGAGTACTAACAGCAGGAGATAGATTGTTTTTAAAATATATTCTTCTTAACACATTTTCTGTGATCTTAGGTATATTTATTCCGCACTTCTCATTAGTAGGTACTTTATATAAATGTAAATATTTTGAACCAACCTAAGAAACTAACTAGCGCTTTTATAATATACGTATGACTGGTGCAATTGCCACTCCAAAATATATGGAATACCATTCCAGTTTTTACCTAATATTATATGTGACAGTGTGTGTGTTTGATTGTCCGTTTTTCACGTCGAAACAGAACTCTGATTTAAATGAAATTTGATATAGATACCTTGAACCATGAGGATGGAAATAGGCTACATTTAGTCGCGATAACCGACATCCATCCATGCGGACAACGCAGCTTTTATTTATTTTTCAAATTACACTTACTATAGGTGAAATATGTCTGTATGATCTACGTATACTTATAGTATTTATAAAAAAACCCGCTTATGTAATTAAACATATTGTATTAGTATGTTATTAATAAATAACAATAAAAACACCAAATCCCCTATTACCTGGAAGTAGGATGATTTATTAGTTGTTTTCCTAGACTATGATTAGATGATCGCCGAATTGAAATTGAAGTTTTTTGAATTTTTGTTTGTGAAACTAAAATTACTCAACTAACATAAAAACCACATACATTTTTTTCTTAAATTTATTTGCGTTGGAGACCAGACACGAGTCGCTTTAAAAAATTACATTTTTAAGTTCATTTATCGATAGCATACGTTTTTTTTATTAAAATAACAGACCATCAATTACTGCGATGGGTCGACGACCCTGAGTGGATCCCGGCCTCCGGCACAGGATATCTCCACTCCTCCATATTCAGACCAAAAATAATTACTTACAATTACTAGTAAGGCCCCGTGGTTCCTGAAATTTTTGGTAGTTAATTACCACTTTAATGATATACTGATAATTTTCCATCCACCTGGTTGACTGGTAGAGGTTGCTTTAATGGATTAGTTTGCTTTGTGCTCACTGTATTAAGTAAAGCTGTTGTCTGTAATATATTTTTAGAATATAATAAAATGCAAGAAGAATTTTTCAAATACTAGTATAGCGATTCCTGAGATTTGCATGTTCCACAAACAAATCTATTCTTACCATATTCCACTTTTATTTGTGGGGTCATTAAGAAGTCGTTATCCATATCTGTACGTTGATTTTTATTCTTTGAATCTGTTTTCCCTGTTATTTAGATATTTTTTTTCTAAAATTGAGATGGGTTGCTAGTGGTTGCTTAATTGAACGAGATCGTTTTCTCATCTAAGCAATGAGTTCTAAAAATGTGCTACAAAAATTCTTAATTAGCAAAAATTATAATAGCAAAAAGAGAAGTCTATGGGTTTAAGTTGGTTTAATATTTTAACAACATATTATAATAGTTTTTTTGCATACAAAAAAGTTGCAAATGTACATTCCAGACGCGCCCCAGTGATTTTATAGCCAGTAATTATACAGTGAGTATATGGTTAAAGATTCGTTTCGTCTTCAGTGTTAGTTATTTTAATTGTTTCGTAAAAAATATTACTTATAGTTATAATATCAATTACTAGATACCATTGATCACAATAAACTTGTTTTGATCAAAAATGGATGATAAAGAAAAGGTCTTAAAAACATAGCTTTTGTAGATGTCGGACCTAAAAAATGAAAAGTAATAAAAAATCGAATGAAAAAAATTCTTAACATCTTATAAATGTATGAGTAGAAAAGAAAAAAATGTAGAGCTAGCAATAACATAATTACATATTTTTACATATTTATCAGGTTGTTACACCATGAACCCACGTTAGCATGACTAGTTGTTGAATAAAAAAAGGGTAAGTAGAATCTCAAATAAGAAAGTATAAAATGGGTTACAGAGTTCAGACGGCAGTCGCTACATTATAATAACCAGCGGCCTTAGCCAAGTGTCAATGTCGAACGCTCAGAAACGATTCCAGTTTGTTTCGCTTAAGGGGTCGTACATAGCGAATAATTATTGCGACTATTATTCGCAGTGACAATTCGAAGCCTGCCTGTACGCGAATCAGCGAGTTCCAAAAGCGCATTTTTGACAGTCTTTTGGTGTGCAAATTCAAAGACAGTCGTCTGTCGTAACGTGCGTGGCTACTAGCAGCGAGCACCAAGACAAGAGTGCATTTGCAGCGAGTAAAATTAAAAATGTTCAATCCAAACCGCAGCAAATTCAGCTCGCTGCGATTGAATGTATTCGCAGCGAATAGCCTGTCACATAAAGCGAATATTCGCTATTAGAAGGCATTCGCCTCAAGTATTCTATATGTGTGACGGAAGCTTTTAAACATTGGCGAAAAATGCATGAGAATCGTGTTTGACATTTCATAATGATACCAAATCTTGATTGCTGTGCAGCTTAAAAGTCTAGCTTTTAAGACTTTAAAACTAGGAAACCCGCTAGTATGATAACGATCACAAATCACTATATCAACAATAATAAAAACAAAGTCGCTTTCTCTGTCCCTCTGCTTAAATCTTTAAAACTACGCAACGGATTTTGATGCCTTTTTCTTAATAGATAGAGTGATTCAAGAGTACGGATTTTATGCCCATGCGAAACCGGGGCGGGCCGCTAGTCAGATATAAAATGGAATTGATTTAACACATTATCGCATTATATTCATCGTATATCATAATTTGAAACATTTGCCACAGTTGTCAGTATGAATGGCGGAGTGTCGCTTTGTGTTCCTTTGTAACTCGCGATACTCAGCGATGGCGTGTTGGGATCCGAATGATTTATTACAGACGTCTGCTCAATAACCTATTGTGGGGTGACAAACGCGAATCAAAGCGTACATATGTTATAGCGGCTTTAACTCGCTCGTCGAGCTATGATAATATATCTTGAAACATTCATTTCTACTACCTCCGTGGTCCAGTGGTTAAGGCGTTTGCCTGTAGACCCGGAGGTCGTTGGTTCGATTCCCACGGGAAGTATACTTTGTTTAGTTGTTTCTAGTTTGGTTAGGACATTGCAGGCTTGAATCACCTGATTGTCTGATAAAAAAGATAATTCCGTGCTTCGGAAGTCACGTTAAGTCGTTGGTCCCGGCTGCCATCTGGTTGTCGTTAGAGGAACCACGTCAGAAGCCGAGAGGAGGTTCCGAAGAACTCTGACACATGATGATGATGATTCACTTCCAGGTTAGATTTTTATAGACTACTTTAATTCTAATAAGGTTGATAGAGCATTTAGGATTAATTAAAATAGAACACAAATTGCACTAATAAAATTAAGTACAAAAGCCACACATATACGTGACTGACAAAGCCAGACAAGTTAAAAATTATTTTTATTTTGTTAGTGATAGATAACGCATTCGACAATGTATACAAAAAAACAATTTTTTTAAAGCGTTTTGTGTGTTAGGCGGAGCGAAGTGTAGCGATACAAGTAGCCATTACGAGAGGAGAGAATCGAGATAGGCGGTCGACCTACGGGGCACGCCGGGCACGTCGAAAGGTGGTCAATGGTCTAGGGGATGCACCACACTCGCAAGTAAAACCTTCGTCACTTATAAACCACAAAATCCTTACTACAGCCAACTTGGGCTCTAAGCTTATTCAGGCATTTCATGTCGGCAAAGGCAAACCGTACCCAGGTGGCAATTTTTCTGTTTTTTTTTTCTTCAAGAATTGTTTGATTAATTTTTTTTGTTTCCAGCCATCTATCAACTATCAACATTATACATTATTATAGCATACATCTGGTAATAGAATTATCAATTTATAATAGATAAATTTAATATGTGCCCATATGAAGGTACAGATTTAATATCTACCTTTATTCATTCATACCTATCTCTATAGCCAATAGTCGGAGTTCAATAATTTTGTTATAACCCGTTTTGATCCATGCTCGAATTTCATCACAAAATTCATATTTCGCCCCAGTTTCCGTTGATCCCCGAATAGATTTATACGTCGTTTCGAAATATCTTCTATGAAACAAATGATAGTGGGAGAATAGCTTTATATATTACAAAAATATTTTGTGCCTGAAATGTTTCTGTCTCTTTTCATAAAGTTTAAGCCCGATTGTCACATAATGTTCCAGTCCCTTAATTAATTTATAATTTTGTAAACATAGAAAAATATTGTTTCTGCTTTATTTGAATACCTACACTGAAAAAATAGTTTAACCTTACTACTTCGGCTATTTGAAAAATAACCAAAGTTTGACAAGATACTAATGAAGTTAACTTGATTTAACAAAAGTGATTTACAAAAAATAAGGACAAAAGTTTTCGTTACATACTGCAAAGAGTTATGTACAAACTTTTTTGTGCTATAGATTGACCAAATTTTCGGTGTGTATAAGTAAGTATTTTCTCTCTTCTACAAAGGTTTTTAATAAGTTACCCTATAAAATGAGAAAGAGCATCGTTTCTTGACATTAACTAAATTTTGCAATTAATTAATGACGACGACATAAACTCGACGAGGAGTCATCAGTCGCCATGATTTTGACGCATATTGTCATAATTTATGCCCGCGGCTTACACATGTTTATTATTCTTGCAAATTCAGCTGTAGCAAAATCTAGGGATTTGTAAATTTGTTCAGCAAAAGGTCACGTTCCGTGAAACAACGGAAATCACGATGCATTGATAAAGGTTTATGTTTGTTTGTAGTGGTGGTGTAAGTGGGTTGCAAGGTTAATCGATGTTATTCAGCCTGGATTAAGAATTTTCAAACAATTTCAGGGATTCTGTTCATTTAATACTAATTGATAAAAAAAGACGGTAAATGTTTAGATTTTACTATTTTTGCTCGAAGATACCTATCATTATAAATCATTGAAAATCTCTTATCTCAGTATTTTCGCAGTTTTATTCTCATTTTTTTGCGGTAGAGCTCAGGGTCCGTCTTTTGTTGATCTAAACGATACCTCTAATGAAAACCGGTATAATTAGTTCGTCCCTGTAAAAAATAACCCTATTTGTTTTGTATCTATGTGAACAGTCATCATGTCCATGTATTGGATGTCACATGTGTATATGCAAGATATGCAAATGTGATTGGTTGGTAGACAACCCTAGATTTAGCTTGAATAATAATTACCGGTTTCAAGCCACAAGATCACTAGATCAATAGTATAGTGGTCATCAAACCTATACACCTATATATATATATAGACCTAGTGTCAGTAACATTGTCCTACTGAATTATAGTTAATAGCACAGAAAAGGCTATGTTTTTAGGTAAAACCACGAACGAAGCCGAAGTAGGACATTATTTAACATAAGTCAATGGATTATTTGAAAAACTTGCTAGTGTAGCAATCCACTAAATTTAGTACAGTTTTTCTTTAATTTTTAAGTAAGCACCTCATAATAACAGGATTTTTAAAGTTATAAGATAGAAGCCAACAAAGGCAAGAGGATTAGTTAAAGTTAGAATTAGTTAGCAAACTAAAATTAATTTTACACTTCATACTGACGTGGTAACAAGAACGAATTTATAAAAAACAAGATAGGTTGGGTTTAATGAGCGAAATAAAATGGTCTGTTAGCAACATGAATGTGTAATTTGGTCCAGCTCACGATATATAGCCTTGCTGGGAAAGAGATACTTGGAAAAAGAGAATTAAGCCACTTAGTGGCCGGCGGCGGGCCCTGACAGGGATTGATTTTGCCCACTTGTGCGTGTGTGGGCGCAGAGGTAGATTTACTGGAATAGACATTTAAGTTTCGTGTCAACTAAATCGAACCGTTGTTAACCACCCCTCCATAGATTAAAATAAAATTGCAAACTCTGTCACCCCCTAACTGATGCACCCGTACGTATTACTAATACTTGAAGTTTTTTTTTTTCTCCAACTATCGCTACATTTTGCGATATATAGTATCTGCTGCTTACGATACGATCTAGGAGTAGAGAAAGACCAAAAAAGAAATGTATGGATTGTGTGAGGGACGATATGACAAGGAGGGATGTAACGAGGGAAGTGGCTGGAAATAGATCTAAATGGAAGGAACTTACCTCTACATACTATGCCGACCCCACATAGGAAAAGCTTCCGTGGCCAGTATCGTAGTACAAGGAGGATTACTTAACTGCTTCAACATCCGATCCGCATTGCAATCGTTTTGTTTCATCAATACAATATAATCCAATATAATTTGGCATATAAATAGCACAACACTTAAATAACTCTTATCTGCAATGTCAATTTTATACTTTGGGAAATTTTGGCGCGATCTATGCTTGCAGCCTTATCGTGCAAAAAATCTGGATCAGGTTTCTCAAAGACTCTATAATTAATGACGGCCAATCCACGAGACTCTGCATATTAACCATGATTGATTGTTCCGGGCTACCGGACCATCGGAACATGTCGCTTGGAAAGAGAACCAGCAAAACTACGTAATTAAACACCACCAAGCCACAAAGGTCGTCAAACAGGTATGTCTCTTCTATTTAACCATAAATCTATGTGGATGTACACCTTTGTTTCCAATTAGCTGGGAGGTATTCGCCCGAAAACAAAAAGATCTTTCCGCTTGCTTATTAGTGCGTTTTTTTACTCATCGATCAAGGTAGTCCTTGAGACGTCCATTGCCACCATTGTTAGTATGACATCATACCTAAATTTCCATTATCTGATCTCAGCTTAGAAGATTAAAATTCAAAGGATATCTGACTATGCTGGATGTAAAAAATATTCAATAAGTGATTTTTAATTCTTATTGGCAAGCGCCTATTTTCCATTAAAAATAAATAGACATACTTAACGGTTACTGACTACATTTGTCTAGTAGGTCGTCTTCACCCCAAAATTACTGTAGATTTATTGAAATTATCATTATCATGCAAGTGAGGCGTTTTAAAGGTATTACGACTGTTCATATATGTGTAACTAATAATTTTCAATAATAATATACTATCTCATACTCTACATGATAGCCCTTTACTATTAACTAACCCTTCGCTCGTAGTGATTTTGTTTATCCCAACGACTTTCTAACGAGATAGGAGGTACACTACGCCCTTCAATTTGTTACTTTACGGCGATTAAATAGAGTATATAGGAGAGTAACTAGTTTGCACATAATAGGAAAATGGTTTAGGAACAAATTTTTTTTTTCTAAAAATTTTTACCTACTACATGTGCTTTCTTGGACCCCTTGGGAATATTGTAAAGAAAGTATTTTTTCATGATTATTACATTATTAAGAATAAAGTATATTGTAAAATTTTCTAAGTAGGTTGTATATATTAGGTGCTGACTGAGTTTAGAGTTAACCGTGACCACAGACGATACTGCAGTGATACATTTGTACTTTATCTGTCTTATTAATAAAATAACCCTAATCCAAGCTTACACCGAGGTTACGCTTGGAATAGTTAAACTAGGAATAAGGATGTTTCAACCAAGTTTTAATATCCTTATTAATAAACTTAGATTAGCGACGTTTTAGCTATACTAAAGTTACACCTCGGTTTAAGGTAGAAAGTTGCAACACTGACCTTTTTACCATAATAAGAAAACGAATATTTTGTTTCTTTTTTTCATTTTGGACTTTTATGTCACATTGTTGACAGAAGTGATATATCAAAACCAGATTTATAAATTCAAGAAATCCTTAAAAGACTCGTTTCCAGGGAAATACAAAATAAATAAATAAAAATAATCTTATTTGTTAAAATTGGTTTGTAATGTATAGTAATGTTTAATATGTTTATTGTGTTTTTGTTGTTCACGCTCGGCTGGTGGATACGGCTTTAAACGAAACGTGCCGGATAATAACAGTAGAAGATGAAGAAGAATTTATTGTGTTTTGAGCAAAAGAAGCAGGCAGAGTTCCAGATGATTACTGCTCAATATAATATGGAGGCTGCAAAATCAAAAAGTGATAAATGAAATATATATTTATTTTCTCTTGAAAGCATTTTATTTTTAACATGTGTTATCAAAAATTTCCTATGAATGCAGCTCAAATAATAGTCTCTTACCATCTTGTAGCACTTATGAATTGTAATGCTGGTACCACACATGGCTATATGGTACTACCATCTCTTAAAACCATTCAAGAACGATTGAGTAAGGCAGATGTCGTCTTACATCATGTATTGCGCTGTCTCGCTTACTCACTCGTACTTGCATGGTTTTTAAGAGATGGTAGATAGTAGGCCACCTTTATTTGCCTATTTGGAGCGCGTATTCGTAACGATAGCACGTGTCAAGCAACAATGACGGAGAGTGCGCGACCATGTTTGGATTGGTCGCCATTAGTGGCATTTCTATCTTGAGCTCCGCCGTGCTTAGGAAGAAACGTTAAGCCGTTGGTTCCCGGTTGTTATCGGTAGATGGCAGTCGTTAGGCTATGTCAGAGATGCCTTTAGGCAGCCTGAAAAATCTGACAGTGTTGGCCACTAACACATCCGGATCATGTTCCTGTGGGTCTGGATTCCCTGTATAAAGGGTTACGGATGTCAGACGGCAGTCGCTCCATTGTTGGTAATAACCAGTTCCGCTAAACCAAGACCATGATTAATAGCGTACTTTGGGTTATGTAGCGCGAACTAAAGATGCAACCGGAAAACACGCTCGGACGAGGAAGATACCAGACTTGTCACCAAAATTTTAGGTTAAACTGTCCTTAATCTGTCGCTAAACCTAATGGTTGCTAGGTATATCTTTACACCAAGGTTGAACCTAGGTTTAAGTTATTCTATCCTTAAACTGGGTTTATTAATAAGTATTTTTACTAAAACTGCTTTAAACCTTGGTTTAAAGTTAAGCGGACCTTATAACTGGTTTATTAATAAGACAGTATAGGTATACGTATGTAATATGGTTGCTGTATTGTGTTGTACCTGAAATAAACAAATATTTATTTACTCAACATAACACGGCTAGCTTAAATTATTTGAAATATAAACTATATTTTCTTGTGGTAATAAAGTTAAGAATATAATATACCTATGTATAGATACACTAACAATTTTATCATGTTATGTATATTACTAGAGAATAATTAACAACAAAATAAATAAATATATAGGGACATATATACAGTTTGAGTTAGCCCCATAGCAACCCAAAGTGAGTTTGAAATAATATAGTAATTATAAAGAAGCATTTATAAACTTTGTCATATGCAAATTTATCAAAACCAAAACGACTTGAATGGCAAACGGATACAATTTATCCAAATAATTTGTTATACTTGATAACTTTTCCGTTGGGCATTGATGAATTAATCAAAGTTTTGGCTTCGGGTTGATTGATGAGGCAGGATATTATGAAGCATATATTAATCAAGTAAAATCTCAAGTGTATACTGTGACATATCAGTTTGAGAAATATTTTTTCTTCCATGGGCCAAAAAGAGTCTTAGCATAGATATTATAACATCACTATTTTAAGTGTTAGTCTATGAAGATTAAGTTCCTTCCATTGTTGTTTATCATTATAAGAGTTCTTTTATTTTATTTCTGATACGACACGACGTGTTCTTTGTACTTTATTAAAATTAATTATGCCTTGTTTTCTTAGAGATCTTTTTCATAAAATCACATGAATTAAAAAAAAAATTGCCTCGCGTCAAAGACCGCGCGCGATTCCGAATTCTTTGTAAAATCATCTATCAATGTGATAACATATTATGTGTCCTCTTCTGATCTCAATCACTTTTAATATGTTTCTCTCTCAGTTACTCGTTATACTCCCTTTTTTAAACATAAGTACTTCACTTTCTATTTCAACTTCTTTATTATAATTGTAAGAACTGAATCCTTAAATAACTCTTTTGGAAAAATGTTTTACATCTGAATCTAGAACTCTCCTGCTGTCGTGCCCCAGCTGCCCTTTCTCATGTACGAAGGGTGATCTGGCTGTGGCCTCTGATTCAGCCGTGAATGTCGCATCTTACTAGGCCAAATTTATATAGTTTTTAGCCATTGACACGATAGAAGAAGAAAAATTCTGAAGTTTCAGTTTCGACCTCCGGTAAACAGGTGGTGACGCTGCGACCATCAGCTGGAGCCGGGACTAACGGCGTCCCGGCTGCAGATGGTAAATGCAATAAATGGCTTGACTGGTAGATGACAGCCCGCTTGCTCGACATCTGACCGTTGAGTAGTATCACGTTTTTTTAGATTTGTTTCCATTGAATGGGTCTAAATGGCATTATTCAGCATTGTTTTAGATCCCCAATTTTGTGCTTGAACTCTGGAAATAAACAGTGCTAGATTTTTGATACCTTTTCTTTTTCTCCTATTCTCACGTATAGTACAAACGTTATAAGGTACATCATTAGTTTAATTTGTATGTCTATCTGCTTTTTTTAAAATGAATGATCACTTTTATACCAACTCGTAGCTACAAAGAATATATCATCAACGTCAATTTGCATATCCGTTTTTGCTCTTGGATTTCGGAAACGGTTTGGACCGGGAACAAGCTGGGATCGATGGAATTTGTAACAACTAAAACTTTAAATGCTTCAGAGTGAGATGGTGAAAGGAATTCCTTTTTTTCTACGAAAGGTCAAGAGATTATCCGTTATTACATGTAATCATAATATGTGCTAGATTTTATGAAGTTTAGAGGATTTCCGTAGCCTGATTTTTCAGTTATTTTTTTTTTTTCATTTACGTACATTCAAATACAAACATTGGAAAATTAGTAGTAGTACGACTACTAGTGGTGCTACTTATTTCTATAGAAATTGTCTGATGTTACCTAAGTGTCTGACCTTAAGGTACGTTTAGACTTCATAATCGTGATTTGAAAACCAAGACGGTTAAGTTATACCATTTTCAAATTAAAAATTGCAAAACTATTTCGGATGAAATTTTACACTGGTATAAATTATGACCGGGAAAAACAAAAAGTCAATTTTTTTTTCAAAAAATACACAGAAGTGACGCCCCGGACAAAACACAGGCAACGATATCAAATATTCCGTCACAGAGTTGGAATTGTAAACAAATAAATAAATAAAGAACCAATGATTGCCTATCCATTAGGGTACTAGAGTTTAGCCGGCGGTATAGCGAGCGAAATCCTTATTGTTTTACGCTGGATTATCTTTCACTTGCTAATGTTTTTCAGCCATGATTTTTTACTTCAGCCTCCTTTTATGCTTTTCATTTTGTTCAGTAGGTACCCATAGTATGAGATTTTATAAACGCAAGATGCTAGCAACTGCGTTATAGCGATTTTGTTTGATTAACACCTATACAAATATGGGGAGCTGTATAGGTGTTTATCACAGCAACTAAGAAATTTCATACAAAATCCTAATGCATGCGTTGGCCCTGCGTAATTTTCTGATTCCTGCGTAATCTCATACTAGGGGTACTGATGAGAGAAATGTAAGTACCATCATAGATGTCAGTAAGACGCACTCCGAACTCGTTACAATCATAATACCGCCAGTAAATATCGTCACATCCTGTTTCAGTCAGAGAAACACCGCGCGTGCAAAAGAGGTACTAAACTGGCTCTTTTAAATCTCCCCGTCAGTTTTATTACCAGTGGGGCTAGAGTTATAATAAACACCGCAGCAGAACGAGCTCAGTTCACAGCTTTACGACCACATTATAAGTAATAATATAGGAATACCGTTAATAATGCGTAGTATTAGCATTCGAAGACTCGGAACTACTGTCTTTGACGCGTCAGCAATAATTGATAGTAAAAAAAAGGGCTGCGTGTCAGGACTAACGGAGGAATCCTAAAAACTATGGTCTAATAGGGTGAAAATTTTTAAAACGCTTGAATTTTTTTCTGTCGGTAGGAATAAGGTTCCTTGATACCAGAAATAAATATCAGATTTTTAGAATCAGCTAATTATTTTAAATAAAATATTAAATTTTAGTCATGAATGTCATTGTCATGTTGGTTTTGGTTGTCATTTGTTTTTATTACCGAACGAAGCAAAGGAATAGACCGCAAAAGCCGTAGCGACGCCATTAATTCGTCATTAAAATATAATATTTTATTTAAAATAATTGGCTGATTCTAAAAATCTGAGATTTATTTCTGGTATCAAGAAACCTTATTCGGTCATTAAATCAAACATTACTTCATCTCCTGCGCCGCGACGCGCCGAAGGCATTCTTTTCTCCTTTCCTCTTCAGTCTCCGTGCTCTGACGTAAAACATTCCTGATCCATCCCAAAAAGTGCACAACGCCACTAAAGAAGTTTTCACTTCAAAAAGTTACTAGGCAGTAAGTAGGTAAAACATTAGGTTAGGTTTATATATGATGACGTAATAAGCCTCCTAGCTGTTCGTATTATTTTCACCATCCCAGACGATATGGCGAGCCAACGAGATCAATAGTAGGAGTATAAAAAACTGCACGACTCACTGGGTTTCGAATATATTATCTATTTAGCAAAAAATCTTAGCTTTACTCAAATATTTTACAAAAAAATATTATAAGTAAAGTAAGGTCTTCAATTATTCAACAAGGCTGTTTAGTAGAAAAATCATGCTGTTGCTGGGGAACGATGTCTCTCGATAAATACAGTTGTTACCTTCGTTTTATGCTTGTATCGTTTATACTTTCACATACAGTGACATGTAAAGTAGGCCACATAGAAGAGTATCCTACCTAAGGTGTTAGTTTAGGCCATCATTTCGTGTAGATCCCACGGTAAATCGACCATGCACACCCTGGCGCTTTATTTAGGTTAAAGTAGTTTACTTTTTATTTGTCCGTATGTACACATTTTATCGTATTAAAATAACTTAATTTTTTTGACATTTTTTGTTGACTTTATAAATGGATTAAGTTAAGGTAGAAAAGATTCAAAATTTAATATTATTTTACTTTCCCGCATCTTTAGGTTGCTTGAACTTTAATTATAGTTGTTAAAAAAACAATCATGCTTTCTCATGTTCTTTTTAGAGTCTTTACTTTGCTATTTTGCTCGACTGTCCATCAATAAGGAATGTCCGTTACAGATTGGTAAATGCTTAATGAAATCTATAATAAGACTAAGGGGCACTTAGTAAACTACTTACTACATTATATCTATCGCTTTGCCTAAACCCGCCTAAACAAAACAAACAGGACCTTGACATTCACTTGTGTGACGCTGCCGCCGCGACCTATAGCGACCTCAATCAGGCTGGCGTGTCTGTATGCCCTACCTGGGTTTTGTTTACTTGTTTTCAATAACGTTTATGTAAAGCAAAACCGCCTGAGTTGGAATTAGACGAGAGTCCCTCTGGTTCTATTTTGTACGATATTACGATTCAACTATTTATTTAGAAAAGAAAATGTTTGGTTTATTTATAAAACTGATTGTTTTCCCGCTACCTTTTTGTCGCGTTCTTCACGTTTAACTGTTGATCGTTTCAAGATTAAGGGCTAGATATAATTTGAATACTGTGATAGGATCCTTGGGCGTCCTTTGCTGTCCTATGCTTATGTCTTTACCATTTCGTGGACTCTAACGCTTCTAGATGTATATAATAATTAAACTCCTATTTCTGTCTCATTGAATGTTAGCGAGTGTTTATAATGCCTTCTCATTTACGGAGTTTCGGTCATTACCTGAAAGAGCCAATGTGATGCCAGTAGCCACTTTCTATCATTGCACCTCTACCATTGATAGAAAATGTATCCTTACAACTTGAATTCCAGGGTCAGGTAAAATAATTAATATAAAGATCAGAAACCTTACCTATCAAAAAATAAGCATATGTTTAAGTCGGTAAAACAGCTAAAACGTCAATGGAGTTCATAAGGTCAACTATATATAGGTACTACCTACATATAAAAATTTGAAATAACATTTCTACAATAGGTACATATTTTTATTTTATTTTTATTCATTTATTTTTATTTATTTAAATATACTTTTTAATAGTTGTTCATCTGCTATCTGGTAGTCGTTAAAAGAACCACGTTAGAGGTCGAGAGGCGGTTCCGAAGAGCTCTGACACCAGGGTGTGCATGGTCGATTGACCGTGACGCCCACTCGAAATGATGATGATGAATAGTTTTGCATTGTTTCTGAGTCACATGCATGCAATTTAAAAAACAATATTAATTTATATATAACACCCATTATCATCCATTAAAATGAGTCATGTCTGAGCCGCAGTTATATCCCTATGATTTAAATATATAAATATACCGTTGTTGCTGCAGAATCATACCATTCTTAACCACCATAAAATCTGCCAAGTATATTATGAAACTACTGGATTCGAGAGAAAGTAATGTTCTGTAAATTCTACTAAAAAAAGACTCTTCAACTCTACTTTGACCATCTTTCAATCCGCCAATCAGAAATCGGAAATTCGCAATAGATGAACAAAATCATTTGTTAGAAATCACACCTTCAGAAAACACGCTCAACAGAAGAACTAAAGATTGCAATAGATGAAAAAAAGCATTTGTTTTCGGAACAACACCTTTAGTAGCACTTTACCCTACAATTTGTGTAACGGCACCCGGGAGCATTTCCCAGCAGTCAGTCGTTATCGCCAAATGTGCTGTAAATTACGCTTTCGGCGACACAAAACTGGCACTGGCCGCGGAAGGAGTCACCATTAAAAGGTCATTAATATTAAACATTTTTGTTAAAGAATTTTTTTGTCCGTTTATCGATGTTTTTTTGTAGTTCGAAAATTGTATTCGAAATCTCGGGAATTTAAGATAACAAATGTCAGGACAAGTAGCAATTTGCTATTTTTTATTTACTTATTTTTATTTCTTTAGATCTTCTTTAGGTTTTGACAGTATGAGTTTTCACTCATTTATTTTGTAGCACAATATATCACTATCATCACTCATTCAAGATGAAGGTTTTTATGCCCATGCGAAATATGTCTTGTCGTGTAAAAAAAAATTGAGATGATGAAACGTATTTATGATGGTAAATACATTAACATTAATATAGATTAGGTAAGGTTGTATTTAGTAAAAAAACTAAGACGCATAATGTTTATAGATCAAACAGTAAATGACTGCTGGTTAAGAGGTTCAAAATGTTAAGGGAGCAAAATATGTTAAAAGTGCAGAATTATTCAGGTGTGGTACGTACAATTTAGAGTTTACATTTTTGCAGAACAATGATTAATCAATATATAATATAAGTATAAATGAAAGTCGTGGTAGTTACACTATTTATACTTAACTCAAGAACGGCTAAACTGATTTGGTTGAAAATTGGTGGGAAGGTAGCTTAGAACCAGGAAAAGGACAAAGGGTACCTTTCATCCCGGGAAAAAGCACTGTTCCCGAGGAAAGTTTACTGGGGCGAAGCTGCGGGCAAAATCTAGTAGTTAATAAGAGTATTAGGGAAGCGACTATCTGCAACGTTCACCTTTCAACTCTTTCGTGTATGTTGCAGATAAATTAGTTTGTTAAAATTATGTTGATGTTGTTATTGTATATTCAATAAGGAAAAGTCTGGGAAAAGCGATGCAAATAAGTTGAACAAAAACCCTGTTCCAATTTATAGTTAATCGCTTGGAAAGTTGAGGTCGTAGCCTTTTATCGTTACATAAAAAGTAAAAAAGAATTTTAAGGCAACATGAAGCACACATTTTTTGGAAATAAACAAGAGGTTATTTTATTTTT
Source organism: Apomyelois bistriatella (assembly GCA_947044815.1). Taxonomy (NCBI): domain Eukaryota; kingdom Metazoa; phylum Arthropoda; class Insecta; order Lepidoptera; family Pyralidae; genus Apomyelois; species Apomyelois bistriatella. The sequence goes on from OX345705.1 coordinate 4,459,414, forward strand.
TTGTTCGTCACGTTTCGTGGTAAGATGTGGGAAACTCTCTGCCAACCAATCTCAAAGTGTCAAAGTTTTAGTTCATTCAAGTTCATGACGTCTTTTGCATTGTTGAAAAAGTTTGCGGATTTCACAATATTGTGCGGAGATAAAAATAAGATTTTCTTGTAAAAGAAGATATACGTAGGTATTAACATTTGTTCATCATCCTAACGATTATATAATATTAAATTAACCTAAATAGTTATTTCGTACAAAAGTAGTTACTTGATGTGGTAGCGCAGGATCATAGTACCGAAGTGGTAGAAGATTCTTGTTATTGGGGGCCAAATCACTTCTTATTTTGATATGTCATAAAGTAACTACTTAGGATTAGAACTGTCGGAATATTTTGTCATGGATATTTTCATAACGGTTCCGTTATCAGTTTGCACACTTTAGTTTCGTCATACATGCTCGCCGATTTTGGGTTGTTGACAAAATGATACAATGCTCGTTGTACGAATTGTAATTTATTTCAAACAGGACCAAATAACAATTCTTCTACAAAAACATTCAAACCAAATGAAATATTTTCCCTTGCCTTTTGGTTGAGCTGGTTAGATACACTGCAGTGCCTCCAAATAATTTCACCAGTATCAGTCAGTAATATCCGTGTTTGTACTAAGATTAATGAGCGGGCGGTCCTTTCCCTTTGAACTACTGTTATGGCGGACGCGTGTCCCTTTGTGTAACAACTTATTAGCTAGTTTACTGCTGAGGGCCGGTGCTTGAGATGTTTTGCTAATAAATATAGCTGAGCAAAGACAGTAATATCGTCATTTTATATTCTACATCAGCATAGTATTTTTTTCTAACCAATACGATCTCACTGCTGGGCGAAGGTCCTTCATCTCCTTATAAACTTTTCGCCTCCTCTGTCTCTAGGAAAGTGGGGTAGTCTATTCCTATGCCAAAGATCACACGGCTGGCATAAAAACAACCGACTGTCATTGCAAACGTAAGATAAAATGCGAATAGTATTAAAATACATGTTACAAGTTAACAACACCTTGTCAAGACAAAAAGGTACTTCTGTTGGTTTTGACGTGAAGAGGGCACAACACAGACATATTTCATGTGTGAAATGGGGAGGCATAATGGGCAGAATCATTTGGAGAAATTGCTCAGTTATTTTTCCGTGTCTTATAAAACTTTTGTTTTGCTCATTCACATTTTATGCATGTGTGTATGTGACAAGAATTGCTTAATATTATCCTATCTCTTTTTAAAAGCGATTTCAAATTCAAAATCAAACTGTTTATTTTAAATATAGGATATTCGTATTACTTATTGACGTCAATTGTTACTTAAGTTTACCACCATTTCTAAAGCGCAAGTGGAGTTTGAGAGATTCTTTAATACAATTATTTCTCATTTTATGGTTATTATTATGAGTATCCTCTTATTTGAACTTTATGAAAGGAGTTATTATCCCGGGCTTCAATTCCCGGTCAGACCAAGATGAAAAATGATATCTTTCTTATTGGCCTTGGTGTTGGAAGTTTATCTATATAAGTATTTGTACAAAATATAGAATCGTTGAGTTAGTGTCCCATAACACATACTTACCTATTGTAAGAAGTAGAATTTTATTAATTTACCTATATATTGCGTGCACACCCCAGACTTTCGTAACCACCGCTTGGCGGCTCTTGGTTTCCTAAATTTTTAAGATATTTTTTGTTATGGGGTTATTTTCATAATTTTCTTGTTTTTTAGTTACTTATAAAATGTATTTGTAACAATGTTTATAATTTCGAAGTTCCTCAGTATGATAAAGGTAGGTTCTTTTATTTCGCGCAAAAGATTAATGACTATGCTCGCTTCCTGTCCTCCCGCGTAAATAACCACATCCCTGAGAACAAGTAAAAATCTATCCTGTTTTTAATTTTATTAAAACCTAGCTACATAGGTACCTCAGTTTGACACAAGCTTCATTACTTTACCTATAGGCTTTTCTGTGGATGATTTCTTATTTTTCACAATCTATGTTACATTAGCATGATGTAATTTTTACACAGAAAAGTAAAAAGGATTTATCTTCTGTACTTCATGACGCAATACATTAAGAAATCAATCTCATTTCGTTATTTGCAAACAAAGACGTGAAATAGGGCATCGTGTCTTATATTTTTATTTGTTATTTTATTTTGTTTCATCCTGTACATCAATTACTATTAACTTAACAAATGACATATTTCGGTACCCGATTACGTTCGCTATCGGCGATAATACTGTGCGACTGAGAGCGAACTTTTGTCTGTTTTTTTTCAATGTACAGGTGAAATACTACCATCTCTTAAAACCATGGAAGAACGATTGAGTAAGGGAGATGTCGCCTTACATCATGTATTACGCTGTCCCGCTTACTCACTCGTTCTTGCATAGTTTTTAGAGATGGTAGTAAGCACATAGGAAAGCTTCAGTACCTACTTACCTATAACAAACCTAACCAGAGTAGTGATTTCATTTTTAATACCATCGAGCGATGGAATTTTCACGTACAGTATCGACACGAACAAGACGAAATGGAAATTAAAATTGTTGAAAAATTCCTCGTTCAAAACTATCGGCAGAACTATTCCGATATGTTTCATTTTGTTGCCGAGTATTTTTGAGGAATTGTTTTACACGGGAAAATCAAATACCAGCTGATATAACTATTGTATATGATCATGCGCAAGATATGATCTGCTATAAGTAAATAGTTGTCTTTACGTTTGTTGCCAATGCCTTCAATGGAAATAATAAAGTGGTCTGTTTTTTTAAAACCCACATTATCTGGAGGGGAAAAAAATATTTATATTTCATAGTTTTTCCCAATAATAATTAGTAGAAATACTTATATAAACTATGTATCACTATTTATGTGCAAATAGTGGTATGCGACCAGGTTTAATACCAGTAGGTAAAGTCGTTAACTATAACGCCGATACCGCCAAATTAATTTACGGTGCGTAGGTGTCATGTGGTTATAACAGTAGTATTCCTTATTATGAGTTAGGAAAGGAAGAAAAAAGTTAATTTAAACTAGCTAAACTCACGGCTCGTGCTAGAAATAAATCAGTATTTATTATCTCCAAGATTTAGTCTATTCCCTATAGACCTAAAAAAATGAATCCTCACGCTCAACTATTCTTATAGTTTTGTTTGTAAATAAATAAAAATAGTATTACTTCCACACATTCAAAACAACTTACTTTAATTTTTGTTAATATAAGCAATACACCGTTTTAGTTTCACACAGTAACTAGAATAGCAAGCAATTTGCCAGAGTGCAACCCTACTGAGGTGAACTGCACAATACTCGGTAGCCACGTACTATGGTGTCGTCGAAAAGCGACGAATCTTGCTCACAATACCACGTATTTAGGACGAGACTACACAGAATGCTCGATTCGAGCACCGCCGAAATAGACTTAGTGAAAAATCAATGCGAAGGTGCCGAGCCTTGAGTCAGTCGCTTTTAAACTGTGTCAAGTTTTGGCACCCCAGTTCACCCTATCATCGACGTGTTGCGTTTCCCAATCTAGGGGAATGATATTTACGCGCTCAATTATTTTTGATGGAGGTAACATTCCTGCGGGAATTGCTTTTCTTAACAATTTAATCGTTATCTTTAGAAATTTTGATGACATTATTTACCCAAGAATTTTCATTTAACTAGTTTTGACCAGTTAAAGAACAAAAAGAAAGGATTAAGTACCTAATTCGATTAGTAAGTCGTTTATTTCAGGACGCAAATATATACTTTTATAAAATTGTAGTATTCTGATGCGTGTTGTAAGATACTTACATAAATATAATATACGATAAAAACGATGTTAATTAAAACTATTTACTTATATTGCAAATCCTACGTACCCGATCGTAAAATTAACAATTGAACTTTCAATTATATTCATTTCAGTTGATCAAATTACCATATTACATTCTCAGAACACATAAAATATTCATTTGCCTATACATGTTCATTTTAATATTTTAGCTGTATATAAATTATTCAGATTACCCTAAGATTTTACTTGATCCGTTCCACGCTGTAAATACATCTTCATATCGTCCCATGGGAAGATCACTATGTAGATGTTTATGTATTACATATGCTGTGGCTGATATATTTCCTCTATACCTGGCATGTTTACCTGAAGTGAAAGAACGAGGCAATTTAGCCAGAATCCGACCAAGATCCCGAGGGTAACGTTTTGTTTATTCAGAATGCTCGCTATTGGTTTTGATCGGTTATTTGAAATAGATTGAGCAATAATGTGTACAGTACAACTACAAAGTAATTCATGCAATATTTATTATTGCTGTAAGTATATTCAAAATATGATTTCGTCTCCAACAAAAAATATTTTACTTTACGTACTTAGATGTATGAAGTTGAAGATGTTTAAATTTTAAAAGATTTCGCTACAAATCTACTAGTATATCCTAACTTTAATCTCTAGCAAAAAAATGTGGAATTACGTCTGTCGTTTGGACGATTACCTAGTATTTGAAAATGTATTAACATAATAGGGCCAATAAGAATACTACTGTATTACTTTATAATTACTTACCACTCATAAAGGAGTTCCATGCAGGTAATAGTACAAATATTACCATGGCGTAAGCTAACATAAATCATAGAAATATTGAAAAACATCTTTGTTAAAATTCGAAAATTGTTTGTAATATTAAATTATTTTATAGTTAGTATTATTTTGTGAGTATGGTACGACATACGCAATCGACCATTAAAATCAAATTTCTATTGTTCTGAAAATATTCTCTTTTATTGTTAATTTTTCGCTGGTTTTCATGAACTAACTCGCCGTTGTATTTTCTAGCTCCACAAACAAAAACAAGAATCGGATCACGGTGGCCAAACCAAATTGAAAATTCAATTACGAAAACACTGAATTCTCATAAACCTTAGCTTGTTATGTTATTGAAAGATTTAGTTTTGTTAGTCAGACTCTAGTCAGGCTAAGTCCTTTTAGTGTGAAATATTATCTTCCAGTCAACTATGAGATAAAGAGTTTTTTTTTATTCTTAACCAGCTGTTGTTTGCGGCTCTGCCCGCGTGGCACTCCGTTTATATAACGCGCCTAAAAGTAGCCTATGTTTGATTCCTGATTCTCAACTATATCAGACAGAATTCCGCAGACTTTCGCAGTTATAATATTAATATGGATAGTACGAAAGTAAAGATATAAATAATTCTGCTAATTAGAGTTCACAGTTATCTTGAACATCTAGATGCTTGAGGTAGCTCCAAATTTATTATTTGTGCTAAGTTTAGTGACCACAAACCATCTCAAACCATCTTACAATTCGTTCTATTATTAAATTTGCAGGGTTATTGTGTACCAGCTTTCTCCACAAACGGAGGGACGCCACAAGGGAACAATGCTTTTTCCCGGGATGAAAAGTATCCTATGTCCTACTCAATACTTCTCTCTATTGGTATGCGAAATTTCAGGAAGATTGGTGCAGTAGATAGGCCGTAAAAGCGTAACAAAAAAACAAACAAACTCACTTTCGCATTTATAATATTAGTATGATGGATCCTACAGATTTAATGATGGTTTAAAATTAATTAAACCACGCTTTATATTTGATACGTTGTGATGTCCCGGACGGATGTATGGTATAAAAGGATCATTCTATTTCACATAGGCATTAATTCGTTGTGTAATTATAATTCTTATAAAAATTAAATGTTTTTAATTACTCTTTTCCCCATGATTATGCAGTCAGAAGCATTTGTAGTTTGACGTCATGTTTTTTTCTTAATCAGTTAAGCCCATATCGTATTTTAAAGTCCCTTAAGATCGTTATACAAAGTCCTATTTACAAACAAGTTAACCTAACGACAAAGTCTTAATTTACAAAAAAATTGCCTACTAAAAAATAGAGGTAATGATTTAAATTGTATAAAAAATAGTGACAAGATTGTGTGGTTGTAAAAATTTTTGTCAGTATAAATTAACTATTACAGTGGTAAAAAATATTACCTATTCTAATATTGAAGTCCCCTAAACACGTGTATACAATTGGATCAAAGAACGACCGACTTACCTTGACCTGCCCCCTTCGTCCAATCAACAGAAAAAAGTCCCAGTGGAATCATTTTTCGGTTCAAATTACAGTGGACATAATAAAGCCGCAGTTGTGGTCGACCGATTTTAATATTTTGCAATGAAACCTCTCATTTTCGTTTTTATATTTATATACAGGAAACGGCTGAATAGCATGTTAAGGGTAAAAAAAGAAACATGTGTTGTTTTGAACGTTGAAGTGTAATTCACTTGTGTAAATTAATAATGTTTTGAATTTAATGATTAAATACTTAATTTTTTTTATAAGAGGATTTTTGTACTACACATAACGTTATTTATTGTTCGTACTCTTGTAGTATATTATTTTTGAGAAGTCACAAACTTTTGTTATTTGGTGAGCTTTAGGCCTGTTTATCTACCTATCTTTCTTATAATATAGGCAAACTAAGGCTCATCCGATGTAAAACGGTTACCGCAGCCTGTAAGACGCCTGCAATACCAGGAACGTCTCGAGTTTCACGCCCTTATTGGAGGCCTCTTTATTATAGTCACTTCGAAGGACCATGATATGGGAGTTTATTCCATAACCTCAATGTAGGCATACGAGAGAGTGTATGATGGCGAGTAAGGGGATAATAGCAAGTGGCTGTTAGTAAGGCGTTTGCCAGTAGACCCAGGGACCGTGGGTTCGATTTCCACGGGAAGCAAACTTTGTTTAGTTAGTTGTTTCCAGTTTCGATAGGACATTGCCGGCTTGAATCATTTGATTGTATGATAATAAAGATGATTCCGTGCTTCGAAAGGCATGTTAAGCCGTTGGTCCCGGCTGCCATCTGGTAGTCGTTAAAGGAACCACCAAGTCAAAGGCTGAAAAGCGGTTCCGAAAAACTCTGCTACCAGGGTGTGCATGGTCGGTTGACCGTGTTACCTGCACATAGTAGTAGTAAATTTATTACCTTACACAAACTTATTGTTTACATTATTACTTTAAAAGCCATTTTCCACAATTTGTGTTCATGTAAATTTAATTTCTAATCCCTGATGCATTTTAGCATGAAATATACCTGCAAGCTTATTGATTTAGCTTGAACCGATTGCGAGTGCAGTAGCCATATCCATATACCAGTTAAACTATACAGCCTATAGCTATTACCTGACCTTTGAATATGAACTAGGTTCTGTCTAGTATTTCGACGTACGAGCCATTGCATAAGCAGTACCCCTAGTATGAGATTTTATAACCGCCGACGCTAGCCGACTGCGCCAGCGAATTTGTATGAAAAACCAGTGAAAAGTTAGAGGTAAAAAGTGGCCTAGTCTTAGTCACACTTTACCCGAATCCCAAATTTCGAGTGACTTGTTCTGTTTATAAATAAAAATATCACATTTATCCCTATCCATCCATTATATAAAACAGGTATTGAAAAAAACACAGATTAGTTTGAATGATCGATTTATAAATGAACGCTATGATGGATTTCGAGGGATTTCCCAGTTGAAGTCCGTAGAGATTTGCCATAGAGTAGATAAACGTGCAAATCGCTATAGTTAAGTACGAAAAAAATCTATTAAATTAGTTGCCTAATACAGACTGCACACTAAACAATGTTAAAAATTTCTTTATGATATGCACGCCATATGGATTCGCCGCGGTCTCAGGCAAGTTTTTCTTTTTTAACCTATGATTAAAACTGAATATTCCAAGATAGCAAAAAACTACGGTAACAAAGCTCTATCCTCAGTTAGTTTTCTAATAAAGTGACTTAAAAATGGAGAAAACAGACTCTTGCAGTTAATTTCAGACAAGCTAGGCTACGCGTGGCATCCTAAAGGTTTTGTGCTGAGCGCTATTCTGAGTAATGGCTTTTAAAATCCGTCGCAGCGGTAAATTTATTTTGAACAAGTTGGAAGTGAGTTCGTTTTATTCAAAAGTGCCTTTTTGTCGCTCGAGAGTGTTAATGAGATTAATAAATTAGAACATGTAGTTTTTGCATTTAATGTACTTTTAGGGGAGGATTCAGGAAGGCCCTTATAGACATTCTTTTTGTATTCTTACTCTCATTTTCAGTATAACATCCGCCTCAGAATAACCATCAATATTGCAAACTTACTTTTGAATGATGTAAATACGTCAGCTGGAATTCTAATTTTTTACATAATAGAATGAGTCAATAATCAAAAAGATAGTCTTTATATTTTGGAATAAGTAAAACTAATCAACCTGTTCTTTAAGTGCGTAAAATTATTTAACCAAAAATGCGTTTTTAAAGGAAATCTCTTTTAAGTGCTCAAGGGGAAAATTAGTAGGTCAAGTTTTAATGAAAAAGTTCAAGCCATGATCGCTAATCTCGGCCTGCGCCGGACACTTGTTATTTTTTTAAATACTTATCATTTCAGTCAAGCACACACTTCGGAAATTTTCAAAGTATATTTATACTAGCTGTTCCTTGCAGCTTCGCCCCGCGTGGGACTCGGTTATATCGCGCCTAAAAGTAGCCTATGTTTGACCTCAGGTCTTTAACTACATCCCTACCAAATTTCATCACAATCGGTCCAGCAGTTTAGCCGTGAAGAGGTGACAGACAGACAGACAGACCGACTTTCGCATTTATAATATTAGTATGGATATGATTATTTTGTAAGACTAATAATAAACAGACTAATATAAAAAATAAAAGGTTAAACAAATAGACTGTCTAAGCATTTTTTACATTATATCTTTTACACTATAGTCTATACCTCCCTATTGAATCAGGCTATCAGACATAATCAGCAAAATTTTTTTCCGAAGATAACGTAGTATAGATTGGTAAAGGCACATAACTAGAAACTGTGAGTGTGTCTGGACGTATGTGCCTAATTCTTTGGGTAAATGAGTGTTTTTTTTTTTTTCATAATGTGTCGAGGCTAATTTTTATTAACTTTTGTATGATGTTCTTATATAATTGTACAACTATGACTTCGTAGTTCTTTAATCATATCTATATAGAGGCAAGTTTTATGAAATTGGTCAGTTGGCGATCGTCAGTTAATCCTTTGAAAGCCTCTAATCCTACACTCCGTAGTGGAAGGTAGTTGGGACTTAGCGTTGTGACGAGTCGGGAAATAGGTCAAATGTGTTTGGTAACTCGACTTATGGATGTTAAGGTGTGTATACATCGAGGCTACTGGTTGTACACGGCCTTGTATTGTTCGGAGCATTGTTGTTAACTACTGACAGCTTACTGTGACGAGACACCTTTAAATTTTGAATTTGGAATACAATATGATACTTCTTATTTTTTATTGCACAAAATCTTAGTCTATGCTTGTATTTTTGTGTACATAAATAAATAAATACAGTAATTTCAAAAAATAACAAGCTACCTATTATATGTAAGGTACAAATATGGACTTATAGCTAAAGCAATCTCTTCTAGTCAACCCTAAGGGAGATTCACTTATGTGGCTTACTATTTTTACCAAATAAAAATATTTCTTTTTACTTTAACTTTATAGCAATTTATAATAATAACTGTATTAATGATTGTAATTAAGAATATTTTTTTTATGAACAAAACTGAAGTAAATTTTAACGATGTAATTTATTTATTTTCTAAATTGTCTAATTTCTGATATTACGTTCAATAAATACCTAGTACTATACTACACAACAAAATTTGTTTAGGACTTCTGAAATTGATATACCGCTACGAATTTCCATAACGAATTAAGTATATTGAATTTCCTCAATCAGCATATTACTTTGGATTGAGGAAATAAGATATTCGCGAATAATAGGTAACTAGCTTACGATAAAAATAGACAATTAGGACGCTTAGAAGCAGGAGATTTTATTTTGCAAATGGGATAATTTTCATTTATGACAGCCATGGAGACGTCATACTATGTTTTGGATCATCGTCATATCGCGTGGGTCATTTGACTATGCATATCCTGGTGTCAGAGTTCTTCAAAATCGCCTCTAGGCCTCTAAAGTGGGTTCTTTAACGACTACTGGAAGGCAATCGGATCAACGGCTTAATGTGCCTTCCTGAGCGCGGAATTTTAGACAATCAGGTGATTATGGGGCAATTATGTTTGGGCTCCCTAAATATAAAGAATTAGGAAATGCATCCCACCTTACATAGCTCCTAATTCTATATCTAAATAATTCTTAGCTGGATTTTCACGGATATCACACCACAATGCAAGATAATAAGTCTACTGCTACGAAATGCAGAAAGTCTACTCCTCTTGTATTACTCCCTCTACTCTACTCTCTCTCTCTCACACACACTGCAACTACTTTATCCGCTATAATACACAGACATGTCATAATATCAATTGGTGTCGAAAAATATCTGTAAGTTAAAGAAAGATTCAGTTTATACAACCATGAAAAATAATTGTTACGTTTACTTATGAAAAATATTTGTAAAAAAATTAACGCTGTATAACCTTATTCGCCACCGACACCAGTAATTGTTTACGTTACTAAATTAATTTCGATGCACTAATTTGATTACAGCGGGCTCGATCATTTCCAATTTCCTTCCATTTCATTCGCTCCCGGTGAAACGAGCCGGTGATCTAATTACAGATTCTAATTTGTTTCAGATATTCCCGGAGACGAGAAGCTAACCTCAAACAATAATTTTAGTCAAATATAAAAAATCGAGCAACCGACGAAGCGCCTTCAATAATAAATCAATTAGTTAGTTAAGGTAGATAGTGTACACAAGTGCCAAGAAGTGCGGGTGGCAATACGCGTGTGATTGACTGAGATTATCGAGATTTTGAAATTAGAATTTGATGCAAGCGATTTGATTGGTGTGTGCTTGAAGCGTTTGGAGCGTAACGGGCAGCAAGATTGAGGTGGTGGGGGGGTGCGGGTGGGGAAGGCGCGCGCGTGTGAGGCCGCTGCACGCGCTCGGCCGAGCGGCCGGCATGTTGGCCTCGCAGCGCTCGCAGTCCTGTAACGAGGAGGGCGCGTTCTTCGGCGCGCGCGCACTGCGCCGGCCGCGAGGCAAAGGCAGTGGCAGTCCGCCCTGCTAGGGGTACGCCATGTCGCTGCGCAGCCTGCACCGGCGGCTTTCGTCCGCTAACAACACGTAAGTTCTAGTTTTATTGTGATAATTTAATGCCTCAACACTCAAGCGGTCTCTGGTGGTCGCGTTACATTATGGGTTCTATTGTTTCCTCCAGTACATAGCTCAGACAGTTAGAAATTCTTCTGTATAAATTATAAAACCAGGGTGGCCTTATAACACATGATTAATATGAATGAAGCTGTATGAAAATTTTCATCACATTCGATCTGTCCATCATCATCATTATCCTAGCGTTTTCCCGGTTGCATCCTCAGCCGGTTGCCTCGGAACACAGGGTCCGCTTTCCCACAAGTCACAAATCAAAAGCTTCTTGAGTGAAGAAATGGATTAAAAAGTTTGTTTAATTTCCTAAACTTGACTAGAATATTTATACTATGCAATTTTGGAACCTATATTTACAAGTCTTCATGCTTGTAAATATAGGTGCCGAAATTCAACTAAACATAAAAATGACATCCATTTACTTTGGCTCAAACGCTGCTAGCTAATGCAATAAGATTAGAGTTTGATATTTAACTCTACATGAGTATTTAAAACACAAAGTTCTCAAACCAATCAAATCACATTGTTATTTACATTACGAAAAGTTGTTTATCTTTGAAACTGTTAATACTGCAATATAACCTATAGCAGATAAATTATAGCTATGTGTAAATACTCATAGCGATAGTGGGCTGTGCAACGAGTTTAGGAAAAAGTCGTTGAAAGCTCTTAGAAATGTCTTTAAGTGGAGGTAAATCTCTCACTGCTTGTTAGTAATCTGACAGTTCTTGGTAACTCCTATAAGAAATCACTTAATAAAATGTATTTTCTGAATTACTTATTTTGTCTTGACGTGCATTTACTAATAAATACTCTTATATGCTCGAACACGCTTATTTATGGAACAAGGATTTGCAAACTTGTTTTGAACAAATATATATATATTGTCGAAATACCTAGTAGTTAGTTTTTTTATATGATTAATTTATGCCGAAGATCGGGTGAAGTGGAGGAATAAAATCAGGAAAGCGCACCCTGGGCTCCGAGGCAATCAGCTGAGGAAGCAACCGGGAAGCCGCTACGATGAGAGAGAGAAGGAGAGGGGAGAGAGAGAGAGAGAGAGAGAGACTGTATATTTAGTTAGGCATTAGTTATATTTACCGATATGACTGACTGCAAACTCTGCATGAATATGAGCCTCGCGCATACTAATTTGGGTACATCGACTTTATTTTACTAACATTTTACATTAACATTAATTAACAATGCAAATTTCTCTTCTTTTAAAATACTACCATTCTAAATTAGGAGTTAAAACATAATTCGTTTTATGTTATCCAGTCAAGTTATAAAATATAGCTAAAAATATAGCTTTGAAATGCTTTGACAATTTCAACGTTTTTTATGATGCTCGTTTTGAAATAATAAAAAATTGATAATAAAACAGCTTTTTTGGTTAATTCAATAGTTGCCAAATGTAACAAACATTTGGCTACACTGTTAATGTTATATATGTGAATTTGTTGTTATTTCAAGAATTAGGCCTTGAAGCGGCGAATTCGAAATCAGTATGTGTAGCTTGTAAAACTCTGACAAGAAGGTGTGCAGGGTCAACAGGGCTTAACCTTGTAATCAACTTGTACAGCAGAATTTATTGATTTATATTCTTAAACACACTAGCAGCATATGAAGCTGATGCATCTTAAGTTTGGAGATTTTATACATTGTCTAATCTATTTTTAAAAGCGTTGACTGAAGGTGCAGCGATGACACTCTCAGGGAATGCGTCAATAGATTTTTACTAGGTATCAAAGAGGGAACCTAAGCTTAAAAACGCATTTACAGTCGGTTCCAGCGATTCCAATGAATTGAATGGCCGTAAACTAACTAAATGTCATCGGACAGCATTTCGCAGATTTCCCAATCAGCGATGCGGTCCCGCGATCAAAGGCTCGTTAGTGACGTCACAAGTTTAGGAACAAATCACTTTGATTGCAATCACTTCCATTGCCATTGCTACCGATTTCAGGTTTTACATGATAGTGTGTATTTATCCCTTAGTCCCATTGGTCGGGGGTAGATATACTAATGGTACTCTACCAAGTATCATTTAGCTAAACCTTTTAATACTTTTGTTACACTATAAAGTAGCATATACATTCTTCTTAATGAAAAGCGGTAACCGCAGTCTACAGATGCCTTATCCTTAAGCTGAGCTGATGGTAATGATCAGAGTACATGAGAATTTTATTGCTTTGTATGGTCGCCGTAATTTTGTTTTTACTGTATATGATTATATTCACAATAACAACTTCTTATATAGACTGCAGCTTCAAATCATAAAATTAGTCAATGTTAAAAAAAAAAAAACACAGTCAAAGAGATCGAAAACTCGTAAAACAATATAATATACATACAAAAAAAAAATTGTGTTTTTCGCATGCTCGTCGGATCTGTCAGACGGATGTTGAATACACTTTGTTGTACGCCATACACATTTTTTTGTCATTAACAAAACACATAGCCCTAAATTGGTTTCGTTTGTGATTTCACTGCTACGGATCTACTTAGTGGCTACGCCGTAGCTTTAGTGCTACGACGTTTGCTACGATGTTTATTTATACTCAATCTAACAATAATTATCACGGTGACTATCATTTAGAAATCAATTGACGCCTAGTTATTTTGAAGACTCCGTTCTAGTTACAAAGAAGAGAGGAAAGTTGTGAAGATTCGTAGCACAGCCTACGCCGTAGCTCAGATGCTACGACAACTGTTCGTATTCCAATTTAAACTGAATTCAGACGTTGTTATAGTTGATTTCTCCAAAACAATGAGAAACGACTTAGCCAATGCAAGGGTCATACCACAAAGTGGATTTGAAACCACGTAGGATGTACTTCCGGAGTGAGCCTACATACAACTCATACATATAATGGAGTATAGAGTTTAACCTACTTCGGAGTTATTAAAAGTTTTATTGTGTTTGTGGGACAACATTTTAGATGTGTGTGCAGTTGGGAACTTATTTGCATCTAAGCCGACCTCAATTGCTTGTAAACTCATGTAGTTTTTGGACTTTATTTAATGGACAAGTTCGGGGACTTCTTTTTAAATTTAGAATTTTTGAGTGTAAAAATTTTACCTGTTTTAAGAAGATTTAAATACGTGTATTTTTTAATGAATGGTAATTCAATGTTTATACTTATTATTGGACACCTGTAAACCATGACTTATCATATTTTAAAACTTCTTATTTTTTAATCTCAAATAGAAAAATACAAGTATATGGGTCAAATAGTACGCAATAATAGAATACCACTAATCATAATATATAATAATCCAAGTCTTGCCACGCTCGTAGTAGCTTGACACTCACAATCGTCTTACATATTTCGATAGGCCGCTAGGCTATCGAGCTCCTCGAAAAAAATTTAATATAAAAGCTGGTTATTGTTATGTCAATCAATTACCATATTACTAGATTTATCAATTTTGACATAACTTTATATTCACATAATCAACACGCATTTATTTACATTCCCAGCGATTACGGTTTTAGTAGCACTTACGCGAAATTCAATTACCCGTATTACCCCTTCATTTCAAATTAATTGTTATTATCTCCATACAATCACATACAAACAACTGAACAAATAGCAGGGGAATAACCTCCTATATGGGGGTGTATAATATAAAGTTAAGGCTTATTCACGCCGACGCTTTTAGCGATAAGTGAATCATGGTATGGCAAAGGAATATATTATTTGGATTTTCGTATAGTTTGAAAACCTTTTTTTGATTTTAAACTTCGACTTTATATTTCTGTCGCTTTCGCCCGTGTGAGATTCCCTCGAGAACAGTGCCTTTTCCCGGGATGAAAGGTACCCTATGTCCTTCTCAATACTCCTAGCTATGTGTATGCGAAATTTCAGGAAGGTTGGTTTAGTAAAGAGGGCGTGAAGAGGTTACAAACAAACAAATATATAAACTCACTTTCGCATTTATAATATTAGTTGGATTATAAATCAAAGCCATAATCAGCATCATACAGTGTTAATCGACCATGCACACTCTTAAGTCGAAAAGCTTCGAGACCATCTCCCGGCTTTTAAGTTAGTTCCTTTAACGACTACCTGGTGTTAATCCGGGACCAACAGCTTAACGTTAATCGCACTTGTATTTAAACCTTAGATCCTATACTATCTTTAAATATAGGTAGATAAAGTTACATCGTAAAAATTTGCATCTACCTGGTGTTTCCGTGTATATAATTTTGAAATTAGTTCAGTCATTTATCTCAAGGTGATAAATAATCCTCTGTGATTACAAAATTATAAAATTCTAATTGACTAAACGATTTTCGTCTGGTCTGCCTTTCATAAAGACTAAATCTGATAAAAGGTCTATTCCTTCACTGCTACACTTGCTTTCTTCTACACTTTTTTTAATATTGATAGATCGATACGGCGGAGCAGTATGGATTCAGCCTAATGTGCCACCGGCAGTATGCTTATATTATATTTAAGTATACGGCTTCCAGGATTCCCTGTGATATTTGATGTAATAGGATCGCAAAACGTTCTAATTATGTTTACTCTTGTTTATGCTCGTACGTAGAAATGTTTTGCCAAGTGACTGATCATTTGTTTGTACAACCGCCTAAAAAATTTCAAATGCTTTGATAAGCAGCTTTTCCTACGTTTTCGTAATGGAATCCTAAGACCAAACTTCCACTGACTCTCATACATCAGATTAATTAAAAAAATCAGATAGATATAACTTTTATTTTATTAAGGACTGATTGACTATTGTTATCAGTCCTTAGAAAATTAAAAGCGTTCATAGTAATTGTAAAAAAGAGACGACGAATATTATTATTTTTTTGCGTTTTTGACTAAAGAAAAAGAATTCCTTGGGAAGCATTATTTATTTCACAAAACTTGCACCGGAGTTGAACAAACGATGTAAGTTTCTTTATGAAATAAAGAATAGAAATCTAGAAACGTTGCTGTTGTAAAATTTTCATACAAATTCATGTTCATAAAATTGCAAGATATTTCAAATGCTGTCACTTCACATCGCGAACTGTATCTCCAAACGTGGAATAACAGGCTCAGAATTCTTACTGGGAGAGTGCCAAGGTCATGACGTCACAGGCGATGACGTCACTAGGTTTTCGCTATTCTTGTATAGGTTCAGTTATTTTGAAGAATGGATGTAGGTACGTCCATTGTTGTGCACTGCAGTAAGATTGGATTAATCTTGGCTTGTTCATAGTACTTGGTCTCTGTACGGATTTGGATAAAATTTGGTGTGGATATAGTTTAGGACGCGCTTTGGGCGCGATATAACAGAGTCCCACGCGGACGTAGCCACGGGAAATAGCTCGTCATAATAATTTTAACTTTATATGTTAGAGAAGACAGTCAACACCTTCAAAGTGTCACGAGCGTTAATAGATTACAGTGACCACGTCTTTCTTAATCCGTATATTTGTTTTCCAATCAAATCTAATAAATAAATACATTGTACTAGATGTCAAATAAAGGGCAGCATAAGAAAGGTCTAGTTTCGGGGTCTATTCAGTGCACGTTCTCAGCATTTTGACGTAGTTAAGCCCGTTCCAGCGAGCCAATAATATTGCTATTTTTGTACAATGGTACCCCCGATATTGTGAGTTGTAATATACAGTGTAAGTTTTACAAGTACTTATAAAATTGTAAAATCATTTGTTCAGACTGACTAACAAACATCAAAAACTGATTAATTGAGATAATATATACGAAATAGTCGGATATAATAGATATTGCGTTTGATAATGTAAGTTATAAATATATGTGTATACCTAAGTGTAACCAAAATCATTTCGATTTACAAAAATGTTTTTAGAGACTGCTGTAACCACTGAACTCAGAAGCGGTTCCTATAATATCAATATAAATAAATAGCGACTAGTGCCTTCGTCTAACGAGGTTGTTCTACGACGCGCTCGCGATGTATAATCATACTCAAAATTGTAGCATTTTTTTTATTTCACCTTCCATTAACTCGTAAAGTCTGGTGATAACGACTTGATGGATACGGCACATAAATATACCTCTTAAATATTGGATCACATCACATCGTTGTCTGCATGTCTCTTTCTCTCTCTCATCTTTATCCTCTTAGTGCTTTCCCGGTTGCTTCCTCAGCTGATTGCATTGGAGCCCAGGGTCCGCTTTCCTGTTTTCCTTTTTCTGCTCCACTTCGCCCGGTCTTCGGCATTATTTGTTGTGAGACTATTAGCACGCATATCGTTTACTGCGATGTCGAGCCAGCACTTTTTAGGCTGGTCCCTTCTACCCGGCCCTGGCGGAGGTGGCATGGCTATCCATTTGTTCGCAACGTAACTTGCCGGTTTCCGTAAAAGTTGTCTGCATGTCTGTAATGCCGAAATTACAGCTGTAGCCAGTATCAAAAAATAATAATATCTAAAAAAATGAATTTACCACAACACAAAAAATCATACCTTATGAACATAACATAAGTCTGTAAGTAAAATTACTTGGTAATCCACATGTTTTCCGCATTGAATTTCCTTACACGAGCTCGTTACAAGGGCCCGTCCTAGTTAAATTAATTTTATTCAAATCACAAGTAAAGACATGCTTTCCTTACGATTTTCCTTCGAAATTAATGTAATTTTGACTTGCTTAAGTAGAAACTTAAATTAATAAAATTGTCCTAAATTAATTTATTGCATTGAACATATTGTTTTTAGTTTCACAGTGCATAGAATTATTGTTTCTAAATTGTATTTGTTTCACCACAGTGAAGCAAATAATGTGGACTGCTATTCGTTTAAGTATTTAGAATACCTATATCCTTTGAATATATTGACATTTGGAAATGTAAACCTAAATCGAATTTATTTGATGACATAATATTAACACATAGAATTGGTTCATAAGACCCAGAGGCTGTGACAGACGGACAGAAATATATACAAAGTGATCTGTTACGAGTTTTGTTTAATCTTTCTTTTCCTTTACGTTCGAATCTCTAAAATTACATTACATTAGCAAACTTTTTATTACAAATAATCTATGACATTTTAGGTTAATATTATTTAATTATTTTTCTTATGTCGAATATATGTCCTTTATAAAGTATACAGTGGCGTAATAAAAACAATAAATTTAGGAAAGTGCACGGTCGCCGACCGCTCGCTCAAGTGAATGGCCTCGATTGGACCCACACGCACGTATTTATGATAATTCAGTTTCATTAATAAAATGAAAAAATGACTAATATTTCTACCGACACGATCGGATATATCAAATCTAAATCAACTGAATTATTATTAAACCAGTTGGTCTAAACATATATTGTATATATTTAAATCACTGCTTAATATATGGTACAGCTGAGAATTAGATTTAAGCATTTGTTTAAAACACGGTTTTATATAATTTTATCTATAGATAAAATCATAGTTTCATTTAAAATGTCAAAATAAACAAATTGTTTCCAAAACATGTTATGTTAATTGAATTTATAAAAAAGGTGTGAAATGTGGTATAATAATAAGAAAAACGAAATAAAACGCAAACTTATTGTACTCGTTATTTAACTTATCATGTTATATTCAAACATAAATAACCTTTCTTCTGGCGCGGTCGGGTACAAAATGGGTCAAAATGAAAAGATACTAAAATAATAAATCAAATTGTTACAAATTTGTTTAAATTAGATGTTCTTGGTGTATAAAATTTTATTGTTCTATACTATTGAGTATCGTAAACGACCCAATCACTAATTCTGTCTAATGTGACCTAAAATAAACTTGAAACAATACATTTGGCCATCGACATAACCTTGACAAAAACAGTTGTATTTCAAGGTTTCAATATTCATTACCACTGTGGCCAAGGTACCCACTTCTGTCAGTTATACAAGTGTAATGTGACCAATTTACATTTGCCTAATAGGTTCATTCGGTGAGTGTCGTTGGATCGACGCCAAAATTGCATAATTTAATCAATACGCCCGCGTCATGAAATATGTATTCTGTGGCTACTATGTGTTTAGTTCGGAAACCTAGGTCTATATTTTGATTAACCCAATGATAATTATTTCACACATCAGATGAGAATCTAACATGTTAGAGCAATTATTTATATTTGAAGTGAGTTTATAAATGAGTTGGTTTGATAGAGCTAGTGCCACGACTAGCCCGATGGAGAATTTAGAAACAGTTTGTTGATTGTCCGTACGATTGTAAGTAATCAATTTACTTTAGCCTGCCCAATGTTATGATCATAATAATAGTCTACGACTATTATTACGACCACGCATGCTTCTCTAGATTATCAAGATCCAAATATCTATGACTCAACAAACGAAACGCAGCCAGGTGTAGACGCTATTTTTACCTGACTACGGCGAAGCCAAAAGGACGGGTAATGATTTTGGCAGTCTATGTATGTATGTCATTTCTAGATTTCTGTCTAACTTAATTTTTATATAATACCAGTTTTCTTTGTCGGCTGCCTCTGCACTGTTCTGTGCCTCTATTCGTACTCTATCATTCGATCACTAATCTCTATCATGAGATTTCATAATCACAGATGCTAGCTGCTAGACTGCCTTACGATTTTGAATGGAATAAAAGGGCGCTCTAGGGAATTGGCATACAAATAGCTAATGCAGTCGCTAGCAAAACGTTACATAGTAAAGGCATTGTTACACTGTGGTTATACTCCCGTTGAGCCCTCTGAATTCTAGCGATGTTCAAATACGTTACAAAGACTTTCATAAAACAAGACAGTGTTATCAAACTGGCGGCTAACCTAGGTATATTACCAAATAATGTGAAAAAAACAATAAAGTTGAAACATTTGAAACACAACGAGCTATCGTATGACCCAGATGTCAGCTGGCAGCTCGCCAAAGCAGGTTATCTAGACTGTGGGGTGAAATGCTAGTCTCTTCCAATTTTCACTTTTTAATTATCAACTTCGAGAATTTGATGGTTGGGAACGACTGCATTCTGTTTATTAAAATTCAGAAGCAATTAAATTGACACAGTTTGTTGATAAATAATAAATACCATTCTTTCGTTTTGCTACTTTGTAGTTTACATTCCCAAGGAGGGTTGACTTGACATTAATTTTTTGTGCCATTATTATTTCTGTGACTGTGTGTCTTTAGAAGCTTTACAAAGATTAATGCCAATGCTGACCCATCTAACCATATGCTAATATTACGTTCACAATAACGTACACATTATGCACAGTAACAAGAAATGTATTGATGTTACCTTTAGTTTTATAGATTATTTTCGTAGTTTGGCATTGAAACCTGTGATTGTATAGAACCTGCAAATATCAAGTATGAATTTTTCATCATCCCGAAAATGTCAAACGAATTGAATTTTCATGAATTTTTTTGATAGAGTATACTTAGCTTCATATTTGATAATCATGTACAAGTATTCTCGAGAGATGCTTTCCTATAGCAATAACGTTAGACGGGCGACCTAACAACAAATGGAGTGACGAAGATTTAATGCGAAATTAAAAATGAGTTTTAAGATCTCTGAGTTTTGATGCTGAATGTTGACGGCAATATGCAATCAAGAGATGTAAGTAACAAAGAATCGTTATATAACTAGTTGAATATAATCTGCATAACTAGGCAGCGATAGTTTGTATCAAAAATGTTACCGGTCGTAGGTAAACAATCTATACCTATACCTTTTAATAAGACTAAGAATTATGTTTGTGTTAAATAAAACTATAAAACCACGACAGATTTAAAATTAGCTGACAACTAATATTAGACCCTTTGTCCCGTTTCGTAGCTAGATTTCGTAGCTGGCTTCGAAATGGGAAATAAAATTCCCATTTATCTTATTATTTAACAATAAAATGTCACCTAAGATAGGAATTCTAATAAAGGTAGGAGCTGCTAGTACGTTCTTAGATGAAATAGATATACCATTTGGAAGAAAGACTCTTTCTTTCTGAAAGAGCTACGAACAAAACAACGTCAGTCGTGTCGTATCAGGATGTAAAAAGGCTAGCGGAAGATAGAAGCACCTGGAAGCAACTCCAATGACCACAGCACAGCTTTTATATTTTAGAATACTATTTAGATTTAGAGAATTGTATTTCAGTTCATTGGACGCAAACGCTCTTAAAGTACAAAATGTAGGTAACGAATCGCAATATACTGGGTGACTGGGTACATCAGGCAGATGCAAATAAACATGGACGAATCTCAAAGAATTGAATTTTGCTTCCATTTTAACTGAAGAATTCCGTGCCCCGCATATATTGCACTTCGTGTTTGGACTACAAAGACCGGATTTCCCCTGTTTTAATGTACGTCTGATTGGTATAAAAAGGCATGGAGTCGCTCTTTTAGGATTAAACAGTGGCTTTGTTAGCTCTGAATAGTTTGTTTCAAAGTATTTTGCTTTCGGTTTGCGATGTGGTTTTTGTAACAGTTTGAGTATATATAATTTCATAACGAAGTGTTATTTATATTTAGACCCCTTTATTCGTTTATTTACCTCTTCTTCTGAAGTTTTCATCTTCAATTATCTATTTAATCTGAGCTGTTTGACGAAGCATGTTGCTGATAAAATTTTCTTAAAATTTTAAAGCATTATTAATTAATCCTTATACTTAAAAACCCTGATACCTATGTCTCAACTGTTCATCTGTCTTTCAGAGAGTACTTCTAAACATAATTTCACGCATATGTAAATGCTTGCTAGTTTATTGACCTTATGTAAATAACACATGCAAATTTATCATAGCTTGTCTGCGATGGAAAATTTATTTAATGAAAGTTCTTGTATTAAAATAGCCCTCCTTTGAGCTGTATCCCCAGTTGTTTACTAGTTATTTTTAGAATCAATTTGAATTTCTATAAATAACTACCTGTGCCCCTAGTATGAGTTTTTCTTAACGCAGACGCTAGCGACTGCGTTAGTGATTTTGTACGGCAGACCTGTAAAGCGCCTCTGGCGGATAGTAAGGCAACTAAGAAATTCCATACAAAATCCTAACGCAGTCGCTAGCGTCTGCGTTAAGAAAAACTCATACTAGGGGCACTGATATTAAATGAATCAATGGATAATATTAACTAGGATAGTTTTCAAATAGAGTCAAATCAAAATTTATATATGATATATATATAAGTATACATATGAACTCTCATCTCGGAACATTCATAACAACAAACGCGAGTGGTCGTTGAAAATGATTCAGTCAATTCAGAGTTTCCATGGGATGGGATGGAATGGAATGGGACATTAATTTGTAATGGTAACATGATTGACGGACAGTGTCAACTATTTTTTAGATAGATTGCACTGCTGTTGCCGATGCAGTCAGTGAGGCAGCCTTATTATTTATTACTAATAGCATAAATAAGTTTCATTTCTTTGTTAAATGTAGTTGGTAGCCACGATCATTTTAGTTACTCTGTGGATAACATTATAGGCAACATTACTATTAAAATTTGTTGTAAATTATTTTAAATATTTTTTGTAGTGTTTTTGTTGTTTGTTATTCCCAATAAATAAATAAATAAATAGGAAGTGATTTTAATTTTGAGAGTTTGAAGTACCATAAATTACTTTGCGTACTTTCGCCATCAGTTATTTCATGCTAACTACTGCCGGCCGCCGCCCATCCACTGCTGTTAGTCCCAGTACAACTACGAAAAATACAAAGGAAGCACCTAAAGTAATTTGGTAAGCACTTGTAACTTTGACTTCACCAAAGCAATGCCTGAATCTTTTAATTTGAGTTTGCTTGTTGGTGATATTTTTACAAGATTACTCTGTCAGTGAAGCATATGGCAGCCAATTTACTTCTACTTCAAGGTATCCATAAAGAGTCAGTAGCGCACAGCCAACTCGAGCCTTAATGTTTCGCCATTATCGTAATCGTTTATTTCACTGCATTTCATGTTTATAATGACACATTTTTTTTATTTATTTCATTCAACTATGTAATTTTACAGTTAACACCAATACATAATAATGAGAATGAGTTACACGAAATTGACCACGTCATAGAACAAAATATTAATATTAAAGACCAATTAGTGTACTCAGTCCTTCGCCAATTGTGCCTTAATGAATAGGCTATATTGAATATCGATATCTATAATAGAGATAAACCTTATGATCTTCCGCAAACAATACACCAGATTAAAAAGACAAATAAATATAAATGTTTTCTTTGAAGCTATTTCGAAGCGTACTAAAATAGTAACATCAGACAGCGTGGCGTCGTTTCTAAAATAAACTGGGAATAAAACTACGACCATTTTCATTCATTAGCATTTACAGTGGAGCAAAGTCATTAACAACTCTCGCGGATTTAGGTTTAGCACTTGCTGAAGTATGATGTAGAGCATATACTAAGTACTTATAACATTGCTACAGTTGAATGAAATGAGTCTTTTAATATCATACTTAGATCATGATCCATTTTTCTGGTATTCCTATGAAAAGGGTTCCAGAGGTCAGACCAGACAGAAGAAATATTATTGTCAAAACCATTACTGACAAATCATAATTAAATAAGTATAATATTATAATTAAGCTCCGAAGTTTATCTCGGAAACTGAATGTCACTGAGAAAATACACTTCTATGATAATGACGAAGGGTGTTTATATACAGTTTAGTGGGCAAACATGCATACGAACCACCTAATAGTAAATGGTCACTGAAGCCGTCGTCACGTGCGTATCGCCGACCTTTAGGACTTTTTTCACGCCCTTTTGATACACCCCTTGTAGTAGTTATCTAGTTTCGTATCCCTCTTATCTATATATCTGCGAGAGTTAATAAATATGATGCGAAATTGTCAAATAACAACACTAGAATTTTTACTTATACTTTAACAACTAAATCGAACATGACCTATTAAGTACATGGCCTATCGTCAAGTAAACAGTTTGTATTTAAATTTTAGCTTAAGTCAAAGTAAGTCGGTTCCTTCAAACTTAGTATAATAACGACCATTCCGTGGTCACAACTCGGGCAAACGTTCCACCGGCTTGGAGCCACGCCAGACAGATACTTCTCTGTAGCGAACATCGAACTAGTTTAACAGGTGTATTCCCAATGGACTCTGTAGATTGATCCGATATACTAATCTTATGCGTTCATAATGGGGACGCTCTGTCCCGAGTCAGGAATATGTCTTACAAGTCTGTAAGACAGATTCCTAGGATACCTAGTCGAGGCATCATTTCTCCACAACATAATTGTTTTTTTTTTTGTATTGTACAGTATAACTGTTAACCTTGCAAGTAAGATTTTTTATTTCGTTGTAGAGAAGAAATAGTTATTTTTTTATTTATTTATTATATGATATAACCAGACAAAAAAAGTGCAGTGTACTTGCAACGACGCAGATTTTTTTTTAAAGTTTATATTTAAAAAGTACGAAATAAGCACAATCGTCATCATACGCCGCCCGCGGGGAGTGTGCTTTGGTTTATTAACTAATGGGTGTGAAGGCTTCTCTCAATAATTCCCACAATTAATAATTTCCCGTAATTCTGACCTTAAACAAAACGTTTAATCATCTGAAAGGTGGATTACCTGTACTCTAAGATGCAGTCCAGATTTTTTCGATAGGACATAAGGATGGTATTGGAACTAAGGAGACGAAACCAATTCACAGACTTTGAGAACCTCCGACTTTAGATGTCAGATATCGACCGATCTTATATAATCGCCAGCTGTTTCATGTCACACATCATGTCAATGTTTTGGCTTGCATGTACATTATAATTTAATAGACAAACTACAACCTCAATTTCATTAAATATTAAATTGAGCTAAATTTAAAAAGTACGTTAACAAAGGTGCTATTATAATTATATTCTTTGACGCTTCTCATCTACCTATAGCAAAGAACTAGGAAGTACGTTCCGCGCACGCAGTTCCTATTTCTGTGACCTGTGTAATACTGTGTATCTGTCAATGCGCAATACTGACAAAATTGTATGGTCTCATGGGTACATTCTTTTGAATTCTACCTCGTTATTTAAAATTGAGCCCCGAACAGGTAGTAAAATATCAGATAATTTATCATAATAATTTTCAGCACTCAATTTCAAAAATTTATAGCTTTTTCTAGGTTAACGAGAACTTGGGAAGTATAAGGAGTCTTCTTGTCGATCGGAGTTGGGCGGGAGACATCTAGAATATTAAAGAGGCTGCTATAAAATGGGAAGTGTGTATTATTAGAACATTATTTATTACTTAGAAACTTAAGCTTTAAAGTTTTTAATCCTTTATTCGTGAACTAATTTAGTTTATATTTGGTATGGCTATTAAGTCTTAGAGAAATCCAGATTACTTATAGAAGAAATGTAACGGAATATCACGCCGGTTCGTACCTCTTTTAAATGTAAACGTCAATAGTTCGCTCCTTACAAATTTTCTATAAGCGTTGGTCTCCATTTCTAACGTAGTTTGTTGTGGAAAAACTGGAACGGAGACCTTTGTGCGGCAATCGGATTGGAAAAGATATGAAATTGCAGGCTTCTCAGATGTAAGGCCGATAAATTCTACATAGCGTAAATAAAGTAGTAGATTTTTTTCACTTTTATCTATATTACAAACTAAAGCTGATTTAGGTTATTTCAGCGAGTTTTGATAGCCATTCTCAAGTAAAGTTAAAGTACACACATAACAGTGGGTGAAAATACAAGGCACTGCTAGTATTTTAAACAATCACATTATCTTTCTCGCACCTTTAGGTACCCTTTACGTACTTTAAGTTTGCTTTCTTGCATTAAATAATTAATACATAATTTATTATTTTCCTATATCAAGTAAAATAAGTTATAATTTTTCCAGTATCATTGCGTATGGCTTTCTTCATGCGTGGATCAACGCTGTTATCATTTTTTAAATTGACCGTCTTGTCTGACACCGTTGTTTAAAAAATACATTTTCGATATCTACTTGCATCCAATCATCGGACTACAAGGTATTAAGATTTCCAGTAGTTCGACTATCGGACTACGGACTTTAGATTTCGATCAATCAAACCATCAGTCAATAAAAAGCCTTAGTTATCCAACAATCGGACAAGCCGGTCAGTCACGTAACCTAAGGGTATAACAAATTATAATCTAGAGAAGAATAAATAGCGTTAAATTCGTCACTTCTATTTGAAAGCGTTTGTTGAATTAGAAATATTTCTGGGGCCAAGCTCGATTATCGGCTAAAGGAAAAATTATGATCATTACGGACTGAACGCTTGGACGGAGTTTTGCGGCAGAAGTATTTGACGATGACAGACCAACGAAATTACTCGCCTGTTACAATTATTTAAAGGATAAGGAATATTATTTAATTCAAAGAACTTTTGAAAATCTTTTTATTTTATAATTGCGGCATTAATTCTTTTACGCGATACCTACTTTGTGTGTGATGCAAAAAAAGTGTCTTCTGAATAAATTGTCTAGTTTCTGTTACCGAGCAAAAGCTTATACAGATTCATATTCAAATTCAAAATAATTTATTTGCTTTAAAATAAGGTTTAACAAAGATGGAAAAATAATATTTTGGACAAGCCTATTTAGCCATTATTACAGCATGCATGAGCCGAATTATTAAGCGCTAATACCATTTGAATATCACAAATTTTATGTAGATATACTCTAAATAAATGAACACTTACAGAGTACAACTAACAAATAACATTTTTTTAAAAATAAATAAGTAACAGATATAAAAATAAACAAGAAACACGCAATTTCAAATAGAATAAGTAGGGTATGCGCAATTTGACAAAAGCCTGGTAGCCGCACCCTATATTTTGGGGCTTACGTCACAGTCTGTTAATGAACGCCCATTCACACCGATTTATAGGGCGTAAGTCGTAAGTCGTTATTAGTCATAACCGCGGCTGACAAGCAATTAATCAATTATTTCGCTTCATTAAACGTTGACTCGTCTTAAATAGCAGTCGCGTCTTGTGCACTCGTGATGGAAAAACTTTGGGAAAATCGCAAATAATTACAGTTTCAATGCTTATATGTAACTAATTTCTACCTGTTTGTTTTGTTCCATCTTTACAAGATTAACATGCCTTCTGGTGCCCCTACAGCAGTTATATAATGTTAGAGAATGTAGCACGGAGTCATTTTATAATCAGACAATCAGGTGATTCAAGTCTACATTGTCCCAACCGAACTGGAAAAAAACTAAACATAGTATGCCTACCGTAACGCCTTAACCACTGAACCACGGAAGCAGTTATTGTATGTAGGTAAGTATTATATATGACTAAATATCTAAAAAACATTTTTAGATTTAGATCTACAAATAAATGGTAGGTGGCGGTACTCACTTATAATTTGATTATAACATTGCCACAGTAAATCGCCAAAAAAGCCTATTCGGCATAAACCATGCATGGCCGAGCCGTGCAGCCGCGCGAATCATCGCTGAATTTTTAAATACTTCCCTCTCTTTCTAACTTTCGGTCAGGCCACGTGTGAAATAAAAAGAAAAAACATTTCACACTGGCGGCTAATAAACTTTTAAATTGAAGAGCGACCTTGTTAGATGGTTGCACAACGGATCCATTTTACTGAGGTAAATTATTTTTCTGTTGTTTGTCGAGGTAGTTTTAGGAACATATAAATATTTTTAGTCCTATTTAAGTTTTAATAAATTGTTATCCAGCTACTAATACCTATTTACACCACATGCATATAAAAAATGCTCAGAGTAGTGTTTGATGGATCAATCTCAACTCGAATTTGTCGAATGTTTTGGCGACGCCTTATATATAATAATAATAATAAAATAAAATATTTTATTTCAGACTGTGTCCATAATATGGTTAGTAACAATCAAAACTTATAACTATTAACTACTATATATGCACCGGTGTACTTGTTTATTATATATATTTATATGCTGTGCCTTAGTTTTACCGTATAAAGTTCCATTGTTAATAATACCATATGTGTGCATGTCTGTCAAATCCATATAAAATCTACCCGCGAAGGCTATAGTGTTTGTGTCACAGATTACCTCTGGAAACATACTTCACACATGGGGTTTTCAGAATACATCACTGTATATTTTGTTAGATTCAAATATCATTGCATTTATGTTATTTTTTGTTAACTTATATATTGTATAGGTTCATAGATATAAATATGGAAATATAAGTTCCATCGTGCGACCATTGACATGACAAAGGAAATTTACCCTATTGCATCAAACTGCCGCTAATTCTAAAACCGTATCGATATACGTAGCTGTTTGTGTTTGCCCAGGTAATACGTATTCAGTTAAACTTGTGAGGTGGGCAAACATCGCGGGGCGAGTGGTTTGACCCATTTAGCTACTCTCCTTTCATCCTAACCCTGTTTTGTCGCTGCAAATGATATTACGTTATACTTTAGGTAATTAATCCTAATCTCGTAGCTCCATGTGTTAATCTAATGTTGGAGATTTAATAAAGTTTAACCAAAGGATTTCGAATCGTGCGCGGCGAGACAATTTTTTTTTTAAATCTATGATTTTAACAAATACTTACTTTACTTTGTATATTATTTTCTAGCTGTAGCCCACGACTTCATGCGCGTGGAATTCGCTCCCGTTCCCGTGGTAGTTTCGGAAATTGCTCCCGAAATCCCCGCGGGAATTGCTTGGGAATCCCCGTTTTCTTTAATACGAAACTTGTCATGACAATATCCGACACAAATTATTATCTAATATGGTACATTTTTTCGAAATTGCTATATATGCAAGCAAACATGCCATGAGTTTATTCAAATAACTTTTTTTATTGAACCGATTTTGATGAAACAAACTTTAGATGTTTTGCTGAGTTAAGCCTAAACAATTGGTGAAAGTTTTAAGCAAATCTGTTTAGTACTTTTGGAGATAAGCGTGATCATACATACAGACAGGCAAAAAATTCAAAATAAAAAAAAAATTGCTTTATTCTATTTAATTGTCCCTCTATCCATTTCAGTCACAAAATTTTAACTAATTTATTATATTATATAATAAATAAAATAAATTTAAATTTCTTTTAGGTAAAAAAAAACATATTTAATAAAGTTACAAGATTTATAAAAATACCTAATCTTTGCTTTCGGTAGCGTTCAACATAGACTGAAAAATGTGAAAGCTAGCATTCTATAATCTGTGGTAAAAGCTAATGACCCTTAATACGTTGTTACCTAAGACGAGTACCGTCCTATTATATTCTGTGCTAATATTTTATATAAATAATGTTAATAGAGAGCGCAAACATATAGGTGACTGAGCAAACAAACTAATAAGGCAGAAGTTCTGCTCCGGTACACGTAAACTTTATTTGGCTATGTCTGCATAAGTTTCGAAGGTGACACATGACGCATCCGGCAGGTCCTATGCAGTTTATTGCAGGTTTGAATTGACTTCGGTTTTGTACAAACATGAATAATCCCTAAAATATAAAATGGTAATGCTCTCAAATGCCAATCCCTTATTTTTGAGCAGCGATGGCTCGATCAGTCTCTTTTTTATATTTATTTATGTCTTTATACTTTTTTAATTTTGATATGTTTACTCTTTTGTTTTTTCTCTTTCTGTTATAAAGGAAAGTTTTTATGCCCATACGAAGCCGGGGCGGTTCGCTAGTATATAAAAAAAATCACTAAAACTGGGCGCCTAAAATATGGCAATTCAGCGCTCAAAATTATCGTGGTCATTATGTTTTCGAGTTTTAGAAGGAGGATGAAAAATATGTTTGTCAGGTCCTGTCGATGTTTTGAAGCACCTGCGAATTTATTGACAAATTACTTTTCCTCGTCTGAATAATACCGTCTCGAAGTCTTGACGCGCATGCGTGTTAAGACTTAACAAGATTAGCTTTTGTGCGAGGCTTCGCTCTAGAAGGAATTCGGGGAAACGAAGTAATTTTATGAAAAAATTTCAATTCTTTGTACTATAAATGATGCTTGTTTGCTCTTTATTAATAAAAAAATCCTAGCCAACCCCTATATGTTTTTTTTTCAGCACACATTCCTATTTATGTTCCTGAATAGCTCTTTTACTTGTGTTTCTTACTAGTAATAAATATTCAGTATTTAATTATGTGAGGAGGAGGTAGGAATATTGTCCATGTCTCATTTATTATACAGTAAGTTTCATTAATTATTTTATACCCTACTAGCTGACCCAGCGAACTCCGTAGGCCTGAATGCACTTTTCTTACCGTTTAAATCTTCCCTGAACTTCTACAAAAAATTTCAAGACAATTAACCAAATCGGTCCAGCCATTCTCTAGTTTTAGCGAGACTAAATTAACAGCAATTAATTTGGAGAATACGTGACAGAAATAAAGTTTATTAAGTCGTATATGTCAATCGACTGATACTTATCACGTAACCAAACTTACTAAATTAGGGTAATTTACACTCGAGTGTATACAGTACAGTGTACAATAAACTACGCTACAGTTAACGCGGCAGATTTAGCGGGAAATACAGCCTTCTGCCCACACGAAAGCCGATATCCTTAGCAAATCGACGTGTACTACTAGACAGAATAATTACATTGAAATCTTCTTATAGAACAGACTTTAGTACTTTAACTTCTACTTCATAGTATAAAACAAAGTCGCTTTTTCTGTCCCTATGTACCTATGTATGATATAAAGTAGTCATTGGTCTAATACTTTGATTATTTAAATAATCAAAGGTCTAATATTGAAGCAAAACTAGTAACAAATTTGTATAAGTACATATAAATTCAAACAATGAATCTAAGTAAGTACATAATAAATATGTGTAGAAAATCCGTACATCAGTTTTTAAGCTCACTGTGCATGCGGTCACTAAAATAGTTCAATTAAGATACTCAAACTTCAAATCTACTTTTATACTTAATTTATTTACTAATTTATCGATCAATATATAATTTATATGCAAGGACTAAAATATGCTTCGGATTTAAAGTATCTTTTAGCAATACATATCGTCTAAACGATGTTTTGTCGTTTAAGTGGTTAATCTTTTTAACAATAGTAGTTCCTCTTCAATAATTTATAACGAGCAATTTGTTTATATTTTTGTACCAAGTTCATAACTATCACTACTTAGTATAAATTAAATAAAGTCGCTTTCTCTGAGCCTATACCTAACCCTAGGTATGCTTAAATCTTTAAAATTACTCAACGGATTTTGATGCAGTTTTTTTTAAATAGATAGAGTTATTCAAGAGAAAGGTTTTTATGCCCATGCGAGCCCAACTTCGCTAGTAAAATATAGGATTAAAATTTTGTGAAAAATATTGGAACAGAAATGTCTGTTCCACAAATAAACTTCCTTGGCTTAATTATGGCAGAGGGGGAAGAAATGGATGGCCTCCGGTTCCGACCCTTAAGTTCGGTAATTTCAGTTAGCAGTAAATGTGGGTTGGACGTGCTTTATCTGGTGGTAGGTGACATTGACCTGCTGTGTGGTCAATATGGTCACCAGGTCAACGGTAGGTATCTACTTTCTTTGAAGATTTAGTTGTTTGATAGAATTGTAGAGCACGAATTTAAAAAACATCATAATTTTTTGAGATTCTTATGTGATTGATAAGAAAATTTAGCTTAACTATAAATATTTACTTTCTTTATTTCGTTTTCAATAGATATGTAGAAAGAAACTGACGTAACTATAAGTAGATTTGGAAGGGCTTACATAAAAATATAGGAAATATTTTTGAATCATAACTTGTTTTTGAAATAATTTCTCCTTTTGTCTAACCGGAAAATATATTTTTCATGCCCTAAGGGTCTAAAACTCAATTACGCAGTAACAACGGGGCTCCATCATTTAATTATAAGTGTCTTACTCCAAACTGTACTTTAATTTGCTAAGCTTGTTTCAAACAATTTTTAACATGTTTTGTACTTCTGTTTTTTTTATCTCGTTTGATATCCATGATTATGTAAGGTTTTCAAATCTTTAATTTTGTTTTTAGGGTTCCGAACAAAAACGTAAAAACGGAACCCTAATAGGATCACTCGTGCGTCTGTCTGTCCGTCCGTCCGTCTGTCACAGTCAATTTTCTCCGAACCTACTGGACTAAAATAGATGAAATTTGGTAGAATAACGTGATTCTGTGACCCAAACACAGATGTGCAAAGTAATTTTTTTTTATAAAATAAGTACCTTTTTCGGGGGACAAATTAGAAATTTAAAAAATAAAGTTTAGTAAATCTTACCGTGTAATATATCAAAAGAAAGGGCTCGTTATGAGGATTTCAAATATATTTTTGTTATTATTGTAACATAAATAGTCTTGATTTTATTCATGAAAGAAGACAAAAATTGACCATTCCCCCTGATCTTCGAAACTACTGGGCCTAAAATTTTGAAAAAAATACAAAATATAGTTCATTGCCTGTTGATAACAGGAAAACCTATAAGAACTCTGTCAATTGACAATAAAGTGGTGAATTCAATATAAAACGTTTTAATTCACTAAAACACCACTAGATGGCGATAGAAGTAGTTAGTTTAAAATACCACAATTGAATTTAAGAACTGACATTGGCATTGTACGGAACCCTCTCCACTCGAGTTCAACTCGCACTTGACCGGTTTTATTATATGTATTTAGCCATGTAGTTCCAGTTTAAGAATAGACCTACCCTCTCTTTTCGTGGATGTCGTAAAAGGGAGTAAGGAAAAGGCAAAGGTCCTAATTTACCTATGTACATAAGTAGCGGATTCCACCAACATAAGCATTCCCAAGAAGGGGTGATGCCAATCGACCAACCGGTCGAAAAATAATGCTGAATTTGATAAAACATCGTGTTTTACTTACGGCTTGGAATTGTATAAAGATATACTTACTTACTTGGAATATATTCGGGATAACGTTAAGGTGTCAATGATTGATGTATTAGTCTGGTGAAAGATTTCACTTTAATATACACAGATATACTAATGAACAGATACATAAGATTGCAGTCAGAGATTAATAATTATTTACCAGATCCGTATATATAAATTATTAGCTTTAATAAATAGTAATAGCAGCTACCCTAATAGTGATACCAAAACAAACACAGTTGGACATCGATAGTTTAATTGCTCCTAATAAATAATATTGCTAACCCTTGTGTGATCGTTCTATGAGCCCTTTGTCGCAGGGTGCAAGTAATGTCTGTTGTTATTCAATTTTAAATCCATACTAATATTATAAATGCGAAAGTCTGTCTGTCTGTCACCTCTTCACGGCTAAACTGCTGGACCGATTGTGATGAAATTTGGTAGGGATGTAGTTAACGACCTGAGGTCAAACATAGGCTACTTTTGGGCGCGATATAACCGAGTCCCACGCGGGCGGAGCCGCGGGCAACAGCTAGTATTTTTATATTTTTATTTCATTTAATCAACAGTATATTGAAAAAGTTGTTTACGTGTACCTAAGTGTAAATGATCTAAGCTAAGTGCATACATTCGTATGCAGC
Source organism: Apomyelois bistriatella (assembly GCA_947044815.1). Lineage (NCBI taxonomy): Eukaryota > Metazoa > Arthropoda > Insecta > Lepidoptera > Pyralidae > Apomyelois > Apomyelois bistriatella. The sequence goes on from OX345705.1 coordinate 4,493,088, forward strand.
ATTTAGGTACATACGTACATAATCACATGTAATTATGTACATAGTTTCCACGTGGGGTTTCGCTTAAGTGTAAAATTTGAATTAAAAGTAGTCTACAGGTTATTCCCGGTCATAACCCTGGAACATTTTGTACGAGAAAATGTTTTTTTTGTTACTTTTTTAATGATTCTTATAATTATTGTGGTATGTAGACAATAAATTAAAAACCATGAAAATCGTTCCAGCCGTTCTTAAGTCACTCAACACCTCTCCCGAAAGAGCACTTAGTTTGGAAAAAACCCTGTGTTATATACATTGAGATAACGAATTTATCTCTCAAAACATAAAATTTCATCAAAATGTTTGATATCCGCCGTTAAATCCTCCAAATCAATGCAAAGCCATGCAACGTGAATTTGAAAATCCGAATATAAATGGTGCATTTCCCGAAGGTTTGTCACGCAGCCAATTTGTTAGTGATAACACGACATGAATGTTTCAACAGACAATTTGGGGGCTAAATTTGAGGGCTATATTTTATAACTCATGAATAGCTTCGGCGGCGCGATCCACCTGAAAAATGTACGTAAAGCGGCTCCTCGAGCGAGAGCATTTTACTTAATTTTTATTCGGGTTTAAATATTTTGAGGGAGCTTTCTTGGTTCATTAATTGTTTTCGAAGAGGAGAGACGTAAACACAAAACAAAGCTTTTTATGGATACTTATACAAAATTTCGTGTTCGTGTTGTTCAATATTGTGATGTTCCTTTTTTATACAATTTAGTAGGAAAACAGACGTACGACCTTCTTCTTTGTCTTTGTGTGCATAGCAGAGTACATTTAAGGCATAAAAAATATGTGCCTTAGCTGGAGAGATATCGTATTGAAAAGAAAATTTAATTTCTTTTTAATATGCACAAAATGGAACAACTCAGATCTCTAGCCCACTACTACTTTTAAAAGGCTGCCTTTAGACCAAATCTCAAACTAAAAAAAAATTGATTAGGCTTGTAGTAAACCGTTGAACCATTACAAATGTATTATTATTATTAGGATAGAACTTACAGTACGTAAAATTGATTTCTAATATAAATCCAACCGCTATTTAATTATAAACGCAGCGGTGCATGACATACGTTATTAGCTTGCATATTAATTTCTATTAGGAATGCAAATGCTATGGTTGTTCGCGAAGGTTAATTTTCTGAAATACTCGCTTTTGCGTGGGGTTCCATTCCTGTAAAATAGTTTTATTTTAATTGGTTAAGAAGGGAAGTTTCAATCTCATGCTGTTTCAAGCGTTTATAATGCTATTGGCTTTACTTTACGTGCTTACTCTAGTATTAAGAAACTTTGTCTCTTTCTCTCTTAATGCAATTTATTTATTCAAAGCTACTTACTACTCATACTGTGTCCCAAAACGTACCTGTATTTGACTAAAAACTAATACAAAATACTTTGAAAAGAGCTTCTTTATACTACTGGTGTTTGTATTAGGTCACTCTGATACCAATTCCAAATCCAAATCATAACAATGCACCCTAGTAAACTGATTAAAATATATTTATTGTTAATTTCTTTACTCATGTTAATCAAATGTGAATTTAAATATTAAATGTCTGATATCTTTTATATGTTAGGGAAGCATAAACCTTTCTCAAAAGTTATAATGGAAAATCTCCGCAAACGTACTAGTTCCGCTCCACTGTCATATAATTTTTAAATGTTCTAGTTGCTTCGAAGAGCTACTAGGAAAACTTTGTTAAAATTGAAAGGGGCTGTTGTTTCCTTGCATTCTCAATAAGTGTCTAGTATCGCTTAGAATTGGTTTTTGAAAATAGGTACAACCATAGAACTAGGAAGACGCAATTTTTTTTTTTAATCTATGGGTATAACAAAAGTTGGTTGCGTTTCATACAAAAAGAGTTTAGCAAGGGAATATTGTTATTTCAACCGTTCCAAATTCAATATTTTATTGATGACATTTGCGAAAGAGACATTTTGCGACTGTAACTACTAAATATACATTTGATTTCAGCGCCATCTATTGTTCGTGTTAGTAGATTCAGTGTGGTTTTAATGTCGCTATACATTTTATAATTAATCCTTTTTATTTTCTTTAGTAAATTTCCTTTGTATTTTCATCTTCACTACATAATATAAAACAAAGGCGCTTCCCGCAGTCTGTGCCTATGTATGCTTAGATCTTTGAAACTACGCAACAGATTTTGATGCGGTTTTTTTTTTCAATAGATAGAGTGATTCAAAAGGAAGGTTTATATGTTTAGTACATGTGCATACACAGCATTGCACCCGTGCGAAGCTAGGGCGGGTTGCTAGTTCATTATACAAAAGGAACCAAACAAACCGTATAAACTTGCACTCTCCACTACCTTGCAGTTTTCCGCCGCAATTGCCCGTAAGAATCGCACTATTTAACCTACATACATTGACTCCATTGTAAGGTCGTCGCTCTATTCAGGAGAGAGGTACAATACACACAGCGTAGTGTTTGTGACCAAAATGCAAAAAAAAATTAAGATACAAGTACCACTTCCTTTGTGTCTTTGTCTACTGATTTCGCTGAGTTAACGGCGACCTCTTGTAGGAGGTCTCATTTCAACCAAGTTTATTTCAAAATAGGGCATTATTTTATTTATTGCATTCGAATTGCCTTTAAGCAATTTACATGGTATTTATAATGAATACTAGATATACTGGTATACTTACATAAAATCGTAGTGCTTTTCTTCGAATATTATTAAACCGAAAATTCATAAAATAACCTATTATCAACAAAGAACCTATTATCAAAAAAGACAAAGCTGCCTCAATGTTCTATAAATACCAACTAAAGGTTATATTTGGCCCCGAGGGAGTAAGTTTTTCCGCAAAACTTGTCCAAAATTATTCCTTTATTCCCCGTTTCAATAAACAACGCACGCTCGACACACTTTCTCTCCAGTTTGTGAACGTGTGTTCTTGAATTCCTGTATTCATTAAAAGTTTTTTTTTGTGCGGGTCTGTTATCGAACATTTGGGTCCAAAATTATACATGTGTGAAAAAGATGACTTCATGGAATAATAAATACATACGAGTATAACCGAAGTTTTCCATATAGATTCCAACTTTAGAATAGATGAATCCCGCCATCACTGTCAGTCAACAAACCTTACCAACAAAACATTTTCTTCCAATTTATACCTATCCACTTTAAACACACATTGTTGATACAATTCAGTACCTATCAGTATATTTAATTTGTATGTTAATGGTACATTAAAGAGTATTATTATAAAAAATGAGAAAGTAGCACTTAATGACCTACTTAGCTAATGCATTATAGATGAACTGTCTAGTTGAACTGCGGGAGCAGCGCGGCGGACGTAGGTGCAAATAGCCGTATTTACCGACCCACACTGTTTGCTTTACGCCAACTAACTGCTTGGTAAACTGAAAATGCTTCTGTGAATTTTTCACATATTTTGAAAATTAGCTAGCATACGCTGAAATGCTGCTGCTGTGGGATATCTGACTTCTAAACGTAAGGGACTTAGCCACAGAACACATAAAAGATTGAGATTAGATTTTTTTTTTATACATTAAACAAATTGAATATGATCCCAACTGATGATAGGTGCAGATCTGGTCTAAGAGGGTGCTATTTATTTTAATAACTTTATTCTTGTCGGTGTAGTAAATTCCATGTCTTGTCTTCAGCCATCGAACATCTCTATATAATCGATGTAAAATAATTCACGGTGTATTTTGTAACTGTTCTATACTATCTATATTTTCACCACTTCTATTACACCTAGTTATATCTAAAGGAGGCCCTCGGCCGCGTTTAAGAAAATTGCTCAGGGTTGTGGCACTATGTGACGTCATACATTTTAATTGCCGCACATTGTACGCAGAAAGGTGCTGCCACTATCGCCAGACCTTTTGTAGTTAATGGACTAGCAGTTTTTGTCCCTTAGTATAGTAATATATGGCGAGTAAATATTTTTTCATACATTTAAGTATATTTTTTTTACAAATCGCCTTACACCAGTGTCAGGAACTCATACAATAAAAATATTTCAGGCAAAAAAATTATACAAAATATAAAAAGCTGTTGCCACGGAATTATTTCACGCTAAAGGTTATCCATTTGCTTAATGAAACTCCTAGAATTTAATTTCATAATTAGTTTCAAGATGACTCGCACAAAATGAAAGTAACAGTGAATATAAAAAAGAGATAATTATTCTTTGTGTCCGTTTTGTATTGTTTGTATTTTTGTGTTAATCTTTTTAATATTTTAATCCTATTTGTCCCTTTGCCACACATGAAGAAAGTTCTACGTTATGTTCCATGCATGTTACATGAAAAAAAAAAAGAAATAAAAATATATGTAAGAAAGCAAACGCGATGTCGTATCAAGAAAAAAAGTATTTGCTAATGAAAGACAAGAACAAAAGGAACTCTACCGACAAGAGCCTAGTTCTTATATTTGTGATGAAGGATGATGATGGGAAGAGAAACTATTTTTATAATAGATATTACAAGGCTTCCTACAGTACGGTAACTGCTTTACCATCTTCTTACAACAAAGCTTTTCAGATTTACTTTTATTTTGGTTATTGATAAAGCAGAAAACGCAGAAAAAAATAAGTATAGTAAGTAAGTGGTTACTAAGTCAACGGATTAGTCTCAGTTCCTCCCGTAAACGTCACACCTTATAAATATCATTGGAATGTTTCCCAAAGGAATTCACACTCGATATTACATCGTGGATCAGATTGAACGACCCTGGAGGATTGTTTTGTGGGAAATAGATGTTTTCTCTATTCTTTTTATCGTTTTCTATGCTCTTATAGGCTGGTTGAATTGAGTTTGGCCCTTGAACATGTGCAATATAATGTGTATTTATAAAGAGCACGATTTTTAGTTTGTTTACAGGCTCATTGAGCCTGTTTTTTCGGAATGTTTAAAAATAATCTGTTAGGGACAGCACCGGTGGTACATACGTTTTGAATTCTCTATTGACAACTAGGTAAAACGTATAGAATTATTAAGGAATTAACCGAAGATGATGTACGTGGGGCGAAATTCCAATTCTTCCCAGGAAACAGGCTCATTGTATAATTCTTTCTGTTTTGGTATTTTGTTGTACCAATGCTTCATGGGCAAGAAATGGCTTGAAATCTTTCTGAAACTTTTTGCATTTTCAGCTGGTGAACTTACCTTACTTAGGTGATCCTTGTGTCCACTTATGGCAAAAGTTGTTTCTCAGATTTAAAAAAAAAATACACTATAATAGGATACAATGTATAATTATTAAAAAAAGATAAAATTTATTATGGCAGATATTCTACCTAACATAATAAAACCTGAATCTGACCGTACAACATAATTTCAAATGAATAGTGTTATCAGCATCCATCGGAAGGCATTATGTGAGTCCGGCCAAGCGTGATACAATTTCATGTAAGGTTGTCAATTGTCCTGGCAGGGATGACCCGGATTCTTGATCTTTGCCGGAACTGAGGAGGCGCTGTCGGAATGGAATTGTGTACTGGCATTGTCAAGCTATTGATTTATAAGTACTTATATAGATTGATTTATTGAATACAATGGGCCTTGATCATTGAATTAGGAAGTGCGTCCCGTCTGAGTATAGGCAATTTATTGCAATATTTATTTATTTAAACTTTATTTTACCTAGAAAAAAATATATAATAGTTGTACTTAATGCCTTAAGCATTTTCCGACAGTCAATTATTTATATACGCGAAACTAGTTTCACTTGTGGAGTATGAGACCGAGAAAAAGAAAACTGGACAAGTGTCGTCGCGTGCATGGTGGGTGAAATACAGGTACAATGAGCCTCATAGAAAAGTAACTACATAAGTATATATAAGTAAAGAAATAAAGAGATATATTTTCTGTGGGCTACTATAGATTTAATTCACACAACCTATTATATAATAATACCTACAACTAATTAAGAGTTGAGAGAGAGAGAGAGTTGAGTTGAAAGAGAGTGAAATAACTCTTTAAGTGAACATAAATTTCAGTTAATTACGAACAAAGACAAAATTGCTATTGTTATCAAAGAACCACGGAGCCGGAACAGGATGCATTCCATCTTGTTGGTTGACATTTTGCGATTATCTACAACGGTACTACTACGAGTATTTTATCTACATATAAGTAACAGTGGTTTAAAATACGACTGTTACTTATAGATATAATAATGCAGTTTTATTTCTTTAGCTATCGGTGAGTAAAATCAGCAGCCGGTTGTCGCCTGTTTATCCCAATCCCATCCCAACTAATATTATAAATGCGAAAGTGAGTTTGTATATTTGTTTGTTTGTTACCTCTTCACGCTTTATTTACTTATCTACTGAACCAATCTGCTTGAAACTTCGCATACACATCCGTAAGGTATCCGGGGAAAAAACACTGTTCCCGAAATTTACGCGGGTGAATCTGCGGGCGAAAGCTAGCAGTGTATAAAGTGAATAAATCAATTTTACTTAGTTTTATTTTACGGGCAGCAAAAATGCGCTAAACCTCAACAAGAAATTAAGGCAGATAAACAAATTTCAATGTTTTTGTGTAGTTACTAATATCTACACAAAAATATTGAAATTTGTTAAGTATACCTAAGTATACTTTGAATATTTTTCTCTTATTAAGAAAAAAATTACCTAATATAATTTTTCAATACAAAAACAAATTACTGTACTAAATTTCCTAATTTTAAGTTTCCTGTATTTGTATTTGAGTGTACATGAATTAAATAAATAGATTTAATGCAAATAGACAAACATGAAAAAAGAAAGTTATTCTTTGATGATGATTTCTTTTTAATGATTTATGTGTTTCAAAAAGCTAAGCAGATTTAATAAGATACTGTGATACATTTTTGTATCTCGACATCCGTGTACTCCCACGTACTCTCATAAATTAAAAAGAAATTCCGGTGGCGGAAAATTCTTGTAATATTTATATCAATTTCTAAAAGAAACATTCTTCTTAGCTTTAGCTTTTCCTTACAAAGATAATGTGATTTCGAGTTTACCGATGGCACCTCACCGAGAGACAAACTTTGCGTTCATTTCATTAAAAAAAGACAAAATAATATTTTTCCGTCCAATTTTTTTTATGTACTTAGTCAATGACCAGCGATTAACCACGATCCCACTTGATAGTAAGTTCAGATGTGGTCTAAGATATTTAATAGACAAAATTATGTTACTACATTTTTTTTAAAAAAAGCTCATGTATATCAACGAACTTTCTAATTCATCATCATTCCGAGTAGGCGTCACGTTCAATCGACCATGCCCATCCGGGTGTCAGAGTTCTTCGAAACCGCCTCTCGGCCTCTGACGTGGTTCCTTTAACTACTACTAGAGGCAGCCGGGACCAAGGGCTTAACGTGCCTTCCGAAGATTCTAATTGGGTATGCAAAATTTTTTTAACACACTAAAATACGAAAACCATTTCGAGATATTTTGATTTCATACCATATTTTTGTATTTTCGACAAAAAAAGTACATTGATTGTGATAAAATATTCAAAAATGCCGTGGAAGTTGTAACATTCATTCGACACCTAAATGACTTCATTACGCAAATAAAGCTGCGTCTACGCTTTAATTCGTATCCTAAGTGTGTGCGTGTCCACACTTCGGATTCCGACTAGGATTAGGACCGTAAAACGGACAAATTAAAAAAGAAAACCTATGATCTGTCAATGTCATGCCAAGTCAATCTTTCAATGTCATGGTTTTAAGAGACTATAGTAACCCCCCTGGTGGCCTAGTACCATCTATCCAGTGAGTAAGCGAGATGTCGCCTTACATGATGTATTGCGCTGTCTCGCTTACTCACTGGATCTTGCATTGTTTTAAGAGATGGTAATATTCCAGGGGGTTACTACCATCTCTTAAAACCATGCAAGAACCATTGAGTAAGGGAGATGTCGTCTTACATCATGTATTGCGCGGTCTCGCTTACTCACTCGTCCTTGCATGGTTTTAAGAGATGGTATTAAGCCACCTGGTGGCCTACTATCATCTCTAAAAACCATGCAAGTCGCATGGTTTTTAGAGATGATGCAGTGCATGCGAGACAGCGCAACACATGATGTAAGGCGACATCTCCCTTACTCACTGGATCTTGCATGGTTTTTGGAGATGGTAGTAGGCCACCTGACATCGATTTCTTTTTCATAGATAGCCTTTACACATACAAGATATAAATATAGACCGACTGAAACTTGAGTAATCTTCGTGTATTATTGGTATGGATATGGATTGAAAAAAAATATTAATTGACTTCTAGCATTCACTCTATCAAACAGTATTCTAAGGTTAAAAACATTTTGCTACAAAACATATTTTAATTACTCGGCGAGTATTAACTTTTTTACATACACTCCGAAAAAAAGTCCGTCATAAAATTCAATTAAAACTTTTAGACCCAGTATTTTACTGCCTATATAAAATCGGTTTCTTTGCCAAATTGTTTGAAGCGATTAGCTTCTTTTCTTCTGTAATTGAAATTGGTCTATTATATAGTATTTTGGTGACGTTTATTAGCGCTATCAATCTTACAAAAAGAACTATGCCATCCACAATAGTATAAGTACATATATATAAATAAAACCCCGAGTAGTTTTCCGCTTGCAATTTTTTACTGATTGCAGATTTATGGCTGCTTTACGGTCATAAGCATCAATGTAAATCACTTATAGAGTACGTACAATATGCGTCAATATTTCTATGGCGGTTGGTTTAGAAACTGTCTCAATTTGCTCGTTTTAGGATTTTTCTTCTTAGCATGTCATCGTTCGCCTTGAAGTTGGGTACAGCATAGGATAATAGGATTATTGTAGATAATACGGATAGCTATTGAAATGGTAGATTTTTAATTCACGACTAGCTAAGGAACTTCAGACCTTAAAATGTTTTCATCCGCATTGGCCTTTTTAATGAGGTCGTAGAGCATCGTTAGCCGGGACTATTATGTAGCGTCGCTCAATATCGATGAGTCTCTGCTAAGCTCGGCTTTTCTGCGCTCATTATTCTTTTCGAGGGTTTCATAGCAAAATCAAGAGAATATAGAAGTTAAGGCATGTGACCTTTAACCTTACCAGCATGCGCAATACCAGAACCTATCAGTGGTGTTGTGTTGTGATCTTTGGTTTTGTTAGCAACAATTTCTAAACGAACTTACAGCTAGACTAATTTCTCCAATATAATGTTCATCCCAAATTATTATTAAATTTGATTGCAGTTGGTTTTGCTTAACTCATTTCTAAAGCTCAATCTTCGGCATGAGGAACTCTATAGTGAACCATTGATGAACTTTAAGAACATAAATGAAACTATTTGTATAACTTAATCATCATCACCATAAGTTTCAAGTAATGGATACACTTTAAAAATTTGGCTGGTATTCCATCTAGGTATAAGTCGCTAGTGCCAAAATATTAAAAATAGCTAAAGTCTCACTTCTACACTGTCATTATTTTTGGTGCCGTGGAAATAACGATACTCCCTTGTCTATGCTATAGATACTTATTGATTTTCTTATGTTTGGAAAATGCTAACGTTTCTTTTGTTGTTTTCAGGTAAGTCCGCGCCTTTTGTTAACCGGCAGTGCGCCGACGGTAACATTTTTACACCTTTACTTTGCTTTAAAATGAAAATGGATTGTTTTTTTAAACCGTCGTCGACGAAAATCGAGGGCTGTTATTAGGTTTTTCCGCCCGGGATGAATGATTGGTTTGTTTGGCAAACAAACAAATATCCAAACTCACTTCCGCATTTTTAATATTAGTTGGGATTTCTGTTTTAAGCACATTATTAAAATAAACAAGGACAATGCAAATAGATAAATATTAATTGAACCTGAAGTCATAGAGAAGCTTAAAAAGAAGCTATACAGCAGTAAATTTTAAAACATAAGCACCAGTTACAAAGAAAAATCGATGACCCTTCAGGCGGTCCACATCAGCCGAACAATTATGCACCTCATATGCAGCGGGTTATCGTAAACTTGCCACAAAGTTAATTCGTCACGAAAAAAAGTATGCGTAAACTTGCCACACTTTTATTTTTTTATAGTTAATTCGTCACAGTCTAATATTTAGTATAGTAAATTCGTCACACTGATTATTTTTGTACAGACAGCAAGAAAATTAAACAAAAATTTAAATAACAACATTTATTTCTTTCATCACAGTTTTGGGATATTAACCTTACCTACATCTATTACAAAAATCACAGTTCTATCTGAATGATTTACTTAAATATTACGTACAAATATAACCAAAGAAGAAGCAAACAAAAATAAATTTGCTGTTAATTTCTAGGAAGGTTCTCAAAATTTACAGCTGTTTTATTTAAAATATTAAGTAACAATTTGTAAAAATCACAGTTCTCTTTATAAATAGAAAGCGGCTGATTTGCCTAGGTAACATGCACAACCTACCTACTACCTACCTACCTTATTGATATACCTTACGTGTATAACATAAAAAAAAAACAAAATATATCTACTTAATGAATCACAGATAAAATCACAATATTTTTTGTCATAATTCATCACTTGCCTTCCCCTAAAATCAAAGATTAAAGTCGTAATTTAAAACTTAAGTATAGGATTAACTACATCTATGTAACAAATTAGAACAACCTACAATAAAACAATAGTAAAAAGAACTTTTATTATATAAAGTAAAGATATTGCTTTTTGTTTATAACATTAGTTTTCCTTTGAAATCATACATTAAAATTATTAATTTAAATCTTAAATGTAGAATTAACTACATCCATGTTACATTTCTTTAAAATGCTGCATATAAGAAATTTTCAATATAAATTCAGACAGGGGCATGTTATTATAATTTTCTAAAAGAGTTTTTAACTCCCTGTCATATGCAATTGACCTGCGCGTTCTTAAGTTTGATGGTATGGCTAGATTCAATTTTTTTATTTTAGTATCTACATAATCAGCTTCCTTTTTGAGTGTTTCCAGAAACTGAAGCATTCTAGGTTTTTTTTGAGGCATCATATTGTTCAAACGCTTATGCCATGCTTCTGCGAGATTTATTGTCCTATGACGAGAACCATGTATATTCCAAATAAATTGTATATTTTTATTTTCTAACCACTGGGATACGAAATAATCATTAAATGTTGTTACTGTTTCACTCTGTGGCGCATCTTCCATAATCCACAACCAACCGTCTTCAATGTCTTCTAGCTTTACATGCGCCAATGCAGCACACAAAGCCAAGTGTCTCTTTTCGTTGATGCTGTTCATATTTAAGGCGTGAGCTTTTTTAGCCAATGCTTGTTTGAAGTGGAAGTTACATCCTTGTAGTTTAATATGTGGAAACATTTTTTTTATGACGTTGATAACTGCAATTTCAAAATCGACAATCATTGTCACCGGGTTCCAATATGGCAAATTTTTCTTGAGAGCAATAAAAAGTCGCTCATAAGACCGTTCTTGCTTATTAAGCATTAGAACGTATATGAGAGGAACTACGTTTGTAAAGTTTTCGTCACTTCTCACATCACCATGTATGCAGTAAAGCTGATAAAATGGTTTACAGCAGCTTGAAAAAGTTCCATCCGAAAAATATGTTCGAATATTTCTTACAGCTTCACGAGCTGTCTCAGTACAGAAAGCTATTATTCTGTTCTCAGGATCACTGTCGTCGTCAAATAATAAAAAACAATCTGTATATTTGAACGGGATTATTACATCTTCACATTTAGCAAAATGTGTTTTGGGTACGTTTAATTCACGATTCCTTACGATATAAAGTGATCTTGAAAAGTGTTTAAATTTCGGTAAGGCACTTAATAAATCGTAACCCGCGTCTTTTTTTGGTTGAAAAACTTCTTCAAATAGTTGAGGCATAGGTGTGCTGGTGTTTGCTGCTGCTTCTTTACAAAGATTCTTTGTCTTGATAATCTCTGTTTTCACTACATTTGGTTTACACTTATGAGCCGCTTCATGCAAAACTCGAACGCTATGATTCTCCGAAATTTTTATACTTGCACTGCATGCACGATTCGTACATCTCCAAACAGTTTCAAGCTTAGTTTCCCGATGAAAGGTGTACATATAACCACCTCTCACAAGCATTCTCCGTCCCCTTTCAGTTTTCGTAAATGTGACCTGAAAAGGTGTTGAAATAGTATCATAAATTTATCTATACTTAATACTATAAAGAGGAAAAAAAGCTACTGGACGGAATTTGATAACTCTTTCAATATAAGAATACTCTTTACTCTTAACAACAACGGAAATAAATGCCGCAATTGAAGTCACGGGAAATAGTCAGCATTTTATAAAATCACCATAAAAATTACTACATGCTTTAAAACTAAACGGGTATAGTATAGAAATTTGTAACTGTGTTTGTCTACAGAAAACAATAAGCATAATACATGTCAAATTTCACAATGTATGATTAATCACACCACCGCTGGCGTCTGAGCCGTCGGCCATTTTGTTTAAAGTTTGTCATGCGTCATGTCTAGTTAAGACAAGCAGCATAAAACGGTATGATTTAAAATTATATCTAAAGTTTTAAACTGTACCTTTGCTAATAAATAAAATAAGAAATGTGACTCTTTTATTCAAATATTTATTTAATTATAATTAATAGTTCGTATTAGATCTAGTGCAGTTTAACTTGCAGATTATAATTACTAGAATCAATTAAATAAACACTTGATTAAATTGACATTGCTGTGAAAATAATGAGGGGTCAGTTAAGTATTAATTTTGTTTTAAAACCATAGGCTATCTAAAGTTAAATTAAATAAAATCATTGTTTAATAACTGTTATTAAAATCGAACTCCTTTTATATAAGAGCATTTGAGAGATAAAATAATAAACAAATAGCACATATTTTTTTTTGTATAGAATTAAATTTAAAAATACTTACACCATGTCCTCCCGTACTTGTTCCCGGCTGATTATCCATTTTTTCAAAGATGCACAAATTACAACATTTAAAATTGCACAGTAATTTTGCAAAACACGTCACCACCCTCTCGCAAGGTCATGTGAGTCACTGGACTGATAACAAGAATGCATTGACCGAAAGGGTTAGTTGTTACATTTAGAAAGAGATAGTTGCAGCGAGCGAGAGAGATAAAAGCATGTGCAGGAGTGCTACCTAGCTGTCTGATTGTAAATTTTCTCATCCTCATATAAAGGATTATTTAAAAAGCACCAACAGCCTCCTAGGGTATGAATGAACTCAAGATAACTATCAACATTTTGCAGCTAAAAAAAAAATGATGTCCTATTTGAATTGATCAAGTGATCATTAATTTATTCAATAATAATTCATACATTGCATTCCAATACATAGATCACATGACAATAGAAAAATAAAATTGAGTAATATAGAAAATTAAATTATATAATTTGGCCATCATTAAATTCAAATAAATAAACCCCTGTATGTAGTTGAATACTTTAGACATTTGTAGTAAATAAATGTATTTAACTTGTTGTCCGCTTCAGTTCCGCCCATGGTACATACCTTCATCTTTACAAGAGTGGTTTTTTTTTGTAAATCTAACCTGTCGTCATGTCATAAAACCAAATAAACAAACTCTTCGGCATTTTTCATATTAGCGTAGATTTAAACCACTAAATAAATAAATCACTTTGCTTGCTGTCGGTACTTTGCTAATTGTGGCAAATTAACTATAACGCATACCTACCTGTGACGAGTTAACTAATACTTTTTTATGCATGTGACGAATTAACTTTGAATGTATGGAGTTTTAAAAACGTGACGAATTAACTATGTGGCAAGTTTACGATAACCCTATGCAGCAGCCATGTAGCGGCGGCCAATTTGGCGACATTCCAACGGGAACATGCTTCGATAACTGAATACAGCTGGCCACTACTGGGATTAGCTTGTCCCCGCAAAACATGTTGATTTTTTTTTTTGTTTTTAAACACTCACCTGCTCTGAAATCTCACATTTTCTTCTTGTCGAGTCTACTAAGTATACTTTCCATTTTTTATCGTTTTTATCGTCGTATATATATATATATATATATATGTATGTATATATATATATGTATATATATATGTCCTTCTTCTTCTTTACGAGTCATAATGGCTATTTTATGAAATCTATATTGAATTCCTTCTGGGAGAAAAAAAACAGAAAGTTACAGTTGCTCCTCTTCCCGCGCAAGCCGTAAAAGTCGACTGAGGTATTCGGCGAATGAGGGAATCATGACATATGCGATGCGGCTAGCAACCCATCACTATTGATTTCCAGTTTCAACTATCATCATACTAAACGTGATCTAAAGTTTTATGAACCTAGGCTCTGTCTACCCCGTATATATGGGATAAAGACGTGACTATATAAATGACTGTACTATACTGACTTAGGCCAGTACGGCCACCTCCACCGGTTGTCGATTGTGCAGGAGATAGTGTCTAAATGTCCTATATGTATCTGATCTAATCTACACATTATAGTTATTTGTTATTACTTGTATTCAAAGTATTACAAAAAAATTAAGCTGTTCCATTAAAACAAAAAAAAATACAAACTGAGTAAAATGATATGACGAAAGAAAGATAAGAGAAAGAATGATCTAGTATACCTACTCGTGCGTGTACTTGTAGTACGAGTGAGCCTTATATGTCTTTTTTATAATTTAATTAAAGGTCTGCTTCCTTTTTTATTGCAGATCAATCACATTAATTTATGGATGTGCCACTGCTATATCATGACAGTGAAATTGATTACGTAGTAGTTTAGGTTTCCTCTAATTTTATTACTACTTCCGACAAACATTGATTTTCAATGGTCTTATCTTTCGGGTTAGTTAGTTACAATAAAAATTCTAGTTGGCATTCTTTTAATCAATCTTTTTACTTAAGTACACAAAATATTGATAAAAGGTGACACATTACATGACAGAAGTTATATATTTTGATATTTATGATCAGCGTTTTTATGGAGTATAGCCGTATTCTGACACCTTAACAGCTAACTGTGTAAATACATGTAAGTTGAGTAGAATTGTTATTAAATTGCTTTGAAAGTCGTTAGTGTCAAGTGAAGTGTTAAGTATCCTCGCTTTACGCTGGGCTTTTGTCTTTAAACGTGTACTTAAATAAATTTCGAAATCGCCAATAATAACATCACAAAAGTGTATTCAACTGTTAATTATATGTAAAATATTTCTTGCAATGAATAATTTGGGCGCCACTATTCATGGCCATTAATAATATAAGCATAAATTAATATTACTACGTAGAAATGAATTTTGTTGCACTCACAAGAGTAACAGCGGTGAATTACGACTGACGTTGCAGTAAATATATTATTACCATAAACTATACCATTTTGCATCGACAGATGCATTGTAACATTGCAGAGAATTACTAGATTTTTCCCGGAGTCTCCATTTATGAAGGTAAATTCGGGATAAAAAGTAGTCTCGTGAAAAATTTGGGAAAATTCTCTTCTGTGTCATATTCCAGATTCATTATTATACCCATTTAAATATAATAAAAGCGGAACAAGATAACGTGATGGTACGCGTACCCTTATAACGTTAGCTCACATAAAGCGGTACACGTCATGGTTGCCACTCTGATCGGCGGCCGCCATTATCATGAGGAGTCAGGCAACGACTAAGCCCCAACAGACGATTAGCACCAAGGTATTTATTATATAAGGACTCTTTTTGAATTGCACCATTGAACCATAGTGCGTGGAGTCATTCCACGCCTACCCCATCATGAGCTCCTCCATGCACTAAAAGGCACATAAAGCTTTTAGTTCCGACTGCTAATCATTAAGGTAACTCAGATGCTTACCCTAGAGACAGCTAGAAAAATCTGACACCAGTGGTGGATACTAACACGTTACTATTTTTGCTAAGCAGTACCTGGATGGCTACTACCTTCTCTTAAAACCATGCAAGTTCCAGTGAGTAAAGGAGATGTCGCCTTACATCATGTATTGCGCTGTCTCGCTTACTCACTGGAACTTGCATGTTTTTAGAGATGATAGTAGGCCACCAGGGCGGCCGAGCTTCGCTCGCTTTATGCAGAAAATTTTTTTGCTTCAAAATATGACAGACATAAATTTCCATGGTAGCGAAGCCTTCGGATGAAGTTGATGATTTAAGTTGTGATTAAGTATTTTCAAGAGAACATCCCACGTATAACTAAAATATAATTTTAATCCACACCTACGTTATTAGTGTGAGATCATCTGAAAGACTTACAAAATATTATTATTACAGATATGTAGCTCGTTTAAGTATTGGTTATGGCGATTAATATTAAACATTGAACAATTTTACGATATAATAGGCTAGTCATTATATTTAATGCCTTTGATTATTTAAAATTGCATTGTTTCTCATACTATTAAAGTGACAGCTTGACAAAGTTTTGACAGTTATCCTGACATAGTGGAAGAGATTATAGATATATGATTTATAATGAATTAAATATAAATAAATTATTCATAATATTTTAACAAAATACAATGTATCGCACAATAGGCGAACTTCTTGGATGAAAACCCAACATAATTATACATACATACATATAGTCACGTCTTTATCCAATACGGGGGAGACAGAGCCTAGAGCCATAAGACCTTAGATGTAACGGATCATACAGCTTAACTTTTTTATAAATACTTTGAACAAAGTATTAAAAATAACTATAAGGTATAGAGACACTATCTCCTGCACAATGAGAGACTTGAACGAGGGAAACGACCGGGCCGGTAGAGGTGGCCGTACTGGCCTAAGTCAATATAGTACAGACATTCATATAGTCACGTCTTTATCCTATACGGGGTAGACAGAGCCTAGGTCCATAAAACTTTAGATCACGTTTAGCATGATGATAGTATGATGACACAGGAAATCAATAGTGATGGGTTGCTAGCCGCATCTACTTTTACGGCTTGCGCGGGATGAGAAGCAGCTGGTACATTCTATGTTTTTCTTTGTCTCTCCGACCAGCATGGATGGCATAATTATTAGTTTTTAAATAATCTTCAACCTTAAATTAAAATTGTAATCTGTATTTATAGTCGTCGCCAACCAAACACAAGACTCATATAAATCATCACTCATCAACACAAATCCTATCACATAAGGATGAGTTAAAAAAAAACCGTTACGGTGTTTTCCGAACAGTCTATAGTTTGTGACGATGCCTGGGCTGGGACCTACTTTATTTTTACCCATCCTTCAATATTTTTTTTCTTTTTCTATATTAAATATCGCCATATGCATGCAGGACCCTCTTTATACGGAGACATGGGTACTCAAAATGTCAGAATATTGTTTTTATGGAGGATATAAAAAACTGACGTTATACGCTTATAACAGTGCAAAACTAAGTATATGATATTTAAATATAATTTTTATCTTCTCGCTTTGGCTTATCCCTATATACATCGACCCGCTAATACCGTAGCCATAATTTTGCGTCAAAAAATCAGATTTTGCCTTATTTCTGGGCTTCATAGGTATCAACGCAAACGGTTCTCTGTAAAAACTTTCTGAGTAACATAACAAATATTTATCGAAAGCCGATTCGGAGAACAAACAGTTTTGTAATTGGGATAAAACAAAGTCATCTTATTGTGCAGTTAGGTGGGCATCTGCTGCTTGTAATAGATTTTTGGGATTAGGTATACGTGTTGTGTACAATGGATGGACAGAATGGGCTTGACATGTCTAAATGACAAAATCCCTAAATAATTAAAGATAACAAAAACGTAAATAAAAATGAGTTTAGAAATAATAATAAATTTTACTCAGTATAACAAAATATTTATCCTTAAGGTGATACATCGGTGAACACTAGCGCCAACGTCATTTAAAAATCATTACTCACTGAAACCACAAGTTATCAAAAATCCCTCTGCTGTAATTATGGTTATGGATCTGAAGTTAATTTTAATCATATTCAATTATTAAATTATAGTTCCGTAAAGTTACAAATTGCAAAACTGCTATAAGTGGCCGTTTTAAGCAATAATGCAATTTGTAACTATAGGGAATTATAATTTCATAATTTAATATGTTGGTGCTCTAAAGCATTGTAAGAAAGATCTGGCATGATTCGAATACAGGTACTAGTTTATACAGTTTAAAGCTAAATAAAAGCAGTGCTTAATCC
Source organism: Apomyelois bistriatella (assembly GCA_947044815.1). Classification (NCBI taxonomy): domain Eukaryota; kingdom Metazoa; phylum Arthropoda; class Insecta; order Lepidoptera; family Pyralidae; genus Apomyelois; species Apomyelois bistriatella. The sequence goes on from OX345705.1 coordinate 4,511,299, forward strand.
TTTACAGAAATAACAATAACATTCTCAGAATTAAAGCAGCATTAATTTAAGCAGTTCATAATGCAGTATAATTCACTGCGTCATCAACAAGAGACAAAGCATTCGTCTCGACGAGGGTAGTTGTATAGCATAATAGAGCTCCGAACAAGAACCATGAACACTAAATGGAGTTTCCATGGTTAGCGTGAAATGTGACTATAATTATTATCTTATAGAGGGAAACATAGCTACAAGTTTAGGCAGTAATTTTTAAATAATGGGATACCAACTAGTAGTTTTTTTTAGTTATATAAAATTACGTTTCAAATCTCCACATTTTTTAATTCGTTTTTAGTTATCTGTACATACATAATTGAATAATTTATATTTATCTATTTTCTATTTATATATATTTTTTGTTTTAGCTGTGAAATCGTAATAGCTTTCGCAAATATATTATTAAGTATGGGCGTAACTAGCGAACCCTGGGTTCTGAAGCTACCAGCTAAGGACGCGACCTGGCAATTCTAGATGACAGTGAAAGACATATTGTTAACTCTATTAGGTTCTGAAAGCTTTGTATCACGTATAGGGCTCGAGCTCTCGCAAAATTTCGTCTCTTTGTTGGTAAATGACAGCTCAGCTATTGGATATTAATTGTGCTAATATTGCACTTCATAATGAGTTTACTTTATAATATTGGCTTTGTATAAAGTTTCACAGTAAAAACTTTTTGAAGTAATTATGTCTTCCTCACTGCATCGTCTGAGAACACAATTAAACTACAGAATAGACAGGTACATACATACTGCTGCAATTTTTCCGCTTTTTTAAGCTTTTTTACATACATTTCGTTACGCCTGTCTTTTGTAACGGTTCAATCTGCTATGATCTTTACAGGCCTCCTTTGTTTCTAATTCTAGTTCAACGGAAAGTACCCCATAGGTTTAATGCCCATTCGAAATCGCAAAATTTATGAAAAAGCAATATATAGGTATAATCATATGTTTTGATCGTGTTGACGTCTAACTGATTATTTTACAGCCGAAAGAGGCCGTAGGCCTGAGTATGTTATGAATTTCATACATTACTTAGAAAAAAAGTTTGACGGATAGATAGACGGACAGACAGTCTTTGCCTTTTGTGGTACGGAACCCTCAAAACAAACAAATGAGTTATGAGAGATTTCTTCGATTCAACCACTTATTTAATTGATATATTTTATCAGCTCTTTCATAGCCAATATTCCCCTATCTTTGAAACTTTAACGGGTCGATAAGCACTTAAACTAGTACGCTACACAGTGCTTTCCACACTCTTAAGTGCTAAATCACTAATGTCGTTGATTCGATTCCCTACAGAGGCAACTTTATAAGATTTTTCCTGCATCCAGTGTTAGCTTGGAAAGACACACATCCTATTCTAGCTGTACAGTAAAATAGCTGTTTTATTTGTTTACTTTCTTTTGTTTTTAGTTTTGATTTTGAGTTCTACATTTATGTTTAACAGACTTTAAGATTACTTACTAGTTTATAAATCACTATCACTATATAGTATAAAACAAAGTCGCTTTCTCTGTCCCTATGTCCTTTTGTATGCTTAAATCTTGAAAAGTACGCAACGGATTTTGATGCGGTTTTTTTATAGATAGAGTGATTCAAGTGGAAGGTTTTTGTGCCCATGCGAAGCCGGGGCGGGTCGCTAGTGATAAATGAAGTGGAAAACTAAACATGTAGAAACGTCATCGTCGTGAGCATCACTTTTAGACGTTTATTGTCTATCTGTCTGTCTTTTACACTTTTACGGCTTTACCGCTGCACTGATTTGAATTATGAAATTTGGTATGAATATAGTTATGGACCAGGAGTCAAATAAAGGCTTCTTTTGGAGCGATATAACCGAGTGCTAAGCGGGGGAGTCGCACGCTAAAGCTAGTAAAGTTAATATTTAAATATTGATGGAAATGCTGACGAATTTGGATATAGTTTTGCTAAGAAGCGATGGAACTTTTACCTACCTTCTGTACAGACTTTTTAATAAGTATCTCTTTTTTTAGGATTTATTTAATTTTAATTATATTTCTTCACGCCGAATGGGAGGGTTCCCATACATGCAGTGGTACAGTGCATGTAAAAAGTTCGATGAAGCACGTTTTGATAATAACTTGATTACCTACATCTGTGCACTCACGTTTCCTAAACGATTCATAGCTGAGATCCTTACAATTTTTACATCAATACAGTATTCGATTCAATGACAATTACCTATAATAATTACAACAGAATTGTGTTCCATTGTATGCTGAGTAGGTTTTCCTTTAATGCTTTCTTTAGCTTAAATAATGTAACCATTTATAAATTGAATAAGTTGATTTAGATAGAAAGTTAGCATAAAACAAAAATGGAATTCATTTAATAAAATTTGAAACCAAAAAAACGAAGTTTAAAACAAAAGCTACTAGAAAAATAATCACGGTGTCACATTAAAAACACACATATAATTTTAATGCTTCTTTTATGTTCTAAAGCTATGCATGTTTAATGCAAATCTCATGGGAAGGTTGTGTTGGACCTGTTGTGTTTTCCCCCGTGAAAACGAAACGTGAAAGCGCTCCGTAACATTGACGCCATAACGTGAACGTAAACATCATGGTTGTCACGCGACTGTCACAAATTATGGACATTAACAGGTGTTTTTCATCAGGAAAAGGACATTTTTTTTCATGGAAAAAGAACTTTATTTCCTTTCCTGCGTTCGAAAATAAAGAAATTTTTAATGAATTTATTTTGAAAATAAGGAAAGAAATTGAAAATTTTGATTGTTTGTTTGTTTGTAATAACTTTATTGCACAAAATTAACAAAAATACATTACACAAGATAAATGCTACGGCGGACTTATCTCATGAAGAGATCACTTCCAATTTTTTTTTATTTCTCCTCCGTTTTTTTTCTAGTTAGAAAATATACCACCAAACCATGACAGGAGCTCATAGGTGGTTTCAAGGTCAATCGACCTTATTACCAACACGATTTGAATAAATGAAGTCTTTTCTATCAGCCGCAGTAGTCAGCATTTCCTTGTCCACTATCCGAGCATCCCAAAGAAGAGATGAGAGAAAAAACTATCCCATTTATTGAATACATACAGCTTAAATAGAATGGAACCGCGATGAAAAAGACACTGGAAGTTTCAAAGAAACATAAATACTTGTTTATAAAAAGAATAACATATGAATGCCTGACTGTAACCGAACTTGGGAATGCTATTGCTGATCATGCTGTTACTTACTAGTGTATGCCATACACGAGGCACTTTTCTGTGTAGTTTATATTTTACACGACGGGCGAGTCACTGATACTCGACACGCGAGTACATATAACTGAATATCAACATATCCTGACTGGACCTCTACACCAGAAAATAACAATGGATTTGAAATGAGCCTGGCTCAACTTGATGCGCTTTCGGCTGTACCTGTATTATTCATTTAAACACGCAGTTTGAACCTTGTGTGCAGGCATTTTTGTGTATGTATATGTCTAGTATTGTATAAATTATTATATGTACTCTATCAAATTATAGCGTTTTCCTGGTTGCGTTGTATGCTGTATTACTCTCGGGGTCAATAGAACACAATACCTAAAATTACCATTAAAGGCACACTTCCACAGTAAAAAAGAGTTTGAAGTGGTTTGAAGCTACTTTAGAGCTTACAAACATAGTATATATCTAGGTACGTATAATTATGGACCACGACCAAATATAAGCCTTTAAATAGCCTTATCATTTCCAATCCCACATAATGTCATTAATCAGCGCTGTGTACTAACAATATAAGCTCCAAGTAGCCCAATAAAAAAATCTCTTGATAAATTTGGCATCGTCATATCCATACTCTACGCATAAATTACAAAAAGTTAAATGACCGTTATTAAGTAAACAACTGTGTACTAGAGAAATGTTAGGTTACAACGAAATAAATACTTAATAAAAACTATATTTTCATTAACATCCATGTTCAAATATTTAAAAAGCCTTCAGAGGCATATTTACATAATAATCTATCCTTTTTTGAGACAATAAGTTGAATCCTCAGGCCAGACCAATAATCTTTTTTTATTGGTCTGAGGTTGAATCATAAAGTGCAAAGTCAAATGTATGATTATGTTTTTAGTACGATATAAATCAATCTCGCGGCATCATTATCAGCTAGAGAGAGCTATTTTCGTCATTTAAGTTCATAGTTTCTACTCTATTTCAATGTTTATGCACTTTTTGATTGATTTAAACATTTGTGTCCATTTTACAATAAAGGGTATAACACTAAATAAGGTTAAAATCATTGTGGGCTATTATCTATTATATCGCTTGTGTCATGGATCTGATGCGCTAAAACCGTAACCGCAAATACGTGTCCGTTAAAATTAGTCGTGTATTATTCGACCGCGGAATTTGATCCCAGCCTATCTTAAACTAAACATAAATACTACACGATAAATAAATATATAGGGACAAATCACACAGATTGAGTTAGCCCCAAAGTAAGTTCGAGACATGTGTTATGGGATACTAACTCAACGATACTATATTTTTATAACAAATACATATATACAGATAAACATCCAAGACCCAGGAAAAAAATAAAAAAATATTTAATATTTAGGCACCGCGACTTGTCGACGCCGCTGGTGACAAGAGGGCCGGCTTATTTCTCGCGCAGAGAATAGCAGTCGCTATTCAGCGCGGGAATGCAGCTGGGGTTCTTGGCACCATGCCGCAAGAACACCAATTTTTAGATTTTTATGTTTTATTTATAATTTTAGTAATTTAAGTTTTAGTTTTAATTTTATTAATATTAGTTATTTTAGTTTGTAGTTTTTTTTTTTATTTATTAAATATTAAAAGACCCAGGCCAGTCAAATATTATTTTTCATCTTGACCTGACCGGAAATCGAAATCGGGACCGCATGTTAACCATTACGTCACGGAGGTCGTCAAAATCATATGATAGTCGCACTGTTTCAAAATAATATTTCGATGTGTAACCATATTTTCGATTCGATAAACTTGACGCTACTAAAGAACCCATGCCATCAATCAAAACTCCAATACAGATATCCTAAGGGCCACAGTCCATAGAGTATAAATTGCATACATAAATTTAAGAAATGGTACAGTTTAGGCTGTTAACGACGACCCTGCATTATCTGTGGACGGCAGCTGTTTCGGTTTTGTAGGTCAAGTCAAACAAATATCCCAGCTTGAATAGAAAAAGATACATAAGTTCAAATAACTGAACATTATTTTTTAAAAATATTGAAGAATTTAGACCCATTTTTTTCACATAGGGTGATATCTTTTTAACCTGAAAACAAAAAATGGACATATTTATCAACTTGGTTTCTATTGTATATGCTGAGTGTTTCCGTCCAATTTGTTGTAGATCCAAAGGTGCTTTTCCAATTACTATTATCATTTTCCAAGGATAAACATAATAAAATAGTAGCCTAAAAAACAGCTAGATTGCGAGATAAATTCTCTTAAAATAGGAAAGCCAATAATGCTTACTAATAGGTATACCACACCTTCCTACAAACGAACTCATAAACTAACACACAATTGCTCTTTTTAATTTTACTAGCTGTTGCCCGGGCCCGTGCCGCCCAAATGTATAGTCTATGTTTGACCCCGTAAAAGCGTAACAGACAGGCAAATTTTTGCGTTAATAATATTGGTAAGTATACATTTTATAAAAAAGAGGATCGGTAACCTGACTGGAAGAGATTGCATTAGCGATAAGTCCGCCTTTGTACCTTACCTAGTTTAAAAAAATATATGTATACATTTGTTTGGTGCAATAAATATAATAATACTTTTCTATTCTATTCTGTTCTGGCTCATTAACCTGCTCATTTTTCTATCAAAACATTTTTACAGCGATCTACAGCATTACGGTTTCGCTCAGCCTGTATTTCCCCAAAAATAACGGTCTTATTAGTATTTAGGACCATAATCGACGTATTTTAGTTTACCAGGGTAAAGACCCCTATGATGGGTTTCCAACCTTGAATAGAGAAGTAAAGGTAATGGTTTTTTTTTAATTTCTTTTTATACGGAACCCGTGAGGCAAGTTAAGTTTAATGTGACACAATAACGTCCGCCCACCAAAACATGGTTGTCTAATATTAGCCAGCACAATCCAATTGTGTAGTCATGAAATGTGTGGGTGGGACCAGTAAAGGGCAAGCAACATATCATTTTAGCTTTTTTATACTACACCATTACAGTTCGAATTTGTTGTACGATTATTTAAACGTTATATGTACCTAACTTGTGTTTGTTTTATTCATTCAAATCTTTAAGCCTCATATTGTTATTTTTCCATAGTTTAGTTAATGTCTTTATCTTCCGCCATTTTTATACAATCATCATCATCATTTCGTTAAAACATCTTACATGAAAAAATCATTTCAAAGCTATCCTAAAACTACGAAGGTTTGTCTGGATGTATGACGTCATACATAATAAATAGATCCAAACAAAATTTAGCAAGAGGTTAAAAGTAAAAATTATTTATGTACTAATTTAGAAATGTACCCACAGTACTACTGTAATATACCGTCACCCCTCGTAAAGGGAAAGCGGATATAGTGTCAAATAACTTTGATGCCATTTTCCGCTGCTGCGAGGTTAGAGCATTAAACCAACCGGTGTGGCCACTAACAGGCGACCTCCTCTGTAAAAAGTATAATATAGTAATACTATATTATTATACTTTGTCGCAGAGGGGGTCGCCTCGTAGTACAATACTACTACTTATACTTGTGTGCGTGTATTTTTTTCTTGTGTTTGTTAAATTTGTCAAGTGTGTGCGTAGCGACGTGTATGAATAATGCGTTAGTGTTAATACTAACTGTATGTGTTTGCTTACCCCGCTCGCAAAATGTGGCAGACGTTTTCACGTAGAAATAGGTGCGCGTCGCGTCTCGGGTGGGTTTAATGCTCTAAGGCTACGAGTAAACAAGTTAATTCAAATACAAAATGTGGTTCCTTAATTGATATTGAGTTATAATTCAAGTAATTTACTAAAGTCAGTCAACTCTAAGGTCGACAATGCGCTCGTGATACATTTGGTGTCACACGCATCCGAAGGCTGCGGTAACCACTTTCCATCATCATCATCAGAAGAGCTACATGTTTATTTGCCTACTTAACAATTAATAAAGCACTTTTCCACCCTAATGTGAAATGTAGGAAAGCTAATTGCTCTTTGATGTTAAATGTTCAACATAACATATCCATAATAACAACATGATTGAAAGAAAGTATATCGTTAAAGAAAGTTTAAATGCTTACCTGGCATCTTATTATTTATTTATAAGCTCGCGTCTCAACCCCGAGGGTTACAGAGATGGATGGGACACGACCTTTTTATTTGTAAAATTATTATCATCTTTCGAACTACGTAAATCTGTTGACGACTTTACTCGGAAAATGAAAACGAGTTGGATTTTCTTTTTTGTATATTATTTTTGTTAGTAAATGTGGAGAAATTCCTTGCGAGTGCGAAGTTTCCTTACATTTTCTAAGAACCCAAAGCCGATCAGGCTTTGGGTTATCTACCGCTCTGGCGTTTTTGTGATATATAATCTTCACCTGATTGTTTCGGAAGTATTTAAGTACATATTTAATTAATGTATAAATTATTGGGAAATTATCACAATTGAGTATTTTTTTTTACTGTACAATACTTTTTTTGCTTTGGATCTTAAACTCAACGCAATGCGTCTTTGATTGTATCCGGAAATAAGTTATGATTATGACACTGAAATTCAAAAAGTCACAAAATTGAATTTATGTTGCAGCCTATATGTCGAATCAGATAGAAACCAAGAATCTAGGTTACATTTATCACGAACTTCCGACGCAGAATCTAGTCGTTACAATATTCCACTAACCAAATAATATTCATTATTTTACTCTCTTTTGATAAGTCTACTTACAATGCGGTCATAACCCAAAACGTTTTCATAACATGCGTCTTTCAAAAAGATATAATCTCCTATCTGATCCCCCGGCCCCCCACACCCCTCTAAGGGTCGTCAATCATTTTGTCTGAGATGGGCCAGTCTTTTTGCTACCTATTGTTTCGGCCGCCGACCAAATTGATGGCGTTTACTAAAAAAGAAAGGGTTCCATTGTTAGGCCTTCTTTCGAATCATCGCGGTGGTTTTTGCGAAAATGGCCAGTACCTGGAAAAAGCTAGGGCGTTATCTAAGACTTGTAATATTGAAAACTCCTTATATTAATTACTACTAGTACTGTATTATTATTATTTTATTAATATTTTTAGGCTGAAGTGGGAATGGGTAAGTCATTTTTATATAAAAACAGGCGAAAAAACACTATGGGATGCATGGTAAGTAAGCGGGGAGGCTTTCACCCAGAAATAGGACATAATAGCTAACTAAAATAGCTTTGGCAAAAAAATATATGCTTAATTTGGCGAAGTACAGAATCACATTTTATACGAATCAAGTGATGATAAATTAAGTCTGCAATTAAAATGACAGGATAAATAATTGTCACCCCTAAATTCTTGCTAGCGAAGATCCCAATAAAAGCTAGAGAAATTAGAAGAATTAAAGTTACTATTGCATATTCCAATATTTATTTGGTTATTACTTGGTAGCACTCGACTATAGGATATTCATCAATTAATCAATAGGTAATGTTAATGAGATACACATTTTATTCTTTTGTAACTAGCACACGTTATTAATTCAATATGAAGCATGTAATTATAATTACTAATCTATTTGTTCTAGTAAAATTAATCTTAGGTATGAAACCCAGATTAACCGAGTTATGAAATCACTTAAAATAGCATTCGCTTCGAAACTACCGTGATTTAAAGCTGGCATACACTTGATAGATATAATTATGGAGGGTACCCCGGCACTTTCCGCCCTGAATAAATAACGAACCGACGCCTTAAGCGACGAATTAAAATGGGATTATTCCGATGCGGTACGCTCACCCCGACACCTAGAGAAACTCTCAGAATAAGGTACTTACATGAAGAATTATCGTGTGGTCTCTGGATGAAGAATAGACCATTACTTATATTGCCGGGAGTGTCGTAAAAAAGAACTAAGATCCATAAAAAAGTCTAAATGTTATTGTACTAAAAGAAGTACCAGTAAGAGACCTGATTAAGGTGATACCTCGGTGAACACTAGCGCCACTGTCATTTAAAAATCATTACTCACTGAAAACACAAGTTATCAAAAATCCCTCTGCTGTAATTATGCTTCTGGATCTGAAGATAATTTTAATTATATTCAATTATTAAATTATAGTTCCATATAGTTACAAATTGCAAAACTGCTAAAAGTGGCCGTTTTAAGCAATAATGCAATTTGTAACTATAGGGAATTATAATTTAATAATTGAATATGTTTAAAATTGACTTCAGATTTAGAACCTTAATTACAGCAGAGGGATTTTTTATAACTTGTGTTTTCAGTGAGTAATGATTTTTCTGACACTGTGAATTACGTATATCAGCTCAGATGGAACCCGATCGAGTCTAAGCTTTGGCACTAATTACGGTAAAGACAGGAGCACCAACCCCGCTCCTATCACTGGGATCCAGCCTGAAGGACCAATCCCTCGTCCGTGCCTACCTATTTTAATCTAAAACACAATACACGTCTGCACCACTCGGTGAGTCAAAGTAGGAGAGAGCGGAACACTGATTCTGTCCTCGACACTACCACTACCAAGACGGGTTTACCTGTAGGTAGATGTTACTGAGCACTGACACGTATTTGAGACGTATTAAGTATTAAGCGGTTTCATTATTATGACCCCTCGGCTGACGTTAACTCTCTTTAAGAAAGAAACTGATGAAATCTACAACCAGTCAAAGAAAGAATCGTAATATAAAGCATCTCTGTTAACCCCTCAATCGCCTTTTACAACATCAACAGAAAGAAAGAAAGTGGTATATCCGGAAAATCACACGACTACAACACTTCGCTCTATAATAATCTATTTTGGACATTATAAGGTCATGTGCACACTGCATATTTTATAATGATTTAGCATCAAACTTCTAAAACTAGGTCAAATTTTCACGACGAAACACCTTGGGTACATTTAGAGCGGAATTCGGGCTTCACATTTTTAATTATCTCTTGTAAAAGAAATTTAGAAAATTAAAATACACTTTAATTAAGTTCCGTCTCGTTACAATATTTTGAGTGACTTTATCCAATTAGAAAAACTTCAAATCATTTCTCGGTTTTCGACATTATTTAGTTAGGAAAATCTCACAGACAATTATAGATGCGAATTGAAATAATAAATATAGTTATTCAGATTATTTTTCTTAAATAAAAACTTATGTTAATATTCTATAAATAGGTTCATACTATAATAGGTTTTTACCAAATATCAGCCGGTTCTGTTCAACAGTTAGAGCGTGAAGGAATAACATTAATCTTAAAAACTTTCGTGTTTATAAAACTTACTATAAATTAACTAAATGAAAGAATAATGAAAAAAATTCTTTGTATGGTATAGCCTTCTTGTTCTTCGTCGATAAAGTATTATCTCAGAAACCTGAGGTCGTTGGTGGTGTTTGTGTCTATGAGTCTCTCAAATACAAGAATGTCGAACTCTGTCTCACGGCAAAGCTGGACAGAACCTTTTACTTCTCGTTTGTAAAACTCTCTTGTTTATAGAAAAAATAGTCAGGGTCATGGCATAGTAATTTAAGTACGTAAATATTGAAAATGTTTGCATCACTAAAACATTTTATCTCGGGACACATTCAAGATGATAATCTGAATGCATGCAGATTTCACAAATGTAAATGAAGAAGCGTGGGACGGAGTGTCGCAAAGCACTCGCCTTACAGAGAGGGCTCTCGCGTCGAGGGCCCGTGTCTAATTAGTGGAGCCCCACGACTACGCTAGAGAACTCTTTCGGATCACTTTATATAAGTAAGTTTTTTTTATTCAAAATCAGAATATATATATATTTGCATCAATGAAACAATAAAATTAAAGGAACTTACAATTAAATTCTTTTTATTATATACTGCGACTAGCTGTTGCCCGCTCAAGTGGGAACTCTAGGATAAAATGTAGCCTATGTGTTACTCCAGGTTCTAAGAGATTTCCATTCTAAATTTCAGCCAAATCAGTTCAGCCGTTTTCCTGTAAAAAATAAAAGAAAAAAATATGTGAAATACACCTTACAAACTTTTGCGTTTATAATATTAAGATGATAACTATAAAAAATAATTAAGTACGTTTAATGAATAATATGTATAATAATCCTCTCTTGGCCTACTTAAATCGTTCATGTTGGAAATCTTTGTGAGAGGCACATGGCCAGCAGCGGACGTCGTGAGACTTTCTTACTGTTCCAATGATAATTAGAGCTTTAGCTCTCCTTTCTACCTTACAATGGCTTTATAATTTTAAGCTCGAATAAAGACAAAATTATCAAAAATCAATAAACTAATTATATTTTTTAAAGGAATGAGTTTCCAAAGCCTTTGCAATAATAAACAGCTATCAGTAGCAAACTTGGTTTTTACCTATCAAACTTTGGCTTAAATGCTTAAAAATTAAGAGTTGTGCGCTTGTGTTAAAACTTTGGTAAAAGTTTGTATTTCGCTTTCAGTTATTGAAGTTTGAAATAGGTGAAGTTTAGCTTCCTTATGTTAAAATACAAACCTCAGAAATCACCACACCACTAAAGTATGAATTTGAATTTGATATTTGCAAATTTAAACCACAGACGAATAACTGCGTGGTCATGATCAAACTGTTTTTGTTGCATACAATATGCACAAGTTTAACGATATAAATTAAATAAATTCACATCAAAAAGCTCTTGTATAAAGCTCAATTAACTTTTTAGTTTGTAATTGCTACACCAACATATAAAAATAATATTAAAGTAAACATAGCCACATTATTTATGGCAACATCAATGACGTACCTAAAGAATGTGTTTTTCATGTTAATTCGAAAGACTAGATATTCCCTGTGGTTTCACTCGCCCATGGTGTGTAATGTACTTATTATCACGTATAACCTTCCCTAAGAATCGGGTCATGATATGAAGAAAGAATTATTAAAATCCAACAAGCAGTTCTAATGCGTTTCTAAGCGTTCAAACAAACAAACTCAACAGCTTTGTTATTTAAAAGTTATCAAGCTATTTCGAAACAAAGAGATAATCTTAGGTTAGCGTAAAAGTGCAGAAATGTTAAGCAGTACCTTGATCACTAACCAAAAGTATAGATCATTGTACAAATTTCGTCTGCTATCGTTCGTCACTCTCATCTATTTTTACCGCTAAATAGCAGTGCTTGCATTGTTGAGGTGCCGTTTAAAAGAGGCAGTGGTACGTGCACTGTAGCAAAACAATAGCAACGAATCGGCAGCGCGCTAGTAACGCCGTCAAGGTATCACAAGCATACATCCTGTGACGGCGCCTGCGGGCCGTTTGCTTTGTTGCCAACGTAATCATTACATAGTTTAAAACAAAGTCGCTTTCTCTGTCCCTATGTCCCTTTGTATGCTTAAATTTTTAAAACTACGCAACGGATTTTGATGCGTTTTTTTTTTTAATAGATAGAGTGATTCAAGAGGAAGGTTTTTATGCCTATGCGAAGCCGGGGCGGGTCGCTAGTTCTACTTATACTTTTAAAATCATTACCCTATCTTTTGGCTTCGCCGTAGTCTGGTAAAAATAAACGTTCAAAGACATTATTTATCATTGACACGACTAAACTGCCCAATATACTTAGTCCAAAAAGGGTTGGATTAACTACAGAAAGGAGGCCCATCAATTGCGGCCCGCCTCCAATCTCACTTGACATTTCCCACCTTACTCCATCACCTGGACCATTGATAACCTCAGCTCTACAAGATTGATTTGAGGAATGGTGAAATCTACCCACAAAAACGTGTTTCATTTTTATACCACTAGATTTTACCGACGGCTTCGCTCGCGTAAATCAAAAGGGATCAGTACATTATTCTGAAACAAAAGCTTGCTGCCCTTGTTTTTAACGCTGTCTTGATTGGTTCTTTCCAATCGCACCTTCTTGATCTCCTAGTAATGAGTGATGCCTGCCATATCTGTGCCCCTAGTATGAGTTTTTCTTAAAAAAACTCATATTGTAACTAAAGGAGAAAAAAAGAAAGAAAAATAGTTTATTTGGCTTTTATAAGAGAAAATTAACTACAAACTTTGAAGTTACGCTATGCTTGTCGCTGATTGACATTCATAAGCATAACAAACACACGTGGCCCGAGCTCCTTAAATTTTAACATAATAATATAATTGATAGATTCTATGAAATTTTTGACTTATCCGAAGTGTCTCTTATAAGTGCAGTTTAATAGCACATAGGTACATTTTATGAGAATGACTTTCATATCCTGCACCTGTGTAACATTTATGTCTTTTGACAAAGATAGCTGATATGATAGCAGCAGTAAAACTAAATTGCAAGCGCGTTAGACTCTCCCTCGGGATCAAAAGGATATTACGAGTACTCGAAAGCTAAGCCTTAAGTTCCTGATTAGACGGATCAGATAGGCAATTAATGTTGCACACCTCACGATGCGGTACAAAATAGCTAAAGGTGCAACTAGAAAAAAAAATGTGAGGTTATATTTAAGCGAAGAAGCTAACGCCATCTATTGTCGAGTAGTAGAGTTTTCGCAAGAATAATTTTGGTTTTGTAATTAAGTAGGTAGGCATGTCTCCATCACTACATAGTATAAAATAAAGTCGCTTTCTCTATCCCTAGTATATCCCTTTGTATGCTTAAATCTTTAAAACTACGCAACGAATTTTGATGCGGCTTTTTTTAATAGATAGTGATTCAAGAGGAAGGTTTTTTATGCCCATCCGAAGCCGGGGTGGGTCGCTAGTTTAATATAAATTTAATATAGTAGATCGGGGTTCGCAATATTATTTTTTTTCATTTAGGTACCTTCATCTTTTCCCACTTTTTTACCTATCGTATCCCTCGATTATTTAGGTAAGTAGTTTTGAATTTTTGTAAAAATATGTACTTGTAAAAAATTTACATAAATGTTCCAAATACTAATAGGAAATTCAAGTTATGCAAGATACCTACCAAAGTTTGGTATTTAATTTATATAATTTTGTTCTGAAGGAGTTCTATATCTTACGTTCATGTGTGTTTATAGAGATCTTGCGTTTCAAGCGACGGTGAGCATGGCCTGACTAGGATGGGACACCAGTAGAGGAACTTCTTTTTAGACTCCTTCTTCGTTATTTCTTCGAGCTTCTTCTTTTTAGGTAAAGTGTTGCTAAAGCTTGATAAAGCTACTGATCCTGGATGGTATCGCTAGATGGCAGTAGTAAAGCTATTATATTTTTAGAAAAAGTGACAGTATTGGCTATGGCAGGAAATGAGAGATGAGGTCAAGTGGTGAACACTTTCTCTCGTCGACTGAATAATATTAACAACTAGCTGACCCGGCAGACGTTGTCCTGCCCTTTTTTCTACCTTTACCCTACCCAACACCTACCCTACACCTGCCGCACACCTACCGTACACCTACCCTACCTTACACCTACCCTACACCTACCTTACACCCTAGTTACAGCCCACGGACATTTTTTATGGGAAAATGTTTTCTTTTGTTTTTATTTTTTTCATCTTTTTCCAATGTTTTTAAGATGTATTCTGCTATTCGGGGCGGAGACAAAAAAAACGAATCAATAACCATGAAAATTGGTTCAGCAGGATCTCGAGTTATAAGTGTAACAAACCCGTCTTTGTTTTATATATATAGGTATATAAAATAACTTTATATACTTAATTAAGACTTAGTTCTTAACACGAATTAGCCAGACGTGACGCGATGAATTTGCAATTGAAATTTGCTTACAATTTATAAATAATATATCCTTGACCACATCACGTCTGCTAATTAGGGCCGCAATATTTGCCACTTACACTTAATCTAAAATGGGTTACGAGAAATCATACTGCAGTCGCTTCAATCTACTTACAATAAACTTAGGGTATAAATGGAAAACTCACAAAAAATAATTTTGTTTTTTAATTTTCTCACCTTGATTATTTTGTTATTCCAATGGAAATCAGACTTTAATTCCATGGACGCATGCTATAAATCACTCCAGCACACTTCACGCGATCAATTCGCTGTCATTTCCGTTCCAAAACCTTGTAACGTCCAAGTGGGGCACAAGACGTCCTCGGCAGTTAAAAAAGCTTCTATACAACTTACAGCTAGACGATTGTTACCTCCGTTAGCTAGAAAGCAGCGTTTTCTTTTGTCACGGTCACAAAGGGCAGTGTTCAAGGACGTCCCGCCCTATATCGAAGGCTGTGTGTATAGTCTCCGATATTGCAGATTAGCTTTATTCACCTGAAGTAAAGATTCTCTATGGCTAGTCAGCTAAGCTCTCATTGTAGTGCCCCTACTCCCCGCTAGATGGTTCTGTCGCTTCCGTGATAGATTATTCACTAATCTGTGGTAACAGTTTTGGGATTTTATTATGTTTTATTTTAGATTAAAGACATCTTATATTGTGCATGTTATTTTAATTCTTGATTAAATTACCATTTTCATTTAAATTCATCAAATGTAGATATTGTGTAAAGGTATATTAATAGATAATAATAAAATAATTATATTTTTTATTCATCAAACCATTGATCTATAAATATGAGTTAAATTAATAAAAAATGGAGACAATCACAAGAATTTCGATAAAAACCAAGCATTCTTCATACATGTCTCACTGAAAGCACGAAATAGTTCAACTAAATAAAAATAGAGCATATAATGAACAAGGAACATAAAAATGTAAGACGAGGAACATAGATGGATATTTTATACGAGTTTCCCGCGTCGGCACTCATCATTATCTTTATGTTCTCTACAAACCATCAGTGGTTCAGACAAATTATGGCCGTTTTTTCCTTCTATTTGTTTTGGTTATTATGCGCTAATATTCCGCTATTATTCTTTATTATAGTTGCATAAATCCATATAAATGTTACAATTCTGTTTGTTACGTGAAGCTAACACCGCTATACTAACTTAGATGAATTTTAGTTTCGGGACAGATTAAATAAATAATCTAGCTTTCCACAATACTATTTTCTCAGTGGTATAGTCTAAGGCCCACCATACCACCTAAGTTGGTTCTGAAAAAAAAAGTAAATTTTAAATCAACAAGACATGGAGCCAACCTAAACCTGATCGACATGGAAAATCACTGTAGATACCTGCTGTCCCTAATAGGACACATTAATAAACAAATAAAACTAAAAGTCAACGTTATCGAAAACAAACATCACTCTATTTGTCTCTAAATCGATCCCACTTCTAAAAATAGTTCTCTTTTACGTAATCCTAAAGTACATTTTCCCACTAAGTGCAGGGTACGGAGGCTACTTACAATCAGTGCCGTGGACAACTGCACAAATGTCGGATATTCACCATCCAATGTACGAAGGGTGGGGTCTCTCTGACCACTTTTATTCATAAGAGTTCTCGTTATAGAGCTCTATGATCTACTGCATTACTGCATTTGGGAATAATTACAAGATTAAAGATACTTTATTTGTTGAACATATTATAGTAATATACACATAAATTACATGCAGTGTCGATGTTAAGCAAAAAGAGACAGAATCATGTTCGGCCAGGATCGGCATACAAATCACAAATACTAAATACAACGATAATTCTACTTTAAATATTTAAAAATATATATCTACATATTCAAAAAGCCATAGTTCTGTATGAATCAAAATTAATAGTAAAATGTTACTAGCTCATCGTGCAAAGATAAGAATTTCTGCCACACAATATTCTAATCTCAATCATAGTCAAACACCTACCTATAAAAAATGGAACGATTATTCCTTTCGTCTACTTTGGTAACTAAATTTACCTAACCATTTACAAGAGAAGATTTTTATTTCGCTGCTTGATAACTAGTTGTGAAAAAATTATTATTTTCCTCTTTTTGATTTACTTTATGTTTGCATGATGTTTATAGTCATTAATTAGGAACAAGGTGCACAATAATGAGCAGATTTAAAACTTTGATGACTTGCTTTGCTCAGAGTTTATATTTTATGTCAATTTAAGTATGATGTTCATTGGTTTTGGTTTGACACCACATATCAATCTCTCCAAATTAGTTCTTTGTTTAAAATCTATGTACCGATTTAAAGTAGGTCAGTCATACAACGGATTAACAAATATAAGTTTTAATACAATAAGTTTGATTCGTTTATCACTTTATAAAAATGAATTTATTTCCCATTAGTCGTAGTAGAAATATGCAAAAACTGTTATAAAGGTGAAATCAAAAATACTACTAGGAATACTAGGAATTTTTAATTTACTAGTTCGTTACAACTTGGAAGCATCACACATCTGTTGAGAATTGGCTTCCTGTTGCTCCAGCTGCAATTTTGGCAACGACTTGCTTCTCTAAGATAGGGAGGTATTCTATTTTTGCCGTATTTACAGGTTATTAGTATCAACCAGTTGTTTGGTTCAATCGAATTTTTCCGCTTACACTGGGCCCACTTCCACCGAGTCACGTCTTTCAGGCGGGGTGAAGGGAGACGGGGTGTCGCACAGCCAGCCAGTGCTCGCCCGGCCCCTTACCCGCGCGCATGTCTGTTCCACAGACCCTTCCTTCCAATTCCCACAAAACGCGGCTCCGTTACATAACCCCCAAAGGGCTAATGCCCATAAACCTCATAGTGTTAAGGCTTTTTTCTGTGATCAATAAATTTTTGCACGTTTTACACGCCTAGATAAGTTAGCGTTACGTAAGCCGCCGTCCACGAAGCTTCGCTTGCAACTGCTTATTGTGATATTCGGTTGTGATACTCGTTGTAGGCTAGCTTCTCGCGTAGTGTTAGATTAGATTAGTTATAACGGAGTCGTGCGTCTTAGCCGCCAAGACGTTGTGGGAGTCCTAGCCTTGTCCGACACTTGTTGATCCTTTTCCTTTGTTCTTCCTTTCCTCGTTTATGCTGAGCACTTTGTCGTAAGTCGGGTGAAGGTTGTCGCGAAATCGCGCGACTTGTTGAACGCTTGGAGATGCGCGCTTAGCGCTCGGGAGAGTGGCTCGACACGGCTTCGCGCGGCTGGTGGCGGCGCGCCACGCCATCTGGCGGCTCAGGCGCTCCGGCTCGCAACCGGCGCACGACAACAACGACAACGAACAAAACAACCATCTGTATGTCTATCTCTGTCTTCATCTGTCTGCTCGCTTCTGTGTTCACTTCATCTCAACTCAAAAATCCATGTCATTAAAAACCAAACATTCATGACCTTTTCATTTACTGGGTTTGTGCAATTTAACTTTAAAAGTAACATCGTCACTTAAAACACGAACTAGCACGAAGTTTTTTAAAATCGCTTGGCTAAAAATGGCAGTGCACAAAAGTCAACAGACTGAAAAGAATAATTAACTGCAAAAGAACCGCGAGTACTTAATAAGCCAAAGGGAGCTCGCATGAAAGCTGAAACTGTGGAATCGCATTTCTACAAAAAGCCGCAATGTCGCGCTTTATGAAAGATAAAGCTGTTTAAAAAGCGGCTAGACGCTGAAAACGCGCCTTATAAAGCCAGGTCAAATCTATTTCGGGTATTCTTTCATAATATTTGTTTTCCTCTGCAACCTGCTCGCTTGACATTTCATTTTTCCTATTTCCTCATTACCCTGAAGCCGGTCCGGATGAGCCTGTTGTAATAAATGTTGATCCAAGGATGTGGTTTTATTTTGCGCTTACCACCTGAGATTTATGCTTAGAATGTCTGAGATATATGTTTAGAATGTCGGATTCGCATATTGAATTTTTTAACGAATAAAATTTGTAAATCAAATATATTTTAAGTTTCTTTTAAATCACTGTAGTTTTTGCGAATTCAGCATTTTGTGCATAAATCTATTGAAGCAATGTAGGACGGTCGCTTGTAGATTGTGAGTATGGATTGATGTTAGTTAGAATCACAGGTTATAATCAACAAACTAGTTATAAATATTTCATTAATTAAATCTGTATGTATCACTTATTGTAAGCCACTAAGTAGGTATTATCATTCACAAGTAGCACTAATGTTAATTCCCTACTATTCGGATAAACACACACTTATCTCGAACACTAACGTACTATATTTTTAAAAATCTAAATAGGTAGTACTTATATAGTACTCGAAAGCAACAAGGAAAGCACTAAGATGAGATAGAGAGCGAGTAATAAAGTAGCCTATTTTGCTATAACACTGTATTTTCTTAAACAAACAAAAATAAATTAGTTAAATATTGCATTGCTCAAACCACCAAAAACTCAAAATAAATTAATCCTTATTTCATCTTTTGTGTGTGTGATATTTCGTAAAAAGAAAACACGCGCATAGTCAAGCCAGTGAACTTTAAAAGCCAACCAAATAATCAAAACGCATCATTTTTATGGCTATGACAGCTCACTCCCAGTTACGATCCATTACATTGAAATATTTATAGGAGGACCTACCGTATATTTGGGTCAAACAAAAGAATGATAGGCATTCATGTAAAGTGGAGTAGTTTATTACAACAGGAAAATTACCTACTTTCAGACCGAACTGTGCATGACTTGTAAAAATATTACAGATTCTTAGAAAGTTGACGTTCATAATACCCGCTGAAGTTTTAATATATGATAATACCTCTTTGGTATGTTTGATTACTCTCAAAGTTTGACTTAATTTGTTTAATTTTAGCCAATGATTACCTCCGTGTTCTAGTAGTCATGACGTTGGCCAAAGATTCATAGGTTGTTTGTTTGAATCCCATGAATCCCACTTTGTTTGCATTGTTGTCAGCCTGCTTTTAGGACATTTCGGGCTTTAATCATCTGATTTTCTGAGAGGAAATTTTATATAATTAATTCCATGAAATATTTTAGCGTCAGTTGGACAAACAGAGACATTCTTGTCTAGCAGTAAGTACCACAGAAATTTAATCAGAATAAATAAATAAAAAACGTTAAGTAAATACAGGGGAGGTATATCTTTAAAATATGTTTAGTCATGGTTATAGTTTTTACTCTACTTAACAACTTTTAAGTACAAAAGGCATGAAGGATCTAAGTGCTTCTTTTAATTTGAACCACATACATACACAAACTGTTCTCTGCTTGACCCAAAGGTTGACTGTTAGATAATGCTTTTAGCATTAAGTCCGCCTATTGTATTTTTGCAATAAAGTTAAATTAATAAATAAACAGTTTTTACTAAAGTATAGCCAGAGCGGTTAAATAGTAAATGAAATAATAAAGAGTAGTGATCTCAGAGGGGCGTACGATATTAATTTGATGGAATATTGCGTTTCATAAAATTTAATTTGCATGAATGAAGAAGGCATTACGTAATAACTCGCACAGAGGCGCTGGGGGTATTTCTTTAATAACTCTATGTTTTATTTTAATCAAGCTGAATATTTTCTCTCCGTATTGTCTCTGTGGTATATCGGTCTATAGGCGTTCGTTGGTTTTAATTCCAGGAATAACATACTTCGTTTCAGATGCTTTTATTATCAAAAAAATTTAATCCTGATATTATAAATGCGTAAGTGAGTTTAGTATATTTGTTTGTTTGTTACGCTTTCAAGCCCTATCCACTAAACCAATCTTCCTGATATTTCGCTTACACATAGCTAGGAGTAACATATAGGGTACCTTTCATCCCGGGAAAAAGCACTGTCCAGCCCACAAACCAGCCATGCGGCCTCCGTAAGAGCCGGGCAGAAGTTGCAGTAAAGGATATGTACGAGTAGCTAATGGTCTCACAACCAGAATTACCAAAGAACAGGCGAAATGGAGGAGAAAAAGCAGGCAAATTCAAATTGTTTATTTTCAATATAGGATATTCTTATCACTTATTGACGTCAATTGTGGCAGACCTTGGACTCCGAGGCCACCAGCAGGGGAAGCAAACGGGAAGGCGCTAAGATGAGAGAGGGAGAGATATATCATTTTGAGAATAGTAATTATATTACTATGTTCAATTAGATTTGACGGATTTTTAAAAATTGAGTCGCCAGTGTGTGCTGGGTCAATTTCCTCTTTTTTACGATACCACGTGTTATTAATAAATTTAATGTGTTCCATTGTAACTGATTCTATCACTCGGTAGTCATTAGACTTTTCAGTTATCATATATTTATTGAAACTCAGCCAATCGTAAAAGAATTCTCTCCCAGTTAACCATTAGGAAAAACAGACTGCTGTTTGAACTCGAAAAACTAATATTCGAATTGTACACTAGCAATTAAAAGCATGAAGTATGCCTTAACTTGTCAAATATGTTATAAACATTCGTATAAATTATCAATTATACTACCTAAAATTCTGTCCTTTGTTTAATAGTATACATCATACCGACCAGCTGTCTGATGTACGATGTAATATAAATACAATAAGCTTCGCCTTGTCCTTGGCAAGGTTCGGAAGTAAAGCTAGGGCTTTTGTGCTCGTTATAAATATCGCTTATATTTGCAAAAATTTTAGCAACACGGCCTCCGTTCCGGTAAGTAGGCTGTGTTGCTCAAATTTGCAAAATGATAATGTGCTATATGAGTTTAAAGTTCTTTTTTATAACATGTAGTAGGCAAACAGCCATATAGCCCATCTGATAGTAAGTGGTCACCGAAGCCTATGGACACCTGCAACAACAGGAGTGACACGTGTACATTGCCGACCCTTGAGGAATCTTTTCACGCTTTTCTTGAAAGGCCTCATGTTGTAGTCTCAAGGGAAAACCATAGCAGAGCGCATTCCACATTATATATTTATATTATATAGTCTTTTACCATCCTAATTAAGAACAAGATTTGTTATGTTTCATTGAAATAAAAGATAAGGATTTGTTGCCATAGGTCATTGCACATTGTCAAAGAAAATATACATACATTGTCCAGTCCACCCATCACGCGTGTATCATATATTCAAACTTCTGTACATATTTAATCAATAAAAATTGTTTTGGGTTTTCTATACATGTCAGGTATCTGAGAAACTTTTTTTATGCAAAGTATTAGTGCTGCTAAACTTTTGGAACATCTCTTTGACCACGCGGGTGAAACCGCGGGGAACAGCTAGTTAAGAATAAGTTGCTCGCTATCAGTAAGACTCGAGCTCATTCGACAAGAAAACAGCACTCGCGACTACCATCTACACATGAATTGCAAATATCTCGCCTTGTTCCTGCGCTGGGGTAAATCGATTTTACATTATATATTTAGGTACAAAACAACTCAGACATACATCAATATGTAGATTCTTGTTTGCAGATTTAGTCCCTATTATGTTTATATTGCTTGTTCATAAATCTTTGATCAGGACAGTGTCAATTTATAATCGCCTAAATCAGTACCACTATTATAGAGTAGGTCATTCACATATAGAAGGACTAGCTGTTCCCCGCGGCTTTACCTGTCTTTGGTGAATATGAACTATAACTTATAACCTTCTCCAGGAATCAAGCTATTATATTCAGAAAGAACTTTTGAAATCCGACCAGTAGTTCTTAATTTCGTTAAGTTTATCAAATAAAAGAAACTTTTCAGCTTTATTATATTAGTATTAAAGAAGTTCGAATCACGCGCAGTCTTTGATGTGACGCAATTTTTTTTTTAAATCTATGGTTAGTATAGATAATGTCATAGAATTTGTAAATCGCGCGCGGTCTCTCGGCAATTGTTTTTAATCTATGGTTAATAAAGATTACATTGAGAAGCTTAATAGCCTTACGATGATATTAGGAAAGTTTCTGGCAACGACTGGATTGCGATTGCGATTGCGGTGGCTCAGAGTAGGGAAGGATGGTGTAGGCAAAGGGAGGCTTATGCCCAGCAGTGAGTTGTAGACAGCTGATGATGATGGCTCACACTAAGATTATGATCCTTTATTATTTCCCTGTAAAAATAGTGACGGAGGTCAGACGACAGTCGCTTGTATTAACCAGTGTCGCCATATCAAGTGATCAATCCAAGTCAGGCCCAGTCGCTTGACATGCACGATCGTTATGAAGACGCTTGCCCTCCCTGATCTCCTTTCCTCATTTTTATATTCATTTAATTCACGTTTCGTTAGTTATTTTTGTAGAGTTTCCACGCTCTTAGTAGTGGAAGGTAAAAGTTATTTTTATTCTCCTCACGTACGCGCCTCGACTGAGAAGAAATCGTAGAAATGGAAATATGTATATTATCATATTATATAAAACGTTAAGAGCTACTATAGTGTAACTTTTAGTATCGTTATTTGCATCAACTCGGCGTTCTTCCGATTATATCCTAAACAACATAGCTTTTTGAGCAAAAGTCAGCGATGTTTTTTTTTATTATTACCAAGACATTTAGACGGTGATATGGTAGGTCCGCAATAACATATGATGAGGAGAAATGTATTATCACTAATATATCCCTTCGTCGCCTTTTATAACATCCACGAAAAAAAACGAAAAATAATAAGACGTTAGTAGAAAAACAGACCCTGGACATCAAAGCAACAACTACCCCTAGTATGAGTTTTTCTAAACGCAGACGCGACTTCGTTAGCGATTTTGTATGACAAACCTGTACAGCGCCTATGGCGGGATAGTAAAGGAACTAAGAAATTCTATACAAAATCCTAACGCAGTCGCTAGCGTCTGCGTTTAGAAAAACTCATACTAGGGGTACAGCTAAAGATGCAACCAATAAGTCGGCTAAGAAGAAGATGAAGAAAATTAATAAAATTTTAATGAGTATAAAGCATAGAGTTTGCCTTATTATTATGACATGAAACCATTTATTCATGAAGTTAACAAATACCAAAATATCACGTTTTACTGCATACACATATCGTAATCTAATACCGCCATACATTATGCCTCGTAGCGTCGTCGTAGCCCAAGCGTAGCCGCGTAGCTCGTAGGCAGCTCACGTAGCACGCCTACGAGCTAGCTACGGAACTTTTCTATTTACGATAGCTCTTTTGGTATTGGTTGCTTTAATGAAAATGTTAAACAGCTGATACAAAAAGACATTATGATTAACATTTACCAGCTTTTGCCCGCGGCTTCGCCCGCTTGAACTTCCCTCGGGAACAGTGCTTTTTCCCGGGATGAAAGATACCCTATGTCCTTTTCCTGGTTTTAAGCTACCTCTCCACCCAATTTCAGAACAAATCAGTTCAGCCGTTCTTGAGTTATAAATAGTGAAACTAACACGACTTTCTTTTAAATATATAGATAATGTACTTTAATTTACCGTAAAGCATTGTGGCAAGTTTATGTCTATGGTACTTCCTAAATAATGTTGAGTACTTGTGTACTTGTCAGCGTTCTCAGAAATACGTTCTATTTTAGCATATCAGGTGTATACACACATAACAAACAAAAAACAAGTATACAAACAAAAGCGACGGATGAAAGGAGAATGCATGCTACAGAAATGCGAATGTTTAGATGGATGTGTGGTAACAAGTTTAGATAAAATAAGGAATGAGTATGTAAGAGGAAGTATGAAAGTGGCAACCATGGCGCGAGGAGGAAGGAAAGCCATGTAATCTCACTATTAAATATGAAAATTGCGGGATCTAGGAGTAGAAGAAGACAAAAAAGAGATGGATGGATTGTGTGAGCGAGGATATGAGCGGGAGGGAGATATGACCTCACATAGAAAAATGAGATAAGGTAAAGGAAAAGAAGAAGAAGGTGTATACACACATACACACTGAAAAAAATGTTTTACCTAACTACTTCAGCTATTTGAGAAATAACCAAAGTTTGGCAAGATACTAATGAAGATAACTTGATTTAACAAAAGTGATTTACAAAAAAAAGACATAAGGTTTGGTTATATAGTGCAAAGAGTTATATGTAGTCGCTTTTTTGTGCTATAGATTGACGGAAGTTTGGTTGTGTATTAGTATTTTTTTCAGTGCAGATTTACAATCTTCAGATCCTTATAACATACAAAGGGTCAGAAAGAGCTTACATGGAAAGAGCGTGGTGAAATGGTCGTAAAATGGCACGAGTGGCAATAAACCCTTCCAATTACGTTAGCCCTATACACACACACACCGCCCGTACTTAACTGACAGCACCAATTTGCTTGACATGTTACCATTTCCAATTTTAATGTTACAAGTTTATTTTCCGTGTGGTTTCCTATTTAAACATGGATCCTTCCTCACATTCTGTGGGTGTAAAAAATCAGAGAAAAGGCACTACATTAGCTCCCAATTTTCCCAATCTTCCTAATTTATTACTATCTTTCGCCCGCGTGAATTTTCCACGGGAACAGTGAAGAAAGAGATGATTTTCCGAGATGAAAGGTTTCCTATGTCCTTCTCAATACTTCTATCTATGTGTATGCGAAATTTCAGGAAGATTGGTGCAGTAGATAGGGTGAAAAGCGTAACAAACAAACAAACTCACTTTCGCATTTATAATATTAGGATTTTTCTGACCAGAAATATAGAAAAATTAAAAAAAAAAGTTATCAATATGCTAACGATATTTTGAAACCAATAAAAATTTCCTCGTTTCGGTCTCGGTTCGATAGACGATCGGTTATTTTCCGGAATTGCAGATTCGCGCTCTAAATATAGACGGGTCAATAAACGTGGGCGACAATCTGTCTACCGAGTCGGGCTAACCGAGCGAATGTTCCTGGTAACATCATTTTTTAAGCCTTTATCATATTACCAACCGAGTATTTGAGATTTTGTATGGTCAACCGACCTTATATGTGTTAGTGTTTTGAAGCGCCTTTACGGCCGCTGCAATTATTTATATTTTACGCACAATTTCTTTTGTGATTAATTCATATCATATTGGTTGCAACTGTTGCAAGCACAGCTGATTGTGGTGTCAGAGTAGTCAATCGACCCTACATGCCTTGGTATCATTATTTCAAATATGGGGACTGCCACTGTTATCGTTTACTTGTAGTCTATTGGAGTACTAGGTCAATTGACATTGCACACCAAGGTGTCTGATTTTTTCTAATTTGAAAAAGTTCAAGATGGCCCCAGTAAAAGTAAGTCGAAGTCGAAAAGGAAGTCGTTTTTTGTTTTTTAGGAAAAAAGATTATTACTACAAGATTTGATTTCCTAGCTGGGCACGTGAGTTTTTTTTTAGCGATCGTGTGTGTCAAGCGACGATGAACGCGGCAACTTTTGCACTGGTCGCTACTAATGGTATTTCTATCTTGATTTTCTTCTTGATATGAAAGGCACGTAAAGTCGTTGGTCGCAGTTGTTATATGACAGTCGGCTGTATCAGTTGCCTATAGGTAGCCTAAAATTTTGACAGTTTTGTCCACTACACCAAGATAATGATTCTTTTGGTTTGGATTCCCTGTTATAAGACTAAGGCGGTCAGACGGCAATCGCTCTATTGTTCCCACTACCGCCAAATCAAGGTCCATGAATAAAAAAGCCCTACCGAATAAGCGTATGGGCTCTGAAGCGTAGGCTAAGATGTAACTTATATTAAACTTAGGATATTTACAGTCATAAAAACATAACGGGCAGAGCTAGTTATTGTATGAATGTACCCTAATACGATGTACGGAATAAAGACAAATTGCGAAACTGTTTCCTTAAGCTGATAGCGTCTCTGTCTAAATATAAACGGGTCAATACGGTGGACGGCTGAGACGGTCTACAGACGTTAGACAGAGGAAAAAAAACATCTAATATGTTAATTCACATTCAAATAAAATTAAAATTCTTCTGTCGTATTAATGACTAAAAATAAAATCTACTGTATTTAAAAAATATATTTAATAGATGATGATGTCCTTCCTCCTTATCTAGTTTTGATGACGGCGACCAAAAGACAAAATGACTAGCGAAACCAAGATCCTGCGACCTTCTTCAGGTCATCAGACCATCTGGGTGGGTCGGTGGGTGTCCGACGCTGCGTTTAATTTTAATGAGTCATGTCTTTTTAATAAATTTACTTCCAAGCATAGGCTATAAAATTTCATGGATGTGTTCTTTGTTGTACTATTGATTTAGTGATTACATCAAGGTTAGCACGCGATCACTTTGAAAGTGAAAACGAAATCGGGCAACTTTCGATGAGTTCGTTGTAAGTTATTACTGCCGCAGAAGGGTGATACAGTTTAATGGATTGTCCTAAATTATAAATGTTTCTATTATTAGGCATTTTATTAGTTATAGGAGCACCAACCCCGCTTCTATCACTGGGATTCAGCCTTAAGAGTACCAGTTCCTCGTCCGTGCCTACCTATGTTTATAGCTACACTATGAACACATATATTAATACCAACAACAATATTAAATAGTAATATCGGAAATGTTAAAACACAAGAAGAGAGCGTAACACTGATACTGAATGTATTCTAAACTACCAACTTATCATCAAAATCCCAGCATGTTCGTTGTTTCGTGCATTCGTTGTTCTATATATTGATCGTTGTCTAGAATATGTAGACTTCGGTTTATCCCTTTATAGCCTAATTTTAATAGGGTTTCCTTGTTAACTACAGAATTCTAAAAATAAAGAACCTGACGTCATTATTTTCGTGATACATACTTAAACAAAAAAGGGTCAATTTAATACGTTGTCAAATTTTAGGCTTAACTCGTTGGTAAAACAATAAAACATAATAAATAAGACTTAGAACACGTTCGACAACAAATTTCCTATTTGTTGTTTTCTCATACCCACGAGTAATTCAAATTCTTACATTTATTAGCATGGAAGGTTCCACTCAAAGGGCTTTGAACTTTGAAATCAATAAGTATGAGGAAAGACTGTATGCGGCGGCGGCGATGACTTGCCAAATATTTGCTTTGCTGTTATTGTATTGCTCCTTCAACCTTTTAATGAATATGAATATGTATAAAGTGTTAAAAAACTACATAGTATAAAATCGCTTTCTCAGTCCCTATATCCCTTTGTATGCTTAAATCTTTTAAACTACGCAACGGATTTTGATACAGTTATTTTAATAAATAGAGTGATTCAAGAGGAAGGTTTTTATGCCCATGCGAAGCCGGGCGGGTCGCTAGTTAATAATAAAGTTAATCAATATGAAAAATAAACTGTTCTATCTTATTAAAATCAAATGACCGCTTGTTGCGTTTTGTGAATATCTCTTACAAAATAAATAGAAATGAAGTTATGGAAATAATTTTTTTTTATGATTTTTTTCGCCAATATTAAAATGGTACCCCTAGTATGAGATTTTGTAAACGCAGACGCTTGTGACTTCGTTATAGAATTTTGTATGGATTTTTTTAGTTGCCTAACTATCCGCTAGGGTCGCTGTACAGGTTGGTCATACAAAATGCATCAATCATGCTAATGCAGTCGCTAGCGTCTGCGTTTATAAAATAATCTCATACTAGGGGTCTGTACCCTTGTGGGTACAGATATATAAGTAGAGAGAAAAAGGTATTATCATACTTTTAGAACAAGAATTAAAATTCTTACGGACAAAATAACGAACACAAACTATGCTCAACTATGTAAATGGGCGTTATCTTATTAAATATCGTTGCCAGGAGAGCTTGTTTTAACTAAAAAGGGCACTAACACTAACGAGGGCACTTTGATCGTAGTTTCATTAATTTGCATAGCTTTACACAATATTCAGTGTGGAGTGAATAGCCGACTTAACCTAATGAAAAACCTTTTAACCGTTTAATTTAAGTATAAATATTTAATTATTTAAACTTCCATGCGGTACCCCTAGTATGAGATTCTATAAACGCAGTCGCTAGCGACTGCGATAGGATTTTGTTTGGAATTTATTAGTTACTATCTGCGTGGTCGCTGTACAGTTTTGTCATCCATCTATCCATCCATAGCAGCCCCTATGATATCCTTTTTGGCCTCCTCCACAAATTTCCAAACTGTCCCGAGCCACATACATCTAATAGGGGCCTGCATGACGCTTGATATCTTTCATCCAGCGTTTTGTCATACATAATCCCTACCGATCACGAATAGTTAAATTTATTAACTTAGGTTAATAAAACTAACTAAGTATTAGCCTATATCATCAAATAAAGGTCGAGACGAATTAAATTCCATAATATAATACACTAAACTAGCAGTTGCTAGCGGCTTTGCCCGCATGAGACTCTGTTATATCGCGACCAAAAGTATGTTTGACCCCTGGTACAAAATTTCATTAAAATCGGTCTATCGGTTTAGCTGTAAAAGCGTAACAGATAGATTAGTTAGGCACTTATAATATTAGTATGGAAGTATAGAAGATTTACTACCTAACTCATTAATTAACCACATACCTACCAATACCAAAGTAGCGAAGAAATTCAAAATTGAGTCTGCATTTATTTGAAATTTATATGAACGTTATTAATTACCTTTCACCTCTAAATGGGTTTTAGAAGAGCTCTCTACCAATACTTCAACTCTCTGTGTGGTTCGAGGATTAATCTACAGTGTGAAACTCGAAACTTCACGGCAACTTGTAGTTTTAGAAACTGTCGACAGAGGGCGCAATAATAAAAGTTCCGCTACTTGCTACTAGATGGCGTGAAATGTAGCTGAAGTTGGTGGTGCTGTTGTTATTACAAATTCTTATGTTATTATGAATGAGTACAAAGTTAAATTTAAATTAGTTGTAGTATATAGGATTTAAGGTTGTATTCTATTCGTTACCTAATATTTGTTGACATACTTAGAAAACTTAACGTAAATTTTCATTTTAAAAAATAAAAATATTTTTTTCATGTTATTAACCCATATTACGCATGACAGTTGTTATCATTATAGAAATAAAATAAAATTATTAACACTTGGTTAACATTGTTAACATTGATTTGAACAATTAAAACTTTTGAGTCTCATTAGTCGAGTTTGACCCTTTCTCATGGAAGTTTGTTCTAATCTAGTCATTAAAAAAACCACGTCTGAGACCGAGAACTTTTGGTACCTTTAATATTAATTATAATTATTATTCTAAATTGTTATTATTTGTATCTCATTTGAGGATCACGGGTCTATTTCACCCCGGAATATTGAGAGGCTTGCGCGGGGATATTAATCCAACACGTAGAGAAGTTTGGAGAAGTTGATGTTATGTGGTGCTCCTGCCAAAATCCGTTACTGGCTAGGTATATGAAAAGATGATATATCCATGAACAGGTCTCGGCAGAAGGAGGAACTATTTCTAATGAATGAAGGGTTATATATTAATTATAATTATTATCATTCCCATATAACTAATTTATTTTTATATCTTTAAAATATATAGGTAACTATCAAATAGAACAAAATGTTTAAAAAAAAAGTAACGTGAAGTATAACAGTGAAATATTACCATAACAGTCTTTTCATAAAAATAAGTGGTTTTGATTTTGAATAACAAATAATGTATCTATACAATATTTTCACCTATAACCAACCCCTCGTAGCGCTAGTGACGTAACTCAGTTTGCGAAAGTTATCGATATCAAGATACATCGACAAAGAACGTCCCTGACATCTTCACGCGAGGTCGCATGCCCAAGGTCAGCAGGTAGCTTATGTAAGTGATTTGAGTAGCACCCTTAGATTTCCTGCTATCAGAACATCGGCTAGATAGATTACCCACTAATGTTAGCGTGGTTTTAGAATATTAATTTCATCTTTTTACTTTGATACTGTCATAGAATTAGTTAGGTATCTACTTTAAGAAATATGTTGGAACACTCGAACTATGACGTAGTAGAGTACAGACATCTAATTTCTAAGGTAATCTATAGACAATACTTAGATATTATGTGTGTTATAAATAAAGAAACAGTCAGGTAAACAATCACTCTTTATTGCACATTATATTACGAAAACCATTGAAATAAATATTTTTATGGGCTTCGTAATATTAAATACTACTTATACTTAGCTAATTAAGGTTTTTTTTTTCTTTTTTCTTTATAACTATTTAGTACAGAATTCGCTACTCTGTTCGAGAACAAGGTTGAAGAAATCTATACACACGATACGAGAGTATAATTATTCTAAATTCAAATCCAAAGATTTTTAAAATGGCAGCCGTAGAGCAGCAAATTCGTATTCTATGTTAGAATCAATTCTTAACTAATTTTTTTAAATTTACTCTATCACCAATTAACGAATTTGACAGGCATAAATTATGAATTTAAACTTTATATTTTGCAATATTCATCGAGTCGAAATTAAGCAGTTAATAAAAAAATAATTAAGTAATACTTTTGCTCCTTTATCCTGTCTCAAACACGGATCTTCACATTTCTGAACGGGTAGAGAAACGCCGAGTACAGACTTCCCTATATATTTAATCTGAAATAACCCAATTCCAGAGGAATTAAACTTCCGGCTAGCCAGCATTAATACGAGCAGTAGTCGTTGGCACTGTCCCAGACTAACATTTTTGTGTACCAAACATTTCATCAAACAAGCGAGATAAAAGTGGACCTTGTTATCTATGTAGTACACTTTGTATTTGTATGCATTTGTACTAATGGTACTATGGGCCACAAAAGTTATTCTACTTTAGGTGTAAGTTAAAGGATATTTATTTGTTAAAACTTTATTGCACTATAAAAAAAATACAATCTATACATATATATAATAAAACAGTAAAAATATGTATTTGTCTGTACATTTAGAAATTTTGACTGAAATGGATAGAGGGGCACTTAAAAGAATAATAGAAAGAAAAAAAAATTATGTTCGTATCCATTCTTATTATTATTTTTTAGATTTTTTGTCTGTCTGTAGGTCACGCTTATATCCGAAAGTACTGAACCGATTTGCTTAAAACTTTCACCAATTGTTTTGTTATAGGTTATAACAAATTATTTTCTGGACGTAATCCGAAATTAAAGTCTTCTAAAATTCAAAAGCGTCCAAGATACCACTATTTTTGACGTCACGGCATGTTAGGAATAATCCTAAAACTAGCCTCAAAACTAGGTCACCTGTTCTGACGCAAATGTGTACCTAATTGATTTGTTATGTTACCTACATGCAAATGCACTAATTGTCACGATTTGTGTTCTAATTCCCTAAACTAAATTCCGTATTTACTTATAATTACACTTGTAACATGAAATTAGTAAAGAAATAAGATGGAAGTTTCAAACACTAGGAATAAAATTGAAATAATATTACATTTGGTAGGCGGATCTCTTGTAACTTATGCCAGGATTATAAGAAAGAAAAGCTAGAGAAAAACATGTTTGTTTGTTTGTGATAACTATATTGTACCAAAAAAAAGTAAATAAAAAAGCATACAGTTAAAACAGAAGTACTACGGCGGACTTATCCCAGAAAGGGATCTCTTACAGTCAACCAGCGAGTTAGAGAAAGGATGCTTATATTATATATGCATTAAACATTAGTATATTGAAATAACTGTCCAAGATACGTGTATAGCCGATTCTACATATAATTGTTGAGCAGATCAAGTTATGACGAACGATAGAGATACGAGTAGTTACCTATACAAACTACGATCTATCTCACTTAGACTTGCTCGGATCGACACTCAAAGATCTTCCCCCCTGAGCATCACTAACCTTGTTTAAGCAATGTTATTGATAAGTTAAACTGAAGATTTGGAGTTTGAAATGGAATTCTATATTAAATCAGATAGAGTTCAAATTCTGTCAAGCTGAAGAGTTTGTGTTATTGACCGAGTAAATAATTCTACGTCATATTGTACACTAACTTACTTATATGTCAACCTACCCTGCGAATATGGAAAAAATATTATGCCTGACTTAAAAGATATTTAGATTTCTTTCCGAAATTCCTATTAAAGCAGGGTTAGAGTAAGTATTGTGACAAAACATCTGAAACCACTGCCACCAGGTGGCAGGATATTTTTGATTTACCAACATAATTACATTAGTTTCCGCTCGGATCGCACACGAATATGTAACATAACAAGTTTTTATATTGTGTCTGGATTCTGCAAGCCGACGCGACGGGGTAAAAAGTGATATTTGAATATTATAA
The DNA here is from genome assembly GCA_947044815.1 of Apomyelois bistriatella. Classification (NCBI taxonomy): domain Eukaryota; kingdom Metazoa; phylum Arthropoda; class Insecta; order Lepidoptera; family Pyralidae; genus Apomyelois; species Apomyelois bistriatella. The sequence continues at coordinate 4,544,371 of OX345705.1, forward strand.
TTAACAGCGTTTTTCATGAACTGAGTGTTCTTACAGTTTAAATGTCAACAGTATATCATCAAATGTACTTAAGTAGGTATATATTTCTCCCGGCATTGTACATTCTTCACATTTTTCTATTGTGACCAAATGTAATCAAGCGTCGTTCATTTTATCGGGCTTCTTGGCAATTCAAACATGAGAGGTCTCGACCATTTCACATCTCACAATAGCTTTGAATAATAAGTCACACTTAAAGTCACTCGAGTTTCACGGAGGTAGAACAATGGCCAATACAGTCTGCACCTAGTATATTCGCATATACTAGGTAGGTGCACTGTATTGGCTTTAAAGTTAATTACATACCGCTTGATATTGCCCGAATCCATGCTTTTAAAATGTGTCATTTATTTATTTGGCACAAAATACCTCGGTTTGTAGTTTAATTCGCGCACTTAAATTATAATTCATTATTAGCTCCATGAATAAAAAACTTCAAGTCTACAACTATTACCATTCCAAAGACAAATAAAAAATTGAACGGACGACCGATCGCGCAAAAATTTCTATGCGGAACCCCAAAAAGTTGAATCGAAAAATTGATGCATAGAATATAACAGACATTAATACGTGGGAACGCAAATAAACAGAACAGGTACACAATTGCCTCTTACACAACAAAAGCCAAACGCTAACCAAGTTAGGCCCAAACATACAGTGTTTTCAATTAAAACCGCAGAGCAGACGAGGCAATAAAATAAAAACAGACCGTTTCGGTCTCGAATACATTGTAGAAATTCTGTAAACGGCCATTTTGTAAATAACCAACCTTACGTGAGCTCTAATGGACTACAAAATATTACTTCTTTTAATTTGTGTATGGCAATTGATTTAGGGATATGATAGTCTGGTAGGTTGATAATTATTTTCTTAATTCATATACACAGAAAAACATATCAATCCATATCCATACTTCCATACTTCCATATCCATACTTCCATACTTCCATCCATACTAATATTATAAATGCGAAAGTCTGTCTGTCACCTCTTCACGGCTAAACTGCTGGACCGATTGTGATGAAATTTGGTAGTTAAAGACCTGAGGTCAAACATAGGCTACTTTTGGGCGCGATATAACCAAGTCCCACGCGGGGCGAAGCCGCGGGGAACAGCTAGTATGTAAATAAAACAATGTCACTTTTCGTTGTAATTTTATAACTCAAGAACGGGCTCACCAATCCAAAATAAATGTTTAGGCTTTGTTCGGACTATTTAGTAGTCAGTTCATGTGAAGTTTGTACAAAATCGGTCGAGCGGTTCTTCATTTATCACATTTTTACGTACCGTCACGTACCGGGCCCTTAGTACAGGATAAAACATAGAAAAAAGAACATTAGTAGGTATAAAGGTGCTGCAAATTTTTGTGTTGACCAATAAATGTTTTCAAATATTTTCATCATTACTATTATAAATAATTCTGTGTTATTACTAAAGACATCACTACCTTGGTAGTTCAGTTAGGCATATTTTTTTATATCGCAGTGTAGTCAAAAGTAGTCATTTGTTCCATAGCATTATGACATTCACAAATAGAAATTAAATACTTTATTGTAAAGCCGCAAACCACAATGCTTTACCATCACTCATATGAACGCTGCCTCCTGGGAAGTAGAGTCCTTGGAGTTCTGGATGTTTCTGTAGATAATTTATACCGTTACCTACCTCGAGGTCGCGGGCGCTCCCCCGAGTCTCATTGAACATTTATATGTTTCCAAAAAGTTTGGAGCTGCGGCTGCAAAGCCGCAGCGCATTCCGATTTCGAATGTGGAACCATTTTTTTTTTTATAATCTGTCTGAAATTTTTGGCCCATAAAAAAGTGGATCAGATTTTAAGGATCTGACTGGAAGCACCCAAGAAATATAAAAAGAACATGCCAACTACTTTTTGTTTTTAAGTTCCAATCGTGGGTCTGCTGGATGAAATTTCTATGGAAATAAGTAGCACTCTTATACTAAATTTCCTAATTTTAAGATTCCTATGTTTGTTTTTGAGTGTACATAAATTTAATAAATAAATAAAACAAAAGAGTAGATAAGCGTTTCAATACGTTTTGTAGTAAATAATCAAAGTTTGCTGGTTGTTCTTTGATTAAAACAATAGTAATAATTATGTAGACATACTCTGGCACTTATAACTAGAAAGTCGTCGTGTTCTTTGACTTCCAAGACATAAAAAATAAAGACTTATCATCATATTTAGATACTATAGATATCGGTATTTTTTTTGCACTTGGTGTTTTTGTACTGTCCCGTTTTCTATTCAAAAGCGATGATTCACCATAGATAGGTAAAAGTTGTCTTAATTTTTGATTCTTCGACAGTTAATTCTGACTCAGTGCTAATTGCATCCGTAGTATGTATATAATGTTTACTATTTACTCAAATGATACTGGGCAATTCAGTCTACCGTATGATTTAGGTAATTGTATGCTTTTATATTTACTTTTGTTTTGGTACATTTATTAAAAACAAACAATCATTTTACATTGCACAGTATGTGTTTTAATAATTACTATTAAAAAAACATACTAAGATTTTAAATTAAAAGCATATATTTTGAGGAAAAAATCGCACATAACTATGTCATTAAACAAAAAATACACAATTTTTGTAACTCTAAGTAGAGAATTAAGAAGGAAAAACTACAAACATTTTAATATTCTTAAACTAAACCGTTGTGGCTAAAATTCATGTCGTTAAATTGAATCGTGAATCTTCTCCATCACTGCATAACTGTCTATGTGATAACAGATGATTACCTACATAACTTAAGAAACAACAAGCAGGATGTTCAATGAAGACTATCGAGTCAGTTCTTATAAAATCATATTTAATGTAAACTCAATTATTTTTCGAACAGTTAAGTATTTACGTCCAATTTCATCTTGGCTTCAAAATAAAATGTCCTTATTGTCATTCATCCCGACAGCTGCTTTATTCAATAATTTCCCGTAATTTCCTTTAGCTATAGGAACGAATTCAAATCAAGGAGATCAATACACCACGTTCAACTTTAAGGTTACTTTTAGATAACCACTGGGGTTAAATTCTCGCTTTTGATCTAGCTTAAAATTAGGCCACTCCCTCTCTACCTATGGATATCATAAATGAGAATAATGAGATAAAAATATAACTAAATACCCTTATACTTCTCTCTAATTAAATGCGAATTCATGGGCCATCAGACCGTAGTCTGTTGAATGATTTCTCTACATCGACGATCGGGTGTTGTATTTAAATGTATGGAGAATCGGAAGAATTGAGTCTATCCAGCAGTGATATGCCATCCAGCAGTCTATAGCGCGTGCAAAGTGAGCAAAAGATGGACCATTTGCACTGTGTCTTAAGACCGGATGCCCTTCCTCATGTACAAAGGGTGATCTGGTTATGGCTTTGACCCAGCCGTAAGTGATGCATCCTGCTGGGTGAAATATTTAGTTTTAAGCCATTGGTACGATAGAAGATGATATTCAACAGCTTCTCAATGACGGTTGATGTCAGGTCATAGGCAAAATACCTAATGTCTTAATTACCTTATGAATCATGAGTAAAAAATTAAGAATCGTGTTTTAGTGCGCATGTCTCGCAAGTCATACAGCTTAGGACGAAACCAGGAAAACACTTAGATGATGAGCTACCTTGGCACATTTTCATTTACTTACATTTAGCAATATTTAAATATACATGAGTTACAAACAGCAATAAAAGCGAATGTAGGGAAACTTTAAGATTTATATTGGAGAGAAGAAGAGTAACTTTTCATCTAAAGAAGTTTTTAGTTCAACCTGTGTGAATTATAAATATTGGAATGTCATAATATACCTACGCGAATATTATATTTTTTTAATATCTTATATTACTCTGTACGATTATCTTTCACTTTACCTTCTGTTGTAAATTTCTTGTGAAATCACAAGAAGTAGGTAGATACACAAAGGAAGCAAATGAAAACTACTCATTAAATTACGTATTCAAAGTTTAGTTAGACATATCATCCTCTTTTACAACTCTCAAGAATAATTTTCTAATTATTATCAGAATCAGAATCATTTATTTGCAGAATACATTATCTATCTAATCAAAAATCCAGTAGTGTGTTCAATAGGCGAGGAAATTAGCACTTCTAGTAAAACCTTATTCAATAATCTTCTCTGCAAATTCTGTGAAATCTATGTTCCTAGAAAAGTGATCAGATGTCGGGAAATTTGAAACTAATTTTCTACAGTTCCCAGAATTGCAGGTCTAGTATGATATTTAACTTAGATTACAAAAAGATGTGGTGAGAAAGCGGATGTAGTGACGAAAATCTAAAAAAGATGTTGAGATCATTTGCACATGTAGAGAGGATTGATAGTAGGAGATTGACGAAAGGTATATAAAAAGCTGAGTTGGTTGGGAGAGACGGTCAGAGTCGGCCTCAAAAAAAAAATACTGCAACCAATTCGCACTTTTTGAAAAAGGGATACGTTAGGTAGGAGTACCTGAACGTGTATAACGATAGTGATGAGTTAGGAGGAAGCGAGGAAAGTATGTAAGGATCGTTGCGAATGGAAATATTTAACCTCTGCCTACCCCTACGGGAGACAGGCGTGGTGATATGTATGTATGAAAACAATACTGGGCAGAACAGATGAAAAACGTACCAGAGGGAAGCCTCCAGCGAGATAGGTAGACAGCGTGAGAAGAGCTACTGGAGGCAGCATATATAATGCGGCCCGTAGTATTACCGATCGCGCACTCTGGAAACACATATACCTATGTGGTCACGATACTCAGCATTGAGGAAGCGATGAAGAAGATGTATGTATAATGTTTTCAGAAAAACAGTTTCAATGATGTGCCATTTCCTCGAACAATAAACCGGTTTGCCGCAACTGTATTAGTTGTATAATGTATGGCATTAGTTTCAGGCAGCGCTACTTTCTCGATTTTTATAAGATCCGGCCGTTCCGGGTGAAATATGAACGGGGGAGATTTATGAACGGCGCGGAGGTGGAAATTTGATTTTGCGGGATAAATCCTGAATGACCTTTTGTTTTTACCAGTTTACAAGCTATTGGAGCTTTTATCTATCGGATATTTAATTAATGTTTTGTATTTATTTGGAATTGTTAGGTCAATTCCTAAATAAAAGGTATTTCATAAATCCCAATGTGTGTGTTTTTTGGCAAATGTCATTATTGTTATGTAGAGATCTTTTACTAGAGATCTTCTCCGTGCTTACCAATTCCTTTTTATTTATTACACGTCTTTTAAAATCGTTAACTCGTCCCAAACAATCTCAATTTCGTCTTATTACTCATAGACCCCTCACTGACGAAAATCATAGCCGAGTATGCAAGAAATCAAATCGACATCTGTAAAATATTATAAATCCATAACATTTTAACTAAGATCGTTTTATAAGTAATTTGAAGACGGAACCCCTAAAACGGCTATAAACTAAAAAATGCCCAGAAGAGAAAAAAATCTGATCACACTTAAGATGACTCTATTTTAAGAGCTTTGTATAACGACCGCAGACGGAAACTCAGATATAAAACATTTATTTCCTCCGTTACGTAGAAACGTTCAGGCGTTTTATTGAACAACAAAGTATACGACATTCCTTACAGTGTAGTTCTGTACTTTTGTAAGCAATAAACACTTCAATATTAATAATCATTGAAAAGCGAACCCTAGGCTCCCACGCGAATTATTGAGGTCACAACCGAAAAAAACGCTAAGATGAGAGAAACTTACTTCTAAGTTTAATAGTGTGTCGTAGATCATATTCTCAAGTAGGCATATTTTTCACAATATGTGTTGTTTGCGTTCCCATAATGCAGATCACGGTAACGAGCCGTACCACCATGAACCGCTTATTTTTATTAAATTATATAAAAAATAAAAATGTGCTGGAAATAGAGCACTATTGTATAATTCAGGGATTAGTAGAGGAGTGATTTGTGTATTCATGCGCTTTTAAACTGTGCGGTCACATAGTTAGGTGCCAAGTCCTTTATTAGTTGCAATTGTAAGATTCTAAATTAAACTCCTTTCTATTTATACAAGGTTCATTCAAGTTCAGAATTTTTCCTCGTTGACCTAGCTCTATAAATATTTGATATCATCTCAAGCTATAAAATTTATACCTTTACACTTTCAGGCTCTACTACATATACATAGAATGATGACGTGACTTATTCCTTTCTAGCTTTGTTTTCAGTTTCATCCTCAATTAGTTGCTAGAACCTCATTGTGATCGTGATTTACTTCTCCGCTTCAAATTATATACCTAATACCCTTAAATAATCAATGCTACATTATTCTAACCAATTTGAATGAACCGTCCAACTATCATTACGACTTTATGACGCCTACTTCAAAAGTTTATTCGAAAACCAAAATAATGAGTGTTAAACAAACATATGTATATAATACTTGTATTCTAATCCGTAAAATACTAAATAAGGATGTTCATTGTAACATATCATTTACCAAAAATTCGCAAATACAAAAAAGGATCACGCGCCGTGCTAAAAACTTACATCTTATTACTCCTAGAACAAATTATGGAAAAAAATCTTTATTATATGAAGGGGCCCAAATATATAATAAATTACCATTGGACATTAAAGAAATTAAAACACAATTATTATTCAAAAAACTTCTAAAAACTCACATACAAAAAATTCCCGCTTTGCTAAGATAGACAGTGACAGTTTGCCGCATCTAGTAGTGTTGACCCCGTGTATTGCCAGCGGCTGACCGCGCAGTAGGCACGCAGATGATTGTTTGTTTGCTTTATTTATTTTGTGACTACCGCACGCTTACTTTTAATATTTTTGCAAATTTTTGTTTGTAAAGTTTTCTCAGTAACAAGTGAATGTAAATTCTTTTTATGAGAAAATAAATTTCTTAAACCAGAACTATAGAACCCTTTCACCAAGGGTTCTATAGTTGGACAAGCATATCGTAGGTTCTTATCAGGCTGACTTGCATTCAGATAGGAGCTTCAAACTAGCAAGCCATTGCGCAAAACAGAACACTTTCTCTCAAGGTTTCTCTCTCTTCAGAGGTCTATATAGTCTATAAAGATCCACGTCGGGTTGCTGAGCCAGCGGCGAAAGGAAACAAAGTTAAGAGATAATGAGTAATCTTTAGCTTGCTTGCTTGCTTGAGCCAAGCTAAAGTGGGAATGGGCTGGACATGCTTACCGCATATCGCCAGATAGATGGGCCCGACTAGCAACATTCTGGGTTCCAGAAGGCCGTAGACCGAGGGGCAGACCACGCAAGAGATGGCGGGATGATCTGGACAAATTCGAGACTGGATGGCAACAAGGGGGACCGGGACGCGTGGAAGACAAGAGGGGAGGCCTTTGCCCAGCAGTGGGACAATTAAGGCTATAAAAAAAAGAGATATCAAACAGGAAGAATGATTAGTAACGTATAAAACCTCTTTCAGATGCGACGATGGTGGAGGCGGCGCGGCGACAGGCACGGGCGGTCGGACGGCGTCGCTGCGGCTCGCAAACGGGCGGGTCGCGGCGCAGTCGGCGGAACAGCTACCCCACTCACCAGCCGACTGCGCCTCTGTGCGGATTTCCATCGACAACACAAACACGTGCTGCACAGACTCGCTCGTCACCGCCCTCGATGACGAGACCTTGCTGCTGGGTGAGTACACCAGTTTTTGAACGGGGGCTTTAGTAGACCACTTTATTCTAACTTATATCATAAGGAGATCCCGTAGGTGGAACAAGAGGTGATTACCTCCTACTGGCGGCGAACAGTTTATTAAGCTGTCATTTTGACTTCATTAGAATATATATATATTTTATCTATTTGTTAGAAGAAGAAGAAAGAAGGGAAAAATATGATTAGTTAGTTACATAGAAAAGGATAAGTATCACCTCACGAATACATATTGTGATGGTATGATGGTATACATTTCTATGTGTGGCCACTGTACACTCACATATACATATTGGAAACAAACTTTAAGAACTCTAGTACAAGTAGTTATTATCATCATTAGGAGATAATATTATAAGCATTGTTGTTATTTATTGACCGGTAACCTACATGACGTCAACTCTTTCGAATGCGATGAATTCCTTAAAAATAGCATACCCAGCGAAACCGCTATTATGGTGGAATTAGCCACCTTATTGAAGAGAGGTGTAAAGACATTTGAACGTATGTTATTTTTTTATTCGCCATATATGGGAAGAAAGTTGTGCTATTACAAAAAAACACATTTATATACATATAATTAACATTTATTATAAAAACAAAACAGACTCACGTCGGCGTAAAGTTTAGTATATGGTTCGAAACTAAACTTTTTTTGTGTACGTATTTGGTTTTATTTTTACCGAAGGGTGCTTTTATTTGTTAAATGTTAGGTATTTTTCAGATACGCAATAATAATAAAGAACTTGACCTTCAGTTACTAATCTTTTACCAATGTTAAAAAAATATTTTTTTTTATATCCTCAATTCATATAACTTTAATATGGGTGGATATTAATTGGCAGAGTGATTGTACGTACTTATTGGAATGACATAATAGAGATATTGTGATACCAACAGTGTAAAATGATCGTGCTCGCATTTATCTTCATATCTCGAAGTTTGTAGGTGGGTCTCGTCTTGGAATATATTTACGATCCTCGCATTTTACGACTGTTGTAAACCAATTTGAATTTTCTATGATGTTTCACAAAAGTAAATATTTCTACTCGTGGTTTTAGTAGACGTGAGAGAGTATATGGTTAGTTATATTTTTATATTTATTTCTCACACAGATTTATAGGAAAAATCCTGCTCATTTCTAAAGATCTTCTACAAAGTTTAGACTAATCAATCTGAATTTTATATCAATAGAAAAAATTAAAACCGTTAGCAAAAATAGAAGCTACAGCAAAAGATACTTAGATTGTGAAAATGGCGGAACAAATCTTCTGCCATACATCTACATCGAAAAAAAAACAACAAAAATATTTGAATGTAGCGAATAGTCGAATTTTGTTAATCGCCGCGTAAATAACAAGCATAATTAATGCCTCTAATGTTTACTTAGAATTTTTATATTGGCCGAAATTTTAAAATTCGAACCCTGAGACATTGACCATGAATTGAGTAGATGTGGCGCGCATGCCACTGTGGCCGCCTCGTCATTTCGGCGTGCAGTCTCTCCTCGACTCAGCCGACGCGCTGTCATGCGGACCGCTCCTAACCCTACTCCCGGAGCGATACCACGCGAGTGAAGTGTCTTCAATTGTCAATTAGCACCTGAAAGATGTCTCATAACGACTCCTCCAGTCATGTTCGTACAAATCATAGGGTGTCCATGCTTCACTAAATGTTGTCATGTATGTTGTGAAAAGTGTGTCCAGTTAACTATGCTAGTGTTTTAGAGGAACAATTAATAGGTAAATAATTAAATTGGAATGGTGTTATGCATGTTTTACTAATCGATAAAAGTGGGTTATTATGTTGTTCCTCGTATGCCAAATGGGGCAATTGAAGCAACTTTGGTGCCAAAATAAATTTAGTCGCTTTAAGATGTAGAGCATGGTGCAGTTTTATATGATGTAGATCGTGTCCTTTTGCGTAACATAACTCGAAATAAATTAAGAAATACTTACCAGATATAATAATAAGGCCAATATTCATTGGATAATTTAAATTTAGTATATTATCCACGATCTTCCTCATAATAAGATTTTAATTGGTAATTACTTGTTGACGCAAGTACTCTTAAAACTTAATTAACATATAGAGGAGTTGTAAAGTTCTTACTTGTAAATTTGATGAAATCATCAGCTAAGTACGTACTTGTTCCAGGATTAACATTTTTATAATAATTCAAGTATACTCTACTTTATTTGTCATTGCATTTAAACCTACTATGATCACTATGATTGACGCTTACATATACTTGTGTATTATCATCATCACTTATATAAATGCAGTTTGCATATAGCATACGACTTTTAGCATGAAGCTTATTATAAGCACAAACATATCTGACTGGGAATAAAACCCAAGCAAAATTTGATCCAAATTCAAAAATTCTAAAACTAAGAAAAAAGACCCAAAATAGCAGGTTTAATAATTAAATCTATATAGCTTTCTTTTCTTTACCAAAATTAAAGAGCTGTGCTGTTTTTAAGCCGAACTGACAATTTCTATATAAATTGCATTTTTTTACTTATCTTAGGAGTAAAAAGGAAACATCTGAATGCATCTATGACACAAATGTCAAAGCCTTCCGATTCAAAGCTTGTCGCTAGTAACAGATCGTTCGCATTCAAAGAAAGTAACGAAACATTTTAACATTGAAATGCATCAACTGAGCTCAACTTTGTGTCTTGAAACGACCATTTTTATAGACATATTTTTATACGGCAGTAATACATGGATTCTGAAGTAAAGAAAGAAACTGGAAGCGTTTTGAAATGTGGTGTTGGAGAAGGATGGAGAGAATCAGTTGGAAAGATAAAATAACCAATGAAGAAGTTATAAAATGTGTAGGAAAAAAAATGCTAAAATAATTGAGAACAGAAGGGAAAAATATGAGAACATTTGCTATGGCACGACAACATTATGAAAGGCAAGATAAGAGGGAGGAAGGGGAAGAGTAAGACCAAAAAGGAGTTACATATAACATATGTATCAGGATTTGAAAAGGCTTGCAGAAGATAGAAGCACCTGGAAGAGACCCCACCGACAAGAGTACGGTTAGAGTATACGAAAGGGTGCGCAAGACTTGGGACTTAAAAAATTTTTCGGAGTGAATTCGCTCGTCATATTGACATTTTTTATTGTCCCATGTTGTAGACAACATTATTAGCATTACTTTTGGTCATGTGAAGATTTTTCGTGCGACGCTTATTTTCCGAGTTTTTCCGTATTTTCGATTTCGGCAACCCAAAAGGGGGTGAGGGGATGGCGGCATTTTTCACAAATCCGACTTTATGGAGGGTCATAGGTTAGGTTATAGTTATCTTGCGACCCCCAAAAAAAGCGAGCGTTCGACTTGCGCACCCTTTGCGACACTCTGATCAAGAGTACAGCTCAAGTTCTTTTTTAAATATAACGAAATTAAATACAATAGTAGATAAGTATGTGATCACAATAAAGTAAGGCTAGCCCGCCAATGTGGAGGTTCTGGTTCATCCCCAGACAGCCACGTTGGAAAATGGTCCTTTTCAAATTAACATAATTAATTTTATAATTAATTAAATTTAACTTCCGCAAATATATTATCGTTGAGTTAGTATCCCAAAACACAAATTTTAAAAAATTTGGAGCTAGCTCTTTCTGTGTGCTCTTTCATTCATATACTACTCTGTCAAGAAAGTACCGGGAAAAGATCAATAATACAAAAATGGTTGTTATTCATCCAAATTTATTTTATCACCTTCAAAGTATGCTCCTTCAGAAACGATACACTTACGCCAACGAATAATTAATTCATTAAAACATTTTTTAAACGCTGCTTCCGGAATTGAGTTCAGTTCTCGCCGCGAATTCTCCTAAGTCTTCTACCGATTGAAAACGGGTGCCACGAAGTGGTAATTTGAGTTAAGGAAAATGAAAGAAGTCAGCTGGAGCCATATCTGGTGAATATGGTGGTTGCTGGATGGTATTTGTTGAGTGTTTGGTCAAAAATTCGTTCGCAATGATGGCCTTGTGCGAAGGCGCATTATCGCGGTGCATAAATCCAAGAATTGAGGTGGTATACTTTCTGGTCCACTGTACGTTATGAAATTAACCATGTTCCAAAAACATTGAGTGGCTTCGTGGTCCAGTGAGCGTTTTCCTCATATGCAGCCTTTGTTGTTTATGATTCATACGATATGAGCACTGCGGATCAAATACACTTCAAGGGGCAGTACCTTACCAAATATGTGTTAACTATTTTTAAGGTATATGGTGCAGATAAATTATATTATAATAAAGGGAAAGCCGTCATGACCGAATGGGCCTTCGAAATGCCATCCTCGATGGTAATGACGGACAATGGTCTGAAAGTCGGGCGAAAACACGAGAAAGAAGATCTATATACTTATATGTTTTTATTTACTTTCAATCCCCTTTAATGAAAGTGAGACACATAAGTAATAAAGCTTTCAATTTACTGACCCATAATTTGCTTCAAGCTTAGGTACAGTTTTCGTTTTCGTCAACAGGTTTTTCCATAAATTATTTTCATATTTTTTAACAAAGTTTGTATTTTCTCCATCGTGAACTTCCTATACCTATTTTAATTTCCTTCAAAGAAACATAGGCTACGGTCACCGCTTCCTATCAGATGGCTCGTATGCCTGTTTTCCTACTTAATAGTATAAAAAGAAACATATAATTTGAAGTCAAGTATTAAATTAATAAATTTGTACCAACAACAGTAATATATACATTGCTGCACTAAGAAGTTCCATATTAATTAACGTTATCCGCTGCGGTATTGGTTACGACCACTTGATTCTTGACATTGCTACATTATTTACTATTCTCGTCACGTGGCAATACGGGCTAGATGATTAATTCATGTTTATTAAACAAATTAACTATACAAGTGTAGCATTAGATACGCAACAACTAATTTTCACACTTGTGACGCCCGTGAAATGAGGCACGCCGACATTTTTGTTACGACCATATGACGTCCGTCCAAATTTTTACCAACAAAACATCGCACGCCAGTCGCAGTAACGTTTCGTTTATAAAACAAAGTCCGAGCGCTAATTTAAAGACAAAAGTAACGCGAATATAATGGACATTGAAAATGAGAAACTCTTGTTTCTCTGACAACGCGAGCCTTGAGTTTTCTTATTAATTCCATGAAGTTCTGGGTTATTTTGACGTTTTGTTTATAACTTTACTAGTCGGAGGAACTATTTATTATATACTTAGTAGATAATTTAACTGTTCTCTTTATACAAAAATCAATTGATGTTCGTTAATCTCGCTAAAACTCGAGAATGGCTGGGCCGATTTGGCTAATTTTAGTCTTGAAATATTTGTAGTTCAGGGAAGGTTTAAACAGTGAGAAAAGTGCGTTCAGGCGGTACGGAGTTTGCCGGGTTAGCTACTTAACAAATAAATGTGGCTAGTGCGAGTTGACCTCGCAACTTAGCTGGGTTTCAAATATGTAATGAAACTATAAGAAAGTAAGTTACTTTGTGTATATTATTTAAACTTAAATGATTTAAAATAATTGACGCATTTTTTTATTAATGTAATTATTATTGTTAGGAACTCCCGGCTAAAGATTATGTTTCGTAATAATAATAAAAAATAATTAGTAAAAAAAAATAACAAAATAAACATGAATGCATTCAGTACAAAATTGTATGCCAGTTACAATTTCAGCTAGATTTGTATGTAATTAGTAAATGACAGACATCCTCTAATCAGAGCCCGCATAATGTCCAACTCAATACAGACGATTAGTCAAATTAGCGATATCTCTATTAAACGTAGCCATTTGTAACTAGATTATTAGTTTGTATTACACAGTACTATTGCAATTTCAAATTACAGGTCAATTGTGAAGCTTTATAGTACAAGTGTATGATGACTGACCAGATAGTCAGACGACCACAAGAAGCTGTTGGTCGCTTCACAACCGAACATCAGGAAAATCCTGGTGGACGCTTATGTGCAACAATGGGCTGAGAACCACGGAAAAAAAAAACTATTCTTAATTATTTTATTGAATATAGGTTTTGATTTCGATAGGTATCTGTACATGACATTCACTTAACAGTAGATTTATTAAGTAGCAGATCAAAGACTTCAAAGTTACTTGATAGTTTGGCGTTATCTTCTAAACAGCTCTCATTGGCTTTTAGTTTAGCCACAAATAGATACTTCTGAAATCTCCACGGACAGCTTGAATCCTTAATTCCCTATTTCGATTTCACAGAAATAGAACCACAGTGTGTGGACTCATTGAGGAAGTGCGTCCCGCAATTTCTAATTCTATGAAATAATGCTAAAAAAATATATCATGCTACCAAATAAACAAATCTATCAATCTATGCTTATGTTTATTCCTATATTACCCATCTTTATATACTTGCTAGCAGTTCCTTTAAAAACTATACTTTTAAAATAGGTTTGATAAACAACGCCAAATAGTTTACTAAAATTCTTTCTAGAGGTAAAACTAAGATTGAATTCCAGCGATTCTGCGTTGAATACAACTAGAAAAAAAAACTCTACGATAGAGAAAGTAGTTTTACATTTTACTCGAAAATAAAACTTACTTACCTATATAAAATGTAAAAAATCGCGCGTGGCAATTTTTATTTATTTATTATTTTTTTAATTCAAATTCAGTCAAAAATTAAACGCTTTGTTTTGTTTATAGAATACAGTGCAATGCACAAAGAGTTTATTAATAGCGTCTTGCTTTCAAAAGTAAGTAAATAAAAAGCTCAGCAAACTTTGGCTGCAGTTAATTCGAGCGTAATTTCTTCATCCACATTCTACGTCATAAATTGCATCAGTTAACCTTCCGTTTATAAATTACACTTACTTATAGGATTTTAAAAATATAAGGAAAACCGCGACATCCCCCCTATTATTATAAATGCTAAGTTTGTATATATTATTATATTTTTTAGTATCTATTTGTTAGCTCTTCTCGCTTTATCTATTGAACCAATCTTCTCGAAATTTTTCGTGCGCATAGATAGTAGTGCAAATAAAAAGTATTGTTCCACGCAAGTAAAGCTGTAGGAAAAAGCTAAAGAGTCAAAACCGCGTGCTGTGGTTTCCCTAATTTTTATTTCAACAGGATTGCTATTATAACATAGCAAAAAAATATATTAGGTAATTGTGATAATATATATTATACAGTTTTGAGTCAACGTGACGATAACAACAATCATTAATTATGAGTAACTAGCGAAATTATGAAAACACTCATATTTTATCAGCGCATTATTTTAAAATAAATAATACATCTAATTACACAAATAAAATTGGAGTGTATGTTTGTAATATTTATAAAAACCGCTTTTTATTAAATGCATTTGGATGTATACACGGTACATATATATACCAAAATAGTATTTTTTTTTGTATTTTTGTTTCTAATATCTATAGAAGTTAGTATTTATCTAGGTAGGTCTGTTATCTTCTTTCTTTATCTTAGGCTGTCAAGCTAAAAACCCAACTACTTTTTGTAACATTTATTTCATACGTATTCTATATTATTTAGACTAGCTGCGCCCGCGACTTCGTCCGCGTGGAATTTAACAAAAAACTGAGTTCAGTTTAAAAAGTCTAAAATTAAAGTAGCTTAAGGTACTCCTTATCACATCATCTATCAGCTAGTGGACCCGTCAAAATCAGTCCAGCCGTTTCGATTAGCTGCAACAGACAGATAGACAGACTCTCGCATTTATAATATTAGTATAGAAGTGTGGATATGGAACTAAAGGTTCTATGTTGAATACGATTTTTTCATAAAAAATGAGCCTCAGACCTCGGTTGTTTATCGACGAATCTGCACTAGATTCCTAAAGTTACCGCAGATCGCGTGACCCAAACGTCGAAACACGGGCCAAGGTTGCTGAGGTTATCGCCGATCTATGTATTTATAGAACTCTTTTAAATATATCTCTGAAATAATAATTATTTTTTATTATCTTCTGAATATTATCGTCTGTCTCTTGATGATGATAGATCATTGGCTAAAATGTGATTTTTCATTATATTTTTCAAGCATAAATATCATTTTTTTACAAATATGTACTTCACTCTTAATTTGTTTAATGAACTTAATAGTTTTATCAAAAACTAGATATTCTTACTTGCTGCTAAATAAAAAATACACAAATTACTTTAACAGAATAACTATTCTCTGAAAAACACATTTTAGTAAATTAAGAGTTTAAGTAAATATCTTACATTAACAGATCATTAACAAATTTTTAATTATCTGCAGCTTTACTGTACAGCCAACAGCACATCAAGGTACTCAAATTCATTGGAAAATAGCTATAAATACTATCGAATAAAGATCAAAATTAACTGACATTGAGTATACTATACTAGGGCAAGCTAGTTACCGTGTGACCGCTTGACTTCTTTAATTACAATGTAGATTAAGTATTTTTAAATTGGGTAAGGGACGTTAGCTTGTTCTCAGTTGTTAACCTTCTGATATATTTAAACATCGAATTTCGACTAACTGACCGTTTTACATAGTATATGATGGAATTATTGTGTAACATAATTTTGGACATTTATAGACAGAAAGAAAAAATGTACAAAGATATCTATCTCAGTTATAAATAACCGAAGTTTAATGAAGCTAGTCATAAGACTACTAGATACTAGGCAGACTACTAAAATACTAGAAGTATTAGTTTTTTTTTAATCTGATGAAACAGATTGAAATAGAAATCTACGTCTTAAAAACTAGAACTAGTTTTGTTATACATAATAGTGTACTTAATTTGCTTTGTATAAAAGAAAACAACTTTTTCAATAAAATCAATCCGAAAAAAATAAGTAAGTATCAAATAGTCTTACTACAAAACAAAATCTAATAAGACAAAATGTTTTGATTCTGAAAGATCATTACACGAAACTTTGCAAGCTCATCGCAGACTCGTTAGACTTTATAAGCTTTGCCCTTCTGAAAAAGTTTTTGGTCATAAAGGATTGTGTCTTTTTAAATTTACAGTTAGATCATTAATTAGACATACGAGAACTTCCTGCTTTGTAACTTGAATACTAAAATTAACATGTCGGTATCAAGCAACTTTCTTAGATATCTAACTTTCTATTTGTGTATCGCAAATGAATTTTATTACAAAAAGTCACCCACACAAGCTAACTCTGTACTTACGTCACTAATGCATTTACCATTCACATTTATTCTCATCCATGTATCAAACATGTGTTTTGGTTTGTCTAAAGGTTTTTGCACACCGCGCCAGTAACACCTATGATCTATATACTCTAATCTACAGAGCACAGGCATCATAATAAGATAACATAATAACATGTTTCTGCCATTAAGGGAGAATGTTTTTTTTATAAGTAGTTTAAAAACTTTGAGTTTAGTTTAATCTGTGTGAATAAGGCTATCTGCTCTGTTGCCATAAGATATTGAAATTAAGTTTTGCCTTAACCATCTATATACCTCTTTGTTTGTTTACTGTAAGAAAAATCGAAAATATTTTTAAATCATAGAATTAAAAAAATTGCCTAAGCGCGCGTGATTTCCAAATTCTATGTTTTAAATAAACGCTACTCAACAAAGATTGAATAAGAATATTTTTTCTTTAGTGGTACGAACACAATAAAACAATGATCTAATGTGATCACTTGCGTTGCCACTAATGAAACTTGCCTCGTGCGTTAGCTCCTTTATATATTCTTGGATGAATAAATTAAAAACTTAAATTAATTCTGTTTAGTATTCAATTCAGTACCAATCCAGATTTGAAAGAAGCATGACGTGTACACACATCGAATCAATTTTCGTTGAGTGGTGTTTTTTGAAACGAAAAAGTTGATAAGTAATTATGAAGTTTGGTGCAAAGAACATGAAGCTCAGAATAATTGTGGCTAAAACGTTTGGATCTAGCGTGGATGCTTATTCCCCAAGTAAGAAGTTAATACTCTTTCTCTTTACATATTAAGAAAAAAAGTACATAAACATATAATATACAATGATACAACCTAGGAGCTTTCATTGAATCTACACCATATCATTCTGCAATTTATTAAGTACAGTTTTTTAGCCTATATCGACGAGCCTTATTATTGCTAAGTGACTTTTAGTTTAATAAACTTGTGGTTTTGTCTCCTGTAAGACGTTTAAATTTATTTTTATGGTGTTTATATTATGGTATTTATTATTATTATTATTATGGTATTTTAAATTTAGTTTTATGGACGGTTTGATCATATGTTTTCCATTTGATTTATATTTATTTACTTAACTTTTACTAACTTTAACTTACAATAAATTTATGTAAATAGTAACCACTGTACTTTTTATGTTTTGGCACACAGAAATGCCATTTTTGACCTTAGTTTTTGACAAACCTTTCATTATACTTTCAACTAGTTTCTCTCTCGTTTAAAGTGGTTTTTTGTTTGCATCCCAACTATATAATGTATTTATTTGTCACCCACGGTACGTGGCACTTTAAGGTATTTTTGTTTGAAAATTAAAATACTTACATGTCTGCCAGAAATTATGAATGGATTGCTTTTGGGTTTTAAAATCCTATATAAATACTCGCTTACCTTGTTATCCCATTCGTATTACGTATATTCTTTACAAACTTAAGACTAATTTCAAGCAAAAACAGACCCCTATAGTATTTCACTTCACATGTCTACCAAATGTTGCAACGTGCTTTACTTTAGCCGCTATCGATGTTAGTTCAAAAAAAGTTGGGATTGGTGAAATCCCTACAGAAGGTCGACATTTCTATAGAAATACTTTGACAAATGAGGCCCTGCCATTAGACCACACTAGCGGTACGGTCAGCAACATGCAAATAGGATTGCCAAACATACATCTTTTTGACGTGACAACGTCTTAAATTAGGTTGCGGCTGGGAGTCACTTATGAAAAAGTGTAACGCTCGGTAACGTTACGATGAGTCACCGAACGAGAGAGAGGCCCGCCGAATGCCTTGCGTCTCTCTCCCACTCAACTATGATCGGTCTGCCGCGCGCGGCAGACCGCGCGCGGCAGATTATATTCATATCAATAAATATTCTACCGAGAAAAAGACGTTGTCACGTAAAATCTTCGCCCGTAAAACCGACTTTACAGGCAACCATTTTTTTTTTTTTTTACATAAACATTTCATCATGTCTATAAATAATTACTTTATTTACCAATAAATACAATTGTTTAAATACTGTTAGCTTTTCCAATTGTACTTAAGTATACTACTGTCAATATGGTTATATAACTCTGAATAAAAATTGTATTCTTGAATCATACTTAAAAATTTATTTTGTACTTCTGTTTTTAATTGATGCTTTTGTATTTACTTACTTTTTGACGTGACAACGTCTTAAATTAGGTTGCGGCTGGGAGTCACTTATGAAAAAGTGTAACGCTCGGTAACGTTACGATGAGTCACCGAACGAGAGAGAGGCCCGCCGAATGCCTTGCGTCTCTCTCCCACTCAACTATGATCGGTCTGCCGCGCGCGGCAGACCGCGCGCGGCAGATTATATTCATATCAATAAATATTCTACCGAGAAAAAGACGTTGTCACGTAAAATCTTCGCCCGTAAAACCGACTTAACAGGCAACCATTTTTTTTTGGTTACAATAAAGTTATTACAAACAAACAAATAATATTTAATCAACCTGCATTGTAGGCAAACTAACTATAATGTATCCCATTGCTTTACATATGGATACTATAAATAACCCGATCTTACTCATCGTGCGATCGTGTATCCTCATTTTTTGCTTACTTACAAACTTTCCAAGAAAATACTGTTACAAATTCAACTGATCAGCAGGACCGCAGGTATTTGGATTCAAACAATCATGTAAAACATTATGTAAAATAGTATATTATGCACTTACTTACTAAAACATATTAACTATATGTGCAATAGTGAATCCACTTATGAATGAATCAGCCAAAACTACGTGTGTCGAGTTTTGCAGTAAGTAATATTGGTCCGATCGTAGGTCGTCTATTGATTTCTTTGACCTTTTTCTGCCCAAAGCTTGCGTGACGTTTACACATTTCCCGAAAAATCTTTTAATGTTATAAACATATGTGGATATTTGGAAGTGAGATTATCTCTTTAAGTTCTAGTTTTATATATTTATTTAAAAGTCGATGACTGTACAGCTTTGCATTTCTTGTTTAATTTATTTTATACTAGCTGTTTCCCGCGGCTTCGCCCCGCGTGGGACTCGGTTATATCGCGCCCAAAAGTAGCCTATGTTTGACCTCAGGTCGTTAACTACATCACTACCAAATTTCATCACAATCGGTCTTGCAGTTTAGCCGTGAAGAGGTGACAGACAGACAGACAGACTTTCGCATTTATAATATTAGTATGGACTAGCGACCCGCCTAGCTTCGCATGGGCATAAATACCTTCCTCTTGAATCACTCTATCTATTAAAAAACCGCATCAAAATCCGTTGCGTAGTTTTAAGATTTAAGCATACATAGGGACATGGGACAGAGAAAGCAACTTTGTTTTATACTATGTAGTGATATTACTTTCATAACTTTATCGTAAAATATAAACTTATAAAAAGCCATATATATCCCAATATCTTTGATTTCTTTAATCGTTTCAGAAAACTACTGATACTTCGTAATTCTAACCTAGTATTTTTTTTATTTCTTGTTTTGCATTAGAATCTGGTGTCGACCCAATAAAATATCTCATCATCGATCTCGGCATCGATTTTAATTTTAACGACTTACTCAGAATAAAAGAGCAAATATTTATTATATATAGTTGACAAAAACACATACATCCACCATCTTTATCATTCTTGTGAAACTGATCACCACGTTTAATATTATTATCTGCTCTACCACATAATACGTTTCCAATGTCCATAATAAAGCGAGATTTTGCTTATTAACGTCTTATTTCTAGTATCAAGAACCCATACAGCGGTAAACTAATTCATAGTGCTGTAAAAGCAATCACATAGTACTGAAACTGATCGTTTAACAATCGCATTAGTATGCACGAACCGACACAACACAATCGTTTTTCGATAGAGCAACTGAGCGGTGTAACGAGCGAGCTATATGAAACTATATGTCCCCTTTGCAAAGCTGTTACACTTTGTTAGAGCTCGGAACTGGACGGTAGAAAGGAAAATGGAATTAAGTATTTCTTGTGATCAAGTATGCTTTCATGTCTTAGCTTAGCGGGATAGACTTACAGGTATTTAACTTGCGATTCAGCCCCTATAGTGAGCTTGGGGATGGTATACATATTCAAGGCGGAGTTTTGAAATAGTATTACGTTTGCTTAAAATGAACAATTTGATAGTGTAGAACCTATAAAATTAATCGAATCAGTTTGTCAAGGAACAACGTCAAAAGATGTATAGGATTAGTTAGATTAGTACCACAATAATATACAACAAATGTAGATATTAATAGCAGCATGAAATTGCAACTCCCTTCTTGTACCATACAACATCGACCCATCTTAAGTTTGGCCTCCCCCTGCCGCCTATATATATGATACTTCGGAAGTAATCATGATATTAATAAATGATACCTAATAGGTAACGCCAATATTCATAATCTTGAACTCTAAAGGTAAAGTTCATTGCAAAGGTTAAAACCTTGGAAAAGTCTTGACTGGAATTATGCACTTATTTCAATACAATATATTATTTGTAATTTCTTACAATTTTGTAATTTCTACTACATTATTTATAAAACTATTTTGTCATAATTAATTTAAAACCTTACAAAAATAGTGCCTTTAAAAATAATGTACAATTTTTTTTTTTCAACTTTAAAATTTTCAAAATTTTGTTAGTTATTTTGTTGTAAAATTACAAGAATATGAAAGCATTCAAGACAACAATTAAGTACTTTTGCATTTTTTGGCTTGTTCATGGAATAATTAAAATAAAATATACTAATACAAAAACATATAGGGTCGATACAAATTTTATTGCACTTAATAGAAAGCAAAAATATTCTACTTTGATATGTAGGATATAGATAACTCAAAGCCGTTGATTTCTTGAATATAAATTAATGACATTGCTATTTAAACTTCACTGATCAAACTAAGGGATGGGGTCTTGTCAATTTGCCTGGACTGTGAACCCAACCCAAGTCGAGAATTAAGCGGTTCATGTAAAATAAGTAAGATTACCAAGTCAAATCCAACCAGACCCAAACAACCCCTATTTGTTTTCAAACACATAAAAACTTGTAATAGAATACTACATGACAAATTTTAAATGTCTTATCAAGGACATTCATTAAACAAGTCTGAACTTGAAAATAAAAAAATATATCGAATAACTTTGCATGTGTTATCATCTACAACTAAAGTGATTTGTTAGCTAAATGTACTATTTTTGTTTTAGTAATCTAAATCAAATAATTTTTTTTATGTTTTATTTCCTAACGTATATTCCGCTAATGTGTTTCCCAGAATTCCTTTAAATGCGCGTGTTACGGAAACCCAAATCAAATGCCTAAAAATACATGTTTATAAGCTATTGTGTTGCATTCTCAACAAAATTAGCTTGCCGTCATGGAATACAGATGATTTTCATTCAAACGTAAACATTTGAAACACGGTGCTATTTCTGAAACTACTCGACATCAAGCCGAGCATCAATGGAGAATATTAAAGGATGACAGGTACCAGGCGCACATGGGAGTGCACGCCTGAATTTATTGAAAATCTTGAGATACTGCGAACATAGGTCAATTATTTATGAAAAGTCAGGTCGTAAAAACAAGGCTTTCACGAAAATTAAAATCTATCCTTTCCTATTCTCTCTCATTCTCTTCATTATTAAAGTGATCTAATGCGCATACTGTACCTGATTTTTGTTTACTTCAGAGCTTGGAGGTTACTTTTGTCGTTCTTTTGTTCATTTTCTGTTTTTTATATTTTTGATCGGATATTATTTGCAAACGGATGTCAAAGTTGGCTCATTTTATAGCACTGGATTAGCTTTTCGACTATTTTCAATTTCCTGGGTTATGAGACCATTTGCACAAGAAAACGGTCAAGCGTCTTCACTCTTTCTGTCTGCCGGATCCTGGCAGAGGTGGTATAGCCAGCAATTTGTTCCCCACGTAATTTATAAATAGATGCATGTAAACTAAATTTTGAAACTAACTCTACATGTGTGATATGTTTAGAAACCTTACTAGGTACGTCTTGAAATATGAAACTAAAATTCGGCGAGACATGACCTATAAAGCGGATTTCCGCGGATTCCGCTAAGGTTTGTGTAAATAAAAAAAAAAATCATTTGGTGTATTAACATTTCAACATCAGTATTCTAATGATTAATCGATAACATAAGTCAGGGCTTACACGTGGTTAGCATTGACACTTACCAAGATAAATATCTAAGGTCAAATGCGTGAATGACCTTTTTTGCTGTTTTCATACTTGGGAATATAACCTAAGAAGGACATTGGGATATCTAGAGTACCACTTAATCTGTCTATGGAGAAAAATAATATTGATAAGACATTTTTTAAGCAAGTATATATGTCATATTAGCATATGCAGGCCTATAGACCGGTCTTCATTTATCTAGTATCTTTCTATAATATAAACTGAATACTGATTATGCAGAGCAACAGAATAAGCCTGCGTTTACCTGGTGACCTCATTCAGGTTCCGGTGAATATTTGAACTGGTACACGGTGCGGGCCAGTTATTGACTCGTAAAATGTTTCTCACACCTGAGTTTCGTATTTATGATCGAAACGCGTTACGATTCTTACGACACATCACTCGTAAGTACTTCAATGTTAAGTGGCCATTGGTTACTTATGCCCGAATACTCAAACGCTACTCAATTTTGAGAGCTGTTCAAGTATCATGCTGTCACTGTCATATCATTAACGTTCAGCGCGACAGCATGATACTTGAGCAGCTCTCAAAATTGAGCAGCGTTTGAATATTCGGGCGTGAGTATATTTTTTTATTTTTCCAAGCAAGTTGTAAATGTATGTGCCTTGTTAGTAGACTCACAGCTTGGCATTTTGAAATGCGTTTGTTGCCTAGACTTTTTCATTTTTGATTTTTCCATCAAAATCAAAAATTTTATCGTGCTTTCAAAATAAGTTCTGTTATGAAACTTATTTTTTGTTCACTTTTTTCTATAAACTATGACCTACGTATTATTCTTATTATCTTTATTCCCCCTCTAACTTTCTCAATGGTTCAATAATGTATAAACTATCAGTTAAAGACTCACTAACATATCTACAATAGATAAAAAATTAAAATCCCAAATGGTGTCTTGAAAATTTTATACTCTTGAATATTGTGAAGCTAACCAAAACTCTTAGGTAAAGTATGTCAGGTATGGTATATATATGGTAGTCAAACTATTAGGTAAAAGTTATATTGAAATTTTACCTAATAATATCAAGAAGGTACACCGGTCGTCAAAATGTTAATTGTTATTGAGTTGTAAAATGTTACTTACACCTGGCCTTTAGATTTATGTATTTAGGTACAAGGCGATGGGATAAGTTAAGTACTTACTTTGATATAAATTGGCTTTTTCACTGTTCCTTGGTATAATAGAGATTCGGGATCCTCAAACAGCAGTTATGAGCATAAGTTCGCTACATTTACTTGCTGTTTATTAATGTTATTATTTTTGGCTTTTTATTGAAATGGTAACTTTCTAATTGAAAAATTGGCTGTGACAGACGGACGGACGGACAGACAGACACACGAGTGATCCTATAAGGGTTCCGTTTGTACGGAACCCTAAAAATCAACAAGATTTTTGATTTATTAATAGCGTACCCTGGGCTCTGAAGCGTAAGCTGAAGATGCGACCGGGAAACGGACTCGGACAAAATAGAATCAACAAGATTTTTGATGTAGAACTATGCAGTCCTTCATCAGAAAGCTTGTGCAAGCTTCTGATTTGAACATTTTGCTATACAATATAATAATAAGGTGAATTTTGAAAAAAAAATACTATTTTAGACCCGGATCACACAAGTAGATTTTCATAACCTATAATAATTATTTAAGTAGTCAATTAAGCAGTTCCTATTTTCTCATAGTATTTATAGTGTAATATCTTTATAAAATAATTTTAATATGATACAACTAGCTATACCCTGCGGTTTCATCCGCCCAATCTAAAATGATGAAAGTAGAAAGTATTTCAATACAAAATCCTGACTCTCGCTAGCGTCAGTTTACAATAGTAAAGACATACGAGTTTCGGAGGCTGGTTGCGTCATAAGGGTATGATCTACGGCCACGGTCACCGCACCAGATAAATCTGCCACCAAGCAGCGCACCACAAGTGCCTACCTACTACATACTGGTATAGATTATAGTATTAGACCCAGTCTCAGTATATGTCAATTAAATTACCGCGGACAATTGCTTGAATTGAAAATACTCGCTATGCGGAAGATGGAACTTTAACTGTAATAAAAGAGATGGTCATCTGCTGGGTCCTAAATTCAAAATCTATAATTTTGTATTTTGTTTTACAATACAATAAAATACATAAATAAATAAATAAAATAACATAAAACAGCTTTACTTAAAAGGCGGACTTATCGCAAAAGCAATCTCTTAAGTCAACCGTAGGTTATAAAATGTGTCAACTTATCCGTTCATCAATGAAATTGCCATCGATAATTTCATTATCAGAATCAGCACCAGAATCATTTATTTTTCTAGAATACATGAATAAATCCATACTTCCATACTTAATGTTATAAAATGCGAAAGTCTGTCTGCCTGTCCTTGACTATATCCACACTAAATTTCATCGAAATTGGTCCAGCTATAATAATAAGTATGGAAGTATGGATACATCCGTTATTTAAATCGTGTCAAAAGGTAACCTCATGTCCTTTATTCAAGATTTCATCTATTTCTGTAGCAAATATCATTAATATTCTCTACAACATTTATTTCCCAACACATAAAATTCAAACAGGAAACAGTATAATACCTACTACAATTAGTGCTTCAGTAAGGCGTGAAAAGTTTAAATTGCCGAACTAAATAACTTTCGCATTTATAATATAAGATCAATAGAAACATCACAGTTTCGCAACACCGTTACACAAAAGCTAATATAAACCTTACAAGAATAATATTTAGGATCCGGCGGCCTTCAAACAAAATGTGTTTCTGATTGACGATTGAATCAAAAAATAGCGAGAACAGTAGCCATTATGGTTTAAAATAGAATACTTATTCATCAGGAATTCATTCTGTAGATGATTGATTTCATTGGTCATTCAAAGAAAATCTTAACATTTGCATTTACCAAATGTCTGTTATTATTTTCTTTGTGTAGTCTAGCAATCTACTTGCAAAATATTTTAAAGAAACTTATGGAATAAGTAGAGTTTCATTTAAACGAAGCCATTCTTCTGCATACTGCTGAGCATTAGTAGTAAGTACTATTAAGTATTCTGTGGCATTAGTAGCCTCTCTTCGAGTAAATCATGTATTAGGCAAATAGTACTTATTCGAAAATGAGAACTCAAAACGCCACGCTGCTAATTAATGAATTACTAACCGTACTTATTGAGTTGCCTAGACATATATTTCTAAGTAGATCTGTATATGTTTACGCATACGGACAGAAAATAAATATTATTTTTATTTATGGTTAAAACATGTGTTTTACAGTACATCTCTTTCTCTTGTTAGCAAGTCGATTCTAGCGAATTTATATTTGTAAGGACCAGAACTCTGCCACTGACAAAGCGTTTTTGATACAAATAAATTATGTATATTTCTAAAACAACAAGATTCATATTCCAAAAAACCCAGTTACGATAGATAGCATATCAGCGAAACTCGACGAATCTGAGAATTTTGACCGCAACTTTTATCCTCGATAGTTGAGGAAAAATTATCGATGACTAATCGGATAGGGGCTTGTTCAAAATTATATCTACCGACCTCTACACTAAAATATTTAAAAACTATACAACTACTGTGTATATAAGATTAGTTCCACTCATCACCTAAACTTTGATTCAAAAGGCAGACAGTTTCGCACGCCTTTTAGTTTTCGTAACTCAATAAAAATAATAGAATTATTCCGTCAATACCATTACGTTGAAAAACGTTGCGTAAGTGTTGACGTAACATGTCATCATCCTATGATACTAATGTGATTTGAAACGGAGTGTGGATGGATACCAGCTTCATTGCGTCTTAATCGGAGCGTACGGAACGTGAGACTTTACAGCTGCAAATCCATACTTCCATATCCATATCCATACTATCCATACTAATATTATAAATGCGAAAGTCTGTCTGTCTGTCTGTTTGTCTGTCTGTCTGTCTGTCTGTCTGTCTGTCACCTCTTCACGGCTAAACTGCTGGACCGATTGTGATAAAATTTGGTAGGGATGTAGTTAACGACCTGAGGTCAAACATAGGCTACTTTTGGGCGCGATATAACCGAGTCCCACGCGGGGCGAAGCCGCGGGGAACAGCTAGTTACTTATATTCTGAGAAGCGACGGTCGAACATCGAAGAGCCGCAGAGCGACCACATATACTTATTAGTTCTCAGATTCGTCAAAAACAAATATAACCTATGTAAACGTTGTCTTTCAATCTTGTATTAAGGGCCGAGGTAAAAAATCAGTTGATTAATATTTACTTCTGTAATTTATTTATGTGTCGTTTAGCTTGAAATACCTATACAATTATTTCAAATATTATTATTTTCAGAACATTAACCTACCAGTAGTTAGTTATAAAAGTTTATGAGTGCGAAGCTTTTTCAAATTTTCTGCTTTGTCTAATGGTTGACTGGTAGAGAATGACATACGGCATTAAGTCAACCATTTGTACACTTAATTTTTAATTTGTGCAATAAAGTTTTAAATAAATAGATATGTATGTATGATGTAAAAGTGGCTGAAGCAAAGTTTTGCTCAGAGCAAAACTTTGCTTCAGCCACTTTTACACTTTACACTTTTAATCAATAAGCAACATATTAAAACGTTATTCAACATAATTAAGTATAATATAAGAGTCGCTCTTCGTGCAACTTCTAAACCTCACAAGGTATTTTGATGCAAAGCGGGGGCGGGTCACTATTCTAGCTACGTTCAGCGCAGCCCTAGCCTTCCAACATTTGTCCTGGTTGCAATATACTGTAAAGTCCAGGTTGCTTAATCTGCTCCTGTTCTAAAATCATGAATTTTGCATCGACGCCAGAGTTCATTCATTAGTCAAAGATAAATGAGCGAAGGGCATTGACGGCCAAGGGCCAGGGTGGAGTGTTCACGGATCGCCGACCTTTTATCTCGGGTTCATTGACAAATTGGGCGGAAGAGTTTGAGGTCGGCAATCAATATTCACGATATCAATAAAAAAAAACGATATAAGCCGTTATTTCTGTGTAATCGGACGATATGTTAAAATTACATAATAACAATTTTTTAAAGATCAATCATTCATTACAGCCCTATTTTTGCATATTACTGAGCATTAGGCCTCCCTTAATTTATGCCAAATTGGATCTTAGGCATTCGAAGAGGAACACTTAAAAAGCCATACAGTGGCAATTAACATTAGCTAGGACTATACAAGCACATATACCTAACATCCAAAGGTTACCCGTGCGAATTATTCGCGAAACCGCGGGAAAAGGCTTGTTAATTCATAAATTAACCATAATCATCAATTTCATTCATACAAAACTATTGACGGACAAAGAATATTAACCAATCGAATTTGAATAAATTAAAATGAACATTGAACTTGAACTCACAGACAATAGTAAAGAAACCGATATCTCGTGAATCAGTACTAGTGCTAATTGTTTTCGTGATTGCCAGCAACTTGCACATAGCGGGAAGAAAAATTATCATCTTTGTCGGTCAATAAACTCAGTCCTTTTCTATACCTACACGCGAATGTCTGTCATCTGTAAGCCACTAGTTGGCAGCGCGCTAGTGAAACTGACAAGGTATCATGCGCGTAAATAGGCTACGGTGATCGCGCGCCCATCTTTCGCGGGCCGTATGCCGTATGTCTGCCAACATCCATATTTTCCATACTAATATTATAAATGCGAAAGTCTGTCTATCTGTGACGCTTTCACGGCTGAACAAAATTTAATATGAATATATTTTGGTACCAGGGGTCATACATAAGCTACTTTTGGGCGATGCAAAAAATTGTAATCGTCGAGCCCGAACGTCTTTCTATCTTCTTTTTTTGCATACTTATTAAGTTTTTTTTTTATTGTCGTTTATGTAATATTGGTGATTATGGCGGCAGTGATTCATACTGGAGTAGGTGAAAATACTCACACGACACTTAGTACTTACTGGGTAAAATATAATATTATGAATATTACCAATTAGTTAGATAAACACACGTAACTGTAAAAGTTACTGCAGAGTAAAAGCTAAAATAGCTTTGAAAATAAATTTCAACCAATATTATATTCTGTCATTGCTCTTTAACGTTCTTTTCAATCCTACTTCTCCTAAGTACCCAACTCTAAACATACCACATTTCTCCTCACAGTCTTATTCCAAATCCTTTTCGGTTATGGCTGCCAGACTATGGAATTCTCTACCAGCTGATGTAAGAATGGCTAGTAATCTGAATTCCTTCAAATCTAAACTTATAAAATCACATCTAGTTACTTCAGATAATTAATTGAGTATCCTTCAGAAATTTTATAATTTATATATATATATATATATATATATATATATATATATATATATATATATATATATATATATATATATATATATATATATATATATATATATATATATATATATAGTTTATATTATGTATGTAGGTACCTATTTATTTAGCAAATATTTATGTAAGTGTATTATTGTGACTGATTATGTATGTAGTTGTCTATAAATGTTTATGTTCATTTCATATCCTTTATGTCTTTGCTAGTCTTTGTTTGCACTTCTACTCTTTTCTTGTGCATTTTCTTTCGTCATTCGCCGGTTGACTGTAAGAGATCCCATCCTGGGATAAGTCCGCCATTGTCTTCTTATTTTAATATTGTTCCTTTTACTATGTATTTTAAAGCAATAAAGATATTACAAACAAACAAACATAATCCAAAAGTAACTATGTGTATGCATCCACTAAATCCGTCTATTTACTTGAAACTTTTATTTTTGTACTTAAAGGCCCACTAAATGAAATTTCTATATATAAAAGAAAGTCGTGTTAGTTACACTATTTATAACACAAGAACGGCTGAACTGATTTAGCTGAAAATTGGTGGGGAGGTAGCTTAGAACCAGGAAAAGGATATAGGGTACCTTTCATCCTGGGAAAAATCACTGTACCCGAGGGAAGTTCAGCGGGTGAAGCTGCGGGCAAAAGCTGGTTATAAATAAATTGCGGAATAACAATATCTCTAACAACCGCGTAACTCACAAAACAAATATAGTTGCAGACATCTAAATATCCCATTGATATTAAAAACAGAAGCATTAAAACTTCTAAACAGACTTAATACACATCGCACGAAATAAACATAACTCACTATCATTATACCCGCAAAAACAATTACCTTTATATTATGCCAATCATAATTATGAACATTTACAAAATAGTTATATTAATACTGACGTGGCAATGAAGACGTTATTTTATAAATATAGTTTCACATACAATATTACGAAGAAGCGTTGCGTTACGGCTATAAAATTATATTATGTCTTAAACAATGCTGATCTATTGAAGTCTTCGCTACTTATTGATTTCCTGAGTTTCAATACTATTGTAGGTAATTGGTAATAAGTAACCCTAACAAAGAAACAATAAGATTCTATACAAGAGTTTAATCAACAATTTTCCTTAGTTTCAGAACCACCAGCTTCCTGCGGGAAGTCAAGGAATATTTACAAAATAATTAATGATTATTAATAGGTACCTATATGATATTTCACACCATAGAGTGCATTTCTTAATTTTTTCTTGCCTGGCCTCATCAGCCACCTGCACTCTTAGAGACAAGTCAGTAGCTTTTTTCGGTGGCGGAATTTTGGTCTTTACAAATATAATTTTCCAATTCTTAAGAATAAAAAGAAAATGATATTATTTTCTGTTGGATTTTCGTCTATCTCATAGAAAAAGATTTTTTTGATATTCCAGCTTTGGCGCATTTAGCCTAATTTTCGAAATGGCATTTGGATTAAATCTCAATTGCAAGTTTTGTGTCTGTGAAATTATTAAATTTTAAACAGTTTTGTATTGCTTGAAAATTAATAATTTGAAATAAATCAAAGTTTTTAAGGTCAAACTCTTTTGTCTCGTTGTTTTTTGCCAATAAGGAAACAGAAAATATTAACGTTGAGAAGTGAATTCCCATTTAACAAAACTTGATCCCAGAAGCAAATAATAATGATGTCGATTGTGTTCTTCTCAGTATGATTAAAAGTGATTATTTTTTTGAGGATTTGATAGATATAATGATTTTCAATAAGTACGTAGTTTTACATAGTCTTGCTTATTTTAAGTACACATATTTGCTTATTACCACATGTCACCTCAATAATAATTAAGAACTCAGTTACGTTTATGTACTTTGGTTTTACTACTGCGTGGGATGAAATTATAAAATTAAATATACATGAGTTTTGTATGTTTGTACCTGTATAAAGAATAATTCACAAGTGCCTGTTTTATTACCTACTCCATAGGCCTAGTTAATATTTTTCGTGTTTTATAACTTTACGAACATGACTTGAAACTTTAAGTATGTTCAAAATTATTCCACGACATGGATAAACAAACTACATAGATGTTAGTTAGATGTCAGTTAAAAACATTTTTTAAAGCCGCCACTACTAGTATAATTAAACGAGTAGACACAATTTATTTATCTCAATAAACTATTGTAGAATAGTAACGGACAGAATTTTCTGAGATCAAAATATGAAAGGTACAAAAAAATTCTCTGGCTCCTTCGTTCAGTCAATCGATGATTTTGACAATGTCATGGTTAAAAGCACAGTGTATCAACACTTCTTTACTTACATTACTTTGTGTCAGATTTGCCATATTCATGAGCTCCACTACTAGTGACCACTTACAGAGTCAGTTCAGTGGGCTACTATGCAAATGTCACTCTTATGAATACATTTGGGTTGTTAAAGATTTTCACTGCTGTCGTGTCCTAGTTATTTTCAACTGTTGGATTGAATAAGTGGATAGATTTTTCATTTTTTATTTTTATTATTTTAATTATTTTAATTATTTACCAAAATTACATTTATGTTCATTTGAAGCCACTCTCATTTCTTAATTAAACCATACTATAGTGATGTAAATACGAGTAGGAGTACTGTAATGATAGAAGTAATAAATAAATAAATAAATTTTTCTCTAGTCAACTAATACACAATCCAATCCAATGATGTATAATAATAAAGTGTTTATTCATTCATTCAACCAATAGATAGTGTTAAGAATTCAATTTCAGTCAATTTATAAAATAAAAAAACCTAGGTACCAACTGATTTCAAAAGCTCTGCTCATTTAGTTTATTTTTTATTTCTTACTAAAAATATTTTTGTAACAAATCCCTGCAAAGAAAAAGTAACAAAATAATTACCAGCTTTAATAATGTTTCACCATTTTTATGTAATTCTAAATAAGGTTTGGGATTCAAAAGGAAATTAAAGTTTTTTATAGTCCTTTCGAGAATTCTTAGCCAATGCTTTAATTTGTCCAATTCCACAAACAAATGCTCGCCATTCTATAAATTTGTAGCTTTTAAAGGAAAACTACTTTAGACGCAGTGAGCATTTTTACAAAAAAAGTGGCAAAGGTAATTAAAGTTACTATCAAAAAAAGCTACCTTTAAACTAATAAAGTCTTTTGATGTTTCAACCCTCAGTTACCACAGGACAAAGGATAAGGAAGGACAAGGACAATAACCCGTAACGTCTCGCGGTAGCTGGTTACCGCTTGGTTACTGAGGCAAAATACATTATATGTATTTCGCATATAACATGATAGTACCTGGGCGACCGAGCTTCACTCGTGTTATTTGTAATATGACAAAACAATCACAGTAAATAATGTACTAAAAATTAGGAACGAAAAGAATATGTCTCTTAGTCAGGTACGGGTCATTATACCAATTTTTTATGTGAAATCACAAAGTATTCTTTATATCGATATCAACATAATGCACGCAAATTTAATATTATTAATATATTTCTAAATGAAAAAAAGAAATAAAAATTCTTTCAATCAATGCGTAAAAAGAAAAACAAAAGTCGTTTTAACTAGAACTTGGAAGCATCAAAATAAAAGGATGACGCGTAATCCGCTAGACCAAACGAGTCAGTAGGTATATGGAGGTGAAATTATTGTACTGTAACTACCATTTTATGCAGAAAACCGTTGAGTGTTGATCTTTATATTTTAAAATTATCTATCTTACACTTTTCATAGAAGCATAAAAGTTATATGTTCAAGAAGTAAACAAGCGAGCTGAACTTCCTACAAAATGCCAACTTATCATAGCGACATTATAGCCAAAACATAAAATTACACTTAACTACCTAGGTAGATCTTTATTGCCACAATGACATAAAGAGAACCATAACGCTATGGTATAAAACCCCGTACAATGTCGTAAATTAGCAATTATTGACTGAGAAAAACATCTGATCTGCTTCGGTTTCGTCAGTCATTGACATTAATTGCTCTTTGCGTGGTAAAAAATATCAGTGCATGGCAGGATGTCGACGCGATCGGTTGTGGAGTGAAATTATATGGTGTAGTTAGGTTCATTTAGTGAGAGGCCGCGAGCACAGAAGTCAGTCAGAAGCCCTGCTATTCAATCGTGGTGCGCTATGTACGAGTATCGGGTGTGTGGTTCCAGTCGCACGCGCCGCATTCCCGCCGCAAGAATGACTTTACCATCAGTCCTGCTTTGACTTATAATTATAAACAATGTCGTGTTCGAGGTTCAGTAGTTCCATTTTCCGAAGTGTCGTGAAGTACACATGTGGGCTTGCCAGTCGAGAGAGTAAGTGAGCTTGTTATTTGTTAATAATAAAAGTTCTTTGTCGGAGTTATAACAACCGAGCTATTTCTGTTCAAGAACTCCGCTCCTGTTGGGTAATTACTGTGTGGTTTATCGAATACTTGCTCTTATAATACCTATCAACTACATTTCTTAGTTATCAAATTCATAGCAAAGTTACAACCGAAGCTTATTCAAAACAAGATAATTCGTTTGCTTCGATATGAGACTAATTACCAAAACAATGTCAAGAATATTGGTTCGCTGTGAAATTGGATGCGGTTGTTTATATCCGTGAAGAATTTTGAGATGGATTCGAAATATTAATTGAATGCTATTCCTATTCACAATTTAGAGTCATTGCGCAAACGCTCATTTAGTTACTGATATAGTTCTTGCAACGATTATTATTAATACCTACTATGACTACAATCTACTCAATGACATATGAATATGATACACAGTACATTCTAACTGTAATAACATAAGTAGGTAAGATCCATTTAATTCAATACTTATGTGTGTCAGTAAGAAGGTACTTACCTTTGACTTCTCTGAGTGATTCATGTTGTCAAAGGTGCGTACCTATTCAAATTTCATACTATTATAATAAAGTTTCTCTGTCCATCTATATATCTTTGAAAAGGGTTCCTTTTATGGTATTTTGTACTTACTTCGGATTCATTTTATCTTACGTATTTTTTTCTTTCCTGCATATAAACTTAAAAAAATCGCTGTAAGAGCTTGTCTTCGGAAAAATTAACATGTTGCCTACATACTATTTTACGTAAATTTAATGAACATACCTTGGAGTCTAATTTTGATTTCCATACCTGTCAATAGATCGCCAACCTTTAAAGAAAACTTGTTTGCCCATATTTTAAAATTGAAAGTATTTAAAAGTGCCTATGGACTACGATACCATTTTTGTATCAAAAAATGTTTATCTGCATATCGTTTTATGTCTATGTCTATGCTTCATAAGACATTTTACTATTCATCAATTGTTGAATGTTATATATGTTGCTATAAACCCCCCTTACAGTAAAACCTAAAATTATGCATTTCTTCATAGAAAAACAACTTAGCAAATAACATATTCGGCATATATAAAACACGACAGATACGCTTCACAAATGAAATATGCTTGGTATTCGACATTTTTTATTTTTATAAAATCAAATAATCGTAAATGGAAAATATATTCAAAAAGAAAGATTAAAAAACCACCTGAAATGGATATAGGAGTAGAAAATAATATAAATAGTACTTCCAGAACGCTAGAAGATAACCTGAAATGGACATGGGAGTAGACTACTGAAAGAAAAAGTTATATAAGTCCAAAAAATAACTTTAAAAAAAAAAACTTTTTTACCGTAAAGAAAAGTAACTTAAAGAAATAAACAACAATAAACATATTTGTATTTTGTATATGATCGTCTAGTCGTGACGTAAGTGTCGTTACAAGAAATAACAGAAATACCGACAGAGAAAGCAAATAGAAAACAGACAGACGGACACTTCACCATTAAGATCCTAGCTCATCACGATGATGGCAAACAAACCTAACTTGTTTGTGAAACTAAGTATCAACGATTGGTTAATTAAAACACGTTATTATACATGTGCAATAACATCACATATTTCTTATCATCGTCATGGTTTTAATACGGCATTATTTCCATAACTTATTTTGCAAATACAAATTCATATTTTATAAATATTCTTGCATGATTTGCAAACAATTGTGCAATAACATCTGTAAGTATCATCACTACATAGTATTAATCAAAGTCGCTTTCTCTGTCCCTATATCCCTATGTATGCTTAAATCTTCAAAACTAGGCAACGGATTTCGATGCGTTTTTTTTAAATAGATAGAGTAATTCAAGAGGAAGGTTTTTATGCCCATGCGAAGCCGGGGCGAGTCGCTAGTATACTTATATTTTATCTACTGTCTTCTTTTAACTTCTTCACTGCACTGGCAGCTCTGAGATTCATTTGTGGATTCGTGGTGGATGGCAGTTGTAATTTACCAAAAGTATATTTATTTCGAAAAATTACATGTAGGTGACATTGAAATAGCACTTCGAAATACATAGACAGTCTCGTCTGTGTGTGACTATCTCCTAACAACAGATCGGAGAGTAAAAGTTTATCAACAAAGGATTAGGAAATCGCGCGGTCTCTATTTTTTTTTTCTTTAATCTGTGACAAGAAGAATAAAATCACGTCACGCCTACACAATATAAAAGTTGAACTTATATAATACGATACCCGTCCATGTTGCATTATGAAAATAGAAACATCATTGTTTGACTTTGGTTAAATGTTGATATAATATATAAATGTTGATAAAATATACTCGACATGCTCAATTTGAATTTTCCAATACAAGTCAGTCACTGATGTTGACCTTGCTTCCACTTTTCATCTAACTAATTAAGTTTCCATGTAGAAGAAAACATAGTCACAATCACAAGAGGATATTTTTGAACTAGTGAAGTGTCCAAAGAAATCGAGTTGATTTTTTTCAAATCTATATACTTCTATAATAATATTATAAAGAAATATAGGTATAAATATAAGTCTGTGAGATTGTTTGTAAAACAATCTTCGAAACTAATGAAATGATTTCAAAAATGCTTTCTGCATATGGTCGCCTGATTCTTGGGAAAGATTATAGCCTAATTCATACACACATACACACTATAAGTAGGTGAAATGGCAAGTAACAGCTAGTACCTATATACTTTATATGTGTGAATTTTTTACGGCCAAACTTTGACACATTCACCGATATATTCTCGGAAAAATCCGTTCTGCCTGTCAATTACCTATGCCATGAATAGCCGTCCACCGTGCACTCCATTTAGTTGGTACTCTATTGGCCAGACTCAATAAAAACCTTCAATACATTGACGTCAATATCAATATGCTGGACTAGATGCGATGGATAAATGAAGGTATTTGGCATAAAAAATGAGCTTTATTATGCACAAGAGGAAAATATTAATTACAGGCTAGATCTATTTAAAAAAAAATCAAAGTCAATGACCCGGTATTAGACACGTAAACACTATTATAAAGCTTTCGATTTGCAAGAACAATGTCATAGATTATGGCGAAGAATAAAACCATTCACATTATTTGTGTAAGAAACCAGCCGTAGTTTTTTATTGCAATTCATTCACAAGATGATAAACTATATTGATGAATGATATACTTACATACTCTTATAATAACATGCATTGTCCGCGCTCTCAAATGCGTAAAGATGAATTTAAAAACACATAGAGTATAATATTCAGTCTAGCATGTTTCCAATACAGGCCTGTGCTCTCCTTTTCATTCTGGCTCTGTATGAGATTTCAATAGCCGTAATGCACATTTATGTCGCATACCTAAGTGCTATACCACATACTGAGAAGTTGATAAACTCACATTAAGTTCCAACACTGCAATGCAATACGTAACATACTTATTGCATTGATTGAAATGTGAAATTATTTTCATTCATTAATCGATAGTAAAGGGTATTTATCTGAGTTATGCTTTCGAAACGCTGTTCGATAGGTATATTGCAAGGATTTACTTATTTATTTAAGTAAAAGTTAACTAACTATTTTACTTAGGTATTGAATTGGCATACTGTCCAACTTAGGGTTAGCACTGTGAATGAACCTATCACTTATATTTCTTAGATAGAAGTGGCGAATTTGCTCCACGGCACTTGCTGCTTGCTTTGCTGCACGGTATTTCAGATTGTGACCCTGACCAAAGTAGGTACATAGTTTGTTCTATAAACTACTGTGTAATACGCGTCACAATAAATCGTACATGAATCACGGGTCGTTATTGACTTATATTGGTCCGAGAGTCATAAAACTGCACTCAAACGCATATTTGTAATGTTGATTCCTTTAAACTAGGCTATAAGTTTATAGATAGTTGTGAAATCTATTTATAATCTACATTTCTCTCTCACTTTCTTTGTCAGTAAGTTAGTAAGAGTAGGTAACTTCAAAGTAATTAACCCACAACTACACTGATTCTCGTATCTTACAAGTGGCATATCAATTATGACTTGTAAAACTACACTGAAAAAAATGAATGTCAACTAAGAACGATTTTCTCTTAGTTGACCTTTTTTTGATCAAGCTAAATACACATTAGATAATTTCAATAAAAGTTGTGCAATTGGTCCAACTTGGTTGTTTATGATTGAAATAGAAATCTGTGTAATGAATAATTCCATTAAGTTTGCACGTTGTTTCTACCTTAACAAACACTGAAATAAATATGACACGTGATTGATTCTAACAAGACAGTTCACATTCAAATTAACAAAGATAATATTTGATATTTCTACTAGATTTTGTTGATTTAAATACTTATAAATAGTTAATGCAGTTACGACAAACATTACAATTAATAACATTTTAACGCATAAAGCTACCATAAAAATTATAAAATTGTTCATGTTCAATTGTTGGTTCAATTATTTATTATAGTTTGTATAATCATTTAAATAATAGCATCAAATAAGAACTAAATATTAAAAAAGAACATTTATTCATAGATATAGTAAACATATTATTTCATTATAGGTATTAATTAAGAGTTAAATATAAAAAATCTATGAATAATATAGTTATTACAATAACTTGTCTTAGTTAAAATGATTGTTTTCTTCTTCATTTGTAACACGAGAACGAGACCACTGGGTCTAAAAATGCCACTTTAGCAATTCATCGAATCGAATTCATATTACGAATTCCTTAGCAATCCTTTAGCAATTCCTATTTTCTTTAATTTTTTTTAAAGAGGAATTGCAAAGTTTAGTTGGCTATTTTACAAAAAATAGAGGAATTGCTACAGAACTGCTAAGGAATTCTTAATATGAATCGATTCGATGAATTGCTCAAAGTGGCGATTTTAGACACCCAGGTAGTTACGTTGAATAAAATTCCAATTTTGAAAGTGATGAAAATTGCCTAGGTGTATTAATTATGTGAAATTGTCTATTCAATCATATAATCACAGTTAGTTAGTAGGTACAATCGTATTACATAACTGCATCAAATAAAACCAAAATATTCATCCCTAATATTTATAGATATTTCGTGCAAATATTTTACTCAGATAAATCAATAATGTCTTATTAAAAACGAATTCTCTCTTGTTCAATTCAAAAAAAGATGTTGCTTGCTTGCTTTCACCCCGCGCACTCACCTCACCCCTCGCTACCTCCGGCGCCCGTTGGCTGGCCGCAGTCCGCACTCGAGATCGTGTCGTGTCGGTACGTTTGTTTTGTATGTGAAAAGCAAAGAAAAAATGGAAGAAGTTGCAGAATTGCTTCGGGCATGGGAATTGCCAGAGTTTGATTAGATACCTAAACCAATACCTATGTCGTCAGTTCGGTTATTTTGAACACGAACGGACCTCCTCGTTTCTTATTAGATCACACCAGGATATTCCCGCTCTCAATGAGCTTTGCACAGTCCGTCCAGTTTGCAATCAGAGCATGTGCGCCGTGTGGCTCTGAGCGTCTACCTACCTTCGTAGGTACCTACAATTGTACAATAACCAAAAATATTATTTCCAGAACAACAAATCAATATCCAGGCACTTTCGGCATAAGTGATGCAGAGGTTAGAGAACTAATACCCAAAATAGGCCGCAGGACTTTATTCAGTAGATGCTGGAAGACCTGGCGAAATGCATAGGTAAGTCTAATGATTTGACCTGACCTTAAGAGGCCAGTTTAGAGCTGAAACTCCTATACAAATTTGCAGTATGAACACTAACATGCACTGACTAACTAACTGAATGATACTAAT
Source organism: Apomyelois bistriatella (assembly GCA_947044815.1). Taxonomy (NCBI): domain Eukaryota; kingdom Metazoa; phylum Arthropoda; class Insecta; order Lepidoptera; family Pyralidae; genus Apomyelois; species Apomyelois bistriatella. The sequence goes on from OX345705.1 coordinate 4,584,016, forward strand.
CTGAGTCTGAATGATTCTTGGTTTTGAAAAAGGGCGGTTTTGCGAGCTCTAGTTAGATGTCTTTGTTTTTAATGATCTGTTAACTCAGTTACTTTATTTTCAGCACCCGACGAAGAAACAACGAAACTGGCTGCTATTATTATATTTATTTATTTAATAATAAACTTATGGTAATTATAAAAATATTCAAATGTGAACTCGTCTGATTTGACTCAAATTTTGTGAATTGACGTTTTTGAAGAAAATGCTGCTATGGAGTTTGTGGCGCCACTTATTCTCCACTTGCGCTTTTGGAAGTGGTGGTAAACTTAAAATAAGTAAAAATTGACGTCAATAAGTGATAAGAACATCCTATATTGAAAATAAACAATTTGAATTTTGAATATTTGTTCTACCAACTTTATACGTTGTGGGTTTTATGTGATTAACTGATCTCTTAATGATTAATAATATTTTTCTTATATTTTATGCGTTTTATTTTATCTCTTTAACAACCCTGCTTTTAATAAATGGATATTTCAGAGTCTTAGGCTAGGGTCTATGTTGAATTACGTTTTTCTTTTTATTTGCTTATTTTTATTACTTCTCTTCTTACCTGTCTTGTTAAAACCGGATTAAATATTAATGTTAAATACCTACGAATAATTCGAGCCATTAGGGCCTCAGTTGATTTACGTTTTTTTTTAATTTGCTTATTTTTAATCTTCCTTTGTAGGTACAAAGGAAGATAGAAAAAATTCCTTTGTAGATACAAAGGAAGATCGAAAATAATAAAAATAAGCAAATAAAAAAAACGTATGTCAACTGAGGCCCTAATGGCTCGAATTATTCGTAGGTATTTAACATTAATATTATTCTTAGTATTTTCAAACAAGACAAAAGCAATAAATAATAGTTAAGCCAATAAAGACAGTATATGAGTGAAATGAGTATCATAGTGGAGTGAAAAAAATACCTTAGTCAATGTAACAAGCATCTAAGTCGAGAGATACAAGTTTCTTAATTAAGTGTAACAAGTATTTGAGAAAAGCGAAATAAGTAACTTAGTGGTGACAAATAAGTATCTGGCAAAGTGACATAATGTATCTTAGTAGAAGAAAATAAGTATTATTGTAGAGCGAAACAAGTATTATAGTAGAGCGAAACTAGTTAATTTGTCAAATGAAACAAATATCTTAGTTGAGGGGAACAAGTATCTTAGTAAAGCACAACAAGTATCATGATTGAGTGAAATAAGTATTTTAGTAGAGGGGAACCAGTATCTTAGCAAAGCAAAACAAGTATCATAATTAAATGAAACAGTGTCTTAGTTTAGACATTAAAGTTCGTTATTCGGTATAATAATAGTAAAAAATTATATGAAACAAAATATTAGTTAAATTAAGTATAAAATAATAGTAGCGTTATACAACCCTCTTAGTTGAGAGACAAACAAGATCAGCTTGTTTGTTTTAACCTTTCACTTTGCAGGCTCATATGCGTTCATGATGCTTGATTAAAAAGGTCACAATCTTAGTTAAATCAACCATATTTTTTTTTGAGTGTATGTCTGAATCGTGTTCAATCTAAAAACGAAACTACAGATAAAGATTTGTTTGTTAAATCGATCGATTCGCCATAAAATAAAAATAAATTTAATGAATAAATCTAGCGTGTCAATTTTTATTTTCAATTGCAAGAATCAAGCTAACCTTGACACGCGGCCAAACATTATCCTTTTGTCTCAATTGCTATAATTGACGGACGTCTTGTGCTATTCCGAGACACAATTTGCACTTGTATTGTCAAATTGCACCTTAACTGACCACTGAGGGATAAACTCTAGTATTTATGTCGTGGCCCGAGAACTCTTAATTTGAATTACAGTTTTTAATTTAAAATAAAAATAAACACAATATAATTGAAAATTTGCAAAGTAGTTGACTGAGTAACACATGAAAAGTTGAGACTCATCTCATTTGCACTGTTTCAATGGAAAACACAATTATTTCAAGAATTTTTAAAATAAGTCCAAGTAAAAGTATAAACTATCGTTAACAAATATTAAGTTTATATCAATAGAATCTAAAATATGTGTTTTCAATTTAATTTTCAGTTTTAAAAATCAAAACACGCAATGCAATAATAAATGTAGGATTTGGAGCGAATGTTTTATTTTGGGTCAAAATGTAAACAACGTATAAAACTATACAGCGCTGCAAGTAACCGAAGAACAATTGAAGGCGTTTTTATTTCTGTTTGTCATAACATTATTCCAATTTATGACCTGTGGTTTACATTTAGAATTCAATTCAACGTAGGTAAAGGCAGTTTTAATTTTATTCACATAACGCTCAGCATTATGTCACTTAGTTCAAAAATACAATTAATTTTTCCGCTGCCCCATCTGTGATTAAACTCGTAGTCAACAATTAAATATGCAATGTTATAAAAATTTCAAAAGCTTATTAGGCATATATCAAATATTATATGCTATTTATTACCAAATATTATATAAAAACATTACCGAGTGTAAACGTAAATTTTTCCCCGTTTTCAATAACTACTTAATTTTAAAATACATTTACTGTTGTTTTCGGTTTTGGCAAAAAAATGCTGCTTAGTGGATTTTGCAGGAGTTTAAATAATCTCTTTTTTATCACAATTTCGCAAACTTCATTGATATTTTTTGTGACAAAACATTTAAATGTTATTTTTCTTAAAAGCCTCATTTCCATTTACAATAGCGGAAAAACAAACCGCATTAGCAAGTATTATTTTTTGGTTTCAGCCAAAAAGAAACCCAAAATACAACTAAGTCAATTATGCATAATCAGTGAGGTGACAAGTAGTTAAAATTCAAATACTACTTGATTTCGTGTGTGTTGTGTGATGTTTTGTGTTGTGTAATGTTTTGTGTTGTGATGTGTTTAAAATATTGTGTTTGGTACTGGATCATAATACTCGTACCAAGTAGTATTTGAACTTGCTCATCCTAGCTAAGGGTTTGTCAAGACAACTTATGCCTAAAGGTAAGCCCATTACAAAAATACGTAATCGTGAAGATATGAATGACCTTATTTCTTACACGGACGGATCGTTCTCACTAGTTCTACTTATATAGATGGAACTAGTGTGAATGATCCGCAGTCTTCAGCACCATTTATTTTTTTTTGTTTGCATTTATTTATTTTTTTACATTCTATCTTTTTTACTATTATTAATTTACATAATAATGAAACAAAACAAAATCTATATGCTTAATTATATGGAAAATTTTGTCTTATAACAGCAAACTCAATTCATTAAAAGTTTAACCCAACAATAATTTATTTTTGGTAAATGAATCGATATTATTCGCTAAGCCTTTGGTTAAACTTGCAAAATTAATTACGGAGTCGTAAAGTTTTTCAATAGATATAACAAACGATTGTTCGGATATTCCTAAGTATGAGATACGACCTAGATTTTAAGCGTTATGTCAACCCTTGATTGTAATGAATGGCCGCCTGCTTAATGCTGAGTCTCCTTAGGAATGCTGCTGCTAGTGGAATTTTCTACCTTTTTGAGACACAAGTTAAATTGTCAAAACTTTCAATTTATCCCTTATTCGCCTTTCACGGCATCCATATTAAAAGAAAACATGTAAGTTTAACAAATACAAAAAGAAAAGGAAGTCATCATTACACTCGTAAATTTGTTATGTCATCGGCGAGGTTGCATCTCGGTGGAATATTTCTGCAGCTTTGAGTTTCAAAGTCGCCACGTATCGAGTAGGTACTTCTGTATGATACTACTTAAGTACATATTTTTATTCATTTCATGGCTAAAATACAAGGACTAAAATCGATAAATTATATTATTATTTTTCTTCTAGAGGTAATTTTTATATGAAATTCTTTGTTAACTACTCCAATGGATTTACACATTTAACTTTATCATAGGAATATACCATATAAGCGAAACTGAAGTTAACGGCTCGAATTTTATATTATCATTACACCTTTATTTAATACACAGTTAGGTACGACATATATTACAATTTTGAGTTCTACTACAGGACGACAATAAGGATAGTTTAGAAAAGTAATTTGTATAATGACCGTCTTATCGCTAGATGTGGGCAGTTCAGAATCTGTTACTGTCATTAAGAGCACTGGATGCATAGATTACGACCACGTGAAATGACATCATGGTCTAAGTTGATACTGGAGTACTTCTCCACACTATTACATACGTATTACATAAGCAACTAACCTTACCTATTTTAATTCTTTGTTTTGGGTACCTATGAATGAGTCATATAAATCACTGTACTTTTTAAACGATTGTAATTTACGTGTATTGTATTACAGATAGATAGCCTTCCAATATTTGCAATTTACCTCATTTGTATTAGATACATAGTTTTTTAATATTTACATAATTTATTCATGAGGTTTAGGATATTTAAAAAGGTATTAAAATAATTGGTTTTTGATTTACATATTTAAATAATTCATTAATTAAATTTTAATTTAATTGTTTTATTTATTATTTTGACAACTGATGAATCAATGCATTTTAATTTTCTTATTAAATCTTAAGCAGCAAAGTTAATTGGTAATCAACTCCTGGCGTATTTTCTCCTATAACAAATAACATACAATTTATAAAAACACTTCAGAATATAAATAGAATAGAATTAAATGGATATAATGTAAATTTGAAATGACTGACATTATGATAATTAACTTAATTAGATAATTTAATTGACATGAATTGCATGAATGTTATTTACTAGTATACCATTTTTTTATAAAATTAATACCAATTTTGTATGCCTGACGGCGCAGCATGGCGCACAGTAACTAATTTAATACTAACACCCTTAAATGTACCCATGTCTGACATAAAAAAATAAATGAATTATGAATTATAATATGTTAAGTTATAAGGTATTAAAGTAGAATGAGATAATCATTATTCAAAATGTTCAATTGCATTGTCTTATTACAATTTCTCATACAATTTCACAAGTTTTCCTGGCGTTTAATTAAAGTTGCCGATACCCGACAGATTAATTAATATCTCCGAAACATTTGAATTCCAAACAGTAGAAACAGACCCGGCGTCGATACGTCGATTTAGTTAATTAAAAATACAAATTTTAATGTAGAGCTTTTTATTAATACCGAACTTAAGTAACTTTCAAAAAAAGATAATAATTCGCCGAACTTAAATCATTCTATTGATGGCCTCTTACAAAGTTGCTTGACCATGACATGTGTAAGACTATTTTTCATACTAATAACGAGAAATGTTTTTGAGTTTGTTTTAAGGGGTATTCAGAAACCCTACTAAACCAATTTCAAAAATTAATTCTGCATACAATAGGTAAAGTTATAGACCACTAGCTGTTGCCCGGAGCTCCGCTCCCGTAGGAATTCTGGGATAACATATAGGTAGCCTATGTGTTGTTCCAGGGTCTAAACAATCTCCATTCCAATTTTTTTGCCAAATCCGTTCAGCCGTTCTTGAGTTATAAATTGTGTAACTAACACGATTTTTATACATATTATATATATATATATATATATATATATATATATATATATATATATATATATATAGAAGATAGATAGATAATACATACGCACCACTGGCAACGAAACCCCCGGGCACAACTAGTCTTCTTCTTTTTCATCCTAGCGGCCGACGCTTCAGCCTTCGGAGCCCAGGGTTTGCTTTTCTACTCTCTATACCATAGGTGCAGTTAGTATAGATGTATTAAAGCAAAAAGTGATCACATAACCGCAAATACTGACGCTATTATGTGACATTGTTTGCGGAACAAACACAAATATGAAAGCTCAACATCCATCTACTTACGTGATTGGCGGCCAGTTGATTTTAACCACAACGGAAAAACGGGGTTTTACTTTGATGCAAAAGCCTGTCCTTGATTATTTTGCCTGCTGCTTGGTAAGGAACCGTTAACATAGATTTCTGAAAGAGGTAATTTGCAAAAAAAATAAAAACAATTGGATACATTCAGGTGGATTGAAAAATATGTCGCTAACCCCATAAATCATTTGAAATAATATGTTGGTTATTAAGAGCTATTTTTATCTGTAATACTTAGCCTAATCTATCCCCGTATCAAATTCTAAATCCGTTGCGTAAAAAATAACCCATTAGTCCCATTTCGTAGCTAGATTCCAGAGTCAGAATTAAAGTCGCATCTATAATATATAGGCTAGAAATAAAGATATGGATTTGACATTGTGCCAGTAAGTAATTCAAATCTAGGATGGACCACTTCTTCGTGCAATATAGATTTTTTTATTATCATTATTATAATTTGTATTTCCTTTGTGGACCACGGGTCTTTCCACCTTCTAATTATGAGAGGCTTGTGAATAGAATAAAAAGTGACGTTATATGGTTCTCTCCTGCCTTTTGGCAGGATTAATCGAACAACCTACAGATATTCGAAAAACAGTTGTTATAACGTGAGTCATAATATACAAATCGCACAAAAAAGAAGAAGCAGACATACCACGCAAGTTCTGTTGATTTCGCTGTGATGTCAGGAGCCGGCTGATTGGCGGGCTACGGTTACAGTCGACGCCACTTGAATCAATGAAGTGCTATTGGTTGATTGTTTAATCGTCTGTTTTATCAGCTGGTTGGTCATGCATGTGTCTCATACACAATAGTTGTTTGAATGCGCCAAGTCAGCTGACACATAGCATTCGAAATGTTCAAAACAATTTTTTTCGTGTTTAGTAGTTTGTCCCCTGCCCCGAATAAAAAAAGCAGAAAAGCGTAACCCGTTAGTATTAATTCTTTGCCCGGAATCTACAACACAAGCTTCATAATAATTAATAATAAGCACCGATAAGAAATTAGTATAAAATGATGAAGTTCCATAGAAATAACTAATTATTTGTTATCAATTATATTTATACACACACACTACGCACATTTAGGAAATGATTGTTCTATATTTAATATCAATCAGTACCGCTCTCTTGAACCGACCGAAGGTTATTGAAACGTCAAACTCCAGATTTTTCTTGTATAGTATTGCATGACCTCTACAATATACATACCTATTCCACGTCTATATGCCTTACATATTAATGAATGAATCACTTTATTGCACCACATAATTTGATATTGAATAACTGAATACCAGTTTATAAATTAAGTAAATAATTACAAGTCTGCCTGACTATCGCACAAGCAATTTCTTCAGAAAAGTATACACTAAGACAGATTATACAGTCTCCAATTATTAAATCGAGAAGCCACCTTTTTGTTTGAATCATGTGATGGAAAGGGAATATAAAAACTGGTGCTTTTATTGCATCAATTAACCCTTTCACAGGTAATCAAAACTTCACCATGTATAAAAGACATCAACGACTAGTCTTCACCTTGACAATTCTTATATTTTCTATTGTGGGTTTAAGAGGGCACATAAAGCTGTTAGTCCATGCTGCTATCGTACTAAATCAAATATCTTTATTTTTTTTTTTACCAGTGTTATCAAAATTTCGCTTCCTTTCAAGGTCACCTTTACTTCTTTAAAAATTATGTTATAAATATGATTTACCAATGCTTTGTTTTGATACGGATGATGTTACACATCACGTGCGCTATAAACGGCGGCGATTGATTAAGAAATGGGATCGGTCACGATTTGATACTATAATATGTAGATGAACGGGTTTGTTTACAATTTTAAATGAAATGAGTTTGATATTTTCTGTCTGTCTGTGTTTTTCAAATTACAAATACAAAGTTCTAGTTTGTCAAATGTGGCTAATTCCATATATTAAATGACTGTGCGTGCGTTTGCGTTTGTATTTTCAGAGTAAGTAGAATCAAGTCAGTATGAAGACTAGACGCTGCAACAATACGTTTATGTAATGGAGATAAAAAAGAGATCGCCTTATCTGTTGGTGTTTCTCCTACAATAAAATTATTAAGTTGTGTGCATTATTATGCAACATTTATTTAAAATTTATTATATTTTATGCAAATGACAGCTAGGTACTTGATATTCGATATTTTGTTTAATCTAGTTTACAATGCAACTGTTTTATATGATTAAGACTGTCTAAAGACATATCGTATTACAATAAATGAACTTCAGTTTTTTTGAAGCTTGTCTTCGTTTATTACTACTGCATTTACAATATTAGGAAAGTCTTAGTTGTATGAATTTTATTACAAAATTCAGTGTTTTAGTAGTTCTTCTAACACGATTACAGAGCAAATCTACCAGCGTTTATTAACACATTAGTTTTATCAGATACTAGCGACCCGCCCCGGCTTCGCTATGGGCATAAAAACCTTCCTCTTGAATCACTCTATCTATTAAAAAAAACCGCATCAAAATCCGTTGCGTAGTTTTAATGATTTAAGCATATAAAGGGACATAGTGATAGTGATGAACAGCAAAATTCCTACTCTACTTATTTTTTTGATTCAAATCTGTCCCTTGTATTTAAAAAGTACACCAATTTTGCTCACATTATTCAGAATTTAAATAAACACTTCATTTCCGGCGACTGCACACGTTCAACCAAGGTTTAACCTTTGCTTGACGTAACATATTTATATCAACTTCAACGTACCTATAAATTATCTTTGACCCTGCTTTAATCTCGCCTTTAAAGCGTCTTGGTCAGAGACATTATTTTAACCTTTATAAACTATTTTCATCCTTTCCGTATCTTACCGTACCGTTTCTTTTCCCCATCATTGTATTCTTGTCGGTTTTTACTATTTTTGGAAGCGCGGAATCATCTTTATCGTCAGACTTAGCCTGATAATATTTTTATTAGGTAATTCAAGCCTACAATGTCCTCAAAGTATACTTCACGTGGAAATCGAAGCAATGACCTCCGGGTCTTTAGACAATAATAATGCGTGTATTTTTTGTTTTTTGTTTTTTTTTTTCATTTTGGCCTAATAAGAGCTGCGGGTTTCGTATTCCTTTGGACTTAACCCGTACTTACATTTCTAAACACAGAATAATTAAATTGACACTTAAGTTTTAGAATCAAATTATGTCTGTTTGTTAGCAATTTTATTGCCAACTGCAGGTTAAATGTCATAATCACACATGTTATAACCACACATAATAAAATTTAATGAAATTGCATGTAATTTACGTAATTACCCGTATGCCGTAAGCTAAGCAATTTCAACACATCACCAATTTAAATCATAATATCCATTTTAAATAAAGAGCAAACATTACTTCAGATGTGATGTTTTCAATTGATAAAAAATAATAATATCTATTAATATGAAAGATGATTTCATAAATTGTGGGTTACAAGGTCAATCAACCCTGCATACCCTATATATTTCCAAAGCAGCAAAAAAATATATGATATTATGAAGAAGAGTAAATACCATAGAAATAATAATACGCTGTCGAATATTTCAGCCTTTTTGCAACACCCTGTAAATATAATGCGATCGTCATGTGACCGATTATTTGTAATAATGTGTTCATCAATAATCCTTTGTGCTCTCAGCGGTGAATTGAGTTGGCCCATTATCATTTATTTATAAAATACTCATTTTGTTGGAATGAATAAAAATTAATCCGAACAAAACATTAACATTGGACAGTCATTAAAATTTTCGAGAGCGCATATAGCGGATAAAAATCCGCTTAATACTTAAATTTTCCTTTATCGCTATGAGATCTTTAGTACGATACGATACATTTTATGTATCGCTTTATTTAATACTAGCTGTTTCCGGCGGTTTCACCACCTCTCACTCGCCATTAGTATATATGTATTTAGTTTTTAGTTATAAGCGTTCAAACAAACAAACAAACAAACAAACAAACAAACAAACAAACAAACAAACAAACAAACAAACAAACAAACAAACAAACTCTTCAGCTTTATTATATTCAGTAAGATAGATAGGTCCTATCTACAAAAATAAGCCAATTTTATTCACCTGCTTTATTCTGATTATCCATTTTAGTAAGTCTTACAAACATCTTGTAATAATTAAACGCCAACGTAATAGTTTAAAAAAATCAACTGTGTTTGATTTGAGCACAACGATGCCAAAAAAACACAAAACTTTCCTCGTTTGGTGTTGATAATTAAAATAGATATTATTTAAACTAATAGCGCAAGCTTTGTTTTTACTTCATGTTTAATAAACCCGATTCAGTATATGTACATGACATAATAGTAGCAATAACATTCACTTTGATCGCCCAAATCCCATGCTATTGTGAGTTGAGTGCCTCTCTATTGATTTCGATACAATGCACTTCCATACCATGACCCTGGCTCTTTGTTAGAGGCCGAAACACATTGCCCTTCTCACGTTAGAATTTCGGAGGATCACAGATGTTTTAGAAAAGGTTTGTGATAAATCCTTTGAGAGCGCGTCCGTGTTTGATAAAATCTCCTTAGAGTGCTGTTTTATTTTGGTTGTAGGTGAATACGAGGGTACTACATACAAAATAGCTTGATAGCTTTAGTCCTTTAATCGCATTTAGTAGGTACATAACTACATTGTTACTTATGCAGTAGGTATTATATGTACGAAAATTATGCAAAACTCAGTTCCTAGATATTTTACGTCTTACGACCATGAAAACGTAAGTATAATATAAATTGATATGAATTTTTCATTATTTTCCTTCGTAAATTAAAGGCCTGCCCGTACAGGCTATAAATAAAAACTTTAAATATTTCCATGACGGTGACGCTGGTCATATAACTCAAAATAATTTACGCCCAGGTGATTATGGGAATGATCGGATTGTACCTTTTACCATGAACTTATACGCACATCTTTCAAGAAAAAAAAAAAGTTATAATCTGGTTCTGATTATTTAATATTTGATCTATAAATGGCAGATTAAAAATATACCTTTATTAGTGTAATACTTCTAAGCCTCTTTTTATTGTATGCACCTAATATCAAAATTGTAAATTGTATGTCAAAAATTTAATGATAAGTGAATAAATAATACAATAATTAACACCAAATTTTACCAGCCAAGTAACAATATAAAATGTTTTTATAATAGTATATTAATCTTTAAAATGTTTGTCAACAGGCGACGCCGACATGTCGCTGAAGCAAGGCAGTGGCACCGGCAAAGTCCACTTCGGTGGTTTGGACGATGTGTCCTTGTACGGGACACCAGTGGAACCTGCCCCGCCGGTCTCCGACGCCAAGCAGGGCTTCCTTCGCAACCAGCTCCAAGCCCTGTTCCAACCCACCGACAACAAACTGGCCATGAAACTGTTTGGCTCGAAGAAAGCGCTGATGAAGGAGAGGATCCGGCAGAAAGCGGCAGGCCACTGGGTCATACATCCTTGCAGTAGTTTCAGGTGAGTTTTTTTATGTGTTTGGAAGTTCCTTTTGATGAATTTTCGCGTTGGTAGTATCACTGATGATGGCATTGAAACAAATCTTTCACGTAAAATGTTTTTAGATAACTAAGTCTTAAAAAAAACTAAATACTTATATTTGGTGCAAGTATGGTGTAGTGCAATAAGCAACGAACTGAATAGAAACGGATGTTCATATTATTAAATTCATGATTTAATTAAACTCAACACAAAAGGTACGTCCGTACGTGGTTCGGTACTTATTAAAATAGTCAAAAATTTACTATCATTATAAAAACAAAAATATTTATATTGGTGATTTGTCTAAGTAAATTAACTATTGAAGTAGAATTTTAAAAGTCAACAGATTAATGATATAAAAAAAAACATATTTCCAGAGGGTGATTTCTATATACATCAACCATTAAAATAGTAGACCAATTTGATGATGAATACGTACGTATTCAAAGTTTTAAGATAAGCGGATACCGGACATACATAATGACTTTAACAAAAATGTGCATAATGTGGTAATAATGTTAATTTTGCAATATAATCGTAATAGTCAGTCATGTGATTTATAATGACACAATTGTAGTAAAGATTCGCTTATTTTATGATGTCGTATAATTACAGCATCCAAACATACTTTTTATACCATTTAGTAGGAAAACTGGTATACGGCCCACGATGGGAATCTATATTCCTTGCTTATGGACGCCTATTAAATTTTATATTGCCTACAAATTGTATAAAACAAATACATAATTGCCTGTGACAATACAACCTTTATATGTTAACTCACTTTTCTCTCATAAATTATTCACCTTCGACAACTTGTTTCAATTCAACACTTTCAACGTGCAAATCAGAATTTTGGCATAAATTTAAAATTGAACTTAGACGGTAAAACGAAACTCAATCATTTTTGAAAGTATGTAAGTTAGAAGATATTCAAGCTTATCTTCACATCTGGCTAGAAATGTTACAATAACTGACGAGCGACGGAAACAGCTGCATTCGAGAACTCAAGGGATTAAGAAACAATGGCGGCGTTGTCTCCAACTTCAGATCTGTGAACTACCGAAGCAAAAATAAGAATGGGTTGACTTCTGAATAGAAAATGTTGCGACGGACATGTGTTCACACAAAAAATGCGGAAGTCTAAATATTCCTGGAAGCGTGTTGGTAGAGATATCTTTCGAAATTGATATTGGTATTTAGGTCGAATATGCAGATTGGTTTGTCATGTCTTTCTCTTGAAACAGAATCCAGAGAGTGGACAGACTGTACCTCCTGTAAATTCTAACAATTTCTGAGAAGGATGCGTTATTCTGACTTACACTTTTAATATTACAATAGGCGCAGTATTGAAATTATATGCGTTACTTCGATAGTTATTTTGTATGAATTGGTATATTTTTCAGCACAACATTATTATTACAAACGCAATGACGACACGCTCTACAATGAGTAACTAAATGTATGCCATTCAGCCCGCGGCCTGAAAAATGTGTGAGCTGATTTGACTTTGGGCATTTTCACTAACGGCTTTCTTGAATAGTTCTGATTCCAACTTCGATATTCGATCATTGTAAATTCATAGAGCGTCACAATTGACAATGAGTTATCATACAACTATAATTACACACTCGACACTTTGTCCAGCTCCGCTCCGCTGAGCAAAATGCGCGACCAATGATTAATAGTAACAGTATGCGAACATTTTGCAAACTATTTTACTACCGCAATATGTCATCGTGCGATATTTATCTCGATTCTAGTTTTACATCCAATGTCAAAGTGCTAGAATACCAAATGTAAACGCGAAGTTATCCCTCTATTTGTAAGAGGAAAGTTGCTTTCTTTGGCCACGTACAACGAGGACCCCAGTTTGAATTTCTTAAGACAAATCCTTGAAGGCAAAATTATTGGCAGAGGATCTCCTGGCCTTCCTCGACGAAAGTGGTTATATGACATAAAGGATTGAACCAAACTTAGATACAACCAACTGAAAATAGCGGCCGAAAGCCGCGAGGGTTTCCGTTTGCCGACCTCCAAACTTCAATTCGATGATTTAACTGAACTTATCGCATTTATTTAAATTTTTAATCAATTTTCACTTTTTTGGCATTGTATCAATCATCAATTAGTCAATATTAATTAGTTCATATTAATATAATTAATGTGAAAATGTTTGTGTTTGTTTGTCCGTCTTTCACGTCGAAACGGAGCGATGGAATGGCGAGGTTTTACACTATTTAATATGCATTACTAATATTACATAACTAAATAGAGTATTTATATCAGTATTATCAAACTGATGAAGTCCCATATCTACTTTCTTCTTTTATTCCAACTATCTTAAAATAAAAATACATCTCTCCCTTGTTTATATGGAAGCTCCATTGTCTGAACTGAAATTTTAATAGCCGCCCACGTAGTGCTGTGCCACTGAGTGCCACAGAACAGAATAATAAAGGCTTTGTACTTACTAATTCTGCCTAAATAGTAATTAGCCACAACCAACGCTTATCAAACAATGTTTACATTGCTCTAGTTGCCAAACAATTCTATAATGCTTTTGGAAATTGGTATACGTTTAATGAAAAGTGCAATCATTTTTTACAATTTATAACTTATACATAGAAGGTTTATAATAAAGCTTTTAAAGCTGTATTTGATAGTACGAGTAGAAAATAACATAAAAGGCGTTTTACATTTATATTTTAAATATTTTATAGCATCTTTCTGTTTTCTACCTTTAAAAAATTAATTAGCAATAAAAAATAGTAGACACATCTTCTAAAATAGTTTAATAATAAGTAGCAAAGTAACGGAAGTATCACAGAACAAAATACGTATAAGTGCCAATGATTACAAAAGGTCCATATTAAATCAAGTCCAGAAATATGTATGATATTATATGTTATGTTATGATAGATTTATTTATTTTAGTACTATGGCCCGAGATAATTTTTCGCGGATTTACTTTTCTGGCACGGCCGTCACCACTTTACTCACCGGCTTTGATAAACCAATGTGAATTAAAATTGGACACCAAAATCTTATTACCCTCAGTAGCAATTAATCTCTTAACGAGCCTCCATAAATTATTTTACAGGCTTGTAAACGCAATTCGTCTTGATGAATATCTGATCAATTAGACCTCTAATAGGGAGGATTGATCCTACAGATCCAATGGGAAATACCCGAAATTTGGGGCCTCTGTCCTTATGACCTTCTTAATTTACTTAAAAAATTTAATTATATAGGAACATATTATTATTTTACGGGCAAGAGCATGAAGTTCTAGAATTTTTTTTTTCTATGCCATGTTTTGTTTCTCAAATAATTAATACCACATTGTTAGTGTAAATAAAATCCAATCTATATTTAAAGAACATTATGTTAATATATTCTCGAACACATGTAGTTATTTTCCTGTTCTGAATTTATGATTAATATTGTAGGTACGTATATTATATTATAACTAAAGTAACCTTAAATTTATTTGCAACACAATACATTCATTTGAAAATATGAACACTTAATATGAAAGCTAAAATAAAACTAAACTTAAAACTAAAATCAAGCTAAAATTAAAACTTAAATATAAAACTATTATAGATCTTATAATTGTTCTTGCGGCATAGTGCCAAGAACTACGACTGACTAACTTAAGTTATATATATATATATATATATATATAATAAAGAAATAAATATTTCTAAAATGACATTGGTGACATTATTATAATAGTTGTTTATGTACCTATTTGTGAGACTAGGTACTTAACTTACGTTATAAATAAATAATACCTAACCTATAATCTTCTGGCTCCTTATTGTTCAGGCGATTTCAACAATTATTTATATATCAACCACGATCTTAAACACATAATTTTAATTGGGAGTTGAATATAATATGGGTAAGTACCCATGAGGAAATAGGAATTACTCTTAAGTTAATATTCTCGAAACCTTTAACTAATAACTAAACTTCTAAGTTAAACTTGTTAAGCCTATAACAACTTTGTATATAAGGTAAGGTAGTAATAGTAAGGATTATAATTCGGGCATAGGTCGACTGTAAATTTTTAAAGACTTTATTTCACATAAATATGATAAGGATGGGTGTATAGATGGCTACTTCTCGCTCTAACGCCTGAATGATTAGACTGAAAATTGGTACTTTTTATACCGATATTTCAACAGGGCAAACTTTTAATTTATAACAAATACATATACTTATAGATGAACATCCAAGACCCAGGCCAATCAGATAAATACAATTTTTCATCTTGACCTGACCGGGTATCGAACACAGGACATCTTGAGTAGCGGACAGGCATGTTAACCATTAAGCCACAGAGGTCGTCCTCTTAACTTCCATCCGCTAACGCGCAATGACAAACTATATTCTGACGTCCATCATAGCTTGATGACCTAAGAAAATTGTGATAGAACAGCTTTTATATAAAATCTGTGGCACCACGGCAGTAGACATCTGCTTCACTTGTTTATTGTGGCGTCCAGTGTGACAGCTTCCGCCCGGGCAACTCCTCGCGATTAGATACAATCGATTGACTCGCTACCGGCGATTCGAAATACAGATAGATTAATAATAATCGGTTAAATATATTTCATTTTATATGGATAGGTATATTGTTTATTAGTTATCATTCCTTGAAAACATCATCACCTTTGGTACTTCATTTATTTCTGCTATCGAATAGCATAGACTATAGAAAAGCATGCAATTTTTTCACGTTACTTGTACGTTTGCCTCCGTTTATGCCTCATTCCAGCCGCCCAAACTGTACCTACGCTATTAACTGAATTCCACCATGATAGATATTTCGCGCTATTCTTTAGAATTCTGTGTTTCTTTTAATTTACCTCCAAAAAGGCGACTTTAAAGAATCAAAAACTTACTTCATTATCTTTCAGCGACAAGTGACTGGAGCAGCTATAAGCTCAAATGTAAATGACTCAAATTAGAAAACAACTTATCATTACTAAATTTCCACAAATGAAAACCAAGTCTACTTAATAAAATCAAAATGTAACGTTGTACATCGAAGCTATTGAGATTGGATAACAATAGCATCCCCGTTTCCCGGCAAATGGCATAATGACCGCGCAATGTACGTCGTTACAAATTGGTCTCAGTAGTAGCATATAGCGATTAATCGGTATTATTTTAGCAAGGTTTTTTTATTTATTATGATTATGACAAAAATAGTCTAGAAAAAAGCTCAGTGAGAACATTAATCTGCACCTGTAGCCAAGTGACAATTTCAAAACGCTAACGACGACGTACGACAAAATGTATGAGACTGACATAACATTGGTCAATCTTTCCTTTCGTAATTTACCGCAGATTATGTCACTCCCATACATTTTGGTCAGACAAAAGATGGTTGGAGAAGTAGAGTATTTCTTCTACTTACGAGTCGAGTAATAATCAGGAATATTGTCTATCCGATATCGTCCGTGCCTTGTCTCTTTATTTGGGGCCCTTTACTTGTACATTTGCCAAAACAAAAATCTGTCCTTATTTTCATTATGATTATGTTATTATTGGCTAAAATTTATCTATCATGAGTTTCTATGGGCTCAAACAAATATTTTTTCTTTGTATTGTATCACGCACGCTTTGCTACCGCGGAAACTGAAGAAAAATATCATTCTTATCGTATCGTTTACATCGGTGATCTGGCTGTGGCCTCTGACTCAGCCATGAATCTTACTGGGCCAAATTTATATATACCTAGTTGTAAGCCATAGAAGAAGATCGTATTGTGCCCTTACTTAGCCGGTGCTTATTCTATTTGTTTTCAATTTTATATATAAAAATCAAAGATAAAACGCTAATCGCTTTCACTTGGACCGCAGGCTATCGCATATAGTACATCGTGACCAGGAACCAAGCTTATTGAGAGGAAACATAACCGGTTAACACAAGTGCAGGGGCAAGTCTTACCAATGTCAAGAGCTCTAATAATAATAGAAACATCAATAGATTGTTCCCGTCCCCTTGGAGACACTCGGTAGTGAGTAAGTACCCTTATGCTGGTAGGATGAATTCACACTTTATTTGTACGTTATGAGTGGGAGGCAATGCAAGGCAATCGCAAAGTGTCGTCCGGTACCAATAGATTGTCTCCTTATAGACTCTTCTCCAATAGATTGTCACCTGAATAAGTAAATCTTTCTACTCAAATATTTAGGTTATTAAGTGTATTAGTGTGGAGAATCACTCTCTAATGCATATTTTCAAATTCAACAAAGTGAATTACTAACTTCACTGACCATTGAATGAAAACATTCCATATCGATTATTCATCGTCAATGCTTAACGATTCAGAAAATTCGAGTACTTCACTGTAAATTGAATTTCATTTCTGCTTTGGTTATAAAATTAGTGGAGTTAAAATGAGATTACCCAGTATAATGACTTATTTAGTATTATAATGGCCATAAGTTTAGTGGTACATTAATAGTACTCTTGTACTTGCTCTGTGTTTTATCCTGTATATGTACATGAATTTAGTTAGTAAATAAATCCCCTTTTTTTCCATGGATGTCCCAAAAAGATACAATTTCTCAAGCAGCCATCGGTTGTTAATAATTTATTCACCCGTAATTATATTATAAACATACTTATCATTCTTAGTACTAAAATATCAATTTGTTCTAAATGACAATTGGTTTGTACTCTATACTTAAATACAATCATGTCCAATCGATTGAAAATATCATTTGCAAGCAAACAAGGCTACTAGGAAGCAAGAAGAAATGGCTTATCGATGTTTCGTACGGAAAGTGTGTTTTATAAACATACGACGTACGCGTCACAATGGAAATGTATTAAAGTGAAATTTTTGAATGATTCTATTCTATTACATACTCAATGAAGTGTGATCGTATAATGCGAGCATGTTCCGGGCTCCTTATATGATCTGTAAATAAGTATCAGCACAAATATGACTAATTGGGTCACAATCACATATACAAACAATACAATGATGAAAAACAAAAATCGCAAGTGTATTACAATACGGTAAAGCGTTAATCTAGTGGTTATGTCTTCTTTGGGTCAAAACCTGGGACTTCATCAAACTTGCTTTCGTACAGCCGGTGTGAATGATATGGATATGACACTACATCAAGATCAATATCCGGGATCAGATGGAATTTCTTAGAAGTTTATATTTAAGATCACCTTCCTGCCCGATAAAAATATAGATATATTCACACAATCTTACGATATTAAAAATATTGAGATGTATATAAGACGTAAATATTGTCGTCATCCGTATTTGTTTGCGGTTCAGGTTGTTTCAGGGATAAAAACTGGTATTCTTAAGGTACAAAAATAACGGTCTTTGACCTAGTAATCGTGGGTGGAGGTCGATTTAAGGGAACTAAATATGTGGTAAAGGTTATTTAATCGGTGGAGCGAAGTCGTCAAGATAAAGGTCGCTGTTGATATGTATGTGCAGAAAAATGAGCTGGATTATTATTTTAACCAGGATTCCTATTTTTGGATTGTTTCATATAATAACAGCATTTGACACCAGCTTCCAGCGATCTACAAGATGATCACAACGATTAGTAATAAAATAGGTTGACTAATTATATAACCAGTATGTATGATGTTATCAGATGGTGCAGACCATCTGATAATTAAACTAACATGTGCTTGTCACTTGCTTAATTATTAATTATTACCATTTCGTTTTTCATACATACATACAATAATCACGTCTTTATCTGATACGGGGTAGACAGAGCCTAGAGCATAAGACCTTAGGCCACGTTTAGCATAATGGTATTTGAAACAGGAAATCAATAGTGATGGGTTGCTAGCCGCATCGCCTATCTATGTTATGATTTCCCCTTTCGCCGATTCCTCAGGCGATTTTTACGGATTGCGCGGGAAGAGAAGCAGCTGGTACTTTCTATGTTTTATTTTTCTCCCAGACCGGCATGGAAGTATTCCATAATAAGGACCATTTCGTTTTTCAAACAACATAAAGTATATCCCACAGAAGATATCCTTATGCTTTTTTTTCAAAAATCGACTTCTAAAACCGGCTGAAATGAAGAAGATTTATGAAAATTTTACTTCTAAAATCGACTTCTAAAGAGATGAGCGTTGGGGAAAGTTAGTGCTTGAGTGGAGACTAGAACCGGACGTAGAAGTGTCGGTGAACCCCATGCCAGATGGTCCGATGACCTGGTTAAAGTTGCTGGAAGGACTTGGATGAGGAAAGCACAAGACTGAGAGGAATGGCGTGCATTGCTAGATGCCTACACTCAGCATTGGGTGACGATGGGCTAAAAAAGAAGATCGTAAATAGAAAAAAAAATTACTATCAAGGTATTCTAATACTTAATGTGACATTTTAGATGCACAAGGTAATGTGGCACAGTCGTAAATATACCGTAGTGGTAAATCCTCAGGTTTGATTCCAGACACGCCGCAAGTCCTGTATTTATGGCGTAGCTTTTGGTTTATTACTTTGCTTGTGTTTGTTCGCAAAAGTACTAAATATTTTATTTTTTTTGTTAACTCATTCTATTGAATTTTTAGATAGTATTCGATTTAACTCATCAAAACAAAGATAGGAGACGGGACGAGAGTTTATTAAATTTCTTCGTCGTTATATGTTATTTATAACCTGCTTTTTTGAAAATAATCACAAAAGAAAATAGGTTAAGCAACAGCAGCAAATAAATATTTCTTATTCAAAGAAAACTACAAAAGTTCATTAGCAATGTTGAAAGTGTTGAAACTAAAGGTGAAAGTTTTCTTGCACGTTATAAGCTTGTTGAACGAGAAGTGTGATTAAGAGCTTTGTTACATTTCGTGTTTTTCTTAAGTATTTCTTACTATGGTCACTACCAACTTATTACAATAACTCATATTTTATTTTTACCTATTATAACAAAGTGTGTAAAAGTAGATAGAGCGAAAGGTCATTTAAGTATAAATGAAGAAAAGCTTTTCACACAAGTGTCTATAAAACATTCAAAATGTTGACGTCGAGAGCCCAATAGCAACCAAAAATTACATTTATTACTCGTGTAGAGCTGTACAAAATACAATATACACAATCAAATTAGCCCAATGATATCGGAAACAGAAGTCGACCGCAGGCCACAAACATGGTCGATTCACATGCGAATTACTCGCGTCTGACATCAGATGAAATTGAAACATATCACTTTAATAATTCCCGAGGCATTTGTATAAAACAAAAACTTAATGGTTTTTATGCTCTTCTCTCTTCTTTCTAGATTGTATTTTTTAACTTTTTAATTATTTAATATTAGCTTTTGCCCGCGGCTTCGCCCGCGTGAACTTCCCTCGGGATCTTTTTCCCGGGATAAAAAGTATCCTATGTCCTTCTCCTGGCTCTAAACTACCTCCCTGACAATTTTCAGCTAAATCGGTTCAGCCGTTCTTGAGTTATAAGTGGAGTAACTAACACGACTTTCTTTTATATATATATATATAGATATATATAGATAAGATATAGAAGATTTTTTTATGGATTCAACTCTTATAGGTTAGCAAACTGACACTTCAAAAAGGTGATTTATTTGTGTTTTCTAAAACAATATTCATGCTTGCCAGTTAATAACACGCCCGCTTGTTTAATGCAAGCACGTTCATATTTTATATGGAAATCTTCTGCAGGCGCATTTCTCCAGCTTAGCATATTCGATCCAACTTGATGCGAAATCTTATCTGTGTTTTTGAATTGTCTGTCTTTATAACGCTGTCTTCATACTTCCATTTTCGTAATATGTTGTTTCTACACGACATAAATCTTTTCTTATTTCTTAATGACCAGCCATTTTTCATTGTGTCACATACCAATATGTCACTAACAACATTGCTTCATAACTTTGTCAAGATTGCGAAATACTCGTAGAAGTTTAATGGCTTTTATTTTAATCCTTTCATTGAATTTATGTCATTGTTAATTTGTAAATAGTAATATTAGTAGTTTCGTTGGTTCTCGTCAATATTATGATCATCATTAAGCCATAAAATGTCCACTTCTGGACAATGGCCTTCCTCATAGATTTCCAATCCGATCGGTCCTGCGACCTGAAGTTATAATTGTCTTGCTCCATGGACTGTCATAAATTAGAATCTCCACTCGCGGTTCCGTCGATGTGGACCATCCACCTTCCATTGCGCTATAAAGTATTTATCTTTCTATATACCAAAATTCATCAAAATCATTTAGCGTGAAAAAGTACTTAACAAGATTTTCCTATAAGAACATCGCCTAAACAAAAGTCATTGCCCTGTTAATGGCTTTTCTCTGCAAACTTATGATGATTATTGCGAATTCGTACATTAATATAGAAGTGTATAGAAAATATATTGTATCGACTTATCGACGTATTGTGTGCCCTCTTAATAGGGGAGGACACTGGAAAACTTTTAATTAAAGATGTCTATTGCCACTACAGACTGCTATCTTTGTAGTTGAGGGCGAGCCCCCTCCGCTATGAAAGATATCTACCATGATATGAATCTTATTCTGATTAAACTTGCGACTTTGTATTGTACTTATAATACATTAATTAATAACTTAAATAGGTATAAAAGAAAAATAAAGCTATTTACAAATTGTAGAGTCCCGGCAAGGTGTCACCCCGCGGTAGTGTGCCTAGAAGTTTGGCAGCATTGCCAAATTGTATAATATTAAATTGTTTTGCATTGTCCGCTTCTTGCTATTTCTTCTCCATACGCCCGGTCTATTTGCATGGACATTAAGACATTGCTTGACCACTCGTTAATTCTTGTACTAAAATGTGCTCCTTTCGGGTCTGCATTTTCCCTGGATTATTCCTTATAAGTATTCGAATTTGAATTAGGCATAACATTAATATAAAACAAAGATTTAACAATGTTTTACTTGACTAAAATGCTAATGATACAGTACTACGCATTTAATAAAAACTAACCACGACATGCGACCTGCGTGTTTGGTCGTAATTTATCTAAACGAATATTATATATAAAGAGGTAGGGTTAAATTGTTTTGGTATTTTGGGACAATCTCTGGTGAAAAAGACAAAAAATTAAGTTTAAGAAAAGTGTTTTTTTTTTTATTCCAACTTATGCGTTGCTGAAAACGGATTTAATTCTGTCAATTCCGAGAAGTAACAAATATTTATTCATCCTTACAAAATTTCGTCTTCACTACATAGTATAAAACAAAGTCGCTTTCTCTGTCCCTATGTCCCTTTGTATGCTTAAATCTTTCAAACTACGCAACGGATTTTGATGCGGTTTTTTTTAAATAGATAGAGTGATTCAAGATGTAGGTTTTTATGTCCATGCGAAGCCGGGGCGGGTCGCTAGTTTAGTATAAATTGCATGCTGATATATACCTATATGTTTTTCTAATCTAATGCCAAATAATACGAGTACATGACCATATCAGAATTCACAGCTATTCTGATCTATAACCTAAATTCCATGATTGATAGATCCGCAATAAAATTCGCGATATATATCAATAAATCTGATCCTGAATGTGCTGCATGAAACATGAGGGGGATGGTAAGGTCGCTTGGCCTCTAGAGAGGCCTTAAATATTGACACCGCAATCTGCTTGCCAAGTCATTTTGTTACGCGGGTTTAATGGCGCAGGTGTGTACGCAAGAGGCTGTAAGTGTAGACAATTTTCTCCAACCACATCTATCAAATCATCCACTTTATTACCACACTGTCCTTTATCACCATTAATTAGATTTCACCGTTTTTTAAATTCATCTCTAATCCAAATTAAAGAATGAATTATAAAATGGAATGATCCAACGAATTATGTATCCATGTATCATTATGGGAGCTCGATTATATTTATCTAAATATCTTAATTATCCAAACACAAAAACCCACTGCTCGATATGAGACCCAAAAAATTCCCCTTCATGCTGTGGGAAAATAACGCAGTTCTTTTATTCAAATGAAAATTATAAATTTTCACAACCACTGATTCACAATTGTGTTACCTCAGTTGTTGCAGAAAACAAACTAATTGTGACTAAAACTAAAAAAGCGTCGGTAAATAATGAGCAAGCGATGGTATTCAACTGCGTTGAGTGTGCAAAGTTGTTCATTGCACATAGTTGTTCGTGCACAAAGCCTGCGGTTTATTTGGCTTTATAACTAAAATATAAATTTATAAGGATGCAGAAAGATAATATTTTGTGTACATCATTTTTATGTCGGCTGAATTTAAATAAAATTTAAGCTGATAACTAAATACGATTTAAAATAAAGCTAACACGCTCTTTCAGACATTGATAATCAGTTGAATGATTTACTGAATCAGAATAGTAATTTCGAAATGGTAGTGGAGCAGCTAAATTAAAAATATGCGTTTACGTCAGATAGGGAACATAAAGATAATGCATACTCTTTATGGAGAGTCTTTTCTATACTCTCTTTATTTTGTAACTTGGGTTGTTTGTTGGAAAAAACAAACATTTGTATAGCGTATATACGTTTTCACGCACCTGGGGCAGCCGCGGCGGCCTTTTAACAATTAAAACAGTCAAATATTATTCTTTCCTCGGGCATAATAATAGTACTTGAGAAATATGATTAATTTTTACATACGTAGTTTTAAGTAAAAGATACATCAAACAATTTAAAAAAAAAAGTAAGATTAATTTTTTTTTAATAGTTTACTTTATTATAGCAAATAATTGATTTATGTAATTGTGTTTGTATAAAAATAGAAACTAAGACTCAATAGAAACCGAACATTTTATGTTCTTAGATTATTCGGAAAAGGCAAAAATCAAGTAACCACTAAACAAAAATGCAATGTCCCTTTCTCTATGTCTATTTCTCTTTATAATAGTTACTAAGAATCGTTAAGAAATATTTACTGCTTTACCTTACCGACCCGAAGTAGACCTTGGCCTCCAACACCAGAGCTATTTTCCTTCAGAGAGAGAGCTCAGAGCCATCTATCTTTTTAAGGGTTTTAAGCTCTTTCACAACTTCGTCTCTTCAGTGGTACTACAAATCTATACTTTCATACTTAATATTCTTTTAACTGGTTGACTGTTAGATATTGCTTTTAGCATTAAGTCCGCCTATACAAATACATACTTGTACAAATGTATCTTTGCAATAAAGTCTAAATAAATTAATATTATAAATGTGAAAGTAAGTTTGTTTGTGTACTTGTATGTTTGTCCGGCTTACGTCAAAATGGAGAAACAGATTTGAATGAAATTTGGCATGGGAATACCTTGAACCATGAGGACGGACGGATATAGGAAACTTTTTGTCGCGATAACTACATAAACTCGGGCAAAGCCGCGAACGAAACCTATAAAAATAAATTTAGAAACAATATCTCAGTGCTCATTTTCGCTCTGCATTTTGAAATTCAATAACACACTTAGCTTAGATTAGTTCAGCTAGCTTGTTTCAGACTAATTGCACCAGCTTCATCTAATTAGCGATTGTATGTCCAACCATAATTTGCATAGGCGAAACAGATTAATTCGAGCTCGAATGAACGACAACGCGCCCATCGGCAATCCTTCCGCGCTCATCGCGTAATCCTCTTATATTTCACAATCGCGCCTGAACACGAAGAGATATAATGAAACATGTAGTTAATGTGATTATGTTATTTATCTTTTAGAATTTATGTTTTCAATTGATTAAAAAATAAAATTTTGCCTGGCCCGCGCGTGATTTCAAATTTTTTGATGTTTTCAGATTTAAATTTATTCTGGAAAATTCAGAACGCTTGGCAGGTGTTTAAAGTCTGAAAAATTGGCTCTTGTTTACTTATCTAGTTTTTGCTTTAGACTCCTGCAGGAAATCTGGCGTAAGAAGTCTCTATCTCAATACATAGAAACATTCGGGAAATAGCGCTTTGAATTTCACCCTGAATTGACAAGAATAATGACCACTTCTGGTCTGTTTTAATAGGATGACCACATGGACTGCCGTACAATTTTATTTATAAAATAATTAATAATTAGACAAAATTTTTATGCTGTTCAGACATTGCGATTAAGCTAATAATGTAGTTCGTAGATTGCCTATAATCATTTAAACGAATTTGAAAATGCATATGTAAATAAATATAAATTATATAAATAATCATATAATTACTTATATATCAATTTCTCAGTCAAATAATCCGCCCCGAGTAGTACCTTACGCAAAAGTGTCCATAACATATAAAATAATTAAGCAAAAATGTATTTTAGTACAGTCGGCATGAAAGATTACATCATAAGAACTTTTTGTTTGACACAATGGTATTACATTTTATTATTAGATAGCAACTTTCATTGCTGACCGTGTCTAGACTTGGTACCAGCCTGTGTTCGGAAGTCAGACCAAATTCGAATATAAATTAACTAAACCACAAGCGTTCAAACACGTAGAGCTATGAGAAATTGCGGCAGTACACGTAATAAATCCAGGCAACCTCGTGATGCCATGAATTTACAATCGTTATTTTTTTTTTGATCGATCATCTAATCTGGTTATTAAATTAACTGAAATACATGCGTCATCATGTCATCATTTTTCATTTTATATTTATTTGGTGAGAATCTATTTAAACAAATAAAAGTCAGATTAGTTACGTAACCACATAAATGACTAAAGAACTGAACTCGACTCGATCTGAACAAAATCGATTACAATTGTGAACACGGGTAGAGTAATATTTTATCCCAAAAATACACGGGAGGTAGATTATACAATCCCGTTTTGATTTAAAGTAAAAAATGTCCGATTATTGCACATATACCTTAGACAATTAGCCGTTGGCGCACTCTATGGAAATTATGATCTAAATTCAACCATGCATTCAAATTACTGCATGCTGATAAAATATGAACGGAATTCGATTTTTATCGGTAGGCGAGTGAATTTTTTGAGTAAACAGCTGTAAATCAGTGAAAACCCAGTGAGCTGAAATAACTTAACGTTCTCCTAGCACCGTGCCAGCGCCAAGTATTATCCATCGATTTTACAAACCTTGTCGTACTTTGTTGTTTGAGAAGTAGAACATTTTATGATCGGTACATAAAATTACATTACATATTGTATTTTACCGAAATATTCAACGTATATTTTTAACTGCCCCAGAATCAGAAAGCCTAATATGGCTCAGACTTTGATATTTAACATTTTGATATTTTACTTTTAACGCTATCAATCGAACGAAAGCCATTCATGGAATGACTTCCCAAAGTGAAAGTGGGTGTAATAAATGTATTTAAGGGAGTTTTGGGGTGTTTTATACGACGATAAGCAAGAATAATGATACAAGATGAAGCAAGGCTCGGCTTCGCTGAGAAATTACTCGGAGTCCAGATTGTAAAGTTTATATACGTACATTTTTTGTAGTTGAAAAAGATTAGAGATTGGTTCATAAAGTAAGTAAATATATTGCTTGTTCGTATATCTCAAAATGCATAATGTTACCGACACAAAAAGCAGACATATTCAGCGCGCTCATCGAATTGAAAGTGATTTAGCTTCATCCTATATGTAACTAGTTCACATACTGGTTTGAACTAAATTTTGAAAAGCACCACGTATGGTCGTAAAGATAATATGTGCATATTATATACTAGTTGTTCGCCACGAACATAGTCCTCGCGATTGCCTAGCTATAAAAATTTCGATTTTATAAAAAAAGCTGTTAGTACAATCTAAGTAAAAAAAAAGTGACCTAAAAAATAAGTTAATTGCACAAAATATAATTTATATAGTACAAAAGGAAGACTTAATGCTAGGTTTATTAACCGGATTAAAGATCTTTATCGCCTTGAAATCTGTAAAAAGATTTACAAAGAGTGATTTGGATATGAGCAAGTGCGTACTAATTCTACAGTCATGATTCTGTGACAATGTGACAATGTTGCTAAATAAAATTAAAATGAGGACATTTAAGAAAAATGTTTCTATTTCCAGATATTAGCAGCATACCTACTTAAATATTTACAGTTTAATTTTAGTGACTACGTACCTCACCTCACGTGACATTTCTAATATACTTCTTCGTCGTTTCTCGTCTTTTATTTTACACACAAACTAGCTGTTCCGTGAATGAAGTATATCATATAACCTCTAAGAATCAGGATATCATGTGCAGAAAGATTTTTTCAAATTCGACTAGTGATTCTAAAGTTGCAAACAAACAAACTCTACAGCTTTATTACATTAGTTTAGAAATCTACAAAGTTTTAAATTTTATTTACTGCCTCCATGTTTTAAACTGCCTTCATGGTCAAGTTGTTAAGGCGTTTGCCTGTAGACTCGGGGATCGTGAGTTCGATTCCCACAGAATGCATACTTTGTTCAGTTGTTTATAGTTTGGTTTAGACATTGTAAGGCGTGAATCGCTTTACTGTCTGATAGTAAAGATGGTTCCGTGCTTCAGAAGATACGTTAAGCCGTTGGTTCCAGCTGCCATCTGGAAGTCGTGAAAGGAACCACGTCAGAGTCCGAGAGCCGGATCGGGCAAAACTCTGACATCAGGGTGTGCATGGTTGATGGACGGTGTCACGTACACGAAATAATGATGAGCAAAAATTTAAGATCGAATCTTGAGTAGGTTTAAGCCCCTTTCTCATATCGTTTCAAATGCACTTAAAAGGCGGGTGGTACACTCGTGCTCAGACAAAGGTCTATAAAATTGGGTTCTCAATAAAAAGGCGGCCTGAACACGTACAGGTGGCTCCACTAACTCAAGGGCCACCCTCGACACTCCCACTTCTTATTTCGAGCCTCCTCGAAACCTCGAACTCAAAATTTTCAATACCTACTTTATGTAACGTTTCAGACGGATTCAAGACTCGGGCAAATAAAAATCGGTTTGAAAATTCAATCCAAACATGTTAGCAGTTCGATAAAAGTAGTTTCGAAGTCCCAAGCAGCCATTTTGTATCAAGTTCAAATTTAATATTGCATTTTTCCTTATTTATAAATTGAGAGTAATCTCTTTGTATAACTGTTTGTCATTAAATGCAAATGAACTATCGATTACGGAGCACTGCTTTCATAGGAATACAAAATAGAACTATTACTAAGTGGCTCTGAGGGCTGAAGACCTCAAGAATGGGTCTTTGCAATTTTCCACCTTTTATTCTTTTATAACATAAATTTAATAAATAATTTCTATTTATTTAAAGTGTTTTCGTAAGCGAAGCAAAATAAATTAAAAAAACCATATATATATTAAAATGGCTGAAGTACGATGTTTTTCGTTTTCAGACTACTGGCTCTACCTTTAAGAAATTTTTTCTAAAACTGAATCGACAAAATAATTCTATAATATGAATCTACTCACAAAATCTGTTAGGCGCATAATCGTTAGAGAAAAATCCTGTACATAGGATAAAAGCTGCACGGATTTACGAAAGCGTTTTGCACAAGCGCTACGTTCACGCTTAGGCACTCTCTAGATTAGAGTAGCATTTGAATTTTTTTTTATTAAAAGTCTAAACTACCCAATTAAACCCAATGTAAACATCAATGAAATACCTATTTTCTTGCTCACTAATTTCCTGCCTGAGGGAACCAAATCCTTCAATCCTGACGTATTTTTCTGTCAAGGACAGAGTTTGGGACATGCAAATAAGATCGTGAATAAAATAGTAAGAGCAAACTAAGTAATCTAGGAAGGTCACATCCCTCTGTGTTTATGAATAGAGTTTATGTTAGGGTCATGTTCTGTGGGTCCTATTGTTTCAGATACTCTGGAATATTGATTTTTGGTAATAAAAGGTAGGAAGTAACGCAAGACAGATATACCTGTCGCAGTATAATAGATAAAGCCGTAATATAGTTATAACCCTAGGTATATGATTATATGCCGTAACATAGTTATACGAAGGCAATTCATGACTATCTTACTAGGAACATAATTATAATACGATTCTAGTTTAGTGATATGGTTATATTACTGGATTAAGTTTAGTAAATTTGGAACTTCAGTTGATATTCTGAATGATTGGTTACCCAGAAATGCAATACAGCTAACAAACATTACTTTGAATGATCCTGTACCAAATGAAGAGTTGTCGCTGAGAGAAATATGCCAAAATTTATTGCCATTTGGTGGCCAAGGTTATTTAAAATGTTTCTGTAAAAATACTAATACATTACTAAAAGACGCGCCTGTAAGAAGCATTAGTACTCTTTTTTAATGTTTAATGACCATGTTATACCGTCGCCGGTTTCTGTTGGGAGCTGCACCCTTGAAGTTGTGGACTAATATATCTACTTCGGATTAGCTCTTTGAAGTGGCAGTGGGCGGGGCACATAGCGCGATGGACCGATGGCCGATAAGGCAGAAAAGTTCTTGAATGGTGATACGCACCGGTAAGCGCAGCATCGGAAAAAGTTTAATATAAAAATAAAATCTAATATATACGCGTAAGAATAGTTTTCTTTGATTCTGTGGCAGATTCATTTAATTCATATAAATAATTTAATTCATTTAAACATTATTGACATACTTACTTATTTTATTATCATTATTTTTATTTTTATTTCGATATTAATTAAATTGTAATGTATAGATTTTGGTACCAATTCAAAGACTTCGCAACACCCAGCCTGGGTTTATGTACATTCTTACCAAATTATGTAATTCCACCTTCTTCATATTATGTACATGTAAGCGAGAAATAAATAAATAATCATCTCACTAGATTAGTTTAGTCAGTTAAACATATTACTAGATTGCAACCGTATTATAATTATATTCCTAGTAAGATAGTAATTATTCTCTTACGTATAACTATTTTACGGTATATAATTGTATCCCTAGGGATATAACTAGGTATATCACGGCTTTATCTATCGTACTGCGACATACCTATAATACTTGAGCGAAACCAAAAAAAATGTACTAACGTTATATTGTGTTGCTGATCAATTCTATTATGTTCAAATATAATAATTATTTATAAAAGTATTTCACTTTCGACTCGTGTTTAACCGGTTTTATTCAATTTCTGTTTTTTAACCTAGATACTGAGTCTACTAGTATATTAATCATGTAAAAATGAAAAGGTCTTTTCGAAGCTCATTGTGGTACATTTTGTTCTCACATCTATAAAAACTTGGAATGATGTTTATGATAATGGAGAACAACACACAATGACCACTGTTATAAAGGTAGATTAAAATCCTGGAATATCCTGATTTCTTTCTATTCTTGCTATTTCATCGCTAATCCGATCTGCCACACAAGTACAAAACATTTCAATTACTGTTGTACAGAAACTACGTTAGTAAATCTGGCACGACTCTAGCACTAGGTAGAAACAAAGGAATAAGTTATATGCAAACGAAGTTTTGATCTTTAGTGCCTTTAGCAATAGGATTGCATTTTACTGTTTCTAGCTACTGTGATAGTCTGGAATACAAAACAATATTATCATGATTTTGATCACATTGTTTAGGTTCTGGGCATAAATCACAGAATATTAAAAAAAGAATGTCAAATAATATTTTAATTTCTTCTAGTAAAAGTGTAGCCGATTCGATTCCATATTTTCTTTTAATTCTTATTTGGTATATTGTACATTATTAACTTGAAAAGTCATACTGTAATATCATTATAATAAAATTATGTTATATAAATATATTATGCAAATTTAAAACCTATATTTATATCTATATTTATATTGAACTCTCTGGTAAAGAAGGTATGCAAAAAAATAAAAAGTACCTTATAAAACCTTTTGAGTAAAGCTATTAGCATGAATTGATGTAAATTTAACCTGTGTTTCACGTGATCAACCTATTCTTTATATAACGCAAGTTAAGTAATTACTATTTTTAGTAACTGTCGCTAACATCCGCAAGGCCACAAATTATAATGCTCTGGGCAATTTCGGCAATCGCCCCTTGAAAAAATATTTTCCTGACATTTCGCTGAAATGCGAAGGACGGCTGACTTACGTACATGTACCCATTTTTTTCTAAGTTGATTTCGTATTTTTCGTTTAGAAATTATATGCGTTTGCAATTAAGAGTTAAATCGACTCGTAATAAAAAAAAAATGTGAAAAAGAGCGGAACACTACATAACTTTAAAAAAATACTATGTGTACTTGCCAAACATAAATTAAAATAAGAAATAGACCAGGATATATAATTTTTATAAATCAAACAAAAAAAAATATCACAAACAAAAGATTGAGCTAGCAGGTTAAGTTTTTAAACTTTATTCTATTATATCCCCAGTATAACCTAAATCCTTATGATCTAAGCCTACATCATGAGAACTAAAATCTATTTAACTTACATAGGTACATTAAAAATACTTAACTTTCCGAAATATTAGTACCATTGTGTTAATTTTCCGTAAGGAAAAATTTCTAAAGAAATATGTCATCTTTAATCCAAATTATATTATCTGCTTATACTTACTCGTAAATAGTCTTGTTATTGAAATCACATACAAATTTCTGGGGGACTGGATCCAGTTTGCTCCAAATTCGACAAACTCGGTTCCAGATATCAACTCCCAGAAGACCTAGTGGTGTATTTAGTTGGACAGGTAAGTGACGTCACAAATCTACTACCGATTCCAGTGTTGCCCGATGTTAAGTTTACATGCCACAGTAGTTTATCATAATGCAAAATGTCTGTGAATATTTTATATAGGCAATCAACTGTTAGTTTGTATAGTGTGCTTTTTTTCGAGATTAGAATAATGCTTGCTGACGAAACAATGAAAAAATTTATAAAAAAGATTTTTGAACTCTTACTACATAAACAGGAAAAGGGAGAGATCTGTTCACAAGCCAGATACAACATGTCTAAGTTCTATAGTGTGACTGTATTCCACATATTATTATCACCTGCTGAAACTATTCATATTTCATAGTTTTTAGAGTTTGACGATACAACCAGTAAAACGGTATATGACTACATAGAGACTTCACCTAAAGGTAAGTAGGTAAGTATATATATTTTTAGCTTAAATGGCAAAAACTCTACTAAAATGGAAGCAAACCAACCTCACAAAGGATGTTTTTTTAATTCTCTGAAAGCAAAGGTATTGTTGTCCGTCCTATCTCTACCCGTCACGTCACTTAAACAAACATTCCGTATACAGTAACATGAACTCCCAAGCGATCTAGCCCGTACGTGAATCATGCCATCTGAGAATTTCTCAGAATCGAATTTGATACGAAACAGAAACTAAATGACTCGTGAAGCTCTTTTGTTGTTTAATGGCTGCACTGAGAACCATTATGTAACCTTTGGTTTATTTTTATTGCAATTTCACATGAATGTCGCTGTAAACACCAGACGCTTTCGTACTCATTGTGGTAATCGAAATCCTAAGTATCTAGCAATGAAATTCACATGTTTTTATTGTTGACTGGAAGAGATCCCTATATAAGATAAGTCCGCCATTGTATATTGGTTCAACTTCCTAATGTTTTGTATACAATAAAGATACTACAAACAAACAAAATTGCCTAAATAAAAATAATTTTATACGTATACGAATATATCGGTGGTAGCGATGGTATTGATGGTAGCTAGCGGTCTAGATGTTTCCTTTAAAGACCGAAGGTCGTGAGTTCAAATCTTTTGGAGAGCATACTTTATAGATATTTAGTCTTCCAAACCACTTTTTTCCCTGTTTTCTGAGAAGGAAGATGGTTCCCTGGCTTCTGGCATTCATTAAATATACCTTGTCAGAGGCCGAGACATGGTCAATTGACCTTGCCACCCACCTTCATTTAAATCTGCAAAACAAGATACTTGGTTAACTTTTAATAGCAGTTTTCATAAAACATACTCGTGCACCCCAAACCCCAAAACGTGGCGAGTACATAACACAATATTAAAGTCCCTCTAGCTCTTCTAGTATTCATCTTCATAGCTTTAATAAAACAACGAGTTTATAGAAGTTGAGCGTTTAACTGTAAATAAATAACGTTTTGTATAAAACTATGTTTGCGATGATAAAAAAAGGTATAAGTATTTCTCATTTATCCCGTCACCAAAAATGACCAAACAACAGTTGGTCTGATAACCTTACTTAGGTCACAGGAATCCGCTTCATGAGGAAAATTGAAATTGAAGAGAGAAAAGAGAGAGATCTATTTACAAGCCAGATAAAACGTGGCTAAGTGCTATAGAATGCCTTTGTATTCCACATATTGTTATCACCTGCTGATACTTGATATTTCATAGTTTATAGAGTTTCATGATGCAACCATTAAAACATTTTAATTTTAACCGCTTTAAATTGGACAGGTTGGAAATCATTTGATAGAAGCTTCTCTCTAGATGTTGATGTCTTAATGCTGAAATGATGATGATTAATTCTTATCTATACACCATTTATCGCATATTTCTCATTTCTTTCTAATTTTTTCCTACGAATGCTTTTGGAAGATTTTCTCGACAAGTCCTTTCCAAGTAATTTTTGGGTTTTCTTGAAACAAATCGTTGATTTATATTAATGCCATATCTGTTTTTGGTCAGAAAATACCACACAAGCATTTTATTTCCATTTAAAGTCGGAACCACAAAACTAATCAATTTTGGTCAACCACTGTATGCCGAAGCGGATTGATGTCACACTATACTACAATACAGGAACAATTTGCCTCACATTTTTCTCCGTTGTGTAATTAAATAAGATATAAATAAAGTGACATCATAAATTTGAGCTAACATTACAGAAATTCGTGACTTGTTATCTTGATTTCATTTTTCTACTGTATCCTAAAACTTGTTATCTTGATTCCTTATACTAACTATCTTAACTAATATTACAAATGCGAGTTAGTATATTTGCTTGTTTGTCACACTTTGCTGTACTGAACCATTTTACATTAATTTTCTCCTGAAATTTCAAAGAACTGAGAAGGACATAGAAAAGAAGGACTGTTCCCGTTTGACATACGCGAGCGAATTCGCATTTAAAAACTAGTCATTCACAGATAATGAAGCTGTATCAAATAGAAATGTTCCCTCGACTGATGAATGACGTGCATGGGCTCAAGTTGATGCATCAGACAATGCATTGGATGTCCTACAAAATGGCGCATTACCTGTGTTTACTGGACTCAAACATTATACTCTAATATCAGTCGTTAGCAGCAATTTATGACAACTATGTAATAGTGTCGTTTAGAACTCTAACGTGAGAAAAAATGTTAAAAACAAGTGACATTTTAAACGCTGCTTATTTTAAATAGGCAGTGTACTTAGACATAATAATGGTTTAAAATAGTTGAAGTTAAACTAATCTTAATGTCTTATTCTAAGGAGTAATAAGACATACTATGTATCTAAAGATTTAGCAAGACTGTCTGACGACGAATTTAGAATGGTTGTTTCATTACATTCTGATTTTCATAATTATTCACTGTTGCATTTTCAGCGTTACTTTTGATTTATTAGCATTATTTTCGTCATTAGCCCTTACACGTTTCTTGGGTATAAAAAGCAGCAAGTACATTAAGTTTTTTTTTCTGATCAAAGTCCAGCATGTAAGACCATCATCATCTTTTTAAAACTGGCAAAAAACGTGTTGGTAGTAGACTTTATTCTTACACTAACACCTTTGGTAATATATATCTATGTGACCGACTTTATCTAGAACAAGTATAAAACAAAGTCGCTTTCTCTGTCCCTATATCCCTATGTTTTGCTTAAATCTTTAAAACTACGCAACGGATTTTGATGCGGTTTTTTTTAATAGATAGAGTGATTCAAGAGGAAGGTTTTCATGCCCATGCGAAGCCGTGGCGGGTCGCTAGTCTAGAATAAAGTCTGAATGTTCATAGTGTGGACCCATACAGATGCCTGCATTAGCAACCATGTATACGCGTTTATGCAATATTTGATAGAAAGCGCATCGAGCGAGGCTTTGGCAAATACGGCCATTTCTATTGACATGCGTCTAACGTTCACATCACACACAATGATACAGAAAAATCTACCTTAAATATGTAGATATTTTTATTATTTTATTTTGGTATCTATCATCAGAAAATTTCAACATTTGTATTTTTCATTTGTGTTATTTAACGTGGAAATTATCAAGTTCCTTAATGAATAATTATTAAATGTCAAGAAGATTTCGAAGTAAATGTAAAAAGCACTAAGTGTAGTGCAGTTTCAGTGTGTAGTTTAATAGGTAGCTGTGTAGTAACATGCCTACTTACACAATGACGGCTGATGTAATAATCATCACATTTGAAGTTTGTATGTAGACATCATATCTAAGATCATATCATACGGATCCGAATTTTCCATTGAAACAAAACTTCATTATTATTCTGTACATGAATGTAAGGCAATAAATTACGATATGTTCAATGACATAAAAAGTTTCACGTACATACGTAGTTTCTCATAAATAATCAGAATCACAATCGTTTGCTTATTTGAATTTCAATTTGAATTGAATACATGTCAGATATTCAATTTACAAATAAAAAAACACAACCCTATGCATAAAATTTTAAAAGATAATAATCTTACAAGAATATCTTTTAAAAGTTTATTAAAAGAACTGAACACTCTCTTTATGCAAGTCTAACTAGCCTAGCACTTGACCGGTTTTTAGTTCATACATTATACTGTATACTTAGTACATAAAGAATGAAACAAGTTAAATTAGTTCAGTATAGACAAGCAATATCTAGGTCAAAGCCTAATTAATCGGGCGTGCATAATTTAGTATTGCACACTAATAAAATACAAATTAACAATTATGCCTGAGCATTACTATCACATTTTCATGCAATATGATCATAGCAATATTTTAAAAGAAATAGTGAGAAAATATTGTAATACAACAAAACATGAATTACAATATAGTACTTACATGTTCAATAGACCTTGCACTACCTGTCGGATGAGAAAGAGAAGGAGAAGAAGAGAGTTTTATTAAATTTTATTGAGGTAATAAAGAATTTATGTAAGTACCTATTCCTTCCACGCTGGTCTGGGAGAAAAAGAAAAACATAGAATGTACCAGCTGCTTTTTTTCCCGCGCAAGCCGTCAATCTCAACTCAGGGAATCGACGAATGGGGAAATCGTGACATAGGCGATGCGGCTAGCAACTCATCACTATTTACATCCTGTTCCAACTAGCATCATGCTAAACGTGGCCTAATGTCTTATGCTAAGCTTTGTC
Source organism: Apomyelois bistriatella (assembly GCA_947044815.1). NCBI lineage: Eukaryota > Metazoa > Arthropoda > Insecta > Lepidoptera > Pyralidae > Apomyelois > Apomyelois bistriatella. The sequence goes on from OX345705.1 coordinate 4,620,604, forward strand.
TACTTCGTATGGAATATAGACGTGATATATGTATGTATTATTACAAGTTTGCTTCCACGCTGTTTATGAAATTATAAATGTTAATAAGGCTAAGAAATAAACACTTACATACATTTTCAAGTAACCAAATGGCCACATTTATTATCCCAGTTCGGCGATAAAATTACCAATCACGTTTTGGATAGCCGTCATGATGAGCCATTTCACGAAACGAGCGCTAAAACAGCCTTATGTTTCTTAAAATCCCCTGTTAAACTCATAATCAAGGCTAATGTGCTTACTGTGTAAACCTTGATGTGATGAAGACGTTAATCTTTCTAAGTATATTTGAATGGCTTTGTCATGTGGTCCTTTCCATTTTATTATTATATTCCAGAATTAAGAATATTGGTCCTTTCCATGCCATTTCTTCCATCATATGACTAACGATTACTAATACTTAATCATTTATGGAATTTGTTTCATGAAAGATCTTATGTGCGCATGAATTCGAAGCTGATAATTTTTCTCTTGTACACCAAAATGACTTGATGGCAGTTATTAAGTCACTAATATCTTCTTAGTCGGTCACTCTTGTCAGAGTGGTCGAGGTTGTGCAGACGGTGTAGGCGTGGGATCTTCTGTACTGCCCATCCCCTGCATGGGCGAGTGTAGCTGCTTTTGTTATGGCTTTCCACTTCTGCCTGTTGGTAGCATTGCGCGTACACTGGATCACTAAACTCTTCGATGGTCACTAATATACTAGTGATGAAAATAACTATATATAAAATAATTTCTAGTTGATTGATATTCATTTTCATCAGTCCCTTATTGCTAAGGATTGTGACCACATATCTGTTCCTAAGCTAAGCGATCGTTAGTGTTATGAACCCTCTGTAAATACAACGCCAGCTAGTCCACCCAATCAACTCTGATTGGTAGATGATGTAAAATGGAAAAGGTCACTACTATAGAGATGACAATGATAAGTGTTTGAAGCTAAATAAAAAAAGAAGCTAATAATAACAACAAAGACTTCATTCTAGATCAATTTAACAGGCACAGGCCCATTATTCATTGAATCTGATTTGTGTGCACTTCTGATGCTAGCACCGCGAATTGAAGTCACTAACAGATATGATACATTATGCACAGAAACAACACAGATTTTTATATTCTCACCTCTCAGCATCAAGACAGAAAATAATAAATCGTAAGATGCGTTTGACGGCTCAACTCGATTTTCTTTTTTCTATCTGTCTTCTGCTCTCATAAATCAGACCGTAAGTTAATAAGTCTCTAAAAAAATTTGCAACTGCAGACAGTAAGTAGACTCCCATACTCATATTATAAATGCGAAATTATCTGTCTGTAGACTGTCTGTTATGCTTTCACGGCTAAACAGCTGGACAGATTTTGCTGAAATTTGGACCAGAGGTCAAACATAGGATATTTTTGAGCGCTGTATAACCGAGTCCCATGCGGACGGAGCCGCGGGCTACATCTAGTATTAAATATTTTGCAATGCTTGCTGGTCTGCACCGGCCCGTAGCCAAGTGACAATTTCAAAACGCAACGAATGTCGACAAGAACAAAATGTATGGGATTAACATTAGCTGCGGTAAGTCATGTGGTCAATCCTATACATTTTGTTCTTGTCGTACATCGTTAAAGTTTTGCGATTGTGACTTTGGCTAAGCCCCCAGGTTAGCCAAAGTCACAATCGAAAATTCTATTCGTATTTCTATTTATCAAGTCTGAATGTCTTTAGATTTTTAGGAGATATTTAGCATAATACAACCTGTTCCTTGCAAATATTTGATATTTTTTCTTTTTCATTTAGGTACGCAAAACAAAAACATATGCTATGCGTATTTTTCTATAATCAAGATATTTTGTACCGGCACAAACTAAATCCACGTCACACATGAGTGCAGTATTCAGTGCAGCACAATAAGTGCATCGAATTAGGGTTAATTAAAGCAATTTACATTTGCTTAGACAAATATACCCATAATGCACATCCAATTGGACCTTGTCTGTTTGGTTATATTATAACGTTTGAACTTAACGGGATTAATCCACAATGACATGAAGACATTTCTAAAACATTCAAATCATATTTGGATATTCAGTTTTCCAATATGATGGACATTTATCAGTCTTCCTATACACTTATCTTCTCAAATAAAGCTAAGCTAAAATCAAACACACATTTACCTCCCTTTTTACAATTAATAAAACGAATGTATGCTTGGAAAAATTTATTACGAAAAATCAGGCCCAAACTCAAAATAATAGTTACAATTGTCTTAAAGGGATAATGTTAGATACATAAGATAATTAAGTTATTTAACGTGATAAATTCCTGCACCATCCCGCTTTTAGAACAACGCCAATTTCAAACGTTAGAACAGCTATAATAGTTGCCCAGTTTTCCAGATATAAAATTTCTTTATTGCACCAATTACATAATTACATAAAACAAATGAATGCATAATTGGAATAATTTATTACGAAAAATCAGGCCCAAACTCAAAATAATAGTCACAATGGTCTTAAAGGGATATTATTAGATACATAAGATAATTAAGTTATTTAACGTGATAAACTCCTGCACCATCCCGCTTTTAGTACAACGACAATTTAAAACGTTAGAACAGATGATAGTTGCCCAGTTTTCCTGAACTAACATTTTCTCCCTGAAAGAATCCGGAGGACATAACTTCTGCTGGAGTTTACGAGCCAAGATTACTTTTACTGCCACTATTCGTACAAAAACATTGACATTCTTTCTACTACAATAAACGGGTACGAAACAGCTATAAAATATTTTATTACTTTCAGTTTTTCAAAAGGAAATGAAAATTTTGGCATTTTTCACAGACTTCTGAATTATTATAATTATCACTGCTGTGAATTGTGATTTAACAATACATTTAGCTCAACGACAACAACAACAACAGTATTTTTTTCATATGTATTTTATTATTATGTTCCATAAGAGAAGTTCTATGTTTTTACTGGACTGCAGCGATAAATAAGGCAAAATTTAATAAAAACATCATACCGACTCGCTCTATGTTAAATAGTTTTTAACAGTCAAAAATTAAGTATTTTACAGTCAAAAATTAAGAAAAAACAATGTTAATGCGTCTAAGAAAAATTGTAAATGCATGACGAAATTCCATTTCTTTCTTGCAACTGTGCAGATAAAAATCTCATTAAGTGGGGCAATAAAGTGGCAGATGCTGAGAACGGAGCGTTTCTGCTCTGTTCAAAGTAATCAAAGTGCAGAAAGAGAGCGTTTTCTGACAAAATAAGAGATCTAGACACATCAGCTACACTTAGAACTTTAAAAGAGCACAAGTTTAAAAAAACTAAAAAACACGCTTTAATGAAGCTAAAGCGTGTTAAAAACGGGACAAAATCACCGAACTATTGCAAAAATTAGGTAGTAAATGTAATGTAAATTTAAATTTATTACAATTAATTTTACATTTTCGAAATAGTTCGGTGATTTAAACACATTCATCTAGTAGGTAATCTAAATTGAGGATGCATTAAAAGTGTTAAATAGGTATAAATATTCAACGCCGCTACTGATAAACACTTATAAAATCTTGCCCAGAATATACTGTTCACAGGAATCTGACTTATCAACTTCCGCAGTTCCGCCTGTTTTTATATGATTTTAAAAAACCAGGAAGGTAGCTCTCTTAATGTTCTTTTAATTCTCTTTAGTTTGGTGCCGGTACCAGATTTTTTTATGAGAATTCTACGTTTCTTTCTAGGCGCCTCTTTACAGATTTCTATAAAAAATTCTAACTAAAGATTGCCTCTAGCATAGATATTTGTACTTTCTTCTATATGCTCTATAGTTTATGATTGGACTACGTTCACTGCCGTCCCATCATTAAAAATGTTCAGGTTCGCGCCAAAATCGAGGCTTGTGCCTGACGGGGTAGTAAACAAAGACATTTTATTTGTATTAAAATGTTACATAATTTAATATTACCTCAGATTAAGAGTTCGTTATATAAGCAAGACGACATTTATGAGAATTTTTATTTTAAGACTACTTAACTGACTTCGGACTTAATTGCTTGACTACTATTTTTCAGCGGATATGAGATCTGCGGCTGAAAAATAAAACTGGTACCTAGTGAGATTAAATTGGGAATCAGCGATGAACATGTTCGTATATGACAAACACTTTTAGATCCAGTCATCATCATCATCATTTCGTGCAGGTGTCACGGCCACTTCCCTCCACCTCCCATGGCTCTACCAACCTCTCGGTTATACGAGCCGAATCTCGGGAGAGTGCGCTGTACTAGCATTTCGCATCTCTTTCCAGTCGCACCTGTTTGATCTCCCTACAAGTTCTCTATAGTGTCGCCTATCTATGCAATCCACCAACTGGCAGCTGAGACCAACGGCTTAAGTGCTTTCTAAAGCACGGAATCATCTGTTATTAAGCAATCAGGCGTTTTAAACATACAATTTCCTAGACAAACTGAACCAAATATGCTTTCTGTGCGAATCGAACCCATGATATGGTCTACTCTACAGCGAAACAAACTCCTTAACCACGGAGGCAATTAGATATAGTAAATACTTACTATATCGTTTGTTTCCATCGAAAGGTGCCTAATTTTTCAACATAGGTAAATAAACTGCAACATATTCTGGGAATGCTGCATAGATACCGGTAGATAATAGTAAATTCATCAGCTAATATGATATTAATAGAATGTTTGCTTACGACCATAACCTCAACTTTTCATGAGTGTAATTTCAGTTCACCTGACCTTTCCCGTTCTTGCGCCTGGCTGCATTATTTAAACATTGCGCTGGTAAGGGTCATAGTAAAACAGACTTATTTTAGCAATATCCAGGTTCCTATTCCTAGTTTTGCTTATCTTTTTACTTGATTTTTATATTTTAACTAGTTCTGTAATATAATTTCGTCTAAAATATGATTCAAATAATAGATAAATAAACCATATTGACTTAGTAGACAAGAGCCGTCTTGCGAACTTAGATGGCTTGGCTGTAACATAAAAAGACAAAGACACAGCATTAACAGATCCCCGATGATTTGACATTGAGCATTTTATGAAATAGTTTAAAAAAAAAACTATATGAACACTTGTTACTAGTCAGCCATTACTAATATTGGATTTCAACGCCTGCTCAGTTTGTTTGTTTACCAACACTTGTACCGAGCCGATTGATCAAATACTTGCGCGGTATTGGGTTTTGGGATGAAATTCATCTGACTGCTGGCTGGGTAAACATGCAGACAAAATATTGAATCTATCTTGTGTAGTTCTTAAGTTTTGTATGAAAACACTCATATGGCATTTCTATTCAGCCCACTTTTATTGTATTATTTTTAAATAAACAGATATTATTTATACCGTTGTCGGCTTAACCCAAAGCACGGAATAAATAAAAGTATTATCTATTCTGTACTTTTGTTGCCAAAGGCCCAATGTTTGATTGTTAGACATTGATTGTGTTTTTTGCAAATAGTTTAAATAAATAAATATTGTTTACGAAAGTATAATGAACCGCAAGAATAAAGAAAACACTGTCATTAACATTAGTTTTCAATAAATAAATAAGGTAGGTACCTACTTAAAATGCTGTAATGTTATGACCTATTTTCCTAAGGCAACGCTATGTGAAACACCACGTGAGGCGATTAGTACGCACGTGAACAATCTCAATAACATACATTTTATACATATTCATAATCGATTAATTCAAACGTGAAACATTATAAAACATTCCGAGAATTCCAACCCTCTGACAGGAGACTTATAGTAGACATATTTCTGGATACTATTGTACGAAATTACTGCCATTTACCTCCTTATTTCAGCCATATTGCGGTAAGCCGGGAAAATGTGGATTCTTTTCTGAGTAATCATAGAGGTTATCACTTACTTTACTCCCTCCCGTTTGACTTTTATGAAGTCACTTTAAAGTCAAAACTGGATAGGTTTATTCCAGCTTTATTTTGTTCTTTATTTTTAAATCCCGGTCTTGACTTAGATATTTCTGTGTTATATCTGTAAAGAAGTTGCTGGCAGCTGGGTGGTTCATGCCAACTTCTCTAGAATATATTTCGTGATATTTTCGTTTTATTTCAATAATCTTATGGTAGCAATGACTTAAAATCTCCGATTTAATCACTCTCACGCATCTTAGCGTTTATACCCGATTGCGTCCTTACTGATTACTAAGATTTGAATCAAAAAACAAATATGATATTTTTTTCTATTTACTTGGTATATTTTTTTTTCTCCTGTACTTTGACTTAATTCTTTGTATAAGAGACCTACTACTTCTTTGTTACTACTAAAGAGACGAACAGAAACCAAAATTTTCCGCACATCTCCCGGTTGAATTGGTTTCGGATTACTATTTTCATGTTGTATTTCATTGTAGGAACATTTTTCACATCGACCGTTATCTAGATGGCGTGAGAAACGGCACATGCCTTTGGAGGTACAACGTGGATCAGCCATTAGATATGCAATGCAACCGATCCAGCCTATAATGTCTTTAATCACACACCATTCCATATCATGACGTAATGTAGTAGTTTTATAGCTTTTAATAGTAGTTTCGGAAAACCATAAAAATGTAATACGACAAATGGAAGCTAACACTGCATTTTTATGTTCTGTAAATTTACTAATTGGTATGAGCACGTATATGAGCAATGTCTTTTACGAACTTAAAACAGAGTTAAGTTTATGAACTTTTGGACCAAGTGTATTTGTGATATTATTGTTACTATAAAAATAGTTAGTAGGTTTTTAAATAATGAAATAAAGAGAAAAATTATTTTTATGCATCATTAAGGACTACGGTGGAAGATCCCAGCAAAACTGAATGCAAATTTTGACGAGTGTCATTCTGAATTTCGACTGTTAATTATTCCGACAGTCTCAATTTCGAAACAGATTTTGATGAGTGACTTCTAAATTTCGACAGTTAATTATTCAATATTATGTCAATAAGGTTGATTGTCAACTGACCATAAGCGTTTAAGTTAAATACAAAACACAATAAACCTTATCATTTTATCAATTTACCAGTTACATCGTCAGCTGGTCATTGTAAAGCCCGGGGTCTTAAACGACATTAATGAAAATAACACATTTTCTTGGTTTGTTCCAGGTTCTACTGGGACCTATGTATGTTATTACTGCTTGTCGCCAACCTCATCATCTTGCCGGTGGCAATCTCCTTCTTCAACGATGACCTCAGCACGCGCTGGATCGCCTTCAACTGTCTCTCCGACACTATATTCCTTATAGATATCGTTGTTAATTTTAGAACAGGTAATACTTTTTATCTTACTACTGAAAACAGCTTTTGTCATATATATATAGGAATTCATTTCAATTCATACTGATTTTACTAGACTATTCTCAGTATGAGTCTTGTTCTTAGAGGATTACATTCAAAATTTCAATATGCGGATTCAGTATCAAATTTTATATTTACATACATCTTCGGGAACTATTTAATAGTAGTGAAATATTGCTCAGAATAGTCGGAATGTATTTTGTTAATGAAATTATTTTTTTAAATATTTGGTTTGTGTAAAAGTTTGATAGATCAACTCATTAATTGAAATTTATGCGGCAACGTGAAAAGCCTGATCAATAACAAAACTGTCATGTTCATTGTAAATTAATTTATAGTAAGTAACATGCATCAATTCAATGAATATTAATTTGTCTATTTCAGGAATAATGCAGCAGGATAATGCAGAACAAGTGATATTAGATCCCAAGTTAATAGCGAAGCATTATTTGAGGACATGGTTCTTCCTTGACCTCATCTCTAGTATACCACTAGATTATATATTTTTGATCTTCAACCAGGTAAACGTACGTTGCAATTTGGCCGTGTTGTTCTATTACTAGTGTTAAACCTGTCTTTTATGTTATGGATTCTGTTTCAGCTTGGGAATTAATTTGTTTATTAGGCAGTATTACGTTGTTGTTTTCGTATTTTTTTTATTTCTTTTCTCATTGTGAACTTATATCCAACTGCCACGAGAACCTACGACATCGTGTGTTCGGTTTTATCTCGTATATTAAAGGTCTAAGAAAACATTCAAAGGTTTGATTAAAGCACTTTAGATTCATTCTTCATTGGACTATTTTTCTATTGTTTTGATATTAACAAGATTATTTTAAGCACATCCTTCGACTTTTTGCACGTTATAACTACATGTTTAGTAACCTATATGATTATTCTGTTTTTGTTCCTAATTTATCCATTTGAAGCTTATTGTTGTTTTTGGAACTTACTTTCCTTTCTTAAGAGTTTTAAGTCTATAAAAAGCACCTTTTAACTTTTGGCACAGGCTCCATTTGTTCATATCCTTCGTTTGCACTCGAAATTCTTTCTTCCGATGGTTGTTCTTTTTTATAATTTATACTTATTAATTCTACTTATCCAAATCCTTAATAATCAGTGCACGTCGTCTTTTTAATTTTTCGTCTGTTTCACAGCATGATCGTATAATGCTATCCTACAAAAGGTTTTTAAACTTTTACACAAATTTCGTTTTCGAGCAAATATTTCTCAAACACTTCCTGGGATTTAGTTTTAACAACACGACCGAATTGTATTTAATTTATTTCTAATAACAACAACACTAACATGAGAAGCAAATGTTTATATCCAGAATCATTGCATTGATAAAAAAGCTTTATATTAGAACCACAGGCTAAAATGCCTACAATTATAAATACAATAATGAAGCTTTTACTGATTAAATATTTAATCAATATCCACTCAATGATATTGATGAAAAAAACATAATTACTGACATGACGTTTACTGTTATGCTTCAGCACTTTTCTTTGGCTGATTCTTATAAATCTTTCAAATCAGCAAGTCTGCATGTACACTTCAACTGTATAAATGCTACTTTTGATGCTCTCTTCTCTTTTGAATATTGCAAAAGGTCGTGTTCATGATTATAACCATATTTTTGTATCGACAGGATTTTAGCGAAAGCTTTCAAATCCTTCACGCGGGTCGTGCTCTAAGGATACTGCGGTTAGCGAAGCTTCTCTCCTTGGTGCGGCTGCTGCGACTGTCCAGGCTCGTCCGATATGTGTCCCAATGGGAGGAAGTATATGTAAGCCATCACCTCTTCTAACCCATCCCTTTGGGTGACTCTAAACTACTTAACCACTGACACAGCTCTAACACCATACGCTCACATCTACTAACACGACATAAATAAAACGCTACTAAAACTATCTATAATATTGGATTAAACTAAATAAGATATAGCATAAACTAGACGATGAAATTGGAACTAATAATGAGGATGTACAACTTATAATGTAATTTGAAATTGTTCTAGCAAGTAGTGATCCTAATGAAGTAAATGGAGTTTTTGTAATCCTGTATTATACCATTGATCCCGCCCCCCACTGTATGTGAGCCCACGTCCCGCTCTGCACTTCTCTACTGCTTCTCTGCAAGCTTCTTTCTGCCTGAGCACGCTCTTACGTGATGTCTATCTCTCTACGCCCGCGCCGCGCCCGCGACCGACGCCGCCGCGACCCGATCCGTCTACACTGCCAACGAATATTATTTGCGATATTGATATTATTTTGCCGCTTTTCGAAGCCCTTAGATGATGCGCTGACGCAGATTTTCTCAAACCGTGATACGAAAGCCGAGCTTTATATCGAACCCCAAATATTTTCGGTAAGACAGACAATTCGTGTAGGTACTCGTAGTAGCATTGATCGTAAACTAAATTCAAAATAGCGTCTCATCATTACCAAATGCCAATTTATCATTAAACCACGCATAGTATATCAGCTCCTAATCATTAAATAAAGAGATCCTACCGAAACCCCTAATTCTAACAAGACACTAAACCAAGAGCCAAAACGTATGCGGAGAGTCAGTAAGAAGTGGAGCACGGGGAGGGTGGTGGCGACACCACACCGCAGTGACGGCGTTGTGTGCAGATGAGTCCCGTGCCGCAGCCGCGCGCGCCCCCCGAGCCCGCCGGCGGAGGCTCCCGCGACCTCGCCTCCCAGGTGCTGGCATGCCGCGTCCGGCGCTAGTGTAGGGGCTTAGCCCGCGCCTAGTCCCGCTCGGTGTTAGTGCATCCTGTGTGTCCCCACGCACGCGCCCCACCCCCGCCTCGCACTCCTCGCGACGACCTTCGCTCGCCGATCCCGCCCGCGCTCCGGGCGCGCCTGGCTCTCTTCCTACTATCTCGTGTTTCTCGCTTGTTTTCTAGATCTTGCAGAATCTTCAAAAAAAGCGCACGGAACGGAGGGGACGTCTCAGCTCCGACGTTGCCAAAAAGAAGGGTCACACCAAAAGCAATCTGATCTTCAAGGTAACCAGGGTCGGCACGAGCCGGCGCGCATGTGCTCGTTCGCCCGCTTAGCATGCTGCCAGGGCCGTCCGGCGTCCTTAGACCGCTGCGTTTGCTTCGCTTCCTCTCTTTCTTTGGCGTTTCTGTTTCTGACCCTCGTCCCGCCGCGACGGCGGCCGCGCGGATGACGCGCGAGGCGGCGGTCGCACGACGGCGCGGCGGCCGCGGTCGTGCGACACGCGCTGCGCCTTCACCTCGCATGCTCGCTCGACGAATCGACTCACGCGTTCATATTTTATTTCTCACTATTTTACGAATCCATCGGTAGAGAATCATCGCGATGCTTGACCTCGAGCGTCCTTGTCGCGCGCAGTCCGCACGGCTTCCTTTAGAGGCGACTTTGTGTTGTGATACCACTCTGATCAAAATCTGATCTGTTCGCAGTTCCTCAACATGGCATCGGTATTCATGCGGATATTCAACTTGATCTGCATGATGTTGTTGATCGGACACTGGTCCGGTTGCCTTCAGTTCCTCGTACCAATGTTACAAGGATTTCCACCAAACTCTTGGGTCGCAATAAATGAACTTCAGGTTTGTAAAAATACATTTTATTTCTCATCATTTCTCTACAACCAACCAAAATGTTTTAACTTAAAGCTCGAAGACAAGCCACCAAGTTTCATTGCTTGAAAATTATTACTCACGATATTGAATTCTTGAGTCCATTTTGCGGGACCTGGCATACAAATTATACTTACATATAACTTACTTAAACTCTTCAAGGCTTAATATTATAGAGGAGCAAATTTTTCTGACGTCCTCTACAATTATATACTTAAAAGGTTAGGTACAACTTTATTGCGGGTCTGAAGCTCTAAAGGGGATATGAGCGCTTGCGTACGCGTACAGTCGCATAGATACTTGGCCATTCTGCTTGTAAGAAAGGATTACTTATAGTTCTACATCAAATTCATAACACTTAATTCCAGGAGGCCTTCTGGTTGGAACAATACTCATGGGCGCTGTTCAAGGCGATGTCTCACATGTTATGCATAGGATACGGCAGATTTCCTCCACAATCCCTAACCGACATGTGGCTGACCATGCTTTCCATGATCTCCGGAGCTACCTGCTACGCCCTGTTCCTCGGACACGCCACCAATCTCATTCAGAGTCTGGACTCTTCACGCAGACAGTATCGTGAAAAGGTAACAACACCAAAGGACCACTTCAGCATTTATTACCGCGACCTAAATTTAGCGGAATATTTAGATAATATGCATGGATGAATAGAATTTGCGCATTCCATTCTAAAATTTTAAACAGATCAAACAGTTATTTAGTAAACCGTTATGAACACCTGCATTACAATGTTAATTTAATGCCAACCATTTTTTAGCTCCAAAACATTTTCAGTAGACATTTTCATATCTAAAAAAATCATTAAATTCAGCATGTTCCAAAGCCATAAACATAGATTCATGACCAATCACTAAATCCTTAATTACCTGTTTCAGAGATTAGACGTGAGTACAGAACGAATGTGTGTCGGTGTGTCACTGTTGTGCAAAAATCATTCAAATCATTACCATTACCATCGCACTAAGCATTATCACGGAATTTAACGGGTGTTCATAACAGTTTTCCTCATGAGTCGCACTAACATCTATATTATATTCATTTGTTTTTATGAGGTCAGATTAAATTTCTTCCTGGACAGGTAATTCTGTTTTTAATTCGTCAAATTTAAAGAAATTTTCATGAACTATCATTATTGTAACCCAGGCCTTATAGAAACAAACGCAACCATGTATGTAGCGGGTTGTACTCGGTCGGATCTAAGATGACACCGTGTGTATTTCCTTAGTTTGGGTTTTTATTTCAGCTGTTTAACAACTTGCATGATTTTTAGGTTTTCGTTAATTTATGGACAATTGGAGACAATATCGTACAATATCTTTTATATTTCCTGTGATTCTTAGACATAATTGGCTTGATTCAAAGTAACAAATAGCTTCTGGTTGAAAGCAAAATTTTGTGTGTACAACAGATAGATATTAAAAAACACTGTCCGACCCGAAAGGCGCATCCCAGGTGAGCTTTGGAGATTAGTTACCTTTATCTATAGTGTAGATTCTTCAAAAACTAAAGTCCAGTTATTTAATAAATACTAGTAATTGAATTTAATTTATTAAGCTAAGCTAAGCTATATTATTAAGAAATATTACAGATATTATTAATTAATTTTTATTCGATCCCTAAAAAGATACTTACTTAATAATAATACTAGTAATTAGTATTTTCAGTAAATTAATATATTTATCAACGTCTAGTGGATATAATAATTTTAAAATATTACTCAATAATTCTTTTTTAATATTTTCCCCTTAAAATAGGGTCTGTTAGAGATATTAATATTAACGACTCTACATTGGAAATAAAATTCATTTTAATGTTGTACGTTACATAGTATCTTGAAATAATTAGAAATAAAATGATTTACAGTAGCCAGTAGAAGTCTCTAGTCTCTGCCGACCCCTGCGGGAGACAAGTGTATGTGCACGATTTACACATATTTTAACTTCTTCTTCTAACTCCCAACGCAAATTGAGAAGCTGTAAGTATAATTTCTAGCAACAAACAGGCCGGAATGGAATACGTCTTCAGCCGTGTTGTTGGTAGGAGTATAGCACGGTCAATTGTCGACTACAAGTCTTAGTAGGAACAAATATGTCGAAAATAAAATACATGAATAAATGGTGCCTACAATACAAAGTCGCCGGCACAGACTCTGTGACCGAAGTTCGGACTATTGCAGACTGCTGTAGGCTGTAGGTACAGTAAAGTAAAAGGTAGAGTAGCGCGGGGTATAATATATTTGGACCTGATAGAGTACCTAGTAAGCTCACTACCATTTACTCTACCCTTGTACACCAGGGCGACTTGTATTAACGTCTGTAGTTCGGTAGTTTATTTTGTGTTCTTATTCGTAATAGAAGATTTGATTATAATAATTAAAAGGTAGAGACGCTGGTGTTATCACAGGATTATTTTGAAACATATGGCATTTTTACAACTACTTATATATGTTCCTTTCGGAATGGACAGAGGTTTTTTTTTATCATAATGTTGAAAAGTAAGAATCACAGCAGAAACACCAGTTAAAAAAGGTGAACACAGCCACGATAACGTAAGACTAGATGCAAGTTAAAAATATATACTTAATTACACAAATATTATTCATGTAGCTGCTAATGTAACTCAAGTCGCGTTTCGTGGTCGTGATCAAGTGGTATACATTGGAAATTTAATTCTAAAGACGATGTAAGTAAGTTTTTATCATAAGATCATTTTCAATTCAAGGTGAAACAAGTGGAAGAGTACATGGCATACCGAAAACTTCCTCGGGAGATGCGGCAACGCATCACCGAGTACTTCGAGCACCGGTATCAAGGGAAGTTCTTCGATGAGGAGCTGATCTTAGGAGAGCTGAGTGAGAAGCTTCGAGAAGACGTCATCAATTACAACTGCCGATCGCTCGTCGCCTCCGTGCCTTTCTTTGCTAATGCTGACTCGAACTTTGTGTCCGACGTTGTTACGAAACTGCGATATGAAGTCTTCCAGCCTGGTTAGTTATTGTGTAATTTCCTATTAGTTACTATGTTTTACTCTTCGTTATATGCAAGCAAAGCCAGCTGACCTGTATCTAGAAACACGTTTACATGGTCAGTACAAATTAAAGTAGAAAATCTTATAACATTACTTCTACAAGTGGTACGTTTGTACTAATATATATTCTGATAAAGTGGCATCAACTTTAACAAACTAGAGAGGTTTACATGCAGATAAGGTATCAAAACTGTGATTTGATGAAATAAGAATAAGAAAAGTCCTGAAATGAAACTTTATGTCTAGATCTAGATACTTACTAAAAAAATTTTACTCTTATTTTCCAGGTGACATCATCATAAAAGAAGGAACGATCGGAAACAAGATGTACTTCATCCAAGAAGGCATAGTGGATATAGTGATGGCCAACGGCGAAGTGGCGACCAGTCTGTCGGACGGGTCCTACTTCGGCGAAATCTGCTTACTGACCAACGCCCGCCGCGTCGCGTCCGTCCGAGCCGAGACCTACTGTAATTTGTTCTCTCTCTCCGTGGACCATTTCAATGCCGTGCTCGACCAGTATCCGCTCATGCGGCGCACAATGGAGAGCGTCGCCGCCGAGCGGCTGAACAAGATCGGCAAGAACCCCAACCTGGTGGCGCACAGAGAGGACGACACGACCTCGGAGGGGAACACCATCAACGCCGTGGTGAACGCGCTGGCGGCGGAGGCGGAGCACGTGAGCCTGTCGGACGACAGCGTGGCGCGGTTGTCAGAGCGCTCGCTGGGGCTGGCGCTGCAGCCGCTGCAGGCCGCGTCGTGCCGCATGGCGGGCGTGGCGCTGCCGGGGCTGGGCGTGGCGGCCGCGCTGCCGAGGCCCAAGTCGGAGCACGACTTCAGCTCGGCGCAGACGCCGCACGCGCCGCTGTCGGCCGCCGGCGCCGCCTTCCACAAGTCGGACGCCGGCATCGCGCCCTGACGCCGCACCGTGTGCTAGGCGCCGCGAGATAGCAATACTAGGCTTAGTGCGGGCCGCCGGCGAGCGCCCGCCGACCGCGGGACTGCGCCGACGGCTCGCTAGTTGTAGCGTAGACACGAGTATTATAGCTGCGACTTCGCCGGGCACGCACCGCGCCCGCTGAATCTCATTTTGTGATCTTATACTTAATTCTCCTGTGTTATAATTTAGGTTAAATTTTATATCATTGACGCTGTGAGGGATCGACGAATACGCGACGTATTCCGATTGTATAGATATACCTGTTATATATTGAGAATGATACTATTGAATCTTTATAGAGATACCTTGCCATTAAAAGAGAAAATAATTATATAGACTAGACTGATATGTAAAGATATCACTATTTTATGCTTTGTTGGCGTATGAAATAGACCTCTATTGTTGAATTGGAATATTCTATCGCGAGATTATGACGTTCGAAGTGTATAAACGTTCCTGATAATCACGATACGGATATTAAAGTTGTTTATAAAATGTATAGATGTTGGATCGTGGGAAGCGTGGAGCGCGGGCTTGCAGGACTGTGCTCTCGACCGACGTAGCTTGCAATTAAAGACATTGCCGTTCAAAACGAATGATATTATCCTATTTCGTACTGCAGCTGATTTTCACAATAACCCTACAAATATATATCCTGTAAGTGGCAATTCGATTATTTTAAATCAATTTAAATAATAACAACCCCTACATCACTTTATGGCATTACCATTGTTCTATATCGTTCGTATCGTCTAGCTTTATTTTAAAGAAAGAAAAAAACTTTTCGGCTTTAATCTAGGAGTGCAATCCTAATCTTACCCTGACCGATACAAGAGATTGAGTTCGAGTGCACAATGATGCAACCCTGCGCTTCTTTGACTGCACAAGCGACGCACAACTAGAGATGAGCAAACGCCCGGCATAAAGGTGCAGTTTGGAAAAAACTTGTTAAATGCTATGATAATTGATGCCGACCATTTTCCCATCTCTATGCACAACTGAAAAAGCCTCACGCGATTCCGATAGCACACAGTTGCTTTCATCATTTTAATTATAAGTAGTCATATCTACCGATAATCGACATAATTAGCGCAACATTCTCTCGGTTTCTGTAGGGATCAGTAGCGCTTCGAATCTTTTGAGAGTTTCTTTGTAAATATCGTATAATAGCGAGGATTCGCCAAGCGCTCGCCGGACGGAGAGTTTGCGGTTCCATCCAGATCGGTAACACTGGCCCAGATATAATATAACTCGTTAAGCTACCATATTCGTAGAAATATAATGCAACGCATACACGGTCATTGTCTTGTAGAATTATCAACCCAGAGTAGAGCAATTCCTTTATTAAAAACTTTACCTTTTTCATAGCCTATTAATGCATTCGTCTCTACCTATGCAAGAAGTTAAACCATCGTTTGTATTAGTAGGACGTAAACTTGCCTACTTGAAAGTCGACAATACTAACTATTTGTGGTAATTAGGTGCCTTCTTATCTTAGGTGTCACACTGAGGCAACTTGGTTCTACTAATTTTATAAAAAGAAGATAAATAAGTTTTTATTTGAGCAAATAACATAGTTAAGTATCTACTTATCTTGTTTGGTGGGTTACACTTGTGTCCGGTTTTTCATGCTGCCAATAGCATCCTAACGAGCTCATATATGCTCATACTATGAGCCATATCCTTTTAGGTACAGACAAACATTCTATATTTTGTTTGATATCAATTCCGGTGCATACGTATGTCTATTTTTTTATTTTTAGATTTTAGCATTAATCTGGGGCCAGGGCCAGCGTACTGGTCTGGTAGGGACCACTAGG
Source organism: Apomyelois bistriatella (assembly GCA_947044815.1). Classification (NCBI taxonomy): domain Eukaryota; kingdom Metazoa; phylum Arthropoda; class Insecta; order Lepidoptera; family Pyralidae; genus Apomyelois; species Apomyelois bistriatella. The sequence goes on from OX345705.1 coordinate 4,637,408, forward strand.
GATGGAGTGTGTGCCGCCTGGCGCCGCGAGCGTCCAGCGGTCCAGTCAATTATTCCGTGCGCTCGTTAGGGAGCCACGACTCGATTCTCAATGCACTACACTTCATACCTTGTTTTAAATGTAGGTGAAAATAATTTATTGTCGATAGTGATCATTTCGTAGGAGTAAGTAGGCCGGAGCGTTAACAAATTCGGACGAATTACGTTATGTGATAGAGCAGCAATTCGCTGCGCAGCCGCGGCCCGGCTCGGCGACGCCCCACCACGTAGACACAGTAGATGTAAGTACTGACAAGTACCTACTCGCTTCTATAACTGACTCAAATTTGGTCTATCTTTTCCTTCTACAATAGCCTTAGTTGTCTATCCGAAATGGCTTCATGCAACGCTTACATTCTAATTTAAGTTAGATATTAGGTACCTAACTAAGTATGACATATCCTAGTGAGCTTGGGGTCAGTCGGCGAGCCGACAGCCGCTGGCTGCAGTCTTGGCACGAATCATCGTTGACTATTTCTTATAGTGTCATGACAATTTGTAAAGATGGTTTTGCAAGTGTTGACTTTTTAGCCAAAATATAGTTAAAGAATGACGAACCAATACGCGGTAGCTTACTTGTAGATGAATGCAGCCTAGTTCTGTTTGGCGACTAACACCAATAGTTACTTTGTACTGGTAAGATATTTATATACAATTGGTCTTAGCAGAGTGACTATCTGTCAATTTATCTATAAAAAGAAAATATATTTGCGTTTAATCCCAAAAGCATTTATTTACCGTTGTTTTACCTACCTAACATTACAGCTTTTGTAAATTATATAAATTTTATAGAAGAGATCTATTTTTATTGTGAAGTTAAACTACTGGATGTAAGTGAAAACCTATACGAAATCAAGTTTTTTTAGATCTGGACTGTTATTTATTAAATGTTTTACTGATTTCTGGTATCTATTTTCACCAAAAGTGCTCATCGCTGTCAAGAAAATTAGAAAAAATGCATTAAAGAATGAAGAAAAACTGCTCTGTTGTTTCAATCCTTTTTACAAACGATTTGGCGATTGCCAAATTTATATTTATTCTAGACTTACTCATATAAAGCTTATACGTGTTATTGGTCTCACAACCAAGGATGCTGGACTTATTCGTCAAAACTAGCGCGAATGAAACTCGCGATTATGGGCGAGATCGCACGATGGCACCTTCCGATGATGTTAACATTTTTTTATCGTTAACTTGCTCAACTAACTTATAAAAATTTGTACAGTCAGCTACAAAAATGTTTTTAATTTATTTAAAAAAAAAAAAAGTACTTACTATATTCCGTGAGCGCAGGCAAATTATATATTATATTAAGTACCTACTGTTTCTGTTATGGTCTCGCACAAGCGACATGACAAAAAATAATAATAAAATCGAAAGGTGTCACGCCGTCACGGGCATGCACGTTGACGAATAAGTCATATGGTGGTCGGATGCTGTAGCCCGAGCGAAAAATATTTTTTCCTAAAAACAAATACCAACTTCCATTTACTTACAGGGGCCAACTCGAAATTCGCCAGATTAAAAAAACGCTGACACCTACTTAGATGGACAGAGTCAATTGAGTTTTTGGAGGGAAAGTAAACTGTCGCTATGTCCGCGCTGTATTTAATTTCCAAAACTTAGGTTTTTTTGAGTGTTTGTGCATAATATTGGTGGTTTATTATTCGCAAAGTGTTCGTGAACAAGCGTGAGTGTTGGGAAGTGATACAGTGTCGATTACGTGACTTTTTATCTTGGGATGTATGCTTAAATCTTTAAAACTACGCAACGGAATTTCATGCGGTTTTTTTGAATAGATAGTGATTCAAGAGGAAGGTTTTTATGCGAAGCCGGGGCGTTTCAAACTTTTTTTGAGCCTGCTAAAACAGATCACGGTAACCACCACGGGTTACCTACTATCGTCTCTTAAAACCATGCAAGATCCAGTGTGTAAGCGAGACAGCGCAATACATCATGTGACATTCCCCTTACTCACTGGATCTCCACCTGTGGCCTTAGGTCCTTAGGCTCTTAGGTCATAGTAACCCCCAGAAGTATTGCCGACGGGAGTGGGAGTAGGGAGTACGTAACGGGAGTTTTTGGAGGGAAAGTAAACTGTCACTATGTCCGCGCTGTATTTAATTTCCAAAACTTAGGTTTTTTCCAGTATTGTGTTTCCAAAACTAACATTTTTTCCAGTATAGTATTTGTGCATAATACTGGCGGATTATTATTCGCAGTGTTCGTGAACAAGCGTGACTGTTGGGAAGTGGTACAGTGTCGATAACGTAACTTTTTATCTTTGTCACCAAAATTTCCAACTTGTAGCTAAGTGCAATTTTTCCACTGCTTCACCCATCTGACTAGACTTACTTGACTGGACTGGTGGCTTACCACCATCTCTTAAAACCATTCAAGATCCACTTCCCTCCACCTCCCATTGCTCTACCAACCTCTCGGTTATACGAGCCGAATCTCGGGAGAGTGCACTGTACTAGCATTTCGCATCTCTTTCCAGTCGCACCTGCTTGATCTCCCTACAAGTTCTCTATAGTGTCGCCTATCTATGCAATCATTGCATTTTAATAACTCTCCCCCATCCTTAGGGGGCTTACGTTCACAAGTACGCCTCACTTGCCTTCTCGGCCAGAGGCCAGCTTCTGTCTTCTAGGTCTTTGAGTTTGTTACAGTTTCAGTTTTTCTCTTCGTCTTCTTTGTCTGCTTGTGGCAGTATTCTTGATGTGCTCCTACTTTTCAAGTTATGCCCCTCTCGAGGCCGCTTCGAATTTTATGCCACCGATGCGAGAATTCTTTTAGCCGCTTAAAGTTCGCCTCAGATCCCACGAGATCGCAATAGTAGACCGGGCCCACCCCGAGCGGAACAACATTATTTAATAGTTCCCTACGCGCCTCCTCATAAATCGGGCATTCCCAAAGTACGTGATGGACGTCCTCAGTGACCGCTTCCTCGCAGAAGCAGGCTGAGGTGTCCGAAAGCTTCATGCGATAGAGCCTACCCCTGAAGCAGCCGTGTCCGGACAAGATCTACGAGGTCTCATAGTCCGGTTCGACCCAAGTTGCCTTGAGCCGACCCGCCACGTCCGGGAAAAATCGATATGTTTCCCTACCATCGGTCGACGCGTCCCAACGCGATTCACATGGCAATCGCGTTGGCTTGTGCGGCGCCAGTGCGGTCTCCGCAATGCTACGTTTCGCGCGCTGTAGCTCCTCCCGGGTAACCGCGGATTCGCGTGCTTCCCCTAACCCACCAGCACGGCCCACCTCGATGTCGGCCGGCAGAACACCAGCCAATACTGGTAGAGCGGCAGAACTTGTCGAACGATACGCCTTGGTCAGAAGGATCAAGGCGGGTCTCTGGGTGCGCAGGAGCGCGCTCCGCACAACGTGCAGTGACGCACGATGGAACCAGCTCGCCGCAGCATACGTTACCGTGGCGATGTAAGTGCCTTTGTACAGGACCCGGAGTGCCCTGTACCGAATACCCCATGAGGTTGCCGATACCCGTGACATCTTGCCGAAGCAATTTGCCGCGCGCATCCCTATCGACAACGCATGCTGCGTGAACGAGAGACTCGAGTCGACCACCACTCCCAAGACCGTAGCCGACGTGACGTTCTTGATAGAAGCTCCACCGAACCTGATGACAGGTGGCCGCTGGAATTTCCCCTTGATTGTGGCGGACTTACTCGACGAGAACTCCAGTCGGTTCCTCTCCCCCCATTGGCCAACGAGCTTCAAAGTAGCAGAGGCAGAGGTCTCTATGCTCGCTCGGGATTGAGCTTCGATCAAGATAGTCACGTCAAGTCGGCATACGCCACAATCCTAACCCCCGCCGGAAGCGGGAGCCGAAGCAAGTCGTCCATGAGCAGGTTCCATAACATGGGCCCCAGCACCGATCCCTGCGGGCAACCCATTGTTGCTGTCTTCCACAAGGCCCTTCCTCCAACGAACATGCCGATACGGCGTCCAGTGAAGTAGTCCACAAGGCACAGACAATCTCGTCCTTCAAAATTCAAGTAAAGTCTCATTACCTTTCTGAGGTTTAAAAAGCAAGAATCTGTCTCATATCATAGTATTACATCTTCTTTACTATGATTGGTATTTATTTATTTACAGGTGGTATGTATGTATATTTTATACATTTATTTAAGTAGGTTTATTAATGTGATTGTCTATAATTAGGTCTTTAATTTATTAATTATCTTTCTGCATCGCTCGCGCTCCAATGTTTCTTGTTTCTCTCTACCCTAAGGCTGGCTGGAAGAAATTGCATTAGCGATAAGTCCGCCTTTGTACTAATTTTTATCTTTGATCCTGTACAATCCAATGATGTATTTTTGTAATTGGTGCAATAAAGTGTTTATTCATTCATTCCACCAGCATCTTATAGATGTTTGGTGGGCACCCTCCCCTTTTTGCCTTCAGCAGGATCATCGGCCACCAGGCGTTGTCAAAGGCACCAGAGATGTCTAAGAAGATCACTTGAACGTACTTAGACGAGCTATCCCGAGCCGCGCCAAAGATGGAATTTAGCGCGGTTACCGTCGACCGACCTAGTGTGAAGCCATGCTGACATTCTGAAAGACCTCTGGTCATCTGCGGAGCGCATTTTATCAAGATACGTTCTAAAACCTTACCTAGAATCGGCAACAGCGCGATGGGGCGGTACGCTTTCGGGTCGGTAAGCCGCTTGCCGTTGCCCTTGGGCAAGACAATTAGCCTACCATCCTTCCATACGTTCGGAAAGCACACCTTTTCCTTGACACATCGCCTATACATTTCCGAGAACTCTACGGACGCGGCTTTCCAGACATGCTGGATAATACGAGCGCTGATCCCATCGATCCCCGGAGCAGTGCTGGGAAGTTCTTTAACTATGTCCCCTATGTCCTCATCCGATGGCGAAGGCGCATCTTCTCCTGACGGTATGAACGAAGCCACACGACGCACCTGTCTGTGGTACGCGGAGTCCTTAGACACGTCGTCATCCGGGTTCAGCGCACACATGAGACCGTGCATGGCCCCGTCCACATCCTCAGCATAACCTTGTGCGTATTCCGTACCATTAATAACATTACTGGGCGGTCTGTGCCGCCCGCTCGCGACCCGGTACGCTTGTCCCCAGGGGTCCAAGTCACCGGAGTCAGCGATCTTCCTGAAATGCAAAAGCTGCGCCTCCTCCATGGCCGCCCTATACTTACTCCTATGCGCATGGAACTCGTCTCGTGCAGTTTCCTCTCTATGCCCCCCCACCCTACGGAGGGACTGCCAACGTTTCCGTAATTTATTGTTCTTCGCGCGCAGACCGCTTAGCGTCGGAGTCCACCATTCATACCCCTTGCTTGTCTTTCTCGATTTAACCACGCCTAACGTCTCTCTCGCTGCGCGTAGTATCAAATTAGTAAATTGCTCGCAGACCTCTCCCGCTGGGCAATTCCATTTTATATCTCCTACACGCCCATGTATGACACGCTCGAAGCGCTCCCAGCACACACCACGATCCCGTAGTCTTATGGGCTCTTCTAGAGGCTCGTCGTTTGAAGCGACCTCGCTTGCCACGACAAATGTAATTAGTCGGTGATCACTCTCAATCAACCCCACCCTCATCTTCCATTCTGCCACCGGAATACCTCTGGTAGTAAGCGTAAGATCTATATTTGACGCTCCGTTCGATGTCTGAAATGTGTGCGGTTCTCCCTCCACATTGGCCACTTCTAGACCTCTCGCCAGGATAAACGCCTCCACAGACTCCTTGCGGTGCGTGACATCTGGCCCGCGTCCTGTGTATTGTCTCTCGTTGGAGAACCACATTGGTGAGTGGGCGTTAGAATCCACACCTATGATGACATTTTTCCCTTTAAGGGCGTCCAAAACTTTACCCAGATGTTCAAGATGCACATCCACATCGTCGCTGTACTACAAATACGCGGACACCACGTACACGCCCCCACCGCCAACCTGCAAGTGACACACAGTACAGTGTGTCCCCGACAGGTGGCGGAGGAAGGCGCAAGGGATGTCCGCGCGCCGAATGTAGATACACGCCTTGGCACCCGTGCCGCCGCACTGGAGGAACCTACTCGCTTCTTCTTCCCGAAGTCGGGAGTAATGCTCTTGAATTAGTATTACATCTAAATCCAGTTCTTCGGCTACCTATGGAATCTCGGTCGTGGCAAGCATACCCCCGCCCAGGTTCACCTGGCCTAGCTTGAGTTTTGTAGGTTTCATATTTGGGCCGTAATCCATTAATAGGATGAAGTGTCCTCCTTCATCCTGTTCTCCGCATGAATGCGGGCTGGGCAATCTCTAGAGCCAGTCTCATGACTGTGCAGCTCGCCTCTGCCAAATCGCTTGCAAGTAGCGCACACGGTGTTCTTTTCGTTGCACCCTTTGCTATCATGGCCTACAATCCCGCACTTAACACACACCTTATCGCCTTTGCAGCGTTTCTCTGGGTGGCCGTATTGTTGGCACCTATGGCACCTTATCGCCGTTGTGAAGTCGTCGACTGGGCACACATCCCAGCCTATGGCTAGTTTGCCCATCACCTTCAGCGTAGTGCGCAGGGCCGGGGAGCATGCAAGGACGAACGTCGTCATCCTGCCTCCGAGTTTGCTCTTCTTGAAGGCCAGGCGGCAGTTGTCCTTCAACTTTTGAAGGGTCCAAATGGAGTCGTTCCTAAAGTTTTGGTCATGAACCATCGGCAGCAACTCGTCGAGTGTCAGATCCTTCCCGTCAACATTCCTGATGCACAGGAGCGGGGTCCGATGTTGAAGCTCATTGGCCTTAAGGGTAGCCGGGAGTGCGGTCCTCAATTTGGCCATGTCCTCTTTTGTTCTCGTTTGCACGAGAACGCCCGCGTTGCCGACCCTGCGCACTTTGTCCACATGTATCTGCAGCTGGGCGGGGGTGACGGAGCTTTTCAGAATCTTCTTTGTCTCCTCTGCGCTCTTGATATCCGCGTCTGTAGGGTATATAGCAATAATAGGTCCTGCCGGTTTCTTCTTCACCATTCAAGATCCATTGAGTAAGGGAGATGTCGCCTTACATCATGTATTGCGCTGTCACGCTTACTGGATATTGCATGGTTTTAAGAGATGGTAGTAGGCCACCTGGACTAGACGACTGACTTGACTTGACTAAAGTAGGACTGTGGGCTTACTACCGTCTCTTAAAACCATGCAAGATCCAGTGAGTAAGCAATACATGATGTAAGGTGATATCTCCCCTACTCACTGGATTTTGCATGGTTTTAAGAGATGGTGGTAAGCCACTTGAAGAAGATTAATAAATTCAAAAAAGGCTTTATAGGACTGGTTTCCATGGCCGTAAAAAGTATTATAATAAAACCGGTTAGGTATTTCTGTTGTCAAAGTGTCAATTTCCGCTGTCAATGTCACTGTCACGTCCATAACACAATCACTGTCAATCACGCACTCATGTTTTTAAGCTTCAGCTGATGCTTGTGAATCTATTGTATTTTAGTGTCTATTATATTAATTTAGAATTTTAAAAGCAATGCCGCAACACGCAATTGTGGTTTTTCAATTAATAATTATAACTGCAGGTTATAAGAATTCGATTGAAACAAGGGAAAGTTGTGGAGTTGTCTTTTTTCCGTTCCATCTGTGAAAACAAAGAAGGTACTTTGCTTCTGAGCGCCTTCCACGTCGTGGTATTCTAACGATGTCGACTAGAAGAGCGAGAATAAAAGCTGTCACCTCATTGCCGCCGCGAAGGAAAAATATAGACGCTGACAAGAAACCAGCAACATCAAAAGACGATGTAGAAAAGGCGTTAAAAAGTCCAAAAACACCACGCTCTCTAAAAAAGAGTGAGCCATCTCCCAAGCTGCCGCCAGCTCTTCTACCTTTACGTTCAGCATCACCAAAAACTCCTAAAGTGCCTTTGATTCATGATAAAGTACCGACCCCAAAAGAAAATCAGCCAGCCACACCAAAAACAGCTGAAAAAGTCGCCGTTATAACATCAGTTAGTAAATCCAGCGTTTTTGCTTCTCCGCAACTGCGACGAGACAGTCCCGATAGGCGAAGAATAGCATCTCCAATTACACCTAGGTTAAGCAGAAATGTTGTCAAATCTACCCCACCACAATCAAAAGTAGTTGAGAAGAGTATTGAAGTGTCAAAGGGGATTAAAACTATAAATAATGAAGCTCATAAAAATGATGCTATAGATGGTAAGTAATATTATTTCAGGTCTACTTGCAAAAAAATATTGTGTTCAGAAAGAAAAAAACTGGCATGCATTTGTTGCATTCAAAATTTGATAAACATTAATACAAAATTTTCACAGATAATAATGTGCCAAGTGTGCCAGAAAGTGTCCCTGAAGATGGAATGGATGGTATTGTACCTCTACAGCCTACAAGCTCGGCCTCCAAGCCCATAGACCAATTGAAGAATGAAATCATATCGGAGAATGCTGAAATTCTATTTGATCCAATCGTGCCATTGCCTTCGCCTAGTAAAGTGCGACCAAAATTAAGACCAGCACCAAGACTGGCCCCACATCGAAGGAATAGTATACAGGTATGGAAATAAGGCTCTATTCATACTTGGCATATACAGATGGAGCAAATATTTAACTGGCTCAACTAGGTTGGCACTCACACAATATCAACTTTAGGTGGTGTAAAATAGTTCAGTTTTTAAGTCTGTTAGTAACAGCTGATGTCTTAGCTCTCCCAAACTCTTTGATAATTCTCACTTGTAGCACCACCTATTGTTAGCATGTTAGTAGATTCAACACTGTGTGTTAGTGTCACCCACATACTCTTTATATTTACAGGGTAGTGCTAGTGAATCAGAGGATGAGAGTCGGCGAGCGCTCCTTAACTCCGGATCAGCGACGCCGGCGCCGCAGCGACAGCGGCACGACTCGCATTCGTCGCTCAGCACTCTACTGTCAGCACCTCCTAGGTATACCCTAACTTTTTTTACTTACTGTGGTTTAGTGACCCAAAGAGGATCTTGACCCCTAGCCCAGCCCTAGAGCTCATTGCTCTCCACTGTTCACTACGTAACTGAGCACTACCTTTAGTTAAGAAAAGATAAATAAGAAAATAGCTCTGTAGATTCCTGCACACCACTGTCTCAGAGAATTTCGAAACTGTCTCTTAGCTTCTGACATTTTTTCTTTAAAAATTGACATCTGACAATTTTTCCTGCTGCTCCTAACAGCTAAATGGAAATAGCTGTTTATTTATACCTTTCAAAAAAAGGAGACCCCATCTACTATTACTGGAAACATTTCTAATTAAATTTTTGTTACAGGGAAATGAACCGCGTACGCAACGACTCTGTTTGCTCAGGGGTGAGCCAACTCACCACTCAACCGCCTCTGGCAACCTCGCCCGTCAAAGAAAAACATGTATCCAAGTCAGTTGCTAAGTTTTATTTTAAAATGAAAATTAAATTTGATAACAAAAGTAAATTAATCCTGTTCCTATTGGTCTAGGTTGGATTGACAGCAACCATGATTGGCTAGAATATGATTGCTGTCGCCCACAGAGAAATAACATAATTGCCAAAGCTACTCATCATCATCATTTCAGTATAGTACATAATTCGGACATTCAAAAGTAGGTATTTATCTGCAAAAGTATATATAAATAAAAATAGAAAAAATAATAATCATAAATGACGAGTTTTTAAACGATATTAAATATTATTTGAACTTAATTTCTAAAATGTATCTTCTTAAATTTACTTCATCTATCCATTTACCCGCTTGCCGTTCCACTTTCTAATGTGCTACACCCGACAGGGTTCAATTGTACCTACTAAAAAGACAGTGACTTGTGTATTGTATACCTATAGCTAGAACTGTTATTGTACAACATGAAATGCAACAAATAAATTGAATTGAATTGAATAGTTCTTTGGAACCGCCTTTTGGCCTCTTAGATGATTTCTTTGTATCATATTGTACCAGATGACAACCAACCAACGGCTTAAGATGTCTTCCAAAGCCCAGAATCATCTTTATTATCAGACAATTCGTTGATTCACGCGCGCCTGTAAAGTCCTGACCTAAAGGGGAAACAAAGCCGGACTTCGGTATTTAAACACAAGTTGATGATTTGAACAGTAAAATATAATGCAAGGACCTCACAAATTATTCTATCAACCCTGTAACAGGTCTCGCCGTCAAGAGATGAGTCGGCGGATGTCGGCGATGCGACGGCGCCACGAAAACGTACAGAGGGACAAACTGACCATGTATGACCTCATATTCTACAACCCTACTACGAATCCTATCGTGTAAGTATACACTAATTTTTTAATCTCGCCTCGGTTTCGCTCGGGTGGTGTCTGTCAAATGCGCGTAGTTTAATTTTTTTTTAATTATTATATTGAAGTATAGTACAGTACTATAACTAGATGTAAAATTTTCTTATACTATTTATTAAACAAACAGATCTATCGCCCACTTTTAATCAGGAAATTTTTATCATACATCTGCATCAACATAAGTGCAACGAGGAAGAACTCTTTACTTTCTGAATTGAGGATTAAGTTTAAAATATCTTTTAAGTTTTTATTTTTATGCAGTCAGACAGAAGACGAGATCATAGCAAAAGAGGCGAACGAGAAGGAGGCCGAGAGGCAGGCGAAGGAAAGCGAGGAAAAGGCCGACGATCCACCCGAGGTCGTGGACTCGGCAGCACCCGTGCCGCAGATTAAACTCGGCCCTAACGGCGAAATTGTTATTGATGAACAAAGCTTGGTAAGTGTTCGATTGAGATCCAAAATTAAAAATGATTTTACTGTCTTATTAATTAATACTTTGTCAAATATAGCTTAAAATGCCAGGTGTCCAATTACATCACGTTTCTGTTGCACTTCTTTATTATCCATATTTCTGTCCTGCTGGTGAGGCAGTGGCTTGGTGTATGTTATTTTGAGATCTATAAAAAAGGCTGACTGTAATTTCTCCATATACGCTAGGATGACTACGACACAAAGGCGTTCAAAAAAGCTGTGAATAATTACCTACAGGGTCGCCAGCGCGCTCATATTTCTGGTATTGCAGGCATAGGCTGCAGCAACCACTTTGCATCCCAACTAATATTATAAATGCGAAAGTGAGTTTGTATATTTGTTTGTTTTCTCTTTACGCCCTATCTACTGAACCAATCTTCCTGAAATTACGAATACACATAGCTGGGAGTATTAAGAAGGACATAGGGTACCGAGAAAAAGCACTGTTCACGAGGGAAATTCAGGCGGGCGAAGCTGCGCGCGAAAGCTAGTAGTATATAAAATATTTATACTCTTTACTAGCTGTTCCCCGCGGCTTCGCCCCGCGTGGGACTTGGTTATATCGCGCCCAAAAGTAGCCTATGTTTGACCTCAGGTCGTTAACTACATCCCTACCAAATTTCATTACGATCGGTCCAGCAGTTTAGCCGTGAAGAGGTGACAGACAGACAGACTTTCGCATTTATAATAATAGTATGGATGCTTTTTGGTAATAGATAAAGGTACCACTCAATCGTGATTTAGCTCATAAGCTAATTAAATAAAAAAAATATGCAGGTGATAAAACAAACGGACAGCACTCGCAAGCTTTCGTCAGTGGTCCACGAGGGTTCGTGGAGCGGATCGGGCGGGCGGTACACGCGAGCGCCGCGCACGAGCGATTGGAGCGAAGCGGAGACTGTTCGCTTTTATCGCGCGCTCGCAGCCATCGGCACGGATTTCAGTTTGATGGCGCCGCTGTTCCCGGATCGGAAACGGAGGGACTTGTATTTGAAAGTTAGTAAAAGTTTATAATTTTATAAAATCCTTCATTGTACTAAATACCAATGTAAAGCACAACAGGCGAACATAATAATATAATCATTATCTAACAGTCAATGTTTGGGTTAAGCAGAGATCTGGGACGTAATTATATTTCGAAGTCTTGATGTTTTCAAATGATATCTGAACACAACTTTGCAAGTTTATCATAACTATAAAATGTTTTTTATACTTACGATTCGGCCTCAATATCTTACACTTCTAATAAAGTTTTAAAAAAAGTTGAGTCTACCATACAATCGGCAATTCGTTATAATCATAATCATTTATTTTTGTCATACACAGGTTACAAAAGGTTTTACAAATTCAGAACAGTTCTCTGTGTGCGCCAGCAGGCATACATAATTAACATGTTGATTTATAATATTACTAGCTGTTCCCCGCGGCTTCGCCCCGCGTGGGAATCGGTTATATCCCGTCCAAAAGTAGCTTATGTTTGACCTAAGGTCGTTAACTACATCCCTACCAAATTTCATCACAATCGCTCCAGCAGTTTAGCCGTGAAGAGGTGACAGACAGACAGACAGACTTTCGCATTTATAATATTAGTATGGAAGTATGGATTAACTATTTCATTCTAGTCATTGAACAGAGGTTACATGCATTTCTAATAAGTAATTTAATTATGAATAGAAAAGTAATTATGATTCTTGCTTTATTTCTGAATTGGAGTATGTCTAGGTCTACGTTATAACATTGCAATACCTATATCTAACAAGCAAAATTGTGTCATGTAATCCAAGGTCGATTTTGAAGTTGTAGTTGTTGTAAGTTAGTCATTTTTTTTATGTATATATATATATATTTAAGGAATACTTCAGTTAAAAAGTTGTTTAGTATCGCTGACTGAATCAATGGTTATATTTTCTTATTAAACTAGCTGTTCCCCGCAGTTTCACTCGCCATTAGTGTGTATGTACTATAGCCTATAACCTTCCCCAAGAATCAGGCTTTCATTTACAAAAAGAATTTTGCAAATCCGACCAGTAGTTTTCAAGTTATAAGCGTTCAAACAAACAAACTCTTCAGCTTTATCATATTAGTATAGATTAAAAATCCCTGTAACACAGGCACACAGTAATATTGCATTTTGTTTTAACTTTCAACTTACAACACCAGTTCAAAAAAGAAGAGAAAATAAACGGTGCTCAAGTGGACAAAGCACTTCGGTCAGTCACCCGCTGGGATGTTACGAGGCTCATGGAGGAGTTCACTGCGGAACGAGAAGAGGCTGCGGCTCGTGCTGCCAGGGAGGCTGAGAGACTGCGGGAGAGGCGAAGGGCTGAGAGACAGCGGGCTACCAACGCCAACCGGTGGTTGCAGCGGCAGAGTGAGTACCACCAACGAGAAGAGGTGCAGCTCGTGCTGCCAGGGAGGCTGAGAGACTGCGGGAGAGTACCAACAATCAAAAGAAACTTTACTTCCTTTTACAGCCCAGAAAATTTGGGCTCCGGCCCAGGTACTGCTTTCCTGATTCTGAGGCGATTTATTTGTTTATTTTATTTTTAAATTAATGTACACAGAAAAATATATATACAAAAGAAAAATCTTAGTATGTAGAACATTAGTACAAGGGCGCTGCTTATTTCTAAAGAAATCTTTTCCAGCAGACCCAAGAGAGGAAACGAGAAGAAAAAGGTAACCAGCGTGTACCAGTGTTTTTTTGGTCCTTCTGAAGGCATGTTAAGCCATTGGTCCCGGCTGCTATCCGTAAAAGGCAGTCGTTAGGCTTTGTCAGATGCCTTTAGGCAGCCTGAAAATGACCATGAGCAATAGATTACCCTGGGTTCTGAAGCTTAAGCTGAAGATCCAACCAGGAAACATGCTCGGACGAAAGAGTATATCCAAACTTTCCGTTACTTTCAGGTCGAGGAGTGAAGGTGTTAGAATCATCAGCGACTCCCGATGAAGACAACAGCAACTTGGTCGACGAGCTGGTGGAACGCGCCTTGGAGGCTAAGAAGCAAGTGAGAAGACGACGGACTAACACAAATAATGGTATACTTTTGATTTTCTTTCTTAAATTTTGTCGTACTACTTATTTTATTTTACAAGTAAAAAAAGGTCAGCAACCACCGATTACTTTTCAGGGTTTATAATATACCATAATTTTCATTATCCACACATTTACACATTTGTTTATTTTTCAGACACCAACGAAAAAACTCCTGCAAGGGCTGAGTCAACCTCCTCGACTCCCAATTCAAACATGGCGACATTAACTCTGATAAACAGTGCGAAACGTCCACAGAGCAGGCAAGGCGCAGACGTGGCTACCTCTAGAATTGATCCAACTGTGGGCAAAGTCCCTATAAGTGCCAATCCGAACTCATCAATGATCCCCACAAACATAGAAGCCGGATCCTTAGTAGTGCTCCAAGTGAACGATCCAAATTCTCCAACGAAGAAAATGTTACAGACTTACATCTCAAGAGGTCCAGGACAATTGACGCCTATAGCGCTACCTCCAACATTTTTGAACTCCGTGATTGGTTATATGAAAAAGGGGACTACAAAAAGTAGTGCGGAAGCTGGCGCGTCACCCGGTTTCACATCGCCTGTTAGTGTGGGAGGCCAGGATAGCAGGACTAGTACGCCAAGTGTTATACAACTCAATCCAAGCCCCGCTAAAAGACAAAGGAATAGTTCGTATAATATAACACTGCTTTAGTGATTTTAAAAGTGTAATATACCTTCGAAGAGTATTTTTAGTTCATCCTCCAGTCGTTTGGTTGCTACTTGCCCTTTTTTTATTCACAATGTACCATGATCTATTTATTTAAGCAAGGCCGAAACAAATATATATATCTTTCCACTTGTGACGATCTTTTGTCCCCGAGATCTAAGTGTAAGGTTAGGCTGCAGCTTTATTAAGACTAAGACCAACCTATGTTAGTTTATTTACATATAAAATATTGAAACAAATTTGCTTCCTACACTACGAAAAATTTGCTCTTCGAATGGGATTCTGTGATGAAAAAACGTCTGGATTCACACAGATTGAGCTAGCCCCAAAGTAAACTGTATTGTATAATAAGTCTTAGATACTATATTGTATAAATTATACATTTATATGAATAAATAAACATCCAACCAGATCAACTCAAAAGATTATTTCATTAATTGGCATTAATAAACCTGAAACTGCAATTGTATTGTATTTTAGATCTTTAGACATTGTTATTTTAAAGTATATTTATCTTTTTACCGTCTTACGCTGGCCGTATGCTTAATTGCCGACTTAATCGTATAAAAATCATTCATATGAATTACAGTGATATCGCCTGTATATTGTTTGATTTAGTAAGTACAGTGTTTATATTGTTCATGGTTGATATAAATGATATGAGCCGAAAAGGTTTACCTAAATAGCTGATGTTAAATTAATATTTTATAAAGAGTCTACCTTTTTGCTATGATTTATCCACGGATTCAATTCTTTATTATATAGTACGTCCATACCACTTATAAATCGTTTGTTCCTGTTTAGTCACACTTAGATAAGCATAGAATTTGAAAATCGCGCGTTGACGCCAGGTATTTTTTTTAAATCTATGACGATTAATATCACTGCTACTTATTGGGAAAAAAAATCTCATAACTGCTCAGCATCCTTATATTGGGCAGTATAAAAATCACAGATTAAAAAAAAAATTGCGTCACTTAAAATAGATATAACATATGACATTAAATGTATGGGAACCGTGCGCGCCTAATGCGGGGGGGTAAGGGCTGAGGTAAGGGAGGGTAGGAGGGGGGGTCCGTCACCAAATACACGTCATATTATGGAATGGCATACACGTAAATATCGTGTATGAGTGGTAAGACAGTTTAGCTTGTCATGCTACTTCTATTAGAGCCGCGTTCCTAGTTCTATGATAAAAATAGATATTTAGAATCGAATTATTGATAAAAAAAACAGTGAATATGCTTACAAAATAATTTATTAGTCTATTTACACAGTCATATCTTAATGTCTAACACCTAGTGCGCTTCAATGCCTTCGTTCGGGAACCAGTGGGATGCTTCAAGGCTGTCCCAAAGCCCCAGCTCGGTGTCCAAAAACTCCAGGTTTTGCTGTTCTATGTCTATAGTCCTCTTGTGTTCTGAAACACAAAACAAAAAAAGTGAAACTATGGAATATATTACATTGTCTTCCATCAATTATATAGAAATGTTGTATAAATGTGCTACATCAGTAGTTATGTGTACATCAATCGCAAAATTTGTAGATAGTGAAAGGAGTTGTTTCGTAGAACAAATAAAGGAAAAAGTGAGTTGTGCCGTAACAGGATGTGAAAAGGCTAGCGAAAGATAGACGTACTTTGAAGCGACTCCACCGACAAGAGCACAGAAAAGCAAAACCATAAAAATGCATGTACGTACTTGTTACTTTCATGTGTATTTGACACGTCTAAAACGCATTCTTTCAGCGGCGGTATACTCGTAACAAATATGAATTGGGATAAGGAATAAGTATGAAGTACATAAACGAGATTTAACAGACATATCAGAATGTGAGAGCGCCAAAACTAAACCTATATACGATAAATCAAACAAAATTAATTACAAATTCTAAGGTCTTGTTTCGGAATAAATGATTTGAAAACTTGCCACACTCTCCCGTTGCTTACCTGAGCGATGCAATCTGTATCAATACCCGAACCACGCAACGTCGAATACCCACCAAGATAGTCAGATGACCTGAAGGTCGTTAGCGCTAAATGCAGGCCGCTTTCAACCAGTTATTCTACAAATCCTTGTCCAGCCATGATTATTGAAGACCTATGTCCAGCAATGGGCTGCTTGCGACCGAAATGTGTATGTTTTGCGGTAACCTGTATGGTGGGAGGGGGGTAGAAGTTATAGTACTCACCAACCAATGACAGCTCCTCATTCTGAGTCTTGGTCTGTGCGGGCTGCGGGGGCTCGGGCGCAGGCGCCGCCTCTTGCGGTTGTTGCGGTTGCGTGGCGCCCGCCTCGCCCTGCCCATAGTACCCAGACCAGGCTGAATAATTTTGCCAATAGGCAGACGGATCATAATATTGGTTGTACTCCTATAATCACAACTGCTCATCAGTATTAACCAGTTTTTTGCAAGCTATTTCTTCCAGATGAGCGCTATCTAAGCGTGGTTTTCGCGAGCTATATATAATGTTTTCGTATTTAAGCGGTCATGTATATGAATCAATCTTGCAGCGGTAAAGCGCAAATCTTAGCCGATTTTAGACTATCTCGCAGTTTGATTTTGTAATGGGCAATTTAATTATTTTTTCAATCATAGCACAAGCAAATTTTTTTTTTCAAGGCCAATCTAGAATTTATGGCAAGCTAAATGTATAGCGAACTTTGTCATCACTTTTATTTTATCAAAAGAAAAGATTTCAACATTTTGTTGTAAAAGTTCAAGACAATTTTGAAAAGCGCATGTCTGCTCACATACCAAGCATGTAGAATATGGTAGATGCAGCAAATATTTTGTTTTCATAAAATATGGAACTATTATTACAATTGATTTGAGATTCAAAGTTTATCTTGAATTCCTTCATGTATGATAATTAGTTATTATGTAAGACACATTTAGACAGTTTCATATTTCTAGTTTTATTCTAAAATTCAGATTAAATGAACATAATTTAGAATTATTTTAATCAACAAAAATCTCAGCAAAAGTTTCATTATGACGTCTAAAATACTTGCTGCCGAACTTTTCCCTATCAATTCAAGCTGTTCAAGAACCAAAAAAATAGGCGAAACTATTTAAGGAAACTGTACTATCTTCATCCAAATTAAATCTAAATTGGTTAAGCGGTTCAAGTGTAAAGAGTTAAAAGAGTCAATTTCGTATTATAATACTAGAAGTATACCTTCTATTCTAGTATTACAAATGCAAAAAATGGGATAGATTGAGCGCGAGTTGTATAGTTTACTAAAATAGTTCACACATTTTCTAGGTTCTTATTCATACACTCATAAACTACAAACACTTAAAACCTGATTTACTTTCATATAATAGTGTTACTTAACATTTAAATGTTAAAAATATGAATGAGAGAAGTCAGCAAATATGTATTACAAGAAAAATAGGTTTTATAGGCATTTGTTAAGCTTTTTCACTAAGGCGGATATTATATATAGCATAAACTTGTTATACCTACATGTATACTACTACTGCTATATGAAACCTATGATATAAGCAACAAACAAAGGCCATACCGTCCCACTATTATAAGAAGCATTCCCAGCATTAGGTGCTCCTTGGTTTTGTTGTTGTAGCCCCTTGGGCTTGGGAACTGCTGTGCATATTTTTAATGGCTTTGTGCCTAGGCCAGTGTATCCATTCATGGCATATAGAGCATTGCGCTGTTCCTCTTCACTGCCAAACCTGACGAAACCATAACCTTTTGTATATCCTCCATTGTCCAGAATCACTGAAAAAATTGACATACTTTTTTTACTTCCTGGACTCTTGTCCAGGATATAACAATAAAAAATTAAGGTCGTTCAATCAAACTTTCAAAAAGAAACATTTTCAGATATTTTCCCATTTAGATTAGATTTTGCTTTCCCTCAGAGTTCTCAGAAGGAATTATTGTAGGTTTTCTACAATCCCTTCTTCTACAATGTTTAACAAAATATTGAAAAAAAACCTTCATTCAATCTGAAAGTTCTGAAGTAAATTAGTTCTGAAGTTATGGCAAGACCATGGGAAATAATAAAGGATAAATTTTTATATTTATACAGGAGATACTGTGACTGTGACTTCCCCACAATGCTTGTCTCTCCTACTTTAAGCATTCTCTCAGTGTCATTCAAGTGAAGTTGTCTTGTATTCCCGACTGGCGGACTTCATCAAAAGTGCTAAAGTAAAAGCACTTCATTGGATTATAGAAAATACATACATGGAATCACATTTTGCGACAAAATCAGTTGATGGCACTATTGCTAATGCAATCTGTCAGGCTACCATAACTAATTTTGTATAATACACATTACCTTTCGCAGTTTTTATGGAATTGTACTTAGCAGCAAACACCCTGTATAAGGAATAGTCATCCACATCAGGGCTAAGATCACCAACCCACACTGAATACTCTCTCTCATGCTGCATGTTGGCCCGAGCCTCTCGGGATGCCGTGTTCAGTCTGAACCTTACTACTGGGAATGTGCCCGGAATAGGTTTGCCATTTAACTTGTGCATAGAGTCAATGGCTTCCTCATCAGTCTGTAATATAAGTTAATATGCTTGTCAGTTTTGTTACATAAATATTGCATCTACAAAAACCACTGGTGTCCACTGATACAAATGATCCAGCATTTTGCTTATGTCACATAGACCTTGTCCATAAATGAGTTGATTTAACAGAATGTTAATGGAGAAAAACAACATGCCAGAGAAGTTGCTTTGCAGCTATTTTACTAACAGTCACATACTAACGTCATATATTTTTAATACTTTTGTAGGTGAAGCAGAAAAATCAAAGCTATTTATTATTAGTCTATACTAATATTGTAAAGAGGAAAGATTTTATTGTTTGTTTGCATCAAATAAGCTTTGAAAATACTAGACCGCAATTATATCATCGTTGGAAAGCCACTCTATCCCCAAGTGACCAAGGCTATATGTGTACCATGAATGAAGCCGTGATGGACTGCTAGTTGTAAGTAAAAGCAATCTCACCTGAAAATGTACAAAGGCATACCCAGCTGGTTCCCCTGTAAACTTATTTCTCATAACCTTTACGGTGAGCGGTCGCTGCCCCATTCTGTGGAAAGCTGCCATTATGAAGCTCTCAGTCATATTGGGCTCCAACTACAAAACAACATAAACATGTCATGTAAATTTTATGATTCTGGCTATAATTTGATCAAAGCCCTACTGGAGTTTTTTGAATAATATCGGACTAATATTGAAACATTAATTATCATTTATTTCGGTATTTGACCATATAATTTGTTAGTAATCCTATCCTAGAGTTAGTAAGTGGTAAGTGACAAACGAAAACTATACAAAAATTTAAATAGAAATTTACAATTTTTACAAAATTAAAAATCATAATTTATAAAAAAACATGTTAATGCCGAAAAAAAAGCAATTTAAGTCAGAGTTATATTGGAAGGCCGAAGCGCAGCTGATACCACTGATACAGATTTATGAGATAAATGCTACTTACACTGCCCATCCAAAGCTGACATTGCATAGCCATTTTCAGTGTATTATATTTTATCACCACTGCTAAGTACAAGCTCAAAACAGCGATAGGTAACTCGTTTTTGTATGGATGAATATATATCTATTTGTAATTGTTACCAAAATCGATGATATGAATAAAATTATGAACAGGATGCAAAGCTGTAACAATATTTTGATTGTGACAACTTTTTTTTAAATAATTTTTACGGCCATGGAAACTAGTCCTTTAACGACATGTCATTTTTTTTTTTGAATAGTTTATACGGCCATGGAATCTAGTCTTTTAAGGCCTTTCTTGAATTTATTAATCTTCTTCAGTCCTACTTAAGTCAGTCGAGTCAAAAATTCAAGTCAATAGTCAAGTCCAGTCAAGTAAGTAAGTCTAGTCTGAGTCAGATGGCTAAGTGAAGCGGTGGAAAAATTTCACTTAGCTATATCATGGAGATTTTGGTGACAAAGATAAAAAGTCACGTAATCGACACTGTATCACTTCCCAACACTCACGCTTGTTCACGAACACTGCGAATAATAATCCACCAATATTATGCACAAACACTCGAAAAACCTAAGTTTTGGAAATTAAATACAGCGCGGACATAGCGACAGTTTACTTTCCCTCCAAAAACTCATTCACGACTTTAGTCAAGTCGTCAAAAACTCAAGTCAGTAGTAGTCAATTGATGAGTCAGAGTCAGATGGCTAAGTGAAGCGGTGGAAAAATTTCACTTAGCTATAACTGGAGATTTTGGTGACAAAGGTAAAAGTCACGTAATCGACACTGTTAAGTTAAGTTTTTGGGTTAGTCTGAAATGTCTCTTTCCTATCTTCTGTACCTTATTTATTTAAGGAAAATAGCCACACAAAAAATAAAATAAACAAATTAAAACCAAATAAATTTTTTTACAATATTTATTTTTAATACAGGTTTTTAACAAACAATCCAAGGAATGTTCATCCAGTAGCATAAGAAACAGAGAGACAAAGAAGTAATAAATATATATAGAAAGAAATAGATAGAGAGAGCAGATCGACTGGTCAAATATTGTTCCCTTGTTTTGAAAAAAAAAGTAAAGTAGAAAAGGAAATAAAGTTGAGAGAAGTAATTGCTATCTGCAGGGCCGACCGATAATGAAGTCCTCAGCTGGCTATTGTTACCTTATTTAAAACGAGAAAGCTTTTTGTAGTAAAAGGCAAGTCCTCTTGTTCCTTATATAAATGAGCTCTCAGATCCCGCGCTTTTGTGACCTCTCTAGTTAAAGACCCGGAGAGAAAGGGGTCCCATTCGGTCCAGTGAATCTCTTCAGGCGCAATGCAAAAAACCCTGAAGAATATATTGGCTTGTGTAACAATGATTGTCAGATACAGTACAAACAGTGCGGAGCCCGGTGTTGAAAATTCTATTTCACACTCAAATTATTACTCAAAGTATGTAAAATTTAGTTAAAATAGAGTATGTTCATTGTATAATCATTGCTAAATCCGGTATGGTTGCAATTATCAACTAGAAATTCTCAACTTTATATTGTGGGTTGCCTGGCAATGAAATATCTGACTATTTTGAGAAAAATAGACCCTGTGTGAAATATTTTACATTTAATTTATATGTTCTTGGTTTATTCATGTGTACAAATAGTTAGAAATCATTTTAAGACAGAATCCAGACAAAATCTGGATACAAGAAACACTTGATAACTACCCTAAACTCAAAAATATAAATCTCACAAAGAATCTGATTTTACCAAGAAAATATAAGACCAAATGAGAGGATTTTACGGTTTATTTAGCATACTAACGTGGAAATAGAAAATTAGAACAAAACAAATTACCTTTTCAGGGTTTTCCAAAATATTTTTTAACAAAACTTGGTTGTCGGTAAAATACAACCTCCATGTACTTTTCGATTACAAATATTCGACTTTCGATATCTCGGCACTTTTTTAAAAGAATATATAAAAAAAAATACGTTTATTTAGCAACTTAATTGCAAAATAACGAAAAATAAATTCAAAGCCGGCATCTAATCGAACCACCAGCGAAATCCATTTGACAGCTAGCTCGTCCGTAGTGATGGGGCGAAGGTCGACAATTTCGATTCGTCTATCCATAATCGATCACAATCTGGTATCGACTACTCGATTCTCTTTCATCACAATTATACAATGCAAAATGAAAATCCTACGTGTGAATTATCGATCACCAATCGCAACTGTCATTGACAAAGGCGTCGATAAATAAAGATCTAAGTAACCCACCAATTTCGTAATTGCACATAGCGCTCAACCGCATCGTAGCCGAACTGCAACGACACATTTTGACGTTTCCCGTATTCCGCTACTAATTTAAAGACCAAATCGTAGTTCATCAGAAAATTCTCAAAATATCGATTCTCTCAACGATTCGATGCTTGGCAAGTTACTTTACTCGGATTTTTACATATTAAACAAGCTTTAATTGTAGATAGTCGGAGATTCACAATTGTGTTAGGGGAATACGAATATCGCGCAAACTTAATCGAGTCGGAATCGGATATCAGTTGTACGGGTTTCTTAGTTCAATAACGAAAAGTCGGCTAAATCGATCACTGAAAAATTGCGATGACAATCGACTTAAATTATTAATGTGAATTAAAAAATAACGTTACAAGTCTTTCGTATACTCTAAAACAAAAACTCGAAAAAACCTAAGTTTTGGAAATTAAATACAGCGCGGACAAGTCAAGTCCAGTCCAGTCAAATAAGTAAGTCTAGTCTGAGTCAGATGGCTAAGTGAAGCGGTGGAAAAATTTCACTTAGCTAACATGGAGATTTTGGTGACAAAGATAAAAAGTCACGTAATCGACACTTCCCAACACTCACGCTTGTTCACGAACATTGCGAATAATCCACCAATATTATGCACAAATATTCAAAAAAACCTAAGTTTTGGAAATTAAATCCAGCGCGGACATAGCAACAGTTTACTTTCCCTCCAAAAACTGAAGAAAAACTACGGAACAAATGTCAAAAATCATAATGTCAAACGAAAACTTATAAGATACAGCTATGATTTGTCATTTGGTGCAAAAATGAGATGGCGAAATAGGAAAGTCCACGAAAACGATAAGGACCAAAGAGACATTTTTTGTCTTTGTCAGCGTGCCCGTTTTTCTGTCAGGGGGGTTATTACCGTCTCTTGTGCCTTGATCGCACGTACCGAGTAGACGGGCGAGACAATGCCCTCGGCCGAATATTCGGTGCGTATAAACAGTGCGCCGAGTGCTCGGCCTAGGGAGTGCAAGGAAATCACTACCTCGGCCGAGTAACATTTTACTGTCTCGCCCGTTTACTCGGTACGTGTGATCAAGGCATTAAAACCATGCAAGTTCCAGTGAGTAAACAGGGCAGCGCAATACATGATGTAAGGCGACATCTCCCTTACTCACTGGATCCTGCATGGTTTTAAGAGATGGTAGTAGGCCACCAGATTAATAGGTTAATCTTGCATGGTTTTAAGAGATGGGGGGTTACTACCGTCTCTTAAAACCATGAAAGATCCAGTGAATAAGCGAGACAGCTCAATACATGATGTAAGGCGACATCGCCCTTACTCACTGGCTCTTGCATGGTTTTAAGAGATGGTGGTAAGCCACATGGTGGTGTCGGCGTGGCGTGAAAGAAATATTCACGAAATTAGGTTTGATTTTCTGTCTCATGTGCGGCCACTCTATGGGTAAATCTATAGGTATATGATCTAAGAACGAAAACTCAGAATTGAATGAACATAATGAATGATAAAATAGTGTTGGTAATGGTCATATAATGGCATTTATAAGATTTATCGATATCTGATTAGATATTATTTAAAATCTGAAATTATATGTTAGTATGCATATAAATTTTAATTAAGATCTCAGTGTAAAAAATAACGCCATTAGGGCCAAAGGTCAAGTTTATTGCGTTATTAAAGTTTTATTTATAAACCTTGCAATACAATTAACTTAAGCTCATGTCATCGACGTCATAGTCCACAGGTGACGTGACGTTCCCGTTGCTTGCTAGTAAAGTAAGTATTAGTCATATTGTTAATTGTATAGTTTATTGTGATAGCGCTTAAAAAGGATTTAATTTTTAAGTTCTTAAATGATGTTTTTTAACCAAATCATGAATTATAATTACTTTCTTGCTGAACAAAGCAAACGTTTGAACCAATGTTCCAATACCGCACTAGTTATTTATTTCACAGTTTTGTAAGTACGAGTACAATCTATTGACACTTTATTTTTATCAGGTTAACTGCAGATATCAGAAAATGTCACGACCAGATAGTGCAGACGCTTTAGAAAAGCAATTAGCTAATCTACAATGGAGTAAAGAATCCAATACTCGAGGGCAATTAAAGAAGGTTCCACCAGCTGTACCACCTAAAAAGAAAGCACAACCACAAGTTCCTCACAGCGCGGTTGTTAACACGATTCGTGAACCATTGTATTCTACGAAAATATCTCCAGTTTTAAACAATAACCCTCATACTTATAGCAACGCAATTGCTAATTCACAGCATATTAACAAGGATTATGCAAATATGAACACTATCGAACATCCAAGTAATTCAACAAGACAAAAAATTGCTGCTCCGTATAAAACTCTCAATGCCACATATAGTAATGTACCACCATACAGCAGTATTGATAGCAATATAACACCGCCACCTCCGCCACCGCTACCGCCTTCTCTTCAAAGTTTGCCTTCTAAAACATATAACGAGAATGAAGAATACTTACCACCGCCATCCCCAGTCAGCTCTAATTATAGTGAATTGGCCAGAGCTACTGCAAATTTAAGTTATAACCAAGAGAGGCCATTCCAGCAAGAAAGACATGCTCATATTTATCAAAATGAATATCCTGAGTACGGAGTTTCTCAAGCATCTACATATGAGTCAATCTATGAGCCTATTAATCCACGCCCTCAAAGTAATTTATCTAGTTCATTAGGAACACAAACTTATCGTAACACTTTATCCACAACACACAAATCTCCATTGCCTAAGGAGGAAGAGGTTGATGCACTTACAAACCTCCTTGTCAAATCAATTGCTGATAGCCAAGATTTAGATGTATTCGGCATATGTATAAAATGTAATGATAAAGTTATTGGTGAAAGCTCAGGATGCACAGCTATGGGCAATATGTACCATGTGAAATGTTTCTGTTGTTATCGCTGTAACACGAATTTACAAGGCAAACCTTTTTATGCTGTAGAAGATCAACCATACTGTGAAGTTGATTATTACGAGACATTAGAAAAATGTTCAGTGTGTTACAAGCCCATCTTGGATAGAATCCTAAGAGCTACCGGCAAACCTTACCATCCAGGTTGTTTTACTTGTGTGGTTTGCGGAAAAAGTCTTGATGGTATACCATTTACTGTTGATGCGATGAACCAGATACATTGCATAGATGATTTTCACAAAAAATTTGCTCCACGCTGTTGCGTTTGCGAGCTTCCTATAATGCCTGAAGAAGGAGAAGAAGAAACTGTACGCGTGGTTGCTTTGGACAGAAGCTTTCATGTGCGATGCTATCGTTGTGAAGATTGTGGTCTTCTGTTATCATCAGAGGCTGCAGGTCGGGGCTGTTACCCGCTTGATGGGCGGATTCTTTGCAAAAATTGCAATGCTCATCAAATTCGTCTTCTCACTAACGTAATGACGACCGATTTATAAATAATAAGGTCAATCATATCTATTAATATATGTTATTTGATAAAGCTATTTATTTTTATTTAGTTTTAGTGATAAATCTAACAAAATACTGTTGATTGTATTTTTGGATAAATTCATGAAGATCTTTATAATATTGCTGGCGCAAAAAGGATTAAATTAATATTAGGACCTGACTGTGATTGCCAAAAAAATAATGATATCTCAATTATTTTGAATGGTTTATGAAATTGAATAAAATAGACATAATAATATTTAATTATATTTTAGAGTGATATACCTTTTCGATAAATCTTTATAATCAATGAGCGTAGTAACTAAGTGTAGTTAATAAAACTCAATGGTGATCGAACATTAAGAAATTTATTACATGGTGCTTTTGTAGAATGTGATGAAATTGAGATGTAATAAACCTTTATCACTACAAACTTAGAAATAAAATGAAGCATTATAAATGTTTTTGGATTATTGTAATGCAAAACCATTAAACGTAAGTATTCAAGTCAAGGTTAGAATAAAACATATTTATATAGTTATAACTAATAAAATACAATGTGCAGCAATTTAAATGTAGCCATAGCAACTAAGCTTTATTTTATTTATTAAAGTTGTATTTACTATTTTTTTCTTTTACTTTAATTATATGAAAATGACAAATGCATTTCCACAGACTTCTATGTGAATAGACTGCATACAGTATATTTGGAATTTTCATTTAGATAATATATTTTTTATAATATAAAACCATACCAATTATTATAAAATTTAATTACTGGCAATAATGTTAAGTGGAAGGCACAAAAATCACAGCTTTTTTTTCATTACGTACTAAGTACTTACAATCTAGTAATATTCAGACTTAAAACCACTACGAATTATGCTTGACGGAATATTTATAGGTAAATACAATAGTTTATACAATAGAGGCATAGTTTTCTCTAGTTTTTCTTTTTTAAATGTTAGCATGTATAATGACTACGTTAGTCATGAGATCTTTGTCATTACAATGATTATAACTAGAAATGACTTAAAATTGTCTGTTAAGATAAAGTCGTTGTTAGGAACTTACATTTTATGCCTTAACTTTGTATTAAATTTCGGTGGGCTCAAGACTTGTTTCATAAACATAGATCTTTTTTCTTTTATGCTTTTTGTAGATACGTCTACAGTATACAATTTTGAATTGTTTGCCTTTGTGTCTATTCTTAATTTATCGTCATTAGCATCCAAATCGTTTTTCAGGTTAACAATGTTCGAATCAGGTGAGTAAGATAAACTCTCCGTACCTAAGCATAAAATTTCCCTATCAGAATTGAAATTAATTTTTGGTTCAAATCTTTCTCTTAAAATCGAAAATTTCCGCCTGGGTTTGCTTCTTATACTTTTCTTAAGGTTTGTTATTTTTGGTGCAGTTGAAGTTATAGAAGGATCTTTTTGAATTAACGATTGCAAGGAAGTTGATATACGATTTGTCGTAATATCTTCAACAGAACTGTGGGGTAATGAATTTTCAGAAACTATTTGCCAGAGAATATCGATATTTTTATTAGAAAGATCTTGAAGATGTTCGGATCTATTATTGATCTTTTTATTTAATACAACTTGACACTCATTTGAATTTGTTCGTCGCTTTAAATTTGTGACACAAGTAGAATCATTACTTGTATTAAATAAATCAATTGAAGATTCGGTTTCTATTTTACTAGATCCTTTATTTGGATAGAGCTTAGTACCGTGGGATATATTGCAAATGTTTTCTTTTTCTGGTAATGAATCCATAATATTGCTAGAATCAAATTTGGAAGGCTCCTTCCACAAAGCTTTTTTCAATGTATTTTCAATTGATACTGACGTACTTGAATGAGGGGAATCCAATAAATGATCTCTTCTGTAACATACGTATCTGGGTGAATTGGTAACGAAAGCTTTTCTAATTTCATCAATGGTAGCCACAAGAGAGCTTTCAGAATTTAGTCTCATTTTGATTGGAGAATCTATATCACATAAATCATCTAACTCTTCCATAATAGGTTCAAGATAATTAGGCTCTTTATTAATGTCTAAAATACATGGCTTAGCCATGAAAATTTCTTCAGTTGACTGACAAATCGTGGAATTCGCGTAGTCTTCTTGATTACTTCTATCGAATTTTGTCGATACATTAGAATATGTTGGTACTTTTTTAGGAAATTGTGGTACAGATAAAATGGCACTTTTTAATTCTTGCGATAAGCAACTACTAATTTCAGAACTTTCCGATGTATATGTATCTGTTCTTCGATCTCTTACTACACTACCATCATGTTGCCAATTTTCTATATCTGTGTAGCCATTCCATGATCGTAAACCCCAAGCTTCTCTAGCTATATTTACTGCACAAATATTTTCGTAATCGTGAACTGACAATATTTCAGTCGGTGTATCTAAATCACGATTTTTTTGGCATGAAGAATTACTAGCTATTCTACTTTTACTTTTATCCTTTTTCGTATACATTTCTTTTAAAATGTCCAACGCTATACGTTGAATGTTTTCAATGTCAGCATCTTGATTACCTACTTTAATATTCTTTAATGCGCTCAAACAAAGTTTTTGCACAATATTTTCGTTGAAAGTATTTATATCAGAACTGTTAATATCACTGAAACTTAAATCTAAATCCATATCAATGGAATCAGAAGAAGTTTTTTTATTTGAACCGTCAGTATCGTGGCTTATGTCAGAACTACGATCTGTTTTCAATGTTTTAATGAAGGCTTCGTTTACAATATCCATGTTTATATTTAACAACTCATCCTTTAATTCATCCGACGAGCAAATACCTCTTCTTTTCTGTACGTTTAAATTATTCGAAGTTATTTCATCAATAGAGCTTTCTATGTTTTCAATCGCAGATAACTTCAGCATTAATTCTGTTGGTGAACAAACAGTTTTGTATTTCTTCATAATTCTGTTACTTCTGTTATTGTATTTAAATTCGTCTCGTAATACTGGGCCGGCCTGTGGTGTATTTTCTACTGTATAAACCTCTATGTTTGAAGCATCCGTACTTGTATCATTTGCAGTCGGACAAGTAGGAGTTTTAGACACACCTATCCAATGATCTAATAAGAATTTTTTGTCAGGATTTTGTATTTCATTGGAAGAAGTCGAATCCGTGGGTGTTATCCTTTTTGAATTCTTTTTCTTCCGATGTCTTTTTATCCTGAAATGAGCAAACAATAATATTTAGGTACCTAATATTACATTTTAAAAAATACCTACAGCTTTTAATAGTAAAATAAATACCTAGTATTTTCTTCCAAGACTTCAGATTTCTGGATAGGTTTGACTTGCTTGGAAATGCCTTGATTATTAGACGTATCCTTAATCTTTTTGTTGTTTAACTCAATATTATCAAGGGAGTTTTCTTCATTTTCTTTTGATTGTTTTGCAAAACTGTACGAAACTAAAGCGCCGACCCCTGCAACATGAAATAACTACTTAATTTATGCAGTGTATAAATCTAAGCATTTCACACATTATAAGATCCGAACAACTCTAGTTCTAGTTCACAAGTTATTGTAATCACAAATTTAAAATCCGTCAAAGCACAGGACAAATCATCATTTTTTAGGATCCTTATTTTTAGTAAATTAACTCTGGAATATTCTAAATTAACTAAGTATGCTTCCCGTGGAATCAAAATCTGCGGAGCTTTAGACAAATGGTGTAACAACTAGACCACTAAAGCTTATTTTTAGGGAGCCGTACCGCAAAAGACAAAAACGGAACCTTTATAAGATCACTTTGTTGTCGGCCTGTCTGTCTGTTTTCTGAGGAACGCATGAACGTATCAGTTTGAAATTCATAACACAGATCTATGGTCCTTTTCACTGTATTCAAATTAATCAAAATTATATGTACGTCAACGCAATCAAAAGATAAGACACTAATGTTACAAATTTTCATAAATTTGCCGATTTCTGAAGAAATCAAAACCTATGGGGTACTTCCAGTTGAACAAGAATCATAAACCTTTATAAGAAGCAATATAATACGACTAATTAAGAATAAATCTAAAAGCTGTAAAATTGTTGACTGACTCGCACTTGACCGATTTTTATTATTATTAGTCAACAACTCAGAAAGCTGGTTTTTTAATAGATGCAAGCATATTTTATTTTTATTATAAGCAACGATAAGATGTTTTGAACAATACTTACCAATAATAGTACCAGATACAATACAGATCGAAGAACCTATAGACCATGGCATATTCAGCTCAGTTGAATCAGAAATTAAAACATGCAAGAGAAGGCTACCAAAATTTTGTGTTAACATAGTTGTATAAAACATCATCATTATGTATCGTGGACTTCCTTCGCTCAAATTAATATAGCAAAAGCAGTAAACGAATCCCGTCAGAATTTTATAAAGTGTCTCTTCGAATTTATTTGAACACACTGTAGTTTTTTGTAGTAAAATCCAAAAGCTCATAGCTGCCCAGTGTAAACCTGTAAAAAATAATCAATAAAACATTTTTCGATTTTTAATTAGTACATAGGGATTAACTATAGGGAAATGAACTACAGTCTAATTATTTTTACCAGTAGGTACTTACTGGGTCTTATAGATAAAAATAAATAAAACGATAGATGACTAGTTTTATCTTTAGAAGATCGCCCCTTTCCCATATATCCTTCTCAAAAAAGGAACTATTTTTATATTTACTGTGGTAGGTATCATTAAAGGTATTCGTGAACTTATTATCGTCATTCAAGATACGTATCTATATACTTCATAGATTACCAATCTAACAGATTTTAGCATCGAGCTTTAAATATTGTTAGAACCCTAAGC
The DNA here is from genome assembly GCA_947044815.1 of Apomyelois bistriatella. Lineage (NCBI taxonomy): Eukaryota > Metazoa > Arthropoda > Insecta > Lepidoptera > Pyralidae > Apomyelois > Apomyelois bistriatella. The sequence continues at coordinate 4,668,013 of OX345705.1, forward strand.
TAGTGAGACTTTGAGACCTATTATGTCCTACCGGACATTATAGGTGGGACCACTAGTCTGTAATCTGTTCCAAAACTTGATTTTACAAACTTTCAAGATATAAGTAGATAAAAATATTTTATTAAATTTTAATTTGAGACAGTTTGAGGCACTAGGTTAATAACTTCTTCTTGTTTGTCGTTTCCTCATGTCTGAGGGACGAGACTATTATGGTCAACACCTGCCGATCTACTTCCCGATGATCCTGTCCTGGGCTAGGTGAATGAACCTCTGCAAGAATGTTTCAGCCAGTACCTAATCACTTGTACTGTATCTAACCAACATGTAGGGTGGCGCTCTTTTCCTCTTAAAAATTTCGACACGGCCAGTGACAAGGAGGTGTTTCAAGTTAACGGGGTTTTGCCTGACAGTATGACCGAAGAATTTATTTGGTTAAGAACTGCTAAGTAAAATAAAACATAGATACCTAAAGGTATAAGTGTCCATCGTCCAAATATGACAGCAAATATTAGGATACTCGGTATTCGACCAATTATCATACCAAAATGCCTTACTAATTTCAGAGACAATGTTGTCCAATATATATTTTGATTAGAATTTACTGTTGCATTATAAATGTATGAAGTACAACTCCATACAACTGAAGCTATTGAGGCACTTAGAGCAAAAACTGTAAAACAGAAAACAAAATATGTTAATAGATTTTAGACAGGAATATCTGTTTTTTTATGATTTGCTGATTTAAATATTTATTTTACTTTATTATGTATAACAAACAAGATTTAATTTTGGTAAGTAATATTTTACTACAATAATACATTTTTTCACTTTCTATAATAAAGAAGATTTATTTAAAAATAAAAGGTACTACATATTAAATAACTAGCTGTTCCCCGCGGCTCCGCCCCGAGTGGGACTCGGTTATATCGCGTCCAAAAGTAGCCTATGTTTGACCTCAGGTCGTTAACTACATCCCTACCAAATTTCATCACAATCGGTCCAGCAGTTTAGCCGTGAAGAGGTGACAGACAGACAGACAGACAGACAGACAGACAGATAGACAGACAGACTATCGCATTTATAATATTAGTATGGAAGTATGGATACATTTAAATATTCACTCCAAACTTTCATATCCATATCCATACTCACTTTAATAGTATCAATGCGAAAGTCTTTTCTGTCTATCTCTCACTATATCTGTTAGCTTTCACGGCTAAACCGCTTGACCGATTTTGACAAAATTTTGTATCGATATAGTTAAGGACGATGGGTCAAACATGAGCTACTATTGGGCGCGATATAACTGAATCTCGGGCAAAGCCGCAGACAGCAGCTAGTTTACTTTTAAACTTTTATTTGATGCAGTTTTATTTTTTTATTGTGAACTTGTCACAGTCATTCGGTGAAATTAACCAGCTAATTTAACGCCTAAACAACAACGAACGGATTTTGCGCTTATTACAATGGAGTGGCTGACCAGTGCAACCCTTTTTTACAGGAAATCTAGACCAATAAAAACATGGGTGTATTTGTTATTGGCCAACACTGTCACATTTTTCAGGCTTCCTCTAAAGGCATCTGAAACAGCCAACGACTGCCATCTAGCGATAATAACGGCTTAACGTGCCTTTCAAAGCACGGAGTAGCTCAAGATATAAAAACTAGTGGTGACCAATCCAAGCTCACTGTAGCTTGACACGCTCTATTATAAGGAACACGCATGCAGGCAAGGCTATCGAGCTCCTTATTTAAAATCAAATCGGTCCTGTAGTTTCGAAGTCTATTTCGTTACAAACAAACAAACATTCAATCAAATCTTTCCTCTTTATAATATAATAGTATAGATAAAGCAGACAAATCGTAAGTAGAAGTAATTATTTTGTTGAAGCATATTGCAGATAAATTACTGTATATATTATCAATTAATTTGAATACTTAGTTCTAATTTAACAAACATACAAGTTTTTCATAAGTTATTTTCATATAGATTCTTACCTTTCGTATAAAAATTTCCATCCAATATAACTATAGCATATGAATGCAAAATGATTTGAGGAATAGTTCCCGAAAATACATATAGAAAGTGTAATACACATAGGTCATTTCTCCGACCTATACATTTTTTAGTTTTAATAGCTTCGAGATTTTTACACGCAAAAGCTTTATAAAGATATATAAAATACCTGAAATAAAAATAAAAAACAATAATATGAATAAAATAAATGTAGGTATATCGCCCAATAGCCGGGCGGAGAAGAGAATCATTATAATAAGTATCTACTTCAAAATAAAAAATAATTACCTTTCCGTTAAACCTACAAGAAACGCATGAGAGATCCAATAATGAAGCTTGACTTGTTGGTCGCTTATATACCATCTTAATGAAAATATATTGACCACAAAGTTAGGGAATAAAATTAATAAAATGGTAGTCAAAGCCCAGTAAAATTGACCACCGTGACAATATTCGGCAAAAACGAGAATATCTGTAAAAATATAAGTTTTGTTTTCGTATTATGTAGATAGTTTACAGAATAACAAAGAATTACAAATACCTATTCAGGGTAAAACAAAATGCGATCAAAAATAACAGTAAATTGATAACTTGTTATACACACCTGTTGTTAAGTCTGCGAGTATTGTTACGAGAGAAATGAACACACACAAAACATTTAAAATGCAATAATTTTCATTTTGGTTTGTTGCATCTTTATTTTCTTTACACACAAAGAATCTATAGGTTTCAGTCATTTTAATAGGTAAATAAATTCATATTTCGATTAAAAAGACTCTATTTTATATTGTTACTTCTACACTACACTTCATTATTACTCGTTGCAATGTTATAATAAAGCTGAGTTCAGTCGAAATAAATAGAACTTATAACGCTTGGATCACCAACAACCAATCAGGTTTTAGAATTGACAGGAGGCTGCGCAGGCGCATGTGTAGTGAAGCCAGTCAGGTAGGTAATAATTTTGCTAAAAAAAACAACAAAAAGTTAAATGATGAAACCACAATTTAAAAAAATATATATTTGTTTGTATTCGTTCCTTTCGATTTTGGAGTGATTCATTCATTCATTCCTTTTCGTTCACTTCTCTGTGACACGCGGTATGACACCCATAGATTATATATAGTATAGATGTAGCTCTAATCTAGAGGAGAGAATCGAGATAGGCGGTCGACCTACTGGAGAGTTTTGGCGCCAAGCTAAAGTCGCTCAATTATCGTCATTGTATTTATTTTCTAATATTTGTGTTTTTTCGAGTATTTGTGCATAATAAAGGTGGGTGGATTATTATTCGCCAAGTGTTCGTGAACAAGCGTGAGTGTTGGGAAGTGGTACAATGTTGTATAAGTGACTTTAATCCTTGTCACCAAAATCTCCCAAGATAAAGCTAAGTGAAGCTTCCACCGCTTCACTTAGCTCTTGAATAACTTGACTAGACATGACTACTGACTTGACTTGACTGTGACTCGACAAAATGAAGAACATTTATCTAAAACTTGATATTGGCTAAAATAAGCTATATGTTTGATTGCCATATTGTGGATTATATCCAAATCAAAAAAAAAAAACTTCCTGAATGTCAAAGTTGTCAAACACATAAACAGAAACAATCACGACACGAAGTTAATAATATTTAATAACAAAACTCAACTGACGAAAAGCGTGTTATTAATTTTGTGAAGAAATAGAAACAAAACAAGTATAAGTCCACTTTCTAATAATATTGTTTGCATTGTTTTTGAATGTCCTCCACTCAAACTTTCGTCTAAAAGAAAAACAGCGTTTTAAAATGGTTTTAAATGAACAACAGAATGAAAAGTGTATATAGCGGGGCGTGCGTGTTTGTTTTGTAATGAAAGCGCGCGCGTGGAATTACTTGGATTGGTCGTCATTAGTGGCATTTCTATCCTGAGCTCCTTTGTGAGACCCTGACCCCTTTGTGCTTCAGAAGGCACGTTAAGCCGTTGGTCCCGGCTGTTATCGATACATGGCAGTCGTTAGGCTGTATCAGAAGCCTAGGCATCCTGATAAATATGACAGTGTTGGCCACTAACACACCCGGATCATGCTCCTTTTGGTCAGGTTTTCCTGTAAAAAGGGTTGGCGGGGTTGGGTGGAGGTCAGAAGACATTGTAATTACCAGTATCACCAGGACCATGATAAAAAGTGTACCTTGGACTCTGAAGTGTAAGCTGAAGACACAACCATTTGTCCTACAAGAGACAGATCAAGCACAGAAAAGTATTACTTTGCAAAATCACTACTCGTCTTTCTCTTTAAGATTGCTTTTATTTTTCAGACATTCCACAAGATTGTTATTCTCAAAAAGAACTACTACATACTATATATAGTAACTACTTACAATGATCCATGATGCCTTACTTGTACTTTGGGACTGCTCACAGGCTACTGAGGAGACAAAACATGTAGGTTTGGTTTTCATTTGTCACATTCGTTTCTACATAAACAATTTTTAACACTTTCGGCACCAGAAACACAAGAATATGTTCAATACCATCAAATTTCTCTGCAGTTAATAGGTATGTTAACAGAGGGAGGTTTATTCCCTTTATACATGTATATTTGATGCTGATGATGAAACAATATGATAAAGAGAGTGAGAAATTTTTTGACCTTCTATGTTTCTACATAGCATGGGCTCTAATTGCCCAAGAGAAAGAATATGTTAGTTATTATGATTTGAGTATGGGCAGTATGCTATTAGTTACATACTAATAGCCACTTTTCACATTTGGACCAATTCAGTTTGATGATTGGAAATTATTTGTTATTTTCAGGTAAATTTTAATAATTGTGTAGAAGATGGAGATGCTGAGATATACCACAGGATATGTGATGTTGCTAAGAGCCATCACAAAATACAGAATTTTATAGTTGAGACGGGCTTTCATGCTAGGAAGATCCACAGTGGTAATTTTTATTTTATACTATAAGTGGGCTCTGAGAGGGCGCTAGGATATTTTTGACACATCTGCTTATAGACTGCATTTGATTGACTGATTGTAAGTGAAACTCAAAAAAAACTAAAATAAATGGTCAAACAGGCATACAGGCGTCTTGATGGGGAGCGTAAAATTTTAAATTATTTTCACAGCAACACTCCACAAGAACTCCGGCTTATATTTGCAAGCGCTGAGTGAAGGAGTCACAGAGGTTCTCCAATCATACAAAAAAACCCTCTTAGAAGTTGAGAGTTTGGTCATTGGTAACCATAACTACACACTCTCTTTTGTGTACAGTTATGTAGAAAAGTTCCAGGGTCTATTCAACACTTTGAACAACATAATTTCCACAATAAAAGAGAGAAGACTTGTGGGATGCCAGATACTGAGCTTGACACACCAGTATATTTTGACTGGCAATGAAATGGTGCATGCAGCTGTTATAAAGTAAGTGTATTTCCTCATAACTTTTTTGTTCTTTATTTGTAATAACTTTATTGCTCAAAATAAACAAAAGTATGTACATTACACAAGGTAATAGCAATGGCGAACTTATCCTATGAAAATATTTCTTCTAGCCAACTGGTTGTGCAAACAACTTTCATTGACAGTAACACCTCTCGATTTAGATGACAATTAAATATTATTGTTATCGTTTACTGTCCGCGAAAGTGTTGTGATTAAACAAAATACACTACATGTAGATTGTAGGTGCTACATATTATGAAGTACTTAGTTATATACATATGGATAGATACATACATATGCACTTTTTGATTTGAGTTTATACTTACAATTATTTTGAGGTCCTTATTTATAAGCTATGTATATTTCTGTTTCAGAATATTCACCAATGTAAACAAAGTGTTCATAAACCAGCTATGTACTTGGTTGCTATATGGAGAGCTAAGGGATCCATATCAAGAGTTTTTCATTTGCCGCAACCATGAAGGAGACTCTGATACATTTCTGTCACAGCCTTCTACAAACACTTGTGATAAGTCACTTGTATCTACTGTAAGTTTATTTTATTCATTTATATCAGGTGGCTTATCAAATACTATGCATACCCTAGGGTCAAAGTTTTTCGAAACCACATTTTCATCTTTAAATGAGTTTTATAATGCCCTCAGCCAAGACCAATTGCTTTATCAAACTTCCTAAGCATAGAAACGTCTTTCTTCTAGGACAATTAAACCACTAGTACAAAGTATGCTTTCAATAAAATCCGTATGAACCTTCAGTTTGTAAGAAAAAAACCTTGACCACTTGGCCGTGAAGGTAGTTTCTGCCCTTCTGTGCCCGAAAATGTGTTTATTCATTTCAGTTACAAGATACGACTTTGGATTGCGGCTACATGCTTAACGCCAATATGATTCCATACTTCGTGCCTCTATCTCTCGCCCAAGAGATACTGTTCATTGGCAAAACTGTCATTCTGTTCGGTTTCGACCCTCGGAAGGTGAAGAAACACAGTTTTATGAATAACAGAACAATGTTGCAGTTGCAAAAGTGTAATGTGGACTCTAGGAGGTATGTTATTTTGTGTTTCAAGCTTAAGAATGAAAATGCTGATCGCTTGGCAGTTGGCTTGACTGACTACAAGAAACTCTTTAAATGGCCGGTTAGTTGGGTTAATAAATAAAGTTTCGAGCCATTGACATTATTAAAATACATTCCAGATTTACAATTTGGGAAGAAAAGGAGGCAGAATTTCATGAAAAGCTACAAAAGCTGAAGGATCCTGAAGCATTTGAATTCTGTCACTTTCGTGGAGTAATCAGAGATATAAAGGAGTGTGTTACAAAGGTACGTAGAGAAAGAATATAATACCTTCTACTTAGAAATAATAACATGAAAGTGAAATTAGTAATTTCGCTTTTGTTTTTATTTGCTCAATTAACGCTAAAAGTTTAAATAAAATTTCGTAATGGATAAAGTTTAGGTGCCAGGGAACGACAATTTAATTTTACGAAATATCGCGACAACTCCCAAATTCCTTAGATTTAGAATCTGAATCATTTATTTGAAGTAGTATGTAAGAAGTTTATTTTTTTATTTATTGATTTTATGGATTTTAATATTTTTTTTAGCATTTATGGTTAGTCGCTGTGGAAGAGGCGCATTTAGTTCACGAACTAAAATTAATGAAGGACTTCTACCTACTTGGGCGCGGAGAACTATTCTTGGAGCTGCTTAGATTGACCGCCCATGTGCTTGATAAACCCACTACTAGGACCTCCACTAGAGGTAATTTACCAGCTTTGCTACATTTTAGGTACAATGGGCCACCAAGAAAAGTATACCACAAAAGGTGTTAGTTTTTATGTGGCCCACTGTATATAAAACATCACAATTGCATTTATTTAACCACGAATTTCATGCCACCGATTAACAATAAAATACAAAACCCTTTATAATTTACATAAAATAGGACTTAAAATTAAAACAGAAAAGGCGGAACCTTTAAAAATGGTAGGTAGTTAATTCAATATACGGTCGTCAAAAGAGAATTTTTTTTATCCCTCGTTACTCCACACATCACTCTCTTCATATATGCTCGCCGATTTCGGATATTCCTAATATTTCCACTTCAAGAGAGAGACGTCGCAGTACCTACGAGTATGTTTTCAAGGCCGACAATCAAATTTTATTTTATTAAGTACACACAACAAATCGTTGCCAAGGTTTTGTGCTAGGCTAGATTTAAAAAATATGTGCACATAGCAAGATTAAATTGCAAACAAGTAAAAATTAAATAATGCAAAAAATATATATATTTATGTTTGTTTGATTTAATTATTCCATTATATAAAATGGAACAAACATCTTTAAATATGGAACTGACCGTAATAAACGGATCAATTTTTTTTAACAGACATGAACCACGCCTTCCAGTTAGCAGCCAGGGCGGTATTTCTGAGCAACAGTGCCGACATTGAGAAGTTCAGCTTTGAACTGCCATATGTGAAGTCTAATTTGTCCAACTCTACGTTTGAAGATGACAGCAGCACAGGTGCGTTATTGCGTTCCTTTTTTATGCACTACTAGTAGAGTGAAGGGACATTGGATTGTGTAAAAGAGGCAATGAAAACACTGGCTACTTTGTACTATTCTAAGTCCCAAGCACAAGGTTGGTAGCGCGCATGTGGCATCTTGTTCATTTTGATCATCTCATCTGCCAGATGGTCCAGTGGTAAAGACGTTTGCTTGTAGACTCGGTGGTCGTGGGTTCAATTCCCACGGGAAGCATACTTTGTTGAGTTGTTTCCAGTTTGTTTAGGACATTGCAAGCTTGAATCACGTGATTGTCAGACAATACAGATGATTCCGTACTTCGGACGGCATGTTAAGCCATTGGTCCCGGCTGCCGTCTAGTAGTCGTTAAAGAAACCACGTCAGAGGCCGAGTGGCGGTTCCGAAGAACTCTGTCACCACGGTGTGCATGGTCGATTGATCGTAACACCTACACGAAATAAATTAATGAATCATCTTCAACTTTTATTTGTTTGCATCTCCCAAGCCGTTTGGCTTTAGTGCCCAGGCTCCACTTAAAAGCAGTGTATCTTATCTCCCATCAGTCGCTTGCCTAACATACCCTTCTTGTTAATGCTAATGCGAATCCGCTACCAGTTGGAAAAAGTAAGATTTTAGACATCTGTTTTCCTCAAGTTGACTTTAGTCGAAACCTACATGATATCTAAACTTTAAGAACTGTGCTTTATTCGATAAAGGTTTTTTTAATTCTATCTACCTTCTACCAGCCTTTTCACATGGTAACATTACTCTTTTTTGTTTTTTTACAGTGGCAGACGGCTGGTCCACGATAATACTGAAGTACGACTTCAAATGGCCGCTACACTTGCTCTTCACCTCGGAGGTGCTCGCTCGGTACAACGACATGTTCCGACTGCTGTTGCGGATCAAACAGACTCAGCACGACTTACATGTGCTTTGGAAGACGTACAAACAGTCCACTAGGTTTGTATCGCATTATGCTTCGTATTTTCTAAAGCCATAAAGTTGTAGATACTTTGTCTTACTTCCCATCCCAACTAATATCATAAATGCGAAAGTGAGTTAATTTGTTTGTCTATTTGTTTGTTACGCTTTTACTTCTGAATTACGACTTCAAATATTTGTTTGTTTTTGTTCCTTATCGTGTGTGTTAGCGGCCCATATTAGTGAGAAAAATTTCAAGCTGCCCAAAAGCATGTGACTTAGATTAAAAATTATCTAGCATCCGAGACCAAAAGTATTGTATTAAAATGCATTTTATTATTCATCATTAAATACATAACTGCCTCCGTGGTCGTGGGTTCGATTCTCACGAGAATCATACTTTGCTAAGTTGTTTCCAGTTTGGTTAGGACATCGTAGGCTTGAATCACCTGATTGTCTGATAATAAAGATGATTCTGTGCTTCGGAAGGCACGTTAAGCCGTTGGTCCTGGTTGCCATCTTGAAGTTGTTAACGGAACCACGTCAGATGCCGAGAGGCGGTTCCGAACAGCTCTGATACCATTGTGTGCATGGTCGATTGACTGTGTCACCTACACGAAATGATGATGATGATCACTTATACATTCTCCAGCTTCTCAATGTGCCAACTTCACAACAAACTGATGTTCCTCATGGACAACCTCCAACATTATCTGCAAGCGGACGTGCTAGAGACTAACTTCTCCCGGCTCATGGACGCTGTTAACAAGACCAACGACTTTGAGAAGCTGAAGAAGGCGCACGCCACCTTCTTGGCTGATGTTCTGAGTCAGTCCTTCTTGACTGTCACTTTGGTGAGTATTACATCTCTATGTTCAACTTCTTTAGGTGACTTTTCATCACTGTGGATTGGCTGTCTGCACTTTAAATCATGTCTTGCCTATGGCCGGTATTGACGGTATCTAGCTGTGTGGTTTCATGGACAACATGCAGCATTCTTTTTTTATACAAGCAGACTTGTTGGAATTGACCATTCCTAATTGCAAGTAGTTACCTAAGTAATTCTCTAGCATACGTACATGGAATTCAATAATAAAATAATTATAAATCAAATTTCTTTAAATTATCATCATCATTTCATCCGCAAGCTGTCCACTGCTGGACATAGGCCTCCCCCAAGGATTTCCAAACTGACCGGTTGGAAGCCGCCTGCATCCAGCGTCTGACTGCGACCTTCTTCAGGTCATCTGACCATCGGGTGGGTGGGTGTCCGATGCTGCGCTTACTGGTGCTTGGTCGCCATGCCAAAACTTTCTGCTCCATCAGCCATTTCTTTAAATGTAAAGGCCCAATTGACATGTCTAATATCCGTGTAATATATACATATATTTTCTTATTTCAGTCCTCTGAAAGTGATTGTTCCGGTGACACTATGGATTACATAAACAATCCAGTCTTCTGCAATATAATGGACCTTCTCAAACTATGCCACTCGTTCTGCAGCATAACAGACTTCATGGGAGATAAGGAGGCCGAAGAATACCATTTAAGAGGATATTCTGATAGGTATTATAATCTCGTTTATTTACAAAGATTTTTTATCCGGTTTTCCAATTGATTCCTTAGTTTAAACTTCCGATTGCTGGGTACGCGTATCATGTTTGAAATATGATTTTGAAATAATATGCAAGAATTGCCATCTGACATCCATATTTTTTTACAAGGACACCAGACCAATAATTGTACAATAGTTCGAACTAACATAAGAACAAACTTTTTGAGACTTAAGGCCCTAGGTTATTTATTATAATAATATTTTCATTATTCCAGATTTAACAAGCTAGTGAAACAGCTGATGCAACTACTGGTTTCCCTCCGCGACCGGCCTTGCGGAGTGTTCCTCGCGAGGCTTCTCATGAGGTTGGATTACAACCGGTGGCTGAGCGGCGAAGCGAGGCTTACACAGTCTGTCACCAACATGCTCAGATATTGAGAACAATGAAGGTTGCCAAAAGTAGAAGGAAAGCGGACTTTGGGCACCGAAACAACCAAGAAAGTGCTCGGATGAAGGTTTTCAAAATGACCGTGTGGTTCCTGGCTCGAGAATAGACCACTCCTCATCCCGTGAAGTCGTAAGGCGACAAACCCGCCAGTTACAAAAATAATACCAAACCTAATTCTCATTGAGGGAATATTACAGCATTGTGTGTTAAGAGAACCAAGGGCCATGAAGCTTTGTATTGCTTATTGGCTGTAGCTTAGAATGCAACCAGAAAAGACTATGATAACTCAAATGACTCACTCTATAAGATTAATACAATACTCTGTAAAATTAGTAAACCATACATATGCTTTTGTAATGCTACAAGAGTATTCCTAGCGGTTTGTATTGGTTGGTTATAATTTTTCATGTAAGTAATTTATTTGGACTGCTATAATTGTTGTATGTCAATAGTCAGTTGCCTGTTGAAACACACCAAGAATAACAATAAAACTTTTTAATCTTAATACTCAATGTATTGTATAAACAGCATAAATTCGTGCCTATCTATAATAAAGTACTCAACGGCCAATGTATTGTACAAACGGTAACCATAATAAAGTTTTATAACAATACAAATATAGTGGTTTCAATCATTGCCATCAGGCTCGTCCTCAGTATCGTCACTTATGAGAGCTTTAAAAATGGAGCCATCCATATATGTCTTAATGAGTATGCATTTCAACGTTCGACAGTGGCACGGCAAAGGGTGTTCTATTGTCTCTGGATCTAATAATTCCACTTCAATGTTATACCTGAAATTAGAAATCAATAAGTTTTTGCAGTCTGTGACTGTGTTTTGACTATATAATGATTGGTTTTGACGGAGAGTATTGATATTTTATCGGTATTGTATTATAGGCATGTGTCCTGAAGGTTATCTATCAGTTCAGGACACATGCAGTGGTAGATGGTATATGTTAGAGGACCTAGACAATTTATTTTATTTATTACTAGTTTTCGCCCGCATGAATTTCCTTCGGGAACAGTGTTTTTTCCTGGGATAAAAGGCACCCTATGTCCTTCTCAATACTCTTAGCTATGTATATGCCAACTTTTAGGAAGATTGGTTCACTAGATAGGGCATAAAGAGGTAACAAACAAACTCACTTTAGCATTTATAATATTAATAAGGATTGGTTTTATCATTTACATTATTTCAGATAACCATATGATATAGACAAATTGTATGCACACAAAGTCTGGCTATAAAACAACCTATACTACCTTCTACGATGTATTATATCCCTCGTCATATCCATTTTAAATGCAATAGGTTCATCCTCCTCAATCTCTTGTTCATGCGGCAACACTATGACGGCTTGCTTCCAATGCGTTTGAGGACTTTTTGGACTAGTATCCAGTTTCACTTGACAGCAGTCTTCCCCTCCAGATATATTAGGAAACACACACTCAAACCACACACATAGTCCTTGGTACATCCCTTCTCTTGATGCCGCTGTAAATAGATTACAGTATTATTTTATTGTGCATCACTTTTTAACTAACTTTTTTTAAAATATGATTTTGAATATGATCTGTCCTGGTTGCCATCTTGAAGTTGTTAACGGAACCACGTCAGATGCCGAGAGGCGGTTCCGAACAGCTCTGATACCATTGTGTGCATGGTCGATTGACTGTGTCACCTACACGAAATGATGATGATGATCACTTATACATTCTCCAGCTTCTCAATGTGCCAACTTCACAACAAACTGATGTTCCTCATGGACAACCTCCAACATTATCTGCAAGCGGACGTGCTAGAGACTAACTTCTCCCGGCTCATGGACGCTGTTAACAAGACCAACGACTTTGAGAAGCTGAAGAAGGCGCACGCCACCTTCTTGGCTGATGTTCTGAGTCAGTCCTTCTTGACTGTCACTTTGGTGAGTATTACATCTCTATGTTCAACTTCTTTAGGTGACTTTTCATCACTGTGGATTGGCTGTCTGCACTTTAAATCATGTCTTGCCTATGGCCGGTATTGACGGTATCTAGCTGTGTGGTTTCATGGACAACATGCAGCATTCTTTTTTTATACAAGCAGACTTGTTGGAATTGACCATTCCTAATTGCAAGTAGTTACCTAAGTAATTCTCTAGCATACGTACATGGAATTCAATAATAAAATAATTATAAATCAAATTTCTTTAAATTATCATCATCATTTCATCCGCAAGCTGTCCACTGCTGGACATAGGCCTCCCCCAAGGATTTCCAAACTGACCGGTTGGAAGCCGCCTGCATCCAGCGTCTGACTGCGACCTTCTTCAGGTCATCTGACCATCGGGTGGGTGGGTGTCCGATGCTGCGCTTACTGGTGCTTGGTCGCCATGCCAAAACTTTCTGCTCCATCAGCCATTTCTTTAAATGTAAAGGCCCAATTGACATGTCTAATATCCGTGTAATATATACATATATTTTCTTATTTCAGTCCTCTGAAAGTGATTGTTCCGGTGACACTATGGATTACATAAACAATCCAGTCTTCTGCAATATAATGGACCTTCTCAAACTATGCCACTCGTTCTGCAGCATAACAGACTTCATGGGAGATAAGGAGGCCGAAGAATACCATTTAAGAGGATATTCTGATAGGTATTATAATCTCGTTTATTTACAAAGATTTTTTATCCGGTTTTCCAATTGATTCCTTAGTTTAAACTTCCGATTGCTGGGTACGCGTATCATGTTTGAAATATGATTTTGAAATAATATGCAAGAATTGCCATCTGACATCCATATTTTTTTACAAGGACACCAGACCAATAATTGTACAATAGTTCGAACTAACATAAGAACAAACTTTTTGAGACTTAAGGCCCTAGGTTATTTATTATAATAATATTTTCATTATTCCAGATTTAACAAGCTAGTGAAACAGCTGATGCAACTACTGGTTTCCCTCCGCGACCGGCCTTGCGGAGTGTTCCTCGCGAGGCTTCTCATGAGGTTGGATTACAACCGGTGGCTGAGCGGCGAAGCGAGGCTTACACAGTCTGTCACCAACATGCTCAGATATTGAGAACAATGAAGGTTGCCAAAAGTAGAAGGAAAGCGGACTTTGGGCACCGAAACAACCAAGAAAGTGCTCGGATGAAGGTTTTCAAAATGACCGTGTGGTTCCTGGCTCGAGAATAGACCACTCCTCATCCCGTGAAGTCGTAAGGCGACAAACCCGCCAGTTACAAAAATAATACCAAACCTAATTCTCATTGAGGGAATATTACAGCATTGTGTGTTAAGAGAACCAAGGGCCATGAAGCTTTGTATTGCTTATTGGCTGTAGCTTAGAATGCAACCAGAAAAGACTATGATAACTCAAATGACTCACTCTATAAGATTAATACAATACTCTGTAAAATTAGTAAACCATACATATGCTTTTGTAATGCTACAAGAGTATTCCTAGCGGTTTGTATTGGTTGGTTATAATTTTTCATGTAAGTAATTTATTTGGACTGCTATAATTGTTGTATGTCAATAGTCAGTTGCCTGTTGAAACACACCAAGAATAACAATAAAACTTTTTAATCTTAATACTCAATGTATTGTATAAACAGCATAAATTCGTGCCTATCTATAATAAAGTACTCAACGGCCAATGTATTGTACAAACGGTAACCATAATAAAGTTTTATAACAATACAAATATAGTGGTTTCAATCATTGCCATCAGGCTCGTCCTCAGTATCGTCACTTATGAGAGCTTTAAAAATGGAGCCATCCATATATGTCTTAATGAGTATGCATTTCAACGTTCGACAGTGGCACGGCAAAGGGTGTTCTATTGTCTCTGGATCTAATAATTCCACTTCAATGTTATACCTGAAATTAGAAATCAATAAGTTTTTGCAGTCTGTGACTGTGTTTTGACTATATAATGATTGGTTTTGACGGAGAGTATTGATATTTTATCGGTATTGTATTATAGGCATGTGTCCTGAAGGTTATCTATCAGTTCAGGACACATGCAGTGGTAGATGGTATATGTTAGAGGACCTAGACAATTTATTTTATTTATTACTAGTTTTCGCCCGCATGAATTTCCTTCGGGAACAGTGTTTTTTCCTGGGATAAAAGGCACCCTATGTCCTTCTCAATACTCTTAGCTATGTATATGCCAACTTTTAGGAAGATTGGTTCACTAGATAGGGCATAAAGAGGTAACAAACAAACTCACTTTAGCATTTATAATATTAATAAGGATTGGTTTTATCATTTACATTATTTCAGATAACCATATGATATAGACAAATTGTATGCACACAAAGTCTGGCTATAAAACAACCTATACTACCTTCTACGATGTATTATATCCCTCGTCATATCCATTTTAAATGCAATAGGTTCATCCTCCTCAATCTCTTGTTCATGCGGCAACACTATGACGGCTTGCTTCCAATGCGTTTGAGGACTTTTTGGACTAGTATCCAGTTTCACTTGACAGCAGTCTTCCCCTCCAGATATATTAGGAAACACACACTCAAACCACACACATAGTCCTTGGTACATCCCTTCTCTTGATGCCGCTGTAAATAGATTACAGTATTATTTTATTGTGCATCACTTTTTAACTAACTTTTTTTAAAATATGATTTTGAATATTTGTTTAGCCATTCAACGGCTAGATCAGATTCTTCCAACAATCATTTTTGTGCCTATTTCCAAAGACATCTGAAGTTTTCCTGGTGGTAGGGGCACAACCAATATAAAGTCTAGCAGTCAAAGGTTTAATGCCTATGTGCTGGCATAGTCATAATTTCTCATAGAGAACCTAGAGGCTATAGAAGCTATCAGTATGTTAGTGTGAAAAAATTACCAGTAACATGTTGTGCACTATATTTATCCAAACTATCTACTGAATCCTCCTTAAGGTTGATGCAACAGAAAGTCACTTGATCTCCCAAAATGTCATCTTCCTCCAGCTCCATAATTTCTGGTTTATTTCCTTTGTTGGCTCTCAGCTGTTTGGCAAATGTGGCCATCGACACTCCATGCACATCGTCCCACTGTGTGTATAATGATGGAAGACTAAAAGTTAGGAATATGCTTATAAAAATGTAAAAAAAAATTAAGAAAAAATTGCAACGGTCTATTTGAATAATGGACCTTATGCACCAAAAAGAAATTTAAAGTAGAAATATCTATATTAAATTTTCTACAGAAGGAGGAGACTGGATAGCCATTGGAGTGGTCCCTCTAAATCCCTCTAAACATGGACATTATAAGAAGTGGACAAGGAAAGTTATCATACATAGCAAAAAGTTTCTTACCTACATGGTGCCACATAAATAGTAGCACTCTCAGGGAACATATGCCCTCCTTCCTTGAGAAACTTGTCTCTAGCTATAAACACGGAGTCCAGCATACCCTCATGCAGTAAATAGAACCCCATCCATTCTGATACAATAGCATCTACCTTAATGTTCTCTGGCAGCACTACATCTTCTACTTTACTGTGGATGACCTATAAAATATTTCAGCCTAATTTATCTTCCCTCTCACATTAATAGAAATGGTAAAAGATAAAATAATATTTTTTTTAAGGAAAAAATAAAATGAATCTATTAAACAAAGTTTGACAGACAGAGCAGAGTCGTCCCTTCAAGTTCTTTCAAATTGTTATGCAATATTACATCTCAATAAATAGTTGCACAACTTTGCGATATATAATGTTATAAATAATATTTCATGGAAGTCATACAGTGTAATACAATGTGTGTGTGAGTGTGTGTGTATGCTACAGTATGTGGCAATTATGTTTTATTAATAAAACATTGATCAATATATATTTTTGTAATTCTAACATGCCATTGAGAGCAATACGCATTATGAAATACATACCTCAATAACATTTTCAAATTTGTTTTCTTTTACAATTTCCTTAGCTAAACTAGCAAGATTACTGGCTTCAATAGCATAAACCTTCTTTGCTCCGACCTGGGCACAAAATATTGACAAAATACCTGTACCACAACCAACATCCATTACAGTTTTATCTTTGAAGAATTCCTTGTTATTCAATATTGCTTCTTTGTAAGCTTCAGTTCTAGGGCCATCTTCAATCATCAATTTATGGATCTGTGAAACATATTTGTTTTGAATATGTCAACAAAGACACCCTTTAAGTTTGAAGACTTTGAACTCAATATTCAACAAAGGTTATAACCACTTGATCTTACCTCCAAATCTTCGTAACTGGTAAAATAATCATTTTGTGTATCCGATTCCATTATTTTATATGTTAGAAGAATTTATTGATGAGTTTTTGAGAGTAACATTTATAAATGGTTGATTTTATTTCTGATAAATGGGATAAAGTGTGATTATCGCAATCGCAAATTGTCGCAAATGTTGCTAAATGTTTTTGAACTTTTGATAAGATTCGATGGTTGATTTGATAATTTTAATACATATGACATTGATTGATTGATAAATTTAACATGAGAATATTTTTTTTATTAGGTTTTACGGTCCTGGACACGTGTCTAGAGGTGAGACGTATTTACTGGAACAGGTTTTTGGAATAGGTTTTAACTTGGACGCGTAAGTACGCGTTCCCGCATGCAAGTCTTTTAGCGTATCGAGTATTTACGAGTACGGCGACTTCACCGGTCCGCGCAACTCAAAAACTAGGGTGCGAGCGTTCGGGACTATTCGGAAGACGTCGTCGGGAAACTTCGGGATCGCCCGACTAGCCCGCTGCCGCACCGAGCCGCCGAGCGATGTAGGTATTTCGGCGAGTAATTGTTTGTTCAAATAACACTTTTAGTACAAACACAATAAGGTCATTTTTCTTTTGGTAACATATTTGTTTTGGTGTGATAATAATACTTGTTGTTTACTTACAATTTGCAATTTCAAAAACAAACAGTTGTTAGTTGTTAGCTTTCGCCGAAAGTTCATTATGAAAGTGCGGATCTTATAGTGATTATAAATAGTTTTACTTACGTTTTGAGTTCATTAGGTTGATTATAAAAGTATTGAAAAAAAAAAACAAGAAAAAAAATATAAAAAAAGATTAAGAATCACTTTGTATATAAAAAAAAATGTAAATAAAAATAATCAATGTATATAAAATCGATTGAAAACTTATAAATACGCCAGCTATTTCATAAATATCTATATTTTACTTAAATACACTTTTTGATTGAAATTTTAATAAAAACTGCTGACAGCCTTAAGCCTGTATAAAGTATGAAGGGAAGTTTTTAGTCGATATTAAAAAAATTGAACAAAAAAAAATTCGAAGTGTGAAGACTCAATACTTGTAAAATTAGTCCATAATGTCCATATACGCAAGACGCGTATTTACGGGAATCATTTGGATACGCAATGAGTCCATTGAGTCGCGTACTCGTAAATACTCGTGGACCTAGTCTTTGGATCTAGTCTTTTTCTGGACGCGTACTCGCAAGACTCAGTCCGCGTTTTACCTAGTATGTCTCACCTCTACACGTGTCCGGAGGGTTACCATAGACTGTTTAATTCTGCACGAAATGAGTATGCAAGTTTAGTAGAGATGGGTCGACGTTTTTGCCCAGTGGTCAAAAACTAGGGCGGAAGGGCGAAAATAATTAAAGCCCGATATGCGCCCGATAAACGTCCGTTCGCTGGGCGGAAACAAAAATTCTTATATTAAAAGGCTTTTCAAGTGGCTAAGAGCTATAAGTTATAATATATTGTCTTGGAATGGATAATAAACCATTTTAACATGAGATATGATTGCTATTGTAGCTAAAGGTGATAGATACCTCGGTGAACACTAGCACCACCATCATTTAAAAATAATTATTTTCTGAAGACACAAGTTATCAAAAATTGCAGTATTGCTCAAAACGGCCACTTTTAGCAGTTTTCCTATTTGTGACTATACATATAATAATAAACAAAAATAAAAATATTTTATTGGGTAACAAAATCATTACAAACAATATTAATTGCTGGGGCCTCTTTTTAAGCGAAAAAAGCTTGTGCCAGGAGGCTCCGCTCTTCTTATCGCTAGATTACATTGTCACCAATATAATATATAAAGTTCTTACATGCTATAAATTTGAGAATATAAACAGAAATATGTAGAAAAAGAGAGTTAAAGTAAAAGTTAAACTAGTTACGTTATACATTATTACTGATGAATGTCTATGGAACTATAATTTAATAATTTAATATGTTTAAAATTAACTTCAGATCCAGAACCTTAATTACATAACACGGATTTTTGATAACTTGTGTTTTCAGTGAATAATAATTTTTAAATGATGGTGGCGCTAGTGTTCACCGAGGTATCGTCTTAAAGGTCAACTCCTAATTAGGTGTTCAAGCAACTCTTGAAAAGTCACCAGCTTAGGTATGATGATTATATTCGTTCATTATAGATATTATACAAATGTTTTTAGGGTTCCGTACATAAAAATTACAAACAGAACCATTTTAGGATAACTATGGTGTCTGTCTATTTCTCCTGTTGCAGCCAATTTTATTTACCTATGACTATGAACCTACTGACTGAAACTGAATTATATAGTAAAATAAAATACTCGATGTCAGACACTAGGTGTTGTTTACATCTCGATGTCAGACACTGTGTGTGGTCTACATCTCGGAATCAGACACTGGGTGTGGTCTACATCTCGATGTCAGACACTGGGTGTGGTCAATTTTCGAAGTCAGACACTGAGCGTGGTCTACATCTCGATGTCAGGCACTGGGTGTGGTCTACATCTCAATGTCAGACACTGGGTGTGGTCTACATCTCAATATCAGACACTGGGTGTGGTCACACCTCTGAGTCAGACACTGGGTGTGGTCACACCTCTGAGTCAGACACTGGGTGTGGTCTACATCTCGGAGTCAGACACTGGGTGTGGTCTACATCTCGATGTCAGGTACTGGGTGTGGTCTTCATCTCAATGTCAGACACTGGGTGTGGTCTACATCTCGATGTCAGACCCTGGGTGTGGTCTACATCTCGATGTCAGGCACTGGGTGTGGTCTTCATCTCGATGTCAGACACTGGGTGTGGTCTACATCTCGATGTCAGACACTGGGTGTGGTCTCATCTCGGAGTCAGACACTGGGTGTGATCTACATCTCGAAGTCAGACACTGGGTGTGGTCTACATCTCGATGTCAGGCTCTGGGTGTGGTCTTCATCTCAATGTCAGACACTGGGTGTGGTCTACATCTCAATGTCAGACACTGGGTGTGGTCTACATCTCGATGTCAGGCACTGGGTGTGGTCTACATCTCGATGTCAGACACTGGGTGTGGTCTAAATCTCGATGACAGACACTGGGTGTGGTCTAAATCTCGATGTCAGACACTGGGTGTGGTCAACATCTCGGAGTTAGACACTGGATGTGGTCTACATTTCGATGTCAGACACTGGGTGTGGTCTACATCTCAATGTCAGACACTGGGTGAGGTCTACATCTCGATGTCAGGCACTGGGTGTGGTCTACATCTCGATGTCAGACACTGGGTGTGGTCTACATCTTGATGTCAGGCACTGGGTGTGGTCTTTATCTCGATGTCAGACACTGGGTGTGGTCAATTTTCGGAGTCAGAAACTGAGCGTGGTCTACATCTCGATGTCAGGCACTGGGTGTGGTTTACATCTCAATGTCAGACACTGGGTGTGGTCTACATCTCAATGTCAGACACTGGGTGTGGTCTACATCTCGATGTCAGACACTGGGTGTGGTCTACATCTCGATGTCAGAAACTGGGTGTGGTCTAAATCTGGTAGTCAGACACTGGGTGTGGTCTAAATCTCGATGTCAGACACTGGGTGTGGTCAACATCTCGGAGTTAGGCACTGGGTGTGGCCTACACTTCAATGTCAGACACTAGGTAGGTGTGATCAACATCTCAGAGTCAGACACTGGGTGTGGTCTGCATCTCGATGTCAGACACTGGGTGTGGTCAACAATTTGGAGTCAGACACTGGGTGTGATCCATATCTCGATGTCAGGCACTGGGTGTGGTCAACATCTCGGAGTCAGACACTGGGTGTGGTCTAAATCTGGTAGTCAGACACTGGGTGTGGTCTAAATCTGGTAGTCAGACACTGGGTGTGGTCTAAATCTCGATGTCAGACACTGGGTGTGGTCAACATCTCGGAGTTAGACACTGGATGTGGTCTACATTTCGATGTCAGACACTGGGTGTGGCCTACACGTCAATGTCAGACACTAGGTAGGTGTGATCAACATCTCAGTCAGACACTGGGTGTGGTCTGCATCTCGATGTCAGACACTGGGTGTGGTCAACAATTTGGAGTCAGACACTGGGTGTGATCCATATCTCGATGTCAGGCACTGGGTGTGGTCAACATCTCGGAGTCAGACACTTGGGTGTTCATGTTTGATTGACTTCGATATCTACCCTAAACGATGATGATGTATCGGTCTAGCTGTTTAGCGTAACAGACAGACTTTATAATATTAGTATTGATTACTGCGGTCGTGACGGGGTTTAAAATACTAATATTGTGTCTTACGGGGTAGATTGACCTTGCAAAATACTATATCACCAACAAGCAACTTGTAGTAACTACGAAAAATAAAAAAATCTCATTTTAATTGACTTAGCAGATTTAAGACAAAACAACTGGTGGCCTACTACCATCTCTTAAAACCATGCAAGATTCAGTGAGTAAGGGGGATATCGCCTTACATCATGTATTGCGCTGTCCTGAATACTCACTGGATCTTGAATGGTTTTAAGAGAGTAGTAACCCCCCAGTCACCTTTCGAGAATCATGCATGCATGCATGCATGAACACTTTACAGGACTCGTTTCCAAGGCCGTAAAAAGTTTAAACAAAAGTCGGAATGGGATTGTGATTTGTGGTGTTTGCTTGCTTGTTTGTGGTCGGATTCGTTTTGTCGTTTTCGGTTTTTTTTTTTTTTTTTTTTTTTTTTTTTTGTTTTTTTTTTTTTTTGGAGGGAAAGTAAACTGTCGCTATGTCCGCGCTGTATTTAATTTCCAAAACTTAGGTTTTTTCGAGTGTTTGTGCATAATATTGGTGGTTTATTATTCGCAAAGTAATCGTGAACAAGCGTGAGTGTTGGGAAGTGATACAGTGTCGATTACGTGACTTTTTATCTTTGTCACCAAAATCTCCATGATATAGCTAAGTGAAATTTTTCCACCGCTTCACTTAGCCATCTGACTCAGACTAGACTTGACTGGACTTGACTATTGACTTGAATTTTTGACTCGACTGACTTAAGTAGGACTGAAGAAGATTAATAAATTCAAGAAAGGCCTTAAAGGACTAGATTCCATGGCCGTAAAAACTATTCAAAAAAAAAAAAAAAAAATTTTGTCGTTTTCCGTGAATATTTTGGTGCGTGTTTTTACATTTTGCAATGAATTTGGAGTGTTCTAAATTAAAACGACTTATTAAGTGAAAATGGCTAAAGACGGAGATATGTCGCTGTTTAACGATGTCTTAGAACCATTCAGGAGGGTTATAAACACCGATCCTCCTAAGGACAAGCTGTCGGCTTCTACGAATCTGAATTTTTCTGATAGTAATCAATCCCTGAAAGAAGGTAACCCTAAAATTGTGAAAGGATAAGGTTTATGATAAATATTCACGACTTAGTATCATATTATTCTTAATATTTGTCTAAATTTGTGCAGGTCTCTCGAACATGTTATTTGGCAAAAGAAAATCTAGTATTAGTGCTATGGAAGGTGCAACTCCAGAAAAAAGATTACGTTCTGACTCTACTTCTAATTCAGCTACCGTTCCGCCTTCTCCTTGGGAAGCAAAACGCATGAAGATAGACTTGATTGCTGCTAAAGCACAGGTATTTACATACACATCTTTTGTTCCACATGTATTTTAAATCATACTAATCTTCCTACATTTAGTATTCGTTGTCTTACTGTTTTGGTTTTAGATTACAAAATTAGAAGCAAGAGTAGCTCATCAGCACACAATTCGCAAGGAAATGCAGATCTTATTTGAAGAAGAAAAGGCATCTCTAGAAGAACAACACAAGCGGGATGAACGAGCACTGTCAGACATGGAGGACCGGCTGCAGGTGATCCGGAGGCGGGAGCAAGAACTGAAGGACGAGCTGGCTCAGGTTATTGTGTTCGCATTGTATCAGTAAGAGACCTACACTAAGCTATATTCATAATTACTTTAAAGCAACTAAATGGCGTTTGACACTTTCAAGGTTTTGTAAATCAAGATGTGGTTATGTTTTTATATTTGCATAGAAATTTTATTAAGCGAGTCTCAATATACCTTCAACTTGTATCATTGTTTTATTTTTGGGAGGACCTCATAGTAGGGGGGAACATGGTATGTGGCTTTTCTGAAAATAACTATCATATCAAATAGTGCATGTTGACAAAAATACATGACCATGATAATGAAAATTAATAAAGAACTAGCTGTTGTCCGCGGCTCCGCTCGCGTGCGCCTTGGTTATATCACGCCGAAAGTAGGCTATGTTTGACTCCTAGTGCATAACTATATCCATACCAAATTTTATCACAATCAATCCAGCAGTTTAGCTGTGAATGACAGACAGACAGACTGTCGCATTTATAATATTAGTATGGATGGATGGATGACATGTCAAGAGTACTCACACTTTGACCACTTACAACCAGGTGGGCTGTATGCTTGTTTACCTACTAAATTGTATAATATAAATTGTATAAGCTTATTTCCACTGGTCTACTCCAACTCTATGAACATCGTTCCGAGAACAGCATCATCGTTCAATCATTATTTTAATTTCAGGCACTGAAAGATCAGCAAGAAAGCAAAGCCAACTGGGACAAAGAAAAGGCCGAGTTGCAGAGACAAATAGCAGACCTCAAGGATCAGCTGTTAGAGGCGGACGTGCAAAGCAAGGGACAGTTGTCTGAAATGAAGAAAGATATGAATGAGTTGCAGCAGGTAACTATTTGTGCTTTTTGAAAATAATTATTCGTTAATAGTTACTCATAAGAAAATTAACGAAAGTGGCATTATGTCTGCTCAGCTTCATAATTTTTAGGGTTCCGTACCTCAAAAGGAAAAAACGGAACCCTTATAGGATCACTCGCGTGTCTGTCTGTCTGTCTGTCCGTCCGTCTGTCACAGCCGATTACTCTGAAACCACTGGACCAATTAAGATGAAATTTGGTACACATATGTAAGTTTAAGACCCAAAGGTGCATGTGTAACGTAAATAAATAAATTATGAATTTGGGGGTCACTTTTGGAGGGTAAATCATAACATTTAAAAAAAAAAGATTGCTAACCATATTGTGTGACATATCAAATGAAAGAGCTCGTTATGAGGATCTCAAATATATTTTTGTTATTATTTTAATATAAATAGTTTTCATTTTATTCAGGAAAGAAGACGAAAATTGACCATTCCCCCCCTGATCTCCGAAACTATTGAGCCTAAAATTTTGAAAAAATTACGCAATATAGGTCATTGCCTGTAGATTACAGGAAAACCTACAAAAATTCTGTCAATTGACAATTAAGTGGTAAATTCAATATAAAACGTTTTAGTTCACTAAAACACCACTAGGTGGCGATAGTAGTAGTTAGTTGAAATACCACAATTGAATTTAAAAACTGACATTGGCATTGTACGGATCCATCTCCACGCGAGTTCAACTCGCACTTGACCGGTTTTTTTTAAACCATTTCCTGTAATGCTTTCTGTCAAAATAAAAATTTGTGGTTATCTTATATTTTGAAGAAGCTGATGTCGCATTGCAATATATGACTAAGGAATAACGCTATTGTCATGGTCATAAGAAAGATTATAATATTTAACTAATGCAA
The DNA here is from genome assembly GCA_947044815.1 of Apomyelois bistriatella. Classification (NCBI taxonomy): domain Eukaryota; kingdom Metazoa; phylum Arthropoda; class Insecta; order Lepidoptera; family Pyralidae; genus Apomyelois; species Apomyelois bistriatella. Next base: position 4,692,800 of record OX345705.1, read on the forward strand.
CCATTTAAGGAAAAAAAGAAGTCTTTGTAGAGTATTGCTTTTATGTACTATTAATTTTAGCATTTATTAACTTTAATAGGCCATAGAAAGTTACCAGTCAGAAGTGGAAATCCTCAAGAAGGAGGTGGCCAAGCAGACCAGTAGAGCTGAACAGTGCACATCGCTACGTACACAACTTGAAAAGCAGACATTTGAGTTGCAACAAGTCACTAGCAAGCTGAAAGAGCTGGAGTATGAGAGAGACTCTTATAAAGACTGGCAGCAACAGGCCAAGGTATATTCTTAATTTTAACATGATCATACAATCTATTGCCATTAGGAAAGTATTTTTTTTGCTCTCATAGACATTTTAATAAATTAATTTAGTTTCATCCAGGTACTGTGCAATAAATAAACAAAATTAATAAGACACTATTTTTTAAATATTTATAATTTTTAACAAGTATCCTATTATAGTATTTTCCCATTCATTTGATAAATGCCCATCTGGATTGCAATATGAGAGAAAAAAGAAGAGTGCCCCATAATCGCAACTCTTTTTTTTACAATAATAAGGTTTTTACAATAACTTTGTTGTGTTTCCAGACAGCCCAAAAGCGGCTCACCAATATGGCTGAACTAGAAAAGGAAGTTACTAGACTCCGTGCTAACGAAAGGGGTTTACGTGATGCTATATGCAACAAACTGTTGTTGGAGGAACAAGTACATGTTCTTACCAACAGGCTTGAAGCACTGCAGCCCGTGCAACAGGAATTGCATAAGGCCAAGGTGAGATTTTTCATTTTATATCACAGAATTCAATGTCGAATACATTCATTTCATATTACTTTGTGCATCATTTAAAATTATTTGGGAATGAAAACATGTAATCTCAAAACTAGTCAAGGATTTTACACTCCTAAGTCTGTGATAAAAGCAGCTAAAGAATAAAAGGACAGCTTACATTCCTAAGAGTTTATTATTGACTAGGGTTCTCAGATATCATTTTTTACAGATAATCCAACTCAATGAATTTAAATAATAAAAATTTTAAAAATTAGATTGACGAGTAGATAGGGGTGAGTAGATAGGGGTTGAAAGCGTAACAAACAAACGCACTTTCGCATTTATAATATTAGTTAGGAAGTTAGGATTAGGATACAAGACCGTGGCCAATCAGAAAAAGATCATTTTCATCTCGACCTGAACTGGATCGTACCCTGGACCTCCCGAGTAGTGGGCAGGCATGTTAACCATTATTAGTAGGAATGAGAAATCATAAGGAAAAAATATTTTTAGGTAAAAATAGCGAACTTGGAGAGTTCTCTAGAGGAATGGAAGTCTGCCGCGCGCGGGCACGGTATCGAGCAAGCGCGGGCGCTGTCTGTAGCACTCGACTCCGCACTCACCGGACAACTCACCTCCACAGAGAGCTGCTCACAGGCTCAGTCACAGGTTGCACAGATCAATGAGGTAATACACCACCCCGGCTTCGCCCGTGGTACATACATAGCTTATATAACTCGGTGAATGTTGGTTTCCAATGGTGAAAGAACTTATGAAATCTGCACAGTAGTTTTTGAGTTTATTCATTACAAACATCACCCAAAAATTAAAAAAATACAAATCTTTCCTCTTTATAATATTAGTATATAGATGTCTTAATTTCCATTAATAGGAAAAATAAAATCAATAAAAAACTACAAAATTGTTACAATGTGTAACTAAGGAATACTTCTTTCTTTTCCATTACCTTATCACACTTTCTGTATGTTTTGTAGCTGTGATTTGTCATTTGGTGCAAAAATGAGATGGTTAAATAGAAAAGTCCTTGAGAACGATAATGAATAAAGATACATTTTCTGTCTTTACCAACGTGGCTGTTTTTATTTGTTTGGAAATTCTGTTTTTTTTCTTTTTTGTAATATGTAAGTTTTAAAGATAAAGACTAGTTTCAAATACTACGATTAAGTATTCGTGCACTGGTGGATTGTGATATTTGAAAAATCAGGTTTAATTTTCTGTCTCATGTGCTGCTTGGGTAAATCTAAAGGTACATGGCTTTAGCGTGTAAATAACGTACGTAACGGAAGGCACGTTACGCGAAGCGTCGTATGGTGCACACTAAATAAACAAGATTAATTATTCTAATCCTCTTTTTATTTTAGGAATTAGCTACATTGAAATTTGAGCGAGACAAAGCAACATCAAAGCTGGAAGATTTGATGACAGTAAAAAAGAACCAGGAGACCCATATACATAGGTTACAGAAGAGGCTGTTACTTGTCACGAGGGAAAGAGACAGTTATAGGTAAGAATCAGAAGCAACCAACCATGTAATTCTTTATTTGTTGTATTGTTTTTATATTTTTGTATCGCAGCTATTGTATTGGGATCTTCCTGTGATCATAGTTGTAAGGTGAATAAATAAATAAATAAATAAATAAATGTTTGCAACTGAGAAAGTAATTAGAGATATATATTGTTGCCTTTTAATCTCTTTGCTCTCCTTTATGGTCATTTTATATACTGAAATCTTACAAAACTTTGGGGAGAGGCGGGGGCGATAATATGCGCGACCGATGCGAAGGGCGTACGCACCTGTTGTACGAGCTAATAGGCTTCTCTGCTCGGCGCTAGTGTCGCCACAAAGCTGATCTTTTTCTTCTAATATTAAATTCTCGTGTTATAGGCTATCTTTATACCATCATATCCCTGTTTCCGCACACAGAAATATACCTTTTATTCTTACCTGGCCTGGTTTCAATAGCAATTTTATAATAAATCACATTTCCAGGCAGCAATTAGACTGCTACGAGAAGGAATTAACGGTGACGATGTCAGGGGAAGTGGGTACAGATAGAGCCACATTGTTGTCTGCCCGTGTTGCTCAGTTGGAGAAATCTCTACAGTCTTACAGAGATTTGCTCGCTACTCAGGACACGCAAGGGCAAGCAAAGAGTAAGTACCAATATCTTCTCATGGAGTTAGTTAGTGCCTAATGCTGGTTTTAGATTTAAAAAGATCACAAAACGGATAGAGCTTATAACAGTACTAACGAACAATGAATCTCTAACAAAAGCCAAGTATATAAGTATAAAAGAATATCTACAATTACCTGTCAACAAAACTGTCATCTGCTTGCATGCGAAATCAAACTTATCGCGTCACACGAGCTTTCATATTCAGTTGGGTACAGTACTACCACTTTTTTAAGTTTCATCGGCATTGTTCGATAGCGCAGAATAGCGCAAACGAAAGCCGACTTAAGTTGAAGGAAAACGTCAGTGAAATAACGAACTTATTGCTACTACATAAGATTTTATATCGAAAAGCAGTAGGAGACGTATTATCTCGCTCACCCGACTACTGATATGAGGATATGGTACGACGGTGCTGCGATCTCCAGACATGGTCATACGCATTAGCCAATAGTGGACGGTTAATTTCGCGCCACGCAAATAATTGATTTCTGTGCAGGTACATCGGTGTAACTTATAAAAGTGGCGCTACTGTACCGCTGACTTGAATCAAAACCACTCTAATCGAAAGGTTCTCTGTTATTTTATATAACTAGTTATCGTACGAGCCGAAAGTGGTGCTACTGCTATATGCTGCCCGGGAGGCGCTTCCGGCAAATATACCTTTACTACTAACTAACTAAATATACCATATACTAAAACTAATACTAATCTTTGACAGCGGTGGAAAGTCTTCGCGCGGAAGTTGCAAAATGGCGCGAAGAAGCGGAATCGCTGCGACGTGACGTCACCAAACTCCGAACGCAGCGGGACTCGCTGCAGGCACATATTGAGAGGATCGACGCCAACCAGCCACAGACTAAGGTAGCTATAAATCTTTTCAGCCACAGCGTGTCCACTGCTGGACGTAGGTCTTCACTACGTACTGTTTGAAAGCAGCTCGCAACCACCAACTTTAAAAAGATGGGTGTTATGTAAGTTAATTTTAGTTTTTATTCAATGACAAATCAACAATGTTAAAATTTTTATAGTGTACTCAGACTTTATAAAACAATTAAAATAGCATTGATAAAGTAACACAGTTTTATCTGTATGTCAGCTGTTGTGGCATTGTATATTTTTCTTACACTGATTTGTATAAATGATCATATTATATACTAGCTGTTCCCCGCGGCTTCGACCCGCGTGGGACTCGGTTATATCGCGCCCTAAAGTAGCCTATGTTTGACCTCATGTCGTTAACTACATCCCTACCAAATTTAATCACAATCGGTCCAGCAGTTTAGCCGTGAAGAGGTGACAGACAGACAGACTTTCGCATTTATAATATTAGTATGGAAGTATGGATATAATGCCGATAAATCATTGTGATTATGATATGTAATATACAAACTATTATTAAATGATCTATTAAGAATGAGCCAACAAAGGGGTCATCATAACAAGGGGTCCTAAAAAAAAGAAAAACACTAAGCAAAGGCATCTGTGGAAACCAAACGTCGAGATCTGTGACTAATCCATGATCCTTGGATCAGTGAGGAGACACACTTATTTTGGCTGTTGTTGTTCACGTTGTTATAATAGTTTTTTTTTTCAAGTGTAATCAGAGTAGTCATTGTTTGATAAAGCAAAAAAAAAAGCTGACTAGAAGTAAAAAAAAATCATTGTTTTTTTTTGTTTCAGGTGCTACACTTAGCTGAAAATCCAGCCGCAGCGGCCCACAAACAATTCCAGTTAGACTTAGAAAATGCTCAGGAAGAGGTGAGTAACTTTAGTAAGTGACATATTTATTCGTTGTCAAATAGTAATGCCTTCAGAAATACATTTTGTGTAAACTGTCAAGATACTATTTCAAAATTGACCAGTTGAAATTTTGTGATTGGAAAGAAGTTTACCGGGAATAACAAAACTATAAAACGGAAGCGAAGCCCCGGGCGAAAGCTAGTTTTAGATAGTGTTAAGTGGACCTTGGGCTTTCGAATCGAAGCAATAAGTTGAGGACGCAACCGGGAAAGCGCTGAGATGAGGGAAATAAACAAATAGATAGAAGTCGGAAAGTGTGAATAGATCCCAGTAGATGGGTATAGAAAGAAAGGAAGGCTAAGAAAAGGTGGTCAGATGGCTTAAGGGTCTTCGATAAATATTGGAAAGAAGTAGGATAGGTTATGTATATTCAAATGAAAAATAGTTAATGATATTGTTATTTAGATAAAAAGGCTGAAGGCGTTACTTCGCGAGGGCGGGTCACTAGCCGATCCCGAAGAGCTGCAGCAAATGAAACAACAGCTGGAAAATAGTAGAATCAAACTCAAGAGGCGAGTCCCTTTTTTTCTTTTTTTCTTTACCTAAAATTGCCAAGCAAAAAAAAATCAGTGAAAACCCACGTGATCGAAACGCGGCGAGACATTCAATTAAATCCGTTTATTCTTCCATTTCAGGATGAAAGAAGAGTTCACATCTTCAGCACAAGAATACAGAAATGTTGTATACATGCTATTAGGTTATAAAATTGACAGGACTGGCCACAAAAATTACAGGTAAGAATATATGTAGTTTCTATTTTATATAGTTTTATATCTTATATCTAACTAATATCATAAATGCGAAAGTGAGTTTGTACAGTCTGTTCCAATCAGGAAAAAAAACTTTGTAAACAAACCATAAAATTATCGATTTCATCAAGAATCTTTCTTCCAAGACACAAAAATTTCACATCCATCACTTAGAAAACGCCGTCGCCAACTTATCAAATATCATTTAAGTAGTAATTGGAGATAAAACTTGCAAAACTATTAAAATATGATGATGTGAAAAACTTTAAGGTTATTTGTTTCATTTTTCTAATGCAAAGATTAGGGATGGGTATCGGCATTGAATGATAATGATCGAATATAATGAACGAATGACAGTTATCGATTATCGATTGAGGAATCGATACAACAAGATCCGAAATAACAAAATCACCCTGATTAATGTTATTAAACCGAATAATTGTGATTTAATACAGATAGGTTTACAATAATATAATACATATTCTATTCTGAAAAAATAAATAAACTAATTAATATAAAAACTAAATACTTAAATATATTACACTAAATAAAATATAGAGCCCAAATTGCTGTCGTCGCAAGAAGGTAAAGTGCCCAAGAGGCTGGCTGCATTTCCACGCTGTATGGCCAGACTAATACGCTGGCCAAAATAAGCGCCGGCCCTTGGGTCACCAGAGACGTCGACTAAGCGTGCGGATATCTCTTGAAATAAAAATTAAACCGAATACTGTAGTATTTTGAACAAAATAATGTATTTATTGATGCACAAAATACATAAATTCGTAATTTGAGCCCTATCTGCGAGAACATATTCATTTTAAAATATTTTGTTTCTTTGTTTTTATATTCATAAGTATATACCATGGAGTACTTAGTTTACTAAGGGGAGATGCCATATCATGCGTGAAAATGCAATATGCAACTATAGATTTCAAGGAACGACGTGACACGACCACTGTTGGATTGGTCACCATTTAGTGGCATTTTCTATCTTTAGCTCCTCCGTGCTTCGGAAGGCACGTTAATCCGTTGGTCCAGGTTGTTATCGATAGATAGCAGTCGTGAGGCTGTGTCAGATGCCTTAGAGCAGCCTTCAAAAATTCTGACAGTGTTGGCCACTAACACACCTCAGGTCATGTCATGTTGGTCTGGTTTTGCTGTAAAAAGGGTTACGCAGGTCAGACGGCAGTCGCTCCATTGTAATTACCAGTTCCGCCAAATCTAGGACCATGACTTACAGCGTACCCTAGGCTCGAAGGCGTAAGCTGACGACGGAACTAGGATTACACGCTAGGATGATGATGATAATGAATGTCATTAACAATATATTATAAACGAAATAAATTATATTTTTATTTTAAAATTTGTTTTGTTATTTTAATTTTTCTGTGTCGAGATTTTTGTTAAAATTTAATATAATAGTTTGAGGGCAAACTATTTCACAGTTTAGCAGACGAATGTACTGTTCAATAAATAAATACCTATTCCTGCACGAACAAACACTTAGCAACATTTTATCTAAGTTAATCCGCTGGTCATTTAAGTTTATTATAAAAAAAATTATATATTTGTTTACATTCTGTAGATTCCACCCGCGTAGACTTAAAGACTAGCCTTAATTTGTGATAAAAAAATATTGTACCCATTGTGGTTCTTTCATTCGATCATTCACTCTTTCGTTCAGATAGTATGGGGTACAACACTAAATACTAAAAGGTCATTGACGTTTCATTGTTTACAAAGTTTTTTTTCCTGATTGGAACAGACTGTATATTTGTTTGCTTGTAACCTCTTCACGCCCTATCTACTGAACCAATCTTCCTGAATTGAGAAGGACATACGGTGGTACCTTTCATCCCGGAAAAAAGCACTATTCCCGAAGGAAATTCATGCGTGCGAAGCCGCGGGCGAATGCTAGTAAATTCTATTTGTTTCTGTGATTTATTCCTATAAATCTAGATTATTTTAGTACTTCCGTATTCATCATCATCATCATTTTGTGAAGGTGTAATGGTCAATCGACCATGCGCACCCTGATGTACTCCCGTAAGATAAAAGATAGGATCATGTTTTTTTTTTAATTTTTAGAATATCAAACATGTACGCGGAATCGTCAGAGGAGTACCTGTCGTTCACTCTATGCGACGACGACATAGAAATGGTGCACACAGACTATTCAGCGACACTCACAGATCTGGTAGAGCTACATCTACATCACCATAGATCTATACCAGTGTTCCTTAGCGCGCTTACTATGGAACTCTTCACACGGACTACAATGCAGCAGTAAGAAGTATTAATGGTTGTAATCCATAGGAATTTGGTGTATCTTTAGGGATAAAATTGTCTTATGAGCTCAATTTGTTTGCTGTCTCTCTCGCACAAAGGGATTTTAAGTCTAAAATTTCCTTTCGCCCGCGCTCCGATTTATGCCTGAGACTAAATTCTGTGCCAAATTTTATTGAGATCAGTTTTTATATCCATCAAATAGAATATCCATTAGATTTGAGAGATATGGCGGGTATGAGATGGGCAAATCATGAAATGCCGGCAAGTGATCCACTCGCATTTTAATGATTCATGAATGAACTAATACAATTTCGAATTTTCTAGGGAATTAGCGATGTTTTGCAATTTCAAATAATATTTTAAAAAAAACAGTCGGTTTTATATAGGCATTCTTTTAAATAATGTGCGAGAGAGAAACAGAATTAATAGAGCTTCTAAATCAGGACTGCCTCTGGCCGCTATTGGTCTCAGTAAGCGAATGCTAAATATCTACTCCTAATTACTTATTAAGTGGATTTAGTATATCTTTAAATAATAGTAAAGAATGAACAAATTCTACAAGTACTTCAGTTAAATATAATTCTTCCGTTGAGTTTTAAAAGTATATGATGCAAAAACATGATACTTTTTGCACTGTATCAGAAATCTTCTTGTAATATGAAGTATGTTTTTACTTTTTGCCAGATCAGTGAATAAATCAATACATATATGCATTCATTTTATTTATCCTCTTTGTGAATGCACTTCTAAATTAAATATTAAACAGCATGATTGTATAAAAACATTCCAAAAATAGCTAAACTGCAGTACCACGTTTATTTCCGTTGGCGATGGTCTGAGGGTATTTAAGATTTTTTCTACCACCAGAGAGCGCTAATGAGACTTCGGGATCAGGCAAAGAATTTGTGATTTTTGTATGTAATTAAATTATTCCTTTTTACGATGTAATTGTAAATTAGAATAAAATATTAATGTGATTCGGTTTTTTGTTCAAGCTTATTCTCAATTAACAGAGCAATTTTGTTATTGAGCAAAAATTTGCTTCCTTCTATCTATGGATATCGTTGATTATATGATATTTGTACTGAATTAGACCGCAGTTTTGCTCTTATATGTTGGGGTTTCAACTCGAGTACAATGGTACCACGTTTATAAGCTGATTCGGAAATTTTCGATGGCACAGCCAGCCTGCGTTTACCCAAAAGAACTTATCACTCTGAAACCATACACAGCTTAGCCTGAATTCCCCCCCCCCCCCCCCCCATAACAATAAGAACCCCTAACCAAGGGGTTCTTATTGTTTATCTATATACAAATATAATAAACCTGAAAAGTTTGTTTCTTTGAACTCTTATTACTTAAAAACTACTGGTCGGATTTGCAAAATTCTTTTTGTATTTGAAAGCCTGATTCTTGGGGATGGTTAAAGGCTGTACATACACACTTAAGGCGAGTGAAACCACGGGGAACAGCTAGTAACAAATAAAAACTAAGTCGTTCAGTGTAAAATATTTATGAAGAAACAAGGACAATATATTATACATCTAAGTTTGCAATGAGTTAAACTACAACAATTTAGTATTATTATAGTTAGATACAGTTAACAACGTGATTAGAACTAGGAAGTAATTGACAGGAGCCAAGACGTTCATCATATTAAATAAAACATTCATCACATTTTCATTTTCATAACACTTTAGCGTGAATAGGCCAGGGGTTACCATGACGTCTTATAACAAATCAAACGATTTAGATAGCGCAATACATGGTCTTAAAATGCTTGAACGTAGCCACTTATTGGTCACAACAAATTGGACGAGAAAGCCATTTTGACTTGACATTCATAAGCGACGTCTCATTGATGAGTTGTAATAAGACATCGTGGTAACTAACTCTGGGTTTGTGTTCAGTTTAGATAGCGCGACGCAGAGAGTGGTTTGTTCAAAGTTCCAAAAAATGTCACACAACCAACCATTTATCTGAGTTGGGTATCATTATATTTTTTATTAATTCATCCTCGTGCCTCTAATAAGGACATATTTTTCTGATTGAATACGTTTACATGGTTCTATTGCTATTTCGTAAAGAGCAACCATCTCTTTCTAAAACATATGATTGCTAGGAGTGGATGCAGTGACAGTTAATTCAATCAGTTTTGTATGCAGAATACTTTCGATATATTGCCTGAAAATATATTTTAGGTTTATCACATGCAATCAAACATTTTTGTGATGCTCGGGATACTTAAGGTCACGCCATTTAATGCAAATATGGTTATTGTATTATAAAAGTGCCTAAATATTTGTTGAAATAGGGATGGTCCACATCTAAAGCTGGGCCTTAACATGAGAATGAGACCTTATTTCGTTCTGCGTACCTGCTATTTTCATATAACATACGGGGAAATTATATACTTAAACCGCATACGACCACAATAAAATAAAAATACGCTTTACATTTTAGCTTTGCTTACGTATCTTTAATTTCTGAATCTTTGGATTTTAATAACAAATAGTAAGTACTTTTGTCATGAAATGATAAGGCTAGGTTAATTTAAGTCAAGTAAGTATTAGGATCAAAACGAATTCTACTTTGTAAAGCGGCGATAGGGTTTTTTCTAAAACGCGGAATAATTTCACTAGCTAGTCAAACGTCTTAACATGTTAACAATTTAAGTATCTAACAGAACATAAGTACAGAAAAATTAGACATGTTAACTATTTAATTAAAGCTAAGAAGGACGCCAAAACTTTACTTGTGACATTCTGTAATACCTACCACATAAGTGTAAACTCACATACAAATAATATTGGAAAACATTTTGGAAATGATTCATAAGTAACAATAAATTACTTTTTATCTACAGTCTATAAAGATCACTTAATTTCCAATGTAAAAAAAAGTTTCGAAAATAAAGATATTCTAAAATCTTACACACACGTAATACTGAAAACGTATTCGATAACATATTTCCGAATTAATATTTGACTTATGCGAAACTTGATTCAATTTTAAAAAACAAAACAAAACATGTAACATAAATTTCATACAATTTTCAATAAAATTATTGCACTAAACTTCATATTCGTAACTTAATAGTAATAAATATTGCATTCAAGCGTTAACCACGTTTCGTGAAGTAAAATTAAGTCTTAAAGTACTAAAGTTAATTAAATTTGAAGAACAATGTCAGTCCGATGAAACTGTTAAACCATTTCATCAATAGGCTTCGTGTAACCGAGATAACTAGAAATTAGAATTTTTATTAAATATTCTAAGGTTCCAAACATTGTGCTAACTACATAGTCCCTAGAAATATTTTGACTAAATATTAAGTACGATTTGGTGCTCAAATTTAATAATGTAAGTGTTAATAATTATTAAAAACTATTATACTTAGAGTTATTATTTATCTACAAAGTTCGAAAAACGTGCATCTCATCATAGTGTCATATAAATCTACTCTAATTAAAAACGTTTGAATTTGTTTTCGGTTAACCTGGCACGAGAATGACTGCGCGGCGGCCTTGTCATCATTGCACCTGTTAGTTTCGCTTAGAATGCATTTATGTTATTGAAGCTAGGTCAACTATGTATAACTTTATTCATAAAAACGTTAACACAAAACGACAATTTTAATTTTTTTTTGTAGTCATCTGTAAATTATAAGTGTAAATGCCTTCTTTATGAAAAGGTGTAGAAATCGTTGGTAATAAGTACCTACCTATTTTTGCTAAAATGTCCTTTTTCATTTTATTAACATATCTAATAGAAAAAATTACATAATGATTGAACATATGTTAGATAAAAATGGTCGCAATGAACGTTTATTTTTATTTTTTATGAATTAAGTTATGTTGTCCTACTTTTTTTTTTGAAATTTCTTTTGTAATATAAAATAACATGTTATATTTTTCGGAATAGGGCAAATAATTTTGTGTCATACTTGCTTTATACTGAACGGGAATAGATATAGAAACTTCTTAATTTCTGGTCGTAATATTTCAATGCCGACCGCCGCGTGCCGAACCTACGAAGCTAAACTGCGCTAAAACTAAGTCTATGACTATAGGACGCGTGTGCCGATGTCGCCCCCTCGCCGCTTACGAGTCACACTATTGTCCGTTATGTTTTTGTTGCCTGGAAAAGAAAAGTTAGATTAGTTCCGAAATATTTTTTAGATACATTTACATAAACTACATTTTGTTTTCCGTATACCACAGGAAATAAATACTATAACACTAAAGCTCGCACGGAACGTGGTTAGTTAGGTCCGTTGCGTGGTCGACAATCATTTTGATGAGTTCACTCTTAAGAAATTCATACAAATATGTTGTTACGTAACAATGGAAAAGATTGTTTTTGATCTTCTGGAATGTTCTGCTCACCTTTTACCAATGACTTGTACGGTACAGCCGCTTAAACTCCCGTAAGCTCCAAATGAGTCGCCCACCACATCTTGTCAAGAAAACAAATTTCTAGATTGTTCTGCCTAATTGAAGCGGGTGCACCACCCTCATTATTTCACTTCCAACCAATGACATTCTAATACACTAGAATGTCATTGCTTCCAACCATAAAGATTAACGTCGTCCAGTCAGTATACTACAGCCAATTTTGTTTAGCAAGAAGACAAAATCTAGAACATTCCGCCTACCTTTGCAAGGACCAGGATGCAGCGGATCCACGACCCTCCCCCCATGGCAGGCTGCCCGCTGCAGCCGACACCAGGACGAGTACGTCCTGGAGTCAGTCCCGCAGAGTTGCCGCCTCGCCCCCCCTCCGCAAGAACCACACGACACGCACCGCGCTCCGCTAGCGCCCCCCTCCACGCAACGTTGTCCCGCGCCGCAAGTTATTGACGCGCATGTCGCGTTCGCTGTCAAACAAAGTACTAAGTTCATGATTATCATCTAACTATTTGACCGTTCAGCATTACTCGCCTGCATGCGTCAACCCTCCTTGAGAATGTTATCGTTGGTGAAATCCGTTTCTAGTCGGATAGAGGTACAAGTTAACGGAGAGAGTTATTCTTTAAGACGCCTTTTACGACAACCACGAAAGATGGATGGGACAAATAAAAACAACAAAGCATGCTTTCTGTAGGAATCCAACCCATACTTTCCGGGCCTTCAGGTAAACGCCTTTTAACCATTGGACAACTAAAAAAAACAGTGGTCCACAGTGGCCAGTTACCACTCTTTTTCTTATTTGTCCTTGCCACATGACTGAGGGACGTGGCCATCGCGGTCAACACTTGCCACAATCTTTCTCCCTTCTTGAGCTAAGATGATATAATGATAACTGATCACAAATACACCCACTCACCTATGCAAGACCCCCTATACGCAAGTGGTAACGCCTTGCCACGTTCGCAAGCAGCCTTCCTCAGCGCGCACGCCCCAGCATACGTGTTTCCATCGACGGCGCACACGGGCGTGCCCGCCACGTTGCACGCGCCGCAACGCACGCAGTGAGCGCCCAGTTCAGCGTCCAGAACGCAGCGTTTGTCGCCGCCACAACGGACTAGATCACAACTGCCCTCTGTAAAACAAGGTATACATTACATCTATAAATTGCATTTTCAAGGATAGAGTGAAAAGTCTGTTAATGTCCCAGCGAGCTGTTGGACCAAATCAATCGTTTGGGAATGTTGGGATCATGGTCATTTTTTCATCATCATGATTATGAAACTATGTTTACCTTATCATTTCAGCCGCAGGCTATCCACTGCTGAATATAAGCCCCCCAAAGGATTACCTATGTCTATGTGCCCCGCCCACTGCCACTTCAAAGAGCTAGTCCGCTGGGCTATGTCGGCAATCTTTGTTTTCCTACGGATCCACATTTCTGATTCGGTCTCGTAGGGAATTGCCAAGCATAGCCCTCTCTATAGCTATGTTTACCTATACGGGACCTATCTATCTATAGGTAAATATGTACAAAATTACATATAATCATGATCATCTAAGTATTACCCCGGTTGCATCTACCTCTATATAAGAAAATTGGGAGTCTGGGGTCCACCAAAACTTGATGTCTTATTATTTTCCTTTTTATGACCGGTGTCTGCCTATGACGTCAACTCTAATTTAGGATGCTGTTGTTTGCGAAATCTGCCAGAACAGTAATAAAATAACAATTAACAAGTAAATTGGACCTCTGATATTCCCTTGTCGCCTCTCGACAAGGGAGTATCAGATATCTCATCCACCAGAAGATACGGAGTAATATTCCCAGAAACGCTTTAATTTTAAGCTGGTGACCGCACGGTTACAGCAATATAAATAAATACTGGTAAATTAACGTGATTTAAATAAATCTTGATTAACCCGATTAATGAGGGCCCTTAATTGTTCCTATTTTTATGACAACATCTGTATTGTACATTAAGGAAGCAATAAATGATTTGATTTGAATGACCAATAATTATTGCATAATATTATATAATACCTATAAAGAGTAATACGTTAGATTTTATTTTAAACGAGTGATTTAAACGGATTGCTGCAAAATTTATTATTATGTGCTTAGTTTGAAAATTGGAATGACCGTTACTAAAATGATATTGCGCGTTTCTTACATAAATTAAAGATATTATGGGTGGGATTAACTGGAAATTAACTCCCGTAGCAACTAAATCTGAATTATGTAAAACCGTTTCGTAATGTTTTTAATTCGCCAATAGATGTTGGGCGTATGAAACGGCACTTTAGTTTCAGACAAAGCTATAAACTCGCTATAAAGTAACCGTAACGCCTATAATAACGATAATAGCTGGTCCTTCCAGCCAGATAAAAAGTTTACTGACACGGCGCGGCTGTAAAATAGGAAATACGAGGCCTAATGTAACATAATAACGGAGTAGAAATCAGACAAACAAGCAGCGTGCAAAAATAATGAGAATATAGAAATGACTCGGCATACGAAGTGCATCATATACCTAGGTATATAATGAGATTTGCAATTACCATCTAAGTCGCACAGATAATATGATTACATGAAATAATACCTAGCAGTTTTTCGGTTGCATTCTTATCAAGCGCAGCGTCGGACACCGACCAGGGTGTCGATTCTGCTAACGTTAAGACACAATCGTGTCAAAATGGTGTTTCAATGGTAGTGCTTTTTTACACACTAGTTACAAGAAATGTATCTTTTTTTATATCACTGCTGATGATCACACCACACACTACATTCACATCACATCATACTGTCATAACTCTTGTAAATAGTGTGTAAAAAGCACTACTATTGAAACACTATTTTGATACGATTTTGTCTTAACGTTAGCAGAATCGACACCCAGATGGTCAGATGACCCGAAGAAGGCAGGCCAATTATAACCGGTCGTTTTGGAAATCCTTGGGGTAGGCCTATGTCCAGCATTGGTCAGCCTGCGGCTGAAATGATGATGATTCTTAGCACATCAGAGTCCTGACGTCGTCTCTGCAAATGCCGTGGATGGAAGACGAGACGCCACATAACAAAATTGTTTCTATATCAAAAGAACATTAATAGAGCAGTTAATCACTACATAGTATAAAACAGTCGATTTCTCTGTCCCTATATCCCTATGTATGCTTAAATCTTTAAAACTACGCAACAGATTTTGACGCTACGCAAGAGGTTTTTATGCCCATGCGAAGCCGGGGCGGGTCGCTAGTGGATATATATTTTTATAAAGATATTCATCCCATGTCTAAAAATTTTCCATGACGATATAAAAAGATCGTAGGGTAGGGAGGGAGGACGATGTCCGTTGTTCGGTCGCGGTCGAGGCGAACAAGTGATTTGATTTGGCTGAAATTAATTACTTTTCCAAAGATAATAGATGAGACCGTAATAACAAATAACATAAGTTATTCTTCTACGTTCTCATTATGTCGTGCAGCTAGGCTTATAAATATCCAACGCTTTTCCCGATTGTATCGTATTGCGGTTTTAAAGAGCGACGTTAGTCTAGTCTAGACAGCGATCAAGTGCTGCGTTTAGGGTTAGATTACTGGGAATTTATCACGTCTAAATCGAAGCCGCCGCAGGGCCCGTTGTTTTATATTGTTTCCTTTTTACCAGGAGATTGACAATGGTAGGCAACTTATACGCCTTGTACCTACCTATCTTAAATCTGGTGGAAAAAGGTATCCTAGCAAGTACCATGGGACGATCCTGTTTTCTTTTCTGTTTGGGCCCAACCTGACGGAAAGTGCTATTAAGTTTAAATTAATAATCCTACTTAAAATATATAAATTTTATTAGGCGAAGTGATAGTATTTATTTATATAAATTTTATTGTACATTTTAAAAGGTACAAATGATGGACTTGATGTCATTTGGCATTCTCTTACTAGGTCGTACGTAAAGTACCTAGTATAGTAGAAAATAATTAAAAGAATTTGGATAAGTTCCACAATTTTTTTACCAAAAAAAAGCGTACGAATTCCGCTGATGGCGGGATAGCTATCCAAGATTTGTAATAAATGAATATAAATACATATAGGTCTACACTGCAGCCTATTTTCTTCTTCATAGTTGTTTTAATAATGGAATATAATAATATAAAGGAGCTGGTGTTTAAATTCTCTATGGCCAGCCTACTGTCCAAACATTCGACATTCTAACCAAATATTCGTGACATGATACTTTGCGTGGTTAGGTAGCAGGTTTAACATTGCTCTTGAGTATCGAACTATAAATAGTTAGGTACCTACTTATGCACTGATATTGTATTAGCATTACTAGTCGTATTATTACTACAAGTAGGTGTACCATAGATTAGGCAATTTCCCTTCGGGTTATACTTGGAACACGGGTAAGGTATTAAGGACCGCGGAGGAAGCCAGGGAGATTTGTTAGGATCGCAGCAATGAAGTGGGAATATACAGTCTCAAAAAGCCTTTGTGAAACAGGCGTTTAAAAAAATATTCAGCTTTATTATATTAGTATAGATAGGTAATAAGATTAATTTCCATCCCAAAGTACCTACCAAAACAAACGATAGGCAATTTCACATAACGAACTTAGACACCTAGTTTAATACAACATTTCATTATTACAAGAATCTTGTGGCCGGCCTAGCTCATAAACCCTGTTGGGTCTGCGTCTTCGCCGTAGTATTATCGTGCCGGTTATTCATAATATGGAATGAGGACGTCTGGCCCAAGGACAGAGTGCGGTTGACACCTCCGGGCTCCAAGATTAGAACAGAACAGACACCTTGCCGCATTTACATACCTGAAGAATAATTTAGATAGCGACGACTTGCTAATAACATAATCTCATGAAATTACGACTGAGGCCCTATTCGGCACGAAGAGATTTGCAATCTGCTGTTTATGAGCTAATAAAATACCGAGAAGTCTGGGCGCTGTGGTTTGTGGAAGATTTGTAAAGATTTTATTATTTGAAATTATGTTTGATTTTCAGAGTGCATAGAGGACACCTGTAGAAACGAATAGGATAATTAGTAGTAATATATGTAATTATAACAAAATTAAATACTTTTATTAACTATAGAAACGTGCCGACTTTCGAATCGTCTTGATCTAGGTATGAAGCTTGTATGAAGATGGCTTTAACATATAATGCCAATCTATAAACACCGGTATGTTATAAGAGGTTTGTAGCAGGATATAACCGGAAAAACACAGTGATGAATAATACGAATGAGTTTATGTACGTACCTATCGTAAGTAATAATTATTCCAAGAGTTATTGCAAATTAAGTGTCATATATATTAAAACAATATGCATGTAAATGACGTAAATGCCGACGCCTGACGTGTCAGAAGAGAAGACATTAAAATAGAGAATTTATAATTTATATGCAAAAAATCTAAACATTTGAAAATAAACTTGAAACGGAAACCCTGTCTTTATCAACTCATGAATGCAATTTAAGATTAGCAGGGGACGTAAAGAATGATGCATAATCAGCTAATTATCTTTTGAGCTATTATCAAAAAGGTAAGTATTTAAAATAAAATAAGAAATGACAAAGATAGACACAAACAATAGAATACGTTTTCGTTTTTTCCGTTATTTGTTTGTAATTTATAAAAGAGAAAATAATTGACTGTGTAGGACTACATCTACATTTTATTGTAGTTAGAATACCATGTGTGGACAATCTAAAAACGAGACGTTTGCTGTAAAGAGCATTATAATTATGGTCCTTTTAACTAGCGTTCTATTCTATATTGGTATATAGAGTTAGTAAATATTTTATGTAGCTAGCACGCTACTTACTATACAATTCCTTGCAAGAAACTCAAAAATGCATTCGCAGAAAAAGAAAAGACTCAAAATTTTAAGCACATCGAGAAAAAGTAATAAATGAAAAGGGTAGTGACTTTTACTCGTAACATATTCCCATTGATTCGAGCCCGCGCCAGGCACGTCGACGCAGGCCGGTTTTGCGTCCGCCGCGTAATTGCACTCTTCTGCATTCGACGATGACATCCTACAAGCACTTACTAAGGGTTCGCGAACGAGTTTGTGAAAATTATGACGCGACGCTATCGTCTTTACTGACGCTATATCGTTTCTGGATTAACCGCATTTAATTAAAATATTCATGTGCACTTATGTTTTGATATGCGATAGGTAAAATATTGAAATCAGTGCTTACAATTCTTTTTCATTTCCTCAGGAAGATGTAGAAATATGTGTATGTATAAAATTATTCGTCTCTTAGAGCTACAATAATCTGGATTGAAATAAAAAAATAACATTTTTACTTTACTTTATATGATAAACCGAACGACCGAAACACAACAATACAAGCACTAGTGTTAAGTAAATACAAAAAAAGTGTTATTTTGCCAGTTGTATAGTACCTACTGATTCAAATATCTTAAGTACATTAAGTACTTTGAAGTTTTAAGACAAAACCCTAACATTATATTAAAAAAATTAAAGCGAACGAAATAAATTTTATTAAGTTTTGGTTGAATTTTTTTTTCTGATGGCATTTTTTTTTGTGAATAGGTATATTGTACGATAATATTGTTATTCTTTTTCGTCTGAGGCGTAATACCTTAGTCTGCTTTGCAAATGAATTACTGAAAGCTGACTACCAAACCAATCTATGTATTAGAGAAGTATAGTGGATACTACATAATAAATCTATTATGTGACCACCCAGGCGTAGCACTCTACTAGGAATAAAATATTAAGCCTAAGAAAAACGTGCTGGGAATATAACATTACTGACAGGAACGCTGGTCACATCTGCTATGCTAGCAATGATCCCATTTGTTATTTAAATGCAGAATTAATATGAATACATCCGGCCGCTCTCAGTCCACACATAAACACGTATTATCTGTATTATTTCCTTAAGCTTTCGAGTTTTCAAAAAGGCAGTTAAGATAGCGTTCGAAAACTTATGGTAATGGGATCTCATTCACATGCGAGCACCCGAGGCGAGACGCGGCCAGACGTATCGGGCATCGCAATGAGCCATTACTGAGTACTGATTCCAATAGAGATGTAGCGAACCAAGCCATTTACAAAGCTATACGATAGTAGGGGAGTGGCCAGCTGGCCAGTCATTAAGGCATCTACGATTAATGCCTCGGTGGAAAACAATCGGCGAGAGACGTGCAAGGCGTGGAACATGCAGCTGAGTTGTTACTTGCGTTAGCTTGGATGCATGCGACTATTCAAATACATAAATAAATAAATACCGACGAATTAAGTGTATTAAACTATTAAAACTTTGGAACCAATATAATCCAACGCTTTGGAAAATCAAAGTTTTACTAGTGTTATGGAATACTACTTATTCAGCTAATAGTTACGTGGGGTACATCTAAGTTAACAGCTCAGTAAGAAAAACTGAATATTTCATTTCAACTTGTTGCCTACATTCGAACCTACGACCTTTTGGTTCAGAGGAAAGCACATCCACACTCCGAACTACCAATGCCTCCAGTTCCATTTAAGTACTTAATGTAATGTGATCTATTAACTTTCTCAATTATAAGGCTAACAAATACAAAAATAGTTAAGACACATCAATAGTTTGGCTTGATGTATGGTATGAGTAGGTAAGTATACAAATGTGGTCGAAATACTTATTTAGAAATAGTTATAATAAAGGATTTGATCAAAACTACAAGTTTTCATCAGGAATTGGATTATTCTAAAAGACAAAACCGAATTTTTCTCAAGTTTGGCCAAGTAGATTATTTCGTGCCTTGCTCAGAAAAACCTGGTTTCTGCGACATTATAAATAAGTAGTGATAATTTATATTTTTGTGTAAATACTAAAATAAATATTCGGGATTAAATTTAAACCATATTTCTTCCTGTGGAATTCATAAAATCCAATTATGAATCATGAGAATCGTATTTTACATCCTGTTCCCGACACGATTCTTACTGTTTCAAGCGGTCGTATCGTATTGTGTAAATGCTTAGAGACTGGAGGTCAAGAACCTGGTGTTCCAGTTAGGAAGGGTAGTAAAGTAGGTAAGTCAAACTTCTTGCCGCCACAACGAATATCAAATTGGTATAGTACTCGTAAAAAGTATCTAGCAGGAAAATACGAGCTAGATAATGAACTAATAGGAAACTAAATAGAACTAGATAGGAAATGAAAATAAACCCGAAGTAGATAATGAACTCTTTTTATTTTTTTAACTTTGAAACCATGTCATCATTTGTACGTATTCATCTCCTTTCTCCTTTTATATATATCTATGTATTTATTTTTGTATGTAACTCATATGTGTATGTTAAATTTTGCTGTATTATCGCGGCACAAATCTTTTCTGTTTAAGAAAATGCTTATTGGATTAAGTCCGCCAATTGTAAAAGTATATAAATAAAGAATTGTAAATAAATTTTAGTCGGACCAGAGCAGTATGTATATAAGCTACCTTATAATGTGATATTCGGGAATCCATACTCCATACTAATATTATAAATGCGAAAGTCTGTCTGTCTGTCTGTCTGTCACCTCTTCACGGCTAAACGGATGGACCGATTGTGATGAAAATTGGTAGGGATGTACTTAACGACCTGAGGTCAAACATAGGCTACTTTTGGGCGCGATATAACCGAGTCCCACGCGGGCGGAGCCGCGGGGAACAGCTAGTACCAAATAAAAGCCGTGGGGTACATCTAAGTAACCTTTTTTTCACTTCTAAATACGTATGGCCCATAGATTAAAAAAAAAATTTGCGTCACTTAAAATAGATATAACATATGACACTAAATGTATGGGAACCGGCCGCGCCGTTTGCGGGGGGTAAGGGCTGAGGTAAAGGAGGGTAGGAGGGGGGGTCCGTCACCAAATACACACATTATGGAATGAGTTTACAAACTATTCTTATTGCAAAATCAAACAAAAATGACTTTATGATACAGGATTAAGGCTTAGTACAAATGCACTGCATTTCCACTCCGACCAACTAAGCAGTCTGAGCCAAGTAGACCCAGGGATCGTGAGAGCTTATTTAGTTGTTTCCAGTTTGGTTAGGACATTGCAGGCCTGATTCACCTGACTGTCTGATAATAAACATGATTCTGTGCTTCGGAATGCATGTTAAGCCGTTGGTCCCGGCTGCCATCTGGTAGTCGTTAAAGGAACCATTTTAAAGGCCGGAAGAGGCTTCCGACGAACTCTGACACCAGTGTGTACATGGTCGATTGACCGTCTAACCTACACAAAAAGATGATGAGTCTGAGCAGGAAATAATTAAATTTCTCATTCGTAAAAAAGTTCGAAGTGTACGTACGGTATTGCCGTTTGTAATGTTTGAGCGTAGGTTTTGTTCTGGTCTGGAGATAAAGATACCTTCTCGTTCTCAACACGACTGTTATTTACCAAGTACATACTATTTTTTTATTTATAATTACTAATATATATAAATAAATAGGATACAAAGGTCAGACGTCAATCGCTCCATTGAACCATGATTAATAGCGTACCCTGGGCTCTGAAACGTAAGCTGAAGATGCAACCGGGAAAAACACACTAGAGCGAAGACATATAAATAGATATATAGTATATAATCATAATATAAAATAAGGCCGGGAAAGATGAGCGCACAGTCACTTTAGCCTATTTACGCTCGTGATACCACAGAATAGATAACAGTACTGATACCTGGAGTGTCACTAGCGTGATATTACTAGTAAGTACTATTATTTATTGTTAGGTTTGAATACATGATCTAATTAAATAGATAGACAGGAAAACGAAGCCATTTCATTATCGAGTTTATATGTACCTACTTATAGATGAGTGTCCTTACAATAAAATTCTCTTTTGAAATTCTGATTGGAAAATTTGTATGCATTAATGCCCGATATATGTCTTCTCTATTAGTCACAGTTTACTTAAGTTCCATAAACTAGAGCAACATTATAAAATTAATTTTACTCGCTCTTTCAAATAACAGCACTGAATATGATAAACTGAACTAATCTTAATGAGCTGGTATCCATAGGTCCTCTAGGCTATGACCAAATGTTAAGTACCAAATCTGTTAATAGATTTGCAGTTATATCAGATAATTGCGTTGTTGCAGTCAGAGCAAGAATCTTGGAGCGCGGTAGTAGCACTGCAGCATATACATAAACTTCAAATTTAGAATGTAATTAATGTTTAGTGTATAACCCAAGGGAAAACTAAAATATTTTGCAATTTCGGTCCAGTTTTCTAGATACACCAACTGCATAAATAACTTTGTAATCCCATATAAATATATAGGATAACAAAGTTACATTCGCAGTGAACGAACCAGTGTACCTGCATACTTATACTTCACCCGCGTTATCAAGAGGCAATATGTATGTCGTAAAGTAGTTCTCTGTAATCTACAAAAAGAAATGAGATGCCATCAAAAGCAAAACTTATAAAAATTCCAAGTCTCGCTTAGTTGTTCTACCGTCAAAAGTTGTGAGATCAATGTAATACCAAGCCGGTTAATTTATTCAGTCCCTTCTTAAGCGGACCTTTTGTCTTCGGTTATCACTACATAGTATAAAACAAATTCGCTTTCTTTGTCCCTATATCCCTTTGTATGCTTAAATCTTTAAAACTACGCAACGGATTTTGATGCGGTTTTTTTTATAGATAGAGTGATTTAAGAGCAAGGTTATTATGCCCATGCAAAGCCGGGGCGGGTCGCTTGTTGCGTAATAAGCTAACTTAAAAACATTTTCTAATCTTCTAAATAACCAGGACGACTTGCCAATCGCACGAAACCATCTAATTCATTATAATTAATAGGTTTGTATCATTAGTGAGATAATAATGTGTTTTCACGTGATGGCCATATATATAATTTTCAGAGTGACAGAGACACGATGTTTAATGCTTATCGTCACTCTAAAAAGTAATAACTCATTCCATTTGTATAATTATTACGTCTATTTGTTGCCATTTTGACATGACAGCAGACAAAATTAGTGAAGTAACAGATTCGCGTAGCATCGATATATCGAGATTACGTTGAATTATTATTGTTATTTTTTTATAGGTTTTTATTAATATTTGATTTTATTATACTTTTTAAATTTAACCATAATTTACTGTTTATATCTGTATGGGCTAGCATGGTCTGACATGAAGAATACTATTTATTAAACTATTAAGTCACAAACAATGCATCTGGCGGTGGTGGTCATTAGCCAGACTCGATACGATAAATATATCATGAAACAATATGAAAAAATAACCATAAGTCGAAGCAAACAGGATCATAAGCATAATGGCCTGAGATGACTGGTTTCACTTGTGATTCCAGAATGCCGGTCAGGCTCAAGGGTCAGGTCTATATAACCATCATTAGAACTGTCCGCTGAGCTGGATGTGTGAAATATCGCGAAAAGACCGCGTTAGAAACTCCCACCACGTTCGGGACAGCCTTCATATCCATAACATAGCAGATAGATAAGCTTCAAAAGAGTGGCCTGCGGTGGTACGATCACGTCTCGTGGAAACAGGTGTCTTGACCATGCCACCTCCCACGGGGCTTGGTATGGTGGAAGGGGCAAACCCAAGACGTACCTGCTTGACGTCGTGGCGCATTATTAGTCATGCTTGATTTAACGTTTTCAAGTTGCTTGCATAATGTATCAGTACCTTCTAAAGTCAATCGACCTAATTTACTGTAGAACTAATGTTTAATAGCTGCTGTAATGTTTTATATTGCGTCCGTTTCCCTTTTTGATTATTAATTATATCAAGTGGGTAAAAGCTCAATTCACCCTGCACACTCTTGCGTCACAGAGGTCATTGGACCCTATAAGGCTAGGCATCATTGTTTTGATATTTTTTTTTATTATATATCAATTTTGTCTATAGTTCGACTTATTTCTCCCCCTCTCCCCCTCACCCATATATTTTCCAGGCATTAGGTATTTTCCCCACTAATACCCCTAGAGCTTTTTCACAGCTTAACCTATTTTCATTGAACATTTTATTTTGTACTGTGGACGTGATGCGTTTTAATTTCAGACTCCACTCGAGTATATATTTGCAGGCATGCGGTTATTCTTTTCCCCTTTCACCCCCACAAGTTACAAACGGCTCAACCGATTTTCATCAAACATATATCTAAAAACACTCGCACATAAGTCACCATTAGTACAAAAAAAAACTAAACTGAAATCGCTTTATCCATTACCACAGACAGACACGTCAAACTTATCATACCCCTCTTTTTGGGTTAAAAATAGCGTGAATGCCACTGTTATGATTTTGTAGTCCATTGGACCTTGAAAATCCAATTATCTGATTTTTCTTAACCATCTCTCTGGGTTTGACGTTAAACCCCACGTCTAGTTTTACTTCATCAGATGTCACAGGGAAATAAGAAAACCAGACATTTCGTCTTTTCTTTTCGATCCCGAAGAGTGTCATATAATATGTAAACATTTTTAGTAAGACGTTACAAACAAGAATAATTGGCATCTTCCGGAATTTTATGGTAACACTAGCAATTTCGGAAACTGGTATCTTCATTCATTTCCCGTTGACATTTACCTACAAGAATTATGTTTATAATTAATCCCGAATTTTACTCCAAACTCGCCTCCTAACTTCGTTTATCGATACTTGACGAAAGAAACGTAAGAGCAACAACACTATGCTTAGCACATGCTTTTGACTGAATAATATTTTTTTCATTCAAAATGGCGTTGAATTTCCTGTAGTATTTTACATAATATAAGGCTTTAACTTGTATAAAACGTAAAAAGAAGTATCAGGAGAACTCATATTTGGATTTATACAATTATTTTTACATATTGTGAAGGCATAAATCGGCATTAATACCCAAAATTGATTTTTTTTGTTGTCCTTGTATATACTCCGCAATAGACATTAGTAGACTGTGAACCCCAGGATGGCATACACGTAAATATCGTGTATGAGTGGTAAGACAGTTTAGCTTGTCATGCTACTTCTATTAGAGCCGCGTTCCTAGTTCTATGGTATGGCCACTAATCATCATAACTCAAAATTCAAAATTCAAATTCAAATTGTTTATTTTCAATATAGGATATTCTTATCACTTATTGACGTCAATTGTTACTTATTTTAAGTTTACCACCACTTCCAAAGCGCAAGTGGAGAAGAAGTGGCGCCACAAACTCCACAGCAGCATTTTCTTCAAAAACGTCAATTCACAAAATTTGAGTCAAATCAGACGAGTTTACATTTGAATATTTTTATAATTATTAATAAAATTATATATTAAATAAATATTGAGGATTATTGAAATAGTTTAATAAAAATGTCAAGTAATAAAAGATGTCATGATAAAATAAAAAAATAAAAAAAAAATAATGTACTGAATGTACATATGATCAATTTTTAGCTATAGTTTGGAGGACTCCGCACCAAGCTTAAGTTACACATCCTTGTCATTGAGAAAATCATGAGCGCTATAATAGGCTTTTTTACAAAGTAAATTCTTAACATGTGCTTTGAATTTTCGGTCAGGCAAACTAAGGACCGACTCTGGAAGCTTATTGTAATAGTGTATACAGTTACCCAAAAATGAGTCATTAACTCTACTTAGCCGATATGATGGGAGATATAATTTATTTTTATTCCGTAAGGGTCTATCCGTAACATCGCAAATTTTTTTAAAAGAAGAAATATTTCTCCTGGTATACATAATAACCTCAAATATATATTGAGAAGCGAGAGTTAAAACATTAATATCCTTAAACAACTCCCTAAGCGACTCCCTTGGTCTTAAACCATAAATGGCACGAATTGCCCGTTTTTGCAAAATAAAGATAGTCTTTATTTCACTTGCCCTTCCCCAAAGCAATAGTCCATACGACATTAAGCTATGAAAATAACTAAAGTACACTAGTTTAGCAGTTTCCACATCTGCTATTTGTCTGATTTTTCTGACAGCATAAGCGGCAGAACTAAGTTTTTTAGCTAGGCTTGTAATGTAACTTCGTTGATCTCTATTGGTTCCGAAGAACCAGTTAAGGGAAACACAATCGTGTGAGGCTTTATGTGAGGTGAAAATGAAAATGCACCATTGTGTGCGCATGCGCAGACGGTCGGCTAGACGGACGGCGATAGTGCAGTCGTGAGGGTCGTGACTAGTCTGAAGTAGTCTGAACATTGCTGCGTCCCATACCATATTAACCATGCCAATAATACTCGTAAAAAGCGTGCTTACATATTTATTTATGTTGTAGTTTTAATTTGCAACTAGTTGTTAGCACGAGTGGTGTACCCGAAAAAATATTTTTCTATTGTACAAACCTTTTCTTAACAATAGCAGACACAAGTTCGTTCAGAAATAATTGACGTCCTTAATATTTGAAAATGATATGTACCTTTCTCATCATAACTCAATTGGTTGTCAGTCGTCTACGCTAAGTATTTAATCCACTATGTGGCATTTGAATAAATAAAAATAGGCGCCACTATGTGGTCTATATGCACGGGTATATGCAGACGCTTTGCTAGACGAGACGCGCCAAATGCAGTCACTTCACAGACAGTCGTGACTTGCCTAGCCACAACCATTATAATATGGTCTACAAAACCACATATATGTATGTTGAAATATATATACTACATAAGCTATAGCTAAAGAAGTTAGGGTTGTTGTTATGTTGTAGTTGTCGCCCTGATTTAATTGTCAATTTCTTTTTTCCACAAAAAGAACAACCGGGTTCTAGAAACAAGATTGTTCAAATTATTACAACATCGATTTTATTTGTCTAGCTAGAACGATAAAGGTTCCTCTTTGTCTCTTTACTAAGAAAGGCACGTTAAGCCATTGTATCTCTAGTAGGCATTCGTAAGGCTATGTCATAAGCCTTTAGGCAGCCTGAAAATCTGGCCAATAATACACCCGGGTCATGTTCCTATTGTTCTGTTTTCTTTGTAAAATAGGTTTACGGAGGTCGGACGGCAGTCACTCCAATAACCAGAACCGCTCATTCTAGGACTATAATAATTTTTTATTATAGCATAGAGTACATTGGACTCTGAAGTGTAAGTTGAAGATACAACTAGGCAACACCGTGGCAACACGCTGAATGATATTAAATGATGAGAGGTATTTTAAGTGGGTTCACTTCTTCGAAAAATGTAAATGCGTCTAAAGAAATGATCGTCTACCTCAGTAGTTTCTGTGGCATTTTTACTTAAGAAATGAATACCCACGCTAATTACTTTTATATATTATAATAAAGTAGTATATATGTAGTTAACATGTCGTTTGTAAATTAATGTTAATGAACTACTACCACCATCTGGAATTATCAAGCAGATTTAAAAAAATATATTTGCTTTTGATAGTCCTATGGATGATACCGTGGCACTAAGTATTACTAGCGAACCTTATCAAATACCTCTATAGATATTCTTCTTTTCATGTCGATTGTTTAATTTTTTTAATGCATGCAAAATGCTATGCTATCTATAAATAAGGTAAAATATAGGTAAGTCCGTGTCGTCTAAAATCCGTGTCGAAAGTCTAAGATGCGCCAGTGACCAGTGAAGCGCTTTAATGAGCTTGTAAAGTTTTAATGCGCTGTCTGACAGTCACTTAACAATCCCGCTGTTGCCAGGCTGGTCTAGCCCGGCGTAGTTGCTAGGCGAATGATGAATCACCCTACAGCTATATAGCCACTAAACTAGATGAGCTATCTTCATCTTATCAATCAGCAATGTCACGAATGATAGATCAAAATAAAAAAAAATTAGGTACTATTATAACGGTCAACTCAACGCTAAGATTTAGCTAAATAAGAAATAGGATTTTTTAATACAATAATTTACATTCTGGCTTGAATTATTATATTTATATCAAATTTTATGTTATGTAGAGACATAACATTAAATTTTTCACGTGGCTTTTAAGTGTTACTCAATTTTACCGCGTAAGCATCTCAAAAGTAAGGAGTGTACAGTGGTTCTAAATGGAGATACAGATCACACAGATTTAGCAAGACCCAAACAAATTTAATTAATTATGTATGCAAAATATTTCACTTATAAAAGATTTCAACGCGTTTTAAATTGCTGTGCGTCATTATGAATGATGATGGTGAGTCTTTAAATTATTTACCGGCATCATCATAACAGTCCTATTTTGCCCACTGTTGAGCATTGGGCCTCTCTTCATATACTTACTTAAATTGGTTACTTAATTAATATTCGAAGAGGGATTAGCTTGAAAACGCCAAGCAGTGTTCTGTAGTGCGCGTAGGCGAGTTCATTCTGCCACTTGTGCCAGAATTAAAATTGGAAACTAGAAGTTAATAATAAGTACTATTCGCTGTGTATGGAACCCTAAAAATAGGAACTTGATGCTCATCTAGTGCGCTTGAAATACATAAATCATTGTCTATTCACGTTAGTCACTATAATAACTTATGCAGTGATCAGCTAATGCATCTTTAATGACGCCATAAAAACGTTGATCGTCGATGATGTAAATATGAAAATAATTATCTGACTACCGTTCTGTTTATGACAAATCACGAACGATGTTAATAGCATCTGATAATCTGTTATGGATACATGTCGAAAAAATATAGTTAAGTAGGTATTACTTATAATAAATAAATAAATAACTTTATATAGAGTTGATTACCGTGAAAATTTAAAAATTTAGATATCTCAGGGATTGGCATTTGTATAACAGATAGGTAACTATCTGTCTATAGTAGTCATTTTACCTACTTCTAATAAAATCTGTCCATTCGTCGTCGGTAAAAACTGTAACACTATTTCGCATCAATCGCTATCGCCCGAGCAATTTTGGCACGAAAAGTAGTATAAATAAAGTAATGATCCATGTACCAATTTTGACCCCATCTTCATAAACTTCTGCATTTCTATAAGAAAATCCTACCTTGACAAGGTCCAGGGTAGTCCATACTGAGATGCTTGGCCGGCCTCCGACAAGCCCGCCGCCGGAGCCGGCAAAGAGATGGGTAAGTCTTTCCGTCAGTGCCGCAGACCGAGCCCACGCGGCGGCAGGCGGCTGCGCACACGCAGCGCGCCCTGCCGCCTCGTACCACGCAGCGCCGCCCAGAGCCACAAGACACGCCAGCGCAAGATTCTATAGACAAATAAATATCCAATCTATAACCATCATCGTTCATAACTGTCCTATTTGCCCACTACTAAATATTGGGTCTCTCTTATGTATGCCAAATAGAAAAAAAAGAAAAGTCAATGTCTTAATACGCCACGCTGCGCGCTGGTCATTACTTGTTGGCGTGTGATGGGGTGTGGTGTGTTAGTGGCCAACACTGTCAGATTTTTCAAGCTCCCTAAAAGCATTTGACATAGCCTAGACTAGAATGTTTTTGATTTTATGTACTAATCAAATAAACAAACATTGCACAAGTCCTTCCACTTGAATAGTGGCTATAGCAGCAGATGTGGATGCCATTAATACAGCTAATAGTGAGTTCAACAGATGTCAATGTTCCGTGTTTTAGGTAAACAACAACGTTTACATCGAAAAAAACAAGTGAAAATATTAATAAGACGTCATAACCCATTGAGGTCTTTTTAGAATAAACAAAATTCCTAAGTCAGAAACAAGCTAGTTTTAATTTTCAACTTTAACACCATTACCTTAATATGTTTTATTCGTTGAAGAACATTCATATTCAAAAACAAAATAAGAACTATTTTAAATTTGCGCATTAGAAAGTCCCGACTGAGGGCATCATCCGGAGTTGCCTAGCTACCTAGCTAATTTAATATGAACGATATAGACTTAAAATCTATTCTTTTTATCCGGTAGGACTTCTTGCAACTTCTGTAAGTTGCAGGAGAGATGAAGGTGGGAATAATAAGGTGAACATCCGGAAATGGACCGAGATAAAAAGCGCATAGTAAAAGCTTTTCCGCAAAGCTTAAAACAAGGACTTTAGCTGGCACGATTAGAAAAAAAGGGAAAAAAGTAATATCTTACTAGGTGAAACAGGTTATAAAGTTTAGTAGATACAGTCTCATTTTCGCAATTTGAAAAGTTGACTTTTTTAAAACGGTTACGTTTTAAAAAATAAATAAATATTTGTACAAAATGCACGCGGTTGAATTCATTCACATTTCACATATTATCTAAAACATTCCATTCCGTCCTACGTAAAATTCTGTTCCAATTTCACGTTACATTTTGAGCGGCTCTCGATGCATCTTGGCACACAACTCTATCGCTTCAGGTAAATACGATACAGATTTTCCTTTGACGCACCTACACAAACATTACTACAGAATACAGACTTTGTTCAAGAATAGTTAGATTGTCTCTGCTGCCTGTGTGCTCTATAAACTGAGTCAGTAGCATAATCATCATTCGAGCATGCTTCCCGTTTAAACCTTCAGCCGCTCAACGCATCAAATCACATGGCAAACAATTAATAGTAGTTTAGTAGTACCATACAGGGTATATGGCGGCTCTGCTGTACTAGTAAAAATAGAAATTTGCTGTCTTTAGAATGGGGAATGTCATATCACTACAATGGCAAATCATCTACTTTACGACACCGATTTGAAATGGCCTGCATTTAGCGTCTTCCTACGGCTTTAACCATAAGCTATTTCAAGAATTTCGTGACAATGGCAAAGTGGGTATAATACCCGGCATAACTTAATTGGCAACACACGGGACGTGCGGGGGGGGCTGCGCACGTTAAAATTTGTATGAAAATCGGCTACTGCGCATTCAAGGTCATTTCAGTTTTATGCCAAATCACATGCCGCGAACTATAAAAGAAAACTTTTATTTTAGCTCCTTATATGGGTCCGAGTACTGTTTGCGTTCATGTTCCCATCATACGTGAATTTCATACAGAAAGCAATAAGCTTATCTAAATGTTTTTCATTAAACAGACTTGCTCCGCTTGTAGAGGGTAATAGAAATAACCTTTTTGATGCTTTTAAAAAAATACTGAAGTTTTGGCATTTTCCGACTGTTTGTCGACAGAACCCAAACGATATGAAAAATAAAAATAATTAGTTTATACCATTTTATTGTAATAAAATTTTCTAAGAATATCCATAGATAACTTTATTAGTATTTGTGTATTATTTAAATTCACATTTTTGTCAGTGTGCCAAAACATTTCTCTTGATTTCGGAGCGTTCATTTATCGGGCGATGCACCCGGCTCAATTGTTGGAACAATTTATCAGTTTGTCTAAGACTGAATGATTTAATTAAGGATTATACTCACTTCTATTCGTATCACTTCCTTGCGCAATAGTAACTCAATCTTGTTTGGATAACCTTAATATACTGTCTATTTTATGTATTGAACTAATAGAACAAAAACTCCGTGATAAATGGAAGCAAATACATAAATATTATAAAATATATATAATATAAAATATTAATTGTATACCATATAACATAAATACATAAAAATGTAGTACAAAATATATTGATTATATGAAACTTTACTACATCCTAAAGAAGTATGAAGTAAAAACCGAGAAATCAAGGGAGGTTGAATTATAGGTTTTTATACTTCACTTATTTGTTTTATGACTGTCGAGTTTCACATAAGTCCTTCGAGTCGTTACCTGCGCAAGCAGTGCAAGGCACGCCTCCAGACAGGGCCTTGTAGAAGAAGATCTCGCCGCTGTCGAGGTCGCGGGGGCTCCAAGCGGCGGGCGAGCGAGCGGCGCCCGCGCAGCACTCGGCGCGGCCCACGCGCAGCGCCACCACTGAGCTGCAACGCCCGCCGCGCTCCATTCCCGACCAGCAGATCCCGGCTGCAACAATCACAATAAGTTATTGTTGGAAAAAAACATAATAAAATAACAGAAAAACCTACTGCAACTTGAACTACCCAGTGTCATCAATTAGCTTAAAGTAATTAATATCAAAGCGTGATAAATCATCATTACGCATAGGTTACTCGGTCAAGCTTCCCATGGGAATCAAACCCATGACCCCCGAGTCTACAGGTAATCGTCTTAACCACTGGACTACGGAGGCGGCTCGCCCCAAAAATACATGAGAAAGGGGAACCTTCGTCTACTAAGTATATGCAATATAATTTCCTTGCAGACTAAACATTAGAGCAGATGCGCCCGCGCGGGCCTCGGTTGGTATAACCATCGTGAATTGTATTTTGTGCATATATTGCATACTTGTATATGACGAATTTAACTAAATCATTATAGTAATATTAGTTAATTTAAAACCAAATCGTATAAATAATGGTTTGACAAGATTCCTCCAAATTCTCTTTTTTTTTTGTTAAAATGCTGCTTTATGCACGGCACGGGTACCTACATCATTGCACACTAGTATTTGATTCTTATTCTTTGATTACAAGATTGCAAGTAAGTTTTTGAAATATGTTTGCAAAAACTTGTTGAGGGTGTATTTGTTAATTGTTACCTTATCATAAAGGTAATCAGTCATATTCGAACACTGTAAGTATTCAAAATAAAACAAAAATAAATAACTTTGTTGCACTTCTGACGATGACTGTACCAGACCCGTATTCAGTCGGATTCCTGCGCATGAGTCACGGCCCGCTCGCCGGACCGTGCTAGACGACCACCAGACGCTACTTTTCTTGCGCCTGCGCAGCGGCCGTCAGCGATCCACGACCAAACATAGACGTCATAATTTTTAGCTAAATGATTTTTATTTTCCCTGGACAGTCTAGGTACACACGAGTTCACAAATTTTAGAATAACCGGTATTGGCTATGTGATATGTAAAGAATTTGAATTCCGTTATTTTTCCTTTCTATAATTTATTTGTAAGTTTGTGCAACTAACTTGAAATACTTAAGGCGACAAGATTATTTTTTAAATTTGATGTAAGTATTTGAAAATTTACTATAAATAACTATAAAACTTCAATTACATTTCTCTGAAATTTATACATAGAAATCATTAAACTGCACCAAAATAGATCTAATAAGTACCTAAATGTCTTAATAAATTATATGTAACTCATACCAGTTTCTTTTTATAATTACAAGAGTAGAGTGAAAGTTTTAAGATGTCAATATAAAATTTTGAAAAATCACATTCAAGTTAGAAGGTCGCAGGCAGACGCTGGATGCAGGCCGCTTCCAACCGGTCGTTCTGGAAATCCTTGGGGGAGGCCTACGTCCAGCAGTGGACGACCTGCGGCTAAAATGATGATGATGATGACATTCAAGTTATATAATTATAGCATTTAAGAATATTCCGACTATATAAAACTCGTGTCGCCTTAAAATGTCGTAAAACTTGTATTTTAGAGAAATTATCATTAGCATCAAGATCGCCGATTGTATTTATGTATTATACTTGTAGATAATATCATTTTAACGCTATCATGTGTGCAAAAAAGTGTTGAAGACTGACATTTGGTATACGATTACATCTTTTTGTCCGGAATTTCTAAGGAAGCGAAACCCAAGTGCAAAATCTAGCTAATATAAAATCTAAGCAGTACCTATACCTTTAATAGAGATACTTGTAAACTAGTAGAAAAACATTCATTTAATCAACTGTAGTTCCTATCGGCCTGGTTTCCGTGTATAAAAGGGTTACGGAGGTCAGACGGCAGTCGCCCCATTGCGATGACGAGTAGATAACGCTAAATCTAGGACTATGATTTAAAGCGTACCCTGGACTCTAAAGCGTAAATTGAATTCATAACTAAAAAACACGTTCGGATGATGATGATGTAATAAAAAAATGTTTAAAAGAGATAAAGAAAAAATAGATTACTAATAATTGTACAGTGGGCCACAAAGATATGTACCAAGGTATATTTTTTTAAGGGGGTAAGTGAGAGTAACTAAAGAAGTAAAGTTACACTTACTGCTTAATTGGTGTGATATATATGTGGCCATATGTAATAATGTTATAAGTATTATAAGTGTTAGTTATTATAAAGTAGGAAGAAACATGAAAAATGAATACGTAACAACCAAACGATTCTTGTATTTTTAAAATTTTAATATTCAAGGCTCCGGTAAATTAATAACCTAAAGATAAATAGTGTCTCGAGCTAGTTTGCCCTGTCTGGTGCTGTCGTATCGGCATTCAATCCAGTGGTAGAAATGCAAATAAAGCTGAATATGATTTAAGTGGAGAATGGTCCGGCCATTCGGTTGTTGACCCTATCAGACATGCATTCGCGTATCTTTGTAAATCATCGGAAATAATTGTAACATTGCCACGTGTAATCGGCTCTACCTTTTCGAGGTAGTTCCTTATAGTACCTATTATTGGTGTTGTGATTTGTTGTGTGATATTAAATAGACCATTCCAACTCTACTATTCAGATATCCAGTTAGCGTCAGAATATAAGTATTAGCCAACCAAGAGATTAAATTATAAAACATTGAGTAAGTATATTGTATATGCATATTGTATATACTTGTTCCGTCTGTTACGTATTTGTGCTCATCAAAATAAATCAATCAGCACAGGTCTATGCTTCTCACATACATTCAGTTTAGTTTCAAATATACGCACACCTGTCTACCTATAATTAAGTCAAAATGATACAAGTAAAAAAATAAGTTTTTAGTCAGCAAACATCGGAGGTATTGTTCGAACTATTAGCGTACAAATTGTGAAGCGACCGCGAAAAACAAACATTCGCGTCACAAGTGCGGACACGGATGCAAATAGCCCAGTGGCACTTCTACCGGACGCAATATTTGTTACACCTCAATGGCATAAGAATAGTATTCTAAATCCGAACAGCTAATTATAACCGCTATTTTAATTTAAAAATCAACAATCCCGCTTTGATCGCACGCGTCATCGTCCAAAAACAAAACTATTTTTCAATTACTCCAACGGTTTCAAATAAATATCGAGAGGATTTACGAGGAACATATTTCACGTTTATTTATAAACAAAAGCAGGATATCCTTTCACCTGTTATGCGAAATGGAAATGTAGTTACAATCCCGATATAAATCTTTGAATGCGATTGCGCAAGTACTTACGGGCGAAAAAATTGATAATAAAAAAGAGCAGGTATAAAAGTGATGAATAAAGAAGAATGCACTTGTATATAATAATTATTGAACTACAGATCTCTACATACCTATGCTTTATTGTGGATACTGATTTATTATTATTTATTTCAGAATATTGACCTTACTATTGATCGGAATAGCGAATTGGCGCCAAACGATTATTCCTTTTTTTAACAGTTTTTTTTACAAGTGGCCAGTATAATTTTTTATCATGAAATTGCTGATTGGGTTTTCAAATTTCAAACAAATTTTTTAATATATTAATAAATATACAATACAACCAAAAATAGAAGGTGGGTTTATGATTTCTATGTCTTAGTAAAGATTTTAAAGGTGTTTTTATTCAAACTATCAAAACAAAAACCTTTTTATTTGCGTTTGTGACACTCAAAATTTTATCGCCGGGCTAAGGTATTAATTCCATCATCCATCCATTAAATAAATTTTAAAGAATATATTTTGTATTTTAAAGTCTGTCTGTCTCATTTGAAATAAGGGTGCCTAATTTGAAATTGTGATTGTCTGGAGCCACAGCCTTCAGCCGACGACCTACATTTCGTTTTAAGACCAAAGGACTAAGGCAGCAAGGTGTCTGGACATTTTGCATAATGTTGTGATCTCTGTCTGTCTAGCCATTTTATTACTAAGGTCAATCGGGTGAGTCTTCAGATCCAAAACAAATCGGTTGCGTCGTATTTTATGCGTTTTATATACAAAGTGATTTGACCCAAATTTTCGAATTTTACTTATAGGTGGAAATTAAAAGAAAAAATTAAATCGTATTCAATAAGTAGTATGTACTTAACAAAGTTCTATTAGTTGATCTTAAGTTAATTGAGAGGTCAGTTTTTTTTTATTCGGTTAGGGTTTGTAATGTCAGCCTATAAATTAATAATTATGTATATAATAAAAATACGGAGTTCATTTCTTACAACTTATTCTTCTTCTAAATATGCCTTTCCATCTAGTACGGGTAGGGTTAGGTAGACTAGCGATTAGAGTTTTGCGAAAATCTTAAGAAACTGCAAACGAAAAAAGAAAAGAGAGTCTTTGGAGAAACCTTTTTTTAATAGCCTTAAATGTCCCACTGCTGGGCAAAGGCCTCCCTGTCTCGGATACTCGCCGCTTGTTGCCATCCAGTCTTGAATTAGTCCAGGTCATCCCGCCATCTCTTGCGTGGTCTGACTCTCGGTCTACGGCCTTCTTGAACCCAGGATGTTGCTAGTCGGGCCTATCTATCTTGCGGCATGCGGCAAACATGTCCAGACCATCCCCACTTTAGCTTGGAGAATCCTACTTGATTTTTTCCGTCCAACCATTTTCTTTCCAGTAACTTTGTAGGTGTTTGGTCTGAAGGAAATTTTATGATTTTGTATTACGAGCAAACAAAAATTGTCTTTTTATTACGTATCTTTTCCCAACTTGAAAATAAACTTTTCCGGTACAAAGAGATTTTTTCTGTAGTATCTATCATTTGATACCTTTTTTAGATTAAAGTTTGACCTAAAATTAAGACTGCTTGAAAATTTATATATTTATACACTTTTATTTATAATAATTGTTATGACAATTAAATATTTTAAATAAAAGTGTACTTAATTATTTTAATGCTTAAAACATCACATGGATCAATTAATGAAAATTAATACTTTCTAAATAATCTTCAACTTTATTATAGTATTCGGAAAAGTAATTTTTAATTTGTTGACTGTTTATATATATATTCTTTATATAAAATACATTTCTGTGAAGCCATGATGTCGCAATAATCACAAAACGAGAGATTATATACCAATCTTGTTTATTTTTATCTGGCGCCAACATTGTCCAAAATAAACTAGTACTTATACGTTTTTTATTAATACATATTAAATTTATAGACGTGTGTATTTTCGACTTTTGTTATTTTATCTATATAAATAAAATATAAAGAGTTTATACCTATGATTTATACATATGGTACTTATAAAAAATAAGCCAAGTCAAACGCATCTAGGTATCCATCCATATCAAAGAGGCATTTCTAGTTTGAGCCCCTTCAACTTCGTAAGTAGCCTATAGTGCGTAGTTTGTTTTGAGTCTGATGCTGACAAATGGGTTCCTAATCCCTTTGTGATGGGTCCCGTTTATAAATAAGCGAAAACTTATCAAAGATTACCATTTACATTTTAAAATAATGTGATCTTGCTACGATTATATTTATTGTTGTTTCCTACGTGTAAAATAATTTTTTGTCAATAAAATACCACGAGTAGAATTAGAATAGCAGACGCTCTGTGCTATTCGACAGTGAGAAGTTGAATACTTAGATATTTTTTTTAGTTTCGTACAGTGGGCTGCAGAAAAAATCTGACCCCCTTTCAATAGCGATACTTGTGGCATGGGGGTCAGATTTCTCTGCAGCCCACTATACCACGATCGAAAATTTAATATTTTTTCTTCGTCTTTTTTTAGATAATGCACTAATTGCCATCAGTTTTGATGTAACTCTTGGCAGAGCCGCAAAAGCAGCCCTCACGTGTTTCTGTCAATTCAAATCCAAATACCGCATCCACCTACTGACGTGGACTGACACTCTGCTATTTCGATATTTTTAAATTATTTGAAAATTAAGCTTCTTGGTTTTTAAGAGTGTTTGCTCTCTCTCTACTGCTACCTCATAGATAGAACATGGACAATAACTTTGACAATAAATCTTAAGGTAATTAAGGTTCTGGATCTGAATTTAATTTTAATCATATAAATTTTTTAAATTATAGTTCCATATAGTTACAAATTGCAAAACTGCTCAAAGTGGCCGTTTTAAGCAATATTACAATTTGTAACTATAGGAACATATAATTTAATATGTTCAAAATTAACTTCAGATCCAAAACCTTAATTACATAAGACGGATTTTTGATAACTTGTGTTTTCAGTGAATAATGATTTTTAGTTGATGGTGGCGCTAGTGTTTACCGAGGTCTCGTCTTAATCTCTCACACTAAATCAAAATTATCTTTATTTCATTCATTCATATCATGTGGTCACATGGTCACTTGACTCTACACAGCCTGGTCGCAGTTTTTCAAAACTGCGTCTCGGCTTCCGACGTGGATTCTCAAACAACTTCCAAATGGCAACTGGGATCGACGGTAGCACTATCTCTGCTGATTAAGATATAATCAGCCTGTGGTAGGTAACCGGTTTAAATAGACCACTCTTATCTCTTTGTGAATATCGTAAAAGGTGACTAAGGGACAAGCTAGATTTCGCAAGCGGATGTATATAATATTTTGAAGAGTCCTTACGTCATTCACACCATGATGGTCGCCGCTAAACCCAAACCTGAATCTCGCTCGCTAATTAAATAAAAGTATTCCATAAATCTATGTTACGTATCTAATAAAAACCCATGCTATAATTTTTCAATTATTCTTAATCATAAAATTATTTGAATAGTACTAGTCTTTAACAATAACTTAAAACAACAAAAAATTGATTTAAAATTTTCAGGTTG
The DNA here is from genome assembly GCA_947044815.1 of Apomyelois bistriatella. NCBI lineage: Eukaryota > Metazoa > Arthropoda > Insecta > Lepidoptera > Pyralidae > Apomyelois > Apomyelois bistriatella. The sequence continues at coordinate 4,731,579 of OX345705.1, forward strand.
AAGTGAATTCATGATGAATTTTATTTCGATTCATATTGAGAGTGCCCCAGCCCCACCATCGCCGTCGTCCATCGTTGTGACGAGCGATGCACCTCAGTCGTGCATTCATTCTAGTGATGGGGTGGAATACAATATCGATCAGTTGACCTTTTCAATTATTCATTCAGTAATAAATAAAGTATGCATGATAAAAAATCGTGATTCTATTTTAACACACATGAATTATTTTTTAAAATAAAAAGGTATATAGAGTTACTTAGAGCATTAGTGAGTTAAGTAAATTACCGTGCTTTACAAAACTACGCGAAATTTATTTTTTCGTTTTACTTAAAACAAACTTCACCTTCATACTTTACATATTTCTCTGTGCTACCTCATTAAATTTCTTAAAAGTATTATGTTTAGAAACCAGCAATCCAGATTTCTCACAACTAATTTCACGGAAACATTTGTATGTGATGAGGCCTGAGGCGGTACACACATAATTTTTGCGCGACGATTCAATGCAGACTCGTGTAAGCGTGTACGCATATTTCAACGGCCGATCACCAGAATCTTCGTTTGGCATGCAGACGGCCACCTTCATTCTAAAGCAATAAACCCGTTAGAGGCGACGTAATGTGCATATTGGAGAACTGTATACTCTTAACTTAACAATTTGTCGTATGGTGCATTATTGGGATTGGAATGTTAAAAGTACTATGTCATATTTATTACTTTACTTTTTTTTAAATTATTTATTTATGAATATTTTTTTATACAATCTATTATTTAACTTACACTCAAATGCGCTTGATGAGCCCATACTTAGATTAGTACAAATGCACTCGGACGTAACGTTTTATTAAAACTTTAGGCCGACTGTGAGTTGAATGATGTTCAATTAATATGGTTCTGCCACTCTTATCAAGTGCAAAATATTAATCAATATTAAAAGTATCGATAAAAATGTGTATGTATTTTCCACCACTAGCCCGCAGGTGCCACTAGTCGGCAGCGAGCGGCGCAGTTCGACTTATGCATCTCTACTTAAAGTATAATATTACTTAGATATACATTCAAATTTTTACGACGATTTTAATATATGCTATAGAGATGTAAGTAACGGGATATTTAAATCTTGTTTATTGTTAATGTTTGTGTTTACATTTAAAAGTCAAAACAAATCTAAAATCTATTGTATATCTATAGATTTTTTTATGCCTTTCACATTAAGTCCGCCAATTGTATAAGTATTTTGTACTGATATAACAATAAAATAAAATAAATCTTATTTTTTTTATAGTAATTATTGCTGTTATTGCTATTTTTCAATAAACAAATAAATAAATATTAATAAAGGTTTTCTCTCTCATAATACGAACGAAGTCACCAGCACAGCTAGTTATAAATATACCTATAATATAAATGTTTCATCCTTGGCGTCTATTAAAAAAAAATTACAATCGTTCTTGATTGGATTCTAGTATAAAAACTAGTAAACCGGCACAATGTGTCACTATCCGGAACTGTTATTAGAAAATTCCTAAGGAATGAATCTATCTTCAATTAAAATTCCTTAGCCTTTAGTTTGCAAATATCTCAAGATATAATTATTTTTAATTACATACTAATAATGTATTTATCGTCAAATATTATTTTTAAAAGAACGAATTACTTTATCAACATTATTACTTTAATAACTTTAATATTATAAATGCGAAAGTCTGCTTGTCTGATTGTCTATATGTCTGTTACGCTTTCACGGCTAAACCGTTTAAAAAATTTTGAATGAATTTGGTATGGATGTAGTTAAGGACCAGGGATCAAAAATAGGCAGGCATATAATAAAGCTAGAGTCTGTTTGTTTGAACGATTATATCTACCGTTTTTTTTGCCTATGTATAAGTATATATATGTTGTTTGATTCTTGAAGGATGTATTACACATTAAAGACGGGAATTAGTAATTTGAAAAAAAATTGGAAAAAAAATAGTAAGGCCGCTTATATTCTAAGGTATAATCGAAGAGGATGTAACGAATCAAACGTAACGCTTTCTCGGTTGTATCCTAAGCCATTTAGGCCTAGCTTCGGAATCAGGGGCCCATATTTTCACTCTCTATGAGGTTCTCAATTGAGATATAAAATAAGTTTGACATTATTTAAAACTACCCCCTACCGGATTTAGTTCTTCGTTGTTAGTTCCAAACGTATATATGAGGAAATTAAGGAAATTCAGAGTATGATTTTATAGTAAGTATTTTATTTTGGTTTAGAGCTTAGTAAGTAGGAACTGAAGCACCGTGAAAAATAAAAATGCAGTACGTTTAAGAATAATATATTTTAAGGGAATTTTAAATTTATGTTTGGTCACAAAACGTGTGGTTTAAAAGATTAACGCCTAGTTTATTCAAATAATATTATGTCTTTTTCTTGAATAGTTGAAATCGATTCAATTTCAGCTTCAAAACAAAGCATGTTTCAGAAATTAAAATTACGTCCATATTAAAATTGGCGGGACTTTCTTGGCAGAACTTTGTTTGCCAAGTGTCGGTCAGTCAGAATGCACCGATTTAAATTCATGTATTCACCTGGATTCACTGAAATCACCCAACGTGACCGTTCTCTGCTGGGAACGGTTTTTACGTGTTTCCGAATGAACCATTATAAATCACTTTACCTTTACATTATTCCTATATAAGCTGAATCTTTCTCCAAAATAAACATTTTAAGTACTAAGCCGTTCATTTTTCGGTTTTATAAGAAAATTAAGGATTATATGTAAACGTTTTAAATTAAATGCACCTGGTAGAGATTTGGAATCTTTCTGTTTTTTTTTTAATTATTAAAACGTAAACTAACTAACTTTTGTAAAAACGTAAGTTTTTACAAAATGAATTTAATATAGCCATATAAATTTGTTTTTTTTTTCACATAAGTATCACAAAAAACACCGAAAAGCTCTTGATAGTAAGTTACACGTACATTGGATGTATCACATAAAAAGCTAAACAACTAATTTTGAAAAGATAAAGACAATGCCGATTGAAAATTCCAAATATCATCCGATGGTTAAAAACTGATCAGGGTTCAGGCCTCGTGAGGTTATGCGGATCTCCGGCACAGGAGACAGAAGTGGGTAGGAGATATGTGTAATTCTAACCTGCCGCCGAGCGTGCGAGTACTAGGAGCAGGAGTGGCAGCAGCGGCAGCCGCATGCTCCCACTAGAGGCGCATGCCGGCGCGTGCGGCGCCCGGCGCACGTGCTGGCGCGCCCACGTGCAACAAGTCCTCGCTGCACCGACCGCACGATACATCCGACGCCGTCCGCCGCCGGTGTTGCCCTATCGGAGAGTCGAGGCGGACTGGCGACTGGCGAGCGCGGTCAGCCGCGCCGGCCGAAGCGAAGCGACTGCAAGACCAGTGCAGCGGCGAAGGGTGTCGTCGACCGCGCCACGCGTCGGGGACGGCCTTCCGGCTCGCCGTCACTCCTCACGCACACACGTCTGCCCTCCATATGCTAACCTTTGCACTGCTGACAGCGATGTCACCTGTCCATTCTTCATTTATTCCCATAGGTAAAAAAAAAGGAATATGGATTTAATTTAATATTTAGTTAAATAAAACACTTTTTTAATATTTTCAATATACACCAAAAAGTCACACCTGATGTTAAGAATATATTTTCCATTTTAAAATTGACAAGATTTTTTTTATTTAAGGCTCTATTCTACGAAATATGGTGCTGTTTGATGGAATCGCACCTACCTTTATCCCAACCACATGAAAACATCTGATTATGGCTGACAGCCGATGGCAGATAGCAGAAAACAAAAAAAAAACAAAAAATTCTACGAAAATGTCAGGAGCTTCTATGTTTACGTTAAAACCTTTAGAGAAACCGAGAATTGTCAAAATAGGCTGTGTTAGTATTAAACACAATTTTTTCACAAAACTGAACAAGTTCACAAATCCAAGTCAATAAGAGAAACTGGTTCTAATTCAGCACGCAAGATTTGCGTATATGTTCTAAAAATATATTATATACATTGCTAATTTAAAATTACATAACGAATCGAGATTATCTTACGCAACGATGGATATTCGGAGTTAATCAGATTAAACCACGAGCTTAATAATGGCGTTGGATCAATGAACTTGATCTTGGTTAAGCGTTGAAGTCTTTTCAAGGGCGCTTATTACATGCCATTTGTAAAAAAACAAGTGGTCTCTTATACAGCAAAACACATACTTGGATATATTTAAAACGTGTCTGATTTGAAGCTCTATTGCTTCTGAATTTAAGATGAATATTTTGTAGGTATTGTAATCAGTAATGATAATGACATTGATTAAAATAAAATTGAAGATTGTCGGTTGGATTCTGGAAAGTGTCCTGTGCGCTGCTAATGATTTCCAAAATGCCCGGTAGCCGCGGCCACAAGGCTACAATTAGCGGTAATGGCTGGACGCAATCGCCAAGATTACACGTCTCGTATTTTAGGCGGGTACACAATTTTATGGCAGATTTTTTATACGTTTCGCAAATATTCTTGTTTTCTGTTTTTTTGGTCGTTATTTCGCTTCCCATTGGATCTCTCGATTGATTTGATGTTTGCATCTGATTACTTTTTTGGGACGAATTAAGTTTGGGACAAATATACAACAATCCCAACTGATGGCACATCATAATATTTATTTATATATACAAAAATACAAACATAGGATATAATGTAAAGGACGATAACTACAAAGGTTCTACTTATTTCAATAGATTTTTTTTCTAGTAGACCATTTAGAGCAGGGGTGTTACGAATATTCGCATCCGCATCCGCAAATGCCGAAAATTCTCATCAATCAATGCGGACTTTTTACGGATGCAGATTTACGAATTTTAAAGGTTAATCAATTAATAAAGGTTTTTAATAATGAAACTGGAAGCTTAAAATTCTGTTGTGTCACAAGTAAAACTAAAAACTTGTGTTATTTTGTTCTAAAAATATGAATCAATTATTAAAAAGTAAAAATTAAATTAATTTTCAGTTATGTATGTACTTAAAAATTTGAATAATTATCCTTTTAAAATCCCGAAATCCGCATCCGCATCGAAACCGCTTCTGCGGACATGTGCTTCTAATAATCCGCATCTAAATCCGCGGATGTCTACATTTTTGCATCAGTAACAATACCCTGCATAGACTATTATAACTTTTTGATTTTTTTTATCTGTCTGTATGTATGTATGATCACGCTTATCTCCGAAATCCTCTAGAGGAGTCTAGACCATTATAAATTACCAAATTTACTTGGGATCGTCATTTCATGTTAGCGTTTTCCATTCGACACGATTATGTGTATCGTCATGTTATATATTTTTTTAAACACATCCATCTACTTAACATCAACAATCAATGCCTAGGTCAAAAGAAGGACGATTGTTATACTAAATAAATAAATAAAAGCCTTTGATAAATGTGTATGTTTTTGAATAATCTCCTGCGCACAAAAACATGATCATATATAAGCACTAACTAATTGCACTTGACCTATAACTTGACAATATAAAATGATTCTTTAATATATTTTTTCTTAGAACATTAAGTTATGGGCCATATTTTCTGGGAACGTGCTATTTATATCTGTCTCAAGTTTGGGTACTTTTTGACTTTGCATTTTTAAAAGTCATTTTTTTTATTTGTAGAACATCAATAGAGCACAATGCGTACGTGGGTTTACTAAGACTACAACAGTTTTTATGTTACTGCTCATGACATGACGACATTGAGATTACTACTTATATTGTTGACAGATAGTCTATTGGGTACTATTATACTGTTCAAACATGTTAAGCAATTAGTGGAGCGACAAGACTCGCATGGGTCGCCATCGTCACAACTGATATTTTATTTAAAGAGTCAATTCTTCTGTAGGTCATTGATGAATGATGCGGATGATCGATAATTCATTAATTTAGTATCGCAATTCTAATAATAAATGAAACTCGGGCTCCGAAACAACCGATTGAAAGTGACAATACCAACTTCATTTCGTGTAGGTGACACAGTCAATCGACCATGCACACCCTGGTGTCAAAGTTCTTAGGAACCGCTTCCTAGCCTCCTGACGAGGTCTTTAAAATTACCTATAAATGTAGTGAATAATATGTAAGTACATCTATGTAGTCTCTACATTACATACAAACGCCCTGTGATTTAGTAAACGTAAAGTAGTAAAGGTATGTCCTTAGAAGAGAAATGTATAATTTTTTACATGCCTGCCAAGTATTGGTGGCAGCAGCTTTTATGGAATTCTTTAGGAATGTAATCCTAACTTCCTAACTGATATTATAAATGCGAAAGTGAGTTTGTTTGTTACGCTTTCACGCCCTATCCACTGCACCAATTTTCCTGAATTTTCTCATACACATAGAAGTGTTAAGAAGGACATAGGATACCTTTCATCCTGGGACAAAAGTACTGTTCCCGTGAGAAATTTACGTTTCCTAGTTAATTATAATTTACGAAACCTAGTTAATTATAATTTTTAAAGAAAGAATCAAATTCTAATAAGTGAGCTGTCAGAAACTCGAATTCAGACTTATCCCGACTACTTGGCAACCCTACTGTCACCTCGATTAAAGAAAATATCCTCAATCTCGGTCGGTGATACTGGTACTACCTCCATGACGAAAAGGCTAACACGCCTCTGCTTATCCGGAGGTTCTGGGTTTTATCTTCATTCAAGACAAGAGAAAATAGATTATTTCAAATTGTCCCGTGTCGGGAATTGGACTTTATAAACAATTACAGCTGAATGAATATATTTTATTCGTGACAAAGTTAAATAAATAGAAAATAGTATCTTTGAGTGAGCATCCTACATCATAAGCGTCGAACTTTTTCTGGGGCTCCACTAACTGTACTGTGTGTCTAATTTGTCCTTGCTTAATAATTAAATGCATACATATATTTGACAACCCTAGCGTCACCTCGGCCTATCCACTATTTCCTTGCCGAGGCCGGCGTGCCCCGTTCACTATTAACTACCACACCACTCAATACCGTCATTAACAAATTCCAAGACTGACTTGATATGCAGCCAAGCCATGCCAAGAATTTGGTCGACACACAAAGTACTTGTAGTACTTGTTTACCTCGCTAATGGAATACCGTTTGAAATGTATCTCATTATCACAATGCACGCTTTTTAACTTCTTATGAGGAGGAGAATCTCGATAAGTTTGTACGATTCATAAAGTTGCGACGAGCGCCGATGGTTTTGGATTGGTCGCCACTATACCTTTAGCTCCTCCGTGGTATGGAAGGCAAGTTTAGCCGTTGTGTGAGATGCTTTAGGCAGCCTGAAAAATCTGACTGTGTCACACCCGGATCATACTCCCATTCGTCTAGAAATACGGTCTGATCTGGTTGGAACCAAATGCGTATTGTAGGTAAAATATTTTCCGAAGATGGGAAGAACCCATTCCATTCATTATTTTAATCAGGAAATAAGAAAAGCCTCATATTATTTGTGGTATCGTTCATAATGTCAGAGTAAACAGGGTATGTCATAACTGTTAATTCATATGTAAGGAGACAACATTTAATTATTTTCTTGGCACACCGGTGTGATGTTTATAATAAGATCCAGGAAGCCGCTGCTAACAATTTCTTCTTAGATGTTTGTAGGTACCTACTCATAGTAAGCAAAAGCTATTTATTTTTGAGTATACACTTATACAAACAGCTTCCCAAGGCTCAGTTTTCGATTCTATGGGAATCTTAGGATCTCCGTTCGTAGCTGACATTTTCTTCAGAGCCCTAGGTACGCTTAAATTTTGGTCCTGATTCTGACCCACTATCCATTTTACAGCGAAACCAGACCAATTGGAAAATGGTCAGGTTTCAACTGTTCGTAACTGACGTCTTAAACTGCCTACCGGGTAGTTATAATTTTTCATATTTTAGAGATTTTGTATTTACTACTTGAGTGAGCGAAGCAGTGACCTTACTTTTTATATAAATTAAAATGGTCTGCTTGTAGTAATAGTTGTAGTCTTTGCTATTACTAAAATAAAAAATAACAATAAATTAAACCCTTGTTTTTGTAATCTCAAGACAGATTGGATATATAAAATCTAATAACCGATGGGCAGGAGTTATAGAGGGAGAAACAGTGGTCAATTTCAATGCAACGTTATCCAGATGTTATCAAACACTGTTTGAAAAATAAGGAGTGTACAGAAGCATAGTACTATTAAGTATTCTGTTTCAGAAGGATAGATTTTAATTCAATCCCAGACGATTCTCTTCATGATTCCCTGTAAGAGCCTAATCTTATATAACTACTATGTCAATAATTTGAAATACTATGATGGAACTAATAGTTTTATAATTATAGAACACGCCAACCGAACAATGTTGCCAAACCGACCTGATTTAGAGCTGATAAACCTGGTGACACGCCGCCCGCCATACAATTTACGCCATAATTTCAGCTTCTTGTAAATTTCGAACCTACGTATTTTATTTAACTTTAATACTACCATTACCACTACCCGTCTTATATTTTTTTTTACAAAATATGGTAGCAATAAACAAAGCAAACAAATAAGATTAGAGTACACAATAATTTTTAAAATTTCCTTTAATATTGAGCGCTCTGCTGACAGGTTCTATAAAAAGGAGGATGGAAGATTCAAACAATTCATTTTGTTATGAAATTCATTCGTAATTACATACAAGATGAATTGTTTTAATTTTCCCTCGGGTCATTATGATAACAATTCTCTACACTCTTTATTTTGTGCTGTATCTCTCTCTACTATGCAAACCGACATCCAATTAACTACGAGCGATGATATTCATACAAGCTGATATATTACCCTAGCGTAACATTTATCATGGCTTCCGTGCTACATTATTAATTAATAAGGACTGGACATAAGGAGGATATTCCACCTGTTAAGCAGCTTCCAGTAGATATGTATGTTAAGTTACTGGGATCAGTGGCAATACGAAAGCGGAAACCATAGCCTAGGTAAGGTTTCTTCATAATAATCTTGCACTAGTAAGGCCACAGAACTACGACTATGGTAAAGCAATGCCCAAAATAAGTCCCAAAATAAGGCTTCTAGGTGGAGCAGTACCTAGGTAGGACATAATGTTCTTACCGCCTAAAGACCCAGTTGATATCTGTACTACCGTCTGACTCTCATTCTCTTTAAGTAGTTAGGCTAGAAGAAGTTAGTTAAGTAAAGGGCTATTAAGCGGGAAATATGAGTTATATTTTGTGCATTGCCATATTCAGGTTTAAAATTCTTAAATGCTGATGGTTAATAAAAATATTAGAGGTGGACTAGCCCCCATCATCATGTCGTGTAGGTGATACGGTCAATCGACCATACACACCCCTCGACGTGGTTTCTTTAACTACTACAAGATTGCAGCCGGGACCATCCGCCAGAATAAAAATAATAATATATTTACTACAAGTAGAACGCTAATTTACCATTTCCTTCTAAAGGTTACAAAACTAGGTACGATTTTATATACCTCCATTAGAATGGGATTTTGGAGCCCATCAGATCTATTATAATTAATAATGAGTAAATTAATTTTTTTTAGAGTTTTGGGAGCATATTCGTAGAGCGAAAGGGCATCATCTCGTTGGAGCTGAGGATTATGACTGGCTGACTTGTCGTTTAAATCCTTGAAATAATTGCTACTTTCACAAGTTTTCTTTTGAAAGCAGCCCTTCCTTCTCTCTTTACGTCGTTAACAACAAATTTTGTAAATTGCAGTCAATTTAAACAGCTTTCTACTACACCGATCTAGTATTACTAGTCAGATTGTCTATACGCTCTTGAAGTTAAAAGCAAACAAGCTAGCTTCTAAACAATAATGTTTTCGGTCTAGGTTTGATTCATCTATTTATAAAAACTCTATTATTCCAGAAGTGCAAATTGGCGGACTTAATGCTAAGAACATTCTCTACCAGTGAACCATTTTGAGTAACAGAAAATCTGTGCAGTGCAAAAAAATACTTAAGTACAATAAAAAAAAGAAAAGTTTATAGGTTTATCTGAAAATTATTATCTAAATTAACCTTATGAAGTAGTGGATCAATATGATCTTGAATTATCCCTAAAAAGTTATTTCAATATTGCAGTTCCAAAACTTCCAAACAATAATAGAAACAATGACATCGTTTCTAAAACCGTCTGTCTGTCTGTACACGATGTGTTAGCGCATGTTGGTCGTGCATCAGCAGACACGCTCGCAGACGATCATTATGTCATCGTGTCTAGACGAGACTGGCAAACAGACCGACATGTTTACCAACTAAACTACACGTTCCAGCGTGAGCTTTTATTTAAATAAGATAGGTTGGTAAATAAACACATATTCATGCAAAAGAAAATGATCTATATTTTTTGGAACTCATAGATTGCAAAACCAGGAATATGAGGCGGAATTAACAGACTAAACCCAGATGGAGGTTTTGTCATATAATCAGACAGGACCACACACAGATAAGGACTATAAAATCAAAACGAATGTCGCCCTAAATTAAGTTGCAGATTGCTGATAATATAACATGTGAATGTGAAACTATTTATTTTTTACTTTTCATGTACAGTCGGGGGCACATAAACCTGACATCCAATTAACTACGAGCGATGATATTCATACAAGCTGATATATTACCCTAGCGTAACATTTATCATGGCTTCCGTGCTACATTATTAATTAATAAGGACTGGACATAAGGAGGATATTCCACCTGTTAAGCAGCTTCCAGTAGATATGTAGTTAAGTTAAGTTACTGGGATCAGTGGCAATACGAAAGCGGAAACCATAGCCTAGGTAAGGTTTCTTCATAATAATCTTGCACTAGTAAGGCCACAGAACTACGACTATGGTAAAGCAAAGCCCAAAATAAGTCCCAAAATAAGGCTTCTAGGTGGAGCAGTACCTAGGTAGGACATAATGTTCTTACCGCCTAAAGACCCAGTTGATATCTGTACTACCGTCTGACTCTCATTCTCTTTAAGAAGTTAGGCTAGAAGAAGTTACAGAACAGTACACAGAAAACTAAACAAGAAAAAAACATAGTAATAGAGAACATAATTACAAGGTGCTGCTTCTTCTAAAGAAATCTATTCCCGAGAGGAAACGAGAAGAAAATGTTGAATGATATAATCAAGTAAAACCTTTTAAATGTATGTAGGTATTTATTTATGCGTAGAGAATTAATTATGTTAAGACAGCTCCTTCCATTGTTTATATGGCTTTAAACGACGTGCAGCGCGACTGACTCTACCATGAGATTTTGTAAATGTATAAGTTATTGACTGCGTCAGAATATTTGTATGGAAATTGGGAATTATTAGAAAATTTACTATTTTATTAAGCCAGGGACGAGGTACAATACCGGAACCTCCACAATGTCTTCCCGTCCAAAATACCTCAGTGCCTTAAAACTAAGGTCTTCAACTAGTACGTGTTACCAGTGATGATATATGGGTCCGAAACGTGTTCCCTGACTATGGGCCTCATAAGAAAGCTCAAAGTCGCCCAAAGAGCTATGGAGCGAGCTTTGTTTATTTTCAAAGGGAGAGCTATGCTGGATGTTTCCCTACGAGACCTAATCAGAAATGGGGACATCCGTAGGAGAAAGAACAAAGGTTGTCGACATAGCCCAGCGGATTAGCTCTTTGAAATGGCAGTGGGCGGGGCACATAGCATGAAAAACCGATGGTCAATGGGGCAGAATCAATGAGGAATTTCTTTAAGGGGAAGTACCCTTTTACCTAATATCAATGTAGAGTCAGCTGAGTGTCTGCCAATATTTGTAAAAATCCACCGTTACACTTAATCGGTGTGGTCTAGTCGAACTTCGGAATTTGTCAGGATCGAGGCAAGCTAATTTACCTCTATTCCTATCGAATAGAGAATCATATAGATAAGCAAATTTGCTATTGATTGTCCAAGCAATCAAGATTTTAATCCATCATTATCTAAAATCGCGATAGGTACAAACAACTCTAGACCTAAGTATAGTGTCAAATTATAGCAATGTGGTCCGTGACTCACTGTCTGGGAAGCCTAAACTTACGAACACTTTTTGTTGTGTTTTATTGCGATTCATGAATGGGCCGATATGGAGTGCGTGAACGTGTTTTTGGTTTGTGGTTCAGTGTGTGTGAAAAGCAAAAAAATACTTAAAATATTTCTTCAGCTACTAGAACGAACCATATCTACTTCTTCACCATCATCATCATCATCGTTTCGGCCGAAGGCTGTCCAGAATTAGACATAGGCTTCCCCAAGGATTTCCAAAATGACCGGTTTGAAGTGGCCTGCATCTAGCGCCTGCTTGCTTCAAAAGATTCTTCTTCAAAAGAGTTGAAATAATCTTATCATCATGTCACCATTTTTTCATTCCAAGTCCTCCAAGCTCCAAAAATTAGGTTCTATATCTACTGCGATAAATCTATGTTGTTCTCAATTTCTGGTCAAAGACTTAGTCCAAAGGCAGGGTGATATTTTTTTAGCCTGCCTACACAACGGACAAGTTGAGTTTTAGAACTTCTTCACAAAGGAAAAAAAAACACAGTAAAGCTAACAAAAAGTGTTTAAAATTAAATACATCTCGTATTTAATTTTAAAAGCCACGTAAAATAGTTGAACCCCAAATATGACAACCAGAAAATTACAAAAAGAAGTCACCTTCAGAGGTTGCGCATTTCTTGACATCATCATTAACTCATATTTGATTGGCGTACAGATTTTATCATATATTTGAGGACATGTTGAATTTGACTTTATATGAATATAGAGGGAAGAGCGTCTGCTCTTCCCTCTAAGAAGAAGAGGAAAGACGCATAGATGATTATGTTATTCTAACTGTCTAGTTAGAATAACATAATCATCTATGCGTCTTTCCAGTTACATCATACCCTACGCCCGCGAGGTACCTACACTGAATGTAACATCTTATTATTTTACCTTATTTTTAATAATCTCCAGTCTATAATTAACGTTATCAGTCAAGTATGCGGTCACCATAAACTATTTACACAAGTGATATCTTGATTGATAGAGGTTATCAATAATTTAACTACCTCTCACCCTTAAAACCAGAACACAACAATGCAAGCACTGCTGTTTGGCGGCAGAAATATAGTTGCGAGTGAGCTACCCAAGCAGATGACCTTTGTATTATGATCTACCTCTGCAAAAGTTTCAAGAAAATTTCTTCTTTTTCTTCATTGGTCCTTCACTGCTGAGGATCGTGACCACATATGGGTTTCCTAGTTGCTGGAGGCTTTTTCCTAGCGCGTTTAATTCAATTTAGATTAAAGAATTTAGATTTTATTCAAACCATCCATTGAAAGAAAGTGGTGTATTCTTAAATACCGGATACCTCATACATAAGTATTTAAATTTGCAATTAAGGATCGATGGGCATTTATTTGATGGCCCCTAAGTTGCTGGACCCTAAAAGTATTAATGCCAGGTTAAATATCTCGATTATTATGTAAACGTCGGTTTTTTGCGGACATAACTCAGCGAGATTGCAGCCTACATCGATTTAGAAGCCAATAAATAACGAAAATTAACAAATAGATTACACATCGCTAAGAAAAAACAAATTGTTATTGTAATTTATGATCCGAATAATCACACGTTTAATGTGTTATGTAGAATAATTTGCGGTAAGGCTACGGTCACACTGTAGTTTTAGATTATAATATTTTGCAGTTTCATTTCGGTTAGTTCGGACGAAATCACCCTTTTCATATCAAATATGTAAAGTATCATAGAGACTATATAGAATCTAGGTAGAATGGTTATAACACTGATAAAAAGAGGTAAGCAATCAATTCAATAATTGTCAAAATTGCACAATTTCTGTATATGTACCTACCTATGTTAGCATATGTCAGATTATAGTTATAAAAATTATTATGATAAAATTGTATCAGTAGCTAAACAAGTTTTTTTTTTTACCTTACAGCGTAATTCTAAAATATGCCAATCAATATAAATAGCCCATAGGCTTCTGTAACAACTTACCATGATGACATTCTGTTTGCCAACTGAATTGCATAAATACAAATTACCTAATAGATAATTTTGAACAAAGAATAATATATAAACTGCCTGTGCAAGACGGGATGCACAGTAACTAATTCCACTATGATTTGGAAGTAGGTTGTCTTTTTTTTTATTTATTCTTTTAAATTGTAAAAAAGTTACGCAATTATTCGGAATCCGTCAAGATCGCGATCAGCAATGACAAAGTACGGACTACCGTTACAGCCTACGCACTACTGCTTGCTACTGCTGAGGGGACGGGCTCGGCAGGACTTGACAACGGTAATAGACGCTCTGCATACTTCTTATAGTGTTAATAGTATTATGAATGTCTCGCTTTTGTTAGCGTAACCTCGTTTTGTGGATGGGTTCGATAGCATAGTGAAAATACTTATCTTGAGTACACTTGTTTACAACTTATGAATTTAATAGCTATTGACAGTATGTTTAGGCGACTGATATACACCTGCATCTATTATTTTTTAACTTGTTTTGTATTTCATCATTTATATTGCCTATAATGAACTCTCTATCCAGTAAATAAATAAATCATCATCAGCTTTCTACTTCCTACTTCCAATTTCTCATTCTTGAACCAAGATCAGCTTTCTACTTCCTACTTCGAATTTCTCATTCTTGGTTCAAGAATGAGAAATTGGAAGTAGGAAGTAGAAAGCTGATGACGATTTATTTATTTACTGGATAGAGAGTTCATTATAGGCATATCGCATATTATTTGTAAAAGAACCTATTTATACTAAGTTATTTTAATTCACTATTGCATTTCCAAGTGTATGATATCGCTTCGAAGCTCATGATCTGTGTGAAAAAGAAAATAATTCTTTCCCACTTCTCTTCTCCATCATTGGTATTAAAATTATTGTTTTAAAAGTCTTATGGGGATCGTCCATAACCAGTGGTATTTAATATGATCTTGACAACTCCAATTTGTTTGTCACCTTGCTAAACACAAAGCTGGGCATGGGCCTTCTCTATAAAACCGGTTAAAAGCGGCTACAATATCATAAATTTTAAGAGCAGTAGTTTTTATATGCTGCTCACAGAATAAATTGATTGTTTCACAGCTCCACTATTCAAATTGATTTAACGGCTCCTGAACGTTGGAAAACCGTGTCTCGGAAAAGACAAAAGAAGCAAAAAAAGGTCGTCCAGCAATAAGACGGGTGGCTTACGTCGTAAAATGGATATAAACTGCAAATACCGAATAATAATCAAGGAAATGATCAAATGTGCTATTGAAAAATAATCCCATGAACAAAACTGAAAATCTTGAACAAAACCTTCACGAATAAACTCAAGTACCTACATTATGAGGCGATTAAGGAATCGATAGCAGTACAAAAAACGCGAAGTATCGCTTACTTATAACCACTAATGAAAACCGCGATGTCTATTTATAAAACAATGAGTTGTGAGAAACCCATAACAAAGGAGAAAATTTTGTAAATAAAAGTTCCCCAGCAGCAGACGGATTTCCACGATTCTCGGATTCATAGAACGAGCAAAAGAAACATATCGAGTGACATGTCGTTCAGTTGAGTCCTACACGTGTCGCCGGCTTTATTCTAAGAATCAAGTTTTCTAGACTGAGGAAGAGTTCTCCATTTCAAAGACATGGAAGCTGGTTCAATAGATTTGTATTGAATGATAAATTGCCGTTGTATCACGGTCTATTCAACGTTATTGGAATGTAGTTAGATAGGTAAGTACTTACCTACTTACAAATAGAATACATAAGTGGCGGCATAGATATCCGTACTTGACTAAAAGTGGGTAATTCTAAATAGATGACAGTCTAGATATAACTTAAAAACACTTGGTAAGTAAGACGTGCCTTTTTAGCCATCTATTTTTGGACTAATTAAGACCACGACTATTCGGTAGTCGTGGTCTAAAAATCAGTCCCACTTTACCTAATAGAATATCAATGTAAATATCTTCTTTTTACCTCATCCCACATTATCTTTCCGCTTAGAAACGAAATAATGGAGATTATTACATAAAGAAAAAATGAATAAGTCACATAAGTATAGTAATTTGTCGCCGATGTTATTATTCCGGCTGGTCTTGCTTGAGCAATCAAACGTCTTTGTGTTCGTCTAGGCCTAATGTCTATGTGGACTCTACCTACGTACTTTGTAATTTGAGAATCCATCCTGTATGCGGATGTGCGAAGAGTTCACACGGTAGATGTGGCTTGAGGGAATTAATATATTTTAACGAACTGTCAAATTTTAAAAGTGTTTTGTTATTTTTGAAAGTGGAAATCTCTAGCTTACCCCTGGGAGACAGGCGTAATGATGTGTTCATTAAGGTATAAAAAAGTCAAATTTTATATATATTTCAAATCCAAATATTTTGTAAATTTTGCGTTTTATTAGTTAGTTGGGACTTGTTGTTTGGTTCTGTTATATAGCGCTTTATCTCTGCACTGAATTTTGTATAACATATTATAGTTAGTAGTTCGAAGAAAGTAACAAACATTCAGACCGGTACATAATATTTAAATTACAAATCTAATTTAATTTCATATGAATTAGTGACCAACAGTAGTTAAATATTTTTTATGTTTACATTATATAATATAATTAATATTGTGAAAGGCAGGTGAAATCGTTGTTCCCTTTATTCTAGAAGGTAAAAAAAAACCAACGGGCTACCTGATAAAAAGCGGTCACCGTAGTTTAGAGATGAAGCGCGGTGATGCCTTGCAGGGTCGCCATGTAGAGATGAGTATTTATACGATAATAACAATTATACGATATAAATAACTAATGACCTTATGACTATCTACCACCACACTATAGTAACCTTTTAAACGTCTTCTACACCAGAAGTCTCATGACCGCGTTGCCTATATTGAAGACATTTCAGCTAAAGTTCATCACCGTAAAAAATCAGACATCAGCCTCTGAACTGTGTACGGAACCCCAAAAAAGACAATGAAAGCGCCACCTGCGAGCATACGGCCGCTTCGCAGCTCAGTGAGTGGGCAGTGGCAGTCAGACATGCATTTACCGCGACCGCCGGCCCGAAACGTGATCCCGCAAATCTGAATGGCCTGTCTAGACGCCGGTGGCCATGTCTAGCCTGTATAGATCCTCCACCAATTATCTGGCCGGTAGCCGGTACACATGGTGTATCCAGTAGCTGTAATTAAAAGCTATATTTCAGCGTGACTGGTAATTGATTTTGAATTGGTTTATGGTATATTTGTTTTCAAGTTTTATCAGCACTTATACTATCAGCAATATCTGCTATTTTTTTTTATAATATATAGTGAATTAGCGTAAGCATTCCAGAGGGAATTTTAGAGAATCGGTTTTTACTTGTTTCCTCTCCTACCTATACTTTATTAAGTAAGTGGGCCACTGCTCAATCAAACTATACCATTTTACCATAACACTCAGATGTAAGGTGGCCTAAACCTAACTAACTTTTCTATGTGGCCTGTAAGTACATGTCAAATTTTAAGACCGTAAATAACTTTTACTTACTCCATTGAGTGAGTGAGAGAACCAAACTAACAAAGCACTTGGATTTTCGCATTTATGTATAGGATCAAAATGCACTCTATATTGACGCTCTGCTCAAATCTTATAATTTTGATATTAGCTCTACATGTTGCTCGACTTGAAGAACAGCTTTTCGCTGATTACATTTATTGCAATAACGTTTAAGTAATAAAAATAAATATATAATTACGCATTTTTAATAGCATGATAGCCAGACGTGTTGTAAATCAGGCAGACGTTCGAGGTTTATTTATTCGTTGATTCCGAGCCGGCTACTTGACCACGCAGCTATTACTGTACTGTAAACAGTCCGAGGTGGCAGACGGTCAGCCCGCCAGACTGACCAAGAAAAAGTGCCGGACGCACTGGTAAAAAGTTGCGCCGACGCGGATGCGAAAAAAACTAGTTTCACCCGGCGGGTCCCGCTGCAACGGGCAGACGGTTGCGTATTGCCATACTTATCAGTAAATATAGATTGCTAGTACTGATTCGATGTTTGTTAGCTCCTATATAGAAATTAATATATTGAAAAAATGAAAAGCCACAGTTATATAGAAAGGAATCAAAAGTACCCACGGCAAAACCTGTTGAGTATGGTAGTTGTGCCTTATTATTACGTCAGAAAGAAAGCCAGGTTGTATTGTAATATATTGAAATCCGTTAAGACGTTTGGTCTCTATAGGGTGACAAAAAAATAGATCATATAAATATAGACCTACTCACAAAAATACCTTCAGAAAACTTGTCAGTTTTTCGGACAGTAGATTATATATAACAAACTTTGAATGTCGCGATTAGTTGATTAGTAGCTTACTATTATTAGCTTATTTGTGTACTGACTCGTATTTTGGAATTTTTGTCAGAGGGGAAGTTTTATAATCTGTCCAAAACTATATTGTACAAATATTACGTTCATGAAATGCAATACATCTATCTGACAGAAAAACCCTTTATTCGCATAATATCGGATTCTCAAAATATAAATATTAGATTAACAAAATAGCAGATTCTCCATACGGCCGGATAGATGATATGAAAAGGCTTGTCTACAGACAATTCGGACAATAGAGACACTACAGTAAGTACAAGTACTCTACAGTTGCTCTACAAAGATGACCAATGCTGTAGTTCTGTTGCTAAAATAAGAGTTTCTCATTGTTTATGAACATGTCTTTAGTTTCGCATAATCGTCATCTGTATAAATGTAATAAAGCTGGGTATTTGGTTAAATGTCCTTTACTCTGGAAAAGACGGATTTAAAATTAAAACACATCAGCCGAGTGAAACCGCAGGGAACAGCATGTAATTTTATTAAACCTGATTAAATCCTATTTCGAATACTGGATACCTGATTTATTTTCTGTAAATTGCGTCTATTCACACAAACTAGGTTGCTTACTGGACTACTAATAAGCCTATATTTACGACAGTACCCCAAATAGTAGCAGTAACGAACTTGATTCCATTCGGTATAACTGAGACTAAAACCACCACGGTTACATTTCACAAAATAACACCTTTTATACCTAATTACATAGATTAAAAAATTTGCCTCGCGCGCGCGATTCCTAATTCTATGCCTTATTATATAAGCTGTTTCTAACACCTTTATCAACGGGTACTGACATTGCAGAGCGCATCGTTATACATATATTTTTACCAATAAAGATATAACAATTAAACAAAAAAATAATTTACCGTCGTCAGTTTAAAATGGTTAGTGTCGGGTCGTTCAAAAAGCAGACTAGCAAGAAGTCGCGCAAAATGGAATAACGAAGAACTCTCATGTCGAAGGCCAAGATCCGATTCGATTGCTTAGTTATCGCAGAAAGTAAATAAATCATGGTAATTGATTAAACTTTATTGCACTATGCTTCAGAACCCAAGCGGTCAATGGTGGGCGCGTAATAGTTCTGTTTTTCTCTCCGGTGGATGAGGAATTAAGACAACATATGGAAGTCATATATCTTCTTAATTTCACATTATGTGATATAAGGCATATTAGTGAAGGGTTGTAATGAAGGGTGTGTGTTCTGAAGGTCGGGCCGCAGACGCGTCCCGCGGGACTCGTAGCGTTGTCTGCGCCGCGACCTTGTAACGCACCTGTTGAGCTCCAGCCTTTAAAGGTTACCTTATACCAACTGTGCCTTTTTTATAATGGAGCTAAATTTTACAACGGCTGAAGCCAATAAGGTTTTAAAACAAATTTAATCTTATTTATCTGTCTTCACGTCTGTTATTTTTATGCAATCTTTATAGACTCTATCGAAATATATAGCTCAGTGATGCATGGGTGGCTATATAACGCTGGTGGATATTAAGCAACTCAATTTATGGTCACGACTTGCATTGGTCGCCGCTCCACTACAAGTGGCATCTTTTATGAGGTCTTCTGCTAGTATGGTGGTAATTGCACGGTTTTTCAGTTACTATCTCATAGACTTTAGTAATGGGTGCCGACTATTCCGACTAATAACAAACTCCAAAAAAGGCAAGAAGTATGCGATCGGCTAATCAAAAACTAAAAGAATTCCTTGCCCCATACTTGCAACAAAATTACAGACAATGAACGAAAAATATAGTACCAAAATCAAGATAGTTGATATCTAGTATAGTTATTTATTTATTTTGATCCATAAAATACAGACAAAACTATTAAATTGTATTTTTTCTTTTATTGCAAAAAGCTTAATTTCTATCTACTTGAAACTCAAGTAAAGGTAAATTTAAACACACGATTAAGCATAGGATAAAGCAAGCACCTGTATCTATACGAAAAAGGATAAAAGATCTTATATTTCCCACCCGGACCTGCCTGCCCTTGATTGTTCCACCTGTTGTTAAAACAAGTAGTATTAAATTCGAAGGTCAGGCGGCTGGCGGCTGGGCAGACGTGCTCGGCGCTCCCAAGGGATGCGTAACGTCGGCGCCGTCCTTCGGCTCACAACCGGCATAGAGCAATCGGAAACAGAGGAATTACAATCACTATCACTACATCACTATCACTACATAGTATAAAACAAAGTCGCTTTCTCTGTCCCTATGTCCCTTTGTATGCTTAAATCTTTAAAACTATGCAACGGATTTTGATGCGTTTTTTTTAAATAGATAGTGATTCAAGAGGAAGGTTTTTATGCCTATACATATTAGTATAAAATATCCATCCATGCAACCAGTATTATAAATGCGAAAGTGTGTTTGTATATTTGTTTGTTTATTTATTTGTTACCTTTTCACGTCACATCTACTGAACCAATCTTCCTGCTCTCCCTTCCGCATACACATAGCTAGGAGTATTGAAAAAGACATAGGGTACCTTTCGGGACAGGACGGACTTTAAGGACATAGGTAAATATAATTAGAAACATCACAATGTCATCAAATAAAAATTAATTATAATGTCCCATTCCATATATTAATCTCAGCTCAATGTAGTCTTGAATCTACTTAATAAAAAAATGCGGCCTTATGAATGGTTCTTTTAAATCAATGTTGCTTATTATTTCTATTAAACTCAACTGTTTCTTTATAGACATTACAAACAAAATTTAAAGAATTGTAACACTTAAAGCACTTGCCTAAAACAATTGTCAATAAAAAACTCAAATGAAAATGTAGAGCTTGTATAATTTAAAAATAACAAAGATCAAGAAAAGGCACATGACGCGTGAGAAAACAAACAATGTTTTACAAGATACAAACATACATGTTGACTCTGTGTCATGCTTACTCTGTGCAGGAATCATCCGCAGAGGAAAGTAAACAGAAGAGGTCGCGTCCTACACCATTTAATGTTTTATCCACAGATAAGTTTTATCGGCTAAATGCGGGAGAACTCCACATCAGCCTGGGAACAACTGCTAACCTTCCCTTATCGAATTCTACATATCAAAAATTCTCGGTCATCAAATAATCTCTAACCTCTCAAATTAAACAAAACTGTCTAAATGCAACAGTCGATGCTGAACCCAATTATACACGTAGCTTTAAAAATTCCTTTTTTCAATATGTGGAATCAAAGTTAAGGGAAGGGGATATAAGAGGTGCATCTAGACTATTATTTAGTAGTGATGTGGTGGCGCCATTTACTCCTGAAACTCTGACGAGTCTAAAGAGTAAACACCCGGCGCCCTCTGATGATCTTTCTTTTCCAGATCCTCCTGATGATTATTCAGAGCATCTGGTTACTACAGCCCAGGATATTTTGTCAGCCGTTTGCTCCTTTAGGAGTGGCTCTGCAGGCGGCCTAGATGCTTTGACTCCCCAACACTTAAAAGACCTTACGTGTCCGAGTGCCGGAGCAGCTGGCGGAGCACTCCTGGGGGAGCTTACGAACCTGGTGAATCTTATGCTCTCCGGCAACGCAAATGAAAATATCATTGATATTTTATACGGAGTTTATGCGCCTTAAAAAAGAAGGATGGCGGCATCCGTCCCATCGCCGTGGGATGCACCTATCGTCGTCTGGCAGCCAAAATTTGTTGCAAATTTTACAGTCCCGAACTGGCAGAAAAATTCCAGCCTATTCAATTGGGTTTTGGGTGTAATGGGGGCTGTGAGGCTGCCATTCACGCTCTTTCCACCTACCTTGGCTGTGGTAATAGCAAGGTCATCATGAAGGTTGACTTAAAGAATGCCTTTAACTCAGTGAGCAGGGATACTTTGTTGACCCAAGCAAAATTAGAAACACCCAAAATTTTCAAATTTCTTTGGCAGTGCTATAGAAAACCATCAAAACTATTATACAAGGACAACGTTTTAGAATCATCAGTTGGATGTCAACAGGGTGATCCTCTTGGACCAATCATTTTTAGTTTAGCTAAACACCCTATTATTAGAAAACTAAATTCAAAATTTAACATCTGGTATCTGGATGATGGAACCCTCGGAGATAATCTCGATACAGTTTTAAAAGATTTGGCATTTTTAAAAGAGGAATTTAAAAAAATTGGTTTGGAATTTAATACAAGTAAATGTGAAATTCTATTTGATAATATTAATGATACACAATCAGCATTATCTAAATTTAATATTTTGGCACCTAATATAAAAATTATTGAAAGAAAATCTTTTCGCCTCCTCGGCTAAATTAAACACTTTTCGGCTGCAGCTTCATATGGTGTTTCTATCCTATGTAAGAAATAGTCATATGCAAAAGTTGCAGGCACTCTGACTTCCGAAAATACTATGAACGTTTTTTTAAAAAGACATATGAAACTTAGATATTTATAAAAATATCCTTTATTTTTCAATCCAGGTTTAGAAACTGCGTAATATGTTTAACTCCTCTCGGCAACGTTGGTTTTATTTGAGTTGAGGTTCGCGTATTGTATATTTTCTTTAGTTGAGATGAGGCGGTAAATCCAAAATGTTACTAATTTTGTATCGAGTATAACAAGGATACACTCAATGCCAAAAATTCACGTTAGTGTTAGTGAAAGCAGCTATTTTGCTTAAAAACATGATATCAGAATGCTTTTGTAACGTTCTTTAGAATATAACGCAGACTGTTTGGCCTTGATTTATAATTCGTAGGTACATGGTAAAGTAAATTAGTAAACAGATGTAAATGCCCTGGAGTCGAGCCTAGGTGTACAATGTAGACAGTACGGAAACAAAGCCCAATTTTCTATGTAAGTGGTAATAAGTACTGACTTTAGGTACTGACCAACCTGCATTGTCAAACAGAAAAGTTGAAAAAGAATCATGTTAGGAATAACCTTTATTTACCTCGTACATATGTAAGCGCCTAAGAAGCACATTATCTTTCGAAGAGGATAGCATTGTTTCTCTTATAAGAGTTTTGACGCAGCATGATAAGAACTTTGTTGCTGAAGTTATTGTTGTTTGTTATAATAATGAATCTGCTATGTTCCCAAAAAATTACGCAAATTAGGCTAGAAACTTTTCTTCTGTATTGCAAGTATTTTATGGTACGGGTTGGTCAGGAAGCCAGGCAGACGGCGGGTCCGCAGCATGGGTAACGAGGCGCCACCTGTCGGGGTCGTCGCGACCTTCATTCGACACCCTTTGTGGACGAAATTGTTCTAATGAATTAGTTATAGATTCAGACAAAATCAAATGGTTTTGACAAATTTATGCCGCGTCACCGCTAGTTGGATTTAGATGGGAGATAGTTCAAGATGAAAAATGATCTTTTTCTGATGGACCTGGGTCTTGAATGTTTATCTATATATAATATATATATATATATTTGTTATAAAGTAAGTAAGTAAGTCTCGAACTTACTTTGGGGCTAACTCAATCTGTGTGATTTGTCCCTATATATTTTTTTTTTTTTTTATTATAGATGAATTTAGTAAAAAACAAGTAAAAATAATTTTCTGTAAAAGACATAAGTTATTAGGAACTAAGCTAATTCTATGGTAAAAGAGCACTAGTTTTATACCTGTATCTTGTTGGTACTACGAATATTATTAATTATCTTTTATGCGCCTGTAGCTGTAGGTAACGGTTCGTGCAATGCAAGTAAATAGCTCTGTCTAACCGTGGAAAATGTTTTTATTTCTTAATTTCAGTAACAACAGATTTTGTAAATAGATGGCAACTGTTACGAAATATATAAAAAAATCCATAATATGAATGTCATGCACAAATTGCACATCCGTAAATGGAAAAGCCAAAGTCAGTTCTCGGAAATTAATCATTTTTGGAGTTTTTATGGTCACTTTATCAAGGGTGAGGTGTTGAAACTCAAAAAATGCGCTGGTCATTTACTTGTATGAGTAACATAAGAATCCTTCTTCGAAGCCATTTGTCGGACGTCTCTCGCATGTATTTATGAGATAAATAGTTAATTAATAAATGCCTCGTGTCTATAGTCAATCGTTTTCGTATAAAAATCAATGTTTACAGCCACTTGATAGTACATACACACTTCGTTTCTCGTTTTTGAAATGGCTGATGCATATTTCGTAACGCTTCATGTAAGTAAGTATTTTTCTCTTTGAAAGCTACGTTTTACTTTTGTGTATGATATAATACGAATAAACATATAGTATTATGTTATTATTATTTGATTCTTTTTCGTCCGAGTGTTTTCTGGTTTCATCTTGAGTTTACGCTTCAGAGCCTTCAGAGCTGGGGTACGCTTTTTACTTAATCACGGGTTCAGATTGCGGTACTGATTATTGCAATAGAGCGACTGTCTGCTATAAGTATCTGTCAAGTCAAGACAATATGCCTCTAATTAAGCTTATGTTATAATAATCCGCGTTTATAAAATAAGTGCTGTAACTCGTTTTATTATAAAATAACATAGCCGCTTGGAAAAAACGTCGTCGGTCATAATTCTAGTAAATCCTGTCATTTGAAAACCGCGCCTGCAGTTTTTGCCGTGCACACGTCGCCGTGGAAGTGGCCGAGCATTTCCGTCGCCGAAGCAGTCACTGCCATAATCACAAGGTTGCCTCGAAAGTGCAGCTTATTGCACAGGACACGCGAACGTCTGACTAAACGACACCCCGTCTAGTTTCACAATTCACAATATAAAAGAGAACAGAAGGCTTTGTTACATAAAATTTATCATTATTTATAAAGGTACCGAATAAATTACTGGAATAAGAATCTGCTACTGATTAAAAACGCCATGGATAGGGATTATTTGTGTTTTTTGTCTTGTCGGTAGAGTTTAGTTGGGAGGCTTGTATTCTTCATGTCTTGTGTCATCTTAAGAACCGTAACTAAGGATGGAAAAAATATATATATAGACCCAAAATATTAGCTTTGGCACCAAGACCTTATATCTAAAATCTGTGGTATTCTGTAATTTGTATTGAAATTAACCGTATGAATGCAGCAAGCCTTCTGTGCATGTTAATTTCTACTACTCCACGCTAATTTTGTAAAGGCTAGTTTATGAATATTCACAAAGTTAAAATAAATTATTTTGCGCGTTTTGTACGTGCGATCTCGTATTTTCGTAATGTATATTTTTACTTATAATATTTGAAATAAGTATCTCGCTACAAGTAGCGAAACAATTCGAAGTATGTTCATAAAAGTCATAGAATTAGAACATCGCGCGCGGTCTCTAGGTACGCAGGCATTTTTTTTTAATCTAATAAAAGTACATAACTTCTAGGCATTCCATCTAGTTAAACTAGTACTTTGATAGTCAAACTATTTGTATGATTTATTTAAACATTTATACTGGCGGATCAAACTATTCTTAAAAGCAATAGATTAAAAAAGCAAATTGCCTGGCGTCAAAGACGATTATAGACGATTTCCAAATTCTTTGTTAAAAGTTAATGGAGCCTTTTATTTCTTAAACAATATCTTTAAGGTATGGGATAAATAAATAAAATTATTTTCGTACCATTTTTTACTAAGAAAACAGAGGAACGTACCGGAAACCTCACCGTGCAATCACAAGAGATAATTTCTGGAAACAGTGGCCGATGATTGCAAAAAGGTCCCATTCGAAACCCTACATAGTATTTAGTTCTCGAGACGACCGCAGCAGAGATAAAGCTGAAAGTCCACAGCAATATTGGCATATCAATCTATGCCCAATCTTCTAATGTAAAGTTGGTTTCCAATTGAAACTTGTGAACCAATTGAAACTTGTGAACTAATTGGAACCCTTCAGATTCAAAATGTAGACAATTGTAGCATTTGTACAGAATGACCCATAGTGTCCTTCTAGATTTAAAAAGATCATTAAATGGCAGGAGTCATGTAAACCTAACTTTGTACATAAAACCTAATCCGCCTATTCAGTGTAAATTTTCGTTATACTTTCTATTTTTTGGTGTAAGTAATTAATTCGTCGATCGTAGTTACTACGAGTACGATATACTATTAAGTATTCTGTGGTAGGTAGGAGTAACAAGCCGGAAAATTTTGTTTGTTGCTGATGATGTGTCGAGATATCTTGATGACGTTTTCCTAGTTTCAAGTGACATAAAATACGTTGTGCACAATGAATGCTTTGGTGGATAACCGCCTTTAAAACATTTGCATTTCCTGCGCCCGTTCTGGGTAATTATTCATACGAACGCATTACTACTGAATGCTGTCTGATTGAATACGTGCCTCTTATTGACAGATAGGGCTGGCGAATAAACGATTAACAATTAAGTATTCGTATAAAACGGAATAGGTACTTTTAGATTAAGGTGATACCTCGGTGAACACTAGCGCCACCGTCATTTAAAAATCATTACTCACTGAAAACACAAGTTATCAAAAATCCCTCTGCTGTAATTAAGGTTCTGTATCTGAAGTTAATTTTAAACAAATTAAATTATTAAATTGTAATTCTCTATAGTTACAAATTGCATTATTGCTTTAAACGGCCACTTTTAGCAGTTTTGCAATTTGTAACTTTATGGAACTATAATTTAATAATTCAATATAATTAAAATTAACTTCAGATCCAGAACCATAATTACAGCAGAGGAATTTTTGATAACTTGTGTTTTCAGTGAGTAATGATTTTTAAATGACGGTGGCGCTAGTGTTCACCGAGGTATCACCTTAAAAAAAATACACTACTACGAGTTACGATCACCGTGGCATAACGGTTAACATGCCTGACCGCTACTCAAGAGGTCCCGGGTTCGATCCCCGGTCAGGTCAAGATGAAAAATTGTATTTTTCTGATTGGCCTGGGTCTTGGATGTTTATCTTTATATGTATTTGTTATAAAATATAGTATCGTTGAGTTAGTATCCCATAACACAAGAATCTATCTCGAACTTACTTTGGGGCTAGCTCAATCTGTGTGATTTGTCCGTATATATAAAAAAAGTTAACATTGATTAAATCAAACATAAAGCAAAATATTTTGCAGGACAAAAGGTTGATTTTTCAAACACCAGCCAAATTTTACAGTACGAAACAAGATTGTTTTCTAAGGAAATTTGTAGTAAAATACGAAATAACTTTGTCAATTAATTTGTAAATAAATTACACTTTAGTTATTATGGTTTAAATAGAATAAATATAGACAAAAAAGAACCGCATCTCTTCAATATGAAACTTTTGACCATTTTGTAGGTGTGGGAGATAAAAAAACCCTTCAAAAGTAGTAGAGTATACGTACTGAGAACACCCTTGCAAAAATATGGTTGCCATGATGACAAGACAAGACAAAAATTCTTTATTACACTATATACAATGACGAAATTACAAACAGTTGGTGTTTAAAAAGTCACGGTAGTACTAACGTTTCTAACTATTATTTCTCTCTGCACATCTTCCTTATCTACAACTAAAACTTGAACATCTAATACTCTCGGTTCATCTATGCAACATTGACGGCCACGGGAGTAACATCAAACGCTTCTACCTTCTGCGTTTTCAAGTAAACTTGGTCGTGCATATAGTAACCCTGCATAGTTGCACTAGGCAAAAGGCGGGGCGTTGCGCCAGCGCAGCAATTGCCTTCTAGGAACCGAAGCGGGCCAGGTGTGTGTCATTTTCTGTGATGCAGGCTTAGATTAATTGGTGGCTGCGGGGTTGGCCGTAATAGTGAGTCATTAAGCTACCGCAGCTTAGTATTGCTGTTGTTTTTAAGTGCTACTTTGTGAAACGATTGAAAATAATTCATTTCGGATTGAGATGTAACATTTCATAGTAATATTTATATTGAATAGCCGTTTTGTGTTGAGAGGAAGCGCCAATCTCCGTTGCCTACTAGATGTGGTCAATTATTGGGCAAGTTTAAGTGCAGATTATAGCCATTTTGAAACGACAAGAAGAATCTTTGCTGCTAATGTAATTGTAAACTCACTAGACAAGTCTTTGAGGATAACTAAAAGCATTGGGAAACGTGTCCTTAGAACGACTGTTAATTTTGTCTGATGCCAATGTTTATGTTAGATTTATTATTTAATTTTTTAGTTTGTGGTTTAAGATTTTTAATTATGCAAATATATTTGTCTTTATCTTGGAAAAAAATAAACAATAATAACATAATTTAAAGTGTAAGTATCTTGTATGCCTTTGATGGGTATATCTATACCTATCTAGTCATTTTATTTTTTAGTAAAGGAAATTAACGAAATGAAAGAGTTGATAGTTTGTGAACTTGTATAATTTATATACTGTTATCTGGTAATAATATTGAACAATATAAATTACGTATGTAACTAAATAAATATAACTAACATTTACAGTTTTATCAAATAACAATATTATTATCTATAGCTTCTGTAATGTCTGTAAAATCATAATTTACAATGTCGCATCCCTTATTTATTTAAGTTCTTATTCATGATTAACAGTTACGAGTAGTTACAGCAATAAATAGTATTTATGAAGGTTCCAAACATATTGCCTTTTGGAAAGTGTACCACACTATATTTAATTTCCAAATAGCAAGTAGTCATAACCTTTTCCATAATCACATTATGTAGTATTTATTTTTGTTCTAGCTACTACGCTGGACTTCAGTTTATGGGTGATACTCACAAGTTCAATTTTAGATTACGACCGTCAAGCTAAATGCACACGCCAATTTAACAAATAAAACTCAATTTAGCATGCCACACTGCAGCCCCGCACTTTTTTTTAAACATAAGAGTATAAAAACGCCGATCGCGACAAATTAGAAACATATAGAGTGCTATTTATTTGACGGTCTATGAGGTCTAAAAGTAACCAATCTATTCTTCAACGAGTTAATTCCTATGGTCTCGAATCTGACTTGGCCATTAAGTAACACGTCCGAATAACGATCATATTGGTCTGGTTTCCTTGTAAAAAAGATTACAAAAGAAAAGTAAGACGGCAGTAAACGTTCTCTCCGCGTCGGCCATAGCGCGTTTTCATTAATTGTCAATTTATTCCACTAACACTTGACATCACTGTTTACTCCTCGTCTGAGTCTTCGCCCTGCTGGTTTTGGAAGGCTTTTGCTGGTTTTAGTAATTTACTCCTACTGACTAGGTGTATGGTCGCTTTTCCTAGGGCGTTGTATTTAATAGGTGCCGGCGGCTGGGCCACAGCCCCCAGTCCAGTTTTTCCTTCGTTATTTATAAGTGGAATCTGAAACAAAGAAATAATTAAAGTCTACACCAATAGTCTACACACTACGCGCGAGCACTAATAAAATATTCAGATTTAAAATACTCAATGGACTGAAAAAATCAGTATTTTTATTCTTTACACCGATCTTGACTAATTGTAAACATAAGTTGTTTTTTTAATTTTTTGTTAAACGAAATATTTTTCAACGCCTGCAGTAACCGCCTTTTATCAGGAGTTAGAACCAAAAAATTAAAGAATTTCGCTCCAATATGAGAATTCCATGCTCTGTGATCGGAGTAATATTGCCAAGTGCTTTTAAAAATAAGAGGGCGACGTAAATTACGATTTCGGCCAAAGCTTGTGCATATATAAAACAATAAAAGAACATAATGGTTTGCATCAAGCATTCTAACAAAAGAGTCAATCAACAATTTCCATTAACGATCGCTGCATTTCAAGCTGTACGATTTTGAAGTATATAAAAATCAATGTCTTATCCTACAATAACGTGTTGAACCGGTGCAACTGAGAAAACGCTAAGATGATGGTGATAAATTATCGAAAAGAAATAAGTCCTACGGTTTGTATGTAGTCAAAAAATATAAACGTTTTTTCTTAGTTTTTAAAATCGTGATGACCACTTTACATACTACCATTGACGCACACATGTACATTGTAGTCTAAACAAAATAAAGAATTCCAACCAAATATTAGTTTAATTTTTTTTTTTATTTCAAGTTCTATCAATATAAATAAGGAAAATAATTAACTTTGTTTAATGGGTATTAGGTGGTAGTAGAACCTCTCATTATTTCAGTCTATAGAGCAAAGAAAACTTCCGACTTCGGTATAGTTGACGGCGGCGGCGGGTTTCTTTCTTTCAGTGACTGTTGTATAATTTTTCATAAATGTTTCTGACCTGTCTATCAACGTTTAAAATTATTTGCAAATACTTGTTAGAAAGAGAAAATAACAGAGTAAACCAAAATTAAACTTAAAAAGAAGTATATTGGCACTAAAAACACATATAGAATGACAAATATATAAAATTCTAAACAATTTTATAAAATTAAGAAGAACATCATGCAGAAACATTCCTAAGCAAAAACTGGTAATGATTACAATAAAATTCCTAGACAAATTACAACAAATCTATAAGGACGATAACACATTTGTTTCAGTTTACGACGTGGCGACGGGAAGCGTGAACAATTGCTTAAATTATGAAACCAGACATACATTACAGAGAACAACCACAGATATTCTGTGTCTACACTCGTCACCGTCTAAGAATTCTAGCAAAAACAACACCCAATTTGTAGCACATACGCGTACATAAAAACAGTGCAGTGCCAGTGGACCATAAATGGCAGCTAACTAAGGTGGGCTCCCGGTTTGCCCACCAGTTAATGCTAAAGGTAGTGTGATATAATAATATCATAAGGAACAATACAATAAGGAATAAATAAGGTTATTCTGGAATGAATTCGCGTGATCCTATATATTATGATTGGGTAATGGATATAAGGATTTAAAAAAACTGCCGGTATTAAGGAGTATTATTAACGCAACACAAGGAGAATGAGGTAAGAAAGATTACAGTACACAAAAGTAAGAAAAGAAGAAACTATTTTTTAATTTTTTATTCTTTACTCTATTGATAAGGAAGCTTCTCTAAAGAAATAACATGGAAAAAGCTTTTTATCATTCGAATTAATTTCAATTTAACTGTAATTGAAATTTATACAACATCGTGTTCATTCATGACTTATCGAATCGATGATCAATTTATGTTTCAGATTTGAACATTGAATTAACATTAAATATATCGAAATGCTTTTCGGTAATAATGAAGTTTTGTATTGAACTTCAAGGGTGTGCTGCAACGTTATCGCAATCTTATTATCTGTCTATTATCCTCATTCGGTAATGAAACTTATTATTTGACGTCAGTTTTTTCGTTATTTGTTAAATCAATCATTATTTTTCATCAAAATAATGAAAATTGACTTTTTATTATGTCGCCACAAGACCAGACGCAGCCGTCATAGCTCAGCAGGGTCTGTTTGGGAGATGCAAGAGGAGCGCACCCCATCGCAGCTACGCACCCATTACTTTTAACGACAGACTGACAGTATTTTATTAGCGATTCATTGTCTAGGGTTAACATCCTAGACGGCGGAAGTCGAGATTTCCTGTGCTTGTACTATGGCGTGACACCGTGGGCTTGGATAAAAACAACTCCATATATGGTCGCGTTTTTTTGGAGCAACTATGACTATATGAATGTAATGCGATATGTGCGTTACATAGTAAAAATTACGCTTAGACGGTCTAGCTTGACTGCTAAACTATAATGAAAGGATTGCCACTTTTGTCCGTAAGTACCAAGGTGTACCTACCTACTAATATGTCCCATAATATGCGTTTGATAAAAATGCGAATCGTAAGTACATTGACTTATCTTTAAAAAAATAAACCAAGTCTTACTCCTCGAAGTGGTTTAGAAATGACATAAGGTAATGTATGAATGACATCCTTAAAATTGTTAAGACGATCTATCTCATATGCTTGATAGCAAACCTACTCTTATAAAAACATACCGTTCACTTTTTACTACTTGATTCAAGAAACACGTGAATACTTTTTGGAGAAATACCCCGTAGAGCACCTAGGTCAATAGCAACTGCGCGAATGGCCACTAGTCTATGCATCGCATAGCAGCACCTAGCAGTCTCAGAAATGCTGTTCAAGGCAAACATTTAATTTTTATATTTTTCCCCCCATTAAGCACCAGTGATTCAGAAGCACTAGTGCGGGGATATTTTTACAGGATCATAAACTATAACAATTTGTACGTCACAGAGCTATGAAACTTCTCGGTATACATAAAATAATTTTTTGAATCACAAACATCGCTTTTCGATAATCATACAGTAATTCTAAAATTTTTCGGGATACACCAGATCAAAGTCTCGTATGAACGGAATCCCCATAACAAATTTCATCCAATCCGTTTAGCCAAAAGTAAAAAAGTAACAGACAGACAAAACCAATCGATAATTTTCTTTTCTTTACTCTTCTTTATTAATTGATTAATAGAGAAATTCTACAATACATTATTTTGTTGAGAATGTATTGTAAAAAAATACATCCCCGCACTACTGAATACCAGGTGCTATTCAAGGACAAAAAAATTAAAAATTGTTATGCCCCGAACAAGCCTCTATGACCGCTATACTATAGGTGCTGTTCGAAGAATTTCTCCTTTTTTGGACCAAAAATTCAGTAATTCTAAGAACCGTGTTAGTCATGATGATTTTTTGAAAAATTATAGTATATCAATTGAACTTCATCCTGCCATCTGACATGACAACAACTTCATGAATCATTAGACTGGCCTAAAACGAACAATAGCGACGTCGATCAAGTTTATATATATGTATATATATATATACAACATCGTGTCGTCGTACAACATAAGCACCTTGCTAATAAAAAGTGTATTGAGACTGCATAACATCGTTTCGTAATAGGGTTCATTGACTAGTGGGTCGTCTGAATCAAGGCTGTTACTACTAGGCTATCGAAGCTGTAAAGTGTAAACCACAAACCAAAAAAGTGCAATCTCATCGTACATAAATTCAATGAATAATGTTTAGTGAGGTTTCATATACTATTTCATAAAGTAGAAATGTTACTCAGTAATGTACAGTGGTCTAAATAGAAATATAATACCACTTTAATCTTCAATTAACACCTAAGGTAACTTTTTTATGTGGTTCACTGTACGTTTGTCTGTCATTCCTAAAATCTTAAACAGAGTCGGAAATATTGCCTCTCCGATCTCCGGTCAATCCCAAACTGAAAATGTTATTCGACTAACTCTCTGATTATGTAATACAGGTTGGAAATTTCCAGACAATATAAATATTAATAAATGACGCGGTTTTCATACTAATACATCAACGACATCTGGGTCCTAAAAGTTTTGGGATAAGTAATTTCCTAAAGCATTTTCATAAACCAATGGCAGACAGTTTGATTTATTATAATTAACATAACTGACTAAAATAGGCTATTGGCTAGCGAGAATTTTGATATAAAAGTATATGTTGTTCAACGTATATCCATTAGAATGTAAAGCAGTAACCAACGCCCATCTATCAACACTCCACGCAAAATTTTGCGTTTATCAATGGGATTGAAAGGATAAGACTGCTTGATATTGCAATATTTCAGTTAGTAGTCACGTTACTGGTATACCGATGTTCCTCGTAATTACCTAGCAAATTGTTTCTATACACGGAACTAAAAATCTAAAAAAATGGGATTTACCCACAAAAACCGTCACGGAACAGATTTCAAAAAGTAAAAACTAATACTCATTTTTGTGATGCGATAATATGTTATTGTGAATCATGCACAGCCTGTTGCCATCCGAAATAACATTTAGCATTGACGTATGCAGTTTTTTCTTGCCCTCAACGTTTACTGACCTATGTATGAAATTTAATTCAAATATAATTATCATCATCATTTCAGCCGCAGGCTGTCCACTACTGGACGTAGGCCTTCCCCAAGAATTCAAATTTCTCAATTACAAATATAATTCAACAAACAAATTACCTATTATATTTATACCTACCTGGTATGGTACCTGGGCGACCGAGGTTCGCTCGTTTTATGCAGAAAATCTGTTTGCGTGAAAATATGGGAAAATGAATTTTCCCAGACATGAAACCTACCTAGATTATCTTTTTGACTATGTAAGAACTTATGTTTAAATTTTCAAAAAAATCGTTAGAGCCGTTTTCGAAAACGCGAGTACAAATAAATTTATTGCTCGTTTAATAGTATAGGATAGGATATATACCTACTGAGAATGTGAAAAAGTTAAAATAAACAACACAAAAAATAAGAAAAAGAGAAGAAGAATCTTGGACCTCTTATGTCCTAGAGTAAATGGCAAAGTCAAAGGGATCCGTATTGACACAGAACCTTACGATGGCTCATTATCATTTAAAAAACTAATATAATAATAATATCACTCTAAATATGGGCATTAGAGACAATAAGGATAGCGGGCGCATGCGCAGGGACTCCACGATGCACTTAAGATAACTGTGAGTCGAGTATGCCGACAACACGTCGCAGATAGCACGGATTTATGGAAACTGCAATTTAAATTATACTTAAATGGC
The DNA here is from genome assembly GCA_947044815.1 of Apomyelois bistriatella. Lineage (NCBI taxonomy): Eukaryota > Metazoa > Arthropoda > Insecta > Lepidoptera > Pyralidae > Apomyelois > Apomyelois bistriatella. Next base: position 4,766,404 of record OX345705.1, read on the forward strand.
ATACTTGTTTAAAGTAATGACAATGTTGGAAAACTTGTAAGGATGTCATTTTATTTGTTTATCTTTAACAAGCGACCCGCCCCGGCTTCGCATGGGCATAAAAACTTACCTCTTGAATCACTATCTATCTATTAAAAATACCGCATCAAAATCCGTTGCGTAGTTTTAAAGATTTAAGCGTACTTGCATAGGGATATAGAGAGAGAGAAAGCGACTTTGTTTTATACTGTGTAGTGAAGTGTTATAGAGATATTCCGACTTTTCATTAGCACTAGCTTTTCTAGCTATGCTGTCGAGGAGATAGATAGGGGTCGTGCGTGTCAAACGTTGGCGAACTTGGCCAACTTGGTCGTATTTTATCTTGAGCTCCTCCAGACTCCGGGAAGGTTGTTGTTGGTCCAGGCTGTTATCGAAAGATAGCATTCGTTAAGTATTCTGACTTGGATGTCCCATTAATCAGGTTTCATTGGAAAAAAATTACATGTGTCTGACAGCAATGGCTCCATTGTAATGCTGCCTTATAGGACCATGAACATACCCTGGTCTGTGATACCGTAAAAATGCTGGAAGGATCATGAGGGACTAGTTTTGCCTAGGGCTCCAGCGTCATAATTATGTCACCTTAATTTACTGATATGAAAACGATAATATGACTTGACATCATAAATTAATTAGTAATAGTTTTAAGTCACCAACAATCGTTTATAATATGAAAGTATAACTAAAAATGATTTTTTCGAGGGAATTATGTATCGTATACCCGGCGGATAAAAGCTTTCACAACTGCACAAATGCTGGCGTGTCAAGGAGTTAAGGAGTCAAGGCCCGAGACCATTATAATATCAATGAGAGAAAATATTACATGAATGGCAACAGTTTTACTTTTATGTGTTGTGTCAATATCATCATCACAAAAATAATATCAACGTTTTTGAAACAAAACCATTTGTAATAATTTTGATGCACATTCATTAAAACAAATTTGATACAATATTTTATTGATTATTTAGATTCACTTAGACACACCTTATAGGATATTATCAGAAAATGTTTTGTTACGACTTTACGAGTATGCATAAAAATAATCTATACTAATATTATAAAGAGAAAATATTTGGTTGTTTGTTTGCATCGAATAGGCTTCGAAACTACTAGACCGATTTGAAAAATTCACTGCTGGAAAGCTACACTATCTCTTGATGACAAAGGCTATGTGTGTACCACGGACGAAGCCGGAGTACACTGCTAGTTTAATTAAAATCATATTAATTCATTTTTATATTCTAGATTATAATATTTTTGGCTCTGTATTGTAAATTAATGCTTCAAATAAGAGAAATAATCACGGAGGTGTTAAAATGTTTAAGATTGTGGTTCTCAGCCATCTCGCCTTACAAACCTTGGGCTTCAAACCGCAACTATACAGACGAGGGCTATATGTATAATAATTATCATAAATACTCTATCTGATACATTATATTATTATTGTTTATTGGAAATAAGTAGGATCCTTGTACTAAATTTCCTTATTTTAAGTTTCCTATGTTTGTAATTGAGTGTACATGAATTAAATGAATAAATAAATTATTTGTTTATCTATTTTCGCTAAGCAATTTTTTTATCCTATTTACCCATATGATTTTAAATGAGATGCAAATTTTAATGGAGTTGTTTTGAAATTATATCCTACCTGTAAGGATTAGGTATATACTTTTACAAATGATCCATTGTAATTAGCATCGACGCAACAAAATTATATTTCTACACTGCGAAAAAGGATTCACTTATATGCAAAAGATACTGTATCCAAGAACAGCAGTGGCTAGAGGCCATTCACGTGCGTAAACCACCTTCGCCTTTTATGCGCAATGCGTAAAACCAAAACATTATCATATTCCATTATCAGTTTAATACTCGTGTATTTTACATAGTAAATGTAATATACCCGTCCGAGACCATTCCGTGGTCATTTAGGCCATTCTCGGTCGAAGGCCGCGAGGCAGAACGGTCTGAAAGGTCTCCCTTCTGAATGTAGGCCCGGGTCATTTAAATTGGAAGTTTACTGCCATCTTTATCCGCTCGATTCCCCTTATGTGTGTAAACACCACGATATGAAGCCTAAATGTACGGTTCAGACTGACACTCGGCTTATCTAGGTTTTTATTGTTTCGCCTCAATATTTTTTATGTGTCGACTGTTATAGTAATGGCGGCATTAGCGTCGCCTCTGTGTGAATTGTGGAATGTGTTCTGCTCGTGTTTACTAGTGGTAATCGGCGGGTTGCAGAATATTTGCATGTTCGTCAGTCGGGGCATGCATTTGTGCAGCGGTCATAAACCGTGCAATTTGTATGCTGATGGGGACACGCGAGCAGCCAACTGTTTCTGTTTTGCTATTAAGTACCAATCGTCTGAGGCTTATCTCTTGGCAGTGACTCCAGGTTTCTTGGAAAGCTAGGATTGACCGGCTTTCAGAATACTTGTGTACAAATTGTTAGCTACATTTAGAACATGGAGACTGCAGCTGGAAATAGCAATACAGATGCTACACCTATAGATATGATGATGGAATAGATCAAAAGAATTTCATCAATCCTGTATTTCAAAACTTGTTATTTTAGCAGATAGAGCTTAGAGAGTACAGTTTACTAATCATGGTTATTACTTATTATCGAATAAATTGTTTTGGTACGATACATATAATAGTAATAGATACATATAATATTAAATATGATAGTGGAAACGAGCAGTTAGTTATAATGATGATGATGATGAGTACGGTACATAAATACAAAGTGGTTGTTGCTGTTATATTTACAGTTTTCCTACGACTTTTCCGCCTGCGGAACGTCATATTTGCGTTTCGTCACATCAAGTTAGCCCACAAACCATAGCGTCAGCAGAACAAATGTGGACGCTTCAAACTACTAATACAAAATAAGAATAGAATAGGTAGTTAACTAACAGAAGTTTCAGATAAAAAAACTTTGCATTCCATGAACCAAATCTAGAGAATTAATCCAGAACTGTACAAAATCACCAAAGCCTTTTTAGAGTATAAAAATATCAGAATTTTTGATTACGTTAAAAATTATCTTGCACATAAAATGTTTACAGCCTTATCCGCATGAGATGTACTAAAATCTGAAATTGCCAAAATGTTCAATTTTATGGAACCTAAAAAAAATTCCTTAAGTGTAGCGGTTAGTCATATTTTGGTTTGTATATTTTGAGACCAGTAATAATCTTATTAAAAGCATCTGATATCTGCAAGCGATTTATTTAAAGAAACAAATTAAAAAGTAAAATAAGATTTTAAAAAAATTGACAATTGCATTACAATTGGATTACAAGTTGTTATTATTATTGTTGAACTATTTATAAATAAATAAATAAAATAAAAATCTTTTATTTCAGACCATTTAAGTCCATAATTGGTTAGTAACAGGTAATCTTGAAATTTAAGGTATCTTAAAAACTATGTTAGTAGGAACCTATACTAAGATGCTGGTTGATCCAGTGCTTTGTAAAGCGACTGTCCAGCCTATCTGCTATCATGCTTAGGATAGTGTTGGTGCTGCCACGCAGTCGGCGCAGTGTCGCCGCACTCCGTTTGCGGAGCACTGCATTAAAGCCATCTACATGAGCATCCGCAAACATACCAGATGCACTGCACCATCGCGGCAACCCCAACAGTGCCCTAAACGCATTATTATATTGAACACGGAGGGCACTGATCGATCTCTTCCAATAATCAGTCCACAAACTACAGGTGTACAGGGATGTGCAGTACGCTCTAAATAGTGTTACTTTTACCTGTGCTGAGCATCTCCTGAATCTGTGAACTATCATATTGGCCCTGACCGACAGTGCCCTCCGTTCCCTCTCTATATCCGCATCGTCTTTTAGACTCTCCGTTACAATGTGCCCTAAGTACTTGAAAGAGGATACCTTATTTAGATTAATGCCATTAAGGGTTATTGGTATATCTAGGGGACCCCTATTGCCAGCCTTAAAAACCATAAATTCACTTTTGGCTGTGTTATATTTTAATCCATGCTTAGTAGCATATGTCTCGCATATACCGATCAGCCTTCTTAAGCTGCTGACTGACGGGCTCAGCAGCACCATATCGTCTGCATAACTTATATTGTTGACACATACTCTGTCAATATGACAGCCAACATGCGTGCTGCTAAGCTCACCAATCAGATCATTGATATAAAGATTAAAGAGAGTAGGAGAGGTCAGTCCCCCCTGTCTCACTCCACATTCGAGTCCAAAGGATTCAGACAGCTCATCTCCCCATCGAACAGCATTAGTCTGACTACCATACCAATATTTAAGTATCAAAACAAGTTCCTTAGGGAAATTACATTTTTCAAGTTTATCCCATAATAAATCATACTGCACCAAATCAAAAGCCTTACTAAAATCTAAGAAACAACCATACACTGGTGTTTTTCTGGTAGTATAGTACTCTACGGTGTGTTTCAGGCACAACACAGCACTCTCTGTAGAGAGACCAGGTTTAAAACCAAACTGGGCATCATTTAACTGGACAATATTAGACAGCTCCATGTTAATAAGACCATCTAGAACTTTGGCTATTATTGCAGCAAGAGATATAGGTCGATAGTTTGCCTTGGATGAGATATCACCAGTTTTGTTCTTTACAATAGGTACTACTATGGTTTGAGTTAACTCTGGGGGTAGATATGAGTGCCCAATACATAAACCAAACAGCAGAAACAAGACTCTAGGCACGTGAGGTCCCCCATGTTGAAGGTGCTCGATGCTCAAACCATCGTGACCTGGTGACTTGCCTCTTTTCATTTCGGTGATAAGTTCTGCAATTTGCTTAATTGAGAAACGTACACTGCAGTCACCATCACCAGCCACAACAGTTCCAGCATCGCAGACCTGCTCAGGGCTCTCAGGTTTTACAGTAAAATGATTTTTAAATAACTGGGCAATATCTTTGGCATTAGTTATTCCCTCAACACTCACAGGAAGGCCCTGCTTAGGATTAAGTCTCTTAGTACTTTTCCAGAAGCTACGAAAATCATGTTTATCATGCTGTGAGGCCAGTATATCCATTTTAATTTGTTCCTGGTGCTGTTGACACCATTTTAATCTAGATTTAAATAGTCTGCGACTAGAACACATATCGTCATATACTGAGCCTGAAGTTGGCTTTTCATACTGTATCCATAGTTGAAATCGAAGCCTGGCCTCCCTGTGTGCGGCACTGACATGTTTATTCCAACCCATTATTTGTTTTTTACAACCCTTTTTCCGCTGCACATAGCTATATTTCGAAGCGGCACTGAGTGCACCTACTATGTTGGAATAAATGTTATTAATTATTACCTTATGATGTAAATTATTACATATCCTATATTTAGGCGACCCCTGTAAAACATATGCTATTTAATTCTTTTCCTTTATGTTTGCTTTCTAACGAGAACATTATTTACCTAATAGTACAATACGCGAAAGGGATTTAAGTACAGATCTGACAAGAGTATTATAATTTTCATTCTTCTCCCATTTATTAAACTTGTCATACAATACGCAGCTCACGCTGTCTGAGCTTGCACAGCTGAATCCAGCAGACATGGCAGGAAAAGCCGAAGGCGACATTGCTATCTCTTTTGTAAAGGCCAGTAAAGGGTCTCTAGGATATAGTCATAGGATTTCCCTTTAGTGGGCGTATTCTAGCAAATCGCCCATACAATGTTGCTGAGCCAGGCACAGATCAACTACATAAATAGACATACGTATTTCATTTAAAAATGAAAGCCCTAGGGCAAGTAACTGGCGGTTAGCCCTCTGTAATCTGTAATGTAATGAATGATGTCGGCAAAACAAAAATACTAAAGCCGTTAAAGAAATGAATCTTTGAATATGAAAAGTATGGTGTAAAAATAATGGACATTTTCATCCAGTTGCTTTTGGGTTAAGAACATAAAAGAAAAAATGTATTTATCCGTGAAAATGTTCATATTGTAGGCTGATCAAAATAATAATCAAAAAGTTTGTATGTAAGCCCGCGAAGCCGGCTATCAACATTATGGATGGATCGTGTGACTAGCGTTATTAAAACCCAATTTTCGCGTCTTACAATACGTTTATGTCTTAAGTCCACATACGAGTACCTGTGCCAAATAGTTTCGTATTTTGTTAATGTATTTAATATCTACTTAAATTTACTATCAGCGCCAAATGTTTATGTCATTAATTAATTATTCGTATTGTGATCCTGTCTGTCGGGTCCTCAGATTGCAGGTTGTGGGCAGTTTAAGTAATTACCAGTAATACGTATGTAACTATTTCTTTGAAAATTGCGTATTATTCGAAATAATCATGGCTAAGAGCAGTAACGTCAGTAAGTTGTAGTATTGTTGTCTATAGAGGTATAATATTTAACACATTTTTAAGTAAGGTTCCAAACACCTTATGTTGAAATGGATAGAGAGACATTTAAAAAGAATAATGGAAAGCAAAAAAATTAAAGTGTATCCATCTAGACACATTTGTCTCGTAGGATCCAGACACAATAAAAAATATATTTTATGACATATTTTTCCCTACCTGAACGAGATTATTAAAATGCTATTACATATTTACAATCTGAAATTAAATGATGTTCGATTAAAACTCGAAAACGGGATGGACCGGTTTGGCTTATTTTGGTTTTGAAATATTTGTACATGTCTAAGGAAGGCTTAAAATTTGACAAATTTCAAAGAAAGTAGTAGAGACAGCAATTTTATTTTCCCATACTGATCGTTTGTACAAACCTGTCAAAAAGTTAATTGGCGGTACGAAGTTCGCCGGGTCAGCTAGTTTTGAATACAAAAATTCGCCCTCGTCTCCTGTGCATTTCAACCGGTTAAAAGGCCGTTTTAGTAAAAGTACTAAAAGGGTAGATTCGTATATTGCAGATCCCAAATAAAGTTGATTGTGCGCGTGGGCAGTAGAGGTTTTAAAAAATTAAAATGTTTCGTCCGCTTATTCACTTAATAACAAAAGTCAAACGAGTTAAATGTTTAGATCTGAGTATGTACGAGTATGTATACGTACATACCGTTAGGTTTAAAACTTAATTCTTACTTATTTATCTTTTAGAAATATATGTAAGTACACCATTACATTATGTGAAATAATTTGCCACATCACTACATTGTATAAAACAAAGTCGCTTTCTCTGTCCCTATGTCCCTTTGTATGCTTAAATCTTTAAAACTACGCAACGGATTTTGATGCGGTATTTTTTAAGATAGAGTGATTCAAGAGGAAGGTTTTTATGCCCATGCGAAGCCGGGGCGGGTCGCTAGTTGTTATATATATGTGTTTTATTGAACTTTTGAATTGAATTGATCTTTTTAATGGCACATAAAGTTTTTACAGCATTTTGTGCACAAACCGATATATTTAGTAGAGCAAAAATTAAAAAAATACATACTCGACCCGACAGACAGGATCACAATACGAATAATTAAAAAAATGGTTTTTGTTACACTGTTAACTGAAAATTTTTATTGTAAATATAATGTTAATTAAATAAATAAATAAATAATAAAAAGCATACATACATATAACAAACTTCTTTCGAAGCGTAAAGTTCGGTAAAAAAAGTGTCAACTTGGGGACTATAATAAACATTGAAAAGCTAGGTACTGTAATTAATAGAACTAGTGTACTTACAAATATACGAGTATGTATTTCAACGCCTACACAGAATTCATTGATTCATAATACTCGTAGAGAGGCTAATGAGCTTTGTAACATATATTTGTTGCAAAGGAGTTTCAGTTTCTAACTTTCTAAATGTAATATACTTATACTGCTAACAATCTATGTAAATTATTGTTTCTATTATTATTGGTAAATTGAAACTAAATAAGCGGCACTTATAATATTTAATAGCTAGTATTATTTGTGTATTTTATTAACAAGCCTTCTTATTTGATAGAAACCCAGGAAAGGTGTTATTTAATTTAAGTATTGAATAAATAATAGAAATCGAGCAGAAAATGTACAGAAGAAAAAGAGAGCCAGTCATCCCAGCTATTAGTTGACCTCGCAATAGACGAATTTATCACGAAGAAGAGGGATTGATTAGCTCATTGAAGATATATGGGTAAGAAAACCCAGATCCGTAATCTTTTATAAACACTTCGAAGAATGTGTGGCCAGTCAATTAGGGCACTTTGACAATACAAATAGACGTCTCACTGATGCAGAATATGAAACAAGGCATTAAAACTACAATAAGAACTATAATTTATAACAAAGGATAGGTTCCTTAACATAAAAACCTTATTTTGGATAGCCAAGGTTTGGTTCCAATGTTTGTCATAGCACAATATTGACAGGGCACTCTACATGTTTGAGTTGAAACGCCCGACCGATGCACTGCAGCCTGCATGGTCATACGTGCATACGGGAGATGGGAATGCATGACAACCAACAACAGGACAGACAAATGAAGATGTTTGCAGACTAAACTATATATGACGAAAAATTTATTAAATTAGTCGTGTAAAATATGGTTTTTTTCTTTTGGGTATCATCGCCCGAGCGCTTTTGCATCTTCAGCTTACGCTTCAGAGCCCCAGAGCACGCTTTTAATCATAGTCCTAATTTGGCGGTATCCATACCCGCAGGGGATCAACTACCGGCTTACCTCCGTAACCCTTTTAACAGGGAAACCAGATTAATAGGAACAGAATCCCGGTTAGTGGACAACACTGTCAGATTTTCAGGGGCATCTGACATAGCCTAAAGACTGTCACCTTTTGATAACAGCCGGGACCAACTGCTTAACGTGCCTACCGAAGCACGGAGGAGCTCAAGATGAAGAAATGCCACTAACGGCGACCAATCCAAGCATGGCCGCGCACTCGCTGTGGCTTGACGCACGCTATCGTTACGAACATGGACGCCCCGCTAGGCTATCGAGCTCCTTGGGTATTACTGTCGTTGATAATAAAAATCAAGAAACAGACAAGCAAATCTTATCATCTTTAAATATGATATAAATAAATATAATTGCCCTGTATTTTTATGAATACCGAAAAAGGGTTGATTCGATATAAATTTAAAAATTAAAACTGTTACAATTTTATGCAACTCAAAAACCACGTAATACGAGTAGGTACTATACAACCCACATACTTACTGTACCGGTTTACATACTAGATAGATAAAGTCTTAAGTTACCAAAGTAATACAGAAAAAATCCCTACTTGTTAGGGAAAATTAATTAGTTGTTACAAAATAATAAATTTATCATTATCCTTTTTACTTACTACAATTGGGAAATGTTGATGCTTATTGTAAAGGTTCCGTAAGGTGAGAGTAATAGTTTTGACGACAAGTATTGTTTGAGCAACACTAGAATTCTGCAGCTTTCGAGTGAAAACCGTCGTTTGGAAACTCGCCTTTTAAACACGTAAAACATTTACAGGTTACTTTACCCTCTGTTACTTATACTGTTTTAAAGTTCCGTACATAGAAATTTAATACGATACCTTTACAAGGTCACTGGCGTGTCTGTCTATCTATCAGTCACAGCCGATTTTATCTGATATCACAAAAAGGAAGTAACTTTTCCATAGTATAAAATTTCCGCCTAACATAAATAAACATAAGTAATTGGTTGACAAGAAGCATCACAAAAGTATATGTAAAAATATGCTTATCCTTTAACCTTTAATCTTTTGTGTCAAACACAACTCTTAGACACAACAATTATGCAATAATTATCATATTACTCTCCGTAACACCATAATTTGCGTTCGCTAATAACAAGAAAATTGTCCGGCAGTTCATTATAACGTAAGCTCAATAAACTCATTAAATCGCCACTCATTTGTAACTTCAGGCGGCCCGGGTTTGCCTGAACGGCGTATTAAGGAGTAATGATGAAACGCTGGGCCTGGACGTAATAGCCTCCTATAGCATTACCGGTATTAGTTCCGAGGCAATTTAGTCATTTATCGAGTGTCAGGCAGGCCCGCCGAGCAATACTGCGGTTTGTGAGTCCGCGTCATGTGACCCCACGTTCTTATCTATAAGTTCTAGAACCATATTGTATTGTAAAGGTCTATTGAACAGGCTTCATGCATGTTTCGGTTGCGTTGCGCTTTTTGCCCCTTTTTAGATGCAAATTGGTTTAACGAAAAATTCACATATTTTGAATGAAAATACTAATTAAAACCTTTCGCTGACATTCAGCGATGCAACAATAGCAGTTTAATTATTTGTTATCAACGGCGAGTCGAGAGGCTTTAGCGTCAGCGAAAGGATTTAAGATAACGATAAACGACGTATATTTTTTTAAACTTTGTATTCAAATAATATTTAGACAGTATATGTACATGGGTTAAAAAATCGTGATATTTATATACGAATAATACAGATGCCAGAAAATATACAACAATCCTCTTTAGACTCCGATGAGTGGTGGCCCTACTGGCAAGTTTGCAACATTGTTGTACTTGCAATGTTTTGCACATCGTATTTTACCGAACAACGAGCTGTAAGTGTGCGTAGACGGGCATTATGTGTCATTATGATGTTCAGTAGTGTGCGCCATTTATCTCGGGTTGTATCACATTATTGATTTTAATCTGTTCTGTGCTACCTGTATAAGTGATTTATGCCCTCGTACGCTTGTAAGTAACGGGTAAAGGGGATTAAAATTATTTTCTTACGATGTAGTACTATCGTAATGAATAATACTTAACAAGCGTATGATTAGTCCTTTAACTCAGCGTGTTTTCTTTTACTAGTTACATCTTCAGCTTACGCTTCAGAGTCCAGGATACGCTTTTTATCATGGTCCTGGGCGTCGATTCTGCTAACGTTAAGACAAAATCGTATCAAAATAGTGTTTCAATAGTAGTGCTTTTTACAGACTTTTAACAAGAGTTATGACAGTATGATGTGATGTGAATTTAGTGTGTTGTGTGATCATAAGAAGTGATATAAAAAAATATACATTTCTTGTAACTAGTGTGTAAAAAAGCACTACCATTGAAACACTATTTTGACACGATTGTGATTTAACGTTAGCAGAATCGACACCCTGGTTAGGCGGAACTAATTCTTACAATGGAGCGACTGCCATAATCAGCCCTCCGTAACCTTTTTATAGGTAAACTAGACCAATAAGATTTGGGTGTGTTAGTGGCCAACACTGTCAGATTTTTCAGGATGCCTAAAGACACCTGACATAGTCTTACGACTGCCATCTATCGATAACAGCCGGGAACAATGGCTTAACGTGCCTTCATAGAATTACACCAATGACGACCAATCCAAGCATGGCGGCGCATTCGCCGTCGCTTGACGCCTGATATCGTTACGAACACGTACGCCCCGCTAGACTATCAAACTCTTCCTTGAAAAGATAAGTCCTAAAAACAGAAGATTTGTAGGTACGATCATGTACTTTTTTTATTTCTGTCGAGGAAATTATATAAATACGTATTAAAGATAATATTTAGCATATCTAGATCGCAGAAAGACTGAATGCAAGGTCGTTTCCAACTTGTTATTGCGAAGAGCTGAGTATCCAACATGATTATCCATGTGTTCATGATGCTTTAAAAAACAGGAAAGCGGATCCTGGCGCCAAAGCAGAGGGATGTTAGTTTGTAACTGATAAAACGAATAACTAACATGAAAGAGTATAAATATAAACTAAACAAATATGGATAGCGCTTGAAGACTGAATTAATTAAGTATCTCATTTCAAAGTTTATTCTTTCAATCTTTTTCGAGATATAAAAATAAAAATGAATACTGAATATCTAAACAGGTTACCTTAGTGTTAAGTGTGATTATTTCTTAACGACCGTCTTAATAAATTTTTTAATTGCTGAAATGTAATAAAATGTGCACGCTACATCAAAAGTAAATTCATTAGAAACGTTTTAAAATTTGTTGTTTATTATACACCTAGTTTTCGCCCGCGGCCGCGGTACCCGCGTGAACAGTGCTTTTTCCCGGGATCAAAGGTACCCTTTGTCCTTCTCAGTACTCCTAACTATGTATGTGTATGCGAAATTTCAAGCAGATTGGTTCAGTAGGTTTTATCTACTGACAAACAAAGAAATACACAAACTCTCTTTCGCATTTATAATTTAGTTGGGATGGGATAGGATGTTTTCGTATAGAAAATTGGCAAAATAAACCACAGAACAACAAATTTTCATATCGCCTGCGCACTTGAGCGAAATTGCTTGCTCTGTGAAGTAAACATTTGGTTGTCGAATTTGAATAAGTATGCAAATGATTTTCCTCTTTTCGCTTTCAGTACACATCGCGCGGCACATCCATCCAGTCTTGATCTGATTAACAATTGTCATGACAGCATAAATAACAAACAAAAGGGAATGCTCCACAGTTATACTACGACGGATTTATTTATAAATATGTATTTAAATGTACAGTTACCGTAACATATATTTTATTAGTTTTTTTAAAACAAAATGTACAAATGTTAGCAAATTATCAAAAGTTGCCCGCGGCTGTCATATGCTATCTTGCCCGCGTGGCACAAGATGTATTTCGTTATTCGTCGCACCAATAAGGAGCCTATGTACATCTTCGTGTCTCAAAATACCAAATTTAATTTTAATCGTTTAGGCGTTAAAAGTAACAGTCGTAGTCAACAAGAAATTTCTAGTTTGTTCATGTCAGCCTAGCGTGTCTGTCCGTTTAATTTAGAGACCTTTTCTTAGTGCTATAATTTGACACTGTACCACAGAATTAGTAATAGTACTACGTAACTGTACTATGATTTTCAGAGTACTTCTTTTTCATGTTAAATGAAAATAATTATTTTTAATATATCTAATAATGCTGATCTTTCAAAAGTCATTCCTGAAAAGTAGGAGTAACTGCATGAAAGTCAAATCACAGATTACAGAATACTTTCAAAATAAAAGTAAATATAGCTATGATCAAAGTTTGAAGCTGGCCCGTAATAAGGCTTCTTTTTGCCAAGATGCACTAACTGGTGGAGACAGAAAACAAATAAACTTGGGTCAAAATGTCATAGAATCATTTATTCATAGTATGCAATTCTTAAGCAAACTGTACCTCATGCATTAACTTATTATATTCAACGATTGTGCCCGCGACATATGAATGCAAAAGGTCTTATTAAGCAAAATCCTTGTATGAAATGATTGATGACACGCGTCCCAAGGCGAATACCTATAATTCAGTGCAAAACATTGCAAGTTGTAACCTTAGAGTAACTATTGTCTACAAAATTTTATTTTCTTCTCGTTTCCTCTCGTGAATCTGCTAGATTTCTTTAGAAATACACCAGCACCTTTTTAATAATGATCTTTATTCTATGTTTTACCATTTACATGTTTCTTGTGAAAGTAAATTGAGTAAAATAAATAAATAATATTGAATAGTGGGAAGTGCTATTTAATTGGCTTAGAAAATTTTGATATTTAGAAAACTTGAAACCATTTATCTTTAGTTGTAAGAATGTACAACCTATGACTGGTAAAGTCCAAGTTTAATTTTCCCGAGTTGCCCATTTTAGATTATAGTTAAAAATGAACATGCAACCAATTGTGATCAAACATTTTTTTCAAATTATATCCCAATTTACTAATTATAACTTAATATAAAGCTCGCTAGTTTGGCTTCGCATGGGCGTAAAACTTTCCTCTAGACTCACTCTATCTATTAAAAACAACCGCATCAAAATCCGTTGCGTAGTTTGAAAGATTTAAGCATACATAGGGATATAGGTACAGAGAAAGCGACTTTGTTTTATACTATGTAGTGATGATGCGAATGTGAGTTTGTTACTCTTTCACGCGTAAACAGTTTGACGTTTGAGCCTACTTGACTTATTTTTGGCGCGATATAACGGAGTATCAAGGGGCACCACTGCTAGTGAAATTTTTTTTAATAAATAAATTTATGGCCCGCGTTCTATTACAAATAAAGAATTCAGTATACTAACTCTATGGTTGTTACGTATTGACTCATATATAGCAGTCTGCTTTGAGAATACATTTGTAAAGACGACAAATGACTGATTATTCCTGCATTTTATTAAATTTGGGTACTTTATTTATTTATTTATTTATTAAAACTTTATTGTTCCATAAGTACAAAATACTTATACAATTGGCGGACTTAATGCTAAAAGCATTCTCTACCAGTCAACCATTGGGACTTTACTTTATGATGTTTGCTTTGATATTTATGGTTTTTGGGTAAAGTTCAGTGCATACAAAACAGTTGGAGAACATATAAAAGATTTTATTTAATGTCTAACGTACTCGTAAGTCGTGGTTTGACGATTTGTTACTTCATTTGGACAATAACTTAAGGAAGAACAGGCTTTTTATTACTTTGAGAGATTATTTACTTTATTTCTTTGCGAGTTTTATGATGATATTATGCATGCCACGAGTAAATTTCTCAAAAAAGAGTCTTTTAATTCACCTACATGCATTCGTTATAAATACTCTGGTACTTTAATCCTTATTATAATTTTTTAAACAGTAATAGTACTCCTATAATGTAACGAATATATATTTATATTTATATATATATAAATCAATTGATATTCTATAGTGTGGCTAAAACTCGAAAATAGATGTGCCGTATTGCTGATTTTGGTCTTAAAATATTTGTAAGATTTAAACGGTGAGAAAAGTGCGTTTAGGTGATACGAAATTCACCCGGCCAGCTAGTTACATATTAAAGTTAAGTGTGATTATTACATTTATTTACAAGTCAAAGTACCAAACCTGACACACTTCCGTCCACATGTCCGTCCGTCCGTGTGCCATTGCTACTGGTTATCATCACGGGCTGTCTGCCTGTTCGCTAAATAAATTGTCACCGTTTTCGTCTAGCTAAATGTCATTTGCATCGTAAAATCCCGTGCACATCGTAAAAATATAGGGTAATGAAGCACGAATTTTTGCAGTCCAAAAACACTCCAAAATTAATTTTCGACCTACAATCCTAACTTTGTAGCTAAACCTAAAGCTATAAGTGATAACCCAAAAGAAAAAATATTTATTTATATAAAAATCAGCTCGCAGTGTGCACTCTCCCGATTCCGTCTGGACGGTAATGGCGGTCTAACGCGAAATTGACCGAAAAAGGACGAGTGCCCAAATTGTTTTAAATGAGCAGGTAAGACAGCCGCCTGACCTACAGACAGACTGATGATAAAAATAAAAGAGATCAATCATTATGCATCATATCTTGATCAATTTGTAGGTTGATGTTTTTTTGTACACGTGACGAAATATTGCATATTCAGACTGATGCTGTTTAGATTACGATGATTTTCTCTCGTGGACCATTGAATTTGTGTTTGTATAGCCAGACATTACAATAGTTAGTTTTTTTGTTAGTACTGATTATAATCCTTGTTAAAATTCAATGCAAACTATTTCCAAGCGGTCAATGGGAAAAATTAGGTAGACCCAAGAATGCCTTTTTTGAAATGTATAACATAGAAAAATTGGTAAGTCGAATGATTATCGTTCGATTTCGAATGATTTTCATGCGACATAACCGGTGGTGACTCGCTTTACTATGTCATACATATCAGAAATAGCACTTCTGGTCTTACTATAGCAGGAGACTTTTTGCAGCTGGTATTGCTTACACATTAATTTACCCTACTTTAAACAATATTTTTTTTAATAACTCTCGCAATGTCAGCACTAATACTAGTCCAATAAATGGATGTGATTGGTGAATTAATGTTTTGACAGTTTCCGTTATCTGATAAATTCGACTGACCAATGTTAACACCATAATGCCATCTAGTGATAAAACAATATTGAAAACCGTTATTAAATAGCTTTAATTGGGCCAGAAAAATATACAGTTCGACACGATAAACTAACCGTGCTTCGGAAGGCACGTTAAGCCGTTGGTCCCGGCTGCCATCTGGTAGTCGTTAAAGGAACCACGTCAGAGGCCGAGAGGCGGTTAAGAAGAACTCTGACACCAGGGTGTGCATGGCCGTACCTACACTAAATGATGATGATGAGAAACTAAATACATCCCTACTTTAATAGTGGGTAAAATAAAGTAATGAACAGCACTCACCGGCTCGACGTCTCCTTGGCTGTCCTTGCCGAGTCCCTCGCCTTTGGACCAGCCCATTTTCTCCAACAACTTGAACCCTTTGTTCTCGGGCGCTATAAACCTGTCCCGAAAAAAGAAATACGTCAATAACTTTTTAACACTTTATAGCCCAACCCTTCAGAAAATGGCTTCGCTTCATTAAAGTGAATTTAAATATATATCTTACATATTATCTTATGCTTTTCTGAGTCAGATTTTCCTAGAACCTAAGCCGTCCGACTAAACGACAGATATCTAGCAATAAAAACTAAGAGGCATGGTAAGCTATTATTTATTTACTTCAAAATTGAATTTTAAATTTAGTTTGTAATTAGTAAATTTGATTAAAATAAGTACTAAACTTCCTTGGATTTATCTAACAAAAATAACTTACTCTTAGCATTAAGTCTGCCCTATTGTGTTTTTTGTGCAATAAAGGTTAAATTAAAAAATGAACTAAGTGAAATATTCTTGAATTTATTCAATAAATAAAACCTTTTGCATGCCACTGGGCCATATGCGCGTTCTATAGCGAATGGTAACTCTGGGTTTGCTAATGTTGCAATTTTTTGTTTCGTCTGGACATAACTCTTTTTCTTTTTGCGGGTTTTTATCTTTGGAATATGATTTTGAGATTTTGGCGTGCAATCGTTCCTGATTATTGTATGGTAAGATGACGAATTATAATTTTTCTCATACTTATATTGAAGACTGCATAAGGATATTCATTTGTTAGGCTGCCTAATAAATATTTATTATGGTGTACGTAAGTTATCAAAAACATAACATGCAAATTCATATTTACTTATTAGTAAAAGAGGCTAAAAGATCTACTGCAAAAGTTATTTTACTTTCTCTTGCTCGGAAATAGATTCATTATTTAAAAAAAACAATACGTCAATAGACTCATTGCTGGCCTAAGATAACAATGTAATAAAAAAAAAACATTGCTGGCCGCTAAGGGAGGTTTTTTAATGTACACGTTTTTATACATTAGGGTTTTAGTTTCACTCTGGCCAGCCTACTAAAAAAACCTATTCTAGCGGTCGTAAATGGATTTTGTTAGGTTGGTTGGTGTATCTTTTATCGTTTAAAAATATAATATGAACATTTAAAAAAAAAACACAGGGAATGCTGGCTTGTCGACGCCATTTTAAAATTTGATACGATGTTGTTTTGTCTCAAGAGGATTGCAGAGAAAGAAAAGTACTATACAAGCCTCGGCCGAAATTGCAATTTACGTCCTCTTATTTTTTAAAGGCCTCGGCGTCGCCTCGTCCTCGGCCTTGCAATATAACTCGGCCGTAAATGGCTTCATTTCTGGCCTCGACAGTAATTGTACTATTAATATTGAAACCAAATGTAATATAAAAAGGTTTCATATTAGTAAGTTATGACCTTTTTGTCAATTGAAAAATCTCTTGCTTTTTCTGGGTCTATAGGAATAGAGTCATTTTCCATCTAAGACCTGACTGGGGATTGTACCATGGACCTCGTCATGGTCATCCTACCGACACAGTGGAATTATTATATTTAGCATGTAACTAAATCACTACATAGTATAAAACAAAGTCGCTTTCTCTGTCCCTATATGCATGCTTAAATCTTTAAAACTACGTAACGGATTTTGATGCGGTTTTTTTATAGATAGAGTGATTCAAGAGGAAGGTTTTTATGCCTATGCGAAGCTGGGGCGGGTCGCTAGTAGTGTATAAAGTTTAATTCATCTAAAAAGTACCACCAAAGCTAAGACCATGATTGAAAGCGTACGCAAAGATGCAACTAGGAAACACGCTCGGATGGAGTAGAATCTATCTTATAAGCAATTACTAACGTTTCAACATCGCTGCTCATAGTTTTCTCCGAGTGATGCGACGAGCCCACAGTTTCCCTCCGCGCCTGCGCCCTGTCGTTGTATTCCTTCTCCTCTATGGCCAGCAGCGGTTTTGGCGCGTATTTGTTCTTCAGCCGCGCCAACTCTAGTTGGTGTTGTTTTTGGACGCTGCATGTTCGCGTGTACGCGGCGACCTTCTCCTTTTCGTGGGCTAAAACAAGCAACAATTAGAAATTCATATGATTTTTAAATGATATTCGAATGAAAAGCAAGATATCGCTCTCTCTCTCATTTCTCTTGCACGACGAAAAAAAGAGCCTTTTTATTTTCGTTTCCTTCCCTGTTCTACTGAACAGATATATTTGAAATGTACATAATTAAATTTGTCATTGGAGAAGTACATAGGCTTTTACTTGGCGAAACATTATAGATGCATACGTCTAATAAAAATGGCAAGTTAAGCTTTTATCTCATGAGAGATCATTGAGATGCTTTCGAAAAACTGAGACCAAGTTGGGCAGAGTCATTTAACCTGTTACACATACTTCGTTTCTCTCAGTTCTATTAGTATTTCCAAGGTCATACACCTTAGAAATCAAATGGTAATAAACAAACTTACTTTCCATGATGAGCCCTGGTTCGCAGTGTCCGCAGGTGTCGTTGCCGGGATGTATGTGGCACAGCAGTTTCGTTTCTCCCAGTTCTATAGTGCTGCCATGTAATACCTTGGAAAACAAACCATAAAATTCAATGAAGGTTTTCAGAAATTAATCACATATTTGTTTCGAGACCAATCCAAATTCACTGCTGTGATTGGTTAACTTTTTGGATTAATTTCTACTTCTGTACCATTTCAGTCTTTGGACCCAAATGCAATCTGATGATAGAATAAATGTCTCATTTGTCCTGGCGTTATCAGAATGACTGTTTGAAATCTTCTGAAATAGTAGTAATTGTTTATGTAATACTATTTGCTAAGTAAATAGGTAAAAATTGTGACAGATTTCATAATTTAAGCATCAGTCTTTCTTACAGTCGGGAAAAAATAATAATAGAAGGTTAAAATAAATAAATACGTACATCTAATGGTTCACTGATAATTTGACTCTCTGACATGCGGGTTCCATTAAGTATAGTCCCGTTTTTGGATCCCAAATCTATTGCCACGTATGCGTTCCTCTTAGCGTCGTATCTGATATCCAAATGATTCTGCAATAGAAATAATAAATTATTATTATTTTTACCAACCCCTACCTGTTAGTAAAAATAATGGAAACTAGAAATAAATATTTATTGAACTAATCATCATTATTTTCCATGAGATGAATAATAAATAAAAATAAAAAATAAATAAAAATCATTTATTTCAGGTATTAACCCATATTACGCATTACAATTAGTAAATTGTCATCCATCATATAGAAAACACTATAAAATAAAATTATAAACAACAAATGGTTGTTTTATACAGTATATAGATAAATTGTGGAATATATCACCTGAACAAGACTGTTTTTTGTTGAGCTTAACCTTTTATTGAAGGATAATTTTAACTTTTGATGTAAAGAAATCATGTCAATAACTCGGTATTCGGCAAACATGCCAGTCGCACTACACCGCCAAGGCAAACCGAGCATTGCTCGGAGTGCATTATTGTATTGTACACGGAGAGTGTTGTAGGCACTCTTCGTGTAGTTGCACCACAGCTGGCTTGTGTACAACGACTGGCAGTATGCCTTAAATAAAGTCACTTTGACCTGCCTAGAGCAATGTGCAAACCGCCTGGCCAACATGTTACCCCTCATGGCAAGGGCTCGCCTTTGTCTTTCAATATCGGCAACATCCTGCTGAGTGCTTGTCAAAATATGACCCAGATATTTGAATTTTTCAACATAAGCTAATGGGCTACCACATAGCACAAATGGTAAAATATTTTGAGGGCCACTCCCCGCTCGAAAGATCATGACTTCAGTCTTTTTAACATTGTATGTAAGGCCGTGTGCACATGCATACCTCTCACAAATATCTAGCAGTTTACGAAGACCAGCAATTAATACAATAAACAATTAAAATTACCCTAGAAACATTAGTATCTCTAATAATAATGGTATGTTGATCCCCCTCCCTGCCAACGGTGCCGCCATCTTTTGTCACCAAAAACAAACTGCCGACTTTCAACTTGGGCAATTTGGTCTCGCGAACAATAACACGCATGCACGGAGGATAATGCTTTGCTACGGATTCTGAAACAAAATTAGGAAAATAATAAACAAATTTATTTAGACTAGCTTCCGCCCGAGTGGTAGTCGGTTATAGCGACTACAAGTAGCCTATACGAATCCTCATGGTTTAAGGTATTCCCATGCCAAATTTCATTCAAATACGTCGCTCCTTTTCGACTTTAAAGACGGACGCACACTTTCTCGTTTATAATATTAGTGAGTATGGGTAGATGGAAGAAATTCTATGGTTGAAAAATTTAAAGCGATGTGTATATTACTTTACTAAATATAACATGGGGTCTTCAAGAAGGGCATGAAAGAATCCTTCAGGGTAGGCAATACATTTTACATATTTTAGTTAAAATGGGCTTAATAAATGTTTGTTAATTTTTATAAAGGTACCTAGTTTAAACCTATAATGCTATAACATGTTGTTACATAAGCCAATGTTGGTTTTTCTGAACATTGAGATTTCAGACAGACATTCTTTAAATCTACATTTAAGTATATTATAATAGACCATTCTCTTCTTATGATTGTCATAAGGAATAATAGTAAAAACAGTAGTTTTAATTTACATAACCTCTGTCAGTGTCATACAATGGTTTTTCCACAATATCTTTTTACCATAATTGTCAAAAAGACAACCAAATTCGTAAGTTCACCTCTAATAACTAAATTTACCATCATCTGTAGCCGTTGAAGTGCTGGCATCAGATTCTTCAGCTTTTTCGGATTTTTCATCTTCACCTTCACTTCCTGTTTCACTACATTCTCCATCCTCCAACTGTTCTTCACTTTCAGCATTCTTAGTTTCGTCTTCATTCTCTTTTTTAGATATCACCTCTGCTTCCTCAGGAATAACCACTTCCTCCTTTGATATAACATCTTCCTTAGTTGTATCCTCTACTTCCTTTGATGACATTTCTTTTTCGTCAATCTTTTCAGGCTCCTTTAATCCATTCTCAACCTTTTCATCTATAGCAGAAGATTTTTTCTTCTGATCCTTTTTCTTGGAAATCTTTCGGCGTTTTGGCTTGCTTTTCTCCTCTTCTTTGCCCTGTAAAGTAATAGTTGGTGTTGGTATTGTGGAGAGACTGGTAGCATTTTATTTACCTAAGGCAACTTGGCCTCGGAGTGAAACCTGAGATAATGTTTTCGTCAGGTTATCAACTTCATCTTCTTTCTTCATTTCCTGGAAAAAAGATATTTGTTTTTAATTCAAGACTAAATTAAGACCTATGTACAAGTAAAGATCTTCGTCCGAGCGTGTTTTCCCGGTTTCATCTTCAACTTACGCTTTAGAGCCCAGGGTATGCTATTACTCATGGTTAAAGTATAAATATATAGAATACATATATTAAGTATAGCGTGCAGGCAGCCACTGATTAAAAACATCAATTATCTTCAAGTTACATCTGTTTGTCCATCTATAAGCATTTCAATTGTAATATATTTTTCATATAATTTAGTAGTCTAACAGGAAGTACAGGGCTCATTGGAAAAACACTTACTCTCTTCTGTTTTCTAGCTTTTCTCTTCTCATGAGCTTCGAAGGCAGCACTAGTAGCTATCTTGCTCCTGTCCGGGTATGAGTGGAAAACAAAATTCTGTTTCTCATCTGAATAGTAGTAGTAGCAACCTGTGTCAGTGTGGTAGTACAGTCCTAGCTCCTGGAAATATGATTGTTTCATTACAGGTTGTGTACATACAGGTGGACTGGAAAAGATTCCTACTATTAGGGATAAGTCCGCCTTTGTTGTGTTCTATGTTATATAATCAATGTTATTTCTGTACAATTTACATACATTAACATATTACATACTAAGAATGTAGAATCTACTCATAAAAATATAGGACAGGGAAATGAAGAATCTTCCTAATACAACTTACAGTTTGAGAAATACTTAGAACACACAAAACAAACAAACTGAGCATAATTACAGCTACAGCTGTACCTCAAATCTGTTTAAATTGTCTTGAGGTACAAATATACTAGGAAAGGTAAATAGGGTAAAGTTTCTTTTTGATAGTTGCATATAGGCAGATGAATAAAACCGAGACAGCAATATATCTGCAAAAAGATAGTACTTACAGAGTTATAATAATAACCAGTCTTGTAGTCATAGTACATGCCTGCAGATTCCACATACACCATGCCAGACTGCTGCAAGGCACTTTGAGCAGCTTCTTTTACTTGATCTGCTATGCTTTTCTCTTTCTCTCCTACACTCTCAGTTTTCCATCCTTTTTCCTCATTATCTTTTTCCATGGAAACTACATTCGTCTTGTTTGGTTTAACTTCATTTTTTGTGACCAATTCTTGATGATCTAAGTTGGTTTGAGTTGTAGTGTCACAATGTGCAACTTTAGACTTTGATTGATGAGTCTGAAAAAATAACTAAATCCAATTGAAGGTGTCAGAGACCCTAGTCATCTGAGAGTGGGTCAAAGCAGAAGTCTGCTTTCTTGCCTCACTCACACACCCTGCTCCAGAGGAAATCTCGCAACAAGGTAGTCAGAGCAATCATGATGTCTATTCTCAGCCCATTCTACAGTCACGCAAAAAATTGACATTGGTATTATTGAAGAATAAAAATGGTGTAGGTTCGGTTTTAGAAAAAAAAAGATAAAGGAGATGTACTAGTTGAGGAATTGCCCACAGACAAGAAATGAGTTGTGCAGAATTAGAAGTAGATGACTTCAAAAACTTTCTATGAATAAATATTACTTTTTATATATGTAGAGGTTCTTGCAATGGTGATACGTCACTTATAGCAACATAGTGCTGGTCAGCAGGGACAATCTAGAAGGGTGACTTCTGCGACTGCTGCCCTGCCACAAGGTCAATCTAGGAAAAGTTGGCTGCTTATCTATTTATTTGATTCATCACGATAATAAAAAACAATAATTAATGTAGGAATTAATAATTAATTAATCTGGGTCCGTGGGGCCTCGCAGCAATGGGCCTCTTCAAAAGATATTTCGAAGAGGCTTATTGATGCGACGGGAGACCTAAGAGCTGGCGCTTTCCTCGGCCAACGAATAAGTTTGGCAATCCAATGAGGAAATGCTGCCAGCATCTTCGGAACATTGCCACATGGACCTTTTCTATGATTTTAGGTAAGTATTTTTGTTTTTCTTTTATTTCTATTTAGTATTATTTAAGTCTTTAGTTTTATTTTTTTAAGTTACTATGTAGGAATTTTGGGTCAATATAAGAAAACCCCAATATCAGAAAACAGACAATGTTGATGGACATTGCCAAGAAATTGCCACCCGAGTATACGAAAGGGTGCGCAAAAATATATGTACTATTTAACCTTGACCTGATTTTCCCTGCAGCAGGCGTGTGAGTAGTCTAATAGATCATAAAAAAAAATTGTCTTCTTATTTTAATAATGTTCCTTTTACTATGTATTTTAAAGCAATAAAGATATTACAAACAAACAAACAAAAAATATACTTTATTGAGCTACATACTAGGCAATAAAATTGAGGTTATGTTTCCAAAGTTTACTACTTTACCAGTAACTTCAGCTTAGATTTGAGTTTAGATATTATCAGATTTTTTCTATGAATAATTTTCTTCGTTTTCAGGACCAGTTTAAGTATATCTGGTCGGTATTTCAATGACAGGCGTAGTTTTCTCCAGTCCATTTTAGTCTTTTGCGCCTTTTTGATTTCTTGAGGTTTGCTTGTTTCTACTTCCAGTTCCATGATTTTATTTTGTAAATATCATTTCATTCCACTCATAAATATCTCACGAAAGGAATAGGTAGATAGCAATATACTAATTATAACTGATTACAATATGAATTCTATTTTTACAAGAGAACCAAAAGAGAACTTTCAACTTTGTTTGTTGTTGTGTTGATTGAATTGATAATGACAGCCAGCATTGACAGCTGATTAGATTAACCAAGTTTTTTGAGTTTTTGGAGGGAAAGTAAACTGTCGCTATGTCCGCGCTGTATTTAATTTCCAAAACTTAGGTTTTTTCGAGTGTTTGTGCATAATATTGGTGGATTATTATTCGCAAAGTTTTCGTGAACAAGCGTGAGTGTTGGGAAGTGATACAGTGTCGATTACGTGACTTTTTATCTTTGTCACCAAAATCTCCATGATATAGCTAAGTGAAATTTTTCCACCGCTTCACTTAGCCATCTGACTCAGACTAGACTTACCTACTTACTTGACTGGACTTGACTATTGACTTGAATTTTTGACTCGACTGACTTAAGTAGGACTGAAGCAGATTAATAAATTCAAGAAAGGCCTTAAAGGACTAGATTCCATGGCCGTAAAAACTATTAAAAAAATATTTTTTTTTTCTGGCCCTAGATACGACTTTTTCAAGGCCTTTTTTAGGGAGATTCCATGAGCTGGCGGCTTACCACCATCATCTCTTAAAATAATGCAAGATCGAGTGAGTAAGCGAGACAGCGCAATACATGCTGTAAGGGATATCTCCGTTACTCAATCGTTCTTGCAAGGTTTTAAAAGATGGTAGTAAGATCCTTGATATGCAAATCCGAAACCATTAAGCGAAATTATGTTATTCTAGTGTACTAATCTATTCTGTAAAGATGAGGCATCTACACCGAAAAGAGCCTTGCTCTCAAAACGAGGATGATAAAATGTACTACCATCATACCATTATAACATGGAGTCGTTATAAATTCTTGTCGAAATGCTAAAAAAGTGAGATGGCGAAATATCAGTCTGCGTAAGAACGATAAAGTTGCATTTTTTGTTTTTGTCAGCGTGGCAGTTTTTCTTTACTTGGCATAAAAACTAGCCGAAAGTGAAATTCTTATGTAAATTTTATTAAGATAAAGTTGCCTATCTGCCGAAACTATTCTAATAGCTATGGATTTTTGATGATTGAAAAATGTCGCTGATTCAGTCAATAAATTAAAACACAGTCATTACTAGACCATTTCATTTATTTAAAAATAAAAAGCTCAATAATTACATAAATTATGTGCGTATTTAATGAAACGTGTACAAAGTAACATTGCCAAATACACATCGTTGAATGAAAATGGTACGGCTTTAAATGGACATTTAAGTACACCTAACAAAACATAAGTAAGAAAAGAAAAAGATTATACAACAGATTAAAAAGACGGCTGTATATTTGTATATTCATACCACTAAAAGATCTATAAATGCAAACTCTAATGAGTATACAGTAGAAAAAAATACATCCAAAGAAAAGTTATAGCTCGATTCTTTCATATTCACCTAGTACACAACTTGTTAACCTTACACCTATGGTAATAATTAGACAAGTACAAAATGATATCATCCTTATAAATATATATTCATAGCCTATAACCTAAAGTCAGTTGTATAATTCATTACCATATAAGTTAATTGTATTGTATAGTTCACGCCACCTAGTGTTTCAAGTAATCCATGCGTTTGAACAGCGATTCGTTTTAATTTCGACTCAGTTTAAATGATTGGTTCAAACAATGGTTCACAACGAAAAGTTAACCTAAACTAGGAGAATACTGGCAGTAGGAATGATTGTCAAAATCTTAGAAAATGTTTGGACTAGCTAGTCGATACAACTGCTGACATTGTATGAAATAATGCGCGTTTCTTAAAACTTGTCGCGCACGTAAAATTGTTTATATTGTTAGATAAAGTAGCTCTTTAGGTAGGGTAGAGTAAAATGTCAGCTCATTTATAAAAATCCGATTTGTTATTTAAAAAATAATGAATTTTGAATTGTTTTAGCATATAATCTAAATGACTGTACGTACATTCTAGACGCCATATCGCAATGTTTACACATTTCCTACGTACCGTATATTGTGGAAGAACTACGCTAAAGGCTAAAACGATACATTCCGATATGTTTTATAAAATTACATTAAATATCAACTTTCGAAACAATGGCACACACGCAGCCAAACCACTCATTCTATTGGTCTTAATATTTACAATAATTCGTGCATTTATTACATTTGTGACTAAGATGGAATTTTAAAAGTCCAAGATATGTGCCCGCTTATGAAAATAATTACTTGTAAAATAATGTTTATAAAACACCGGTTATTTTTTAATTTTACGCAAAAGTCAAAAATGTTCGGTCCTGCCGTTTTAAACATTAGAATGGGATATGGAACCACTGTCTATCATCGACTTAATCCGACTGGCTGGTTGCAAAACATGGATTTTTATCACGCATATCTACTATATATAACTCGCCTTACCCTATAAGCTAATATAACATTTCTACTTCAACAATAACACTAAATCCATTACAGTATTATTTGAAGTCTCCACTTTAGATAATTGAAAATCGGCAACGCCTAATCGTGCCCGTTATTCGACGGTAAATAGCTACCTTATTATATGCTGTATAAGAAATTCGTAGTCACAATATACTGTGCACAATTCCTTGTCTCGTCGAGGTTACCTTAACAATTAGTTTTCGTATTAAATGCATTCAAATGGGGTAAACATAATTTACTTATATGCTTTCCAATACAATGATAAATTAAAAAAAAAATGACAGGCAAAAATAAATAGATTTTCAAGTATTGTAATTATTAGTCGACTAGTTACATGGGATTTTGAAATTTTAAGTCTATTTTAACCGATTTCTTATTAGCGGTTATGCGATCAGAAAAAATACAAATTATAACATTTGGAAATAATTAAAATTCTTAGTTGATCGCATTGGCGTCCGCATTTATTTCGATGCCACGTATTTTATTGTTAGGGTTCCGTAGTAAACAAGGAGCCCTTATTAACAAGATGCTCATGGGTACACCTTGCACCAATATTTTTGGATAAAGCTACGCTTACGATACGTACATACTGCAGAGCGATGATCTTAGTGTTGCTTGATGATATTTCACGTAATAGTATCGATAGTACCTTATGAGCATTACAATTAATATTATCGATATTTTTGGCAATTTCTGACAGTTTTTGCAATACAATCGATACTATTAAACGTAAAGCTATTGTTTTATTGCCATTATCAATAATATTTTCATAAAGCACTACCGGTGTTATTTACACGACACTTGCTAATATTATCGATATTCTGTTTCCTGGACAACAATCGATTGTTCAGCAACACTACATTTTGTGAAAGTTTATAGATTGTACGTGGGACCGCGAAACTCGGTTGTCTACATGCTAGTGTAGCTTAAATTAGTGAGGCAGTGTCTTAAGGCGGGACGTACGGGGGAGGTTTCCTGTAAGTGGGCGTGGCCTTGGGCCGCGGGGGGGTGCGCGACGCGGGGAAGGGCGGCGGGGGGCGGTAGGGAGCGTCGTCCCCTGGTCTGTACTCTGGGGCGGGAGGCAATAGGGGTGGTTTTTCTTCGCGCATTATCACAGGACTCTTATGTACTGGTTCCGAGTCGCCTCTCTCTTCGAGCTCGTCTTGGAAGATAACCGGGATTCCTTTGGAGCGGAACGCTTGACGCTCCTCTTCGTCGCCGACGCTCATTTTTCCTAGAAATAAATGTCAAAATTAGGGTAAACTATCACTTCAATTAGGATTGGCATAAATGTTGTGCAAACACAAAAAATAAGTTTTGTTTTGTATTAGATAAAGTACTTGGGCATTAAAAGAATACAGAAAAATATTTAAACACTTCAATTAAACCAATGAATTCTAGAGATGAGCATTATAAATATCAGTCAGTCAGTGGCCACTCTGGTTGATTTAATGCTCTAAAAATATGAATGATCACTATCACTACATAGTATAAAACAAAGTCGCTTTCTTTGTCCCTTTGTATGCTTAAATCTTTAAAACTACGCAACGGATTTGGAGCGGTTTTTTTAATAGATAGATTGATTCAAGAGGAAGGTTTTTATGCCCATGCGAAGCTGGGGCGCATCGCTAGTAATTGATAAACAACACTCACCTGTCCTTCGCCTCCTATACAACACACACGCAATAATCCCAGCAACGAGAATCATGCAGACGATGACAACAGCTGGAATTATGAAAGTCACCAGATACGAGGACTCGGCCGTATCAGCTTTGCTGTTCAACAAGTTCGTTGACCCCGGATGCACTTGTATCGGGGTCTTAGGCACTTTAGTGTCCTGTTCAGCACATAGCCCTAGAGGTATTATTTTAATAGACATGACTTTGAGGTCTTTGTCGAACACGTGGTCTACATTCTCTTTGAGAGTCGCGCCGCCGGTGGGGCCTCCTTCGTCTAAGATTATCATTTTGCGAAGATCTTCTATATCTTTCTTTGGACACCTGTCCATTGGTAGACTCGTGTTGTACCTGAAAACATTGTAAGTAAATTAAATAAATGGGCAGTACCAGTAGGTAAAACAAGAAAATAAGATTCAGCATTATTTTTATGTCTGGTTGGGAAGAACCCATACTCTCTTTGAAAATGTTTGTGGAATCCGCCACCACTCAGAGAGGTACAATAATATATAGACTTTTTTTGTTAATTGAAAGCAGTTCGCATCAAAACATCATTAAATGTTGTAACTTTACCTGATTCTAAATTCTACACATCAAAGTGGCGAGCAAAAGCTACTGATAAAAAAGACAAAAGGGGAATATATAACTGCAAAAAAAGACTTACCAAATGATAGTAGTCGGGTTATCAGTAATACTATGTATTCTTATATTGTCAGTCTGTTTCTGTCCGAACAGCGCCGCCAGCTTTTCGACAATCTTCCTTTTGTTTTTCGCGTCGAAAGCCAGCTGCGGGAATGGGTAGTCCATTGTCATCTGGAACTCTACTGTCGGTCTGATGGTCGGGGCTTTGACTACTTCCACTATCAAGCTATCGTATGCACTCTTTTTGCTTGAGTCTTCGGCAATCTGAAATTCAAGGTTTGTTTAAAAACAGCTCTGAAATTCGGCATACACAATGCCCTCCATACGGTGTTACGTGGTCTACCACGTAACACCGTATGGTGGGCACTAGGAAAGTGGCAGGAGAAATCCTAATTTCTCCTGCCACTTTCCTAGTTCATCTGGACCCTGGGTTATTCGAATTTAAAACAAATTAGTTGTTTCTCTGTATAAAATGACTAAAATAAGAACAGTGTGCACAGGCTGGAAATGAAAAACTGCCTTCGTCGCCAGGATCATTGGCAGATCAGATCATTGATCTTAGAATCTTAGATCTTTTCGTCCAACCTCTTTCTCCTGTTACTTTCCTAGTTCAACTGGGATTGGCGCTAGTCTAGTTGTTTGTAAAATGAATTAGTTTTTGTTTAAAGGAAATCTATATCTAAATACTTATATAATAAAGCTGAAGAGTATTTATTTAAACGTTTATAACTCTTCAAGTACTCACATAGAATTTGGAAACCGAGCACGGTCTTTGGCAAATTTTTTTTAAATCTACGACGGGCCGGATTTAAAATAAATAATTCTTCATATGACAGGCTTATTCTTGGCAAAGGTTATAGTCTATACATAAACACTATCAGGCGAGTAAACCAGCTAATTAAATAAAAAAAAAATAAGAACAGTATTCACCAGCTGGTAATGCACACTGCCCTCGTCGCCGGGCCCGGGCAGCCCGTAGAACTCCTGGTTCTTCTCGTCGAACTGCAGCCAGTGCCCGCGCGGCAGCTCCGAGCGGTCGCTGTAGCGCAGCGACAGCGCGAGGTTGCGAGTGCTGCCGTCTTCCGGGTCGAAGAATGTGTCCTGCAATTATTCAACTCGTGTGAAGCCAGGTACTTTCATATCCATACTAATATTATAAATGAAAAAGTCTGTCTGTTACGCTAACTAGGCGTAACAGACGTAACCGCTCTGGAACGATTGGATACAGTGAAAGACTGGAAGTTAAAAATTGGCAACTTTTTGGCGTGATATAACTGTGTACCACGGCGGTTTCGCGGGCAACAGCTACTATGTTTAATATATTTTTAATTTATAGACAGGATAGGATATGCGTGCTAATGGACTCACTAACAAAGATGCTGAAGACCGGACGAAGTGGAATAGTAAAAGTAGATACAATAGGGAAAGCGATAGGATGAAAATTTTGAATACATAGATATAAATATACATAATAATAGTAGTGAAAACAGCGGCAAAAAATAAGGCCGTCGTTCTAGCTGAAGTGGTAAAGAGAGTAGATAAAGCTTCCCGAAGACTGGCTGGCAATATGAATGGATATAGTAGATTGTATCACAAGGGAGCAAAATAAATTTTTTACGGCGAGGGTGTTTTTTGAATCCAGAGCGAAGTGAAGGATTCTAGTGTAGAATCCAGAGCGCAGCGAGGGATTCTTTAATAGAATCCTGAACGGAGAGAGGGATTCAAAGTACATCGCCCGAGCCAAAAATATGTTTGCGCCCGAATGATACACTCTTCTTTTCATCTCGCTCTATGAGAAAAAACAAAACACGTACAGAACTAAATTTAAATGAAATACATAACTGAAAATTAATAATATTTAATTCATCCGATGATTGCGTTAATTCTTACCAGCCATTATTTATTTTTCATAATATGCGCATTCGGCACGACCGTATTGTTTTGTTCCAAATTTGAAACTCATTATTGCCCGCTAAAAACCCTATCAGATAAGACTTATTTTGGTCCCTCTTTTGGGGTAGCAAAGTTGAACATTTCGAATAGAAGGGATGAAAAATGTATTTACAACGTATAAGGTAAAGCGACTAAGTTCAATTTGTCAAAAATACCTAGCAAAAGATTCGCTGGATATTGGTGCTGTTACCAGGCTCGTATTGGGAGTCACTGTCACACGTCGCCGAGTTGGTAGGGAACGTTGATCTCCGGCACTTCGTAAAGATTCGCTGGATATCGGTGCTGTTACCAGGCTCGTATTGGGAGTCACTGTCATACACCGCCGAGTTGGTAGAGTCACACTGACCTTAGGCACTTTGTAAAGATCCGCTGGATATCGGTGCTGTTACCAGGCTCGTATTGGGAGTCACTGTCATACACCGCCGAGTTGGTAGAGTCACACTGACCTTAGGCACTTTGTAAAGATCCGCTGGATATCGGTGCTGTTACCAGCCTCGTATTTGGAGTCACTGACAAACGCCGCCGAGTCGGCCGACACACTCACCTCAGGCACTTTGTAAAGATCCGCTGGATATCGGTGCTGTTACCAGGCTCGTATTTGGAGTCACTGCCACACGTAATCGCGCGATAGATTGGCCGAGGAATTGGTACTCAATACTTTATTGCTTCCTTAATGTACATAGTCACACTCACCTCGGGCACTTTGTAAAGATCCGCTGGACATCGGTGCTGTTACCAGGCTCGTATTTGTAGTCACTTCTACACGTAATCGCGCGATAGATTGGCCGAGGAATTGGTACTCAATACTTTATTGCTCCCTTAATATACATAGTGACACTCACCTCGGGCACTTTGTAAAGCAGCAGATGCCCTTGTGTGGCAGTGAGCTGGTCCACCTGGTTCCTGGTGACGGGCGGGTAGGTGTCGGGCGGGCGCGTGGCGGGCGCGGGCGCGCACCGGCCGGCGCCGCGCCAGCGCACCGCCGCCGCGGACAGCTGCGGGGACATGGCGCGGGACAGCCCGCCCGACGGCGCGCCCGGCTCCGACTCCGATTCCATTATCTGTTGGTCGAGAAGAATGACATCATCGTAAGCCTCCTGGCTACTCCGTGCTTAAAGCTACTCTGAGCCACCGTAATACAATCATCGAACGGGAATATGACATCATTTATAGGTATAGGGGGCGTGCATAAATTACGTGAAATGTTTAAGGAGGGAGGGGCGAAGGGGGTAATTTCATTCTGATTGAAAAAAAAAAAATTTTTTTTAGTTTATTTAATCCAGATTGTACATGCTTAAGATTTAATCTTAAGTGTAATCGTAATGCGATTACAGAAAATTAAAAAAAAAAACGCAATGTATGCACGCCCCCTAATGGCAAATTAATTATGATCACAGGGCAGTGTACTGGATTCACAACATTTTAGTCAATAGCACGAATAAAAAAAAAGTGAGCGAAACGTCATAAACCATAATAATATCAAGGAAAGTTTTAAGTTTATCCTATTCACTCTTAGGACAAGTTTTCTGTCGAAAACTATACTGAAGGAAACGTTAGAAACGATTAAAATTTCTCTTGCATAAATGAGATTTTGAAATGACTAAATTTCATGATTTAAAACATTAGCGTGAGTCAGACCTGGTTATAAAATATACATTAAGTCCTTACCCTCATCAACCTATTGATGTCTTCCATAGGACACACCGGGTCCTTAGGCAGCGTGTCATTCGTCCAAACGAATTCGCATAGATCCTCATTCTGAGTTGCATTCAAAACAGTCAGATGATGCATATCAGTATCTCTGAACAAATTCACGATGCCCTCCAATGCTCTAATTTGCCAATCTATGACGTTATTGTATTGCTTTAAGAGCTTAAATTCCATGACGAATTGGTGGTTGATAGTACGCCCGCTCTTGTGCTGTTGTACAGTAATGTCTAAGGGACCTCTCGCTATTAAACCTTCGCTGTCCTGCGCTTCTACTATGAAGTTCCACCGGGACACGTGGCGTTCTAGCGGTCTGGAAGTAAGAAAAACATGCTTAACATCGACTCACACACAAACTACAGTCAGGATTGGATTTATGAGTAACGATAAAATATTAACATAAAGTATTCCGCTACTATAGGACTGGCAATTACGAGGCTTATTGACAGTTAAGGCACAGAATATATGACAGTGCTAAGGGTCAGATGTATCAGATCGTCATTTGTTTGGGTGCGAAAAAATTAAGAAAAAACACATCGCACGTATTTTTGCCAAAAATATTTATATGCAACTCAAAAATAAGACTCCTGCACATTCATCGGCGTAAGTTATAAACGGGTTATTACTGTAAGAGTGTAAATAATTTCATTTTTTATAACGATTTATTGAAAGACACAAACAATAGCTTTATGCTTTATAGCAGGGATGTTGCGGATCCCGATTTTTACACATCCGCGGATGCGAATGCGGATGCGGATTTTAAGAGGCTCACATCCGCGGATGCGGATGCGGATGCGGATGTTTCAGATCCTATATAAATATAGTACATAAATGAAGAATTAAATCAATACAAAATTATTATAATCATTTTTATTAATGTATTACAAGTTTTTACTATACTTAATACTTTTGTATCAAAGAAATAATTAACATGTTTCAGAATGAAAATGAACAAATGAATTCCAAAATTTTAAACTTCACTTAGTTACTTACTTACTTTTTTTAAATTAGTACTCGAAGTTAAAAATAGGAGCATTATACTTAATAAATAGCAATAATGCCGTTTTTTTCAGATTCAAGCCGGTTACGGAAAGGCTCATAAATTAAACCCGCGCTACTAAATAATTGTTCGCACAAACTAACACGTAATGATTTATTTACACGAAACAATCGATGCACCACAATAAACGCGTCGGATCTTATCACCTTTTTTTTCGCTCCCATTGGTCATTGTCGCGCGCGAACGGCACGCGCCATTCACAGGCCCCGCCCCTTTTCTTTCTTGTCGCAACTCGTAAGACATCCGCATCCGCATTAAATTCCGCATTGATTTATTGCGGATGCGGATGCAGATGCAGATGTCGAAATCTTTGCGGAAGCTCCGCATTTGCGGATGCGGATGCGAATATTCGCAACATCCCTGCTTTATAGCATTCGATCATAACTTAATTAACTCATTTAATATGAACAAATGTGCTGAGGGGAGGCTTTTGCTCAGCAGTGGGATATATACAGCTAGCTAAAAAAAAGTGCTTAATAGACAATATACTGACAGGCCATAGACTTCCCGCCCGGACGGTATAAACTGTATCCAGGAATCCTTGCTGAGAGGCACGTTCTCGGCTTCGTACATTGTGAATGTGAGGTTGCTGCCGTCTTCAAGGTCCGTGAACAAGTCTGCTGGGATTATGTATCTGAAACAAGTAAATTCAAACATGTCAATACTTGATAACTACACTAATTGTTTAAAAAATGAACTGTAGCTGATGCGTTGGTTAAATTCAGACTAAAGCGGTCTTGACTCTTTTTTATTTTTCTCGCTTATGTTGCCATTGTCCACTCACAAGGCATAAGTTAATTCACCAGCAATATTCAAACAAAATAATGGTTTATTTTAATGTTGCTTTAGGGCAATCAAAGATGAATATCGCTCTCTTATTTGTGCATACATATAGAAAAATCTGCTATAACGATATGTAATTTTCTCTTTAACCGTAAATATATATCACTACATAGTGTAAAACAAAGTCGCTTTCTCTGTCCCTATGTCCCTTTGTATGCTTAAATCTTTAAAACTTCGCACCGGATTTTGATGCGGTTTTTAAATAGATAAGATGGGCATAAAACCCTTCCTCTTGAATCACTTCAAGAGGAAGGGTTTTATGCCCATGCGAAGCCCGGGCGGGTCGCTAGTATATATATACTTCGGTAAACTAAAAAACGATACAAAATATACTGTCCTAAATTATTGTACTGAGAACAGACAGAAACTATGTTCATACCGTAGTAAAAAGGACAAAATCTATTTATAAATAAGAAGTAACAAACCTGAAAGCCTTGCCAGCGGTGATGGCCAGTTTCTTCATGTGGTGTTTCAAGGTCGGCGGCTGGTTGACGGGCATCGCAAACGTCACCGTCTCGGTGGTTCGCCCGATTATTGTGCTCGACCTTTCCGACGAACTGTACTCCTGGAACTGTACGAAATCGTATTACAAATCAATTTTTAAATTTGAAAGCATAATAATAAATATCTAGAATTCTAGATTCGTCGTAACTCGTAACATATCGATTGCCATTTATATTTCAAAATTGCGCTAAATGTACTACGTTTGAGGAAACTACAGGTGATGTTCCGTAAAGTCTCAGGGCATATTCTAAATGTGCTATTGTCTGCGAAGAAGTACCCGGCGCGAAGTATATGGCGCATATATTATTATAATTTCGATTTATATTATTTTTCTGTTGTACATATTTTTAAATGCTAAAAATAAAGTTTATTAATTAATAAATTGCAATCCATACTTCGACACTAATATTGTAAATGCGAAAGTCTGTCTGTCGCCTCTTTGTTACGCTTTTACGGCTAAACCGCTGGATTTGATACAATTTGGTATGGATATAGTCAAAGACCAGGGGTCAATCATAGGCTACTTTTGACGCAATATAACCGAGTATCACGCGGGCGGAGCCGCAGGCAACAGCTAGTAATTTATAATGATGAATCAATTTTCAGAGAAAGAAATTGTGGAGATTACTCTGAAAATTGAATTATATAAATTCGTATTTTTACAGCTTGTATATTTTTACAACGAGTACATTTTAACTAATATCCTAATTAACAAAGGTGCGAGCCTTATCCCATCACCATACAAAAACTACTTTTATACAAAGTAATAGAAAGTGAGACCATGAAGTAAGTCAGCAATTATTTTAAGAGGTAAATACAGAAAGTTTTCTTTTTACAATTTTAAATTAAGAAATTACCCCTTCTAATAATTAACAGAAGTATGTGTGCCATCATGTTTTAAAACATTGGAAAATATATTTTTGAATTTTGTTAACTGTTAATATCAAAACAAATGCCAAATGGAAGTTAGAATTAGTTCCATGTCATGAATGAATTCACACAGCCGTACTTACAATTTTCTCCTAAGGTTTAAAAGTTATGCGCTTCGACAACATTCAGAAAAAAAAATGAATTTTTAATGAACTCTGCTTGACAGGGAGGCGCCATTGTAGTGTGAAAGAAGATATAATGTATGTCTATACACTTTTTACGATGACTTCATGAAATTGCACGCATCGCCAAAGCGCATAACTTCAACAAGTTCTGATAAACAACGGACCTTAGTGACTTCCGGCGTTGTCGTTTCAGGTACAGGGGTTGTAGTTGACGACACTGACGTCAATACAGTAGATGTCGTCGGTGTAGTGCTTGGCGGTAACGTAGTGTTGGGCGCTGCCGATGTCGGCACGACAACTGGCGGCAAAGGCAGCGGCATTTCCGTCGTAGTTGTCGATGTACTGGTAGTAGACAACGGGGTCGGGGACGGTAAAGACGTCGGTGGTTCCGAAGACGAGATGGGGAGTTCCGACTCGCGTATTATAACAGTTTGCTGAAAGTGCCATGCGACTCACACAGTGTTTGTGTAGACGAGAAGACAACGAGTGACTATGTGAGGGTATCTCGAAAAGTGTGCTGTATGCGTCGTCTTGTATGTACACAGTGTAGTGGGTATATCTGTCTAATAGCTCACTTACATCATGAACGATTTGCTTCCACTTAAGCAAAAATTATGAATTTGAATAATTAAAAAAGACTTCTAATTTATTTTTTCGATTAGTATTCAAGAAGCAAATACTTTGTAATAAGGGTGCGAATTATTTTCAAAACATTGTGGAAGATTAAATCTTCAATTATAGAGCCAACAAATTTTGTTGGCTCTATAATTGATTAGTGATTCGTTACAGGTAAACAAGAACTAACATCCTTAAACCTATGTTGGACGAAATAAATGAATTATTATGAATTATGAACTGAGGTTTGAAAAGAAAGGCAGCAGAACTATAACAAAATCCGGCTGGGCTAGAGATGGGCGCAAATAGAGAAATAAATACTTAATATGTTTCTAATGAGCTGATATTATTTACTTTTTGCACAAGTGAGTCATATAATGTAAGTCAGCTACGACAATAAAGTTGAAATGTCAATGTTTTAATAGATTTAGTTTAGGTATAGTATACAATACAGTTTTGTACATTAGGAAGTTATAATTTTAAATTGAAAGTAGAAGAAGAAAAAGCGTATGTATAATTGTACATTTTCATCAACTTTAGAAAGCCAATATTTGTGTATTTACTCACAAGTGTACCCAATAAGATTTTTGAGAAAAACACACGTATTTAGAAAAAACGTTGTTTAGAATACTGGTATAATGTTTTAATGATGATTGGAATACCATGAAATGACCCAGATGTAAGTTAGTTCCCATATCGTTGTCTTAACGTCCATCGATTAGTAAAAAAAACTATAAACTATTGCAAGGAAAAAATCAGCTTGCAATTCTCTTTTTATAACAGTCGTCATATCGATAATCCCTGTATAAATTTGGATCATAATCAAAATGCACAGTATAATCAGCTGTTTTTTAGCATCTGTTATTTAACATTTATTAAAGTTCAACGTACATTTTAATAAAAGACAGAGAAAATAGGCCATTATAGTTGCCACAACGAATTAATCCAAGAATTGCAAGCAGATTTTTTTGTGATATCTAAATTAATCCTATGACAAATGGGGAGTGATATTAGAGATCCACTATTCTACCCCGTGTTATTTCAAACCCACACTATTAGTCGTATATCTACTGTATGAAAGACAGAGATAGGATGATATTTACCAGTTCAGCTTCAGTTGTTGTTGGGGGCGGTGGTTCCGTCGCATTAAATATTGGGAATTCTGCGTAAGCTGCTCCGATCCTTCTAGGAGTGAATGGCGCTTCTTGAGTGAAATTTACGCTGCTAGTTTCAGAAGCAGATGTGGCGTCATATGGCGTTATCTTTACATCCTCCTGTGGAATGATGGTGGTATTAGATAGGGAATTTATTAGTATTTATATAGAAACCATGCTAGATTTCATGCGTAAACTACGTCGATAGTTTGACGCAAAATAACATATTATGCTTGGAAATACTTGACTATGTATGTATAGGCAACGACATTAGGGTTCTATGTGTGCGGATTCGTATATCGCAGCAAATGTAACAAAATTTCAGTACATCGAAGAGTATGCGGTCAGTTTGTCTCTACTATTGTAAAAAGTATCATGTTCTATTATTTGTTTAAAAGAATAATATGTTATTTCGCTTATTTCTAAACATTCAAACTAAAATATTTTAAAAACTATTTTAAATAAAAAATTAAAATTTTATTATAATATTGTTTTAAATCGAGCATAATTATTTACTACAATGTTTGCTTGATTATCATCAAACTAAAAATATAAAATAACAAGAAACTAGGTAAAACTATAGCATAAAGATTTATTTTACTAAGTAATGACGGTTAATTTATTAAGCTATTATAACTGTGAATTTTACTTACTAACGTAAATATAACTCATGAAACTTATTATCATTAGCCATTCAAAAACTGGAAGGTAAATAGCTCAAAGCCTCGTAATCACTAATTGAGTTCTCTTTTGACTTATCATTAAGTGGTAATTCTGTAGGGTGCGCCTAAGCAACTAACATAGCAGTTTCAATATGCTTTATGTAAACTAACGATATTTAAAACCTACAAACCAAACAAAAATGATCCAATCAGACATATTCATTGCTAATCTTAAACGTGAAAATTTTTAGCCCCTTAGTGAATGCGCGACTTTAGGAATATACACGCGACACACTAGACATGCGACAACACGAACAACCATGCAAGCGCTAGGCGGGTTACGACAAACCTCCGTGGTATATGTATTAGTAGTAGCGGGCTCAGGAGTGGTTTCTTCCCGGATCGTGTATTCCTCGGTGGTGGTCGGGAGCGTGGTAACGTAGGGAGTCGTGAGTGGGGAAGGCGGGGTTCGAGTGGTGGAGGGTTCGGGGGTGTCGGTGTGGGGAGGTCGGGGTGTTGAAGTCTCGGCAGTCGCGGTCTGAAACGTGTCGGTGGTGATGTGTGGCGCGTCGTAGTCGCCGTGGTGGTGGCGGTGGGGATGCGGGGAGAGCGGGGCCACCTGCGCGGCCCGGTAAACACTACGTTAGTACGCGTGGACGACGTCACCCGAGCCGTTTGTGGTTATTTAACTTGTCATGTGACAGAACGCGAATTTATTTTTATCATTAAAAAAGTCAAGCACGGGGACTTGCTAAGCATAAATAAATACATATTCTTTATTTTTGTAAATTAAAAGTTCCTAATGATTTATAAATTTAATATAAACACACCCGAATGGATATCATTTTTACTTCGATTTTTAATAAAGTAAATGGCTTCAGGTAAAATAATATATTGCGCTGTACTTTACATTTTGATATAGCAGGCCTGCTGCTCAGGTCATGCCATGTCTATTACATGAGACTGAACCCGCTTAAAATATAGGCTTTTATTAAATATATCACCATAGAGAATTTTGCAAGACGCACATCGATTGCAAAATCAGCAGACAAAGATATAATTATTTCATATGCATTAAAAAGTACCGAAACCAAATAATGCGTTTTGATGTGATCTGAGCGTTTATCGCGTTCTGTCAAAATTACAAACATTGAACGTTAACAATTTAACACTCGTGGGTTTATTTTGTAATATTTACAGTGATTATAAGCAAATGTCAAGCATTAGTTGAATAACCACAAACAAAGCTCACAATTCATATATATATATATATTTCACAATATTATTTTGTGGCCAATGATCTCCTCAACATGTGAATAATGAATCATGTATGAAATGATGTAAGGCAGATGAAAATTTAGTTTCGTTTCTGAATTTGAAAATAATGTGTTGATTTTAGTGAATGACGCATGGACCCAATAAACAACATATTTTTTTAAATTGAAAATATCTACTTATTATAATTTTGTTTGAATCGCCAGTTTAATTATTACGTTTATTTTTAATAAATTTTGGTAGTGAAATAATATTTTAATGGCGTATCCTGTAAAATTAGCAATATAGGAACAATCTACTAGTGTGACCTTATTCCCTCAAAGATTAGAGAATACGAAGGTATACCATTCACATTCTTCATGCTTGGGTCCTCACAATGCTATGAGATGAGGTGACACTGAGTGCGAGGAATGCATTCCATGTTGGTGGCTAACATGATTACATGACAAGTTATTTGTTGGAAACAACTTATTTTATATTTTCACATCAAATAAATAAAAGTGAATTTATTTGGTTCGAATTTTTAAAGTTGTTCAATTTTTGTAGGTGATTAGTATGTAATAATACATCAATAACTTATGGTCGAAAGTGTCTTGTATTAATAAAAAAACAGCAGCAACGACGTGGAAAGTCAATGCCGGGTAAACTACTTCAAAATTTTTTATAGTACGTTAATAAACTGGAGAGAGTAAAGCTAGTATAGCGCACTCTCCCGAGATTCGGCTGGTATAACTAAAAAGTTGGTAGAGCCATGGGAGGTGGAGTATTGATTTTGGCTAAATAGGATATAAACACTAACCCACAAATATTATAACAACATTATAAACCCTATTTACTGCAAATAAAAGTTTTTTGATTTAAAGTACAGTAATAAAATCACCACTCAATCAATCATACACATCTGCCGTATTGTTCTTTGGTTTTGGTTTAGGTTTTGAAATTGTGCAGATACATGGAGTTTTGTTAGGATCATGTTTCCAACAAATAACTGAATGATGCATAGGTAGATATACGATAAATATTGCATATAGTAAATGACAATTCCATACTAGATAATGGACATGAGTTTTATGTGAATATGACAATATTGGACGCACAGTTATATGTTTAAACTAGTTTTGACACGACCAATTTTACCCAATAATTCCCTGAAGCATCACTATGCTTCAGGGTCTGTTATGATAGTAACATAAAGCAATAAACTATTTTAACCCGTTGGCTCGCAAAATCCAGAAACAATAGAAAAACCAATGTTATGTGACAATTTTGAGCCCGAATAGATCGTAAACTAGTTGTTATGGTATCAACTCTTTAAAGGCCCAAGATCATAATGAAAGCCACTTCTAAAAATGAAGAACGAGTAACAAAGTTGCTGTAGCCCAGTTATTGTCAACGTTTAAATATACTGTACTATTTTTTTTAAAAGCTGTTAAGTATTAATTGTTTAGCAAGTTCTTAATTTTGATCTTGAATAACTTTTGGGTTTTAGCAAAGGATAACTGTGCGTTGCGTTGCGTGATAGAAACCCAAAAAAACAGTCGCATTTAATTGAATAGAACACCCCAAGTCGTAGTTTCAGATAAAGTCTTTGCCTATAGGTACCATTGATGCCTAGTTTTTAATTCTACTCGCGCTTTCTATATATGTACATAATGCTCAAACAATATATTGCATGTCATTGTTAAATAAAAAAAGTCGTGTTAGTTACACTATATTTTATAACTCAAGAACGGCTGAACTGATTTGGCTGAAAATTGGTAAGGAGGTAGCCTAGAACCAGGAAAAGGATATAGGGTACATTTCATCCCGAAAAAAAAAAACACTGTTCCTGAGAGAAGTTCAGCGGGGCGAAGCCACTAGCAAAAGCTAGTTGTTAAATAAAAGCAAATTTGAAAATGAAACACCAACATTCTTAAAATTACCTAAAGAAACACTATGTTAAATGTAAAATTAATCAAAATAAGTTTAATGTCTCAGCACCCAATCGGTCACTAGTGATTACGTAACGTTATGGGTTCTATTGTTGAAAGACTTGCAAAGGTACGAACGGCCAGACTTTATCTGAGTACGACATTAGTATAATACGCGTCAAATAAGTTGACACCAGTGTGAGCGAGGCCGAAACATAATGTAAGGGAAAATCACAGACTTAAAAAAAACTACAGACGGATCATTGTCGAATCAAACAATGAAACTCAAAAACAGCCGCCTATCTGTGTGTTTCGAGGTAATGCCTTATGACGATTGGCGTTAGCGTTACTAATTGGTTCATTTGTCAGTGAATGAAAGACGTATATGACAAACGACACGGACACAGTTTGCAGGCTTCATTCGTGAGATTCGTGTGGAGTTTTTAAAGTCTGTTGGTGGAATATAGTTTGTCCCGCTCACACTTAGGCCAAGTGTAGACGAGGGTGATCGCTCTCACCGTGTTATCAGGCAGCGGTCCGCCGGCGATGTCGCTGTAGCTGTCGTCCTTGTCCTCGTCGTAGCCGCTGTAGTCGCCGTCCGCCGCGTCGTCCTCGTTGTCGTAGTCGTCGTATGGGCCCGAGCCTTCGTATATTGACTGTAATAATGATATGAATTAGTAACTGTCATTATTGCAAGCCTATCGACTGTCAATATAGCCTCTCTTGACGACCTTCGTGGCCTAGTGATTATCTTACCTGGCTGACACATTGGAGTTCCCGGAGTCGTTTAAAAGGGTGAAGAATCATCCTCGGATGAGATTTTTTGCGGATCAATTGTCACCTAAGTCGGTTCGACCCCCGGTCAGGTCAAAATGGAATATGATCTTTTTCAGATTGACCTGGGTCCTGATGTTTGTCTATATACTCGTATAGGTACTTACTTACTTGACTTTAGAAAATTAAACTGTTCTAAGACCCAGCTGCGTGGGAACAACATTTATAATAGGTATTGGGTTTTATATTGGAATAAGAAATAAGCAGCACCCTTCTATTTCATGTTCTTTTAAATGGAGAATCCTTTGTGTAACTCCTACTTTTATTATTATTCGTTGTTACTGTCAAAATCA
Source organism: Apomyelois bistriatella (assembly GCA_947044815.1). Classification (NCBI taxonomy): domain Eukaryota; kingdom Metazoa; phylum Arthropoda; class Insecta; order Lepidoptera; family Pyralidae; genus Apomyelois; species Apomyelois bistriatella. The sequence goes on from OX345705.1 coordinate 4,809,045, forward strand.
TTAGTTCCTTCTTAACTAAGAAAATATGGAGAAAATAGGAATAATTTGTAGTTTCTTTTATTACCTGTCGCTTATGCCTAGGCGCCGGCTTGACCGCCAGCAGTCGCCAACCCAACACCGGCAGCCGCAGCACTTGCGCCAGAGTGCCGTCTCGAGACTGTTCCCTCAGTCCTGCCACCAGGACTTTGTGTCTCGACCACAGTTTTTCGCTACATCCCACCTGTAATTCGAATAATGATACTGTGTGAATTGCATAACAAAATTGAATATAATTCACATTAATTAATAATTGTCCGACCATTCAAATGTGGAGATCTATTGGGAAGCATATGGCCATATATTTGTCATAAGTAGACCTATTCTGCGGTGATAAACGTAATCTCTACATAAATCATTTAAATTTGTTTAGAATGAAAAAAGATGACATGGACGTGCTCTTGCGAAGCGAAAAAATTATATGATACTATTCGAACAAAACTTACATTCAGGTAGATGGCAGTAGTGGCGTCACTGCGCCTACGCTGCGTGGTGCCTGGGCCACTCATAAGAACAGCTGCGTTGGAAGTTTCAGTCTTGTACGGCTCCATCCAAAACTCATCCTGAAAATAATAAAATTATACTTAATGTAATAATTCACACAAGAAAAAATAATTTTCAATATCCGTCTAGTACGTTAGAGCCAGACTTCAAATAACAAACAGACACATTTTTCAACTCTTCAGTGTATTAGTTTATCACATTTTAATTTATTCGAATTCGAGAAACTATGATGTTACAGCCACATAAACAATACGTATCAATCTTAATTTATATCTATCTTTTTGTTAATTACAAGTTCCTTAGCCTGAAATGTTCAATTTAGTAATAATTTTTAATGTCATATACCTACGAACACATAAATCAAACGACATAGTTGCAGTGGTTTCACTTTCCTACAGTGAATGTGAATGCACCCATTAGTGTTTAATTAGTGTAATATCATCTTCATGTACATCGCGGTTAGTGACTGCTTGCAGGGTTCCGGATCTAGTGTTCCGAAATTACAAATGAATGTAATCATTATAATAATTATTGGCGAGCAATCGTTTTCTTTACAATACCTAGCTTTATTTATTCAGCAAGATTATAATAAATTTTAAAGATTGTATCTGCGAATCAGAAGTCTATGTGTAGTATGGCATGATTCTCCAAAAATAATACTTATCAAATAAGAACAAATTTAAGTGTTGCCAGGAATAAGTTATACTAAATACTATGAGTTTATACTAAATATTATTAAATATTTTAATATAAAGTTATTGCTTAAGTATTCCAGTATAATTGTAATTAAACATATTTCACAAATAAACAATTTATGGTTTTATATTTTTTCGTACACACGTAGGTAAGTCATTACACATACATAAATCATTATATCGATTCAACTAATTCGGTTTTGTCGGGTTTTTTTTTGTGGTACATCTCTAGTGATAAAAAAGAAAAAGCGTTAATCGAGCTGACTTTGTAGTGACGTTTAAATTTCATTAAAAAAATAGTATTGTATTTTACATTAGGGCATGCATTTCGAAATTTCGAAACTTCATAATTTCGAAATTTCGGACAATATTTGCTTGCCACGTAATTTCGAAATTTGAAACTTAAATTTCGAAATTTCGAAATATTTTTATATAGCAAAAAGTTGTTTTTAGTTTTATAAAACGCTTTCACTATAGTTTCACATCATCATCCTAGCGTTTTTAAAGCCCAGGGTCCGCTTACTTACATTTTCTACACTTTGCCCGGTTTTTGGTATCCTTGTTGATGAGTCCATTTGCATGCATATCCCGCGCGCACGTATATATCGTTTTGAGTTTGCCCCTTATACCAGGCCTCGGAGAAGGCAGCATAGCCTTGTTCACTTGACACTTGTTCCCAACGTAGCTTGCCGGTTTGCGCAAGACGTGACCCTACCATCAAAGGCGTGTCCTGAAGCTTATCCGCCATATGACGTACATGAAGGCTGCTCCGGACGCGGGAGTTTCTAATGCGATCTTTCCGAGATACCCCATACATCCACCGCATACGAGCCATGCCTCACTACTGCGACAACAGGGTTTCACACAGCACACCTTCAAGTAGGTTCCAGAATGCCGTTTAATCCGTGTCACTGCGATCAACTTGGGAACCTACTATCATCTCCTAAAACCATGTAAGAACGAGTGAGTAAGCTGGACAGTGCGCCACGTGATGTAAGGCGACATCTATCTTACTCAATCGTTCTTGCATGGTTTTAAGAGATGGTGGTAAGCCACTAGTGGCGCGTAGGCACTTATCAAGTAAATCGTAACCCCTTCAACAAGCACAGTCAAGTCCATCACTCCCTCCACCTCCCATGGCTCTATCAACCTCTCGGTTATACGAGCCGAATCTCGGGAGAGTCCGCTGTACTTGCATTTCGCATCTCTTTCCAGTCGCACCTGCTTAATCTCACTACAAGTTCTCTATAGTGTCGCCTATCTATGCAACCATTGCATATTAAATAACTCTCCCCGTACGCCTCGCTTGCCTTTTTCTCGGCCTGAAGCCAGCTTCTGTCTTCTAGATCTTTGAGTTTGTCTGTTTCAGTTTTTCTCTTCGTCTTCTTGTAGCAGTATTCTTGATGTGCTCCTACTTTTCAAGATATGCCCCTTTCGAGCCCGCTTCGGATTTTATGCCACCGATGCGAGAATTCTTTTAGCTGCTCAAAGTTCGCCTCAGATCCCACGAGATCCCATTAGTAGACCGGGCCCACCCTGAGCGGGACAACATTATCTAATAGTTCCCTACGCGCATCGTCATAAAGCCGGCTCGTCAAGTCCATCAGTTGGTCTTTGAAGCATTTCATTTCCAAGACGCCATTCCGGTACTCCTCCAAAAGCACTACGGCCCTCGATCGTCCGGTTAGCGTGCCAACATTCCACGTGGCGAAGAGGAGCTTTTTGCGTTGGGTTGGGGCTAGCGTCTAAACCGTGCCCTCCCCAGACACGGCAGTCCTTGCCCACATGTCACAGGAGTCAGGCGAAGCTCCTGCGCACTTATTGCGGTGGCGTCCTATTCTTGATAATATTCCTTCTGGTTCTTCTATTCTTCTTACCATTTAGATTTGGCGATTTTTGCCTTTCCGGAGCAACTGCCATAACTCCTGTCGTCGAAACACTGTACATGTGAATCATTCTGTAGACAAAACCTCGGAAGATGAAAGATTCTGTCGTAGAACAGTCCATAGGAGAAAAATCATGTCGAGGAAACTCTCAAATGTGAAACATTCTGTTGGTGAACCGTTTATATGAGAAAGATTCCGACGGCGAATTACTCAAAAACGAATCGTCCTGTTGGTGATCAGTCCAAAGGAGAAACAACTGTCGGAGAAAGCTGGTACAATCCTTCAGGCCCAGGCCAGGCCTTAATCATCAGGCGCACCAGCTTGCAGGTAAGGTTGACTTAGGCCCCAAGGATGCTGATGAGGCCCAAGAACATTTAAAGTTATAGTTTTACAAACGTTTTCATATTCCATTACAAAGGTGTTCCTTGAGTTTCGAAATTTCGAAATTTCGAAACTAATCAACCTAATTTCATAAGCCAATTTCGAAATTGAAAATCTATGAAACTGCACGCCCTATTTTACATACATTCAAAATGAATGTCTCTTTAATCGAAACAAATGGTAATAATACCGTTTTCTGTCATCACTATACAATAATTTATGAATTAAACAGAAAATGCTTAAAAAATTAACTAAATCTCACTTTTGCAAAAACAAATAATTGAGTACCCGCCGTTACAAGTACACATTGTTGAATTTAAATGAAGTGTCAAATGTGACCTATTAAAATGGCCCTACTTTAGGTATTATTTTTACACATAAAGATTTCTAAATGTGCACTGTATATAGTAATAAAGAGCACTATGTGCTCTTTACGTTAGGGAGGAGTTTAAAGCTGATATTACAGTATGTTTAAATCCTGCACTTACCCCATCTATGGCCATAAAGTTGGCGAGTTCCATTAACGCTCGTATTCTCTGCCGCGGGGCAATATGTTGAAACTGGCCATCTATCAGTATGACTAGCACCAGTCTGTTTTCCGCTCCGACGCAGGAACCATACTTCGATTGGGGCTTCTCTTCGGCTTTCTTAACCTGGAGAAGAAATTGAATTTGTATATAACATTCGATTTAAAAAACAATAAAATAATGCACTAAGTAAGTGTGTGTTAATTATCAAGATGGCGACTAGAGACTTCAGGTCATGTAATTTTGATAATAAGAAAACGCACTAGTTTCTCCATAATAGATACTTTTTAGATTAGATTCTTGTTTCAAATGCGTATTGTAACCGTGTTTTCATAAGCAATTTTAGGCACTAATAAATATGTATTAGCACACAATTTGACTTTGACCCTTACCCGAACTAGCATAATTGGAAAAATATTATAATGTTCATTGTGACTCAGAGTGTTCGCTAGAATTGTTTGCTAAATAGGAATGCAAATCGAACAAAAGAAATAAAGGTAAGAAATATAAGTAACACATTAGAATAAGTTGATAAAATATGTACGCTTGTAAATGAGTATCAGCAATACAATATCGCTTTCAAGCCACGGTCAAGTGCGCCATCGTGTCGATGACGGAAACAGCAGGAATGGTGACATGTTTAATTGATGAGTGACTCATTCCTCTAACTTACTTAACACTGAAGAAGTATAAATAACGATTATGTACCTAGGTTATAGGTTTATTGAGTCATTATTATTAAACATCAATTTTTTTAAAGGATATGCTTGTTTACATAGTTTATAGGAAGTCAAGTATACTTATTGATATTTTTTATATGTTTGCCATTCCGCCTAATCACATGTTCATGCCATCAGAACCTGGCTGCTGAGTTTGTAAGTTAATAACATACTTTTAAAATGATACACATTACCTCGATAGTAAAGGAATCAGTGGCGGCGAGCCCTCGTGTGCGGCCGTGCGCGGTCACCGCGAACGTGTGAGCGCCCAAGTCCGCGTGTTGGGGCAGCCCGCTGATCAAACCGTGTTTGGAATCCACGGCTAGCCAGCTAGGCGTGCGCCGCCCGTCTTCTCTTCGAATCTGTCAATGTGATTGTAACATTCTTGAGAAAATATTCCAGAAAATCTGTATAAGTATTCACTTTTGCCCTGTCAAGGTGGTCACTGTTCACAAAATGATCCGCCGTAATTCATAAATACCCTCTAAATGGACCCCTAATGTAGTTAGAATAAATTTTCCATTATATTTAAAGTTGACCCCTAAAAATCAATTATTTAATAAGACAAACAATCAATGTTTACGCCTAAAGTACTAAATCTGTGTCGATGAACTTTGGCTCATAGTTAGGTAATTTTTCGGGGTGGGATTATACATTTTGGCGAGATATAATGTAGTCACACGCGGTTAGTGAATGTGAACTGTTAGTAAATAATGTGATTCTATGAATATGCTCATTGCTCAGTATAACTTACCTTGTATGCTTGTACTTCTCCCGAAAATGCTTCTTTGGGTATTTCCATACGGAAAAGGTGTCCAACATAGGCCGATGTATCAGGAACACCCCATAACCTCTTTAGGCCATTTTTTGTGATTTCGGAATGATTCGCCGTTAATTCCACCTGCAAAAGAAAATAATTTAAAATAACAATAAAGTTGATCTCATCAAGAGAAAGCTACTCTACAGGTAATTACTTATTAAACAGCTAATATATGTTACTTAAATGTTATCATATGAAGATATAATGCATATAAAGATATTTTATAGTAGTTAAGGTTGTTTCTTTTGTAAATCCGAAACTACTTTTAAATATGATGTAACTGTCCTTGATATCTCGGTAGCCATAATATAACAGATTCCTTTGATCACCTATAATGGCGACACAGATTTGTTATCATATTTGTGCTTGTCAAACTATAATATGCATAAGTACACATAGATACGAGTACTTACATACCATAAGTGGCCTCAATTTTAATGATAAAGATTAAAAAGAGACCATTGAGATTGTTGTCTTGCATATGGCTTGTCAAAAACATCGAAAATAATGGGAAATAGGTAAGTCGGTTCCAAATTCCAAGGTGATGCACATTTGTTCGAATATCGATGCTGTCATTACACAAACTTCACGCACTCATTGACAAAATTTGTAATATTTAGACACGTCAGCCGTCTTATTAGCACATATTTTATGATCAAATTGAGATATCAACTGAGATTCTCTTTGCGTGTGTGGTCACGTAAATGCATTGCTGCTTCGAAAAGTAATTTTAACGCCATAAAAAACTTCATTGATCTCTAAAATGTCTACTGGCTTGTTGAGAGTTACCATCGTTAGAAAGTATCGTAGTTTAACATCGGACTCCATCCAACCTATTTAAGGGATTTGCATCTATGGTTCTAGAGTAGTAGCACCTTTTACGAGGTGGTGTTGAAATATGATGAAAAGAGGCTTCCACAAGTGTTAATGTCGATTTACCTGGAACTCCTCACTGTTGTCGAAAGCGAAGTCATCATCATGCCGGCTAAGCGCTAGTGGACACAGCATCAGAAGCGCGCACGCAATGTACCGCGCGCGCGCCATCTTTCCTTCTTCTGACCTCTTGGTATTAGGAAGATCTCATAAATTCATGTTGTGTATCTGTAAACAAGAAAGCAAACATTTAGGTTATTATATATATAAAAAAAACTACATCAACACGTTAGTACATAATGATATTTTCTGCTAATCAGAAAGAAGTAAGACAAATCATAAAGATATGATCGCATAATCTTAATCAGGAAGACAAATACTTTAAAATCTTTTGACACTGTCGCACAGAAGGTCCTAACAATTAAACTATTTCGCCTTCCATTTCCATTGAAAAATTTAGATTATTCCTTTTTCTAGAAATAAATGTATATAAGAATACCATTATTAAACAAAACCGCTAACAGCTAGTATAATAAGCCCGAAATAGACACACATTTCGAAGGGTTCTGAATTAAGTAATTTACCCTCCACCCCCGAACACAGTGTTGTAAAAGACAGACAAATTTGGTCGAATGTCTACAAATGATTCTGAAGAGAAGGGCGTCGGAACGGAAACGGCCTGGGTACTGTTACACAGTTAAAGGCGCGTGCTGGCGCATAATGATTGAACGCAAATAGAATAGCTTTTGAACGCCTTCCTTAGCATGCTGTCGCGAAACCACTTCAGGGAATACTTTTTTTACATTCCTTTTAGAATAATAGCTTATTTTAATTGCCACTTGAGTGGAGAGATGCTATGCCACTTTCAGTAACTCGGTATTATAAATAGATTTTGGACTGGTTGTACACATATGAAAAAAAGTATAAATAACATTACATTAAATTCATTTATTGTAATTCTTGATTGGAAGAAATTAAAAGAGAAAAGAAATTGTTACTCTTCGGAAGAAACAATAAAGCTGCCAAGTAAATTTAGTGGTAATGGGAACAATGTACAGGTAAAGTTACGTCACTCCTGGATTCCAGCCGGGAAGCGGATGACATTACACTATCTATATACAACCTACTTGAAACTACGTGCCGGAGAAATATGTTATGTCATACATTAAGGCAGAATAATGTTATTGAAAAGTAAAACATTTTGATGCTACATATGTAAATCATAAACAAAATTGTCTATTGACAATAGACGATTCTGTTATTGGTGCCGCCCTTGTGTAAATGAATCTAAATGATTAACAATGTAGACAAAGTCAGCTCAATTGTGAAATTTGTGAAATCGAACGAACGCCTTTAAAAGCATTTAAACCTCTGGAAGCATATAAATTCGTTAAAAAAGATTTCAATAAATTTCAGTAATAACTAAGCCACTCCAATTATTTTCAAGACGAAGGTTTACGTGGGAGCATTTCCAAATGGATCGTGCTCAGTAATAAACGGTCAAGTGCGAGAAGATTCTCCTCTTTCTCGTCCTTGCAAATCTGCGTGCTATATAACGACAGAGTATAGTTGAGCCATACTTTCTTAAAGATTCTCTCCATCCACAGTCTGAATAGATACTTTTGCGCCCCTAATTAGTAACTTCTCGGAGCAAAATTTTCTAATACTGTAAACGGTTTTCTGGGAATTATCCAACTTCCACCCATTTTAAATCCAAGTTTAAACGCAACCACAGCAAAGATCAGTGTGAACACTGTGACCCATGATTTTATAGCAACAAAGTTCTGTAAACATTGGAAAGTTTCCAGTAACCGCAGCTATCGCAAAGTTTTGCGGCCACTATGGATGTTCGAGCAGCAAATAATCGAAATGTACTTGAATTTTGTGATTCATAAATGTTCCGTGCACTAAAATATCTCAGATACAAATTTACAGACGAACGTTAGTCGTAACAATTTAAATATTTCCCAGGACAGTATATAAAACACCCTTATTGAGTAATGTGAAGTTTATCATGATATTTTTGTTTGAGCCAGCAGTCTACCTGAATTTGTCGCTATAAAGCGTAAACGAGAAGTAAGCTTCTATACTATTTTGGAAACTTTGAATTTAAATACAGCATGTTCTTCATCAACTTGAAAGCACAACATCTTAACCATTTGTTATATGCTTTCCTTCTTTATTGAATGTGGCAGTAAACAGTTTTAAGTTCATTTATGAAAAATTCATAAAATTCCAATGAAGAAAATATGCCACTACAAGCGCTCGATTTGGAAGCTTACATCTTAACACTTGATTCAGTTACGATCATGGTAAGACTTCTATGGTAAGACACACAAAAACTTTTTAAACCGTTCTTTCTCATATCATTAAAAATAATGACTCAGACTTAAGCTGATTGCTTTCTTCTAACAAAAGTTCATACTTTTGTAAGAGAAATCAGCTTAAGTCTGAGTAAGAAAATGAATAGCTTAACACTTTGAACGCCACAATCGCAGACACAATAGGTTTTCAATTGTTTGTCGGTCACCGGTGGGCGTTAAGTAGAAAGTAGAAAAAGTAGAAAGAGTTAAGAGTAAGAAAATGTGTGTTCAACTGATAATCAAGACAAAAATGTAAGAAACTGCCTATTAAAATAACATTTACATTTGGAATCTATAACACGAGGAACATTTAACTTTATAATTAATAACTAGATACTTTTAATGAAATGTTTTCATTCTACTAAATTATTACTGAACAATATGAGAGGAATTCATTTTAAAAACTTCGCTTTGTTGTGAGACGCGTAGTCTCTTTGTTTTTTGCTAATTATGCTAACATTTTTATGCTTTGAGAGTGTATCTCTCAAAGAAGTCTGTGTGCAGTCTTCTTCTTCTCCTTTTCAGGTCGTTTGAATCGAAACGGTCTCAATTTTTTTCTCGATTGATTAGAAATAATTAAAAATTCGCCTTTCTCGGCAACCCTCCTTAAGAGTGCCATTGTTGATGTAATCTCCTAGCTGTTTGCGCAGCAGTGTGCCCAGTAAATTAGTCGCCTTTTTGTAGGTATCCACAGGAAGAATTGGAGTGATCTATTTTAATGCCCTTGGGCATCCTTGATTGTGACTATTTGACAAATACCAATTACACTGTTTCCTTCCTACATTACATGTGTAGGAAGGAATTAAGACTACATTACAGCTAGTGCCCATACTAAGAGAATGAGTATTTAGTCCCTAAGCATAAGGATTATTCGAATAATATTGAAGCAGTTAAGCCTTCGCTAGGGCACAGAATACCTAATAGTACTGCAAGGGTTTGTGGTAAAGGCATCATAGCATCGTTTATATATAGAGGGCTAGCGGTTTCGGCTCTAGATCAAATTCGGATTTGCGGTCTCAACGCATCTCGTTTATGAATTGTTAATTGAAATCGTGGTTACCGTGGATTGTGGGAAGAGATTGTTGTCGGACTAATTCTCAAGCGGATTAAAGAGCCAAACTTGTTCTAAAAGACAATATACAAATATAACTAAATAATAGATTCACATATTTTTATATTTAAAATAAAATGAAAAAATCTACAATGATCGTAGACAATGATACATTTTTGTAAAGGTGGTAGTAAGTAAAAAATTTCTAAAATGTTTCCAGACGTCCTCACGCATAAAATTTACTAAAACGCGACATCAAGTAGTGAAAAATTTACTTCACACTAAAATATACAAGGAAATTCTTTATAAAGCACACATCGGATGTAAATATAAAAGGGAAGATACAATTTATTTCAGAGAGCGCTCAACGGAATCTTTCCGGATTTAACGAAATTGTGCTAGCAGTGGGCTTAGTGCTTCCATTTCCATTGGCTCTGTTGATACTACGTTTGTATGTGATGTATTGTATGTATCAGTTTTTCAGTTTTTTCACTTTACGTACTCTCTTCAAGGTAGAACACTATTTTCTCGCTTATTTTATACCCTTTTTTTTCAATTTCCAAATCGTGAATTAAGTGCCTGCAAAAAAAAAATATTTTTTTGACTTATATTAACTTTGGCTCGCAAATTTAGTCTATGTAGTCTGAGTATATTCATAATGGAAATAATGGCTACATAAAATTTGAAAAACTTGCAGACATTTCTGATCTGAATAGTATATTACTGTCGAGGCCAGAAATGAAGCAATTTACGGCCGAGTTATATTGTCAAGTGCTTTTAAAAGAACGAGGCGAAGCCGACGCTTTCACGAGAACGTTAATTGGAATTTTAGCCGAGGCTTGTACAATATTTTTCTTCCTCTGACTTAATTACTCTTAAGACGAATTAATATCGTATCAAAATTTACAATGGCGCCTACAACAAGCCAGCGCAAGAATGGTTTTTTTAAAGGCTTGCCAGAGTGAAACTAAAAACCTAATGTATGAAAACGTGTACATTAAAAAACATGCAATAGCGGCCGGCAATGAATTTGTTTTTTTTTTTAATTGCATTGTTGTCGTAGGCCAGCAATGAGTCTATTGACGTATTGTTTTTTTTAAATGAAGATATTCCTGAGCAAGAACTAGAAAAGGATTTTAATTAAAGTAACAAACATATAAGTAAACTTTCAGTTATATCATAGTAGTCTATATATTATTTGTTAACTATGTAGTGCTTATTCGTCAAACTTTATTACAGCATCTCAGCAGAAAAATTATATCTCATCAAAAGCGAAACAAGCAGAAATACAACTTCATGAAACAAAATATTTCAGTTTATTTAATTTAAAGTTAATGTTAAATGTAGGCACTTAGCGCCAGAGTTTGTAAGCGAGTTAGCGCAGAGCCCGCGACTGGCGTTTACCCTTGGGGCGAACAAAGAGGGTTATAGTACAATGGAAGTTGTGGAGCCCCTCACACCGAAATCTTTTCTACATATACCTACACTACATCTATAAACAAGTAGGTATGAATATACAAAATACACATAATCACAAATTACATCACCTAGATAAGAAATATTTTTAAGAGTTTGGAAACATTACTTCGTAAAAAATATTTAAAGAATTGAGCATATCCCGAAATTAAATACTATGCGAAATGAAATATTATTTATTTATCGTTATTTCTATTTGGATTATTATAATTCTAATCTTAATATGTACTGGAGAATAGATTGACATATTAATTCTACGTATTAAGATTCACGAGCGTAAATGGGATACGAAGAGTAATAAAAAAAGATGATATAAATATAATGAATCAGAGAATATATTGACCAAACATTCTATGTTGCTTCACGAAAATATGAACACGCAGTGATAATGTAAAACAAATATTGACCAACTCCAACGACACACATCGTCAACATTGGCTATTATACTAAGTAATAACTTATTAATATGAAATGTTTGAGAATTCTAACAAGAAAATATCGCAGGAGCAATGCTGGGGGAGGATAAATCGGATGAAAGAAACCTTGGACCCCTGTATTGGGGGAGCTAGCGCAATCTATCGAGAGTGCGAAAGTAATTTAGTCTAGAAGTTGGAACGAGTTATATTGACGAATTATGGAGTACGCTTGTGGACTTGTTATGAGGTTTGTTTTATTTCATAACGTGCACAGAAACTTAAAACAATATTCTATTTTGCTTATACGAAAAATGTTTTTTTACCAGACAGATCGGACATTTGTGCTGACTTGCCGTATATAAAACAAAATGAATAATGATCGTGCTGACATTCCATTTTTATTATTTGTGTTTTGTAGTCGTATTATATGACAGTTTTTGGATACAAAGGTTATTAGAAAAACTGTGTTAAGAAAATATGCTTATAATATATATAAATATCAATTGCTCAGAAAAATTGTGGGTCGATTTAGTGACCACCTACATTGGAAAACAATTGTTTGTTATATAACAAACTGTTTGTTCTAGTACAAATTTGAATGAATTTCATTTCGTCGCTGTGAAGTACTGCGCTCATGGCATTATTTAGGTTAGCCGTTTAATCAGGTTCCTCATAAAGCCGAAAAATTCACGACTGTATTAAATCGAAATTGTTCTAACTCGCACCTCGCGTGACATATATCCGTTTATTAGAGGCAGATTCAAACTCTTTACGATGTTAGCAATTCTAGATTGTATAAAGTTTATTCAAATGTATGCGGTAACTAGGAATTTTTATTTGCAGCTAACGTTTTATCTGAGTTGAACAGCGTTCCATATAGCGAGAAACTTTCGAGCCTGCCGAACGAGTCTGCAGCCACCAAATCCTGCTGAAAAATTGATAGTATTTGGCCATAACAAAATCAAAGTATACATTTATTATTTTCAGTTAATAGTACCGGTTGCAGTTACTATTAGGAAATGTGGGAACTGCTGTGGCTTTACAACCTTCGTCATGAATTGGGTTATTAAATGCAAAAAAAAAAATATTTTTCGTATTCAATCACTTCACTTCAACCACCAGTTTCGTAGATAAGTGCGTAACGTTACGTAAGAGAACAATATAACAAAATCTTTATATTATTTTACTAGTATCTATCTATAGCGTGTATATAGACGTTTACACAGTCTTCTTTATGCGGTCAGTAATGTGATTAATTAAACTAATTAAAAAAAAATCCCGGTTTAGATTTGTCTAGTTTATTCTATTCTTAAAGCCGCAGCATTTCTTACTTCACCAGCCGCGTCGTGGCTAATACCCTCAATTGGTAAACAGTAGCTCTAGCTACTGCTACTGAGTAGCACCGAATCTATTTTGACAACGGAAGTCACGCGCGCGTGTGCATCAGAATGTCATAGTTCTCAGTACAGAGGTGCTATAAATATGCACCGTCTCTGCGTCTAAAAGCTAACAGATAAGGCACCTGTTTGATTGTCAGCATTATGTTATGGGCTTATAGTTCAATGTATTATGACGTCAAGAAGAACGAAATATAGAGGTGGAATTTGTATAAAGAAAAGACAAATATACAAAATATATTTTTGTGGTTTCTCTGAAATCATAGGCTCCTTTTTAAAAATTCATGTAGAATGAGTAACGCCTGTATTGAAGTAGCCGTGGAGACCCGTAAGTCAGACAGCCGCTTTACGTTGTCTATCGATGCAGCCCACCCAAGAGGCTATTGTGCGTGACCTCAAAGCCAATAGCGTATTGTTTCATAGGGGTAGCAGGTGATATATTATTATCTCTATAAACTTTTGGGGAAAGTAAGTTAAAATATTAAAAGATTTTATTTTAGTTTTCCGTTACAGCCTGTATGTTCTAATTAAAGTAAGATAACTTTGATCGTTCAATCAATTACTGTTGTTGTTGTTGCAATGTTCAGGCTATTTCACATACACTATATCCTACATCTCGTATTTGCATCAAGCGCTTTCCAAAAACACATGTTTTCAAATAGGTAACACAAAAAAAAAAATGTTTATTTCTTTTTATTTCTACTATTCTATTTGTATTATTAGGTTTTCAACTAATATGCGGGTTTGGTTGCTCAAAGGGCAAACTAATTTGTCGGTCCTAAGACCGGGTTAGTAATTAGGGCGTGACAGTGGAACAAAATGGTGGTACAACAAATGCCAAACTTGGGAATGCCCGTTGGAATCGAAGCTTACAACTGAAGATATTTTTAAATTTATTGCATTTCCTTAAGTACAAAATCACTTACCAGTATTTAGATAGATTATAGATAAATATACTCTTTATTGTACCATTAACATACAAATCATACATAATAATTATGGATACAAATTCTATGTTTGCACAAAGGCGGACTTATCGCTGATGAAATCTCTTCTCTTCCAGCCAACTTTAGTGCTACTGTGTATTACCTGTTTTGTAACATATCTTGCGGCACTCCTATCGGCACTCCTATCTGCACTCTATACTTATAATTCTAAGTATCTTAGTAACTATTTGCACTCAGTAATATATGTAGCATATGCCATGTAAAATTTACTAGAGTTCTTAATTAAGTTTTGGATACGTTTGAATATTCGGGCGAGTCTTCTTCAGTTTGCGACCGAAATACGAATCTAAACTGGATATAGAATACTTGAATTTTTTTGTGATTTTGCTTTGGGTAAACAACATTAGAAAAAAACGGGCCCCGACCCGATATAAGAAAACCAAACAAACTAAATTATATTAAAAAAAAAAAACAACGCACTCGCCTATCGCAAAAAAGAATTCCAAACATGAATCAAACTATTTTGGCGAGATATCAGAATGGTTCTTTTTCACAAAAAAATGTAACAGCATTGCGCAGGATGCAGGATATGTCACAAAAAGCAAAAGCAAATAACTGGCCGTCGTCGCCACTCGTACACTAACATATAGGCTTCGGCATATAGCTTGTATTTAGTACACGAAATATCGATGGTGTAAGTCAGAAGATCTTAAATCAATTTTACTACTTAACAACAAGTTATTCGTAATATCGTTACAGTCTTATCAAAGTCTTGCTAAATAGTGAGTATTTACAGAAAAGGACAAATATTCATAGTACATTCAGAATGAAGGCCAAAATCGACTCGCTAAGTATAAATATGAAACACTAAGATCGGTGTTGTCTGGTAGAATAATATCTACTTGATGGAATTTTCACTGTAACTGCTATCAATTATCGCTAATTATTTTGTAAGTCGACGTCAAACCGTCAAAGGTTTGTTCTATTAGTCAACTATGCATTGTTTTTGAGTAATTGGCATTACCGGTAATTGGACCGCTCATAAATTGATACAACAGTCTTTACATTTCACAGTATTTAAATTTTTTACTGCCTATCAGCTTTAGCCAAGTCACTACATAGTATAAAACAAATTAGCTTTCTCTGTCCCTACGGATTTTGACGCGGTTTTTTTTAAATAGATATAGTGATTCAAGAGGAAGGTTTTTATGCCAAACGCTGAAAAAATTGATTTTGCCTAATATGCCTTTTTCTTGTACATTCATACAGAAGTATTTATTTATTAGTATTTTAATGAATAAAAAAAACTTTGTTTTCAGAAATAATTAATTGATTAAGGCAATGATAAAATTACGAAAAAACATGAGATGTCTTGGGACGTAAACAGACGACAGGGTGTTTGTTGTGTTGGACAAGCAGGTAATAAAACTCAAGGAACCCAACAAAAACTCATATAGGTAGTGCAAAAAATATCAAATTCTCTTGCTTTGATCATAATACTTGAGTTATGAGTGAAACACATACTTATCTGTATTTAATCATAGCAATTGACGAGATTCTCGTGACGAGAAAAGTAAAATTTTTAACATTACGAGTATATTAATTATCTGCGTCATCTATGAAGACATATAAATAAATAAAGCATGCAAAATATAACATATTTTGTATTTGTACCTAATTTATAGTAGATATTTTGTATAGATATATGCTTTAATGTTATTAAAAGTGGTTAATTTTAATTTGTTGGACAATGGGAAAGAATGCATGCTATTGTTAGGGCGAAATATGACGGATACGAGTAGGCGGATTCGTAGACAACAGCTTGTGTTTTAATAAATAAAAAGTAGAGTTGGAAGAGTTAGTACTATTACATATTCTGTTTGTAACGACGTGAAGAAAATGAGATAAAATGAAAAAAAATGAAGCTAAAGATTACACAATCTAAACTATACTTGATCGCTCCAAAAGTATACACATAAATTAAAAAAAGCTCGATTTGTAGCAAGCTTGTGTTTAAAAACATTGCCACAAACCGAGCTTTCGATCGACTGTAGATTGTTATCTATAATGCTTTTTTTAATTGGAAATATTTTTCCCACTACATTAATTAGTAGCTACAACAAGAGATCTCGTAACTTAATTTATGGCCCCACCCACACCCAACACATTTTGTTAAAAACCATGAAAATAAATTAAAATAAAGAACTCCATAAACTACGTATTACCCAATTAAACAAATAGGGGTTAAACTAGTAACTACGTGTCCAATATCAAATACACGACAAAATGTGGCACTGAATACGACAAATTGATTTCTATAAATCAAGAGCTTCCATCCACAGCGGAATTGAACGAGGGACTTACAATAGGAAATAGAATTGCAGAACTAATTTAAAATTCCATATAACTGCCAGCAACGTTCACGCTAATCTCTCTTCGCTTAATCCTTGCATGCGCTCCAAATATTGCGCCGATATCAATATAGTAGGGATGGCTGTGCCAGTGTGTGATATGTAGGTGTTTAGACAATATTTAATATTAAAAATCTAATAAATCAAAACATTTAAGTATGTATGTTTCGTTAATGTTCGTTAAGAGCTAAATAGGCCTAATGACATAAACAGACAATAAGATTCATCAGATCAAATGGTACAGGAACAATTAAAAGATACTTATTATTAACCAGAAAAAACTTATAAATAGATAACAGTAATGAGAAATTTCAAAAATTAACGTAGAGATGTTATGTCCTGTATAAAACTGGGGTAGCCCTATCGAGGTAGTAAGCGCAAGCGGCTGCAACTGTGATTTACACGACACCAGCCCCGAACACCCCATACAGCAGATGCAGATATTTTTGCCATATGGATTCTTTTTTTACTATATTACTACATTTTAGCTATATTGATTCAGAACAAAAAAGGGGTAAAATAAAATCATGCTTTTATTTGATCTGATGTAATGAGGGATTGCAATCCCTCATTATTTTCATCCATAGAGTATTGGTAGATTATTTTGATAAGTCTCAATCGCCCATTGGCTTCGCCCAAGAAATTGACGCAGAAATAAATAAAATATTTTTTTTTTAAGTTGTTATTAGTAAAGTCGACATGATATGATAGGTTCTTTAAGACTGGAACCAGTAAATATATATGAGCCAGACAAAGAAAATATATAGAAGTATAAGAAAGGAATATATCTACATTGCCTACATTTACAAAAGAATTTAATAGCAAAGTCCGGAAGCATAGTTGGTATGTGTTGAAAGCAGTTATGATTTACTACAAGTCCCAGTGTCTAGACAGGTCACCAACCCAGGATTGCGACCGCAGAGATTTGCATTTACAGCACCCAACGGAATTTGGCCTTTACAAGTAAGCTTTTATTTTTTACCAAACGGGAGAGGAGGATCGGATATTGGAAACTATTTCCAATATTATCTCTCACTTTCGTCCTCTTTGCAACGAAAGCGGTAATGAGACGTAAGAGGAAATTTTCGTTACAAAATATTCTAATAAAGGCATTTATTAGAATATTTTGTAGGACACGATATTGTAAAATGGTTGTTAAAAGTGTGGTCATACCATGAAGTGTAAAGTTTAAAAGTTCTTCTAACAAAGAGCACACTTTATCTCTCAGACCAGCCAATGGAGAAAAGCACTTTAACGTGTTATGTGAGAGCTTAGAGAGACACCGATACTTCACTGAGGAAGATCTTACCTAGAAATGGGCAAAGAATAAAGTTTTTCTCAGGAACATGCTCAAGATAAATGGTTTTGTTAGATACTGGGAAATATTTGTGCTGCTTTTAAATAACAGATAGATAGGGACATTCACAACGAACAAGCTGGCACCAAAGTACCGTAGTATTTTGCAACCAAAAATATTTAAACATATTTACTAGATACTATATCAATAATAATTCATATGTATTTAAATGGCTACCAAAAATGCATCTCATTTCATTTCGAAATAAAAAAACTCATACATACGTATTTGTTATTAATTTTAATTTATATTCATCATATAATATTGATATACACGTAAGACCTAGAATAATGCGAAATCGACAAACCTAAATAAACCAACGAGGTCGTTGGGGAGAAAATTAATATTATATTAAGAAAGATGTGTAAACTGTTAGCAAATAGCATTTCTACGAATCCTTTTATGAAACGGTTTGGAACTTGGCGTTCGTTCAAGTCAGGTGGTCGTGATGGTTAAATAGAGCGGCATATTACGACTGATATTGCTCTGATATCGAAAGTTCGAAAGATAATATGGAACTCACAATATAATTTCGTTGATTATTTATTCAAAAACAAAATATTCATAAAAACTTACTTGTATTAAATTAAGCCGTGATGGGCGACACTACAGGAACTTTTGACCTGAAACAATAAATGAGTAATATTTGTAGAGAACATATTTTTTATTGGAACGTTTACCCTCACAACTCATTAATCACCCTTTATACTAACGCCTCTATGGTATATCGTCTTCAATTTCACGTCATCATCTAAATTAATTATGAAATCGTATTATTCACTAAGCGTTAGTTTACAGTTTTCAATTTAGCAATTACGAGTAGGTTGACTGTCGATAATGGGTAAATTGATTTCTCAATAAATAGATTTGCCATTCGATTATCTATTAGCTATATGTGTTTTTGGAATTCACTACTAATTTATCTGACTAAAGCGAATAGGAGGATGTTCTTTATCTAACATCGGAAACTTCTCAAGGCAATGATTAAAAGGTGGCTTAATATCCTTATAAGACTATTGTACCAAGAGAAGCATATTTGCATCGAAATTGGCATAAATCGGCATCTGCGAACGATTTGAGATGAGACGACTAATTCTAGATGCGGAAGCCGTTAGCTTAGCGGCTGCAGACATGCAGTCATTTCACGCACCGCTTACTTAGATATTTGGCATTCCAATGTAAGATATAAATAGAGTACATTATGAATTTAATTTGGAAGCAAATCAAATGACACAAACGTATTTAATTTTTAGCTTGAACTTTAAATAAAAACGTACGCGGTTGCTGTGAAAAGAACTGGGTTTATTGTACAGCCAACCATTGAGTAAGAACAAAAACTCGGAGGTTGCGAGCACAAACATCAGCTAAGAAACAGGACCGCCACTCAAAAAAAACAAAAAAACGACTAAACGAAATAAAAGAGTTCGTATCAGAAAACTCCGGTCTTACACAGAATAATGTTTGACATTATTATTACCTGAGGAAATAATAAATAATGTAAAGTGTTAATTGCTTTACGAACTAAAAACACATAAATCAATACATATAATAAGACACTAAAATGCGAGTGTCTGTACATTTATTATTTTTCAAAAAAACTGATTGAGTGGGATTAAAAAAGAGTAACAGAAACCAAAAAGACAGTTTTTGGAATTTTTGTCTGTCTGTATGTATGTATGTATGTATGTCTGTCTGGTACGTTATAACTTCGAAAATACTCAACGGATTTAAACGCGGTTTTTACAGTTGGATTACATATAATTAGGAGCGTTGTCAAAACTTTGTTTCGTCAAAATCGGTTAAGGGAAAAAGAAGCTACGGTCGATTGAAAATTTACTTCAAACACTGCTTTAAAACTTTTAATACGTTAATTTGCGTACCTATAGACAAAACCCATTTGAAATTTCGGCAGTAACAAGCAAAGCATGTTGGCCTATCGGTAGAGGTAGCGGATCATTTTTTTAAGTAGAGGGTTCGAATCCTGCTAGACATCTTTTTTTGTTTTTACCCTTTTTTTGTTTTGTATTAATTTTTTAGAAGTCTATTTTTTTTAAATATTTTAGTAAAGAAATGTTTCTAGAAAGTAGCTGGATCGAATCCTGCCACAAACAATTTTGGAGTATGTGACGGGAGCGATAGTGTTATGCTCGACCGCCACTAAGGGAAGATCTTCCCGCCAGGCTGGGTGTTATGCCTGGGGAACCGCGGCTCCGACGATGTCTTGTCGGAGATTGTATTTATGCTCCAATCCGTAGAAACTTTGCAAGCGCGATTTAGACTTACATAGTAATTTGCCATCTTGTATGCAATTCTGAGATTGTTGCTTTTAACGCCATCTGTGGTGCGTCTTTGTAGATATTGTTGTGGCGCTAGTGTCGCCACAGGACTCCCTTCCAAGACCGAAGGTCTGATAAATCTTCATGTGCAGTCTGTGCTTATGATGTTAGCTTGCAAGTGTCAGTTGCTTGACTTGACGTCCCAGTGAGTCGGGTACGTTATTGCTGCTTGCTCGTAGTCTGCGGTGAGTCGAGACTGTAGTGAACGATGTAGACCTGTTGGCGCCGGTAGATGTCCTGCAGAACTGCCACGCTGGTGCGGTGGCCGGCCGATGAATACCAGGCGTGGGCTGCGGTGGATGTGCCGGTCGCTGAAGTCTTTGAAGTGAGGGTGGTTGCAGGACCAGGAAGCTCGTTGCGTCGGCTGCGTTGGACCTGTAGATACCCCATCGTAGTTGGCTTGCTGTGAGACTGCTGGCTGCTGAAGCTTGAGAGGTAGCGAGATGATGGATCGGAGAATATTGATGGAGAAGGCTGCTTCCAATCACGTCGGGGTCACCAGTTTGGAGTATGTGACGGGAGCGATAGTGTTATGCTCGACCGCCACTAAGGGAAGATCTTCCCGCCAGGCTATACACAATAATTTTCTGTTTTCGTTTTTTATTTGTTTTATAGAATTATTTTCTTACTTAGAGAAAGCTCTTAGCGTTAATTCCGTTAATATAAAAGTATTTTGTACTTATCTATCTATACATATAATAAGACAGTAAAAATCGAGTGTCTGTACATTAAATATTTTTCTAAAAAACCTCTACGGGGCAAATTAAAGAAGAGTAATAAAAACCAAAAAAAAACAATTTTTGCTATTTTTGTCTGTCTGTCTTTCTGTCTGTGTGGTGCGTTATAATTTCAAAACTTCTCAACAGATTTGAACGTTGTTTTCACAGGTGAATTACATATAATTAGGAGCGTTATAAAATCTTTGTTTCATCAAAATCGGTTAAGGGAAATAGAAGTTATGGGCATTTAAAGTTTACTACAAGCACTGCTTCAAAACTTTTAAACAGTTGAATGAGATTTACATAAACGTATAATTTAGATAAAGCTAGAATTTCTACTTATATCAATAAAGACAAAAACACACTGCAGTCTCTATTAAATTTTAATAAAATAACACATTGAATGTTTGTGGGCGTATGATTTAGTTACATAAAATATCAATAGATGGCGTTGACTTTATTTTAATAGCAGATTGAAAATTTTCCTTACGGCAGCAATAAATTCTAATTATTTTTAAAAAAATTTGGCTGTTGATTTAGTACTATTGGTTGGTTTGTTTATCGGTCGTTTGTTGTGTTGTATTGTAAGCTATTTGAATTGATTGGTTGGTTTGGTTTGGCTTTGGTTTAAAAAATAATCAAATCAGTGTTTGACGGAACATACGGTCGTGTCGTAAGGACTAATTTATCTGACTTATCACTATTTATTGAGATTTTCTCCACTTTTCACGCCCACTAAAACTTTGGGAGTGGATTTTAGGTCCTAATGACTCTGTAATAGGCTGCGTCTACTCTTTTAGAGACAAAGATTGATAGTATGAATGTTAAGGGCTCCTTCTTCTGAAGGTCCGTTGTCCGTAGGCCGCGTAGTCGCGGCGCTCACTCATTTTGTAGGCATTTAGACATCATATTTGAGAAAATAACACTACAAATTCTACTTCAGCGATTTTCACTATATAAATACTTTATCTAAAGGCTGGTATAAAAATCAGGACAATAAGTTTATTATTTTAGGCATAGTATTGAAAATAAACTTCCAAAGGAGGCAACTTAGATTTTTCTATCGAGCGAATTTTGTCTGATATTGTTACTGTAAGGAATTTCACTCTGCTAGATCCTCAACTAAAAACATATATTTTTTTCAGAATTTTACGACTGTTTAATACTGATTCCTATTGATTTTAAAAACGGTATTTGAGAAAGAAGTGGCCCTAATATTTAATGATATCGTAGCAATGTAATGGCTTTATAAAATTGGCACGGGAAAAGGATACAATAGAATTAACTATAGGTCTGGATAGTTGTAGTTTCCACAGGTTACGCGAAAAGCGACCTACACGCGGGCGGAGCCGCGGGCAACAGCTAGTGATTAATATGAACGGAAAGCTAAATCTCCAATTATTTTTGAAGCTATGCCGTATTTCTAACAAAATCTTCCCTAAATTGGTCAAATGAGGTTTCGTATTGTATGTGTATAGTTAGTATTCATACTACTTGTACTATTCTCCGTGGAAATGATAAAAATGGTTACCAATCTATTTACACTATAAAGAAAACTAGCAAACTCGTAATAATATTATCCATAGCTATTCAGCATTGTTTCCAGTTGGAGCAACAGTGGGGTTTATTACAAGTTTGTTGGACACGCAACTTCGACATCCGTTGCCAACTTCATCCCAGCCAGACTGACCTATTTCCAGTCCAGCCAGGATTATAGAATAAATGTTTACAATAGTACTGAACAACTTAACATTGTTTTAAGCTTATCAGATATTATTTCATACAAAATTTATGGGGAAATAAGCGTGATCATAATTATGAGCACTAGTTATTCATTAAGTAGGGAGTTATTGCCACTTGTATTATTGAAACTATGATTTGCATCCGAAGAAGGAAAATGTCATAAAGTCATGAATTTTCTGGTAGCGAAACTTACATATATTTTCTAGAATTTACTTTTTAACCGAATTCCAAAAAAGGTGTAGTGGGTGTGACAAACTTTATACGTAAGGATCAAATCTGCATTAGAACTAGACCGTTCTTACCACTTGGGTAAAAGTCCATTAAGTTAAATCAAAAAATGAACCTGTGAAGACTAAAGTTTAAAATTTGAAATATATCAAATTACCACCATTCTTCAAACATCGTTAATATTACCGCCTATAGTTTTAAATTTTTCTAAACTTTAAAGAGTAATAGCTGAAATCACGTTCAAGAGTTGCCAACAAATTAACATAATGCATGTCCTTCCTGTGCTGGTTATCCGAAGACTGAACGGTCTGCTAGTTGTAACCGCTATCGTTCGTGCCAAACGTTTAAAAGCTTTTCGCATATTCGTTCTGAAACTTTAGCAATTCCCTTTTAGTTTGCAGCAACTACGTGAAATTTATATTAAAAGCGGTATCCACTTTCTGCTGTTTTTATAGTTTTCATTGTATTTTTCGATTGAAAACTTAGCACTAAAACAGTGTTCGTTGAGCAAAAGATTTATTCCATGGAAAAATCATGACTTTTAAAAAAATCGGCTATATTTTTTTAAAATAATGAATATAGTTCTGCCTTCTCCTTGCCTAATCTGTTTCTTTGCTGTGCACTATGCTTGATTATATCTTCTTGGTTAAAAAAGTATTGATATAAATCATTGGTTTTTATTAAAAAAAACACGTGATTTATACCGCGATTTAAATCATATCAATACTGATTTATTCCATAGACAAATAAATAAATTGTGTATTATCAAGAATTAGCTCAAGATTGATATCACTATAAGCAAGGCCTAGCCTAGGACAAGGGTTAGGTTATTCATTCTCTAAAACAGAATGGGTTGGGATGGAGATGGATAGATCATTTATTTATTTAGAAAAAGTTGTTTCAGGAATACGAATGACGTAACAAACTTAAAGATTATAAAAAAATAAGAGACGAGTTTAGGCAGCATGTGATAAAAATAGAAGTTAGTAAGTCTTATATCACATAAAAAGCTACATCAAAAACAATAATCTTTGAACATTACAATAATCACAGCTATCATAGACGATGTTGTGTCAATGGCGGCCGCCATTGCATTTGTATAGCACACACATTGGCAACCAATTACGATTCACGATTTTGTGTGGTGATATGGAATGCTGCAATGTGTTCTTTCAAAAGTACTTATTTCAGATTTATAATACAAACTATGCTTTTATAGCTTAGCTATATGTGATGCGGCCTTAAACCGCTTGATTACACCATAAAATCGATAGCAGCTGTTACCAAATTAATTTAACAGGCAATTTAAAAGAAATTGGAAGCAGGGTTAGTTATGGATATGTGTGGCGGGTGTTTTGACGATCGTTTTATTGGTACTTGATAATAATAGCCCAATAAGTAAATTAATGTTCGTGCGACCCATTAACTTGTTAAATTGTTAGTTTTAATATATCTACATCAAGTCAAACTGAATAAAATTATTATGTTATAAATAGATTTAATATAATTTGTCATTAGATGTTACGCTAAAGTAAAAGGTAACTGAATATTTGACTAATAAGATTAAGCAACACTTAAAGATAAAAAATGTCTTTTGTGGTTTTTTTACCTTATCCACCAACGGCAGCAAGATGAAGGTCTGTTTGTTGAAATAATTCATGAAAGCAAACATCCTAACAATAAAATATCACCCACAAACTAAAGATGCATCTCTGTCTTCTCCATGACGGTGACGTGACGTGTATGGCGGTAATATTATCAATGGGGGACCCGTATAAAGGCGTGTAACGCCTTGGATCGAATTGGATGTCTACATCGAGGTTGGAGCCGGTGATGTCATCTGGGCCAGAGCTCAACTGTCGTAGTTCCTTGCGCAACGCTCACTACGGTCCAGAGATGTAAATAACTTTCTCACATGCATGTGCATGTGCTTGTGTAAAAGTTTTTTTATTCAATAAATTTTGGATAAAGTAAGACAATAATTTTGATGTGGTCAGTTTAGTTATGCTTTAGTTTCATTTAATGCTAATTAATCGGCTGAAGACGCAAAGTGAGTGTGTAAGTGATATACGACCGATTTGATAGAAAGTTGTTGCCTTAGCCTATGACGCCTGCAACAACAGTAGTGCAACATGCGACTTGTGTAACGACATGATTAAATTTGTAAATAGGTATTCTAGATGCATAGTAAGTAGGTCAACTGTAGGCACGTATTTATACACAAACCTTTGATATTTGAGAATTTCTACAATGTCACTGTTGCGAAGGAGGTGATTAAAGGAAATATGAACTCTTGTGTTGAATTTAACGCTCCGATTGCCAGACATTGATTGACATAAAGAGAGTGAATTGGAAAAGTAAATTCAATTGAAATTGTTTATTTTAATAAAAGCTCCAAATATGAAAAACAAATAAGGGGAGTAGGAGCTTACAATGGGCTTAAAATAACATATTTTGTTTTGAAACTTCAAAAGCCGTTTAGGTCCTTTTAATCACATCTTTATTACTGAACAGATTATGGCACCAGCAACTACTTTTTTATTAATTTGATATCTAATATTTTTCGCGCCGGGCCTAAACGAATGAATAGAAAAAAAAAATTATGATCTTTTAAACCATAAATATGGCCGTGGTGTGGCGTTGTGTGCTGTTTAATTTAAATTTATTTATTTGAAGCCCTCCTTCCACGAATCCAGAATGGCGGATCCATGCAGACCGTCCTTCCTTTTAAATAATTTATTTTAAGTTGTACAGACGTGTGAATATAGAATATTAGCATACAATTGTAAATTGTATTAAAATGTTATTGTGGTCTCTTCACACTGATATAACACAAACGTTGAAGAATTCACGTATTCCAGAAATTCACTTATTATGTATTATTCGCTTTCATTCTAAATTCATATTACAGTTTTCTTTTTTTTAGTATCGAAATGAAGCGAAAGACCGAGCTAGCTTCTTTTTCAGTTAAAAGCGATGTATGCAAGTCCATAGAGTCACTTAATACCAAGGGAAATCATCTAACCACGCCGAATTCGGCGGTTACAGCAGACGAGCATGAGATATACTACACATCAAATTAATATGTCACAGTTCCAGAGTTAATCTGTCCAAGAGGGCGCGCCGTCACGCGTCACTAAATGTGTGTTGGCCAGTCAACTTAGGACGCTTTATAAGAACAGATCACATTATCCTATCCAGTGTTTGATATTAAATGCAGTTTTACTTTGAGCGAAATCAGCTTAAATATTAGAAAACGTAAACTAGATTAGAAATATAGAGTACTTACTCTCTAAATTCTCAAAGGACAACGAGGTGGCAAACTCTCTTCTAACTAAAGGATGCTAGCATCTTACCAACGTTGGATGGATTTAACGCTGCATGATTGAACATTATTTAAATGTTTAGTTAATATGCGCGACTGCGCGTATTCAGTAAATACATCGCAGCATTAATCTACACTACTAGAAAGGATCAAAACAACGGCACAGATTATAATAGTACTTAAGTATGATAACGGTCTTAGTCATATACGTCCAATATCCTACTATTGTTTTGCGATACTAATTTCCTGTTGGTATAAAGAGGCCTTGCTTATGCCGGTGTGACTGAACTGTCTTGCACTCTATACGGATGGCAATTCGTCATATATAATGCATTAAACCGTCCCATAGTCGTTAACCCTGATATGGTGCACTCTTGTCCTTTGTCGGTAATGGTAGTGGGAGTAGTGGGTTGATTGATGCTTCCCGGAGATTTCTGTTAACATGTATACTCACTAAGTATCTTTATATTTACATCTATTTTTACCTTTTCTAAAACCTTACTAAACCCCTTTCCTAAATTGATTGGGATGTTATTTGGAAGGAACGTAGAAATATGAATTTAACTTTGGGAAAATCTTCTATAACGTTCAATGCTGATATTATCACAGGGAATTCAAACATTAATTGAATTAATATTGTTGCAATTATTGTAAGGTGCAATAAAAATACAACTAATGAAACATTCTTTATCCTTGATTCGTTAGCAGCTAAAATTTGATAAAGATTGTTCTCGCTCTGTACTAAAATATTTTACTTAAAATAACAATCGGTCAGTTACCGATAATGTTGATGAGTCGTACGGATTACATTGCATTACAAATGTGAATGAAGAAGCAGGCTACGTTATCGTAAAAGGAAAACCAGTTTGCGTATCAAATTAGAATATACCGACATTATGTCACGGTATCATCAATAGATTGATGTTGGAACCGTTATTAAGTAATAAATATGCGAAGTTCCGTTATTACATGCCAAAAGTTCGATTCAGCCGTGTCGTATGCTAGCATAGCATCAAAATGAGTCAAACGAATAATTAGGGATAGGTACTAAGCATTAGACAATATTTAGATAAATATATTGTCAAACGGAACGGTCTTTTGGGGGGTTCCATATTAAAAGAATGCTAAGGGATAAAGGGAAAATATTTTAAAATGTATGCGCATTGGCCATATGTAATTATAGTACAATAAGACTTAAGTGTCTATGCCACCAAATTAATAATAGTACTAAGGTAACTGTTTGTTACTTTGCTTCATTGTATCTTAGTGAATATATTTAGTTATGATGAAATTTTCTGAAATTATTGCATGAACAATAAAAACTATCCATCCATATATATATATATATATATATATATATAAAATCCATAGCACTAAAAAAAATTAATGTCACGTCATGACTTGTGTTTTGTATTGCCATATAGGTATTAATTTGTAAGTCGACAAGCTCATTTACAGCTAATGCTTGTTGGAACTTGGCAACTACGAGTAAACTACGCGTCTCAAGTAATCCTGTTAGCCTCGCATTAGCCGGCTTGCAAGTCATTCGCTTTTCGGCTTCACAATGTGTTTATATACAAACATCGACATTGGCTTATTACCTATATGAATAAATATATTATCACTATCATCACTTCACTACATAGTATAAAACAAAGTCGCTTTCTCTGTCCCTATGTCCCTTTGTATGCTTAAATCTTTAAAACTACGGATTTTGATGCGTTTTTTTAATAGATAGAGTGATTCAAGATTTTTTATGCCCATGCGAAGCCGGGGCGGGTCGCTAGTTACCTATAAATACCAAAGGCTTTTTAAACAATAGCCGAATAAAATGTATCAAAGTCGAGATCAGCAGATAACATTGCTTTATAAGACTATATACATACATACATATGTTATGTAAAGAACATTAAATTCTCCAACGAAAATTACGAGTATTACAAAGCCATTCTTGATCTTATAAACAATTATAATACGGCCACCCCCGTACCAACAGAAAGAAAATGCCTCTGGGAATATGCCTTGGCTTTGTCTTGAATAACGGTAGATTTTCTATACCAATGTGGTTAATTCAGAAAACCGATAAAAAGTTCTGTAAAAAATTCATTCATTTACACTTTCAGAGCGTTAACAAAGTGAGCAATTAAAAACTGTATCGTTCCAATTTGCTGCGAACTCTTTGATAAAGTTAATAACATTGGAATTTTTATGAAAACTTTTTTCGTTACTTTTAACGACTTTTTAACTGAATACGTAGTTGGGTTATTTATCCTTAGAAACTCTACAGGGCTAAAAATAAGTACAATGTAACCTTGCAGTCGTCATGAGGTGTATTAATATTCAAACAAAATCAATATTTCTAAAAACAAACCAAAAAATTGGTTGCCTGTAAAGTCGGTATACGGGCGAAAGTTTTACGTGACAACGACTTTGAGTCTGTCTCTCTCGCTCTTAGGGGACGCGTGCCTCTCACTCGCTCTCATTGTGAGCGCATCGTAACGTTACCGAGCGTTACACTTTTTCATAAGTGACTCCCAGCCGCAACCTAATTTAAGACGTTGTCACGTCAAAAAATTGGTTGCCTGTAAAGTCGGTATACGGGCGAAAGTTTTACGTGACAACGACTTTGAGTCTGTCTCTCTCGCTCTTAGGGGACGCGTGCCTCTCACTCGCTCTCATTGTGAGCGCATCGTAACGTTACCGAGCGTTACACTTTTTCATAAGTGACTCCCAGCCGCAACCTAATTTAAGACGTTGTCACGTCAAAAAAAAATTACCGACGTTAATACAACTGTAACGTATTTTATAAAAAATATTATGTAATGTCTTTATCACGTTTAATGATGGTTGTGAAAATATAGCTAATCAAATATATAAACTAGAAAAGAAAACCTTACATTTTTTCTTTTATAGTAATCCTATAATCTGACCACTTACCCTCTCACGAGGAAAAACATTGGAAAAGAATTCAAACCCGGATATTCGCGATGACGTTTTAAAATCCCCGTGCTTGTAAAAATAGGTTTTGGAAGCTGCATGAATTTAAGAGCTTCAATTGACTAAAGATCTTCCATTTAATACAGTATGACTATGTTCCTTAATAAATAAAAAGAAAATGAGTGAAAATTTTCACCATCCGTCTGGAAATGAAACTATTTACAAACAATGAAGGAAGCGACTGACAAAAGGGACTTGTTCAACTATTTGCGAGGAAGCGACAATGCGAACTATCTTAAAGTTTGTCAATTGAAGTGTATGTCAAAGTGTTTTTTTTTATTTTGTAGAATCGCCATAATTCGCTGATTTTTTACGCTTTTTGAAATCCTAAATTAAAAGGACATAAATCCATACTAATCCATACTAATATTATAAATGCGAAAGTCTGTCTGTCTGTCTGTCATCTCTTCACGGCTAAACTGCTGGACCGATTGTGATGAAATTTGGTAGGGATGTAGTTAGTGACCTGAGGTCAAACATAGGCTACTTTTGGGCGCGATATAACAGAGTCCTACGCGGGGCGAAGCCGCGGGGAACAGCTAGTAGCTAATAAACCTTCTACCACTAGCTTTTTAAAGGTTTTTTTAGGTACTTTGTTAAAATAATATAATCCCAAGTAACCAACACTGTTTTAATTTAATGTTAATTTATGTTGTAGGTACTTAACACAATGCAGCAAACAGCATATCACAATGTTAATAATTGTAACTACTCACAAAAAAATTATCAAGTAAAAACGTCGTTGTATACGCGAGAAGCGCGCAATTGTCATTTGTCATAATCTTTCTAATTTATGCATTTGTAAAAAATATATTTTGTTTTAATAATTCCAAATTGTTATCCGTATTATTTAATAGGTCAGGAGTAGGCTGTACAAGAACAAGAAAGAAGGCCCTAAATTGAATTACACTAGATAAGACGGACGGACGTGATTCGAGAACCGTTGTAGCAGCTATCGATTTCATGCTTGGTCTACCTCACGTGATGTGATGACCCTACTTACCTTTGCAATTTCATCTATCCCATTTTGTATGTACTCTTATATTCACAAACAAGCTAAAACTAATGTATTTACGCGGTTTTTTGATACTATACAATTATTTACCCATAAAATATTAAACTTAAAATATTAATCAAAGAATTGGGTTTACAAAGCTAACTTGATTAGACAATATTCAAATCAGCGATTCGCTTTGATATAAAATTAATTTAATCGAATATAATGAAAAATATAAAAGAAATATCATTGATATTGCTATAATGATATGCTCTGCTAGAAAGAGAAGCAGACGCTAAAGTGAGAAATTAAACCAGCTAATATCTACCTAATCGGATGTTAGGAAAAGATGGACCGTGATCTAAAATCGTACTGCTTGATATCGATTTCATGTTTGGTCTTCCCAACGTGATGATACTACTCAAATCTAGTTATTTCGTTCTCTCTAACTTTAACTACTTCGGATGTTATAACAATAATGTGTAAATACACATTGATTTCTATTTTAATAATTGTTTTTATATGTGAATAAATTTCTGTTAAAAATGTAATATCTTCCTTGGATTTATATTTTGCTTCTTACTAGAGTATCACAATTTGACACTCAATTAGTGACATTATTTTTTGAAAAATATTTACATATTTATTTTAAGAGATTAATAAGGTCATGAAAAATGTTTGTTTTTAACAAAAATTACTTTGGGATTTTATTCTTTATCAAGTAGTTTAGATGATAAGCACATTTTAAGTACAATATGTCTTTTTTAAACGGTTTTATTTTGTACTTCAATTGATAATTTGATACCTAACTAGTATTTTTAACAAAAGCATGGAAATCGACTATCACGTTTTTGGAGTATATACGAAACAACTAAGTTATTAACATTTAATCATATTGAATAAAATGGCTGTACGTGTACGTAGAGAAATAAATCTACGCTGCCGGCGAGACTACGGCCTACTTTAAAGTATTTTCTGCAAGTTATAGTTAAACTTGTGACTAAAATATCAAATTGCCAAAGTACATAAAATTACAATTTTATCCATAGATGCAACAAGTGAAACTTTAAAATAACCGCAGAAGTATAACGTGATAATTAAATCAAACTGTTTTTTTACTAAATAAACGCGACATATGCTTTAATAAACCTAATAATTAGTAGTATCAATCACTAAAAAATTCATTATAATATAATGAATAATGAAAATGAATAAATAAGATTATCTTATTTCAGCGGGTTTAAAAAAATATGTGATAAATATCTAATTTTATTTATTTAACTCTAACATGATAGTTATTATTAATTAATATTAATCTAATTGAATGTAGTACCAATGAAATATTAATTTTAACCCGAATCAGCATTTTGTATTACAGTAAAGGTAATGATTTTAAGTCTTAGCTGAATAAGTCATCTATACATAGTATAAAATTAACGGACGCACTATGTCTGTTCGTGAGCGCAAAACTTGAAAACTAACAAACGGATTTTCATGCCGTTTTGAAGCAAATGACAAGAAATGTATGAAACACAAAAAAAGACGTCGAATTTTCACGTTTCATCGCGTTGCTCAGAGATCGGGTGAAATTGCTAGATCAGAATTTAGCACCCGATACGGAAGAATGTCAACTTGGCATGATCAGCGCATTTGTCTCAAAGCTAACGAGAATTGTGACCATCGTTGCATGACTGAGTTGCGTGCTTCTGTGCGTTGTTATAGCAACATAGTTTTCTATGCGATTATGCTTATGCTCTCTGGACGGACGCGTTCAGGGGCTGATGACCTCTTATTGGTTACCTTTATGTAATACTAATAAATTGTCTGCTGCCTTCATGCTTTGTCTTATCTTAGTTTGCCTTTTGTGCAACTTTGACCTTCAACGGGTTTTCTACCTCAATCCTTACAAACTTATCAGCACTGATTTCATTCGCTGCTGAACTTCTTTCTAAAAATATTTCGTTTATATTTTGCTTAAATTCCAATAAGTAATTTATATACCTTTCTTCCCGTGACACAAGATAGGATTTATAGGAACACTTTTCAAAAAGAGTATAACATGAACGACAGTAGTAAGACTATGGATTTGCAAAAATGTAAAATAAAAACAGTATTTGGAGAAAAATTGGGCGTATTAAGCCGATTACACGAGGCAGGATCGGTTTTGGAATCTAGCCAGCGAAAGTCTAGGCACATATTGTTTGTTCGCTTCAGATTCTAATTTATTGGTCCACAATTTTTGCAGATGTTTCGGAAACATGCCTGGCATATTTAATTTTTAGCAAAAATAAGAAAGTGTGTATCCTGTATAAAACATGAAAGTGACTACATATTGACAAGCTTTTCTAGAATAAGATATTCAATGAATGAAATGATGATGATGAATTTAATGATGTATTTATGTAATTTGTGCATATTTATTCAACAATAAGTTTGTGGTTCCTTGAACAGATAAGAGGTGCAAAAGCAATACTTTACAGATTCATCAATCGCGTGCAGTTCAAAACAGACGGTAACAAAACGCACGCACGCATTATGTTTTTCTTGTGGTTTTTGACGGGTATCATTTGCGTAATCCACGAATCTTTTTATGTTGACAAGTATAAACGTTTATTCCAAGAAATATGTTTTTTCGTGGTTCGCTACACTTGCTTTAAACATTAGAAAAAAAATTATGCTTAGACAGAAAATGTTTTCTTTCTTTGAATTTTGAGAATAGTGTAAGTAAAATATGTGAAGGAAATGTGGATAGACTGGTAACAGTTTTAAATATCCATATAACGTCTGTTGAATTTTATGTCGACAACTCTACTCTCTAGTTACTAGTAGATACTAACTCTAAAGACTTGAAATAATATGAATGTAGTGTTTATATTTTGATTCTAGATAAGAGATGAGAATATATAGCAGTTATATTATTCTGTCTATGCAGTTCTTAAATTAGTGAAAATAGTGTTAATTGAAACGTTTTGCCTTTGAGCACAATTAGGCACACGGTAAACATACTTTTGACAACACGGGCGTCAAATCATAATCACCGAATAAGAAATCAATAGTGGGTCGAGTGTGAGCTTATATCCCGAGAACTTTTATAAATTACATGGCCGGGATTGACTGATCTTCATTCAAAATCGAGCCCGAGGCGAATTCCGGTCCCTCAATATTATGAAATGGGGCACCTTCTACGCGAATTTTATTAGGGTAACGAATCAATAGCGAACCTAACATAATTTCACCCATTTTGTGGACAATAACAATGTTAATATTGTGGCGTCTGATGGACAATATCCATTGTACGAAATAAAACTGGATTGGAGACAATAATGTTTTCATATAGTGTAATGATACAAGTAAACAACCGGCTTGATAACTAAAAACACATTGCACTAATGATAGTATTTACCTTGAACTGTGAATAAAGGATATCTTCCAAATAAGAATGAACACTTATCACTGAGCGTTAACCTCAAATGTAAGAACACTGATCACTACACCGGTTGTGGTCCAAAGGCACGAGAAAACGCAACCAACTCCAATGCCGCGCCGTGACAGACTGCAGGCGAAGCGATCAGCGGCTGTCATCCCCTCTCCCCTCCCGCTTAGAATTTTACACCATGAGATCAGCTGGTTGAGAGTAGCTTACAAAGCTCCCCATAGGGATAGAAAACGGGTCGATACCTTTGAAGAAAGGGCGACAGGTTGAGCTTGACAACTGCAATTGGGACTTTGCAGAGAAAATTTGTCTGTATTTTGTATGGCTTGTTGTCTAATGCGTAAATGTATTATGAAAGTGTAAGGTACTATTATTGACATATTTCTTTTAAGGAATGTGGCACGTGTATAAAGGCCACCTGTCTCGGTCCTGTCTTAATATGAAAAGGTGTATTTGAGCGCTCAAGAAATCTAGTAATTATTTTGAATGATGAAAATACTTACTGGCAGTGCAACAAGAATATAGAATGAACCACAGTCAAAATATGTATTAAACATTACTTAAGTTCACTCGTAGTATATAAGTTCAATTGGTCATGTTTACACGACTTTGTCCTTTATTCCTGTAGAGGCTAAGGGCAAAGAAAATTACGACTCAGACGTAGTGTACTCTTATCTATTCTTTGGCAGGATCTAAAATTTTTTTAGATCAAATGTAACTCCAATACGTCCAATTGAGCGTAACTACAATTAACTAGGTATATTTGGTACACCGATAAACATTGTATAAATGCAATTTATTTACTGAACAAACCTTTACACAACTGTTGGCTAACAAAGGGTCTCTATAATGAGTTCCGTTTACAATGAACAGATTTAGTGCTTTTTTTTTTCTTTTTTGTCACGAGCCACGTTGCGGCCAGTTTTAGGTCGGTGCTTTTGGAATGTCATCAATCACTGACAAAAGAAGTAACTAAATCGGACCTATTAATAGCCGTATAAAATGTGTCATTAGGGATTTTTCTTCTATATTTGAAAGCCATTACGTAAAATCTAGCTTTAAGCTAAAAAGAAACAGACGGTTTCTTTCTTAAAAAAAAGATAGGGCATTCATTGCGTGGTTGCTCTATTGGCTGCTCTGGCCTAGCGAATCGGATATCCCCTGGCTTGGCTCAACAAAAGACTTTACTGTTTAGTTTTTAGTAATTAAGCATTTTTGTGAGCAGTTCCTTCTTATAAAGATAGTAGGTAACCGCGTAGTTGGATGGTGAAATGGTTTTGATCGTATTTTTATCTTAAATTAAGTTTCGAATACTCATATATTTATTATTTTACTTCAACCCTTCATCGTCTTTGGGAATATATGAGGGAGGCATATATTCACCAGTGGATTTGTCGGTGGCTGTAATGATAAAGTAATATTTATACAAACAAGTGTTCAAAAAAGGTTAATGACATAAGGAGTAAAATGGTTAATTTGCATTTTTGGTGACATGCTTTGAAAGGTGTCTCTTATACATACAGAAATTCATTGTAAAATGTATAGTGATTCTATTTTACAGGCAATAGACGATTCACAATAAAATATTCAAGAGGATTACATCACGTTCGGGTCGTAAAAGCAGACGATCGTGAGTTTATTTACGCCCGTGTGTGTATTTTAAATCTATAACTATAATATTTACAATTTTTATTTTATTTTATTTTTATTTTAGGTTCACCTATTTCAAAAGGCAAATAAAATTGTCTTATTTGTCAAACAACCTGTGCTTATTGCTTTTTGTACCTATGTTAAATAACATCTAGTTATTTGGCGCTTTTTCCCGTACCATTCAACAAGTATTTTTGACAAATTTTAAAAGAGACGAATTATTTTGACATCAAATTATGTATTGGTTCTGAACTCTTCTTCAATCATAAAGCTAAGAAAAGTCGACATTATTTTGAATTACTTTGAACTATAATAATTTATTCACCTTGTACCATCGTTTAACTTTCGCTTCTGCGTCAGTGATTTAAGTACATACCTGTAAAAGAAAGCGGTAATGAAAAAAAAACATGTTAAATAAACAAAGTAATAAAGTTTCATTGCCAACACAATTAAAAAAAGTAACACTACCAATTTACGAAATCAGAGCAATTTCGGCAGTAATTATACAACACAAATGGACAAACATAAAACGAGGAATTAAGGCCCAGGAGACGTTCATACAAGGCTTTGCCGCTAATATATGATGCTCGGTGATTACAGAAAATAACAAACGGCCCTCCGACTCGGCTTTGAAGTGAAATTACACGCGGTGCCGGCTTTTTCATTATCAACTTGAAAATTTAGGCCAGAAGAGGAGAAGCGAAGCAAACAAGCCAGCTGATAAGGTTTTTGAAAGCCTAGTTATAGAAAAATTGTTAAGCTAGTTTTTTACGACGCAATGAGATAGGAATGATTTGAGAATGTTAAAGAAGAGATTAAAAGTAAAACACTTACGAAATAACTAATTATATAGAAACCAAAAAAGGTCTACTATTATTTTAATTTGACCTAAAGAATTGCCCAAAATAGATACAAAATTGGTCACGTCAATACGTTGCGCAGGATTTAACGAAAGATGATATTGGTATCGTGATGGTAATAATATACATTATGCACGACTAAGTAGTGTATATTTTCTTTGCTACTGAAGCGAAAATTTCGTAAGGTATATAATTATTTATTATGTGTTGAAATGGTTAAAATCAGCAACTGGATTCAGCAAAGGAGAATTTGTGGAACAGCCAACAAGTTGTAAATGTTACGGTCTGTGCTTAAATTACAGACTTTGTGTTCTAAATACGTAATCTAATAGTGTTTGGTTAGTACTTGTGAAACAAGAGTCGTTTACCAAAGTCAACTTAGACAGTTTAGGGTTCTTTTCACAAAGTGTTAAAACTAATTCCATCACCAAGCTTCCGTTGTCCGTATGCCTGGGATCTTATAAAACATTATGTAGAGACGGTAGAGACTATTTATTTTACAGATTATGTATTTATATGGTCGCTAGTGTAACAGATAATGAAAGTAAATTTTAAAGGGAGTCCCCACACAAATACCACACGTTATTTGTGTTTATTTTAATAAACAAATAGCTTTATTTATTATTTTAAGATTCTGGTACGGAACTCGTAGAGCGCGAATCAGACTTGCGTTTAGGTTTATTTTTACAACTTCGACTAGTGTAGTGGAAAATATGGTTTTACTTATTCCCGCTTGGTTATATAGTTATTGAAGTGATGAATACACTGGACTTGTTATTATACTTCTGGTCGGTATTCAATACCATATTGTCTGTATAAACCGCAGGACGAAATCTAGCACCTGTCCGTATGTTGTGCAATGTGCAATATGCAATTTCTAAATCAAGAACTAGAATAGTTAAAAACCATTCCTTTGTGTATAACAAGAACCAATAAGAACATCTACTTGTAAGTTATAATGCTAGTATTTCAAGATGGGAATCTACAAACTCTAGCTTAATTGCAATGTATGTACCTAGACCTACTGTAAAATTAAATCTCATGGATCACAAGATGGCTGCCACCTTGCAATAATACATATTTTCTCTGTTAATTTCTGTTCCCAATTCCAGAGTTCCGTCGACTAACCCGGAATGATTCGGCAAACAGATGAATATCAGAAGATTTCTGGAAATTCAGTTGCAAAGTTTACTGTCAAAATTAAATTAAGTGCTTGTTTGTAGGAGTCGGGAGAATACGGAGGAATATTGGTAGCTTCAAACAATGGAATTCAATTATTAGAATAATATTCGAGCTGACAATCTCAAATTCCGGTGGAAAGAGGTTAACTCGCATATGAAATTCAAAGTCACAACGATTATTGTCAATTGGCAATATTAACACATTAAATTAAAGAAAAAATGCCCGCACGATTTTTTCCTTTTTCTAAGATTGATACTGATTGTTAGGTACCTGCGTATATTACTGCAGTTATGTCTGACAAACAAAAGTTTATTCAAGAGTACTGTACTTTCTCAAAAATCATTACAAAGTAGTTCCATTAGCCAACCGTAGATGCGTGAAACCCCTAGCGTGTGACGTGGGTTTTGGACCTTGAAGAAATATTTTTTTTTTATTTCTGTGTTTACCTTTGCTGAAGATAAATTGAAAACCCTTTTGAGATGTGAAGGACACACACATGAAGAAACAGGAAGGATGAAGTCTTTTTTGTCACGTTTTGTCCAAACTTACAAATACTTACAACTATTTATCAGCTGATTTCATTGTAATTATGTTCCTGCTATACCTACTCCAGAGAGGACAATAGTAGATAAAAATAGCTTTATCAGGAAGACTTGTGAATAGAATAAATACATATGTTTATAAGTTCATAACTCAAAAATCAAAGTCAAACTGGCGAAGTATGATGAATGGTTCAAAGAAACTGTTCACGGTCCAAAGATGAAAGAAATCGGTTTGGATTGGTTACATACTCGTACTTCCACAAGTGAAAGATCCACTGTAAAGCTCTTAATTTTTTTAATCATACAGTTTATTGCAACCAACTTTCATATTCCGTGAAAATGCGGAGATAGGCTGTGAGTTTATATATTAAAAATAAAGAAAGTACATATAGATACTGTAATATATTTACAGTGGTTTGTTTGTGGATATGCATGTTGTGATGGAAGCAAACCTAATCTACAAGAATAATAAAATCAAAGCAATATTTATCCTTATTAAATTCAAACATTTGCGGTTACAACAACAAAAAGTTCTTCGCCTCAGGGAGAATCAATACTCGTGCGGCAACCAAAATGGGCACGTTACAAACTGAAAATAAACTGATTCCTTGGCTAAATATTCGTTCAAATATGCTTTGAAAATGTAAATTAATTTTAAAAATTAGACATAAACATAAGTATCCTGCATGATGATCTGAATGGAATATACAGTTGATTTGAGTTAACAGAAATCTTACATTTCAGTTGACATATCACTGATTTTATTATTTCTATGGAGTACCACACTTTTTTTTTTTAACTAATTATGTATTTTAAGGTTACTTCGATGATTAGGATGGGTCTAAGGAATGGAAAAAATATGTAGGGTAGGGAGTGGACGCCATAAATACCACACAAACAATTGCAGATGGAGCACATTGTCCTCAAACAATAGATACACGGGATCCAACCGGCGACCCTTGACGGCAGGGAATGAAACTCTTTGTATCTAAACAAAGTTGTAACATATTCACGACGCATAATAAGTACGCCTCGGGCTCAGTTTGATCTATTTCCGAAAAAGAAATTTTTAATGAAACTTTCTTTAGAAGTTTGAAAGGAAATCGGATGAAAGGTACTAATAAATCTTTAGGAAGCGATGATGCATCTCTCTTACTGATGCGTAGATTGTAGCAGGTCAACGTCTTTGGCCAGAAATAGTCATGCCGCCCCTGGCCTATGTCTTTCGACAACTGCCGCTTAGCAATTCGTTCAGACATCTCATTAATATGTCAACGAAGTTATCGATACAATATCTTGACTCCCGCTGCTACCGTTTACATTACATATTTTTTCATAATTTAAGCTACATAGCTAGCTTAAAGTAATGGGTCGTCGACCGCGCGATAGCGACCTATTTTTATAAATTAAATGGGCACTAACAATCGACTCGTCAACCCATTTGCCGCCACAATCGGTCCACATTCCTTTCAAACTAGAATGCTCATTTGTAAAGTGCAGTTTCGTAATGGATTTAATTTCTAGCTAAGAAATTATTAAGTAATGTACATAAAATATTGTCCTAAGTTGAAATTTTGAAATAAGTTCCGGCAATATAATTAATCAACGTTATAAAAATTAAACCAAATTCATCAAATATATTTCCAATAAAATATAGAAAAACTACATATTTTTTATGTGCCATTTGAAAATCCATCTTAATTTTAGACAATTTTAAATACGTCATATTTTGAATGTTTACTATTCCGTATTAACCGTTATCTTCATATAAATCAAGTTGTGAAAATAGCCTAACCCAAATGTACTAATGGATTGAGTTGACCAAAAATGGTAATCTCTTATTTACCTAATTTATTATGTCATCACAAAATACTGAACGGTTGACATAATTTTCAGATACCTATAATCATAACTTTAAAAATAATCGCAGTACAAGAAATAGCCAAAGACAAACACATAGCCAGAGATTTTCACAATAAGCAGAATCGAATTGAACTTAGTGGGCTCGCGAAGGATTTGTCCATTTTGAACTTTTAACCTCCACCGTAACTTATCTTCTACTAAAACATTAATCGACCTTTTCCTGTCCTATATTTTTTCTTTAGTCGTATTTACGGTCAGTCTTCGCAGTTGGTTTATATGAAGTTTTCGTTATATCGACGCTGTTTCTTTTTTTGTTTGTGACGAAATACAATTCCCTCAATGAATAAAATTTTATAAATTTAAGCATTTTAGTAGGTTGTAACGCAACAAACAAAAAGATGATACTAATGATGTTTATAACTCTGGTATGCCAGTCTACCGGCAACTACTAAGGAAGGCTACTATAGGATCAGGTAGCCGAACTAGCCATGACACATTTTTGAAAGATGATTCGACTGTCCTTCGGAAATAATCAAGAGTGCTCTAATTTCTACACAATGTAAACTGAGCAATAAATTAGCCTTATCTAGACAGTTTGTCTATGTACTGCCGATTCATCACTGTCACACACAGGACGTTTGCACGCATTAGCAAAAGTGAATGGCTTCGATACAATTATAATGGACTAGCGATTAGCGTTTAATTGGTAGATTGAAGTATGATGCAGGTTCAATGAATGCTTCAAGATAGTGATTTTTATGCGAATTTGATTAGGGATTAGTTAAAGAACGTTCCATGCTGGAATCGATATGTAATTAATGTAAAGCATGTTAATAGTCGACTTGCAAACGGTCAGGCACTGGATTCAGACGGGAAAGAGTTTAGGGCTACCGCTAGATTGAATGGATAATATAAAAAAGGTAGGCTTGCAAAGTGCCTGCAATGCTATAAAACAAAGTAGCTTTCTCTGTATCTATGTATGCTTAAATCTTTAAAACTACGCAAATAATTTTGATGCTGTTTTTTTAGAGTGATTCAAGAGGAAGGTTTTTATGCCCAAGCGAAGCTGGGGCGGGTCGCTAGTATAAACAGACAGACAAACGGACGGCAGAAGCCAATTTATGCACGGAACCCTAAAAAGGAACTGCAGTTGTACATTTATTGTATTTAATGTGTATTGGGCTGGCTAGTGAATACGATTCACATAATTTTATACAGAAAATTGCAATTTATATACTACAAACAAGCAAAAAGATTTATTATTTAATGATCCAAGACATTTTTTTATAAGACACAAAAAAAGATTGTATTTTAGGGTAGATACATTTGATTTAAGGGTTTCAGCAACCAATTTATAAGCGCAGGTTAAATTTGACAACAAATGATACAATATAAATACAATTGCAAGAAATAATACTGAAGATAATCTTGGCAACAAAGGCATAACGGTCGACGAATATCAAACAAAACAAACGCAATTTACCGTTTAGACATCGGATTGGCAGGATTTCCTCGGAGACGGCTCCTCTTTGCCTCATGTTTACTGAAGTTCGCAATGATTTCTTGGTTTGAAGTGAAATTGAAGAGGCTTACTTTGAGGCTTATAAAATCTATTAACCTACACCTATCGTTTCAAAAAGATAATTTGTAAAAACATAAAAACAATTCAACTGAAAAAGAAACTAATAGCGGAAAGATATTCACAAATTTTACAATCAATTCGTCAGAATTGATTGTAAAATTCATAGATATTTTCAACAAATTTAACTTTGTTTAGTGCGTTTATTATCAAGCACCGAGTTTAACTGAATGTGAACCGAGATATTAAGCACATTTTCAAAGTTTACAGTTTCATGAAAACGGAATTAAAAATGAAATTGTAGGGTCGTTAATAACTCAGTTTAAAACTCTCTCGTAATAACTTCAGCTTCATTTTAGAACGATGGCTGAAAATTACGATTGTTGTATTTTCGAATCTCTTAATGAAATATGAGAAGTGGCCATATGTGTGTGGCGGCAGTGCAGCTGTTTTAAATTATAATTTTGTTTTAAATTTGAGCTGAAACGATAACATATTCTAAATAAACATTGATGCGAACGAAAATTCAAGGTTATGGGCCCGCTAACCACAATGCTCAGTAGATAATTTCGAAAGGTTGGGTAAACATGACGATTAGGGTGAAAGACACAATTATTAGGCGAACGAAACGCAATCAAATACAAATCATTGACGCAACATAACGATTTGAGACGAAACAGAGCGTTTTCTACATTTTATTTATTTTCTTCATACCCAATTAGTAACAAAATCTGAAAATGTTTTCTTTGACTGATGTCTTTCAAACCAACATATGTGTTCATAAGTGTTTCATAATCTATATTATTATTTTTATTAATTTCGTTCGCACTTTTCAATTTTCTAAAGTCAAATTTTTCCTTCCGCAGCGTGGGCGTTTGCATTTACAATGTGTGGGAAATTGTCACGTGACTTCAAAGTTAAACTCTCAACTTAACAGGCCACGTCCCTACCATCACAACCGGTTATTGTATGCAAATTATGTCAGGAGCTCAAGAGTTAGTATAGCATTTATTTTGTCCTAGAGAGCGCATCAATCAGCGAACTGAACGAGCCGAACCAAAGAGAACACAAACAAAAATTCTTCACTTTTCTAAAGCCTCTTAACACTTGTTTTATAAGTATAATTACTCATCACAACAGTTCTTATTCACGCAGGATCTTCAGAGTGGCAGAGAGTTATGCTCCTTGATGCCGTTAAATATTGTGCTGTGACAAAATCTCGGCAGTTTTTAAAAAAATTATGTAGTCATATACTACTAACATACTCGTATTTCACAGTAACTGATGTACAGTGACGTGCACAGAGTTTTTCCCCAGGGTAGGCAAAATAAAATCGGCCAAACGCGAGTCCAGTTTTAGAACCAAGAGTTTCGTTAAAACAGCAATAGAAAATCTACCTACCTACTTAGACTGCGGAAATCTCTAAATATCGCAGGGACGGTCCGCACAAATTATTTGTATTCATGTAATGAAATTAAACGTTACAAATAAAGAGAGGGCGCCACAGTGCCATTGAGTACACCAGTCTCGTTATAAAGTGAACATTAAAAATTAAAACAGTGCTTAAAATCCCGGTAAAAGTTAATAATATCATAGATAAATAATTAGTTTACATAGACAATATATAAACAAAAGTGTTACAAAAGAAATATAAGTGCAAATTTCAAAAGTGACTGATTAGAAACTGACGTAAAACGAACTGTGTACCAGTGTTAGAACAATAAACTATTTGTGTAAAGTGGAACAAAAATAGTGAAATTAAATAAAATCTGCCGTAAATCAAGAAATTGTGCAAACTTTGTACTTGGATGGGATTTTAT
Source organism: Apomyelois bistriatella (assembly GCA_947044815.1). Taxonomy (NCBI): domain Eukaryota; kingdom Metazoa; phylum Arthropoda; class Insecta; order Lepidoptera; family Pyralidae; genus Apomyelois; species Apomyelois bistriatella. The sequence continues at coordinate 4,852,178 of OX345705.1, forward strand.
ACCGATTTATAACCTCAAAAGTGCATATTAATGAGTCAGCTTCCATCGTTTTTATTATTTTGCTATACAATTAACGCCATCTAACGGGATCTACCTTCCAGTATTGGCTTGCTTCTCGCCTAACGCCATCTAGGGAAACACATCAAAATCACTTTGTATGATCATTACTATTTCGAACGCTCTTAGCACAAACCAAGAACGCTTAAGCACGCAAAAATCGATGCTTTTAAACATTTATTAAAAACGAATTGTTTACCTTAAAAGCTGTAAGAGGGCACTATAAGTAATCAACATGGATGAATTGAAAAAACTTTTAGAAGATATGCAAAAAGAAATTAGGGAACAAAAGGCAGATATGATGGATATGAAAGAAGATATCAAAACTGCAATTATTAATAATATGAATGAAAAATTTAAAAACATAGAGCATAAAAACGAAATTTTGGAGAAAAGACTAGAAAAACAAGAGGCAGCTACAAAAAACATAGAGAGGAATCTCAGACGAAAGAACCTGGTATTTTTTGGTATCAAAGAAGAAGAAACATGTTACCATGACCTGGAAAAAATAATTATCGACAAGATAAAAGCATACTTTAAACTTCAATACCAACCCAGCGATATAGAAGCTGTAAGAAGAGTGGGTAAAAAAGGCGAGAAAGCCAGACCCGTAATAATAACATTTACTACAATAGGTTTAAAAATCAGTATTCTAAAAAATAAACATTATTTAAAGAATTCTCCATATTACATACAGGAAGACTTTCCCCTCGAAATTCTTAAGAAACGTAAAGAGCTACAAATCCATTTACAAAAAGAAAGAGAAGCTGGCAAAACTGCCTTCTTAAAGTACGATAAACTTATTGTGTTAGATAATACGAAACACCGCTCTTCGAACAATAGTAAAAACAAACGAAATATGTCGGAGTCCCCAGAACAAGGCCACATAGAACAACGAGAAAAACAAACATCTAAGAAAAACAAAACAAACAACCTGAAAAATTTTCTTATCCAAGAACCGAGACTTATTCTTCCTGAAAACTTGCATCAAAAAGATCAACATCACGACAAATAGCAATTAAAAAAGGGCCCCTCTCCACCACCAAGTCTCCCAATTCGGCTAGTCACCGCGGGAGATCACGACTATAACCCTCCAAAGGAAAACTCAACTAAAGAGAAAAAAGTTTTATACATCTGCTCTCTCAATGTCAATACATTATCGTCAACTGAAAAACTCCTCGAATTGAAAACTGCTCTACAAGGCATAAAATGGGATATACTAGGATTGTGCGAAGTTAGACGGTTAGGAGAAAATATCTTAGAAGATGAAGATCATATTTTATACTACCTAGGCCAAACAAAAGGCCTATACGGTGTAGGATTTCTAATCAAAAAGAAATACAAGCTAAATATCATAAACTTTACTGGAATTTCCGAAAGAGTCTGCATACTTGAAATACAACTTGAAAATAAACATTTTGCTATCATCCAAGCATACGCGCCTACTGAGTTTTCATCACAAATACACATAGATAACTTCTATAAAGACATACAAAGAGCTCATCAATTGATTTCAACCCCATATATCATAACAATGGGGGATTTCAACGCACAAGTTGGAAAACCGGAACCCCAGGAAAATAAACTTGTGACTGGAATATATGGTAATGGTAAAAGGAGCAAACGAGGCATAGAGCTAATACATTATGCATACGAATATGATCTGAAAATACTAAATACCATGTACAAAATAAAAGAAAAAAATAGATGGACGTGGATTTCACCTGATAAAAACACAAAAAATGAAATTGACTATGTATTGACCACTGTACCACATTTATTCTCAAACTTCGAAATATTAACGAATTTCTCCTTCGGCTCAGACCACAGACTGATTAGAGCCACTCTAAATCTGAAACCTAAAAAGAAGAGCAGAAAAAGATTCACTTGTTCACAAGCCACATTAAAAACTTTAAAAGACCAGGAAAAGTACCGCTTGCAGTTAAAAACACAAATACCACATCTTTTAAAAATCCAAGATAACACTACTATAGATGAATTTTGTCAAAAATTACAAGACTCGATTGAAAAAAGTTTAAAAGACACAAAAGAAAAATCTAAAAGAAAAAACATCCTATCAGAAAAAGCTGTGGATCTGATGAAAAGGAGAAGTATTCTGCAAAACAAAGAACAGCTGAGTAAGAACGACAAGGAGAGTTTGAAATTACTTTACAAAGAAACTAATAAAGAGATCAAAAGGTGTTACGAAACCTATAGAATTGAGACATTAAAGAGACACCTGTACAACACAAAAAGTGCGAAGAAGGCTTTCAAAGATTTAGACAGAACAAAAAAATGGATACCGTCTCTACACTCCGGCTCTACACGATGTAAATCACGTTCACAACTTGTAAACATAGCGACGGACTTCTACGCTGAGCTTTATAGTCATCCAAATGAAACAGATGAAGAACGAAATATATATAGTCAATCCAATACAACAGACACCTATTATACATATATCAGTGAAGACGAAATATATAAACAAATAAATAAATTAAAGCTTGACAAAAGTCCTGGACCTGACGGCATCACAAATGAGAGCATCAAGTACTCAGGGTCCCTTCTATTGGCACCATTAGCAATTCTTTTCAATAAAATTTTAGACGAAGAACGTGTACCCCAAATCTGGACAAAATCGGAAATCATATTGCTGTATAAAAAGGGAGACCCAGCTGATATAGCCAACTACAGGCCCATAAGCCTTATGTCCGTCTTGTATAAACTGTTTGCGTTGTGCATACTCGAAAGAATATCGTCAGATATTGACAAACGCCAACCATGTGAACAAGCTGGTTTTAGAAAAGGCTTTAGTACGATTGATCATATTCAAGTTATAGAACAAGTCATAGAAAAATATTCAGAGTTCCAACGACCTTTATACATAGCTTTTATTGATTATAAAAAAGCCTTTGACTCTATATCCCATAACAGTATATGGTCAGCGTTAAGCAAACAAAATATAGACCCTAAATATATAAACATCCTAAAAAATATATATTCAAATAGTACTAGCAAGGTGAGATTAGACAGAAAAGGCAAAAGCTTTGACATAAGGCGAGGAGTGAGACAGGGTGACCCAATTTCACCAAAATTGTTTATAGCTGTCTTAGAAGATATAATGGGGGATCTACCATGGTCAAATCAAGGAATACGTATAGATGGAAAGTTCATGAGTCATCTAAGATTTGCAGACGATATTATACTACTATCCGAAGATCCCAACAAACTGAGTACCATGATAAGCGAACTACAATCGGCCAGTGCACGTGTAGGTCTAGAAATAAACACTGACAAGACTAAAATCATGACTAATAACGATGAAAGTATAACTATATTAGTGAACAACACCCCACTAGAATATGTACAAAATTATGTATACCTAGGTAAACAAATTTCATTCAAAAAAGATAGAAATATTGAAGAAATTAAAAGAAGAATAGCATCTACTTGGAAAAAGTTCTGGGCACACAAAGAGATACTAAAATCAAAACTTTCACTAAAAACTAAGAAGTTAGTAATGGATTCAGCTATACTACCCTGCCTAACATATGCTTGTCAAACCTGGATATTTGATTATAAAGCCATTAACAAAATCATGATAACACAGAGAGCAATGGAAAGAAGTTGTTTGGGCATCACACGAAAAGATAAACTGAGTAACAAAACTATTCGAAACAAAACAAAAGTTACTGACGCTATGAAATTTGCGCTAAGCATGAAGTGGAAATGGGCTGGACATATTGCCAGATATACCGATGACAGGTGGACTATGAAAGTAACCAAGTGGAAGGGACCTCATGGCTGGAGAAAGAGAGGCCGCCCAACCGGCAGATGGCAAGACGAAATAGTCTCTACCGCGGGAAAAAACTGGTTGCAAGTAGGAAAAGATAGAGACAGATGGAAAAATTTGGAGGAGGCTTTTACCCGAAAGGGGTCCACGCAGTGAATTGCATGCTAAATAGAATAATAATCACAATGTGGAAATATTATTATACTAATACAATTTTAAGTCGAATAACTATTTTTAAACAATTTCATTTATTAATTTTACAAAATATACAATGTATTAAAAAAAAAAAAAAAAAAAAAAAATGTTCTCTTTGAAACCAAATTGATTTTATAGCTGATTTAATGTTTAATATTGCTAATTTTGAGAATATTTTTTATGATTCTAATTATATTGTAAAAAAAATCTATTGTAACTGCATGGAATAAATAAAGCTTTATTATTATTATTATGTTTTTATATATTTTTTTCACCCTTTTCAGGGGAGTTAAATATTTTTACGGGCTTTTGGCCAAGCAAAAATATTATGAAGAGAAGAATTTAATTATTGATCTATAGAAAGGAATTTCCGTACAATTCTGCAAGTATTAAGTATTGCAGCTTTTTGTAGGAGAAGATATGTGAGGGGATGGATTTGAAGATTTTCTAAGCTATTACGGAGAGTTTTAGGAATAACGCCGGTGGATGAAATAATAATTGGAACTGTTTTAACTATTTCTACCCGCCATTGAGTCTTTAATTCTATGGCTAAATCTGTGTATTTACTAAGTTTTTCAGTATAAGTAGAAGTAAGATTATGGGTATTTGGAACGGCTATATCGATAAGGTAAACTGTTTTATTCTGCTTGTCATGGAGAGTAATGTCAGGTCTATTATGGTGAATTGTTTTGTCTGTAATAATTGTTCTATCCCAATACATTTTAAACTGTGCGTTATCTAAAATAGTTTGCGGAGAATATTTATAGTAGGCAGTTTTTTCTGAAACTAATTTGTATTTTAGTGCAAGATATTGGTGAATGATTGAAGCGATTTGGTCGTGTCGGTGTTTATAGTCAGTTTGTGAGATAGATCTGCACGCTCCAGTAATGTGTTGTATTGTTTCTGATGCACTGTGACAGTGGCGGCAGAGATCAGATTGAAGGTTGAGGTCGCGGATAATATATTTTTGATAGTTTCGTGTGTTTATTATTTGGTCCTGAATAGCCAGCATGAAGCCCTCTGTTTCGGGAAACAATTCGCCCTTCTTCAACCACTCGTTCGACGCTGTCTTGTCGACGTTAGGGTTGGTGAGGTCGTGACGATGTCTGCCGTGTAGAGATTTTTGCTGCCAAGTCTCAATCTTTTGCTGTGGTGTAGTTATGTTCTCGTTTGCCTGTTTAGATGAGTCTTGAAGGTTAAGAGGTGTTAATTTTGTGTCTGATTGAACTATGGCTCTATGTAGGGCTGAATGTTGTGAGTGAAAGAATGAGCGAAGTGTAGTTATTTGTTTGTTGTGGAGATTTTGTATGTCGATGATACCTCGGCCTCCTTCATTTCTGGGGAGTGTTAAACGTTGTATGCAAGATTTTGGATGGTGTTTCCTGTATTTTGTCATACATGTATTAATTGTACGTTGATGTTTCTTTAAATCAGTTTGTGACCAGTGAATGATACCAAATGAGTAGGTGAGAGTTGGGATAGCAAACGTGTTTATGGCTTTTGTAGTGTTTTTTGAATTAAGGTGAGTATTTAGTATTTTATGTAGTCTAGTTTTAAATTTGTTAAGTAATGTGGCTTTAGCTTCTTTTTCGTGAATTTGGCGTGTTTGATAATATCCTAAATATTTATATCCTATATTTTCATCTATTGGCTCAATAATATCTCCAGAAGTTAATTGAAATGTGTTTTTTACTATCTTACCTTTTTGTATAGACTGGATTCCGCATTTATCTATACCAAATGACATTTGTATGTCATTTGAGAATAATTCTGTTATATTAGCCAAGTTATTTATCTCTGTGTGACTACTACCATAAAGTTTGATATCATCCATATATAGAAGATGAGAAAGTGTGAAATGTGTGTTATCATGAGGAATTTTGTACCCGTTATTACTATTGTTAAGTAAATTTGAAAGGGGGTTTAAAGCTAAACAGAACCAAAGTGGGCTTAGGGAATCTCCTTGAAAAATCCCTCTACGTATTTGTATGAATCCAGTTTCAGTTTGGTTTAATAATAATTTAGTTGCCCAGTTTTGCATGGTATGCTGTAAGAAATGTATGATAATAGGATTAATTTTATAATGTTGTAGAATATATATAAGCCAGGAATGGGGGACAGAGTCGAACGCTTTTTTGTAGTCGATATACATAGTAAAAATGCTTTTCTTTTTTCTGATGGCCTGTTTTGATACTATTGCGTCTATTGTTAATTGTTCTTTGCAGCCTTGACTAAATTTTCTACATCCCTTCTGTTGTTCGGCTAAAATATTGTTGCTTTGAGCATGATTATAAATTAAATGTGATATGCAGGACGTGATAATTTTATAAAAGTTTTGAAGGCATGTTATCGGTCTATAATTTGCTGGGTTTTTTGTGTCATTAGGGTTTTTAGAGAGCATGTAAGTAATACCGTGTGATATAAAAGGAGGGATAGTATCTGGAGATTGAATGAATTTGTTTATATATATGAGTAAAAATGGATGTGTGCTGTTAAATCTTTTAAACCAATAATTATGGATTTTATCAGATCCAGGTGCTTTCCAGTTGTGTGTTTTGGCTATCACTGATTGTAAAAGGTCCATATCTATTGATTCAAATCCCATTTCCTCAACGTGTACATGTCTTTGCTTATCTTCTTCTATCCACTGACCTACTTTGTGTTCGACAGGCTTTGACCAGATATTAGACCAAAATTCTTGTAGTTCACTAGCTGTCGGTGTCGTTCTGTTGTCATGAGAGTTTGTTGATGGCTGTTGTGTTATGTTAGGCGATAATGAATTTGTATTAGTATGTAAAGAGGTAGGTTGTGTATTAGCATTGTTATTGAGTGTACGATAAAATGATTTTTCGTTAGAACAGAACTGCTTGTTTTGTGGTTTCCTAAGTGTTGTCAATTTGTAACGACGTAATCTACTTGCAAGTGCGCTGAGCTTTTGCTTAAGTGTGTCAAGAAAATGTGTTAGGTCAGTGTTATCTTGTTCATGTCTACTATGTATTTTATATTGATTTTTTATTTTTTCAATTTGTTTTTGTATAACTAGACTTCTATTACCATTTATGTATTCAGTTAGCTGTGCAATTTTTGCTCTCAGGTCTTCAATTTTTGATTGAAGCCGTTTTTGCCAAAGTGGTTCACGTTTGTAGTTAGTGTTGTTGTTATCTGTATCGGATATTTTAGATCCATTGTAAATAGAGGCAGTGTAAGCTGCACAATAAATAATATTATGAAAGCTTTTAAAGTCATCATCTTGTTTGAGATATTTTGGTAGCAAAACTGTGTTGATGAGGTGAACAATGCGGGTGAATTTTTTAGATGCTTTTTGTTTTGGAATATAAGGCTTTGAAATTGGATCAGTATCTTTGAATTTGTCAAGAATTGTAACAAAATATTTTTCGATATCGTTTAATTCTGCAGAATCATTTTCATCGATTTCGTTCAATCTTTCTGTCGTGTCAGGTAAAACATGAGAAGTTTGCTCAAGCAAAAGTTGAGTAGATTCGTGTAGTGTATCTAAAATGGGACTACTTTCTCTTGGAGTATTGGAAGGACGTTGGACTCTAGAAGTATCATGTAAGTTGTTTTCGGTTGAAAATGAGTTTATGTTCTGTGCATTCAACTGTTGGGCTACTTCTTCACGAATTTGTTGTATTCTCGTATCTGTTACCATTTTATTGTTAAGAATAACTCTACGTTGATCAGCGATTCTTTGTTCGGATATATGGGCTATTTCAGGATTTTCATTTATGACATATTCATGCAACCGAGGTCTATAAGCTGTTGTATTTGTTTCAAGATTGGTAATAATAAAATAGCCACGAATTATAGACTCATTAAGTTTATTACTCCACTGCATTCTCTGTTGGGATGATTGGGTGTGTATAGATTGGGATGATCGGGGTTCCGCTGATAATTTAGCTTCTACTTCTGCGCGTATTTGATTGATTTTTTCTAGTTTCAAATATTTGTTATTAATTATGGCTCTCCTTTGATCTCCTACTCTTTGTCTGCTAACTTTCATTTCGGGAAATTTTTCGGTAAATTTAGCGTGTAGTTCGCCAAGATAATTTCTTTTTTCTAAGTCTAGGTTAGTGATTTCAAAATATGTGCGCATAATGAAAATATTCATCTCATCTGACCATTTTAAGCGCACACGTGGGCCAGCTGTGGTGGGTGCAGCATTGGCGGCGTCAGATGCCTGCTGCACAACAGTCACAGATGGGTTTGAAAGAATAGATTCTACTATGGATGGTGCTGGTGAAGAATCTTGTTCGCGTTCTATATAAGAAGGCGGAGAAGATGGTAGAGAGGGGAAAAGTGATTCGGGTGATGAAGAGCGAGAAGATGAAGGATCGGCTGTAGTAGTTTGTTCGAGGGGAGCCCGCCTGCTCAGCCCCCCGTCGCCGATGGTTCGCATACTGTGGCACTCAGCACCGGCTCCAAGTGCGCCCCGGCGACCCCCGGGAAGCGGCCGCAAATTATATTTTCTATTATCTCTATTCATTATTAATATGATTGTTTGGGATCGTTAGTTGAGAGATGGACCTAGCCCAGATGTTATGGGCTCAAATAGAGTGTCGACCTCAAAGAGGAAAACGTCAGGATGTTATGACTAATATTGGCACCAGTCTCCGTAAGCCCCCCCACCACGACAAGGTGACCCCGCGGGGGGGTTATTATTATTATTATTAATGAAATTAAACTAAATATCCCTAAAGTACATAGTTTCCTATGCATGTATCAATTAATTAATGTATTAAATATCTTCTTCAGCTTACCGCTTGTTTGTACCCAATCGGGAATTTAGGTAAGAACTTCAGCTGATCTAATCAAGGTCAAACTTGTCCCAATTCCCAATGCTTGCACATAATACCTACACTACGTTAATTACGTTAAACTAAACTATTTATTAACATTTACAATTATTGTTATAATCACTTTTCACTTGTAACTTTTGTAATGTTTCAAAGCTCACAAATCAAGTAGAAGCACTGATTCACCTGTTTAGTTATAAACATAAAAGCCTACTTTCTGAATAACCTTATTAAAATCACATAAAAATACAATGAAGGGTTTGTTTGTAAACAACTAAAATGGCGGAGTGCCGCGCCAGCAGCGCCAGTTGCATAGAATTTTATGGATGCATTCATGAAATACAATCAGTGAAGAATTTTTTGATATATGAAAATAAATTAAATATATAAAATCTTCATAAAAAAAATAAAGTACGCTTTCCAACAGCATTCGAAAACTAATTTATTTTAAACCAAATTACTTAATTAATCATGTTTAGCCTAATTCGCATTTTATTTGTTGGGAACACATCGAAAAGACCTCGTCTTATTCTACGTAAAACGGCCAATCAAAAATTACTTTGCATAACAACTACATGCTCGCAGCGCCTGTCTGTGCACAGACTCGATATGCACACAATAGACAGTGTTTGCTGTCTATGTGTGTAAATTAAGACGAGGACTTGGATTGCCTTGCCCGTCGGTCGCATCGCGATCGCGTACTTGGTTTCTTTGCGCGTCTGATAGCAGTGCGCGAAAATGTATTGTAATGTATTTTGTTAGAGTTAAAATTGAAATGCGCGTGGGGCGCGTGTTTATAAATCCCACCAAAAACATAAATGTAAAAAACGAGAGCCAAGTTCAATACAAAAATTATGCTTGGCGGTGAGCTTCGCCGCAAAAAGAATGGCGATCTAAATGAGTGCCAAGTTCTATGCAAAATCGAAATATGTTTTTATAGGAACAAAATAACATTATGAACAAGTATTAAACTCTATTTCTTTGCTTTATTAGATACCTATAACAATTGCTGTTATTTAAAAATTTGAGATCTTGAAGTAGGTTAGATTTGAATTGGCCAGTTTTTAACACAATTAAAATGTTGAATAACTTTATAAAATGACTTATGTAATGAAAACTGGCCAAGTCAAATCTGACCTACTTCAAGATCTCAAATTTTTAAATAACAGCAATTGTTATAGGTATCTAATAAAGCAAAGAAATAGAGTTTAATACTTGTTCATAATGTTATTTTGTTCCTATAAAAACATATTTCGATTTTGCATAGAACTTGGCACTCATTTAGATCGCCATTCTTTTTGCGGCGAAGCTCACCGCCAAGCATAATTTTTGTATTGAACTTGGCTCTCGTTTTTTACATTTATGTTTTTGGTGGGATATCATTACTTTTTGTAATGTCTTAGCGTAATTTGACATAGTAGGTACCTACTTATTGCTTATAGAATAATTAGATGAAAAACAATTGTTTTTTGTTAACACACTTTTTAGGTATATTTAATTTAAAAAACACACCTTGTTGTGTTTATATTTAAAAAGAAAAAATAAATTTAACTGTCAAGAAAACTTACTACTAGTTTTAAAGTGTTTTTTTTTTAAAGAAAGGAATACTATTCTATACTAGTTAAATATTCCTGTGTCTTCCTATTTCAATTACACGTGAATCTTACTCCTACGGTCCTACCTAATAAACAAAGGACAAATTAACCTAAAAGAGCTACAAACAAATGAGGTTTTGAAAGAAACGATTTACGTAATATTAAATAACTCACAAATGCCGTTAAAGTACAATACTAAAAAGGAATAATTTATATCTGGACTATTCCAGCTATAACTCAAATAAATTTAGTCGAACGACGCAGCATTAAACGCAATCTAATAGGTGGGTTTCCGCTAAACAACCGGGCATAACGAGGACGCTGGCGCGAATGAGCGCCGTTAAGAGCATACTTTAGTTCGTTCGCATTTTAAGTCGTATAGCGCTGTGAGCCGCGCACAAGTGCAAGGCGCGAGCGAGTTCAAGCAGCATTCTTAGACTAGTCAATACATACATATATCGGTACCAATAAGACTTCGCTATTGCCTTGACCTTGGTATACATACACATTGGAGTTTCTTTTAGGGTACAAAGAGTTCGAACTAACAAATTTATACCTTAAAATATTATTTCTTATTTTCAAAAGAAATCAGAGAAACGAACCTTGGGCACTGATCTTTGTTAATTTAGTGAGCCGTGGACTATAAGATAACTACTATGCAGGTATAAACCAACCGACCCGCTAAATTTTAAGTAAATCGCTACCGCTTATAATTTTGTACCATAAGTCAGAGCGTGACGCTGATTGGCTGGTGTGCTGCCGCGCGCCGCTGACGACACACCGTTGTTGGCCGGTTGTTTAGCGCGTAGGTATTACAAGTTTTTTGTATGGGGACACCACTTATTTTTTGACTTTTTTTTATTTTTTGATTTTTTCCTACGCTTACACACAATTTCCGAGCTGGATTCCAAATTTCATCCTTCTAGGTCATCTGGAAGTAGGTTAGGTTTAGGTACTATAAGTCAGTCAGTCAGTGCTAAAATTTAAAACTTTTTGACCTTCATATCTTTATAACCGTTTGAGCTAGCTTCATGAAATTTGGGCTTCTACATGTCCTGATGGATCTTATTAAACACACGTAGTTTGATGTGTTTACATTAAAGAGGTTTCGAGTTATAGAAGGGTCAAAAGTGGCACCAAGTGGTTCGTGTAATATTACACTCGGCGCTGGCTAGCCAGTTCCTTTGCTTGAACTTGGCTTGACACGCTGCCGCGTGTCTAGATTATTGTTTAAATGAAAATAAAATGTATGTATGTAAGAAAGCCCAGGGTAGGCAACGTCTTAATGTCTTTATGGGATGCACGTCACTGCTGATGTAACGATTCATGTCAACTTGGACTTTTTAACAGAGTTTCAAGATTACAATTTCAGTCTATTCTTCTCTTGGTGCATTGCAATTACACTCTTTTTTTTACACACTTTAAGATTTTATTTTTTCTAAAAACCATATTAACATCATGAATTTAGATTTTCGACAATTTAGAACCCGATTGTATACCTATCTGGTTAAAAATATTTGGTGACAGGGACTATAGCCGTAATACTAAAATGTTGCTCCCGTCATATTTTACTTAATAAAGTGAATTCAGACATAGCCATAGAGTTGTAATACAAGTGGAATGACCAGTCAAGTTAAGAGAGTGCAGGCTTGAAATCCTGATAAACGGTTGTAATAAAGTGCCAGACATTCTTTCTGGTATCTCAGAATTTGAGATGTAGACCATAGATATGCTAATAGTTCCGATTAATAAACTTGCAGTGCAAGTACTAAAATATGCCGGGGTACCTGGTAGACAAAAGCTAGCGTGCTTTCTGATCCGGCCGTTGCGATCCGACCTAAATACCGAGCACGCTATCCATTATATGGAAGGTATATTTGCATCAAACTTCTGAATAGATAAAATATATCACGCAGATGAGTATTATATTCTAATACATGCAGGTCCGTTATTTCATTAGATATTGAGATCTCCTTGTCATGCACGTATAGGCAAAACTTTGATCATACATTTATGTAGAGATGTGTGAAGAATCGCAAGAGCAGCGGCCACGGAGCAACCCAATGTATAATCACGACCACTCTGTCAAGAGTGTACGCTGTACGACTAAGAAGAACATTTTGTAGCAAAACCTCATCAAAACATCATCAACCAGATCTCAGCTTCAGTAATATGCATACGTATGAAAGAGAAAGAGTTTCATCCACGAATTTGTTCGAGTTACAGCAGACGCTATTACACGTGTTTTCTGTGGGCAATAATTTCTTTATCATACGAGTAAAATTATAGAGCGCAACCAACCACCGCAACCAAAGGTCTAATTTATGTCTCTGATCATTTATCTCCACGAATTGACACAAATAGGTCAAGTCAAGAGGCTGGATAGCCAACGCTAATCCCAATTGCTAAAAGCTAATTAGTTTAACCGTAACGTATGCGTTTACGTTACGTATTCATGCCTTGTTTAGAAATGGTTAGCGCAAATTCAAATTAACAAATAGTTTTATAGATGTTTACAATTAGTAGAGAAAATTTTGAAAAATATCCTAGTTTTTAAAAGATATTGGGCATGGAATTATTCTATTACCAGTTGAATTAAGGTTATAAAATAACCTGTCTAAAAACGTAAGTGAATATAATAAATGTTTGTATAATTTGTTCTACAAGTTGCTTTTAGGTAGTAGCTACCTACTCTGATCCGAAGGCAATTTTTGGAGTTGGTGGCAAAAAAGTTAAAATGTAAAATTTAATAAACTTTCAGGACTCCATAATAAGGGAATTGACGATTAGACATCACGCTATTTTTTGGGCTATAATGATTCGTGGAAACCAGATTATGTTGCAAAGATATTGGAGAATGTGAGTTTCAGAGGTACAGTTATCAGGTGGCCAGGCCATAGGAAGCAGGCAGAGTCTTTAGCATGAAAATTTGTTGTTATTCGCTTGTTTAGTTCTAACTAAGCCCGAGTAAACATAGCTCTTCGAGACAAGTCAATGACCCCTAAAGTGATCAATTGATGAAGCGATGTTATGATACTGTTCACTCAGCCAATGCTCTTTTATTTAATTAATTGGCGTTGTACTTATACGTTAAGACATTGAACTTGTTTAGTTTTCTTTGTAATATTTACTTTTTGTCTGTCTTTGAGTGAGATTGTTTTTTTTTATTTTCTTTAGTTTTTATGAACTACAGCAAACAGAAAAAGCTTTGACTATATTTTATATTTAATTAGGATTGTAGGAGTGTACATTAGCAGGACTAATCGATATGATATAAGCGTATAAAGAAAATAATATAAAAAAAATACTAGTATTTTTAAATTGATTTATCTTATTAATATGGGAATAAGGTAACCAAAAATAAATCAATAGGACAGATAACCACAATGCTATTCTAAATCCAATGCAACGCATAGCAGAGAGCATGCGATCCATTCAAAGGGCCTAAAATATACCGTGATTCACACAACTCAGGATCGGCGGCTTAAAAATAACAAAAGTTAATTGTAAACGCGTTGTGAAGTTTACAAAAGAAGGTTAGTCATCCAAAGATTAAGTCATTGATTTATTTAACAGGAATAAAACGAAAGAAATGGTAACAGCAATACTTAGATAGATAACTAGTTTAAAAAAATAAATAAAAGATAAAACTTTCTTCGTTTTGTTATATGATTTCATTTATTTATAAAACTACTTTTAGCAAAAACAGTTCTTTAATCGTTTCAAATGAAAGACTAACAATCACAAAGTGCAACAGGAATAAGTCTAGACTAAGAGAACGGGATTCCATATTTGGAGTTGGCGTCGTCACCAAACAAGGAAAACCTGCTAACGAGCTGGCTAAAGACCCATATATAAGAACTTAAGATCTATTCATCTCTTTACCACGCCAGATGTAGCTGAAGTCCGTCAGTAGTTTTGCACGCTTGTCATACTTGGTAGAGAATAATGATGATCTGACTTAGCTAGTGTCGTGATTGACCTTTATAAGCGTACTTTGGTTCTAATAACAATACTCGGGGCACCACATCCATCAATGAGCCCAAACTAATCTCTATTAACTGGAAGGTTGGACGGAAAGCACTCCCGCCAAAATTTAGCCGCAACAGGCAAGAGTGGATAGAAAATACAAAATGGATGGATGACTTGACACACACTATGTATAATATTTAATGACAGAAAAACCAGTCAAGTGCGAGTTGAACTCGCGTGGAGAGGGTTCCGTACAATGCCAATGTCAGTTTTTATATTCAATTAAGGTATGTTAATATGAAAGGATTATCAGATGCGAGTTAACTACTACTATCGCTATCTAGTGGTGTTTTCCGTAAGTGAACGTTTTATTTTGAATTTACAACTTAATTGTCAATGGATAGAATTCTCGTAGGTTTTCCTGTAATCTACAGGCAATGACCTATATTTCGTATTTTTCCCCCGAAAATGACCCTTATTTAAAAAAATATTTATTTTCTTTGCAAATATGTGTTTGGGTCACAGGATTACGCCATCCTACCAAATTTTATCTGTTTTGGTCCAGTAGGTTCGGAGAAAATTGGCTGTGACAGACGGACGGACAGACAGACGCACGAGTGATCCTATAAGGGTTCCGTTTTTACATTTTTGTACGGAACCCTAAAAAGCGAATATATATTAAAAGAAGAAAGTTCCTACAAGACAATTTAACAGCGGCGCTCTTGTCGATGAAGTTTATTCTTGTCCTTTAATGATATCTTCTGCCAGCCTTAAGTATAGTATATCTTGATAATCTATCTTATTCCTTATAAACATTCAGTCATTAAATGAAGTAACACCTTCTAAGCTTGCCAATTACATGTGTATTTGCTATGTGTGAAAATGTTTAGTGATAGGGTAACAGTAGATAAACATGTTTGAGGATAAACATGTTTGCATTTAAGGATCAAGATTAAAGGCTATGTTATGTTTACTCATCAAAGTTTCAAAGATAATTTCAATATATGATTTGCATGCTTTGATTACTTAAAAATATAATTTCGAATGGGGAAACTATTTAGAACAACATGGAGACAGATATTAGGCTTCTACTATATAAATGTGTGCGAGAACTTTTTAAGATTAATCTAAATGAATTAAAGATGTCTGAAAAGAAATAAGTTGAGGGCTTGATTTCATTGTCTACATCAGAAGCAACTTGGAAAGTTCACTCAGGCTATGGGAGGTGGGTAAGTAGAAAAAAAACTACAACAATCACATTCAAAGATCTGTCTTTTCATCTAGCTGTAGTAATATTTAGAAAGAGAGACGTTTATTAACACAACTTTAAATGTAGGAACTTATTTAGATTAGACAAGACCTGTGTTGGGAGTACTAATATATCTATTATATTCTTGTGTCAAGTTAAAAGAGGATGCACTGCACAACACTAGGAACAGGGTTGACATTGATAGCATGCCGGTTTCCCGATAAGGCAACGATGCCACTCTGCTATAAGACACGATCTACGAGTACACAGCTTGCTTTTAATTGCTATACTTATGGTAAGGCGGCGGCGGTAGTTTCTAAGAGTGCTTTAAAAGGCAAGGACTAGATATGTAAGTATTCTTACGGCATTTTCAAATGATTTCTTTTCAGTAGTTTAACTTATGGTTAACTAAATGATTAATTACATTAACATATCGATACAAAAAATAAACCTAATTGAAAATGATCCACGAAAACCAGAAATCTGCGTTTGAGATTTATTACAGCAGTAACACCTAGTCCGGCTTATGAAAATTATAATTCGGGTTAAGAGCGGATTGCGAATACAATAAGACAGACAAACACCGAACATGATTGACGTTTAAAGATCGCACAAGCAAGCGATACGAGCATCCTGCCTTCGACCGGATACCGCGAAATGCTCTCGAATACGCGTACAAAGTACAAGGAAACAGCTTCACGCCATGTTTATATTTTATTTATATCCGACCATGACTCAGGCAGGACTCGAGCCGACGAGTGACGAAACATATTTCGGTGCAGATAATAGAAATTTACATATTTCAAGTAAAACAAAAGGTATATTGCAGGAGAAATTTCCAAATGTATAAGAAGTCAATGACAATTTTACGAGTTTTTATCCATGGAATTCTTCAACGAGTGTGAAAAATATTTTCAGGGTCAGACAAAGTAAAAAATCGGAAAAATCTAATATATTTAATGTACTTACAAAATTCTTCATAAAATGGGACAATAACAACTTATAACAAAGTGAAAATGTTATAAATTTTGAAGTCCCTTAACTGCTTGCAAAAATGTAAGGGCATTAGGAAATTCGCTTTTCACAGTCCATTAGACACGTAAATGTAATCTTAAGTTTGTGCCGATAAGACGGGCCCTACATATACAAGTAGAGTATTGTAGAGTTGGTAAGTTTCCTTTAAACTTATATAGTTAAAGTCATGAAATTTTAAGTAGAAACTTCGAAGTTGTTTAATCACAAAATTATCTTAGCAGGATCTTACAATACATACTTACGATCTTGAAATAAACCTTTGATCGACGTTGGCTATTATAGATTGTACTATTGGACATCCTTGACATTGAAAATTCATTAGGTATGTAAGTCAATGAATAAGTCGTTAGCATTAGAACAAAGACTGTAAAGACTATGAACATAAGTATATGTAAAGTTTGAAATTTTAGCGGCATTTTGCTAATATGGGAATTGCACATTGCGAATCTTGGTAAGGCGGGACTGGGTATCATAATACGTTTATGAACACTAGTGAGATTTGAAATCGTGCTGTGTTTGCAAGAGCGGCTATTAATGGCTTAGGACATTGTTAAGCTGCACTGTATGTATTGTATTTGTTGTTACTATGCTGTGTAGGTTTGAAAAATATATTACTTGTCATGCTATTAGTTTGGCAGGCCATGTTTTACTATCATATTTTTATTGAATATTATTGGTACGACTTACACACAAAAAGTGATCTCAAATTAATGAAATAAAATTAATTTATTTGTAGTATATTGTAGTAAGTACATTGATTAATACATGACATTTGAAAGAATGTTGCATAACTAACATAAAACAAACTGTTTGTTTTTAATACTTTATTGCACAAAATTAACACAAGATAAATGCAACCGTGTTTGTTTTTTTTCTAGTTTTTCCTTCTACACATTGTTAGTGTAGATCTCCGGACAATCCCGTAGCTTAACACAAACATCTTCATTTACATGTCAAACAATTGGTTATTT
Source organism: Apomyelois bistriatella (assembly GCA_947044815.1). Taxonomy (NCBI): domain Eukaryota; kingdom Metazoa; phylum Arthropoda; class Insecta; order Lepidoptera; family Pyralidae; genus Apomyelois; species Apomyelois bistriatella. The sequence goes on from OX345705.1 coordinate 4,869,859, forward strand.
GCTGGCATGGGATGGGAAAGCAATCTATAGGCGCGGGTTAGAGCTCACCACGCCTTGATTAAAAAACATTGGCTTCACCAGCGTAGTTTATTAAACGAGACCGTGTCCTAAATAAGTCTTTTCAACATTCGGTGACATTTTTTTTGTTTTTGTATGACCATAAGTTTTTTAAGTTTTATGAACTCAAACAAAAAGTAATAGGTAAGTAATTACTTAAAATACGTATGTATGCCATATTTACAGACTTACCTTACAATGATGATAGAGGCATCAGAATAGTTATAAATAATTGACCTAAAACAAAAGAGGGATAAATATTAGTTGATATATTATTTAAGCAAACACTAACCACATTTATATGCATGTGAAATAATTATTAAGTATCTAATAAATGCTGCATAAACAATGACTCATACATTGCCGATGAAATCAAAAGTTTAAAGTCAATTAAACAATTTATTAATAATTAATTATATTTCAATTTTAATTAAGGAAATCACTACACTTTATCCGCGGTCAGATTTTCAGCCCACCACAATACCACAATTATAAATTTTACCACGGCCCGTCCCGTTGTTCGGACAATTTTAATAAAACAAGCCCCGGGAATTTCATTAGACCTTTGTAAGTAATCGTCAACATTTATTACTCTGTCACAGTTCTCTTGTTTTACAGAACGGTAGATAAAATCAGGTAAATGTAGCCAATCAGCGGCAGTAATTAAAGTGAGTAATAACTCACGAAAATCGCGTACCTAAGTATAATGTAACTGAATGTGTCGGGATTCGGGAAGACCTCCGGTTCAAACGATTCAGCCCACGCTTACTTACTCATAGATTTCCTAATCAAATTTATATAAAACAGAACTGTCTTATGCTCACTGCTTTGTCCGGGATATATTTAGTAACGTTCTACAAGATTCTGCCGTAAACCCGCGTGATTAACACACATATAGGATATATGAAATCATCAAACAAATTCTGAAATGCTTATTTTAATGCTTTCGATTTTATTTTTAAATTAACAGAAAATTATAGTCAGTTCAGCTCATGTCAAGACAAAAGTATATGTGTTACATATTAGGTACTTTATTAATATAATGCCTAGAACAGATTAACGAGAACTAACTATGGTACATTATTTATTACAAAAAAAGTTAATAAGAATAATAACAAATATAAAACAAATAGAAAGCTGCAAGCCACATTTCCAACAATTAAATATTCTGCCCCTACCGTGTATTTATATATTAGAAACATGCAAATTCGCTCGCCACAATCTAAAGTTCTTCAAAAAAAGGATGGAAATAAATACTAGATATGATTTAAGATACAAAAATAAATTACAACTGCCTAATTCTAAACTAACACTACACTCAGTTAGTCCTCTAGCTATGTCAGTCAAAATATATAATAAACTTCCGGAATACATAAAAAATGCCACTAACGAAAATAGTTTTACTAAACAAACTAAGCAACTTCTTCTCTCTAAATGTTATTATACTGTTTCAGAGTACCTGAATGATAAAAATATATAAAAACTCATTAGGTTAAGTTGTAACCGAATAATAAATAAAAAACAACAACAATAGGTAAATAAAAAAATATGCAAATAAAGGAAAAGCAGATAAATTATAATAAATAATAACAATAATAAATAAATAAAAAGTTGCATAAAGAAGTATTATTTTAGGATTAAGTAAAATTATAGCTAGTTCCTCCTCTCTACTTTGCAGTGCCCAACAGGGTCCTTGAAGGAGTGTAGAATACATTATATCTGTAATATTGTATAATCTGCATGTAATTTAAGGTGCAATAAAGTATTGAGTATTGAGTATTACATATTGCAAAAAAAACCTAAGACTACGTATGCAAATAAAATCACATCATTCAGGACACATTTTTATTACAAGCAAAAGATTTGCCAAAGTCGGATTTCAAAGAGGCTACTTAGTACAAAAGGCTCTTGCGAAAATGTTTTCCTCCACTTTTCTCGTATCAAGTCGAGTGCTAGGCGAGGTGCGAAGTTAAAGTGTTCGCTAGAGTTATAATTATAAATGATGCAGAGGGTCGAGGTAAAGAAAGCTAGATGTTTTAGATGCTTCTAGAATTAAGACGGTAGTTGCCTGGGACCTTTGAATAATCCTGAATACTATCATCCGTTGAATACTTGATCCGAAATACGTGACTAGATTTGCGAATCGTAATAGCAGCAATTTGCGAGAAGATTTGTATATTAAAAGTAATATTATATAGGAATAATATAAAGTTAAAGATCGTTCTAATTACAGATGTAATTCTGATCTCCATTAAGGATAAGAGGCCGGAGATCATAATTGCGCCCCTCATTAGTCGGGAGCGGTGCAAAATTAGATTGTATTTTTGATGGAATACCTGACCTCGGAATAAAATACAGAGATACGCAAGTTTACTCAGGCGGTTATTGTATTTTTTATCACCTATATTCAAGGCGACATGTTCGATGATGGATGAGCATTGAGCATCGATGCAATTAAGACGAAACGCTATTTGTTCGCATGTCGAGTTTGTTTTATGAACCACATGGTGTGTTCAAAGAGAGAACATTTTTAATGCCGGATAAAGAAGTTTTGGGCATTTAACATGTCTGTGTCATCTGTGTGTGACGGTCACAAATTCGGTAAAATTTAATATTTATTTTGCGTGTTGTACATTAGCAGTTATAAAATTGCACATTTAACGAGTGGTCTTTTACAGACTGCAATCATGAAATTACTTTTATAAACTTACAAAGTACTTAATATTTTATCTTCAGTAGAAACATTTCCATTTATATATACAATTTTTTAATGTTTTTTCTAACGATTACAAGAGTGACTATTTATAATAAAGCAAGCTCGCATGTCGAATAATTAAAAAAGTTTTTTTGTGGTCTAATATAGTGCAGGGATTACGCCCAAACAAAAATAAGGAGGCCGCTTGGTATGCAATCTCTAAGCTTATACGTACAACGTTGTATACTACGTGCAGTTTCGCAGAAAATTTAACGATATAGCTAGCTGACTTCATTTCCGACGACGACGTCATGGCTCTGACGGAATGTGATATACTTAGGCTTAAGTAATCAAGTCAGCCAGACACACTATGGGCAGACTCGCACAACACCACGTGTGGTCTCATCACCACCGCACGCAACGAGTGTTTGTTTATTGCTTTAGGTAAACCCTCCACCGGAAAAGTCTGCGATTTTTTTTATAAAAAATATTTATTAATTCTACGAAGACTCGCGAACAGATGCTTTTTAAAATATTTTAATGCTGCAAGCATTATGGGGACCTTTGAGCCGGCTACTTTCCGGATAGTGGATCATTTATAACTTACTAGCGACCCGCCCCGGCTTCGCATGGGCATGAAAACCTTCATCTTGACTCACTATATCTATTAAAAAATCCGCATCAAAATCCGTTGCGTAGTTTTAAAGATTTAAGCATACATAGGGATATAGGGACAGAGAAAACGACTTTGTTTTATACTTTGTAGTGAAGTTTTTTAACCAAGTTTTAGTTTAATTTATATTTCTTACTTTCAATTTGTATGTATATGTACCATAATATATTTAATTAAAAATAAACAATATTACCATTATGGTCTCGTTACAAAGAAATATAACATCAAACGATTTCATCTTGTACTCGGAGTTCATGACTATTTCATTTTACAGACTTATTTCATATTCATAAGTTTCTTAAGTCATTAAATCCACAGAAATGTTGGTATTACAATAATTATTCCATTAATAACAACGACCGGCGGCGTCATCATAAAATGTAGGTATTTATGATATAAGTTATACCTAACTTAATACATATGAATAATATTTCAATGAGATTACTGTCCATTCCGATACTTATTATTTCTAAAGAATAATGAGAGGCGCGCGACAGAACCACGGAATAGAGGACAAAACAATGTATGTTTTGATAAAGCATTGTCACAGTACTATCAGTGGTACTGAATAGGTAACGTGGTATGGTAAAGGACAACAGTCTCACTCTTTTTCAGGTTACATTAGTAATCGCTTCACTGACAGTTGTAAGGTTGAAAGATTTTGCCCATGTTATATTATTGACAATGCCCCAAATTAACCCGTTGGCTTATATAATCCAGACACAATAGACAAAACTTTAGATAAATGACCTAAGAGAAAAACTACATAACAATTTTGTGTGCGCGAATAGTCGAAAACCTGTATCATCCCGTTGATACCGTAAAAGGCGACTAAGGAAGAAACACAGGTTTAATTTCCATGTTCCTCCACCGCATAGCGCCTGCTGGATGATTAAAAGAATAGTCTGCAAGCAAAAATGAATTATAAAGAAAAAAACTTTATACATATAAAAATAAAGAATTATAATTATTAATTATAATTATTCTTTATTTTTATAATTTATAATTATAAAAATAAAGAACTTTATACCGGCCACATATGCATATATGTGGCAATGCTACAGTAAGCCGACAAGTTTAGTATACGAAGGACAAATCATAGAGTCTGCAGTCGGTTGTCAACAGGGCGACCCTCTCGGACCGGCCATTTTCAGTTTGGCAATTAACCCTTTAATTAAAAATTTGACTTCAAAATTTAACGTATGGTACCTAGACGACGGAACCTTAGGTGGTGATCCTGTATCGGTTTTGGCGGATTTAGAAAATATTATAAAATCTTTCAGTCTGATTGGTTTAGATTTAAACTTTGATAAATGTGAGCTATATTTGAGAAATGATTTGCAAAACAAAGACGAAATTTATAAAAAGTTTAATGATTTGGCTCCTAATATAAAAATTGTTGACGATCAGTCACTGCGCCTCCTGGGGGCACCGGTGCTGGAAGATGCTTTTTCAAAATTTGTAGATGACCATATTTCGATTTTTGAGAGATCTTCCAGCCGTCTAGCGGACATAAACCCACATTTCGCATATACAATATTAAAATTTTGTCTATTTGTGCCTAAGACTACATACGTATTGCGTTGTACTCCGCTTTGGGCCCACGATCAGCATCTGTCTCGCTTGGATGAGTACATACGTGGGGCGCTTACCAGAATTTTAAATTGTCCCCTAAATGACAGATGCTGGACCCAAGCTACGCTGCCAATACGCTATGGCGGTCTTGGGATAAGGAAAATTTCTAGTGTAGCACTACCAGCCTTCCTGTCCTCTGTCTATAGCACGCATTGCCTCGTTGGTAAAATCTTAGCTCCATCACTTTGTGATACAGAGGCAACGTGTTTGATTGAGGCCAGAAATGCCTGGTGCAGTGCGACCGGTCTGTTTAATAATCTACCTCTAACTCTGGCTTCACAGCGGCAGTGGGATGAGCCGCTCTGCTTGCGTGATCAGAAATCTCTTTTAGAGACAGCTAATTGTCCAGCTGAGCGGTCCCGCCTTCTGGCTAGCAGTGAGCCAGAGTCAGGTTTTTGGTTGAATGCCATTCCATCTTCAAATGTAGGTACTTTGATGGACAGAACTGGTTTTAGTTTAGCCGTTTGTCTGCGGTTAGGGGCTAGAACAAATGAGCCCCATCGCTGTCGTTGCGGGGGGGACGTCGACTCCCTAGGTCACCATGGTTTGGCTTGTCGCCGCAGTGCAGGTCGCTTTGCACGTCACTCTTCCTTGAATGACGTCATCCGTCGAGCTCTTGCCAGTGCCGGCGTGCCTGCAGTTCTAGAACCAGCAGGCATTGCCCGAGATGATGGCAAGAGACCCGACGGTATGTCGCTCATTCCTTGGAGGAATGGCAAGTCGCTCGTGTGGGACGCCACTTGCGTGGATACTTTAGCACCGTCCCACATACGAGTGACTGCTAACAGAGCGGGTGCGGCTGCGGCAGTGGCAGAGACCAACAAAAGGCGCAAATATGCAGCTCTGGGCGAGCCGTACATATTTGTGCCTTTTGCTGTTGAGACTTTGGGGCCGTGGGGTGCGGATGCAAAGCTTTTATTCCAGGAGATTTCCGCACGCCTAGTCGATGTTTCCGGGGACCCAAAGGCTGGTGCTTATTTTGGCCAAAGGCTAAGTTTAGCAGTACAAAGAGGTAATGCCGCCAGTCTTTTGGGTACTTTACCATGTGATGACAGTGACTTGGGCTCTATTTTTTACTTAAATTAAGAGTAGATTTAATTTTAGTTTTATTTTTGTCATAAGTTTATTTATTTAATTCTAATTAAAAGTTTCTATCTTCTACCAATTTATTCATATAACCAATGATTATTATCCATAATATTATGTATATATAACGTTTATTATACATAACAACGAAGAAAAAAACTATAATTATAAGTAAAAACACTGCGACAAGTTGAATGAAATACTATAGCTATACTAGACGTATTATTAATTAACATGACACGTGTGAGATATACCATAACCAGCGGAGGGATTGAACCTAATCTCCAACTGCATCATATGTTAGTCAGCTGTGAAATCATCGCTGTGAAAAATGATTGTATGTAAGGGAATGACCTGTCAAAATGAACAACTCACTAGAAAAATATTAATCATATTTTTTTACTTTGTTTTATATTTACACATACTCTTTATCAGTCAGTTATATTTACAGTTAGCAGAGAAGATTATACTTCGAAGCATATAAATAAAATCGGTCATAGTTTAATTTCACAAGTTTGAGTTACCTTGCCTCTAAGAAATACTTTTGCACTGATGCTACCAACCACTACCACCTCATTTGGCTATTTGTATACGAATTTGCCTATTTGACCTTGCGTGGACGCTATATTTGCCAAAACTTTTGCGTTATTTGCCTACTTTGCCTATTCGTCAAATATTTTGGCAAATACGCGAATAGCCAAGTGTGATAGTAGCATGAGCAGAATTCCACTTATATTAAAGATATATTTGCTCAGAGTGCAGTGCGAAGTGAGAGTTTATTTTCGATCAATGAGCGCCACGTATTTGATGAGATCATATTCTTCATAGGTACATACATATCCGAAACACGTGGCCCAACCTACTTACTGCACCGGATTAACATATTTTTTCTTGTGTATGTATGACCTTCGATATTTTTCTCGGCTGTGACTGTGAACCCATTTTGAAAGTTATTTTTTTCGTTTTCAGCAAGGTTTTCAAACTAAAAGTCTGAAGATATTTAGGTAAATCAAATCAGGTTTTTCAATACCAATTAATATTATAGTAATCAACGTGTGCCCAATGCTTTTGAAATTGATGCACTTTGTGTATTGAGTGCTTTGCAAATTGGCATACAAACTGCATGCGTCTCATGTCCAGTCCATGTAAAAAAAAATTAATAGCAATTTAGAGAAGCTCATGTGGTATGTATGTGGGATAAGGTGATATATATTTTTTGTCTGTGCATACTGTGCATAGGGTATCACACAGACACAACCGTGTCAACATACACTCCACAGACGTCGTGGTAATTTATAGAATTGGACATTTAGAGAATCGGTCAATTTTAGACTACATAGTCATTTTAAGAATCGGTCGTTATACGACTAAACCAGTATAAGTACTCGTATATATAGTTTAACTCTGAATTTAGTATACCTACGTCCTTTTCGGTGGATCAAAATATATCTTTAACAAGCTTTTTCTCATCCGTATGTGTCCAGAAATAAAGATATTATTTATTACATGTTATAGCAATACAAATAGATATATATTTCTAAACACTTTCCCTATCATATAGAAATTTAAGTTACTTAATGAACTGCATCCCATCCAACGAACTCCTATTAATTCGCCACATAATTCTATGCAGTTTATTAAAGCGACCTCATTTGTAAATGGGTTGAACTACCATTAAATAATCGTAAATGTTATACGGACATAATAAAACGAAAATAAGTCTGAACATTCCTGTTTTCATAATCTAAACATATCAGTGTTGGAAACCGAATCAGATATTAATGAACATAGTACATCTTGTTTGGAAACAAAAATTAGAAATGAAATACTAGTATAGTAGATATAATTGAAGAATAGTTGACGCTAACCGAGCGTTTATTAGGTTAGAAACTTTTCATGTTAGTAAATCCTGGTGCCAGTGTTCCATCGAACAAGTAGGTATTATGTATGTGTAAAGCAATAAATGACTGCTGATTGGTCGTCACTAAAGGAATTGTTGTCGCTACTTTAAAAAAGTATTATGAGGCGGTGTGGTGAGTGTAAGTATTCTTTCTTTACCTACTTTTGTAAACCATCAACTATCCTTCGCCATACCACAGAAAATATATCTATATACAAATGACACTAATTTTGGCCACAAGTTTAGTTTGTTTGATATATTTATTGAACCAGAAAAACAAGTAAGTAAATTTATACATATTTTTCTTTTACTTTTTTGTGCATACAAATGACAAAATAGTTCAAAATACTGTGAAGATGGTTGATATAAATAAAGAAATAAATAAACACTAAATTAACTATAATTTTTAGTCGTTTGTATTCAGATTTTTATATTGTTCTATTATTGTCTACTAAAATATGGTGTTTAAATTACAAATAGCAGTTACAAAACGGACATCCGCCATAGAAATGGAAAAATCATTCAAATAGTCGTATGGTATGGTTTACCAAGATACTTGTTACTTCCATGACTGCGTGTAATTCTTCAAATCGAAACATACACAATGATGCATATAATTATAGATATAGTAAATATATAAGTAAATAATGTAACATTTTTTAATACAAACTACTAATACATTTGTTAAAATCGACATAAATTAATTATCAAAATTAAATCATTAAGTATCTACATTTTTAACCGACTTCAAAAAACGGAGGAGGTTCTCAATCCGTCGGAATTTGAAATTGGTGCCAATTTTACGAATTCCTTGACTAGCTTCTGTTCTTTAATAAGCATATTTTATTAAAACAACCGGCACCGACTTCAGATTTATTAAAATGTTTGATATGAAGCATATTTGAACAACAATGTATTAATTATTTCACCCTTTTTAGTTGAGGAATTGGAGTCTGTTTCGTTTTTTTTTTTTTTGCAAAAACAATTATACTTACACTAGACAGATTGTTTGATTTAAAATTAGAAAACACAACTAAATAGTGAACCAGTAGCGAACACTACGTAGCCCTACATAATACGCCTTCTATTTGCTATAATGTAAATAAATAAAGTTCATTGTCTGAAATAATATATCATTTCAAAGTAGCAGTTAACAAAGTTATCTTGTCATAAGACACAAGTACTTGGATACAATCTACAGAACATTACAAACCTTACATTAGGTTTAAGTGCAGATCTACCATTTGTCACTCCGCGCTTCCTTGTCTGTTTAATGCATGTGTCATTTTATTTCTGGAGTTTCATTACAACATTTTAATTAATCAATCGTTATTAGGTTTGTAAAGAAAACGACCCTTATGAACTATTTTCGACCGAGATTCATAAGGAAGGTATATTCGATGTTACGTACATATGGTTATTGATCTATTATTTTCGAGATTTTGTTATTTCGTCTTTTGAAGTTTGACCGTGTTTGATGCAAAACGTTCACTTTATTTTACTGCACATATATTAAAAATAAATTTAGCCTGTAGGTTATATACAATTTCGTATTCTTATATTCAACAATTCTATTATTTCAATTATTACCTATGGTCATATGACTCGAATGTTGATGAGATTAGACCGAATTCGAATTAATTAACATTATCTCAGCACGAACTGACATTTTTAATTAATTCATTTATTTATAGCGTTGTCAGTATTGATGCAGGAACGGGATTTGTAGACTAAATCTACTAAGATATTTATTTCAAATCAAACAGTACGAGTATCATCGATAAATCTTAGTACCGAATGTACTTGATACAAGATAATGCGGAAATGTGTTGGCTGGAAATCAGGTAAGCGTGGGCGGTGCAGTGGGCACAATGCGTCAAAGAATGTTATTCTCATAGAAGACGTTTTCAAAAATATTGGTTTATGGATTACGAAGTATTTGGTACCATGGAGTGCCTACAAACTTTGCTTGTAACATACCTACACCTCTATTGTTATTTTTACTATTTTTGGTGCATTTAGTCTTTTTACTTTCAGAATGGTTAAATTGCGAAGTCCATAGTTATTTATTTTAATATTAAGTTATGTATGCGTCTCAACTCATTTATAATAGTAAGATAGTGACACCCTAAAACTAAAACAAATAAGTACGTACTTACATTCTCATGTAGCACTTTCTCCATTACGTCTAGTTTGGGTCGTGTTTGCTACTTAAATCTAGGACAGCAGTTGTTAAGCTGATTCAGTTAACAAATAAAATCTTGTAAAAAAAGAAGGATTTTTTACCAAAATAAGTTTGATAACTGAAATTGTTCCTAGTAGAAAGACAATCTTTCGTTTTAATCTATGACAGCCGCTGTGGACAGTCGCAAGCGCACGGCTTATCCAGACCCTTACAAAGGTCGTTGCACTCGATGTCACTACTAAGATAACTTTATGTGAGAAAATACACATTCCTCGAACAGTTATGATAATATTTAGACTTGTTTCCTAATGAATACATTATTGAAGTTTGTTTGTAAACTTTTTGACACTGATACTTCTTGGAGAAAGTCGAAGTGGGCCGGGATTAGGGTATATTCAGAATGTATCTAAATAATATGATATTCTTTTGAAAGCTTAATGAACTTGGACCATTCAAGTGTGATCACCATAATCAAAAAAATATTATTTCAAAAATAAATTACTCAAGTAGATAAAATAAACTGTAATTTATTGTAAATGGATACATCTTGAAATAGGGTGAACTGAGATGAATGAACTTGAGATATATTAACAATTCATTAAGAATAAAATCAGTATAATTAAAAAATATTATCAAATAACTTTAGAAACTATCAAAATAGATTTAACCATAGCCTAAAAATAAACTGTTTTTCGATCAAAACATCTTGAGATTGGATTCACTGAGATGCAAATGCAACTACACGCATATGAATGAGCAACTGAGGAAACATTCTGCAGTGCCATCTGGCATGTGTCAGCATCAAGTTTAGTGCCACGTGCCAAAAGCAAGATATAGAACGTAACACATCAGCTCATAGCTTTTTACTACATCTGAATAGACCTCTTTCATCTTGTTTTTAGGGTTCCGTAGTCCACAAAGAAAGGAACCCTTATAGTTTCGCTCTGTCCGTCCGTCCGACCACTCTCTAGCTCAACGACCCTAAGTACTAGAATGCTGTAATTTGGCTAGAACATACATACTTACCTTAAAAAATTGAAAATTGTTCAATTTGTTTGTAGGTAATGGTAAAACACAAATTGGACTGGTATGGTAGACCACTTACAGATCATCTATTCTAATAAAACAATCACCACATCAATATTCGTGACACACCATTGCACGCGATCAATGACTTACATAACAATAAAGTTATTTGGAGCACCCGAACCACCCATAAAGTACCCAATCCGTTAACCAATTGTCCAGTATTGGTATAGAACAGATGTTGATGCAACTGCGATGACCCTAATTCGGAATGGATCGGCGCGGGCACATCTATGGCCTGAATTAAATCATTTTATTGGTCACCAGTCACCACGACAGCATAGGGTTACCATGTGTTCAAATAAATATACTTGTGGCTAACAGAAAAATCATGTACATACACTACAGGTAGCATAATCCTTCCGTTCTTGGCGTTTTCCACTGTTGGATAAAGCCCATTTTAAAAATAACTTAATAGTATTGTTTGTCAACAAGTTTAAATTGGAATAAGAGTAGCCATGCAAATATAAGAAAAAATTTGATTTCCTTCAAACGTTATTTAGGTACGTTTTTTTGCAATTCTAATTGTGATTTGGTTTGCATGCAGTCAGCATGCAGTTGCATGCGGTTTTCACATTTTTCGTAGTTTACGTTACGGAAAAGTCTTACATTTAAATTTTGGTTTACGCTCTTTCCAAATAAATTTGCATCAGCATATTGTACGTCGGCAAAGTGAGTTCTTTGTTCGCAAACACTAAAATTTACTCTAACAACCTTATTCTTCGTAAATATATGTTTTGCCTATATTATATATACCTAATATATTAAATTTTGGCAAATAAATCTTTGGTCCTCTTGACATGAAAAATAAAATAAATTTATAAAACATCGTAAGTAGATTGTTAAAAATATGTACAAGACAAAATTTAATCAGCGTTGTAAACATACTGTATACGTGATACATATTAGTAGTAATAGATAATTAATTCATATTAGTGACATTGTACATGCACGCACTCCATTTCAAATTTTATGCTAGTATGGATCTGTAGTGGTGATACTAATGTAATACCGCAATGTCATGGCATCGAATATACCTACCATATCGATCGAGCGAAGGAACCAAAGGATCTCCTATATATCTTCTATAAAAGAAAGTCGTGTTAGTTACACTATTTATAACTCAAGAACGGCTGAACTGATTTGGCTGAAAATTGGTGGGGAGGTAGCTTAGAATCAGGAGAAGGACATAGGGTACCATTCATCCCAGAAAAAGGCACTATTTTCGAGGGTAGTTCACCGGGGCGAACCGCGGGCAAAAGATATAATAGATGAACGAGGCTGACAATTTATATCTGTCAGTGTAGGTCAGTCTGAATTAAAGTAGCATAGACTTCAACGCGTTTCGTTTAGTGTGCCAGCGCTTCCAAGAAGTCTTGATTACAAATTGGAACTACAAATAAATGCTTGTTGCCCCAACAAGCGGAAGGCAGGGTTACGTCAACGTTTACGCAGAGTTAAGTACATATTAGAGATTTATATCCTAACTAACTGTATTTGGAATCTACTTTTGTAAATGACTACCAGTAAAATATATTTGGCACTAAATAATATGTAACCTAAACATATGACCTGATGTGGTGACATTGTATCTGTTTGTATGTTGCTAGCGGCTAATATTACAACAATAATTTGATGCTATTGAAACTGCGTTTTTTGATAAAATTCTTACTGTTCTGTAAATATTGTGGTGTACAGTATAGTTAGAGTAAAATATTTTGTGTGAAATATTAATGTTCACTAGCCCAGACTACATTTTCTGAAGTCTGAAGTAATTACTGTTTATTAAATGATCAAACATTTAAATTGTATGTTATCAGTAGCGTAATAATAGTTTCCTCACTTATCATCCGTCAAGATTGCAGTGAACATTACACAAGACGTTATATCTGGCGCCGGTGACCTCCGTGCAACACTGACTCACAGCACCGAGCTATTGTAACTCGGTATTTGGGTTACTCCAGTCTAAATGCAAGATCTCATTCGCCAGTTTCGTGAAGAGCAAGAAATACCTTTTGAGTAGTTTCTATATCGACTCTTCAGGCGCTAACGTTCCTTGAAATATTTGTAAAAATATATTCCTGTAATGATGAACAGGAGTTATTACAACCCAATACTACAGCTGAAGGTTTTTCTCATCTTTCCGTAACTTATAAGGAGCTATACTGATAGTGCTGACTAAGTTACCAGTTTTTACAGCCCCATACGTCAATAAAAGGCCATTGTACAATATGATTGAATAAAATGAAATTGATACACAGGCCGCGCCTCTATCTACCATCCAAAAGGCAAAAAAGAACAGCTACGGAGCGCAAAAACTAGTGGCCTAATAACTGGATTCATGATCTCGCGCTATTTGTAATGCCTCAGTAAAAAGAATGAGAGCACCTCTCGTATAAACAGCTGATTTTGCATTAAACACGTGCATTTATGTTAGAATGCTTCATTTTAGTATTTTATTGCAAGCCAAATCTTATATCTAGAAGCATAAGGTTAGGTTTATTAGTGCTTGTTTGAATGTTATTTCCTCCACTCCAGCACAACTTACAGCGTGTATTGTAAAGCAGGCTCTGCTTGATTCTTGCTCCTTTGAAAATTACTATAAAAGTAACGATTGCAGCTTACTTGTCGCTGAAGTCTTGTATCATTGAATACTATACAACTTGCCTAAAATCGACCTCCGTTATAACTCTTATCAACAACATCTGTAGTAAAGATATTACCACAGAAGTCAATAAAACTATAAAAATCTTCCCACGCATAGAATTAGGTAAAGATAGAAACGAATAAAAAAAAGCTATAATCAAATGGACTAGCGACATATAAACGATACTTATAGATGATCAGATAAACGCTCGTTCTTTAAGATAAATTTTAAACTAATTATGCGACAAGTGAGTAAGCGGGTGGTAACTTGAGCAACGTCCATTAGTTCGCTTTCTAAAGAGTATTGGACGGAAAAACCATATAAAAAAGTTTTTTGCCCCGCATAAAGGAACAATTCAGACATTATAAATCCTTAATTAATGCACAGAAAAATATACTTAATTTATGCTAGGTATTTGAAGAATTTTAGCCACAGATCTTTTCAAAAATATAATAAGGACGACACAAAAATGGACTTATGTGTGCTGATACAACACAGTCACAGCACTCACAGCTTTGCATACAGTTAAGGCCATCGTGCGTGACAAAGTGAAATTACCACACATAATAAACCCATAAACTGCAGTGGAGTGTTAATTTTAATAATGTACTCGTGGCGTCTTCGGATGGGACTTTCACTCTCAGTGCAAGCGACCACCGACAAGCATTAGATACGGTGGATGTGCATGCATTTCTCTGTCAAATAAGGATTAATTGTTGTTAATAACAATGCTGCGGACTGTGCAAAGCGAGGAAGAAAAAGCAGGAAAACAGATTAGGGACTGGGAAATAGCGCAATAGTGCTACAGTAGACACTCATTGGTTCCCCTAAGATGAAATGACTGCTTCAGACCCGTGGTTAATTTATTTAAACTTTATTGTACAAAATACATTGTGCAATCAAGCAGCAGAAACGGCGAACGTAATGCTAAAAGCTATCAACCTTTGGGTCAAGCAGATATCAGTTTTGTTACACTACTGGAGTACTGGTGTCCCTGGTCACTACTAATACTAACTACTGACACAGAATACCTATAGTACTCTATTGAGCACAACTATGACCGATGGGCTTTGCTAAATGACGAAGTTTTAGTGATGGTTTCTCTACGGAAGCTGGAACTGGAATATCTCCCCGTTTCGCTCCAACTCAAAATAACTTATACTTAAACACATTACCTAAATCAATTACAATTGAAAAAGAGAGTGGCGTCCGGAAATCAAGAAAGTGGAACCACAGTCTCAAAGCCAATAAAGCTAATAAAACCGGGAAGAGGAGAGCCGTGACCACTCCCATTCTTCCAATGGATGTCATAAAGAGCGACTAAGGGATCGCAACTCTTCTATTCTAAAATATCGTGCCTTTCAAATCGCGGCGTCATCATCTTTTTTATCTGACAATCGTCTTGATTGTCTTATTTGATACTATACACAACACATATAATATAGCATTAATTAATTAGATACTTAATACCAATAGAATGTTGAATTTAAACCGCACGCGCATTATAACGCGGACATATTGCAGAGTAATGAATAAAATTGCAAAAATCAACAGACTGTTGTATAGTAAAATGGGATGGGCAATAAAATGTTAACGATTGTAAGTTGGCGGACATGCAAGCCGTGCTATTCTCGTGAGTGACATACAAGCTCGCAATTAAACTTATTTTCAGGTGCAGTCATTGACCTAAAACACCGGCTACAATAGACTAGAACGCAAAGTCTAGTGCCAAGAATATATTCGAAAACATAAAATATTATTAGATTTAAAGGTTCTTTACTTTAGTTATGGAAACCAATATTTTTTAAACCCAAAAATAACGGTCTTTAATCTGGTTAATGAAAATAGCATTAAATTTTAGGGTCAAAATACCTGGCTAAAACAAGAGTTTTAGGGAGAAATACCAGTTAAGCGGTACCGTAATCATAAGGTCACAAGAAATGGGGGAGAGCTATACCCAGCAGCAGAATAAATAAATAAATTTAATTATATAGGGACAAATCACACATATTGAGCTAGCCCCAAAGTAAGTTCAAGACTTGTGTTATGGGATACTAACTCCACGATACTATATTTTATAACAAATACATACTTATATAGATAAACATCCAAGACCCAGGTCAATCAGAAAAAGATCATTTTTCATCTTGACCTGACCAGGGATCGAACCCGGGACCTCCTGAGTAGCGGTCAGGCATGTTAACCATTACGCCACGGAGGTCGTCAAAAATAATTATAATCGTCACCAATATTTAAAAAAATATCTACCTACTCTTCTAAATACCATTTTTTATTTATAAATCTTATTTCTTGTTGCAGACAAAACAAACTATTTTATGGCAACAGGTCACAGTAACAGTGGAAAAACTGCTGTGATCTGTAGCAAAATAAATGGAAACAAGCCCCTCCTGTACATTAATATTGATATTGGTTAACTGTCTTCTAAAAAATTAGGGAGTTGCAGATGAGAAAGATTTTCCATTAGAATCTATCAAGTCATATCCATTAAGTAACTTGTAGGTTTGCGGCCACAATATACTTAAATATTACTTTGTTGTTAGGACACCTTAGTATATTAGTCTTAAAGAATGTGAGAAAAAGCTTAATATTATATTGTCTGCAATATGCTTCATCAAAATATTCGTCCAAATCCAAATGACTCCATTTTTTTACATGTTCCCTGTATACTGATGGCATTTTCACGCTGTATAGCTACGGAAATGCCTTGAGCCAGCTTTATGACAAAGAATGGTTATATACCTAGTATAGGTACTTACATATCATGTTGCTTTTATTATTCGAAGCAGTAATTGCAAAAGAGCTTTAGGTTACAATGAAAGTTAATGCAAACTTGTTGTCTTATCATTACTATCATTACGAGTAGGTGACATGGTCAATAACACATGCACATCCTGGTGTCAGAGTTCTTCTGAACTGCCTCTTGGCCTCTGAAGTGGTTCCTTTAACAACTATCAAAAGCCAGCCGGGACCAAGGGCTTAAAATGCCCTCCAAAGCATAGAATCATCTTTATTATCAGACAATTGGGTGATTCGAGCCTGCAATGTCCAAACTGAAAACAACTTAACAAAGTATTCTTTTAGTGGAATTCAAACCCAATTTATTTGTCTTATGATTTTATTAGCTGTTTTTAAGCCTGCATGACAATATTTGTGAATCTTTGAGAATTAGCCTATCAAATGCCCAACAGTGGATGGCAGGTAGAAAACAAGAAAGTGTAATGTATTGTACTGGTATTTTTCAGTCACTTGGCATCAACAAGATTTAAGGGGAAATTACCAACCCGCTAAACTGACCTCTTCGTAGTTTTAACACTTTTTTTTAGGATATATTGTAAATAGTGGAAACAGAATAGTTATGCCCTTTTACAATTTAAATGTTTCTGTTTTTCATGAATGAAATGATTCATTCATGAGAGGTCTATGAGCTGCTTTTTACTGAAGTGAAACCGTGGTAGAGAATAATATAGAGAATATTTTTGTTTAATAAATAAAAACTTGGCTGGAACAATGTTTATTACCTTACTACACTCATATAGGTATGTACTTTTGTATATATTTACATGTTTACATTGGCGATGTGGTCAGAGTATCTGTGATGATATCAGATGATAATGACCTCATTTCTTAATAATGTTCAAGGCATTTCAAGCAGTGCAGGTATGTTTTTTTACAGTGGATTTGGCTGAAAACTAGTTATATGTAGTAAGATATCAAGATTTTCGCTTGACTAAACACAATCAACGAGAACATTATTCCGATACCTACATAGTAAAACATTAAACAAGATATTTTCACTTAATTACTCACCTTGGTCTTTGTTTGTTTCAAGATGTAAACGAAAGGAAATTTAATAAATAGTTTTAATTCATAAACAAAACACTACACAAAAACAATCCCAACCCGACGAACTCAAATCACAAATTCACAATCCATTCCACCTCACGGAATCGCGGCTCCGCACCGCACCGCACCGAAATGCTGGGGGAGGAGAGGAGCGAAACGCCGGGAAACCAAAACTGCCTGCCAGCGAAGTGCCACTCCCTGACAGCTTGACAGATTAATTATATGTACTGGCAACACTGTTTTTTTTTTTAAGTTTTTCTACCGTACCCGCAAGACCTTGTAACGCCATCTGTTGCATGGTAAACTACACTAAAAAAAATATTTAATAACATCTATTGTTGAAAAGTGGAACTAATAACGCGGTTTTTCTACATGCGCCATCTTGTATCAAGTAGCATATACTTGGCTACTTGCTTTTTAGTTCATTAATATCCTAAAAGATGTCGTATACGTAATAATATTTTAGGCCAGTGACAATAAAAAAATTGTACATTGGGGTATTGTATTGGTAGGCTGACATCAGCCAACTAGCGCCACCAATCATTTTATAGATCAGGTCAAATTGAAAAAATCTAATACAACAGTTCTCTAGTAGATAACTTTTAGTATTTTTGTTATTACTTTTCATTATTTTAATCTTGTATTGATACAAAGGAAAAAAACCTAGGTTTGAGTTTTTTAATCAAAGGAAAAAAATAATGAATAGTAATAATACCAAAAACAATAGAAGCGAATTGTTTTAGATTTTTTCAATTTGGCCGGATTATAGAGAAAAATAAATAAAATAAAAAGATTGGTGGCGCTAGTTGGCTATGTCAGCTTTGTACCTAAGTAGGTACAGTGGGCTGCAGAGAAATCTGACCCCCATGCCACAAGTATCGCTATTGAAAGGGGGCCAGATTTCTCTGCAGCCAACTGTACCTACTCTATTTTTGACGGGTGAAGTAATTTTAAATCTATGAACTATTTATTTCTACAATTTATTGACGGTCGTGAGCCCTTGAAAATATTAAGAACATAAGAAGTAGGTACTTACCTAAACAAATAAAATTAAAATTAATTTCTTTTCGTTTATTGAAATACTTACATATTTGACGAGTCTGAGAATCCATTGAAGACTGTATCAGTCTACAAAATTATATTAATTTAATTTATTAATGGAGTTTGACAAATAAAATGAAATTTAATATTAAAAAATGCAATATTATGACATTTGACAGAAAAAGAAACCCAATTAACTTTTCGTATTAATTATACAACCATGACATCAAAAGAGTTTATTCGGTTAGTAAAGATTTAGGAGTAACATTTGATCGCAGTCTGACCTTCCACGGCCATGTAGAAAACCTTGCCAAGGAGGCTTATCGTAGACTAGGATTAATATTGCGCAATGCTAGGGAGTTTCAGAATCCTCAGGTTAATAAAACTCTCTATAACTCTTTAGTGAGAAGTAAGTTGAAATCGAGCGCATGCTTGAGAAAGTTCAGTGCCCCTAGTATGAGATTTTCTTAACGCAGACACTAGCGACTGCGTTAGGATTTTATATGGAATTTCTTAGTTACCTTACTATCTGCCAGAGGCGCTGTACAGGTTTGCCATACTAAAACGCTAACGCAGTCGCTAGCGTCTGATACCTACTAGGGGCACAGAAAGCTTTTCTACGTGCACTTTACAAAAAGGTGTATGGCTACTATCCGTTCATGTACCCAACAAAATTTTTGCTAGGGCAACTCGGATACAATTCACTGGTGGCCTACCACCATCTCTAAAAACCATGCAAGTTCCAGTGAGTAAGCGAGACAGCGCAATACGTGATATAAGGCGACATCTCCCTTACTTACTGGATCTTGCATGGTTATAAGAGATGGTGGTAGGCCACCTGGAAGTGAGGAGAATGGTGGATCAACTCACTATTTGTCTCAAGGTGCTTAGGGGTTCAGTTGATTGCCTGGAACAGCACAACTTGCTGTGCGTGTTTGCAGTCCCGGAACAATTCGAGGTCCAGGTAGACAGACGTGGTAATAGCAGACAACCAGGAGTGCTATTTTTGAGATGTATGACTCACCCAAAACCGGTGAGTCGAGTGATTTTTGTTCGAGTCACCGGTTATGTCGCATGAAAATCATTCGAAAACGAACGATAATCATTCGACTCATCGATTTTGCTATGTCATACATTTCAAAAATAGCACTCCTGACCTGTTCCTCGTAGAACGGGGCTACACCGTAGCGCGTGCTATGTCCCCCTTTAGTGCGCCCTCTAAACAGTCCCTGCGGCATTGTACCGAAGACGCTGGCAGCATTTCCTCGTTGAATAGTCAAACTAAAGCGTTGGCCAAGGAAAGTGCCAGTTCTTCGATCTAGTGATATTAATAAGCCTCTTCTCAATATATTTGAAGAGGTAAAGGCCCATTGCTTCAGGACCCCACGGATCAAGTGTCTCGACGCCGAAAGGAACAAAGTCAAATAAATAAAGAAATGTAAAACTCATATGAAATATCGAACGAAGCTGCGAGCCGAGACTATATTATTAAATACAATGGTTATTGTAGTAACAAAAATAACGCATTCGAAACAACATTCGCGTTATCTCTTCCATCTGTCGTATCGTAATGGGTTAGTGTTTTTACTTTTTGATAACGGATCCCTTCACACATGCGGATTCCCATGGCACCGCGGTCTGGCTTGCGGCTATAACGAACTGTCATACGATGTCAAGATGGACGTCAGCAGACGTTTATCTCTATGTTCCATCTTTTTGATGGAACCCTTGTTAGTTTTGTTTCATGATTTCCAGTCATTCGTGATTATATTTCCTACGTAACTATTTTGTATTTCATTATCGTATCAATCAGCATCATCATCAAATCTAGGATCAATAAAGCGTACGATGGGCTCTGAAAAATAAGAAAAAAAGATAATTAAGTATTTTTAATTTGTAAAGTTTTAAATAAATAAATAATTAAAAGGAACTTACGACTGAAGTTTAAGAAAAAATAAGCTGAGAAGATACTAGGAAAAAATATTGTAAAGGATTTATTAAGTATATTATATTATTCGTATATATTTCAAAATCCATACGCACTTCCGTAAGATTTCAATTTCAGTTTTCACGTGACTGAAACACGTGCCACGGTCAACGGTTAGGTAGTTGCTTTTTAGCCTTTGCCAAAAGTATAAGACAAGGGTAGAAGACATTCAAAGTGTTCAATAAGTTTAAACTATGTATGGAACCCTAAAAACAATACACTTAATTTTTTTTATAAGTATCATTAAGTAGCTGTTCCCTTGTTCACTCGCCCTTGGTGAGTAGGTATGTATCTAGTAGCCTATAACCACTTTTTATAAAAGTACAATCCAAGAATCAGGCTATCATATGCAGAAAGAAATTATCAAATCGGAAAAGTATTTGTAGATATTAACCAACACAAGCAAAAATTACACGCACACAAGTATAAGCAGTATGACCGGCGGTCTTATGCTTTTAGCAGAAGGGGTCGCCTGTGTGTACTCCGGTTGGATCTGTCATTATCATCATTTATATTACAGTGAGAAATGAACAAGCCGAGTACAACACTTCTTACAAGTCGTGTTCCTCATAGCTGAGGGTCGTGACCACCATAATCCAAGCTGGCAGTTACAACACTTAGATATTTATAAATTCACAAATTATGTGCGCAAATAAACAACCCTGAATTTCTCTAAAACGATTTGACATGCTTATAGGTACATTTGCATGACATTGTTGGCCCGGCGAAGCGGAAAACTTACAATTAATATTAAAACATGCGCAATAAAATAAAGGCAAACAGTCGGAAAGTATTCGCGTCATTCGAACGCTGCCCTGCTTCTGACATGGCCATTATTTCGCTTTAGTTACGCAACGGTGTAACTTAAAATGCATTTTCAAGCTATTTTCTTTTATAATTTCTAGGATATTAGAGTTGTTTTCATAAAGTCGTAATTATTGAAAGCGTAGAAATTCAATGTTGTTTCCTATATTGTTTTTGAAACCGTTCGATGACCCAGTTCTCTCAAGTTTGGGTCTAAATAATGTAACCACATAATTTCTTTTCTGATGGCACTCCATATTAGTTTGAATTTCGATTAAGAATACTAAGGGACAAGGTTTTTCTAACATTACATCGATTCTGTTTGCAAAATGCTCCTTATGGAGAGATGACGTCAGTCGGTCATAAAAACATACTTATCTTATCAGTTCAAGCAATACTCGGAGCTTGGGATGCAAATGGGGAGACTATGATGAGAAAAAGGAATCTGCAACAAGCGGCTTTTTATTAATTTCTAATTGGGCCCGGAGGTCGTGAGATTCTCACTGGAATCATACCTCTTTGTTTCCAGTTTGATTTAAATATGGCATAAAACATGATAATAAAAATGATTCCATACTTTGAAAGGTTCCGTAATCCTTACTCCTGCATCCACTTGGTGGTCTTTAAAGAAATCGGTTTATTTCCACTATGGGATTTTTTTTCTTACTTGTCTCATGAACTCTTTAGGTGAACCCTCTGTGAACAACCCAATCTGTTCTATTATACAATTTAAGTTGAGAAGTGCTTTTGAAAAAATCTGATACCATGGTGATGTGCAGGGTCAATACCTTGTTACCTACACAACAATAAGAAATGAACATGAATGAATTACTAGAAAACAAATCGTTACATAGAAAATAAATTTCCATACAAGCAAGCTGAGGTAAAGTGTTCATTTTGAAGCCGCACGGGTCCAATAAATTGAATCCTTCGTCCTAAAAGCACCGTATGTTTGGGCTATGTTTTCTCATCTACTCTTATATTGCCGTGTGCCAGGGGATATTGGATAGTGGTCATGGACCTTCGGTCCACAGCAATCAGCAAAAGTGCATGTAGATATGTAAATGCACTTGCCCCGAGTGAGATTTCTAATGTAATGGATAGAAAATTAGATTGTTTCGATCTTACATCGAACTTTGGACGAATTTGTAAGAAAATAAATTAAAAATACTACATAAGTTTTTTTTAAATATCGTATATTGATATAATAAAAAAGAAGTGCCTTAGTATGACATCATACCCTACTCTCTTAGTTTCGTGTTGTCGGGCTAAGTATACTAATTATATTACCTCACTATATTATACATTTGGTTGTATTGTAATAGCTTTATTGGCATTGACAGCATAAAAAATGGCGGACTTATCCCACTTATACTATTTCGCCCTGTGGAGTTATGATTAACAAGCTAGTCTGCCTATAATCTGAAGGTTCTAGGTTTGATCCCCAACCAGATCACGCTAAGTAGGAAAATTGTCCCTTACTTTTAATCTTTATCATAAAATGTAGGTATATAAGTAGATCATTGAGTTAGTATCTCAAACGCAAGTATTAAACATTGGGGCTAGCTCAACCTTTGCAATATGTCCTTATATATTAAACGGAGGCTGCTTAATTAGCGTAAATTTAAATCGCGTAAATGCAACAACATAAGCAATAAACTATTCTGAGTTTTTCTTGACGATTTCATAAACATTTGCGAGTGTGGATCCCCAGCATTCCCAGCTTTCCAATACGTCCGAGTGGCGAAGACAGTCGTCCTTAGAGATTTAGTTCCATTCCATCGTATTAGCAGATTGGATGGTCGTCAAGGAGACCATAAAAGGCGGGAACACTCCACATCACTCCATTGAACCGCTTTTATAGTTTACTCTTTTAGGAAGCGTTCTGTGTTCTAACACTGATTGATTTGAGATGATGCTATTAGAAATCATTAAATTATATTTTATTTTATTTTAAAGATATTGTTATTAAAATGAAATAAAAATTATAATGAAATGATTTTTGTTAATAAATCTGCAAGTTTTATGTACAACCTTGGCTGAATGATTTTTATTCTACTGTAAACTAACATAAATTTCTAAATCAGCTTCAGGTAAAACTAAAAATACTTACTAAAAAAACATTATATATAAGCATCCTTTCTGTCACTCGCTGGTTGACTGTAAGAGATCCCTTTCTGGGATAAGTCCGCCATTGTTATTTTTATGCTTTTGTATTTACTTTTGTTTTAGTACAAGAAAGTTTGTTTGTTATACAAACAAACAATATCTTCAAAATATTTTAAAAATTTGTAACGGAATAGGTATTGATTACCACGCTATTATTTATTCTGTGTTTAGGTACAATTCGATTTACAATGTTAAAAAATATGATTTTAATAAGATATACACTGTGGTTTTAAATAGAGGTATCGATTATTGCCACTTAAGTGATTCAATGCAAACTATGATTTATTATTTTAGGTAAGTACGAAACAACATCAACAACAGAATTTGTGGTCTTAAAGCGAAGGAACAACTTTTGTTGTTCCATCAATTTGGAATCCTTTTGAAATGTACTTTAAGTTTACAATAAAATTATTAAGCTCGTACTACAGCAGGGGGTCAAAAGGTTAGGAAAATATTTGTTCCGGGTCGGTAACGTGCACATGACATTTTAGAAAACGTTATGCTGAAAAGAGGGATAGCAGGAGTGTAGCCATATTGTAGAAAAGGTGTTTCAGATAATATTAAAATTGCTTCAGTAAATACTAGCGACCCGCCCCGGCTTCGCGTGGGCATAAAAACCTTCCTCTTGAATCACTCTATCTGTTATAAAAACCGCATCAAAATTCGTTGCGTAGTTTTAAAGATTTAAGCATACAAAGGGACATCGTGCAGAGAAAGCGACTTTGTTTTATACTATGTAGTGATAGAGAGAGAATCGTAAATATAATATTGCAAATTTTTGGTTATTTTTCGCATACGAGCATTAAACTAAGCTATTGCCGGCCTACAAAATTTGAATATTATTAAATAAAATGCACAAATTTATTTGTAAACTACATACATTTGCATAGTATTCACATTTCTGTTGTGAAACATCAATCAACAGCTTACTTTATACATAGGTCTAAGTATAATACAAATAAGGCCAGTTTATTTGATTGTCAACCTAAATAGTATTAAAAAAGTTCTTGACTGTACAGTTAATCAAAAAACGATATCAACCACCATAACACAGGGAGGGGCTAATAAAAACAAATGACACATGCTTATCGTCGCATCAGCTGCGTTAAAACACGTTTATCAAATGATATCGCCCTTTTACTTCGTCATTTGTTTAGTGATCGTGTTAGTAATCCTGATTGATTGTTGGTCAGCCTAACAGTTCTATATGATTACGTGCCTGATACAGAATACATCCTATTAATTTTAGATTAAACCAATCAAATTGATTTCTTAAATAACAATAAAATAGCTTTTTCTTAAATCAAAAAATAAAAATTAAAAAAAGCACCTATCGGAGCATATGTTATAAATTGTAAAAAGGACTTACTAAACTAACGATATGAAAACTGAAGACTGTTATCACTACATAGTATAAAACAAAGTCGCTTTCTCTGCCCCTATGTCCCTTTGTATCCTTAAATCTACAAAACTACGCAACGGATTTTGATGCGGTTTTTTTTAATAGATTCAAGAGGAAGGTTTTTATGCCCAAGCGAAGTCGGGGCGGGTCGCTAGTATTGTATATGTATAAGTATTTGTACTATAAAAAGGGGTCAAAATATTATGCTAAAATTTCCACTAAATAGCAATGTTAATCTTTAACCTAACAATGGCCAGGGTTTACTTAAGTCTCAACAAATAAAATTAGAACATTAAAAAAAATATATATTCATCTAGCAATTTTTACAGACATCATTAAGTACATACTTGATCTTAAAATATTCACCAATTTATTACTTAAATTTTAAGAAATTAAGGACTAAATTCGCAAAGACGAGATTAAATGTATTCAAATTGGGATTTAGCGCAGTTTCGCGACGAGCAGAGAAGCACAGAAGGGTGAACTCCCATTTAGTTTATTACTGCAATGACCCGGCATTTATTATCAGTTATGAAAATAAATTCCTTCTCGTAAAATAAAGGGAAAAAATGAATTAAACTCAGTCAACCGAGCATGTTGACTTAATTGTGTAATATATTTTGAGTTAGGACTGTTTTGTAGCAGTTATCGTCTAGTAAACCGGTAATAAGTTAAGTGTGTGGTAAGGTATATGTAGTAGGTACAATAAAGTACTTATATGAATCAATTAGAAACCGTTAAAACTTATCTTAATTATGATAGCTGTCATAACATCAACTGTAAAGTTATGATTATGAGAATATGAGCATATTCTTATAATTTAGCTTTAATTTTTTTTATATTCTAGAATTTTTTTAAGATTGGCAATTTTAAGACAATTTTTTTTGTGTGAAAAGTATACAATCTTACATATTTTTGGATGGTCCCATTATATACATTAGGTATAGGTATATACTTAATAAAGTCCAAATTTGAATAACGCTCAATATTATAATTCATAAATAAAAATGCAGAAAGAAAATAATAATAGATATATATAAAGACGAGCAAAAAAAAAAAACAAAAAAATAAAGAAAGAAATCTCTAGACTAGTTATTCGATATAGCATAGTGTTTCCTGTTCCGTATAGTCAAAATCAGTGTCAATGCCCCCGTTCGACTTTATGAAGAGTGCCCTTTAGCTGCGAGTTAATGATTTATTTTATTATTACAGGAATTTGATGTTAATGCGCGGGGTAGTTTATCGCGTAAGCGGCTGTTATGTAATAATATTCGCGTTATGTCACTTTGGTATTGGGGTATTCCAAATGTAGGATGTGAGCTGAAACTTCAAGTACATTGGAATTTGCTTTTTTGTCCACAACACTCTTGCTCAGTTCGCTCAGTGGTAACCAGTGGTGGTATGGCCAGTGGTATGGCACGTCTGCTATGCAAATATTAAAAATATATCAATAAATAAATTGAATTTATAAAATGAATAATATTATATTAGGTCCTATATGAAATCGGCGTTTTGCGGTACTGGTCACTTTGATCTCAAATATCTCCTCCTTGGTTAGGAATTTCAACTTGAAATTTATACAATTACTAGCGACTCGCCCCAGCTTCGCATGGGCATAAAAATCTTCCTCTTGAATCACTATCTATTATAAAAAGCCCATCAAAATCCGTTGCGTAGTTTTAAAGATTTAAGCATACATAGGGTCATAGGGACAAAGAAAGCGACTTTGTTTTATACTATGTAGTGATGATGCAAACACACAATAATAATTATTACACAACTATAAAAAAACAAACAAAAGTTACAAACATGCTTACTAATAAAATTGAGTTTAATTTAAAGCTGGTCAAATACAAGCGTGCGTGACCGCAACACGTAGTAAGGTTTTAGCACATTGTAAATCTTGGTATAAAAAATACAATGTAGCCAGCCTGTTTGGGCACCCTGACACCGTAGACTTTGTACAAGTTAGATAACGCATACCGAAATAAAGCCTGTAAATGATTGGAAATGTTTCCGCAGTACCCATCAAGATCATAATAATTTTGTATATTGATATTTTGTATTAAATGAAGGATAAGGTACGTGGAATTAAAAATACAATTTTGAATTTCTGCTTTTACTTCAGTTGATTGGGTTTGGCTTAGATTCCATCATAAAGATTGTTTGGCAAAGCCACTTCAGATGTCGTGGGTCAACTTATAAACACATATACCTATCAAGGTGTTCAAAGTTGATCTTGCAGCCCACCCAATAGGAAAAAGAAGAAATTATCCATACGTAACATTGTAAAGCGAACGTCTGTTTGTCTCATATGCTTTCATGGTTTTACCGCTGGACCTATTTTGATGAGACTTGGTATGGATGTAGTTGAGGACCAGAAGTCAAACAAAGACTTTTTTTGGGTACGACATAACCGAGTAACACGGGGGCGGAGTCGTAGGCAACAGCTAGTAAGAAATACACAAAAGTTTAATCTGGATAAATTCTGGGCATGTGTAACATGTGTTCTCTATTCCTATAATCAGTCTCTAACCAACATACAAGACTTTTTGTTCCGATTTAAATTAACCAACACTTTTTACGACTCACCATTTGCTTTTATAAAGTAGATTTACTTTGTTAATCGTATCTACCATTACATGGTATCAGCAGAATGTACTAATTAAAATTGGCTACAGATAAAATAAATATTAATACGCATTAAATGAACTTTAATTTATTTTTTCATAAATGAAAAACAGCAACCTAAAACTATGTTTTTAGAGAGCGTCCTGTGTGTCAACCACCCCAAATGACGCGACCAGGATTCTAGCTTTTATTATCACTTCATGACACATCATGAACCCTTTATGAAATAGTAGGGTTTCATGGTACCTAAACAAATCGTTAAAGGAACCACGTTTCCGAAGAACTCTGACACCAGGGTGTTCATGGTCGATTGACCGAGACACCTACACGAAATTATGATGATGAATTACTTACTGTTTGTTCTACTGCTATCCACGTGGTCGGACCTTATCTGACCTTATATACCTAAACATTACGCCCAGAATCAGGTAGGAGAAAGAAATGTTGAAGAGGTAGGCCATACATTTTGACTAAGATGAATTGAAATTAGATCTTGTACTACAACTCTACAATGTAGAGTTAAAACGTGTAGAGCTTGGTTCAATATAAATTACTTTTTGCCAGTGCGAGTCATATGGCAATATATTAACATGATAATTTTTGATGGGATCACTCTTTTCTTTTTCTTGTAAACCCTATTTCATTATCGATTCTGCGTTTTCATAATTGTATCTCATATAATTGTAATAATTGTAGATTATCATTAGGTAAGTTAATGCTATTGTTGGTGAAATCCGCTACTATTTCAAGTAGGTACACGGAGATTTGAACCTTGCTATTTACGACCCAGATTACATTTCTAGATAAATGAACTTTCTTGTCCTGGAGATCTTTAGGAAATAAGAAAGACCGAGATCAACTGGATTATTCTGTGTTTAGCTTTTTAATTTATAACCTATATACAAGCTGACAGTTAAATTTAATGGAGTTCTTAGCCCCAACGGTCTAATTGACAGGGTTCAGATGAAGATTGAGCTCGGCCTAACAGTTTTTTTGTGTAGGTGTAAATCTTAAGGAGTTTACGATGCTTCCTGTTTGGCGCAATTGGGGAAAGGAAGCGTTTTTGACTCAAAATTATTTTGTCTTCTTACAAGCTTTTAAATAAAATTATGAAGTGTTATTTTTATTGGAGTTAATTTATTTTTAACTATTATTTTATTTTAAAAACAAATAATAAAATCTTGTTTTTTATAAAGGTTTTTTCTTTAATTTTTAGGGTTCCGTACAAAAATGTAAAAACGGAACCCTTAAAGGATCACTCGTGCGTCTGTCCGTCAGTCCGTCTGTCATAGCCAATTTCCTCCTAACCTACTGAACCAAAACAGATGAAGTTTGGTAGAATGGCGTAATCCTGTGACCCAAACACAGATGAGCAAAGAAACTAAATATTTTTTTAAAATAAGGGTCATTTTCGGGGGAAAAATTAGGAATTTAAAAAAGAAAGTTTTGCAAACATTACTGTGTTATATATCAAATGAAAGAACTCGTTATGAGGATCTCAAATATATTTTTGTTGTTATTGTAACATAAATAGTTTTCATTTCATTCACGAAAGAAGACGAAAATTGACCATTACCCTTATTATCCGAAACTAATGAGCTTAAAATTGAAAACATACGTATTTTAGGTCATTGCCTGTAGATTACAGGAAAACCTACGAGAATTCTATCAATTGACAATTAAGTGGTAAATTCAATATAAAACGTTCACATATGGAAAACACTACTAGATAGTGATAGTAGTGGTTAACTCGCATCTCATAATCCTTTCACATTAACATACCACAATTGAATATAAAAACTGACATTGGCATTGTACGGAACCCTCTCTACGTAAGTTCAACTCGCACTTGACCGGTTTTTTCAATTAGAGAATGTGATTCTTTTACAATAGCTTCTACAACCGATCGTATGTCTCGTAATAGAAGTAATTGTAAAGTTGATTCACATTCTTTAGAAAATCATGATCGAAATTACACCTAATGCCTGTGACAAGTCCACCCTTTACAATGATATTTAATAAAATTAAATATATATTATATTATGTTTAAATACTTTACTATTTCTAGGATGTATAATATGTAATACTGAATGAGATTGTTAAGCATTACGCCAGCTACATTATGGGAACCTGCAAGTAATAAAAAAACAACTAGAAGCCTGTAACTTGGACTACATCATACCTTCCTGCACCGTAGGTAAAAGAACACTTTTAGGGGGTCATTACATTTTTACACGACTGACCAAAAAAGGAGTGTTATGTTTTCAGGACTTATGTCCTTATTCAGATATAAATCTTATTTTTCATGCGTTTCTTAATCCCTAATGGTAAAAACCACTAGGTTCTATGAAAGTTATAGATAATTATTCTGGTTTTCCATGTACCTACTCTCTTAAGACCTTTACTACTAATTTGATAAAACACAGTGGAATGAATGAATGAATGAATAAACAGTTTATTGCACCAATTACAAAAATACATCATTGGATTGTACAGGATCAAAGATAGTGGAGTATAGGCCTGATCTGCAATAAAAGCTTGTACTTATTGCGCTTATATTCAACTAGCTGTTGCTCGCGGCTCTGCCTGCGTGGGTCCAAAAAGTAGAGTACGTTTGATTCTCGGTCCTTAAGTATATCCAGGTCCAGCGGTTTAGCTGAGAAAGCGTAAAAGACATATAGACTTTAGCATTTATAATATTAGTATGGAAGTATGAATTTTTTGTTTACCTTTTATTAAAATATATATATTGATTTTTTGAATTTATTTACATATCTGTTATACTTTTTTTGCCCAGAGACAGGGTAGTTGACTTTCTTATATGTTGTAATGCAGTTATAACTTAAATAGTTTGGATCAAATGAAATTTGAATAATAAAAAAATATCTGTAGTAAATACAGAGACAGATTACCATTTCATCATCATTAAGGTTAATCATTAGCCTTTTTGAGATGTATTCAGTAGTAAAAAAATAAAATAAAAAAATGTATGAAAAACTGAAATATTTTTTTTTTCATCAAACATACAAACATCGGTTTGGACTAGTTGACTGGTAGACAAAGAAGTTCGAATCGGTCTCTCTACACGCATTTTTTTTTAAACTATTCTGGTAGATAATGCTATTTGGCAGTCCATCACTTGTTTAATTAGGTTTTATACGACAAAACTATGTAATCCAGATTTTAATATAAAAAAAATTGAGACACTTTAGAATAACTTTTGTATTATTGAATAAAAATATAACATTTTCTATATCCATAAAAATAACTGCAATTTATGGTCGTAAAATTATAATAAAATTATATTTTACTTGGTTAGTATATATTTTAGGATTTATCAAAACAGATTTTCTATTTGGCTAAAGAAAAAAATAGAAATTATGAAAAAAAGGCTTTTTAGTTGAGTTTCTGTACTTAAATTTGATTAATTTCTCTGAAAACTATGTTTCAAAAGTTGTTAGTGCTAAGTATTATTTGTACCGAATTAAATTTTGGTGCGTATAAATTAAATTAAGTAGAATAAATTTCACATTTTTTATCAATGTTTTAGAATGTCTAACGAAAAGCATGCCTCTTGACTCCGTTTCACATTTTTTATTTATTTATAGTGTTATTAGAATAAATATTGTCCATAGAAATCTCGTTAACCTAATTGTGAATAAAACTTAAAATTTATATATTTTGTTGAGTAAAGACATTTTTGAAAACAGAACTAGGTAACTAGTAGTAGAACTTAATTTCTTGTAGATACTAATACATAAATGTATTTTTATTTAAAATATTTCAGTTAGTAGTGAAAAAAATAAGCCTTCCTTGCAGCCAGTTAATGCGGATATATATGAATTGGAGTTTTGGTAAGATCCATTAATTAAAAATCTAATTTAGTATCAGTAAACATTGCTTTATTGCTTGAGTCTAGCAACGCATAAGTAAGTGTTGAATGTATACTTAGTTCTATACTAATACAATAAAGCATAAGTGTTGGTTTAAATACTTATTACTTTAGAAATACGTCTGAGTCTTGTTTTGAGGAAGGAGACACACCACTGGCTATTAATACCGAGGTGAACATCTAGATTCTTTATCTGTATGTATGTATGCTCCCTAAGGGAGGGATGAACAAAAGTTTTTTTAAGCCTATTTTAACTAAAATATAGTTAGTATTTCTTTCTTATCGATATTCAAAGTGAAAGAATAAGACAAAACACATTTCAGTTCAAATGGGCTTTACAAACGTTTATTTACTTTTATGAATGAATAAGGGGCATGCTAAGTAAATTATTCGCAACATGCATCTTCAAAGATTTACTTGCATAGTACGGTCGAGGGCAGATAAAAGTGACCGTACTGTAGTACCTTATCATAGTAAATGAGAAGACAGATTTTTCTGCCTTTACTTATTCATTAGTTTATTAGCGACGAAAAATATTTTGACTCTTATCAAATTTTATTTTCTATAGTCTTCACATATGGGTGTCTTCACAAAATTTATATTCCAGGTCAAGAGTACCAAGACATGGCAGTAACAGAAGAACTTTCAAGAGTAGCATAGGACCAAGAATTCGGAAAAAGTTAATGAAAAATGGGTATAAATAAAAACTAAATATTTTAACGTTCTCATTCACTCTACCAAAGCCAAATCATCAAAAACCAAGCTATCATATGCAAAAAAAAATAATGTTGTAAATTCTTCTGGTAATTAAAATTTAGTACAGGCACTAGTTTTCAATCTAACCTGTGTTAAAAGGTAAAAATTAAAACAGGCGAAAACATAACAAAATATCTAGATGTAGACATTATTTTTTATCACGGCTAAGATAGTGCTCCATACCTCCGCACACATCTGTCATCTCCCACAAAGCGTTAGTTGCCCACCGTGCCAACTAACCTACATACGGTATATACTGTGATTATAATAATAAAATTAAATGTTATTTTTAGATCTTCAAACCTAGTACGCAGAATTCGAAGACCACAATTGCGTGACAAAGACCAAGGAGAAGAAGAAAATCACAAGTTAGTATTTTTATCTATCTCTCAAGCAATTTTAGTTGAATCCTCATTTACCTGGGTCTTGAATGGTTACCTATACTTATTTATTTAAACTTTATTGTACAAAATACAGTTGTATAGCACAATAGGCAATACAATGTATGTCTAGACAGATAGTATGCACATGGAAGTATATGGATACATAGACATGTATCCATCCATATACTTCCATGTGCATACTTCCATACTTACTTAATATTATAAATGCAAATATATGTCTGTCTGTTTGTTAGGCTTTCACGGCTATAGCGGTTTACCGCTGGACTGATTTTGATGAAATTTGGTTTGCATATAGTGACAAACTGGGGGTCAAACATAGCCTACTTCTCTGGTTTTCTCTTTTCCCTGCGACATCTCTCATAGTATCGAATATGATAATATGCAATACATATAATTTGTATCTATATGTGAAGACTTATTTATTGGCTTTTTGTTATACAATCTTTTACCTATGTAAATTTATTTGCTGTTGGTCATCCAAATGTATATAATAAAAATAAAATAAATATACTAGGTACATATACAATTATAAACTACTACATCACAAACTTTTAAGAAAATATGCGCACGCACTTCTAAAGCCATGTGCGTTAAGGATTCTTACTAAGAATAAAGTTTATTTTAGATCAACAAAAATCGAGATGTCATCAACATTCGTGCACTTGGTAACAAAATCTGCTGAAGATCATGAAAAGAAGGACCACGGGTAAGTTCGTAAGATCGGTCACACATACTAGTTGGTATGTGTGAGTTGACTGACTGCATGGTCACACTACCAGATATCTTTTCTTCTTCGGTTACAGTTACTTTGTAATCAAGTGTTCAAGTGGTTGTTTTACATTTGTCCTAGTGTTCATTCGTCACAGCCATGTCCATACTTTTTATTCTGTAACATTTAGCGTGTGTGTTGTCCATATATATTTCTTTATTAATTTATATGCCTCGTGTTCTGGGCTCAGATTAAGTAGGTTGTGGGTTTGAATTGGCTATCTGAACGGAATGTTTATGTTTATTCATGAACACATAAAATACAAACAAACGGAACTAGTATAAGGATACTACTTATTTCAATAGAGATCTCGTTGACATTGACGTGACGAGGTAACCAATCCATCATACTTTCCAAAAATTTGCGACTAAGCATATGTATGTTCATTCATCAACATTAAGAGTGTGTTCCATAGTTGCATCTTTAGCTTACGCTTCAGTCGCTCTTTTTACAGGGTAGTCAGACCAATAGAAATATAATATAATCGTTCATTGATGGTGCAGATCATTGGTGCAATCATGAAAAGAAAAGTGCATACGGTACGACGGGGTTTCAAGATAGAGTTTTTCAGTCTATATTATCATTCAGGCATCTGACACAGTCGTGTCACATACCTTTAATGTTATCGCTAGATGGCAGGCGGTAGCCTTAACGACTGCCATCTAGCATCTAGCGACAGCCGAGACCAAGAGCTGAAGTGCCTTCCAAAGCACGGAGGGGAGGAGCTAAAGATAGGAATGCTACTAGTGGCTATCAATCCAAACTATAGGCCGCGGTTATCGTCGCTTGACATGCGCTATCACTACAAACAAGCATGGCCCGCTAGGCAATCAAGCTCTTTTTCACCCATTTATGAAAATATATTTTAATGGCACAGATAATGCTCCAATTGGATGATTTTTGTGTAAGCGGACTATAAATCAATTTTTTTTTTTAATAGCTTAATGTTTAATGTTTGATTTAGAGAAAAACAGCATGACGAAAACGAGAAAGAAAATGATTCAGAGGAAGGTACGGATTCTGAAGAAGAGCTTTCTGCATATTCAGTAAGTATCCAAATATTTGTAGGAGTGTTGTTAATTTTAATTTGTCAACTAAAGTTTGTTTTGGGAATGTTACGATATAATATTTAAATAACATTTTAGCTAAAACAGGAATTGCAAAAAATATCAAGTGATCTTGGAAGGGAAACGAATATAACAGTGGAAGTACTAGGCCGCACATTTGAATATAATGACATAGTTATTCTTAAAATAGCAGAAAAGAAAACTACCATAAGTAAATACTTTAGAGCTGATGACGACAAGTTTATGGATGAGGTGCCTGAAAAACCTATAATTTTTATTGTTCATGGTCTTACCACAAAGAGCATCCTTAATCTGCCTTGCTTGTCAAGTCGTAAGAGTTTCATGCAGCTGCTTAACTACTATTTGGATCATTTGGACAAATTTGACATATACCTGATACCTATGGCTAATCCAGACGGTTATACCGAAACATTTAATGTAAGTATGCTTGCATTTTATTCCTGTTCATGTATCATCATGATCTTTTTATGTTCAGACTTCTGTTTCGTTTCGTCGTTTAAGACACGTTTCACGTTACCACACTGCTAGTCTAGAATTTTGAATTAGATTGGTTTTTTAGACTGTTTGAAAGTGTACTTACCATCAAATGTTTCCTCATCACTACTTTTAGCTAGTCGTGGGCTTGCAGACAGTTAACAAAGAAATGAAAGGGTTATAATTTTAGTTTTAGAACATATCACCATTTTGTTTTTTTTTTTTTTAATATAATAGTATCATAGTCTAATTAATAACTGGAAAAATATCTTTATATTACATGTTATGAAGAATTACATGAATTTTGCTAAATTTTAAATAATTGCACATTTATTTAAAGACTGTGAAGTGGAACAAAAATATGTCTCCACAAAACCCTTGCAATGGGGTAAACCTTGATCGAAATTTTGACGTGGCATGGGGCGGAACAAGCTCAGTGGGAGCATGTAGTCAAAATTACCCAGGACCGAATGCTTTTTCTGAACCGGAGACCAGGGCAATCAGAAACATCTTCCACCGCTACAGCCACAAGATCATAGCGTACATACACGTCCACGCTGGATCATATATCCTAAAAACGTTTAAGGTTTGTTTTGACATCTTTACAAAATTATAAATTGTAGTTTCTAGTCTTTGTTTGTGCTTGTTTTGTGTGTTTACATTAATTTCGGCAATAGGAAGCGCAAATAAATTTACACCTTCATAGATTCCCTATTATTCTTATTGACACATTGTATAATATTTTATTTACAATTTTGGAGATTTCATACATCTATCATAACCTTTTACAGAAAAATTTACATTTTGTAATACACGTCAATCATCATTCTTGTAATGAGTATGATGAGCACGTTTGCTCTTCAAAATACTTAACTATTACTGATTTATTCCTTAGTTCGATAGCATACTTATATGAAATGTAAATGCAAGGATAAAAATGAAAATTTTAATCAAGCAGTGATTCAACAAAACATAGGTTCTGTTATTAAAGTAATTTATAATATCCAGGGAGAAGCAGTATTATATCCGAAAGGTTTCACAGAAACTCAAACCGATGATGACAAATACATGGACATGAAAGGAGAAATTGACGAAACAATGCGAAACGCTAGTTTCCAAAGGATGACCGTAACTACAGATACACTTTTCCATTGGTACGGGAAAGTGACAGGCACAAGCGTGGATTACGCCTCCACTGTAAGTATTTGTATCATTCCTCCAATAAATGAATAATTGTTTAGCTCGTCGGCTTGCAGAATCCAGACACAATAGAAAAACAATTGTTATGTGGCATATTCATGCGTGATCAAGCGGAAACATTAAAGGAATGACTCCTATTTGCAAATGAGTAAAGTACAAAAGGTATTACATGAAAGAAGAAAGTGATCTTAGTTTATCTTATATCTTGTCTTCTTTATATTTTAGCTTTTATACCATTAGTTTGCAAGTCAAGTTCAAGAACTTTATTTGGTAAGTATCACTAATTTTTAAGCTTTTTTTTTTAGGTTTACGGAATACCATTCGCTATGGAATTTGTAATGGAGACGTATACTGAAACCAAGCTTCAAAATGCGGCTCTCGAATCTATTTGGAAGAAAGTTATTGATGCCGTATTTAATTTTATACACAAAAAGAAAGAATTATCCGACGGGCTAAAAAGATAAGAGATTATTAAGACTTACTTGGTTAATTTAAGGTATAGATGAATCTATGTCGGGTGAAGAATTGACTCTGTTAACTAACCATGTGGTGGTACTCAATTAAACGTAGATATAACAACATTTACTTAATTATTTATTCTTCACAACATGCCTTAATTTTCCCAACGCGCACATGACTTTCTTGTTTTGCAGGCTTCTTTGGGACACCTACCTTTCACATCTGCCAAACAAAATTCTTGTGGGAGACCTATGTCTAGTAGTAGACTGCCTGTAGCTATAGTTGTGAGTAAAAAAAAAACAGAACTGACTCCAATTAACGTTTAATTTACTCAAATGAAAAAAAAAATGTTGTTTAAATATGCTTCTGCTGCTAGAGTATAAAAAATATAGTTTTAAATGCGTTGCATTTTGAAAGTCGGTTAAACGATTCAGTAGGATGAGACAATCACCCTATTGATACGAAATATATCAAAAACACTAAAATTGCAATAAAAATTTATGAAATACCTTGATTTCTTCAAAATTTCATCATTAGATCCTGAATTGATGATAAAATCTGGAATCGATCACGACGAATCCTTTTTTTTGAAGTCGGTTAAAATAAAATCAAGGACTGTTGAGATGCGCTGTTATTATCAGACAGTCTTCTAATCTGCGAGAGAAGCAAAACACAAGAAAAAATTGAAAAGAAAGAAAGATATTTTAGTGCATGAATATAACTCAAAAGAAAGCTGTAACTTCTAGTAAGTTGCAGATATTAAGCTTAGATCGTGAAATATTGATTTCGGCTTAGTATTGTACTATTACAGCTGCCCCCGTAAAAATAAAGTTTAATTAACCAAAAACTGGATGCATTTGACTTCCCAATCTCGAGTGGAAAACCACAATAATTTTAACCAGCTGGCAAGTTAGGTCAACTTTGTCCGATGGATATAAGAGGTACCCAATATACCTATAAAAAAGAATACACACGTGCAGAGGCGGATTAAACGTTGAGAGCGCTGTAGGCAAGCATCTCATCGGTGCCCCTATATTAAAAATAAATCGTACTATCGTTAGACCGAAACAAGCCAGCTACGAAATCTAGCTACGAAATGGGACTAAGGGAACCGATGTCCCTTAGGAAAACGCGGTGAGATGGGGGCCAAGGAAAAAAGAGCATGAGTTTACATGAGATCGATATTGTCGGTTGTACCATCGACAAGGTTGTTTGTAGGTGTAAGTTTTAGCCAGTCATGTCTGTGTAATTTATCGTTTGTTATAAATTGAGGTTGTAAGCAAAAATAATAGTTTTTATTGTCTAAGTAGGTGGCTTACTTACTGGCACAATTAATTTTATGTTATATTGTATATTTTTCTTTATTTTACAATTCTGCCCGTGCGCCCCTTTTACCTTCTCGCCCCTAGGCACATGCCTAGTTTGCCTTAAGGATAATCCACCTCTGCACACGTGTGTTTTAATGAATGAGTATTTTATCGTTTCGAGTCATTGAGAAAAATGTTGATAAAATATAGATGAGTAGATACTTCAACAGATACAATGGATATAAAGATATTGGCTAAAGCATCCATGGTGTCAATACACAACACGTTAATAGAACTTTCCCTATCGTCTTTATTATGTTAGGTCACATACACAATCATGCACGGCTTACGATACAAACATGAATTGAACATATCTGATAAGCGCTTTATTTAGCATACATTACGCGTGCTTTATTCATCTAAAAATTTTCAAAACTATGTAAGAAATCGATGTAACTAAAATACATCGATAGATTCATAAAATATGTGAGCCGGGTAAGTGTGTCAACCACGTTTTGTGGTTTGTAAACTGTGCATATAAAAGAGCAGAGAATGAATAAAGAAAGTAAGTACTTAGTTTTTGAGGATTTAACATTGGTGTTGTTCCATAAAATTTGGGACAAATTATTTGTGCATTTGTTTGAATATATAAGAGATACGAACAATGTAAGATAAAGAAAATATAAGTAAGTAAGAAAGGAGACTCAATCTCTTGTTTTGTAAGCGTTAATAAGACAGTTTGAGTAACTACACAGACAGTGTCCCCTGGTAACCTAAGTTTTACAATGTCATAGTTTCCTAACCATGAAATATACAATTTAAGGCAATCGTGGCCGGAAGAACTCGCTAACGCATCATTAGGCTACTATACTATTTCCAGAATGTACGAAGAGAAGCCAAAGGCTTGGTGTTGGGAAAAATGGGGCTGTTATGCAGACGATGTAGATAAAAAATAGACTTAAATATTACGTCTTAGAACACCATCTTCAGTTGAGGTACGCTTCAGAGCCCAGCCCCTTTTATTCATAAAAATGTATTTATTTCTTTGAAGTATTATTTTACGCAATTGACACTAGTGAGGCAATCTTGGCGGTGGCGATGGCCAAGTACCAATATAGTTATTATGATTCGAAAAGAAGAACAGGTATTAAAATCAATGTAGCCATGTGACCACCTTTTCGAAGCCACTGATAATTCGTTGTCAGTGGAGGTCCTCACAATAATAATTTTCCAGGGTCAACTAGCCTAGAAGAACAATGAAACAAACATTGTTGTATTACCAATGGTAAGTGTAACCACAAGTCACATGAACTGTTACACTTAAATCGATTATGTTCCTTTATAACATTAGTCGTGACAAATCAAACAATGGGTTGTATTTATTTTGGAACACATTGTCCGAACAGACCACGGCAAAGAAAGCAGTTATCTGCGGACAATGCGTTCCGTTACCACGCGTGGGCGACACCGGTACTGCTCCATAATGTCGCCGTGGTTCATTAAACTCGAATCGCGTTTAACATTAAGGGATCGTTCCAATTAAGTTTAAAAGCGTAAAAAGAAAACAAGAATATGCTTGCTGTTCCTCTATCAGTGCAGATCATATATCAATGAAGACTACGTAAGTTTTAATTTTCATTTCCTATTCATTGAGAATAGGCAATTACATTTTTTAAATATGTAAAAAAATATTTATCTTCTTTACTTTTGCCTGTATACCTATACGGAATCAGCCCCTCTAATACTTTTTCCCCATCTTTGGAGACTGTCGTCATGTTTCGACTCTAAGGGTTTGGCGGGCGTCCTCTTCCTTTTTTGCCTTCCTGTATCTTTGCTAGCACCTTGCGGGTCATATGGTCAAAATATATTTATGTACACGTATATTA
This sequence comes from Apomyelois bistriatella, assembly GCA_947044815.1. Classification (NCBI taxonomy): domain Eukaryota; kingdom Metazoa; phylum Arthropoda; class Insecta; order Lepidoptera; family Pyralidae; genus Apomyelois; species Apomyelois bistriatella. The sequence continues at coordinate 4,909,956 of OX345705.1, forward strand.
AATACATACCTAAAATACAGGGGTAACAAAAAGAAATACCTTGTCTGTATTGATTGTAAGGTATATGTAAAGTTGCGGAAGTAACTGGGAATCATCTTGGAATCCCTATCTTGATTGGAGGATAGTACAAAACTAAAGACGTCTAGGTAAATACTGAAGTAATGAAATATATAAGATGGTTGTAATTATATAATGTGCATCAAATAAAGTCACTGTAAATATTATAATTGAAGAAAACTCTAAAATCACTTAAAAGTAGAGCCAAATTGCTGGGTAATATGGTAAAATATTCTAGGTCATGAGATTTTATAAACTCAGAAGTGAGGTTAGTGCGTTAGGATTTTGTATACATAAATTTCTAGCTCTGAGACAAACTCAAGAGAATCAAGGTTAGAAATATTGTGAAAGCAGTAACTTCGAAGAAAGTACTAACGGTCTCGTGACATAAAATATGGCATAATAAACTTGTTTCTTTCGTCGTCCTTGCTTGCAGGGTGGCTGTGTACCGTTAATCCTCTGGCCTGGATGTGCGCAATCTCGACAAAACCAGCCAGTACGCGATAGACTTTTAAAAAGTGCGCGCGTTTTGTTACGTCTTATAGCGCGCGCGCATTCTTACGCGTAATTAAATAACTTTTTATCTAATATTTGTATGATTAATTTACTTTTCTTTTGGAGTTTCCAATTTAAGTGATTTGTTATTATGGCGCGTCGGTCAGTGTTAGTGTGCGGTGAGAATATATTTATTGTTGCATTTCTTGTACTTGTGTTATTTAAAATAAATAAACACACCCATAAACACATAGTTTGGTAATTTATGTCCAGACTGTTAGATAGGTATAAATTAATATAGTAAACTTTGGATCCGTTTTTTTATTCAAATGGTAAATATTTTATTTTAATTTAAAGACAGAACAATATCACTGAATATGTTTAAATTCAAAGTTAATATAATGTTTATGAAAGTATTTTTTTTTCATGTATAAGTAATATAATTAGATATTAGAAACCATCTCATTCAAAGAAATCGTAAGTAGGTATTCATTTGAAGTTTTAAATTTATTGGTATCAAGCTATAGGTAATTAAAATTATCGGAAATAAATATATTTAAATAATTAATAAATGATCAAATTGATTTCAAAGAGGCTTTAATAATACTTAATAATATTTAATGCATTAATTTGGAAGCGTTTAAATTTTAGGGATCTGTAAGATTTTAGGGATATTCATTGTAAAGTTGTGAACAACCGAATCGAAAATTAGACAAGTGGAAGTCCTCTACGAAGTTACCGCACTCTGATAAGGTCATTAAACAATATTGATAAGAAATGCATATTAATTAAAGAAGTATTTAGTAATGAAGTGTACGATTGGGTTTCCAAAAATTACAAAGTATTTATTTTTTTGTAATCAAACGTGAAATGAACTTAATTATTACTACTTGAAAACTCAATAAATCAAAGTTTACCCAGGTAACGCTGAAATGGTACCAATATACCTTATCAATCAATACATATAATAAGACACTAAAATGCGAGTGTCTGTACATTTAATATTTTTCAAAAAAACTGATTGAGTGCGATTAAAAAAGAGTAACAGAAACCAAAAAAACAGTTTTTGGAATTTTTGTCTGTCTGTATGTATGTATGTATGTATGTCTGTCTGGTACGTTATAACTTCGAAAATACTCAACGGATTTAAACGCGGTTTTTACAGTTGGATTACATATAATTAGGAGCGTTGTCAAAACTTTGTTTCGTCAAAATCGGTTAAGGGAAAAAGAAGTTATGGTCGATTGAAAATTTACTTCAAACACTGCTTTAAAACTTTTAATGCGTTAATATGCGAACCTATAGACAAAACCCATTTGAAATTTCGGCAGTATCAAGCAAAGCATGTTGGCCTATCGGTAGAGGTCGCGGATCATTTTTTTAAGTAGAGGGTTCGAATCCTGCTAGACATCACTACTTTTGTTTTTACCCTTTTTTTGTTTTGTATTCATTTTTTAGAAGCCTTTTTTTAATACTATAGTAAAGAAATGTTTCTAGAAAGTAGCTGGATCGAATCCTGCCACAAACAATAATTTTCTGTTTTCGTTTTTTATTTGTTTTCTAGAATTATTTTCTTACTTAGAGAAAGCTCTTAGCGTTAATTCCGTTAATATAAAAGTATTTTGTACTTATCTATCTATACATATAATAAGACAGTAAAAATCGAGTGTCTGTACATTAAATATTTTTCTAAAAAACCTCTACGGGGCAATTAAAGAAGAGTAATAAAAACATAAAAAAAACACAATTTTTGCAATTTTTGTCTGTCTGTCTTTCTGTCTGTGTGGTGCGTTATAATTTCAAAACTACTCAACAGATTTGAACGCTGTTTTCACAGGTGAATTACATATAATTAGGAGCGTTGTAAAATCTTTGTTTCATCAAAATCGGTTAAGGGAAATAGAGGTTATGGTCATTTAAAGTTTACTACAAGCACTGCTTCAAAACTTTTAAACAGTTGAATGCGATTTACATAAACGTATTTAATTTAGATAAAGCTAGAATTTCTACTTATATCAATAAAAACAAAAACACACTGCAGTCTCTATTAAATTTTAATAAAATAACACATTGAATGTTTGTGGGCGTATGAATTAGTTACATAAAATATCAATAGATGGCGCTGACTTTATTTTAATAGCAGATTGAAATTTTTCCTTACCGCAGCAATTAATTTTAATTATTTAAAAAAAAATTTGGCTGTTGATTTAGTACTATTGGTTGGTTTGTTTATCGGTCGTTTGTTGGGTTGTATTGTAAGCTATTTGAATTGATTGGTTGGTTTGGTTTGGCTTTGGTTTAAAAAATAATCAAATCAGTGTTTGACGGAACATACGGTCGTGTCGTAAGGACTAATTTATCTGACTTATCACTATTTATTGAGATTTTCTCTACTTTTCACGCCCACTAAAACTTTGGGAGTGGATTTTAGGTCCTAATGACTCTGTAATAGGCTGCGTCTACCCTTTTAGAGATAAAGATTGATAGTATGAATGTTAAGGGCTCCTTCTTCTGTAGGTACGTTTTTCGTAAGCCGCGTAGTCGCGGCCCTCACTCATTTTGCAGGCATTTAGACATCATATTTGGGAAAATAACACTACAACATCTACTTCAGCGATTTTCACTATATAAATACTTTATCTAAAGGCTGGTATAAAAAGCAGGACAATAAGTTTATTATTTTAGGCATAGTATTGAAAATAAACTTCCAAAGGAGGCAACTTAGATTTTTCTATCGAGCGAATTTTGTCTGATATTGTTACTGTTACTGTAAGCGAATTTCACTTTGCTAGATTCCTCAACTAAAAACATAATTTTTTTTTTAGAATTTTACGACTGTTTAATACTGATTCCTATTGAGTTTAAAAACGGTATTTGAGAAAGAAGTGGCCCTAATATTTAATGATATCGTAGCAATGTAATGGCTTTATAAAATTGGCACGGGAAAAGGATACAATAGAATTAACTATAGGTCTGGATAGTTGTAGTTTCCACAGGTTACGCGAAAAGCGACCTACACGCGGGCGGAGCCGCGGGCAACAGCTAGTTATTAATAAGCTAATACTTATTAAAGCTGAGATCAGCTCAGCTCATTGTTTAATTTGTCTGGAAGGCCATTAATTTTAATAGTCTGAGGTATTTACAGTAACTGTAAAAATTCCCTTTCTGTGTACCAAATTTAATTTTTATCAATACTTATTAGTTTAGCAGTTTTAGTATGAAGAGGTAACTAGCAAACAGAGTTACATATTTCAGCATTTTTAACAGTTGCAAACGGAATATGTTTGACAGAATACGATATAACCAATAAAAGTCGCCATGATTATACGGAACACCTGGACGCGGGCTGTACTCTCACTTGTCGGACTTGTTATTAAATTAAAATTATCTAACATCGGGACGATTACAGCGGGTTCTTGATGACATCAATTGCTAAGAAATTGGTTCGTTGAAACCCCATCGCGTCTCTATAAAGACATTCAATTACAGGAAGCCATGGCTGGACGAAATGTCGCCGCAAATTAAAGAATCTTTTCAAGCAAATGATCGTGACTAAATGTCACTGCCTGTACTTTTATTTATTTTTTTATAAATACAATTTTTTTTATTATAGAAAAAAGTTTTTTACACGACACACCTACTGTGATAGAGCCTTATACTACCAAATACTAGGTACTTGTAAAACAAAATATTTCTTATTTTCTTATATGAATTGATTGAGGCTGTTTTTACTGTTCAAACTATGTACATAAAATGAGTTATAACGAAAGAAAAGTTATAAAAGGGAGTTTTTGGAGGGAAAGTAAACTGTCGCTATGTCCGCGCTGTATTTAATTTCCAAAACTTAGGTTTTTTCGAGTGTTTGTGCATAATATTGGTGGTTTATTATTCGCAAAGTGTTCGTGAACAAGCGTGAGTGTTGGGAAGTGATACAGTGTCGATTACGTGACTTTTTATCTTTGTCACCAAAATCTCCATGATATAGCTAAGTGAAATTTTTCCACCGCTTCACTTAGCCATCTGACTCAGACTAGACTTACTTACTTGACTGGACTTGACTATTGACTTGAATTTTTGACTCGACTGACTTAAGTAGGACTGAAGAAGATTAATAAATTCAAGAAAGGCCTTAAAGGACTAGATTCCATGGCCGTATAAACTATTAAAAAAAAAAAAAGTTATAAAAGAAATATAACGTTGCATCTATATACGTATCTGTCAACAAAGCGACTTAAAGTTCTTTGGGTTAAGGCAAAGAAAAAAGGTTTGATTTTTCTGTTAACCCCGATTTTGAAATTGGTTATTAGCATAGACTAAATACAACATACAAATAATAGCAGTAAAACTCCCAAACAATAAATTAATAAAATACTTCTTAATGAATTTAAATTTCAATGCCATTATTATTTATTATTCTATTAGTAGGATAATTTGTAATAATATTACATCACTAAAACAAATATGAGATTTTGAATAATATTTAACCTTGAAATAAAGTCCGGATAAGTATTTAATTTTGTTGAAGAGTATATTATAAAAATAGAGTTTTCTCTCAGTTCACTAAAGACTATTTTATTATACTTGTGTAGTTAAGGTTCGTACTCTGGAATAAAAATAAAAATAAATAAATATATGAATGATAAAAAATTTATTAATAACAAAATGATAGTTCCAAAATATCATGCTATATGAAGATTCTGAGGTATCTACCTAAAATGAGGAAACTAGTTTCGATGTAACATAGTTTGTCATAACTAAGTTTTACAGCTAACATGAAACAATGTTACACAAGCCAAAGCGTCTTAATACCTACAAAATTTTGAAATATGGTCAAGGAAGCTGATTAGCAGTAAAACGAAACGATTGAAGATATAACTATATGGTTTTATAATAGGTATTTTAAACCATCGTGAAATTAAGCAGGATACGAAATAAAAATTGTACTTAATCAAAATACTTATCTATCTGCACTTATATTATAAAGAGATAGCACTCATCATCATCATATCAAGATTTATACCTTTTATTTTTCATTGTAAGAATGTTATAACTGAGAGTGAATATAACTTCAGCTATATTTTATAATGTAAAAAAAATAGGAATCTAAGAAAACTTTTTACGAAAATATTACCCAAGCGTAACGCTATTAAAAACATAAAACAGAACAAAATAAATTAATATAAAGAACAAACTTTATCTAAAATCTCACAAACGATACTTACTAGTATTTAAAAAGAAAAGGATTATTTGCATAAAAAGGAAGTATAGTTACCTACAGCTAGTTGTTAGAAAAAGATTTACTTATATCTGCACTGTATTTAAAAAGAAATATGTTTCTGTATTCACAGCTAGGTACTCGTATGTATGAATATATGTAGAACAATATATTCTTATTATCTCTATTTTACATAAATATTTTTGCATAATTCTTTGTTCTACTAAAATAATTACATGTTATAAATATTCTTAATTCAGATTTGATTTCTATTGTTTTTTTAACTTGCCTATGAGTTTATCGTTTTGAATTGAGTTTAATTGGGGCTATGTTATAATCTGTATAATTATTCCATGTGAAAATAAATAAATAAATAATTTCAGGTATTTTGTTGCTGTTGGAAGTTGGTTGCAGAGGAGACAGAGATTATGATAAGTATGTTAAAGTTAAATCAGTTTAGATTTAAAAAATATTAAATATACACATTTCAGATACAATTTAATCGAAAAATGACTGTTACCAGTGTCCCCACTAGCGATAATTGGGATGTATTTTTCTCATTTGTCACCAGGGGGCTTAGCCAAAATTACAATCACAAAACGTTAATGAATGTCGACAAGAACAATTTGTATGGGATTGACCTAAGATTGACTACGTGATTTACCGCAGCTTATTTCAATCCCATACATTTTGTTCTTGTCGACATTCGTTAGCGTTTTTAAATTGACACTTGGCTACGGGTGCAGTGGTGAAAGCTAGTAGCTACAACTGGGAAAGTATGTGTTATACGTCGCCACCGGTGACAATCGGGATTATTTTTACCATTTGTCCTCAGTGGCAACAAAGTGGTAAAAACCGGGAATAGACGAAAATTACGCAAGTAAAATTTTGTCTAAAGCCTTTATACAAATACAACATCAATATTAATTACTTACATAACCAAGTTACAAGTAATTAAGTAGCTATGTTTGAAATGAAGGGTTATAAAAAGAAAGGGGATGAAAGTAGTTACAAAATGAGCTCACTTGCAGTGCTTCGCAAATTTGTTGGTGAACTTGGTTACGTCCCCTTTTTATTTTTGGTATAGAATAGTATAATGTATTTTTGGTCAGCCTATATTTTGTTACGTCTTCTGTCGACTTTTTTTTACTTAGGTTATATGGGGCGGTCTATTTTAGAACAAAGAACCACATAATCATTGACGCCTTTGTTATAACTTACTCAAAAACTAAGATCTAATGGTGGAAGGGTTTACTCAACAAGGTTTTTACGTCCTAGTAATTTTAAATATTTTGCACATGTATTTTAAACATATATCTATTTTTTAGCTACACCCTTGTTAAGCTACATCCATATAATGAGGAACAAGTACATGCAGCGAATGCTTTCAATGACACTGAAGCAGAAGTACTGAAGAGTAGCAGAGGGTCGAACGACACTGTCGATTTACTTCTGGCGCCGAACCGCTTGAACTATGCCAGATCTTTTGCAGAACAAAATAATCTAGGCTTTGAAGTCAAACAGGAATACTATGGCAGGTCAGTTATAATTCATTCATAATAGCCCTATTTATATCCATTTCTATATAAATAATAATAGAACATTGGGGCTGTCTTCATGTATGCCAAATTGGTACACAATCGAAAAGGGGTTAGCCTGACTGATTCGAATAAATTCATAGGTTTTTGGAATTGGAAACTATAAAATTTTTCAAAACAGTTAATTATTACCAGGGGCATATCTTATGATAATTATTCACAACAGCTCTCTTTTGCCCACTGTTGAGTATTTGAAAAGAAAATATTTGTATTGGGCCTCTCTTGGTGTAGATATTCAAATAGTATATTCAAAGAGGAGTTAGCCTTATAAATTAGAAGTTCTATTTTTAAATGATATTACACGTCGTATTCTATAACAAACACCCGTCGATGTCGACACTATAAAGTTTCTGACAGATACTTCCATAAGTAAAGATATTATATTTAAACTAAGATTATCAGAAATCAATGCCAAAGCAAAGCCTCAGGCGGTAGCTAGGTGAAGTAAAGGATCATAAACCGTAACGTAACTAATGTCATGCGTTTCAATTCCATTTTGTATCGATAAATCACACAACTAATTATTATAAGCCATGGTAAATTTCTACTTACTTACGCAATGTATGCTGAAGGGTTTAATAAATTTGTTCCATTTATTTATGTCGGTCAAAACGCTTTTTCTCAGAAATGTGAAAATGGGAAGGAGTTAATTAAAAAAATTCTTAGACTGACTTAGAAGCCTTTTACAGCTGTGGTCTTTCTTTATAGAAGTTTTCAAGAATCGGGCCCTCCTGAGCCTGAGTTCGAAGGGTTGAATCGCACAGTTCGCACGGCGAGGCGACGATACCAAAAGGCTTTCAATATTTTTGCATATAACTCCTACCAGTCTGTAAGTATGTTTTAGGTTAAGTACCTACACATTCTTGTTCTTTAACCTAAGTACCTTACCCTATACCAACCAGTGGTAGCGGCCTATATCCAGCAATTGTCGATCGAGTCGAGATCGAGAGAATCGAGCAGCGATTTCGAATCTACGGGCCTGCAGGCATCAGGCAGGCAGGAAAACTTGACACGAAAATAAGAAGTTTATAGAGTACATTTACTCTGCTAAAGACATAAGTAAATGTAAGTATAGACATAGTTAGAACCGTTCAGAGCCGTTATTAACCACTAGCTCAGTAGTTCTGAAAATTTTTGACCACTAGTGTACAACTAGGATTTATTTTTTGATTTTTAGTATCTTTTCATTACAATAAAATATATATGGCAAAAATGGGACTTTATTTTTCTTATGTTACTACGTTAGTGGTGATGACTAGGAAAAACCGGCTCTGCTCTCAGAGCCACCTCAATTCTTTTCCAGCTTGATAACATACCTACATACTCTACTATTTATGCGATGTATTTAGATACGTTCTTTATCTGAGCGTTTTTCTCAGTTGCATCTTCAGCTTACGCTTCAGTACGATTTAATCATGATCTTAGATTTTGGGGTATTGGTTATATCAGATACAACATTGAGTTATGGTAAAGGCTGACAGGGGATCGGACCTCCGGTATAACAACCTACCATGATGACTAAATAGGCCACAGACGTCATGACCACTACGTTAAGATGTAACCGGGGATACGCTAAAATTAGTTTCTGGGTCTATTTCCTATGCTCAATGTTATACAAGCTAAGTTAGTAGATTTGCTAAGTAATGAATAATGATTGACGTCAATAAGTGATAAAAATGTCCTATATTGAAAATAAACAATTTTAATTTTAATTTGAATTTGAGTCAAGCAACTTACTTACTTGAATAATTCCATTAAATGCTAGATTCTGGACTTCGAAAATACTGTAGCGAAGCGGCGTCCCGAGCTGGTTCAGATAGAAGACGTTGGCACCAGCTACAATGGACGCAGGATGAAGCTGGTGAAGATATCCTCGAACCCAGATGCTGGGAATCCCATCATTTTTATCGATGCAGGTATGATAAAAAATGTAATATTTATTTTATTTATTCATAACAATCATGTCACCTAACAGACTAACTCTAATAAAAATACTTCAAAATGTACATTAAATAAAAAAAATCTATTTATGGTTTTTAGTAGTTTATTTTTGTTTTTTTTGGGTGTTCGGTTTCTCTATTACATTTTTTATGCTTTCCTAACTTTTTAAATGTTTGAATTTTTCCATAACTCATTATTTATTACTGAGTGAAAATAAATCTGATCTCTGGAATCTGGGTGTAATAACAACAATTAAATATTATTAAATACTAAAAAAAATGAAGAATCACGCAAACCTGAGCTATGAACTATACGAAGTCCTTATCTTGTTCATCGATAGGTATACACGCCAGGGAATGGGTGGCGCCTGCCATGGCCCTGTACCTTATACATCGGCTGAGTAACGACCCTGCAGCCAGGAACAATGAGCTGGATGGAGTGGACTGGTACATTCTACCAGTGGTCAACCCTGATGGATATGAGTACACACGATCCAGTGTATCTGTAAGACTTATTTTTCGTATTATCGATTTTAAGATAACAGGTATTAGCGATTTTGACTATTATGGATGGAACAGGTATTTGTTAAATAAAAAAATGACGGTACTTATTCTGTTATATAAAAATTGCGGTTGACTTTAGGAAACTAAATATAATACCAGTTGAGCGGAACCGTAATGATAACGGTCGTTCTAAAAAGCACTAAAAAATTTAAAAGGACTTAGTTTTTATTAAAAGCAGGCTGATCCATGCAATAGGTATATTGAAATTTAGCCACTTTGGTTTTTTTATTGTACAAGAGAGCCTCAGAAACACATCCTACTTGAACCGTGTAATCTTTGGCTTGAAAATAGGTCATACCTTTCTTCCCATAAGTACCGTAAGAAGAGGCGACTTAGGGTATGACAGAGGACTTAATTTTATTGTTATTCTGTCTGACTGGTGACGGATTCCACAAATGACAGGAGCCAAGGAGTGATGGCAGGCGGGCTATAAAATAATTCCGAATATTAATCTTAAAGTACCATAAGTAGAGCTTTACCAAAATTATAAACCGAGGAGTAGAGATCTCTTGTGTCCGCTTTAGGCCTTTGATCGCAGTAATAGAAGTACAATTTTACAAAGGTTTCAAAGTATATGAAGGGGTTAATCTGAGACATGGTGTTTTATCGGACCTCATGTTCCACATCTGCAGTTACATTGTGTTATTTGTAATTTAGTACAAAGTCATATCCACTTAGCAGCCATCTTTTACAAATAAAACCTGGTTGGAAATACGCTGGGAATTTATTTAATTATTTCTAGAGAACTAGGTTTTTCTTTGTAAAACATTTAGAATTAATATGTCAATCAACTCCATAAAAGTTTAATTACCTAATTATGTATAGGATTGTGTAACGACATTCCGATAATATTTTGAGTGTTTATTGACATGCCATGTTTCACATGAAACTTATACGAGTAGTTATAAAAAGATGTACCTAAGCAATATGTGCCTATTCGTATTTTTACTTTAACTATGCGATACGTTTAATCAATTTCTACTCGCGCGCATGCATTACATGCGCGCTTGTTATCTTAATTGCTAAACATAAGCGAAACCATTGTTTATTATTCTCATTATTTTCAGCATCGATTGTGGAGGAAAACAAGGTCACAAAATACATTCTCATGTTATGGTGTCGATGGGAATAGAAACTATGGATTCAAATGGGCCGTCAGCGGGGTCTCCAAAAACCCTTGCGATGGAGAAACCTACGCGGGGCCTAAGCCCTTCTCCGAACCAGAAACTCAAATTGTTCGCAATATAATGATGCAAAACGCTAACCGGATGAAACTATATGTCTCTCTGCACTCTTACGGAAACTACCTCGTCTACCCCTGGGGTTACACTGGTGACATCTTACCAAAAGAATGGAAAAAACTAGATTCTTTGGCGAGAGCTGTATCGCATGCTGTCCAGAATGCTGGCGGTAACCCGTTTAAAGTTTTAAGTGCTGGAAAATGGTATCCAGCCGCTGGAGGCAGCGATGATTACGCTTTTGGAGCAGTTGGTGTCCCTTACTCATATACCATGGAACTGACAGAAGGATACGAGTTCACGTACCCAGAGAGATTACTCAAAACAGCGCTACCGCAATTTTACGAAGGTTTCAAAGTTTTTGGAAAAAAAATAAAGGAAGAATTCGGCGCGTAATACAAGAGTTTATGTTTATATTATTTGTATATAGTCAGAGAAGTATAAACTTGAAATAAAAACGACTTTTTTAAGTTATATCAATTTATGATAACGCATTTTATTGTTTTATTTATTTCTTACAATTTCAGAAATGTTCGAGTGACACATTAAATCAAAATTGTAGCATACCTATTATGATTTTTTATATATTATTGTTATTTTTAAATGGTAAGTATGGAGAAACAACACAATATTAATTCGATAATATTGTAAAATGCACGCATAAACAAAGAAAATTATAGACAGAGAGCTTACTCAACAAAAAGTACTTTATAGTTATAGTAGCTCTTTTCCGAATCCGTCGTGTAGTACCAGAATTATTAAGATATTTATTTGTCTTACTAACATTTACTTAATTTTTAGTAAATATCTACACCAGCGATGCAGTTACTTGTGGGTGAGTATTCGGCTTTTGGAAATCAGCTATAGATATTTTCCTGTAGCATAAATACAGAGCCATGAGGCTTGAGACTCTTTAAACATGATTTTAAGCTTCCTGTCAACTGTTTCAGGTGTATTTTTAAATGGGACATTTAGGAACATAATATTATCAAAAGTATCACTTTGCTCTGAGAACTACCAATTTCAAATTGCATAAAAGAAAAATATAATAGACTAAAACTCCCTAAGGTCATAAAATAATAAACCATATATATATATATAATGTAGGTAATATTATTACTTACTGCTTTTTCTAAGATCATTATCTTTAATTGAAATTCTTGGCTATTTGACATTTATTCAAATTTGCATTCTAATATCATACTTTATACTAATTAATAATTCGGAAATTCATTTACATTTAATAGGTATCTTTACGTCACCCATACCGGTTAAAAATATCCTAAATTAATTAATTATTAATACTAAGTCAAAAAATATGTCGTATGTACCACATATAAAAGAATGGTTCATTTTTAATTATTATTTTTTAGATAATAAGTTTGGTATTTATTTGTATGTTACTTTACAGTAGAGCATGTAATATTGAAGAATGATATACATTAAATAATAGTAAAACTGTAAGCAATAATACATATTAATTTAAATAATTAATCAATATATCTTCAATTAATTTAATTAATTATTTACAATTAAGCAAATTACATACAGGCCGCGGAAGGTAAAAACGTCTGAAGGAAAAAGCTTATGTCCAGCAGTGAACTTTCAGTGTAGGCTTTCTGCAAATAAACAGACTCGGCGTGTGCTCTACATGCTGGTGATAACAACACCTAATCTCTAACTATACTTTTTCAATATGTTTAATGCTTTTGTCTATTTGTTCTTGTTAAGTAGTTTTACATCTACGAATAATTCTCTATTCGTAGTTTTACATAAATACATACATAGATATAATCACGTCTTTATCCCATACGGGGTAGACAGAGCCTAAAGCCATAAGACCCTAGGCCACGTTTAGCATAATGGTAGTTGAAACAGGAAATCAATAGTGATGGGTTGCTAGCCGCATCGCCTATGTCATGATTTCCCCATTCGGCGATTCCCTCAGACGACTTTTACGGCTTGCGCGGGAAGAGAAGCAGCTGGTACATTCAATGTTTTTCTTTTTCTCCCAGACCAGCATGGAAGAGTTTACACTTCTTTATTATCCATAAAATATATGTCCTTCTATTAAAATTATTTATCAAAACTTTGACAAGGTGTAGTATAGGTAAATAGCATAGTAATACGAGTAACTGAGTTAATTTCTTTATTCCTTCCAGATGTAAAGCTTTACGGGGAAGTTACCAGAAGATGTTAAATGAGTTAACTGAAGAGGATGAAGTCGAATGCGTTTCAGATGCTTCCATAGGAACGAGCACGGTCACAATTTTTCTGATTTAAAAAAAAATAAGTTCTTAATATTGCACTTTCATATTATTTATAAGGGAACTTGAGATCAAAGGATAATTACTCAGAAATGCCAAGTTGCCCAATTTTGCAATGTTGTTAGTATTATGAGCTCGGTACTTGTAGCAAAAACAAATCACCAAGATCTGCATTAAGGACTTAATTCTTAAATATTTATATAAATAGGTACCAAAACTTTATAAAACAATTAATTGCCTCAAAAATCTAGAAAGGTACAAAAAAGGAAACATTCTAGGTTTCTTTTGAAGCGATATTGTAAGCGCGAAATTAATTAATATGGCTAATGGTTTCAAATTAGTACTGCCTGATTTGATTTAGCTAGTTCAATATCCAATCATGTCAGATTTTCCTGACTAGTATTTCGAGGTTATATTGATTCGCATTTTAAGGAATTTTGGCACTTTTTGCACAATATACAAACAGGTAACACTTCGCATGAAATAATTTCGAAATATACTTGATAGGCTACTTGGCTTATATCAATTTTGATGCAACAAATGTTCATTTCTTACTTTCTATTTCCAAAAAATATCGATTTCCGGTTAGCAAAATGCTAGATGACAGAATAATTTCAATATCTATAATTAACTAAAAATTCTAAACTGTTAAAACGCGGGCCGGTCATTATCCGCCTTGATGTGACTGAAGCGGTGTGGAGAATGGTCAGTTAATACGTTAGCGGATGCACGACGTCTATAGCAAACGTTATAACAAATTATTTTTGAATTCTGTGATTCATCCAAAGCCGGTGATTCTAATGATTTTCTTTGACAACACTGTGGAATCGCATATGACTTTCATGCAAATCGGTGTTTTTTTTTAGCAAGAATCAGGTTTCAATAATAGCACCTTACACACCAATGACGACACAAAACTGCAAAAATGGCTGACACTGTTTTCGATAGTATTTTCAGTGAACTTTTCAAATTAAGTGTTACTGTTTTAGAGGGCCCGGTTTAAAAAAAAAAATCTAAACGAAAAGAAAAAAAAATATTTTAAACAAAAACAAAATACAAGTAGCCTATTGCTTCACAGAGCGTATCGTATACTTAGACTTAATTTTAGGTTGAAGCCAGAACTTACCTTAATAAGTGCTGATTTAACCTATAACTAAATATTGATAATTCGCGTTTTGTAATATAGACGAATTATGCTTCAGGTATGGGTATATCTGGCAGCTGTAAAACAATACTGTGGCCATCTTGTAACCATACACAGTGAACATATGACATATGAGGGCCGATATCTCCACGAGGTAATAAATTTTATCGTTCATTATTTTACATTCAGTAAGTATTTATATCCCCACATTTCCTCCCTTTTTAAAGTAAGCACCAGTGATTCTTATTATGCTGTTGATGCCTCTCTTACTATAAAGGTTTGCGATTGCTTCGTCTTGTCTTGGACTCGGCGGAACAGTTCAGTTGAGCCCACTATACCAATCTCGAGTGTTCCATAGCCATGAAATTGTGGTATGACTTGATAGACCAGTGATTTGTATGTATTCTCAAAGAATATACAAAGATCTAATAAAGTTAATAATAGAATTAATCATGAAAATAAGTGCAAATGATGAGTATTTTCTCTATAGGTAATTCTGAATGTACCTACCGAAGAAAATAAAAAGGATGATCATAAACCAGTGATTCTCATAGAAGCTGGTCAAGAGGGTGGCATTGAGCCGGTCGCCTTTGCTTTATATCTTATAGAACAGCTAGTCGCCTGCAGAGAAAACCATGAAATGTTAAAGACAGTGAAATGGGTCATTTTGCCTTGTACTAACCCTGATGCGTTGGAATATGGCAGATGGGTGAGTAAATTTGTGTCACTAAAAACTACTTACTTATAAAATATGAGGATTCCTTCACAAAAAAAATATATGGGAAAGTTAGTACCTACCTAGAATTTATTACTGGAACAGTGCGATTTACAGCAGTTAGCAAAAACTACGTTCTAAAACTATGAAGATGTACAAAAATAATAATATATTCTTCTTGCTATAGGCAAAGTAAGAGCAAGATTTGACAAATGAAATTTAAATAGTATTTTACGTAGCGTATAAGTATGACATTCACTTAATTAACAATTACTATATAAATATTAAATTATGAATTAAGTATGGGAAACTAATATAGAATTTAGAAACACAGTAAAAATGACATAAAAATCTCATAACCATTGTACAAAATTGTTATGGAGTAGAATAAACGGCTTATTTATTTTAATTTTATTTAGGTATAGGTATACTTCTTATTCTTTTTAACTTCGACCACTACTTGGCCTTTTCACCACGTAGCTAAACCTAGTTGAGAATGTTCAATAATTAGCTATAAATAATAGACTAGCCGACCTTGCTTTTGCGTGATTGCTTATTACTTACTACGCGAACATTGCTAAGTCATCAGGTATTTAGGAGTACCCATCGGCTCCTCCGACTGACTCCGAGTATGTATGATGAAATACATATAATAATATTCGCATTACTTTCCAACTTTCTAATAGGATAAAAATGTTTCTTTTTTTAATAAACTAATAAAATTGGATAAATTGAAATTATCTTAGTTGTTAATCCAGGTCTTATTCTGAATTTGATAAATCGATCGACAAAACGCGAAAGAGTAACTTAAGTAAGTAAGAATAATTCCCTTAGTCCCATTTCGTAGCTAGCTTCGAAATGGGAAATAAAAATCTTTATCTGCCACTGACTGTATTATGATTTATGATGTACATAGGAGATGGCTACGAAATGGTATTATTCTCTTCCCATTTCGAAGCTGGCTTCAAAATGGGAATAAAATGGTCCCATTTCGTAGCTGGCTTCGAAATGGGAAATAAAAATCCCATTTCGAAGCTCCGTTTTATACCCATTTTGAAGCCAGCTAAATCTAACTACGAATGGGACTAAGGGGAATAATTTTCTTTTGAAATAACTTACTTGAATAATTTTTTTATTGACAGTCAGAAGCTACGCAACAGAGAATATGGAGGAAGAACCGACGACTATTAGAAAGTCGGGGTTGCATCGGGGTTGATGTTAGTAGAAACTTTGACAGTAATTTCGGAGCATGTGAGAAAGTGGAAAACGGATTCTCTAGCGTTTACCCAGGACCAGCTCCAAGTACAGAAAATGAGACGGTTTTTATTAAGTATGTTTTAGAAAAGTACAAAAAGAACTTGAAAGCTTATGTGTCTCTACGGCGGGATGGACATGCTTTATTATATCCATACGGACACCTTCAAAATCTTCATAGAAACCCACAGCTAGAAGGAGCAGCTGCAGATATAACCGCCAAAGTGAACCAAAGATCTGGCTCCGTCCATATGTTTGCTAATACCAGCATCTATGAGTACGAAGGTAAGCCCCGATGCGGACACAGCGTCGACTTCGCTCACAGCTTGGGAATAGGTATGACTTTCGAGATGCGTGTCTTCCTTGGCTCAGAAAACCGTATCCTTTCCAAGTTCCAAACCTTGCCTCGGGGTTACGAGACCACGCTCAGAAACGGGTACTTCAATGGTATTAGGGAACTTTACAACATCGTGTTTAAAGATAAGCAGTACGCTAAAAATAAATTTTAGATTTTGTCGGTTCATAAAAGTGTTTCATTGCCAATGTAAGTGAGTAGAAAAGTGCTGTAGTTTGAAGTATGAATGACTATAAAAATATTGAATTGGGTCAAATCAAAATTGTGTATCAGTGCCGACGGCATCTATTAC
Organism: Apomyelois bistriatella; assembly: GCA_947044815.1. Taxonomy (NCBI): domain Eukaryota; kingdom Metazoa; phylum Arthropoda; class Insecta; order Lepidoptera; family Pyralidae; genus Apomyelois; species Apomyelois bistriatella. Next base: position 4,927,090 of record OX345705.1, read on the forward strand.
GATACAATATTTATTTAGTACATAATGGTATATCTACGTTGGAGGAGTCACTTTTCTACTTTTCGGTAGGATGTCGGTCATGCGCGCTGGTGGTGGTCGAGGGCGCCTGCGCCAGGGGTGGGGCCCGTGGCCGTTCAGCCCGCTGCCACTCTGTAGTCGGCCGCAGTGGCGGCGCCGCGCCTAGCGCTCAGCGCCTCTTCTTACTTCTGTCTTCCTAGTACCCTCCGATAACTCAGCCGCCACTCGCGGTCAAATACGAAACATTTATTTCCTTCGTTAATTCTTTTCGATTACGAATTTAATTTCCTGTTGACGATTTTTTTCTAGTGAGTTTATATTTTTGAGTTGGTTTTTTAAATAATATGGATAAAAGCTAAAAATGATTTAAATTGTTTTTATCATTAATTTTGTGTACAAAAAACTCATCGTCAACGACGCAGTCTGCGTGCTTGCGGGCAGTTACTTCTGAATGGTAAGTGAATTAAAAAAAAGTATATTGCAGCATTCGGGTCGGTGGATCAGCAGGTGGTGGGACGAAGTGGTAGAGTCCGCGTCGCCTGGATCGGCAGCATGTTCGATGGGCGGAAGGCGGACCCGGCGGCAACAGGTTGCAGGCGCTGTGCGAGGCTGGGAGCCGCCTCGAGCTCAATTCTATTAACTGCTAATAAACACCCCAGATAGCAGCCTTTCGCACTAATTACCAACCAGGGACTTATAATATTAAATTTCTCGCTTCGTTCAGCGAAAATTCCACTGAAATATTGCTGTTCTGCAGCCCGAAACGCGGGTGGAATAATGGAAACTGCTCCTTTTTCGGCGTTAGATTAATTGTGGGGGGTATCATATTTTTCGTCCCAGTAATTTTGTCTGATAAATATTTACAGCCATAATTATATCACTTTCGGTTAATTTATGAAATAAAAATGTAATTTACTCGCGTAATTCAGTTACACAAAAGTTTTGAACACATTTATCTAATAGTATATAATCTAGTATATGAAAACAAACTACTCGTTGTAAAGTCCACAATATTAATTACCCTTCTTTTTGGCTTCGCCGTAGTCGGGTAAAATATACTAAAATAAAATTTGTTTGTAATTTAAATAACATTCTACTCAATTGAACAAAAAATATAAGTGTTTGATAAATGATCATAAGATTAGTATTTTTTTCCTGTACAGTACTTTTAGCAAATTATACAAAAATATATTAATAAAGTTTAATCGATCCTTAAATAAAATAATAAATGTTTGCGTGCAGTATGATTTGTAAAGCTTTTTCATGTGCCATGTAGGTCAAGGTTAAAGTGAATGCTCTTGACTTGGCTTATTATTCAAAATCAAAAAAAAAGGAATTCATGAAAAAGGAATAAAATAATAAATGAAATGTTATAAATTGATTAGAATAAAAACAGAGTACCTATGTCTCTCTCTCAACCTTGTCTTCTTAGTGTTTTGCCAGTTTCATTTTTAGCTGATTGATTAAATTGTAAGTCGGATTCTCTCTCACTCCCTCATTTAAGCGCTTTCCCGGTTGCATCATCAGCTGCTTCAGAGTTTGAATTTGATTTTGAATACGTTTACTAGAGTCGTTACCAACTTGAAGACATGGAAACGGTAGAGGACGCGGGGTTTGACGTCAGATCACGAGAGATGGTTTTAAAAAGTCATATAACCCCTGGGCAAGTTTTATTAACCTTATACACATCATCATCGTTGCGAGTAGGCGTCACGGTCAATCGACCATGCACATCCTGGTGTCAGAGTACTTCGGAACCGCCTCTCGGCCTCTGACGTGGTTCCTTTAACGACTACCAAATGGCAGCCGGGACCAACGGCTTAACGTGCCATCCGAAGTACGGAATCATCTTTATTATCAGACAATGAGGTGATTCAAGCCTGCAATGTCCTAACCAAACTGAAAAAAACTAAAGAAAGTATGCTTCCCGTGGGAATCGAACCCACTTACCGGGGGCCTACAGGCAAACGCCTTAACCACTGGACCACGGAGGCAGTCAACCTTGTAATACTACAAATATAGGACAACAGTGGCAGTGCCCCATTTTTGAAACAGTGATACCAGATCATGATAGTACCTTCCTACACATTGTGCAGGGTCAATTGCTTTATAACCACATGACAAAAACCAGCCAGACTACGGGGTTATGCCTGGGAAACCGCGGCTCCAACGATGTCTTGTCGGAGGTTGTATATATCGCTCCATTCCGTAGAAACTTTGCAATCGCGATTTAGACTTTCATAGTAATTTGCCGTCGTGTACGCAGTTCTGAGATTCTTGCTATTAAGGCCATCTGCGGTGCGTCTTTGTAGATATTGTTGTGGCGCTAGTGTCGCCACAAACGTTAAATAAACCGTTACAACGGAAAATTTAAAATTATAAGCTCTCAATATATTTGACGTTTCTGGCCTACGTATTCCAGTTAATCAAACTACTGTTCCAAATTTGATAAAATTTCTAGTAAGTAAATTAAAAGAATGCCTTTTTAGAACAACTCTTTTTTGTTCGAATTACAAATTAAGAAGACATGATTCAGGAAGACATAAAAAGACATATACAAACAGATTGAGAACCTTCTTTTTGGAAGTCGGAAAATGCACACACCTTTGACAATAGAAACTTAAGTACGTTCAAACATAAAATTTAAATCACTAACGAAAATGGTCTAAAATCGACCACCGGCTAACCACCAGTATAATTAAATACCCAAATTCATACGCACATAATGGCATCAGATAGGACACTTGTGTGGGCAAAAGTTTGAAGTGACAGATAACAGTATCGATCGTGCCCATTGCAGGAGACCGTATCACCTGCGATAGCGCGGCATGCGGGTGATTACCCCTCCAAACACCCACATTACTACAAGACTCGATGCCTAATATACCACTTTACGTATACTGAATTTATATAAGACAAACTTACTATTTAAAAAAAAACATACACCTAAAATATTTTTTTCATAAAATATCAATTTTAATATATAAGCATTTTTGAAATCGTCTTCATTTTGATACGTCACGATTCGATTGATCAATATTTTTTTCAGTTTGCCATTTATTGCGCTTAATTCCCTATTTTTTTTTTATGTTGATGTCACATAGCCTATGTCGCTTGGAAAAATAAAGAAACTCAAACACATTAATAAATCCTGAAATGAACACTCTATTTCGATCAATCTTCGATCAATCATATAAAAAATAAGACTCTATTTTTGGTCAGTCGTGGAAAAATTAGTTGAATTATTTTGAATTTTAACAAAAGCTGCGGGTAATTAGATTGATCCGAGCTCTATTGTCGACCTCTCTTTACTTAACAAAGGCTTACTAGTTTTGTTATTTAGGTGCTTTTTATACATCAGTCAAATTTAAAAAGTAATTGAGAACAGACAAGGAAACATGTTGGGACACTTGATACGACACGATGATTTAATGAAGAACATCATTGAAAAAAGCTAAAAGGAATAAGGGGTTCAGGTAGACCAAGGCATAGTTATATGAATCAGATAAAGGAGAAAACAAACGTCGTGTCGTATCAAGAACTAAAGGAACTGGCAAATGATAGACAAATATGGAAGGAACTCAGAAGTACCTAAGGCGAAAAAAAATCTTCAATGGCCTTCCGATATGCCTTTATTAAATCATTCATAGAACAGGACACCGAGGACACGATTGGGTACTCCCACAGCGACACTTGTCGTACATTTATTTGTAGGCAAATATACATACCACTTATTAAAAAGCCTTTGGACGCCTCTACAGTATCAATAGAGTTAAGCGCACGCATCTTCGATCCTGAAGAAATTCTTTATGCCTTTTGGTTGCTCGATAATTTGTTTAATTACTATGAAAAGCATATCATCAAGCGTTGCCATTCAAATCCTTCAGTTTTTCTTTTACCAGTAAAAACGGGAAATTAAAGAACTTGAATTCTACTTTTAAAAAAATGTAACACTTAGATGGATTTTACACCCAAATTTTGGGTCCTATTCTTTAAACAAAAAAGTACTTGCGCTAGCGATTGAAACTTTGGTAAAAAGGTGGTTTACAAGCGTTGTGAAACATAAGTTCACATTAAATTATTACTGAAGGAAATATTGTACATATTTGTACCGAGCTTGTTGGTTAGGAATTTAATTCGAGTAGTTACAATAGGTGGGTAGGTTACTTGCCGACCCATTCCTGAGATATACTTCAAAGGAACCGGGGTCTGATATTAATATAAACTGCGATAAGTTTTAATCATTTATGATCCATTTATTCTTCAACTTGATATTTAATACTTAATAAAGTTTTAATAATTTTCATATTACTATCCATTACACCGATTAATGTTTTATGTTATGGTAAAAACTGTTTTATTCACCCTAACAACAAACTTTACTTAAAACCACGTTTAGTTAATGTCTTGTCGTTGTTATTTTTTACAGTAAGTACATCAGTTACCACATGTTTAAAAAGTCTAGCTGATCTTTGGGTAGGTAGAAAATCAAAGTGCAAACCATTTAAAAAGTGTATATAGATATGACTAACATATATAGCTACCTTAGCTTGTTTCACTAACGCTGATAAAGTACATAATATTTGTAAGTTAAAAAATATCGAGATAAGCAAGTGCAATCAAGCTCATTTGTATATTATAAATGCACAATCAATTACTTTATTGATTGCGCATTTTCTTAGTTAGTTTAAAATTTAATTTTTAAATCGGTAGACGTAGAGGCATTAGCTGATTATCAAAATTGAGGGTTAAAATGAAATCTGAAGCACAGTAGCGGTTACATCTGAAAGAATGTAATTATATTGGGCCGTGGAGATATATGATTTGAGTTGAAAATAAAATATAATAAAAAATTGTAAAATATTGATTATTTAACAAAAGAGTGTGACATAAAGCGTTCATTTCACGAGCCAAAACCTGAAGTTCAGAAGCCAGACAAACAGCAAGTTCATTTTAAATGAAGTTAGAGGATATTGGATTTCTAACTCTGAAGCACCTACAAATTCCACACGGCCAATTTAGTATTAAAGCGTGGGTTACACTGCAAGCTAAGCTTTCTTTGCTATAAGCTAAATAATAAACAGCAAACTCCTATAGTTTGCTATTTTGTCTATTCCACATTTATCTATAGAAAGTAGATTTTCTAAATATTTGATAATTTCACAATAAATATATTATACCTTTTTTTATTTTATTTATTTATTTATATTTTTTATAAGTATTGAATGACATTACAATTGGCGGACTTTATGCTATTATCTACCAGTCAAGCAAATAATCATACCTTTACAAAAATAATAAATTATGTAACAAGTCCTTACTCCTTCGCTTAAAATACATTAGTTGAGTAGAACTACTAAATTACACAGTAAAAATCAATCATATCAAAGCTTTTTTCTCCGTTTACTTTACAAAAAGCTTTTAATTGCGTTTGTAAACCTAATAATTGACTTTTGACAATCGACACTAAATAATGGGAAAATAAATATTATTAATAATATTTTAAATAGAATTAATAGTGAAATTATTTGTCAAAATTGCTAATGTTGTTGACAATCGATATTATACCTCGATAAATAAAAGACACATTTATGTTGTTCGCATTGTAAACTTAGTAAAGCGTAGCTAGCGCTGTGTCCTAAGCCTAAAGGTGGTCGTTTCAAGCGAACCGTAGCAGTATTAAAATTTTGAAGCGCTCGAACTTGCCGCCTTTTAGTGTTCATTACGGCGGAAAGTTGGTAAAATTCATACAAGTCTAAGTTCTAATGAACACCGGGCGGTAAAGTTGAGCGGTATCGCTCACATACGGAACCCTTTCTATCACGAACAGTGTATCAAGATTTAGTTTGTATCAGAATAAGAAAGATTTAATATATATAACCCTAACTAATAGAACAAAAGAGGTTTTCGGAGTAACACTACTCAATAGTGAAAAACCATTAAAGGCGACTTTATTTCCTTGAATCTCTTGCCGATAATTGACGGGCTCATGTTGCCAGTCATCATTTCCTTATTTTTTTTCTACTTAGGACAACTCTACATAATTACGTTATAAGTGTATTTAGTTTATTTTGCTTTCATTCTCTATATTAGCTTAATTTCAACTCATATATATATTATTGGCCAGTTACCGATAAATAGTCAATATCAGTCTAAAAAAATTGCAGATACATATAGTATGATGCTAAGAGCATTCTCTACCAGTTAACCATTGGGAGAAACAAAAGAATCTGTGCAGCGCAACAGTTACAGGGGAAATTACTTAAAAATACAAATTATTGTAATGTTAAAGAAATCGATATAATGGAACGTTAAAATGCCTTAAAACAATGAGTTTACACATACAGAATTAGAAGAGAATAAAATCAAATTCAATTAAAGTCAGTTGGAAGTTTAAATCGTCGAGTAGAGATGTGTGCTGGCGACGCACACCCCTGGGACTTGTCGAACTCCGGCTGGAGCCACTCGAAACTAATTTCACTTGAAAACCCGCCGAAATTCGTTTTTGGTAAACACTGCAGTGCTCTCGAAATAATAGAGTTGGAAAGAGTTTGAAAGTTGCGTTTAAGGCTTTTAGACATATCGCATTAGAGTGTTTGTAAGTTTTTGATCGGTACTTTATAGTTTACTAGCGGCCCGCCCTGGCTTCGTATGGGTGCATATTATGAGTTGTACTCACATAAAAATCTACCTCTTGAATCATTCCATCTATTAAAAAAACCGCATCAAAATCCGTTTCGTAGTTTAGAAGATTTAAATCTTCATACATCATACATAGAGACAGACAGCGTAAAGTGACTTTGTTTTATACTATTATACTATGTAAAGAAGCGTTAGTTATTTAGTTACAAGGCAATATTTTTGTCGAGAAAGTTGGAGTTGGCTTAAATTATTTTAAGTTATTTGTAGCATTTTCTACGTGTTAGGGAACCTAAACATAAAAAGTATAGATACAAATCATACAATAATCTCTATTCCATCGAGTTATAAAAAGACCAAGCACTAACCAAGCCTGAGATTAACTTAAGTAATAACTTAAAATGCGTTTAGGTACTTGGCGGTAAAACTAAGCTTAAACTGCCACTATATCCCAAGAAGCATTTTCTTCCAACTAAATTAATAATTCCGAAACAAGCTTATTATAAATCGACGAAATCCCCGCAAAACAATAAGAAAGGTTCAGCAGACATTGCTGTTATTCTAAGTGGATTAGGGCCAGCATTTCAGTTCTTAATCTAGACCCACCATTACGTCTGACAGGGCTTACCGTGGCTGCACTTTGTAGCTTCTTACAACTAGCTATTTTTCTATTAGATTTTATGAGTACTTAAATAAAATGTCATATTTTCCGCTCGTCTTGACAGAAGATTTGCTGGCATTGCTGCAGTTAAATATCTAATAAATATTAAAGATTTTATATGACCTATAACTTGCGTTTTTCACTTTCCTGACTTTAAAACTGTTTATTTGTTTATCAATTATATCCAATCAATTCATCTGATGTAACATAAACATTATAATGAAAAATACAATCATTTGACATAACTCCGGTACCCCTAACGCACACGTTTCATGATAAGGTGAAATAAAGCGGTAACCACGGGGGAAATAATAAAGGCGAAACAACAGTTCTCAATTCCGCGCGATTAATTCATCAAGAGTTGTCGAAGTATCGCGACCCGCCCAGCAAACATACAACGTAAACTCATTAGATAAATGACGAGTTTAGAAAACAGCGGATCGGTCGAGCGAGACTTAGAACACAAAATAAAACGTACAGATGGATAACTTATGTACGTATTTATTGATTACAACCCATGATGATACGAGTTCAATAAAGAAGCAAGTTGTGATGAACCTTCATTTGTTTAAGACACAATTTTACACAGAAAACATTTCACAGTAGTTACATCAAAACCGCCTTTGTATTTCAATCATAAATGATGTCATAAATTTTGACATCAGACTTGATCCGGCTTTGAATTAAGCTTAACAGCTTCTAAAAGATTAGATGCAATTGCAAAATGTAGATTAAATATGCTCGTTTGATTTATACCCGAGAGCTGTCTGAAATAGCTTGATGACCATTTAATCCACTGTTGAAATATTTAACACTTTTTATAATTTATATTGTTGCAAGTTATAATTATAAAATTTTGTAAATTTTCTTGAATTACGAGCTAAATGAGCTAAGTTCAGAGTGTACTCTCCTTTCCACTTAGCAATTTCTTGAGAGGATATATCTTCAGCCGATTGCTTCGGAGTCCATGGTCTACTTTCCTGGTTTTTTTATCCTCTTCGTATATATATGTTTGTATATGTATTTAGGTTGTAAGACTATTTACCAAGGCGAGGTTAAAACAAAACTGTTTTTGGGTTAAGCCCTACGGAACATGGCCAGACATTTGTTCTCTATGTAAAAAGCCGATTTTCGTAGATTTTCCAGTGACAACTCTGTTTTCTCATTATTTTGTGGTCAGACGGTATCGATGATTGATCGAGTTTGCCGACTCGATTGAGGGGGAACTTGCTCATAAGAAAATATCGGCGCAAGTCGGTGTCGAATTACCCATTTATTCACTTACGTCGAGTGTGTTTGAGTTGCGACGCGATATATGGGAGTAATAAATTAGTCGTGAGGTTTCGGGTGTCGTGTCAATTTGATTGGGTTTTTCTCGTTTTCCTTTTTTAATCCTTCTGCCATTAAATTTCAAAAACGCCATTGTAACTATTTGTGTTATATTCATTGCTGTAAATGTTATAGTTCTTTAACTAATAAAAAATATCAGATTTTCAAACTTAAATCAGAAGCGTTGAATTTATTCAACAAATCGTGAAGCAATGTTGTCAAAATACATTACCTTAAAACCGCTTTTTACAAACTATTCGAAATTTTAAATCTCGCGCTATTTCGAACGGTTGTCCGCGCGACCTACTGACCCACTTCCGCGGGACCACCCCACCTGAGTGCCGGCTTTTAATTGGTCGGTTGTTTCAGCGTCCACTTACAGTCAACCTATCGCTGCGCTTCTCGTTTTCAAATACATTAAAATAAACTTAAGTTTACAATATTCATATTAAAATAATTCTGATTCCACATTAACTAATTTATACATTTATAATCTTTATTTTTTTTTTATTAATGTAGTATACATACCAAAATAAAATAAGTATAAAATAATTAAATATTTTAAGCTAGGATTACACAGTATGAGCTTAATTTACCAATATAGTTTGTGCATATTTGTTGAGAGTTTATTGAGGCTTTACATTAACAAGTTAAGGCATATGAATGGTAAAACGAACTAAACTAGGTATCACTTACAAATAATTTTCCTACAAATAAATCAGGAACAAGAAATTACATAACTGTTAATTTCGTGATATGAGACCCGAGTAAGATCCAAGAACAAGCTAATGAATGACGTAAAGTAAAATAATTTTAGGACAACTAAAAAAAAATAACTTATTTGACGTTTTGTATATAAGACTGACAAGTTAATTGTCAGTCTAATTTCACCGTATAACAAGCTTCAAAGTTCAAGTCTTTAAACACTTTCGCGGACAGCAAACTAGATAACAAAAAAAGTTAATTGTTATCTACGTCGAGAGGCGTTACTGTCAGCAAAAGGGTTGTTATTTGTAAAAATTGTGAACAAAACGGTCCGCCTCATAATTTATGTTACCAAAAAAGACAGGTGGCTGAAAAACGTCATCATATTCGGATCCCTTCGCCTTATTTACGAGATGTTCGTGGATCGGAATCGACATGGCATCGCATCACGTGCCATGTCGCCCGGGGCACTTCAAAAACATTCATATTTTTGTTGGATACGGAACGGGAACTAACATCAAGGTGCTTCGGAAGGGTGAGCACTCTACCTGCATAGCAGAGTATATTTGTGGATGAAAAAAATATAACAAATCCTTTATGCTAGAGAGAAAAACAGATATGGGTGCATAACTAAAAATTTATGTTAGAAATAGGCTTGTAGTTTTTGGATAGACGAAATATGGACAAAGACATTTTTTGCTAGATTTTTTTGTAGTTTGTTCACTAAAAACCGCACACATTTATTAGTAGAAAGAAAATTGAAAGGTTTTCACCAATCGCGCCTGTATGTGTCGTCACAAAAAGTGTTTATTTTTTTCTTGAAATAAATTAATTCAATAGGTACATAAGATGACTTTGGTAGTACCCGAATAACATTTTATTCAATATTTTTTTAATTCGCCCACAAAAAGTACAGTAGGAGGCAGATAATAGTGACCTTACTTTTCATAATAACAGGGGGGTCAGCTTTATCTGCTTTCGACGCACCGAAAAAAATAGAATAGCTACAAATTAAAAAAACACTTCATAAAAGTCAGAAATAATAACAAAAAAAAATAATAATAAAAAAACATATTAAGTAATGATGAGAGTTAGTACATATAACTTGTTTTAATAAAATAAACCATTATTTCGTACAATAAAATATCATCCCTTTATTACTTATCTCAATATCCAAGTACCCAATTACATTTAATAAACAGAGTCCCCCGAACTATAACCGGTATATTATGTCAAGAATGCCAGCCTCATAATGCGGTATGAACAATACGTTTTTACCCTAAAAGTGGGGTAAACTTACGTTCGGTCGGGAGACTTTGCCTACCCACTTATAATGGAGAACTACTTGAAAAAAGTCAAGGGGCATAAAAATCTATTTCGTATCTTCTGCGCACTACTCCATATTTGTTTAATAATATAGTACCTATATACGTAGGTATTATAGGCACAGCGAACAGGAGGGCCATACGATCCATACTAATATTATAAATGCGATCTCTTCACGGCTAAACTGCTGGACCGATTGTGATGAAATTTGGTAGGGATGTAGTTAACGATCTGAGGTCAAACATAGGCTACTTTTGGGCGCGATATAACCGAGTCCCACGCGGGGCGGAGCCGCGGGGAACAGCTAGTAAATAAATAAATAGGCAGGTAAGTATGTACACATCATATTTAGCACTCAAACAATTTAAATGGTCAATTAAATAATAACTAGAAACTAAAATGAAATGACAACAACTAAATTACAGTATCCAGATCCTGGGTTTGATCCTGGGTCAGGTCAAGATGAAAAATTATCTTTTTCTTATTAGCCTGGGTCTTGGATTTTGTAATAATTAATAAACGAAATGAAATCATAAATAATTTAATTTAAAAATAAATAAATACTTTTGATCGTATTAAAAAAAAACAATTTACTGAAACTAATATTGCTACAAAGTAGCCATTTCGTAGTCAACTGAGTAGAAGCTTACACATCCGGGTCTCACGGAGGACCGGAAATAGAGCCCAGAACGGAATCCGGCTGGCAGTGAGCTGTATCAGATATAAACGACAATTGATTTTGATTGTTTCTTTCAGTTTTAGAACATACAAAAATAGGTAAATAAAAGTTGATTTGACCCGCAATAGTTATGATGTCAGAGGTAAAATATATTTTGTCCAGTTAAACCAATAAGAGGTAGAATATATAGAGCTAGTTAAAAAGTAGTACTTTACTTGTACTAATGGTCTCAATTCTATTTTATGTTATCCTGAATATGTATTTCTGTTCAATAATATGAATAAATAAATAGTTAAACTAAAACATGCTAAGACTACCTTGCTACTTCTATACTTATCACTCTCTGATTAATTAATTAAATAATATAAGAATAAACACCCAACGAGCGGGGTGACGCGAACCTTATTCAAAATTTAAATTTACCTCGTAAAATCAAACGTCAATCTGCCAAGTTTAAAAGCTGTGAAATAATTCAAAAGAGCACTCGTTAAAGCCGCGAGAATTCGCCGCGCTTTATCACCTGAACTCAGCCGGTTTATAGCAGATCTGGGAAATGCGCTGGCATCGTAAACTGTCTTCATAAACGCGTACTTCCGCTGACATAGAAAATAGTTTAGAGGCTGTCTATGCGTTACAGACACTGTTTATCTCCACTTTAACTGCTAGATAGCACTCCACAAATCTGAAGGATAAAACTTTATTTCGGGGTGTCTTTATGGGATCGTTTCTCGAAAACTTTTGTTTAATGAGAATAGCAATTAAAAGTTGCTAGCTTTTTGCATTGATTGTCGTGTTCGTGTTCGACGTGTAATTATACTTTGTTTTATGGTTGCAATGACCTGTCTGAGTTTGTTTGTTTTCAATCTTGAATTCTCGCTAAATTTAAAGGAAAGTCTAAAAAATTTAACACCAAATCTACTATGGAACTCAAGTATATAATATCTTCTTGTAAAGAAATATCTTTATCTTAATTATGAATAATAACTGCCTCTTAATAAACTATACAGGATAAAACAATACGTGTAGTTTTTAGATTATTATCTAATATTTACAACATCAACAAACAAATATTTATTTAGAAGAAAACAAATTCTTTCAAGTTTTTATTGCGATCTTTAATGTTTGAAAACATTCTAAGTACCAATATGAGTTTATTCCCTCAACAAAACTCATTAATCGCACTTTCTAACTCACTAAACCTTTATACCTCTAACCAAATCAGCTTATTGCTATAGAGCAGACATCTCGATTATAGGACAGGGTGAGTATAAATATATAAATATTTCGTAAGCCGAATGGGGGTAGGAGTTAGCTGGTTTTAAAACCTACCACTACTTAAATATCCTGAATTCAAGTCTTTACATCCGACATAATCTAAACAAAATTTCGCTTATATATTTACAACACATGAAAAAAAATGTAGAGCAAAAATGTAATAGCTTTTGCTATTGCACACGAAATTTAAGCATAGAAATTAGCCTTTGTGTTAATCGAATCTTACAAGTTTTATATATTTTCGATAAGATTCACAATCACAACACTTGTGCACACATCGAACGCTGGAATGTCAATTCTGTATTTTGCATATCTCTGCTCGATACGAGTAGCGAAATATCGATAAAATCGGCAATATCGACATTCACCTCCCCCTTTAGAAATACTCTTATTGTACAATAAAAATGTTATGAGCTAACTGTATTCAATGAACAGGGTTGGTTATTGAAATCGGCGTTTTGGTAAAGTAGCCTTTCTTATGGAGCGGGAAAAGTAAGGGAGTTTTGTCTGCAGCCTTTGTTGCCCCTCTGATTGCTTTTATGTTTTTTAAACGGACCACAATGGGGGAGATGCGGTATGCTGAATTTTCTTAAGCTTTTTAGTCGAGTTTTTATTGCGAGTAATATTTAGATCATTTTGTAAGAAATTTTAAATTAGAAAGGTTACTTAATAATTAGTAATGATATCGGTATTACATATCTCATGTGAATACTCTGTTCCTGACCGCTGTAGAATAGAGAAAGACGTGAGTGAGAGTTGACTTTTCTACCTGTAGGAAAACATGAGAATTAGCACCAATTATAATCACTCAGCTATACATTAATAAAAACCAATTAAGAAATTATTAGATAAAATATTATAAGAATCATCAATATTTCCTGTAAGTGACATGGTCAATCGACCATGTACACCCTGGTGTTAGTTGTTCGGAATGCAAAGATGTAAGTAAGGGACAGAGTTCAAAAATGAAGGGATGATAAACAACATCACATGAATTACAGTAATACCTGCGTTAATTGCTCCTTAAGAAATATGCTGTTCTGTTACTAGAAAGTTCAAAGTAAGTTTTTATACAAATAAAAGTATTTTTTAGATACACAAAAGTTATAAGTAAACCAGAAACTTTGTTTCAGCTTTATAAATTCAGTAGTTTTTGAGATTATGTTTACTATACGAATGAGTTACCTCGCCTTTATACGTACTTCTAGATTTAGCAATAAATATTTCAGATTAAAACAATCAAAAACTCAATCTTTACTGACGGTCTAAACTTAAAAAACCATATACCGCGGTAAGCTAGGATGCCTCCTGCAATACCCGAAAGGACGCGTAGGTACCAATTTCCCTGAAGTCAATATGTCGCGGGAGATGATTTATTTTTCCATAATTCCGACGGAGTGGCGCGCCCGCTGAATTCCCAAATAAATAATAAATACGTCAGAGGCGGTCTGGAGCTCACATCTTGCACTCACAGAATACCTATCTACCTACTTATAACTGACGATACGATATCATTTTACTTATTAAAAGTAGAATGCGTGTGAAATGTATCAATTTAATTTAGAATAATACCATTAACGTGCTATCCGCTCCGCATCTTTTTAGCGGATTTATCGTATACATCACTACATAGTATAAAACAAAGTCGTTTCCCGCTGCATATAAAAGAACAGATCCCTATGTATGCGTAAATCTTTAAAACTATGCAACGGATTTTCATGCGTTTTTTACTAGATTGAGCAATTTAAGAGGAAGGTTCATATGTCATACATGTACGGGTGAAATGCTATATAATACATAGCATTCCACCCAAGCGAAGCCGGGGCGGGTCGCTAGTATAATCGTTTTTCATTCAAAGCAACATTGGATAAGTAGCGGCCGCCCATGCCCGTAAGAACTCGAGGAAGTCAGTTTGTTAGTTGTCATTTTCTATTTATCACTATCACTACATAGTATAAAACAAAGTCGCTTTCTCTGTCCCTATGTATGCTTAAATCTTTAAAAATACGCAACGGATTTTGATACGTTTTTTTTTAATAGATAGAGTGATTCAAGGGGTAGGTTTTTATGCCCGCGCGAAGCTGGGGCGCGTCGTTAGTTAATCAATAAACTACATTTAGTTCAAAGGTTCAAGTTATTTGAGATTTTGTGTTTACTTTACATGAGTAGTGAATGAATAAGTGATAATTCGCTTTAGTATATAGAAATAGCAGGAAAATGGATCCTTGGCTATGGCTACGAATCAACCAGCTAAGGACTTTTAACGGAAAAAACATAATACCGATATGTTTGTACTCATAATTAATTTAAGTAGGTTAACACAGTATAAAAGTAGTAAAATAGCAGGCCCACATATAAGTTGATTTCTAATATGACAGATGTCTTTGCTCCAAACAAGTTTTTTATACTCAAGGGAAGTCCCATAAAATAGCTTAGATGAGGGTTCCTTGCACTCGCCAGGAAAATAGTATCACATATTTTTGTACAAGTCCGTTCTTGCGATCAAAAACTTCCGCATTTAAGTCGTTATTCGCCGCCACTGGCTCCCCAGGGACTTTATTGTGGAAATATTAAATTTTCGAACGCCAGAACTGAAAACTACGTGTATATTTGATCCGGACGTTCCAGTGACTTTTGTATTGAAGTTTATAATGTTTGAAATGTGTTATTTTTTACCCACCAAAGGGTTATGCTTTTCGAACTCATGTTGGGTATATTAAAATCAATAATTTACTTTATGGATTGCACTCTAAGGTCTCCGCTTAAACACGAACACTTAAAATAATATCTTTAAAACGTAAATACCAATGAGCACTAATAACAAAGAACCGTTCAGAGCTAAAATTATTACGACTGTCGAACATGCCAACATACGCATACACACAGTCTGAGCGCGGTCGCGCACGGTTGATGCAAAGCCCTATTGAATGCCACCGTGATGCCACCTAAGTCCGGCAGATCCCCCGCTAATGGTCATTGTGCTCTTTGTGAGCTCGCATCTATGCCTATCCATTGAATAACGAAAATTACACGCAGCGTACAGGGTATCGTGTACGGGTTTTCAAATTAAGCTTGAATTTTGCCTACTTTTGTAGGTTACTGGACTAAATAATGTGCTTGTATTCTGATGAAATACAAAATATTCTTAACAAGAATTTTAAACCAAAGGACAAAGGGCTGATTGAATGATTTGAAAATATTGTGAATCAGAAACAATTTTTAAATGCAACCTCAAAGATATATAAAAACAAAACTCTAACTATTTCACTATTTATGTCCATCAGGTCAAACGTTGTTAATACTTAACCTTTCGAAGCAAGTTTCAAATGCTAGTACGATCCACTTAATGTCGCGTGAATGAGAGAGCGACGTCGCTTAGCAATGTGCAAATTACGGCGTCCCATTTCCCGTAATTTGGGCATTCGCCTACCCGCATTTTGTGCGCAACAATTTGCACCGGACGCGCTCATTCGAAAACTGACTGCTGTCAGAGCAACACGTGTGTTTTACAACGCTCTGTATTTTATGTGATGGTCTAGTTTGTTTAATAGATAGTCCCTGCGTTTTGTGTGTTTAAATAGGATCTTGATTGAAATAATGCTGTAAATATAGTGTAAATTGAACATAGAATATAAAACAAAAAAGTTGGAAGAATATTTATTTATAATTATTAATATTGGAACATAAAACTAATAAATTTACTTCACTACATCACTATCATCACTACATAGTTTATAACAAAGTCGCTTTCTCTGTCCCTTTATCCCTATGTATGCTTAAATCTTTAAAACTACAAAACGGATTTTGATCCGTTTTTTTAATAGATAGAGTGATTCAAGAGGAAGATTTTTATACCCATGCAAAGCCGACGCGTGTCGCTAGTAAAATTTAAATACGAGTAGTCTGTCCTAATAAAAACCCTTCATTGTGTAAATTATTGGTCTTATAATCGTAATTCTTGTAAAAAATATATAGCAAAGCAAACAATGTGATCATAATATGGATATTATGATGAGAGAGTTTGTTTTCATTATAAGACTTCCTGCAAATCCTGATATAAAATACTATAATAACAGAAAAAAATCTTAATCATAAAAAATATTCTTTTATTTTTTTAATCTAATTGCGTTACCTTCGTTCTGTTACATTCTATTGAATGGGGAATATTAAACCACATCAAATAGATGTGTTAATTTTTCAAGATCATGAGATCCAACATTATATCAACGCCTATCCCTGACTTTTGGCTAGGAGAAACCACTAAAAATATTATAATAAAAATACTTTTTACAGTAATATTTAATCATTAACCATCATCTATCGTCGCTTCATCCAAAAGATGTCCCAAGACTAATACCCAGTTAGCTATCATATCCTACCTAAACAAATTGGATGGATATTTTTGCGATATTAAGTACCTAGGTTCATTTCTATACTCTCTTTTGTTTGTTTGTTGACGAAGCGACGAATTAAAGATTGTCAGCAGATTTATTACTCGCTCCAGTGAACTCGGCTTCCCTCGGGAGAATCGCATATTTATATATAAATAAAAGAAGCTGAGGTTCTAGGCTGATATCAAATTTTTGACAGATGTTGGGAAACTGGCAACTTTAAAATAACTTTCGAGATGACATTCTGATCTTATGGCTTTAAAAAATACGATTTTAGATGTTATGATGATATTTGTGTAGTTTTATATCTCCAGTAGAGTTTTATAACAATTTATTCTTAAACTTGATTTTACAATAATAATTTTATAACAATGAAAATGGGGGTTTTAATTAAAACACAGCTTAGTTAGTTCTGTATCAATTTATTAAAATAAGTATTTTAAAGATAAGATCATTGGCTAGATTAAATATTCGTTACTTATTTTGCTAACTGATGAATATATTGGTCATAACATAATGCTTTCAGTCAGTGTAGATGCACACACAAATATCACATTGTAATCATCCCGATTAATATAGGCTGTCATTCATTAGGTAATCTGACGACCTATTCATAACCGTCTTAGGAAAACACTATGTTACGCTAGAGGTTTAAATTAAGCAGTGAACGACTGAAATGGTGTTTTATTCGATAAAATGTAATATTAAAGAGGAAAAGTAAGTAAATCATACATAGTCCTGATCTGAAGAGACGATAATATAAATATCTTTTGATTATCTAAATACAAAATTATTATAAGCATGGCATTTCAAATAGACACTTGATCTATTCATAACAGTTGTAGGAAAACACTAAGTTACGCTAGAGGAATCTAGCAGTGAACGACTGAAATGGTGTTTAGGATTCGTTCGATAAAATGTAATATTAAAATGGAAATGTAAGTAAATCCTACATAGTCCTGATGTAAAGTGACAATAATATAAATTTCTATTGATTATCTAAAGATAAAATTATTATAGGCATGGCATTTCAAATAGACACTTGCGATATGTATCGTTGACTTCACGACAAGTTTCACCGCGTCACTAATAGGGTATTATGAAGTTCGGCTAAGAACTACCTACCTGAGGGTTCTTGAGGGTACCAGAAGGGTGGCTAAGGCGGCGGTTCAGGGTTACCACTTGTTTAATCGTAGCCGAACACCTCAGCTTTTTATATCAGATTTTTTTATATAAACATGTTATCTAGGGTTCTCAATCTGAATTATAATTATTAATGAGCCTTAAATAAAAATTCCCAAATGTTGTGTTGCTTTTAGCATTCAGTTCACATCAATTAATTTATATCAAATCATTTAGTCCTTGAATTTGTATAATTAACACCAATAGGCAGCTATTGTAATTTATAATATACTAGCTGTTTCCCGCGGCTCCGCCCGCGTGGGACTCGGTTATATCCTATATAGCCTATGTTTGACCTCAGGTCGTTAACTACATCCCTACCAAATTTCATTACAATCGGTGCAGCAGTTTAGCCGTGAAGAAGTGACAGACAGACAGACAGACTTTCGCATTTATAATATTAGTATGGATGTGCAATACGATTTAATGAATATAATTAAATAAAAGTAAGGTAAGCAATACAACTTACAACAAAAAATTTCTTATGTACCAAGTTTGATCTTCACATTTGCGGATTACATTTTAATTTATATTTAAAAATAAGGTCTTCCCGGAATTAAGTTTCCCTAAAAAGTGTTGCAATTGTATTCCATGTTTTACTTACTCTACCAAAGAATCTGAAATCGCGCTTGACCCCAGGCAAATTTCTTTTTTAATCTATGTACTCTACTAATTCTTATAGATGCATCGAAGCAAAAAAGCAGTGTTATACCTATCGTTTTTTGTAACCACAATTAAATTAATTTTGTGAACACAGGCAAACATATAAAAAATAATAATCAAGCTCTATGTCCGTCAATTGGCATACAAAATTATTAGTGCGAAAAACTACCAGAAAGGTACAGCCAATGCGGGAGAAGAACCAACCAACATTCAACCAGCAACCTCTTGAACTTTCAGATTTATGATTTAAGATATTAAATTAATAATTCCTCGTATTTAGAACAATATGCAGGTTAGAATTTACAGCGCTGGCAACCCTATTTAGATATAGAGGCAGGGGTGCGAGCGAGATTACAGATGCCAAGATAAGCCTCGAATTAGATACAGCGAATTTCGTATGATGTAAAGATATTAAGCGCCTTGTTCCGATCTTTACTTTGAGAATAAAATATTAAGTTTATTTTACAAAAACCTTTTAAGCGAGGTATTAGGGCTCTTTTAAGAACCGGGCCTTGTTTATATATTACAATTCATTTGATTATATAACTTTTATAGCTCATGTTTTTCTATTTAGCTATTGATTTAAAACGTAGGTCTAATTAAACATCGTTATAATTGTTAGTCATAATTGTTCATATATCTTATATGTATAGATTAAGTCCAATAAATATTTATTAAGTACGAGAAGATAATGAAAAATACACATACACTTAAAACTAATAACTGTTTAAAAAATACATTACTAATACATATTATACTTATAAACCTCTATAAATAAAAAAAAATATATATAATTTGTGAAAGCCTACTGTACTTATATTATTAACTTTTGCATTATTCTAAAACACAAGAGACGCGACTTGTTTCATGAAACTTGCGGAGAACCTTAGGCGGTGTAGGTAAAAATAAACCTCTTTTGGCATCTGCTGAAATCTTGAGATATAGTGAAATAGAGGTTACTTAATAAGTTGGACTGGATTAGAAAATCTGTTTTACTGGAAATTCAAGAGAGATGCCTTAATTTTTTTTTGATAACACGATTACGTCTAATTTTATGAATGTATTGCGATTGATAACTGGTTTTTGTTACTAAGTATGTATTTCAAATTAGTATAGTTCACTTGTTACAAAAATCTGTAAGTTCCAAATTTCTCGAAATCTTCAGTGGAAAGCCTCCCTTAGAGACAGCTGGGGGCGCCCTTCGTAGTGAACGCAAAAACCCATGTTCTTAAATCTCAATTACGGTTAAAACCGTGTCTCGGGTCGTGCACGTACTGAATTAAATTAATGGCCCCACATATTGCAACTTGCGGTGAAGAATTAATTGCTTCTTTTTCGGTCTTTTGTGCCAGGTTAAATGTTTTATTAGTATTGTTTAAGTGCGGCCGAATTGCTTTTTAGACTGGATTAACTGGTATTTCTTGTTTTTTATTTACCAAATTTTAGGGTAATAAATTTGACTTGAATTAATGATACTGCGATTTAATTTAACTTTTCTTTTGTCTTTGCTTAGAGCCTTATTATTCTAATACCAAACTCTTTTGTTATTCATGTCATGTTATTTTTTTTCCTGCATTATTTACCTGGGCTTAGACAATAGTTACAATCTCAAAATGTTAACGAATTACGACAAGAACAAAATGTATGGGATTGACATAAGATTGAGCACATTTACCGCAGCTTATGTCAATCCCATACATTTTTTTTGTTCATGTCGACATTTGTTAGCGTTTTGAAATTGTTACTTTAGCTAAGGCCCCTGATTAAATATTACAAAACTTCCATCGAACGTTTGCATACAACACGCTAACACTGATGACTTTGTACCGTATCAACAGTGAACTTAAACTATTTACCTTGACAAGTTTAGGACGCCGCATGCCACCAGCGCATTACATTAAAACAGGATAATCTGTGCTTCAGTCGCATTTTCGGCAAATCCAAGGATGGTGTTGCCATGACGACGGGCCCTCAAACCCCAGCGAAGAGTCAAAGTAATGCGAAATAATGATGAGATGAAATATTGTACAGCTGACTGTACGCGTGACGCTTATTTATGATTTTCTTTTTAGTGATAATATGTTTCAAAACTATACTGTGTGTAAAATATACGCAATTCAAAAGTGGATTTTTTGATTGAAAATAATTACTTAAAACTTTTTTCTTTTTTATGGAAAACGCCAAAAACTCTATGGAAACGGTAAAAGTGGCTATCTATAAACAGATTTATATCAGTAGCTTACTAAGATATGAAGTGGTGATTTCTTTCCGTGAAAGTCGTTATAGGGAACTAAAGGATCTAGGTTTTTGCACTGACCATCTGATCTAACTAAGGGATTATTTCAAACAATCAGAATGATCAAAAATAGTAGCAGTGCACGCGGTTTCGACTTTTATAACCTTTCCCAATAATTAAACCGTAAATGTAACTTATCTCTTCAAAAATAATTTTGGAGAAAAACTTCCTTAAGGAAAAAACATTGAACTCGCGACAACTTACCAGGCTACCGTATCTAACCAACACCTCAAAATATACAGTTATACACATAATTTTTGCACTTCTGTCGGCACTCCCGAAGTGCCACTATTTTTTATTTAAATCTCCGTGGTAATTCTAAAGTTATAGTTTCAAACAATCTCTTAAACATTATTATATTAGTTAGTCAGTAAGTATCTATAGATATAGAGAAATCAGTAATTGCATATTGTGTCTTAAATTCCTGCATTGCGGTTCAATGGTTTACATTCCAATGCAAATAGAATAATTAATTAGTGTACCACTTAGTTTATTATTATTAAAAATATTATATAATCCTTTTTTATTAATAAAACAGACATAAGTAACAACATTTTGGCATGGCAACATTTTTATTTTAACAAGCAGAGTGACTTCAAATGACCTATGTGCGTCAGAGCCCATCGTTAGTTCCTCTATCATTTAATGCATGGTCTTGGTATTTGGTTAACCTGAGCTCTGATTATAGGCATTTTCGCTATTTAACACTATTGTTTCACAAGTAAACAACACATAAAAATGGCATAAAGACTTATGCTTCTAAAATTAAGTCCGAACCAGTCAACATTAAGTGTTATTATTTCTCTATTTTAAAAAAAAATGTTATATCAAAAATTTTCGGTCCAAACGTTTAACAGCAGCAGAGAATGCCTTATGGCATTAAGTTTACCTATTATATATTTTAAGTGCAATAAAGTTAAAATAAATAAATTACGCTTTTTTGTATAAGTAAGTATATACAAAATTTAACATAAGAAGAATGGATTGAAATACAATTAATAAATAGGCTTAATAAAAAAATGTTAAAATAATACCAAAATTCGATTACTACAACGAGCAAATAAATATCCTGAACTCGTTTACATAACGTATGGGCGCATTTTAAAGGCCTTATTACCGTGTCGACTCCATCCGAGGTATCGGATAGTGCTTTACCGATAATACCGTATCGATTTTCACTTCTTTTGTATACTTTTTGACATTTTGTCAATGATGATTTATAGCCCGTTATTTAAGAAAATGGGCTGAAAACCATGGGCTCCGAGGCAACCGGCTGAGGATGCAACCGGGAAAACGTTAGGATGATGATGATTAAAGGAAGTGCTTATCATCATAATCCCAGAATACTCAAGCCGGATCCCAACCATATGGCTTCAGGACTTTCAAGGCCTCAGTCGACATAAGGTGGCTTTTATGCAAGGCCGCCTGACTTTTAACCTTTGTTGGGATTGTCGTTTAAAACTGCCGCCAGTTCAAGGTTCATACTAAGAGACAAACTTTTTTTAGTCGCTTTTTGAGGCATCAATGGGAAAAAAGTAAGAGATCTATTCTTTTCTCGGATACCACATTGCTAAACTCCTTAACTTATGTCATATAGGATTGGGTTTATATCATTTAAATATTTGTCATCTCGTCGTTTTTATGGTCCCATTAGAACCCATTTTGATTAAATTAAATTTATTAGACACGTTAACTATTGTTACAATTATGCTCAAATTTACAAAAATCTCTGAATTCGTTAAATGTTCTAAGAAATTTTCAAGGAGCCGTATCTTTTTATCCTCAAAGTAAT
Organism: Apomyelois bistriatella; assembly: GCA_947044815.1. Lineage (NCBI taxonomy): Eukaryota > Metazoa > Arthropoda > Insecta > Lepidoptera > Pyralidae > Apomyelois > Apomyelois bistriatella. The sequence continues at coordinate 4,950,046 of OX345705.1, forward strand.
CCCCAAGGCTCGAGAGAAGTGTTTATTTTGTCAGAAGGGTATTTTAGGCACAGAACTGAATAATTGATTTAACTGTTCCCATCTGTAAACATCGTACGAATTAATTAAACTTGCATTACATTCTGTTATAGCCCGTTATGTTTTATAGCAAATAAAACGTTATTCAACGCAATAAAATATTTAACGAATGTTATCGTTTAAACGTTATATTCTGAACAAAAATCTAGTGGGTTTATTAGTTATTAGGAATGTTACGAGTGTGCAGAGATCTCAAGATATTGTTCGTGACAATAAATACGCGGTAAAATTTTATTTTACAGCAGTAAGCGAAAGCTAACGAAATTACATTCAATTACTCTGTGCGCCCGCGGCATTCCGCCCGTGCAATAAAGGCCGCAGGAACGCTCTTCGCGTAAATTTTTCGGACATAAAACTCTGTAAAAGTGAAGTTAGTGAGATGTACAGCGACAATAAATGTTTATAGGAAGGGTGTGGGACGGGACACTGTTGCAGGACAAGATTGCAATTGCGGGAGTACCTTAATACCTTAACAGTTTTATTTGTCTTGGTATTTGAGAGATTGGCGGTAGTTTGAAGATGCGTCTTTATGTTTCTTGTCTAATTTAGTTAAAGGAAAACAAGTTATAATTTTAAATTTTATTTGTATTAGAGTAGGGCCAGAGGCAAAAGGCTGTCATGCTGTGTCTACCGACCCCACATAATATTTTTATTTTTTATTTATTTCTCCAGGAAAATGATTACACAGGTATTAGAAACAGAAAAGATAAATTTCCAGGAATTCATCCACAACCATTTCTTAAATAGTTTTACGAGTTTACTTCCACTTGCAACAGATGGGGCGATTATAGTTAATATAAACGTATAAGTATATTATACCTTTCTCATTACTTTTGCATTGCATTCCAATTATGTCTGTCCATATTTTATCAACTTAAAATAAAAAAAGCAATTCCGAATTGAAAAGCTTAATAAAAACAAAACATAGCAACAATCACTCAAGGCAGATTGTGCCAGCAAAGACCGTGAGTGATAGCATCACACTCTTAGCAGCCCTCACCCTCACTCAATTAAGTTTACGCGGAAGAAAAATAAAAATTCACCGCGGTTCCTCATTCGCAGAACAAACACGAGTGAGGTAAATTAAGTGAGCAAAATAAGGTTCCCCGAATTGGGTCGCAAGCGGAGCCGCGGTGCCAGCCATCGCTAATGTAATTAAATTTTGAATTTTTAAAACCGTCTACTTTTTACTTCGCCCGGATAAAAGGCTGGTAATTCGTTTAAAATCTATGGTTTTGGGAATTAAATCGCATCTTATTTCAACTGGTTTAAATTTTTAGGTTTTCATGAAGATATTTAGTTAATTAAGAAAACTTATTGAATATGTAAAGATTCTATGGTTTTTTAATTGATTTTCTAGTTTACATACATTACTTACTTATACCCATCCAGTTAACTGCCTTTTAAAAAAATATTTCGTTCAAGTTATCTGTTCTACTTCAAAGTAAACCCCATATGTTAAACTAAAATGGCATTGTAGTCATAATTTTTTGATGAAATATACCTATAAATTACCTATTTGTTCGTATGATTCATGCTGCTTTAGGGCATAAACCAAAATCAAATAGATCAACTCTACACGATAGGCATTTCATGTTTGTACTAACTTTAATTACCAGAGTCATCAAATAAAATCCCTAAGCTAATCCTCACATAATTATATAACACATAATAACCTCAGTCTCCGAAATTAACCATTGACGTAACCAATTTTCTTACCTTTGACAAAATCACGGCTGCCTATTACGAAACATCACCCAAAGGACGAACGCGTTCCGAATAATGTCATCCCATAATGCGGTATTCCAAAACGTATTAATATCAGTGTTAAAGCTCATTTTTGTGTGAATATGTGAGGCGGTAAAAGGCAAGAGTTCGCACGGCGATCTATAAGATGCTTTAGGGGTATGTCTGTAGGCCTATAATGGCCTCTTACGTCAAGGATACGAAACCATGTGTTCGTGTTTGCGGCTGCCGCTTCCTCGTAAAAGCAGTCTCAGACGCGCAAATTAGAAATCTTTTGCAGAATAATTTAAGAAGTAAGCCCAGTGCGGTTGTGGAGTTAACTTTGTTTCGTCTTCCGCTATAGGGTGATCAAAGCCTTATAAACGGCCATTTTAAGTCGTCTAATTTGGAAGTGCACTGGAGTCGCAAATTGACAAGATTAAAGCGTAACTAGCTTGGATTATGAGAAAATTGATTGAAATGTTTAGTAGCTTCTGTTAGTGGGCTGATTTAAGCAATTGAAGTTGTAACCATATGTCTATTGGTATCATTTAAAATATAGTAGTGACCGGCCGCAGTGGTTACCTGGGGTTCACAAGAAGCATAGTGTTGAGAATACTCTCATTTCCACGAACCAAAAAATTATAGAAACAAATTCAACAATACGAATCTGATCAAAAATATGTTACCTATAGCGGTTGCCATACCTATTATTTTTACTAGGTCTAGTTACCAATGTTTACTTAGCACAATTTTACCTTTTGACTAAATTATAATTAAATGTGAGATTAAGGTTTTCCATTTTAATTCCTTTGTCATAAGATTGTTTCTCAATAAAGACTATCTGGACCACAGTGTTTAATTAAAAAAGATAATTATTTTTCTAGGATGCCAGTAACATGAACACCCCGTATAAGCTAGGGTTGCCAGCGACGTGGCAGCGCCGGAGGCTACGCTCAGCCTCGATTTCTTTGTCTTAAGCACCCTAACATATTTAATTAACCACTACCCCCGTATTTACGGCGATGCATAAATACGTAAAGCGAGCAGGTGCGGGGTTGCCAACATAATGTGTAACATTGTTTTGAAATTAATTATTTTATTCTTATAAATAATTGGCAAAGGTATGATTCTAGGTATACAATAATGTATTTATATGACAGAGATATAAATCTCTGTCATGTAAACAAATAAAAAAAAAGTGAAATAAAATTCAGGTAATTCCAAGTACTGGTGGCACTTACAGAAATAAAGCTCTATTTTTTTTCATAAAGCTTTACAAAAATAATTGAGATGTAGAGTTTGGTTTTCAAACAAAGCACTATTATTACAATTATTTTTTTACGGACATATACCAGCAAATGCTTTTAATGGGACAACCGCGTATCACCAGATTTGTTTTATTTATTTAAAACTTTATTGTACAAATTAAAAATAAAGTGTACAAAAGGTGGATTTAATGCCATATAGCATTCTCTAGCTCATTAGCGTCAACCATTAGACCAAGCAGAAAATGTGATTGCCGGCGATTAATGAATTACATATTCCAACAATGTAAGCATTACCTCCCAGTAAACTTGAACTCCCGATCATATTTTCGTATATTTCTTGTCTGTGCCGCCACGCGTTAAAATGTATTCCATAAATCTTGATACACTTATGAATTCCGAACAAGAAAGCCAACAAAAATACTTACTTAACGACTTGTTAGCAACTCCAACGATTACAATGTGAGATTCTCAAATTAATAAAGTTTGGCGTTCAATAGGCGATGGAAATGTTGCCATTTAGGTAGACGGTGTCCTAGTAAAATATTGACACAAATCCCTTAACTTATAAAATCGCGCTTCCGTCCCCGAAGTACCCAATATGGGATTTCCGTCATTTTGATGTAGGGTAGATGCTCGGGGCAGAATGGGCCCGCGTGGGGTGTTTGCAGGGGACACCTGGCTACTTCTGGCTGAGGATGTTTGCTGATCGATATCGCTTTGAGACCACCACGATAATGCACTCGGATATTTCGCGACTCCACTTCGGACCCTCTAAAGTTATACTTATTTTCAGACTGGATTCGGCGAAGTTCGTTTTGATTGATGTGGCTCTCGTTGGACGACTGTTATACAACATTACTAAGTTGGAACTTGTAACATAAGTGGGAGAAAGGTGATTTACTAAACTTTTCTTGTAATAGTGAGTTGATTTTTTTTTTTATCTAAATAGACATTTTATATAGTCTACGCTGTCTATGCCTTTTGAAGTCAGGAAACATAATTACTTAAAAAGCAAAAGTTTCATTGATACTTGTTTAGTCCATTCTATTTTACCTAAAACATACAATATCGACATTTCAAGTTCTTTTTCTAAAACAAACGCTGAAAAAATCCGTTTCATTGAACAAATTGATAATATCCATTCAGAAGTGCAGTAGAGGCTTCGAACAATAACCAACAAAACAGAATAGTCGGTAGCACAACACAATGCTCTTAATCCTCGATTTGGGAGGGTCTGTGTGGAAATGGAAAAATATTTGTCTGGCAACTCGCGTACCTACCGCCGGCAGGGATGACAATTGCTGGTATTAAGAGATTTGATATATTGTGTGTAGGTATAGTAGCAAGGATTTTCGTATAGAGTACTCAAAAGTTTAAGAAAATGTTTAGATTAAGGTTGATAAAACATAGTGATGAGCCATGAGTTAGATGAAACCATGTTTGTTGGAGCAACCCTTTATTTAGCAGGTAATTGTCGTGTTGTAAATGTTGTCTCTAACGATTTGTACATCGAAAAATATTGCCATCTCCAACAGATAGATAAAAAATATAACTAAAAGCGAAGAGAACTTACAATATGTAATGCCATTAGAAAGTTTGATATGGTTGCGAAGAATGAGAGAGCACCAAAATGTTCTATTCTGTGCGAAGGCCTGCTGGTTCACAGTTTACATTTCACGCAGGTCAGCCTACACTGCATCACTGCAGCGATATCTGGGATATAATTCCTATATCCCAAATATAAAATATTACATAATTATATTCTTAACTATTTGAACTTATAAAACGGAATTCGTCTCTGTGCCAACCCTACTGAGACAATCGTATCACGTGCACGTTTATGTCCGTCGCGTCGGTTAAGACAACTACAGGTTGAGATCAGTGCCAACTGCGGCTTCTCGTTTGTTCGGATTCCAGATATCTCTAGAACTCTAGACTCCGTGCTTGTCCGCGGTTTATGAAGCTCAAATATGTCCGATTATGCTTAGGTCTTTGTTTTTGCTATTTTTAGTGCGACTAACACAATAAACGAGGGTTACTTTACTAGTTATTTTTGAGAGTATACACGGATGGCAAAGGAGGTCGTTTTAGCGACTATCTATACAATAAATATTAACACAATCAACACAAAAGTTTTTGGTAAAGTTAAACAAATTTCAGTCTCATTGGCATTAAGTGACCTTTTTTTCACATCTAAGTTAGTCAAAACTCTGTATTATATGTTTTTTCTTTTAATATTTACTCTGATTAAAAAAAAAAACTTGCTAATCAAGTTACATAGAGAAAGTAAATATATGTACGACTATACGTTATAAAAGTAGACATATGTATACGACTGTACTGTACTTTATTAAAAAAATTACATTGACAGAATGGAACCACAAAATGGGAAACCTTAAACTTGTTAGAAAAATACACTTGCCTGACATTCATAAGATATGTACTAAATATTGCTCAAGCGCCTTACGGAATTGGCGAGTTTCCGCCGCGTCAAGATTTAAGTAGTTTACGCCGAAGCAACCCGAAGTCCGATGTCTGTTTGGCTGCACCTTAACTCGATATTGCACGCTCAGTTTACGCCCAACTTTAATGTCACTCGCTTCCGGTCCGCAAGGGAAACATTTATTAGTTTTCTCTCTTCCCAGCAACAAGTCGAGTGCTTTTGTTTTTGGTTGCCTTTTGTTTGGAAACTTTGCACTTGTGTTGTGGATTTTAAATAACTTTGCTCAAGAAATCTTTGAAGTGACTGTGCAGATAGTTCATTGCTTGATTTTTATGTTACTTTTTCACTCCGTCTACGCATAATGCCAAATACACATACATTATTCTGATATATTTAGTTATCTGAGAAAAGTTTATACACCAATATTATTAAGTACATAAAACTATACAAAAAACTAACAAAAAAAAAAGAAACTAAAAATCTATTATGTAAATCATACCCGTGAAGGAAATTAGCAAGAATGCTGGCCGTATTTACATGAATAAAGTAATTTATTTATTTAAATATTAGCTGTTCCCCGCGGCTTCGCCCCGCGTGGGACTCGGTTATATCGCGCCTAAAAGTAGCCTATGTTTGACCTCAAGTCGTTAACTACATCCCTACCAAATCTCATCACAATCGGTCCAGCAGTTTAGCCGTGAAGAAGTGACAGACAGACAGACAGACTTTCGCATTTATAATATTAGTATGGATAGTATGGAAGTATGGATATGGATTACTGTACAACTCTACCAGGCTGATGACGGTCGAAAAATACCTAAATATAGACGAATAAACTCCACTAAAGCTCAAAACTTTGCAGTGTGGAGGAGACGGACTAGAAAGGTCATCCAAACCCAAGTAGATGGGAAAAGGTCAAGAACAAGAAATTTTATTGTACAAGTATATTGACATAGTATCACAATAGGCAGAATTTAATGCTAGAAGCATTATTTAACCTTCTGTTCAAAAATAAGTCTACTCGCATAGTAAATTGTAAAGTTATCACGATTTTGGCAAGTAGCAAGCCTTTAACGTTAGTGTTTTTCCCACCACTTTGTCTCCATCGCCTATTTACTATAATATTTTAAATAGGTATAAACAAAATTATTATTTTTTTTGCCTGAGGTAAACCTGTTACAGTATGGTAGTTATAAATAGTACAGCGTAGTTCGTAAATATATTGATTGAATTAGATAAAATTTTATATTTTTCTTTCCAAAGTTCACTTGTACCATACTGTTCAAGTTCATAACCCGTAAACGGTAATATGCCAATAATAATATGATCTCCATTGGTTTGCATAACGCCCCGTACGGCGGAAGGTTAATATTATTTGAAAAGTTAGGGAGAGGCCGCTCGCCGCCCGACGACCCGGTGGCGGTTGCAATAACGATATTACTTGCAAACTGCACTGAACTCAATCATCTTTATTGTGATTTTAGTGCATTTTACTCTACGAAAAATGATAACTTTACTAGCTTTTGCCCGCTGCTTCTCCCACGTGAAATTCCCTTGTAAACACTTTTCTGGGATGAAAGGTATCCTATGTCCTTCTCAATACTTCTAACTTCTAAATGTGTTTGCGAAACAAGAATATTGGTTTAGTAGAAAGGGCATGAAGGCATAACAAACAAACAAACAACTTACTTTCGCACTATATAGTTGGGAAGTTGAGTAATAATCATTCATAAGTAAAGATTTTGTTTTCAATAGCATTATAACGATTAGTTACTGAATACTTGAATAGCTCCTATCCTATAGGTATTATATAATTTAGTTTTATTTAGCACATACTCTAACGGAAATTCAAAATACAGAGCACATACACGAAACCATCACGTTCTTCACCTTTTTGTCAACACGCCTGCTCGAATGAGAATGGACTTAGATTGGAAGGTTAGCGACTATATGGAGTAGACTATACAGGGCCATATGCCTGTTTGCCTACTAAATATAAAAAAAAGCAGGCTAATTCCTACTTACGGACATTGTAAGAATTTTAAGTTTTGTGAATGTATTTTTCGTTCGCTTAATTAATCGATGAAACCATCAATGTGTCTTTCCGGCCTAAGACAAATGCTATAAAAAAAACAAGTTTCTATCTGCTATGTTGAGCTAAATTAAAAACACGTACTTAAGTCTAAAAATAACATAATAGAGGCTTAGTTCTCAGTCCTCAAAAGTCATAAACACCTTTTTCTTAACATTTAAGAAACACAAAAAGGCGAGATGTAAAAAACACATTCAATAGATTTAATAAAAACATATCTCACTTCAGCTGATGAGTTCTGAAAAGGTAGCAATTATCTCCAATGATAAAAAGAGGCCACCTGTTGGCTCAAAGAACGTTCTCGAAAAAGATTCTATTGGCAAGACGAACTCAACAGATGTTCTGCGGATTCCAACTTGTGGCGCCTTTTGGACTTGTGAACGCTGCTTCAGTAAAATTCTTTTGTAAGCTTGAACTTTAGTGCATTTGGGAGTTTGCTGTTGGATTTGGTATTTATGTTGTACATTTTTTTTTGTTGAGGGAAACCCTGATGATATTTTGTCGTTGTTATTTTATATTTACACTTGTACTTTTTTTTATGTAGTCACAAATGTAGATCTGAGAAATTTCCCTGACTATGATTAAATAATAGAAGTAATCGCAATTTATCATTTTTGTTTTATGAACATTTTCTGTTATAGAGAACCAGAGTAAGTAGTAGCAGAAACTATGGGACAAACAAATGTCCAAATATCTCTTTTCAACTGTTGATGCTATCGTTGGCAGGTTACGCCTCTTGGCATTTGATACCACTTATTATACTACTGCTATTATTTGTCGACAAGAAAAGCGTTACAGTATAGAAACGATGCAGCTTACCAGGGAGAACCACTAGGAATAGACTCGGAATTGGTATAGAAACTATGTAGCTCATCAGAGAAAACCGCTGGGGTTGAATGGACTGGGAATTAGAATCACAATGACAAACACAAAGAGATGAGATCACCTGAGATCACCCATCTCCCCGGACTGTATATCAAAATCAATGCAGTTCAGTCAAAATTTGAATGAAAATATCGTGTATTCTCAAGCAATAAATGGTTATTTGTCGTTCATGTTATCCTCTTATAAAACGCCACTGAGTTTCCGCCGAATATCCGGCGTTCCGATTTTTATTTGCATTACAATTCCTGAACAGCCATTCACAAACTGTAAGAAGGTTTTATCGCTGTACGTTTGTGAGCGTATCATGAGTTCAAATTGAATATTAGATTTAAATGTAGTATTATTATTAAATGTGAAAGTTTTTATGGATGGATGTTTGTACACGCAGCGGGATGGGTCTGGATGAAATAAGTCACAGAGATAGATATCACCTTAATAAAGGTCAAATGGACAATAAAAAGACAATGTATGAAAATGCGTAGTATTCAGTTATAAGTTATTCCTATTGTACCTAGTCATTATTATTGTTTTTATATTGTAATATTGTATTGCAATAAATAATAAATAATAATTAAATAATCACAAGTATTGTTATTATATGGCAAGCGCGATTTCTGAAAACAATAAAGTAACCAAATGGTAAGTACGAATACAACTCAAAAAATTCAAATAAAAATTGATTACCAAAAACACGTTCGTACTAATTTATAAGAAAAAAAAAATGGAAATTCAATCTTTATTTAAAACATTAAAGTAAGACCGAGACCTCACCAACAGGCTAAAATAAAATGTTAATAACGAACGCCCCAGGAAATTGATACGCAAAACACACAAAAAGTCGACGTAAGCCAAATGCACGGCCCGCATACACGCTCCAATTACCTAAAACACACAAGCTGTTAACCTCAAATTCGCTAATGAAAATTTCCACAAGTTGCGACACACCTTATCGTCTATTAGTGGCTTATAGCTTTGTCGGACAGTAATTAACGTATGGAATTTCCATATAAGTGAAAATGTCGCGCGATTGGAGTGGAGAGTAACCTTTTGATTATTTAATGTACGATTACTGCGGTTGGCAGTCAAGTAAGGCCCACGTAATATGAACGGGCGGTCACTGTAGCTTATTAAGACTTGTGATACCTTAAGGATGCCTACGCTGCTAACTCTTTGCTTTGTATGTTTTGTCACAGTACTCTGTTATTTCACTGTCACACTATTGTGTACCAGTTTAAAGAGTGAGAGATCACTCTTTAAACTGGTTCACAATAAAGCTGTACTTGACAGCTGTTTTGTGGCAAAAATAGGTGAGTGAGGGTCCCTTGTTTACTTCTGGTAATTAAGTATGTATAGGTTTCCAGCACGTTTAGGTTAGTTTTATATAAATAGTAGGTTGACCTACAAGTCAAATATAGTTAATTTCGTTATTATATCTATTAAAAAAGACTATCTTTGGATAAGCCAGATGTTTTCTACTGTACCTAAATGTTGAGGCAGATAAAAAAAATTGTGGAAGGTATAGAGTAGACTCCAAATATTTCCGAATACAATCATAAACATGAACTGTTAAATACAAATTAAAACCGGCCGTAACGTTAAAAATAGCAGCTTAAAACTCCATTATGAACATCCATTGTAAACGAAACCGCAAGCGTTAAACGCTTTATTAGCGGTAATATCTTTATGGATGAAAGTGATGCCCACATTACAATAACTGTAATTAACAATATTGGACTACAATCTGGCTTAATTAAATGGATGTGATACACTTATCTAGTTAATTAACTCAACTTCAAAATGTGGCAACTTAAAGTTATGTTATTGCTCTTAGATTTCTTATCGTAGCAGTTTCTTAGTTTCAAAGAATTCTGCTATTCGTTTCTAACTGCTAAAAGGCCATGTCTTATTTTATCCTCTACATAAGGCGCAGATGATTTGGCACTATTTTTATGACCTGCCTAGCCTAATGTGAGCCTACCTTAGGATATTGTTGGTGAAATAGAAACCATTTGAAAAAAAGTAAATAGATATGCTGTATTTATTTTTCCCCTCTGTAGCCATGAGAATTACTTACAAGTTCTTTAAATTCTTTAAATAATGTGGAGACAAGTCACCTTTATGCCAATGCCTTTTAAATGATATAAAATTTTATAACATGTCTATAATTTCATAAAAGTAAAAACTATTTACAAAAATTGGGAGTCAGAACAAAAATGTGGGGACGAAACAATTTATGTCCGGGCCGGGTGTATCGTGTCGTTTGCATCTGAAATCTTTCGAGGTGGACTATATTAGGGGGGGAATTGGCTGGGATCTTAATTTATCGAAGTTTTTATGGTTTAATTAACGGAATTCACTTAAGCGAGGGGATGCGCCGGCCATCGGCTTGGTTGCTTTATTTTACGCAAATAGATGTCGCTAGCGGCATAATTAGAGTCGCGTCGGAACTTTTAATTGAAAAGGCTTCGCAGTTTTATACTCTGTTAACAGTTTTGTCTCAATAAGGTGTCGCCATTGTTTTACTTGCATATTTTATGAGGTGATGTTTTATTCAAATGGGAAAAGTCGCCTAAGCCGGATTAAGAATATAACACCTCTTTGCACAGACTACTCCTTCTAAGGTAAAAGATACATTAATTTTGACAACACATGGCAGATTTTCCTTTATCTCGTACCATCATACGTTACTTTGAAACTTCCACTAACCTGAAATTCAGATACGGTTTAAATTTGTGTCCATTTACATTTCATCTAAAAACCCATAGACGTCCCAAAGGCAAAGGAAAATAACTGAATCTAAAGGTCTTAAAATTTTATTCTGTAACTAAATAACCTATAATTGCACTTTGCGATAAACAAGTAAAAATGATATTATTTAAAATCGAGTAAAAATGTTCTTAAAATAAGCGTAAAAATGTTTATTTCCCACGAAGGACACAGCGGATGTAAAGGGGATTGGGAGGAAGCGTTTGATTTACTATTTCTGTTCTTAGAACCGACTTTCCGTTCCATTTGAAATATTTTTCTCTTACATTTCATCGTTTGAATTTCACGAATATTTTGCTGAAAGAAAAGTATAGCTAACCCTAAATTATGTTTTCCGTATGTTAAGTATCTGATAGCAATTCAACGACTCTAGTTTTAAGTAATACGTAATAGATAAAATACTGATATATGAATACTTAATAAACATATTTTAAAATATTTTTGTTATTAATTTGATCAATAAAAGATGTGCTTTTGTTTTGTAATAATAAATTTCAAGTTTAATTAACTTTGGTACAAAAATACATTGAATAACGTTTTACGCATGTTTTAAGGTAAAAATATCGTTTTATAAAATTGTAACTATAACTGAACATTTTTTTGAAATTAAGAAGAAACTATATAAAGAAATGTAAAATACAGTACCTAAAAAAAAGATAGTCAGTCCATATTCAATATATTCAAATTCATCGTAACCTGAACCGCTCAATTAATGCACTCTACATTTAACATTCATATCATAGAATGAGGGTAGTTAATATTCACAAAATAAATTTTGGGTCGGGTTATAGCATACTGAGCTTATCGTCCGCCTTGAATTCGACCTTTTAAAGATACTAATTTGAATCAAAATAAAGTCATACCACGAAAATCACCGCAATTGTATTGACTTTTTTGATACATGCAAATGTGATAAATAGTTTATTGTTATTTATTAAATTTTAAATTTAATTGGATGTTGTTAATATTACATGATAATGCTAATAACTTCAGTATTGGTTTCTCTTATTTAATAATAAAGACTATCCGGAAAGAAAACGGCGTGTGGTAACTCTTTGACCCTCTACCTACCTACAGCGGTTACAATCGAGGTTATACCCTTCATTTAAATATCAAAACAGCCTCTTTCCACGCGGTTGGTTCGTCTATCTACATCCCGCAACATAACACAAACAAATTAATTCTAATAATGAACCCTAATAAATAGGGCTCTGTTTACCCCATAAAGAATGAATGTTATAATAATTGGGGCAAATATACAATTTACAGTTTTGAGTTTGAAATACTGAAGGGTGAATTAATTTTGGAGTTTCAACAAGTTTTATACGTGAAGATCGGTATTAGGGAAAATCGGCTGTGAGGTTTACATTTAAGAAGTTATTTTTGTAGCGTGTTCGTAACGATCGTGCGTGTCAAGCGCCGACGAGCGTAGCCAAACTTGGATTAGTCAACACCAGTGGCATTAGTATCTTGAGCTCCTCTGTGTTTTGAAATGCACTAAGTATATCCGACGCATGATCCCATGGTCTTTTCAGAATATAGGGTGAACGAAGGTCAGACGTTTTCGCCATTCGCCATATCTAAGACCATGATCAAAATATCATGTAAAAAGTTGCCAAGACGAGACTATATAGCTCGTACTCTCAAAAAGTTATGATCTGATGTAGAGCTTAGCTTCTTATTACACGCTCTTACTCTATAAAATATATTGCTATTACACAAATGTCTATGATTATTGCGCAATAAATTATAAATAAAAATAAATTAAAAAAACAAACCATAAAATTTTATTACCCTACTTAGTTTCAAGTTCCAACATAAAAATACAACACCATTGTAACTATAAGGACATTCAAAAATATAAAATCACTTTATTAGGCCACGGCGAGGTAACAATGGAATCGCTAATTTCTAATTAGGGTTCCGTCGGCAAGTTCGTATCGGGATCAGGTTACAAAGCTAATTACAAGTGTCGTGACGTTCGTTAAGCGATCCCTTCCAAGGGGACCCTTTATAGGGAAATAGGGAAAGTTGTCCGTCATTGATGTTGCGCGGTTGGAGTAAATTTTTAGCGAAAGGGTCGAAAGATTTACAATTTTGTGTTTTAAGTTTTATTTTTATTTTACTTAGGTTTAATATGATTTGGTCTCATTTTAAATTACTTTTATATTTGAAAATGTATACGTAGCGCGTTATTGATTATATTTTGGGAAGTGTCTACCGTAATATAATAAAACTGTATAAAAGAGTCTTGGAATGCTTGAAACTAGATCTGACTTAGATTTTAAAAAATAATTTTGTTCATCATAGCCTTTGATTATAAAATAAAACTTACCACTACACAGTGAAACCACAGAGTAACAGCTAGTGTGACATAATTGTAATAATTTACTTTTAATAGGTTATCACAATATGAGTTGTGTTGCAAAAAATAATTGCAACACAATTCATATTTTCTTCAAATCGCAAAATCTTTGACATACACGACTAATAAATTTAGACTAACAAGCTGTAAACATTAAAAATATCATTCACAAGTAAAATGTTACGTACTGTAGTAACCATTCTACTCATTTGATCGGCAACCTCAAAAATCCTATTCACAGTGAATGTTTGACAGAATCAAATTGCTCTTTCGCAGTCGTCGGATTGCGAACGAAATCACATATTCAAACAGCCGCCAAGCGCGCCAATTCCGCGATGAATGCAAATCCTGAAGTTGCCGCCGTCAATGGGCACATCTTTTGGCCTTTTAAGACGATTATGAGTATTTTTCACGTTAGGTTTTACTGCTTGAGCGCTCACATCTCTGGGGTGTTTTATGGTTTATTATATGCCTCTTTTATAATGAAAAAGGTCTTTTTTTGGTACAGAGAAAAGATTAGATAGAAGAGATGTAGTTTTTTTTTATGTCGATACCTGCTATAATATTCTGACTATGACGATAAAGACAGTTTCCCCTCTGAATAATGGACCAGATTTACTAAGCGAAATAGAAGTCAGTACTTAGGTTTTAATTCCCATATTAAAATGGATGGAATAAGTATATCACACGTAGGTATTTTCATTGAATATATCATGTTATTTGGACCAAAATATTTTGATGCCCGTTTTGAAAAATAGAGAAAAATGAACAAATGTTTTCAAAATAGCAAAAATATGTTATTTACCAGCAACATTTTGAACGTGTATATTAATATTTCACACAATAGTGGGCTCTTTTCGATTGATCGTGAAAAAGGGAAAATCTTACACAATAACTATTTTGGCATATTCATATCATGTATATTAAAATTGTAGTTGTATGGCTCTTTTTAATAAAAGCGATAGGCGTGTAGTACCGAAGAATGTCATATAGGAGTGTAACGCTCGGATACATTTCACACCTCGCTTCACGCTTTACCTAAATCTGTTGTCATTTCGGCGCGATCCCTCGGAATAGGGACAGGAATCCCGGATAGTAGGAAGATATTCGACGCTATTTTTCACATGAACACCTCCCGCGTTTTTTAAATATTTAAGTGTAAAAAGTGAATTCGTGTCTTGTTACACAAATTACGAGTGATGTATTTTTATTCTGCCAGCGTAAAATTAACTTGTTCATATGATATGATGTCATTTGCGTCTCTTGCTGTTTTAATATTTCATTGAAAGTGAAATGTGTCCCTTTTTATGTAGTAAGTATATATTTTTTTTTCAATTAAAAGATATTTCTTTTTTCTAAATTGTTAGGATTCCTATCAACTTTACATAAACAAAGTAAATATATGTTTTACAGGTGGGCCAAATTATGTTCATAATTTTTTTTTTGACAAAACATCGATTTGCTAAGAAGAATTTCGAAATTCAGCAGGTTTAGGATTTTTGTATTACACAAAAAAAAACGCTTACAGAATTTGAAAACCAGAAAAAAAAATTAGTCCTGTCCTGGGAGTAACAGTATCATATCTGAAGGAAAAATCGAGTCCTCCGCTCTTTGCGCAGTCCTGAATAATATTTATTTAACTATATCACAATAAAACACGTTAGTTCTTCAGACATGACTTTTGAGTTATATTTCTTTTTGAATACATGTGACAGATTATTTATAAAACAAACCATAAATCTTATTGACCAGTATCATATGCTCAACACGCACCCTTAATCTGCCACATTCATTCAACAGCCTTTCGAACATGCACACCCTCAGTTCTAACATTCTCATCCTGATTCATACAAACGTTCATACCCCAAATCCGTACAAACATTCATACTAACAGTTCGCACCCTTAAGTTAATGTTAAGATAAACCATTACAAAAATAAAACTATACAAACACTTAAATTATTTCCCTTCGTTCCTAATTTCCGCCCTCTTAATGGGTAATCTTAACAAAGCTAATTTCATTTTGGGGCCTGAAAGAGATTTTGTTAACATATCTGCCAACATTTCTTGTGAGGACAGATAACACACCTCAACCGCCTCATTCAATATCGCTTCTCGAACAAAGTGGAACCTAACATCAATGTGTTTCGTTCTATTATGGTTCATCTTATTTTGTGCAATATGATGTGCAGACTGATTGTCGTTATAAATGACAACAGGTTTGTCACAAGCATCATTTATTAAGTCTTTTAACAAACTTTGTAAATAAATTGCTTCCTTACATGCTTGGCTAAGACCTATGTATTCAGCCTCTGTCGAAGACAACGCCACGCATCTTTGCTTGCGACTCTCCCATGAAATTAAATTATGACCTAACTTAAACAATAAACCCGTAAATGATTTTCTATCATAAGTTCCGCCCCAATCTGCATCAACGTACCCCGACAACTTCGGCTTTCCTGACTTACTAAAAGTTAAAGCAAAGTCAGATGTCCCTTTTAAATACCTAAGTACCCGCTTGGCACTTTTGAAGTGAACCTCATCATAACAGGAGTTAAATTGAGACAAAACACTTACTGTGTGAGCTATATCTGGCCTGCTATTTTGAGCTAAATAGTTCAGACATCCTACCAAGTTTTGATATGGTAACCTACTATTAGGTTCCGAAGCTTTCTCTAATCTGAGACCTACTTCCATTGGGGTAACTGCGGGTTTACAGTCTGTCATTTCGAACTCCATCAAAACATTGTTGATATATTGTTCCTGATCAAGGTAAATAGTATCATTACTTCTTCTAAGTCGCATCCCTAGTACATGTCTAGCCTGACCTAAATCTTTGACCTTGAACTTTTTGAGTAACCCATGTTTTAAAGCGAGTTTCTCATTTTCATGGTTTTTACCATAAAATACAAAAATATCATCAACATAAACTACTACTACTATTCTATCATTATCTCTAAATTTCTTCTGATAAAGACAAGGTTCTATCTTAGATTGACTAAAACCTAAACTCAACATTTCTCTATCAAGCTCATTGAACCAAGCGTTTGACGCCTGTTTCAGTCCATATAATGACCTTTGTAGTTTACAAACTTTATGTTCTTGACCTTTTACAACTGCGCCCTCTGGCTGGAACATGTATATGTCCTCTTTTAATTTTCCGTATAGGAAAGCAGTTGTTATGTCCCACTGATCAATTAACCAATCATATTCTACAGCTAATGAGAATAACAAACGCAAAGTCGAGCTCCTAACTACTGGCGAGTAAGTTTCGTTGTAGTCTATCCCACGTATTTGAGTAAAACCTTTTGCTACTAATCTAGCCTTATACTTACATACATTACCATCGCTATCACGCTTAATCTTAAATACCCATTTACATTGAATCGGCTTCTTGTTACAAGGTATATCTACTAATGTCCACGTCTGATTCTCCTTCAACGATTGTAGTTCATCGTCCATGGCCTTTTGCCATAATTCACGATCAGGCCTAGATAGTGCCTCATCTACCGTTGTTGGATCACCGTCAATATTAGCAATAGCGTTAATACACGAACAATTGTAATTTACAGGATTGCGTGCACGTAGGTTATATCTTGACTCACAAGGCTCTATAATAGGTGTTCCAGCGCCTTCAGTCATTACTTCTACGTTACGCGCTTCAGGAGTAACATTAGACTCTGTGCTCATATTTTGATCAGCAACTTGTTCATCACAAGATGAGTATGAATCCTCATCCAAAATCGCAGGTTCAGTTTGTTCCTCCTCAATGTTAACAGGAACAACTGCGTTTTTCGTCACTTTCGTACCATCACCTGGAAATACGTCTTCCACAAATTTCACGTCTCTGGCTACTTTAATGTTTCCAGTCTGTGGTTGGATTAATCGGTAACCTTTCGTAGTCTCACAATAGCCAATGAAAATCAAGGCTTCAGTCTTCATATCAAGCTTTTGCCTTTTCTGTTTAGGTTTCAATGCAAACGCCAAACATCCAAATACTTTCAAATGACTTAAGTTTACTTTCTTACCTGACCAGAGTTCTTGCGGTACTTTATCCGTGACAGCCTTTGTGGGGCTTCGGTTCTTTAAATATACTACTGTACAAACTGCTTCCGCCCAATACTTTTTACTTAAATTTGCCTCGCATAGTAACGTTCTCGCTTTTTCAATGATCGTTCTGTTCGCCCTCTCAGCTACGCCATTTTGTTCAGGCGTGTATGCCACCGTCTTTTGATGTTTTATACCAGCTGACTTCAACACTTTATCAAAGGCATAGTTACAGAACTCTGTACCATTGTCAGATCTAATGCATTTTATAGATTTTCCAGTCTCTTTTTCGACTTCTGCTCTATATTCTTTAAATTTATCTAAAACTTGACTTTTATTTCTCAAAAAATAAACATGCGTCTTACGTGTAAAATCATCTATAAAAATAAGCATATATCGAGAACCTGCAAATGAGGGCTCCTCCATTGGACCGCAAATATCTGTATGTACAATTTCAAGAATCTCTCCTGCTCTCGTGCCTTTGTTCTTGAAAGGAACTTTGCATGTTTTTCCATTAATGCATGGAATACACGGTTCTATTTTATCCGTACTCTTAAATTCAATTCCAGTCACCATATTTTTCAACAAATTCATATATTTTTGTCCTAAATGAGCTAATCTTTTATGCCATAAATTTGACAAAGTTTCATTTGACATTGTAAAATTGACAACGTAGTTTTCTTTTTCTTTGATTCGAAATATTCCGTCAACTTCTTGACATTTCGCAACTACTTCTTTGTTTCGGTTTTTTATTATGCAACCTTTTTTGTCAAAATTTACTATGAAGTCTTTTTTAATAAGATCGCTCACAGAAATCAAATTCATTGATAAACGAGGAACATGCAAAACATTTTGCAACGGAAGTTTTGAATTACCACTTCCTTCAATAACTGTATTTCCTCTTCCTTTTACTGGAATCTCTTCGCCATTAGCCACTCTTATCGTGAATTCTTTTCTAGACTTCTGGTAGTTAGATAAATTGTTCACATCGTGGGTCATATGATTCGAGCAACCGCTGTCTACATACCAACTGTTTTTATAAGTGGTATTCTGATCTCCTGTGCTCATACATACATTGGCATTCTTTTTGTTTTTGCACTCAGATGCCTTGTGCCCTACTTCATGGCACTTAAAACACTTATACACTGGTTTCTTTCGAGCAAGGTTTTTGTTTACCATTCTATTTGATGTGAGAAGGGCCTGCTCACCAGTTCCAGTGGTTACATCAGCTTGTCTATTAGCTTCCTGTAGCAGTTTTGTTTTGATCTGCTCCAAAGTCATTTCTTTTCCACTATTATCTATAGCCATAATCATCGGGTTGTAATCTGATGTCAAGCCAGCTAATAAAATGGAAATTATCCATTCGTCTGAAATGTTCGCGTCGATATCATTGAGTTGTTGAGCTAAGGTCACTACTTTTGATATGTACTTTTCCATATTTTCAAAGTTTTCAAGCTTACATGACCATATTTGACGCTGTAGTGATATACGTCGTCCCCAGCCTTTATCTTCATATGCTCTACACAAATTGTGCCATACTTCATGCGCTGTTTTTGCATTGTATACATGAGCAAAACAAGTTGGCTCTACGAGGAGACACATCGTAGTGCGCGCTTTTCTATCAGCCTCTTTTAGTGCTACACTGATTTCATTTGCCTCTACGGCTTGCCACCAATCTTTACATTCAAGATAATTTCTTACTTGGAATTTCCAATTGGCGAAATCATTCGCACCTTGCAGCTTCTTGATCCCAAACACGGACCCAACAGGCGAATCGTCTGTCATTTTGTTTTTTAAAAATTTTCGCACACCACTTTTTATAAATTTTATTCAGGCACGGAATTATACGCCCATAACCTGAAGGAAAAATCGAGTCCTCCGCTCTTTGCGCAGTCCTGAATAATATTTATTTAACTATATCACAATAAAACACGTTAGTTCTTCAGACATGACTTTTGAGTTATATTTCTTTTTGAATACATGTGACAGATTATTTATAAAACAAACCATAAATCTTATTGACCAGTATCATATGCTCAACAATATCACTAAAACATGATTGTATATATTCAGCAACAAAATCTGTTCTAAAGCAAAGTTTTTTAACACTGAATCTGTCGAGCGGCTGGAATTCCGCCCTGACCGCTAGGGGTCACGGTGGGCCCACGGTTTTCGGTTCACCGCCTACCAACAAACCAGGCCAGTGCGGTGTGGCAAAGATTACACCCTAGTCTTTCACAGTTTAACGAACCCTCAAGAAACAAAAGGATTTCAGTTTTTGTTAAGTATATGTTCTCAACAATCTTAATAACAGTGAATAAATACTTATATTGTAACATTTAAAATGTATCTTGGTATTATTTATATACACACAATGAATCTTATATTTCTCTTTGCCCAAACCTGGAGCAATTTGGTATCACAATAAAAAACAAAAGCTTACTGAAAATTAACCATGAATTCAAGCAAAAATAAGCTATATTTAGACTACATAAAAGCTACAATCGCCGACCATTTTAAAATAGAGGCTTTTAAATTTCCAAGGGACAAAATACGGAAATATGTTACAGGGAAACAAATTTGATGTACATAAGTGGTTATTATGTAAACACTCGATACGTTTCACTCAATGAGATGGGTACAGGCATATCGTTCGATTAACAAAGAGCTTAACCCTGCCGCGCCATTCGTGTTTTTCCAAGCAGAGGAATCGCTCACAATAAAACGATGCCCTCCTTCACAATGCCGCTACGCATCGCCTGATTTTAATTTGCCCGGTATCGGGACCGTTTAAAACCACTCGCAAAACCTCCCGCCCGATTCACTGTTTTCGATACGCTTATTTTTATTGCGTGTGTAAATTTCCCCTTAAATTCCTTTTTATTTGTTGTACTAACAAATCGAGCCCGCAATTAAGGCCCGATCGATTACTCATCAAATTTCATCCGATTTTGAGATGATACCGTCGAGTAGAAAGTAATTAGAAGCGCGTAGGCTTTCAAGCGTACGATGTTTTGTTGATAATTCAATAATCTCGCCTCGGGCGGATCTCTTTCACGGCTCTTGTCGCTTCGCCCCCCGGATTCCGGAGCCCCTGTAGATACCATTCTTATATAATCAGTTATCTTATTTTTTCACTTCCTTCATAAAGTTAAACGACGATAAAGTACGCACGAAAACTTATTTAAGTCGCGAATATTGGGTCGATACAAATAAAGTTAAATTGGCAAAGTTGCCCGATACAGTACAGGTGACATCTATTACGATTCTTCAAAATAATTTCGTAGGAATAAATTAGATATACGGTCGTTAGGATACAACTTCGCCCGTGAGTTACTTTTGTGTAATTCTGCGGTATTTTTTCACGGGGAGCGTTTTGCGAGAGCTGGGCCGTAATAGGGGCAATTTGTTGGGGTTTGCGCATAAGTGAAAAATATTGTTGTTGGGTAGTTGCAGGCAGGTGGCGCTTGCGGGGCGCGGGCGGGGGGGGGTGCGTGTTTTCAGCGTATATGGGGAAATGGAACAATTAATTAAATTAGCACTTAAATGTATGCTTTACATTTAGTGCGGGCGCGGCGCGGCGCCACGCGAGCTTTTATTAAAACTATTTGTCTTTAACATGGCGCTGACTTAAAAGTAATGAATTTTTATAGCGCGGTATAAACCGGTTTAGAAGTGAAATATACTCGGTGCAACATGCCAGTAAATGAACCGTTAGCACCTATTAAAAGTTAACTTGTTGTTTTTCGGTGTTTATGTTACATGAAGGGTCTAAATTGTTGTTTTGCTCATATGATTATTATTAAACGCGTTTTTTTATACATACTTGTCGTTTATAGCAGTTGCAGTTTAGCTTTTATACCAAAATTCTTCTTTACACATAATTCATAATAATAATACAAACAATACGAATGTTGAATCTTGTCTTTTCCGTTTAGTCTTTATTTTACAATTTTCATAGCAGGTCATTCACTACTTAATATAGACACAATATACCTACAAGAAAAACATGCACAAAAAGTTACGTTAATTCTTATACCAAATGTCACTAGATACACAAAAAGATGACTACCTATATAACAGCCAAAAAAATCCAGTGCTTAACTTTCGTCAAATAAAATAGGTTATCCAATGTATGCAATTCAGCATGTAAGGTGCAGGAAATGTCAAGATACCTATAATGATTATAAAAGAGTAACTTTTTATCTAGTTTATGGTTTTCATAAAATAAATCTTCCAAATGAATTAATTTTAGTTTAAAAATAATTTAATATTAAATAAAATTTGTTTAATCCCAAAAACCTAAAATTTGCACCGAAAAAGCATCTGGCGTGGCATAAGTTTGCAGTAACATTCAGTCAATCCACTTTACTCGTAGCTACCGCCTCGCCCTCACATTTATCATACCATCGCTATCCCATTACTGACCTCTCAATGTAATTTACACCTTATGTGGTAACAATTGGGTGCGCTTTGCAAACAAACGTGGGAACGTGATAATTTGTACTAGTGTTTTTCGAATATGTTTAGTGTGGCGACTCATTAGTCGATTGCGGTTTTTAGTCGAATTAATTGAGGTGAATTGTAGTTTCTTCGTGTTTTGTTGTTAATTAATTTCTTTGATATACATTTTTTACTTTTAATAAAAGAATATTTATTTTATTTGGTATCGAAGTGAAATGAAACCGCTGCCATAGGATACACACTTAATATTACTTTCAAGCATATTTATTTTTACGTCAAACATGATCATGATTAATGCTATGCATTCCTTTCTACACATTAGTTTTAGATAATTAACCGTCTAAATTCCATTTTTTTCACAAAAACTCTTTCAACGACTAACTATTAAAAATAGTAATTTTATTTATCAATGTTTATTGCGTAGCAAGACTTCACCGGTTTCAGTAATGTTATATACAATACACAATTATATGTATTCTTAGGCAATACGTTCTAAATAGAAGTCAGTAAGCACCTATACTAAAGAAGCCACCCGACTATTTACCCGCGACTAAGCACAAAAATACGCAGTAACAAATCAGAGAGCTTTCAAGAAATCGGGAACAGTCCCCATTTTCCAGCTCAATCATCCACTCCAGACGTTCCTTGTCTCCGCAAACCTACCTTTTTGATACATTACTTTTAAACTGTAAATTTGTTCAGAACTTTTCACGAAGACTTAAAAAAGTAAATTAGTATTGGAAATGATAATGAAAAATGAGATGACTCAAAGACGCATCAGAAATGTAAACCACAACAGGTTATTTTATTATACTCGAATCTACCTATTTATGAAATAGTGGTTAACCACCAAACATGTCCGAAAAAATATTAATTAAAAAAAAAAATTGGTATTCTATTTATCTTTTCCAAGTAACATTTTATGACAAAATATTTCCTAAAGTAACTGTGTTCTTGTATGTGTTAAAGTGCATTTATTTTTTACACAATTAAAGAGCAAAACAAGGCGGTCGAACGATTTATAAAGACGCACATTGCTTTCAACTTTTTTCAGACAGTAACTGTAGCAAACAAGGGGACCTATTTTCCGACCCAATCATCCACTCGAGACGTTTTCTTGTCCGCTACGAAATGCATTCACCTATAATTGTGGTATATCTACGATTCACGCGTTATTAATATTTTTCGTAGGCTGGCTACGAATCGTAGCTGTTCGTAGCACTTGTAGCGTAGTATAGTTATTACGTAAAATTAAAAAAAAAATTGTACAACGCTGTTACCTACTTACTTACTGCTAAAGAAATCAAACTAAAATAAAAACAAAATCCGATATGATTAAAACTACTCAAATTTTACTCGAGGAACTCGATGAGAGCTCTCGGCATAAATACCTATCATTGGAATGAATATTAGATTTCACTATTAGAACAAGAAAAACTGTGGAGAGGGATGACTTAAAAATATAAGTTGTGGGATCAAAACAATACGCAAAGAGAAATATAGAAAATCGAATGGTTTACAATTCCTCTTTAGAAAATACATGTAGACAAGGAAATCGCTCTGGTGGGTCTTTGAAAACTGTATGAAAGCCTTATATGCTTCTTGAGCCTAAAAGCCTTGTAATCCATACTAATATTATAAATGTGAAAGTGCGTGTGTTTGTCCGTCTTTACGTCGAAATGAAACGACGGATTTGAATGAAATTTGTTAGATTTCAGAAATAGGACTTTTGGTAGCGATACCGAACATCATCGCGGGCGAAGTTGACAATAAAAAAATGAAAACGCAAAAGATATTCAATAAGATTTATTAAATATCTTCTAAGTTATTCTCCTTACTTAATAAGTATCTAGAGTTTTTTTCTAGCTTATTATTTGTATTTTAATACCTTTTTTAAAAAGGGTTAATAATTACCTGAGAATATCCGGAGTTCATTAAAAATAAATTCAGGAATGTGAAAAATCTGCCTATATTAGGTACAACCTTTATTTGCTTAAATCTCACTACATCTATACCAAGCTTTATCTAAATCGATTGAACGGTTTATATATGAAGAGGCAATTAATATTCTCTCCTTATTAAATAAAGAATTTATTGTATGTTATAGTTAAACATTTCCTTGTAACTTCGCTTAAAAAGTATAAATTGATTTCAATTTAATGTTCTATTTTAAACCGTAGTTATTTCTGCTCCATGATTTTTGTGTCCAACTGCTAGGGGGCGTTGGGTTCCCCTATTGATTACCCAAAAAGCGGAAAATAAAATTGTATACTGGCTCTGCCGAAACACAATGCTGCGGATAGCTACTAACGCCGAAATTATTTTGCTAAATCTGGGAGACCCTCTTTTACAAGCACTTAGAGGAATTAAATATATCATTTTATTTTGGCCACGGTGATTCCATATTAAGAGGACTAATAGCTTAAGAATGTAATTTCAAGATATATTTGTATTACTCGTATCTTTATTGTATTAAAGAAATTATATAAAAATTGGTAAAATACTATCCAATGGCGGACTTCTCCCATTTAGAAAATAGGGACCTCTTCCAGTCAACTAGCAACGTTTGGGTTATATTGGGTATTGGCGAGGCAGATTTTTTTATTATATTTTAAGATCTCAATAATAGCTTCTTTTTTGAGTTTGAATTTTGAGTTATTAACTAAAGCTGATTGCTACTACTAGATAATAAAGTGACGTAATTGAGTTAATTCATTGATATCGTGTAGGTCACGAGGTCAATTAACCCTGCACACCTGCTGCGCTGATGTGTGATTTTTGTCACCGCCTCTAAACCTCTGAAGTGGTTTAATAAATGATGAGTTAATTTGCAAAGCCTTAATGCAGGGACAATACAAAATCTATATAAATAAGTTTTGACATGTTCGCGGACGTTTTAAAACACAAAGGAAGTTTTATTGTTATAACTACTATAAGTAGCCAGTACCTGGGCGACCGAGCTTCGCTCATTTTATGCATAAAATCTTTTAAAAATATGGGTAAAATGAATTTTCACAGTCATGGAACCTAGCTAGATTATCTTTTTGACTATGTAAGAACTTATGTTAAAAATTTCAAAGACATCGTTAGAGCCGTATTCGAAAACGTAAGAACAAATAAATTTATTACTCGTTTAATAGTATGGGATTCGTGTGTCCGCTAACGCGGTATTCACGAACTTTCTATTTCAATGTTCTTTTTAACATTTAGGTTGTAATATTTTCAATGTCCGACTTGCCCTGATAAATGCACTTTTGAGGACCTTTTTCAAGGATCATACAATGTCATGAGTAGCAGAGTACTAGTCCGACATCATTTGAATATAAAATAAACAAAAATCTAACTAAGACACTACGAAGGAGAATATTTTCAAAAAAAGAAGGTACTCAATTCAAGTTCCATAAGACATTATGGAAAATTTTCTATTATGTTAAAATGGCGCATAACAGAAGGGGACTCCGACGCCAGACAACTTCCGCGAAGCCGCCGCAATCTTATCAAATAAAACAGTTTAGTAGAGTTTAGTAAACCGCCAAACTTCCACGCCCTGTATTATGTTAGTGAATAATGCAGACGTGATTTAAAGATCAGATGCAGTTTTACAAAAATAGTATAAAGAGTTCAAGAAATAAACCTTTGAATAAATTTTCATAGCTATTCATAAAATTATCAATTAAATGGAAAACTAAGATAGTACACTTCTACGCGAAAATATATTTGTAAGTTAAACAAGTAAATTATAAAAAAAAAGTTATCAGTCTGCATTTAACATGTTCACGGACGTTTTTGAAAACACAATACAAGTTTTATTGCTGTAGCAGTCGTGTTAAAGTTAGTACTTTAACACGTTGGCGGAAGTTTTGTATTCCAAAAATTTGAATTTGGCGCCTACGATCGGTCACTTATTTTTTATTTTGATATACCTTAATACGAATACCTCTAATAGAAAGGGTCTTGGCTGCCGACAAACTTTACCCGCCCGCCATCTTCACGGAATAAAACAGTTTACGCAAACTACGCACCCTCTATTATTATCAATTTCTGAATGAATTTAACAAGGCCTCGCGATTCCTCGGTCCCAACGGCACTGCGATGACTTTGATTTATCGCTTCTGGAATTTTCATTAACCTGTTTGTTTGTGTACACTTACCTTCAGAAATTTTATTTTAACTCAAATTTCGTAATTGATAGACGCGTATCGCGTAATATAAATAAGATGTACATTTGAGTTAATGCTATTGCATTTATAGGTATTAAAAATGTGTTTCTTTAAAAACCTTTAGTTTAAAGCTAATTGATAGATGCCTCCATTACTTACTGTGGGACATCTAAAAGATGACTTGGGGTCAGAACTAAAAAGTACTGTATGAAATTTTCAAATCTATGAAAGTGTGAAAACGAATATGAAATATGAGTTGAGAACCTTCTTTTTTAATAAAGATGTCAAGTCAAAGAGACCGATCAAATTTTATTAACATTAAACTATTTTCTGTGAACTGTACGATTTACCTAAAGCAACCTAAAGTTCGTAAACTCATACACGTGAATTTTACGAGACCTAGCGCCTATATAAATATTGGTCGAGATTGATTCTGTGTATCGGGGAGGCCGCGGTGTAACATTTTGGTGTTCATAATAATAAGGAGGCGACACAAGGGAGTGGGGTTCCGGATTTATTTGCTTTTTATTACTTTTTTTACGGGCCCACATCGACACTAGGGTTGTCATGTGCTAAAATTGAGATAAATATGATTCTTTGAGGGCACTACATGTGTTTGGTATATTGTTAAAAAGTGACACTTGCTAATATCATTTAGACTTTTATTGAATGTCTGGTCTGTCTTATTTCAAAGAAGCATTACTTATTAGTAAAATTTATTCCCATTTGCAGTTACTTATTGTTTAAAATATAATAATATTATAGATTTTTTACTCGAAAACACTTATATTTTGTTTTGTTAAGATTATTTAAGCCAACAACCCTACATAGGCATCTGTGGTTCTTAGGGCCCGCTAACAGCGCGTTACGACCAATATAAACAGGATATGATACCTCACACCTTAATATCATTATATAAAAGCGATATTATACAACAAATATGGTGTAGAGCTTTATACTATCAAACAATTGTTAAAAAAGAAATGAGTTACATTACACTCTTGACTACATACATTTTGAAATTTTAATATCTACACTAAATAAAACTAGGTTAATAAATGTCTTGCGGTCTAAATAAATAGGTTTCGATTTATTTCATTACTTAAAAAAAAACTAAAAATCGACGACTACATTACTTCTACAGGTTATACACAAATAATTAGCATAAGTCCACCTATTGTGCTTTAAATTTGTATTTTGTACAATGAAGGTTAAATAAATAAATAAACAATGTAATGTAAAAAATCATTACAATAAAGTCTGATTCAAAAATACCTAAAGATTGACTATAAAACGATTTCCTCAGCTTCAAGTCCGCTTGTTGTGCTATAGAATAAATAAAGAGGTATCAATTCTACTAGAACTAGCATTTTTACAACATTATCTTCACTTAATCCAACGAGACCTAAAACATCGGAAATCAATTTCGCCCTTCACAGTTATTGTGCAATAAAACAAATCTAAAGGTGCAACATTGTATAAACGGAGCATGACGTGGAGTGACGTGTAAGAATAAAAATAATAGATCGTTCGCGCCCAATCGGCGGAACGGAACGCGTGGTAGAATTTGATAAGGCCGGCGCGACCCCGCGACCTCGCTGAAGGGTTACGACGCCGTTGTTTTGCTTTACTGATATTTCTGTCTATACGTATGTATAAATAATAAGATTTCTGCAGTAAAATGATATATTTTTGTGATTTATTTCTGTAACTTTACAAGTATGTATGATTGTAAAAACTCTTTTTATAAAATAAGTATTTATGTTATCTTTATTCAGAAACTGAATTACGTCATCAATTATGTTAATTATGCAAGTTAAAACCTTGGTATGAAATTTTGGTTTATTTTGATGCAATAAAGCAACAACCAAATAAAATACTACTGGCCACAACTGAGAAGAGACGCAAAAAAAATTGAAAGTAACGCCACTCATTGCTGAATCAATTTCTAGACAATTTTTCTCAACAATTCCACTATGCCATAGTAAGATTTAAAAAGAAAACTTTATAAATATTGAGCTTCACAGTCGACAGTCTCCGTTATTAATTCAGACGGCGACCGGGCAAAGGACACGACACAAAAAGACTAAACCCTGAACACAATTTAAAAAGGCTCCTTAAGGACATAGCAAAAAGATAATTCGGATGCCCCGGGCCCGTTTGTCTTTCTACTGCAGACTCAGTTCTTATGAATTATTTCAATTATTTTCAACATTGGGTCTTTCAAGGGTGTGAAATTTTTTAAAGGTTGGCAACGTGTATTTATTTATCATGTGTATATTACAGGCTGTGGCAACTGCTTTCCATCTTGTAAGCTGTAGGCCTGTTTTCCTTTTTTATATTTATGAAAATCTTTTAACGGGTCAAGGCAAGAAAATGTTTTCCAAAAATCAGCATTTTTTTGATACGTTGCCATACTTTCTCTAGAACATCACCATCAATGAGAGTGGCCTGAGTCTAATACATTATCATCCTTCAGCGAGGTCCCGTCTTGCGGCAGGAGTAAGTTCCAATAATGCAAAATATGTTTTGAATTCGGAATGTTTTTTTTTTAACTCGTTTTTCAGCCAGTGATGTGATTCAGGTAGATGATGATCAATACACTACATATTGCATACTCGTATTAGTTTAAAAATCGAACACACATGAGTCAAACTTGAATTTGATTTATTAATTTAACAACATGAAATGTAGTAGACATTTCAATCACGTAAATTGTAATAAGCATGTTTTCAATGACTGGGTTGAAATTAGCATTGAGTGGGTTTAAATTTGTTTGGCATAGCTTATTACACGCTTGTCATGCTAATACGACCGTCTGGCTCCACTGCGTCTTGTGTCAGAGCCGGGTTATTAGCCAACTCAGTACGTGTTTAATTGGCAGTGAGCGAAACCATTAATTGCGTGATTATATACTCGAATAGTGGAATTTCGGTGAAAATTTTGACTAAGACCCTATCTATTTAAATAAATTTTAAGTAAAATTTAACAAAACAGCTTTTGTCAGTAACAAGTCATTAGAAAAATATAAAACTATTGGAAATTAAATACAAGTATACGATCTTTTACAAAATTAAATTTAAATTTTTATTACAAAATATTACAATTAGTTGAATAATTCATGTTTTAAAAATATTATTAAACTTATTCGTATAGTCGCGTTTGTTTTATATTAACTAACAGCTGCTCAAATCCCGCATTATGAAACCTTATGAACTGCAAAGCGCTGCTCTTTTCAAACGAAGCAAATAGCGGCACTGACTGCCGAATCACGACTACCAGCACAGTAACAGACAGACTAATAAAAATAATGCAAGAAAAATTACTCAGCTTAAAAATTTACACGCGTTTCGAGCGCGCGCTCGGCCGTGAGGAGTCTACGGAAACAAAATAGAAAAGTAACTGACAAATAGGAACGTTGACGAAAAGAATGAAAAGGAATGCATTTCTCAAATCCAACAAGGCAAAAGAGATTACCCACGCTCGGGCTGCTTTCAACTTGTACAAACAAAAAAGCTCAATTTGTCTGCTTTAAAACAGCGAAATTGCTATGGCCCGCGAAGACGTTTGAGGAATATTAAAAATGTTTTAAAAAGCAACAGTGCAAGCTTGTTTTATTTTATATAAGTGAGAATTGGATTCGAACTACTCGATTCCATTGTGCTTTGTTTCCTTATTTTAAACAATGGCAAAAGAATAAAAATGTGCAATTTACTGTGCAATGAATTGTTAAATTTCGGTAACTCTTATCATTTTAAAAATATGACCTCTATCTATAAAAAATGTATCTATAAAAAAAGCTAACCATTACTGAAGAGTACGTATACATGTACGGTATGTACGCAGTATGAAAAGAGTATAGTATTACCTATTAAATCATCGTCTTTTTTATATTCTCAATATCCAGCGATTGACCACGACTTATATAGTTCGCAAAAAAATTATTTATTTACATTATTTAATTCTAATTTATTGTTATAAAATATATATATATATATATAAGTATTTTTTAAATAATTAGATGAGGAACATACACCTTAAATACCTATTAATTATTAATTTAAAAAAAGATCTTGAGTCTTATTCCCTCAAAATCCTTCCCTTTGGTTACTTTTATAAAGCAGTGATTTATGTAGCTTTTTGAAATGAAAGAGTCTACTTATTCCCCTATACTATTTACTCATAAATATTTGCAGATTTCATTAACATATCTCATAGTGCAAATGACTCAGTCAGTAGCTTCAACGTATTTTTGTGTTAGCTCCCTTGGTGATTACGCACAAATTGATATAAATTGAATTTTAAAGCTACTGCGCTGCGCCTGAATCTCAGAGATGCGGTCGGGTTATTTGTATTGCTTAGGGCTGGTACTGATCAATTTAATTTATTTATTCATTAAATACAAAATAACATTTATAACAAGCTTACAAAAACTAAAATAAAACTAAAATAAACCCAAAATAAAACTAAATTAAAAAAAAGTTGTATATTGCTTGACCAATTTTAGGACTAAAAGTTGGTCTTTACGAAAAAGTAACAAAAATACTCGAAAGTTTTGGAGTTTGAGCCTTGACGACCCAACGTTACGTTTATTTATATTAATACTAGCTGTACACGCGGCTTCGCCCCGCGTGGGGCTCGGTTATATCGCGCCCAAAAGTAGCCTATGTTTGACCTCAGGTCATTAACTACATCCCTACCAAATTTCATTACAATCGGTCCAGCAGACTGAGCCAGATCAAAAAAGAAGCAATATGTGTTTGACACATAGAATTTGGAATCGCGCGGGGCTTTGACGCCAGACAGTTTTTTTAAATTTTTTTTTCTATTTTTGACGTGGTCGAGTTAAAGATTTATATAACATCAGATTCGAGGTTTATTATTTTTCATATTATGACTTTAATAAAAAGAATGATGTCTGTTTGTTTTGCAAATTTGTAAATAATAACTTTTAAAAAAATCACAACCTAAACTTAGTTTTTATCTATTTTGGCAGCCCTGTACAGTCAACATCGCATAATACCGCGATGATTTTCGTCAAGCGTCAATCGTCGCCCCTTAACTCTTTTTTCTTTCTTATCCACAAAGTAAAAATATTGGTATTATTAGAAATGTGTTATTGTATTTTTAGCTTCCAAGTGCATTCAATTATATTCGTTTTTTCCTCCATTCGAAATTATAAACAATGAACCCAGATTGGGTACTGGGAGTATTTTAAAAGAAAAGAAAAACGGCAATAAAATAATATATTTTACTAAGTATATTAAATCTTCGATAAGAATTTGACCCTATTTAACCAATTTTATTCAAGCGTAGTATCTAGTACCGCTATTGATGCTACGAAATCAACTAACTGCTACAAATAAGCTACGACCGTCGTAGAGCCAAGTGATCAGATTCTACGAGAAGGCTACGAACGAAAGTTACGCTACGAAATCTGATCTCGTTGTGATTACTTGTTGTGAATCCTTATAACCTATAAAACATCTAATAGTAAATGAAAACCCGGAAAAAATCAATAGTCATATGATACATTCCTCTATGAAATGGACTCGCAAATCTCTACTAACAACGTATCAAAAGACAGACGGAGTATCAAAGCTTCAAATTAGTGGTATAGTTGTACCGCGATTCTATTCCGCCGGCGCCTTTATTGCTCAATTTGACTTTATTTAACGCAATTCGCAGGGTGGGGGGAGGGGGCCACCCCGTCTGACGGGGAACAGATGAGGTCCCACTCCAATCCACTTAGCACCACAGGCTAGTAGGTGATCGCAATCTAGCGGTTAGGGACTGTTCATATTGACGGAGATATTGTACAGTCAATGAAGCGAATAGGTATACAGGTCAACGACCTTTTGAATGCGGATGGTTTGACGCGGGTCTTTGTTACATTTTTCTAGGAAAATGTTTAAGGTATTTCTTTTATAAAGAAGTTCCTTAAGGCATATTTTTAACGGATTAATAGATGTGCATTTTGACAAGGTTTTTATTGAGAATACTGGATATTATCGTCGTTTGTCAAAATCATGTCAAAATGAATGAACAACAATCGTATTTCTTTCCGCTAATAAAAATAATCTGAGTGATAATCCTATTTAAAAAAAAATAATTAACAAGACTTTTTGTGGTAAGTAGTGGGCTGAAATAGCTATAAACGAAATTTTGCTAATTTGTATGCTTTATATTGCCAGCCTTTTGGGCACATTACCACGATGTAACGACTTGAAGCGACGATACAACTTATATTTTTTTATTTTAAGTCATTTATAAGTTTATTTCATTTTTAAGTAGCAACTAGTTTTAGTGTATAATGTTTTATATTTAATAGGAATATAAGCAATATAAAAAATACAAGGAATACCTCACTATTTTGTGAATCGTAGTTTTTATTACATTTGCTGTTTTATTTTGCTAAAACTCCCACGTGACATTATACTGAAATTGGTTTGGCGCGTAAAAACATCAAAAATTCTATATTTGAATTTTCAAGTTTTTATGCAATGTAAGGAAAAAAAAAAATTCTATATTTGAATTTTCAAGTTTTTATGCAATGTAAGGATATATAGAAGCTAGAACATAGAATGGAACGTAGATAAAAGGAGAGAACATAGATTTAAAAAAATACTTTGAGCGGGACGCTCTTTCAAATTCTGTGTAAAGAAATTATGTCTGACCTGTCATTGTGAACTGCCCTTAACACGCAAGCTTAGTTCGCCCCGCAAGGGACACCGTAATATGTACTTCTCCTAACTCATTACTTTGCAGAGATCAGCCGAGCTGACCGCATCACTATAGTAGAAGCCCACGACCTTGTCCACGTTGCCACAGTATTAAAAAGTACCATTAAATTTCTATATCGTGTCAATGGCTTAACATTTAATTAGTTTGGCCTTGTAAGATGCAACATTCATAAGTATTCATGGTTGGTAGATTACAGCCAAATCACATTTTTTTACTAAGAAAGAGCCATAAGGTACAATTTATCTACTGAAGAGAACGAAACCATAATTGTACGTGGAAACCAGGGGTGACTGCCTGGGTAATGTTGTAAACAGTTTGCTGAATTCATTGTTCCCGGTTGCTGTTGCTACATGGCAGTCGGAAAGTCAACTGTCTTTAGTCAACAAATATGAATCCAGTGATTTCCACTCACCCGAACTCATAATAGAATCTGCAATTGAGGATCTTTAATCTGGGTGATATGGTCTTATCCAGTAATTTATTATTTTGAAAGAATTGAAAAAAAGCCTAATCAATCATTCTACAATGCAAATAATCCAGTAAAAGAATGTATATTTCAATAATCAGTGATAAATTGAAACAAAATAATAAGATAATCTAGAGTCTAAAGAATAACCTAAAAACTATCTACAGTTTGAGGCAACGTGCCCAAAATGCTGGCAGCATTCCCTCGCTGGATCGCAATACTAATTTTTTGTCCAAGATATAAGCCAGCATTCTGGTCACGAGTTGCCTCTTTAACCTTCCTCGACAAATCCTTAAATATTTCAAAAGCATCTGGCCAATAATCCAGTAGAAACAAATGCTTACGTGATTATATGATCTTAATACTATATCAGATCATATGTTCTCTTCCAAGTTCCAATAGCATTTAGTGTAATTGTTATTTCCTCCGCAGTAAGCTGCAGAATGGGATGCGGTCAGCGTCGGAGATTGCGAGAGTCTGGACATAAATTAGATATAGTACAGATGAGAAGCTATATATTATGATCTACATGTAGGTCATAACTTAATCAAGGATAGCCAACGATGAGGTTAATAATCGACTTGCGGATATAGAATATGTGATTTATTATATATACCTATATATCAATGCATTTAGTATGTAAATAAACGTTAAATAAAAATCAGAACAACACCATTGAAATACAAATGGTTTTTGAGGGTGTAAGTCTAAAAATATACATTTATATTTGCAACTACGTTGTTAGTTGCAAGGTAAAAAAAAAATATAACAAAATAATCTCTATTAATGAAAAGTACAAAAACGAAATGAAGTGATTCCATCAGTGGTCAGCATATCTCTCAATTTTAAATCGTTTTTTTTTGTTAAAACAGTTGGTTTAAAACGGTTTATTTGCAACTCCACCCTCAACCTATCGTTATTGGTAAATAGTTAATTCGCAGAAAGTTTATATTTTGGTGTATCTATTCTCTTTGTATTTTGTAACCGTGGTCCAGTACATGAAGACGTTGTGGTGTTCCACACTCCTAGCTCGTATGGAAATATACTAACTTTGCGTCTTTGTGGTACATGTATTTTACAAACTATGAGAAAAATAGACAATAATTTCGATAATCACTTTTTATTTTTATATCACAAAATACTATTACTAATACTGATTGTCTGACAATAAAGATATGATTCTGTGCTTTAGCCGGCACGTTAAGCCGTTGGTTCCTGATGCCATTTGGTGATCGTTAAAGGAACCACGCCAGGAGCTGAAAGGCTCCAAAGAACTCTGACACCAGGGTTTGCGTGGAAGATTGACTGTGTCACCTACACTAAAATAATGATGATGATGAATTGTTTTTTTTTTTCATCATTTTAACAGATAAATTGAAACTGCACTACTAAAACACAGATAATAAACTACAAAATTTAATGTTAAAGTGTCTAAGTATATTCCGCACCACAAAATATCACAAATAGGTTCTACAAGTTTGTGTTGTGTTCCCTAACTTGAAAGTTTAGTGCTAGAATCTAATAAGGCGCTACATGCCGTGGCAGCAATGCCACAGCTTCGCTGAAATCCGTATCTATCATATTACGCAGCGACACATTACTACCTATATCTAGCGGTATCAAGTTTCAAAGTTAGGCGTGCCAGCAAGGTGTCATTTTCACACTACAAGTACCGCCATTTTCATAAAAAAAATCGACAGATTTAACAATGAATATTTGCAGTATTGCATTTTGGGTCTTTTTTAAGGATAAAGGTATAAAATTTATTTGTTAGATAGTCCACTGAAATTATTGCTTATTTAAATCAAATTATAATGCTCTATACCTTAAGTTACCTTAATAATTTTTACCAAACAAAACGTTACCGAAAAAAATTATAAAAAGGCAAACAAAGAGTAAGAATCGGATGATTTTAATATTATTTTTTATTTTTTTAGGCCTGTATTTTTGAGATTGCGAAAATTCATTAATATTTATTTGAACATTGGATCCACAAATATGGTATTCAAAGACGTGTCGAATTTTTTGAGATCATTTCTTGGCGATAATTTGCAAATTATCCATTCGATTCACACGACGCTACGGCATAATAAGCAACATCCACTTTTAATTCAACGTCGTTGAATACTAAACACAAATTTCCATTAACCGGATCTGTTTACAGCGGAATTCTTTTTTCATCAAACGGGATTTATTCTCAAAAAATATGTAAAGTCGGTGCCAGACACCTCGATAGCGGCAAGGCAAGGGGACGAAATTAAAATGCTGCCTCAGTATTCAAGTCACGTGAAACATTAAGTTCAGGCGTAAACTGCGTCTTTAGACATACGTTCTGAGCGGGGCGGAGAGCGGTTAGTGAGGCAATGGATCAGGATTAGTAGGGAACTGTAAATGTACGGATTTAGATATTCTGAGGGATCTGAGTCTCACATCTTGTAGCAGATATAGAGCGTCGTCTTTGGGTAGATCAGTCAGTAAATCACTAAGTGTTATAGCAGTATTTTATTTTTCTATTAAGCAATATATTTTTTAGAAATTAAACATAGATCAATTTACTCAAACAGTAAGGAAATAAGTTGTTATACAAAGTACATTAAAAATATTATTCTAGAATAACAAATAAATTCAACAAATTACATATCGTTTGCAATTTTCTAATACTAAGATTTCAACTTTGATAAAAAAAAAAAACAAAAAACAAATAGTACCGCCAAATCAAGAATTCATGATTAAAAGCGTACCCAGGACTCTGAAGCACAAGCTGATGATGCAACTAGAAAACACTCTCAGTTAAAGAAGAATAAATAAATATACTTATACGGACTAAACTAGCAAAGTAAGGTAAATATTACTAGAAGAGAACTAAAAAAACAACAATTACAATAAATCTCATCCCAATTATTTTAAAATCAAACCATATTAATTGTTATTTATTATAAATATAAATAAATAAAACGGATTATCTCTTAAATTAAAAGATCGCATCAACCCGCTACTTCCTTACACCGCACCCCATCCCAGCCCCCATTCAGAATTAAAATTTGCCGGCTGATCTGTCCCGACTGGCGTCTACTGATGGATTACGAACTTGGCCGTATCCTTGTTAAATTTCATCGCGATCCCCTCAAATTAGCGAAACAGCGTGGTATCATCGCCGGCAAACATTTGAAATTTTAACACATTTTTTTTATTCATGTCTATAGTAAAACGTAATATCATTTTCACTTCACTATCACTACATAGTATAAAACAAAGTCGCTTTCTCTGTAACTATGTTCCTTTGTAATACTTTAATCTTTAAAACTACGCAACGGATTTTGATACGTTTTTTTTTAATAGATAGAGTGATTCAAGAGGAAGGTTTTTATGCCCATGCGAAGCCGGGGCGGGTCGCTAGTTACATTACATAGTATAAAAAAAAGTTGATTCCCGTTGTCTGCCCCTATGTATGCTTAGATCTTTGAAACTACGCAACGGATTTTGACGCGGTCTTTATTAATAGCTATAGTGATTCAAGAGGAAGGTCGCTAGTATGAGGATAATTCACAGAATAGATCATTAGTACAAGGTTGTGTCGAATGGTGACCATGCGTGCAAGCGCAGCATCGGACACCCACCGACCAGATGTGGGTACACAGACAAAAGGGTTCAGTTTATAAATACATAAGCTGAAGAGTTTGTTTGATTTTATTTAAACGCTTATAACTTTAGTCGGATATAAAAAAAACTTTATGCGTTTGATAGCTTGATTCTTGGAAAAGGTAGGTATATAGATACCATGGTCGAGAGAAATCGTGAAGATACAGTCACACACAAAATAAATCTCTTTCAGCAGACCTAAAAGTTGAAACGAGAAGAAAAGGTTAACAGGCGTTAGTTTAAGAATATACCAAAATATTATTTTAGTCATTATATAACCAAAATATATGTATAACGAATATATACCGTACATGCCTGTTTTGATCACGGCAAAATATAAATTTAACATTTTATCACTGAATTAATATAAAGTGTCAACTGAATAACAACATGTGACAGTTATTTTAAGTGATTCTAAATTTGAATTTAATTTGTCATTTTACCGGATAATTAAATATTTACATTGTCAAGAATTCGAGAAGCAGCAGCTATAATTAGGAAACATTTTGACAGTGTGATATTATAAGTACCTAATTACAAAGTTAAATGTAAATATATTTAACTTGCTACCCAAAAATGTGTCTTTTTTTAAGCCATCACCGGTTGAATGACTATAAGATAAGACAAAAATTACTATAAGTTAGGTCTTTTACACTCAGTAAATTAATAAATGATTATAAAAAACCTTGTATTAAGAAAAGTATTTAAAATGAAGATTTAAAAATCACTGAAAAACGAACCAACTTGACAAAAAATGATACAAGAAAATGCTTATTACAACCTAACAACGGTATTACCTCTAATATATTTATAAGAACGTTAGATTGAGCCCGAGCAAGATTACAAATTCGCTATAAAACCTTACTGCGGTAAAATAATGAATATAAAACGTAGTAAACGAGTTAGGGGCGAAGGGGGTTTTTAAAATCATTTGTAAGTTGGCCCCATTGGTATTCAGAGGATGGTCGCCTCTCGACGCACATATTTTAAATTTATTGCTAGACGAACGAGGCGAAATTGCATAGCCCTCATGCACGCACGCTTGTACTTAACACTATGTGCAAATATCGAGCAGTATAGATTAATAAGTCGTATGTATGTCATTTTTATATTATTTTAAAGTGTACATTTTCAATTGGACATTGTTTCTATTTATTCCACTAATATTAAACAGGCAAAAGTTTGTATGTTACTTATCCATACTCAATTTGCTGGGCAATTGTGTTTTATGAAACTTGGTATTGAGGTAGCGGTTATCTTGGATTAACACATACACAGGATACTTTTATCCCGAAAAGTATGCGATTCACATAGATTTAGTCAAAAAAATGGCACTTTATAAAGCAGATGGCGTCCTGCTGTGTATGATATATAGCGGGAAAAACATAGGATGCAGCTAGTTTAGTTATAAACTGATCAACTCGTTCTAGTCTGTATAGTAACTAAGTAAGTGACTCTAACACCTTGGGGCTTAGCCAATAAAGAAATCAACCAAACCATGCTTACATAAATACTTGTCATACATTTTAAAGTTTTTCTTACAAAGTGCTATTTCTTTAACCTCCTTATTTTATGCTTCGGATA
This sequence comes from Apomyelois bistriatella, assembly GCA_947044815.1. Classification (NCBI taxonomy): domain Eukaryota; kingdom Metazoa; phylum Arthropoda; class Insecta; order Lepidoptera; family Pyralidae; genus Apomyelois; species Apomyelois bistriatella. Next base: position 4,988,774 of record OX345705.1, read on the forward strand.
GGATGAGACAGATAACTAGATGACACCGGATGCATACGATGGTGGAATAGATAACGTCCTTAATGCAATATATACTACTACTAAAAATAACCAAAGTACTTACGAGTACTTTTAATAATATTTTTAAAACGCTTGAATTTTTTTCTGTCGGTAGGAATAAGGTTCCTTGATACCAGAAATAAATCTCAGATTTTTAGAATCAGCCAATTATTTTAAATAAAATATGATTATATTTTAATGACAAATTAATGGCGTCGCTACGGCTTTTTCGGTCAATAGACCGAAAGAGCAAAGGAATACCTTTGCTTCGTTCGCTAACAAAAAACAAATGTCATTGTCATGTTGGTTTTGGTTGACATAAATGAATTACACTAATGACAACCAAAACCAACATGACAATGACATTTATGAATTCAGAAAAAAATCAAGCATTTTAAAAAATTTCACTCCTACCCTGTGTTATATTATACACTAGAAAAAGTTGGTAGCTTTATGTAAAACTAAACAAGCCCTACAATATTATTGGGAAGCATTTTTCTTAATCACTTCCGTTAGTAAAGATATTTTAGTTCAAACATGATGTGATGAGTTATAAAAATAGACATATATATATATAATTACTTATTGGTCCGTAAATATACTTGCAAATATAATCAAAGCAAAATCAAGATGCGAAAATCAAATAAATCCGAAAATCTTCGACAAGCGCCAAGACATAATGAATGTCTGATGAAATCAATCAAGCTATAATGATATAATCAAACAATGACCTAATAATATCGCGCCGGTGTTAGCACAAGGAATTTGAGCGATATCCCGGTCTCAGCGGATCCCCGAATTGGGGGAAAATCGAACATAATTATGTTTGAAGTTAGTTATAGGACAGTGTCAACACGCGTGGGGATTAGCCGACGGCGGAGAGATACTTTCATTTATTTTAAGTATCTGATAAGAATATTTTGATGGAAAAATTTACTTAAGTATTTATATTTAGAAAAATATTAATGTAGTACAATAACATATTAGGCTCGAGGAGCTCAATCGCGCGTGTTAAGCGACAACAAGTACACAGCTATGCTTGGATTGGTCGCCATTATGCTTCGAAAGACACGTTAAGCCGTTGATTGGTCCCGGCTCTTATGGATAAATGTCAGTCGTTAAGCTATGTCAGATGCCTCTTGGCAGCCTGAATAATATGACAGTGTTGGCCAATAACACAATTGAGTCATGTTCCTATTGGTCTGGTTTCCCTGTAAAAGATTTACGGAAGTCAGACATCAGAAATAAAAATCACGTGCAGAACGAATACCAGTAAATGAATGTACAGCGTACTAAATAAATAAGTAAATTACGAAAGTTTAAATCAGTTGATGTCTTACTGAAAAATCGCTACATTTAGTTTTCATACTCAATAGTGTACCAAATAGATTACCTTTAAAATTAATGAAGTTTGAACGCTGTTAATCATCAACATTTGAGACCAACTTAATAACGTATGGGGGTTTCGAGTAAGCCGATACAGGCTTTAATTTGTTGATAGGTAATTTCCCGGCTTCCCCCGGGTGTATTTCTTAGTGAATCAACACTAGTGTAATTACAGAATTCATTTAAAGTTATAGGAGATTATTTCGACACGCTTTGATGTTGCGCAGCGTTGGCGAAGTGAGACAATGTAGCGAAATGCGATGGTAATTTGGGATATTCGCGTCAATTTAAAATGATTTTCACATAATAATATGGTAAGTATATTATATTTGCTATAACGCGTAACTTTGGCTCTATAAAAAAATATAAGATTGGTTGCGTGGACTCTTTCAAAGATTTCTAGCGACATACTTAAACAAGAATGATTAATATAATCACTACATTGTTTGTTTTATAGCTTGAAGAAAAATATTCTGATAAAAATTTGACCATGGATGTATGTGCCTAAACTTTAGACTGACCGTTATTTATTTAACTTTAATTGTACATAAATACAAATGTAAAGCACAAAAAGGCAGACTTAAAGCTAAACCATTACTGTCACAATATTTAAAACTTGACTATAGAGTGGGTCGGTCAATGGTCGAATGGGTCGGAACAATTATTTAACGATTACGCAGGTGAGACTGCCCAACATATAGTTTAATGCATTTGGTACCTTGATTACTCAACCTTGTATGAACTGTTTTAAGACGTCGTAACCCCATCATCGAGCCAAATATATACGTGCTGCACTTGCCTCCCGAAAATACGAAATTAAGATGTATTAAAGACAAAGAAATACCAAATTTGCATGAATAGCGCATCCAAATACGATGGTGTATCAGAACCTTAATCCAGCACGGAGATCGTAGCGCGGTCGCGGGCAAATCGGTAGGGTTGTCTCTTGGCTCATTACCATTTTAATTACCTGTCGTGCGCCAGACGCGCCACCTGCGCCCAGCGGCCAAAGGGCTGCCACTTTTGTTTGACAATAAAGCATATTTTGTTTATTGTTAATTTGAAAAGTTATGCGATAAATTAAGTAAAAGTAGAAATTGCGTTTTAGGGTTCCGAATTTAAATCAGGAATGTGAAACGAAGCTCATTTAAAAGATCCATTCCTACTCGGGTGATTTAATTTACTTAGAATTAGGTTTTATTGATATTTTTATTATCTTATGATCTTTTTCCTTCCAGTGGTTGTTTCTAGATGTTATTGTGATCTTTAAATTTTATTCAAAAACTGGAACAAAAATGTCATTTGCTTCATTTCTATTCTTAATACTTTAGAATAAACATTCTTTTTTTAAATGATTGTATAATATCTCAGTTAAAATAACAAAAAAAAAAACTGTCAATTGCTTTCATAACTTAAAACACTGAATGCTTATTAAAATATCTATGTGTCAATTTTCTGGCTTTTCTAGTTTTATTTATTAACAAACTTAATATAAGACAACTAAGATAATAAATCTGTCAAGAAAATATCTAATACACAACAACTAAGAGCAGCCCTTGCAAATGATATAGTTCCCAATAGTTCCTGCCTCCTTTGTCCGTACAAGATTGGCATTTCGATTATCTAGACTCTTGTAAAAAGGCATATAAAAATTAGCCTCTGCATCTCAGACTGCTTAAGCGCCCCGTGGGGAGACGAGCAGGAAATTTTGCTCCGGGAATAAGCTATTTAGTTAGTCTGGAAAATGATCTTTATTATGACATTTAATGTACGATACCATGCTCTATAGAGTGCTAGATTTTTACACACATCTCAGCGTATTGTCTGTTCTGCCTTTCGGGACTTAAGTACTGAACTCAACCCACCGAATTCAGCAGTAATACTAAGAATATCTCATTTTGGGACACTTTTTTTCTCCACAGGATTCATCATCCTTATACACATCCGTAGTTGCCTTCATATCGTCAACGTCTACTCGTGCACTATAGAGACGTCAAGTTGATCATTTTCTTGACATCAAATCAATGACTAAAAATATAGTATAGGAATTAACGTAATCTTGAATGAATTACTGATTGTTATATTTTTTATTCACACCGTTTGAATATTAATATTAATGTACGATTTTACAGAAAATTGTGTTAATAATTTTAATGGAAAATTTTTGTTTTTATTATTAGATACAATTAAATTTAAAAAGGGTAACCTAACTGTATGAAGTAGAGATACGTAGTCAAACAACGGTTTAAATACAAAGGCCATAAAATTTTCAAAGCGATCCCCATTCTTCCGCGCTATTATTGCAGAAAGCTTTCGAAGCTCAGAATTCGACCCGAGGCGTGCGGTCGCCACAAAAGCAAAATTAATTTTAAAATACACCAAAAGAAATTAACTTTCAGTCCGTGAGTGAAAGTTTCGGAGGGAGAGGTCGACTTCAAAATAATAAAGAGACCAAACGACGATTTTGTTTGTGACTAGGTGGACAATTAATGGATGATATGATAATTATTTTTCTCTTTTTTCGAGCGTGTTACCCAGACCTACGCTTCAAATAAGTGTACGCTTTAATCTGGCGGCACTGGTAATTACAATAGAAATATTACCATCTGACTTTTGTCCCCCTTTTTACAGGGAAACTAGACTATAGGAATCGTGGTCTCTACAGGTCAATATTTTATAGGCTGCCTTAACACCTGACATATCCTAATGGCTGCCATCTTGCGATAAACGCTGTGATGAATGGTTTAACTGAGCTGATATATATCTTCAACTATACGTACAAATTATTAAGTAACTTATAACTTTTATAAAATATTTTAAAATAAAGGAGCCCATTGTTAAGATCACTTACTCCTCTGGCTCAGCGATCCGAAGTGGATCTTGGCCTCCGAAACGAGAGAGCGCTACAATTTTCTATTCTGCGCCAGTTATTTTTAAGATAGATTGACAATATCAGCTCCTTATAAAATCACCAATCAAGTATTTATAATAGCAGAATTTTTATATTATTATACGCATTGCATCTATTGTTACAAATTGTTTCAATACTTATTTAAAGTTGAACTGTGAAAAAATAGGCAGTACATTTTAATAGTCGTTAAAGCCATGCTGTACTGTCATAGTACATTACTGGCACAATAAAATACGATAAATGTATGCAGCTCCGATGCACTAAACTGCACTTGAATGCGTTACGTATGTCGTGTTCGGATTTTATTCTCTGTAGTGAAAAAAATGGTTTATATGACATTGCAATAATTGTATTGTACGTAATTCAGACTAAATTTTTACAACTTCCCTTACGGGGTAGATATAGCCTTTTTTGTAAAACCAAGGTGTCTTTAGGATGGCTTGTATTTGCTTGCTACTAGACATTTGTCGATGATACAATATAATACAAATACTCTTTATTGCACCACAAAATAATAAAATTACATAAAACAGCTTAACTTAAAGAAGAAGGCGCAAAGGTGGACTTATCGCTAAAGCAATCTCTTTCAGTCAACCTTAGAGTGGATGGAAAATTATCAGTAAAAGGTGTTGGTTACATTGTTTTATATTTAAAAAATCGAAACTTAAAATAGAAAATAATAATTAAGAAATTTTGAGATGATAGCAGGCTTAAATTTGATACATGGATAGAGTTGGTAAGTACTTATATGTTTTTCATTTAGATAGTAATATTTAAACTCTCGGAACTCTCCTTTTTTTAGATTTATAAGTTTTATTTATAATTTTAGTAATATGAGTTTTAGTTTTGATTTTATAAATAAGTTAATATAAGTATTTTTTCGTTTGTAGTTTTGTTAATATATTAATTTGTTTAATTTATCTACAATAAATATACTAAAAGTCAAACTCTCGGACCTTTTTAGACTTCTTTAGAATTCGAGTGAATTTTGATAAGCGTCGCATAAAAATAATTCAACTATGAACAAATTGATAAAAAATAAATACTTAAACAACTATGTTATATGAATTAAACATTTATGTTCAAGTGAAAATATAAGAAAAATGTGCATAATGTTTACATAAACTTTTGAACAAAGCAAGATTAAAAATCTAGAAGGCTTTTTATTTTATTGTAACCCCATTTCACTGAACTGCTTTTTATGCTCTACTGCTACAGTGCGAGTAACCCATTTCATAACATGCTATTCGAAACCTTATTCCTAAGTGTTTCGATATGAATTCCTACGGCGGTTGGATCTCTGAATGAAGGCCTTGATTCAGGATAACATTATGTAGGTACATGTTGCCGGTATGTAGCATTATGTAAATAGACCGCTGAACTCACGTGTTACGAGTACAGTACACTGAAATGTTAAGGATCTCAATAGAGTGGCTGTTAACCCTTCGTTTGTATTTATTGCGAAAATAAAATGCTATTAGAAGATACTACTAGATAATAAATAGGATAACCATCTATTTTGTCTTAGCGTTTCCCTTGTTGTAGTCACAGTTATGCTGATCTGGAGTTATTTATCGGTATTTAAAATTTTTAAAGTAATAACAAAAATCATGTGAATTGTGCATTTATTTTAAAGCTAACGATAATTCTTTACTGCTCAATAATTTGGGATCAATGACAATAATGTGAGGTTCTTAAATAACAACTAATATAAAAATTAGGTGTGAGTATTTTTGTTTATAATTTACGAAATAAAAAACAAAAAAGCATAATTATAGTTATATCCCAATAAAACAAAGATCCGTCTGTTTTTCTATTAAGTCTGTGTACGTGGGGTATTATCTACGTGTAAGTATTCCACTCCCTCAACAGGTGGCCACCAGACAGCACTATCTAATTGTCGTTCATATTTATGAGAGTTGTTCACTTTTTGCTCGCCCGTCTGCTGTGAACCGTTTCACGCTATTCAAGCGCTGCTTGTTATTCATTCATTCATTGTAATATTTTGAAATTGTAAACTAGAAAGAATGTTCTTTGTAGGTATCTATTTTTTTAATTTCACTTGATTCATTGAAATATATTTTCAATGTAGTAATGAAACTATATGAAACCGAAACTAATCAACAAAATTTTTTTACACGATATGGATTGAATTTAATTTGTTTTTTATTTCCTGTGGCCTACTACTGTACCTGCTGGCCATTTGATATCCAGGATAAAATATACCATTTCTTTCTCTAATGGCGACTTAGGGAAAAGAGGAGTCTTTTAATAATTCCTTGTACTTATGTCCGACTGGTGACGGATTCAACACCAACGACCGTATTTCCAACAGGCATAAAAGTATGATGAGATGACGTTATTGTAACATAATATCTTTGGTATATTATCAATTTAATGAAAATTTTATATGACTACCAACTTTTACTAGGGTTTTATTTACCTATTTAAAAAAAAATATACAAACATGCTTACTTATATACGATCGAAATATGATTACAAAAACGTATAAAACCGAAACCCACAATCTTTCAATTTTAACCGGATATTATTGCTAATAGTGTCCTCAAAGTATCTCAATCGTCTGTACAGGTTACAAGGAGCACAAAGGGCGCAAGAGTTCAAAGCGAGCCGCGGATCAAAGAGCGGCTAGATAACGGAGGCAGGGTAAGACCGTCGTCAAGAAATAACGAAACTACAGAAGGGAAACCATGTAAGTATGTTTTATTTTTATTTTTTTTATGACAACTTCTGTGACCCTTTGCAATTTAAACAACATTAATCAAAAAATATAAACCACCTTATGAAAAGCAGTTACCTACCTGTACAGTGTAACAAAATTCGAACTTCTAAAAACCTTTGGCCGTAGGTTTTAATTGTGTTTGTAGAGAGCATTTTTAAGTTCGCTATGCAATAAAAGTTTTCAAAAAAAAAACTCGAAAATGTATTCCCCACCAAAATTAGAGCGGCAGAATGTTGCAAATCTTAATTGATGTTTTTTTTTAAATATTTTATTTAAATAATACAAAGAAATCTGTTTATTTATTAACCAAATTCATGTACAGTCGGGGGCAGGTAAATCTAACCCTACCGTATGAACTATAATGACTGAGGCGTCATGTTTATCTGTCCCCGACTGTATAGAGATTGTGGGTGACGATGGGCCAAGTTAAAGATTAATTTCCTTTTAAATAATATTGTAGTTTTCTGTAATTTCATGATTTTATATATTGCCGTTTGATATCCGATTGAGGAGATTTTTACAAATACCGAGGTGTTGGTCTCAGTTAAAAGTATTTTACTCTACATAAGAAGTTTATTTTTCAGGATAAGTAATACTTTTTAAGTTCTCGTAAAATAGTTTTGCAGATTTGCGCATTTTAACATTAATAAACCTTTGTAACAAGTAAATTATAGAATAATAAAAAAATATACGAATGAATTTATAATACCTCTTAATAATATGTTGAAACTGTCAAAAAACATTACCCACCTTGGGTATTCGGGTAGTAAAAATATTACCTTCCATGCTGGTCTGAGAGAAAAAGAAAAACATAGAATGTACCAGCTGCTTCTCTTCCCGCGCAAGCCGTAAAAGTCGTCTGAGGGAATCGCCGAATGCAGAAATCATGACATAGGCGATGCGGCTAGCAACCCATAACTATTGATTTCCTGTTTCAACTACCATTATGCTAAACGTGGCCTAAGGTCGTATGGCATTAGGCTCTGTCTACCCCGTATGGGATAAAGACGTGATTTTATGTATAAATGTATGTAAAAGTATAACAATTTCATCTTATTCCCGTTTAAAGCAAATAAAAAATTTGAATTAAAATTAATTTCATTCGAATGTGATTAATTAATGATACTGGAGAGTCCACTTTTCGAACCCGTGAAATGAATCATTATTCATCAATTATTCTGCCATAAATTAACAAAACTACCTTTCTCAAGTTCAAAAGAACAAACACACTTTGATTTTTTCTCAACAAATCTATTTCGAGCCAAATATCTGTTAACCGACGAAAGACTATTACAATACAATAAAAACCTTATTATTTAATCAAAATTTTACAAATATATGCAAGGACAAATAGAAACAAAAAGGTACCAGAGGCGGGCTTCGCCTAAGCATTCCTCAGTGTACCCAAATGATGGAAAGAAAAAACTAAGTTGATTCATTCTTATCACCGATATAAATCCAGCTCCAAAACCCAACTCGATATTTAATCTCGACAATCAGTCTGTCTGTATCGTTCCAGCAAATCCAGCGTGTCCGGGCCGGATTACCGGATCCGGACGGATGTGCCGACAGCCGGGATCGTGCCGACGCACTGGGCTCGGCGATTAGTCCTACTGCCCTTCTGGGCGCATTCTCGGGTCATCGGATGTACGGAAATAGATAAGTATAAACAAATATTGATTGTGGCCCTATTTGGTATTTGTTACGTAAGTGTTATATGTTTGTATGAATTGTATGTCTTATTGGTTAATTATTTTGTTAATTTATTTGTATGCCTTTCTTTAAGTTAAACTTACTACTAGACTACAAAAATGTCCTGAGTATTTAACTTTTTGTGATGGTCCGAAATTTGATGTCATTTTTAGTTCAGATATATTTATTCAATTTCAGTTTCAGCTCAGACGATTGAGACTGAACATTTTTTATGTTATACTTTTAATTAGCATAATTAGGTAGAAAAAACTAATAATATGAGTTAAGTAATTTAAATATGTCACAACTTTACACAGAAAAAATAATGTCGGATTCTTAATTAATTTTAAAACAAAAGAACCAGATGAGATGTTTTCAATAATCTGTTAATTCTAAATAATTATAAATTAAGTAGAAAAAATTAATAAACATAGAAGTTTTAAATATTATAATTTGAACTATTGTCGAAAAATATATGTAGATTTTATTTTAAATTTGCCTGCACGATTTCCTAATTCTATAGATTGATGTGTTTACAATAAATTGCATGTTTTACCCCGTCGTCTATCTTAGGCTGTTATAATTAGTGTAGAGACGTTTTTAGTACCTAAGTATCTACATTTTAAAATGTTTATATACAATCCTGACTTGACAATCATTAATAAAATTTGAAATTATTGTTTTGCATATATTTTTGGTAATTTTTTACTATACTTACTTAAACAAGTTGTTACACAAGGAAAATGTTTCACATTGAACGAGGATTGTACATAAATGTAAAAATTCATCGTCCTATGTAAATTTTGCCCTAACTACTTGATATTGAATGTTATCCTGACCCGCTGTTTAATGTTATTAAAGTTTCTGTAATCTCTGATTCCTACGTACGTACGTATATTTGGAGATATCAATTAAATGAATTGTACAATAATAAATGTAAATAATAATATCAAAATCTATAAAAAAATCTTAAATTATATTTTGATTATACAGAAACTTATTGAACCGTAGAATATTGGACCAATTGACTCATATACGTTTGATGACACTAAAATTGAAACGTTTGTGACTTGACTTCATATGTACGTGCATTCTTAAGCTCTACAAATTTAACAAGAAAGTACCTATTGCAAAGAAAATGTACCTACATTAACAAGGCCACATGCGTTGTAGTACTTGAAAGTGCCTTCAACTAACAGTGTTCCCGTTTTAGATTGTCGTCGCTATTTTATATACACAAAATAAATGAGCATTTTGAAGAATTCATGATGATTTGTTAATATATTTTTTTAACTTAATATTAGCGGATGAAAAACGGCAACACTGATAGCAGGTGCTTTGTATTTGTAACAATAGTATACCGATGTGTTCAACATTTTCTACATACTTAACTGCATACTCTTGTTTACTTTGTAAACATAAGATTATCGAAACATACAACCCAAGCATGACCCATTTGAGGCATTCCGCGTCGTGCTAGGTTTGCGTGGAGCCTCAATCTAAGGGTGCAGTCATGTAAGTAGACGATGAGGAAGAAGAACGAAGAAAGAAGACAGAAGAAATGAAGAACTGATTTACTTGGAGGTCACGCGTATTCTTGGGGAATTAACACACATTATGAGATGTTATTGCTTGAGAATACACGTAGCTGACAAGGAGTAACTCATCGCTCGAGACGGCAGTGTTGAACAGATCAATGATGGAGTCTATCGAATCGCCGTCAGCGCACGGCGTCTTGATAGACTTTCGCAGCCGCAGTTATTTTTTATTAAGTTTATGGACAATAAAGTATTTGTTGAGTGATTATTTATTTATAGTAAGGTTTAAAACCGTTCTCTATAAGTACCATGGCTAAAAGAGGTAAAACAGAATTTTCAAGACTTTTCGGTTAATATACAAATTAAATAAAATATTCAAAAACATGTAGATGTTGATCCTAATGAATTTCCTTATTTAATGATTCATCAATCGATCTGTTTTCTTAATTACATATAAGTGCATTTACAAAATAGAGAATCACTTCGCATTTTATTCGTGTTATATAAACATGTTAATGACTTGATTCCTTATTCACATAAATTTCTTGAAATAAAGTGTGTTTCGTCTTTTTTCTTAGTAATATTTTACGTGAAGAAACGAAGACAAACCCCATTTTAGTCAAAATGGATTTTTTCATTGAATAATGTCAAAATTACTCATAATAAAAAAATATTTAATACTTACGTTTGTATTTGGCAGGAAGAAGCAGAGCAGCTGCTAGGCTGCACACACGGAGCAGAAAAATTTCTTCACATCACCATCAATATATTTTTTCTGCATAATTAACAACAGACACTAATACTTATTGAAAAACTAATATTATAAAATGTTCTTACCACACTCACTAAAAGTCTAGTAGTAGTAGTTTTAAAACTTTATTGTACAAATACATTTGTGTATCACAATATGCGGACTTAATGCCGCATTTTCTAAGTCAACCTTTGGGCCAAGCAGAAATCTTAGTAGTGAGTGTAAAATAATTATTGTACTACCCCCACTTATTGTGATATAATTTTATTATATTACTAAAAATAACCAGTAAATTAATCTTAAAAATTTTAAATGTCTGTTCTTATTATCAAAATTAAAAACAAAATGTAATCTAAATAATAACGAATTTTTTTACAAGAAAATATGTAATTTGTGTACTTGTTCATCCGAGCCTATTTCCAAGTTATATTCTCAGCTTAGTGCCCAAGGTACACACACACATGACCATTTTTAACGCATTTTTACTAACGCAAAAAATGATAGCGTTTGCATAATATTTATGCAAAAAAGATGTTTTTGTTTGCTGATCACTGGTTGGTAGTTTTTTTTTGGCAGAAAAGAACTGTATCAAAACTAATAGAAATTATTGTAAGAAAATGTATCACAAAGAATTAAACTAATAATTATTATTATTGCCTTTCATTTGATTTCGTCATGTTTTAGCAGTAATTCCCTGAATTTTTTGAACAAAATTTTCCCGACTTTATGTTCAAAAACGTTAAAGATATCTTGTTAAGAGGCTTAGGAGCAATTTCAAAAAACTGACACCACCGTTTGCAGGGACAATTCTTGAACTCCACGCTATATAAATGAATGAAGCGCAGTTTGCTACAAACCAGAAGACCCATGGTCAAAGTTTGGACAGAGCATTTGGATCATTGCCCCGCACAGAAAATTTCCTACGTCTTTGCCAATTAAGTAGTAGTTCTAAGTTACTTTGGTTTTACCGAGAGATAATATGGGGTTATTCAAAAGACAGGCGATAAGTCTTCAGGATCGGTAATGCACACGTGACTAATTTGACGTTGCAGGCGTCGAAATGCTAGGATTAACAGCATTTGTTCATGTGTCCCGTTTACCTAAAAGTTTAAAAAATATCAATTCATAGAGGTAGATCAAATAAGCGGTACCTATTGTGATTATTATCCCTTCAGACCTACTTGTCGAAAATAGGGTAGGGCGCAGTTGTGATTTTGTAAAAGACGACTAAGATATCAGGAAAAGCTAAAATTCTTTGTAAGTGTGGAAATATTGGCGGTTTCCACCAACAGACAGGGGGCCGATTATAAAACGGACTCATCTTTTAAAATTGGGCCTAATGTGCCAAAATCTAGGCCGCTGCAACCTGATAGACAGTTTTCAAGTTACAACATCTTCAGTGGCTGAAATGATGGTTTTTGAAGAGCAAGTAATGGGTAAGTAATCTACACTAATTTATTAAAAGTAATAGTTTGTTTGAACGCCTACAACTATTACAATTGATTGGCAATGAAGAACATTTTATTTTGCTTATACACCAAGGACGGGTCAACAGAAATGCGTATGTTGAGATAGATGTTTGGTTACAAGATTAGATAAAATAAGGAATGAGTATGTAAGAGGAAGTATGAAAGTGGCACCAATAAATGAGAAGTTAGAAAGCCTCCTTAAGACATGGCCATACTATCCTGACCTATAGTCAGGTTGGTATGGCCATGTCGTAAGGTGGAGAAAAAGCCATGTAACGCAAAGATTATTAAATATGAAAATTACGGGATCTAGGAGTAGAGAAGATCAAAAAAGAGATGGATCGATTGTGTAGAAAGGATATGACCTGGAGGGGCAAGAAATGGCTGGTAAAAGATGTAAAAACACAGTTGACAAATAAAACAAGGACTAGAACGAAAAATATTTAATTGCATTAAATTAAATCACTGAAAAGAGTATGCCATTGTCCTGCGCTGTCCAAGCATAAACAAAGTAACAAATTACAAACTCTATGTTACACAATAATAATCCTAATGAACCTATTTAGACATATAAATATTTACATATTGCCGCTTGTGAGCACAGCAAATGGACTTAATGTTACAATCACCTCTCAAATCAAATCTACTTATTTTATTTAGACTTGCACTTATAATGCCAGATATATAAAATTGCAGGTTTTGTAAACTATTTAATATATTATTATCTTAAATCCATTTAAGTAACTTTAGACAGATTATGAATATATAAGTTTTATTTGTTTACCATGATTAGTTAAGTAGGAAATTTAATGTCTATTTATTTTGTGAACATAAGCTAATTGGGAAAAACAATTAATAAAAAATAGCATGCCATGCAATATCGCCATTATCAAAGCCTCTTATAAGACATTTCGTTGGTATAATTGGTAGTACTATGGTATATAGTTGAGATGATGAATTTCAGTCGAAATGCAAGGTTTGGCTTTTTGCAATATTTTATATATTCGACATTATGTGGCAAGTCCCTCATTGAACGCCTTTTGGCCCTAAAGCACATACGTTTTGTGACATCGCGACGACCAGCTATTGTCAGAATGCATCCTTCATAGTATCAAAGAATCTATTGACTGAATATATACTTAGCATTTGGATGATATAAAGAATACAGTATAACAACACAGACATAGGACTTTCTGTAGAGGCTGTATCTTTAGATAATTCGCAATACTATTCACCTTATTGAAAGCCTTTACCAAATTTTATAAAACTAGACGGAGAGAAAATCCTATTAGATTTCGAAAACCGTTCGGCTGATCTATGTGAGCATGTCTGCTTCGGGCCTTATGGCTTTTAGTTGTAATGTGTCTAGGAAAAATATGCAATACTATAATTAACTTCGGAATAATAGGTAGACAAATGTTTAGATGTTTGTTCGCAGGACCTGCCATTAATAGAAACGCCGGTCAGCTACAGCTAACTCTAAACTTCTCAAAGTACATTGTAGATATTTTGTTCGATAATTACTTTCATAAGGGTTGTGTAATATTTCGTATGTCTATGGTTTTTTGAAAATAGAGAAAAAATTAATCGAGAGAATTCAGAAACAGTTTTAATATAAAATGAGAAATAAAAAAAATAGATGATCAGGTTGATTAGTTTAAAATAGTACATGTATATATCATACATATTACTTACACAGTTACTCTATCCCTTAATACTTAAAAAAAAAATTCAAGAAGTTTTAGAGTGCTATTTATGTCAAATGGTTGATGGGTGATACTTATTATCGGTTTATAAGAGATAAGTTGTCTGTTCGCATCGAGTGGAATATCCGCGTGCCTCACGATCTAGTATCTATAAATTAGAATACGAAAATATTTAAGCAGCATCAGGCATATCTTTTATTGACTTGATAATCCTAAAAGCATGCACACATGAATACTGATGGGCTATTTAAATTATTCCGAAGTCATATGCCTATTACCGGGCTATATCATTATGGTTACTTAAAACTTAAATTCTGTTCTTTTATTTAAGTATCATTTACATCTATGCAATGTATTTTAGTATCTACAGGGACTCATATAACCTCCAAATAAGCTTTGATTAACAATGGAACTAAATAATACATAGTACTAGATGAAACTATGACAGTATTTTCACTAGGTAATATGTACTAGTCTAGATCGTCAGCCTCTGGGGAAGCTCTAGGAGCGAGCCTTTCCATCACCACCGTGGGTTCGTTGTTCATGAAGGATTGATTTCCCTCCGTCACACCACTAGACGTGCTCCGTCTGCGGTCTAATGTCGAAGCTCCCACTTCGCTACAGCCAAACCGCTCGTTAGCTGCACTCGGCAAGATTTCATTGCTCAGATCAGCAACATTACGTATTAAATTATCATTAGACTGACTTTTATTTTCAGTCTTAGAATTTCTTCTCGCTATTTCTTCTATTTTAATATTTCGGCTGTTACCAAAAGTGGCAGATATTTCCTTGTCAGAATTTCTCGCCTCCATTGATACAGGTGTAACTAAGGCAACTTCGTCTTGTTCATTACCTGTAGGGGTATTGGTTCCCACTACATTTGTTTCTGGAGGTATAATTCTCGTCGGTACAACATCCCCTGTGTGAGTTGTGTTCGTTTGTACAGTGGATACCGAGGGTGAGGTTTGTGTAGTAGACTGCGCAGTATTCTGTACAGTTTGAGTCGTTGACTGAGTGGTCGGAGGAGTAGCTTGCGTGCCAGTGCCGGTTCCAGGCGCTTCGTGGTAAGCTGCGCCGCTTGCTAATGCTGCGATGCCTGCTAATCCCATCATGCCCATACCTCGGTGTGACCGCAGGAGAAGTTGCTGCAACTGCGCCTGTTGTAGTATCACGGGCAGCTCGTAATGATGGAAAAAGTAGAGCATGGAGTGCTGTAACAAAATATTTCATGTTAAATATTTACAATAAAATTGCGGTAGACGAGTGGAACGTGTGTTATCCACGAGGCAAACGTATGGTAATAAATAAACGGTAACGAGATAAGCTGCCAATAGGTGGGGCGCCGGCGGGAGCGGCTGCTATATGGGCACAGACGCGCGAAGATTATGAGACACGTCCAACGAACTGAGCAAAACTCCTTTGGACAAATAAATGAGCACCTCGTGACGGCGTCGAGTCCCATCTATATTTATTTATTTCTAGGTCAAAGTTCCTTCCCCTCTTGATGTATAAGACGTTCGACGTAAGTTTTAATTAAGAAACTTGTGACCGCTACGGACTCAACTTTTATTTGAAATTATATTTTGTCATCCCCTCGTTTTGATTTTTTTCCTAGTGTTGGTGTAACGGGTTGCCGTGAGGACAAGTTGCGACACCTCCATGATTTATTATTCCGCGGAAGCGTCGCCCCACCAGATTGAAAGAATTTTACATTTATGTTTTAATGTCGCTCAAGTAACGAAGCAACATGCAATATTTTTACATGCGAAACTCATATTTGATGTCGGATGTAATGTAATCGTATTTTATCTAATGCAGCCTAAATATAATACGAATATTCTTTACCAATTATATTAATTAATTCATATCAGCATTTTTTTTTAATTTGCTTAGTGAAAACAAGATAATCCAAATTCTTGTTCGTGACTTCTAGCACAATACAGTGAACACATCGTATGTTTTAATTAACGCGACCCGATTCCGCCCTACGTGTTCGCGGATCATCACCACTGTAAATATAAAAAAGGATCAAACGTTTAAAAGGTATTTAATGGACAGAGATGATGCCCTTTTATACGTCCATTAAATCGGTCGCTTTGAGATTTACAGCCGCTGCTAGATAGCTATGTGTGTGAATGGAAAACGGGGGAATTTTTATCAATTTTCAGATCGTTTGTAGCAGATTACGTTTGTCGACGTGAATGCGAAGTCGGAGATTTCTGTTGGAAATATAGCCCTTTTTAAATAAAAAATAAGGGTTGTTATTTATTTATTTTACTATATAGATTATGGTTAAAAATGCCAAGGCTTTGAAGTTCAAAGAGATTTTTTATAAACATATCTTAAAAATTTAGTTATTTGGTCCCGTTGGTTTCTTAAAAAGTTAAAGATTTCAATTGATAAATGAAATCTATAAAACATATTTATCATTGCTTCTTTCTTTCCGGATTCATAAAAATTAACAAACGTTCGATAAACCCATTTTAACTTAAATATGTTTTAGCATTTTCTCTCTTATCGAAATTTACCGTGAAAGAAAGAACTTAACATATCTTAGTTTAACAGGGCTTAACAAACGTCTGTTAGTTTTTAATAAAAGAGGGGGTAAGAGTTTAGACTAAACATGTGGCAAAGGTCAATAGCAGGTGAGACAAACACAAGAACAGTGCAAAACATGTAGAGACTTTTCACTTCAAAGGGCGAAAACTCTTTGTCATGATAAATTTTTTAGCCGCAAAATTGTCTTAAACACTTTGCGGACCTTGATTATGCCAAGACGGTAGAGAAACTCTGACGAAAATAAAGTTATTTTGATTTAAAATGCAAAGGCAGTGGACGCCGGCGAGCATTCGTCGGGTGATTTTTTTTAAAGGACTCCCTTTTCATTTAACTAATCCCGAGGTAGACACGGAGGGTACTAACGAATTAGATGGAAAAACATTGCTCTTTTGAACAAATCTAGAGTTAAATTGCATAGCTTTTCATGTTTGTTTTTTAAAGTTTCTGAACCCATACTATTCCAATACTTGTAACCGTTTACTAACAGAGATAAATACACGAATGAATAATGAACACAGTTTTGATGAAAAACAAAATAGTTGAAAGATATTCTGCTTTAGGTTTTCTGCAACACTAATCTTGTCATAATAAACTGTTAATACTAGGCATTTTCTAAACATCTTTCAAAATGTAGAGAAAATAAACCTTATGTATAAGTATAATTAAATACATTTTCTTAAAAAACTAATATAAAAATTTTTGAATAAAGAGCGATACATTTAAGAACACTGGGAATATCCGATTCCGGTATAATATAATTATGCATGCTGAATACACCACAAAGTAAGCAGCTGAGTGTGTTTAACTAAAGTTTAACTATAATTTGCAAGAGATCTGGAAGATTACAACACTACCGCGTTTCCATGATGGCGGGCCTTTCCTGTTGATTTAGGACTTGACAGAAATTAGCTGAAGTACGCAATTTAAGCCTCGCAATAATGGAGCTCTAGCTATACTTGTGCGTCTCAATATTAGAAGTAATAAAGAGGGCGACAAGGTAGGTTAGTCAATTAATTGAACGTTGAATCCTAGTTTAAGCCTTGTCAACAAGTTCCGTTTAAAATTAATGTAAGGCGAGTGTCACGTTGGGCGCCAACGTTATGCGCGCCGCGTCGCGTCGCCGCCGCGCCCCGGGCCACCTCATGAAATATGATTTTTATTAATAAGTTGACACGCTCGATGATTATAAGATAAGCCCCCACTTTGCATTCCGAAGGGGCCTCTTGTTTTTCGCCGCCTGCCAGCCCTGTAATCCGGAGCCTACGCCCCGCTTGAGGCGCTTCTTCCCCGACGCAGAATGCTTTCTGTATTTTAATCTAACAATCCCGTTTTCATTATTCTGTTGCTGTTGCTTCTGTTTGCCGGCTTAGTTTTTAATATATGACATGTGTTATCTGGAAATATGATTCAGGAGTTGCTGAGTAAGTATGTTTCCTACGATACTATACTTACTACGAGATAATTTAATTGATATATCACATCCAAGCAATTTATATTATCAGATCACACCTAATATTGCGTTACCTAATATACATTTGTAATATTCAACCTACGCAAGTTGAAAGCCATACCTGATGAACATCACGATGTAGTATCCAATAATAAAAGTTATATTTTCATACTTCCGAAACTCTAACATAATCATGCTTACATAGTAAAATGCCATGTTATCGTAGTATTGTGACCGTGAAAGCCTAAAGCTATAAAAATCCAATAGCTTCCCACCGTACAGTACCCAGGTTGCATTTTCCGGCAGCGGACCCTCGCTCCGCATCCTCGGTCCGCGCGTCGTGTTATTAACTTCCGCAGCCGGAAATCGACGCGACTTCGGGACTCGGTACGTCTCCGCCGCCCCTAACATTCGTATATCATGACTAGTGTGCATTTTTACTAAACGTTTCCGCTCGAGGTTACGCTTTTTTAGGGTTCTGTACCTCAAAAGGCAAAAACGGAATGTTTATAAAATTACTGCTTTGTTCGGCTGTCTATGTGTCTGTCAAACCTTTAAGATACGTAGTTACGGATCAAGTTGAAATTCGTATCATAAACTAAGGCCTGCGGTCCCTTTCGGCTGTAAAATAATAAAATTTATACGTCAACGCGATCAAAAGTTATACTTTATATATATGGTTATACTACTATATATATATATATATATATACCGTCTGACCTCGATCCGGATGTGTTGGTGGCCAACACTTTCAGATTTTCAGGCTGCCTGAAGGCATCTGACATAGCATAAAGACTGCCATTTACCGATAACAGCCGGGACCAACGGCTAAACGTACGCACAAATAAAAATGAAACTCCGCTGGCCTGCTGCTGCTTCGTGCTTTATATGTATAAAATATGTTCCCTTAAATAATTTAACAAACTTTTCGAAGGATAATTCAAATACAGTCGCAAGTAACTGCAAATATTAGCTAAAGGGGCGGACAAAAATAACTAACCATATTTCATCGCAAATCAGACTAACCCGGATTCACCGGGTCACCGTCGCCGCACCGGCATGCTGTTATTGTACGAACGAACTCGGACCAAAGGTTACATACATGCAAGGGGAAGCGCCCGAGGCAAACCGGAAAAATATTACACGCTTGGATGTTATTTGGATTGTCCCGGGACATTCGGAAAACTTATAGCTTGTTGCGTATTGTCAAAACCTTACCTTAAATTCGATCGGCGATTTCGGTACTTTATATTTGGATAATAAATACAGAAAACAAATAAACTTGGCCAACGAGGCAGGACTTATCTAAAATAACTAATTAACGCATACAAATTCATGTCATGTCATATTTTTTGCTGTAAAATGCAAACATATCCATAAAAATACAAATAATAACCAATGTTAACTTTGATATAATGAAAAACGCGTCTACGCCAACGTGGTCCATTCCCTGTCCTCTGTGGCGTATGTTATATTTTATATCAGAGACAGTAAAGTTGAGTTTTGTGGGGTGATTATCGTCAAGTGTACGACTGCGGTCACAATAACGTATGGGGACGTGATTTGTTGACAAATGCCGCAACCCAAGTTTCAAACTACGACACTGAGTGTGTCAAGTTGCTATATTATATTGATCGAATAAAACAATGTCCATAGACAAATTCTTTTGTTTTATTTTAGCCACAAAGTTCACTTCTGGACATAGGTTTTAGAAATGCCGGGCATGTTTAGATCGGCCGCGATTTCATATTTCTATGCTTCTGTACAACGGACTCTGGAATAGATTTCTATTTCAAAGAGCGCCTATATTCCTGCCAGTATGCATTATTTTAGATGTTTTATTATTTGTATCAAATAGTATTTTTCTTACATGATTATTCAATATCTCATTATATATTTAGAAGTAGAACTTCAATGTCCGAAATAGCCTCTGGCGATGCCACCCTCGCATCGATCCAATGAGGAATGTTCGGAATTTATCTAAAAGACATATTATTACAATTATGCTAGTAATTCCGTTGTTAGTACATTATTACACAGGCAACGACGGATTTTATTGACGTTAAATGAACTTGATTTGATGTTTTATTACAATAACCCCTTTGATCCAAAATCAATCCTAAAGAAATATTGATAAGGGATCGGTATTTTTATATTATCTCGAAGAAATTTATTATTTAAATCAAAAAAGGTATGAAAAACATACTGCGACCAATCGGCTAGTCCAATTTTTTACAAAGATGTCTAATTCGAAAACCATTTAGAGGAATAGGATTGTTAAACAGTTTGCGGTAAGCGGTAAGATTTTTTATTAAGCACGTATTTTTTTTGAGATAGTTGAAAAAAAAACCCAATGACCTTCATTTTCAAAATTTTACTACAAGGTCAAATAAATTGTAAATTTTTCCTGTAAGTTGGCAGCATATACTTATATACTCTTTGCTTGAAGTACTGCAAGCACCAACTAGTCAAATCGTCATAATCTGGCATTGTCACATTTTTATTCTAGTATAAAAATAAACATACGACGTCATCGCTCTATGTATCTTTGAAATTAAATAAAAAATATTTACAATTTTAATTTTTTTTTTCTTACAAATGGTATCTCTAAAATGATCTATTTTAACGAAAAACATAATAATCACTATCATATTATTTTTGGACTAGCCAATTCGCAGACCACTTAAAAAAGGGAGATATTAGGAGTACTCCAAAAAGGCCAGCGATTAGTATAACGAGAGTGATGAGTGTAGACAAATATTTGTAATCTGTGGTGTGGAGGCAACGATGGAAGATCGAATTTATTAGAAATCTTTTGCCTTCCTTACCTCTGTGGGAGATAGGCGGGATAATATGTATGTAAAATATTTTGATAATTTTCGAACTTGTATTGTAACACAGTAAGATGCCATAATTGGTTTTATATAGCAGTTAGGCGAAACCAAAAGGAAGGGTATGATTTTGGTAGTCTATATATGTATGTATGTATGCATTTATGTTCCGTCTTAGCGCCTAAACTACTGGACCAATTTAAATGAATGAGGTGTCAAAAGATTCGTGAAAATAGACCGAGTAACAAAGGCTATATAATTTTATCAAACTTTTTACTGACGGAATATAAACATCAGAATCTAACCTTTCATTATTATCATCACGTGTTGGTATTAAAAGAAAGGTCTTGGCAAGCACGTTACAAATATGTATATAATTTATAATGTTTAAGTCAAAATATAATTAGGAATGATTAAAATGCAGTCGTAAAATGGTCGTACATTTCGCGCGGTCCAGTCATTTCCGTTCGAAAAACGGAAAAGTATCAAATAAAAATTAATTAAAGTTAAAATAAGTTTTGTAACTTAAATTTTATAAATGAGAAAAATGTGTGGTTTCCGATTTTAGTATAGACCACTCCTCTCTTCCCGTGACTGACCATATTTATCTAAAGATCTTTAAAACAGACATGTGATCTAACTTGATTGGCATATATTTTTACGCACTCAATTTCATTAGTTTTTTTTAAAACGATTAGTATTTTCATTTCAAATTCAAAACCAACAAAGCAAACATCTACTAGGAAGTAACTTGCGTCAACAATTTTAATAATGCACTGAATTCACAAATCCAACAGTTTCGCTTGCATCTAACTCCGAAAACTCGACCCGTGTGGTATTAATAACTGGAGCACGGTACTGGAAAGTTAATATATCGTTCTGTACAAACAGTTTATCCATTAAAGTGGACCGAGTCGCCCGCGGCCGCACATCAAAGTGGCTTAGTTCATACAAACAGGCCTGCATTTTGAATGTGGATGTAATGACTTGTCAAAAACGATGCTCGAGTACGAGATTAATTTGGGAAAATGTATCTAATATATCAGGCTAGCCTTAAAAATAATGTGCACCGAATTAAATACGTTTAAATGAAAACATAGAGCTAAGTGCGATAAGGACCCGCGCACCATTCGTTCCGTTACGGACCATTTTCAAACAAGTTTGTCATACACGCTAAAACCAACATCACGGTATCTAGAATTTAAAAAGGCAAGAAGAGAAGTCCTAAAAACAAGAATACAGAAATGCCCCATGTTATAAATGCAACTGTATATTTGATACGTATTATCGTATTTTTCATTTGTAAGCTTGTTGCATATATATTCAATATTAAATATGATTGAAATATTTACCTGTATAAAGAGCCAGGAGGTGACAAGTGCCAGACTGCTGTATTGTCCGTTGAACCGGTAGTGGTACGCGTAGAAAGAGAAGTGATACAAGTAGAAAAATCTGTGAACAATGAAAAAAAATATTTTAAAAATAATATCTCATGGTATTTAGTAATTTTACTTATACATAAATACTTTGTAGGCGTTGAATAATGAACATCGGGAAGTAAAATTGAGAAAGCCATAATACAAAGGCTTATTCTCTTTTTCTACTATTTGTATAAATTTATTTAGATAATATATTTAATCAAACAACATCTGTAAAGATAAGGTATAAGTAAACCCTTAGAAATAAAATGAAGCTCATCTGATCTGTTGCAGTCAAATAAAAATGATCACCAAATCGTCTATATAAACAGTATAAGACTACCTACTATAACAATCTATTACAGCGCACTTCAACATAAAAATGGAATTTGAGAACGCGCTAAGTACCAAGAAGTCACCGGTTGGCCAGTAGATAAACCTGACAGCACGACGACGACGTGGGACATAAACTCGGTGCAAACTGGGATATCGCATAAACCTCCGTCTAGAGCTATCTAGTTACAGAAGCAACAAGTATCCGACGGACATCATTAGGGGCTTATTGAAGGCAAACGGCGATGTTCCGATATCTCTTCGACTTATTGCAGCTTTTCAAGTTTCTTTGTGACCATTTTTCCATTTTTTTTTTCAATAGTTGTCGTTAGCCGTTGTTTAATCGTATTAAATTCTAATAAGTATTTAATCGCATTAAATACTAATAAGTATTTAATACGATTCGGGCGTATTTATATATAAATCAGTATGTAGAGTAGATAAAACCGGTATATAAATCAAATAAGGGTAATAAGTGGTGTGTGGTAGACGTGGATATTGACAAAAGTCTTCTGCGCACACTTCGAATTATAATAGGTGATGTTAAGTTTGGGTACTTAGATATTTTATGGTAATAAATACTATTTTTTAAATATGCTGCATGCAAGTTACTATCTCGGAATAAATTCTTTAAATTACTAGCATGAAACTAGAGATATACGAGTACCATATCAAATGGTTCAAATTTAGCACAAATTTATAAAATAATGAAAAGCTAAAACGTAAAATGAAGAAGTTTTATGCTATTCAGTTTATAGAAATTTTGATATATGATGCGACAAAATATATTAGGAAATTTTCAAGGTGCTTAGTTGTGAAATTCCCAGGAAAAATTCTGAAACCTTGACAGTACGACTTCCTTACAATTTATTTCGACAACAACGCCGTCAATTTCAACTGAAACCTGACAAAATAGCAACGCTAAGTGCCGACAAACGTTCCCAGTTCCAGTTGGTATACGGAAGGTATATTTACTAACCTTGTTATAATAAATACATTTGTAAAGTATATGTGGTGAAATATTTGTGATTTTAACTAGAATACTTTGGGAATTAATAGAATTAACCTATTTTCCAATCATCATTATTTCGTGTAGGTCAATAGAACATGCACACCCTGGTGTCAGAGTTCTTCGGAACCGCCTCTCGGACCCTAACGTGGTTCCTTTAACGACTACCAGATGGCAGCCGGGACCAACTGTACCGTCTCCCTTAGAGGAAGGGGTAACTAGAGATATTAGAAAATAAAAAGACAATCTTCAGTAAAAATGAAAGGTTTATTGCCTATCGGCATTACAAGTGTCTTGGGTCGTGAGTCCTACAGTATTCGCACCACAACGCTACCGGTAATTAAACAATCGAACCACACTCCCCTGGGGTAACGGTCCAGCAGTGTAGAAGAACTGAGGTGGTGTATAAGTTGCAGCTAAGTGATCAGCGCGACAGAAGCGAATAATTGTGATGAAGTAGGTCAGGCTGGTCAAACCACGCAGTTGTCTTGACCAGTTGGAAGAGCCCTGGAATCCCCAATTCAGCAATTTAGTACCATGCCATCACTTCTCAATCACAGCGACATCATCACTGAAAAAAATGAATGTCAACTAAGAACGATTTTCTCTTAGTTGACCTTTTTTTGATCAAGCTAAAAACACATTAGATAATTTCAATAAAAGTTGTGCAATTGGTCCAACTTGGTTGTTTATGATTGAAATAGAAATCTGTGTAATGAATAATTCCATTAAGTTTGCACGTTGTTTCTACCTTAACAAACACTGAAATAAATATGACACGTGATTGATTCTAACAAGACAGTTCACATTCAAATTAACAAAGATAATATTTGATATTTCTACTAGATTTTGTTGATTTAAATACTTATAAATAGTTAATGCAGTTACGACAAACATTACAATTAATAACATTTTAACGCATAAAGCTACCATAAAAATTATAAAATTGTTCATGTTTAATTGTTGGTTCAATTATTTATTATAGTTTGTATAATCATTGAAATAATAGCATCAAATAAGAACTAAATATTAAAAAAAAACATTTATTCATAGATATAGTAAACATATTATTTCATTATAGGTTTTAATTAAGAGTTAAATATAAAAAATCTATGAACAATATAGTTATTACAATAACTTGTCTTAGTTAAATTGATTGTTTTCTTCTTCATTTGTAACACGAGAACGAGACCAGTGGGTCTAAAAACGCCACTAGCAATTCATCGAATCGAATTCATATTACGAATTCCTTAGCAATCCTTTAGCAATTCCTATTTTCTTTAATTTTTTTTGAAGAGGAATTGCATAGTTTAGTTGGCTATTTTACAAAAAATAGAGGAATTGCTACAGAATTGCTAAGGAATTCTTAATATGAATCGATTCGATGAATTGCTCAAAGTGGCGATTTTAGACACCCAGGTAGTTACGTTGAATAAAATTCCAATTTTGAAAGTGATGAAAATTGCCTAGGTGTATTAATTATGTGAAATTGTCTATTCAATCATATAATCACAGTTAGTTAGTAGGTACAATCGTATTACATAACTGCATCAAATAAAACCAAAATATTCATCCCTAATATTTATAGATATTTCATGCAAATATTTTACTCAGATAAATCAATAATGTCTTATTAAAAACGTATTCTCTCTTGTTCAATTCAAAAAAATATGTTGCTTGCTTGCTTTCACCCCGCGCTCTCACCTCACCCCTCGCTACCTCCGGCGCCCGTTGGCTGGCCGCAGTCCGCACTCGAGATCGTGTCGTGTCGTGTACGTTTGTTTTGTATGTGAAAAGCAAAGAAAAAATGGAAGAAGTTGCAGAATTGCTTCGGGCATGGGAATTGCCAGAGTTAATACCTGTGTTCACCGGTATGTATAGACTTTGACATGTATTTTATTTGTGAGTTTATTACTTTCACCGGACGGTCGTAGTGTTACAAGCATTGACTTATATATTTATTGATTATTGATTACAAGCATGTGTTTGATTAGATACCTAAACCAATACCTATGTCGTCAGTTCGGTTATTTTGAACACGAACGGACCTCTTCGTTTCTGATTAGATCACACCAGGATATTCCCGCTCTCAATGAGCTTTGCACAGTCCGTCCAGTTTGCAATCAGAGCATGTGCGCCGTGTGGCTCTGAGCGTCTACCTACCTTCGTAGGTACCTACAATTGTACAATAACCAAAAATATTATTTCCAGAACAACAAATCAATATCCAGGCACTTTCGGCATTAAGTGATGCAGAGGTTAGAGAACTAATACCCAAAATAGGCCACAGGACTTTATTCAATAGATGCTAGAAGACCTGGCGAAATGCATAGGTAAGTCTAATGATTTGACCTGACCTTAAGAGGCCAGTTTAGAGCTGAAACTCCTATACAAATTTGCAGTATGAACACTAACATGCACTGACTAACTAACTGAATGATACTAATCTGAGTCTGAATGATTCTTGGTTTTGAAAAAGGGCGGTTTTGCGAGCTCTAGTTAGATGTCTTTGTTTTTAATGATCTGTTAACTCAGTTACTTTATTTTCAGCACCCGACGAAGAAACAACGAACCTGGCTGCTATTATTATATTTATTTATTTATTTAATAATAAACTTATGGTAATTATAAAAATATTCAAATGTGAACTCATCTGAATTGATTCAAATTTTGTGAATTGACGTTTTTGAAGAAAATGCTGCTGTGGAGTTTGTGGCGCCACTTCTTCTCCACTTGCGCTTTGGAAGTGGTGGTAAACTTAAAATAAGTAACAATTGACGTCAATAAGTGATAAGAATATCCTATATTGAAAATAAACAATTTTGAATTTTTAATATTTGTTCTACCAACTTTATACGTTGTGGGTTTTATGTGATTAACTGATCTCGTAATTATTAATAATTTTTTTCTTATATTTTATGCGTTTTATTTTATCTCTAACAACCCTGCTTTTAATAAATACTACGAATGGATATTTCAGAGTCTTAGGCTAGGGTCTATGTTGAATTACGTTTTTCTTTTTATTTGCTTATTTTTATAACTTCTCTTCTTACCTGTCTTGTTAAAACCGGATTAACCGGAATAAGCAAATAAAAAAAAAAAACGTATGTCAACTGAGGCCCTAATGGCTCGAATTATTTGTAGGTATTTAACATTAATATTATTCTTAGTACTTTCAAACAAGACAAAAGCAATAAATAATAGTTAAGCCAATAAAGACAGTATTTGAGTGAAACGAGTATCATAGTGGAGTGAAAAAAATACCTTAGTCAATGAAACAAGCATCTAAGTCGAGAGATACAAGTTTCTTAATTAAGTGTAACAAGTATTTGAGAAAAGCGAAATAAGTAACTTAGTGGTGACAAATAAGTATCTGGCAAAATGACATAATGTATCTTAGTAGAAGAAAATAAGTATTATTGTAGAGCGAAACAAGTATTATAGTAGAGCGAAACTAGTTAATTTGTCAAATGAAACAAATATCTTAGTTGAGGGGAACAAGTATCTTAGTAAAGCACAACAAGTATCATGATTGAGTGAAATAAGTATTTTAGTAGAGGGGAACCAGTATCTTAGCAAAGCAAAACAAGTATCATAATTAAATGAAACAGCGTCTTAGTTTAGGCATTAAAGTTCGTTATTCGGTATAATAATAGTAAAAAATTATATGAAACAAAATATTAGTAAAATTAAGTGTAAAATAATAGTAGCGTTATACAATACCTCTTAGTTGAGAGACAAACAAGATCAGCTTGTTTGTTTTAACCTTTCACTTTGCAGGCTCATATGCGTTCATGATGCTTGATTAAAAAGGTCACAATCTTAGTTAAATCAACCATATTTTTTTTTTGAGTGCACCTTCCAGGTAAGCAGACGGAACGATTGATGGATATCAATGGTGATCAATGATGTGGCAGTAAAATAATCTTTTAACAACAGTTAAAAAAACAATAAGTATCTTAATTCAAAAGTAGGTGAACATTGTAGAATTGTGTGGGTACGTGAGGATGATAAAGTCTAGATCTATGGTATGAGACTTAAATCTAGGTGATCGTTTTTTTTAAAACCATCAGAGATAAATCATAAAGTGTATAATTAATTAAAGAATAAGACAACAACTATAAAATTTTACAAATTATCAGTTTCATATTTTTAGAGTAGGTAAGTCAATAATAAATTCCGCTAAACTTGCTTTAGGGTTTGTAACACTTTAAGGGTTACATCCTTATTGCTTTGCATATTCTGTTCTTTTGTACAACCTTTCACCTGACTATTTTGGTAATTGTTGAGGTATTAGATTGTTCTCACCTTACATATATAGACACATTTGCTTTTCACCCAAATTGGTCATATTTAAAATAGTGTAAAGCACATCAAGTAGGCTTTTGACACACTTTGTTGTTACCTTGTTTAGTATCCACATTGTATATGCTACTATGTTGCAGCGTATCATGCATTTGTCATGGTACCTATAACTTATTTTACAGATTAGATTGATAATTATTTAAAAACATAAATTAATTAAATTAACCTTTACTTTTGTTTGGTTACCTAGTGAATCTGACACATCAAGCAAAACACCGGTTTTGACGTTGACAGTTCGCAGTCATCGATTAATTATACGGCGTTTGCTCAGGGTATTTAGCCAGTTATCGAATTTAGCTTTCGTGGATATTTTAATTGTCAAAGGATTTTAATGTATTTTTCGATTAGGATTTAATCCACCTCGTCTTGTCTAGTATGGATTGATAAGACTGCGTTTCGTTTGAATAGGTGCATTTTTGTGCTTTGATCTTCAGACAGTTTGTCTATGGTATAAGTCTATGTCACATCCTTGCACTGTGGCCTTAACCTACAATTTTGGAACGGGACGCTTCTTTTCGGGCCGCGCCGCGTAGGCGCATGCACCCTTGTTTTGGCCAATAGGTAAGTCAAATATTTATAGATCATCTAGATCGTTTTGATATTGTTCAAGCATAGTGTATTACATTTCGTTGTTGGTTTTGTTTTAGTTCAGAAGCCATACCTGAACACGCTTTGGACGATGTGAAGTCGTCAAACCGTATCATGACACCCAACCACCAGAGAATGGTAAGTTGCCTTCCGAATTGGATTTCTTCCAACCTAAGCTAAAGGTTGTCTTTATGTAGTGACGTTGTTGTTAATATTGTCG
The DNA here is from genome assembly GCA_947044815.1 of Apomyelois bistriatella. Taxonomy (NCBI): domain Eukaryota; kingdom Metazoa; phylum Arthropoda; class Insecta; order Lepidoptera; family Pyralidae; genus Apomyelois; species Apomyelois bistriatella. Next base: position 5,017,782 of record OX345705.1, read on the forward strand.
GTTTTTTTTGTCCACAGTTTTAGTAACACACCACACATGTGGCCATGTGCACACCTGCATTTCATTTCTTTAGATGGACCCGCTCATAAACGGTATGTCTGCACCAATTTATCATTGTTAGGAATCCAGTGTAACTGTACAAATAGCATAGATACTGTGAATTCCAAATTTATAACCTGGAACTTCTCTTTTGTTCCCAGGGTCCTTATCCAGGGTTTTTATCCTGTATATTTAGAAAAAGGGTTTTTATCCAGAGTCCTTATCCAGGGTTTTTATCCTGTATATTTAGAAAAAGGGTTTTTATCCAGAGTTCTCATCCAAGGTATTTAGGATGTACCTATTTCAACGGACATGAACACTTCTTTGTGATGTACCTGCTTCCATCACTTTGAGATGGTCTTGTATACTTTAATCTTGCATCCCTCTTACTAGGACAATGGTAAAACTTTATGTTATTTATTCAAGTGTAATGGGGCTAGTGAACCCATGATATAACTTGCCTGTTTGTATAAACTTGAGGTTGGACTTATAAACCCACTACTGTTATTCAATGTTATATAGACATATATACAAATAATCTGATGTTTTGTGTCTAGATCATAAGACTATTTAGTTAGTACTTTACCTTAAGATTACCTATTGATGGTGGTTGTACTGTTCAACACGGTCGGGACCCCTGTTGACCTATGTTACCTTAGTACCAATAAATAATATGGTTGTTAACATAAACTTCTTTGTTTCATTTAAGTAATTCATCCAGCTTGAGCGAGGACTGTCTGGCGCCCTTTCATTTCATAAATTTTGACAGTTCCTTCGCCTCCGAGGGTGGCCTGTTTCTACGACACATGCCCTGGGATCTCATTCGGTCAGTCATTTTAAATTGTCTAGTCTCATGTTCACCGACTGGCTGAGCCTGCCGAGATACTACACCGTGGCACTCACCATCTGAGTCACGCATCCACTGAGGCCCAACTGAGAGGCCTAATAATAATAATAAAAATAAAAATATTACAGTGGCGATCCCAACGTATGGCCTCGGATGAATGAATTGCTTAAATGAGTATTATTTAAAATCTTGTCTTAAGTATTATATATACTTGGTAATACAGTAGTGTTTCTACATTTTACATAATAATATATTCTCTGGTTGGTATTGGTATTGTGTGGTTTTTAATTTTTTAAATGGAAAAAAATTTTGTGTTTTTTAATGTGGTGTGTTACTTACTTAATGACCTACTGTGTTACTTAAGGATTGAAACCTTATACATAATAACTACAAATTTCATTTATAAACGTTTATATTTGCATTTTTGGTTTACTAAATATCATAACTGTTTAATAAGACAGTTACAGTGTCTTATGTTAATATAGTGAAAACATATTTACTTTTATTAAGTGATTACTTTTAGCGGTATACTGTTCTACTATACTTACTGCTTATCTTTAAACAACATACATTTATTTACTTCTGCGTATTTTGTGCCTTTAAGCACAACTGTGTTATTTACTTTATTGCTAATAGCAATTACTACAAATTATTTTATTGCGTTTTTGCAAATCAGACTTTCATCTGTTTGCATACTACTGCTTTTACCCGGATTTGACAACATTCTGTGAATAAATTTGGAATTCAAAAACAAATGTGACTTAAACAAGGTTTGGTGATTTAAAAAAAAAAAAAAAAAAAAAAAAACTAAACATAGTGCTTTTAAACATTATACTCTTACACCCTACACATTTATACGTTATACAATTACAACGTACGTTTGTTTCTTTTTGAATACACCTTGCACATTACACTTTTATCATGGATTTTCTGCAAGCTGGTGTTAAAATTGATCACTTACTTAAAGATGAAATTTCTCATGAACTATCAATTAGAAATTTCCCTGTCAATACTTCTGCCAGACGTTCTAGCCTTTGTCAAACGTTAAAACAAACTGCGTCTTTTGTTAGAAGAGGTAGCTTGATGGTCACCGATTTGAAACCTAGTGAAGTCAGTGCTGAATTGGACATTTGTCTACGAAAGGTTGCTGATATTGAAAAGGACATAAAGGATGATCTGTCGATTTCTACCACTACTCGTTTGATTTCACGTTGCAAGTATATTTTGTGTCGCGTTTCACGTCTTGATAGTAACCTTGAATCTGTTCAACAAATTAAGATTAGCATCAATAAGTTATTAGATCGTTTGAAAGATACCTCTGAATTAAGTTCTGATTCTAATGATGATGAAGATTCATCGGTAGATGATGAACCTGTTGTGCAGAAGATTATTTATAAAACTCAGCGGAATTTTAACATCAATTCTTTAAATTTAAAATATACTGGTGATACTTGTGTCCGTACTTTCCTCACTCGCTTGGAAGAACTTCGCGTTGCTCGTAAAATTTCAGAAGAACGTATTTTCCGTGGTTTTCCCGAAATATTGGAGGGTACTGCGTTAACTTGGTTCCGTGCCAATCGTTCTGCGCTCACGTCTTATCGTGATGTGGTTTCAGCCTTGAAAGAAGATTTTGATATCCTCGATTTGGATTATAAACTGTTAAATGAGATTCGCACTAGAACTCAGTCTAAGAATGAAACTATTAATACCTTCATGACATCTATTTTAGGAATGTGTGAACGTTTAGAGAAAAAGCTTTCTGAATCTGATAAATTAGATATACTCATGCGTAACATTCGTCCAGATTATATTAAAATTTTAGCGGTACAGGATATTACATCGGTTTCTCAACTGAAGGACTTGTGTAGACGTATTGAACTCGCAGAGGATAAAACTGTTAAATTACATGATCACTCCAGTGATAAAGTTAAGGCTAGTGCATCACGTACTGTGTCTCATCCTAAACGAAATGTCAAATTTAATTACTCTCAGCAAACGCCTAAGAATTTTGTAGATGCTGTTGATCGTTCTGATTCCAAACAACCTTGCTTTCGTTGCGGTCTTACTAACCACCCTACTCGATTTTGTAAAACATCTCGTGCAACTGTTTGTTATAAATGCGGAGAAAAGGGAGTTCGTACTCCTGATTGCCCTAAATGTAATCCTAGTTTAAAAAACTAGCTAGGATTGTCTCTTCTAAAACACCTATGCCTTCTACTCCCTTACTTTCTGAACAGACAATCCATTTTAACCCTCCAAAGGGAGATACCCGTCTTTATGTATTGTTGGACATTTTAGATTTGAAGTGTAAAGCATTAATGGATACTGGTGCAAATAAAAGTTTCCTCGGAGCTAATAGCCATGCGATATTTGCGTCTATTGGCATACCTATTCTTCCTCATAGTGAACCTTTGCACTTACGCGTAGCTAATGGTCAAGAACTACTTTGTACTAAATACATGACTATTCCTGTTAAATTTAATGATAACATTCAGTTAGTAAATTTCAATATTCAACCTGAAATTACTACTCCTATAATTTTAGGAATAGATTTTTTGAGATTATTTAATCTTGCTCCAGAGCTTATTTCAAATATAGATTCTATTGCTAAACTTGATAGTCTTACACCTACCCCATTCGAATCTGGTCTGAACGATTTTGAATCTTTAACTCCTGAACAAAAACTTAAAGTAAAAGAAATAACTAATATTTTTTCACAAATTGATACTGATAAGGTTGGTTTAGGTAAAACACATTTAATACAACACGTAATTAATACAGGCGATGCTCGCCCAATTAAACAAAAATATTATCGTTTGAGTCCTGATAAACAAGCTGCTTTAGAAAAGGAATTAGTTCGCATGCTTAATGAAGGAATAGTTGAACCTTCGTTTTCGCCTTGGAATTCTCCAGTAGTTATGGTTGAAAAATATAATGGTACTCTTCGGTTATGCCTCGATAGTAGAAAGATTAATGCCGTTTCGAAATCTGACGCGTACCCTTTACCTCATGTAAATTACATCTTAGATAACCTGCGAGATGCCAAATACCTCACCTCTTTAGACCTCAGCGCCGCGTATCATCAAATCCCCTTAAGCGAAAAATCTAAAGAAATTACTGTTTTCACCGTCCCAGGAAAGGGTCTTTTTCATTATAACTGTATGTGCTTCGGTCTTGTTGGAGCTTCAGCTACTATGCAAAGACTTATGGATTCTTTGTTTACTGCTGACTATGACAATAAAGTATTCTGTTATGTCGATGACATAATAATCTGTACAGCTGATTTTGATGAACATTTAAGCCTCCTAAAGGCAGTATTTGAAAAATTGAAAGCTGCTAATCTGACTATCAATATGAAAAAGTCCCTTTTCTTAAGATCAGAATTAAAATACCTTGGCTATGTTGTAGATAGATATGGTTTGCATACCGACCCTTCTAAAATTGATGTAATTCTAAATTTTCCTATACCTGAAGATGCTAGGAGCGTAAAACGTTTTTTGGGCGTATGTGGTTGGTATCGTCGTTTTATTAATAATTTTTCAAAAATTGCCCAACCTTTGTCTCGTTTAACTAGTAAAAATGTTAAGTTCGCTTGGTCTGATGAAGCCAATGAAGCTTTTAATACTTTAAAAACTGCTCTTGTATCTGCACCCATTTTAAAGTGCCCTAATTTTAATGAGCCTTTCTATATACATACTGATGCATCGTCGTATGCCATTGGTGCGGTTTTAACCCAAAAACATGATGGTGTTGACCACCCGATAGCTTATTGTAGTCGTACTTTGAATAAAGCTGAAATTAATTATTCCGCTACTGAACGCGAATTATTGGCTGTTCTTTATGCCTTAGAACAATACCGCGCTTATGTTGAAGGCAGAAAATGTTATATTATTACAGATCATGCATCTTTAAAATGGTTCTCTAATTTAAAAAACCCTACTGGTCGTCTAAATAGATGGGCCTGTCGTCTCAGTCAATTTGATTTTGAATTAATTCATCGCAAAGGAAAAGAAAATATTATTCCTGATTGTCTTTCTCGCATTCAAATAAATGCCATAGACCTAAATTCCATACGTGATCCTTGGTATTTAGATTTATATAAAAATGTTTCGGATAACCCTTCCATGTTTCCAAATTTTAAAATCGAAAATGATCGACTTTACCGTTTCTCAAAGAATAAATACCGTCTAACAGCTCAATTCGACTGGAAGCTGGTAGTGCCTTATGAAGAACGGAAGGAGATTCTTGCAAAGTGTCATGATGACGCTACTTCTGGTCATTTCGGTATATCTAAAACTCATGCTAAAATTGCTAACCTTTATTATTGGCCTACTTTACATCAGGATGTTAAGGAATATGTAGATTCATGCGAAATTTGTAAAACTTATAAACCTGTTAACCTTGCTCGTCCTGGACTGATGGGTAACCCTCGTCGTATTTCCGCACCAGGTGAAGCGTTTTCTTGTGATATCTTGGGTCCTTTCCCAATGTCTTACTCCAGAAATCAATATTTATTTGTATGTTCCGACTATTTTAGTAAATACGTCACTTTATTTCCACTCCGCAATGTGGTTGCGAGAGCAATAGTTAAATGTATTGAAAAGAGTATCTTCTTAGTCCATGGAGTGCCTAAGTATATATTTTGTGATAACGGAGTCCAATTCACTTCTAAAGATTTCCGAGATCTAATGGTTAAATATAGCGTACCTCACGTCTTTTACAATCCTAGGTACCATCCCCAGTGTAATCAGACGGAACGTGTAAATCGTGAACTTGTAAGAGCCATAGCTTCGTATGTGCGTTCGGATCACCGAAATTGGGATAAGAACGTAGCTGAGATTCAATGTGCTTTAAACACGGCTGTTCATGACGCTACAAAATTTTCTCCGTATTTCTTGACTCATGGACGTGAGATGATTCTTGATGGTTCGTTCTATAATTCCCCTGATCCAGTTGACAGGAACAATCTAATTTCTGACACTGTCAACCACTTCTCGGATAAACTAAAAGATTTAGAGGGTATATTTATTAAAGTACGCCAGTGTTTGTTATCGTCTCATGAACGAAACGCACGTTACTATAACTTTAGGAAGCGTCCTCTTGAACTTCAAGAAGGTCAGATTGTATACAAAAGATGCTTTCATTTGTCTAACGCTGCCAAGCACTTCTCTGCAAAGTTAGCCCCCCGTTTTGAGAAATGTGTAATACACAAAAAATTAGGTCCCTTGGTCTATGCTTTAAAGAACCTTGAGGGCAAACTCCTTGGGAATTTTCATATTAAAGACATCGTTCGTCCTGGCGAAGCCGCTCCATCCGCGTAATGATGGTAACGTCTGTCGCATGTTCGACGCTTGATTTTGTCTTCTTCTTTCTTTTTGAGAGAAAGATGTTGTACTCTCATTCCCGTCGCCTCACTAGGCGACAGCCTGATTTTTACTGCTTTGTCTGTCTTCTCCTCCTTCGCATGGAGAGCAGCTGATTTATTTGTATCCTTGTCACCTTATAAAGTGTCAATCGGATCTTATTTTATTATGGATTTAGTGGTATATCCCACTCCTGTTTTATGTGGTACTTGCGTGTTCCAGTCCACGACTTTAGATTGATCTTTCAATCCTTGATGAAGAAGAAATTGTTTTTTTTTTTGCATGGTTCTTGTGTGTTCCAGTCCATGACTTATCTTCCCTCCAACCCTAGAGGTTGCTTTGTTTTGAAATCTTTAAAGAATGTAACTGTACTTCTTACTGCGGTTCCATTCACATTATCATCCTACTGAAAGGAGCAAATTGGATGCTCTCTCCCAGTCCTATAAATAGTATTGAATTTAGTAGTAGAGAAATGTCTGATTGGTAAATAGTCTTTCTCGACACCCATTCAGCCTTTAGATTAACTACGTTTAATATTAGGGCTTACTCGTTGTAAGGGCTTGTGAATAGTTAGAAACGGATCCGCTTAAGTTAGTAGTAGTAAGCGCTTAAGTTAGTAATAGGTAAAGAGTACTCTTAGTTTTAAGAGGTGATCACCATAGTTTTAGAATCTTTGTTAAAAAAAAAAAGAGTTGAATTTACATTTTGTGCTAGGATTATAAAAGTACATTAGATAATAGAAGATAGTTCTTTAGTTTCTAGGACAAAATTTTTAAATTTTCCTCAATTTAAAAATTTTTACCCGGGAAAGAGGGTACTGTAACACTTTAAGGGTTACATCCTTATTGCTTTGCATATTCTGTTCTTTTGTACAACCTTTCACCTGACTATTTTGGTAATTGTTGAGGTATTAGATTGTTCTCACCTTACATATATAGACACATTTGCTTTTCACCCAAATTGGTCATATTTAAAATAGTGTAAAGCACATCAAGTAGGCTTTTGACACACTTTGTTGTTACCTTGTTTAGTATCCACATTGTATATGCTACTATGTTGCAGCGTATCATGCATTTGTCATGGTACCTATAACTTATTTTACAGATTAGATTGATAATTATTTAAAAACATAAATTAATTAAATTAACCTTTACTTTTGTTTGGTTACCTAGTGAATCTGACACATCAAGCAAAACACCGGTTTTGACGTTGACAGTTCGCAGTCATCGATTAATTATACGGCGTTTGCTCAGGGTATTTAGCCAGTTATCGAATTTAGCTTTCGTGGATATTTTAATTGTCAAAGGATTTTAATGTATTTTTCGATTAGGATTTAATCCACCTCGTCTTGTCTAGTATGGATTGATAAGACTGCGTTTCGTTTGAATAGGTGCATTTTTGTGCTTTGATCTTCAGACAGTTTGTCTATGGTATAAGTCTATGTCACATCCTTGCACTGTGGCCTTAACCTACAATTTTGGAACGGGACGCTTCTTTTCGGGCCGCGCCGCGTAGGCGCATGCACCCTTGTTTTGGCCAATAGGTAAGTCAAATATTTATAGATCATCTAGATCGTTTTGATATTGTTCAAGCATAGTGTATTACATTTCGTTGTTGGTTTTGTTTTAGTTCAGAAGCCATACCTGAACACGCTTTGGACGATGTGAAGTCGTCAAACCGTATCATGACACCCAACCACCAGAGAATGGTAAGTTGCCTTCCGAATTGGATTTCTTCCAACCTAAGCTAAAGGTTGTCTTTATGTAGTGACGTTGTTGTTAATATTGTCGGTTTTTTTTGTCCACAGTTTTAGTAACACACCACACATGTGGCCATGTGCACACCTGCATTTCATTTCTTTAGATGGACCCGCTCATAAACGGTATGTCTGCACCAATTTATCATTGTTAGGAATCCAGTGTAACTGTACAAATAGCATAGATACTGTGAATTCCAAATTTATAACCTGGAACTTCTCTTTTGTTCCCAGGGTCCTTATCCAGGGTTTTTATCCTGTATATTTAGAAAAAGGGTTTTTATCCAGAGTCCTTATCCAGGGTTTTTATCCTGTATATTTAGAAAAAGGGTTTTTATCCAGAGTTCTCATCCAAGGTATTTAGGATGTACCTATTTCAACGGACATGAACACTTCTTTGTGATGTACCTGCTTCCATCACTTTGAGATGGTCTTGTATACTTTAATCTTGCATCCCTCTTACTAGGACAATGGTAAAACTTTATGTTATTTATTCAAGTGTAATGGGGCTAGTGAACCCATGATATAACTTGCCTGTTTGTATAAACTTGAGGTTGGACTTATAAACCCACTACTGTTATTCAATGTTATATAGACATATATACAAATAATCTGATGTTTTGTGTCTAGATCATAAGACTATTTAGTTAGTACTTTACCTTAAGATTACCTATTGATGGTGGTTGTACTGTTCAACACGGTCGGGACCCCTGTTGACCTATGTTACCTTAGTACCAATAAATAATATGGTTGTTAACATAAACTTCTTTGTTTCATTTAAGTAATTCATCCAGCTTGAGCGAGGACTGTCTGGCGCCCTTTCATTTCATAAATTTTGACAGTTCCTTCGCCTCCGAGGGTGGCCTGTTTCTACGACACATGCCCTGGGATCTCATTCGGTCAGTCATTTTAAATTGTCTAGTCTCATGTTCACCGACTGGCTGAGCCTGCCGAGATACTACACCGTGGCACTCACCATCTGAGTCACGCATCCACTGAGGCCCAACTGAGAGGCCTAATAATAATAATAAAAATAAAAATATTACAGGTTTATCTCTTTAAATCATAACAATTTGCAACACTCACCCTATATTTTGGGGTAACACTTCACTTAATTTAATATGTATAGAAATTTATAAATACTAATTCAGTATCAGTTTATTCTAGCTAGCCTTTACTATTTTTAAATAGTAAGTACTTAGTGATGACAAATTACTCGCATCGCAATGCTCTGAAGTTAGTCGTCGTCGCCTTCTATCATTCATTCAACTGTTCATGTCTCATTCGCGATCGTGACTTGAGAGCGCAGGCGCAGAAGTTGGCAAGTAAGTTTTATTAAAAATAAAATGGTAAATAAGGAATGGTAAAAATATTTTTGTTTGTAGATAGAAATAAAATGAGTAAGTAAAACATTTTCTCACACCCAGAAAATACATGTTTGATTTAACATTACGAATCAGTTATTTTATCAATGTTTTATACAAGTTAGTTATTTAATTTAGTTTTAAGTATTAATTGTATATGTTAGTTATTTAATTTAGTTTTAAGTAGTGATTTAGGCAATATTTGTAACAACCGTTACACAACGGCTTAACGTACCTTCTGAAACACGGAATCATCTTCGTGATTCACGACTGCATTGTCCTAACCAAACTGAAAACATCTAAGTATTTGCTTCCCATGGGAACCGAACCCATTACCCCCGGGGGTCTTTAGGCAAACGCCTTAACCACTGGACTACGGAGGCAGTTACATATTTCCTATTTTCCAATGAGCGTTGAAGTTCATCATTCTTATACTTATCATTTGTTAGAAGAGTTGATGTTCTAAATAGCTGTAGGATTAAGTGGCCTGAAAACATTTTAGCATTAAACAATCCCTAAAAACACAGGTCACTGACAAGATGTCAGTATCATCAGCGATGAGTTCGTTGAAGTGGTAATTGGCGGGCTACATACTGCACAGTACTGATGGCTAATGGGATAAAAGGTTCTGGGATAGGGACTATGATATCTACCAACCAGGTAGTCCGACGAACACCATGTAGTAACAGCTGGATGCAAGCCGCAAATATCAGATCGGAAACAGGAATGGGGAGGCCAAATTCGTCAGTCCAAATTTGGCAGGCACCCTTGTAGCTTAAATTTCATTTACATCTGCTGTTTTTGTTTATACATATACACAATATACAATTTTCTTTATCAAATAAAAAATTATATATATTGTTTTAAACTTTTCCAAAAAGCGTATCATGGCTTAAATAAGTTTTACTTATTATATATTATGTAAAAATACAAGGCATTTTTAAAATTGTGCTAGATATAATCAAGAGTCCTCTGATCTATGAACATAGAACAAGTATTTTTACAGCAATAGGTAGGTTAGGTCATCATTTTTAGTCTGCAGAAATCTGAAATTGGAGTTGCCGCACGTAGCACGTATAATATTTCAAATGCAACCTGACAAAATAGCGTAGCAGAGTGTCGACAATAGCCGTCGCGCGGGGCCAATCGTATATATTATTCGTCTATAGACGGCCAATCGCATAATTAGGCCGCAGTTCCAATCCAAAGCACGCTATGCGATGCTATGCGTCAATGTTTCCGTTTTTTCTATTGTGTCCGAATTATGCGAGCCAAAACGGTTTAATGAAAAATTTAATGAAAGTTTGAAAGTTATAAGTTGTCAAGACATCTACCTTCCTTAAAGGTTTCACTGATAAATCATGAGTGAGATCAAAGATTCGAGCTATACAATACTGCCTGCAGACGTCATTCTAACTTATGTTGGTGATGACCACTCATTAAAATTCCTTAGATCGCCATCCATAGTTCAGGAAATATAAATGAACGTAGCATTTGTGACAAAGTGAGATCTCACATAGTGAGAAATGTCTTATTGAAAATTTGAAAATGCTAAAGTGTGTTTAGTGAAGTAAAGTGATAAGAATATTCAACATTGAGAATTAACAATTTCATTTAATTCCATTAGTCATTTTTACCCACGCAACTATCTGAAAAGCGTAGCTATGGTTCGCGTAGTGTATATTTTCTTTAGCTATGGATAGAGTTTCTATCGATGCAATACAGAGACGCCTTTATTCGTCTATAGGTACTATTAGGTTCGTTATCTGCTTATTTCGGTGGATAAATTCCGAATGTGCGAAGAGGGTGTACGGGCCCCGGAAAAGGGGAAATGTCACCTCGTTATCTGAAAAGGTTGCAATTTTATTTGAAATCGATATTCACTGAGAAATACGTTTTTATTTTGTGGCGTGTAAGGAGATGCTGTTTCGTGTAAGTTTTGTTTTTGCATATATGCCACTATTCTTACTTACATAATATAACTAACATTCGTTATAACATATGTAAAAAAGTAGTAAAAAAAATCTATGAAACTGTTCTGGTTTCGGTTAAAACGAAGTTATGTTACGTTTTCCATATCATGCCAAAATTGCCAAGTAGGTATATCTTGGAAAGTTGTATATTGCATATATCTAGTAAAAATATTTAGTGGTAATAGTATTGTTAGAAGAGGGAAATACGCTCGGACAAAGAAGTGTTGTTAGAAGAGGTTTTAAACAATTCAATGCATTATTTGCCTAGTTCCCATTACACCTAATGAAAAGAAAATAATTTATTTTTGTAATCAACATGTTCAAATAGTAGATTAAAGATGAAACATGTTTAGGGAAACTACACCCACTCTGACACCAGGGTGTGCATGGTTGATTGACTGTGACGCCTACACGAAATGATTATGATGTTCTTTAACAAGAGACATAGAAACGCTGAATAAACCTACAGTATAAACGTGTGTAAACATAACACTTGCTTGTATCGCATAATTAGTTCGAGATTAAACCCTACCCCTGCATACGTACATAATATTAATTACACATAGTGACGAAAGAGTAGACAAGGCAACCGAATCAACCGTAGATATTATCAAATTATATTAATGCAATGCAATTGTGTGCAAATGGATCATACCGAAATGAATGGGAATTTTATAAAACCAGATCAAGATAATTGAATAAGTATTTTACAGTAAAACTAAGGCATTATACTATCCATTAAAGACAAAATCTGGAATAGAATCGTTCCCATTCGTTCCAAAAGAACAACAAAATGAGAAAGCATCAGCAAGAACATCTGGTACAGTGAGCAAAAAACGTGATGCATCGATTAAGTTCTTGAGCAATTTCACGGGAGTCCGGGAATAATTTAGCGAGAGGGGGACAGCGGCCGGTGTCCGAGCGTAGCCCGAAGGCGTGATCAAAAGATTACCAGCACATTAAACATACATGTAAGAAAAAAGAAACAACCGGCGTTTTCTTAATGTTATTTCACTTATAAATATTTTATAATGTTGGTAATGGAAAATGTAAAATACATCATAGGTTTTGTCCATTTGATTTATAAGTACCATAGGTAGGTAAATAATGGGTGCTAGAATATGGTAACATCTTGCTGATAGAATAAGATACATATTTAATGCTATTATAAGATATTGAATGAGATAATTCTATGCGAAGATAATATTTTTACAGTTTTCAATGAACCATTGGTAAACACAGTTTTACTTTATGAAAGCGAAGTAATTATTTACACAGTGTCAACATATCAACCGCATTATTTAATCTCTTTTTTTTTTGAAACCAGTTTATGGTAACTAATAGATTATTTCATAGCATTATTTCATAAATTACTAATCACATTGTTAAAACAACCTATTTTAGTAAAAATCAATATTCTCATTTAATTGTAACATAAAAGAAAGCAAATAATAATGGAATACTGAATAATTTATGTGAAGAAAATTTTGAAACAAGCAATTCTTAAACAGACAAGACTCCATTTATGTGGCCGTAGTAAAACAGGTCACGTGCTCTGATTCACATCATTATAATAACGTGTAAACAGAAGAGTGGAGTTTCGCCCGGAGCCCGTATAAAATATCAAGAGTCGAATGCCCATTTACAATTTTCCTTATTACATCAAAATTATTCAGAAGCCGGATAGGGGGACGGGGGAAACTGAATCTTGTTGAACTAACTCAGTGCGAAATCACTTTCGCCTCGGCCTTTGATCTCGAGTGCGCCAAAGGAATGTTATTCAGTAAAAACATGCAAATTCGATAAAGTATAACACAATATTATGGAAGCTGGTGCCGGTCGACGGCGGCGGCGCGACGCGACCTTGCGCACTCTTCTACTTCGAGAGCATCGAAGAATGCCTTGAATATCATTTTAACAAGATACATAGCGCAATAGATTTTTTTTTACTATTTAATAACTATTATTTAATATTACTATTTAAAACGGTCCAATGTGAGATTAATATAAATATTTCAAATGTAAGTAAGACGATGAAGTTATACCGCAACCTATGGACGCTTGAAATACTAGAACCAATATTTAGGCCGAACCTGATGCAATCTTGTGCTTTCAACAGCCTAATTTTAGGTTAAATGCATAGTACATTTATTATTTATTTATTCGTCTCGGGTGGATAAATGGGTTGGGCACAGCAAGTGGCTAAAACATAGAGGAAAGCGGATTTTGTCATAGAAGACAGACTTGCTTATAACATTAAATCGTAAGTCGGTCTTCTATTTATCCGGATTCTGAATATTACATGAATTTAACTTAACCTGTAATGTACCGTTGAAAAATGTAAAAGTAGGAGCGCAATTAGATTACATAGTCTTCCTTTTAACGCAAATTGCGTTTCCTGTATCTACTTAACATAATACGGTACGCATATTTTACGCGATTTTGAAATGGAGCCGTCAAGTCATAAGAGCGACAAATAAAATAAAATAAACAGTCATTTGAAACAACAGTTAAATATGATTACCAAGTTTTGGTAAGTAAACTAAACAGAAAAATTATGTTTAATACGTCAGCTAACTGTCCCATTTCTGCATTTTCTTGGTCGATCCAAGATACTGCAGAAATGAGACAATTAAGGGTTGGAATGTTTTAATAGAAGAAAATAACTAGTTTGTTTTCATATATCATTTAAGAGAAAAAAGGTTCTTTTTTTACTCAGTTGAAGAAATGAAGAAGAAGCTTTGACCTTTTTCCAGAACATTCGTGAAACGTCTAGAAAAACGAAGTTTTGAGAAACAGACAGGTTATTTCAAAGATTAAGTGCCTCAAACAAACCAATTTTAATAATAATGATATTATTTTGCATGAATGCAATGTATTTAGTATGACAACATTGAAAACAGCCAGTCGCGGGCGGATTCCACGAGCACTCTAGGATTTAGCCACCACTGGAATCCACAAGCCCAGTTGGGACGCGCCACTAACGAAATGAAATTCCTCGCGCATTCCGCGGCTGCTGCCCGCGACTATGACTGTCGACTGGCGACAATACCGACCATCGAATAATCCATATCGATGCTTAAAACGTTGCCGTATGCAGAGTGTATTCATAAATTGATTCAGCATGTTCGAATTTACCTACATTTATTGATATACTACGCGCAAATGCGCTAGTTGTTTCAGGGGTCCCTAATTAAAGCTAACGCATTATTGTGTACGAGCATATTAAAGACAAATTGACATGTGGTTTTATACCTATATTTTCTTTATTTATTCATTTTTCTCAAAATTTACTAAATTTACAGTTTTTAGATTTATTCCTAAATCAGTGCTGTATGATATTGCTTCTTACCCTAATTTTCCGACTTTGGTTCAACGAGAAACACCCCATAGGTGATTTCCATCTGAACGAAAATTTGCAACATTTACGGTCATATCTTTTGATCGCGTTGACGTACATGTACAATTTTTGATTATTTACAGCAATTACAGCTGAAAGAGATCGTAGGTCCGAGTATATGTTATGAATTTCAACTTGATACGTGCATGCTTTCCTCAGAAAAAAGAAGTTTAACAGACAGATAGTCAAACAACAGAGTGATTTTATAAGGGTTCCGTTTTTCTTTTTAGGTACGAAACCCTAAAAATAACAACCATTTAGAAAAGGCAAATTTGTCGCAATAAATAAGTTCACCCGGGCAATATTTGAGTATTTTCTTCTTGTGATAAGGCCGGTTTTTATCCAATTGAAATTACAAATTTTTAGTAACTAATGACTAAAATATCTCTATTTTGTTTAAACTGCTTTATATAGATTCTAAAAAAACAAGCTTAGTGCAAAACTAATCATTGTAATAAGGTACTTAATTTACCGCTGCACAAATAAGTTTCCTTCGTGTCTGTTTGCACACACCCGATGAATTTCGAGTATCGATATTTTGAGAACAAGTTGGTGTCGATGCTAATCGAGACGAGAAGTTGCGATCCACTCCGACAAATGCGGTTCAACGCACAAACTTGCTCCTTCGACGCCTAACTTCTACCGCCCAATCTCAATATAGTTGATGTTAAACTGCTAAATGTGTTGTGTGCAAAAGTTATGTATCTTTAAGCATATGGATATCAAGTTTGCACTGTGGGTTCTGGTTATATAAAGAACAGACTAAACTATTTTTGTAAATGTCGTGAAAGGGCCAAAAAGAAGTGTAATTTTCTTTTAGCAATTTTAACCAGCAAGGAGGGTCGAGGTATGCAGGCGGCATTAGACTATCAGTTGGAAAGTCTGTCAGACTTGTAAGGAGGAAAATCGTAAAAAGATTCGTCTATGATACTTCTATGTAGTAGTTAGAGTAGTTCTATCTCTTAAATTCACGCAAAAATTAGAGAAGTAAGAACAAATTATTTATAACCAGGAATAAGCGAATATGAATGCAGTATTGAACCTTTCTGCACTCAGTATCTCTATATATGGCCTTATTTTTGAATGTTAACATATTCGATAATAAAAGTATTTATCAAGGATATTTAAAATAAAATGCTTTAATTAGAATATCAGGAATATTTAAAAATATTGAGCAGACAAGAAAAATAAAGTGCCAGAGTCATGAAGAGTAATTTCCCAGAGGTATATCTGTCACTCGGCATCTTTAAATAAGTAAACTTAACTTCTTATTTGCAATAAGAATATTAAAGTAAGGCAATGTAGATGCAAGCTTTCAAATTAGAAATAAAATTGCTTTAGTTAGTATGTGTTCAGGATACATAATAAATAAATAAATAATAACAAATATTTTTAGAAGCTAAAGATGAGTTAGATATGTCCAATGACTACAATATGACAATAGTTTAAATATGTTGTATAAGAAAAAGTATAAACAGGCCATACAAATATATGCTGTATATAGTGGCCAGCCAGCTTATTGTAAATTGGGAATGGGAGGGAGCTGTGAAATCGCCGCGGCTTCCGCTCGACTTGCCTAAAGGAAATCACGGGCAGCACAAAGACATTAAACTTGGCGGTAGAGCCGATTCTATTCTTGTGAGTTTGCCGAACTTGCCCGACGACGTCGACAGTACGGGACAGGCAGGGCGCAGGATTGCCGCCGACGATGGCGACGGAGATTTCACGGACTTTTAAACAAAAAAACGTAATCGCTACAAAATTAATATATTTTTTTAAATTAGTATAGTTATAACACTTTTTATATATTTTTTTAGCAGGAAGATCCAGATATCGCTGGAGCGAGGCTGTGCAGGCTGATCTGCGTGAGATGGGCGCTGTAAACTGGCACACCATCGCGCAGAATAGAAAACTGTGGCGCTCTCTCGTTTCGAAGGCAAGGATCCACTTCGGGTCGTTGAGCCAGCGGAGTAAGTAAGTAAGTATTAACACTTTTATTCTTTAATCCCTCAGCTACCGGAAGAAACAATGATAGATACGAAATGTCACGCGAATGGCAGTGACCGCTTGGGTGCTAAGATAAAAACACATAGGACTAATAGGAACATGTTTGTTTTTTGCATAAGTCGACTTATAGAGAATGCTTTAGCACCAAATCCGATTAAAGTTGGTACCAATTTGGTTAGTAAATATTGAATTAAATAGATCACAGAAATGCGTTCCGAAAAAATTACTTTTATTTAACTACAAGTATTTATTTTGAAATGCTTTACTAAGACTAGAACGTAGTACAATCAACGTACCGAGTCAAACACGTATTTGCCCTGCTAGCAGACAAGAGTTACTTTCATATTATAATATTAGTAAAGAAGTAAGAATAGTTTTATAGTAGGTATTATATGGACTGGACATGGATATAAAAGTGTCAGAAGGATTGTTTGGTTATTGTTGGTTGGTTATAGCTGGTGAAGAAATAAGTACAAGAAAGTAGTATTTATATTTTGATGGTGATGATATCTCACTAAATATCAATTATGAAATATAACCACAGTTAAAGACAATAAAGACAAGTTGTAATTGTTGCCTTTTTCGGAATCGTAAATGAAAATGTAGATGATCACGCCAATAGGATATCTATTATCAGTGAAACAGGAAATTGTAATAAATTATGGATATTAGCGTAGCAAAGAGGTGTGGACGGACTGCATGCGATTTATCGCATACTAAATTATAAGTGTTAGCTATGACACTTATCCAATATTCAACTATAGTTTTGCTTTTAAATGTTGGGCAAAACGATTGTATGATTTTTAGGATCAATAAGTCATAACACTTATACTCATAGCAAAAACAGAAGTCAAAAATTTAATAGCAACGAAATCGTTAGATTGAAGTCAAGCAAACGGCCAGGCTAGTGACATCTTCAGGGTGTCACTAGCGCGCTGCGAACTCGTTGGCTATTGTGTTTCGCCGATACTCATTAATTTCACTGCCTTTCTCACCCTCACACCGAAACATAACAAGGCGAGCACTGGCTAGCGGTAGAAATAGTTGAGTGAGATACCCAAGTAGACTTCCTTTGTATAGAGGTCTACTAGTAAAACAATATATGCCATCAATATGCTACCAATCTACGCGCGCGCGGTGCCCTACAATTAACTTATCGAAGTCTGAGTGGCGGAATGGTGAACTGGTCACGTGCACCGCGATCACGAAACGTTTTTACCGCATTTCCGCTTTTTCAAGTGCTCACGTGCGTTCGCGGTCGCAAATTTTAAACCTCACCGCTTTTAAATTGTTAAGCCACTTTGAATTTTCACAGCGCCATTAGATCTTTTCGTGGGGAGGTGGTTCAACTTTGTGAACTATTTCGAGTTATTTATGGAGCATTTTGGCTAAATCAGGTTTATTGCGACTATTAGAGGTACTGTAATTAATTATATATATAATTAGATTTCATTATCAATGTGAGCTTTAGGAGGACGCTATTAATAAGCTAATTTGTCAAATACATCAAACAAAAAAGTTGGCATACGATTAAGGAGTATTTTCAATATAATGAGGTCGACAGTAAAGCAAACAGACCATGATATAAATAGTCATGCTCTCGCTCTAGCCTATCTCTTTCATCACAGTGTCACTCATACAATCGTGTTTGCGTATTACTAACTTGTGGTCTAAGATCTTTTGCCGCAGGATACGGTAATTTATATACTTTCCTCTCACCCTTCAAACAGGAACAAAAGATATAAATAAAGGTGACAATGAAGTATCCAAGCAGACGTATTTGTACAAAGGTATTGTCTGGTATCGTTTTATCAACTCATAATAAGCTAGAAATTAATTTAAAATTTACTAAAAAGAGTACAAATCAAGAAGAACGTATGAAGCCAGAACGCCGAGCGAAAAGCAGCGAAGCGTTGTTTGTTTGCCGTAAGACGTGTGTCTGTGGTGTTATTAAATTCCCGTCTTTTTCCCTAATCTCGTTGTCGACACGCCCCGCGGGCCCTCATCGGAAATGGCATTATTTCCCGACCGGGCCGGAGCACCCCGGAGCGGTCACCGGATACACCCCGCTAGTCCTACGGCCACCCTAAAACTCTTGTTTGAGAAATTTCAGCTATTTCCTTGGCATCCGTTTTTACATTTCTCTGTCTGGCAGTTTTAAACTCGTCTAGCGCTCACTATCCAACATGCCCTTTGAAACGCGAATCCCAATATAATTAGCGCCAGGATCATAGTAAATATATTAAAATGTGTAATATAACCTAACAGATAGCAAAATTCGTTACCACGACAAAGCGAACAGAACTCATTAGCGCAAGATAAATCTGTCCTATTTTTATTATATCGACCATAATCTGGAATAGAGACCGCGATAACATGCAAATAATTTAATCTCATTAAAAGCATCGCTAATGAAGTGAACCGACATAAGTCAGCCGCTAATGGAATGAAACACAATCCTTGTTTACTTTCGCCACTGAAGCTATTGTGTTTGCAGGATAGTTTCTTGCCAGTTACCATAGTTTCTTTTTTTTTGTCTTGGCTTTTGAACATATCACTTCATTTTTTCCTGTGGACGTCGCAAAAGGATAACCAGAGATCTCAATTTTCAGAGCAGGCCCAAGGAGAATTGACAAAGGCAGGCGGCTAGTCATAAAATATTGTATCATACTCGTATCTTGGCGGTAGCATCAAATGGTTACGAACAAGGTTTCCGTGCTCGGTTTCCGAAACAGTTTGGCTGAAGGTACAACCAGAAAAGCGCTATGATAAGAGAGAGAGAGAGAGGCTTAAAAAATTTAACCCTTATCAATGAGCATATTAAATAACAAACACCACAACCAGAAAAGCGCTATGATAAGAGAGAGAGAAAGGCTAAAAAAAATTAACCCTTATCAATGAGCATATTAAATAACAAACAATTTACTAATATTTTTATAAAAAATAGTAGGTGCTGCTATTTCCTTCCGTTCCGGTACGGAAGCGTCGTGTTGCTCGAAGTCTATTTTTTAGATTACCGACGACGTAACAGCATACATATTGAGAATTAGCTGTTGCCGGCGGCTCCGCCCGCGTTGGACAAAAGTTGTGTATGTTTGACCCCTGCCCCTTATTTATATCCATACCAAATTTCATCAAAATCGGTCCAGCGGTGTCTCGTGAAAGCGGAATATGCAGACTACAGTAAAGAATAAAAGCATTAAAAACAAAATATGAATACACAACAAAATCTTTATGAAACCAACGAATTGTGAATTTTCGAACAATAGCAACTTGATCGGTGTTTCCATCTAACTCAAAGAGACCACAGGAATGTTCCAGTTCTCACGTCCATATATCTGTATATTGTATGGAAAGTTAGTCCACACCTGCCAGGGCTTATGGACGTTTGTCCTCGGGAAGAATTCGCAACTTCGCCTACAACTTCTGCCCGCGTATTGTATTAACTTATCTGTTTCATTTTTAAATTTTTAAGTATCAAGCGGTGTTGAATGGAATATAAGATACTGTGAGCGTCTTATTTAGACACAGTATTTGAAAAATTGAAAAAAATACTATACTTATATCTCAAAATTTTACATAGCGATAAGCCTGCCTTTGTACACAATTATTTAAGTGCATTCTTTGTATTGATTTTGTTTTGTTAATTGGTCGATAAAGTGTATATCTATCTATGCCACATACAAACTTAATAATCTTTTTTCCAAAAAAAACAAAAACTGAGACATACAGACATACGATTAACCACTCTGACACCACAGTGTACAGGGTCAACTGAGCTTGCAATCAACACAATTGAATTAATCCAATGTAAAACCGAACAACAGATATAAACAATTACAGCGGTCGTGAGGGAATGTCATAAAACTATTTATTTGACTTAGCCGATCTACGTATTCCAGTAATTTTGATTTCAAAACGAAGCTACTAACCGACACAACAACGTTAGGACAATATTAGAAGGAATTATTCAAGCTTGCGAGCTTCGCATTTCGCGTCTTTCCCAAGATTATTCCGCGTCAGATTCCATGCAGTTACGATGATGAAGCGTCTCCCCACGTTGTTCTAGTTCACGATAGTGCTTTCGTAGTCGACTATTGTTATTTCTTGCTGCTGAAATATTGTGGTGCTTCAAACTTGCACAAACTTTACAAAAATATTCTCTATCTCGTTCAAATTAAGGATTACAAGAGTTTCCCATTTCATGTCACATTTTTGATTATTATGTTGTGGGAAAATATATCTTGTATATTGGATTTAGAAGCTAGTTTGGCTAGGAACGTGGTTTGAGACGCAGGTGTCGGCAATTCTCGGGTGTGAATCACGCTAGTGCATCCCGCCGCATATATCTTGGCTCACTCAGCTTGTCATATCTTGTTACCCATTTTATGCACTTAGTATTTACTGCATGCTAGACAAAATACAGAATCTAGAACCAACTTTTTAAAGTTACAGTAAGTGCTTAATTCTTCATTACAAAATATCACAAACGAATATATTAAGTAATCACGAAAACGTCCAGAATTTCACAGCGTCTTATAACGCTTTAAGACTTATCTTTCAATCAAGTAGAGCCTAGTTTCTAACACCACACGCCCGAATTCTGCAAAGCCTAACTTTACGGAGACTAAACAAGTATGTGGCTTAGCAATTTCGCATATTTAGTATAATATAGTCTCAGCATTAAATCCGCCAATTGTACTAGTTTTAATATATAAATATCGTCCATCACAAACACAATTTATAATTTTATAACTATAAAAGACCGGGCGTATTCATCTTATCCTTTAAGTTCAGGTGTATGGACGGGTTGCCGTTGGATACGCCACGCTTGGCTTGGAGTATGGCAGTCCATTAAGATCTCAGTGTCACACACAATAGCACCATGTACGCCCCTGGACTGTCCGATGCCTTAAAATAATCTAGGTACAGAAGATTTTTATGATTATTACCCAATTAGCCTTTTTTGTAGCTGTATTTTTAGTTAGATAATTTGAATTTCTGTTCCACAGGAATCAGCGAGTACTACTATAAAAAGAGATTCCAACATCATTAAACAATCATTGGCATGAAACTTTTCCCTCTACCTAACTACCTACTATGATTCAATACTAATTCATGTAATCACTTAATACTACTTGGATTATTTTAAACGCCATGAAAACTTTGAAAAATTTCTCAGTCACGTTATGAGTGCACGCACCTATTCTGTGCTATTTTTATTTTTACCTCGTATGTAAGTTGACACTCTCGATCAAAGAATATGCTTGACACTAATTGACCAGTGTATAGAAAAAATGTTTCCAAACATACTTAAACAAATTTTGTATGTAGCTATCACATCGCGCCAAAAACTCAACGTTCTTATAACAGGTCTAATTTCTGTAGGTAATATTAGTATTATGATTAAGTCAGTTTTTTTTAAATATTGGTGCACAGAAATACTACGAAATACTAAAAAATAAACTGGGTTGACTATCATACAAGGGTACACCAAGAAACTTCGTAATGTCTTGTTTAAAAAGTACTTTATAAACATAATAAAAGACGCTCACGTGGCAAGGCAATTGAATCAAGTGTTTGCATCCCTCAAAGTTGAGGAAATCTTTTAGCAAACGGAATACACGAGACGTTTGCGTGGAAATCTTTGGCGGTGGCAGACAGGCACCTCCTCAAAGTAACTGCACTCAATTCGATTCGGCTGGTAGCCTCGACTTGTGCAAACATCTCAACCGACGCGCCAAACATATCAGTTACTGAGGCTCAGCGGCGCACCTCCGCTGCCGTGTTTGTGCGAGCAAATAAGGGAGAAGGGTGAAGTAAAAAATGGAGAAACGCGGCCCGAATAAACACAAGAGAAATAACGACATCAAACAATAATTGAAATCATAGCTCCGCGTCGGGGAGACCCTAATGCGCCGTTGAAGCCGCGTGCGTGCCGCTTGCCGCCCACGTTTCGAAACACACTCTTTACAAACTTTACTTTTTTAAGGTTTCTCTCGCCAGTTTCTTTTTTATTTCGAAAACCCTTTTACCTCTCAAAACAAGTCACGGCCTGTTAGGCGCAACAAAAAACGCAATCAGCGTTCGCAAAAAAATATGACGGGACGTTTGCGGTAGCACACACTCTGTAGCTATTAATCTCAGCAAATCGAATAAAAGGTAATAGAGGCTCACAACGGAGGGTGAGGAAAGATTGGCTGAGTCCTTAGTGGGCGAGTCGGGCTCTGCAGCCGCGATACCATTATTAGTGAGTTAACTCAATTTGCGGCATATTGTTTGAGAGCGGCTTAATAACAGAGGCGAGATGTCGTGCGCCATCGCCATGGCTACCCTTGATCCTTGCTGCCGCAAACCATACCCGACCCGAGTTTCCACTTACATACGTGCTACGCGAAAACATGTCCTACTCTACTAGAGCCGACATTCATTAATAACTTTGAATTTAAACCTGGGTTACAGAGTTGTACATGAATAGTTGTATAATTAATTGAATTAGTAATAGAAAGCGGTTGGTTAATTACACGATTTTTTTATACTTGTAATACTGAGTAAGCAAATAGGCCTACAGCCTACCAGATGGATTGTAACCTATGAACACATACAACACCAGGAGAGTCACAAGAGCGTCGCCGACTCAAAAGGAATCCTTTTACACCGTACACGTTTGTTTTCTCCCTTATCTCTGTTATCTTTCCTACAATGATGTATTTCATCAAACCATCGTTCATTTTTCTCCTACTCTAACCTCTTAATTTGTTATAAGTTCAGTCCAACTTATTTTTCTAATCTATGCCAACACTATATTCAAATGTTTCTATCTTGCTTTTTCTTTTTTGTCAGACTCCAAGTTCCAGTCGTTTCGAGTCGTTTTCTGGTAGCTTATTTACAGTAGACGAAGGTATCAGAGGTATTTTATTTGTAAAGACAACAAAATTGATATCTATACCGGATATTACGATATAAATATTTAATAAATCTTTCTAATCAAGACCGCCAACTGACGTTTTATTGGGTGTTACATTCAGGTAAAGAGTACGTTAAATCCTTTGGAAATTAATTAACTCTTGTAAAATAATTCCGATCAAAATAATTATATAATTAATGTGCGAATTAATATCCATTAGAGGTAAATGGATATTCTGAGAGAAGCCCTTATTGAGCCTGACTCGGAAGTTACAAATGCCACTAAGAACTGAAAATAATTTGTCCATTGAGAGTTATTTAACAGTCAGTACGTTTGTTTATTTACACCGCTGCGTACCCTCCGCAAAAACTAACAGAAAGGGGCCAAATAGAACAAAACTGTAGACTATGATAAGCAGAAATGGACCTTATGCCGTGGTGGTAGAGCGTATAATTAATTACCACCACTTGGCACTTGGCGATGCAAAGTCAACACAATTTGGGGTAAATTATTAAAACGAGCTGTCGAACAACCAAAATTAATCGAAAGTATTCTCTTAGAATTGGAAGCGGAAGTCGAAAGGCACTTGTTGGATTGGATAATTGATGCTGGTAGCATGGCAATCTTAGGTAAGTATACTTATTGCAATATTATTTTGTCGAGATTCTATTGATAAAATAAATGTGCCCTGCGAGTTTTTATAAACTTAGAAAAAGAAAGTCTTTTTATTTTGATAAAAAAGATAACATGTTTATTTCGTTTATAAAAGATGATAAACGTTATAAGCTAATACGAACATAATATTTTATCACAGGACTTTTATTGTCACAAACAAGGGTCCAAATTGTAAATGAAAGTCGTTAAAAGTCAAAAGTAAAATTAAAATTAAACGACAATAAAAAAGCGATGTGACAATTCATTTAGTAAATGTTCAAGCATTCTGTTGAATAACATTAGAGGAACAATATTTTATGCAGCGCGTCGGTTCAGGCATAGGGCGGTACAGCAAATTAACGACAAAACAAAATTTTCACTTCAGATAGAACAACGCACACATAAAAAGAGCTGGTCGATCATGTGGGAAAAAAAAAAGGTATTACAAGTTCATAGGTATTACGAGTTCATGAGTGAGTTCAACGTCTATTTAATTAATTACAATGTGAAGTCGCATGTGTAACGAAGGTAACTTCGTCCATTTTGTGTTTACTAGCTTTCTAGCGCGGCTTAAGCCCTCCTGAATTTTCCTCGAGTACAGTGCTTTTTCCCGAGATGAAAAACCCTATCCTATGTCCTTCTAAGTACTTTTAATAACTGTGTGTTTTATTAACTATGTGTATGCGAAATTTCAGGATGATTGGTTTAGTAGATAGGGCGTAATAGCGTAACAAACAAACAAACAAACCAACAAACAAACTCACTTTTGCATTTATAATATTATAAATATATAGAATAGGATTCACCGCTGATTGAGTAAAAATTGTTCAAAAATAGTAGAAAAATAAAATATTGGTATTTTTATTTTTTATTTTATTATACACAATGATTCTTGTAGTAAGAAAATGGCTAAGTAACTAAAGTGAAGAGTCTGTTAAATTAGGTTTTGTAGAGTTTGAAACTTGGCTCTACATAAGATTTTGGTTGGATTTATTATACGTGTTGAGGCATATATTACAATATATTAACGGGCAGGTATTGTAATATATGCCTCAACTTTTATAGAAAGCACGACATAAGTAACACAAACAAAAAAGTAGCGTCCTGTGCGTCTTTTTCCTAAAATAAAGTACAATATGAGGTATTAGATTGTTGTATAAACTTCCGTAATTTCCATAGATTGTGGCAGAACTCAGGGCATCAGGGGGCGAGTGGCGGGGACAGCGCAGCGGGAGCCGGATGTCATGGAAAAATTGCTACTTCCCAGCCGACCCCGCACAAAAGGGCCGTCTACGATATTATTATCAAGTGTAGTGACCTCCACGGTGCTGTATTACGAGTAGTCTATCAAAAAATATGTCAGCTCCTTTAGCGAGCTTGTTGTGAATTGTGATAGGCGGTCGCGTTATTCTTTCATAGATTTATTTTTGATTTTTCTAACGATTGTTTCATAAACAAAACAACTACATGAAAATAATGTGTAACCGATTTGCTGGTGTAGAATGCAATTGTTATATTGTTAAAGGTACTTATCAAAGAGGAAGATACAAATTTTCCGTTGCGTTAAAATACCCTTGTGTTATCCTCTCATTACTTTCATATTAAAATACGGAATTGGACTATCTTACTCAGTTCAAAATATGGTATACCTAGACCATTCAATCCTAGGCTACACGAGAATGGTCTGATGTCTACCAAGCGTAGTCAAGAACTAAAGAATCTCCAAATAATCAACTTTCAGACGCAAAAATTCGTGCACTCATACTCTTGCGGCCAAGTTTTAAAAGTGTTCATAAAATAATCCGGACGGCGGTGTAAGTAACCTTTTCGCAATAAATAAAAAATATCAAAATGAAGGTTTCAATTTCTCCAACTTCAAACCAATTAAAAGCTTATCTTATTCCGGAGTATTATTTTGAAAAATCGACATATAATCCGCGATCCCACTTATTTCAATAGCAAAAAAAATGTAGCGCAATGTAGACGGGAGCGCGTTGCAACAGCGATTGTTTCTCAGTTGATACGTTTTCAATTGCAGCCGGTTGTCAGTGTGCCAATTTCGCGGCATTCACAACAAATTACGTATTAAAGCGAGTGGAAGCGCAAACAAAACGGCCGTGTTCGTGACGTGAATCGAGCTATGCGTGGCAGGCTTGGTGTCAAGAGTATGCGGGAGTAGCAAAGCCATGTACTAAAACGTTTCCACTGATCGCTTTGAACTTTGAAAAACCTATTAAAAATGTTGACGTTTTTAGGGATATATTAAAATTGTGAGAAACCACTTATTTAATGATTTTTATTTTGATTTACTAATAAGAACATAAACAAGCAGTCCCGCTCACTGAAAACGCTAGTAATGTTTTACTATTTCATCTTGAATGTCATAAAAGAAACCACTTAATTCATTATCAAATGTAGGTAAGTGATCCCAATAGGTAAGTACCATTATAAAAAAATAATAAAAACTAAAATAAAGACAATTCTTTTTTAACCGGAGTCAAAAAAAGGAGAAATTGGAGTCGGTTTAGTTTTTTGGCAAAAACAATTGATAAATGAACCATTTATCGAATAAACAAAAAAAATAAAAACAATTCACGGGACTACTGGAAGAGGTTTATATCAAAATAAGTACAGTACATTTTGTACTCATTGTGTTTTAAATTATATCCTATGTTATATATGTATTTTATGTACTTAAATAAAATATTACAGTGAATAGTCAAAACCGCTCCCAAGCTCACCGTGATCACGGTAAGTTAGAGGTACACGATTAATTAAATTACCCATGTGCCAAGCCCTGAATTGGTCTGCAGTACACGTGACGTACTGAATAGCCCGGACCGAAAACCGACAAACAGCCAGCAACCACAGAAATAACTTTACTAACTACACAATATCCATTTTCATGCTTGCTTATTTTCTATTGAGATAAACAAACGGATTAGTAAGTATTTATGTTCCGATAATTATGTTTTCACAGAATCGAAAATTGCTTTCTTTTCTCATCGCTAATAAACCAATTAGCAGGTATAAGTCAAAACAAAATATTATCGATAATATGATACTGGAAAAGATGGTAGTAAGAAATGTTTTTATAAACATTTCTTTTTCGACTGAGGATTAAGTTCGTTCATAAGAATTGTTTTTCTTTTAGAAGAAAAGCACAAGACAAGCTTTTTCTTATTTTGAAAACAATTACTAGGAAAATATTACTTAGAAGTCCAATTAGCAATATCGATGTTCCGAAAATAAACTCTTTACTCGGCTTAAGGGCTCTTTAACTCCATAAACTGAATTTATAAAATGTATTACTAAATAAAATAATCATTGGAAATTGCGCTTTTATTTATAAAAACACTTACAATATTCCAAGTTATTACGGTCTAGACTGATGTCTTGATTCAGCTGTTGAAATAAAAATTAATCATTTTAAAAAAGAATATCAATAAATGATTTATTCAAAAGATATCACAATATAGATGCTTTGGTAGATTACCCGCATAGTGGACCCGCAAAGTTTGAGTAAGTAACTTATTAAGCTATGGAGTGGTGGTATTTAATATATTATAAGTAATAAATGACGTCAATAAATGATAAGAATATAGGACTATATTGAGAATAAACATTTTCATTTCATTTTACATAAAGAAATGATATAACATTATACTATACATAAGGTGAATTAAAATCAACTGTAAATATTTTAAGGGCAGATACAGACCACTATACTGAACAACTTTTCCAAATAAACTTATATCGAAATACGAAATTGTATTTTTCACTCTCCATACTAAAATAGATCAGCTGATTCACAATTTATTTATTTATTTATTTATTTAAACTTTATTGTACAAAATACAGTTGTATAGCACAATAGGCGAACTTAATGCTAAAAGCATTATCTAACAGTCAACCTTTAGGTCAAGCAGAGATCGTAATGTGGGTTTAATATAATAGTAATATAAATTTACATAAACTTACATACATAAACTTACATACATATACTTACATATATACCTAGATATATAAATACATAAATAACAATATACATATATATATATATATATGACAAAAATATTTACGAGATAAAGCAGCAACTCAAAATGTACCCGTAATTATTACCTAATTTTGCTCCTTAAACTGTGGCGTTCTGTGATAGTAAGAACCTGTAGGCAAGCCATTTGAAGTTAGTATGGAAGGTCAAAAAAATTAGTTTATTTGGGAAAGTTGTTCAATTTAGTGGTCTGAATCTGTCCTTAAAATATTTACAGTTGATTTTAATTCACCTTATATAATAAAATAGGTAAAATATTTTGACAGAAATGGATAGAGGGACATTTAAATTAATAATAGAAGGCATAAAATATTATTTTTATTTTTTGTCTGTATGGATCACGCTTATTTCCGAAAGTAATGAACCAATTTGCTTAAAACTTTCAGCTTTAACAACTTAAGAACATCTAGTTTGTTTTATCAAAATCGGTTTATTAAAAAATAAGTTATCGTCATTTGAATGAACTTAAGGCATGTTTGATTTGACAAAATTGTATAATTATTTTTTTTGTGTTGGTTATTGTCATGAAAAACTTTGAATAATAGAAAAGGGTTATTCCCGGGCAATTCCCGCGGGAATTTCAGGAGCAATGCCCGAAATTCCCACGATAACGAGAACGAAGCCCACGCGCACGAAGTCGCGGGCTACAGCTAGTTTAATTAATATGATAAAAAACTAAACATTTGAAACAAAACTATTGTAAGCACATGCAGCTTAATCCCGCGTCTGTTGTTGCCGGTAAGCGATACCAGTTACAGTTTACCTTCAACTAAACGCAGGCTTTATGCCGGCACAATTAGAAAGTTACGCTGAAGCCGGGGGCCGGTATCGGTAGCGAAGGAAGTAAACTCGATACTTTTATCGGTAAATTTTAAATGTTGTGTCGCTGTGTCGAATTATGACTATGAACCCAAAGAACAGTAAGACGTTCATACATGATATTTAAATGGTGTAAGAATCCTTCAGTCTAGTACTGACTGATATGGTTATACTGCACATCATAAAGATCAAGCAAATCCATACTTCTAAGAGCAAATTGCCTATTACTTTTGGATGTGTTGATAACAGTTACAAAGCTTAAAAATTAAGTGTGAACTCTAAAAATACTCAAAACATAATGACATTGTACATGTACATATGTGCATGTATGTATACAGATCAAACAAGCTCCTCTATTGGACTAGTTTAATAAGAGTCTGCCTAATAAATATGTCTTAAAGAAAAGCTCAAGCTAAGAGGAGTTTGCTTTAGGTAAATTACGAGTAAGTAAATGTTTAAAAAAAAGTCTCGCGTCTGCTTAGACCCGAAGAGATGTTGTTATCTAGCGCACTCTCGCATAATCCTTTTAATTAGCGCTGGCAAGATGATACGGCGTTCACGGAACTACACCGGAACGCCTGTGCCATTTTTACGGATGACTGACTATTTCTTGCAGTGATAAATCTTGAAATGACTGAAGGCTATGCTCGAGTAACTGCTGCTTCGAGAGCTGGGATTGGAATACAATAAAATGTTCTACACTATGGCAGTTTTCTTTCTATTATTGGCTATATTTCACTATAGATTTTAAAATAAGGAGTTATTCTTTCATGTGCATTTGCACAATTTCCTTTTAAGTATTTATTTTATTTACCAATAAGCATAGTAATATTTAAACTTTTGCATTCGTTAATTATATGAAGTCGTTACGTAGCTTACCTATAGATACCTGCAACACCCGTAATAAATAAATATAATAAAATATTAATACTTACTATTTGAAGTAATCTATAAATATAATATATAAATTTTATTTTCAAACAGTCAATGTAATTAATACTTTTTTAATAGGATAAAATCACGTTGTTAAAGCCATTGATTGCATGGCTTGATGACAAGCCAATTGATTGGACTATTTGAAATCTGTCTGACAAATAGCTTAATTTATAGTTGCTAAGTCTAGACGTGGCAACAAAAAAAAAACGACTATAGTAAACGGAGTAAACATGAAGCCAAGTCTATGTAATTAAAAAAATATACCTAGAATAAAAATATCTAAACAAAACTTTTGAAATAATGACTATAAATGAGTTTTAAATTGTTAACCATAAGTTTAAAACTTCTTACTTATTTAGGTATCTAATTAATAATGAAAATTCATAAATATTTTACCAAAAAAATTATGAACAAATTTTACTTGTCTTATCTACTTATATAATTTAATAACGAAATGGACAATGTAACTTTGTCTTATCCTATTTAAATACGAGTATGACATAATTCGGATGATATAAATAGGTGAAAAACAAATCAAAGATTGTTCATATACTTACCGATTCTCAGTAAAACTGTAGCTTGCCCGACTTGGCTTCAACCCAGCCATGCATCCAAGTGTTTGCCATAATCATCAACGAGGGGAGAAGGCAAGCAGACAGCCGGTCTAGGCGACAAAGCGAAGGAGACAGCCCGCAGCGCGAGTACCGTTCCTGAATGCCTAATTACGGAGTCGAGTAAATAACTTTTCTATTTGCCTTGGGTCGTGTTCGACGAAACATTAATCATGATTGAGCTAAGTGGCTTAATACTGGAGGGATAATGGGTAGCAATGATCGCTAGCGGGGGTCGGCGCCACGGTGGCGCGCGACTGGGCGTCGTGACGTCGATGCACCATCCTGTATAATGTGGACGCGATGAGTTTGTGAACGGCGTAACGAACTGCCTTTTTATTAATAGATGAAAGGGGTGTATTGTGTTTGATGATAATTGGAAAATTTCGTAGACTTAAGATTGTCGCAATAGTCCATACTAATATTATAAATGCGAAAGTCTGTCTGTCTGTCAGCTCTTCACGGCTAAACGGCTGGACCGATTGTGATGAAATTTGGTAGGGATGTAGTTAATGACCTGAGGTCAAACATAGGCTACTTTTGGGCGCGATATAACAGAGTCCCACGCGGGGCGGAGCCGCGGGGAACAGCTAGTATTTAATAATAATGAGTATGAAAGATTTTAAGATTAGAAATTAGGATGATTTATAGCTGAAAAGTATGCGAGCATAAAACATAGATTCACACATACTAGATATTTTTATTTAGGAATTCCCAAAACATTTAAAAGTACTTTTTGTTGCGACTGGCAAGAGGAGGCGCTGAACTGGGAACGGTGGAGAGCTCTGGTGTTGTAGGCCAAGATACTTTTGGGTTGGTGAGCAATCGCGTAAGTAAGTTTACCGCGACTACCTTTAACTACTCGTACGGTCTAAGTTCCTACAGTAGATCGATAGAATTACGTTCATAAAATTAGTATTAATTTATTTATTATCACTAGTAGTAGTGAGTTCAGTAGAAAGTGAAGTCAAACTAACTAGTGAAAATAACAAATAATGTTACAAATTACTAGCACCGCAGCGCTACAAATAGTAAACTTCAAGCGCCAACGCTGGCAGCCCGTCCTGGAAGAGGTCATCACACGGAAACTATTAGGGCGCGGCTTTGAAGCCGCCGTGGTCTTAAATGGAGAACACAAACAATGAGTACAAGACCGAAAGCGCCTTAGGGCTCCGCTATGTTATTGTTTATACCCGAACTACGGGCATATTTACGTCTTGTCCCACATGATCACAAAACGTATTTCTTTCGCGTACCGTCAATCGCTTTAAAGTCCAAAAAGAAAAGTGTGACAAATTATGTCGGTACTAATAACACGTTAGTGGACGCACGACGTCTATAGACGTTATAACAATTAAACTTCTATTGTGTTTTCAAAACCGTCCGCCAACGTGTTAACGTACAACCATGTACAAATAAGGCTAATATAAATGGAAAAATAAGAAAGTAAATGAACTCTGAATTGGCCTAATTATAAAAAAAAAAAACACTTCTTCATGGGAGGTAATGTCATGCACAATACTTACTACCATTATGATTACAATACGGGTACAGTATTTTGGGCCACAAACTAAATAAAATGCAAAGAAGACATCAAAATAGCATATATTCTAGGACCCACTTCCGGAGCATCCGACCAGCTGACAATATATCACTACGCGACAAAATTAAGGACGTGATAAAAATGGGACAGAATTTTGAGCCACGCTCTAAATAAGGCTAAAAACGAGTTATGAAAATGAGAAACTTTGAAAAGAAACCATCAAGATATAAGTTGTGCAGCTGGTCGGATGCTGCGGACGTGTGTCAGACATTCGAATAAGCGTTCGCGGTGGAAAATGTTAATTAATTTCTTCAGTTACAATGTTGGAAAATTTTACAGCAGAATTTCATAATACAGATTTGCAGGATGTTGTTGGATACTATGCAAGAACTAAGAAGTGTGATATGTTTCTTTGATTTCTATCTTTGTCTTCATAAAACGATAAATAGTTTTATCAAATTAACAACATATGTGGAATATATTTCTTAATACTTATAAATATAGATTTTTATAACACTAAATGTGAATTCATAAACTTAGATATAAGAGAAGATAATGTACAAAATTATTTATTTTCAAGAATGGCGGTTTTTAAAACTTTATACCTTTTTATAGCCATTATGAAATATGTTTATAAATCATTTTTTTGCCCGGTTATACTTAGTAACTGAGTTATAACTATTAAAATTTTGAATAAAATAATAATACTCTTAAAAATCCACATTGTTAAAAATCAATAGCTTTATGAAAATAAATTTCGATTCCGTAGTAATCCAAAATAAGCCACTTGGCTTACGCTTTCGCGTTAAGGCGCACACACATTGTAAAGTGCAGCGCAGTATCTGCACAAAAGTGGGCACTCTCATTCACCGCGGGCGCCGCC
This sequence comes from Apomyelois bistriatella, assembly GCA_947044815.1. Lineage (NCBI taxonomy): Eukaryota > Metazoa > Arthropoda > Insecta > Lepidoptera > Pyralidae > Apomyelois > Apomyelois bistriatella. The sequence continues at coordinate 5,050,938 of OX345705.1, forward strand.
AGGGGGCGCTACAGAGAGCTTTTCCTTGTCGCCGGGCATAACACTAAACGATAATCTCGACATTGCGATCGACTTCCGATCCTTAAACGGCAACAATTGTCGTATGTCGCGTTAATGGAACCGCCCCGTTCGCTCGCCGAACCACGGTTTTATGCATATTGAGTTTGCGGTTATACCCGGTATATGAACACCTTTACGTGAAATACAAAGGACGATAGTAAATGTTTATTATTATGTACCAATCGAAATATATATTATGTATAAAGCGTATTATGAGTTCAATCGGAGTGATATTGTCTTAACAAAATTATCAAGAGCGAATAAAATTTTGAAATACCGATGAAGTAGATCATTTAAACACTACTATAAAATCGTTTATCCAAATCTCTACTAGAGACGTTAAAAAAAAACTATGTAAAATGTTTATTGAATATCAAGAAATTGTATCGTTATGTTACAAAATATACACATGTTGGCTCTACCCTTATATGGCTCTACAACACGATGACTTTATGAACAACATATTCAAAGGAATATCATTTCAGATATAGGCCTCCCTCATAGATTTCCAACTTGACCACTTTAAAGCAGTCCGCATCCAGCGTCATCCTGCGACTTAAAAAATATATGATAATTCATTTGCTTACAAAACTCCTTATTGTCGAGTTATAAAGAAGTCGCATAAAATGCGCAATGGAAATAAATAAATCTAAACAAGTACCAACATAAACTTTGGAAGTATTGTGTAAAGTTGGGACAAAACTGCGTCAGAAGTGCTACGGAAAACGTTTGAGGTTCAAATGGTACCTCAGAAAACATCAACGCACTTTGCATGGTTTCTTTCCTATTGCGACTTGCTAAGGATTCGCGACCTTTTCACTGATTGCCACATCAACGGCAAACATTTCAACATCGACGAATAATATTCAAATATTTTGATAACTAAGAATGTTAATCAATTAATTTATAGATACCAGTATGAAATAACTTTTAAATTTTATTTATTTGTAGTTATGCGCATCGCAAAAAAAAAACGAAAGCGCTTTAATGATGTTAAAACCCTTATGAAAGTAATAAAATGTTTTTACAGAGAGGTAACTAAATTTATCACTGATGAATTTTGATCTTAAATCACGTGACATGTCTCCAATAAAAATACCTCTATTTATTCAATAAATATGTGACTAAAAGATGAATCTATGTTCTATATTTAAAATACAATTACTTGAATACTTGTGTGTAAATTGATTATTTACTAGTGATGGTACAAAATGGTACAAAACCCCTTTTCAAATGTTTTTTTCCTATGTTTACCATGCAATAAGTACACAAAACAGTTAATTTAAGGATTAATTAGAGATATTTATGAAATCACACGTAAAAGCTAGTGCAATATAATTATATCTAACTGATATAAGTAGCTCGTTAGATCAGGATGTTCGAGCCACTAGAGCGAGTCGTTTCAGGATAATGGCAGGTGCTAACTGGCGCGAGGTTCCCGGTTGCTTCAAGATATTTCACGTTCCAACTGACAGATAAATATTTTTTTAATACATCACCTCTAATAAATAAAATAATTACGATTCGATGTAATGATACAGAGACAAAATGTCTTTTTGTCTTAATCTGCCACGGAAAATTGTAAGATAATCAAAAACTGCATTGTGGACATGTTTAAAATAATAATTTCGTAATTTGTTTTTATAATACGAGTATATAATGTATTTTCCTTCCAATAAATGTAATCATTGTGCGCTACGAAATTTCGTAGATCCTCGTAGGCATTCGTAGATACAATAGTTTATATGATGTTTTCTGTAAAACAATGATCAAAACAGTTTGCATTATATTAAAAGGTTTCGAGAAGCTACCATAAAGGCATACAAACGCAATATCAAGACATTTCATAACATGTCGACAGGAAATACGCCGTTAGTTATTGAGTTTGTAGTAGGCTCTAAGTACGTTGGCGAATCATATCTGGGAGGCGGTGCCTAGCGACATAAGAAAAACCTGCTCACACTTGACTGCACACTAGAGCTTACCTGATATTGCTTCTACGCTGCGAACGTAAGTAATACACAACAATCCAGGCTAATATTCAGAACGTCATTGCAGAGTTTTCATATTTATTACTCGGAATTTATAGTCCAATTTATTCTGAGCGAGTAATGAAAATTCAAAACACTACCTTTAGCAATTAATGAAAATAAAAAAGGAATGTTTCTACGCATAAATATCGCGGCGATGATAGTAGAAATCTTGGTAACTCAACAACAAATAGCATCCGAAAACGAAACCAAACAAAATTCGCTGTGGATGGGACCAACGGCGGGTGAGGCACGGAGAGGGGTCGGTGTTGGTGGCTCACAATGCTGATTGAAAGCAAATAATGAAATCATAGCGAATGGAGCCTCGACCGCGCCCGCAAATACTGTGAAAAATTGCACTCGCGCTCTCAAAACAATGAATGCACAAAATAAAGTGTTGAAAAATGTTAGATGTACGAGATTTATAACTTTGACCTACTATTTCTTAATAAATAATTACAATACATGTTCGGAAGCAGGATATTACGCAACTGCGGTGAGGTCAAGATGAAAATGGTATTTTTCTATCTGGCTTGGGTATTATAGGTATCATTACTCTACAAACAAAGTTAGGCGTTATCTTTTTTATGAAATTATGGATTACCGTTATCAAACCGTATCGTTGAGCTGTCAATCGCATACAATACAATTCAATATAATATTGTTAATATAAAACGAAAACCGGCAATAACGATTCGTGTGTAACATTAATCCGGTTGGTATTTTTACTCGTATTAAAAACAAACTTTTAAAGGCCAAAATAACGTTTTATGAAACCGGTCAGTTTAAGACTCTTGGGAGCATCCTTTGCGTCATGTTGACAGTCTCATTACACGGGATAAAATTGGTCCAAGCAGTATTCTGATAAAATGTTATGTAACACGTAAATATGACTATTCTCACTATTGTACAGTTTAATTTGTAAATAAGCCTTGGACATTTATATGTATATAAATATAAAATACAATTTAAAAAGATTCCTGCCTATCATTAATTGTTACAAGTATATCTATACATAGGTATACTAACTTAATAAACCTCCAAGTTTGTTTAAACACCTGTAATTCTGAAACTACTAGATGAAATTATAAAAAATTAATTACAGCTAGTTGTAGTATAATATAACATATGATTATTACAAATTTGTCATCGTGAACTGGAGAATTTTTCAATAACTTCCATAAGTTTTTTCTTTAATTTACCTTTATAACTCGCTTTCGCTTCACACTTGATATCAATAATATCTCACTAATCTTCAACGAAGAAAAAGTCATGGCTATTATTGGTCACGCGTTTTGAACGTTAGTGGAGCGGACCCATCGCAGTGACAGATCTTAAGCGGCGAGTACATTTAGAGGCTCAAAAAGTTGTGGGAGGAAATATATAAAAAGATTTCAATGTAGTTTCCTGACCTTTATATTTAGCGAGTAAGAATTCTTAATCGAGTTATAGAAATTGGCAATACCCAAAAAAAAAAGAATTAGTATATGTGATCATTCTTTTATCAAAATTACAATCATAAAAGCTCATTGACGGAAATGAAGAAGTCATCGCGTTTAGACGGACTTGGCTTCGAAGCCATAACTCGGGATTCAACCAGAAAAACGCCGGGATGATTATGAGTAATAAACATGCATTTTTAAATCAAGAATATCGTACTTAGCCCAATCTCAAAAAAATAATATGAATTTAATTTAAAATTTGATTCTTAACTTTTATGCGCGGATTAGACGAAAAATACTTATGATTTATGTTAATCATTCATCATTCTTTATATACATACGAATATATATTTATACAATAGGTAGCGAAATTCGTGTACAGGCCCCGTGAGGATCGTGGCACGTCGCAAGTCATGTTGTAAAGCTTACCTAATTTGTTTGTAATCCAGTAAAATACAGGGATCACAAAGGGACTTAACGAACAAGTTTATGTTGCCGTTCTACCAAATGAATATATACAATTAAATTAATCAATTTAAGTGCAATGTCTGCACCTTTGAGAATTGAAACGATTTGGACTAGTGCTGCACTAATCAAGTTTATGAGTTTTATTTGTAAGACTAGAACACACATATATGTAGTTGGAAAAATAATTATTTTGAATAGACTAGAACACACATATATGTAGTTGGAAAAATAATTATTTTGAATTTGATAATTAAACAACAGGTTGAAATTACTTATTTTCTTTCTTTCCATTATGAGTTTGTTAGTGGCCAATATTAATATCAAATTTTTAAGATTTACTACTGACAACTATCAAAAGCTGCCAGGACCGATGGTTTAATGAACTTTATAATACAATAACCCAGTTCCGTAATAACTTTATTTAGTTTTCAGGAGGTCCCCAAGCACCATACGTTTCTATAAGGTTATGAGTACTCATAACTTGAAACGCAGGGCCGTCGCCATAAAGAAAAAGTCCAAACAGGGGTGCGACGGCCAAGCCCAGCAAACAACACTTGACCGATCATCCTTTGTGCGGCGGCCATATTTTATGAAACTAAGAAAGCATATTTCTTACTTTATACGTGGTAAGGGGCTTTCGTACGTCAGTTTTTTGTATGCTTGGAGGGGTATGTGCAGATTATAGTACAATTAATAACTTCAAAATAATTTGTCTGATATGAAAGAAAATGTTATTATTGACTCAAAAATATGCAAAGGATTTTCCACTGATAACTTACTTAATTATAGTCGTCTCTTTGCCAATGGAACTAGTGAGAATGATCGGTCATTATGAGTATGTTTCTAATGGAACCATATTTTTCTTAATTATTTTATTTTAAAAGAATTGATCAAATACTTAATCAATTATTTTATTAGTTTATATTAAGGTGCTACTTAGAATTGTACTAAATTGTAATCGGTAGTTTAAATAACTTTAAAAAATATATGGATATAAACAATCCTAGACTTGTTTAATTAACAAAAGATTTTTATTGATTCATTAAAATAAGAAAAATAATATTAATAATATTATAAACAGTTTGACGAGTACCTAGTTTATTGAGCGGAAAACGCGATGGCTCGAAGATAGATCAAAATTAAATTTTGAAGCAAATGTAGTAGATACAGAATATACTGACTCCAAATTAAGTATGTCTAAAATGATTTGCTTAACACTCGTCACCTTCCCCTTGACTCACGATAGAGCCATCAAAATCATGTCATTATAATTTCAACATGCATAAACAAACAGCCACACATGACTTTGACCACTATGTAGTCAACATTGGGGTTCACGATCGTGGTAACATTGTTCTAGAGTTAAACATTGAAATAATTGACAGGAATTGACATCATAACCACAACTTGTATTTTTTTGCTTTTTTGTGATATCCTTTTTTACGTTATTATTGAGAAGAAACATTTTGCAAAACAAATAAAAGAATCACTGGTGGAATAATTGAGACAAGAGTAAGTAAATATTAAATACATCATAATCGTTGCGTATGGCACTCATGTATATCCTTTCAAATTTTTCAGCCGGCTTCATGCGGCAGGTGAGATTGTGCAATTCCGTCATGCCATCTGAAAACCGGGCTCATCAATTTATTAGAACTAAATCTCTCAGTGCGATAATATTGCATAAGTCAATACAAATACGTCGCTTGAATTCACTCATAAATTACTTTGAAATGAGTGTCGTCTCTATGCATTAGTATCTACGTTAGCCCGTCGATTATGAAAATAACGTGTCAAGTGGGATGCGCCGCGACGTGCCCGTTCGTGATGCTAATGATATACAAATGAACACGAGACAGTCTGCTGCCGTTCAGACGTGTCGCTTGAAAACATACGGTGACGACCTTACTGAAGTTTCAATAAACACTACATATTCAACAATCTAGTTCATCATTTCATATTGATGGAAGTAATTAGTGATAATAGTCTTAGAATGTTATTCTTTGACGAATTTAATTAAAACGTGTTATTTTTTTACATTTTGGCATTTGTGTGATAAATTGAGCAGAGGAGAAAATATTGTTATGAAAATATACATATTATTCAATGACATGCAGTCTGATACTATAACTAAGATTGAATCAAATACTTTTCAACAGTTTTTTTTTGTTGAAATTGCCATGATATGCCTCATGAACGCCTAAGATTAAATTTCACAATATTCACTAAAATGTATGACGTGATGAAAATTTCGTTTAAGTTAATGGATTAGTAAAAGACTTGCTCTGTCGAGCCTTAAAACATTTATTCGAGTAATGAGTAAGTCTCCTTGTAACGATGGCGGTCACGCTATCTACATATAAATGTTTAGAAGCGACTGCATCACATTTGTTGAATTAAATGCAAATGCGAAAAAATATACATGTTATTTTGCAGTATCAAAGAAATAGACCAGACTGTATAGACTGCACAGTAAAAGAAAAATAATACAGATATACCTTACATCAGTTACTGTGAAAAAAGGTCGTAACCAAATTAGATAAGGCAATCTTCATGCTGATAAAACGACGAATATTATTTACTATTGACTAATTCCTGATCACATTAAATTTATGATAATTAATTTATGCATCAAACAGAGAAAGAATTTGCCAACATGCAATGATCAGTATAGTGATTCGAAGCTTCATTTTTGCATATTTAAACCATTTGACGTTAGTTATATGAAAGAAAGATCGGTCTAATGTCTAATAATGGACAGAATTTTTTTAATGTGATGAATATAAGTTTATTTTTTATTCACGTTTTTTTGAACGTTTAATATGTCGTTTAATTTTAGAAATGAACCAAGTACTTTAAAATTTCATCCTCATTTTCTATCTATTCTTAAACATGTCTATGTCATAGTCAGCTCTATGGAATCATAATGAGATTTTAATTGAGGGCGTACCGCGTTGATCCGTCGACAGATACACTTAACTTCATTACTCCGACCGATTACGTTACCTAATGTAATTGTTCCGTTAAACAATTTTGCATGCCGCTGTTCGGCGGGCTAACTGTCACTGACGCCTTGATACCCCCTCGTTTCGGAGACAATTTAGTCAGATGTAAACGACAAAAACGATTCTTTAATTATAGGATCACGCTTATCTCTCTTTATCATCACCATATCAATTTAAATTAATATTAAATGGACGGTATGAAAATCAACACTAGCCTCATTTGGCAGTAGATCCAAGGTCTCGTCATTAAGAAGCGATAGTTACTATAACATGTCATTGTAATTATTACATGGCTTTTTCGACATGGATGAACATGAACAAGTCAGAAACTGTGCACCAGCTCGACTTGTGCTAATGCCTGATGTGGTGGCTGAACGTCGAGATGCAAATGAGGCTGCGGCGTCGTCCTACAGGCGCCGGGGCGACGTGGCCGACTAATCGTCACGACACGCTGTCGCCCTTTAGCCGACGCTAATTGTAGAGATGTTTGTACCGAAATATTTTATGTATTTTACTTTTCTTGTCGTATCAGGATTTCAAAGCTAGCGGAAGATACAAGCACCTGGAAGACTCCAACAAGAGCACAGCTCTTAAATTTTACATAGATAGACTTTTCGGACTTATAATTTCACAGTTACCATTATGATAATTTGATCTCTTGTTCTTTAACCTTTGTTTAAGGAACCATGCGCCAAGATAGCTTCTGACTATAACTTTCGGGATATGTTTTACAGACGCAGGTATTAACTATGTATAGATACCTTAAACATGCTTTGTAATGTCAAATTTTCTTCGGATATCTCTTTCAAACAAATGGCGGATTTCAGCATAGGTATCATTTAGACGTGGGTTATAGAAGAGGTGCGGCGGAGACGTATGGTAGAGGCGGATTGTCAACAGGCATACGGCCGGGCATATAAAAAAAATCATGTGTCTTGAGTACCTCATGAACGTATTGATGCATTGGGATGAAGAGATTTCAGGTTCTGAATCAAAGTTTTAAGATTTCGCTGAATAACCTTTATGATGAGAGAGGCATCGAATAATGTATGATGGTGTCAATTGATAAAAATCGAATATGATTTATAGTTCACCTACCAAACAAATGATAAAGCTACCGTTCCACTTAAGCCATGTTAGGATAATATTACTTATGAGGAAAGCCCTTTACATCGTCCAATATTAGCATCGTCGGATACCTTTGCCCATAACGACGTTGATGTGCAAATAAACCTTACCTAAATCCTCAAAAATTGCGTAAAACAAGATGATTTCTTGTCGACCTTCCCTAGTGGATGTAATCCCCAGTCCCGCTGGTCGGTCAAGCGTAATTAACGCTTGCGAGCAGCCGTCATCGCGCATTTGCTACACGCTTGGATGGGCGCGCGACGACAAGGCCTAGCGGTAACCGCCCGATAAATACCAAATAACATTTTAGATAATCTACAAAATATTACAGAAACAGACAGGTGGATCTGAAACCTTTTAACGATTTTCATTGTGGTAAGTATATCATTTATTTATCAATGAGCGAACTGTTTTTGTCTTCGCCCGGAAACGAATTTCAAAAATAAGCTGCGTTCATTGTGTGTTGCTCCTAAGTGTTCATTATCGCAGGGTTTTCCTAATTGTATCGCTTCGTTGGAGCTCGGGCACATAATATATATTTTTTTTAGATGATGTTTACTTAGGAAATATAATGACATCCGTCCGGCAGTTTTATGACTAGCCACCTGCCGTACGTCAGCACTCTATGTGAGCCATTACCAGAAGTAGAGATAAGAAATTTTTGATTTGTGCTCTTTAAAGCCTTTTATGACAAGCCAAGCAAATAAATTATTTAAAAGCTGAAAACCACAAGGTAACAGTTTAGTTATCAATAAATAAAGATTATTTTACATTAACTTTATGAACATTTTACACGGTCCGCGCCATTTAAAAATGAAAATGCATTTACCTTTTTGGCGATGACATAATGGTTTCCCAATTAGTGTGTTCAGTGAGTGACCGATAGTTCATTGAAAAGTACGAGTATGTACACGCCAATAACGATATCGCATACAAATTAATTTGCTTATTGATAGGTTGTACCAACATCATTTGTTCACTGCGCGGCAAACATTTCATTCGGAGTGCATCATTATCATAATCAAAAGTGAATCGAGGCATCGTCGGTTTTAATTAAATTTTGCTCTATTGCTCTTATTTTGTATGCGTTCACATAATAACCTTTATTAAAAGCTTCACACTTGATTTTTGTTACTAATTTATGAGCACAATTTATATTTAACCAACAACTACGACAGACTTAAATGAAAGATTACCAGAGGGTTGGTATTGTAACCTTATTAAAAAATAAATTAAATAAAAAACATTTATATTTATTAGAAAATTATATATAAATCAAAAACTACTACTACTTCTACGTTACAATAGTAACTATTCACACAGTTAGGTACATATAATATGATACCATACGGCTTGTGGTAAAGCAGTATACCCACTATATTATGATTATACCGTAGTAATATCAGGAATATATATATAGTATGATAAAATTAATTAAACCATTTCCAGCAACGAATCAGCTTGCCAGCAGCTATTCCAGTCAGTTCGACAGTGATATTAAAAGAGCCTTGCATTCGACAGAATTATACCTGTATGTTCACTCACTCGTATATCATTCATCGATATTTGTTTAGAGCTCATTATTTTATGTAGCATTCTGTTTACAAACGCCGACATTTCATTTCTGTATCGTTTGGTTTTTGTTTATACGCCCCATTATTTGTATGTAACATGAATATTATTATTTATCGACGACGTTGTAATAACTTGATTTGTAAATGGGGTAAAAAAACTGACCGAGAAAATTTTGAAGTTACCCAGAGGAGTAACGTCTATGTACGAATAGATTAACGTTTGAAAGAATTTATGGAATTAGAGAAAATTAATTAAAGCAAATATGTACAATTTCATTGAAGCTGACGAAACGATTCGAGAAGGTGGTTTTATACTATTATAATTAGTTACCTTATATACCAAAGGGAATAAGTAAGATGTGCAATAAAATTTTATCTAGAGACAACCACGACAAGAATTTATGATGGCGGTTGTTCTGATCAACCTTCACACGACTTGAACGAGGGGAACGGTAGAGCGGTGGAGGTGGCCAAAGTGGAGTGTGATGGAGTACTGAACAAAGTCAATATAGAGTCCATATAGCTATTATGACTCAAAAAGAAGAAGTACATTCAAATCCATGAAGGGCAACATAGTCGTACCATAGCATAGTTTAAAAAGTTTAAAGTCGCCGGACTATTAAAGGCCTGTTATAATATCGCGTCAGATCGGCCTAATCATGCGACTGCGTATACCCTGGCGAACTTTGTTTTCACGCCTGGCTCCGTGAAGCGTGCGCCTCCTTAATCAAAAGGCGTCCAGGCACGAAGCAATTTGGCTGGTCGTCCGTACGGCAATAAGGACTGAGCGCTATTAAAACAAGCGCAAATAAAGCAAATTGAAAACGGCACCGCACCCCCTTCCTCCACCGGGGGTTAGTGCGACCCTGCCCCCGCTGCCCTCTTGTGCCCCGCAAAAACAACGCCGCTGTCGTCTGATGGGACCACGCTTCATCTAAGGACCCCATAGTTTTTATAGACTTGAATATACATTACACATTTGGATTCGGAATGATATGATAGCTATGTGATATATTCTAGTAAATAGGCACACGGCGCCTTGTTTCGCAGAGAATAATGAATATGAAAGCTGCGGGAACTAGAAATAGAAGACCAAAAAGAAAAAGAGATGTGTGGACGGACAGTGTCAAGAAAAAATTGGAGCTGAAAATAGTCTCCATTAAGATAGTCATTGTAGGTATATAAAAATTTTGAATTACACTCATGTTTATAAACAATAAATTATTATTTGTTAATAAGAAAGTGGGATAAGATAAATAAGAAGAAACAGGCCTACGGCCCACCTACGTGCCGGTCGCCTATAACAACAAAGTCAAGTGTGGACTTGGACAAGTGTGGTATGGTTGGTTATACTAGTTATTATTACATAAATAATGAGCGTCATACAATTTTTAATCTCGATTATAATTCTACGAATACAATCACATTTGAAGTACTAACAATGTACGTATAATAACATTCCCTCATATGAGTAACAACATTATCAACGTATATTGCATAGACATTTTCTTTGAGTCGCGTTATGTAAATAGTGGAAGTTCTTTGTCAATTTAAACCAAAAAGTATGCAAAGGCGCTCTTACCCTTTGTACTTGCGATTAAATTAGCGTAAAGTAATAAAACATTAAAAACATGCAATATTTCATCTACTACTTGACAAAGCTGTGCGCAGAAAATGAAAAATATTTTCACAAGCTCACGGATGGATGATTCCATACACAATATTATACTTGGAATCAGATCAGCCCTTGCGATATCCATATTTCTTGCGATTTAAATTTTGTAAATAGGTTTATTCTAATAAGCATTCAGATTATTTTTATGAAACCAATATTTAGGTTTTGTATAGGTACCATATGGATAAGTATTTTTTTATTTTTAAGTTCAATATATATATATTTTTTTTTATCAAAATGCCTTTATACATTATTTGACATTATTATCTCAATCTGAGCAAATTTAAGTTAATGTGAGGTCCGAAAATTTTATGTTCTATGTAGTGAAAGACAGCAAAATTATGTAGATAAATGTGGACCTTTGTACAAAGGTACTTACAATACTACCTTACTCTCACCTATATCGGCCACCAAAAAGCAGGGCTTGCATTGTTGTGTTCCAATTTGAAAGGTGAGAAGGTAAGAGAGGCAGGTAAATAACTGAGTACTGTGCGAAATATCCTAGGCCACGGGCGCTAGTAATAAAAGTGTAAATAGACTACGGTGGCCGCGCGACCGTTTTACTGTTAATATCCATACTAATATTATAAATGCGAAAGTCTGTCTGTCTGTCTGTCACCTCTTCACGGCTAAACTGCTGGACCAATTGTGATGAAATTTGGTAGGGATGTAATTAACGACCTGAGGTCAAACATAGGCTACTTTTGGGCGCGATATAACCGAGTCCCACGCGGGGCGAAGCCGCAGGGAACAGCTAGTAATCATATAAAACAAAACACACAAAATGTTCTGATCAGCTCATTCTTAAATTAAATCATTGTATCAATGGTTTGTGTTTACCAAGGTCCTGCACAGGTCGCGGTGCGGTGCGGCCGGCGGCCGGCCACGCTTGCGGCCGTGCGGAATCGTGACGAACCGCTCCCCGCATAAATCTCCGCGACCGCCAATTAAGGCCCTCCCCGACAGTTTGTCTACGACGCCGCCCTGATTGCTTTCACTCTGCGACACTCTCGCACGGACCTTCTGATCCATGGACGTAGAAATTGGCGGATATCTCTCTGGGGATCGCTTTAAACGTGTCATGTGAAGCTTGACACTTTTTGCGGTTGATTTTAGATGAAAATGTTATCCAATGTTGTTTTATCACAGTTTCAAGAAAAATGTATACTTATATGACTACAAGATTTCTAAGAACTAAAGCTATCGTGCAAAAAATACAACTGGACGGATTCCACAGCTTTTCCAAGAACGGTAGACGTTGAGCAGACAATTTATCATACGTTAGGATGATGATCCAAATATTTTCAGTAGCAGAAAGTAGGAGCCAAAATACATACCATGTCCAAATAATATATATCACTATATTCCTTGCAGAATAGCATAACAGATCGATAAACTTGCTATATTTAGATGACCATGTGTAACAAGCCGACGACGACGGGATTATTTTGCTTCAAAAATGATTTCAAAAAGTCTGTGTGCCATTTGTATGCTTCAGTCATCTGTTCTGATTTTTCCGATATTTTTTCTTGTTTTATAAATAAATAAGTTGCATATATTTTTTAAGAAAATAAAGTTATAACATTTTAAAATTATTCATTTATACATAATTGCGTAGACAAGCTACGCACTGCTAGACAATACGATTGACTTTCATCTCTATGTAATGTGCCGAGAGGATTTTTATAATATACTTCGTTCGTGATTACGTAGCCGAGCTACGCACTGCTACGAAAGATAGGCGATTTCACCTCCGTAGTCTCTTCGTAGCAGTATTATGTATATTCATGAATGCGCTTGCTACGCAGGTTGTAAATTAACGTGCATAATAATTTAACGTTATTTTAATATTAAGCGAACATTTTGATTATAGAATCCCGGCGCGTGAGTCGACGCGTCGTTAAGGGCGCCTTCTCGTGTGTCATTTTAAGGATGTACCAAATTGAAGGCTCCGTCGGGCGTCATCGCGAGGGGAGACTGATTTATGCCTCGAGCCCCCGCGGCTTCGATTAGAGGTTTATTCACTCGACCGAGGTCAGTTTTCTTATACGTGCCTTAATATTGCCGCCATAGAGAATTAATTATATGTAGAGCGTTCATTTTGCTTGCACTTTATAATGTCCAGCTTGAGAATATAATTAGTATACAGTTTAAAAACTTGCATAATAAAATTTTGTCGACCTAAATACACCGCGAATTTATCACTGAACACTTTAGCAATGAAAACATGTGTGAAAATATTAAGATTGGTGAATAATATATATTTATAATTAGTACCTCATGAAAGGTAATATAACACATTGCATTTTAGTGAAGCCCAGGCCCAAACCCATTCTGCTTGGCATTCAACCGGGAAAGTGATGACCAGTTGATAATCTATACTCATATAATAAAGCTGAAGAGTTTGTTTGTTTTAATGATTTAACTCTATAGCTTCTCGATTTAAAAAATCCTTTATTAGAATTTGATACCTCATTTCTTGAGGAAGATAGAGTATACACAAAAGACGGATAAAACCGCGGAGCACATTTTCTTCTTTCTGTGGCGCTACCACCCATTGTGGGTCTTGGCCTTTTCTACTAGTTTTTTCCACCTATCTTCCTTCCTCGCTTCCTTCCTCCAGCAGTTTCTAAATTTGCCCATGTTTCTAAGGTCTTCCACCACGCAATTCATTTATCTCTTTCTTGGTTATATTTCTTCGCTATCTACTGTACTCAAGGATCTTTATTCTCTCTGTCGTCGCGCTCTATTCGAAATAGGCAGAGAAAGTATTATACTAACTACACGACCCTTATTATGAGATGTGGATATTGCGTCAGTGATATCCGTTTTAGGTCTTTTTCGTGTTACGTAATTAAGGGGGCGGATATGAAGGGTGCAAGTTATAGTTGTGTCGTAATGATGGATCAATTAGATTGTCAAAATTAACTAGGTGGTAGATATAATATTCAAAAAGAAAGTAAAGTTGCCTGTAGACCCGGGGGTCGTGGATTCGATTTTCACGGAAAGCATAATTTGTTTAAGTAGTTGTTTCCAGTATATTTAGGAATTTAGGACACTGTATGTAGGCTTGAAAAACCTGATTGTCTGATAATTAAGATATTCGTGCTTCGGAAAGCACGTTAAACCGTTGGTTCAGGCTGTCATCTGGTAGTCCCTAAAGGAATTACGTCAGAGGCCTTTCGAAAAACTTTGACTACAGTGTTTGTGCATGGTCGATTGACCGTGTCACCTACACAAAATGATGATGTCGTATTAGATCATAGAAGTAAAGTGACAGTTTTATTCTATGTACTCATAACCAAAATTAAACGTGTCCGATATTTTAATTTTCTAGAGACAAATGCACAACACCCTTCACCATTTTTATTACAGGCATCACGTTAAAAAAACCTTCTATGCTTTCCCCCACTATATTAGATTATGTCACACGCGACCCATCAAAGTACGTGCTAAAACCAAACTCATCAAAGAAAAGGGGCGCCTGTCGCAGCCGTAAATTCCTCAAGTTTGTGCCAATTCAGGTCCACCCGACTATTCCATATTTATTTCAAGGTCACTACTTCTCAAAGACGTCATTAGTTCGATTGATTAGACTAAGATTTATATTTGATTGAATCGAGTGATCATCAACAATCATAAGTTATTGACGAAATCCACAACAAGCTCAATAACAAGCAATTTAAAGTGAAATCTAACTAGCTTCTTGCTTGAAAAATAAATTGTTGTATAAACCGATAATTGGCCATGCCAGTTTTTTTTTTATTTGTAAATTAGCAATGAATAGAGAGAAATAAGGTTGTTGTTAAGTTTTCTTTGATAGGATTTTAAAATAACTTTACCACATTAATTATATTCTAAAAAATATAGATGACCTTCATTTGACCATTCGCTAGGAATTTCTAAGGATATACCGTGGCCGGTGTAGTAAAGTCACGTCATAAATGTCACTGTCATAAATTATACACCTCAAACAAAACATAATCTTCTTGTGTTCATTATGACATGACATGACTACCTAGCGATGAACTGACAGTGACAGAAACTTTTATTTCGTTGATAAAGGACTTATACTCATACAACCAAAAAGTTTGTTAGTACTAGCTTTTCATATGTGGTAAATAAAAATTTCTGAATGATATATATTTTTTTTTGTATTTTTATATGTTTAACATAGCCTAAAAAATATAAAATTAAAATCATGAATTTTAGTGACATAGCCAATTGCCAACCTTGTTTATTTGATGTTATTACAGTTTTATGTCTCGTGCATGTCCTTTTATGGGCCACCGCTGACTCGATCAATTCTACGGAATTACTCACTAATTCAATTAAGTTATATAAAATATCTTGTAAAATCGACCATAAACAATATAGCTTAATAGGTTTTCTACACTGCTGGTGTCTCTAATATTAATTTTGTCAGTGTTCTTTTATTGGATAATGTTAACCATTTAGAGAAAATGGAACTTTTAAGATATTAAGCCAATATTCGGGATATCTTGTAATGGCTGAAGCGCCGAGATAGTGTGTGCTATGCATAAAAACATAGAATAACGCAGCTGACGTAAAAACATACCAAATGAAATTCCTTCCTTAAGTTTTGTTACTCCCGAAACTTGTCACATCTGTGGCTGACATAAGGCCTTGTTCAGTACAGCTTACAAGCCACTTCATAGTCATTAAACCTTGTTAAGGTAACAATGTTTATCAATATTGAACACTTACCTCAACCAATGCCGCTTGGCGATCGCAGTATGGCAACAAATCGCATCGTACTGGTCAGCTATCCATACGATGAGGATGATGTAAAAAGCAGTGGTCGTGTCATTGAAAAACTCTGACATGATTGCTTCCATACCTGTGAACAATAACATAAAACTTTAAATTTGAAGACGATCTGATATTATTATGTACATCAACAAAAATTATACTCACAACAATATATTTATTAGGATTGGAACTCTAATTTTTAATTGCACATCTGGGAAAACTTGGGTATATACACTCTGATACTGAATTATAATATATAAAAATTTTAATTTTGTATTTCGTTAACCATGCGAGTTTTTACAACTGAAAATCTTTGACACTTATTTTTCAATTTCATAACGGTAAAACTTTTTTTTGGTACAATTAGTACTCATCTACATTTCGTGTAGGTGTCACGGTCAATAGACCATACACACCCTGGTGTCATAGATTCAGAAATTCAGTTGAACGTAATCTTTTAAAAATGCATTCACATGTGGATTACATGTGGATATAAAATACATCGACGATCTTTTATCTTTATTAAGTTTACCGAGTTTTAAACCTGGAGTCCGCCTATTGCGAATAAAAGCTAAGATTCGTGTAGGGAATAGAGTAATGAATGGATTTACAGATCAGGTCAATTATACAAAAACCCTTTGATTACAAAAACCCTACAAGAATTATTTTCTACGATTAAAGACACTGTACAAAATACGGCTCTCTCATTGAATTATCGTACAACAGAACAGTGACCAGAAGTGGTGAGATTCACGCTTTCATATCTGTCTAGCCGTTAGCACTCGGACATAATCCGAAGCAAGAGTTAATTGAGCGAATACGACGGATTCGGCCACAGATCTTAAATTATATGTTCGCTGGACAGAATTTGTCCTTTTAAAATTATTTCGTAATTGCCTAGCACGGCTTAGGAATCAGGGAGTGGTAGTCTAGTGTCTATATAAAGATCACGCCTCCTTTGGGAGCAAGTAAAAATATCTTTTACATCTTAGCATACCACTTTCTGTTGCAGCCAGAGTATTGTCTAATAACCTAACAAACCGGCTAACGTAAACCTTTTTAAGGAACTTGCTTACAAGGACAACGATGCCTGTTTTTAAGACATAAATAAAAGGAAAGCTATACAGAAAAATAACCAGAAACAACACTAGTTTTTTCTAATTTGGAGGATATCATGATAACTAAACTACTATAATTTATTTGAAAACAAAGGCTCAGTATTTTACAGTACACAGTGTTCGTTCATGCCAATGTTTTTAATTTGTCTCATCAATCATCTAAGCGTTGTCGAAGGCTTTTTAAATAGAAACAAAACCGCCACTTGTCAGATATAGGTACAAATAAATTGGGACCTCTGTTATTCCATTAATCGCTTCTTACGACGCGCCCCAGAAGCGAGTCATACCTATTCTTGAATCGGGGACCACACGATTTAATGTTTTTCTGCCCAGCGATATTACATGTCAATGTACGCGACTAAACGTCGCCGAAGCAAGTCCTCGCGGACCGTACCCGGACGTGTTTATTGTATCAGTGTCGCCGGTCGGCCTCATCAAAATGCAAATTAGCAGGGCCCGAGCCGGACAGTTGGCCGTATTGAGTTATACCCGAGATTCGCACTGTTTGTACCTGAAAGCTATACGAATAAAACCGTGAGCGCGCAATCTGATTCGGACTATTGATTCGGTCTGTTTGCCGAATGAATTGCATTTTCGGTTCTGTGTATGCTTATTTATGATGTCGTCTGCATTGATATTATGATAAAACTACAGATATTTATTTAAACAGCTCTGTTATGCCTTTGACTGTCAGAATTAAGTAACAAATTTTCGATTTTTAATTGTATTAACTTAATTTAAAGCTTAGCTCACAAAAACAAGGTTTTCACTAATATCCGATAACGTAGCAGTAAGTATTATAAAACTTTACCTTTGTAAGGCTTCAAACTATAGTTAGAATTATAATAATATATTTAAAATTAAAAGATTTGCATAACATGCTGATTTTAGTAAATAGGATCTAAGAAACGAGTAACCTTCATCTCTTTATAAATTTTGTGACACAAAACTTAATATAACTCTTAAAAGCATAGCCCTCAAAATACGTTAAATATACTTGGTTTTCTCCAAGAACCCAATTAATTTTGGCCAAATTTACCACCGCAATCAAACTACATGCTCACACGACGCTGCACCACGCTCGCAATGAATCGGTCGCTGCATGTCGGGTTGTTAATAAGCTCTCGCCGGCTTCAGATTTCGGTCGTTAGCGAGTAATTGTCGACACCTAATTAGTCCCGACACCCGACCGCGGTCTCCGGTGTCTCACACATGACCCACCGCTATATTTAAGCCCGCTCTGTGAAGGTTGCATAGCGAACTGTACAGCGAACTTAACAAAAATTGGATTGCTCGTGTTGGAGATATAAGACTGCAATACTGTAATATGGTTGTGTATTTAAAAAGTAAGTTGAAATTAATCCACTAAAGAAATCTAAACAACTAACAATAACCTCTAGATTTGTATGGAAAAATAAACATTAAATAATTATAGCTACTAGTAGAAGATCAATAAACCTTAAACAGTTACCTACAAAGAAACAGCGCAATATTCATTAACATGGCCCGTAATCCAGTGAATACTTCTTGTAAGGATAAGTTCTCACTGATACACGACACGACTGCAGTTGCACAAAATTAAGACCGAAAATTACTTTTTATAACCAATAAATTCAATTTTATGTGACTATAATGTGTTTCGTCGCATAGAACTATACCATATTGAAGCCTGCGCTATCCTAAAAATGTGGAGCAGTTTGTTAAAAACCGAAAATTCCACACAATAGTCAAAAACTCCATTGATAAATACTTAGTTTTTTGTACCTATATGCACGCTGTTCGCATATCTTCTAGTATTTGAGTTAATATGAACACTTGCGTGACATTATAAATTAGAAAGTACGCTGCGCCGTGTGAATAATACAATTAAGGTATTATAACCTATTTTAAATACCAGCTATAAAAAAAATATATACATACTAGCTGTTCCCCGCGGCTTCGCCCCGCGTGGGACTCGGTTATATCGCGCCCAAAAGTAGCCTATGTTTGACCTCAGGTTGTTAACTACATTTCTACCAAATTTCATTACAATCGGTCCAGCAGTTTAGCTGTGAAGAGGTGACAGACAGACAGACAGACAGACAGACAGACAGACAGACTTTCGCATTTATAA
The DNA here is from genome assembly GCA_947044815.1 of Apomyelois bistriatella. Lineage (NCBI taxonomy): Eukaryota > Metazoa > Arthropoda > Insecta > Lepidoptera > Pyralidae > Apomyelois > Apomyelois bistriatella. The sequence goes on from OX345705.1 coordinate 5,070,324, forward strand.
TATTAGTATGGAAGTATGGATTCGCATATCACCTCAGTCTGTACTGCCCTAAACAGTCACAAGCAGTTACATATTCAGCGGAGCGCGCGACGTAATCCTGAGTGAGACGAGTAAACAAATTACCGGACCGGCCGACGACGCGCGACGTGCCCGGCGCGCGCGCTCTATTAATTTTAATTCCGAGACTGGGCGAATATCGCCGAAGATCGCCGACAGGCACGCTCCACACTTTGGCAGCGATGTTAAATGGTGCAAATTAAGCCGTTTAGTTTTTATTGTTGGATAAAATTTATTATACAACTAGCTGTTCCCCGCAGCTTCGCCCCGCGTGGGACTCGGTTATATCGCGCCCAAAAGTAGCCTATGTTTGACCTCAGGTCGTTAATCTACATCCCAACCAAATGTCATCACAATCGGTCCAGCAGTTTAGCCGTGAAAAGTGACAGACAGACAGACAGACTTTCGCATTTATAATATTAGTATGGATTCTAGTCATCCGAAAGCGTATTGGGAGGATTGCTTAGATATACAAAACCAATATACATTCATTTTTGCATAAAGTGAAATTAATATAAAATCTCATCGGACAAGCGTGCACGATAGATTTGCGCAGGACTTGTCACCAGCAGGAGGTGGACTGCAGGTGGTCTGCAGATCTTGTCGGATACGGTACGGACGAGGGCAGGACAGACATGAGAACGGTCCGGTCCGAGCTTAGGAAGATGGGTTGAGTGTGTTTGAATGATAGTCGTGAAAATTAGGTACACGTTTTATATGATATTATAGACATCGTATCAGTTATAAATTTTAGCAAAAGTAACAATAGATTCGTCATTATATGTGTTAAATGAGGTATCTATAATATTCTTAATAATTTTGTTATTATACTTAATCTTTAAAAGAATATATAGTAACGTGAAGAAAATATGAAAATTTCCCGTCGTACTGAATTGTTTGATACTTATATTATTTATTTGTTACTTATAGATATTTCACTCAAAGTTACCTTTCGGGCGCTACCGCAAATGATTTTCATGACTGGTTGATTACGAGTCAGTGAGACTTTTTAGTATTCACTGGCAACCAGTTGCGGTAGAAGGTTATCAGTCCTTTTTCACAACTAGTTGAGAACCAGGATAAATTTGACGCTGCCGTAACTGTGTTTCACAACCAGTCGACTACAAGGATTATTGAGTAGTTTTTGGCAACCGTTGGTGATACATAATTTGTTCCTACCTCATTCATTAGGGGTAGTTTATAATATCAAATCTAATACTTTTATTTACTTCCAAAATAAATCATTGTATGGCATAAATAGGACATCATTAGTTATGATTGAATGGAATACTACTAATTGTGTACACGATTTGAAATACTCGTACACATGAATACGAAGATCAAAGCCAGGAGAAATTGTAAAACTTGATAAAACTGTAATCTTAGTCGTAAATATAAATTGTTTAATAAAGAGCTAAATCTGTCGGTTGCTAAAAGAAAGAACTTCATATTTACATACTGATAAAGTTATTTAATTATATAACTTTCTCGTAAATAATCGTAATCAAATAATTAGCGAAGAAAGACGAATAAGATATAATAACTGTAGCCGTTACAAGTTGCACTATTTTAAATTATCTTCAAAAATGCTACGTCGTAACGAAATAAGAATTCATTAAAAGACAAAATGGTCAATATCAATAATTTGCAATTTCTCTATAATTCTCAATTTTTGTTTCGCATTAATACATTCAATTTGATTACAACGTAAATTCAAGTGACCCAATTAAGCGCAAAGCAAGTAAAAAAACACAAAGCAGCACAAATTATGTAAGAAAGAGCAATGATACAATCAGATTTTTTCCAAGGAGCCCTAAAATGGCGCACCGGAACCATTATTCTCAATTTGCGCGGGCCGCGATGGCGCGGGACGTTGCACGGCGGGTGTCTCCCTTGATTAAACCAGGAAGTAAGAAGTAACAATTTGTGTGCATTTCTCTATTCGCCGCCACCAGTTTATACAGTCCCCTGGATTGCACTTGAGATTTAGATTCTCTCACGTACTTACAGCTCCGCAATTTTTGCTGGAGATTAAAATTTTCTATTACAGTTGTTTTAAGTTTACCAAGCTTTATTGTCAAGGTATTAATATGTGTATTTAGTATATTTTCATCAGTGTTTTGCGAAGTTGATTGACTTTTGTTTGTCAAAATTGTTTGCTTGATCCGTGATTGCCTATTTTGCGATATGTCGTATTTAAGGCAATAAATATTAAATTAATAAATAAAAGTTATTTACTGGAATAAAGCTATCCTTGTATACAATAAAAAGCTCTGGGTATACGACAGATTTTTACTTGAAAAATAAGTTTTTGAATAAAAATATATTTTTGCATCATACTTTTATTGTAACACGTGTAAATATCTAACTACACGCGAAAACTAAAAATCAACTTACTTCTTCTGGTTCTTAGAAGACTGTCAGAACAGACTGTTCTTAGGTGACTGTCGTATAGGTACGAATCTATAACGTTCTTCTTCAGTTCATCTGGGGTCGGGTCTCCTTGTGCATTTGCACCAGAGATTTCTACTCCGGGTGATACGTCAGTGAACACTAGCGCCACCATCAATTAAAAATCATTATTCACTGAAAAACATGTTATCAAAAATCCGTGTTATGTAATTAAGGTTCTGAATCTGAAGTTAATTTTAAGTTACCTTAATGTCTAGCTTTTCCTTGTGTATCTCTTTCGATCGGAGGTGGTGGTAACGAATCTATAACTATGTACGAAAATTAAACCAAGTTCGTGTTTATAACTTGTCTCTCATTGTATATTTTAGTGATGCAATAAATAATGTTTGTATTGTATTGTAAGTCCATTGAACAGCATTTTATCTCAATCTGCATCCCATGTCGCCGCCCGCCCGTGCCCCGCCGCGTTTCGGCTAAGCCGTGCATCCGTGATCCGCCTTTACGAGATCGTTAGCGCCGGTAATCGCGACGTTGCACGGCCCGGATTACCTCCGTGCATTATTAGTGTTTTTATTGATTCACTCGGCTGCCATCGTAAACTGAGATTATTATTCGCGACTACTTCCCCCTCTTCGGCTTCATTCACACCCGCTGTGATTGGTACGCTCCTATTGGTTCCAATGGGGGGTCGATATGTAATCATTTATTATTATCAGCACGGTAAGTGCTAGCTAAATATGCTAATCTATTTACAATTACGACTGCCCAAGGTATATATAGTAAAAATTTAAAACCTTGTTAAAATCGTGGAATATACATAATTATCTAGGTCTTTACATAAAATGCTAGATATGTTAAATATGTTTACCATCTTTAATTCAGGTTTTTATAGACTTGCATCTCACAACGTACTGCACGCATTCTAGGGTACCTTGAAACTCGATGCCGATAGAACCGAATCGATGCATTAGGTTATTTTCCACCCAAGCTTGCCTGACGTAAACGCCCTTTGGAGTTCTACTGTTGAAAAACCCACCGAAGAGTGCAAAAAGGTAAAACTCTCAACGACATCTACAAGGGAAATGGGATACATGATAATAGTGACGCACTTTTTTTCTCTACCAAAGCATGAATCAATTGGCACAAAAGCGAGTGAACCCAGCGCCCTCCTCAGTTGTTTTGTTACTTAATCGCTACGATAACAACATTTAACGACGGCTAGGTGACTGGCAAAATTCCACTTCGATGTTTAGTGCTCATTCTATTTTCATTAACCATTTGCCCACTTAATGATCCAGATCCTAAGAGAGTGAATCAATGACTTGAACCCATAAAATTAAACCTTGGCGTGACCCGAGCTGGAATCGATATATTTTAGGTGATTTCTTGTCATTAAGTTTCTTCATGCAGGTAGTTTTAAACTTTTTCATGACTTTTTGTTAAGAGTTTTGGACAAGCTATCGGACGAGGTTAGCCATATCAATAACTAGCAGTCCAGCCCGGCTTTGTCCGTGGTACATACATATACATACTATGTCAATCAGGGCGAATGTAGCTTTACACGGTCAAAAAATTTTTGAAATCGGCTCAGTAGTTTTTCGCTGATTTTCCTATTTATAATATTAGTATAGAAGTATAGATAAATAAACCTTACTTTAAATATTTACGTGAGAAAGTAACTACTTTATAGTCTTGGTTGGTATGCGATCGTAAATAAATGAAAGCTGTTAAAAATAATCTAACACAATTTTCTACAACAACTGTTGTTATGAAACTCAATTAAATCAAGTTTAAAAAAAACAATAGTAAGGAACAATGAGACAAATCAAAGACAGATGGAAGTCTGTGTTAAACTATTCTGTATCGCCATTTTCTGAAAAAGTGATGTATTTTATAGCTGATATTTTCCTTAACAACGTACCGACTATAGAACACTAATAAAATGTTAACGCTCCCTGAAACTCAATGTGAGTAGTTAAAAACAATTTTGTAAAATATTCTAAAGATATTCCAACCTAGTTTCCAATACAAACTGTATGACTTCCAAGAGGCAATAAATAAATAAAGAGCCGAAGGTAAGCTGAATCGAGGGCCCGGTAATTCTACTTTAATTGCCTGGTATATATTTCAATGAGGCTACAAGGGAAACTCTTGTAATAACGAATATAGATCGGAAAATCCAGATTTCCCCGTAATGAATACTCGAAGTTTCGAAAGGTATTGTCCAATAGACTTGATAATAAAATTTTGTTTATCAAGCTACATGGAATTTTTTAAAACCTTTGAAAGCAAAAATGTATGATATGTTTCCCCTTAGTTTATATATAGCCAAAATGAATGAAATAGATATCTCTTATATAACAAACTTATACATTAACGAATTGGACCTTTTGTTGTATTTTTATTAACTTAAATTTGGTTTACCATTTGAGACTGTTCTGCGAATAGTACGGAGATAAAGTGCATAATGAGTTATTTAATCGAGAATGAAGAAAAAATCTACCGTACATGAATTTTAAACCCACATCAGTCTCAAGAACACGTTTTATTACAAAAACATGATATGCGATGAGCCCAAGGGGTTTAGGCAGACGACAAACTCGGTAACAAGCGGCGACGGCATTATTACACGCTAGGATCGGCTCAAGCAGTGCCTCGCCTCGCCGCAAATACGGCGACTCATCGGCAATTTGTATCGAGCGGGTCGCATGCATGTTAATAAAGCCTATTGTGGCCCTTGCTTCCATGAGATTAGCCAGACCTGCTCCGAGACGAACCAATCTGTCGGCTTACGGCAGACCTCTTTATACACTAGACTTCAGAATATCAACTTCAAATTTTCATTTATAATATAAGCCTCACAAAAGTAGCCTATTGATCGGCACTTGAACAAAGTAATAATTTCGACAGCGCTCGCATCTAAAGCCAAACACTGACTTCCTACGTAGCTCGGGCCGATAATTAATAAATTTGATTTTATTTGGTTACAATACAATGAGCGCGCTTTGAAATAAGGTAGGATATTTTTATGATTCAATTAGAAAGGTACGAGTAGAGGGTATGCCGATGAGTCTTATCGTAAGACAGCTTACAATAACCCTTATAAGTGTCAATATTTGTCCTGTTATCTTTTTAATAATATCCACTAATTCAAGTACAAATGACGACCCGCGACATTTGCAACGTAAAACAGGAAATATGGCATGACAATATACTTACAAAAAAAACAATAACTATACAAAAAACAAAGGGTTCGGTGTGCCGGCAGAAGTGAAAACTTGAATATCATACATTTTTGCCATACGGTGGCTTCAATGACATGGTAACAGTTTTTCTATCAGCTCATGTGTCCGTCTTACGAATTTTCAATCTGATGAATCTGACCGCCAGTTTAACATTGTATCCCCATGACCAAAAGTGCAGAGTGCCACTAAAGAAGTTTTCACTTCAAAAAAAACATATTTAGCTGAATTTGGTTGATTACTCAGTAGTCCGAAGCGGACATCTCGCTCGTTCTAATTACTAAAAACCATTTTATAAGCGTAGGCGACATGAATGGCTATCAATTATAATCACAAGGAAAGAACCCCTAATAGCGAAGTGGAAGAGTCAATCATTAAGAGCAGCTGAGGAGTCTAATTTCGATAATCCGCTTTAGCACTCGTGCACAATCTGGTTTATTAGTATACGCACTCTGTAGCGATTGCAATCCTATAATTTTGCTAATAATTCTGTAGTTATTTGTATTTTTTACCTAACTGAATTTATATCTTTACATAATCTCATTTTATTTTAAAAGCGTTTTATGTATTGTGAGTTTGTTTGAACTTCTGATCAGATTAATGAAACTTCTTTAGCATTCAATAGCAATGCACAACGTGACAAAAAAAGTTTATTTTATTTATTTATTTCATGTACACTGTAAAAGATGTCTTAGGACATGTGCATGAAATAATATTCGTTCTACTCACAGCCATGTATTAGACAACAATAAATGAATTATGAATTTAAGTTCAATCATATTTCAGTATGAATTTCGCAACGATGGCGCCTCGATGCAGGAAATCGAGCTCGAGCCCAGCTTAAATTAGGGCAAAGCACTAACGAACTGTTAATGGGGAAAGTAGATCAGTCAGGCAGGCTGGCCCTGCCCCGCGGTCGAATCAACATTTACCGAGCGATCGAATTACCACCGCGTCGCATCAACGTCACGTAATTGATTCAGCGTCGGACGGCCGACGGCGTGCCTTTTTGTCCAACGCCTGAAAAAAAACCTCAATATCGACCGCTACTAATTCAATATCCTCACACTTTGCAACGCTTCCTGATGGCGCGGAACCGAATTTCGTTGCAGATTTCCATGAAAATATAGAGTTAACTATTTAGTTTAGCAAATCGAATCTACTTACTTTCTGTGTACCTCGAAAGCGCAGGATTCTTGATTGCAAGCAAAAAAACTTAGTATGTCTGAAGTCTGAGGGCCATAGATGGCGTTGTTGTGAAATATAACTTTTATCATATGGTTTTTTCCTTGTGTCTGGTACCTACTGAGAAAAAATAAATAATAATCTTTTTTTCCCAAAAAACAAATAGAGACTTCCATTAGGATATACAAATACTACACAAATATTTTTTGAAACATGTTTAGTAGTTCGAAGATTAAGATACAGAAAACACTCACAAACGTCACACACTTCCTATTTATAATATTACTATAGATTTATTTCGCATGTGAAGAACATTTCAATTGTTGCTTGTAAAAGTTTAGTGGTTTTCAATTTAAAACAACCTATTATGACAAATAAACAGTTGCTCTAGGACGCATGCACATGCTAATTAAAATTGCCGCTACTAACAAACGTGTAATTACATAACATAATCCCCATTACACGAAATAGAACAAACCGATGAGGGAAACCACAAACCACTTTTACGTGACTATGTTGTATTAACAACATACATATTTGCTGTCCTATTTAGCGATCGTCAAAGCAAAATAGGATGTAAATATAAAATCATTGTAAACTCGACTGTTTTTATTTCTGGATATTTTTTTTTTTCAACTCAATGCATAATGTTTGTTCGCCGTTGAGTATTGTCTTTTACGATTCTTCGTTGTTTTTACGTGTATGTCTATTTGGTTTTTAATTCATTATTAAGATAAATATTTAGGCAGTAGTATGCATGAACTTACTGGTGGTATGGTAGCAACCAAAGTAATTTGTTGAGTACTTGTAACTTTGAATTATGAAATATTTAGGACTCAGAAAATTAGGCATTTACATTTCAATACAAACTTTTTTTTAATAAACAGTATACGTTTTTACTTATCATCGGAAATCGAAGTTAGACTGCAAGATCCCTAAATGGGATGTGTGTTTTTTCTATAAAAAGGAATAGATTTTTTAAAATAGAACAATCCGTATCAACTACAATTTCGACGGATACGTAATAATAAATAACAAGTCTCAAAATAAAAGAATTCGATCCATTTATCAGGAACATTCGTATACATATTTACATGGTCTCCCACCGAGTAGTATTCCAGTGCAGTCCATTCAAGGCCTGCATAGTACATGCAATTGAACATCATCCGACATGGAAACTGATACCGCAGCATGGAATACACTCGGTAAAGAAATGATTGACCTAAGAATATATAGGTAACTAAAGTACTATTGTAACTTAGGTACATTTATTGCATTGCTTTGTTGTAGAACGTTTTGCCATACGTGTTATTTGGGTTTTGTATTGTATAATTAGAGTTCAGTAAATGTCGACGTGTATTATCGTCGTCATAACCAATCCACTGCTGGACATATGCCTTCCCCACAGATTACCGAATATATAAGGTGAACCCTAATCAACTGCAAATATTTTAATGGCAATTTCAGACTGCTATTATGAATAACTTTTCCAAATAAACTTATAGCGAAATACAAAAAACTTTGACCTCCTTAGTATGAAAAGAGAAAAATTAAAATTAGTATTTCGATATAAGTTTATTTCAGAAAAGTTGTTCAGAATAACGGTCTGAATTTGCCCTTAAAATATTTGCAGTTGATTTGTGTTCACCTTATATAATATACTAGCCTTCTGCTTATCTCACTTTTTCTTGGAAATGGTCCCAGTACTGATTTATCCCCACAGAGAAACACCGATGAATTAAATAGCTGTGTCATCAAAGTTTTCAATCAAACAACAACAGCCTATCAAAGAAAAATAACAATAAAATCACACAAAACAATAAGGTACCAGTGCGTTGTCTATTCAAGTAGTATGTCTACGCGTCGAGTAGTAGTATGAAGAGGCGCATATTTCCAGTGTTTCTCAGAAAATCTTTTTGCTCCCTCCGTAGGTTCTTTGAAATGGAAGATATTGGACGTATTTACACGGAAAAATAAAGAGGAAATGTCGCTTGTATGAGAGAGAAAATTAAATGTTTTATTGGTCTAACTAATTAAATGAGAATAGCTTCTTTGTCCATATACTTACTTCTTAATTGATGAATGATGGTAGTAGATAATTACTTTACCTTAAAAAAACTGCAAAATAATCAAACAAAAACAAAAGTTTTTTCGTTTGTTATTTACATAGAAAATGTATTATTAGAGAGAAATAAAACAAACTGTATTAGAGGCTGGGTCGTTGTGGTTGTCGCAATAATAAAGTTCATATTAGTTTCATAAAAGAACGAGTACGTGGTTGTATGCGTTTCAAAATGAAAAACTACCATGAACCCACTTGGGAACGAAGTGCAAGCAATATTGCACGATTCGATTTAAAACTGTGATGGCTTTCAAAGCAGTCTATCATCAAACAAAAATAATAATTAAAAAAAGTATGTTGTTCAAAAGTATTTTTTACTGTTCAAATAAATATATACTCCGCTGACAGATAGACGGGCGGACGGACAACGGAAGCTTAATGATATGGTCTCGTGTTCACCTTTTAGATATGGAGCCCTAAAAACTGTTATTTTTGGCATAATGCTTAAACATTTTTGTAAGTAAAGATCGTATTTGCATATATGGCAAAAATATAAAAAATGATATTTTGGTATATGTACCGTTACCGCGTGTGCAGTTCTTGTACTTTGTACCCTAAACTTTTTTTCGGATATCAAGTAATAACATTAATATTTTATTTTTTTGGTAACAACAACTTTGCAGCGAACAAACGGCTGACCCAAATACGGGTTGCCAGAGAACTCCTTGTAACTGGAGACCTTAAGAAGTCCATTTACAAGTTCACTGCACACAACTACTAAAACTAACTAATTCTTGCACAATAGAGGTCCTGAACGAGAAAAACGACCGGCCGGGGGAAGTACCTATGTACGTATCAAAAGTAAATATAGCCATTATGGCTGGAGAAAAAAAGTGTCTAGAAGTGAATTCAGTACTGACTTTATGTTGTAGTGATATAATCAAAAGTTCCCCGGCCAAGTGGAGTGGAGCGCTTCCGGCGAACCCGGATGTTCCCAATTTACACAAACTGGCTTAATTCTTCAACACACATAACAAACTTATGCGCTGACAACGTTCCTATACAAGACTATTGCTTTGCCCCTTAGCGGAAACTTCAACTTAGAACACGATTAAGGGTATACTTCAGTTAGCCCTTTCGCCGTTCATACATTTAAAGGATAGCACTGATTAATATCAGTATACTACTAATGTAGAGAAAACAGAAGTTTACAAAATCTCTCATATCTGCGTTTTCAAAAACAGCTATTTAGAAATAGATGTTAAATCTTATTCTTCTTCTTCTTGAAATACTGGCGTTTTACTTTAAATTCTATATTTTAAAAGTTATATTACCAGAACATTATAGAGAAAGAAAAAGAGAAACGGCGTTTTTGCCTTTTGCGGTACGAAACCCTAACAATTGAAAACCTTCGAGTAGTACAGCAATCAAGGATTTACTTAAGAAATCTTAAAGCAGCTTTTGAAATTACCGCACCAAGTATACAAGTATACAAATTGTCTGAGACCTCTGGACCTCTCTATCACTTTCACTGCTGTTGAAAGCCAAATAAAACAGATCCATTTCAGATCATAGAACAGAAATCGAAGCGAATGCCACCGCAGGACAACCACACGGATTCATTTCGAAGTTTGCGAAGAACGGACGCAGCCCGGAGGCGTAATTAGTTCTGCGTTCGGCGAACAGAAAGTCAAACATAATAGTGATATCGCCGGTGTACTGCACGTGACGGCAACCGCCATTTGTGTGTGTTCACACAACTGGCGATCGACTCAAAAAAGATGTCATGCCAAGTCTCGCTTAGTTGTTCTACCGTTAAAAGTTGTAAGATCCGTGTAATACCAAGTCGGTTTATTTTAACAGTCCTTTCTTAAGGGTCATTCTGTCTTCCGTTATTACGTAATAAGCTAACCTAACAACATCTTATAGTGACCATATCAATATAAAAAATCTGTTATGTTTTAAATAAACAGTATGACTTGGCAATCGCACCAAACAATCTAATTTAATATAGTTATATGTATCATATATGTATATAAATGTGTTTTCATGCGATGGCCAAGTCGTAATGTTTATTTAAATATTTTTTTTTCTGATTTGCTAGCTCCCTTTGAACCAGTGGTGTATAAGCTGTAAAACGCCTAAGTTTAAATACTAGATAGGTTTTCGACACGGTTTTCGATATTTTAAGCTGCCTGAAGGCATCTAGCAGACGTGTTTTTCAGGCACAGAATTATCAAGAAAAAAAATCTATGTTTGAATACCTCTATGTTCTGCCTCAGATAATGTTACAGCGAGAGGGACATTCTGCTAATCTGTGTGACTCAGCCTGACGGACCCTCGTTAGGTTACTAGGGGAAGCGCCAGTCTATTGTTCTGTGACGTCATGGCTCAGTCACGGGTCATAGGTAACTCAGGCCAGTTTTGTTTTACATGTTGTTATTAGCCCTGTCCAAAAGGACTGCCCTCATGTTTCATTTGTAAAATTTGTAAATAATTACCTATTGTTTTAATTATTTAAAGTTAAAGCATTGTTGTGGGCATCCATCTGACCCTAAGGAACTAGGGTAGAAACTTATCTACATTAACTTAAATAAAAGAATTCTACCATATACATAATTTAAAAAAATACTTAAAGACGCCACTATTAAGTCCGCAACAACAATTTGTTATAACTATCACTGAGTGACCACACGAAAATTTCGTACTAGTTAATTCATTTATCCTAGTTTATACTTTGCAACGTAGTTACACACAAAGTATGTTTTATTTTTACAAACTTAAATGTTTTCCTGATAAAATAGTAACTAATAAAACTTAGACAAGTTGTGCGACACTACCAACACAATAATCAATCAATCTCTTCAATTTCCGTAGCAACGCTATGTAGCCAGCGTTATGCTACGCCGTAGAGCCGCGCTACGTACTCGTATTTCGTAGCATCTTGCTACATGCTTTGTCGTAGCGCGCTACGTCGTAGCCAATAAAATATTGTAGCACTATGCTACAGTATAGTGCACAGTGTTACAGAATAATTTAAAGTACTATTATACATTTGGCGCTTTGTTGAAAGTAAAAAAAAAGAGATCACATGTATAATGCAATAAACAAATACTACAAACAAATAAGGCAAACAATGCAGACTTTGAATTTATAAGCCGCCGCCGCCGTCTCCATTGTAAAACTTGTGCAAAATAAAAGATAGGGGCTAAAATATTAAAATTGGAATATGCCAAATCGTTCGCAACTAATCTCTAAACTAAGTCCTGGTAAAAATTAAACTTTTCTCAATTAAATTCATAGAAAGAACGTACGGGCAAAGTTTCAGCTTTCATCTAAGATAAAACCAAGCGTCTGGCCCTATCGGGTGTGGATTAATAATAAAGGAGAGTCTAACTCAGATTTCAGAGTTGGCAAAACTTACGACAGGAAATAAACTTGCAGACATCGGAAGCCAAAACTAAAGATTATATTTAACAAGGGTGTTATTTAAACTCGTCTTTGGTTCGTAGTTCTAATGTTGCAACTGAAATTTAAAATATTTATGGAAATTAAATAGTTTAGCACTTGATTGATGTAGTATGTATGACTTGATAGTTGAATCTCTACTTGATTCATCGAAATTTTGAATGAATTCTATCAGCCCTGGTCATACATAGACTTCAAACTTAATATTTAATAAAAAATAACAAAATTAAATTTCTTCGAATAAGAACTAGTTTTTCAAACTATATTTATTATTGCTAATGTAAAATTTCTAATTGTCAATGAGTTTTAAAGCTATACAAATTACCTAAGCTCCTATTCGTTTAAGTAAACAAGGAAATATTTTTTCTACACATTTAAACGAAGTTTCACGACTTACCTTGTCACACAATACAAAAGTAACAAATAACAAAATAAACAAAATTTAAGTCAATTACTCATAAATTCTTCTTAAGCAACTTTCAACATTCAACTTTCAATTCTGATCTTCTTACAGTGCAGAAACATTGAAGTTTGAACACGCGTCTCGGATACACAATACAACTTATTTATTGATAGCAAGTTATGAACTTGATTGCACAAAGTCCATAAGAAAACAATATCAATGTAGTTTCAACAAGGCGATTAAATTTTCGAAATATTAAATTCATATTTTTTTAACTAACATCTCTTCTTTTTATTCAGTTTATATACCAACAACTTGCACGTCTTTCTAACGCAATTAAGGTATCAGAAATGATATTAACCATCGCGTCGTCATCATAACATAATCACAAAACGTCCACAGATATCGACCTCGACCTACGCCAGGGTTTTGCTGCTGACTACATTACTTCGGCAGTGTAAAATTAAATCTAAAAATAATTTAATGGAACAATCATATGCCTCGAATTCCAAAACAATACTCATTAGTTGCATAGATTTAAAGTCTGTTCATAAAACTGAAAATTTAGGAATATATTTGTACTAGCGAACCGCCCCGGCTTCGCATGGACATAATAACCTTCCTGTTGAATCACTATCTATTAAAAAAAACCGCATCAAAATCCGTTGCGTAGTTTTAAAGATTTAAGCATACAAAGGGACACACTTTGTTTTATACTGTGTAGTTTTGTTTTGTTTATTAACTAGCAAGTAGACCATAAAAGCAACTCTAACAGTGTGAACGAATAAGGAGGAAATAATAAAAGTATCTGTCCGAAGTGGAGGCATCGAGGACTATTGGAGAGCCGTACAGTCGCGCACAACTTTCTGTCGAGTCCAGGCACTAACTCTTATTACAAACTTTGACCAATAGACGCTCCAGTTATAACTTCCGAACAGATATTACAAATTAGTGACGGCAATTGAATAAAAATTAAAGTTATGTCCTTTAAACCCCTCATTAAATTGTTTTCAGATCTATATAAATCACTACATAGTATAAAACAAAGTCGCTTTCTCTGTCTCTATGTCCCTTTGTATGCTTAAATCTTTAAAACTTCGCAACGGAGTTTGATACGGTTTTTTTAAACAGATAGAGTGATTCAAGAGGAAGATTTTTATGCACATGCGAAGCCGGGGCGGGCCGCTAGTGTTCGTACATATATATTAGAAAAAAATACCTGTTTATACTAAATGCATGCTTTGTAGGGTGATATCACCCTTGTTATGTTTAATACATCTCCATAAGAGGATCATAACTGTTCACTATGCAAGTAATTCAATAAACGAAGCGTTGGTTCAAGATTGTTTACGGTTATAGAACTCCTTTGTGATCTGGCTGAATGTTATAGACACTCAGGAAAATCATGACAAGTTCATTCCATAATCGCAGTGTATCGCAGTGTACGAAGGAAAAAACATTTTGTCTGTCATACCTAAGGATCCAAGGTTTCCCTGTCGATGACAAAAGGTGTGATAAAAAGAAGTGGCCGTTTTGATATTTTTTCAAACATTGCTTTGAACACCGCCCCTTATACATGAGCAGTAGAAAATGCATAGAGAGACAAAATCTCTCCTAACAATTAATTTAAAACTCAATCTTTTTAGCAGAAAATGAGATTTATGAAAAATAATCCTGCGGTAACCCTCATATAATCACTACATAGTATAAAACAAACTCGCTTTCTCTGTCCCTATATCCCTTTGTATGTTTAAATCTTTAAAACTACACAACAGATTATGATGCGGTTTTTTTTTTAAATAGATAGAGTGATTCAAGAGGAAGGTTTTTATGTCCATGCGAAGCCGGGGCGAGACGCTAGTTATTTAATAAAAATAAAACATAAACTCCCCAATTACATCACACACGTACGTGGACACGGTTAGTCCCATCGCCAAATTATGTTGTGCGACAGCGCCGTGGTCTTCCAAAGTGCAATAAAAAAGCACTCAGGCTAATTTCGCAGCTGCCCACGACATAGACTCACACTGCCTGCACTAAACTTGCAGACGCAGCAGACCCTGGAGCTAGTACAAATTATTGTGATTATCATCTTTTGCCATAGTGCTAAAGGATTTAAGTATTTTTACTGTTATTTTGAGATTCTATGAAAATATAAACCTCGAACCTCTAAATCACTCAATAATTATTTAAATAGCAAAGTTATTGATGTTTTCCAATGTATAGCTTTTAATATCCTGTTCATCTTATTCTTTTCGTATTAGAATTTGAAAAAGTTAATAACTTTATATCAATAATAATCATTTTGGATTAACGGGGAAATTTCCCGTGAGAATTTGGTTTTCGGATTTTGCCGTGTCATGAGGCTGACATAGAAAGCTAGAAAACGCAGCTACAATTATATAGCTAAAGAGAGTAGCTAAGTCAACTAGCTTATACATAATTAATATTTAGATCTGTGAAATTCAAAGTTAATAAGTTGTCCGACTTGTGTATTATAGTATAGCTATTAGTTACGACTCGTACATAGACAACATTATCATTTCATACGCCGAAACTCTCTTACAAATGTGTCATAACATAAATCAGATTAATTCAGCTCATACAAGAACAATAATTATAGCGAGTATTAATCAATCTTTAATTACAGAGCAGCGACCATTAATTATTTTAACACGAGCATGCCGAAGCAAAACATCCAAGAATTTCAGTGCACCTTGATCGTATAGTCTGTAACAGTGACAAAATGTGTGTCTATTTGTATGTAGTGACAAATGAACCGGACTCGTGTTCCGTGTAAACCATGTGTCTGGGCAATATTACCGCACTGCTATGATCGCCATATTGGAACTAGGAATATGAATTGCGCCTGTGGCTGTGATGGCGTTTCGATTTTTGAATAAATAGACGTGATAGGATAGAGCACATACATACATATCACCACGCTTGTCTCGCGCAGGGGTACGATATTAAGGTTAAAGTTTTATATAGGCTCTTAAAATTCTTTACAATCCTATAATGTACTTAGATAAATGGTGGTTACAGAGTCATATAACATTTTGTTCAGAACAGCATAGTTTATTCATCTTTTATGTCAACAAAGGTCGTCACGATACTAAAATAAAAATAACTATTATGTATCTTAAAAGCATATACTTCATGAATATATTTCCGATTATGTGCAATTCCATGATATACTTAGATAAATGGTGCAATAAAGAGTCAACATATAACATTGTGTACAGAAAAGTATAGTTTATTCATCTTTTATGACAACAAAGGTGGTCTCGATACTAAATTAAATATCACTATTGTGTATCATCGCTTAGAAAGGGACATACTGAAATCAAAAAATTCCATCTGCAACGTGTCACATAATAAAAATGCACTTCATACAGTGACAGCAAATTGAATGAGTCTGGCGGTGTTTGCCGCTCATCAATCATCCGCGATCGGTTTAATGCAACGTCATTGCTGTCTGCCGGCCGCGGACGACAAGGTTTGGCGTTGAAACTGCTAATAGTAGTCCATACGACAATCGTATTCTAATACTTCACGGTACATAATTAGGTCCGATTGTTTAGCTTAGAATTATGAAAAAAATAAATGTTTTCACGGGCGCTGATTGGACAATTCGCGAAGGTAGAAATTTAAAAATTATCGTATGTATTGGAGATTTTATGCGCATGTTGTGTGTGCATCTAGGCAAATAATCAAGCTTAGAATTATGAAATTGCGGCGGCCGCGATTTGATAATCTAGATTAAAGAATAACTATCTACTTTGGTGCTAGGATACTAATAATAGCACCAAATTTGATGTCCTTATAATATAGAATCCGTGTAAATATTATTGGAAATAGACCACGAGGGTGACAAAATATCCTATTCATTATTTCGTCAACGTATGCCTCACCTTTATAGCCTATTGTTCTACGTAGACGTGTGAGCCCTCTAGTCATGCCTTGCACTAATACGGTTATAGGCTAAATGTGATTATAATCAAGCTCAGTATTTAGTAGGAAAACAATGGTTATAATAGGGGAACCACATTTATTATACATGTATATAAATAAAGCCCATACATTATTAATATTGAAAATTTATGATTAATTGTGGATTATTGGCTTTAAATGTTGTTTCTCTTTTCAGAGCATTACATATTTGGCTTTTATAGAACCACATCATATACATTAATATTTTTAGTAAAACAACCCAAACTGAAACATGATACTAATACTCTTAACTTTTAAATCAACCATACAAGTGCAATTTATATTCGTACCCTGATAATAAACAGGCACCAAGTTAGGAATATAGTAGAAAAATAATAACATTGTTATCGAAAAATTACGAACCAACAGGAAATAAAAGGTCTTCGTCTTCCGACGACCGAGCAAGACGGGACCACATGGCCTAAGGGGTTATAATTTAGTTAGAAATACTGAAAATGTAAGTTAGTAGTCAATACGTGTCCTTGACATGTGGCAGCCTGTAATACTACAGCAATTTGTTTTAGTACCTAAGTGAAAAAATTATTACAACCTTATGCAAATAAACTGAAATTAAAGGGTAAAATATGTGGCATTTCAAAAACGACTAATATAGTCGTTGTCATATCTTTTGTTGGAGACAAAACGAATTCTATTGTATTAAATGAATGTAAAGTTGCTAACCCACAGACCAATTAACGTGAATGTTTAAATGTCAAAGAGCAGCGTGGATATTTAATTGCATTTATATATCTGCATTGAAAATATGTTTATGGATTATTATCTGAAAGCATCAGGTAAAGAGGTAAAAAGAAGAGCATATAAAAGAAGAAAAGGACAAAACATCCTTAATATCTCCATGATGTTACATTTGCAATCATTTAAGTATTTTTTTTAAATATAATAACACTGACATACCACAAAGACTATGAAGTTGGAAAAAAAATCTAAAATCTTCAACAAATTCAAACAAATTCAAATCTAACAACTTTTCCAAGTTAAAATTTCTTAAAAGTCGTGCATGCGTTTTGAAATATTCTAGACCAACACTTTAGTTATAGGAACAATTACGTGCTCAAAACCTCCTTTTGAAATAAGAGTTCAGCAACACAGCTCTATGAAACTATTTTCCGTTTTTGCCTTTTGTAGTACGGAACCAAAAATGACACAATTTCGAAATTGCAATGATTTTGAGCACGTTCTGACTATCTAAAATAAGTCTACCTCTACCGCTGTCTCGGTGCGTGGCGTGCAAATCACACGCACGCAGGTCGTGGCCAGGCCATTAAGGTCGCATTAGTCGATACAATAGAATTTCGTCTCAAAATTTGCATATGAGAACAGTGTAAAAGCCACCTAATGAAGAGTAATCCAGGCTTCGTCCACCTCCATTGTCGCGGACTCCGGGGCTTAACTGCGCCGAGTGCCGGCACACTTCGGAAATTAATAAGCGATGTCCGATTCTCGCTGTTGGCCAACGGATTAATTTAACGTACGAAAATCTTTTTAAAACTGCATGTGCTGTGACGGGAATAATATTGATGGAGCTTTCATTTTGTTAATTATTTATTTTCATACATATTTCATGGTTTATACCTACTTTCGCTTCGAGATCATCACAGATACTTGTAATTTTCAATACCTACCTATACAATCATTATTTGTAAATTAAAAAGAAAGGATACTTTTTGAAATAAATTATGAAAAATTTTTTTGTAAGATATTTTTTATTTTTGTATGTGACACATAGGTGGTATAGGAGGGTACATAATAATGCAGATAGAATAAGTTCAAGTAATAATATCAGTATGCTCTGTCTCTTATAGACTTACAAACACCTATATAAAACAAACGGCAAGCAAAAGGCATAAATGATTTTTATTGTAAAAAAATTCTATCATTCGGTTAAGGAAGTGGCTTTAATTCCATCTTGCTTCACTAGAAAGCAAGAGCGAATAAAATGCTTTCATGCATCCTAAAAATCTGATGCTAGTATTGGACACAAACACACTAAATAAGAAATATTAGAGTGATCTCACATGTCAACGGATAGGTCAGACATAATTTTAATTAATCACCTGGTGATTAATATTACCTTAGATATTTCAAGCAGTGGCTATAATATAGTAAATATAAAGGTATATTTCAATATCTTCTTTCAATACCTGCCACCAAAGTAGTTTTGGTTATTAGAGATGCAGTCTAGTCGTTTAGCCGTGAAAGCGTAACAGACAGACAGAATTTCGCATTTGTAATATTAGTATGAACGTATTAAATTTATCAAAATATTGAATCTCATAGATATATTTAAAAAAAATAAATCATACGAATATTCTCGCCAGCAGGCTTGAAATATAAATGAAAAAGGAGATTAAAATTAATAATTCGAGGAGAAACACAGAGGACGAACAGCGAGTGCGGTGCAACGTATAAACAGTGTCGATTCATGCCTCCGGCCACTGCAGTGGGATTATGCGTGCGAACAGATTATAATTCATCACGATCGGCAACTCACCTAATTATGCAGCAGGAACAACACTATTCGAACAAAACTAAAAAAAAAAACAACACATCGAATATAGAATTAACATTTAAAAAAATGCTGGGACAAATTCTGACGCGGGATATAACTAAATTCGGCATCGACATTTTCATTTGATTGGGCATTGTTTCGGCCGGTGCGGCGCTAATACACTGCACTGCACTGTATGCGATGCGAATCCAATTTTCGGACGCGAGACCTGAGCGACGCCTATCCACTGCCTTCCATTAGTATTCAGCGCGTGGCGTCAACGTACGTGCTAGTGAAAAACGTGATGCGATGTTCGAGCAAACAAAAACACAGACAGCTGAAATAGGCCCATCCACATTGCGTCATTCGTCGTACCATGGCATTAGAAAAAGATAGTGCTATCTATGTTTACTTTTAGCTCAGATTTTATTTGTTTTATTAGAGACACATGCAATCTTCTGTAGGCTAACCTCTCTAGCTTACAGGAATGTGTTGAAAGAAGTAGGTAAGGGTTTGAAAGTGGAATAAGAGACGCGGGCGAACCTGCGGGAAAAGCTATGACATTACAATTATATTTTATTTTTACAGATACCTACTACCGTTATAGCCATATTTGATTTTAATATCAAGCAATGTCTGCCTGTTCCCGTAAGACATAGTGTAAATATGATACAATGCGAAGATTCGCACGCAAAATAATATAAAATACGACCGAAATGAAGACTGTTATCGTACAAGGAAGTCGGGAAACCTCATCTTTATAATTGAAACGTCTGAGTCCCGGACAGTGACGTAGATAATAGAGCTTATTAAATATGCCGAACCTCTCGGCGGCCGGGAACGGATTGAAAATAATCTCTTCGGCAGACATTTTTCAGAATTCGCGAGTGCCGGAGGACGCTCCGATAGCATCGTTGGCCAGATTGAAATTTAAAATGCGTAAGCCTCGCCGAAAAAACGGGAGAACTTCAGGCAGGTATCAAATTAAAAAGATGACATACTATTAAGATTCTTTGTATTTTTAAAAAGATACTTGATGTTTTTTTTTCTTTTGTTATAATGAACATTGTTAAATCTAGACACATAAGGTCACATTTACTATCTAGATAAACAAGTTTGACTTATGCACCTTTTTAGAAGTCTACTACTTATCTATTAAAATCTAGTAATACTTCATCTATTATAATCTGTGTACTTTATTTCCTATTTTCTTAGCTTCATTAAAGTCTCATGTTTGAAGAAGCATTAAAAACTTCGACAGCAACTAATACGAAGTACCTACCTCAGCTTATAAACAAAGGTCACTTAATCACAAGTTCATGCGGCAGAGTTATAGCCAAACATACGTATTATATACATGCACAAGACAACAATATGTGGTTGGATTTGAAAGTTGTCTGAATCCGTACCACGGCTCGACTCCAGCGATATTAATCAGACGATATATGCGGGCGCACACGTGTTCAACTTCAAGATTAGAATTTCTGTGTTAGCTCGTAACAATAATTGAGTCAGACGAACAGCAATTTGTACTACTACAAGCCAAGGTAAATTCGGTACACAGTCGTAAATTACGAAACACGAAGTTGGGATAGTGAGTGATAGACAAAGTTCCGCAATAAAATTGCTGAAAACAACCGCATCATGCGCGACTCTAATGTTACTATGAATATTTAAATTCTTGCGTATGTTCATTTCAAAGCTGGAATGAAATTAAATCTGGTCAGAATATATAGTTTTTCAGTATATTTGTAAACAAAGGCTCATATTAATAAATATGTATACAAATCATATACCTAAATTGAGTTAACCCCAAAGTTAAAGACTTGTGTTATGTTTTATAATTGTACTTTTATCATTATTTTTTTATATCAAAAACATAATCAAATTACCCGTAGCTAGCTAGCAAACTAGAGTTATCTATACTAGTCTATATAAGTATTGTAAAGAGGAAAAAATTAATTGTTTGTTTTGTAGTTATGAAAGCCACACTATACCTGATTGACATAGGGTATGTATGTACCACAGGCGAAGCCGGGGTGGACTGCTAGTATTACTATACTTTGGCAGTTCTTCGGAAGCTTACTTCATTACAATATATGAACTTAATTACACAGCAAATACTGTTCCCCACTTAAATAATAAGTAAACAAATTATCTGTTCAAAGAATCTAAAGAAATAAGTTTAAAAAACTGGTTAAACCTGATCACCACAAACAATATTGAATTAAAGTGAAAAATGAGGGCCCAAATTATATTAGTACAATAATTACAAAGGCAAGGTAAACCACACAAAGGCGTCCAGTCAATTTTATCATTTCCGCACTGCCAATCCCTGTGTAATTTTGCATCGAATTAGCGTCCTTTGAAATTTTATTTTACAGTGTAGCGTCTTACAGAAATTGCTTTCTTCATCTCGTTTTGATTAACCATTTATGTTTAAGACGGGGTTTTCCTTTCGACAGTTTTCTGCATTTTTAGGATTCCGTACCTCAAAAGGCAAAAACGGAACCCTTATAAGATCACTATGTTGTCAGTCTGTCTTTTTTTTCTGAGGAACGCATGAACTTGTCAAGTTGATTTAAAACGTATACTCAGGGCTACGGTCTCTTTCGACTATAAAGAAATCAAAATTACACGTTAATGCAATCAAAAGATATGATCATAAATGTTGCAATTTAATTTTCAGGTGGAAATCAAATCCTATGGGGTACTTCCCGTTGAACTAGAATCATGAAATTTGGTAAGAAGCATTATCATATAGCACCTATTCAGGAATAAATCTTATTACTTTAAATGAATGTTAATTTAAAATTGAAATATATATATAAAGTAATAATTATACAAACAAATTAAAGAAAAGCCTTTAAAAAGTATAAATTTTAAATAACCTGTTGTCTTTTACTATTTGTGTACGGAACCGGGCGCGAGTCGGACTTGCACTTGGCCGATTTCTTAAGTAATGTCAAGCCATTATTAATTTAGTTTTGATATTTTAAGTGAGTATGCCACTTTGTCTTTAATGGATTGAAAACGTCATAATTAAATACTTATAATTATAATATAATGTTTTTAGGAATGAAATTTTAACATAATTATTGACATACCAAATGACATTAAATAAAAAATAAAATTTAAAGTTTAATGAAAAAATCAAAACAAATATCATTCTAAAATATTAATTTCCTTATATAATATTGATTGACCATTTCGATTTAAGAGTAAGTTGGCTGCTTTATATACTACTCGTTCCAAGAACAGTTGCCAAACATAATAAGTACTTATATGCGTTTAGTTTTGAAATAAAACTTCTTTAGGCGCTTTACAAGAACAAAAAATACACATAATTTTATCACTCTTCTGTCAAAATTTTCCGTCAGTTCCCCTTTTTCTACGCTCACGTGTTGGTTTACGTTGTAATAAATTATTTTACATTAAACCATAATTACTACTGTACTCATATATTATTTACTAGCTGTTCCCCCCGGCTTTGCCCGCGTGGGACTCGGTTATATCGCGCCCAAAAGTAGCCTATGTTTGACCTCAGGTCGTTAACTATATCCCTACCAAATTTCATCACAATCGGTCCAGCAGTTTAGCCGTGAAGAGGTGACAGACAGACAGACAGACAGACTTTCACATTTATAATATTAGTATGGATATGGATTTCAGTAATAAAGAAACAGCATGAACCAGATCCTATTTCTTTTAAAGACTTACTTTATATACAGCTTAATGCACTTCCTCGTCCTTTGTCCAGCCGTCAGAAAAATTGCCACCTGGCTACGATTGCCTTGGCCGGCCTGGAAATGCCTAAATAGACTTAGAAATCAAGTTATCGTAGTAAGGATAACCTGGCTAGGTGGTCCTTTTATAAGTAATGAAGATGTGACTGTGTGTGTGACCTGCGACTGTGGTGCATCCCCCCCGATGGACCACCTTTTTACGTGCCCGGCGTGCCCCGATACCTGCACGCTGGAGAATTTGTACAAGGCTACAGAGAACGTAAGTGTGGCCCAGTTTTGGGCATCCAAGAGTATTTAAGGTGAACACGACATGCTAAGAAGAAGAATACAGCTTTAATTTATTATGATGAATTAATTATATTTATTATTATTACTACAGCTTAATCTACATAGAGCAATAAAATTTCTCTTTTTAAGTCAAATATGCCTCCGATCAAATCAAGATAACTGACGTCGAATGAAACCGTACAACGTACAATCCTTGTTGTAAGTACTACAAATTATCAATAAATTAATTAAACACGAATTCCATATTTTCGAACCACACGTATCTTACATAATAGTAATTCCAATAAGCAATCTAAAGAAATAAATCAATTGCGGTTTTCCAAAATATGTCGTACATTTGGGTAATGTCTGAACTCAAATATATTTTAGAACTTATTGCCTTATTATTCAAGTATTCTCTTTATCCCTGATACTTAATCATTCAATAACTGTTCTGTATTGACATGAGGAGGCAAACGGTATCGGAAACGATATACAAATCGTTACCGATACGGTAAACATGTTGTGTAAGCTTTTCCAAGAAGTTGCTAATAGCTACGAAGACGTCAAAGAAAATTGTATGATGCTAACATTATAGGTCGAGAGTTTTATTCTATCTACATGGAGATCATTATTAAACCGCCATTTAAAAGAGCCTTTGATATTTTAATTTTGTACAAGACCATAGTACCTACGTGGTGTATTATTCAGCTGGATATAAAAGGAAAGGGATTAATTGTAATATATCGTACAGATTATTGCGCATATTTTTTTAAAGATAATATATTTATAAAAAGGTTCCTTATCATGCCACTAGCAGTCCACCCCGGCTTCGCCCACGGTACTATGTCAGTCAGGATGAATGTAGCTTTCCAATGGTGAAAGAACTTTTGAAATCGGCACAGTAGTATATGAGTTTATTCATTACAAACATACACACAAAAATACATATCTTTCCTCTTTATAATGTTAGTAAAGATAAATTGAGAACAACTTCGCCGATTTCATTTTTTTCAGCTTTTCAATAATGCCAAACTAAAAGAAACAGCTACATATTATAAGTGCGCATAATACTTATTCCCATGCATATTATAAGCTATCAAGATTTTATATATTGAGCTGATTTTTCTCAGAGATTTCGACATAGTCTAAATAGTTGAGTTCATCTTCTTCTAGTCATAATAGCTATATCATGCTATAAGGACCCTAAAATATTTGACCAGTACTGGTGCCAGAAAACACCTTGAGGAGCAGCGGTTGAGTATAATCATTTAACAACCGTAAAGTTTAAGCATTGTCTACTGAATCGAGAAGACGATTATTAGATTTTCATCGATAGTTGAACAAGTGTGTTCTGTTAGCCATAAGTGGGTCAGAAGTATCAGCACGGGCGGTACTAGTGGGCGTCGGCGGCGTCTACGAGGCGCAACAGGCGCCCCGCCCCGCGCAACAGGCGCCGACTTGTTGAATCGACCGACCTACTAACGTTACCATGAACACCGAGACGTGAAAAATAGCCGAATGGGACGGGTATCAGCATCGTACGACAATCACTCAAAATGTGACCCGGCGAAGTATCAGTGTCAGTACGCGACTAGGTGTCAAAAGAGTGGCGCCCAACGTGAGACTAAAATATATTCTTTGAAATTAATCTATTTTCTTCATACCAGCTCAAAAAAGCTATTTTTGAGATGTATGACTTATCCAAAACTGGTGAGTCGAATAATTATCGTTCGAGTCACCGGTTATGTCGAATGGGAATCATTCGAAAACGAACGATAAATTTCATTCGACCCACCGGTTTTGAGTAAGTATGTCATACTAAAAAAAGCACTCCTCGATTGTAAACGACAACGAAATTAAATTGCATTATAATCGAAGCAACCCAGCGAATCCAACAATGTATCAAACACAACGACAACCAATTCAGAAATATTTGTTTTTAACATCCAACAACAAGACTTAAATTGTATGTAAGTTTTTTATTACCAAGATAAATCTACGTTAGAATAAACTAAGCAGTGTCATTGGATAGCAAGGCAAGTCAAGTAAAATGATATTACATAACCTATGAATGAACTTATTATGTAGATTTTAAAGGTATTGTAAATATACTACACAAGTTCATCATTTGTAAATTGCTGAAAGTATGGTGTTTCAATAAACACTTTCTTTGTCAAGTGTCGAACATATTCAACAACTAAACAAAAACTTCATAGTTTCCTTTAAACATTATAAAATAATAATTTCAAACATGACAAATACTAATATTGCACAAACCTTCCCCACGTAGCAAGTCTCAAAGCGAAAACGGTTGCGTTTGAACTCCGTTGATGCATTCATAGGACTTATAATGGAAGTTGGCGAAAGTGCTCTTAAAGTGTGAAGTGCGAGCGCGTCGTCGCCCACAACATGAGTTCATATTAAACATCTTACTCGGGTTGGAGTTTTCATGTAATGATCGTTTCGTGCTAATGTAAGCGATTTCAATGGTAACCTAATGTAAAACACTCGTATATCGACATCGCAAGACACTAGATAAAATTAGTGTTTTTCTTACAAAATAATTTTTATAATGCATTTATTGAAAGAGCCATACGTGCATTACTGCGCAGTTAAAATTGAGAATATGTAACTTACCGACTAATGCGAGAATGACAGTGAGTAGTGGCGCAGCTGGGAACGATACGGTCACGTTGAACTCCAGCATCTGAAGGAGGTCCACTGAAATAAAAATACTTTTTAGAAAGAAACCAAAACCAGAGGAAGGGAAATAAAACAAAACACCTACTAACAATTTCTTATTTATTTAAAATATATTTATAAAGTAAATAGATACGACTAATGCAAACAAATACAACCTCGGGATATAACGAGTAAAAGAGGAAAGTATTAATTTAGCCTGCATTGCGCTATAAGTTGGCATAACGACGTACGTTTATACACCGTACTAGGTGCACATAAGCTGCTAAAGGCCCCTGGAGGATGCGCGGGCGACGCCGCCGCCCGCACGTTATCGCCATCACAAGACTTCTGCTTAGCACAAAATAATAAGATACAGATGTGCCTTTCGTGTTATCTTATGCTTTTATTTGTTACTCATTAAATTTTCATAAAGATTTTACAAAAATCACTTTACATTTGTATATCGAAATCAAGAGTTAACAGTTTTGTATCATTGATAAACCATCCAGTTCAGACAAAGATATTGTATGTCAATGAAGACGATCGTCTACCGGGGGGCCTTCGAGGGGCATTAATGCATGTGATCGGCTTGCTTCAGTTTTTTTTTTATTTATTATTTCTAGCATTTCAAAGCTGGCGTGTGTATGACTTTAAACGTTGACTTCAACAGTGAAGTAGTACAGACTACTACTGACAGAACGTGTCTACGTATATCAACTGTGAAAAAAATATGCTTTACAAAGCTAAAATAAGCTACTCGTATCAGTAGTAAATAGAATTGTAGAGCTGTCAGGTATAAAAAGAGCTGGTAAGATGCAAAGTGCTCTGTCCAGGTAAACAACACTTCCAAAATGGTTATGTTGTGCAAATAAATAAAAAACCTCCTCCTTTTTTGAAGTCGGTTAAAAAATAATAGCAATAAAATTTATTTTCGTAAGAGCATTGAACATGTTTGTATGACTATTCTACACACTGTATATTCTGTGACTTCTGTATGAATTTTTCATGGGCACGAGAAGTAATGGTGTCGCAGAGACGCGGATCATTCTTTACGAGCAGACAACGGAAACCTTTGAAAATATAAGGTTTATCTATCGCAGTGTATGCACTTGGAAAAATCTATTTTCAAAATGAATATTCTTTGTTGGCCTTGAATTCGAAAGCTTTCATACTTACAAAAAATGTATGTAAGAATTTTAAAAAATGGTTTTCAAAATTCTTACATACATTTTCTACAACGGCAAAAAATTATAGGCTTCTACAATGCAAATTTTCTTGACCCAAAACTTAAACCAGTTTCCTGCTTTCCGAAATTGGGTATCTGCTAGGTACTTTATTTCCTTAATTTTGTGACAAATTGATTACACGTTAGGATTAATAATGAGAAGCACCTATTTTGAGCCATGTGCCTAATCTGTATAAAAGTACTGTAGTATCTTTAAAATTAAAAGCATATATTTTCTCATTTAGAACGAAAAAAAAAGGTAAGTTACTTTAAAGCTCACAAATCAGGGGCTATCTAATTGGGGGTGCTGTGTACACGGTGCAGGAAAAAGATCAAAATACGTTAGCCTAAAAAACATGCGAGTCACAAACAGGATTCGTTGATAAAATAAGGAGAGAATATAAGGGTAACTCATGTAAGTAATGAGGAAGATGATAACCAGTGAAGTTGAGTTCTGTCTTAGAAACTTCAAAACACAAATAATTAATGAGACTTGTATGAAATGTAGAACCGTGACATCATATCTTTATAAAGTAATATAAAACTGAACAATATACATTATAATCAAAGAAACCGAAAAGTAATCATTCTCATAATTTCAATACCAATAATATGTTTATTTTGGGTATTTAATTTTTATAAATTATAAAAAAAGCTTTCATAGTAAAAATATGACATAACGTTTTGACAGCTCTAAAGTTATTCAATTTACTGGACTTACTATAGTAAATCTTTTGAATTGGTGTAATTAATTATAACTTCCCATTGATGGCAGTGCGTGCGGTGATCAAATTATACAAAAATTGTCCTATCCGATGAATGACAGTAATTGACTTGTTTGATAAGTTAACACTCTGTTTTAATAATCATTGGAATATAGGTAATATTTGCGCTTAATCATATTAATATATAAGTGACTATTCTGCTCGTTTCTTATTTATGATTCGGTACTCTATGTGCCGCTTCAAGGTTTCAGATCGTAATAAGATAAAGGTTTTATCGTCTTTTCGTTAACATAGTTCATGTGCTCCGGTTCAGGCTTTGTGGACGCTTGTTTGCTTACCGTGGGATAATCCCCGTACACTGTATCGAATATGTGAGTTTTCCACAGCCGCCCCTTTTGATGTATGAATAAAGGGAGTTACATTGAATGTGTACGTGAAAGCGGTAGTTTTAGAATACAATTTGATTCATGAATCGATTTGAAAATATCCCTGCATAAAATTCATAGTATGCTTAGCTCTTAGCTAGTATGAAAGAGTTAAGATATAAAGCATTTAAAGAAAAATTACGATCACTATTAATAGAAAAATGTTATTATACAATTGAAGAATATTTACAAGATACAATTTAGTTTTATAATCATTTTTATATTCAGACCCCATTTTGTCAAATTTATTTTACTAACACAATATGACTACTCAGATTATTATATTTTTATTGGACTCATTGCAATTTGGAAATTATGATAACATGTTGACTTTATTATTTTGACTTAGGTATATTATCTTTTTTTATTTTTAAATTTGACATTTTGTTTTAAATTATGTAACCTTATAATTGAGTATTTTTTAGACATGATAGATTTGCACGCCTTACTAAGGTAGAATGTATTCGCACATTCATATTGTTACAACATCATTTTGTACATACATTCAGGCAAATAAAGATTTTGATTTGATTTGATTTGATTTAGCTCCTCGCTAAGTTAACCGCGATCAATCAATACATATGTATTAAGTATAATTGTTTTTGCCTAAAAAACGAAACCGACTTTAATTCCTCAACTAAAATGGAAGAAATAATTAATACATTGTTGTTTAAATATGCTTCATATCAAACATTTTCGAGCCTAGCCTTCGAGTAATCGAGCAAGATATATTGCAATCAGAAAGTTGTAAATACCTCGCATTTTTGAAAGTGGGTTAAATTTTCTATCATGGTCCCACCTACGTCTCACATTACTAACATGGAATATATCAAAAAATACCCATGCCCAATACAAAACTTGAAGAGTTCCCTCGATTTCTCCAAGATCCCATCATCAGATACTGACCTGCTGAATATGGGTCCAATTGGAAAGTATACCCTCTCGAACTAAAAAAAAAATTTTCAATTCGGTCCAGCCGTCTTCGAGTAATCCGGTAACATACATAAAAAATAAAAATAATAAAAAAAAAACATACCCGACGAATTTATAACCTCCTTTTTTTGAAGTCGGTTAAAAATAACAGACGTAGACGTAAATTCTTACAAAAAATATATACGTGTTACAAACGATAGTAATTGTTTAAAAAATTGAAAAACATGGGAATTACCTAGTCTAAGAAATATTGCATTTTTTAATATCGGCGTCCTTATTTGATACCAATACTTTACGGTAACACGGGAAGCGGTAAATCGCAGAAAATACGCGCCATCGGAACGCGGAGAGACGAAATTAATTTTCATATGATGAATGATGAACGATGACAATGCAATTTCAACTTCTTATTTTTCAATGAAAGCTGTCATATGTTACGTATAGTGTTTTGAACAAGAGAACAAGATACCTTTATATATTTTTTAGAATGTAAATAGTCTTGGTAGTTGACAAAGTAGGCTTTGATTTATTGTAGATCAAAATTTTGTGGTTTTCTCAAAATATTATGAGCATGAATAAGCAAAAATTGTTGCAAGAATCTTTATTTTATTTATTAAACCAGTACATAATACATATACCTTTTCAATGGCGGACTTAATGCTAAAAACATTCTCTACCAGCCAACCATAAGAAGAAACAGAAAATTTGTGCGACGAAAAAAGTTGGCTTTGATAAACCGTGTTTTTTTTTTGTGCCTCCACCGTTTTCATCGGGTTTAGTTGAAAATACTTTTTGTAGACATTTAATATGTTAATACAATTGATAAGGCTTCAGTGCCTAATATGTTAAAAACAAGTGGCATTAATATAGTTTTCTGTAGGTGCAGTGTTTCTTTGTGAAAATTACATATGGACTAATTTAATATTTTTCCGAAAGCTTGTGTATTTATCTACTAAAAAAATAAATAAACATCAGTAAAAAATAGTAATTTTTCTTTTAAAATAAATTAAGTATAATTTTCTCACACAAGTTAAAAATTAACATTTCTGCCTGAAGATTAATTTGTTGCTTCATTACGGAAATTTTGAAGAGGCATCGTTCAGTAGCGAGTTGGGCAAATCTCTCTTCAGTGCTCTGCACAAGTACAAGTACTCGACGCTGTATCCAAATACTACTAATTGATATGAATCCACACTCGAAGAGTGTATAATTTTACAGAGAAGTGTCATTGAAACGCAAATATTTTAACTGTTACAACTATGTACTTCTAGAATGGAAGAGGACCTTAATTGGTAGTTGAACAAGTTTAAAAAAAAAAAATCATAGAAGAAGACCTTCAAGTTCGTTTTATGGAATTTTTATCTCCCAAATAAACTAAAATTCTGAAATAAGTATTCAAAGGAAACGAAATTGATATTTTGTATTCTGTGACTTCGTACGTTTTCATATCTCTGTATACACCTGAAATCTTCGCTATTTTGGGAAAAAATATTGGGAATGAGGCAAACTTTAGAAGATGCTGATGTGCCATCGCGAAATCACTAAGATAAAATATCCATCTACATCATATTTCGCGAAGCGAACTCGCTTCACGAAATATGGCGGCCTTTGGTATAGCTTGACTCTTCCCTAAATGTCGTTACTTATTTATTCTACTGGTATGGTAAAGGTAAGAAGGATATACCTACTTGTAATATGCTAATAAGGATTTAGGTGAGGTAAGCCTACCGTGTACTTTCACGGTAGGCTTAGGACTTTTTAATTTTTAATGTTGTATTAAAAACCACATATTGCGCTTTCAAGCTAAGGTTCTTTATCCTCTTTAAATGACACACAATATTTAGAGTATTATTTAACACAATGAACTATACAGAACGAGAGTACAATCAAAATTTTAAAGAATTTTTTTTATCTTTTCTAAGAAGGATTGATAAACTCATCCCTATAATCAACGAAAAGAATTTACAAATATATATTATTTATATACTTCTATATACTGATATTGTGTAAAGCGAGATCCAGTTTTTCATTCACGATGGCAACCGATCCTGCACCTTTTTAAAAATATTGAATATTTATGTAAATTCTGCCAATTTATGAATATAGAGCACTTTATCACAAAAAAGCAAACAACGCGAGGGAATTTGTTGACAACGGCGTTTTTAATAAATAAATATTCTTTATTTCAGTAAAATTATCTACCAATATTTATTAATACAAAGGTCATAGAATAAAATCCTAAAAATGAAAAATATTTAGTCAAAAAGCAATCGTCAGCAGAAAAATAATATAATTCTTGGAAAGCGTCGGCTTTTTATTTATTTTTATTGACGTCGTCACGTCATTATTATCGTCTTATATCGCTTTACCAACCAACGCAGACTAATACCCCGAGTGCTTTGGAAAATTATACGAAGAAAATAATTGGACGAATTACACAGCAAATCGCCTTATATAACGGAAAAATCGCAAATTAGATACTTAAAGGATTTTCCAAACCCACGCCCCGTTCGAGGTTCATTAGAGAAAAATATAAAATGTTTCTTTTGAATATGAACAATAATAGGTTTCGGAGTGAGATAACGCAATATTTTAATGACTTTCGTGGAAACATACAATTCTAAGTATATTACGAAATCAAGAATGGAAATCCTTTATCATTTGAAAATATTAAATTACAATTTGAAAATTTACAAATTTGTTTGAGTTACCTACATAACTCACAACATACAGTCACTGTGTTAATACATTTGACAATTTGTGCAAATCTATACATCCTTACTTTTAAATAGGAGAAAAAAGATATATTCTATATGATCAATCACAATAATGAAAAGTCGCCATCCGTGTATTAATTTTTCAACACCAAACCATAGTTTAATTAAAATTATTATGTATTTTTCTGTGGCATATGAGTCAGAGGTGTAAAAAAATGTAATGAATCCAAACCCAATAAATTACTAAATAATATTCCCAGACTTATTTGGGATCACAAGAAACCCGTATTCTATACAAAACCCGGTGGAGCACCTTCATAGAGAAATGTAGGTACCTAAACCGCATCAATTCAAGTTTGTAAGAAGTAAGCCATCATTTTATTTCATTTTGTATTATAAAGTTTAAGGTGAGACTTGGCGTTTTCTAAATCTTTATGAATTAACTTGGTCTGTTTTGTAAACCACTTTCTAACCTCCGTAGTACGTTTTAAATGAATACTCACTCATTAAAAGACAAAGCATTATTTCTTGTCGTCGTATAATCTTAAAATAGGGTTGTTTATCTTCCATCCATTAGCGAGAAGAAAACAAAAGGAAAATGTTTAAGCTTCGAGAATTACAAACATCTAAATACCTGAAGAAAATGTTGGAAAAAAATATTGATAAAAAAATACCTTTGGCAAACTCCTTTGTTGAACACTTAATTATCAGGCCCGGATCGTAGAGTTAATTCCGATATTTAATTATGCAAATGTTCAAGCCTTTTTTCCGGCATAGCTCTATGAAACGAAAACCTCTTATTAAAGTAAGTGAATAAAATACACCAATTTTGAGGGCGCTTTAAAAGGAATTGACTTCTTGTCGGCAATTCAAAGAACGCTGTTATTTTTTAAAACTTTCAAAAACGGCACTGCTTTTACACCAAATTAAATTACAAAATGTGACGTTGACAAAGTAGAGTCCCAAATCTCAAAAAAAAAAAAACTGACGAACAATCAAATCATGTGAATAAATCATGTGAGTTGACTCGGTGACGCGTGGATGTTGCGGTCCTTTTGTGCAGCACCGGGCGTTCGTTTTATAAATGTCCTGTACATTTGTATGGTATTAGCGCAATTTAATTAACCCTTTGATACGCACCTGCATTATTGATTTCACGTGTTAGATTTGAGATAGCATAGCAATTTCGGAAGTTTTTTATTCCATTTAATTTGTATGGTTAAGACTTGGACCCTTCGTCCACTTTGGTAACTAAATTAACCTAACCATTTACAAGATAAGATTTTTCTTTCGCTGCTTGGTAACTAGTTGTGAAAGGAGAGTAATTTTTTCCACTTTTGTAGATTAAATTGTTTCCGATTGGTAGCCGATACGATTGTCTCGTTAATATGGATGAGATCATTTGTGCTTCGGAAGGCACGTAAAAATCTTATTAGGTACTCATTTGATAATAGATTTTAACAACAACTAAATAATAATTAAAAGAAACGCGCAAGCGACTATTGTTGCGTCTTTGTTTAAGTATTTAGAGTTAAATCGGGTGTACGATGGAACTCTTTCATGTGCGTATCGGACGCGCTCTTCGCCAGATTTTGAATGGGTAAGATTATCTGACAAGAATCTTGTAAATATCTTAAAAAATCTGTTACTGTTTTAAGTAATTCTCTAAACTCCCACACAATGTTACACAAAGAAGCAAAATGTAGGGCGTCAGTAAGATTTGTAGTAAACCTTTATAGTCTCATTGTTGGGCAGAACAAATGTTGTGTTCAGGCTCTTTTATAGAAGCGTGTGAGGATTACTCGGCCATTGTAGACGTATTGAGCAGATTTCAATGGTAAATCCCTAGAGACCATTGGTAGCCTGCTGTTGGATGGCACTAAGACCTAATACTATAGGAATATTGGACATGTTTACTTTGAGATCCATATCAAACAGAAATCTCATGAACTAGCGACCTCCCTTTATTGCCTTTGTGTTTTATATACTTAAGGTGGTTGTGAGTGCTCAGAATAGGTCGTGGATCCTAATCCAAAGGAAAGCATACTTTGTCAATTTCTTTCGAGTCTAATAGGACATTAAAGGCTTTAATCACCTGATTGTATTAAAAGGAAGATGATTTTGTGCTTTGGAATGCACGCCAAGCTGCCATATAGTAGCCGTTTAAGAAACAAAGGCCGAGGTCGAGAGGCGCCTCTCTGATAACCACATGATATAAATAAATGGATAAAGGACTTAATAAAATAACCCATTTCCAAACACGTGTAAAATGTTTACCATTATTTTCTACATCGTGATTTCCTATATATTACACCAATATAATAGAAAAATAATCTTTTTACAGAATGAAAACATGCGTTAAATTTTTTGCCGCTCAAATACGGTACCGATGAAGAATCAGAACGGCAATATTACCCAAAATTTTCCGGGCCTTTACCTATTTATAAGAAGTAAAGACAGAGTTACGCTTACCGATTTCTACCCAAACCACCGTAAGTTCATTACGAAATGTGCCTCGCCTATTGCCATATCACTTAACTTTTGTTTATACCTATATACGGACCTCTTCGTAACTGCTAGGAACTCGCAGATAAATACTAAGTGTGAGTGACTTGTGGGATGGACCTTGGCATGACCCACCAAATGGTCTGACGATCTAGTTCAGATATTACTTACTATTAAGATCTTACTTGTATTATAAGTAATTGTTGTTATCAGACATACTAAATAGCTTTTGATAATTATATAAAACCCTACAGAAGCCGAACGGTGTCGGAAATTAAGGGGGAAGCCAGATTCAGATAACAATTATTATTCTGAAAGACGGAGTAGGATAACCAATGAGAAATTGTGAAACTATTTAAAAACTTTATCTATGGGAACTAGGTAGTGTAAGCGTTGGCAATACTTGTGTATTTTGTTCCTCTTCACATCACTAATCACAACACACCTAACTATTCGCGTATATCTTGCACTCCGTCTTTATTTCATTCTCTTAGTCGGTAGGTATATTTTTCGACATCGCCAGGTAGGGATGAGTCGTCATAGATACCAACTGGATCCCATTGAAAAGATTTACCCTTATCCGATATTGTGAGTTGAATAGTTTATTCTGCAAACTGGAGCTAAGAGCTCCTGTTGATATAAATCTTATTTTATTTTCAGGGATCCTTGTGTATACTTGTGATAAGAATCTAAGGTGAATCGCATTCGCAATTTTTCTAAAATTTCGGATGTGTTCTCTTGTCGTTTGACTTTATCAATCCATAAGTATAAAAAATATTTTTATACATTGGCTAACTTAATTTTTAGAGCACTCTCTGCCAGTCAAGCATTGAGAGATCTTCCCCTTTCTCATTATCTAGCAATGTTTGAAGGACAGAATTTACTTGATATTCAATGAGAACTTTAAAGTTTGCCTTAGGAAGGGTTCAAAAATATAATACACAGTTGTAAAAATTGTTATTGTTCTAATTATTAGAACCAGTAGAGCTATGTACTCGTATTGATTTTTCATTATTTTCAAACAAGATGTAATGGCAAATGAAAAATACGACAACAACAATGTTTATACAAAAACAACAAACAGAGAATCCTGTCTCAGAATTTCAGGATAAAAGAAAATGATTTTTAGAAAATATTATTTCATGTAACATTCTATAAATGAGCTTTAAAAATAAAAGTCAGCTTGGCACATACACAAGGAAATACAGAATATTTTCTATTCCACATTTTCCAGAACGTGGCTATTCAAAGAAAACTATAGCAAGACATACAAAAGGAATAAATACGACAAAGCGTCGATGCATGAATCCCGGACATTATTAACAAGCCCCAACAAATCTGTATTGAATTTAATCTCTATTTGTACATTTATTATGAGAAAATACCAGACAAGCAGGATTTCTACCAAACAACGTATTCAAGCGTTATATTATCCCACAAATATTAAAAAGGTGAAAGTTTGTATGCTTGTTCATCATGCTGAAACGGCTGGGCCAATTTTATGTTTAGTATGGAGGTAGCTGATACCTTGGATTAACCACACAGGGTAGGTACTTTTTAATCCCAAAAAGTAGGCGATTCCTGTAGGTCTAAAATGTCTGATGGTTTCATAAAGTACATGGTAAACCGGTGCAGCTAGTTTTTAATAAAATAAAGGCCAATAATATAATACGAATTCAATCAAGTAGTATCAATCCGTTTTCCGGGAAAAAAATGAGTATTAATTTCTGTGAAAAAGGGATTGGAAAATATTCAAAACAATCATCATATTGAATACTAAGCCAAGAGGCGGCGGCGCGAAGCAAATAGGGAAAGAAACAAATTATCTCTATCGGGCTAATTGTCGGCGGATCAAAGCGAGGGAGCGGAGAAAATCCCGTCTGTTGTATTTTCATGTATTTTTTTTTTCAGCAAGAGTAGGCGGGGCGCCGAGCCGCGGGCGCTGTTCGCAATTATTGTTATTACAAAGAGATTGCTGCTGAGCTGGCTCGAGAATTTTTCACTGAATTTATTTCGACAGCACATAATTGCAGTTTTATATTCCGCGACTCAAAACTGAGCCGGAACGACAAAGCTTAAAAATAATGTTTTAAGAAACTTCGTTTGGTTTGAAATGTTCATGTGAAATATAAGAAAATACTTACCTATGAATACGAAGATTTGGTGATGGGCATAGCGCAGCAACATGGATATTGACACGGTCTGAAACAACACGAAATATCATATAAACTAAAAAAAAAATTAAGAACAATCTTAAAATAAAGAATAAACTCAGATAATAATAATTAGTATTCCGAGCACCAATGGAGCGCTTGGTTATATCACGTATTGTGTTTCCAAAGATAATAAGTATAACCTAAATCAATAAAAATAAAGGCAAAACGGGTGAAAAATCAAACACTGTTGATTACACACAAATATTTATTAAGGCTAAACCGCGAGCGAGATGTGTGTAAAATTGAAAATTCCGTGATTCCACGTAGAATTACTGCACTAGGGTACAATGTACATTTAGGGTAGTTCTGTTACTTAAATGGTTTCAATCTCCACTAAGCGTTTTGTTAATGAAATTCAATCGCGGCGCGGCGTGCGGGGAGCAAATGATGTGGCGAAAAGATTGATGGTGGACTGCAGGGACCCGGCCCGGGCGTGCGTCACACTGTTGAGAGTTCGGATAGAATACATTTGTGACAAGTGTAGCTATAGAAACATAGGTCAACCAAAGTATTGTTAAGAAACCTTTAACTTCAAACCTAAGAAAAATAAATAAATAAGCATACAAATTAATTAAATCAACATAATTTTATGCACAATTGATTGATCTTTGATGTTGAATATCACCAATTATGCTTATATGATTTATAAAGGTCAAATTATTATTACTAAGATAAAATAAATAAAAAAACTCTTTATTGCACCAATATTTAAACAATTATATTATACTAAGACAAATATGTACTAACAAAAAGGTACAAGAAGGGGCCTTATCACCTCAGCGATCTCTTCCAGGCAACCCCAACGAAAGAGAAAATAAAGTTGAGACAATCAGATAGCGCAGTTATGTTAGAATACAAAAAAATACTTTAAATGAAAAATAACGTAAAGATAAATTTCCCAATACTCAGAGATATACTAAGTATATACTAATATACAAAGTTCAATAAATGTAATTTCAGCTTTCCGAAAAAATATAGTAATTAATTGATATCAAACTTTTTGTGTCAAGAATAAAAGTCATATAAGAATCAGTACGAGCTCCAGGCAATACATGTCTTTTTTGTATAAAAATAATAAAAGCAAAATCTTTCGATTTTGGGAGCAGTGTAGAGAATCAGTGAAGGATGTAACGTAGATAATAACGTTATAACTTTTTAAACCGGCAGTTGAATATTTTTAGACCAAAAAGTTTGTTATCATTCAATAATAATGAGGTAGGTACTCGTATAAGTAATTATTATCATTCTTGAAAATTTGTATTTTGTATTTGTTCGGTTAAATAAATTGATTTAATTCGATGTGTGGTCTCCAGCTTAGTTATAGACAAGACAACCCTTTCTCTTCCTGTGGGTGTGGTCTTTAAACATCGCGTGTAACCGAACCCTGGACTTCCTAGGCTAATTATATGGTTTGGAATCTAAACGGGAAAACTCTTTTGAACATGATCCGCATTCCGAGTAGACGTCACGGTCAATCGACTATGCACGCCCTGGTGTCAGAGTTCTTCGGAATTTGGCCTCTGACGTGATTACCTTAACGACCACCAAATGGCAAATTAGCATCATAGTACCAAAAACAATTGTGAACACTGGACCATAGAACAATATTAAAAAGTACATATTTTCGGCCTAGCTAGACTTGGGGAGAAACGTCACGGGTGAGCGAAGCGTGCGCTTCGTTCTACGCGCAATGGGCCGCACTTAATCCAGCGAGCTGTTAGTTTTTACGGTAGCCGTAAACTAACCGGCCAGCTATCGATCCGGCGTTAATATTAAAAAGCAAGGTTAGTGCCGGTTTTAGGATGTGAGAAATTGATGTCGCGAACGGCAAGATTTTATGAGACGCACGGTATAAACACTGATGGTTATAGAGATGTGGTATATAAACAGTGGCTGCGTTTTGATAGGTGAAAGGTGTAGTCCAATGTGAAACAACTTTGATTTTAGTCGTTGAAGAACTTATTCTCTGAAACTAAGGAGCATGGACAACGCAATGCTTCTCATATGTAGAATTAGTTAAAATAAATGACATCAGTAAAGAATACATTCTTACTTCTACTTAAAAAAAAACACTTTAGTACACAAAAAATGCAGTTCATTTTATGTGTTTTAGAAATTTTAAATCATTAGTCACCAAAATCATTTTAAATAAAAGTATAAAACAACTGAACAAATTGTTACGCAGTTTGACCTTTGATTTGCACTGCATTTTTTGTGTAAAGTGTTTTTTTTTTTTGTATGAACCTAAATACATGCGCTCTATTAGATCAGAATTTATTTGATTCTCATGTTCGATCACAAAATTCAGTAAAAACACTCAACGTCATAGCTATATAGTTTCATGTCAGTCATCATGTAACCATACCCGGAGATATATTAGGCAATACCCGCGCCGTATGACAATTGATTAATGCTATTTCTCTGGCCGCTGACGGCGCGCTACGGGATTAGTCTAGTGACATATATATCGAAGCGTATCATGTCGGGATCAATATTGATATCCGCGTTGCAACGTACCGTTTTAATGGGATTGTTTCCAGTCACGGATGTGCCAGTATTCGAGTTTGGTTTCCGGATATTTACGTATAAATTGTATTTTTCGCAATGGAAAATAAATTTAGTTCCTATCAAAATACATAACGGGGTATTAAGAGGAGCTAAATTTTAATGAAAATTATAAAGTATAACAAAAACCGCCAATTGCAGGAGCCTAGATACACAGTATTGTTATGATAGGAGTCCTGAATTAAGAAACCCATATATTGTGTTTAGGATAAAATAAAAACCCAATATTTTCATTATTTTATTACAAAAAGAACAATGCTTTGCTCCTACAGATCAGTAATACAACAATAATATTTATCTTAAAATTTCCCAAAACGTTTAAATAACCGAAGGGAGTTTATTAGAAATACTCAGTACGTTTTTAATGAGTAAAAACAGTTTCATATCTTACCTCGACCTCTA
This sequence comes from Apomyelois bistriatella, assembly GCA_947044815.1. Lineage (NCBI taxonomy): Eukaryota > Metazoa > Arthropoda > Insecta > Lepidoptera > Pyralidae > Apomyelois > Apomyelois bistriatella. The sequence continues at coordinate 5,110,066 of OX345705.1, forward strand.
TGTTATATCTCCTCACACCCATCAATTCCTAAGAATGAAATTAGTATGTGGAAAACATCATAAAATACATATATTTTAGATGTCTGATCCATACAGGATGAAAGCCACGAGCAATTATGATGATCAGAAAATTATTTGAAAAATGAAACTAACAAAAGCAAACTTATAAATATTAAGGAATATAATTTCGGGAATTCAGCCTCTACAGTTAAGGAAAATGTGGGAAAACTGAATTATTTCTTTTACGAAATTCACACACGGAAGATTTTCAAACCAAATTTTATTTTCCTACAAATCAGATATGTTGACAAACAAATCTTGAGATTCAGTTGTGTTATAAATAAATAGCGAAGGAGTTTTGTAAAACAAACATAAGGCGGTGTACAGTCTAGCGCACCGTCAGAGGTGGAATTCGGTGCCGTAATAAAGTTTGAAAGGGCTGTAAAAGAGCAATAACTGTAACTCGGGGTCCTGATTTTAGTGGCGCGGCAGAGGGACCGCGCCTCGCGATACCCATTAATTGATCTGTATATTGTACACTCGCCCTTGCATCCAGACTTTTGTGGCGTAGACATATGTATGTTATGAATGAAGGTTTAGATATTGTTTTAACCATTAGTAGTCAACGTGATTTCCCCATAAACAATTTAAAAAAAATATTTTGGCATACTTGCCGCTCTTAATAAACACGCAGTTAAAATATGGTACTTTTCCTATCATAGATTTAATAGTAGTATGTAATAAATCTGAATTATATTGTAACCAGAGTTGTTACGAAAAAAACATATTGTTTTAATCAGTGTGTTTAAAACACGTTTAAAACTCATAGAAATAAAACATTGATTTTTTCATTCTGTTTTTAAACAATGTTTTAAACAATTGTTTAAACATGTTTTCAACAAAGTATTTATTGACTAATGAAACAAGTTCATGTTTGGAAAATAAACATTATATTATTATTTTATAATTATCTTTTTACTATCATATACCTTTTATATATATACTAGCTGTTTCCCGCGACTTCGCCCCGCGTGGGACCCGGTTATATCGCGCCCAAAAGTAGCCTATGTTTGACCTCAGGTCGTTGACTATATCCCTACCAAATTTCATCACAATCGGTCCAGCAGTTTAGCCATGAAGAGGTGACAGACAGACAGACAGACAGACTTTCGCATTTATAATATTAGTATGGAAGTATGGATGGATATATATTATTTATCAGACACATTAATATCTTTTTACTATCATATACATTTTTACTATATATATAATATAATTATCAGACACATTATCAATTATTTATTCTTCAAAGTAGGTTTCTTGATCTTGACTCTCCTGCAAATCTAAATAATCATAATGTTTTGGCATTTTCTTATTGAGAGTCTTAAAAACTGTTACCAATTTGGCAATTTTTTCAATGTCAATGCCAAAGAAATGCGCGCTTGCCAGTGCAAAGGCATAGGAATAAAAGCCCATACAGCCAAGTAAAAATATGTGCCTGCGAATAAATCATGTTTTAAACATGAAAAAAATCGTCGTAACAAAACGTTAAAAAAAACAATGAATTAAACATGAAACATTGATTAAAGCAAATAAAACAAATAAAACTTGTCTTTTTTTTAATTTCTTGTTTTTTTGCAACTCTGATTGTAACTAATAACAGTTGGTAGTGGCTCGTTCTCGTTCTGTACCCCTAGTATTAGTTTTTCTTAACGCAGACGCTAGCGACTGCGTTAGGACTTAGTTGCCTTACTATCCGCCAGGTTCGTCATACAAAATCGCTAACGCAGTCGAACGCAGTGTCTGCGTTTAGAAAAACTCATACTAGGGGCACTGATATTTATAAACATTCCATGTAGCACCCTTATTTTAACTGAAAGATAGTTTATTCGCAATAAATCTACCTTTGTACCTAACCTATATCTGAGTCAAGATAAAAAATTATGACGGCATTACATACTAAAAGTTATGTAATTACTGGTAAAGGCAGATTAGAGGTAAAAAAATAATAAATTAATTATACAAAAAATATAACAAACGCCATCTTACGTTCTCAATTAATACTACTTAGTCCGCAACATGTTCAAAGCATAGTAGCCTTTTACATTGAGAGCAAGACATATTTTCCGAATTTTACTTTTATTTAGACAAAGTACTAATATTTTTAGATTTTTTTATTCAGTTAAAGCTAAACTGGCAAGTTCTACAAATCATATAATCTATAGATATAACAAATTCTATGGTTTCAATTTCATACTACTTTCTGCTACTGTCCTATAGATGGCACTTTGCCTTCTATGAGGAGTCGTTTAAATCAACGCCATCTAGTGGTGAGTGGACAAAGTCAACAAAACGAAATTATTTCCCGTTTGGTGAAAGGGATAAATAGAAACCCAACTAAACCGTAATACTGATTACCAAATGAAAAAAATAAACTATATTATTGATGTGATGACAGCCGGCTACGAAAATAATTATTCTTGTTTGATAAGCCTCCTTGATTAGTTCACATTCTGATCAAATCTATAAATTAATCTTTTTTATCTCTTTATTATTTTGACAGTATGTCGATTATCGACTTGTCGATAAAGACCTTGTGATTTCCGTAGACACAAAGTACTACTCTTTTACAGCCTTACTTCATTTACCATCGATTTTTCTATCCAGGTGTCCTGCCTTGCTCTATATCAGAATTACGTCCCTACCCGTCGTGAACTTTTGTTCTACCAAGGACCTTCAGTGTCTAGCTTACTATACTCCCTTTACCAATTTGGAATACAAAATGGTTTATCCTGGTTTTATGTTTTTAACAAAGAAGTAGAATAATTATATATTATTTATGAATTATCTTTGTAGAATGGACACAACTGTACACCCGCAACCTAAACACTGTGTAGTCAATCTGATATCGAGTCATTCTGATATCTACTTACGCCCGAATACTCAAACGCTACTCAATTTTGAGAGCTACTTAACACGTTGGCGGACACACGAATGCTATAGCAATTATAACAATAAAACTTCTATTGTGTTTTCAAAATCGTCCGCGAACGTGTTAAGTATCATGCTGTCGCGCTGAACGTCAACGATATGACAGTGACAGCATGATACTTGAGCAGCTCTCAAAATTGAGTAGCGTTTGAGTATTCGGGCATTAATCAAACAGCGAACCAGTCCAATCGATATCAAGTACAATGGAGATTGGTCTAATTGCGATTTAGTCGTACCGGCTATCTAGTCATATCGAGATGTAGTCCTATAGATATTAACCCCTGAAAACAATACCAGACGTCTCGATGTACTTGCATCTCTGCCCCAGAGTTGAAAACCGATATTTTCAAGACCCAAAAATAACGGTCTTTTACCTAGTAAATAAAAATAGCGGATGATTGGGTCCTAAATATCTGGTTACAGTTATTTTTGGGAAAATACCGGTTATGCGGAACCATAACGATAAAGGTCGCGGTAAAAATGTATGGGCAGAAAAATAAGCTGTTTTGTTTTTTAATCAGGTTTCTGATCCCTGGTCTGTCCGACTGGATCAACACAATAATTGACGTTTGGTAGGTCACTCATAAAAATAATGCAGTTCTCAATATCTTATGACGTTCCTAACAAAGGGGAGAAAACTGAGACTACGCGGGTTAGCGGTCTCCTGGCTCCAGAACCTATTGCTGCAACCAGGATAAGCACTTAGATGATGATGAGGATCTCCAAGTTGCAAATTTGATTCATGTAGTATGCCCTAAGTGTAAACTACTAGTAAATAAATAACAGGTACTTACAAAAACGAGCATGATGAAAAATGCTGCTATGTACGAGCTGCGTGCAGTCAGCATTGATACGAAGCGGTAGTGCTCCCCTGTTATCACGTTCCTGGACAAATCAAGAACAGTTTGAAATTAGATAAAGGCCAATATTGATTACTAGCTGTTACCCGCGTTTGCACCCCACCCGCGTGATCGCGCCAAAATAAGTAGCCTATGGCCACCTATTGACCGCCGGTCTGTATGTTATATCTTTATTGTACTTACTGAACAAATACACTAAAGTCCAAAAAAACAACTATATCCATACCAAATTTCATCGAAATCGGTCCAGCGGTTTAGTCGTGAAAGCGTAACAGACAGGCAAAAAGACAGTGGACTTTAGCATTTATAAGTATGGAATTATGAATTGCACTGTTTAATAGATCTCAAAATTGGAAGCAAAGTTGACGACTTTCTTGTTTTTGAATGACTTATGTTAAATTTCCTGACAATTTTTATGGCTACGATACGATAAGCTAAACCTCTGACATTTCAAGGATGTCTGGCGTGCTGCCAACTTGTGGACTAGGATCTCTCGACATATTCCCAGTATTTCAGCGGCTCTCACCATACAAACAGGAACACAACAATGAAAACGTCAGATGTAAAAACTCGCTATATCCTAGACTTTTTTCCAATAAATATACAGGGCACAAATTAACCTTGTACAGTGGGTCACATATACCATCTAAGGTCTAAAAAGGGCGGGGTAGTAAACTTTCCTCTGTCACTCACTTTATAAAGGTCAACCCACTTGTGAAAAAAGATAAGTATTTTTATTTAAAACTAGCTTTTGCCCGCGGCTTCGCCCGCGTGTACTTCCCTCGGGAACAGTGCTTTTTCCCGGGATGAAAGGTACCCTATGTCCTTCTCCTGGCTCTAAACTACCTCCCTGACAATTTTCAGCTAAATCGGTTCAGCCGTTCTTGAGTTATAAGTGGAGTAACTAACACGACTTTCTTTTATATATATAGACTAGCTGACCCAGCGAACTCCGTACTTACTACCTAATTGCACTTTTCTCACAATTTAACTGTCGCTGAACTTCCACAAATATTTCAAGACCAAAATTAGCCAGATCGGTCCAGCCATTCTCGAGTTTTAGCCAGACTAACGAACAGCAATAGATTTTTTTTTATATAGATTAGAATTGAAAATCTCAATATTCACCTCAAATAGCCCTTATTATCCTCCTGCTCCGCGAGAGTCTTGATGGAAGCCATGAGGAGGTCGTCATATCCGAGGAATTCGTCTAGGACGAACCGTGAGAACGGGTCTCCGAAACATTCGTCCTTCTGAGGGTCGAGGGTTATAATTTTAACCGGAATCTTAAGACGGAGACGAGCGCTTGGCGACAATCGGAGGAAGCCGTACTCGAGGGAATATTCCAGAATGTAATCTTCATCTGAAAAAAATAAATTTATCAATAATAATATACTCACTATATAGAGGTACTCACATAAACGACCAAATCATGCATCACTCAGTCATGTATGTAACATATACTAAATTTGCAATCTCAAAGAATATGGAGCTGAAAATTTGCAGGTAAGCTAGGTTTGGAGTCGTTAGCAAAGAACGGATTTCCCGAAATTTTCAAGAGAACGGAAGCGTAGCCCCAGGTAGTTGCTAGTAGTTTTGTGAAGCTAAGTATTATCTTTATAACCATTTCCACCATATTTTGGGGTCGATAGTCAGCAGAAACATAAATAAAAACCTGTAGTAAATCAACCATTGTTTTAAATGACGGGCAGTATATTCTTTTTGGGGTACAAGAATGTTTGGAAAAATTAAACTACCTACATCTACCTACATATAATAATATGATTTAAAAAACATTTTACTACAAATCTTCACAGATGCTAAAACACTTGATAGCTCCGCGGGTTCCTAACAAATGAATGTGATGTTGTAGTAACATACGCAGTCAACAAGACATAAACACAATAAAAATTTCTAACAAAAAAAAAAAAGAATAAAAAATTATAGTTACCTTTTGATGAATCATTAGAAGCCGCCTCATCAATAGATTCCTGAAAAATAAAATAAAGGTAGATTTAGTGTCAATATTTCAGAGAAAATATAAGGTCCCTAAAAAACCTGGACAACTGCTAGTTCCATATGCGTCAAGAGTGTCCCATACTTTAAATGTACTTCTCATGAGATTGTCTGAATTCTATATGGGAATACATATTTTTTATATATTATTTAATGTTAGTAACATAAAGACATGGTGTCTTAGTTTTGGAAAGGTAATTTTATTTTTTATGTAATCACTTTTAAACCATATTATTTTATAAATTCATTATTCATTCATTTTTGGTTATAATAAATAAATGAATGCAATACATTATATTGTTAAGGTGATACCTCGGTGAACACTAGCGCCACCGTGATTTAAAAATCATTACTCACTGAAAACACAATTTATCAAAAATCCCTCTGCTGTAATTAAGGTTCTTGATCTGAAGTTAATTTTAAACATATTAAATTATAATTCCCTATAGTTACAAATAACATTATTGCTTAAAACGGCCACTTTTAGCAGTTTTGCAATTTGTAACTATATGGAAATATAATTTATTAATTAAATAAATATTTGATAACCAAAAAAAAAGGTTATCAAATATTGAAATTACAATAAATGAAAGAAACTTAAATTACCAAATACTTACATCAACCAGTTTGGAATCTCTGTCTAAGTCTTCAACAAGACCTAATATTCCTTCCCAGATTGAAGAGGACGGTTCCACATCTTCACCAGAGACAATTGTTGCATTAAAGTCTGTTTCGCCATCACTCGGTGTTAGTTCAGGACCAGTATTTACATAAGAGGTCTCTATAACTTGGTTTGGATCAGTTTCATCCTGGTTTTCGTCATGAACTCTTGTTATGTTGCCGTAGTCTGTGCCATCTCTTATATATTCATCTTCTTCACCATCTTCACTAGATGAAGATTCTATATTGATGAAACTGGAATAAAAAATATTAACTTTACAAATAGGAACTTAATATATTAAAATGATCAATCAATCTTTATTTGTTAAACATAAGTACATGATAGTGATGTTATAAGGCCAAAGACACACTAGAATGTATAAATCACTTCTGATATTTCATTTTCCAAAGAGTTTCACCAAAGTTTTGCCATTTCTGTATAGCATTTTTAAATATAAACACGTTTACAGACAAAAACTTATTTGTATTTTTTTAGAATATATATATGTTCAAAGAAAGACACGTCCTTGTTTGTGCTCTACAGTGTGTATAATTAAATGCATACTTTGTGTACTGAAGTAATGAAATTTCTAACAAAGAATATTGAAATAACCTCAACCTTGCCATTGCTAATCAAATGAATAGATTAAAACACTATTATTCTGCAAATTATTACATGATTCCAAAACATATTGATATGAATGAATTATAATAATATGTAGAATTTTTTTTTACTGTGTATCTTTACATTTACATGTTACACAAGTTTTTCTTTTGTGCCTGGATTCTGAAAACGGGTTAAGTGCAATAAAAGACAATAGATGCACCATAGTTTCAGAAGATAATCCACAATTACAACAACACAATGTTCTGACTTTACATAAGAAAAAAAAACAGAACACACACAGCCAAGAGAAACAAAAAAACAATGTAAACAAATAATGAAGATTTTTATATGAAGTCACAGTCTTTAACCCGTCAAATGTCTTAGTTCCATACCCGTGTGACTAAGGCGAATGCCCGAGTAATGCCCCAGTTGCACATCGTGTGAATAGAGCAGTCTATGATTTTTATCGATTATTTTAATGTGTTTTAACTCGATTGGCCCGATCAAAAAATGACACGAGTAATGTTTAACTATCACTCTTTAACATCGTATTTTTTAAACCAATCAAAACGAAAAATTTGTTTATCAAAAAAATAAAATACTGCATCAAGAAAATAGTCCGCCATGACACATGCTTGTGCCGTGTTGTTATGACAGTGGAATGTATTGACAAATATTTCTAAATCTTTGAAAATATAAAGTGTTTGATATATGTGTTATATATCAAATTAAAGCTGAGTAATTAAGCATTGTGGTGAACTAATTCATTTTATCCGAAATCAAATGTGTGTTTATTAAATTAAGTTTCTGTAAATAAAGCGTAATTAGTGACTGAATGGTGAATGGCAGAAAAAAATATGACAACATTTCAGGATTATTATATGATTATCTATATAATTAGGTAAATAATAATAAATTTTATATCAAGTTATAGAGCATTTAATCAGTGTTCCACCAATATTTATTTGATAAATTATAATTATACGGTTTAGGTACAAATTAGATTTTTTTGGTAAAGGTCAGGGAAAACACCAATGTATGGGTCATTTCTAAGAAAGAGGCGCAAGGGCAGGTCGACATGTGACGGGTTAAACATAAGCTCTGCTCTCACTAGTGGAGTCCATTTCTAGACTATAAACTCTACTGCCATCCTGATTCAACATGATTCTAACTTTGAGATAATTTTAGAATATAGTAAGTCAAAGTTGGTTAAAATTTACTTACCCTTCTGTTGCTAAAATTCCCAACATAGAGTTAAGTTCCCCTTTGTCCTTCTTAAGCCTTCGTTCTTTAGCATAACTTTGTTCTATAGTATAATCCTGTGATGGGTTTCTCAATATTTCAACCCGCAATATTCCATCCCTTGGCCATGAATCCTTTATGTGATTCAAACAAGTAGTTGGTGTTCTCGAAAAGGCTATGTGTATATATGCTAACACAAAAAAAGCCACCAGGGCTTTTAAAAGCACCAGGAACTCGAAGAACCTTCTCACGGGCCTTGGAAATGTCCGAGCATATGCCACGGCGAATTTGAAAAACAGTGCATGAAATAATCGTTCTCTTACATTAAGAAGGGGATTCTGATTATTATTCCTATTTCTATTCACAGGTGGATTAATTATCGGTCCTCCTGGCAACATATTATTGTCAGGGTTTACCCCTGGAGGCAAATTGTTTGCCTGTGCACCACCAGCACTCATTTTCCTAGAATATATATGTGATGTATCTTCTTATAACTACACAATAATCATCTCATAATACGTGCCACCTGAAAGAGAAAGTTCATATAAAACTTAACCTCTATTAAATGTCAAAGTTAGAGAACAAAAATTCATAAATTAACCATGTACCAATAATTGATACGGGTCAGTTATGATTAAAAATAGACATAGAATGTAGTGAAACCTTCAAAATTGGCAAATTAGCCAAATGATTTTAAAATAGCACCATACCAGGAACTAAATGGTGCCAAACGTATTTCGTTTCTTAATTGAGTTAGGGCGATTAATTAACTTGAAAATCAAAAATATTTAGTTACAGTCGATGAAAATAATAACTTGTCGACAAGTAAAAGTCCCATCAACGACTTACCAAATGTCAAAATGAAAACAGTACTGGAAATACTATTGTTGGGCTTAATTTGAGCTCGATAATTTAGCACTTGTTTACAGTAAAAATAAACAATTTTAGATGATGAAAACAAAATCACTGTTCACTTTTTTAATAAAATAAATTCCAGTTCGAGCTTCATAACCTTGTGTCAAATTCAGTACATGTCATCATTAATGTCATACCATGTCAAATGAAATGAAATTGACAACCTATTAATCAAAGAATAGATAATTCTTTTTTAAATATTTTTACGACCTTGGAAACGAGTCCTTTAAGTCCTTTCTATTAATCTTTTTCAGGTGACCTACCACCATCTCCTAAAACCATGTAAGAACGATTGCGTGAGAGAGATGTCGCCTTACATCATGTATTGCGTTGTCTCGCTTACTCACTGGATCTTGCATGGTTTTAAGAGACGGTAGTAACCCCCCAGGTGGTTTACCACCATCTCTTAAAACCTGGCACATACACCTACTTTTATAATACCTACCTACTTCTGTATTAGTATCAAATAAATAAAATCCCTATTTCTATTGAATGCATAATATTTCTACCAAATAAATAAAATGAACGAACATCTAATAAAAATAATGAAAATAATGTAATGAGTGACTGTGTCGCCACCTATAATGACATGACAAATCAAAAAGTGGATAACATAGTGCGTTTTGTGCGTTTCTTCCGTGCCGGTGCTTCTATTTCCATCACATGCAATCGTTGCGGGTTGCTATGCTCTCTTTCGCAATGCTTTCACAACACAATGAGTTTATTTTGACCTGACTTTATGATGAAGATGGCGCTGATGTGTATGGAAAACCACGGGTAACACCGCGGGGTACAGCTAGTAATAAAGGTGATACCTCGTGAACACTAGCGCCACCGTCATTTAAAAATCATTACTCACTGAAAACACAAGTTGTAAAAAATCCTTCTGCTGTAATTATGGTTCTGGATCTGAAGTTAATTTTAATCATATTTAATTATTAAATTATAGTTCCATATAGTTACAAACTGCAAAACTGCTAAAGTGGCCGTTTTAAGCAATAATGCAATTTGTAACTTTAGGGAATTATAATTAAATAATTTAATTAAGAACCTTATGTTGCAGAGGGATTTTTGATAACTTGTGTTTTCAGTAAGTAATGATTTTTATTAAAATATTTTAGTTAAAATGGGCTTATCAAACGTTTCTTAATACGGGGGTTAGACTTGAAATCCATACTTCCATACATATTCTATACCATTCCATACTACGGTAAAATCGCTAGACCGATTTTGATGAAACTTGGGTTCTTACATAGGCTACTTTTTGGCGCGACATATCCAAATACATGTAACTAATTTATATACTAACTAGCTGTTCCCCGCGGCTTCGCCCCGCGTGGAACTCGGTTATATCGCGCCCAAAAGTAGCCTATGTTTGACCTCAGGTCGTTAACTACATCCCTACCAAATTTCATCACAATCGGTCCAGCAGTTTAGCCGTGAAGAGGTGACAGACAGACAGACAGACAGACAGACAGACAGATAGACAGACAGACAGACTTTCGCATTTATAATATTAGTATGGAAAGTATGGATTATCTTTAAGGTGATACCTCGGTGAACACTAGCGCCACCACCATTTAAAAATCATTATTCACTGAAAACACAAGTTATCAAAAATTCGTCTTATGTAATTAGGGCCCAGAGCCTTAATTCAAGTCTAACCCCCGTATTAAGAAACGTTTGATAAGCCCATTTTAACTAAAATATTTTAATAAAAATCATTACTTACTGAAAACACAAGTTATCAAAAATCCCTCTGCTGTAATTACATAAGGTTCTTAATTAAATTAGAATTCCCTATAGTTACAAATTGCATTATTGCTTAAAATGGCCACTTTTAGCAGTTTTGCAATTTGTAACTATATGGAACTATCATTTAATAATTGAATATGATTAAAATTAACATCAGATCTAGAACCATAATTACAGCAGAGGGATTTTTGATAACTTGTGTTTTCAGTGAGTAATTATTTTTAAATGACGGTGGCGCTAGTGTTCACCGAGGTATCACCTTAAAGCTGTTGCCCGGGGCTCCGTGGCCCTTGCCTCGGAGCAGCAGCCAAACCATAATTTCACGGAGCATTTAAAATAAAGAATAAAAGTTTTTCAAAAGCTCAAAGCTTACAAGCCATTAAGAAAAAGCGCATTGTACACTCAAAAAAAGCCCCTGCAACCTGAATTCTCATAAAAGGTGTGATTGACATCTAAATTGTACACGAGTCTGCTCAAAAGGATTTTTTCTAATAAAATGTCATCTGCTCAATGTATCGAGAAAAAAAAATACTTTATTGTTGAACAGATTTACCTGAGTCGGGTTAGGTTCTGTGTGAATTATAGTCCACGGGTGTTACTAAAAAAGTGCTGATAAATATACGACCTTACACTATTAGGTAGGTAGGTACTGTTTGTTACTAAGTATAGCTGAATAGATACCTACTATTATAGAATGTAGGTAGTACTAACGTAGTATGGGTTACAAAACGTACTAATATAGTTATATTTCTCTTTAGTATCTACTACTAAATTGGTGCCTCTACCATTATTTTTTTATTAAGTACTAGCTGTTCCCCGCGGCTTCGCCCCGCGTGGGACTCGGTTATATCGCGCCCAAAAGTAGCCTATGTTTGACCTCAGGTCGTTAACTACATCCCTACCAAATTTCATCACAATCGGTCCAGCAGTTTAGCCGTGAAGAGGTGACAGACAGACAGACAGACAGACTTTCGCATTTATAATATTAGTATGGATAGTATGGATATGGATTATTCAGTAAGCAAACAGGCATACGACCCACCTGTTGGAAAGCGGCAACCGTAGCCTATGATTGTTTGTAGGTATAGGTAACAAGGCGTCTACCACGAGATTTCATTAACGCAGACGCTAGCGTCTGTTTTAGAATTTTGTATGGAATTTCTTAGTTACCTTACCATTCGCCAGGGGTTCTGTACAAATTTGTCATACCAAATAGCTAACGCAGTCGGCTGGATGTGATCATCCTGTCTGGATTCTTCAATACCGTTAGGTAGGTTGGATGAAAAATTCTGACACCCTGGTGTGCAAGATTGGTTGGCCTTGTTACCCACACGATACGAAAGAACGATAGGCACCCACTTTATATTTATTAACTATGTAGTTTTTTCTGTATAAACGCTACTTCACATTACTCAATTTTGAAACTGGAATCCTAAAATCACTAAAAAAATAAAATAATGATTATTTTTTCCACAAACAAAATGGAATTCATTTCAGTCGTTACTAGAAACGTATAAGATAAGCTGTGAGATAAAGATATAAAATTACTGTCCGGCCACGTTATAAATATTCAAAAAGGCCGGCGAGGCTGTGCGTGGAAAAAAAATTGACATCTCAATTATCGGCTGCGCTGGGCCTGAGGTAAGGGAGCGCGGGGAGAGTCTTAATTTATATTATTCTCACGTTTTTTATTTCCCGTTCGCTTGTGAGATGTTGCTTTTGAAAACAGGTACTTAATAGGTTTGGGAGAAACGACTTGTACGATCAAATTGGCTTTGAAAAATCCTCATAGCATACACATCACATATGATAATGAAATAACTACTCCGGTGAAGTGGTACCTATAGACTATTTTTTATTAAAAGTTCTAAAGAAGTATGTCTAATTATATTTACATTGTTATTTTTTTTGTTTAAAATACCTACTCAGTTTAATTACAATAAATAAATACTAATAATAATTATCATTTTTTCCTTTTTTGTAGAGACCACGAAATAGACTAAGCTGCTAGATGGATTCTTAATATTTCTAATAATTAGTCATACCTACTGCTTGGGTATATATAAATATATATGTAGCTACTACAAATTTATGAAGGTATAATACCATCAACACCTTAGCCTCAGCGCTATTCCAAGAAATCCAAACCAACATATCACTGGAACTGTCATCATGTCCAATAAACCATACGTTTTAGTATTACAAATCGGACTTCAAACATTCTGACAGGCTGTTTATTATGTTTTATGTATTTAAACTAGCCTTATTTTGTTCCAAGAAATATTCATTTGATTAATGTTAGTATACAGATATGCAAATTTTATTTAGTACTAGTTATAGAGCTATGTAATCTTCTGAATTAATCAAAGTTTTTGTTGTTTTTTCTTATTGTTTGTTTAAATTTTGTCCAACATTTTATATTGCCTCCTAAAAAGCTAAATCCTATTGCTAATTTTAGTTATCAAATCCAATGTCCAATGAAAATCATTTAAAGCAAACTTTCATATTTGCAAACTTTATAAAAAACATAAAGTATTATATTTACGATTTTCAAGAACGCCGTTCGTTTGTTTGTTTTGATAAAACCGCCAAAACTAGGAAGGGGTCAACTGAGATTTCAGGCGTCAAATTTCAATTCAAGATTATTTTAAAATTTAATTTTTAATTAGACTATAATCAATCTTAAAATTTCCGCCTACTCAAAACCTACGTGCCATGCCAACAAGCAAAAAAGAAGAGAAAAGAAAAAGAAACAAGCACTCGTGTCCGCTTCTCCGATACTCGTCGATGATAAGCCCATCCGATGATTAATCGAACAGAATACTTTGTCAAGTATAGACCAATTTGTACCTTGTTTTGGTAATAAGGAGTCATGGTTTTTTATTGCATACGTTTTTTCTAATCTCCAAAATATGGTGGTTGTTATAGTATTATAATATCACCACTAGTAGTAGTTAGTTACCCGAGTTTTTTAATCAGGTTGAAGAGAAAAATCATTTAGGCTTCCTTCTTAATCAAGTACGTCATATCTCGATAAGTTGTGGTTTTAACCAATCCATACTAATATTATAAATGCGAAAGTCTGTCTGTCTGTCTGTCTATCTGTCTGTCTGTCTGTCACCTCTTCACGGCTTAACTGCTGGACCGATTTTGATGAAATTTGGTAGGGATGTAGTTAACGACCTAAGGTCAAACATAGGCTACTTTTGGGCGCGATATAACCGAGTCCCACGCGGGGCGAAGCCGCGGGGAACAGCTAGTATGTCTATAAATTTATATATATATATATATGCTTTATTTACTTATAATAGCTTTTGCCTGCAGCTCCGCCTGCGTGGGACTTGGTTATATAGCGTCTAAAAGTAGCCTAGGTTCATTTCCTTGTCCGTAACTATATCCATACCAAATTTCATCACAATCAGTCCAGCGGTTTAGCCATGAAAGTGTAACATACAGATAGATGATACATTCTTATTTATAACAATTAAGTATGCGTACATCAAAGAAGGCGTAGAGGTTCAGTATATGTATTTGTTTCCCCGAAACAGAGCTAGTAAGCAGTACTTTTAATGTTTATTTCTTTCTAGAAATAAATAGAAATGTATACTGTGGTTATGTGAGTGGAAAAAAAACTATACGCTTAGGTGCCTACCTACCTACATCTCTTACGTTTCGTTGTAATATTCGATATACCAAAGGAGTTACAACATGACGATCGATCGTTTGATATAGTTGTTATCGATCATTCTCCAACTACTAACGACGATGGATCGAATCCAGTCATCGGCATTTCGTGACGATATATCTTTTATATATCTCACCGATGAAGTCTATTTATGATGCATGACTTGTTTACACTAGCTATGTCCTGCTTGTATGTGGCCATGATTGTATAGATTTGTTTCTACTAAAATTTCCCTCTCTTAGATCCTAAATCTATAAAAAGCAAAATAGTACTTATCTAATATGGATTGCTACATTTTTTTAACACCTTATTTTTTTTAATTTATATTTGGATACGCAATCATGAAATGCAAGACAAGATTTGTTTAAGACGAAGTTAGAGTTTGTGTTTCCGGCTCATCACGGTCCGTGAATAAGATAATCCGCAAAGCGAAGACACACTTACCTCAAACATTTACTTTACTATTCAAACTAAACGTACAATGATATATTTGCACTTCAAACACTAAATGCACAGTCTAAAATGCACGGTAACTGACCGACATAAGAACTTTATTCCTGTGGTTGTTTTTATATTTTGGGTTGTTCAGTTTTATCCACCTGCGTTAGTTGACAGCTCCCGTTTTTGGGTTTCTCTTTGTTTTTCTCAGTGATACGCTAATCTTTGTGTGTTTGAGCATTAAAGTTACTACTGGTTAATGTACCTCTATATTTGTGACATTCTTTGAAAGAATTATATATATTTTTTATTAAATTGCATGAAATCTCATTTAAATAGGTACATATATCTAAACTAATCTTTATCTTACATACCTACTCGTATACTTCTGTATCGATTAAAATTTATTTTATATAAATAATTAACCGATCTCTCGTTATTATGACGAGAGAACGCGAATTTTGTATCTGTGAAAAGGTTCCTTCACCTTTTTGGAAAAATCTTTCAGTTTATAACTGTTACATTCAAGTTACATTTTGCCAGATGGACGCATAGCGTATTAGGTATACCTAACTGTAATATGCAGGATAAACCGAGTTTCTACGTAATTATATAATGATGGAATGAATGTAACTCAAAATGTATGCTTATTTTACCAGATATAATTATTACTGGAAAAGTAGGTAAGTACTTTTACAGAAGAAGTAAAGCGCAATAAAAAGGCTTTGTTTTCATGATTATATATTATTTCGATACTTTCAACAATAAGCAGCAGGCTAACATTGTATTGTAGCTTCTTAAAATATCAGCTATGATTTTATTCGTAGTATTTTTAGCAAATTATTAAAATAATGAAAACTTTTCACTTAAAATAAATCGATATGTATTTCCTCTAGAGGAAATACATATCGATTTATTTTAAATTGGCAATACCTCTTAAGTAAGTACATTCATATGAACACAGAACAATATCCTGTTAGGAAAAGATGTATTGTGTTCGCTTTATTCGTAGCTTTCGTACCTGAGAGCTTAACTCTGCGGATACGCCGATGTAGCGTTTGCATAAATCGTCAACATTTTTTTAAATGGTTTTTATATTTTGATACATAATTGCTAACAAGTGTTCGTTTGTTTAGTAGTAATAGTACGGATTGTGCTGTGCAATATTGCCAAACTATACACACATGCAATATACACACTAAAAGAACAACAGTCAACTTTGCAGCAAGCTCTGACGCTATATAACGCTCTGATTGAGCCGTGACCCGTTCATACCAGCTTTACCGACCGGTGGTGATTACTCTACTTGCCTTATATTGCCTTATTTCATGATAGCTAGATAAAGAATGTTTATTGCGTGTTTCCATGTTTAAACCCTAACCAAAAAATGGGGTGCTATAAGTTTGTGGTGTCGGCGTGTATGTCTGTGGCATCGTAGCGTCTAAACGAATAAGCTAATTTTGACGCGGTTTTTTAATTATAATATATTTTTTTAATTTTGTTTATTCCTTTGAAGATATTCAGCTCATTTGCTCTTGACTACGTGCTATGGGTCACGATGAATAAGTGTCAGGTAAATGATGAATAATGCCATGCCATATGGAGAACTATGTCTGCCCTAGACCATTCGTGGCAATTTATAATTTTGTTAAATTTTTGTCTTTATAATTTTACATTGAAAAGTGAGACCATTCCAAAAAGAACCAAATGTTGCCTACACCAGCACTCGAGTCTCTCGCATCCAGCTGCGATATCTTCATTTGGCGGCCGGCAGGTGTCACGTGGCTCAATATAGCCCCTCCCTCTCGCACTCACACTAAAAATAAATCTATCTCTTTCTCTTTTGTGTTCCAGCCCTGTTGGAAAGCTTAGTAAGGTTTGTAAGTGTGCTTTTATTTCTATTTTTGTGAGGAGGCTTTATTTATTTCTGTCTGCTGCCTGAGGACTACAAATAAATATGTGTGTATGTTTTCTTGAAAGTTCAACTTTGTGTAGGTGTTTATGGGCGCATGTACGAGTAACAATGTAACGAGTTAAATAAAGATATATTTTTAAATTTATTCGAGCTGAGGCCTTAAATTACTCTGTGATATGAGATATGAAAATCAACATTAACAATCTATAAAAGTCTCATTTTACCTTTCTGTACTCTTTATCATAATTATTCCTATGCATAGTTATCGTAACTAACATAGACATTATAAATACGAAAGTTACTCCATCTATCTGTTACATATTCACGCTAAAAGCCAAATTAATGAAATCTCAAAATAATTGACAAATTCAAACTAAAAAATGTATAAATATTCACTAATTTACAATTCAATCTTTTCGAAGAACGAACTTAATATATTGAAATGTTTCAAGCTTTAAATTTAAATCAGATACGTACAAACAGACAGTCATCTCGTCTAATCGGATGGGACTGGAATAGAGCCTTCAACATGTCATTGCCACCTGTCCCGTTTTTGACAAGCCTCGCTAGATCACAAAATATTGAGAGTATAGAATAAATAAATAAAGAATTTTCCTTGCAAATATTTTGCGTCCGTTTCCCTTGGGATTACTCATATTGAACGTGTTAAAATCTAAATTGACCCTACATATTCTGGTTTCACAGGAGTCAATTAACTCTCGATGCCCTTGTATCATTGTTTCAAAACAACGTTAATGCCACTCTTAACGATTATTTGTAGTCTGTTGGACTATAAGGTCAATTGATATTGCAAGCCCAGGTCTTCAAGTTGGCTACAAATTCCAACGGAAGTCGGGTTTTGATTTTAAAAGTAAAATATATTAAGTACCTTAAACTGAAAATAGTTCTAAATAAATGTTAAAAAAAGACTTCCATAGACGACGTCGACCCCTTTATGGTCTCTTTATTTTTTACTTGGAGCGTTGATAATTTTGGCCTATTATTATTAGAAACTTAGTTTTATAATTGCTTAAGTATAAGTATTCACCCTTGTTATGAAGGTTTAAATAATGTTTCTTGTTAATAAGTATCTAGAAATTAAGTGAAACTATTATACCAGTACTTATGGCAGTAGAAAACACTAATTATTTTTTAAACAGACATAATATTCAAATAAATTCAGTTCAATTGTATCTAAAGCCCGCGCTTCGTGCCTAAAAGTAAAGCGTACAGTGCAGCAACGCGTTGATGTCTTTTATATCGTGTAATTATAACTTTAGCATTATCGTTAGTACTATATAGATTTATTACATACTTATATTATATTCTGTGGCATTATATAAACGCATTTATGAATTATTCTAATAAATACATGAGTGCAATGGGAAAGGCGGAATGTCGAATTGGACGCTATAGCCAGTAATGGCGTAAAGTAGTAGGAATATTTGATTTCATATATAAATAGATATGTATATTTACCAATTGGAAGAATGTACAAACGTAAAGACGTCTATAGACTATGATAACCACTATCCATTGGGTGGGTCGTGTGCCTGTTTATCAAATTTTTTTGTTGGTGAGTTAATATATTACAACAAAATATCTGTTTGTCTTCAGGTTAAGAATTAAGACATATTAGTTTTTTTCATAAACAGCTATATAAATTACGCATTAGTTCAATAAAAAGGTAAAACTCAAACCTTTGTGGTCAAAATAGATAATAACTTTATATAATTGTATCATAATTAGAGAAAAACATTGCTAAAGAAAATGCAAATAGTCTAACTCGTTTTTTTTTTTCCAGTAAATTATATTAATACTAAACATGCATCTCAGTTTTGATTATTTAATAAATAATCAAAGCATCTCAGCACATATGACCGCATCAGTTCTCGGTGATGGATGAGATTACGAAACAGCCTCCATCCATCTGCGCCAGTTCACTAACCATCCATCATATTGCTTGCCAGAACTACGTTTGTATTTAATTATACGATATACAAAGTCAAAATAATATTATTTTATTCAAATTGCAAATTTTATTTGAATTTTATATTTTTACAAACTAGCTAAAAAGATACGCCGAACAAAACTTAGTCTAATAATGGTATTTATAGTACCTAAAAGGAATTCGTAATTGGCTACTTAATTAAAATACTATTAGATGTATAGTGATTTAAGGATAACCATTGACTCTTATCCTGCAGATGTTGTCATCATCAGATTTACAGAAGACTTTCATACCAAAAAGAGACCAAATTTCCTTGAACTTTTTTTCCCATTGGACATTGAGTAGTAACAACGTAACCAAGGTCGAGAGTTGAAATCAGAAATGTGACTTGGCCATGATCATGTGATCGTGTATATATCGATAAGATTAGAGATATAGGTTTTCGAAGCAAACATTTATTAGGAAAAACGCTAAGAACGGCTAAGAAGTTAAAAAGTAATAATAAATTTTGTCGCCGACGATAAATCTTCATCCGCTACAAATGTTTTATGTTAATTTTTAATTTTATTGGTATAATTTAGTCTACTAAAATAACAAATGCCTAAGAGATCATTTGATATAACCTTATTTTTAACTTATATTATAAAGTTGTTGTGATATGACTATAAATTTGTGAGCTTTTTTGTAAATGCATAATTTTTGATATATACTAAATCGTTTAAAAAAATATTTTTTGCATATTATAGCCTGATTCTTAGAGAACGCTAAAGACTGTACATATACACCAAGGCTATGAAGGTACTATTTTTAATTTATGTTGAAATTATTGCATTGCATTCAAAATATAAATGCGACAGTCAGGCGGCAACGTGTTTTTATCAATATTATTGGTATTATAAATTACCGTTACCTTTTTAAGTTATAGTCATTATTTCCAAAGTATTGCAAGCTGCATATAGTAATACGAACATAAAAACATGTACATTGGAATGGACCAACAATTTTAAATGACATTTCGAACGGTGGAGAATGCGGCCATTGAAAAAGGTAACTCGCATCGATATGAAAACATAAAACGTTAACACCCGAAAAAGGAATAACCGAAACTGCGCTATAAAGACGAACACATTTTTATCGATTATTATTGTTATTTTTGGTCTTATTCCTCTTAAAACCTTTACTTATGCTTTCTTTCAGGGCTAAAGGTACTTTCACGTCAGATCAGATTTAAATAAATCATTTAATATGATATTTCATAATTTCAGTTCTAAATAAGTACCCTTGATTAATTGAATTTAATCTGGTATAACTGATAAATTTGGTACTTAAGTAGTACTTTTTTATCTGTGTGATTTAACACAAAACGAATAAATGATTAATTAATCGATTTAATTTTGAAACTGTACCCACCAAAGTCAATATTAACTAGAAGTTAAAACTCTTTGAGCATTTAGTACGCATCAGCTACTACATACTGATACGGACAGATAAAATTTTTAGAATGAAACCTATATTGCTCAATTTTACTATTTACACACAAAAGATTGGTTAAATGACATTTTATAAAGTAGATGTTTTGGAATCCAAAGAATCTGCTGTTTTTACCTCTCTTCGAGTCTCGCTCCTAATAGCTGCGTTTACTTATATTATCTACCTCTAGTCGGATCCAAATCTATAGGTTCAAGGGGAAAAGACCGGGCGTTTAAAAGTGCGATTGGAGGCGATAACGGCAGTGTCGCTGGACTGGTTCGCCGGCTCGTTAGCTGGAATGAAGTTGTTATATTATAGCAACTTGCTTTTTAACCACTTCTTCGTGGCATTTTTACCCTTATCCTGTAAGCTGTAAAATCCTAAACAGAATAATCGATTAAATTTAAATGGTGTAGCTGATCGCACTTTCAGTTAACTACATCGCTAATTACATATAAATAATCGCGTGAAGTATAATAAAGCATTTTCCTTTAGTTGCACAAGAGTATTTTAAATGTAACAAGGACTTTTAAATATTATACTATTAACTTTTTGATATCTTTATCTCTGTTGCCCTTCCAAGCCCCTTGCAATTCTGTAAGACCTCATACTGAACTTCGAATGTGAATCCGCTGTGAGTTGCTTGATTGGCATTCTATAAACTCGGTTAATAATTCGAATCTAACTAGCGCTGCCCTTGCGAGCGTGTCAGCGAGTTGGAACTAGATGGCCGTGAGATTTTGTATGGGATGACATAAGATTTTGCATTCTGTAAGGAAATTTCTCCGTCACTTCGAAGCTAACATCTCATTTGAACCCGGTTCAAAGTGTCAAATAAAAAGCGTTATTTTGACGAGTGAAACTAGAGAAATCATATTACAAATAGGACTAAAATTATATTTTTAAGTCACAACCATCACAACCGTGTTAAAAATTAATATAATAAGTATAATATAAAGTGATTTGTGTTTAAAAACTACTTTTACGTGTTTGTGTAAAATAAATATTTCGGCGATAACAATGGCAAGAAAGTTTTTATTAAAATCTTTATTAGAAGAGGCTCATGCATTGGATAAACTAGAAAAGTGTCGACAATCCAACAAAATACGAAGTTTATCTCTATTAACCCAAGATGACGAATATGTAAGCGTATATAGATTGTCAAAAGAACTGATTGACCGACTAGTGTGTTAGCCTCTGATAAAGACCACAAAACGTCGAGGCAAAGGACTTTCAACTCGTTAAAAGTAAGTGTTTCATAATAAGCAGTATTATTCCCATTAGGTTGTTTTCCTGCTAGCTGTATTTTCTTATTAGTCCATGGATCCTATGATTAAAGTTATAATGTAATTAGGTACTTGGTATTAGGTATTAAAACATATGGTAGAGCTACTCATGATAGCTTTATTTTTAACTATGGTGTTATAAAAGCCTACTGATGCATTAACAAATGCTGGCCAAGAAGTATTTTTGCTTGGTTAGTTAATCCTTCCCTTACCCCTTCAGAATATGATCCTAATTAGGTATAATAACTACATAATCATTTAATCCTTATTTATTGTTTCAGGTGATTCAGTAGAAAGAACAATTGGTCTCCTAAAAGGGCGATTTAGGTGCTTGTTAGTACACAGAGTGCTCAATTATAATCCAGACGTAGTTGCAAAGATATTTATTGCATGTTGCGTTTAGCACAACATGTGCAATCGCACAGAAAACCCGGAATTTACTAATTCAGAAGAAGAGAGACTAGAAGAGGTACAAACAATTGCTGAAGTACAAAGGAGGCAATCTAGAGATTTGCCATCTAACTCCGATTTAGCTCTAGGGCATTTGCCTATAGACTATTTACTAAGTTTCGCCTATATATTTATGTAGGCGAAACTTAGTAAATAGTTTATGGCGTTCTAGTATTTCTAATTTTTCAAGGACCGCAAATCGAGTATGTCATGCTCTCTGGCATGCAGTGGCGTGCATATCATAAAGACGTTTAGACGTTGCCTACCCTGTACTTTTGTAACAAATAATAAAAAAAATATTATATAATCAATACATATAAATAATATTTTTACACAAGATTGAATTATCTTAACAACGCCATTTATGAATTCGCGCGAACACGCGGCGCGCAGGCCCATACGCGCTGCTAGCTAGGGCAAGCCAGCTTTTTAGTAAAACGTCTGAAGTTTACTACTCCCACTAAGAAATCACTATGTATAGATGTGATTTTGCTCGTGTAGTAGTGCAAGTAAAAAACTTACATGAACAGACACATATGTGCTAAATCACGACTGTGTGAGTAAATTTCAGACCTCCACTATAGTTGAAACAAAATGCTATGAGATGACATTTCATCTCGCTCTCACTTTTGTTACGGCCAATTAGAATTACGCGTTACACATACTTAAATCTGATTAGTGATTACGATCGACTGCAGCAACATGTTGACTGTGTCTATTGGATATTAAACGAGTAATGCTGCAAATTTAAAAACGCAAAGACTTGAAGTCTTTATAGAAACAAGATAACATTCCCAATTCCGTAGGGTTATATTTTTTTTCCGTATCGAAATCAACAATATGTTTGCTTTACTTGCATGCATTTGTTTGTTTATATGTTTAATTAATTGATAATTGCAATGTGCATTGTTTGCAATGAGGTGAAAAAATAGCAGTTTTATTTTTAACAAATTTACTCAGTTGTAGTTTAAAATTGTAAAATTTTCATGTTGTTGATTGTTGTACACCGAGTGTTTGTTTACAAAAACTATAAAATGACGCGCTAAGTAATCTTTGATTTGACGAAAAAATGGCAATAATAATAAATGGACGTTATCAATCGAGATTGATTGGATTTAGTTGAAGTGAAGGGTAAGCTAACAACAACATTATTTAAGATTATTTTCAAATTAATATGTTTGGTAATTGGTATGCTTTTCCAAAACTCCCACGGGAGCGGAGTATAAGGCGGTCGTCTTTTAAAAATTTTCAGGGCCTAAGTAGGTACATGATTATATTTTAATTTTATTATCTTCTTGCTCGTTACTGTTTTAGTTGTAAATCAAATACCTATACCTAATTTATAAGTATAGATTAAAATAGAAATAGTTCTGGTCTAGGTAGATTTTTGCCTACCCTAAGGAAAATGTCTGTGCACGTCACTGCTGGCATGTGGTGAAATAACTTTTAATAAAACTGCGCAAATATTCGATGTGTTTTATTTCAATATTATTATCTCCAACTGCTGTTCTTCCACCCTTAAGAATCTCTTCGTATTGGTGGCGAACTCCGACAGCTGTTGAAATGGTGGAGGAGCAACTACTGAAGACGTGTGACGTGATGCTGAAAAAAGAACACCAATTACTACGATGTGTAAATAGGAAATCATAAATGCCAGTTTTTCATTCTGATTCAAATGAAAAATGCACTTCTGATAGGTGTTATTAGGGTAACATAGCCAAATGGCAAAAATGGAGCACTTATAGATTGATGGCGCTAAAATGATTATTGATTAGGGTATGCCATGCCTACCTATTTATTTATTATAATTATGGATAATGATACGGAAACCTTCATGCGCGAGTGTGACTCGCACTTGGCCGGTTTTAATTCTATACTTACACACAGATCTAGAACCTTTTGAGGTTTGCTTTGAAGAATATTACGTGGTTCTTAGAAAAAAAAAGGGACACTCACCTTGGTCCACTGTTTATAATTTTTGATAGTGCCACCTAAACAATTCAGACGCACTGACAATTCCTCCCACTGGCATCGATATCGCTCTCTGGCATTTTGAGTTCTCAAGAAACCCTTCGCCATGCCAGGGTTTTTGTCCAAAAACTCTACCAGAGTTTCAACTTAAACCGACGATGGGTGAGAGAAACGTGTCTCATTTGGACTGAAACATAACGAGTATTGTTGGATTAGCAAAAAATATGAAATATAATACCCATCGTTTTTCAAATTCACAATCACAAAATAATATTAACTTACCTTATGGTGATTTTACAATTATTTTCGGCACTGAATGAACCAAAACAAACAAAACAACCGAAATTTTGTAAGTCTGTCTGACATAACTCATATTACTTTTTTTTCGTTAGGGAAGCATAGGTACATTATACCTAGTTTTCGTTTTTCTTTTACTTATTATCTGCCTCAAATTTCTGTGGAGTGTGGAAGTCACTAGTAACATATGGTCGCATCAGGACTCACTTCACTTCGCAAGAGAATAGTTTTAGCTTACAGAATGCAAAATCAAGGTCACTTTAAACCTTATGCGAAGGGTGAGTGAACAGCGACACGAGAAGCGAGTTGTTGTTTGAACTTTATAGAATTGCAAGGCTGCATTATGTTATTTGACGTCAAATAATCCTTCAAAAAATATATATAAACGCGTGAAAGTTACCTACGAAAAAATGTTTTATGAGATGAGCTTTTTCACAATCTGCGGGTAGAATGGTCAATTGTCCCTGCTGGTAGACTCAAACGAAATCAAACAAGACTCACCCATTGGTTGTTTTTTTTTCTTTTTATGACTTGATTATTTATTCAGAGTCCCGTTTTAGTAAAGTTAATTAAGTGAAACGTTAATTAGCCGAATGTTCTGATTAGGCCTCAATTTATTGAGGGCTGCACTCGTAAAATTGGATTGTTCGACAGCTTCCTCCCACCTGCCGCCGCCGTCGAGCCGCCGGATACATGCCAGACGAACTTACTTAAGATTGTCTAACATTCAAATTCAAAATTCAAATTGTTTATATATAGGACATTCTTATCACTTATTGACGTTAATCATTACTTAAATTAAGTTTACCACCACTTCCAAATCGCAAGTGGAGAAGAAACGGCGCCACAAACTACACTGCAGCATTTTCTCCAAAACGTCAACTTACAAAATTTGAGTCAAAACAGACGAATTTACATTTGCGTGAATAAGTAAATAAACAGCAATCAGCATCTAGTTAAACTATGGGATCGAGGATGACATTTTTTTGCATGTCTTGGAGAAAGTAGCTACAGGGGTATTACAATCTTATCTAGTGTATGTTGTTATTGGATACCAATCGTATTGAAAAGGAAGATGAAATCACGGAGTATAGCGAGTTGTTTTATTAAGTACTAGCTGTTCCCCGCGGCTCCGCCCCACGTGGGACTCGGTTATATCGCGCCCAAAAGTAGCCTATGTTTGACCTCAGGTCGTTAACTACATCCCTACCAAATTTCATTACAATCGGTCTAGCAGTTTAGCCGTGAAGAGGTGACAGACAGACAGACAGACAGACTTTCGCATTTATAATATTAGTATGGAAGTATGGATATGGATGGAAGTATGAATAGTATGGATTAATAACCCGGTAAGTAGTATTATTATTAACCCGGGAATGTTCTATTGGGAAACGTCTGTGTTGGCCATCATTTTATTTTTCATCCTGTTTGGAAGTCTGACGAACAAAACAAGAAAACCGTAACTTCCGCGAATCAAAGCCTAAGAAACTATGAATATTAATACTTTAGTCTCGAGTCTCAACACTTCCAACAACTATTCTAAGAATATATTGTGACTGGTTTTACGATTGGTTTCTATACGAATAAATGTTAAGGTTATGAAATAACTTTTAGTGCGTTTTTATTTTATTTTGCAGATAAATTTCAATTTTAAAAAATTGTTTGTGTAAATTGATCTGAAATAAAAAAAAACGATTGAAATAAATTAATTATATTTGTAATGGACTAGATTCTTGAATATTCCATTATTTGTCATAACCTTCTTTTTATTAGAATCATTAGGATGCCTATCTGTTTAGATATATATTGAAAACTTTGGTCTAATATTTATAAAACTCGTGTCACAGTGTTTGTTAATGGACTCCTCCAATGTTTTTATGTATATGGGTAGGTTTCGAGAATAGTCAAGAGACTACCTTTAAAGCAATTTGCGAGCATAGCCCCGCCGGGCAACAGCCAGTAAAAATATATTTCAGTCAGGCTGCTGCCCAGCAGTGGGACCTAAAAACAACTGGGCCTAATTGGGCATCTGTCATGTAAAATAGTAAATCATTTTCTTGCAAAGCACTTAACTGACATGTGTTTAGTTTTTTAATACGAAAAACACATTTACTAGTAACTACACGTAATTTTTTTTTTTCAACATTAATTTTTGGTGTAATACAAATAACAAAGTTAGTATACAATGCCTCTACCATGACATTTTGAAAACGAACGCGTTCGTTAGCAACTGCTTTAGCCGCCTAGCAGATAGTAGAATAGTTAAATCTTAATAGAGACACTTTATCTAGATTATCGTCATAGTTTTTCTACCTAACACCTTCCCTAGGGATTATTATTTGACTAAGTAAAGGATTATCGAATCGTAAAGTATTTTTTACTTATCTATTTTTTATTTCAAATTTATGTTGTACACATAACAGAAACATATACAAAAAAATGATTAAAGAACATTAGTGCAAGGGTGCTGCTTATTTCCGAAGAAATCTCTTCCACCAAACCCAAGAATTTATATGTCATATGTACATAAACAAAAAGACTATAAATAAAATCTCATCCAGCCGGCCACGCCGCGCCGCCGCCGCTTTGTCGTGTAGGATGCAACTCCTACACATTATGTTTCGAAATTATAAAGAAAAAGAAATTGTGGAAATCAGAAGTATAACTTGAGAACTTAAATATAATATTGATAGGGAGATGAAATTCGTGTAGTTGACTTTACTTTTAAACAAATGATAAAAATTACAATTCTGAGGAACAAACTCTTATTTACTAGCCACTCCAATAATAGCTGTTTCAGTTTGACTTTTTACGTTACTTTTCAACTGACTAAAAAAATTGGAGGTTTCAATTAAAAAAATTTAGATACAATTTGGATCCATAGAAATTTATTCAAATTGGTCTATACCAATTCTATATATGACTATTCATATTCTTGTAAAATACATAGGTACTTACTTATTTTCATAATTTAGTTTGCATGTCAATTGTTCCATGATTGATCCTGTATAGGTACCCTAACATCGGTGTTAATAGGGCTCACGACCCGACCACAGTCGAGGTGTAATAAGTTAACGTTTATTTCCCATAGATATATCCTATAAATAACACACGCGAAATAAAAAACTACAACAACAGCTTAGACCAATTCGAGTTGAAACACCTCTAGTTTGTCTTCATTGTATCGAGTATTGAGTACATTTACTCAATACTCAATACAATTAATATTTCAATTCTGTACTCTCCATAATTCAGGATTGCATTATCAACGACACAATATTAAAACCGTAGGTACCTACAATTGTATTTTAATTACCTCACTAAGAGAATGGATATTTGTCGCATCATTTCCTGTCATCCAAGAATATTCATGATCTGTGGACAGGAGATAGGCAGGAAATGCCCTGTTCATTTTACTGTTGTCAGTTAAATAAACTATTTTGATACTAGGTAGGTCTTTTTTATTGCCTTCTATAAGATTTTTTACCCAATCCGCAAGTTCTAAAATTTTTTTTTCTCATAGGCTCAATCTTCTTTCACATAGGTGTATTACTTAGTTTTCATAGAGCCTATTTCAGCAGTCGACTAAACTAATACTGCAAACAAATTATATTTTTCTTTTTCTGCCAATATCTAATACTACTAACATATTTTATCTATATATATAAAAGAAAGTCGTGTTAGTTACTCCACTTATAACTCAAGAACGGCTGAACCGATTTAGCTGAAAATTGTCAGGGAGGTAGTTTAGAGCCAGGAGAAGGACATAGGGTACCTTTCATCCCGGGAAAAAGCACTGTTTCCGAGGGAAGTACACGCGGGCGAAGCCGCGGGCAAAAGCTAGTTAAATATAATGTAGGTATTTAAAAAAATATATTTGGGTATGTAGATCAAGAAAAATAAATACCAAAATAGGCTCCTATCGTGAAGCAAAAGTGTCCATCCATAATTTTGAGAGCCTTCGATCCTCCGATAAAGCAGCAAGGTGCTGTATTGAGCAATAAACATAAAAAGTCAGCATTTCGTTCTGGTAGCGCCCGCATCAGGACATGCAAAGGAAACGTAAAAAGCCGGCCGGTAAGAAAATGATATATATTACGGTTCGATACAACGCGCCTTATCCCCTCCGGCCCCGCTCCTCGACGAGTTAATCAGCCAAGGAAAGGCTATAATTCTCAAACCTAAGCTATCTCTGCTGAAATAATACTTTCTACGAACTAAAGTTCCTATTGCACTTGCATGTTTCCTATGCTGTATAGATGAAGATATTCGTTGTTTAATTAAGTTTTCCACACATATTTGTACTGTCCTTGCAATTATAAATAATTAACGCAGTTTTTTTTAATTTTGACATCAATCAAGTACATAATATGTTTTGGTACTATATCATTCAGATAATTTATAAATCTCTTCCAGCAAACCTCCTGTAATTTATGCTGGATGCCATCTACAATAGAGAGAAGAAAATACGAGAACGCGGACTAGCTGTTTTTAGTGAAAGATGTGCGTATAAGTTCATGGTAAAGATAAAATCCGATCATTCCCGTACATCACCTGGTCGTAAATTATTTTCAGTTATATGATCAGCGTCACCGTCATGGAAATATTTAAAGTTTTTACTTATAGCCTGTACGGGCAGGCCTTTAATTTAGGAAGGAAAATAATGAAACATTTACAATTAGCTAAGAATACAACCAAAAAAAAATTGTAAATAATAGATAACAATAGTAAAAAGATAGAAATATGCCGCCGTTCTACGTATTTCATTATTTTAGACTGATGGACTTTAAATGGCTAACGGCTAAGTTTGTTAAGCCCGCATTTACCTAAAATGTTTCGTTTCGGTCTTTCACGTGAAATGTCTGTAAGAGAGAAAGAGGCAAAACATATTTTATTTAAAATGGGCTTAATAAACGTTTCTTAATACGGGGGTAAAAGTCGCCGCCAGTTTGAGCAGCGCTGTCCAATAATGGTACATAATGACTCTATCGGCGGCGGCGAGGCGGCAACTTTGCGTGGAGAACCACCGACATCAGCTTTTTCTACAAAACAAGTTCTCTGAACTAATAACCACGGTTTGTTTATCCCTAAACACTGCATATTTTGCATGCTTGATGACTACCTACTAGCGAAAGTTTTATCAGAAGGTAAAAGTCTGATAGAGCTTTTGCTCGTTATCCATTTCAAGTAAATTACGACGTATGAATTCAGAAAGTGAGCATTTGCAAATTCATTTTAGTTTTAATTTTTATATATTTATATTTACTCAGTAATTACATATATAACTGTTTTTGTGACTAGTTGTTAAGGTATAACCAATTATTTTTAAGAATTTTAAAACGTAACGCCACGTACCATTTACTTACGTTTTTTTAATTATTGAAATTTAAAAATGGTTCGTGATTTAATTTGAATTGGCATTTTCGTAATTTTATAAATTGAGGTAAAATTATTACTGAATTTATTTTTCAAAATAACTTTTTAATTACATTTTCGACTGTAGCAGAACAGGTAGGATACAAGTTCTGCTACAGTCGAAAATGTAATTATAAGCAAAAAATATCAAATTATATGCAGTTTACCATAACAGTTATTTCTCTGTTTTAAGCAATTACTAGAACGATCTACGATCGATCATCGAATGATAGATCAAAGCTTTTAATGAAGACCTCATGGCTTCGGCGGCTCCACAAAGCTCCCTTTGAAGAGCCGCCGCGGCGACAGCGTGGAGGCGATGACGCCTTTATAAAAACCCAATGATTTATTCCTTGCCTATTCGGCATAAGCAGTTGATGAGTCTATTTGTCTGTTTGTAGGGTTGACGTTTTAGATTATTGAATGACTGATCAAGTGATCAATATGTAGGTACAAGATTTACAGTTCTATGAGGTACAATAACGATGTCAAATTATTTTGCTTCAATCATATTATGGATAATGCTTGCGCAATCATAATATGAACTTTTGATTGTGATGACACTTTCAGATAGTGTCTCTATTCATTGTTTGAATAAAAATATACAGTGTGCCACGAAGAAACGTATCCCACCTAAATTATAATTTAAACGGTAAGGTGATACTTATACATTTCTATTGATCTTTATCTTCTAAACATTTTATTTCTTATATATTTGTTTATATTTTAAAATTAAAAGTTTTAACCCAATTTCATATATAACTTTACAACAGCCCTATAAAGCTAGGAGCTATTGGATCGAAATAAAACGATTTATTCTTAAATTTTCCCTAAACTATAAATTATACTTAGAAGGGCCCTTATGACCAGCAGTGAAATTTATGATGCGAGTCCTTTGAAACGCAGAAAAAAACCTATTGTTCCTGCGAACGGCCGCGTTAAAGATTACGCTTTATAGTTTTAGTACTTAACGGCGTCATTTTAAAGGCAGTACTTCAAAAACTGCAGTTTAATAACAGGGCAATATGACCTTGTATAATTTTAAACCGGCATGTTGCACTTGGAATTATATGACTGAGGACTATTTGGAGGCTCTTGCTAAAGGAATCGTAACTTATCATACGTCTGCATTTATATGTTTTTTGTTAGTATTTAAATGAACCAACGACACAGATTGTAATTGTTTTAAATTTCAATTTATAAATAATTACAGTGGGCCAAATAGAAAAGGAAACCTTACCTTTACATTTACACTTAGGATATATAGACTTTTCGATGCAGTCTATTGTATAACCATATCTTATATAGTATATGCTTTACTATTCGAGAATATTTTATGGATCAATGATAGCCCTAAATTCATATAAATTATTTTTTGTTATGACACACACCAAAGATCCATTCTTTTTTATTATTTATTCATTTATTTCAGGCAACAAAATTTACATTATTGGTCCATACTAATAAATACCTTAGTCTAACATACATATATTATATACTCGTACTTACATTTATGCTCGTACATTTACATCACATTTATGATATTAGCTTAGAAGAGAGCTTACTAAAAGCTTAAGGAACTCTTAGCTAAAAATTATTTAGGAGTTCGTTTGTGAAAACGGCCTGTATAAGAAAATAATAACATAATGCAATACAGTATACTCATAGTATTGCATTATGTTATTATTTTCTTATAATACAAAGTACCTTTCCCTACCCAATTTCAATTCTTTGCCCAACTCAAGTATTGTCAACGGGTTTTTGGAATAATTCTAAATGTCGGTCAGCCAGTCCTACTGCTCGGCTACCGGCATTACTTTTATTGTCGAAGCCATATTAGCCGCATTAGTATTGTAATATTTCCTGCTCCGTCGAGTCGGGAGTGTTGACTGATCTTGACAGATTACAGTAATCCTACTTACTTGGATTATCATACAATCTTGTTCCTGAAGCCATTTTGATTTTTCTTAGAAGGCAAATAGGCCTGATGGAAAGCCATAACTTGGAATACTTTGATTATATTCTGTGGTATTTGTGATTGTAGACATTACATGTATTATTAGAGGAGTTATTATATTTTGCTATTATAAAAGTATATTTTCTAATAATTAGCAGTCGGTTCGATCGATCGGTTGATCATTTGATCTAATAATGCAATCACAATTCAATGACATATAAATTATACGACAGAATGCTAATATAGATAAAACTACAGGGCTTCCTCTAATCCTGTCTAGTATTGCATTTTCTTAGCGCAATAACAGGTAGAGGCCAAGATGTTCAGGGTCAATTGCCCTGGTAAACTGCACTTTATGAACCCGCGCGATGACTTAATTTTATTCCCTATTCGAGGTAGATTCGCCTACCGCCTATTTTTGACGTAAGAATTCATATGTCACCTTGTACAGCATCCATGGCAAGAAAGGAGTGGTCTATTCTTATTCCGGAATTCACACGGCTGTGTGATTTTTTTTTTGTTGCGTTGTTGTTTTGTTGCCGTGGCTT
Organism: Apomyelois bistriatella; assembly: GCA_947044815.1. Classification (NCBI taxonomy): domain Eukaryota; kingdom Metazoa; phylum Arthropoda; class Insecta; order Lepidoptera; family Pyralidae; genus Apomyelois; species Apomyelois bistriatella. The sequence goes on from OX345705.1 coordinate 5,142,495, forward strand.
CTATTCTATTCATTAAGAAAACGAGATAATAAACAAGGAAATAACATATTAACTTATTAACAACGAACAGAAAAAACCTTTCCCATCAAAATACACCATGTCTTATAGAACTTACTACCTTTTGTGTTACAAACTTTAATGCTTTTTTTATTTACAGTCAAAGCAAATGCCGAGCTTTTTCTCGAAAACTCTTTTGATTTATATTTATAAGTAACCTTAAGATTATTTTCAAGTACGCTTTTGTCACCGTGGTCAGATACCAGTATTTACGATAAGTACGTAGGAACTTTTATTACCAACCAAAAGTAACAGAAGACAAATATCCAGTTTTTTTTTATAACCCTATAGCACGGCATGGGCTAAGTCACATTAGCATTGTGTAATTTCCTGCTCGAAGGATAAAGATAGGTACCGACGGTCCGTAGATTATCTTTATCCTTATGTTGTTATTAACTTGAGTTAAAAACATCTCCTGTTTCTATACAATAGTTCGCAGAAATCGTAAACAAAAACAAACAACTTCAGGGCTCCTAATAAAATAAACATAGATATTTTAAGAGTGCCAACTTTCTTACCCTTACCACCGTAGAAGTTTTGATGTATCACTAACGTTATTTATATTAAAGCAATTTATAATAAAGAAAATTACACAGTCCAAATTTATTTGATGCTTTTGTTATGTTGACTTTATTTTTTTATAGGTATGTTAGGAATAAGAGCTTCGTTGCACCGCAATTATAGCAAATATTTTATTTTGTAGGTAGGTACCAAAATATTAATATCAGGCTTTGTTGACCACGATAGATACTTCCAAGGAACAAGAAAGTTAAGAACCATAGAAATAATGGTCTCGGTAAATATTTTGAAAAACAGTGCATGCTTACGTAGAGTAATCTTCAGAAAATTTTGTATTTACCATTTTAATTAGCCGTATGTTTGTTTTATATTGGCTCAAGTGTTCACTGTAGTATCCGAATATTCGGTTTTGTTTTTGGTTTCGGTCGAATTTCGGCAAAAGGAACTAGTTTCGGTTTCGGCGGCAAATTTGCCGAAACTACCACAGAAACTGAAACTGCATTCGGGAGTTCTCGTGCTATATTCATTCTTCATCAAAGCGACGCCGAAGACATTTCGCTGCTTCTGCGTTCTTGAGCGTGTGGCTGGCTTGTGTTTACAGTTCAAAGGAAAGTAAGGTTAAGTAGTTGTAATCATATCAATGGTGCAAACGAAACTAATTAGTCTCATCTGCACCATTGATGGTGCGGGTCAATGGTGCATACGGTACGACGGGGATTTATTGTTGTGAGATTTATATAATTTATTTTGAATTCGGTAAATTTTATCACGTGATTAGAATAGATAGTAAATATCAAAAAATAATTTGATTGGAGTAATAAACTAACTATTAGATATAGTAGAGTCAAATTTGACATATATAAACAAACATTAGTAAGGTTAGGTTAGTATGATTTTTGTAGAAAGTGTAAATGGTTGAGAATAAATCATTTATATATCTATCTATCAATTAATAATTAAATTAATAGGTACTTACCTAGGTATCCGTAATAATAATATTTCTTTATTTTCCTTAAAAACATAATCCATATATGGAAGTTTTGGATTCGGCCGAAACTGAAAACGTTGCCGAAATTCGGTTTTGATTTCAGCCGTAAAACCAGTTTCAGTTAGACACTATTTCACTATTAAGACATTCAAGTTGAGTGTCTGTCACAGTGTAATTAATGTTGACAGACTACATTTTGTTCCTATTAAGATCTGAGATTAAGATTGATTGTTTATGTTCATCTGCTTTTGTAGCGCTGAAAACTAATAGGTACTGGTTGTGACGGCTATTATTGAGTAAATTTCTTTTATCCTAAGACATTTAAGATCATTGGTTTTCTATGTAATCAACGCCTGAATCCAAAGTATAACTTGAAATGTGTATAGGATATTTTCTTTAAACTCTTGACTTAATTAGGTAAACTTTAGAGATATTAAATAGAAGAATTTACAAAATGATGAAAGGGACGGCAACATGCTCATGTTGCGGGCGTTCAGGGGCTTCGGTAATCACTTGCCATCAGGCCAATCATATGCATTTTTAACTACTATATTACAATAAGAAGAAATTATGACATAGTTTATCCTATTCGATTAAAGATAGATTTAAATATTTAAATAGCTCATTGACTGTGATTTACAATAGAGTTAAATCCAATGAGCACTTACTATACATACATAACAACTAAGAATGTATTGATATTATAAAAACTTGCGTGTAAAGTGAAAACTGTAGATAGATACATAACAAAAGAAAAAAGCCTAAAGCCTACAATCTAATACAAAAATAATTCGTGTTTCATGTTAGAAGACGATTGCACGGAGGCGATGGTCGTGGGTGGTCTGGTCACCATAATGATCGCTGATGATGGTGTAATTATGGCCCAAACCGAATAGTTTCCTCGTGGCCCCACGATTTGATACACTGTGTGTGGCACGTGCCCGAAATGGCGTTTATATACGATAACCGTGACACCACACCACGTGGCATTGTTGTTTCATAAAGTCTATTTTGCTATCGATAGTTAGCAATAGGCATCCAAATGGTTTCACAACCAAGGATGGCGTATACATTGCGAAGTGAAAAAGAAAGAATAAGAAAGTAAACCTCAGAGTAGGCTCTGAAGCAGCCAGCTTAAGATACAACAATAGGCTAGGATGAGAGAGAAAGACTTTAATACCGGTAGAGAATCAATTTTGAGAAAAGGTTATCAATTTATGTACATTTAAATGAAAGTGGCATAATATGACAAGACAACCATAATATTTGTTTGATTATAATTCATACCTTGCAATCTGGATTCTCTTTTAAAAACTTACTTAAAGCTTTATACATACCCATTAAAAACTTAAAAGTAGAATAAAGTTACTTAAGTTTAATTAAAGTAAGTATAAAGGTATAATATCATACCTAAAAGAAACAGATCGGCATTTCAAGTTATACAAAAATGAGCATCGTATTTCATAAACAAATTATATCATTATTTCTTGTATACAGATAATTACAATAAAATATCATCACAGCAGCAATACTTAACTTGAGAGAGAGAAATATATCGTGGAATTGCTTGTTGCGGATGTTTTGGGCGAGTGCGGACAGGTCGTGCGGCGTGCATGCTAGAGGCGTGGAGCGTCGTGACGTCCATTCTATTAGGGTTTTCACTACCTACTTATTATGTTACAGAAATACTTTCTAGTGCATTAGCTTCGATTATATCTAACTGTAAAATCACCTCTACTAAGGCAATATTATAAATGATAAAGTAACTCTGTCTGTCTTCATTTGGTATAAATAGAGATATATCAAGTTGAGAGGGAAAGAGCGCAGTCAGTAACAATCAACAGTCGAGCAGTTCCGCGGACAACAATAGATGATAATGCTACATTAAAGTGGCATCAAAAAATACCACTTTGCCTCTTTCCGTCTTCTTCCCGTGAATGAAAATAAAAAATATCTGAGACACGAACCTAGGTCCAAATTTCTTAGTACACACCTGTCAATACTTGACAATAACGTTAGGCAAGTATCAAGTTTAAGTTTTTAAAGATATTAGAGATGCTCATACTCACCCTCAGGAAGGCTACATGTATATTTGAATAATTTAAATCATGTGGTGGTGGGATTTATCTAAATAAACAATTGACTATGTCATAATTCTTTCTCCAAAAAGCAAAAACTGACTTCCATTTGTTTACTAGGCCCGAACACGAGAGATAGTTTACAAAAGAACTTGGACACCTTGGTATGACTCCACGAGTGGCAGCCCTAGCTTCGCTCCGAGCGCGGTGGTCTGAGATGACTTCATTTGGCCTCACAGTACATGGGTACTTGCACTGTTTACGTCCGCGAAATAAACACTACGTAATTGCCGGGGCATTATTTTGTTCTCCATGGTAATGCCGATGGGCTTCTGTGAAAATTTCTACAAAGTTAAAAGAGTAAAGTTACAAATCTATCTATCTTATATAGCGGTTATATAACGGCTATGATAACCTTATAAATGACGTTTTCTAACTTAGAACTTCCGAATTATACCTTTGACAAAGGTAGAACTGTTATAACAATTTTGTGCTAACCTAAAAAACAAAGAACGAAAAAGAAGAGAAACGACCAATTACTTAATTTTAATATAATAAATTTCCTACTTTCACGTAAATATTTTCCTTTGTTTTTGTACAATGAACCTACTCAAAGAATAGTAAATATTCTTTGAATCAGCTAATTTCATGAATATGCTGCCATAATAAATTACCATGGATGTAAATAATATATAATTATATATTGTCCTCTCTCATCTTAGCACTTTCCCGGTTGTTTCTTCAGTTGGCTGCTTCGGAGCCCAGGGTCCGCTATGATGAAGTCACATATTTTCAGACTAAGTGTTAATTGGAGTTTGTGCAGTTAAGCCTTGCAGAGTTAGTTGTAGTACCTTGTAGAGTTAGTTAGTTAGGGTGTGTAGAGTTGGTTGAGCTTGACTCTACATAATATCTAATAACTTTTTCGATGCGAGGCATATGGCAAGACCATGTTATAATTTACATGGAAATGTTTTTGGTGAGATTAATGCTTACTTTCAAACTTATAAAATGTTAAGGTATATGATACGAACACAATCAAATTTTAGCAACACAATCAAATAGTCTAATTAAAAATATATCTGATATTCAAGATCTAATACTAAATAAACAAATAAATATAAAAATGCGATGAAAATGCCGTGACTACAAATTAGACAACAGTCCAATTTAAGAATTCCCCATAGCTATCTCATCATTATATTTCACAGCGAAATATGCGTTCGAATTGTGTGGGTTTTTGTCTAGCGTTGAGCTAAGGCGGCTAATGGTCATCTTTACTTGAAGTGGTTATAATTAAGGTTACGTAAGACATACGTGGAAATATGGCTGTTGTAATTGGGACCACCCAGGGGCGGACGCAGGCTCACGTGCTGGAAATATGTTGAAGCGAATCCAGTGATCTGATTAGACATTTGTCGTACAGAAGTACGTAGACAGGGTTGGACAAAAATATCAAGTCTGAAATAGGTAGGAAAAATCTAATTTTTTTAGAACTAGAGCCATTGACTAATTCTTGAAACACCTGTAATTATATTATTTGAAGATGTGGAAGTAGTTAGTTGTTGCTATCAACTTAGCATCAACAGTAATTAAAAAATACTCACCTGAATATTTTAGATGTTGTTATTTTGCTCTCATCCAAATAGTTATTATTTAAATAAACTTGAATAAAAAGATGCAACTGCAAAGAAAGTAACAGCAAGGCACTAGTGTTTATGCAGAGCTAGTTCTTGAAAATCGCTAAGTTTTCTCACGGTTCTACTGCATCTGTGGCGGAACAGGCGGATAATCCCTCTTCGAAAAAATATACTTGAACATGAGCAGCTAATCTCTGCTCTCTTTAGTGATACAAATTAAGAGGACCCTCGACAGTCCTTGCATGAGTTAAGAGGCCGGGCTGATGGGCTGTACGTGATAATTTTGGCAAAACTAGATCCGCGCCCATGGGAACGGATGTGCTAACTTGCGTAACACCGCTGGGGGTATTGGCAGCAAAAAATGTTTTATCTGAAACCAGTTTATGTACATACTTATGTAACGTCAAATAAATTATGTACTTACTTCAAAAACGCAAGCTATTCAGGATTTATACTTTGGTATTTGGTAATTATTAGTATATTAAATTGGTAAGATGTATCTCATTTATGAACGTGCAAGAGTGTCGAATGACTTGTAGAATGATTTTAATGTGGTCTAGGCTACTCGTTTAAGCAGGTTAAATCTACAGAGAAAATGTTAGGCTTCTTAGTTAGCCAAATTTCAATATAAACTTTCATCTGATAAGGTGTAATATCACACTAATATACAAAGACGAAAGATTTGTATTTTTGTTTTGTAATGAATAACTATATTATTCTTTCCCCATTATAATGCTACATTGCTGAGTAACATAAGCTTTGGTATATGCAGATACGTGCGAGGAAAACCGCAAAATACAGCTAGTTGATAATAATTTAACAAGCGTGAAATAAAATAACGATATATCTTAAGCTGTTTTTTTTATTTAATTCACCCAAAAAACATTAGGTATTCATTCTTTTATGATTTGAACTCTATGATATTTCATTGACTAGGAAATTGCGACGGTTAGTACAAAATTTGCATATAGCCACAGCAAATGGCTAAACCACAAATAGCCATCCTTGCCGTCATCTCATCTCAAACTGAGTATATATAGTAAAACAAGTAGTTTAATTCTCTTACTGTCTTAACTTCTTTCCACTTTCAGAGGTCTAAATAATTTATCTAATAATGACTTACATATAGTTATATCATTTTCATTTCAAGAAGCCTACTATTCTACACACGCCTCGTATATAAATCGCCATACTAAAGTCTTGTAACTTTCTGCGACTTTAATGGGTCGTCTTATTAATTGATTATCCCGTGCATAAATATCATAAGTACTTCGACTAGTATATATTAAATCTATGGTCCGGGCCATAGATTATATGGTCCCGCGCATATCCCACTCTGCGCTTGCCAGTACGTGGTCAACATTTTAAAATATAAGTGTTAAGGTATCAACTGATACTTTCCCTTTACGATCTCAAAAAGCATAGCCCATAGCATGTTGAGTTGAGCGTGTACCTTGAGCCTTCATAATTATAAGACCCAAGTACTTCATACTATTATCAATTCTGTACACATATAAATTTTAAGTATAATATTATAACTAATACTAAAGTAAAGGCGTACAGGGTTTTATTCTATAAATAAAATTACTAAAGTTTATTTAACGATATTTATTACGAACAAATCTTAATTTGTAGGCGTAATGGAATTTAACGATAGCGTAAAAAAAAGGCACTGTTTGTTATATTTTCACATGTTCTAAAATAATAGCTATATTAATAACTAGCGACCCGCCCCGGCTTCGCACGGGTGGACATTTATTTTTTAAGTTCTCTGAAAAAAAAAAATTATTTTGTATGTATGTTTTTATAGGTTTTTTATACGTGTAGTTTTTTATTGTGTATTCAGCAAGTCGCTGTGCGCGTTCGGCACTCGATTGGCGTTGGTGTACCTGTGATGTTCTCGCAGTCTGCTCCGCCAGGCGAAGTGAACGTTCATCGCTAGATTCCCTTGCGCTTGCTCGTGACAGTCTGTCTCTATTTCCAGCAAGGCGCTGTGAACGTTCGGCGCTAGATTGTCGTTGGTGTACCTGCGACGATCTTACATTCTGCTCCGCAAGGCGACGTGAACGTTCATCGCTGGTTTCTCTAGTGCGTGCTCGTGACAGTCTATCTCTATTTTCAGCAAGGCGCTGCGAACGTTCACCGCTAGATTCTCTTGCCCGCGACTGTGAAACGTATTCTCTTTGACTTGCGAGACGTTCAGAATTTTCTGAAGAAGATTCCCCATTGCGACGTATTTTTGCTAATCTCACTTGGGAACTACTTTCAGATAGCTGCGATCGTTTCTTTTTAGGCATGTTGTTTATCTTGGGTTTATGTTAAAAAAACCCTACCTATCAGACGAAAATAAATACCAGTTTTTCGAAAATAATTCGAATTACTTTTTCTTTAATATTTGAGACGACTATAAAGCAAATATATTTAAGAAATATTGAATGAAAGTATTTTTATAAGTATTTTTGAAAAGAACTTTTGATAATGAGTACCTAAATAATTCCGAAATCAATTTTAATAAGTGCATTAATTCAGTAGATTGGGCCTCGTCCGCTGCCGACCGCGCGAATGAGCCGCGCGGCAACTTCCTTCATAGATGTGCACGGTTTCGCCGTGCGAATCGTCGACACATATCGGCCGGCAGCCATCATTCATTTTAATACCAATAACAATTTTAAATTCGTAATATCTTTTGAATGAATTGTCCGATTGGAATAAAATAAAAAGTTATTTATAGCTATTGAAACAATCTTGCTCAATAATAGTTTATTTGGATAAGGATTAGTATTTGACGATAATATGATCAATAAACATAGGCTAATAAATTTAATTACTTTTATTCTATGGAAAAGTGGTTATAATGGCTAAAATATAAATGTTTGGTTTATACTATCGCGGACTTTTTTGTAGGCATTATTGAGTTCTACAACTTTTCTATAGAAGTCAACCATACATCTCTGACCATTTAGGCAGCGTTCGCGAGAATCGTTAACGTACGGCAGGTTTTTCGTCGACTTACTACACAATTTTCACTACCACGAAAAATCCTATCTTTTTTCCGGGATAAAATATAGCCTATACGGATTCGGAAGAATCCCTCTAAGTAATGGTACAAGAAATTTTGAAATCGGTCCAGTAGTTTTTGAGCCTATTCAATACAAACATACAAAAATACAAAAATACAAAGGTTTCCTCTTTATAATATTAGTATAGATAGTATAGATAAAAACACGAATACTGACCTCGTGATTGCTCCAGCAGTTTGATTTACCTTTTTAACTTGCACTTTTATAATCGTACGAACATTCGTCCTCATCAACGGTTGAATATCGACCCACCTCCGACTACAACGAATTACATGAATGATTGAGTGAACTAATCGAATGCACGTTTGAATTTGTTCACTCGATCATTAAAAGTACTTTTTAATTTGATAAAAATAAATATAAATTTAAGAAATAACTAATATTATAATAAAAAAACTACATTAATAAATTATGACGCTTACATCTCGGCCATCCTGCTGAAGCAAGTCTCTTTGCGATTGTTAATTATGTTTATAAATATAATTAATAACAATAATAACAGAAACTCAAACTACTTATATTGATCATATTCATGGATCAGTACACTACTTTAAATTGTATTTTTTTTTATTTTAGGAGTAATACATGTATCAAGAATTCTATCATAGAAAAATTAACGTCATTTTATAATTATTATATTATAATTTTATAATACTTACAGTGAAAAATTATATTATGATATAATACTAGTACAATGTTTCTTGTTTCAAATCCCTAAGTCAATTTAGAGATTAAACAATAATATAATATATGTGAAGATAATAAATTGAATCATCTTATTTCAACTCTCTTTTAATTTGGTATCGATATCATTTAATATTATCTAAATTAGTAAACTATAACAATACATTTCATAAACTTATTCGAGTATTCTTATTTTGACAAAAGTAAAATACAGTTTGTTATAAATAGATAGATTAATAGATCAACTTAAGTATTGGGAAATGTGACGATTATACCAGCTGTTAAATTATTCCTCTTGTGTAGTATCATCATTATCAGAATCTGAACTACCAAAGTTCTTATCGAAGCTAAGCCAAGGTTTTATCTTGTCGATTGCAATAGTATTCTCATAGCGGCGACTACCCTTCTTGTGCGTAAGAGGGGTGTCCTCCACTATATAGCGGTCGTTAGGCAAGACTTTTAAGACTCTGTAAGGTCCTCGATATTTGGCGACTAATTTTTTTTGATTTACCATCGCTAGGAACCTCTCTTTTTACGCTAACCAAGTCCCCCTCTGAGAAAGTTACATTTGTAATACGTTTACTGTCATATCTAAGTTTGTCTTTAGCCTGTTGGTTAGATATACGTATACCTGCTTCATGTCTGACTTCGCCAATATTTTCGGATGGTATTGGTACTGATACTTCATCGATGATTTCGCTAAGAATGTTCTCAGTGGTACTTTTAATGCGAATACCAAACAGAAGTTCAGAGGGACTTTTTCCGGTGGTTTTATGTATGGTGGTATTTAAACCAATCTGGATATCTGGCACGTACTCATCCCAACATTTATCATCCTGACCATGACACTTAGTGGATAGCGCATCCAAGATGCTTCTATTGAACCTCTCCACTTGCCCGTTAGCGCGCGGCGTGGCTACAGCATTGAGAATGTGTTTGATGCCTACCGATTTAACAAAAGCGCGGAAGTTATGACTAGTGAAGGAAGTTCCCTGATCTGTGATTAACCTAACGGGAGTGCCAAAGTAACTTATGTGCTCGCGTAAAACTCTAATCGTAGTTGAACTCTTTGTATTTTTGACAGGTTTAATGTTTATGAATTTTGTAAAACCATCAATTATCACCAATAAATACATATTACCTCTTTTACTGCGCACAAACGGTCCCAAATGATCCGCATGAATGGTGTGAAAAGGAATTTCTTCTTTTTGGATGGGGTGTAATTCGCCTTGTTGCTTACTAGCACCACTTTTATGATGCGCGCACTCTAAGCAGGACCGAACATATTTTTTGACAAAGCGCCTCATTTTTGGGAACCAGAAAGATTGTTGTATTCGGTGAAGTGTTTTATCGAACCCGAAATGGCCAACATCGTCGTGGTTCATTTTAACGACTTGCCAGCGAACACCTTTAGGAACGAGCCAACGCATACTTCCTTCACCCTCTGTTGCTATTATTCGGTAAACCTTGCCATCTTTAAGTTTATAGTTTTTAACCACATCCACGACCTGCTCAGAACCCGGATCACTTAAAATTTCTTTAATTCTAGCTACTTCCTCATCACTAGACTGGACGGTGGCTATCCAATCTTCTGGTGCAGCCGAGAGTACATCAAGTATATTATGCTCTTCAGCGATAGCGTTACCTACAGGGTTCCTACTCAAGGCATCTGCATGCGTCATACTAGCCCCTGGACGATATTCGATCTCACAATCGAATTCCGTGTTGTATCCACCATCTGCCAATACGCGGTATTAAATCTCGCTTTGTAAGCGTTGTTCGTAACGCATTGCAGTCTGTGAATATTTTAAATGGTATTCCCAAGAGATAAACGCGAAATCGACTTAAGGACGCTACGACAGCTAAGGTTTCTAATTCGAAAGAGTGTAGCCGTTGCTCATCAGGTGTAGTTTTGCGGCTAAAATAAGATACCGGCTTAAATAATCCTTCATCAGATTTTTGTAACAAAATCCCCGCGACTCCGTGTTTTGACGCGTCGGTGTGTAATTGTGTCTCACGTTTTGGATCGTATAGGGTTAAAATAGGCCTTGAAACTAATTTCTCTTTTATGGTTTTAAACGAGTCGTCCTGTTCCTTCGTCCATTTCCACACACAGTCCTTTTTTAAAAGATCTGTTAGGGGTTTACAAATGACTGCAAAGTTCCGGACGAACCTCCTAAAGAAACTAGCCAATCCTATAAACTGTCTCAGTTCGTGTTGATTGGACGGGGTCGGGAATTTGCTTACAGCTTCTGATTTTCGCATTCCAGGCTTAACACCCTCGGAACTGACTTCAAATCCCAGAAAATCTATCTCATTGAAGAAGAAGTTGCACTTTGCTAGCTTTAAAGTTAATCCCCCTTTTCTGAGGAGTCCTAAAACTTCCTCGAGCCTAAATAACCCTTCTTCAAATGAGCGCGACGGAATCAGGATGTCATCCATGTAGATTAGAGCGTATTTTATTTTTGCGTCCGAAAGTATTTTATTTATCGTTCTTTGAAATACTGACGGAGCATTTACTAATCCGAATGGCATACGAGTATATTCGTATTGCCCGTCGGGTGTAATGAACGCGGTTCTCTCTTGAGAAGATGTCGAAATCGGAATCTGGTAGTACCCTGATGCGAGGTCAAGTGATGTAAATAAACTGTTACCGGACAACAGATCTAATTGATCCTCAACACGAGGGAGAGGATAGTGGTCCTTTTTCGTTCGTTTGTTTAACGCCCGATAGTCCACGCAGAGTCTTTTTTCCCCGGTTTTCTTTTTGACCAAGACGATAGGGCTGGCATACGGCGACGAAGACTCTCGTACGATACCTGCCTGCAGCATTTCATCCACCATGTCGCGTACAAGAGCTCGTTCTGTCAATGACATACGATACGGTCGATAAACTACCGGTTCATTGTTTTCGACTTCTATCACCATTTCCCCCGCGGTCGTAAGCCCTAAATCATTTAAACCAGATGAAAAACATTCACTGTATTTAGATAGAAGATTTTGTAACTGCATACGTTGTTCACTGGATATAGCTGGCCCACTATTAATTTTATTGTCCACCTCATTTTCAAAAACAACGGCAGATATATCATTGGCTGTAACAATACGCAAACTCCGAGTTAGTAGCGTGTCCTTTTTAAAATGTAAGTCTTGTTCACATGCATTTAATATGACTATTCGACCTAATCCTGCTCTAATTCTATACTCCCCAGGGAATAAATAATATTCTTGTTCAACGGGACCCCTCATTGAACCGTTAACGTACACACTTCCATCAGTTCCATCAGATGAAACCACTGGAATTGTACCGAACTCCTGTGATTTAAGTGTTACATTTTCTTGAACTCGCAAACCTAGTTTATCAGATTTCTCAAAAATCAATTGACCAGGCGTTTTAATAATAGTTATCTTTGGTAATTCTGTAAATGTATGTCCCAAAAGTATCGGATATTTTAGGACATGATCTTCGACTACAAGTACTTCAATATTTTCTTTTATACCCTGTATAGTCACATCAACTCTAGATCTACCCAGTGGTGTCACATGATGACCCCCTATGGCTCTCAACAAAGGTAAGTTATCAGTTTCCATGCGTAAATTTAATTTGTTTGCTTCTTGTTTTCTAATTAAAGTACACTGACTGCCTAAATCGACATGGCAGAGAAGTTTGGTATCATTGACCAGCACATCAAAAACATATTTGGAATTAGTCCTTTCTAGAGTAGAGTTAAGTTCAGACACCTCCTTCTCTTCCTTAGCGGCCGTTTGATTTGTATCTGATGCATTACGTTTGCTCGACCTACAAACAATACTCATGTGACCTAATCTACCGCAATTAGAACACTTAGTAGGGGGTTTCTGACATTTAAAACTTTTGTGACCTTCCTCATTGCAATTATGACAGACTATTTTCTTAAGAGTATCAGGGCGCCTATTAGTAGATGACGTCGTGCCAATACTCCTTTTTTCCTGTTTCGTCCTGTCACCTAAATCTCTGCTGGATCCTGCCTTAACCGTTTTTAAATACATGAGTGCCTCTTCAGGCTCACGAAATTGAGCAGCTTGGGCTCCTACCCTCACCGCCCGATCCTCTATACCATGTAATATGCAATCGACAGCTTTTCGACCTTTAATATTACACCGATTAAGTAAATTCATCTTTTCGTAAAAATAACATTCTAAAGATTCGCCATACCGTGCTTTTTTAGCTAGCATAATCGTCAATAATTCTGCATAATCCTCGCGGCAAGGAAACGATTCTATAAGCTTCCTTTTCCACTCATTCCAAGAGTATAGGACTGTGCTGAGACCCTGATACCAGGACTTAGCAATTCCGGTAAGCTTAGGGAGTGCAAAATGAACAATCTCTTTCTCTTTCCATCCATAAATCTCAGCACACTCCTCCACTTTGGTAAGCCAAGTCAAGATAGTTTGGTCCTTGGACATAGGGTCAAACTCAGGGATAACATTATTAAGAGAAAGTTTAGATGAGGATTGGTTTTTCACATCTCTTAAAATATCTAAAAATTTATTTAACATATTATGAGTATTATTTGAATCATCCTTAAGTTTATCATAATTATCTCTATTACTATGTAACTCTGTTTGACGTTTATGAACGCGTGGGGAAGGAGAGTATAATCTCGTTCGTTTACTTCTAAGAAAATCGTATTCATCCGAATCGCTACTATAAGGATTCCTCTCATTCCCACCACGTCGGTTCCGCTCTCGGCGACTGCGCGGAGTCTTGCGACACCGAGAGTATCTATCGTAAGATCTTAAAGAGTCCCGCGAACGACTACGCTCACTTTGTTGTCGTCTAGAATCTTCGCGTAGTCTACGATGTACCCGCGCTTCTTCTTCAAGACGAGTTCGACTACGGCTACGAGGCTTACGTTCAGATGAGGCAGACTGGCGATATCGCCTTAAAGTATGATTAGCAGAGCGTTGTCGGCGAGACTCCCCGCCATGATGGCGTTGCCTCGTCGGCTCCCCGCTGGGACTTAATGATTCACGGATTCTTATGCGTGACTGTCTCTTATTCGGGGATTCGCAATGCTCATAATTATCGTAAGAATTGCGGCTTTGCCTACCTTTCTGGCTCCCTTCCGCAATTCTACCTGGCTCCTGCGTGATCTGTCCCTGATTAGTGTAGTCATTAGCATCATCAACGTCTGCACTGTCATTTACTACGACGCTACTGGCAGGATCTCGTCCAGCAGCCGCCGATTCTTTAACAGCGGACTCCATCACTAAAACTTGCAGAAAGTAATAGTTAATTTCGCGTTATGATATTATTATTCAGCATTGTTATATTAGTAATCAAAATAGTAGTTATTAGTTTTAATAAAATATTATTATGATTATATTTTTCGTATAATAAAATGTTAAACAAAACTTTAGTCGATAAAACAAGGAAATAAGTGTTGTGCTTTCTTCATTACTAAAGTATGTTCGAATCGAAGTTGTAAAAACACAAAAATATTTAATGATTGCAAAGATAAAGACCGGTTTTTTTTTTATGTCATATAATCGGTGAAAATAAGTTCAGTAACCTTTTACTTGGGTACGTTTGAATTACAGGTGTAAAAACACAAAAAGTCTTATGATTGCAAAGATGAGGACGAATTACGTCACTAAGTTTATTTCATAAATGCGAGGAAATAAAATGGAAAAAAAAAGAAATAAATGCAGTCGATCTTTCTTTACCAAGGTATAGTTAGATTAGTAATGTACAAAGAATGATGGCGAAATTTGTACGAATAAAAATTTAAATATAGAGAACTTAAAGTAAATCGCATTAGTAAGTATACTTCAATAGTAACATGTTTACCACCTCAAAAAAAAATTGTACCCCGGGGTTTTTTTAATATTCCATTTTATAAAAGTCGACCTTTAATTTCGTTTTCATTCGCCATTTTTAACGCAACTGAAACATTATGTCACCCTGACAGTTGTTAGCAATGTCAAAGCGATATTGACAGTTCATTATGATAGGTTAGATTCATCGATTTAGTACCTGGGGGGCTATACCATCTCTTAAAACCATGCAAGATCCAGTGAGTGAATGAGATGTCGCTTTACATGATGTATTGCGCTGTCCCGCTTACTCACTGGATCTTGCGTGGTTTAAAGAGATGGTAGTAAGCCACCTGAGGGGGTTACCATCAACTTTTTAAGTAGCAGGCTCACTATCAAATGGTTTACTACCATCTCTTAAAACCATACAAGAACGAGTGAGTAGGCGAGACAGAGTAACACAGTAAGACGTCATCTCCTTTCATCATGTATTACGCTATAAGAGATGGTGCCTTCCACCATCTCTAATAACCATGCAAGAATGACTGAGTAAGGGAGATGTCGCCTTACATCATGTATTGCGCTGTCTCACAGATGGTGGTAACCCTGGAATGTGTTCTTGAGCCACCAATTTATGTAACAAATGCCCTTATTTTTTGTATATCTTTCGTACAAATTCTACTACTTAAAATGAATATTTTTCTTAATAGGTACAAAAAATAAATAATTTCACTGTTAGTTTGGTGTAAGATTTTGTTTGGCGTCGAAATGGCCAAACAAAGAAAAAATTACCACGTTGACAGAAACAAAAATATAAAAAATATCGTTGGTCCTTTTCTTACTCATGGACTTCCCTATTTCGCCATCTCACTTTTTCACCAAGTAAAAATTAATTGCTTAATCACAGGTACTACTTAATCTATGAACCTACCATGAACTGTCAATACCGTTTTGACAATGCTAACAACTGTCAGGATGACATAATGTTTCAGTTGCGACAATAATGGCGAATGAAAACGAAGCTAAAGGTCGACTTTAAAAAAATTAAATATTAAAAAAACCCCGGGGTTTAAAATTTTTTTGTGGTGGTAAACATGTTACTAGTTATGTATCCTTACTAATTCGATTTATTTTATGTTATCTGTATTTCAATTTTTTATTCGTACAAACGATGTATGGAGTTTCGCCATGACTCTTTAAAAACATCCACAGATCGCAAAGTTATACGTGGATGTAATACTGAACTCATAACTTTTCCACTTACTTTTGAGAAAATAATCGTCAAATTCCATTTATTGTTATTTTTTTTCAATTCAAATTGTAACAGTTAATTAAAATAAACGTTAACTAAGTGTTATAGCTAAGTGAAATTGAAGATTAATAAAATGAAGAAAGGCCTTAAAGGACTAGTTTCCATGGCCGTAAAAATTTGTCGTAAAAACGTTAACAAAGTAATTGCAAAGAGAAGAAAAAAAAAACATGCCTGAGCATTTGGGCGGGATAAGCGAACAATATCTTAATTATTCACCCATCCCACTTCTGAACTAAAGGCGTACAGGGTTTTATTCTATAAATAAAATTACTAAAGTTTATTTAACGATATTTATTACGAACAAATCTTAATTTGTAGGCGTAATGGAATTTAACGATAGCGTAAAAAAAAGGCACTGTTTGTTATATTTTCACATGTTCTAAAATAATAGCTATATTAATAATAAAAACACGAATACTGACCTCGTGATTGCTCCAGCAGTTTGATTTACCTTTTTAACTTGCACTTTTATAATCGTACGAACATTCGTCCTCATCAACGGTTGAATATCGACCCACCTCCGACTACAACGAATTACATGAATGATTGAGTGAACTAATCGAATGCACGTTTGAATTTGTTCACTCGATCATTAAAAGTACTTTTTAATTTGATAAAAATAAATATAAATTTAAGAAATAACTAATATTATAATAAAAAAACTACATTAATAAATTATGACGCTTACAAAAGTTTTATTTGTATCTCCATATTGAGGAGAGAAAATTGGAAAATACAGAGTTTAAGTTTATACTTATTTTGTTATGAGGATTCGTAATATTCTTTACTAGAATATTATGTCATACAAAAACCTATAATCATAGGTTTACAAAATAAAACAATCACTATTTAGAAAACAGATATTTATTGCAATTTTGTAAAATAAATACAACTACAATCCTTAAAATAACTTTATAAAAACGAAACAAATGTAACAATTTTTACAGTGTCGATAATGCCTATAAATTTCAATAAATTATTACATTAATGCTAAAACTAAGAATACTTTGTACGAGTTTTTTTCCTAATACAAATTAATCTAGGCTACACGCCACTTAACATTATTTACATTTAGAATAAATTTAATAATCTCACTTTGGTAAACTGTGGTTAATATGTTCGTAAAACCTGTAAACTTATAAAATATAACTTATTTAAAATAAAACTTTATCTTTATTCATAATGAATGCTTAACATTAAATGTACGAATGTGAATTTTAACAAAATGCAGGGTTCAATGCTTATTGGCACTAGGTTGAATTGATGTTTTACATAACCCTCACTCTTACCCTCAATTAAGGTAACATACAAAACAAACGTACTTATTCATTTAACTATTATTTTTTACAAAGGACAGCAGATACCTAAATGTTTAAAAAATTCATAGAATCAATTGAAATTAATATTTATACAGACTCCTTATACGACCTGTGTAATAATGCGTAGCCTCAGTAATGCATAATTCCCTAGATTTTACACAAAATAATTATAAGAACAGTTTTTATAATGGTTGTTTAACTACTATATCAACAGAAAATGTGGCAATTTTACATTTTGTCAAACATAATAAAAATATGTTTAATACTCGTAATTTGATATAAAATAACGCTATAAAGTTTGCAGAACGGAAGGCTCAATAATAACTCGCATTATAAAAAATATAAAAATATTTTAGGTTTATTATTTTAGTCATGTTTTCGATTTAAACACCTATGTATAGAAAAAAATATTATTTTCAGCCAAAGAGAAATTTAGCCAAAGCTCCTCATTTATAGGACATTACTGTTCCTGAATTGCTAATACATTACGTGTTTTATAGCGCTATAAAATCAACATTACGAGAGGTTCATTCATATTCTCGGCAATGCTCCATGCTATGCCACATTATGCATGCGGTATGAAGTGCGACGAAACATTAGTAAGAAAGGTTGCCAGATGAATTGCTAATGAGAGCATTTTGATGATCTATTATTTCTAAGTCAGGGTATAATTATTCATGAAATGTAAAAGACCATAAATGTAAAACAATTTACGGTTCTAATAGTTTAATTTTAAAACATAAAAGTTTAAAATGAGCCGAAAATATTACGAGTTCGTGTGTGTATTAGGTACCTAGTGTTTAATACGGTTTTTTTTAACCGACTTCAAGAACGAATTCGTTAACTACCCATCCGTTGTTCAGAATATTGAATACATGGCACCAACATCAAATTTATAAAAATGTTTGATTATGAATAAAACATGTTTAATAAACAACTTATTTTCTTTTTGTTTGAGTTATATATAACTCATCCAAAAAGAAAATAAGTAGGTATACCTAAAAATAGCGTTATTTGAAGTCGGTTCCGATTTTTCTGAAGACAACTATAGCTAATTAAGTAGTTTTCAGCGTTAGGCACAATTGGATACAAAGCAACTTGATTGCGAGTAGATTTTGTTTTTGTCCAGCCTATTAAAGATAATGCGTCGGGTTCCTAAAAGTTTCTTTAACAGTCAAATGCTATATAACTGCCATATATATTCAAAAGTATATGGTAGTTAAGTTAGAGACATACACATACTTGTCAAGGGAGATTTCAATAAATATTAAAATGCTACAGTCATATCCAATTATAAAGAGGAATAAAAATTCTAAAATGACGGAAGTAGGTTTAACACGAAGTTCCAAAATAAGAGAAAACATCGGCGGCGGGCCGACCACTCTAGAAACACTTGATACGAAACAGCTACGTAGTGCTCTTGTTTATTTGATAACAGTTCGCACGCCCACCTATTGCTAGAACCGGTTCAAACACACGGCAAAGCAAAATTGTTGTTCAATTCTTTACAAATGTTGTTAAAAATTGTTGTTTTCAATGTAAAATGTAAGTATTTGGCATGTATTTGGACATTTCGATTATAAGTTTGTTAACTTACTAACTTTCCGCATACTTCAAAACTAATTTAATAACTTCCTGAATTTGATTAAAAAATATACTGTCGTTTCTTTTGAGAGTTAATTTAAATTAAACTATGAACTGAAAAGCTTATAGGAAGGTTAGATTATGTTCTCTAGGTACGCGTCGTTAATAATTCTTATTTTTCAAAGTCGAAGTCTTTATACGAATTCTATATTTTTCGAATGCCTCATAAAACCACAAAACATTTAAAATTTCCCTGGCTGAAATAAAATCATAATTTCAAATCTGATTCTCTTTCATATGATTATTAATGTTCCAAAAAAAAAAACAATGTTTAAAACGGATGCTGACAAAACGACGATGTTCGACGTGACGTTAGCATCACCGCCAGTTTGTAACCCCTACATCACTGGAGAGTGGAGACGATTAGTGTCGCGCAGACACCGGAATTGGATACGACTGTGTCATTAGAACATCCACTTCCCTACCCCTGTCTCGTCATAACTTTAAAATAAGAACTCGTCAAGAGTTTAAATAAACTCTTTTGTACATTGTAAATTATTTATAAATTGTCAGTTGCCAGTGTTAGGAAATAATAGTGATTATAATGCTAAGGTAGTATATATATGGTGGTTTAGCGCCTGATTAGCCAATATTGACTTCGTCATCGATCCTATTTCGAAGTGTTACACAGTCAAGATAGATTGAAATGGAAAGAACTTCACCGACAAGAGCCTAGCTCTTAATTTATGATGATGATGAACAGTCAAGTAGTGCATGAACAACAAGTGGATCAGCCTTAGTAAAACCTGGCAGGATTTAAATTTACTAATTGTCACCAAGATAAGCCGCAATCAGATTGGTTGATGTGTATACTAGGATTATCTGGAAGTTAATGAACAGTCTGGAAATTGTAATCTTTTTGCATTTAATTTTCTTTGAGGCACTTAATAGATTGACGATTGGGCTTCAAATATGAATATGTAAATAATATACCTAAATAATAAAAAACTGAATAAAACGTTATACGTTAAAACGAACCACACAGATTTAGCTAAGGTCTTAAACTAATTTGCCTTGTACTTTAAAATACTGATGAAAGTTTACCAATATTGTACTCGTATGGTAATGATAAAATTAAAATGAGATTAAGAAGAGAAATAATAATGTGAGTCTGTTAATTAACTAACACTGAAGTTCAAATCTGGATAAAGTTCCTCTAACATTTATAGTATGTTCTAGTACATGAAACACATCTGGCATTGCACCTATAAGACCAAAATCGTTAATTGTATATGGTAAACATGGAACATAATCTGTCAATGTGACATGTATAGGAGCAGTCGTTAGATCAATCGGCGCAACGCTGCATCGGGAACAGGCCAGCATTTGTCACGGGACCACCGTGGCGGCCATATTTATAGCAGAGCCGTCACCGGGCGCAGCCGTGGGCGGCACACGAACCACACCGTACAACTTCACACACTTACAAAAACTTCTGCAACATTCGACCCTTGCATACCCTCATAGAACTTAACTATTCACATATTTACACAAAGTATTGTACTTCGACGCTATAAATTAAGACATAATACCTTCCCGTAAAGCCGAGCTTATATTCCGAAATAGGAGAACGGCTTGACAATAAAAGTATTTCAAAACTTACTTTACGAGCAGACCTCCAACTATGATAACGTGTAAGTCCAGTAACTTGTTACAACTAATAACCACGACACTGTGAGGGAAGAAGCTTTCGCTGTAACCACTTCAGGAACAGGTTCCTCTTTTACTTTCTTCTTCCCTTTGTACAAGTTGTGCTTAAAGCATAACCTAGCAAAGTTGCTCTGCATTTTAGCACAGTCATAATCTTCATTCCCGTCACACTTGCAAGACGTCAACGCTGCAGCTTTTTCTTGTTTTCTTAAGATGCCTATAGAATTGCGGCATCTCCGAGAACATTTTCTTCCCTCATACATAGACCAGCATAGTCTATGATAGTAGTCTAAGGCTGCCGCACACTGGGAGTCAGCAAGACAAATCAGCTGAGAGAGCCGGCATGATGACGTGGCATTGGCGGCTCCTCTCAAAACTTGAGTTCGACAAACTTCTATCCGATGTTTCGTCGCCTTGCAATACTCGTTGTCGCATTGGCACTGTAACAAGAAAAAAACAAAGTTTAATAAATTATCACACAACTCCGTTATTCCAATTTTATTTTACAGTAAACTATAAATGTTCAGAAAGTCATAAATTCCAGTAGTATGTTATAACTTTTCATGGTTATAAAACTTTTTACGATAATCAGAAATATTTCGGTCACTATGGACTTTTGTGAAATCACTACAATGTTATTTCCGTTACACAATCGATAATAATTTAAGTAGGATTAAGCAGAGTCACGAATATAAAATTGTTAATACATTTATGAATAAGAAGCATTTCAAATTTGCATAATCTATGGCGAATGGGCACATAATAATATTTAAATTGAAATTACTTAGGCAGTAATTGTATTTATCAGCATATTTATGTATTTGCTTGCGCCATAGTTATTCATAATAAGTATAAGACTGTATAATTTAAAAAAATACGTATCTCGCGTAACTTCTTTGGTTCATTCTTTAATAGCAAATCCTATAGATTTTAGCTGTAACTAATATGCTAATTCGTTACAGCGATGCTTTTTAAGGTCAACTTGGCTATGTAGGTTCAGCATGGAGATACGGGGCCGCCGTCTTACGCTTGTTTTTTGTGGCGGGGCAACACCTGCGCGGGCGCCGCTGCGGTAGGTCCCGAGACTCGATCAAGACGTCAAACCTCAAGGCTGTACGCGGCCGCTCCTTCGCCTTCCAATAGGGTTATCAATATGTCCAGATTTGACCTGGATTTATGAGAAGTTTGCATAACCGACCGGGTGGTTACCGCCTTAATAGTAGAACACCCCTCACTTCCCGATGGTGTCGTAAGAAATGACTAAGGGAAAAACGTAGGTCTCAATTGTCAACATTTTATTAATTTGAATGATAGAAGTTTGCAAGGTACAAAAATTCAAGCGATGTCACCTGCGTTATGAGCATTCTAACCACATATAAACCATGAAACTCAAAAGATTAATGTGCTATGCTAATCTCACCTAAAGCACAGAATACATAATAGGCTCAAACATGGCTATGCCAACTACATATTAATGACGAAGTTAAGTCAAAATATTGAAAGAATAAAGGGGCGAAAGTTAAAAGACCAATAGGCAGTAAAGGGTGATATTAAAAAAACTAGCGCGCTATGCTTTACACACATTTTTTTTCTTGGGAAAATTATAAATAATGAACAAATAAACGCTTTGGTAACCCTAGTTGTACGTTTCCCAACCCGCACTGTAGTACAATAATCACGCCGCTTCGAGACGACATAATTAAGGGCCGGAGTCGACCAGTTTTCGAATAACCTTATCTACACAGCTCACAGAACAGCCATTGCCCACTATGTACTCATGGTTATTCCACATTTAGAATCAGCATAAGTATAATCTTATAGTATAACTAGCTGTTCCCCGCGGCTTCGCCCCGCGTGGGACTCGGTTATATCGCGCCCAAAAGTAGCCTATGTTTGACCTCAGGTCGTTAACTACATCCCTACCAAATTTCATCACAATCGGTCCAGCAGTTTAGCCGTGAAGAGGTGACAGACAGACAGACAGACTTTCGCATTTATAATATTAGTATGTATACTTACACCACTAGCCAAATGTGACATGACTTCATGTCAGAAACATAAAGTGGCAAGTATAGAAGTGATAAATTTCTAGAGTAACAAAATTTGACTGTTTTAAGGAAAACACATGAAAAGAAGAAGAACTAGCCAATAACTATCACTAGATCACTACATAGTATAAAACAAAGTCGCTCTGTCCCTATGTCCCTTTATATGTTTAAATCTTTAAAACTACGCAACGGATTTTGAAGGGTTTTTTTTTAATAGATTGTTATTCAAGAGGAAGGTTTTATGCTAATGCGAAGCCGGGGCGGGTCGCTAGTATCTAATAATCCTTCTTCTATGACTTCAATATCTTTCATACCGAATCTTCAAAATGAATTTCAATATTAAATGCATCAAATCATGACATTCATCATCCAACTATTTTGCCCACCTCAACCACCACTTAGGGATCCAACGCGCTTTTTCAACCACGTTTACGGTAGAAAACGATTGAAAACTATTTTGCTGCCCAAGGGTCTCCTTCGCTGATTTCCAAACTAAAAGTTTTGAAGCTACCCGCATCCAGCGACTTCCTGCGACCTTGATAAGGTCGTTGGACCATCTGGTGGATGTCCGACGCTGCATTTTCTGGTTAGTGAACATCATTGTTTTATTCTTACAACAATATTTACGTTTAGGAGTGGCATTGAACCTGCCATTCCCTCTCATGTTGGGAGTTCATTGACGGTAATAGCTTGCAATAAAGTAAATACGAAAAAATACCATTTTTGCAAATCTTTGTACCGAGCCCAGATGATTTTGGTTAAGCGTTAATCAGTTTCTTCATTCGTGTTTGTGTATGTAATATCTTTTATAGTTTTGAATAGATATGTAAAAAGCTATTGATTTTCTTTTTCATTTTTCCTATCACTCAATTCAATTCGACGCTGCAAATCCAATATTTTGCCAGTTTATAGGACGTAAGTTCAAAGAAAATATTATTTTAATGAGTCAGTGTAGGTACTGTACACCTGCACGGACCGGGAGGTCCTTTTCAGATATGGACTAAAAGGCTTTTATCGAGTTGAACTTTGCAATTGTTTTATGCTAGGATAAGTGTTAATTATAGATAAGCTTTTTTTAATTTTTATTTTCATTTGGATATGTTTGCAAGATTTGAACTTACTTCCTGGAATTCTATTGAACCAAAATTTGGTACGCCTATATAACTTCGATTATACTTAGAGCATAGCTTAAATTTTAGATAGATAGCTTTAACTTGGATGTCAATGAAATTCGATATAGTGACATGCATGTTTCCCAGCGTAATACTGAGCTGTCATCTATTGAGCCGTTATAACCATAGAACTAGGAATCGCGCGCGGCTCCGAGGCAAATTCTTTAATGGTAAAACATTTCCTTTTTGTAGGTAGTTATCTTTGTATTCTAATGTTTGTTTCTTCTTCATAATAATAATAAGAACATATACCACCTAGCAGGCCGGTGGGGTCGTCAACCGAGTCGTTCGGCGATGCGGTGCGGTCGCGCCGACAAATCTGCCGTCGACGTCTAAATTAGATTTTATTGCGCCGTCTGTTTACATGCATCGCACTTAGGGTTGCTGCGTCCAAGTAATCTTCTAATATAGATCGGTAAAATTGCAATAAAATTGATAACCATAGCAATGTACAAAGCTCTATGTAAAAAGCATCAAGTAAAGTTAGATGTGTTTAGCATGCCCTGACACCTGTACTCTAAGGGACCTGCATGTAGCCTCAAGAAGAAATAGAGTTTACGGAAGGACGCCTTAACTAAACCGAGAGAGAAAGAACGTAAGAAATATGTTCACTTATCATCGGGTATATTACTACTACTATATGGGTATATTACTAGAACTTCAACAGTAAAAACTGTTGAAGTTCTAGTCTAAGTACCACCAATACCAATTTGAACGCTCTACAGGCTGCCAAGGTAATACAGAGAACCCTAGATGCCCTTCCCGAATGGTTAGCCCGTTGGAGGCTGTCGATCAATGTAGCTAAAACACAAGCCATTACCGTCAGTCACCAAGCCCCCCCGCCTCCCCTTCGTCTCCAGGCCCAGGACATCGCTTGGACCAGCCCGGTGAAATACCTGGGCGTCCAAATCGATCGGCGCCTTACGATGAAAGACCACGTGAATGCTGTCATCAACTCTACACGTGCTGCCCGAGCCCTATTGCGCCCAGTGCTCGACTCTGTCCTCCCCTTAAGAGTGAAACTCGGTGTGTATAAGACATACATACGGCCCCGACTTACATACGCCGCCCCGGCTTGGTACGCGCTCCTCTCAGAGACGCGTAAGACCCAGCGGGAAGCCCAACAGTCGACGTCACTTAGAGTTATCACGAAGGCCCCTCGCTACGTGAGGAACATTACAATCCGTAGCGGACTGAAGACGGAGACCCTGGACGCCTTCATAAGGCGCCTAACGAGGAGGATGTTCCAGCGTGTAGGAGAGTCGACCCTGCCACACATACAGGAGTTGGCACCCTACCACGCTCGACCTCCCGACCGTAAAAGGTACCCTAGAGACCTCGTCTAGATTCACAGTGACTCCAGTACACAGGTTTGCTCTACTAGTCGCACGCTGAGATCGCTCGCTGGCACATAGCCGGCTCGAGTCGAACTCGCGACCCGTGATAGGTTAAGCAGACCAGCAGTCTAGTGGCAGGTACCACACCATCATGACCTGTTCGTCTTAACGGACAGCGTGTGCAACCTCAGTCAGGAGGCCGTCGCCTCGACACTGACTCCCCACACCTCTACAGGTTTGAGATGAAATCCCGATTCATTATCGTATTTCATGTTTACTTTATGGCGTGCTGGCTTTTTCGAATAAGAAATCTATTATTACAAGAATTTTTAGAGAAATTAGTCCCTTGAAGCTGTCGACAGCCCTAATTAAGCGTGACAGCGCCACTCATACACAATCTCCGGGGCGTGTTAAAATATTAAAATAATGCAGTATACGAGGGCCCCGATTTATTAGCCCCTCAATTGAGATACGCAACGGTGACGTTCAACCTTAACAAGTTGAAATTGTGTTTAGCATCCGATTCAACGAGATGCCATTTAACTTCCAAGTGTTTCAATTTGTAGAAGTCAATAATAAAACTAGACTTGATGGTTGATTCGAAGATGTATGTACAGACGTAGCGCAATCTAATAATGTATTTTTTGCTTTTCTTTGATGAAATTTTAGAGTAGGAGGATTATAAAATTCTTCTCCGAAGTCCAATCCATTTCTGCACCAAATTTCATCAAATTAGCCACAACACAAATATCACTCAAATTACCCTAAGATAGATAATAAGAGAAAAATTACAATAGTTTTTGTATAAATAGTAGGTAACAAAACAGCCTAAATAAAAATAAATTTTGATTAAGGTGTAGCGATATGTAGAGTTTGTGAAGTTAGGTCTCAGAGAGTTAGTAGCTTAGCTCTACATGATAACTATTTGACGGCTAAGTCATACAAATAGAAATATCTTTATTGTGTGTTTATGGGATACTAATTACCACTTACTGAAAATTGCACCTGTTTTAGTCAGTGTGAATTTAAAATCGGACCACATCACAAAAGTTGTATTAACCACTATTCATTAAATCCTTTCCTTAGGCGATAGAAACAAAGCAAGAGCGATCAAATCATCTTCACATTTCACACTCCTTGGAACACCTTTCCATAAATAAGTCTGCTGAGTATTTCATTAAAATACGTGTTGTAGTTGTATAGGGTGGCCTAGCAATCCGAGCGCTAGGCGCACCATAACCCAGTAAGATTACCAGGGTCAAAAAGTTGTATAAACTTACATTCATCAGATCCTTTCCTTCAGCAGTAGACGTGAGAGCGATCAAGGCATGCTCGCACTCCTCGGGACACCGGTCCATAGGTCTGCTGAGCACGTCGTTGCAGTACATAATGTAGTTGTTTAGGGCGGCCCCGCATCCCGAGCGGTAGGCACACCGCAGCCTGGCGTCTTCACAAGAGGTGGCTCTCGCGACGGCCGCTACCGCCGCCACCACGGACAGTGTCAGCCACATCACCTGTAACAATAATGGATACAATTTCAAGTTATTTGTAATAATGATCTCTGATCTCCGATTTATATTCCAAATAACAAATTGAGACAGGACCCTCGGGCACGAGTGCTCGCGGTAGTCGCGGTACAATCTTGGAGGACCAACGTGATGAAACAAGCACCAGTTACTAGAACAGTAAGAATTTTGAACGAAGTGTCTCGGGACACGGATTTATTTTGTTGCACAATGGCGGAATCCCAGAGAGCAACCCTTAATGTCTAACAAAATAACAATGAAATGATTAATAATATTTGTAATTGTTATGTAATAAATGTAAGTAGGTATTTTAAATGACTTGGACATTCATTACAGTTGCAATCAGTATGAGTACAATTACAATTTATATTATGACACTAGCCATGTTTAGTTTGATTAAAATTCCTAGTCATCACTTTCTGATCTAATCTTCCAACTGGCCTGTCCAAACTATGTTTACAATGTACTTGAGGCAATGCGTTAAGCTGTAACAATAGATTTGTCCATAACAAGGGACTCTCTTCGTGTTCGTGGAACCTGCGCCCGCGCCGGCCCGCGTTCAAAACAAACATACACGCTCACGTCCACTTGTCACTCGCTACTAACTTACACTTTTACCGTAACGTTTACATAGGGTTGTCAATTTGTGATAATAAGAATTAAAAATAAATATTTTGAACTGTTCATGGAACATCAAACTCTTTCTAGAATCTTATGTTACCAGCTCTCTTTGGTTCCAGTTGATTATAAGATAAAAAGGTAACTACTTCCATTACTGAAATTTCAAAACAAATTCGTATAAGTATGACGGATTCAGAATATTCAAGATATGGTGCACACATGTTTATAAAAAGCCGACCAACAGTAATCCCTATTAATAAACTAAAACTAGGTCTGTAAATAAAGTTCTAAGAGCAAATGTCAAATAATTTAGACTAGAATTTCGGTGTAACTGGCAGTTTATCTTTTTTATCGCCAGTCGAATTCATTCAAGAACACGCAAAAACTTCTAAAATTATTTTCTAATGTAGCAATTTAGTATGCAATACAATAACAAATATACATTCACTTACAAATTTGAACTGGCACTTAGCCAAAACTAATATTTTCTAAACTAAATAGATAGAACGAACCGGTACAAGAAAAATACCTAGACTTTATTTAAATTTAAAAAAAATGTTTTAGGAAATTTCTTTGATAAGCCTGTCGTTTTACCTCAGTGGCTTTTTGATTTCTATTTATTTTCAGTTAGATTCAGGATTGAAAGTAATACCTGGAAACTTGAAACCTTAGTGGCATCATATCATTCGACCTCTTGGAAACATAATCCAAGTGAGCTATAGTTTCAATTTATATGGCTGTTGACATTCTTCAGATAACTAGTATATTGTATTTATAAAGCTGGGGCAAATAAACCTGTCTGTTTCATCTGAATTTACCTAGATAGGAGTTTAAATTTTAATCGCTTCCAAAGGTAAGTAGGGAAAGCTATATCTTATGTTCTTAAATCATATATATACCTATGATATATATATGCTTGTACGGTTATACGTCTATATATATCATAGGTAGATAGATACTTGGCGAAACTGCTTTTGTTTAACGTCCTCTTTATTTTATTCTGTATTCAGTTAATATGTATACTTATGTATATATACTTGTGTTTATGATGTATTTAGGTAATGTATTGTACAGGTACTAGAGCACTATCTACCAGTGAACAATTTGTCATGTTTAAAAGAATGAATACATTCATATTACATCTATATCTAGTATCTACCACATATTTATTATGTAATACCAAAGTTAGCTAAACAAGTTTCAAAAATTATTGTCAACCCTTTCATAGATCACAGGTCGATGGCCTATGAAAATGCAAAAAGAAATAGAATACAATGCGCAGTGACAACTTAAGTCGTCCAATAAATGCAGTGCTTGCTGATGCCGGTTTTATTAAAATAACAAGTTGTTTTCCTAAAAATCCCAGCCTTATTCTCAAAGCTATAAGACTCAAGTTAAAGCCTACGGTAGCCGACGAAAGAAGGATACAAGAAACTGATGTTTAACGTGTACTAATTAAATTACATTGTATGTAAATACAGGAATTAGTTATAAGATCCTATCCTACCTTACTTAACGAGCTATGTCTACTTAGAATTTACTAGTTTACTAAGTATAAAGCTCTATCGTAAAATTTAAAATATAGTTAACTACTTTCCCGTATATTTTAAGATTTAACTTGGAAGCTAACAAACTCAATTTTTTTTTAATTATTATTTACATAAATTAAATACATTATGTACTTACATAAAAGAGAATAATTGATTTAACTATTAGTTATTCATGTTATGACTTTATTCAGCCCGGAATTTTATTTCATAAAAAAATCCCATGATTGCCGACGTAGATTGATAAAGAAATTATCATTCCCGCACTTCTGGGTTTAAATTAAAACATGAAAATCGTGCATCTAATGGAAGACTCAACTAAGATATATTCAGAGAACTACGAAACGTGACCCACGAATGTGACTATATAACCCTACGCCCTAAATACTATTCACAAATATGGAGCCGACAGATCACAACACGAACGAAGGTCCAAGAATCCCATCGCTGCGACATTTTTACAGGTTACTCCGGGCTATTAGCGTGGAGGTGTGAAAAGGGTCAGTAATTGTTCACACTGCACACACACGGCCGAGCACATACGTTTCGAAAGATGGTAAACAGCATCATTGCCTTCGTTAGTTTGAGGAAACGACAGAAATCGTCGTTTATGGACTAAAATACGTATGTATTTAAGTATATATCGTTCACATCATTTTTCAGGTGGTACCTTTTTTGCTCATAGCTCTTTTAATTTTTAATTTTAGTATACAAATAGACAAACGACGCACCCGATGATAATTACCGTAGCCAACACCACATAACAACAATACAGCCGAATATTTATTAATTGCCTATCATAGAATTTTATACTTCTCTTTGGTAATATTAGCTTTCAAACGTGTTTGTTTGTTTAATTATTCATTTAATAACATTTATTTGCCAGCAGTATTTATCATGATAGTATACTTATGGTTATTATAATTTCTCTACCATACCATGATAGTAGGTACCAAATAGTAGCTAGAGCAGAGGTCTAGAGGCTGGTACTAAAAAGTAAAAAGAAAAAAACAGATTTCTTATTTTTATGACCGAAAAGGTTTAAGTATAAAAAATCTGTGATGTGTGAAAAAATCTTAATGATGGGATACAAGTAAGATTTTAAGCTTGCTCCTAAGCAATATAATGGAGGATGCAATGCAGCCGGAATAATCACTCTAATGATTAATTCTTTGACTCACTTTAAAGACGACTAAATTAATCGACCCGATTTATCACAATAATCGCGAAAAAAATATTAGTTTCGATGTTTATTAGACACAGGCACAGCTCACCAATAGTTATGGAAGTTTGCTTTTATTCGTATATACCGGAGCTCAAAATATCATATTCTTGAACTATTAGATTATTGAAATAGCAGACCCTCAATACATCACTCACCAGAATGATATCCCCAAAACATATAAACACCATCATCTACCTACTGCAAGCTCTAACTAGGGAAGCAAACAAGAGCAGTAGCATCTCGCCTCATAATTGCATGTCGTTAGGCGCCAACCATTGGACAAACACGCCAAGACCGCTACACATTCAAGGGATGTCGAAAACCAACGCTCCAAAATACAGGCATTTGTAAGGTTTCTTTTGTCAGCTTGCCTTTTGAGGTTTTATGAAACGAAATGTTCATGAAATTACCTATGTTTTGTGAACTAACAACAGGAAGGGTTTTCCTGCTTCGTTAAAATGCTTTTGTGATGGAATCCGCCAATAGTCGAGAAATGATGTCATCCTCCCCAGCAACCCATCCGCGTGTTTTGCTATTTAAATATTTATAGCATATTTGTATATTTTATGTATAGAATAGTAAGCACATAGTTTAATAGCAAAACACGTGATTGGGTTGCTGGGGAGTATGGCATGGGGGAAATGGAAAATGACTTCTATTGGCCTCCTGTCATATGACTAGAGACTAGATGAAAAGTACCACCATGCAAAAACAATTGAGTAAGGGAGATGTCGCCTTACATCATGTATTGCGCTGTCTCGCTTACTCACTGGATCTTGCATGGTTTTAAGTAAACTTTCTCACAAATTTTTAATTACTATTTCCTTATTTCATATTTTATTTAGTCAGTTTGAAATAAATGAATTTTATCTAACTTTAATTTAGAGACCTACCCATTGCACCCATTTGAATTGATATATAATATGGTCATCACACTAGATATATGTCACTACAATTACACATGTAACTAAATACTATTAATGCTTTATTATCAACTGCGATTTTATGACATTTATAAACAGTCATAAAACGGTTGTTTAATCACTTCTCGCCTTAATTACAAGACTGATAACGTTATCACCACTACTGATACCTATTATCTGCATTGCGTTGAAGCATTACCACAGCCATTGTAAGATGATCAAATTCTTAATGAATTATGTAGAAAGTGGATAGTTAACAAGGGGTCTTATGATAATGGTTTTGTGTGTCGTTAAATTGGCAAATGTGTGTAGTTGGCTTGTAACTGTTTTAATGGGTTATCGCGATTGTTGGTCTTTCTTTATAGGTGTTTGAGAATGAGGAAAATTAAACACCGCTGTCTTCTCTCACAATTTTTTTTCACTCTTACTAGACTAGAAGTAATAGTATATTATCTGTGCATTAAGTATGATTGTTATGTATATTATCTGTGCATTAATTATGATTGTTGAGCTATTTAGTATGCCATGCCTACCGTTATTTGCATGGAAGTACGAAATCAGGTCTCTATCAGGCAATTTTCTTTGACCGCTGTCGTAGAATTTCGTGAAGAAAAGAAAATTATTCTATAAAACCCTCAGTACTCTTTTTCGAATTTTTGCCAATTCCGTAGTATTTTTTTTAGGTACTTTACATTTACCAATATGGGAACGGTAAAACAGATTTGATTTATAATTCTAATTGGTACCTAGGTACACAAACTACCATAAGAGATTAGCAGATAGGATTTATTTACATACAACAAAGTATACTAAAACTTGCAGGTGGCTTGATTATAGCGACTATCTCCATATAAATGTTGTACACATGCATCTCTATGCAAATGCAATCCCTATGCGAGTTCTCAGTAATAGACCGAGATAATATGTCGATGATACCCGAATGCTTCTGTTGAAATAAACGTCTCCAAGAAGTGCAGGGCTATCTGAAACGTAACACCTTCTGACTACTGCATTTGCAGTGATGTGTTTCTAAAGTACATATACCTATATAGTCGTTAAAACTGACATTTTATGTCATACCTTCTATGGGAAAAAGTTTAGATCATAAAACTTAATTGTAATTTGTATGTTAGATACAATAAGAAGAATATTTATCTATCTATATGATCGAAGGCAAAATGGTTAAGGATAGGCTAGCGGGTAGAACGCGGAATTACGCGAAGCCAAGTTCATTAAAACAAATAAATAGATTTTAAATAGAACAATTTGATACATAAGTACGTACAAGTAAGACTGGCTTAACCTTAGATCTTTTTAGACGAGCTAGACTAGAGTTTTTTTTTGTAAATGAAAATATTATAATTACAATTATATGAAGATAATACACGACATTATGATTATTTTTCAAACAGTCCGCCTCGAGTCGTACCTGACGGAAAAGTGCCCATAACAAGTGATTAATTTTAATTAACAAACTTTTGAATACACTCATTAATGGCGTTGATTATTATATTGTATCGTTACACATTGTCAACAAAAATTCAGTAGCTCGCTGTTTACCGAACTATGCGGGCTTATTATCATTTTAGGCCTTTCTCACGATAGGTACTCGTGTAACACTACACTTAATATAAAAAGCATCTCTTAGTTCTCAGCTTCAACACTTTGTTAGTGAATAGACTACTTTTAAAAACGAAACTGAAAAACATAATTAAATGATGACTAAATCCGCAAAATATTATTTTAATTAGGTCGTCTTAATTAGATTATTCAAATAAAAATTCTACGGTTTATCAAATTAGTAAGTAATAACAAAGGTACAAAATATCAATGTATCGGGGTAGGTAGTCGTACCTAGTAGCTTGTGACCAACTTGTGACCTAACAAAAGTAAAAAGTAATGAAACGCGAAATTCAAAGACATTACTCATATCTTTGTTAACTTACTTACTACCTGATAGATCAAAATCATATTTTCAGTCATCATGCGTATGCGTGAGAATAATAAGATGAATACAAGTTTAAAGATGATACGAAATCGGATCTCTGCTAAGTGATTTTAATTCAACCATGAGCATTTAAGAGGCTTTAGAAAGACTTAAATCTTATAAAGGGTATTCGCAACCATTTTAAAAATTGACTTTTTTCTGCTGCCAG
The DNA here is from genome assembly GCA_947044815.1 of Apomyelois bistriatella. Classification (NCBI taxonomy): domain Eukaryota; kingdom Metazoa; phylum Arthropoda; class Insecta; order Lepidoptera; family Pyralidae; genus Apomyelois; species Apomyelois bistriatella. The sequence goes on from OX345705.1 coordinate 5,175,817, forward strand.
TAGCATGTTAAGACACCAGTAGAGCAAAAAATCAGGACCAGGTAGTCTTCCTAACACCCTGTTATAATTGTTTATTCAAGCATTCAAATGAACAACATTAGCTGCTCTTTATCACAAATGAAAACATATTCTTGAATCATCTTGCAAAGGCTTTGTAACTACCTAGTTCGTCAAATTTCCGTTTTACTTCGAAGATCCGTTTGAGGATTAATAATTTATGCCAATTTATTTCTTGTCGCAATATACCTACGTTAAGTCATTACAAAACTTTTAACATCTTACAAACTTTAGTTTTTAGCTGGTTATATGTGACCTTTTCCAATGTGTGTCGATAACCATGCCTATATGCATCGCGCACCGCTTGAAGGATGAAACCATAAATTATCTAAAAGGTTACTTTTTGGACAAATTGAGACATGTGGCAGCCAGCTGCCAGGGTCCGCGTTGCACCAGACAATTTATTCTTCGACAGTATTTTTTGCCCTGTCCTGACTGAAGCGTTATTTAGATTTCCTCTTGTGATTCTGAGAACTAAGAAACGGACCCCAAAATCAACCAACGAGGACGGCGCGTGACCAAATTCAAAACAATGCAGCCAAAAATATATCGCTATAGAATTTGGGAACACTAATATTCGGTCTGTATTATTTTGATGAAATGGTAAGGTTTGGAATTGTGCCTAGGACCATCAACCAGACATATTAGGAGAGATACACAATCTTTTTGATTGTACTACTTGTAATAAGTAATATAGGAAAACAGAGATTATGTTACAGACTATAAGAGATTAAAAAAGAAGACTCCCATCATGTTATGACACCAAATCAAATGCTAAACAAACACGTTTCTTCCCAACATAATCCAGCAGATAGTGCACGACGTGTAATGTGATATCCTTGAAGACTACTCATCCACATAATTAGAGTAAACATAGATTAGAGACATCGGATGCAGCTGAACCACGGAGCTGAACTTACCCGATTTCATGTGGCTAAAAAGAGTATGTAATGTAAACTCTACATTTATAGTCATATCTCTCTATCTACCTATCTTATAAAATATTACCAACATCACGATTGCATTCCGAAATTGGTCTTAATTTTCTAATACATTTTTTAAGTGTTTTATTTCTAAATTTTGTTAGCGATTTCTTACTCCAATAAGTAAGTATTTGCTTTCTATAACCATCGCAGTTAATTCTGTATTATTAATAGAAATAAATTCAGGCTTGTTGGACATCTTCATATTTACCTTTGTCCTTAAGTCTGTATGTCTCTGAGATATTAGCATAAGTAATTTTACACTCAACAGTCGATCAGCAAAACTTAGAATGGATTACCTATCTTACGGTCGTTAAACAAATTTACATTTTAAGTAGAGAACCGTTTGCACTAACTTTACATTGTTTTGTTATTGTTCTGTCATCGTGTTGAAACGTCACGTCTAAACAAAAACTACTGTTTATGACCATCGATTTCTAAAATCCTTGTCGCCTTTGAAATGTTTTAAAATATTTTGTCTGTTTAAAACATTTGCTTTTTTAATGGTCCTTTCGTAGAGTTTATCACAGAAAATTGATGAGGTCTCATTAATTTTAATGAAAACATTAGCTATATGTTGAAACGATCGAACTACAAATAGAATTAAAAGTAGAAAGACACCAAGAGCAACATTATTATGGGCAACGTGGTGCCATAAATCAGTTGGCGCCGATGAGTACCTCGTACGCATACTTATCTTAGTCTGTCGACTGGGAAACAATTGCAGTGTAATTGTTTCAAAGACAAGTCAATATCAATAAAAACGTCAAAAAATATCCAATAGTTAAGCAATAGCCTTGAAAGCATTAAAAAATTGCAAAATATTTATAAGATTTTTATCAATTTAGTTGTGCTTAAGTGAGATACGAGTACGACCATGGATTTCTTTATAAGTTGATTTTCCTGTAAGTACTGAGTAAGGCTATGTGTTTAGTACTTCAGCACTCTATTGATGGTTTCCTTGACATCAATGATAAGGTTATTACAATTCCCAGTACTTACAATTAAACCTAAAATGTATGAAAAATAATAGCTACAGTCCATTAAAGACACAATCTCCTCTTTTGAAAATTCATAAAAAATTATAATCAACTTTCATTTAACAAACGGACTACTTTTGCCGTCGGTCCAGCGGCACTAACCAATCTAAGCAAAAAGTAATTCATCATCGATCTAAAATAAGTAAAAGGAGGTCAAATTTGTGTGCTTCATTTTAATCTACTTCTACTAGTGTGTAGCTACATGAATAAGTAAGATAAAAATCCAATAAATAAAATCCAATAAATATAATCCAATAAATCAGATCCTTGTCGAGGTCTTCGGTAAAACCAAAACATATTTTTTTAAGTACTTACGATATCATTGCTAGGCGATATATTTACGTCAAGCTGTTAATAGTACATCTCATTAGTGCGGGGCACGTCTTCGAGACTGCTAAGGACGGGCCTGAGCTGAAGACTTCGATATCCACATACCCAATCAATTGGATCATTTCTATGCTTCATCACGACTATGCTAATTCGGTATAGAATGCTTTAACATGGGCCATGCCAGTTATTGGCACCGCATTTAGCATTCATTGTCGCAGTAGTGCCATGAGTTATTATCCTTCATATACCTAGCTTTGGAATTATTTAAACTGAGTGATTTGTTTTCCTTTATGATTAAACTAGGTATATTATTTTAGTGACGGGTAATTTAAAAATTTCGGCTTTAAAAAATGTATGGCTATAATAATAACTCCGTTCATTTCATTTATATTTCCTTAGATACTAATAATAAATAAACAGGTACCTATATGGTATCGCTTAATCCATAACTAGGTAGTTAGGTACCTAATAACACTTTTTTTTCTATTTCGAATAAACTAGACCGGACATCGCTTTTTTGTCAGTTACCCTCTTTTATATATTTTGATTTTTGATCTGATCGGTACATGAATGCTGCGTACAATCGCCGGCGAAGGATACGTCTAATATTAGAAACTTTACAATAAATCTAAAATAAGATAAATGAACGTACAAATCTTACTCTGCTGCTCTCTGTAGTCACATGGCTTGCTCTCGTTGGAAAGTTTAGAACTCCAGTTTTTGTTAAACTTGGACGATCATCCACAAATATGTCACTTTAAACAATGACACTTTTTAACATCACAATAACTAATAAGATTTAAAGTGCAGTTTCTATTATCACCCGATTTGTATGCAAATATGTTCGTATGTTTTAAAAGTTTGAAGTCGTTATACTGCGTAAAAAGACGTGCACAGGCCGCGCGCGCGACTTCTATTGAGTCAAAATGTTCTCTGTGGATTGAGTTGTATTGTAGGGCTGTATAATCTGTACGCCCGCCTCCCGCTCCTCCGGTCGAGATGACAGCTTCATCTTCCCTTTATATCCCTACTCCTTTTGCTTTTGCTTTCACGGGACTCTGGATCGGAATAAACGTCTGAAAAGTGAACGAAATAGGCTCGTTGCAGTTGCACTTTTATTTTGAAGTGAATGAAGTAACTAGCTCAAGTTTTATAATTTAATAATATTTATTTAAGGTAAGAAAGCATACCAACTTAATTAAACAAATGCAAAAAAAAAACCTTCTAAGTACCTATGATGAAGAAGTTTGAGCAATTTAAGTTTAAAATTACAAGTTGGCCATAAAATGGACCCTACATGTTTGTATGTAACGAGTTCTCGAGAAAGTCATTATCGGGACCGGGACCTTCGGCTTCGGCGGAGCGTGTTTTTTGTTCGGCGTGCGTCGTTTGTGTGTTCTATAAAAAAGGTTTATTTTAAAATTGCGTTGATTGAGTTGTTACGACGGAAGCTCAAATGTAGAGTGATTTCATGCTCTCCAGTTCATTTAGTAAATAGCTTTATTTTGAAAGGATCAATGATATGATTGTTTTTTATTCACGTCTCTATTATTTTTATTTTTACTAATCAGATATTTTCGGATTAGTTTCCATAATTTACAGTAGAAAAATATTCCGAGGTACGGAACTAGTTACTATATATTATTTATCCAATAAATCACAAGTATAGGTACTTACCTAAATTGAAAATTTACATTAACCTCCGATCTCTATCGTTAGCTTTCAAGAAACAAAAAATCTGGATCTAAATAGATCGGGTCATCCATTAGGCTCTGCTATAACACCAACAGAAACACAGACACGTCAAACTCTCTTTTTATTCGAGGGTTAAAAGGGATGTCGACTGAAGCATAAACTGCGTGAGTTTTAACAGTATTCAACCCAAAACATCGTAGTGTTTTCACGCGTATTTTTGTTATAGCTCTATGTGAAAAATATTACTAAAGAAATACAAAAGTGCCTTTCGAAGGAGCATCGTTTATTGGTAGAAGAATGGAAAACCCGATGACGATGAGGAGCTTCGATAGCCTAGTGAGTGCATAGAATTAGGAAATCGCGCGCGGTTTTGACGCCAGGCAATATTTTTCTTAATCTATGCGCCCTTCATTAGGTACAAACACGGATCACGGAAGGCACGTTAGCCAATGTCCCGGCTTTTATCGATAAGGCAGTCGTTAGGCTAAGGCAGCCTGAAAAATCTGACAGTGTTGGCCACTAACACACCCGGATCATGTTCCTATTCGTCTGGTTTCCCTGTAACATAACAAGGGTTACGGAGGTCAGACGACAGTCGCTCCATTGTAATATGACCAGTACCGCCAAATCAGGACTCTGAAGCTCCTGGGCTGTGAAGCTGAAGATAGGCGACTAAAAAATACGCTCAGACGAAGAAGTTGAAACAAGCCCAACATCCAGTATCTGTCGTTGTCGTACTTAAGTCATGTAAATAATATGAAAGCAAAGCATTATCTATCAGTCAAATAAAGAGAAATTTTATTAAATACCTCTCTGTACCTGCTACTTAAATTTTTTGTGACTGCTGAGATAGTCGCAGTCGAGTATACTTACTGTAATAGCTCAAAGGATGACTATGGGGGTAGTTTACGAGATATCACGAGATGACATAGCCGTACCATCGTAGCGATTCTGAAGTTTGTCCGGTATGTATGACTCGCTGCTCGAATGGTTTCTTATGCATTCTTTCCGAGACACTCCAGCCAGGCCAGCCACACATCCATCGCAGGACCTGGTAGGTATTATTAGTAAAGGGCGACTCAACTCAACGCGTGGTGTGAGCAAAGGCGTTCGTCCGCCAGAAAACCGCGACTCCAACCGTGGCTCCGACTGAAACCGAGGAAAAACTTTGGAAACGTGTTATTACTTTCCATACTAATTAAGTTGTTATTTATAAAGGAAGCTGCTTCCAATCACGTTGACAGAGGCTGTTTTCAAATCCAATTGGGTCTCTACTTGAGAAGGTGGGAGCTATGGTGATAAGCTCGATAGCTATAAGGAAGCTGCAACCACAAACTAAATAGAGATACTACGTATGCTGCAACCGCGAAGGTTGTGCTGTCATGTAGGGAATAAGCAATACCGTGATTCTCGTAAGCATGGCCTGCTAGGTGTGTTAGTGTGCTACGTGTGCTAGTGTCGCTACCCTCACTTCGAAAAATCTGAAGATACCTGAGATTTACTTCATCTTTTTCTTAATCTATGGATAAAAGTCACATATCGACACTGCACCACTTCCAAACACTCACGCTTGTTCACGAACACTGCGAATAATAATCCACCAATATTATGCACAAATACTAGAAAAAAACCGAAGTTTTGGAAATTGGAAATTAAATACAGCGCGGACAAAGTGACAGTTTACTTTTCTTCCTAAAACTCCTTATGAAAAAAGTCATCTCTGCTCTCTGCATGCTTTGTATCACTGTCTGAGGAGTTTTTGGAGGGAAAGTAAACTGTCGCTATGTTGGCGCTGTATTTAATTTCCAAAACTTGGGTTTTTTCGACTATTTGTGCTTAATATTGGTGGATTATTATTAATTGCAAAGTGTTTGTGAACAAGCGTGAGTGTTGGGAAGTGATACAGTGTTGATTACGTGACTTTTATAAAGATAAAAGGAGAGATTTGGGAGATTTTGTTGACAAAGGTCAACGAAATCTCCCAAGTTATAGCTAAGTGAAATTTTTCCACCGCTTCACTTAGCCATCTGACTGACTAGAATCACTTGACTAGATTAGACTACTGACTTGACTTTTTGACTTGACTTGACTAAAGTAGGACTGAAGAAAATTAATAAATTGATGAAAGGCCTTAAAGGACTAGTTTTCATGGCCGTAAAAATTATTAAAAAAATAAATCACTGTCTGACTGACATTGACATTAGCACAATTTTTGACATGGGTTATTTTCACTATTCTATTATCATGTTTTGTTTTGAAGAAATTAAAATAAATAAACAGAAGAATACTATTTCCAGTTTTCTAATTTGTGGAAGAAACTGCCTTGTGCTGTACGAGTACTCCTCGTTTTTATTAAAGAAGTTCTTATGCTAAATATATTCTCGTGTTATAACTTGTGCAGTTATGGTAATTTTGTAGGTTAAAAAGTTAAGACCTCATATTATGTGATAAATAAATGATGATGAACTAGGAATAATGTCTATTTGTCCAAGAAAGTATTTAATTAACGACCTAATTAATAAACAGACTCCCATTGACGTCTGGTTGCAAGGAACTATCGAACAAACTGTGGGAACAGATATTTTGATAATATCAGACTCATTTGGACGCGCAAAAATCACAAAATGCGATACTGCCGATGGGATTATCGATAAAACTTCTTTGAAGAAAGGTTTGTATGACAATGTACCTAATAAATTTTCATCTGAAGGAAAACCATAGGATGTGCCTTCAAACAGCCATGCATGAAATCAACATAAAATTATGCCAAAGTAAAATTGCCTATGTAAAGACAAATTTATATTTGATCATAGGGATATAAAACCTGGTTTAAATAATAAACCTGCTCATTTTTCTGCCCAGATTTTTACAGTGACCATTATCCTTACACCATTTACCCAAAAATAATGGTCTAAACCAGGTACCTATTTATTTCCCTTTGTTCGACTGTTATTTTTGGTTGGTGGTTAAGAATATTGGCTAAAAAGCTTAAGATGCAATAGAGAAAAAGCTATGGCACAAAAAAAATAGTAACTTATGACTCCATCTATTAAGTATAGGATCTATATTATAAGGAGTGTATATTTTGCAAGGAAGGAATTTTTTTTAAGTTTATTGATTTGGTAGTCAATTAGTTTGTTCATTGAAAAACAAAAAAGACCTATAATAGGCATGTATTTACCAAATTCTCTTTTTTGCCTTAGTCATTTGGATTTTGAATAAGGATGAATTTACATTAACTTACGTTTTGCATAGCAACACTGATATCAATCAAAGATTGAAGATAGAGAGAAAGAGAAGAGAAATTAGCAATTCTAAATTAAAATTTTGCATGTTTCAGGAACATATTGTTGTATAATAGGAATAGCCGTAAAAACCAAAGGCCTCCCAGAAATCCAAGCCACTAAATTCCTCGATTTGAGTTCACAAAGCCACATGAAGTCTTCCTGGGAAAGTGAAGTCAAAGAATGTAATTTATTTTTACAAGGGAAAGTAGTTCCTAGTATCTAATAAAAAGTCTTATTTTATAAAAATTGTATATTCCTTCACCTATGTAAAAATATACATTGACTTAATACTAATGGAATTAACATTTCAATACAATTTGTAAATAATATTGCCCAAGATATGTATCACAAATGCCCAGATAAATACTCAACCCTAATAATATAAAAATCTCATTAAAATTATCAGTTCTTTACAGTTTGGCTTCAGACTTGAGGAGAGGCCCAAGTTTCTGAGCCAACATGATGTTGCCGGAGATCTTGAGTTTGCCTTTCATGAAGGCCACTTGTGGGTTGGTTGTGCCTGATGCTATATCAATCAAGTCTGCGTCTGACACTGTCATGGTGGTATCTGCCTTTCCGCTCTTTGGCTCACCTTCGTAGACATCACCGGTTTTGAGGTCCAAAGCTGGAAACATTTATTAGGATATAATAAGCAATACGAATTTTAAATCACAAAAAATTTATAAATATTGTTTGCTTACAGTGAATAATATATACACCATAATAGTGCTAAGTTTTTATTGTACTACTAGCTGTTCCCCGCGGCTTCGCCCCGCGTGGGACTCGGTTATATCGCGCCCAAAAGTAGCCTATGTTTGACCTCAGGTCGTTAACTACATCCCTACCAAATTTCATCACAATAGGTCCAGTAGTTTAGCCGTGAAGAGGTGACAGACAGACAGACAGACAGACTTTCGCATTTATAATATTAGTATGGATTAATTTCTGTTTCCTTTCAAAATACTTATCATCATAATTTAATAGTGACACTGGTTTTGACCATAGCTTTGTTAATAAAAATTTTAATTAAACATTAGAAAAAGCAACCTATTATACATTTTAATATTAATATGATATACACTATATAATATAGCTGCTTTTGCCTCCTACATTTTAAGGATAAATACTATCCTATCTTATAGCTGTACTGCTAAATCAAATTAATGTAAATAGTATGGTACACTGCTGTCTTTTAAATATGTATAAAAATTGTAATCAATGGGTCATACACTTTAAGCTTCACAACTACAGTATTGTGTACAGATCAAACACACTAATACATTTAGTATGATACAAGCTGTTCCCCGCGGCTTCGCCCCGCGTGGGTCTCGGTTATATCGCGCCCAAAAGTAGCCTATGTTTGACCTCAGGTCATTAACTACATCCCTACCAAATTTTATCACAATCGGTCCAGCAGTTTAGCCGTGAAGAGGTGACAGACAGACTTTCGCATTTATAATATTAGTATGGATATGATTGGGCTTATACTTTGACAGAGGGGAACTGGCTACTCCTTTCCGGTACGGTGTTGATCGAAGGTCATAAAAGACATCATAACGTGGCACATTGCTACCAGTAAGTAATCAAAGATTATACACATATAATAGTAAGCAGTAGAAAAAGATTTATAAAATACTCACTCCATTTCTTAACAGTCTTTCCATTCTCTGTGATATTGTAGAGGAACACTCCATTGACGCTCTTCGCCTTGGCTGGGTTCTTCGAGACTTCCTCAATGATCTTAGCGAAGAGACCGTCACTTTTCAGCGACGAAGACACAGGTGTAGGCGAAGCGCCCTTTCCACCAACATTATTCTTGAAATCCATGTATGCTCCTACGAATAACGATATCAAATATTATTACCAAACCGTAGCAACGCTTGTACGTTGGTAATAATACTGACTGATTAGGTTATTAGGCACAATCAATTCTATTTTATCAAATAATATGGAATGCTTTATCATACGCGCGCACTTCGCACTTTAGGATTACGATAACAGTTATAAGGTCTTTTTGTTAAGTGAAATCAGATTTTGTATTGTATTCAAATAACTGTATATTTAATGAACCACAAAGTATGTGTGAACATTACGCGGCACATTTTTCTAAGTAAAATCAATTGTCTGTCTGAGTGTGAATAAAATTTAGCTTGCAAGATTTGACCTTGATATACATGGCAGTCAGTATATGAAAAACTTACAACAGACAACGTAACTCCCGTACACGTCTGCCCTTCAGTATAGTATGGAAGTGTACGCGAGCGCCCGCCGCCCATCTGTGATCAGGGTTTGTTTGTCCCAGCATTGGCAGTGCCGGCTTGCTAACTTACTTATCAGTTTATCACGAAATATTAACTGATAAGTAAGTTCGTATTAAATCCTATACTATTAAACGAGCAATAAATTTATTTGTACTCCCTTTTTAGAAAACGCCACTAACGATTTCTTTGAAATTTTAAATGTTAGTTCTTACATAGTCAAAAAGATAATCTAGCTAGGTTCCATGTCTGGGATAATTCATTTTACCCATATTTTTACGCAAAAAGATTTTCTGCATAAAATAGGTAGAATATTCCACACATCTGTTACCGATTCGTTGGTCTAGCGGTCTACGCGTCATCTTTTTGTTTTGATGGTTCCAAGTTAAAATCACAGCAAAACTGACTTTTTTTTTCTTTTACGCATTGATTGTAAGAATGTTTTTTAATCTTTTTTTCATTTTGAAATATATTAAAAATATTAAATTTGATAGTATTTTCCCACAAAATATTTTTTGCGTACATTAAGTTAATATCATGCGATACCTTGTGTATGCAAAGAAAAAGTAAAAAAAAAACGAGCGAAGCTCGGTCGCCCAGGTATAAACAAATTAATTAGGTTATTAAATAAACAAATTTCACCTGCAATAACGATATTTCCGTTCTCTTTGACTTTGGTCTGGAAGTGTACGCGAGTGCCCGCCGCCCACATTTCTGTGATCAGGGTTTGTCCCGGCTGTATTGGCTTGGTGAACCGAGCCTTTATTGCTTTCACGTTCGACTGGTCGTTGTTGCCGTATCTAGCAAACAAATATATGAAGCGGTAAGAATCGTACCAAGGGTTAAAAGTACAAAAAAAAACTCTCATTATTAAATTAACTTATTGAGACAATTTTCAAATTCTTTTTTACAGTAATCAGATAGATTATGAATTTGGTCGCAAACTTTAAAAACTATTGTTAAAATGTATTGGCAAATGGAAAAGAATATAGGGCCAGTGCATCAACGAGTTTTTGTAGAATCTAAAATGCAGAATGTAGAGAGAGTACTCGCAGGTTGACTGTAAGAGATCCCTTTCTAGGACAAGTCCGCTATTGTACTTTTGTTTTATTATTATGCTTTTGTATACACTTTTGTTTTAGTGAAATAAAGTTATTACAAAAAAAAGCAGACTGTAACGAAAGGTAACGAAGGATTTCCATCCACGCGTTCGCTAAAAATCTCATACAATATTAGATGCACAAGTCGCCTGTAGGATGAGAATGCCTGAATGATCAATGTTATAATCTCATGTGATTGTTACTCACTTGGCCAGCACATGTCTGGCTGCGAATCCGAGTGAGGACAGTCCGTGCAGGATCGGCCGCGCGTGTCCGCTGGCCTGCGCCACGTTCGGGTCGATGTGTAGTGGGTTCAAATCGCCAGATAATCTGAGAACAAAATTACAATAATAATTTTTACTACTATTATAAACAATTTTTTCCTATATGTTTCTTTTTATTTGTTTTGGCCGCACGAATTTCCCTCGAAAACAATGCCTTTTCTCCGCGATGAAAGGTACCCTATGTCCCTCTTAATACTCCTAGCTATGTGTATGCAAAATTTCAGGATAATTTGTTCAGTAGATAGGGCGTGAAGAGGTAACAAAACAAACAAATATGCAAACTCATTTTCGCATTTATAATATTAATTGGGATATCCCTCTATTAGCAAATGGGGATATGTATTGACCTGTAAAGGGCAGCCTGGTCTTCGGAAGTCCGCTGTTCGACGCTGGCGTCGGGCGCCCGCTTGGGCACGGGCTGCACTGGCACGGCCGTGCTGCTCGCGCGCGGTCCGCCGAACCCGCCCTGGCCCACTACGAAAATGTGCTGCTGGGTGCGGTATACCAGCCTCTTGTCCAGGTAGATTTCACCTGCGAACGGAAGTGCACGCTTGACATCGCGGCTCTGCCGGAGGAAATTTCTATAGACAGTAGCACCATTGTTTTCCTAATTTTAAGTTTCTTATGTTTGTATTTGAGTTGTACATGAATCCATACTAATATTATAAATGCGAAAGTCTGTCTGTCTGTCTTTCACCTCTTCACGGCTAAACTGCTGGACCAACTGTGATGAAATTTGGTAGGGATGTAGTTAAAGACCTGAGGTCAAACATAGGCTACTTTTGGGCGCGATATAACCAAGTCCCACACGGGGCGAAGCCGCGGGGAACAGCTAGTTATTAAATAAAAAAAAATCGATGTATGGAGTGTATGGCAGAAAATGAGAGACGAGGTGAAGTGTACACCGTTTATTCTCTCGACGACTGGATATATTAACAAAATAAAATAACTATATATACTAAATTAAGACTTAGTTGTTAACACGTATTAGCCAGACGAGACGCGATGAATTTTCAATAAAGATTTGTTTACAATTTATAAATATTTCCTTGACCACATCACGTCTGCTAATTAGGGACGCAATAGAGTGCGTAAAGAAAAATATGATCAGGAAGGAGTCTGAAAGGAATTAGCTGCAAAAAAAATTGGAAGGCACTTACATACACACTCTACCTTATGTCACTTTCTTTTGCGGGAATCAAAATCAAGTGATAGAAGAAATAACGTCGTTTAAACTGTAAGTTTTTATATAAGAAATAGCTGTTGACCGCGGCTCCGCGTGCGTTGTACTCAGTTATATCGCGCCAAAAGATCGGATTGACCTCGGTCTAACTATATCCATACCAAATTTTATCAAAATCGGCTATTAATAATATTAGCCGTGAAAGCGTATCAAATAGACAGACCTTTGCATTTATACCTAATATTAGTATGGAATATTGATGGATATTTCTTGAGACACAGTTACAACAATAAAAATATTTAATAGTAGTGTAGCGAGACACTCGCCACTCATAACAAACCTCAACCTATCGTTTGGCAACGGCTGCGCGCGCAATGAAAAACATCGACGGATCGCGGCGTTCTTCATTCGTCGGTTCTCTACCACATGACACGCGTCTCTGGTGTCGATATTCTTATATTGTAACCTGTGTTGTAAAATTGTAATATATCTATCTGTATATACTATCCTCTTTTGCTATCAAGTTCCTCTCTATACCTTCTCCGCTTTCTACCTACTACCGCTTCGCCTGCTTCCTACTGCTATACTTAACTACACATCGTGTGCGACTGAATGCCGATCTTGTTAGAAGTTGGTTTAGTGGAAACCCACACGCCACCTTCTACACTGGTGACCACCGACTACGAACAAGAAGCACCTTTTGCGCCGATTTGTGACCTGGAAATCGTGAGCATAAAATAAAAATAATTTTGAATAAAATTTTTTTCCTGTCAAACAAACTTCGTTGCCAATAGCAACAAAGAGGTTGGCCGTGGCCTTACTTACACGAGTGGTGAGCGACTTTTGTTTTTAAAATGTGCGAGTCCGAAAAAGTGATTAAAATTGATGAAGTATTGAGAGTTGGTGTAAAAGTACCACCATTTTGGCCAGAAGAACCGGCATTATGGTTTGCCCAATTAGAGTGTCAATTTGATCTTTCCCGAATTACTACTGATGATACAAAATTCAATTATCTCGTAGCACAGCTTGATCACCAATACGCCATCGAAGTGAAAGATATCATTACTAGGCCTCCTGAAAAGGACAAATATTTGAAATTGAAGACCGAGCTTATAAGGCGTCTGTCCGCTTCACAGGAAAAGCGCGTGAAACAATTACTTATGCACGAGGAGCTTGGCGACCGAAAGCCCTCGCAATTCCTGCGTCACTTGGAGAGTTTAGCGGGTCCTTCAATACCCAGTGATTTTTTGGCCACTTTATGGACTAGTCGACTGCCACAGAATATACAGACTGTTATTGCTTCACAGATGGATCTTTCTTTAGATAAACTGGGAGAATTGGCTGATAAAGTGTACGAAATTGCTCCTGCTATACCTCAGGTCTCCATGGCTAGCACTTCTACTGTCATCACACCATCTTCGCCTATGGAAGAGCTAACAAGGCAGGTCAATGAGCTAACCAGGCAAGTAGCAGCCCTTACTAATGACAGGAATAACAGAAGTCACTCACGTTTCAAGCCTAGTTTTCAGAGAAACCGCTCAAGCAGTCGCTCGAATTACACACAGCCACCGCCAGACCACCCGCACTGTTTCTACCACTATACTTTTGGAGCTCAGGCGAAGAAGTGTAGGCAGCCCTGCACATTTGAGTCGGGAAACGCCCAGGGCGGTCGGAAGTAGCGGCTAACGACTGCCCTCCATCTACAGGCCGTCTTTTTGTCACCGACCGCGCCACGAAAATGCAATTCCTTGTGGATACTGGCTCAGACTTGTGCGTTTTCCCACGATCAGCAGTCAAGACGTCCTGCGCTCGTTCCAAGTATGATCTAATAGCGGCAAACGGCAGTATCATCCATACTTACGGGCCTATACAGCTTCATCTCAATTTAGGACTCAGACGCATATTTTCTTGGAGCTTCACAATAGCCGACGTGTCAAAACCCATCATTGGTGTTGATCTGCTTAGCCACTACAATTTACTAGTTGATTGCAGGAATCAACGTCTGGTTGACGGTACTACAACTTTACATGTCGCCGCCATTTCAGAAAGAACAGGAACCACTAACGATATCGCCTCTGTGAAATCTGTTAATGGTGAGTCAGAATTCCATCAAATACTTCGAGAGTTTCCGGAGATTACAAGGCCTGCTGGTGTGCATTCACCGCCACAGCACAGCACACTACACTATATTAAGACTACGCCAGGACCTCCAGTATCTTGTAAACCACGACGTCTAGATCCAGCTCGACTTCAGACTGCCAAGAAGGAGTTTGAGTTCATGCTTGCCAGTGGCATTGCTCGCCGTTCGGAGAGTCCATGGTCTTCGGCTTTGCACATGGTGAGAAAGAAGGACAATTCATGGCGACCTTGTGGGGACTACCGAGCTCTGAATTCCCGCACTATACCTGATCGCTACCCTATACGACACATTCATGACTTCTCACATCAACTTTCTGGATGTTCCATCTTCTCCACCATCGATTTAGTTAAGGCCTACCATCAAATAGCTGTAAATCCTGCTGATATTCCCAAAACAGCGATTACTACACCGTTCGGACTCTTTGAATTTCCGTTCATGACTTTTGGCTTAAGAAACGCTGCCCAAACTTTTCAAAGATTCCTTGATGAACAATTCATGGCGACCTTGTGGGGACTACCGAGCTCTGAATTCCCGCACTATACCTGATCGCTACCCTATACGACACATTCATGACTTCTCACATCAACTTTCTGGATGTTCCATCTTCTCCACCATCGATTTAGTTAAGGCCTACCATCAAATAGCTGTAAATCCTGCTGATATTCCCAAAACAGCGATTACTACACCGTTCGGACTCTTTGAATTTCCGTTCATGACTTTTGGCTTAAGAAACGCTGCCCAAACTTTTCAAAGATTCCTTGATGAAGTGCTCCTGGGCCTTGATTTCTGCTATGGGTACATCGACGATATCTTGATTTTCTCAAATTCCGTGGAACAACACAAAGCTCATCTTCGCATACTCTTCGGACGCCTCAAACAATATGGCATATGGGTCAACACATCAAAATGTTTCCTTGGAAAAGAAGAGGTAACCTTTCTAGGATACTCAGTTTCAGCTGCCGGTACTAAACCCCTCGTTACTAAAGTCCAAGCGCTTCAGGAGTACACTGTTCCCAAAACTGTTAAAGAGCTTCGAAGATTCTTGGGCATGCTGAACTTTTACCGTCGCTTCATACGAAACGCTGCTCAACTTCAAGCACCGCTGCACGCAGTACTATCTGGCCCTAAAGTTAAAGGTTCACATCCAGTGAATATGACACCTGATATGCTTAAAGCATTTGAAGATTGTAAGACCTCATTGTCAAATGCCACGCTACTTGCCCATCCAGACCCAACTGCAGATTTAGCCATCGTGACTGATGCATCAGACTTGGGTATCGGTGCAGTCTTACAACAGCGAAAAGGAAAGGAATGGCAACCTTTGGCTTTTTATTCGCATAAACTGAGCCCATCTCAGAAAAAGTATAGCCCATACGACCGGGAGCTATTAGCTGTTTACGAGGCCATTAAGTACTTCCGCCACATGGTCGAGGCGAGGACATTTGCCATACTAACTGATCATAAACCACTCACCTTTGCCTTCACAAAGAATAGAGACCAATGTTCACCTCGCCAGTTCAGATATCTAGACTACATAGCTCAATTTACAACAGACGTTCGATACATACCTGGACCCGAGAATGTGGTTGCTGATGCTCTCTCGCGCCTAGATGAGATCTCCGTGGCCATCGACTACCAAGAACTTGCACGATCCCAGGTAGCTGATCCTGAGCTGCAAGGTCTTCTTAAACATGGTACCGCTCTGAAGCTAAGGAAGATACGAACAGCACACATTAACTTACCAATATTCTGCGACACTTCTGTTCAGCCACCTCGACCATACATCACTCCGAACTTAAGAAGGCAAGTCTTCAATATGGTGCATAACTGGAATCACCCAGGGAATACAGCTACAGTACGACTGGTTACACAAAGATTCGTATGGCCAGGGATTCGTAAGGACTGTAGAGAGTGGTCTAGGCAATGTTTAAATTGCCAGAAAAACAAAGTCACCCGTCATACTCATTCTCATCTCTCATCTTTCATTACTCCTTCTGCGAGGTTTTCTCATATTCACATTGACCTCGTAGGACCTTTACCATTGTCTTGTGGTTACAGATACTGCCTCACTGTCATCGACAGATTTACTCGATGGCCTGAGGCTATCCCCCTACAGGACATCACAGCAGAGACCTGCGCAGCTGCCCTCGTGTCTGGCTGGATAGCTAGATTCGGCTGTCCCGCTCGCGTGACTACGGACCGTGGTCGTCAATTCGAGAGCCACCTTTTCAATGCACTCACGTCTATGATCGGCGCGCGACATCTTCGTACTACAGCGTACCATCCAGCTGCTAATGGCATGGTAGAACGTCTCCATCGCCAGCTCAAGGCTGCCATAATGTGCCATGACTCTTCACAGTGGACCGAATCGCTTCCACTGGTGCTACTGGGGATCCGAAATACCTGGAAAGAAGATCTACAAGCCAGTCCAGCTGAGCTCGTCTATGGTGAGCCACTCCAGTTACCTGGTCAATTTCTATCTCCCAAAGATGACTACACGACAGCAGATATCACCCAGTATGTAACCCGACTTCGAACGAATATGGCTAAGCTTTCTCCAAAACCTGCTTCATGGCATGGTACTTCTCCATTTTACATTCCACGCGATCTTCATACCGCATCCCATGTCTTTCTTCGGCAAGATCACGTAAGGGCATCACTCGAACCACCCTATGCCGGACCTTTCAAAGTCCTCGAGAGGCAGGAGAAATTTTTCAAGATAGATGTCCGAGGTAAACCATCCAACGTCACTATTGACAGACTGAAGCCAGCTTATTTGACAAAAGATGTCCATAGTCCTACAACAATGCCACCAACGACGACGACAACATCTCAAACAGAGGGACAAGAGGTTAAAACAACCCGGAGCGGCAGACGAGTAAGGTTTCCGAATTACTATCGACCGTAGTTACGGTCTGGTTGGGGGAGTGGTGTAGCGAGACACTCGCCACTCATAACAAACCTCAACCTATCGTTTGGCAACGGCTGCGCGCGCAATGAAAAACATCGACGGATCGCGGCGTTCTTCATTCGTCGGTTCTCTACCACATGACACGCGTCTCTGGGGTCGAAATTCTTATATTGTAACCTGTGTTGTAAAATTGTAATATATCTATCTGTATATACTATCCTCTTTTGCTATCAAGTTCCTCTCTATACCTTCTCCGCTTTCTACCTACTACCGCTTCGCCTGCTTCCTACTGCTATACTTAACTACACATCGTGTGCGACTGAATGCCGATCTTGTTAGAAGTTGGTTTAGTGGAAACCCACACGCCACCTTCTACAGTAGAAACAAATGAAGCAAGTCACGAAACGTGTCGCCATAGCACTATAAATAAGAAATAAAATAATCATCTGTGCGACATATTCGATTGCGAAAATGGTTTAAGTAATCATAAAGTATGATAACGTTGTTTATTTGTGGAAACTAAAGTACCTACATGTGTCAATAAGATAACATCCTAAAGAATGCATATTGTTATCTAAGCAAAAAACAACTAGATAGAACATCATATGCAGAAATGGCCAAACAAAACATTGTACTCATCATTATCTCAGCCATTTAACATGCTTCGGCGAAAACTATTGATGTAATCAGTCACCAGACAAACACAGTTTTAAATACAAATAAGACCTCTAGTGTCCCTTGGTCACCTTTTACAATTTCCATGTGACAATATAATGTTGACGTACTCATGATGTGCAACAACAGCATTTGAATAATTGTTTTAATGTGAAGTTTCTTATCTTTGCAGTGTGTTTTCTGTGAAATAAATATTTCATAAAAAGAATGTTTTACTTTTCCTATATCCATATCTATAGATCCCATAGGTGCATCAATAACATCCATAAATACAACAAACTTACTGTTAACAATGGCCACTGCGCCAGAGCCCTTGTCTAAGATATCGACGACGTATGTGCGAGTCTCGAAGGTGCCTTCAGTGCCGGGGAACTCTTCTAGGAACTCTATGTACTGCTCGCCGTGAAGAACCTAAACCGAACGTGTTTTTATTTTAATATTATTCTATTTAAGTACTTTTCAGTTATCTATAAATGTTGAAATTATTAGGTTTTTTTTTTTAATCAACTACTCGGACCTATTTCGGATTGGAAAATTTTTTCAATAACCCAAAGGATGACTGTTAGACAAAGCTCTTAGCATCGAATCAACCTATTGTGCAATAATTAATTCATCCAAATTTGAAAAGGAAAGAAAAATAATAAATGAATCAAAATTCTTCTTCTTTTCTAGTGGAAATCCATACTAATATTATAAATGCGAAAGTCTATCTGTCTGTCACCTCTTCACGGCTAAACTGCTGGACCGATAGTGATGAAATTTGGTAGGGATGTAGTTAACGACCCAAGGTCAAACATAGGCGCGATATAACCGAGTCCTACGCGGGGCGGAGCTGCGGGGAACAGCTAGTAGCTTATATATGTATTGAATATGTTTCGACCAGTACCTAGCCAAAATTTTATGTTGATCGTCAATTAAAATAGCTACAGTCAGCATGTTTCACGCATTGCTTTTGACACCACAGGTGCCTCACTCACTGAAAATAAAGGTCGGTAACTTCGCGAACTGATTGCTTTTTTAATTCAACTATACTCACGTTGAAGAGATCTGCATGTTTCCTGGGTGGCATGGCTTTCGGCACCACATAAGCTTTCATACACAAACCGGCGAGTATGAAACAGATTGGTAATGCCGTGAATTGATCGTCGCATTCGTACAAGATTTTGAGTATTTTATACTCAATCTAAGTGAATTAAAATAGCCACTCACGTTGGAGAAATCAGCATGTTTCCCGGGAGGCATGGCTTTCGCCACCACAGGAGCCTCCATACACATACCGGCGAGTATGAAGAATGTAGGTAAAGCCGCGAACTGATCATCGCTCTCGTACAAGAACTTCAGATCACCCGGGTTCGTTACGGACGCGCCCACTGAAAACCAAGCATTATATTTATTAAGTGAAATAGTGCCAAATTTTTCAACCTATTAAAAACGGGTTAATTTTAATTGATGCGTTGCTTTATTTAAGGTAGGACCGTGAGCTCGGAAGCAAACAGCAAAGGAACGAAAAGCGCCGAGCTCTCTTCTTCATAAGCTACAAAATACCAGCAAAATTCGGAACGACTTGTATTAAAAAGTTTCAGTATTGGTTCACAGTAGGTAAACATGCATTTAATAGAAAGCAGTATTACAAAATTAATGTTACCTCCTAAAGCATAAAGAACGAGGTCCTTTGCGTTGTAGCTGTACTTGGTCCAGTAGGAATCACGACCGTTGGTATCCAATTTACTGCGTTCTTCAAATTCCTAAGTACGTTTTTTACAGAATTAAGATTTTGAAACACGTCATGTCTGTTCCTGATGAAAAAATGGCATTCGGCCCAGCAAAAGAATTATGTTAAAGAGATATGCGTAAAAAATAAAAAGGATTCATCATGTTATGTTATCAAAGTAGTCTAATGGGCGAGTGAAATCATTTAAATCACGAACTATCCCACTTAAATGACTTTCATGTGGGGTTTATCGTCTTAACTGATTAGTACACATTGGACCATATATTGTACATTTGTAATGTATGATCCATTGGGTATTGTGTATCTTAGTAGTGAATTGATAAAGGTACATACTTTGTTTAGTTGTTTCCAATTTGGTTAGGACATTGCAGGCTTGAATCACCTGATTGTCTGATAATAAAAAAGATTCCGTGCTTCGAAAGGCACGTTAAGCCGTTGGTCCCGGCTGCCATCTGGTAGTCGTTAAAAAAACCACGGCAGAGGCCGAAAGGGGGTTCCAAAGAACTCTGACACCAGGGTGTGCATGGTCAATTGACCTTGTCACCTACACGAAATGATGATGATGATTATTGATAAAAGAAAAAAGTAGCTTACCTGTAGCTTTTGAACCAAATCGATGGTAACATCAGCGATCTTATCGACATGTTTGGCGTCCTTCATATTCACTACCTTTGGCCAGAACTCCCTCACAGACTCTATGGTCACCGGGTCTGATGGTTTATGCCTGATGATAATATAAAATCAATCAGTGATGTGAGGAGGGCCGGCTGTTAAGTTGAAGTATAGGGGCTATCTTATTGTTTCGACCCAGAATAGGCAATGATTGATAATTTTTAAAATGCTTGATTTTTTCTGCGGCTAGAATTAAAAATACCAATGGCCTATTTACGCAAAAAAGAACAATACAATCATGTTCAATTCTTTTTCTGATTTAAGTATTTCATAATCATAACAAAGTTCATAAAAACCTTTAAAATTCAAAAAGTTGCGTTGAAGCGCGTTTGACACTTTCATACTAATTTGCTGTCTGCTATGCAATTTTGAGATTCTTGCTTAATAGCGCCATCTGTTAAGCGTCTTAGTAGGTATAAAAATCATGAGATTAGAAAGCTATGTTCTTACTTGAGTGGAGTTCCATTTGAACGAACGAAATGAGTCTTGGTGGCGTAACCGAGTGTTGAGTCGATTACCTCGCCGGTGCGGTCGAAAGATTCGTGTACCATGTAAACCTATAAAAGTAAATACTTTGACGAAATATTCACTGACAAAATAATCAATCCCGTAGTATGAGATTTTATAAACGCAGACGCTAGCGATTATGTTAGAATTTTGTATGGAATTTCTTAGTTGCCTAACAGATTTGTCATACAAAATCGCTAACGCAGTCACTAGCGTCTGTGTTTATACAGTATTTACTAGGGGTACAACAGGTATGCAATCGCCTGTCACTTTGAAGGCTATGTGAGTAAGACAGCAAATGGACAAAGAACTGGTACTAGGCGAGCAGCGCCGTCTTAAACTAGGCTGGGGCCCTTGGGCACACAAGAATTTGGGGCCCTTTTTGAAGGTAAAGAAAGCGAATTGGAAAGTAAAAAAAGAAAAACACTTACATTTTTTATTAAGTACTTATGAACCCATTTATAGGTAATCAAATACAGCATAGGTTTTTTGGTTACAATTACATTAGCGGTTTCTTTCGCGATTTCTGTTGAGCAAAATCTTCTATTATATCCTTGAAGTCAATTTTTTGAAGGATATCACTTTCTACGCACATAATTGACAAATTACTCAGTCGTTCTTGTAACATTGTTGTTCGCAATTCATTTTTTATTCTTTTAAGGTGCGAAAATGACCGCTCTCCACTACAATTGGTAGCCATTAGGCAAAGGAATATCCTTGTAGCAATTTCTACGTTTGGAAAAGTTTCTTCCAATTTATCTGATTTTATTAAGTTATGTAAGGTTGAAATCTTTAAATCAGCTGATTCCTTTGCTATGTTTTTTAAATATTGGCTTAAATGAAAACATTCTGACTTGAGCTCATCTGCATTAATGTCTTCATGATAAAATTCTGCAAATTCTTTGCATTTTTTGGTCAGCTCACCAGATTCCATTGTTGTTAACTGACAAAGAAAACTAAATCGACTATCTATTTCTTGGTATGCTGCCGAACGTTTTATTAAATGTGTATTTAATGTGTCAATTATGGGAATGAAAGTATCTACACGAAACTTTTCCTTGCCGTGCAACTGTGCCTCCTCTGATGATCCTTCAAAAAAAGTGATGCGTGTGCTGCGAGATCTTTTTCTTTCAAATGTATCTTTGTAGTCAGCATATGGATTTTTTTCTTTAGCAGCCGTTTCGTACTGATCAAAATTATTGCGTGCGGTATTGACATAAGTGATCAGAGATTCATAAAGTTTCGTTACAACGTCCATGGTGATAGTATTATTCTGTAAACTTAGACTTGTTTTATTCATAATTCCCAAAAGATCATTCCAAATCTCCGTTAGAAGAGCAGTCTCAAATTTTTCCATTTTTTTTGCTAGGCTTTGGGCTTCGTTTCTAGTGTCTCCTGGCTGATTGACGTCACTTGCGATTGAAGATAATGCTTCAGAAATATTTGAATAACCACTTTGCAAAGCATTAATAGCATTGGTACGTGCAGACCATCTAGTTTCGGAAAGAGATTTCAGGACTCTATGTGCACCTAAATGTTCTGTCAAAATTTTCCATCGTTTTGTCGAAGCCGAGAAAAAATTGAACAATTTTTGTACAAATTGAAAGAATGTTACTGCTTCAGTAATGCACTCAACAGCCTGAACACCCACTAAATTTAGTGAATGTGCCGCACAAGGAACGTAAATCGCAAATTCGCAAACTTCTTTTATTCTTGACTGAACACCAGAGTACTTTCCAGACATATTTGATGCATTGTCGTAGCTCTGCCCGCGACAATCTTTTATAGGAATATCAAGGCTTTCAAAAAAGTTTAAAATGATATCTGCTATGTATTGCGCATTATGTTCATACATAGGCATAAATTGCAAAAATCTCTCAATAGGCTGTCCGTCTTTTACATATCTAACTATGAATGTCAGTTGGTCAACGTGGGACAGATCTGGCGTAGAATCTACGCTAATAGAGTAGTACTTTGCTGATTTAAGTTCTTTGACAATAGTTTTCAAAACTTTCTGTCCCATTAAATTAATAAATTCATTACAAATATTTGCCGATAAATATGATGTACTTCCTTTTCCACGATTTCCGTAGTTTTGTATGTGATCAGCAAGAAAAGGATCAAATTCACTAATCAGCTCTAAGCACCCCAAATAATTGCCATTATTTTGCGATCCTAATGTCTCATTATCACCACGAAAAGCAAGTCCTCTTGAAGCCAAAAATTTCACTACTGCAACAATCCTCCTAAGCACATTCTTCCAATAGTTAATTTCTGTATTATATTGGGACAGCAACTCAGTATCAATCCGTCCAGTACTTTTCATTCTTGCAACATATTTCATCATAAATTCCCTGTGCTGTGAACTGTTCTCATGCTCTATCAATAAGTTACTTATATGCTTCCAATCTTTATATCCATTAGGAGAACTTAAATTATGTCCAGTACCAGTAGTGGTATTAAATAGACGGCAGCAATAACAGTATACCGATTTCTTTGCTGGTGAATAAAGGAGCCATTTTCTTTCTAAAGACTCACCATTCGTCAATTTACGAAAAAAAATATTTTTAGTCAAGTATCTAGTTTTCGTTTTACCTTTGGAATCTGGAAAACTTGAAGAAGTTTCGGAGAAGTCACTATTTATATTTTGGAAAAACTCTGGCCCTTTTCGAATCCAAATATTCCGGACTTCTTCTGGTAAAATGTCGTCACAGTACGTACCAGGGTCAGGAGACACAGATACATTCTCTAAGCTTGCAGTTATTAATTCACAGTAGCTTGAAGTCGATGGTTCAGGATCTAATGTGTGTTTGTCATTTTCATCACACATAACCTCTTTTTCCTCGTGATATTCAGAGGTACTTTTGTCTTGCGGTGATAAGGATGAATAATCAGTCTGCTTATTTGTTTCTTCAACCGTAAAAAATGAAGTGAGCTTTGGAAGTTTTTCCGTTATTTCTTTTTGAGCTATAACTTTTTTTCTTTTTTGTGAACCACTTAAATATGTTCTTTTCGACATAATGAAATAATGTTTAAACGAACAAATCAAAATTCTGTTTATCTTACTCAATTTTAAATAACAAACCAAACAAAATAACTCAACTCAGTCCTATCAGACTGAAAGTTCAATACATCATTCGGGGATTCCCCCAACCATAGACAATGTCGACATTTATATTAGGCCTTGTTTAGACGGTGCAACTTGACTTTGGAATTGGAGTGATTGCGTGAGTGACCGCTAGATGGAGTACGTAGTAAAATAGGTATTGCGTTCGGAAATATTATTAATCCTAACAAAAACAGTTTCACTACACAGGACAAAAAAGTTTTGAGAATAAATGTGTGAGAGAAATTGTGGATCCTTCGGGGCCCCCCGAGAATGGGGGCCCTGGGCACGGGCCCCGTGTGCCCTTATGGTGAAGACGGTGTTGTAGGCGAGAAGAGTTCGATGGCCTATCGTGGCGCGCGTGTTCGTAACGATAGCGCGCTTCAAGTGATGGCGAGCAATGTCTTAGTTTTTCTTTGTGGGGTATTTATAAAATTGTAATATTTGGCATTATTTTTGAGTCCAGCGCCTGTTTGACGTCAATGACGTCAATTGTAAATGTTATTGTCGGAGGAATCCGCCATCAGTCGGAGAAAGGTACAAATAATTATTTATGTATTTCAGGCTACACAAAAAGTTTACATAAAATAAACAAATAAGACCTCTGATGATCCCTTGTCGTTTTAAAAGACGAGAAGAAAGGGAGTCGCTATACTTAAGCCGATAAACTCTAGATACTCACGACAACGGGAGCAATGAGCTCTGGCTTCATAGCCTCAAACATGTCCGGCGGCAGGATGTCTTCAGTGAGGCGCGACGCAGCCGTCGGCACGATGACGTTCACTTTGATATTGTACTTAGCGCCCTCTATGGCCAGCGTGTTCGCCAAACCAACCAGACCGAGTTTAGCGGAACTAAAACAATATTTTTATAGTATTCAGTTAAAACTAAAAGCTAATAGATGTTATGAAAAATATAGAAAATGTGTAAAAAAATCAAAAACGTCAGAAAAAACTTGCCAAAAAGGCATTAGTCGGCGCGGCGTTTTATTCTAACTCCTATTCAGATATGTATGACCAATTTGACATACAAGAAGAAAGGCCCAATGCTAAACAGTTAGAAAATGGGGTTGTTCAAAAGAAAAACTTCACCCACACTTATTAGTAAAACCCTAAAATGCTTTTAGCGAATTATTTAGCGTATTAATAGTCCGCATTACGCTTTCTCCTCTTAACAATATCACTTTGATATTTGAATTGATTTATCTAACGTAATGTATTAATTGTATCTGTATTGCGATCTGCAAAAAAAACATGCCACTATACAAGGTGGACACAAATCAACTGCAAATATTTTAAGGGCAGATACAGACCACTATACAGAACAACTTTTCTAAATAAACTTATATCGAAATATGAAATTTTATTTTTCACTCTTCATACTAAACTAGATCAGCTTATTCTCAATTTGTATGGGAGCTCAAAATTTTTTTTTTCGTATTTTGACATAAGTTTATTTGGGAAAGTTGTTCAGTTTAGTGGTCTGAATCTGCCATTAAAATATTTGCAGTTGATTTAAATTCACCTTATATACCCTAGCTAAAAACAATTTTCGAATAAATATTCTCTCTTCATATCAAATAAAAACACACTAAATATGAATGTTTTAAAATTTCTTAAGGGGATGACATCAGCCAACTAGTATTTTTGAAAGAAAAAAAAATACTAGAATTAATTTACTAGCGAATCGTGGTCTTAGATTCTTTCAATTTGACCTGATTTTAGAGTAAAATAAATAAAATGATTGATGGCGCTAGTTGGCTGATGTCAGCCTTAAGAACTACAGCATAAACGTCAAGCTTACCCGTAGTTAGCTTGCCCGAAGTTGCCGAAAATACCAGCATTGCTGGATGTCATTATGACGCGCCCGTACTTCTGCTTCTTGAACGTCTCCCATGCCGCTTGAGTGGTCTTAAACCCGCCTTTGAGATGGACCGCTTGGACGAGATCCCAGTCCTGGACAATGATATTAGAATAATAAAGATTTACCTATCCATGATGTGTATAGCCCACAACCTTTCTCAAGAATCAGACAAAAAGTTTTTTGTAAAACCGTCTGGTAGTTCCAAAGTTATAACGCTCAAACAAACAAACAAATACGAGTAATTCAGTTTTATTATATTAGTATAAATACCGCGGCAACGCCCGCGTCACCTCTGTCACATAGCGATGAAACGCTAGTGTTTTTGTTCTGTCTCTTTGTTGAATTGTCTGATAGATGGCAAAAGTCGGTTAAAAACTTAAACCAATGTTGTACGAGTAGTAAGTTAAAAATACATTTATTTGGGCTAAACTAATTTGGCTACCAAACCAAGTAGTCCAATTGAATAAGTGATCCATTTAGACTTTCCAAGATTCAACAGTCCCTTCGTGCCCCAACACTTCGTGTTGATACAAAGCTAAAAATAACTTTACCTTAAACAAGATATTTCGGTCACCGCAAGGGCATGCAGTAAATTACATGATTGTGTGTGTAAATATTGCAACTAGCTTACTATTGAGATATAAAAACACGAGTGATAACACTACAAATAACAATTTTTTATTTATTTAATATACACTAGCTTTTGCGGCAACGCCCGCGTGAACTTCCCTCGGGAACAGTGTTTTTCCTAGGATGAAACGTACCCTATGACCTTCTCCTCGTTCTAAGCTACCTGCCCACCAATTTTCAGCCAAATCAGTTCAGCCGTTCTTGAGTTATAAATAGTGTAACTAACAAGATTTCAAATGTTATTTTTTAAATCTCCTTTTTGGCACCTTCATTTTGATCGACTTCAATTTGCTTTTTATTTTTATTTTTGTTAATTTGTATAAAAAAAAATGCTAGGGGCTTCGCTCAATTCCCCAAGATTATCTCTTATCTTCCCCCTAGCAGTGTGTTTAATACAAACTGTTAATTATAATTAATTTACTTATTCAAGATTTTGACACTATCTCCTGATAACGCTCAAATTATAATTTACTTACCTGATCAGACATTTTTTGGATACTCCTATCACGGAGAATGCCAGCATTGTTGATAAGAATATCGACGCGTCCGAAATTATCCAGAGCCGTTTTGATAATTTTGTCCCCTTCAACAACGGAATTGTAGTCTGCAACAGCCACGCCACCTGGCAAATAAAAAGTATAATTTTTATGTTTTGTCAATTTCTCTCTTTTCTTATTGTATCTAACTTAGCTTAGCTCCGCCCACGGATTTGTTCCTGTGGATGTCGGTTATCGCAACCAGAAGAGCCTATGTCCATCCCCATGGTTCAAGTTATTGCCATGCGAAATTTCATTCAAATCCGTCGCTCCGTTTCGACGTGAAAGACGGACGAACATAAAACACACACTTTCACATAGTTTGGAAAAATAATTTTAGTAAGTAGATAAATAAAGCCCTTAACCCAGCAAAGAGTATCTGAGTAATAAAAGCTGATGATAAATTTACTGTCACTTCTTTCACAGATTTTCGAATCATATTGATCTTATCTATTGCTTTACAACAATTTAATTTTTTGCTGATGTCATTTTTTTTTTATAAAATACCTGTTATTGTCGGGTTAAAACTATTCACAAGCATAAGACAATGACAATTATTACAATAATAAGCAGCTGAGCATTCTTTTCAGTACTATAGCTATTATATCAATACATATAATACATATAATAAGACACTAAAATGCGAGTGTCTGTACATTTAATATTTTTCAAAAAAACTGATTGAGTGCGATTAAAAAAGAGTAACAGAAACCAAAAAAACAGTTTTTGGAATTTTTGTCTGTCTGTATGTATGTATGTCTGGTACGTTATAACTTCGAAAATACTCAACGGATTTAAACGCGGTTTTTACAGTTGGATTACATATAATTAGGAGCGTTGTCAAAACTTTGTTTCGTCAAAATCGGTTAAGGGAAACAGAAGTTATGGTCGATTGAAAATTTACTTCAAACACTGCTTTAAAACTTTTAATGCGTTAATTTGCGTACCTATAGACAAAACCCATTTGAAATTTCGGCAGTAGCAAGCAAAGTATGTTGGCCTATCGGTAGAGGTCGCGGATCATCTTTTTAAACGGTTTTATTTAGCTCACCCCGTTTGTTTTATTCTTGGGTCAAATTTAGTAATTCAAATTTCACCCCCTTCCTGTCAACCAATTAATCTGAAATTTTGTATACACTTTGGATTTTGGTGACAATACAATTATGTTTATTCATTATCATTATAAATTCAAGATGGCCGCCGCTACAAAATGGCGGATAATTTATGTTTTATTAATCACATCAATATGGGTATCAAATGAAAGGGCTCAACAAGCAGAATACAATATACTATAAAAAATTGAAATCCAAGATGGCGGCCGCTACAAAATGGCAGATAACGTAGGTTTTATCAATGCCATCAATATGGGTATCAAATTAAAGTGCTCAACCAGTAGAATACAATGTACTATATAAAATTAAAATACAAGATGGCGGCCTCTACAAAATGGCGGATAACTTAGGTTTTATCAATCCCATCAACATGGGTATCAAATGAAAAGTCTCAACAAGTAGAATACAATTTAGTATGCAAAATTGAAATCTAAGATGGCCGCCGCTACCAAATGGCTGATAACAATTTTTTATCAATCCCACCAATATGGGTATCAAATAAAAGGGCTTGACAAGAAGAATACAGTGCACTATACAACCTCAATATTTAAGATGGGCGCAGCCACTAAATGGCGTATAATAATAAGATTTAAATTTAGAAATTGAATTTGTAATTTAGGTATCTGATTAATCCAGCCTGAATCCACCACCCAAGTCAAGATTTTGTATCGTGTTGAGGACTGTGTGGCGTTAGGGTGGCTAAAAATGATACGTCGTTAGCGGTACACCACCCAAGTTAAGGTGAAAGGTTAAAACGCGCCGAGAACTGTATGGCATTAGGGTGGATAAAAATGATATGTCGTTAGCGTTTTCCCCACAAGACTCAGGCGCATCTTGTTGTACATAGCCTTATAAACTAACGGGCAAGAAGCCTTGCAATAATGAAGCACTAAATGAATTAAACAGAATGCGAAATAAAAACTAAAAACTAGAAAATAAAAATAGGTAAAAAAACTTTTTAAGTTAAACGGTTTTATGTTAAACATACATTGTAATGTTTAAGATAAATGTACTAAAAACCAAAAAAATAATAAAATAGATACAGTCGTGGGAATTATAAACATATGCATAGACTAGACTAAAATAAAACCGTGGAGCACGTCAATTATCTACAAATTATCGACTTAATGTGCGATAGAAGAATCGTTTAATTCGTCGTTAGGCAGTTGGCCCGCAGACGGTGAGGAAATTACTTACTATTTTCTTGCTCATGGAAATTCCAATAGTTATACACTCCATGTAAATAAAAGATGTTTCAACTAGTTTATCGTTGGACATTCACACTGCTGGCTGGCGAGGAATCGTTTCACTGCTCGTAGTTTGTCTTTAATCGACAAAACATATGATAAAAGTACTACTCGCTCACCACTATGAAACCCTAAAACTCGCTTATAATCGAGCTTGCTAGCTTGTTTCCACATTCTAGCCCTACTCATCACACGTCCATCGTTGTCGGTTGAACAACTGCCTAATTATAGTGTAACATTACAAAACAAACATTTTAATCAACGATTGTAGACAATTGATGTGCCCCACGGTTTTATTTTAGTCTAGTCTATGCATATGTTTATAATTCCCACGACTGTATCTATTTTATTATTTTTTTGGTTTTTAGTACATTTATCTTAAACATTACAATGTATGTTTAACATAAAACCGTTTAACTTAAAAAGTTTTTTTACCTATTTTTATTAAGTAGAGGGTTCGAATCCTGCTAGACATCACTTCTTTTGTTTTTACCCTTTTTTTGTTTTGTATTAATTTTTCAGAAGTCTATTTTTTTAATATTTTAGTAAAGAAATGTTTCTAGAAAGACGCTGGATCGAATCCTGCCACAAACAATAATTTTCTGTTTTCGTTTTTTATTTGTTTTCTAGAATTATTTTCTTACTTAGAGAAAGCTCTTAGCGTTAATTCCGTTAATGTAAAAGTATTTTGTACTTATCTATCTATACATATAATAAGGCAGTAAAAATCGAGTGTCTGTACATTAAATATTTTTCTAAAAAACCTCTACGGGGCAATTAAAGAAGAGTAATAAAAACCAAAAATAACACAATTTTTGCAATTTTTGTCTGTCTGTCTTTCTGTCTGTGTGGTGCGTTATAATTTCAAAACTACTCAACAGATTTGAACGCTGTTTTCAAAGGTGAATTACATATAATTAGGAGCGTTGTAAAATCTTTGTTTCATCAAAATCGACATTATGGACATTTAAAGTTTACTACAAGCACTGCTTCAAAACTTTTAAACAGTTGAATGCGATTTTCATAAACGTACCTATTTAATTTAGATAAGCTAGAATTTCTACTTATACAATAAAGACAAAAACACACCAGTCTCTATTAAATTTTAATAAAATAACACATTGAATGTTTGTGGGCGTATGATTTAGTTACATAAAATATCAATAGATGGCGCTGACTTTATTTTAATAGCAGATTGAAATTTTTCCTTACGGCAGCAATTAATTCTAATTATTTAAAAAAAAATTTGGCTGTTGATTTAGTACTATTGATTGGTTTGTTTATCGGTCGTTTGTTGTGTTGTATTGTAAGCTATTTGAATTGATTGGTTGGTTTGGTTTGGCTTTGGTTTAAAAAATAATCAAATCAGTGTTTGACGGAACATACGGTCGTGTCGTAAGGACTAATTTATCTGACTTATCACTATTTATTGAGATTTTCTCTACTTTTCACGCCCACTAAAACTTTGGGAGTGGATTTTAGGTCCTAATGACTCTGTAATAGGCTGCGTCTACTCTTTTAAAGACAAAATTGATAGTATGAATGTTAAGGGCTCCTTCTTCTGAAGGTACGTTGTTCGTAAGCCGCGTAGTCGCGGCGCTCGCTCATTTTGTAGGCATTTAGACATCATATTTGGGAAAATAACACTACAACATCTACTTCAGCGATTTTCACTATATAAATACTTTATCTAAAGGCTGGTATAAAAAGCAGGACAATAAGTTTATTATTTTAGGCATAGTATTGAAAATAAACTTCCAAAGGAGGCAACTTTGATTTTTCTATCGAGCGAATTTTGTCTGATATTGTTACTGTTACTGTAAGCGAATTTCACTCTGCTAGATCCTCAACTAAAAACATATATTTTTTTCAGAATTTTACGACTGTTTAATACTGATTCCTATTGATTTTAAAAACGGTATTTGAGAAAGAAGTGGCCCTAATATTTAATGATATCGTAGCAATGTAATGGCTTTATAAAATTGGCACGGGAAAAGGATACAATAGAATTAACTATAGGTCTGGATAGTTGTAGTTTCCACAGGTTACGCGAAAAGCGACCTACACGCGGGCGGAGCCGCGGGCAACAGCTAGTAAGTAATATGTTTTGTCTGTCTATTATCTTCATAGAAACATATTTTGAGTACTTTTCACATTCAAATGTGTAAGTATATTTTTGTTATTTTATAATATACCTACTAGCGACCTGCCCCGACTTCGCATGGGCATAAAAAATCCGTATAATTCCGTTGCGTATTTTTAAAGATTTAAATATACAAAAGGACATAGAGACAGAGAAAGCGATTTTGTTTTATACTATGTAGTGATGATAGTGATGTATAAACCTATTTTAGTAGGTACCTGCCAATCAAAATAAGATTTTTAACCATTAAACATTAGTAAAATCTTCTAAGTTTGGATTAGACTACAAATAATCCCAACTAATATTATAAATGCGATAGTGAGTTTGTATACTTGTTTGTTTGTTTGTAACCTCTTAACGCCCTATCTACTGAACCAATCTTCCTGAAATTCCGTATACACATAGCTAGGAGTGTTAAGAAGGACATACCTCTCATCCCGAGAAAAAGCACTGTTCCCGCGGGAAATTCATGCGGGCGAAGCCGCGGGAAAAAGCTAGTATGTTATAACAATAAATTATTATTTGAACTGAGAGATTGTTTTTATTCAATTTGGCTGATATAAAAGTCTTACCAAATCCATCTGCTGTAAAAATGAAGCATTTCACTTAGCCATAAGTACAAATGACACAAAAACACAACAGTGATTCAAGCAGTATGTAGTGCAACATCCATTATAAGACATAACCCACCCACATACATGAAACTTATCAGTCTTTACCTGTTTTTGCTGTAGATGAGAAAAATATATAATCTGTTCAAATGTTCAGTTCAATGACCACATGATGAATAACGATATAATGCATAATATGAGCCAAGTAGGGCAAATGACATTCATTTTCTTAATTTCATAACAAATAAATTATGTGACATTATGAGGTTAAAGTGGTATGCTTTTGTATGTGGCCCACTGTACAATAGTGTTATTACAAACAAGCAAGAAAGATAAGTTCTGTTTTATCAACATAATGTGGGATATTGAACCATCCACACCCACTGATTGTGAGTCTCCAATAAAAAATAATATTGTCCATATTTTATTCGAATATAAAAAGCAAACAATCTCTAAATTGAGAACCAGAAAATGGTGAAACTTAAAATCATAAAATCATGTTTCATAATAACAATATTCATGTATTAAAATTACTTTTCATACTAGCTGTTGTCCGCTGCTCCACCCACGTTGGACTCGATTATATTGTGCCCAAAAGTAGCCTTTGTTTGTTCTAAATTATATTCATACTAAATTACATTAAAATCAGTCCAGAGGTTTAGCTGTGAATGCGTAACAGACAAATAGACAGACAGACAGACTTTCACTTATAACATTAGTATGGATTTATAAGAAGCAGACAATAGTTAATATAAGTAAAAAAAATCAAATACAACAATACTAAATAATCATTTAAGCCAGTTTCTATTTCATTATAAGCCAAAGGGTCAACAGCGGATAATAAGATTCAAATTACAATGTATTTTAGGTGTAAGGTCAATGTAGCTATAGCTACTTCCACTCATACACTTACATTACAAAAGAATTTAATATTATTCATTATGGAAATGTATGTCTGTTAATGTAAAAATAAGTACAGTGGCCAAATAAAAAAATATCCTACCTTGTTATGCTATTACTACTTATTCTTTATGTGTGGTTACAGTTGCCTTTGCTGGCTTGATAATAAATTGATCGCTAATATGAAAAGTTGTAAAAGTCTATAGGGAACACAGTCAGTTATCTTTTACCTCTTTCCTACAGGTGTTGGATTGAACCAGCAAAAGCATTCCCAAGAACTGCAGTCGGGCAGGTCAAGTAAAATAACTATGTTACCCCTTGTTGAGGAAAAAGATTAGCAAAAGTGGACCTTAAACTTCCAAACAGAAAAAATAAGGATGCAACTTAGAAAACACTAAGATTAGAAACAGCTTTAATGAGAATATATGTAGTATAACTGAAATAACCTACAATAGATATATTAAAGTGTATTTAGCCTGAGTGCCTGTTTCCCAATTATTGGATCATGGAGCTCATATGTTACGAGTACAAAGACTTATAAAGATTATAAAACACAAAATTAATGTGTAGTGTGAAACTAGATTAAAATGTTAGAAGCTTCAATAACAAAATTGTTTATCAATATTCAAGTTTGTAAAATAAAAAATTATTAGAAATATTAAGTATATAGTTTTTTTGACAAAACATGTTTTTAATATTTTGTATTGAGAATATTCAATAATTTTTTTTTTTTAAATGCACACATAAACACCATGAAATATACCCCATAAAAAGGTTTATGGGGTATGTTACAGGTAACATCCATCAAGTCACGTTGGTTCCCAGAATCCAAATAATAGTAAAATTATTGTTATGACAATTTGGTGCACGAACCAATCAAAACATAAAATGAAAATCATTCCAAATTTACAAATTGTTTACCTAATATCATAAGTGTATGTGACATTCAGATTCGATCACCGGCAATAATAGCTGCATTAGCTGACCTTTATCCTTAATTTCCTTGACGACAGCGTCGGCAAAGTTTGACTTGCCACCGCCATCCCTAGCACCTCCCAAATCGTTGACCACAACTTTGGCACCTCTCGATGCCAGCAGGAGAGCGTAGGCTTTACCCAGGCCACCGCCGGCGCCAGTTACCACCGCAACACGTCCGTCAAAACGTAGCTGATCCATTCTGGCCAACAGACAACACCCAAGTGAGGCGCAATACAAACAACTCGCTTGAACTAATGAACATATGTATACTTCATACAATATAGTACCTCAAAAGAGGCAAAGTCCATTCAACAGCAAAAGTAATAAACAATGACCTAACAAGTTTAGTAACAAGCTGATAACAATATCAAAAAAATATTTTACGGTAATTTGTAACTAATTATTTGATAAAGTATTATAAAACTTAAAACTTACCTTTGTAAGTTATGTAAAGATTACTGATTCACAGTAGTTAAAAACCGTTTAAAATCTTGATTGACTTGTTTTGTTGTAATTTATGTAAAATCAAATTAACAAATCAATCAAATCAAAGTAACAAAAAGTGTCAAAAAGTTACGGACGGAAAGAGATGAGACGATTTTGACATCTGTTTTGACAGTTTTTGGTTATTTGACCGTTGTCAATGTAATTTAATATACGGCCACGCACGCGCGAAAAAGTGATAGAAAGGCTACTTACTTGTCAATACGTGTGGCCTACTATCATCTCTAAAAACCATGCAAGTTCCAGTGAGTAAGCGAGACAGCGCAATACATGATGAGGCGACTTCTCCCTTACTCACTGGATCTTGCATGGTTTTAATTTGTTTCAAAAGATGATAGTAGGCTACCAGTAGGCCACCCGAAGATGATTAGTAAATTCAAGATTTGCCTTAAAGCACTGGTTTCCATGGCCGTACAAAGTATTAAAAAAAACCTAACCGTCATCCTGGTTTGAAGTGGTTTCGTTCTCTATTTAGTTTGTGTGTGAGTTGTTTGTTTTGATTTTGTTTCTTGTTTGCTTGTTTCATGTCAATTAAATGATTTGTGTGGCATATTAGTAAATAACAAATAAATTATTACTATTTGTATGCGTTTTCTTTCAAAATGTCAAATTTTCGAATAGAGCCAACATGGCAAAGAGAAGTGGACAGAAATCATGCTTCAGGGGATCCACTGGCAAGTAAGTAATGAGTAATGACCACTTAAAAATATTAGTTTCTCAATACCTTAATTCAATTTACTTAGTAATTAACTACTGATTTACAGTTATTTACAATGAAAATCAATGGAAGCTGAATAAAGTATCGCCACTATACAAC
This sequence comes from Apomyelois bistriatella, assembly GCA_947044815.1. NCBI lineage: Eukaryota > Metazoa > Arthropoda > Insecta > Lepidoptera > Pyralidae > Apomyelois > Apomyelois bistriatella. The sequence continues at coordinate 5,211,118 of OX345705.1, forward strand.
TTACAATATTCGCCGCTGAAACTTAAACAGTATGCGGCAAAAATTCGTCAGGCACTGGTTGGTGCTGTTACAGCTAATTCCTCGGTTAAATATTCCGTAAATTTTGAAGAGCAGCCTCTTTTGAAATACTCCACTGAAGACGCCAATGGTTTGATGGTTAGTTGTCCAATTTTTTTCTATAATTTTTTTTTTAATAACTAAGCTGAACAAATATTTTTATGTAATTTCACATGGACGAAGTCGCAGGTACAACAAGTCTATCTTAAATGTAAGAGCTGTGCTTTTGTTGGTCAAGTTGCTTCCAAATATAAAAATAACAAAATCTTTTGTTACCCTTAACTCTGTCCGAGGTTGGTGTCAGTGGATAGTACCAACAAAAAGGCAGTGGAAAGGTTCAATCCAAATTTTTATGTCTGTTACTTATATTCCACTTGTATAAATGTATATCTGAGGACACAACACCAGCAACATGTATCCCCTTATCATCATCATGGATGCCATCTTCAAATTTAATTTGGAGATCAGCAAGTGGAAACCCTTGCGGGATTGGGCTGCTATTTTCAGTTGGTTTTATCTTAGTCCCGTCCAATCCTGAATGTCATCAAACCACTTTTGTCTAGGGTGGCCAGGAGATCTTTAACCACGAACTTTGCCTTAAAGAAGTTCCTTATGCTGACAGTCAACAAGACATCAATAACAGTTCAGTAATCTATTAACAAAGATTTTTATTTCCCATGTATTGTGTTGTGACTTCACCTGTTGTAATGAACAGCAAGATTTGTGGTAATTTACCTATACTAATATAATAAAGCTGAAGAGTTAGTTAATTTTAGATTTCTGGTCCTATTTAAAAATACTTTCTGAGTATGATAGCCTGAACCTTGGGGAAGTAGGCTATATAAGGTGAATTTAAATTAACTGCAAATATTTTAAGGGCAGATTCAGACCACTAAACTGAACAACTTTCCTAAATAAACTTATGTCGAAATACGAAAAAAAAATTTTAACCTCCCATAAAAATTGAGAATCAGCTGATCTAGTTTAGTATGGAGAGTGAAAAATAAGATTTCATATTTCGATATAAGTTTATTTGGAAAAGTTGTTCAGTATAGTGGTCTGTATCTGTCCTTAAAATATTTGCAGTTGATTAGTGACCTTGTATAGTACATAGATAAAGAAAGTATAAAGATGAGTAAAAATGCGGGGAACTGCTAGTATTAATAAAATTTTGAATATATTATAAAAGTGTTCTCTTAAAAATATTCAAAATCAAACATTAAATACATATTATTTTCCTATAGTTTATTAATTTTTCAGATAACAGTATCATCTGCTCAGGAAACAAGTACAAAGTCTAAAGTTGCATATATGGCTATACTTCTATCTTGGGGTGTGAGCATAACTGTAAATGGAGCTACACACTTACCTTATTTACTGGAAAAAGGAGAACAGAAAGTGGGGACTGCGCTTAAATCTACATTACAGTCTATTTTTGACTGCAATATTCAGCCCTTTATTTTCACACAGGTCAGTATATAAACAATTACCCCCATATTAAGAAACATTTGTTAAGCCCATTTTAACTAAAATATGTTTTGCCTCTTTTTCTCTTACCTGACACTTCAAGTGAAAGAAGGAGAAGCAACACATTTTAGCTCACATGGGCTTAACAAACGTTTCTTAATACGGAGGTTAGTGTTTTAGCGTACAAACTATACTATATAGCATTTAGTATGATTATGATAATTTAAACATCAGATAATATAATTAAAAAATAAATGCTGGCTTTTTATTATCAGAGTTCTAGTGATTGGTAGCAACCAACTGCATGCATAATGTCAGGATTTCCCCATTCAACTAGTATCATGCTAAATATGGCCTATGTTCTTATGGCCCTAGGCTCAATCACTTAACATTTGCCTTCTCTTTATTTAATTTGTAATACATATGACTTATTTCAGCATCAACTGTTACATTTTGGGTTCAATTTTTTGGAGAATGACACATCACGGAGCTCTGATCCATTCACTTTCACATACAAGACTCCACAAGTCGAACAAAAGGATAAAGTAAACTTGACATTTGATGTTGGTGATGTGCATATAATATGGAATGGGTATGTTCCTTATACATATATTTCATAGAAGTATGTCGGTAAAAATATGTTAAGTCCCACAATATTCCATTAAATGTATTTTTTGTAATGTGTGATAGTAAAAAAAAATAATTCAAGATTTTCTTACTCAAATAACAGCATTTTCATGTTAAGGACCTGTATCTTGAGATTCAATAAGTTTTCTTTTAAACCTAAGAATGTACTTATAATAAAAGATGTTGCATATAAGCAATAATCCATACTAATATTATAAATGCGAAAGTCTGTCTGTCTGTCTGTCACCTCTTCACGGCTAAACTGCTGGATCGATTGTGATGAAATTTGGTAGGGATGTAGTTAACGACCTGAGGTCAAACATAGGCTACTTTTGGGCGCGATATAACCGAGTCCCACGCGGGGCTAAGCCGCGGGGAACAGCTAGTAACTATTATATATTCATAATTTCAGAATTAAGGAAGAATCATCGAAGAGATCGGAACTCGTTAACCTTGCATACCAAATCCTCCAAAACCAAATTTTCTACATGATGATGTTGGATGTGACAGTTTTCGATCTTTCCGGAATAACATTGCCCAAGGCAGAAGTAAAAAGTAGCGGCATTGTAAAGATGAAAACTCCTGAAGTTGTAAACAGTGTTTTTATGGTTTTAAATGAAATATGTAATATTGTAGGGGTTGATAGAGAAATAAGTAATGTTTCTACATAGATAAATTTGATTTTACAGGTGAATTTTTGTTTCATATCCTTATTCATAATAACCTTTCATGAAGGGCATTTTTACAAAAAAACTTACATGGATAAAATATATATTTTGTGTGATAATGACCTATGTTAATTTAGGACTCAACCTTCACAAGTCAACCAACAAATTGCATACTCGTTATTGTAGTAAATACAGGCTTGCTATTACTACATATGTTGTTCAGTAGGATTCATTCACCAGCTTGAGGGAATCCTTTCACTTATGGATTGAAGCCCAATAAGACTGCTGGGGACTCTTTGAGCAATAAAATAAAATAAAAAATGGTTTTTTAACATTTACTCTCATGAATTACACCTTACAAATGTGTTTGCATATTGTAACCTTACAAAATATTTTATCATATTAAAATGTGCTAAACTTAAAAATAACCTATTTTGTAATCATGTCTTTCATTACCTTGCAAACAGTCCTTTAGATTACAATTCCAATCTGTAAGACCTGGATGAGACGCTCGAAATTGATTTTCTTGTGCAAATATATATAAATAGGCCATCACCTAAGCATAAAATGCCTATAAAGATAGTCTTAGTAAAGATAATTTTACAATGCAAGGTACAAAAGGTCCGAGGTAACAAAATAATCACAATTTTAGAAGTTAAATTAATATATTTTACACACTTTTTTAACACATCAATTTTCCATTTTATACAGAGATCTCGATAACATAATCGTTTTACAATGTTAAAATATTTATTTCCTTTTAATAAAAATATGAACTGGATTAAGCAAATATTTATATCAAGGCCCAGCCATTCTATACCTCCTATTACATTTGCATAGCAATCGCATAAAATAAAATAAAATTTGAATGAAACAACATCAATAATGGAACTATGTGATAAAGATGTATGTACTTGAAAATAAATGCCCAATGAGAAACCTATGTGAAATAATTTGACACCTAATTTACATACACACAAAATACATAAAAGCTTCGTTTGTGAAGGATCTATCATATACATAACATATGCTATGTCACCCGCATGATAACGATACCATGAAAGAATAACTACAATTTCTTTTGTAAATAATCAAAATAATTATTGATTACACTGCTAAGTAGATTTCTTTCATGGTAAACTACCTTGGTCAAATTAAACTTAATTTATTCTAGGTAGGGTAATGCTGTATGAACCGGCGTAGTTCCGCCATCTTATTTTATTTTTTTAATGCTACATGTCAAATCAAAACTATGAAAATGATGCATTAGTGATGTCTATAAAACGCATACTTGAAGATAGCTAAATAGTTCTTAGCACCTCTGAAACATCTTTACACAAAGGTGGTTTATAAGAAGACAGACTTTCCATATGAAATTGATTAAGATTTAATACTATAATTACTAACAGCCAGAGTGGCTTAGTATATTATGAGTTCAGATACAAGCTATTCAGTAGCATATAAAATCATCTAATAAATCCGGCAAACAGTAATCATACCATTCTTGTTCGTTGCACACAGCTGCACCACCCCTGTAAAAAAATACAAAAAAAAAGTGAGTTTTCGATTTAAATTAACAAAACGAGGCAATTTCATAGGATTTTTTTATATTATAAAACTGAAAGGTAAACAAATATGATATATTTAAGCACAAAGAAGCAAAAATTAAATAAAACACAAAAAAAAGTATAATCTGCTGACAAGATTTGGTCAGATTTTCTTTTTGTAATCAAGTTCCACATACTGATTACCTCCTATAAACATAGGGATTTCCAACAAGTCTAAAGGTCACTGACCTCCAGCCCGCTCGCTCAGTGTGTGCAGCTTAGCACCTAACAGCAGCCGCCGCCGGCCGCGCCGCCCGCCGCCGCGCCGCCCGCCGTCGCGCCTCCACCAGACGAGTGTTGCGGCCCGATCTTGATGCCGTTCGCCTGAAGACAACGATATGAAACTTAAAACTTCAAGAGCCACCTAATGTCTCTCAGCGATATCCCGGTTACAACCTCGACTTGTGGTTCCGATGTGGCCTTATAGAAATCCCCTAATTACATGGACATTAAGCTCGACCTCACAGTGGAGGAATGGGCATTGTCCATTATTTCAAAGTAGTTCTGATTGAAAAACCATTTGGAGGAATAAGCTTAGTGTTTAATTTTCTGTTATCAAAATAAAAAAGATGCAGTAAATAATATTATTTTTAAATAAATAATTTTGACTTTTATTTGCCTTCTATGACGTCACTGTTGGCTGTATGCGCTGTGTTAATTTTTTTACCTTTGCCTTAATATAGAGCGATAAGAAAAATGTCACTGTTATGTCAAGTCAATGTCTATCCGCTCTGTCTGTATTGCCTAAACAAAAACATAACCTCATCTCAATCATATTAATAATAAAAGTGCTTGCTTGTGAATCTAAAAATGAATTATTACAGTAAATGTTTTGTCCTAATATGTAAAAACGATTCGACAAATTCTCCTAATAAAATATTTGTTTGGATTATAGAAGATTTGCGTGAGAAATGGTGCCGAGAAGTAAAAGCAGAGTATTTTAAAGTTGTATGTACAATGTATTGTAGCGAAGATCACTTTTCTATATAATTAGTTTCACTGTTTTCGATATTTTGATTTACAAGTAGAAAGACAACAACAACAAAGATAGGTACTTAGGTAAATTTTTGTTTGGGGTTATTTGAAATATTTCCAATGACCAAATTCAGAAAGGTGACATTGACATATTTTATTTGACACGAGTATATATTTTTTTTAATTTCCGTCATGACTATCTACTGCATTATACAACCACGCGTGACGTCACGCGTGAAAATATTTAAAAATTAATATAAATTAATCTAAGGTAAATAAATCAGAAATATTCAAATTAATATCTTAAAATATAGAAAGCTATCCGAAAAAAATATAAAAAAAATAAGAGAAAAATTTAAGACAATGCCTATTGCGTGCAAATGGTCTCACAACCAAAAATGTTAGTGGAGGAGATAAAGCAGAAAGTGGACCTTGGGCCCTTTGAGAAGTTTAATGTATAACATTTTGTTTAAAAAAAAAAATGACTGGTACATATAACATCCTAACAAACAGTCATCTCACTTTCGTTACCCTTTCTATGGGGAAACTATTGATAAATTTAGAATTACAATGGACATTAGTATTTTTGAGAGCACTTCAGATTCAGACATTACCTCGTTGTTGATATCAAAGACACCTTCTTGTATTTTTTCATAGATCTCTTTGGCGGTATTGATGAATGCCTCCTCCACGTTGGCGGCAGTCTTAGCCGAAGTCTCCATAAAGACAAGGCCATGTTCCCTCGCGAAAGCCTCGCCTTCTTCCTTCTTTACTTCACGGCGAGACTCCAGATCACTATCAAATTTAGTTTTATATTAATGTTTTGCACATTAATATATGTAAATATGTTTACTAATGGATTGCTTTGTAATGGAATTGAAGATACATAGAGAAAGTGCCAATCATAGTTGGAATATGTGTTTTGAACAAAATTATTCCAAGAGATTTAAGTTTATAAATAAAACTAGCTGTTCCCCGCGGCTTCGCCCCGCGTGGGACTCGGTTATATCGCGCCCAAAAGTAGCCTATGTTTGACCTCAGGTCATTAACTACATCCCTACCAAATTTCATCACTATCGGTCCAGCAGTTTAGCCGTGAAGAGGTGACTTTCGCATTTATAATATTAGTATGGATAAATGCTATATTTCAGGTTTTATAATCCACATGTTGCCAAAAGTTAATTTATGCAGGTAATTCCGATCTTACAGTCTTTGGGTACAAATGGACCACAAATAGACTTAAATAGTATTTAGTGAGAAAAGTGTCTCACCTCTTGTTACCAATAAGCATTATGACCATATTGGAGTTAGAATGTTGGCGAGCATCCTCCAGCCAGGTTGTCAAGTGGTTGAATGTCTCCCTTCGTGTGATGTCATATACTAGGAGGGCACCTGCTGCGCCCCGGTAGTATGACCTTGTGATTGATCTGAAAATTATGATTGATATGAAAAACAATTTGTAAAAATTTGTATGTTTGCACAAGAGGTGTATTACTATGTGAATAATATGTTTTAAATATAATCAAGATTTGAATATCAATAGAGGACATTTTAAACTTTATTAAATTCACAATCAACAAACAAAGAGAATTGATAAATTTGTTTACACAACTATATTGAGGTCAAAAAATATTGCCCAGTAGATTATGACGTCAAATACCTGAATGCCTCTTGTCCGGCTGTATCCCATATTTGAAGTTTAATCTGCTTTCCATCAATGGTGATCATGCGGGCTCCAAATTCTACTCCTATGGTCAGGTCGTGAACAGGCTGGAACCTTTTGTCCGTAAATTGCAACAACAGGCATGATTTTCCAACACCTATAAGAAAAGATTTGTTTTTGTTCTTTAGCATCTATTGAAACAGTTTTTGCTCACAAAACCTTGATTATGTAAATGTAGTAATTGTAACTGTCATACAAACAAAGGAATCCTTGAATATTGTATTAAAACTAAATACCTAAGTACCAATGATTCCATCTGACATGTTTACAATACAGTAGATGTTAGGCGCACAATAAAGTTAAGCAAGAACGTAAATGCGCGTAACATTGTTATTTGACGCAGGGCCTGAAAAGCGTAGGCGGAAAACAAACCTTGCGAACCAAAATTTATCTTTGTTGCGAACAAAGAATCAATAGTTCCGTCACGCAAAATGAATAAAGGGATATGATATGGGCATAAAACACAAAACTATGTTCTTCCTACACAACCTAGATTATAAACACAAGTTATAGATAAAGTATCACGAAACAAAATCAATACCTGTGTCGCCAATGATGATATATTTGAAAAGGTAGGCGTACGCCATTTTCACAAATAATTATCCCAACTAAGAATTTACGGTAAAATTTAACTACAAATAAAAGTTAGGACAGCAATAAATCACAAACACGAATTAGACGCAATTTTTACAATTCACACAGCTGGTCAAATTACTTCACTTTGTCATTTTGTGATTGTGAAATTCATTTACTTGTCAATTTTGACAATAGTATCTCCTCCTTAGTCTGTGATTTTGACAGTGATTGCGCATAGACAATAGACAAAAATAATTTTGTTTATAGTATAGTATTTTTTGTGGCCACACAGTTTCAGTAATGGCGTTGTAATGTAACGTATACTGCCTCGAACTGTTCATCCGTGCGTTTATCCCAGGTGGCCTACTACCATTTCTTAAAACCATGCAAGATCCAGTGAGCAACCGGGACAGCGCGCTACGTGATGCAAGGCGACTTCTCCCTTTAAAAGATGGTGGTAAGCCACCAGTGATAACGATCAAAACCCAGAGGATGCAAGGTGATCTTTTTAAGATTACGATTTCTATAACTGATCTAATTTAACCATTGATATGTTTATGTTACTAACTGTTATGTTAATTTGATGAATGAGTATGGAGTATGAGAATGGATAGATTATCACTGATACATAATTCGCCTAAATGTAAAGAATAAAATATGAATTTAAATTATATTTCTATTCGTTTGGTTTCTTTGCATCTTTTTCTACATTATTTTAGTCCCTTTGATGGTTCTCTGTAAGTAGGTAGTCTGTTAAGAGCTCTTGGACATTTTATATTCATATTTTACTTATAAATATGAAACTTTCAAGATTTGTCCGTAAATTCCTTTCGGTGTCCCGCAGAAGTTATAGCAGCAAAGTGTAAGTTTCTTCCTAAATCTGAACTATACTTACTTATATGTAGTTTAAAAAAAAAGCACTATGCTGGTTGGTATACCAGTGCAGATGTTATTTTTAAAAGTGCGACGCTAACTAGATCTTCATCCGAGCGTGTTATCCAGTTGCATCCCTGGCACAGAATTAGTAATAGTACTACGTATCCCTGGGTAAGTTATCATGATGGCTGCCTAGCTAGGTATTAAACCTCGTGGTCAACACAGCATCACCGATTTATTATAGTACCTACTAAGTTCGCATCTAAGGCAGCCGAAACACTGGCACAGCATTAATCTAGCCATTTTTTCTAAGGTGTGCAGTATGCAATGCTGCTGGTATTGTGTAGGTACCTATTAATTTTAAGATAAGTTTCTGTTAACATTAACTCAAGGTAAAATTAAATTTCAGTTACGATGAACATCGAACAGCTAAAGAATTAATACCTGAAGAAATTTTTGCATACTTTCAAGTATGTCTACCACAGATATTGAATGATGTTATTACTAAACGAGATTATATTAAATCCTCTGGTATATCAGATCACATAAAAAAGGTAAGATAAGAATAAACTCATTGAGAAACCAGGGTCGGGCTTGATGCGTTGAGTCCCCTTTGCATCCTCAGCTGGCTGCTTCAGATTCCGCTTAGAGCCCAAAGTTCGCTTTTCTGCTTTACTTCTCCATTTCTCCCGGTATTCCGTTATCCTTGGCTGTTTTCATGCACGATAGTGGTTATAATATGAGCGTTTGGTATAATAGAGACTGGGTAAATAAGTACCCACTAACATAGTACATTGTCTGTTGTAGATTACAAATTACAATGTGACTGGCGGTAAGCATCTGAGAAGCTCTCTTACTCTGCATTCGTACTTAACTCTGGCGGAGGATAATGTGAATGAAAAATCTTTGTATCAAGCTTGTGTATTAGCTTGGGCGACTGATATGGTAAGAATAATTTATTAAACATTCAAACAAAAGTAACTAATAGGTAAGTACTTGAAAAATAAAAAATTGTATGATAAATAAAAAAAATGTACCTATAATAGGTTTTAAATGAAACTGATCGACATGAGGATTCAAATGACGACGTTAGTGCGAAGTACGCTGGCTCGAAAAAAATGCGGGTGGTACTGCTCGAACCTTTATTTAATCGAAAACCAATGCATCGAATGAAGTTAGTCGCTAACACGCTGTTGCGAAAATTACTCTATGCGCTAGTTTGAAAGTTATGGTATAGAAATCCACTATCGAATGCGGTATGGGGTTCGGGTTTGGTCGCCACATCATTAGAATCCATATATCAGACCCAAATAAAATATTGCAACAAGCTGTTTTAACAACTGTTGCAACTGCCTCCGTGGTCCAGTGGTTAAGGCGTTTGTCTGTAGACCCGGGGGTCGAGGGTTCAATTCCCACGGGAAGCATACTTTGTTTAGTTGTTTTCAGTTTGGTTAGGACATTGCAGGCTTGAATCACCTGATTGTCTGACAAAAAAGATGATTCCGTGCTTCGGAAGGCACGTTAAGCCGTTGGTCCCGGCTGCCATCTGGTAGTCGTTAAAGGAACCATGTCAGAGGCCGAGAGGCGGTTCCGAAGAACTCTGACACCAGGGTGTGCATGGTCGATTGACCATGACACCTACACGAAATGAATGAAAATGAATATGGTTTCTTAAATGTACGCAGGTGCACGCTTGTTTTATTATATCGGACGATATTGAGGATGAGGCAAGTATGCGAAGAGGTAAACCTTGTTGGCATCTCATGCCAAAAGTGGGAATGCGTGCTATCAATGATATTATGCTGATTCGAGATTTGATCTATGAAATAATGGATGTTACCTTTGAAGATAAGGCTATAGTTACAGACGTAAGAAGATATTTTAATAAGGTTTGTATAGACTCTGAAGCGAGTTTCTTGTAAAATGTCATTATCATTTCAGCCGCAGGCAGTCCACTGCTAGACGTCGGCTTTCCCTGTGGATATCCAGAATGACCGGCTACAATGCACCGACAAGCGCATCGGACCCCCATCGACCAGATAATCGGATGACTTGAAGAACATCGCAGGCCGCTTGCAACCGGTCATTCTGGATCCTTGCAAAATACGATAGGTACTAATTATTTTTATTTTATTAATGAATACTCATATCATTTTTCAGGCTTTTATATTGACCGCTATTGGACAACATTTGGATCACGAGGCATCTCAAATTATCGACCGAAACTATTTACACTTTACTATGGAAACATATGAAAAAATAATAAAATATAAAACTTCCTATTATAGTATTCAATTGCCAATACTGTTAGGAATATATCTAGCCAATAAAACTCACAGTAAAAGTAACCAATACGTCGAGAGTATGAGTGAGGATTTAGCACGGCTATATCAAATGCAGGTAAATAACTTTATTACCTATGTAAACGTGTTGTCATTCACTACCATATAAAATATTGTGTGCAAATTAATTTTATGATTATTATTACATTATTACTCTTTGGTAACATATTATAAGATTATAAAAAATGAATGTCTGATTTCAGGATGATAACTTCGATTGCTTTCGTGAGCAAGATCAAGACATTGGAAAATCAAGAACAGACATACAAAATGCTAAATGCTCATGGCTAGCTGTTACAGCACTCCAACGTTGCAATCAACCCCAAAAAATTGTATTCAAATCTTGCTACGGCAGCGCAGAAATAGCGCACATTGAGCGCATTCAGCAGCTTTACAGAAAGTTGCAGTTACCCCAAATATTTAAGGAGGAAGAGAAAGCTCTTTACGACAGGATATCGCAGCGAGCCATTGTTTCTAATGATATTTTGCCATCAAAATTATTTTTGGAATACCTCAATGTGATTTACAACAGGGTACAATAAGAAGTTATGTGTAGTTTAGGTAATGTAAAATTTTAACAACATGAAATGGGTTTTTTTAATATTTGAAAATTAGTTTTAATCTGAATGGTTTGTGTAAAACACGTGTTAAATGTATGACCGTGATATGTGATACGTGAAAAAAGAATTACTTTACAAAAAAAATCAAAATAATATTTGTTTGTACTTTAATTTATAGTGAAGTAAAAGTCGAGACATGCTATCATAGTATATTCAAAAAATATAATGTTATACATAACATTGCTTCTATACAGAGTTAAGTATGGGCCGCAGTAACATTGACCCTTAAACACAATACTTAGCTGTAAAAATAATATCCTACGACTGAAAACAACAACTTTGCATAGGAAGGTACAAAAGTAAGACTAAACCAAGTGAGATGATTTTATTGTTAAAACGCTTAAAACATTGATGGTTTTAGATTCATGAATTTAGTGCAAATCCTTTTTCGAAACCGCCTCTCAGTTTCTGATACTATAAGTGATAGTCACACACATATAGTGTGTATGAAGAATACTATTTAGAACTCAAGTTGATTAATTGCCACTTTATTTCAATCAACAAAAAGCTCTAAACAGTGTTACGTTGATTGCCAATTACATACACAGTATACATAACCGAGAAACTAAAACCATAGACTCAGACCGTTCATTACATCGGTACTGTAGTTATACTGAATAACTATCCCAAGGTAACATAAACTAACATAAATTGATTAATAGAAACTGTATGGTAGGCCTAATTTTCTGTTGTCCAGGAGAAAATTATTCAGTGTCATGGATTGTCTTTGGTTACAATTTTTCGGGTATTAAAAAATTCAGTTTAATTTGTAGAATATATTTTTAAGAGTAAAAATAATGAGTCATCATCAGTATATTTTATGATAACTATAGAGTTGAGGTTTTTAAGTATCTCCAAAAAACCTTGACAGCAAATGGATCCAGTTAAGAGTAGTTTCTTTAATAGGCTTTGGGTATCTAAGAATGTTTTAAGCAAATTGGTCATTTTAAAACATCTCACTGGTCGATTACAAACTAAGAAATTAATAAACAACTCACTGAGTCTTTACCACTTTTACATACCCCGGGATGCTAGAACCCGGAAAATAGGTGAATTTTTAGAACGAATATTTCAAAAAATTTGGTAGTAGGTACTTTCTGACGTAGGTACCCATGTACATACCTGAAGACGGCCCTGCCTTCCGCCTATAATACCTTAAAAGTATGAAGTGCAATGTACATTGGATATAAAATTAAACGTTTTTTTAACGAATACAGAATATATGTGCTAATATAATTTTGACTAGTAAGCACCAATTGACTAAATAACATACATCTTAAATATTTTATTTACAACTTAGTTTTTTAAGTGGCTAATAAAATTTAGCCAATGGTACACAGCTTCCGTAAGACAAAAACATTCAATCATAATGAGAAACTATATGGTACAGCCATGTCTCAAAATATTTTATTATGAGTCACCTTTATATGATAGAAATAGTTTCGAAATGTTATTTTTATTTTCAGACTTGACAGTACGTTATAGAGTAGAAAATATTAGAGCAACATAAAAATTGAATCTAAGATTGATGAATTTAAAAAATGTATTGTCAAGTGTTTGAATAATGTGTATTTAGTTTTTTTTTTTAAATATGGAATTAAAGTTTAATGGCATAAACAGATTGTAAAAGGTGAAACATATTGGTGTCATTTCTGGACGTAATAAAAAATTATCATTACAAAATATTCAATTAACTTCTTCAAACATAAATCAAACATGGATTGGGTTTTGTGGGCAATATTTATGTAGTAACATACATGTGGTTCAATTTATCATACAGTATTTTTTTAAATACTTCTTATACAGACCCGGATAATATGTTTAAATTAGACATCATCATTATTTGTAAAACCTTATTTTAACACCAATATTATATCTACTTATCATTTAGTATATCGTAATGTCTTTTTGTTATATAATTGAAAACTTATTGATATTTAATTCCGAAACAGGTTTTGACGGAAGGAATTGATCACATAGTAGATGGTGCGTATTAACACAAGAAACGTTTAGCGGAATATTAAATAAAAAAAACAGTACAATTAAAATTTTCGATTAAAATAATAACATTATTATCCCAGACAATAGAAAGTAACTTCAAGTTTCGGATAAATTATTTATAATATTTTTGATATTCATCAGGTTTGCGGTGTGGATTGGGCCTTCTTAAAAGATCTGGCTGACCAATAAACTGCACATGCCTGATGTTATCAAAGACCAATATACATATGTTTCATGTGATGTATTTAATATCACGGGGGAATTACTTACCAAGTGTTTTCCTCCTTTAGTTCATGCAGGATCTGTTTGTGGGTTGACTATCGGGAGTTGTGGCACGTGCATGAGTCTCCTATGTGCTTCGGTGCCTGTTAAAGCTGCCACTGTTATGCCAGCTTGATATGCCGCTGGTATTCTGATATGGTGTGTTCTTGTACCTTGTTCAGACCAACCAGCAGCCCGCCACTCTCTTAACGCATTTGCTACTTGACCTGTATTTAAAAGTTGTATAGGATAAAGACATGCTGAGCGGATGCGCCTAAAAATAGACTACTTTCTCTCACTTCGTGAATGTCTTAAAAGCAACTGAGGACCAACAACAGACATCTAAATAGTCTTATACCATTTCAAGACTGGTGACTATTTCCACTAAGCAAAATTGCTACGTCGTGGTCAACTTTAGGCGGTGTGTAATAAAAATCATTATTATGATGCAAGTTATGCAGTTATCATTATTATGATGCAAGTTTATGGCAGTTAAATAAAAAAAAAGTTATCATTAATGATCATAGAATTTGACAGATATGAAATCAAATGTAATATCGGCAATCCGAAATAAAAGACTGACTGTTTCGATCGTACCTCGATAGCAACGGCGCGGCAGGGTTGTCATAATTTTAAATAAAATTATAGTATTTACCATATTACTAGCAAAAAATTACTTACCAAGAACATTAAACGTATGGAAACGTCGTTCAGGTACAAACATCAGCGGGGTCAGGTCAGTTTCAGGAGTATATCTTGCTAGCACATCCCTCGTTCTCACTAATAATACAGATGGTGACGTCAGACGAGGCCAGAGCGTAGACTCCCGTACACACTCCACCGGGTTGCAAAGGTAAACGCCACGAGGTGATACGCCGAAAACCATTTGATGGTGCCATGCATCGGGGATTTCACCTTCGCAGCCAACTTGAAGATTTAAGGTTAAGATTGGAACGGCTCCTGTAATAAAAGAATATATATGTTGGCAAAACATATATATATCTCAAATCTTAGTTTTATTTTGCTCATATTTTAGCTATCTGGGTATTAGCTGGAAACTTAAGGCTGGAAACCATAGAATTCTAAATGTCGGCTGATCATTATTACGATACGGTACCAATTTTGAAAAACAAGTTCATTTTTACATTCCATAGGAGTATAATGTCGAAGGTATTTTACGCCGAATTAGAGATCAGCCGAACAAGTGCACATCGAAAAATGGTTGTGTCGAAGTAGTGTTTTTCAAAGGTGTGTGTGTCTAAGTATCTTCTTTCGGACTAATGTATGTCGAATATATGTTACGTCGCAGCAATTAGTTGTTGAAATTCGGAAAGATACTCCTTAGAATAAGACGGTTGGACGATAGAAAATTATACGACAAGTGAAAAAACAATAAATAAATACCTAGGGATATCCAATCTGCCAACCAATGACTTAGCGAGATCGCTCGCTCGGGGTGCGTCGGGAAGAACCGCGCGGTCACCAAACCATCTGATGCTTTCTGAATGCCTGACACGAGGTCTGCAGCTGTACAGCCTGCTACAGCTCGGGAGAACAAATACCTGGAATTTTGAGTCACATGTCAGTAAAATATAAAATGATGACCTCCATGGCGTAGCAGGAATGTTCCCTTAAATGAACTATGTAGAAAATTAAAATATATGCTAACCATATCAGGAAAATATGACTCAGGCATAATAAAAAAGAAAGTAATTAACACTTTAAACGCCCAGCGGCCCATCGGTGACCAACAAACAATTGATGAACTATGGTCTGTTAGACTTGTCAACAGAGCAAGTTAGAAATAATAGTAAGGCATAAATATAGTATAAGACATTTACGAGTGTCTTGCCCCTTGATGATGATAAATAAGAACAAGGATTGTTTATTCTGTTATTCATAGCTTGTCAGTTTTCTGACATGTCAATTAATATCACTATATGGTATACCTAGGTATAGGTGCATTGTTTGCTCTCTGCCTTGTGCCCACAGCTGAATTGATTTGCTCCAAGTTGATGGGCACACCTAGTGCAATCTGAAAAAAAGGAATAGACAGTAAAAAAAATACATGTTGCAAAAACCAATTTAAAAAAAGTAAATCCTTTTCTTAAAAATAATTCATCATTTTTTCAGCATCAGGCTATACACTGCTGGACACAGACCTTCCTCAAAATTCAGTTGACCTATTGGAGGAGGTGATGCAGAACTTGCTTGCTTCCATGCAAACTTATAACAACCCCTACTTTACATCGGAGTTAAAATACTCACAAAGACATTAACAACTGCAGTAGCACCACAAGCTGAAGTGCCTATTTGTGTGACTTGTCGCTCACACGCCTCCCTTTCGGACCATATCATGCAACGTGGGGGTTCCACACACCTTGCATCTGTTGTACTAGAACCAGGCGCATCTAGGTGTTGGGCTAGTACCTGCAAAAAAGTATATGTAATCACAGGTTCCGTAATATTAATGATATTAATTTTACTTGCTTTAATTTGAATAACATTGGTTGAAGATATTTTAACCTCTTACCATTTTAGCATCATCTTCCTTATCACCATCAGATTTTTCTTTGTCTCCTATTAGTTTTTTGGCCATGTTAAGGTGGTATACTGTAGATGACATGTTTATAGTGTCAAAAGCTGGCCGCTCTCCTTGATTTATTTGAAAGGCAAAAGGACCCTTAGTATGTTCTTCATCATCTGAAATAAATTTTTATTTGTATACCATATGATTTGCTTTAAATATTTACTAAAAACTTCATTTAATATTTGGTAAAATAAAATCAAAAAGAAAAATTATCTGTTCATTAAAATATAGAACAATATTTCTTAGGTAAGTACATAATATTGTATAACAAGAAAGTGTCATACAATTCAATATTTCCCTCGGTGAAACCAGATCTCCACTAGAGACATGTAGATTGACAGGAGCATTGGCAGGCCAGTGTGACATTGTCCTGCGTACTATTAGCTTCTCCCCTCGAGCATTCACATGTGTGATAAAAGGGCCATAATTAGTTGGTTTATTCTTAGACTCGTCCTTAACATCACCCTGTCCAGAAACTAATTCACGACTTGTTGATGGGATGCTAAAAGAAACATCAGGATCACGGGACCCAGAAGCCACAGGGACCACTTGTGGATTACTAGGTCCTGGTAAATATTTAGGAGAGTTCTCCCTGATTACAGGCTCAATTTCTTCAGGCATATTATTAGCCGCCTCTAGGTCAGCATCAGGAGTAGATTCATCTCCAGTGTCCACTTCACAAGAAGGCCCAGGGTCAAAATCCATTTCTAAAAAGTCCATGTCAGGGCTTGATGCTCGTGATCCATCCCTGGCAGGCGGAGCCTGTGCTTGATAGTTAGGTGGGGATGGCAAATGCCTGTCTAATGGTAGACCCATATCTAAACTGAAGAATGAACTTGGCAAATCAGCTAAATGCTGTCCTCCTCTATAAGTATAAATGCAACCATCATCTGAGCCCAAAGAGTAATCATCATTGCCTGTGTCGCTGGAGCTGTCATCTGCATCTAAGTTAGACCTATTCAGTTTTAAAGTCGAAGGCCTTTTTCTGTTTTCTCTGCAATTAATGTTTTCTATGTCTCTGCTATTGCCACTTGTTGATGGGGCACTGCAAGCATTACCACCTTTATCCACATATGCTCTGTACCGCTGTGGAGTCTGAATATCACCGCCACATAAGTTAGAATCTGTTTTGCTACTACTCGCAGCTTCCGAAACGTCCGCAAATGAATTATTCATGTTAGCACTGTGGTTGTTACTGCTAACATTTTTATTGCGCTCCGAACTGTTTTCACTTGATCTACTAGACGGCGGTGTCGATTCGTTAGTCGAAGAGTTAAAGGGTCTCGACGAAGGTCCATTTTGTGCAGCCGAATAAGAGTCTGTTGCATGCGACGCAGATGTAAACACATTTTCGACGTTATCGACAATGCTTCTTTGCTTTGCAGCTCCCATGACAATATTGTTCTTCTCAGCCTCATCATCTAGTCTTAGGGGGCATCTCATCGATGAATCATTATGTGAATCCATTATAACAACGGAAATACAAATTTATATTAAAAAGTCGTCGGCCTTACAGCATATTATTTAAGGTTACCCAAGCTATATCGGTGACATTATCAACAATATAGAATGTCCGTTCGATGATCAAATGCTAAGCAAATAATTTTCTCAAAAACAACTATGAAATTAATCCCACAGTTCACAATTTAATATTATAAACAATAGATCATCTCCTTTTACGATTTCCATCCATTTGACAAAATTCGTTGGTTGACAGATTGGCATAAACAAATGCAGGGTTGCCAGGGTGTTCTAAAACTTTTACTACGACTACGACCACACTGTAGCGCAACTCACGCACGCACGCATGATTTTAATCGAGATGGAAGCATCGTGGTAGTATCTCTATTTAGTTTGTGGAAGCATCGAAGCATCCACAAGGCTTACCTTACCACCATCTCTGAGGACCATGCAAAAACGACTGAGTAAAGATGTCGCCTTACATCATGTATTGCGGTGTATATCTTACTCACTGGATCTTGCATGGTTTTAAGAGACGGTAGTATAGTAGCCCCACGCCCCACATATTAGTAAAAAACGGAAATATAAGCCGCTCAATAGTATAAAACAAAGTAGTTTTCTCTGTCCCTATGTCCCTTTGTATGCTTATCTTTAAAACTACGCAACGGACTTGATGCGGTTTTTTTTAAATAGATAGAGGGTTTTTATTCCCATGCGAAGCTGGGGCGGGTCGCTAGGTGTCGCTAGTACAACATAAAAAAATCCTTGGCCTTTTTATATAAATTCTTTGGCCCTGCTTGTCATTGTCACTAGTTTGGATATTTATGTCAAAAAGTGAAAATAAATAGTTATCATTCATTAGCCGGGTACACACCAGACGATCCACCGCGCTCAGTTCGCGTGCGGCAAAACCGCGCACAAACTAACTAGAGATACTACGTAAACCGCGATCCAAATGTGCGGGCGGTGGAGACGTGCCGCGCGCGATCCAAGCGCACGGATTGGAGCGCGCGCTCCCTGATGCGCCCGATCCGTTTATTGTCGGTTTTTTGGTCATGTTCAAAGGCGCCTCAGTGGCGAGCGTGGCGCGCGCAGTATGGACGGTCGTGTGGATCGCGCGATCAGTCAATATGGATCAATCTAAGAGTCGCCAGTTAATATCCCTTTATAAGCTGTACAAATGTTTATGGGACCCAAACTGACGTACGAATCTCCAGTTGCTAGAAATCTTAATGTTAATAATAATCTTCCTTCACGGTAATGGCTTCTCGATAATTTGTATTATTCTTTCTGAGCTTATTATCCAATAATGAACATAATATCTCCAACTGATTACCATTCATTCTTGCAAAATTGTGTTCAACTTTATCGGCAACTAACTCGGCGTAAAGCTGAGTTCCATATTCCGAGCGATTTTTGTATAAAGTTTTTATCCAAAACCGTCTTTTTTGATTTTTAGATCTTTTGCGTAATTTTTTAATCAATATAAAGGTAACTGCCGCCACAGCAATTCGACGCCGCTGTTGTACGTGTGCCTCAATATCGTGCAAGAGTTCGACTGAACTGAATGTCACGGATCGCTCGTGGATCGCTTGGATCGCAAAAGATTGCTGTTGGATCGACCGGATCCACACCGGACGATCCACGCTCCACGCATCACGATCTTGGATCGAGGATCGCGGGATCGCCGATCCATTTTGGATCGTCCGGTGTGGATCCGGCTATTCAACATCAACATTCATTTCATTTGGAATGCGAAAGGAATTGGTTAGTGGTTTGGTTTATGTATACTTACTAATTCTAAAATTTCTAAATAAATTCTTCGAGTGAAAGTTAGTTTGATCAAGTGTGGTAAAGACAGGTTAATAATATTATAATGAATTCTACTATGTTTTTGAAGATATTAAATAAAACCTGTAAAATAATTTCATATAATGGAAAATGTTCGAGGTAAGCCAGACATAAATCTTTTCCATCCTGAATTATATTATTATTTATTGTATTTTTTTTACAATTAATAAATAATCTAAAACTACAGCTTGCGTTGTCATAGTTTCGTACGTACTTATTCACTATATGTTCTGTTTGTGGTACCTTAAATTAAATTATGTGGCTCAGTTAACTGTTTCCCGCGGTTCTATCTGCGTGGAGCTCCGCTTTTACTCTAATATCAACTTTTTATTCTTACCCAATGTTAAACTATCTCTGAACCAATTTAATTTGATTGACAGATATAGTTTTAACTTAAATTATTTATATCACTACATAGTATAAAACAAAGTCGCTTTCTCTGTCCCTATATCCCTTTGTATGCTTAAATCTTTAAAACTACGCAACGGATTTTGATGCGGTTTTTTTAATAGATAGAGTGATTCAAGAAGAAGGTTTTTATGGCCATGTGAAGCCGGGGCGGGTGGCTAGTTTATAATATAATGTAAATAAACCAGCTGTGCCGCGAGGTTTCACCTATGATGTATGTGTATTTTGTTGTTTAAAAGCCTATTATAATGTAAGTAATGAATGAATGAATGAATGAATGAATGAATGAATGAATGAATGAATGAATTTTATTGTTGCTATAAACATGGTAAAAAGTTATTAAATATAAAGTAAACATATGTATCACACGTTTAGTCAATAACTGACATGCAACAGACTATGTCAAAATTATTTAAATTAAAATTCTGTTAACAATTATTATTTACTATTCATTAATGTCAATTTCAATATCTATTCATGTCAATTTACAATACCTACTCATGTAAAGATCTACCCATCAAATGCCAACTGAAATTTTTAACTCCAATTAGTGGTTTTAGAAATCTGTGTGAAATTCTGAATCATACAAGCTTTTCAGCATTATAATTTAACTAGCCGTTACCCATTGCTCCTCAGTTATATCTCCAAAAAGTAACATATGTTTGACCCCTCGTCTTTAACAGTAAAAAACAAATATTTTAATTATGGCCATACCAAATTTAATCAAAACTGAAAGCATAACAGAACTTTTATTAGAATATTGGACTATTGTCTATCAATACTTAATAAGGTATTAATAGACAATTGTACAAGCACTGAAATGCACTTTTTGATAGCACATGCAATCTTTCAAACTTTATGCTCTGCATATTATAAGATTACAGTATTAAGCACATATAATATCTTCATACTTTCAAGGTTAATATAGTTCACGACATATAAGTTGGCAAAAAATTGAAATGACCTTAAATGCGCAGTACTTAGCCAATTTTCATACAAATTTTAACGTGCGCAGTTCCACACTCATCCTGTGGACAAATAATGTGCCGGGTATTATAAGCCAGTTGGAAGTATAAAGGTATATTATATGTGATTAACTCTATAAATTCTTACTAACAAACAACTTAGCTTATTACTTTTGACAATGCATAATAAGCATATTATCATTTTTATAAGCTTTTAATGAAGCATGTTGCAAAAAAGTATTTGTGATTCCTATCCTAAACTTTTCTATGCGTCCCTGATTGAAACATGAAATCGACATTAGCATAGCCAATACAGAAATCTGATAAGCAGAACATACAAACCTTATTTACATCACAATGATGTCTGATAAATCTGTTGAGATATATCCTCTATATCTATAACAAAAGAATCCAGGTCAGTTATTTAAAAAGACAAATTTAACATTTTTCCTGTTTTGAAAAATTGTTATTTTTTTAATTAATATTAAGGAAGTATAAGTATAAAAAGACCATCGATAGAAAGTTGTTACCATAGTCTAAAACAAGTTATTATTTTAATTATTCTTTTTTCAAATATTTGAGCTGTATCTTCTAAGAGATCAGAAGGCAGCATTAAGATTGTAAATTAATAGTCTGAAAATAATTATATCACCATTTCAACGCCTTTAAGTTGATGTGGTCAAACTTCCTGTCACATCCATTCCTCTCTTTTTTGCTAGGTTAGATTTATGTATAATAGTAATATTTGAGTAATATCAACATACATATGCTTTACTCAAACATTGATGCTAGCGTGCTTTTAGCGTTAAGTTCGCCTATTGTGCTTTGCATTTGTATCTTGTATAATAAAGGTTAAATAAATAAATAAATTTATAATAATTTTGTTTCCCAAAAGCCCATTGGTGGATAATGTTTTACGATTTAGCTCGCTCGGTTGTACTATTTGGCAAAGATTAAATAAATTTAACCTTAACGGTTTCAAAATATTGCACAGCAGTCAAAAAGACACTTAAGGACAGAACTATTTTAGGTAATTTATTAAAATTTTATGAATCATACCTTAAATTCCAGGTCAATACAAACTATAGGCACAGTGAGAATGGCAGCCAACCTATCCATGTACCAGTCTAAAAAAGAAAGAGAAACATTCCAAGATGTGCTTCCTTGCATCATGAACTCTTTGTTGGATACACCAAACTTTGCGGAAGTACCTGATGTGGCAAACTGGATTAGAAGAGTTTGTATTAATTATTGTATTTGTTTTTTATGGTAGGATTTTATAAGAAATCTTGTTTGTGTCTTAGTCATTTCTTCGTAAATAAGTCATTAATAAGTAGAAAAAAAATTGTACGATTATTTTAGCAGCCACAGCTCACGAAAGACTGCGTGAAATTTAATTCTCGAAATAGAAAAATATTCAGAAATAGGTCATGTAAATAACCTTTCCATCTTTTATTTAAAATGATCAACCTGTAGATTTTAATAATGCACTTTGACTACATGACGCTTGGACAATAACACAGCACAAAGGTTTTTAATTTGTACCTCACTTAAGATTTTAATAAAATACTGAATATTCCGATGCATTTTTAATTTGCAATGACATTCTAAGGCATGTAGAAATAGGTATACATGTTTTTAAAAAAAAGAATAAGTACATTTGGAAACATGTTTTTGAAAAAAAAATGTACCTACCTACACATTTCTGATTCAAATTGTTAGTGGTGATCAACCAACACTAGGAACAAATTTCTCAAGCTGCTCAAAAATGTCTGGTTCACATAACATGCATAATTTACATGCTTTCTAAAGATAGGTATAGAGCTCAAGATAAAGTGCTATTAATGGTGGCTTGGCGACCAATGCAAGTCACTGCCCTGGAATGCTTTACATGCATTTATATTATTTTTACATTTATACTTCCATACTAACATACATTTCGAATACAATATCATTAAATCAGATACCATATAATAAAAAGCTGCAATGCTAGTTCATGTCCCTACTAAATGTTGCTCACGAATTTCCTGACCAAAAGCTAGTAATTTAAAATTTTACTTTAAACGTTATAGGTTCTGGATTATAATTTGGCCGGCGGTAAGAAAACCCGCGGGCTGACAACAGTATTAGCTTATGAAATGCTCGAAGAACCTGAAAAAATAACTGAAGAGTCCCTGAGGTTGGCGCGAGTAATGGGGTGGTGTGTTGAAATGGTAAGAATAATATCTAAACATTATACCTACTTAGCAATTTTTTTTACGTGATACCGTGGGTCACACAGATAGGTGCCCCAGATTTAGGGTCTGAGTAACTAAGCAAGTAAAGTTATTCTTACCCCCTTATCTGGGGTACATATCAATGTACAACTGTTCTTTTCTTGAAAAGGTTCTAAATATTTATATCACGACACTCCGTCGGGGAAAAAACTACCCAAAAGAGAGAGTGATCAAAGTCCATAATGTGCGGTCAGAACAACAATGTACCTACGTTTCCGATGTCTGTGCAAACAGAACCCAGTTTGTCTATCTCATAGAACAAAACGAGGTTAATGGGTCAATAGAACCAATTTAGGGTCTAAGTAAATCGTTATCGGGCTTAAATTTCACTCTCTACATTTGACACTTGTGAAATTTTTTACTATTTACTCAATCTCACATCAGACATATACCTACTAAATTTGTCATTTATAAACGGAATCCACTAGAATTACCTGTTTTGTAGAAAAAAAAAAAAAATTGCAATTAAGTATAGCCACGGAGTAGGTACTCTATAGTAGGTATGTATAGTTAGCCATATGGTATTCGGCTAAGGAATTTCATTTATCGCAAAATGTACCTTGTGTTTATGTAATTACCTTGAAATCATGGATTCGAATCCCTCATAAAACACTTTTTGGTTGAAAGATGCCGTATGCCATACGCACATACTTAAGTAACGAATAGTGAGTCCACATTTAAAAGTATACCCCCTTTAATCCTTGTACCACTACAGTTGTACTAACATGTATACATATAAATCTGTATCAAATCTATAATCTTATTTGAAACAGTTACAGGCATACCTATTAGTCCTCGACGACGTAATGGACGGCTCGACGACCCGGCGCGGCGTCCCCTGCTGGTACCGGATACCCGAAGTGGGTCTAGGTGCAATCAACGACTCAATTCTAATTTACATGTCCATTTTCAACACTTTGAAGACATTCTTTGGTGATAAACCCCAGTACACTAACATTATGGAGCTGATTAATGAGGTATTTGCTTATTCATATCTATTTTTTTCTTATTTTATAAGTCTTGAATTCCAGGATTAGTAAACGTACTTTAACGACTATCAGATGGCAGCAGGGACTAAAGGAAATAATTTTTTTTATGTATATTCGGTAGGTTTGTATTATAAACTATTTAAAAAATCCCATTTCCGAAAAAACTGTAAAACCTAAATCTTTACTTCTCTCGGTTTATAACTCCGGCGATAACATGAAAACAAAAAGATTTTATCCAAATTGTAAAAGGTTCTTACAGAAATAAAAAATTAGTACATTTAGCCGATATTTTCTTAATATTTGGTAAACTCGTTTTTTTTTCAAAAGAAAATAATCTAAAATCTTCATGACTATTTAAACTTAACACGTTTGATAGTGCGAGTACACCAACCATTCGAAGACGGGGCTAGTACCTATTCTAGTATTAAAAGATATTCTCAAATTTAATGCGGGAATGATGAGAAAGGTTCCATAAAACGCTCGTGACATTCCTGGCTGCGGTAGGTAACTAAGACCGTATACGGTTGGTAATACGTACAATCGTAACGTCAACAGGGTAATAAAACATGAGGTGAGTAGTGAGGTTATCTGGCGCCCAACAAGATTGACGTGATTTGGACTTAGTAGTGCATGTGTATGACGTGTTTATACCTACTCTACACAAGCCCTACCTTACAAGTAATTTTAAAGTCTTGTACAGAACTATAGCTCCCAAACTCTCGTTCTTTAAACGGCTGAAATGCTCAGATTATAGCAGATCCTATAGCTTTAAAACAAATTAGCTGTTGCGCGCGTTGATCGAAAGTTGATGTTTCCGTCATGTCAAATAATTCATTCGAGCAAACACCCCCCCCGCCCTCTACACACACACACACACACACATAGTTTCTCCTTAGCATAAAAATCCTGCGAAATTGTACCTGCCTATTGTTCTAATAACAATGGACAAAAGAATATTTTACCAATATATTATAATAATAACAAGATTATCATTTTGTCTAACTCTGTGAAGATATACCTATTGTACTGTGTTATTTGTATTACTCGTACTCAGTGCCAATTGCATTGAACTAATTATTGTATTGATCACTTATTTTTATTCGTATATATTATTTTCTTGACTTATTGTCATAATTGCCTTACTGATTTAAAATTAATACAAATTACCGGTGATAGCGTGACATGTCGCTGATATTTATATAAATGTCGATTCCATGCCACATATATGAAGTACTGTTGAGCAGTAGTGCCTTTTAGGCGCGCGATAGTTGTGGTATTGAGTCTAAGGAGACTTGCTCCTTTGGTGTATTCTACCATGCACTTGTGTAATGGGCTGAGCATATGCTCAGACTATTAACATTATATATGCCAACAGCCGCTTCCTCTGGCCATAGTCAGAGATTTATTCAAATTCACCATGATTTTTAAATAATGTGCATTTAAAACATGTGTCAGAGGTCTTAAAGTCTATTTACAAATTTACCTATTCATGTATTGTGAATCTATCTGCAATAATAAAAATAATAAATCTTTATTTTAGACAATAACAGTCCATGTTAAATTATAAATGCATACAATAAATAAAATAAATAAATAAATATATAGGGAAAATCACACAGATTGAGATAGCCCCAAAGTAAGTTCGAGACTTGTGTTATTGGATACTAACTCAACGATACTATATTTTATAACAAATACATATATAGATAAACATCCAAATGAACCTAATAATGAACCTTGGATTCCAAAGTGTCATGTACAGTACGCTTCAAGATAATTTTTTTCCCTCGTTCATCACCAGTCTTTTCTTTTTCAATTAAATATCGTTGAATGTGTTTGCTATATGGAAAACCCAAATAATGATGAACTGCGATAAGGGGTGGATAAAGAAATAAGGTATTTATCATAAATATATTTTTTTCAGACGTTACTCTTCACTTCAATAGGACAGCATTTAGACTACACGATGGCCCACCGCAGCAAGAACGACTACAGCCTCTTCACGATAGAACGCTACTACGCTATCGTCAAGTACAAGACGGCGTATTACTCGTATAAACTGCCGTGCTTCCTCGCTTTGTATATGACGAATAAAACCGACAAGAAAGCCCAGGAGGCAGCTGAAAGTATATTGTTGGAAATTGGGAAATATTTTCAAGTCCAGGTCAGTTTATTTAATAGTTGTCACTTGCCATATTTAGGGTTTTATACGAAGCGATTGACAATGCCTTATCAGTGGCGGAGTGTTAGTCCTCACAAATAATTTGTCAGAGCCTACTCGTGAAAAACCTTTCGGCCGCCATGAAGCAAATTTATTTTCCAGTCACTTGTAAATAATAAATATTTACTTGGAAAATAATTTAGCATTTTATGTCACGCTGATCATCAATATAGAATGGGAAAGACGGGAATGCGCATTACTTATCGGCAGTTAAGCGCGAATAGGGAGCGGAAATTACCTTTGCTGGTAATTACTTTATTCTACAAAACGGATATACAATACAATGGCGGACTTATACTATAGGGAGTCAACCAGCAGCCCTATATTGAAAGGTATTTCATAAAAAACTTTTTCACAGATACTTTTGCATTTATTATACTAAAAGAAAACTAGGTGAATAAGTTATGGTGCTTTTAGTGCCCGATCGCCTGCACCCTATATGACCTGCATGTGGCGTCTGAAAAAAGCCGCTGTTCCTAACAACGTTGCTTCTTTCTGGGCTGACAAAATTGATATGCTATCTGTTATGTATCAGTTAACATATAACGCCACCGCGTAATGCGGGTGGGCAAATAAATATTCAGTCTGCATTCAACCGTTGTTTCATTGTCACGTATGTTACGGGCTCTTAGCCCTCTCCTTATACATAACATTCCCACGGATCCAACGCCAATTACGAAACCTTTAAGAAGAACATATGAATCACTGTGGAAACTGCTGACACGAAGCCACCTGCATGGGAAGCCACCCTGGGAGCTTCTTCGGACACACAGAGCGAGTCGAGAGTCTGAACTATCACCACGCGTCCTGTGACTCCTCGCCGATCAATCGTTGATCGCTAGAGTAAGTCCTGGTCAATCGCTGACTACTAGTTTATAAGTTTTCTGTACTATTCAATTTTTAAAAACCTCCGTCGACGTCCCGTTGACGTATCTGGCGCAGTCGGAGCGGATAGTTCAATTCCCGTGCGTTTCACACTTCGAAAAAGTGCGTGAACTTAGCCAAATCGTTGGCAAGGCGGACTATCTGTTATAGAACCTACGAATTAACGGCGTCGCGAAGGTTAACGCGAGTGAATGGTGAAAGTTTCGTTTGTGGTCATCCGAACATCGATGGTGCAGCCCGAGCAGACTACCATGATCTCTATGTGAGTAGCTTTATATACAGTTCTATTGTTGATTGCTATTCCTTCCCGAATTAGTGCAGAAATTCCCCTAAAAATCTAACTTCGATTTTCAAACTTTAGAATAGATAGAATAGATCAAGAGAAATCCAACTTTGATTTTTCATCATATTAGTTAACCAAAATTAAAGACTTTATTTTTAACTAGCATTATAACATATCATTCAAAATTTTCCATCCAGATAGAGACCGTAATATAAGACCCAACACCAGGGCTTATATACGAGACGATATTAGAAAGTCACGGTTTCATAGAGAATTATTAGAGTCACTATTAGAAGAGGACGACACAGCTATGGCTAACGAAAATAGTCAACAGGCCATGCCTATCATAGATAAGGCAGACCAAATCTGGAAAGCCTTACGCAATGTTCCTGAATTTGACGGCAGTCCTAGTGTTCTTATCAGATTTTTGAATATTTGTGATCAGCTAATATTGAAGTATATCGATCTAGCACCCGGTAACGAGTTAAATAATTCAATTTTGTTAAATGGAATTTTGAACAAAGTAAAGGGAAATGCTTCTAAAATTTTAGTCACGAATGGTATTCCAAATGACTGGAACGGTATACGTCAATCATTAATTAACAGCTTTTCTGATCATAGAGACGAACCGGCATTATATACTGATTTATCAATGTTATCTCAAGGTACCGACACACCTCACATCTTTTATGAGCGCGTGCAACACTTGCTAAGTACCATCATGGCATACGTAGAATTGCACGAAACCATCCCTACTACGGTAGCAGCTAAACGCGAGCTCTATTCTAAATTAGCTCTAAAAACTTTCATGCGCGGATTAAGAGAGCCTATCGGTTCCCGAGTTAGATGTATGCGTCCCGATACATTGCTTAAAGCCTTGGAGTTCGCGCAGGATGAACTAAATGTCATGTACATGCAGAATAAGGTTCCTGCCTTGCCTAGTTCATCTACGTCTAGACTTCAACCCTTTCGTAATTTTAACCAAAAACCTATGAACTTCTCGCAAAATAATATTCCTCAATTAAATCACAATAATCAGCCTATGCTATCCTCCTATCAAAGTAATTTCCCCTCAAATAACTCACCCCTAAATCAAGGACATAACGCGTCTAATTTCTCCCCTAATGTAAATTCTAATTTTAGGCCTAATCAATTAGGCCCATCTAGAACTCAACAGATGATGAGAGCTATGCCCTCCAATGTGTCTACAGGATTTAAGATCCCGCCTAGACCATTTAATAGACCAACTCAACAAAAGTACCCCGTACCAATGAGTGGCATTAGTCACCCCATTGCGAGAGTGCTACCCCCTACTCCACAAAGACAATTAAATCTAAATGAATATGAACCTATTTATGACGGTAGTAATTACTATGACTACGACCCTTACTTCCCTCCCGTAGAAAACGACAAACAACACTATGACTATTACAACTACGACGAGCCTGAGGAAAATTCTGAAAATACTGAATGCAATGAGGAGGTAAATTTTCCTCTGGATCACAGTACGAACCACCCCAAATAGAACTAAATTTACAGTTAAATAGAAACTTACCTTTTGTACATATCTCTAACCCTCCATTGAAATTGCTTATTGACACGGGCGCAAATCAGTCATTTATTAGCCCTGAAGCAGTGCAAGATTATTTTTCTGACTTTCCTTTAGACTATGACCCATTTGTTGTAACAAATATTCATGCGAGAACATACAATGAATTTTCTATAACCCTTCCATGCTTTCCCGAATTTAAAGATAGAAATCCCATAAAACTATTAGTGTATAGATTTCATCAGTATTTCGATGGCCTAATTGGCCTTGATTTACTCGAACAGTGGCAAGCTAAACTAGACTTTAAAAACCACGTAATTAGGACTAGATTTGCGGAAAATCCAATTCTTATGCATAGTCCAGTAAATGTAAATTTATTTCAAACTGTAGTCCCTGCAAAATCGTCTCATGTGGCTAAGATTCCAGTTACAGTAGACAACGGTAATATTTTTATAGAGGGACAAACCATAGAAAATTGCAATATAAATGAATGTGTTTCCACCTCGGAAAACGGGCAAGCCTATATGGAAATTATTAACCCCTTAGACGAAGACGTAACTATCTCATTAAACGCACCAATTTATGCAGAAATTTTTCATGAGCAAACTTTACCTAGACTGACTGACGTCGACCGCATGGACACTCGATTCCGAGAAATCTTATCACATTTACGGACTGGACACCTGAACTCGGAAGAGAACAGTAACTTGTTAAAATTAATCGAAGAATACTCTGACATTTTTTACCTAGAGGGTGAACCACTTACCTTTACAAATAAAATTAAACACCGCATTTTAACAACTGATGAAGTCCCCGTCCACAGCAAAACGTATAGGTATCCGTACATTCATAGACAAGAGGTTAAAACTCAAGTCCAAAAAATGTTAGAACAAGGCATCATTAGACCCTCAACGTCCGCTTGGAGTGCTCCAATCTGGATTGTGCCTAAAAAAGCAGATGCTTCCGGTAAAACCAAGTGGAGACTAGTAGTTGACTTTAGAAAACTTAACGAAAAGACTATAGACGACCGCTACCCCATCCCCAACATCACTGACATACTTGACAAACTTGGCAAATGCCAGTACTTCAGTACTTTAGACCTGACTAGTGGATTTTACCAAGTGGAAATGGACCCCAGGGATATCCACAAGACTGGATTCAGTGTAGCTGACGGAAATGGCCACTATGAGTTCCTGCGTATGCCTATGGGCCTCAAAAATAGCCCATGTACTTTCCAAAGGGTCATGGACAACGTACTAAGAGGTCTCCAACATGTAATTTGTGTAGTTTACCAGGATGACATTTTGGTATTTTCCACCTCACTCCAAGAACACATAGTAAATCTCCGTAAAATCTTTGACAGACTACGTGAATCAAACTTTAAGGTTCAATTAGACAAATCCGAATTTTTACGACATGAAACTGCCTATTTAGGTCACGTTATCACCCCCGACGGTATAAAGCCCAACCCTGACAAAATTAACGCTATCCTAAAGTACCCCATCCCCAAAACGACTAAACAAATAAAAGGATTTTTAGGACTATTAGGCTATTATCGGCGTTTCATCCCCGACTTCGCACGTTTGACTAAACCACTGACTTCATGTTTAAAGAAAGGCGCAAAAATAAACCTAACAGACGACTACATCAAATGTTTCGAGCACTGTAAAACACTTCTAGTTAACGATCCCATATTACAGTACCCAGATTTTACAAAAGATTTTATACTCACCACAGACGCATCTAACGTTGCTCTCGGTGCTATTTTATCCCAAGGGACTGTAGGTTCGGACAGACCCATTGCGTACGCGTCACGCACGTTAAATTCCAGCGAACTTAACTACTCAACTATCGAAAAAGAATTACTCGCGATAGTTTGGGCAGTAAAATATTTTAGGCCGTATTTATTTGGTCGAAAATTTAAAATTATCACAGACCATAAGCCATTGCAATGGCTCATGAATTTAAGAGAACCTAACTCACGCTTAACTAGGTGGCGACTTAAATTATCAGAATACGACTACACAATTATCTACAAAAAGGGCAAAACGAATACAAATGCAGATGCCCTGAGTCGTATAGAAATATATAACGAGGAGGTTATAAGTCTGAGCTCTAGCATTAGTGTAGTTAACTTATCTAGCTCATCTGAGTCTACAATCACTGCCCCAGACGACAGACCCATCATCAGTCAATCATCTACTGATACGGCACCTTCTCTCAAACCCTTAAGTAGCTCTAGTTCTACTCATGACGTACAGGAAAATGCTCAATTAACTTGTAACGCGACTATACATACCTCTCATGAACAGCCTACATTAAATATACCCATTACTGAGGACCCATTAAATAAATATAAAAGACAACTGATTATCAAAATTAGCAATAAACCAATACTAAGCAGGCCAAAAACCACCGTTCCTTTCGAATCATTCAAAAGAACCGTCGTAGAAATTTCCGAGGCAAACCTGGAAGAGGAAATCATATCATTAGTCAAAAAACATATTGACCCTAAACTACATACTGCTATTCTGGTGGAGCCCCTTGATAAAATGTATACAATTGTACCTATCCTTCAGCGTACCTTTAAAAACTCAGCACTAAAATTAACCTTAGTAAAGCGCGAATTACAAAATATTCCCGATTATCTATATCAGCAGGACATAATTTCTAAATATCACTCAGGTAAAACGAACCATAGAGGTATAAATGAAACTCATTTATCTCTTTCTCAGAGATATTATTGGCCCAAATTAAAAGACACCATACAACTTTTCATTAACAACTGTGCAATTTGTAACAGCGCTAAATATGACCGCAATCCCGTACGCCCTGAATATCAAATAGTTCCCCCACCTTCAAAACCTTTCCAATTAATGCATGCGGACATCCTTACAATTGAACAAAATAAATATCTAACAATTATTGACTCCTTTTCCAAATACGCACAGGCATATAGGATTCCAGATTGCACAGCCCCCAACATAGTTAAAACACTGACTCACTTCAGTACGCATCACGGGTTTCCATTGACACTCGTCACAGACAATGGCACGGAATTCACGAACCAAATCGTCGCCGAATTTCTGAAATTACATCAAGTAAAACATCATACAACAGCCGCATACGCACCAAATGAGAATGGCATTATTGAACGATTTCATTCCACCCTTCTCGAACATTTGCGCCTCCTAAAATTGCAACACAAAAATGAACCCACCCTCAGTTTAGTTCCATATGCGTTGATAGCCTATAACAGTTCAGTCCACAGCTTAACTAAGTGTCGACCTTACGAACTCATAAACGGACACTTTGACCCCAGAGACCCAACAGACTTAAATTTGACGGAACGATTAATGCAACAATATTTAAATGAACATCGTGATAGAATGGAAACGGTCTATAACATAATACACGACTCAGCATTGTATTCCCGAGAAGCGATGATGGCAAGACGTAACCTTGGCCGTGAATCCATAATGCAATACAAGGAAGGTCAAGAGGTATTTATTAAAAATCCAGAAGCAGCTAGGAAAAAACTTTCACCACGGTACACTGGTGATAAGGTAGTTACCAACCTACCTATACATATCTATACATCGCGTAAACGCGGTCGGGTCGCTAAAGCCAGATTAAAAAGAACAAAGAAAACTAACCCTACCCCGTTGTTGCAGGACCCTGCTACTAACTGCGACTCTGGCCCTAGCCCAACTCGACCTTCTACCAGCAAGGACCATCCGACTTGACAACTTATCGAATGGACCTGGACTATTACCTTTTAAGTTAGGAAAAACTAAATTGATATCTCATGACCACACCTTTCTTCAACAAATCGACATAGGACAAATTCGAGAACAAACTAACTCTTTAAAAATACAACTGACAGACATAACCAACAAACTACCAAATAAGACCCTTGACTATTTTCGGCAACAAATATTGTACTTATTTAATCGACTTGACAAAATCTCGCTTCAGCTTGAAACTTTTGAACCGAAACGAGTCAAACGCGGACTTGTAGATCCATTAGGCACTTTTATTAAAAGTATAACTGGTAACCTTGACCATAACGATGCGATAAAATTCGAAAATGCATTAAATTTACTGCACAAAAATAATCAAGAAATGTCTGTTAACTTAAACAAACATATTAGCTTACACAAAGAAATGATCTTTCAGCAAAATCAAATTTTAAGCAATCTTAGTCAAAATCAGGAGAAGTTGCATAAACTAGTAATTTCACTATACAATGGCAGAAACAATAATAAGGAGTTATTTCATTATATACAACTATCACACATTTTCAACATAATAAGTGAAAATGTGCAAGACTTATCTTTAGAAATCTTTAGGTTAGGAGACATACTTGCACTTTCATACTCTAAAGTTTTGCACCATTCTATTTTAACTAGTAAGGAAATTATTAACATGCTAAGTAAGTTAAAATCCTTATACGGTCAAGATAGGATTCTAGATGTAGAAGTAAGATATTATTATAATCTAATTCGTTTAGGATCATACTATATAGATAATAAGATAGTATTAGTCCTCAAGTTCCCAATTACATCTTCGTTATCATACGACCTTTACCGTTTGTGCCCAGTTCCTAATCGTAAATCTGAAATTATCCTGCCACCCTTTCCCTACATAGCAATCAACTCTAAAGAATTTGTATACATGGAGGCAGAATGCCCGAAGTCCGATACTTGGTATGTCTGTGAAGAAAAGATAGGCCATCAAACCCGCGCTCAATATGACTGTGTGCATCAACTAATATATCGCCGAGAAGTGGACCCGCAGTGTACACCTACTACAGTCGCACTTACTAAAGAAGCCATGCTAGAACTAGACAGCCAACACTATATTATGTCTTTCCCAAAAACCACAAAGGTTCTACTGTCTTGCGAACAAGAGAAATATCGTATGCTGAAAGGCAGTTATTATGTGACGATCCCTCAGAATTGTAGCATTAAGACTCCAGAACTTTCTATAGTTAACATATATAATAAACTGCGAGGACATGCACTGGAAATAATGGGAGTACCTCAAATCAACTTTAATCTTAAGGAAAGCCTGCCCCGCTTTAATTTAACTACTATTGATCTGAATAAATTACACAATATCCAAAATCAAGTCATGGCACAATCAGAAGTTAAGCCCAGTTCATACGATTTCTCAACTTTATATCATACGACTGTACCTGTCTATGGAATTATACTATTCAGTACGGGCGCACTCGTCATACTTTATTTACGGTATCGACGAAGCAAACCAACGCTAAAACGCGATGCAACAACTTCATCTTCAGACCTATCCCTAGAGGAAAGAAAGGCCGCAACATTTGCCTTAAACATTGGCAAATAGTTGCTCTGCTAAGGGGGGAGGTGTTACGGGCTCTTAGCCCTCTCCTTATACATAACATTCCCACGGATCCAACGCCAATTACGAAACCTTTAAGAAGAACATATGAATCACTGTGGAAACTGCTGACACGAAGCCACCTGCATGGGAAGCCACCCTGGGAGCTTCTTCGGACACACAGAGCGAGTCGAGAGTCTGAACTATCACCACGCGTCCTGTGACTCCTCGCCGATCAATCGTTGATCGCTAGAGTAAGTCCTGGTCAATCGCTGACTACTAGTTTATAAGTTTTCTGTACTATTCAATTTTTAAAAACCTCCGTCGACGTCCCGTTGACGTATCTCGTATATAACACTGGCGACGAGGCTCGCAAATAAACAACTACGCGTGTGCGGATAATTAATTTCTTGTTCAAAATGCCTATCGGTCATATTGAACCTTACAATTTCGCGAATAATAATTGGGACGCGTATGTACGGCGAGTGAAACAGTTCGTAGCATTAAATAAAATCGATGACGCCTTGCAAGTGGCTACTTTAGTGACGTTAGTAGGTGCCGAGTGTTACGAGTTAATGTGCGACCTTTGTTCTCCAAATACTCCAGAATCAAAATCGTTTAACGAACTTATCTCGCTAGTTAAAGATCATTTGGAACCCGATAGATCCGAAATTGCAGAAAGGCATATTATGCGCCAGCGCAAGCAGCGTCAAGGTGAAACCGTTCGTGAATACCTTCAATCTTTAAAACATTTGGCAAAAACTTGTAATTTCGGAGATAAATTAGAAGAGAACTTGCGAGATCAATTCGTTTCGGGTCTGTGCAATGAGGACATGAGATCTAGGATCTTCGCGGAGAGAAATGTAGATTACAAGCGCGCCGTGGAGCTGGCGTTGGCGCTGGAGGCGGCGGAGCGGCACGCGGCGGTGGCGGGCGCTCCGGGCGCCGGGCCCAGCGCAGCCGCCGCGGCGCGGCCGGCGCTCGAGGCGCACGACGACGGCTTGCATCGGATACACGCCGGCGCCCGCGCCGCCAGGGAGCGCGGCACCGGAGGTCGCGGTCAGCGCTGCTCACGGTGTGGTAAATCAGGGCATATCGAAGGCAAGTGTCGTTTCAAGTATTATAATTGCGATGTCTGTGGTGAAAGAGGCCACATAAAAGCGGTTTGTGTAAAAGTGAGAAGTGATCAAAATAAAAGTGAAAAAAAATCTGCAAAAGGTCAATATTTTTTTAATGAACCGGACACTGACGACGAATGTTGTAACTTTTATAATTTAGTAGTTAGTAGTGAAGGTGATGGGCCTTATTTTGTGATGTTACAAATCGAAAATTTATTATGTAAATTTGAGATTGATACCGGAAGTAAACTGTCCGTGATATCCAAAACTTATTATGATTTAAATTTTTCACACATTCCAGTTGAAAATAAACAAATAATATTAAAATCCTACACAGGAGACGTCATCGAGACCTTCGGTTTTATTGTAGTGCATGTCCGTTGTGGTGAGAACGAGGCCAAGTTAAATTTATATATTGTTGAAAATGGAGGGCCACCATTGATGGGCCGTACCTGGATTAAACTTTTAAAATTGGCTATTGTAGACATGAAATGCCACAATTTGACGGAGGATAACTCTATGGCGTACTCATTGCGTAAGGAATTTCCAGAGGTTTTTGCAGAAGGTTTAGGTACTTTTAAGACGGAATTTAGGCTGTATCTTAAGGATGAAACGCCTATCTTTATTAAGGCGCGGCCGATCCCATTAGCACTTAGACAACCTGTGGAGAAGGAGCTCGAGCGCCTGCAGCGGGAAGGAGTCATATACAAAGTTGAACGCTCAGATTATGGCACACCTATTGTGCCGGTTATTAAAGCAAATGGTAGGATTAGATTGTGTGGGGACTACAAAGTCACAATCAACCCGCTTTTGAAGGACTATCATTACCCTATGCCGCGCATCGAGGACCTTTTTTCAGCTTTAGGTGGTGGTGAACAGTACTCTAAATTAGATTTATCAAATGCCTTTCAACAATGTTTATTGCATAAGGACTCGCAAGCGATGACAGCCATCACCACGCACGTAGGGACGTTTGCGTATAAGCGCGTACCATTTGGCATCAAGTGTATACCTGAAAATTTCCAAAAAATCATGGAAGAAACGCTAACCGGTCTACCATCGATGGCTGTGTTCGCGGACGATATTTGTATAACTGGGAAGGACAAACCAACTCATTTAGCTAATTTAAGGGCGGTGCTACAAAGACTAAAAGAAAACGGACTAAGAATAAATTTTAGTAAATGTCAATTTTTTGAAGACAGTGTTACTTATTTAGGCTATAGAATTGATAAGTTCGGTTTGCATACAGACAAAAAGAAAATTCAGGCTGTTGTAGCAGCGCCGCCACCAAATAATATTACTCAGCTTAAAAGTTTTTTGGGATTAGTAAACTTTTATTCTAAATTTTGTTTAAATATGAGTAATATTCTAAAACCAATGTATGATTTATTAAAGAAAAATGTGCAATGGAAGTGGACCGCCGCCTGTAACACGGCGTTTAATAAAATTAAAAATGTTTTAAGCAGCTCCCCTGTGCTCGCGCACTATGATCCTAGTCTCGAGTTGATTTTATCGGTAGATAGCAGCGCGTATGGCCTGGGGGCGGCATTGACTCAGCGATACGCGGACGGCTCGGAGCGCCCGGTGTGTTGCGCCTCGCGTATGCTTAATGCGGCTGAAGTAAACTACTCTCAGATTGATAAAGAGGCACTCGCCATTGTGTTTGGTGTATCTAAACATCACCAATACCTTTATGGTAGACATTTTACTTTGCGAAGTGATCACCGTCCTTTAAGTTACATTTTTGGTAAAAATAAAGGGTTACCGGTAACCGCGGCTTGTAGGCTACAACGCTATGCAGTTAAATTAGCGGCATATGATTTCAGCATTGAATTTGTGACATCGGCAAAGAACTGTTTTGCTGACGCTCTTTCTCGTCTTCCTCTAGAGTTGCCCGATAAACTTAGACGAGAGGAAGAGAAAGGCAGTTACCTTAATTATGCACAGGAAAGTTTCCCGATTTGTTTTAAGGATATTAAAACAGAAACGGCAAGGGACGCCTTACTCAGTAAAATATACGGTTTTATTATGCATGGTTGGCCGGATCACAAAAATTTTAACGATGTAGAAAAAATATATTTTAATAGGAAAGATAGTTTACATGTCGACCAAGGTTGTATAATATGGGGATATCGCATAGTTGTTCCCAATACTTTACGAAATGATATTTTGAAAGAAATCCACGAAGGTCATCCTGGTATAGTCAAGATGAAGCAAATCGCGCGTAATTATGTATGGTGGGAAAACATAGATCGCGATATAGAAGAGGTTGCACGCGCATGTGTCCCATGTCGGGAGCTGCGACCCGCGCCCCCCACCGCGCCCCTACACTCGTGGCCCTGGCCGCCCGAGCCTTGGTCACGATTGCATCTTGATTTTTTAGGGCCATTTAATAATAATTATTACATTGTTGTGATTGATGCACATTCAAAATGGATTGAGGCGGAAAAGGTACCCACTACGTCAGCTAGCGTTGTCTGCGATTGTTTACGTCGACTATTTGCTCGTTTTGGTCTGCCAAAACGCATAGTGAGCGACAACGGACCGCCATTTTCGTCAGCGGCCTTCGCTCAATACTTAAAACTTAATGGTATTAAACATACATTAGTACCACCATATCACCCTTCCAGTAATGGCGCTGCAGAAAACGCTGTGCGTACGATTAAACGAGTCCTTAAAAAGGCAGAGTTAGAAAGAGACGACATTAATAATGCATTAAGTCGTTTCCTATTTATGTATAGAAACACAGAACAAAGTACGACCGGACGTGAACCGGCAGTCGCTTTATTGGGCAGGCGGCTGCGCGGGCGCCTCGACCTGCTGCGGCCGGACGTCGCGGAGCGCGTGCGCGATCGCCAGCTGATCGATGAACAGCGTCAAAACACACCGCCGTTGCGAGTTGCTGAGCGAAACGATCCAATCTTAATACGAAACTATACAAAATCTGGCAATAAATGGACGGAGGGTGTGGTAGATGAGCGAGTAGGACCTGTCTCATACACTGTACAAACGAATGATGGTAAAATTCATAAACGGCATATTGACCAAATAGTGGCACAGAAATCACGCCACTCACTAAGTCAAGTCTTAAGTAGCACACTGAATAAATCAGAGTTAGGTAGTCAGCCGCAGGAAGATGAATTTTTTGATAGTGTACAGGAGGAGTCGAGCGAGAACTCGACAATGGCCCCTGCGCCACTGCTTTCTCCCATTCAGTTAGAGAGTACTCGCCCACCGCCCAGGGAAGCTGCATTGCGTTGTCGTATTAAATTGAAAGATATAAATAATAAATAATAAATAATATAAGTTGCAACTATTATTGCTAAGTATTGAATAACATGCTGTTGAGTCTAGTTTTTACAATTATTTAGAATATCTACCTACTTACTTACTTATACTGTTTAAATAAAAAATAAGCAATGTAACCCTGAGTCACTTAGTACTATAGAATAATAGTTTGTATTAATATTTTAGAAGGGAAAAGTGTTATGTATCAGTTAACATATAACGCCACCGCGTAATGCGGGTGGGCAAATAAATATTCAGTCTGCATTCAACCGTTGTTTCATTGTCACGTATATAACACTATCGACGGCTGTAATGAGACAGAAAAAGAGATGAGATTTTGTTTAATTATACGAAAGTATTGGTCTATATGTTATGAACAATTCCTTTTTCAGGACGACTTTATCGACTGTTTCTCTGACGAAACCGTCAGCGGGAAAGCGGGCACCGATATACAAGAAGGCAAATGTTCCTGGTTGGCAGTTACAGCGCTGCAGCGCTGCAAACCAGAACAACGGGCATTATTCGAAGAATTATACGGCAGCAAAGACCCCCAGCATGTGCAGCGAATAAAGCAGCTTTACGAGGAATTGCAACTACCTCAATTGTACAGAGAATTCGAACAAGCTACATATGAACGAATAACTGAAAGCGCAAAGTCGTTGCCAGACGCGGTTGGCGCCAATTTTCCTAACCTAATAACGAAACTGCTTGATATGATATATAAAAGAAAACAGTAACAAAAACACGGTGGACATTTTTGTGGTGGACGGGGTTTTGCAAATTAAGACAGTTCATAAGTACATCCAAGTAATGAGACTGACGATTTTTATATATTTGTTACCTATAATTAGGAAGATTTGAAAATGTTATTAAAAAAAATAACAAACGCTTCCTAAACTTTGACCGAATTAAACGTATGGAGCATTCAATATCAAATATTTAAAAAAATTATAGAATAACACATTTGCAATTTAATAAGTTTAGCGTTTGGTGTTTTTTACGAATTAAAATTAAAAATCCTGGTCTGGTATGGGCGACGATAAGAAGAGTTAACTACTCTCAACAATTAATTAATAGGAGATTTTAAAGTTAAATTCATTCATTCATTAAAAAAATGTGTGAAATTATAATACAACAACACTACAACAAGCTCTTTGTTGTGACTCAACATGGCAAAGATGTAATTTCTAAGCTGATTAGTCAATCTTAGTCTTCCCGAATGAAAGTCACATGGTAGCATTATTATTATTAAACTAATAAGATTTTAACTAACCGTCTCATTGGTTAAACTAACAAACGTGCGATAAAGCTTAGTTGTTTTGTCTCTTTCTTCTAATACTTACTGAAGTTTGGCAAGTGAACATTTTTTTTAATAAGACGGTTGAGCTTAATTATTTATTTTATCGATTTAACATAACAAAATATTATTGCTATTATTCTTAAATATTTATTGGCCAAATACACAAAAGTACAAGTGTACCTATGAAGTTTCGTTACTTTTATTGCTACGAAAAAGTTAAGAAAAAAATATTGATTATTTTTATAGTTTGGAGATGAATAAAAGTTTGTCACGTCTAAGAAAAAAATATTGATTATTTTTATAGTTTGGAGATGAATAAAAGTTTGTCACGTCTAAGAAATTTAAAAAGCTTTATTGAGGTAATTTTTTCTCTCTTATTTAATAGGAGCTCTTATTAATAGTTCTGTAAAACAAATGAGTATTATCTGAAACGCATGTATGGCGTTATAAAATAACAGTGAATATTACTACACTACAATTGTAAGACGTTTGTCTGTTGTGATTGGTTGTATGAAGATTTGAAACTGGCTTCACTAGGGAAGTATACTTGTTAAAATAAATAAATTTATGTAGTGATCAGTACAGGTGAAAGTAGCGATTTGTATGACAAACCTGTACATGTACAGTACACCTCCCCTCTCGAATAGTAAGGTAACATGCAGAATCCTAACGCAGTCGCTAGCGTCTGCTTTCATGAATCCTGGTGGTAGACACCCAATTTGATAATCTGCCTACTTCATGCTAATGCATGAAGTAGGCAGATTGTCAAAATGGGTACCATAATTGGTACTACGTGCTCTTGGTGCTGATTTTATATCTAAAGTAGCATTTTCTATACTATAAAAGGTACTCTAAATGTGAATAATTTTTCCCCTGTTTGGCTCTCCATGACTGGGTATATTCACTTTCGTTGCTATAACTTTATTCTACAATCTCAGTTTATTATTAACAAAATAGATTTAAGCTGTTGTTAATAAAGTCCATATTCATGCGTCTTCTCGTTGTGGTATATTATTTGATTGATCAAAGAAAGAGATAGGCATAGCTAGAGTATTAATTTTTTTGTAAGCGCCACTATAGCCAAGCTACTTTTGTGACAAAGTATTTTTTTTAAAGATTGATTATTTTCACACTTAACTGTAAAATTGTAATGTTACGTAAATTCTAATTATTTTAAAATTATAAATCGGCATATTATAGTTTGAAACAATATTTTATATTAATGAAAGTAATTTACACATGATGTTAAGACGCATGACGCAATTAACCTTGTTTTCATTTTTAGGATCTTGATCTTATGTAGAAAAATGTTTAAATTCAAACAAACTTATGTAACACACTAGCAGGTTTCTAAAGTGCACTTTTTTGAATACCCTTATTTTAAGATTAAAATTATTTTTGCTCTGTGACATCTATTTAATTTTTCATGTCGATTTATTCAATTTTTGCTGGTTTTCAACTTGCATTACCACGAGCATTTCTATTTTAATTTTTTTGGGCTCAAAATGGATTAAAAAATTGTAACTAACAAGTATTTTAATTATAGGATCGAATTATTTATTATTTTCAATTCGAATGTTATTTATTTAGAATAAGATTTACATTAATATCTTTTTAATTGGTGATAGTAGTATATATTATACGAGAATTTATTATTATATAAAATTTAAAAAACAATTGATACCATATTTTTTTTTGGTGAAAGGTAAAAAAATGTTAATATTCTAGTATAGTGCGTTAATATCTATGTAAGTAACTGAAACTGGAATTAAATAGAAATTGTGGAAAATGTTAAAAACCTTAGTCTCATTTCTTCATTTTGTTAATAATGAAAAGATTCAAGACAACATTAAAAAATGAACCACCTTATTTAGCTAGAAAAAATCCTTAAAATCAGAGTAGGTAGGTATATATTTTATAAATATCAAATCGGAAAGAGACAATGGTTTGAATACAGTATACGTTTCTATTAAATTCTACTAATGACGTTTTAATGAAATCGTTAACCCATACTTACTGGATGGATGGTTTGTAAGAAGTTTATTAACTGTTGAACGACGGCAATAAATTACTAATATAATTTACTTATTTAATTTTAACTGCCCTGACCATTAAAAAACAGAAACCGATATATTCAGATATGTATATAACCGCAGCTGCTGAATAGTATCAGCCGTCAATTTTTTTCTGGTATCACCTTAGTTCAGTTATAATTAAAAACTACACACTGCAGTAGTGAAAAAAAATATTCAGAGTATTTTACTTTGATAGTCTAGAAGTACACGATGGCTTTACCTCATTTGATAGAAAAAAGGAATTTGCCTCTATTCGCTCATAAAATCCTATTTAATTTGTAGTTTTTATCAAAATAGTCAGACATATAGAAAGAAAGACAGGCGGACTTCCAAATTTGTAATATTATAGTATGGATTACAACAATATATAACGTATACGTATCATGGTTATCATAGGTTTATGTAGTTTGTCTCGCTGCGCACTCAGGAACGCAGTTACCAATTCTGATGCTTATTGTGTTTGGTGACATGGCTGATTTTGCCATAATAATCATTTCAGTACCATGGGTATGTGTAGGTCAATTAGTAATGCAGGAAATAAAAAAATATGTTTTGGTAATGTTATCCATTATATTTTTCCAAAGATTTACCTAATATAT
Source organism: Apomyelois bistriatella (assembly GCA_947044815.1). Classification (NCBI taxonomy): domain Eukaryota; kingdom Metazoa; phylum Arthropoda; class Insecta; order Lepidoptera; family Pyralidae; genus Apomyelois; species Apomyelois bistriatella. The sequence continues at coordinate 5,254,134 of OX345705.1, forward strand.
TTCTTCGACATTGATGACACTCGTTTTAGTTAAATATTTCGCATGATCATTAATTATTACAACAATCTAAATCACTAAGTAATTTATAAAAGTTGTATAAGTCTAACCATATAATTAAGTAAGTAATGTCGTAGGTATAATTATAAAAAACAAACATTAAAAATATCACTTACAAAAAATTAACTACTACCAGTGACAAAAATGCATTATATTTATGACTTCATTAATTGTGCAACTAAAATCAGTATATACGTGATGCAATACACTGGTTGCTTATAATTTAATTAGATACGTCTTCGAGACCTTAAGTATTACATGCATCACAAATAATATCATCACGTTTTACATAAAATTCATTCTTATATTAAAATCTACTTGATAAAAATCTTAAACTAACTTAACAAGTAAAATAATTTAAATAACCTAATGAATACTTCGCCTAAAGATGTTATCTAAGATCTTGAAAAACAGGTCATGAGGCAGCCCTCTAGTGACTTGTTGAATTTGTGTCCTAAGGAGATCATAAGTAGCTTCTTCATATACTGAATATGTGTGTGGAAGTTGCAATTCCTCATACAAATCCTTGACTCTGGCAACATCTTCGGGTTTAGAACTGCCGTAGGATTCTTCCAAGATCTGTTTCTGAGCCGGATTAGCTCTTTGCAAGGCAACCACTGCCAACCACGTACATTTTCCGTCTTGGATGTCCGTGCCAGTCTTTCCTGTGACCGATGGATCTCCAAAGCAGTCGAGGAAGTCATCCTGCAAATAGTACGGAAGGTTAAATTTTAAATAATTTTGATTGCGAAATTTTAAAGGGAATGTTTATTCCCTTCACGTGGGATCCTGATCAATCTACAATAGTTTATTGTAGATTGATCAGGATCCCACGTGATGTGGTATATTAAATAGAGCCTGTTGGCTCTTTAACTTTTCACAATAGTCTTGGAAAGACCTAAGTTGTATGCATAAAATTTAATTGGTATATAATATAATTATGGTTTTAATATTCCCGTAAATACCTGCTGGTAGGGATTTCCATTGGTTTGCGGTACGCATCATAAACGCATGAGATTTCGACAAAATTTTGATGAAACTTGTCACTGTGTCTGGTCGTGCGGTGATATAAAACTTTACTTAATTAACGGCAAGGTAACCGTACCTGAATTTGGAAGAATTCGCCCATTGCTAAAAGGATATTCTTAGCTTGTCTGTGCGTTTCGGGGTCGTCCACACCAGCCATGAGCAGTGCCAGGGAAACCGGCATTTGGAACGTGTAGTAGGCGGTTTTGTACTTGGTGATGGCTTCATACTTGTCCATGGTAAATTGAGACAGGTCTGGCCTGTCGGTCTTCATTAGAGATTTATCTAAGTATTGACCGATAGAACATTTGAGCAGCATCTGTCAAATAAAGGTAATGATAAGAAAAATCTAAAAGCAGGTTAAAACATGAGTGATGGCTTTCTTTTTTTGCTATTTTATAGGGTGGGACCCTGTATCATCGTAAAGTTTAAACGAATTGATCGAATAAGTGAGTTTTTAGCGAAATTTAATGGAGATTGCCAAAAGGAGTCTTTTTAAAGAATGGACCCATTCATTTGATATTTTGTGTTGGGTAGGAAGTACATTTAAGTTTTTCGGTTGTATTTATAAGGAAATATAATATACAACGTTCACACCTAGCATGTTAAGTCTTATAAGAAAAGTCTTAATGAGCATACGACTACGAATGCTTGGTTGCTAGACTACAACTTGGCATCATAGGTAAGAGTTCGCACGATGTATTCCGAACTGCAGCTGTCCTTACTTCTCACCTCATTGAAAGTCTCCAACACATTCTTGTAATAGGGTTTGTTTCCAAAATGGCGTTTGAGAGTGGAGTACATGGCTGACTGGACCAAAATGGCGTCGTTTATTCCTCCCAGACCGACGTCCGCGCGCCTAAACCAGCAGGGCGCGCCGCGGCGCATGTCTGTGCCTTCGATGATGTCATTCAACAACAACTGGTGTGTGTGGAACTGTAACAAAATATTAATATTTAATACATCTTAATTGTTATTCTTTGCCGAACTGAATTCTGCGAAATCATACAATTGTTTAATTTTTCTCATTTTGTAATAACATAACCCACTATGAACGGAAAAGTTTTAGAGGATGAAAGTACCTAAGAATTTTTGCTGCTCTACAATTTCTATAAAATTAACTGTTTCGTATTACACGAGTATTTGATTGGAAATGGAAATGGAATGAAAATAATTAAGATTTTCCCATAGAAGTGAAGTTTTAGGACAATTCTTCTTCTGTGTTGGACTTCTTTTGCGTAATGATTAAGTCCACTACCTGCTGGTGGCTTCTAGCTTTACAAAAAAATCATTAGGTAGTTGAATGATGAGGCTCTGGTTTTCTTTATCCGAGCATGTTACCCAGGTTCATCCTCAAGTTGCGCTTCAGTCAGTGCTCACGGTTTGATCATTATGGAGAGGCTATAGTTAAGTGTTTGTATTTTACACTCGTAAGACCAGTTATTTTTATTTATTTATTATTGAGACCTAGGGTAAGGTGACGATACCTACTTAAAATTTGGCCTACTGTACTTATATGACCTAAGCTTATTTAGGTTGGAGAAGATAAAAAAAAATGTGTCACACTTATTGAGCTTGATATAAGTATATTAAAAACCATTAAACCTGATGTTGGTATCTTAGTTTCGACATTAACAAGAATTAATCAAATAGACTTTGCAGAGACCTACAGTGGATTCTTTTCTGTTTCTTATCGATTGTCTGTAAAGTCGTAAAGTGTAGGGTATATTTTCCTTGGTAGAGTATCGATCTATGTACAGTTGGAGGCAGATAAATCTTACCACCCGGTCATTACGGTTAGTACGGTAGAAGGGTCAGGTTTATCTAACCCGGAGTGTACATGTTTACCCGATTGTGAAAACGTACTTACTCAATGGAAACTTCAGGCAAACTAGGGAAATATTGAATCAAAGAGTCGCGAACTAAGCGACTAAAGAACAAGTTTTATCACTCATTTGTACCACCAAGGTCACCGTGCTAAACAGAAGCCTGATAAACTAATCACTTGTTACTCCAACGATTGTGTTTTTCGTGTTGTTTCCATATGAAAACGGCTTACAGTTATCACGCGTCTAACCGCGTGTCTGAATGACTAAAGTCGATTGTACCCTACCTACGATACGATATTTAATTAAATCCTATGATAGATATTTTTAGAATAGGCACAAATAAGGACATGCCAACGTGTTAAGGTAAATACTCGTACATAATGTTTATGGTTTATTTTATAAATATCCAGCGTACGCCCATAATAGTAACATACTTAAGTACTAAGCCTATTTATTATATTATCGGTTTCAATGGAATTTCTTCAATGACATCTTAAAACTTAACACGTTAGGACACACGACTGCTATAGCAGTTATAACAATTAAACTTCTATTGTGTTTCCAAAAACGTCGCCGTGCCTTCATTACGCATTCTGAAGAATTCAGTCATATTTGTACAACCATCTTTTTGTATCATCATTACCATGGTTTCAGAGATTTTTACCGGAGAGCCATTCACCGGCTAAATAGTTCGAGTATAATATGTAGGTAGGCGTTCTAAATCCAATCATTGAGATAAAATATTACATAAAAAATATTTACCCCAATTGATATCTCTACATGTGTTTTATCATCACTTAGATAACGTTATCCAAATAAACATGTACAATGTAATATGTACTTTCATACTTATGTCTACTTTGGGATTTGTTTTTTTTTTTCGGTAAACATCGGTACTATTATATGTAGATTAGTCTATTCAAATTAGTTTGGAAATTAATAAAAACAACTTTAAGAACCCTGGATAATATCTCTAGCTTTTACAGAGTCTACGTTAACTGTAGGCTTGCTCATAACAATACCTAAGTAAATTCTTGTAGTATTTTTTTCAATTCTTATCAAAGTAATTATAAAAAAAAAAATTACGTCAAAACCCTAATAAATACAAGGTCAAACGACTACCACATAAATTTGAAATTTTTAAGATAAGTATTTAAAGAAAAGAAGTAGGCGAATTCTTGCCTATTACAGAACTATATGTAGGTAATAGGTAAATTACCTTACCTTCTGCAGATACCTAGGTATTACTCGAGTCTCTCATAGGTAGGAAATGTAGAGAGGTATTTATAGTTCCACTTAAATTCCACTACATTGATCGATTAAGTTCTTCTATATCACGAAGCTAACACACAGTACTATACATTTGCTTCGTGTTCTATATCGATTGACTTACCATTTCTGTGCACCAGCCCATTATGTTCGCCAAGTGTACGTTCTCAGGCGTCAGATTTTCATTTTTTTCAAGCATCTTGTAAGCCAGCACGGTCGCTAGACCCCGATTCTTTTTTCCATTTGGTACATTATATTGCAAAAGCTGAAACAAAAATGATTCTTTCGATAAATATTCCTCTTTATTGTATTTAAACAATAGATTATTAAGGACATTGTTTGAAGAGATGTGCTTCTTTTGTGCATTATTTTGGTGATTAATATGTATGGTATTTCTCGGTGGTGATATCATGCACAGGTCTTTGACAAGGAAATAAATAATCTTCGGTATGAGTAATTAGGATAATTAGCTTAGAAACAATCATTAACTTATTAGATATACCAAAAGATCTATAAACGTAGTAGATAAGTACTAAAGTACCTAAGTATAATACAAGGAAAGCTATTGTTAGGAAGAACGATCTATTAATATCATTGTTACGACTTTACGATATGACCAATAAAGTATACGGTATGAAGTAGATAACAACATAGTGTCAATTGGTATTAATAAGACTGTAAAATATTTTCCATAGTTCGTACCTACTCTATTAGGTAGGTTACGGAAGCGAATTTTTAATTTTGGAACTCTGTGCATACATATCATTGGAAAAAATTGTCTCAGAAACCGATGTCAATTAAAAGAACAAAGTAGGAAAATCTTATGCAAAAAATTGCCTGTAAGCACTGTTGCTTTTTTTGGTGTGAGTAATAAAAAGTCAACTGAATTAATATGAAAGATGGAAAAGATACACTTATCTTCGTAAAGAAATAATAATAAAACTTGTTCATAAGCAGATAATATATACCGGCAGTAGTAACGGCAAAGAAAATATACACTTAGTAATGGGCCGTTACTAAGGGAAATATTATGTGTTTACTTACTACTATCGTGTCGTTTTATGTATTTTAGTTAAACATGTTTGGGAGATACCTCTAAATATATACTTTTTTTATCCTCTAACAGTAAAGTAAAACAATCTAATCGGGCCTTAAACCTGTTTGTATAGCATAGATTGTTAAAGTATCTACCTAGGTACTTAGCGCACTTTAAGCGTTTAAATAATCGCGAGGTCTGTGTTGGTTTGGTAGCTACGAATTAGCTTTAAGTAATTAAGAGTAAACTGAAGCGTTTAACTGAAAATATTTTAAATAAATCAAAGGGACAACTACGAACTACCTAAACTTGTTAAAGTTAGACCCTACTATAAGTCTAAAATACCTATAGATACCAAGACTCTACTTAGTATATACTCGTTGGATCTTAAATGTTCGTTATTACACACAACCTATATGCTATACCTATTAACACAAATATTATAACATATGGCAAACAAGTTTTCGCAAAACCCAAAGTCCATTAATTAACATAACATATTCACATGGACTGACAAAAACAAAAGACGTACCTTAGCCAACCACTTGCTGGCTTCTGGCACGTCATCATGCTTGCCAGCCTCAGTGAGGTCCCTGATGATATCCGGGAAACAAGCCATGAACTCCCGAGACTGGTCCTTGGTGACGGCCAGTCCTCGGGTCGCCATGGGTATTTCCTGAGGAGTCAGGGTCGACAGGAATCTAGGGATTAGAAACATTTTGATAATGATTGCTGTAGCATAAGATCTAACTAGGTACTATTCTACTTCTTGCATACAACAAACATCTGTACATTTTTAAATGTATTTTAATTATGTACCTATATGAATTACAAAATACACTGGAATATACCTAGACCCAAATTTTATATTTCATAAAGTTGCACTATGTTGTTTATCCCATTTTAATAGATCACATTGGTTGAATTATAACAGAATGAAAGCATATTATAAATATCACATGCTTATTAGACAAAATACAATTAAAACAATTTAATCACAACCATTTCATCATACTGGATTTGTAATTATCAAAATCAAATGTCTAGATTTTGGGTACTAATGCTCTAACTAGTGCCTTAATATTTAATTTAAAAGGTACTAAAGCATTTTTTTTAACTTCATTACTTGTATATTTATTAATGTCCCACTAAAGTTAAATACGTATATAAAAATAAGTGGTAAAAAATCTTGATGGACTGGGTTTGTTCAAGGCCAAGTATCCTAACAAAAACTTACTTAATGTCTACATAGATCTATCATACCCAATATAATTGTAAACTAGTTAAGTACGCCACATGAGACGTAAAAACCAATTCTTGATTTGTACAGTAGCAACTAGGTACTAATAGACTAGACTACATTCCATGCTCTGTCAATAAGACAAATTAACTCTAATACCGGATCCAACAAGGCGTTTCCTATTGAATGTTTCTACGCATAAGCTGCTCAAGTATACAAGAAATCCATACATACTTAACAAACAAATTAATAAAATATATTTGATAGTTTTGTAATAAAAAATAATTATAGTCAGCTACTAGTATGTACTTTTAACTACCTATTTAACATGACCATTGTGCATGATACGGCTTCGACGTTACGCAAAGTTTATGTCGCTCCGGTTACAGAGTTCACTGACCTGTGATATTTCTGCAACTTCAGCAACTTCTTCGGAATGCCTGTGTCTTCGTGGGGCTGCGGCTTGCTCACCGACAAATCCAACCTGGGAGCCATGGCATCGGAGTTCGTAACACTGGTCGTCTTGCTGATTTGCCGGCTGATCTCCTTTTTGTAGATCTGCACAATCTTGTCCAAACTTTTCTTCGTTGAAAACATTTTTGCTGCGGTCTTTTATGTCCTTGGGAAATAATGCTATAATATCGCGGTGTTCAGTAGTTTTAATACAATTGCAATAAACTTCGTAGTTGAAACGATTAGTGCACTGTCTGATCCGTACGAGAACGTATGACCGACTGATTCTTTGTTGTGTTTGCCTTCTTGCCTGTACTACGACTCAAAATAAGCACAGTGTCGGTCTCACTGTTTACATTTGCTCCATCGATATCGATGTTCTTATCATCTGTTTTTTGTATTGTTATAAAATCAGGTACTTACGTGGAATCTTTCACGTATTCCAAATTTTTATCGTGTACGTGCACGTGTTTTCTTGCAGATTTTACAAGTCTGTATTTATTGTTCCTGGATTTTTATTGTGCATCTAGTTAACCGTGTCGTGTTTGAACATGCGACGATGATTCCTTCAGTAAAACTCGTAAGTAGCAACCGAGTCGAGTCTCTTTATTTTTCTGCAGGTTATAAGGTTTTTTTTTACTAAATTCAGGACAACACATAGGTATATATGTATATAAGATTTTTCATAATCGGAGAATTTAGAGTATGTACTCTAAATTCTCCGATTATGAAAAATCTTGTGTTAGTAATTCATTAGTTCCATTAAATTCATTGTCAAATTAATCGTCATCATCACTTTTATCAAAATTATTATTATTTATGCTTTCTCGATATATCATCAGGCCATCCTTATTATCGATGCGCAGGCAGCAAAACAAACCGGCTGCCCCCACTCCGGGTGCCGCGCCACGCGGCCGACGTCACGTAGGCACCGGCACCACACGCCGCCCGGAGACAACGGAGCGTGCGCCCGGCGCTTCGCCCCTCTCCCTTGTGACCTGTTTGCAGCTTTCCAATCAGATGGGTTAAATTCGCTGATGGAGAATATTACATGAATGATGACATTGTTGACCACTATAAACGGTTTTAAAATTTCCAATTATAGTGCTTAGCAACAACCTTAAAACATTAGCTCTAATCTGGAATTAAGGAACGTTTTAGGAATAAATATGTAGCCTATTTATTCCTGGTCATTCCTTTTCCACATAGAAAATTTTAGTCGATTCTGTTCAGCCGTTCGTGAAGAATAAATGGTATAACTTACCCTACCTTGTTTTTTATATCTAGATGACATCGTTGTCTAAGCTCGATGACTAGAATGGACTCGTTTATTTGTTAGTGGATAAGGTTCTCCTTAAAATCATCATAAGACTCAGTTTATGGTGTAAAATTGAACTCTTTCAATATACAGTTTTACTTATGATGATGTGCCGAAAATAAACACTGGTATCCATATCCATACTATCCATACTTCCATATCCATATCCATATTTCCATACTTCCATACTTCCATACTTCCATACTTCCATACTTCCATACTTCCATACTTCCATACTTCCATACTTCCATACTTCCATACTTCCATACTTCCATACTTCCATACTTCCATACTTCCATACTTCCATACTTCCATACTTCCATACTTCCATACTTCCATACTTCCATACTTCCATACTTCCATACTTCCATACTTCCATACTTCCATACTTCCATACTTCCATACTTCCATACTTCCATACTTCCATACTTCCATACTTCCATACTTCCATACTTCCATACTTCCATACTTCCATACTTCCATACTTCCATACTTCCATACTTCCATACTTCCATACTTCCATACTTCCATACTTCCATACTTCCATACTTCCATACTTCCATACTTCCATACTTCCATACTTCCATACTTCCATACTTCCATACTTCCATACTTCCATACTTCCATACTTCCATACTTCCATACTTCCATACTTCCATACTTCCATACTTCCATACTTCCATACTTCCATACTTCCATACTTCCATACTTCCATACTTCCATACTTCCATACTTCCATACTTCCATACTTCCATACTTCCATACTTCCATACTTCCATACTTCCATACTTCCATACTTCCATACTTCCATACTTCCATACTTCCATACTTCCATACTTCCATACTTCCATACTTCCATACTTCCATACTTCCATACTTCCATACTTCCATACTTCCATACTTCCATACTTCCATACTTCCATACTTCCATACTTCCATACTTCCATACTTCCATACTTCCATACTTCCATACTTCCATACTTCCATACTTCCATACTTCCATACTTCCATACTTCCATACTTCCATACTTCCATACTTCCATACTTCCATACTTCCATACTTCCATACTTCCATACTTCCATACTTCCATACTTCCATACTTCCATACTTCCATACTTCCATACTTCCATACTTCCATACTTCCATACTTCCATACTAATATTATAATTGCGAAAGTCTGTCTGTCTGTCTGTCTGTCTGTCACCTCTTCACGGCTAAACTGCTGGACCGATTGTGATGAAATTTGGTAGGGATGTAGTTAACGACCTGAGGTCAAACATAGGCTACTTTTGGGCGCGATATAACCGAGTCACACGCGGGCGGAGCCGCGGGGAACAGCTAGTATAATATAAATGGAGATATCGTCAATTTTAAAGTTGATGCGCAATGTCCCCAAAACAGAATATTAAGCACCTGATTTGCATTATAATGTAAACAAACGCTGGTTATGGCTACCGGCCGGTCTTTATTTAATAGGTACAAATAGCAAGACGTAACAGATGCTACTGAGACATCTATTGTTGACAAAGCGATTAAATTACCTTTTGGCAATTTTGGGTGTATCGCTTAATGCAACTACTTACTTAACTTAATACTTACCTACTATTTAATATTTTAGATAAGTACGTATTCGTAAGTAGGTACGAGGTTCGAAATAATTATCTAATTAGGTATGTAACTAAAGGTACATTCCATATATGTACTTATCCGCGCCGGCATAAGTACCTAAGTATGCACTTTTCAAGGTATCTTAATTGCCCCATTTCACATGCGTTCTTAGGTCTCGTCGGGGCAATGAGGTGCTCAAGAACTTGCGGATCCTCGGAGTTGGCGGCAACAAGTAGTCCAACAAGCAAGAACTAGCGTCATCTCGTCGCCGAGAAGCCGAGATCCAGTTTGGGAATTATTAGAAAATGTCATATTTGCAGTTCGCTTTGGTGACACATAGCTACACCCTACTTATTAGGTAATGTGCATGCTATCACCACGTGCCAGTATTGAAGATATTAAGTAGATATCCATATCGATGATACTGTTTTCATACATGTCATCTTCATGTCCATTTGAATCAATTGAAACTGAATAAAAATCATGATAAAGATAAGATTGTTATTTTAAAACATGTCCAACCTATCAATCATTTTGTTTTATTGACCTAATAATATATTGATATGCCTGATTTTAAAGGAAAATGTTTAAAAAATTACTTAGATAAAACAAATCTTCGCAGAGCATAGCTTTCGCCGTGTTGTTTCCAGCCGGAAAAGACTATTATAATCATCACAGCGTTTTCCCGGTAGAATTTCATGCAAAAGGAAATTTAATTCTAACTTCCATCGAAATTCCAATAATAAGGAAATCCTAAAGAAATTTCTTTTGCAATAAGCCTTTTTTTAGAATTCTGTTCACTTGCTGTTTATGAGTTAATTATATGCTCGTATTAAATTTACAGTGAGAATATAATTACATAAAGAACAATCTGGAGCCTTAGGTACGGTGTATAGACATTTTGTAATAACCTCATTTACGAAACTACTTAATAACAAAACTGGACAACGGACAGAATACTGGACCGTTTCATGGAAGAAATACTTGCTCAAAGAAACATTCGGATGTTTTGCAACAGTTTATGCAACTTTATGCAATGCCGATTGATTTCACGCGGTGAAACTACGCTCTCGTGGAAATTCAAGGAAAGGAAACTTTGTTCTCGAGATAAAATACAAGCAACAAAACTTACTTTAGCAATGTCAACAGCTGGTCAATCTATGCTACATGTATAGTGTATAGCTATACTACAGCCAATGTACGGCACGACGATCTAAATAAATAATTTTGTCTTGTTTACCTACCCGCTCATGGACCAGTACCTACGGGCCTTGTCTGTGGCGGTTTTGGTCCTCACAAACTCGAAGTTATAAGAAGAAAAAATCATTTTTGGTAAATACAAATTGGAACGTTACCCACAAGCAAGGCTTACAATTTATACCAACGCTCAGTAACTAAGCGGTCACTGGTGGACATATCGTAACGTTATGGGTTCATTGTTCCTTTCGGGAGATGAGGAAGAAGAAGAATTATATTTATCAAGTCCCAAATTTTTGTGGCGTATTTTATTACATTATTAAAACGTTAAGGCTTCTATTATGAAGTGAATCTGAAGCATGTTGTTATTTTGCAGGAAACAAATATATATTAATACTTTAGTAATATTTTATCGATGCTAATACTTACTTATGAGTCATATAACATTATCCGGTTGCTGGTTACTGTCATGGTTTGTTTGCTACCTTTTCTATTTTAGTCACAATAAAAACCATTATTCAAATGGCTGATCATGTTACCGAGGCGTGAGCGTGAGACGAAGTAGGTATACAGCGCATATCTTGATTGTCAAGGCCATATTTAATGTACCTAAGGCTTGGAGTAATCTAGACTACCTACTTAATACATTAAAGCTGATGACTTTGTTTGTACGATTATATAGGCTCCTGTTATAATATGTTCTAAGCTACTGGGGACAGAAGGGTGTCTCAATCTCATAGCATGCTCTTCAAATAAAATAAAATAAACAATCATAGTTTACAAACGAAACTATTATGTAGTAGTTAATATCTTTGAAACATCTTCCATGCTGGTCTGGGAATCTTCCATGCTGGTCTGGGAGAAAAAGAAAAACATAGAATGTACCAGCTGCTTCTCTTCCCGCGCAAGCCGTAAAAGTCGACTGAGGGTATCGCCGAATGGGGAAATCATGACATAGGCGATGCAGCTAGCAACCCATCACTATTGATTTCCTGTTTCAACTACCATTATGCTAAACGTGGTCTAAGGTCTAATGGCCCTAGGCTCTGTCTACCCCGCATGGGATAAAGACGTGATTATATGTATGTATGTATGTATCTATCTTTGAAACATAGATAAAAAATGCCTGGGTAGAGAGCTTGAGCGATTTCCTAACTCTATGCTTTGAATTTGAATGCTGTATAGGTTGTATTATCACAACTTATTGGACTGTTTTCAAAACAAAGTAATAAGGCATCCGTTCCTATTGTAATATTTTGAAACATCGATCATTTCATTCTTCGACTTCGTGCTATGATAGCTAGCTACTCTAGATTATTAAGAATAGACCACTCCTTCTTTTCTCGACGGTATCGTAAGAGGTGAGTAAAGGATTATTAAAAGTCCTAATTTACTTTCAGCTTTGCCTGACTTTGAGGTACTTTCCACCAATGACAGCATATAAAGCAGTTTTTATCGATATTTTGCTAAAGTCTTACTTAAAATATTGGCTTTTTACACATACGAAGTCGCGGGCAAAAGTTAAATTAAATATTACGTGAAGCGAAAAAACTTGTTTGTTTTTACGAGTACCTACCTAGTCGGATTAATTGATCGAAAAAATATATTAAATGTGTTAGTTCATCATTTTCTAAAGGAAGATTACAAGCTGAGTGAAGTGGTTTTATTGATAGTCACGTTAAATATACTAAATAAAAAAGATTTTAACAGTAAATAAAAATGCCTTTTATAAAAAAGTAATAAATAACTAAAAAAGTTGGTCCTGTTTCTAATTTACTAATAATTTTCAGGTACTTCTACTAAAATATACTCATATTTATAACATTAATTAAATGTAAAAGATCTGTGTGTTGTCTTTTTCAATGTGAAAGAAGTGAAATTTTGTATCGACGTTGATAAATTCTGCACACACTCGCAAAACCTAAAACCTAATATTTGCAAATTCAACGTTTATTATTAGTAAATATTATTAGCGTTGAGAAAACACGCAAAATACCAACTGTGTGCACATTAAATGTAAAGAGGTTACATAAGCAGCCATTTATGTACATACCGGTATCTGTAGAGGCTGTGTAGTGTAAATTACACAGAACAGAGAAATTATCCGAATAGAAATGTTTTGACGCGGATTTACTTCCAGGATCAGTGTGGCTAGCGTATTCTTTTTACTTTCTATTCATACATGTAAACCACACCACACATTATAAGAAATGTATTACGTTGTTTACAATAAAGCCACCTAATATTATCGACCAATAACAATAGAAATAAATGACGCAATCAAATTCCCCGCCCATTTTTTCTGTGTCAAACTTTGGCTTGCAAGCCAAACTAGTGACACGCATTTCGTGCGCTATACCACTTCTTGTTAATATTTCTAAATCCTGTGGTAAATTATGATTGCAGTAAGACCTAAGTAATTATGTGAATGATAAATGCGTGGCCACAATGTCAGGTGAAGGCTACTCGGTACAAAATAATGTACAGTGGCCCACAGAGAAAATTATACCGTCCTACTATTTAACTCAAATTTAAGATGGTATACGTCTTCCATGTGGTCCACTGTACTTATGAAGCGGAGATTACACATTTTTAGGATTCCGTTTGCTAAGTATAAAAACGGGACCCGTTACTGAGACTCCAATTAAAGCCGAATCAAATCAAATCAAATTTTTAAAATGACAACATAGTATAAACGAACGAACTTTTAAAATGCCCAATTCTCGAAATTGTTGTCATAATTCCACTAGGTAAAGATTAAAAAAAAATGTCTGCCGCGCGCGATTCCAAATTCTATGACTAAAGGTGAATGAACATTTTAGCTCGGCGATGCAATACAATTAGGAGGTTCACCAAATAAAAGTTATTAAATCTTTAGAGATTTGTAACATTGAGGATGAGAACTGGATACTTATAGGATAACTGTATATTATGAGTGGAAGGTCAGGTTTGTTACTAGTGACGTGGACCCTAGCGCAATTAATTCAAAGGCCATATTAAGGTCCCTATAGGCTATAGCCAGTCTTTCTTAATACCATAAGGTTTAATGTAGAGTTCCATTGAAAAACCAAAATCAAATCGATCAAAACATGTATTATAACAATTTATTTAAGACCAAATCATCATCATTTCAGCCGCAGGTTGTCCACTGCTAGACATAGGCCTACCACAAGAATTTTCAGAATGACTGATTGGAAGCGGCCTTCATCCAGCGCCTGCCTGCGACCTTAAGATCATCCGACCATTTGTTCAGTGGGTATCCGATGCTACGCTTTTCGGTACAGAACCTTTCTGCCCCATCGGCCATCAGTTCTTACCGCTATGTGCCCCGCCTACTGCCACTTCGAAGAGCTATTCCGCTGGGCTATGTAGGCAACCTTTGTTCTCAATCGGATCTCCACATTTCTGATTCGGTATGGTGAACACCGAACATAGCCCTCTCCATAGTATAAGACTAAATAGGTAAGTATATTGAATAAACACTAGATATAAAACAATTATATTTCTTGTAATAGAATACTACAAACTATATATTACTAGCAACCCGCCCTGGCTGCGCACGGCTATAAAAAATTTCCTCTGGAATCACTCAGCTATTAAAAAAACCGCGTCAAAATCCGTTGAGTAGTTTCAAAGATATAAGCATACATAGAGACAGACAACGGGGAGCGACTTTGTTTTATACTATGTAATAATAATAATGATTAGGATAACAAATACTTCCTTCAATCTTAGAGTAATGAGTCATAGATTTATTATATACACCTAGTCTATGTAAAATAAGTATTCAAAGGACATGGAATTCCATTTAACACATTTGAATTCCAAAGGTCATGAGAAAATGGGAGAACAATCGGATATCCTGATTGAATATCAGGACGGAAGGCCCGCCTCTTGTATGAACTCATTTAGCGAATCCTCTGAACCGACATGCGACCGCCAATCGTGGTTAGCCATCAGCGATTATGAGAGATGACCGTCGAGGTAACCTCGCCAAGGTCAGCCTGTGAAACAAATGTGTATTCTATAATTAATTAATTAGAGCGCACATTTGCGATTTAAAGTACCGAAGCAAATTTCCTGGAGCATATTGCTGACGATATGCCTGCTATTATTTGATATCGTTTAGCTAATATCATAACATAATATTGAAAGAATACAATTTATTAAGTAAGTAATAAGTCATTTTAACATTATTGTTTTCCTTTAAGTATATTTCCAGGTTATATTATTTTCAGCTAATGATAGAACCTTAAAAAAGTATAAAAGTTAACCTAAAACTTCGACTAATATTTACAGATTTTTTGTACAAAAGAATAAACAAAAAAAATTACATTTAGAATTGCAAAATTATCGAACGGCAAAATATTGTTCACAGAGGTGTTCCGTCTACTGAACACATCTTCCTCTAGGAGACCCTCAGGAGTGAGGATCACGATGCTAGTAAGATTTACTTTTACTTAGTATAAATGAAGACTGAAGGTGTAAGTAGCTTTGTAATCTGATGATAAGATTGCATTGTGTTTACGTCAGGATCTTAGGTTTATTATTTAAAAATATTAAAATTATTTCCGATTGTATGCGCTTAATACAAAATATTAAAAATGTTAATTTTGTTTCGTAATATTTTTGCATGAATAAAGTCTTTCATGACATCCAAGACATTACGATGAGATGGTTCATATAGTACAGTATACCTTTGATTATCAAAGCAGGATACATAACAAAATTCTGTTTCATGTGGACAAAATATAAGGAAGAATGTACTTACGAGTAATGTAAAAAATAGTTAAGTGAAATCTCGTGGAACATGAACACTTTACGTCTGGAAATCCTAAGTTGCCTTACTATCTGCCAGAATTATTAATACGTATAGAAAATTAATGGTAGAGGCAAACTCAGACATTACACTGCGACTAATCGCATAATCGTGATTGTGCGCCGCGGCCGCCTGATGACAGTCGGCGTTTCCCGACTACATACAGACAGAGGCTGGCATCGCATCGATAGCTGGTTGATGTTTCCGAGCGACATGTGTGCCGCCATTGTCCTCGTTTCCGGAAAAGTCGACAAGGGTCACCGAATATTGTCTACCCTAAGACTTTCTATTATGACCATAAATGTGATGTTAAGGCGACTAAAAGATCTGGTGGCGGAGATCCCTACCAAAGTCTGCACTCCCAAAGATGATAAATGTCAATTTCAAACAAGACCTATAAACGAGAGATAGAGTATAGAATAATATAATATAGAGATAGAGTCGCAAAATGGCAGTCGCTAGTCTGTATCAGTTGCCTTTAAGCACTTTTCTATTGGTCTGGTTTGCCTGTAAAAAGAGTAAGGAGGCTCGGACTGAGTAGTAGCTACCACTATGAGGCCAGAGAGAGCCTCTGAGAGAGAGAAAGAGAAACAGTCTTTGAGCTTTGAAGTGTAAGTTGAGGATATCGGTCAAACAGGCTCGGATCGGTACTTACTATCTTTGTCACAGTAGTAGTAAGTAATTTAGGTGCTATGATAGCTATAACAGTTTAAAAAATAAAACAAACTAGTGCAATAGTTTTAATGACGCATCAGGTCGCTCGCACTGATTTTCCAACAATACATACATGAAGTATAATGATTTTCGTTGGGTCACCGACGTCCATGGAGAATTAGCGAAGCGTGTCGATGGTGTGATTCGTCCACATCGGTGCTCCCCATTGTGGTCCCCCTCTTAATGTGATTTAACTGAATTATGGAGTAGAAATGTCCACAATTTGGTTTTGGCTGTCCAATGGTGCGCCCGTGTGATCGTGGACTATTTTGAGACGTGTGT
This sequence comes from Apomyelois bistriatella, assembly GCA_947044815.1. NCBI lineage: Eukaryota > Metazoa > Arthropoda > Insecta > Lepidoptera > Pyralidae > Apomyelois > Apomyelois bistriatella. Next base: position 5,270,983 of record OX345705.1, read on the forward strand.
GTGTGACTAACTTTAAGTGACTGCGTGCTACGGACTACGAGCTACGGGCGTCTACGCGGTTCGTAGAGGCCGTCTTTAGGAAAGCTCAAGTAAGTGCTACGCCGCCTACGACGTTATGGGCGGAGTTGAGTTTTCTTACAAAATATATATTTTTATTTGTTTTTATTTAGTGTTTGTTTTAGTCCTTAGTTTCTTTAACACAAAATATTTTGTTTTTAATTTCTACTCTTATTGTGTTTATGCACATTACTTACCTATGTAGATTTTTTATTGCATATTTTTTTACCATAGGTTTTGTAAATATGATTTTTAATAGCCAATGATTTGTTAAGTTTTTACTTACTTTATTTAAAATTATTATAAGTATAGATTCAACAATTTGCCAAAAAAAAAATGTTTTTGCATTTATTAAATAACTAAATATGTATTTGTTGAATTGTCATAAGATAATGTTCGTACTTACTTACATTTATACCGCATAGGCAGGGTGTGCATGGTCGATTGACCGTGACACCTACCCGAAATGAAGATGACCGCAAATATAAAATGATTATTTATCATTATTCCTTTTCGAAGGGTTCCGTACACAAAGACGGAAAAAGGTTCGTCCATCTATTTGCAGGCTTTAACATAGCCAGACAAAATGTTATCTTGTTTTTACATCCTATTTTAGAAAAAGGTAATTCAGCAGCCATTGTATTTTTGATTTTGTCAAATCATTCCACTTTACAGCAAATAGCATTTATATTAAGATGGCCCTAATTGACCATAAACTATTTAAATATTATGCTTTCTAGCCGCTGTTGCGTAGCATTTATACGATGAGCTAGGGCGGTGGCTGCGCGGGCGCACTGTTGTGTGACGTGATGCAACTGTAGCGTGCTGAGCACGTGCGGTACCTGCGAGGTACCACATCAATTACCAGCTAATGGTACCAATTAGTTAAAGAAATATGTATGGACAAATAACACATATTAAACTAGCCCCAAAGTAAATTTACTTACTAGGTACTTCCTAGCAAAGAATTTGGAATCGCTCGCGGGCAATTCTTTTTTAATCTATGCTTCTTAGTTTTAAGCGATACAATATTTTTAAAATAAATACTTATGTATTATTTTGAAATAGCTAGAATAAGACCTAACACTGTTTTATAAGCCAGCCATTATCAATCTTGTAATGGCTGGAAATCGATCCCTAAACCACCAGGTTAGCGGACTATCTTGTTGACCAATTGTTGTCAAGTCGTCACATCTTTTTTGCGCCCCATTACTTTTTGCTCAGCACGGAGCCATTGCCACATGCAATAATTACTCTTCATTTAGTATCTTCTTAGGCATAGATAAAAAAAAATCGAACTACTTTATTCTTAGGTGAAGTTTTAATCTGTTACTATTAAAGCTTGAGTTAATGTAAAGCATTCATTAGAGTCGCATTGTGCTAAGCCAATAAATTCAACTTAAAATCATTATTACATAGAATTATCTCATACATATGTATTTAGATGGAATATATAAAAACATACCTAATTGCCCAATACATAACTTGAAGAATTCCCTCGATTTCTCGATGATCCCATCATAAGATCCTGACCTGCTGAATATGGGACCAATTGGAAAGTATACCCTCTCGAACAAAAAAAGTTGGCCATAGATTTTGTAAGGTTATGTTATAAATAAAATATACGTGTTTTTAATATTTGTCTTTATTTCTAATTAAACTTTAAACATTTATCTTTAAGAAAAATAACAAAACATAAACATTTTTATGGGAGATCAATCTTAGGATCATATTTTTTTATATCACGATTGGCCATCTCTCCCCTAGTGTCCGGGTATGATGGTCATAGGAATAAAGGAAAGATGGCTAGCACTTTATTCTACATTTGGCACGGTTTTTGATATAATTTTTTATTTTCTTTGCATCTTTGACTCTTTCTTTTTCATCTGACCACATTTAGAACACATCATTCAATTCGGTACAATTTTCGTGTACCCAAATCTAGCAGTCTTCTATCAGGCGAGTCTCATAACATTTTTTTCCGCAACCATGACAGTTGTCCTCTTCATTCTTTATTTCTTCATCTGATAAATCACACAATACTAGTTCTTCTTCATCATCACTACTCTGATATCCGTCTAATAGCTTTTCATATGTATGTTTCAATTTAAATTTTTCTTGAGGCTAGTTCGGCCAAATCTGCTCTTTCTCTTTTTTTACTTTATTTACAATCTTTTTTGTTCCTTCTCTTGCATCGATTTAATATGATCTGCCTGCCAATTTCGTCTCATTTTTGTTCTCCGAATCAAGATGGTGGTCTCTTAGGTCCCTTTCTATCATTATTCGTTTCAAAACGCCTTTCTAATGTTTTCCTCGGTATTTTGTAAGTCATAGCTGACGTTTGAACTGATAATCTACCATTTTTTACAGCCACTTATAGCTTTTAATGCGTCTTCATTCCAGTTAACCCGCAAAGCAATTGATTTTCTCTTGTATTTGTTAGGCACCTAAGATAATACAAAAAATAATAATAATAATTGCATGATTCTCAAGTTAAAAACATTTAGTCTAAGATATAAATATGGCCATCTTAGACAGTCTAAGATATAAATATGGCCATCTTAGACTAGCAGGCTATGGCCATCTCTCCTAATGTTACGGGAAAGATGACCAACGATAAGATAAAAAATATTAAAAACACCATGTGTGCCATTTTGAGGTTATAACAAAGTATTTACTAACAAACTAATAAGAACAGTATGAAATAGCTTGTTTTTCTTAGAAAAAACCTAGTCACAACATGAAACATGCACACAAAAAAGTTTGGCAATAGTCTTAAATAAAATAAGGATTTTACTTACTTTATATTTCTTTTTTCGACAAAATTTGTTTGTACATATTTACCTGCCTTCCACACTGAGCGAACTAAGTAATAAGTGGCGCCATTCAGCAAATATTTTTGAAAATAAATCGATTGGCCATCTCTGCCGTATGGCCAACTCCCCCGGAATTACCCTACATCAAAATAAAAATAAAAAAATTATAAAACATTCCGACCGCTTTGATCTCCGATTGAGAACCTCCTCCTTTTTTTTGAAGTCGGTTAAAAATAATATTTGGACTAACATACATTATAGAATACAACACCTAGGACTTGACTTTATAGCATCCAAAATTAGAAAATTTCATTATTATAGCAATTCAATTATCAAGATCATTAGATAAACCAAAATAATGGATATACATTATGGATTCTGAAGCTTATTTTTATTTTATTTTTATTTATTCATTCATTTATTTCAGACAACAAAATTTACATTAATAGCCGATATACTAAGCCGATATATTATAGCAAACTTGTTATGGATTATGTCCGACAGGACAGGACAGGAAAAAAATTTAGGTTAAAGAATAAAGTACGAATACGGTGTTTTTGGAATTTCAGATATTAACCTATAGATGATTATCTGATGAAAATGACTTGATTTATAAGTACACTTGGGTTCCAAAAATGTCACTGGAGACTGGGTCAAATAAGAAGTAGTATTCTGTAACCATGTAAAACGCTGGCTGTTGCCATTTAAACTATTGTTTTAAAATTAAGAGAACTATAGTTTTTTGTACGAGTAGGTGTAATCCTAGGAGTAGGGAGTAGGTATACAAATTATACAGGAAAAGATTTCTCAAGGGTCGGTAATGCGCACGTCACACTCCTGATGTCGCAGACATCCATGGGCTACGGTGACCACTTAACATCAGGTTGCCTGTATGCCTGTTTGTCTACTAAATTGAATAAAATTAAGGCTTTACTTTAATTACTCTATCGTCATCATGGTATAAAAAAAAACTTTTAAAATCATTGCATTCGAGTTTCACAACCGACGAGGATTTTTAACTATTTCATGACAACTAGTTTCGATTGAAGTTATTTAATCTTGATACACAATCACCTGTGAACCAAAAATTTGGTTGAATTTTTGTTGTTGTGAAAATATAAAAGTTTATTTATTTATTTATTTTATACATTCGGATGACCAACAGCAAATAAATTTAAATAGGTAACAAATTGTCTTTGTTTGGAGTAAATAATCAAAGCAAATCGTATAACATAAAGCCAATAATAGGTCTTCACATAAATTATATAAAGTTATATGGTATTCCCTGCTTTCCATTTCCTTTCCCACACATAGAAACATTATTTTGGGAAACCAATGAAGCAACCTTCGCTATGTCGAAACGCACATGGGATCTATGGTCTGGCCCTTTCCCACGGGCACTCCCAGAGCCCATCCTACGTTCCTTCAATAGAAGATAAAACAGTTTTCACGCCACGCCCCAATGGTTATCATGAAAAGTCCTGTTACGGGCATGGTACTATGGGATGCATGGAATGTTTCCGCATACAGTTCTTTTCATCCTTGGTTGTGAGGATAGGTACTCATTTTAACTTTATATTCTATAATGTTAACGAAAAAAAAATGTATGAAAAAATCTAAACTGCATAAGTTAGATGCATGCATGCTAGATTGAAAACATCTATCTTACGTGATTTATACATACAAAAGTTTTTTCCCAATAACTCCCGTTCCCGTGGGAATTTTGCAATATCGCGTTGCAAATAAGCTTTACGTTCATGCCCTGCATATGTGCATGCCCAATTACAATCATCTATCTTACGCGGTTTAGATTTTTTCCCGCTAACTCCCGTTCCCGTGGGAATTTTGCAATATCCTGTTGCATTTCCGTCATACATGATTTCTATGTAACTTTAACCATTAAGACTGCACACGTGACGGAAGCTTAAAAAATGGAGTAACTTCTCCCGTTTTCCCAACATTTCCCTTCACTACTCTGCTCCTATTGATTGTAGCGTGATGAAAAGTATACTATAACCTGCCCAGGAGTATGAAGAATAATTGTACCAAGTTCCGTTAAAATCCGTCAAGTAGTTTTTGTTTCTATAAGGAACATACAGACATACAGACAGACAGACAGACAGACAGACAAACAGACAGACAGACAGACAAAAATTTTACTGATTGCATTTTTGGCATCAGTATCGATCACTAATCACCCCCTGATAGTTATTTTGAAAATATATTTCATGTACAGAATTGACCTCTCTACAGATTTATTATAAGTATAGATAGATAGAAGATAGATAGATTTTACAACATTTACGGTCATATATTTGATCGAGTTGACGTATTATTTAGATTATTTTATAACCGAAAGAGCCGTAGGTTGAGTAAGACTTATATGTTATGAATTTCAACTTCATATGTTCTTAGATATGTGTTTCTTAGATAAAAGTTTGCCAAACAGACGGACAACAAGTGATCTTATAAGGGTTCCGTTTATGTGTGTTGAGATACGTTTAAAAAAATTTAAAATAGCTTTAAAAATATTCAAATTTGACTAAATTTTGGTTTGTTTATACCTAATAACAAATAAAAAATTATAATAATGGCGGACTTAAGTTGGGATTGCTTAATTATCATTGATTGCCATCGTCGTCGCTGTTTAATCCATGGTGACATATTTTTTTTAAACGTACAAATATTATGTACGTTGAATACGCTTATATAATTACAATCTAATCTAATTATTATTGATGGTTAATAAATAATTAAAATTTAACTTAGATTTATAAAATCGTGTCATATGTCAATTATTTTTAACCGACCTCAATAAAAAGGAGTAGGTTCTGAATTCGTTGGAATGTTTAATTTTTTTATAAACAATTTTAACACAACAATTTTTTTAAACGGTTTATTTGCGAAACTTTCTCAGACTATTGAGAAAGTCAATTCCACTAGACTAAAAGCGGATACCAGGCTTGGTTTCGCGGAATTTCTTGTATTAAATATACCAATAACTTGTATTGTGGTATTAAATATAGAACTAAAGTATCCTGCTTTTAGTTTTTTCCTTAAACTGTTAAAAATAATTAAACGCATATGTTTAAGGGAATTTTAAGGTTAATTTCTTCTTTTTGATAAATATTGAAAAGTCAGTTCTCCACTTAATTTAAAGACGAAATAATTACTGTTATATTTTTCAAATAATACCTATAAATAATCATCCGTGTCCATTGGTTATAAAAAATTAATTTATTCTATAAAAGAACATCGAATAAACAATATAGAATACATGTGGTGGACGTGATCCTATCCCTGATATGGAAAATGTTTATAATGAGTGGTCATCACAATCGAAAATAGATACTTAGTCCCAAGGTTATCCTTGTAGAGACTTATGCCTTAGCCGCTTTTTAGCTCGTTATATTACTTACTTCCTAGGTTCCTACGCTAATATTTTATAAACAAATGTAAGTAGGTACTAAGATTGCAACTAAATAACAGGAAGTACTAAAATGCATAATAACAACAGATTAATTGAATGAGCAATTATTTTAAACAAAGCGATAATACGTTATCTGATGTACTTAGTACTTACATGTCATTAGTACGAGAATAGGTTCATGTTTCTTACATCCTCCGTGGTAGCATCTTATATATTTTTATTAGTAGAGAAAATACCCACATACTCGTAAGTACAAGAAAATAACTTTTCATTGTAAAACCAAAAAATCTGTGCAACAAATCAAAAGGTTATTTTAATGATCGGCCACCTGGTTGACGTTCACCTGTCATTGTAAAGCTTTTGGTGGAATCCACCTTCAGATGGATAGAGTTACACAACCCCTGTTATTTTCTTAATTACCTCTTGCAACACCTACCTAAGAGAGGATGTGATTTATTCTTAAACTAGAGTCCACACTACTAATATAAAATATGAAAATAGTATATATTTAAAAAGTAAGTACAATATTTGCTATGAAAATAAAAAAATATTCAAAGTTTTCTTTTCTCAAGTTGATTTTTCTTGAAGTTGTAACCTTTTTATAAAGCAGCCAGTATTAAAAATTTTCGCGAATCAGACAGCGATTTCCCGCCATAGATAACTGTATCAAAATTTGTTTCTACGTCATTGTGGGCTGGAGGACATTGCTCGCACACAATACACAGGAAGCCGGCATCCGCTTTCCATCGGCACAATTTTTGGAAGCGCCAAAATTTTCATAGATCTAACCTTAGGCCGCTTTGTCATGTAGATTAAGCGTTATTAATGTTTAAAACCAGGGATATACTTTTTGCGTAGTTGTTGTAGCAGGTTCAATGTATAATTTGGCTAAGTACAAACTTATATTATAGTGAGTTTTTGCCATGTAAAGAGGAACTCTAATGGATAGTAAATACGATCACGATTCGCGTGGTGTGGCATCATTTAGAAGAAATCCACGGAAAAAATGGAGAGGACTGTTCTTAAACTGGAAGCCAGAAGGCCTAAGCAAACGCAGAAAGTAGCCGTAGTACTAGACAAATGTTAGATTTTTTCTGATCCTCTGTAGATAAGAAACATTATGTTTGGTTAGGAATTAGAGTATTATGGTAATCGCAGCATGACTTACCGTGCAGAAAATCTTGCATACATACCTGTATTATACAATAAACATTACATTCAAAATTAAATTAGCCTACAATACTTATGGATGTGGTGAAAGCAACGAAGGGACTAGTTTAAAGGACTCTCGCTCAGGCAATTTGAATGATGGCGGGATAACGCCAATTGTAAAAAAAATATTTTCTTTTTAATGTACAGAAATGCCCTTGTGGATATTTAGTAACTGTTATAATGATGATCATCATACTCAGCGCTTTCTCGGTTGCATATATTTTATTTATTTATTACTTAAACACAAATTATAGATACCTATACCTACAATTTGGTTCATTCTACAATGCATTGTAGAAAGTTGTGCATCGGTAGTTGCCTTATCAAGTCATATAAGTAGTTTTAGAGTCTGAATACGGGCTTCGCTTAAATAAATGCTTGTTTACTCTCCATGACTAAGGGCCGATTTTTCAAACCTCAGATAAACAAAGCAATAGTTATTCGAAGAATAAAGTTATTAGACTCTTTATTCTTTGGTTAAGTTGTTGTGCATTTTTCAATTGACATTTATTCTCTAAACAACTATCTATCCGATTATCTACATACAATTAACCTTGGCATTGTTTGTCACCGGCTACATATGTCTTAAACTCAACTTGTGAATGCTGTTGTTTTTGGAATCCACAAACTGTCGGACAGAGAAGACGTTCAGACCCTTCTGCCTAAGGACCTTTAATGACAGGGAGTGTTCTATTCTTAAGCCTGATGTTATACGGCTATAACAATGATATATGTTATAAAGAATTAATTGCAATAATTTCACGGGTCTGCGGCAGGTAACGGTACCATTGGATACATTTCAATATGTCGGCTCTATCAATAGCCCTGTACTGTTATATTGTAGTTAGGATCCTCTGGCATGCCATTTAAGTATTAAATAACTAGTATAGTTTGTGCTCGGGCTTATTGAAAGCAATCAACTAATCAGTACGATCACTGGAATCAGTGTAGTTTATTCTCATAAACGAGTAGATGTTGCAGCTTTTATTTTACATAATTGGAATTGAAATATGTATGTACAAAATTAACGATTGAGCTATAATTTTGTAAAATAATAGGTAGCTAGCCATTTCGTGTGGTTCTTGTCAATAGAATTCATGTGTTCTATGAAACAATTTTGAGATATTTTAAGAGGTTTTGTATATCTTATGTAATCCAAACAAAAAATTGCATCTAGTTGAATGAGATTTAGATGGTGTTTTGTTACAAAGAGTCCCTGGCATATCAATTAGGTTTTATCTATGACCTTCCAATGTAGGTAAAAGTGCCATAATTTCAGCACTGAAGGCCGGTGCATGAAAAGCTAACTCATAAAATGCTGTATAATATTTGTGACAAGTAACCTTGCTCTCATTGACAGCTACTATTCATGTAGTGCAACCAACCGGGGAGCATATTGCAAACCACATGCGCCGCTCAACTCTAAACACAGAGGATTTTTCAGAATTACATCTTTCTCTCTTTCATTATCATCATCATTAATAAGCGTTATCTTATATCCATAGAACTGAAAGGTCTTTTGGATGCATTTCTCAATTCTATACCGGTAGAATCCAAAGATACATCTTAAAAGTGGCGAAGTTTCCCTCTTTTATTAGTTACTACAGCATTTATTAGATTCGGCATTTTTAACAAGTACCTACATCTACTAGGCATCTGCAAATCAATATTAATAGACAATCACAGTGGTTTTAAGACCAATATTGATGCAGTTAGTGGACGAAGTCATAATATTATTGTAAAACATATGCTTCTTATTGTGGCGAATTCTATCAAAACACTGCAAAACAACTTTTTTAAATAACTCACAGCACAGTAAGTAATTTAATCTTCAACTATCTTGACCCTTTCATAGAGATTGAGGAGTTGATGTCCCGGTGCGCGGTGGTACGAGTGCCTTTCTTTCGTGAACAAACGCTAAGCAGCTCAGGGAGTGTTCGTGGCTTTGATTGGTTGCCACCACTAGTAGTGGTATGTCCATATAATCTCTGTGTTTAGATTGTGGAAGGCACGCAAAACCGTTGGTTCCGACTGCTACCACTAGATGTTACCATCAGGCAGCCTAAAAAAATAAGTAAAACTCTAATAATGCTCCAGCATTAACATTTTCGTTATAGGTTACTAGCGACCCTCCCCGGCTTCGCATAAAAACCTTCATCTTGATTCACTTTATCTATTAAAAAAACCGCATCAAAATCCGTTGCGTACTTTTAAAGATTTAAGCATACAAAAGGATATAGGGACAGAGAAAGCGACTTTGTTTTATACTATGTAGTAATAGTGATTGTGATAAGTAAGTATCACCAAGTATCTTGATGGGGTTGTAAAGATTGTTATCTTTCTGTAGGTGACCACATGACCGGTCGGTGACGTGCCAGCATATCCACAGCTCGGAAGATGAAGCCGCGGGGGGCGAGCGTCATGCACGCCTTCACTGCGCTTACTATGTTGACAATGGCCAACGGTAAGTATCTATTGACAGTACTCCAAATAAGTCTACACGGCAATTATTAAGCTAAGGGAGATGCAGTCAGTTTAAAAAATCGAAAATAAATAATTAAAGATCTGAAACTAGTGGTAGATTAACATGCTCAAAAAGAAAGGAATAAAGAAGAACTTAAATAAAAAATTCATCATTCCAGTTTTACCTAATGCATGGCGTGGGTAATACATGCGATCTTGTACTTTTTAAAGTCGATGCCTTACTGTAATTTCTTACCTTCCATCAAATCAGAACAGATCATTATTTATCGTGCAGCAACTATATTTAAGTTGGTTCCGTTCTAAATGTCTTCAGTTCAGCACTATTTTTCCACTTACTTGTTTGTTAAAGAGCAACGCTGACTTCAATTGGAGCCTAATCTCCAGTGTGTTGTCTAAACGAACTAATCAAGCTCTTTTGTATAACTTTGACATACTTTCGCCTATTGAGCTATGGTAATGCATATCGAAATGTCACCGTAATTTCGGTGATCCGGTTGTTCTGTGCTCGATAGTTGCAACTGTAAAATTTAACGAATTCATGGCACCGTATCAATGGAGCCGATGTCCTAATTTCATGATGTATTCAATCATTAATGGACATTATATAAAACATGTTCATCACTTGAGTTATGTATAACTTCTTCTATCCATTTTTCACGGTCCATATAAGTATAGTATACTTGACTGCTAGTTAAATAAAATTGGTTATTTTAAATTTGTATAATTTTAGAAACATTTCTATTAGTTCTTTTTCTGGATTTCTTTAAGGGGTCTATCTAAATGAACGATGGACGAAACATTGAATTTATTAATATCAAAATTAATAGTTTTTTTTTTGAAAATGTAATTAATAACAGAGCAAAAGACAATTCCACTGTTCCTTGTTTTTCAGCCCAAACTACTTGCAATCAAGGCATGGGACGAGTAATGTATGAGCGATTACCAAATCAACAGCTACATGGATTTGATGACGATGTCGTGAGTACAAAACAATAATGAATAATTAATACAGTTTTACATCATGACGTCGGTAAAAAGTCAAATAACAAAAAAGGTTAGATTTTTAAGACAAATACCCGCTAAATTTTACCACAAATTTTAGAATGCTATACCAGCATTATACATAGGTAAAGAAATATTTATGAAATAAAGTACTTAATCAGAACAATATTTTAATAGCGTTTAAGCATAATAATTATTAAATAAAGATTGCTATGTGAGATACATGGTGATTTTAGTATGAAAGCAATATTTTTGCAGGTACGTGAAACAGCACCACCGTTCCGCGTTCTCGAGAAATGCCAAGACTTGTGCTTGAGAGATCGTTCAGTTAATAGTTTGGTGAGGACTTGTAACTCGATTGACTTCCAACCAGGAGCGCGCATAGCTGCTTTCAGCCCTGAACCTGAATACGAAGAATCCACTTGCTTTTTATCAAGAGAACAGGCTATGCCAGAAGGAATCGGTTCCCTAATGATTGTACCCAATAGTGTTCATTTTAATGAAATCTGTCTTACGTGTAAGTATTATTAAGTAGAAAAAAAAAAAAAAACATGATATGAGCAAATTAATTTATGATGTAAATTTTCCAGCAAATCGACCAGAACGTGAATGCCCATCACGCAGATATGTTTTCGAACGACATGCACGAAAACGTCTGAAGTTGCCACCTTCTGACCTCAAGGAAATAATGGTGGCTAACCGTACAGAGTGTGAAGACAAATGCTTGCAGGAATTTAGTTTTGTATGTCGATCTGCTACATACGACTCTGCATTGAGGACTTGCTCTCTCAGCAGATTCACAAGAAGAACTCATCCAGAATTGTTGGAAGACGATCATAATGCTGACTATTTGGAAAACACATGTCTGAACGGTGCGCATTTCTAAATAAGTTTAAGTATAGTTTGAATAAAGTAAAGTTTATTTCTATCTAAGTCATGAATTTTAAATCATTTTTGTCGTTGTACAGCTGAACGAAGGTGTGATGGCTTGGCAGTGTTTATAAAAGAAGAAAACAAGCGCCTGGGAGGACCTTTTGAAGCCGATGTTTTTTCTAATATGACCCTAGAAGAATGTCAATCCATGTGTGTCCGTGCGGAAAAGTATGTTTGTGTTTAAGTACCTACATAAAGTTCATAAACCGTTTCATTTATGATATCTGTTTTTCTGATGTTTCTAGGATCGGGATAATCTATATGAACAGTAGTAACTTCTTAGCTGCTCCTTTGATAGTAGTTTGAGAATAAATCTTCCATAAACCTAACTCATTAGTTCAAAAGTATAGAGATTTCGTGATCCAACAGAGTTTCATCGCCATTTCTTTGTTTAAGACAAACGCTTTTCTATTGTTTTCAGATATTTCTGTCGGTCAATCGAACACGACATGATGACAAAACAATGTGTGCTCTCGGAAGAAGACTCTGTATCGCAAAAAGACGATGTAACTGTGAGCGCGTCACCCACACATCATTTCTACGACCTTGTTTGCTTAGACAATCGTGAGTGTTATCTTTGTTTGTCATTAAACTTAGTATTTATTTGCTTTACTTGTACATGAATAACATTTTAACTAACAGTAGCTAATAAATGAATTAACGTTGTTTTATTACTGAGATTTAGAATTAGCAAATAAATTTATTCAGTCATCAAAATTGCAATGTTTTACTTGTCAACTAACATGTACTGACGATGCATGAAGCCTAAATAAGGTTTTTTTCATAATTATGATCAGTCTCTCATCGGGCAGCTCGTGGAACGGAGTACCCGGATAATAGCGTGACGTCACACCTGTTCTCCCCCGGGAGGAGACCAGACACAGCCTTCCAGAGATACAGGAACAGCAGGATCACGGGAGAGTTCCATTCTGAGATCACAGGTCGCTCGCTTAGTGAGTGTTTGGATGAATGCTTGAGGCAGACTAGCTTCCAGTGCAGGTAAGCAATTACATGGTATATCAAATAAACTTTTCACGTACGACTTTTTATATGAGTATGTACAGTTACAATAAAATAACTAATTTATTTGTATAGCATGATAATAGATAGCCCACGTCTGTCATATAAAAAATTATCACTACTTCTAAGCTAAGAGTTTGAACGCTTTTATCTCAAAAACTACTGGACAGTTTTGAGTATTTTGGCGGTACGTTTATTTATTTATCTATTGAATAAAGACACTAATAGCACTTTCCCAGTTTTCCAATGCGTGCTATAATCTAGGGCAATTATCCTATTATTATTACTTTATCCTAATTCTTGAGAAAGATACTCGTAGATATCAAAAGTTCATTGTAATTTTAATATTCAAATTGTTGAACCACATACTAAAGGTCGGAAATTCAAAAATAAATATTCTTCAACACTATTTGAAAGGCCAACAAGATAAACGTTATAAATAACATGGTTATCGCAAACTAAACGCCAAACATCAAAATGAACTGTGTTTGTATGCCAAACAGTTCGTTGCACGATACTGAAAAATATCTTGGTTCTTATTTTGATGACCTCGGTGGGGTATTTACGATATCTACTTTTGATAAAAACATGCACAATCAATACTGTACTATATCTATTTTTGTTTTTGTTCGGAAAGTAAGTAACACATGTAAACACTTTAGGCACTAGTTATCACATGATTAACCTTTTATATTAATCGCACACACTGTTAGTCATGGATCTCTACTACTACCTAGTACAGATTTACACTTTGACTAGTTCGAAACTCTATGCATATAATATATATGTATATGAAAATATATATTTCTGCGACTTTAAAATGCCGTGACAACACAACTCAAGCCCAAAATTATTCAATTTAGTGAGTGAGAGTTGTGTTGGGTTGAGAAAAATCAACGGATCAAATTAGTTGTGTGCACTGCTTCGAAGTCTTTGCAATATTTTTAACAAACCTGCGACTTGCTTATCCCTAGTCATGGCGTTTCCTCGCCATAGTTTTTATCGAAAGTCTGACCATCTAGCAATACATATAAAAATATATATATTTATTTAGGTCAGCTGTGTATAGTGACCGAGCGAGGACCTGCAGGCTCAGCAGGTACAACCAGAAAGATGGAATGAGACTGCTTTATGACCCTGACTTCGACTACTATGAAAATTTGATGCGTAAGTATTATCTTATCAATAGCTGGGTTCACTAATTTTCTGTTTTAATTTCAGTATGTCAAAAAAATGTACTTATTAGGAGAGTGAAGCGTATATCAGCTGCCTTTGACTATATAAAAGTAAAGTTCAGTAAAACTATGTTAACGGATAGTTAATGTACTGATAGACCATTAAGGTTATACCACATATTTGATAGAAGAACTAAAGTAACCTATGGTCCATTGTAAGGGTAGATTTTTGGAAAAGAAATAGAAATATCTTATGATATACTGATTTATTTATATTCGGCTTAATAGGCGGGTCATATGAAAATTCCCGTAACCAAAAAAAAAATCTTACTTGATAGTTATTAAAAAATATTTAAGTAAAAAACCTTAAATAATACCATGTTTTTTTATTAGCAAAAACATTTAAAGGATTATTTTATTAAATTATGCACGGAAATAATTTATAAAAAAACTTACTACTTACAAATATTTAGGTGCATGCAACGATACTAAAATATTTACTTTAGACTCGAGTATGACAGTCAAACATAAATATATCTTTGTATTGTTCAAAACAGTAATAAATAATACGTAAACCTACTTTCTTGTAATGTATGTGTTTTTAGTATTTATTTATAGACTCCATAATGCAAGCCCATTACTTTCTCGCTGTATTTACAGCTTCAACGATTGAAATACCAAGTATTTACGATGTTCTTACACGAGTAGAAAATAGGTTACCCAAACTATAGGAACAGGTACATAAATGTATTTATTCACTTCAATGTAAAATAAATCAAATATATATAAAAACTAGCGATCCGCCCCAGCTTCGCATGGGCATGAAAACCTTACTTTTGAATCACTTTATCTACTAAAAAAACCGCATCAATATTCGTTGCGTAGTTTTAAATACGCTACGAAAAGGATAGCTAAGGCTTTTACTCAAAGAGCTAAGGTTAAGTTAAGTTAAGCTAAGTTACTCTTATTTTTTGACATCGCAATGTAACTAAGCAGCCAATAAATAAAATTGAATCTCCTGTCGATAGTAGAATTATTAGAATATTTTTACACAAATCAAAACTCATGTGACATCGGAACACAGGAAGAGTTCAATCATATACGGCATGCTAAGTACTTTGGAATTGACTCTACAATTGACTGGATCTGTAGTAATGAACGGACAGCAAATAAATATATGAACAATTATTTATTTATCAAACTTGAATATTTTATAGATATATTTAAAGCAGTAATTTTTTTTATGTCAGACAAACAATGTTGAGAAAGATGCATATTTAAGTACTAAAGAAGGAAGGAAATTTGTAAAATCAAGATTAGCATTATAATTTTACAAGTCTAAGTTATTAAACTTATTCTATTTTTAATTCTTTTTTCTCAAGTCCATTTAAATAAAGAACCAAACTATTAAATGAAAAGAGAAATTATGTATTTTCAATAATATTCCAAAAAATATTAACTTTAGTCGTGTCGTGACGAACTCAGTGAATTGTTCTTTTTTTTAATTTCATCACGATTGGGCATAAAAACTAAAATTACAAGATAATACAAAAATAAAGGTATATATTTTAGGAAGCCAGTTTTTTATGGCGAACGACTATTCATTTAAAATTTAAAAAAGATATAGTAATAAAAATTCACCTACATATTTTTCTGTCCATGCCTTGTAGAGAGCGTTTTATTGTAGCCAATTGTAGAGAGCAGTCGACATTGAACCCGCTGCTCCAGAAATAGAGTGCTATACTATTACCTACTCTATTTAGATAGGATTACAAATAGGTACAAACAATTGGTAATCCTATACAGTCAAAGGTTTATTATTTAGAAACAATATATTCCTTTTTATGTTATTCTGTGTATGATCTGTTATACTTTGTATTTGGTAGAGCGGATTTGAGCGTGATTGGTAGAAAAGTTAGTAGGTACTCGTATATTGCGTGTTATTTGATGTGTTCTGCGAAGTAAATACAAAAGTATTTTAATTTCCTAATGAAGTCAGTTCAAAAAGGTGAAATAAGGATTTGGTATTTCACGTCTCACGTCTGTATTCTCCTTTTGTGGTATTGTCTGTTAAACGATATCTCAAAATCTAATTGATTCAAGTTCTTTAATGTTTAAATAGTTATATTATGTATAGTTTGAATTAATTTGGTAATTGTGGTAATAACTTTGAAAATTTTTTCGTGCTAGAATTTTTTTCTAGAAATCATTCCGTATCGTATGAGCTATCGTTTATATTTTTCAGGTTTGTCACTATTTTACACATTTTTGAACTAGTAACTACGATCCTACACCTAATTAATTTAAGACATAGATTTGATATTTGTTCGGCATTAGTATAAAAACATATTGGCAATTTATTTGACGTTGGCTATTCAAAATTTGGGGGTGCAGATCAGCTAGTGGCCGCGGAAGGTGAGGCAGGCGCGGGCAGCGGATCGCCGGACCGCCCTTGGGGCCGGCCTTCTACCTCAGGTTCGGTGCATGATAGAAAAGGGCATGATTTGTATGCTCCTTCAGCATAAATAAGATTTTGTGTCAATTTTTGTCTCAAGTTTAGCCCTGTTTTCAACCAACTTAATAAAAAGTGGTTATACTTTTTTAAATAATAGGTTTTTTTTTAAATAGACGAAAAATGGCGCAAATCTGAATAGGCTTGTATGAGTATATTATTATAATCAACGCTATTGACCTATAGATTTATTATTACTACTATACCTTTTACAGCATTTGTGTAATATTTAAATAATTATAGCAAATACTACTTTAAATTGGTTCTACGGTTTTAGTAGTAGTTTATATTTTAAATATCAATGTAATTCTAATAATAGAAGTTCTCTTATATATTTATCTTAAAAGTAACTATTTATGTTTAATTATGTAATATGATAAGTAGTGTAAACATTAGCAAGATATAATTATAAGATAGTAATTAAGTAGTTAGTGTGTGACCAAGGTAAGTGACTGCATGCTGTAGATAGATGGAAGATGTAGATAGTACCTAAGTAGACTAACTTCTTAGTTTCAGTGTAGTGATAGTTGCATGGAATTCATTATCTACTCTAAAATATGACCATTGATTGATTTCATAATTGTGCAAAGTAACTACAAATATTATACGTATATCTAGCTATAAATGACTTCTATAAATGTAAAGTTGTTAAGAAAACAACAGTTCAGTAGCTGCCAACAATATTCACTATTCGAGTTTTTGTTCACAAGTCAGTTTTTCCTTTATCAGACTAGTTTGTTTTTTTGTACTTGTACAGAAGCAAAACAAATGACTACTACTTATTTTTAGTCATATTCATTTATGAATACAATTTATGGTTACACTAACTAGTAATAAACCCGTAACTAATCTAAATCTAACCCCAAAGGTGGTAACGGAGATCGCGACCGAGACCGCGACCGCGACCGCTACCCACCAGGCGCAGACCGTGACCGCGACCGCGACCGCGACCGCTACCCCGACGACGATCGGTACGCCGACGATGACCGATACGGCGGCCGACCCGACCGATATCCCGATGACCGGTACCCAGCCGGCCCTGATCCCTATGACAGATACCCCGATGACCGATATCCCGCAGGCGTCGGACTCGACCGCTACCCAGCTTATTCTCCTGCCGATAGATATCCACCCGGAATCGATCGCTATCCTCCATCTGTAGATAGGTATCCTCCTGGTATCCCATACCCAACAAACAACAGATTTCCTGGCGACAGAGATCGATATCCTTTGGATAGCGGACGTTACCCTCTCTACGACTACCCTTCAAACGATATCGGGAGATATCCAGCCGCTGACCGGTATCCAATTAGCAGATATCCTATAGATGTATATCCTGATAGATATCCTGAAAGAATCCCTATCCGCGGCAATGGGAGATACCCATCAAGACCTTGGTACCCTAGCCGCTATCCTGACAGATACGATCAGGACCGCTTTCCTGGGCCAAATGACTGGGGCCGTTACCCATTCAGTCGGTACCCTGTGGGTGTGAACAGAGACCCAGTACCACTCGGAGGGGACCGATATCCAGATTTGTATGACAAATATCCACCGACTGGATCGTCATTCCCTGGTAAGCACTTTACTACTAATATAATAAAATTTACATTTTGTTTAATTATAGTCTTTTAAAATTATATAACTGCACATCTACATTTCGCACATCCTAATTCTGAAATATGCTATTATATTTTTCCCCATAACATAAAGACATCTAATCCAATGTTTGTGATTTTCATTCTAATGTGAATACTGGCTCAATAGACTTATTTCAGCAGGGTATGGAAGAGGTGGATACTATGGATCTGATTATCCTCCAACAGACCGTTATCCCATCCCGGATAGAGGAATCCGCCCGACTCCGGACAGGTAAGACCATACCAGATAGCGTTAAGGTCAATTGAACTGGCACATCCTGAAGTAATAATCCACTGATGTTAAATATCCATACTAATATTATAAATGCGAAAGTCTGTCTGTCTGTCTGTCTTTCTGCCTGTCTGTCTGTCTGTCACCTCTTCACGGCTAAACTGCTGGACCGATTGTGATGAAATTTGGTAGGGATGTAGTTAAAGACCTGAGGTCAAACATAGGCTACTTTTGGGCGCGATATAACCGAGTCCCACGCGGGGCGAAGCCGCGGGGAACAGCTAGTTTCTTCATATATTTATCTATACAAAAAATGAAAAAATGAAATCCAAAATGCTTTTTTTCCATACAGATTTCCAGCAGAACCAAGACCAAGTTTTGGCATAAGAAGACCAATAGACAGACCTAATGGTTATCGTGGGAGTTATCCTCCGGCCGGAGGCATAGGTAGACATTATTCTTTATAATTTAAATAATATCGTGGAAATATTCTACGTCTTTAATATTTATCTGTTCTAATTTGAAGGTGGAGGCGGATACGGTGGATATGATCAAGATGGTCCGATTGGTCCTGGTGCACCAGTAGGCGGCCCTATTGGTCCCGTAGGAGGTCCTATAGGCGCACCTATAGGTCCATTAGGAGCTCCAATTGGTGGTCCTTTAGGTGGGCCTTTGGGTGGACCAGTTGGCCGACCTCCTGTCGGACAAAGGCCGTGGCAAGGATCACGATGCGAAGAAGATAGTTTTAGACAAGTTGGAAGACAACGCATGCAGAGACGTTTTGTTCGTCGGTTTACAACAGCACTATCCTTAGCACACTGCCAGAGGGAATGCATTGAAGCCCGTGATTTCATTTGTAGATCATTTAACTTTAGGTGACAATACCTTTATATTACCTTTTTTCTTTGCTTATAAATTTTACTGAATCGAATGGTGAACTTTCTTTACCACATAAGCATTTATTTATTTTTGTAAATATTTACAGGGAGTCTCCTTATGGAGGAGAACCAAGGGATAATTGTGAGCTCAGTGACAGGGATACTCGGGAGCTGGATGCTGCAAATCCTGCACATTTCGATAATACAGCTAACGATTATGATTTCTACGAACGTGCCTTGGGTCGCATGGCTGACGATTGCTTGGACGGTATACATTTTTTAATAAATATTTTTTAATACATCAAAAAATTAAATAAAAGCTTTAGGTATAATTTAGACGTACTCTTGAAATATATAAAATGTTCGAACGACATTCTAAGACATTATTATCTGACTAGGTACTTAAATTAGAAAAACATGTCTTACGGTTACTAATATTTTGCAGTATCTCAAGTTTGCAATGAAGACGGTATGGAGTTTACTCTTCGATTGCCTGAAGGGTTCTACGGTCGTATGTATACCTATGGTTTCTACGACCGTTGCTTCTTCCGCGGTAACGGAGGGGTTAACAACGTGTTGCGTATCACCGGAGCTCATGGGTATCCAGAATGTGGTACCCAACGGGTTAGTATTTACAACATAAACCTCCGTGGACTAGTTGTCATCATGCCAGGCCAAGGTCCCGGGTTTGATTCCCGGTTAGGTCAAGATGGAAAATGCAGATGCTTTTGCAGATGACCTGAATGAGTCTTGGATGTTTATCTATATATATTTATCATTAATTATGGTTTCGTTGAGTTGGTAAGCACATGCCTTGTTCTTGCTTCAAAGATTATAAATTAGTAGTTCCTTCACAATAGCTCAATTGATGTTTTTTTCGTAACTTGGAAAATTTTGCCGTGAATATCTCATTATTATATGTGACGTATTTATTATTTAACCTTGAGACACACCTCCATTTAGTATCAATTAAATTTATTTCAAAAACAATTAGCATAGCTTAGGTAATAGCTGCTAACTGGCAACGTTTTGATTGCTGTAAACATATTACGTTGTTTACCCTTATAGCCAAGCCTTTTTACACTGCAAATTTTTTTTTCACACGTATCTGTTTCTTATGCTTTGTTTTTTTTAATCCTTGTCATATTTTTAGAGTATCTAACCATGTCGTCATTTTCCTTACTTTTTATACCTGCCACCTGGGCTAGGATTTTAGCCCATTCAGTTGCATGCAAGATGTGATCCGCAAAAATACATTTTTGTTTTTGATCTGTACCGAACAATATGGTCTCTATAATTTTGACTGTTCTGAATTGTAATATACCTCAAGATATTTTTTTACAGTACGGAGACACAATGACAAACATCGTAGTGGTCCAGTTCAGTGATAATGTCCAGACCTCTCGAGACAAACGGTTCAACCTGACTTGTCTATTCAGAGGTCCTGCTGAGGCCGTAGTAACGTCAAACTACATAGGGGCTGGGTGAGATACAATGCTTTTGATATGCTAGTTGGAAAATATTGTCGTTTGTGTCGGTATGTTAATAACTCCATCGCCTATGTTGTCTTAGAGATTATTTTTTCAACGGATTTTAATCTCAGTATTTCTGTATATGCCCTGGAGTCTTTTATGAAATGTATAACTCACTCAAAATGGGTGAGTAAAATGATTTTCATTAGTTAACGAATAATTTTTGTTTGACATAACCGAATCATACCTACATCATTTACTTATCACCTACATCTATAAAAAATAGCACTTCTGACTCGACTCGCATAAGGGATGTATCCTTTTCATACTGTTACCTCATCTTTATAAGTAGATACTTAACAAGTAAATACATAAGTAAGTTGGTAACTACTTACACGCCTGATTCTATTATGTCTTTTCTCTTTAATTTCAATTTTCAATATGAAAAGGATACAACTCTCTTTCGTAGCATATTCTAAAGCAAAATTTTATTAATCTAATAGATGGCTTACATCTGTCGCAATTTTAAATCTTATTTCAAATACAGACCGACAATATTTTTCAAACTGAAATAAATATTTGAATATTAACAGTTAACGTCGCGTGAAAAATTAGCGCTTTTGCAATATAGTCTCATATTTTCAGGCCATGTACTTATTGATGAAACCATTTGTATGTTTATGCATAACGGTGGCATCATTTGGGATTATCTGTGTTTGTGTGAAAGTTTTTTTTTGTTTTAAAGTTTTTTTTTTGTGTGCTAAACGTGATTTACAAATAGGTAGTTTGTTTTGTAACGCCCTACTTTCTGTTTTCGTTTGGTGTGCTATATAAATAATACTTACATAATTTTATATTTATCGTGATGTGGGTTTTGAGTGCTGTTATTTCACTAACAGCTACTAACTGAAGATTTTGAAAGAATTCATCACACTTAATTGAGACAACAATGCTTGAAGGAATTTAAAACTTGTCAGTCGATGTCAATAGTGCCACTTGAATAATATGTGCATTACAATACAAGCCGATGGTCTATTTCTATGGGTCTGTACATTTTATACGAACTTATGATTTACAATTGGAATAACTTAAAATAAGCTTACATAAATAAAAAATTGAATTCTTTCAAAGTCATTAAAACTATTAATAAAAGAATCGACTTCAAGTCTAAAATAGGTTGGGTTACGATTCAATTGACAGGTCAGGCAGTCCAATACCAATCGAGTACCTCCCTGAAGAGAGTTCATTGAACTCAAAGGTTCGGTTGATGATCCTGTACCAAGGCAGACCAACTACTACGATAGCTGTCGGAGATCCTTTGACGTTCAGACTTGAAGCTCAAGACGGATATAACTATGCTACAGATATTTTTGCTACTAATGTCATAGCAAGAGATCCCTATTCAGGAAGATCTGTGCAGCTGATTGATCGCGTGGGGTGAGTACCGAAAGTTACCTAATCGTAATCTTAACTTATCATGCTATGCTGGTCAACCAAGGAAAAATTTAATAATGTGAGAGCCGCTACTAGCATTCTATTATCTGTGCTCGCATTTAATATTTGGACTTCGAAACGTTTATATGGTAGGTACTATTGGATTCTTAATTTTTCTGCTTAGAACATTGATATTCAAGTAATTAGTTTTTTCAATATTTATGTAGAGCATATTTTGTGTCGTGTATAAGACATCAACTGACCTTAATATTTTAATTTTTCCCACAAACTTAAATTTTTCCGTAATACATTTTTATTATTATGTTGTGTGTGTAGATTATAACAAACTGCATGCTGCGTTGATGCAATTTTATTTTATTGAAATTTTGAGATTTGAAGAATACCTAACAGTAGTTATAACAATCAGTTAAAATAACTATATTAAAAATAAAAAAAACTATATAAAATAACTAAATTAATTAATTATGTACATAAGTTTGTATATCGTTTCATCATAACACTAAATTTGTAGTTTTTTTTTGCCTAGGTAAAGATTTTGCTAAACTTTGTTTAAATTAACATCATGTCAAGAAATATCTTGTACAAAGAAAATGTCAGTATTTTTTTTGTTTGTAAGATTAGGATTCATCATCAAATTAAAGAAATTAAATTTAATTTATTTATTTTGTCAATATGTAAGATATATATTCTTCTCATTTTAGCGTTTTCCAGCTTGTTTCTGAGCCCAAGGTTCGCTTTTCTGCTTTTCATTAGTATTTAAATCATATAATTAGTTTTTTTTTTTAAATTCCGATTTACATCTAGTCAACTTATTTTGTTTTCTCAGATGTCCTGTTGACCCAGACGTGTTCCCCGAGCTTGATAAGGGCCGTAATGGTGATTCCCTGGAAGCAAGGTTCAACGCCTTTAAGATCCCTGAGTCCAACTTCCTTGTCTTCGAAGCTACGGTGCGGACGTGCCGCGATGGCTGTCAACCGGTGAGTGCTTTTTTCAAGATATGGACCATGTCACGAGATGTTTAGCGAAGTAGTGACAGCAGGTTTCACGAGCGTTAATAGTGTACGAGGAACCATGTACGCGCGCATCTTTTGCGAGCCATATGCTTGATTGCATACTTAATCTTATGAAAAAAATATTACCACGTAAACATTGACCCAAGTGCTTCAGAGCTCGGAGTCCATCAAAATGGGATCTTATTTTTTTCTTTATCATTAAATGCTACTTTATATTTAAATGAAGGTTTCGCCATTATTTTTATGGACGACCTGTCTGACGAAAATGATAAATTACCTCATGGCAAATTACAGTCTTAATAAGTAATAAGATTTTTGAACAAAACTTTATAAGAGCGAAATACAGACAAAACAAATAGAGATAGGGTAATTTTTGAGCTTAGTGAAAAATCCACAGAATTAAGATATACTTACTCGTAAATCTGTGATTCCCTAATTTCACGACAACTTTTGTTGCTAATTTCGATTTTCAAAAAATTGTAGCTCCATAAATTGATCTCTATTCTTCTCAGTATATAAGTGTTCTAATTATTACCCAACATGTAGAATTTTTCCACGTTTAACACAAATAAATGGTACATTCAACATGAGATACCTACCTATTTGCAGTTGAGAGTCATCACAAACAAGGAATTACGTCAATGAGTGCAAAATAATTTTATTTATAAGCGATTGGGGGGTCATTGTTGGGTTATCACCGATCACGTGATCCAGTTCAGTGTTTGTCTAATGCATTATTTTATCAGTTATTGATGTTTTATCAGTGCCATAGAGTAGATGAACCTCTCTTTGTAGCCGATTATTAATGACTTACCTAATAAGGTAAAAATACACCTTGTTTCATATCGCATCTTTTCTATGATAAAAATAATATTTTTTGTACAATTAAGATTGTTGGACACGGTTTCGTAGGTAGGTTCAAATACATATTTTTTTAATTTAACATTTTGAAACTGAATCTTTGACTGAAGGGACTTATCTCTTGCGTCCCCGCTAACGGGACAAGGCTCGATAGTGTCCAAGAAAAAGGGGTAAAAATGTGGCTTTCATAGAGCCGCGTATTTACGCCTTTTTCTTTAAATTTAAGTACACAATAAAAAGGTACGCTGTCATTCCAATGTAATAAACAAGATCTTAGACAAATAGTCTACAAATTGTACAATTTCTTTTTACAGGCGTATTGTCCCAGCCACACAGGCCGTTCCGAGCCCTCCTTCGGCCGACGTAGAAGAGATATCAACTCTACAGTATCAGCTGAAACCAACGACACTGTTGAAGTGCAACCTAATGATAGCAACAACACTAAGAAGGCAGAGGACAAGAACGATGGCACCGTGTACAAGGTGTCGTATGAAGAGGCTGGTGTCGATAAATACCTGAAGGAGGAGGTGGAAACCCCGAGCCATGTTAGGAAGATGATTGAAGTAAGGATATATTTTTAAAATAGATAAGTACTGTTTACTTTACTACTAGCTACTTTTCGTGTGAAGTCTTCTTAATGATAGATCTATTTCAATCTATCTATTGCAATAAAGTAAGTATTTGTAGCATCAATTCAAATTTCAATGGATACCTACAAGAACCAACAACTTATAAAGATGTTAAAATTTATAGTAAATAAAAAAATGTTTGATCCGTTGCCTAATAGAAAAGAAAGTTGTTTACATTGTCATGCTAAATTATATCTGAATAAGTAGTATTGTAAACTGAAAGTAACAAATTAAAATTAGATACCTAAGTATAAGAAGTCAATGCTTCATAGATAATTGTACAAAATTTGGTCAAACATATGTAAGTACTTAGTTAAATTCATATACTTACATATTTGCTATGCTATGCCAATATTAACTTCTATGATTAGGTATGCGAGCTGTTTTCGCTTGCTGTTGCCACAGTTAATGCAAATAAATACTTAGAAATATCATGTCATACTTGTTTGCAACTACGATCGATTTGTTGTCAGTCTGACGTAAAAACGATCTTGTTAGAAAACAAGTGTACATTACTGATTTATGTAACAGCGGGAGCAACTAGTTAGAGAAAAACAACAAATACAGATCTCATCTTCATTTTTCTTATAATAAAGTCAGCAGAATACCTTATGACAATAATTATTATCATGAATAGAGGTAGGACGTTGACGCCATTATCTGCATTTAATTTCCTCAATTTCTTTTTGTGGCCTGATAACAATCTCCAATTCCTTAATAGGGTAATATGTTAGACAAACTGATTGGTACTCTTATTCTTCAGGTATTTGACAACCGCAACGAGCTTCTAGAAGAGAACGGGCCAGCGGATTCGTCGCCGGTAGTGTCAGCGGCCGGGGTGTGTGTATCGCCGTACCACTACCGCGCGTTGCTGGTTGCACTTTGTGTTCTTCTGTCCCTGTTGCTGGCTATGTTGACTGCTGCACTGTATATTTATAAGTAAGTTCTAAGAAGTTGATAATAAACTTTTATAGAAGAGCACGGACAAACAGATTAGACGCCGGTAGGATTTTAGGTAACAGTTAAAAAACAAATTTTAAAAAACCTCAGTTTCAAAGAACCTTTAGACTTTATCGTTTTTTTATTAACTTTTAGTTACTTGATTACATTTTATCAAGAAACAAAATTATAATAAGTACTTATAAATGTGAAGAATCTTGTCGGTTTGCTCTTAATCACTGATGTGGAAAAGTATACCTACCTACCTATAACTATATAAAGGTAGAGGTAGCTTTTAACACTAAAGCTGTAAGAACACACTCGGACATAGGCCTCCATTTAAATTGAAGTGGACTACATTTAGCGTTTTCCTGCGAATTTAAATAATTATCAGACCTCTAGTCTTTGGTCGGATATCCCATACTACATTTGTCGGTACCTACTTACTAGATGCTCGTTAGGTAAGTACGAGTGCATCACTATTACACCAGTAGAAATTTATTTGGAAACAATGTTGCAGACGTTACTGGCGAGTGCTGCGTAAGAACATCCAGGCGTCGAGTCCGGCGCCGGCGCTCCGCCCCGTCACCCCGGGCCCGCGCCCGTCGAGACCTTCGCTCTTCTCTGCCTCACATCTGCACAAACCATTTTCTTTAAGGCAAGTACAAACCAATCATTAGTCAAATCACCTCTATGCAGGTGCCAATAGAATGTTTTAGCTATTGCATAGCTTTTATTGCGGGCTTTGAGCGCGGTGACCAAATCAAAAACTTCCGTATAACGAAAATAAAACCTAACACCCCCCACTCCGCCGTTCGTACTTATTGCTTATGTTAATAAAAATGCTATGTGCAAGAGCTTTACCGCGACAGTCCCAGAGTGCCGCACGTTTTTTTGTTCTGTGCCAATAGTGACACCCATGAAGACGTGCCTCGTTGCTTTCTTTCTTTTAGTAGGTAGGTACTTAAGTACCCGTGTTCTTTTATTTTATTTTTAAAGAGATTGTTCGATCGAAAAGGGTTGACATAAAGCAAGCGGCTGGTCATAAAATTAATGTTAATGTCTTAAGTAACTACCTTATGTTTAGGATCTCATGATGAGGGTAAACAATAAGTATCCCGTTTTACCGGAATCCAACCAAAGCCTTATGGCTTGGGATGCAACTGGGTTAACGCGTAGATGATGATAAGTAAGTATATAAGTACTTCTATGTATCCCTACATGCTACATCGCACTATTTTTAAACATATCCCACTTCTATTTGTCGTTAACTGTATTTATATTGAACTTAAGAAAACTTAAAGATTTACTTATTCTTAAAGATTAACTTCTTAGTAGGTACATATCTAAGTACGTAATATTATGCAAATTACTTAATTATAATCACGTGTTGTGCACGATGATTTCTGATGAAAGTGTGTGATAATAATGGAAAGGTTATCTTATCGTCAACTTATATGGAATATAGTTAAAATAAAGCTATTAGGTGCTCCGTAAATATATAAGCAAACCTAATGTGTTTACAAAAGATAATATATTATTTTTTTATAGAACGTTCCATATTCGAATACCTAAATGCGAAAAATTAAAATTAGTTAAACTTTCCGTGCACCTCCTCAATTCTTTCTATGGGGCCGCAGCACAAAAATATTATACGATCGCCGCGTATCGAGGTAGAGTATAGTTGCTTGTACCTACTTCTCTCCCTCTTATTGTAACCGTTTTTCGGTTTTACCTTCACTTAAGATATTTTATGACTGGTCGTCTGCTTGACGTCAACCTTTCTTGGGAAATCACTAACTTGTATAGCGTGTATTTTGCACAGCATCATGATTTAATTTAACATTTTTTAATTACAGTGGATTAGGCCGAACCTTCGCCGAAGTAGAAGAGGCGGGATCGGCAGGGCGTCTGGCGAACGCATTCGATGACGGAAGCGAGCCAATATACACGGATCCGTCCCTCTTCGAGCGATCCAGGTCTCTCCGGTCTCTACATTCACTGGACATGAAACCCGAAAGACGCGACCACCGCTCATAGACTAACTTATTTTTTTAAAACACAATGCAAATAAAAAACAAATGTCTATGCAATTAATTATTAACTGCCATAATCTTGCTCAGATATTCCGTCCATAGATTTTTTACAATAGTATTCTACTTCGGATTGAACTTATTTTTTAAAGTATTATTTAAGTCAATACTAATAAAGATTTACAGTGATTCTTATGTGGTTTTATTATTTTGAAGGGCGATGCGTATATATCAAAGAGCCTAGGTTTAGCAGGATGAATGTTTTAAGTTTAAAGTATGTACCTACATTTATAAGTAGAAAAACCCTGTTATATATATACCAAACAGTTAAAGAATCCTGGCGAAGCCCCATACATCGTTTGTACGAAAAAAAACAAAAAATATAGATAACTTGAAACAAATCGCATTAGCAAGAACACTTAACTAATAACACGTTTACCACCACTAAATAATTATAAACCCCGGGGTTTTTTAATTATTCCGTTTTTTAAAAGTCGTCCTTTTGTTTCATTTTCTATCGCCATATTTAAAACAAAACCCACCCAACCACAACTGAACTGAAACATCATGTCACTCTGACAGTTGCTAGCATTGTCAAATCGACATTGACAGTTGATTTAATTGATTATAGTAGAGTACTTGGTTAGGATATATGGAAAGTCAACATATTTATTGCTTTGCACTTTCTTTATGTAGACCGCAATCTACAGAGTTCAAGTCAGTTTTAATGACAGTGACATTGGCAGTTGTAAGTCGTGGCTCTATGCGAATGTTTCACGTTCTACATTGCCATATTTAAGTTCTGGTAACATAATTTATAATAAAAATCTAGTTTTTTTCCCGGGGGTTTAAAAATATTTTATTTACAGAAATGTATTTCTGGGACTCTTATGATGTTGTAAAAAAAAAATCAACTCATCCGTATTTTTTTTTTTATTCGTAAAAATTCCGCCATCATTCTTTACAACATTATAATAAAAAAAAACATTTAGAAGAAGATAAAAGGAAGAAAAGTCTAACAACTGCTGGGAACAAGTCTTCCATCTGCTCCTCTGCTCAGCTACATTACGAGTATTACTTATATATAATATATGAGACAACCAAGGGACAAAACAGTATCAATATACTGTTGTGTCCCTTGGTTGTGTCATATATATCTATGGTATTTATGCATTAAACAATTTTCTGAAATGCATTAATGTATTCTTTAATCTTATAATCTTAAATATAATATATCTATGAACTACATATGATAAGGCGCTGGAGTGGGTACACTCATAAGAGGAGAATCCAAATATTCCATTTCACTAGTACTAGGCACAGGCTCAACCTGTGTGGTCATCTTTTGAGACAAGGCCTCATGCAACTTGTGTACTGACTCGTTATGCTGAGTTCCTGGCTGCAATGCTTTCATCACCATCTGTACTCTTGTGTCTGGTAATTTAGGATGAATATACCAGAGTAACTTTAAAAGATGTCTTGTAACATTATCTTTGGATAGCCCGGCAAAGAAAAACTCATCAAATAATACTGTACTGAAGTCTTCTCCTTGGAATTCATCAGGTAGTTGTATGAGTAACGCAACTAGGGCATGAAGGAATGGATCTTCATAAGCACGGCCATCTTTGCAGCTACCAAGTATACTTAAAATACGAAGTAATGCTCCACGGTCCCGTAGCTTGGCTGCATGCAGAGTGTAGTACATTGCGAGGACTCCACAAACAGAACTCTCTCTCATATAAGCCTCGCAAGCATCTGGTGGGGGCCCTGAATGTTCTATAGTTGTAATCGCAGACTCTCTTTCATCAGGAGGCAGCTTGTTGTGTAGTGCCCTCACTTGATCGTCAACCATTAAAGACATTAGTGCTGGTAAATATTTGGTGACTACTTGGCTGTCAAGTTTGGGTTCCTTGAACTCCTGCGAATCAATCATCACCCAAGCACTTAAACCTAGTGCCAACATTCTCAATAAAAGAATTAAGATTGTGTTATCTCTTGGAAGCCCCTCAGTGTTTATTAAATGCTGAAGTATTTTTATAGCAGATGTAGCTAAGAAGTTGATGGCATATGGGTCACACAATGTCATAGATAAATCACCAAGCACTTGCTCTTGGCCTCGTTTGATGCTGTCGAGGAAGCCCTGCAGTTCTCTTGACCTTTTGATGTCAACATTCCTTTCTCTTATACAAGCATCCAAACACCATGTAAACTTGTGACAAGGGTCAACAGATATAATATCCTGGATTTCCAAATCATGTAAAGCCATCAGCAGTTCTGCTCTGAGTGTGCAATAATGCACATTTCTAGTTCTCAAAAACAATGTTCTTAGGAACTGTAATACCATGTCATACAATTTCACACTGTTACCGATCATGTGTGCCAATTTCTGAACAACGGCTCCTTGCCGTCTCACTTTAGGCGATGGTGAAAAGAACAAATTTGTGAGATTCTCATGGTCAAATAATACATTTTCTTTTTCTCTTATATACTGACTAAGTAATGGAGATACTTCATCACCAAATAATGATTGGTTGTCTTGCCAAATCTGTCTCTTTACCTCCGTGTCTGTGTCATTATAGAGCTCTCGATCTCGCACCAATACTTTGAGATATTTGTCGTCAATGTGTGGCGTATTTTTCAAAATACTCATTATAACCGGTCTAAGAGCCTTTACTCTAACAACTGGAAAGCTTTTCGAGAGAAGCTCCTTCAGCTTCTTGTCATGTTCTTTGCTGTCTTTCGAGCCAAGCTCGTTGATGTGGGCGATCAGTTTTTCCCTGAGTTCTTCCAATACGGATGTATGAAAGTCAAGACGACGAACACCATGCAGATCTAGCAGCGGCAACATGGGCCTTAAAGAAGGAAGTAAAATGCCGTTTTCCAGTTGAAATTCTTCTATTGCTTTCAATGGGTCAGTACAACTTGTGAGAGCGTCCCGTAAAAAGGATTGGCCCGGGACTCCAACTTCTTCCAAGCCCGTGCCAGGAAGTTTGCTTGTCGAAGCCATAATTTACAGATTTTTTAAAACAATTAAGTGCAGGCAATGATTCGATATTTGATTATTTTCAACCAAAAATAAATAACATCACAAAACACTTGATCAAAGTTTGTTTGATTATATACGAAATTGCAAACATAACCTAACCTAAGACCATAGACCTATCAAAAAAACCACAGCGCGTCAGTGTCAATGTCATTATCATTAATGACATGTTATTAATTAGTTTTTAAATATGTCTCTTATGGCTGTGGATACGAAATTTTCAAGGCTCCGACTTGCAACGTGGGGGTTACCTTGATCTATCTAAAGCGCGGCTGTCGGTTTTGGCGCCAAGATTAGTCACAACACAATATTGCGCTGTTTATTAATTTTTCAAAAATGTTTTTTCGAGTATTTGTGCATAATAATGGTGGATCATTATTCGCTAAGTGTGTAATGTAAACCCAAAACATGCGTACAACGTCAACGTCGTGGCGCGGGATATGCGTGCAAACGGACTCACCACCAAGGATGCCGAAAACCGGGTGAAGTGAAGTAGAAAAAGTAGGAAAACGGACCATGGGCTCCGAGGCAACCGGCTGAGGAGTCAACCGGGAAAACGCTAGGATGATGATGATTATGATTATTCGCTAAGTGTTCGTGAACAAGCATAAGTGTTGGGAAGCGGTACAATGTCGTTTAAAAGTGGCTTTAATCCTTGTCACCAATTTCTCAAAACCACCGTTTCACTTAGCCCTCTGACTTGACCTACTTGATTAAAACATGACTGATCCTGTGTGTGACTGACTTGACCACATGAAGAGGTTGAGGAACATTCAAATAGCTAAACTTGATTATTTGAAAAATAAGCTGGATTAATGCCACAACAAAAAAAATGGTTGCCTGTAAAGTCGGTTTTACGGGCGAAGATTTTACGTGACAACGTCTTTTTCTCGGTAGAATATTTATTGATATGAATATAATCTGCCGCGCGCGGTCTGCCGCGCGCGGCAGACCGATCATAGTTGAGTGGGAGAGAGACGCAAGGCATTCGGCGGGCCTCTCTCTCGTTCGGTGACTCATCGTAACGTTACCGAGCGTTACACTTTTTCATAAGTGACTCCCAGCCGCAACCTAATTTAAGACGTTGTCACGTCAAAAAAAACCTCTGTCCTGTCTGTCTGCTGCTGCTGTCTCGTCGTGTGATGGATGAAACTATGGATGGAGTTTTTGGAGGGAAATAAAATTGTCACTATGTCCCGCTATATTAAATTTCCAAAACTTAGGTTTTTTCGAGTATTTGTGCATAATATCGGTGGATTATTATTCCCAAAGTGTTCGTGAACAAGCGCGAGTGTTTGAAATGGGTACAGTGTCGATTACGTGACTTTTATCTTTGTCACCGAAATCTCCAAGTGAAAGTTTTCCTCCTCTTCACTTAGCCATCTGACTATGACTAGACTATCTTACTTGACTGAACTAGACCACTGACTTGACTTCTTGACTTGAATGACTAAAATAGGATAGAAGATTAATAAACTCAAGAAAGGCCTTAAAAGACTAGTTTCCATGGCCGTAAAAATAATTGGAAAAATAAATGTCTCATCGTGTTATGCTGTCAATGTCAAATTAGCATCCTTTTTATCTTATAAAAAAATGTTTTGTTGTGTAATTTTCAATTTTAGGTTATAAATATTAACTATATTAATTTTACACATAAAACAATGAGTTAGTTATATGTTTACTTCTCAATTACATCCAAGTATAAAGTGAGACTGAGACTATAATTCAAGTAATTGTGAGTGTATATAAGTTATTTAATAAAACAGCAAAATGACCGATAAACAGAAAACGTATGTAACTATTTTAATAATAATGCAAATATAACTTTGCGGTATCGGATTACTATATTAATCATGAATTTATTACAGGCTGATATGCGGGGATGTGAACGGAAACTTTAAAACATTGTTTTCGCGTGTCGAATCTATTGTAAAGAAGTCTGGCGCCTTCGATATTTTGCTGTGTGTTGGGAACTTCTTCGGTGCTGACAATTCCCAGCTTGACGCTTATAAAATGCGTACTAAAACCGGTGATTTAAATTTCTATGTACCTATTCCCAAAGTAATGCAAATCTTAAGTATTGTTTAATTTGTCTAAATGATGTTTTCTGATTCTATGTATAGTGGGACTAAAACTCATGTAATTTAAGATCTGCATAATATATACTTACCTCTATCATTGTCTAGATGAGCAGCTTGTAACTAGGCAGTTGACTTACAGCAAAATTGTAAAATTTTCTGAAAAAATTGCTTTTTCAAACATGAGTTACGAAAAGTGTTTGGTTATTTAAGTCATCTCTGCCTCTTCATCACAATTCACTTTAATATTCTTCATCAGTATTGATAGGTACACTTAATTTTTCAGTGCCTGTTACAACCTATGTGTTTGGGCCGTCCAACAGTGAACATGTGGAATTGTACTGTGAAGAAGGATCTGAAATTGCACCCAACATTATTTATATGGGTAAGTCTTCAATACTATAAATAAATAAATATATAAGGACAAATCACACAAATTGAGTTAGCCCCAAAGTAAGTTTGAGACTTGTGTTATGGGATACTATCTCAACGATACTATATTTTATAACAAATACATATATAGATACTAGCTGTTCCCCGCGGCTTCGCCCCGCGTGGGACCCGGTTATATCGCGACCAAAAGTAGCCTTTGTTTGACCTCAGGTCGTTAACTACATCCCTACCAAATTTCATCGCAATCAGTCCAGTAGTTTAGCCGTGAAGAGGTGACAGACAGACAGACAGACTTTCGCATTTATAATATTAGTATGGAATAGTATGGAATTAGTATGGATACATCCATATATTTATAATATTAGTATGGATACATCCATATACTATTTTATAATTTTGTTAAAGAGACAGTTGTCTTAGTTTACAAATAAAAAACTTTTTTTTATAGGTAAAAGGGGCATATTTTCCACAAGTTCTGATGTGAAAATAGCATATCTGACAGGTTTATCTCGCAGAGAGCTCGGCAAAGACATCCCAATGTGCACATTTGAGCCGAGTGACTGTAGTGCTGTGCGAGATGCTTGTTTTCGAGGACAGAGCGAATATAGAGGAGTGGATGTACTGATCACTACTTTGTGGCCAACTGGAATACAGCAGGATGAGACACAAAAGGTATGGAACTAAATATTGTATTCTTTAGGAATTTTATTTTTAGCTGTAACAACCTTAGAAGCAAATCTCATGGATTGGGTACAACAGATCTGATCATATCTTAAGTATCCTTTTAAAGTAGTTAAGACAATTATCAAAAAAATATTTAAAGAAATTGAGACTATGGTGTTTTGCTAATATCATTTACCTATAACAGAATCCTGTAATACTTGTTATCCTAAGTAGCCACAATAGGTTTGACCTTGATTAAAGTTATTTTTTTTCTTTCAGATTGATGTGGAACAAGAAACTCTTTCAGATCTGATGGCCTGGCTGGCAATACATGTAAAACCAAGATACCACTTTGTTCCTTCAAAAGAGAAGTATTATGAAAGGCAGCCGTACAGGTAAATTTATGCTATAACACACTACTTATTCAATATGAAGTTAATAGCCACATATTCACATATTTGAAACATTCTAGAAATCAAAGTGTACATCAAGACTACAGAGAAGGCGCAACACGTTTCATAGCATTAGCTCCAGTAGGCAACAAGTCCAAAGAAAAGTGGATCTACGCATGCTCTCTGCAGCCCATCACAAAGATGAGGATGACAGACTTACTGCAAGCAACTACTGATGAAACTGCATGCCCGTACGACCCGGAACTCTTGAAACAACATCAACCTGGCAAAGTTGTGAAGGTTTGATTTAAAAAAAAAATGACATTTGTGTTTTAATCTAAGATGAAGGTTATATTATATTTATTCATTCAAATGTACATACTAAAATATCTTCTTATTTCTTATTTAAAAACAGTATTTAATGGTAATCAAGTAATAGGTTTTATAAAAGTTTATAATATTTTAATAACTTAAGGGTTGTAGAAGGTTTCTAAATGCTATTTCCTCATCCATTTATTCAGTTTTCAGGCAATGGCCAGTTTTTCTTCAATATGGACGCGCAAGATGATGACCAAGGCAAGAGGAAACGCAAGTCTGGCGACAATCCGGAAAGGAAGCGAAAAGAAATTGATCAAGGTATGCTGTGGTATAATGTACCAGGATGCATCTACTTGTTTGATAGATGTGTGATTATTGACGTATTGTCACGAAAATCTACATATATTTCAGAACTTAGAGGCATTTTTAGGAATTTCCTAGGTGTTTTATGTTCTCTGACCTTTGCATGAATTTCTATTCATACTCTGATTTAGAGCACTATGTACAGTGTATTTACACCTATTGGTATAATTTACTATGTTGCCCACCACTACTGACATTCCATTCAACTGCTTGTAAAGCATTCTGTAATCTGTATTATACAATACAAAGCGCACGCGACACCCCTGGGGGCTTAGCCAAAGTCACGATTTCAAAAATAAGATTGACCACGTGATTTAGCTCGGCTTATGTCAATCCAATAGATTTTGTTCGTGTCTAACTTCTTTAACGTTTTGTAATTGTGACTTCAGCTAAGCCCGTAGACGTTCATAAGTAGCGGTGACCACTTCCCATCAGGTAGGCCGTGTGCTTATTTGCCTACAATGGTGTATAATTACAACATAAAAAAAAATTGTTGTTCCGTATGCTCCGATTCTAACGCAATAGATAAATTATGCATACAAAATAATTGTACATATATTTTCTATTTAGACACATGTTGGTTCTGCCTCGCCTCCCCTTCGGTTGAGAAGCATTTAGTGATCTGTGTCGGCACCCACTGTTACTTGGCGCTGGCCAAGGGTCCCCTCGTGCCTTACCACGTGCTGATACTGCCGATCGCTCATCATCAGTCTATAACCAGGGTAATTCTTCTATTCTATTTCTTTAAATATCTATCATTCACTCTTCACTTTTTATAGAAGTGAGCTACCGCGCAAATAATGATAGTTTAAAAAATATACATGTATGTTGATTTTACTTATCTAAATAAAGAGAGTATAAGCGTTTTGTGGTAAATATTTGGCATACTGGTTCGCAATATTAGGCCGGATCCTAAGTAGCCAGCAAAAAACCAAATAAAAACATCCAAGCACTAGAATAATTTAATAAAAAAAGTATTTGACAAAAACATATATTGGTGTCACAATTCTATTGAAGTTCAGATCCCGTGACTGCTATTTCTTACTTGCCCTGATTAGAGAAAGAAGCCAGAATCTCACTATTAGTGGACTATCGTGTTGATAGAAGTGTTTATTTCAGGCCCCAGACGAAGTGATAAACGAGATCAAGAAGTTCAAGTCTGCTCTGAAGCAGTTCTTTTCGTCAATGAACCAGCTGGTGGTGTTCTTCGAGAGGAACTTCAAAACGACGCATATGCAGATACAATGCGTACCGGTGCCTAGGGCCAGCGGTAATCAAATATTGGAGGTGTTTCAGGTGAATTAATTATTTCTTATGCTTCTCTTCTGTTCCAAGAATAAAAAAATATTACAGAGCATTATGCTGGTCTTTGTTTAACATTGAATGTATAGTTTTCCTAAGGCACAAAAAAGGATTATATCGTCTGGGCTACTAGGTAATTGTACATGCCTGCACATCCTGGTGTCAGTTTTTCGAAATCGCATCTCGGCCGGTTTCTTTAACCACTAGATGGCAGCTAGGACGCGGCTTAACGTGCATTCCGAAGCACCAAAGCGATAACTCGTTTATGGTGTTATTGTTTCATAGAAAACAAATGTATTTAGTCATATGCAAACACTGTAAGATTTCCAAATAAAATAAAATAAATAAATCATCATTTCGTATAGGTGACGCGGTCAATGACCATGAACATCCTGGTGTCAAGAGTTCTTCGGAACCGCCTCTGACGTGGTTCCTTTAACGACTACCGGGTGGCAGCCGGGACTAACAGATTAACATGCCTTTCAAAGCACGGAATCATATTATCAGACAATTAAGTGATTCAAGCCCCCAATGTCCTAACCAAACTGGAAACAAGTAAAAGTCTGCTTTCCATGGGAAAAGAACCCACGAACGTAAAAAATTAACGACTACCAGATGAAATAAGCAAATGACAAGATACGCCTGTTTGCCTCTACTTAATAGTATAAAAAAAAATAAAAAATCCCATAGGACGAAGCGGGCATCAACAGCATACAGATGGAGGTGCTGCCCCCGTACGCGGACATCAACCAGGTGACGTTGCCGGGCGCGCCGTACTTCCACGTGGAGCTGCCTTCCGGCGAACAGATATACGCGAAGACGCCCAAACACTTCCCGTTGCAGTTTGGCAGGTATTGTACGAAAAATCTTTATTTACGACCAACCTACCAAAAATTTTAAGTACTCAAAGTACTCCACTTGTTTTTTTTTTGGTTTTTTTTTTTACCACATATACACGTCATTTTGTTTTTTTTTTTTTTGTTAGAACAGATGTACTTTCCATACGTTTCTTTTGGAAGAGAAAAATAAAATTGGTAATTGTCATAGAAATTTTATCAAAATTGCTATTGTACTTTGGTTTTAAAATCAACTGGAATAAATATGTCGGATAAGTCAAATAAATTCTTCTTCTTTGTCCACCCCTTATCCCAGTTCGTCTGAGGATACTTTGCGTTTTGGCTAAGTCAAATAAATTGAGCATTTTTAATTTCTCGGACGTCTTCAAGTTACTTGCTGATGATTGTGTAGTTTGCAGGGTCAAACGACGCCATATGCCCTCAAACACTCCTCACGGCCTCTGTAATGGTTTATTAGACGCCATTTTCCTTAAACTATTCAAATCGTGTGCTCAATTGATCCTGTTTACGTCAGTATCATTATTTTAAAACTGTTTATTTTCATAATAATACACTCTCCCCGAGTGTATATCTTTTAGTTTACACTCATCAAGGATTACACGGATTGATTTTTGCTTCAGGGACGTCTTATCAAGCGTGCCGATATTGAATTGCGAAGATAAATCCGACTGGCGGCAATGTCTGTTAGACAAGGACGAAGAGATCTCACACGTAGCCAGTTTTAGAGAAAAATACAAACCGTTCGACTTCACCGCCGAAGAGGACAGTGATAGCGACTGAATGTGTTGTGAATTTTTTTGAGTGAAGTGTTATTAGGAAATATTGTGAACGCACGGTAGTGACAACTTCAAAATGTCATGAGCGTGAGTAGGCTAAGGTGACCGCATGCCCAGCATTTGCTGGTCATTATGTTTGACTGGGAACGTACTTGTATGAAAAATGGAGGTTTTTAGATGGCGCTAGTATATTTCGGGGCTTGAAGACTCGCATGAAACAATGTAGTTAATGCTCTATGTATTTTGCGATGGTTTTCAGCTCCGTATAGGTAATCAGTCCTCCGTATTCCACAAAGTAAAAACAAATAAGGTATAAATTGGTCTACAACAAGAGATAATTTCAGTTCAGATAAATGTATGTTTTCCTGAAATTTTTACATAATTTTTGATTGTCATTCATTACAAGTGATTTCTCCGTATTGTCATCGATAAAATATTACTAAGTCGACTTTTTCACTTTTTTATTGACTTGAATGCAATTAAAGTTTTTAATTCAATGCTGTGATTAATGACACTCACAAACTCAGTTCAAAAATGGATTAGAAATGTAATTTCTAAAACAAAGGAAAAATAAATAAACAAAATGTTAAATGTATGTTTTTTTTTTATTTTCGTTCACATCATACTGTCCTAATAACTCATTTGTTTGCTTTATAAAAACATATTATAACAACATGATAACTAACTTTTACAATATTCAAATATTACATGTATATTAACAAAATTCCCAAAAATGATATGGTATGTAGACTAGATGTCAAATGACTAGAATTAAATGATAATATCCAAAATTCGTAGTCGATTAAAACATTTCAACCGCATTTCGATTAACTTAAAGTTAGAATAATATTTAAATCATTATTTCTGAAAATCTTCATAAAAGAGTCTTTACGATGCGCTAAAGTTATTTAAAACTCCTTTCCTACAGTTCTCTTTATTGGAAAATGTTGTTTATTTCAATGGCATAAAGTTCATAACAAAACACTGGCAAAACAACATGTCAAATCATTTGTAATGAAATGTGTTACAAGAATATCATAAGTGCCTTTTTCATAAAGATTATCATATGTCGTAATGACTAAACTAGGTATTTGATCTCCGATTGACTAGCATTAGGTATTTGTGTCTAGTATATATAAAATAGATCTCAATTAAATATAGGGCAGTCTTCGTTGGAGTTACTAAAGAGAGTTAACGTAAACGATTGTAAATTATTAAAAATTCACACAACTCACTTAAAATGTGTTATATTGAATACAAAACGTCGCGTAGGGCTTGGTCAGGCTAGTTAAGGGGGTGCGACCATATTGTGCAAAAAATTTCGAAATTCGAAAAATTCAAAAAATTCGTTTCTTTTGCGCACGAAGGATAGAAGAGATTATTTGTTTATCGCTCCCGCCTAACCACTATGACCAAGGGGTAAGTGTTCAACACTCATAGACTGCTACAGTTACAGACCATGTACAAATTTAACTTTCTGCCGTATTCACCAAACTATATATAAGTGTATTGTCTTGTGTTACTGTTTACTGAGGATCATATATGCTAATATGTACCTATTTGATTATTTATTTTACATCGATTATTTCACGTAAAGCGCGATATGGTGTCTAGAAATACGTTAAGCCTGTCTACTACTTTTAACTGTGCTACGAAATCGTAACGTTAGTTTATAAATGCATACAATATTTGTCATATAAAGGACAAAGTAATACCTTCATTCATGTTTCTTTCCAGATATTTCTGACTGTCCTTCCGCTATAGTAATTTTAAGCGTTGGTATGCAGGCGGAAACACGAAAAAAAGAATACTTATATTTGTATTGTGCGTTATAGGTAAGATACGTTTAATTATATTGCTTACCGCGTCGCTTTTCACCATGCAAAATAAATAAGTGGCAATTCCCGATCATCCCCTTTGTCGCCTACCGGGTTTGGACACAAGCAGAAGTTTATGATTGCGCCCGGTTTTACATTTTTAAGAAAATGCAGTGGTCGACAGGCTTTATTTAAATATTGAAGATTGTAGTACAATGTAACACGTTTAAAAATTGTCAAACTCCAAAGATTTTGAAGTAAATATTTTTCATGCCTTGCTAATATTGACACATATAACAATTTCACCTAATTTGTTAAGAAATATTTACATAGCGTCACTACTGTAACATTGGAATAATTTTATGTGGAAATGTACAAAAGTTCGATCGAGATATAATAATATACTTAAATATTATTTTCACAAATGAGATTTTATTTTACTAATTTCCATTAGTGACATACACAATGTTTTTAATTTTTAATGCGCATTTTTAATGTTGGCACTTTACAAACGTTTTATTATAGTTCACTATAATATATAATAGGTTATGAAACTTCTTGTTATTTGTTAACACCATATATGAGAAGATAAATCGATGAAAACGAACAGTTTTCTTAAACTTTACAACAATCAAACAATTCGTATTAAATATGGGATATAATGTCTCAAATTACATCCGTAACTAGTTTTAAGACTTTGGTCAATAAGGCATTAAGTTTAAAATATATTTTTATATTTTAATTATTGTTCTCCTTATTTATATTCGATAGTCGAAAGTACATGTAATTACATAGTATTTACATAACATTGGGCACACTACGAGAGATCCAAACAAATCCGTTTGTTTTAAAAGTTAAGAATGACATAAGTAGGAGATTTTCTAAGGGTGTCAGATTTGATTTGTGAAACTGGATTTAGAAAGAGTAAAAAATGCATTAGTTTGGTTCAATCATAGCATACTCGTTAGGTGTGTAAAGTTTTGTCTTAACTTGCCCTTTTTAAGTTAATAAATTACTCAATTTTGGAGTACAAAAATGATTATTGTATGGCACTAAGAGTAATCATAATTATTTTGGCTATACCTACCTATCTATCTACAACTATATGTACAGTACGGAAGTTTATTAGAATTTGGCAACAGTTAATAGAAAATCTATGTCTTCAAGCGTTACAAAGTGCTTAATTCAACTATTTTGATATTCAACTGTCATAGTTGGTTGAGTAATTTACTTAGATACTATCCTATCGTTCGTTATTCATTTGTAATTGATTAGTATCAAGTAGGTGAGGTTCTACGTTATTTTGGAATTCATAAGATGAGTGCTTGTAGTGTTTTAAAGCCCTACCTAAGTAGGCATACCGTCCAAGTAATAGGAAATGTT
The DNA here is from genome assembly GCA_947044815.1 of Apomyelois bistriatella. Taxonomy (NCBI): domain Eukaryota; kingdom Metazoa; phylum Arthropoda; class Insecta; order Lepidoptera; family Pyralidae; genus Apomyelois; species Apomyelois bistriatella. The sequence continues at coordinate 5,312,161 of OX345705.1, forward strand.
TACCGCACATGTAGCACGTTTACTGATGATATTTATCTGTTATTGGCTCACAATAATAATAATTCAGATATTTTTTATAATGGTTATTTCTCATTGTTTCTTTGTCAAGTGGATTTGAAAAGTGGTACTTTAGGCCTCATAATACGAAGCGAGTCGTCTGAATGTCTTCTATTCAAGTACAGAATTAATTTAATTTCGTCTCCATCAATTTTTTTTCAGTTTTCTGACTCAATTTTCTCACATTTATCGAATTAATCTATCTTCACGCTTTAAAGCCGTGAAATTACATTCGAAGTTATTTTTTAATTTATTTTTTTTTAAATTAATTTCTTACACAATCTATCATTGATATACAGTTTATTTTCAAACATTGATTTGGAATGCTTCTCTAGTGATTTTTCCGTCTGGATGTTGGGAGTGGGAGTGAGACCCGCGCTTGCGCCGGTGGTGCCCCTCGCATTCCGTGTCGTCGGAGAAACGCGAAGGAGGGTGGATGTGTTCGTTGAACGATGGGTAGTTTGATATACTGAAATTAAGTTTGCAATATAAATCAATGCAAATATTTTCAACAACAGCCGTCCGTTTATAATTTATATAGTTAGTTGTACCCCGCGGTAGTTACCCGCTCCTGATGTTTATTTACTATATACCCCTTCATATAACATGTATAAGTCTTACATCAAAAACCTACCAGGTACTACCTAACCAGGTAGTAACTTTTAAAGATCATAATTCTCATTTTTTATTATGAAATATAATTCTTAATTTATATTTTAAAAAACGTGATAACTTGCATAAGGGATGTACTAACTGATCCAAAAATTAACAGAAGTCAAGCCAGCTTGGGCCAAAAATATAACGTACGTTTTAATATTTGTTAGAACTTACTTAAGTCTATGTAAATAAATGATAGGTAAGTTAATATAAAGGGATATGCTATAAGGCCTATAAAGGATATAAGGAGAAAATGCTTAGGGAGAGGGTATCGAAAAATTAATAGGTACCTAATAGTCGTTTCGATGTGGCTGCTTTACCCGCTCGAGAAACGCTCGTGCCGCTTGTCCAGAGCGCCGCCCTTCCATTTCGCGACTTAAAAAAATATATTTGAAACATTCTGTATAATGTTCATTATAAATGGTGCTTCGGGAATTTTCAAACAAATATCATACAGAATGTTTCCATGGCGTGCAAATGAAACATCCTGTACAATAACTTTTATACAGGTCCGAAAATAATAAAGACACCTTGAATAATGCACATTTACAGGGTGGATTAGTTGATTGAGTTTTGTTAACAATGCCATTCCAAAAATCAAGATTACAAAACCTGTATAAAAGTATTATACAAGTTGTTTGTGGTTTTGAAACAACCTGTATGGATACAATCTATACAGGCTGTTTCATAAAATGAGGTAAGCGAACGTAATGAGGGCCACAAAGATTACAGCATTACTATGAATTGCTCAAAAAAATTACAAAATGTTAAATTCACCCGTAAATTATTCATTTGTTATACAAGCCCACCCAAATGCCGCTGTTATGGGGAGGTTAATCAGGTCAAAACACCTTAAACTGAGGCTACACAGAGGAGTTACAGCAAAAAAGTGATCATTTATTATCTGTTTATAATACAGTCTCCTGCTGCGATATCACCTGTATGGTCTCAGCCTATAAAGGATATTTAAAAAGTTGCATACCTAAAAGTGGTTTCATCGTTGTGACTGCTGTATCCGCTGGACGAACGAACGTGTCTCTTGCCCAAAGCGCCAGCCTTGCCTTTCCGAGACGGGAAGGCTTTACGAACGACGCCGCCCACTGAGTTCTCTGATGAAGACGACGATTCCTCACGCTCCACTGATGGGTCTGGTGAGTTTTGAATTTATCTTTTTTACTTTTATCATATCATCGTAAAAACTTCAAGGTAATACGAAGAAATCATAATGAGGTAGGTATGTTAGACGAAAAACTTTTCTCATAAAGACTGGTAGGTACACGGTAATTTGACCAAGAGGACCACTATCACATTCGGGAGTTTTAGGGGTTTTAAAACGAGCGATACTCGTATCTTACTAAACCCGTTAGGTATTTAAACTTTTTGCTTTTACAGCGCTTGATTATCTCACACAATAAATTGTGTCGTATACGAAATAAAATAAACCCCCTCTCATCTCGTAGGTGACGTAGGAGGCTGCTAAGAAATTGGGACCATGTCTCTTTTCCTCAAGATCGAATTCATTAGAATTTCCAAGAGTTACCAGGCAGGCAGCCAGTCATAAAAATAATTTTAAGTTTTAGCGTACCCCAGTCTCCGAAATCTGGCTTGGGGTAAACGAGTCGATGCTTTGATGGAAAGAAACTCAGTACAACAGCTTTAAATATTTAGCTATCGGTCCCTAGCAGCCCGGTACTAGTACTAACAAGTGGTGGGATGCGCGGGCCGCAGCCGCGCGGCGGGCTCGCTGTCGGAGTGCGGCGCGCTCGCGTCGTCGCTGGCGTCGTCCTCGTACTCTGTAATGGGCAGGTGCAGCGTTAGTATCTTCTTCACCTCCGAGTCCGTCGAGCCCAAGTTGTCCGATTCTGTAACACCACTGCTAGGTCAGCACACGAACGGGATGTCAATGGTCTGATGAAGCTGCGGATTTGTCTTGGAAACAAGTTAGTAATATTTAAAATCAAATATTTTCTTTGGTATATATAGGTTAATTGTAATATCATAAATTTAAATAATAATGAGATTCATGTAATTGATGACATTATAATATCAGCAGATATTGACGGTGTATGCTCGAGAGACCAGAATGCTGACTACGAGTTTGCTAATTCGCAGATTGCTGACTCTATTTGCGGCAAAATAATTTCGATTTATTTTATAACTGCCCTTGGTAACGACAGCTGGTAAATATTTCTTTTTTTCATTACATACCTTTTATTTGCGCGTTTGTTAGAAAAAAATCAATAAAGGTTATTTTGTTTCCATGACAGAATCTTCGCAGCGGTAAGCAAGTGATATGTTTCATGGAGTGTATCCCATTCACAGCCTCTAATGGAACATCGATAAATACAGGGTTTGAAGCAATGGATTGAAAAGCTCTAAGACAACATGACAATGGAGAAGCGAAACCAAAATGACATTCAGGTATGTGATAATACATACTGTGTGCATGCTTACCTTTACAAATTACATTTACGCTTCCATCAGGTTGCATAAAAGGCGATATATCGTCAAATTTGATCGGTAATGGGATAAAAGTAAAGTCAATTCCATAGAAGGTGCGGACTACTAAACAAAGCTAATGTAGCTAACTACGTTAGACAAGCGCTGTAAGATTATATTATGAAAGATATATCTTTACCTTGACTCTCTGAATGTGGATCTCGGAGCCGGTTTCCTTTTCTTCTTACTTTTGTGTACTCTGGTTCTTTGCCCTGCAAACAGCATCAATCTAATTGTTTGATCTTCTTAACACACCCAGTAAAACATTATTTTAAGAATAATGTGATAATTGGACAGCTAATCTGCGTTGTTGTGTTATCCGATCTGATCTGACTAAATTTCACACACTTAGGCTTAGAGAACTTAAACTTCTTTTACAAATATAACTAGTAATAATTTAAATGAAGAGAAAATTTACCTTATATTTGTCGTTTTGTTTAAGGTCATGGTAAACAAATGAACCGCGCACAGAATGATAAGGTCCGCTGTATACGTTGCCGCTGTAGCTGCTCTCGCTGTAAGCCGTGGGTTTCGTCAGTTGGAATGTCGCGTATGGGCATATATCTTCGATGTATTCTGGTGAAAAAATAATTATTAAATTATAATGTTTTTAATACTAAGACTGCGGAAGGATAAGTTTGATCATAAATGAAGTCAATATCATTCTCCATCAATTTTTTTTTTTTAATATATATTGATGATTTTTAGATTGTTCTACCATTCCCATTCCATCCATTGTCCATTCTACCTTGGACTTGCTTTTTTTACCCGTAATAGTGTCGGTTGATATTGGGTCAGGCGGTTTGAAGTCTAAATTGAAATTGAACGTTAAAATATATTTTAAAAATGTTTCGAGACTTCTTGACCACATCATTAAATACCGTGTTTATTTAACGCCTGTATGGTATCTAAAAAAAGATGTATGCATCGAAGAAGACAGCTACTCGTACTTACCATTAGACGCATGTTTGTAGTGATGTTGAGGTGCGGGGTGCTGCGCCCTGGCGGCCAGGTATTGTTGGTCCCGGTTGACTTTGTTCTGTAGTTGCGCGACTGATGGCGATTCGCCAACTCCACTCTCGGTGGCCACGGTTTCCGTGCCGCCGGCTTCTGAATCAAAAGTATTTGTAGAAATAAATACTTTACATATAAAGATACAAACATGAAGCAAAAATATGTTTATGCTGGATACTTTTTAGTATTAAGATACTCACTATTTCTCCGTACTAGTAGTACAATTGCAATCAAGGCACCCAATACTAGTAAAGAGAGCGCAGCAGGCAAAATTACTCTAGCACCGCCTAAAGATCTGGATCCAGCAGCAGGTACTGGTGGAGATAACTCGCCATCCAACACTAAAAATGTACACATAAACAATATATATTACATACAAAAGGTATATGATCTTTTTAAATTTTCTATTCGTGTGTAGATAATAAATCAATCTTCAAAATAAATAAACATGTTTCGATAAAACATATTGGATAATTCTTAAAAAAAATCAGTACTTACTGCCAGTTAAAGAATGTGTGGTAAAGTTGTACAAAGCGACAGCGTGTCCCGCATTGTTGTGCGCTGTGATACGTAGTTGGTACTGGGTGGCTGGCGTCAGTCCTGTTACACTGAATACTCTTTCAGTTGCTTGCACGCTATTTGAGACAAGTCGCCACTGTAATAAAAGAAATATTGTTCCAAATTACGTTGTGCATTACTAAAGTACGTTGGCTACGGAGATCAACAAACAATATTCAATCAGTCCGGATTACAATTTAGGTAGTCTTTATATTTATTTTGTCTTAATTGAAATCGAACGAAATAAAACTCGTGATTAAGGAGCACAAAGAAGATGAAAATAATTACCTGAGATTGACTGATCTCTCTATACTCGATCACAAAGTAGAGTATACCACAGCCGCCATCACCCCAAGAGTCGAGCCACACTGTCACCGTGGTCGTGTTTAGAGTTATCATCTGTGAGTGTTTTGGTTTTACGGGCACTGAAAGTAATTGATTAATGTAAATAATTGACTGAAGACAGGATTGTTGCCCAGTGTGGGGAACCTGTTTAAGTAATGTAATAAAGTCGAAGTATGAAGAAATTTTTAATAAATAATAAGTGAGTCCAAGAAATGTGATTAAAAATACACATTACAAAGGAAAAAATAAAAAGAGCCAAAACAAAAGGAAAAAAGAGATGTTAAAAGAAAAGTTGAAGAAGAGAAAGAGAGGGGTAAATGAGTTGCTTCTTACCAGTTCCTTTAGTATATGCGTGAACGATGTCACATGGTAAACCAGTTCCGATTCTATTGAACGCAGTGATGTACAGCTGGTATCTCGTGCCGCACCACAGGTTTGGTAACACATGCTCTGACGTACCCAACTCCACTTGCAACTCCTCCCAGTCGCCATGCTCGCGCTTATAGTTTATCACATACCCTGGAAAATTAAATTTATGAGTTTTGAGGAATATCATCACAAGTTACATTTGATTATATTGCATTGTCTTCTTGTGTAGATCTATCTGACATCCGTTCGATCAAGAAATTAGTGGTCAAATTAACATAATATTACGAGTACAGAGTATATTATATCACAGTACTTTTTTCAGAGTAAATTAAAAAAACGCTTATGCCCTAGATTTCAATTTTTAACAAACGAGGCGTACCGCAGAATGTGAAGAGCTCTTCCGCGCACATTACGCTAAAAAACCATTTTTGGATGTAGAATTCCACGGTACTGTAAACAACTTTAACAAAGAATTACCAAGAATAGGGCTGCCTCCATCTCCCTGGTCGCTCCACTGTAGATGCAAGGAGTCTGCGTAAGAATCCACGACGGCCAACACGGGCGGCTGTGGAGGAACCTTCACTTCCACGCTATAGGTGACTTCATCGTGACCGTGAGCATTCTCCACAAAACATGTATAGTTGCCACTGTCTGCGTATTGTGTCATGCTGGAATAACATATGTTAACATTGTTAATATCGATTCACAAGGAAAAAAAAACATAACTAAACTTTGTAATTTAAAAGATTGAGAATAAAAAGAACACATAGAATTTGGAATGGCGCACGGTCAGGAAAATTTCTTTTTTAATCTATGAAAAAACATAACGGTAAACGATTCAGTCTATCAACAAAACATTTAATCGAAAATTTAAAGTGCTTTTACCTGATTATAAGAGTGCCATCGGCAGTAACATTTTTTCGTAGGGTAGACTCCAATGTAGCTCCATTCATGCTCCACGTAGTGGTGGGTGTGGGGAAGCCGACTTTATTGCACGACAGAGATATATTCTCTTTCCACGGTGTCACTATGCTGCGGCTGAATGATGTTATTCTTGCGGGCACTGAATAAATGGATGTTAAGATCAGTGTTATAAGACTTTTTTTGTATTATATCGGTTGGTTGATAAAAAATAAATTTTACGGTAATATAAATTCTATGTTAGGTAAAATTATACCAGCCAGTACTGTGGTGTTTCTTCAAGCGCTACTAAGCGAAATTTGTGTACGTTACAAGTGATTATTTTGATCCGCTTAAGTAATTTTTTGCGACGGAATATTAAAACAAATGAAGATATAACAGGAATAACAAGTACTTGTTCTGCATTCCCCAAAGGTACTACATTAAAATGTGAGAAGCACCTGAATCGGAAGGCAACACCGTGACCACACGAGTAGTTTCTCCTTCACCAAGTCTCGTACTGGCCGACACCCAGAACTGATGCGTGGCTCGCGGTGGAGACCTTGCTGTCTCATGGGATAGTGTGCTTGGAGATAGCATTCTTTTGTGAGTGCCCTCCTACAGAAACAAGAAATAAATTGAAGTTATTCCTATCATCTGGTTTGCGCCTACATCCGCGTCTGAATACTTATGCACAAGCCAGGAAAAACAGTAAGAAATGAAGCCAACACGCAGTATGCATTAGAATAACCGGTCACTAGGCATATTTAGCGTTGAACAACGGGCAGGCGTGTGTATGTATAGCTTTGTAGCTGGAAAAACGTTCATTCTAAACGATTGGACCCCATAAGTTGCGGATCTTACCTCTCGACCATCTTCAATAACACTCATGTACAGGGTGTACCCAACGAGAACGCCGTTTGGCGCAGCTGGTGGTAACCATGACACTAGTATCTTATTTCGCGATGAAACTACCGCCTTTATGTCAGCCGGTGCCGAAGGAACTGAAACGTATAAAGTTCGTCAGAAAATTTGTCTTGATGTGATTATAAAGAAGTTATCAACATTATGCTAACTATTAAAGACTGTTGGGTTATGCTTCTGAATTTTGTTATTCTACGGATCTCAAACTAACCTTGCTCTATCTAGAACATAACATCTACAGTGATATCTGATTCATGACTGCTTCTTAGTTTGTCTTCACACTTACCGTCTTCTTCAGTATGACAATAAACAGGAGCCGCTCTAACACCGTCGCCGGCGGCGGTGAACGCACAGACAGTCACTGAGTAGTTGGTGTACCGTCGTAGGCCAGACAGCGTTGTATGTAGCCCTGATATCTGCTTCGTTACTGCTTCTTCGTTACCTAAAAGAAGTATTCATTTGTTTCAGATTTGGCATCTGAAGCCGTATTGAATATGCCTAGATATATCTTTTTAGGTAAATCTTATGTCTTATTGAACTAAAGCAGAAACCTCACTTTGAAGAAAATAAGCATCTCTCTATTTACCAAAAATAAACAGATAAGATAGAGAAAATGCGTCGCTTGGGGTTGCTACTCGGGAAATCCTTTAATCGGTATTAAGACAGTATTGGGTAAACCAACGTTTTTATGAAGCACTATCTAATTTTCCTGTCAGTCAATCGCTTCCTGCTGCGAATGCTAATGTAACTTTAAATGATAATGTTATTTTTCTTTACATTCAAATAACGTAATTACATAAAGTAACAAAGTTAAATACGTACCATACCAGTCGGTAACTGGAGCATAAGTAACCCGGTACCCTTGCACCACACCGTTTCGACCCCGCATGGGAGGTTGTTCCCACGACACTCGAACTGATTGGGAGCTCAAAGCAGTGCACTGAAGGGCTCCTGGCGGCAGGCTTGGTACTGGGAAAATAAATTATTACCTACGTTTTATTTTGCTTTGACTGTGTTAAGAATGTTTAATTAAAGAATTCCATTTTCAAAAACTACAGATTTTTCATCATTGTATTTTACCTACATTTTTTTTTATATATTATTTATTTTACACCAGAATTACAATTACAAAATCATTTCTTCACCATATCCCGTTATGTAGGGTTGAGTTAAAAACATTGATTTGCTGTAGTCATTCAAAATCTAATTCATATAAAGCAATATCAGTTTAATTATGTTCAAAGTCGTAGAAAGTGTCACACCAAATCAGGTTTGAAAATGCAAAAAATGTTACCGTCTTCCATAGTAGTAGCTGTAGTCGGAGGTGACGCAGGACCAGCACCTCTGCTATTGTAGGTTTGTACCACAACAGCATACACAGCATGTTTCTGAAGCCCCGACAGTGTAGTTCGAGCCCTAGCCGTCCCGGCACCTTCAACTGTACGAACAGTGTACGAAGCCCCACCGGGACCGCTAGCACTTAGGATTGTGCTGTTACTGTTTAGCTGAAAGGAAAAGTGATTTTAGGGACTTAATTTTAGGGAAAAACAGGCTTCGAGCAACGCGGCGTCGGGTTTTCGTCCGACGAAAACCCACGTCAATCTATGTAGGTATACAGGTATAAACTTACCTCTTGAAAGCCAACATAATATCCGAGAATGTTTCCATTCCAAAGATCTCGCTGTGGAGGTTCCCAACTCACTATCAACTCGGTTGAACTCTTTGCTTCCACTCGGACGTCTAAAGGTGGACCGCTTGGCACTAAAAAAGCATACTTAATAATGGTTAACGTCAATAAAAAATTATGAAAAATTTTAAAGCCTGTCTTTGTTTCCAAATGGGTTTCAAAAACTTGAAAAAAAAAAATGATTTTAATTTATTTTATTTATTATTATATAAACTAGCGACCCGCCTCGGCTTTGCATGGGCATAAAAACCTTCCCCTTGAATCACTTTATCTATAAAAAAAAACCGCATCAAAATCCGTTGCGTAGTTTTAAAGATTTAAGCATACAAAGGGACATAGGGACAGAGAAAGTGACTTTGTTTTATGAAATGTAGTGATAGTGATGATAGGCCACACTTCTTATAGAGGGTAAGACTTACCTTCTTCAGTTGTCGTGACCTGAATAAGTTGACTGGGCTCGCTTTGTCCCAGTCTATTCTCAGCGATAATCCGCAGGTGGTACGACGTGGCAGGCTGCAAATTCTGCACGCTTGCTGACGTCACACTACCGGGAACAATCACTTTTTGAGGGGTTGTCGGCCAAGGATCTGATAACAAAGAACGAACGAAAGTTAATAAATAGATATGTAATATAAATACTCATGTTAAATCCCATAAACCAATTTTAGGCCATATTATTATCCAATGAACGTGATAAATCAAAAAGTTCTAAGGAAGAAGACATGCTTAAGTACGTACCTGGAGCTTCTTTATATTGGACAATGTAGTTGATGATAGGGCTGTTCCCTGCGTATGGTTGAGTCCATGATATTTGAATAGATCTTGATTGTTGATCTATAATTCTTATATTTTTCGGCATTTCTGGTACCTGAAAATCAAGAAGATAGTAGTTTGGTACTGTAGGTACTTTTTAAAATTTGTGTTTGTTCAATATGTACAAAGTAGGGTATTTATGAAATAATAAATGATGCGCTGATGATGAAAACCATTTCAACTTTAGGTTTCTAAAAATTTCTTTGCTAGTTTGTAATCGAAATGGGAACTTAATGGGCTGAAACGGCTAATGCGATTCCAAATTTTTGCAAAAGCAATATCCATCGTGGGCATTCAACATTTTGAGGTAGTTAGATATAAGAAACATAATATAAATACAAACCTCTTGTACAACCAAATGAATTAGCATCTCGTCCTGTCCGTAGGCATTGGAGGCTCTACAAGTTAGAGCACCTGTATCCTGTCGGTATGTTTGTAATATACTCAGCTCAGAAACTAATCCGTCGTCAAGCACTTGTTCTCGGATTGTATATCTGTAACAAAAAAAAAAAAATGATTCTCTCTCTCTCTTTTCTCACACACAATTATGCCCAAAATCTTGGTAGTACCTTTGGTCCAAATGGTGAGCTATTGTGTGATGATGTGGACTCCTCCAGCTGACTTCCAGAGGGGCATCTCCTGAAGCAGCGCACTGAAGGTGGGCAGCCTCCCCCGCTGTCACTTGCACAGTTTTGCTTTTCATCGGAAAACGAGCAGGTGCTGACAAAGAAAAACAAATTTATTCATTCGATCAGAATGAATTCACCGGGTATCGACTTGACCCACAAGTGCATAAAGCATTGATCTCTAGCAGATCGGAAGCTTGCAATCAGAGACTAGAAAAGTGTCTGACCTGTTATGTACATAGAATTGCGATTGCTGTTTACAAGAGTGGTTTTATATAGCTAGTCCGCTAATATGGAAGTGAGTACGATCCCCTGCCAGGGCAAGTTGGCCGTTCATCTGTATTATAGTATCTTTTTGTTAATATTCCATAACACAAGTTTAAGTCTCAGGTACTTTGAGGCTAGCTCAATCTGTAGGATTTGTGCATATATATTTATTTATTTTTATCAGAAAAATTTCGTTGATAATATTTTATTTTATATAATGCCCTAAAAGTATTGAGATACCCAAGAGGGGTACCTCTTATCTTCAAATTTTCCTGGTATGGTCTTGTTTATTTATTTCTTACAAATGCGAGTGTACGATTATCCCGGTATCTTTCTAAGTAATGTGGATTTATTAAGAAAAATAAATTCTTAGATAAGATTACTTACAATGTTTAGCGAAAATTGGATGAGGGTGTTGAAAGATTTACTTGGCTCGTTTATAAAATATATAAGGCTCAGAAAGTTACATTGTTTTCAACCATCTATATGAAAGCAAATGAAGGACGAGGCTCTCTATAGGCTTCAGTCGTTGCTGAATAGGCTGCTATACCAAAATCGGTTAATAATGACCTATAGTTTCAATACAATTCTTTTACACATAGGTATCATTAAAATTATAACTTACACGCGTTCCCTGATTTTTTGTTGGTATGTATTCAATTTGAGATGAGATTTACCTATTCTATATCCCCGTCCCCAATACTTTATTTTTGACTACATGTGCTACACACGTAGTTTGATATTTGGCCATACCGTTCTATGCTCAATGTTCTTTGATAATGAGATAATGTCATTAAAAGGCGTTTCTGTACACTCTTTATTTACTTTAGTGAGTTGGAGAGCGGTCTCGGCACATTATTTATTGTCCCTGTTTACGATACCCGCCATCTTTTTATGATTTACTGCCACTGATAAAGCCGAACGCTAAAGTTCTGCCATGAATTGCCTTTGACCTTATCGTTTCAACAACTAATAAAGATGGTTATGGACATAGTTAAAATTTAAATTTTACCGACACTAGCCACGGCAATTACGTACACTAATTATACTTTAAAATGTTTGTTTTGTGTAACAAATAAAAAAAAAGTCAATCGAGCTCTATAAGAATTCATCAGATGTTTCGTTAGTTGATGAACATTACAGTCTATCAAAAGAATCAAATGCATCAGGGCATCAAAGCATCTTATGGACGTTAATATTGTTTATTAGGTGTACATGATTTTTTCGATATCATTACTCTGTTGATAATGTACATTATACTTTTGTGTTTACCTGTAATTCCTATTATCCATTTGCGGTATGGTTCAACAATTGCACCGGTTATAAGATTGTTACTTCTTTCAACGGGTTCCGTACGGAACGGATATACGGTTTCAATTAGTAGGTATCGTATATTTAAAGATTAGTACGAATACAAGAAATTTTTTCGTTGTTTTATGTTAGGGCCTTAGATCAGTAGGGCTATGTTATCTATACCCAAAGTATGTTTATAAAACATAAGATATGCTACAATAATTTATTTTCACTAAAAATTTGTAAAGGATGTACATAGTATTAAGATACATATTTGGCCAATATAGCATGCAAAAATGGATGAGTATCTACGTCAAATATGATTTGGGTTAGAGAATTTCATTATGGATTTCATTAATTCTGACATGAGTTAGGTACCTACTACAAATAAGGCTAGATATCAATCAACTTCTGCATATCAACTGAAAATCTTGAGTATCACGTTTCAAGCACATATACTTTGTAAACTCCAGGAACGGTCGTGTCAAACCGAAATAAACAACCGAGAAATTCGATTAAGGTCCGGAACTGTTTACCAACTCTACACAGCGCGTGACTGTCCTTATATCGAACTAGACTTCTGAAACCCTTGTTTGTTCATTTTACCGCCAAATCGGAGCAGAAATCTTTCTGAAACCTTTCCCATGCCTTTACCAATGTTTGTGTGATAAACATATTTTCGTAGATAGCAAGAATAAAATATTAGCTGTATTATGATTAAATCAGTATAAAATTGATCTTTCGACTTGGCATTTTGCTAATACATTTTTGTCATGTTGACGAAGTATTTTTAACTTTTAAATATATTTATTTCTGATTACGGACTATTAAATGCTTTAACAAATTCAGCTGTCGCGTTTGTAAAGTAAAATAATAAGAACTTTATAGATATTATTATACATATTTATTTTTCTAATATAAGCAATTATCACTTCTGATGTTTAAATGAAGTAATTAGAATATTTATTTTTTCAGTAAACTTGGAACGAAAAAAATGTAAGTTTCATTTTTTAAACAAAATACCCAGCTCAAATGAGTATAAAACAAAAACCCAAAAGTGTGTGAGGCTTACATATTACACGATATTTGCTCTCCAACAAAAGCCAATATCGGGAACACAAACACGTACACAGGAACTTATTCCAATGGAAGGCAACTGAAGCCAACTGTCTCGTTTTCCAATAAAAGAGACGTATTGCGACGTACGACGGTGAAAATAATAATGATAGAGAAATGAAACTTTATATAATATATTATATAAAGTAAATAAAAAATTGTACGCTTTATTGTATACAATAAAGCGTACATTACAATATCTGCAAGAGAAAAGCAAATTTTTATTTAAATCTCATTTCAATTATAAATAAAATGATTTATTAGAAGAAGATAAGAAAAGAAAAGATAAAAAAAAATTAGAAGAAGATAAAAAGATAGAGAAATGAAACTTTATATAATATACCTACAATAAAGCGTACAATACAATATATGCAAGAGAAAAGCAAATTTTTATATAAATCTCATTTCAATTATAAATAACATGATATTTTATTTCATTAAGTAATTAAAAATGCCACTCCGGATTGTACTGTACGGGGCTCAGTGTAATATACCTCATTACACTACTGCGTTGTCTCTTTGAACAGCAATAGATATCCATTGGAACAGGTTAAAAAAATATAAAAATTTTAGAATACATATTTATTTTAGCACAATATTATTCTCCATGGTACTAAAGTTATAAATTCATAGCCTTATAATTACTGCATACACGTGGACATTTTACTCTGAGGACCCCACTCTTAGTTCATACAAATGTGTTATACTTCTCTATCTTAATTATTTTTAACATACGGTCATTGAGTTTTCTGCTTAGACGCGCGCTACATTGCCAATGGAATGACTCACACACATTTATTATTGGCCCTTTGCTCCCATTCCGAATTGTCGTTTACCTTTAATTAATTACATATTGGCTTATTATATTCTACAGTCGAGTTTCTGATGTCCAGAAACAACATATGTAAACTACAAAATAAGTAAAATACCTACCTGTTATTGGTTGTGCTTAAAGATTTTGTTTGTTTTAGTACGTTAGGGGCAAAAACGCTATTAAACATTTGTTTTTATATATCTATATCTTTAATAAATTAATCACTTCTGAAAACTAATGTTCTTAATATGAAAAAGTATTTTATTGCTTCATTGATTGCAAAAATCTATTTTGAAAGATTTTTCCTATGGCCTAATCGATCAACATACCAAAGTTTATCTAAATCTGTTCATTTGTATAGCGCGAAAATTTAACAAACACGTTTGGTATAATAAAATAGTTTATTTGCATAAAATATGTTTAAAAGGACGGTAGAGACTTAGACAGGTACTTAATAAGTCTCACGTAAAATTTAAGTTTAGAATTAAACCATACCTAATTACCTACCTGCTGGTGGAATCTACCCTTTTCGGTGGTAATCTTTCCAACTAACCTTAAAAGTTGTGTTATAGCGTTCGTGACGTAAAAAGATTATCTCCGTACATAAAATGTATAATGGCGTCGAAATGGGTTTGTCCGTAAGTTTGTCTTCATCAAGTTAGAGATTCCTGGCGGGCAGCGGGTGAGGGCCTCTGGGACATTCTTGTGGCATTAATCTGGCTTGTTGTTTATAACTGTAAGAGTTCTTGAATAAATAATTATTTGTAGGTAGTAGCCGTTTCTCTGATCTAAATATCGCAATGCAAAACATTATTGATTATATTGATATAATGATCGATAGACCCTGCGCCACACTATTTTTTTTTTCAGCCACCTTGTTGAAAACGTTATTAATAACAAGTTGTTATTAATAAAACACGGAGTCATCTTTGTCGATAGACAATCAGTTGATTTAAGTATGCTTAGTCTGCATTTACCTATGCGTTAAGAAATTGATACTATTTATATATCTCAACACTTGAACGCCCAGTGGCCCACCGATGTCTTTTTTTTGTTTGTTAAAAAATTAAAAAACTATACCCGCGTATTCGGCGGTTAACCTGTTAATTGCCCAAGTTAATAAAAAGTACCCAATGTCTTTCTTGAAAGGCCATATCTCGTACTCGCTTATAGCAAGTATTAAAATTTAACTAAAATTTGTTTTTGTTTCGTTCTTTCGCTGTAAATATCAATATGAGAGAAAGAGACTATAAACACATTTTTGTTCGAATGGGTTAAACAAAGGTTTTTTTTTAATTTTTATAAATTAGGGGGCTATAGTTTTAATACAATAAGCTGAATAAAAATATATTTTTAATTTAGTTTTATTTTAGTTTTTGTAAGCTTATTATAAATGTTATTGAATAAAAATATTAGACATAATTACTATTTTTTTATTTAATTCATGTATACTTCAAATACAAACAAAGGACACTTAAAATTAGGAAATTTTCGTTACTATTGTTTTATTAGGAACATAAAAGTAAATAGACTTGTTATAAACAGTCCTTTAGACGGAAACGTAGTCAATTGGAGACATATGGTACTTATCTTGCCTAATACGCTTGGAGTTCGTCCAATGTAATAAAAATACGCCCTGATGGCAGAATCAACACACAATAAGCAAAGAGCTAACCGAATTTCATCGGCCGTATCCTGAATATATGGGTTTGTTATTGCTTTTCTACTAAGGCTTAGCACACACTCTTTTTGGAATACGCATCCTTAAATATTGAAATTATTTATTAAGGTACAACAGGTTTAAAATCAAATTATTGATGGTTCTGAGCGAAAAATTAATCAAAACAAAACAATGACAAAAAAATAAAAGGAGAAAGAAAAGTAATAAAGAATTTCTGTGCTTTTGTATTAGTTTAATAAAGTTATTACAAACAAAGAATATATTTTTAGTATTTTCAAGGGGACAAGTTCAGTTTTTGAGGAGCTCGATAGCCTAGCGCGGTCGCGTGTTCGTAACGATAGTGCGCGTCAAGCGACGGCGACGGCGAGTGTGCGGCCATGTTTGGATTGGTCTCCATTATTGGCATTTCTACCTTGAGCTCCTCCGTGCTTCGGAAGGCACATTAAGCCGTTGGTCCCGGCTGTTATCGGTAGATGGCAGTCGTTAGGTTATGTCAGATGCCTTTAGGCAGCCTGAAAAATCTAACATTGTTGGCCACTAACACACCCGGGTCATGTTCCTGTGGGTCTGGTTTCCCTGTAAAAAGGGTTACGGAGGTCAGACGGCAGTCGCTCCATTGTAATTAAAAAACCAGTTCTGCCAAATCAGGACCATGATTAATAGCGTACCCTGGGCTTTGAAGCGTAAGCTGAAGATGCATCTTGGACTTGGTTGCTACCAGTAAACACGCTCGGAAGAAGAAGACAGAAAAATTGATGAACATTATAGGTATATGTAAAATTATATTATATTATTTGAATTGAATATGTATTGATTGATCAGCTAGGTAGTTCCTGCGTTATTGTGTGGGTAACAAGGTTAACCAACACTACCTGGTGTCAACGGTACCTTTTCCTAGTACTTAGTTATTATGGAATTAAATAAATAATTAAATACATAGGGACAGATCACACAGATAGAGTTAGCCCCAAAGTAAGGTCAAGTCCTGTGTTATGGGATACTAACTCAACGATACTATATAATAGATAAATAAACATCCAAGACCCAGGCCAATCAGAAAAAAAAAAACAATGTAGATATCTTTTACACATCAGTGAGCACTTGCCCTAAGTATGGAATTTTAAATACAAAGCAATGACGTAAAAGAATTTTCATTTGGGCACGGACCTCGGGTCTCTGGATCTCGTCAGGACATTCCACTACTTGGGTTCTTAAAATGAGGTCTCTAACTTATATGTATGTATAAAAGTATTTGGGTGACACTTTAAGAGGATTTATTTTTGTTACTCTCTTGAGAAATTTTGTTATATACCACCTTGTCTTTATTTATTTAAGCCGTAATAAAATTTATAGGTCTGGCCATAAACTACGTCTGTAGAATATCAAACCATTCTCAGAATTATATGGCTTTATTCGATAAAATTAGCGTATGGTAATAACAATCATATTAAATACAATAGACAGTTGACAATGTCGTGAAAAATAGAAAAGCTCTATGAAGAGAAATGAGGCCGCATATCACCACATTTTCCCCCGGTTAAGAAGATACGTCATAATCCTGAAGATAGATCGGCGGGCGCCTTTCTCTCTCTGAACGTCGAGGTTGAGGTTGAGGACTCTGATCTCTTACAGATTCGGGTGCTCCACTGACTGGTTCGTCAGATACCTCATCATTAGATTCAGCAGAGTTCCAGCTTGAGGTATCCGATTCTTCCATTTCAGAAAAAGAGTTCCCCGTTGGTGCGAGGTTTCTGTTAGATACGACTAGCTCCCGACCGTTCTGCAGTCTTATGTGTGAATGGAGATTATTAGCTTCCAACAAATCCACTTCTTCAACAAGAGGATCATACTTGCTTTTCCTAACTTGGTACTTATATAGTGCCTTTTCCGCCACCGTTAGCCATGTAGGCATTGATTGTCCATTAGAAGATCTTCGAGGATGATTAAATATTCGCTCGTGTGGTGACACCCAGTCGCTGTGCACAGCAATGATCGTATGGCATGAAGTGACTTTTCGAGGACGCATTCCCAGCGAGTGATAGGCAGATTCATTGATTTTAAAGTTAGTTGTATTGTTTTCCATATAATGCCATTATATCGCTCCGTCTGGCCATTTCCTTGAGGATTGTATGGCGTTGTATAGCTGGTAGCTACTCCTATCCCGTGCAGGAAATTTTTGAGTTCAGCTGATAAGAAAGCAGTGCCTCTATCCGAATGGACGTATGATGGTAGACCGAAAATGGAAAATAACTCAGATAGTTTCTTTATAACTGTTTCTGAACTTAGATCTGAGCACGGAAAAGCGAAAGGAAATCTAGAGAATTCGTCAACAACTGTTAATATATAGCGGTTATTAGTATCACCTGGCAACGGTCCCTTGAAATCTATTGAAATCCTTTCGAATGGTGAAGTTGCTTTAATTAATATGCCCTTTGTTCGGCAAAATCTTGGCTTTATTTCAGCACAGACAGAACATGTTGATGTTATGCGTTTGACATCTTCGACTGAGTATGGTAAATTCTTAGATCTTACCCAATGAACCATGCGAGTTATTCCTGGATGACATAAATTTTTATGCAACTCTAGTAGATTAGTATTTTCTGATTGTATTGATGCTGTTATATTTATTCTGGATAGAGCATCCGCTACTATGTTATCTTTTCCAGGGCGATATGAAATTTCGAAATTGTAACTAGATAGTTCCAAGCATAAAATTTGTAAATCTTGCATTGATCATATTTATGCTCGATCCCGCTCACTAGCCTTGTACACAGGGGCGCTCGGAACGACACTGGCTGATCATCGTCTCATAGCCCTCGTAGCCGTGCAAGATAGGTCGCTGGTACATGCCACACGGGTGGATTTTAAATATGTTACTAGATATAATATGAAAACGCTCACTAATAGTTTAAAAGAAATAGATTGGCATCCAATCAAGAATATGATATGTCCATTGAAAATATATAAAATTATAGTAGATAATATACAGAAATGCTACGATAAAGCTACAATTAAAATTAAAAAACCCATTAATTACACTCGAATAAATAATAACTGGATGAATCAAAAAATTAAAGTAGCATGTGAATATAGGGACAAATTATTTAATAAATGGATTTCTGACCCTACAAATTTAATTTTAAAACAAAAATATAATAAATCTAGAAATTTTGCGAATAAATTAATAAATAAAAGTAAAAACAAGCAAATACGACTTCAAATATTTAAAAATAAAAACAATCCTAGAATTTTATGGCAACTACTAAATCAAATTACTGGCAGGGTTAAAGCGCTTGTGGATACCGTTATATTAAATGCATTCTCTAGAAATAAAATTACAACAAAGGAAATAGCTAATAGTTTTGCTTCGTCTTTTAAAAATAGCATTGATAGTATAATCCCAAAATGCAATATAAAACTACTCGACAAACAATTATATACACAGCCGGTAAATCTATCATGTAGATTTCAAAACGTTACCACCAAAGATATAAGTAAAGAAATAAAATCTTTAAATTCATCAAAAGCACCAGGAGTAGACAAAATAAGAGTTCAAGATTTAAAATATATTGGCAAAGAGATAGCTGAAGTAATGGCGCATTTTATTAATAGTACTGTAAAACAAGGAAAATATCCAGACTTACTAAAAACAGGAATAGTCAGACCTATTCACAAGAAAGGCAATACAGCTGACTGTAACAATTATCGCCAGGTGACCATTTTATCAGCTTTAGACAAAATAGTTGAAAAATGCATTTCGAAACAAATAAATAATTTTTATATTAATAACAATATTATCACGGATAGGCAGTATGGTTTTCAGGCGGGTAAAAGCTCAACACAGTTACTTACAAAATTTACTGACACGATCTATGAACATCTTAACAATCGAAAACATGTACTAGTGGTATTCATTGACTACAGTAAAGCCTTCGATACACTAAATCACGAAACTTTGTTAGATGAACTCGACAACTGTGGTATACGTGGACCTCTTAACAAGTGGTGTCGAGACTATCTGTTAAATAGGTCTTATATGGTAAAAATTGATGACAACGTGAGTGAAAAAGTAAGAGTCACTAAGGGCACGGCACAGGGATCTGTGTTGGGTTCTCTGCACTATATTACCTACGTAAATGATGTAACAAAACTAGTTACAAAAAGTGACATCTACCAGTTTGCAGACGACACATGCATTATATCAGCGAATAAAAACTTAGACACAGCAATGGAAGATTTGCAAGCAGACTTCACATTGCTGACGAAATGGTCACATGATGCTGGGTTAGTCCTCAACGCTGATAAAACAAAACTAATGTATATAAGCTCAAGTCAAAATAGATCAGTCAAAACTCCTAAGTTGATAGCTCATAATCACACATGTTTACACAATGGACTTCGGAACTGTTCCTGTTCACAGGTTGAAGTGGTACAGAAACATAAATACCTGGGTTTGGTCATTGACGATTGGTTGAAATGGTCTGATCATATTAATTATGTATGTGACAAGTTGCGTGCAGTTTTAGCAAAATTCATATTGGTAAAAAACAAAATTCCATATTTAACACTACTCAACTTATATAAAGCTCTAGGAGAAACAATAACACACTACGGTCTAAGTAGTTATGGTAGGACGTGCAAATCACACCTTGACGCAATATATAACCTCCAAATGAGAATTTTGAAGGCAATTGTACCAATTAAAATTAAAAAGAAATATCAAGAAAATTATCATCAACTTTTCTATTATTGCAAGATACTACCAGTTCACGAACAGGTTTTGTACATGATTATTATAGAAAATTACTTTAATCAAAAATACCAAAACGTGATAATCAAAAACAGAAACACCCGCAATTCTTCGAAAATTACACTGAGCCTACCCAAATTTAATAACCTTTACGGAAAATATCACTTACAATACCAAGTTCCCAAATTATTAAACAATTTACCATCCACACTAAAAGAAGAACTTAATAGCAAAAATCTTAAGACAAAAATAAAAAAAATACTTTATTTACAAAATTGAGAAAACATAAATCACCCCGTGTGGTATCGGAACACCTATCACTTGTTTGTTTCCGACTTGGTTGAAACGCGCGGCTATGCAGGTAGACGCAATGCATTATTATGTTTAACTACCTACATTTATATGGATGTTCGACGTTGAATGCCAGTGTACGTTCAAACCTAATTAAAAAAATGGTTTTTGTTACACTGTTAGCTGAAAATTTTTATTGTAAATATAATGTTAATTAAATAAAATAATAATAATAAAGCGCCAACGTTGTATTTTGTCATTTTTAATCTTTGAGTTATGTTTCTGATCGAACATAAAAGCTACTGATTTTCGATCTGTGATTAATCGAAAAGTTTGACCTAAAAGAAATTGTCTCCATTTCTTAATGCTTTCAACAATGGCAGCAGCTTCTTTCTCTATCGCTGAATGATTGCGTTCGTGAGTATTAAGAGTTCTTGAAAAAAATGCTACAGGTCGTCCATCTTGGGTGAGAGCCGCAGCAATGGCGTGATCAGAGGCGTCTGTTTCAACAGTTAGTTGTATTTTAGGATTGATAACATTGATAGCTGACTTTGCAATTTCCATTTTAAGCAATTTGAACGCTTGTATTGCTTCAGGCGCTAATGGGAATTTATCTGTGTGTGCAAGTGGTTTTATCTTATCTGAAAATTTCGGCACCCATTTTGAATAGTGTGCGAAAACGCCCATAACTCTTCGGAGTGATACTCGATCACTAGGTACTGGCATATCCAACAAAGGGCGAAGACGCTCAGGGTCCGGTTTTATTACACCATTACATATTACCCTAGTAGATTTATTTCAGTTTTTGAAAATTCACTTTTCTGTAGATTCAAAGTTAAATTGTAACGAGTGGCAATTTCCTGAAATAAACGTAATTTTTTATCGTGATCTGCTTGATTATGTCCACAAATTGTGATATCATCTAAATAAGCATATACGCCTTGTAAACCTTCTTTCTCGATGATTGAATTGATTGCCCGTTGAAAAGCTGCTACGCCATTTGTGACACCAAAGGGTATACGACGAAATTGGTACAAATTACCGCATGCTTCGAAGGCTGTATATGGTTTTTCGTTTTCCAGGATGGGTATCTGATGATAAGCACTACGCAAATCAATTTTACTAAATACTTTATGTTTTGCGACTTTACCGATGAGTTCGTCAATTGATGGCAGAGGATAAGCGTCAAGTTCTGTGAATCTATTTATTGTTTGAGAGTAATCAATAACCATTCTCTTCTTGTGATGTTCATTAGAAGTAACCAGAACTTGAGCTCTCCATGGCGAGCGACTCGGTTCGATGATATTATCATCACGTAGTTTCTTTATTTCATCTTCTATAAATTGTCGATCAGCTTCAGAGTGTCTTCTTGACTTAATAGCTATTGGTTTATTGAAATACAGTAAGTTAGTGAATAGGCTGACCGGTTCAATATTAGCTTGTAATAAAGTACATAGTTTTAGTGTGGGTTTAGGTCCACCAAATTTCATTTCTAGTGCATTATGACTTCGTAAGACATCGTGACCTATTATAATGTCAGCACAAAGTCCGTCCATTATCATAAGTTTGGCATCGACGTTTTGATTTTGTATAGTTAGCTTAAGTGAACACATTCCATTTACTTGCGTGCATAGATTAGATGTAGCCATTGTAATCTTCTGATAATATGGATCTATATTCAGCTTACATAAATGTAAACGTCTATATTTAGCGTACAAAAACTACTAAGTATTAACGATTTTCAGAATCAGAATCAGAATCAGAATCTTTATTTGCATAAAATACGGTACAAAAGGTGTTATAAAAGTTTGTTACTTGCGCACATATTTTACCAAATTAGGCATGCAAATGTTACATAATAAAATTAATTACAAAATGTCATAAAATTTAAAATAACAAACACATTTTTTAATTTTTTTTTTTATAAATTTCTCAAGCAAATAATTCCTGGACTGAATAATAATTTTTATCTTTTAGCCATTTCGTAAGTCTACGTTTAAATAAATTGTTCGACAAAGATTTAATGTCACTAGGAATGCTATTATAAATTTTTACACACATAAAATTACATTGTCTTAAATAAAGAGTTAATTTTGGGTTGTTAACATGAACAAGTTTATGGGGATCTCTTCTACTTCTAGAATTTCCTTCTGATGCCTTAATGAAGAGGTTAATGTTAAATTTAACAAAACAGGAAACTTCTAGGTTATTAATATAAAATATATTTAAAAATCAAAGTTCGAAAACTAAATCCCAGCCCAACTAATATTATAAATGCGAAAGTGAATTTGTTTATTGGTTTGTTTGTTTCTTACGCATTCACGGCCTTTTTACTGAAATTTCACATACACATAGAAGTATTGAGCAGGACAAAAGTATCTTTCATCCCGGAAAAAAGCACTATTCCCGAGGAAAATTAACGCGAGCGTAGCCGCGGGCGAAAGCCAGTAATATATATTTTTGTGACTGTATATTTTAAAACCGAAAACTAAGACTAATATACAGGTAACAAATGAGTACTACGATCAATGCTAGGAAAGCTCGTAAAATCAACCTTCGTAGCAAACGTAGCGGCGCTTTCGTAGCAGATTGGCAGCGAAGAGAAAATAGCTTCGTCGCGTCGTAGCAATGTCTACGCCTATAATCAAAGATCTACGTCTATGACATTTTAGTGTTATTTACCATAAATCTACATGTTTTTTTGCTTTTTGCTGTTTGACGGAATCGCACCCGGAATCCTACCCTTATCCCAACCACATGAAAACATCTGATTATGGCTGACAGCCGATGGCAGACAGCAGGGAACACAAAAAAAAATAGCATAATTGATTAAGAACTTACCATTTACTTTCAAAAATATCAATTTGCTCAGTCCAGCGCCGATGTCGTTCCTGGCTTCACAAAGATAATGTCCTTCGCTATCCTTAGCCACCCTTTCGAAGACCAGGGACCCGTTCTCTAACACTCTTGAGCTGCCTTCGAACATGAAGTCTTTGTACTCTCCTGGAGTGTTACCTAAACAAAAAAAAAATGAAGGAGGACTTAACTATACATATTGTGATAAATGTACCAATAATTACTACACGCTTGATGATGAATTTTTGGTGACTGCCGCCTTTGACAGATTTTGTGAATGCTGAAGCGAATATTTTCAAATATCGAAGAAATGTTAATACTCGTAAACTTAAAATAACCCATTAAAATAGCTACAATAAATCGAATGAAACCAAAAAATATGTAGTAAATCATAGGTAGGAAAATTCAGAGCACTATGGTCTTTTGTGTGTCACAGTTCTTGTAATAACGTGAAATAATTTAAGTTAGGAATTGGAACATGCGTAACATACCCACTGCTTTCTTCCACGTGATCGTTGGTTTCGGGTAGCCCTCGGCTTGGCACTGCAGGGTGACGTCCTGGCCGGCCGCCACCGCCACGTCATTGGGCTCCAGTCGCCATCGAGGTGGAACTAAGTTCATGATGATAAAAGGAGTAACGTCATACAAGAGGAACAAATTATTTATTATTTCTTTATCGTTCCCTCACTGCTCACTGCAGGATTGTGACCATGCACATTATGTGCTTTCAAGTTATGCGATCACCAGTGCTGTGGACCGCTCTGTAGATGCTGCCCCTAGCTGCTCTTTTCACTAATTATTTTATTAATGGGTTCGGTGTAGTTATAAAACACATAAAAATTTAAAAACACTGAATTTCAGCACACATTATAGATTACAGGTTTATTCAACCACATGATCCCAAGTTGTGACTACAATAATTACGCAGATTAGTTATCAAAAGCTTTGTCATCTCATAAATTAATGCTATCTAAATAAATTAATAGTTGCAGAAGTTAGTGGGTAGTCATGTCTACGCAAAAAGAAAATATCAGGTTTTCTGCTTCACTCAAGTAGTGTGAAAAGGAATATGAGTCCCTTTTTTTTAAATTCAATTGATTAGTTGCAGTTTGCTTACCATTGACCGTGAGTGGCA
Organism: Apomyelois bistriatella; assembly: GCA_947044815.1. Lineage (NCBI taxonomy): Eukaryota > Metazoa > Arthropoda > Insecta > Lepidoptera > Pyralidae > Apomyelois > Apomyelois bistriatella. The sequence goes on from OX345705.1 coordinate 5,336,813, forward strand.
CTGTGAACCTCTCCGAACCAGCCACATTTGACGCAATACATGTGTAATTTCCACTATGCAGCGAAGTTATATGCTCTATGACTAGTGATGCACTGTACTCGTCCATTCTCCTAGTTATGATCCCGCTAGGCGCATATGGCGATGACGTCACAGGTTGGCCATTTTTCTCCCAGCGGAACGCAATGGGCAAGTCACCTTCCAGTATCTGACAAGATATAGCTGCCCTCATGCCTTCCCGGAGTAGATTTGTAAGAGGCTGAATTGGCAAGATCTTTGGTTGGACTGGAAATGAAAATGAATCAATTAAATTTTAAGAATTTTTAAAATGTAAGGCCTGTTAGGGTTTTTGACTATTTATGTGGTGCAGTGAATCAGTCTCCGAGAAGCAAAAAAATACAATGTTTAGATAGTATCGCTACAAAAAAAACTTACTTTCTCTTGTGATAAAAATATATTATTTTTATCTTTAGATCATATAGATACGATAATAGCAAAGTTCATAACAAGAATTGGTTTTTAATTAATAAAGTGCTCATACGAATGATTTTAGACATTATGTTCTAGAAATAGGTACGTTCCATTTTAACAGACAAATTCAAAAAGTTACTGTTAATATAATTAATATTAAATCTATAATAAACTTCGTTTATAGCGCAAGTGAGAGTACCTTTCGGAGTTTCTCTTTGCAGCTTTCGTTTTTTTAATGTGTATTTTTCTTTTATTAGCCTATTAACTGTGGAAAGCTAGAATTTTAACGCCGGTAGATGCCGCGGAAACGGCGAACGTGCTAACTTTAATGAATTACGGATGAGTGTGTCCGCCCCTCTTGAATTCGTGATTTTATAGCGCTTTAAATCTCACTACACAAAATGAGAAAGTTTATATATATATATTTTCATTGTAATCAAACAGATATATGTTGGTGATTTTACTAGTTGAGACATATGATTTCAACAAACAACATTATTTTCAACAATTTTTAAGCATCCCTTAGACTAAGTTTGAAGAACGAAATTTTGTGCTCTAAATAAAGGAATTATTGATTAAATCGAAACAGAAATTCAGTAAAGGTATGATAAATGCAAATATTAATAACCCTTTATTATTATAAATCAAATTGGAATGTCAGTATTTTGACATTGCCGTGTTACGCGTTGGAAGTTGGAAAACTAAGTACTTTTGTTTATAATTGCTTTAGTTTGTTAGTTATTTTTAGTATTTTTTTTTATTTATTGAATAAAGATATAAACAATACCAAGTGGTATCGTCTTCAATTGCCGGACACTATGAACATAATAAAAAGGTCTAAAGGTCGACCGTAATATAAATATTTTTGTGTATGATTCTAAAATTCAATTACTGTAACATAAAATGTACAATAAACCCGCGTCAGCCGATACAGCAAATATCAGTAACAGATAAACGGATACTGCTGGAATTGGCAATCAAATGGAAGATAAAAGTGGCATTACCATTCGGCTCGTTAAATGAAAACATTTGGACGTTTAAGGATTTACGCTGAGTTTTAATTCTATTTTATTGCTCCAACTAATTCCCGACAATTGTTTGACTAGTTACGTCATTAATTACTTTTCTACGCATATATGTAAAAAAGTGAATGGTCATTCATTCACTTAGCTTACTTTATGTCGTAAATTTTAATTTCAAAGAAAAGAGCGGTGTAAGCTACTTACTATAGTAGCTTTACGGGGCTCTGCTCTTTTCCTTATATACCTGCTGTTCCCCGCGGTTCACTTGCCCGTAGTATGTATGTACAAGCCTATATTTTTTTCCAAGAATCAGCTTATTATATGCAGATAAAATTTTCCGAATCTGACTAGAAAGCGTTCAAACAAACTAGCTTTTACTATGCTAGTAACTACACTTTAGTACCTACTAGTATAGTATTCTGTAATCTGTGAGTGATTTAGACTTCTTATTAGGGGTTTCGCTAATATCTTTCTAAATAGGTAGTCAACGATTAATCGCTACCTATTTTAGATGTGCTAGTTAAAAAATAGATACTTAAATTAATTTTAATTAAATGTATTCAAAATCAAAATTAAAAACTCTTGTAACAAGAGAAACAGTGTATCTAATTGTGCCTTTCCTGACCGGTAGTTCTGGAAATCCAATGTCCACCAGTGAAATGATGATGTTGAAATATGCCTTTAGACAACCTGAAAAATCTGTTATTGTTGGTCCTTAACACACTCAGTCTTATTGGTATGGTTTCCCTGTATAATGGGTAATGCAGTTCAGATGGCAGTCGCTCTATTATAACACACAGTACCGCCATATCTACTAGGACCATGATTAAAGTGTACCCTGGGCTCCGAAGCGTAACCTCTGGAACAAGCTCGGATGAAGAAATGTATCCTATTGTACGTAAATATCTCTATCGGCCTTTTTTCTTTAAATAAATTATACCATAAGTAATATGCTGACCTAATATTTGCACTTCGACGTCCCTGCGGGCGGCGTGTCGTTGTCTGTTCGCCGCTTGGCACGTATACGTGCCGGCGTCTTCGCCTCGCTGAGTTTGCTCCACGATGAGGGTCCCATTGGGAAATACCTTCTGGCGCCGGTTTAGTGGTAGCGTTTGACCGTCTGTAAAACAGAATTATTATTAACTACTACATATACCTACCTATATAATTATTTTTTGAAATTAATGAAAATTATTTATATCATCTATTTTCTATTGGTATTTGTAAGTCTCGAAGAGACAGAGCATAGTGATATTATTACTTTTTATTATGTGGGTATATAATAATAATTTATTTCTTTTTAAATAATTTTTAATCGTTTTTTATACTCTGCTTCATCCATTGGTTCACTGTTAGATAATGCTTTTAGCATTACGTCCAGTTATTGTGTCTTAAATGTATAATTTGTGTGTGTTTTAGTAAATAAATAAATCATTGTCAGATGATAGTGGCGACTTTGAATTTGGTGCATTCCACTAACAAAAATATTCTTAAGGACAACGTCAGGCAGATGGATAGTCATGATAAATTAGATTTAGGTAGGCCAAAAAAAAAACTCTATTGTTTGTGCGATATTAAACCTACTAAGGGCAGGCCACCAGCTACATGGGTGAAAAACATGGAGAAAGAGATACACAAGGAGAAGCTAGACGTAAAGACAACCCGGAGTAGTAATCTCTGGCGTAAATGCACGAGGAGACCCGACTCCAGATGAACTGGGATAAGGGGTGGACAAAGAAGAATGTCTGTGCGATATCATCGTATTTTTATATTGATTGCTCGTTTATTTCGAGGTAAAAATTTTCAATATCATAGCAAGTCTCCAAAAGGCTATAAATCTACACCGATCGACAACAACAACTTTATTGCCAATAGAAATGGTTCCATTAACTCTTGAAACTTGAAGCGTCAAAACCAAACAAAATAATTTCTAATTTCAAATTGTTCGCGCACAGACGCTAGAGTTCGGAGCGGTGCAAAATAAAATTTCGCGTACCGCACCGGCGAACTTTCACCAAAATGTGCCGCGCCTTTCAAACACCCAATTTTCAAATTTAATATGGAGCATGCCGAATTGGGTCAATGTGTTGAACTTTCACGGTGTTCTTTTAAGTGCTAAGTGTGAAGTATGCACGTTGAATTAATTAGTACGCTGTTGAGAAAACTGTTCTTGATTTTCTGAGAGATTTGCTAATGCTATTAATATTTGCTAAACCAGTAGTGTGTTTACTTCGTGTATTAAAATAGTTAAAATATTATGCGTAAGAATAATTATATTATATTTGTTTGGATCTTATAAATATAAAATATACAATAAATAAATTAAATGTTACATTCCATTCAAGGTATGTATATTCGCTTATAAAAACATAACCTATAGACGAAAGTTGATGCCTCTATCGCAGAAGTTACAATTTGATTTTATTAAAAAGTGGATTGTTACAGTATGTTAATCTTTAATGTAGTTATATGTCCGTTTAGATCTAGATCTTGTCTAAGTGTAACACAGTGCCCAGCAACAATATGCTCCAAGAAAGCCGCAGATAGAGATTTGTGGAGAAGAATTGCAAGAGCCGCGGTCATGGAGAAACCCAATCTATAATCACAACCACTCTGCCAAGAGTGTTTGACGAAGAAGAAGAAGTTTCAATTTAGGATGCAAAATTATGGTACTTAGGCAGAGAAAAAACTTTCAGAGGGACCACGGGTCAAAATTTCTGGAAACTGGTCGCTAGAATTGAATTACAAATTCACCTTTTTGAACAAAGACAAACCTCGAATTGTGGTCGCGTATGAAAGACTAGATGTTTGTTAAATTTACTTGATATCAAGGCCTCTGATTTGTAAGGCCTTTTTATCATTGCAGGTACCAGAATAGCGGGGTCAGCTTAATGAGAGTGCTGTGAAAAAGATAAAGTCCGCTGTTGACAAGGGTCCCTTCGGGATAAAATTGCGGAGGAGTGGACCTCCTTAATTTGATCGCACCCAGATCTTACGCTTTTACACTGGGAGAACAGTATCTACCTACATTAGAAAGGTTCATGATAATTTTCTTCCATAGTGAGTAAATATAAGTAAAAGTGTTTCAGATGTTTCATAAGTATAAAGTTTTTTGATACTTAATGCAAAAATAATTTGTTATTGCATTAATTATAATTATTCGTTCTACCAAGACGTACGAACAGGTTTTACATTTAAAATTCAAAATATTATCTAAATTTAAATCAGGGATTCAATTAAGGTAGTGTCTGCAATACGTTTAAAATCAAATTCAGCATGCAGGTAGAAACGAGCAAATATAGTTAAATTGTTTGTGTTTGGAATTAGAAATACATTGCAATAAAATTACTCTATTTTACATGATTTTTAGTTTTTGGTCATAAAATTGGCTTAAAATCGTTATTCCTTCTTATTTTTCATAAATACCGTTTAAATACTGTAAATTATCATTTTGAAATCGTTCAGCCCACATAACTTAGACCAAAAAAAGTTAATTCACATATAGTTTAACAACCGAATGTTATTTTAATTTAAAACATCATTTTATGTTTCTTAACACTTCTATCTACAAGGGCTGAATAGTCTAGATAAAATTTCTTTAAATAGATATTCCTTCCTTAAAAATATTGCGCAAAATAATCGAGGTCGTAGCCTTACAGCCAGACCCTATTCAATTTGCTTTGGCTTTTGTTTTACTACTTTGTTTGTGGTATTCTTGGCTGCTTTAACAGGGAATAAGTTAGAACGTTCTTAATTGGATCGTAGGATGTCTGGTTAATTTCAAATGAACACAATTATATTTTCACGCGAAAATTGTTACTGAAATAAGCAAATAAGTCAATTATGCAATTGAACTGATTGATTGTTAAAACCAATAATTAATCTAATTAAGAAAAAAACCTCTCCACGCTTATTTGTATATCTAGATGATTTTTATGAAGTTTTTTTTTATTAAAAAAGTAAAAGAGTACTTACTGCGCGGGCGGAGTTGGTGGAACAGCCATTGAGTTATAATTACTTACCGAAATTTTATGTCAGATAAACAAGTCCTTTATCCCATACTATATTTTAAAGTGCAATAAAGTTATGAGCAAGTCAGGTAGTTACAGGAATAATCTAAATAGGTTACTAACAGTGTATGAAGTGTGTAATAGGCGAATAAAATAGATTAAATATCGTCTGTTTGAGCAATTCAAGACACACTAGCTGGTAAGAGGCTTTTGTTGGATGGGTTTATATATCTAAACGTGTTCACATTTTATACTGAAAGCTAGTGAGCGACACATGTAATGTAAGATCTCTTTGAGAAAGCGTGATTCTATTACGAGAAAGCTTATATATTTCCTTTTTTCAAACTTGTATCTTTACCCCAGGATATGTTGCAATGGTGTCAAAAGCCCTTTTCTTCAAAAATAATTGTTGGGATTTAAAACAGCTTTGTAACTAATTTATTAGTTTTTGGGAATCTACATTTTTTATTCACACTATCTACAAATCTAAGGATTGATTGATCTTATACAAATATACTTATTTAAGCGTAAAATACAATGGCCAAATTCAATATAGTACCGATTTGAAAGCCATTTTGACTACTTTGAGTTAGCAATTTTTCTGATACTATGGTAAGATATTTTTAGAATATTGAAAACTACTAATCTTTCTCTTTTCATTATAATCGCGAAATTACGTATAAGTTTATTTCTGAACTTGGCGCTTCCAGGTAAACGAACGTTTTGTATGAATAAAACATTGCGTTTGAGAATAGCTTGTCACTCAACTTGTGGAATATGTAACAGCTTGAAATTATGTTAGACTAACCATTCCCCAGCTTCTTGCGTTCATATCTACCTAACTAGAAGCAGTAATGTGTACCTATATGAATTTATACAATAAAGCAAAAATGATAGTGGGATACAGAGTTTTAGAGTTTGATGTTGAAGGGCAGATTAAAGTCATTCATTAAAGTAGTGACAATTTTATTTCTATTTTGTATGTTTCTAAGAAAAACTTGACTTAATATAAAAAAAATATTTTACGTATTTCCGTAGACTTCTTTAGACAAGAAAAAAAAACTCTATTTTTTTTTTGCCTTTCATGATATCTACGATAAAACCGGCCAGCTTACATCTTCTTTTTGACCTTTTCCGATCAGAACGCAGATGAGATACGAACGTTATATTATATAAAAAAATATTTATAGAATATCAACTTGCAAAGGTGAAAATATAATTTCCGTCCTCACGGAAGCAATTCAATTTCAGGACGTAATGTTGGGACGAAAATTATGGCAATTTTTTATCATTAACATGGCAACTTGGGGAAACTTCTGGGTAACAACTTTTATATTTTGTTACGAAACAGAGTAAATTTCACAGTGAATGTAAAATTCGCAGTTTTTAACAAACTTCTTTTATGAAAATTGCAGTTTCAAGTATATTACTGCCTGTGGTGTATTTATTTTAGACAAAAACCATCCCCAAGAATCAGTCTATTATATTCGTAAAGAATTTAGAATAAATCCGGGTACAAGGCACCATGTGATTAATATTACATTTGTTATTGAATCATGCTTAATACTGAATTCGTTGATATTAGAATATTATATATAAGAAAATTGGTATCTGAATACTTTTTATTTGTGTTTTGAAATTATTATGAAAAGGAAGCCGCAAGCAAAGGCTAGTATTTAATACTATAAAAAGACCTTAAATAACATGGAGGGTAACAAAGTAGGGTTAATAGTTCTATCCGGATAGAACTCAGTTTTAACGCCCGATAAAAAAGTTCGCTAGTTAAATTCAATTTTAGTTCGCAGCCAACCGGACTCTGGAATTATTGGCGTCGAGATATTTGCTTCTATGGAGTTATAAAACTATTTTGCATTTGAATGGTTTATATCAGACTTTGTCAAATAAGTAGTTATTAAGGAATACGTCAAAATATATGACTAGTCTCTGGATCAAATTAGAGTGATGGTCGTTGAATTTCGACTAGGTACTATCTTAAAGGTATTTTCTTATTTCGACATCTATTCTATACTATCTATTCTATACTATTATATATAAGGAAAATAACATTTAATTATTTTGCTCGTAGCGTCCAGACACAATAGAAAAACTATTGTTATGTGACAATTGTGTTCGCTACCTGAACAAGGGTTTTTAAAGTCCTTAAGAAGAGACAGAAACCGATCTGTTCAATAAATTTGAAATTCACTGTTTTTTTTTATCATCTGTCGTCAGTTTACCAATAAAAATCTCTAAGAAGTTTGTGTTGCTTGCCAAAAACAGGCTCTCAAATAAATAAATAAATGTGATTCTACGCGTCTGGAAAATGGAAACATAACTTCTAACTTAATAAATACTTTTGATGCTTAAATGATCTAAGTTTTGATGGAATAAACTTAAGATAATTTTTGATGAATACTGTGTATAACCAGCATTTGTCACCCATATCAGCTGTTTTTCTGTTAACCAAAATAACTGTCAATGATGTGATGTATATGTATATGTTTGCTGTTGATGTTGTTGTTTATCTCTTTAAATAAATTAAAAATAAAATAGTCTCAGCAAAGATACTTATACATTTAAACCTATAATAAACTGCTAATTTCAAGTCGTTTGAAAAATTCCTGTAGAAGGCTGATTTGTTCTACAGTAAAGTTCATAGCACGTGCATGTTAGTAGTTTGGCCAGGAAGACTGGGAGCGGTGCCAGAACGTCCAGTAAATATCAGTACGGATATTTGGCAAAGAATTGACGGCGAGCAGGCCATGTCCGGGAATTAGCTAATGAAGCATCTTCTGTGATTAATCTTTAGTGATTAGGATATCAAGTCATTGAGCTTGTAGTGGGATTAGTGACGATTATTCAATTAATATACACTAGCCCTATATCTACTTTATAGAAATTCCAATAACAAATTTGTGTTCATTGTCAACTTAAATATTACTCATAAGTATCTGTTCTACTTCTGTGTAATACTGAGCCGCGACCTATTGAGATATTTGTCACATTTCATGAATATTTGTTTGTTGTCTTTGTCCTTTGTTGATTTGTATGTGTGATAAATGTCTTAATATATGTGTGTGTACAAGTGTGACAATTCGTCAATTAAGTTAATAAGGTTGGATGTTACTCTTCACTCTGTAACGGAACGACTGTATAGAATTGGTTGGAAACTTGGTAGGTAGTCTATAAATTTCAATAAAATGTCTCGATATTCAATCTTATTATTATAAAGTGTAACTGAATTCACACCGTGCGGTATTCGGCTTATAAATAGACCACTCCATCTCTTCCCGTGGGTGTCGTATGACATGGACCAATAAAAGTGTCAATTTACCTGGACCTCTGTATATTTTTGGTAGATTCGACAAACAAAGCACTTCCAAGGAGAGTTAACACCAGGTAGACGGTCGGCCATATATATAAACCAAATATATCAAAAGTATGTATCTTAATTAGTACCTTCATTAATTATGAATGGGCAAATAACTGAAGAGACGAAAGATGCGATCGGGGCAAAACTTAGAAAGATAGACTATTCATTCATTCGAATGGTATAAGAATGTAGAGTGTTCCGTATAGAGGTGGGTCCTAATTACAGTATCATGCCAAGTATAATGTGCCAGAGAACTTAGATTTAAGCGCACATGGAGCCAGCAGCTTAAATAGCATCGGTCGCTAGCTGGACCGCACCTTTGTTCTCCAACTTATTAGCTAGTCGCAGGCAAAAACACGTTAATATTTTTGCTTCGTTAGTTCGTTACACACTATTAAAAGTTACGGAGTTAACGTTTTCTTCTAATGTTCCTGCTAATGAAACAAATTCTATAAAACCGCATAACTGTATACATATCATTATAAAACATACCGACGAATTGAGAACCTCCTCCTTTTTTTTGAAGTCGGTGCGACACTTAATATTTTTGCATTATATATAATTATTCCATCGAAAGATATCGTTGATTCTTTCAAAATTTTAATTAAATACTACTTACCTGAAGTTGTTTTAAAATAAAGACGTCTAAGGACAGTATTTTGACTCCAGATATAAGACGATGATGGCCTGGGAACTTGGAGTTGAAAGTAGTGTCATTATTATGTGGTGTCAGTTTAATGTTTTCACTTACCTCGTTCCCATGTAATAGATTCTATAGGGTATCCGGCTACCGGACATTTGATGTTCAAATCGCTGCCGGCCACTGCTGTAACTTTCGGCATTTCTCGAATGTATGGAAGTCCATACACATTTACTCTTGCTGCGTGTATGGCTTTTCCTGCCGTGTTAGATGCTACACAAGCATATTCTCCGCCATCTTGTTCAGTAACCCGACTGATGTTAAGATGGCTGACCACGTCGTCTTGAAGTGTGACGTGTTGGCCCACGACAAACCTGTTTGAGGGAAAATAGTAATATTTTATTTACTTAATTAGTAATTAATTAATAATAATAAAAAAATCTTTATTTCAGACAGAGTCCATCCACAGTCAGTGTTAGAAATAATGTTCTTAAAACTATGTTAGTAATTGATTAATTAATTATTCAATTGCAGTTTTTAGAAGATTGAAATTATTGAAATCTGTTACCTTGAATTCGTAGGTATAGGAAACCCGTCTAGTAACCAGGTGAATTGAGGAGGAGGGTGACCCATAGCTACGCATTTGAGAGACACGCTGGGCCCTGGTTGAAGAGTTTGCTCGGAGAACCAGTAAACCAGCTCCGGTTTAGACTCTGAGAACAAAATAGTTATAGGTATGATTTTCATTCTTGGAAACTAAGACCATTGGTTAGTTGGACAAATGTATAATACAATTAATTCAAATGAAATTTTCAGTATCACGTATTTTTGTTTTACCGAAAACTGGTCTTATAAATTGCTGCTAGAGAGAAATACCAGTGATTAGAAAAAAATCTGATATAAATGATATTCAACAATGGAACAGAACATAAAACGTTTACCGAAGAATTCTTGCTTATTAAAATGAAAACTATTCTCCGCTCAGATCCAAGTCCATAAACCCATTTTATTATAAACGAAAGGAGGATATTCCGAGCAGGATCCGTTTTAATTTGCGTATCTGCTAAGCTGTATAAGCAGTAAAGGTCCATCTATAGAAACAGTCGGACGCAAATCCAAGCGAAAGGGCTGCGGGCACGACTTCGTACTTACCATGATTTTTTCAGCTCAAATCAAATACGAAATATTATTAGGATTTAATAAAGTAGGTTTGAGAGAAGTAAAAGAAAAAATATAAGTCTAAATGTAACATTTTTTCTAGAATAAAATGGTCAATTTTCGCTTTCTTTCATGAATAAAATCAAGACTATTTATGTTACAATAATAATAAAAATATATTTGAGATCCTCATAACGAGCCCTTTCATTTGATATATAACACCGTAAGGTATGCAAAACTTTTTTTTTTAATTCCTAAGCTGTTTCGCGAAAATGGCTCTTATGAAAAAAAAAAAAAATATTTTGCACATCTGTGTTTGGGTAACAGGATTACGCCATCCTACCAAACTTCATCTGTTTTGGTCTAATAGGTTCCGAGAAAATTGGCTGTGACAGACGGACGGACAGACAGACAGACGCACGAGTGATCCTATAAGAGTTCCGTTTTAACATTTTTGTACGGAACCCTAAAAACATTGAATTTGCAACAGTTTTTTTTCGAACAGGCTGGAACTAAAGTATTATAATATATATTATAAAAATAAATTATAAAATTTGTAAGTGCTATTTTTAACTATATGGAGTAAGACACTCAGATAGACACTCAGATAATATACAAATGTGTTTTAAAAATAAATCATAGAATTACTGTTTTTTTTTCTAAAGGTGGAATGTATAAAATGAGGCAATAAAGCGTAACAAGATTAAATTTGTCTAGTTGCCCCTCGGGCCAGATACATCCGAGGCCGGGAAAATGTAATAATGTAGGCTCTTCATTAGGGACGTTAGATTGCTATACTTTGCAAAATGTAGAGCTACGGATCGTTTTGATATCTGTCAAAACCTGGAAATACTTTTTTTTTCTATTTCGAAATAATTGGCATTGAGAGAATTCTTTTGTGTATGATCATTATGTTATGTATATTATAATTATGCCGTAGACATTTTCTTTATTTATTTTTTTGATTAAGCTTCATTGATAGAGAATGCTTGAACATTAAGTCCGCCCTTTGTACCATTAATGGTAATAATAAAGTTTAAAAAGAAATATATATTCCAAACGATTTTGCCAAAAAACCAAACCAAAATACTTTATCATAAGTCACGAGGTCAAACAACTGATACAACCTAGCTCCTCTTTTAAGCCTAGAACACTATAATTGTAGCATTGGGATCTAAAGACCACATCATATCAGGGGGCTTAGCCAAAGTCACAATTTCAAAACGCCACCAAATGTCGACTACCTAGAACAAAATATATGGAATTGTCTAAACGAAGTGATAAATTTTATCTCAATTTCTTATACACATAGATTAAAAAATTTGCTTCGGTAGAGAGACCGCGCGCGATTCCAAATTCTTTGCATATACATTTAGTTTAGTTTTTACATTATATTTAGTTCTTGTCGTCATTCCTTAGCGTTTTGAAACTGTGACGTTGCTTGGCTAAGCCCCTAGGCTAGATTTAAGTCGCCCTGGATATGTGGAAATCCAAAGAGCAGTTGGTAAGTGAACAATTTTTACATAGGTACACTTAAAAAAGCTCAGAAAATATTTAAATGAAGTATCATACATAACAACTTGTTTTGCAGCTTTTGTTCCACCACTTTCAACTACCACTGAGATTGCTCTAAACATTTACAATGCAATTCAGTTTTTGCATAAAATATGAGTTTTCTCAAATTGTTTCTGAACTTTACTGCCATCTTAAGGCAAAGTGCTTTGAGTTTAGTTGTTTATTTGAGTAAGCACTCTGCTAGCTTGCAAGTCAAGAGCATGTCCGCACTTAATTTTGAAATTTTAAGAAACACTTACAAAGAAGATGGCGCTGTTGAGTGCACGGTGATATATTCATACTTTAATAACAAAACAAAGTTGATAAGTATTGCCGTAGACTAAGGTATTAAAAAGTTTTTTTTTTTTTGTATAATATATATTTGGAATCTACATTAGTACACGAGATGGTTATAGGTATTCTTGTTATGTGGAATTTTTCTAAGCTGGACTATTTCAAGCTGAAACATATAAAATTTTATACTCTCTAGAAATACGTATTTAATTAGTAGGCTTTTCTAAGACTGACCCCTCTTATGTCGATAAGTAATCCTATAAATAAATCACTTGACTTGTTTGTAAGGTAGTCAATACATAGATTTATTGATACTGCCAATTCACTTAGCGTATCACCCAGTTTCCATTATTCTCAGTGCACGCCCGTCTAGTGTTCCACTGTAATGGATATCTCTAGATATATTTATCTCTATATATCACAAAGAATGATGGCGGAATTTGTACGAATAAAAAATTAAATATAGATAACTTAAAATAAATCGCATTAGTAAGAATACTTCACTAGTAACATTTTTACCACCTCAAAAAAAATTTAAACCCCGGGGTTATTTTAATATTCCATTTTAAAGTCGACCTTTAGTTTCGTTTTCATTCGCCATTTTTAACGCAACTGAAACAATATGTCACCTTGACAGTTGTTAGCATTGTCAAAGCGATATTGACAGTTCATTATGGTAGGTTAGATTCATCGATTTAGTACCTGGGTGGTATACCATCTCTTAAAACCATGCAAGATCCAGTGAGTGAATGAGATGTCGCCTTACATGATGTATTGCGCTGTCCCGCTTTCTCACTGGATCTTGCGTGTTTTTAAGAGATGGTAATTAAGCCACCGGGGGGGGTTACCATCAACTTTTTAAGTAGCAGGCTCACTATCAAATGGTTTACTACCATCTCTTAAAACCATACAAGAACGAGTGAGTAGGCGAGACAGAGTGACACAGTAAGACGTCATCTCCTTTCATCATGTATTACGCTTTAAGAGATGGTGCCTACTACCATCTCCAATAACCATGCAAGAACGACTGAGTAAGGGAGATGTCGCCTTACATCATGTATTGCGCTGTCTCACTTACTCACTGGATCTTGCATGGTTTTAAGAGACTGTATATAGTAACCCCCCTGGGGGCTTACTACCATCTCTTAAAACCATGCAAGAACGATTGAGTAAGAGAGATGTCGCCTTAATCACTGGATCTTGCATGGTTTTAAGAGATGGTGGTAGGCACCCTGGAATGTGTTTCTGAGCCACACAATTTATGTAACAAATGCCCTTATTTTTTGTATATCTTTCGTACAAATTCTACTACTTAAAATGAATATTTTTCTGAATACAATAAATAAATAATTTCACTGTTAGTTTGGTGTAAGATTTTGCTTGGCGTCGAATTGGCCAAACAAAGAAAAAATTGCCACGATGACAGAGACAAAAATATAAAAAATATCGTTGGTCCTTTTCTTACTCATGGACTTCCTTATTTCGCCATCTCACTTTTTCACCAAGTAAAAATTAATTGCTTAATCACAGGTACAACTACTTAATCTATGACCCTAACCTACCATAATGAACTATCAATACCGTTTTGACAATGCTAACAACTGTCAGGATGACATAATGTTTCAGTTGCGACAATAATGGCGAATGAAAACGAAGCTAAAGGTCGACTTTAAAAAAATTTATATATTAAAAAAACCCCGGGGTTTAAAAATTTTTTGTGGTGGTAAACATGTTACTAGTTATGCATTCTTACTAATTCGATTTATTTTATGTTATCTGTATTTCAATTTTTTATTCGTACAAACAATGTATGGAGTTTCGCCATGACTCTTTTACCTTATGCCAACATCTTAGCGTTAGCCCAGTTGTATCCTAAGTTAGGCTTCGGAGATGGGGGTTGAGCGTGATTTTTCCCCTTTCATCCGGCGACTAAGTATTAGATAAAATAACATTTAGTTAATAAGGTTATTTTTTATAGTAGCTTTAAATAATCCAGTGCTGGGCAAACAGGATAATATTTTTTTAAATTTAGCCGATTATAAAATTTGTTATAATTCAATTTTTTTATGATTATTGAGTTTGTGCCTAATCAAAAACTAGATAATGCATGAAAATAGTAAATAAGCTTAGTAAATGGGCATTCACCATAGATTAAAGAATTTGCCTGCGCGATCCCGAGTTCTTTGGCATTCAGATCACTTAAAAAAATATATTTTAGTGACAAATTTTACACCCAATGAGAAATCTAAGAATAACCTAACATAAATTATAATCATACATAAGAATTATATATTTGTTTTGTTTTGTAAAACGAATGCGTAAGAAAAATAAATAACCACGTGTTATGTATGTGAATATTGCGTCATCCATATAACAAACCCGTAATATAATGTGCCGATAGCAGCAATGCTACTTCACTAAGTATTTTTTGTGAACGCCGCCGTCTCCGCGCCGCGCCGCATGACATCATCACAGCTGCGCATGCGCAGACAGTTGCTATCTACGTCCAATAGATGTCACTGTAATATTTATTTTACTGCTACTTCGCGCTGTAGAGATTGTTTCGCTCAGAATGACCTCTCTGGCATGATCAGCACACGGCAAGACCTTACTTCATAGGATCATTTCTATAGTAAGCTCTTCGCATAGACGCTCGCAATATGCGGGGCCACACTAACCATGATGAGGAGACGTGGCGCGGTGTCCTGAGCGTGAGGCGGGCGGTGGTAGTTTACCACCAGCCCTCGATGATCGTTCGCTCCCTTTAGGGGGAGAGTGGGATACCGTCGCTTTCTGAGTGGTTAGTTTTTGAAACCCTTATAAACCATAAATAAAGCTAAATATCTTATAAATAACGACATTAATAATAATTTAAAATAAAATAAGTTAGAAAAAATACATGTATATGTATTGAATAATTTTTGGGAGATCATAACAAACAAATCATATATTTTTTTATTAATTTCATTAGGTAGCTAGCAGCAATAAACTACTTTTCTAAAATTTAATAAATTGTTCTGGACTCTACCTAACTATTTATAAAAAAAAAAACCAGCAGAATATAACAATTTTCAGTGCAGCAAATCTTATTTTCACTCCCTCACTATCATAATCATCATTCCCTACGGAAAAACGGAATTTCATCTGACTAATAACATTATTCGGGTTAAATTTAGCATTTTGAGGGCGAACCTTCAATGAGAGGTCCCTTGAAGGAATTTATCTATTACAGTCAATGACAGTTCTCAGTAATTTGGTGGAATTGGCGTCTGCTTCAATTTTGTTAGTAAGTAATTCCTTCGGTTCTTCGAATATCATTTGGAAAAGAGAAAATAACTAAATAATTTATTTCATCGACTGCAATCAGTTTCACTTTGTTACAAATAATATTGAATTTCTCAAACTCTTCACTGTATCAAATTAATGCATGATAGGTTAAACCCGTAGACGCAATAGTTTTTCAATTGCTTGTCGGTCACCGGTGTGACGCTAGACGTTCAAGTAACTAAAAAATTTGGCAACTTTTTCCTTTGTGACTAATAAATAGGTGAGGCCTGGCGGTTGAGTCAGATCTACAGATTTAAATCAGATCAGGATAAAAGCTAGTTATAGTCGATAGTTATTTAGGTAATTTGTTTCCTAACAAGGAGCTGTAGCAAAATTGCTTTTCTATAATAAAAATAAATGTAAATTGTGCTTGTGTTGTATGCAGATGAGAGTGTGGGTTCAATAATACCGGAGATAGAACTTCGCCTTGTTGCTCGGAAACTATGCAAAGGAAGCTGTATTGATTATTTTATAGCAAAGTCTGGGATTGTTCCGGGCCGTTTATGGATATGAACATACACAGACATACCTAAACAGGTATATTTAGGATTAATTAGAAATTCTTAATTTAGAGTCGATAGTAGCTAAAATAATCGTTTTCCTTAAATATGATCTAAGCCGTTTTCATACAAATTAAATTAATGGCAAATAAATAAATATCAAATGTTTTATATGATTTAAGTAATGTTGTCTCGTTCTTTAAACTTTAGTTCAAAAGAGAGATGAGACCCTTATTAAATAATATGAAACAAGACTTTTTGGCTTAAAGATTACTTATTCAAAATCTAAGATTTAGATGTAAGATTCATTTTATTTAAAAAAACTACTATAATAGTTTGTTAATACACATATTGTTATGGAATTCGTAAACATAAGTAGCGAAAAGAAAATCATTCACCCCCGTTAGCCAGACCCTCGGAACAAATGAGGCTTGTTAACAGAAGGTCAGCCACTTGTATAATTTATTGAGTCAGCTGGCTTCCTACACGGCCATTCAGCTCTTTAAACAAGGTTCAAAAATTATAATGAAGTTTCAGATTTCACTGAGTTTCAGGAACAAAAGCTCCTTTATGATTTATGATTCAACTGGAATATATTGTTATACATTTTCAATTTCTAATATGTCTCTACCGACAATAACCATTTGAAAAAAATTGGTAAAATATATTTAAAGTTTATAATTAGTAAGATTTATTGGAAATAAAGGTAAATACAGACAGAGTAATATTTTTACTGATAATTTCGGCGCAGTAATAAGTGGTTGTATGCAACCAGCCTTACTTACTGAACCCCTGAAGAGCGGCGACACCAAATAGCGGGGAACGAATTTATAATGAAACAAAGCGGCTTATACTCCACCATGGTAGGAAGAAAAATGAGTCTTACCAGCATAAAGATAGGATCTTAATTGGGAAATTCACGCGGTGGTCTTTAAAGTCTGTTGATGCGCCCGCGGCAGCCGTGCCTCCGTCACTGAAACTCTTTGTTTGAAGTGAAGAGCTGACTCTAATAGCTTGCAGCAGATCCGAGCTTAAAAATGCACTTTTAAATATTTTATGACGATGCAGGGGATGGAAAAGATGGTAAATATTTAATACACATACGCGGTAACAGGTTATAGTGGCCTCACTATTAAAAATAATTGAAAAATAGAAGATTAAATATGTAAAATTGATTAAGTTGGTTCAAGCGATGGTCGAAACGAGTATAGCCCGAAACCAAATTTTATTTCATAATAATACTAGCGACCCGCCCCGGCTTCGGATGGGCGTAAAAACCTTCCTCTTGAATCACTCTATCTATTAAAAAAAATGCATCAAAATCCGTTACGCAGTTTTAAAGATTAGCATAGTACATAGGGATAAAGGGACAGAGAAAGCGACCTTGTTTTATACTATGTCCTAGTGATATTGCGTCCAACAATGTTTTTCAAGCTCTTCAGTAAGCTTGCCAATAACATGATTTAAAACATTATAATTTGTTGCATGCGCTTTATGCATTTTGGTTATTTTTATTATGATAAGACCTTCTAGACCATTCAAACACGGCCTACGTCAGTTGACAGGAATGATTTTTGTTAGTTGTTATGATTTTCTCATTTACAAATCATAAAACTAAAAATCAATGTCTGAAAATCTATACCAATAGTAAGACAGATGTTTGTTTCCCATTTACGCTCTAACGGTTTGACGGAATTAACTGGAATTTGGCAGATGCATAGAATATTATCTGTTTTATTTACATCTTTCACCCACAATTCCCACGGGCGCGAAGTTCCAGACTAAAACTTAATACATTTTCCTTTAACTAAGCCGAAGTTCCGAAGTTGTAACGTGTCTCAGTATATTTTACACTATCCAGATGAGAATACGATAACCAACTACGTATATATAAACGGGCACGACAGGTCCGCAAGTTTTCCACTTATAGTTCACGTCACCGGCATATAAACAGAGGTAACTGAGTTTGGACAGTGAGCTACGGCTTTTGTTTCCTAGATATCGGAGATATATTGTATTTGTAAACAGGAGATAATAAATTACACTGACAGAAAACTGTTCTCTTTATTCTAAAATAGCGACCCGCTTCGGCTTCGCATGGGCATAAAAACCTTCCTCTTGATTCACTCTATCTATTAAAAAAAATGCATCGAAATCCGTAGCGTAGTTTTAAAGATTTAAGCATACATAGGGATATAGGGACAGAAAAAGCGACTTTTTTATACTATGTAGTGATGGTGAAGCAACCAACCAACCAACCAATTGATGGTTGAACCTTTCATAATATAATGTTCCTCAGTATCATGCTCATGCAGTCCTTCTTCATAATAAATGCTGAATTTTTGGTATACCATCTACTTATTGTGTGTATGTTACCTAGCGCCGATTTTTTTGTTGTAATTCTAATTTTCGTTAAGCTTTTTATTTTTAGTTCTATCATTTTTAGTTCAACCCTCTTGAGTAGGCACTAAATTAAGAATCTCATTTCGTTAAAGGCTTAACGAAATGAGATTCTTAATTTAACACATTGCGCACGGTACCCTAAAAATACATAATAATAACTGAATAAATTAATAAATGATTGCGTAAGTTTGATACCATATAGAGAATTTGTTTTAACATAAGGAAATGCTATGAATAACTCCAGTTTTACAACTTGCGACAGAATTTCATATGACGTGGGCATTGATCAAAAATTCTACGGAGTAATAGTAGAATTTACTCCACAAGTTTTATTCAACTTTAGTTTAAGTACCTTCTACTGAAGAGCAGGATTGTCGACCTACTGAGAGCTCTTCTAAAAGGAGTATGTTAAGCCGTATTTACATGTAAGGTTACCTTTAACATAGCACATCTTGAACTCTATTTCGTTACTTATAAGGATTCAAATTCTGCCTAGGTAATGTAAGGCAGTGATGTCCCTAAAGTTGTAAGCTCCTGATACTGTTGTATTACAAATAAGTAGAGGATCGTGGAATATATTGTGACTTTGTAAGGCTACTTATTTCGTACTGAGGTATTATTTGAGAGAATTAAAATGTTTAATTTTCCTACATTCCTAAGCATATTCTTCCCTGTTATCAAGTTTACTGCACCTTAATATCTAATTTTCATCACATTACAAAGTTAAATAAAACTTGTTTCAGATTTGCTGAATCTTAAGGGGTTTTTAAAATATATTAATATTTTAAATGTAATGTTTTGTTAATTAAAAATGAGCATTAAAAGGTAAATTTCTTGGCCAATAGTACCTTTATCTGATTTTCAAACAACACAGGAGTGAGTACTTTTAATCTGTAGATCTTAGAACTTATAGCAAAAGTACAGGTGTGCGCTAAAAGACTATCGCAGTAAGAAATATAAAAGCACAACAAACCCCTTCAGCCGACAATAATGTCACTTCCGCAGACACACAACTCAAGTCACTTTAACAAGAAATTTGAATTCACAGGCATTGCTAGCAATATAGCTACGGAGTACACATATGTATATATATGTGTATAATCTGAGTACATACCTCTCGTTCCTGTGAAATTCCAGTCGGTGTCGTGTGTGTGGGAGCTTCGAGCGTAAGGAGCACGCCTGGAGCGGTTCGCCACAGCCCGTGGCCGGCCTTCGGTCACTGCAAATATAAACCCCTTTAGAAATCTTCGTCTTGAATGGCCCCACAAAAGAAATACACTCAGAACCACGTCTGAGAGAGCCTCTATGGAAATGCTCGCTACTTTGTATTGTCGAGACTTTCTTGGATACGAACAGAGCAGGTGCAAAATGACAGAGGTTTTGTTACAGTACTTTTTTTTGAGGCGAATGTATTAAGAGACGCAGGGATAAAATGTACGATTTTAATAACGTTTTTATTGATTTTATCAATTTTGATGTTGCCTTTACTCAAACTACATTTTCGTTAATATCATTTTGTACCAAAATTTAATAACTCAATTTATATAAATTCATACTGACCGTATTCGTACTGAAATAACTTTTATGCTTGGGATTGTTATTATTCTGTGTAAAATTTTTGTATACAAAGACTAATAAAAAGGCGACAATATAATTTACAAAATGTCTAAACTTATAACCCTTTAGGCCTTGCTGTATTTGGGTGAAAAAAAAAATACTTACTGTTATTTATAATATATTCTCCAATTCCATAAGTTTGAACTTTGGAATTACTTCCAAAACATTGGTAAAATCCCTG
This sequence comes from Apomyelois bistriatella, assembly GCA_947044815.1. Classification (NCBI taxonomy): domain Eukaryota; kingdom Metazoa; phylum Arthropoda; class Insecta; order Lepidoptera; family Pyralidae; genus Apomyelois; species Apomyelois bistriatella. The sequence goes on from OX345705.1 coordinate 5,357,360, forward strand.
ATCTTCTCTTAGCGTGTTCTTGATATGTAATCTTAATCCGTCTATTGATATTTTAATTCTTTCATTAGATTTTAATATTTTAGCATCGTGTACCCAATAGACTATTCCAATTGGATATCCAGAAATTTTGCACTCAAAAGCGATGCTTGAATTTATTTTTGTTCGTAACACCTCAGGCTTGATTCGGATGGAGATTGGATCTGAAATATATTACACGTTAGAAATTGTTTTGCTGAGTGAAATAAAAGTTGAATAGTTATAAGGATGTAGTGGTTTTAGGTGTTCAATTTTCTAAGGCAGTACCGATGCCGGTTTGACTTGTTTCAGGCTAACTATGCGTTGTATACTTATTATGGAATTTATTTTTCTTGGTTAACACGTTGGCGGACACACGATTGCTATAGCAGTTATAACAATTAAACTTCTATTGTGTTTTTAAAAACGTCCGCGAACGCGTTAAGCATAAAGGTATTTTTTATTTGATATTTTACATTTGTCTACCTGTTCCTGAGGTTTATAAGCTTTATTTTGCATAAAATAGCCTATGCCAATTCTTAACATAAATATTTTATCATAAGTATTATTTGTGGTATAGCCAACTAGATCTAAATTGTGATTTTTTATATAGAACACGAAAACTGGCGCTACACAGAATGAAAACAATAAAATATCCTATGTAGAAAAAGACGTATTCTTGTTACGTTCATATTTTATTACACAAATCCGAAGCAGATTTCGCAAAGAAAGAAAAACGGATTGTTCTGTCGACCTTATTACCGGTACGTGATCTTATTCACTACAACGTGTGTGTCGTGACATTTTCTACTGTAAGCATTCTCGTTCTTTTCAATTAAGTATATTTACACTAGCACTGCCCATAATAGGTTCCCCGCCCTGTGATATAAATCTACTATAGTATCTAGATCATTTAAGAAGAAAAATTGGGAAATCATAATTATGCTGTGATGTCACATTTTCTGAAACTATTCCAAAGATTTTTAGTAAACAAATAGTCTTTGGTGGTTATATCAATTAACTATAGTAACAGTGTCTTCTTATATATCTAAGTTACTGTTTTGTTAATCAGTACATACCTCAGGGTTTTCCCTAACAAATACATGGCATCAAGAGAATCCAGTGATGTTAGATCTATTACTTTTCCGGATATCCGGCCGTATTAAAAATATATAATTATAATCACTAGGCTTGCGAAAAAAAAACAACAATTTGCACATTCGAGCAACACTACAATAACGGTAATGAGACCGTATTGCTTGAAGGTGGGTACACTCGAATAAGACTACAACTGTAACTTACTTGCAAGAAAAATAATAAAAAACAGTTTTCCCCATATGCGACGTATCACTTACCTATGACATTGAGGCTGAAGTGAACTGACTCTCCACCAGCAGTGTTATTGAGCCAGCACACGAATCTCCCAGAGTCTTCTCTTCTCACTCCCTGTATGCTGAGAAGGCCGCCTCCAAGCAGACTGGCCCGCTGCCAAAGAGAAGTTTTCTCTATGGGAATAAGTTCTTCGTGCCGATCTCGAAACCATCTGTAAGAAAACTTCTGGACTGTAAAAATTGCTAGGGTATAATTTCACTAGTAAAAAATTGAGTGGGCTGTTGGATCGGCAAAATTCAAATTGAACCTTGCGAGACCGAATTGTTGCGAGTTTGTCGTACTCAGTAATCGTTTTAGGCGTCCTTGTATATACTAATTATAAGGATAATTTTAAAAGCAACTCCTCTTTTATGCAATTTATTCTTTAAAGTAAATTTTTGACAGATGGGTCTCAATAATAGGGACGCGTTTTTACACTTTGTGCACAGAACTTTTAATACTAACCCGCGTAGTATTTTTCTCTCATTACCCAATTGTATCCAAAGTTCTATGCTCTTATGCTACTTCGCTATAACATATTTTAAACTTTTCTTTTATAAGTACTATGGAAGCCAGCAAACATCTAAATTAGATATACGTAGACGATCCGTATTCAATACACAACAGCAATCTCAGTAATGGGATACACATTAACGTCATCATTAGTCCGGGAGGCAGGCACGTAGAATACACATTTGGTTTAGATGCTAATGCAATTACACACGTAAATAAGCAAGGAGGTATCCATCCGATGGCAAATTTTGTTTTAGGACTGATTGCAGATTAAACCTTGATCGATAAATTTCTAGTAGAACAAATAAAGCAAAAAGTTGGAGTCGTATCATATCAGGATGTAAAAGGCTAGCGGAAGATAGACATCTGGAACCTCCACAGACAAGAACACCAGCTCTTAAATTATAGATAGAGATAAATTAGATAGATAGGATAAATATGTACTCATTATATCGCATCGTAGATTCGTCGATGACTTTTATTATCAATTTTGTTTCAAGCTGTGTTATTAATGACAAACCTTAATATAATTATAACAGGGAAGTTAGTTAGTTGAGACTGTATTCGTGAGGTACATTATGTTGTCTTATTAGAAATCTTAGGGAGGGAACTTGGGAATCCGTTAACAGATTTTAAGAGAATCCTCCTCATTTGATACTCGGTATGCCTGCTAACGGTCGAGGCTCTGGTATTGTTTTATTCTTCTTCAGAAACGTAAGAAATTACTTAGTCACTTCCTTAAAAAAATAATATCAATATAGGATATGAATGTTGTATGAATACTTGAAAATGTGAAAAAAGACATATGAAATGCAACCGGGATAACGTTTAGATGAAGATGAATAATACATAACCGCGCGATGTCGCGGCGGGTCACGAGACAATAATGAAATATCAATAGCGTGGCTGAATTCAGACAGTTCAAGGTATCATTTAGTATTCACACCAATTATTCATCAGGCCAGCTCCATCTGTATGCTGTCGGATTAGACTCAATCAATTTTATTGTTTTGCTTCTTTGCTAAACCAATCATTGAAATAAAGTTTAAGTAACATACCTCTGTCGATAAACATATTTTTCAATGGAAACCACTTCTGCATAAAACAAACATATTATAAAATACAACTATAAACTCTGTAGAGCTCTTTATCAGACTAATAAAATAGCCATTCATTTCTCAACTTAGACAACTTAGGGGGCATTGGGCATTACCAGAGGGCATTACATATTCGCAGAAAAATATATAAGATAAGAAACAAAGTAACGTTTACCAAATAAAATTACTAAAATTACTGTATACGCTTATTCATAAAAATAAGCGTATACTGCATAGTTGTTTGTGAATTGAAATTAATCCAGACTATTACTGCAAAAATAGAAAACCGTCATCTAAAAAATTTCAAGAATGCTCTATGCAAGAAGAATCAATGCCTAGTTCGATATTCAGTTAACCTGATACAGTCAGTTTTCTTAGAACAGCCTTTTAAGGTAGACATAATGTAGACTACGACTGCTAAATTCACGGAAATGAAAGGGTTGAGCGCTGCAAAATCTCCAATGTTCGTAAAGTTAGGTACCTCTTAGAAATACTTCTGAAAGGAGTTGAAATGCAGTGGGACATTTGCATTCTAAAAGGTTTCCTCTGACTATGACGGTATGAAACTTTACGCCGTGTTCAACTCCATTCGTAATTCCTTTCACAAAACACGAAATGCAATATGTTGAATTTCTAAAAAGAATTGTAATTTTTTATTCACGTTCAGCGCCATGTGATTTTCAGTTCTGCGTTGCAGTAAAAGATTATAAGGTGTTGTCCTCATGATCGACGGACTAACATTTGGCTAATAAACAGTGTGTTAGTTGTAGCGCACGTTAGAAGACAAACATAGAACAAAGTTTGCGGACGCAGTCTATGTTCCGTTTGTGTTGGCTACGTGACCAAGTTTAGGGATTTCCAGTCGGGCAGAGCCATAAATAATTGATTAATGCCTCGGTTCCGATCGGCATTTATCTTATTTTAGTAAATTATTGTTGAGATTTTAAGCTTAGGACCAGGATCCTTATAAAATTAATTATATTTGTGAAATGTTCAGAAAATGCCTTGTCAGCTTTCTTCTTTCGTAATTTATTAAAAAAGGAGACCTTGAATCATTATCTCAGCGTTTTCCCAGTTACATCCCAAGCCATATTCGGCTATATACCCAAGTTCTGGTTCGGTTTGGGCTAAGAGATGTCTTAACTTCAGAAACATATAGACTTGGCATTATTATTATGAGCAGTGAGGCGACTAAGTCTTATGACAATTCATAACGACTGAGTAATCAAGTATCGCGCAGTAAGTGATGTAAAGCGAAATTAATATTAATTGTTATAAGACGTCAAGGTAAACTCCCAGGCGCCTAACTGACGTCAACTTGTCTTGGAAATATTACTGTTGGGGGAATCCACCACCAGACGGTAAAGGTCCAAAGAAAATACCTCTGTTTATTCTTAAGAAGAAAGGGAGTCTATTCCTACGTCAGAAACCTCCATCTCATAAGAAGTAAAGAAATTATATTATGTAAGTAACGAAATCGAGAAACGTGACATAGATTTTCCGTAAAAGGAATACTTGGAAATCCCGGAACCGGAAACAGCCCGGAGGTGACCTGAACTTTTACGGACAATTTATTCCGAATGCCATATTGCGATTTTTGAGTAACAATACATTTTTCACCTACACATTGAGATTCGCTTAATTGCAAATCTATGTTTTCTTTCACATTTTTTATGCTTTGTGATTTTAAGATTTCTATATGCTTAGAATAATATTATATTACTTGAAATCCACTGATATGATGCAATTCAAAGTAGGTAGTTTACCAAGATAAAACCTGTATGAAACAAAAGGAGATTTCTTCATAAAGCAGCGTTCTAAAACGCAAAAGCGCGAAGTTTATTAAACTTTTCTATAATGTGCCGAATTCATAAGACATGCGCGCTCTGAAATGTTGGCACGCGAATAATGAAAATTCATCAAGGATATTTCCATAACACAGTGTATTATATTCATATACATTAAGACAGATACAACATAATGCAATATAACGGGGACTTCATCATTACTTTTCATTACATAACCATACAATGGGATTTTTAGGATAGTCGACCTATCATGTTGATTATTATAACCACTGGTTTCTCAAGCAAGCGCATTCCAAAAAGAAAATATACATGGATTCTGGTACTTGACAATGCATCATCAACAAAATCAGGAAGCTAATTTATGTCTGATTATTTATTGAGATATTGTCTTGATCTTGCCTAGCTTGTTGATTTGTATTTTTCTAATATAGGTACTTTCACTTCGGGTTCGGGTACCAGAGCCTTTTTTAGCAATTCTCATTCATTGTTTTATTTTTATCAATATGTACAGTACCAGGCTAGATTAGAAGATTCGGAATTTTAATCAGACTTCACAGAATTACAAAAATTGTATTTAAATCTCGTAAAGATCAAAACGGTTTCGCGCCAAAATAAAACGGCCAATTTGACCGTCACGTACACGGACGGATTAAATGTAAATTGAGATTTTTAGCACCCCCCAGGAGGGAGAGAATTAAGCGCGGAGGTAGAATTTAACTCTCTAATGCTGTGACTGTGATATGAATCGATAAATCTCAGTGGAAATTTGCTGGGATGAATGATGTATGCAATCGAAAGTAGCAATCGGAGATCTGAGGAAATAGCTCTCGTGTTATCCCAAAGGAAAACTAGCAGAACTAGAAAATTATGAAGAATATGTAGTATGAATTTCAGGACAGGTTTCTTTTCGCTTTTCTGGAATCCCAAATAGCATATCATTCATATATTTATCCATTTGTTCCTCTGTCTATAAGAAATATCTATTATTTTATTATATTTTTAAGTAGGTATATACAGTATATTTATTTTGAAGCCCAATACATATTAAATTTTTTAATTAAGTAGTTTCTTTATGGAAGGATTATAATCCTAAACACAGGCTAGATAAATTGGGTAGGTAGCATTGCATGCATACAAATCAATACATCGCCGGCCGGTAGTGTGATGATATATTGCGGTTGGCTTCAATATGATTGACGCGGGATGATGGTATTAACTTATCATACTAGTACAGTTGGCCAAACGTCAAACAACAGACAGCCTTATTGCTTTAATAAAAGTATTATTTTCCACTGAGCTTAGAAAATATGCTCATCTGTATTAGTTAAAAAGACACATTACCTCAACCACTCCACTTCTTACATGAAACGGTACAAATAATTATGTATTGAAGAGCTCAATTATTGTCATTTATATACGAATAGATAAAACATTATTTACAAATTTACATTAGCCCCAGGCAACCTTACCTACAGAAAGATTTCACAGTTGAATAAGCCTGTAAGATTGTTTATATTCCAATACTTCGAAAATCGGTTCAATAAATATGTGGCTAGAAAGTTAATCGAACGACAACTAATACTCGGCGAATATATTAAAAATCGTTTATACTTGAACTGAAACTATTACGCCTCGTTAACCTCATACCTCATACCCTGCCTTAGGTAAATAACCTCCATGCAGTTAAGCGCACATGCTTAGTCAAGTCGTCCCGTCGCGTATAATTCTTTTTATATATCTGGTCAGTGATTTTCTATTATATTTAGCATACGTGTTAGTAACGATAGCGCGGGTCAAGCTACGGTGAGTTCGCGGCCATGTTTGGATTGGTCGCAATTAGTGACATTTCTATCTTGAGCTCCTCCACAGAATCTATATAGGTACTTGGCTCCACCGTGCTTTGGAAGGCCGTTGGTCCCAGCGCGTTAGCGCTAGATGGCAGTCGTTAGGCTATGTCAGATTTCTTTAGGTAGTTGGCAGTGTTGACCACTAACACACCCCGATCATGTTATTTTTTGATCTGGTTTCCCTGTGTAAAAAGGATTACGGAGGTCAGACGACAGTCGTTGCTCCATTGTAGTAACCAGTACTGCCAAATCAGGACCACCATTGAAAGCGTACCCTGGGCTAAATGCCATTAGGAAACGCGCTCGTACAAAGCAATACTTTTTAAGATGCACCAGAGAAACAATAAGGGCGATACTTACTACGTTTTTGTTAATGGCAGGATTATTAAAACGTAGGAAAAGAAATGAAGTAAGTAACCAGATTTTCTATTATAATGAGATTAATTTTCTTAGCAGAATTGTATTTCCCAAATAGTTAATTATTCGCAGAACCGAATTAGTTCTTCTGTATACTCATTCATTAGTGCAAGTGGTTTGAGTAAATATTTCAGCAGTAGGAATTCATTTTTAGGCTTGGTTAACCTCCTTTTGGGGAATGAATTATATCAATAAGTACTACAAATAAATATGTAGATGGTCCGGCGGATAATAACATTTAAAATAGATAAGCAGACATCTGCATACCTAGTCTACGGTAACCACTTTTCATGAGTGAGCCGTAAACCTCTTTGCTTACTCAGTGGTCAAATATAATAAAAAAACAATAAGTACAAACAAAAAGAAACAAAGTCAAAGTGAACTATGAAAACCACGTTTTATGTTTTCTTGCGAAATCCTTAACAGCACAACTAGTGGATCAGTTTGGCCGGTCAGTTCGAAGATTTAGTTTTGAAATTACACCTTAGTGTATATGTAATACAGCACATGCCATTTACGTGCCTCACAAAGTACTATTATCTAGGGAATATATAAATTGCAGTGTATTCAGGCTCGTGACATTATCTGGGCGGGATGCGGTGGGCTGCATCCGAGGACTAAGCACATTAATTATTTACTTTGAAGATTCAGGACGTGGCCATTATTATAATTACATTGGTAAATTGCATAGGTAATATTACAATACCAAAGTCCAGCAAAGCTTAGGTGAATTAGTCATAGTCAGCCTGACTGACTCTGACTAATTCGCCCTGGCATTTTTATTATAGAAAACTGACATAGTACGGTACGAGTAATTTATAACCCTAATATAGTACAAGGCATCTAATTCCCTAACTCTAAAAGTTGTTCGGACGTTTTGGCTGTTTTTAACAATTGCTTATTTGTGGTTTGATGGCGGTTGAAACTTTTTTAATTGTAAAAAAGATAAGCATGATTATAAATATCACCTGTAACTGGGCACCGGCCAAGCGTGAGCCGCGCATGGAAACCGGACGTCTTGTCCGGCCTGCACCCGGCGAGACCGTGCTTCGACCGCTACCCGCGGTCTGACACCACCTTTAGGTTCTGTCACTATTATGTGACCTGGGAAAAAAGGAATAGTAAAGATGTAATATACACAAAAATACTTATATTTATCTTTATTTATATTTTCGCAATTACGTATAATATAGATTAATTTATTTATTTCGAATTTAGCAAGTACATTGGGTCAACAATTTATACTTGTATGTGTGTAGAAACTATTGAGTAGAACAAAGGCTTAAGTCTAAAAGTAAAAAATCTAAATCCATACTAATATTATAAATGCGAAAGTCTGTCTGTCTGTCTGTCACCTCTTCACGGCTAAACTGCGGGACCGATTGTGATGAAATTTGGTAGGGATGTAGTTAACGACCTAAGGTCAAACATAGGCTAGTTTTGGCGCGATATAACCGAGTCCCACGCGGGGCGAAGCCGCGGGGAACAGCTAGTAATATATATGTAAGTATTTGTCGAGCTCTAAACAGAAACCAGAGTGTTTGTACGACATTGAAAATTAACTTTTTTAATGTTTTTCGTTAATATGATGATGATGCCATTATTCCATACTTAAGTTACATTCTTACGTAACTTAATGCCACTTGGGCAGTGGCGTGCAATACACTATATTTTACATTGCTGGCTTTTTATGTACCTAGGTCTAACCTAAAATAGTTAAATATAAGTTTACTTATTTACTCTCAAAACAAAGCAAATAGTTAAAAATTTTGTTAGCTCTGTAAAAAATAAATTAGTGCATCCCACGCCATTATATTCGCAGAGCAATTAAAGTTTTCTGTAGAAAAAATATACCTATAGTAGAATATGCGGTAAGGATTTAAGCAAAGAGAAACTTTGTGAAGCTCGACATTGTGCACACACAAACTTACCAAGTGCATTAGAGCAGGTAAAAAGGCATAAAAGTTTAACATTGAAAGTACTGTACTTACCAAAACAGTTTTTAATTTTCTAATACTTTGCTAATAACTGGCTAAACTTTACTTTGGTATCTAGTGGTTTAAATATAATATTTTGGAGGGGAAAGGAGCATCCTTATCATCATGCTTAAGCATATAGTTTATATGTTGCACTTGTACCCATATTGACATTTTCTTCTGTAAGTCGTTGAGATTCGAGTTATTCTTCGACGCTCTTATTTTGTTTTAAAACAAAATACCTTAAAAATAGCAAACTTACCGAAATACTGACTGGAGTACAAATTTCTGGTGATCCGGTCACGAACCACGCACCGGAAAGAGTTATACCGGTCCTCTGGACTCACATCGCTGATGTATAGCGACCCATCGTCAAGATATTGGTATTTTGAACCTAATGTAAAAGATAATTAAATATGATTAATATACTTTATTCTTTAACACTATGGAGTGGAGACACTAAAAATGGATCAATAAATGATGCATCGATTTTTCTTTGTTATTTTCAAGCCACAGTGACTTAGCCGAAGTAGTTATTTACGATTTTTTTGTCTTTTTATCGACGACTCATCGCAATCATGACTGATAAATTATTGCAAAGATTAATTATAGAAAATATTATAATAATACCAAACACAAAAATAAATACCATATACTTATAATAATGGACAATTCTGGTGAAGCCTAATATTTAAAAACATATATGTGATGGGCAATATCAACAGAATTCTTAAAATATACAATAAGCAAACCACGCATCAAAAAGGCCATTTATGATTCGTTTAACGCCACGGATTTTCCTCAGGCGAAATGAGATTTGTGATGAAAATGTAATTGCCTGCGTCGCGCCTTAGTTGACAAGTGTTTTGATGAGTTTCGCGAAAATATTTTACATACTTATATGGCTTCGTTGCGATGACGCCACAAGACTTATATGTAAATGGTTTTGTAAAGGTACCATTGGAGTTCGCATATTCACATAGGTACACGCTATGATATTCCTACTCGCTACGATGATCGTGGTGGTGGTATCTCGAGGTTTCTCGCATCCTCTTTACTTTTTCTAATTTTCCTCATCATACAAGTCCAAAGAAGGTACTCAAAAATCAAGTTAGCTATATGATTGTTTGCCTATTTTATTAGTACAACAATACTCATTCGAAGATCTACGTAGCATAATGATAAAAACACTAGTCCGCTAATGGGATGGTTCTGGGTTTGGTACGCAGTCAAGGCAAGTACGTATACTATTTTTTCCGATTGTGCTGGTTCTTAGGTGATTGTTTTTGTGTAGTTGTTGAACAGTTTAGCATCGTTGATTCAGTTTCTGAATGAATGAATGAAACGAATAAAGCGAAAGAAGTAAATTAAATCTATTTATTTACAAGAAACATGGAATAATATACGATGTTAAATAAGTTAATTTGATATCTGCATGTTTCGCCAATGGCCAATAGTATGGCATGTAAATATAACGATATTACATTATACACACTCGTAAATATAAGTTAGTGACTTGACTCTCACTAACTGACTATATTCTATTCAGATTCAATATTTTTATCTTAGAATAAAAGTTTTAAACTTTCTTTGGGGCTATTTCTTTGTGATATTAAATTTTTTTTACTTACCTAAATATTTGAGCACACTGATCTCATCATCAGTGTACCAGTCTGTCCCGTCCACCCTGTCTGTGCAGTGTGCAGGCACGACACAGCGGAGAACTGCAGAGTTTCCTGCTATCACGTACTCATCAGGCACATGGATATCCCAGGGGTTATTTACAACTGTAAAGAAATAATATCAGATAAAATCATCATTTACGGAAATTTCTCAAAGTTTTTTTATCCATATAAATGGTGAGTAAGATCCATAGAGATATCCAATACTTTTTGCTCCTTCAAAAATTTAAATATTTTGTGCTTTAGAATCCGAGGTTTATAAAGGCCTTATTTTTTCCCTAATAAGACATATGAATAATATGGAAAACTAAAGAAAGCAGTTTTATTAATTTATCTACATTTCTTTTTTAAATAAATAAATACCATAGGGTCGATTATACTACTTCCTATACAACTGCATGCATGATTTTATACAGATGTATAAAATCTATACATACGGCTTAAATTATCTCATCTATACGTAAAGATCAAACAATTTAAGCTGTGTCAAACTATCCCGTTACAATATATACTTACCGTAAACACGTATTCTTCGTAGCCAACCCCGAATTTTTTCCCTAAAGTTCTTTAATGTTACTTTTACAAGGGCTGTCACCTGCTGTAACTCCAAGTTTCCTTCTAAATTTGACTTTGAGGCAGTTACCAAAGTAAACGGCGAATACTTTCATTTCCACGTTCATTCCAATTCAGAACTTTTATTAATTATTCATTTAGAACGTTTAAACCAAAATTTTATGATAAATTGACTCTAATTAGATTTTGTTTCTTTGAAATTAGACTTAAACGACTTGCGTCTTGTTTCATTGAGGCAAGACATTTTCTTAGTCGCAACAATATGAAATTTTATTAGGAAATGAAAACATAAATCTTAAGTGAGTTGGTAATTAAATATCAAACAAATTCATAAATTGGTTACACCAAGTATGAATATGTAATATTCGTAATATTCAGATGCATTTTAATATAGTTTGAGAGATTGTTTACATTTCCAATTCATTCACTAGAAGTATAGGCATCTTATTGACACTCGATCATTCTCTAAGTGGAGTTGGTATGACAGAATGTGGGAGCAGGCATATGGGTTATAGCACTTATAGCACAAGTTCGGGAACACAACTTGTTATAACTACAGTAATGTCGGATATTTGAATGATGTTACGAAATAGGGGATCAACAGCAATAAAGTTAAATGAATCGGAATGATAAATGGTGGACGTTAATTAAATTGTTGTAATTAAATTCTTGGATCAGATTAATTTTGGGAGATACTCCAATATTGTAATGAATAATTTATTTGCTCTCCTGACGGCAAAGATATAAGATTCAATTTTTGATTAAAGAAAGAGCTACTATGATTATCATTTAAGTATTATAGAATTGTTAAATCAGCTTGTTTTTTTTTTATTTGGCTCAACTTTCTACGTAAATTCTATTTAATTCGTGATTCTATGGACTACGTCGCGGTATACACTATGCACGCAATATGCACAAGTAACCACTGCGTAAGATTAAAATTTACTGCTGATATTATGGCCTACTTATTTAAAAACTACCTATAAAAATGAGTTTTATTACCTTTTAGTACCATTACATACATACATGTATATAATCACGTCTTTATCCCATACGGGGTAGGCAGAGCCTAGAGCCATAAGACCCTTAGGCCACGTTTACTCGTAGCATAATGGTAGTTGAAACAGGAAATCAATAGTGATGGGTTGCTAGCCGCATCGCCTATGTCATGATTTCCCCATTAGGCCCTACCCTTATTATGGTAAATAAATTATGTGGAATTTATAATTGGTATTTACATTACAACTACTCAAAATGCGACTTCGTTGTACGATTAGCACTCTAGGAGCGTTCGTGTATTTTACTCAAAGGCGAACTATATGTAGAGTGCTCGTAGTACAAGCAAATCGTTATCTATTAATTATTATTAAAATATATTAGAAAGCTGAAATTATATACTTTAGCCTCCTAATCGTTTTCTTACCACCATGAACGTGTATACTCCTGGACAGCAGAGCAGACCCACTGCTGAATTTGAACCTACATCTATACGAGGTAACGTGGACGTCCCGATGGTACTGGTCTGCGGAGAAGGCGGATAGCTCCAGGGAACCATTCGCCAGCACCCTGCGAAGACCAGGGATTGATGTCATGGGAGAACCGTCAATTAGCAGCCAGTCCAGCTGTAACAAGATATTGAAAATGAATCGTATTACATGAATTTATTGGTATTTAGGTAGTAAAGGAGTCTTGATTTTATACTGATTTTAAGTGAAACTATGACGTAGCCTTGTTATCAATATTGTGTGCATGAACTGATTTCGATGATTAGCATAAAGATCGTTTGTATTTTTAGGTCTATTAATAAGGTTGTACTATTTTATATGTCGTGGTCATGTCAAAGATATGTAATTAGGTATATTAATGAGGAGCGCAAATAAAATTATGTAATTATTATTTTTTTACCTAAGACAATACGAATTTTAAGTCCATATCAAACTTGCCTCGAAAAGAAAGTTGCGATATAAGGTCTTCTGACAGTTAAATACGTTACAGCGATATTTATAACGCTTGAGGGAATTTTTTGGGAACGTTATAAGCCCGAATTTTCGTCCCTTGTGTGTCTTTCGCATGCCAACGTTTCCCACTTTTGTTTCGAAGTAAATATTTGTCGGCATTCACGCGTCCCTCTGTTCCAGAGAAATCATTTTCCGTAATAATATTGTCGTGTGGATTATGCATCAGCAATTTAGAATCGTGTTTACCTACTCTTTTGGAAAATATGGGTTTGTAAAAGGGGTTTATTGAACGAGTGTCAGAATTTTTTTTAGACGAATAATCAAAATAAAGATAGAGGCGAGTCTGGCACACAAAGTGAAGGTTTCCAACCTAGTAAGTAATACTTATTTATGATATCAGCTTGATATTTGAATTGTAACTTTTATTAAAACGCATAATAACATAAATTTGTGCACCTACTTATACTACAAGGTACTTCTACTAAGAACAAATATTTTATTAGTTTATTGTATAAATTGCATGCAATTACTATTAATAGAGCTGCCTAGTAAAACATGTATGTCTAAAGATATATAGCTCGAAAAAAAACGGACATATTTTCATATCATACTATAATATTACTACTTGTAAGACCACTACAACAAATCATCGAGAAAAACGAACCCACTTGTTGAATTTTAAATCGAGTGAAACGCTTATCAGCGAGTTTGTCCCTCAGTCTCCATAAACTAAATCTAGGCAGGCGATAGTTTGCGGAGCGAATGTGCAAATTTGCATTTTTCTGCACCATTTGCCTGCACCCCACCTTTGGCCTGTACTGTACAGCGGAGCGTAGAACTCGTTTTATATTTTATATTTTCAGCCAAGTATTGGATTTTTTGCTGGTTTTGTTTACATTTCTTATTCTGTGTTTTTGTCTAATGATTTGGATAAATGAAGTAGATAAAACTTGATTAGATACTTTGAATACTTTTTTATATTAACATTTTATTTCTTAAAATAAATGCGCTTAGAACATCTTTTCTTGTAGAGTTCGTTTTGAATTCGGTGGTTGTTAAGAATCGTTTACCTGTAATTGTTACGGAAGTCAAACAGCAGTCGCTCTTTTATAATAACTAGTACTGTCAAATTAGACCATGATTTGAGCTCTGAAGCGTAATCTGAGGATGTTAATAAAAAAAAAACACGCTCAAATCATGACATGCCTAATTGTGTATATTTTTCTTGGTGTTATTCTATGTATAAATTTTCTATCATGCAATAAACTTACCTACATCCAAAACCGCACCGCCGCGCCACGTTCGATGTGTGGTGCTACATATGCGCATATAAAATTCAACAGTCGCGGTCATCGCGTTCGATTTTTGGTGTTTTTTTAGGCTACACTTAAAGTGTCGTTCTCAATAAGCAAGTTAATTGCCACGTCTAAGTGTTATCTAATCATGTTCATTTACACCACGTTAATTAAAAGTTGATTGAAATAAAGTTCATGAGGTCATTCTATATTGGGCATTCCATTAATTATTATATTTGTAGTACAATAGGTGAATAGCTTATCTCATACCTTAGAGAACAATACACTGGGACTAGCAAATATGAATGGACCGTGTAACTGCGTATAGGTAGATTAGATATAATATATAAGGTACATATTATGAACGTTATTTATTAGGTACTAGCTGTTCTTGAACTGCGGTTCCGATTGCGTTTTACTTTGTTTGAATAATTTCGTTACCATAATCGCAAAAAAAAAAACAATTCAACAATTAAAACGTATAACCGACCATTGCTATAATAATTGCTCAACATTTGTATTCAAACGAGGTTTTCCTAGCAATTTTTGTTTAATTAAAATCAAAGTGAAGCACGTTCCATTAAGTTAAGGACAAATTCTTTCTAATTAATTAAATAATTTCTCAGCTGAGCTTATTTTTACGTCCCTAATGATGTTTTGTTTGCACTCCTCCCTTCCTTCCTCTTTCCCACACCATAGGGTGTGGGAAGTACTAAAAAGTATGGTGAATACAGAAATGGGGGAATATCAAACTGACAATACCAATGACTTTAAGGACATTTTTAAATAATACCACCCACCATATTTGAGCTAAGCTATTTACTTGTAATCACAAACATGAAATAAATTACATAAATAGATCCAAAACTCAAGGGATTTTTAGCAAAGTAATAAATTGAATAAATTGCAGATTTTAAGAAATTTTAAAAATCAATATTTTACTAACATAGTATAGGACAAATTACTAACAAATATGGATTTTTATAAAAATAATTGTCTGAAATAAATAAATTGAATTTAATTGAATTGAATTAGCAATAGGATGAATTGTAGCGTCGGTTATTTGGCCGTTTATGTATGTATTAGGCACACACTTAAAATCGAAGACGTCAAAGAAAAATGCACAAAAATCTAATATTAAGTTTTAATAAATATTTTGTAGCCAACTATACAAGAAATATGGTTTAAAAATACACGCACGAAGTGTCTTTATACACGCAGTCATTATTTTACACTTGACACCCAACCCCAACTAGGCACTCCTCTGAATATTTTAAATGGCTCAGCAGCCCTGGGCAGCTGACACGTAAAATCTAGGACTCAATAAGTTTAACTAGACCTTTTTATTGTCTTATATTTATTTTTATGAGTTTATTTCAGAAACTATCGAATTAATGGAAATAACTGTCGCATTAATGAAATTAGGTAACTGTCGCAATCACGAAATAAATTTATGAAAACCAAAGAAGTTCGAATCGTGCGCGGTCTCTCTACCGACGCAATATTTTTTTTTAATCTTTGATGAAAACCGTGCCGTATGACAACCGTGTGTTCTATTATCACGGCTTTGTTGTTTCCAGTTTGGTTCGGATATCGCAGGATATCGCATCGGTTAAATTACCTGATTTTTTGATAATAAGGATGATTCCGTGGATCAAAAGCCATATTAAGCTATTGGCCGAAACACCAGGTGGTGGTCGTCAAGGAAATAAAGTGGTTATATGATTTGTCACCAGGGTCAATTGACCCAATTAGTACAAACAGTGACGCCCAAATAGTAACGAACAACCTGTGCTAATAACACTCGCATAGAAACAGGTGTGCTAGATATTGTTGGGTTTTCATCGTTGAGAATAGAGACCCAGATGTATATTTCGTGTCTTCATCTTCACGTAATATGTCTATCACTACATAAAAGTTAATCTTTTTCATCTTCTAATTACTTAATTAGTTGGGAAAGCGCCTGCGGTTCGCGTTTTGTGAACGTCTTCAGGCTGGATTATCCGCTTATCATGGGGCTAATTATAGTATTATACAAAATCTATACATATAATAAAATATAAAATGAAACAGAAATCATCACTAAAATTTTACCTGCAATAAATAAAATTACAAGACAGCGTGTATTTCAATTTAACACTCAAAATGTAATTCATCACAGTATTCTATTACGCAAGAACAAAAAGAGAAAAAAAATAAAGGGATCATCCCTTTGTAACTTACAACTTTTATATTTCTTTTTCGGCTTTGAAGGAACTCGGTCTTTGTTTGGACGTTGTTAGCTTTCTTGGAGATACGTCCTTCGCTTGAAACTCAAGAGATCACACGAAGGATCCATCTTTCTTCAGAATATTAATTGCGGTCTGATGTCATTGAGCAATAAAGATTGATAACCATATAGGTATGTTTGTTGTTGCTTTCGGTTTAGCTAGCAAGATGGTTTTATCATTTTATATAGCTTCTTATATTTACAAAAATAAGAATTTAGTAAACCTCAATGTTAGTAAGATTTTAGTATGAAGACGGTCAAAATCATCTAGATCTTAAATCAAACACAGGTAAAACTAAATCAATTCTTTAAAAAATTGAATAAATCTCCTTTAAACATTATAAAAAGCTTTCTTTTTAAATGGGGATACCCATTTAAAAAGAAAATACTTCAATAAAAATAAATTTTTAAAACTTGTGAAAACTGTGACCAAAAAGTAAACTAAACAACTTGTATCGTGTCATTAATATATATAAAACTAGATAGATATAACACCGATACGCTCATTTAATATAACATATATTTTATTAGAAGTACTCTGTGAAAAGCCGTTCATAAATTTCGATATAAGTACGGTATATTTATTCATTAAGTAAATATTGGCTCCATTTATACCCAAACCGTTTGGATACGTAAATTGTTCGTCGACCAATAAGGGGCTTCATAACCCAGCCAATACCAAGCTCAATACTACCATTTGGCCGAAACTTTTGTAATTATATTTTGATTTCACCCATCTATTGATTTTGTTTCGAAATTGGAATTTAATATGAGATAAAGGAAATTAATTAATGATAGTCTTCTAATCAAAAACAATAGTTACTAATATCACAATTTTAAATACAAAAGTATTAAGGCTCGCAGACGTTAATTTTTTATTTATAATGGTTCTTTGCACTTGGAATATCACACACATCTGAAAAATATTTCGTAATATCAGTGAATAAAAATTGTTACTTTGATGTAGGCAAAGGGTTAATTTTGTTCAATTATTTTGGTTTTTTTACAGGTAAATTATCTTTTGAACTATAAAGTTAATTCCATCAAACAAATATTATGAGAGTTACAAGCCTCAATTTTTATTTAACAAATATTTAAAAAAATAACAATGAAAACAGCGGCATTTTATTCCGTACTAGCTGTCCCGGCGAACTCCGTAGCGCCTGAATGCACTTTTCTCATCGTTTAAACCTTCCCTGAACTTCCAAAAATATATCAAGACCAAAATTAGCCAAATCGGTCCAGCCATTCTCAAGTTTTAGCGAGACTAACGAACAGCAATTGATTTTTATATATATAGAAGATTATTTTTTCCCTTACTAACATTATATATTGATCACTTATTCTTCCTTTCAAATAATATAGAATATTTTTGGAAATGATCCCATAGATGTCCTTAACTTCAAAGAGGCAACGAACTCGCTTTGATAAATTCAACCTTTAATGCTCAATAAATCTATATGAATTGAAAAGATTATTCATTTGCTTGGGTAATTGGTTTCAAATGAAAATATTTTTCTCTACATTTCCTAAATAAACATGTCATATTTGTCGCAGCGTTTTTCTATTTCAGTGGATTTTCTTAAGTGCAAATGTGTTTTTAGTTATAAATAGCCTTGTCTATATGACCGCAGAATGTTATAAAAGGCAATAAGTAAAATAAAGCAAAAATAATACCGTTGGTGTACCAAATTGAAAAAAAAAATGAAATAAAAATAAACTGTACGCAATCTCTTTTAAGATATGACACAGCGACAAGTACTATCAAATTAAATGGCAACTCTACCACTTCGATTCAAATTTAATCAAAGTGTTACCCAATCGCCCATAACGACGAGTTGAATTCGTGTCACGATGGTAATTCTCAATTTCTTAAAAGCCAGCACTTCATTAGTTTTTCCTCTGTCATCCACGACCCGTATTTCAGCATTGTTTGCACTGTCTCACCCTACCTCGCCTTTCACCCTTTTCATTAATAGAGCAGAATATTCAGATTTTACGTCCTCTTTTATGTATGTTTTTTTTATTTTCCATTTGTTTTATGAGCAGTTTACTTTTTCTTTAAGGGTATACTCGTACTTGCATAACTTAGTTATTACATTAGTATCGTCGTGAGGGTGTTAAAAGCGAATACACTTAAATAATCTAATCTCATGCATATTGCCTGTGTGGCGAATGAGATGAGCTACTCGCACAATCACATTAAGATTTGCCATTATATCAATCACTTATGTTATTTATTCTTATTTTTTAACTCGATCGATCCATTGATGCCCAAAGGCCTCCCCCATATTGTGTTTCTTTGATTTAAGTTTTAGAAAAATTTGAAAGCATTGTAAATAATAGGTGGAGGGTTATTCCCCAACTCAAGACTTCTTGTTTCTTTAGGACGGCCTCTGTTAATCCCTTTTTCTACTTATATCATAAATGCGAAAGTTGGGATGTGAGTTTCGACTTAATAAAACTCAATTACTCTTCAATATTGAGCGGATTATAATTAAATTTAGTACCTATGGAGATAGTTTGAGACCCGAGGAAGAACGTTTGCTGTGTTTATTACTACACGAAATGAGCCGTAGGAAATATATTGTATATTTACTAGTAAGTTTAAAAAAATCCGTTCAATATTGTTAACTTTAAACTAAGCGGATCGCGATAGTCAAAATAATATCTTAAGTATCGCCATCAACCTAAAAGCTTTCAAATTTATAGCTTCACTAGTAAAATCCAAATAAATAATAAGTGATATATGTAGTTAATATTGATAAAGTACTTCTAATGGAAATGTAGAAACTGTTACATTGCGTATTTGATATATTTAACCTCACATTATTACTGAAGTTCACTAGTTATATTTACGAAAAAGTTTTCTATAACATGAATCCCGGGATTTCGGTAGACCTCGTGTGCAGGGATTTCCCCCAGGAATTGTTCCCAGTCTCCGAATATTTAAAACTTGTGTGAAAACGCAAACTTCGGGATTTCATGGCTGTCGAAATTTGACTATAAATCTAAAAGACGCATATTAATATTTATGTATATGAAACCTTCAGTGATCAATAAAGTTCTTGCTTTGCCATAAAGCACCATTTTCCAATTTAATTCACAGATAATGAAAACGTATAGACAATGGAAATATTATAATAAATTTTTACGTGAAATGTTTCTATATACTGTGTTACATTACAATTTATTGCGAGATCTAATTGTTCTTCTTTTCAGTTTTTGGTTCAGGAATTGCTATCCTATAGGCGAGTGGAAGTCGATATTTTATCTTCATTTGGGCTTTAAAATTACCCCGCTGCGCCACCCTGCGGTTAGACAGAGGTAAAGGCGGTTTGCGGTCAAAAGGCTGTCAGTTCCCGAGACTACCAATCACAAACTGTAGATAGCTACGTAGAAAATCGAAGTTTTAGGTAGGTATATTGAAGGTGCAAATGGTATTAATTAAGTGTTGTTAGAGTCTACTAGTAGATAATCATTGTGGTTGATCCATTTTTTAAACTAGCTACGATAGCTCAGAGATTTAAAGATGATCTTGTTCTCCGAAAATAAGATTTATTTCTAAACGGGCAATATATTTGCAAAATACATGCTAGGAGTTTAAAAAAAATGCAGTGTCATTCAGTGTACTAGATAGAGCGATACCTACTCCAGTATAAGTAACACTTTAAATGATTTCAAGAAATTGTATCCGAAGGAGAAAAGCCAATTCAGGAGTCATTGAAAGTGCCAAAAGTTTAAAAAATTGAATTTGACAATTTGAGAGTATACTCGTATGGAATACGAGTATACTCTCAAATTGTCAGATTTACATGCGAGCCCGACTTCTCCGTAATTCTATTTTGGATGTTATTCTTTTCAATTTAACGAATTTAACGAATTTCATCTATATATTAAAAACTTATAAAATAAAATATAGTAATCGAGTTAGTGTTTCATAAAACAAGTCTCGAATTTACTTTGGGGCTAACGTTAATCTATATGATTTGTCCACAAAAAAGAAAAAGAAGTTTATAATTTGTGTATTTAAGTAGATATAAATAAAATCGGTTATGAATCCATGTTATATTACTATTTATTCGTATTACTTTGCACCCACAAACCGTTGATGAACAATGTTCCTAGCATTAAACCCATCTTTGTACGATAATAATTGTATTTTATGCGATAAAAGTTAGGGTTAAATAAACAAATCCTTTAAATTCAACCAATGTAATTTTAAAAAATTGCATCTAGGTAATGTGAAAGGCTAGAGAAAAAAATGCATCGCATCAGTATACCGCATGTCATGTTAATGAGAGGTATGAGTTAGGCAGACACTACACTTTTCCATATTTATGAAACTCCGCCCGCTGGGCGCGCATATCTTTATTTCCCTGGGTCTGGGGACATAAAGTTTCATCCGAACTCCGTCGAATGGAAAAACTTTATTTATATTTGTGTTGCGAGAGCTGGTTTGTGAATACTAAATCAGATTGACGTGAAAGGCGTGGTCGTGTAGCATATTTCATTCCTTAGTTTGCGCTTCGTATGTGAAGTGGCTTTATTAAATTCAAGTCTTTTATGGCAGTACAATTGACATGTCAGTCAAAACATAGCGGTTTTAGCACTGGAGCTCGAAATCAGCTCAAATTCCTTGCTCAATGTCTAAAAAATTTTCTGTAGGTATGGATTCTACTAACAAAATATTAACAGATTAAGTACTATTTTATTGACTTAACACCAGGACGCACAAGTTGCTGACCCTAAAACTTCTTAGCTCAGATCGATACTAAATTCAAACAGAATAGTTTCGACATCATTCAGAACAAATTATTCACATTTGGGTTAGCAAATTATTTAAATTCTTAATCCGTCTACTGAATATGCAAATGATATTTTCTCCGAGGAAACCCCAATGTGTTATCCTAAACCAAAATAGAGTAAGGCCGTTTTACATTTATAATTTAGAACGTAGGATGTATCGCATAACTGGTTGCATCTTCAAATTATGGTATAAAGCCCAGGGTACTCTTTTTTATCATGTTCCTGATTTGGCGGTCCTGATTATTACAATGGAGCAACTGTCGTCCGACCTCTGTGACCCTTTTTACATAGGGAAACCAGACCAATAGGAACATGATCCGGGTGTGTTAGTAGCCAACATGAAATTAGTCATGAAAGTACAGGGTGGTTTAATAAACAGTTATTGTTGTATATTGGAAACATAATACAAGGTATAGAATTAGAAAGTGATCCGTCTTATATAACTCTATTTATAGAGGTATAAGCTGCCATCATATTATAATTTAACAAAAACGCAATGAAAGTTTTATTAAATGTTAATGTTATATTCACATTTGACATACAAAACAACTTTATAACTGAACGCGCTAAACGTGATGGAAATTTAAAATTCGGCCACGATAAAGGATTAATCTGTTCACCGCTAGAGATTTTAAAATAAGTTTGCCTCCTCATTTTACTTCATCTACAAAATAAGGGGAGTGTGTTTGTAAGCTACGTGTATTATGTTATACGGATGACCGATATTTCACTTTTCCAAATTTAATGTTGCACTTTTTTCTCATCTCTAAAGACTCTGATTCTCATCTCATCTTTGTCATCTCCGAAGTAAATTAGCTAGGGTTACTATTGCAACCTCAGCTAATTTACTTCAGAACCCCTCTATTTAATACTAGCTGCCCACCCTGGCATCGCCCGTGGTACATAAATAGACTATGTCTCTCGGGGTTTGTGTGACTTTCCAACGGTAAAAGAATTTTTCAATTCGGGTCCAGTATAAATAAACAATTATATATATCTTTCCTCTTATGACATTAGTATAGACAATTTAGTAGGCAAACAGGCATAAACAAACATACCAGTAATAAAACCGTACGATCTTACTATCGACCGCCACCAACTTGATGTGAACATTCTAAACGATCTTTCTGGTGGGAAATCGATTCACGGTAAGGCAATGAAAGAAAGAATGAATGAAAGAATAAGTCTTTTCGTTTACGAAATTAGATAAAGTACCAAGCAAAAGTATATTTGTATCTTGGACCACTTTGATTTACAAGTTTGAATAGGTAACTAAAAAGTCTTTTAAGAAAAGGTTTAGGTATAAGTATGAATGAATTGAGAGGCAAAAATTGAGTAAGTAAAGATGGAACGATAAATAATACCTCAGTGTTGTTCCTCAATTTTGTTCACTTCTACAATTTTTTGAAGTACCTACATAATATAAATACATCATATAAGTATATCATATTAGTTTTGTTTCCAGTTTTGACAATGGTTGAGTTTCTAAAACGCCTTGAGGCCATTGGAAATTCGCATGTCGCATATCGAATGTGGTTTGGAGTAATCACTCTAAGAAATATAATATTTTAAAGGCGACAGTTTGTGTGTGTGTGTGTGAGTGTGTATGTTTGTTACTCTTTCACAGGTAAACGGCTGAACCGCTTTGGCTGAAATTTGTTTAGA
Organism: Apomyelois bistriatella; assembly: GCA_947044815.1. Taxonomy (NCBI): domain Eukaryota; kingdom Metazoa; phylum Arthropoda; class Insecta; order Lepidoptera; family Pyralidae; genus Apomyelois; species Apomyelois bistriatella. The sequence goes on from OX345705.1 coordinate 5,380,655, forward strand.
TCCTGAAATAACACATAGGAGCCCCGGGCAACTGCTAGTTATATTAAATTTAAAAATGGTAAGAGGATTACCTGATATTCTCCCCCCGTGGTACAGCTGAGCATGGCGCCCGTGTCATTGGTGAATTCCACGTGGTATTGTGGCTCCTGGATGACTGGTAACCGACGTGGTTCCGGTGACACGCGTACTGCTGTCAACAAAATCATCCTTGTTTATACCTTCTAAGAAATTAGCATAAATTTGCTTTGATTTTTTAAAGTGTGTAGTCAGTAGGTATTTGTAAGTAGTCAAAACCTGGATTTTGTCGTTACCACAAAATAAAATTATTTTTATTTTTTTACCTATGGTTATATCAGTTACTAACTATTACTAGAGGCTCTATCTATATGTTTATCAGCAGTCTGTACCTCATGATGTAAGGTACATGTTGATTGAAACTTTAACATGTTTTTCTTTTGCCGCAAGAAAACATGACAATAAAAAAATATATATAAAAATGGGATATTTATGTTGTACTTATTCGAACAATGAGGATCAAATTGGATGGAATTATCATTGGGCAATACCGTCCCATGATTGATTGGTCTTGATAATTGATTATATTTAGTACTAATATATAACAATTTATACCGGAATACCTCTCTCTTAGGTATCTATATTAAAACAACTTTCGCACTCGAAGCTAATGAAATAATACACCAACGATTTAACGGAGATATTCTAATGAAGTAAATTCCGGGTAGTTAGGCAGTGCTTTGTTATCTATGCAAACTTGAACAACTTCTACAAGGAGGCTTAGAGAGAATTTCCGCACGGTATCACGTGGGGGCGTGGCCCATTCCGTTTCAACAAATTAATGGATTGAACCCAAATGTACGCATGAAATATATTTTACTACATATTGTTATATCGAAACTTATTCTATGATCGCAAATTTTTAATTTGTAAAAAAATTCGTATTGTATTTGTATTTTTTTTTATGTACTTATTGATAATAATCTTAATTTTTATATGATAATATAAAGAAAATTTTTGCTCATATAGGAAATCACTAATAAACTACTTGAGACTAAACCAAACCAGGATAGGGGCAAGATTGAAATGATCGGTGCAAAGATTATTGGTACTGTTTACACAAGGTGAATTTTAAAAAAAAATTGGAAAAAACTATGCCCATAAGTCGTCTTTATGGTTGCTGATATGGTTATAAAGAAACTAAAAAATATCTTTGAAAAGTATGCATTACAGTTACATTTATATTTCAAGTAGAAAAATAATGTAGATAAATAGGGGGAAAAAACGTAATCATAGGATCAGTTTGTAAACCGTCAAATAAGAATGTTTCTGCTACAATTTCTTTGTGGAAACCTTTTCAAATTAATGGTAGCCGTGAGTAAGACAGCTTATCTCGTTGTAATATCTGTTTATCTTCGAATAATAGGATAACGTGGATTAAGGGAGAGGGATGGTAGGTATGTACCGGGATGTACCTATGGCTCAGTGAGCCAGCCGCAAGCCGCAGTGTTCGATTTCCGTTTAATTTCGCGACGATCGACATAGCACGATGTCTCACTGTGCTCGCACCCAATCATCTTTGATTAATTTCGTTTTCCAGTGTATTCGTACTTCAAATGCAGCTCTAAAGATTTAACACACGTAACTTTACTAATAATCATCATCTAAGCCAATGGGTTTAAAGTCCGGGATTCACCGAAAGTTATATGTCTATTTTTTTTTAAATTACATGAGGTACTACTGAGTCATTAATTACTGAAGGTTCGGCATTATATTTAAACCCGCCCATCATCAAGCCTTCTTTGGAAATTCATTTATTTACTTGTATGGCGCAATACATAAACGTCAGGCGTCCAAAAAAGGAAAAAGAGAAATTTGAAATTGTAGGTTCACATTCAGGGACTCCAGCCACGAGACAGCGTCAGGTGTTAGCTTAGGTAAATATATCTTACTAGCTGTTCCCCGCGGCTTCGCCCCGCGTGGGACTCGGTTATATCGCGCCCAAAAGTAGCCTATGTTTGACCTCAGGTCTTTAACTACATTCCTACCAAATTTCATCACAATCGGTCCAGCAGTTTAGCCGTGAAGAGGTGACAGACAGACAGACATACAGACATACAGACAGACAGACAGACAGACAGACTTTCGCATTTATAATATTAGTATGGAAGTATGGATTAATATCTTCTCTTGAATGTCTTAAAAGGAGACTAAAGGGACGACTAATAGGTTAATTTTATGAACCTCTTATGCGACTGGTTTAATAATCTATAGAATTTACATCAGGCATCCATAAAAATTATGTCGTTTTATTTTATGTCTTAAGTATTTCATTGATTCCGGGCTGAGAGACCATACGTATGTATGGCAATAAGTGGTGCATAGAAAAAAAGTCTAAAAAGACTTTGTACATTGGCGTCTGTGTTATATTTGAAACTGAAGTATTTAGGAAGGAAAACCGACACTGGGCTCCGAAGCAACCAGCTGAAGTTGCAACGACCAAGTGCTTAAATAAAATAGATATAAGAAAGTTGAATCTAAGTCTAAGGTGAGTTACAAACAGCGAGAGGGTGCGAGATCAACATAGCTACGTTGTCTACAAATGATGACTATAGCGATTCCATATACAACGTCATCTGTATCATGTATTATTGCCACATAATGTATATAGCCAAACGCAGATGTCATGTGAATTAATCACGAACTGAACAACTATTGTCACTTTTGGAAGATCATGTTTCTTGTTTTGCTTTAGAAGCTGTGAATTTATTAGATTCAAATTTGTTGTCAAACTTAGAGAATTACTGAGACAAACGTTATCTAAAGTTGAGTTGAGATACCAGCGAAATAAGTTTATAGCGTATTTTAGAAGTGAGTTAGGTATCATTTTGAGTTGGTTTGATTTAGCCCTCTTACCGGCAACGCTGCCTACTATTCAAAATTATCTACCTCTCCTCGAAAATTTTACTTACATGAAGCTAATTTTATCTATATTGGGAAATATTAAGTCAACTCTTGTTTTGAAGTCAGAAAATGAAAAGAAAAATGTTTCACAATTTTCTTTCAGTGCTTATTTCAATCGTAACGGAAGTGCCCCAGACTCATCAATGCTCAATTTATGCAACCAGACGATAAATAGAAGGGATATTATTAATTGCACATCAAATAAATAATCACCCATCAATTTCTGTATATCAAATAAATTATTTTACTTTAAATTAAATTAAAAACTTGGTGACAGAAGCAACTAACGGTCAAAAGACGACTTTGTGACAGAAGGTAGGTTAGGTTATGGTTATACAGTGACCTTAACAGTGAGCGAGCGAGCGAAGCGAGCGAGTGTCAGACTTGGTGACAGAAGCAAAACAAATTTTGCTGTGCAATCAGTAATTTTGATATGTATTTAGGTTATTTTTGCACACAAAAATTGTTTTTATTGATTTGCGTTTAAATACTACCCTAAATAGAAGTTAATAAACGCAATTCTGCATTCGATTTTTAAAATATGGACGAAGGAATTGTTTTGTTAAAACAAGACGGCATAGTAAAATGGCTACAAGCTATCTGCTTTACATCAATAAATTGAAATCGAAATATATTTAATTGTAGAGATCTTAAAAACTTGCTAGTTATTTAATGTACGTAAGTACTTACTTATTTATTCAATTGTTATTTAAATCGTGCTTTATATTGGGTAGTATTTAAACGCAAATCAATAAAAACAATTTTTGTATGCAAAAATAACCTAAATACCATAGATTTAAAAAAAAAAAATGCGTCACTTAAGATAGATGTAACATATGACATTAAATGTATGGGAACCCAGCGTGCCGTTTGCGGGGGGTAAGGGCTGAGGTAAAGGAGGGTAGGAGGGGGGGTCCGTCACCAAATACACACATTATGGAATGAGTTCACAAACTTTTCTTATTGCAAAACCAAACAAAAAAGACTTTATGACTCAGGATTAAGGCTTAGTACAGTCTGAGCCTGTTAGACCCAGGGGTCGTGGGAGCTTATTTAGTTGTTTCGAGCTTGGTTAGGACATTGCAGGCTTGAATCACCTGACTGTCTGATAATAAAGATGATTCTGTGCTCCGGAATGCATGTTAAGCCGTTGGTCCCAGCTACCATTTGGTAGTCGTTAAAGGAACCATGACAGAGGCCGGGAGAAGCCGAAGAACTCTTGACACCAGTGTGGCATGGTCGATTGACCGTGTCACCTACACAAAAAGATGATGAGTCTGAGCCGGAAATAATTAAATTTTCATGTATATTCTCGAGCAATAGAAAAAAGTTCACATTCGTAAAAAAGTTCGAAGTGTATCGTACGGTATTGCCGTTTGTAATGTTTGAGCGTAGGTTTTGGTCTGTTCTGGAGATAAAGATACCTTCTCGTTCTCAATACGACTGTTATTTACCAAGTACATACTATTTTTTTATTTGTAATTACTAATATATATAAATAAATAGGATACATAGGTCAGACGTCAATCGCTCCATTGAACCATGATTAATAGCGTACCCTGGGCTCTGAAACGTAAGCTGAAGATGCAACCGGGAAAAACACGCTAGAGTGAAGATATAAAAATAAATATATTGTATATAATCATAATATAAAATAAGGCCGGGAAAGATGAGCGCACAGTTACTTTAGCCTATTTACGCTCGTGATACCACAGAATAGATAACAGTACTGATACCTGGAGTGTCACTAGCGTGATATTACTAGTAAGTACTATTGTTTATTGTTAGGTTTGAATACATGATCTAATTAAATAGATAGACAGGAAAACGAAGCCATTTCATCTTCGAATTTATATGTACCTACTTATAGATGAGTGTCCTTACAATAAAATTCTCTTTTGAAATTCTGACTGGAAAATTGGTATGCATTAATGCCCGATATATGTCTTCTCTATTAGTCACAGTTTACTTAAGTTCTTAACTAGAGCAAAATTATAAAATTAATTTTACTCGCTCTTTCAAAAAACAGCACTGAATATGATAAACTGAACTAATCTTAATGAGCTGGTATCCATAGGTCCTCTAGGCTATGACCAAATGTTAAGTACCAAATCTGTTAATAGATTTGCAATTATATCAGAAAATTGCGTTGTTGCAGTCAGAGCAAGAATCTTGGAGCACGGTAGTGGCACTGCAGTATATACATAAGCTTCAAATTTAGAATGTAATTAATGTTTAGTATATAACCCAAAGGAAAACTAAAATATTTTGCAATTTCGGTCCAGTTTTCTAGATACACCAACTGCATAAATAACTTTGTAATGCCATATAAATAAATAGGATAACAAAGTTACATTCGCAGTGAACGAACCAGTGTACCTGCATACTTATACTTCGCCCACGTTATCATGAGGCAATATGTATGTCGTAAAGTAGTTCTCTGTAATCAACAAAAAGAAATGAGATACCATCAAAAACAAAACTTATAAAAATTCCAAGTCTCGCTTAGTTGTCCTACCGTCAAAAGTTGTGAGATCCATGTAATACCAAGCCGGTTAATTTATTCAGTCTCTTCTTAAGCGGAGCTCTTGACTTCGGTTATCACTACATAGTATAAAACGAATTCGCTTTCTCTGTCCCTATATCCCTTTGTACGCAACGGATTTTGATGCGGTTTTTTTATAGATAGAGTGATTTAAGAGTAAGGTTATTATGCCCATGCAAAGCCGGGGCGGATCGCTTGTTGCGTAATAAGCTAACTTAAAAACATCTTCTAATCTTCTAAATAACCAGGATGACTTAGGCAATTGCCAATCGCATGAAACCATATTCTTGTTTGTATCATTAGTGAGATAATAATGTGTTTTCACGCGATGGCCATATATATATATATATATATATATATATATATTTCAGAGTGACAGAGACACGATGTTCAATGCTTATCGTCACTCTAAAAAGTAATAACTCATTCCATTTGTATAATTATTACGTCTATTTGTTGCCATTTTGACATGACAGCAGGCAAAATTAGTGAAGTAACAGATTCGCGTGGCATCGATATATCGAGAATACGTTGAATTATTATTGTTATTTTTTTATTGGTTTTTATTAATATTTGATTTTATTACACTTTTTAAATTTCATCATAATTTACTGTTTATATCTGTATGGGCTAGCATGGTCTGACATGAAGAATACTATTTATTAAACTATTAAGTCACAAACAGTGCATCTGGCGGTGGTGGTCATTAGCCAGACTCGATACGATAAGTATATCATGAAACAATATGAAAAATAACCAGAAGTCGAAGCAAACAGGATCATGAGCATAATGGCCTGAGATGACTGGTTTCACTGGTGATTCCAGAATCAAGGCCGGTCAGGCTCAAGGGTCAGGTCTATATAACCATCATTAGAACTGTCCGCTACGCTGGATGTGTGAAATATCGCGAAAAGACCGCGTTTGAATCTCCCACCACATTCGGGACAGCCTTCATATCCATAACATAGCAGATAGATAAGCTTCAAAAGAGTGGCCTGCGGTGGTACGATCACGTCTCGTGGAAACAGGTGTCTTGACCATGCCACCTCCCACGGGGCTTGGTATGGGTAAAAGGGGCAAACCCAAGACGTGCCAGCTTGACGTCGTGGTGCATTATTAGTCATGCTTGATTTAACGTTTTCAAGTTGCATGCATAATGTATTAGTACCTTCTAAAGTCAATCGACCTAAAATACTGTAGAACTAATGTTTAATAGCTGCTGTGATGTTTTATATTGCGTCCGTTTCCCTTTTTTAATAATTCAAATCAAGTGGGTAAAAGCTCAATTCACCCTGCACACTCTTGCACCACAAAGGTCATTAGACCCTGTAAGGCCTGGCATCATTGTTTTGATAAAATAATTAATGAAATGTCAATTTTGTCTGTAGTTCGACTTATTTCTCCCCCTCTCCCCCTCACCCATATATTTTCCAGGCATTAGGTATTTTCCCCACTAATACCTTTTTCACAGCTTAACCTATTTTCATTGAACATTTTATTTTGTACTGTGGACGTGATGCGTTTTAATTTCAGACCCCACTCGAGTATATATTTGCAGGCATGCGGTTATTCTTTTCCCCTTTCACCCCCACAAGTTACAAACGGCTCAACCGATTTTCATCAAACATAAAAACACTCGCACATAAGTCACCGTTAAATTTCAAAAAAAAAACTAAACTGAAATCGCTTTATCCATTACCACAGACAGACACGTCAAACTTATAATACCCCTCTTTTTGGGTTAAAAATAGCGTGAATGCCACTGTTATGATTTTGTAGTCCATTGGACCTTGAAAAATCCAATTATCTGATTTTTCTTAACCATCTCTCTGGGTTTGACGTTAAACCCCATGTCTAGTTTTACTCCATCAGATGTCACAGGGAAATAAGAAAACCAGACATTTCGTCTTTTCTTTTCGATCCCGAAGATTGTCATATAATATGTAAACATTTTTAGTAAGACGTTACAAACAAGAATAATTGGCATCTTCCGGGATTTTATGGTAACACTAGCAATTTCGGAAACTGGTTTCTTCATTTATTTCCCGTTGACATTTACCTACAATTATTATGTTGATAATTAATCCCGAATTTTACTCCAAACTCGCCTCCTTACTTCGTTTATCGATACTTGACGAAAGAAACGTAAGAGCAACAACACTATGCTTAGCACATGCTTTTGACTGAATAATATTTTTTTCATTCAAAATGGCGTTGAATGTGCTGTAGTATTTTACATAATATAAGGCTTTAACTTGTATAAAACGTAAAAAGAAGTATCAGGAGAACTCATATTTGGATTTATACAATTATTTTTACATATTGTGAAGGCTTAAACCAGCATTAATACCCAAAATTGATTTTTTTTGTTGTCCTTGTATATACTCCGCAATAGACATTAGTATACTGTGAACCCAAGGATGGCATACACGTAAATATCGTGTATGAGTGGTAAGACAGTTTTGCTTGTCATGCTACTTCTATTAGAGCCGCGTTCCTAGTTCTATGCTAAATACATATCAAAATTACTGATTGCACAGCAAAATTTGTTTTGCTTCTGTCACCAAGTCTGACACTCGCTCGCTTCGCTCGCTCGCTCACTGTTAAGGTCACTGTATAACCATAACCTAACCTACCTTCTGTCACAAAGTCGTCTTTTGCCCGTTAGTTGCTTCTGTCACCAAGTTTTTAATTTAATTTAAAGTAAAATAATTTATTTGATATACAGAAATTGATGGGTGATTATTTATTTGATGTGCAATTAATAATATCCCCTTTATATTTGTATTTTGTACAATAAAGGTCAAATAAATAAATGAAATAACCTATGATATGATACATTAAAATTTAATTACGTTGTTAGCTTTAAAATAACACGTGTGAACAAAGAACTTCGAATCGGGGCAAATTGTTTTTTTTTTTTAATTTATGCGTGTGATGATAGTGACGTTATGAATATAAGTCATCTCTAGTGTCTTTGAAAATTTTCTAGACTAAGTTTTTTTTAGAATTTCTTTGCTTAATTTTTAAGAATATTTTATTTTTAACAGTGATCTTTAAAGGATAAAACAGAGACAAAAAGTTGACTCGGTATGACAAAATATGCTTTAGTAAAAGTACAACTTGGTAAACGCAAACAATAGAGTTGCACAATAACTCCACTCTTCAAGTGCACAAAAACTTCTAAAGACCTGTGACAACTTTTTATAATCTCCCTTTGTCCATTCATTTTATTCGAATAAAGTTCAGAAAGTCGATTTAACTTTGAAAAAGGGGTTTTTATTTCCACTGAACATCATTTATACTACGTTGAAATCCAGGAGATATAGAATAATTTATTACAGGCCGTTATAGATTAGAATCAAAAGACTTTATGAATGCGTTTATATATAGGAGATTACTTTTACATTGTGTTGTAAGGTATAGGGCGAACGTATTTTATATTAACGACTTTACCTAAATTAATAATGCAGGTAATTTAACATACCTTAGAGTAATTTATACAGCTCTGATGTTGTCAATTAATAAAATAAAGCAATTGATTTTCATTTATTATAAAAGATACGTAGTAATCAATTATATCAAACCATTTTCTACATTAGTAAGTAATATTTATTTTCAAAGTATTTGTTTTAATCTATATCTATACTAATATTATAAATGCGAAAGTCTGTCTGTCTGTCTGTCTTTCTGTCTGTCTGTCTGTCTGTTTGTCACCTCTTCACGGCTAAACGGCTGGACCGATTGTGATGAAATTTGGTAGGGATGTAGTTAATGACCTGAGGTCAAACATAGGCTACTTTTGGGCGCGATATAACCGAGTCCGACGCGGGGCGAAGCCGCGGGGAACAGCTAGTTCAATATAAATATAAGGTATGTATTATATTTTGCAAATCAGCGTGTCTTAAGTTTGATAATACTTAATGATTATGCCAAAAGTAACTCGCAAATATGATGTAAAATGTTTCATTATTCAAAAAATATTTAGACTTGAGTATCTTCTTACGTAAATTTTTGTCGGTCAAGGGAATTAAGCAGATAGCCTCTATAAATTAGACGCTGGAAAAACTTGTACATAACGAAATATGCAAAGTATATAAAGAAAATCATTTGATATTAAATAATTAATAAGTTCCATTTATTCCTATAAATATACTTTATAGGCATTGAGTATGCATTACAGATTCTTCTTATTGTCCAATCTTTCAGAATCACAATAACCCTTTCAGCGCAATGCGTATTTCTTACAAAATCGCTATTGTCAAAAGCGAGGATTACCAGCGAGTAGTGCCGAGAGGTTGAATGGAGGCAATCAGCGTCTGCGATTGGAGCGCCAGTACAAGGAGCCTCGACACGACTGCATTTCGATGCAATCCTACTAATATTGCATGAGTTTTGCATTGTTTTTTCATAGTAAACTAACTACTTATTGCTAAGATACATAGATAAACAAAGTTCATTTAATATATTGGTAGATTAGAAATTACTAACTATAATAACTAGCTGTTGTTACAGCCCTGACATGCGGTATCCGTTTTCCATATCTTTTGTCAACATTTAGTTTAACTCTGAATTAACTTATTATAAAATCTTAAGCTATAGATAGTCGTCAAACGACATCCTCAACCATAACGATAAAAATATTTTCGAATATAAGGAAAGCGTTGATAATCAATTAACGTTTCCTAATGTGGTATTAAAATGCCTATGACAGTATAATAATAGTTCTATTAATCTTTGATTATTTAGTTTTTCAAAATCTATGGGCGGATACAATATTTTTTTAAATCAATAATGAATCTGAATTATTTTAGTTACAACAGAAAATGGCTGAGCGATTACAGCAGCTAAAATAAGTGACATAATCTTATTCGATTCCCTTATATCATTTATCATAATATAAATAAATACCGAATGAACAATTGTTTCACTTATGTTCCCAAACATTTACCTATTTGATATCGATACTACAGATCACTGAACACGCAGTAACTTTGGCGGTCTCGATTATATCATTTTCGCTTATTCGCCGATTTCGTAACACAATTCCGCATTAGCATACCTAATGCGCAATTCCCTCTGTTTATGTGTTAATTTATTTATCGAATTCGCCAATTTAGCAATGTTACTTCTGCCAACAACCTGGCTGCTGTAATATTTTGCGTACACTTAATTTCATAAAATAAAAAAAAAATTGTAGACCTTTTTTTGAGTTTTTTTATCCCTTCCCACTATTCCAACCTGTGATTCCAACCCATTGTTAATTGCTGAGCTGAAGTATGCGATTCTCGTATGTTTCGTTAAAAAGTCTAATAGTCAATCAAAGCTTTTTAAAGTAGATGGTGCTGTTGTGTATGATAAAACACGGGTAACGCAGTGGGGTGCAGCTAGTTGTTAATAATTTTATTTATTACTCCACTCTTTGTGAATGCGATAATCAAGTTCATATATGGTACTACAATGCAGGCAGAACAATTAGCAAAAAGGCAATGTTTCATCAAAAATGCGGTTGAAATGTCGACCCAAAATGAAATGAATAAAAATCACGTCGTCGTACAAAGCCATTCTGAAAGAGAGACATTGGGCTTGAAAATTATGTAACGTTAGTGGATACTAGTACACGGTTATAAAGATGAATTTATCTGAATAGAATATTGAATATTAAAAATTTGATCTGACATTGTGATGCAAATGAAATGGAAGTGGTATATTGAAGTTAATTCATTTTAGTTTTTTGTGTGCGTGAACAAAGAGCTGGAAAAATTGATTAAACTTTTATTATATTTATTTATGTGTATTTATTTAGATGAAGTGCTATTTTTGAGATGTAAATTTCACTTAGAATCGGTGAATCGAATAGAAATTATTGGGAATCGAAGTATTACAATGTCAGATCTAATTTTTGTAGATATTCCATTCAGATAAATCATCTTTTCTAGTACTGGTATCTACTAACATAACATAATTTTTGAGACCAAGGTAAAGTCTCTCTTTTGTACATCTCAAAAATGGCACTGACTCATTTTCTGCGGTTTCACCTACTTGTGGTGTGTCTATCATATACAGAATCAACAAGAATGAATTTTTAAATCCAACCGGTAAGTTCTAATAAATTATAATAAATAAATAAAATTTAAGTTATAAGCGTTCAAACAAACTCAACAGCTAAGAATATTAAAACAGATTTTCCATTTCAATTGTCACTATCCACTGAACAATCGATAGGTATCATGAAACCGTATAAGTTAAACCTTAATCTGCAAATTGTCGAGAGTTTGCCGCTCTCACCGCTCCACTCCGCCACTTCTCCAATTGATGTGCTAATGATTACAGTTTTGTACCGTATCTGTATTTTGCTAGGCCAATTGCTTAAGATTCTAAAATTTAAGTATACTTGCAAAGCTTTTGTGTGCTATATATCCCCTTCGTCCACTTTGGTAACTAAATTTACCTACCCAGTTACAAGAGAAGATTTTTTTTTCACTGTTTGTTAACTAGTTGTGAAAGATTGTAGAGTTTGTAAGATTTGTAAGAATATCAGTTTCAGATATACTTAATTATCGACCTTTTTGTAAGCGGCCATTAAGATAAATACAAAGGTATTAATTACAAACGATACAAGACCTGATGTCAGCCACAGAATTAATATTTTTTCTGGAAGGAAAATATTATGTATAAATTATAATATTTTTCTTGTATTTTTTCTGTGTACATGAATTTGAAATAAATAAATAGGTTTTGAGCTTGCGAACACTACAAAGAAAAAAAGTAGCCATTCGTAGCCTGGACACATCTTTAAACTAGAGACTAGGTACTCGGTTACTATTTCTTCCTTGGACATACAATCAGAAAAGACGAATGCATACCCTCTCTCTTTTTCGAAGTCTGTAAAACCATTAGTATTCATGTCTCGAATCATACTTACGGTAATTTTCAGCCGCTGTTTACGGTTACCTCAAAGAAAGTTCTATAGAACACTCGAGGAAACATCTTTTCAGGGTTCACTATTAAGTCCATTGAGGGTAGAGTTGCGTGAAGTCAGCCGCGATTGCTCATTAGTGCCACAATGGATACGATACAATGCCAGCTCGATATAGCTACAGAGCACATGCTATTATACACACCCGGCAACCATGAATTGTGTGGGCTATTTTGTGTACCAAAATTCACACCGGCTAGGTTTGCTATCTAAGTGAGGAGCTGACTACAAGAGAAAAACGTTTGCTTGCGCTTGTTTCTAAAGTGTGTAGGTACTTACAGTACTTTTTTATTTAGACCAAAATCTTTAATAAAGATTTCTTGTTTTGCTGGTACAAAATAAATAGCATCAAGTCCTCTCTATGTTCCGCCATCACCTTCGACCACTAACTCTCATGTCGTCATTAGACGTTTTGATATTACAAAAGTTATTTATTTTCAGTTTCTGTCTTACTTAACTCAGAAGCATCATTCTTTCGACAGAGGATAGACAATGGGACCACGCCATCTGACACCGTTTCCTTCGTCTGTCTTTATTTGTGTCAAAAGTAGTTTCTGATAGACAGTCACCAAACTTTGCCAGAAATTGTTCTCGAGGGCTAAACAGTAATGAAGCAAGATTAAGACAAGCGAAAATTCTCAGACAAAGTTAATGAAGAAATATGTAGAGGTCCAAAATAAAATTTATCGTTTTTCTTTTAATTTTTTGTAGCAATTTACCTTTATTTTGTATTATACCGTAAGTCTTAATTTAGTGAGCAGAACTAAAGACAAAATACAAATTAAATCACCATATTTTTTTTTCTATTACAATCTATACGATCAGTTAATACATAATCATACTAAGATGGCGCAACTATCTACCCAAAGTTAGTCTTGGCTTCCGAAAATAAGAATCTATACTTCCATCTTCTGCACTCAACTCTTGCCAACTGTCAGTGTTATACCTACCTACAACAAAGATTGTGCGAGAGTGGTGTCCGAACTAGGGTGTCTTTCTATGTGTAATCATAGCCAGATAATGTCTATCTATTTCTGATTTATCATTATTCTTGTCGGTGAAGTAATTTCCATATCGTTATTCTCAGCCATCCATAGTTTTACATACACCACACGACTTCAGCCACTTACTTAGCTAGGTCTTCTAAAACAAAAAATAAAAAAATCATCTTACATTGATCATGCTTAACACATTCATACTTAAATAATATAAACTAGTATGTCATAGTAATATCACGACGAGGTCACCGTATTTTTGGTCCTCAAAGGGCAATTGCTTTCCGCATATCATATGTTATTATAAGGATGAGCGGCTTAAGGCAAGTTAAGGCAATATTCGATACGATGATGCTCCGGAATATTAAAGGCATCATGGTGTTCTTTACCTTTTGAAAGAATATGGGCAATAAATCCCTAAAAAATTTACGTGTGCTTGGAATTTCGGAGAGAATAACGAATACGTAGGCAATTTAATATGGTAGAGTCGCCTCTACCTTCAGCGTCAGTGTATAGGTTTGTTAAAATATTATGATGCTATTCTATTCCTAATCATAATCCTATCCTAATCCTAACTAATATATAAATGCGAAAGTGAGTTTGTTTGTTTTTTTTGTTTGTTACGCTTTCACGCCCTATCAACTGCACCAACCTTCCTGAAATTTCGCATAAACATAGATAAAATTATTGAGAAGGACATAGGATACCTTTCCTCCCGGGAAAAAGCGCGAAGCCGCGGGCGAAAGCTAGTACTAAATTAGTGTTTTTTTTTTACTATTTTACCAAAACTTCTATCTTATACTGACTGCTGAAAAATGTTTGGCGTCAAAGATGTTACTTGCACGTTGCCAATCTTAAAGAAAATTTATAGCCACCATGCATTTTGCAATTGCTTGAAAGTTTGTATAACAATGCTCAAGTTGTATGGTCTCCGGCTTAAGAATAAACTATCCCTGTAGTACTGTGAGTACCGTAAGAGACGAATAAAAGTATAATAGTGGTTTTAATTTACAAAATTATTACAGGACAAAACATTAAGTCTTATCTGACGATGTAAATTTACCTATTACAGATTGTGTTACCTAAACATAATAATATAGAGGTACTTAGAGCTATAAGTATATATTTTAAGAAGTTACTTAAAATACTATATTCAGAGTCCCACCAAAAAAGTACTGAGCAAACATTGAAACAGTCTCGTTCTTCAAACATAAGTGTACCCTTGAGGTAAAAATGAAGTGAAATTGTGATAATATTTACATTTTATCTTCAAATTTCAAGAATAAATAATGTGAGTGAGATGAACGCCAGTATTCATTTTGACAAAATAAACATTTTTCAGTCTTTATAATTAAATAAATACCTATTTCGACTTTGTTATGATAAATGTATGTGTTCATATCCTAAACGTCCTAAATCTTAAAAATTTTACCTACATTGAGACAAAAATGGGAAACGTATTTAATGATTTATTTATTTTAAATATAGTGCACTTAAAAATTGCATTAAAGCCAAAGGTTACTGATGTTTACAGTGAACATGATCTCTATAACTGAAACTATGGAGCTTAAATTTATCGGAAAGGTTAGTTAAAATTTAGAGCAGATTTTTCGACTTTCCAGCGAAAGCAGATCCTGGGGCGGCCGCTAGTACAATATGAAAGTACTAGGCCAGCATAAACAGAAGCAGGTTAGTGCAGGTGCTTCAGGAATCTCATCGTCGCGGATATTGCTCTGCCATACATTCCTGAGCTCACATTTTTCCGATATCCATTACTATTTAATATCCCGATAGCAGCTGATAATGATAACCAGTAAATACCTACTCGTAAGATAAATAATTAGTAAAAAAAAGGTTTGGAAATTAATGTTGTTTTAATTTTTTTTAGGAGATATTAGTCAGCTGTGACCCAAGTAGTAAATAATGGTGGAGTAACATATTAAAAAAATATATATTATCTTGAACTACATATTGTTAAAACCATGGATCTACTAAATAGAGTTTCAACAATCTTTTCACTACATAGTATTTTATAGAATAAATAATGTATTTAAATGATCTTAAACGCCAAAGAAATCCCCAAGTAATTAAGATTGATCGCTATAGTCCGGAATTAACGTTTTTTTTTGTTAAATGAAAGATTGGAACAAATTAAATAGGTATATGAAAGTCTTCTTTGTTTTATATTCGGCAATTTTCGTCCTGATAAACTGGAAATGATCGTTATTTCTGTGAAAACATAATTTGAATAAACAACCTTTGTAAAAAATCAATTATTTCAATTTCGAAAAACAACGTAAATAAAACTTACCATTCTGCTGTCCTTATGATCTAGGCATTTGCCGGAGGTTGATGGTTCTGATTTTGCAAGTATACTTTGTAAAAGTTGTCAAATAGGACTTGAGGGCTCGAAGTAATAAAAAAAGCAGAAATTACCTGGAAATAGGTTTGCGTACCTATTAAGTATTGTATTCTATTCGCTATTTTTCATCGTGGTCGAGGAATGGTTGAGTTGCGCTTCGTTAGATGCGCTTCAGGGAATACCTTTTTTATTATATATAGTAACCTACCTTTTATTCCCAAATTTACTTAGGACAAAAGCTAAATAAATATCATTTTTACTGATACTTGTTTTGTTTTTGAGCTACGTGTAAAATCGTCAATTATTGAGGGACATACCGCACGATGCGCGCCGCTGGCGTCCGCGGTCATCCGGAAAGCTTTCACTCGGCAAATTACTAACGCGGTTATGTACCTTTTTCACTTTCGCCATAAAAAGTAGGGGGTGGTTTAGATTTGTGATTGGTTGTTGTAATGCGATAATTCTTTTAAATTTGCTTTTTCTAGCCCTATCTTCAGCTACTCGTTTATTGATTTGAAGCCCTGAATATCCATTTCCAAATGTCTGCTACCTGTCAAATCGTAAATGTAAGTAGGTACTTCTCAACCGCTCATATTTCCCTGTCCTTGTAATTCGATATCTCATGTCTCTCCTAATCTTAACAACATTCTTGAGCCCAAATTAATCTCATCTCTTTAAAGACGAGTGCCATTTAGTCATTTTAACATAAACGACGCGAACGCTAGCTAAATGAGGTTTAAAATTATAACGTTCTTCAGAAAATTATGAATCTGTATTTGAAGAAAATCATACCCGTTTTATAATGATACTTTTACTTACTTTACATCAAAACTTTGTCAAGATCTCAAAATTACTAACGAGCCCAAATATAAATTATATTAATTTGTTTCTCGGGTTACTTCGTTATCTGAAGAGAATGAGGTCTAATGTAACATTGTCGCTATGAATTACTCTGTTTCGCCCTAACATAAATGAACACAGACTTGTGCAGAATTTACAGAACACGTTTCCTCGCCATATTACGTAAAACAAATTGATTTATAGAGATACGAAATGGGAGGCGTATAAATTGGATGCCCATTTTCTAAGGTAAAGTCCCGAAACGCTGTTTTCCTTCGAAATTACCTATCATCTAAATAAATGGGCTGAGTAGCTTTTGGAAGGCAGTTATCTTGTATTTTTATCAACTGATGTAATTTGGTATCTAAACCTATCCTGTATGTTAGTATCCCATAACCCAAGTGTCGAAATTACTTTGAGGCTAACTCAATCTGTGTGATTTGTCTTTTTATATTTATTTAATTTATTTATTTGTTACTTGCATCAAGAAGTCAGTGTTAGCGTTTTTTGAATTTCTTAATATTTGGCAAAACAGAATCACAAATGTACCGAAGATACAGGAAGGAATCAGAAATATGTATCAGAATTACAAATATTTATTCTGGTATAATGAGGAGTAGGTGCTATTACTACAGTTGTAATTCATGTACTGATATTGACAATAGGTCAATATCAGGTAGTTGGTTTATACTTAAACGTATACATAATATATACTTATTTTTACTTAGAATGTAATAGATACAATGGAAGTAAGTGCTTCTTTACTTTTTTTGAGATTGTAGACAATTATAAATTAAAATTTTATTAATATGAATAACATTCCTAAATTGGTCATCTAGGCAATATAATACATTTGAGAGCATTAATCATTCCAGAGGATTTTCAAGGTATAATTACTTATAATTTCGCTCTGCTCAGTTCCAAGCCCCTGAATCCCTTTAGGTACTCTACGCAGATTGAGTAATTCATTTATGCCACAACCTACAACCCATTGTCAAATCAATAATTATCAGTATTTTTTTACCTTGATAATTTTAGATTTAGATTATTCGACCAACTGGTAGGCTGTCTTGTCTCCTATATTGACTGCTCGTTTTGTTCATGCAAAAATTTTTATATTAATATAAAAAGTCGTGTTGAAAAGTAAACAATAAAATAAATCCCATCCACCAGAGCCTAGCTAAATGTACAAAGATAGTTATTTTATGTTCTATTATTTTCACCTTCCTAAATTTAACAGCTCGGGGACTCAAAGCTTTTTATTTGAATATATAATCATGAATACACTAGACTGAGTAAGATAAAAAATATATTAACCTTATTGAATACCTACTATAAGTACAAAATTTTTCACAAATTTTATTTAAAAAAACTACCACGATTGTTAGATTCGTAGCAAAACTCATTAAAACTTCAAAAGTTCACTTATGCCTTCCTAACTATATGTTTTGAAAGAGTTAGCATTAATTTAATAAGGAAAGTTACAATATATTTAAAGTTTCGTATTTTTGAAGCGAACTTAGTTTGTATATGATTTTTTTTTAATTTAATAGCCTCGAATTGCACTTTAACAATTAAATTAAAAAATAATTACGCAAACACCAAAATTAATTTCCTAGAACAGTTAATATTACTTTAGTTTATTTATAAAATATTATTACAAAATGATATGTAAATGGATTAAATAACTTTCTTTTGATTTTATTTTATGAATTTAAAATAATTGAATAATTAAATTATCAAATTAATTGAATTTATAGTCCATTACATAAATATATTTCATTCAAATATTCTTGGCCACTGCCTTTTTAACCCTTCAAGAAAAATTAGAACAAGGAATAAAATTTGGATTTTGTGAATTTAAAACAACATGGGAGTGATCAAATCAGATTACCTTTGTATAATATTCCCTAAGTAAGTCCTTAAAGAGTAACAAGGCTATAAGTAAAGACAATCTTTACCATATTTTTAACAACAGTCACTGGAAGAAAATTAAATTTAATAGACTGTTAGCTAGAAGCCACACGAACAGGTAATTTTCTTACATTCTACGTGCCAGCAAAATTTCAGCAGATTTTTAGCCCTTTCTGAGATATAAATCGTGAAGTCTAAGTAGGTAACCTGACTTTGTTTATATTGTTATGAAACACCAGATGACACTAAGAACGTATTATATTTTATTACAACTACAAAAGGTGTCATCGACGCAACCCTACCCTGGAAGCTGACATCTGCGTCGACCTACTTACGTACTTTATTTGGACATTTTGTCACTATTGATTATGTGCGGTTCGATAATAAGGTCTAGTTCAATATATTGGATATCCTTTTAACGGAAGCAATCTATTGGAATGGGTAAAATATGTTATTGTATGATTTTGTTAACATGTAAACGCGTATTGTGAGGATTATTTTAACTGAAAATATTTCAGAAACAGGAATACATACATCGCACAGTATGAAATAGTCTCATAATAATAAATAAATAAATAAATATATAGGGACAAATCACACAGATTGAGCTAGCCCCAAAGTAAGCTCGAGACTTGTGTTATGGGATACTAACTCAACGATACTATATTTTATAACAAATACATACCTATATAGATAAACATCCAAGACCCAGGTCAATCAGAAAAAGATCATTTTTCATCTTGACCTGGCCGGGGATCGAACCCGGGACCCTCTGAGTAGCGGTCAGGCTTGTTAACCATTACGCCACGGAGGTCGACTAATAAGTTTCTATAAGTCATTTAGAGATTCCTAAACTTAATTTTTTTTTGTACTTATCAAAAATATTATTTCAATGAGCAAAGAGAGGAAAAAGAGGACTTCGTACTTTTATTTTATGAGTATGAATGATATTGCTAGTATAGCATTCTATAATCTGTGATGATATCTACTATACATATATTTATACGAGTATAGATATGAACATATTTATTTATTTATTTAAAATTTAAAGAGCCCTTTGAAAAAAACATTACATACCTATAATGATTTCTTATGTTTTCGCGATTGTTACACATTAAATTAAACTATTTTATACGGTTTTCTATCGCGTTTATTGCTTACTTATTTATACCTTAAAATAATAATAATAATAACCTTTAGACGAATGTCAACTCAGTCTGCCTGCGACCATGAGCTCTGTAAAGTGCTTGAAACGTTAGGTATAAATAAGTAAGCAATAAACGCGATAGAAAACCGTATAAAATAGTTTAATTTAACATACCTATAAGATATAAAAAATAGTAGAATAGCAGATCTGATCATGAGCCTAGCTTATGATATTGATATTATCAAGTATTGAACATATTTCACACGGACTTGAAGAAGTGGCGCTCACAAATAAAGGAAAGCCATAAAAGAAATTAATAAAACTCGAGTTTAAAAAAAAATAAATACACAGCAAATAAGCCTCATGTGTTGGACCCCATGTCATTAGTACAATAACCGACCTATTCCTGCCCATATCCAATTTTCTTTTATAACATCGATAAAAACAATCTGTATCAGCCATACAATAAATGAACCTATCCAATTGCTCTCGAATATTGGAGCTATCAAAATTCTAATATCCGCTCTGTCGTATAACAAACAATTTTGAATACGAGTGACAAAATTAAAAATAAAGAAAAACAATTCTTTTTTATCTACACCGTAACGAGGTTTTTAGCAAAAAAGGTTTCTGGCTCATCTATTAGAAAGTGGTTATCGTAGCTTTGGAGTGAAACTAACTTACCTGTTCAATGTACAACTTGTTTATTTATTTATATTGTGTATTCACCATTTCAGCCGCAGGCTGTCCACTGCTGGACACAGGGATTTCAAAAATGACCGGTTGGAAGCGGCTTGCATTCAGCGCCTGCCTGCGACCTTCCTTAGGTCATCGGACCATCTGGTCGGTAATATTGTGTATTATTGTTTTACAATAAGCCAACCATTAGGAGAAACAAAAAGGTTTTGCTGAGGTAAAAATATTTAGTACTGAACTTATGAAGAAAAATACAATATATTTTTTTCCGCAATATACATTTTACATCTTAAGTAATCAATACGAAACTTCAATATACGTTTATAATACCTATTAGTTACTACTATTATTCACGTAGAACTTATAAATATAAGAGCTGATACCTACATATCAGCGCTGAGAGAATACACTCACTAAGACAATGGACTGAGATTGGAAGTCTTCCAACCGATAACTCAAATGAGGTCAAACTCCAAAGTTTTATGCTTTCATATAATTTGTCTCTTAAGAATTTTTAAAGAATTAAGATTTATACCTATACTTGGTAAGAACATTTATTTTAAAGAAAATATCAGAGATTTTTGAATTCGAAATTTTAAAAGTACGAGGTAAATTTACATAACGTCAAATGAGAATTAAATTCCATAATTTATGAATTGTTCCTGAATTTTAAATATCTCGGGGAATTCTTCATATGATTTTATAGCTACTTTAAAATTTATGATTCAAAGTGCGATATCTTAAAACTTTGTACTTAACTTGTTCAATCTTAGCATGTCAAATTCGATATGTATAAATTGAAACAAAATAATAAGAAAACTTAGTCTAAAGAATAACCTAAAAACTGTCTACAGTTTGAGGCAACGTGTCCAAAATGCTGGCAGCATTCCCTCGCTGGATCACAATACTAATTTTTTGTCCAAGATATAAGCCAGCATTCTGGTCACGAGTAACCTTCCTCGACAAATCTTTAAAAATTCGATATTATGTTCATTTATATATTTAAAAATATCCTGCTGGAGTTAGGTCTACCATAACCGAAATTATAATATATTTATAATCTGGCGACAAAAAATATTTATATTTAATGTATCATAATATATTATCCATTAGAAACAAAATGAGTTTCAACGAAGATGTTTGTAATTTTGTAGATAAGGAATTATGTTATGATATTTTAATTCCTTAAATTTCTGAATCTTATTTCACAATTCAGATCTTCCATTTCAATTTTTAGTATAAGTAATTGTACTATCCAAAAGTAAACTTAAAAAAAAAATTAATAGTGTGTATTCAAATAAACGTCTCTCAACAGTATTTTATTTACATAACGAAATGGACGTACGAAATAAATAAAACAAAGTCACCGTCCCCACTGATATTTCAACTGTATTGTTACTTCTCCGGAATGAAAAGCTGGAAATATGAAAATATATTCGTGGTGATGGTGAATTTTATTGAGGAAATACATGGAAATTCGAGTATTCCTAAGAGATCAAGACGTGCCCCCAGGCCCCAGGCAATGTTAGAACAGTGTACTGCTTCAATAGCTGTGTTCAACAGTTGCATGTGTAGGTATGTATATTTTCATTACTTAAACTACAACTGCTCATAAAACGATAATAGATAGGTATGTTTAACCAAATTACTGATCGGTTTTTCTAAAAACAATGTATATTAACAAAGTTATGTTTTACAAGGCGGGAAATATTACAATGTAAAAAAATGTACTTTGTGTGGCCACCAGTTCTCAGCCTCTTAAACATGATTAGGTTTATTTGTATTTGGGTATGTTAATGTAGTGACATCATGAAAAATTAAAATGTTTCTTATCTATTTGAAACACACTTATTTTTTATAAACTATTAACTAACAAAAGATTACTTTTCATTTCTCATACTCTGAAAGTAGTGTTTTTCTGATCTGCGCTTCATGCCCTCCCACGGGCCGAAAAAACCCATAGTAATCACTTTCTTCCTTAGGACGGGAAAGAAATTTCAAAATTAGAACATAATTTTATTTTGCCTGTGAATTTGGAAGGAAATCGGCAACAAAAAATTTCAACATCAAAAAAAAAGTGAAAGTATAAACAGCCAGTGTTAATTTTAAAAAAATACTTTTTAAGGTCAGCACTCACTAAGAGCTTATCACATTTTAAGACACTTTGTAATTTTCTGATAACACAAAAATATTAACTTCCTGAATAGATACAGTGAAAAATAAACACATGTACAGACGCGACGGTCCTGAACGTCACGTTAAGAGGTTTATTTAATTTTTCATTTTATTTTTTTTGATAAAACTAAACTCGCTAAAACAGTTGATGGTAACCCCTCTGCCGTGCTATTGGTGTGCGCTGATCTTAAGCGGAACGGAGAGGCCCCCAATAAGCACGCGGTATGTTCTATATTTAAAATTTAAAACTGAATTACCAACACAATATCATTTAAGAAGGCACTACTCATGCTTTTACTATTATTAATTTTAGAAAAAAATCTTTTTTTACTTTCCTCATATTCGAAATGAAAAGTAGAGTGTTTAACACGGGTAAAAGGAATAATTCCTGCTCGGACTATAGCCGCCCTCGCTACGCTCGGGGGTCTAAATGCCTCGCACGGATTTATTCCTTTCTTCCCTTGTATAACAATCTACTATTTTAGCATGGTAGATTAAAATTCGTTTTTAAAGAAAAAATATGAGCTTACTTTTATATTTGACATTGCAAAATATTAAAGAAAGAAAAATAGTTACTATACACTCAAAAATCTCGGATCAATGTTTGTATTAAGACTTTACTAGGTACCCTCTAATAGGTACTCACTAGGTATATGAGTTCAAAAGATGAAAAGTTTACTTTATACAGCTTAGCGCTTACTACGCGATAATAGGAAACTTCCTTGTTAGTTTTACTACTTTCCTATTTTCCTGTACAGCATAGACTTAACTCGAAAACTGAGACTTAATTATATTCCTGATAGTAGTGACAACATTAAATAGCTGTTTGCATAAAGAGATGTAAGACCAATTTTAGTACCAAAATTATAGAAAGAAAATATGAGGATATGTGATACGGCAGGGCGACTTTCTGAAATCCATTTTGAAAGGCAAGAATTGAGAAGACAGGCCAAAGGAAGACCAAGAAAAAGTTGCGTACATCTAATATATTATATCAGAATCAGATAAATAGATTTGTTCATATAAAAAATATCGTAAAACTTCTTATTGTATAAATTTTGATAAAATTTATTTAGGATCAAAATAAAAGTACATTATTGTAATTAAAGTATTTTCAAAATCGGTTTAGAACTCACAACGTCGAATTGAAAACCTCTTCCTTTTTAGATCTTGATTTAAAAATTACAAGCATCATTTCTTATTTATTCTCTGTTTAAAGTATGCTACATATTGAAACAGTAAGCTGTGTTACAAAAAGTCAGTTAAAATTATCGACAGAAGCATTTTTATGATTGATGTTTTTTTCTTTAAAGATAACGATACGAAAGAACTTTGTAATAGCAGTAAAACTAACAAATGCTTGTGGCTTTTACGTTCATACTATACCTAAGAAAATCAACCAAGTGTACCGTTTAGATAAGACAATGTGTAAGGTTTATGGAAGTAAATGAGTTGTGCTAATCTTTACACCAAAATGATTTTTGTATTTTGCATGTTTACTTTCTTATTTATTTATTTAAACTTCATTGTACAAAATACATTTAGGATGGCACAATATGCGAACTTAAGGCTTAAAGCATAAAATAGTCTATCATTGTCTCAACGAGAGATATTATTTTACATACATATAATCACGTCTTTATCCGATACGGGGTAGACAGAGCCTTAAGACGTAAGACCACGTTTAGTATGATGATAGTTATATAGATATTATTTTATAGAAACATATGCTATATATGGATATATAAATGGAGTAATGCTGGTTGATAGCAATATCATTCACAAATAAATAATGTCAAATCTTAAAGAATTGATTTGAAGTAGCCATCTGACCCACTACTTAAACCACTGGATCCGAGAGACAGTATACTAATAACTTATGACTATAAGATCTACCGTTTGATTAGTAGTGTTTAGTGCATATAGTTATCCAAAACTATTCCTGGTTATTAAATGACGTCACCTACTCACTGTTCAATGAGGACAAAATGAAAACCCCAGAAAGTTTTAAAAAACAAATATTAAACTACATGCTCTTATTTTAACCTTAAGATTAACATAAACTTACGAATCATAATAAGTAGAAACCGATAAAATTTAACGTAATTAAGAGTTCTTGCCCGTTTGTGACGGTAATTAATGTGTTTAGTTACGCTTACTTCGAAGTCAGTTTTTGGGGCAATTATTCAAAAGTAGATAACTTTTATGGCAGAGCTAATGGACCTTCCGATTTACCAAGTTATCTTGTTGCAGCTGTAATGAAAATAATATAGCTCTAAACATTATCTGGAGTTAGAAACTCTAATTGAGTAAGAAGATAAAAATAAGTTTCTCACAACTTATTATACTACGACAGATAGAGGATTTTTATTGTACTTCTTCGTCTAGTTGCGGATTACACCAACAATAAATAGCATTTCCATGGAGAGTTGAGACCCTACATGCGGCAGGTGGCCGTACATATAGAACCTTATTTAACTCTTAGGCCCAGTTAATACAGACAGCCCACGTTAACGAGATCATACGAGTTTGATAATATTGCATGGCTGGTAAGAACAGAATATCTTCGAACATATTCTCAGATATTCACCCCCTGCATCCATTTACCCGATAGACGACACATTGCGCCCTATTCGAGAGATCTGGCAACACTCGCGAGATTACGGCATCTTTGACGAGTCCCTGTGAGCCGAGATTGTCAGTAGATATTAAGCCCACCCATTTACGCCATATTGTGAGGATATACATTGTGATCATTTTTCAATAATGTCAGAATGTCTTTTTTTTAAAAATGAGGATTGTGTTTGTTCATTCCCTCACTAATAGTTATTGCCTACAATAGCCACGGCAAAGGCAGTAGTAGAATCTTAAGTTATTTAAGTTAAAAAAAAACCAAGCGAAAATACTTTCAAAATCTGAATCCTAACTTATATTATAAATGCGACAGCGAGTTTGTTTGTTTGTTACACTTTAACGCACCTGAACCAATCTTCTTGTCATCTCATCGCATACATATAGTTAGAAGTATTGAGAAGAACATAAGGTACTTTACATCCCAGGAAAAACGACTGTATCACGCGGGCGGAGACGCGGGTGAAAGCTAGTAATTACATAAAAGTAAAAATGTTTTATGAGTTACTAGCTTTCGCCCGAGTGAAATTCCTTCGGGAACAGTGCTCTTTCCCGGAATGAAAGGTATCTAATGTCCTTCTCAATACTTCTGTCTATGTGTATACTAAATTTCAGGAAGATTGGTGCAATACATAGGCCGCGAAAGCGTAACAAACAAACTCACTATCGCATTTATAATATTATGTAAGGATAAGGATTAGGATTTACTCATATACCATGATTATTCAGAAATAATGTACCTAAGAACTTGAAGTTGCTTTCCCAAATTACAAACAAAATCAGGTCACTGGGCTCCTTCAAGAAGGACAAAACAAATACAAATTCTTAACTCCAAAGGTTTTGCAATAATATTTTATAATATTTTATCGATACCAGTAATGACATCATTTTCGTTTATAAAAAGGTCAGAATGGCAGGTGTAGGTCACTCCCTGAGGAGTTATGAGCCCTTCTCAAAACACGTCCCTTTGCGAAAGGAAATCTAACCATTTTTCAGCTTCAGATACGAACTTTCGATATGTTTTTGACAGCTTACCGTTCAATGTTACACAAGGGGTTTTCCCAAAGGTATTATAATTGCCACCGCTTATCAGAAATTTAAATCAGAAGTTTATTTAAAATGTATTTAATGTCAAATAAGGAAAAGTTCTATAGCGATCATAATATACTATGGGTAATCAAAACAACTGTTATACTCGGAGCCCAGGATCCCACAGTTGTATTTTAAGCAGATCTGGGGCTTGGAAACCGCCAGCATAGTAAGTAACCTCGATATGCACAGTATCTCACACTTTACTGCTTCTGCTCATAGAGTATTAAACCAATCAGAGTGGACACTGACAGACGAACCCCTCTGCCAAAAGTATAAGACTACCGGTCATACTGTTTTTAAGGATAAATAGTATGACCGTTGGTTTTATACACCGCATAAGGGTAACGGGTGTATTTTTTGCTTGATAATTATATTGTCAAGTGATGATTATATTGTCAAGTGTGTGCGTAGGGTGCGTGGCGACATGTTACAATAATGCGTTAGTGTTAATACTTATTGTATGTGTGTTTCCTCACCCCGCGCGCAGAATGTGGCAGACTTTTTCACGTGAAATAAGTGCGCATGTCGTCTCCGATTAGTTTAGCTTCTGCTACATCCTATGATTTGGCGAAAGTGAACCAGAAAACTGTTGAAATGGCTTCTTTGTGGGCTAAACAGATTTCAACAATGCCATCGACACATAAAAATATGGAGCGACAAATTTACACAACAGCTAACGCAAATTGCAACCTATATTAAAATTTAGTTTACAAATGTAGTGAAGAGGGTCGTAACGAGGGACTTGCATTAAAATTCACAAGTCGCCGCCACTGCGAAACAGCTTGTAACGAATTCTGAACAGGTAAACAAGATAAATTAATTTCCGCGGCCGCTCGCGCACTGCTACAGTTTTGGACAGGTCCAATCCTTCTCGTTGAATAAATTGACTATTTACTGATCGGTAGTTAGAAAGTATTTTAATATTGCCAGCTAATGCTGTTTAGGAACGTTTTGGGACTTTGCTAGCATCCAAAAGTGCACGCTAACCTCGTCTGCGTGTAGGTGCCCTGCTAGATGACGGAAGGCTTTGCGAACAGTTTTAGTCTTAAAACTTATTAGATTACTCGTGATGAGATGGAATAAAATTGTGTAAATCCAACTCATTAAAATTATTACCAGTGTGCACATGTTTGCCTGTATTTGTCTTAGTAAGTACCTTATAATCTATCAAACGTTAAATTATTTAAAATGGAACTTGGAAGGAAGAGGTGGGAAATACGCTCGGATTATGAGGCATGAAGGCCTCATGCGGTAAATATGAAAGGAATGTGTCAAAAGTAAATTTTTATATAACACTAAAATATGAATTAAGAAAATCCTTTTTCATTAAGACCTGAATGTTTTCTCTAACGGAGAAGCGGGAGATACAGGCCTATCAGTTCTAAAGGCGAACTTCGCTGAACTTTTCGATTTCAGTCGCCGACAAACATTTCCTCCTCTTAATGAATTTAGCAACTTGCTAAGAAGATAAAATTTGAATATATTTTTCGTGCTTTGATAAAACGGAATGTTAACATAAATAATTAAGATAAATTTTTACTTCATTAAAAATATCAACATTAAACCTCTATCGATTTTTAGATACTCAAAATATATTTGTTGAAAAATAAATGAAAAATTCATTATTAATACAAACAAACAATCAAACAAAAAAAGGTATATATTTAAACCTAACTATTCTATACTAGTCGTGAAATGAACAAATTGAATTTCTTATTTACATTAGATACTTACTCAGAATAAAAAAGTGTAAATCCTCCACAATAAAAACTCAACAATATATTTTATAAACTCACTCTCAAAAAGGCAAATAGAAAAACGTACCTACCTAATGGCAAATTTATTTGCTTCAATTTGGTTTTATTGGCTAATTCATTGGCGGTGGATCCCAGGCAGGCATCTCTTGGGCTCCAATTGGAATATTTGGCAAATCCCTGACGTACGGCTGCTGCCTATTACTCTCACTTTGCCGCTCCAAATTACTTTTTATTACGCTACATTTTACATACAAATAGATCCTGGAGTATTACTGCTACTTTGTAAAACATCAAGAATTAAGAGCTTTAGTCAAGTTCTGAAACGGAATGTTTGATCATTCGGTATATAACAAAGGAGTTCATGTTCGCTTGCGGTTTACTTATAAGTTCTCTTCTTCGATACTGTCTTAGAAACTTTGCGTTGTCTATATTACAAATTTAATAAACACAACTTCAGAGTATTTTTCAGTTACTTCCTCAGGTTATTCTTCAGAGCTCAGGGTGCGCTTTAATTATGGTTCTAAGCATGCGGGTACTGGTTATTGTAATTAAGCCATCTACATTACCTCGATAACTTTTTACGGGGAAACCAGACTGATAAGACCGCAAACACAAATGTCAAAGGCCAAACAATGTCAGTGTTTTCAGCAAGATTGCTTAATGCCAAACGAATGAACTTAAAATAGAAATGCCGCTAGTGGCCACTATTTCAAGTCAGGCAACTCTCACATTTGATTGGCAGTCATTGCAGACACGCGTAACCTGCTGGGCTATCGAGCTCCAGAATATTACTAACGGTTATTTATCTTTAAAACCTCGTTCAGAAATGCACCTCTAAGTTTCAAGACAAAAGCGGATGAAGGCGTAAAGTATGTCCACGTAGAAACCAGAACAATAGCTGGCCGTATTATTATAGAACAAAGGATGGCAAATAAAAATCGCAGAGCTCCGCATCGGAATGCTATTACCCGGATAATATGAAAAATATTCCTGTCATTCCACAACGGTTAGACGGGATGACATCTGCAATTTTTTCGTATTTCAGTTCTTTTTTCTGCTAAATAGAAATGATGATAAAAATCACTGAAACTTATACGAAAAGTTAACTAACAAAAAGTTGTCTACAAAATATAATCGTTTTGAATGTGGGTACTAACTAAGCAAGTATTGTCTTAACTTATAATATCCTCTTTAAAAAATTGACTAACCAGCTAATTTTTCCATAAATTATGTAAATATTTTAGTATACTAAATATCTTCATATATCATTAATTTGTGTAAGTTATTGAAGAGTAGAAAAACTTTATAGTGAATAAATAAAGACAAATTATGCAAAACAAACCCCAAAGAAAATGCAATAAAATGTTGACTAGGTATTAAAGTCACCTTCTGAATAGTTGTGTACTTAAATATATATACAAAGTTACTTGTGAAACTAAAAAGGCTCGCGAGAATTGCAAAGAACAAGTTGGTTAAGTTGAAAACCAACAAGCGAATTAACCGAAGTTCGAAAACCAATGCTTCGGTTGACAAACCGCATGTTTCAGTGTACTTGTTCTTCTTGACTAAACTTCTATCTAACTATCGCTTACAAACCCCATTTCTTGAATTACAGATCAATCCTGTAAATACTAACATTTTATTTCTTTTTAATCTCGGCTTTAATTAAATCTCATTCGCCACATTATTTTTTTATACCGTATTAGATAAACTTAACATTATCTCTGAAGAAATTAACTTACAATATATTTTTGGGAACATGAAAAATCTATCTAATAATGCTTTATGAATATCGCATATTTACTGTGACTTCTGTAATAACGAAAGCTTCGATTTCTCGAGATTTCCATTGAGACGGAGATTGGCAAAACATATAATATAAGTAATAAATAAAAAGCTAGGTATAGTATTAGCAAGCAATAAGAAGTGACTTGGTGCGTTAGCGGGCATGCCCTCGTAATTCATTGCAAAGAACCACACCGCAGCGCTGCCGTGTTTACTGAACCGACGTAATAAGACCTCCGACAATCCCCTTGCCTTGCAGCTATACCCTTAAGCCCAGGACACAGGAAAATATAATCGCATATATAGTTGTGTTGCGTTTTCTTGCTTATTTCTGTACTTATAATGAGAATTTTTTTAAGATAAACAACCAACAACTGACATCTTTGATCAGATAAATGCTTTACGTGGGACTTGGCCCCTGAAATTAATTTAGTACTTAACTTTTGATAAAAATCTTTAATTAGTCCCTACAGAATACAAAAACAGGTTTCTCTGAGTAAAATTTTAGCTGTGAAAAGTGTTTGTGTGTATGTGAGAACTATCTACGACGAAACGATATAATCAATCTCATTATGGATATGTTTTTACCCGTGTGCCAAACAGTCGGTAGAGTAAGGAGGTGTATTACACCTTCGTACATTGATCTTTACATCATCCTAACAAATGTTCACATTGAGTACGGACCAAATTTGCCTTTTCTCTCATGTTTTCATTTTTAATTACAGGACCCACTTTGGTTTTTCCCTCCACTTCCCCCAATCTTTATTATCTTTCCTTGAGAAAGCTATACTGCATGCATACCTTCTTTTTTCCATCTATAATTACATTGTAGGTACAGACGGTTTGTGTTATATTTTCCAAAATAATTGAAAATCAAACTAGAGTTCTGTGTTAATTTTGTTTGCTTCCGCCATTGTAATCCAGGCCTAAGTTAACAAGGGGCCAATATTAAATCTAATAGGTCTGCGTAAGTTGGATCTCATAGGTGAGAGTGAGAAATTATTAACGAGGGTTCAGCAGCCTTATTACTGGCATTCCGACAAATAAACCGAGCGCTTTGTTTAAGAAGCGGGTGGCGGCGGCGTCACGTGGCGAGAATTGGCAGCTATATTACAGATAAAATTCACCATTTAGAGGCTTTTGTCTTTATATATATAGCATAGTGTAAGCACAGCACAGATTGCATAATACTATACCAGTAGTATAAGTGACTGTCAAATGTCAATCTGCTATAATCAAATCAAATCGTACACGTAATTAGATAAATGTACATAATGTATTGCGACTTCCTAAAATAAGTGTACTATTTTCGGCAAACGCAAACTGTGTGATTTGCTCATCATATATGTTTTGGTATTTATTAAATTTTATAGTCACCTTTTTGAACACTTTTTTATCGTAAATTTATAAATATATATTCAGATAAGTACATTAAATAATAAACAAGTATATATATTGTCCTAAATCCAAGAAATTATATAGAGACAGGGGTTTTATTGTTATTAAAATATATCTACAATGTTTTTTTTTCTAGTTAAAAGTTTTAACCTAGAACGTTTAAATTGTATTTTTTTTTAAATCTTATTTTAATTACCATCCGTTTAACATAACTCTAAAAACAGCACTGTCAACATTCAGGCCTACATAATTTATAACAATCTGTTGTTTTATGTTAATTATTTTTTAAGGTCTCCGTAAATAATGAGAAAAAGAGAATTTATTAGTCAATTTCAGTATAATAAAGCAAAATCAGAATTGTTTTTTTGTAAAATTTGTTTCACGTTTTTGTTTTCGATTGTTTTTATTTTTACTTATTTTTTATTTAGCCTAGTATTTGCCTTTAAAATATATTATTATGAAAAAAATATCTTAGCGTTCCTAATGAAATGAAACTTCATTAACTTTTGACTTTTTGAGCCTTTAAACAAGACACATACTTACGCACTTACAAACATAGTTTAAGTATATAAATCAGCATACATTTTTACAGTCTATCGATTAGAGTTGGTGGGTGATAAAAGCAGTCGGCCATTTTTAATTAAGGCTCGGCGCCATTGTCGCGGTCCTCAACGTATCCTCGATGGGGCCTGATCGACCCTCGCCACTTTGCCAATAGGCACGTAGCAACGTCGGCAGGACACTGCTATGTATTAAATAAAAATCTACACAAAGGATATTAGATTTTAATTAGCCCATGTATTATATAGATTCAATAGTTTGAATCTATATAATACTATAATACGTATAACTGGGCCATTTATATGCTAGTGTAAATAAAGGGCCAAGTTACACGGATTTAGAGCCCCAAAGTAAGTTCGAGATTTGTGTTAAGGGATAGACTATGTACTCGTATAGAGGTAAACATCCAAGACCTAGCCCAGAATACTCACCTAGCATTTGCACGGCCATATTACATATATATTATTGGAACAGATATAATTTTGGATACAATTAACGCTAGATAGAAGGACAATATATTATTTGTATCTTTATATTTTAACTTTGTAAGTTTTTTTATATATAAGAACGTAGGAGATATACTAATCTTCTTCTTCATTTCATGTCTATGACCAATGTTCATTTTTTTCTAGGAAGTAACCTAACTATCTTTAGGATTGATACACATCTATTTTATACTATTCATCTAGATTTTACAAAAACTAAATAGGAATAAAACTACATTTACAATCAGGATAATAAGTACAATAGCATTGATAGTCTAGACATCAAATCACATTTTTTTTTACTGAATTCCAAACTTTGATAAGTGTGTTATTCAGTTTTAAGTGTCCGAAGTTTCGCTGAATATTACTACGGCTTCATCCAGTCAAGAGGTCAGGTCAGGAGCAGTTTCGTGCCGTATCTCGTCTGATCTTTGCCGCGCAGTCTCGTACCGACCTATCAGGTCCATCGACCCTTGTATATTGTATAGCTATTATAAATTTTAAGTTACGGAAACCGATACTTAAGGTATGCTTGGGGTAAACTTGGCTGCTATTGTAACTAAATTTGAGGTATCAAATATTATCCTTTGAACCCTTTGAATCGTATTTTAAGATTTGCTTGCGTATCAAATAACGTTTTTAATATTATGAGACATACATACATATAATCACGTCTTTGTCCCATACGGGGTAGACAGAGCCTAGAGCCATAAGACCTTAGGCCACATTTAGCATAATGGTAGTTGAAACAGGAAATCAATAAAACAGAAACAGGTTGCTTGATGATAACATTATTTCAGATTATCTGTAGACAGGTACATCGTTTCCCTTATTTGACTTTATCTTTATAATCTCTGCTAACGGTTACACTATCGAAGATATCTAGAAAAGCCTCTATTAAACCACAAACTAATCTGGCTTTGACAACGAGTTACAAAGGTGTTTATAACCAACACCCTATAAACCAACTATAAAGGGAATCCTAGATAGAAACCGCCGTAAAACGAACGTTATCGTAGTTAGGTTGCGGCTTGACTCTGCCAATTAATTAAGAATTTACGATATACGAGTGCAGTAAAAACTCCGAAGAAGTATCATCACATCGAAAATACAATATACTGAAATATGTATGTATACTATAATCAAAGAAGCGAGGCAATTTTTTTTTTTAAATCTGACTACAATACTCATTATTTTATTGTTTACAAAAAAATAAATGATGAATCATGTATGATAATGATGAGTACTTAAATGACAGCTCCCGCTAACATCACGTAACAGATCCCAAAGCTAAGTGCCCATTTCAAAACGCTAACGAATGTCGACAAGCACAAAATGTATGGGATTGACATAAGCTGCGGTAAACCACGTGGTCAATCTTATGTCAATATAATTGTACATACATACATATAATCACGTCTTTATCCCATACGGGGTAGACAGAGCCTAGAGCCATCAAACCTTAGACCACGTTTAGCATAATGGTTAGTTGAAACAGGAAATCAATAGTGATGGGTTGCTAGCCGCATCGTCTATGTCATGATTTCCCCATTCGGCGATTCCCTCAACGACTTTTACGGCTTGCATGGGAAGAGAGGCAGCTGGTACATTCTATGTTTTTCTTTTTCTCCCAGACCAGCATGGAAGATAATTGTTTTTGCCTAAAAAACGAAACCGA
Organism: Apomyelois bistriatella; assembly: GCA_947044815.1. Classification (NCBI taxonomy): domain Eukaryota; kingdom Metazoa; phylum Arthropoda; class Insecta; order Lepidoptera; family Pyralidae; genus Apomyelois; species Apomyelois bistriatella. Next base: position 5,414,674 of record OX345705.1, read on the forward strand.
CTTAAATTCCTCAACTAAAAAGGATGAAATAATTAATACATTGTTGTTTAAATATGCTTCATATAAAACATTTTAATAAATCTGAAGTCGGTGCCGGTTCTTTTAATAAAATTTGCTAATTAACGAGCCAGCAGCTAGTCAACGAATTCGTAAAATTGGCACCAACTTCAAATTTATTAAAATGTTTGATATGAAGCATATTTAAACAACAATGTATTAATTATTTCATCCTTTTTAGTTGAGGAATTTAAGTCGGTTTCGTTTTTTAGGCAAAAACAATTATTTTATACTTTTTAGTTTTTAGTTGTAAGGCATTGCGTAACACTTTGCATTTTGGAAAGTCGGGTAAACGTCATCAGCGTCGTCTCACCTTATTGACATGGAATATATCAAAAACGACCCAAATCACTTAAAAACTTAAAGATTTCCCTCGATAACTCCATGATTCCATCATCAGATCCTGATCTGATGACTAAGAAACCGTCTCGAAAGTATACCCTTTCTAACAAAAAAAGAATTTTACAAATCGATTCAGTGGCCTTCGAGTAATTGAGTAAGATATATTGCAATCATAAAGTTGTAAATACCTCGCATTTTTGAAAGTGGGTTAAATTTTCCATCATGGTCCCACCTACGTCTCACCTTACTAACATGGTATATATCAACGAATACCCACGCTCAATACAAAACTTGAAGAGTTCCCTCGATTTCTCCATGATCCCATCATCAGATCCTGACCTGCTGAATATGGGACCAATTGGAACGTATACCCTCTCAAACTAAAAAAAAAATTTTCAATTCGGTCCAGCCGTCTTAACCGTAACAGTAATCCGGTAACATACATAAAAAAAGCATACCGACGAATTGAGAACCTCCTCCTTTTTTTTGAAGTCGGTTAAAAATACATTTTGTTCTTGTCAAACCTCGCTAACGTTTTGCGATTGTGACTTTGGCTAAGCCCCCAGGTATCTATATAGACACCTCATAAAATGGGCATATGCCATGTGCCTAAGGGGAATACAGCGGTTAGTAAATCAAAATTCAAGAACAGGACGTTACGTCAGTGCCTTAGTAAGCACTATAGTGTGCTCCATATTATTTGCATTACTTCAATAAGAATGTAGCGACAAATCTATGGTAATCGTGTTCATTAATATTTATAAATTTTCGAAACACTTCCTCACAATTTTCTAAGTGCGTGGAAAACAAAGAAAAACAAAAGGAAAATGTAATATTTGGGTCATGTTTTTGTTATAAATATTGCATCCGATTTACATAGTGTAGGTATTTGGAAAATTTGTGCCGTATCGAATACCAGGAAGTCTGGCAAAATTTGCGGGATTGGATTAACTATAAATCAACAATGTTTTACAAAAGCAAAATGTACATTTTTTAAGAAAACACATGTCATGTAAAATTTTATACTAATTATTCCCTTGGTGAAATGAAATACTTAACAACATCCCAACTAACCAATGTTTTATTTTTTTATCATCAGCTTATGAGGCTCTACCAACAAAATTTTCTAAAATTTATAAAAACTACTACAGTTCCAATTAGATTTACTTACCTACGTAAATAGAACGGGTAAAAGCTATTAAAAAAATAAAACTAACTAGAAATATCCAAATATCGACTCTATGATTAAACAACAAGGATTTATGTACTTGCGTAAAAATATAATATCATAGATATTTCATCATCATCATTTCATGCACACCATGGACACATCTATGTTCATCATCTTAATATGATCGCACATGATGTTAGCATCACTCTATGATATATGTGTAAAGTGAGCTGCTTTCTTTAGAAACATGTGGTGCGTGACGCCAAAAGCTGAATTCAACCGTATTAGAGAAAAAAATTGACTTGTAACAGTAACTCGACATCTCATTTATTGAATTTCCCGGCCTCCTTCGAACACGTCGTGTTTGGAATTTATAATAAAGCATTCTAAAGCAATTGGAAGTCAATTAGACTTTTAGATGTTTTGTGTTATCCAGGCTACATGAACTTTTTGTTACAGTACATTAATATCAAGAAAAGAGAAGCGTCAACTCCTATTAAGTTATTTTCCCGCAAAGGACAGATCTGAGCTGTAAAACAATATAATTATATATTTTTAAAACATTAGTTGTATGCTGCTAGGTAATGATTTTCCATAACCATATTGTAAATATTGTAAATAATTAAATAAATTAAAAACAAATGTACTCCTACTAATATAAACTGATTTCCCCTTCAAATACAAAAACTTAGTAGGAGGATTTAAAGTAAAAATAATACAATAAAACAGTTACAAAAAGCAATTCGTGCTCTCTAAATATTTATTCTCATAAACTTTTTATAATCAATGGAAATTAGATTCAAAATGCTAACTGCCTTTAACTTCGTCTTGTTTATGTATCAATATCAATAGGAACCAATACGAAGTAATTTCATCGTAATTTTTAAATTAGTATGAAATTTACAGTCAACAATCTTTATATAGATAAATAAACTATTTGTTAACTTATTACTTTGAAAGTCAGAGAATCCAAATATTATAAATGCGAAAATTACTTTACACCGCTTAACGAAATTACAATTAGCTAAAAATTGTCGTCCTTCCGGTTAAGTTCAAACTGACCTACATTTTCTAAACGTAAAATATATTCCATAAAACCATAAAGTTAGGTAAGCGGTTGTGAGTTAAAAAGCAATATATTATGAGAGTTTTCGGCCGTAAATATTTCCGTAAAACATTTTAGAGGTCGAGATTGGGCATCGGCCTAACTCGCTTTAGTCTTTCATATATTTAAGGATTAGCCTTACATCAGTGTTCTACTGCCTGCTTACAGTCTAAATTTGAGTCTTTTTCCCATAAGGCAAAAGATAAGAAAGTTGCTTCTGTAACCTATAGAATAAATTGAGCTTGTTGATGAGAAAAAAAACAATAAAAGTATTATGTTTTATGTTTCCGATTGGCTCACGCACAAAATTGTCACATAACGTTAAATTTTTCTATTGTGTCTGGATTTTGCGAGCCAACGGGTATAATTACAATAAAATAATAACTAAAATAGTTATTCCAGTGAAGTACGAACCGAGCTGTAATTAATTTATTAGACTTTAATTCTTGGATATTGTATGGATATTATGGGATATGGATTATTATTATTTTATAATTTACCCTATAGTTTAGAGTAGTTCTACGTCTTGTTTAGTTTCGTATTTGTAAAACAGACCATTAAATATACTATGGTCGACGATATTTTTCGCGTGTGCATTGGTAGCCGCAGTAATGTGTGATTGGTTTCAATGTAGTATAGAGTTGTTTCATCGCATTCTACTAAAACTATCAAAAAAATTGCTCATTACTCATCTATAAATAGATAATCAAAGCAAAGAGTAGTTCAACCTCGTAAAGGTGAGTAACAGTCGGGACGAAGCCTCCTTAAATTATACGGGGAAACATTTTGATTGCATTTTTATTACGCGAAAACTCAGTGATGCGTTTTACTTTGCGTTATGTACTTTTGAGTGCGTTCTTCGTTATTTAGAGTTTCTTTATTTTGTTTAAGATTAATTTATTTTTCATTTAGAAGTTTTAGAAGCAAGAATATAAAATTGAGTGTTATTCACACGTAAAAAGTAATACATTGATTGTACTAACCAATATTTAATTAACTTTCAATGTTTACACGATTAAGTGCCAGTAAAGAGTTCCTAACTTGTCGAAAACTTTTATTTGTAATAAGCGGATAAATGGTAAAAAAAATATAAAAACGGTATTTAGCTATAATGTGTTTGTATGAGGCTCGTGGCAGGTACAGTTTCATTGGCTTTATTAAGGTTGACTCCTGTTTTGACACTGACTTAAACATTTATAGACCGATACCTGATAATCATGATAACAACGACAATATATGCGCTTACATACCTATGTACAAGAACCTTCGCTTGCACTCACCGGCTCTTTTCCTTCGACTTCTTTGGGTCAAAGAAATCCCAAAGTGAATGTGTAAGCGTATTTATGATTGTGTCGTTTGTTATCTCTTCGCGCATCAATGACAGATTTGGAAGTACTGATGGACACAGGGTAAGTACCTTACCTTTCATACCGGAAAAAGTACGATTCCCGTGGGATTCACGCAATCGGAATCATAGGTTTGTTATATATAAATCCAGTGGTATTTGGAGTTCGATGGAAACTATAAATATTATTTAGTTTTTTTTTTAGAATAGAATATGTTTTATATTATTGATATAACATTAATTATTAAATTATAGCTATATTGATGGTGATGTAAATAAACACAATATTTTTTTTTAAATGGGATACTTTTCTTTTTAGTGGGACCACGGAGGAATAAATTTTAGTATGTCAATTGAGCACGGACGTAACAGAAACAGTGCCCCTAGTATGAGTTTTTAGAAAGAAATTCCATACAAAATCTTAACGCAGTCGCTAGCGTCTGCGTTAAGATTTTGTATGGAATTTCTTAGTTGCCTTACTATCCGCCAGAGGCGTTGTACAGGTTTGCCATACTAAATCGCTAACGCAGTCGCTAGCGTCTGCGTTAAGAAAAACTCATACTAGGGGCACAGAGACAAAACTATAGTAGGTCAACGACCAATCATTACAGTGTTTCTGGTAAAATCGGTAAAGCTGTGGTTTTGGTTTTATGCATTGTAAGTAAAAATCAGTCAAAGGTGAAAATAAAGATAATTTAAGAATTTAAGAAATATTAATAATCTCATACCACTGGAAAAATACATTGTGTTCTGCTGAAGCCCGGTCTTCTGAGATTGAAGTCTTGGTTTCGTTCTTCAATTTTGCCTTATATCGTTTTATAAAAAGGTACCTTATCTGCTTACTTGTCTGTGATGTGACGATACTCGAAAAAAATAATGTGTTTGTAAATATATTTTCGAATGTTTACATTATCAGATACGAAAACACTTGCGAACATCAAAGGTAACCTTAGAAACGAGTAATCGTGGCGGTAAAGTTACTGCGATCGATGTATTGTGTAGGCGTTTATTTTATTTCACCTTCAAAACTTTCAATCAAATATAATAATGAGAGTAGAAAATAAAATCTTTATTTAGAAATTATGTACCTACAAACTAAACAAAAAAAACGAAAGTTAAGTATAAACGAAACTTAAAAACTACAAATAATAATAAATTAAGTTACCTACATATATTCTAATGACTTATGCGATCCCAAGCGTCAAAAACTTCCTTCACATAATAATTAAATAAAACATTTCGAATAAAAAAACACAGAAAGTCATGTGACTGTGTAATTTTGATTGAGAGATTTTAATAAAATAAGCGAGATTGTATGACAGAATACATGGTTATTAAAGATTTATTTTTTTAAATTGTTCATCATTTAAAAAAATAATAATAAATATTTAACTCCATGTGTACCTATATAAATAAATAAGGAATTAGATGGTAAATTATTAAATTATGCCAATTTGCTAAAACAAATATCTGCCAAGAATATTAACGAGTCCATTAATCATGCCTGTTTGCCTACTTAATAGTATCTTGAAATAAAAGGATATTTTTTTAGCGGCAAAAGCCTCTCCACTAAACTTCCATGTATCCCTATGGCATAATAACGAAAATAAAAGATCAAAAAACTTTACCTCTCCAATCTGCGGCATTTTATATACAAAATACCTCATTTTATTTTATCGCATTGATTTACTTGAATATTTTTACTTGTGGAAGATTCCTTTTTATGAAATTGGGGAGTGAATGAAGAAATTTTGAAGAAAACTTTTCAAAGAAGTATCGATTAAATGCACCAACAACAAAAATCTGGTTACTAAAAGTAAATATGGTTATATCGCGCCAAATAGTAGCCTATGTTTGACCCCCAGTCTTTCACTATATCTATACCAAAATTTCATCAAAATTAGTCCAGCTATTTAGCTATGAAAGCGTAACAGAGACTTCTGTATTTAAAATATTAGTTTGAATTTTTGGTGGATAAACATGGATCTGATCCTTAGCCATAGTAAAATGCAAGCATTAAGAAAACGGAATAAGTGCACTAAAGATAACTATATATATTATAAAATTTGGGCTATAGTTCATGTATTAAATAGGCTGTGTATGCAAAGCCCGGAAACTCCGTCTGCAAATGGAACTAGGTTATTGAAACGTCTGTCAAACCAGCTGAGGGCAAATTTTAATTGAAAATGGCCTGTGAACCCTTCCGAACCAGTAGTGTTGGATTCCAACTGGCAACTTTCAATATATCCGAAATTACATCTCACTTGCATAATCGTACGAAACATCTTTGGAAATTATCGAACGCTTCTACTTTTCCTTTACCTTATCCCACTTTCTTATCTGGGGGTTTAGACAAAATCACAATCTCAAAACGTTAACGAGGTACGACAAGAACAAAATGTATGGGATTGACATAAGATTGACCACGTGATTTACCGCAGCTTATGTCGATCCCATACATTTTGTTCTTGTCGACATTCGTTAGCGTTTTAAAATTTTTACTTGGCTACGGGTGCTGGGAACGAAACCGCATGCAAGTGAATTAATAACGTTTAATTCTAAGATATTATTTAATTAAAGTTATAAATAAACAAGTATATTACTTTCCATACCTTTATTATGATAATACTAATTGATTTCCTAATATAATCCTACTGAAAATTTAGCCAAAATTACTTTTTGATTAGACTTGCAAAAGAACTATTATAATAACACTCATCTATCTGGATATATTGAATAAACTTTTCGTCTTCATAGATGACGCAAAAGTAAACTCATATTTATAATTCTTGCAACCCCAGCTATATAGCTTTAGCTCAAACAAATCGTGGGTATAGCCTAATAAAACAAACGAAGATAATTCTATGAAATCTGGAAATTTTTTGAATTCAATTTCTGAAATGTAGAAAAGTAATTTATAAAAATTATTATTACTTATGCGTAGATTCCAGATATTTTTGCCGACTACTCGTAAAGTGCAAACTGGAATCTGAGCGGCTCCTGCTAGGAAATTCCGTAATGGAATTATCAGGCCTTCGATGATTTGAAAGGAAAAGGGAAATGAAATTGGATCGATTTTAATGAATTCACAGGAAGTTAATTTTTAACCGCAATAACCGTGATGGAATTGCAAATCAATTTCATAATTAATGAGTTGCCAAAATATTTTAAAACTCGCGATTCGGTAAGCACATCTGCTGTCGTATAAATCACGTCAACAAAATAATAAAATAAACTGTCGGAATAATATTGTTTGGTGTTGCATTATACAACCTGTAGTATGGTTGTTTTCTTTAAAACCCTGATCAAGACTCATCACTAGCTGCGATTTAAACTATTGATTAATTATAATAGCTTGTTGAAGATCATCATCTTTTATTCAATTAACCGCCAAGAATTTTTGGATATGAAACTAAATCTACAAATTATAAAAAGAGTCCCTTAGGTCACGGGTTAAATCGCTTTCAAAGTTTCATTTCCCAAAGTTCTATTTATCATCAAGATAACTTCATTAATTATGGCATCAAAAAGTAATACGGCAGAACAATTTTGACAATTAATTTTGTTTTAAAATTTAGTATAAAGGCTTATCTCTGTTCATCGTGTTCTCCTTCCAAATGAGAAACAATAAAGCAACATATACCCCTTGTATATCGGTGTGAACAGCTACGCGATGCTTAAATTGAGTTGTCGAACTTGTGTGTAGCTACATGGAGAGTAATTACGTGTTTAACCCGCGACCATGATCAAGTTTAGTACGTTTTCTGTGCAGCTTAGTGTGGTCAACGATGTCCGTTCATAAATTGGATGTTAGCTGGAATGTGGGAATAATATCTGCTTCCACTATGACCCACTAAACTCGTGTGCTCTGGTAATTACCTAGTAACAACTCTCAGAGTTTGTTTGTTTGTTTGTAATATCTTTATTGCTTAAAATACATAGTAAAAGGAACATTATTAAAATAAGAAGACAATGGCGGACTTATCCCAGGATGGGATCTCTTACAGTTTCTCAGAGTTTGCAACTTTAAAATATTTTCTTCTTTATTACTTTAAAAAAATTAGCTTTAAGTATAATTTAATATGGCTCTCAATATCAATGTCGACCACAAAGCAAAATCCTTTATAAACTTTCAATCTAACTCACTGCATGTTTAAAAAATAATCGCTTAATCGTGTTATTTTTATTTCATGATCCTTTTTGTTGCCAACAAAGCAACATCTCTCTTTTTTAAGACATCAAGATTTACTTTTGTTTATTGGTCTAGTGGTATTAAATCAATAACAGATGGTCTGATAAGGTTTCAGGAAAAGCATAACATCAAATATTTCTTTTAATTTTTTTGAAATTAGGCAGTGCGTGATTTGAATTCTAAAATCTTACAATAGACAATACGCCGATGAACCCAAAGGCTGTATCATGTCAAGGGCCACTAATTACAGCCCTTCGTTTCCAGATTATGCTGCGATTGCGCAATATTTTCCCTTTTGAGATAAAATGGTTTGAGGTAATTAGTAATGATAAATGTCTAAATTACCAGAGAATATTTGCTGTTCAAGTTTCTTATTTACGTTCACTGGAAATATAAATGATACCTAAGGATCTTATTTCATTTTATTAAGCAATTATCTTTTTGTGTTTCTACTAACCTCTAAAGAGGCAAAGACAAAATAAGGTTTTTCATTACAAGAATATCAGAAACCGCTTAGTTTCCGTATCTGGCATCTGCCTTTAAAAGTGCGAAATTTCAGTTTCAGAAATAGTTTTATTGTTAAATACATTCAAGTAAAGTGAATGATATTTCGTCTTTGAATTTTGTAACAAAATAGTAGCATATTAAGTAATTATTTATTTAGTTTAACATAACATTAAATTGTAACATACTTGTATTCTGCGAATAAACAATTCATTACTTATGATTATAGTAATGCAAGGACAAATAATTCTGGATTATTGAAATTTTGATAAAAATAAGGTTATGAATACACTACGTCCCCGTTCTCCAAGAGAAACAGTCACTACAGAAAATCAAATTTTTGCCGACGACTCCCGCTTATAAAATATCTAGCATTTGCCAAATCTCCATAGTACGTCTCTACATTAGTACAAGATATAGTGGATGGTTTTGGAAACTTAATTTTCAGTAATTGAGGAGCTCGATAACACGTTAGTTAATTTGCATCTACTCATTTCATGAGCTCTTTGATGCTTTGGAAGGCAGTTGGTCCCAACTATTGTTGCTAGATAATCATCATCATATCCTGTAAGTCACAGAGGTCATTGACATTGTATACTTTAGTATCAGAGTTCTTCAAAACCGTCACATGGTTTCTGACCTAATGTCAACCGGGACCAACGGCTTAACCGACCGTTCCTAGATGCTAAGTTAGATGGCTTTTAAAGAAGCTTACCTTAATGACACGATTGTTGAACACATTGTTGACCACACACATAAAAATTTAAGACATTAGTAAATGAGTGGGTTGTATTTATCTCATAAGTGTCTCTGATATTTATAAGAATTTTCATGTAGAGCTTTGTAACATTACTAACCTATCTACAGCGTATATGCAGCGTACATTTAATATGTATAGATGCGTTCGATCGGCGAATAGGAATTTCTTCATTAATTTTTGCGACATTTGTAAAAATACTTCTGAGCAAAAATGTAATAACGACGCCCATGAATGATTATTTCCACGAATACATTTTTATTTATTAAATTCGTAAAAGTAATGGCAGCGGGTGTCAGGAGATGATGAATGGGCTCATCAGAGCTGGTAAGGAATCCCTTTCCATTGCGTACTAAAACCGTATCAATCATTTTCACGCATCGCTTCCTATGTAAATATGCTGTATGTGACAACACGAGGCACTTCTCGAATGAATTTTGTACAGAATTGCTACTTAAGTATACTTTACGAATATATCAAATAGGAAGGTATTTTTGTGTCGCTTTAAAAGGTTGTGTAGAGATACTTCACGAATATTACAATACGATATGCTGACGCTTTTCAACGAAATCTAATAAGGGATTTTCATGAAAATCTAGCTTTAAATAAAAACTGTTACGTAATAAAAGTTAATTTATTTAATCAAAGTATGTGATCTGCTTTTATTCTTAGATTTTAAATAATTAACGTTCCATACAGCTCCGATATATTTTCACCATATTTCACCAGGATACAATGTAAACAAATAAACAAAGTCCAACCTTATCTCTCCACGATAAGGCTGCCTACACAAAAGATACATTTTGCTATTGAGTCGTGCCGAAATTCGAGGTGAAAGGCTCCAGTTTCCGGAAATTTAAAACAAACTCACGTCAACTGCCTGTAACTGAGTACAATTCTACCGCAAAGGTAGCAAGTATAATTTGACATATCACTCAAATTAGTCCTAGAGGAATGCGAGAGCAGAGCGTCGATGTTGGGAAAGTTAAGGGTCGTGATAAACTGGTTACCGCACACGTGTGTTTTTACTAAATTACCCGTCAAAACGATGCATGTAACTCTATATTAAGTGATGGAAGTGAACATTAAATAAAGTGTTGCTTTATCTAGCATGAGCATAAATCATATTTTCAAATTAAAATTCGTATTTCCTTACTTAAGAGTTCACCTGTTCCTTCACCGTTTGGCATATTTAGACGACTACCTGATGGCAAGAGAATTGGCCGGAAAATGGCATAAAAAATAAATAAAACATGTAGGTTGCTTAGTGCAAAAAGTGGTAGTCATAAACCACTAAAAAAGGCACTTGCTAGCATGACATTGAACTCAAAGAGTAGTTGGCATACACAAATAGCCTGCATGATTGTTGGCTATGGACAAAAAAATACGGATAATAAAATAGATATTGAAATAAATATAAATCAATTAAATATGTTGGGTGATATCAAAAAGTTACATTTTACTGCCGAAAATGATACCATTTTTATTCCTTACACATTTCTCACATCTAGCGAAATAGCTTCAGAAGAACAATTGTAATAGACAAGTGCATCAATAAACAACCTTTTTACCTTCACGATATCGGAACCATAAAGATATATGGCAATAAAACTCGATCGGTTAGACAATAACCAATATCTTTATTTCGCCATAAGTTGCTAGGGTTTGGCCCGATATTAAATTGTGTTGCGTAAACTTATGCTGGTAATATATACTAGCGAATGTAGGATATCTACCTCAAAAATACTGGAAAAAATTATTTCTTTGCTTGCGTCATGTGGGTTGCAAGGTCAATCGTCCACATACGCCCTGGTGTCAATGTTTCTAAACTGCTCCACGACCACGCCAAGTGGGTTGCAAAGTCAATCGATCATGTATATCCTAGTGACTGTAGTTTTTTAATAGGTCCACTTTTAGTTTATTTCACGCCCGCCAAGTCCTGATCAGGACCAATGTCTACGGCAACAGCAACCGAAATTAATTTAGTAGTTAGTAGTATAAATCCGCGTATCTTTCAGCCACGTTCAGTATCTAGTACATAGCAATGATGAGCACCCGAGGCCTGATTGGTATAACCAAGAAAACTCTATAATTATAGAGACAATACAAGGATTTGTATAGGTATGAATACTGTCCACGTGTTGCCGGTCACGTGCTGCTATATCTCGAGACACAGCCTTAACTGAATGTTTGCGGCGGTCAAGCTCTCGTCTATCCCTTTTATTACATGGTGAGACGTGAGCCGTTTTATTTACGTACGATTCTGATTATATTATACTAACTTTTACCCGCAGTTTCGCTCGCGTAAAACATAGAGCATAATACTTTTTTCCATATTGAAAAGTATACTTTGTCCTTGTCAGTCATTGGAATTACGAAATCGCGCTTGGAATATGATGTATGCATTTTTTTTAGATTGGTGTAGTTGTTAAAGTATGAAGCGTGGTAACAAACAAAGTAATATATTTACTAACTTACTTTTGCGTTTGTAATATTAGTTAGGATAGGATCACAATGTGATTGGAATAGGGTAGAATTATTTTAGCTGCAATATTTAAATTTAAACTATCTAGTTATCAAACATGCCTACGGGTTACCTTATGAAAAGTTTTCAGTCTAGAGGATTGTTTTGTTACTAAAACTTATTTTGTATGTCAATAAGAAACAATCGTTTGTTGGAAATGGAATTAAAAGTGCAAATATAAATGCTTCGCAAAATTGTTTCGTTGCATAACATTTCAAAGAAAAATGAGGACGTCTTAATAGTTAAAGTTACTATAAAAATCTAGTCAGCACAGGCGCTCATTTCAAAACTACTTCTTCAAACTTCTTTATAGCATTAAAATGCTATTGTTATGTAAATTGTTACAGCAATATACGGAACATAAAAATTGCTGTAACAACACGGAATATTATAGAAAGCCATACATGACAACAAGAAACAGATGAAGGATACATTTAAAACTGGGTGGCTACCACCATCTCTTAAAACCATGCAAGATCCAGTGAGTAAGAGGGATGTCGCATTACATCTTGTATCGCGCTCTCTCGCTGGAACTTGCATGGTTTTAAGAGATGGTAGTAGGCCAGCTGGTTATAACATCAGAATTTATAAATAAGTATAGTAAATGCGTCCCGCTCTAATCCCAAGAAAAGAGAATTATACAAACAAAGAACATTGTTCTCTATTATGCGTTTAAATAATTGTTTATCATACCCACATAATAAGCTTAGAACTCAATATGGGCGGTTTAATTTTGACTAAGTATCTATCGTCATATTTTCATTTAAGTACAAGTTTTGATCAAGGTAGCGACCTAGTTTGTATTTTTACAGATGCGTTACCTAGTTTTCGCATCTGTAAAAAATTTGAGGCTCCCATAAAGATACATTATGTTCAAATTAAGTAACTAAATGCGCACCGAACAGACTTAAAGTATCTCCAAAATAACAACAATCACAGTTATTTTGAACGAATTGCAAGGTCATCATAATAAGGTCCACTTTTAGACACACGGGTTTTTCATCACTACCTTAGTACACCTTGTCATTTTACAATTAGCTTTTTTTCGCGCATATTTGCCAGACACTCACGCAAACGTAAACCGTACGTAACCATATCATTCCATTCAAAAAGGTAAGGCCAAACTTCCAAATAAAAAGGCCAATTACTTCAGATACCGGATATATTTAGTTTGTGGTGTTCTGTAGAATTGTTGCGAATTAACGCTACATTTGCGCAATACCAAATAGCTCCCTCGTGTTTATGGCAAACGTTGAAAAATGGCAATAAATTATAATAACGTTCGCGTAAGCTTCTTAACTGTTGTGTGAGTAATGCTCGAATAAATTGCCATTTTCTATATGTAAAATGCGTCGGCTAAGGAGAGTGATTAATGTGGTGTTAAACTATAATGGATATTGCCATAAGAACACTTGCAATATAAACATGCATTAATTTGTTAAGGTATTTTCAGCCATATAGTTTCTATGTTGAGACACAGATTAAAAAAATAGCACTTCAGTTTAATTTTACATGTGGATGGCAAAAACAGTGGATCAGGTAAAATAAGTCATTTTCCTTACACAATAAGGCCATAATAATAATTTACGTTACTACCTAAAGCCATAGGTAACGACTAGGTACTGGCTCTAGGGTCAGCTAGGTAAATGATATGCTAAGAGAGGGAAATAACTATCTTATTTCCCTTCGCTCCATACTGTTATTTTAATGAAGTAGGTATATAAATGAAATTCCAAGTTTTTATCAAACGCTTAATAGCGCTATATTGTTCTATACAAAAGTGATTCTATATGCATATAGTAGAATAAATATAAAGACTGCATCCGTGGTCCAGTGGTTAAAACTGTCTCTGTGGTCCAGTGGTTAAGTCGTTTACCTATAGACCCGGGGGTCGTGGGTTATATTCCCACTGGAAGCAAACTTTGTTTACTTATTTCCAGTTTGGTTAGGACATTGCGGGCTTGAATCACCTAATTGTCTGATAATAAAGATGATTCCGTGCTTTGGAAGGAATGTTGGTCCTGGCTGCCACCTGGTAGTCGTTAAAGGAACCACGTCAGAGGCCGAGAGGTGGTTCCGAAAAACTCTGTCATAAGTGTGCATAGTCAAATGGCCGTGATACTTACATATAATAATTAAGAATATAAAGAGTTAAAATCTCTATCATCACAACCACTTTTTTTTATCAAACCTATTGTGATAAAATCCCATAATATGACATATTACGTCGTGAGTATAAAAAAAGCTTTGAATATAAAATTACTAAAAAAAAAGCAAAATAAAATTGAGGTTTCCCGCTCATTTTCAACGACCATACTTATGATATCATCCCATTTTGTGGCGAGCACAGTAATGGCGTCTGTATGACAACATGGCGAAAACATCGCGAGGCCCGTTTACGATAATCACTATTTCACGAGCTTGATGCGAACATCGGAACGGATTTTCTGCAGTATACAAGTAAATCATAGAATATTTTAAAATCCCTACGTTTGAACCGACTGCAAAAAAGGAGGTTCTCAATTCGTTGGAATGTTGGCATGTAAATGTTTGATAATGAAGAATCTATCTATCATATTTAAACAACAATTTATATTCTTCCTTTTTTAGTTGAGTAAATGAAGTCGTCGCAGTTATGGAATGAACAATTATTATGTAGTAACCAAAAATTCACTCTCAAAGTCCAACGACACGCTTGCTTTTGTTTTGTGCAATAAAGTTACAAATATATCAAGTTAAAATAATTACATCAATAGTACTTAAATACACTACAAATAAGTGTAAGATCGGGGTTTCAAGTTTTACTTATTGTAATTATTTCTGTTTTAAGTTCTATAAAAGTAATGACGTATGTACTGTAATTTTGTAAGATTTGTAACATTAAAGTTATACGACAAAACATTTGTGGACTTATCTAGATACTGACACAAAGGTATGAGTACGTAAATATTCTTATTACCGTTAGTTTACATATTGGCAAAGAAAGGTCAACAAAAGCGTTGACAAAAGTGTATCAAACACCAACGGAATAAAACATGTTCAAAATAAAAATCACGCAAGACAAACAAAAAAATATCAACCTCCATCAATATTTATTTACCATAGAAGTCGTTATAACTGGACGCGAGATGAATACTAAAAGCAAGATCAAGTAGGCGTTCGCTGCTGACATTAACTGAAATAGATGAGGTGAAAAACGACCCCTAAATTGAGGGGATGGCATAAGTAAGTATACATTTGTTTTACTATGGCAGAACGCGCTTAAAATAAGCGATTCTTCAAAAGAGCCACGAAAATCATTTTGATAAAATAAAATATTTTTATAGAGATCACTAATTTAATAGAGAAAGTAAACCATAATTAAACTAAAAATCGGGTAGAAAATTAGACGTAGCTTTGAGATTTCTGACTAAACGAGATGACCTTACGTCATATGGAGAGGATGTTGTAAAATACGACCAAGGGATTAACAAGCTTTGCACCTCTTTCCCAATGCTTCTATCAACAATATAATTACCAGAGAGTTTGCATCATGAGATAATGCCTAATCTATACATATATTTATAACTAACTGTTGCCCGGGACTAGGTTATATCATCCTATGTTTGAGCTCTGATCAACTATATCATCAAAATCGGTTCCTTGCTCTTGCGTACATGAAAAGACGTCGACTTAAACTATGGTAATCCAGCGACGACGCTATAGAAACGTTTAAAACAAGTTGTGACAAACCACGTTTGTCTACATTGTAAATTTCTTTTCATAAAATCAACCAGATCGGTCCACAGTAAGAGGTCAAGGGTAATTCATAAAACTTCTGATTAATTTCATAAAGCATAATCATTGGTTTACATTGTGTACTTAATTGAAAATTGGCTTAGTGGGGGTCTCAATTGTAAGATTTCTCTTGAACCGTCCTCGTCCGGCATCCATGAATAGCTGTGAAATTAACTTCTCATTTCACTCGACCAGTATTTCAAAGCTACAGATACCTATTTTAAGTGAATTTCTGTGGCTGCTAAGTAAAATGAACAATTATTTGTTATACCTTTGTAATTTAGCTAAAGTAATATTTAGTATTTACTGCTTTGCTGGGCTTTTCTTCCGCGAAAATTTAGAGACGAAATTCCGAGGTCTGATCTGACTTTATCAATCAAATTACCTCTTAGTATTATAGGTATTCAGGCGTAATTATGTGATAGGTAACAAACAATTTTTCTATCCATATATTTATAATATTGTAATAACAATATAACAAATAAATACAAAAAATTTAAAATCATTCGGAAACAACTATGTTTTAAGGGTGTTTTATAGCTAGTCTTTTAATATAGTATTTGATCGGAACCAAACCGGAATATTCCATTATTATTCCAAGCACGATCTCGTAACGGTAACTGGTGCAAACCTGCGGAGGTATCAGCTTGTATAGAATCATTTCGCGATGTATATTTACTTATATTTTAGTTTTGATCTAGATATACAGATAAATAAAATTATTTCTACAATTGTTACCTCTGCAATTGTTATTCCTATAATTGTTAAGTGCAATAGTTGCTCTTGTAATTCTTACCTCGGCATTCATTATTCCTGCAACTATAACTTTCACAATCGTACCTTTTATGGTTACTTCCTTTCTTCAATTATGCCTGCTGGCCGGTCAGGACAAGATGAAGGACAACAAATGCAAACTTTATGGTTTGTAACTTCGAAAGTGAAAATATGAATGACAAGGGACGTATCTCAATATACAAGTTGTATCCCCAGCTCCCAGCCCACATTCGTGCTACATATTAGTATTCTAAACACGTCTGCATAGTTGGGGTAACTCGTACAACCATCCCTGCGGTATGTCATTTTTATTAAGCAGCCTTTACATACTCAAGTACATGGAGATATAATATTATGTGAAAATTCAGGATATTTATCGTGATTTTATTAATTTCAATCCTTTCTTTTACAAATGACAAAGACGATTATACATCTACGAGATATTTGTCTTGTACTTAGGAAAACTACTACGATGTATCAAATATTTAAAAATAAAAGTTAATACATGTTTTTTTTCAATAAAAGACTTTATTTATTGATAAAAGTCTACTATATATTTAGCCGAGTATTAAAGAAAATATATTTTCTGATTAGTAAACCCAATATTTTTGTAGATATTATGGTAGAGCCATAATGTAGGAATACGTAATAATAAAAAGGAAAGAAGATGGTCACCCTATTTTAGGACCTCTGTGCCCTTAGTTTGTGGACCAGATGTTCCTTCTCATTTTTAGGAAGTGAAACATATAGGGCAGGAGATGGTACAACAAAGTTATGCAGTAAAAAGTAGGTTTGTATGAATGTTTGTAGCTTTGTAGGTCATGTTTGAATCTTTGATTATTTATTTTGAATATGAACCAATAAAATGACATACATAAGGAAATCTAGCTACGAAATGGGCCTATAAACGCATAAATATCTTTACAGAAAAACAAATCGTAAAAGCCTCTTTGTTTTAGCCTATTGTATAGAGGCTAAAACAAAGAGGCTTTTACGAATCATGTAATTGTCAATCATCATGAATATGATAAGAGATAAGGTATGAATTTTTAATTCATACCGTACACACTACTTTTCAATGCGAATATAATTTTGACAGCTATCACATAAGAATTATCGCATGTGATATTTTTATTAAGTATCTGTACTTACGTCCGTCGCATGTAAATGTAATTAACGAAATTATGTACGAAAAAGAAAACCTGGTCGTGACGAGAATAAAGGAGGGGAGGGTCGAAACAAATTAACTCGCCGACCTTTTTTTATTATTTTAATTACTTTTATGTGTACTCCGTTACGTGCGCTAAGTGCTAAGTAAAGATTTTAAGCTGTCAAAAATGTGAGTTTACTGTTCACATTTGCATTTACTTTATTTACACAAAACTTTCTTATTTTATTAGTTTTTTTTAGTTTTGGATTTCTGACGACTCTTTTTAAAAGACTATATAGTAGATAATTTTATGACGTAAGGGTTTTTTTACTCTTAATAATTTTTAAGACGCAAAATAGCGGCAGATTACTATTTAGGCTCATATAAAAGAGTATTACACAGGGGAAGTCGTTTGCAACACCTATACATACATACATATCATCATGCCTGTCTCCTGTAGGGGTAGGCAGAGACTAGAGATTACTACGCTACGATCCTTACATACCTCCCTCGCTTCTTCCACACTCATCACTCTCGTCTTACACGCTCGCCGATTTCGGATACTCCTAGGAAACTTATGTAAATTAGTATAACAATGACCGTGCTCTTTGTTACCAAGAGCAATATCCCATTTCTAACAAGTATTGTACTATATCAACTAACAAGAATGGCGTATCAACAGCAATTTCCGGCATTCAGTCATGCATTGAGAGGGTTTTATTGTATTTTAGCTGCTGCCTTTGACGTGAAAGTGTTGTTATAGTGAAATACCTAGGTAAGACATTTGCTTTTATGTGCATCAACACATTGTATTCTACACGATTGTTTGAATTTTAAAAGAGGTAAGCACTTTACTTTAAAATTTACTAAAGTTCAAAATTATGTTTTCACATTATCATTTAAAAAAATCAGCCTATAGCTCTCTGATTTAATTTTATCGGGTAATCGGTCTGCGTAGTGACCGGAAGACTTCCTACTTATATGATAACTAGCTGTTCCCCGCGGCTTCGCCCCGCGTGGGACTCAGTTATATCGCGCCCAAAAGTAGCCTATGTTTGACCTCAGGTCGTTAACTACATCCCTACCAAATTTCATCACAATCGGTCCAGCAGTTTAGCCGTGAAGAGGTGACAGACAGACTTTCGCATTTATAATATTAGTATGGATACAATACAATACAAAATATCTTTATTGTCTACATATTTACAGTAAAATATTACATTACATTACAATTGAAAATTATATGACAAAATAAATAAAAAAAAAATCCTATTAACGCTTGGAAAAGGATTATGGATTGTCCGTGTTTATCATACGAATATTTTGTTGCTGTTGATGTAGTCTAGTTAGAGTTAGAATAGTTAAGTATATTTGCAGTATCACTACATAGTATAAAACAAAGGCGCTTTCTCTGTCCCTATGTATGCTTGTAATAGATAGAGTAATTCAAGAGGAAGGTTTTATGCCCATGCGAAGCTGGGGCGGGTCGCTAGTTATATCATATATTGATTTAATGAAATATTAAATACTTCGTATCAAACCAATGAAACGCAGATCATATTTGTTAAACACCTAAACGTATTTTAGCATGTTCTGACCTAACTAAACTTTGGTTTATTTATATGTCAATAGACCACCTAGCCTAACTCCTATCTTGAAAGCTGGACCCGCCCTTGCTACAACAAGTTGCTACTACGTAAATACTTAAACCCGACGTCACCGTCGAGCGGACACCAAATTGGCTTTAAATTTAAGGCACTCGGCGAAAAGTTTCGTGTTCACTCAAGCACCTCACCTGGTATCGAATCTCTGAAGATTCGAGAAGTTTACTTTAGGTACGTCGCTACTTATTAAGGTGTCCTTTACTTAGTAACTGGGTTATTTTATCTCTCTCACTCAAAGCCCTAAAAGAGCTTTCTAAATTGCAATTAATCTGTAGGCATTGGCTTCGGAAGCCGGGGTCAGCTAATTCTTTACGAGGTAATCATGACGTACCATCAACCCTTCTTGCATATGCATACACTTGACAGAAATAGTTCCAAAAGGGTTTGTTAAGATTATATAATGCTTTACTAGCACTATGATACTAAGATACCCGTTAAGAGAACTAGGCTTCTTTAGTCAGTCACCTTAAGCCTTACCAAAAGGTAAACGATAAGGTAAGATTGTAATAATATGATCTTTATTTACTTCCGATCAAAATTTTACCATTATTATGTTGTATTTCTTGTTTGTAGGTTAAAGTTAATTACTATTTATAATGTATCGTCAATGGGTGCAATATATGAAATCGTTTTTCTAATTGTACTGTGGAGTCGATCGCGAATCATATTTCAAAATCAAAATTCCCTAACACAGTCAAAGATCATAAGTTCTCCAATTTCTCGTTCCAGTTGCTGCTAAAGTGCATCGGAATTACACCGCGTTTGAAGCTGAAATACGGCTTAAAGATGTGCATGTGCATACCCCGCCTAACTTTATACGAGTCATTAAAGCTTGAATGCAACAGGGTATGTGCTGTTCACGGCGTATTAATATTGCAGTATACTGAAGTTAGATGAAGGTTTTGAATGCTTAAACTGTTTATGCCAAAAAGTTTTCTGAATATCATGAAGTTGTTAGTGCGGAGAGTAACTTTGAACTGTCAGTTGCAATTGCTACTTCTCGCGCAAGTTAGATTGAAAAGATTAATTGGCTTTGTATGTGTGTGTATGTTATTTATAAAAGTGTGTTTAATAATGTATATGAAATGTGTGTATAAAATAAGGAGGATCAAAACCCACAGAGGACTGAAAATCCGGGCTCGATCGAACGAATTTCGACAAGAACAAAATGTATGGGATTGATATAAGGTACCGCTAAATCATGTGGTCAATCGTATGCCAAATCCATACATTTTGTTCTAGTCGTACTTCGAACGTTTTGAGATTGCGACTTTCGCTAAGCTCCCTGAAATTCATTCAGGACCAGACAAATTGTAACAGCGGCACACAGCGAGAGTTTGTAACTCGCGCCTGCTCGCGAAATTTGCTTAACCATAACTTATACGAAGCATCTTAACTCCCAAACTGTATGCTTTTAATAAATTTGCAACTTTATTACTCGCCAAATGAGCACTTCGTTCTATATCTCGATAGAATATAACATACGCATATGAGTAGTACCTACTTTCGCTACTTTACGTACAGAGTTTATTTTCAGACCCACATTTAACCATCTAGTTTCACCAACTTTTTATGATTAAGGATCGGACATTTTATTAAGACAAAGAACCTGCTAATTAAAAAAAACGGTCTTTATAACTTAGTAAACTACGAATGACCTAGTTATTTTCCTAATCTTGACTTATATTTGACTTATATCTGCGTATGTACGCCATACATATACATTTGGCATCTACGCAAATCGTTGAATGAACTGGAGAGGAACAGTTTTCTTCAGTGACGACTTCATTTAAAGCCGGGGTTAAGTTTCTGTCTGCAGCCCACAAGCCGGCTAATGAACCAATTTCTATACGTACTTCGTGCTATTCGTACATTTTCAAAATATATTATTTATTTATACAGTTTTAGGAAGACTTATAGCTACACACGAGAAAATGGCAACTCAAATACATTTATTTATCTATTTTCTGTCTGACTCCATTAAATATATAGTGTATGTAAACTTAATAAAACTTGGAGTATTTAGATGAAATGTGTCAATAAGTCTCAAATCAATCGAAGTATATAATGTAGTCATCTATCATTGTTTTTTTGTAATTAGGATGGTGAATTGCCCTTCTACTTATCAGCATAAAGAAATATAGAGATTATCTATTAAACAAGCCCTTCAGCATTATGTATATTAATATAAATAATTAAGAATTGTTAGCTTTTCAAATATATTTTGTATAATTAAGTTTTAATAAATGAATACGTAATTCGATTACAGGAAAATAAAACGGTCACATTACGAAGCCAGCTTCGAAATGGGAATTTTATTTCCCATTTCGAAGCCAGCTACGAAATCTGGCTACGAAATGGGACTAAGGGAATTTTCCAAGCGACGCACGCCGCATTTCTTTTCATCTTATATAATATTTCCATCAGTGCACTACAATTCAGAATAAGCTATAAGTAAAAATAAACAATGCTGCCTGAATTCCTGGCACAAGCCTTACAGTAATAAAATATAATTACAACTATTACACAGCATGATTTACCTCAGCCGGCTCGCATGACGTCGGAGCTGTGTCCCGAAGGCATAAACAGAACTAGCTCGCGCAAGTTCCGACTTGTTGTAGAACTGTTTCATACGACTACATTTGTTTACACGCCAGAAGTCGGAATAGATGCATATGTGATTACACATAAATGTTTCTATGTTATAACTAGCTTAGCGCACCGACACATGGGATTAATATTGTACCAAGATAAAAATTATAATAAAGTTACATATTGTCTCACTGCTGGGCAAAGGTTTTCCTTATTTCTCTAATATCAATAAAAAAAAAAACATTTTTTTTAATTCCTACCATTCAGTAGGCAAACAAGCAAACATTTAGATAGGAAAAAGTCTTTTCAGCCGCTAAGATTATTTATACTACTGGAAAATAACTATATTAGATTTCTATATTGATCGATGGGAAGCATCCTGCTTACTGCATCTTTCTTTGCCTTAAAATTATCAATACATATAATAAGACACTAAAATGCAAGTGTCTGTACATTTAATATTTTTCAAAAAAACTGATAGAGTGCGATTAAAAAAGAGTAACAGAAACCAAAAAGACAGTTTTTGGAATTTTTGTCTGTCTGTATGTATGTATGTCTGTCTGGTACGTTATAACTTCGAAAATACTCAACGGATTTGAACGCGGTTTTCACAGTTCGATTACATATAATTAGGAGCGTTGTCAAAACTTTATTTCGTCAAAATCGGTTAAGGGAAAAAGAAGTTATGGTCGATTGAAAATTTACTTCAAACACTGCTTCAAAACTTTTAATGCGTTTACTTACGTTTAATTTAATTTAGATAAGGCTAGAATTTTTACTTTATATTATCCATATCAATAAAGACGAAAACACGCACTGCACCTATTAACTTTAATAAAATAACACATTGAATTTGATCGTAAATTTAGTAACATAAATCTCAATAGATGGCGCTGACTTACTTTACAACTCGCTATGGTTACGTTTTCGCATTATTGTATAGCAGATTGAAATTAACCCTAACCTAGCAAATTAAAAAATTTGATGGTCTTTGTCTTTGTGGCTATTTTGGTTTGGTTCTTTGGTTGTTGTCTATTGTTTGGTTTGGTAAATTGACGGTTCGGTTCGCTATTGTTAGTTTTGTCTTGCTTGATTTGAAAATTGAATTTGTTTGTTTGACGGAACATACGATCGTGTCGTATATAAATAATTTTAATTTAGTTTTAATTATTTGAAATAATGCCTAGGAGGAAACGATCTAATCTGTAGCATCATTCCAGAATAGCTAAAAGCAGAAGGTTAGCTAGATCTCAAGAATCGAATGCGGATAGACAGATGCGACTCGATGAAGATAGGCAACGCCATGCATTGTCTCGGTCTTTAGAAACTTCTTCTGACAGAGAGTCTCGGTTGTCCGCTGACCGCGAGCGTCATGCGCCATCTCGGGCTTCGAAAACGTTTACCCAAACTCAAGGTTTAGGCGGAAATTGTCGGGGATGAAGTGATTTACACGTCATATAACAGTGTTGTGCATCAGGATGATGCTACCACCTACCTTATCGAGTTTTTGAGTTCATTGGCTGAAAGTGGTCTTCCTGCTCATAACATTAGGTACCCTTAAAGACGGCGTTCCCATTATGCTACTAAGAAATCTTTCTCCGCCTAAACTATGCAACGGGACCCGACTCAAAGTAACGGTTTTGTAGCGCAACTTAATACAGGCCGAAATTCTCACAGGGTGTGGTTCAGGCGAAACGGTGTACATATCTCGAATACCACTCATCCCCAACAATTACCCCTTTCAATTTAAACGCACCCAGTTTCCAGTTGCTGTATGCTTTGCCATGACGATAAATAAGTCGCAGGGACAAACCCTAAAAGCAGCTGGCATCGACCTTAGAACAAGATGTTTCTCGCATGGACAACTGTATGTGGCTTGCTCGCGGGTCAGTAGCGCCGAAAATCTATTTTTATTAGCCTCTGAGGGAAGAACTGCTGATGTTGTCTACAAAGAGATTCTTTGAACTTAACTCTGAAACATGATATTTGTTTATATTTGAATAATGTCGTGGCTACTTCGATTGCGTCATTTCATTTCAATGTAACACAGGTTACGCGAAAAGCGACCTACACGCGGGCGGAGCCGCGGGTAACAGCTAGTATATAATAATAACCTTCAAATTTTCAATTATTTTTTCCTAGTTCAATACGCTATACCTTCAAGTTTTATGATTCTTTCTTCAGTATTATTAAGTAGTTTATGTCTGGTTACTACTCAACCAGTAACAATTTTATTCGAAAGAAAAAAAAAATTTATTTGAATTAAGAATTTATCATTGAAACTGAAATTGATTTGTAAAAAGTTAACTCGGAGCTGGTTCAACAAAAATCATTTTTGTTAAAAATTGTTTGAATATTGTACTGAAATCATAAATTATTCCTATATAAATATTGTATGTAGCCGCCCTAACTGTTGGGAGCATCGACGATCTAGATTTGTGAATAGACCCGCCTGGAAACTTTCCTAACTTAGTGTCTACCAAGTTGGCATTTGACGACAGTTAATAAATTTCACGCCTCACGGAGTACACTGTTGCTAGTTAAATGGATCTATACAGTGCAACAAAACCATTCAAATACATTCTATGCGCAGCCAAACTTTATCGTAGACAACTCTCTGTCCTCCATAGGTATTTACTTCAACCACAATATAAGTAATGTTTACTGGGGTGGCAGACCTTGAGTAAAATAATCAAAACAAATATTATAAACGCGAAAGTGAGTATATAGATTTGTTTGTTTGCTTTCTCTTTCCGCTTTATCTACTGAAAGAGTAAAAGTAAAAGACTAAAAAACTACCTGGAAGAGACACCACCGACAAGAGCATAGCTCTAAAATTTTAAGATAAATTTAAAAATAAGATAATATAGTACATGTTTCTTCATACCTTTACTCACCTAATTAAGAATATTTAAACATTTTAATATTGAGAAAAACATAAAGTACTTTCATTCCGAAAATGTAATGTTCCCATGGGATTTAGGCGGGTAGACTCGTAGTTAAGTATAAAATAACATTTTTTAATAACTCCGAAAAACTTCTTAAAATTTCTAGAAAATCCATTTTGATTATTAAACAAAATAATAAGCTCTACTTGATAATTCCTTTATAGCAATGAATTACCTAATTGAGTTTTTCAAGTTTCCGAAATGTCAGTAACTTTCTGGTTAGACGTATAATTTTAATTAAATCTTAATTTTCATAGAAATCTTCGTAAACAAGGTTGTGAGCCTATTAAAAGTTTGATTTATGTCCATTAAAATTTAGCTAAGACCTTGAAAGCTAAAAATCTTACGCAAAAAATTTATGCATATTCTTAGCGAGCCAGAATAGATCATTGATATAAATCAAAAGTGAAACCAATTTCTATTTTGGTATCAATTTATTTCGTTCTATGCAATACCAGTCCTGATAAGTTATTACCATTTGCCTGCATGGCGCGCGCGATTCCAAATTCTTTATAGTTATTACTATAATTTAAATGAAATTTGCTTGACAATATTAGCGACATATTTGTTTCGGCCACAAGCAGTATTGCAACTGAATTGCTCTACTAGTTTTAATTTCTTCTGGTGAGTTATCCTCTTTCAGATAAAACATACAAATTATTAATTAGTTATAATTCATGACAATCATACCTTTGATAAAAAAAACCGTTGGTTATAGAAATAATTCTCTTAAACCAACAACGATAATACAGGAAAGAACTCCTATTGAATCGAAAAGCAAACTTACTAAAACTTAAGTTGCAGAAAGAAACACCGTTTATAGAGTCGGTGATTCCAAAGCGTAATTAAATAAATGTCAGCACAATGTAGCACTTACCCAAGATGCTGAGCAGCAAATACGAACTGAACTTCATCTTGCACTTTCCTGGAAAGAAAAATAAATTGTAATTGCATTTTCCAAAGTTGTGGAAACAAATTTAAATTAACTAAACCGCAGTAAGAACAGATATACATTAGGAACGGTATTTCAAGAAATGCGAAGCACCTTTGCTACATTCAAACATGTTAACATTTATGGTTATCAAATTATTTATAATAGAATTTCGAAAGAACAAGACAAGACAAAAATTCTTTATTGCACCAGAATAGAATAGAAAGAATAAAAAATATATACAATAAGGAAATTACAAACATGGATAATACAATAGGCTGCCTTATCGCTGATGCAATCTCTAAACAAGAACAGATACTAAAAAAACTTCATTTCTTGATCAGTTGCAGTTCAAGTAAACACGATACAATATTTTTCATCCACGTTTACGTTAGTTGAAAACAATGTCTTTAAAAATTTTAAACCTCTCATCATACCCAGCTGCCATCTCAGGGTGGCTTAATGAGAGATCAATACGAACAGCATTCATTATCATTAATGTTAATTTGAGGAGTTTGCCAAGAACGCCAGGCTTCTCTCGCGATAGAGCTATGGAAATGAGGGTCGCTGAAATTGTGGAATTCTAATAAAAAGAAGGTTTACACTGCGCTATGAAAGTTTTTCGTCGTGAATAACTTATAGTAACATTTCGTAAAAATTCATGTAAATGTCATTAGTTTATTTGTTTCTCTAAACGTGACTTTCATTAATGTGTACTTATATTTACGTTGAACATAAAAGGATTAGAAATAGCCGGTCTAGCCTTCTAGCGTCACCCGGTGAATAAGATTTAGTTAATTAATTAAGAATTAAACATGAATTCATCCTATCGAGGGTCTGCTGGAAGAAATTACTATAGAAATAAGTAGCACCCTTGTACTAAATTTCCTAATTTTAAGTTTCCTATGTTTGTATTTAAGTGTATATACATACATACAATCACATCTTTATCCCATGCGGGGTAGACAGAGCCTAGGGCCATAAGACCTTAGGCCACGTTTAGCATAATGGTAGTTGAAACAGGAAATCAATAGTGATGGGTTGCTAGCTGCATCGCCTATGTCATGATTTCCCCATTCGGCGATTCCCTCAGTCGACTTTTCGGCTTGCGCGGGAAGAGAAGCAGCTGGTACATTCTATGTTTTTCTTTTTTTTAAGTGTATATGAATTAAATAAAATATAGATATAAAAATTGTTTTATAAGCAGGTGGGTAATATTTCAACAAATTTCCCAGAGTTTGAAATTTAATGAATCTGTGCAGTGAGCTATCGCTTTATAGGAACGTAGGCTGCTGTAACGTGCGACGCAGGTGCGCCTTAAGGAGCTAACTTTTATGGCTTTCCAAGGTAATTGACTTCATGGAAAGACGTTGAATGGAGCACATATTTTCGTTATGTGGCGTAGCTTTATTTAAATATTTACTATTTATTGACACATTCGTTAGAAATATATACAATAAACATCTACATTTCTTTATCGCTGTCTTAATTACTATTTTAAATTTGAATGGGGTTAGTTGATTTCACTCGTAAAACTATTCAACCAATCTGCATGGAATTTTGTTTAAAGAATGTTTTCCGGGGAAGAACATAAGCTTTTTAAACATATAATTAATTATTAATTTGAAAGTAAAAGAAAAAAACAAAAAGTTCAAATTATTAGTTTTAACTTTTTGTATTTTTGTGATTATTAAATATCATACATATTGAATGCATCGAATATACAACCAACATTTTTTATCATAAAATATTAAAATCCAAACCAACAAAATCCAATCAAAAATTTAATCACGCCCAAACGCTATATTCAAGCAAATTGGCCCTCTAAAAATTATAGGTACGAGGTTAACTACGTAATCCGTTGTGGCTACGTGCTGAAATCCACTTGAAGCCAGGAGTTCCAGGAGTGTTGAATTAATAGCGTTTCATTTCTCACTTCAGGGGCACGTGGCGCGATGCTAGACAAGGATATACAGAGAACGGAACAGATATCAACCTCTTTTGTATTCATAGCTCACGGCGTAAATGATTTTTCAATATAAATTGTGTCTAGTGAAATAAGAGCTGTAATTGGATACGAGGAAGGGATTTAAAGAGATTGATTTTGTCTTTTTAAAACAAGTAGTACTGATTTGTATTGAACATTTGAAAGTGTCGATTCGCTCAAGCGACAGTATCACATTAATAGTCTAGACGTAATTAACTGTACCCTGCGGTTTCTCTTGCCCAATATGTGTGTATTTACTATAACCTGTAACTTTCAAAATCAAGCTATAATGTTAACAAAAAGGATTTAGATTTCTGTTAACACGTTCAAGGACGTGTTTGAAAACACAAATAAGTTTTATAACTTCTATAGCAATCATGTGTCCGCTAACGTGTTAAGACGTTTTAACAAATAAGTTTCGGCCTTATTATAATCTTTAGGTAACATGACTGTTATATCTATAGTAAAAAATTTATACGCCTATCCATAACCGTAGAAACCACGGAGGATAACTCGTGGTAGAAATATGTCAATTTGATTTTCTTGTTAGTTAGGAATTATTTTAGAAAGATGCATTATGACAGATCGGCTTCCACCGGCTGGAAAGTAATTTTTCAGGAAACCTACGTTCTGGTGGAAAAATGAAACAAATTACGATTAAGGTAGACACAGATGAAGAAATCAAAATTTTACATTATTATTTCAGTTGTCTTTATGAAGAATGTCACTGATTCCTTTGTAAGATAAAAACTTAAGCATCCACTTAGAAAACTAATTTGAAATTTTGTCTAAAAGTTAAATATCCAATAATTATTTTAGAGCAGGACAAAATAGATAATACCTATAAAAGTGCGACAAAGACTAAGAAATATGTACACGATTTCACTCAATCATCATTTTATCAATCTATATTTGACAATGTTTATTTATCAAAACAAAAATTCACTGGAAAACCGATGATTATACATACATATTTTATTTTTAGTGTATATCAGATGCCAATGCAACTTAAGACTAATTAATTCTCGTGACCTTATACACGACCCGTTTTTCTCATCTAATTTCCCTTGTTGATAATTCAAATAAGAAAAATTATTTGTTTTCCTTATTATACGAGTATAATTCAAATGGGACTGTATAACAATTCTAGCCACGTACGGCGCTTCCAGTCCCATTCTTTTATTTCAAAAGGCTTTAACTACGAGTCGAGAGCTGAGAACTCCTGACAGGCGTAGTCCAGGGATTATTACTTACATTTCTCACCGGCCATCGAACGATGCACTCACATTAATCTTTGTTATTAGGATTTACCGCTCAGCACGTAGCTTTTATTTCGCTACGGTATTGCTCGGCTGGAATAGCGATGAATTACGTCAAATTGCAATTTCGCTCGTTTTGATGGCGATTTGCAGCAATTTGATTTATTATTTTTATACAATCATTAGAATTTTATCCGCGGCTCCTGTTATGTCCTGCAAAAATGTAACCAATTACTTGTGTCTCAAACTTATAGTTAGGCCAATACAAAATTTTATCAAAATCTGCTTAACAATTAAAGAAAAATTTAGTAACGAACATCAAAACTCCCAAACATTTAACTGAATACCTAGAAGGATGCTAAGCTAAAGTATACAAAATACGGCGCCAAAGTCATTCAATATTTTACACATCATCAATTTCATCAATTTTGTAATACTCCGTTTCTAAATAAAAACTATCTCTAATTTTACCCTTTTTATTTACTTGAAATGTTTATAATGTTTATTGTATCTATGTGTCGGAGATAGAGAGATAAAGGGGCGAAGTGGATGTCAGGATGGATCGAGCGTCCGATAGCGACATACGATGTATTTCGTGCGCAACTCTTTAACCATAGTGAAAAAAGTTCACTAAAAGGGAAATTTTGCAGTCTTATAAAGGCATAATTGTCCCGACAAGAGACCATAAGCCGAATTACGGCTAAGGCGAACACCCACGCCCCGCGTCCACAGTGATCCTCAGCACTATTGTGCTATTGTCTACCTGGATTCCCTATGTACTAATACTAACATTACATAAGACTAACGACATACCTAGTCGTTATGCGATAATTTTATAGCTGTTGCGAAACGCAAGGGGTAGTGGTAGCGATTGTCGGTCGACACAACGATGCGCCAACCCACATTTGGTATACTATTTATATTACTTTAAGGTTATATTTCTGATATTATGCCACAACATATACTTACCAAACCACACCACATTAAACTATTTATATTACTTTAAAGGTTATATTACTGATATTATACCAACATATACTTACCAAACATCAACTGACTGAACAAACTTTCGCATTAGTTATAACACCAGATGCTTTCGTTCTCGCAACATAATCAAAATAACATAGCCAAGAAATAAACCCCCTGTCACAGAAATTACACGTTTATGTAGAAACTTCAGAAGTTAGAGGGAAACGTGCGAAATAAACGCTGTTTCAAAAAATAAGCAATGTACAGATTTGCCACTGCTATCTCCTTTGTGTTTTTATTTTATTTATTTTGGGTGGGTATATTATGATAATCTTGTACACTTGGAATTATAAATCTAGAAAAATAAAGCATTGCCTAACTGTCACTATTTTGACTGTGTATATGGTCACTTTAACAGAATCGCGAATTTACTGTAGTAATAAATATCAGATGTCCGACCTGTTTAGATTAAATTCAACATCCTGGCCATTACTTTTGTATCTGTTTAAATATCGGTCACCTTTTATGTCTCCGTAACTAAGTATGTCTTCTTTCAGTATTTATTAAATTTATAATTTAATCATACCTGGGTGTACTATTTCTAATGAGTCTATTAACCGGTGACACCTCTACATCCTCGATATTTAGTGAATGGTGATTCTCTTGGCGGACTCCCATTGCATCTAAGTTTGTACATGACATATAACTTACATATCCCGTTTCAAGTTGGCATCTTAGGTGTACGAAATATATATAACCACAATTTAGCAGGTTACTCAACCTTTTCATAAAATTCGAGTTTACTTTCACCCATGTTCTCCTTTGTGTTTTACATCGCCGATTCAAGTTGGTATTAAAAAGAATACAACACAATAGAAAAGAAGCAAATTTTCTAATTGGCCAATTGCAATGTCGACTTCACAAAAGTTAAATATTCACCGTTCCATTCATTTAATTTGCATCGATTGAATCGTGTTAAAATTGAATCTCCTTCAGTTAGTAGGTCAAAGGCGACCTCAAAAGGTCTGACAGGTTGGCACCAATGGAGTAAATCGTTTGCTATAATCATGTTACTGCAGAAGCTCTTCCAATATTAACTAACATGATATAGCAAGCTTTAAAATATATAACCATTTTAAGGTTCAGTACACAAAAGGTCTTTAGTAGTCTCATTATTTAGGACATGCATAATTGTCCTGTTTATTTAAAGTAAAATATTAATTAGCAATGCATATTAGTGATGTCTTTTTCTATATAACTCTATAGTAAAATGATATCTAATCTTTAGGGAAAAGCGATAAAGCAAATTTACTTATTAAGTAACTAACTATATTCTCAAATCTGACTTCCAAACTACTCAACATCTCGTACTTATCTAATTCTAACGACCCGCCCCGGCTATAAAAACCTTCCGCTTGAATCAGTCTATCTAGTTCGAGTAAAAAAAACGCATCAAAATCCGTTGCGTATTTTCGAAGATAAATCATACATAAGGACAGACAGCGGGAAGCGACTTTGCTTTATACTATGTAATGTAAAGATAAAGAACAGTTTCATTTTCGTATATCTAATTCATAGCTTAAATTCAAACGTCTAACATCATATATAATATAAAACATTACCAAGCCCTTCGGAGATTACATTAGGCGACATCAGCCCATAATGGCCATAAGGAGGCCATGTCGCTAAAATAGCTGTAAACTTCCTCCCTGGCCGGCCGTATTTGTTGGCCCCGTAGACGCATGTCCACAAAAAGTGTTAATAGCTGTCATTCGCAAAGAAAAATAAAGTTAGGATGGGGAAAATACTGACTGAATGACGGCCATTTGTGTTCTGAATTCAATCTGACTTTATAGATTGATGCATAAATGTACCTATCAACATGCATGTAAAATATAGAATTTGGAATCGCGCGCGCAAGCAATTTTTTTTTTCAATCTATGAAAGAAATCTTACTTGATTATGTTTTTTTATTTGTAAGGAGACTATTGAACTCTATTTTGTGTTTGTTTGTACTTATAATCATTATTTATTATGAAAGTTACTGCCAAGATATTTTGAACGGTGTCGTCAAAACGTTGTATTCCGAGCTTATTAACTATTTTAATATTTAGCTTCTTTTTCTTAAGCACTTTATATTGTACCTATAAGTGAGTATTAACATGTGATATGTTTTTTTTTGAGAATCGTAATAAAACAACATAAACAATTTTAATCAAAATAAAACTACATAAACCTTGTATCTTTTAGAATATGTATAGTCTAAAAGATAAAAGGCAAAAGTCAAACTAACAAACCCTACTATAATACATGAAGTACCCCATAAAGGTTTATATGAGTACAGGGGATATTTGTGCTTATAATGGATGACCGATTTGGTCCCTAATGCGATCGAGTTGCGTCGGTCCGAGCGTCGATTGCCTCATTAATATCCTCCTATATGTGTACACATGGAGGCCATATTGGCGCCAGTCACGCCCGCGATCATTACTTGCCGGTGTACGGTACGTATGAACTTCTGTCGCAAAATAAGGAAAACACAGAATGACAATCATTAATTTTTTTTCTGAAAGAAAAAACTGCATTGTATAAATTATGATCGAGTTATGGGCTGTAAAATATAAGAATCGAAAAGCTTACTGTGCTAACTCATAATCTAATTTACACTCCTTTGAAAAGTCAAGCTTGGGGTCCTTGAATTCCATTAGCACCCTATGTAAAATTTAGTTTAGTGTTTATTTCTGGAAATAGTCCGCTCACTAATATTCAATCTAAGCAACTAAAAGTGGCATCCGTAAAAAGTATATTTAGTCTTTATTCTTATTTCTTATATATTAAACTTACCTACTTAATAGTGTTTCAATGTAGATTAGTCACAAATTTTTTGCAGCTTAATAGTATATTTATTAATACGAGTAATATTTAGATTCCAGATAACCTTTGGCGCTTGCTTAGCAATAAGTCCGTCCTTGCTCCATATATTTATATGGTTGATTGTAATATATTTTTTGTATATGGACAATAACTTTTTGTTTTGTAATAGACATATAATATTAGAAATGAAAAAGAAACCGCATGTTGCGTTCTAAGCTGATGGTATAGAAGTTCTGAATAATAAATTGTCAATTTCTACTATTGCAAGCACATATATAAAGTGTCTGCACTCTCTTTATTTTGCGCTTTCTACTCTTTGGTGGCATGATATTTGAAAATCAATTAATGGAGCTAACGGGGTCGCATTAATAGTATTAAAAATAATTGTTTTATGGATAATTTGATGTGGAATTTTCAATCAAATAGGGTTCATGAGATATAATTGTAAAATACATGCTAATACCCTAAAACATAATTTTTGAAATTACATATCTGATATTAAAATATTTTGTGAAATTGATATAGGTAAGCTAAGAGCTAATTAATGATATGTTTTTACTCGTTACTGTAACTTACTAAGATAAGATACCTAAATAAAGACTAGAAACGTATAAAGCATAATTTTCTCAAACTCAAAAAATTATGCTTAAAATCGCAGCGTAGGATTTCATTGAAATGATCTTACAACCAAAGATGCCGAAGAACGTAAGAAGAAAAAGCAGGAAAGTGAATTCTAATACGACAGAGAGTTGAAGAAAACAGACTTAACGAACAAAAAGAATTTCCGTCACGGAATTCCTTGTTATAATTTTTGTTGTTGAAATTCGTTGAATTTCCGTGAAATATGTTTAGAATGCAGTGGTCGTGCACTGAAATGCAGCCATTTCTCAGTTCACGGCAATGTATTGCGGTTTCCGTTGGTGCTATTCCACATACTGTACGTTCAACAGATAAATTATAAGGTAAGTATTCCTACATTTAATAAAATTGTATCAAGCTGGCATAAGACAGTGTGTGATACTCATCTGTGCAGTAAAGATACGAAACAATACAAAATTATTGCACAAACAAAACTTATAGTAGTGTACATTTATCACAAAAAAAAAACATGCGCCTACAGATACTTACTCGTACATCACTACATAGTATAATACAAAGTCGCTTTCTTTGTCCCTTTGTATGCTTAAATCTCTAAAACTACGCAACGGATTTTGATGCGGTTTTTTTAATAGATAGGTAGAGTGATTCAATAGGAGGGTTTTTATGCCCATGAGTAGCCGGGGCGGGTCGCTAGTAATTTATAATTCATTTATTTTTGTCAAACATAAATTCTTATATGTTGGTATCTAATAGAAAGTCCTGTTACAGAAAAAGTTAAAAAACGAAGCCGTTTTTTTTACATATTGGGTTGGAAATGTGCAGGGAGTTGGAAGTAAGCCAAAAACAGTCGTTAGTCAATATTGCCCTAATTACAAAGACTGATAATATCATGAATTGTGTAAACTGGAACGTTGGAAAAGTATCTACTCATCGGTATTTAATTGGCTCTTTCACAGGTCGAAACGTATCAACCCTTGTCGTCATCATCACTTTATTCTTGTTGGTCTTCAATTTTCGTAACCCAGGGTCCGTTAAATGCGTAATTCCTTTCATGAATTTCTTAAACGTATATTAAGAATAAGCATTTTTTTTTGTAATATGCCGCCTATCTTATCTTAAATATGGGTCCTAAATTATAGGAAGCACGTCGAACCTTTGGGTTCTTTTGTACTTACCCCATTCCTTACTCACCCACACTGGGATATCTGAAGGACTGCATGAGCTTCAGAACATCACCTGGTGCGAAGTGCCTATAGTCCTCCAGGTCAGGGTACGCTGCTCCAAAGAGGTCCTTTCGCTTGCTGGCCAGTGAGTCACAGCAACACAAAATGTGGCTCATGGACTCATCTACTTTTGCAAATGCACTACATTCGGGGCTTTCGACAAGTTTCAGTTTAAAGAGGTGACTGCGGTTTTCAAAATGTCCGGTCAGAGCTCCTATTAGTTCTTGTCTGTGTTCTGTTATACCTACAGACCTTCCTATGCCACCAAGTGCCATTGGCACCAATCGTTGCCTTCGAGTGTGCGAGTCCACTCAGTGTGTTCCATTCCGTCTTTTGTCTCCTCTCGACATTTTCTTTGACAGCTGTAATTGCCGTTCCATATGCCAGCCCTACGAAGGACTCAGGTCCTATTAGATGTGGGCCCCAGAAGTGAATCAAACCTTCTCTCTCGTCTCTAGGAAATAGTATTAACCATCGACGGAATCTCTAATCAAAGGGTTTGTAAAAACATTTACTAATTTGATCCCTTAGTCGCTTTTTAAAACATTTAAGTACGTGAAGAAAATGCATGGTCTATCCTTGACCCTTTCAACAAAATCCAGACACAATAGAAAAACATGTAATCTTAGCAGGAAATATCTAAGAACATCTTGTCGCATTTATTTAAATATGATTGCTCAGATCCGTATACCGTTATAATATTGATGTTTCGTATAGAATGGTATAGGCAAAGAGGTGTCTATATAACTGATCAAAATGTATTGAAATAACTGACATAAATAGCCTTTTCAAGGCTTTAGAGGAAATATGTTATGTAAAAAAGGAGAAATATTTACTTACATATCATAATATTTAATTGGAAACTAAGAATAAAGGCAAAAATAATTATTACTTTAGACTACTACGCAGGTAAGGTATCATAGCTAGTGTATGATAAATTATCAAAAAATATAACAAACTATTCAGAAATACAGCCATTTCTCAAATTCAGAGCGACGTATTGCGGCCATCCCGCTTGCAGGCCGAGGGGCCATATTAAACAAATTTATCACGGAGAAATTGTTAGCCTGCTGGTTTTATGATAAAACGAACAACATTTTTAAGCTTTGATGAAAGGAAATGGTACCTACCCACTATAAAAAGTAGTTACATGCGTTAGTAGTGATCCAAACTTCGTCGAAATATCCTGAATAGATGTTGCAAATAACATTCACTTTACATTCGGTTCAAGTGGTCTTAAAACATATCGTGGGTATATCTTTTTGCTTTCTATGTTTGTATAAACATTACCACTATCGTCTGAAGGTAGGTTTTTCAAATTCGTGAAAATAATAATTATTAGCATCATCATACATTCGTGAACTGAACACGTACGTATTCAAAATAAACAGTTGTACCTACATAAATAAAGTATTTTTTTTTGCGTATCTAAATTTGTCTGAATATTACTATCAATATAAATCAATATTTTAAAAATGATGAATGAATGAACCACAATATTTATTAACAGTAAAAAAGTATCAAAATTAACCTATAGCTTCGACTAATATTTACAGATTTTTACACAATAGACATCTTTTGACATTTTTACAGTAGCTGAGCCACGAAAATAATTTACAACCGAAATATATCAAAAACTTTTCCTAATCAAAACAAACCACGTCAAAAGTTAACAAAAATTAACTTGATGCCCCAAAGAATTCAACTTTTCTTATAAACTGCTTTTATTCAAACCTGCCTTGTGACAAAGTTAGTGCTAAGTAGGAGAACAAAAAGCATATTTTTGTAAACAGACTCAAATATTACTGCGCATAAAATGTGTTTTGTGTTTGTGTTTTCACAAGAAAAAATAAAGTATCACCATCCTAAAGTGTGTTCTGTACGTGAAGTAGGTATTTTTTTCTAAAAAAACAATAAAATAAGAAAAATAATTATTTACACTTTCAAACAAATTCAATGATTATAACGAGACTGTTTGGGTGGTCGAAAAAAATTGGATCTTTGCTGCAAATACCTTTAAAAGTAGTCTGATTCCATGTACTTTTTCGACTCTTAAATTAACAATCTTCTTAGGTATATGGTGGGTATTGGTGGGTAAAGGTTTATAAAACAAAACTTACTTTGTATTTTAAGTTGATCAAACGGTAGTTCTTTTTATTTTTTATATATCTACTCTTGGGTACCTACCCAAGAGTGACTATCCACCTAGATAGGGTTCCATACCCAAGAATGAAAACGTCTTTCGTTTCGGCAAAAATGCTTAATCGTGTTTTGAGTAAATTATTTTTTTAGCAGATATACCTATATTTATAAAGGTTTCTGAGAGTGAAATAGAAGAAATAAAATTATAAAAAATTCGCCAAATATCTCATCTAAATATTATTTCAGAACACACATCACCTTAAGTACAAAAGAACTCGAAGGTAAGTACTTCTTATAATTTGGGATTCCATACAAAGGATCCATTTTATTGATGTTCAAATATTTTAATAATATACATTTCGAATAAAAGTAACCTACATTCAATAAAATGAGGATAAAAGACGAGCACACATCGGCGACAGGTAGCGGGGAGAGTGGGAATGGAAAAGCGGAGATTTCTGCCAAGATTCAACTGAAAGCAGTGCCAGCCGCACTTGCCTGTCACTGCGGAAAATTGTATTAAATATATAATATTTCATAGGTGAAATGTCTGAGTTATTAGGTTTATGTTGTAGGTAAGTATACGTCATTTGGATTTATGACTCCTCTGTCAGGATAACTCCTCTGTCAGGTCTTAGCGGTTGCCTTACGAATGAGTCGTAAATTCCGATCTCACGGGCAGAAAAAAACAAAGTCAGTTGTTTTCGCATTTGTTATCAATACATATAATAAGACACTAAAATGCGAGTGTCTGTACATTTATTATTTTTCAAAAAAACTGATTGAGTGCGATTAAAAAAGAGTAACAGAAACCAAAAAGACAGTTTTTGGAATTTTTGTCTGTCTGTATGTATGTATGTCTGTCTGGTACGTTATAACTTCGAAAATACTCAACGGATTTAAACGCGGTTTTTACAGTTTGATTACATATAATTAGGAGCGTTGTCAAAACTTTGTTTCGTCAAAATCGGTTAAGGGAAAAAGAAGTTACGGTCGATTGAAAATTTACTTCAAACACTGCTTTAAAACTTTTAATGCGTTAATTTGCGTACCTATAGACAAAACCCATTTGAAATTTCGGCAGTAACAAGCAAAGCATGTTGGCCTATCGGTAGAGGTAGCGGATCATTTTTTTAAGTAGAGGGTTCGAATCCTGCTAGACATCTTCTTTTGTTTTTACTCTTTTTTTGTTTTGTATTAATTTTTTAGAAGTCTATTTTTTTTTAATATTTTAGTAAAGAAATGTTTCTAGAAAGTAGCTGGATCGAATCCTGCCGCAAACAATAATTTTCTGTTTTCGTTTTTTATTTATTTTATAGAATTATTTTCTTACTTAGAGAAAGCTCTTAGCGTTAATTCCGTTAATATAAAAGTATTTTGTACTTATCTATCTATACATATAATAAGACAGTAAAAATCGAGTGTCTGTACATTAAATATTTTTCTAAAAAACCTCTACGGGGCAAATTAAAGAAGAGTAATAAAAACCAAAAAAAAAACAATTTTTGCTATTTTTGTCTGTCTGTCTTTCTGTCTGTGTGGTGCGTTATAATTTCAAAACTTCTCAACAGATTTGAACGTTGTTTTCACAGGTGAATTACATATAATTAGGAGCGTTATAAAATCTTTGTTTCATCAAAATCGGTTAAGGGAAATAGAAGTTATGGGCATTTAAAGTTTACTACAAGCACTGCTTCAAAACTTTTAAACAGTTGAATGCGATTTACATAAACGTATAATTTAGATAAAGCTAGAATTTCTACTTATATCAATAAAGACAAAAACACAGTGCAGTCTCTATTAAATTTTAATAAAATAACACATTGAATGTTTGTGGGCGTATGATTTAGTTACATAAAATATCAATAGATGGCGTTAACTTTATTTTAATAGCAGATTGAAAATTTTGCTTACGGCAGCAATAAATTCTAATTGTTTTTAAAAAAATTTGGCTGTTGATTTAGTACTATTGGTTGGTTTGTTTATCGGTCGTTTGTTGTGTTGTATTGTAAGCTATTTGAATTGATTGGTTGGTTTGGTTTGGCTTTGGTTTAAAAAATAATCAAATCAGTGTTTGACGGAACATACGGTCGTGTCGTAAGGACTAATTTATCTGACTTATCACTATTTATTGAGATTTTCTCCACTTTTCACGCCCACTAAAACTTTGGGAGTGGATTTTAGGTCCTAATGACTCTGTAATAGGCTGCGTCTACTCTTTTAGAGACAAAGATTGATAGTATGAATGTTAAGGGCTCCTTCTTCTGAAGGTCCGTTGTCCGTAGGCCGCGTAGTCGCGGCGCTCACTCATTTTGTAGGCATTTAGACATCATATTTAAGAAAATAACACTACAAAATCTACTTCAGCGATTTTCACTATATAAATACTTTATCTAAAGGCTGGTATAAAAAGCAGGACAATAAGTTTATTATTTTAGGCATAGTATTGAAAATAAACTTCCAAAGGAGGCAACTTAGATTTTTCTATCGAGCGAATTTTGTCTGATATTGTTACTGTAAGCGAATTTCACTCTGCTAGATCCTCAACTAAAAACATATATTTTTTTCAGAATTTTACGACTGTTTAATACTGATTCCTATTGATTTTAAAAACGGTATTTGAGAAAGAAGTGGCCCTAATATTTAATGATATCGTAGCAATGTAATGGCTTTATAAAATTGGCACGGGAAAAGGATACAATAGAATTAACTATAGGTCTGGATAGTTGTAGTTTCCACAGGTTACGCGAAAAGCGACCTACACGCGGGCGGAGCCGCGGGCAACAGCTAGTATAACAATAAAGGTTGAGTGTTCAATGCTCTTAGTATATTGTCTAACACTTAACCATAGCACAAACAGCGGACTGCCTTATTGTGCGATACAAATTTAATTTTGTGCAATAAAGTTTAAATAAATAAATATAAAGTACTATAGATCTGAAGGACAAACTTTATTAAAACTTTATTAAAGTAAACCATAAATTTAGAATTATTACTTATAAACACTAAACTGAAATTAAAAATAAAAGGATTCTCACGGGATCGGAGCCCCGGGCAACAGTTAGTTGATAAAATATCGACCTTAAATTGTAATGTAAATATTAATTATAATAAAACCTTCCAAATTATAATAAATTTAAATAAGCTGCTCAGAAATAAGAACAATCATCAATTAGAATCGCTACTGACGTAAAAAAACAAACAAGATGGCTACCGCCTGTTCTGAAAAATGCAAGTAATAAAAGCAGCTGATGCGCGGGCACGTAGCTTGTTACTGCACTTGCAACGTCGCGGTATATCCGCTACGTGTATAAAGTATTCTCGGTTTATTTTCTACTATAAAACCATTAGGTTATTTATTTAATTTATGTGTTCATTAACTCTTTAGTACGCCTAAGAAAATAGGTAAGTACCTACATTGCATTTATCTAGACCTATTTTGTGATATTTAAGCAATTATTACGGCTAGGATATCTGTATCCTTATCATCCTCGTACGTGTCAGTCGTCAAGCTATTAATGAAGTCCACCGTGCTAGCTACTCTACATTATCATATTATCACTATCACTCAGCTGGCTCATATCGAACTATGTAATAGACAATATTTCCATTACGTTTCCTCGGCTGTCTAACAGAGACTATTCTCCACTCTAACAACGTCGTCTACGTCTTTAAAACATATCCAACGGTAAAAGTGGAGAAAAGTCTGTCAATCAAACATGGATTAAAGAATTTGCCTTAGAGCCGCGCGCGATTCCTATTCTATGCAATCAAAGGTAGTTTAAAAATAAATTCACTGTGGGTTAAACATTATAGTATGTAAAAAATAAATAAAAATGTTAATTGGGTTATAAAATCTTTACCTAAACCAATTTAGGTACTTAAATGTTTATGAACTTAAAAATATTCTCAAACATACTATACGTATCAGAAAGTAGGGATGCTATTTGCAATACATAAAACTGAACATAAAAAACGTCACAAATGAACCCCAGAATAATTGATGTTTACCAGGAAACCCAAGTCGATAAGACTCGATACAATACACATAAAACTAGATACCTACGATACGCGTAACATTACAGCAAAACATCATTGTCTACAGGACTTTATCGTATCGAAATACAGGTCCTATTCAGATAAATTAAATGTTTGAATTGGCTCGCTAGTGCGCCGCCCCCAGCGTCTGTCGGCTGTCGCTGAAAGCATTCATTATTGACAATTTGAATGGGAGAAAAATGTCAGACCCGTGTTGTACGCCAAGTAAATATTTGATGGGAATAGAGGCGCCCTTTTGCGGCGCATATGTAAAACGTTTGACAGGTTAAAATCCCTAAATTGGAATATGTGAATGAGGGAGATATTATTTCACATGACGTGGGAATATTCCAGTTAATAAATAATTTATAAATAGTCGGTTCCTTATGAATAAGGAACGTGACTATCACGCTCAACAATTTCCGCAATCTTTCATCAGGCAATTCCGTTCAGAAAAACTAAGAAGAATTGACTTGAAGGTTATTCCATGTCCTTCCTTCGTCCTACTTTTAACCGTATGAAGAAGAAACCTTCACAATAAAGGCTAGGAAGGCACAATACAATTTGTTCTTAAAAATATGCACTACATTTATTAAATCAACGATTTTTTTCCCAGGTGTACATGGTCTGCATTAACAAACATAGCTTCCCTCCTAAACACGGGGGCAACTTGTCACACCCGTTGTACTCGACTTGACAAGGGTCATGCGAGCCAGACGCGGATTATTACTCAGCCAGCTAAGGGATATCTACAAAAGTTTGTCCTCTGTTATTGATGTAGGCACTATATTTATTAGTCGTATAATAAGAGAGTCATGTCCGAAGTTTTCCCATTTCATTCATATCTATATCCACTGAAGGTTATGGTTGTAACTTGTTTATGGTTTTGGGATACGTAGCGCACATCTACTCGTAAACTGTTTGTTTCTCACAAGAGAGCTTAAACTAATTACAATTAAAACATACAAAGTTGAGCCTTTAAATATATAAATATTCACTTACTACATAGGTAGTGTTATATATTTTCACCTTATAGTGCAGGTGGTCTATAGTCTTTGATAGAATAATTTAAACCTTACTTGGTAGATAAATTTCCCAAGTTTCCCCATGTACTGCATGCATACATTTTTCTAAAATGCTCAATACATAAATTACAAAATAATAATAAAAAAAATTATCTACAGTATAATTGAATAAAAAAAACCTTTAATATCACCGATCATTAATTTACATCAGTCACAGCGTAAACACCATATCGTTTGATATCCGAAGACCTATTTGAGTGTAATATCAATAATATTCAAGTATCAGGACAAACATTCTATTTCTGAGTGAACACCTCCATTTTACTAAGACCTCTCACCCGCCTCGACTTTCATTTATAATGTTGGTTTGGGGGAATCTTGAAGTAATGTTGAGGGTCTTCTAATCTGGTCGGCTCTAGCCCTCAAATGGGTTAATCGCCTGGAGTTGTTAGAGGCTTCTGCACCTGACGTTCTGAATTACAGCATTACGCGGTAATACGAGTCTGCAAAAACCAGCTGGTGATTTGCGCAGGCGTGCTGATAACAGCACAAGTACACAACATCTTATTAACACAGGAAAGATTACGATTTTTTTTCTGATTTGGTGTATTTGCAGTGACATCGATTTATGTAGGATTATTACCAAATTCTACCGTGTGCATTCCAGCTCAAGAATAAATCACCAAGTGATGACGGATTTCACCAATAATTTCTGATGATGCGTTTTTAAGTAAGTTTAAATTTGGCCCAGGTAATAACCCTATCCACGAGCTAAGCCACGGGTTCACAAATTGCCTTCAATAATTTCTGGTGTGGACATTCAATTACAAATGATTAATTGAACTTAAGAGAGTTTGAAACAATTATAAATCCATGATTAAAATCTGTTGAACCTTGTTTAGTGCCTATGTTATACAAATATTTATATTATATTCGTTGGTCCCGGCTTTCATCTGGTAAAAAATCGTTAAAGGTCCACGTCAGAGGCCGAGATGCTGGTTTTGAAGATGTCTGATACCAGGGTCTGCGTGGTCGACCATTACCATGTATCAATCTTAAATTCTTTTATATAGGTACATATTTATGTTATGTCTAGTCTTCTATTTTCACCTAACTAGCCTTTAAAGTACGTTAGCAACACCTTCAAGAACAGTTTTTTATTCGGTTTTACTCGAAACAAAATTGCTTGTTAAATCAAGAAGTCGTTTATCATTGCACAATAGAATGGCGAACGTACACTGTTTAAGTTATTTTTCCGACGTAGACATTATTTATTTCGCTGGTTCTAGAACAAAGAGGTAAGACAATGAGTGCTCCTATTATTTTAAGAGCATCGCTGAATTTTAAACGCATTTTGCATAAGTAAGTACTATAAACTACATAACCTTCCTCTTGTCGAGTCGAAATAGCTTGTTCATCTTCTTTTGACCTATATAAGTGACATTCACGAGTCAGTCATGGTTTTCCCTAGAGATTACAATACGGGGTCTTTAAAAAAGGGCATGAAAAGATTGATGAGGGGTCAGCAATGACACGCACTTGACACTTGGTGTAGCAAGGGTCCATGTGCTACCGTGACTACTTATCATCAGGTGGGCCTTATGCCTATTTGCCTACGTCATCGTCTAAAAAAACAGTACGCGAGGTTATATAGTCCAGTTAAAAGCCCTATGCAAGTGTGGTCGTGCCATTTGTCGTTTATTTTTAACCGTGTGAGCTGCACAAAACAAAGAGCACAGAAGGTGGCATAGATAGTCGATAGTAGTCGATACGAAAAGACGGTGTATTACGGGCAGCATCTGCTGCCCGTAATCCGCTGCCAGTAAACAACCTCCGACAAGACAACGT
The DNA here is from genome assembly GCA_947044815.1 of Apomyelois bistriatella. Classification (NCBI taxonomy): domain Eukaryota; kingdom Metazoa; phylum Arthropoda; class Insecta; order Lepidoptera; family Pyralidae; genus Apomyelois; species Apomyelois bistriatella. Next base: position 5,458,472 of record OX345705.1, read on the forward strand.
TGGATCCGCGGTTCCCCAGCCATAACACGCCGGCCTGGCGGGAAGATCTTCCCTTTGATAATCCGATACTCCGGTCGAGTATAACACCTTCACTCTCGCCTCGCTCTAAATAGTAATTTAAAGGACAAATTAAACTCGGCAATATCAAGAAGCTCGAGTTCAAAACCGCTTTTAATCCGTAATTAAAATTATAAATACCTTTTGAAGCCTCAAAGTTAGCCATTTTACAGGGGCAAAAAGTTTGAGAAGTCAATTTCTTTGCATTTAAAATTAACCTTATAGAAACTTTATACTCTCAACCAAAGGTCAATGGTATAAAAAAAATTAAATGCTTCGTTTGACATAAGTATAACATTATTAATTTTTTTTAAATTGTAATACAAACAATCATGTATTTACATTGATGGTGCAATATTGAGTTAATTTATTCATTGCTGAAGGTAAACGGGTTAGAATACAATCGTAAAACACTGTTGAAAGCGATTTCTCGAGTGAAAATAAATATACTTAAATCAATCTGACATGTGTCAGCATGAGTCTATACTTCAGCGTCAACGTATTCATGGTTCTCCTGGCGTTGCTGGCGCCGATAAGATACGGTTCAGTTTTCATCAGGTGAGCCTGTTTGCTAATTCAAAAGTTACATATATTATTAGAATGTAAAGAATACATCCACATAGATAAGTACCGAGCATAGTAGTGACGGTGTAATGTGTAGTAGAAAAGTATACGTTGGTTAGTATTGTGCTTTAGGCTGTATACTTTTACTATGTGGCCCACCGTACCTTCTTGTCGACTCAGCTAGTTACCAATTTAGACACAGGTAGGTTTGTGAGCGGTAGCAGGTGTGATGGTAAATTAAACCATTCCAAAAGGTTTTGTGAGCAAAATGGAATGGAATAAAAAGGGTACAGTGAAACGAACGATGATTGCGTATTCCATCTAACAAATTCGATGTCTGGGACAAGTCGTAATAAAGGAAAATTACCACTGTTTTAGAAGTTGAGAAAACTTTCCACTTCTTGATGGAGAGGCGATTAACTTTCTCATAATACTTGAAAATGTTCTAAATGGAATTTTTAACCTCTCTAGGCGTTTGAATAATAATATAGTTCGTAAATCCGGAAGGCTTGAGTTCGATTCCTAGCGCAAGTAAGTATTGGTGCCAGTAACTGAGAGGTGTGAACCATGAGAGGTTTGTGACACGTTATTATATTCATGGAATAATCTCTTAGGTAATGTAAAACAGTTCGAGAACTTCCGTGCCGTCATGGTTAACATGCCTGACCGCTACTCAAGAGGTCCCGGATTCGATCCCCGGTCAGGTCAAGGTGAAAAATGAAAAAAAAAAACTGATTGGCCTGGAACTTGGATATTTAGCTATATGTATTTGTTATAAAATATAGTATCGTAGAGGCTATCCCATAATAAAGGTCTCAAACTTGCTTTGGTGCTTAACTCGTTGGTGGACACCAACGGCTATCGACGTAGATAACAATCAAACTGTTATTGTTATTTTTTTAGTGTCCACCAAAGAGTTAAAACTCAGTTATTATTTGAAAAAAAAAAATCTTTACATAAATACAGGCCTGAGTCAATACTCAAATGGAAATCAATCTAAAATACTTACTACAAAAAATTATGATATATCATATTAGCTAGGACCGAATTACCCATTCGTGTCTAAGCTTTGGCACTAATCACGGTAAAGATAGGAGCACCAACCCCGCTCCTATCACTGGGATCCAGCCTGAAGCGTACCAATCCCTCGTCCGTGCCTAACTATGTTAATCTACAGTTACATTTGAACACATATTAAAATTATCAACAGCAATATCATATCAAATACTAATAAAGGCCATGTTAGAGCAAAATACACGTCTGCACCGCTCGGCGAACCCAAGGAGAAGAGAGCGTTACACTCATACTCACCCCGACACTACTACTGCCAAGAGTACTTACCTGTAGTGGGGAGATATCTGTCACGTGATGTTACCGGGCGCTAACCGGGTGTAAGTATAACCTGATATAATCTTGGTAAAATAAGAACACCGCCGCAGGATATTGTTAACATTATATATAACTCACCTACACGAATTTGTACACTTGAAATATATGTTATGGGGAGTAACCGAGTAATCACTTACATTATCGCTCCAGAGGGACTACACAGCCACTTTCAGACGTGTTTTGATTGTCCTATTATCTACGAGTAACATGTGTAGAGAATGTTACAATTGATAAAGTAATTATTCAAATTTACATGAACATTATATTTTGATTTATTACTTTAAGTAATTGAATTATGACTCATTTCCAGAACATACATTTACAGCTAAAATGTATACAAAACAATCACTTATGACACAGTATTAGTAGTTCTAAACTGCTATCTAATAACATACATCTTTAAATTCGGGACTACTAGCGTTAAAAAATATCTTTGCATTGATACACGAATTCGTGATGTAGATTATACGTACATACACATCAAGGGCGGGTAACGCCACAGGGTACCGCTAGTACAGAGGCTAATTAAATATCAATTTACAAATGTATCATGAATAGTTCAATTCAATCAAGTCAATTAAGTAGGTATAAAGTATAAAATAGATAAAAATATATTATACACTAAGAATGTATAAACTTTATACAACAACTGGCTTAGCCCGTGGTACATTAATAGCCTATGTCAATCGGAGATAGTGTGACTTTTGCAGTGGTGAAAGAATTTTTCAAATCGGTCCATTAGTTTTAAAGCCTACTCGATACTAACAAACAATCAAATCTTTCCATTTATAATACTAGTTAGATATAGATAGATAAATCAAGTCGTTCAATATAGTACCGAAAAATGTCATTAAGTGAGTTAGGTATAATTATAAAATACAAATATATACCGAGCAAACTGCTAAAACGTGTCTACAATGTTAAAATTCTAGGCACATTCGTTAGTGATAATGGCTTACACGTTTATTAACAAGTCGACTGTGGAACATAAATTTCAAGTTAGATTATCATCAGTGTACAAGTTGGTTATATATAACCTCTGTTTGTCAAATAAGACGTTAGATAAGCTGAGTATGTCATTCTAGAGTAATTTGCAAACGATATTAGTTAATTGCAAACAGGTTAATTTGATTGCAGATCTACTTATACTAATCTTAGGCCGGTTTTTTTTTTTGATTGATTTTTAGGACGTAGATACTGAGTAAGATATGTTTTCTTAACAGTTAGTTAAATACGTTAAGACGTGGACTACTTAAATAGCTTAAGAATAAAAACGAAAAGTTATATATAAATACTACCAAGATAATAAGTTCCCCTGATAGGATGCGTATATATAGCCTACCTAAAGACATATCATACAAATAGCATGAACGAGCTTTGCCTAGTAGGTAACACATGAAAAATAATTTGACGATCACATTATGACCTCAAAAATTATGCTGGATGCAGACTAGTTTCAACAGAACATTATGACGATCAGATCTGTCGGGAAGATTTTTTATGGAGTTTTATAGAGAGTACTTTTAATGTGGACTTCTCCAATAGCATAAAGCATGACGCGCGTAAACGAACTTTATACCTTATACTATACTTTACTACTAGGGTCTATCTATCCAGCAGTATTTTTCTATAAAAATAATGACGATACGAATTTTCCTAATCGTAGGTATATACAATCTAAACAATAGAATAAACGTCTAACTCCTCGGCACACCTAAGACTACTCACTGCGGTCTTGTCACGAACTCTACATCGTCAAGTGTAAACACACCCTATTAAGTAAATAGTGAAATGTGTGCTCACAACAAGTGCTACGGCGCCGCTGCACTGGAAACCAGCTGCGATTTTGTGCACGACAAATTATATTGCAAATAGAACATGCACTTCCTTGTTCCTTGGAAACTTGACATTTCAAAATAAGAACGCTTTATATTTCACTGGATCGTTATAAAAATGGAATTAATTTTAAATTAAATTTTATCAATTATTTATCAATTAATTATTTTATCAGTGTTTTGGAAACTATCTTTTGACCTATAACATGGTTCCCTTAAAGACCACTGAAGCATGGAAAGGTAGGTACTCTTATTGTCCTGTAGAGCGTAGGTATGCTTTCCACGTTTTTCGAGTTCGAATTATCTAGACGGCTAGATCACGTTTGTCCCATTCCATGCTATAGACAAATCTTTGGCCTATGTGGTTAAACACAACTCTCTTACAATTATATTCAGTATTATTTAACAGCACTAAAAAAATCTGATTCCGTTGTTTTGTCCTATAAAACCTACTTACACTAAGAATGTTTTATAGATTGTGTTAAAAAATAAAGCATACGTCAATGTGTGCTATACCTTAATAAGCTCACATGAAATCACAAAATAAATACCATTGTGTAAATGTTACTAGTACTTTACTCTAAAATACTTTTGTATCTGTCTACATTTACTGTTCTGCGCTCGCTGAAATTGGTAAGTACTGCTTACATTTACAAAATACGACTTCTGTATAAAATTCAAAGCGTGCTTTACAATAGTGAATAATACTGAATATGATAACTTGAAATGTTTGGATGTTCAAACCAGTTGAATACAAGTAGGGGAGCATCACTTACGACAGCATACACCGGCGTTTCAACCGCGGCTTCAAACCGTTCAAAATACTATCAGAGAAATCAAAAAGACCTACCTGATAAATAAAAAATATTACTATATACTAATCCAAATTATATAAGCATCTATTATTTACTACTCGCTCTGAATTCTAGCATCTGAAACTGTCTTATCCAGCTTTAAACCTTTTAAAACGCTAATCGTTGATCACTATACAAGAATATAAAAGCGAATTATTACCGACACACTCATGTAGTAAACACGAAATCTCCAAAACTACTGGAATAATAAAGCTGAAATTTGATTTATATATTTAGGTGTATTTATAGCTAAGAGATATCATGTTCATTAAGCCATATAATTGCAATCAAATCTAAACTTGCAATTGCTTAGAGTTTAAGCAATGAGATAAGGTATTGCACAAAACCGCTCGTGTGTGTAAGTCCTACACTGAACCCGCATTTTGTTGTAAGTTCCGCTAAATTCTTTTAAATGATTGCACCAGCACTTGTTAATGACATGCATTATAAGATTATAATACATGTCGCCTAATGCCAATAGCTTGTTTGTTTGTTTTAGATCGATTTTAGATATCACACGGCTCTACAATTCTACATTCTCTCATCATGAACATGAAAAGTATTAATAATTATACTAGTTGTAGGTATAAAGGTTTGTATTTAACTTCTAACATTTAAGAAAGATAGATAAGATATACGTCTGATAAACAAGATTTCAAAACACTAAGCTGTACTTACTAAATTTCCGTAAATAGTACAGAAAAATATGAATTCATTATCAATAAACACAACCAATTTCCTTATATCGATTTTGATTGATTCAAAGCCGTTTCAAAGAAACCGATTGGAATCAAATCGTACAACATCATTGAAAGCACCTATTTTGATTTTAAACGTACCTACCTACCTTCTGTCACGTTTCGCGCCTAAAGTGGCCGCCATCTTGCGACCGCCATCTTGAAACGTGACGCCTGACGAGTGACGGGTTTGGTACTCTTCCCTATTTAAATTCGCCCTCTTTTATACGCAAGCTATTTCATTTTAACAAACAGGATCTAATTTATTGGAGGACCTATTGTTGACGCATTGTAATGAAAGAAAGCGTCTGTTTTTTGTATAAACTTAATGAGGGAACCGACTGGAGAGCAAAAGTTCCCAGTTCCTATTTAATTTTCTCACGGGTGCCTTTAATTTTATTATAAACAGATACAGTTGGAACGTTTATTTTTACTTAAATTAGTTACGATATGGAAAATGTTACAAGCTCCACTGGACCCGATTACTAGCTTCCCTTCACCAGTTAGTAAACATTATCATTTACAAATGTCTTCTTCCACACAATCAATATCGGTTAAAATATGACGAGGTAGTCGTATTTTTACCTATCATGTTGGTTGGTTAACCCTATGATGAATTCTACTTTTATTTGCAAGCGCCACGAGTGAAATTATCTCTACAAATGTCAGTGTGCACCTCAAAGAACTTGTATTTCTTCACAAAACGCTATAACCGAAGCAAATCATCCTTCAACTCAAGACTTGAATAACAAATCCATCAAAAGTCACTTTTCACGTTTATTTAAAAGGTAGATTCTGTTATACTAGAAATACTCATGTCAGCGGCAGTAATGGCAACTGTCACTAAAAAAGGCTAAAGGATAATAAATTCTGGCATGCGACGACGGCGTACGACGTTGAGATATAAGATCATACAGGTAGATTATTTGCGCTGAGTCGACATTATTTATAGCATAATATTACGTCAAATAAACTCTAACAACCCTTTTTGTTTTGTTGGCTTAGTTTCATATAATAATTTATTTTCTACAGTATAAAAGTATTATACCTATACAGTATACCTAGACAACTTCTAGTGTGTGCAATACGTTACGATTGTATATAATTAAGTTTAAAATTAGAAATAAAATTCTGCAAAATAAAAATTTATTCTCTATCTTATTACAAGTAATAAAAATATACGTTCAAAGATTTGTACGAAACTAAACGAAAATCTTTATTAAATTTCCTACGTGAGGAAAACATAGTTGAAACCCTGAAGGCGTTACTTCAAAGAGCTAACTTGTGAAGTAGGTGACCTCTCCGAACCGGTAACTTCAAAAGTGAAATAGTATGACGTCACTTCTTGCGGTTGAAGCAAAAGCATAAGTTGAAGGCAGACTGAAGCCAACAATTCATACAATATTTCAGTAAAGAACTTATAGGTTTATCTTATATAATATACATATGAGTTTTCTACCCAACATCATCATTTGTTTCCATCTGTCCATCGGTCCTACCTTCTATCTGTCCTTTCGCCCATTCGTATGTCAGCAGACTTGTTCTCATAAGTTGTTATATAAGGTGAATTTAAATCAACTGCAAATATTAAGGGCAGATTCAGACCACTAAACTGAACAACTTTCCTAAATAAACTTGTCGAAATACGAAAAATTTTTTTTGACCTCCCTTACAAATTGAGATTCAGCTGATCTAGTTTAGTATGGAGAGTGAAAAATAAAATTTCGTATTTCGATATAAGTTTATTTGGAAAAGTTGTTCAGTATATAGTGGTCTGTATCAGCCCTTAAAATATTTGCAGTTGATTTATGTCCACCTTATATTACGATACTTTCTTTTATGTTAATGTCTAAACAATACAGTACTTTATTCAATTATTTACTAAAAGTAAAGTACATAATTACCTACAGTAACATCTAATGGCCAAAAACAGACTTGTGGCCAAAATTCTCCCAATGATGACGCATTGTTTAAATTCTCTATAGAATACGCCTACAAGTCAAATTACAGCCCAAGAATAGGTATTATCACTAGGACTTCCTTCCTCGAACTTCAAGGGCCCTCATCAATTTCCCAGTTTGTACCTGAAGACTCGTATAACAAAGGACTTTGGAGAATCTTGTAATTCTATACAGGCGATAGTGTCAATGACGACTATAATAGATACTCATGTTTAATTATATAAATCTCGGAGACATAACATATTTTAATATTAGGCGAGAAAATGTGTTATAAGTATTAGTATTGTATTTACGTTGCTACTAATTATCAAAAGTATAATGTGAACTGAAATGGATATGCATCTTTATTATTTTATAACCATTTAACATCTACGAGATAGCGTAACTAACTTCTCATTTGACTAGAGAAGGCAAAAGTGCCTTTTATTTGATTAAGATTTGTATACAACATCCGAAAACCCTTAAAAGAAAGGATACTTCTTATGTACTTTACTTGCGTGAAGTTACAAAAACAATATTACATCGTGAAAGTTAAAAAAAAAAATCTATGATTTTCTCCTAAGGAAATTTTGCTAAATATCCTTAATTAAAAACAAATCTTCAATTAAGCATCAAACAAGGATTAAGCGAAATCAAATTGAAGCAGACGTAATTATCATCCTTTTGTTTGTAGGTACACCTGTTCCCTTGCCTTTACATTACTGCAGACATTCATAACTCATTACTTATTATTCAGACCAGCCTTCGCAGAAATTTCCAAGATGATCTTAAGACGAGATTTGAATTCTGTCAGATTTAATTTGATTAAGGAGTTCATTTATATCAGATCCCAAAATATCATTGTGTCTATGGAAAGAGCGGAACAAATTAAATCGTTAAGATATAAGGTGTATTATTCTTATTTTGATTTGTTGTTTGTTCTATATGCAATACAGCTACATGTTTGGAGTGTGCTCAAGAACTGCACAAGTTGATTCCGCCATCTACTTTACGTCCGCACAATAAGACGAGGTGAAAGCTTGAAATCCATAATGTTGTCGAAATCCCATCAGCTCGCACAAAACGTTTTGCATTCTCATTTATAATACCTACGGCGAACAGTGGAACCCTTTGCCAGCAGACTTTTCAAGGAATAGGATATTAAAGTGCTAGTGAGCTCCATCTTATCTTATCATTAACATTAGGTGGGACCGTGGTCAATTACTGGACATTGTAATTAAAAAAAAAAAGTTGGAAGTTATGCCATTTTTTCTCTTCACATTATGCTTAAACTGTTAAAAGTTCGCGGCTTTGTTTAAGTAGTCGTTAGTTTTAAATTCGAATCTTAATAACAAAAATGGCACAATTTAAAAAAAAAAACCTTTTTTATACCTACACTGAGTAGGCAAAAAGGTCCACGGCCTACCGGATAGGAAGGTAAAGTTTTTGGAACATCTAAAAAAGATGACCAAAATTGGTAAAGTAGTTCTGCAGTTGGCGAGACTAAGAGGTATATTTAGAATCTCTATTTTATATAATACATAGAAATATCCCCTAATAAGCACGCTGGTCCTCGAGCCAATTACGCACATTGTTCTTTGGGTATTATCATTAGATAGTTCTTCGAAGGGTAAAAGGATAATTGGCTGGCATTAACTCTACTCTGGGCCGGACGTTGACTTACGAGCTAACCTCGGGGTTAGCACAGATCTGCCAAGTCATCAAAATTTCTTATTAACGGGTCGCCTCTTTGAGTCTTCCTACATAATATTTCTTAGTTGGAAAAACAAAAAATCTTCACGCTTTGGAGATCTTTTTGTTATTGGAGGATATTTTAAGCCTTTTGAAGTGGGTTCATTAATGGGCAAACGCTTACCATTTCTATTTAAAACTTATTAATACGGCTTCTCTCGTTCTCGTGATAATTTCGGGAAATTTCGGGGTTAGCTGACATCTACATTTATTGAACATTAATATCAAAGTGACCATCATCATTTCGAATTACGTGGTTCTCAGAGCAAAATGTCCACGATGACAGAGGTATCACGGTCAGTCATTGCAAAACTATGCACTTTTTCATTCATCACCACTTTGGTGACCCTAGTGTCACCAAAGGGATGAAATTACTGGATAGATATTATTTTTAAATTTTATCTTTGTGGCAAAAGATCGCCATAAATGAAAAGAGATCGCTAAGAAGTTAGGTCGGGCACATCACGACGCTCAGTAGTGAGCAAACGACTGAAGGAGGAGTCGGAATCTAATAAAGGTTACTTACCAACTCAACGATACAATAACTATGAAAAAGGCCATATTCAACTTTTTATCTTAGTTCTTTGTTTCCTTGAAAGAAACACAGCTACTAACTCAAGCGCTTTATCTCCTCAGTCAACCAACTTCCCGACAAAGGAAGTAAGTATACGATACAATGTGACACCAGACCTACGTGTTTATTCCCAAAGCCTGAACTTGAGCAGTTAGGAAACTCGTAAAAGGTATTATAGTGTTTATTTCTTTGATGATTCCCACGTGAAAATCAAGGCGCGTGCTCGGATTTCCCGCCGTTTGGTTTTATGACCCGTATTTTTCCTGAAAGAGTAACAACGCCTTCTATATCTGAATATTTTGCCGTTTTTATAGCCATATTTTGTTCATTATATATCATATTTTCTTTCGTTCGTATTAAATGAGGTAAGAATATATTTAGCTCCAATTCGAAAATGAAACTGGGAGGAATGCAATGTAGGAAAGTGAATTTATTTTACTTAGTTTTTTTACGCATTTAGATATGTTTTAAATTGAGCCGGCAATACTATCACTGGCACAGAATATAAACAAAATACCAGAATGACAAGTCTAATAGCACTAATTGCAATATAGTAGAGCTACTGCAGCTACTACGATATTTTTTTTAATTAATATTTTTATTTACATAACAAACTTAATAAATAAACTTTAAAAACTATGCTTAAAAAAGAACTTCAAATAAAATATGTGAAATTCATATTCTTTTGCGTACAATAATCTCTTTCAATTATTTTCCGCGGCTGAATGTCATGCAAACTCAATGAAATAAATTCCTACTCGTGATATGTTCTAAAAATATCGTAATATGCTATGAAAATGAAAATAGATTTTTTTTTTTAATAATCTCCAAATTTATTTTACCCATAAGTACATTTTATTAAATGGAATTACTAGGAGTCTTTGATTATATTTTTTCTAGATAAAGGAGATATGAATGAGGGATATAGTAACAATGTTAATTTTATTTGTTAAAAGATTTATTTTATTTTTATTTTAGTCTACAAATGATTTAGAAATAGAATTAAAAATAAACTAAAAGAGGCTTAAAAAAAAAAAAAAATTAACAAATCCTCTAAGTGGTTACCTCTGATTAGTTCAGGTTAGGGCTAAGGTCTTAAAGAATCCCTATTAAGGACAAAAAATATCTAACATAAATTGTTATTCTTTTACAAAAGACGGACCTTGGGTTACTAAGAGTCTAAGCCACAAAATGGCTAAATGCCAGTACTTGTAATAAAGACCGACATACATTATACAGTTATGATTTGTGTGCTAAGTTTGGGGTTGAAACCATCCCTTTTTGTGCACACAAGTTGAATAATGTTTTAACTCTCATGTAACAGACGACAATATAATATCAGCTCCTACGCAAGATATAATAAACTTTTACTTACTATAAAGTAACATAATATCAGGGAGAACAGTCGGTTAACCTCATAACCTTGCTTTGTAGGAAAGCGAATAATTGGCACAATAAGAGATTTCTGTTTTCTACTTATCTTTTTTTAGTTCTTACGAGTATTGTTGTGTATTATGCACAATAGGATCATACCTCTAGAGGCTCTAGATTACACAATAGTATTAGTAATCTGTTAATATAATCCTATTCATAAATTAGAGAATGAGAGCGGGTTGTGATTTACTAGTTCTTTTATATTTTTACCTATATTCAATTTCAAAAAGTTCTATTGTGAAAATAGTGCTATTGATAAGAATATACAATTTATTTGCGTAAAACATTTGTAGTTTACAAATAACAAAGTATTTAATGTATTTGCAAAATATCCAATAAGAAAAACGATTCCGTGCTTCGGATTCCGGCTGCCATCAGGTGATCGTTAAAGAAATTACGTCACAGGCTGAGAGGCAGTTTAGGAAAACTGACACCAGGGAAGGAAATGTCTATAGACCTTGTGACCCACACACCCCCAAAACACACGGATACAAAACGAAATTATGACCTAAATAGAAGTGGATAAATATTATATGACATATTTTTTGATTAACAATCAAAGATGATTATCATGGTGTATTAGGAGCGAATATAAGCATGACAAAGAACAGAGGCTTATGGAGGGATGAGACTGATTGCTGCAACGACTGATATATAAGATAAAGTAAACGATTGCGAATTAACTGATAAATCAATTGTTCGCTACCTAAGAACTAAGTGATCGAAAGATGCTTCAGCAGTTAAATGAAATTAATTGAAGATTGATGCCCGATACCGTAACTACGACTATAAATGCCGAATGTGAGTTTATTTGTTAAGCTTTCAGGTGAAATCGCTGGACTGATTTAGATTATATTTGGTACGGAGATAGTTTGAGTTCGGGGGAAAAATGTACCACGCGAGCGTAAGTGCGGAAAACAGTTAGTAATAGTATATCTTAGAATATATTTAACTAACAAAACAAATGTAATCTGTATGTTCATCGATGATCACCATCTAAGTGTATATACTATATACTATGTCGCAAATAAACGGTTTCCACGGTCATGTGTACTTATTAGTGTGTTCCTATATTAAAAACTTTACAAACCTAAATTGACCCAACAATCTCACACTGCCAAAACTAACGTTAACTGATAGATCATTTATTAGACCTTTAATGTGCAATTTATGAACAATGAAGTAAAATAAATAAATGGAGTCTTGAATCTTCAATCTAAAAATATGTTTTGTGGCCTAACACGGTATCACCATATTTTAAATCGTCTTAACCCTGATACAAGATATCCAAGGGTAATCTTATGTTCGCGACCTTTGAAAACAGACCCAATGTATTTTAAGCAAAGGCAAAAAATTGGGTCAAATTTGAATTATTTCTGCCTGGCCCTTTCCTCCTCGGTTTTGATACCTCCGGCTTATAGCTAAGAATAAAAATTAGGTTTAGTAAACTTCTCTTTGTTGTCATATTCCAACGAAGCGGCTAAATTGTGTAAACAACTGTATTTTAGTAAAAACTAGATTTTAAGTTGATAGCTTAGCTTTATTATGGATATATAGGATTTCATTAAAATCTATTGGGATGGTAACAATTTTTAAAATTATACAAGTAGTCCGGATAGATAGGTGCCTACCCTTTATTGTACTTACCAATAAACAAAGATAAACAATCAACTAAGTCCCTGGTTTCTAAACATATGTAGCAAAACATGTAACTATATAACAAAAAGGGAAAACGTCTAGCAATGTATTATTATACTGATGATTTGTTGATAATATCTACCTACACTAAGTAACAATATCCTTTTCTCAGATATGATAGTCTTTGATTATTTAAAAACAGGTACATATTTTTAATAAAACCATAGAAAGTATGTACTATATAATTAAGAGTGCGAAATTTCGCATAAAGATATATATCTATGTTTATTAGAATGACAGGAATTTTATTATATCAGAATTATTAGACATTTTGAAGCCACATCTCTTGAAACAGTAGACCATCAAAGAGTAAATAAAATTCACAAAATTTATATACTTACAGTGAACCGTTCACCACGCGGCGTCAATCCTCACACGCCAATGACCACATTCATATATACCACGGCACAGACGTAGTAAGTGTGTAAGCACATGTAGAGGCGTGTCGCCGGCCACGCAATCAGCTGATCCGCGATTAACCCGTCCGCGAAGAAATAACAACAGCGATACAATATAGCGATTCGTTGACCAGAGATATGTCACAGTTAACCCTTAAGGTGCTACATGTGATTTCCCGCGGAATCGGCGGCATCGCGCGGGTTAAACGGGCGGACGCACCGCTCTCGCCGCCGCACTAATCAGTAATCGTTGTCGGGGAGGCTGCGTCTCGCTCGCCCCTACCTCCCCCCTCGCCCCTCGACCCGCGTAGTAAAATGGAGTAGACGCTGAATTGGGCAGAAACGTGAGCGCTTACAGATTTTCAGTTTCGTTGTTCCTTGGTTTGATGTAATTAATTATACGTATAGTATCGCGTGTTAATTCATTTGGATAATTGAATTGGTTTTTAAGTGGAAACCGCATAACATGTGAATTATGAATGGAAATTATCGGGATATACTCTTATAAATACCTTAACACAATAAATACGATTAATAAAATATGAAAATGAACAGATAATATTAAAAATAAACTTACAATTCAATATACAACATATTACGTAAATACAAGTTTTTAATTAATTTTTATTAATATTTATCAAGTCTTATTATCAATATGGAAATTTTCCACTATAAATATACCTAACTCAGTGATTTTTTTCTGAAGTAAGGGTTATATTCATAATATTAATCTTTTAGACTCTCCTTCCAAGAAAGCAAAGCATTTATACTTATAATCCTAGGAAAAGCTCTGCAATACGCAGATTCCATCGGAATCTGTTTGAGCTTTAGTATACTATCAGTTCTAGGAATCTTGTAAGACTGTAACTGTGATATTACGAGGTTTTCTTTGTCTGGTTTAATCTACTATGCCAACTAATTTTAATGAAATGTTAAATGTATAACTAAATTCACAAAACCCTATTAAGTCACTATAATTATGTAGTTCAATTTAATAGTTGTAAATCAAACATTACATAGAGTAGTCTTAGACGTTTTACATAATTCTTAAAACAAGAGCTTCAATTGGCTGCTTCCTGGCAGGGTCGCCATGTGAAGGTGGGACGTGGAGAGGTGTGTTCAAAATGAAATGCATTCTGAGTAGGTTCGTAGATAACTGTCATCAGTTATCTAAACTGTTCTTTATTGATAGTTAGACAGAGTTTATATACATATTCAAATTAGGTTCTTGGTCATCATAAAGGAAGTAAGTATATCTAGTTCCAGGTTGAGTACCAGATGTGAGCTACATCTTCATAATCTTGATCTAGATACAATTAATACAAGGATATCACGTATAACCTTATTTTAACTAGCTCATACACCACACAATGCAACAATAAAAAAGTTAAAAAAAGATCACTTAGGAAACTTAAGGCATATTAAGTCTTATGCAGGCCATCTGCTTAGTAACCAATCTTATCGTATGTAAAATAACTTTAAACTTCCTTCGAAAAAAACATCTAAAAGCAACTAATCACATAAAGGTGGTAAGTAAATCCTCGTAGAGACTCTACGAATCTATGCTGTATAGTAGATATTTAAACAACCTTTGTAAAACAACTTCGTTACGAAACAACTAACTTTCATAACACTTTTGTCAGCTTGTAAAGTTTTCGTAGAGGCTCTACGAAACTATAGTAAATTTTGTAGACATTTTAATAACGTCTAATAAAATGAAACTTATAACTACGAAACACAGTACAATTTCGGTGAAATTTTAAAATACATTCCAAATCCTCGTAGAGGCTCTACGAAACTATACTGACTTTTGTAGACATTTTAAACCTCTAATAAACAAAAATTCCTATAGCTACGAATACTGTCTCTTAATTTTCATTAAATATATTGGCTTTACGAAACTACATTCAATAATACAATCAATAATAAATTATTGCATTGCTTTTTTACATAATGACGATGTTTTTAAAAGCGTTATAAACGGGATATTTAGGTATTTTATTGCAGCCTCAGTAGAGGCTCTATGAAACTGTTGCAAGCCATTAGCAATGCTATCTATAAATCCAAAGTGTGTTGTGTTTTTACCAAAAAATTTAGGTCATTAGAAATTATATATATTTGCAAATATTATCCTAATTCCTGAAGATTATATTCAACAAGATTGTAGTACATTCACATTATAGACAGATGAAAAAAATCTATCATATACGATTTACCTCAGTTTTTCAAATGCACCTAATTGCATAACAACAAAAACTTAACCTTAAAAACTAACAAGCCGGACTGTCGCCAAATATGTACAGTTTGAGGTTTTGAAAATTTACACCACACCATAGCCGCTATAGTACTACTACCTTGCAATACAAAAAATGTATTCTAATTATATGATATATAAAGTTAAAACTACAACTGTAAGGCTTATTCTACAAAATCTTCGTAGAGGCGCTACAAGCTTGTTCGTAGCTTCTATCGTAGCAGATGATGTTCGTAGCAGATGCCTTTTTACATCAGATTCACTTCTAAATCATTATACTCTATGGCACGTGCTTACTACGAAAACCGAATTTCAGGGGTGACACACTCCCATTTAATATTCATTCGTGGATTGTAAATTAGTGAATTCCCCAAGATAACAGCCCGTCTCAGGAGGCGATAAGACCCGAACGAGACCGACACTTGCCGAATTAACGGCCCGTGGGAAGATCGACTATTTGACGTTGTATGTGGATTGAATAATCATTTTACTGGTTATATTAATTTACGTTGTTGATTATATTAAATTCGATGTTTTGGAAATAAGTATTTGTTTTGGAATATTATTATTTTCATGATATTGAAAGCATAATTTAAGTTAGGTTTAAATTAGATTTACAAACTATTCCGTAATTGAATGTGGAATTTTAGTTGTGATAAAAGCGATGAAAAATTATAATAATCAAAAGTAGGTTACTCATCAATAACTAAACGGTTAAGTAATTACAATTTTCTTATAATTTTGATGCCTTATCAAAGGATTAGTGATTCCGCTATCAAAAGCATCTAGATTTCACTAAATGCTCTTTTTTTGTTTGTGGAAGGGGTAAGAATGGTAATTTTAGCTCTAGAATATTAGTAAGTTCACATGACGTGCTATGAGTCGCCCCTAAGAATATTTTTATTTATTTGATTTAATCATGTCATCTTAGAGTTTACACCAATATATTATTTTCTCCATTTAACTAGTTACATTATATTACATAGTATCATACTAAGCCTTAAATTTACTTTTGACTCTCTACTATTTTCCGTATATGTATAGATACGCGTATTACTTTCAGCTGACAAGATATGAAAGCCTCACGAAGCAGTCTCCAAAAAAGAACAAAAAACTAGATTTTGAAATGAGAACGAAGCCGCCATGCCCTTAAACGCGCATGCGCGGTGACACCACGTCAAGAGGATATCTTGACTCTCCTTAGAACATCTTTTAAAACTTTTTTCTCTACAATGCTAACCACAGATTATAGAATACTAACCTAATATTACGATATTCTACCAAGTTAAGTATAGTCTATGGGTTATTCTGGTTGCATTCCAAGACACTTCGTAAGCCGGTTTCTTTTAACTGCGTTATCTTAGTATTTTGCCCTTTAAGAGGTGTTATTTAAGACCAATACTATTTCTACCGCCAAAAACCAGTGTTTTCATCATCGTACTTTTTTATTTAGGGTGAAAGATGTTGTGAAATTATTGGGTACTAGCAAAAGAACGTAGGCCACGAGATGGCAATGTGCGAGTAACAATAGTGTTATTAAGGTAAGTATGTATTTGTTGTATACATGTACTAAAAGTATAAATAATATATATATTTTTACAACAGGACCCCTTATAACGGCTATCATTGTCGGACAGTGGTACAAGTAAATTGTGAACTCTGGAAATTTCCTAATTCTCCTCTTACAACAACCACGAGAAGATGAAGTGTGTCTATTCCTAAACCGGAAAAACCCACTTTGTAAAAGATCAGTTATCTGCATTTAACGATCGATACATTAAAAAGACGTCTCTTATCTGTTACATACGCAACATACAGAGGTCGTTAATTAGCAGAAATAATTGGCCTCCCAATACCAACGAAGTGGAAACAATAAATCTGAAAAGGCTCTTCAGTTTATGCCCCATAAGTACAAGGGTAACTATGGCCCATCTATAAACAATTGATTACGTCTGAGAAAGTAAGAGTAGTAGGCTATTTTTAAACGACCAATCGTTAATCTGCATATTTTAGATAATAGCAAAGATTATAAAAAAAAATTGCCTGCCGCGCGCGATTTCAATTTCTTTAGAAAATTGTAACATTGAAAAAGACATTCGCATAGCTTTCTTTGTATGAGAGACGCGACTGTGATGGTATAATAAGTTTACAATAATGATGTAAGATATTGATCTACTAGCGTTTTATTTATTTACTAGCGACCCGCCCCGGCTTCGCATTGGCATAAAAACCTTCCTCTTGACTCACGCTGTCTATTTAAAAAAACCGCATCAGAATCCGTTGCGTAATTTTAAAGATTTTAGCATACAAAGGGACATAGGGACAGAGAAAGCGACTTTGTTTTATACTATGCATTGATAGTTTTGGTAGCCATCTTGTGTCATATTGCTTGAGAGGCCAAGTTATTGCTATGCCCACGGTTACTTAAAATCCATGTAAATACAAGTATAAATCAATAGTATTTTAGGCTAATTCTAGGGACCTAATGCTAGGCTGCGATTCTTTCGGCGGCGTATCTTCTCAAACGCTATCGTTATGTAACGCCGGTATTTAGCTACTACCTTCCAAAAATTTTCAAATTTTTATTTAGACAAAGGCTGTCCTATTTGATGAAAAAAATAAACGACCTTTACCCAATTTTTTACTTATATAGTCTGAAACTCCTTAACCGCGTAGATAAAGAAAAAACAAGTATCCGGTTGGCTGGAAGAGATCTCTTCATGGGATAAGCCGCCGTTGCATTTCCCTTGTGTAATGTATTTTTGTTAATTTTGTGCAATAAAGTTATTACAAACAAACAAACAAACAAACAAACAAACAAACAAACAAACAAACAATTCTGAACACCTAGTAACATCCAAGAAGCACGTAATGTCAATATGAAAACCATTTGTTATCGTTAGCTGGCTTTGTAAACAACGAATACCTACTTACTTAGAATACTCTATCAATCAGAACTTACACGACAGGAGTGTTTGCAAACAGCTCTTAAGTAAGGGTATAAATAAAATGGTTAGGTACAAAATTATGTCTATTATAAAAGAAAGACTTTTACCAAAATTCCTAATTATAAGTTTTCTATGTTTGTATTTGAGTGTACATGAATAAAATAAATAAAGATTATTACAAAATCTGGGGTGGGGCTGAAGTAGGTAGATTTCCTTACAATTGCTTTCGCCGATGTTTCGCGAAGTATAGGTATATTTTTTAGCCGATGTGGTCTAGTGATTGGTTCACTACGGTGACCACTAACCGTCAAGTGGAGTATATGCCTGCTCAATCGTATAAAAAGCACGTTAAGCCGTAGCTCCCGGCTGCCATCTGGTAATCGTTAAAGGAGCCACGTCAGAGACCGAGAGGCGGTTCCGAAAAACTTTGACACCAGGGTGTGCATGGTCGATTGACCGTGACGCCTACTCGAAATGATGATGATCGTATAAAAATATCCTACTGAGGCAAATTCCATTAGAACGAAGTTATAAGAAGAATACAAATATTTTAACTTGCGAAAAATTTATTTTGACATCTCAGGGTGGTTAGCCAACTTTACAGTGTCAAAACCAAAGAAGTTCGAATCACGCTGTCCCAGCAATTTTTTTTTTAAATCTATGGTCAAAACGCTAACGAATGTTGAGAACTTATGTCAATCCCATACATTTTGTTCTTGTCGACATTTGTTAACGTTTTTAAATTGTAAAGTTGGCTAAGCCCCCTAGTATGGTGGGTAAGTATATAGGTAAGGGACAATACAATACTTATAATTTAATATAATTACAGGAGTACATTATATATACCTTATTCGCGTGTACCTAAGTGCACGCGAATAAGGTATATAAATTCAATCCAAAGCATATTTGAGTAATTATATATTGAAGTCTTAGAAATATATTAATCTTGCTAGTTTCAGTTTCACAGAACTTAAATTATTACCTTGCAAGAGGTTATTAACCTGTCTCGTGCATTGTTTAAAACATAAGTTTTGTCTTGATAAGACATTTAATGAAAACTGTGAAGATAAAAT
Source organism: Apomyelois bistriatella (assembly GCA_947044815.1). Lineage (NCBI taxonomy): Eukaryota > Metazoa > Arthropoda > Insecta > Lepidoptera > Pyralidae > Apomyelois > Apomyelois bistriatella. Next base: position 5,477,979 of record OX345705.1, read on the forward strand.
AATATTAAAGTACCATTACAATATGTTCAAAAAATATTTTAAAAAAATTTACTTGCGGCTTGTTGGTTTCTGAATTCCACAGCTAGTGTAAGAGCGCAAAAAATATTTTAATGTCAATAATAATTTCTTTCATGTTTTATATTTTCTTTTAATTTAACTAATAATGATTCATTTGACTGTATCATATTTTATTATTTAGTAGGCCGGTATAGTAACTTAAGACGATACCTCGGTGAACACTAGCGCCACCATCATTGAAAAATCATCATTCACTGAAAACACAAGTTATCAAAAATCCGTGTTATGTAATTAAGGTTCTGGATCTGAAGTTAATTTTAAACATATTAGATTATTAAATTATAATTCCCTATAGTTACAAATTGCATTATTGCTTAAAACGGCCACTTTTAGCAGTTTTATCACCAATTTATCACCTTAATCCTTTCACAGTATGTTGGCACGACCTTCTAAGGTTACGGAGCGTATCGCGAGCATAAAATGTTTACGAGTAGATGCATGTAGTCACTTTTTTATCATCCGAACCCTAATATTCTTTAGGAGGAGTATGAAACTTATTTAGACCCTTTAAGGACATGACAAGTTCGTACTAGAACGTTCATCATAAGAATCCTGTATTCTTGTCCCAGTTTTCATGGTGAAATAAAAATAACATCTATAATCGTGTATTTAAGTATAATTTTCTAATTTTCTATCTAGGTATATATCAATATGTACTATGTTACTTTTTTAGGCAATTGGTTCTTTAATTGATTGAAAATATTAAATGCTTTGCATAAATGAACTTTTCTAGATTTGCCTCTGAATATTTCCTTATTTTCATAACAAAATTTGGTATTTATTCATGTGTGATTTTAATGTAGGTGGGTAGGTAAGTGTATTATTTGTGACTGACATTTCTATCCTCTGACGAATCTGCTAAAAGAAATTCAATTAAAAAGCGCAGCGAAACTCCAACAATTTTTCTGCTCGTAAATATTTTACCTACTATGCAGTGTTCTAGTGTATAAAAATAAGCTATTTAATCCTCGTCGGTATAATGATTAATGATTGAATTAAAGTCTGTTGCTTTTCGTAAGAAGAGAATTATTTTTCCTATTAAGGAACAGATGTAAGCCCTGATCCCTGGGAGTCTCCGGGACATAATCCATCAAGTCTCCACCCTCGTCCAAAATGATTAGTATAACAAATGATGCGGAAGTACTTTTGTAATGGAATTGTTGGATTCCGGGACTTATCGGGACAATAGTAATATTATTTGGGAGACATAGGTAAAGGTACAATCAATGTTGATTTTGTAAGTAATTTATCAAAACGTGCGCTATTTTTTAAGGAAAGTCTGATTGAGAAATTTCGACTTCCTACTCAAATTTATTTAAATGTTCTTACAAGGTTCTTAAAATAGGTATACTAACTTAAAATACACGGTTATAACAATTTTATATTAGGCGGCCTTTTCGCTAGTACATTCTCTTCCACGTTACTTTTTAGGATAAGTAGATATAATTTAATCGGTAAAGCATAGAAACAAATGCTATACAGCCAGATGCATACTTAATGTATTTATGACATTAACATATATAGTTAACTAGCTGTTCCCGGCGGCTCCGCCCGCGTGGGACTCGGTTATATCGCGTCCAAAAGTAGCCTATGTTTGACCTCAGGTCATAACCTACATCCCTACCAAATTTCATCACAATCGGTCCAGTAGTTTAGGCGTGAAGAGGTGACAGACAGACAGACAGACAGACTTTCGCATTTATAATATTAGTATGGATGCATCTAAAAATAACATAAGTACAGATAAAGCGTTAACGCAAATTTGGTCACCTACTTTGAAACTTTGATTACTGGCTGTCTCTGGTCATCATCATTTCGTGTAGGTGTCAAGGTCAATTGACCATACACAACCTGGCGTCAGAGTTCTTTAGAATCGCCTCTCGGCTTCTGACGTGGTTCCTTTAACGACAACCAGATAACAGGCGGGACGAATGGCTTAACGTGCTTTCCGAAGTACGGAATCATCTTTATTATCGGACAGTCAAGTGATTCACGCCTGCAATGTCCTGACATAACCAAACTGGAAACAACTAAACAAAGTCTGCAGCTGTTCTGGTAACATATTATAAGCTCCTCCGATCTTCGTCAGGCACGTTAAACCCATAGCCCTTGCTGCTATCGTTAGAGAAGACTTTAAAATGCCTTCTTCAGGTTGCTTTAATAACTTGGCCAATACCTAAATTATGCTAAAAGTAGTAGGTACTTTACTTTTACTATGGAATCAGTAAAGCTAGTTTAATAAAAACCTTTTTTACTATCTATTTAAAAAAAAAACTACAGAAATTTAGAATCTATAAAATATACAAGTAACTTACCTATAAAGAAAGCTTCTGTTTTGATAGATTTTCCTAAATCCTCACTAGAATTCCTCTACATAGAAGCTAGTTCGTGATATATTTGCCTATGCGAACAGTGATATCTGTGAGGCTGAGACGTGTCCGTTATTGATTTCACTTGGATATTTTGGACCGTGCTAAAACTGGCTATTGAGGGTAGGTCAACGGTATTCAGAGTGGATGGCTCTCCATCCGTGGATCCATAATTTTTGGTGCTCTACCTAATTAATATTCTTTCATCACTTTTTGTTTTAGTTTTTTCACACTTATTGTTTTAGCACCCGGTGCATAGACCAAATGACTTTATTTAGCATTTCTTTTTAGTACCGGTCGCCACCAACCGTCTATACATATACCTTGGGATGTTTGGGCTATCAGCTATTTACATCCATATCCATACTTCCTTACTATTTCCTATTTGATGGACTGTCTGTTTCGCTTTCATAGCTAAGCCGTTAGACCAATTTTGATAAAAGTTGGTATGGATATAGCTTTGATTATAGTTTGAAGATCGGGGGTCGAACATAGGCACTTTTTGGCGCGATATACCTAACCGAGTACGCGGGTGACAGCTAAAATTAAAATACCTATGTCTTCAATGCTACACTGACTGCAAAAGAAAAGCTTAAGTACCTATTTAGATTCTACTGATGCTTCCAGTTTTTCCATGTAGGTACAACTTTCGGACAAGTGGCGAATTCAAGAGGGCTAAACTAAAAAAGTTGGAAACTTTTATATATTCCTACAATTTGCATACTCATAAGTTATAGAACAAAGTAAGACATTGTGTTTATCAGACCGTCGGTGCCGAGGAAATACTGTTGATTAAAATAATTGAAAGAGCACTTAGCACACGCAGATCTGCAATATCAATGCGGCGCAGGGGGTCTAAAAACGCCACTTTGAGCAATTCATCGAATCGATTCATATTACGAATTCCTTAGCAATTCTGTAGCAATTCCTCTTTTTTTTGTAAAATGGAAAGCTAAACTTAGCAATTCCTCTTCCTAAAAAATTTAAAGAAATAGGAATTGCTAAGGAATTCGTAATATGAATCGATTCGATGAATTGCTCAAAGTGGCGTTTTTAGACCCACATAAACAACAAAGAATCTACTTTAAACACTAAGTTACACCTACAGGATATCGCCATTAGAATTATAGTACCTAACACATGATTTTCTTACATACTCAAGAACGCTACATGCTGTTACGTGTAATTAAAATTTCCGTAGTACAGGGCCCGGGCGCGGTAGAGGGCGAGGCAAACAATGGTTGCACTTGCAATTAGCCCGACGTAACGCATTCCTCTCCTGCGCGAACTGGCGATGATTAAGAACATAGGTACCTAGTCGCTTGTAAGCAATACGATATTTAAAATCACTTTTCGCCCGCTGCTTCGTCCGTCCGTCTTCGTCAAAGGAGTACCTTTGACACGGATACGTTAGTTAGTACTAGGTAGGTATATTAGGTATTCTGTGACACGGACAAAGTATTTAATTTACAGATGATCTGAGATCATCATTCGTATGGCATTCATCCTGCGTGGATCAATACTTCATGTCCAAGTTCTTCAACCAGTCTTCGGCCGCAGGTGTAAATTGGTGAATTTTCGCCATTCCACCGGAAAAACAGCGAAGTCAATCGTTTACCATGTGAGATATCTACCTAGGGTTTGTCGGGCGCTCCACAATCGCACAGTGTTAATAAATGAACTGGGATAAGGTGTGGACAAAGACGAAGAATATTTTTCAGATCTATTGGCATACACACAACAAATAAAAAAATAAAAAAAGATTGTGGGTGACCACATCCATTTTAATTAGGTACCTAAGTATTTTTTTGCCACCCGAGGAATTATTTTTAATTAGTTACTTAATTAACTTTGAAAATGATTTAACTTTATTCTCTACAATTTTTTAACTAGTGAGATAAAAAAAAACTTTATCTCGAATTACCTCCTTTTTTTTCAGACGTGGATACGATATTATATAAACTGGGTACCCTATTAGTAGGTAGCTTTGAATACAGGAACACTTGTTCTGACTTTAAGGAGTTACCAAGATTTCCTATTACCGGAGCACGGCTCCTGTCGACTCCGACATACATACTCAAGGAATTTCAGAATTCCAGTTGTATTTACTTTCAGGAACTGTATCGTGTAGCTCGGTTTAGCAAGAATTCTCGCAAGACTGAATTTATTTTCATTTTTGTTGTACTTAATTTATTATAATTTATTTTTATACAATTATGTTGGCAGTCATGCAAACGGCCCGCAAATAATGCATGCGCACTATGCGCAGTCACAGTAGCTTATTTATGTTACTGAAACCTTGTCAGTGTCACTAGCGCGCTGCTAACTCGTGGCTTAATATGTTTCGCCACATAAATTACTCTGTCTCTTATTATAACACTTTAATAATTTAGAAAGTGATTTAAACTAAGAACACCTTAAATATTCATTAATTTTTTTATAGCTTATCTACTTACCTACAAAGTTGCAATCGAGGCAATCAGCTCGGTTCGTTTGGAAATTGGCCCTTTTGTGTGATTCGAGCAAATCCCTCGTACGAGCCTACGCTGCAGACTAATTAGGGCTGCCTTTGTGAAAAACACGTAATAGGCTAGGCATCAACATCACCTGCTGATTCGAGTCACACGATGCTTACCTACAGGGTTGTGTCACTTACTTAAGTAACTATTTAGTACCTGTACTTATTAAATTAAAAATATATTTTTGATATTTTTTGGTAGCCGTCCTAAATTATTACTTACTTACTTACAGAGGAATTAACCGCATAACCTAAATAAAACTTATAGAGACCATAATCTAAGTAGGACTCAATAGTTATTTCTTAACGCCTCTGAAACCTGTAGGTACATGAATGATGCCATACTAAGGAAGACTTATTCGAAATGTTTGTTACGAGGGTTTCCGTTTGCTGACCTCCAAACTTCAATTCGAAGATGACACCCCATAATGATGATAATTCGAAATGTGGCGCCAGTGCAAAACGTCAAATTTAATAGACAGAGACGATGAAATACAGACACGACTATCCTCTATTTGCAAGCAAAGAGTCCTCAAATTCTTCGGCCACATTGTCAGGAAAACCCCAAAAGTTTGGAACACCTCATTACTGGCCGTGTCAAAAGTACTAGAGGAATAAGGCGCCTTGGACGAACATGAACGGACGGCAAATGTGAATTCACCTAGATCTAGAAAGCATCGCCTGTAGAAGGAATGTAGCGAGTATTGACCGTTACAATCACGTCCCTCAGTCATGAGGCAATGACAAAGAAGAGCTTTCCTCATCATCATCATTTCGTGAGGAGACACGGTCAATCAACATGTACACCCTGGTGTCAGAGTTTTTCAGAAACTACTCTTAGCGTTTGACCTAAAAACAATACTTATTATCAATTCCTACAAAAGACACACAGATTGGTAGTCAGTGGACTTAGTGGACCTGGAGTCAAATCCACGGCTGGCAAATGCAGCAGGTAGGTGTTTGACTGAGTATTTTTTTGCTCATCACTAACCAGCTTTCCGTTCATTGCTGGCTGTTTTCCTGCCTTCCGAAGCACGGAGGAGCTCAAGATGCAATGTCACTTATGGTGACTAATCAGTCAGGCTACGCTGGCTGTTGCTTGACACGCATAGCATAACGAGCACACATGCCCTGACTGGTGCGTGGCAAGTAATTTTTCATGGCTGAAATTATAAAAAGATGATGTTACTCCATAATTTTGCCAACCCTTGGTCACGTACCCAGTCTCCAGCTATATCCAACCCAACGACATGTAGTATTTATGAATACCTACTTAGTAGATACACATTCATTAGAGATCTGTGAATGAAAAGAACAACGTTGATACTGCACTGCGTCCTTTGAATTGAGACATGCACTTTTCATTTAAAAATATTGTACTTACAGAGATTTTTTATTTCGAAATCTTTGCTTTAGAAATATCTATATTTTGTATCCATTGATGTATTAGGGCTCAAAACCGTTATTGTCCCTTATAGGTAATTGAATGAGTCTCAATAAGCTTATAGTCGCAGAACGCGTTATAAAAAGGGAATTATGTTTTGGTGTTTCTCTACGAGATCCTAACGGTAATGATGTAAGTAGGTAGGTACCTATTCCGTAGAACATAAATTGTATCGGATGGGGTGCGCAAAAATTTTGGCCTTTGTTGCAGATAGGTTATGAAATGTCTACCTTGATTGGAAATTTATGAGGACTGCCTATGTTCAGTAGTGGGATTCCGCGGCTAAAATTTTATTATCATCATTATTATTTTAAACAAATTAGAAACTTAAAAAATAAAGTTATGCAAACCTTACCGTGTAATATATCAAAAGAAAGGGCTCGTTATGAGGATTTCAAATATATTTTATTTGTTTTTTGTTATTATTGTAACATAAATAGTCTTGATTAAAGGAAAACCTACAAGAACTCTGTCAATTAAGTGGTAAATTCAATATAAAACGTTTTAGTTCACAAAAACACCACTAGATGGCGATAGTAGTAGTTAGTTGAAATACCAAGTGAATTTAAAAACTGACATTGGCATTGTACGGAACCCTCTCCACGCGAGTTCAACACGAACTTGACCGGTTTTTTATGGATGTGGGTTCACGTAGGTAGCCGGTCAGTCACAAAAACAATGCCAACCAGATATTAATACTGTTATTTAGCAGACTTGGATCCTTTTTTTTTTAAATCCGTGACTAATTCAAAACCAGTGATTAAAAAAAATATATCACCTCACCAGTGTATAGGTAGATCATTCTCACCAGTTCCATCAGCAAATAACTAGATTTTTTTTTTCACTAATTTCATTGAACTATGAAGATGTACAGACCTAGGCGCTGAAGTAATATAACTTAACAAGATACCAAAACACACCACAGTGAAAGACCATGCATAAACAAGTTTAATGCCTCGGTAACTTAGCGACAGCGGGCAGCTGCGTAACAATACAGGTTGTATTGTTCATGGTGTGTTTTTTCTCAGAAATGTTAAATAAAAAGGAGTAATATTTACTGAAGACTATATTTGGTAAAATGCTGGAATGCAATGTTAAATGCTTATATTTAATCTGTCATCCAGCCAGCCAGACTTAAAATATAGATAAAAAAAATATACCTTGTTGTCATTTCCAAATTAATTATAAAACTGACCTAAAAAAAGTTGTGCATTGTTAATTAATTAGTTTACATTCAGGGGTCAGTCTTCAAACTTAAATTAACATTTTAAAATAAACATACTTAAAGTAACAGGCATATAAGTATTCAAAATAATAGCATATTAAATTTAAAAATTCATAATAACACTTATTTTGTAATGATTGACATCATTATAATTTCATTTAATACTGACAGTTTCTATGGTTTATGTCATGGTACCGAACACTGGGTTGTGTCTACAAATGCTAGGGCCATACTCCATGTATGCTTGTTTTGTATGGCACACTTGATAAAACTCTGGTGTGGAACCCAGCATACTTCCTCCAAACCAAACTGCATAACGTTGCATGTAATGAGAAATCACTTGAACATCAATAGGTGTTGGTGTAATACGTCCCTCTGATAGCATTGTAGACATTTTCAGTCTAGCGTCAACTGTCCTTTTGATATCTCTTTGGAGTCGCCTTCCGAAGTCACGGAACATTGTTGAGCCTCCTGATAAAACAATGTTTCCATAAAGTCCTCTTCGCACATCAATCGGACAAGATTGTATAACTTCATCCACCATTTCATTCAAAGGTACGGTGAAATCTGGGTTCGAGAATTCTGGGTGGAAGAAAATCTCAGGCCCTAAGAATCTCTCATAACCAACATCAACTGTAAATGGATTTTTTGTTATTGCATTTACCCCTGTATACTTCTTCATCCATTTGGCGGGATCTGAATCATATTTAGCGAACTCTTTGGCAATATCGGGGCAAATGTAACTATATCTCTCTTTGATCGCCTTTGCAGTCTCCAAGCTTTGTTCTGGTGGGATACCCACCTCACGTTCACGAAGAAGTGACTGTATAAATGACGTAATGTTTCGACCAGCTACAGGAATGTGTTTGATGCAAGACCCAATAACATAACCTTCAGCTACAGGCACAATATGGGTAACACCATCTCCACTATCCACCACAATGCCTGTAAACGTACGTTGAGCAGGAGCGCGCGATTTCCATGACGCAGCAAGAGCCAACATGGCTTGCACGGCTATATACAGACCTGGCACATTGAATGACTCGAACATTATCTCAGCTAAATATTCTCTGTTTTCGGGAGTGTTCAACGGTGGTTCAGTTAGCAAGAAGTGATGATCTTCAGGTTCGGCCCTCAAATATTTAAAGATACACTGTTCAATGTACCGCTCCATTAGATCCCAGTCTTCCACCAGCCCGTGGCGTACGGGATACTTAACAGAATACCCAGTGGCGTCAAAAGCTTCATCCCCTATGAAGAAATCTAAATCCTCCACGGCTTTCGTCATACGTCGTGTACTCTGATCGCCTACTTTCGCAGTTTCTTTTATCGCAATGGCTGATGGTATGATGAACTGCGGTTCTTTATTGCCGGCGAACCCAAGCTTCGTGTAGCCGGTACCCACATCTATAATACAAGCCGGTAGATGGTCCATGGCGGTAAGATATTTATATTTCTCTGGATTTCAGGAATCACCCTAAATACAGACTTCTGATCAAAAGATTTTAGGGTGCGGTAAATAAATGTACACTTCACACTATTTTTGACATTTGCTGAAACGTCAAAAGCGGAAGATGATTAATCAACGTTTCGTTCACACTGTTGTTTTGTGGACGTTGTGGTTCACTGTAGTAAGACAGCCAATTTATGAGTTTCAATTAACATTATAAATACCCTATTATATGTACACCGTAATACATATTTTAATTTGAGCTGCAGTTTACATTATTATTTGGTATAATACCAAAAATTATATATATGCACTGCGTTTGGTTCTCGCGGCCAGGGGGGTACTTTTCTCCGCTAGGAGTAATATTGTTCTGTGGTTACTATAGTCTCTTAAAACCATGCAAGTTCCAGTGAGTAAGCGAGACAGCGCAATACATGATGTTAGGTGAAATCCCCCTTACTCACTGGATCTTGCATGGTTTTAAGAGATGATAGTAGGCCACCAGGCACGCAGGAATGTTACTAATGTCTGTAAATAATATAATTGTAATGAGTAAGGGAGATGTCCCCTTACATCATGTATTGCGCTGTCTCGCTTACTTACTGGAACTTGCATGGATTTTAGAGATGATAGTAGGCCACCGGGTGGCTTACCACCATCTCTTAAACCATGCAAGAACGATTAAGGGAGATGTCGCTCACGTAGCGCGCTATCCCGCTTACTCACTGGAACTTGCATGGTTTTAAGAGACGGTAGTAACCCCGGACTCCACCTACAAAAGCTTTACAAGGAGGGTTGACGTCAGGCAGGCGGCCGCATATCTTAGCAAATAAATCAACGTCGACGAAATGCGCAAGCAATTTTTAAAATGACCTAAATCCTCGTTTTCCTGCCTTTTCGCATAGTTTTCTAGACTTTGATGGAATAATAATTTCACAATAATGATGTAAAATATTGATTTACTAGCTTTTTATTTATTTACGCTCAATAGGTCATCCCTCTCTGGACTCTAAAAAGATTGGCTATTGAAACAAACTTTTCTTTCGGTTTTAATTACAAGATTTTATTATAAAAATTGTTTGAACTGAAAAGCTGATACTTTTGGATGATCCTAAGGAATACAATAAAAATTATAGATCAGGTACTTTCACAGCGACAAAAGTCGATGGTCTGCATAATGTGGTCATCTGAAAACATAGTAAAAATATATTTACTTAATTTAAACAATAATGCACCTAGAACAGGTTTTATTAATCATCTGAATTTTATAAAACAATAAAGAAACAAAACTATTTTTATTGTGATATAATATAATCACACAAATCACTTACATAATTTATGTAGGTATAGTTAAGTACCTACATAAATATATAAGTAGTTGTTTTTGTTAAAATATTTACCCTTTATGAATTGAAATTAGTTTGTTATCCCATCAAAATGGTAAATATACAGGAAAAATGTGTAAGTAAATTGAAAAACAAATATATAAAGCAGTTAATAATATTTATTGTGACCTGATTATTTACAATTTTTAATTACAGGAATGTAATTTTAACACACAAATTACCCAACACGGATGAGTCTGTATTAGTTCGTTATTCTTTTAAAATGCTAATGCGGATAATTAATTACAGGGCACAAAATATTTGTGAAAAATGTATTGCTATTTTTCCTAACAAGACCAAGATATTAAAACCAAATATTATCGACATTGTTAAATAAAAAAATAATAATAGTAGTAGTCTATATGTACATAATGTTCTTTTGTCTTCAAAATAATTATACAGTATGAAAATATTGTAGTTTTTAAATAATTTTCATAGTTAGGTACCATAAGCACAGAATTAGTAATAGTAAAGATTTCTTACTTTTTGCAGCAATGTTCAGTTTTTTCAGAGCTTTTTTAAAATTAAAAGGACGATACAAAAAAAAGTATTTTTTCATACGTACATAATTGATTCAATTACTGTAAGAATTCTAAGAAGTGTTAAATGAAACTCGCGCTAAACCAGTTTGTTTTAGTTAGCACGGTTGCGGTGTTGTAAAATAAACAAATTAGCGCAACGATAACGCTTTTTTTTACAAACTCGTGATTACGAGTTTTGAATTGGGAAGTCTGACTGAAGTGAGCTAACTTACCTTGGGACAAGAAATGTAATATTGGGGAGATGTTTATTCAGATTATATTATTTGTGGTATTCAATTAATCATAAAGTCTAATATCGACAAGTAGAATTGTACATATTACAGTATACATTTTAATATCAAACACGATAGCAAATTCTATACTTTATTTATAAAGTACTAGCTGTTCCCCGCGGATTCGCCCCGCGTGGGACTCGGTTATATCGCGCCCAAAAGTAGCCTATGTTTGACCTCAGGTCGTTAACTACATCCCTACCAAATTTCATCGGTCCAACAGTTTAGCCGTGAAGAGGTGACAGACAGACAGACAGACTTTCGCATTTATAATATTAGTATGGATAACGCTTAAAAATTTAATGAAGGAAATTGAACCTTCGAAACAGTAGTCAAGTTTCATATCTGTATAAAATTTGTAAATCGGGGAAATCCGCGGATAGAACATTTATTTATTTTAATCTTTATTATACAGTTGAATAGCACAATAGGAGAACTTAATCTAAGAGCATTATTTCATCAACAGTCAACCGGTTGCTGCCAGGCACATTTTTTTTTTACTTATCCATGAAAACAAATTGGGATCTTGAGTTATTAATGCTACATGACAAAAGTAGATAAATTCTAGCTAATGTCATTGCGGTATATAAATTGTATAAAAATTTTACTTACCGCAATTTTTTAAATAAAGTTGCAATTATTTCATACCCACCCTGGGTATTAGGCATATTGCCTAATATTTTTCTAGTACCTATGTAATAAACTAGTATAAAATGATTACTGGATTAATATACTAAAATTGAAACACACATTGAAATGCTATTGTATCATATAATGGATCACGTTAATTTACTTTTATCATGGTCATCCGGTTTGAAAATAATAAAATTGCATTACTCTCACTTTGGTAGCGAAGTTATATAATACTAATCAATAAAAATAAAATTATTTTAAATTTCGTGTTAATAAAAAAATAGTTAATACGTATAATTTTCTTACACCAATTATTCTACTTATTGATTTTTTTTTAAAAGATGATTTTATGGTGTTGCATATTTCAAATTGGAAGTACAAAGGACACACTTTAATGAAACAATCCATTTCACGAAAAGATAAAAGCAATAAATTTACATTATTTGTATGTTTATTTTTAATTTTGATATTAATGGTCTATTACAATACAGATCTTCATTTTTAATCGAGCTTTGGAAACCCCACTGTTAGGATAAAAGCCTCTCCTATTTGGTTCCAAATATCAACATTAATAAAATATAATAATAACCTAGAAACAACCTCTAAATAAATATAAATTAAAGATTGTGTTCATGGCAACTAAATGAGTTTTAAACCGCCCACCATCCACCATGCATAGCACATACATTCTTAAATATGTAGATATTTTCATTCTTTGTGACTATCCCATAATTCTACTTCAAATGGCAGCATGTCAGCTTCCACAAGGGGGCGCTTTTAAAAATGATAATCTAACATGTTAAATTGCATTAATATTCCTATAACAAGTTACTCTCCCCAAGTTTGGAATAAAATGCTGACAGTGCAAAACATAATTTCAACGTCAAAGCATGCTGCCATTTTAATATAACTAGGAATTTGTACGAAAGGCTAGAATTTGGGGAAAATAAAAAAGACACAATTACAGTATGTTGCTTGTATTAATAAAACGCAATATAGGTTTTTTTTTTAGTTGATTTTAATTAAAAAAAAAAATGGTTTTCTATTCTGTTTATCGGAATGCATAAGTATTTTATTTCTATATCTTTATATCGTAATGACATGAAATAAAAGTAAAAAATAAGAGAGAGCCATCATAAATATTACTCTTATATAGATTCCAGCCTTTAGTACATATTCCTAAGAATGAATTATTAATAAAATTACAACCCGTGCTAAAATTATAAATTCAATGCAATTTTCAAAGAACATAGCAGGAAAATGGCTTAGAGCCATTGTAATATTCCTACATGCAAATCCCGGTATACTTACATGTATTACCAATGAACCATGAAATTAAATTCAAAATATATCAAGTAGCAGTCTATGCTCAACGAGCTTATTTATTAGTCAGTATCGATCACTAGAATACAAATCTTCTATGATAACATTGGTTATATGAATGAACAAACTTTTTATTATGTGTGTGTTTGTCTAGCCAACCTTAAGATATTGACTGACTTACGGTTTTTATATCATTATAGATAGACACGGAGAACTTAAATTTATACAGTTATGAAGAAATGGTTTGTATTTAAACTTAAAATACGAAATTTGTATGTGAAAGGAAGATTAGATTTTGATGCCAGCATCGAAAATAAGCCACCATAGTCACATGCGTCAATATTAAGTTGAGATAAAGACATTTTCAATAATCAAATCACATGACAAATTTTATTGAGATAAGTGATACCTTCCTTTGAATGCAAAGAGAATCATGTTATCACAAAAGATTATAAAATCACACTAAAGCCTAGTTTTCAATCAAATTAAGTAATCTGAACTAATCTAAACGATATATAATTATATAACTAGCAGTAGCCCATGGAACCCCATTGAAAATAAACTTTTATTTTTTTCGGTATATGTATATCATATGGGAACCTGAGAACCGAATATCATACAATATTCCGCCGTTGAAACGAGATTGTATAATAATTAATAATATTTGTAAGACCATTCTGGAGCATACTACTCATAAAAAAAATATTGTCAATACAATGATTATACATGTGCTGGAAATTATAAGCACCGACCACACAACTGTTGCACTATTTTTATCTAGAATATTTTTTCCAAGAAGCCCATGTACAATAATAGCGCTGCATGAAAGAACAAGTTGACCCGAGAATCTTAGATAAGATAATTAAATATGTTATCAGAAAAGCATTGAAATGAGAGAAGTTAGGATTGCTTTTGCTCTGTTTTCTGGTTGCAACCTTAGCTGGCTGCTTTGGAGCCCATTTTACTACTTTTACCTTTAGATCTGTACATATACCTCTATACTTATACTGTTTAAAACTGGTAATTTCGGATTCCCCAAAATATAACATATACTCAAATTCAGGTTACTCCTTTGATTGAAAACTTGAGATATCGGTGCTAATCGCAATCAGACTTAATTTTACACATAACCACAACATTATCTTACAAAAATTTTGTATGTCTAACATCGTCCCTCAAACGGCAATAACAATGACAGCCCCTAGATCTCTCACCACATGGTATAGTCAGAATCATCCATATCGAAGATTGTGAAGAAGCCGATAATAGTTAGGTATACTATGATGTTGCCAGCGATTGTCAGGCAGCATGCTCCGGTTGTGATCTGAAAAAAAAACAAGACTCATAAACATAATTTATACTACTTTAATTCGTTATCACAAGGAAGCTTACTTAAAGTTGGAGGACTTTGTGTATACAATTAAATTGGCAATCAACTATCTGCGTAAAATAGAAAGTAATTTATAAAAACTTACAACAGCAGTCCGTGCCAGAACTATTGGAAGTCCAAAAGAGCTGACAATAAATCCCATAGTGATGAAAACTGCTGCTTCCATGCAAGGCGAGTTTGTGCCGCCCGTGGTGTCTGTGTGACGGCGGGCCAGCATTGTGGGTATCGGGCACAACACATAGAAAATAACCACAAAGAATGGCCACCATACTCTGAAACAAACATTGAGTAGTGATTAAACTGAAACTGCGGATCCCCATTACTAGCATTTACAGTTCATGGGCCCTGGGACATGGATATTTTAGCTAGCTAAAGTTAAATCAATAAATAAAAACATGTTAACATGTAAAAGTTGATTGTCTCTTACTGTGTGATTTGTCCCTATATATTTATTTATTATTATTTATTTATTTATTTGTAAGACAAGCTAAATTTTTCATGCAACTGAAGTTCTGTATACAATTTCTATACTATTTAAACAGACAGTACCTACTTAAAGATTTTATAATTTTGAATATAGACCAACTTACTTGTATTCAGGTAATGCGCATGCTAGAATGACAAAAGTCATTCCAATGGAGCCCAGAAATGCAAGAGACACCAAACTGAAACATAATATTTAACTTTATGTAATACAACATAATTAAATACATACCTACCATGTTACATAAAGAAATTTAGAAATAAATTGTCACAGTATCAGTATGTGTTTTCAGTCACTAATGAATGAAAGCAAGATGTGAAAGCATATGTGGCATCAATTTATAAGTGTTAAATATTTATTTATTTAGTTTAATATCTCTGCGCTAAAGGATCAGTTTAAGTTACGCACTTTCAGTTAGTAGTCTTGCTTTATATAATTTGACAGTTAACTGGATATTACATGTAAATAGCACAGTCTGACGGTTAATAAATATTGAGCAACTTCATTCTTTTGAGGTTACAGATGTCTAGTTGCACTAGGTGTATTGTAAGTGGGTATAGTAACAAAAATAAAATTATAATCACTATCACTACATAGTATAAAACAAAGTCGCTTTCTCCGTCCCTACATCCCTTTGTATGCTTAAATCTTTAAAACTACGCAACAGACTTTAATGTGGTTTTTTTAAATAGATAGAGTGATTCAAGAGGAAAGGTTTTTAATGCCCATGCGAAGCATCAGGGTCACTAGTTAAGTATTAGATGTTACTCAAGGAGGTAGAGCTGGGAACTTTTTTGCTCAGTGCAGCCCTGCCAGTATTCAGTGTTGGAATATATTTTTGAATAAATTGTATTTTCCTTGTGTATTTTTAGGGTTTCATACCTCAAAAGGCAAAAACGGAACCCTTATAAGGGAACTTTTTTGCTCAGTGCAGCCCTGCCAGTATTCAGTGTTGGAATTTATAGTTGAATAAATTGTATTTTCCTTGTGTATTTTTAGGGTTTCATACCTCAAAAGGCAAAAACGGAACCCTTATAAGATCACTTTGTTATCCGTCTGTCCTGTGTCTGTCTGTAAAACTGGGAACAAGGAACATATACTCAGACCAACAATGTCTTTTGGGTGTAAAATAATCAAAATTAATTGTCAACATGATCAATCTACGTCTTCCTGTTGGATTATTCCGAACCTGACCATAAATCGTAACCCGGCCGCGGGTTAGGTTAGGAACTTAAATAAAAATATAAAATATAGAATATTAGAAAAATAAAAATCGGTAAGAAGCAATATTATATAGGACTTATTTAGGAATAAACCTAAAAACTATAAATTTGTTTTTAAATTGTAAGAAAATAAATAAATTAAGAAAGTTAATTATTACAATAAAGAAGAAAAATCTTGAAATAACCTGTTTAATGTCTTTTAGTAATGGGTGATGGTACGGAACCATCAGGGCACAAGTCCAACTTACACTAGGCCAGGATTTTTTTCTTTTGGAAGAGTTTGGCGATCTTACCCAGAAACACCCAATGGACTAGCGTGTTATGTGATATGTAGACATGGAAGTTATAAAAGCAAATATATTTGTTAAGTTTTCTACAAACATATATCTAGCTTTTTGATCATGTTTAACACTTAAAACCCAAAGCAGTTTCATGAGACCTCACATACACTTCATTGTTAAATGGTTGTTACATAAATAGGACCAGCAAAAGGACATTACATACTTTTACAGATGATATAGTACTTTTTAAAGTAATCTGAAACTTTCTAGACACTCGGACTTGGCCTCCAAAAAGGTACTTATCAGTTCAGAAAAAAACTAAAAGGTATATTATTATAAAAAAGTACAGTCCTGATTGATTCTTAAAATAAAAAACTATATTAGAGGCAAACAGGCACACATCCCATTATTTAACCAAGAATTCATTAACACAATAGTTTATAATTATACAGGTAGTATGAGTATTATATGTTTATATAAGTTTTATCTGCATGTAACACATGGAGCAATAAAATATTGAGTATTGAATGATGTTTGTTATGTTGTTTATATGTTGTCTTAGTTGATGTGAGATGAGTGGATAGATACTTGGTTTAGACATGTTAGAAGTATATATGTATATATATATACAGCTGAGATTCAAAAGAATTCATATTGTTCATGATAGTAATAGCTATAAATGGAAATTCCTACAGTAATAGTAAGTCTACCACAAAATTATTTTCATAACTGTATCAAATAATAACTTATAATAAATTAATAAAAAATGACAAACATTTATGTAATCTAGATGGTTTGTGTCATGTAGAGACAGCATTAAAACCTTTTTATACTGATATTTCTCAGTGTAACAAAACAGAGAAATTTCCATGATGAAAGTGCTATATAAGTGTTTATAATAGACAAAGGATATTATGGTATGTATATTTATCGGTAAAACAAAAGTATGAATTAGTACTGGACTCACCCTGCAAATCAAACATCCCGAGAACATGAAAAAGAGAAGAAAACATTAAATTAATCAGCAGAAGTATTAATAGTGTTGGTAAATAATATGACTCATTAAAAACTTTCTCGTGACAAACTAGGTCCACAACATTTGGTTTATTCTAAAGTTAATAGTAGCATATCTGTACCTTTAATTCCAGCCATTATTCTTAACGTAATAATGTGCAATTAAACTTAAAATTAGATGAAATTTTCAATAAATTACAAAATAGTTAACTTCAAACACTTATTTTATTACGACAGAAAATTGTGACAGAAAAAGTGATTGGTGATAGTGATATTGACGGACACTGACACTGACAGACAGACAGATTATATTATATATATATTTAATACTAGCTGTTCCCCGCGGCTTCGCCCCGCGTGGGACTCTGTTATATCGCGCCCAAAAGTAGCCTATGTTTGACCTCAGGTGGTTAACTACATCCCTACCAAATTTCATCACAATCGGTCCAGCAGTTTAGCCGTGAAGAGGTGACAGACAGACAGACAGACAGACAGACAGACAGACAGACAGACAGACAGACAGACAGAAAGACAGACAGACAGACTTTCGCATTTATAATATTAGTATGGATATGGATATGGATATGGATTTTTGTGGCCCTGGAAACAAGTTCGTTAGGCAAGATCCAGAGAGTAAACGAGACAGCGCAATACATGATGTAAGGCGACCGTAGGCGACATCTCCATTACTTTACTGGATCTTGTATGGTTATAGCAAAGAATTTAAATATAACACTAGATTGCTTACGAAGGACAAAAGCCGTTCCAAAATAAAACCTAAAGTTTGTAGGTGTCTCTTTCTAGTAGGTTGTATAATATTCAAGAGCAAAAGGGACACCTACAAATTTTGGACCTTTTTCTGGAACGTTAGGTATTTGTATGTAGGCTTTAAAGAAAAATCAACTTTGCAATAGAGTAATAAGGATTAATTTTGAATGTTGCTTTTTGCGATTATTATTATTCGTAAGCATTCTAGTGTTGCATATAAATTCTTTGGGTTATAGTAACCCCCCTGAAGAAGATTAATAAATGTTTTTTTTTTTATTGGTTTTTTTTTTTGGAGGGAAAGTAAACTGTCGCTATGTCCGCGCAGTATTTAATTTGCAAAACTTAGGTTTATTCGAGTGTTTGTGCATAATATTGGTGGATTATTATTCGCAAAGTGTTCGTGAACAAGCGTGAGTGTTGGGAAGTGATACAGTGTCGATTACGTGACTTTTTATCTTTGTCACCAAAATCTCCATGATATAGCTAAGTGAAATTTTTCCACCGCTTCACTTAGCCATCTGACTCAGACTAGACTTACTTACTTGACTGGACTTGACTATCGACTTGAGTTTTTGACTCGACTGACTTAAGTAGGACTGAAGAAGATTAATTCATTCAAGAAAGGCCTTAAAGGACTAGATTCCATGGCCGTAAAAAATATTTAAAAAAAAATTGATTTGATTTGACGTTTGATTTGTTTTTGTTGGTTGTTGGGTGAGATTGTTGGATTACAGAAAATTACAATATAGATATCATTCAATAAATAATATTTTACATTAAAAATCTACATATCTACATTTAACCTGAAAAGTAACTATGGATGACGATGCCGAGACTTACAAATTATGGCGAATCCGAAAAACTGTAATGCAGGTAATTAAGGTTATGTTAGGTACTTATTGCTTACTTATCTTACAATAATGTTATTTTACTAAATACAAATCATATGTATCTTTATTTTTCAAGCTCTGCCACGACCGGGGCTACCTGGTAACGCAAGATGAATTGGATCAAACACTGGAACAATTCAAAGAACAGTTTGGGGATAAACCAAGGTAACCTAAAACAAATTTTACAATTTATTTACCTAAGTACAGTTTGGTGGTCTCTGAGATGACCTGTTTTGATATGTGCTTCTTTATTGTTTCATCTAATTGCTGCATTATTATTTTATTAATTTACATTAGTTGACACTTGACAATAGACTGACTGATTATTGACATAAATAATAACAATTTAAGAAAAAAAAACTATTTTTGCTATTGTATACTCTCTTCCAGTTTTAAAATCAACAAAGTTTAAAAGAGGGTGTCACCCCAGGCATCGAGTTGACAGAATGATAGAGTGACACCCTTAAATCATAGATATATATATACTAGCTGTTCCCCGCGGCTCCGCCCCGCGTGGGACTCGATTATATCGCTCCCAAAAGTAGCCTATGTTTGACTTCAAGTCGTTAACTACATCCCTACCAAATTTCAACACAATCGGTCCAGCAGTTTAGCCGTACTAAGACATGGTCCTTCTTGGGCTGTATGCTTGACTGCTGATACAATCATATACCTACTTTTTTAAAAAGAGGTAAGTATTTAAGGGTTGACAATATGTATGTGATACTCCTGGTGTTGCAGGCTTCCATGGGCTATGGTGACCACTGACTGTCAGGTGGGCCGTATGCCATTTGCCTACTAAATTGTATAAAAATAAGGTCCAAGCACAATACACTGTCACTTAGGCGCAGCAATAGAATCAGTCAACGGAGTGTTTGACTGATTCTGTGTTGTTTATTATTTTGATAATTATTTGATTAAAAAAAAATTTTGCCTATGAGCGATTTGAAATTCTTTGTAAATTGGTATATTTTCCAGTGAGAAACGGCCAGCTCGCAGTGATTTGATCGTGTTAGTGGCACACAATGATGACCCTACAGACCAGATGTTTGTCTTTTTTCCTGATGAAGCTAAAATAGGAATTAAAACTATCAAGACTTATTGTACCAGAATGCAAGAGGAGAATATTCACAGAGCTATTGTTGTAGTACAAGCAGGTAAAGATTATATTATGTAGCCATGCTAATATAGATGACAAACTTCCAACCACTTTCCAATTTATTTTAGATTTAGTATATGTATAGTATCTTGGCGACCAAGCTTCGCTTGTTTTATGCATAAAATCTTTTTGCATAAAAATATGGGTAAAATGAATTTTCCCAGACATGCATGGACATGGAACCTAGCTAGATTGTCTTGTTGACTATGTAAGAACTTATGTTTAAAATTTCAAAGAAATCCTTAAAGCTGTTTTTAAAAACGTGAGTACAAATATTTAAAATTTCAAAGAATTAGAGCTGTTTTCGAAAACTTGAGTACAAATAAATTTATAACATATATACAAAAATTGCTCATTTAATAGTATAGGATAGGATAGATTATATGAATTTACTAAATAAATAATTTATTTATTCTACTAATGGTTGAATCATTTCCAGGTATGACTCCATCTGCCAAGCAGTCATTGGTTGACATGGCACCGAAGTACATCCTGGAGCAGTTCTTAGAATCTGAGCTGCTGATCAATATCACAGAGCATGAATTAGTGCCAGAGCACATAGTGCTCACTCCTGATGAGAAGCAAGAACTGTTGGCTAGATAGTATCCTTTTAAAATACTTGTGACCAATTTCAATTATAAAAAAAATTTGGCCAGTTAGCAAACCCTAGACTTCATAGCAGTCAGCTGAGGAAGCAATCTAAGGCGCTAAGATGAGAGAGAGTGAGATTTCCCAGTGAATGTTTGTTTGTATAAACATTTACTTAACATTTCTTTATATTTACAAGTACTTACCAAATTACTTTGCGTACTTTTACCACTAGCACCTGCACCATTGGCAGAAACAATTTTGATATCTGCAGAGTAATGCCTGAATCTATTAAATATATTTTTTTATATTTATTCATTTAACTGTTTCACTGTTAATAAGATTATTTATTTAAAGAAAACTACACAGTAATTCAACGACCAAATTCGTTCTATACATTTTGAATAATATAGTAGGTGATATATTTTAGTTTATTTTATACCATGCTCTTATATATGTAGGTTATAATTGGTTCAGAAATCAATAATTTTCCTTATCATTAACTTCAGTAAACTGAAAGAGAACATGTTGATGAGAATACAAGCTGGTGACCCTGTGGCAAGATATTTTGGACTTAAAAGAGGACAGGTAATTAATTTTTATGGTTTTCACTTATTTTATATAACTACATCAAATCATGTGGGCCGTATTCTTGTTTGCATGCATTATGGTACGAAAACTTTTCACCATAGCTCAGTCTAATTGAGGATCTTTGTATCGTAGTTATTTGTATCTCTAGCCATAGCGCTTTCTCGCCAGTTTCTATCGAAAGCCTGAAGTTCGTCAGACCATCTAGTTAGTCAGGAAGGCTAGTGTGGAGGCTTTTGCCCAGCAGTGGGACATTAATAGCTGAAAAAGAAAGTAATCTTTAGTTTATGTCTCAAAGTTAAGTGTATATATATATATATATATATATCTAGGATATTATTATTGAATGAATGAATGAATGAATGAAAGTTTATTTATTCAAGTGACCATGACTCGTATGTTAGTAGGACTTACGCTATATTAGTAATAAAAAAAATAAAATTGAAATTTAATTTATAATATATCTCCGTTCATTTTATTAAAATTTAGCATAGTCGTAGTTTCGGCACTCGTAACTAACGAAGCATTTGTCGGTGCCTCTACTGGAATGTTGAGTTCCTTCATGTTTAGAGGATTATTAGGACGCCGTTGGTCCTAGTTGCTTCGCAAGATAGCTGTTAAAATAACCTCTTTTTCCAGTGCTTCTGTATTAAGCACTGAAGGTTGGTAGTCAGTCTCGCAAACTCATTTCTATCGTCAAACGTAACAGTTTTCAATACGACCACTGAGTAGGCAATCAGGCTTATGGGCCACTTAATGGAATATGGTTGTTCTTCGTTGGCGATTTCAGTCCACACCCTGATGCTTCTCAGCCACAATTTCTTACGCCCACTTGCACATCTCTTGCCTTTTGCCTATCATAATAATTTGAAACAGTTGGTTACGCAAGTTAAAAGTAAGGTAAGTTCCGAAGATTTTAAAAACAGAAAAATCGAAACTTGCCAAAACAGAACTTTCGGTCGGTCACTAAAACCAGTGTCTAAAAAGTTAGGTCACTCATCATCATCATATCGAGTAGGCGTCACGGTCAATCGACGAAGCACACCCTGGTGTCAGAGTTCTAGTTCGGTCACTAAAGCTAACATAGTATTGTGTGCAAATCATAACACCCAATTATGACGTTATTGTGCCGTGAGCGTGTGTTTTGGTCACGAAGAGAAATCGCTTGCATCCAAGTTCTGTTGCGTGGCACGGTTGCATTGATTCAGTTTTTGTAATCGATTCTGAACATCAACCGGTGTTTGTATAATGTGATTGACTTAAATAGTTGTTCGTATACTAATTCATGTAGACCTCTATCTTGGTAATTCTA
This sequence comes from Apomyelois bistriatella, assembly GCA_947044815.1. NCBI lineage: Eukaryota > Metazoa > Arthropoda > Insecta > Lepidoptera > Pyralidae > Apomyelois > Apomyelois bistriatella. The sequence continues at coordinate 5,500,915 of OX345705.1, forward strand.
TATATAAAAAAGATATGTGTGTTATATATTTTTTATTATTAAAGTACGGCTTCCTTATCATCTCTAAAAACCACGCAAAAACGATTAAGTAAGGGAGTTGTCGCCATACAATATGTATTACGCCGTATCGCTTTCTCATTCGGTTTTGGATGATTTTTAGAGATGTTAGTAAGTCACGATTAGTTGGAAGTGGTACCTAGGTATAAAATAAATGAGACTTTGGTACATCTGTTCTACGCTTTAGGTAGGGGCAGGGCTAATTATTAGCGCGATTCAAAAGGCGGTCGCGGGACACGATATAGGTAAAGTTATTGTTATACAGTAGAACTAGATAAATAGAAGATGATATTAGAAATATAGGTAGTATTTATTTCGAGTTATACAATGAAAGTTAGGGTCGTGTATAGTACAAGCACAAAGTTGATGACTGAAGTAAGAATAGCAGTAATGTACTCAACTGGCAGATGTCAAAAGAAAGAGGACTAACAACTACCAGTCAAGCCATTTATAGGGCACTCGAGGACGCCGCGGTGAGAGGAGGTGGTCCCGCTGCAGGGTCTGGTAGTGTCAGCAGCGCCAAAACGATTAGTTTAAGATGTTTCAGAAATTCTCGCGCGAAAACAGCCCCAACAAATAGTGTGTACTGAATGATAGTATTTTCTTTCAGGTGGTGAAAATCATCAGGTCATCGGAAACGGCTGGGAGATATATTTCTTATCGATTAGTGTGCTAAGTTAGACTTAAATAAAGTTAATATTTTTTAAACTCCACTTTCATTTATCTCTAAGTCCATAATCTAAACTGTATAACATATTAAACATTTGCAAAAAAAATAAACATTAACAAATCTTTTTGCGGTGTATTGACACATGAAATTCTAATGCTATCTAAGAAATATGCACTGAATTATGGGTTTTGTCGACCTCCGATATAAAATGATGTCAGCTGATCCGTCCATTTATATGAAAACTAAAACATCATGCTTGGTTTATTTATTTTTTAAAAGCCAACACTGGCAACTATAATGTTAATAGTGAGGCAATAAAAGAATCACAAAATTAGAAAAGTGGACATTTTGGGCCGCGGCCTAGATGTCCCATAACCCTTTTAAAATGACACGTAATGCCCATCATTCATTTACAAGTTAAATTTTAACTATTGACCTACGAAAAATCGTTCTGAAATTTGCTTAACTTAGAAAATGTGTTGGCTCAACTGCAATAAATTAATTAAGCTTTACTTCTTTACCCAATTCGTTGTGTTAAATGAGGCGTTAAGTGGGCGTTAATACATAGAATTGCATGAAATAACATGACAAATGGACTTGGTCTAGGAAAAAAGCATGATTATATATTTCCAACTGACTGGCCAACAGGTGGAGGTTCACATTAAGGTTTTATTACAAAACAGGAAATATAATTAATGGAATTATGAATCAAATTTCGTTGCTATAAGAGTCATTTCACAAGCGGATAAACGAATACCTAATAACTAAAACAAATTATTGAACTCTATAAATCCGGCGCCTACTTGTATCTTTTATGTAGAGACTTGTAAATTACAGCCGCAACTTACGGATCTTATTAAAATTTAAATAGGTACCGTTCATAATTTATACAATTTTCATAAAGATTTCCCAAAGGACTACTAGGTTTTTTTTAAAAAGAGTGTGAAAAGTTTTCTTAATGGGCGACAACGCGCACATGACACCCCTTGTGTTGCAGGCGTCCATAGCCATAAGTTACGCTAACCGTTTCCCATCAGATGGGCCGTATGCCTGATAGCCTAATAATTGGTATAAAAATGTTTTTAAGTAGGTACCTAACATAGTTGGACTAATTTTCATACAAATAGGTACTCTCGTAGTAATCTTGACCCGTGATCAAGCTTACCGTTACCGCAGAAGACCGTAACACTAACAATAGCAATTATACAATTAAAAACTTTAAAAATGGTAACTTTCGTAAAATGCCATAATCGTACATACATGTAGTTACAACACGCGATGCGATCGGAATGTAGAAGTTACCTAGATTAATTTCTGTTTCTATTTTTGGGCAAAACTATGTAAAATGAATTAGGTGAAGACTATTTGGCAATAACGGCTATTATCACATGATTTCATTAGGCACACGTAGTAGACATAAAGTCTATCACCATGTCTGGTGGTTCTTATTTCTGTCGATGGGTCCTGTCGGTATCTACCTACCTACTTTAAAAAAAAGGCGGCATCAAAAACAAATAAGAATAAATCATACGCATTTGGAAACAAATTGTGCGTCCATCATCTTTGAATCGGATATGTAGTGATTACAATTTTTCCGCCGAGTTCTTTACCTTCTAATAGTGATGCACGCGATTACCGGCAGACTTCACACGCGGTGGGCCCACCGTACATCCCGCACGTCGCGAAAACACCAACGCAATTGCGGTAACGAGTACCTAAAACCGCAAAACATTACGATTGTCACATGAAATTCAATTGATGCTCAGCGATTTGGCGCTTTCTCGATTCAATATAAGTCTCGGTGATAAGCAGTTCAAATTTGAATCAAGCCGGGTGATAAAAACGATAAAGATAAATTAAAATCGATATCAGAGATTCTCGCGGTTCGTGGTAGTGTGCATTTGGATCATTGTGCTTGAGGTGTTTTGGACTTTGGGGTTCTTGCTGTTTTTGGATGCATGATGTGGTAAGTGATATATTTATTAATTAATGCATTGTAGATTTAACTTTTTGTAAGTAGAATGCAGGTAAAGTAGATATTGCCGATTTGTAGATAAAATAAAATAATAAGGGATGTTTGCAAACTGTACTTATCGAAAGCTGTAGAAGGTAGAGTACCTACCTACATTATTTCTTGATAAAAATAATAAGTTACCGAACTTAAACAATCTTTCCAAAACGTCCCTATGTGAAAAAGCCGCGTAAGTAAGTACTAATAAACTATCCATAACTAGCTGCCGGCTGCTCCACCCGCGTGGTACTCGGTTATATCGCGCCAAAAAGTAGCATTTGCGTCCTGTGAGAGTGTATATATTTGATATGGTTATTGAACTACATAATGTAAAGCTAAACATGCCTAGGTATTAAAACAGCAAACTTGAAAAAAAATTGTAAGTACAAAGAATTATTTAATTTGGTTAATTTGTTCGAAATTGCTACCTATATATTTGCAGGCAAACATGTCTTGAGTTTATTCAAATATCGATAACTTTTTTTAATAAACCGATTTTGATGAAACAAACTTTAGATGTTCTTCCGAGTTAAAACAAAACAATTGGTGAATGTTTTATGCAAATCGGTTCACTACTTTCGGAGTAAGCGTGATCATACATACAGACAAACAAAAATTATAAAATTTATAAATATTTTACTGTTTTATTATATGTATAGGTAGGTATCATACATACATGATCTCGCCTGTTTTCCGCCGAGGTAGGTAGAGAGAAAAAAACCACTTGCTACTCGTACGATTCTTACAGTATTTATCACTCAACATTCTCGCAAAAGTATGAAATTGATATTTTTTTATTCGTTATGGGGTAGATATATCATAGCTACTTAGGCTTGGTTGGAATAATTCACGAAATCAATATTAATAAAATTGAAATGCAAGTTTGTGTGTCTTCGATTATAGTAGATTTAATTTGTAATTATGTAAATATATGCTCCAAGTTAAAAGAAATTGTAAAAAATGGACAGGTTTTTAATCTATTAGCTTGTTATTTGCCTACTTCGTATCATCTCTCACGAATTACGAATTAGAAAGTAAAAAGGAATTGATAGCAGCATGAGATTTTGAATTTTTATAAAACTGGTTGATAAGTAAAATTTGGAAATGAGTTTACGAGATTGGAGTGTCCAAAAACCTATTGAAAACTTCAATTACATATAGACACTTTTATTACATTACCCGAAGGAGGATAATGTTTTACCAACGTGTGTACCTAACAATATTTTATTTGTCTTTTGCTTCGTATCCTTCTGTAGTCTGAAGAAACGACTAGAAGGATTTCAAAATTATTATGAGATCATTAGATTGGTCTACAATATTACAGTTATCTACATAAGTTTATTACCACAATATCTTGAGTAGGGAAATAGACCTAAAGCTTTATGAAAAGTTGTTATTACAGCTTTGGAAACAGCCTATTTCTTGGAGAAGTAGCTCTACAAGCTTTAGTAAATACATAGGTTCACACCATGGGCAGGTGAAACCGCAAGGAATAGCTATATATGAAAAGTAGGTAACACTTTTATAATAAAATAAAAAAACTATTTGACAGGCATACTCGTAAGATGCACGAAATTCATTATTGAGATTGGAGTTCAACATGAGCACGCACGACGCAAGTATTGATAGAAGTTCAATTTGGTTGTCAAGATATAATTGCAACGGCTGGATATTAGTTCACTTTAATATTTATTTTATTACATAATACCTACTTTATTTTAAAGTTTATTAAGAACCAGCGGGCTCTATCATAAACCATATTTGCACTTAACATTGGGTCGGATCGTGGTCAATCGCTGGACATTAAATAAATAAAAATGGAGAGTAAGCAAGTCAAGACCTAACACAGTCATAAAAAAATAGTTACAATTTAACCAAACAAGTAAACGAGGAGAAATTACCAGTGATATGTAAACGAGGAGGAGCTCAAAATCTTGGTAATACGCACTTCTTTTATTTGTAAAGTTAGTTAAGGCGTCCGATTCAACGTGTGGTTCAAGATTCAAGGTTTTGAGCTGACATTCTAGCCTTCTAGGTAGGTATGTACTACAACTTAATCAGCTGTTTTTTGTTTTGTATAATGGATATGAGTATTATACTCACCTAAGCACAACAACAAACAAATACCACCCAAATTAACTGGGTGGCTGTACAGCGCCTCTGGGAATAGTAAAGTAACTAAGAAATTTCATACATAATCCTAACGCAGTGGCTAGAGTCTGCATTTATTAAATCTTGTGGTAGACGTTACTGGTCTACTCTATTCATTGCTGCGATATTGAATTTCTATGGCTTCAAAGTTTTCAATGTACTTAACGTATCTAATTCTTTATTTTATTATTTTCTTCAGAATCTACTAAACTTTTTTTTATAGATACATATCAGATTTATCTTATTGGCTCCGGAGAAAACTCTTCCGAGGCGACAAATTAGTCTGTTCTCGCCGTGGAACGTTTAGATCGGGCAGTGAGCGCGCACGCGCATACTTCCTCACGCTATTTGTGATATTTCCAGCCAATTGCTATTACTCATGACGTAAATGATAGATGGGAAAATAATTTGCAAGGTATCTTGAACTTATTTACGTTTCAAGCAAAATATTGTTCAAATATCTTGAGGTCAAAGAATTTGGAAATCGCGCGCGGTCTCTCTACATTTTTTTAAATATATGCTTGAGGTAGATAGAGTCACTGTAATTGGTTTTTAGACAGCTAGATCAGTGAGTGAATGAAAACATTAATAAAGTCTAGTTTCAGATGATACAGATAACAGGCAGTATCAGAAAGGCAAAGTTATATATCTATCTAGAAATATGTTAATGATGTTATCAATACAGCAGACATAAATACTTTACGAAACCTTTAAATACTTAGATCCCGGTAGAGATAATGTTGTTGGCTCTACATCTTCCGTAAACGAAGTGAGATGAAAACTACTAAGTAAAAACGTAGAATATTAATAAAGAGGTACTCGTACCGGTTAGGTTGAAGTTTGATAATCTTTTGAAAAATATTTCTTTAATTATTTCGCAAAATATTGAGAAAAGTATCACAATAAAATGGATAACCTTAAATGCGCACATTTACCTATTTGCAATTCATCTAAATTATGTATTATAAAAATCAAATCATGATGACTAAGATAAAATCATCTATCATAAAAATGCCTAGTACTGTTACAAAGTATCACACAATAAACATGTTTTTGCATTGTAAATGAATGCATCAGCGCTTTCTTTTAAACTTTATTGTAAATTGTAAATGTTAATCAAAAGGTTCTCCTATGGCCTAGTTTTAAATTTATAGTGATCTTACTGTTCAAATTTATTGCTGACCCAGTTTCTGAATTACACCTACATAAATTATTTCCTTTCGTAATCACAGCAGATCCAACACGAAGATTCTCCAAATGACACAGCCCACCTGCCTGATCAACCCTCCTAGGAAATGCTGTCGTTGGTGGAATCCACCACGAATCCAACAGAGGTTAAATCTCTGTTCCTCCTTTAGTCACCTCTTAAACAATGTCGGAAAGTGATGTTCTATCCGGAGAACACACAAGGTAATATAACACTGTTACTAATAGCTTACCTCAAAGTTAGGAATTATGGGTTTTTCTATACATCGTACCGTATACCTATCTATTATTTTTTGCAATTTATCACTAAATCTGTAGTGTTAAAAATGCGCGTCATATTATAAATAATAATTTTGCTACCTAGTAATTACTGACATTTTAGATTCATCCATATTAATGATGGTGTAAATGTGTCTAGGTAACTGTGCTTACCGTAAAATTTGTTTTGACTTAGTTAACGTAGTAACGGTTTTCCGCGTGCCGAAGCCGCGTGGTCTTCAGAATAGACTACTGTCACTGCCTTATCTCATAAGTGTATACTTCAAAGGGTGTATATCATAAAATTTATATAAGGGACAGAGGTGTGATTTCCTTGTTTTGCTGACTGATGTCGGATCCCATCAACAACTGCATCACCAAGAAGAGTTGAAGGCCGGTTTTAAAATGTCAAATATTTATTTAATGTGTGAAGTACATAATGGAGGAAAAACAATCATTATATGCAGCTGGAAAAACAATAAAAATTCGTGTTGATCTCTGAAGCCGTACGGTTTGAAACCGCTTTCATGAAATCTTTAAAATGAAGATTGTCAAAATACTTGCACTTTTAATCTTGGGGCACGGTGGTGCCTTGATTATGTAGTAACGAAACGGCCAAGCCACGCATTTTGACTAAGGAGTTTGTGAAGTAAGGCCGTGTAGAGCTAATTAAAAGCTTGGTTGTACATGAGAGATTTGATAACTTTTAGACAGTGCAGGTCATATGGTGTTGTCTTGGCAACATTTTACTTGAATATTTTTTATGTATAGGATGCTTAATTTGAGAAACCTAAATCTTCAGTCATATCATTGATAGTCGTATTTATTTTAATTATATCTGATTGGTATTAACATTTCCTAGAGTCTACTCAGGATATGCATGTCGTGTTGTTTTTACGTCACTTTCAGCGTCGCATGCCTCGGTTATTGGGGCGTATCACTTTTACTAGACAACTCCATCGAAACCGCCTATTTTAATTGTACAAACATTATTTGAATTGTAGATTTATGATTGATCGTCTGACTTCGACAGACTTTAAATGATTGGTCGATTTCGAAATCATTGCCGATTGTAATTACGCATACGCGTTTTCATGTTAATTTCAGTTCGCATGAAGGTTGTAATTGTAATGTGTGTCAAACAAATATATACGATAAAAGAGTGTTAGTTAATATACTTGGGGCTTTGCTGCGACTTTTAAAAACTCATTTCTACCTCTACAAATATACCTCTTATCTCAGGAATTTACCGGTCTTGTTCTCCTGCTGGTTGCTTCGGAGCCGTGTCCCTACTTTCTTGCTCTTTCTTTTTCACTTGGCCTGGTTTTCGGCATCCCAATTTATTATAAAAGTATTGAATATTTGCTCACATATTCTCTACTTCTACGTCAAACCTGTACTTTTTAGGTGAAAACTCAAAGTGAAGAGGAAAATTTTCTACCAGACCTTGACGCAGTCGGGCATGGCTATGGCCTATGGCTAAACCAATTGTTCCCTCCATTACTTGCGGGCCACTTCTTCTTATTGTATTGCGTTTGTATTTGACGCGGCCATTTTACAACGCTTTATATATTAGCCAGTCCCTAAGTTTCATGAATGGTTTCAGAAGCTTTCTATACCTAATTCTGGTAACTTCTTTTATAGGTGCCTAGTAATTTCTGAACCACTGACTTTAAATTATGTACCTTGCACACCATAAACGATCAAACTTATAGACACCTTACCACAACATTTGGCGGCGATGTCCCTAATGGTAGTTCTTCGCTCCGGATGCCTATCAGAGCATCGCGCTAATAGCTGGAGGCGACGTGATCGACTCGGAGACTCGGAGACGTCTATGTTAAAGAGTAAATAGGTATAGATCCATCAAGTTATTAATGCTTATTTTCCTTTGCTAGAACTTCTGTATGGGTTGCTCTTTATATCCAATGCTAAATCTTATTCTCATTATAAATCTTTTGGAAATAGCCTTTATTCGTACTGTTTCGTTTTATATGATCTTTTCATAGTCTCATCTATATCGTTCCTATAAATAAATAATGCCGTCTAAGTAGTCACTTGTGAGCGTAGGTTTTTTTTTTTCAAATATTAGACAAATGTACTTTTGTTTCTACGATAGAATATAGAGAGAGAATCATGGTATCCTAAACAATGTACTTATCAAATTAGGAGAAAGCTTTGATTTAATATATAAACCTAAAACTAATAACAATAAAATAAAAAAATATTCTTGAATGAACTTTTAGGGGTAAATTCTTAGTACCTCCCTTGAATCTAAAATTAATAAAAAAAATTATCAGGCATTGTTATTTTTAGAAAAAAAAATACCTTCAAAAATATATCGAGTTAGTCTTTGGCCGTTGGCAATTTGACATCAGTAATAGACCTTATGGTTTGTCGATGCCACAATCGCTGTTATTTCCTCAATAGAGACATTCCAGATTTAGATCAAGAGGATGTTTCGATGTAGTTCAAGCCCTTCAGAGGTTTTAAAAGTAGTATTTCAAAGTAGAAAGTAACGGTAAGAAACTTTCAAATAGGATCTGACGGAATGAAGCAAATGTTTAAAATCCTTTTTATTACTACCAATGCTCCATACGCATTTTAATCTGTTAAAAAGTTAACTAGGTTCTTCAAATTCTGATCTATTTATGTACTCATACGAGTATTTCAATTAAATCAGTAATAACTAAGCAAACCCTCGCATTTATTCCTTATTTATAGATTCCCAGAGAGATAAGACAAGATCCAAGGCAGAAGGAGGCCTGGACGAAGGAGAATTTTTTCTACGTCAATGGTACAATAGAAGTACGCGATCCCTATTCCGAGCGGCTGTCTCAAAGGTGCAGGTCGCATTGATGGTTGCCGACCTTCGATAGAAGATGGCACCGAAAGAAGAAGAATAGATTTCCGGCCAGTAAGAAATGCATTATTTGATCTATATGCTTTCAAAAATTTATAAACTGATTTGAATAAATTAATACATTTTTATTGACCAGAAATGAACATAACAAAAAATATTAGCAGCTTAATTAAGAGAGGGTTCCGTATCGTACTTATAAGGATATAAAATAAATTCACAAAGAATTAATACAGTTATATATTCAAAACTAATAGTTAACTATTAATCGTAAACATATCTGAGGTATATACATCTATAGTTGTAATCTTACCACTTAAACACACGTGAGACACTACCGTGACAATTTTGCATGCACCCTAATAATATTGCACTATTTATTTGGGGTTTAAATTCTTTAGATGTCAATCTATATATAGTTTTTATTACTTCCTTTCTACTTTAATATAAAAGAGTTCAATTACAAACTGATCCATTAATAGAAAAAAAATTGTTGTTTTAGATGAATAATCTGTGAATATCAATTATCTACATCGTAAAATACCATTTAAGGCGTTCGTTTTGCTAATATGATAAGCGATGTCTTACTAGTTATATATTATATTGCGTAAGGTTACCTAACAAGCGGATTGAATTAGAATGTCGACGTTTATTTTGATGTTAAAGCTAATGAAAAAATGGTGTTATTATAACGCCATTTGGTGGTGTCTCTGTTTTGGTCTCCTACATGGTATTGCTCACTTTCTCTTCATTTGTCAGTGTATTCCGTTCCATAATGTGTATGTTGTCGGATGTTATGTCGAAAACCTAATCAGTCGTGTCGGGTAAACAATTAGGCTACTGTATATTGATTTCTTTTGTCTCGAAGCGTGTGAAAAAAAATCCATGTCTTGTTCGTTCTTTGTTGTGCACTGTTTTTTTGTAGTTGCCATTTTTAGTTATTATGGATATTGACTTATTTTATGGTTCGTAGTAAAGTAGCTATTGTCCATGGCATCAATCTTACCTCTTAACGCGATTTCTCTAGGTAGAGTCCGATCATCTCAATACTAAAATTTACTAATGATAGCTGGATGTCTAAACGGTGGAAAAGCTCTGGTACATAATAAATCAGTACCTACTTTATGAAAAAAGAGGCAAGTATTTTGATAAATAGGTCGAATTTTTTAAGCCAGTCTGCCGATTACAAATTGGCATCAAGTTGGTGCTTAATTAGTAGGTAATGAAGAATCAGAGGGTTGATTGTTGGTATGAATTTTGATGCGAGCCGCTTTGAATCGGTCTGATTGGAAATCTATGACTAACGGCATATGTCCAGCAGTGGACTACTTATGGCTGATATAATGATGATGTATATAAATGGCTAACTTAAAGCCTTGATGTATAAAATATATTTGTACGAGGATTATCCTTTGCCCTTTAACTAAATGAGATCACTTGACGATTGTAATGTTGATTTCAGCCCTGTATATATATCCGATAGACATCAGTGTTTGGCCATATTGCTAGTCATAGACCCCGTGCTGCGAAGTTTTCCATTCTGATTGACTAGATTAACATCAATGATAACTTTTGCTTCGTAATGGTAATTTCTCTTGGGTAGGTTTTGAAATAATACTTGTTTAAAGGTTCCCTTTTTTCTATTTCTGTCTGTTTCATATTTTCCTAAAGTATGACAAGAAGTATAGCTTTGTCATAGAATAATATAAATAAATATATTTTTTATAATTATTGACAATGTGAAAAAATTCAATAAAATTAAAAATATTTACTTACTTTATAATAATTTTTGTTCTAGCTATCTAGGTCCTACTTTCGAACAAAAGCTTATACTTTTTGTTTCCATACCTAATATTATAAGATTATTCATAATATTAACATAATATTAAACAAAAATATAACAGAAAACTTTTTGTATAATCTTAGACAAATAATACATTTTCTATTAATATGTTTATCTCGGTTAGGTAAAAATACAAGATTATTCTAAAATCCTAGATTTTTTGTGCATCTTAAATATGTTTTCGAAATAAAGTCAAATTTATGTGACAGTCTATTATAGTCGAAATTATATCATTAGTCGCGCCCGCATGCTTTCACTATATTAGCATTAAGGACGCGGAAATGAATGCAATGCCATAAAGTTAAGAAAAAGTAATATATTTATAACCAGAAACCGACTTCCCATTCCTTTGGAAGAAAAGTGACAGAAAAGCAAACTATAGTCAATGTATTCCATTCCATTTTAATTCTAAAGAACGATTTTAGGGAAGTTCGAATTTTAAGAAAATTTATAACAAAAGTTAATTAAGTAATTAGGTACTGTTATCTACTCTGTAGTAATATATAAAGAAATAGGTACAACGATTTCAGAACTTGTCCTTCGTTTTGGAATTTTGTTCAAAATTTATTAAGCTAGGGCAAACTATAATTAGAACCAACCATTAACAACTTCTAGTATCGTCAATAGATTGCGATTGCTTGTCGCTGGTACAATCGAAGATTTTAGTAAGTACTCTAATTATTTAGAACACGTGTATACACTACACTGATCTAATCCTATTTATATAAAAGTGAAAGGTTAATCATTCAAGTCGCTCACTGACTTAACTCGAACGACGGGTTTTATATCAAAATGATCTGACGTTTTGCAGGTCATGAAGGTAGGTTACATATGGACCGTGTGGTCCCTACCTCCATAGACCTCCTTTTCCGGTTTTGAATACAAATAAATGATATTTCTTACCCATATAGGTATCTAGGAAATTTTGTATGGCTTTTTCATCTAGCTTATTAAAAATGCCTTTGTTACAATGACGATGAGATATGTTTTAAAACAAAATAAACTAAACCAAGTAAAAAATTTTTAGAAAAAAAATTATGTGTTCCGTCTTAGAAAGTAATTCGATTAATGATCTTCTCTTCCATAAGCCTAAATATTAATGTCTAACGAAACGACACAAACAAACTGACACCATAAATCTCAAATGCTACCAAAACACATAATTCAAAATATTATTATGTAAATGACACGCCAATGTATTTTAGAAATTACTTTTATCCAACAAAACGAAAAGTTTTATTTTTTTATTTTTTTTATAGATGCTCCCACTAACATAATGCTTAACGTGGCTTTTTCTTATGACTTTAGGCTATGTTTGCTCAGTAAAGGCGTGATATCTCTAGAGATGTGATAGAACTCAGGATAACGTCACAGCATCAATAAATAGTACCTTCGGACACTGTATAGAGTGACGCTGATTCTCAAAAAATAAAAAATAAAATTTAAGTACCTATATTTAAGTAGATATATACTCGTAGATATACTTATAACAGGTGCGACGATTAGGCTAATATAATAGAAAAAAATAGTTTTAAAAGTCTCTTAGCACTTATGTGTTTAGGAAGAGATGCTCTAATTTAGTATAGTAAGAGAGAAGATATTTAGACCTGTCTTGTATCACATAAAGAGAAAAAATATATTTCATTTTTAAATCTAATTAAACCATTTAATTTGCATTTCTTTACATTTATTTAGCTACAAACAGCTAGGGCTTTACCCAGAAAATACTTAGATTAAGGAAAATATGCCATCATTTGCCTGAGAACTAGACTACTAACTACTAGTAAATTCGTAAAACGTAGTCAGTTTATGCTAGATAAACGTATCGGGAATGGAAACACTCGTATCATCATGTAGATCAAAGGTTTTGAATAGCTGCCAATAGCACTAGGCGTCTTATTCTGGACCTAAATCGATATTTCTATGCCTTTTGATTTAGGACCAATAATGCTTTATTTACAGAAAGAGGCGTTGAATATAAATTCCAGCAAACTGTTAATTGCAGACTTATAAGAAAAACTATTAAGACTATATTACGTTAATTGTTGTATAAAAAACTAACTCATGATAATCCTTGTTTCTTAAATCAATTATTAATTGGAAATTATCAAAATCATAATCTAGTTATATCTATAGAAATTTAGAATTTAAAAAGTGATTGCTGCTATCAAACTTCAAACCTTCTTCAAACATTGGATATATTATTGAGGGAGATCCTAATAAACAAAGTTGTTCTCTTTTAGCATATACTTGTACTTTGCGTAAGCTACCCTTCCTGAATTATCTTTAAGGATTATTGATATATACACGTATTTTCTAAAAAAAAAAAACATTTAACTTTACAATTATTAGAAAATTGGAATCGGTTTGTAAAGAAAGGTGTCAGTTTGTATTCAAGTTGAATTGTAATGACAATAGGATCGCGAGAAAAGATGTTTGACTATTCAGATGACCTCTCGATCAAACTGTCTCCTGAATAATTTATTCCAAATTGTTTACATCGCAAAAATGTGTGATTTATGATATAACAGAACAGAGTTATGTTTTATTCTAGATGTATAAATTATAATGGACATAAATGAATAGGTCGGTGGGTGCGTGAAATTAGGAACATTTCTTGTGACATACTTACATTTTATTAAAGTTTCTGAGTTAATTAAATTCATTTATTTGAAATATATTGTTTGGAATAATTCGTTGAATTTAGCCCGACCAAGTCACTGTCACTGTGCCGAAATCTAGCAGGAGATATAAATTCTTTATGACTGAATCTTGGGTAGTGTTAATTATTTTCCATCTAAAAGATTACATGCATGATTACATGAATATAAGGTTATAATGATAATTGGTGTTCATTTGAAATAGTTCTGAGACAACAAAATAAATGATAGTCTATATGCCTATCGCAAATTAAGTACTGTGACATCATCGAAGTAAAAAGGGGAGTATCTATCAATTTCCATTTCAGTAACTGTACATTCATTCATAGGATATCGTGTATGTAGATCATTCCTGTCGTTCGTGTCCCAAAAATTTACAATTATAATTTTGTAAACAGATGAAAGTAACCGCTAATAGGCGTCGGTGGCTGTGACAGGGTTACAGACCTGCCATTGTTTAGTCGTGTCGAAGTACATCAAGTTTGACATGCGATGTAAGGTGTAAGTATATATGTGGCATTCGTATCTCAATCCGATAATTCCAAAGGAGAGAAAATCGGAGTTTTTTTTTGAAGAGAACAAAATCTACACTTACTAATAATACAAATGTGAGAAGATTGTTCCCGTCTTTCACGTCAAAACCTTGAACCATGAGGATAGACAAAGACTAATTTTGGTCGTAATACATCCATACGAATGAAGCCGCGGAAGGAAGCTATATATAGTACCTACTTATATTTCATAAAACAAGCATACCTATATCACAAATATTTTCTGCTTGTGATTGACGATATATTAAATTCGGAACAAATAAGTATTACCTACCTAAAAATGGTAATCCAGGTCTCTAAAACTTTAAAAAATTATTAAAGTAAAAAACACGACATTAGAAAATTCCCATGCACACATGTGGCCAAAAGTAATTACTTTACACGTAAAACATTTCTCTATAATCACTAAGCCAGTTATTATTTTTTAATTTTAATACCAATTCAGTAGGTCAGGTCAGGGGACAAAATGAGAGGGTTTCTCACGGTTCGCGGAAATCTCTACATGTGTGGAGATAGGAACAATGTGTTAGAGATACCGTGGTTGTCATTATGAGATGGATTCGTGTTTGAGCTACATACCTTTGATTATTTATTCTCCTACATAATAGAGTAGGACTGGTGGACTGCGATAACCTCTTGCCATTTGGTTGGCTACTTATATGATTTGCCTGCTTCGTAATATATAAGTGCGGGTTGGATTCAGGGTTTTTGTATGAAAGAAAAATAGTTGATGACGGATGGGTAAAACTGCGAGGAACAGCTAGTCTTTAATATGGAAATAAAGCCCTTGGTGAACGGATACCAGTAGCGCTTGACCATATTTACTTATTTCATTAATCAAAGGAGCGAACACCGACGCAATCTTAACGCTGGTAAAACCAGGAAGGATGTTTTTTGCTGCGATACATAACTTCACGCAGCGTAAACTTCTCGTTGTTATATTTATGTAATGATGTACATATCTACATTCTTGATTTAGGAATGTAATTAATAATAATTCACAGTGCGGCTACGAGATGCTTTATTTGTACCATTTCTATGCCCTCTGAAACAATATTAACAATATTCAAAAAAATTAAATTAAATTTATTTTTAAGTTTATTTTTTAAACAATATTATAGCGATAAATATATATAAAAAATTACCATTTACGAGTTGGACTCGCGCTCTGAGGGTTCCATCGCACCACACAATACTAAAAGACTGAAGACTTAATAGGGTATTTTAAGATGTTTGCTTTCCTTAAATTTATTTGTAAAAAATATTATTTTATTCTTCTTTTCTTAAAATTTTACAAGAAATTTACAGTTTTTCGATTTATTTTTATATAAGTGGAGTATGATATGCTTCTTACAAAATTTCATGTTTCTAGTTACAAAAGAAATGAATATGATTAGTTAAACGGGAAGTACTAACCCCATAGATTTTGATTCCCATCTGCAACCGCAAAAATTACGATAATTTGCAATATTTACGGTCATATCTTTGGATCGTGTTCACGTATAATTTTTATTATTTTACAGCCAAAAGAGACTTCCTTGGAGGAGGCCTATACCCAGTCAGTATATATCCAGCCTGCAGCTGAAATAATGCTGATAATTCCATTTTTCTGTTCTTTATATACCTAACATTGACAGTTAAGTATCTATGCGACCTATTTTGCGGCTATTTATAATAATATAATGAATAACAACAAATCCCAAAGCAAAGTGCTAACGCTAGAAAAACATTTTGCATAAAAATTGCACTTCCATTATTCCTAGAAAGTCGTCGAGTATAGTGATTAGTAGGCAATTCCCCTAGGCAGTACGCTCCACTAAACATTAGGGGGACTGTTCTGCTATCAATCGAGATATAATCAACCGAGACCTAGCTTTGAATTATGTCTTCAATGTTCTAAACGTTTACAACAAAACAAGTTTTGGTTTAGATAATACTACCTACTTAAGCTTGTTTTATTCTTAGTGCTTTACTCTTAGAGTAAATGACTTTCAATACTTATAGAGCGCAATCTTGTGAGCTGCAAAAATTTTCTAGTCATAATAAAAGGTTTTTTTAATTTTCATGTTTCTATCCGAATACGAATTTCTCCATTATTCCATTACATAAATTAATGATTTTAATATTTCTTGTTATTTACTAAGTAGGAAGTAAAAATAATACAACTCACATTTAGTTCATGATAATTTAGTGTAAATAAAAAAGATCACTATTTAAAAATCACATTTATAGTAAAAACTGTAGTAAAACGCTTTAGTTTTATTACGTACTACACTTATTAGGTGAGAAAAAAGATGTAATATCTGTACGATAGCTTTATTTAGACAAATTTTATCATATTTTTTTAATTAATTAAAAATACACGAGTCTATAGATTCGCTTGGTTTACATGTGGATTACGTGACACTTTATAGATTAACAATTACTCTAGGCCATTAATTCATGACATATCAAATATGTACTAATAGTGATTTACATAATGGACCAATTCATAATATGCTTATTTGTTTTATTTCATTTTTGTCTTTGTCTGTTTGTAAATCTAAACCGCTAAACGCTAAATATTCGCTCAGGAACAATGTTATGCACATAATCGAAGTTGCATAGTTTGTGTGTTTTTTGTTTTTTATAACTTAGACTTAATATGTACGCAATGTTTCCTTTTAACAAGCGTATCAAATCTGTTTTGTTTATCGCGTCATTTTTAACGTCTAAACTTCTCGTGTTTTATATTATATCTAAATAATGTAAATCCGTTATTGGCTGTCAGTGTATTTTAAGGAACTATTGTTAAATGATTAAGAGCTGTGAATTTTGTGATAAATAAATAAAATAAATAAACAGCTGTACCGATTTTGACCGAATTTTCACCAGCAGATAGCTAACATTATAAGGCTTAACTTTGACTTTTTTAGTTCAGAAAAAAAATTAATTGCCACGCAGACGAGTTTGATCGAAGATCTATTGTGCATTTATCATAAGTGGAATAAAGGGTTATTAACATACACGCATACAGAACAGGATACAACAATTTGTGAATAATTTACATTATATTTACAAGTACCTATATCATGATACTGTAAATATTGTATTCCTACATAAGTACGTACATCGATACGCATTCGCACGAAGGAAATTGAACCCCAAACATCGTTACATGAACACAATTCATAAAGAGTACACTCTTCTCTAAGCTATACTTAAATCAGCTATACTATAGCATTAAGGAAGTTTCTACAAATAGGGTTATTAGTGAAAGTTCTATAAACCCCATTCGCTTAGGTGCTTAATTTTATGGTGTATCTAGAGGTATATTTTTTACTTGAGGTGAAAATGTCAAAATATTGTCTCTTAAAAATATATAAAAAGAAAATCATACCGCTTAGGTAAACTGCGAAAGAATGCTCTTAGTATTCTAAACAGAAACCAACCAGCAGTGAACCTTTTCGAAGTTAGCTTTAGTAAAACTGCCATTTTTCAACACTTCATAGCTTAGCTGGTAGTGGTGTACGAACTTCACCATCACATCATGGGAAACACAGTGAAACATGTAAATGAGCCACAGGTTTCAAATATACTTTTACTGATCACGGATACATCTATGCAAAATATCGTGCGTGATAAATCTTATCTTTGGCTTCTCATAGCTTTTGTTATGTTGCGTCCCAATCCCAGATAGATAAGAGTTTATTGAAGTATTATGCATTTTAATTTACCTACACTGGATTTGTGGGGTTTTATGTCTAATATTTCTGCGTTTTTGTCTGAGCCATAGAACGCTTTAAGTAATGGGCTGATTTTGATGCGTTTTTTTAAAGCTGACTTGACCTTAGTTAATGGTTTTCAGTAACAGTTTCATCGTTGCAGAAGATATTATTTTTTTAATTCTATGAAATTATAACATATACGATCAGAAATGAGTGTAAATGGAAACGACGGGTGAAACAGCGGAGGTTAGCATGTTTTCATTTATTTCTAGGTCTTTTAAAGAAAGTAACGTCTCAGGTGAACAATTATGCAACATAAGTTGCAATGTTATTTAATGAAGCATGTTAATTATATGGTGTGGAACACGGTTGAGTTGGCGTTTTAATTCTATACATTGATCCTATTTACTTGCTAGCTTCGCTACCTGTTTTTTGTTACATAAACATAAATTCTTACGTAAAAAGTACGCATGTATTCGTTGACCTGGGAAAATAATAACAACAACAATTTAACGTATTTTAAATTTAGAATGACATAGAATTTGCCAGCTACTTTAGATTTTGAGCAGACCTTTTTCTGTATATTTGTATTATATTAATTTATTATTAATTTCATTAAATAATATGTAAATGGCGGACTTAAAGCCGTAGAATTTTATAGTAATGTCTATTTTGTGGCGGTGATGGGTTAAAACTTCTTTTTTTACGCACACTTTTAGTTATCTACACTTGAGATAATTTTGTATAAATAGAGGATCCCATTTTTTACTTTGATACAGAACTAACAATAAAAAGTAAATGCTTATACGAGATATAGTTATTTTTTTATCTTTGCCACCTAAGATAGCCACGCCACGGCATAGTACTATTAAGATTCTGTGGCCGCGGTAAGAAAGTTAGTCCGAAATTAAATTAAATTAAATTAAATATAAACTAAAACTAAAATGTTGACGACTTGGTGACATCCTTTGGTTCTAATATATTTAAAAATTATATCACTCCGGACATATAAGGAAATACAACTTTCGTTTTCCGATGCCGGTCCTTTTTATCTACAAATCTAAAGTGTCATAATTATGATTCGTGAAATGCCATGGGTAACAAATTATTATTTATTATTGGATAATTGCCGTGAAATTATAAACAGAATCCCATATTATTTTTAACATTTTAATTTATTAGAATAGGTATGTAATTATCTAAAAACTGATAGGTTGAAAACTTAATTTAAGATTCATACTTTCACACTAATATTATAAAAGTAATTCTGTCTGCTGCTATCTTGACGAACTATGTGGCCTAGTGGTCATCATCTGAGGTCTCTGGTTCGATCCCCGGTCAGGTCAAGATAATATAATAATCTTTTTAAATTGACCTGGGTATTACGGTCTATTACTCTATGGTCTATTCCATTACACACGTCTCAAACTTACCTTTGTGACTAGCTTAATCTTGTGATTGTCCGCATATATTTATTTTTCCCGTAAAAATCGATCAAAAGCATAGGCTATAAAATATGTTATACAGATGATGGGTTAGGGCAGCTTTCTCTAGTCTAGATTTTGTTTAATATACTCCAAGCTTAATATTTTCTAATCTAAAGACGTGAATATCAAAAAATCATAACTCAAGCATCAACATTGGAATGACCCATTTAATTTTAACATATTTAACATACTACCTACTTTTGATAAACATATATATATATTTATATATAGATATATTTAGTTAATTCTAACACAAACAGAGCTGATAAGTTCGCAGGTGGTATCATTACAGAATCAAGGTGCTAGAAATCGTCTACGAAAGTTATTTAAGAAGTCAAATGTTATTCTAATGTTAATCGGTGTAAGTATGTATGTATTTGCATTGATATGTATGATGTTTACAAAACCTTTGTGAAAGGTTTCTGCGATTACAACAGTGGAGATAGGCAAATGGTTTTTCACTTATGTTTCGGTTTAAAATAGAATATACAACACTTCTACAAATGGTTTATTAAGTCAAATACTTGCTTATACACTATAATATACAGATTTGAAATGCCGTTGATGTGATTGTCCATTTTAAAATATAGCATGTCCTTGTTTTAGTTCCTTAACCAACTTGGCTCAATATTATGGCAAAACTATCTTCTGATTATATTCCTGTGGATGTGGTTTAATTCTAAAAGACAGAGGTTTCAGTTTTCTTGTAGGTAAATCTTTGGTAGAATTCACCAAATACCTACATCATTCCCAAGACTGATCTTAAAAATAATGTCAAATCTTTTAAATATAATTTTTATGAAAGAAATACATAATAAATCACGTTTCTGCGGACAGCAAGGAAAATAATGATCTATTTCTTTATCATCGCAATTTGAACAGTATTCATAGCTATAGTTGAGGTATGTATGATAGCAATGTCATGTCTTGTTCCATCAAAGGACCTTTTTTTCTTTCTATACTTACCAATTAAGTAACAAGCAATACAACAAAAACTCAATGTATCGATAGTTTTGTCATTATTAATGACAAGATCAACTTTACTTGGCATATATTACCATTAGTTGATGTATTACCCACCTACTAAGCTGCGAAATGCCATTTAGGAACAGCATTAGCCAGGATTTATGTTAGCAATATGTTTACTTGATGATTGATTTGCCCTCGGGAAAATTATCAATTTTCTGTCCAATATGCATACATATTGGACAGAAAATTGATAATTTTCCCATGAACCCCGTAATTGAACTGTTAACAACGTAACAGAGTACTTCGGAAGTGAATTAAAATTGAGATATTCATAATATACTCAATAACATCATATCCCTGAAAGTATTCTTAGGCATCCTAGTAAAGTTTTCGGATGTAATTGGGAATCGTCTAACAAATTTTGGTCAAAATATTTCAATTAGATATAGAAATTTTATACTGTGTGACTTTATGTAAGATATTTACATAGTTATAGATTGAGAACAAAATACACCCCAAAACAAGAAACTACTTACTTCGCTTTAATGTGTTTTGTAATTTTAATGTTATCGTAGAATATATTTTAATTATTTGACAAAATTCTGCTTTTCATCTGTTTAACTTACCCAAAGTGAAAATAATAAATGTATAAAAAAACAATATTAAACATGTACACCTGTTATTGCAACACTAGCTATTAGGAATCCTGTATAAGGATAATCCTTTAGTATCGATGCTCTACGATATAAAATACGTTGTCTGGCACTGATCTCACTGTTATACAATATGACCTATGTCATTTCATGATGATAATGGCTCAAAGTTTATTAAAAATGACAATGATAGAGCATGCAATTAATGTTAATATTAGAGAGTTGGTCAAAATGTTAGTTGAACTAAATGACGTATCATCAACGTAACATCATGTAACGTACCAATTTCCGATGACTCTTAGTGGCAAATTCACTCTTCATAGCATTATATGGATATAGACACGCATACGTTCACAGCACATCGTATTATTAGTACCTACTGCCTAATCTGCCTAATAACAGCTATAATACCTAATAGTTAGCAAATATGGAAGCATGTGTATAAAATGTATAAATAATACCTATAAAATAATATCTGAGTTTTATTTAAGCTTTATTTTAGTTTTATTTAAGTTTCTGTATAATTTGCCTTCGCACACATAAACTGAAAAGTGCTAAAAAAATGGCTGCAATAAAAACAACAAAATGTTTATTTCCCAAAGAACGTTCAAGCAATTTGTATGTGAGTGAATAAAGTAAAGTTGCACCTTAACAATTTTGCTTTGAATATCAAAGAATTTCTTACTTGTAGATGTAAGGAAATGGTTATAGGTTGTGTTGTGAGAAAGACGCTCGCTTATCCGGGAAGGAGGCATATCAATGGAATGGGTGCATTGTTCTCGGGTCATCAAAACTTCGAGAATCGTGAATAAATTAACATTTCCGAGATGTTATAGATGATTTAGGTTTTATTTACAACCAGCTAAAGCGAAGTCTGGTTGACTTTTGCTTTCGATTAAAAGAGGCAAATTGATCAGTTTTGTGTTACATAATTTTTTAATTTAAATGTAGGTATTAAATATTATTATTATCTTAATTTAGTTTCCTAGTTTATATAGGTAAAAAAAGGTAACCTCTTCTGTTAATAAAATTGATTTGATGATAAAATTGTTAGTCACTTACAAAGTACTTATGTCATTATTCTTTAGGTATTGCAACAAGAAAAACATCCCAAAGAGTTAAAGGATCAAAAAGCTAGCTTTCGCCCGCGGCTTTGCCCTCGTGAGATTCCCTCGGGAACAGTGCTTTTTCCCGGGATGAAAGGTACCCTATGTCCTTTTCAATACTTCTAGCTATGTGTATGCGAAATTTCAGGAAGATAACCAAATTAACCAATCTTCCTGAAATTTCGCATAGTAGATAGGACATGAAGAGGTAACAAACAATCAAACAAATATACAAACTCACTTTCGAATTTATAATACTAGTTAAGGTAGTTAAGATTAGAATATACATATACCTAGGTATTACAGCTACCTACCTTTAATACCTATAATAACTAACGTTCTATTTATCTCAGTCAGAAGGGCAATGAGAGGCACACTTCCGCCAAGGCACGAAGACCCCAGTTTTTGCTCTCAGTCATTTGCCTATGCTTGATGAAGGTAGTGATGGTTGAGAACTAATGCATATTCATACTACCACAGTTGCCACAGTAATTGAAATGCTCACTATTATTCTAAATTGTCGTATCATGTGTGAGAGATTTGTTTTACAGTGCCGGACTGCGGCGTAACGGTATTATCAACTGATGAGGAAAATAAAAGACTAAAGGAATAACAGAATTTTTATGAAAATTGATTTTATTAATATTAAATCCGATACTTGGAAAAAAAATTCGGTAGTCTGGCTTTAGTTTTAGCTTTTTTTATGTGTAATCTGATATCACACTTTTTTGTCAATACAATAAAGTGTTACTTGGAAAACAAAAATCGGTAGTCTGGGTTTAGTTTTTTATTATCTGTTATCGCACTATTTTTATTAATACAATAAAGTGTGAACTAAGGTAGTAGACAATGTGTGGTATATAAAATACAAATAAATGTATAATTTGCGCTCTATAAGTTATAGAAAAGTAATTTCAACTCCGCGACAACATTTTCAAACATAATAAAATTTGATGGTTGAAGAGTGGCTTGCAAGGTCAATCGATCCTATAAAACCTGGTGGCCATACAAAACAAACCATAAAATGTCTACCTATAAATAATAATATGACGGCATGAGATGCCAATTTTTTCGATATGTGTTTTTATATTAATTTAAAGCTGATGACCGATATTTGTGAGAAACGAACATTAGGAAGTGGTGATACAATATACAATTTCTTCACTTACTATTTGATAAGAGCAGAATCTCTAGTTTATTATTAATATTAATATAATAAAATTGTATTTAGCTACTAGCTCTAAAATACAAGCTATAAAATTTTCTTTCATTATATTAAAGAAAATTGCTTACATTAATATTTTACTGCGGGCCCTAACATATTTATTCAAACATTCAATTTGGTCCTCACAAGTTACTGAATACATTACAAGATTGTAAAACATAAGGCTTAAGACAGACAACTAATTAAAAACCCTTGGAATCTATGAGTCCAAAAAGTGATCTTTTGTTGGAAAGATATACTTTTTGTATGGGATTTGTTATGATACCTTTAAATTTAAACTTGACGCGGCATTCGGAATATATAATTTATAAAAATTCGTATCTCTACCTTTAGGACTGATAAACACAACTGCTTGCTGCAAACACAAAATCTAAGATAAAACTTTCTCAAATTACCTACGGAATTAGTACAGAGTTAAAATGTTTCGAGATATACTCTCTTGTGAAATAGTTGATAAAGTCCGTCGTCTATACTATACCTAAGCCAGAAGCGTCAATAAAATTACATTATGACTGGACAAAGTGGTTCTTTATGAGCCACACAGGTAATAAGTTAAATTACACAAATACAGAATGCGCATGCACAAGTAGGAGAAGGCTAAAGGACAGACGCGAAAGTTAACAAATCAATCCCATGCATTATTAAAAGATGTTTAATTGGTATAGTAAACGCAAGCAATAGATAAATTCTTAATCGGATATATTTTCTCGTATCTTGAACTTACTTATGTATTCACGCCATGATCTCTTTTGGCAATCAGCGTTGTTCAACATACTAAGTTAATTCTAGCATAGTTTTCTCGACCATAGGTGTCCTATTTCCATCCTCACTCATGGTATAAGGTATTCACATGCCTTTCATTCAAAATCTCTGTATCTCTTCGCTTCGACTTAAAAGAAGGACAAACATACAACACATATTTTCATGTCCAATTTAGTCAAGAATATGTATATCACAGGCGCAAAAGAAACTGAATAATAAAATTCATTAAGATAGACAAAGCCACAAGAAAAAGTGTCCATTATCTATGCCGTTGAAGCGTGCAGGAGATTACGATCCACTTTTCATTTGATTTACTGAAGCGACATTCACATTGTAAGTAGTATTATAATAAACTGCATAAAATATAGGTCATCGAGTCATTGATCTGCGATGACCTACCTGACAACCAGCGCTATATCATAGTCTGTCAGCTGAAATTTTCGAGACTTGTGCATATAGTGTTCATCTCTATAGAGAAAGAAGTAATGTCATAGAATCGATTAGGATGATGGTTTTTGGGATAACGTACTTGGTTATTTTACTATGATTCAAGGGGTTTTATTAAAGAAATACATAGAGATAAGTTCATATTTGTTCACAAGTGATTGATTTAAAAATAACTGAAGATATTAAATAGGTAATTGAAACTGCTTTAAAAATTCCCACTTGATTTCATCCGACAAATCCTCATCCTTAAATATAAAACATTGTCTTCATCAGTCCCTCACTGCTGAGGATCGTGACCACATATAAGTTTTCAAGTAATGCGATCGCCAGTCCTATGGACCGCTCTGTAGATTCTGACCCCAGCTGCTCTTTTCACGCGGTTCACCTATAAAACTAGTTTGCAGATAATAAATACTAGAAAGTGTGTTCGATTCTGTTAATAGTTAATCAAAGTCAAATTCAGAGTCTCCGAAATGAAGAATCATCATGAACTCGCGTGGTCATCATTAGGAGGCTCTACTGTAGGCAATGTGTAGGAGATGTATACGATTACTCATTTGATGAATACTTCGACAGGATTATGTACGAGTAATTCAATTTATTTACATATCGCTTTGCAAACATAAATGTCTTGTAATATATGGAAGATAATCAATTATGATATCATAGTAAATAAATGTTCGCATGATTGTATTACCTAACATAGAATTTTGAACTTTTAGACAAAACTTGGAGGGTCTAAATACCTTTTTTAATTCCCTTCATGAGTGATTTACACTAATATGGCATTTTCTTCTTGCCTCATACTTATTCGGCTTCATTACTTTAGAGTTCAGAATAAACAGAGTATCACGCGAATAGATAAACTGGCAAAATCGTTTTAAGAAATCATTACCATTAGAAGGGCAGCCCATCTTTGACCTCAGCCATGTTCGGCAAAAAAGAGTACACGCATTCATTTAAAATATTTTCCCTTTCATCTTCACAATTTCAAATAAAAGCAATAAGTCAAATATCGGGAACTTACAAAAACATTTGTTCACAGCGGATGCTCTCCACTAAGGTCAAATAAAAGTTTACTAAACTATTATTAATGTGTGCTTGGGCGTAAATATCTTTAAATAATACACTAATAATATAGTGCGGTTAACGAATTTATAATTAGAGATCGTGATGAGCGGTAAAGAATTTATTAATAAAAAAGTGAAAGTAGTGATATACGGGGTATCAGCGTTTTATTAATTTAACTTATGACCCAACCGGTAACCGAGGAAATCTTCGTGGTACACATAACGACATGTGTTGTACTTTCATTTATTTATCCTTTACAGGGTAAATAATTCATATCATATATCATATCATATCAGTCATAGATATAGACGTAGAATGTAAAACATCACGGAAGCTTCGACTGACTCACAGAATGTATAATAGGATTAATAAGCTGAAATAATTTTGAATTTGAATGTAGTGGATAGGATGTAGAAATGAAGTATGAAGTTATGAGAAACTAGGAACATTCCAAGTGAACTTTAGTCACAACAGAAGCTAGGTATATTTGTGCCCTTTTAATGTATTCGCAGACAAAATTTATCTTTTTCTTGTACTGATTTTTTATGCCAAACATGGCGTTATCCATGTGAAGTGGTTTTTCTATCGAATTGGTGTATTCTGTTTATGACAGAAGTAAGTTTTGAAATAAAAATTAAATGAAATAGGTATATCATAGTGAAAATTTAGTCGATGTACAAATTCTGATTATTAAATTATTTCAATGGTAATTTTTTTTTTTTAAGTTTTATTATTTTTACTTTTGTATATTCACGCCGTATGTGTGCAATTACTAACAATAAGATAAGATTTACTAACAAATAATATGGATATGTAAATACCGAGAATAAATTATGGATAGAAATAATTTAAATAATTCACTGAAGACTAGTTAAACCATAGAATAGATATTAATTAGTACTAAGTAGCTGAAATAGCCTTGCTTTTAGAAATTTTATGGCTGCACTCAAGTCAGCCGGCAAAAATATATTGCAAAAAGAAGAAAACACTGTAAAATATTATCATGGTACTATAAAAAATACTAAATTTTTATATAATCTATTCAGAATCAATCAAATGATTAATAATGTACCAAATTTTTTTTACAGACCTCCTTTTTTATAAACTAGCTTTTGCCGGGATGAAAGGTACCCTATGTCCTTCTCCTGGTCCTAAGCTGCCTCCCCACCAATTTTCAGCCATATCAGTTCAGCCGTTCGTAAATTATAAATTGTGTAACTAACACGACTTTCTTTTATATAAGTATATATAGATATAGATATAGAAGATATGTAATGCATTGAAATAAATACATTGCTACATAGGTATGATGATTTATGCTTAACAAACAATGCTTTTACTCAAAAGGCCTTTTTTGTACGTTAAATCTTGTTTAAGAAATATATATATAAACACAAACAGAATATAAAAGTAGCTAAGATTTGAAAGCACCACTACCACATATTTCCTAATTTACATTATTAAAATTTAATTTATATTAATACTATACTTATCTATCTAGTGAACCGGAATGTTTTTTCACTTTTGAAACAGATGCATAATCGACTTTCGTAACCTTCTTCGATATTTTAAATAAGCAAGGTCATATACTTTCCCCGAAAACTATTTTTCGAAGCTTTGATGATTAATAACGTGGGTTGTTAAGCAAAATTAATCATCGGAGTCAGTAGTTCGATTGATCGTAATATGCATAATAACATTAATAATATTATTATAATTTTCGTAATTACATTATGAATTTCCATTAGTGGTAATATGTTTTTTTTTTTTATATTTTCTTTTAGTTGTTTAGACGTAATAAGATTCGCTTAGATAATTTTTATAAGAAAGAATTATAAAAATAGTTTGTAAGTAATACGTCGGAACTTACATTCAAGCATTGGTACGGCAAGTGAGAGATGCGTTTGATGGGTTACCGCAAGCTTATTTACGTTCGTGAAATCTTGAGGATGTCGCTAGCGCGCTGACAACTCTTCGTCTAGGATATATCGCCAATGTTCCCAGTTTACTGTGTCTCCTGGTTTAATAAATAGATTAATTAATAGAATAAAGAATGGTCCTAGTCGACGGAAAAAAAGTATAGATACTTATCCGGCAATTAGAACGCGGTCCGAGTTAATGTCGGTCCTATTTGCCGGAATTACTAGTATAGTGTTCTGTATTCTGTGCCGGAACCCTCGTGTGTCATGACGCCATGGGCTTCTTCTAGGCACGCTTACTATTACATTGGCTGCTATGCCGATTTACCTAAGTCTATTTTGTTTATTATTTTTTATGCTAAATACCGTACTGTCTATCCCGATATTCCCACGGGACAATGCCTTAGATAAATGCTTCAGTATATAATCAAGTGGTTTCTTGTAATACTAGTTTATATCTCCCCAAGAAGTCATGCGTATCAAGGGAACGAATATAAAATTGTTTTCTAACCATCTTGTCCGAGCGTGTTTCCCAGTTACATCTTCAGCTTACGCTTCAGAGCCCAGGGTACGCTATTAATCAATGTCTTGGTTTGGCGGAACAGGTTATTACAATGAAGCGACTGCCGTCTGACCTTCGTAACCCTTATTACAGGGGAACCAGACCCACAGGAACATGACCCGGATGTGTTAGCGGCCAACACTGTCAGATTTTTCAGGCTGCCTTAAGGCATCTGACATAGCCTAACGACTGCCATCTACCGATAACAGCCAGGACCAATAGTGGATGGTTGATGATATCACAGGGTTACCGATCATCAGTATCTATTTATCAATAAATACATTTGGATTCAAACAATCAGTCCAAATTAAGTTTTAAACTTACAATGTTTATTAAATAAATAAATCAATCGATCAAATTATTCTTATCATTAAGAAAGTCTTTCAAATTTTTCTTTTTCAAGAAAATGTTGCTAACATTATCTAGGGTTCAACTAAATAACTATTAAAGAGTAACATATGCGAAAATTATTATGTTACATATTTTGCATTTTTATTTTGATTCAGGAATTATAAAATCATTTCACATCATCCCGTCCCAGCCTTAACCTTTCTTTAAAACTAGACAATAATATTGCTATTTTTACGCAGAAATTAGTTTCATAAGCACTTTATAAACATAGATCTAGAATAAAATAATTTCAGTATTGAATATTTTGAATAAAATTAACATAAAAAACTACGATACAAGTTCTATGAACATTTGTAGCAAATCCAAAGAAAAAAGTCGTACGAACCACTAGCGGTCAACGGACCTTCACTTCACTTTGCACTCGATTTATTGGCAAATCGATTAACTCGATTGTTATATCACACAATCTAGATCAAAGTCTGACATAATAACATGTGAGTAATGAATTGGTTGCACTTGTTTTTTACCGGGTTCAGCAAAGAGGTTATTGTATTGTTTACATACATATTTTTATATACATTTGTTTAAAGGAAAAAGAATAAAACCATTATTTATATTGTACTCAGGGCACAGGGTGTGCAGATTCTTTTGAAACCGCCTCTCTCGGCTTTGGATGTAGTTTATTATTTTTATGAAAACTTTAAACTAATTTAATGGAAAGTATATCTTGTTTTCAGTAACAAACAAAACCTGCTAAGTAGAGATCAAGCAAAAATTGTAGTCGTATTGAAATATTGTTCAAACTCTACAACTCTTTGAATCCATGGTGGATATTAGTAATAAAGAAATTTTATTAAGTGTCAAAAATAATCTGAAAAGAGTTTCACTTTCAATATAGGAGGCCTTACTTACAGGCCAAAAATCAAATTGCAAAAGACCCGAAGTTTTTTAACTGCTCTACAATAACGCTGCTTATTAAATATAAAATGAATAAAGATGTTTAATGGCTTTCTAATGTAGGTACATTTGATTACCTTTGGTTAAATTAGAAAGAGTAAGAAGTTACCGAACCTATTTTTGTGAACTTTACTAGCATAAATTTTAATATTTTGAGAAAATAGCACCACTGACCCTGTTTTCTTGTGGTCAAATCGTTCCGGAATTGAGCAGTATGGCGAGTAAAGAGTTGAGTGGTGTGGTGATTCTATCCAAGCGCTCTACACTTGTAGTTCGAACGTCAATCGAGTACGACCGATGACCGCGCCATAGACAACGCGAAAATTGCGCGGGAAAATTGATACGACCTTGAAAATTTAAATATATTAAAGTGATTATTTTGTGTATGGATAATTGAGTGCCGATGGATTTTTGATTTTGATTGAAGATTTTGAACTCAAAATGGATTAATGGATAACCTGACTGTTGTCGGTAAGTTCAAACAGTTCCAAGACATTTGCATCAATTTAATAACTTAAAACGAAAACCTTAAAAAATCTTTCTCAAATTATCAGATAATTTCTGATATGTTTCTGATATAAAGTTCGTTACATACTAGACTTTGGATTACTTAAATAAAAACAATGAATGTTTTTACTTTCAAAATTTTGTTAATTGTTTATATTAGTATTTGTTTATTTAATTATTTTATTTTCAATATAACCATTTTGATGTTCTTACGAACTTTTTTCAAATTATTTTTTTGTTATATTTGTTGCCCGAGCGAGTTCCCAGTTACACATTAAAAAAAAACTTACTTATACACAACCAAAACTTTAGTCAATCTATAGCTCGAAAAAGTGACTAAATATACCTACTAAAGGTACTAACCTAACAATAAAGTTAATAGTTAAATAAATTTACCTTACAATAAAGTATCCAGAAAGTTAAATTAATATTCTTTATTTTTCAACATAAAATATTATAACTTGACACACATGTCAATATTTATTCATTCACGTAATAAAGTAATTATAAGTTTACAATTTTCATCAGTGTGAATTAGCCTTTAACGCAGCCTACACTCCCACGTTTTGTAGAATATATACATAAAATCATAGGTTATGGGTTCTCGTAGGCGGATGGTTTTCAATGCTTTTGATAAAGAATACACCGAATAACTTCATTATCATTCAATATTAATGCTTTTGGAATTTGTTATTTCCAACTGATTATAGACAGTTTATACGCAAATAATCTGTAGTAACTTAACTTACTTCAGTAGTAACGTATAGTGTAATCCATAAATGTTAATGTATCTTTATTTATTACATATTCAAGCTTATAATACTTAAATCGATTTGGATGAAAATAAATACACTAGCATATACCTTAGAGAAGAGCATAATGCTTCTTTTTAGTGACAAAGACGGAGCCGCACTACACAGCGAGTATATTTTAAAACATAAATCCAAGTAACATGCCAAAATTTAGAAGCTTTTTCTAGTGTATTTTTAGCAAAACTGTTCCTAGCAAAAATACGTCTAATACCAATTTTAAGTTCAACTTTCTAGCAGGTATTTAATTAGGGCCGTAATAATTAGGACAATTTCATAAGTTTAGATTCATAAAAGCCTTCAAAAATGACGGCAACATTTAGTTTGACATGTAGCTTACAACAAATATTTTGCATAACTTATGTAATGATACTGGATTTTAATAACTAGTTCTTATATATGTAATTAACCATATTATGCATTTACGCAGATATTATGTACTTAATATATAATCGAAAATTTAACAGCTCTTTTTTCATGTTTTCTATTTTACTATTATGTCAAATCCCTACTAAATTATGACTCTCTAATAATAAAGACAATTTCCAGGATATATCTTATTCCATAAACGTTTAAACTTACAAGAATGAACAACATCTTCGGCAGTACCCAATTTAAATTTATTTTACGTGGTTAAGTCCTTAAAAGTTTAACATATTAAGTGATCGACCTTCAAAAACTTCGCTAAATATTAAATTGTCTAGTTTTACGTCTCAGTTTTGGATTTATTCAATTGACCTTTTAGTGAAAACCTTGTAGGCTCATCCATATTAAAAGAACTTCGTAAAAAAATGTACATGACATTACATTGATATTTGAATAAAATAATTCGTCTTTCAAATATGTAAGTAAATAGTAAAAACCTTAAT
This sequence comes from Apomyelois bistriatella, assembly GCA_947044815.1. Lineage (NCBI taxonomy): Eukaryota > Metazoa > Arthropoda > Insecta > Lepidoptera > Pyralidae > Apomyelois > Apomyelois bistriatella. Next base: position 5,532,583 of record OX345705.1, read on the forward strand.
ACAAAGTCCAGCCATATTGTCCTCCATTCTTCGTGGATCTTATGATTATGTTATGTCAGTCAAAGGCGAAGAAGGAAAATAACTATATTGGGCAGCCGCTAAAACAGCACCTCAGTACATACTAGTATAGATATCAGTTCTACTTTGAGAACTGCGTTCGTGGTCCAGTGGTTAAAGCATTTGCCTGTAAACCCGGGGGTCGTGGTTTCACTCCCACGGGAAGCATACTTTGTTTAGTTGTTTCCAGTTTGGTTAGGACATTGCAGGCCTGAATCAAGATGATTCCGTGCTTCAGAAGTAACGTTAAGCCGTTGGCCCCAGCTGTCGTCTGGTAGACGTTAATGGAATCACGTCAGAGGCCGAAAGGCGGTTCCGAAAAACTCCGATACCACAGTGTCGAGATCTACTTTCTGACTGGTGTCAGTCCCAACACAGAATGCATGTCAAGAAGAGTTGACGAATCTTTCCAAATATTTTATCCCCTTGGTTTGGAATGTATCTTGTTCTCTGAGATGATAATTAATAGTTATTATTTATCATTTAAATTTATTATTTAAATTATATTATTTATTTAAATAATGCTACGGGCATGCCACAAAGACAAAAGTTTTTAATTTATAAGCACTAATTATCGTTGATTGACGCTTAGTTCATAATCAACAGCAGTTAACTCTTGAGAAAGGGGATAAAGTTTTTCTATCATAAATGTCATGTCAAAACTTTTTGTAAAATCATTGTTTGAAACCACAGATTATAGTTAAGTATTTTTTGTGGTATGACAACAATCAACCTTTGACATGTTGCTTTTATTATGGATCATAAACTTACGAATCTCTATAATCGTGGAATTAATTACTAACAGTACGTATCGTTATCACCAAGCTATAATATTTTATTTTTTAAATTAATGACATTCATTTGGTTAAAAAGTAAGATGACTTGTTTATTTTTAAGTAAGTATTGTCCCCTGTAATATTTGCGCCGCACAGATTTTCAGTTTCTACCAAAACGGTTGACTGGTAGAGAACAATTTAAGCATTGAGTCCGCCAATTGTATAAGTATTTTTTACTTATATGGAACAATAAAGTTTTAATAAACCAATAAAACAAATGATATAAATATCTAGCGTAAGTAATATCTACCGATTTGGCCCAAAGCCACTAAGATGGCAACGGAAAGGAGTGAAAATAGCTAAATTGATATGTCTTATTATTGTAGGTACTATCTTACCGTCTAAATATAGTGTGAGAATAATACATGAATCAGCAGGCTAATCGTAAAGTAGGCAATTTAATTTTTTACCTTATCATTTGCAAACAACTATACTCTTTATCATTATCAAAAATCCGGAAATTTAAGAATTTGCTTTTTAAAGACAAGACATCACTTGACTTACCAATACATCATCACTACATAGTATAAAACAAAGTCGCTTTGTCTGTCCCTATATCCCTTTGTATGCTTAAATTTTTAAAACTACGAAACGGATTTTGATGCGGTTTTTTTAATAGATAGAGTGATTCAAGAGGAAGGTTTTCATCCCCATGCGAAGCCGGAGCGGGTCGCTAGTTTATAATAAATAATAAATATCTAACACAATAACATTTATTATTTACATGATTTACAGATTTTAATACATACATTTACGAATTAAGTTAACAACTGTGAAATGCTGTGGGGTACGATTTTCTTATTATTGAGATGCACTCTCGCAACGTGAGGTTGGTATTTCGGTTGGGGCTCTCATGAGAATTTCAGTGTTTGTCTAACAGGTCACGCATCGTTTGAAGTACAATGATACAAGACACCATTACACGTTTGTCTACAATAACCAGTAATGGTATACCTCCCGAGAGTGATGAGTGTGAGGAAGCGAGAGAGGTATGTAAGGATCGTAGCCAATGGAAATCTCTAATCTCTGCCTACCCCTACGGAAGACAGGCGTGATATGTACTATGTATGTATGTATACCCCCCACCCCAGTTACCACTTCATGGGATAATTAAATAATCTGTAAATTTAATTTTTACTGCACATTCGTTTATTACCTGTGACGTTTAATTTGATATGCGTCCTATTACCTAGATGGTTATAACTATCAATTAGTGTTAAAGGTTAAACTTTCCACTTATGATAAAACTACAAAATGAAAATAAGACGATGCTCAAATGCAATTCATTAGGTTTTTCATATGTTTAAATCATAATGTATCTAAATATCGAAGTCTAGAGCTCTAAAGTCAAAGAATTTGAAATCGCGCGCGGTATCTCTACAGTCAAATTTTTCTTTTTATATATTTCAATTTATGACAGATTTTTTCATATGAGTGCTCTCTTACACTACGTATAAAGAACTAGTACTATTAATTAACACTATGTGTCAGGCTCAGGAAACATAATTTAAAATTATTGTTGATTATTAATTACTTTTAGGTAATTGATTTGATAAACTTTTTAACTTTTTTTTTAATATTTAAAAATAATACGGTTCTATTTATGCAGATAATTTAGACTTTATTTGTAGATATTTATTTATTAAGATACAAACTAACAAATCTTTATGTTTGTCACATAAATGTGCAAGATGGAGATTCATTGCTCGTAAATCAAATCAAAACCAAATTTACATACCTAATTATAAACGTGACGTGGTAGCACCACAACTCATTCGGCACTTCATTAAATCATAGACCCAAACCGTTACATCGACAAATGATTCGGCTAAACGAAAGTAAAACAGCTTTATGGTAATCATAAATACTGCATATTGATAACCCCATGTTTTCAAATTGAAGCGAATCACACATGTAAATTTCAACATAGTTTATGGAATATTTAAAATAGAAACTAATATTCCTCAGAATTATGCGATAATTGACACCGTATGCAGATTTTACCGACATTTATTAAATTTTATAATTTTTTGAACGGAAACAAAATATTTGTATAAGAACGAAAATAAATTCATGGTCTTACTTTGACTGATTTACTAGACATTTTCCGATCGGGATTCAAAGAGTGGAAAAAAAACTAGTACTATGTAGATATCTGCATATTGTTGACTGGTAGAGAATGCTTTTAGCATCAAGCCCGCCACTTAAATAGGTACTTACTTACTTACCTATTATTTTCTTAAGGCACAATAAATTTTTAATAAATGATTATATTAATATGTATATAGTATCTTACTTATCCAACACTATTTAGCTCACCGAGCTAAAAGCCACAATAGAGCCTTTTTATAACACATTTGTGTGGATCAAAACTTTCCCATTATCAATTATTTAAAATAAGAACTAGTTAACTTAAAATATCACCTACAAATATCCCATTGTGAAAGTAATTTACATAATAAACATAGTTCAAACCCTTGCTCTTGAAAGCACCTTACAATATAAGATTAGCATTCTTATCTTATGTTAAAACTAGGCATGCACACAGAGCTGCATATATTCAACCATGTTTACGACAATTATCTACATTAGTGTCTAATCCAAGTCTATTCTAAGAATACAATAGGTAAATAAAGGCATATAAACCACTTATATTGGTAAAAGAGATAGGAAACTTCATATCTTACTTATTATTATTATAAAAGCGAAAGTTTGTATGGAGTTTTGTTACTCTTTCACAGGAAACTGGTAAACCGAATTGGTTGAAATTTTGAATGGAGATAGATTGCTTAGTAGGTAGTATCTCGAACAACAGCTAGTTATTTAAAAATAAATTGGTAAAAAAGTATGTATGTAAAAAAAAAACAAATACTAATCAAGTAGTTTTAATAATTGTGCTTGTTGATTTTCTAAGCGTGTTTACCAGTTACATTCTAAGCTTGAGAATCCAGCGCACATTTGTTATTATAATTCAATCTTAATACAAGGCACAATGGTACCAGTCTTTGGTCTTGTGTATTATCATACTTTTATACCTTTAACTTAACTACTTGTGAGTACGAGTTTATAAAAAAACGTGGTTACATAAAGATACAATCGGTGAATCCCTGGTGAATACCGTTCATAAACTTGATAGTTCAGAAAATAAAGAACTGTATTTTATAAAACATTGTGCAACATACATCAATTCATTATACCGAAACAAAACAATGTAAACAGCGTTTCAAATCGATTCATTCAATTAGTCTAAGTTTGTCATTCGTAATAATCAAACAAATGTGTTGTTGAATAAATTCGTCTTTTTAGGTCTCATGACTGAGGGACGTGATGTGATCACGGTCAACAAACACTCCACAACCCTTCTCCAGGCTAATAATTTAACGTTGTTTGAATTACCTACAGCTATCAATATCGTGAAGGAAATCTCAAAGACGATAGATTAACGCAGTATCATATCTCGGATAACATTATTAGTTGTATCTATGGATTTTGTACAAGCTCAAGGACTAGTTATTTCTTACTCCAGAAAATACAGTGGTCCTAAACCTTAGACTAAGTACGTGACTACGTTTACTACACTGCTCCGAGATCATAATACTAACTTAACATAACCTATCTTGAGGATGCTAGGGAAGATTCTATAGTATCTTAAGGAATAGGGATGACGACTAAGCAAAGGAAACGTAATTCTATTTAGTCCGTCAGTTAGGTAATAAAAATATATTACACCCACATTCATTTTATCAAATTAACAAATAATGACTTAGTTAAAACGCATTAAAGTTGGGAAGTGGGGGCTCACTACGTCATAGCTAGGTATAAATTTTACCTAGGCGTGACGTCATGCGTCATTTCAACTTATTATATCTCCGTAATTTTTGAGCACGTGAAAAAAAAAATTACGTGTCCATTCATTTTCAATAATCTACCGGATAGACAAAAAAAAACTTAGTCATAATCCCTATTGAGGTTGAGAACCACTGCCTTAGCGGGAGTAGATAACAGTAATATAGAATTCCGACCGGTCCACAAGATAATTCTGTTGTTAAGCTCACGTCCAAGCCTTATGCAATCAGCTGATTTGCTTGGAAACACGGAAACTTAGTTATGATGGACATACATACATAAATAATAAATAGATATAATAAAAATCCGTATGCATAATTTGTTCCGAGTAGCTTCCGACATTGCGAAATATTATTTCTAGATCTTTAATTAAGGGCAATTACATATGACACCGAATTCATAATTTATAGCCATCTGAAATAATATATCATTTGAGTAATTAGGCAACCTAATGTTTCTTTTATTGTTGATTAAATAAGTTTCAGGTAACAAAACACACCCAATATGTATACTGTTTTTCACCAAATAGGTAGGTGTGAAAAATGTAGTCTTTCTCAAATTGAACCTGTGTCTTCTAGAGAATTCAATATTTTTGATAAGATTGCGTAAAGAGAGATACAAAGCGTAGATATAGAATGCTCCATTTCAGTTGAGTAAACTTGAGATGGGCTTTCTTAGGAGCATAGATTTAAAAAAAATTCTATTATGCTTGTAAGTAAAGGTGACAGATTATTATATTATAGAAACCAAATCTATGCGATTATAAAAAAATGTTTAATTCATTTAAGTGTACAAAGGCCTTTCAAATACAAGCAAAAGGCAAATCATTTTATATGTTGAAATGCTATCAGGTTTTGTTTTCAGTTCTTAAAAGGCTAAGGTTGTTTTAAAAGGCTTATTACTTAAAACTTACTTATTTGCCAATAGTGAAAGAACAATTTGCATAAGTATCGACTTGAGATGCACAATAAGCTTGAGAAGGTCGAATTCTGAAATGTGTTGTTTTTAAGTGGTAATGTAATATTTAGATACCAATTTAATCGTTATGACCTTTTAAGTATAAAGTATAGTATCTATAAGATAACTATTAAATCATGCGAAACGTCACTAAAACTATCAGCCTATTTAATTAAAATGCTATTCCGTAAATAGGGACATTAGATCTATCTCGCTCTCTCTTATTTTAGGATTGTTGCATCCTTAGCTGGTCGCTTTACAGCCCTTTTTAAAGCCCAGGATCATGACAATAGATATGTACTTATGTATAATTTTAAATAATATATATAGGACTATATCTAAAAAATTAGGAGCTGTGCTCTTGTCGGTGGAGTATCTTCCGCTAACCTTTTCACCTTTCGATATATAGGGCATTCCTTTTTAAATATTTTCATATTTAAATAAGTTGCTTCTTTTTTTTGGAACTAGAAGTAATAATGTCAATAAATAGGTTTCAATGGGAAATACTATCAGAGTATTAGGTATACGTATCCTTTCTAAAATATGGTATTTTAGGCAAAACGCAATAAAATAAAATATACTTTTATTTATTTATTTATTTATTTCTCGCTTACATGTACATAATATGAAGAAGGTGGAATTACATAAAATCTTTCATGCTTGCGTGGTGCAGTCACTGTGTAAACAATGCTCGTTTGTTTTAATAATAATTGCCATGAAATTGAATTATGTTCTTTGTCTGAATGGCATAATTTTACCGCCTTTTTGTTTAACTATGTGGCGACATCAAAACTATCATGTAGAAAGTAATCTTTTTTGATAATTTTAAGTACCTAGCCTCGTATTTGAGATCGTAACATTTGCGAATTTTTATTGTGGAGGTAGAGTTACATAATCTACAACCTTTAGCATAAAAGTAAACAAAGTTAGTTAAGCCCATTTTAACCAAAATAATATTTTGCCCCTTTCTCTTAACGTAAAAGAACGAGACAAAAACATATTAATTTAATGGGCTTCGCAAGCATTTGTATTTTTTTAATAAGCCGGAGAGACTTGTGTTTATCATAATTAGTAGTAATTAATATTTTGTGACATAGCATATCCCTTTATCTTTCAGGATAGAAAATTTCGTTGCTCTATGTTTCATAATATGATATACTAGGGTATACTAGGTCGATTTACGTTGTTACCTATATACTCGATTAGCAAATACTACATAAATTAACATTATAAAATCGATCATCGTAAAAAGTATTAGCTTTATTTTAATGATAAGGGCGATGATATTAAAGACCATGTATAGGAAAATACCACAACCATTATAAAAAAAAATTCAACACAAATCAACGAACTGACTAAATCAGACCAGTGTTTGGAAGTGTCGTTGCTTTATGTTCGTCTATAACACGTAGAAATCAAACTTCTTCATAATTCATATAAACTAATATAACCAATAACATATTGTATTGACATGAGTCATAAATTTATTTTTTTTCATATAAATGTTAGCTAGAACGAATTTATGTGCATGTTCATGTAAACGGTAAATTGATTTATGTAAGGCCGTGGAGTGAAAACTGTAGGTCAAATGACACTGACGCTAGCATAGGTGATAGACATGTACTCATAGAGATCAACGGGTACTTAATTTATACATGAAACATTCCTTTAGGGTTGTCGATACCTAGGATTTTTAGAAAAGATAGCTGTGATCGGCTACAAGCTTTTGAGATGTGGTTGCTGGGCAGACTGTGCAAGATACCGTGGACCAGTTTTACATCCAATGTCAAAGTGCTGGAACGAGCCAAGTGTTAACGCGAACTTATGACCACTATTTTGTAAGAGGAAAGTTGCTTTCTTTGACCACATACAAAGGAAACCCCGAATGAATTGAATTTGTGAGACTTTCTTTAAAATTCTTACAAAAAGTTTTCCAGGCTGTCCTTGATAAAAGTGGTTTGATGGCATAAAAACCGAACCAACTTAAAATAGGCGCCCATAGCTCCTAGGATTTCCGTTTTCTGACCTCTTAGCTTCAAATCGAGGATGGCACCCTAAGATGATGATTGCTCACCATCCATATGATTTATACATGATTTATAAAAATATACTAAAAACTATATGTTAATAATAGGTACATACCTGATTTTAGTGTTTCTAGGACTGTTACGACTATTAATGATACCATGGATGGCAAGATGTGCCTGCGGTTAATGATGGATAAGGTATGAATTGATGTAGTTTAAAGTTGGCCTCAATAAAAAGAAAAAAAGGCTTGGAAGGTGATGTTATGCTGAGCACATAGCAGCTACTATATAGGTAGAAGCAGATGACTGACAAGCGTTTCTAAATTTTTTAATACCAAAAATATCTGATATTTGATTATGGGACAGGCTACCACAAAACGTAGGTACTTATAGTAACTGATAGAAATAGTCGAGAGATAGTATACTGGGCTGACTCTACATAGGCATACAACGAATATTGGGTACGGAATTTTGATCTTTACCTTACAATTATAGGCTAGGGATAGCTGAAAGAGTTTTTTATATAATAAAAAAGTAAGGAACTAAAATTTTTGTAAGTTGTTGAAAGATAGAAAATTAAAGAAATAAACAAATGAAGAAGAGCAGTCAACCAAAGGTTGACTGTTCTGCTTTATGCATTAAGTTCGCCTATTGTGCTATACAACTGTATTTTGTACAATAAAGTTTTAATTAATAAATAAACAAACCATGATGGGCTCAATAAATATTTTTTGTCGATTTAGAACCCTGTAAATAAATTAATTCGATTTGACAGCGCTAAACACCATTTCATACATGTCATACAATCAATTTATTGGCACTACTGAACTGACTGACACAATATTCTATTTCTATATGATTAATGGTGCTGTATCGATTAATGTAATATTAAACATATTTCTATGACTATGCGGTTCTGACCGCTAAACTGTCAACATTTACTGTTAATTACAGAGTAACATAGAGTCATACATACAAATATCACATGAAGCTATTGAAAGCGAGCATTATTATTCAATTAAGGTTATGTATAGACGTGACGCTGTACATGTTCGAGTTTAATGAGAAAACCACAATTGAGTTTGAATTGATATTGTACATTATAAAATACAAGCTTTGAATTTATATGTTACAGTATAAAGTACTAGCATGTGAAACCGCTGGACATATATTATGGGTAAAAATCATGCTGTATATAAATACAGAATGATTTCTAAATACTACTCAATTTGTACTGTGTATTCAGTAAGTATTTGCATGAAACTGGACTACTGTCCAAAAATTAACAACCTTGAATCATATCAATCTCCCATATAAAAATGTCCCGTTGTTGTGTGTAAGAAATACTAGGTATTTATATATTACTAAAAAAAATAATAAAAAAGGTAGTTAGTTTGTCAATACTAATATGGCAAATTTTGCTTGTGATTAAAATTTGTGAGTACAACCAGGAAAACGTTATGACAAGAGAGTGAGATGAGGTAGCATCAATTTAAATAACTACTTGTTAAGCGTCTAAACAGCTATCAACCTTCATCACTTTATGTCCTTATTAGCAACAAATATGGGTGTTAAGCAACGATGGCAAAAATAAATAAATAACAGAATGGGCAGATTGTATAACAGCGCTCTAGTAACACACTTTATCGAGATAATACATAGCTTACATACCGTTTATGGATCTTTTTGTAATATAGTTTTTGTAGTTAAACATTTGTCTTGTCATCTTGTGCAATAATTTATCAAAGTCTAAAAGTGGAGTGAGAGAAATTTTAGCGAATTTCACTGAAAATTTTCCATTTTTCACTTAAAGATTCGGGAAAAAACTAGTGCGATATGAATAATTATAAAATTTGAAAATAATTTTATCTATATAACGGTACAAATTTTTTCGTAGTATACAGCTTTATATTATATATATATATATATATGTTAATATATATATATATATATATATATAAGTAATACTTCTATATTATTTTTACTTGTTATAATAACGGGTCACTTTTGATCATAAAGCATTATTAAACTTTGACCGTGAATGAAATTAATAGAGAAAAATAACTTTAAATTTTAATATGATGTGAATAATAAATCAATTGTGGTTCATGATAGCTCATTTAAGACAAAATTGAAACTTTACATCTGATGATGAGATAAAGGTTTTAATGTTGGCTTATAAGATTGACGAGAGTCATTTGTTGTGTTAAGAAGTTAAGTATAATATATATTAACTATTTACAAAGAATTTTTTGAAAAATTAATCTTACAGATATTTCAAATGGTCACAAGAATTTGCATAAAAAATATCTAACGTATGCAGGACATATTATTTTTTTAAATTAATTTCTCATTGCTACATTTTAACGAGACGATTTCAAGTAACCAAGAGAGGTAAATAGGTCAGGAATCATTAAGATTTTTATTAAAATTTAGTTTTATGTACTTTTATTACTTTAGATAAATATAAACAGATTTATCATCTGTTAGAAAACTAATAACATATGTAAACTATTGTATAAAAAGCAACATAACGACCAATTTACAATAGTAATGTGCTTACTACCTTATAAATCAATAGATAGTTTCCGAATAAATCAATCAGGTGTCAAATGACTTCATATACATAAAGGGCCGAGAATGGACTCGTAAAAAAGTTAAAAGCTTTGTTATGGCCGTGAAGACACAAGTTTACTGTTAACCGATTGTTTATGGTGTTCTATTCACTGATTTGTCAATTTGTATGTTTATTATAGACATTATGACAAAAAGATACGATATTGTTATGTATAGTTTGAATAAATAAGCATTATGGTTTATAGTAAAAGAAATAGTTTACGAATTTATTATGTTTACTTGACATGACTCCACTATTATAAGATAAAAATATTGTCGTTTTAATATACACTGGTTTTAGTGTTCATTGGTGCTAATCATTATTTATGTAATACAAAAAAAAAGAATTTTGTGTCCAACATATTTATCTTTGATAGATATATCTCTAAGCAAATAAATGTTTGTTTTAGTTTTAATACATAGAAAAAGCATTGCAATAAGTACAAAACTTATCTATCCACGGGAGTCATTAAACTGGTTTTAAATATAATGGTATTAACTGTGAGGACTAGTAATTCCATACCTGTGTGACACTAGTATCTATTGGTCATGAACGAACGTTATGAGAAGATAAAGTACTATTCCCTAGTAATGATGGTTTGATCTGGAGCTTAGTTTTAATTCATTTGATTTTAGTCCAGTAAAATGCTACAAATGTTTTGTAGACTTTTTTTTATTCTTCTTATCGTGTGGACGTTCACCATTTACCCAACTAGCATCCCGACTGGCTTCGCTCGGCAATAAAAACCTTCACCTTGAATCATTCTATCGATTAAACGACAAAATCCGTTTTGTAGTTTCAAAGATCTAAGCATACATAGGGACAGACAGCGAGTTACTTTGCTTTATACTATGTAAAGATAAAGAAGCTGGATAAATTCTTCCAGCGTTCTCTGTAGCCAAATGTACAAGTTATCCAGCATGCAGGTATCGTGGCCCGACTGGCATATCAAAAGATGGCTCTAGCATCTGAGGGTTATTTTTTAAAGTCTTAAACACTAAATAGGTATTGAAACTTATATATGTAAAAATAATGACCCTTATTAATATTATATAGATAGAACATTGTTTGGTACTTCGGACACATTCAGAATAAATGTGAATTTATGCCTCGTTTTAGAAAAGATTGCAAAATTTAGTAAGTATGGATATCGTAGGTATAAGCCGTACTAGTTATACCATTAAAAATGTCTAACCAAAGTATCTATAAATCCTATAAGTATCCTTTTGAACATCTGTATTTTCGATCCAATCAATATGCTTGTTAATTTTAATGACATTATATGTCTGAATATTTTAATAAAAACTAAATCCGTTAAACGGGTTTCTTTCTAATTCTATGAATAATTTAATTTAAATCTTCAAAAGTATTCGAAAGTATTCACGATTTTCTCTCGCATATTTAATTTAATGAATGAATTAATTGACTGTAGGTATATTGCTAGTTTATGGGCTTATCCTATTCTGTGTTCTACATACCAGTAATTAGTACCTATGTTATATAATGACTAAAGGAATTTAAAAATTGCCGTGCTGTGTATTTTCTATGGTATCAAAGTCCTGAAACAAATACACTGATTTGAAAGCATTTTTTAATTATGCAATTAAGCAAACAATATCACCGCATCTATCAATTATGTAGCACATAAGTAGGTAAGTAGCATTATGTCATATTCGGTCACCACTGATGATAATCTGTATCAAAACTGCAATTAAGGAAAAGAAAAACTTACCGGTTTGTTTTATTACGAAGTCCATATCAAATTTCAATTTCTTTCATTGCACCTCACTATTGAAGTTTGGGGTTTATCCTTAAACACCTCATACCTTATTGTCACAGAGAAATTTTCTTCCGCAACGCAATAATTTATGGAATATCATGGTTTTTTCAAGTGTTCAGACCATAGTATCATAGCATAATATAGCATAGTATTCCGTTCTTTAATCTGTGATAAAGGTGTAAAAAGAATCATACAAGATCCGCAACGGAAGATGCACTACTGATGTTGAAGGCATTTATTTTGCTATATTAGAAAGTCTTCTCTCTTTCAAAAAGTTTAGAAAAACGAAGAACAAAATTTTGTGTGTTTATTTACTTAATTAATTACCAACTATAAGGCTTATTCCGCTTCCAACCGGTCGTTCTGGAAATCCTTGGGGAAGGCCTATCCAGCAATATAGACAGCTTGCGGCTGAAATGTGATGATGAAGATGATAAGGCTGATAGTACAGGTTAATAAAATTGTAGGTCAAGATTTCATGACATAAGTAAAAAATATGCAACCGTGCATGCTAAATTGAGTTACCACTTACCTTATCAAGAAAGATGCATTGTGAAATTTCAAAATTTAAATGAATTACTTATTTGAAAGTAGACCGAAACCTACGCGTTGATGTCTTTTGTACATACTTATTTAAAACTATAAACTTATATTTTGTAAATACGATTTTATATAATAGACAGGTTTTTATACTTACTACCTTCGGACGGCAGCTTTGATCATGATAAAACCCAATCGCAGCGATCGATATAGGATTATTTTATTTAATTTTCTTCCATAGGACTCATAATATTTTGTGTTCTGGGATTCCTTAAAGATGTAGGTAAACTTGTACCATAAGACTATTGATTTATAGCACAATATCCTGTAATGGCTCATACCATAAGGAACTTACCTATATTCCTTGTAGGCAGCGATTTGTGTAACCAACAGATGCTTATGATGATAATAACAACTTTTTTGTTTCTTTAGCCGATTAATGGGAAATATTGTTTTTGTTTCAGATTACAATTTCTACTGGAAATGAAACAAAAATAATGGACGAAATGCTAAGTAGGAAAGAAATTACTACAGGCTAAAAATGGAATGGTAACGAATGTGGCTGTACTACTTGGTTCTCAGATAATTCGAAAGATGGCGCTGTTACTGCTTATTTTAATTATGACGACTAGCGCTCTCAGTGCTTCAACGAATGTTAGAGAGATGGCGCTAGCAAATGTTACGAGACTTGCTTCCGGCGATATCTTTTCGCTTGTTGGTAAGTATACTAGCAATATTATTAATAGCAAGTAAGTAGATAATATTGTTAGACATGGGTTACCTATCTATATAGGTATGTCCATTTCAGCTAAAAACATTAATTGGAACTGAAAACAAAGTGGACTGATCAATTTCAGACACCGCCTTCCCAATAGATGGCGTTCTCTTCAGATCCAATTTCAACTACTATAAACACTAGCATATTTTCTTTGATACTGTTAAAGTATTCTGTAATCTGTAGCAAGTGCTACAGATAGTGTAAGTACACTGATTTGCGGATTTACCATCATCATCAACAACATTTCAGCCACAGGCTGTCCACTGCTGGACATAGGCCTCCCCCAAGGATTTCAAAAAGCGGCCTGCATCCAGCGCCTCCCTGCGACCTTCTTTAGGTCATCTGACCATCTGGTCGGGGATTTACCAGTAGTACCTATAATAAATCTATGAGTGCACCAATATTGATATAGTTTTCCCCAACTTTCAGGCACAGACTGTGGTCCGACCCGCTGCATGGAGGTCTCTCACGGCACCGCTCTGGCTGCTATGGGAGGTGACGGCTGTATGTGCAAATGCCGAAAAGACACTCCAGCCTTTCGGGAAGACCAAAGGATCTGCATCAACCGCGTTGATGGTAAATTACTAAATGATAATAATCTCTTTATTGGTCTGATCAATGTGATGAAAAAAATAACACTTCGTTGCATCATGTATATACATTTACAAGAATGGAGTTGAGTATGCAACCAGGAAAAGTGCTAGACCAAAGAAGAGTGGAGATCTGTTTGCGAAGACTATGACCGTATAATACGATAACCATAATAAGATATTATATTTTTATTTAAACTTTATTACAAAAATTAAAAACTGAAGTACAAATGGTTGGGACTTAGTGCCAATTAGGTAGCATTCTCTCATTAGGTTGCACTTCCTAATTTTTTGACTCTCCCTCAACCCTTTGTCAACCATTAGAAGTTAAGAGAAAAAAATCTTATGAGAACTTAGTTTTTGTGGGTGTCATCATGATGTCGAAGAATAAATACTATTATAACATGAACTAAAAATTAAACTGAATTCAGTCTGAATATGCAAATGGTATAATGTAGAGTCGATTCATTTAAGCCGAACCTAATTTTGTCAAAGTAGTTTAGGATTGAATAGTTAGCAGCTAATGATGGGCCGAAATAGTAAAAAAACTAGTTTTCAACCGTTTTCTACCATTGTTTATAAAACATGGTAGAAAACCTTAACTATTTGTTGTTACACAACAAATTGGATTAAAAACTATAATCATTTCACTAATAGCTGCATAAACTTAGACATTAAATTTTAAAATAATTTTAGAAGCAATTAATGAGTGTTGACAGCAAATTATTGCTACGAAATCGTGGTCTCTACCGTACTATATTTTTAATACATTGTAGGAATCCATGAGTATTAGAATCACAAAGATCATATTTGAATGGCTAATTACCATCCAACCATAACACGATACGAAATAAGTATAATAACTGAACTTTTTGACAATATTAGGATGATAATTAACCCACAGAGCCATGCACAATTTGAATAATAACAAACTAGAGGTTGAATCAAAATAGGGTTGCAATAATTGTAACAATCAAATAGCGTGAATGAATTGAGCGACATAATTTTAAAACTAAGTACTTTATAAGTACGTGAATGATTGTAAAGTAGAACTTTCAGCAAATAAAATTCTTAATTTTTTTTATTGCAATTAAACCTAAAACAAATTACACTATTCCAATGCACTTAGTAAATTTCGACGAAGTGGTGGACAGCTGATCCTGTGCTCCAAGTTGCTAAGTAACTTAAGAAGCAACCGTAAAAGCGCTTAGACGAGAGAGAGAAAAAGAGAGTGGGAAAATGGAAATTGTCGAAAATCATCCACATAAAAAATATTAATTATTTTTATTCTTCTCTTACAGAATGTTCGATGGCAACGTTCGGCCGCGGTGCAAAGAAACCTCAAATTCCTTTTGTTTTTTTGCCTTTAAAGGGACAAATTGTTTATCCGTCGAAAGAAATAATATTTACAGGTAAGAATAATAAAAAAATGACAAAATGTAATTCCGATACCGGGAATCGAACCCGAGCCTCCTGGGTGAGAGCCAGGTATCCTAGCCACTAGACCATATCGGATATGTTGAGGTGGTTGAAATTGTTATTCAGTTGTTAAAAACATGTTGAAAATATTATAGATTGGTCTATGCTCAGCAGAGGACAGAATGCGGCTGACTGAAATGATGATGAAATAATTTGTTGCAAATGTTTAAGATATAAAAGACGCAGTATGCGGTGTGGTCAGCGCCCAGTACCTGTCTCCTTCGGGATGGGTGACCCTGCGGGACGTGATCGACAACGACGTGCCATTCAGCGTGTACCGCGATGAGGGCAGCACCTTCTTGCAGGTAATTAGCTAACCAATTTGTCCTAACTTTGGCGCAGTATTTATTTAACTGCATTACTAAAATAAAAATGGCCGACTTAAAGCTGTTGATGATGATCGTGTGAACTTTATAATTTGGTCTAGTAAATAAGTCTTTATTGCACAAAAATAATGTAAACATGACAAATATTTAGAACATTAAGGCGGCGCCTTATCACACTGTAATCTCTGTTTTTATTTTATTTTTTGTTATCTGGGAATACGCTATATAAGGTGTGCACCCTGATGTGAGAGATTTATCGAAACCGCTTATGACATTTATTTGACGAATGTTTGACGGCAGACAAGATCAAGGACTTAAGGTACGATATCGTAAGGCAAATGGCTAAGTTAGGTAACTCTAATCCATCATTCCATATTGTTATTGCCGGGTGAAGCCGCAGGCAACAGCTAGTAAACTATAACCAAAATGGCGTGACGACACAGTATGTAGTACAGTATTGGGCTTGGCGACAATAAAAATCTCTACTATGCGTCTAAGAAGCTATCGCTGGTCTTTCTTACATAATATTTTGAAGGGAAATCATATAGTATTAGATAGATTAAAAACATTATTATTAAATACATTAAAATAAAAGATTTAAGTATAAACTATTTAAAAATGTCATACAGTGTAGTGCTGCGAATAATTTCAAAGGACATAAAAATATTTTAACACAGATTATAGAATGATTTTACTTACTACTACTTTTAATCTATTCAGGACACATACATAGACATTAGATTGATGAAGGATACGAAATTTAACAAAATTCGTATTTTTCATCAATTGACTTGATTTACAAATTTAATTTATAAATCAAATCCAAATTTTATGTTATGTAATAATTTTAAAATTTTCCTCATTTCGTAAAATGCCTACACCAGTTTATAATCGCGCCACCCAGGTCGAATGTTATCATGTGGTTTCTGAACTCTTAATACTTATCTTATAGGTAATTATTTTCACATATTTATAGGCTGTTCAATAAAAAGAAATTAAAATACTCTAATATTGGGTTAATTAAAACGCTGCTTATTATAAAAGCGTGTATGTTTGTGTATGTCACGGAGATCGTTATCGGGAAAGGGCAGGGTCATAATCTTGAGTTGGAAGGATGCTGAGCTAATTATAACAAAATAATTTATGCTATCACAGTGATTGGACAAATACAAAACTTTTTTCAAACGGTATCTAAATAATTTTTAATACTCATCGAATGTAGAGATGGGCTTCATGAACACAATAACCTTAATCATAGACATATTATGATATTACTTAGCTATGACATTTTTTTTTTTATATTTTTCGTCTGAGATAATGCTGATTCCTTTAACCGACTTTAAAAATGCAACCCTTCTTAACTAAAAAGTAAAAAATAATTGTTTGCGCCTACAAAAAACCATAAATATTCAAACAACAATATATATATTACTTCTTTCTTTTTAGTTGAGTAATTGGAGTCGGTTTCGTTTTTTAGAAAAAAACAAATACTTATATTGCTTACTTGTCCTATTCCGTCAAGATTGTAAACAATATGTGTGCGGTTTATACATGACTCGTTATACCCGACTTACAGGTCCTGATAGCAGCTCCTTCAAGTCATTTAGAGCTGCTCTACTAAGATGCTATCGGCAGGCTAAGAAATTGCATTAATACTCTGAAATGACAAGTATGTGTGTTAACCAGGAAAACCATTTTATTGCACGGTCCGGTACAGTTTTCGTCTTGTAGGTATATTACGTTTGCGGTATTTTTGCAAACAGTAAACATCGTTTGTGCTCTGATTTACTCTTTTCCTCCACGTCTAAAAATATCTGCCACGCTAATTCGACCTTATTCCTGTAGCGCTAAGGATTGGGAATGCATGTTTTTCCGTTTGGCACGCGCCGTAGCTACCAGCAATAAGCATAATTCCACTGAACGCATAAACTTTGCTGTCGCCACATGCCGCCCAGGAATTGACTTGTATTTTGAATACAGTTTTGTCCAATTCTTTATAACTCGAGCCGATATTAAGACACGAGTAAAAAAAAAAACATAAACTTCACCAAAAAATATTTTATGGTCGCAGATTATAATTTGATTAAGTATATAGTACTTAGTAATTAAAATAGTCCTTATTATATTGGGAAATAATTTTATTTTATTAAAATTGGTTATTTTAGTTGATACCTGTGAGAATTTTTATCCTCTACCATTATACCTAGTTATTACCTTTCTTGTTCTCCTGTTACACAAAAGTCTTCCTCGTCTTTTTGGAAACTTTTCTTTTTCCGCTACCGCTGACCGATGTACTTTGTGTTAACATATTTTGGTATAGTTTTACATTTCAGATGAAGGCTCATCAAACATTATGCTTAATGATAAATACCTATGCTAAAAATTAAAAATATGCTATTCTTAAATAAGTATAATTATACAGTGGGCTACAGAGAAAAGATACCACTTTACCCTAACACTCACTTCTAAGGTGGTATAATCTATGTGGCTTACTGTACCTACATGAACTTATCATACGAACTTGTTTACGTCGCCACTGCACAGAGGTGTTTCCGTTAATTTTATAAAAATCGAGGTATTCATAATTAAAAACGTAATGGCACTCGTAATTTTTGAATTGACGGGGATTCTTATAAATTTTAAGTAATCACCGTGTTTATTGTTTTAATATAAATTGGGTCTGCAACGGAATACGAATTATGTGATTATTACCTCTGGAAATACTTAAGCGACTTTGGGCGGTCTTTGAAACATTGTTGGAAATCTTAGCAGTGGCGACGGCGGTCCGCACCCCTACTATGAGATATTTAAACACAGACGCTAGCGACTGCGTTACCAATTTTCTGTTTGCCACCTGATGATATGTTACAGTAAGCGGTAACTACAAAATTCCATACAACCCATAACGCAGTCGCTACAAATAAATATAAAATATCACTGAGCTAACCATATTTATAAATTTGTCACTGACACGAATAGAGGAAGACGCTACCAAACTATGTTTAAAAAACTCGTGGTAGAGGGGCTGTAGCGATGCGTTCCCTTGAATTGTGACAAGCACGATGCAACTTCATGATAAGAACGCAGGCGTCAAAGGCGCAATTTGTAAACCCGCCGAAATGTCTGGAATCCTGATTTGCTTACAGATAATTTACGAGACAAATTGTCTGTAAGAATATTTGTCGGTGATATTACACTAACAAATGCACGAGATGCTTTTGGTAGTGAGCGATACGAAAAAATCTTGATTATCTCACACGAGTAGGTATGTAAGATTTTATGTAGGTATAAGAAAGATTGAAGTTTAAGAAATAGGTAGCGATGTCATAATAGGTATCTCACTAACTACTCCACTGGCTCACCAACCCGAAGTAGATCTTGGCCTACATAACGAGAGAGCGCCACAGTTTTCTATTCTGCGCGATAGTTCGCCAGTTTACATAATCGGTATCATCTTCAATCATTTCAAAGGTATCACTAATATAATTTATTAAACAGGTTTTTCCATAAAATATACTTCATTACAATGGTTCTGTTTATTTCTAAAGAAAGTCTCTCTTTCAGGACACACTATGTAGGATACGAAAAGGCTCTACACTCATATGGCTCTACATTAGTTTTTAATAACTAGATACAACACTTCCTCTTTTTAACGTTAGTAATAGAAGTACCTAGATTAATTTTGTAATAATAATTAATTTGTGATTGTTTTTATAGTGGCGAGGATCAGCAGCGCTACACAGCAGACTGGAAGGTCGCCTGGTGGTCGCCCACGTTCTGTGTTCCACTCCAGAGCAGCGAGTCGCCTCTTCCTGCGCTGCCTTCAGGATAGCTGGTGCCTCGCATAGCTCTTTGCTTGGTAAGATTTATCTATCTCTCTATATTTTAAGAACATTGCTTTTGTTAATAAAGCAATTACCATATATTCCTGTTCCCTCCAGCCATCCGTTTAGCATCTCTTTAAGTATACGTTACGACTTCTTAATGCCGTAAATTTTAAGATGGATATAAAAAATAATTATTTATTTAGTCTGCAACTGACTTTATTTATATTTAGGAATTATCAATTAAGCATGTGAGATACGGAAAGTTCTCAAAAAATCATGAAATATCACAAGAGGTAGAGGTTGTAATGGAATATCACATGTTTTATCAAATAGATATCTACAATAATAACAAATAAATAACTATTTAGAAATTCTTTGAACTTTCCCTAAGGAACTGCATCCGTACCCAGGCATTTAATTTACTTTTGTACGGAATTGGTACCGAATGACTTTGGTATGTGATTGAGACGTAAACTTCATGGTACAAGTCAATGAAAATTATTGCTTTGTCAATGAATCTCTACGTCGTCGTCGTTACTTGAAACACTCAATTATTACAAACCACTGGGCTATCGAGCTCCTAATTGCATTATCAATACCTACATTTCTTCCTCCTTTACAATCCATTTAATACTGTTGAAAATTCTTCTATGTATAGCTTTTTCAGACGTGCGCTCAATTCCCTTTCACGCCGGGGAGATCGTGACTCCAGAACCAACTCAGAACCAAGGTCTGAGCGTTCTGGAATCGCTAGCGATTGGGGTGTGCGCCCTGATGCTAATCTTTATATACGCTGCCGGGATCATCTTCTACGTGCATTACAAACAAAGACACAAGCGCAGAGAGAAAGACCCTGAAGGCTCCAACTCTATGGACAATCGGTCAATGGACTCCCGAATTGACATGGATAATGTGGTATGGAAATAGTATTATAAAATTGACAAATAAATTGTTATAATTAAATGAAGTAGATACTCAACGGATTTTAATTTGCAGCAGCTGAAGACTAATCCATTATTGGGTATGGGAAATTTGAATCCAGGATTTTGTTATGACTCCGGCTTGTCTGATGTAAGCGAGCGTACTGAAGAAACTCTTGACTCTTCTCCAAATAACACACAAAAGGTAGTTTATCTTTCTCTATAATAGAAAACTAATACTGTGAGTAATGAAAAATATATTTATGATAACTATTATTTTAGTTTCAGAAACCAAATTCTAATGTCATAGCAGCTATGGTCCATAATCGTCGTAAAAAGCCATCAAGACCTACTGCGAGAGCAGCAACAACTCCTGAAAGAATTTCTGAAAGACTACAAAGACGGTCTACTTCACCTGACACTTTAGAAAGAGCTCCTCACTCAGATCTGTCTATAGTTGATTGCAGCATGGAAGGCACTTCAGTTGCAAGGCAACCATTCCAGTCCGCTAATGGTGAACCAGCGCTGAGAAAGAAACTTTATTTCAATCCAGTTTTCTTTGAAACCGAACATTTAAAGGTATTGTTATATTATAGTATATCTATGTACAGCTAAATATCTGTTAAAGAAAGTTATTTTTTGAAATCAAAATTAAAAATATATTGATCTACTACGATGCTTTCTTTTCGCAGAATCCTCCACCAGCAGCAATTGAATTCCTAATGAAAATAAGAGAAATAATGTCCATTGCTAAGGATAAAATGAATTCGAAGAGATTTATTCCAATGTTATCAGACATACCTGAAGAGGACCTTTACCACTCCATTGATCTCGGCTGGGACATACCTTGTGCTCGTCGTGGTCGTAGATTCAGTGCAATAAGCCTAAAACAAGAGAATAGTAGGAGAGCTGTTCATTGCGGTGGATGTCCTGGGTGTGACAGTACTGTAAAGAACAAGAAAGCCATACCATTGACAAGATCTAATTCTTGCAAAACATGTGTCAGCGACGATTATAAACAAAAGATTGTCAGGAAATGGCTAGATGAGGTACCATCTCCTTCACCATCCATTAAACCTATTAAATCCGTCGCAAAAGTTAGTGGAACTCCAAGAATCTTGGACACAAAACTAAAAAGTGAAGTTCGTCCTCGTTCTGCGGAACTTATAAGAAATGATAGAAAAGATCCTACAACTCCAGAAGCTAAACCAAAACAACAAAGTAATATTGAAATAAAAGAAGAAAAAAGTGAAACTATAGTCAAAAGTGCTTCGAATATGATTAACGACAGACCGAATAACAAAGACATTATTATTAAACACGAAAATAAAATTAATAAAGATGCAAAACCACATGCTACAACAATTAAATTACTTGATAAGAAAAGCCCATCAAATCATATATCCAGGCGCATTAGAAAGAAACTACCTCCACCTCCACCTCCTCCAATAAACCCACCGGAAACTATCAAAGGGGAAGACGAAGAAGAAGTTGTCCCTATTCTCCCTGAAGTTAAACTAAAAATGGAGGCAGTAATCAGAGAACTTAACAAATGTCGTCGAACCGAATCTGAAGAACTAGAAGAAATACCAATGGAAACTGTTACACCAATAGCACCAAAAATTGTGATTCCAGTTGTTGCAGCTGATTCTCATTATTATAGTGATGACAACATGCTTACAGATAGACGTAAAAAAGAGCAATTTGTTGGTAAAGAAAATTACAATATTGAAATGGACAGTTTAGATAGAAGTTTGATTCAAAAACAACGTCGCTTCTCTTTGGCTTGTGGCCCAGAATATACTCAAAGAAATGTACTGGAGTTTCAACAAAAAATGCCAGTGGCTCTGGGAAGACTTACAAGTAGTTGGCGAGATCTAAAAAACGAAGCTAGCGATTACCAAGATCCGAGAGAAATTATGCGAACACGTTATGAAAACTGTAGCGAAATACTAGTTGGTACCAGTGAGCCAATTTACGACAATATAACAAACCCTGGATCCCTAACAATAAAAGTGAGTGGTTCGCCTGTAGAAAACAGACGTAATAAAACATATGAAGATTTCGATCCCGATACTCTTGATCGCAAACCAAAACGTGAAGCTAATAAGCGTGTAGAAAAGATTCTCTTAAAATCAGGTGGAAGCTTTAAGTTTAAGATAACATCTTCAAATGAAAATAATAACAAACCTACTTTACCAATAGCTCACAGTTCTCCAGAAGAAATATTTAATAGGAAAATTGGAAGTCTGAGACAAATATATGAAATGAAAACAAAGGCGCAAAATAATGAAATTCAGTTTTATAATAGGCGTGGTAGTTTACCATATAACCAGGATGTTGCTGGTTTTGTTAAATCTCTGAAGACTCCAGACTTGATACGCCAACTTGAGAGTCCTAGAGATCCTAAGCCACCAATACCACCAAAACAAAGAAGAGGCCCAGAATTGTCACCGAAATTTTCAAATTCTTTCAGAGATAGTCCGTCAGGGGATAGAAGGCGCGTTTCGGAAGAAAGAGATCGATTTCCACCATACGCAAGAATGGAACACATAAACGCTCGTCGGTCTGGTCGTAGATCTGCTCGTACTAGGTCTAGAAGGACTGACTTGAGAAAACTCTACAGAACAGAAGATTCTGGTTATATGAGTACAGACTCGAATGAATCTAAACGAAGAGCCAAATACTTAATGCAGCTGAGGCCAAAGATTATTCCGGAGCCAGTCTCAGTTACAAGATCTGTAATTAGAACACCAATACTACCGATGGAGTCAGATACTGACGATTTGGAGTCAATATGCGATGGTCGAAGTGAATCTGGCGGAGAGAGCGTGGAAACAGATTCAGTGTTTTTTGGTAATTTTGATGATACGAAGGAGATGTTTGCTGAATTAGGTCTTGGTTTCGATTTGCACAGGAAAATGAATCATGGCCATGAACAAATCGATTCAGGATTCATGGGCGAAACAAATATTATTCTGAGTGGTGACAGCGATTCGGAGCATAGAAGCGTGATTTCGATTATTACTGGGCGAGATGGCCGTACGTCTTCTGCTTCTATTACCAAATTAGATGATCCGCCATATATTCATTCCGTTGAATGTTAAAGTATGTTAGTTGTATAATACTCATTTATAAATACACAACACTGCCAAATCGATGATATTGCCATTGAAAATTTAGTTAACCTACTCGAAAATATACTCTTATAGTTATGCTTTTGTAAATAATTATAATGGTGCAGATGTTATATTGTAATTTAAGTGTTAAAATGGTGTATGTAAGTTGTTATATGATAGTTGTAATGTATTATTCAAATAGGTATGGTGGTAGTCACCAGTTTTTACCTCAACAAAAGCTACTTGGTACTCAATCAATCAAATTTGTAAGTCATATTGAATTTTTGAGTCTAACAATAGACGAGTTGTTTTTTTAGTAAAGATGTAATATTACAACATGAAACCCACCATCTAAGTACGTAATTAGTTAGAATAAATGTTATAAGTTATAAGTATTTGTATGTATGTATTTTGGTGAGTATTAGATACTTATATTTAAAAAAATATATTAAATTTATCTAACTAGATCAACTCAAGATTATATTTTTAAGATTTAAGGTAAATTAAATAATAATCGTTCGTCATACAGTTGTAAATTTAATGACCGGCCGGTTGTGCAATTAATGTTTTTAGTTTTTGTTTTCGAAATAACTGGATTAATGTTATGGTGCTTGGTAATCATTTGAGTCTCAAATGTATTTATTTAAATTATATCTTATTAAAAATATTATTGAAATAATTTAAATATTCTTTATGATATATTCTATACTTTTATGATAAGAATGTTTGTTAGATTTTTAAAGGAATATTTCTTTGAATACAAAGTTATGTAGAAAATATTTTTGTACGAATATAATTCATTTGTTAATAAAATTAAAATGGTGCTGTTTTATTTGTTCTTAAATACTTAATTTTAGGTTGGATTATTTAATATGAATTATCTAGAGGTATATCTGCAATAAGTATTCTATTTAAAATAATCTAATAATACCGCGGATTTTTTTTATTGGTACGCATTTTCTTTAGATCCTTATAATCGGATTAAAAATTCTTTTGGGGATGGTTAAAGGCTATGGTCCATAGTTCATAATCAATATGAACCGTGGAGCACAGCTGGTATTAATATAAAGTGATTGTTCCCATTGACTATCTTATCATCGCCCAGCCCAGATCGGCACAGAGTCTGAATCTCTTTCAGTTATATCTTAAAATTAAAACAGAATAAATTCATCGATTAATCAGATGGGAAATGACGATTCTGCTTTGAATCTTAGACTATAAGAAATGTAAAATACAAAACAAGGTGTTGGCCCATGAGGGGATCGAACCCGCGACCTTCGCGTTATTAGCACGACGCTCTAACCAACTGAGCTAATGGGCCCACGACTTGACTGCGAAAAATCTGCATCACCAACTTTTATTTCCGTAATTAGGAGACGAATGTGCCGATATAAGATAAAGGAGATAATGCTAAGCTTTATCGATTAATTTATTTATGATCTTGAATACGTAGTCTTATCTGGCTATAAAAGTATGCACGCACCTATCTATTTTAACTTATTTCATAATTTTTTGATATGGTTAAGAATTTTTTTTACACATATTAAAATTTTGCAATCGAAATTTTTTGTATTAGGTTTAATATGAACTCGAAAAATTTAGGTTATTACATTTGCCATTTTTTAACCTTAATTATCGAGCCCATTCTGAATCAAATAAAGGTGTATGTACTCGTAAACGATCTTGAATCTTGTCTCATCGATATATCAGTATTGCAAATAGATCAAATATAATTAAATTTTAATCATAATATGTCCGCCCAGTCACGAAGTAAGTTATACGCGAGTGTATTCTAATAGGTAAACAGACATACAAACAAGACTTTTACACTTATATAGGTAGTTACTAGTACAGTCGGGGGCAGATACTGTGACCCCGCTACCACCGTACCGAATGTAGTGACCTAACGTAGTAGTAAATTTTATTTGCTTCAGACTGTACCTACTTGCAGTCGTATTCTTTTCTGTAATGGGATACGCCCATTATATTTTCTTTGGTAGTAAACTATCCTACTTTTAGAAAACATAGATTAAAAGATAATAAATAAAAATTTAAAAAAATATATACATTTATTAATTATTACAACATAAATAGCTTGAACATTCTACAATAGTTTCTTCAAGTGTAATAATGGCAGCTCATAACGAATTTACATGAATAGTATAAAACAATTTTCCACAATATACCTGTGAGCGAAGAGGCTTTAGCCCAGCAGCAGACAAACATATCTTACAAAATAAAAACTTAGAAGAAAACTTAAAAGAAAATTGTTAGTTTCATGGTTCCATGTAAAACGGGAAAATGTGTGTGCATATGCAATTATTTATCATAGAATAAACTAAAATAAAAAAATAATAAAAAACTTTTCCTTCCTCGTGGTCAAAGTTGGTCAAAATCGAACATCTTTTGGAGACTCTAAATTTAAAAGTAAATGTCTGTTTATAAAATCAAAAATATTTATTTTTTAAATAAATAAAGCACTCATACTATATTTTAACTTTTTGCTAGGAGATAAGAAGCTTTGTTTACTAACGCCTTAACTATAGCTCCACTTTACATTCACTGACACATACAGAGTGTTTCAGAAGTTATTGGTAATTCACTTCCTTTGAATGTTTAAAGCACTTTCTCAAATTCATTGAAATACCGAATTATTTTTAAAGTAAGTATATAGTAGGTGCCTTGTCAATTTAAATATATTTTTATCGCACATTTACTTTTAAAATAAACAATACAAGTGGTTTTCTGATGTAAAGACATTTTGTATTGTTGTTTAGTTTAATTACTTCTATATATTTTTTTATTTACTTATATGATTAATATTTTAGTGTGTATATACATGTATAAAACACTAATTAATTTTCATAAGATGAGACGTATGCTTGCTTTGCTTACCTATTAAAAGCTGTTAATATATTTTTTTTATTCAAGATACATGATAATTTTTTTTTATCAAAATACAAATTATTAAACTTATTTAACTAAATGTTTAATTAGCAGACTTAATAAACTTGAACAAAAAATATCTACATAAAGTAAAATAGTACTTACTGTAGTACTAAAAACAACAGCCTATAGATAATAGCAACCTACTCATGATAATTCCGATGCTCTAGAAGCCACATATTAAAACTATAACGCCTTTCGTGGCGCGAGAGTGTGGGAAAAAGTATAACTACGCTGCCTGTCACACCGATTATATCTTTCTTATTAGCAAATTTAAGGGCGGATTTGCTTTAACTAAAAATATATTATTGACTAAGAAGACTTTTTTATATCATTACGTTGGCAGTCAAGGCGAATAAGTATATCGCCTTATGAAAGATGCCCACGGTCACTCACATAGTTATTTCATATATCTTACCTATCCCTAAATCGAACCTAATCGTACTTACAAATACTTCTGCAGGTAGAAATAAGAGAATGAGGTTCCTAAGTAGACAACCTTTATACGATACTAGCTGTTCCCTTAGCCTTACCTGTTAGCTTATAACCTTTTCTAAGTATCAGGTTTAATGCATATATGCAAACCAAACCAGTAGTTCTAAAGTTATATACATTGAAATAAACAATATCTTCAGTTTTATTATATTAGTATGGAAGTAAAGATACATAAGTATTTATAGATATAGATAAAACAAAAGAGAAGCTTAATTAACTAACATTTAACACTTCGCGCAAAAGAAAAGACTAAGGGGCAAACATGAGGTCAAAAATTCTCTGTACCTCTTTCATATTGCTGATTAACAACATTTTTAAGAAAGAGCGTCATCATTAAAATTATATCATTAGATAAGTTTACAAAAGACATCTAAGCAGCAATCTCTTTCACGCAAACCAAGTGTAGTCAAATATAATGACATGAAGATAAAGATGCAAAGTAAACGAGAGCTGAGAGAAATTTAATAATTTAAAAAGCAATAATAAAAATTTATAACATAATAAAATTAGGTTTATTTAGCTTCCCCATCTAATTTTATGACGTGTGAAATAAATAGAAATTCGACATACATTTTATCATAGCAATAGCAAGTCATGTCTAAATATAGCCATTTATTTATAACTATTTTAAAACTGTATTATTTCAAACACGTGTTATTCTTTATAACCAACTAGCTTTTGACCGCGGCTTCGCCCGCGTGAACTTCCCTCAGGAACTTTTTCCCATGATGAAAGGGTCCCTATGTCCTTCTTCTAGTTTTAAGCTACCTCCCCACCAATTATCAGCCAAATCAGTTCAGCCGTTCTTGAGTTATAAATAGTGTAACTAACACGACTTTCTTATAAATGGGATTTTGTCAGGCATTTACGTCATTGATTAAAATTTCTAAAAGTCTATCTAAAAACACTGTCGGTGTAAATGAAGTCAGTACAACCTAACCTTGTAATGTTAAAATAATTATAAAGTAGCACTGATCAATTTTCAATAGGTGCTTAACCTGAAAAATATTGTACTTAAATTATTGGGCATGAACAACAGTATATTTAACAACGGTTCAAATTATCTTCTAGTAGGCGTAGAGTCCATCTACCGTGCGGTATTAGAAATTATAGGGTTTATAATTCAATGCTATAGTAAGCGATAGTTAATGTATTAATTGTATCATGTTTGACGTTTCAAATTTAAAATGTTTTGGAATAATGTTTCTATTTGTAGTGGTATGTAAAAATCGTTTTTTGGTGTTTTATGATATTTATATTATTATTGTGTTTTATTGGAATAATGCATGTAGATAGGTGACTCTTATAGGTACCCTTTTTTTTATAAGAGATACCGAATAACTACGTTGTTGTGGCAATTAAACTTAAAGCTAATTATTGCTATTATCAAGTTACTTATATTAATATTAAATTTAATATTCTTCTTTATTAAGTCAAGTTAAAAACATCAAGCCAGTAGTCTTATATAGTTAAGTAAGTCTAGTCAGAATATAAGCGAAGCAATCGAAGAATTTCTTGGTGATTTTGCTGACCAGGATAAAAGTCACTTTATCGGCACCACTTTCCAACACTCTTGCCTATTCACAAACACTTAGATGATAAAGATATGATCCACCATTTTTATGCTCTAAAACACAAATTTTAGGAATAATAATAGATACAACGACGATATTTTGATGACTTTGTCTACCCGCCAAAACTCTTGAAATAACTAGATAGAGTTCAAGTTTGTACTATTATATATTCTGTGGTTCAAGTCTGGAGTTCTTTAAATAACAATGTTAAGTAAAATCTGGAATACATATGCCATAGAAAAATAAAAGTAAATAAACATTACTAACTTTCATATCCCTGACGCGATTATCAATATAATGTCATAATATTTTTTTATAGATTAGGTACTCTATTAGTTACACAACCAAGTGATAGAAGAATAAATTATAATATTTTATACATGAATTAATCTATAAAACATTAGCTGTGATGCAATAAATTATTTAACTAGCACCAGAATTAATTTTTAATTATAATGAATATCTAAAATACATCTTGCAAAATAAATCTCTAATCAATCTTCCGGCCCGGTCTTATTTTATTGTAAATATGTATTTGATAATCAAAATATTTCATCAGATATCTTGTATACAATAGATGAATAAAGTAAGCTAACAAAAATACGGCCCACCACGGTCCCACCATAAGCAGTTTCCGCAATTAACATAATAATGTACAGCTATGCAAAAAAGCTTAGGAAACAAGTTCAATATCCTACTGAATTGAATGAAAAGAAGTACTTAAAACCTACTTACAAATAAATAAAACCTTGTCATTACAAGCTCAAAGCTACTCTTCTGATTTAAAAGAGCAATGCATTGATTAAACAACATTAGAACAGTATACCACATTTCAACCATTCTCAAAGTCATACAAACATTTCTTAGAAATGACGTAATTCTAAGTTTGTTGTCGTTTTCCGTAGAAAGCCGTAAACCATTTGCTTACGAGAGTAATGGACGTGACCGTGTGCTCGCTCACTATGAACTCTATTTAGTTTGGTGTAAATGATGAATTTCGCGAAATAGTGTAAAGATCAGAGCAGGACTTAGAAACTCGAGGCTCTTAGTTTCGACTTATATTTAGTTAAAGACTTGTATGCCGCCTTTATTTAAAATTTAATTCTATTTTTCTCTTAAAATGTTATACGGCTTGTATCCAGCGCTTAAAATACCATGCATTACCAAAAATAGGTACCACTTAAAGAACTTTTGCTTTGCTTGCTGATTGCCAAAATAGATTTCTTTCAATTGCACTTTTGGATGGATTTTATAAGATCATTTGTAAGTTTAAGCGTATATTGTAACGTTGTCAGAAACAAACTGCAAAGTATCATAATTTATATCACTTAATTATTTTTAAATCTTTCCAACCCGGCCCTGGTAAAGCCCAAAGCCTACAGACCACCTGCCAGTTTTGGCTGCACACACACTGAAATAAGCATTTTGAACACAATATACCCTATTTGTTATGTAAATATTGTTTGAGTTGCCATTATTATCTTGTATATGAAGAAAGGTAATAATGCTGGTTAATTTTGTTAGGTCGTCATGAGAAACATTATACAGATGTTCACACGTCTGCGTCTATTTGTTAAGGCAGATTCCAATTCTACTAGATTCGTCGTGTCAACGCAAGCGGTGTGCCATATTTCATACAAATCCCTACATTACAACGCAGCGTACGTATATAGACACGCACTTGGTAACGTCATACCTCTCATAAGAACACGTAACTCTGTTCCTAGGTTTTGAAGTTAAAGGAAAAAAAAACAGACAAATACAACTTTTTTAAACTACGAATCTGCATTGACTTTGGTTAGTTCAACGTGATGTTGACTACATAGTTTTATATGAAACCACTTATAATCACTTGATTTTATGTATATTGGTAAGTTTAACAGTAAGTTTATTCACTAATAATGCAGCTCAACTTGGTAGTAATGTTTAGTTTGATAACTCATAGTAAACGGTTTACAGTTTATACTACAATGTTACAACAACAGTATTACGAACATAACTCTACATCCTATTAATAATACATTATAATAATATATATATTCCCACGGAAGATATTTATTATACTTTTTTTTTTAAATTTTTTCTTCTTATCTATAAAAATCAATTGCTGTTCGTTAATATCACTAAAACTCGAGAAAGGATAGGCCGATTTGGTCAATTTTGGTCTTGAAATATTTTTCGAAGCTAAGGGAAGCTTTAAACGGTGAGAAAAGTGCGTCCAGTGCCCCGCCCCTAGTATGAGTTTTTCTTAACGCAGACGCTAGCGTCTGCGTTAAGAAAAACTCATACTAGGGGCACAGGCGCGGTGCAGAGTTCGCCGGGCCAGCTAGTATGTAATAAAAACTACACATAATTTTTTTTAATATCATAGTTTTTTTTTGTGAGTCAGGGTAAATAAGACTATACTCACACGAAAAATCTTAGTACTTAAACGTTACAAAAACCTTACTAGTCGCCCTTTTATAGTTTAATATTGAGGAAACAATGTGCCTGTGCAATTTCCGGTAGTTCAATGATAGAGTATCAGACACGATCTTTACAACATCACTATAAAACAGAGCAATCATTATCCTAGGTAAGAATTTAAACGTGTGTTAACTTGCATTGCGGTCTTCATCATCACTTCTTGTAGGTGACATGGTCATTCGACCATGCACACTTCGGTGTTTGAGTGCTGCATTTCAGTATGTTTCATTATTCGTCTAACCTTTAGTTTTTTATACAAAATTTTAAGTTCAAGGGTGTGAGAATTTTAGGGTCTTTTTTTGGTTTTAAAACGGAGTAGTTAATTGCATTAATTATTAATAGCCAAACTAATGCGTTGGCCGAGGAAAGTGCCACTCTTCGATCCCGCGTTATACCAATAAGCCTTTAAAACTATGAATATCTAATTAAAAAATAAAATAAAAATTTAACTTGTTTATTTATAACATTTCCAAACTTTTTTGCTTTATATTTAAATAGCTTAAATATCATACGCATTTAAATATTGGAATTTAAATTATATTGTAACTCAGCGATGCGATTGCCTAGTGTAGATCAAAGTAGAGCCGACTCTAGCACCTCCGAAAAAGGTAAGAAATAATTTAGTATTTTTTGTTTCTAACTATGCAGTCAAATTATTTCCATTGAACTTTATACATTCCTTCGATGAATTTGCAATAATTATGCCAAAATAGTTCAACAGTAATGCTTAATCAATTATTGAAACAAATTTTAACCGAAAAACAAGGAATTATCTACAATTTTTCATAAATAACCCGACGAAAAGTTTATTTTATAATTTTAAATAATCTGACACACCTACTTGTATTTATACCCTTATTTCAGAAAAGCAGATTGGTAGCCTGGAAAGGTTTGGGTTCGTATTGTTGGATGAGAGTTTAGTTGAACTTTAGGTGCCACTGTAACTACAATGGTTGGAAATTTAGTTTAAAAAAAAGAAATGTGGCCCATGAGGGGATCGAACCCGCGACCTTCGCGTTATTAGCACGACGCTCTAACCAACTGAGCTAATGGGCCGCTTATATGAAAGGGAGAAATTTAAGTAATATTGTGTAACCATATATCAATTTACTCATATGAAGTAGGTAACTATCTTAAGTCTTTTACGACTTTAAGATATATTTTTTTGATAACTTTTTTTTGTATTATA
This sequence comes from Apomyelois bistriatella, assembly GCA_947044815.1. NCBI lineage: Eukaryota > Metazoa > Arthropoda > Insecta > Lepidoptera > Pyralidae > Apomyelois > Apomyelois bistriatella. Next base: position 5,564,952 of record OX345705.1, read on the forward strand.
CATGTTTAGTATCTATCAATCGCTAGGTTCAGTACACGCGGTTCTTTATATTACTAGTTTAGTTTTCTTTAGTTTTCTATAATCTCTGGTATTAGTATCACATAAGAACTACAACTAAGATAATCTTAGTAGATATAAACATGCTTTTATTTGGAAAAGATTCGTGTAAAGTCATAAGATGATTCAAATATATTGAGGGTAGAAATGAATTGATTAAGTATTTTAAATAATTTAAAGACCAACATACTACAAAAGAAGCTGCATCTCACCATTATCATCCAAGCGTTTTTCGGTCGCTACCCGAACTTTCGACTTTGCAGACCAGGTGGCTTACTAGCATCTCTTAATACCATGCAAGATCCAGTGAGAAATCGAGACAGCGCAATACATGATGTAAGGCGACATCTCCCTTACTCACTACTGGATCTTGCATGGGTTTCAGAGGTGGTAGTAGCCACCCAGTATCTCATTCTATTCCCCAATACGATTAGGCATTTTTTTAAGATGGCGCCTGCATGACGTCGACCCCGCTTGAGAACGCAAACATTTGAAGGAGGTAACTATTTAAAGAATATTTCAAGCTCTGTTTTTCCTTTAGTCGCCTTTTACGAGATCATTGGGTTAAGAGATGTCTATTCTTAGGCTTGATATCTCTTGTTTATCAAAAACATAAAATTATGTAAAGATTCTACACCGAAACTAAATGTATGTCAGACAATGATATGAGTAATTTACGTGGTATATCTTATCACTCAAAAATAGTGGAGAGCGTAGACATAGAAAATATACACTACAGCGTAGAGCAGCTATTTTCAGATGTCGGGTATAAAATTAAATATAGATAACAGTTGGTACAGGGGAAGTATTAGTTAATTTCAGCGACAACGCCATGTGGTAGCGTGGCCGAGCGGTCTAAGGCGCTGGTTTAAGGCACCAGTCTCTTCGGAGGCGTGGGTTCGAATCCCACCGCTGCCAAGTTTTTTTTTAAAGACGATCATTTAGTTATTTGAAGTAAAGAAATAAACATAAATATTTTTTATTTTGTCTTTTAAAAATAAACCTTATAGTTTTCATCAATAACAAACTAGCCAATTAGGTAGACATGATCTCTAACACTGTTATAAACTGTCATTATCAGTTATTATAATTGGATTCTTTATCAGTTGACTTAAAATTCAATATATAATGGGTAGATTAATTACAATTTTATTTTGAGATAGATAGACAAACCTAATTATTTTATTAGGTTTGTCATATATAGGTATCGTCATAGAATTTAGAAACCGCGCGCGGTCTCGGAAATTAAATTATTAATCTATAGTTATCGTGTTAAATTATAAACAGATTCAAAATCCAAGTTTACAAGCTTTTTTTCTGTTCGATTTATATAATTAACTAGCTTTTGCTCGCGGCTTCGCCCCGGTGAACTTCTATCATGCTTTTTCCCTGGATGAAAGGTACCCTATGTCCTTTTCCTGGTTCTAAGCTACCTCGCCACCAATTTCCAGCCAAATCTTTCTTTTATATATTGAAATTGAGAGATTGAAAACAAAATTTTATATAGGTAAGTCACATTTATAACAAGGTTTTTACCCAATTTTTCATTATCATTATCATCCGAACGTTTTTCCCAGTTACATTCTAGACTAACGCTCCTAATATGGCAGCACTAAAATCTATTGTAATACCTAACAATAAGGTGACTGCCGTCTGATTTCCAAAGCCCTGTTTAATTCAGACTATCTAAAAGCATCTGACATAGCGTAACAACTGCCATCTAGCGTTAATTCATGCCTGCCGAAGCACGGAGGAGAAGCTCTATATAAAAATGTCATTATCCACTACCACACCAAGTTATATAAAGTGATAATTTGTATTAAACTATTAAAATATGTACGACTATCGTGTGTCACACAGTAAATTCCTTCGAACAACACGGCTGTACGAAAGCGCCATGTTGCTCTAAGATACATTCCAAAAATATAATATCAAAACTAAAGTTGTCTACTATTGTATTAAAATACTCAATAACGATATAACCTCTCTCATCTCTTAGTTTTAGATGAGACTCGATCTGAATCTCAATAGCCTTAACATGTAATAAGTATTGTGATATGATATCAGTGTCTGTTCATTTAATATACAACCATATTTTATAGGACCACCCGCCAATAATAAAAAAACCTACAGGGCATAATCACAGCAGCAACTCATAAAAATTAAAATTTATTAGAGCTTATCAAAGACAGACGTACATTCTTTATAAAAAAGATTGTAATTTATTGTATTACTAACTATTATTAAATTATTATTGTAAGCAAATCAATATATGATGGATAACGAACGCGACCGTTGAGTACAAATTGCTTCTATTCAAGAAGATATTAAATTTTGACAGCATGATTAAGACATTTATCAACTACGTCCCTAAATCGCAGCAAGAGACCGCTAATTCAAAAGTTTAGGAAATCCTATTGAATCAAACAATTATAACAGAATAAGTCAATCGATAGTGCGGTGCTCCTCGCGCCATCAATCTCACTCAAATTGTAGACTTTTTAATTTGCCGCATGCCTTTGCCATCAATTGAATACCTTATTATGAGTCTGACATACTTACGGGTGTCAATTTTTCTGTACGTACAATGATGTCTGCTTTTAATATCGGTAAATTTTGTATAGTAATGAATAGCAAATTAATAGCATTATTATTATTAGTAAGAAGGTATCTGTATACAAATCTTTTAAGTATTTTCTTAAAGAACGACGATCTATCCGTGGTTAAATAAAGTGAACCAGAATAATAAAGTCATTATAAGCCATAGACTACATTTTCTAGGCCGTGTGGTTAAATTTGATTTGGTGGTGGTTTTGTTTGTTTGGAAACCTGGTAGTAGATCCCTCTAACAGTACCTACCATTCCCATGAAGAGTTGACATCAGATAGGGAAGTCACTGGTCATGTGACAATAATGAATGAAGGGGAGAAACGCTTTGGATGCGACAGGGAACAACACAACCCTGTTAGAAGTACCTAATATAATGGTGTTCCGTGGTAAATATGAAGTTTTAATATTATGGTATGTAGATTTTTTATTAAAAGTGTACTTTTTATAAAAAAAATATAATAAAATAGAGAATGATTTATATTAATTCTCTTTAGTCCACACTTCCAGTCTAAATAAATCTTAAGCAAGAAATTAGGGTAATCAAATAAATTATTAATTACCGTATTGTAAGCTGCCTGATTTCCTACCATCGTAACCGTACCTATGCCTACTATATGGTATAAAGAAATAATTGTTAATATTATTTGTGATGTCAGTTCAATTCAGTGGGTTTGATAAAAAAGAGGAACATAGAGTAATGAATTCCCCCGACTGGAAGGGTCTGGCTACTTTATTCTGTGTTTCAAAGGGTAAATAGTTACTTGCACCTTAGCAAATTACGGAAAATATTAATAAAAGTAATCCAATGCACGTATGATATATATTCTTTAAAATGCAACAGGAGGTTCTCATTTACATGCATCCACTTGTACGGATGAGCTGCACAGGTGCTCTCACTCGCCATTTATCCGTCAATCGCGGCACGAGCGAGTCACCTCGCGTATCGCTCACGTGTTCGCGAAACGATCGAACTTCGAAAACATTCGCGAAGTATGTTCTTGTATTCCAAATTTTAAAAACAAGATTAAGCGCTCCATTTTTATATTTTTTTTTTGAAATTCAAAGTGAATATGGCCAGTATTTTGTAAAGTGACTTTTGTGTTTTTTACACACACACTTTGAAATGCATTGTTTGAGAAATTCGCGCGGTAGCAGCATTAATTTTTAGGTAAGATTTTTTTTTTTTTTTTTGAGACTTTTAACATTGTATCTATCTAAACACACACATTATATACTAAGAAACAAAAAGAAGTAGCCAAATGCCCAATAAATTACTTAATTAACAAACATTAATTTCAATTAGTAACAATAATATATTACTAATCAAAATATTTTGAAGTCCGCCTGTCTGTAAGATTAATTGATAATTAAAGCTACATACAGGACACCACTGATTCATCAATTTACTTACGTTATATATTCGACACTTGAATCTAAAGGAAAGTGAACTTCGATAGAGATTTATTACGATTGCGAAAGTAGTCTTGTCGAAAATACCTATCTCAGGTTTCATTGGATATCATGGTGCAGCTGACTGCATCTCGTGAAAGAAAGAATATAATTAGCCAATCACGCACCACGCTTCTCTAGCCATAGAGAAATTATTTTCTATTTTCAAATGGAGCTGAGAATGATGTTGTGTTTGTACGTCATTCTCATTGTGTAGACATTACAACGATCATTTGTATGCGAATTGAGAAATTAACGCACTGTATGCGTTAAATATAAAGTTTATTTATTTTGGCAAGACTATTCTGTTCTTAATATTATGACTATCCCAACTAATATGATATATTTGAAAATGAGGGTGTTTGTTTGTTACCCATTCTCGCCTTTAAATACTAAACCAATCCTGAAATTTTGCATACACGTAGATAGAAGTATTAAGAAGGACATATGGTATCTTTCATCCCGGAAAAAGCACTATTTTCGAGGGTAGTTTAAGCGGACGAAATATTTTTATAAAAATATTTTTATCGTGTAAAAAGCAAAATAGTACCTTTTGATATTTTAAAAGGTATAAAGTGAGCCAAATAAAAAAGTATTAGTACCTACCATAGTAGTATGCTTTTATATGTGGCTCATTGTACTTGCCTACTTCAAAAGTAGCGCATTCTAAGTGATTGATTGATATGCAAAATTTCGTTTAAATTTTGAGTTATTTATGGATATCATTGCATAAATTATGCAAATTTATACAGCAATAAGTTTTAATATCAATGTTTAGTTATTTGTTTTGCATATAGATTGTCTGTTAATAACGAATATTTTAGAGACTTAAAATAATTTGACGAATCTTTTCTTGCGCAATTCAGGAAGTTATTTGAGCAACTGTTATATAAAACGCAGCTCAGGGAATTTATTATCTATAAAAATATTAAATGTTCATTTGCAATAGGAATAACAAAATATCTAAGACATAAGTAAAATCATTTTAATCTACTTAAAAGTTTTCTTCTTATAATTATGTCTTCTAGAAACCTGTGAACTGCATTTTTTTACAGTTTATTACGAAAGCAGGACGACATTAATAGGCTTAATTAATCACACGTCGATAGTAGCAACTACGTTATTCTGACTTTTTATATGTCGCTCAAAATAAAAGTACGGGAGCTTACTACTTGTTTGCTATGTGCCTCAATAGGCTTGTGTCCATTAAGAATAAATATAATGGATAGGGGTTTATAATGATTAATTATATTATGGAGAAAATAACAAACAATTTTAATTATTAAAAGCGTTAAAGATTAATAATACTTTTTAAAATAAATTTCTTAAAATGAAACCTTTAGTCACGTGACAGTGAACACCAATCAGAAAGCGTTACGTCACGCCGTGCGAAACTCCAATCTTGTCTTTGACGTTTCGAGTATCACTACCGGTTCTTGATAAAATTTTGGTTTTTAACAACTAATATCAAGTTGATACAGTTTTTGCTAATTATAATTTGAAAGAATTAACCATGGAATCTGGATTCAGCAAAGCAGACAGTAATAATTTGCCCAGAATCGATGCCGTTATGCTTGGAATTTTTTTCGCGTCGAACAGTAACTTTTGCTCATCTGAATTTCGCAATGTTTAAACTTCCTTGTAAGTATAAAATATTTATTATAAGCTTAATTGCTATGTGATATTACAGTTCAGTACACAAGAACTTAATGTTGTGACGTACATTTTGCAAGATACTGTTTACTATTTTACTGTTCCCTTCATATGATACTCCATATAATTAGTCATATCATTTGGCAACTAGAATAATAAAAAGAGTATGTTTGTAACATTAATTAGAAAACTAAAATGAAACGTTCACTCCTAAAAGTGAAACAACTTAACCTGAACTCATGTATTTATTATTTAGAAAATAGGGATTCTACAAAACACATCTAGTTTGCTCGAATTAAGTAATAGATTGTATTGTGTGAAATACTTAATCAAAATGATCTTCACAAAAATACATTCTTGAACCTGTTGATAAAGTTTGTTTGTTTGTAATATCTTTATTGCTTTAAAATACATATTAAATAGAACATTATTAAAATCAGAAGACAATGGCGGACTTATCCCAGGAAGGGATCTCTTAGCATAAAGTATGCTCTCTAAAGTATGAGCATCATCTCTTCTTGCAAGTTTTAGCCACTTTTTCCGTATTTCTCCATTGTTTGGAACATATATAAATAACTTGTTTGGCGTTTTTATAGTCGTGCTATCACACTGGGGCACTATACAGTACTTATAATATGAGAAATTTATTTTTAAACGATTAAAACTAGCTATAACGTACGAAGACACGATCGTTCTTTGGTTTGTTTCGCACGGCGTGACGTCATTCAAGACGCCATGACAGTCTTGTGCGTTTTGGAACCAAATTGAAAAATGGTTTTTTAAAACGCGAAATTTATAATGTAAACGCTCGATTAAAAATAAATAAACCTTTTTTTACGATAAAATGCCTAATAAGCTAAAATATTAAGCAGTTATTGAAGTTTTGTCAACTAGCCTATTGATAGAGCCGGCGTTTGAGCCAGAGGCGGGCTCGGTGAGGCAGAAAGCCGCGTACTGTGTGTTTGTAAGTAATACTCCATGGATACTTATTATATGTGTGCCAATTTATCAAAATTGGTTTAGTAACTCTCTTGCAAAGGTAAGAGATATATTTAGACCGCCAAATCTAGGGCTCTCTGGGACTACGATTAAAAAAACATACTTTGAGCTTTGAGACGTAAGTTCAAAATGCAACTATGAAAAACGCTCGGATGATGATAACGAGAAATAGTGAGAAACAGATAGACAGAGTGAGCAATGTGAGTATGGTCGATTGACTATGACACTTACACATAATGATGATGATGATTGACTGGTCCTTAGAACCAGAAACTGTGCCTTATATTTATTCGCTTCTGTTAACATATACTTAAAAAACAAGTACCTCTGTCATCTCTACATTTACAATTACATGCATTTCACTACTTTAAAAATCTTATTGTCTCACTACATATGTATTTACTCATGACTGTTTCCGATAATATTGTTCCGGTGAGTTCCCACAAGCCAGGGCAAGAAGAATTCTCGATAATTAAAGTCTGCATTTAGTATTTTCTAAGTACAGTTAAGGACAGAAGTCGATTGTCTTAATATTTGTGCCAAAGACATTATTCTCGATGTAATTTTGTCAGCTCAAATAGGTATCTATCATTTACCAATACTGAAATTTAGAGCCTATGTTTGGAAACTTTAGTGCAATTTCAAAAGTGTGGCTGAATGAAGTTACAAGTAGATACCCTTTCAGAGTTAAGATATAAGATTCCAAGCACTAGTGACACCGCACCTTATAAGTAATGATTGTAAAGTATTGTTATGGTCTGGTCATTTGTCGAATCGTCTCCAAAAAAGGCCAAATAAATAAATGATAGAATCGAAAGCCCGTTCATTTATGTAGTTTAGTTATTGATAGGGATTTTGTATTGGTCCAGTGTGTCTGCAATGGTTCATAGGTTTTGGAACTTTTGGATATTAAGTATGCTCTATAAATATTGCCGGGTAGCAGAAGTGATCGAAGGTGGCAGCAAATAATATTTTGAATGTATATAAGTTCTTCTTTTGTTTACACATATAGGAAGAACGTTTATGTCTATTGCCTTATTAAACAATTTCTGGTAGAATCCTATGACTACTCTAACGAAATCAAACTATCTTTCATATTGCTGTAGACGGTCAGAGCCATATTAGCCAATTTCTTAAATATTCACAGATATGCCTGATTGCCAATACAACTGAAAAATATAGTATATAATATTTTTTACTCATAACATTTTGCCACAGACTGTACGTAACTAACTAACTATACGCTTGTTCTGGAAGTGAATTATGAAGTATCTAATCAATGATTTATAATTGTGTAAAAAGTGGCATTCAGTAGAATACAATTAAAATTATTTTCTTATCGAATGTATTCGTGTTGTGTAGACTTCAAATTTTGTCTTCTAACTTATTGTGTTAAAGGAAGAATGAATATTTGAGTCTTTACTTATTTATATTTTAATGTATTTATATCATAACTCAAACGATTCATGCGTTACTTATCTAACTAATATAAAGATAGAAATGCGAAAATATATGCAACTAATGTGTAATGTTCTATTAAATTATTCAATGAAAACGCTTTATCAAAACATCACATTTTAAAATTTCTCCTCAGTTTGTTGTTTTGAATAGAAAATAAAGGCAGTAGAAGAGATGCACATGCACAATATTAGAAAAATATGTATATTTTTTAGTTTCTCTTTTGTACTACTCCATTAAAAATATTTATTAAGCATTCCGCAAGTAGGTTACAAACTTATTTATATTTCTTTTGAACATAAACAGTAAAATTTACTATTTGAAATATAACATATAAATGTTATATTTCAAATAGTAAATTTTACTGTTTACAATTAAGCAGAAAGTTTTTTTTAGCTCAAAACTAAAGAGAGAGCTTGTAAAAGTACTCATTCATATCAATTACAAAAGATCCAATTATAACAAACTGTGACACAGATACAGGAACTAATATTCCTAAAAGGTTAAACAATAATAAACTATTTATACCTTTAGGTGGCTAAGGGCCAACAGGAAAAATTACTAGGTATAAAAATACTTATATCTTTTAAATGATCCTTTCAAATCCTGAATGAAATGAAGTTTTCTATAAACATATGGAAATCGAGGATATTATATATTTTATTACATGCATCTTCTTGTACGCCCAGGAAGTTCTCCTTTGCTTTACTTGTTGTTAGAATTACTTAAAAAAATCACAAGACATTATTAAAAACAGTATCAGAGTTTAGCCCATTCAAAATTTTTGGCTTTAATTTAATTTATTTAAAAAAGAGAGAAAGAATCTAGTCGCTCTTTCTTATCTTTTAAGAGAAAACAACAAAACTATGAATATCTTTAACATAAAATAAACTACAGAACTGCTAGCTAGATTATTCAGTGAAAATCTTTCCATACCCCAAAATTTTCATTTCGTTCCTTTCTAGTTAAGTAAAGTTATTTTCTATTGCAGTCTTCCATTTGCAAAGACATACTTAAATTTTTAATATCGCCGACGGCTTATTATAATGAAGTTTTGACCTCCGCCATATAAGGCTTGCTTTTGTAGTAGATACCATTGTAGTATAAGCTTCATTTTAGAACAATAATCGCTAGTAAAATTTTCTAATAATAATAAGCATTTTCTCTAAATATGTCTAATGACGTAGTTTCACTAGATGACTAAATCGGTATGTTTGCGGTAACGCCTTGCAGTACAGAAGGCGGTTACTATGATTTTGTGGCCATTGGCCAGTGTAGCTGGCTAACGGTTCAGCAAGGTGTTCCGATCCCCACTTAGCTACTGTTCCACCTATGAAGCACAATTGACCTGGAAAATCCAACTTTTTCGATATTTGCTTAATGATTGTTGAATTACATATTGGCTAAATTGTTTTAAGTTAATCTTGTACTGTTATCGTTATCTTCTTCTTTTGGTCCTCTCTTAACCATATATTGCTTTTGAGCACAGACATATGTAGGACCTTTATAACGAACGGGAAATTTACTTATAAGTTAGACTTGATGCGATATAACGGAGTTCCGGACAGTCATACCACGGGCCATAGCTACTCATATACAATAAGCAAAGTGACATGTCACAATGGATACTTATTGTAAAATAACCGTACTGTACTTACATATCTATTTAATATTTTGGTGTTAAGAAATAAACGTTATTAATATTTAATTATTTAGAAGGTAGGTAATTAAATTTTCTACTTAGTTTCCATACATAATTTTTCGCCTCACCCATACGATCGTTTAGATCATAAGACAATTTTATATTGCAAAGATACGGTACTTTTTGCCTGACTTTGAATTTCGGTTTTTTAATTTAATGTAGTTACAAAAAGTACATAAAATGTGGTAGCAAATATGCGAATTTAATAAACTATCAATCTGCTAACATTTATAATACCTTGCAATGAATTAACAATCTCAAAATATTAGATGTGCCTATAAACTGTATCATGACAACCTAAAATTCATCCTAATTTCACGCAGCGGAAATAACTATACAACCTCAAACTTATCAAGAAGATTTTTAAGATTTTTTAACTGTGTGTAGTTTTAGTTAATCTTTTGTTCAAATCCGTCATAGATTTAGTATTTTTCTCATTAATCATATGCATAACCATAACAATGTAGTTATTTTTAAATTCCAATCTTTTTCGTTCTGGGCCAGTTACATATCATATTGAGCGTCTCCCATTAATAGACCGCACAATTAAGTGCGCACGCGCCGTTACCTATTATGGCCGATTCGGTAACGGCGGCGTAACAACCGTGGCGGCCATTTTACCTCTACACGCGATATTTTTTAATGGTACCTATCGATCGAAAGCTATAGAGTTTACTGTTGATGTAATTTGTCTGAGATGTATTAGGACCATTTTTTTCTCTGTCTATCCCTTTTTCCTGTTTATGTGGGATCGGGGCTTCTCGTTCATTTTCGCCAGAAGCGTCTACTCACAGAGCTGTTTAATTCACTTACTTTGTAGGTCTCTTTTTCTTTGTTTCTCTATCATATGGCAGAGTAGCTTGTATACTTTGCGTGACTGGCCTTTAATTGATAATATCATAAACTTTCTTCTCTTACCGCTTCTTTTTAAACGAAGTTATCATCTCTCAAATAGTCTTTCTACTTCAATCTATTTCTGATTATGCTATCTAATATTTCTATGTTAAACTTCATATCTTATAAGTAGGTGCTTACCAACTTACTTATAAGTACTTCATATCTTAAGTACCTATGTATGTAAATACCTGAGGTAAATACCAATACACTTCAAATAAGTACAAAATCTGTAAGTAATTTAAATTATTTTTCGTATTCAGCTTAATTTTGCGTCATACACCTTGGTTGCTTTAATTATTTGCTCCCGTAGAAAATTCCTTCTTAAAAGTCGTATGTCTGATGGCGGTATGAAAGGGCTGGTCAATGCTAACCGAAGATACCAACCAATACAATTTTATAGCGAGAGAGGAACTCAAGACCTAAGAAATTCAATGCACAAGAACCACATAGTACCTAAATGCCAAGTGGCAATCGTAAACTTATAATAACAGTTTTCTTTCTGATGGAATTTAGTTTAGACTGGCAGAGGCTGACGTATTTTTAAAAAGTACTTCAAAATAAAACGAATAAATATCTCCTTTCTCGGGAGATTTTAAACAAAGCCATGAACAGCGTTGCTCAGTAACGGATCATTTCCCAGTCATCCATGAAGCAAGAATTTTAATCACCATTCTAACTCATGCACGCGCGTTTCCGTCGTTTAGACATATTTGTCTCGTCATAAAAATATGTTTTGTTTATCCGTTGGCTACAATATATCTACAGTGGCTGTAACTCAGATCACATTGATGTGATCTGAGGGCTGTAACCAACTAAAAATGAATATACTATTAGTCTGTTTTCGGGGAAAGGTCATAAAAATAAATAAAAATAAAATTCATTTATTTCGGACCTTGTCCATATATTGTTAGTAAAGAATATAAGAATAGTAAGTTTCTATATTAAAAAAAAAAAACATAAAATGTAAGTAATTTAAATTAAACTTGTTCTGTTGTACAACTAGTGAGATGACCAAAAACATTTTAAATTCTGTTTTTATTTATTATTCAAAAAGTAAAAGATTTTTATTTGGCTTTGATTTGTTTTCAAGCAATCTCATAGTGGACAAGAATAAGGTGTTGGGGCAGTCTAAAAAAAAAATATTGTTATATTATGTGAAAGAAGTTTATGCACTGCAGCAAGGAGATTCTAGCGTTTCTATACATTATATTTATATCACTATAAAAAAAAAATCTTTTGCCAAGCTCGTATATTTAAGAGGAATTCAATTAAATTTAAAGAGGTGACTTCTTAATTTTATTGCCTTCTGTCTTTTTGTGTTCTGAATTTTCTGTCACTCGGTCAAGGTGATCATGAAAATCTAAATGCTCAAATTAAGATGAAGACGGTCTTTAAATATACAAATAATCTTTATTTTAATAAACCAATTCCCGTTCTAATTTCAAGGCGATTTCTGTATAGAATAATGTCAATGTTTCGGCTCTTGTAGGAGGAACTAGAAATTGTATAAGTCGTATATGAATGCCAAAAACATACTTATATGTAAAAAACAATTTTGATTCAAAAGAAGAGATGTGTAAAAATATTATTATGACTTATGTAGATACTATATGATTGAATTTATCCGTGGATTTTTTTAAGAACTTTTTTTTATATTCATAGGTCAAAGAACCACTTTACCTCAATCGTTTTCATAAATGAGCTCACAATTTTATAAAAGAAAAATTAATGCAAAAAATATGTACGTACAGTTAATTTTTTTTCCATACATAATTGCAAAAAATAATGGGCCGTAGCGAAATGGTCAAAAAAGTATTCAAGTAATAGCTACACGATTGTGAAATTAGCTTAGCCTTATGTGAAAAATTTCAAGTAAGCTCGTGAATATTCGACTAGTCGAAGGAACACGCTCTAGTTATAAGTAATACAGGCCACAATGTTATTAATGCAGGTGGCGAAAATTGGAACCAAAGAAAACACTTAGTCATCGTAATGAGAGGACAATATTGTATGACCACTAGCGCCACCGTTAGCTAGAAAAAAACGACTTAAGTCGTTTTATGTGTTTAGACATCACGACGATGCCTACTGGTTGAATACAAATGGGAAATTAATTTGTCGAGAAATACAATGATCGCCTCGTCGGGTTTTCAATTTATTATATCATTAGTTTTGTTCAACCCGATTTTTTTTAAACAGCCTAATTCTTTTTTTTTATACTTGGTCATTGGACAAAAATGAAATCGACTATTTGAGTTACGGTAAAGTGAAAAAATGAAAATTTTCTTTTCGGTCGAATCGTACCACGAAGTACCACACAAATAAACACCATTTAATCTACAGGGTTCTTTCCATAAACCCCAACACTTAACATTTTGTGTTAATTGATTGCAAAAAAAAGATGATATCATAAGAATTTGGGTAAATATGTCCATCAGCTTTCAACTTCAGAAAAACAAAACTTACTATTTTTCTTTGCGCCTTAGAAAGCCTGACCAAAATACCAATAATAAAATATGCAATGAAATTACTCGATAAACTGATATCGCTGATACACATTACCAAATAGCTGAAGTCGCTCTCGTGAGTGACGGACATACCAATATCACAAATTATTGAAATAACAGAAAAAAACGTATCGAGTGTGTGCTTGCGCATATATACCTATCTTCATCCTCATCTCCAGATACCTTAGAGTAGCAGCAGATAGTGTTGAGAAACGTGGTGAACTTCTCAAGTCTGTGGTTCATGTTAGATTATTAGTTTATTTCCAGCTCTTAGTAACTGATAACCTTGCCAAGTTATCGGTTAGAATTTAAACATATTATACGTAACTATAGGATGGTAAATACTAAATTTAAAAAATGGCATAAATAAAGACAATTAATTAAAGAAATACCCGGACCGATGAGTTTTGACGAATTAAAAGTTCTGTAATTACTTTATTTTTATGTCAATGTATAAATATCTTATCGTTTGGGTGATTTGGATCGTGAATGAGAGGATGTATGTGGAATACTGAGGTCTAGTGGCATGTGGCATGGCAGATATTATTATTAAATCGTTTTACAGTCTTGAGACTCCGTCTTCCCAGGCGTAAAGAATAAATGCGTATCGTACGTCAGAGGCCGAGAGACGGTTCGAAGAACTCTGACTCCAGGGCGTGTATGGTCGATTGACCGTGACATTTTTAAGTGAATATTGCCAATCTCTTATTTGTTTTTATCATAGATATGTTCTCTTTTCTATAAATAAATTTAGATAAATCAGGTACGGTCGTAAATCAATACATGTAATAAAACTGTAGCCGAACCGAATTTATACATTGCAAGAGATTGCAAATTTTTTGAAAATTTTTCCTTTACTCAATAATTATAAGAAATAGTACTAAATAAAAGTGTGTAATGTTTCGTAATGCAAAAGGGAAATTGTAAGGAGATCTTCATGGAATACAAACCAATACGTTTTATTGGACCTGTCCATGTAATCGCTTTTAAATTACACGTAATACTTACATTTCAAACAAATCGCGCGACTATCCAACATTATTCAGAAATCTGTGAGAATTTCTAAACAAGATGTTGAGACTATAATTGTGGGTTTGGAGATAGTCTATGTAATGAATAAATCATGATATACTTACTCATACTGAAATCATTTCTATTTTCGTTTTCATTAAGTTACGTACATTACACCTTTGATTATAAGTATAATATATTTATTACTAGCTGTTACCGCGGTTTCACCCGCTCTGGTATGTATGTACCTATGCATATAACCTTCTTCAAGGACCAGGCTATCCTCTGCAGAAAGAGTTTTTGAAATCCGACCAGTGGATTAGTGGATCTTAAGTTATAAGCGTGTTATAAAAGTTAGTTAGTTCGTTTATTGTTACAAACAAACAAACCAACTCTTGAGCTTTAAAGTATAGATATCGATGATAGGACAATACAATTGAATTATAACCATCATCAAAACTTATAGTTACCAATAGAGTTAAAGTTCTGCTTTTGGAGTGAACTCTAATCAGCTTATTAAATAACGAACTTAAATAATAAAAAGAAAAACAAGCATACACAGTAGATATTTCTTTTGCTACCAAATTTTATTAAAAACTATTAAAAAGATAAGCAAAACATGGTGACATATTTAAAAAAGTCGCTGGTTTTCGATTTAAAGTGAAAATTATAACTTTCGTAAAACTACAAAACATACATTTTGTAGTTCAAATTTGTGTATCAGTTGACTATTATTATTTATTTACGAAACGAGATTAGGATTAAACAAAAACCTAGATATTTAAACCCTCAGCTACCGGAATGAACAATAGAACCCATAATAACCGGCAACCGGTTACCGCTTGGGTACTAAGGCGTAATAATTATTAATAATTAGGCTAAAATTAATAAGAAATCATAACACACAATATTAATGTGTAAGCAAACAGAGTACTTTCAATTATATTCGTAGCGTGACTGCGACACGGCACTTGACCGAAGCGTGCACGCCCGGGTGCGCACACTAGGCCCTGAGCTGACTTATTACATAATATTAGCCACGATACGTTGCCCTTCGTCAACTGCGGTTATGGTATTACAAGTCTAGTTTGTTTTCTGTTTTATTAGCACTCATTCTATCTGCACTCATACTGACTCTTTGAACACTAGCCAAACTGAAAGAGAGTGAAATTACAGAGTACTGTGCCGAAACATTTCAAGCCGGAAGTTAGCAGCGCGCTAGTGACACTGTCAAGGGGCACAAACGTAAATAGGCTACTTATATACGATGCCCGCGCGGTCATATTACGCATGCCGTAATCGTTTTATTAAAAAAACAGACTTAGGGTCGATTTCACCAAATAAGAGTAAATTTTACTCGAGAGTATACGAGCAGTTACCCCTAGGATAACATATTTTTACGTTTCACCATAGACTTGATCCAAGAATAAACGATTATGCTGGAGTGAATCTCTACTCCGCCAATTTTCAACGAACAGCGAGCTTTACTAAGGATAAGTTCAATATGGCGTCCAAGTGTCATTGTTTCAACAGCTGATTCTCTGGCGCGCTGACATAAAAAAAAATATTAGGTATAATATTCATATATTTTACCCATAGATTAAAAATAATTGCGTCACAGGATGTCAACCCGTCTCTATAGTTCCTAAGCTTTATACGTCTACTTTTTAAGTTATTAGCCAATCTCTATTATATTAACTGGACATACACAAACCCTCATATTATGGAACAAATACTACCTACTTGCAAAAAAAAAGTCGTGCAGTATTTGAGTAAAAAATAAATTGTTTGAAAATGTAAAAAATAGTTGCCACTGCCATTTAAAGTAGGTTACATCGTAATCTATGCAAGTATAATTAATTAAATTCCGATTCATACATTTTACATATTACCGAATGTGGACCATTGGTTTCGTAACCGATAGATATGTGATATACCTACTTAATTAAAAACCGGTAGATAAGGAACGTTTTTGGATAATCATTAATAAATTAGCAAGGTAATTAACTGATGCAGGTTTTTTCTAATACCTACCTTTATAAGCTTTGACTTTTGTACAGTAGTATAATAACTTTACTAAGTTACACAATTTTTTTTTTGTTTAAACTATTTATACCCCAAAATAACAACTTCAATTAAAGTTTCGTCAGTCAAGGAGCCTACTGGCTGACGGACTAGGCCCTGGCGACAGCTTTAGCATTAGAACTGGGAGGTCAGAGGGTAATGTAGGTGTTAAGGTACCTATTGATAATGTTTACTAAAAGAGAAAGGTTCAAATCACTACATAGTATAAAACAAAGTCGCTTTCTCTGTCCCTATGTGCCTTTGTATGCTTAAATCTTTAAAACTACGCAACGGATTTTGATGCGGTTTTTTTAATAGATAGAGTGATTCAAGAGGAAGGTTATTATGCCCATGCGAAGCCGGGGCGGGTCGCTAGTATAGAAAAAACAAGAACGATGACATCGCCCATTAATTATCTTTAATGGTTCAAAATTAAGGAGGATGGGCAAAACTTTTTTACAGTGTGCGACGACGGCGTTTTTCACCCCGTACCTATTCAACAGATATCTAATTAAAATAGTCATACAAAAAAGTGGTGTCGTTAGAACAAAAGAATGTGGGAAGATCACATGACGTAGTCCCAGAACAAACGTGTTTATTGACTCACAATACAGAGTAGAGGCATGTTAACGATCTCCTAATCAAACATTGTAAACCACGGTAATTGCGCTTTCATGTTGAACTAAATAGCCTACCTACCACTCCTGTTAACTTCAACTTATTAAAAATACCGCTCATTTTGAATATTTACTGTTCGTGGTGGTCCGACATTTAGAGGCCTATGTTAGCCCATGCAACTACTCTCCGAAAATTGGATTTCGAATTCTCTTAAATTAATGTTTTTTAACCATTGTAAAAAATACGATATGGTTTAACATTTTATATGCAATTCTTGTTTTTTATTTTTTCAAAATAACCACTTTTCTTTATTGTAGCTAAAAAAAACAATAATTTTTACTTTTACTATAGAGTACAAAGTAACAAATAAGTAAACAATGCTGGTTTGAACTGTTTAATACACTGTAGTTCAACTAATAGTACGAGTATATACGTAGTTTATCTCACCTTAAGGTTACTACACAAATAATGTATGCGCTTTGCGCAGTTCATTCACTTAAAAGAGCAATTATTGTGAAGATAAACGAGTTGCTTGATTTAATTTTTTCCAATTCTTTATGAGCATGACCATAAAGGTTGTTTTTGAGTAAGTGGTTCTGGTAATCATGTGCGCTATGGTAGGATGGGCGGCACTGGAGCGTAAGATATAACTGCCCAGAGGTAGTTCACGTGGCGAATTAAGCTTTCTTCCTGGTTTTTACCGGAAATGTAAGAAATTATAACTTTTTTATAATTTAAATTAGTTTATTTGCAATTTTCTAATGATCAAATGACTTATGAGGTAATGTGTAATGAACTAAACTGTTAAAAAATTCTAGTAGGTCATATTTTTAATAAGAGTTATAATCTAGCACATAAAGCAAATTTCCCACTGTTGGTACTAACTTATCGTCTTCATACTAGTTTCAGTAAAAAAAATCTAAAATTCTTCTCTACAGCATTTTAAAATATAATTATGTTAATAAAAGGGAAAAAAAACTCTTAATTATAATTACAAATATTTAAGTTTCCTAAAATAATACGAAGATCTTAAGATTTTGTAAAATTTTGAAGGATTCCACGGTTTCCTACCGATTATTTTCCTTCACTCGTAAATATTCATTTTACATTAAGATGTTCCCATACTTAGGTAAATTTCAAAAACCGCAGTTGACCGTCTTTGGATGAGTAATAATATGGTTAATTGTGGTTGTTGTGTGTAACTAGTAAGTAATAAGATATGAGAATTATGCCATTCCTCTAAGGTCAAACAATTTTCTTTAAGGACTATTTGTACTTAAATAACTTCTAAGTTTAAAGTACAAATTCATTATGTTATTTTTAAATATCATTGGACAGCCACTTTTCTTCTATTTAAAGAATATCTAGAAGGGATTGTTTATTAGAAAAATGCCTTTTTAAGCCTTAAGCTGCATCTAAGCCCGTTAATCTTATAAAAAGAGTGGAAGTAGCAGCAAATTGCCTATTTAGAGAAAATCTCATATTTATACTATCATTTTAAGTGGTCTGCGATTTGCTCGCAATATGTTTTTCGAAGCCGACCCTGATTGACTCTACCATGAATTGCATAATATTTTGAATATGAATTGCATGTTTATTTCCATATTTTCCTCTTTCCATAAGAACAATTAATTCCGCCTTAATTATTAGACGCATAGGCAGTGCCTAACTACCTAAGTAATTACAATTTAACCACTATCCCTAAAACCATAAAATACTAAGTTCCTACCCTATTTATACCCCTGCATTTTATTTCTGATGATTACTGACCATCATCATATCGACGTAGTAAATCTGAAACCGCTACGCTACAAAACATTTATAGGACAGATAAACACATCGTTAAAATGTATGTGCCAACAATACATTTAGTGAAGTATGATGGCATAGCGAACATGGGGATATTTTCTATGTACTTAATATAAGTTTTTTTTCTGTGATGATTAATTTAATTTAGTTGGCAAAGTATGTTAATGTAGACATAAAAAATATAGCTGATATAACTTTTATGAATAGCTTTAATTTAAATAGCAGACTGAATGTCTGAACTTAAAAACACTATTACTTAATTCTTGCATAAGAAATACATTGTTTAAAATATTTACATGCAATAATGTTAAGTACGACTTTTACTATAATATTTTAATATGTGGCTCCACACATAAAATTTTTTCTTAGCTTTATTTCTGCACCTAATATTCATAGTTATTTTGTGTCTAGAGCGTCTAATGAGACGAGCGTTAATTTAAATAAAGTCATTCTTTACAATGTACCGTCTCAAGTACAGACAGACGGACGGTGTAACTGTACTGAAGTGGGCGGGTCGGTACGCCTATCAATTGATAGATTGATTTGATTTTTACCGTGTTATAAATTAAGTACAGCATGTTTGACGCACGCACGATTGGAAAATTAAACGATCTTGTTTTCCGACTCACTTATCCTTCTAGATTGGTCTAATTATTATTATTATTTTTACGAGGTCAGATAGAAGCTAAAGTCTATTCTATGACAAAGTTTAGGAATATATATGAATCCTGTTGATTAAATATGATTTTCTTATTTCTAGGTCACAGTCATTTCAATGCAGCAATGAAATTATAAGGTAAGTTAGCAACCCACAATATTTTTTATCGTTATCAGAGTTATTATCTCTATATAGCTTAAGAATATCTACATTATTTTATTGCTCTTATATATAAATAAAAAAACAAATGAATAAAGATAAAAGTTTTCAATAAAATGCATACAGGCCCATTAGCTCAGTTGGTTAGAGCGTCGTGCTAATAACGCGAAGGTCGCGGGTTCGATCCCCTCATGGGCCATTATAATTTTTTACTATTTCTTAAAAAGCCAACAATAATGTCCTCTTTTATTCAATCCATTCATAAATTCAAAAATAATTGACTTCTACTCTTTCTAAAAGCGAGCAGCTCTTCAATTCAAGAAACACTTAAATTATGAATATTATTTTTGCGTTATTATTAGCAATTGAAATAAGGCTAAGTCACTTCGCTTCAATCTAAATCCGAGTAGCCTAGTGTAGGAATGTCATCTTGTTACTGTTACCTAATGCCATTATGAGATGCAATATTATGCACCCGACAATGCCTAACGCAATGATTGATTGCGGCGCGTGCATTGACAAGAATGCACTTATATGACGTATATATGTACATAAGTTGACTTTATATTGGTTAAGAAAATGAGTCGAGTACGACTGGCATGCTATTTATATCGCGTACCGAAAATAGTTTAAAAAGTTTTGTTTTTGAAGGAATGTTATCAGTAGTGATTGACCACGTCTGCACTCTGTATCTACCTATATATTATCTCTAAGGATATGACATTCCTGATCGCTTGATTACTTTTGCGAATATAAAAAAAAACTATAAGTATATACAATAACACACAAAAGGTAAAACTGTATAAAACAGCAGCATCAAATTGAGTTAAGTATCGTCATTTTGTTAAACTTAACATTATAACCAAAAATCAATGTGCTTTCTGTACAATAAAGATTTTACCTGATTTTACATAAGTACATTCAACCTTAACTATCTCAATCTGAATAATATTTTATAACGCATTGAACTTGAGGGCTGGTACGTGGAATGACAGTAATTAGGGTCTGACTAGATAAGATTCCTGGGTAACCTGTTGTTTTAGTACGAAGTATACCTCTAGTTAAGTATTATTTTTTTACTCAGCTACGGCGAAGCCAAAAGAAAAGGTAATTATTTTGGCAGTCTATGTATGAATGTATCTTCCTTACCTTTCCGTACCTTGGTTCATAATAGAAACATAGTATAACTTATGTATATAATAATAAAAAAACCGGTCAAGTGCGAGTTGAACTCGCGTGGAGAGGGTCCCGAACAATGCCAATGTCAGTTTTTATTTTCTATTGTGGTATGTTAACTAAGTAATACTTAAAAGATTACATTTATGTAAAAATAGATACTTATTGATCGAGTTTATATTGAAAACGACTAATTGTAAAAGTAAGTCAAAATAGAATAACACTTATATTAGGTTGTTCAATTGATTTGTTTTAGAAAAGGCGTGTTATTTTTTTTTATACTTATTTCATTTTCAGAGATTTTACATACCATAATATCTTACTTAGGCATTGTTCTCGTTTGTCTATGTGGGACAATTCATAAATTTCGATTGTTCTTTACATTATTTTTCTTTTATACATAGTCATCTGATATCAATTATATCTACTACGGGTCAGGGCGTAACCTGGATGCGCTAACGGCCAAGCCATAAAGTCCGTTTCATCAGAAACTCCATTAATTTCATATCAATATACGTTATATGTTCATTAACACTATTTTATAGTATAGTTGATACGGTAATGTATTATAGGAAGATATTTTGAATGGGCAAGTACATGTAGTGTTTTATTCAAGAGATACTAAATAAAGAGTAAACTTAATTAAAAAAGGACCCTAAGGCTCGACGCACTTCTTTGAATTTAGGACTTCAAGCACAAGATAAGTAACTAAGTATTACTTGCTTTGCTTGGCTTTTGGGAAATATAGTATTGCCGCCACTAAGTATACGAGTACCTTTTTTGCCTCGACTTGTTCTTTCTTGCCCTAAATTTGTAAATAATATTAAATATAAATGGACTGGATAATTTTATTGATTGGAAGTTTTAATTTGTTGCCTTATTTAATCTATTATTTTAACAGGGTACGCAAGGTCGGTTTACCTTGCAAACGTGAAATATCACCAAGCGACCATTTTCAATTACTTGATAAGTAGGAATAAGTAATAACACATACTGAGTTTCACGTTCTGAGGAACCAACCTCTTTAACTATTAATTAGTCAGAAGCGAATGACATAGGTAAATGCTCAAGGAAAACCTACGTGACAAGGCAGGTTTCACATTACTACTAACTTTAAAAAGTTTATCTTTAAGATTATATTTGTTTGAATTCTTCTTCTCTGTCGTTTCCTCATGACTAAGGGGATGTAACTATCACGGTTAACACCTGCCACAATCTTCCTTCAGGCGGTCCTGTCCTGGGCTAGGTGAATTTGTTTGAATTGGCTACAATAGTCTCTTTTGGTCGGATTTGATATAGTTATGTGTTCAAGTGAACAAAGGTATTTCTGCTGCGAGTGCTGACCCTAAGCACAAAGTGACTGATTTATTGGGCATGACACGCAAAAATATTGGCGCTCTGGTGTTACACAAATAATTTTCACCTCTGCATTTAACAAAAGTATGAAAAAACTAGACAATTTTTTACAAATGTTGAATTATGGCTAACAACTCTCAGTAATTTTCCCTCTTAGTACAATTTATTAAGAACTGATTAAGTTTAATCTACTGAACACCTTTTTACTAATGAGAACTGGGTAACAAACAATGTATACGCTAATTTAGGAAGTGTTTTCTTAGTCATATTACGTCTAGCATATAAACCATTAATGACCATCATAAACCTTACGAAGAAGGTCCATCAAAGTATTAAACCCTAAAATGTTACGGGTGCAAGTAGATTTTAAACACATTTAAGTATTATTAATTAGCTGTTAGATTTTAGTATCGGTATACTAAAATCTAGTCTCATCTTTCCTTCAGGAATCAATATGATTATATAAACATTTGGCTTTATAATATTAGTGAGAAAAACTAAGATTTATATACTACACATGCATGGATATAAAAGAAGACAATTTTCTTTTCAAATAGTGTAATGTTTTACACACTATTTAACTATAGCGCTGGTTCAATTTCCAGCCGGGAAAAGATTTTTAAACAGTTGTGTCTGCAGACATAATTTTTGAATTTATTGTTAAGTACAAAATTTTTTTTAATCGCTAAGTACGATAGGGCGCATCCACAATGGTCTGCAATGATAACTTTTAATCTTACGTATCCCAATTGAAAGTGAGAAAGGGCGATCTATATGAGTATTTTTAAATTATATATAAAGGTTTTAATGATAGAAGAGAAGTTTGTATATGTTCGTTGTCGTGATATACTTAAATTAAATGAATTTTATATTTTCCACACCAATAAGAATAATCTTTATCACAGTAAATATGATATACGAATGCACATGATACGCAAATACCTTTGGCATTTCATCAAAAATAACTTTAAATCTGTTATAATACATTAAAAAAACATGTGCTAAACTAATCATTTTGAGAACTGATATCATGGCATCCGCAGAAGACTAGCGTCGTGGTCCACGCCACGACATTATGCTAAGCGGAATCCATTTACATTTTAATTGTTTTTGTTTTGTATCAAATAGACATTTTCTTCTTCTTTCTTTCTTGTTATATTTTGACTAGATCACAAAAAATATCTGAACACAGGAATTCCGATTTCAACAAGACTTTACAACATCGCCAGTGAAGCTGACCGCAAATGGTGTGGCATTATTATAGATCATGCTTGGCACGCGAACATTGTCATACGCAACGCAACTTAGTATGGTAGCAATCTGTGGTATGTGGCTTTTTGCACCATTTGTACGATAGCCAATAATTGACAACCTCCATGGCGTAATGGTTAACATGCCTGACCGCTACTCAGGAGGTGGGTTCGATCCCCAGCCATGATAAAAATGATCTTTTTCTGATTGACCTGGGTCTTGGATGTTTATCTAAGTATATAATGTATTTGTTATAAAATATAGTATCGTTGAGTTAGTATACCATAACAAAGTCTCGAACTTACTTTGGGGCTAACTCAATCTGTGTGATTTGTCCCTATATATATATTTATTTATTTATTGACTGTGAGGCAGCCCTGTCCTATCTTACTCATAGGAAATGACTACGTCGCTAAAGCAACGCTATTATTAGGGCTAGCTGCATCCGGGCATGTTTGAAGGAATGCTTATTTGTACTGCAAGTCTTGAGACACATTCTAATTGTAGCTAATATTTTCTAGTATTTTTGTAATTAGCGGTTATATAAGTAGTCTCAATTTTACATAATTAAGTTCTCTAGTAATACTGTAGGTACCTATAAAACTTAAAAACTTGCGAATAAATCGTTTTGGACGTCATTTCATTCTTGACGTACACATTTATCGGATGATTAGACGCACAACAATTCAAGAAGGGCGACGATTTATCTTCGGATTATTAACCCATGTAACATAAAAAAATAAAGAAAATTTCTGCGTTTCAAATAAATATTTTATATACAAAACCATAAAATTGAGGCAATGCAAAAGACGACTTAATTTTAGTAAGAGAAATATGTATGTAGAGTCTCATGAGAGAACTCATGAGTTTTCCATACCTTTATTTTGTTACTATCTGCATGCTATCTGCTAGAGGCTTTATAAAGCACCTATAATACGAATTTCCATTGAAAAGACTTTTTACAGACTTAATTATATTTAATTTCTTAAATTAATGATAGATGCATTATTTTTATATATTTAATAAATAAATAAATATTTAAGTAAGTAAAACACTTAATAGTTTAAAATTACATTTCGAAACGATTGAATATTTTTTAAATATTACTCAATCAGCTTCGAAAATTAATCTCTGAGGAGAAGATCATATTTCTAATCCAACAATAGGAAATAAAGACTTCACAATATGCCTCCGGTAACAGGGCAAATATTTGGAATTGTTGGACAAATATTGGCTAAGGTTTGGGTGTCATGGTGTCTATCGAACGGATCCCAAGATGTTTGATATGTTAGTTTAGCAATATCAAGCCTTAGTTTGAAATGGTTGGAAAGACAACAATTAAAAAATATTATGGTATAATACCATCACAAATATATCAACCTATTTCAACCGACGAAAAAAACGGAGGAGGTTCTTAAGTCGAAGCGTATATTTTTTTATGTATGATCACGCATATAACGTAACTAATCAAAAGAAATAATAAAAAGATGTTACAATTTAACTTAAACACCTGATTATAGATGTGCGAATATGTGATGCATATACCTTTCTAAATTATCTTTGAGCTAAACTCATTTTATATTAGAAATGCGAAAAATCGTTAATGTGGGAATCCATACTATCCATACTAATATTATAAATGCGAAAGTCTGTCTGTCTGTCTGTCTGTCACCTCTTCACGGCTAAACTGCTAAACCGATTGTGATGAAATTTGGTAGGGATGTAGTTAAAGACCTGAGGTCAAACATAGGCTACTTTAAGGCGCGATATAACCGAGTCCCACGCGCGGCGAAGACGCGGGGAACAGCTATTAGTCACATAAATCTAAAACTATTTTTACGAAAATTATTTAGACAGATAAAACCTTGCGGAAGGATATTAATTTTCATCGTTCCGCGATATAACTGAACCCTAAGCAAGCAGGTGAAGCTGTGGCAGTAACTAGTGAAATATAAGGAATCTTTTTCCTCATGAATTTGCAACGAAAAAACCAATCATAAAAAAAAATCTCACCAACTCCATATAGGATTTAAAAGTATACTTAACTTCTGAATAGGTACAATAGATAAGTAGATATTATTCCACAATCATAAAGCATAGTGCTCTCGAACGTCTACCGAATAATGGTATTAATGCATCTTTGATTAGGTATTAAAATGATAAATCGAATTTATGTCATTAAAAATCCAAAGAGCATAGTTTACATTGATCAAATATTTGGGCAAGTGGGCGAGTCAAATGGCCAATGAATATAATAAGAAAAAGGTAGGTAAGTAAGTATTTCTTTAAAAAATATTATTGAAATCAAAATTATTCTTATTTAAAAAGTTAAATATAAATTTGTATCCTAAGCTACATTGCTTTGAAATCCGGGGTCAAATAAACACATGTTTTACTCTTGTCTTATACTCTCCAAGAAGAAACTACTTAAATCCTAATATTTTTCAGATAGCATTATATATTATGACCGATATTGGATCTGACGTCAACCTTCCATTTTTACTATTTATAATAAATAAATTGTATAGGTAGTAAATTAACACTGACAATACCAACTCGTTACCCAACCTGTAAAATAATTCGCCAAGTCTGAACTTTGTCTTATAATAAATACTTACATAGATACATGTTTTTGCTATATTTTCAATCGGATATTCATACTCACAAGTAATTGAAGTGGATTCTTGTATGGCGTTCATTGATTAATGACATTTTCTTGTACGAGTACGGAGATTACTATTTGATGCCCTCACCACACTAAAAATGGAAGCCAAGTACCTTCCCTTATTAGTAGCTTACAATAGCTGTACCCGTGACTTCAGTAATTTAGTATTTATTTAGGTAGCAGAAAATAGTAGTAAATAGCATAACATACTTGATGTAATAGGGATACAAAAATATCTCAGGATAGGATAGGTTATAAGAAAAGAACTAGATCTTTTTTTATAACTCCATAGACAATGTTTTTCTTCTATGTATGTAAATTGTCCCCAAAAAAATTTTTTCTGTTCTTTAGAATGCTTTTTTTTATTTATCATAATCGTTTTTTCGAAATCGTTTAAGTTTAAGGTTTAAAAAATAAATACCTACTTACGTATTTTTTTTTTATTTCTGGTCTCATTTGTAACCCTGATAATAAAAATTAAAGCGAAAGGGCCATCGGATTCCGCGAAATCGCAAAAGGATTCAATTCACATAAAAATCATTATCGATTATTTTATTTTTCAATACTTTTAATACGTGTTGAATGTCCAACTCGCCGGAGCATTATTGCCATATTATCCCATCTTATACGAATTCCTTTCTCGCGTCACGTGTACAGAATTGTCCGAGAACGTCGATTGGCATTACTCTCGACAGAATAAAGCAATTACAGGTGGAAAACTTGAAAAACTTAGTTTTTTTTACTATTTTAGAACATTACTATTACCTATTTTAAAACATATCAAGAAATCCTAGCATGATTGCTTAAAAATATATTTCTTTTAATTAGGTCTTTTTTAGAACGTCGTATAAAAAAAAACAAAAATTCCCATGGAAAATGATTTCTTCATAATATGTACTTAATGTACGGTACAATTGTCGAAATTACATTTCACGCATATCCACATATTTTTATAAAGTTAATTGCACTGGAATATCACTGGGAAATCGAAATGTCTAGTTTAAATACATTTTGAACTACCGCCAATAGTATGATATTAAGTGGTGTTCCAACTTGAGGTCTCTCTCCTGTTCTCTCTATATTTATTGATAGCGTGGCGATTAGGCCAGCTGTCCACTGTGATTGCCGGCTCGTGTGACAGTGGGGAATTGCCTTAAATTGCCAGTGGATGCAATCTGGCATGCCATATGCCAGGCTACTGCTACGGTTTTTCGAGTAAACCTCTAATTTGCTTTGTGGAATGAGAGCTATTTGTTTTTATCTATTTTTCTATGGGTAACCGTTGACCAAATGAAATATTTTTACCAAATAGTAATGATTTTATCACATACAATTGTATATATAGAATAGATTTAATAACTTTCCTATGCAATGGATAAAATAAAAGATTTATTTTAATGTTAGCCTTGTCGCTGTTTACACTGGTAATGATGAGGTTGCATTACGAGTATTATGTTAAACATTTTTATTTATATGAAATTAATCATATCATGAAATTTAATTAGAGTAGAGTAATTTCAGTAACTTTCTGTGAAAAACTATTGACAGACAAATATTTAACTTAACGTTAATAATAATAAAAAACTCTCTCAAAGTTATTATACCCTAATTTTTTTATTCATAATAAAAAAAAACTATTGAGCAATTTGGATAACATTAAAACTATCCAACAGTTGTACTTAAGCATAACACAAGC
This sequence comes from Apomyelois bistriatella, assembly GCA_947044815.1. Taxonomy (NCBI): domain Eukaryota; kingdom Metazoa; phylum Arthropoda; class Insecta; order Lepidoptera; family Pyralidae; genus Apomyelois; species Apomyelois bistriatella. The sequence goes on from OX345705.1 coordinate 5,592,747, forward strand.
AAATAAGTTTTATTAGGTAAGAAGACATTTTACTTTATTGAATATGTCATTTACTCGTCAAGAAGCGATTCCTATAATATGAACAGTATGAACACGCATTTTTTGTTTATCGGCATACTCATTAAATCAACACATCCAAATGAATTCGAAAAGCCATTGTTATTTTTTTCTTCATAATAATTTGTTGTAACTGTGAAGATGAAAGCGACAATAAGCGAAATCCGACAAGCTCATTAAATATCGTTATGTTCACCGCAAAAGGCCTTTAATTATGGAGCCTGTACACTTCTTAGTCTTTAGACGAGAGCTCACTTACAATTCCACCAATCAAATCTGATTGAATTATATATTTAAAATAACTACAACCGGATTAAATACAATATTTAAGGATTCAAGTATTTTTTTTTAATATTAATATTTTTTTTAATGTTATAAAGTGTCTACGAGATAATCATAGCTCAATTGCCGCCTTTTATCTCAACAGACACATACACAGAGATGAGAGAGAAATAGAGAGATGGTTTTCATCAAATAATTTACAGTTGTGAGTTACGAACTTTATCCCAAATAATAAAATACAGAAAAGCCAAAGCCTAACAACTATATGTACTTAATTTATAAAATTAAAATTGTTTATTTTGGCACTTATCGAATACTTACTTACACTAATTTTAATGACATTTTTGACTGTATAATTGATCTCTCTATGAAACTCGATATAACGATAATAACTATGACAACAATGGTATCAATCTGTGGAGTTCTTATTAATCAGATTTACCTACTTTAATAGAGATATCATGTGATCTATCCACTATCGTCGACTCTGAAACTAAACACACAAGTGTTAAATTTGTATGTCTTATAATTAGGCTCACCGATAACACTATTGTTAATGTTTTCTTAACAATATTTAACAATAATAGTTTGTCGGCTATTGTTTAATAATAAAAAGAGAGAGGACGACCGTGACTAATAATAATTTGAGGAATTCCCAGAGGTTGAAGGTTAGGATCTCCATGTTTAATTGACAATGGCCGGACATCTTAGGCGAAAACGCTAACAACTTCATTGAGATAATATAATGAAGAGTCGTTAGCAGATCTTAAGATTGCACAGTCTAGTTCTTAAAAAGTAATAGTCGGATAGAAAAAAGGATATGGATATTGTTCATTTGAGCTGCGCGTTAACTGGGTCTAAAAACGGGCTGTACGGAATGTAGAAAGCGTCAACATTTTGGTAGGTAAATGCTTATAAAGTGGGTTTTCAGCATTAATTACATATTTATTTTGATTTTTAGGAGGTGATCTTTTGGTTATAAGCGTTTCTAATAAGAAACTTTCCTCATCATAAACACCAAATAATAGCTCGATGTAAAATAACAATATAAAAAAATACAACTTTCATACCTAGCCGTTTTTATTTGACACTTTTCCCTGACTATTCATGATTTACTAAAACCATTCATCTTAAAATAAATCACAAATATATGAGTTTCATAAAATTGGTGTTTTGAGTATGATCATTTAACTAAATAGTTGTTTTAGAAAACTTTTTAACTAGACAGCGCTTTCGTATTAATATCTTGATGAACGAGTTTCTACGTGCTCATTACTAGTTGTTTCCATCTTCGGGGCTTGTTCCCAAGTCGCTACGGTGCCGATTCTCCGCGTCAATAAGATAAAACATTAAAATTTGATTTTATTAGCATACCTTATTTTAAGCTTTTATAGCAAATTGTTAACAGGTTGTCCTTCCAATGATAAGAGTGCCTAAAATTTTGGTGTCATCTTCATTGACCGTCGGTCGGTTCCTAATATAAGAAAAACTACACTTTTCCTGTAACAAACCATTGTCTTATGATTCACAGCTAAGAAATTCTAAAACTTTCAGGCTTCCCTGATATTTTAACTACCTTGTAGTAAGTACTTATAAATTTAAGGAGTTTATGTTTATAAGGTTTAGTAGGTATCGTATGTATCTTGGAGATTTCTAACGCTCACCTTGTCACAGAATACTAGTTTTCATTAAATAAGTTAGTAACAATTTTGTATAGTATTGCCTAGTAGTGAATCAAAACTATAGGAAATAAGAACAAGCAGTTCTCAAGCTTTGGCTACAAATAAAAGACATGACCATACTTCAAGCTCTTTGACTAAGTCTAGTCAGCTTATGGCAAGGTGGTTTCATAAGTACAAAACCCATAAGATAAAAGAGGATTCCCGTTTCGGTTGAAAGTCAAGACAGTGACAAAGAAATAAACATTTAGAAATAAACATACAATAGTTTCCCAAAAAAGGAAAATCTAAATGCCCTAACTTGTTTATGAGTTTGAGCCATAGTTCGTCTTAATGACCATTGGTTGGTAAGTGCTACGTAATTATAATCGCTTTTATTGTTCAATGAATAAGTAAAATAATTTTATTTCATTCTGGTCATTTAATGCCATCTTAATAATAATATTTATTGCTCACTTATCACCTTAGTTAGACTATCGAAAAGCTTCCATTCATACATCGATGGACACAGCTGGTTCTCTGGAAATATAGCATGTGTCCCTGACCGCAAAAAAACTTTAACTGTGTAGTAAAATATAAGACTAAGAATCGCCTCTCAGTCTATTAGAAGCTATATTCTATTGTATTGGGGGTTGATGGTTTGTAGCTCATAATGTAATGATTTTAGGTAAGCGAGTTGACCAGAAATGGATAAAATGCAAAAAATGAGGGAGCTTTATATAAAGGTTCTAATATATTTTGCATACCAATTTGCCAGCCAATTTGATGTTGAATGCTTTACTTAAACTATTCATCCCTGTCCTCTATGTTCTATCCTGTTGACTTGAATAGATATATTGTAGATAGATATTGTAGAAAGTCAATCTGACTAACTGGCAAACGTCCCCAATCTATGGCAGATCTAAATAGTTCTACTCAAAGGCTTGTAAGGACCTCTGGAGCTCTATTATCATTAGTTTCAAATTGATAAGTAGGAAATAGGTTGAATAATAACTGTAAAAGGGTTAAAAAAATTAAATTGCTGTCAGATTTTAGCTGCCCTATAGTTATTATATAGATAGATAAATAAATTGTTATGTTTATCATTTATTGAAACATGCATTCGAATAAGCAATCTAAATGTTCATAATTTAGTTGCCCCTCGTGGGACTCGGTTATATCGCGCCCAAAAGTTGCTTGTGATGTATGTGTATGTGATGATGTAAATGTTTAAGCCCCTCAGGTCATAACCTACATCCCTACCAAATTTCATCACAATCGGTCCAGTAGTTTAGTCGTGAAGAGGTGACAGACAGACAGACAGACAGACTTTCGCATTTATTAGTGTAGTTCTTCATGCCAACATGACCACAGATAGTTTACCGTACCAGCATTTACCCTAACGCAATTGTGTTTAAAGAAAGACAATTTGATTGAGTCTAGATGCGTCTTGCAAAGTTGGTACCGTAGTAATAACACTTTCTAGAATGTACCCATAAAAAGATTATTCTTTGGCAAATGGCGTCCCCTGAAGAACCGAGTAAGTAACATTACCTATTTGGTCGTATAAGCGGCAGATCTCTTTAAACTTTCGACAGCATAGCTGAATTGCTGCACGCATGTGCACTTTATTTAAAGTAAATTGGTTTTAGTAAATATATTGTAGAGACCATGTTTAGTGTTTTTTTATTTAATGACAAGTAGTGCTTTTTCTTTCACTGTAATATGTTAAAAATCTATCATTAATTATTCAGAAACTATCAATCACCTCACTGAGTTCACAGAGTTGATAGTACTCTAGGATATATGTGTAAACTCTAAAGTTCCTTTTTATAGTTATCGATAGGAGTTACTTATTTGTACTTAAATTTTTATAATCCGTTCAATACATACACATTTTTTGTTTATTTATTGTATTATACAATACATAATACAAATACATACCTCATTATTATAAAAAAAAATCTTTAATTTGTTATAATTTACAGATGTTTAGTGCACAAATAGTTAAATTAACTGGCTAGAGTAGAGCAATATGTACTAACTACCACCAGTCTCAATTACAAATACTAATTTATCTTTACCCTTAAAATCCATTAATTTCAAACGACTAATGATTAGAACTAGCCGTTATGTTCATTTGTTCTTTAATGAATCTAATATAGATAGTGAATATTATCGAGGTCGTGTAGGTTTTCTCGACTTTGAAAGGTAATTAATGGTTATTTCTTTTGAGAAAGGGTATGATATAATAATAATTTTGCGGTACATGAGAAAAAAACATCTTATAATCATGACCGTTTTTCCAGTTTAAATCTAAGCTTTTCATCTCAGATTTCAAACTGTGAGACTTTTTCCTCTATGCAATACAGTTTTCAGTAAATTATGTACATACAGTATTAGTAATAAATTAATCTTACCATAGACAAGACCATATGTCGTGTGCTAGCCGCTCCATCAATCAGAAGTAATGGAACTTATGTAATGAAGCCAGCACGAAGGTATTAGTTTAAATGGTGCTAATTTAGGGTAATTAGTACGGATGGTACTGTATTTTGAGACCTTTAGCTCATTTGGTATTCAATCAAACTAATCACTAAGTGATGGGATGTTTTTGTTGCTGCTGAAATTTTCTGCGTTGAACTTTTTGATTGATTAGATATTGTGTAGATTAGATCTTACCGCCATCTTACCACTTTTTGTAGGCCAGGATCTCATCCGCGTGGTACTTCTTCTTTTTACCCGACTACGGCGAAGCCAAAAGGAAGGGTAATGATTTTGGCAGTCTATGTATGTATGTAAGTATGTATGTAAGTATGTATGTAAGTATGTATGTAAGTATGTATGTATGTAAGTATGTATGTATGTATGTATGTTCCACCGTAGCGCCTTAACTACTGGACCGATTTTAATGAATGAGGTGTCAAAAGATTCGTAAAAATAGCGCGGGTAACATAGGCTATATAAAATGTATCAAAACTTTAACTGGCAGAATTCAAACCTCAGATTCTAACCTCAAAAAAATTAAACTATAATTGGTGTTTGGTATGAAACGAAAGGTCTTGGCAAGCACATTACAAATATGTATATAACTCATATTGTTTAAGTTAAAATATTGCTTAAAATGCATTCGTATAGTGGTACATTTCACGCGGTCCAGTCATTTCCGTTCGGGATACGGAAAAGTATTAAATAAAAATTAAGTTAAAAAACTATAACCCGACTACGTGGTGTCTAAAAAGGATGAAACAAAGACATCATTGAGATAGAAATCCAGAAATGCATAGGTAGGTATATAAATGGTCATGGTAAAGCCGTGGTCGCACCCACTGAATAGTGTATACCAGCAATGTTCATTTATGGTATTCCTGTCATCGATTTATAATGGGTGCGACCACGGCTTTACCATGACCATTTATATACCTACCTATGCATTTCTGGATTTCTATCTCAATGATGTCCTTGTTTCATCCTTTTTAGACACCACGTAGTCGGGTTATAGTTTTTTAACTTAAATTTTTTAGCAAGTCGATTTTGGCTAATTTTTGAGTACCAAAACTCCGATACTGACAAAACGTTGCCATTGGCTTCGTACAGGTCCTCGAGCATGCTGGCTGGGCTGCAGGGCAAGACAAAAGATGTGGTTCGCGTGGTACTTCATAATATTTGGCCAAAAACTCACTTATATCTTTCTCAAATTTCATCTTAATCGCATTAAAGGATCATGTGCACATGAAGAGGTAACAGTATGAGACAGATTTTTTTAAAGTTATTATATTACCATAGATTAGTTTTCAAGCAACACGGCTACGAAAGATTTTTTATTAGCCTTTAATGATTTAAATTCATGTCTAGCATCGCCCCAAAGCACAAGTGAAGAATCGTTGCCGAGTGCCGACTAAAAACATTTCGTAATGGAAAAAAAAATTACACAATTGCAAATCACTACTAAATTGAAATTTACAAGCTGAATATAAAGACTACAAGATTTATACGTAGAATCAGGTAATTAAAAGATCAAATGAGTCTATCTGCTACCTACCGGCTTGTAGATGGTATCCGAGTGAGATAATTTGCATCGAGTTTATTGCCGAGACACTCGCGCGCGTAATGAATGTGTTGGAAGATAGATTTAAATGCACGCGAACCGATGTAAACACCTACGCGGAGGTAAAAATGTTCGGTACTAGAGTTTTAATATTCTAGTAGCTTACTGAAACATTTATTTTGTTACTAGCTTCTGTCCGCGGCTCTGCCCGCGTAGGACTCTGTTATATCGCACCCAAAAGTAGCCTATACATTTTAGGTTTACTTTTACTTGGATATAGATCCATACCAAATTACATCAAAATCGGTGTATGTAGGGTTTGGTCGTGAAAGCGAAACAGACAGACGTTCGCATTTATAATATGGACTACGAGCTTTCGCCTAGGGCTTCCCCCGCATGAATCAGAGCTTTTTCCCGGGATGAAAGGTATACTCAATACTTCTGGGTATGTGTATGCGAAAACTTTCACAGTATTACCCCATAATATTATATATATATATAATATTAGTTGGGATGATAATATATGTATGGAATTATGGATAAGATACTTAGTATTGATAGAAGGAGACTGTTTACTCCTTGCCTTTGCTGAGTAACACAAACTCTCTTCAAAAAGTTATTGTCAAGGAATCTTCAAAAAAATATTTCTTCAGTATCAGCAATGCGCTCGTCACTCCTGGTATTGTAAGCGACTAGACATAGACTATCATTTTCCATCAGGTGGGCTGTAGGCCTGATGCAGTAGAAAAAAAAACAGCTTTTTATCATCGACTAAGCTTCGAGCTTGGGGTCCAAAAGGGGTAAAGTTATTATTTATTCTCCAACAAGAAATTTAAAACATAAAGATTATTTTTATGACCAGCCGCTTGCCTGCCATTAACTCTCCTTGGCACTGCTATTTTTGGTGCAGTTCGTCACCAGTTTGTACAAGTTAACACTTATTTTATTTCCTAAATCTCCTCTTATGACATGTACAGTCACCTGCAGAGAAACCTGACCCCCTTTTGATTGATTTTTAACAGGCAGGGGGGTCAGGTTTCTCTGCAGGCGACTGTACATTATACCTCGACCACCTAGAAACTAGACCCGATAGAAAAAACTATTATTGTGCGGTATCCAGTCGTTATGGGGTTAAGACTACTACTATTTTTGTCCCACTCTACTTTTCAAGCGCCTCGGGGGTTTGCAACATCTCAATCTTTTGGTTTTCATTGCCAATTGTTGTCGTAAGGCTAAAGGTCTTTAGACTTTCTTGTTCTAGCTTTGATTGTTATTTTATATTTCTCAATCAAGTGTCAATGCCCCATTGAGCGCTTTTATTGATAAAATAAAGAAAGGACAGCGTAATTTTAACAATATAATATTTATGCCAGCGCCACGTTTAATTATAAAAGGAACCTGCTTAGCAATGATCGAAAAGATGATTTAAGCATAAGAGACAAAAAATCGATTTGAAGCTTGATAATAACAGATATATTTTCAATTTTAATTTCCATAATAATTTATAGTGAAATGATTAACTAGTGACAATAAAAAAATATATACGTATTGTACGGTATCATTTAAACTATTTGTTAAATCGTAGGATTTTCCAAATTGTAATATGTACAACTATATTTATGAAAGTATAGTTTAAAATTTACCTTATAATTTTTTGAAAATGCAAAATATCTATCTACCTATTACTTATATACTTAGGAAATATGTTTTCACGTTATGTACTTACATATTTTCAATTATTTACCTTTTTTTTAAATACTGTCATTTGTTATTCGGAACGCTTGAATGTAGCGAAAAAATTAAACAGCGGAAAAACCACACGAATTCATTTAAGATGAGTTAAGTATTTTACAACGCATTAAAATATTTTGTGAAAATTGACTATTATTATCTAAATAACTATCATCGGTAAAAATTCAACATTCAATAAGTTTAATTTATATGTTCATAAAATGTTTGACCGTCATGACATGACCTTTATATATTTATAAATTTAAATAAATCTATAATTATGTTATCCAAATTATCCGTCGATACAATAACTTGGTCGATATAATTACTTCGAACAGCTCACCGAATTACTGACCATGATTCGATATAATCATACCTGGGGCTTCCAGAGTAATTTACTAAACGCCCATTTACTTCATACTTTACTATTTGACGTCATATTAATTTTGACGTTAATACACGGCTGATAGGGCTGTCGACTATTTGATATAAATTTTGATTTTGTATTAAAAATATTAATTGATATAATATGACCGAAATATGTATGCAAATTCTACCTGGAAATTTCATCTACCATATTATAAGACCAGACCAGAGGGCTAGTTATGGCAATGCAGCCAGCCTTATTGGCACATTACTGCAAGTGGAGCCTCCACTAGCAGTAATGTGTCAATATATCAATGTAATCAATGTTGAGAATAAATTTTAATTAACTCACGCAAAACTGACTGACCTCAATGATAAAATAATATTAATCACAATATCATATTTCTCTCAATTGCTAATTTCACTTAAGATCATGCCCATAATCTTAGTCCACGTCATAGTTAATGTTCATCGGATGAACATTTGAGCACTGTCCCCTTTTGTACAAAACAGCGAAGTTACAGAAAAATATTTCACTGATGTTAAACAGTAATATTTAGGTAAGTTTACACTGAGACTCGGGTCCATCGATAAGCAGCAGGCAGGAATCAGTTGCACCATTGTGAAAAAATGCTACTGTAATTCGGCAACAACATTATTTAATTTTTAAACTATTGCATAGCTTTTATAGCGGGTTTTGAGCGTGGCGACCAAATCAAGAAATTCCGTAACGAAAATAAAACCTAACACCCTCCACTCCGCCTACCATGCAGCTCGGCCGAGCGTTCGTACTTATTGCATAAGTTGATAAAACTGCTATGCAATAGCTTAACTGCGGCAGTCTCCGAGTGACGCTCGTTTTTTTTATAAATTATTAATAATTAATATGATTATTACGATTAATTTATTTAAATAATATATTTACTGATCCATGCCTAAATATTATAAGTATCTTCTCGACATATCCACCGCTCTGCTCTTAATGTTCTGGTCCAAGTCAGCTCTGATGTTTTTTTAAATCGTTCGACCATCTGGCTGTTGGGTTGCCCACGTTTCATCTTGCTGTTCGGGGACTTAATAAGGACTTTTTGGCCTTATCTCTACACTGCAATAGGTATATTTGGCCCACCCCCATTTCCGGCATAGTTATACCAATGTTCAGTTACATTATTGGCAAAAATTGAATAACCGTGGTCCTGACAATAAAATGATGCAAATGCTTCGTGGTATATATTAAAGTCTGTGTTCTCTCTGTTTTATGTTTGTCCTCACGTCTGCGTGCGTGTGTAATCAAAACGATTATGCGCCGCGTCGGGAATCGAACTGAGATACCGCACGCGCCCGTTACATGAACGCCGATACAACCGGAACGAATACATCGATTTCAGATACAATAATCCGACTAGATTATTTCTTAACACGAAAGATTACATTTCAATGAATTTTAAATCGTTTTATATATTATGTTTTGCTTTTATAAATTTATAAATAAACATATAGGGACAAATTTGGAAGTTTACATTTAAAATTTGCGAGCGTACCAACACTCAAATTAATTATTGGTACATATTTTCGCAGTGGCATGGCCAGGACCCTGGGCTCCGAAGCAATTGGCTGAAGAAGCAACCGGGAAAGCGCTAAAATGAGAGAGAGAGGGAAATTCTTTATTGCAGCAGTAATAATATATAATGAGGAAATTACATACATTGGTATCTAATAGACACTGTCTATTTATGAGTCTCATGTGTTTTCTAAGACTGATGCGACTGAACTATGTCGTTTGTTCTTAAATATCCAAATACGGCTCGGGCTGACTCGGACCGTGATCCTAATCTTAGGTACACTTGTACTTGAACAATGTAGGAGAGTCAGCAAAATATCTTGTTTCTTTAGTAAATTCCAGTATCAATAATAGAAATAAAATACTGTTCTAGGATCATTATCGTAAACTTACGTAATTTATGACATATTGATAATGTATTATTGTTAACTAAAAACTTTAAATTGAAGATTAAGTTATAGATAGAAACTGTAAAGCCAAATTATCGTCAACTTCAAAGTAACAACAATATTACTGAATACCGACTAAATAGTTATTACTTTTGACGCCTGTTACCTGTATATTTTATGATACATTATTGTACTGGACTTGGGATTATCTTTCTCTAATATACATGTAAGATTATTTTATGCAAAGATGTGTCGTAATTCAAAGTAACATGCATGCAATTCAATTGGGTCCATTGTTTACAAAACGGTTAGCCAGCAAGATTTTTGCTGACGGTACAGAGGACAAGAAATACACAAACCTGCGTTCCGTCTCGGCAAAACGATTGTACTTTATAGATGGAGATAAAAATCCAACAACAGTAGCTATTACTGGACATAATGTCACTAATTTTGATAATTGGCTAGAAATATGTTATTTTATGGTTCCGTATGCATAGTTTAGAACTATTACTCAATCTGCGGTCTATCCGTCTATCTCTAGTCTCTGTCTACCCCTATTGGGTAAAGGCATGATTATATGAATGTTTATATATGTCTAAGGTAAAATAAATATATCTTAATTACATGGAGATATTAGTAAGGGAGAATACATTTGAAAAGTACACTATGAGTACAAATTGGCACGTTCCATATTTATCGGATTGAGCAAGCATAGTAGTATTTAATATACTGATAGTACATAGATAATAATTATCAAACTTAAATAGCTTCCAAGTATAAAGTAACATGCGCTTTTAGACGTTAGGCCGAAGCTATGCTGCCCAAAGGCTCTTTACGCTCTCTATAAGAGCGTTAACATTTCTTAAAACCAAAGACATCAACGCATCTCAGAGTAAAGTAATTTTTTTTAATGCGTATAAGTGTATTTAATTTATTTATATTTTGACTCAATGAAGTCTTTTTTGTTAAAACCATAAGCATACAGCTGCAACAAATGACTAACAGATTTTTTTGTAATTTTCTATTTTGCAAAAAGCTATGTACAAATAAACCGCTAATATAAGCAATAACTTCAAATGTGTTTGAAACTTGTTCCGGGACCGCGTTCAGACTAACCAGTATAAAGAATTCCCCAGAACTGGCCGGGTCACAGGTCAGGTTCCACCGGACAGCTAACGAGTCATTGTCCACATTTTGACAAAACACTGAGCTGCCAAAAACGCGTCAAAATGTAATAAAACATGTCCCAGATAATTTTATTCTAATTTTGAGGTCGGGCCGTGGAAAAGATTGCCGGTTTTTCATAACACTTCCAAAACGGAGATTGTCAATTTGATTTTATTTTTTTCATAGTTACAAGTCCATTATAAACAATCAAATTTGAAACACATTTCAGCTTATTAAATTTATTCAGCAGGTTCTGTTTTGAATATAAAAAGCTGAAAGTAAGAGTAATCACTCAGATGTTCTCTTAAAAAGACTAGTTAACAAAGTTAATATTATTTAGGGTCACTTACGAGTATTATTATAACTACTAGCGACCTGCCCCGGCTTCGAATAGGTGGAATATTATGGGTTTTTCTTACATAACAACCTTCCTCTAGAATCACTCTATCTATTAAAAAACCGCATCTAAATTCGTTGCGTAGTTTCGAAGATTTAAGCATACATAGGGCCAAACAGCGGAAAGCGACTTTGTTTTACACTATGTAAAGAAGATACCTAAAGATACGAATATTAGCACAATGATTGACCACATTGATAATTTAAAATCTGATTTTTTTATCAAAATTATTTTGTTTATGCTATAATTAACTGAGGATTGTAATACCCTAATATATATAAATTAATGGAGCGTTAAAAATACAGTAAAATCAGTCTTCACAATTTTATAACTTTATTTGATGTCCCAATTGATACATGTAATTTACAAGAACAAGTAAGCAATCCAAATTGTACAAAAATTTATCTCATTCTCTGGTTTTAAAGTTCATTTTATATTGCAGTCATGTTGCACTCAAGATATTTAGTTTTCTTTTGACATTAACTACACGATGTAAATTATATTAGCTACTGAAGTAAAAATAATCCAGATGCCATGTCTTTTTCTTATTTTCACAGGCACTCATTAAAATGTTATCCATAAAATCGATATTAAATCTGGAAAACAGTGTACATTTAATGATCGAAAAAATATAAATGTATCAATATATTTGATGATAAGCGCAGTTATAAAACCTTAAAATTCCTTAAACGTAAAAATACTCTTAATTTTACATATGGCACGGGCCGTAATAAAATGTTTACACCTGACTGCCTGTGCAGTGTCAAAAAATTAAGATAATTGGCATTTTAAATGACTGTGACAGTAAAATTATAGTTCTATAAAAATAAACATTATCAAAAGAAAAAGATAACAATAGACGGCAGTTCCATCTTTTTTGACAACAATGCCACAAAAGAAGAATATAACGACATCGCTTTATCGATACTTGGCAATCGTTATCTAATAGGTTTTTTAGTTTCAAAGTTGTATCCTTTTTTGCCATTTGATCTCAGAATACTGTTAATAAATTTACTATATCACTACATAGTATAAAACAAAGTCGCTTTCTCTGTCCCTGTATGCTGAAATCTTTAAAACTACACAACGGATTTTGATGCGGTTTTTTATATAGATAAAATGATTCAAGAGCAAGGTTTTTATGCTCATGCGAAGCAGGGCATAAAAACCTTAAAACAAGTACAATAAAATAATGTTTATTAAAAATATGCAATAAAATTAGATGTTAATTGTTATTTTTTTCAGTGAATTCAATTTTTTTTTTTACTTTAGAATATTGTTCATCACATTAAAGTAGTACGTTACCTCAACCTATAAGAGACCGTCTCATAGGTCACAGGATCCATATTATAAGTAAAAAAATAAACGATGCTATCAAAATAATTAATGAAAGGCCGTGTGAAAACAGAATTTTATGGTTGATAAATTAATTTCAATCACTATACATTTACATACAGCAACAATTGACATAATAATTATCGGTGTACCAATTTGAAGACATGATCGCAGCATGAGAAGTCTCGTGCCGTCGCGAACTATCGCTACCATGGGAACTGGCAGGCAGAGAGATGTAAAGAACTCGAGTCTTTGAGTCTTTATTCGATAGACTCGGCTCAATTTTACAAGACTCGGTGTGCTAACAAAACTCAGAGCTATGAGTCGACCCGAGCTCCAGTCCTTTTTCGAAGACTCGAGCGCCAAAATAGAACTCGTATTTCAAAAAAAGCTCGAGTCTTAAAAAAGAAACTCACGTCTCAAAAAGAACTCAAGTCTTAAAAAGAGCTCGAGCGTATCGAGTCTTGAGCGTAATAAGGTTGATTTATTTAAAATACATAGTTTATGTGGCAACATGCTAAATGTGGCCTTTAGGCATGGCATTATTATGTTCTGTGTACCTCAAGAGGGATAAAAACGCGACACTTATTTGTTATGTGGGTACGGAACAATATTTATTGCTTTTTATTTTACGAATCTTTACTTAACTTACCTTTTTACTTCTGTGGTTATTATTTATAATTATTGGAATAAAAATGGAGACAATAAATAATTACAACACAATGATATTTAATATTTTTTCTTTGTTATTCGTTATGCTATTCAGAATCGGAGAAACTAGGCAAACTAACATCCTTTAAGCTATCTTCCTCTCGTACTTTCCGTATAAAGTCTAATATCTTGGAGTAAGTCAAAGTACGTTTTTCTTCGGGTACTCGATCCATCTCAAACGCTATCAGTTTAGAAAACTCTTGATTCCTTGGATCACATGGTTTTTCCAAACCAAAGTCAATATCTTTTAGTAAGCTTGTACAAGGGCGTACATCAGACGAGTCCCAGCGATTTCTTTTATACACATACGAGTCTAGGATATCTCCATACGTAACCTGCGTTTGTTTATCGGCTTTTACTGGAGTGGTCGACTCTAATAATTTTCTTTTCTTCTCTCGAAATAATCCTGTTAAAATACTAGGAGAAGTAGATCTTTCACCGTCAGCACTGGACATTTTTGTAAAAAAATGAACGCACTTTTGACACGATCTAAATAATTCTCAAAGAACGAAATGTTGTCACTTGTAATAAACTATGACACCCGAATATGTAGATCTAGGTTTCCTTGTTTTATGATACTTTTAGTAACCAAGTAATACAAGTAGTTATGCAATTACTACTTGTGCTTCAAATAAATAAACTTAAATACTTCGTATGAAGGTACAATGTTCCAACATTTTATTATTTTACCCTCAATATTTATTATCGTGGTGAATGTCAAATAGTATTTGTTGGATCACTTCACAGTTACGGTTTATTAGCTATTATAAAAGACTATTTACATTATATTATTTAAGATTGTAGTTTTCCTGTTTTAATCAATTGTGTCAACGAATGAATATGGAGTCCGTGGAAGAAGAAGCCAGTACTTCATTGTGTTCGATACCCAGTACTGATTCGCCGACTGAAATGATGTTGGATTTCGGACTTAAACGGGCAAAAAGTGTTAAGAATACAAATTATAATAAAACGTCATTGCATTATGAATGCAAAAAATGTATGAAACAGTTTTCACTTAAAACGTCGCATACAATTTTAAAAAGACACGTTGCTAATCATCACGATAAAGAAACAATTAAAGAAAACAGAACAAGTAAGTACTCTGTGTACGATAAGCTGATTCTAAACTTTGTAATACACGGTGCTCACCCTCATAGTGTTGTGGAAGAAGAACACTTTATTAAAATGATAAAAGGATTAAAGCCTAATTTCCCGGGAATAACACGCCATAGTTTGAATCTGAATATACAAACACTTTATGGTAACACAAAAACTAACTTAATAGAATGCATAAAGTCAATAAATAAATTGTCTTTAACATTTGATTTTTGGACATCAGTGACGAACAAACCGTACATTGTTATTACAGCCCATTTTGTTCATAAATCAAAAATGAATGCTATCATATTGGATTTCGATCTTATACCTTTTCCGCATACAAGTAGTGAAATATTAATAAAAATCACGGAAATTTTTGACTGTTATGGGTTGCAAAATAAAGTTATGTCTATAACAACAGATAACGAGGCCACCAATATAAAGACTATGCAGTTGTTACAACTTTTTCATAGCGATTATGAAAATGTCATTCACACCAGATGTTTAGCGCACATATTGAACCTAAGTGTTAAAAAAGGATTAGAAAAATTGAATAATGTCGTGTCAGATATATCGAAATTGGTAAATTTTATTAATTTTTCACCAAAGAAAAAACAACTGTTCTTTGATATTTGTGATTTGTTGAAAATATCACGATTAACCCTACTTAAAGAAATACATATAAGATGGAACTCCACATTTTTAATGTTGGAACGTGCCTATAACATGCGTGCCGTGTTGGATCATATGTGCAACAATTTTGAGGAATTCAAGAAGTATCTAATTGAGGATTGGGGACAAGTAAAAAAGTTGATTAATTTTTTAAACCTTATTATGATGCTACCCTTTTACTCTCTAAATCAAAATACCCTAGTTTGGTATACGTGATACCTATAATTGATGTGCTGTTGGATCAAATTTCACAGAATTATGATGACGACAATTTTTTGAATGCTTGTGCACATGCTATGGCTGACAAATTAAATCAATACATATCAGTGTTGCGGACAGAATATGCAAAATATGCAGTTATTTTGGACCCCCGACTAAAAAATCATTATTTTTCTGAAAGAGAGGAACATGAGCCACTTCAGTTATTGAAAATATTCTACCATACGAAATACGATCAACGTTGTAACATAAATGAACAGTCAGAAACCGAAGGCAGTTCAAGGAAAAGTATTTTTTCGACCATTTATAGGAATAAAACAATCATTACGGATGAACTTCAGGAGTATTTAATGATGCCAATAGAAACAGAAGACACTGATATTATATTATGGTGGACACAACAAGCTAATAGATTACCACACCTTCAAAAATTTGCGTTTGATATACTCAGTATTCCGGCAACAAGTGTACCGAGCGAACAGGCATTTTCAAGATCTGGTAATTTAATCACAAAAAAAAGAAACAGACTCGGTAATAAAACCATACAAGCCACAATGTGTCTAGCATCATGGTTAGACTTTTTTGATTAAACGTTTATATAATAAAAAATAAAGGTGTACTAAGTATGTACAATATGTACATACTTAATGTGATTTGTTTATGTTAAGAATTATTTTCATGATGATTAAATTTTGTTTGTCATATTTACCTCTTTTAATTTAATAGGAAAGATTAATCTGACGTATAACCTGTATTACTGTAAAGTTTTAACCAAATCCGTCCAATAGTTTTATCGTGAAAGAGTAACAAACATATTCTACCCATCCATACTCACAAACTTTCGCATTTATAATATTAGCAGGATTTTCAAAAGCTAAGAATATTAGACGTTACAAAAATAATTAAATTACTATTATATCTCACAAAGTTACATATTTTATTTCCTGTTTATTTATAAAGGAACTCCAAATGGAAAAGAACTTGAGCGCGACTCGTCGCGTAAAACGACTCGAGCGCGAATCAAGACTCGAGCGCCATGTTGCGCTCGTGTCTTTATTTAGACTTAAGTGCTCGAGTCTGGGGTTCTTGGTATAACGAGTCGAGCTGTGCAATTTGTCAGCCGAGTCTAAAATTTAAGACTCAAAAGGCTCGAGTTCTTTACATCTCTAGCAGGCTGGCCCGGACCCAACGATATAGTCGAAGTGACAGACTTCTTGTCAACATCAGAAATTAAATGATTTGTGTATGAATGTAATATGTAATAGGAAATTTGGAATTAAAAAATGAAAGTAACGGTTTGAATTTTAAATATTGTTTTGTGCAATTTATAATCGCTGTTATTATAATAAAAGAAAAATTTTTTAATCGTGTCTTTCGTTGTAAGAAAAATCAGGTACATGGTTTATGTGATTCTATATCTATTAACAGTTAATATAAATGATGGATCGGCAAAGTACCCGTGAAATAACCTATACGATCAAAAATATTAGATAAAATATTTTCACTTAAAACATAATTAAATAGATTACAATAGAATCCACCTCTAACTAAATATACTTGTATGGTGTAGGTACAGAATGGAAGTTATACATTTATTTTGACAAAAAAAAAACAAACAAAGTCCACGAGCTTCTAGACTACAAAGCATATCTGTACCAAAGAAAATATACACTACCTATGTCTGTGCCGAGTTCATTACACGCATACAAGTTGGCTGTCAATCGGGCGACAATACATTTGCCGTTCATACGTCACGATGGTAGTTTCACACGGTGCTATTCTAGGTGTAATGTTAGAAATTATGGCACTTACAAGATAGTGCCATATATCTAAAAAATACTTTAAGATTTCTAAGATTTGACAACCTCCACGTAAAGTAATAGTTAATATGCTTGTCCACTACGTTAGGTCAGTCTTGGGTGTTTGACACTACTTAAATGTGTCCCTTGTAAAATGTAGTGTTTTTGGGTTAGTACCCCATAAAAAAGTTTTAAATATTCTTTTGGTAATTTTATATTTTACTTAATTTAAGCTTTATTGTAAAAATTAGTAATTTTAAGTCTTGTTGGTACAAATGACGGACTTAATAGCATATAGCCAAACAGAAAGTAGTTGACGGCAGTAAAGGAATAATGCATTATTGAACAATTATAATATACAAAGGAAATGATTCATTTGTTTATTGAATCTAAACAAATACAAAAAGATATCCCTGTTAGAGATAAGTACGCCTTTTGTTGTGTTGTATGTTGTATCATCAATGTTCTTTCTGTACAATAAAGTTATTACATACATACATACAAATATAAATTTCGAAGTTATTTTCTGCGCCTGAATCAGCCTTTTTTGTGTCAGCATTCATGTAAGCAGCAGTATATAAAGGATTTTTGGGCAGTGTAGGTAATTTATTGTAGTATTAAATAGGCACTTATGTGAGAAGAACGTATGTAGAGTAGGCCACATAGAAATATATACCACCTAAGGTGCTTACACCTTAATTAGGGTAAAGAAGTATACTATTCTAATACAAAATCTTGTACTTACTATTTATCTAAAATTCACGACTTCGTATTCACATAAGATCTGCGGTCGTATTGTGGTCATTCCCAACAAGTATCATATATTACGTCTTGTCTTGATGCAGTTTGGCGATATTAACTTGACGTTATGGATAGTCAAGACGGAGACTGACTATTAAATAGGAGATATTCAATAGGTTTGTGTTATTATTTTTACATTTTGTGTGTGTCTGTAACAAAATTCAATAAATTAATTTAGTGCACGGTCCGGTCCGGTAGTTAAAGTATTTTTTAATGATTTGGAGGTTACGGGTTTGAGTTTCACGGAAAGGAAACCGTGATATCCGGACTTTCAATTTGATTAGGACATTGCATGCTGGAATTAGAAATAGATTATACCATGCTTCGGTAGGCACGATAAGCCGATAGTTTAGAACATTATACAGTTATTAAGAAAGCAGGTAAGAAGCCGTGAAGTTTTAAAAGAAAATTAAAAAAAAAAATTGACTTCTGTTGCTTCGTATTATATTTCATCAATATCTGACTGTACAAAGATTGTCACTACGATTTAATTAAGTACATGTACATAGACATAGGGTTGGGAAATCTCGCGAGGTCTCTACCGGGCAATTTCTTTTAATCTATGTGTAGATGGTACACTCTCTAACGTTTTTGTATAAAAAACTAAGTTACATATTCAGGTTTTGAAGAGCAAAACGTTTGCTCAGCTCTCGATACAAATGCTTGAATTCGAAATCTACAAGCGTTGTGAGTTAGCGTTTTTGAAGAACACACTTACTTATGATTTTGGCTAACATACATTGCCATGAATTTTGAAAAGACTTAAACACGTTTTAAATTAAAAATCATAAACTTAAACATCTTTTCTTACTCGTACTAGTAAAAATAATCTGCCAGGTGTATCTAAGAGATGTCAGATTGTTTCTATAAAACAAAATCTTAATGGGTGATATGAATTCAATATTACAAAAAAAAATAAACATCTTCTAGAGGAAAGAAAAAAATCCTTAAGAATAGAAATATAAAAAAGATAGTCGTTTACTAATAGATATAGTAATCATTATTATAGGTATAATGCTTTATTGTGCAAAATTTAAAAAGATAGAGATAGGTAGACAATGCTTTTAACATTAAGTCCGATTTTGTATTTATGGAACAATAAACTTTTAATAAATAAATAAATTAAATTACAATACAATAACAAACGACAAAAATACTTATATTTTTTTATTATTAAATGTGCAACGGTAGGGTTGTAACATGTTCATGACCGACTCTGGCAAAATAATTTTAAGGGATGGACATTACGACATAAAAACGTACCCGCCAAGTTAAGTGCTCTCGAGTAGAACACACAAGTAGTTTGGCTAGACTTACCCACACATAAAAACTGTAGTGGAATAGCCTAGGTATGTAACCTATGTGTAATGGTGCAAGCAAACCAAACATTGGATAAGCCAGGCCACTCACGGCACATAGTGTATGTCCAAAAACCACTAAGCGGAAAGAACCAGGGAGTGACAGAGAGGATTCTCTGTCACTCCCTGGTTGACTGTTAGAGATCCCTTTCTGGGATAAGTCCGCCATTGTTCTTTTGTTTTATTTTTGTGCTTTTGTATTCACTTTTGTTTTAGCACAAAATTTTTTTTTTAAACAACTACATGATATGGATATTCAGAAAATTGTATAACCGAGACATTACTTACATACATATTGATTATCAACATTATTTCAATTTATTGTCTATTAAAAATATTATTTATTGATTATTATAATTAAATATTTAGATAAACTAGCTAAAACTTTGTGCCATCAATAAACTGTTTGACAGGTGCGAACATATTGTATGGAAACTGAAAAACTTTTTTCCTACAATTTCTTAATATTTTGTCACTTCTTAAACCTTTCCACCATTTGAACTTCAGCAAATTTTTCCATTCTAAAAGAAGCAATGAACATACAATGTTGTGAACTCTTAAGAGTTCTGATAATATATTATCAAAAATATACGTACTTTTTTGTATTTACTCTACCACAGTAGGTATATAGAGCCTAGTCTATCTTTGACTGTACTTCCTAATAAGAGTATGAAAATCATAAGACGAAATAAAATAAATGAAGTTAATAATTTTCTTTAAGAAGCTGTATAATTGTCGTTTAATTTTCTTCGATCACATTAATTGTTATAGCAATAACTATAATCATTTTCAGCAATTTTTAAATTTATAGAAATTGACATGTTGTATTTAGTCTTCGATTAAGTCAATTTACTTTTACGAATTGGATGGTAGACGAATTAATTTATTCAGATTTCTTAATGACATACGATCTGTATAATTAAACTTGTCGTACTGTACAAAAATGGTCGTTTTGTACACATTTATCTTCATTTGATTCGTCCGTAAATATGAATTATTTTCAGAATGTGAATGTAATACACAATACGTAAGAGGAAGAAAAATATCTTAACCCTTTAAAAAATCTACGCTATAATTCAACTACTAAGTATATCAAATGACTTATAATTTTGGGTTAGCTGTATGTGTATGTATCGCGACGTATCCAAGTATACATATATAATGAGTTTTCAATTACTATATCTATTCAGCTACTTACGTATTTATGTCTTTTATTGATTATATAATTTATAATTCATGTAGGAGCGATATGTTTATGGTCTATTTTAGTTTTATGTCTAACATAAAATTGTATTATAGAACAAAATGTTATTTTATTTAAATAAAATCTTTGGTATTATGTTACAATGTTTAGTAAATCATACCTTATATTCCTATTAAAATCTCATCATCATAAAGTATTCACATCACCTGTTGGTATACTGGAAGAGAAAGCACACAACTTTAAATCTGAAAGTTAGGTTCATAATTTGTAATAAGAATACTAAATCAAAAAAGAAATACTCTCTTTACAGCTTTTTATAGTTATCACAAAAAGTGTAAAGAAAGTCTATATTAAAGAAAAGTAATAGTGTAGCAGACATGTACTACTTTAGCTTATTAATCTAATATATTGTAATATAACTAAATAAATCCTAAATTATGCGAGTAAGACGCGAGAATTCTCTTTCTAAGAATCCTTTTATTTATACACCAATATATTTGCAAAATATGCTTCAGTGTACCACCCAAGAATGAAGGTGATGGCCTAATCACCTGTCGATTAGGTTCGAGAAAGTCGCTACCTACCATTATTTATTATCTTTACCGTATTCCGTGGTACGCCGGATACATTAGAGGGTATAGGTAAAGCGAGATTGCCTTTATAACTGCTACCTTATAATTATATCGTATCTTACTGCACTATGATCTAAAATTATCTAAACGTGAAAGATTTTGGATCTTATTGTTATCGTCATAAGATACATCGCTATTTATTTTTAGACAGTAATTTAGTTCTGTGTAAGGTAGCAATATCTAACGAGGTGTTTCCTCCCTTGTTTAGAAATGATTTGATTATAGTAATGACTATATTTATGATGTTATACTTCTAACGGAGCGAGATTTGGTTAGTACTTAGTAATGAAGGTTGAAGTTTCCTTTTTATGGGTATGGTAAAGACTTGTACGTCTTCTTTGTAGTTAACTCACCGGCCCATCTATAGATACTCTATCATCATCTTGTTATGGTAAGTAAAGTAAAAACTACAGTGAAAATAGTTTTAAATCATTTATTAAAAAAGCATGATCTAAATATACAATGAACAAACGAATATTAAAATTTTGAATGGAAATTAGGAAATATAATAGTTCCATATAAATCTTTAATATATAAGGACGCAGCATGAGAAATAAAAATTATTTCAAAATAGTTGAATATCTACTTTAGAATTAATTGAAGCGGAAATATACACAAGTGCGCGAGTTAGACTATAAATATTTTCTCGTCAATATATTCGATATACCTAGTACCTACTAGAATATTACTAATATATGTACAGTATACTTACCTACCTACCTGTATAATAGAAGTCCTTTCTACATCATTGGTTTTCGAGCCCTATCGAGATTCCCGTCTGCCATCAGCCATAGCTAATGATGTCGTCTAGGCAAACCAGATCCTTGAGTCTGTTAGGTCTGTATCAGATTAATATGAGTATTGTTTTCAATAACGGAATTTTAGGAATGTTATAAAATCTACACAAATATTTGTTATTGATTATACAAGACTTGTTTGTACAAGACAAACAAATATTATTTATCGCTAATTAAAAAATGGTCCCTTGCCCTATAAGAAAAAAAAAAGTAAAAGAAAACTTTAGTTCTCCTTCCACTTATATTTGAATATATTCGTGTGATAAAACAGTTCTCGAAAGAATATAATGCAATGAAATAATAATAACTATAGATTTTGTATAAGTTTGTATGTTACCTACTCGTGTGTATGATAAATTCTCTGGAGCTTTCTCCTTTCTTATTTTATACTTTATTCTACACTAATATTATCATATTTTATTAAAATATTTACTTTCCAATAAAAACATACACTATCCTATTTTACGTAATCTTACAGATATTAAGTGAATAGAAAATAAAATTACGTAGGTTTTAAATGACTTCGTGCTTACTTATTCGTACTTATCTTCGTTCTATGAAAATGAGAGTCAATGTGACGCAAATGGTGTAGATATTATAATCTCATCGTTTGATATATTCTTATGAAAAAATATATTATAAATAAATTTGCCTAAATAGTTATGTAAGTAGCATAGCAGGGGAAAGTTAATAATGAGAAATAAATATTATAGAAAATAGTGTACACTTTTATTAAAAAAAAATTGTTAAGCAATTTAATTTATAGGTAGATAGTCATTAGCTGTTTGGCATTAGACAAATAAATAGAAATAATTATTTTACATAAAAGAAAATACAAGAGGCAGAAATTATTATGTTATTTCTAATCATAAGAACGTAAGGAACTTAGTTCAAAAAATTAAACCAATAGCGTCTACTTTTGTTTTATAGTCTTATAAAACCAATAAATCGCATCGCATACTAACACAATATTTACTCATATTCTTTACTAACAAGAAACGACAATTTTGTCTCACATCCGGGATTTTATCAATGTGTAGTAAGCCTACCGCAGTGAACGTATTAGCAATAGAATGAACCAATATTTGCTAATACCTGCACTGTATGCTTTATCAATTCTCTGTTTGACCATTAAATACTAGACACTCGAATAACGAACATATTTTTATTTTTGCATACAAAAGGATTTTTTGATTTTGGAATGAAATCAAAATGTTTTATTGGTTCAACGAAACCCAAGTTTTGAGAAATTGATATATTAAAGCAAAAATAAAAAAAATATAATATGCGTAAAAAATGTCAACAGTGAACAACTTGCTGAAATAAAAAAACAGCTAATAAAATAAGTAGTTATACCTTTATCACAGTCCCTGCAAATAAACTGCGTTTTCTTAATATTTTTTATAATCTTATAAATCTTAAAAAGGGTATTTTTTGTAGATCAAAAAGCCCAACTCGACCTACTTAAGATTCTATCACAAAAAATCTACGTATAATTAGACTGACTGTATTTAATCACTTTATAAGCCTTACTGTCTATTTATCCTAAAATAAGTACTGGTTTAGAATATGTTGTTCCGAAGTAACGATCATGCGCATACCTATAACACTACTAATTTACTAAAGTAAATAACAACTTACTGGATAATCATCTTGTAGTTGTATAATTTACATATTGGTCGATAATAACTTCACATATAAAAAAGATTAATTCTTACTTATCTAACTGTACCTCTACATTGATAAAATTATATGCCCCTTATTATTTGCTGTCGAAACATGATGAATATATTAAAATGCCTTGCATTGTGTAACTTGGTTGTTGATTCGGATTATAGCTGTACACCCAAACTGAAAGTATATTATATTAGCCCTCTTAATTAGGGATTCTGATGAATGATATGTTAGCTATTTCGATACAAATCCCAAGTTTTTAGTATAGTTAACATGCCGTTCATTTTCTATATCATCGCCTGTTATTATTAACTGTCATCTTCGTTTATTACCTAGTTTTCATGAAATTTATTTGTCATATATCTTTGATAGTAAGTACTTCGTCAAATCTGTTGTATGTTGTTAAACCTCTTACAAAGTATGCAATGATGATCATTGAAAATGCAGCCGAGAATACCTTACTAGGTACATTCTACTTAGTATAATAAATACGGAAAAATTAAATAGAATGAACGTGTCCCAAAGTAAGTGTGAAACTTGTGTTATATTATAATGGGATTCTAACGAAATTAGGTAAGTAGGCAGTAATCATACTTCAATACAAGTTATAAGATTTCAATAACAAACCTAAAGACAGCCTTGTCATAAACATCGATCTTCATAACACATAGACTGGACATTAGAACTAAATGTCGGGTAGTGTGTGGCAGTCCCCGGCGCCTAGGGCTCCAGGATATGGACCACTGTAATTTCTAGTGACATGAGAATCCAGATCAGTCTTGCAATCCATCCGGTTTAATGGTTTTTACAATAATATCTTTGTTTATTATGTATTAAATTATCGGCGAGGAGTATACAAACATTAGGCGATTATTTTATAGACGAGATAATATTTATATACAGAATGCATTGAATAAATAGTCTATTAATCAGACGATTTCAGAATGTAGATCTTTTCAAACCTCCATTTTAGACCACATCAGAATATGCTCTTAACATCTGGCAACAACAGGCAGGCAAGTCACTGGACATTTTTTTTGTAGCCTTAGTGTGTCACTGATGGGCAAAAGCCTTCCCTCTTGTTTGCCGTTTGTTGCCATCCACTTTCGAATGTCTTTTGCGTGGTCTTCCTATCGGTCTACGGCTTTCTGGAACCAATAATGTTGCAAAAAAAAAATTAAAACATTTATATTATCATCAACATACAATAGTTATCGTCGCCATCTAGACAGTAGGCAGTCTGTTCGCTTCCGCAGGCGTTCCTACCTTATAATAACAGCCGAGCTAAGACCTAGCTCTGACAACTGTTATTATAAGACAAATTGAAATGTAGAGATTAATTCAAATATCAGCTAGTATTTACCTGTATGACTTATGATGATAGTAGTCTCAAGATAAGTACTATGTTATTTGATAGTAGATTAGCTATCTGCATAAATATAACATTTGGACATAATGTTTTTTTTTTATTCATTTTGCATTTGTAACATATCATTATTTAATTGGTAAAACTTTATGGTTCTCAATGTAAACAATATTAATATAATTACATTTATGTGTCCACGGTAGTAATGCAGCTTCGGTAGGTATCAGATTCTTCTTCTGATTCTGATTGTCTAGTATTTTAGTGCAATTATATCAAAATCCTAGGATAGGTACGCTAAATACTTACTCTCTCTTTAAACTCTTAATCCGACCGATACAACTACCTAGTTGGACGACTGCCTACTTGAATGATAATAACAACAAAATTGAAGACGAACACGTGATAAAATACCATTAGAGAACAGTCCTAGGTCATTGTCAACTATTCTAAAGGAAGGTCTATAACCAGCAGTGGACTTCAAGGGACTGAAACAATGAAATCTTACAT
This sequence comes from Apomyelois bistriatella, assembly GCA_947044815.1. Classification (NCBI taxonomy): domain Eukaryota; kingdom Metazoa; phylum Arthropoda; class Insecta; order Lepidoptera; family Pyralidae; genus Apomyelois; species Apomyelois bistriatella. Next base: position 5,618,576 of record OX345705.1, read on the forward strand.
CAAGTCACAGTCGGCTTTTAACGTACTTAAAGCGCTGAAAATTAAGACGCATCATTGTGCTATCATAAGCTCCCCATATCCCATCATTACTAGCACGTTTTATTGATTTTACTGCCGTTGACGATTACCACATACAACAAACTATAGACAATATACCATTTGTTTTACTGCTCATTCTTTCATAAAATCCTTACACGCTTCATCGGTAAATCACAAACAATAGGGTTACCAACGGTTTCTTGTTATTAATTCTTTACCTTTCAAGTTCCATTGAAAGCGCACTTTAAAGTTCTATGGTAGATAGTTCAGTAAAAGAGTGTGAAAACAGAGATAAAGCTGCAAACAAAGAGCGCATCGTACCGTAACCCGCGTTGGTCGGTACGGTCCTTCGTAACTATGTACTGTTCAGAAGAGCCCTTAGACCGATAAAGTCCTTATAGCCCAAGCCCATACACAAACAGAAATCTTTCCGACTTTCCGACGTACAAATGCCGTAAATTATATTTCAAGAGCAATTAAGTAACTTTTTTTTAGGAAAGATCAAATGTTGTTACACCAGCTCTAGGCTCCGAACAAAGCAGTCAGCTGAGGATGCAACCGGGGCGCTAGTATTAAGATAAGAAGATTTTTTACCTCAAAATGAAATCAAACACCAACATTCCTCCCCATTTGAAGTGTTACCTTCTAACCTCTCGATATTTCAAGGTAGTACATTCGCCCTCAAATAGCATGCCTGAAGCCACAAATAGGCACACTTCTCTACTGAAATTTGCACTTACGCCAAATGAACTTAGTGGCCTTTGTTCTCGAGCCAAAATAACATTTCTCCGGCAACAATAATTTTACCTATTTTTAATGTAAACGATACTAGTATTAGTAATCAGTGACATAATGTGATTATACAGATTAAACATAAATTATGCATATAAACCCAATAACATTTATTTACAACTAGCTTTTGCCCGCGGCTTCTTGCAACTCCTATCGGGAACAGTGCTTTTTCCAGGGATGAAATTTATATGTCCTTTTCCTGGTTCTAAGCTACCTCCCCACCAATTTTCAGCCAAATCAATTCAGCCGTTCTTAAGTATAAATAGTGTAACTAGCACGACTCTTTTATATATATAAGTATAAGAAGATGTCTTGTAATTAGGTAAGTAGTAAAAATATAGTCAAAAGGTAACGTTTCTAACGTTTACGTACATAATTAATTTTATTTGATATCATACTAATATCGTTCTATGTACAAAACAACCTGAATATATCTAATCTGAATAACAGGCAAAGTCCGTGAATTGTTTAACAAGAGAGTATAAGACGAAAAAATCGTTTCACTAAAATCAATAAAATCGTCTAACTAGAACACTATTGCAGTTACGTTTGCAAATATTTTAAAAGGAGAATGAACAGTACAGTATCCATACATTTTGTTGAAAGGTATTTTTTTAGATTTTAGCCTCACTTCAAAACATAGGTTAGATACGAAATGTCAAAGTATATATGACATTCAATAAATAGACACAAATTGGACAACCGCAGCAGGATATGCGTCAATCACACATATAATAAATCACTTATCCTCAAGAAATATGAGTGCCAATGCGTCAACATCAACTAAGTACCAATAATAAATGTGCAAGTATTAAACGATTGGTTCCGCAGAGTGGGTGTCGACCTACCACTTCGAGTTTGTCAATGTCAATAGTACGTAAAATATTGTCACTTCAATAATATTTTAAACCGTTTTTGGTTAAGGTGTTTGCACGGGACAGTTAAACACACATCTACCAAAAACAGTGAAAAAAGAAAAGTCAATAGCGCGTGCGCGTGATGTTCGAAATTCTAAAAGTGTAACAAATGAAGAGTCACCCGATGAAACAGCATTATGTTTTTTTTTGGGTTTCTGTGTTTAAAATTAGAGAAACACTTTTTAGGTTCATTATTTTTTGACACGCATTCAATTTGGCAAAGTGCTTGTTGTATCTGTATTGCAAAAACTAGTGGCGTAAGAACGTCGTCAATAAAAATTATTAGATGGAAAAAGGAAGTTCGCATAGATTAAAAAATAAAATTTGCGTCACAGCGCGATTCGAACTTCTTTGGAAGTTCGGAATAGACTCAACTGTTCCAAACTAAACAAAATATTACCGAGACAGATTAATTTCACGAGGCAGTTCACTACATTTTCCGGGTGTTTCTCCTATGATGAAAACTTATATGTATATCCTAAAGTTTTCATCATAACTATCTGTTGACACGGAACACTAATTATTTTTCTCAGGGATACAAGCAGCGCCATCGAGGAAATCATGTGAACTAAGTGAAACTGAACATCGAACAATGACGTTAGATTTTTGCATCGCAGTGCAGGCTTTCACTCTATATTTTTATTTCTATTTTCACTGTACTTTCATTCATATGTCATACAAATGTAATTTTAATATACCTATTTTGTTTATTGGGTAACAATTGGGCGATTAGATACGCTTGTGTTATGAGTGTGAGCGAGGATTTCAGAATGACGCTCTCAATTTTCATTTGTTCCTTCAACTTTGTATTTGTAGGTTATATAGGTACTTAAGTTATTATATCTCAAGAAGTTGTAAGACGGTTTAGATTTTGAAGCTATGCCAGCATATCAGGCTTAAATTACATATGCAACTTATTTGATCTTCCATTTGTTTAATGTATAGGTACTTATTCGGCTGGCAAGAACCTACCTATGTCTATCTATGGCCTAATAGCTTGAAATGATGATACTAAATACACTAGTAGGTATCCAAGTATTGCAATTTGGGCGTTGATGATTTATTTTGATAATAGATACCTACTACATTAAAATTTATTAACCTAAATAAATTGGACATATAGCTCAACTTCCATAGAAAGAGAGTGGGTATTCTTAAAGCGGATGACACATAACCGAAAAAGTTAGTTCAACTGAATGTAATTTCGCATAACTTTGACGTAGCGTAATTTGGATAGACGACAGTTCGACACGCTTGTGTAAAAATTAGAGATTGGTATTCACATGTGTGAAATCTGACTATTGGACGCAAACTGGACGTATTGGTAGACATTACCAGAAAACACATATTGATATACTATGTTTTTCTTAGGATTGTTTGTGTTTAAAATATTATCTATTCACTTCAATTCAAAAAGTAACAACATTTTTTAAATACGTACGCTGAAATCCTTTGCAGTATTTTTTATAAAGTGGACACAAATCAACTGCAAATATTTTAAGGGGAGATTCGGACCATTGTATTGAACAACTTTCCCAAATAAACTTCGATATATCGAAGTACAAAAAAAAAATTGACCTTTCATACAAATTGAAAATCATCTGATCTAGTTTAGTATGGAGAGTGAATAAAAAAAATCCTATTTCGTTGGGAAAGTTGTTCAGTATAGTGATCTAAATCTGCCCTTAAAATATTTGCAGTAGATTTGTGTCCACCTTATATACCTACACTACATATAAACCTTATAGACCAATGGTATAACAATAGTTCTTGTTAGATTTTTAAACTAAGGGCTGCATCATCTTTACCGTTGCGTCGTATAGTAGCTTTTTCGGGCTCAGCTCAGCAGTTGGCAAAATGTCCGAAATGATAATTGAAACTGATGATTGTTACAGATAGTACCAGCGATGAAGGACGGATGGCGCGGCGCGGGGTGACATGGCCATCGCGCTGCTGTTCCTGCTGGCTTCGGTCTCCGCCGCGCGCCTCGGCGAGCTCTCGAGGAGAGACAGCGGCGATGTCTTCACGATCACTGGTTAGTTCTTGAGGTATGGTGGTGGGCTTAAGACGATACCTCGGTGAACACTAGCGCCACTATCGTTTAAAAATCACTACTCACTGAAACGCACAAGTTTCCGTCTTAAGTAATTAAAGTTCTGGATCTGAAGTAAATTTAAAAAAATATTAAATTACAGTCACCTATAGTTACAAATTGCAAAACTGTTAAAAGTGGCCGTTTAAGCAATATTGCGATTTGTAACTATAGGGAACTATAATTTAATATGTTTAAAGTTAACTTCAGATCCAGAACCGTAATTACATAAATTATTTATTTATATATAAGACGGATTTTTGATAACTTGTGTTTTCAGTGAATAATTATTTTTAAATAATAGTGGCGCTAGTGTTCACCGAGGTATCGTCTTAAGGATAAGTAGGAAATGCAGTTTGCAGAAACTTGAGAACTACGCGCATGCTTGTTTTGAATACTTACGAATAAAACGCCGTGAGTGGATATCCGAGCCGTAATTTTGGACCCAAAATTCTTGATATTTCAACGCTATAAAAACGGTAAGAATTCACTACTGCACCAAGTCAACACGATATCATCACAAGCTAAACTTACCTACTTCTTTTCTATTCGGGGTAATTAAATCCTTCTATATCGACCTTCTAAAGCACAAAATGTTAGTGTTGTATAAAATTAGTTTCAGAGTAGTAAGACCAAGTTACTCATCATAAATCGATAAGTACATTAATACTTGGGTTCTGTTACTCCCTTCTTTCATAATTAATTAATGATGTAGAAAGCCATAAGGTGCTGCTGGTAATTAGGCGGCGACTAACCGTGGGAGCTGATTTATGAGGAATCTGTACTAAAACTTAATTAATGATTTTAGAAATAATGGATATCAATGGCAGTTGGACGTCATAAATAACTTTTTCTTGCAGAAACCCTCGTGGGAAATTTAAAGAGCATTTTTATGTAAAACAAAGCAAGCATATCTTGCATAATATGCAATAAATTTTAGCAAAGCGGTTAGTGCCTGAACTAACAAAAATCCATCTAACCTCATTAAAAACGCGTCCATAAATACTACTTAAGATAGATATACATAATTAACATTAGCTGTTGCACGCGGCCCCGCCCGCGTTGAATTCGGTTATAATGCGCCCAAAAGTAGCCTGTTTGACTCATAGGTATATAACAAATTTCATAAAAATCTGTTCAAGATTCAATTCAGCGGTTTAGCTGTTATTTAGATAAAAAGACAGACTGGCATTTATAATATTAGTACTTATTAAGTATGGATTTTTGTGCCATAAGTCGTCCTAAAAAGGATCAAATAGCGACATTTCCATACAAAAACATTCATGGCAACCCTGTAACAAATCAGTCGCCCAATATTCCAAGTTTATGAATACAGGTATTATAAAAACCTTATTGAATACGGTAATTATTTTACAGGTGATGCGTGCGGCGCGGCGCAGTGCGCGGAACATGGGGCGGGCACACACGAGGCCGGAGCGTGCTCATGCGCATGTCCTCAGCGCGCGCCGCTCTTCAGAGAGGACCGGGAGCTGTGCGTCGACGATCTGCCCGGTGAGTTTCTGTGTCTACTTAACTAAGATACTGCTCTAGATAACATTAAAATCGGACAATGTCAAAAAATTTTTTAAACAAATTACTTAAGAGAAAAAAAGTGTTTTCGGCCTCTTCTGTAAAACCGTGATTTGTCCCTTTCGCTAAGTGCGATAATTCTGTTACCGATATGTCTTCTTCTTCGCCATATCGGTACTCTCTCGCTCTCTCATCTTAAACTGCCCGATTGCATCCTTATCAGAAGCCCAGGATTTATTTTCCTGCGTTATTTTCTCTACTTCGCCCGGTCTTCGGAATCCTTGATTGTGAGACCATTCGCACGCTTGCAACCTTTGAAATTAGCAGAGAAATGAGTTAGTTCTCTAAAGTTCTTATTATTTATTTACATTAGTTACAGTAAAATAAAATTTCAGCAGATTTCATCAATACAATATATTAATGCCAGAGCTAAGACTGGGGTAGTACCTATACCTAAGTATAGTATAGGTAAAGTACCTACGCAATGGATGGCATCAAGTTATTCACTAAACTACATTGCCTATTCTATTCAGATATGCGTCCACGTCCGGCCAGTTATTAAGTAATTTGTCTCCTAATTATATTTAATAGTTATCCCAAATTGCACTTGCACCTATCTATTAGCACAGATTATAGAATGCTATACTAGGTATTAGGCAGGTGATCTGCGTGACCGCAACCTCTAGACAATCGAAAGCCTGTATCGTTGCCCGCAATTATACCTAAGTATGATGAAGATCCCGTTACACTTTTAAGATGTTCATTTATCCTAACTACAGGTTTATACATAAAATTGTAAAATACTTTATTTGGGGATGAATTATGTCTATTCGTTAAATAGTAAGGTATAGGAAATGTGTATCTTGTTTCCGCTTGGTTGGCGCGCGAATATGTCACATAACAATAGTTTTTATATAGTGTCTGGATTCAGCGAGCCAAACAAATTCAAAATCAACTAAGTATTAGAAGTATTTAGTCATTTACATTGATTAATTTTCGTACGCGGAAACGCACCATGTGTGTAAATTGATGCGGTAAAACACGCTAGGAGTGATTTCAGCAGGAGTGAACGTGTATAGGTAACAGTTAATTTTTTCGCTGTTAATTTTGTATCCCAACCCAACTAATAATTATAAATACGAAAGTAAAGTTTGTTTGTTACGCGATGAAATTCACACGGGCGAAGCCGCGGGCGGAAGCTAGTAATGCATTTAATAAACCTATTTATTGGATTTGATTAAACTTAACGCATAAAGATAATTAAGTAACATCTTTATTCAATGCAACTGCTAACGCTAAAAAAGCTCAGACAGAAGCCTAGACAGTTTAATTTGCTATAGGTACTTACCTACCAAAGTGAGTGTCATCAATGGTATTTCAATAAAGAACGATGAGTTGATAGATACTTAGTCTAGAAATGAATATTAACAGTTCTCACATTTGCAACATCATTCGACAACAGAATCTCGTATCATTATTTGCTCATGAAAAAGTTGTCCAAACTAAATAATATTGTTTTTTTATTATTTTTTTTGTTTTACTTCCAACTATTCTATTTTTCATTTGCTCATTATATAATTTAAAAATGCAAGATGATGTTTTTATCGAACAATAGGTATTTACAAAAAAGTAACCTAAACCTGGAACCTAACAAATTCGAAATAACGAACGAAATTCGAAATATCGTTCTTGTTGTTTTAAATCTGATCGGTATGAATATAATCGATTATATTAATAAGTAAATTGTTATTTTTTTATCATTTATTCTAAAATTATAAGTATTTCTAATAAGTAATCAATAAACCGGCGAATGGGGTAATCATAACATGGCGATGCGGCCAGCAAGCAACCCATCACTATTGATTTCCTGTTTCAACTAAGTACATATCATCATGCTAAACGTGGTCTAAGGCTCTGTCTACCCCGTATGGGATAAAGAGGTGACTATATGTAATTAATAAACTATAAATAATTTCTGTGTGCCCCTTTTTATGCAAGTATGTGTTAATTTTTGAATTATTTAACTATCGAAAAACACGTCAACAACTGATAAAAGTATGAGTTTAAAATTAAACTATCTAGGTACTCATTTGTACAGAGTACGTGTATTTGTCAGTCAGCACATAACCTTTCTTTATTGACTGCAAATCGCTTGTTTTACGTAACTCTAAATAGAGTTCTATATTGTCTGCATGCCTAAATAACCTGCTCGTGGCTTCAAAAGTGTCTATTACTTCCGAAATTGAAGTTTCCGTTATCCACAAACTAAACAGCCAGCCACACTTTGAACAAAAGTACCCTATTCTATTTCGCCTTAACCATAAAATATCATTTTAAGTACGCACTCTACTGTTTCCTGTGTGGCCATACGCATCTAGTCGACCGTTTATAAGCTTTTCTTCATATACCTTTGGTGTACAATACACCAAAGGTATATGAAGAATGCATACAACAAGCAAGCCTATATCAATTTGTTATGCGTTGGTTTGCCAGGAAGATGATTTTCTTTGTGGCTTGTGTCTGTAGATGAGTTGAAGTTTGGGTAATAGTTACCTACTGAGCTACTGCTGAGATAATCTCGATCTCATCATGAGCGTTTTTGTCGATAGTCTAGCGGGGCGATTGTAAATAAAGTGCGTGTCAAGCAACGACGGCGAGCACAGTGCCCCTAGTATGAGTTTTTCTTAACGCAGACTCTAGCGACTGCGTTAGCGATTTTGTATGACAAACCTGTACAGCGCCTCTGGCGGATAGTAAGGTAACTGAGAAATTCTATACAAAATCCTAACGCAGTCGCTAGCGTCTGCGTTAAGAAAAACTCATACTAGGGGTACAGCATGACTTGGATTGGTCACTTTAGTAGCATTTTTATCTTGAGCTCCTCCGAGCTTCGGAAAGCACGATAAGCCGTTAGTTCTGGTTATTATCGCTAGATGGCAGTCGTTAGACTATGTCAAACAGGTGCCTTTAGTGCCTGATAAATCTGACGGTGTTTCCCGATAGGTACACTTGGATCATGGCACTATGGTTTGGTTTCGCTGTAAAAATATTTACGGTCATATGGCAGTCGTTCAGTGCAGCCATATCTAAGACCATGATTTAAGTGTACTGTAGGCTTGCATAACACACTTACGCTCTCTAAAGCGTATGTTGCTCATTGCTAAGTATCTGGGAAACACGTTCAAATGATGATGATGATGTTTCTAATTTCAGAATGTTCTCTGGCAACGTTCGGGACAGGTGCTGGATTGCAGCGGATACCTTTCATCTATTTGCCATTAAAAGGACAAATTATTCACCCTTCAAAAGAAATTACTTTTAAAGGTTAGTTCACAGGTACTAAAATAGTTAAATACGTGTTAATATAAATATAATAAATATAAATATAATAAGTGTTAGTATTAGACCAACTGTTTTAATCTGTGCCTTACTAAAACCTAAGAGCAAAATAGCTCAACCTCATTAAGATCAGGGCCATTTGGTTTTGGTTTATTCATAATATAAGCTGGACACAAGTCTCAGAAACTCGTTGAGAATATTTTCTTACTCCGCTATGCAAAAGTGCCTCGATCAGCCCTTGACTTTCACATGTATTCATTTTTCACTTCAGATGATTATATCGCCACTTGCAGTTGACAAAAGACGTAAGACGATTAAAAAACTATTATTAGGATCAAACTTGGTACCCTACGCATCTAATCCGTAAGAAAAGCAAAGAACACTTAGTAACTCTATATACTAATTGTTTGTTTTCAGATGTAAAGACGCCAATATGCGCAGTATCGGGAGCACAGTTTCTCACTCGCAAAGGATTCTTGGACCTTCGGAATACACTTGATGCTGATGTTCCTTTTAACTTGTTCCGCGATGAGGGCAGAACTTTCCTTCAAGTAAGTTTTATACCCTAATATGTAACCTACAGGAATACAAAATGTAAATATGTCTCCAATCCGTCAAAATTTGCAAGCACTATTTGGTGTTCAGCATAATATATATATGTCTGTTTAGCGCCATCTTGTCTATTGTTATCTCGCCACCATATAGGTTTCTCCACACCGATATAACAATTTTGTTTTCTTAAACAATTTTTTTCAGTGGAGCGGCGAGGATGATGTTCGAGCTCGGATGACAGGCCGTGTTATGGTGGTCCGTCTGCTTTGTCGCGATGTTTCGGCCACTCCTGCGTCGCCTCTCGATCTGAGAGGCGTCTTTACCCCTTGCGTCGCATTTAGAGTACAAGGATCACCACTGAGGCAGTCATCTAGTGAGTGCTTTTTTTTATTCGATTAAGAAAACAAATAATCACTGAATGAAAATTAATGCTTGCTCCCATAATTATTGGCACTCATTAAAAACTTTGTGTTACGTCAGTCTATACACGTAATAGTTTAAGTACCTATTACCCGCTGATACGTATATGTGGGATACTTATTAGGTACTGAGCAGTTATATCCCGATTGCTAAAATGCGTAAAATGTCTTGGATTTTACTATTCATGATACTATTTAAGACATTTACAAATAATTACCTATTTAAATATAACTCGATATTTTCAGACATAACCGAAGTCCAATTTGCTCCAAACGCTCAAACATCTGAAGTACTGAACTCATCAGGATTATCTGTAACTGAATATGTTGCTATCGGCATCAGTTCTCTGCTTCTTGGTCTAATCTACGTAGCGTCAGTATTCCTCTTTTTGCACATCAGAAAGCGAAGGAAAGCAGCATCCGAAAATGGTGGCATTAACAAACTCAAAGGCTTGAAAAAGAAAGACGGATCAATAATCACTGAGCGAGATATCGTCCGAATAAATAACGAACGACCACTAACGAAGTGCTTAGGACAAGAGGATGGTGTCATCAAGAAAAATCCTTTACTCTCAATGACAAGACAGTTTCATGAAGCCAAAAGTTTTTCATGTGATTCTGGCAGCAATATTTCAGATTCCGAAGACTTTGCTGAGAGCAGTTCAAGAAGCGAAGACAACATTTACAATGTAAGTTAGCAGTTATTGTGAATTTAAAACTGTCTCTTGTATATGAATACTCCCTAAAAACAGAAGGATATCTACCAAATACTCCGTTGTCATTGTTCAGAACATTATAGTAAATATTGCTAAAATACACTGCTTAAAGCTTGAAAATTACCTAGATAGTTACAATATTTCACTTTTATTTATTCTTAACTTTCAGAGCCAAGTAACATCAGCTGTAGTACATCTTCATCACGGAGAATCAAAACACCAAAATGATGGTGTAGAAATAAGTCATCGAGATGAATCAAATATTGAAAGACTTCCAGATGAACACGTGTCTATAGTTGAAACGACAGACGATAGAGAAATAGCAAGACCAGTAGGAACAACTAGACGCAAATTGTACTTCAACCCCGCTTATTTTGAACCACATTTGATGGCCGTAAGTAAAAACTTCATAACTTCTTAGAATATTTATACGCAGATCTAGTGGTAATAAATTGTTTTATCGTTACAGGAACCACCGGCAGCTGCATTAGAATTTCTTGTTAAAATTAGAGAAGTTATAGCAATAGCGAAACACAAAATGGCTTCTAAACGTTTTCAACCAGTTCTTAATCAAATCCCAGAAGAAGAAACTTATCCGTCAGTAGGCAACAGTATGGATTTATATCAAGGTTTAGGTAGCCAAAGAAGTGGAAGTGTCATAAGTTTAAAGAGAGAAAACAGTAGAAAGAAAACCGTTAACTGTATTGGCTGTCCAGGTTGCCAGTCTACTAATGAAAGCGAAATGCATAATTTTATGAAATATGATGTTCCCGCGTGTACAAATTGTCAACATAATAAAGGTGATAAACAGAATAGCATTCGGAAATGGTTGGAGAACATACCGACAACCAAAACATCACAGAATAATAACTTCTTACAAAATTCCAGTCAAAGTAGTTTGGCGAATTCTTTGATGTCATTACCGATAAATGAAAAACACAGAATAAGAAAACAAAATAGTTTTTCTAATACAAGCCCTTTACACCTAAGAGATAATTCAGTGAGAAGAAAAAGATCCTCGACTATGTCGGTAAGGTCGGAACCAGCTATGAGGAATTATAATATTCCACTCCCAGAGTTCAACATGGAAGATTATCTGTCTCAAACAGTTTCTCGAATTGACTCTTTAAAATTTGTTTACTATACGGACTATCAATCAGGAAGTCTTAGAAACAACGCTTTAGCCAATCAACGAAGGAACAGATATATTACAAACAAAAATGCATTGCCTGATATGGTAAATGACACAATAGCTCTAGACGAGTGTTCAAAAGGTTATCAACAGAGCAGTTCTGATGATGAAAGATTTAATAAGAACTCAGATTTAAACGAAAATCGCTACACTAGACGCAGTTCTGAAAGTCCTATGTGCAATGACTACGAAACTGATAGTCTGGAAAGAAATACTCACCAAAAGCGAATAAATACACCCACCGACTACCCTGACGTGCCCTCTTCACAAGCTAGTCCTAGCTTAAGCAACGCACTCCCTTTAGAAGAAGAGCTTACAATGAGAAATGCTATTTATAAAAATTCTAGTAGTAATAGTAATACACCTTCACCTCAAAGAGATATATTTATTGAACAGAATCATTACGAAACAATAGAGACTTCCAAAAATGTTAAACTAGATGCTGATAGTGTTAAAAATCAAAATAGTGATTATAGTCTCGTAAGTGAAGTTTATGTGAATAATAATTACAATTTTGGTAGCACACCTACGTCCCCAAGTGGTTCTGAATGTTCTATGGGAAGTAGAAAACTTATCACTAATATAAACAATAATGTCGAAGGTAAACCTGGCTGCCTCACTATCGAAGTAATAGATCCGCCCGAAAATTACATAAAAATTCATGAATCAGATGGTTTCGAACCTGATACGCTAGATCGCAAACATCCTAAACATAAAGAAAATATAGAAAGTTTGACATCTGCACAATTTTGTAGGACAGATTTAGACGAAAATTTAGCCAAAATTTTACCTTCTTACCAAGCCAGAGGTAGCGGGACGTTCACCAAAATAAACGAAAAAAATGAATATGCGCCAAAATTTAACAGTCTACGGAACGAATTTGAATATCGCAAAAATTTATCTGATCGCCCAAAAATATTATCTAACACATTTGAAACTTCAAAGGTTGAAACTGAAACGGACAATACATTGGATGTAACTGAGGAATGGAATACGGAAGAAGGACGTATACTAACTTTAGAGCTTAGGCATTCTAAAAGACAACGACAATGCACACCACCGACTATAAAACAATTAAAAAATTTAGCGCGTCCGGACATTTTGCCTCCTTTGCCTCCAACTGAAGATAGTCCAATTTATGAACAGCCAATATTCCCTCCAAGAAAAGTAGAACTAGACAACATCTCAACAGATACTCCTCCAAAAAACGTGAATGGCCGAAGTCTCAGTCCGAGAAAAAATACAAAAAATGCGAAATTTGAGTCTTTAACACACGACTACTCTATTGAAACAGATTATGGGCCTTCCTGCAGTCCATTGAGAGCTTCTGGCCACTTAGCGTCCTCGGAGTACGTAATCAACAATCCTCCAAAGACATCAAACATGGGAAATATAAGCAGGAGTTCTAGTAGAAGACAATCATTAAGAAATGGCATAAATACAAATACATTTGTGAAAGGGTCGGCTAAAGAAGACCAATGTAAACCAAGATACAGGAGGAGGAAAGGTCAGAGTATCGAAGATTCAGGATATTTAAGCAGTGATTCGACAAGTTCTAGGCATGTGCAAAGAAAATTGGTAATTGCTAAGATTGTTAGTTGTAGTGAAAGTGACGATACTGAAAATGAAGCTAGGAGTGAGTCTGGTGCAGAGAGTGTGGAAACACATTCAGTGTATTTCGGAAGTTTTAGAAAACACCAGATAGACGCAGATTGATGGATGCAGAGTAGAAGGAGTGGTAAAAAATTAAATTTAAGTACTTATTTTTAATGTTTTATTATTAATTTTAAAATCCAGTGCAATATATGAACTATGTGCAATAACATGTGCAATACAAATATGAAATAATTTATCAAGGTGTATTTTTAGGTACTGCTAATTAAGATAAAATAAGAAATTAGTTATATTTGTAGATATATTGAAAGGCCGGACGTGCAATGCAATTTTAGATTAATTAATTAATAAAAGAAGACCACAGGTCGATATAATAACAAATATATTTTAAACTTTTCAATGTGTAGTGTAATATTTTTTCTATTCAATGCAAAAAAATATTTTATTACTCTTTAGTGAAATTTTTATATTTTTTTTTGTAAATAACAATGAATGAGTCAGGCGGCAAAAATGCTTCCTAGTACCTGACAAATATGTGCTCCAGAGAGGGAAGGATAGTAACCATCCCCTCTGTAAGAGCACGAATAAAATCGGTTGTGGCATTAATACTAGCGTTGGGAACAAACAATCGACAAAAATTGAAACTTTCTTAGGTATAGGTACCATAATTAAGATTCTCATACTAATATACCAAAACATTTAACAGGGATTTTTGTTGGCATTTTATTTAATTTTCAATATCACTTAATTAATAACGTGACGATATTAGGGATATATGTCTAATTTAAATTTATTCTCTTGATATTTAAATCTTATAATATAACTAGGCTTCTGTCCGGCATCTAGAAAACTGATAGGTAGTAAAAATAATAAATAGGTTATTGTGATCGTAATATGTTACTTTTATTAATTGTTACAGATTGTTTGTTACCAACAGTCGGGGATTTTCTTTCGGTTGTGGTAGCATAATATTATTTCTAAGATGTAATAAATAGTTAGACAAATGCATAATATAGCTGATTTTGGTGCTAATAATCGCAAAGTGGAGAACCGGGTACATTTGTTTTTAAAAAACGCCACTGTCTTGTTAATGCCAAATCGTTGTAGTTCTTTTTTTTTAATGTTTAGAAGATTTGATCTCTCGGTTTTGAATAACAGATGCCGCTTGAAAAAGGCTAACACTCAATAAAAAATAATTAAATATCCAACTGAAATACCATCATAAACTAGAAATTGTACGCGATAATGTAGATAGAGTTTGAGGAGATATCTCACAGAATTTAGTTAACTAGAAGGGAAATACGCGGGGAGGCCACATAAGTAGGTACAATTCTTTGCAATTTGTCTATGAAAAAATAATGTTGGCTTTCCTGTTATCTTTATTTCTACACAACAATAGAAATAAAAGTAAGACCCGGAATGATGGGGTTGACCCTCCCTAAACTGAGTCTAGTCTAGAGTCTAGATCTATCTGTTCACGATAATATTAAAAAAAAAACCACTTAATTCTTTAAAATAAGGCATAAAAGCTTAACATAGGTATAGTGGAGAGAGTTCTGAAAACTGGATCCGCCGATACCATTAAACATTACACGATTTTGCATTAAGAAAGACGCTAGTACATAAAGTGCGCGTTGTAAGAGTTTTACTCAATTTAGAAAAATAGTTGAATTTATTTATTCGTCGTTATTGTAGATTTTGTTATGGTATTAATTAAAAAATGTGTATCTAGTAATTTATAGATGCTCAATAAAAATTGCAATGCAATATATTACATATCTTAAGTAATAGAACCATATCTTAAGTAATAGAATCATGAACGAAATAATATTTTTATAATTAGTTAAATTTTCTAATACTAAGTGCTTATATGTTACGCCAGTATTTATCATTATATTTAGAATAGGTTTTTTGTTTGTAAATTTTTGTTAGTTGCTAAATTTTTATTAAGTAGAAAGTTACTTTCTGACATCACAAAAAATATTCAAATACATCACTGTAAATGGATTTAGGTAGGTAATTATATATTTCAAATTTTATAACAAATGAAATAAATATTTTGTAATAAGTAACTGTTTTTATTTTTCTTAAATTACCAAATCACAGTTTGAAGACATGCATCGATATAAGGCAAAAAAAAAATGGTTTAATAAAAAAATTATAAATATCCGCTAACATTATTTTAAATTGATCTTTCAATGGCAAAAATAAACCATATATTTAAATAATTATATATATATATATATAACTATTTTGAGTAGGTTTTTAAAGTTAGGTAAACAAAACCTTGGCAACAAGATCTCTAATCAAAAACTAATGTCGTTTTATCGGAAGTCGGGCACATAATTTCATTTAATGATATGGCACTGACAGATAACAATAACAGAAAAGAGTAAAATAGTTTTACTTTTTCATAGAAGCAAAATTTTTACTTTTTCAAATATCAACAGGCACCAATTTTTCTAGATCACTATTGTTATTCATATGCCTTATACCTCTAGACTCTTCCATCGACATTTCATTCCTTAGTTCCATATAAGTAGATTTGCCTGCCGCATACAAATCTATTTCAGTACCTATTTTCTTAATTATTTCCGGATCTTTACTGTTATTCATATTAACCATACACAAATCTAAATATTCTTTTAACAGAGAAGTTTGATTCAAAATGGCATATGCATAGTCTGTATAATCTATTTTTGGAGCGGAGTGGGTTAGTTTTTCATTATACTGTGTATATTCCATTGTTTTAGAAACTATTTTGTGGTTTGGATATGTGATAATTATCTTGTAAGGCACGGCGTCATGGACGTAATGAATGAATGATATAATTTGGGATGAAGTCCTGAAAAAAAGCGATAATTAGATTTGTTATTTTTAAATCTATAGTGTGTACGCCCTTGTGAAATAATACAGACTTCACACACTGGTAGTAGGCTAAGATAAATAAATTGCAGCCTCACTCGCTCACACTCGGTTTGTTTAATGCTCTAACCTCACATCGCCCAGCAGCGTTGCTCTTTATATCTAACTCCTCTTCAAATATCTTTATTTTTAATTTGGAATAAAAATTTATTCAATCACAAATTAAAATAAAAGAATTAATCCGCATCACGCATTAGCATGTACACCAAGTCAGTATAAACAACAGACAGTATGGCTTCGAGGCGTAAAGCTAGCCAGTACGTGTACACAGAAATAGCGCTTATATACTAATTATCTAAAGCCAAAAATAGTTTCATTAAGTTACCTCGTATAAATGGCCAATTTATGGCAACACTTCATTGGATCCTTGGCTTCGGAAATCACACACATGACTCCATTCAAAGGGTGGTACGGTGAATTCCTATTTATAATCACATTCTTTGCATTCTGTTGCATGTGTAAATGGGCTGATAATATTGAAGGAACGTCCATCACTGGGTCATTACCACTCCTAATGTGCCTCAGGATAAGATTGGTTTTTTCGGTTGTAGCCATTATTGCGAGGATAGTTTGCTCATCTGCGAAAAGTAAAATATAAGATTTTTAACTTCATAATGACGGCCTCCGTGGTGTAATCCACTATACATGTTTGCTTAATTATCTGTAAGTTGTGGGTTCAAATCCTCCAAGTAGCTATCAAGTACTTTTCTGTACGACATCACAACATAGGATTGGATCACTTTCGGCTTTGGAAAGCGAATGAATTTCATCAGAGGCTTTGATGATGGAAGAAATGCTATTTATTTTGTTGTTGAGATCTGTTCTTGACCTGTTCAGACACACCAAATGCAACATCAAGACCTGTATAAGTCTTGTGATTACAAATCATGAGGCCTGTTCTATCATTAAAAAGCCAGACATTATTGAGTGGCACAAGCAAAAGCTAAATATAAAAATTACATTCAATGTCTACTATACATAATATACATGGAATTATTATGGATTGTATAAACGTACCTATAACTCCGCTTGATAAGACGTCAAAACTTTCTCCCATAGTATCATTTGCCGATAAAGTGACAGTATCAAATGGCAAAAAATAATCCTTTCCATCTCTTTGGTATACCATCACTCCACTAAAGTCTACTCTGCTTAGTACATTCTCTTTTATTTCCTTCAAATCAACAATCGCAGCAACAGCCACTTCTGCGCTATCAATTTTATAATTATGTTTCTCTTTCCAATGTGGGGGTGAAACTAGCTTCTCAAATAATCTAGTTTTGTAAACTACTGAAGGTCTGTTTTTGACATGGAGGAGTATATGGACATCTTCCAGAGGCCTGAAATTTTTGAATTAAGAATGAATAAAAGGTATTGATGTAACAGGCAGCTTCATGCATGCTTACATATATTAAGATGTAGAAGAACACATAGATAGTCTCATTATTTTAACAACTACCAACATTAAAATTTATTTTATAAATTTAAAAATGAAATGTTTATTAGTAATTGTTTCAAACAAAGTATTCCTTAAGTTTAAAAATACCAGATATAATACACTATTTGATCTACTTTATTACAGATATAGGATAGCAATTTGTTTTCTCTCCATTAAGTTAGGACACTTAAGATATATAATTTAGCATTATTTTATGACCAGCTGCCTGCCTAAGTCCACCCTCCTTGGGAATGATATTGTTGCTGGAAACTGCCACCAGTGGGGCACAAGTACAAGTATTGAGACTTACAACACCTACGGGAAGAGAGAGCGGCAAAGAAACATTGTATGATGGACACTAAAACTGTGAAGGTGGTACCTACTGTTCATTTTCATTGATAATATTAAGAACAATAACTAATTTCTCATTGGATAGCTTAACCCAAGGTAGGTGGGCTTTAATCTTCAATGCACCTGCCATCTAAAACAAAAATAAATACTTAAGTACTTTAACCCGTTGGCTCGCTGGAATACAGACACAATAGAAAAACAATTGTTATGTGACACATGTGTGCGCATCTTGAGCGGACGGGTTAATGTTCAGCTTTGTGTAATAAGGTTGTTATGTTTTTAATTTATTAATTAATTTTATGGTGCAATAAAGAGTTTGTTATGTCCACCAGTTGCCACTTGATGGTGACCATCCCATAAAAATGGAAATTGGAAAAACTCTGTGACATAGGAGTGGCTAGAGTTTATTGACCTTGCAACCCGCTTAAAAAGCCAACTAGGTAAAGGTACTGAATAACAGCTATTGAAAATAACACTTTAGAATAAAAAATACGAATCAAGATTCAGTACTATTAGTGTAGTTGTAATGGTACGGAAAATATATTAAAGATTTGGTAAAATAAATAAAATTTAAACCTACTTCTTTAGTGCCACTTTTAAACACAGCCTCGTCCAAGTTTGGGTGAATTTTCCTGTACATAAAAAAAGCAGCTAGCTGCCTCAAATTCATATAATCCTTGTAAGTACTCTCATTACACTTAACACTGTACTTAGCCTCAACTAATTTCCGTTTAAGATCCATCAATACATGTGGGGTTTCTTCAATTTGAATACTAGAGAAAAGGCGGGCTTTGTCCCCAAGACTTTCAAACTTGTCATCAAAAATTAAAGGCACGGCATCATCTTTTCGCACAATTTTCAAACAAGCTTGACCATGGCACAGAGAATCTTCTATTTCATATCTCTCCACATTATCTACCTTCCGATGAACATATACCTTTTCTTTTCTAGACAATAATACAAGGTTATTCCCAGCTACCACCACATAGAAAAGATTGCACTCGCTATCCCTCATAATTTTAATTTGTGTAGGCGCTACAGCACATTGGAAATAAATTTCACTGACTAATTCACGTTGGTAAAACTCCTTCACTTCACCACTTTTCGTACAAATCGTAATATCGATGGATTTATTATCCCTTGGATGATGATCGTAGTAAACGAAACAGCTGATTTCATTAATTAAACTTGATGGCACCAATCTTGATAAGTCCTGACGAACGTTATCTGGTATGTTTTTGAGCATATTAAACGTATTTTCAGTTAAAGCACGCAAAAACACAATATTTATTAGTTTAAAGCAAACCCACTTTATATTCGCCTTTCGCCGGTATTTAGAACAAAACTTTAGTAAACAATTTATTTTCCCATTCGTGACATTCAGTGTCTTTGATAATTTGTGGGTGGGTGACATTCAAGTGACATTGATATTCTGGTTGACGCTGACAGCAGTCTTTAAAAAAATATTTTTCGGGCCCTGGATACAATCATATAAGACATTTTTTGAATTTTTTTTTTTGATGTGGGTATATCCACAATATGGCAATCAAACATATAGCTTATTTTTGCCAGTATCAAGTTTTAGATTAATGTTCTTCATTTTGTCGACTCATAGTCAAGTCAAGTCAGTAGTCATGTCTAGTCAAGTTAGTCATGGGCTAAGTGAAGCGGTGGAAGTTTCACTTAGCCTTATCTTGGGAAATTTTGGTGACAAGGATTAAAGTCACTTATTATACGACATTGTACTACTTCCCAACACTCACGCTTGTTCACAAACACTTATCGAATAATAATCCACCTTTATTATGCACAAATACTCGAAAAAACACAAATATTAGAAAATAAATACAATGACTGAGCGACAATAGCTTGGCGCCAAAACGTTTTTTTTTTTTTTAATAGTTTCTACGACCATGGAATCTAGTCCTTTAAGGCCTTTCTTGAATTTAATTATCTTCTTCAGTCCTACTTAAGTCAGTCGAGTCAAAAATTCAAGTCAATAGTCAAGTCCAGTCAAGTAAGTAAGTCTAGTCTGAGTCAGATGGCTAAGTGAAGCGGTGGAAAAATTTCACTTAGCTATATCATGGAGATTTTGGTGACAAAGATAAAAAGTCACGTAATCGACACTGTATCACTTCCCAACACTCACGCTTGTTCACGAACACTTTGCGAATAATAAACCACCAATATTATGCACAAACACTCGAAATAACCTAAGTTTTGGAAATTAAATACAGCGCGGACATAGCGACAGTTTACTTTCCCTCCAAAAACTCCAAAACGTTTTATTATAATCTTCAGTCAATTCAAGTCAAAAACGTCAAGTCAGTTATATGCGACATTGTACCATTTTCCAACACTCACGCTTGTTCAACACTTAGCGAATAATAATAATCCACCATTATTATGCACAAAAGAGTGATTTAGTATAAATCACTCTATTACAGTTTGATGTACACTAGCGCCACCATCAGTTAAAAATCATTATTCACTGAAAACACAAGTTATTAAAAAAACTGTCTGATGTAATTATTAAGGTTCTGGATCTGAAGTTAATTTTAAACATAGGTATTAAATAATATCTAGTTCCCTATAGTTACAAATTGCAATATTGCTTAAAACGGCCATAGGGGACTAAGTAAGTATCCATATCCATACTAATATTATAAATGCGAAAGTCTGTCTGTCTGTCTGTCTGTCTGTCTGTCTGTCTGCCACCTCTTCACGGCTAAACGGATGGACCGATTGTGATGAAATTTAGTAGGGATGTAGTTAACGACCTGAGGTCAAACATAGGCTACTTTTGGGCGTGATATAACCGAGTCCCACGCGGGCGGAGCCGCGGGGAACAGCTAGTAATTTAATATGTTTAAAATTAACTTCAGATCCAGAACCTTAATTACGTCAGACAGTTTTTTGATAACTTGTGTTATCAGTGAATTATGATTTTAAGTATAGTTCCACTGTTAAATATGGCAATTTCTTTGGGATCTGTGCTATTCTGTGCTTTAAATTTAATTCATCTTATTATTGGATGCACTCGTGCAATTGTCGTTAAATTGATCGCAATCTCAACAAGGTCATGCCGACTCGTGTTACTACGATACACCACTATCAAATGGCTCTAGGTATCATCTTTATAATGTGTGTAGGTACTTACAGAGTTATGGAGGCTCTGTCTAACCCGTAAGAGTAACAGATAATACTTATATTAAGTATCCTATCTACAGGCTCATTAGTAACGCCTTCGCAGTCCATCGCAAGCTGTTTTTTGTCCACCCTCTCAACAAACCCCTATAAGTCTTAAAAGCCGTTTAACCATAGTTCTAAAATCTTTAGATGTCCATCATCCAGATCACTCAAGTTTCTGGAAAGCATCTAACTTCGCTTAGCCTTCCAGAAAGAAGCCAGACCATTGGATATATTAAGGCAACTTGTATTCTGCACTACAATACCATAGTGCACCAGACGAATGTTAATTTTAACCAGTAGTACCTAGTAGGTCAGTAAACTTGGCCCGGCTCAATGGCAAGTGTAAATCAAATTACCGTTTTGTCACCGTAAACTGTTAGAATTAGAACTGTGACTGAGTCGCGATAACGTGCAACGGTCACGACCATACTACCTAGATACATACTTATTTGAAGCAACAGTACGTAAGTAGTCAAGATTTTAGACTTTTTAAAACTTGGCACTTTAGAATTAAATTTGGAAGTTTTCTTTTATACACGTGGAAGGTTCATGTTGCATACGATACGACACGCCTGCTATATTATCACGTTTGCAATTCAATACATAACATAAGGGATCGTTCAGACGAGCGACCGTTTGTCGGCGACTGCTAGCAACTAATCATAAAAACTGAATCCTCACTTAGCGAGTTTTAAGAGGGACGCAGTAATACGGTTCTCAAAGTCTTATTCATAAACTAAATTATAACGCTACTTAATATGTTTGCATTGTTCCCGACCGACCGTCATGTCAGAGGTGAAAACCGAAAATCTCTAACACTAGGGTGTGTAAAGTCAAATGATCTTTACCTAATAAAATAGGTACTAAACAGGAACACAGGATTTGACTGAACCATTGCCGCCATACGGGTTACATCGTTCCTAAAGCTAATTAGTGTTATCTAATGCAGGAATTTAATTACGAGGTGAGAGCGCCACGCATGCATACCAAACCCTCATGCGTGACGTCATTAAGGCATATATTGTAACTGAATTATCTTTACAGTTTTATTTATCTAGGTACTTTTACTTGAGTAAAATATATCAAATTTTGTCAAGTACTTATACAAATTCTACTAGCAATAAAAATGGAATATAAGATAACTAACTAGTATTACTCACACAGCCATCTCGAAAATTTGGTCATCAAGAGTGCAATATTTAGGACCTATGATATTGATAGGTATACGATAATACGACCGCTATTCTGGAAATAATTGTATTCAAAAAACAATTTTATTTCAAACTTTTTTCAGAGCTAGCTCAATAATTGTTATTCGTCCTGATTTCATATTTTAAAACTTGAATTTTCCTAAAGTTAATAATGTTAGAATTCAGGTAGGTAGGTACTCACCGTCCAAACTCTGTCTTAAAACCGCGTTTGCTAAATTTTTGGGGCAGTTATAAGTAGGTATATTTCATTTAAAATGTTAATTTATATTGTTTAATAATATTGTAAAATAAAAATGAATAATTGACTAAGAAAAATACTTACCAAAATCTACAAAAATCTATTCGCCATGGCGAAAATTTAAAATCTGTACCTAAAGAACTATACGTAGGTATTAATATGATCTAAGGCGTACCTATTACTTTCGAAACTAAGTAAAATAACTATTTGCAAATAATTTGTTGTCGTTATGGAATACGTATTTCTCAGTGCAATATTAAACAATAAATTTTAGAATAGCAACAACGGACCTCCTGCTATGGCCGTGGGCTGGGCAGTTGAAAATAGCTTTAAATGGCGCACTTCCTCTATTATATATAGGTACCATTGTGTAACTGATGCCGGCTGGTTCACACCTATGAACCTATAGTGACCGCTACTATTCACTGCTAAAAATAGCGTGCCTTTAATATTTGTGACTGAATGAAATGAGCTAATCTTTAGAGATTTCTTCTACATCCTGCACTTTCCTGGTTGCATCCTCAGCTGGTTGGTTCGGAGCCCAGGGTCCGCTTGCCTTTTTTTCCTACTCCACTTTGCCCGGTCTTCGGTAACTAAAGCACTTCGACACTAAGATTAATAAACATGTGTCGCTTCGGGAATACCCAAACCATGGCACACTTGCTGTCGTGCCCCGCCTCTGCCGCATCCTGTTCAGTGGACAACTTGATGAAGGCAATCGGAGGGCCATTGATGTGGTCTCGCACTGGGCTAATCATATCTAATAATTTTTCATTGACACGAAAAGAAGAAGATTAATAAATAATGCAACATAAACTAATTATACTCCCAAAGTTGTATAAGTATCTAGGTAGGTACTATTTCATATTCTCCCATGGCGGTTTACTTATAGTGGTAGAGACCACGTCAGAGACCGAGCGGAGGTTTCGAAAGACTCTGAATCTAGGATATGCTGGCACGTAGTGTCAATTGAGCTAATGAGGACTAAGGATTTTTTACTATTAATTACCTTCCCTATTTATTTATTTATTTATTTTATTTTATTTATTTTATACATTTGGATGACCAACAGCAAATAAATTTACATAGGTAACAGATTTTATAACAAAAAGCCAATAATAGGTCTTCACATATAGATACAAATTATGTGTTGAGATAACGGGAACGCCAAAACTACACTAGTTAAATCTAGCAATCAACCTGTTGATTAAAGTAGATAGATGCTTGTTATGTAAGTATTTATAATGCATTATAGTTGAATGTGTAGACGTGCAAAAGTTACAATTACAATTAATTTACAATTTATATATTATCAAAGAAATTACCATACAATAAACGTTTAGCCCTGTTAGGATTGGTGTTGAATATGTCTATGTCCAATGACCTAGAAACAGAGTTGAAATATCTACCCGCTCTCCACAAAAATGAGTTCTGCCTGTAGTTGGTTGACACCGTCGAAAGACTGATAGGGGAATAGTACCTACGCGATCTAGTGGGGACTGTAAAAGATAATAATTTGGACAAGAGTTCTGAGGAATCCACCGCTCCTGTGGTCAACTTCAACAGGTAGGTAATATCAGCGAAGTCGCGCCGCTTGCTCAGAGGCACAAGATGGTGCTGTCTACAAAGCGAAGAGTATTCTTTTGATAAATAGTCGGTTTTTAGACGGTAAGACAAATGTTTTAAGAATCTCTTTTGTACATTTTCCAACCGGTCTATATATATTCTATATCTAGGATTCCAAACCTGTGAAGCATATTCAAGATTACTTCGTACAAAAGCACAGTATAGAATTTTTAAAGTTTTGATTTCTCGAAAAGTAGAAGAACAACGTAGCACGAAACCAAGTGCTTTAGAAGCCTTAGACACGACCTTGTCAATGTGAGTGCTAAATGTTAACTTTTCGTCATGAAACACTCCAAGATCACTTACAACATTATTACGCTGAAGTGCCTCTCCCTTAAGGGAGTATGAAGAGTTAACTACTTTTTTCTTTCTTGTAAAAGTCACAACACAGCATTTGGAAGGATTTAGATCTAAGCAGTTAATACTACAGTAGGTCTCTAACCGTGCAAGATCAGATTGCAATGCCGCCACGTCGTCTTGCGACGAGATAACAGAAAAAATTTTCATATCATCAGCGAAACACAGAAGACGTGAACACTGAAGGCAAGAATTGATATCATTAACAAACACGGTAAATAACAAAGGCCCAATCAAGGAGCCCTGTGGAATGCCACTTGGTATGTCAACCCAGCTGGACATGTAATTATTGATAACAACTGCTTGAGATCTGTTTTCTATGTATGACGCAAACCATCTTAAAAGATCACCCCGAACACCAATGACATTTAATTTAAATAATAGCCGATCGTGGTTAATGCGGTCAAAACACTTACATACTATAGTCTGTGTAGACAACATCCACCTGCTGACCATTATCCATCGCTTCTAGTTACCCTAGTTTGAGTCAACTGATCCCGCAGGGTAAATTCAAGTTTACCATTGTTTAATTTCCCTTCCTTATCGAGTTGACTAATTACGCAACCTAAGAATTGATAACCACACTGAAAAATATATTTTACCTAACTACTTCGGCTATTTGAGAAATAACTAAAGTTTGACAAGATACTTGATTTAACAAAAGTGATTTACAAGAAAAAGACAGGTTTGGTTGCATACCTATTGCAAAGAGATATTATTATGTGGTCAATTTTTTGTGCTAAAGATTGACGAAAGTTTGGGTGTAAAGTAAGTATTTTTTTAGTGCATCCTCCTAGCCAGTCCAGTCCAGGCTTCGCTCTTCTTGCTACTCCTTTCCACTAGTTCTGTCATGGACGTCATTTTAGTGGTGTAAATTTCTAAACCTATCCACAGAATTTATAATAGTGACCTATCTATTAAGGACTTATAAATCAAAATCGGTTCAGTAGGTAGACGTAAGCGTAACAGGCGAACCTTCACATACTTTCGCATTTATAATATGGTTTATTAAGGATTTCAAAACATATTCTTTTCTTCCGGGTCATTTGTAAAAAAGCCTTGGCCTCGTTTGAAATAAGCAATGTGTTAAATGCAGTCATTATGTCAACTGATATTATTTTAAAACTAAACTGATGTAATTCGGAGGCCGGTAAGTGGCCCACTGCCAGATGTGCTTGACATATTATTGCGGGATTTAGAGTAATGTGAGCAATTATTGTCTAGGTATTTTAGTTTTTATATAGTTTTAGTTTTTAGTTTCGTTTGTTTATTTTTTTATATAATAATTAGTACCTGGGCGACCAAGCTTCGCTCGTTTTATGCAGAAAATAATTTTCGTGAAAATATGGGTAAAATGAATTTTCCAAAACATGGAACCTAGCTAGATTATCTTTTTGACTATGTAAGTTGGCTCTTTCTTCGATACGACACTCTTAGGTTCAGATGGAAGGATGAATGAACTGAGGACGCAACTTCGGGGTCTTCTAGATCCTACTTTATACATCTCCAAATATTGTCATTCCAAAGTATGAAACCTGTCTTAATTTTATATAAGTAGTAATTTCATTTTGTACTTCCAACCTTGATGGCTGATCTTCTAGTTATCTAAAGTACAGTTAAGACATTTTAGAATATATTTTTATTATTTTCTATATTTTGAGACTTATTGTAAGCTAAGGTTGTAACGATGAGACAAAGAGATCTAGTAAAGTAGCTTACGTTAGGACTACTGATGCTTATCTACCTATTAAGTAAGTATTTTATTTAACCCCCGTTAAAACTAACCTAACCTAAATGTAGGTAGTGTTAGATCCTGAGATAATGTTACCATAATATCAGCAACTTTATTGAAATAGCCACTTTATTTAAATTATGTCTCGTTGTCAACTGTTAACTATAAAATATTGTTTCCAGACCTTGGACCTTTGATCGCTCGTGAAGGTCAGCCGCGTGGACTACGAGATCGTTCCCGCACGGATTCTGTACGCATGCGTATAAATAAACATTTAAGTGAAAAATAAAACAAAATACTGTCACAATGGGTCAATGTTTCTGCCTTTCATTCTGCTTGTTGAAGATTCGGGGTGGCTTGCCAAAAATAAAGCTGCAGTGCAGTGGTGGGCTGGCCACCGCTTGCAGCGAAATGCGGAGGCCGAAAGGTCGATATCAGTCACGGAGCGCCTCCGGAAGAGTGCGGACGTCCCTGACGCATTTTACAAATTTTGACATTTGCGTTCAACGCATCGAGTGTTTTTATTTATAAACAGTGGTTAATACAATTTATTTATTTTTCATGACTAAAAGTGACTTTTTTATTAGACTGGCAGAGGAATGTGACAGCGAGTAGCCTTTGGATACAGGATGTTACATAAATTTTCGATAGGAAGGTAAATGACTGGTCTCATCCTAAATCATTGTTAACTTTTACTCAATAAAAATATGTATTAATGTGTATTCTTAATTTACAAAAATGATATGTAGAGTTAATTGGTTATTCATAGGTAAATTCTTCCCTATTACAAGTCTAAATATAAAAAAGACATACTTATTAAAACTTTAATTATAATGTAACAATTGCTTTTAGTCTGTCGTACCTACCTATAATTTACTTAAATCGCTTCAGATCACAAAGTAAAAGTTAAAATGTTAACAACAATTATTGCTGAACCATAAACAAATCTTTGCAATCTCGCTTTTCGTTTGATGTCATGTCTAAAACAAATGCATGTTTTGTGTTAATTCTCCTTTAAATTTCCGTTTAAATTGTCACTTAAGTAAGCTTTTCACAATTGTGTCATAATTATTTGTTTCTTTACTGGTACTATTTACATGAAAGCTTTTTTAAAAGGAAATTAGCTTTTCAATTGTACTTAACACTTTCGCTGACAGTAACATCTCTGGACGTAGCAATTAACTGTTATATCGTTTACTGTCAGCGAAAGTGTTAATGGATTAATTACAAAACTGAACCTGATGGATTGATAAATTATAGTTACATGAATGAAACTAATGGGACGTTGATATCATTTGTAGGTCACTATTTCGAATAGTTTAATCGTATAAAACCTATACGAAATTTTCTATTGTTAATATTTACATAGGTACCTATACTACCTACAACTGGATAATTAAAATGAGATGTGTACTTATTCAAATTTTAATAAAATTGAACATTTTAGTTAAGTAAGTATATAAACAAATTGCTCAAAATCACATTAGTAGGTATTAGACTTAAGTTTTAAAGTGCCCGTTATGAATTACTTTAACTCTCTTACATTATAATAATTGATACTTTTTCGTACTCATTTTAACAGTAGATTCATTTAAAAATCACTAAAAATTGTTGAATCCATACTAGAGCAGCATCACACTATTTTAATTTGAACATAAAATTTATTGAGTCAGAAAAGTCAAAAAGGCTCTTGTTTATTATACTGTGACATTTGCCGGTTGTAAACCGTTTTATTCGTAGGAAATGAGTTTTTTGACCCAACCGCCATTTAGCAACTTTTGACTACAAACGTATATGGTCACATAGCCACCGTGCGTGACGGATGATTCAATCCGCTCAATCGATATAACGTTACTTCAAATAATTCGATGAATTTTTTTTTGTTATATTTGTCTACATTGACCTTTGGTCGTGAAAATTCTAAATATAACCAGATTTGTAAATACTATAGATAAAAAAAAATTACAAAGAAGCCAAATTTAATTTGTGTGCATGAAATTAACGATAGTGCATGACATGTTCAGTAGGTATGTATACAATGTAATATAGGAACTTCCCAAATAGTTATATACAATAAGTAATATTGTCTATTATTTGTTTAATATTATTATTGGAACATTGATATTTTATAAAGAACTGACAAATTTTTGATACAACAACATGTAGAGACGAAGAATATGTAACACAATAAGTAAATGTAGAGTCTGAAATTGTTCACATTTATTTTTATCTGTTCGCCATCGTTAGATCTAACTATCATTAATATAACCATACTTTATGGTCTTAATTCATAATTCTACAATATTTTATTTAAGAATAGTATAAATTTATTTTAAAACTAAATAGGAATACTATAATAATTAGCACTCAGCATTCTTGTGTCTCCAGATAATTCCAACAAGACTGCGATAAATGTATGAAAATACTTACTATACGTCTTATAGACAATTCAGAAGCGCCTTTTTCGCCAATGTTATTAGAAACTTTTTTTTCTTTACATAGTATAAAACAGTCGCTTTTCGCTATCTGTCCCTATGTATGCTTAAATCTTCGAAACTACGCAACGGATTTTGATGCGTTTTTTTAAAGATAGAGTGATTAAGCAAAACCCATAATATTTCACCCATACGAAGCCGGGGTTGGTCGCTAGTACATAAATCTTCAAATAAACTAGTAAAACGAGGACACCAAGTGCCTTCTCCTCGTCAAATACAGGTACGAGGGAAATACATACAATTTTATGTAAAGTGACCGACTGTAGCAATGAATAAAACATATAATGTACTTACCTACTAATCAGAAAATATACTTTAGAAAAGTGGATACAGGTGAGTGAAAAAACTAAATAGATAAAAATCTTGGCCAAAACGAAATTTCGTATGAATCTGTTTTTTTCTGACTTCTGAAAATCTTACTGACTATTAACCGAATTTTAAAAAATTGGAGGAGGTTCTCAATTAATCCGAATATTTAATTTTTATATATTGTCATAATTTAAAGAAAGAATAGGTCTATACTTCAAGGTATATTTTTGTTAAAATACTTTTAATAAATATAGTATTTTCTTAGGAATGTAATCATATTTTTTTTGGGATAACTCGTTCAAAAATCAAAACGTAGTGGCATGCTTCCGTAGATCTGTATTTTATTAATACGTCGGAAGTATCTCCTTATTTCGCAATTTTATGTTTTTAAAACCTTATATAAAATGATACATACTTACAGCAGACACAAAATAATATATAAATTGTTGTCATGTAACTTTCTTTAAATATACTTACATAATGTCACACAAACACGTGCATACGAGTATCAGAAGCGCTATGTAATTAGGTGTGTACCGTTCGTACATAAGTAATTAAGGTCGTCGTACAAACAGACAAACAGATCCTGCTTGTGTTTATATTTATTTATGTCAGTATCAGTATTTACAAACATAATTTACTACAATCTCTTTTATGATGTTATAAAAAGGGAAAATAACTGCTTATATGTAAAACATAAGCGTGTGATTTTCAGCCATTTTTATGTAGAATAGACCACTCCATCTTATAAAAAAAACTAGCGACCCGCCCCGACTTCGCATGGGCATAAAAACCTTATTCTTGAATCACTCTATCTGTTAAAAAAACCGCATCAAAATCCGTTGCGTAGTTTTGAAGATTTAAGCATACAAAGGGACAGAGAAAGCGACTTTATTTTATACTATGAAGTGATTGTACTTACCTATTTCCAACTAGTTATAGATTCTGTTCTTTTAAATACCGGACTTAAACATACAGTTTAGAATGCAGCCATGGCAGGGAATGCGCTATAATGAGAGCAAGGGGGTATTTAAAACTATTTTACAAAAAATATTAAATATGAATAAGTATAGCTTTCACTTAGATCAAAGAGCTTTCAGTATCAGTGTCCCAGCGAAAACTCTTATGTAGAGTTCGGAGGTTTGGCGCCAAGCTCAAGCATCAAAATATAGTCACATCATTGTTTGTATTTTCTAAAATTTGTTTTTTCAGGATTTGTGCATAAGAATGGTGGATAATTATTCTCTTAGTGTTCGTATATGCATGAGTGTTGGGAAGTCTTGCGAGTACAGCTGTATCGAATATGTGACTAATCCTTGGTGACAATTGATGGTGGTGGTAATTTAACTAAATTCGTCTAATGCTTCACTCAGTCAGAGGGCTATCTGAATCTGACTAACTTGACCAAACATAACTGCAGGCATAAATGTAGATACTCTTGACGTACGTAGAGAAAGAAAGCTATGATAAGAGAATAATTCAATTCAGTTTGCAATTGTGACCTATATGACCGTAACTAATACTTATATAAATATAGCATGTTTAATATTAGGTATCTCTAATCAGTACTGATAAGGAGTTGGCTCACACAAAAATTCACAAAATAATAAATAAGCCATTGACTTAAAACAGACGTTTTTAATTTAGAATTATTTGTTTTAGATGCCTAACTATTATGAAGTAATTATATTTAGGAAGATATTTTACAAGTGTTTGTTTAGTGTTAGCTAATGTTTGGAACATAGTTTATTCTGAAAATACCTTCATTTTAAACAATCAAGGTTAAATAACTAATGAAATGACGTCACTCTACACATTTTTCTGTTTAGATGTTATTAGCATTTCAAAATTAGAACGCATCTAACTTCCTAATTACTAAATTATAGTTGTTAATTAGCTCCTTGCGCACTAGTTTGAAATACGTGAAATACTCTGTTTCATTATACGGTCAAGTATTTGTGAACATTATACGTGGGAAAGTCTATCTGTCTGTTCGTCTGTCTGTCGTTACGCTAAACGACTTCATGGCTAAACCTCTGGACCTATTTTGATGAAATTTGGTACGGATAGATCGGGGGTCAAACATAGGCTACTACTTTTTAGCGCCCACGGGAAGAGCCGGGGTAACAGCCAGTAAGAACTATATCCTATAGGTACTATTAAACGAGCAATATTTGTACTCGCGTTTTCGAAAACGTCTCTAACTTCTAACGATTTCTTTGAAATTTTAAAAATTATCTAGCTAGGTTCCATGTCTGCGAAAATTCATTTTCCCCATATTTTCACGCAAAAAGATTTTCTGCATAAAACGAGCGAAGCTCGGTCGCCCAGGTACTAGGTATATATAAATATGAGCATTGCTCATAACGATATTTCGCCAAAGTAATTTCACTGCTCTCCACCCTTCACCGAAACACAACAATGCTGACACTGCGGTTTGGCGGCGGAAAAAGGGGATGCACGTTAAAACAATTTTTGTTATCCAATTCACAAGAGATGTTACCAGTACCCCTAGTTTAAGTGTGGTTCTAAATACCATGCAAGTTCCAGTGAGTAAGCAAGACAGCGCAATACATGATGTAAGGCGACATCTCCCTTACTCACTGGATCTTGCATGGTTTTAAGAGATGTAACCCCCTGGTCTTTGGAATTTGTTGGTAATAATGCGAACGCTTTTGTTGACCACTAACAACTAAACTAATTACGTAGACTTACTCATCATTCGGTTATTAGCTTTGTAATGAATGTAACGAGCGTCCTTGGGTCATGTGCTTTGGCCATTCAATACTATGTAATTATATGGATGGGATCGATGAATCCATTTTTAACCCTCGACGTAAAAAGGAATATATACTTTTGTTGACTAACTATGTAGCTGTGCCTCTACTATTTATAAAAGCTATCCGCCACGGTTAATAAGATAAATATAACAACAACTTTTTGTATTCAAAAATAATTAAAACAAAAAACTAAAATAAAAGACCACGGAATTTCAAAGTTACAAGTAACAGATGAACACTATGCAAAGCCAAATTCCATTAAACATGCTTACATAAATAAGTATAATTTAGTACATTAGAGTCATAACCTTCCTTTTTACTCCGACGGGGTCGGGTAATAATAAAATAACTAGGCTTCACGGGTTTTATTCTATCTTATTAAGATTAATGATTAATTGGTCAAATGAATTTATCTTATCAGACGGATAAGAAAAATTTTGTCAAATGAACTATCAGCACCTAAATAAAAAAGAAAACAATAGATTCCAACAAGTAATTATGTATATGGTACGTAATTTACATCTTCTATTCAGCAACTCGACTTTTCGTGGGATTGGAATCTACATAAATAATCTTTAACCGCCCTACTACCTTAAGTATTATCAATTTTGTGCCCCAGCTAATTCTGATTTGGTATGTCGTCCCCTAAAGCTCATTTATTCACTTATATTATTTTTAATTTTAGCTAATAAATATTTATAAATATTTACACTTATTGAAAATATATTTCTTTTTTTCTTGTCTCAGTGTTGACAGACTGAATTTTTAATATTAAACAATCTGGAAATTTAAATGATATCCATGTAATCCATACTTCCATATACATCCGTACTTTATATTAAAAATGTGAAAGTCCGTCTGTCTGTCTGTCTACCAGTTACGCTTACACGGCCAATCTATACCGATTTGGATGAAATTTGGTATGGTTATAGTTAAAACCAGGGGCGATATTACCGAGCCACGGGCAAAAGTCGGTGAGAATATAAAAACCAATTTCTACTAGTGTATTTTCGACGTCGAAATGTTGATAATAACACATCGCGGGAAGTCTAATTAAAGTTTATATACGTGTCGAATACCGGCGCCTGTCTGTCTGTCCATACCGCCATAAATAAACTACTTATAAATAAACTTGCTTCAGTTCTATTTCAGTGAAACTGATTAATTTAACAACCTTGCCGTGAAAATGTTAGTTTTTGTTTGATCGAATTCCTAACACTTAATAAGTAAATATCACATGTTCACGCACATAGTACTTAACTGTTTTCCTATTCCGGTGGTTCTTAAAACATTCAACATAGGTAATGGTGTTTACTTAATCTATTTTTGATAACCATTTGATTTCAGGTACACTAATTGTCAACTCAGTCTGCCTGCGACCATGAGCTCTGTAAAGTGCTTGAAACGTTAGGTATAAATAAGTAAGCAATAAACGCGATAGAAAACCGTATAAAATAGTTTAATTTAATGTTTAACAATCGCGAAAACATAAGAAATCATTATACTAATTGTTTTATAATAATTCATATCTACTATCATACATACTTTGTTCGTGTTGATCTAGCAAAATAAATAAAATATGGCAGTTGCTTATATCGTTATTAAAATCCGCAAATACAATTTTATTCATTCATTCAAATCGATTATGGGAATGGGCTTATATTTTTTTCTTTTTTATCTACTAAACTTTTATTACTTAAAAATTATTCCTTCTTACAGAAGCTTTTAAGCTTTA
The DNA here is from genome assembly GCA_947044815.1 of Apomyelois bistriatella. Classification (NCBI taxonomy): domain Eukaryota; kingdom Metazoa; phylum Arthropoda; class Insecta; order Lepidoptera; family Pyralidae; genus Apomyelois; species Apomyelois bistriatella. The sequence continues at coordinate 5,652,167 of OX345705.1, forward strand.
AATATAGTTTCGTGTATGGCCTACCCTCCGAGGATATTAAGAGAGTCTACCCCTACACTTATACCTTCTGGAGCCATTTCTGACAAATCAAGTGGCTTACAATGTCTATCGACCTTACACACGGCCTCTGACTCAGTTTGAAACGTTTTTTTTTTTTCACCAAAAATATCAATTAATGATTAAAAAACAAAAATAAATGTAAAAAATTTGAGTACTTTAATAATGAATTGAAATATAATATACTTACTTACGTCTATTAAACTTGTGACATACAGTCAAGGAGTAAAAATGTCGGTAAAGTTAACAAAATTCCTATGTGGCGCAATTTCGTGAGAAAGTGAAAGGCGGACCTTTCTTATGAGTTTTAATATGCAATACGAAGCGTCTTAATAACTGTTATGAAATGTTTTGTGATTTTTGCTATTGTTAACTATTTGTTTCTCGCGGTTCCACCTTCATGAGACTTTATTGCCGCGTCACAAACTAACGTCCCTTCCCAAAGTTCATCCATGTGTATGTGTCAATAAATTTCTTGTAAATAAATAAGTAGTTAAGTCCATTTTTGTAATAAATACCATGCCTTAAACTTTCGATTTTCCATGGAAATCAAAAAACATATACCTACGAATGAAAAGGCACTTAATTGATGGGCAGAAGTGAAAGCTACCTCTGTATTTATTACGTTTTTACGGATTTCGATAATTGTTTATTTACATTTGAAGGAGAACTGCATTTCCCTGCAATTCATATAAGGAATTGTGGTTTATGGTTTACAATTATGAGGGAAAAAATATTTTTATTTATAAACAAAAAATCACAGAGCACTGTATTGTTTATACAAAAATAACAAGCGAAAACTCCATACTTAATGATAACTAGCTGTTCCCCGCGGTTTCACACGCCCCGTAGTGGGTAAGTATATACTATATAGCCTATAACCTCAAATAGCAGGCTATCAAGCAGAAAGAATTTTGAAATCGGACTTATAGTTCTAAAATTAATCGTTCAAACAACAAACAAATGCCACAACTTAGTACATATAAGAATAGAGAAATAAAGAAAATTAAATAGAGAATTCGAAAGAAATACATTCACTCAACTACTTTAAAAAAAAAGAATAGTGTATAAAAATTAGTAAGTACATATAAGTATAGAGTATAGATAAAGCATTAAAACTAAGTTATTTTTTTTTGTTGAATATTTTTTTGTGTTAGACAGTTATCTAAACTTCTAGTACGTTGTTGTATTACTGCCATTTATGGACTAAGAAGACTCACTCTATAATATGATTCCTAATTAAACTACACATACCTATGTACACATTTTTATGCAGGTAAGTAGTTAATAACATAAAGTATTATAATTATGATGTATCAGCCCATATAAGACAAATATTGCGCTATCCTAACATAGCTGGCATAAGTAGATATACATGCACCGATGATAAATAATAGTTGATTATATACACTTAAGTATTCAACATGTATTAACGGCATCTGTGCTAAATAGAACGAGAATAATGAAGGAAAGTTATTGAGGTCATTATCAAACAATTTCTATAGAAATAAGTACTTAGCAACTTAATACTAGATTTTTTTTCTACTTATACAAGAAAATGGGGACTTAGGTGACAAGGGGGCCTAGACTGAAAGATAGTAGCTATAATAGTATGTGTATGAAAATACGATATAATAATATATCATCCCGCTTGCGACTTAGTCCGACTATGAGTTGATAAATTTCCACTTGCCTTTCTTTATTGAACTCTTGTGTTTCCTCCACATTCATCTAATCATACCCACTCTCCGATTTCGTGGATTCCTAATTCTGTCATTTCAAGAGGTCTATGCTATCGTGATCACAGAAGACTAGAGAGCGACATCAGATTCTATCTGGCAAGTCTTGGAACTTATCACGCAATCGGAGTGGATAAACCCAGTTTTAGTCGCAAAAATTATGTTTTTCAAGGCCAACCCAGATCGACTCCCAGTTACACCGTTAAATGTATTTTGTATTTTTTGTTGTATATGTACTTTAGTTATTTATTTTTTACTTATAGAATTTGATGATTTAGAATAAATAATAGACTAACCTGAGCCTACATAGTACAGATTTGCATTATCTTCAACTGTATTGTATTCACTGTAATCCCCTTTTGCAATATGTTTCTAGGTCAAACAAACTGAAATTTATGTTTTGAGCTCTTTTTTGTTGCCACACAAACCTCGATACATCCATCAAACCGTTATCATGTCAGTACCTAAGTACCTTTGTATGTATCACATTCTTTGTATAAAAATTTTTGTACCAAACGGATCAGAGGCGGTCATATTATTTTCGAAAAAATATTATCTGATAAAACTAGATAAAAGTGATAATCAACTTATGAAAATATTGGTATTTTGTAACTGATAATATAAAATAGGCGTATTTCCATTATTCCAGTTTCAATACTTTCAAATAACCAGTTACAAGTAATAATATTTTTTAAATTATTACTTACAAATAAAAAATATAATTTCTACATCTTAAAATCCTTAAACAAAAAAAAAACGTGCAGCCCGTCACACGAAGGCAACGTGCCTATATTTCTACTAGGCTTTGGGTCTCTTGTTGATTCATCAATACACTCTTGTTGTCCCAAAAGACATAAAATTTATAGTAAAAAAAAAAACACTAAACCGTACTTTTGTTACAGTTGAAGAACAACCATGGTTAGAAAGAACGTGACAGTCATGCGCCTGGGGAGATGCATAGCATTTCTGGCAGCCGCCGCCTTCCTTCTCCCGTTCACCATCCTGCTGATGGTGGCTGACCAACAGTACCACCTCACCTACAACACTAAGAGGGTTTTCTATCAGGAGGTAAGCATTTTTTTTTATATCAAACATTTTTAATTTAAGTATATTTTAATGCTGTCTTTTTACACTTAGCTATTGGAGGACTCTTGGAGGACTTGTTTCTTCTATTTGGTTTTCGAAGACTGATGTCTAGCTTTAGAATAGAGTCTTCTCTTTGATTAACTCTACTATTTATTCCCGTGTATTAAAATATTAAAATGATGTTGGCGATTTTAGCCTGTTGTGTATTCTAAATAAATAATGGAGGGGCTTAGCCAAAGTCACAATTTCAAAACGCTAACTAATGTCGGCAAGAACAAAATGAATGGGATTGACATAAGCTGCGCTAAATCTCGTTATCAATCGTATGTCAATCTCATAAATTTGTACTTGTCTTTCATCGTTAACGTTTTGAGATTGTGACTATGGCTAAGCCCCCAAGCATAATGCAAAGCTTTTGTTGGTGATTTTATAATTATGTGATATCTGTAAGGCGCCGCAGGCGGATAGTGATGTCTCTATGAATTTGCATACAAAATCTACAATCGCAGTCGCCCAGTCTGCTTTTGCAAAAACTGATGTTAGTTTACCATCATCATCTCATCATCAAACATCTATTTTGTACTTCTATATGTAGCAGCATCATAAAGAAGTCATCAAGGGTATAAATCACATTTTAGTAATAATTGATTTTTATCGCTTCTATTAGTCTAGGTCATTTTTCTACAACTGAGTTCGTTCGAATTAAATAATAAGTAATAGTTGTATCATTAGGGACGTATGGTGTTTAATAAATGTAGATAGTAACTCTTATTAACTTATTTATTTTATGTGATATATCTTACTTTATTTTATGTGATTAATTACTGAAGTTCTTAGTCATCATCTGAAGAATATAGCAATAGCCTATCCATATTTTGAGTGACTAAAGCATTCATTATAATAAATAATAAACCCGATGTTTAGTCGATATCTATTATATAAGTATGTATGCTAACTTTTTCTAAAACAACGCCAACGTACGAGAACTCGGAATTAAATGCGGTTTTCATCATCATTTAGAGAAATATCTCTTGGGGTGTGTATACGTCATATTGAAACCCGTATACGAAGCCGAGTTAAGTAGCTAGATCACAATAAATCGATCAGTCGTAAAAAATAATAGTAGCCGACAGTATCTTTTATCAAGTATTGATATTATTATTCGAATAAGCCTATAAATACAGATAACAAAAATCTGTCCATATAAGCTTTATCTATTTGACGTCAGTAAGCGGAAAGGGGGATTACGCATTGATTAGTTTGTTCATTGAATATTTTTTAATATTTTTATTTTTACTTTAGTTTACAAAGTGATTAAATCTATGCGTTTATCAAACGATATGAGGCAATACTTCATATCAATTGGAGCGATTATAATATATTGAACAAATAATAAATTCATCGAAATGAAACGGATGTCATTAATTTACAATTTTATATGAAGATGCATTTTTTTTTATTCCTCAGAGGAAAAAAACTTCTTGTTTTTATGTGATATAGTCATTTGTTTGTGTCATTGTTCGTTTCACAATAATTGGTACTTACTTTTACTTTACCTTCTGTACAGATTCAGTAAAACAGTTCTACCATTACGGAGGAAGGTACATATAATATGCTAAATATAAGCAATAAGTTTGCATCATGTCACCAGAAGAGAACTAAAGAGCAGTGCGTACTCAGCATATATTTATTTTTTTCAGAGTGACTTCTATAAAATAAACGGGACGTACTATGCGTCCACATATGCGGTTACGACACCCACGTTACCGCGAACTCAGGTAAACAGCTTGGGATATTAAATGTACCTGCACTTGCCATCTCCGTCCACTTCGTTTCAGTTTCACGTTGTTAGGTATATTTAAAATTAGTAAATTTCGTAAATTCTGCTAAAAAAAGTACGAAAGGCCGGAAATCTAAATAACTAAATAAGAATATTAAATTAATAACAAAACTACAAACGTACACTTTCAAAATTTGGATTATGTTCTATTTTTTAAATATTAGTATTATAATTAATACGACAAATAATAACATATACAAAAAAGTAAAAATAAGTAAGATAGAACAAAGGGCAGTTATATATAATCATTGATAAATTGGTAGGTACCCATATAATGGGTATTAATTACTTATATTTCATAGACCACACAAAAAAACAAAAAAATTAAGTATTAACTTATAATTTCATTAACCTTGCTGCAATTTTAAACGGTGGTAGTAAATAAACTGAAATCACATGGCATCATTTCTGTTTAACAGTTTTAAATAAATCACATTAAATAGTATAATTCCCTATTACATAATTATTATATTTTCAATTTGCGGACTTAACACTTTCACTGACAGTAACGCATCTCGACGTAGATAACAATAACTGTTATTGTTATCTCGTTTACTGTCTGCGAAAGTGTTAATTGCTCTATTGTATTCCCCACAAAATATATTTAAAGCAATATGGACGGAGATCGGCATTCATGTGTCTATTATGACTACATGACACCTAACACCTTATAACCCGAGCTAACACTTGCACCGCTTCGATACAAAAGGTCTTCGAAACGACTGCACGCTACTTACTTGGGCTAGGTGTGCTTAAGAACAATAGACTAGGTATTAACCTTAATTTTAACTAATCTTTACACGTCTATTAATATGCAATTATTGAAATTTACACATTACAAAGAATTGATATTTTTTCTAATGATTTTTGGTGGTAGTAAGTACTCGTGGTGTGAGCCTGCGATTTCTTCAAAGATTTACTTTTAACCTTTACAAAATAGGGTATATTTTCTCTTTGGCTAATTTTATAGATGGAAATTGGAAAATTAAAAGAAAGGATTACCAACTTTGTAATGAAATTTTCGAAATAGAGCTCCAATGTGTTCTACTCTGCACGATGGCTTGCCAGTTTACAATTCAGGACAATATCAAGATTCCCGACGGTATCAAGAGGGACCAGAAACACAAAGGTAGGGGAAAGGGTCTAGCTGGAAGATAGAGGAGCTGGTTAAAGAGCGCGTGTATGTGGACACTGAAAAATTGGGAGAAAAAGCATGTATCAACACTTTTTAGCAAACAAAGTGTACAACATACATGGTTCAATTTTTTTGGCCTGACTAGTGGTCAAAAATCCTTTAAATATACAAGGACCAAGTTTCAAGACATAATGAAACACTTTTTTATTTCTTAAGTTTATGATAGTTAAAATGTATAGGGTATTCATTTATTAAGTAATCTGAACGTATTACTTTAAACAAAATAATAAGAAAACCTAGAGTCTAAAGAAAAACCTAAAAACTGTCTACAGTTTGAGGCAACGTGCCCAAAATGCTGGCAGCATTCCCTCGCTGGATCGCAATACTAATTTTTAAAATGTAAATTCAACGAGAATTCCTTAGTAACCCAGTAGTCAAAGTTAACTAATAACAATAGAGAATATCAGTATTCAACTCCCGCCGTCAATACATAACGGTCCCCAGAACAAAAGAAACAACGGCATTATTATGATTTTGCAGAACGTGTATGGCAAAAAAAGTTTTTTTTTATGTCAATTAACGATATTCAACCTACATATGTTGAGAGTTTGATTGATTAATTATGTTTCTTGTTCTGTTACTACTGTAATGAGTTTTGGGCAAGAGATACCACCAAAATTCATACCGTACGGGTTACAAGTTTTTTAAGTTTTTCGAAACCGACCCTTGATTTCTGACGTTTATATTGCGAAGGCAATTTCGTCTTTCATTTACCTTTTCGTGTCTAAATAGATTTTGTTAAACTTATCCGGCAGATTTTTAAACTTGGTAGACACTTTTTTATCGCTATTATAGGTACTGATATAGACAAATAACAAATAGTTGGACCCGCAAGCAAAAGCTAATAGCTAATAATTGGCAGTAATCGGGCTCATATTAGCGACAGATGTTATGAAATGACAAAATCAATAACTCGAAGGGTGCGCGGCGATTCCGATAAAGTTGTATATCGGTAATTATTTTGAGTGTTGTGTTGAAGTAAGTAAATAACCATACTTGATACGTAAAATTTTTGTCATTGGTACCTTATATATTTATATAATACATCAAAAATTTTAAAGTCGGAGAACTCTCGATTTTTTCCTCATTTTGTTCTACCACCGATTACAGAATATTTAATTCTACATAACCCTTGTCTTGGTCTCCCTCTTACATTCTAATATTAGTTTTTATGTTGTTCGGAAACAAATTATATAAAAATAAATAAAAAAGATCACACGAACATATCAATAACATAATAATTTGTTTTATGATTTGTAATTTTTAGGGTTTGTTTTTAAAAAGGCATTAAAACCCGTCCACCCAGAAACCTTTTTCAAATCATCAGTTTTATGACCCCAATGCTCGACATCAATAGTATTTCTCCCTAGTCTGTGCTCGACATTAAGAAAACCAACTCGAAGTCTTAACTGTTAGGACACAATCACATTAGGAACATTATAATTTTTTTAAATCTTTAAATCTTACATTTACTTATAATTAAGTCTGTCTGCCAGGAGGCCGTATCTTACAAACCGTAATAGGTTCTCACTCAAAGTTGAAATTTTCATATATCATCTATTATTACTCGTATGCGATATTTCCGTTGCCACGTCAACTATTATTTTATAGTATCTGAAACCAAACTAGCTATAATTGAAGTCCAAGCTGCTGGTACGAAACCCATTGCACACGTAATTCGACTATTGCTTTACCAAAATTTATTTATATCTAAATAAGGCATGGAATTTAACATATTAAAATGAGGCGATATAATAGCCATAGGTATACATCAAGTCCTGAATTCTTGTCTAAAATCTAGGTACAGTGGCGACTATCTATTTACATCTGTGATCTTATTGCGACGACCTTGACATCAGATGTCTTGGCAAACAGCTGGTACCTACTGTGGGAATAGTAAGTTTGCACATAATTATAACTCGATATAATTGTTTATGAAGAATTGTATAATGGTTTAAGTGTTACTCATTACTTAGATTTTAATTTCTTCAGAATGATAGGTAATTTTCTTTACCATAGTCTGCAATAGCATATTTTCAGTAAAAAAAATTGCCTGAACAGATGTCTAGGTCATGTAGTTTCTGGGTAAATAAAAGACAAGAAATTCACTTTAAAAAAAAATTAAATCTGTTAAAAATATTCTCCATCATATGCACTGACTGATTGTAGTCATCATCGCCAGTAAAAAATACATAACAAAAAAAATTAACTTTTTTTATAGATGGTCTCATAGTCCAAAGGAAACCACGATCCACTTCACGCTATAGAAAATCAATCAAAAGTTTTTCATCGCATTAAAACGGCCAACACCGAGTTTTATTTCTGTTCTTATGTTTCATATTTCCTCTTGATCAATCAATACGAAAATAATAATTATTATGTATAAACATAAAAAATGGAGCAAAAAATCTTATTTCATAGAGAGGACCTTTAGTAGTTTTTGTCCATTTTTAAACGGTTTTATTTAGCTCACCCCGTTTGTTTTCTTGGGTCAAATTTAGTAATTCAAATTTTACCCTCTTCCTGTCAACCGATTAATCTGAAATTTTGTATACACTTTGGATTTTGGTGACAATACAATTATGTTTATTCATTATCATTATAAATTCAAGATGGCCGCCGCTACAAAATGGCGGATAATTTATGTTTTATTAATCCCATCAATATGGGTATCAAATGAAAGGGCTCAACAAGCAAAATACAATATACTATAAAAAATTGAAATCCAAGATGGCGGCCGCTACAAAATGGCGGATAACGTAGGTTTTATCAATGCCATCAATATGGGTATCAAATGAAAGTGCTCAACCAGTAGAATACAATGTACTATATAAAATTAAAATCCAAGATGGCGGCCTCTACAAAATGGCGGATAACTTAGGTTTTATCAATCCCATCAACATGGGTATCAAATGAAAAGTCTCAACAAGTAGAATACAATTTAGTATGCAAAATTGAAATCTAAGATGGCCGCCGCTACCAAATGGCTGATAACAATTTTTTATCAATCCCACCAATATGGGTATCAAATAAAAGGGTTTGACAAGAAGAATACAGTGCACTATACAACCTCAATATTTAAGATGGGCGCAGCCACTAAATGGCGTATAATAATAAGATTTAAATTTAGAAATTGAATTTGTAATTTAGGTATCTGATTAATCCAGATTGAATCCATCACCCAAGTCAAGATTTTGTATCGTGTTGAGGACTGTGTGGCGTTAGGGTGGCTAAAAATGATACGTCGTTAGCGGTACACCACCCAAGTTAAGGTGAAAGGTTAAAACGCGCCGAGAACTGTATGGCATTAGGGTGGAGAAAAATGATATGTCGTTAGCGTTTCCCCACAAGACTCAGGCGCATCTTGTTGTACATAGCCTTATAAACTAACGGGCAAGAAGCCTTGCAATAATGAAGCACTAAATGAATTAAACAGAATGCGAAATAAAAACTAAAAACTAGAAAATAAAAATAGGTAAAAAAACTTTTTAAGTTAAACGGTTTTATGTTAAACATACATTGCAATGTTTAAGATAAATGTACTAAAAACCAAAAAATAATAAAATAGACACAGTCGTGGGAATTATAAACATATGCATAGACTAGACTAAAATAAAACCGTGGGGCACGTCAATTATCTACAAATTATCGACTTAATGTGCGATAGAAGAATCGTTTAATTCGTCGTTAGGCAGTTGGCCCGCAGACGGTGAGGAAATTACTTACTATTTTCTTGCTCATGGAAATTCCAATAGTTATACACTCCATGTAAATAAAAGATGTTTCAACTAGTTTATCGTTGGACATTCACACTGCTGGCTGGCGAGGAATCGTTTCACTGCTCGTAGTTTGTCTTTAATAGACAAAACATATGATAAAAGTACTACTCGCTCACCACGAATGAGACCCTAAAACTCGCTTATAATCGAGCTTGCTAGCTTGTTTCCACATTCTAGCCCTACTTATCACACGTCCATCGTTGTCGGTTGAACAACTGCCTAATTATAGTGTAACATTACAAAACAAACATTTTAATCAACGATTGTAGATAATTGACGTGCCCCACGGTTTTATTTTAGTCTAGTCTATGCATATGTTTATAATTCCCACGACTGTGTCTATTTTATTATTTTTTGGTTTTTAGTACATTTATCTTAAACATTGCAATGTATGTTTAACATAAAACCGTTTAACTTAAAAAGTTTTTTTACCTATTTTTATTTTATCCTAGGTCATGATTAAGGCCAAACACACCAATAGTTTTTAATGAAATTAAACACAGTGTCTTCTTGTTGCTTCACAAATGACTTATTATCTTTTTTATCAACAAGATATTGAATACACTATTTTAGAATTCTGACATAAATATCTTAACAATTGTAGAGATAGATTTATATCACTATCTCCATTGATATCATACTCGTAAACAGCTAAAATAAGACAGATTTTATAATTCTAACAAATAAAATGAGAAATGAACAGGGTACGCGGTTGGACGCCAGGCATTTTTTTTTATCTATGGCTTACTACAAAATCATATTACAGAAAAAAATAGGTAAAAAAACTTTTTAAGTTAAACGGTTTTATGTTAAACATACATTGCAATGTTTAAGATAAATGTACTAAAAACCAAAAAATAATAAAATAGACACAGTCGTGGGAATTATAAACATATGCATAGACTAGACTAAAATAAAACCGTGGGGCACGTCAATTATCTACAATCGTTGATTAAAATGTTTGTTTGTAACATTACAAAACAAACATTTTAATCAACGATTGTAGATAATTTACAATTTTTTAATTGTAGACAATTCTGATTTGTGTGTGTATGTATATAAATAAAGGCCTGTGATACAATAATTTGGTATTGTTATAAAATAATCCAACAAATAAAATAACAAATTAACAGGGTACTATAAAATCATAAACTACAGAAAAAAATCATTATACTTAGAAACTGATTAAGCATTTAGCTTAACATCAATACAAAGGCGGACTTTTCGCTAATGCAATCTCTTCCAGTCAACCTTAGCATAGCATAATATAATGTAAAAATTTCGGTTTCCAAGTGACTTTTGGAACTCTAAAAATGAATAGGCATGCGTAACGCGTATAGGTCAACGCTCTACATTGCTTCTTGGCAAGTTAGCGCAAAAACTATCGAGATCGTGATTCACTGACACACTTCCCTCACCCGCATTGTTATTATGTCTTCATGGTAAATTACGTGGATTTGGCAGATCTCACTCTATTACTTACGACGGTCATAGAACTTTATTGACTACCTATAGTTTCTTATAGTTTTTTTTTTTTTAAGAAATGGTTGTTTTGTATCGCTAGGTTGATATTTTAGTTATTTATTTATTGGTTTTATATCAATTTTATAATATAAAATTTTATTTTAAGTTTCCATACCTAAACCACCCATAAGGCACTATAACTCTACCTCATAGGACAGTCTACTCTACTAAAACATAGGGTCTATCGACTAAAACTATAACTAAAACTATATTGAAATTTTTTATTACAAAATTAAAACCAAACACGATGGAAATATCTTTTTCAAAACTATAAATGTCTTTTTCAAAACTATAAAATTATTAAAAGCAAAAATTTTGTAGAGACACAGAAGAATTTTATACGAAAGCCTCAAGACCCTCTGGTCTTGAGGCTTTCGTATAAAATTCTTCTGTGGTATTAATTAGTATATGCAATATTTTATTTTCCTGTAATATATTAATGCCAAAAATACAATATCACGCTCTAAAACAAAGACAATGCCGACGATGGATCGTGCTAGAATCGGTCTCTTGAACGATGTGGCTTGATTAACCACATCGTTTATCACGATTTCTCTGAGCCACGATCGAATTATCGAAATTGATCATGACTATAGACAATATATTATCTTCTATCAACTTCAATGTATCTAAGTAATTGTCTCTGTTTAAATGTAGAGCAATATCACTATTCTCATCATCGACTTTAGGTATACTTGGTAAATTATTTTATGGCATCCGATCTTTGAAAATTAAGTTTATAGTCGGAGTCAGTGCTTTTAGATAATTTTGATTGGATGAGATAATTTTCCAATAAACTTCCCTCGATGGCTTTCTCAGCACCTTAGCCAGCAGCTACGACGTCGTCTCTGGTTTGGGTATCGTTGCAATTATTTACAGTATCTCCAAGTGCAGGCTTAATCTCTTGTAACCATGATGTAGGCTGGAAATTTCTGAAATCTACGCAAAAGCGATATGCAACTGTAAAGATAAAAATATGTGTTAGTCTAATGTATCATATTATATTCGAAATGGGCAATATTTTGTCTCAAACTTTTTGACGATTATAATAAGATGTCGTTAGATTAGAACTTTAAATTTTTAATGTCTACTAAATAGATGGTTAAATAAGTGCTTGATTATGTGTGACACATCCAGCGATCAAATACATCCCAAAGGCATTTCGTTGTGTATATTATCCCGTGATTAGAACTCTAGACTCGGTATTGTCAATTTGCGTAGCTACAAAAACACCAAATAAAGGTTCCAAGTAAATATCACCGCCTGGCATTTGTAAATGATAACGGCATGCTTAGTGCATGTTCGTGAACAAAAGGTCACGGAACAACTCTATATGAATTGCGATTTACAGTGTATCAGTAATTAAAATGCACAAACATACTTGTCTATGCTTAAATAGCCATTTTAACATAGATTTTAAAAAAATTAGCTTCGCGCGCGCGATTCGAAATTCTTTGCATTTTAATGACCAGTTTCCGAATGACAGTGGTACCTTGTTGCAAAACTCTTTCTGTCATCCCAGGAGTTACATGTTGTTCTTGATCTATCAGTGTAACTTTCCTTTGAAGAATACATCTATCCTGTTTCTAATATATGAACCGAAAGTATGTGACGATGGATTAATGTTCTTTACACCTCACGCCCTTCCAACTAAACGAGTTGGTAATAATTTGGTAAGCCGCCAATGATCAACACAATATCTACAAAAACTAAAGCTGAACATGTCCAGCACTGGCTATTTTGTAGATACAAAAAAAAACAGTTTTTTTTTTTTTTGCTTCTCTCCCCCTTCAAACTGGAACACATCAATGGAAGCAAGTACTGCTGATTGGCGGCAGAAATAGGTGGGTGTGAAGTACCCAAGCAGAGGTCCTCTGTACAAAGATCGTGTTTGCTGGAGATGAAGACACCATGGACATGTCCCGTAGATGATGAGAAGGTGTTTTTGCCATAGGTTCATCCGCTTCTAGCGAAGTTCGTTCTCTCAAATAATTTTACACGAAAATTTCTCTGCTGTGATACATTACACGAGATAAAAATTTCCGGCATTTGGTATGATAGTAGCGTTGCATGCAAACATTTTGATTAGATAAATAACTTTGTACAGGTCATTGAATTGTTTGTGACTAAGCATGTAAGTAACCAAAATCCAGGCATATGCGAACAAAAGATGATTTTCTTCTTTTTTAATATTTGTGTTTATGTTATGTCGATATATAATTATGAGACCATCTTTGATTTTTTTACAATGATTTAAAGATTAGGTTGGTTGAGCGGTTGCTGTTCTCGTTCAACTTAGCAACGTTATATCTAAATGAGAACATGAAATACTAAATTTTAATTAAAATATTTTTGCGGTCATTCTTGTATAATGGCCACTTTGATAGGAAACAGAATAGGCTAAGACTGGCGCAATGCGACGCTCCATCTTGCATATAGCCTCCTTCTCTCCAACGACGATGTAAAAATAACACCCCTGCCATCCTCACCCTCTCTCCCAGCTGATTTATTGTTTGTGTTTATTTCGCTTTAAAATAACTAGCTATTTGGGAATTCATTTATATTTCCTTCAAGTACTTATTATAAAGCGATACTAAACAATGGTTGAAAAGCCTCTTTCATCCATCCATTAGTTTATTACGAATTTCATGAGGCATTGATTTCTTTCACGTAATCATCATAATTTTCCATTTTCTAGCTACATACCATGATCTGCCTATACACATCAAATTCGATATTAAATCTATTTTAATTGTTTTAAAAAAAACGGATCCAACATGTAGACGCCCGTAGAAATAAAATGTTACGATTCGAAATGATGCTTCTGCAGAAACCTGTTCTTAGTCAATGGATAGCCCATGCACGTTTCAATGTTGGAGGAAAATCGTTAGCTAATAAATAAAAAAGGCGCAGTGGGAACACGGAACACCTACGCGCTACAACATACCTGAGTGTATGGGGACGTATAACAAAAATTAGGAAAATAGTGACAGTTCACGCTCTGCCTATCCATGTAGACAACCCATTCGAGAGCGAGCAACTAATATAGATACAGGATTCAAAGCATTAGGGCGCTGTAACATACGTAATCTAAAGTGTAGGTAAACCCATCTTAACTTCCTATCTAAAGAGATGAAACTCGGAAAATCAGTCTTATAAATATTTCAAGGTTGACATTTACAGTAGTTTGTTTTTATTTCATCGTTCAATGAGCGTAAATTCACTAGGAAGCCACAGACGGAACAAATGACGGTCACAAAGCTACTTTTAACCGCCACATCATAAACTCAGATAAAAAACTTACTAGTCACGTACTCTTTTACTAGAATATAAAACTTAAATGAAATTATTAGTCGTGAGGTCTCCAGATTATAAATAGATCCCTTTTCTTCCCTTGGAATAAAATACCAAAGGTCTCAATTCATTTGTACTTGTTTGACTGCGGTGAAGGATTCCACCAAAAAAGCATTCCTATGAAGCGTCATCATCCGGAGATCTTAAATAAAAATAGTCATAGAATTAGGAAATTCGAGGCATTTTTTTAATCTATGAAAATAGTGCTGGATCTCGAACTGTACCTAAGGGAAAATAAGATATCGCGTATTCCGGGTTCCGAAGTCTTGGCTTGGAATTAGGATAATAACGCTTGACGTATAGCGATTATATGCATAGTACATACATTGCTATACATTACATTTGCAAATGTAGAGCAACCCTAGATATCAGAATATGTAGAGATTAGTATATACTTAGGCAGTAATAAATACATATTAAAGATATCCGCTTCAGAATTGCATACGTCTAATTTATTGAATTTATTAGATGCAGTACTTTCTTTTTTGCACATAAAAGTTACATGTTATGGTACTGACACTTAACAAAAAGTAAATATTATTTTTTATTTAAAACATTTATGTACAAATTAAAAATAAAGTGTACAAATGGTGGACTTAACGCCATATGGCATTCTCTACTACCAGACAACCATTGGACCAAGCAGAAAATGTGATTGTCGGCGATTAATGAATTACATTACATACATATTTTATGATACCGTACATATAGAAAAAATTAAATACTAAAATATGTTTACTGAATAGGTACATATATTTATATCACAAATAATTATTATCACTGAAAGCAATTTTAAACAACCTTTTTTTTTTAAATAAATCTAGTCTACCTTGGGGTCTATAATAAAAAAAGAGTTTGTTTGAAAGCCTTTAACTTTGGATCTGAACGGACATGAAAATTCTTTTTGCATTTTAGAGCCTTATTCTTGGAGAAGATTACAGGGGCCCGATTCTCGCGCAATCGAAGTTTACTTCAGCGATTTTCTCCAATTTTTTTTAAAGGTTTATCACGGTTTCTGCTTTTTCAAAAAATCACAATTCAAAAAGTTAAATCGAACGCATCGAGCGATCGAAATTTTTCGATTGTGAATTGGCTTAAATTCATCGAAAAAAATTGGAGAAAATCAGTGAAGTAAACTTCGATTGCGTGAGAATTGGGCTTCATGTTAGGTTATACAAACCACGGCTAGACGAATTCAAACATCTAGCCGTGGTGTGTATGACGAATACGAACGACGAATATGCAACAGTAGGTACCTAGACACCATATTGTACATTGCGATCTTACATATATTGCACTTATAATTAGGTAAAAGTGTTACAACTAGACTAGGTTACTGTAGCTCATGTATTATGAATAAATAATGTATGACTTCCTGACATGTTCTTCGAGTACTTAATTATCGATCCCACAACACAGTTAGACTATCATTCTGCATAGATTATGACTTAGTAGTTCCCATAGAGTATGTGTGTGTTTTAAAAATGTGTATTTATCGTCTAAGTAATACCACAAAATACTTAAAAGTACTAACGGTCTTAAAATTTTCTTCGGTCTTAATACTTCCTGTAAATAACTGCCTTTGCCACCAACAACAATTCTAAATGGGGTGGACGTCAGAAAGATGACAC
Source organism: Apomyelois bistriatella (assembly GCA_947044815.1). Lineage (NCBI taxonomy): Eukaryota > Metazoa > Arthropoda > Insecta > Lepidoptera > Pyralidae > Apomyelois > Apomyelois bistriatella. The sequence goes on from OX345705.1 coordinate 5,668,372, forward strand.
TAAAAGAATCTATCTATCAATCATCAAATAGTTAGAAAATAAAAACTTGATAATAACTTGTTACAGTAGCATAGCTAGTGATAAGCCGTTCTCGGGAATTTAAAAAATATTCCCAAAGTTTTCAGTCCTTTGTTAACTTGGGAATATTCCTTAAAGTAACAGAGGTTAAATTCCTGTAAACTTAATACATTTCCAGCAGTACATCACATATGTAGCATAGCATCAAAGAAGCTAACAATGTAGACAATACAAATATTACTTCCTGTCTGAGCTCCTAAGCTATTTTTGACGACGATCATGGGAACCGCTCATTACATCAAATTGCGCTTGCGCAGCGTGCAGTGTGTAAATAGAGATAATGAATACATTCCTGTAAATTTACTTGAATTAATGACGATGTATCACAATGACACAGTTTTCCGTGTTTATTTTTCTTGTCATAATAATCCTTATATCCGCTTATAATGACACATTTTTTTGAGTCTTAATAGTAATGGCTGTAAATGAAGGCTAAGGCTTAAGGTTAAGGCTGAACCTGACAATAAAGGAGCTTTTAAGCTGAAATCTAGCACAGGGTAGTCATAGGTAGTTTGTTAGAAAATGACAATTAAGAACAGAAATTCCCACGGGAACGGGAGCGGAGCCTTGAGCAAACTGTTTCTAAAATAGTCATCGTCGTCCCAGGGCTTCAGCTAACGCTACAGAGGCCAGGGTACGCTATTAATCATGATCCTGTTCTGGCGGTACTGGTTATTACATTGGAGAGACTATCGTCTGACCTCCGTAACCCTTGTTACAGGGAAACCAGACCAATAGGAACATGATCCGGGTTAGTGACCATCACTGTCTGCCTAAAGTTTTTCAGGCTGCCTAAAGGCATTTATTTGACATAGATTTGTGACTGCCATCTATCGAAATCAGGCGGGACCAACGGCTTTACGTGCCTTCCGAAGCACGGAGGAGCTTAAGTTAGAAATTGCCACTAATGCGGCGACCAATCCAAGCATGGCCGCGCACTAGCCGTCGCTTGACACGCGGTTTTCAACACGCGCGCCTGCTAAGATATCTAGCTCAACCCGTTTCTAAAAAAAACTATCCGATGATACTATTTCCCGATGGAAATACAATTTCAAATAGAAATAAGTTTCATTCCTAGCAACCGTGAACCATCTACATCGGTACACAAATTGCAAATCAATTTATAGAACGGTTTCTCGATTGAATCATGGAACTAAGGAATTATAATGAATCATTCAGTTAGAAAATTGCTGTAATTTGACTAATGATTACTAAAAAGCAATGGCCAAGACTTTCAAATTGCCGGGTCAGTCGAAATTATTTAACAAAGAGAAATTTATTCATGTTTGAAAATGAAACGTACAATTAGGTACTTAAGTACATCCTTTGTACTTGGTCGCTACTTATGTAGATTGTATTTGTAAAGTATTCTTATATTTGTTCGTATATACAAAACACATTAAATTTTTTTATCAAAAAGAAAATTCTCTCTCAGGTACCTACTCGGCGATCATAAAAACTTATTTGAAAATCATATATTTTGATATATTCCGTGTGGTAAGTGTTAGAATAGCTTTATAGAATTTTACATAACACTATTACAATAATACGTTTTTTGTACTATTTATAATATACCTATATATATTGTTGTGCCCTTCATTTGCATTCTGCGGTTGAAATCAGGGCGTCGATTCTGCTAACGTTTAGTCACAATCGTGTCAAAATAGTGTTTCAATTGTAGTGCTTTTTTACACACTAGTTACAAGAAATGTATATTTTTTTATGTCACTTCTTATGGTCACACCCCACACTACATTTGCATCACATCATACTGTCATAATTCTTGTAAATAGTGAGTAAAAAGCAGTACAATTGAAACACTATTTTGAGACGATTTTGAGTTAACGTTAGCAGAATCGACGCCCTGTACTGTGGTCAGAACAGACAGACATAGCTAATACTCGAGTCGAATGATGTAAATTGCCATCCAAATATATGTGCAGGTTTGCGTACTTATTTTAGATACCACCTAACTAATACAAAAATAGATGGTGTGACAATCGCATACGGTACCTAATAATGATAGGCCACATCTTTTGTTGTGGGCGTCGTAAGAGCCGCCTGTTACTTACTACTACTACTTTACTTACTAAGGGACAAATGGTGTCTATCACTTGTTCCTCTGTGCGACTTTGTGGTGAATTCCACCAACAAAAGCTTTCCCGAAATGGGATATATCAGTCAGGCGGCTAATCATGAAAAATAATGCCGAATCTTATAAATGTCAAGCTTCAAAGCTGTTAAATATTTATTTGTACAGTCGGGGGTAAATAGGTACACCTAACCCCCGATCTAGGTAGGGGTCACTTTTATTTGACCCCGACTCTACTTTCATCGGTTCTTTGGCTTTGGATTTGTTGTTATCGTTTTTCATTTTCACATAAATAGCCTTAGTATTTTTATGCAAATATTGCCTGACATATGCGTGGGCATGCGTGTGCGCATATCGCAATACGCGATACTGCCACACACATTTTGACCTTCGATAGTAATGTATTATTCAGATGAAGCTATACTGGGATTAATTTCATTATGTCATTATGCTCAACAGAAATAAGTATGTTACCCGTAAGAATTGAAACAACCATTTAGTTATAAAATCTTTTCTATTTTCTTTCTTTTATGCTTTGGCATTTCGCACTAAATTTACATATAGCATGTAGTGTTTTTACAGAAACTCTATCTGCCAGTTTGCTCTCTCTGCCTGCCATTTCAAAGACTATTTTTATTTTCCTGTGACTTAGCCGTAGAGTAAATACTTGTCTTTTGGTAAACAAATAAAAATCTGTTTTAGTAAATTATTTTAATTTACACAAGATAAATAAATTAAGAATTATTTTATCTTATTTTTAATTGCACCTAACAAAACTAATGTGTGCAATTACCAGCGCCCCACTGAAAAAAATATATAACCTAAATACTTCGACTATTTGAGAAATAACCAAAGTTTGACAAGATACCAATGAAGTTAATTTGATTTAACAAAAGTGATTTACAAAAAAAAGATGAATAAATAAAAAGATTTGGTTACATATTGCAAAGAGTTATGTGGTAGCACTTTTTTGTGCTATAGATTGACGAAAGTTTGATTGTGTATAAGTACCTGAGTATTTTTTTCAGTGCCCGCACGGCAGCGACCACGGAGGATATATATGTAGAGTGTAAATAGTATACTATATTATTTCTCTGTGGCAGCGTCTTTAACGTAAACTATCTGTGACGCTTATATCCATAAAAACTTAAAGAAGTGTGTTGAAAGGTGTTGAACAAGAAAATTATTAAAAAACAAAATATCTGACTGCCTGTGCCGACTGCATTTAAAGTCCTCTACATACTCTCGAAAAACATATCCCTTATACTGGCGCAGTCGGGTAAAAACTTAAACACGTGTGCATTGGTCATTTCACACTCCACTCCACGAGGAGTCGTGTGAAATGTAATGATCAACTTAGCAAAATTGTATCATAATGTACCTAGTATTGTTTCATATAGCATAGTAAATTGATATAAGTTCGCTTGATAAATTTGATAGGCTTTTAAAGTAATCACACGTATTATATAATGATTCATAATAAAAATATTTACATAATAACTAAGCCGCATATAAAGTAGTCTTCTTATATATACTTACCTAAAATATGTATAAAAATATGTAGTATTTTTTTTATTAAAAATAAATTAAAAAGAAAAGTGAAACAAGTTCTAAAGCATTGTATTTCTATACTCAATTAAAAGTTATCAACAAAAGTCAAGCAAAAGTCTTGGCAAAAGCTAAAACACCGTGCCGTGCTCAAAGGTAGACAAAGCCTTTGAAAGAGGAATCTTCAAAGTGCTTCTATAGGTACCTACTTTATACTGTGTTCTTTATCGCAGAGCTAGAATTGTTGGTAACTCTACAAAGCTAGACTAAGATCACTCTAGTACAAACTATTGTTAACCTGAATCTTTGTGATTAAATACTACGCTCTCAATATACTTAAAACTTTTACTATTTTTCTTAAAAAAAAAATAGATATTATAGTTACTTCTTATAATATTTTTTTATGTTATAGAAGAAAATCCGTCTAGATCGATTCTGCCTGATATTTAGATTTCTGGAAACAAATATTTTTTGTTATCGATATCGCTTGGGGTTTTGTATTAACTATTTAGAAATCTTTTTAGTTAACTACATGTTTTCTAAACTCCCGCAGTTTTTTTTTTAAATACTGGGAAATTATAAAAATAGGCGCAATATTATTGTACGCAATTACATATACTACGTACGTCAATATTAAAAAGACATTTATTTAACAGAAAAACGCATTTATTTATATTTATTTGTATATATGGTACTGATATTTAACACACAACGACGCTCCATCGTTTCGGGAGCCAAGATACTTACATTCAAATCACTTAGTCAGGGGCGCGGAGAAGATTATTCCCATAAAATGGTAATATTTCCTTTCTCTATGATATTGGCAATAAAATAATAATATGCCGCTCCCTTATTCATTACTTCACATATAATAATATTCCTATCATGCTGCTACGATATCCACCTATTAGCACAAAATAGATAATACTTATTAGTTGCGTAATAAAAAATCGTATTATATCAATTCACATTAAAAACTCAATCAAATAGACCATATAGCCCCCTAGTACGGAAATCTCGGTACACGATGCCGATTCGCGCTTTGTATGGTAAACGCAACTATTGATACGGAGTGGGGTAATAAATAATATTTTACTCGATCATATTTTTAATTTCAATGCTGACGGGCGATAACGTTTATTTAAAAAAAAATATTAGTAATAACAAGTGATTATACTGCGATAAATGTAATCCTTGTAAATGAAAATATTTGTTTTTTACCTAATCGGTGACGATTAATAAATCATAAAATGCTGCCCTCGATCATTTAGAAAATAAATAATCAAAGAATGCTGCTTACAAAAAAATATCGCAGTTGTTCAAATTTTTATTGGGAAGTGGACTGGAGTCGCCAAATAAACGTAGAACTACTGTTTCATTTGGCAATGGATAAAGATGCATTTGCGAGACTGAAGGCCAACCTCTACTGATGTAGAGGCACTGGAATAAGATTTTTTTTTATTGAAAGTACAGTTACCACATAAAAGTATACTTACCATCTTAGGTTAAGTGCAATGGTAAAGGGGTATACTTTTCTATGTGGCCCACAGTACACGTGAGTACAGTTCATTCGCTCATACAATCTCAATAGGAGGCAAACAAATAGATTGCTCTTCAGTCAGTTCACAGGCTTACATTAAATAAGCTGCCATCCTATTATCAACTTTATAATGATGGCAGAAAGTTATAAATTAATGTGCATCGCATGCCTGAAACATCCCCATGCAAGCAAATGCTTTAGTTAGAAATTGCCTTTGATAGATATTGATCCTGGATTTAGAATTCCGTGGAAACACGCGAGGGCGTCATTTATTGTTGGTTCGAGTCTTTTCAGGACACGCACACTTACCTTAAACATTTCTGAAATCGATAACAGATCTAAAATTCATTAATAAAAAATAACACAATGGCACAGACATAAAAGAACTCACTATAGAAGTTCTTTAAGTCTATGACAAAAGGCTTCACTACAATGGATGCACCGTGCAATATTGATGAAATTTTGTACGTGGGATCTTTCCTACCGAATAAATATGAATAGGTAGTAGTAGTATAGTGACAGAATAACTAATAGTGCATAAAATAAATTATTTAATTTATTAAACTTATGGAAAATAGTGCTAGTAGATAAACATAAAACAGAGAAGACTCAATTTACTTGTACCTCTTTCCGACTGGTAGTGGATTCCACCAACAATATTTCCAAGGAGATTTGAAGTCAGGTGGTCATAAAAAATGCCGTCTTACTTTATGTCTAACTACTTAGAATGCTACCGGGAAAGCGCTAAGATGATGATGACCTGTTGTTAGATATATTTATAGCAAGGTAACATAAGAAACAAATCTAGTACAGGAAAGAGAGCCAGGAAGAGAGAGGAGTAAGCAGACCTATGATTTGTATAAAATTGTCCCACATAATTTTGTTACAAGCTGTAGAATTTTTGTTTTGGCCAGCGGTATATTATTTGAAGGGCATCGGAGAACAGAAAGTATTTTAAAATGGATTGCTGCGGAAAACAGTCGGCAAATAGGGATCTTGATGCAGTCGATCGTGTTTTTATGCCGTTGCCGTCAACATCGTCAAACTCGTTCCTTTGCTGCGGAGACGGCCGAAACTCACAAAACATGTATTTTGGGAATGACATTTAAGTGTATACGGCACATATTATGCATAGGTAGCATTATGAACTTTTAGAATTCCGTACCCAAAGAGTACAGCGGATTAGCTCTTTGAAGTGGCAGTGGGCGGGACACATAGGGCGACGAATACGATGGCCGATGAAGCAGGAAGGTTCTTGAAGGGTGACTACGCATCGGCAAGCGCAGCATCGGACACCCACCGACCAGATGGTCAGATGACCTGAAGAAGGTCGCAGGCAGGCGCTGGATGCAGGCCCGTTACAACCGGTAATTTTGGAAATCCTTGTAAAAGACCTATGTCCATTAGTGGACAGCTTGCGGCTAAAATGATGATGAGCCAAAGAGTGCAAAAGTAGAATTATTTCTAATTCTGTGGCCTTTTAAATAATCAAAGCTGTAGCCAAAGCCCTACTACGGTCTTACAAAGCCAAAACTATCTTCGGTCCGTCTATCTGAAAGAACTTCTTCATTCTCCAATTCTTTAATATATAACTGTGTGGAAACAATGGAGAGTTGTAGGTATGTATGTAAATTATAATTTTTATAAATAGGACATAAAAAAGGACATCGGACAGCCACCAACCATAGTCACATGACCTAAAGAAAGAGCTAGCGCTTCCCTGGAAGAAGTTCCGGCCGGTCATACTGGAAATCATTGAATCTTGGCAGTGGACAACTTGCAGCTGATGATGCATATAACAATAAAAAATAAGACATAATTAAATATAGTTTTTAAACTACGGACTCACTCCTATGAAATATCTATAAATTTTTTCGGTGCCACCTCTCGGACTCTTGATAAAAGTACCTATATCGTATAAAAAGATTTACGAAAAAAAACTAGTGATTGCTTTATTTGACTTTTTCTAATGACAAATTAACCACGATATCATATAAACAATAATCCCCGGACAAAATCTAGGTAGCCAGTTGTATAATTTGAACTTAAGCAAAAGCAAATAAAACGCTCTAATTTAAGTATTTTCTATTGTCTTAATTATCCCTAATTCTTTTGTTTGAAGGGACAAAGCTGAATGTTGAACTCCTGGGGTCATGACCTCTGATGACCGCGTGCGACCTCCCGTTTTAGTTTCTCGTTTTTGGAGTAAGCTAATCGTGTCATTTAGATATTTATAGGAATCTATAGTTTAGTAGATAATGAGTTATAAGAACAATTTCAAGTTATATTTCAAAGACAATTCAAGTTCCAAACTTTCTAGTAACTAACTATGATTAAGTTGTACCCGTAATTCTAGTAGAGCATTGAAAATTAAAATTATTTTTGAAATCTTTTCAAATTTAACTTACATTAAACAAAACAAAATCGTACAATGTGCAAGCTTTTCAGATGCTTTTCACTAATTTCAATAAGTATCTAATTTTTCTAATATATTAAACTAAGTCCTTTCAACATAAAGTTTAGCTCCTTTTATTCATTACTTAGGTAAGTTTGACATGAATGGAGCAATGAGCAATATACCTATTGCACTGACTATTCATGTCATGTATTCTTTGTGCATTGCAGAGATTAAACACACAACAGACACGGTGCATTGCAAATGAGGCTGCGGAGTGCTGCATTGAGAAAGTAAACGAAAGTGTTCGTAGATTCGTACTTGTTTAGCTCACGGAATCCTACTGTGGAAACTATGTTGACAAATTTATTAATATAGTTCTTGAAAAATATATCGTTCTATTTATCACTGTAAATATGGGTAATATATGTCGTTCCATATTTATAGTGGTAAATAACAAGATTTTTTTATGATATCAATATTATTCTCTTAATATATGTATTTCGATATTCGTATTATGATACGATTTCATACCTTTGCCGCGGGTCGAATTCGTAGCAGTTAACACTTTGTACTAAATTGTGTTTACTCGGTTTTATTTTGTATAAAAACCAAGTTTCGGAACCGATTTTTAGAATTTCCTGCATTGAATTTTAAATGATGGTATTCCACGTACAAACAAAAAAAAAACCGAATGGAGGAATTTAGTCTCTTTTTAAGGCTGTTGAATGAAAAGTAACTTCTATAAAGGACTAATTAGATACTTTTTATTACCTAGTTTTATGAGGGCGATGTGGTATTCTCCAGAGTGCTTTTTTATCAACTGATAAGGTTTCAAATAGTTATCTACTTAAATCCATAATACTAAGTATATACATATTTTTCATAGGGTATGTGAAAAATCAGCACGAATGTTTAGGTCAAAGGTTTACTACACTTTTTTCGCTGATGCATTATCAGCATTATTGCACATGATTGATAATTATGACCCTAAGGGATGTGCTTTGTTTATTCGTTTGATACTTATATAGATAGTGGTATTTTAATTTTCACTAAATGGCAACCGTTGAAGTTAATTAATTGTGTACATAGTTGGTAGCTGTCACATCGCAAACATAACAACACTCCTTTTCATTAGACAAAATTGGACAATATTGTATTATTTAATTTTGTGGTTAGTATAAGAGCAAAGAGAAATCTTTTCTATTTTGTTTTTGAAATTTGTGTTTTTTTAATCAATACATATAATAAGACACTAAAATGCGAGTGTCTGTACATTTAATATTTTTCAAAAAAACTGATTGAGTGCGATTAAAAAGGAGTAACAGAAACCAAAAAAAGAGTTTTTGGAATTTTTGTCTGTCTGTATGTATGTATGTATGTATGTCTGTCTGGTACGTTATAACTTCGAAAATACTCAACGGATTTAAACGCGGTTTTCACAGTTGGATTACACATGATTAGGAGCGTTGTCAAAACTTTGTTTCGTCAAAATCGGTTAAGGGAAAAAGAAGTTATGGTCGATTGAAAATTTACTTCAAACACTGCTTCAAAACTTTTAATGCGTTTACTTACGTTTAATTTAATTTAGATAAGGCTAGGATTTCTACTTTTTATTATCCATATCAATAAAGACGAAAACACGCACTGCACCTATTAATTTTAATAAAATAACACATTGAATTTGATCGTAAATTTAGTAACATAAAATCTCAATAGATGGCGCGAATTTGCGTACCTATAGACAAATCCCATTTGAAATTTCGCCAATCTCTAGCAACGTATGTTGGCCTATCGGTAAAGGTCGTAGATCATATTTTTAAGTCGAGGGTTCGAATCCTGCTATACATGACTTTTTTTTTACTTACTTTCTTCTACTTGCTTTTTTTTACTTACTTTTTTTTATTTACTTTTTTTTTCGTTTTGTATTAATTTTTAAGAATTTTTTAATACTTTAGTAAAGAAATGTTTCAAGAAAGTACCTGGATCGAATCCTGTCACAAACAATAATTTTATGATTTCGTGTTTTATTTGTTTTCTAGAATTATTTTCTTACTTTTTTTTTATAATTTTGAAAAGAAACAAATAAATTCATTTGCAAATTTATTTCAGGATAAACGATATCGCAACCCCTTACAAATCATATCTAATAGTTTGTCATTGACGACATTGAAAAAGAAGATTAATCAAATGGTTGACTGGTAGAGAACGCTCTTAGCGTTAAGTCCGTTAATATATAAGTACTAGCTGTTCCCCGCGGCTCCGCCCCGCGTGGGAATCGGTTATATCGCGCCCAAAAGTTTATGTTTGACCTCAGGTCGTTAACTACATCCCTACCAAATTTCATCACAATCGGTCCAGCAGTTTAGCCGTGAAGAGTTACAGACAGACAGACTTTCGCATTTATAGTATTAGTATGGATATGGATTTTGTACTTATCTATCTATCTTTACATATAATAGGACAGTAAAAATTGAATGTCTGTACATTAAATATTTTTCTAAAAAACTGATACGGGGCGATTAAAGAAAGACGTGTAACAGAAACCAAAAAAAAACAATTTTTGGAATTTTTGTCTGTCTGTCTTTCTGTATGTCTGGTACGTTATAACTTCAAAACTACTCAACAGATTCGAACGCGGTTTTCACAGGTGGATTACATATACGTTCAACAGTTTTGTCAAAACTTTGTTTCGTCAAAATCGGTTAAGGGAAAAAGAAGTTATGGTCAATTGAAGTTTACTTCACATAACACTATTTATTGAGTTAGGTTCTAATGACCCTGTAATAGGCTGCGTCTACTCTTTTAGAGACAAATATGTGATAGTATGAATGTTAATATTTTCAGTTTGATATCGTAGCAATGTAATGGCTTTATAAAATTGGCACGGGAATAGGATACTACTTATAGATTTAACTATAGGTCTGGATAGTTGTAGTTTCCACAGGTTAAGCGAAAAGCGAACTACACGCGGGCGGAGCCGCGGGCAACAGCTAGTTCTTAATAAGAACCTACCTGGTTATATTTGTTTGACACGTAGTAGTAGTAGTAGTAGTAATCGGATTAGGTTTATTGGGATTCCTTCTAACCTAACCAAATCAATTCAATATTTTTTGGTGTTTTTTTTTTAGTAATGTACCTACTTGTTACCTAATGTTAGTGATATCACAATTAAAAGTTAATTTTTAGCAAACCTTGCGATGTTTTAGTGAAACTCGCAAAAATAATATGACAACGTTATTAAGGTAGTATTAATTTTAAGTCGATCCAAGTTTAAGAAGTATTTTGGAAAAGCAAATTGTGAACTTTTATAAAAGTGTTGATAGTCTTTGGGTCACTGGTCTGACCACTGATGTTGTCTGGACACATCACTGGTGTGATAACGGATACACTAGACTAGTTTTGAAGGTGAACTTGTTTTATTACGAAACGGCTATTCATAAGAAATTATACAGACATCTTACGATAATCAATGGCGCTAATGTTGACTAATCTTGCTTACACTGTTATTTTTAGATTGTGGCGGTGTGAAATTTATGTACGTTTGTCTAATCAAAAACCAAGTGGAAATCCTAACACTTTTAGAAGAAAAAAATCTTATTAGCTAATTTACTAGTAACTAACTACAACCTCGCGGTTTTACACTATGCCCCTCTGTGAACAAAATTGCTAGACTGGACGCAACTTGTAGCATATTTTTTTATTGCTGCCATGCACTTATTTAGTACCTATAGCTAAAAGCGCGCCTTAAATTTTCTTCCACGTACGTTAGGATTAACCATGGATAAACTCTTGACATAAAACTGAAGAAAAAGATGTCTTCAGGGTCGGCAACGCGCTCGTGCCACTTGTGTGCAGGCGGCCATTTTTACATTCGCTACGGTAACCGATTAACATCAAATGTCTTCACTGGCTTAGTTAGCCCAACCCACCATTTAAAAAAAAAACGAAATCTACAGGTATATCTTTATACCCTAACAAACCCACGAACCTTCTACTCATAAAATATCATCAATCATGTTTTGTTGCAGTACCTCTTCGACAACGGCACCCAACACGACGGTCTTCTAACCAGAGACAAGTTCATGGAGGTGAATGCTAGGATGATAGCCAGAAGGGAGTTCCTGAGGAGTGAGTGCGCCAGGTTAGGTCTGGACGGCTCAGGAAGCAAAGCATATGCCTGGGAATACCTGATTAATAGACAGTACCATGTTATATGGTAAGTCTTCTTCTTTTCGAAGGTATGAGTGGCCAACATTGGAGCCAATTTTCACAAACATTTTCGGGCCATGATCGAGGCCACCAGAAGGTGCCTTCCGAAGCACAGAACGAAAAATAACAGAGACGGAAACCGGTATTTCTAGGATCTAAAAAATAACGGTCTTTAACCAGGTAAAATAAAATACCGGTCTATTTTAGTTTAGGGTCCAAAATTTCTGGTTAATACCGTTATTTTTATATAGGCAGAGAAATTTGCTGGTTTAAGATTTTTTTACCAGATTTCAGTCAGACTTCTGGAAAGAAAAGAGAATGTTATAATAACATGCTAGGAAGGGCCTAACTCGTCGCTTAGTCACATGTATATATTATACTAGCTGTTCCTCGCGGTTTCACTCGCCCTTGGAGTTTATGTATAGCCTATACCTTCCCCAAGAATCAGGCTATCTATCTTAGATCTATCATATGCAGATATAATTTTTCAAATCCGACCAGTGGATCTAAAGTTATAAGTGTTCAAACAAACAAACTCTTTAGCTTTATAATATTAGTATAGAAGTATAGATATGCACGTCTTTCATCGTCTATGATCCTTTAAATAATCAGAACAAGACAGTGTTCTATAAACAATCTATTAGCGCAGGCGGACTTCGAGCCCTGTCTTCATCTTAGATCAATAATTGATTATCGATGCGAGACCATTTAATCATCTAAGAAAAACACCGACCTTGGATGTCAATAATTGAGAAAGATACAAGCATTTTATCTAATTATAACTACTTTTTTTAAAACATTTTGTTCCTTATTTGTTTTTGATATGTACTTCATCAGCGTCATTTTGGCTGCAAGATATTAATTCCCTTTCGATTTAAAAGCGGCCTGCACTGCATCAGGTTTTATCTGCTACCACAGATTATAGAGTGCTATAACAACTGTTTAAGTCTTCGGGATATTTGGTACTTACCTAGGTGAATTTGCCACACTGCATTTCATGATACGTGTGTCTAGAATCTTTTGGTCCCAACGGCCATCCATAAGTTCTGCGCACTACGTAACTTTATTATCGCCTATATCTAAACTATTGAACCGATTTCAATCAGGTATGGTGAAGAAAGACACGAGAATCTTGGAGAAAGACAATGCTTATATCTTAATAATGGAGACCAATGCGGGCAGAGCCGAAAGTAACATTTAGTAATAATTTTATCATACATTTAGTGCTGTGTTATATGGAACATGCACGCCATGGATTAGCATGCCAACACACCATTACATTGTCAGTCACATCACATCCCATGGAATGGAACATGCGAACTTTTACAGGCTATTGTGTGGTATCGCATGATGAACTTAATGGGGCATTCCATTACTCCAATTAAATTATAATAATGACATTATATGTCCGTTGCGTGTCTTTTATTAGATTCTTTCCAAAGATAGGGTAATACCATACGTGTTTTATTTATTGGACAAATAAGTGATATTTAAAAAAAGAATAAGTAGTATTCAAACACATTAACCTTTTTTTGTGTCTGTACGTGCTAATATCTGAAGCAACCGTCCAATTTGAACATCCTTTATGCTTTTGACATTAATTATAATCTCATAATCATGATACATTCAAACTACTCTATTTCGTCATTTGCACATCCTATATACCCATACAAAGTATACAATTGCATTTGGCGTACGAAACTGAAAATGCATTTATTCAAATGACATTAACTTTAAGCTACCGAAAAACATTTGAATTGACTTGAACACTGGCACTCCATTTAGGAGTGTAGAAAGAAACTTTGATTATTTTAATCAAAGTGTAGAACCTAATATAGAAACACACTTGAACTATACGACCATATACAGAAGTCAGAGCTCATAGAAATCTCTATTCGTAGAGAGCGTGTATCACAACTATGTTTTTTTTCAAACTACAATCCGCGTCTTGAAAGGGCTCTACTTTTTCCCTACGATGGATTTAGAAACATCTTAAAGAAATGCGTGCCGTCAGGGTCTACCTGAAGACTTATGGAAAATAAGAAGCATTTGCCCATCAGTTATATTGAGGTTACTAAAAAAAATATTAGCTACGCATCTCCCGTTAGAATTTTTGAATAGAGATCCTAAAGAGCTTACTATCCATCAGGTTAATTTTACGGTTTTCCGTAAGATTCTAATTACACACACATACATAAATATCGTAATTAATCAAAGGTAAATAAATAAAATTAAACTAAATTGAACCATCTCTTGCAGGTGCAACATATTCAAGGCAGCTTCTACATCCTGGATGTACAACTTCAATCTAATGGCAAACTACACAGCGGCATTCCTCGACAAAACTAAAGTGGTACTTCTAGAACTAGCCAGAAAGAAATACGCCAGGCCGACAGTGGAGATGATCAAGAAGGCACAAGGGGATTCCATCACATTCCTTATAGTAAGGCATCCTCTGGAGAGATTGGCGTCCGCGTATAATGATAAAATCGTTCATGCGTGGCCCAAGTCCTTCCATGATAAGATGGGGCAGAGGATCATCAAGAAATATAGAAAGGTTGGTGTGGTTTTATATAATTTTAGGTAATGTGTAGAAGCACCGAATATAGTTCAAAAGGTGCCAGTGGCAAAATAAATTTATCCATATGGAAAGCGAAAGGGTATAAATGATAAAAATAAAAGAATGTCTGTATGCATGCACAGTAGGACTCTAGATTTTTGGACAACCTAAATAATGGCGGGGCCATCCATAAAAAAACGTAAAATACGTGCGATCTCACCAACACGCCAAGCGCAGCAAGTAAAGTGGACCTAAACTCTCCATAATATTTGTGCTTAGCAGAATACTAAAGATGATAAATAAATAGGTACTGAATTAGGAACTAAAAAAAAACAATTCTGTAACTGATACTATATTCTCGACAATTGAGAAATGTACAATTTAAATAAAATAAAACCATTTCCTGTTGACGCAGATCTCCTAAATCTAAAACCTAGCTGTCTTCGCTGTCATACGAACTTGTTTATTATGCTAGTATCCATGCCCCCGGCTTGTGGTCTGCATTGTAAGTAGGCTTGGAATGTCTGCAAGCATACAAGAATATAAGCGTACCCATATTTCTTATAACGTATAGAGTACAGTTCCGAGGAAATCGACAACGACATACATCAAATGGTTGTAATTTTGTTTTTAAGTTTGTCTCTCTAAGTAACTCAATGACTCTACCTAAGTATCTACTCTTTGGATCCTACACGAATAGAAGGAATGAAGAGAAGGAATATTTATTTAAATAGTTTTAGTTTTTTGTTTTGTTTTTATTTAGAAATTTAGCTCATTCTTATATTTTTTTATAATTTAAATTTCGAAATGTATAGTTAAAAAAATTATGCCAAACCAAGGAACTTGAGAATTCCATTAATCACTACATAGTATAAAACAAAGTCGCTTTCTCTGTCCCTATGTCCCTTTGTATGCTTAAATCTTTAAAACTACGCAACGGATGTTGTTGCGTTTTTTTTTATAGATAGTGTGATTCAAGAGGAAGGTTTTTATGCCCATGCAAAGCTGGGGTCGCTAGTTTAGCTATAAAATCAACGGAAACTTATTTATTCTATTGAAATGTTTGTATATTAGGATACGATGTCTCCTGAACCGTCAAGAGACACGCATCACAAACATACATTGGTATAAACAAAAATGATGATTATATCTCTGCTCGAATTACAAGTGAGTGCAAGTGCTAACAACTACCTTATATTAAAGTATTACTCTTCGTTTTACACTATATTCTAGAACATTATCGGAACCGTGCCTTAATAACCGTATTCCTGTTTCCAGCTCCTCAGCGGCGAAACCGCTCCCAAAGAGAGGTATCCTGTATTCGAAGAGTTCGTGGCTTATGTTCTGGACGAGTGGAAGGCTAAGAGGACATTGGACATGCATTGGACTCCCTACTCAGGGTTTTGTACGCCGTGCAAGTTTAATTTCGATGTGATCTTGAAGTTTGAGACGCTTGACGTAAGTATGATCAGCAATAATACTTCTTGATAACTGGGTGTTTTACGGTTCAACATTGAATAGCATAGTTTAACAGCTATTTCGTTGCCGACAGTACCTTTACATTACATGGCACTTAGGAATTGGGTAACGAACAAGGCAACTACATATTTGCCACTTATCACATTGACACCTAGCTTCGTGTTGCCCAAGAGTCCTCATCGTCTGAAATAGCATTCGAATACGAAATAGCCAAATACATGCAAAATCTAAGCATTTTATACATTCTTTCGGAAAATAAACGATATCTGTCAAACATTGGCGTTTCTTGTCTCAAGCGCTATTAGGCTACGGTGACCGCTCGCCCATTTTACATACGTAAATGTGTGTTTGACGGCCAACATGATCGTATATTTAAAAAAGTTAAGCAACCCAAGGCGAGGCCATGATTTTGATCTGTTGCCGCCATTAAATTAAGTATACACGTGGAAATTTCACTGGCGTTCATAAAACCATCCTTTTAAATTGTGTTCCGATTCAATAAAATTTGTGGATACTGTAGCAAAACATCCTAGGCCAAGTTTGGTAATGCGTGTAAGTTACACCATCAAGGCATGTTTGCTGAAGAAGGCTAAGGTGACTTCACGCCCATCTATCCAAGAAATAGTATAAATTTATTACAAGATGTTTAAAAAGGTGTTCCAAAATCTTGTATGTATAGGTGTTAGAGAATGCAACGGTTAACAAAGCTGGTATGTCACTAGACCGCATGTTTCCGTCGCACGCGCCGAATACTCAATGACAAGTATTCTCGGCACGAGAGCAATGCTGTTAAATATATTCTGATTACAAAATATCAGGCGGTCTTAACTGTATTAGAGGCGAACTTATAAAACAGGTGTGATCCAAATGTTACCATATTGGGTTTCCAAAGTTTAGGTCATCGACATAGAGAAGAATGCGGGTTTCTTTCATGGATGTGTTAATGGCAAACAAAGGGTAATGTGAAATGGCCACACTATGATGTACAGTGTCGATTGATCTTGCAACCGCCGCCGCCGTGTAATAATCAACACATTTCTGAAGGTTCTGGGTTCGTTTCCCAGTAAAAGTAGCAAGTGAGAAAATAAAGACAGACGACAGGGCTTTTATTATTTTAATGATAAAAAGAGAGTATATTTATGTCCCAACAACTATTAATAATGACGATGAAGGATAAATAAAATGTAATTCGACAGGAGGACCAGCGATACCTGATACAACTGGCCCGTCTCCAAGACGTGGTCAAGCCCGAGTGGCGCAACAGCGGTAAAGGCACAAACACATTACACAACATGAACCATCTGTACTCGCGGATCACCAGGAGACAGCTCGACGGCCTCTACAACTTGTACAAGTATGTATAAACCATTTCTAATATAACTTGGCAATTATGAAATGAAAGTGGGTTTGCAGTTACCTGCTAGTTACTTTACATAATAAGTCTAAGCTACCCATTTAGCTTAAGTGGGTTATATGGTTTTGCGGTCGATGTAGCCATAATAAAAATATCTAAGTAAAATTAAAGACTTGTCTGGTCAGCAAAAAAATAAAGATGGTTCTCTCGGACTTTAGAATAAAACACTACTCTCACTCCAGGCGATACTATAGGCGACTGACTGATGCGGGATCCTCAGCTATATTGCTTCAGAACCCAGTCTTATTATTACACACACGGCCACTTAACCGACATCTATCGGAAAAAGGAAGCATTATTTAGATAAATAATTATAGAGAAATCGACCTATATAAAAAATTTGTAACTTTTTTCTAGGAAAGATTTCTTGCTCTTCAACTACACTGTGCACAGCTACTACGACATTGTTCAAGAGGACAAGGAAACGAACGGATGAGCTCTCAAACAACAATTGAATGCTTCATCATTTTCATTATCACGCGTGTCCAGCAGACATCGAATGTTGATGGTTTCATCAATGGCTTGAAGACTGATTGATCGATTGGTTGGTGAACTGATCCATGAATAATCCAATCGTGACCATGCTTGGACGGTTAACGTCAATTTTTAAATTTGTTATGACATAGGCATATTTTGTGATACGGACGAAAAGTGAGCGCACATTGAAATCAATGGTCCATTTTAAGCAACGAGGGAAATGAATTTTGTTAGTTATTGGAATTATCACATCGCATACTTATCTTTCGTCTATCAGCATTCTAAATCGTGAAGCGAATATGTTTAGTTTTAACTTTACATACCTACGCATTCTTGATGGAAATAATTTGCTTTTCTGTTCTAATGCAATTTCGTGCACGTTTTTGTACTCATCGAATAAGTGGTTGATGGTGTCAGAATTTTCCACCTCATAGCTTCTAACGTAAGTTTTATTTGATGTTTGTTAGTGCCAGATGGAGTCTAGGGACCATCATCTTACTTATCAGACGGTCAAATGATACAGGCCTGTATCCAAATAAGAAATAAATTGTGCAAGAATAAGTGCATTCTATTCTATAGTTACTGGCAGTTGATGTTTTATATTTCTTAATAAAAATTTGCCTTAATTACCCCTCAGCCATGAGATACCATGAAACTTTATAAAAGCAGTCACCAGCGACAGTTTTAGGATTTTGTATGGAATATCGGTTTCAGATTTGGCACAATAAATTGCTAACGCAGTTGCTGGCGTCTGCGTTTAAAATATCTCATAGTAGGGGGCAGATATCATTATTTTTGCTCATGAGACATAAAGATATCTTAATTATGTGATTATTTATTTGTAATTATTTATTGTACAGTAATAGATGTTTATTTTAAAGAGCAAATAAGTTGTACCTTAATTTGATTGATACATTCTGAAATCATGCAGCCATTTGCTATAAGCCGAAAATAAGGTTTGACACTTGCTTGACCGATTACCTACATGCTACGTGCCATTTAAAAATTAATATGTAAGTAGTAACTAAGTAATAAATAGAAAAAAATCAAAATAATCGTTTTAAAATGAATTTCAGAAATAAAAATTATATATCACCTTTAAGTAAAACAGATTATGAAAATGCATTTTCTTCGTATAATTCAGGAATGGTTTGTTGGACTAATAGATACAGGTTAATGCTAAAATTCTCTAATGCCCAATTCGTCTGAGTTTTAAATGTAATATTCCTCATCAGATCCTTTAAATTGTCTTTTCAGATATAAGTGGAATTAAAGCACTGCTGATACATTATACTAACACGTTTTCTCTAAAACAGCTATGGAGATGAGTCTAAGTCCTGTTTATAATTCAAGGCTTATCTCAGTGGGATGGATTTCTTTTATATACATCCAATTTCGCGAATCCACTCGTTTCTACTCACCCAGTCGTTAACACTCATATCTGAACAGGCCTTAACAAATCTTAAGTACGGCCAGACTAGATAAATAAGATGGTTGAAATGAATACCTAGAATAGGCGTGTCTAGCACAGATAATGATGTAAATATGTTTTAGTTTTGTACCGTAAAATACAAATTCCTTAGTGCTTCCATAAGATAGATCTATGGAATTAATCTTTAAGTAGGTAATTTAAAAGACAAATTAATAATTTTAGGAATTTCGTCTATTTGCGAATTTCGAATTGTTCCAAAGTATGTTTGATATGCAATGGTACGGCTGACATGCCAAATTGTTACTTATTTGTTCCTAAATGTGTCTACTACTCTGAGTAGCCTTACTAGTAATATTATTACGAGTAATATAATTAGTGGAAGTACTTATGAGTGGAACTAGCTACAAGCTACAATAAGACAAAACGTACCATTGAACTAGAGGTAGAAAACAATCATTCTATCTTTGTATGATTTTCGTATTATTAATATGTAATGTACCTAATACGTACTTACATATGTGTAAACAAAATATCATTAACTTGTATGTTGTAATTGTAAACACGTTGTTGCCTTTATGGATAACTCGAAAATTGCATGCAAGATGTTGTTGTCTTTTATGTCGGCCAAATGTGAGTAGTCGAAATTATTCATGTTTGAAAAAAAAAAATTATAAACAATGAGACATCAAATTTGGCGATGTAGACCCGCTAAGAAAAGTTCACTGACAAGAGACGCCTACCATCTCTTAAAACCATGCAAGATCCAGTGAGTAAACGAGACAGCGCGATACATGATGTAAGGCGACATCTCCCCTACTCACTGGATCTTGCATGGTTTCAAGAGATGGTGGTAAGCCACCTGGCGGATGAGATCAAAACGCGCCAACCGAACTTTCACATGAATAATTATGTCAGCGCTGAGACGTCGGCCCAAACTCTGTTCTGATTGGTTGATAATTTAACAGTTTTCGAATTTGACTTCATCAGACAGTCACGTGGTTCATTCCAACTAGCTCCGTCTGATGGTATAAAAAAAACATTGAATATTCACAAAGCATTCATAATATATATATATATATATATATAATCAATAGACAGCTGATATAAAAAGCTTTTAAAAATATTCATAGTTATTACTAAACTAATGCTTGCAAATGATTTAAGAATGCAAATTTTTATGTCAAATCTAATCGCGATTTGCCCCAAAAATTGTTTTTGTTGTCCAAGTTCAAATAAAACTAGCTTATCAGACCATGTAGCAGTTGAGAGTGTGTATTATAAATACTTAAAAATTATATTTTATATTAACATAATTTATAAAACATACATAATTTCTACTTCTTTTGCATTAAAATGAAATAAGTATTAGCACGATGCCACTTGTGTCAACACGGTATAATATCTTACCATACGTAGGTACTGTAATGTATTGCCATAAGTACAAATTCAATTCCCATTAGGAACGAAAACTATAAAAACTGTTTATTCCAAACAGTTAATAAAGTAAATGTACCTTATGTTGTAGAAATTACAGTTCAATATTTCAACAGTTACCATGGCTTTGATAATCGCGTTCTATATTATAATGGCTTATGAATACTCAGACGCATTAAAGCTAGTAAAATCTTTAAATCTTTTTGTCCCTGTCTAGCGAATATATAATATACTAGCTGTTCCCCGCGGCTTCGCCCCGCGTGGGACTCGGTTATATCGCGCCCAAAAGTAGCCTATGTTTGACCTCAGGTCGTTAACTACATCCCTACCAAATTTCATCTCAATCTGTCCAGCAGTTTAGCCGTGAAGAGGTGACAGACAGACAGACAGACAGACAGACAGACTTTCGCATTTATAATATTAGTATGGAAGTATGGATATGGATATGGATTAGGGACGAAAAAAAATAAGTAGCTGTTTTTATTTACCACAACTTTAGTTGATGTTAAGTAAAGATGTGGCCTAATACATAGCTCGTTGAGTCCAATTTAAGAAGAATTAAATTCATTTTACTAGTTAAATGCGTTTGAGTATTTAGCGATTAGTCTAGTAACATCCAACATTAATATTTATATACCTATCTACTATAAAATAAGTAGGTACATATTTATATCAGGCACGCATCAGTGACTATCAACCTATTTATCAATATTTCAATAATAGAAATCCATATAATATGAAGAACTCTTTGCAAAAATCCATACTAATCCATACTAATATTATAAATGCGAAAGTCTGTCTGTCTGTCTGTCTGTCACCTCTTCACGGCTAAACTGCTGGACCGATTATGATGAAATTTGGTAGGGATGTAGTTAACGACCTGAGGTCAAACATAGGCTACTTTTGGGCGCGATATAACCGAGTCCAACGCGGGCGGAGCCGCGGGGAACAGCTAGTAATTTATAAACCTTAAATTATTGTATGTTAGTGAAAAATTGTTGATTTTTAGATTGTTTATTTTTTATAATTGTAACTGTTACAAGATATAAGATTTCCTTTATTTATTAAACTTTATAAGCACGTTTTCACATTTACTTGTTGTTTTTTCAATTTAATAGTGATTTTAAGCACACTTTATCATAAAATAAAATAATATAAGTGAAATTTATATTACAATGCCAATTTCGATCAGTTATTCAAGTGTAATAGTACTTACACTTACTTTCGAGAACATTCGTTTGAAATTAGATTTTTCCGATAAGAAAATATAATTAACTTTGAAACTAACGCCCTACAATTTATTAAGTAAATATACAGGATCAAGCGCACATAATACCTTCGTATGTAGTTAAGGATGGTATGAAGATATTATAAGCGCTTAATGTGCAGTGCGCATGATAATATAAAGAAGACTTACATAATAATAAACAAAAAAATCTGTATATTACAAATACTCGAATCGTGTATTGTACATCAATTATAAAGTGTGTGAAAATTTCTAAATATTTGATGAATGAAAGTTATTTGAAATAATACACGATCTGATCGAGTTTGTTGTTTGCTGAATGAATCCTCCATCGTTATATTGCTGTTTCGCCGTACAAAACAATGTACATAGTATTTAAAATCAATGATTTGCTCTTAGGCTGAGTTAGAAGCGTATGAACGTTAGTTAGTATGGAATGATTAGACCAAAAAGTAATGGCCTATGTATGCAACTGAAATGGTGCTATAGTCCTCTAGATTTGATCTCATATCAATGTGAGACCTGCATGCAGTAACTTAATGCTATTATGAGAAAGTTGTGTTATAGATTTCAAGTAACGGAATTGGTTGTGTTTACATAATGTTATAACAAATTATTCTTAGTACTTATAGAAAATAAATTACCTATTTAATATTACTTGTGTTTTATTAACTTTTGGTTTATTAAACTATTGTAACAGTCAAACTATTTATATTTGGTTTTAGTTTTTATTTTTATTTTTGACTCGAGAGTAGAGACCTCCATAGAGAATTAAAACTAGACAACGCTAGTTTAGCTTAGGCCAAGAAATATCAAATGTTATAAAAGTTGTCAGTCCAAAGACCTGAATCTGTTGGTAGTCTTTATAATCCAATGGGGTTCAATATTTTTACTACCACCAGACAGCTCTCATGCCACATTTACACAGCCTTGTAGGGCAGGGAAGTGAGCAGGGAAGTGGGCAGCGCGCGAATGTAAATAGGTTACTCGCGTTGTCACTGCCCATGCCGCTGCCGCTGCCCGGCGATCCCGCGATTGTCGGTTTTTCGCGCGGAAGTACATTCAGCCAGCATTCTTGCTCACTTGCCACGGAAGTTCGAAAGCGAAAGAATGTGCTACGTGTAGTTACCCGAATACGGCAATTCGTTTATCTTCTTATAATATAAAAATTAACCGCAAAATATGTACGAAGATGGCATTTACGGCGAGAAAATTTCAAAAAATACGTGTAAATGTCTAAAAACAATAATTTTCTATATTCCCATACAAATTATTCGTTACAGGAGGGGTTCCGGAAAGGTAAAACAATTGAGTGACGTTAGTATCGTTTAATACATAGGAGTTTTATATAAATTAAGTGAAATATGTAGGATATTACTAATGATTCTAAGGCGGTACGAAGTTCGCGGGGACCGCTAGTTTATTATATTAATATGCCACCGCCACAAGAGTGGTGTAATGATAAAATAATAAAATTTTTAGAACTTCATGTAATAGAGAGGGTTGTATGGGACCAATCCAACCTTGGCCACGCTCGCCGTCGCTTGACATGCGCTTTCTTTACGAACACATATGCTCCGCTAGGCTATTGAGCTCCTCAAAAGTACATTGGTAACCTACTAATGCTGACATCTCGAACAACATTCAAGAAAAAATAAAATAACAATATAAGTTATTAAAAAGACTAGTTTATTGAAAAAATAATAAATAATACTAACATTTTTGCACTTTCTTCATGTGGTAAACACTGGGACCAGAGGCAGATACTCCCGCTTGCCCGTAAATTTGGTATCATTCCTGTAATAAAGGAGGAACAAAGTTTAAATATCACGAAATTTCAAAGACGATAAGCAAGTACTAAAAATTTCATCTTAGTGTGTTTCTCAGTTGCATCCTCAGCTAATATATGCTTCAGAGCCAGGGTGCACTTCAAACGGAGTTTCATGGAACTATTTGATGATGGAACTAGTGAGAACAATGCCCTATGCATACTTGTTATTATTGATAGGATGTTGGTGACTAAGTTTTCGTAAACGTGGATATTTTAAATTAATTTACTAAAAAAAAATGTGTCATTATTTTATAAGTACTTATTTTGAAGTCTACTTATGATACGGAATCTCCTGTATCAAGGTTAACGGTATTTACCCTGTCACCCTGTATATATGGAATACTAATAATATTCACAGAAAGCAAATATCTACATACACATCTAGTAGTAGCATGTATAGGTACAAAAATACTTACTGAACATTAGTCTTTTTCCTCTTTGGAATGTCTAGTATGTTAATAGGTTCCGTCGTCATGATGACCGGTCTTACGGACCCAAAAAAGTCTGTTATGGGAACCTTATCCGGGTCGCGCTTGAAGAGGTCCCGACGAACGCCCACGGTGGATAGACAAGCACTTTTTGGACACACGGCAAGCTGAAAGTTGGTTAAAATGAGTCAGTGAATTGTTGAAAAACAAAAAACCAAATTACATTTCAATATGCTTAGTGCATATTCAAAGAAAAAGCTTATGAAGAGAATATGTTATATACTCACAAATTCGGACATAGTTCGCTTGCTATTTGGGTTTACATTTTCTAGGAACTCCAAGACGTAATATGTGTATCTGTCGATAATATACACTCCAATAGCAGAGTCAACATGGTGCTGAAATGATATGAGAATTTTTGTAAGTGGATTTTTAAATTTTTTTCTTATACACATGAATGAGATCAAACTGATTGCAGATCAATGCTTGAAAAGAGAAAGCCCTTGGTAATCCAAGATGACAGAATAGCACTAAGATGATACAGAATTTATAAAAGAATTTAAAATATTAGATAATACTAGATAGGCTTCTTGTCCAAAATACTGTCAAATGGTACAGTCTGCTGAATTTTGTTACTGTCAAATAATTAAGTTAATTTAAAAGAAGGTCGCAAACAGGAACTTCTAACGGTCATTCTGGGCCTTGGGGAGGCCTATGTCCAGCAGTGGACAGCTTACGGCTGAAATTATGAATTTATAACCACGTCATACTTACGGAAAGAGAGTCTTCACCAACTAAACTGCTAGCAGTTGCTAAAATATTTGGCGAATAGAACTTCTCATACATAGACGATGCTTGGCATGTGTCTATTATGAAGAATATTTCATTATACCTGAAAAACAAACCATTGATGTGAGTGTATGGTAGAAGGACAAAATCCAACTAATATTATAAATGCGAAAGTGAGTTTATTTGATTGTTTGTTACGCTTTTATGCCCTATCTAATGAACTAATCTTCCTGAAATTTTGCATACACATAGCTAGAAGTATTGAGAAGGACATTAGGGGACACTAGGGGACCTTTTATCCCGGAAAAAAATCACTGTTCCCGAAGGAAATTCACGCGGGCGAAAACTAGCATTAAATTATATAAAATAAGAATTTGGTATGGATATAGTTAAAGACCGAGGGTCAAATGTGGGCTACTATTTGGCGCGATATAATCGAGACCACGAGGGCGAGGCCGCAGGCAACAGCCAGTATCTGATAAATGCAAAAGCTATCTGACTGTCTGTTATGTTTTCACGAAAGAGCTGCTGAACCGATTTTGATGAAATTTAATATTGTAAGTAAGGACAGGGTCTAAAACATAGGATAATGATAGGCGTGATATAACCGAGTACACGTAAGCGAAATCGCGCTTTATGTTTTATGTGCTAATTTATTTTGTTTTTAAATGAATGACCAGTTTTTAGAAAATACTACTTACCTCCTTTTCTGCCACATTTGCTCCAAAGCATCAGCCAACTCTTGACTTGTGACTTCCTCTGAATCCTGGAACTTCAAGAAACCATCTCCTCCATGCCCTGTGAGGTAGATGAGAATATTGCTGCCTTCGTCTGTCAGCAAACGCTTAGAGCGAGGAGTGTCAGGGGGCACGCGACCAGTTAGTAGACGGACAAAGTTTTCTACAGATACCTAAAATGATAAATATATTTATTTATTTAATATTGAAAATATAATTAAAATAGGAACAAAGGTAGTAAGGATAACCAAACTTCACAAATGAATATTCCCATGTCTGCTTTTATACACTTACTATTTTCTTGAAACTATACTAAAAATCAATAACAATCAAAAATCGAAAACACAAATGCCTCATGGGCCATGCTGTCCCTAGGGATCTCATAACATTGTGGATTCTATTGTCTCTGCCAGTACCTGAGCAAAAATACTCAGAAACCATAGATTAATTTATTAGGAGTACTAGTAGGAAACTAACTTCATAACCTCTGTAGTCCACCTCAACATCATCTCCATACACATTGATTTGTTCGTGAGCATTATTGAAAATGGTAGCAGGCCGTGGGTTTCGAGGGTTGCAAGCCATGTCATCAGAAATCATTAGGATAATTTGACTATCCGGTATACCAAGCCTCTTCACACTGCGATAGATGGATAATACATTGGCGACATGGCGATAGTTGAACCAAAATCGCGACGTATCAACCAACACAGCCCAGTTGTTTGTGTGGTTACTCTTTTGAAACTGCTCCGGTATCTACAAAAATTTAAATTAGGGTTAGGTATATTAGCTTTTTTGAGCTTAGCCCGCAGTTTTACGGATGACCGATCCGTAAAACTGCGGTTTAAGCTCAGGGCAAAGGGTGCGCACGTCGAACGCACGCTCGCTCCGCTTGTTTTGATATCGCAAGATCACCATCACCCAACTTTTTTCTACATAGTTAGTTTTAAAATATATTCGCATGAAAAAAGAACTCAAAATCAATGTTATATATACTGTACCTCTACACCAAAACTATATCTAAAAGTTACTGATAGGACAATACATCTGATAACACTGAGATATAACATTTTTGGGATATACACAAGATAACTAAGTTTTAATGCTATGAGATGGAATTAAAATTAATTAGGCTTTCATTTTTTACATTTAAAAATACATTCCAAGACTCCAACTACAAATAAATGGGGATAATTATAATATATCCAGCCAATTCAACACATCCCACAAACATACCAAACTGAAACAACACAACAAATTAAAAAAAAACTGTTAATCACATCTGTCATCTGTCAAGCAAGAGGCACATTTTTTTTAACATGCTTTACGGCCCTGGCTAAGAGTCTTTTATGGTCTTTCTTCAAACAAATTTTAAAGTAATAGTAATTACGTACAGAAAATTCACTCCGCAAAGTCATTCGAATAAAAAACTGGTCAAGTGCGTGTCGGGTCGGGCCCCTCGCATGTAGGGTTCCGTAGTTGCCCACCACGGGGCGAAAGGTTCATAACGTAAAGGGCCCACATAGGACGATGCTAACTGAAAAAAAGTTATAAAAACGCAACTTCACAAGGGACGTTTGAAAAATATGTATTTATCCCCCGTAATAAGAAACGTTTGATAAGCCTATTTTAGCTAAAATGTGTTTCGTCTCGTTCTGTCACGTGAAGTGTCGGGTAAGACAGAAAGAGCCAAAACATATTTTAGTTAAAATGGGCTTATCAAACGTTTCTTAATACGGGGGTATAAGTTTACCAACTATAATTCGTACTTATATAGCCTACTTGGCTGTGATAGCTTCCTTTTTAAACCATAAATTTTTAAAAAAATATTGCGTCACTTCGCGTGCGATTTGAGGGGGGGGACACTTGCCTCAAAAAAAATTTTGCATTTAACAGCTGAAAAATTATCGGAAACGTATTCGTGAATCCAAAAAAGGTCTTTGGACACTTATAATATTTTTTTAGGCCTATTCAATGATACCCCACACTATAAGATATATAAGAAAACAAATATTACCACTACTTTACATGTAGGGGAGATTTTTCAGAATGTTATTCTACTGTTTTCTTGACGTGATTAATATGTTACCTATGTTCTTGCCAAATTACAGCACTCTAGTACTAGGGGTATCTGAGCTAGAGAGGGGTTGGTCGGACGGACAGAGCAAGGGTTCCTTTCCCTGTCGTCGTTCCTTTCGTCGCCGTCTACTTTTATCACTACCATAGGGTTGTCTACTTCGTGTTATACGATCTAAGAATAGACCACTCCTTCTTTCCGTGGATATCGCAAAAAGCGATGAAGGGACAAACCACTAATAGCATTCCCAAAAAAAGTTTCTAGCCGGAGTTGATTTAAAAAGAATGGTCATAAAACACTGTTATCCAGGGCCGTAAAACCTATCACAAAAGTAAACTTATCACACTTGCTGTCATCTATCTGTCAATTATGTCAAGTCATAGGATGGTTGTCAATTTTTCTGAGAAAGAAAGACAGGCTAACAAAAAACCAAAAGTCAAAGCAAGTCAAATGAATTTGTAAATAGAAAATTATATGTACTGAATATAATTGATATTGATAGTTAAATTTAAAGTTTAAACCATGACTAGCCGCAATCCGAATACGCTTATGAGCATTCCTGACGAACAATTTGATTATCTTTTTAAAATTGTGCTAATTGGTGATTGTGGTACTGGAAAAACATGTATTGTACAACGCTTGAAATCTGGGAATTTCATAGAAAGCCATGGAAATACAATAGGCGTCGACTTTTCAATGAAAACTCTCGTAGTAGATGGAAAGAAGGTCAAGGTTAGTGCATTCGTGTTTTGCGTTTCAGTTCTGCTATTAGTTTTAAATATATAGATAGATAAAAGCAGTTATCGAGTCTGCCCATTAAAATTAATTTTCTCTTCTTTATTTGACAAATAGATAAATATTAACTTAAATATAAATAAAATATGCATTCGTGTTTTGCGTTTCAGTTCTGCTATTAGTTTTAAATATATAATAGATGAAAGCAGTTATCGAGTCCGCCCATTAAAATTAATTTTCTCTTCTTTATTTGACAAATAGATATATATTAACTTAAATATAAATAAAATCGTATATTAATTGGTTATACCTACACAACATCTTGTCTTAATTGTCTCTTTTCAAGAAAGCCCACAAAAGGATGTTTCCTACATCTTTAATATTTTTCTTCAGTGAATTATATCTTAGGTATTTATCTACATACCATATTTAATTTCCTTTTCTAATGTATCTATTAATATATTTTTCAAACCCGCAGTTGCAAATATGGGACACTGCTGGTCAGGAGAGGTTCAGGACGATCACACAAAGCTACTATCGGTCAGCAAATGGAGTTATAATAGGTAAAATTTTAATAATATATAACACTGATAAATCTATCTTAAGAAGTATATAAGTACAACTTACATATTTTTAAACTAATCAATACTAACTGCAAGTGTAATCAATCTTTGACAAATGAAATGTAAAATCTTTTTTTTTTCTGAATAATGTTTCTTAATTAATTTCGTGAATATTTTTCTATAATCTGCTTTGTTTTTGTATATAGTTTTTGAAGATGGCTGTTTGATTGATTGTTACAGTCTATGATATAACAAAAAGATCAACATTCTTATCTCTTCAAAAATGGATTGAGGAAGTGCGAAGGTACACATCATCTAATGTGATAGTGTCACTAATCGGTAACAAATGTGACTTAAGCGAACAAAGAGAAGTGGAGCCTGACGAACCAAAGTCCTTCTGCAGATACGTGCCAGAGATCATGTTTGTGATGGAGACATCGGCAAAAGATAACACTAATGTAGAAGACACATTTCGTAGTATGGCTACAGAGCTTAAGGTAAACTAATTACTAAACAGGTGGATAAATATAAAATTAAAGTGTTAAATTTTGGCACTCCAGAATCTGGCTTTATTATATTAGATTCTGGAGTTCTAATACCATTATGACATTCTCTTAAATGTTTTTTGAATATTGACAGCATAGAATTGATAATATTTTAAATTTATTCCTAATTTAAGGCAATTTTTGACTTTTACAAAATGCCCTTTAATGTTCTCAACTATATAATTGATAGTTATTGAGTTCAATTGCTATGATTAGTCTGATTTATTTCATCTTTGTTTTTATGAAGACTGTCTTAATTAACTTATCTAATCATCTTGTATATTTTTTATTTTCAGCGCCAACATGACAACAGCGAAGGCCCACCATTGGAGTCTGATTCCGTTGTCCTTGGAGATAGTCATCCTGTGAGTAGATGTCAACCATGTCGCTCGTCTTAGGTGATATTTTAGTTGCAATTGACCAATAGACATTATCGCAGATCTCTTGTAACAATATGCTATATAAGTATTTTTTTCAGTTATTTTTCAGCAAATAATTTATTTTCGGTGTAAAAATTTTAGCTGAAATATTAGGTTTATTAGAAACAATATATGTAAAAGAGACCCAGTCATGACAAAAAGCTTTAGTTTTATATTTTTTATGAGCATGACCAGAATTGAAGATCTTACCGGCAAAATATATTCAGTAAATTTAGTTATTACATGAAAAACGATCCTAACTTTTATTTTTAGGATGTCTAATAAAGTCAGAGATTTTAGTGTGTGTAGTGCTTATTAAAAGAACATCCTACAATTTAGCAGGAGCTAAAATGTAATGATGTACCTAATTGAACATGTAGAGTAGTCAAATAAGTAATTCTAATTACAATGGGTATCAAAATGCAATAATACTGGGTTTAACAAATGTAGGCTTAAATATTATGAACAACTCTTTTGCAATGGAAACTGGATAATTAGATTGTTTTTGATATTTGCAACAAGATTTGCTAACAAATGAATTCTTCATGAATATGATCAGCTAAAATGTCAATAGCTATATCAGCAACATGCCCATCACATTCCTGCCGCATGTTTAAACCTACTGGCCACCGTTGGAGCGCGAATTTCAGCACGATACGCAATATGATAAAGGAACTTGAATCGCATCTAATTCGATAAATACTGCGTTTGCGGCTGGGCGGAAATGAAATTGTAGAAAAAAAAAGACATGGGACACGATTTTAGCATGTAATTTGAAAATCTTATTTAATAATGAATAATGGCCGAGTTTAACTACAAATTTTTTAAAATGTATGTTTTACATCATTATTTTGTTTGTTGCTTCAATGAGTGTGTCTGCGTCACAAAATTAGTCACATTTATGTTGTTTATATCACTACTATGATATGCTGGAAATATTTGTTAAATGAATTGTTTAATGCTTAGTCAAGCATAAATGCTTGTTCATTTTCTCTGATGTGCAATGATGCATTTCATAAACAATGCTTATGTAGCAGCATTCTTTTATTTATGCTATTCTTTTAGTTAAATACTTTAAATGGTACCATTTAGATGCTGATATAGCTACTTATATATCCAGTAGTTGTGAATACGTATTAAATATTCGAAAACAATAGAATATCACTATGCGGCAAGGCGCCCTGGTTCACGATTATTAAAATTCGACATTTCATAGACAACAAAAAAAAAAACATACAGAAGATGTGATTGAGAAATTTTTTTTAGATGTTTCTCTTCTCATAAACGACATGGACCATTTTGATGTTAACAAAATATCTTTCAATCTGTTATGGACGATATTTTTATCCATTATAGATTTGATTTATAAAAAAATATATACTTGTATATGAACTTCTTTCATATTAGTGTATTGCCATGACTTGTTATATTAAGTAGGTGCTAATTTGAAACTATTTTATAATGGTGACTTGCCTTTAAATTTCTAATATTTCTATTATCATAGCAATTTATTTTATTATTATTTTTTTATACTATGAGTATTGTTAAAGATAACTACATGTTATAATGGAATCTCGTTGACATATTGTGTTAATCCAAGACGCAATAAAATACTCTACACAATTATATTGGCCATAAATTAATTTTGTATTTAATCGCTTTAAGTTATATCACTTCATACTAGATGAGTATAGGCATGTTTTAGTTTTAAGCAAATCAGTTTCGGTATTGTAAATATTGTATAGTAATTGTAAGTTGTTACCGTCAGAATGGCTGGTTGCCTATGGCATTTGGCTGTGAGAGTTTCATCAAAAATTGCTACATATTTGCTATTAATTGCTATATATATTAAATAATTGCTACATATGATATTATTTTAGATCTCAGATTTTTTTTTGACCAGCCATTCTGACGTCAGGTTGGCTGGTCACCTCCTCGTTCGGCGCAAATTTTCAGTGTTTCTATAAATATTCAGCGGCAATAATTGCTACATAATTATTTCATTTATACGCTGGAGTATGATCTTCGTATATATATCACGTAAGAAGATATAGCATTTATAAAATTTGTTCGGTAGAAGCGCCTGACAAATTTTATCAGCAATAGTAGATTGTTATACAAGGGAGGAAAGGAATAATTCCCGTGCGAGGCATTTATAGTATACTAGCTGTTCCCCGCGGCTCCGCCCGCGTGGGACTCGGTTATATCGCGCCCAAAAGTAGCCTATGTTTGACCTCAGGTCGTTAACTACATCCCTACCAAATTTCATCCCAATCGGTCCATCCGTTTTGCCGTGAAGAGGTGACAGACAGACAGACAGACAGACTTTCGCATTTATAATATTAGTATGGAGTATGGATATATATATATATATATAAATATTTGCCAATACAATTTGTCAGGCACTTCTACCGAACAAATTTTATAAATGCTATATCTTCTTACGTGATATATGTACGAATATCATACTCCAGCGTATAAATGAAATAATTATGTAGCAATTATTGCCGCTGAATGTTTATAGAAACACTGAAAATTTGCGCCGAACGAGGAGGTGACCAGCCATTCTGACGTCAGAATGGCTGGTCAAAAAAAAATCTGAGATCTAAAATAATATCATATGTAGCAATTATTTAATATATATAGCAATTAATAGCAAATATGTAGCAATTTTTGATTAAACTCTCACAGCCAAATGCCAAAGGCAATCAGCCATTCTGACGGTAACAATTGTAACACTCGTACCACCTAGCTGAGACTGATATGAGCCATATATTAGTTATTCAGTGATCTAACCCATCTATATATATGGTGGACACAAATCAACTGCAAATATTTCAACTTTGCTAAATTAACATATATTGAAATAAAATAAAAATTACTACTTATGTATATTAAGAATCATCAGGTCTAGTTTAGTATGGAGAGTGAAAAAAATTCGTATTTCGATATGTTTATTTGGTAAAGTTCTTCAGTATAGTGGTCTAAATCTGCCCTTAAAATATTTGCAGTTGATTTATTTCCACCGTAATAATAGCTGAATGTCTGCAACTTATATGAATTATACATATAAGTTGTAGACATTTAGCTATTTGAGAATTTCTATTAGAAATAGAATCTATTGAGGATAATGTAGGTGTCCAAAATATCATATTTGATATCAACTAGATTGTGAGTAAGACTACTTTCCTATGCCATATGAATTAATGAAGAAAAAAAACCTCTAGTGCAGTGCTTTTAGTAATAACCTGATCATGAACATTTTTTCAATCATTACATCCATACTAATATTATAAATGCGAAAGTCTGTCTGTCGGTCTGTCTGTCTGTCTGTCTGTCACCTCTTCACGGCTAAACTGCTGGACCGATTGTGATGAAATTTGGTAGGGATGTAGTTAACGACCTGAGGTCAAACATAGGTTACTTTTGGGCGCGATATAACCGAGTCCCACGCGGGGCGAAGCCGCGGGGAACAGCTAGTATAAAATAAAAATTTCGTATAAATTATATTGGCTATTACTATAGATATTTTAATCTAGACAATATACAGGGTGGTATAAGTATAAAATATAATATTTCGTCTCACGGTAGAATGGCAAATCATTCTCGTGTTCCAGTTGGAACTGTTATTACACCTTATATATCATAGTATATGCATGTATAAAGAATGTAGTCTTTATTCACAAACATTGGGAATTGTAGCTGTGGCGTCCATAATAATAAAACAGTAAATAAGTAACCAATTTAATATATTTCATATGAAAATAATAACAAAAGCCCCTTTTAAGGCCTAAATATGAAATGTAATTTTAATACACTGTAATATCGAATCTCGGTGACTCTGTTAAATCTCGAAATTATTGAATTGTGATATAAGTATTTACTGAAATCCGAAATGTTTATTTAACAATTGTGCTATATTTCTAATCTGTACTTTAAGTTGAATTATTTTCTGAATTTGTTTCCACTGAGTATAATAAATATATTGTTATACAAAACATTTTTTAATACTCTTCCAAATATGCACAAAAGTATAGATAGCACCAATTAGAATAGTTCATTGCCTTTTAAAAGAAGTTTACAGTATGAGTTTGTGTATCACTAATTATGATGTCTAACTGTTTAGTTACATGGATTCCCGAAATCCATCCAAACTTTCCAGGCTCAGTCCCCATCCGCCCAAAAACCCTAACAAGTTGTCCATTCGGCTTGAACACTTGTACCCTGCAATTACCCGAATCGCCTACAAGTATAAAACCCATAGGATCCACAGCAAGTACTTCCGCTTGTCTGAACTGTCCTTTCCTCTGGCCCATTGACCCAAACTCTAATATCTTCCCTTTGTCAAATTTGTTGTAAATTTTAACTCTTCGGTTGCCGCTGTCGAGGACGACAACTCTGTCGGCAGTGACTGCGACGCTGGTGGGGCCATTGAACTCTGTGCAGGTGACCGCTGACATCTCCCATACTTTGGTGGGGTTTATCTGCTGTTTCGTTACTACTCCGAAGAAATCAACGAATTTCCCGTCTGGTTGTAGGACCTAAAAAATAAAATTACTACTATTTAAAGACTAACACAAACACTCCCTATTTAGCTTATTTTACTATATGTTGTCCCTTTCACCCTTACCGATTTTACGTATATTAACGTTACAATACATTTTAGTTTAAATAGGTATATGACAAATGTCTGTTGATTTTTATGACAAGTTTTTACATTTAAAAATGTTAGTCAAACAACATGTACTGGGGCTTAGCCAAAGTCACAATCTCAAAAAGTTAACGAATGTCGACAAGAAAATAATTTTGATTGTGACTTTGGCTAAGCCCCATGGCTGCAATACGAAGCTCTTCCTCTGCGATTCTCCTGATCGATAAATGTAAAAGCCAAACAACAACATATGCAACTAACCTGTATTCTGTCATTCCCCGTGTCCACAACATAAATATGGTTCTGAGCGTTGTCAGTGGCGATTCCTTCTGGAGACCGGAACATTCCTTCACGGCTGCCTTTCTGTCCAATGCACCGCAGGTACTCGCCGTCCTTGGAGAAAACGTGGACGCAATGCTTCCATTTGTCTGAAATCAATTCAAAATAAACCTTAGTTCAATGAGTTAAGATCGGTCATTTAGGTACATCCATGTCTTGCTTTTTTCTTTTCCTCAAAATATTTTTCTTTTATTTTCTTGATGAAGGACAAATATGGTTGGTTTAAGCAACATCACCTTGGCCTTTCTTGACTTAAGAGTCCTTTTTGAGTCCAGCCAGTCATAAAAATCCGAAATGAAATAAAACATTTAAAGGACCACGCAAATGTGAGAGGACCGTACAATT
The DNA here is from genome assembly GCA_947044815.1 of Apomyelois bistriatella. Classification (NCBI taxonomy): domain Eukaryota; kingdom Metazoa; phylum Arthropoda; class Insecta; order Lepidoptera; family Pyralidae; genus Apomyelois; species Apomyelois bistriatella. The sequence goes on from OX345705.1 coordinate 5,703,738, forward strand.
GGCTCATATACCACGGAAATACCTTAATAACCTTACCCATTATCGTACCTGTAATATAGATTTCGCCTAGACTCTTCATGAAGGCAATTTGCACAGGACACAGCATATCTTCGTGGACCAATCGCGACACGATCTTGGCCTGTGAGCGTTCTACCACGATGACGCAGTGGGAGTCCATGCCGCAGATGTAAAGATGGCCACTCCATGGTGCGATACCGACGCCACAAGGGCGGGACGTTTTCTTCCATGTGTAGTGAGGAATAAAGTTGCGAGATCTGACGATAAAATGGTGTCTTAAATCCATTATAACAACTGTATATTTTATGTGTATATGTTACCGGCCAAACCCGATTTCAGGATAAACTAATTTTGCCTAGGCTAAACTAATTCTTCCCACATGCGATAGGATAAAGTGGTATAGCCTAGGCTAAACTAGTTCATCCTAAGCCTGATAGGATAAATCAGTTTACCCTAGGCCAAACTAGGTTATCCTGATAGAAATACACTCTCTCAGGATAAACTGGTCTGGCCTAGGCTAAACATTATAGAATACCTAGAAAGACAAAATAGGTAAAATTGAATAAAACATTATTTTATTAAAATCAATAATTTTTATCTATCTTTACTTATAATAAATCTGTAGAGAGGTCAATTCTGTACATGAAATATATTTGCATCATTGATGGTCGTGTCAAATATTGAATTTTGCGGGCGAACTTTTCACTATTCTTGGACGGAGTTTTCTGTTGTAGATTACTTTTAAATTTTCCTAACTTTAAACTGCACTTATTAATTTAACACTTTAAACAGGACCGCACGGCTGGCAACTAGATGCAAAATGAGAAGCGAAGAGAGGCGCGGGGCGCTCGGGACGCGATCAGGAAATTCCCCGCATGTACAAGTCCTGACATGTCAGCTCAATTACTTTCGACTAGGCTAAATTAGTTTAGACTAGGCCAAACCAGTTTATCCTGAGAGTGTGTGTATTTCCATCAGGATAGACTAATTTTGCCAAGGCCAAACTAATTCTTCCTACATGCGACAGGATGAACTAGTTTAGCCTAGGCTATACCACTTTATCCTATCGCATGTAGGAAGAATTAGTTTAGCCTAGGCAAAAATAGTTTATCCTGAAATCGGGTTTGGCCGGTAACATATACATGAATTTAGTAAATAAATAAGAAAATATGAGTGTCTGTAAGTATGCCAACTACTGAACTTATTTTAATTAATTTTCCATGCAGAAGCCATACCTACTGGTTAATTAGGGTAGATATAAAGAAAGCTTATGATATGAAGTGAAGATACTGGCTTTTTTTCAAATGCGGAGCTGTGTCACAGAATATATAATACTGTGACAAAACAAAGCAAATGATTTAATTTAATTTTACATGGACATATATAATTACTAAGCCTAAAGGCTAATGCTCGGTGCTTTCTCTTGATCCTACTGCAAACATTAGATCAAACATTACAGGCTAAGTTTACCTCAAGATTTAAATAAAAATATTACCAAACAAAAATGATTTTGACTGTGAGTTCATGCCATACCTGTAGTGTTGTATCAAGCTAGACTCGCTCTCCAATGGGTCATTTTGTTTGTACCCATCAGGCACCGGATCTTCGGACTCGGCGTCCAGAGGAGTGGCAGTGTCCTTCTCTATACGGAAGTTCTCCTTGTCGAATACGAAATGTTCGGTGTCCCACTTCGACACATCGAGCAGAATTTGTAATGCATTTTGATGCAAATTGACGAATGTCAGTACCTGTAAATAATTGAGTTTTAGATCCATAGGAGGCTTTACATTTCAGCATATTCTTAGGTTGGAAAGTCAATCGAATCCTCTCGACCTAGTCACATTTCAGCATATTAAAGAATACTAGTAGATACATATTTATTTATTTATCATACTTTATTACACAAAGCCGTAGGCTTTTTTCTGCCACTCAATAAACCAGTGGTGCAGAAAAGAGCACTTTTTTGGGGTAAGTAAGATGCTCAATCCCAATTTTAGACATATATTGTGTCCCACTGCTTGGCAAAGGCCTCAAAACAGAGCAAAGAACCTCTTCTTCCAATTTTTTACTCCATCTAATCCCATGCAAAAAAGGCGCCTACTTAAAACACGGCGAAACATCGTGACCGCGCGCTCATTATTTCCGGGCCGTTTGCTTGACTTCCAACACGTTACAGATTAAAAATTGAAATTAAAAAAAAAAAAAAATGTTTGTTTTAAATTTGACCAATTCGGTCACCATGGTCTATCCTGCCAACGCAGCGCTGGTCGTTTCTCACGCCATGCCAGCCTTAACGAGGTCATCCGACGATCTCTTGCCACCGTCAACGTACCGGCTGTATTGGAACCTACCGGCTTGGTGCGCGACGATGGTAAGAGACCTGACGGTTTGACCTTGATTCCATGGAAGAACGGCAGGTCACTTGTGTGGACACAGTCGCTCCCACACACCAAGGCTGGCGGAGCGGCCGAATCGGCTGAGAACACCAAGCGGCGCAAATATTCTAGTCTTACCTCAGAATATCTATTTGTGCCGTTTGGTGTAGAAACTTTTGGACCATGGGGTCCCGATGCGCGACGGCTGTATAAAGAGCTGTCGTCTCGTTTGGTCGACGTATCCGGTGACCCAAGAGCTGGAGCATACCTCGGACAGCGAATAAGCTTAGCCATCCAGAGGTAATGCAGCCAGTGTCTTGGGTACATTACCGAGTGGCAGCGACCTCGCACAAATTTTATTTTATTTTATTTTATACATTTGGATGACCAACAGCAAATAAATTTACATAGGTAACAGATTTTATAACAAAAAGCCAATAATAGGTCTTCACATATAGATACAAATTATATGTTGAGATAACGGGAACGCCAAAACTACACTAGTTAAATCTAGCAATCAACCTGTTGATTAAAGTAGATAGATGCTTGTTATGTAAGTATTTATAATGCATTATAATTGAATGTTTAGACGTGCAAAAGTTACAATTACAATTAATTTATAATTTATATATTATCAAAGAAATTACCATACAATAAACGATTAGCCCTGTTAGGATTGGTGTTGAATATGTCTATGTCCAATGACCTAGAAACAGAGTTGAAATATCTACCCGCTCTCCACAAAAATGAGTTCTGCCTGTAGTTGGTTGACACCGTCGAAAGACTGATAGGGGAATAGTACCTACGCGATCTAGTGGGGACTGTAAAAGATAATTTGGACAAGAGTTCTGAGGAATCCACCGCTCCTGTGGTCAACTTCAACAGGTAGGTAATATCAGCGAAGTCGCGCCGCTTGCTCAGAGGCACAAGATGGTGCTGTCTACAAAGCGAAGAGTATTCTATTGATAAATAGTCGGTTTTTAGACGGTAAGACAAATGTTTTAAGAATCTCTTTTGTACATTTTCCAACCGGTCTATATATATTCTATATCTAGGATTCCAAACCTGTGAAGCATATTCAAGATTACTTCGTACAAAAGCACAGTATAGAATTTTGTAAAGTTTTGATTTCTCGAAAAGTAGTACTTTTCGAGAAATCAAAACTTTAAAAATAATTAAGTAGAAGAACAACGTAGCACGAAACCAAGTGCTTTAAAAGCCCTAGACACGACCTTGTCAATGTGAGTGCTAAATGTTAACTTTTCGTCATGAAACACTCCAAGATCACTTACAACATTATTACGCTGAAGTGCCTCTCCCTTAAGGGTGTATGAAGAGTTAACTACTTTTTTCTTTCTTGTAAAAGTCACAACACAGCATTTGGAAGGATTTAGATCTGAGCAGTTAATACTACAGTAGGTCTCTAACCGTGCAAGATCAGATTGCAATGCCGCCACGTCGTTTTGCGACGAGATAACAGAAAAAAATTTCATATCATCAGCGAAACACAGAAGACGTGAAGACTGAAGGCAAGAATTGATATCATTAACAAACACGGTAAATAACAAAGGCCCAATCAAGGAGCCCTGTGGAATGCTACTTGGTATGTCAACCCAGCTGGACATGTAATTATTGATAACAACTGCTTGAGATCTGTTTTCTATGTATGACGCAAACCATCTTAAAAGATCACCCCGAACACCAATGGCACTTAATTTAAATAATAGCCGATCGTGGTTAATTTTCTATTTAGTCTAGTTTTATTTTATAGTATAGTTTAGTCTAGTTTTATTTTTATAGTTTAGTTATATCCTGTTGTTAAATGAATAAATAAAAATCTAGTTAAAAAAAAAATACCGTGTTTTTGTCATCGGTGTGTTTCTGAGCCATGGCCTGGGTTGCGACTAGTGTAGCTTCGTCTAGTGAAGTTTTGAGGGCCAAAGCGCAGAGGTCCCCAGATTTTTGAAGATCAACTGTCTCTTGCAACAACTGCGCTCTGGATTCCATTATGGCATTGATTTTCTCATCTGCTGCAATTTTGATTTGTTCGGAGATGCGCTCACAACGGTCCTGGAAATAAATTGTATTATTTTAAGGTAAGTAAGTACTTATATATTTTCAGTTAATGGTTTTTATTGTTATTTATATTATACATACTACCTTTTCCACGCTACTCCGCTCATGTGATACTTCGTTATACCGCCTTAAAAAGTGGCCGTAACAAACAGACAAACTCTCATTTATCATATTTGTCTGTATTGTTGATGATCTCCAGCTTGGTCGTGAATATACCACCCCTTATTTTTCCGTGGGTGTCGTAAGAAGCGAATAATGGAATGACGGGGGTCTCAATTTACTTGTAGGTACCTACCTGGTGGCACAGCAGTACCAAAAAAGATTTAGGACAGGCAGGTACATTTTTACCATAGATACCTACTCGTATTTAGGCACTCCGTTGTATGAAAAGTACTGACCTTGAAATGTTCAATTTTGTGTTCCAGTCTCTTAGAAGCAGAGTCCAGTTGCTTCAATATAGAAGAAATTTGAGTCCTCATGTCATCCAAATGCTGCGACCAACACAACCGACAAAAATTCTGAAACAGTTTTTAAAATTACATTATAATTCAAACGGATACTGTGTTAAAAATATACCTGATCCGAAAGCAAAAATGTTTACTTAAAAAATATAATACAATACAAATACTCTTTATTGCACCACAAAATAAAAAAAAAATACATAAAACAGCTTTACTTAGGACAATGAGGCACAAAAGCGGACTTATCGCTAAAGCAATCTCTTCCAGTCAACCTTAGACTTAAAAAATAATAGCGGCAATAGAAATAAATCTGTTGATGTTGAATAATTTCAAGTACATTTGTTATATTAGTTTCAGTACCTGGGCGACCGAGCTTCGCGCGTTTAATGGAGAAAATCTTTTTGCGTGAAAATATGGGTAAAATGAATTTTCCCAGACATGGAACCTAGCTAGATTATCTTTTTGACTGTGTAAGAACTAATGTTTAAAATTTTAAAGGAATCGTTAGAGCCGTTTTCGAAAACGCGATTCTAAATAAATTTATTGCTCGTTTAATAGCAAAGAAGTTCGAATCGCGCTGTCTTTTAAGTGACGCATTTTTTTTTAATCTGTTTATTAGTATAAGAGTATACTGAGATAGATCACGCCACGATGACAAACAAACAGAGGGTCGGACCTGCAGCCTGCAGCTTAATAATAGATAGGATTCCATGTTTATCCTTTAGACAAGTATGCTAGTTATGGGTAAGTAGTTGTTTCTGTAATATTTTTTGTGATGCAATAATAAGTATTTGTATTCTAAAAACTCACCAGTTTACAGTGTTGACAATTACTAGTGTCCGAGTTATCGCACATAGTTTGGCAACTTGAACATCGCACTCCAGCCGCGAACAAGTCTACACTCATGCCGTTGGAGGTCGGTGATGGAGGAGTCGGAGCTTTATCGTCAATGCTCTTGGTTGATATTCCAACGATATGTAGTAGCGAATCAATGTACAGATTCGAAGGTAAGTCGTTGAAGAAATTTGGCCCAGTGACTTGAACTTTGGTACTGCATATTGGACATTCAATGATTGGACCTGCGAAAAAAATATCCATGTTATTTCTTTCGTCAAGAGGAATCTATGGTCGAAGTAGATGGATTCCTAATGTTGATTACTAAATAATAAATTCTAGTTAAAATTTCAAAGGTAAAATATTAAAATTTTTAGTTATGGGAACAATTGTACCTATTTATTTTATTCAAAGAATTCGAAATCGCGCGCGGTGTCTAGAGGCATTTTTTTTAATCTATGATTTTAGTAGAATTTTATATACGAAAGTTATTCAGACGTTTCGCATTTTGTTGGGTCTCGATTGGTCATCCGGCCAACCAGTCTCTATCATCTTGGCGCAGTTTTCGTACGATCACAAAGATGTCTTTGTTTTCTCTCCACAATATTTTTATTGAGTGACTTTAATAAAGCAATTAAGGAATACTTGAAGTCATTTTTATTTAAAACGAAAAGACATGACAATACACCGGATATACCGACCGTTGTTGTAAACGCTAAGGCACGCCAAGCAGAATGTGTGTTGGCACGGCAGCATTTTTGGGTTGTGAAGAGCCTCCAGGCACAGCGGGCATTGTATCAAATCTTTGATGCCAGTAATAGATCCCCTGAAACAAATTAACAAACAGATATCAGCTGAATTTATCTTGTTAGAAATTTATGCGGCCAATTTTTATTTATTGAACACTTATAAACCTTCAAATCTGACCCTGCTAATTTGTACTCACTGCCTAGTTTTTGATTCAGCCGAGTTAGCGATTCTTGTGACAGCTGGGACAGAGGACGGACTTCTAGGCGACGGACCTGGTGTGGTTGTTACGGGATATCTCGGTGATCCATCTTCAAGGTTTTTCTGACTATTCCAACGTTTCAAAGTAAAAAACGACGGCTTTTTCTTTATCTTTTCTGCCATATTTACACCACTGCACAAATTGAAACTCAAACCACGTATGATTGTATTATCATTATCAGGTTTTAAGGGATTAAGTGATACTGTATCATTATTTTCAAAATCTGGTCTCTATTTATCTATTAATTGGTGATTAGTTGATAAGTTGTTTTATACCTACAAAAATAATACATCATTTGTTATTGATACCTCTGTGTTGATTGATACGTAAATTTTTACCTTCTTGTAGCCCAAATATTATCGAAACATGCAACCCGAAACACGCTTAAATGAGAGAGATTGCTAATTGGTTTTGATTATAGCTATTTGGCATTCTCTCTTATTTTAGGCGCAGCTAACATCACCAGAAGATTTAAAAAATGCTAATGTACATGTACATGGCTTCTAACTTGAAGGCTATGGAGGATCCATGATGCAGCAATAGATTTTATGCAATGGCAGTACTATTACTAATTCTGTGGCAATGGTTTGATGACGATGGTAAGCAAAGCCTTCTCCAGTTTGGTCACTACCTCACTAGCTATTTAGCGCTATAATTGATCTCCTTTTAATCTCTTTCATTTCATCTTTGGCTTCAAAAATAGAGTGGTAGTTTTTGAAGTTAACACTGTCGAACGGAACGTCATTAGACTATACTTAATCCTAAAATACACGATTTTAGGATTTTATCACCCGTTGTCGACCTTCCCAATTCTTAGTGGAAAACATTATTGTAAGAGTCACGTCGGACCTCTAGCAGTTAGGAGGTGCAATTAATAAACCTATTAGAGTGCCGTCAAAAGACTGCGCAGACTTTCGATATATATACTTACTCGTATCATAATAGGAATAGTAGGTACTTACCTAATTAATCAGTCAAAACATATTTGAAATTCCATAGGTCAGGTCAGTATATCTAATTGTAAGGTTGGATCTGTACTGTACTGAATAAATACACTGTTTGTGTCTGTGGGTTGTTTACACTTTACGACACAATTTGTGGTTAATGGTAATTTATGGTGGTAACTCTTAATGTTATTAACATAGTGCACACTGACGACGACAGTGTGAATATGATAAGTTGAATTTGACAGGACTTAAAATTCGCAGGCTTGTGTTTCTCTCATCTTACCTGTTTGCGTCTTCAGCCGGTTGGTTAGGAGACCCAGGGTCCGCAAATGAGTGAGTTCAGGTATTGGACATAGATTTAAAAAATTGCACCCTGGCCTTTTCGTAATTGTATGGTATTACGGTAAAATGTATACTCCTTTTCTGATGCCAACGATCTAAAGTGGGTAAATACGTAGGTAGATATTACCAGAAACAAATGGTCGCAAACATTTCACATAATTTAGGCGATCCGATAAAAACTGATATAAGATTGAATCAGACAAAAATCTAGGTTTTATTATTTTTGATAGTGTATGATAATCGAAAACGAAAAAAAGACAACAACGATACTTAATAATACAGTATGTTACCTAAGTAATAGGTATTTAGACGTCATTAAAAACTTCATTGAAGTAAGCAAAATAAAATTGACATCACTGAACATAAACAGAGTTGTAGACTCCGAGAAAGTTATCAAAGGATAAGTGGGCTTTGAGGCTATACCATCTTTTAGGCCCTGTCCTGATAACGGTAAAACAGGTGAGGAAAAATGCAGAACCGCCCATGATGCGCCTGCGACGTACGTAACGACTTGCTCATCATTTGTTTCCAATGCGTTTGCTCGTAAAAATAACGTTTTATATCTCGTTTCTCTTGCCCTTGACTTTATTGAACGCTCATTTTTAAGACACTGTTTCTCATTGTACCAAAAAGTAGGTTTTGCATTGTGAGTTTTTTATATACTTATGCACAATACAGCAAGACTTTCATCCTATAATTTATCCTCAATATGGTTTTATGAATGTACTATTAACTACCTTGATGATACTTTCTTATTGCAAAGTAAATAGTATGAACATACGATCTAAATAAAATGTGTTGGTAAGTGTGAAATGAACGACCTCCGAACAAACAATATTATTAGTACTAGTTAAGTAATAATATAAATTAGATATATTTTGCTGTGGCTCGTTTAAGATACTTTCCAGTTTAGCAACAGGGATTGGTAAACAAAAAGACGCGCTATAACAACGATTTAAAAAAAAATCGTTTAAGATATTTTTAATACTCGTAAAATACCTACAAGATATCACAGACCATAGTAACCGTGTTAAGTACAGTCCATCCGGCAGATCAAGTCAAGACTCGCTTAGCAGCAATGCAATTATAGGTACTAAGTCTATGCGTCATTGTGTAATATCGATACGATAAGGCAGGCTGAAATCTTCAGGGAGTTCCCTATATTTGTGAAATACATAACAAGGAAATTGTTACATCGGTGATAATTCTGAGTTATTTCATTGACCGATAATAGTAAACATCTATAATTTTGCATCAATCGATGTCCTAGATTCTTCTGCATCATGGATTCGCGCTCTGTGTAAAAATGTACCGGTCCAAAATAAAATCTAGATATGCACATCACTTCAGTAGTTTAAAATATAAATGCAAGGTGGGATGAGATTTTTTCTTATATAGAAAAGGATGAGACCAATATACTTCGAAATGTCATACAAAATAACACAATCGTTTTGAGGTTAGAGTCGCGTCAGAATTTAGAGTATGAACTTGAGTCTGTCTGGATTCATGCAAATGCTCCTTTATTAATTAAATATGAAAGTATTAGCAGAAGTGCTCGCTTGCTTTGATGCGCTGATAATGAACTAGACGCATTGAGTGCGTCTCACAAGTCTTCAACTGCTCTTCTAATGAGTTCACAGGCGGACTTTTAGACTTGGGACCTAATGGACCTTGGGCTTATAAGCAACCAGCTGATGCACAACCGAGAAAACGCCAAGACGAGAGAGAGTCTGATTTTGGAATTTAAAAGTATCCGTTGTAGCCTAGGTACTAAGATTTTAATAGATTTGTATTAAACATCAGACATCATTAAACATCAGTTGCACGTGTATATTTTTTTGATAAAACTGAATAAATATACTGAACTGGACCGCGGACAGCAAGATTTGATTACAAACATCAGGATCAGTAAAACGAATTGAAAAGCTTGTAATAATAATAAAAAATAACCATAAGAACAGCAAATAAGTTAGCGCTCAAAGTTGTTTGAAATTGAAATCTACCTTTGAAATAGTGCATTGTTAAAGGGAAGAGATAAACAGAACTTTTATTACTACTAGAGACACGCAAAAGGCAAGTCTGGTTCCACTTTCATTTGCGGTATAATGGCAAGTTCCTTGGGGTCAGCTGACAGGAATTCTCACGGAAGACCTCACTACAGGTTTGGCAACTGGTTCTTCCATTCAAGGTTGGGTCAGTGACACATTTATTTGAGAATATTATTCATGTATGATGTATATAATGTAGTTTAAAGAGTTTATATTATAAATGGATACTTACCACGCGATCGTATAAGTTTTTAAAGACTGCCGTAAATTTATTCACAGTAACAAAAAAATATCATTTAGGGCATAATTGATGGGGAAAATTAGATGCGCATCAAACAAATCATCCAAATTACTAGTAAACAGATTTATTTTCGCAAGAAATGAAATTTTCAGTGAAAACAAACTAAGGTCAGATAGGAGATACATTTCAATTACTACGATACTATTCAAAAAAGCAGAAAAATATGTAAAACAAAATATTTTCGCAAATTATTTTAAATTGGCTACTTTGGCTAGTTTGCGAATCAGTAGATTTCATCTCAATTTTCTTAACTATTTCTACGTGGTCAGACTTAATTATATTAACTGCAGCATAGGTAAGATTACCTTTTTTAAACAATACCTACATCAAGTGTACCACAAATATAAAACTACTTTTTATGTCGATGGCATTACTAGTACATTCTGTTAGGTCAGAAACCAGCAGTCAACCGAAAAATCCTAACACATACAAGTATTTCATGGCGCAGTTTTAAGGATACCTGGATAACGAAAAATAGATGCGCCATAATTTATGGAGACTCCAACATCGTGCGTGTCATGTCTTAAAAACCCATTGTAATATGTTCTTTCATAATAATATATCAGTGACATTCGAGGTCAATGGAACTTATGGATACTACCAAAAAAGTTGCGCGAGGATTTCTGATAACCTCACTTACAGAAAGATAAATTATTTTTTCTGTATTTTCAAGGTCGCTAGCGCTGGTAGCAACCTTAAACTTACTTCTCGTGAAATCTGTTACGCTGACGCCAAAACAAACGACCGCCCTTGTCAAACGCATACAAAACAAAGTTTCACCCCATGAGGATGTGGGCCAAATCAATTACCATAACAATGCGATTGTAAAATGCATTATTTATTTTCCAGGGTAAGGCGCCGGTTGACGTTTCTAAGCATTTGTTTAAATTAGAAACTAACTCATTCTCAATTAACAGAGTTCCGTTCTGTTCCGGCTGTAAAATTTACATTTTGCAAATGAATGGACTCCGGTTTTATTTTCGTAGTTTACTGTTTATTTGACAGTGCGGGTATTCATGAATGGAAATACGTTCGAGGCCGCAATAGCAGCAGATCCATGGCAGTTATTAATTTTAAATGTTATGTTTGCTTTTTGACAGTAGATGGTTTTTCAATCATGTGGTTTTAATTAAAATTTGTTATAAATTTTTGGTACAATATTACTGTACTTACATCAAACCAAAAATTAAAACGGTTAATTGTTTTTACAATTAAATATTCTAGAATTGTTTAAATTGTTTCTTTTATAAAGATCCATAAATTTCGAACTTTTTTATATTTCGTATTTGTTATGTTATCAGAATACACAAGAAAAAAAATTTCAGGTATTTTTGCGTTTGTAAGTAAGAATAGGTTAAAATTATGAGCAATTAATAAAATATAATAAATAATGAACAAACAAATTGGGGAAAAAATTCTTAAATACAAAGGGTTTCATTTCTTCTTTCCTCCGCGAACTATATTCGTATAGAACGCAAAGTACAATAAACCTTCACCTTTGGGTTCCAACGATTAACCAGGTCGGGTCGATCTAAGCAAGTTGCATGTACAGCTCTAACTAAACTGCCTGCTCTATATCAAATACGCTATCGATAATAGAGTCTATAATATAGTTAAATGATTTTAATAGCTGACCTCTTGGTAAAAGTACGCTATGCCACTGGACCTAATATAGATATACCTATTAGGTTATGTGTAACCGAAATCGGAACCCGGAAAAAGGGAAGGGTCTGGAAGGATCGTAGCAAGTGGAAATCTTGGTTTATTCCCGGTCGTCCCCACCATGTCGTCCCCACTGGGGACGAGTGGGAAAAAAAGTTTCGTTCGTCCCCAGTGGTGACGATTGGCACTTTTTATTTCCCACTCGTTCCGCTATAGACCGAGAGTTTAAATACAAGGGGGTTTCAATAAGAGATTTCACGGTTTAATAAAATGCTTTAATTACGCTTTTCTAAGCAAGACTGTCAATGGTTTTGACTGAAAGTAACTAAAAAACTGAGGTAATTAGTACAGTATTAACGAATTAACGAATTTACAATAATTCATGCAGTGCGTATCACAGATAATCAACTTATTTACAATAATTCTTACTTCAGATAATCAACCTATTTTCAATTATTATTATTAATTGTAAATAAGTTGATTATCTGTTATACGCAGTTTAAAACTGTAAGAATTATTGTAAATGATAAGTTGATTATCTGTGATATGCACTGCAAGAATTATTGTAAATTCGTTAATACTGTACTAATTACCTCAATTTTTTAGTTACTTTCAATCAAAACCATTGACAGTCTTGCTTAGAAAAACGTTATTAAAGTATTTTAACAAACCGTGAAATCTCTTATTGAAACCCCCTTGTATTTTGACTCTCGGTCTATAGCGGAACGAGTGGGAAATAAAAAGTGCCAATCGTCACCACTGGGGACGAACGAAACTTTTTTTTTCCCACTCGTCCCCAGTGGGGACGACATGGTGGGGACGACCGGGAATAAACCGAAATCTTTATTCTCTGCCTACTCCTGTGGGAATAAGGCGTCATGATATGTATGCCTATACTCGTATGTCTTAAAACATTGAACGCTCAACTGAGTATCCTTCCGGATTTCCTAACTTCACATAACTCGACACGTTGATTGTGTACAATAATTACTATTGTCACCGAGTGAGTATTTATTTTTATGAAATACTTTACTCGTTCGTCACGAATCGTTCCGACCTAGTTCTGTAAGACAATCTCTCATCTATATGGTGCATGAGTTTGGTGTTTACTTTCGATTGAGTATCATTGACAATAACTATACCGATCGTTAGTGTGAAGGACGGTTCTATTCTACAAAAGTGCGCATTACTATCTGTGGTTAGAACCAACAAATAAACAGTACTTAAGTATTTGTTGGTTGGGTACACACTTCTTATTGAATTAAGGACCGGGTCTTGCGGTTGGGCAAATTCCCTTCAGACCATTTCGTAGCTGGCTTCATTATGGGGAATAAATACCATTTAGGAGCTGGTGGCTATCGTCAATTTTTATTCTTTAAAACTAAGTAGCAGATTCCGTTAAAATGTGAATGAACATACAGAAGCTAATCATTTAGAAGAAATAACTGGTGGGACAATACGTCCATTTTAAAAGCTGAGGTGCTACCTCGACTTGATAGCCTCGTAAAACTAAAATGCAATAAATTATTATTGACAAGCGATTCGATAATAGCCATAAACGCACTTCGACGTCGCTCGTTTACTTTTATCCGGAACACCCACTTTTCACAGCTTGTTTGATGTCGTGTGTTTAGCTTTAATTTTCTTAGAGATTTTCAGCCTGGGTTTGATGTCCGGTCAGGTCAATATAATAAAATAAATAAGTTATCTTACTTATTATCATTAAACCCTCACAATCTGAAAAGCATAAACCATTAATATTCTATCTTAAGAGATAAACGTAAGGTAAATAAATGTAACATATCATTACGTAACATAAACTTTATACACTTAACATATTATATACTAGCTGTTCCCCGCGGCTCCGCCCGCGTGGGACTCGGTTATATCGCGCCCAAAAGTAGCCTATGTTTGACCTCAGGTCGTTAACTACATCCCTATCAAATTTCATCACAATCGGTCCATCCGTTTAGCCGTGAAGAGGTGACAGACAGACAGACAGACAGACAGACAGACAGACTTTCGCATTTATAATATTAGTATGGATATCGTGAAAAAAACTGAGTTTAACAACATTTAAATGACTTATTTTAATTCCTACCTGAACCTGGTTTTTTTTACATACACTGTAAATAAGCATTTACAGTTTTCATCGGTCTCCTGGAAATAATCTCATAGCTTTCGCAGATAAACATAAAACAATAGATTTTATTGGTAATCTGTTCACAAACTATATATTAAACCTAACTGCAGATTACACATATATAGTAGGAGTGTAATTAGGTAAATTAGGTATTGTTTACCGAAATTTATTTTCCAGGTGACCTCAATGCAATAAAGAGTCGTCCAAGTCGTACATCACCTATTAAGATTGCAGGAAAAGGAACGCAACTAACCCAGTGGCCAACTGGCGAAGCGACGTCGATTACGTAGAGCCGGTACAGCCAGCCTCCATTCAGTACCGGTATACACGCGACAACGAACGCAGATCAGAGACGCTCATTAAGAAAGAAATTCGTGACATTACCCTACGTTAGGAACCCAATGGCGCCAACAAAGACACCCCAGGGCCAAACGCTGCATTGTTTCAAACAGAAAGTCGAGGACGCGCCGCGCATTTCAATTCGACAGGAGAGTTGAATTGTTGAATACAAACCGAGTTGTCGAAGAAATAACAGACACTCAAGGACTGGAGGACGAACGTGACATAACAGTGAAAAGGATTTCAATCTTGGGAAATTTCGGCACAAATGAATCCTTACCCGAAATCGATGGTGCATGTGTGAAGGATATTAGTGATAAATGTGAAAGAGGCGGTTAAGGACATCAGACTAAAATTATAGTGATTATTTGGAAACTAGTTGAGTCAAGGGGTAAGTCTTCATTCAAGTTTCTTGCCTATACCGTTAAACTAGTCTACATTAATAAGCTATGAGGCTATGAGTATGCGTGCTTTTAGAGAAATTTTATACACATATATCAAAACTATGAAGTGAGCGTATAGTTTTAAAGTACTTTTAGGATCTTTGAAAATAAAAATAAAAAATTCCCACCCATTGAGCAGTCCGCCAAGTTACTAGTAGATATGTTGTATAAAGTCTCTACAATAATTTAGACCGGAATATATAAAAGCACCCCTCAGTAATTCTGTGAATCCACTAGATTCTTTCGAGCATCTCCATAGAAAATAAAATCTCACCGTTAAACTTACTGCAATCCTATAAACGAAAACGAATAACCGCTGGATGATTCCTGTAATGTCGTGGATTTCTTAAACAGTTAAGTTATGTAAATGACTTAACATAACTTTGCAATATCACTTGATGTTATTGTAATAACTTGCTACCTGTTTTGCCGATATGCGATTTACTGCATAGGCTGATAGATAATCCGAGATTATTATGGAATTCCTTTGAATATTGGAAACGCACCTCAACTTACTATACTAACGTAATATTAACATGACTCTTGCACATCAAAATTAATTTGGAAAAAACAAACAAACAGTTAATCTATATAACTAGAACAATTGAAGTTCGCAAAATAAAAAAAGCACAGCAGCTTTATCACCATATGTTTGCTGACAATTTATTATCATGTTAAAATTATCTATGTATTTAATAGTTATTATAAATTTAGTATCTGTTACAGTTATTTATTTTAGTCTCCCTCTGGCTTATCTATGAAATAAAATAAATATATCAAACATATATTTCACAATTGACACAAAAAAATTATAATCAAGTATTTTCTTCCATCCAAAACTTATAGCAAGCGCATCGTTAGCAATTGTGCTTTATAAAATATTAAATTTATTTGTTTGTGCTTTTAATTGCTCTTACGGTTTTCACTATCTTTTATATAGCACCTGTCCCTCTGTTGAAAACCGGTCGCTAACTATATTTATTTTGTGCATGCCAACATCGTAAATCATAGGAGATACCATTCTATTCATAGTAAGCAAATTCAATAATCTGTTCCAGGATACACAAACGTATTAAACATATTTAAAGAACATACAATAAAGCGTCATGATGTAAAACAATCCATAAAATAGGTCAAGTTATTTCTTCTACTATTTGGGGTCGGATCAGTTCATAATTTGTAAAATTCAGTAGTACTTATACCTATTGAACCGTCAATTATACTTGTATAAATTCTACGTAAACAATATCTACTCAGGCAGGGTTGAACAGTTTGAAAGCGTAATAACTTTTTTTATGGAAGATATAGGCAAGCTAAATGGCGGATAGAACTGTGGTGATACTAATAGTTTTATAAAATAGTGATAGCACAGAACACCTTAAACGCAATAAAATGTATGCAATTAGGCTAAATTATAGCTTAGCTTAGCACTAGTTCTGAAACAGTGTCAATGTGCAAGGAGTGGTACAACTCATACAGTCTAGCATTCTAAATAGTGTAATCAACGATCATTTCGATTTCAGATCTTGTTACTTTGTATAAATTATTTAGTTTAGAACTCCAGACTAGCATTTTTAATTTAAATAAACATTACATACATTATTTCTTGAAATTTATTTCTTTTAAAGCATTCACCGACTTTTGTAGAGTTACAAAAACTACAAAGTAAATTGTCAATATAACCATGATGATACAAATCTGAGTAGAATGAGGAAACTAGATTATTTAGAAGCCCAAATAAAGTTTTCGTAACTAAAATATTTGTTAGCTGCTACGAATAAACATGAATAAAGGTACCACTCCATCATCACTTGACTACTATCACCGGCGCGAACTGTTAAGTTAGTAAATAAAAAAAAAAATTTGGATTTATAACAGAACCTCAAAATAGATAATGAAAGATTTAATGCACAAAACGCGGCCTTAAAAACAATTTCATAACCAATCTCGAAAATCAAGTAATCAAAAATGCAAAAATCGTGTGTCAGTTTAAGATAAAATGTTAAATGATGTGAATATAAATCGATGTGTTTAATTAAAATTGACATTCTAACTTAGATTCAAGCTATTCTCATCATGAATCGTTTACTTATAAGTTTCTAAACTTAAATGGTACAAATTTGAACTTTAGAATGTTTAGTTCAAAATAAAACTAGAGAAGCTACTAGCTAAAATTTGAGAATATAAAGTATCAAACTAACATGAGCAAAAGCTGATACCTGACAGTTCAATAATATCACAAAGCCTGGGATCTAAAAAAAGTTACTAGTGAACGTGCAGAAGTAGACATCACTAGGGGACTAGTAGACGACAAGCTTTATTAGCTAACCACATCAACTCCGAATAAGGCTTTACGGTAAAGCCTGCACGCCATGCCGGTACCATAAAACGGTGCTCGAGTTAAAACAATAACACATTTGGTTTAGATGAAATGGCGTGATGTGAATGTGAACCGCAGACGACCGGGCGAAGATTTTGCGAATCTGAAGTCTTCGGTCGAAAGAGGTCAATGTCTCAACGTGTAACACAAGTAGCCCTATTTCTGTTGCCTTTTGCAGACAAGAACAATGTTACGTACGATAAAGCATTAAGCTTCCCAGAAGCCATTGTCTCCATCATGGGTTACCAAAAACATACATTGGTATGGTAGTGAATCTGGCGGATTGCTATAACTTTAGATATTCAGGGTGTCGAATCTGCTAACGTTAAATCACAATCGTGTGAAAATAGTGTTTCAATGGTAGTGCTTTTTTACACACTAGTTACAAGAAATGTATATTTTTTTTATATCACTTCTAATGATCACACCACACACTACATTCACATCACATCATAGTGTCATAACTCTTGTAAATAGTGTGTAAAAAGCACTACTATTGAAACACTATTTTGATACGATTTTGTCTTAACGTTAGCAGAATCGACGCCCAGGTGAGAGGAAAGGCTGGCAGTGGACAAAAGTTTTATCTAGATTAGAACATAGTCAGTTTCATGATCAGACTTCTATTCGGCGTAAAATAAACTGGGTAATGCAAATTAAGAAAAAAAATTAAGTCAATGACAAAGCATTTTAGATTGCATGGACCGTGGTAGGTCACATTCAACTGCGAACTTTGACATGGCGCATGTCCTGCTTGCGAAATCATAGTCTACCTACACCAACATAAGCAATCCAGATCATACCCTACCCGTATACTAAAATTCGGCCGAATTCGTTCAGCCGTAAGAACGTAAAGAGTAACAATAACATCCATCCACTTTAAATTTTTATTTATAAAAGTATCTATATATATAGATTTAAAATCTATATTTATAAAACTTAATAACGTTATAACACGCAAGCGATAGGATTTCGCAAATTGAGACTTGACTCTAGTTTGCCTATCAAATATTATAGAGGAAAGATTTGTATATCTAAAACTACTTGACCGATTTCTTTGACCATTATAATGCTACATTATCTCTTAAGTAGCATAGGCTATAGTAATCATGCACATACGGGCGAGTGAAACTGCGAAATACAGCTAGTGTTAGACATTTCGCAAAATTGTCCTGTCTTGTTAGCAACGTTGTTGTATTTGGTATGTTTTCGAGATCAGAAAAAGATATGCCAAATGTTCGCCAGTTTTTTGTGAAAGTCGTACTTGAGGTGAATAATAATTAGAGTCCGTGATGGCACTCCCAATCTATCGATACTTGATGGATACGGGCACTCGATAACGATGCGATTTGCGAATCCGTTTTGAATAACAAGTAGGTTTACGATACACTTGTAAGGGAATCGATTAAAATGTAATTGTTATTCGAATGCCTAAGGTGTTATTTTGACTATCCTTATCACTTTTACTGAATATAGCGACACAGCACTTTTGCGAATTATATCAAGCGTACGCGCCTGAAGAATTTGTTTGGTTTGTATGCACTGTTTCAGAACTAAAATAAAGTGCAGGTTTGCGTTTCTTTCTTGGGTTTTGGGTTGACAATGTGTATATACCAAATATTTAAAAAGGAGGTAACAAATAAAATGCACAGGAAAAATATTTGTCCCCCTGAGATTCCCAATAGAGCAAAGCCCCAGGAAAAAGTTAGTATAAAGTATATTTTAACTTCTAATTTACATGCCAACGAAATTGCCTGTGACATAAACACGAACATTGAATCTATTATTGAAGGAGTTAAGTTTAGCGTAAGCAATGTGTGCCTATATAAGCAATTACGTGGTCTTAATACTTTTTCGTAGAGACGGCACGAGTATAAAAAACACGAGAAGAGAAGAAATTATGTGATGTCAGTTTCAAACGTATAATACCTGTTTGCATTGCCTTGTTTGTTAAAGGAATGATAAAATATTGACAGATAATGTGGTGTTCACAAAGAAGTTCGAATCGCGCGCGGTCTCCGCAATGTGACGCAGTTTTTTTTAAATCTATGGCTGTTCATTTAAATATTCATTATGCTTTAACATAGATTAAAAAAACGTTTGCGTCACTTAAAAGACCGCGCGTGATTCGAACTTCTTTGTGCTTTAAGTTTGATCTTTAAAACATAACCTTAATTCCTAAAAGTAACTCCAAATTCAAATTATATTCACATAATTTACTACAACCCCATTCATCTTCGATGTTGATTTACAATCGATTGTTACGTCAAACAGGTTTTCATATGATGTGTCGATCTGGTCTGGAATATTATGCGGGTTCGGGCAATCAAGCAACTTGACCTGTAACACTTTTAGATGTCGGTCAACAGGTTTGATCCTTACCTGCTGAGACATTCCTTGAAAGCTTGAAACATCTTCAACATTTTTGAGATTATCATAAACATAAACACACTTCATTTTTGCACATGAAAATTTATTTTACGATTATGAATCCACTTTCTTTTTGTAAACATTTTCATACAAACTTATACATGGTGCAATAATTTCATAGAAAAATGGAGGTATTTTATAATAAATAGTTTTATGCCCAGTGAATATAATTTTTATCGTAAAATGCACCAAATCATCGAATTCACGCGTCAGCAAACCTGGAGAACAAAACCTTACTATAAAAGTAACATTCGACTCTTGGGGAATAACTACATGCATCGGGCACACGTGCAAAATTTTCTTCATCTTTGTTGTTAATTTTATTTTAACAGTCACTTGATATAACTTATGAGTGTTCACTATGACAAACTTATCTACGCAAAAGCCATGTGTGATAGGTGAATTAGTCATATCCAGTAATGGAGGATATATTTCTATAGGAGGAGCTAGAACTTCAGCATAAACTTTGACTATTTTGGTAAACATTTTTTTTTCTGTATGTGAATCAAAAAAATCAATATCATAGCAAGTGTGGTGGCTTCCAATCCTTTCAACTTTAGTTAAATGTATAGGAACTTTAAAATTGGACATTTTTCTCTCATGCAAATATGTATATTCAATCCAAAATGCTTCCAGTGATGTTTCGACAATCTCATACAATACTAAAGATATAATTACTGCACTATCAACAGATTGTACATCGTCAACGATATCGTTGCCAGATTGCATTAATTTACTTTGATTTTCAATTTGCGACACACTCAGAGTTTCAGCTATCTCTGTACCCACATCACTTGATGGTTGTGTACTAACTTGAATATCAAAATTTAAAAGTTTTTTGATGATATGTATGTTGTAAGAGTAATTATCCATAACTGATATATTTATATAACTTGTAGGGTATCCACAATCTTGGCCTAAATGCCATGGATATACCGGAGGCAAATAAATAGCTTCAGAAACTGATACATTTCTTAATTCCATGAAAATGCTTTTCACAGGAATACACAAAGAATTCAATGTTGGCCCTTCAGCTAATACAATTTGTCCTATTCTAAAATATAAGCTCGATGTAAAATCATATTCATTCTGAACTACTTTAAAAACGAATTTATAGTGTATAGATAATCCCGGATAAAGTTTGTTGGGAGTTTTCGGTATTATTTTAGCATATCTGAAAGGAGATTTCTCTTTTACATCTACAAATTGTACGTGTAGATTTTCGGTACCACAGTTTATTATAGAAAATTTTATGACTTGTTCTTCTAATGTATCATTTTTAATTATTATTTCTTTTGGTACACTCTTTACTAAGGTTGATTCAGGAAGCACGGTCCATTGAGTTTCTTCCACAGTTATAGTGTCTTTAAACATTTCAGTCCTTTTATCAGACCTGCGGCTCAAATAGCTGGCTCTTGAAGAAGGACCTATAAATTCATGCGGGTTAGTACTCACATATATTGGCAAATGTGATACGACCCCGGATGACACAGATCCTGGTTCTGATTGCATGATTTCCAAATCGTGGAATGGGCTCACTTCCGTATTCTGATGGCCTGTCTCTACTTCACTCTGTTCTGCGAAGGATCTTTCGGACACGTCGAATGGTGATATATTGTCTGGTTTTAATTCAAATGGGATTTTCTTTCTCCTTGCCTCTTTTTCTAGCATTTTCCAGACGCTTGCAGTTCGTGCTAGCATATCCGTAAGCTGGAATGGGGAGAGTCTTGTAGATTCTTTGTATAACTTATCAATAATCTGCAGCTTCCTTCTCTTCGCATTTTGGATAATTTTTTTGCAGTCAGTCGTCGATACGTGTAACCGCTTAATAATTTCTTTCCATGCAGGCAAAGTTCTTATATCAATTTTATATTGAGATTCAATATATTTAACAATAGTTTCAACATCGGTATTGTATATATTGCTGTCTCTTATGCGAATATGATTGCACTCGGATAACTTCATTTTTTAAATACACAAAGCTTTTGTAGAAATAAATAGAAAGTATAAAAATAAGTACACAACCAATTCACAATCTTTGTTTCAATATTTATTGTTACAATCAATTCAAAATGACAATGGCAATCAGTACAGATGACATGCCTACGTTAAAAACAATATATCTCTTTAAAAAAATAGCCGCAAATCATATTTGTCGTACAGTTTATTGTTTCTTTTTATATATAAAAAGAAATGACAATGAACCACTTGTGATTTCTGTTTATAAACCTCAGCAGCGAAATACCAAAACTATCGGCTCAGATCTCCTAAACACTTACTATAAAGTATCTAATACGAGTACATATCCGATTTTTAATTTATGACATGCAGCAAGTAACTGTGATTGCATTGTAAAATTAACCTAATATGAGAGTTCCATTAATTTTAAGTTTATGGCTCTGTGATTACGAGAAAATGGTCGCTTCAATTCTAAGTGGCCATTTTTAATATCTGTGTGCTTTGTATAAATGACATTACAGAATGCATTTTATTTTCAGGTTGGCTATGGACACGACAGTACCCAGAGTGTTATTAAGCATAGCATTAGCTGCTCTGTTGCCAATAGCATCACCTAACAGTCAAGACCAATTAGCAAAAGAGAACATAGCACATTCGAGACAGAAAAGGATATTATGGATAACGAACGATGGACGTTTGGCATTACCCCCTGGTACTACTATGACGATCACGCCGTCTCTCTCAATGCCTTTTGTAAGGCATCCACCAAAAGGATTCCTATCAAATATGTCTATTAGTTTTCCTTTTACAAGTAAGTTGGCACAATTATCTTTAAAATTTTGCTTACGCAAATATAAAACACGATCATGCGTTTGATTCTCATGAAAAGCCTACTTTTTTTTGTTGTTTCCAGTTTGGTTAGGACATTGCAGGCGTGAATCACCTGATTGTCTAATAATAAAGATGATTCCGTGCTTCCGAATGACCGTTAAGCCTTTGATCCCGGCTGCCATCTGGAAGCAATGACTTTTTCCCACTATTATTGTCTATATTTGCATACATGAATGATATTTAAAAGCACACTGAATTACAGGTAAATTGTCGTGCGACCTGGAATTCAAAAGTCAGTATTTATCTACATTCGTAGAAATAGCAGTAGACGAAAAAGATTAGTTTTATATAGAACTAACAGTACTTAGAAATTGGCAATCATACATTTTTACATTAAAACTACCTACTTACCAGTTCTCAAATAAATGCTTTTTTTTCTATTTTATTAATAAGTAAATTTTTTTGTCCGAAAACTCATCCGGAAGAGTTTTTATTGCATTTAGATCGGAAATTGGTAAGTATTTATAATTATCATGTATACATAACTGTAGTGTTGCAGAATATATAAATTAAAAATAATCTAATTGTAGGTAGTGTGTAATACTACGATTAGTTCCAAATGAAATTGGGAGTCGTGTTTGCACAATCGTTTGACATTAACATTTATTTGTAGCGACATTTTGTTGACCATATAGTATTTATTGGATAACAACTATAGAGTATGATTTAATTATAGACGAAGACTAGTAAGTAGTAATCCTATTTGTTAGATATTACATTAATTTGCGATGGATGGATGATAAGAGACAGAGAAATATTAGAGGTTAAACGCTAACGAACCGAAATGTATGGTAACAGCTAATATAAACTATTTACTAATACCCTAGTTCAAATTTGCTATTCTCATTACAGTTGACTTCGACAAGCTAGGCTTAACTGACAATGAGAACCCTTATGGGGATTTTCCCCCGATTTTCGCAAGATCCATGGGTCGGGCAGCGGTTTCAATGATGACCGACTACATTGGACAATACTTGGAGAGGAGAAGAGGCAAGCGGTCCACTAGCCCAATTGCTCCAGAAGTGGAGAAGAGGGCTTTAGATAAATTACATGGAGGTGAAAGGTAAAAATTTTAAAAATCAAAATATATAATTCAGACATGTGGCGAAAATAGTGGACGATTGATCCTAGATGGTTTGTTGTAGAGATTAACCCCCGTATTAATAAACGTTTTAACTAAAATATGTTTTGCCTCTTTTTCTCTTAGCTGACACTTCATGTGAAAGAACGAGACGCAACACATTTAAGCTAACATGGGCTTAACAAACGTTTCTTAATACGGGGGTAAGACGGTAAATTTGACATATACATAATAGGCCTGTTATTCTTTAATAGTATATTTTGAAAATACGTAATAATTAAAATAAACGAATTAGTACGATAATTAAATAAAGGATATATCTGAGTTCGATCGAGTCTAAGTATTTTAAATACCTTGGTTGGTTTAGAAACACATTTAGAAATTATTAATGATAATAACGGTTATATTGAAAACCGTACATTCAATTCTAATGTGTTGTCATCAATTCGCCTGTATCAAATATTTACTTACAAATTCAATTTTTAGTAGTTTATCACATCTTTTAGTATCTGAGATCGTATTTTTTTTTATTACAAAAATGTAAATTCAATATCGTCACATTGATTATTATAATTACTTATTAAGATATTAACACTCTTATATTTAGAACGTTTTTAAATGTATTTTATAAATAAATAAAAAAACTCAATAAAATATGTACATAAAAAAGAAAATTACAAATTAACGTAAAGTAGTAAAATTATAATAAGAGGTGTAACACCAGAAGCCGTAAGTAATAGATACACTTGTTTACTTTCACTCAGACAAATGAAGATGTCGTTAGGAATCCAGTCACAACTATTTAAAGGAAGCAACAATATGCTTGGAATTCAGTGAGTGCTTCTATTCGAATATTCATCAGCATTATGCAATTGTTATGGCTTTTTAAAATTAAAGTAGCGCATTTAAGTTCGGCAAGTGTTAACAACAAAATATTCTTATGTGTGGTGGTGTTCACGGTATATTTGCCAAAACTTTTGCGTTATTTGCCTACTTTGCCTATTCGTCAAATATTTTGTCATACTTATACGCAAATATCCAAGTGTGGTAGTACTGGTAGTAGGTAGCATTAGAGCAAACATTTTTCCAGTTATCATACAAATATTGTAAACTATTTGCTGTTTGTCTATGCTCTAAAATATTTAAAAAGAATAGAGCATAATGCTTCAAAATTTCATTTATTAGCAAAGAAAATGTTGCCGGATTCAAAGTTTGTAAATAATCACTACGTTTTAGACGGATGATTGAAAATATTATTATGATCAATTAATGAGGAAAAAGATCCTACAAAATTTGATGTTAGTAGACTTCTGTAAATAAAAATAAACTGTAAAAAGTACAACGATGAGGTCTATCCGTTAAACCAGCAGTTAATAACGTTATCAAATTATTTCAGGGCAATTTTATATGGATTAGCGGAGGACTTATTATCTAATTTTGGCATGTCCGGCAAGGAATGCCTGCTACGAGCAATTTGCGAGGTGCAGTCTCGCCCATTGACAAGTTTTGGGTTCCTAGGAGAGATTATGAAGTTATTTTTTACGTAAGTACATTTCACTTTACTGATGGCTTTGTAGAAATGCGAAGTATACATACAACAAGTTGCTTCTAGACAATTTACATTGAATTTTCTTATTTTCTGATATGCGTTTATTTCAATTATATTGATAGTGCTCATCATTAATGTTTCAAAAAAATTCAATGCATATGTTTAGCAGTAGATATAATATACCTATAAATTTAGTTTTAGAAAAAATAAAAGAGGAAAAAATCATAATAATGACAATGTTTGCAGCCCTAGCAAATCTCCGTACGCGGATCTGCTTCCGGAGTATATAGAGGCTGAGAAGGCAGGAAGTCAGCCTGGTGGGGAGTGCTGGAGTTACTTCCGGTCGTGCCCTAAAAGCATATTCCAAGCACCCAACAAATACTCGTAAGTTATTTGTGAGCCCAGTAGAAACACAAGGGAAGTGACTGAAATTATTTTTTCTAGGAAATGCCATGTACACAATTTTCATATTGCATTTAAATCTATGAATAATAATTTGTATTTTGAAAAAATAAAATATAATTAGAACATCAGTAAAGGTACTGAGATTTGGTGCCAAAAGTCAATGACCTTCTTAAAAAAAAATACCCGATGTATTATATCTAACTATGCACTTATGTTTTAAAATGTGCGAAATAGGAAAAAAATACGTTACAACACAACTCGAATGCGTTATGTTTTCATACAATCTACTGCATTACGATCTTTTTGTTCAGAACGATGTCATGGTCAAGCATTAGCGTTCTGAACCTTTTAAAATAGAAGAAACTATAGAGAAGTCGAAAAAGAACAGTAGAATAAGTAATAAAAAAGAATACCGTTATAATGTTGTCACAAAAGTTGATTTTACTAGTTATATTTAGTGTTCTTCCTTGTACAAACTACTTTGCCTATAAACTAAATGCGAACTACGAGATTTGCAAATACTTTTTGACTATAACTGTAAGCCAATTCATGTAATAGCACTATTATGATATTATGAACGATAATCATGAGCTTAATTAAATAAGAAACAGGTTTAATTTATGCAGATCAGGTTCTTTTTTATATTCGGTCTAGCGGAATTCTGTATCAATACACAATTCTCACGAAATTCATGTCTAGTAAAAAATATATAACAGCCTTAAATCCTAAGACAAGTAGAACCGGAAGCTATAAACTTATGAACAGTGTCTCAAAAATAGAATATAAAAGTTCCTATTATTCTTTAAAGATGAGGATTCGGACGAATCTAATGTATGCAAAAATATTTGCAGGAAAGACGCGGAAGATATGCATAGAAGACAAGAAGAAGATGTCAATGAAAACAATATAGAAGATATCCAAGCTATGTGAAGCTATAATATGAAAGTGATTGGGTGCACTTATCTTACAGTCAGATAGTGAGGTCGATTTAGTAATGAGTTTTAAAAATTACATTCTTTTGATGTTATATTAATAGGGACAAATATAGACAATTCACAACTTTTACGCAATCTAACAATTAAGATTTGATTGACGTAGGTTTTTGTCGTGTTAATAACGTTGAGGTTGTTACTATATCGGAGGATATAGTAATATTAAATTCTTGCTATCAGACTGTTTAAGATTTGTGAGCCAGTATCTCAAAAATAGTGGTAGTGTCCAACCAAAGTCGATTGTAAATTAAATGATGCGTTATTTATTATTTACACCTAAGTGCCATTCCCGTATTTTATCATTGTAAAGTAGTTAGTAAAATCTTTTTGTATTTATGTACAGTCTCGTTGGAAATGATCATATTTAAGGGATAACTAAATTCATCATCAAATTTAAACGATAAATAAATAACCACAAAATTTATAAACTTACATTCTTAAAATTATTTCTTATTCTGATTGATGTCTGTTTCATCACGGAAAAAAAAACACGGCTCCTCAAAAGACAGAAAATACAAAAGGATTTTGAAGCCTGGTGACAACAAACAAGATGAAAAGAAGACCTCAGAAATAGTCTGCCTCTAGCCGCAACTGAATTCACACTAATAAAGGTAAATGGCGGATACTGAAGGATAAGGCAACACTATAGAAAAATGTTCTTTTCCATATAGCTGGCAAGCTCCAAGAAGAGTAATTGGCAAGACAATGAAGTGTCAAGACTGAAGTAAAAAAAAAACATTTGCTTATCGATATAGCAATAATGAGCAAACGAAATTGTTACTGACTCACGTATTTCAAACATTTTAAATATTTTTATTTTTTACTTTGTTACAACTGTAGAATTTTATAAATTATGTTTCAAAAATTCTACTTTTTAGCTAGTGAGTTTTACATTTATAGTTTAATTAAAGTGTTAATTCATTAAACTGGCATTTTTATCAATATTCTGAAGTATATTAATGACGATGTCGCATATTCTTTAACCAGCGGATGATCAAGACAATTTTAACAAAGTAGGTATCATTTATCAAAAAATATGTACTTGCCTAAAAATTATGAGGTAGGTAGAGATGAACATACATAGTATTACATAGCTACATACATATACATATAGGCCAAAATAATAAAATTTCTTTTAACTTGCCGTAATCAACACGGTATATTAGGCACAATTTAAAATCTTATTACCGAAATTTATTAATCATCATATTATGGACAGATTGTGACGGAGAAAACAAACGCTTTCTATTAGGTATAGTTTTACCCAAAAGAAACCAAAATATCATAATACATTCAAAACCTTACTGAACCGGTAAAAAATATAATATAAATAAAACATTTTGTTAAGGTACAATTTATTCTATGGAAGATAATACAGAATATGATTACACAATAGAGCTTTAAAGCTCCGGCAGGGGGCGTGAAATGTAAAGGTTAGGTTCGCCGACAATTCTCTTTTTTTGGGCCAAATAATTGCTATGATTAAGGTAAGAGTGATTTCAATACTGATACATGACAAAACAAAATTGTGAATGTGAATAGTAATATAAAATTGTATTTTCAGGCGCAATATGTAACGTTTGTGTGCATTATTATGTTAAGTGCTATGTTGGAAACAGCTTCAATTAATAAGAGAAGTTATTCGGATCAATCTGTTAGGGGATATATTACCGAGGTAAATATAAGTCACAATATTTTTAAGCATGTTGTTAAGAAAGAACATAATTTTGAGACTCGACATTTTGGTCGATATTTTTGACAAGTGTATCTGGATGTTATTACAGCATCAAAATGTGAGAGTTGAAAAATCTATGTTTTGTTCATATAAATAATACAATTAATAAAGGAAATATAGGATTAAAACTTTAATATAAAAAAAAAAACAGAATTAAGTTTAAGAAGCTATAAACACAAAATCAATGGCAGTATTCGTTTCAGAGAACATGCTGGTGGAACGAAGTATGTAAAGAAGAATTCCAAATTTTGTTCCGATGTAAGTGCCCATCTTGGTCATACTGCCGAAGCCCCGGGCGATATTATAATGCCGTGTGTTCAATGACTGAAACTGGTTACATCTGGGATCAGCCAAACTCTGAATGGCGAGGACAATAACGAAAACGAAAGAATAAAGGAAGTTTTTGTTACAAAGTCAAGTGCTACTGAAGATTTATTATCTGGATGTGCCAATACTAAACAACGATTCTAATTTGAGACTGAGTCAGTAGTAAAAGAAATGAAATTTCACCTTCTATTTTCGTATATAGCCTAAGATTTCATTCAAATTGCGAATGTTTAAAAATTCGTGGTGTGTGCGCCGTTATGTTGAAATTTGTTAAAATAACTTCAGAATAAACTATGTTTACTTATTCTAGCTTTCATTGGTTGTAAATATCTCCCAGATTGACCTTGAGGATTGACTGTAGTAGAAGTGGATGAATGGCGCATGCGTGTTCTCGTATACCGTAGCACCAGGAATCAATACAATTTTAGCACCGCAACAGTAATTTCAACAATAGTCACATTTACTTTACAACAAATACATCAATTTCAAAATGTTGCCGGTTTTGTTCTTTGTATTAGTCGTATCTGGGATCAAATGTGAGCCCGAAACCGTAAGAGAGAATTTCGATTACTTTAGTTATGGAAGTAACGACGATTTGCTGAAGAATCCGGATCTACATCTGGTAAGTTACTTGGAATTGTATACGTGGCTTGTTTAGGAAAACATAATTCAATATCCAATAAAATTGATATTTTATTGCAGCCTAAAGATGAAATTGTGTTACGACCCCAAGAGGTAAAAGACTGGCCACAACAGTCGTTAAATGTAGGACAGATAACTGCAGTATCAATTAACTCTTTGGGTCAACCTGTCATATTTCACAGGGCTGAAAGAGTTTGGGATGAAAGGTACGTAATAATGTTACAAACTATGATGGAATAGTTTCGTTATGTCTATATATCCATACTAATATTATAAATGCGAAAGTCTCTGTCTGTCTGTCTGTCTGTCACCTCTTCACGGCTAAACTGCTGGACCGATTGTGATGAAATTTGGTAGGGATGTAGTTAACGACCTGAGGTCAAACATAGGCTACTTTTGGGCGCGATATAACCGAGTCCCACGCGGGCGGAGCCGCGGGCAACAGCTAGTGTAAAAATATATTACAAAATACAGCACAGTTGAGATAGTGACATGCTATATAGATGGGGTTATAAAAAGGGGTAAATATTGGCTTATTGCTAGACCTTTTCCTTGTCAAAATTTGATAGTATCAAACTATCGGCGCTTTGTAATGTTAATATATCAAAATACCATTAAAATTCTATTTACAGCACCTTCAACGAGTCATATGTTTACCAGAACTTGGATAAAGGTCCTATTATAGAAGACACGATTTTAGTCTTAGACCCTCAAACGGGATCAGTGCTTCACAGTTGGGGCGCTTATGCGTTTTATATGCCTCATGGTCTGACGGTGGACCACCATGACAATGTATGGGTGACAGATGTTGCTAAGCATCAAGTTTTCAAGGTAAATTTTATATACTAAAGCTTGTTATACTGCCATCACTATCCATACACAGCTCATCTTCGGACTCAGGCTTCTACTTGAACTGTTATTAAGAAGTAACACGAAGGCAGAGGCAACAGCTAGTTATAATATGATCCTTAACTCTAAAGCACTAAAGTTCAAAGTGTTTCCTTGTTTTTATCCTATGCACTATCATAATATAGTAACGGGCGATAAGCATCGGATTCAAACTGTGCGTGCTGTGGCCGTTAAGTACGCATTAAGTTTAATTACTTGTGTTACGAGGTGTTACTCAAAGAAAATATTTATTAAACTACATGAGATTATTGAAAGTTTTATGTGTTGTATAATAATAAGGAAATCAATTTTACCGCGGATCTCTTTTCTGGAATTAGAGGAATGTCATACACAGTTGCGTACCATAAAGAGAGTCGTTGAGATATGGTCTGCCGTTGTAACTTTCCCATATTCTTGAGATTTTGATTGGTCTACCTTTTGTAAAATGGTTATGATCGAATCGGGGATAATCATACTATCAATCCAGAGACAGAAAGTCGGTCAAACTCTGGCATTTCATACTCTTAAAATTTTCTCTTCCAGTATATACCTAGCAACCACAAGTACCCAAGCCTTACCATTGGAGAAGCATTTACTTCTGGCTACCCGTACAGGCGTCGAGTATTGCTTTGTATGCCCACATCCGTTGCCGTGGCAACTACAGGAGAGATCTTCGTAGCAGATGGATACTGCAATAACCAAATCCTAAAATTCAATGCGGCTGGGAAACTCCTTCCAATACCATCATTTCCTGCCACTTTGTCATTAAGTGTTCCACATAGTGTGACGTTATTGGAACACTTGGACATGGTCTGCGTCGCTGACAGAGAGAATATGAGGATTCTATGCCCTAAGGCTGGTTTGAAGAGCTATATCAAGATGTTCGAACCACCTACTGTCATTCAAGACCCAACTTTGGGAAGAGTCTTCGCTGTGGCATCTCATGGAGATATGATTTATGCTGTGAATGGACCTACAGCTCAGAATATCGCAGTCAGGGGATTCACTGTCAACGCTGTGTATGGAAATATAATGGATACTTGGGAACCAAGTACTGTGAGTATGATTTTAGATAATGTAAAGCTAGCTCAATCTGTAGTTGTGAATATTTAAGTGGGATAAGGTAAAGAAAAAGGAATTTAAAAGTTCTTACTATAGTAAAATATTTCTTTTCAGGGCTTCACAAACCCTCACTCGTTAGCCGTCACAAGAAACGGCTCCCACATCTACGTCACAGAGATCGGGCCGAACAAAATCTGGAAATTTGAACTAACTGACGTATACGACAAAAAGTAAAAATATTAGGAATGCTAGGGCTTTATAGAAAATGCTTCAATTACAGGCGCTAATAAAATTGGCGAAGGCTGTTTAGGAATGTTGATGTGATAAATAAATATTACCACTGTTGATACTTCGTTGCAAGGCTAAACTTCGCATGGGTCTCAACTTGTTACTATTATTCTTTGCCAAAGTGACACAGATTTCATGTAAGTACTTAAGGCGTCGAGCCTAATAATTGAAGCCTCATTTGGAAGATATCAGGGATCTAGCCAACCAGCAACAGTTAAAATATTGAATCAAATGCTAATACAAAAGATAAATAACATGTGAAAGTTTATTTATTTTAGTTTTTCATTACTGCTACATACATAACGGATCCAATTCTTTTTGAGAAACTAGAACTTAAAAATACAAAAAAAAATGTCTGCCTCAAAAAAAAAATTTTTCGGACAACTAGATCCATTTTTGTTAGTAAACTTAAATCTACTTGATTCAAAGAAAATAGTCTGCCTTCAAAAAAAAATCTTTAAAACAATTTTTTTTGCGGAATGTACATCGGATCATTTCTTCAATCTTATATTTTTCAAGCAAATATGTTTTCTTAAATTGAATAATATTTTGCTTAGGTAGTAATAGTATGAAATATATAAATAAAGTATTTATGGAACAGTAGTATATCTATATCTTATAATATCATATAGACTAAGATGTATCTAATATACATATAATCTACGAATATATAAAAATTTCCACCACTAAGTACGTGTAACCTTTTCGCCACATCAAAAATCATTCGCCATTCATATTAAAATAAAGATATAAGTATTTATATTATATATAATAAATAAGTACCTACAGTAAATATCATAGGGATTTGATATTGGCAAATAAGGTCCAATATAATCACGCACAGAATTTAAATGAAAAAAATAAAAGTGGAAATGTGGGAGAAAATTATGTAATATTTGTCAATTAATGAAAGGAAATCAGCAATGGCGGCCGTGCGGCGCTCTTATTTAAGCCTCTCGCTCACAAAAATATAGATGTATCTGTCGAACACATCAAGTGTGAATATCGAGTAAGCGAGAAGAGAATAGCTCCGTCATTGCACTCTTTTCTTTAATCGATCATGTCTAAAATTCTTTTGTAGTTTGTTTCTAATTTGAAGAGTTTAATAAGGTTATTTTAGAACCTAAAATTGCAACGATATTTAATAATTAATTGCGTAGTATTTCAGAATAGGCAATGTACTTACTTTATGTTTTCCAAAATGTTTTTAAGGTAGTTTTCGTTTAAGTTAAAATTGAGTTTAAAAGGTATTTTACGTAGAAGATCTATTTTCATATGTATATTAAAATTAATCTTTACATCTATTACTTCGTTGAGTACATGGACCAAACTAAATTTGGTACGTTCGGTAGAAAAAGAAAACATATTCTGGAACAAATAACGAAAAATAAATTCGGTAGTAATAAAAACGTTAGTAAATAAACTGTTGTTTAATTTTATATTAAAAACAAATAAGATCAAAAGCTTGAACCTTTAAAGCAGTACCCGCGACTGCGTAGATTTTGTATGACAAATTTGTACTGCGCCCCTAGTAAAGCAACAACTATGAAAATCCTAACGCAGTCGTCAAAGTTATCTCGTGGTGGGTACAGTTAACTTTTCAACTTAATTAACAATCTGTTGGAGTTGAGGAAAACCTCATATTTATTTTTGGAGTAAGTGTATGGTATGATACGTTTTCGTAAACCTCGGTCTCACCTGATCTATGCTTGCTAAAGTAGCTAAGAACAAGAGTAAAATTTGGTAAGTATTCAACCAATGAATTGGTCGAGCCGGTTTTAAGAAAATAAATAATTATAGATTTATATCGTTTATTGCACATTTAACTGGCTTACATTTGATTATATAAATATTAAGTTAATCGTAAAACTAAGTTTAATAAATTACTTACTTAATCTTCATATTTCCTCTTTTTCATCACTTTCATGAACAAAACCATATCTAAAACAAAAGAAATCAAGCCTAAAACATCCATACAAAGCATAAATTTAGATTTATAGTAACTTTGTTGCCATTTCGAGAAACCAAAACAAAAAAACGTTTGTTAAGCTTTTTTGACTATGTTTAACTCTTTTGTCTCTAACCAATAATTTACTTATGTGCAAAAACAAAACACTGTGTAGGTAGCGGGCAACAGCTAGTAAAAATAAATTAAAAATACCCCATGTTGTAGTCTCTAGAGAAAACTTAATTCTCAATGAAAATAAAATTACTTACTTATAAATATGGTCATAACCACAGCTAGCATGAGCCAGAGCCAGCATTTCCAAGCGCTCCTGCTGTGTTCCTGCAACCGGCTGGATTCTTTTGTTAACGACATCAAGTTCCGATCCGTCAGGTCTGACGACTTTTTCAGTGCCTGTTGAAAATAAATATTATTTATGGTATTTGTACGTTTTTAACAGTAGTCTACCAGCTATGCTACTGCTCCGAAGACTACTTGAAATCAAAGTATAAAAGGACATGATAGGGGTAGAATGTGAAAACTAATGAAAATAATTTAAATAATCACTTTTGATATGGGTTATTTCTGTTAAATTTATACTCCTTGTTATTTGTATATGTTATATTTAAATCTTTTGTTTTATATTAGATTTAAATATGTTATGATAGAGTTATGTCATGGAAATAAATAAATAAAATCAATATTGCAAAGTTTCTGCAAAAATTTAAAACATCACACTGTTATACACTCATAGAAATGCATGCTTCTCAACGTCAACTTCAATGTCAACTTTTTACATATTTTTAACAAATAGTTTTGTATGACACATTTACTTAATTAACTTTACATTGTATAGTGGGCCACAAAGGAAAGAAAACCACCTTACCCCGTTACTCATACACCTCAGGTCTATGTGACCCACTGCACATACATATATATTATCAAGCATGTCTCCCGTAGGGGTAGGCAGAGACTAGATACTTCCATTGGCTATGATCATTACAGACCTCTCTCTACTTACAGACTGCACATATCTATGAATGCATACAATATTAACATTTTTATGATTTTATCATGAAAATGTAAATATCTACCTCTGTATCTGCTTTAATAATCGTGCTGGCAATTTGGGACTGCTCCTTCAAACTCTTGGTTAGCAGCACCATGTTCTCCGCCACTTTCTCTTGCATGTTCTGGTGATACTTGAGCAAAGAGTCAATGTCCTCTTGGTTTCCATTGCTGCTTGTGAAATTTGGGGCTTTGATTATGTTGCGTTTGCGAAGGGCTTCATCTGTGTCATCTGAAAAAAAAAACAAGAAGGTATCCATCTCAATTATCAGCATCTTCAAATTACACTTCAAAGCCCTAAGTATGCTTTATCTTGATCTTAGACATGGCGGTACTGTTTATTAAAATGAAGAGACTGCCGTTGTAGCCAACATTTTCAGATTTTTCAGTTTGCCATTTGACCCAGCGTAATGACTTGAGAGTCTTAATTTCCTTGGCAGGAATCTCTTGTAACTGGTTAGGTAAAATCAGTTACCAAAGTGGACGAAGGGGTAAAAAAATATGCCATTATAGTTTATGCTCAGCTTGGAAGATCATCCTTGCAATGCTGAATGTAGGAAGAGTTGACATAATGCAGGTGGCTCGAAATAGATAATGTTTATTAATATAGAAGACACAAAATCTTACCTAATCCAAATAATTCAGAGCGCAATTCAACACCATATTTGACTACGGTCTTCTGATGTATCTCCTGAGCGGCTGCGTCTGCACACACAGTAGCTACACCATGAGACAACTGTTGTACTGCCTCCAGCTATAAGTAACATGAAATATATGCTTTATTTAGTGTATAATTTTCCAAAGTAAGTGGTTATCAAAAGTCTTAAGAAATATGCAACTATAACATTAAAAAACTAATGAAATATCATCAAACCAGCATTTTCTTGGGGTTTCAATGCAGTCAGTTATTGTCTTCTCTCCTTGAGGTAATAATAAAATAGAATTTGACATTCTACCTGCCTTGTTGGTAATAGTTTATTTTATTTATCCACCAGTCAAACTGTTGCATAAGGATTAACCTCTGATGACTTATCTCTCAGTTACCTTTTGTAACATCAAAAAGGAATAAGGACGGTCCTAATCTTAAGTCAGATATCACACGGACATTATTATTCAATGTTTGATATAAATTACCTTTTCAATAGGACTATGCAGAGAAGCAGTTTGGATCAAACCTTTTAGAAAAGTTGCTCTTTTTGTGTATGCAGCAAGAACATCTTTGGCTGGCTTACTGTAATGATGAAAATAAAATATGCATGTAAGTGATTTGTAAATAACTTTTTGCTAAAACACCTGATGTATAGGGTCAATTGAACTACACTTACTACTACTTTTGGACAGAAAATTTCTCGGAGTGATTTTGCTTGTCATATTGACACCCATTTTTTATCTGATGTCGTAGACAACATCGTTAGCATTACTTTTGGTCATTAGAAGATTTTTCGTGCGAAGCTTATTTTCCGAGTGCACAATGTGCACAATAAAGGTGCAATTATCGCTAATTCAATTTCTTCCAGCCAACCTTAGGGCAATAATAAATAAGCAAGCAGGCGAGTGTTCAATCTGACCCTTTGGGACTGACCCGATTTTTATTATTTCTATGGGACCAAATTGAAACTAGATCCATTTAAACAAAAAAATCATTTTTACTTGGCTAAACCTACAGGATTGGATAAGATGCATTTATGTACTTTATTTCATTAACATTAATAAAAAACAGACTTCTTTTATTTTAGATACAAGAATTAATATCCATACTTCCATAATCCATAATTATTATAAATGCAAAAGTCTGTCTGTCTGTCTGTCACCTCTTCACGGCTAAACTGCTGGACCGATTGTGATGAAATTTGGTAGAGATGTAGTTAACGACCTGAGGTCAAATATAGGCTACTTCTGGGCGCGATATAACCGAGTCCCACGCGGGGCGAAGCCGCGGGGAACAGCTAGTTATAGATATAGCAGTAATAGAGTAACATGGTCACGAAAACATTTCTAATGAAAATACTTACTCAGGCCCAGTTTTCAGTTCTGTTAACATTTCAGACAAGGACTCGACGTACTTTTTAAGCCTCCAATTTCCATCGACAGGCTCTTGTTTAGCAATCAATTCGCATTTATTTAATAGTAAACGAACATTCATTTCTAAGCGCGATCTTTTTGGTACGGTAGCTGTGCTAATCTTCGGTTTTTCTACAGCCATTTCGAGAATATTTGTCTTCATTCACTTCAGGGGCGACATACAATTGAAACTCCACTAGTAGTGATATTGTTCTGTGATTCTAAATTACCATATTGTTGCTTTTGGTTTAAAACAACAAACCAAAACAAAAAGTCAGGCTCACTGAGGTCTGACATGAGGGTGAGGGCACAAACTAAATAGAGATAGGTGAGGGAGGCCAGCCAGCGTCGTCGATAAATGTCAAAACACAACACAAACTGTCAAAGTGAAGTTTTTATTTCTTTTCCTCGTTGTGGCAATGGCAATCAAATAGCTTCAAGCTAATTTTTGCCTGCCAAGTTTATTATTATAATATTGTAAAAAATTGTAGCTTCAATCCGCAGCTTCGCCCGCGTGGATGTCGGTACTACCTAGTACCTACTTTTTTCTGGATAAAAGGTATCGTATGCCCTTCTCCGTATTAATTAGTGCTTTAATAATTTATTATTCTGTAGAGGTTAAAAACCGCAAAGAATTTATATACAACACTAGAATGCTTACGAATAATAATAATCGCAAAAAACAACATTCAAAATTAATCCTTATTACTCTACTGCAAAGTTGATTTTCCTTTAAAGCCTACATACAAATACCTAACGTTCCAGAAAAAGGCCCAAAATTTGTAGGTGTCCCTTTTCCTCTTGAATATTATACAACTTACTAGAAAGAGATACCTACAAACTTTAGGTGTTACTTCGGGAACGGCTTTTGTCCTCCGTAAGCATTCTAGTGTTATATATAAATTCTTTGAAAAACCGTCACCGCTATAAAAAAAACCGGAGCTATAACTTGTCCCGTCATAGCGTTTATCCGGTTGTATCTTAGGTTTCAGAGCACGGGAACGGTGCGGCACGGTATGTTATAAGAAGGTACTCTCTCAATATTGTGTGAGGGTTGGTACTCTTGATACAGACAGACAGAACCCTTGCCCGATTTTTTTATATGAACTAATAAATGCGAAAGTGAGTGTAATTTGTTACCCCTTCACGCCCTATCAACTGAACTCAAATCAATCTTCCTGAAATATTGCATACACATAGCTAGGAGTATTGAGGACATAGGGTACCTTTCATCCCGTGAAAAAGCACTGTTCCCGAGGAAATCTCAGGCGGGCGAAAGCTAGTACCAATATTCACCTTACCAAAACCCAGACTTTATAGCATTCTTTGTAACCAATTTCTCTCTCTGTAACCCTGTATTAATTGTTAGTGTAGTAAGTACTAGGGATAATAGTACTAGTATTTTATTATTTCATGCTTTGTAATTATTTCTAAGATAGTCAAGATGTTAAATTAAAAATAAAACACATCTATACCAGTGTTACCTTGTAAAATATTTAATGTGCAAATAAAAGAATACTTAATGCAAACAGTACAAAAAGGGAATTACGACTTGGGAGGTTGCTTCTTGGCGGCTTCAGCCTCAGCTTCACTCTTTTCAAAGGCGGCAATGAGTTTTTCAACCTCAGGGCTTGTTAACACGCGAATTATAGTTTTATTGTCCTTACGGGTCAGGGTTGCCATTTCAACTGTAAAAGAGAATTGTTTATAGATTTTTGGAGTATAAACATTTAGATGCATGTTGAGTTTCTTCTTCTTACTATGGGCCTCATAAGAAAACTCAAGGTCGCCCAAAGAGCCATGGAGAGAGAGCTATGCTTGTTTCCCTACGAGACCGAATCAGAAATAAGGAGATCCGTAGGAGAACAAAGGTTGCTGACATAGCCCAGCGGATTAGCTCTTTGAAGTGGCAGTGGGCAGGGCCCATAGCGCGACAAACCGATGGCCGATGGGGCAGAAAGGTTCTTGAATGGCAACCACACACTGCGCAGCATCGGACACCCACCGACCAGATGGTCAGATGACCTAAAGAAGGTCGCAGGAAGACGCTGGACGCAGGCCGCTTCCAACCGGTCATTTTGGAAATCCTTAGGGGAGGCCTATGTCCAGCAGTGGATAGCCTGCAGCTGAAATTATGATGATGAGTTTCATCTTCTTTTTGTGTTAATGACAAATGATTAAATTAGCTTTTGCCTGAATTTCAACCTTTTGTGTGAATATCCTTCAGTAACAAACAATGCTTTTTCCCAGTCTACAAAGTATATGGTATACCCTATCTATGTCCTTTTCAACACTTCTATGTGTATAAGTTAGTTTATATTTTACTAATCCACAATGTAGTGTTTAATTACCTTTTTCAGGGGTTAATTTGGTCATGTCCAAGGTCTTGCTCAGCACTTTTATGGCCAAAGCTTGTGCTTCAGCTAGGGTTGTTTCATTTTCCTTGTACTCTTGTTTTAAACTCGACACAGCAGCCTGAAAATTGAATACAAGGTTTATTAATATAAAAGTGATCTATTCTTTTATAATCTTGGATTTAGTAGTAAGATGTCCGCTAAGAATGGATTTATCAAAATTCTAGCAGTTTGATTATTTCACTAATTCTTACAAACTTTAACCTTATCCTTTTGATTAAAATGAAATTGTTTATTTTCATATAGGATATTTTTCACTTATTGACGTCATTCATTCACTTCCAAATAGCAAGTGGAGAAGAACTTTTGGGGCAAACTCCACTGCAGCCTTTTCTCAAAAAACGACAAAAATTGTATGATAGAATATGATGAAGTGTTTGTACTTACAGCACTGTTGTTTCCAATGCAAGTAGCCTTCCATCCTCCATAATTACCACTGGGATCCGATTGGTATAGTTGATAGCCGTAGTGCTTATCCCAGCCCATGTAAAGAATTGATACACCAAATGGACGCTTTCCTGTAATTAAGGGCAAGGCTGTAGTATGTAACAATGCACAAGCATCATTCCTTATAAATGTACCTCCATACTTCATTTCTACATACTGTCACTAGATCTTTTTAACTTTAAAACTTAAGCACCATCCATTTGGCCTTTTTTTCATCTACAGGACTTTTTATTTCCAGTGCTTTCACCAAAGTAACATCTCATACTATAAGTTGGTCTTATCTATAATAATTTTTGGATCACTAGTTCCTTTAAACTTATTTATTTTTAGTATTATTACTAATAAATTATAAATTTTATTACTGCTATTATAGAATGCACAGTCCCTTGAACCTACTTGATATTTGTGTTTTGGAGTCTCTAGCGACAGAAAACTAGGCTTTTAGGCACATAAGTATATACAAAACTATGGGCATATTGAACCTGACTATTGTAGTGATGGATTAAATTTCTATGGGACCAAATAATACATACCTCCATACTGTGTGTAAGCTTGCTTCACATCGCAAAGCCAAGACACAAGTTGCTCACACGGAATTGATTCTCCATACTGCAGTAGATACCTCTGAGCTATCAATCTCAGCTCATTGGTTAGAACATTAGCATCTGACGTGATGCCAGCCACTGAACAGACCATGTCGTCATTTAACTTATATATTTTCTCAGAGAAAAACACTTCATCAAGCAGCTTATTAGTGTTTCTTCGTTCAGCAGCTAAGAGGATGCCGTCCGTAGCTAGGATACCGAGGGATGTACCGGCATGGCTGATTGCTTCCATGGCATATTCGACTTGGTAAAGTCGACCTAAAACGAAAAAAATTATGAATATACAGGCGACTTTTTTAAATGTTATACAGTATTCATAAACAGAATCTTGAATTAATACCTTCGGGTGAAAATATTGTAGTACGTGTATCATAACGCCGAGCCTGTAAAAACAGAAAAATATTTGTTATGATTCTCAAAGAATGACCAAGCAAGAACTTTATAACCTATAATCGGTAATATATGTAGGATTTTAATTAATGATTTTGTCCTACTTACCATGATTGAGATGGAAGTTATTAATTTCTCCTCTTATTTACTGAATTACTTCAATATATTAGTTATTTTTTGATAAAAAACATAAAACTTAACAGTAGCCGGACCCAATGACATTAAACTTTTGATTGATTCTAAATGTTGCCAGTAAAAACAGTTCGTGTTTAGTTTATTGTCGCTCTAATCTAATCAAAACATTGTAGCCGGACCGGCATCGGCATTGTGCCGGATAAAGTCTGGGCTTGTTTTTACGATACCGTTACGTTACGTTAACTCAAATAGGCACCGTAAAACGGTAAAGTTAAAATAAATGTTACCCGCTAACTGCAACTAACGTTATTCTTAGGGATAAATAAATGTTTTCCGACTTCCCGAGCTATAAATACCAAGTAACGAAACTTATCGGTAACGTTAAATCAAGCTTGTCTCTATCCGATAAAATGCCGATTCGGTTGCAGTGCGCATTCGCTTTTACCTCTACTAGTATAGGTATTCTGTGCCTCTACCATGAACAAACCATGTATTTTATCAAGCGCCAGTGTTTTGAACCGTTAGATTTTTGTATGAAAAGGAAATGCTTTCTGCCAAGGGTGCTTTACACGTAATAACGTCAGATGGGCGGGGAAAATGTCAGAACCTTATAGGCTTGAATGTGGAGTGCGTCAAGGTGGCCTGACCTCTCCATCCCTCTTTAACGTTTATATGGATGCACTGATCGTCGCGCTCAGCAGTCAGTATGTAGGTTGTCATATTGAAGGCGTATGTGTGAATAACTTAAGCTATGCCGATGATATGGTGCTGCTGAGTGCGTCGATCTGTGGACTAAAGCAGCTTATCCAGACATGTGAGAAATATGTCTTTGAACATTGGCTAAAATATAATGTTAGGAAAAGCAAATATATGGTGTTTGAGTCTGTGGATGCTAGGTGTCCGTGTAAATTGCCCTCTGTAAATTTTAACGGAGTCCCTTTAGAAAGAGTGGAACAATTTACCTATCTTGGACATATAGTTACCACGGACCTTAAAGACAATGCAGACATTGAGCGGGAGCGGAGGGCGCTGTCGAGGAGGGCTAATATGTTGGCCCGCAGGTTTGCAAGGTGCTCGGACGAGGTAAAAATAACTTTATTTCGGGCATACTGCACCTCGTTGTATACAAGCAGCCTGTGGGCTACATATTCGCAGCGAATCTACAGCGCACTCCGTATCCAGTTCAACAATGCATTCAGGGCGGTGTTGAGGCTGCCTCGCTTCTGTAGCGCATCGGGAATGTTTGCAGACGCGCATATAGACTGCTTTCACGCAACAATGCGCAAGCGCGCCGCGTCCCTGGTGCGCAGGGTGCGGGACAGCCCTAACGCCGTGCTGACAATGATACCTGGTAGACCGGACTGCCCCTACATCCAGCACTGCTGTGACAGGCACGTACCGTGTAGCCCATTTCGAAGAAAGTTGTAATTAATTAATTATTATTGACATTTATATTTTATTTTAATTCCTTATTTTGGACATCTTAACTGTATTGATTAATTATTATATTGGAAATCTGTATTTTATTGATTAATTGAATGATTTTTTTTTTCTTTTGATGTGATATTTCCGGCCGACTCATTTAATTTAATTTAATTTAATTGTATGTGCACTATGGGCCATTGTAGCCCGAAATAAATGTATTTTTTTATTTTTATTTACAACACCGTATCTTAAAACCATGCAAGTTCCAGTGAGTAAACAAGACAGCGCAATACTAGATATAAGGCGACATCTCTCTTCAGTCTCAGTCGTTCTTGCATGGTTTTAAGAGATGGTGGATGCCATCAGATTCCATAATACTATACTAACACCCATATTCTGAAACGTTGCCTCATAGGTCGCCTCCACTCAACC
Source organism: Apomyelois bistriatella (assembly GCA_947044815.1). NCBI lineage: Eukaryota > Metazoa > Arthropoda > Insecta > Lepidoptera > Pyralidae > Apomyelois > Apomyelois bistriatella. Next base: position 5,746,287 of record OX345705.1, read on the forward strand.
TCATTCGAGGACGCCTCAAGGAAATCCTCCAACCTTCCTTGAAAATGGTATTCTTGATTGTTTTCTTGAGGAAACTCCAATGAGGATGAGTCAAGGAGTGACGTTCCGTTTCATTTCTGTATGTTGGTAAACTGCTTAAGTTTTTGACGTAAAGAGAGTTTTTGACAAAGTTACTTTTTCACTTTTAGCTTACTGGCATAGATTTATTATAAAACAACAAAATACATAATACACAAAGAAATTATTACAGTGGGTACAAGTTTTTTTAAATCTAGTCCTCAATAAAAGCACCTAAGTTTCGTTAAACGAAACGTTCGAGGCTTCCTTAAGGTACCTATCGACCTACCTTATATTTGACAGTTCGTTCCTCACGTAGTATCTCTATTTAGTTTGTGTTCCTCACCTCCATTGAGTGGTGAGGAAGCTAGTGTCAACTATGAATACCATTGAGGTCGAGTGAGGATGAGTGGAGTTTGAGGAAACGTTTGAGAATATGGATGTTTGTAAGACTTCTGGTATCTGGTTACCGGCATTTTGTCGAATAAAGACTGGGCTTGTTTTAAGATATCGATACTTTGTTAGCAGGTAACGTTTATTTTAACGTTTATTTGGGTGAAAATTATCGTTACCTGAGAAAACAATACCTAAAACGGAGGGAAAATGCATTGATGCACTGTGGGACTCCCAGGCTGACCGCCTGGACTACCCTACAGATCTAAGAGACTACCCACTTAAACCCCTCCGACGGCGTTTCCACGCATGGCCGCTGAGGGCGTCATGGGGTCGCGTTAGCATTCTACCACGACGCCCTCCAGCCTGGCCTTTTGGCCCCGTCCGTTGCGCATCTCTCGCCTAGCGCTCCCTCTCGATGACCTCCCTCTGTGAAATAACTGTTTCATAGAAAGAGGTCTCCTCCTAGGGTAGGGTATCCACTCATCATCTAATAAAAGATGGGATGGAGTGACATAAACCGACGGTCAATATAAGACGCCGACTATCAGGGTGTTATTAGATAACTGCCACCCGGGTTGAACCGTCCCATCTCAAACTACTTGTCAACCACCGCTATTCGTTTGAATCAAGCAAGAACGCGAAGTTTTCAAGTGACAAGGAGGAGGTCTTCCACGCTTAGCGCCCCCAAAGAAATTGAAATATAAGCATAGAAGTAATGTAAAAAAAGCATGAAAATGGCAACTGAAAACATATACTAGCCTTTGCGTGTTTTATTTATAGGGTAGGGTAGGAGCACCCCAAAATACTGCTGCCCTGACCTGACCATACTGAATTATAATAACGCCATCTATCGGTCACTTCAGACACTGTTTAAATCCTATAACTAATTTGTAATTATAGGGAACTATAATTTAATATGTTTAAAATTAACTTTAGATCCAGAATCATAATTACAGAAGACGGATTTTTGAGACTTTTCAGTGAATAATTATTTTAAAATAATGGTGGCGCTAGTGTTCACCAAGGTATCGACTTAGTCATTTTGAGGTAGGATGTCGTGAGTAGTTACGATTTTTTATATTATTTTTCAGAACTTGAATGATTCGCTAGTTAAAAAAAATACAGAAAAGTAGATATTTATAATTATTTATTAAGAAAATTTATGAATAGGTAGACAATGTAACAATATCTCTCAACACACACAGGTAGGTCACGCCACTACTTAATATTATTATAATCGCCACAATAACAATACAAGTAATTAAATTAATTAATTAAGTACCTAGATATTTACATGAAATAAAAAACATATTAGTAGGTATGTAACTGAAGTTATTTTTCTATGGGCCTTTAATATAAGTAGGTAGTTAAAAATCTTATTTTTACCTTCATAGATCGGTACCTATATTAAATAGCTGATAAATAGTCCTACTTATACAAAATTCGAATCCATCGATTCGAATACCTACTTTTATGGTTACTTTATTCAAACTTATCCAAACGGCGAAAATGTGACTTAATTATATTGTCATAGAATTTAAATTATTTTCTGTCTGTTTGAAGGCTGCAGCTCAGTGGGTCAAAAACGCCACTTTAGCAATTCATCGAGTCGAATTCGTATTACGAATTCCTTAGCAATTCCTATTGATTTCAATTTTTTTAAAGAGGAATTGCAATGTTTAGATGGCCATTTTACAAAAAAATAGAGGAATTGCTACAGGATTGCTAAGGAATTCGTAATATGAATTCGACTCGATGAATTGCTAAAGTGGCGTTTTTAGACCAACAGAGTGGAGACTTGGACGTTATACAGGTGAGTTTCTATTGCAGCTGGGGTGGAATAAGGAGAGAAGGTACTATAGTCTATAAACAATTTATCCAAATTATACATACATACAGGAATTTTTATACGTAACAATGACATTACGCATAAAAAATCGTAATTTCGATCACTCGATTCTAAACATAGGTACTTATATTTTTGCACATTGGTATATACTTACTTATATAAAACTTAAATTTAACATAATGGTTAAGGACAAAAAACTATTATTTACTTTTTTTATTACAGAGTCTGACACTTACAAATACAAGAAAATAATTGTAAAAGATTTGTCAAGAAGAAATACTGCAGCAACTGAACTGAGTTTAAAAACTATTTTTAAACTCAGTTCAGTTGCCCAGAAATTATACCTACGTACAATAAAAAAAATAGGTCATAGTTTATGCACACATTTATGAAGTTAAATAAAGTTTATGAAGGTAGTTAGAATTTATGCTGTGCTATCACCATCTGTAGAGCCAGAAACTTCTATTAGTCACAGAGCATCTTTTGTCGTCGTCACTAAATTAACAACAGGCTGTATAACAACGTATACCATAATCATTATTACGAATACCATTAATGCTGTTGATAAACTTTCTTGATTGTTGGTGAAATAAGGCTTATTGAACCCTATTGTCATGGTAATAAGACCCATGCAAACAGCGAACAAACCAACGGCTATGTGCAGAATCTTCACTGGTCTGGCTTTCAGAAACAAACGTACTTTTGCTGAGAAAAGAGCAATGATTCCTGATACAAAGCTCAGCATAGAGAATGACAATGCTATCACACCTGAAATAGAGAATTGGGTATGCTAATTTTTTTTAACACACTAAAATACGAAAACCATTTCGAGATATTTTGATTTCATACCATATTTTTGTATTTTCGACAAGAAAAGTACATTGATTGCGGTATTCGTTAAAAGAACCACGTCAGAAGCCGAGAGGCGGTTCCGAAGAACTCTGACACCAGGGTGTACATGGTCGATTGAACATGACACCTACCACGAAATAATGATGATCAATACTTTACAATCAAATCGAAGAATTCACCAAAAACATTCTTGTAAGTAATTTTATTATACTTATCATACTCGTATTTATTATATTCACTGTGAAAGAATGTAGTTTACCTAAATTTTGAAGTGCTAAATTTATCTTCGGTTAGTTTCGTAATGTTAAATCTAACGACTGTAGTTGCTATCTTATCCTTAACTTGAGAAACTTGCGATCTTTGAGTATATTTTTGTGTCTGTTCATTTCTGGTGTATGATTTTTCCGCTTGTATTTTTTTGTTTACCTTGGACTACTTTGTATACTTGGTGTTGGATGATTTAAGTTCAAAGTTGGACTTGGAAATAATGAGTATTAAAATTTAGTTTTTTTTACACATTAAAATTAAACTAATACTAAGTTTAATTCATTAAATTTACAATTATTAATTATTTAAAATTTACAACTACCTTTTAAATTATATCCTTTTTAAGCAGACCTCCTAAGCTACTCACGCTTTAGAGCTAGCAGCTTGGTAGCATTTTCTACCAAAAATACATATGTCAACAGAGAGAGATTCTTTTTGAAATCAGACTCACCACAAATTCCATGAGCACCAGATATCGCCATACCAGAACTTGAAAGGCCCAAAAAAGAGCCTGTTATCACGAACAGTGCTCCGATGAGCTGCAAGCACCCGTGGACGATGCGCTTAGCATCTTTGGAGAGTTGGAATGACCATGCGTTGTGTGGATGTAGGGTTAGGATGGCCTCCACCAGGAACAATTGGTACTGGAATACAAGTTTTGGTCGTAACTGTTTGTTCTTGCTGTATGGTAAATGTCGTACGGATATTATACCTACACTTCTAGTATGATATATTATGTATAGATGTTCTGTAATCTATAGATGACTTTAAATTAGGTAGAGCAATGGCTTTTCTATTGATATTATACTAGTACTGCGTGTACTGTCATGCTTATGCATAGTTAATATTCCGTGTTAATATTTAAGCCATAGTGGGATATAGCCATTATAATAGAGGTATAGAACCATTATCCCACTGTTTGAGATTTCTAATATTTTTACCTACATTTTACAGGACAAGCAGCCAAGCCTACTCTGTGTAGCTGTTTGAAACTATAATCTCGTCACTCAGAGCGAGTAATATAAAAAGTGAAATACAAAACACTCGTTTTATTCTCAGAAATAATTCCAAAGTACGAACCCCTGTCCCAGCCATAATAATATGCAGCTCCAAGCTGCTAATCTCGCCATTTGCCGATGATGTCAGAGCAAAATGCCAAATGCAATACACCACTATAGCTACTTGCATATGATGCAGCAGGTTTATCAGCTGGCAGATTGCCTTCCAAGCAGAATCCCAGGAATTTGTGTAAAGTTCCCCACTTTCTTCATCATATGCCGCTGGAGCTCGAGTCACCTCTGCCTTGTAAGGGACATGTTCTCTAACTTCAAATACTTCTATCTTTTCCACTGATTGGTGACTCGTACTAGGCCGGTCCATTCTTGACCTCTTTATCGGATAAACCCTACGAACCACAGCTACTAATTTCTAACACACGGTCATGTGGAACCTTTACCACATATGGACTAAAATTTTAAAGATCTAAGATACTTTAAGATAAAGCGAGAGTATTCGATTGCTGTTATCAATTGACAGTTTTTTTTTCAGATATCATCTTGCGTAAGGCCGATATGAGATGATTATCATTGGGAAATTTCGAAATTGTTCCTGCTGAATGAATGTGAATTCTTCATCGCAGTAATACTTAATGCCTGATTTAAAATATTGAGGCTCGTTAGTTGCCTTTATGTAGGTAGGTAATATCTCGGGGTAAAGTAAAAAACCCAGTGGCACAGAAAAGGTAGATATTCGTGCTAATGTACCGATGATCTGACCGTTTTTGCAATTTGCATGCTCTGCAACATCCTGAAAACTTTTCATTGCGAGAGATAGGGTGCAATGTTCCTCCTCTTACCTAACATCCAAATTTCAAGCACTAAGTAAGTACAAAGAGTAACCCAAGGCCAATCAGTCAATCCAATTGCTCTTCTACCATCATCCTTTTGATTTCTGCTTGTATTCATTTTGCCCATTTGCATTTTTACCGCCTAAATTGTTTTTCACTTTTTAACAGTGTAAAAAAAAAACTGATAGTGACTGATTAGGATTCCTCCTGCTTTTCTTGAAGGATTATTTGAATTAAAAGAATGGATATGCTGTTTGTACGTAATGTATTTTCGGTAACCAACAAGTAAGAAGAAATAACTAATGGGTAGTTAAAAATGCAGCGTAAAACTTATTGCTATTAAAATATAACTAGGAGTTTTAACATGCCCCCGGGCGTTGAAAGTCTAAAAGTTGGACTTTCAACCAGAATAAGAAAATATAGGCAGTGGGCATATCTTGCTAAATGCTCTTCGGATCACGCCGGTCGATGTCTTTATGTCAGCGACACGTGCGATGCCATCAGGTCCGGGATAAATGGCCACAACTCTTCCTAGCTTCCATTTTAACGGTGGAAGGTTATCTTCTTTCACCACTACTAGTGTGTCTAATTTCAAACTGTCGATGTTAGAACGCCATTTTACTCGTTGCTGAAGCTCTGCAATATACTCTTTACTCCATCGAGCCCAAAAATGCTGGCGTAACTGTTCAATGCGTTGAAATCGGGTCAAATGGTCAGTGGCTCGAGTTCTGTAATCTTCTTGTGGCAAGGACGTGAGAGGCCGTCCGATGAGAAAATGACCTGGCGTCAATGGAGCAAGATCTGCCGGATCAGAAGAAAGCGGTGTAATGGGTCTTGAATTTAAAACCGCCTCTATCTGTATAAGTGTGGTATTGAGCTCTTCATAAGTTAGTTTACAATTTCCCAACACTCTTTGCAAATGAAATTTTGTCGACTTAACGCCCGTCTCCCATAGGCCTCCGAAATGCGGAGCACGTCCCGGAATAAAATGAAATTTAATGCCTTCATTGGCTGCGTTTTCACCCAAAAAATTACAATTGTGTTGTAAGAATTTTGAAATATCGTTATATGCACCGACAAACGAGGTACCGTTATCGGAATATATATCACAGGGTTTTCCTCTGCGTGAAATAAATCGACGTAAGGCAAGTATAAAATTGTTGCTAGTTAAGTCTCCTACCAGCTCTAAGTGGATAGCTTTGGTAGTGAAACAAACGAATAATGCAATATACACTTTCACTAGCCTACAACCGCGGCCTTGACGGCTGGCACATAAAATAGGTCCTGCATAATCTACTCCTACACTTTGGAAGGGATAACCGTCTGGAAGAAGTCGCCGCTGCGGAAGATTACCCATCAAAGGTGTGACAATCTTACCCTTCATGCGAGTGCAAATGATGCAGTTATGATAACAGGCCTTTGCTAAATTCCGACCGCCGATCGGCCAATACCTTTCTCTTATGGATGCCAATAACAATTGAGGACCGGCATGCAATAACCTTTTATGTTCAGACTTAAATAATAATTTTGTAAAATTATGAGTGGACTGTAAAAGAATAGGATGCTTTTTATCTTCGGGAAAGTTTGAATTGTCTAAGCGGCCCCCAACGCGCATGATATTATTTTCATCCATGTAAATATTGAATTTTAAAAGTTGACTTTTCTTGGGTAAATCCTGTTTATTCATAAGTAAGGTGTATTCAGGAAATGATTCACTTTGACAGACTGAAATTATTTTATTTAAGGCTATCCGCAATTCCGATTCATCTAAAAACTGCGACTTTAATGGTAGTTTTTTACACACTTTAATAAATCTTAACGCATATGCAGTGGATCGCACAAGTCTTGAATAATTAGAAAAACGGTTGAAATTAATAAAGCTACTTTGGTTAGCATCATTTATAATCGTCGTCAATGAAACATCAGGTTTGATCTCGGGTAACGTTTCATAACATTTAGGCTGAGAAGGCCATTCAGAATGATCAAGCTGGAGAAATTTAGGACCTGACCACCACAGTTCTAAATTTTGCAGATGACTGATATCCACACCACGAGATAACAGGTCTGCAGGGTTTTTATCTGTTGGGACATGTCTCCAAGTACAGTTGCTTGTCTTCTCCAGGATTTCAGCGACGCGATTGCGCACGAACGGTTGAAGTCTGGAAGGAAGCATGTGTAACCACCCCAGGACTATTGTGGAGTCAGTCCAACACCAAACTTGAGTTATTTTGAGCCGAAGCGACTCAATGACCTTTTCATAAATCCGAGTTCCAATTAATGCGCCACATAATTCCAGTCTCGGTATAGTCGTTGGTTTTATAGGCGCTACTCGAGTTTTTGCCATCAGCAAACGAACAGAAACCTCACCTTTGACGTTAACGCTGCGCACATATATGCATGCACCATATGCACGCTCTGAGGCGTCAGTAAACACGTGCAACTCTAACGACTGATAAGAGTTGCAGGTAACATGGCGTGGAATGCGTATATTGTTTAAGAGCGGTAAAGTTTCGCAAATATCATTCCAACGCTTGTAGATGTCCTGAGACAAAGGTTCATCCCATGACAATTTTTCAAGCCAGAGGCTTTGTAATAATATTTTCATGTTGATGACGCATGGGGATAAAAGACCGAGAGGATCGAAGATTCGTGACACAACTGAAAGAATTTCACGTTTTGTGTTGCCTTTAGATATGGAAACACCTACAGGAAAGCAGAGCTCATCAGTGTTAGCATGCCAGCTAAGACCCAGTAATTTTTCAGGCTCATTACTACCAATATTTAAATCAAGTGAAGCCGTTTGACTACCTTGAGGTACTAATTGAGGTTCATTTGACTTCCATTTTCTTAAAGGCATGCATGCAGATGAGAGCACGTCAGTGATTTCCTTACGAATGGTGTGAACCTCATCCAGATTATCAGCCCCTGTGAGAAGATCATCAACATACATATCATGTTTAATGATTTCACCAATTTTGACATTTTCACACTCGAGACCTAACTGTTTGAGACAGCGTGTTGCTAAAAAAGGAGCGCTAGATGTGCCGTATGTAACGGTGTTCAACGTAAATTTCTTAATTGGCTCATTTGGATCGTCACGCCACAGTATTTGCTGCAAATGTCTGTCCAACGGATGGACGGCAATTTGCCGGTACATCTTTTCTACGTCTGCTGAAAGAACGTATTTATGTTGCCTAAATCGCAGTAAAATAGCCAACAAATCGTCCTGAACCGTAGGACCGACCATTTGAATGTTATTGTATGAAATACCTAATGACGTAAGAGAACTGGCATTAAAGACCACACGCAGTTTTGTAGTTGAGCTTTGCTCACGTAAAACACCATGATGAGGTATGATACACTCATTTAGTTCTAAATTATGATCCTTATTTTCAGACATATGGCCCAAATTTGCATATTCAGCCATAAAATCGTAATACATACGACTCAATTGAGATTTTGTTTTTAATCTCCGCTCTAAAGAAATCAAACATTGCTTAGCTCTTGTAAACGAATCTCCTAATGACGAAGAACTACCCTTCAATGGTATGCGAACACAAAATCGACCATCTTCAAGACGAGAAGTATGTTTAATGAAGTGTTCTTCACACATGCGTTCCTCTGGTGAATAATTTGGTAACCCTGCACATACTTCCTCCAACTGCCAAAAACGTGTCAAATCATCTCTAATGTCATCCGGACATTGAGTACGTTCTGAGTCAAGATGAGAAAAGTTGCACTTTATAAAACATGATTTCATGTCATTAGTGACGTGCTTACCAAAAATAGGTCCGGAGATTACCCAACCTAATTTAGTTTCACATATAATTGGCTTGCTTTTACCTAGTCTTAACTGTTGTGGACCTATCAAATCCCAAAACAGATCACAACCAATTAAAATATCTACTTCACCTGACTGATACCATCTAGGGTCAGCCAAACAAATATTTGGTGGAATTTCAAAATTTGAAATATTAATATTACGACCTGGTATTGTACTAGTAATAAGAGGTAAAACATAACAATGAAGCTCTGAAGAGAAACTATCATCCAATGACGTCATACTCACATGACATGTTTTACTTACGCTTGAAATGGCGTTATTGATGCCCAGGATTGATCTATTTACCTGACTGGTTTTTAGGTTTAATTGTTGACATATTTTTTCTGTCATTAGAGACGATGTACTTCCACTGTCCAAAACCGCGCGAACAATATGTTCCCGATTTTGACTATCATATAGTTTGATTAACGCAGTGGACAAGAGCACATCGCATTGATAATTAGGATGATTTAGGATACTAGCAGATAGCGCAACATTGGTATTGCTAGTAGACGTAGTAGTTGAAGGACTAGTGGAAGATGATGATGCTGTAGACGCTTTCTCGGATGTGTCTATATTTTTATGACGTACATGCTGATTGACATTACCTACGTGAATAAGAGTATTGTGACGTCGCTTACAGACTTTGCATCCTGGTTTCTTACATGAGTTGGCAAAATGACCTGTACGGAAACAATTAAAACATAGCTTATAAGTGGGCAACAATTCCAATCGAGCTTCAGCCGATAATGCAAGAAACTGAGAACAATTTGCTAAATTGTGATTTCCCTTACACTTGGGACAAGCCCTTGGAATCGATTCCGTATTTGAGTGTTGAGTTGAATTACCTGACACTGAAACCATAGATTTTAGTTTAGCTGTAGTTTTATTAACGGTTTGGTTACCACGTGACAACTCTAATGTTTCTATTAAATCAGCTCGATTGCGAAGAAATTTTAAAAAAACATCAAATGTTATTGTTTCATTCTTATCCATACGTCCCTTAAATTCTTCCCATTCTCTATACGTTCTTTGATCCAATTTGTGTGTAATTATATAAATCAAAAGTGTACCCCATTGATTTACAGGCTCGTTTAAAGACTCGAGTGCTCGCAGATTTTTATTTACTTGATCTATCAAACGTTTTAATGTAATAGAGGACTCCTTTGTGATGTATTCAATATTGAATAAAGCTGATACATGATTTTGAATTAAAAGTCGCTTATTATCAAACCTATCACACAAAAGTCCCCATGCCACTGAATAATTGCTAGCCGAAAATTCTATTGATTGGATGACCACAGCAGCGGAACCTTCCAGAGACGTTCGTAAATAATGAAATTTATTAATTTCATCAATTTCATCGTTATTGTGTATGAGGCTGGTGAATGTGTCACGGAATTCAAGATAGTCATCGTACGATCCACTAAATTTTGGTAGTTGAATAGTAGGTAGCTTCACGAGACGACGATTTGCACGAGAACCATCCTCACTGCCTGCACTCAACAGTGGCATTGAGTTGGACTTACTGTGCACAAAACCTTGAGCCTTAGCTATAGCTTTGTAATATTGTGACTCGAACTCCTGACGCTCTCTATACTGATCCTCAGGATTTGGAACCAAACATTCCAATTGCATCTGCACCTCGTCATACTGCTCATATAACGCCTCCATCTTACCTATACGCAATTGTAATTCTCTGGTATGATAATCAGTTAAAGTTACCTCACTCAATAAATCTAAATAATTGATAAAAGAGGTTAAGCGCCCTTTAAAGCTGCCTCGCTGCTTCACCAGATCCTTTTCATCAGACATTATGGGAAACGAGCGTTGTCAACCTGGAATGTTATACAATAAATAACGTTAACCAAGGCTAGCAATTACAACCAATTACAAAATACTAAATGTCTAATAAAAACACCTACGAAATAGTTGGCTATCTATCTGTATAAATAGATACAGAGGAAAATGTATCTACTTACTCACAATATTTACTTAATAGCCTTTTACTACATACTTACACTGCTTTAAATAACTAAGGCGTAAGCCTGAATGCTTAGAATTTAATACAATAATTTGGGCTATTTTTTATTTTTAAAAACACAGTTATACCACACGAGCTAAGTCGCGGGCACTAGCTATATTTACTTGTTACAGTATATTACTATTTCACCTAAATAAGAATAATTAACATTGTGTTTAACCTTTAAATTTAATAAGCAATGTTTCTTTAAATTGTTGTTATGTTTATGATATTAAACTGCTTTAAGGCGCTGTGCATCAGGGGAATACCGTAAAACGTCTATTTTTTCGTCGCGCAGTTAGCTTTATTCTTCATTGAATACAAGCATGAAAAAAATATGATGTATAGTTCAAAGATCAAAATAAATGGATACATAAAACTATAAAAAAAAAAATAATTAAAATTTATCTAAATAAAATAGCAAAAAAGCTATATCCAGAAAAGGTTTCGTCGCGAATTACTTGATATCTTCAGCGACAACTACCAATTTTTTTACGTCTATAAAAAGAATAATATAATGACCCAGATGGATACCTAAAAAAATTACAAGATTTAGTCATAATTATTGAAATATTAAATTAAAACTGGACAATTTCACCCGAAATGGCATTGAACGGAGACTAGTGACAGGCCAACCCAGTATCGCCACTTTCAACCTTATTTCATTTCGTGTACGTACTATAATCGTACTTCACTCCTTTTAAATACCTAAGGGTTGGGGATACAGCGCCTTAAAGGGCTAAATAACTATTCGCCAAAACATATTTTTATCACAAACAGTTAAACTGCATAACATTTTAAGTATGTAAAGATATATTAACAGGTACACACAGCTAATAACTTTACTATAGCTATTATATAATAGACTGGTTACCTGCAACAAAATTGCTACAGATATGTACCTACGCACACAATTTATTAACGTAGACAATTAACTTCATACACACAAATCAAGCTAAACAATGTCGCAATAATGCACACTATACCTACCTGTTTAGAATAAGTATAATTCAGACTTAATTCAAATGTGAAATACTTAAATTTAATTGTTAATTGTCCACAATGCAGTAGGTAAAAACGAAATTAAATCCAGTAACTACATTAATAAATAATAGTTAACAATTTACTAACCTTTTTTTAATCCTTTAATATTTAAATTAATTTACCTGAGGAGTGTTGGGTAACACTATTAAAGTCTATAAATTAATCTTAACACCACACAATTTAACACTCCATCCAGTATGAGTAGGCAGGTTAGGTCAATTATCCAATATATTCCATTCTTGATGTAAATATTCCTTGTAATTATTACTGATCTATATTAGTTCCACATCCGGCTTCGGTTAGGACCATGATTAGGATTCCTCCTGCTTTTCTTGAAGGATTATTTGAATTAAAAGAATGGATATGCTGTTTGTACGTAATGTATTTTCGGTAACCAACAAGTAAGAAGAAATAACTAATGGGTAGTTAAAAATGCAGCGTAAAACTTATTGCTATTAAAATATAACTAGGAGTTTTAACAGTGACATCTTGTGTGGATTGAAAAAAAAGTAAAAGCAAAACTACTTTTATGGTAAAGCTACTCGACAATAGATGGCGTTAAAATTAATAAACTATAATTTTATACGTTGAAGCATAGATGGCGCTAGTAAGATCGTTTCGTTTCATGTTCAATCAGTAAACATAAAGGTTTGAAAAGTTTTGGCCGTATATTCTCTGGCTCTAGAATAGATAACCCCGTGGATGTCGTAAGAGAATAATGCTACATAAAATTTCTAACTCCTAACAGTATTTCCAGAGACCTAATTTGTTAACTTATTAAAATTTAAAAATACCTAGGCACCAAAGCCGTCCAATTTACTGAGTCCAAAAGACATGGTTCCATTTTCGGTGCTTAATTTACGTGGGTAGGCGTTTAATCAACGGCATGTTACCAAATTCCGTCAGACCAACTTGAGGACAACTTAAGAAATAAGAGAAAAAAAAACAAGGAAATAACACTACCAACCAAGCCGCTATTAAGTAGGAAGGACCTGACCGCCTCTCGATTAATAAGCCTAATGAATGTAAGCTCCAGGTACCCGGGGCTCCGGTCCTCGGGCTCCGGGCGTAACCCATTTGTCACCCCGGCACGTGATAACGGGGCCGCTCGGAATTAGAATGTAGACTTGGTAGTAATTATTATTCTGTGATAGACTATCTCGAGGGAGATTTGGTCCATTACTATTTGACATTATTAAGATGATTTTTTTATCAAGCTTCTACGTTTCTACAAGAACTAATTGAATATATCAGATAAGTAATGAATAAGTATATTTTTCACCTTACGTTTATGCATGTGAATGTAGCGAAAAGCCCAAATCTACATATTTTGACTAAGCTGTGTAGAGTTAATGAAGTTAGGCCTTGTAGAGTTAAGGCGTATGTAGGCTCTACATGAGATCTTATATTTTTTTGACAGTGCGAGGTTCCTTTATTATGGCAATTACATATTTCCGGTAGAAAAGCAATGTTGCTCGAAGCATTTACATGAAAATATTTTACGCGAGATTATTTTGTTACTTTAACAAAATAATCTCGCGTAAAATATTTTCATTTAATTCATATAATTGAGAAAAACAACACATTTATAAAATAGCAAAAGTAAAGTAAGCGCATACTCGTTACAATGGACGGTGACGTGCGTGCTATTCTGTGTAATTTGTATCCCAGATGAACTAGAAAAGGGAAGGAAAAGAAAGAATTAAAAAAAATAGGAATGTAAATCTACGCCGAATAAGTTTCTTTATCCGTTTTTTGACAGTCGTGTTTAAACTATATAATTCCTATAAATAAGTGCAATGCAACATGTAACACGCTTCCCGCATCAACGATTATAAATCGATCACTACATCGAAGTCTATCGATTATGGACTATTATTGAATTTGATTTATTGCGCTAAGGATGCGTCGACTGCTGCATAAAATAACGAGTGCACAAATTGATAAGGAATGTAGGTTAATAATACTATTATTTAAAAGAGAAATTGTTTGTTAGTTCGTCAGTCTGCTTGTAGGGTTATCTTCGGAACTCTAAACACTACCCCTTATTCATAAAAGATAACAAACGTTTGTTAAATCCATTTGAACTAAATATGTTATGGCCTTTTCGCTCGTATTAAAATTTTCCGTGAAAGAAAAAGCCAAAACACATTTAATTTAAAACGTCTTAACAAACGTTTGTCAATTTTTATGATAAATGGAGGAAAACCGATTTCGGAAATCCTTTTTGCATGTAACAGCGTGAGTCTTGGATAAGATTATAGGCTAAAGTACAACATACACAACACGGACGGATGAATAAATAATTAACATGTTGCCTGTGAGGCCGAGTATAGTCTTCGGCTTAGTATTTGTCCTGTTTAATTTTTTTTTAATATAGATACTTTTTAACATTCTATTTTTTCGAAATAACGTAATCTGTTAAATAATCTGTTTTTTTTTTTGTGCCGACATTTAAATCCATTTTAGTATGTATATAAATTACATGTTATAAGTAGAATCCCATAAAATTAGTTTCAAAACTTCATTGTGGCTAGCTCTGTGCGCTAATTTTCTTTTAATATAGGTATTATGTAGCGATAGTTCTGTACTCTCTATGATTAATTCAGACTTTTTGTGATATTCTCTTCGTATAGGCATAATTTATAGAAGTGGAAAATTGAGGTCTTTATAAGGTTAGTTTTTAGGTTTATTTACATCTATCTTTTGATGATTTTATTTTAAGTACCTACTTAATATGTTCCTACTTACACTATTCATCACATAAATTTACCTATCTATATTTAATGTTGTTCTTTGTTTTTCATTTTGTTGATTATTTTATTAAAAACTTAACTAAACGAACTATAAACTAAATTAAAAACTAAAGGCCCCCTAACAAAAAAAAATACTTAGGATAAATAAAAAATGTAATGTCGTTCTTGTTTGTTTTATTTTGTTAATTTTTTTGAACGTTCCTAGATTATAAAACAAAATAGGTGAGGATTCAACTAGAGAGAAAAAAAAAGTATTTTCGGAAAAACGATCAAATTTACAGATAAATCTTGTCTTCAAAAAATTGGTTTATATATGTAACTACTTAAAATTTGAATTTTACTTTAATTTTTGTCTTTACCATAGTACTTATTTTAAATTAGATCAAAATTTTTAATTTACGTTTATCAGATCTGGTTATTACCTAAAAATTTCCATAAAGTTGCTAGTATAAGTCAGGCAAAATCAACTAACAATACCCGAGCAAGATATTTATCCTTTGACAATTTATTGCGAACCGAGCGGCTGTACACCGGGGCTTCAAATCATAATCATAATGCAGCATTAATACTGCGTTGCGACCAGTAGTTAATATCTTAATAAGAAAGCAATACAGATTACAGAGCAAAGCTGATCGTCAGAGGTGCTCAAACTTTTAGGGATAACAGCTGTTTAAGTAAAAGATACTACAATAAAAAAAAAACTTTATTGCACCGAAAATATACAATTTCAAGACGATGTTGCGAAAATAATCACAGTTTTTTATAATATACTAGCGCCCGCCCCGGCTTCGCATGGGCATAAAAATCTTGCTCTTGAATCACTCTATCTATTAAAAAAAACCGCATTAAAATCCGTTGCGTAGTTTTAAAGATTTAAGCATATCTACAAAGGGACATAGGGACAGAGAAAGCGACTTTGTTTTATACTGTGTAGTGACTAGACGTTTCTCATGGTTTATGTGCCACCCGCCATTCCCCAAGAATCAGGCTATCATATGCAGAAGAGAATTAAAAAAATCGATTTATTTAGTTTCAACGATTATCCCGTATAGACAAACTTACAAACACTTTTATTCTTTTTAATAATTAAGTGTAGGTATATTTTGCGAATATAATACTTTGAGAACCATTGTCCCACGGGGTGGGCCGGTACATCCAGCTGTGTGGTCTCGTCAGTCGGGCCGAGGATACCATATATCGATAAACCCGACTCGACGCACTTTGTTCCTACTCGATTACTATTCTATATCGATTAACTGGATTACTAGCCGTACTAGTTAAGCTGTAATTGCCTGTACGGATTATTTGTGATGATTTGGCATCTTTTTTTCTTTCGATTTTCTCATAAGTTTGTAAGTTACATGTCAGAATGAAACATTTATATATTTATACTTAGCATAGTTCAAATTATTTATAAATAACTTTTATTATTTCTAAGCATATTTTAATATTTTGATTGCTGCATAAATTTTGTATCAATTAATCATTACTTCCGTAAAAACCTCTACTAAGTAAAGTTTCTGATTGTTATATGAGCATTATTTATTTACTTATGAATAATTAATTGGATTGAATGAAAACACTAAATTTCCACGGAGCTTTGTAGTCGGACAGTGACGCCAGGCTTCAATCCTACACTGCTTGAGAGGCAACTGGTGTAAATGATATGATGTAAAGGTAACTTCAGACGATCGCTGCACAGGCGCAAATTCTTCTTGCATGCCTGGGGGCTTAGCCAAAGCTTAGCCGCCTGGCGCTGTTCGCCAGTGCGGCTAAAATGCTGATTCTCACATTTCACAATGTGTCCCTACATCAAAATCGCAAAACGTTAACGAGGCACGACAAGAACAAAATGTATGGGATTGACATAAGATTGACCACGTGATTTACCGCAGCTTATGTCAATTCCATACATTTTGTTCTTGTCGACATTCGTTAACGTTTTGAAATTGTCACTTGGCTACGGGTGCTGAATACATTGCATCCCCGACGGAAGCTAAGCTATCCGAGAAATATACGTAAAAAATTTTTCGTCTAAAACAACATTTCGAGTCAATTATTGTTTACTTATTGCTGGTAGTAAGTGGCTAAATTATTACAGTGCTGAGCCCGCCATCCCTCGTACATAATTGTTTTTCGTGACCGATATATTAGAGGCAAATAATTGCACATTGCGTGAGATGAACTTGTTACTAGAATAATCTAACGTCGGTTTAAATACATAGGGGCATGTTTAAATTAATGGCCGTTTTACGTCGACGTCTAGATACTTGATAAAAGTTTGAAAAAAGGTTTTTTTAATACCATTCAATAGGCAACCAGGCATATAGCCCACCTGATGTGAAATGGTTTTTATTCATTTTTTGCATAAAGAGGGTTTGCTATAAGGAGGGTTGACATTAGGCAGGTCTTAAAATAAATAAGAGGAAGAAACTAGACATCACAATTAGCGGGCATCGAGCTTCATTTCAAATATTTGTAGCTATCACCATCATTTGAAATCACAAGCACTGCTGGATTTAGGTCTCCTTATAGATTTCCTACCGATTTAAGGCCTTTATCGAATAGGCAATACTTTGAATTTTTTTTAACAGCCTTTACGATATCCACGAGAAGAAAAAGAGTGGTTTATCGTATCGGCATGTACATTTCTCTACAAATAATAGTTTGATTTCGTTAGTTTATAGATTTGTGGAAGATTGAAGGGAAATTTTACTTTCCCGAGATACTACTGGTAGTGTTACTGATAAAAGTACCTACATTCCCAGTGGCACAACACTTTGCTAGTGACACGTGTAGGCTAGCTGGATTATGATTTACAACAATGTATCAAATGTTATAAAAAATATTAAGCTAATAAGTATGTTTCTCATCCAACGGGATCACTCATTCGTAGCATCATAATTTCTTCCTGCTTCGAGATTGCAGTGCAAAATATCGGGATTTTCTTTCAACTTGTCATCCGGGATTCGCGTGGCGAATCAATAAACGCTGCAGATATTTCCTAAGGGTTACCAAAAAGAGAATTGTAAAAATTCTATTTTAATCCTGAGAGATAATAAAAGAGTCCAATTCGAATTATTTTAGTGAATTTAACAATTTCACGTTTTTCACTCTGTCTCTCTCTCTCTCTCATCTTACCGCGCTTACCGGTTGCTTCCTCAGCTGACGCTTCTTCTTGCTTCGGACCCATATTAATGTTCTGGAGTCTCTCGTTATTTAAGATTGGCTGTACCATGCAATATCACCCGCGTGTATAATTATAATTATGTACATCCCTAATTTCTCTCTTCAGATGCTGGTTCTATATAAAACAAAACTTTGCGAAGTTTTTAAATTGAAGAATATGTCTGTTTTAATTTTTGGCATAGAATACCAATTATATGTTGATCCATGTAAGGAAATCTCCACTTATCAATACATCGAGTAGACATTATTTACTTTAAAATTATTTCTCTTTCTGTTTTGATTCAAACCTTTTCAATCATAATTATACTTGTTAACTAGCGTTTTTTTCTCATCCTCAAACATGCAGCTTATCTATGTAGCCGGAATTTAGAACACTGCACTTTACGAACAAGTTGCGGCGTCAAGTATAACACTATCATAATCGGTTACTTTTAATAACATTTTTACTCTCCAACCAAAGCCCTCCAGTCGGAAGCCATCGGCAAGTCGGCGAGCATGCCCTTGCGCATTGCACTTTTCCTAACAAAATTTTATCGATATTTGATTTTAAAGTGAAAGAAGTTTCGTCGTACAATTTGTATTTTGCTGTATCTTATGTGTTTGAAAGACATTTCAAGGAAAATAAGTTTATGAGGAAAATCATATGGGCGCGGTGAGTTTTTTTTTAGTATATAATTTGTTTGGATACGGCAGTAGTAATTGTAGATATGAATAGATCTCATCTGCCAATGTGAAGAATGCCAGTTTGTTTGCATTATACCATGATACACGTGCATGATAACATATGATCGAGATGATAAGTTACTTAGTAGTGCACGGATCTTCATGGTATGAATTTTTCGTTGATAGTATTGTTATAAATTTACGAGTATACTCTTATTAGAGAATGGTATAACAGTTATAAATATGCTTTACGAGATACATTCTAACCCCCGTATTAAGAAACTTTTGATAAGCCCATTTTAACTAAAATATGTTTTGGCTCTTTCCCTCTTACGCGAAAGAACGAGAGGAAACACATTTTAGCTAAAATAGGCTTAACAAACGTTTCTTAATACGGGGATAAGATTTTTGTGTTTCATTAAATTCTAAGCTTTAAGTGTTTTGAGATAAAGTTTAGATTTTGCTAATCGGTTTTTTTTGCTTTATTTGGGACAATTAACATTAAACGCAGTAATATTATAACATACAATTTTGAATTATTTTTTAATTAATACTTTGCTACGTGGCGATGTAGATATGTGATATGTGTTAGTTTGCTAAGAAAATAAGTGCCAGTGGTTATAAATAATGAATAAAAATTTTAAATATACTTACTGACATTTTATCACATTATTTTCGGGGACGAGATTTTATGATATTTGGGCAAATTACTTAAGTATGTGCTAAATATATAAACTTAACCGCGTGACAAAAGGATAAACGTGGAAGAGTCTCTCTATTAACCCTTGAAAAACTAGAACGAGTACTTAGGCTTCCTTTTGGCGAGATATAAAGTTATCCGTCGTAGTTATGGTAAGACTCTAGCTACCAATGCGCCATATGTAAAAATAATTAATATATACCTAGTAACTTATTTAAAATATTAGCGTCACTAATTTTAGAAATATAAACAAGAACAAATTTTCTTTATACTTACTTTAACTCCTAACAAGGATCTAAAACCAATAAAAACCGTACTAACAAAGAGGCACACGAGTCAACATTGAATTGCAGTATACAGATACAATCGCCGCTCCCGGCTCCGTCTATGCCACTATTTGCATACCTGGCAGCGCAGATTGCACGGGACTTGTGAACTATCCGTACAGATTAATTCCTGCGATAAATATTGAAATGCTGTACCTGTGGGGTGGACTGTACGATGTCTTATATTCTTATTTTATATAAGACTTAACTTTTGACTTATTATTATCCTAATGTTTTCTTGGCAGTGTCCAAAACAGTACGACTTAAAAATATCATAGAAATAGTTAGAGTAATGTGCTTGTAAAATCAAAACAACGATATATAGTATTTTTTAATGTTTACATTATCGAGTTGATTGTTGATATGTTCAATTAACTATAGACCCCGGTGTCAGAGATAATAAAACTGAAAAAAAAAAACGGTCCGACATATATTGTGCCTTCCGAAGTACGAAATAATCTAAAAAAGGACTTTTTAGAAATATAAAGCAGGAGCTCAAGATTATAAGACACTAATATTGACGACTAATCAAGTGAAACCTACGTCTGGGTTAATGGACATGCATCGATAGGGTATTTAGTTACTTAAAAAAAGGACACGTGAAATGAAGTATATACTTATAATTAAAACATCGTAGTAACCCGACAAGTAACTGACAAATGCTATCTAATACGCCGCGCCGGCGAGAAACCTTAGATTTTGCTGGTGCCTAGGTATTAAACTTATATTAATAGGCAGTCCATCCGGCTTGAACACGTAAGATGACATCCTGCTCTTCGTGGTAAAACGTGATTTTAATATTAATTGTTTCGCATTATCATAATACATACAATATCGGGATACAATACAATCAGTAACTTTATCACTAACTAAACGATACCTACGAGTATTATTAATTTTTTTTTTTTTTGGGGCAAAAGGTTTTCGAATGATGACCACGGCTACCCACCGACCATGATCAAAATGACCTGAAGAAGGTTGCAGGCAATCGCTAGAAACAGGCATAGTTCTAAATTCTAGTACACAGAAAAACACGACCGGCGTTTGTCTGTGTACTAGAAATTTTTTTCCAACTAAATACAAAACTAAGTTAGAACATAAAATTCTGCGTACAGCTCTAAACTTATCAGTGATAAGTATTTATTTATTTAAAAGCTTTAAATCAAAATAGTAAGTTATCTTAGCATCAGCTTTTTTCTGTAGGTAATGTGAATATGTATGATCTAAAGGGGATTTTGTAAATTTAAATTTGTGTTTGCTTTATAATTAGCATTGTCATTTTGAGTGTATTTAGTATGTATGCAAAGTTTTGACTAATTTTGGCTCTGTCAAGTACTACAAACATGAGTTGTGAGTTTTGACTAAACAATTTGACCAACTAACATGACAATGTGAAGAAGCAACAAAAAAAAAAAACAGTCAAAAAACGGTAAATATGCAGTAAACGGTCTATACTGCTCAGGTACTTTAAAGTACAAAAGAATTCAAAGGATCGACATGCTTCCTTTAATTATGGACCTATACTAAAAGATAAGATACTGTTCAGTGTTCAGGTAGGCCGTATGATCTCCAGGTTAGAGCCATAACCTAGTATTGTAAATGAAAGCAAAATGGACTGTATTTGGGATAAGTAGAAAAAAAAAGACTTTTATCAACTAAATCTGGTTATTAACGGCATCAGTTTGATGAGAATAATAACTCTTCATACCAGTTTTATCGCTTTATATAGCTACAAATTTTTAGTGGGATTTAGTATTTAGAGGAAATTAATCCTAAAGAGAGTGCACTTGTAATTTAACCTCGAAGATGAACGGCAAGGCGCCATTAGTCGACCAGTATCAAGTTTTCTTCCCGTCTGTTACAAGAAATTATATTTATCATAACTTATAATAATGATAATTAAAATAATTG
Source organism: Apomyelois bistriatella (assembly GCA_947044815.1). Lineage (NCBI taxonomy): Eukaryota > Metazoa > Arthropoda > Insecta > Lepidoptera > Pyralidae > Apomyelois > Apomyelois bistriatella. The sequence continues at coordinate 5,767,989 of OX345705.1, forward strand.
TACTTTATGTACAGTGGGCCATATAAATAATGAATACTATCTAAGGTTTAAGGGTATTGTGGTATACCTTTTTATGTAGACTACTGTACCTGCAATGATATATTTTGTGAAAAACTTAATTCTTTATTTGAAAAATGTGGTTTTTCTTTTATCTAATCTTAGGCCTAGGTAGGTACACCGAATACTTTAAAACACTTCTTAAAGTTAAATACTTAGATAAGTCTTGTACATTCTACATAAAATTATTATTCAGCGAGGGAATGCTGCCAGCATTTTGGGCACGTTGCCTCAAATTGTAGATAGTTTTTAGGTTATTCTTTAGACTCTAGGTTTTCTTATTATTTTGTTTCAATTTAAGTTTTTGATCACAAAAATAAATAAAAGCAATGTAGGTATTAATATAAGAAATCGAAAACGATTTATTGATTTAAAACGACATTATTATTAGCCATTAACAACTCTATATTGTACGCATAAAATCTAGTTAATCGTGAAACACTCTCTCTATCCATCGATTAATGTAGAACACGGCGTAAAATCGAATTTATTTACTCACAGATATGATAAGAACATTACAGGCCTTCGGGAGTATAACCCAAGCTATTTAGAAAGGAATGCTATACCCAACCTCTTGGAATAGCTGATAATTTAATTATGGAAGATAGGACCAGGATTCTATTAAAACGATATAAAACTTTAATACTTGTGGAGTTGAAATAATTTGGAGAATTTGAAAGTGGGCATTTAAGAATTAACAATTTAAAGGTCAAAAATAGACAATTTTATTTACAATAAATAAATACTAACTATATTAGGTATATTAAAATTATTTGTAATAAAAATTTCTCAAAAAAAAAACATAAATAATTAGGTTTTAGACAAATTATTCTAAAACGCGCTTGCAAAGCTTTTTCGGTCGCTCACTATATAAGAAAGGGTCGGCCCGTCCACAACAGGGAGTCCGTTTCTACGCAGTAAGACGGTACCCGGGGCAGAGCCGTTCTAAATCTGCCCCACGTTGCATTGTTATAGTATGCGAGGGGTGGCGCTGCTGTACATGCCAGACGAAAGTCCCGATGCGTAATGCATTGCGTTGATTGCCAGGGTCCCAGAGACCTTTCAAAGAAGATGTCCGAAGCCCATGCCGCCAAGAGCGTGCCATGTTGCCGAAGAAAATGAGAATACCGAGGCATTGGTCCTCAACACCCCTGCGTAGAAAATTCGACTCCCTTTTGTCGTTTTTTATTTTATAATATTTTTTTATCTAAAATCTCAATATGTGTATATGCCATAGATTAAAAAAGAAATTTACCTCGCGCGCCATTCCAAATTCTATGGTAAATGCACAACAGAATTTTAAGCTAAAGTGACAGTCGACATTTACCCGTCCTTAATTAGTTTTATTAGTCATTGCAGTAAATTAAGATCACAAGTGCCTCTACAATAAGATTTTGTAAACGCAATGGCTATTGAATGCGTAAGGGTTTTGTATTAAAATTCTTAGTTACTTTTCTGTTCACCAGAGGCGCTGTGTATAGTTTTATAAAAGCGCTCCTGGTATATTTTATAGGGATATAGAATTAAATGAATTATATGACAAACAAGAATCTCATGAAAGAGGCAGTTTGTTTGATTGGCTGACTCACTTATCCCTATTGCCCACCGTTATAGAAATATTAAATGGCGCTTAATTGCCATTTCCTATATTTGCTTGACGCCACACAGTAGTGTTAGGTTTATTGTGTTATGTAAAGAATAATCAAAGACGCAATGGTGATGTGATATTCTAAGCCCCAAGGTTAGTAAACTCGCTACTTTAGAAGTCTCTAGCTATATATAATACTGGCATCATAAATTACAATCTTAACCATTAATAATTATATAAAAAGTGCTTATTTTATCAAGCGTTATTCAAATCAAGTGCAGTAAACTAACACTAGCTCCCGAGTTACGCAGATGGTATCTAATGTCGGACCACCGTCACACACATGATGCGCAGGCGCAGACCGACAAAGCGCGGGTAATTCTATCGTGTCTAGATCATCTTGCGTTGAATATTTTATTTTCTACAATGTACAACTGATCTCACAAGTACAATGATTTTTATCATACAAAGATAAAACTATAAAATCATATTGCTCGAGGGTTAATTTGTATTTATTTAAATAATTTATTTTGATTTCATTTTTTCATCTTAAACTGTACTAGGTAACATCTTTAACTTTAATCTGTGAAAATATTAAGTTAACTGACACTTTAGTTGTAAGTCGTGGCCACAAAGTAAATATTTGCTTCGTGGTCGTGGCCCGATCCTTAAATTAGACAAATTTTAATATATCCGGGCATATCACTATAGGTTTGCGTAGTGTTTATTTTCTTTGCTATAGGACCGATCGACGAAAGTGACGAATTTGTTCATTTTCCTAACTAGTAATTTGAGTACCTACATTCTGCTTTATTCCGCTAATCGACACATGTCGCGCTTATTACACTCCATCTGAGCTGGGTGTATCCGTATGGCTTCGGAAGTTCGGAGCTAGAAAAAATATCTCCGTCGTATATTTTTATGCAGTTAAAATCAAAGTTATTTAAAAGATTCGGCATAATGTTCTTGACTGGCTGCCTATCAGACGTTAACCCAAACGATAATCATAATAATAATAAAACGGCGTAGGGATGTGACGACCCCATCGCCCACTGGGTTCCCTTCCCAGTGCAGTCAGTCAACGCAGGGCAGCTTGTGGCGAGCTGTTGGTGAGTGGCGACACCGCGGTCCTCAGTGCTCCCAGGGGAAGCCCCTGCTCCTCGCCTCTGACCTTCCTTCGCCAAGGTCGGAGTGGACATGATGAGGTGACAGGCCCCTACCTCAGGCTTGCCTTAGCTGGCCGGCCAGAGTGGAGTCGCAAGAGCTATATGCTCGAAGTGTGGAAGTGTATTGCACGTAATGGCGTAATAACGGGGAAACCCGCTCACGAGGCGATCCTCGCGATGGTGAAACCGGTGCCGCACCTCTCGACACCCTTAGCTGGTCATTCCAATGTTGCCCCTCTGTTGCCGAATTCGGTGACTGATTTGGGGGGCCCATCCACTGAGTGGCGAGTCACCGCCTGCCACAAAAAGTCAGTTATCATGATTATGGCAGGTGTCCGATTTTGTATGACAATAGCCCAGTTTATATCCATCCAAACTTCATTTCCATAACCCATATTTTCTTTTCACTCATTAGAAATAGTTCCTCCTCCTGCCGAGACCTGTTCATGGATATATTATCTATTGATATAGCTGGGAACGGGTTTTGGCAGGAGCACCACATAACATCAACTTCTCCAAAGGGCCTCTACGCATTGGATCAATATCCCCGCGCAAGCCTCTCAAAAGTCCGGGGTGAATAGATCCGTGATTCTCAAAGGAGATACAAATAATAATAATAAACTTCCAGTTCATCATCAATTAGCTAATTTGGATCCTTTTAAAACAAAACATCATTATTTAATTATAGGTCCATTCTGTAAATAAAGTGACGTGACGTTACAGTTCATTTGCATAACAGAATAACGACTTTTTTATTATAGGCACTCTGCTCAATTTCCATACTAAATAGGCTTTTGTTCACATAAAATCACATTGTCAGTTTAGTCACGACTTGACCCGATCAACTGTAATATACTTATAAAGGTAGCTAACAAAAGGTTTTATTTGAAACATCAAAGGGCGAACACTCGCGATTTAATAATTCTTAGATTAATGGTAACAGTGTCGGCGCTTCTTTTTTATAAAACGAGACTTTTCAGTATAATCTACCCTATTGCGAAATTGTAAATGAACCACCAACATAAATGCGGCTGTAACCTGCAACCATGTCACCTTCCTCAAAAATGACCCATGAAATACAAAAAAGAATTCCTTAAACTCTATCTGCTAAGTATACTACTAAAGAAAAGTGCATTGAAACAAACAAAATTTCTGTTATTTATGTTAACAAAAGGTAAGTACTTATTAAGTCTGTGGGTTCGTTTTGACTCCAAATGAAATTGTGAAATGAAGATTAAAATTTACGAGGTGTGAAACAGTCGATATTTTCCTAAAACCGAAAGATTTCTAAACGCAACCGCATCGTACAATAACTAATTAGTTTCTCAAAGGCATAAATTCGTTTATGTCAAAAACAATGTGGCTACTTCATGGACCAACGGAACAATCAATACTATTCTGAGTAAGTAAAGGTACATCACTAGATTGTGAAAATTTATTGTTCCTCTAATAAAAATCCCGGCGTGCAAAGGAAATTACAACATTTTGATTCGGTTTCAACTCACAAATTTTGTAATTTGTTTAGCATCTATGGTGAGAGGTAATACTTTCTGTTTATAATACACTTCTTCATGATAATCCATTTATGATTGTAGAGGATTAAATATTTTAATAATAAAAAAGCCGCGTTCCATTGATGGGGTGCCTCCTCTATAATTTTCAAAAACTCTTTTCTTAGGTTACTGCATATAAATACTGTCGACTCCACATATCGATAAATATGTTAGAGTTGAAAGAGCTCTTGTCGGTGCAGTTTCTTTCATTCTTGTCTATTTCCTTTATTTTTATATACAATACAATGTTGATTCAGGTAGACCAAGGCATACCTAAAGACATGAAACAAATAAAGAGAAAAAAGACATGACTTAATGTCAAACTACTACACAAAGTTTTAGAACTGTGTTTGATAGTACGCGTCCTGTTTAAAACCTCTTCCGACCGGTCATTTTGGGAATCCTTAGGGGAGACATATGTCCAGCAGTGGACAGCCTGCGGCTGAAATTATGATAATTTCCTATTTAACAAAAAACATTTTACTCATGTATATAGAACAAAGCAGTATATAGTAACTGAATCTAGACATAGACAGGCAACTCCTAATAGGCGAACAAGAGCATAATTTAAAGTCATTGAACTGAAATCACGGGTGTCCAATAGTTACATCATTACGGGACATTCGCGATAGTTGTCGCCTGTTGACCCCCGACATCACAACTAAGTAGTGTCTATCTGTTTATAGTTTTCAATTACTTCCTTCTGTCCTTGAAAGAGGCTGTTGCAGTCGTAAAAATGTTCATTGGTATTGATACTCCTAGATTGGAAATTTATTAGGAGTTCAGTATGCGGATTGCGTCTCTGTCGCATTGTCAATTGCGGCGATTGTGTGTTGTAAAATTTAATACGGGTGTTAACAGAGTTTTTAGAATAAAGGTTAGATTTGCACTGAAAATGCTGTCTTTCTTCTTTTATCTTATTTAATTATGTAGTCTCTGAATATTCAGAATTTTACGCCCGGGCAAGTTTCCCATTAATATTCTCAGATTACGGTTTCCGAGCCCCGGTATTCTTTGACCATGGTCATAGACATGGCTGTACTAAGTAGTTATGACAATGCAGCATCTGCCATCAAACTCATTATACAGCCAATACTGTCCTATCAATAAAATTCGGCTGAGGGAATCGGCGATTGGAGAATCATGACAAAGGCGATGCGGCTAGCAACCCATCACTATTGAATTCCTGTTTCAACTGCCATCATGCTTAACGTAGTCTAAGGTCATACGGCCCTAGTTTCTGTCTACCCTTATGGGATAAAGACGAGATTATATGTATGTATGTACTGTCATAAAAATTTTAAGCGTATTCTGCGCTCTAAAGCAACCAGTTGATGTATGCGCTAAGATAACAAATAAGAGACATTGATTACTTCGTATGTAGATTCAAACCTATGTAGGGAACGAATATTATTACTCTAAGTGTACTAAGCAGTAAATACTTCATATTAAGATGTAACAGTATGAATGGTCAATAGCATAGAAAGAAACCGCATATCAGCTGCACATGAATAAAGGCTGCGACACACGCTCCTGTCCTGCGGTTTTAGTAAAAGTGCGACCACGTCGTTAAGTTGTTTGGTAATTATGGGTTTGGGTTTAAAGTTTCGTTGTTAATTTTCACAGGTTTAGTCAGTACATACCACAGAGTTTTGAAATGTTAACAAGAACTGGCATAGCGCACGAAAAACGTGTCACTAGTTTGGCTTGCAAGCCAACGTTTCACACAAAAAAAATGGGCGGGGAATTTGATTGCGTCATTTATTGCCACTGTAATTGGTCGATAATATTAGGTGGCTTTCTTGTAAACTACGTAATACATTTCTAATAAGGTGTGGTGTGGTTCACATGGGTTTACATGTATTAATTGAAGATAAGAAGAGAGAATACGCTGCCACACTGATCCTGGAACTAAATCCTTGTCAAAACATTTCTATTCGGATAATCTCTCTGTTCTGTGGTCAGTACACATTCTTAGACACAATAATATGAAAAGTTTATTTCAGTATTACAAATTATTCAGTTGATCAATGATAATTTTGAATCCTTTCCTGGAATTCATAACATCTAATTGCTTTTAAATAAAAGATAAAAAAGTGTGAAACACTCTTGGAGCGCCAGTTATTGATCACTTTTATTTTGTAATATCTGTTGTAATATTTTAAAAGTATTTAACCTACAGATTATTTGAAAACTCTTAGTGCTTACTCAACACAATAACGTTTATTTCAAACATTTTCTTGCCATTTATTTAAGCAGAAATTTATAAAAAACAATGAAAACGAACAATAGCGAGGTGAAGTGGGTCACTAAATCGAAGCCCTGTTTGGGGTCAAAGGTGGGTGCCCTGGGTCGCTAAGCGGTGTTAATTGAGCCCTAACTTGCCCCACTCATGTTTCTGATTCGGGTTTGTTTGGGTAAACAGTTATGTGCCATAATCGCTGTCGCGGTAGCTTTGACGTAACGTAACTTTGGAAAATTATTGGGTAGAACAGTAGTTTTTTTTTGAGTTATAAAGTTAATGAGTTTTTATAATTATTCGTTTTTATATGAAAATCCAATTATTTTCTTGTTTTTATCATGATGTCAATGCAAACCCTGTTTTTAGTGATACGTATATGTTTATTTAATGATAATTACCCTTAGATCATTACAGTAACCAAAATTTACGAACTTAGGGTGTTTCCCTTGTTTAGAGGTTCTCAATTTCATTGTTTTTTTTCGAAACGAAATCTGTGTGCATTTTAATGAAATTTTGACATTCCGAAACAACTTTATGCGTCAATTATAACATTATGTATCAATATGATCGTAAGAAAGCAGGAGGTACTTCAAATTAATTAGGATAAGGCATAAATAATACGAGGCACTTTGACTCCCAAAACTTTCTCTCTTCACGCGTTATTTATCTGACTTATTAAAAAAATGTATGTGTCTGTTTCAAAGTCAAAAGTTCAATGTCTAATACCAATATCATTCTTTTATTGGTTTTGTAAGCATACCATTACACTCTTACCATGGAATCCTGTTAAGTAACAATTGAGATAAATATGTAAGAAAATTTTACCCAAAAACAGATTTCAATTCGTCAACAGGGTTTAATTTTCGAAGCCAGCTTCTAAATGGGATTTTCATTTCCCATTTCAAAGCCATCTACGAAATCTAGCTATGAAATGGCACTAAGGGGTTTAATTTAGACTACCTCAAATTTGACGTGTGCCTTATAATTCATGACGTCGAAGAGGGATATGAGATTTTTTTTTGTGGTCATAACTATTTAACCTAAACGATGTTAATGAATAAATTCTCAGGAACAAAGGAATGGACATCAAATAAACAATGTAGCGTAAAAAAGAATATATAGACTTTAGATAGGTACGATCTTTCTCATATAATTTATTTAAACTTCGGATTTCTTAGGTAGGCACAATTTTCACGGCTTTTTTGTCGGGATTTTATGTCTATAAGTAAAAGTCATACAAATACAAATATCTTTATTGTCATACATTTCCTTTGTTGAAAACCACTTGATAAAATAACATAAGGCTTAGTTTTAGACATTAACAGTAACCCGTAAGTGCAAGTATCCATAATTTGAGCTCTATTTATTTGGTTAATGGAACAACGGCACAATCAGTGGGCGATAAAAAACTTTGTAGTGTTTTTATAGAGGATTCGGAAAATGTTGTGACTGTATCTCAACAGTGTAATGTAGGATAGACCACCAATATAGTGACTTTAAATATCTCGAATAGTCTTATAACGGGTGAATAACTCGTGCTTAGGAATTTTATAGCATTTTCTAAGAACATTCAAGGAATTGATGAGACTTTTCTTGTGCAAGTTAATTTGATAACAGTCGTCAATTTTAATTGAATTGTTTGTTATTTAATTACGGAAATAAATAGATCTTTACTTTAATAGGAATTAAGTTAATTGGAAATAAGTAAAAGTTATTCCATTATTAAAACCAAAGTGAAGAAGGTTATACTTTCATATAACGACATGCTTACATAATGGGAATCGACGAAATATAGTTTTTCGTCGATTTCCCATTAGGTATGTCTTGTAGTCTTTACTTTCCAAATTTTGTGCTTTTTCGAGTATTTGTACATAATGATCGCGGATTATTATTAGCTAAGTGTTTGTGAACAAGCGTGAGTGTTAAAAAGTGGTACAGTTTTCAATCTTTGTTACTAAAATCTTTAAGATAATTGCTGGAAAGAGTTCTTACACCACCACTTAGCCCTCTGACTGACTAAGTTTTGGCATTAAAAAAAGGAAACAGTGAAATATATATTTTTTTAAGCCTTAAGGCTTATAAAAATACACCCAGTAATTAAAACTGATGTAAATTCATATTAAAGTGTTAATAAAAGCTAACAGTTACTAGCAATTAAAATCATTACCAATTTGCTAAATATGCTACATACCTACTTCATTTGAATCAACTAGTTGCGAACTATGTCTACTTATTTCAAGTATGTCGATCGTAAAATTCAACGAAGCGAATATTTTAATTTATATCTTCTTCATGCCATTTGCCTAAGGGAATACATTTAAATAAACTCCAAAGTTTATTATTGCTGATAGATATATGTGTAATAAAAAGAATATCAATATGGTTAAGCATTCGATGATAAATGAACGTTAAAAATTATTAAACAGGTTACATTTGAATGTGGTATATATTATGTAATAAAGCCACGAGATTTTTTCACTTTATTTAAGTACATCTTGGTGACAATAGAACTTTAACTCAACGCGACAACGCACAACAAACGATAGCCCATCTTTTGCGCGCCTAATGCTTGACTGCAAACTTAATTAAATAAAATGATAATCCTGTATTTTGTAGACATTACATAGTAAATAGCTAAAATAAAAAAATAAATATAAAGATAGGAGCTATGTATTTTATTACAAGGCTGGTACTATAGATTAAAAAAAAAATTGCCTCGCCGTGCGCGATTCGAATTTCTTTGGCTGGTACAGAATCCTTGAAGTAAGAGAAGATGATTCGCATTCTATCGATTTCAAATTAGCAGATATTATAGTCATTTGTTTTCAGTTAGCAACTTAGGTCATACATCCCTGAAGAAATCAATCTATTGTCGATATCGACATTAATGTCGGCCTAACAATTGAACGATAAACGTTCTGCGATGGAAATAAAAAATCGTTATTATTCTCCACATCCTTTGTACTGACAATACATATTCATCAGTTTCCCTGCCTATATTTATATACTGAGTACCGACATAAGAATACAATATTAAAGCACATTAAGTTAATAACTTTAGACTTTTTTTTTATGAAATTACTAGATGAAGCAGTAAAACAAATTTTATAAAATAAATTATTTGTATGATCTAAGTACCTATGTTAGTTTTGTCGGATATATAAATTATTATTTTTACATATAATATAGATTTACATATATGTAATATGCAAATATTTAAACACAGGAATACAATTAACTACAGTGATGACATATTATACTAGGTGACTTACGAACTAAATATTTCAATGTGTACAGTACGTATAACATTAAATTTAAAAAAACCCACGACGGTTTTTTTTTAGTGGTGACGGTCGACTGATTTCCCTTAGTCCCATTACCCCCCACATATTATTTGCAGGCATTAGGTATTTTCCCCACTTACACCCTTTGTAAAAGCTCAACCGATTTTCGTCAAACATATTATTTTGTAATGTGCACATGATGCGCTTTCATTTGAGACCCCACTCAAGTATATTTGCAGACTCGGTTGTTCTTCCCCACAACTTCTAAACGGCTCAATCGATTTTAATCAAACATGTCTAAGAACACTCACTCGCCCGTAGGTCACCTTTAATACGAAAAAATCTAAATTGAAATCGCTTCATCCGTTCGGGAGCTATGATGCCAGATAGACAGACAGACACGTCAAACTTATAACACCCCTCTTTTTGCGTCGGGGGTTAAAAACTCGACTAGTTTCTATAGTGTCAAATAATCATTTTGACCTCCCATACCCAAAGCTTGCGGGATTTATTTACCTGCATTTTACTGAAAATTTTTTAGAAAGTATCGATTTTGATGTACTGAATATTAAAAAATATAAAAATATTAAAAAGTCACCCTGTATAAGTAAAAGAGCACCCTGGAAGCAATATGTTAGATACTTCTCACCATGTTCGACTTTTAAAGTCATGGATGCGCATAGAGTCCAGTCTGCCAAAGGCAACACGCACGGTCATACGGCTACGCGCATGCCCGCGGGAATGCCCTTCTAAGGTGCGCGCCGGATTTGAATAATTTTGAGTTTGAAAAAGGAACTAATTTACTTTTTTTTCTTGCGTGACTGTGAAGAAGTAGATTAAATAGCGTATTTAAGATATTTATATTGTGTTTTGTGTTTTTGGGTTGTTATAAAAGTTATTTAGGTAGGTACATTTTATACCTAGTTTTTAGTATGTTGGATATTAATTTTTATTTTTTGGATTTGTTTGTTTTGATGTAAAAGACTTAGATGTTGTACTACTTAATACTTAAAGCTAATGGACAAAATTATTAATCAGTGTTGCAGCATCGATTTTCGATATTGTTCAATTTTAATTTCGAGATAGTGACAATACCAAGCAATAGTCATTCGTTATCACCATCATTATCTAACATTTTCCCGATTACTTTTACTTCTGTCCAACAATGGGGGGATTTCACCAAAATTAAGCATTTCCTAGGAGAGTCGTAGTTAAGCAGGCAACCTGCCTGCAATTAAATAATGCGAATCTTATATTTGTGAAACCACTTAAGTACTACCTAATAAATTGGGAAATTAAGTTATCACAAATAATCAGATAGTACATACTCGTATAACCGGAAAAACGTTTCGATGATGATGCTTTTGTGTAACTAGATGTACCTAAGTGTCATATTAACATTACCAAGTTATTTAATGTCTCGTTGTTTGCTAGAACTATAACAGGTTAGCTTTAACACACTGACACAGTACCGTGTTGTAATAGTTTGGTAACTGCTATCCGCATATTTACTTTTTATATTGACTTTGCCAAGATAATGCTATGTTCGTGCGGAGAAAGATTTTAGAGAAATAGAACGTACTCAGGTGTTTTTATGTGACTCGTGATGTGTCAATATTGTCGAATATTGTATTCCAGTAAAAAAAATGTCAAACTATATACCGACAATGTGAAATGGCACTTTTGAGGTAAAATTGCTAAGATGATTTATTAACCAACCTGTTCCAAATTAAAATCTCCATCCTAGCGTGTATTCGGCTTCATCCACAGCCACAGCAGCTTCGGAGCCCAGTGTCTGCTTTCCTACTTTTTGTAGGTAATCCATTTCGCCCGGTCTTGGCATTATTTATTTCAAATTTTAATAAATGTCATCCAAATTCTAGTCATTTTTCCTTTGACTACATTTATGTAGATAAGACAATTATCTTTTTTATTAAAATATTAAGACTACGTTAACCCGTTAGGTATTGCTTTATGAAATTGTTAAAATTAAATAGATAGATTATATTGTTTACACGTAGAATGGGGATTCTACGTGTAAACAATATAATCTATCTATTTAATTAATAATAAATAAGGGGTTATTTAGCACTCAAAGATATGAAAAAGCTGTAATTTTTCAAACGTCTCTTTTTTCAATATTAAACTCCGTGGTCCAGTGGTTAAGGCGTTTGTCTGTAGACCCAGGAGTTCTATTCCCACGGAAAGCATACTTTGTTTAGTTGTTTCCAGTTTGGTTAGAACATTGCAGGCGTGAATCACCTGATTGTCTGATAATAAAGTGCTTCGGAAGAAACGTTAAGCCGTTGGAACCAAACCAGAGACCGAGATGCGGTTCCGAAGAACTCTGACACCAGGGTGTGCATGGTCGATTGACAACACCTACACAAAATGATGATGATGATGTCAAAGAGTCAGTAGAAAAAGTGGAAAGGAGGCTGGATGCCGCAACAAGTGAGAGTACACAAATTAAGCCCTGTTACACTATAATTTGTAAAAACTGTGTAGGTACAACACATTCCGTAGTCGAATGAGTCAGTATTTCTCACGTTCGCCATGTTTGCTTGCCATCTTAGTGGTTCCGTTTTCCAGTTTCCGAATTAGAGTTCATTTGAGGCATATGAACTGCTCTTAATCCAGTTCGGAAAGATGAAAATTGGTATTTAGATTTCTTTGGGCGTTTTATGGTTATTTTTTTATGTTTTGAGCTCACGTTGCCTTGTTTCAGAGATATCGTTTGAAATAAAGAAAGTTTGTTTATTGGCTATGGTTGTGTAAATTAAATTTTAAGCTTTTGCTTGTCCTCATGTGATACTCCAAAAATACTCTATGTTCGTCTTCTAGTGAAAAAGTACAAGAATATGAATGAAAGAAATAACTTATATAAAGGTCCTTTTAGATGACGGACGTATTACTTTTTTTATTAATTGTTTATAAATTGTATACGAAATAAAATTAAATATTATTACGAGTATTTAAGCTTTTTATTTTCAGTCGCAACATGAACTCTACATTAAGATTGTATAATTCCCCTAATGATGTAGACTAATTAAATATGGAATTCGATAAATCTTAAATAAATAAAAACCAACAAAGTATTCATACATTATACATATTATATTACGTATATACGTATATCAATACATCTGTATATCCTTTATTTAACTAACTAATAAATTAGAATAATTAATATAACAAGAAAACTTGTTTCAGATGGTACTCATGGAGCTCATTTTAGTGGATTTTGTAAAAATCTGATCACACAAAATGGTTATTCGTGGAGTGACATAATAAAAACTATAATTAAATTACCTACAAAACAATGATGCAAGATTTTAATTGACAATAAAATGGACAACTGCCAATTCAAGAAGAAAGTAAGGTCACAGTGACGAAAAATGGAGAAGAAGAAGCATATATCTCTGCAAAATATTGTTTGGTAAGTGTTGGCACTGATTCACACTTTTATTTATTAGCTTCATCTGTATTGTCAATCGTAATGGAATTTTCGGATGTTTCGGAAATTTGCCTATGTAGTCACTATTGTAGTTATCAGGAGTGCTATTTTTAAGATGTATGAATCATTCAAAATCAGTGAATAGAATGATTATCCTTCGATTTCTAATGACCCATAGACTTTTTTTAAGACGAATTTGTTCCTTAATTGAATAGGTACATTTTTATAATAGGTTTTATTATTTTAATAGGCGAAATATAATTTAAGTAGAAATTAATAAAGTAGGTACCTCAGCTTGGTATATAAAGTGCAGTTGTATAGGTAAGAAGAGAGTAAGATTTATTTGTGTATAGAGATGTTAAATAAAATGATACACTTTTAAAATATTAGGCAGTTATTACATTTATGGTTTTAAAATTGAGAAATTGCTAGAGCGTGTGCTCAGTTGTACAATATGCATAATAAAAACCATTTTAAATAAGACAAACTGCCGTGTTAGTTAACAAAAATGTATGCCAGGCTCTGATTACTTTGATTGAGACAATTTTATGCGTACAACAGAATGACAACATCCGCATATACCAGCCCGCTTTGTATGGACTTAATTATTTTATTACGAATTTATCTAGCGTAAGGGTGATAGACTTATAAAGAACATAAACTTTTTACTTTTAATTCTTAGTTATATATACTTACACATATTGATAACTAATAGAAGAATTATGTCATTTAATAGTATAATTAATTTTGTATTTTAACATTACATTGAATTAAATTTAGTTTAATTTTCTGATTAGTACTTGATTGATTGAAAAATTAATAGTTTACATATTGATGAATATAAAATTAAGAAGGCTATGAGAGACCGCACCCGTATGTTTGATTAGCAAAACTTAAGAAATACTATGTACACTTTACGAATGTTCTTGGTGAATATGTACCCTTTTCAATTTTAATTTCTTTGTACAACATGTATTTAAATATGCAGTGAAAGTATTTCCTATAACATGCGTACAATAACTCAATAAGTAATAAATCACATAGTTACTTTACGATGTACCTATTTGAATGGCGGTACTATCTCATTTTGATGTTTTACAGTAGATGGCATTGTCAGACATTTTGTATGAGCAGTTACAAGTAGCGACAATCGCTCGGACTTTCTGTTTAAAGTTATCAGTGGAACTGACATTACCTACCAAATTCTATGATAAAATTAAAATCTCTACGCAAAAGAAATAAATCTGTTAGTTTATTATTGTCAATATTTTTTTTTTTATTTTTTTTTTTAAGAAATATATTAAGTTTAATTATTTATGTTGATTTGGAAATACATATGAACTAAATATATAAAGCAAACTTTAACAAAATAAATGAAACAATTCAAATTTTATTCTTTAAAATTTCATAAATATATACAATTTGTGTTTTGGAATGTGAAATAGTAAATTTAATTATGAGTTTGTTGATTTATGATATTATTACAGCGAATGTGTGTCCTGAAAGAAGAACAAGGCTTCATTCGTATATAACTGATATTATTACATACATTACCTATGCTGCGTTGGTCTATTTTTTCAATCATTACCTGTGATTTAATTGTAATAACTGTATCACATTTCAAGCAAAAATATTATTCCGTTTGCCAACATACTTATTTTCTGTGAAGATATATAGTCAAACAACAAACTGTAATTTTGTTACTTAAATGTTATTTTCTTGACATGTTGATGTTAGTATTCGAAAATGACATAGGTATAGGACGCTGTATACATTTGCACAGATTGCATAAGTATTAAGTATTAGTTGTTTTGTGTATTATCCAACAGCTCGGTAACATAACCTCTTCATTTCCCTCACATTGTTATTTTCTCTTTCGGTTTTACTACATACTTATTTCCTCTGGCTTTTACAGTTTCGGCGAATTTATTTGTTTCATACCTACTATTTTCAAAGTATATATACTCAACTTGGAAGAAATTAAGTTTGTAGTTTGTAAATATGCGCTATTGTAATAATGCGCTTGATTTTTGATTTCCGATATCTATGTAACTTAAAGACATATTAAATTGAATTAAAAGTAATTTAATTACTTATTTCATTAATCAAAAAATGAACTCATGTAGTCTGAAGTAAGGTCAATGCATAAACATGTCTTACCATTTTTACTTTATGTGTTTTTTTTAGAGAAAGTTAATAGAGCTTAAACTCTTATAAAAGTTTTTAAATAAAAAAAGTAAATCTCCTAAGGCAATTATTTGTTGTTGTAACCAAGTAGATTTAACCTCATTAAACCTGGCCGACTTAATTAAAAATAGAAAAAAGAAAATAAAAAGAGCGCGCTTCGAAATTTGAATAACAGCAAAATTTGAATCTCAAACGCGGACACGTGGACTGACAAGGTACACAATGAACTAATTGCATACACAATGTCGGCTACAGAAACATTTGTCCACAATAAATATTTTTGTGTGAACTCAAACGGTAAACCTTTTTCTCATGACTACTTGAAGCTCCTCATGGAAATGTAAACAGAAATTACGTGCTCCATTCACCGCAGAGGACTGAGTCAGGATTCAAAAAATAAGGTCAAGTGTGAGTTCTGTTATCCTCTCGTCCTGGCTAGAGATTATGATTAAGCCGTAACGGTTTCTTACTAAACACAAAAGTTTTTACTTTTTTACAAATTTACTGTTGTGCTACAAGTATTCAAGCTTCCAAGCGCGGCTTATAGCAATAATTATAGCACTGCAGTTCCCAAATTACGCAATTACTTTTTTATTTGTTAATTTTAATTTTTTGCAGATGATGCGTCATAAGGCATTTGACATGTATTAAATCTATAATTAACATTTAGAATACGGGTGTGTCATCCCAAATAAATAAAATTAAGAACCATACATACCAAATTAAACCAAACTATCGTAACTAACTATTAACAAAATATGCAAAGTAATAAAAATTTAAACGATACAAAATAAGAAATAGTAAAACCAATCCTTAATTATGGAAAAAATTTCATAGGTGTAATATTTAAAAAGCTGGTTTCTCTAGAAAGTAATTTCGCTACCGCCACTATTAGCATTCCCAAGGTTTGCCGATAACTGTACCTGGCAATGTTAAATTGTAACTATTCATTTTGCATTGATAGGGTAATTGTACGACGGCTATGTTTGCGGAACATATATTTTGTTTGATGTCTTATTTATATTTAACGAACAGCCGATTGAGTTATTTTGCATGGAAACTTGCATTATGCAGGCTTGTCTCGATCGTAATGCTAATTTAACCATTTGCTTATGTATTTCATATTTCAATATCAGTGATTTTTCAAAACTCTTCAGATTATTTTAGAATTTGGTTGACTAGTGAAAATCGTTATATTATATAAGAATTTGATTAAAAAAATAGGCATAGCATATCTTATTTATATAGATATGATATAAATTGATGAAAAGGTCATATAGTTTTTTTGTACGTAAGTATTGCCTTTTCCAAAATTGCTTTGCCAATTTACTCGTAGAAATGAATTCAAATATAATCTCTAGTGTCAGTCTCAAAATTTAACGGCAATACCCAGTTAGTAAAACATACCCAGAATATCGCGTTGGCAATGCTGCGGGCAAGAGTTAGTATATTTATATGTATATTATGTGGTCGACATTTAAACGAGTCAATCTAAACTAAACGCCTTGGGCTAAGTTAGAGACGATACAATGTGTCTCACTTCATGCAGTTTATTTTCAAATGTCGACGCCGATATTTCCTTTTTCGTCTCGGTAAATAGGGTTGGTAAATTATTATTTTTAGTTTTATGTTTAAAAGAAATGTTAATTGGCAAATCAGAATTTAACAATTTTCTTGTTTATATTATATCACATAAAAGATCATTATTAAATATTCACATAAGAATAAAAAAGAAAGAAAGTGAAAAAGTTTTATAGTGCAATTTATTGATCTATAGTTTATTTTAATGATCAATTTGTTAGTTGTATTAATTTTGTTCTGAAAAACCAATAAACTGACTTTTTCTAAATTATTCTATTGCCTAAGTAATAATGACATTATCCAGATACAGTCTGTAAAATTCAGCTTGAAATCTATGACAGCTGTCGATTCTATCTTTTTAAATAGAAGAAAGCTAACTATCTAAAATCTAACTAAATACAAAACATTAATTGAGATACACTATGTATAACCACACATTCAAATTTTTTTAAGAATCAACTTGAAATTTACGATGAGTATGAAGTGACAACCCTAATTTCGATTTATTTGATGCCACAGGCACTACCTATGTTAATCCAATTAAGTTATCTACATGTTTATTTTCGGTTAAGTACCCAACTTGACCATTAATAAATCTCTACACGTGTTTAGCATTTTTTCTTGTTGATTATGAATTGAATTATGTATAATATGCTAAGCTGTAGCGAAGGTGTTATGGTACTGATCTGCGAAACCGTACGCGATTAGGTATTAGTTTTATATTTTAAAAACCTGATTCGATTTCAATAGAAAGTACACGACCCTATTGTGGATTCGAAACTAAAAGCTTTGCTATATGCTGAATTAATGTAAGTATAAAATATTAAAACCTGATAAATAAAGGTAAATCTTGCATTGCTAGTGACATGGAAAGTGACAATCATCAAACCAATTGGGTCTCTGCTACGAAAGTTCAGAAAAGAGTAAAAGTCAAGCATGCTCTTTGAATAAAGGCAATTACGGTGTTTAGTCGCCTTAAAAATTTCCACTCAGTTCTGTGAACAACCATTGAATAACATACTTATTTTAAGCATGTTCTCTTTTCTAAAATAAAAAATAATATTAGTAGTAATCATTAAAATATTTTTATATATTCCAACTATGGGATATAAATACCAATTTTCAAAACTGGAAATTCCTGCTTTGAAAATTATAATACTCCGGTAGATAATGTATTGGATTTCAATCAAGAATATTATTCGATATTTTCCGTATATTACTATAAGGTTGTATTATATTACTATGATTTGTGCAAGGGCATACTACAACCATATAAATCATGCGTATTCCAATCTGTAACCCATAAAATTAGCCTAGCAAACTACGTCATTCCCATATTCTCATAGGAACATATGAGTTTGTCATAAAAATAACGGCGATGAGCACTTAATACAGCACTTAAGACGTCATTAATACGTCTCTCGGTCGTTAATGCAGAGTGCAGCGGTTGCACTGTCCGAAATGTTCCTTAAAAACGCCTAATGGAGTTGCATTGCGCAACGTGTGAACTGCGTGGGCGCATGTGTAGTTAGGGTTATCAACAAATCGAAAATATGAAATACTCAATTCTTGAAAAATTTTCACCAGTAACGGAACCGCAAACGTAACACTGTTATTGCACGCCCATAGGCTGTGCAAATAGCTACTCATAACGTTAGGCCATAGACCGCTAAGCGTGATTTTTTACAAAGTTGAATTGATCCATTGATCACAGAAGGGAAAATCTTTTTCTAAACATATTTTCTATTAATTTGAAGAAATGGCTTCAATCATATCAGCTAATTTATACTTTTTTTTCACACACTGATTGCCTTTATAGTTGATCGAAAAAGAGAAAAGCCTCGTTAAGTAACATTATTTTCTAAACACATTTTCTATTAATTTAAAGATATTGCTTCAATAAATCATATCCGCCAGTTAATACTTCCGCACACCAACACCTTACTCAATTTATCTGAACGAAATTAAGATACCGAGATTCTTGTAGTTGGCAATGAATCGTGTCGTTGGAACCAGTACTGCTGGCTTAATAACCAACCAACCCCTTGCTGGGACCTACTAGATTACACCTTATAATAAATTGCACTTTGGAACCAGATATTAACTAGATATTAACTATTATAAGGCGCGTGATTGAAACAAATGTTGTATCGCTTTTTAAAAACAGGTCAGTGAAATGTTATGGGTTTAAAAAATATTACAATAAAATACTTGGCTAAATGCTAAATATGAATACGGCTGTTTGCTGTTTGGTACTCTGAGTGACATAAATGTAATTTAACTTTAATTTTAAAGTATTCATTGACCGTTTATATGTTATTATAAGCTTGACATGGTTCAATATTGCAGATAAACACGATGTACTTAACTCCTATACAAATAAATATCGTACAACAAAAACAAAAAACGAAATTTTAATAGGTAGTCATTTTAAAATTTTTCTTTTTATGCAATATACAATTTTTTATATAAACGGACAAGGTTGAACTTTATTATAGAAATCTAAGAACAATGGTATTCATATTATTCATCTACTTTTTTTGATGCCAACCCTAATACTGACACGGCTAAGTACAAATTAAGAAAGTGAAGTAAATTGAATAGACAAAGTGAACGTATGTCACACCGTCTCATCCCGGCTTTCCGATAAACTTTACTTGTTAACCATAGTTCAGACTATAGTTCAACTTGTTAGCTCATTACCTTGTTCGTGAGCCCGCCATCGGAAGACAACTATTCCCAAACTTAAAACGAGATCAGATTAACAGTAATCAAACTGAGAACTTGTTATTTACTTTTTTGGTAATAACCAAGTTTGGGGACCATTTATTCATAAAGTCTTAACGTATTACTAGCATTTAATAGAGTTTTGATCCCGTAAGAACTTTGAAATGAGTTTTTTTATACTTTTTTATTTACAGGTATATCGTTTTTATAAACATGCCATTTCAACATAATAATAAATCCAATATAGTACATTATGCATTTATAATTGCTAGGATATGAATATTATATAATTATGTAGTTCCAGATCATTCCCGCTACATCCTAACTTTGTATTTAATTTCAGCTGATTCCATTTACCACTTATACTTACATCCATACTTACTTCGCTGGCTCAGTGTTCCGCAGTTGATTATCTCTGAAAGTGGTTGATCTCCGAAACCAGAGACCGCCACCGTTTCTCTAACCTCTTTCTGTCAATCTAGTTAACTTATAGTATGAAAAAATATACTCGCGATTTTTTGAAAAATTATAAATTAAAACCAAATTAACATTAATTTCATTTTCCAATTCAATAACGAAAAAGTCCCACGGTCCCCAGTTTGAGAAGCACTGGTGTGATGTTTACTGACAAATTGTTTGCAGACGTAGTTGATAATTGCACCGATTTAAGGCCCTTTGGAACATGCTATTAAAGTGTCGGATTGCCTTAGAATTTTATTTATCTTCTGCTTAGCTTCACTTCCAGCCTCTACAAGTATATTCATTGTTAGTTTGAAAATATTTTCAAAGAAGAACAAACATAGTTCTAAAATGTTGTACTTGAGTATTTTGTCATATAGTTCTTATCGGCAAACATATAATAAATTTTTATTTATTTCTATAATGTAATCTATCATAATTAGACCGAACTTTAGACTTTTTACTTAAGTAATTATAAAATAATGGCGTTAGAATCAGAGATGTGTGTAAACAGAAATAAATTTTTTTTCAAACTATGTTTTGATTTTCAGGGCTATAACATTGATTCACATCGTGATGCATACGGAGGCGACCAACGATACCATCGTCGAACAGGTAATTTACCTATTTTTTAAATACGATTTAGAGATTATATATAGCACAACATTTTTATGATTTTGTATTTTGCAATTTGGAACTTTAGAACTATACATATGTATTACAAAAACAGTAACAACTTTCGTTCAGGTAGTAAACGTTCTTTAAGTACTATTCACTTTTTACAGACTGTGGTGGACTCTTCGAATAGTGCATTTGCTTGGAGTTCCTGGGGCTCTTGGAGTCCATGCTCCCGAAGCTGTGGTGGTGGAGTGGCTATCCAGGAGAGGCAGTGTTTACCCAGGTACACGTCATTTTAATCATTGAACTTATATAATTGTCGTCGTAATGTTTTAAAAATAAAAATTATGTTATTACTAGTATATTGCTATTAATATTTAATCTGGAAATAATTTGTATTATATGTTTCCAGATTATACGTATAGACGTTCTATAGAGATTTAACAATTTTACTTTTATTTCAAGTAAGTACCTAATTTGCTAATGGCGTACTTTTCAAGTTCAAAGGCAACAGATTCTAAAACCGCCATGCTTCGAGGCAATATCATCAGTTAATACCTTGTAATAAGTAGTATATAAAAGCAAAAATTGTAAACATCGACCATTTACACGCCCATTAAAGTAATTCGCTTGGGGCCTCGTTTACACGTAACGATTTTTAGATAGCTTGTAAAATTTAATCATATTTGTAATTGGTTACCGGACACAGGATGACCCGAGAGCTAGATAAATGCGCATATGTAATAAATATTAATAATGATATTTTGGTAAGAAACTTATTATTGATTGATAACTTAATAAACTTAGTAGAGCTTCCATGTTTATATGCGTCATTTCAGAAAATAAAGTCGGTAAATAGATATTTTATATATTTCTGAAGGTTAGCCTAGAAACAAAATTAGTAAAATACTAATAAAAAGATGTTATGTAAGGACTAACATAGAGTTCGTGGGTTCCAAACAATTTATTTAAACAATTTATTTTATATATTTTTTTATTATACCAAAAATCATTTAATTATCGATCCTAGTTTCGTTTAATAGTAAATAATCAAAGGTTGAAAATTTGAAATATATTTAAGAACAGTATAAAGTCGACTTTATTTTCAATCGAAACGATTTCCAATAAAAATAAAATTGACCGTTTTCGCTAAGTGTAAAGCGTGCCTGGCAGGTTAAAGGCTAAGCATGCCCTTCCGACCTACGGTTTTTATCGGATAAATGAAGCCAAAAGCGACTCTACAGCGTAACAAGCTGTTATTGTACTAAACACTGATTGCTTGCACTGTGGCTTGTAGTGACTGACGTACATCACCGTCGTTTAATGAACCCCCGATCACGATACAAGCCTAACTTTTTGTCTAGCATGTCCGCTAATGAGGGAATTTTAGATTTACAATGGGCTTTAGAAAGATTTGTTCGAAATTCTTCATATTTGTAGTTGCATAAGTGCAGCTTAGTTGCATGTTCTTATTATGAACATTCTTTGAATTTATTTAAGCTGTGATTAGTGATTACTCTCATATATAGGAAGTAGAAGTGCATAATTGTTCGTACCTATTGCTGTGTATTTAAAAACTGATGGAATAAGCCGTTCTTAAATAATTTTAAATTTTAATTTCTTGTTTGTATTTCGAAGGAAATTTAATTTGCGTCTAGCCAGTTTTCTTTGATCTAGCTCTGTTCGCGTTTTGTTCATGCTTAACAATATATATTTTATTTGAATTATCCAATAAGTCCTGGGTCCTGTTTCACAAATAAACCCTTAACAAAGAGTCGACAGACCGTTACAATCATCTAACTGATGTTTAAAACGTACATTTAATTTTATTCTTAAACTTTGATATAATAGGAATAAGTCTTGAAATCGAATGTATTTTACATTAGAATTCAATTTTCGGACGTGATTGAATAAATGTTCTAGAGATACGGATAATGCTCAAAGGATTATATGGCCAGATATGAAGCGCTGTTATTTAGATAAGTAGGTAATCAAAATACCGTCGCTCTTAATTAAGCGTGGTGCCGCTGGCTAGCACAGGACTACGATATGCCTGTATCTTGATCATTCTTCATGTAGAGAATGAAACAATCGAAAACTCCGTGGCGTAATGGTTAACATGCCTGACCGCTACTCAGGAGGTCCCGGGTTCGATCCCCGGTCAGGTCAAGATGAAAAATGATCTTTTTCTGATTGACCTGGGTCTTGGATGTTTATCTATATATGTATTTGTTATTTGTAATAAATTATAGAATCGTCGAGTTAGTATCCCATAACACAAGTCTCGAATTTACTTTGGGGCTAACTCAGTCTGTTTGATTTGTCCCTATATATTTATTATTTATTATTATTATTTTTTATATAAAAAGTACTTTTTAAAAAATAAAAATAAAAAGTCTTATTTTCGTAATGCTATCGAGATATACTCGTGAAAAATAAGGAAGAACAAGTGCATACGGGTTTACTGTAGCCAATTAGAGTGTGTGTTGCCACTTATATAAAATTATGTTGTTATAAATTGTGTTGCCAACAACCTACGTTCATGATACTTTGAGTTTTACTTGCGCATTGCTAACTCGTGGCATGTTTAGCCGGTTCCCAGTGAGACCCCGTCATTTCTCTACCACTCTCTCCCTTCAAACCGAAACTATGCAGTAGTGCTTGCATTGGTGGCAGAAATAGGCGAGAGTGAGGTATCCAAGCTGACGATTTTTGTACAAAGTCCTTCCTTTGGTAAAGCGATTAAAAATATTTATAATTTTACCTATAGGAGGCGGATATTGTAATGATTGTATCATTGAAATTCTATCGGGATCATGAATTATAATTGCGTTACATATTGCCTATGAAAAAAAAACATGCGTAGAGCTTTCGTTCCGAATTAACCTTTGCGGTTTAGCCTTATTTAATAAGTATGTGCCTGTATGAAATAAATACCTCCATTAAAAGCGTGAAGCCACGGTGTCCTGCTGATAGTCAGCCGTAAAACATTCCCGACAAATTAGGATGGGCGTCATTTGTCATGACTCTCATACACGTGTAGTGTACTTTTCATTAGTAGGGTTATAAAGAAAGAATGATATATCGCACGTTGTAGGGACATGGTAATTCGAATGTATTTATGACTTAGGATGTGTCACAGTATAACAAGTTATTTGGGGAAAAAAATGAACCGATGCCTCACTTTGTCAAAAGTAATTGTTCAGTTTTCTCAACATTTTAAAGTTTCGTATTCGTTTTAAATATTTATTCAACATAAGTATTTTCAGAGTATTTTCTAGTATGGATAATAATATAGAAAAGTCATGTTTTAGTAATCTTTTTATTGATATTAAATAATTAAGGTCAGCAACGTGCCCGTGATTCTCCTGGTGCAGATGTCTATGGTCTTATAAAATACTGGACACCGATTTTCATCAGGTGCACATTTGTTTTCCTACTCACATAAATTCTATAAAATAAATTAAAATAAATATGTAGAGCCACAAAGTCAGTTCGAACAATAAAATAATATACTTATATAATACTAGCTGTTCCCCGCGGCTCCGCCCGCGTGGGACTCGGTTATATCGCGCCCAAAAGTAGCCTATGTTTGACCTCAGGTCGTTAACTACATCCCTACCAATTTTCATCACAATCGGTCCATCCGTTTAGCCGTGAAGAGGTGACAGACAGACAGACAGACAGACAGACAGACAGACAGACAGACTTTCGCATTTATAATATTAGTATGGATAATAGTAATAAAAAAATCAATATATTAAAAAAATATTTTGGATTCAATAAGGACAAAAAATAAACTCATAATGCTGATACCTTTTTCATATAATTTAAATCATGCTGATTCAAATAAACGGTCATCGAAATGTGACACAAAAGCCCTAAGTAGATGCCTGCAACATTTTATAACCTTACACATCAAAATTAAACAATTTTATCATTAGATAGATCTATAAATTGATGGTAAACATTTTCCGTATTAGATCGTTCCGTTAATTAATTTTCCATTTAGACCCGGCGCCAAAGGCTGGCAATGCCCACTTATCTCAGAGCATAGGCATCAAGCGGAACCAGTGGAACTAATCATTACGGGAACATGAATATTCAACTCGGGTTTATATTAAATGAATGTCGAGCCCTGCGATTACTATGGGTTCATTAGACAATTTGATGTATTTTAGTTATCTTAGTACGTACTGGTCCTAATTAGTTTTTTAAAACTAAACAAATAGCAAAAACGTCATATCAAACATGTCTTTCTAGGAAAAAGCCATTGACTACGACTCTTTCGCTTCCTCCACACTCACTCTCGTGTAATCTCACGTCAAAATAAAACTGGTAATTTTTTTGCGATGAAAAAACCTTCTGTTATTCGTAATGGTTGACTTTTAGTGTTCCTAGCATTGTATATGTATTTGTAATTAAAAATAAAACAAAAAGTTTTAATTATTTGATAAATTAGAAGAATAAGTAAGTTTTAAATATTTTTATGTAATATTCGCTTTAGAATAAATAATTAGTGGATAAAAATTAATTAGTTGAGAGCTTATATGAGGACTAAAGTCCTTATAAAAGCTTTCGATTATACATTAAAGTAAGGGCTAGTAGCCTCTACAAAACATTTCCTCGCAGCATCCACACCACAATAATTATATAAACCGGCTCTATAAAATATCACGAAATTAGTTTAACGCGTTTAAAGCTATTTGTTACTTTGATTTCATTACGAGGACCTTTTGTGTTACACCGCCCTGTTTCTTTTTGTTTTTGGGGCAATTTGTGTTAAGTAAAGTGGAGATTAATTGATTAATTAAAAGTTCCTCACTAATCTTACCGGTTGAATTCTTAGCTATTATTTTCAGTCAGCTAAACCCAATAACTTATTCATTTTATTGTCTGACACCAAATTAGGTAGATTGATCTTGCAGCCCACTGATTAGGTAAAAAAAGGTTCTAAAGACAGTTTTATTTCTAGCATTTTTTTGTGTAGATGACATATCACAGTATTGGTCATGGATCAACGCGGATTTTGCCAGTTAAAACTGATCATTGTAAAAATTATTGTATTAGCTAAATGTCAAAGAGCAAAAAGCATTAACTTCTGATTTAGCAAAATCCGAATATTCCGATGTATAATTTTTATTCCTTCGAATATATAAACCGAGATCTCAGTCAAACTTGGTTGCACAATTTACATTTACGCACATGAAGCTTAACTGTAACTATAAAAACTCGAAAATTTGAACACCGATTTAGCTCAAGACCGAGCAACGTGGAAAAGACGGACAAGGAAGGCCGACCCCAAGTAAATGGGATAAGGTCCTAATAGTGAAGAAGAAGCAAAGCTGTAAAAATATAGCATTTTTGTTTGTTTTAGAACAAGAGCTCCAGCGTCAAATATAACGGCTGCCGCACCAGAACCAGTTGTAAGGGTAACCAGACAGACTACAGGGGACTGCTTGGGCGTCGCAAAGAGATACCACGAGTGTAATACTGCTGTAAGGATATATTCACATCAATAGTTGAGGGGTTTGGTTTTATGATGGCGGGTTCGAAAGATCTACTATATTTTTTATTTTTATGCGAAGTAAAAATCTTTTAATTAATAACTTTTTCTTAGGTCTTTTTTATTCAAAATTCAAGGCCTTTCCGTGGCATTTTAAGTCACAAAACTTAGCTGCTCGGAGTAAAATCATCGTTTATCTTTATATTTATCAACCGGACACATGCAAAGATGATAGATGGACCCAGATTGAGCTTGAGTCGAAATAAGTTTAGCAACAAAATGAATTGCTATGTAATATGTTATGTATTTATTTATTTGACTAATGTACACTCAAATACAAACATAGGAAACTTAAGATACATAAATACCTTTATATATGTATGGCGATCGACATGCAGTCGCATCCCTATAGCTGAAATGGTAAAACGATAATTTATTCACCTTATCTCCTTATATTGTTACTTATTACGCCTGTTGGAAGTGTATGCTTGCATTTATTTCTATTTGCAGCCTTGCACTGGCGGCATCAGGGATTTGAGAGCTGAGCAGTGCGCTTCATACGACAGGCGACCATTTCGAGGGAGATTTTACAACTGGGTTCCGTATATAGATGGTCAGTATTTTAGAATTTTGGCATAATTTTGGTATTGACCGAACAAGTAGTATCTGTATTAGATAAAAATGCAAAGGATAGGAATAGTTACGTTGAAGTAGCGAAGTTCTGTAACAAATATTTAATCTAATGCATTGAAAGGGAACAAGTTTTGAAGCTTTCTACTTATTTTTATGATTTTTGGAAAATGTTTTACAAAATATCCTGAAAGCAGATGAGAAAATGTAGACACAAATGTCATATTTTATTAAATGTAGTTGATTGGTGGCTAAATAAAGAGAGATATCCCACAGGATGATGGAAATTCTTTAGCTGTGGTGTTCTGTGTTAGTATCTTACATTACACGGTACATTCTTTGTTAGTATCGAATCCAAGTGTTTAGTTTTTTACTTGTTCACATAGGTGAAAGTATATACTTTGTATAGTTTTTAGCAGCAAAAGAAATTCAAGACTATATTTGTATATCGCAGGTGACTCGCCATGCACGCTGAATTGCAGACCTCTGGGGCAGCAGTTCTACGCGTCTCTGGCGCTGGTTGCAGATGGGACTCCCTGCACTAGACCTGGGTTCCGAGCTATATGCGTCCAGGGGTCATGTAAGGTAGGATGTAGTGTTTACTATTCCAGATAAAACTTTTCCTTACATTTATTTAGGGTTTTAAATTGGGCTTTGGCCAACACTGAAGCCATGGAGTTATCAGGAAGTTACAGGATGGCAATTGAGGGTGTCTCTACAATTAGCTAAAAGACACTAAAATTCAAGCAAGGGCATCATCATGGTTGCGTCAACAGCATTTTAGAGGAGCTCATCCCCGCTTCGGCAGTAGTCGAGGATCTTATGTTCTCAGTAATCAAACTTACAACAATTAGTACCTAAACAAATTGCAGGCATAACCAATCGCTTAAAATCAAGCAATCACTTCATATCTATTATACTAAATCAACAATCTCCGAAATATGTATACAGTCTGTCAAATATAGACGTGAAATTAAACTTTATTTATTTCTGCTGGGAATATCATTTTTTTGTCATACCTACAAATCTTATGATGTATGTGTTGCAATAATTTATCTGATGTGCGGAGAAAATCGCGCCCCTATTTTTTATTAACGAGTTTTTTGACAGATTGTAAATAATTGTTTATTTATGTATTGAACCTTATTAGACGATAGGCGGCTTACTTAATGCTTATAGCATTTGCTAAGAGTTATTTAATGCAAAGTTCCAATAACAGTAACGATAAAATAAATCGCGACTATCAATAAAACCACGAATTGTCTATTGAACTAACAGGCTGTTTTATATACCATCGATTCGGTTTGACAAGGACACGGCCGTAAATATTTCTTTATTGGTTGTAACCACGTGCTAATGATCTGTCTGTCTGTCTGAACAATGTTTATTATCCAGGGGCTCTTTGTACAAGTTTTTACGATGCTATCAATCCAAAGTGGATCGATAGTTGTCTATTCAAGCAAAACCAGAAAACAATAGTATAGTAGTTAGCATGGTTTTGTGAAATGTAGAAGATATTTTATGTAATTGAAAGAACAGTTTTATAGTGCCAACATATAAGTATTTTATGTAAGAACATATGTATTTACTACTTTTCACGATTTTAATTATTGCAGTCATAGATTATCATAATTTACGAGTCAGTAAGTATTTAAATACTTTTCTTATATCCGTTCATCTCTAACTTTAACATTAAGAAGTTACTTTTTTTGCTATTAAAGGCAACAAATATGATTACCCCTATTATAGGCAGCACTTATAAATATTTATATACGTATTGTAGTAGAAACTATTAAGTTATTGCATAGCTTTTATCGCGGACTTTGAGCGCGGCGACTGAATCAAAAATTCCACCAATAACACCCCCGGGACTCCGCCTACTATGTAGCTCGGCGGAGCGTTCGTTCTTCATCACTATCACTACATAGTATAAAACAAAGTCGCTTTCTCTGCCCTATGTCCCTTTGTATGCTTAAATCTTTAAAACTACGCAACGGATTTTGATGCGGTTTTTTTAATAGATAGAGTGATTCAAGAGGAAGGTTTTTATGCCTAAGCGAAGCCGGGGCGGGTTGCTAGTATTACATAAGTTGATAAAAAAGGCTATGCATGCAATAGCTTTACCGCGGCAGTCACCGAGTGCCGCACGGTTTCTTTTTTCTTAAACTTTGGTTTTTATAATATGCCCCACATCACAGTTGTAGGTAATAATTTTTTTTTAACAAAATCGGACTAAAATTAAGATTGCAAATGATGAACTTAAATGACATAAAATACTCGTCAAACATTAATATTTATTGAATAATGTAAACAGCATTATGTGACGAAACCCAAAGAATAAGTACTACCATGAATAATGGCCTCCACGATTTCTGTTTCGATGTATACAAACAAATAATAGCCAACCACACAGGCCATAAGTGCGCAAACAAAATTACGATAAACTATAAAAGGGTGTCCATATAAATACTATTAACACCTCTTGCCGTAACCTCAGTTCTCAGGCTTAAGGCTGTACACCACTTAAAGACATAATTCTACCTCTATAATATTCGATACAACCCCGATGTATGTATATTGCATTAATCGAAGTTGTATTGAATATAAACGCAACTTTGTGCAAAGATATGGAGTGCTATTTTTGAAATGTATGACTCACCCAAAATCGGTGAGTCGAATGATAATTGTTCGTTTTCGAATGATTTTCATGCGACATAACCGGTGACTCGAACGATAATTGTTCGACTCACCGGTTTTGGGTGAGTCAAACATTTCAAAAATAGCACTCCTGATCTGAATGACTCACAAAGTCGTAGTCTTTTCTGCAGCACCGGCAGGGGCGAAGAATTTACTAGCTCCGTAGGTTGTACCAATTTGGTACAAAACACTTTTGGTATTTTAGACAATGCTGGAGCCATTCTCAAAGACGTGCGTTCCACGGTAGGTTTGTGTGTAGAGAACGACCGAAATTGTATACCCACCGTCCTGCGGTAGGTGTTAGTAGCCGCCCTTACTAACTTTACCAGTTACGCTTTATACAGGGAGTGTATATAAAAACTAACTGAGGAAAGGCATGTCATCAAATTTTATTTAATTGCTTTTAAAATTAAATGGAAAAAATAAAAGAAAACTTATATTCCGTAAAGTACCATTATTAGTATTGATATTATAGTTTTAATGCATTTAATGTGTACTAAAACACTTGGTTGGTGCACTGCACATTCTATGTTCATTTATTTAAAATATTTATGATGTCGGTTTTTACTACTTAAATAATACTTTAATACTTTTCGAATTTACAAATAAAGTTATTGTATCGCATATTTATTTGTGACTGATATGCTTTACATCAATACCACACAAGCTACTGTCGTAAATTCAATGGCGCCACCTTTGATGTTAACCACCTTATTCTGTTTAAATTATTACTAAGTAATTTGTAAATAAGTAAACACTGGATCGATAAATTAATTAAGATCACATAACTGTGACTAACTAAGGACAGGGGGGTTACTAATTGTCTCTTAAAACCATGCAAGATTGAGTTAGCGAAACAGCGCAATACATGATGTAAGGCGACATCTCCCTTACTCAATGGTTCTTGCATGGTTTTAAGAGACGGTAGTAACCCCCCAGGTTGTCATGAACTAGTGTAAGTGCGGACCATGGCGCCGGCTGGTATTCTAGATTGTCGATCACCTGCCACCCATCGCCTAGAGCGGAGGCTTATTCTTGAGATAAATAAATTTTGGTATATTTTTCTATGAATTGATTGATTCTTCATATAATAAATAATTTAATTGCATTTAACATCGTAGTGGTGTAAACTGTAAAGGTGTTATTATGGTTCTTAATAAATAAATAAAGAATTGATATAAAGTATGATCTCTTTATATATTATGTACTAAACAATAAGGAAAGAATTAATTTCAACTCTATTTAAAAGATTTAGCATCAAATGCTACAACCGCCTAACAGACATGATAATGATTTTAAAACTCATACCAGAAAAGATCTGGTCAACATGGTACAAAATTAAAAATACACATACACACAGCCAAGTCTTTATCCCGTATGGGGTAGACAGAGCCTAGGGCCATAAGACCTTAGACCACGTTTAGCATGATGATAGTTGAAACAGGAAATCAATATAGAATAATTTAAAATACTTTGAAAAGATTTTGGAAATGTTTTATTTTGCACAAATACCTGGCGACAAACACTCGAAATCACAAATATATTCCAATAAAATAAATACATAAATAAATGGGTAATTAGTTACATAAAAAATGACTGCAATCTTTATACAGAATACAGACACAAGTCTGAAATAGTTGTAAAATCCTGCATTCCACCACCGTTTACGTAGAAAGCTAACGCTGAGATTTGCGACGCAAGTTCGTGACCAGAATAATACGGTTTTCTCTGGAAAATCCTTGGATCTGACTAAATGATCCCTATACGTTTATTCTGCTTTGCTTTGGTTGATTTGTCCTAAGTATGTACTTAATTATTTTTCACTTAAAAAAATAAGTCTTAAATATGTTATTGTACGAAACAAGGAACAATTTCAAACAAATCGTTTACAGCTTATGTATTAGTGCGATAATTTAAGTCTAAATAATGTTTTGACTGGTAAGAAAATCCAATATTCATAAGTTAAAGTATCTATCTATTTCTGCAGCAGAAGATGTTTTAATTTGTAAAAATAAAATTTAAGGCTACTGAATCTGCGAGTCACGCTCAAAATATTAGGGTCACCAATAATACTTATTAATAAATAAGCAAAATCATGGATCAAAGGAGAACTCGCCAATCCCAGTAGCGTTTCCATGACAGTTTGCAAATGCTCGAACATTCCCATTTTGTCTTTAATTACGTGTTGGTAGTCGGCTATTAGCCAGTCCTGTCTGTCGTGATTCCACCCGTCCCAGCTTGTCAGTTTGCTTGCTACAAGGAATAATTTAATATGATTGCAATGTGGATCACCTATTTGTTTAATTATTCTCGACCACCCTGATAATAAAGACTGATAAGGCTATCTTAGAAGTTTTCGTCGTTAGCATTGTATACTTAAATATGTGGATTTTCCCTGCATATATACATATTTTGTATTTATATACAGTTTTTGGACGATGGATGGAGATGGATTTACGATATCCCCAATCACTAGAAGGAATTACTGGGTCTTGGATGTTTATCTATATATGTACTATTTGTTATAAAATATAGTATCGTTAAGTTAGCATCCCATAACACAAGTCTCGAACTTACTTTGGGGATAACTCAATCTGTGTGATTTGACCCTATACATTTATTTATTTAAATTTCGTTCCCCCAAAAACAAGAACGTTATAAGTTTGGCGTATACTCGTATATCTATGTACTGCCGTAACAGGCTTATTAAAAAGTGTTGCCTCAGATAGGGATGAGTAGCAAAAGAGAAGGGAGACCCATGATGGGGTAAAGTCTTGCTACTTTTAATAATATGTAAATGTATAATGTAGAATTACCACCCTGTACAATTTTCTGTTTGGCCCTAAGAATTGACTGCCAGAAAATGCCTTATGGCATTTTGTCCACCTACTGTATTTTTTTAATTGCAATAAAGTTTAAATAAATAAATACTATCAAAAAGTAATGAAAATTAAAAACGAAAAAATCGTCAGCTCTTTGACTAATCTGCTCTCTCTATTCACAAAATCTCATCTCTCTCACGCATCTCTATGTCTTTCTAAGATCGAAGTTTTATATACAACTGAATGTTTCATATTGAGGGTATTTAGTTGCAGCGCGCATATGCCCCTAGTATTGATACTTGAACTATAGACCCAGTTCTGCATCTTGAAGGACGATCTTACATCAATTTAAAACCGATAGAGAGAGGACTTCGACCCACATTCGTGATTTGCAGCAATGGCTTGACGTATCCTCAGACCTGCACTGACCTTAATAAGCAGAAATACTAGACACAATGAAGCAAACAACAAAGTGTTTTATTTGACATCATTATTTACTTTTATTTATGATGAAGTTGACTGGAAGGTTATGTTTACGTCTCTGACGATTGAATTATGTGATTTTTGTTAGAATTACTTGGATGTTGAGTCTAAGCTTCATTAATTTATACGCATTATTGTGCTATAAGCGTGTGTTATATAAGCTAAATCTAGATCAATATTTATTTTATAAATATGCAGGCGTTAAATTATATTTGCGTGTCACTTGTTTTTTGATAATACAAAGTAACAATTTTAAAACGCTTACCTAATGAATGTCGACAAGAACAAAATGTATGGGATTGACTTATTATTGGGATAAATTGTTATTGTGACTTTGGATAAGCCCCCAGATCCCATTGAGTTGTTATAGGGACGGGACAATTCAATGGGATCAGCATAAAGTAATCCTACATGGTCAAATATGGCAATCGCTCTTTATGGTCTATGAAGAGTTACATCTTCAGCAATGGACTTTTCTACCTGTGATAACAATTCGATTCACATAACCATTTTTTCTTAACATTGTTGAAGGCAATTTAAACTCTTAGTATACCGGAAGAGCCCTTATATTAGCATTTAGTGCTACTAACAATACTAAACACAAGGAATTCCTCACGCCCTGACCTAGCCCTGTTTCGGCAACTTGCTAACTGGCATGCCAGTCATACGTCATGCGGAGTCTAATTATAAGACGTTTTCACTACCAATACCAATGTAGGTCAATGACTGAATTCGCCATTTTATGGCGGATTGTAAATTATAAATGCTGGGGCGTTATTATTGTTTGAACATTTTATTCTGTTATGTATTATTTGACGATTTATTATGCAATTTAACTGTATCTAACAAAACTAGTCTATTTAAATATAAAAATTAGGCAGATATGAATTCATTTAAAAATAGATTTACTAGATACTTTTATTTGAGACTAATATCGATATAATTCACATAATGTGGTAAGTAGCTTTACGTGACGAATCATTGAAAGCCAAGTGGTTGTAATGTATTTCTTATCATAAACTTAAATACGAAATCGCGGTCGCGGATACAAAAATTTTATGTATGATTGTTATACATTATAAAGCGATAATTAAAATAATTATTTATATAGCTATTATTTAATTTTAAAATTAAGCATATAACACACATAAACTTTCCTGGAACATTTTATTCCGGCATTAGTTCCATTTCCCGAGGGATAGAATACATGTGGGCGAAGTTGCAGGCGTAAGCTATATAGCTCTTATTATGTCATGTATTGATGTCAAAGCCTATTATGAGAAGGTGGGTTAGCGACTTGATTAATGGTCATGTTCTGCTTTTCGTTAAATTAGACTGATTATTACTCTGCGGCAGAACTTTAAATGAACAATTGAAGTCTCTGTTGCCGCCAAAATACTCAAAATACCCCAAAAAGACTTAAATAGAATACTTAGCTTTCAATTAAATTAAATTGGAAAATCATGATTTAAATATTATTTTTCTTATTGAGAAAAATATTTAGCAAGGCCCGAAACTATTTTCATCTATGTGAATCTAAATTGCCCATTTAATTTATTTAAAATCATTGCCTATAATCAAAAACACAGTGCACAAATAGTAGACTTAATGGCCATACGTATTTTTTCTACCAATGCATACATTATTCATTTTTTTAATCCTTCATCACATATAAACACTTTTAAATCATACATTATTGAGGTATAGACGGGTGCAGACAAATCTTACCCCCATACTACAAAAATACTACTCGGAGAGGGTCAGGTATTTTTGAAGCCAACTGTACATGGAAATATTGTAGTCACAAGTACTAAGACAACCCATACGTATGAATATAAGATAAGCAAGTAAATAATGTCAATAATTATCATTCATTATATCTGATACTCCATAACACGAACAATATGAGGCACCCACTCACTAAATATTTTACATTACGGCAAGGGTCTATAAATGTCAGAGAGGAATCATTTAGATACAATGTAGAGGTACATGCGTATGAGTGTATCACGATTTAAGATTGCCACTGTTGGATTAAATTAAATAAGGAATAGAAATGTGCCACAGTACTTTCATAGATTTAAAATTCATAAATTTACGAAATGGCAACTGCGATTTCGTAAATATGTTTTGTCAACGTATTTGAAGCTTTTAATTCCAATAGATGATTTCATCTACAGCATTGCCAAGGAGAGCTAACTTTAGTCTGTTATAAAATAATGCATTTTTTATATCTAAAATAATAATTCGTTACACTTCGAGAACCTGTAACTAATATAGCTATCAAAAACTCAAAGTTTTGGATAACTATAAGAGATTGTAAATTTTAGTAGTTCATTATGAAAACAGCGCATGTTTTTATTAATGAATTTATTAAAACTTTTATGTTCCGTAATTTACAGGCGGATTTAATCCAAAGAGATATATCTATCAGTAAACCATAAGGAAAATTTGTGCGGTGCAAAAAAGCAACTCTGGAACATACCTACATTAAAATGAAAAATTTTCCACGAAAGGCATTTTTAATAACTGTCATCAATACATAACTCCAATCACTTGGAAAAATAACACCTTCGCTCACTTTGGTGGCGTGGCTCTATAGCATATTGCGCAAAAAAAAAAAACAAACAAATTATTCCTTACTCGAATCTAACAGTCTATTAAAATCCTCTCGATGGTTGAAAAGATTGAGTACATACTTACAAACATGCAAAGTGTAGCTTTTATAATATAAGTGGAATAATAAAACTTTGTAGAAACATCTATCTGTATTCTCATTAATTTGCTGTTGGTCTTATCGAGCGATTTACGAGATTACGAGAGCGTATGATCAATCGAATAAATCAATACTTTTGGGCTTTACGAAACTGAATCCGAATGACGTCTGATGCATTAGTGACGAGGC
Source organism: Apomyelois bistriatella (assembly GCA_947044815.1). Classification (NCBI taxonomy): domain Eukaryota; kingdom Metazoa; phylum Arthropoda; class Insecta; order Lepidoptera; family Pyralidae; genus Apomyelois; species Apomyelois bistriatella. The sequence goes on from OX345705.1 coordinate 5,803,951, forward strand.
GGTGGTACAACGAGAGATACGATATCACATAATGTGGTACCTACTGTCTTGTATCAAACTACTTTGTACATTAAATTCCTGCGATGTCAACTAATCTCTTTAAGTAATTGATGGACACGACTCAGTGAAAGCGTACTTGTAAATTTCTATATCGGTGCAATGTTCACGTTTCTATTTAAATATCTATTGATAAATTCGCAAATCTTGTCATTAATTTAATGTTATTATTATAAAAATAAAATTTTATACACCGATGACATAATTTATTATTGTTGCACTAGTAAAGAAAACGTGCTAAGTATTGTTATTTTTGTACGAATGTCCTAATATGAATAAGAAAACATAAATAATAGTAGTTTACATTAGCATTTTCTATATTGTCCACATAATTGTGTTTCTACAAAGTAAATATAAACAGTGACATTCGCCCAGTATATCTCCGTTGTTCAGCCGCTCATTTTCCACATATCAAAGCGCCGGAGTCGCATGCCTTACGCGCCGGTAGTGCACGCATGCTCGCGGCGCGACTTACGCGCAATCGGAAAACTCGCTCCAAACTTTTAAATTTCGAATTTGTTTATTTTTTTGTGAATGTTTACTGGCCGGTTTAATTGATAATTTTACAATTTTGTTACAGTGATTTTCAAGTGTTAAAATAAAAGTACATATAGGTACTATTTTAGGAGTTAACTTTCAGTTAAACAAACTATTTTCTATGCTAAATCAATAGTCTACAAAGACGACATTTGGTAAAAATACTTTATCTACCTCTTTGGTTGACTAAAAGTATATAAATAACGATTATAAACAAACCAACGACTTTAGGTCCGCTTTTAACATTATTTGTTAAGTTTCATAAATAAAAAACTCACATGATGCAAATTTTCCAACTAAGGCTAGACCAGTAAATTGCATGCTTTTTTATAAAATTAAACATTAGGTATAGTCACTGTTCGCTAGAGAACAGATGTATGAGAAAATCCAATAAGAGACGAACAAAACGAATTACTTACCTATTCAAATCCTAATATATGTTTTTAAAAAATTTAGTAAGCACATGATGGTAAGTGGTCATGGTAGATTAAAGAAGCCTGTAACGTGCGCATTGCTGAACCTTGATAAATCTTTTTACACCATTTTTTAACAAGACCCATATACAGCATTATGCATAAAACCATTTCAAAGGGAGTTCATTCTACAATTCTACATCTATAGCGTACGCGGGGGAAAATTCCTCACTCACTGTGCAATGAATGACAGTGGGACGACAGTGGTGTCGATGGCGGAAGGTGCGGTGGTAGATAGTGGGTTAAGTCATATAAGACAGTTCCTTTAAACAGAATCCGTGTCTTAAAATCCATACTATTATTACAAACGCGAATGTAAGATTGTTTGTTTATTTGTTTGGTTATTATGCTAATTCTTTGGTAACAGTAAAAATAGAACAAAATTAATTTAATTCAATGACAATATGTTATCTGTCGAGATGAGAGCCATCAGTGTCCACCAAAGAGTTTAAGGACATTGGCTGCTTTTAAATGCAATTCCTGGTGAATGATGTAAGCGGAGACGCTTATAAACTTAAAAAATAAAACATTTTTTTGTATCCGTTAAAAATATGAATGATTATGTTAATACAAATACCACAAGCAAATAATTTCCGTTAACTCACGGACAATTTTAATGCACTCAAAAGTGTTAAGTGATGTTCCGATGCTCAATGACAATATGTTAATTCGATAGCTCTCGAGTGGATCTGACGGATTTAATGGTGAATCATTTCATTACTAGCCGTGTCTCTCCGATTTACCCGCATTTGATGTCACTACTGTAATCTGACTTATGCCTACTTTTCTCAAGAACTAAGTTATTTTTCAAAGGTTGGCTCGGAGCTTTATAGTAAAAACTAAGCTCTAAGCATACAACCTTAGAACAACATAAAGTATATACAAACAAACAACTTCTTATTTCAACCCCACCATCCCTTTCTTTTTTTAATCACGTACTATTTGTGTTTTATTCTAAATTTCACCTTTTTTCAGTTCAACTAATAAAACATGTTTTTTGAAACAAGCCATTCATATGTGTAACTTTTATCTATAGAGAAATTTACAGAATAAAGCTTAGAGCAAACCCTCAGCTATACTTGTACCATATATTTATTTGAATAAGTACTAAAGTTTTTTTTTAAATAAATTTCAAACCAACCGGTTTTGAGGTAGTGTCGACCCTAAGGATAAACAACTCCAGGTTTCCCCGTGCATGTTGTATAAGGGAAATTAGCGACTAGTAGATGCCATAATTCTTAAAAGTAGGAACGCATATTAAACTCTCATATCAGGCAGGTGGTTAGTTAGTCAGTCAGGCAAATAGTTGATAAATCCGTAAAAAAGGATTACCTTCAATCATATAGGAGTGAAGTTCTTTTAATATTGTTATTTATATAGACGACTGCTTTGTCCTTGGCAGAATACATTTGTTATTCAAATAAATTAATTTGCAGTATTTCTCTTATCTTTAACAAGTCATATGCATTTTTCGAATAAAGATATTCGTTATTATTAAACAGACGCGAATCACATTTCATTTGCATAATGATAAAAATATCGTAGTGGATTAATATGTTAAGTGATTGTGCTGACTTTGGAAACTGCATTAATTGATAATTTTTTGTACTAACTTGATTTGTATCGAGTAGCAACATATTTTACGGTTCCGTATTAAAGCCAATTGGATTAATTTACTATTAGCATCCGCTGTCTGTACATCGGGCAGCAGGCTCTACATTTTCTATATACTTTAAGCAAGTAAATGTAAAGTTTTACAAAACGTGTATTTCAATGACAGCTATATTAATAAAATTCTATGAAATTTTGTTCTTGTTCGATCTTGGTAATAGTTGTAGCAATATTTTGAATCGTTATAGCAATAATATCTAATCAATTTCCTATTTAAGTATTTCATTACACATTAGTATATTAAATTGTTGTTAACCAGGTTAGTCAGGTCGGGTTCCCCGTGCACTTAACTTCATCCGATTTTATTCAGCCGTAATTATAAAGGAACAACAAACATTCAGTCGTACAAGTTTTGGCTCTCAAAATATTAAAAGTTCTTTAGATAAAAACAAAATATACGAAGCAGAATTGGAGAAGTCTAAAAAAACGGTATTTTATCTTTTGTATTTAATTTTATTATTGCAGGTTTATATAGGCTACGCTACTATTTTTTCCATCAATGGGTCGATACTTATTAGCCTAAAACTACTTTACAAGCAAATAAAAATACACTTATGACTGTTTTGAATGTATTTTATGATTTTCTACCATCAAAGTAAAGTGTGTAGTTGACAGCGCGCATGTAAATCGAAAGCAGCATGTGTGTCAGGATAGAAGTGGCCCGTATGCCGCCATCCACTTATGTCAGCTGTTCTCAAACCTTTGTGAATAGAACTATAGTGATGTATGGTCCAGTAACCTCTTTTGTAAATTTTAACGTTATTGGTGCTGACATGATAGGTCATAACTCATAACCTTACATAAGTACCTTTTGAGTTTGGATGGTGAATAAGAATTCAGAATATCTTTTATTTTTTATAACATAATATGCTTATAAGCATTTGATAATAAGCGGCTCAAGATGGATATATAAAAAAGTTGTTAATTTATGTCTGAAAATCAAGGCATAGATTACAACCGATTGAAATGTAATTTCTTAAAAATATTAATTGTTATTAAAGTTTATTTCAAAGGATTTTAAATAAGATCACATATTTTGTTTTAAAAAGTGTGAAACTATTTCTACTGTTTTGATTAACCCGGGACACAGAACACTCATAGACTACTTTGTTAATCCAGGGGGCTTAGCCAACGTCACAATTAAGTTTAACAAGAACAAAATGTATGGGATTTTTCTCAGCTTATGTCAATCCTCCTACATTTTGTTCTTGTCGACATTAGTCAACGTTTTAAAATTGTGACTTTGGCTAAGCCCCCAGGTTGAGTAACGCTGCTCTACATCTGTGCCGGATGGGTCTAGCTAGATTAACTTGAGAGCTGTCTGGTTTTCACCTGCACCAGGTCGTAACGGGATCTTGAGGGCTTTAAAATATTCATATGATCTTGGTTAGCATCCGTAGGTCCATCAATTATTATTTGACTTAACTATTAAGTAAAACAGGAATAAAAAAGAAAAAACTGATTCCTGTTATTTATATAACATTTAGAAAAATATCTATGAAACTTAGCCCTATTTCTATGCCAAGCCTAAAATTCACCAATCTTGAAAACATAAAATATTCTGTTATTTTGTTAGTTGCTAAGTATTGTAAAAAGGTATACTATCTACCGGTATCCACAAACCATAAATTAAAAAAAAAATGCCTCAACCGCGCGCGATTCCAGTTTTTTTCTATTTTAACAGTTTCGTCAATACTTGAAGGCACAACATATTCTTTCATGCAATAATAGTGTGATCACAATAAAAGGAGCTCAAATAGTGAATGCAGATTTCAATTCGTAGTCTGTGAAATTGCGTGATATGAAATTTTATTACTAACTAGCTTAAAAGTCTTTGATTGAGGTACATAAAAACAGGTAAATTATATACGTCAGACATCAATGCGGCTCTTTAATCAAGTTTATCGTTTCCTCGCCCCGAGAACTATTTAGGTGACCGATGTAACTCGAGACTGCACTACGCTGCATCAATCCATTTAGCTCCTAATTGCTCGTGTCTTCCTGGTCAGACAACTTGCGATTCACTACATACATATATACCTATTTTACCATGAAAATAATATAAGTACATTTATTTTGTTGATTTTGCATGAATATGATCAAAAAACAATAAATATGCGTGTACTTAGTGTATAATTATGTCTGTATCAAAATAAATTTCTCAGCTTGTCATTATTAGAAACCACCTTTTACGGTTCTTAGATAGTTATCGTTATTTTTTGCAAAGTGTCATAATTCTTGTTTGTCATTATTAGAAACAACCCTAACTACTATTCTTAGATATGTATCGTTTTGCAAAGTGGTATTTTTATTTGAAAATAAGAACCTCTAATAGAACAGATCAATTAGAAATTTCGGGAGAAACATCTATAAAATTCAAAGGATAATGGAGAATACTAAAGTGGTAGAGTAAGATCTTTTTGATTCCATAACCGTACAAAAATAATTGTCAACATTAAGTCCTTGTGTTTGCCTTGTCATCAATACAAAATGGTATATTGAAAAACGTTCACATTAAGTCTGATGTCGTCTTCAATAAAATTTAGTGTCTCAATAAACCATTTGATTGTGAAAATGTGTTTAGAACAGTTTCATAGGTAGCCCTTGTTCTAAATCCTTTTACGACTATTCAGTGCCTGTACATTGTGGTTAGAATTTTAATTACGATCCGTGACTAATGTGGACCTCATGCGATGTCATCGAATGGTGCCACAATATTAACAAATTGGTATCGAAGTGACACTAGCTTCATGGAATAAGAGTAATGATGATTCGCCAAGTCTGAAATTAAGATCTCTATTACTACTGAAACACTGGTCAGGGTTGGCGACAGTCAGTTTCATGGGTATTGAATGCTATACCATAATTATAGTGTGATTAGTTAGATAATTTTTAAAATGAAGATTTCCTTTTCTAGGAGAGACAGCATAAACATCATTTATATGTACTGCTATCTAACTGAAGAATGCAGCCAATATTTTTAGTTGGCATGTGTTATGGAAATAATTTACGAGTAGTTAATTTAGTTAAATTTACTGTTAACAAATTGTTGCTTTTTCCTTCAATGAATAAATTATCAAACAAATTAAAAAGATTATGAATATTTCGATACAATTTTATACTCTTTACGGCTGCTATTATTTTTGGTCTATATACACAAAGTAAAATAAACTGTTTTACTAGCCATCCTTAGCAATAACGGTGACCTTGTGGCAACATCAGTTGTTGATTGCTATTTACGATGCTTTTATGGCGGTATCCTATTAATCTGTTAATAATAATTAACACAAGTATCAGATGATGTTAGCAAAATTAGACCATTTTTTAGTAAAATAGCTTGTCAGTCATTGTCTTTATGCCTTTATTATGTAAAGGTATTTTAAGTAGATAATTATTGAAAAATCGGGGAAAACATCTGTGTTTTCTCTTTTTGATGTCTGCATCAAAAAGAGCGACGTATGCATTCTAATACGGTGGTCAATTTGATACAGGGGACATTTTATTAGTCGGTTCTAATCTACTAACGGTATTGGTGGTTGATTTCGTATCTGATACCACTTAAAAGAGTTAGGATGGCTCACGTCAATAAACCAACTAAAAAAATCTTTACCAGTTGAATTGAATTCAGAAACATTACTTTCTTTTATAAAAAATAAAATAGTTATTTAGAAATATAACTTTTTTATAGGACATTAAATAGTAAAATGTATCAAAATTCACCATAAACCTTATATTAATCTTTCTCTACTCAATAGCTTGGCTAGTTAGAAAGGCAGGCTGAAAAAAAATAAGTAGAAAAATCTAGATGTAGTGAATGGATGAGTTAAATGTCTTATTACAGTACCAAGTATGATCTAACACGCATGACTGTTATCTTACATCAGAATCAAGATAACAATCTCTGCTAATACGTAGCAACAAATGTAAATAGTCATGATCATGAGTGACTGGTAAAAGACTTTTTGTGTGTGCTATGTTAGATAGGTTACTGATATTAATCTAACAGCTGTTTGTCTACATTATTTACTGTTTATTGAAATTATTTTTTTTATACAGAAAACGGTATAAGCCTCTTTTATGACTGATTCAAGATGAATGTCACTTATCAAATCAAGACCATGTGTTGATTTATAGACGTAGAGATAATATCAATATTTTTTGGCAAAGTTCTAAACATTATTCAAAAACGTAATATATGTTGAATTTAATTAATTTATTGAAAATCTAAAATACTACTCAAAAATAAACAATATTATTTGTTATAAAATAGTAATAGGTACTTATATTACAGGTATATAAAAATATAATTTAGATTATTCATTAAAATAAAGATTTAGACTCTAGATAATATACCAACAAAGATATAGATACGTATTTTCAATTTTATTCGTACTTAATTTTATGTTTTCTAAATATAGGACAGATAAATAATAATAATAATAAATATATAGGGACAAGTCACACAGATCAAGTTAGCCCCAAAGTAAGTTCAAGACTTGTGTTATGGGATACTAACTCAACGATACTATATTTTATAATAAATACATATATAGATAAACATCCAAGACCCAGGCCAATCAGAAAAAGATCATTTTTCATCTTGACCTGACCGGGGATCGAACCCGGGACCTCCTGAGTAGCGGTCAGGCATGTTAACCATTACGCCACGGATAGATAGATAGATCTTGGGTAACAATAAACTGTGGCAATTGTTATTGAAGTATTTATTATTGACATCACAGATATTGTTTCTGTTTGTTTTGACAACAAATATAGAGTACATAACATAATATATTGATTGAACAGTGTAATAATCTTTGCTAGTATTTGTTACAGAGACTAATTATATCAAGTTTATCAAACTAATGTATATGAATGAAGTGTATATAAAAAGTGGGATTTCAACCTATCGAATTTAGAAATAAAGATTACTTTTTATTTTAAAATATTTTAAATGACCCTATATTTTAGGACTAAAGCCAAAGACTTATATAAAGTTATTATAGATAATTTAAAAAAAATACTTCGGTATTGAATTTAAATAATTTTTATTTTTATTTATTTATTTATTTCCAAATTCATGTACACAGAAAAATATACAAAAGAAAAGAACATAGAATAAAGAACATTAGTACAAGGGTGCTGCTTATTTCTAAAGAAATCTCTTCCAGCAGACCCAAGAGAGGAAACGAGAAGAAAAGGGTAACAGGCGTGTACTAGAATATTATAATATAATAAACATACATACATAAGTACATACATAATTTTTATTAAATAAATTTTTATTAAATATTCCAATGACTTTTAATATGAAATTGGTTTAGATATTGTTACATTTACCACATTATACTTTAAATGGAAACTAAAACTTAAAAATGAATAAGGATCGGTGAAATGCTTTTTATTTGCATTTTATTTTCTAGAAAAACACCATATTTTAAAATGGGATATTATGCAAAGTACAAATTGAGCTCTATATTTCATTTGATGTGTACATATCTCAAATGAAGTCATCTTTTTGCTCAGATATGTTTTGGCAACAGCTTCAAATAAAAATAAATTCACGTTACCACATGTGAACGATTAGTAATAATTCGAAATTAACTATGTACTCGTAAGTTAGTATATCTAGACACGCGGCAGCGTGTCAAGCCAAGTTCAAGCAAAGGAACTGGCTAGCCAGCGCCGAGTGTAATATTACACGAACCACTTGGTGCCACTTTTGACCCTTCTATAACTCGAAACCTCTTTAATGTAAACACATAAAACTACGTGTGTTTAATAAGATCCATCAGGACATGTAGAAGCCCAAATTTCATGAAGCTAGCTCAAACGGTTATAAAGATATGAAGGTCAAAAAGTTGTAAATTTTAGCACTGACTGACTGACTTATAGTACCTAAACCTAACCTACTTCCAGATGACCTAGAAGGATGAAATTTGGAATCCAGCTCGGAAATTGTGTGTAAGCGTAGGAAAAAATCAAAAAATAAAAAAAAAGTCAAAAAATAAGTGGTGTCCCCATACAAAAAACTTGTAATACGTACGCGCTAAACAACCGGCCAACAACGGTGTGTCGTCAGCGGCGCGCGGCAGCACACCAGCCAATCAGCGTCACGCTCTGACTTATGGTACAAAATTATAAGCGGTAGCGATTTACTTAAAATTTTGCGGGTCGGTTGGTTTATACCTCCATAGTAGTTATCTTATAGTCCACGGCTCACTAAATTAACAAAGATCAGTGCCAGGTTCGTTTCTCTGATTTCTTTTGAAAATAAGAAGTAATATTTTAAGGTATAAATTTGTTAGTTCGAACTTTTTGTACCCTAAAAGAAACTCCAATGTGTATGTATACCAAGGTCAAGGCAATAGCGAAGTCTTATTGGTACCGATATATGTATGTATTGACTAGTCTAAGAATGCTGCTTGAACTCGCTCGCGCCTTGCACTTGTGCGCGGCTCACAGCGCTATATGACTTAAAATGCGAACGAACCAAAGAACGAAACAAACCAAAATGCCAGTTTTCATTACGTAAGTCATTTTATAAAGTTATTCAACATTTTAATTGTGTTAAAAACTGGCCAAGTCAAATCTGACCTACTTCAAGATCTCACATTTTTAAATAACAGCAATTGTTATAGGTATCTAATAAAGCAAAGAAATAGAGTTTAATACTTGTTCATAATGTTATTTTGTTCCTATAAAAACATATTTCGATTTTGCATAGAACATTCTTTTTGCGGCGAAGCTCACCGCCAAGCATAATTTTTGTATTGAACTTGGCTCTCGTTTTTTACATTTATGTTTTTGGTGGGTTCTTATTTATAGCTTTCTATTTTAGTTTGCTATTTGTTTTATTTAATTCAGACAACTTATTTTTGCGTGTACAATAAGTCTAAACATTTCATTTCTAACATTAGTGAGGTTATTTGAGGTCGTATGGTTTCGGCGTTAAGTGTTTCGTGGTAGCGTTCCTTTCGTTGTTATATATTAGTAATCTAGTAATCTTTCAGGGCTGTGCTATTCTGGCTATTTTATTAATGAAAGATTACTTAATACAATTTGTTAGAGTGCCATATAATAGTATAAACTGCCGCTGATTGCAGCGTCTATATTTAAATCAAAATAAAATATTTTTTCTAGGCAATTATTCTATATTTCGATTAAGGCTACTTCTCACGTTCATATTTCTAACATGTATTGTTTGTAAGAATTGTCTAAAATAAAGTCCCTAATTCATTATGAGCGTTCATGCATCTTCAGTCATCTTTACGATTTCACCTAGAGAATAAACATAATATATTTATGGCGAACCTTGATAGTGTCCTACATTAATTGCCAACAATGTGTTTAACATATATTAATTACTAGCGACCCGCCCCGGTTTCGCATGGGCATAAAAACCTTTCTCTTGAATCACTGTCTATTAAAAAAGTTTTTTATTAGGTGTATATGTGCTATGGTAACTATTTTCCATTAGGCCTGTTTGCTTACTAAATGGTATAAAAATATATAGATATTTTTTTTAATTTCCTGATATTTTTTCTTCTTCCCTAAATGTAAAAAAAAAAAGATTTGAAGGTGGTATGTGCAATGAGATTGTAATTTATTTCTTACAACGAATTTTTCTTTCAACCATTGTATTTATATTGAGTTTGATAGTGAAACAATGAAATCTAATTAATCGTGTAAATCGTGTGTCGTATCGTGGTGTGTAAGGTGTTTTGAACTTTTCAGCCCACTCAAATATGTTTAATTGTTGACCTAAGATGCTTATTAGGTATCTACGTGCCTAAGAAATTATAAGATAAATTAGTACATTTGTGCAAGATGTGTAGAAAATAAAAAACCGGTCAATGCGAGTTGAACTCGCGTGGAGAGGGTCCCGTACAATGCCAATGTCAGTTTTTAAATTCACTTGTGGTATTTCAACTAACTACTACTATCGCCATCTAGTGGTGTTTTAGTGAATAAAACGTTTTATATTGAATTTACCACTTAATTGTCAATTGACAGAGTTCTTGTAGGTTTTCCTGTAATCTACAGGTAATGAACTATATTTAGTATTTTTTTCAAAATTTTAGGCCCAGTTGTTTCGGAGATCAAGGGGGGGGATGGTCAATTTTTGTCTTCTTTCATGAATAAAATCAAGACTATTTATGTTACAATAATAACAAAAATATAGTTATAATAATTAAGAAGGCAAATCAGGTAGGTATTTGCTTTGACTATTATTTTCTCTTAAAATAAGAGATGTAAAAATCTGGAGGTTCAAGTGAAAAAAAAAAATATATTACAAGAACTAAATTCATTGTAGCATTATATAAGAATAATTTAAGACACAATTTCGAGTATAACAAATTGTTTTGATAAACATGCGCAATAACAAATACAAATAACAAATTCAAATATTCGTATTGCGAAAAGCAGAATTCAGGCCATAAAGACATCACTGAGGATTTGGTCAATTCGGCCTACGTGTCGAGATCAAAGCGGGATTAATTTATTGGCAGTAACGCTACCGACAATATAATTTAACTACAGAATTAGGTCTGACCACTTCAGTTAGATTCGGTATAAAACATATAATTGCAATATTAATATTATATATTAATTAGGCTTCTTGAAAACTGTTACGTTCTATTTATTTTATGAGTTGGCTCGTAAATAGTTTTGGTTTGTTTCATAGAGAACATTATACGAGACATAATGTTGTTTTTGAGTAAATAATACGGCAATTATGTCTTAACAGATTATGCCAGAATATATTATTTGTATAAATAAACGATTTGGGTTCAAATAGAAGGACAGCTTGATTTGCATAACTATAAATAGCAATAATAGGATTTGTGACAACTTCAGTTTTCATTTTTTGCCGCAAACTAAAATAATCTAAACCATTATAGATAGAGTTTTGCGAAAGAAAATTATTTTCAGTTTTATTTTACTTTTATTTGACACTTGAAAAAAAAATTTTTAGGGCAGGTATAAAAATGAAAAACTTTAAATCTTCGTTGTTTGTGTAAAAAGTGTGTGATATAAAATTGTTATCATAGAACAATGTACAAGAACTACAAGATGGTGGCTTCCGGTCTACTTTTCACGATTCTGTATGTAAGTATAACCTCCTTACCTATTTATGATGCATATTGATAACTTGTAAATTACTCATATAAAAGATAAAAGTGTGGAAATATTAGGAAAATTATCTAACAGAATATGAGACATTAAATCATATTTTTAACATTAAAATATTATAACTGTGCACAAGCAGTGAAGAGAGCGTACGTGGAAGACCGACTGGAAAACGGCCTTTGGGTCGTCCTAGGTATCGCTGTAGGGATGAAGTGTATGGTGACCTGGAAGCCCTCCAAAGTACCGACTGGCAAGGGGTGGTGCCGAATTGGGGGAGGTCAGGATCCACTTTGGGTCATCGAACCATCCCAATTAATAAGGATAACTGTATTATCAGGGCGATGCCGCGAGCAACAGCTAGATATACACGATAGTTCTCGTTTAAATAAAGTCTAGAACATTTATAAGTTTCAATACTTAGTTTCAGAAACATGTCGGTATACATAACATTTTAATTACATAAAATTCATTATTTGTATATATAATTTACATTTTAATACATATTTGAATGTATTCTACAGTAAAATGCAGTAAAAAATTGTAAATTCGTAAGTTTCATTTTATGTACTCGCATGGCCCATTAAGGGCGACATAATTCGACTATTTACTATAACAGCTCTATAATTTGACGTGACATGTACAAACAGAATTGTATAATAAATACAATTGTGTAATAAACACTGACAATGATTCAGTACTATGACCAATGCGCGAGTCGACACTAAATCAGTGCGACTATATTAATTGATTTATAACAACGCATTACCACCAATTAAAGTTTTGACCAATTACGTGGACGATTTGTGGTCGGCTTTCTTCATTATGTTTAAGATTTAATACGCACCATTATTTCTGTTGTCACCTCAAGTGGCATAACACCATTCGTTTTGAACTTTTAACCATTTTGAAAAATAGTGACTTCCTTTTTGTAGCGCCTTAACGATATGCCATTAACAGTAATTAAAAGTACCTAGATGTAATTGAGTCAATGATCCCCGAACAACCCAAACATGGAAATTATTTCTCAATTGTTGACTCAATGCTAAAAATTTAATAGAATAGAATGGACAAATATTGCAAATTTTCAACATTATTTTTTATCCTCTTAAACAAAACAAGTGGAGAAGCCTCTGACAGAATTGTTCAACTCTCTTTTCATTGAGCTGACATATTATCTACACGAAGAGCTTTTGTAAGGCTCAAGTCATTTTAAATTTTTATTTTACGAACTGTATAAAATGCTTAAATGTTAAACGAATGATTAAAAATATGACGAATTAATATCACCGAATGACATTTATAATTTGCATAAAAACAGACTAGTGACATTTTAAAATCGGAACCATCTGTACTATTTATTTAAACATACGGATCCCTAAAATGTATTCAAGTAGTGATGGACCAGCAACAAATAATGTTCAAAGTATCGGACCGCCATGACAGGCTACCATTAACTCACGTAATGCTAATTAATAGTCTATTAACAGACGTTTTCAATTACCACCTTCACTGATTTATACTTCCATGCTTTAAGTATCCACTGATTCATGCGATTACAAATATCAGATTAATTTGATTAATGTTTTCACACCATTTTGTTGTCCAGTTATCAATGATATTAATAATTAGGTAAGTGTGACTGTTATTATTAATGTGAAGGTTCCGGATATACACTATGTTGTAGAGATCAGTGTGTTTGATAAGACCGTGCCCATTAAGTAGTCTATTTTTGGTGTAAGTACATTACAGTTTTTTATTATAATAAAAAAAGATTGACCCTCGTATATATTTATTTACTTGTTTCTTATCCGGTAGCACTTTCGAGATACACGGATTCCGTGCCGGAACGGATTTTGCTCGAAGTGTGACACACTCGATGCAGTTAGGGGAAACACTATAGTCACTGCCTTGACCTTATCTGCCTGAAGGCAGATGCCTTTAGGCAGTTTGCTATCACTAATCCACAAGAAGCTAAGTCAGATGACTTAACTTTAACAGCTCGCGTAGTATCACGGATAAGTATAAGATAATTAGCCTTGGGTGGCCACTCATCCCAGTAACGCGGATATTCAATGTCACAAATAAAAGTTGAAAAGGTTTTTGTTAGAATGCGTGAAACCTAGGACCATTTCAGAAAGAATGATGGCGGAATTTGTACGAATAAAAATGTTTAATATAGAGAACTTAAAATAAATCGCATTAGTAAGAATACTCCACTAGTAACATGTTTACCACCACAAAAAAAATTTAAACCCCGGGGTTATTTTAATATTCCATTTTATAAAAGTCGACCTTTAGTTTCGTTTTCATTCGCCATTTTTAACGCAACTGAAACATTATGTCACCCTGACAGTTGTTAGCATTGTCAAAGCGATATTGACAGTTCATTATGGTAGGTTAGATTCATCGATTAAGTACCTGGGGGGCTATACTATCTCTTAAAACCATGCAAGATCCAGTGAGTGAATGAGATGTCGCCTTACATGATGTATTGCGCTGTCCCGCTTTCTCACTGGATCTGGTTTTAAGAGATGGTAGTAAGCCACCTGGAAGGGTTACCATCAACTTTTTAAGTAGCAGGCTCACTATCAAATGGTTTACTACCATCTCTTAAAACCATACAAGAGTGAGTAGGCGAGACAGAGTGACACAGTAAGACGACATCTCCTTTCATCATGTATTAGGCTTTAAGAGATAGTGCCTACCACCATCTCTAATAACCATGCAAGAACGACTGAGTAAGGGAGATGTCGCCTTACATCATGTATTGCGCTGTCTCACTTACTCACTGAATCTTGCATGGTTTTAAGAGACTGTATATAGTAGGGCTTACTACCATCTCTTAAAACTATGCAAGAACGATTGAATAAGGGAGATGTCGCCTTACATCATGTATTACGCTGTCCATCCAATGAGTAAGTGAGACAGCGCAATACATGATGTAAGGCGACATCTCGCTTACTCACTGGATCTTGCATGGTTTTAGGCACCCTGTATAGTGGTAGGTACCGGAATGTGTTCCTGAGCCACACAATTTATGTAACAAATGCCCTTATTTTTTGTATATCTTTCGTACTAATTCTACTACTTAAAATTAATATTTTTCTTAATACAAAAAATAAATAATTTCACTGTTAGTTTGGTGTAAGATTTTGTTTAGCGTCGATGTGCCGAACAAAGAAAAAATTGCCACGTTGACAAAGACAAAAATATAAAAAATATCGTTGGTCCTTTTCTTACTCATGGACTTCCCTATTTCGCCATCTCATTTTTTACCAAGTAAAAATTGATTGCTTAATCATAGGTACGACTACATCTATAAATATAAATAAATAAATATAAATATATAGGGACAAATCACATGATGAACCTAACCTACCATAATGAACTGTCAATACCGTTTTGACAATGCTAACAACTGTCAGGATGACATAATGTTTCAGTTGCGACAATAATGGCGAATGAAAACGAAGCTAAAGGTCGACATTAAAAAAATTAAATATAAAAAAAACCCCGGGGTTTAAAAATATTTTGTGGTGGTAAACATGTTACTAGTTATGTATTCTTACAAATTAGATTTATTTTATGTTCTCTGTATTTCAGTTTTTTATTCGTACAAACGATGTATGGAGTTTCGCCATGACTCTTTACATACATTTAATAATTTTATAGCCTGCAAATTTTTCTGTCAGAATCCATAAATTCAAAAATAGCAAATCATATTATATATATATTTTTAAATTCTCATTTATATAATACTACAAACTAAATATTGTATTCGAGGAACAAGCAAAATGTAACCACGTCTACATTTTAATCTGTAAAATGGCGCCGCTTTTACCATAACTATATTTAAATTAGTCTCAATTTACATTTGAATGTATTTATTTATGGCAAATAAAACAACTGCTTTTAAGGAGGTCCTTGAGTATGTTATTAAGAAACCAATTTTGTGTGTATTTAACAGAAATACTGTGATAAAAATTGCCGATGGATCTCAAACTCTTAATGCATCACATTTGTGACGCACAGGAGATGTTTGTAAACTCGATGCTTTTAATACCCAGTTGTTTTACTTCAAAGTGTGGCCGATTTATTATTGAACGTCAAACATATCTTTATTGTTTAAGCATTATGCAATTTCCATCGCATTGTTTTAGGTCAAATTTAATATTTTTACAGGTTAGTTGCCAGATGTTGTATTGAATTGGAGATAAAAAATGAAACGATATTTATATGAGAAGTGCGTACTTTATAGAGTGATTGCTTTTGGTTTGATTTTTATGTTTTTTTTTTATGAATTGATCTGATATATCCCTTAACAATTGTCTAAATGAATTGTTTATCCTAAATACCTTTACCCTTTTTAAATATCCGTGTCTTGCTTTACCTATCAAAAATAATATTTTAGGTACTTTTTTGTACATGGTAGGGCAAGAGTAAAGCTTAAATTGCCAATAACCTTCATAACAGCTAATAACGGAGCTGACTAAACCGGGGTAATAAGTACCACAGCCTAACAGTAAATTGGTCTTATAATAATGCATAACATCTTCTGCTATATTTTGCTCCAAGTGTGATGAGAAGCAAAAGTTCCTTTCTTCCTTGTAATAAAAGAAGATCTTTAACCCTTCTCATTTCCCTTACTGAATCGGCAAAACACGCCAGTTAAATCCTGGTATCGTCGAGCATTCCAGCACTCCGCCATTTATTATAAAAGAAAAAAACATGTTGACAAGAGTGTTTTCAAGATATGATCCAGTATTGTATCGAAATGACATGTTTTCAGCCAATAAAATACGCATTTTACGACAATAGTTCGATACAGAAACCTGTGTACTCATTTGTAGTACATTTTACCACTAGTGATACTACATTTCTGCATAAGTAATGTGGATTAAAGCAAAACTATCATTTGTTTTATAAAGCTTTAACGTATACATGTTATATATTATTTTGAAAGATAATATATCAACTAATGTAGCAATACCCATTAATTTATTATTTTCTCCTATTTTGATTATTTTAAAACAAATATACCTTTTTTATATTTATACATGGTAAGTATAAAATGCAGCACTGCGTCTGTCTGTCTGTGCTCGCAAAACTTAAAAACTAACAAACGGATTTTCATGCAGTTTCAACTAATAGATAAAGTGATTCCCAAGGAAGGTATAATACATATAGGATTTTATATAAATAATTATAAGGCGTTACAAAGTGCTTCAGGTCAGCTAGTTTATAATAAATATTCTGATCAATTTATGTAAAAAATTCTTTCACTCATTTTATTGTTTCAAAGTAAGTATTTATTAAATGAACGGGTAAAAATCACTACTAGATTACTACTATGATCATCAAATATAAAGGGACTTGTATCGATTATATTTTTTTACAATTTTGTACAATTTTGCATTATCGCTGTAAAGGGTATAAAATAAAGCATTGACATATTAACCTTCTCTATTTAGTTTAACTGTTTATTAAATGGCAGTCAAAGTTTTATAGTCACTATTTACCTACATCAAAGCAGCCGACGCATATTAATTTTAAACTATTTTATTGCTATTTAGTCTATCTTAAATAATTTAGTGTTATTTAATTACTAGCTTTTGCCCGCGGCTTCGCCCGCGTGTGCTTTCCTCGGGAACAGTGCTTTTTCCCGGGATGAAAGGTACCCTATGTCCTTCTCCTGGCTCTAAACTACCTCCCTGACAATTTTCAGCTAAATCGGTTCAGCCGTTCTTGAGTTATAAGTGGAGTAACTAACACCACTTTCTTTTATATATATAATATAAGATTTTGAGGCAAAGCCAAAGCCACCAACAATTTACTTTGTTTTATTAATTGATGCTGAGTATAACCATTCGTCAAAAACGGTAGAGCTATAATCGGATTAATACAAACGACCACTATTAGCCTCCGAATTGACCCAAAAACTTCACTCGCCATCTCCTCTCCGGAAAAGTAGACATTTCGTAGATGTGACTTTGTTATAACAAGTATCTTCTGAGATTTGGCATAATATCAATAGTGTTATGGTTTGTCCGATCTTATATATGTACTCGTAGTTATAAACGTCAAAGTACTTACCTTAATGTCTTGATAAGAATTTTTTTTAGTCGGCGACATATTTTATGAACACTGAACTCGCTATAAATCCTAGCAATGTTTATTTCATGGTAATGCTTACAACTGCAGGCTTGAAATATGGCTACATAACGGAGACACTTTTGAAAAATAGCGTCAAGAAGAATGCGGTTTTAGTTACAGTGTTGATTGCAAAGCAATGCAAAATATTTTGTTATATTTGCTAAATTTCACAGATATTTTTCTTACAGTACACTTTTTTTCTTTTTCAGTAGAATGTAGTTTATTCTTGAGAAGATAGGTATCATTGAGATTGAGGAATTTATTGCCTTTTAAATATGAACCTATCAATAAGGATGTGCCAATGATAGGAATAATCGAGATACGTAACTGTAAGCTAATACCTAATAGAAAATTGTGTGCACTTAATCATAAAAGAATCACTGGTAATATACCTACACTGCGTTAAGTTCTTATCCTTTAAGATATTTTCGAGTATACTGTGTGTGACTCTTGCATCCGCGGTGCTAGGATATTCATTAATTATTCTGCCAATCAATGGCCTGGACTTGTAATTATAATGTGACAAATCGCAATGATGATGTGATCCAACTGACTGATTTGACTGATGTTGTTTACGTGTTAGAATAATTTGATGATTTAATGATCACAGATAAAGCTATAATAAGTAGAAGTTATTTTTTAATGACATGCATGCATACATTTACGAGTCAAATGAATTAATATTTTGCATTCTCATTACAAGTTATACCAAATCTTTAGAATTCCTAATCAAAAGAAAATTTTAATTATAAACGATGGAGCCAGCAAATTTTTTGAGAATTTTGTTCAAACTGGATTATAATGTTATGAGATTAGTTTAAAGTACTTTTATTATGGTCATTCTCATAATTATAATAGTTACATTTAAAGATAACGCAATAAAGAATATTGAATTGTATAATAACATATAATAAACAAAAATTAGATTTTATTACGGGACATTTTAAAGATTTGATTTTTTAAATTTTAATTAAAAGTAAATATATCATGGACAACTTTGAACTAACAATCAACATACATAGTAGAACACAATAGGCAGGCGCGTCACAACAACAAATACCGAAGAAAGGCTTTATAACCGGTGACAGTCACCGCAAATCACAATACCCCATGAACGTAATGGCAGAAACCCATTGTTGGTAGACTTGGTAGGCAGTAATCTGTCAATACAGTCATCAAATTCAGGTTTAGATTCATGAGGTAATATTTATTATTACAAGACAGCTAAGGTCAACGTGCTGGGTCAAAGTACTGATGTTCATCAGATTCTATTTCTAAATACGTAGGTATATACGTGTAATCTAAATATATCTATAAACTGATTCAATGACTCATGTCTATGTCTTGGTACCTAACACGAAATAAGAAAAAAATATAAGCAAGTAATATGCAGGCGGAACACAAAGCAGTTAATATACTAATTATAAAAAAAGCAGAAAAACTACGAATAAGTATCATATGAATTGTCTATTACGAAAATTAAAAAGTACAACAGGAGTTGAAGAAGAGTACCAAGTGCAAGGGAAGATAGTGTAGTTTTCTCTGTTCAAAATTGTACGGAATGGAGACCTGTTTGAACTGACTTACATTGAACATTTTACCTTATCCCACTTTTTAGGTGGAATCGGCACAATATGTAAACTCGCTCTATTTTTAACAGACTTCTTTTAAGTATTTTAACATTTCTTTTAGATTCACCTTCTTTGACACGTATCTCTTTGCCTTAGATTATTTGTAAGCTCTTTGCATCCTTATATAAAGAGACATGTTAAACAGAATAAGTGATCTGTAGTTTACCCCATTCTTGACTTAAGAGGCTAACTGAAAGTAAGCTCAAGCAGCATTTATTTTCCTGGTTATTAAATTTTAGTATATTTCAGGTTGTGGGTCGTGACACGGT
This sequence comes from Apomyelois bistriatella, assembly GCA_947044815.1. Classification (NCBI taxonomy): domain Eukaryota; kingdom Metazoa; phylum Arthropoda; class Insecta; order Lepidoptera; family Pyralidae; genus Apomyelois; species Apomyelois bistriatella. Next base: position 5,823,877 of record OX345705.1, read on the forward strand.
GTTGGCAACCACCGGTTCCCGTGACGTTCGCTGCGGTCGACGACTGGTGTCCGGCTTGTTTTCACGACCTCGATTACCACTTGGATATTCGTACGTGACGACAGTACCTAGAGGAGCATGCCGACTTAACGTCTCCGAGATCGTGCCTAGTGAGAATTATATTGGTAAGTAGAACTGTATACTTAAGCCAGTAAGATACGGTGTCTTAGCGTTCAATTTAAAACGAGTAAGCTAGCACAGAGAAAGCTAACCTTGCATGCTCAATATAACCATCGAGTTTTCAAAAGAGAGTCCTGAGATATTCTCATGTCAGTCTATTAAACATGAATGGAGACTTTTCTTCATTTCATTTTTCACATTTTAGATAGGTAGCTAAAATTGAAAACTCCATCTTTTTTGAAGCTGGTTAGTGATCTAGAAATCGTGCCCGACACACATTTTACTCTCAATTCAAATTGTTCCATGTAAAATAAGTAAGTGCAACAATTGGACGACATATGGACCACGTCTCGTCGTGAGTTATTTCAGCAGAATGTCGCTAACGGTCACGTTTTGCAAAGTACTGGAGTGACGGTCATCTGATACATTTTAAATGCATTTTCATTAACATATTACAGCAGCAAAACAAATCTGTGCGAATGAAATAGCTAATGATTACCAAGGGTTAAGTATTATGATGATTTTGAAAGAGAATTCAATTGCGGCTGTAAAGAATGAATGAGGTAAAATACAGTTCTATGGATGAATCCACATCCATATGTTGGAAAGTATTGCGTTCGTTTCATCAATGGCCGAATTAGGTATGTCATTATTAATTATAGTTAGAATTATAAGAGTTTGTGATAAATTTAATAGATATGTACTATTTTAATAAGCTAAAGAATCAACTATTTCTGAATAGCACTTTAGTTAAATTCACTTAATTGATATTTTTCATGTTTTTTTAACTCTAGAACAAAGTAGGCCGGATTTTAATAAATCTTTTCTAGGTGAAGGGATGTACTTACACACCACGAACTGGTGTAAACGCATAGCATAGCTAGTATTCTTATGATTATTATGTAAAAATTGTACTTTTAATATTTATACGCAGACAGGTCAGGAAAATTGTGGACTGAATATTGCTGAGATTGCATATTTCTTTATTCTATAGTATTTAGGTAGTTAGCTTGATAGTAGGTTTGATGATTTATTCAATACCGGTGGCTTTGATCAATTGAGTTTTAATTATAAGATTTCAATTTGAGGTCAGTTTACGTCTTGATGTTTGACATATCATTAGGATCTTGCAGTGTCCATGTTTGGGCAAACAATTATAATTTGAGGACTTTAACTGTGTCATGTTGTGACAGGTGGTCTGATGATAATGATCTTCTGTGATGATTTTGACAAGGATATAGAATAGCGTTTTAACTAGTCTATAAACATCACTTTATCATTTCATATACAAGATGTCTAATGTCTATTACAGAATACAGGTCTTCCTCATAAATTTTCAATGTGATCAATTTAAGATGAACATATTTAATCTTTTCTTTTACATATTTTGTCTTACCCAAATAGTTTTTAAAATTGGTTCAGAAATTACGTAGCTTAATAAGATAACCATCTATCTAAAGATAGCTGGTGTGCTTTTGTCGGTGGAGTTTCTTCCAGTTTGTTTGATTTTCCGCTAGCCTTTTCACATCCTAATTGAAGAGAGATAACAAACATGGAAAAATACCATCGTATTTAGAGTAAGTATTCTTTTACGTAAATCGCATGAAAACTAAGTAGTAACATGGACCAAGATATTTGGTAACCGCAACAGAGAAGATTGACGCACAAATTTATACCAGCATTAGCTCAAATCACCGCAGTGTTAAAACCCTATCAATTTCCACAAGCAATCGAACTCGAACCTATCTTGGACACAGAGCGGGGTTATTCTAGACATTCATTAATCCGAAGCTGAATGGTGCTTTGACGAAGGCAAATGATCCGCGGACGGGAGGTTTCCCGCTTATCAATCAACGTGTCAGATTCGTTTAGGGCTGCTACTATTTCATATTAATTCGACTACCCATTCGGATTTCAATTAAGAATGTTAATAGGTATGCCAAATCGCTTGAAATTTTGTCTCAGTAAAGCCTGTATGTAAACAAATACACTAGTTTTTGTTGTAGTCAAAAATACCTAGTAGTTTTGATTTTAGAGGCATTCAAAGTTTCGAAAAATATCGACTCCCGCTACCAGTCACATGGCCGCTTGTGACGTCATTTCACAACGCGACGCGGCCCGCTTAGTATCAAGTCGCCAGCGCAGCGGTTATAGTTAGTAGGTGTAATAAGCTTGCGCAGTATTTTGTTGTGTTTTCGCCCGCGTATTAAGTTAATACTCTAACAATAGTAAATATTATTCGATTAATAAAATTGATGAAGGATTCGAAAAAGGGCAATCGGATAATCTACCTAAAATAGATGGATTAATGGTTGCGCATTATTTATCAACAAATAGTGATTTCGTTGCCGCCGAAATGCGAGGAATAAAAATGCAAAGGTAAGTAAACTTTCCTTGCTACCTGGGCTTAATAGTTTAACTGTTCTAAATTGTTTTATCAAAACAAAATATCCAACTAATGGAAGAATGCAACTCAAATAGTAAAGGTACCTACCTACCATTAAATTTTTACGACAAAGACAACAAATATGTATTAGTTTTGTAACTGTAGGTAGGTATGTATGTATATATAGGTAGGTACGGCCCTTCTTTATAAATTTAAATGAATACATACATTGATTTATTGCAAACTAGCTTCCGCAAGCAGCTTCGCCCCCGTTTCCCTCGGGAACTGTACATTTTCCTAGGAATAAAAGTAGCCTATGTATGTATTATTCCAGACTTCGTCCAGATCTGTTCAGTACTTTTTGCGTGAAAGATAACAAACACAAACTTTCGCATTTATTACTAGGATGTAGGATTGGTACTTAGGATGTAGATGTAGTGGGTTGAACAATACGGATGTAATAAACCTTTTTTTATTTGTATTTTTTTACTAACAAAACACGTAAGGCCATTTTATTTTATTTTATTTATATTTCAAATGTAGATGTTTGAACAGATGTTAGTACATCTGTTCAAACATCTACATTTTTTATTTTTTTACTAACAAAATACGTAAGGCTATTTATTTTTATTTCAAACTTATTTCAGATCGGCAAGAGACAGCTATTGTGATGATGCTATTGGTTATGTTCAAGTAAAAAGAGTAGGTGATGTATGTATGGTTAAATGTAGAATCACGCCAGAACACCGCGTACGTACCACACCTTATCATTGCAGTTTAGAATGCAATGAAAATAATCAAGAAGTTTTAAATGTAACCTGCGAAGATAGTGCCGCCGGCAGAGGTGGCTGTAAACATACTATAGCATTTTTAATGTGGCTACATCGTCGAAGCGAGGAGCCTTCAACTCTATTCTATTTTATAATGAAACTATTTTTAACCGGATTAATCACGTACTTATTATTTTACATTTTTCCTGCCAATGTAAAATCAATAAACACGCTATTAATCCGGCTAGAAATTGTTTCATTTTAAGATGAAAATAATTATTATTACTTATGTAGGTACCTACATAAAATATTATCCCTATACTTACGTCAAAATGATCTTAACAACAATAAACTGTGCTTTTATCTCCAAATGGATCTAACCTCTTCATAGCTTTTATCCATTTTTTTCTCATTTTAACGTCCTTTGGAACTATAAAAAACAACTTTCCCGGCGAATTGGTTGTTGTATTTTTACATTTAGGCACAACACATAATTTCCTTGTATTTGGATTGGACATTTTTAAAAGTATTTAAGTATAATTTCGATAGCACGGGCGCGCGACTGCGAGCGGCCTGAGTGAGCCAGCAGAGAGTGTTGTGCGATGACGTCACACCTCACCGGGTAGCCCGCGTCGCGCGGTTACAACTTGTTTTACTTCTAAATCGGAAACAAATTAACGTATCGAAGTAATTCTTTCACTAGTATTTTTTATTTTTGACAGAGAATGTGGAGTGCTAATAATCAAAACAAGTTAACATTCTTCATTATAGTAAGTAGTAAAATAAAAACACTTTATTGCACCATAAAATTTCATACATGGAATTGCAGTCTGTTTGTGACAAGATGTACAATAGGCAGTGAAAGTGATTTTCAATAAGTAGATAAATTATCTAATATAATGAAATTGTAATAGGACGCTTTTCTTACGAGGTGCTTTTTATTGTTTGTAACTTGTTTTAAAAACAGTTTTGATTTTTTTAATTTTCATAGATCTAGAATTTAATTTTTATAGAATAAAGAATATTGCACGTGTGTTTTTAATAAAATACATTTTATCAATATATTTCTAAATGTTTTAAGATTGTTACCCAACATTAATGAATTCATTTCCTATAAAAAAAAAGATAAAGTTGTGACTTGATTGTCCACTAACACACTCAAAAGGTGTGTTAGTATAATACTGGTGTTTTGTGTCGGATTTTAGGCTGCCTAAAGGCGACTGCCATCTAGCGATAGCAGCCTGAAATTCTTATCAAGTTTACGCTCTATATGTAAGTACTTTCATACCTTATAATTTATGATAATTCAAAAGAAATGGCAGCCCTATGACTGGTCAGCCGTAAATCATTTAAAAGCGCAACAATACCTAGTACGCCCACATCTGCGAATGTGAATAGACTCACCTTGCATTATCCGGAATCAATTTGCTAGCTGATTTACAATTTATAACAACTGACGTTACAATGAGGTGTGTAACTAATGGGCTATGTAATAGTACCCACATGAAAATCATTGGAGTTAATTTATACGCAGACTTCGGTAGCAGACTTTAGTGAAAGATATTTATATATTTTTTCAAATTAGGAAAGGTTTGATTCACATAGTTACATAAGATAATAACATAAAGGCCGAAAAAAAATACAAGATTATCGATCCCGAAGCTCCGAATTCATATGGCTTGGCAATCAACCGGGAAAACTCTCAGATGAATTTGTGAATCTGTTATTGTTTGTCATAAGAATAAAATACTCATCAAATATATGAATAATTATGACAAGGATACTTAAAATGGTTTGTATTACCATTTTTTATGATGCACTGGCTAATTTTACTTCATTTTACTAAGTTATTTACTCAATTCGAGTCGAAAATAGAGGGCGCATAATATTTTTAAGATTCAATTTCACCATCAACTATTTTCCCAGATATATAATATCTCAACTATCTTAAAGACAATCTTATTTTTTAATATTGAACTTATGTAGTGGATAAGACAACACCTTTTGGTTGACTGGGAGTTAAAGCCGGCTTGATGTCCGCTGTATAATAAATAAGAAATTGACTGGAGGAATAAATTTTTTTTAAATATTTATTTATCTGTTGTTGCAGCATTGAAAATATCCAATGGTTCGTACATAATGAATGGAGAGTTTGCGATCAGCGCCCCGGGAACTTACGAAGTACTTGGGACTAGGTTCATATATACTCGAACAACTGGACTGGACAGCGTGTCCGCTCTAGGCCCTTTACTTAACCCTGTAGATATCATGGTAAGACGTTTTAATAGCATTTACAACGTTCTTTTCATCAACGGTAGGCAGAATATTATAGAAATTTTGCATTATATTTCATTAGTTAAAAACGCTTTTTTCAATGTCGTTCCTCATTAAATTTGATTTATTTATATTAAATTAAAATATTTACAGTTATGAAGACTTGGCTTGACTTATTAACAATCTTTCCAGGTTCTCTATACGCAGCCAAATCCTAGCATAACGTACGAATATTTTACTGAATCCTCAAAAGGAGATTTAGACGTCGAAAGTATAACGAAATCAAGCCTACCTGAATCAAAACCAAGTATACCAAAACACACCAGAAGGCACCACAGTTTTGAAATGCATCGACCAGCAGTCAGTATACCACGGTTTCTAGACAACGAATCCAAAGAAACTAGTGCTGAAGAAGGTATAGACAATGTTATTGGGGTGAGAAGATTTACTTGGAAAATTTTATCATATACGCAGTGTACTCGTACTTGTGGTGGTGGTATTCAGGTAAATAAATCATGTTTTTTTGCATATAAATATTTATAGGATTGTTAATTTACTGAACTTAAAAATTTCTTACCACAGAGAGAGCTAACATGTCCAGGTGACTAAGTGAAGATACTTATCTGATACTAATATTTGAATACAGCATGCTAAATTTTAGGTATATGATTTAAATTTATCCCTGTTCTCGTATAAGCTCTACGTTAGATGGATTTTTATATCTTTAATATTTTACAATTATTTTTTCTTACCTAATTACCTATTTTGCAAATAGAAAATTAATGATTTATCCATCTCCATTTTCTCAATCTTTAGCTTGGCAAATTCCGATGTGTTGAAACTACATCTGGAGTAGACAGAGAAATATCTCCAATACATTGCTCAGGACCAGCTCCTGCTGCCAGAAGACGTCGTTGTGGACTGGTCCCGTGTCCACCTAGATGGAGAGCAGCTGCTTGGTCTACATGTCCTGATTGTGGTCCCGCGATGAAGACTAGGATAGTTGGATGTGTGCAGGATCATGCTAGAGGTATAACAAAGGTGGGTAGATGAATCGGTAATAGATACATATAGCCCAACTACATGAGTAGTATTATCTAATCCGTGTTAGAATTTAAAAACTTTTGTCGAACTCAAAAATGTGCGAACAAATTAAGAAACATTGTTTTTATTAATCTTAAAGTTATTTCCAAAATATATTTCATGATTTCATAACAAATCCATGGCTTTGTAACAGTTACTACCTATATCTTTTATTGAAGCTTAACTCACCAGAATTACCTAATTTGTTTTTCATGAATAGGTTAGCGACCAGAAGTGTACATCACCAAGGCCTGCTACGACAGAAGCATGCAACATTCCTAACTGTGAGGTCATTAAGACAGATACGCGAGTCATACGACCCCGGGAACATACTGATCACTTCAGAGACGGTCCCGTTTATACAGTGGCTGCTAATAGTAGTTATCTTGATATCGGACCGGAATATACCTTTAATTCTGTTGCTGGATGGTTGTACACTGAATGGACTGAGGTAAGTTGCAGAAGACAAACGTTCTCTTGAATATTTGAATTATGGTCATTAATTTTTAGATTCATATTTTGGTATTTATACCTATTCTATTATCAATATTTAATGCCAATATGTCGTTATTCGAGTTCAATTTATATACGATTCATCATAATAGAGGTCAGCAAAAGCTTTTATCTCACTTACGCTATCAATGTAAGACCTTTCTCTACAAATCCTAGTTTTTTTTTAAGCCCAGAAATACTAACGCCACTAAAAAAGTAAATTTATTTTTAGTGTGTAGGGTGGCATGTAGGAGGTGGTATTCAAACGAGAGGTGTGCGTTGCGCGGATCCCTCAGGCTGTGCTCCGAGGAAAGCTCCAGAGTCATCTAGATCTTGTACCCCTGAATTTGATAGTGAACTACACGGTGGACATTGGTTTACAGGTAAATTATCTTATTTATAGATACTGTTATTTAAAAAAAACATTCTTAAATGGTGACAAAAATAAGAATTCTAAAAATTTCAGGTGACTGGTCACCATGTACTTCCTCATGTAAAGGTAAACAGATACGAGGAGTACTATGTATAGGTAACAATGGAAGGCATATGAGAGAAGCTGCTTGTAAGGATCCCAAGCCAGAGCATGAGAGAGACTGTACAGGAGACTGCTCTTCGACCTGGTATTTCAGTGATTGGGGTCAAGTAAGTATAGTTCTCCAGATTTTTTAATATTTTATTGCATTCTTAGATCAAGATAGAGAACACATTACAAGATATAACAAATTAAAGAATATTCTGATTATAATATTACTGCATGGCCTGCCCGCTCTTTCATTTGACTTAATAAGCTGCAATGTGTTTTTCTAAGTTTAACGTGTATGAAATAGGGTATTTTTTATATTGGATCATAAAGTTAACATTAAGTTGTTAAGTAACAATACTATATTCATATATAGCTTCCCATCAAGGTCAATCAGCAAATAGCGTTGATCATCTTGACCTGGCCGATGATATAATTCAAGACCTTGTTAAAACTATCACTACTAAAAAAAATTGATTTCATACAATGTTTTCAGTGCACAGGGAACTGCAGCACAAACAAACACAACATACAAACAGCAGGCTCCAATGATGGAGTTCAAAGAAGATCAGTAGTTTGCAGCAAAGATGAGGAAGTGGCCAGCAGTGACCTGGAGTGTACGGGTCCGAAGCCAGGAAACTACAAAGAATGTGATATCGAGTGTCCAAAAAATCTACCACCTGACATAAGTATTGGTTTGTATTTGGTTATTTTTATGCAAAAATTTTATACTTTATAGAATAAAGTATGATTAGAAAGTGGCATACAATTTTTTAATGTTTTTGAATGGTGGCGCATCTGGATAATTATCTACTTTTTAGTAGAAGTCTTCTAGAGATTATGATTCCTAGGGGTTCAACCTTGACGGTAGCACTATAGCTAATCTGTAGTAGTATCTATCCAGCTCAAAAAATAGGGACAAACATATACACTGAAGGTATTTTTCACCAGCAAAATTGTCTAGGATAGGTATAGTAATATATGACTATAATAGACCCTGGGCTTCGAAGAAAACGAAATAAAATGATTTTGAGGCATGGCCTCTTACGGTAACCATGAGTATTCTTAAGCCGGAAAACAGACGGTCCAGCGGCGGCTCTGATACAAATTTAGTTGATCTTATCATAAATTGTAAATATGTGTCATGTAGGTAATACCCATCCAAATAATAGATACAGGATAATACATTATCAACGTGAATGACTTGCTTTTATTCAGATAAGCATACAAATTAAAAGAATTTATGGATTTATTATGTATAATATTATCGTAACGATAATATTCTGTTTTATTAATTTCTTCATTCATTAGCCGATTTTATCATTTAATACCAATTTTAACATTGTCACTGATAATGTCTACATCACCTATATTCGTGGATTTTTAGGTATCTTAATAGAACTAGGAACGCGGCTGACGCAATGTTTTTTTTTAAATCTATGGGTATCTTATAATACAACCTGATAAATTTACTTTTAGTGTCAGTGTCACTTCTTTCAATTATGTTCTATTTCAGAATCTCAAAAAACATCGGTTACTGAAATTACTACTACAACTACGAGTACTATGAAGCCAACATTTAAGGACAAATCAAAAGGTTTGTATTTTTTTTGTAACATGTCGTATATCACAACGTAGTATATAACAAAGTCGATTTCTCTGTCCCTTTATCTCTATGTATGTATACATAAATCATTAAAATCACGCAACGGATTCTGATGCGGTTTTTTTTAATAGGATTCAAGAGGAAGGTTTTTATGCCCATGCGAAGCCGGGGCGAGTCACTAGTAATATAGGTCAGACGACAGTTATTCAAATCCAAATCTAGGATCAAGATAAAAGAGTACCAACCTAAATTTGAAGCGTAAGTTGAGTATGCAACTGGTAAACACGCTCGGATGATGATGAAAATTCGGCCAGGTCTCTGGCTTGTCAAAACCAATCATGTGCGATATAACTGACATATTAAAGTATATCTATTTTTTATCGTCATATTTTAGCATAAATATGAGCAGGGATAATGGACTAAAAATAAAGGTCTTTCCCGGAATAATGAGCTGTTTTTTTTATATCTCAACCAGGTTTTCGTTCGCTGCATAATGCGGCATTGCAATCATTAGCTTTGTGAGAGTAGCACTAGTTACAACAAAACGTAGCCGGGATTTTAGTTTTTAAATAATTTTCATCTTTTTCAGACTGTGAAGATAAACTCTACAACTGCGCCTTGGCAGTACAAGCCCGTCTCTGCCATTACAACTACTATATCCAGAACTGTTGCAACTCCTGCAGGGGTCGATGAATATTCATCGTTTTAATCACATACTAACTTTAAAAACTCTTATTTCAAAATTATAGTATAGCTATAACAGCCAGATTTATGCAGTGTCAGATAATACATATTTTGAGAAAAAGACTACATTTACGTTTCTTTTAAAACAAATACCTGCGCTTTAACCGTTTGTATTTTTACCAATATTTTTTTATGTGATTGTCTATGAATTAATACTACTCTGTTTATAATGTAACTCTAAAGGTCAAATTAATAATGTTTGATACCTAAACAAATATCTAAATTGTATCACAAAAGAATTTTTAAGAGACGTTATTTTGTTTGGATTTGCTTTGAAAAAGACGATGGTCAACAGACTGACATAGAAATGTTTCAATTCGGTGTGATATATTAATTAAGCAATTTTTAACATACCAACAAGTATTTAACACTTACAACGTAAGAATGCGGTGAAATAAAACAATGTATTTATACGTAGGTACTAGGTAGGTAATTTAGAAAATATTCTAAGTACTAGGATTATTGTAAATAAGTAATGTGACAATAAAATAAAATATAATAAAAAAAACTATTTTACTTCATAATCCTTAATTTAGCATGCACTAAGAAAATAAGCTTTAAAATATAATTTATCTATTCGATATTCAATTTTATTGTTATGAAATCGTCATGTTTTCGTATACCAAAATATACGCAAAAGACGATTATCATACTTAATATTAATAACCGACAAATATCTTCATATTCAGTATGGATATGAAATTTTGCTTTTGGTAGGGTAAGCCTTCTTTTTCAAATCTTGTGACAATATAATTTTCTTGAGTCCAATTTTTTAAACAATTTCGTAGCATGGCTGGACAAAAGGTCCCATTTCAAACCTATAATTTTAAAACTAGCTAGCTATAACGTATCTAGTAATGTAGCTTAAAATTATTTATTAAAGATTCTATTATATGTATTTACAGTTGGAGGCAAAATAACGCCAACTAATGCAAAAACAACCATAGTTATGCATGCATTAGCTGCAGTGTTACCAAAAACAATTCGGAATACATTATCGAAACCCAGACATAGACACGTAAAGGCAATAACTAGGGTTATAGAACCGAAACAGGAATGTACAGTTTTAAATAAATTTCGGTTGTTGTTTCCCGATAGAAATATATTCAGTAATCCTCCAAAAAGACTCAAGATCGTCAAAATCATAGCGACAAATCCTGAAAAGAAAAAAATATTTTTATTTAAGTTAGTCCTAAAAAACAATTGGAGACATTAAATTGAAGATGCTCTTGCTGTTTAATAACCATTTTTATTTAGTACGTATTCAACCAGATAAGTAAAGCAGTATTAATAGCTTGTAGAATAACCAATAGTCATTTTTCTCCATAGGTACCGAAATTTGATCAAATCTGGAATACATTATGCCTAGTGTGAGCAGATGATAGACATTTGATAGAAATGAATGATTTTAAAACCGGTGTCGTTATTAATATACTTATAACTTGTAAAATTTGGTGTATATTATATATTCTCTGACAAATGTAAATTGATGTATTCCGGTTTGAAGGGTGAGGCAGTTTAATTAGCAGACATTAATTGGTGAAAGGCTGTGACCATATTTTCTAAATAAACGAACAGACCACGGAAGTACTCGTAAGTAGGCAACTTTTAGGTAGCAGAAGCATAAATGGAGAAGACTTACCTAAAATGCCGTGTGCTGTACTAAAATTGTTGTCGTAGTTGACCATTCGTATTATGCTGCCAGTGATAGCCAATACGGAACCCAAAATTTGAAGAACCATATGGCTGAACTTCTTCTCTTGATACTTGAGACATCTAGACCAGCTGGTGTTAGGATCAATTGACATTATCGCAACAGACATCAAAATTACGTACTAAAAAGAAGAGAAAATACATAATACATATACCAACTTCTATGTAAGTGTGTATATTTGCCAGACATAAAAATGAACTGGGTAAAAAATTAAGGTCTTACTAGGTAATATTTTCTTGGCATGTCGAGTAAAGGCTTTAAAAACTAAAGAATACCATAAATTAGGTACTAAATAGTCTACACTTCTACAGTATGGCTGATTTCGTTAAGTAAGTTCAGGATTCTATTAATCTCATTCAAATCGGTTTAGCATACCAGTTTGGTATATAACATGCATTATATGAATAAAAAAACAGATTATAAAATAACAAAAAATAGGCATAAATTTCGTATTACACAACCATAACCAAGCCACTTGCGCTAATACAGTTACCTAAAGAAAATAATGACTTACCCCTGTCACACACAAATAGACATGCTGAGAAAAAGATGTGCTCCATAATCCTATTTCGACTAAAAGGAAAGCACTACATGCGATTGCACCCAAAAGGATATGAGTGATAGAATTTATTATATTCATCACCACCAAAAGAGGACGATTATTTTGATCCGGATTCATCATTCTTGTTTCACCAGGTGGTGGCGGTGGCGGTGGCGGTGGCGGATTCATCATAAGCAGCTGCAGGCTGTCTTTTTACTTCAAAGATTATTCCACTTTCTAACACTGCTCGTACTCCAAACTAAGATTTGAACTAAAACTCGGTTTGAGTATTTTTATCATCGTCAAACCGTTATTCGTAATCAACAGCGATATGTAATCATGTTCGAATCGTCATGAAGTGACATATTTAGTAGATAGATAGATAGCATTTATCATAAACAAAATAAAGACCTAAATAACTTAAATATTTACGAGTGGCAGCGGGTCAATCGTTCATCACATATCCAAAACAAATGACAAGCATGCAGAATTACAAGGGGTTTACTAAGGGGGGAGCAAAGGATAGGAGGCGGCGGAACAAAAAAAGAGGTTTAGAAGATGAGGGATAATTTTGCCCAGCAGTGGGACATACCTAAATAGAATTAATAAAATTTGATCGAGAACTGCATAGTTTATTAGAAGTTTGGATCCAAAAATCTATGGTAGCTAAAATAGTAAATATACAAGCAATTATGGCTAATATTGCCATAGATTCTTCGTTGCCATGCTTGTTCCATGATTTAAATGCTCGAAGCCATAGCAAAGGCTTCCAGCGGAGAGGAAAGTTGCGCTAATACCAGTCACATAGTGTAGTAGTTTTATCCAGAATACATTGATACAGCTCAACCTGTATGCATAATATGCACATATTCCATTTAGTATACTTATCATACTCAATATTAATGCCCAAATTCCTGAAACAACGTTAAGTAATTGATGACAAATTTATAAAACCATGTGAATAGACACACTTTCAAGTAACTAATTTAGATTCTTTAATTTGTGTTTTAAACTAGGTAAATAAAAATACATTAACTAGGAAAGGATTTTTGACTACAGACAATTAAAAAACAGTAGGAGATAGACAGACCCACCAGAATTTACTTTTCAGCGCTTCCTAACGAGTTTGTATATGTCGTGGGCTGGTTGAGAAATTGGGCAGTTAAAAAATTTAACCGATCGAGAATAGCGATATGTTTGTAGATTTTCCCAACCAGTTACTTATGTACATCTTAATATGCTCGGGCATCACTTCAGATCATGCCCTGGCCGTACGTCTGTTGGTGCGGTAAGTCTTTTAAACGATACTCATATTGTTAATGTATTTAAGCTACTCGACGCAAGCGGCGCTAAAACACTGTTTCATCTGAAAGCGAGATGGCCGTCTCTCAAAAAATTACGTAAACTGTGATAGTAATTGAACTAAATAGTTTAGTTAGCAGAAAGTTACCAGAAAAAATGTTTTAAATGTTTTAAAAAGTTGATGTTATCTTTTCTAACCTATACTTAATCCGATTGTATTTTGATTACCATAATGAAATTATTTGGCCGAGCAGATTGTAAAACTGTTTAGTAGGTATTAAAGATAAGGTTTGTAAAGAGCAGATAATCGAGAAACACCGGTTTATGATCGGTCTAGGCGTTTCACAATCCAGCCAAAAACAATCGGCCCACTACACATATATTATGGGGGGGTCTAAAAACGCCACTTTGAGCAATTCATCGAACCGAATTCATATTATGAATTCCTTAGCAATTCTGTAGCAGTTCCTCTATTTTTTGTACAATGGCCAATTAAACCTTGCAATTACTCTTCAAAAAAATTTAAAGAAATAGCAATTCTGTAGCAACTCCTCTATTTTTTGTAAAATGACCCACAAGACTTGAAGAAAAAAATATAGAATTTATATTTATTTAAAAATTTATTTACCTAGAGATCCGTGAACGCTCTCGAAGTGTGAAGATTTTTCATTCATAATAAGAGCACTGCCAATAAGAACGAGTATCAGGCCAACCATTTGGAAGAGAACATGAAGGCGTTTCTGGTGATGTCTACTCAGATACATTGACCAGCTGTTGAATTTTGATATCACTAACGTTCCTTGACACATGAAGAACTGATACTGAAATTTATATAGGAAGGTAGTTGTATCTATATCCCACTACATTGCTTAAAGATGGGAAATTAGTTTTATATATAATAAAAAAAAAAAAAATCTCAAATCCTATTAGTTGTTAATCAATCAAGCCTAAGTTATTACAATCAAACATTCAATAATTTATGAAAAATGGCTGAAAAAAAAATCGTTGTTTTCAACAAAATTAAATAGAAATAATTCAAAACATCTTGCTAAACATTGATGACATAATTACAAAAATGTTTTTTTTTTAAATCGACGAAATATTAATAATTGAAACCTATACATACATATATATATTTAATTTAACATAGGTGCATTTATTTACAGGATTTAACTGAGAGTCTGCCTTGAAATTAATTATTTGCCTTACAATCTGAAGATAACAAAGTCAAAGTTAAAGTTTTTGATAAGGGATATAAAAAATCTCTTGAAACCAGGTTGTGGAGTGCAGGGTCATTTAATATTATGTATCTATTTATAAAACTTTATTAACCAATTGTAAACAGCGGAAAAAATGGTTTAAATTCAAAGGAAACTAACATCAAATAAATTACCCCAGAGTGGCCTCAAGGGTGTTTAATAATACCCTTATATAATTACCCTTATACTAGGGCATTGAAGATTGAAAATATATGAAATATGCAAAAATATTCCATTTCGTTGCTTTGGAAGTCTTACTTATTTCAAAAAACGAAACTACTGCGATTGTGATAAAATTTCTATGGGACATTGACTAAAGTTTTTTATCTATTCAAAACAGACGAAGTTAAGTTTTTGATAACATTTGAAACAATTGAATAGTATATCTATTTTTGAAATTGTTGAAAGCAATACTTACACCCAACACACAAAGTATAATATACAGCTGGAAAACACTAATTTCAGTCCTAATAGCGTACACTAAACTAATAAAAACTGTCAAAATTGAGAGCACATTTATAAATAAATTTAGTGTAAGGCGAAGAGTTTTTACCAAAACACTTTGATCTTCATGTTTAGAAAGAATCATATTTAGTTTTTAGTTATTAGAAACAAAAGAAGGTAAATTTGTACCATTCAACGCTTATATACTCTTAATAATCGCTTATTATGTGACTTCATAATAACTCTTTAGTTATATCTGAAGTAGTTGTAGAGTGTTTGATATTCAACAATTGAACATTTTCCTTTTATTGTCTCAAGAAGTTAAAGCTCATTATCATCGATGTAATTTTGCAGATAAATATTTTTTACTGAGTGGAAAATAAAATTAATGGGCGAATCACACAAATTGCGCTAGCTCCACAATAATTTTTTAACTTGTATTATGGTATATAACACAACGACACTATATTTTACAACAAATACCCAAGTTGTAAGATAATTTGAAAGAAGCCATTAGGTACCATTTCGAACCCAGAATCTCCAGATTAGCGGACTACCCGTTAACTATTACCAAAATTAAAGGTTATCAAAAATAATACATACATACATATAGTCACGTCTTTATCCCATACGGGGTAGACAGAGCCTAAGGACCATAAGACCTTAGACCACGTTTAGCATGATGCCAGTTTGAAAAAGGAAATCAATAGTGATTGGTTGCTAGCCGCATCGCCTATGTCATGATTCCCCCATTAGCCGATTCCCTCAGTAGACTTTTACTGCTTACAAAAATAATAGATTTATTTTATACTAGCTGTTCCCCGCGGCTTCGCCCCGCATGGCACTCGGTTATATCGCGCCCAAAAGTAGCCTATGTTTGACCTCAGGTCGTTAACTACATCCCTACCAAATTTCATCACAATCGGTCCAGCAGTTTAGCCGTGAAGAGGTGACAGACAGACAGACAGACAGACTTTCGCATTTATAATATTAGTATGGATTAAAAATACAATAAATAAAAGATATGAGACAACTGTGTTTTAAAGCTTTTAATTTTTGTACATTATAAATGAAATATTAGTACAGAACAATGAAATCTTACAGAGTTACTTTTTGGAAATTAGAACAAAAAACCGTCGGGCTAGTTTTGTCTAAAATCACATTAAATACTTAACAGCCGGTATGTAAATGCACTAAAAACTTAAATTTAATATTTACAATATAAATGGTTTACGTCTACTCTTTGAATAGAAATGATAAAATAAATTATGAACACGTGATTTAAAGAATTAACACTAAAGAATTCACTAGATTTACATGGGGCTGGGATTTTGTTATATTAGGTACAGAAAACCTGGTTACGCCTAATATACTTTGTTTTGCTTTTTAGGTCTAAAATATTGGCTCGAAGGTTAAAATAGTGAGATTTGATATTATAATGATGGTGATTTAAAACAAATGACATTCAAAAGTTACGTTCGACTTTGAATAAGTAGTATATCGATTTTCTTATGTTAAAATATACGGAATACTTCTTTGTTCTTATTCTAGTTAAGTAACCTAACTTTGTTCTAAAAATATCAAAAAATATTAAAATATTTGCTAATATTTTTGAAACAATATGGTAGTTTTACAATTACAATCATTATTTTAAATATTTACAGAAAGAAAAAGATAGACCACATTACACCACGAAAAGTTGCATATAATAATTTTACATGTAAATAAATGGCAACATGTATTCACAAAGAAAAAACCTAACATACAAATTGATTAACTTTTTAAAAGAGAACTTTTAAAATTTGGTATATGAGTGGAAACATTTAAGACATTATGAAAAAAAAACGAATAGTGATGAATTTTCTTGAGCACATTACAGCAGCACATATAAAATGTTCAATAAGAAGAAAAACATACTTACTTACTTATAATAATAAATTACTTTTAAAGATAGTTTTACGGCTTTTAGAAGACATGTAGTCATTAAGCTTAACTAGATTTTTCAGGCAGCTCAGGAGGCAGCTTTTAAATCTGACACCGGTATCAACTATAAAAAAATGCCTTATATTATTTAAAAAAAGAAATTTAATCGAAACAGAAAACGATTGCAATTAATAAATTCAAGTCATAACTCATAATTATTATGAAAAAATCAAAGGTTTTAAAGAACCACGAGGATTAAATAAATGAAACGCTATTTGATATTTGCTGATTTTGATATCTAGGAGTAGGTATATCAATTCATTTTAAAAACATGATTGGTCTTTAGTACTAAGTATTATTTAATAAGCACATTCTAAGGTACCTAATACATGCTAATACAACTTAAACACTAACATTTAACAAAGTGTCAATGTGGACTATCCTTCAAATAAGTATAATTAATCTCCTAAGCGTGAAAAATAGGCAAGTTACAGATTTGGTAAATCTAAGTGTTTCTAACTCAATACAAGGTGCATTTCATAAAACTTTAAACAATCTAAAAATACGTGTATATTATAATATCGAACATCATTTTTATATAGATATCTCAGTATCTGTATATATTTCAGTATCTGTATATTTGCCACAGCAGCCTAATGTACTGTAACCCACAGAACGGTCTATAACTCGACTAAATATTTGGAGATCACAAAACTATCCCTAATACTTACGGTTGTGTCATCTCTGAGAAGATTCATGAGAACTTGAATTAGTTTAATAAAGCATTAGCATATATAATGCAAATCTAAAAAAAATACAAATTAATGTTCGTTTTTTTCAAAGGAAAATAAATAGTTAAAAGATATTTTTACGCAAATTCTCAGAGGCAACATGGTAAACGTTTTAAGTCGCGTAGATAAATAGACCCTGCACGCACGCCACAAACATCATATAAAAAGCAAACAAAAAAACTTTGTGTAGAAGGGGATTTGAACTTGGAATAATGATAACAATATCTTTTTATTGGATTGAAATACGTATATAGTACCACATAATATATTATAGAATACTATACTAGTAATAGAACGAAATATATTCTTCATGGCTGTGCGTGCCAGATTCTCATGCTACAGAATGCGCATTTCTCACTATGCGTCCGATTGTATCACAATACGTCCTTTAGCATCCTAGGCGTTTCAGTAGTAGCAGTCTACGCTTAGCTGAAAAAATATAAATATTATAAATTTAAAATCTAAAATAACTACATAATTCTGTATTCTACAATAATAAGCTAGTTTCTAATGCTCGTTTATCAATCACCACCTATTAGAAAAATGTTCAATTACCTGTAAGGTCATAATCAATAAAAATATAATAAAATATATTACATAAATTTGTTTTAATAAATATGAATAAACGCAATGACATATTTATTTTTATTAATCATAAAAAAAACTTAAAATCTCTGTGTGAACCTTATTATATTTGTTTTGATGTAGCCGCCAAGACCATATTATCAGGTATCGATGATTTGCCTAGCCTTGTATACGAAGGGGTTAAGTTACAATCGCGACATTTGCGACACCTATCTTACAAAGGCCGTACAATTGATAAGTAACCTTATAATAATAAAAAAAAACACAACTTACCATCGGTATTATTACGTTCTCCCGTGACATGACCGACAGCAGTAATCACCGTAGTAGGGGTAGTGGCACAGGCGCGCTTGCACAGCTAGGGCACAATTACTCAGCTTATCTGCGCATTCACCTGCACGCACAAAGTTAGTTTTAAAGAATAAGCCCGGTCAAATTGGCTTCAAAAATAGGGGTATAATTCGCACAAAGCTGAAATTGGCATGACTGTTGAGAACACTAAATAGTATTTCAAACAATTTGTCAAAAGACCGAATCGATCGGCAGGTGGTAAAAAAGGGTAAAATGTTGCAAAAATGCGAAAACGGTTTATGCAAGTTTTATTTCAGCATGAATTAAAAAAAAGTACATTTCGTCCGTTCTTTCATTTTTTTTTAATTTGTGTACACGTACACAAAAAGGACGTTATACATTTTATATTTCTGCACTTCAGACAGATCTCTAATCGCATCTCTTCCGTGTGAACTGTGTGATTACCTTTTTAAATTAGATTTTATTTAGTTATGTAAGACAATGTAAAAAATATTCCATTATTATTTTTGTAGTATTGAATGGTTTACCTGGTTGTGATCTATCTTTGAAGTTCTGTGTGTTATGGCTTTGGTGTCTTGTCACTCTTTGTGTATCTATTACTAGAAAAAAAAAACAAATAAACATTATAAAATTGGAATATCTATATATCAAACAATAAAGTTTGTTTATTACATGACATATACTGTATATTATTGTAGAAATTAACTGGGATATCAATCATTATCTACATATAAGGTAGCTGCTAATCGTCATATGAGGTATGTCCCATATGCTTGTATTTCTTGGATTCTTATCACGAATAGCCATGCTGTGCGGTAAGTATATAGCCTAAAACCTTCCCCAAATATAGGAAAATATTTTTTCAAATCCGATCGAGTAGTGGCTGAGTTAATGGCATTTAAACTCTTTAACTATATGTATTAGATTAGTATACCTAGATATTAAACAAAATACCTTTGTATCATTTTTAAGGTTATAAAAAATAGTGTAAAATAAATATAACATAAAAATAAATAATTTACCACTAGGAACTGGTTTTAGGTCTACCGGCACACTGGGCTTGGTAGAACACCGCTCGGGAACACAGGAGCGTTTAGCTGGCGGCCTCACGCCAGCGCACTCGGAGTCTGCAGCGGCCCCTGAGGCTCCTTCCACCCCGCCCTTGGCGCACCAGACTGTGCGGGACTGTATGCCTGCTTCGCAAGGGCCTCGGCACTGCAAATATTGTTGCTTATAATTAATGAGTCTAAATTTGAAATGTAAAGCAGATGGTTTTGTTGTAAAGTAACTACTATATATATATATATATATATGGGCATAGAAGGAGAATCAACTTTATTTATCTGCCACTGACTGTACTATGACTTATGATATACATAGGAGATGGCTACGAAATGGGATTATTTTCTTCCCATTTCGAAGCCGGCTTCAAAATGGGAATAAAATGGTCCCATTACGAAGCCAGCTTCGAAATTGGAATTTAATTTCCCATTTCGAAGCCAGCTACGAAATCTGGCTACGAAATGGGACTAAGGGGAACAAATAAGCTTAATCAGAAAAAAAATTGGCTATCACCACTCACACTACTCATAAAAAGTTACGAGTGTTTCTTGAAAGTATGTTAATAAATTTTCCTGAGATCAAGTCGTCATCTTTTTCCTTCTAAATCTCCATTGTCATATATTCATTATATGATTTGGTGAACTATCTATCTTCCTCTAATAAAAATTAGAATCTCGATGTTAAGCCAATACGAAAAAACATCTATTTTCACTTGCAACGAACCTCAGTCCAGTCGCTCAGATACCACGAGGGAGTGCATTTTCCTCCACAGCTCCTCTCAGCCTCGGGTTTGTTAGTTTTGCACGCGGTATCTCGCAACCTCCTGCCGTTCCCTCCAATGCAGATCACCCCTCGAACCTGCCGGCCGTCGCACTCCGCCGAACAGGCCGACCATTCACCTACACATTGTGAAAATTAATATTTAACAAAAAATGAGGAAGGCATGTTGTGTGTTCTATTAAAACTCATACGCTATGGAATCTATTGTTCTCTCAGGAGCTGAAGAATTATTCGTAACTAAGTACTTAGTCGTTTTTATGTCGAAGGTTTCTAAACCTTATACTTTGAAAGAGGCCAGTGTACAACAATTTAATGTGGTATGTATATGTAGGCTAATGTCATAATTAGAAACATTAATGTTGATGATGTCAATATCATGCCAAAACAGATTCAAACGAATCGGTTAATCATCATTATTTTTTGAAGACATTGACATTGTTTGAGTATGTGGTGACAAAGATAAATAAAGATAGATTTGGCATAGTACTTGTGTTGTTTTGGCAACGTTTATAGTCTTAACTAAACTGAAAACAAAAGTGATGATAAGATTGATAAAAATAAGGAGTTCATTCATTTATATCATGTGGATTACAAGGAAATTTAACCCCGACCTAGTGTTCGAGATCTCTCGCCGTTTGGCCTCTCGGATAATAGAAAGAAAAAAGAAAGAAAGAAATAGAATAATGGACATTACAGGATTGAAGTTACTTCCGAAGCACGGAATCATATATTTATTATCAGCCAATCAGATAATATAATCCTGGAATTACCTGACTGGACTGACTGAAACTGGACTGAAATAACCAAACTGGAAACAACAAAGTAAATTATCTTCTGGGAATCGAGCCCACGACTTCCGGGTGTTTAGGTAAGCGCAGGTAATTTTAAATATATACTGATTCCTAAATTTACTCTTAAATTGAATTGTCTAAAATTTCATGTTTTATAAGTACCAATTTAATATAAACAATGTGAACTTCAATGAAGACATACCAGTAAACCAGTGAGGGTCACAACGTTTCCTAGGAGTGCAGCTTTGTGTGGAGGAAGGTGCGATGTGCGCAGCGCAACCTGCTGGGTCAATACACCGGACACCTCGTGATTTGACTCCACCACCTAAGCACCAGCCGACACACTGGAAGATTTAAAAGTACAAGAGTTAGTACTGGATGATTTTTTGTTATTGACGACCTTCGTGGCGTAACGGTTAACATGCTTGATCGCTATTCAGGAGGTTCCGGGTTCGATCCCCACAGGCCAATCAAAAAATGATCTTTTCTGATTGGCCTGTGTCTTGGATGTTTATCGTTATGTAAATACGATACATAAATATATTATCGTTGAGTTAGTATTCCATAACACAAGTTTTGAACTTACTTTGGGGCTAACTTAATCTGTGTGATTTGTCTCTAGTTATTTGTTTAAGTATTTGTTCTGGAAAATCCTACATACATAAGTATGACAATTTAAACATTGATAAATTATAAACTGCTACACTTAAATTCAAAATAAAATGATTACTAAGTTAAAACTTACATCTGACCATTCGGTATACAGCCAACCACCAGGAGCACTGTGACTATAATTAGTGGACGTCACAGGAGTGACTTCTTTTACAGAAGATCCTCCAGCGAGCGATATGACAGGCCCGTCACGAAATGTGTCGGTTCGATCTTTCGGATGAACTTGTCTACGTGCATCAAGTCTTGGACTAGCTGTGACTGCATTGGCGACAGTACTATCACAATTGGGAATATCGCAAGGTTCACTACTTGGAGGCATCGGTAGTGGGCATTTTTGATCACTGATCTGTAAATAAAAAAACCATCTTTTATCATTCTTCTGCATAATATGAAAGGTTTACATAAAATGTACTGGGTGAAATCGTACTTTTATAATACCCCGAGCGTGATCCTGAACACATCCGACAAGTCGTGTTCGTTGAGCTGGACCACATAAAGGGCAGGCACCCCAAGCGGCTGTTCTCCATCTCGGAGGACAAGGTGCTCCACCACATCGACGTCTCCTAGAAGAAGGTGGAGCCCCTGAACAATGTGCTGTAGATACTTCTTTATCGCCCTTTTCAGTCAATTCAACGCATCTGAATTTCCCGACTTGAAGACCTCCACCGCAACTTCTTGAGCAGGGTGAAAATGATAATATCTTCCAAACAAACTTTCTGTCACCGATAACATTGCTATCGATTTGAGATTTAGGCTCCAGGTTTTTGAAATCAGGTCGCTTCATCAAGGAAGTTTCAGATTTCGAGTTTCCCAGTTCATTGCGAGACTCAGCAATATGATGTCGATGATGTCGTTGAATTGGATGACGCGGTGGCTCATTGTTCGATACTGGTATGTCGTTACTTTCCTCAGGTCCATCAGTTAGAAACTCGTATTTGATGGACGGGTTCGGTTGAGTATAGAGTATCTGAAATCATAAAAAAATAGAATTTACTTTATATTGATATTTGATATATTTACTAAATCATCTATACATTTTATGTTTATACTGACCATTATATCGATGGAGTTATGTAAGGGTCCTAGAGCGAAGACACTATCTAATCCCGCCATACGAGTATAAACAAAACGTGCGCCGGCTGCTTCATATGTGCCCGGCGCACTCACAGCAAATTCACCATTCATGATATAAGACCCATTTGTTACTTTTAACGCTGAAACCAATAAAATGCTTATCTTTAGTGCGGGCATTCGGCAAATTGCTAGACGGAAAGTTGTGGATGTAGACCACGTCATGCAAATAATTAACTGGCAATTGCGAACGACTTATTCCATTTATCTTGCAATTCAATGCGCGTAGGCGCCTTGATTGAAGAGGGTGACGAAGATGTTTCACTACGATTTGAAGTAATAAATTCGACATCGATCTTTTTGCACTTGCTTTGGTTAGGTACTATAGTTGTGTTGTTTAACTGTTATGAACTTATATATATTTTTTTTTGTTAATGATAAAGTCCCCAAACGTGACTTACATGTTTGTAAATTGTAAAATAATTTAATTAGATTACATTAAAGTACCGTAATGCCTTTCGTTGACTATATAGGTGACAGAAGAAAAGGAATTAAGCCGCATACGGTTTATACGATGGATGTGAAACAAAAAGAATTCTGACGAAAGTAAGTAACACGAATACCAATGTGCTCAGTCTCAGTGAAAAGCGCTTCCCAAGATCCCGTTTCAAGTGATCAAGTAATCATCATATAAAATATGATTATAAATTACCAATATAGTTCTCGCTGGGCATAATCTCGGAAACATTAAGCCGACAAGCGCCATGCGGTACTGTCGTCACGTATGAATAGCCAAGTGGTAGCTTTGGACGCGAGAACAACCCGGATACCAGCCGACGTCCGCAGTGGATGTCGCGGTTTGCCATCGATGCTAATACTTCTCTGCCGACCACCTGTGAACAAATTTAAAAGGTAGAACATCTCACAGGTCAGGTAAACTGGTAAGATAATCACGAAATTTATTATAACTAGTTCTAATTAAATGATTTCTTTTCACAAAACTGTTTATAGAAAAGATCTACCAAAATCGGGATCCGACTGTTCGGGAAATCATGCCGTATTTACTGAAAAATTTTTTTTTTTACTTTTTATACAAAAGTATTCACAATATTTTTTTTACAGTTCGTAAATCTTTATGCTCTTGTCATTATTTTGTTTTCCAAAAATACGTATTAAAAATCAAAAACAATTTTAATCGTATTGAGGAAGTGAGTATGATACATTTCAACCATGCATGCTAAACGCCTGCATAATTACAAAATATATACCTATATAAAATAGAAAATGAAATTGCACAAAATGATTTGCAAAATGTTAAACGTGTACAAAATGAAATTGCTGCAAATAGGAAACTCATTTAAACGGTACGCAAAAGGTGAATTCTGCACGCACTTCTATGATTTGCGCCACAACATAAAGAAAATACAGAACAAACCTTAATACGGCAACTTCGAAAATAATATGTATAAAGAAAATGAAATGATTAAGAGCATTAACTCAAAACCCTCTTCGAACAAAGATTTATACCGGAAAATTTTAATGAAAAATTTTTTTACCAATTCATTTGAAGATTTTGACGACAGATTAAAAAATGTAAGTAATTATTCCAAGACCATCTTGATTGGTGAGATTATTTGCACAATGTCAGCCAATTCGACATCAAGACCGTATTATTCGCGTGTAATCATTTCCCTGTCCTTTTTTCAGGTTACAAAGTTACGTTTCAATACAACATCTGATATATTAATTATAGCAGCTTTGAATTAAAAAAAATCACGATTTAAATACATGGTTCTGTGCTGTCCATATTTAGTGATGGTATCTTGCTCGGGCAGGGGATTAAGTTGTCAGTGTGGCGGTCTACAATTTCACGCGTGTTGTGATATGCGCCTGATTTGCAACAGTAAAAGATTTCAAAAACAATAAAAATAACGCTGTGGTTGTTGGTATGTTTTAACTGACAATTTAATTTTTTATTTCTTTTAAACTCACGCATTTCACGATAAAATCTATTTCATTTTACTTGATTACTTTTCATGGTAATTTATTTAAGCAAGGCAATTGAACCTTTAAGAATTGGATAGATTTTACAAGAAGTAAGTAGTATGGTTATTAAGAAGTCGTTAATTACGTTGACGAACTATAAATCAACTAACTAGATGTAGCAAATCGTTCATACCAGCATATCCAAAACTTAATATAATTTCATCTACCATGACATCTATATCAACTGTAAAATCTATTTATGTTATCTGATGAGACTTTAAGATACTGACTAAATTAACTTTCTTTTGATCTTTAACTGTCTTTATTTAAGAGGTTGCAAACAAAACAACAAATATTTACTGCATTAATGTAAGGGCATGTGGTTATTTCGTAACTCTTAATGTGTCACTAATGCGAATGAAACATTAGTAGGTAATGTAAATTTTATGGGCTTACTGTACTCGATAATGGCTCTAAATCTCGCATTGGGCGGTGCAGAAGTCAATTTGGTGGCAATGCAAAGGGGTATGACGTGAATGATTTTGGAGTGATGACTTTTGATTCTTTGTGTATCGGTACTTTGGATCTATTATGTTGGTTCTTTACGAGTATCATAAAACATGTGAATGGTTTTGGAAAAAGCACAAATAGTTATTTTGCATCTTATTCCCTTTTTCATCGCGCTGAAGTTAATGTAACCACTATGAATCATAACATCAATGTATCAAGAAGTTTAACTGTATCAATAACCAGATTTTATCTTTGCATCTCATTCCCTTTTTCATCGCGCTGAAGTTAATGAAGGAAGTACAGTATATTTTTAATTATATTATTTTACACTTATTCACTAATTATATTCACATCGCAATATTGGCAACTTTGTAAATTATGATAATTCAAGTTTGTTATCAGAATATCACTCATCAAATGTAACCAACTACACAATTTTTTTTTATTTAAATTGTAACTAATGAATTTTTTTTAACGGTATCACTCGTTACATATAAACGGCAAATGAAGAAATATTAGGTAGTAGTATTAGGAAATTAACATTTTCCTAAGATTTTCCTATGACAACTGACAAAACCACTATCAATCATTACATCAATGTATCAAGAAGTTTAACTGTATCAATAACCAGATTTTATCTAAAGCGTTTATTATCAAGCAGTAGCTGCTTACATTAGAAGCCCACTCATTATTGTCTGGTTTACAAGGAGCACATAAAGGTTTATATGCGATATTTGTCATTTCGTATGTGTCTTGGTCACAATAAGCCAATAAATATAAATTTTGGTATTTTGATATTTTATGTAGTGGAGAATTTTACATTATTAACCAATACCACCAAATTTTAACCATGATTAAGAGCGTACCCTGGGCTCTGAAGTGTAGGCTTAATATCATGGAATCGAACGAAAATGGTAGGGAATTCTACAGCCACATTTATTAGCTTCGAACTTAAACGAAAATGTGATTAAGACTTCAAAATGGCATTCTTGCACAAGTGTTTTACTCTATAATTAAATAAAGATTCGACATGGATTATAATAATTCATGTCATGGCAACATCTTTCATAATAATAAGAATTCAATGCACCTATTGTTGCACAGTTAAATGCGTCCGTGAATAATCATAGAAATTTAGGTATATTCTCACAAAGATATCTTTCTTGGTGTTTTTGATATTCAGAATCAAGAAACTAACTAATAGCATGTTGGGATATACGATTACCTAATTCTAAACGCAGGGAATCTGTATCATTTTGTCGATATATAATTTACAACATAGCAGATACATACAACGGCAATAGTTTCATGGACGAGTTCTGCTATAATCCAAAATTTTAACGGGGACGTTACTTTTTAGGTTTTAAAACAACAAAAGAACCCTGGATATCATGAACAAAAGTTTTGTTTCACTGCCCTGTATAACCGTTGACTTTTCATTATCATACGCGATGAGGTTGGCCTGCTCGAAATTATAAATTTATTACCTCGCTTGACTCCCCAGCCGCAGAGCTATTCCGCTGTCTAATTTAGCAACCATTTCGCTTTCATGTGAACTTTACAATATTCATTAATACGTCAGACATTAAGGAATTAAGCTGCGACTGGTAGTCTCAAAGGCCTGTTGGTTCAGAGCAAATTATTTGAAATTAGAAGGGAACTGGTGTTGTCAATTGTGATTGAAATATTTCTAATAAACAAAAGAATCATTATCGTTAGTGTTCATGATGAAGACAAAAGGATGCCAAATGATGACGTGAGTATAAAATTTTATTGAGCCGAATATTCGGGTCGACTGAACAGCTGAATCAGATAAGTGGAATTCTAAATTAGCCATTCAGCCGTAGACGGCAAGTAAAACAAAGGTGGCTGGGAGTGCGGTGGAGTGACTATGCAAACAGTCATGTGCAGCGTGAGCAACTGGGTCGCATCGTATTTATCATGAAACTTAATTATACTTGTATAAATTTTAAACATATATGTAATACCAGATTTGCATTAAAGATATGTAGAGTGTTTGTAGATGAAAGACAAATAACTTATTACGGTTTTATTTTGTTTTATAAGTGATCAGTTTCTAATAATGTTTTTTACGGAGGAATAATTTCAACAACTCGTTTAATAAATATGAAATTAGAGGAAAATTCAATAAACCCGCAACCTAAACTTATTCTTTTATTTAAGATAAAGCTGCTGTTATTAATACTGATAATAACTCCATGGCTAATCAAATATTAGCTACAAATACACAGAGCAAAGAAGAAATCGTGATTACCCACTTTGGAGGTTTGCGACTAGCTACGTGATATCCGTTTGCTAAATTCAAACATACTGTGGGATGGCGCCAACATTCCTCGTCCCTAGACTTTAAACAAATGTCTACCTCTGAACAATTGACGAATCTGTAACCGACAAAGCATGTAAACATAATGTTGATTTCCTGCCAGTAAAATGAACCAACAATTTCAATGTCAGTTTTTATGACCGTCAGATGAGGTAACCCAATGTTTGTAGGTTATTCTTTTTTTTGAGGAATGTTTGTATGTTTGGACTTGCTCATAAGAAAGAATTTCAGTTGATATTACTTTGATATCATCTGCATTATAATGGTTTTTAGCTAGGTTCCAAATCGTCATAAACATATGTTTTGGTTTTAATACAACTAATACTTTTATTATTTTAGATGGAACCATAAATAAAATTTAAGAAATGATTAACCCTTGAAATTTCTTTTAGATATTGATTTTTATTATTAATTCTATAATCAGAAGATACAGTGCTTAGGATTAAACAAAGGAATCGAAATAATCTTTGAAAAAAAAGACAAAGAATGATTCTAAAATTCAAGCTGTTTTTGACTTTCTCCAACAAATACTAAATATGTAATTGATTCGCTCTATTTATAGTTAGAAAAGAGATCAATAACAAAACGAAGAACAATAAATTGGGTGACTGGTGACCTAAATTGACAAAATGTACAAGTGTTCACAATTTTTTCAATCAGGCACTAGGTGACAAGACCACAATCGTTTGAAATTGAGCGTCTAGACAGCATGCAATGGTATAATTTACCCGTGTCCGATGACTTATAGTCAATTTGGATGCAAATATATGCCGAAGTTGTTATGTTTTCAGGGTCTTCGCACACTATTAAATCTTGAATATGCATCTGTATCCCTGCGCCCACCACACCAACACATTCATTATCGCGTCTTTACTTTAGATGGCACTATAAAGACTTTCACTTATAACATATTACAAATTTCACTATATAAATAATGATAATAAAAATTTAACTTACCAAGAAAAATACCATTAGGTGTAAAGCTGAAGTATGCGCCATTTTTAGTTCGTAGATTTAAGTAACACTCTTACACTAGACAAATATTAAGTTGTCTGTAAAGATCTACTCATTGCAGTTCAACGCAATTATTAGTTCGTTTTGATATACAGCCTGAAAAACATACAATTTCAACACTACCGTAATGATGGCATCTTTATCTAATGCTAAAAATGTATTACTTAAAAATATAAGATGTGAGAATAGTTGGAAATATTGATAACACACATTTTTATGGTTTGTTAATAAATAGGTGATAACCTAGATTCATGTTACATTTCCGAAGAGTTTTATAATATTTCAGATGTAGGACTATCAACGATTATCGTAATTAAGCAAACGTAGACCAAACCGAATAAATGAACATGAACATTTAATCGGTTGTGACATGGGATGTGATGTATGCCATGGTATTTTCTATGACACAACTGTTATCCATAATAGCGTTATGTTAACTTTAAATAATTTCGTTAGGATCATCAACGTGTAAGTAAAGTATTATAAATAAAACATAGGCTCCGAAAGCCGCTTTCCATCAGGGGGATCATACTTGCCTATTTAAGAGTTCACAATTTTTTATAAGAAATCATTAAGCAGAGGAATAAAAAATAAAGAAGCGGTTAGATGCACGATAAAATCTTAGAAATAACGCATTAGACGTATGCATATGCAAATGACATTGCAAGGTAACAAAGGTCTTTGGACTCAGGCAGATAACACTATTGCATTAGATGAAATACTTAAACAGATCTAATTATCTACTTGTTAGACATCACTATAACAACAATGTCTCATTTATTTGTCTTTAAGTCATCTTACTTTAAATATTTTATATAAATCGGAACTATGAGTGTAGTACCATACTTGTAATTATGTCAGTATCATAATTTTTTAATCAAGAACGGCTGAACAGATTCGGCTGTAGGTTTTGCCAATTTCTCTTTCTTTATTTCACCACAAAAAAAAAAAGTAAAAAAAAAAAAAACTTTTTTTTTATATTACCATCATTTTAGCAGGTCGAATTCGAAAAGGATCATTTATTTGTTACTTACAAGTAACAGATCAACTCCATGATCTGTGTTTACTAGATGTACCCATGATTCCATTCTCAGGGAATTTCATACAAAAGAGTGATCAATCAATTAAAACAGTGGGAACGAGATGTTTTCGTACGTTTTTTTATAAACTTTAAAATACCGTTATTGTTCGCTGTAATAATGCTGTGTCAGGGTAAACGGACGGGAGGAGAGTTATCAGTTTAGAGTCCATATAAAAATGGCGTCGCGGTGAGAGTCTGTGTAATTTTGATTTTATTATTTATTAGTTTTTATAATGGTTGGTTCATAAAAGTGGAGGTAGTTGACTGATTATTGGTAGAGAGTGTAATCATGTTTGCATGACCAATGTCTACTACTTGTTACTACATAAAAAAACCGTAAATATTATAAAAGATATAATTTAGAAGAAGTTAAGAAAACTGGAGATTTAATTCAAATAATACGTAATTGATCAACAAACCTTGAATCGCCTTACTACGATTAACTATTTTATAAGCGAATCCAAAATTAGAATTTATTATGAATTTTTTAGATTAATCTTAATATTTAAGATAATCGGGTAATTACGTAACGTAAAACAATATTACTTATGATGTATATATGAATGTCAGCTTAAATGTATTACGAGCAATAAAACTAATAATATTATTAGTACCTGGGCGACCGAGCTCTGCTCGGTAGTTATGGTATCCATCCATAATAATATTATAAAAGTCTATCTGTCTTTCTGTTGCTCTTTCACGGCCAAACGGCTGGACGAATTTTGATGAAATTTAGTATGGATTTAGTTGAAGTGAAGACCCGGGGTCAAACATAGGCTACATTTTGTCGCAGGTGGAGCTGCGGGAACCGGCAACCAGCTAGTGGTGGTATATATGGAAAATACAATCACTTTTTGGGAAAACACAACGATAGCGCGTTGTACTTTTTCACACACACACATACACATAATCACGTCTTTATCCCATGCGGGGTAGACAGAGCCTAGGGCCATAAGACCTTAGGCCACGTTTAGCATAATGGTAGTTAAAACAGCAAATCAATAGTGATGGGTTGCTAGCCGCATCGCCTATGTCATGATTTTCCCATTCGGCGATTCCCTTAGACGACTTTTACGGCTTGCGCGGGAAGAGAAGCAGCTGGTACATTCTATGTTTTTCTTTTTCTCCCAGACCAGCATGGAAGATGTACTTTTTCAGTAAATAGATTACCGCCATCTAGCGTCTACCGTTGTTAGTTGCATTCCTTAAGTACTTTCCACGTTTCAGTCCTATTTGAAGTGGTAGGTAGGTACACTATTTACTCCGTGGATTGTTAAGTATTTCCTTTGGGTCAGTGGTAGAATTTATCATTCAATTTTTAACCGACTTCAAAAAAGGAGGAGGTTATCAATTCGTCGGAATCTTTTTTTTATGTTTGTTACTCGATTTCTCAAAGACGCGTGAACCGATTTTAAATTCTGTATTTTTGTCTGAAAGGTTGGACCGTCTAGTTGGTCCCATATTAGTTTCAACAGGTTCTGATGACGGAATCCTGAAAAAATGGTGATACTTGTATGACTTGAGATTTGAAAGTATAATGTTTCTTAGGAAAATATTTTAATACGTTATAACCGAATTAATAATTCTTTCAAGCCATTTTAAAACAATATATGCGCTATTCATACTGATTTAATACTTTTATACTCCAAAACAAAAAAAAAACAAAAAAAAGAAAAACAAAACTTTCTTTAATTGGGATTTGAACCTGGAACCACCAGAGTACAAAGCAGATGTCTTAACCACTGGGCTATCGAAGCAGACCCGCCGGCGCCAAAATTATTGTACTATAACTACAATTTAATGCGGAAAATCTTTTTGCTGGAAAATATGGGAAAAACAAATTTTCCCAGACATGGAACCTGGCTAGATTAATTTTTTGACTTTATAAGAACCTATGTTTAAAATTTCAAAGAAATCGTTAGAGCCGTTTTCGAAAACGCGAGACAAATATATATATATACATACATACATACATACAAATATTGCTCGTTTAATAGTATAGGATAAAACATAATGTTTGACAACCTATAAAAAATTCTATATATTATTATTTCGCCAAAACTTACGTTACACATATCTGACATTCGTGACGCATGAACAACGTCAATCAATTCGCGACTTTTTATTGCCTACAAATCTTGTTACTGTATTTGATCATGTCATGCTAAGAATAAACTCGTAAACTGGATACATACAGATACGTCAAATTCATTCTACGCCCTACAGTGTTTGTAATAAGATTCAAATCTATATTTGAGAGTAAACTTTTTAAACATTATTGTACATTCGGAAAAAATGTACTAAACCTTTTCAAGGGCAGGTCATAGTTAAAAGCAAACAACTTTATATCTCCTACAAATAGATTATCAGTATTGATATAATGTTTACTATGAACTTCGGTATATTTTGCATCACTGTGAATATATTTAGAAACTACTATCTAGGCAGTCATAAATTTCAAATTCTTTCATAATACCTTCAAGAGAATCTTGCAAGATTAAGATATATTTAAATTTTTCCATCCAGATTGTTTGAAAGATTCAAAATAATAACAATATAATATGTTTTTAATATCTTTGCAGATGAAAACTTCGGCCTTCAATTCAAGCCCTTTAAATAAAAAATGTATCTGTTACTCGTTAGTAAAATATTCATTCCTACATTTATTTTTATTGCTGCTAATAAAATGTTATGGCATAGTATATGTGGTATATTATCTTTACTTTATATATTAAATTTTATATAAAGTAAATCCTGTCTGTTCGACTGATCAAACGACGTGGTCCAATCCAAGATATACATATATAGCCAATTATCTGTGATTTTATGAAAAAAAAAAAAACTTTCCTTCAAATGATTCGTAATGCCTAAAGATAGTCAGATTTATCACGATAATCTATATATATAAAAATGAAACCCGTTTTCCGTTGTCACGACATAGCATGAAAACGGCTTGACCGATTTGGCTGATTTTTTTTGTAGTTTTCTAGTACTCTGTACAAGGTTCTTACAGAAAAAAATATTAAGAAAATCAAATTTCGCTAAGGCGGTACGAAGTTCGCCGGGTTAGCTAGTAATATATAATTTTGTGTTAGTTATTTGATTTCATCCTGACCCGATTAATTGATAAGAACTCTAATCGATGGGCATTATTGTAAGAGTTAATATGTCATGAATAGATATTATAGAAGAACAGCATCAAATCATTTTATCTGAAGCTGGGGCGAGTTATTAAATACTTACATATATATATACCTACATAATCATAACGTCTGTCTCCCGCAGGGGTACATTGGCTACCTTATATATCTCCCTTGCTTATAACAAGAGTGATGAGTGGAGAGGACTACACTTACCACTCCAGTCCGTCACACACGCTTGCCGTTATCAGGATACTAATTAATTTATAAAAGCAAATTAGTGCTTCAAAATATTGCGAATCGCTGGCAGTGAGTATCTAAAATATCAATTATTATATATATATTATTAGAGAGTATCTAGAGTAGTATCTAAAATAGTGGTTGAACAATTTAATCCATCCGACCACACAAGAAGATCTTTTGTGAGTCAAAATATTTATACTTTTCGTTAACGCTAATTATGTAGCTATTTATTATCTTCATTTATTTGTTTTAATCTAAATAAATGACTGGGGACACTTGAATGGGACTAGTTTTGGCAGCAAGCCAATTCAATCTATTGTTTTCAAAATAATTTTACTACTTTCTGACGACAGCGTCTATAAGGCATTTTACACACTATGCTCTTCCCGGATTGAATTGCGTGGAATTTCTTCGTATTCTGGCTGCCGAATAAAATATGTTTGCTAGCAAGGACAGCAAAACTTCTGTTCATGTGTGTGTATTAGCTTTGCGTATTTTCACTTCACATGACTAGTATTCGTATTTTTTATTGTAACTTTTTATGTGGTTGGATGAAAGACAGTTGTTTTTGCGATCTCATTTTAATTATGTTATAAATTAAGATGTTTTCGTTGGTTTTTATTGTTTTGAGAGAAAGAAATCCCGGGCCGTAAATTACTATTAGGGTTCAAATGTAAAATTACCAAAATTTACATTATAATTACAATACACAATAAAACAGAACTTGTGCCTCTCCATACTTGACAAGCGTAATTTATTTTTGGATGTTATTATTTATTTTATTATTATTTAAAATAAATGGGGTAGGAAAGGGGGTTGATTTGGTTTAACAGATAAATAATAATGATCCTTAGCTATATACTATTGTGAATCGTATAATCATAGAAGTATAATAAGGACTTCATACAAGAATACTTTTTACAAAGTGGCATCAATATTATTGTTCTATCGTCGAAACTTATGCTACGGAACCTCATTATTCTATATAGTTTGTTAACGACTACGACAAGTTTAACCGCCTCTTCCTTGAAAATAACAATAAAATAATTTATTTTAATTTTATAGTTCAACTCACGAATACTGACAGCTTTACAAACGGCCTACGATTTTTTTTTCAAACGGAAACTTGTTTATGTCCCCTATAATTATCCATATTATTATTTATATACTAACAGGTTTTAATATTTAAAAAAACTAGTGGTATAGTAATTTAACGAATATTGTAGTAGATATCCTAGGCCACAAGTATTAAAACTTTCGGTTCAAACATGAATGCAGAGTAATACTTTCACAGCCTTTGTAAATAAGAGGTACAGCAATATTTCTTTAATTTTATATATACGATAGTAAATTGAATTAGTTAGTCAGGCAGGCAGCTGTACAAAAGAAAACACTTAAAAATAACAAAAGTAGAGATCAAAATCAACTGCTTTAGGTAAGTGGTTATTGAGTACAAACATCATATAATCACATAAGGATAGGGTATAAAAAACCAGATCTAAATAGCTCAACAATATCCATTTTATATCATGTGATAATGATGCCGTTATACATTAAACAATACGATTATTCCAAAATATAGCCATTTGATTTTATTGCTAATATATGAATATATAGAAATTTAACATACAAGATCAATAATGAATTTGTTTAAACATTTGTTATGTATGAAAAAACGCACAAGACTAGCCTCTGGCTTAAATTTATGATCATAGAAAAAAAAAGATGAATAGAGGTTAATAAAAAAAAAAATTTGTCAAATAATTTAGTGATTTGAAGCTTCATACCGAATTGTAAATGAGCTGACGTAATTAAAAGATTTTTAATAATCTTTAAGGTAAGAGAAAATAAACTTTTATTAAGAATATATTTACATATAGAAAAAAAATAGAAAATAAAATAAGTTGATAATGCAGCAGGAAACGTGCTAGAATTAAATGGCAAAATAATTTAAAAAAAATGATAAAAGTGATGAATGCTAAAGCATCCCACTTTCGAATTGCACGATGGCCATATTTTCTTCTTTCTGTAATCTGAAGCTATTATCTAAAGCTTAGCCTGTTTACATCAATGTTCGAAAACCGTGAGATTTTTTCTAATAATTACATTATCCCAACAAATAACATGTGTTAGGTGTAAATTACATATGACCCACTTAAAGTCAGTTATGCTACTTTTCTGGAGAAGTGAAGAATTGGGGAATTGTTACTCTGCGAGCAATGCATCTGCTTGCAAAAATTGTAAAATTATATTCTCATTGTTCGCGTTTTTTTTTTGGCAAATAATACATGACAATACATATAGACTTATCAAACTGTTATAATATAACACAAATATTACTACTACGTTTTCCCAAAAAAAAAACTTCCATTTCAATAGATATGAGGATCTTAAGTTGTTGGAATACATGATTTCATAGTCTTATGAACGTGAAAACTGCTGGGAAAATGTTATTTTGAATAGTCTAGCAGGAATTTAATCTTATAAACAATTGCAAATTACTTATAAACACAAGAAACGGGTTAATGACGACATTGTAGTCATTCGTTTTGAATTTTTTGTGATCTCGATTTTACTTATAGTACATTATGTTTCTGGAATTTCGGAAAGGAAATAGTTTATCAAATACGTTATTTTAAAGAATTTTTTTATTTCCAATCATTTGATTGATTCTACTGATCCGTTTCTAAAAAAAAACACTAAAATAAATGGTGCGAGGTCGCACTCTCTTACTTTCTTTGTTGACGACGACGCGATAAGTGCTCTGGATGTTAAAAATAAAATAAAACAACAAGTCATAATATTCAGTTTATGCTAAATAAATTTTATCGTTATAATAATAATTAGCTGTAGCCTGCGACTTCGTTCGCCGTTACCGTTATTGTGGGAATTTCCCGAGAATCCCTCTTTTCTCGTATACAGTTTGTCATCATAATAACCACACAAAAAAGCATTTTCCAATTTGATGCATTCATTTGAAATCAAACATGCCTTGAGTTCATTCAAACGACGATAACTTTCTTTTAATGAATAGATTTTGATAAAACAAACTTTAAAAATTCTTTAAAAGTTTTAAGCAAATCGGTTCAGTACTTTCGAGATACAAACAGACAGACAAAAATTTAAAAAAAAAAATTGTTTATTTTAAATGTCCCTCTTCTCATTTCAATTAAAATACTTAATGTGCAGACAAAATATTTTTACTATTTTATATAATGTATAAAAGATTAGGAAACAAGATACGGTTTAAAATTATTTTCCCGTTTTACTTATAATTGAGATAAAACTTAACCGAATCATTATCTCCGTCGAAACCTCGCTCAAAATTGACATAAC
This sequence comes from Apomyelois bistriatella, assembly GCA_947044815.1. NCBI lineage: Eukaryota > Metazoa > Arthropoda > Insecta > Lepidoptera > Pyralidae > Apomyelois > Apomyelois bistriatella. Next base: position 5,860,812 of record OX345705.1, read on the forward strand.
GAGATAAAAGTCCCTTCGCCAATTGGGGCAAGCAAATGTTATGATTAGGGCGAGAGGACGCAAAGAGCAAACTTTTGCAATATTTATAATATTTAGTAACCAGCCGCCTCATTTTACTATCTGGTATAGATTATGAAAATGAAATTTGATAAAAATCTACGGCTATCTAATTGATTTTCATATTAAATATATCAACGTTTTTTATGTATAAATTAATAAGTACCTATTTAATTTTAGTTATCATGTCTTCTTAATGTGAAACACTGAAAAATAAATACCAAAGGCAACGATTAATTAGTAGGTCTGTTTATAGAACCATGTGGGCATGACTGTTTTTATCCCGTGACTCTACCTAGAGTAAGTTAGGGGAAAATGATTTATCTGTACTCGTTTATTTTCTAGTTATAGCATGTTAGTGTATAGTATTGTAACTGTAGTGTTTAGTTTAGACAATGTTAATGTAGAGCATGTTTTTTTTATATATTTAATCATTAAAAATTATTAAATTGTCAATATATTTATTTTTTGTCACGTTGCTTGGAAAATTATATGAACTACATATTAAATTTATTAGTATTATGCAAAATGTAAGGTATGGATAGTGAATATACTATATACATATATATAAGGTGAACTTAAGTCAACTGCAAATATTTTAAGGGCAGATTCAGACCACTAAACTGAACAACTTTGCCAAATAAACTTATGTCGAAATATGAAAAAAATTTATTGACCTCCCTTACAAATTGAGAATCAGCTGATCTAGTATAGTATGGAGAGTGAAAAATAAAATTTCGTATTTCGATATGTTTATTTGAAAAAGTTGTTCATTATAGTGGTCTGTATCTGCCCTTAAAATATTTGCAGGTGTCCACCTTATATATATGTATGTATATATAATGGTATTATTATGTCACGTTTTAGGGTAGAATTTAAAAAGGAAACCTCTTAGTATTCTTTTTTCAGTTTGGTTGCTAGGGATACTAATTGAAATATATATAAAGTTTATATGTAGAGTATGGTCTTTGGATCATTGTATTTTAATAAAGATTAAAATAAATCATCTTCATTTGGTGTTATTTTTTGGTTAAGCTTTTAGAGATGCCGTGCCGTATTCTTTGGAGCCCGACACCGCGTTGGCTATCTTACGAGTATGATTTTGTTCCTAAATTATATGAAGCACGTTAAACCTTAGAGTCTTTTTGTATTGCCATGCCTAGCTTAAACACAATCTGAAAGTTTTTTCCAGGTCTAAAAGGTAGTATTTAGTACATTTACAAGATTCCGTATTATGTCTTGCAGCCTGCCTGATGTTAACTCTCCTTGGTAGGTAATTTGTGCAAATAATTGAAACCTCTGTAATTTCCTTAGTGGCCTCTTACGACAACATTTTCCCACTATAAAACTATTAATAAAGTACAATTCTGGACTTTACAGAGTTTACAAAAATAGTTAAATGACACGTTAATTTATTTTAACGACGAAGCGTGGCTTTACCAATATTACAACAATATTATCAAAATAATATATATATAGTCTAGTCACGTGGTTTTCGGCTAAAGAATAGCCCAACCTCTTTCCCGGGGGAGCTTGATTGGATAGCAACCAGGAAACGTTTAGATGTTGAAATCTCTTTTTAATCTTATATACGAACGTATACGTAAAATCAGTATGTTGCTTAAATTAGACGTAAAGAAGGACAAACAAATACACATTCGAGAATTATTTATTAGTAAGTATGGATTTCGAAAGTAAACTAGATGAGATGGCCCTTTGAAAGTCAAATAGCCTGCTCGTGTGGCCTACTTTGCCCCACAGATAACGAAAAATTAGGTACGCGATAACAACCTTACCTACGATGACATTGGGAATGGCAGCCATGTTTAACGACTAACTGTTGTCCTCGGCTTCACCTGCGTGGTACCTAGTTATATTGCGCCCAAAACAGTTTATCTTTCCGGGGTTCCAAAAATTTCCGTAGCAATTTTCATATTAATCGGAAGTGTTTGACGCTTAGTGACAGTTTCTTTTTTATTTCCAAATTAGTTTTTGAGATAACATCAAATATCGTTTTCGCTATAGAGGTACCAATAGGTATTTAATGCAATGTGTAATCATTTGTTTTGGATTTTAGAGCTCGTCGTATTCAGGATTCTAAGTAATTATTATCACAAGTACGCCATTGTAAAGGCTTTGATTTTGTAAGTCGTAAAAAATATTTCTACATTCGAACGTTTATGTTAAGAATTTCTGGCGCAATGAAAATAATAGTTCCTGAAACAAGTGGTCCCAAGTTTTAAAGTGCTTTCCGACTATCTCTTCTCTACATAAATATCATAAATGCAAAAGAAATATTTACTTTCAGTCCCCGGAAATAACGCTAGATACCTATATCAAAGTAATACACCAGAGAGCCCCAAAGAATAGCTATTTTATTTTAAAAAATGGTTTAGTATCCCATAAAATATAAAAATCCTTCACGTATATGTCAGGTACTTATCACAAATAAAATAGTTAAAGTAAAAACTTCTTTAACAATAGATATGATAATATTAAAAAAGATTGCTCATCTATTTTTAAATTACAAGTAAAAAATACAGCGTTACAGAATCTATCATAGAAAACTGTCGAATATATCAATGTCGAGCACAAAAACGAGTATTTGGTTACCATGTCATTCAAAATTTTATTCATTTTAAAAAGACAAACACGACAGCTCAAAGAATTCCGACGGTATCGTGAAAACCTTGAAGAAGTTGGGAAATAATTATGACAATTTCAGAAAAGGCATTAGCTATTCAATTATTTGTTTTGTTTATTCACTGATAAGAGATAACAGGTATCTAAGAATATGTTTCATTGAAATAAAAACGAATACTGACACAAAAAGATGGTGCGATAAAAATATGTCATCGTTTATAATTTCTTTACCAAGGCTCGTTAAATATGAATGGAGTGTAAATTAATTTTAGCCGTTTTCATCTCATCTCGTCATTACTCACGTGGAGACGTTAAGATTACAAAGCCACTCGATGACAAAGTGGAAATAACTAAAGCGTGGCCAGATCGTTTAGTTAATCAAAACAACGTAATTTACTACCGTGTGTTATTCAAATATTCCAACGGGCCGATTCAATTTTTGAATTGAAAAAATTGAATTAAAATTTATATAATTTTAAATTGAATTTCGAATGGTATTTTTTCACATTTTACAAGATTCCATCATCGTAACACACAAACAATAAAAAAATAACACTTCACACTTTTTCAGAAGTCGAACGTGTTTGCTTGAAATTTTAAACTTTTCTTGTCAATTCCACATTTTCGCGGTAATTTTCCTAGTCGCGTGTGCGCGGCTCGCTCGCGCGCTCTCGCCGTACAATCTGCGGCCTATGGACGGTTGCTCTCAGGCCGTAGGGCAACAAGCGATGTTATAACTAGCGCGTTACAAACGGGAGGCGCTGCTGAAAATTTTACCGAGGAAAATAGGTTTTCATTTTAGAATACGAAATCGCATTTTGTTTACACTTTTTAATTTGCAGCATCTGCGCTGCAGCTGAGGTTATGAGTACACACTTCAAAATTTTACTACCCTTTTAAAATATGAATACAACGAAAACATTTTATTGGAAGTTTTTGTTATCATAGATGGTAAATTGAAGAACTTTACGCCCTATGGCCCTTTTTCAAAGTACGGTCGTAATTGAGTAACGAGGATTTAATTTATTTTAATCTTACTGGAGGCGGATTCTACAAACAGTAGCATATTTAGGAAGGTTCGACGTAGAGCTACAGCGAGCCATAAAATAATACTAAATCTTAAAGGAATATGATTATAATTTTGTGGATAACGTTGTGGGCTACGTTAGGTATTAATAACTCTTTTATTAACAAATTGTTAATTGTATTATCACTTTTAACGTAGCTGTTTGTTGTCCCTATTATATTAAATGTGAGCAGAAAAGTCAAAGAAAACAACAGAAGCATCAAATATTATGATTTTCAAATTGTAATCTTTAATATCGATTTGAAATCGTATTAAAAGATACTTTGGCTTCTTTCATTTTCAAGATCTTACATAAAAACTACTATTTACTTTATTAATCCTCCTTATTAAAACTAAGAACTTCACCTTGATGTTGTTTCGTTTCCGATTAGACTTTCAGACAGTTCTTTTGTTAAATGTTTCATATACGACTACTTATTGCCACAAAACTATACTATAACTACAAAAAAAATTACACATACAGTTATTCGAGAAATAGCTATATTAGCCACACGTCGCAAATGTGTTTGGTACTAATTTAGTATTCTGCAATGTGTTAAGTATTATTAATCAAAATTAATTATTAAGCTAGCGTTACGAGTGATAAAGAAAACTTACTTGTTAATCATCAGAACTTTTCTGATATTAAAATTTATATTCGGGATTATATTTTTATTTTGTATACTTACCAACTTATATAACTTTTCATCGGCTAACTAAACTAAACTTTAAAGCTGCTTGTGTTGGTACAAAGAAAATTTCTACCTTCTATTGAGTCGTTAGTATTAAATCTCGAAACGAAATACCTACTGCTTTCAACGTTTTATAGTTATTTAAAATAACTGTCCTTATAGTTCGTACTGTTCATATATCTGGAACTATTTTTGATATAAAACTCGCTACACGGCCCTACTCCACCTTAAAATTTATGAGCGTGACGCAGACAACGCCTTAGGATGAGAAGTTACCGGTTACATTCGGTTTCGTAGTAGTTGAATGCTATTTCGTTATTTTAAGAAATTCAAACCAAGCTGCGTGCTCTTTTAAAAAGCGCATTTTTTTTTCATTAATTAGACTAAGTATTAATATTCTAAAACTCAAACAAACAACTTTTACCACAAACTCCATTCTGTCTTGGTCAGTGCGTAGCTTTATCCATCATAGAAATAAATTAATGTGTTTTATTTATGAAATTTTTACTCTTATTGAACGCTACCAAGGAACACGAACAAATTGAGATGCGATAGTTGGTCACGAGCAGCCGATAAATAATAAAATGTAATTTTAGATTTTTTAAGAAACCTTGTTTATTTGAATTATGAACTTTTGGCAGGTCCTTTACGGCTTGTAGGTCCTTTATTGTTGGTAATCGATTTTAGGGATGAAGTAAATTATAGTGGTCTTTTAAACAATCAGCTTTAGAACTTACTTTTTTTTTATTTTACATATTTTATACAAGTAGGTTTGAATAAACTATTCTTATGACCGGGATCAAATTGGCGCGCTTTATAGATAGCTTTTCCTTATAAAATTTCCGACATCCTTCTCATGACCTACATAAAGACGCTTGTAGCCTAAGATCTGACCCCTGCATGCAGTATTCATTAACTAGAAAAAAAAATACTAAATTCTATTTACACGTGGACTAATAGAGATTTTGAATATTTTGTGCCCCTTTCCGATAGGTGGCGAGTTTCATCAACAATCTCAAGAAAAATCGAGGTCAGGCAGTTGCCTGTTTAAAAGATAACTCCAAATCAATATGCCCTTTGTACGTTTGCCAAAAAAGAAGAAAAGATTATGACATTGCGTTTCTTGCTAACACCGACCGGGTTTCGAAGCTTGGGATGCAATCTAGAAAACTCTGGTGTGAAAGAGAGAGGAGAATATTGTGAGTGATTACGTGAAAGAGCCGTAAACACCTTTTGTTCTCTATGCAAACTAGACCGCGCCCGCCCCCGCGGTTTCGGTATGAATGAGGCCTTAGATAAACTATCGTTTGATAGACAGGTGTAATTAGCCAATCTGCATGCTACCGGTAAATGGAAATCGACGATAAGCCGAGTAAACAACGATGGTCTGCGATCGATTCGTAAGTGGTTAAGTGGCATTGCGCTTCCGTGATAGTGGGTGAATTAAGACCTTGCAAGATATGTAGAGCTGTTGTAGAATACTATACATAAATATAAAATACCCAGTCTTTGACACTAAACTACTTTTCCTAGGATTTCTACCTATGTGGCGACCGTTCGCACGCTAAGACTCGCCTTCAATCATAAATAAATATCATAGCAAGCATTTCATCACCTAAATATAATCAGCTGATTGCTTTTCTGATTGTAGAGACACAATAGTATTATAAAAAGTTGTTTTATATCATATACAGACTGCGGTTTCAAATCTGTGCTTATTAAAATTCACGGTGAATTATGTCCATATTCAAACTTTTCTTATCGAATAGGTTAGCGGCCAACACTGGTGTCAGATTTTTCTAGCTGCTTGAAGGCATCTGATTCAGCTTAAGCTAATTTGCCGTAGAAGCCGGTACCAACGGATTCACTTGCCTGCCTACAGAAGTAGATACGATTTCTCTTATTTCGTTTCTCTTATTTGGTTTGAAATAAGAGAAATTTCTTACTAGTTCTAGTAAAACAATTCTTAAATTATACATTTTGAATCTGGAAATTCAGAATTTGTCTAAATGATGAGCGGAATAGTTTTACTATGAATACTTACATGCTATCATACTAAAGCGTAGTCTGAAATGCGCCATATCATTGTTTGCGATTATATTGCGTTATGTGAACACAATGCTATATAGTATAGTTTTATGGCTTGTAATACTAAACTATATAGCAAAATAGAATAGCGTAGTCTGAAATGCACTTATCCAAGCGATGTTACATACATACATATAATCACGTCTTTATCCCATACGGGGTAGACAGAGCCTAGAGCCATAAGACCTTAGGCCACGTTTAGCATAATGGTAGTTGAAACAGGAAACCAATAGTGATGGGTTGCTAGCCGCATCGCCTATGTCATGATTTCCCCATTCGGCGATTCCCTCAGACGACTTTTACGGCTTGCGCGGGAAGAGAAGCAGCTGGTACATTCTATGTTTTTCTTTTTCTCCCAGACCAGCATGGAAGAATGCGATGTTATAATTAATAAAGTCAATTTACAACAACAAATACTAAAATATAATGCGTGCCTTAAAAATTGGCATGACAATAATTCTAAAGTCCTTAATTTGCGCCGTTTCCTCATGGTCATACAGTTACTAGTTTGGTCATACATGGTAGTCATACAATTGTAGAATTAACATTCTCCTAGTTTTATAAGTAAACTAGTAGTCTTAAAAAGGCTTTAGGTTTTCATTGCAGAATGTAGAATTGTAGAATGTGTATGATTTCAGCAACACCAAATAGATGTCTTACTTGAAAAACAATATAAAGTTAAAAATATACATTAAAGTGGGGAGGAACTGACGCGAAAATATGGAATTCACAAATATTTGCACACATACTTATTATGTTTGCGAATGTTCATTGCAATATCTTTGCATATTCAAAGATAAGAAGAATGCCTTAAGTAACTCTCGTTATCATTAGTAATTTCAACTTTTGTATAAAAGATGTGAATATTTTTATGTGTGTTTTTTGCAATACTATTCGGCCTCTAAAAATTGCAGATAAGTAGCTACTGCATACTTAGTGTTTTTTTTTTTTAAATCAACTAAGCTTGCTATATTATGACATTACCCTATCACAACAAACACCTGGTTTCGTCTTCTACGAATTTTCATAAAACTTTGTGTTTCTACCTTATTTATACCATTTAGTAGGAAAACAAGCTTACGGCCCACCTAGTAGAAAGCAGATCCCGCAGCCTATGGACGCTTGCAACACAATGGGTGTCATGCCATATTGTCCTTTGGGAAAAACGTGACAGATAGTTGATTCCACAACCCCTTGAAGTACTTTATGAATAGGGGGTCATATCTGCGATCTTTCGTTGGTCGCTTCATCTAGCTCATCACAAAACTAGCTTCGTAATGGGACTAATTTATTCCCATTTCGAAGCCAGCTACGAAATGGGACTATGGGGGCTACAAGAGGTTAACGTCAAAATATAACTATTTACCTACTATTTTTTATTTAGGAATATTTTTTTTTAAATCATGTTATACAATGAATCTTCTAATAATTTTTATTGTATTACTGAACAGACTTTTTTAATCATTGTTATAACTTCATGTACTCTATTAACAAGGTAGCGACAAATAGCCAGTAGGCATACTTTTACGTAATAGATCAAATAAAAAATATAGGTGCGAATTATTCCTTTAGTTGACAGCATCATTTTGGTACATAGGTAGGCACCGTGTTTATTTTACACTGTAGATTTAACAGATAATTATAGCCTTATGTAATATTTTAGCGTATCGATAACACTGTTTGAATACAGCATTCCATAAAACGGCGCATAATTTAGATATTAAAAGAACACGCAGAATCACGATTTATGGATAAAAAAACAACATTTTAAAACACATTATTAATTGAAGAATTGAATTGCCAATACTTTAGAAATCATTTAAATCTTGAAAAATCATCGTAGACAAATTTATTTAATTATTTATTTAAAACTTTATTGAGCCAAGACCTATACAATAGGTAAACTTAGTGCTATTTAATAGGTACTCAACAAAAAATTGTGACGTTGTCCACCACTTAGTAGACAAGGGACACATATAAATTGTGTTATTGTCCACCAGTGATGGGACAATAGGAATGATAGTCTATGGTCGCAGAAAGACCGCCTGGATGGAGGCCGCTGTTTTCGACCGGTTGTGAAAGATGTGGATTCGTAATCACTAAAATGATGACGATAACTTTTTGTAAAAAAAAACCTGTTATCTGTTTATCAAATGGTAGGGTCTGATAATATTTAAAATTAATTATCTTTACTCTACATTCAACCCTCATTGTTTCGTCTCGTATGTTTTCGTACTTCCACAGATTACAGGATGATATTCGTCACGTCGTACTTGTAGACACATCACATATTCTAAATTCTTGATTCATATAGTTCAATAAACTGTACCTACCGTCGTGCCATGCTACTCATAAATCAAAAGTAGTGTACATAAGTCAAATATTTGCACGAAATTTGCCGTCGATAAAGATGTTAGAAGTGATGTAACAATTTACTTATTATTTATTGCAAAAATTTAACGCTTTTCATTTTTTTTTCCAAATAACTAACAGTCATAAAAAAATCTATATATAAAAGACACTGTTAAAACACGTTCTATTTTTGTGATGAAGTCCAAATAATTTTATTTCTATGAAGTTTGAGCTTAAAGTGATTAAAAAGCATTCCTTCTATTATTTGCACATTACAAAATTTGACACTAATTATAATTCAAGTATATATTATTTATTAATATTTTGCCTGACGTCAACCCTTCCTTGAAAAAATAGAGTCGTTTGTTCGTTAGTTACCTTTATATCTTACAATTGCTTCCTTGTGTTACTATTTTGATATATATTGAACAAGTCACTAATAAAAAAATACTTACCGAAAAGAATTATGTTATCTCGGGTCGATTCCCTAAAAATTTAGGTAGAAACACGTGTCGTAATTGTTTATCCACCAATGACAAATATTGCGTGCCATCGTGATGGATTACAGCGAAGGAATCTTTAAAAAAAATAATGACTCTACCATCTAAAGTTTTAAAAATGTTCTTTTCGTAATTTTTATTCTGTGGCATATTGTCATCATATTTTTGTTTAAAGTTTTATTTACAAGTGAATCATACTTATTTAATTGACATACTTCATAGCATTCTCTACTCTCAACATTTATACTTTGTACGTAATAATGCATCACAGTTACAGCATCTCAACATTTCATAAAATTGATGCAAAAATAACATTTATATTTAACTTACGTTGTAATAAAGCTACATTCGTGTAATCTCCAATAATAGACGATCTAGTGTTACAATCAATGATTTATTTCAATAATTATGCGAATTACATCCAATAGGAATGTTAAGTAAGACCGCATGCGCACGATGATTCAGCCGATTACACTCGGACTCGCTCGGTCAATGCGCTAACATTTGGCGCCATGTACAAAGAGTCGTTTGCCGGGTGTCGTAGCCACTCTGGGAAATATGACTATTTGTGGTTTGACCCATATTAATTAATGTTTGAATGAAAGTGCAAATAGTAATAATCCCATAGTCCCATTTCGAAGCTAGATTTCGTAGCCGGCTTATTGAATATGTAGAAATAAAAAAACAGGATGAATAACAACAGTTTCATCACAGAAAACGTTTTAGTTTAATATTTCACCTTATTGTGAAAGAGCAAATCCAGATCAATCAATCACGCAATACTATAAAATAGATTTTCATTAATTTATGCTTAACAATAGATTTAAAAATGTCTAGAACCATAATATTGGCGCCATAATTTCGATATTTTGATTTTATGGGTATTTTCGATATATATTTATTTCATTTCATTTTCTAGTTGTCAAGACGATTTTCAATTAAATTTTCGAGGGAATATATTACAATATAGTAGGTAAGAGAAGTAATTGATACAGTCCTGTTACGACTGATGATATGGAGAACTGTAATGGAGATATATACCTTAATAAATAAATAGAGGCTTATAATATAATGATGTTAAGTCAAATACATGACGATATTTTTTTGCAGACGAGTATACCCAAGAGATAATAGATCATTACATCAAATTTATAAAATACATGAAATATCGGGGTTTTATATTTTTATCAATTTAATACCTAAATATTTAACAATATTTTACACGAAGAACACGCGTACCTTGACGAAAACGAACCAAAACATCGCCCACTGACCTACAAGTATAGTCAAACAGGAATGGCGGTATTAACACAAAATGTTAAATTTACAGGATAGTTGTAGTGATAATATACTTTAAAATCGATTGCATAAATAATATAAGGAAATAAAAGACGATAGTGCTTTACATTTGTATTTTGCAAAATAAAGGTTTAAACACAAGTATTATACCTACAGGCACAAATAAAAAATTAAACATATAATTTGTCAAACGTTGTGGCGCAGTAGTAAACATAGGCGAGGGTTCGATTTCAAACAAGGTTAAGATAGAATTTTTTTGGGTAGTTAGTACTTAGGTAGAATAAGAACACTTCTACTCTTTTATAGTTATACTAGCGAACCTGCGGCTTCGCTTGGGTGCAATGCTATATAATACATGTATTATATATACGTTTAAACCTTCCTCTTAATTCACTCTATCTATTAAAAAAACTGCATCAAAATCCGTTGCGTAGTTTCAAAGACCTAAGTATACATAGGGACAGACAGCGAGAAGCAACTTTGTTTTATACTATTTAGTGATAGTGACTATGTAGTGATTATTATTGTTGATTACTGTCATATGTAAAATTGAATCTCCGATATAATTTTGAGAAAATATTTCTCGTTTTTTACGATCTGAAATTTTTTGTTGAATGCCAAGTGGCATTTGATTATCATAAAACAATAGGTTTTTATGCATTAACATCTTTCTACTAGAATAAAAAAAAAACAATATTTAAAATAATAAACAAAATGATTACTTCTTATTATATTTTATGTCAACATTTGAGAATAACTCAGTGTTCTATTGTCTATATTTGTTTGATATGTTTACATACATAGATATCGAAACAGATACCTGTTTTTTGAGTTTTTCTTCTATCCTTTAGATATTTTGTAGTATTAAGACTTTATCTTATCAGATTCTACATTTGTCATGTTAGCAAATAACACTAGTGTCTGTCACTTTTCAGTGTGTGTTTGCCTTTACACAGAATCGTAACAGACATATTTTTTTATAGTGTATTAATGTAAATGCGTGAATTTCCGAGTAGGTACTTTCATGTTTAATTTTAAAATAAAAAATAATTATACTAATAAGTTTCAAGAACCAATCTGTTATTAGTACGACATGAATTAGGCATGCATTATACGCCAATTCAAAAAATTATAAATATTTCCTGTTTATTTTTATATATCTGATACAGACTCCAGCTAGATCTCAAATTTTAATAAAAGTATACAAAAGTGTATAGTAAGTAATACAGCACATTATTTTATTTATCTATAACAGTAATTACAGTTTAAATTCTTAAACCGCATCACTTTCAAATCTCTTGTTAGTGTAAACTAAGCATTAAACGTCTTCAATCAATCACTCCAATTAATCATATATTTAGCTTGTACCGCTCTATTAAAACAACGCTTTGTTAAAGAGATCTGTCAATCTGTTTGTACTCCCAGCAATAGATTATCGTCCGCTTACTAAATACTTGCATTGAGTTTGGATTGACAGCTGCCAAATTAGTGATAAGATCACTGGTTGGCTCGTGATCCCGCCAAAAAGATTAGTCGAATTGGACGGACGGTGTTTAAATGTTTCGTAATACCTACAATCTGCATACAAAAAAAAAGAAGTTTATCTATTGTAATTATAAGGGTTTTCAGAATCATCATTATTGCTATGTATGTTAATCAATCCTGCTTCGATCAACCATCTATATCCAAGTTTCTCAGACAGGTACAACGGCAGATGTTAGATTATGCAATTCCGTCATTTTTTTTTTTCAGAACAACCAGATATACAAATACGCCGTACGATAGTCTCGTAAATACTAAAAAAAACGCACGACCAATTTGCATATTTATTTTTTCTTTGTCGCTATCTTAGCTGTGATTAAAGTCAGTGCCTGGGTATGGTACTTTTTTATTTCATAGCACCTATATATCTTTAATTTTATCGTCACTAATATAGGAATAATTCAGTAATTCCTAAAGTTAAAAGTTAAAACCACAGAAGTAGTTACAGGCTACAATGTTGACAAGTTGACGAACAACAATAGCCATCAATCATTGCGCACATCTGAAACTTTAGCATTTAAAGTCTTTGTTGTAAATCTTCTGATACAATGAGCTCCTTAAATTAGCAGTATTTTTGACATAACTGTATGTTAGAGTATTCTTGATTTATATTATATGAGTTTTAGGTAATCGAAATAACCTAAGGCATATTAGGCTTGTGATGATACTAAGTAATCCTTCCAACCGCAGCAAATGTTTTTTTACTTTGCGATTTAGTATTGAGTTGTACGTATTGATTACACTATTAAATAAGTGCATAAGGGCTAGTATTCAAAAAGTAATACTAAATAATTCGAAATATTCGAAAAAAATATGTTTTATAAAAAAAAAAAACAATTTGGCATATAGGTACAGATAATAGAATAGGAACATGATAGAATAAGCAGATGAAAGTGAAGAGTATGCTAAATGTCATGTCTGAAGAACATCGCCAGTGGACAGGTACTGGATCAGTAGTTTTACAGTTGCTCAGACTTGCCATGGATAAAACAAGATTTAAGGAGCTAAAAGCTACCCTTCAGTAATGAATTGGTACCAAAGATAGAATAGGATCAGTGATATAATTAAACTTGGAAATGCAATATTGCAATTGTGCTGTCCTTTCATCGTTAGTACCTACACCACCTTTACAGCTGCTATTCCACGTGCAACCGAATACTTAAAACCATAATACGTGCAATTCTTTGGTTATAGATATATTTTGAAAGTGAAAATTTTAATTCAATAAAGACGAAAACAAACGTACGGGAGAACTGAAAAAAAAGTTAATACTCCGACCACGCTGTACTGTTGAAAGAAGCGTCTCAGCCCTGCCGAAAATACAAATGACAACAAAGAAAACAGTTTAAAACGGTCGTTAAATCTTAGGAATGTAAAAATATTCCCCGATTTTCATTAACAGTTTCAAAAATAACTACGCAAGTTGATTTTTTACAGCCACTAAATAGATAATAAAAAAAAAATTACTCTTATTATTTTTATGAATTTTTATGCAGATTAGGGAAGAGGTTTTGTTTATAGATACAGAACATATAATAGTACTAATGCCGATAAATTAAATGCGTTTGACAATATTGATGTTGATACTTCTCTCTGGATCATAAGGATTTCTAGATTGCAAATTGAGCTGATGTTTTAGCAGCCAGTATAAAACAGTGACAGAATTATTTACATTATCACAGTTATTTTAATATTATTGTAGCTGTTGGTCTTCCTATAAATAAATAAATAAATACTAAAATACTAATGTGACAGTATAATAATGAGTTGTGCTTACTTGATCAAGCACAACTATTGTTGAAATAAGCCAGAACAATAATAGCAGTAGGTTAGTACCAACCTTTTATTTCATAAATTATCGTCACGCAAAAAAGGTGAATTTTATTAACTTTGTTAAATCGCTTAGCGCGTAGGTTAACAGAAATCGTGAAAGAGTAATTGAGGGTTTAAAAACGCTGTAATAACCGGATATAACAGATAATAGCAAATTAGGTGATCTAAAACCAGCTTTTTACAATAATATGCCTTATTATGATCCCCATAAAATGTAACAGGCTTGGGGAATAATTCAGACGTTTTATATACAGAGAGCGCGTTTTTCAAGCGGGAATTGTAACATATTTCAATCATTGAAAAATGCCGTATGATGAAATAATTAAAATGAGTTACCATTTAATTATAACTTTTCGCTGTAAATGATAACAATGTGTCTGAAAGTGGCTGTATTAAGAACAAATTAAATACATAAACTTACAGACAATAGAGCAGCACTAAACACTTACGTACTTAAATGTTAAATTATCCGTTTTCTTTGTCATTCGTACAATCATTATCCTTATTTATGAGTGACTCGCGCACTTCCACAAATAAAAAGTTATACTAACTCTATGGTTAGGTGCTGGCAATTTTCGATGTAACACACAGATTTGATACACTTTCGGTCGAGTACCCTGTAATTTTATGAAGAACTAATGTCCATTAATTTGTTGGATTGCATGCGATGCATGCATGCATTGTTGTTTTTTTCTTTGGCTGCAAGTATACAAAAAATATATATATATGTATTATGTATGCTTTATATAAAGTAATAACGATAAAAAAAGCCGATGAAAGATGGGAAAACTTGGGTCTCTTAAATTATAGTAATTATGTATTGTTTGATTAGGTTTAACTTTATCCCATTCTCATTAGTTTTATTTTTGATTTCGTATACCTTTATTTATTAAAACTGATATTAAAAACTGAATTTCTAACAACTGATCTTATCGGATAGGTATGTAACTGGCAACTATATGTATATAGGTACCTACCTATTTAAGCATTATAAATATATAAACGAATATTTATGAAAAACCCCTGGCCTTAATCTAGTAACTACACATTAGGGTATACCTATTCGTAACCAACAACACAATAGTCAACTTATTCTTCTCATTAAGGTAGCACACCATTAAGAACATCATAATCAAGATGATGTTTATCGCAATATGCCTATTTTCACCTCCATGGCCGCTCACTGTAAAGTTGTAAAAATATGTTTGCTCTATGAAATCACGGCAACAGACAATAGCCAACCCAAATGCTATGAGAATAGAGTTCTCAAAGGTGTGATTTTTAAGATTATGGTGCAAAGATGCTGATAAGATCGTACGTAAACGTATCTCGTTTTACTTAAACGTAGAGAAGCCTTGACACAGACTTCAGTCAATTGCCTAAATCCTAAAAGAACCCTCCTATTTATTAAATGCAGTAATATGGTATCAATATACAAATAATACAGTAACTGTTATGTTATACAATAAAGTATACCAATATATTGAGTAAGGAAAGTACATTGTTAACAACATAGTATAAAACAAAGTCGCTATCTCTGTCCCTATGTCCCTTTATATGCTTAAATCTTTAAAACTACGCAACGGATTTTGATGCAGTTTTTTTAATAAATAGAGTAATTCAAGAGGAAACTTTTTATGCCCATGCAAAGCCGGGGCGGGTCGCTAGTAAAGAAATAAAAATAATTAAGAATAATAATAGGCATTAGTTTCAATTAAAATTAGATCCAAAAATTGTGATAATCGAAATCCAGGTCATGCCAGTAAAAGCAGCCATAGTAGCAGTAAATAGAATCTTCATTTGATTGTGAATGGAATCTCCTTGATTACTAATGCAAAACTCCTGCAGTAGTTTCTGAAAATAGCTTTCACAACAAACAGACAGTTAGACAGACAGACGCCGCGGGGGAATCTAATATGTAATTATCTTAGGGTTAATTTGTATATTGATTATAAAGTATATATATATATCCCTACTTTATGTCCGTTACGCAGAAAATTACGAATGAAAACCAGTTAATTCCATTGATACCGCCTTCTAATTTTACATCATGGTAGATAGCGGCAGTTTATCCGCATTTCAAGCTTGCGCAGTACTTTAGTATTAGTAATTTCTAAAGTTCTGCGGACGACTGGATTAGCTCTGTGCTTCTCTGCAGCGAATATGCTAACCCAGTCTGGAGCCGATCAGCACACACGTCGCTGGTGGATGCAGCTCTCAACGACACGTGTCGGATTATAACAGGTTGCTTGAAACCTACACGTGTAGAGAAACTGTACCCTCTGGCTGGAATCGCTCCCCCAGACGTCCGGAGATATGTGGCCAACTCTCTTGAAAGGGCAAAAAATGGAATGATCCCCGGCACCCTCTGTACGACCACGTGCCGGTTACGCAAAGGCTGAAGAGTCGACATAGCTTCGTCAAAGAGACTCAACCTTTGACTGGCGAAGCCTCTCAGTCGAGAAGATCCATCTGGAAAGAGAGATACCCGTCGGCGTCACTCCTACCGCTGTGCGAGACCCTTCCCCCTGGACATGATCTGCCATGGCCTACTTGGAAGTCTTTAAACAGACTCCGGACCCAGGTTGGCCTAAGCAAGGACAACATGTACAGATGGGGGTACAGCTTAGAGGAGACCTGCAGATGTGGTGTCTCTCCCCAGACCATGGCACATCTTTTATCGTGCCCTGCGTGCCCAGCCACCTGCACGCTCGGGGACCTATACGAAGCCACTGACAACGCCTTGTCAGTGGCGGAGTTCTGGTCCTCACAAATATAAATTTGCCAGAGTCGACTCGCTAAGAAGAAGAAGTAATTTCTCAAGTAATCAATAATTCTAACAAAGTGAAATCTTAAATGTATATAAAATCGACATAATAAAAGTATTATTTTCTTATAGAATCATCATCATCATTTCAGCCGCAGGCTGTCCACTGCTGGACATAGGCCATATTCCAAAATGACCGGTTGGAAGCGGCCTGCCTGCGACTTTCTTCAGGCAGTTCTTCATCGAATGTCACTGGTGATTTGTCAAGTCACAAATTGTTTTCCAAAAACTAATTGCACATTATCCTTATTATTGGTAATAATCTCAAAATGTAGCCTAGTTATAATAGAATTAGGAAAACACTCGCGGTGAAAGACCTATGACCAGGGAATAAAACACTCGCTAGTCGCTAGTATAGCGTCGTGAAGTGACTGATTGGACAATTGCCGCCTTCAATTTCTCATGAACCCTGCGCCGGCGGCGGCGGCATGTTAAGACAATTCAAACTGTTTCCTTGATTTCTATGCTATGATATACTCGCTACAGAGTCCCATATTTACATACAGTATGCACTGCTAAAGATTTTATTACCAAGAAAATATATTTATATAAGAGATTTGTAACTGGCGTTGAGTTATGGATCTCTACTTTCCTACTAATATAATTTTAAAATTTATATTTGTCTGTCTGTCACTCTTCAATCAGTGACCTAGTTTAATATAATTAAGTATGTAGATAGATATGAGAGAGGAAGGACCTTTTTGTAGTGATATAATAAAATAGTAAATATACAATGAAAATATCATAGATAATTCTAATAAGGAAATAATCTCAGACATTCTGGATACTTGGAACTGAAACAAATCTGATATCTAGATTTACATGTCTCTTGACTGATGCATTATGTCATTGGCATTGTATTAAAAATATTTTTACATAGGTAGATGCTGAGTTTTAATTTGAATACAAGGAAAATGGACTGGAATGAATACGTCAGTAATTAGTAGCAGTCACTGTTACATTCTTTTATTTATTTTTGGACTTTGATATAATGCATTAATATAAACACCTCTGCTGTTTTAAACAAAAATACTATATGCATATGTATTTGCATTCTTATATCATTCAATAAAATTTCTTCGTACCTAATATGTAATAAAA
This sequence comes from Apomyelois bistriatella, assembly GCA_947044815.1. Lineage (NCBI taxonomy): Eukaryota > Metazoa > Arthropoda > Insecta > Lepidoptera > Pyralidae > Apomyelois > Apomyelois bistriatella. Next base: position 5,878,812 of record OX345705.1, read on the forward strand.
GTAGCTCAGACAAATAAATTTGTCATGTAAGTGGTACAACAACTGAGTAAATAAACATGGAAGTTTTTGCACAAATATTCGAAAATATTAACAGTATAAGTACTTAATTATATCATTTCAATCAACGTCACAATTCCAAAAAAAATCTTTATGAATAAAATCTAACAATACAACTTCTTTCTGTGGGAAACAACATATTTTATTTCTGTTGTTTGATAGGTATTTTTAGCACAAATTATAGAACTATTAATAACTGTTGTTTAGTGTTGTTTTTCGGACAGCGAGGTAAACTCTTAAGGCCATTATTTATGTGTGAAACAAAGCCGTGGGAATAAATTTGTACCTGATTAACTAAGCCTGTTAATCTTCGAAATTTGTCTTTGCTTAAAACAAATGCAGCAAATTAGCTACCGGATACAGGCTGAGCTTTCAATTAAGCAGTTCAATTTATCTAAATACTTGACGATCTGACAAATTATGGTGTTGTTAACACGATTTCTACGCTGTGTATCTAATTAGAACCGTATACTTTCTCGATGCTAGGAAGTTGGAGTAAATACTCGGTTAATAAGCGGATTGGAGAAATAAAGTTGTTGAGCAAGTAAAGTTAGGAATTTTAACAGCACAGATAAGTTTTAGGGGCAAAATATCAAAGCATCATACCTACTATCGTGTTTTTCTCCGCAGGTTTAATTTTTTCCAAAAAGTTTGATCGATTTATTGTGAATAACAAACTTTAATCAAAGTTTTGAGATCAATGTTGGTATTATTCAATTATAATATAATGTTGGTCTATGATTTAACGTATGTATGAATATAAGTATAAACATGTAACAATTTGAAGTTTAAAACAAAACTGTTTTTTTCGAAGTGTGATTTTAATCAATACATATAATAAGACACTAAAATGCGAGTGTCTGTACATTTAATATTTTTCAAAAAAACTGATTGAGTGCGATTAAAAAAGAGTAACAGAAACCAAAAAGACAGTTTTTGGAATTTTTGTCTGTCTGTATGTATGTATGTCTGTCTGGTACGTTATAACTTCGAAAATACTCCACGGATTTAAACGCGGTTTTCACAGTTGGATTACATATAATTAGGAGCGTTGTCAAAACTTTGTTTCGTCAAAATCGGTTAAGGGAAAAAGAAGTTATGGTAGATTGAAAATTTACTTCAAACACTGCTTTAAAACTTTTAATGCTTTAATTTGCGTACCTATAGACAAAACCCATTTGAAATTTCGGCAGTAACAAGCAAAGCATGTTAGCCTATCGGTAGAGGTCGCGGATCATTTTTTTAAGTAGAGGGTTCGAATCCTGCTAGACATCACTTCTTTTGTTTTTACCCTTTTTTTGTTTTGTATTAATTTTTTTGAAGTCTATTTTTTTTTAATATTTTAGTAAAGAAATGTTTCCAGAAAGTAGCTGGATCGAATCCTGCCACAAACAATAATTTTCTGTTTTCGTTTTTTATTTGTTTTCTAGAATTATTTTCTTACTTAGAGAAAGCTCTTAGCGTTAATTCCGTTAGTATAAAAGTATTTTATACTTATCTATCTATACATATAATAAGACAGTAAAAATCGAGTGTCTGTACATTAAATATTTTTCTAAAAAACCTCTACGGGGCAATTAAAGAAGAGTAATAAAAACCAAAAAAAACTATTTTTGCAATTATTGTCTGTCTGTCTGTGTGGTGCGTTATAATTTCAAAACTACTCAACAGATTTGAACGCTGTTTTCACAGGTGAATTACATATAATTAGAAGCGTTGTAAAATCTTTGTTTCATAAAAATCGGTTAAGGGAAATAGAAGTTATGGTCATTTAAAGTTTACTACAAGCACTGCTTTAAAACTTTTAAACAGTTGAATGCGATTTACATAAACGTATTTAATTTAGATAAAGCTAGAATTTCTACTTATATCAATAAAGACAAAAACACACTGCAGTCTCTATTAAATTTTAATAAAATAACACATTGAATGTTTGTGGACGTATGATTTAGTTACATAAAATATCAATAGATGGCGCTGACTTTATTTTAATAGCAGATTGAAATTTTTCCTTACGGCAGCAATTAATTCTAATTTTTAAAAAAAAAATTTGGCTGTTGATTTAGTACTATTGGTTGGTTTGTTTATCGGTCGTTTGTTGTGTTGTATTGTAAGCTATTTGAATTGATTGGTTGGTTTGGTTTGGCTTTGGTTTAAAAAATAATCAAATCAGTGTTTGACGGAATATACGGTCGTGTCGTAAGGACTAATTTATCTGATATCACTATTTATTGAGATTTTCTCCACTTTTCACGCCCACTAAAACTTTGGGAGTGGATTTTAGGTCCTAATGACTCTGTAATAGGCTGCGTCTACTCTTTTAGAGACAAAGATTGATAGTATTAATGTTAAGGGCTCCTTCTTCTGAAGGTCCGTTGTCCGTAAGCCGCGTAGTCGCGGCGCTCACTCATTTTGTAGGCATTTAGACATCATATTTGGGAAAATAACACTACAAAATCTACTTCAGCGATTTTCACTATATAAATACTTTATCTAAAGGCTGGTATAAAAAGCAGGACAATAAGTTTATTATTTTAGGCATAGTATTGAAAATAAACTTCCAAAGGAGGCAACTTAGATTTTTCTATCGAGCGAATTTTGTCTGATATTGTTACTGTTACTGTAAGCGAATTTCACTCTGCTAGATCCTCAACTAAAAACATATATTTTTTTCAGAATTTTACGACTGTTTAATACTGATTCCTATTGATTTTAAAAACGGTATTTGAGAAAGAAGTGGCCCTAATATTTAATGATATCGTAGCAATGTAATGGCTTTATAAAATTGGCACGGGAAAAGGATACAATAGAATTAACTATAGGTCTGGATAGTTGTAGTTTCCACAGGTTACGCGAAAAGCGACCTACACGCGGGCGGAGCCGCGGGCAACAGCTAGTATAAAATAATAACTTAAGTTTGTTAGAAAAATTCCCATGAAAAGAGAGTAAAAAAAATATTACGGAAAAACTACTCAGATTGGGATAATCACAAATCAAGTTAACTTCTATGGCATTTGATTATCAGGTATTATTTTTTAAAATTAATTTAAATTTGTTAAAATATTTCATAAACGTCTAAACACGAGTAGACATAATTATTACGTTGTGTAAACACGAAATTACCAATCGTTTGTTTCGAAGTGTGATTTTAATATAAAATAATAACTTAAGTTTGTTAGAAAAAATCCCATGAAAAGAGAGTAAAAAAAATATTACGGAAAAACTACTCAGATTGGGATAATCACAAATCAAGTTAACTTCTATGGCATTTGATTATCAGGTATTATTTTTTAAAATTAATTTTTTTTAAAATATTTCATAAACGTCTAAACACGAGTAGACATAATTATTACGTTGTGTAAACACGAAATTACCAATCGAATGAGTCCTTTGATTGCTGTCAATCGAATTTGCATAAATTTATCTCGATTACTCACTCATTCGACCAGATAGTCGCACAGCAATCAAAACACTCGGCGGTAAACGGGCCACTTCTAGTGGCCATATGTTACACATTAGTGCCATATCTATGTTGTTTGTGTTCTTTGTGGTGCCTAAAGAGGCTATTTTGAGATTTAGCTTCTTTCAATTAGATACGACAGTATTTTTTTTTATAAATAGATCGAAAACGAAACTGTATCTGTCAAAAGGGATGTAGAACATTATTTTACTATTTATTTTATTATAGCCTTCAACGTCCGAGCGTGTTTCCAGGTTGCATTTTCAGCTTACGCTTCTGACAGAGTCCAGGGTAAGCTATTACTCATGGTTCTGATTTGGTGGTACTAGTAATTACAATAGAGCGACTGCCGTCTGACCCTTTTATACAGGGAAACCAGACTAACAGGAAAATGATCCGGGTGTGTAAGTGGCCAACACTGTCAGATTTTTCAGGCTGCCTAAAGGAATCTGACATAGCCTCACGAATGCCATCTACCGATAGCAGCCGGGATCACGTGCCTTCCGAAGGTCGGATGAGCTCAAGATAGAAAATGCCACTAATGGCGACCAATCCATACATTGCCGCGCACTCGCCGTCACTTGAAGCGCGATATTGTTACGAACACGCGCGCCGCGCTGAGCTATCGAGCTCCTCCAGTCCTCTTTTATTTTATTAAAGTGTGAAGTTAAGTTAATCACTAACTAAAGCCTCAAACCTCATATTTAAATACTATATTGTTAGATACTTATAAAACTTTTATCCATACTTATATACAACAAAATATTTTGCACAGCTGTAACGAAGATCAGAAGGTCCGATTATGTTGGTGGTTCCGTCGGCAATTCTTCGTAATCTACTACAATCACTGTCAGACATTTTCTTCCCGTTCTCTCTTTTTGGTTGACCCTAGATTTTGGTTGACAAGTCTCAAACTTATTCTGTGTCCGTATATATTTATTCATTTACTAGCTTTGGCCCGCGGCTTTGCCCTGGTGAACTTCCCTCGGAAACAGTGCTTTTTCCCGGGATGAAAATTATCCTCTGTCCTTCTCCTGGTTCTAAGCTACCTCCCCACCAAGTTTAAGCCAAATCAGTTCAGACGTTCTAAAGTTATAAATAGTGTAACTAACATAACTTTCTTTAATATATATAGATAGAGATAGATAAAAGATAGATAGATTTATATTAATGTTACAAATACGAGTACTTATTGTAAAAGTATTTAGGGTCTTTGCTAACTGTCTGACCGTCTGTCTGCCTATTACGCTTTCACAGCCAAACCGCTTGACCGATTTTGACTAAATTTGGCATGGATATAGTTAAATAACGGGGGTCAAACAAAGGCAACTTTTTGGTTTTGCGGTTTAACCGAGTACCACGAGGACGGTACCGCGGGAAACAGCTAGTAATAATGAATAATATATATGGAAAAATTAGACACATGACATTACATGACATGACAATGTGTCAAATTTTTAGCTAGCCCCAAAGTAACTTTGAGACTTGTGTTATGGGTTATCTACTAACTCAATAATAGAATAATAAACCTCCAAGTAGCTACAATACCCTTAAATTTAGGGGCAATTACAATAAGTAAGTGGAAAACACAACAGAAAATACAGAAACAATTGATACCGTTAGGCCCAGTGGCGGTCTCTGGCCAAGTGTGGCTTATTACAGAATTATGTTCCGATGTTTATATTTAATTTATTGTTACATTCCTAACTATTTGTAGGACCACCCACTATTTTAATATTGGTGTGTCAGTTATTCGTAAATTAGATAGGTATTGCTTAAATAAAATTTTAAAAGATTTTTATTTAAAATATATATTACTTACTGTTTCCCGCGGCCCAAAAGTAGCCTATGTTTGACCTCAGGTCGTTAACTACATCCCTACCAAATTTCATCACAATCGGTCCAGCAGATTAGCCGTGAAGAGGTGACAGACAGACAGACTTTCGCATTTATAATATTAGTATGGAAGTATGGATAATTTCTGTGCATCAAACCTTTCTTTTCTTGAAAATGAATAGGGTAAAGTTTCCATTGTTTATATGTCATGTAAGCGAATTAGTCATTAAAAAATCTAATGTATTTTTAACGTTTATATATCAATTGAAATAACATAATGTTTTTCTAGAATTTTTGAATGTATACATACCTAAGTACCTACCGTAATATGAATGTCAGGACATTTCATGAATCTCCTTATTCGCTATATGTTCGCAGCGTTCTCAAGAACATTAGAACTGTATGTGATGGATCAGTGCCTCGAGGTATAAAATAGGAGAGTCTAGAATGATAACTACTTTTATTATTAAATTTATAAATAAATTATCCTGTTGGGGCGAATTTACTGCTATCCTTACATACCTAGGACTAATAAATTTATACAATACTAGCTGTTGCCCGCGGCTCCGCCCGCGTGGGACTCGGTTATATCGCGCCCAAAAGTAGCCTATGTTTGACATCAGGTCGTTAACTATATCTCTACCGAATTTCATCAGAATCGGTCCAGCAGTTTAGCCGTGAAGAGGTGACAGACAGACAGAAAGACAGACAGAAAGACAGACAGACAGACAGACAGACAGACTTTCGCATTTATAATATTAGTATGGAAGTATGGAAGTATGGACTAGCTGTTCCCCGCGGCTTCGCCCCGCGTGGGACTCTGTTGTATCGCGCCCAAAAGTAGCCTATGTTTGACCTTAGGTCGTTAACTACATCCCTACCAAATTTCATCAAAATCGGTACAGCAGTTTAGCCGTGAAGAGGTGACAGACAGACAGACAGACAGACTTTCGCATTTATAATATTAGTATGGAAGTATGGATTTAATTTATTAATGAGTGGGACAAACAAATTTTAATGTATCGAGTTTTAAAAAAGTGACGAAATAACTTTGGGACAAATCGACAACAACCTGGCCAGTTGCGATTTCGTTTTTCTGTTTTAAATAATATAAAAGTTTATTGTAGGATCTCTTTTTTGTATTTTTTTTTTATTGAGAAATTGATTAATAATTTGTAAGGTACTATGAGTAAATAAATTAATTTACTTTAATGAAAAATTACAACTTCCGCATTTCAAACGCACTGCATATTTATAAAATAAAAATAATATAATTTACCTTATTTTATTTCATATTATTGCTGTAAGTACCTATACAATATTATCATAGGGAATTAATAAAAAACTTAATTAATTCTGCGGTCTAGATATTTTGGTTTGTATCACGTCACGTTAGTTATAAGCGTGTTTCCGATCGAAGATATTGAAAATTGTATGTTGTGCTTGTATTGCAAGCGTTTAATTCTATAACCATGGATGGTGGAATTACAAGTATAATAAATAAATGCAAAGCAGCTAACGGTCAATAGATTATACCTAATAAGCAAAACTATCTTTTGCTTCCGTCAGTGCAAAAAGAAAAAAAAAATAAGTAAATATACGGTTTGACCTTGATTCCATGGAAGAACGGCAGGTCACTTGTGTGGGATGCAACCTGTGTGGACACAGTCGCTCCCACATACCTTCAAGTGACTTGTACGAAGGCTGGCGGAGCGGCCGAATCGGCTGAGAACACCAAGCGGCGCAAATATTCTAGTCTTACCTCAGAATATCTATTTGTGCCGTTTGGTGTAGAAACTTTTGGACCATGGGGTCCCGATGCGCGACGGCTGTAGTCCCGTTTGGTCGACGTATCCGGTGACCCAAGAGCTGGAGCATACCTCGGACAGCGAATAAGCTTAGCCATCCAGAGAGGTAATGCAGCCAGTGTCTTGGGTACATTACCGAGTGGCAGCGACCTCGCACAAATTTTCTATTTAGTCTAGTTTTATTTTATAGTATAGTTTAGTCTAGTTTTATTTTTATAGTTTAGTTACATATTTCCTGTTGTTTAATAGTGTCTTAGGTATTATTAGTTTTTTAGTAAATATATTAATATTTATGAAATATTTTTTTTTGTTTGTTGTATTCTTTTTATGTAGGAACTTAGTATCTAGAAAATCTTATCAGAAATTAACATTATCTGAATCATGGTAAGTAGTTTATAAAATCGTCATTGAAAAATATTCCACCCAATGTACCTACGTAATATCATGTGAAAATTTAAATGTCAACTATTACTTATAGGTATATATTTATGCGAATATGTATTGTATATAACAAAAAGTCTCCACATAAATATGTAATAAAATATTTATGAGCCTCTCTATTATAGAACGTATGTAATAAATAGGTAAGTTGAAATTATAATGCCATCTTGCATTTTTTTGCGGAGATCGATATATTTCGGTTTCGTGGGTCAAATACTGTAAGAAATAAACATTTGTTGCTGGTATTCTCTAGCTTATCATCGAAATTAGTACTTAAGCATTTTGTCTATGAGTTCAATGGCAAAACAGGCATAGGTCCACAGAAAATAAGTAGCAACCAGTTATAATCCTTTCACTAGGCGCTTACTTACTGTCAATCAACAAAATTCCATAAGACATGTAATTACCTGGGAAAAGTAATGGGGAAAAGTGATAAATCGCCTGCTTAGCAATCTTGCACAGATAAATCTTGCCGCATAGTTGAAAGTCCAGTAAGGTCCAGTGAACCAATTAAGTATAGTTTTCTTGTTATGAGCAAAAACAAGAATAATTTCACTACTTATAAAATCTATAAACATTGTTGTTCTTTTACTTATATTTCAAGAATACTTATTTCTACCAAACGTAGGAATTAGTTAGTACTTTAAGTATTCTGTAGTACTACACACATCCCTAATGCCAATTAGAGTAAAACCAAACCAAACCAATAAATTTGAAGTCCGTGCTAAGTATCAAAACAAATATGCTATACAATGAGTAAGGAGCTGTTAGCAGCTGGCTAGGATTAATTTCTCTTTAAATATACTATATCTATCTAATCTTACTTTAATTTATTAAAAGATTCCTTCATTTTAAAGTAGGTTAAAGAATTCAAATATCAAGATCATGAAACACTAGGAGAGTTCTTTATTCTACAATTTTTTTTTTCAGTTAAAGTGAATATACGGTAAATGTCTCCCAAATTCAATGCAAAATGAATTGAATATCAAAAATATATAAATACCTCCAGGGATTTATATATTTCTTTAAAACCCGTATTAGATAATATAAGGAAGTAAGTACCTACTTTGAATTTAAAAGAAAATATTTGGGAACAAATAAAGAAAAAAGAGCGAGTCGTGTCATATCAGGATGTAAAAAGGCTAGCGGAATAGCAATACCTTAAAGAAACCATCGACAGGAGCACAGCTCTTAACTTTTAAATATATAGAAAATATAAATGGAAACATTACAATAAAACAACAGAAAACTCTTTAATGTACCAAGAAACAAAATACATACAAACATAGTACCTAATTGATTAAAAAGCAAAACGTGCCCACTCAATAAGGTAAAGAAAGCACAGCGGCAAGTAGCAGTAAATGACAGGTTATCAATAAATACCTAGGTACGTCTCCGGACTATGTGAGTAGAATAAATAGTATGAAAGTATAAGTTTTACTGCTCTCATCATACTTCGTAATAAATCTTGACTCATATGTAAGTAGCTAAGACACTTTAAAACCCTCTGTATGCCATCGCATTTAAAACATAGAATTTAAAAAAAGGGGTTTGATAGATTATCTCCAGTCCAGAATAGAACCACATACTTAAGTATAATAATGCGCTATCTATATAGATAAAATTGTACATAACTAAATTATCTATACATAATCACGGAAACAGTCTTGTTTTCTTTTGCTCCATAGTCATAAAAGAATGTGTCAATGCTTAATCAAAACTGGTTTGAGAACTTAAATATTTAGAAAAAAATATTTTCCTCTGTGACCGTACGTAATTAGCACTTTACAAATAATGGTGAAGCTACTCGTCCATAGATGGCGTTGCTTGTCAACAACTTAGTTTTCCGGAGTTTTGTGATTTTCCCGACATTAAAAAATAAAAGTAGTGTAATTTGAAAACTGAATAGCCTCCATCCAGATCTTAAAGCAGAACTTACCTTGCATGTACCTTGTACGCAAATAGCTCGGAATCCCGGCTTGGTACAGGGTGTGCCGTCAGCTACGAGGGCCAAAGACGCGTAGAATTGTTGACCACGAGGCCGGCAGTTGAGGGTGCATGGTGCATTGCCTGGAATAGAGAAAAACACGACTGAAATTTACAAAAGTTTCAACTTGATTAAAAAACTTATTATTGTATCGTATTGCTCTTAGAAAATCAACTAAGTAGGTAGTATAACTAACATTGGTCTGTGCCAACGAAAATGAAACGATATTTTCATAAAAGCAATTTTATAGTATTTAAATGAAATTTGTAAAAATAATTAAGCAGTTGAAATATTCGGTAGAGCAGAATAGTAGAGAATGATAAGTGTAACGATCACTTGAGGCAAATGATGTCGAACACAAATGATGAGTTAAAAAAAAAGCCAGCAAACTCTTCATCATTATCATAGCATGGCTTCCGGGCCGGGGTCTGCATAAAAACGAAGCAAATTAATTTCCGTCTATTACGTAGGTACTGGAGACATAAAAAAGATTTGGCATTATTTTTTATGACTTTCCTTCCTGACATTAACCCTCATGGGAATACAGTCTGTCGTGGAAACCGCTACGAGCTTAGAGCACCAACCGAAGTACCCGCCGACAGGCGACCCCCTCTGCTAAATGCATATTACCGCCGGTCATACTACTTGTACCTACTTGTGTGCGTGTATTTTTTGCTTGTGTTGGTTAGATATTTTTGTCAAGTAGGTGCATAGCGACGGGTTCGCATAATGCATTTGTGTTAATACTAATTGTGCGTGTTTCCTCACCCCGCACACAGAATGTGGTAGACTTTTTCACGTAGGAATAAGTGCGCGTGCTGTCTCCGGTTGGTTTAATACTCTAAGGCTACGAGACAGAAAAGTAAATAATAACCTATATTTTTCTCTTAGACACCTTATTCGGCTTTCACGAGAAGAGGAGTAGTGGTCTATTCTTGGATCGGTTATGGATTGGACCATATACGGCCAGTTTGAAGATACTCACCATCGACATAAGGCACCCATGTGTAGAATCGTCCTCGAAACGGTCTTCGATCGTACACAGCGCACTGCTCGGCGCGAGAGTCCCTGGGCGGGCCGGGACACGGCTGGAATGAGAAGATGGATTGTCAGTAAGGTATTTTTGTACTTATGCTAAATTATTTGTTTTCTACCTACCTTCTAATCAACATTCGAGTTTATTTGTCATGTGATGTTTTTTCAGATTTTTCTAAATCTATTTATGTTGACAGTATACAGGGTTAATTTAAATCAACTGCAAATATTTTAAGGACAGATTCAGACCACTAAACTGAACAACTTTCTTAAATAAACTTATGTCGAAATACGAAAAATTTTTTTTGACCTCCCATACAAATTGAGAATCAGCTAATCTAGTTTAGTATGGAGAGTGAAAAATAAAATTTCATATTTCGATATAAGTTTATTTGGAAAAGTTGTTCAGTTTAGTGGTCTGAATCTGCCCTTAAAGTATTTGCAGTTGATTTAAAAATTAACCCTGTATAGTAATGAGATCATTACATTTTATTAGGTAAAAGACCCTCCCAAAGTTTGGACGACCTATAACTTTGGAGATCCCTCATCTTGTGCTTGACCTAAATGTATAAAAAAATTGAGGTCATAAATAAAATATGTCCTAGCACTAGTACCTACTGATGATGATGATCACCATCATTTGATTTGTAGGCCGTTTGTGGAATGAAATTTAGAATAAATAATTAATTAATGACACTTGCAAAAATTTTTAATAGGTGCAGTAGATTATGTATATACATCAGGTGCTATTCACTCATAATACGTCGATTATAACAATGTGGTATAATTACCGCGGTATTGCACTCGTGGTACCGGCGTGCCAGTCCAGGACAATCAGGGTCGGGGCCATGCACCACCGACACCTCCCGCTGCTGTCTCGTTCGCTCCGTACTTCGAGATAACTTCCTTCTCTTTCTACTTCGACGTAATCTGGAAATACGATAGATTACATTTTTAATAATTTGTGATGGTAAGACCGCGTGGTCTCTTAAAGAATCAGTTTACATCTTTTCTTCTGATGAAAGGTCCAATACAGGTCTTAATTTCTTTGAAACTACTTCTCTGATACAGGTGGTGGATTTCATCAAAAATAAAAAATGCTGAAGTTAGACTGCTAAAATAGGTTTCCCTCATAGATTTTCAATCCTACGCTACGTCACTAAAAATACTACAATTAAGCGTACCTAGATATAAAATGCGTCCATATAACTGGAAAGTCAATAAATATGTTATGATTGTTTTATACTTATATGCAAACAAATCGCTTTAACCATTAAAAGAAAGATTTAAACATGTCCTTCCATGCTGGTCTGGGAGAAAAAGAAAAACATAGAAAGTACTGGCTGTTTTTTTCCCCGCGCAAGCCGTTAAAGTCGACTGACGGAATCGGCGTATGGGGTAATCATGACATAGTCGATGCGGCTAGCAACCTATCACTATTGATTTCCAGTTTAAATTATCATCATGCTAAACGTGGTCTAAGTTCTTATGGCCCTAGGCTCTGTCTACCCCGTATGGGATAAAGACGTGACTATATGTATGTATGTTAAACATGTCTTTAATAGAAAGTGGGTAAGTTTAACGCGTGGATGGAGCCATCCTAGATTCCTGAGTTTCCTAGTGTTTATCTATACTAATATATTACTATCAGTCTGAATTGGTCGTGAGTCGTGGTTGGCTTCCCACGTAAAGCATGTATGTTTATGCAGTTAGTTTGTTACAAATAAGAAAATTTATGGGGTATTATAGGGGCATGATTAGCCTTAAAACTGTTATCTGAACTACAGATATAAAATTAATACATGAATTATTATTGCCTAGTATAGTATGTTCAATTAATTATCTTATTAACAATAAGTAATTGACCACAAATTATCAATTTTGAAAATTGTTCAAATCGCTACGTTGCCCTCAATTTTCAATTGTGTTATTTTGGATTGTGAAAATAAATTGAAAACTGCGGGCTACGCAAGATTTTTAAGGAAATGCAATTTATTAGTTCATCAAAAGATTCAATTATGTTTATTTTGATCGTCCATGCCATGTTTATTTTCATTTCAATTCATTACTGAATTAATTCAATACTAAGGTGAAAACCTGTACTATAACTAATTCAATAAAGACCTATTATTGTCATCGGACAGTAATAATATTCTCTAACTGTTAAGTGCATTATAGTTTAACATGCCTACATCATTCACAACGATTCAATGCACATTTAGGAATGTGGTCAAATGTTCGATTTCACTGGTGCATTCAACCCATGGATTGAAGCAAACGGTAGTGGCTCTGATTGGCCCTTGTTCCGGATGTTTATCACAATGTGACGTGTGAACTTTGCCCAAAATGATGGCGGATGCCCAACTTAATCACAGGTATTTTTCGATTTGTTCCCTTAATGTCGAGTCGCGTTACGTCGAGTTGCCTCCACGTCGAATCGCCTCCACGTCTACTCTGAAAATTCACGCTTTATTAGCAGAGTAATGTGCCCGCTCGACATAACGGGACTCGACATCGAGGGAACAAATCTATTTTTCTTGGTCACTAACCTAAAAAAATTTTTTTTTTTTATTTTTTATTTTTAAAATAACGAAAAGATGTTTAAAAATCGACATGATTGCACAGATGATAATGGCTACTAATTTTAATATGCTAGAATAGAATATATAATTTTACTATGATGCTTGTTCCGATTGCATATAGAAAGGCTAATGCTACTGCAATCTATTCCACTAAGTTTACAGTTTATTTTATTAATAAACGCAAAGTATGAAAAATTATCAATAAATATTAAAAAACAGCGATAATTATTAATCAATGTTGCACTATAATTACCTATTAAAATTAATTTTTAAGTACATTCTCAGACATAAGTGTTACACTGTAGGATTTAATAAATATTAGAATGTAGACAATTTCGTTTGTTATCTTTGACTTCTCTTCAGTTCGATATTTTATCCATTAATCCCGACTGTCAGATAAGTTACAGATAGGATATCTGTAAGTTTACAACACGAAACGCGTCCTTAATAAGTTTATATCATATACATATAAATAAATCAACATTTACTAGTATATAAAGTGCAAGTTGTTCTGTACAAAATGTGTAACGTCTAAAGGCATTGTAGGGTGTGGAAATTATAAAAAAGTGATGTTATGATATACCTACGTAAGTTATTAAATCCATTTTAAAAGTATGAAAATTACTATAAAAAAGATGTGTCATGTTTATTGATAAACCTATGATATTTCTTTATTTACTAGTTAAGTACTTAGATTGGGACACTATTTTTATAAACATAAAATTCAATATACCTATTAAACAAAATAATAGTCACACGAGGATTAGCGGATGTATATTACTTTATGATTGATTCATCTGTTTGGTATAAGTAGTACTATTAGGGTAACTTCCTAGGTAAGATTTCTACTCATTATATTTACGAGAATAACGCTTCGGGTAAAAAAACTGAGCATGTAGGTTTAAATAATAATTTTACTGTTTTAAAAATCTAAAGCTTTTCTTAACAAGTGTACTTTTATTCCAATCTTAATGAAACCGCATTGTTTCAGTGTCCATTAGTGCGGCGCTTTACCGCTGCGGGGCGCCACCCGCGACTTTTGTTTGTATCGTAATTAAAAAATATGAAACTGGACTATCACCGTCCATCTATCGTACGGACACAATAGAAATGCTATGATATCGATGGGTGATGTGATAATACATGTTATGAACACGCATGCAATCATGAACCGGCTAGATGTGTTGGTTCATCTAGAGATGCACAAATACCAAGCTGATGGAAAAATATGAAGTGATATTCTTTATTGTAATCTGTGCAATGATTTTATGCAACCGTTTCGGCCATAATTTTATCAAACGTTAATAGTAGCTTCTCTAAAATAGTTTTCTCTTTGTACTGGTGCAACTGGGAAAAATACCTCAGTCATAAAATTTGAAAATTTAAAGGCAAAATGAAAAAACAATGATTATTTTCAACTGATACCTTAAAAGGACCACGTTTCTTTCTCCTAATCAATCAATGAACGTAGGTATTATGGATAGATTTATTTGCAACCTCTTCTTTATAAATTGCTTTGCAATAGGTTCATATATTTGGTATCCAAGGTTTTAGGTTGGCGAGACGTTGATTAGATAAAAAACGGTTATTGTTTTGAAAACATCTTGCAAATGACCGTTTCTTTCTGCACTTAATCATTTGATGATGATCGGTGTGGAATATCAAACAAAGAGGAAATATGGTTAAAACAGTGACATAATCAATGATGTAATTTACTATGAACCAAAGAGTTTTAGTACAAAAGTGACGCATGCGTCTTAAAGTAATCGTAAAATTGTAGGAACCACGCTCTGTTCCGCTCATTAAATCGCCGTTGAAACCAATTGGAAAATCATTTCTGGTTGTTTACTTAAAGACATTATTTAAAAACGAATTGACGTGTGTATATAAGAAGTATTTGGATAATTAGAAATTTAACGTGATAAAAAGTTACTTCAATGTTTAAATTGAAAGTTTCTTGAACTAGATACGTATCTACCGATCATAGTTGATGAGTTACGGTATTTTGGATGTAAATTTAATTTTGAAAAGGCTTTAATTCATCATCATAAATTTAAGAGCTTGGCTCTTGTCGGTGGAGTTCCTTCCATTTTTGTCTATCTTTAGCAAGTTCCTTTATTTCTTGATACGACACGACGTTTGTTTTCTCTTTTATTATTATTATTAAATTGTATAAAGAAAAAAAAAATTAAATGATTATTTTTTCATATTAATTATTAGATATCCAATTTAGTAATTACTTCGCTTATAACGTTGTTCAAATTGAATAATAGCAGTACCTAAGTACCTCGCTCTCATCTATTTCTGCAGCCAAACAGCAGTTCTTGCTTTGATGTACTTTTATCTTTTCGAAGGGTGAGAAGTAGTGAAATTACTGGGTACTCAATCTACAAAAATGATAGTACAGAAAAATAAATAAGTGCCAATCAGGATAACTAGTATGATCTAATTTGAATTATTCTTAGTTGATTGTAACATCACTGTGCAATTTGAGTCGTTCGTTTGTTAACAAGCTATTCTACTTTCCAAATAACGATACATGATGACTCAGCGTCAAAATCGGTTCACACAAATGGGAACTTGATTACCGTGTAAACAATGTGATAACAATCGAGTTACAATCGAGTTGAATCGAGTATTAGCGAAAGGGCTTGCGTCACTCAGAAAGCTTGTCAAAATCACTCTTGAGTTTGGTTGTTTGTAACCTTAAATGTGTACAATCATTTCGAAAATTTACTTGTTTACTATAATGTAGGTAAGTGAACGATTTGTTAACGATTTTGTTGAGAATTAAGGAAAGTAACTATTAACGAATAATGTTTATGATTAGATTTTTTTAATTGTACAATTTAGATGTTTAAAAAGTTGAACAAAGAAATAAAACAAAACTAAATCAAAATATCTGAAATTTTAAAAACGTTTGTTTATCAATCGTGTCGTGTTTTTAAAAAACATAATTTATTCTGTATGCAAGTAAGGTGAAATCAATTTTCATGGCTTTAAATTTTTTTTTAAACTTAGCGAATTTTAACATCTTGACTTTGATTGCCAGTTCAGTGACGTGAAAGTTTTTCGATTGCTCGACTCGATTGTGAAGTCCATGAAATACTCGTGTCCAATCGATAGTCATATCTGTCAAAATCACAACTCACTCGACATTTTTATGTTGATTTCTATTTGCGCCGCGTTGATTATATGATGGGTATATTAAATGCAGTCATGTATAAGCATTTTTTCTTTTTTTCGCTAAAAAAAAACACTAGAAAATCCGATTAGATAAAACGTATTTTATTAAATATTTGTTACAACCCTTCTTTAATAGAAATTCGCATATCGTAGGATTGTAACGTTCAGTTACGATTGTGCAATTTATCACGACTCGTGGTTCCTATGTCGGCACGATCTCGAATGATTGCTTGTGATGCACTGCAATAGAAATTTCCAATAAACGAACAATTGATTTTATATTTAGTAATAAATTATTGATGGTCGTATACTGTCTTAGTAATAAAAAAAAAAGATTAGTTCGTTTTGTACCTACTAAACTATTTTTTAAAATTTTTATCACAAAATCCACAGCTCTTAAATATTTTACAATATACTGACAGCTGATAACGGATGAACATTATATATTTATTTGTTATAAAAATCCTTACTTCTGACCTAAGGAGTTTGGTTACCTAGTGAGACATAAATGTTTATAACGCTCGTATGTGTCAAACGACAGCATGCGTGCTTAGACTCGGAATGGTCGCCACTAGTGGAATTTTTATCTTAAGTTCCTTCATGGTTCAGAAGGCAAGTTAAGCTGTTGGTCCCAACTATTATCGATAGACGGCAGTCATAAGGTTCTGTCAGATAATTTTAGGCTGCCTGAATTCCAAAGAAGTTCGTATCGGGCGCGGTTTTTTTTTAATCTATGCTGAATTCAGACAGTGTTGACATAGTTCTAAATCTAAGTATTTAAAAGTATCCTAAAACTTAGGTTTGTTAATTTATTATTATTATATGTAAAGTGTAGCCAAGCTCTTTGAATTAAGTATTAGGTATGTAATAAATTACAGTACCCGCGGAAGACCAGCGTCGTGGCTTGCACCACGGTCCACGATACACGCTGAGCGGGGGCCGTTTTGGCGCTTCTGTAGTTAATTTGTTATGAGCCAAATAAACAATTTTTCTTTCTTTCTTTTCTTTTGGGCTCTGAATCGAGAGCTGGGGTTGCGACCAGGAAACATGCTCCGTAATCTTTACATCGAATAGAGCATTTGATTATATAAAAAGACACTTGACTAAAGCCATGGCCATCTGACAGTCGTATTAAAATATCTAAACAAATTACAGTACAATCGCGGAGTGTGGATACTCTCCCGCGGTGGGCAGGTCCCTTTATCGATTGCCGTATCATTAGATATCATTGTGATCTATGATCAATGGTGGCGACTGGTCTCGTGTAGGGCTGCCACAATATAGTTATTTATTTAGACTTTCAAATTACTTTACATTAATAAAACAAAAATTACAGGATATGGCGCGTATAAATAATCTAATAATCTCTTTTAGGAACACGAAAACTTTTATTTTAATTCTCCTAAAAATAACTCTCTTTTATTTTAATTCTCCTCAAAATTTCGAGTACTTTGTCAAATACTTTAGAAAGTAAAGAATTTTACTAAAAATAATTTATAAACGCATGGTATTTTTAATTTTGTTTTGTTTTTTATAAAGCTAATTATATTTTAAGTATGATTTCACAATATGAGTATGCATAATGTTACGCGAGTCAACCCTTCGACAGCCATTGAACTGTAATCTGACATTTTTATTTCTTAGACAAAAAAGTTCAAGATATGCTGTATCTCATGCATGATACTTGTTCTCCCTTATCTTTATAGTGCGTACCGGCTAAATAATGAAATAATTAAGACAATACCCAAGAACAAAAGAAAAAATAGAGAACGCATTCATTAATCTTCTTCACTATGGTCCCCTTGTTTGTTTTTCTTGTCCAACACAAATTTGGTTTTTAAATAGTGGGGAATCTGGAATTGTAAGTGGGTTTTTTTATCTAACTTGCATAGTTGTTTGCTAGTATAATGGGGCGCTAATTATGCATACATTTTGTTTTTGGATCATTAACAGAAAAAATGATCATTTTATTGTAATAGTTTCGATGAAAGCATCGACTATTATTAACAACACAGACCATCAAATTAAGTGGAAATTCCTAGACGACGCTGGTATGGAGCCCTACTTGTGCTAACCTAACTCGCGTTAATTTAAAATGATTATTTACTTACATTATGACCTAAAATTAGATGTTTTAGAAGTACATTCTATTTAGTTGCGTAATTTTTCAACAAGTACTTACTAATATTTATCGGTTGATTCCTATCCTTAATACGCATTCTGAATGCATAAGTGCGTGCGAGCGTGCGTCGGTCCATTTGTATAATTAGCGATTGTAAGTGCGTGCGAGATTTCAATCAAAGTTGCAGTGACTATGTTTTATTATCAATTCATGTTTTGTTTGCATACTCAGTCGCAAAGTCTCCTTCATTTAATCACATGGAGGCCACATACCTTGGTGCAAAGCCGTTAAAGAACCAAATGACCATATATGTAGATTCGAAAAAACTACGAAGTCAATTTATTGACTACCAGATTATAGATATTGTTATTGTACCCGCAGACTCTAGTGTCAGATTTTTTAAACTGCCTGTTGTTGTGTGTTTTTTAATGATAATTGACCATCAGATATCAAATGTCAGATGATAGTGTTGGGTGGGGTAAATATTCACCTGCTGCCCAGTGTGCGCTGAGACCACGCTGGATGATCTGTATAACGGTAATCTAATTTTGGCTTTTGGTATAATATTTAAACAGGCTTTCTAATCACTGAGAAGAAAAAGACCACATGATAGCAGGATCATTTAGACGGAAAACAACGTACAAAGTATGCTTCCCATGTCATCCAAACCAGCGACGACAGATCGTAAGAAAAAAGTCTAGATCACTCATAAAATTTGGAATAGCGAACAGGTATTTTTTTTTAAATCTATGAGATCACTAGACCAAGACATCAAGATTAGCAACTTAATAAGAAACTTTGTTGCAATAAACAATTGTTGAAAATCCTTACCTAGTAGGGTCTCTTGGCAGACACTGTCGCTCCTGAACGGAGACTCCTCCCCCACAGGTCCTGGAGCAAGGACTCCAAGCACCCCATGAACTCCAAGCGAATATCGTATCTTTTATTCGTAGCGCTTGTGTCGTTTGCCGCATCTGTAAATAAATCTATATATATAAAAGCGAAAAACACTCACTCACTCATCACGAAATCTCCAAAACTGCTGAGCCGATGAAGATGAAATTTGGCAGGAAGGTAGATTGTGACTAAGAGACGTCCGCTAAGAAAGGACTTTTGGAAATTTCATCCCTAAAGGGGTGAAAAAGGGGTTGCCAGTTTGTATGAAACTTCGTCATTTTTGAAGTGAGATACATGAAATTATTAATTTACATTTGAAGTTGGTAAAAAATAATAATGCACCAATCAGATTTTGAAAATTACATCCCTAAAGGGGTGAAATAAGGGTTGCCGTTTTGTATGAAACTTTGTCATTATTGAAGTGAGACACATGAAATTTTTAACTTGAATTTGTAATTGGTAAAAAATAATAATGCATCAATCTGATTTTGAAAATTACATCCCTATAGGGGTGAAATAGGGGCTGCCAGTTTGTATGAAACTTTGTCATTTTTGAAGGGAGATACATGGAATTATAATTGAGAATGTCTTTTGGTATAATATTTTGTATTGTATTGAATTGTATTGTATTGTATTGAATTGTATTGTATGTACACAACATATTGTAATAGGATACAATACATAATAAAAGATAGAGTGCAAAGGTTTTATTTATTTGTTAATATTATGAGTTCAGTAATGTGTCAATAGATGGCGCCACCATACATTTTAAGAGTCGATATGGTTTGTCGTTCGCATTTAATCATCATGTGTAGTAATTGAGATTTTAAAATAAATAAATTATTTTTTTTTTTGCTTTGCTAACGATTTGATTGTGTGTTTAGAAGATTTGATACCTGCTTAATATAAAATAATAAAATTAAATTGGAATTGGTTGGAGTATGGAGTGGAGTGGTAATTGCGGCATTATATTTATGTACAGTTTAATGTCTGCGTTTTGGGCTACTTATTGATTCGTTTAATTTAAGTTTGAAAAGTATTTTATCGGATTCCGGATTTCGAATAGTAGTTTGAAAATAGGTAAATTTTTGTGTTATTTTCCATAAGTTAGTTGCATATCTTAAATATATTGTAAGGTTTCTCAAATAAATTGTAGGTCTTTAAGTATATTTGTATTCATATCTAATTAGTTAGTAGATTAATATAATTTCTATATACCTATATAAAAGAACAAGGTAAATCAACGCCAAGCCTAAACCATAAAAGCTATAAACTTGAAATTTGGACCAAAGTTTTATGTTAACACGTAGTGCTCAGATAAGAAAGGATTTTTCATAATTAGACCCCTAAAAGGGTTAAAATTAAGGGGAAAATTTGAATGAAAAAAAATTAAAATCTTCACTGATGTACTTGAAACTTGGCAAGAAAGCTTCTCAACAAAAATAACTAATGGCGTGTTTCAGCGTTTTGTGAAATTCAACCTCTATAGGGGTAAAAAGGGGGAGGTTAACTAATTTATCATTACAAAACCAAAACTATAAAAGCCATAAACGTGAAATTTGGTTAGTGTCTTCATTATACTATATACTACCCACATAAGAAAGGATTGTTCACAATTCCAACCATTACATCCAAAAAAGGGGTGAATTTGCGTACCTATAGACAAATTCGCCCAAAGGTACAAAGTAGAGGTCGCGGATTATTTTTTTGAGTAGAGGGTTCTAATCCTGCTAAACATGACTTTTTTTTTTACTTGCGTTTTTTAGAATTCTATATTTTTGCTTTTAATATTTTAGTAAAGAAATGTTTCAAGAAATAGCTGGAAGTAGCTGAATCGAATCCTGCCACAAACAATAATTTTCTGTTTTCGTTTTTTATTTGTTTTCTAGAATTATTTTCTTACTTTTATTTTAATTTTGAAAAGGAACGAATAAATTCATTTGCAAATTTATTTCCGGATAAACGATATCGCAACCCCAATCAAATCAAATCTAATAGTTTGTCATTGACGACATTAAAGAAGAAGATTAATCAAATGTTTGACTGGTAGAGACGCTCTTAGCGTTAAGTCCGTTAATATATCAGTATTTTGTACTTATCTATCTATACAAATAATAGGACAGTAAATATCGAGTGTCTTTACATTAAATATTTTTCTAAAAAACTGATACGGAGCGATTAAAGAAGAGTAACAGAAACAAAAAAAAAACAATTTTTGGAATTTTTTTCTCTCTGGTACGTTATAACTTTAAAACTACTCAACAGATTTGAACGCGGTTTTCACAGGTGGATTACATATAATTAGGAGCGTTGTCAAAACTTCAGGTCAGTTGAAGTTTACTTTTAGCACTGCTTCAAAACTTTTAAACAGAGTTGAATGCGGTTTACATAAACGTATTTAATTTAGATAAAGCTAGAATTTCTACTTCGTTTTATCCATATAATTAAAGAGAAAAACACACTGCAGTCTCTATTAAATTTTAATAAAATAACACATTGAATGTGTGTGGGCGTATAATTAGTTACATAAATATCAATAGATGGCGCTGACTTTATTTTAATTGTATTTTCGCATATGGTATAGCAGATTGAAAATTTTCCTTACGGCAATTAATGTGAATTATTTAAAAAAAAATTTGGTTATTGATTTAGTTCTATTGGTTGGTTTGTTTATCGGTCGTGTTGTATTGTAAGCTATTTAAATTGATTAATTGGTTTGGTTTGGCTTTGGTTTAAAAAATAATCAAATCGGCAAGTCAGTTCAGTTATTGTTTGACGGAACATACGGTCGTGTCATAAGGTTTAATTTAACTAACTTATCACTTTTTATTGAGATTTTCTTCACTTTTCAGGCCAACTATAACTTTGGGAGTGGCTTTTAGGTCCAAATGACCCTGTAATAGGCTGCGTCTACTCTTTTAGAGACAAAGATGTGATAGTATGAATGTTAATATTTTCAGTTTGATATCGTAGCAATGTAATGGCTTTATAAAATTGGCACGGGAATAGGATACTATAGATTTATCTATAGTACTGGATAGTTGTAGTTTCCACAGGTTACGCGAAAAGCGACCTACACGCGGGCGGAGCCGCGGGCAACAGCTAGTTATTATATATTTATTATTAAATATCCAAGAGGCATTGCTCTTCTTATTTTTAAGTCTTTGGTGTCACTTGGAAAGACACATGACACACTTTCTATGATAAATTAAATTTATTCGTACTAGTACTTTACTCATATTGATTGACCATAGATCGACATTTAAAGAAATTTTATATAGGTAGGTATCTCTCGAAAATTGTATTACTATCTATTTCCCGCGGCTCCACCCGCATGGGAAAAGTGGCCCATGTTTGACCACTAACTGCATAAAAGAGAATAAGTTTAGAACCAAACGAAATATTTCGAAAATATCTGAACTACCTTATGGTAGTTTAGTAGTATTAAAAAATAACATGATTAAGATCACTAAATAATTTTTGGCTCAATAGTTGCAAAACGCTTTATATTTTTGAATGACATATTTTTTCTCATTCATTTATACGTCTCATAAATAGGAAGTTGTCATGTTTAGGTTTCGGTCTAATTAGGTCCTTCAGATATTTTGTTACAATAAGAAAGGAAATGGTATGTAATAAAATATATGAATATCATATTATATCCTAAAAAAAAACTAAATTTGACATTGATGTATTAAAAATATAAGCTTATTAGGAGTAAATATACTTTGTTATATACCTATTAAATTCAATAATAGTTTTACTCACTGATAATCAAACCAAACAAATAATAAAACGTTGTATTGTGTAGTACATTATACTTTAAAATCTCTATCAAATGGTATTTTATATATTGAATTGAAGAAAAAAGTAAAAAACTCTTTGGCTCCAAATCAACCTGCTAAAGTGATAATGTATCCGGTAAAGCGCTAAGATGGAATACTTAACCAAAACATTATTTAATTTTTATCCAATATAGTCTCATTTCCTTGGCCACACAGCGGTAGCGTTGCGAAAATGTGGCGGGAAGTCTGACGGGATGATAAGTCTACAAAATATCAGAACTGTTTTAAATCAAAGCTACGATATGGCGGCTAAAGACCACCATTAAATAGGTCTTTCCCATAGTGTCGAGCAGTGGCTGCACTAGTACTGGCAGAGCAGAGGGCCAAAGAAAAAAGCTGAAAAGTGGTCTGAAAGGGCTTGTGACCATGAATCTTATGGAGAAATCCCGGTGAACCACGATGTGAAAACCACCACACAAATTCCTCTAAAAATTGGGGTATAGAGACTCTACGACAAGAGCACAAATCTTACATTTTAGATAGAATGTTAGATAGGTAGTCTTCGTTTTTGATTTTTCCAAAAACAGTGCCTCTATTTTTGGATTGGTCGACACTAGGTTTGAAATAAAAAACAACTTACCGGTCGGCCCACTTCAGTACTTGTTAATTGTGCGTCAGTCATTGTGTGCTGCAGGCATACTGTGAGGAATCTGAAACAAACACTAACTTTAGCCCTCGTATCGTTTTGTAAACATCTTAAAATATCATGATTTATGGTATTTATTCAGTTTGGTAAAAGCTCTTATCGTAAAATTAGTGCAGAATATATTGAGTTCTAAATTTAAAATCCTTTCTTATCCTTCTTTAGTCAGTTGTATTAACTTGGATTCAATATCCATAGGTTTTTTTAGTAATTTATTGCAATAGCAAGGTGGTAAAATGATATAAAAAATACCACCTTTAAGTGGGGTGCCAAATAACATTATTTGGCATTCGATAATATGGCATTTGAAAAAAAAAACATCTACCAAAACATTGCTAAAACTATTGAGCTATGATGAAATGGAGATCTTCATTAGTAATGAAAATTTATATAACACCTAATATATAATAAAAAAGTAGGAAAATACAGACACACACACACCCTCTCTCTCACACACACACACACCCTCACACACACACACACTCTCACACACACAGACACACTCCCTCTCACTTTTACACATACACACTAAAACACACCCTCATACACACACACACTCATACACATCCTCACGCACGCAACTGAAATATTTGTTTTGTTTGTATTATTTAGTAATATTTTTTACCTGGTAGGTACAATATATAGCGTTATGGAGGAGCGGAGCCTACTGGCACAAGTATTTTCATACTTAAAAGTAGGCTCCAACTACTATCTATTTTAACTGTGCTAAGTACTTACCGAAATAAACAATTTTGATTTTTGATTTTGATTTTTTTTGATTATGAGAAAAACACCTTGATGTTGTCTTAAAATGTCTCTACATTAATTAAATGTCAAGGTTTTCAGGGTCGTATTAAATCTCCAATAGAAGACTCTTGTGAAAATAAGAAATAAACAGAAATATCAAAGAGTCCAATTATTTTTGGAGAAACTATATTTTGTATAAGGATCTCTTTTTATTTCAAACTTCATTCATTATATTTTTTTTTGTTTTGCACTAAGAAGCGCTAATATACTTCTATTGCCGCTTCTTAGTGCAAAACTGCATGGATTTAAAAAAAATGCCTTGATTCGAAATTCTTTGACAAACTGTGATAATTCCGATTGTTTATTTACCTGTGTATTGCAGTTATTAAAGGCGCACATCCAGGACATTAACCCTCGTGCTTTCTCGTTCCCACCTTTTTTTTAAATTACAGGAATATCTAAAGCTGAGTAAAGTTAAAATCATTATTTGCCACAAAGAGAAAGTCTACTCCGGTCATACGGAAACGACATCATAAGCAAAATAATAGCAACCGTTCAATAATTCATATCGGCCACTACAGACTCATTATAATTAAACGTGGTGTCAAATACTATTGTATAATTAGTATTTCCGTCACAGGAACAAGTTCTTTATGTAGCCGCTGGGAGCTCTGTGAATACTAAATAGTTGATAAAATCTGATGTTTATTATTATGAAATAGTAAACGGAGGATGTCGTATGACGTACGCAGTGACTCACGACTGCAAATAGTAATTTGATATTTCAAAGTTTTTTAGTCCTTATATTTTGAATCATTTAGGATATCAACTTTTATCACTAAGCGTTTTCCGCGCTCTACATTAAGTAATTGTAATTCTTCTTTTGTTCCTGTAACCGCTTTGTTTTTCCGATTTGGAAATAAAAGGAGATATAAGCTAACAATGACAATCAAAAATGTTTAAAGAAAAGATCTTTAGGTTTAAAGCTTTGTAAGTTAGTGTTAGTGGCTACCTCCACTAGTTTGCTCTTATTTACAACTAAAATCTGAAACTACCAAATCTAAGCTTTACAGGTCAAATAAACCAAAAAAGTTGGTGTTTATTAGAAAAGTGAATGTCTGTGTAAGTAAACCTTTCGTATCTCTAGCGAAACTGAAACTTATTTACACAATGAGTAGATTTATTATTATTAAGTATTAAAGCCATTTTCGAGCAATTGAAAGAAAAAAATTACATATGCTTCTTTATAATAAAAAGATCGTCAGCTATAGGATCCCCTAACTGATTTGAATAAGCAGTAAAGAGGCAGTGAAATCATTGGGTACTATGGGAAATGATCAAAGTAGCAACGCGCGAGTGATGTTCTCAAAATGTTAATGTGCCTATGGTAACCGCGCTCATTCTACGAGAGCCATTATTTAGCTGCCAATGTTACCCAATCTTAAAAAAATAACTAAGTATAGTTACTTCGATAAGTACTTACTGATGTTCAGTAATATTTCAAACGGCCGTGCACTTCCGCAGTGCAATCGTATTCAGTTGCATCTTGCTTTGGCGCAGATTGTTTCGGAGATAAGATAGCAGGATTTACATGTAGATTCATTAAATATTAGTAATTGTGTGCATTATCTTGTATGGAATTGGCATTACCTTTGTTATTACTAACCTGCCTAGTAAAAAGAAAAAAATTGCTAATAGCGATAGAGCCGCTTTTGCGCTTTAATTTTAGTTCTATGTAATCAAATATGTAATTGTATAACAAAGGGTTTTTTATTTATAGTTAGTGTAGGATGTTAACCCGCTGGCTATAAAACTATTTTTATGTGACATATTCATGCGCAAATATTGAATCGTGTTGTTTCTTCTATCATTTAGTGGGTAACTTATAGTGGCTTACACTATTAGTATTATTCGAACAAACGCCATCTAGGGATAACAAATCGGGACCAGGTTTATACTACAATCATATGTTCCATTATCTTCATCATTACAGCCTTTATTTTTGCTCACTACTGAGCGTTGCTACTCTCTTCATGTATGCCAAATTGGTATACCTAATCGAAGAGGAGTAGCCTTAAAACGCCATGCTGGCCATTCGCGATGGCGAGTTCTTCCTGTCATGTTTGACTGAGCTAAACAATTGGATAGTGTAGAATCTATATAGGTAGTCAAATAAGTTTATTTATTTATTTAGGTATGCACAACAGGTTGCAATCAGAAATCATAATTTAGACGAAAACAAATTAACAGTATGAGCCAGACTGAAACCCAACAACATGCACACACAGCATGACTAATTATGTAAACACAGTTAAATGCACAACATTAAAAAGTAAAACCGAACACAAAAAAATAATTACAAAAGAAAAAAGTCCAAAGTTTGCTAATATGTTTCATACTGTAATCCATTTGGACCCGAATATGACATAATAGGAGATTACTTGTGAGGCACTTATTCCAAATGGAACTGTAAAATCACTACACATTAAACCTCAAATTAAATGATTAGTAAGATAATAATCATAAGATTTTAAAAATTTCAGCACTTCATCGCTGAATTAGGCCACGGGCCCCAAGGAGTGTCCAAAAGTCATGGTTGGTCGCTCACTTGCGTCATCGTATCGGTGATCTGACGATAAATCAATGGAAACAGCAATGAGATCACTGGTCCAAATATGTGCTTTGGAAGAGTTACCTAATTGGGTAACGTCAACAAATGCTATTTCTATATGTTAATTCAGCCCTGACGTCTTAGAAACGGGCTATTTACTTCGTGTACGGATTTATTTGTTACCGCTGTTTACTACAAAACAAAATGTAGAGAAATATTTAAAAAAGCACCTGGCGCAATTTTAAATAGTTAAACAATTAACACGAATTAAATAATACTTTGTACATCGAAGAACTCGATGTGAGCCTTGCGTGGTCGTAATGATAGAGCGTGTCAAGCGACGACGAGCGTGGCCTTGCAGGACTTGGTCGCCATATTAGTGGAATAATCTAAGGTACATCGTGCTTTGAAAGGCAAGTTAAGCCGATGGTCCCGGCTGTTATCGCAATATGGCTATCGTTTGGCTGTGTCAGATGCTTCTAAGCAGACTAAAAATAAAGTTTTTTGCAAGCGTAAAGGAAGAATTAATTAGATGTTTCCTATTTCCTCAAAGAATGGCATATATTAAAAAATCTGGGTACAAAATATCTTTTGAAATGATTTGTCACTGAATATGCAACCGATAGTGTAAATGATAATAAATAAAATGGCATTCGCAGAACATATAGCTTGATATGGCTGTGTTTATATGCATATAAAACCAAGAGCAAAATTATGTAATACCAATAGGTATACGTGTGAAGTTGCACGGACAGGTTCAAGTTCAAATCATCTAGTTCAAAGGTAAATGGACGGCGCGGCGTTAGCGCCAGTTTTATGAACGATAAACAAATTCGTAGGTAAAGATTTATTCTGCTTAGTTTTTGCACTATGCGATTTGAGAATATTTTTTTTAATATTGCTGTTTATACTTAAACGATTTAACTGGATTTGTTTTATCTTTTTAAATAAAGACTTGGCCATTATGTTTTATTTATTTATTATTGTACAATATAGTACATGAGCTTAATTCAGTTGTTAGATATTTTGTTGTGTTTGTTGTCTTCTAAATATCATCATCATAAATTCTTTTTATTTATTTACACACGACAGCAAATCTCAAAAGCCCTTAGTCCCATTTCGTAGCTAGATTTCGTAGCTGGCTTCGAAATGGGAAATAAAATCCCATTTCGTAGTAATCTCGGGCAATTGTCAAGGTTTCCGTTGCCCGAATTGACACTTAAATCACTTATTAGCTTACTGGAAAATTTAAAAGATAACTAAGCTTTATTTTTACTCCCTTCTGAATAGCTATGAAAAATTCTTTTTTGCGTTTTACGAACTGAGATTTGAAATTAACAGTATACTGTTTAATGCAAACTTTGTTTATGCAGTTGACGTTAACGAGAGTTTCAAATAATTTTTCAAGAAAACATTTACTATTTATGAGGATTTTGAACCTGGAATAGAATGGTTTATTACAATGTTACTTTAAAACTGTTAGGTGTTCATAATGTATTTAATATAAGTGAAAAGAATGTAAAAATACTCAATTTAGTAAAGATGAATTTATTTTTATTCACATTAAATATCTATTTATTTTCTATTTAAAAACATTGTTCTTTAGGGTGGAGTGCTTTTCATGTCTCTCTGCTTCGGCCATCCGTTTTACATTTCTATACGACACGACCTCAGCCTTCTCTTTTGTTTGGTCTGTATCCTCCTTAAATATTTAGGTAGGGTAAGGAAAGACTCCAGATCCAGATGAAAAGATAACATTGTAGCTAGAATATCTATGACAAAAAGGGCGTATAATAACAAAAAAAAAAACATTTTCATTTAAAAATGAAACGCTCTTTACATTTGATGTTCTTAGTGAAAAATGGAACTTGGTTAAGAAGGATAGAGAACGATTGGAAGTTTTAGAAATGTGTTGTTAGAGGCGTTTGGAAGGTATAGGTTGAATGGAAAAAAGACTAACGAAGAAGTGCTGGTTCTGATGAAGGAAAATAGAAAATTGTTGGAAACATTTGATTGAGAAGAAGAAAAATCTTTAGTTACCTTGTACGACACGACCAACTAATAAAAAGAATAATCAAACGAAAAATAGCAGCAAGAAGAGAAAAAGGAAGACCAAGGAAGACATAAAACATGTAGATCAAAGCTGCTTCTTGTTAAAATTTTAAGACAATTAAAAAAAAAATCATCAGATAACAATATTAAAAAATATAATAAGGTTTTGATGCGATTGACGCTGCTCTAGAAGTCATTAATCAACATATATTAATTAAATGCAACATAGACATAATTATTTACAAAACAGATGTTAAGTTTTATCATACATGATCACAACTACCAATTTGTTAACTAAACGTATTAATTAAATAATAAACGCTCTCGACCGTGAACGGATAAGAATTTACGGGGAAAAAATGTTAATTTGCGGTCTTTATAACTCGACAATTATGAACCTGACTGCATTTTACCTCTGTGTGAGTTAACTGTACCAATGTGAAGTGAAAAATGAAGTGAGATTTATAAAGTATGACTAATATTTTCGTCATAAACGTGTGTGCTAAGACAGAGATAAGTCTTATAAAAACGAAAATAAAAACCTTTCTAATTATAGACTAGGATCGTTTTCTTTATACATCGTACAATTACCTTATTTTCTTCAAAATAAGGTAATTGAAGAAATCACTTTCTTTAAGTCTATAATTTGTAATCGGCTATGTTTTCAAGAAGAAAAGAGGGTTATGCGAAACCTCGATTTAGTCAAGATATTAATCGGTATGTGTCGCAGTTGTTGTTATCGCACTCTTCAGATGAGATGGCTATATTCTCTTCCAATAGCTATTTCTTGAGTCTCTTAGTCTAATAGTTAACGGAAGCTAGGCAAGTTTTTTTCCAATATAGGACTTGTTTATGCTAAGTTTGAAATGAAAACCATTTCTGTATTTAATTTAATGTAGATTTTCAATTAAGTCGGTATTTAAATAAACACGCTATCGTCAGTGATCAATTATAAATGTTTACAAAGCAGATAACCATCCATTGTGTAAACGGCCATAAAAATAATTGCCGTAATTCGTCTCAATCGGCTGTAAAATTGGGGTTACTCTGTGGGTTTGAAGTATTCAATAATTATACGGTCACCAGTTACTGGCAGGACACCTGGTTTGCGTAAATAATGGTAATCGGAGTGATCGTATTAATTTGATGCCAAGGTTTTATTATTCTGTTTATAAATATTAATTACTTACTATAGCAGGAAATCATCATGTAACTAGTTCAATTTGATCGTTTTCATTATTTATTTAATTATGTTTAATTACATTTTTTGCTATCATACTTCAAATTTTACTCTCCCTTTTTTAAGTCCCTTAAAGAAGGGAGAGTAAATTCCTTTAGACACGTGGAATACTTTGGATGTTGTGTCCACATGCTTAGGTAACATCTACTTAATATTAAAAAAATAATAATATGGAATATACTGTTTTTAATATTTATTTAGATTAGATGCTTATGTTATGATGCTTAAACTATCTTCCATCACGGACGAGGAAAAATTCAGCGACACCCCGAACATGACCAATATATGAATAGTTTTATGATGCAATCCATCGTGATGTCATATCGATACCGCGAAAACCACTCCCAGGATAATCGTTGGAATCTGAACAACCATTGTCTTACTAATTGCACCAATTATAATGCGCCATTCTGATCCACAGTCATATGTTACTATAGACAATCGATTAATTTTAATCGATTCGATGCTGTTTGGATTGCGCGGAAAATTAATTGAGATGATGATAGGATAGCGATCAAATTTGTAGGAGCAATATTCGTAGAAGCATGGTGTATGTATGTGTGTATTTTTTTTTCGTTATGATATTGAATTTTGATAAAACCATATTAATTTATGAAATTTTCTTCATTTATTTTTAAGTAGCTTAAAAAGCCAGTTACTAAAAATCGTTTCGTCCTAAACAAACATCATTCCTCACTATAATAAGGAAAAAAAGATGTTTTGCAAAAAAAAGTTGACCTATTAACTTGTTTATGTTAATTTTTTTTCTGTAGATTTTCATTTAGTGGACATTGTTCCTCACATATTTAGGATTCTACTAATAAAGTTTCTGTGAAGTCTAGATCGTGTGTGTTGTACTGTTTGGAGAACATTTGATGTTCTTAGTTTACAGGCTAATGTTATGGCTTAAAAGCAAATACATTTGGTACAGTTTATTGCAGTTAAAACGTATGGGTTATTTTAAGCCATGATTGCCAAGGCTAATATGTGGATGCTTCTGACATTGAATCACCATTATAAATTTTTGTTTTTTATTAATTTACTAGCGACTCGCCCCGGCTTCGCATAGGCATAAAAACCTTCCTCTAGAATCACTCTATCTATTAAAAAAAACCGCATCGAAATCCGTTGCGTATTTTTAAAGATTTAAGCATACAAGGGGACATAGGGTCAGAGTAAGCGGCTTTGTTTTATACTATGTAGTGATAGTGATTAAAGTATTTGTGCAAATAAAAAAAAAGATGAGTTAGATAATCGTCGTCTGAAGAAACTGTTTTCATAGATTTGGTAGTTGAAAATTATAATGATCTCGGGTCAGGGGCAGTGGCTAGTCTTATATGTATAAAACTTTACTCCAAATGTTATGAATTCATCTGACAACTTATACTCTTGAGATTAAAGCGAGCAAAACCACATCAAAAAGCTGTATTAATATAGTTTAAAATACTAGGTCAGCGGAGTTATTAAGCGCGTGCCATGAAATGAAGATGTGAAATATAGCAAGGTAATTAAGATAAATGAAATTTATGATTTAATGGCTTTTGAGTACTGTTTAATATGTCCCAAGTTTATTGGAACATCAGATTTGTGAACAGTCGCGTTTTTGTAGTTGATGTTTAATGATATGAGATTATTGTAGTTTTCTTAATTTTGTTAGTAGAGGAATCCCCATGTTATGATATGAGACGGGCTCATCTGAACAGACAATCTACCCAGATTTCCTGGCACAGACGTTCGGGGGTTGGCTCCAAATAAAAGGATAGGACGGAAGAAGAATATTTCCCATGTCTGACAATTTGGTCAAACCTGCCAATCCGATTGTCACACCGCTTATAAGGCATACCGCATACCCAATGTCAAGGCTATAAATAGACTCAGCTTATTTATGGTACTGTATGGGGCATAGAGTTCTTCAGACGGATATATATATACAAATAGACATTCTAGTCCCGTTGCTTAGACTGCATCGTATGCAATTATTGACTTCATCAACAAACGCATAGAATTTTAATAATAAATCATAGCGATTTGTTGCATACTGTCAGGTGGCGCCAAGTCGTCGTTTATGGAATTATATCTAGGAGACAGAGGAAAGGGAACAATGTTAAGATTTACTGTCAAATTGATTAGCGCAGTCTCATGAAAAGAAGAAATGGGTGTCGTCATAAAAAGATGAAGGAATAAATATGAAAATGTAAATTTGCTAAAAAAAATCTTAATATAAAGAAATGAATATCAGACGGAAATCATCAAAATTAATATTTCTTTATAAAATGACGCATATCGAGTAAGAATGGAGTTTGGCAACACCATTTATTCGTTGATAGTTATGTAAAATCATCCATAATAAATCCCTAACCTTCATTAGAAAATCTAATATTTTATAAATTTGCTAAGGTATATTTTTTCAATTGTATAATGTAACATCATTAAAAGTATTACTAATTATAAAAAAATAACCTAAAAGGGTTAAATATTCTGCACAAATGTCATAACCGTCTGTTACTTATAAATTGACCCGCTGAAAAATTTTGATGAATTTCGCAATGGAGATAATTTCTAGACTTTAGTTAGATTTAATGTTTAATGTTTACGCCAGTAAGGCCGCAGTCAACAGCTAGTAAATTAATGATTAAAACCTGATTGATTTACTGTTAATAAAACGCAAAACGTGTCATCGGACATAGCCAGTAGCTAGATGCATAATTCTTCAATAAATTTTAATTAGTTTTACTCCGTTTGCTACAGTCAATTACTTGTTAATGGTCTTGCAAACTCGATACTAAATTTGCAAATAAGTAAGAGAGTAGGCCATAAGAATAGTGTTACTTAAGTGTTTTTCTTAGCCATGTAACTGAAAGCTTCGGGGCTCCAGCACCATGATAGTAGCTCAGATCAATCTTACCTAGGTACTAGTAGGAGTGCCTTTACCCTTAGTATATGACATTTTATAAACGCAGACGTTAGCGAATACGTTAAGATTTTGTATGAAATTTCTTAGTTAGCCAGGGGCGCTGTACTGGTTTGTCATACAAAATCGCTAATGCAGTCGCTAGCGTCTGGCTTAATAAAATCTCATACTAAAGGTTGGTTAGTGCTTCATGTGGGACTCTTGCAATTGTTTTCCCTTGGGTTAAAAGGTTGAATCTCTGAAGCATGTTGTCCTAAATATGATAGGATGAGAAATAGAGATGCCCAGAGGGCGATGAAAATAGAAATATTAAAATATTTTTGGAGACCAAGATCCACTTCGGGTCACTGTAAGTAAAATATGAGTATTAGAATGGATATCCCAAGAGGTATGTACACGAGAAAGGTAATGGAGTGCAGCTGATATCATGGGTAGATGAGAGGTTGGTAATGATGTATATTTATAAAGGCGGATCACATTTAATAGGTCAGTAGTTGTTCATTCAGCTGGCTTGGTTTATACGTTGTAAGGACAAAGTATGAGATCAGCTAATTGTTTTATAACTATCTTGCTCACGGAAGCAGGCCCCTAGGCGCCGATAGACACCGAAAAGTGATTTGGCAAAATTTACGACTTGCGTCTATTTATCGCGACAGTGTAGGTACGAAACAGAGTCTGCTTGCCTAAATTAGGTTACGTTAAGAGTGATTTATTTATTAAACTGGCCTATTTTTCATTGTAAATTAGCGAAATTTGTGATTATTGGTAATTTGGTATTATAGTTCCGTAAATGTCCAAATGTGTTAAAATTGGCTATGTAAATTCTTGCACTTAGGTACATATAATGAAAAAGTTACTCAGAAATATTAATGGTACTGTTAATTCGTAACTTCTATAACTTGACATAATTCTAAACCAAAATTATTTTGAAATACACGTGAATCTATATACTTAATTACTATATTTTAGTATCCCCGAAATTTAGGATTAGGTAAGCGCCTTCATATAAGTCAAAACGTTTTAAATATCACAGGTAAATTTGGGCAGAAAACATAAGTCTGGCAATTCTTCATTATTTTTATGTTTTGTCAAACTTATTCTAGTCAGTTTGAAAAAGTGTGTCAGTCATTTGAATACTCGTGGTCTATTTTTCAAGTTATCTTTTATCTAGTGATAGTACAACATTTCTTAATGTTTGCAAGCATGAAGTGGCGTCTCCACAGTATTGTGCAATATAGCTTACTTCATGTATTATTTCTTTTGATTATACAAATATTACCTACTAATTGTTTACACATACGATGATAACTATTTGGTGAAACAGTAAGTTGCCATATATTATCTACACCACTTTTATGCTTGGTAATACAAAGACCTTTAACCTAAATTTTATTATCTTTCTCTCTCTCTCATCTTCACTATTTCTCGGTTGCATTCTCAGCTGGTCGCTTCAGAGTCCAGGGTTCGCTTTCTATGTAATATAAAAGACTTTCCACTTTTATTTTTATCACATAATATAAAGTTGTTTTTAACTGAACAGCGTTGGTAATCTATGTCAAAATTAAAATGAACGCGATAAAGGCAACTATGTAGATTGTGATATGTCTCTAGGCGCTACACTTGTATTAGATCAAATGGCCGGTCGCCGGACGACAGACAGACACTGTTTACGTTTTGATCTTATTAAAGATCGCCAGGAAGATATAAAGATCGACTTGCCCAAGTTTAATGTTATACTTCCTTAGAGGAACTTGTAAGTAGTTTTAGGAAATACATGTTTGGCATGTAGGAATTGCATAATGCTTAGTGGTCGATTTTATTTGATTAGTGTTTCAAATATACATACCGGACTGTATGACCAATTTATTTAGTTTTATGGAGGTTGAAAATATAAACGCAAAGTTTTACTTATTTTTTAACGATATTAAAGTGAACAACTTTTGCTTAAAAAAGTTTTGTGATAGAAAATGTACTCGTATCAATTTATTTTTGGTACCTTTTTTTCTTTTGGAATGTGTTCGTGAATAACACGTGAGTCAGGTTATATGAACGGAAAACTTGAATTACAATAGGTATTTCGGGTTTTTTCTATCTATCTAAAATTTTAAAGCTGTGCTCTTGTCGATGGAGCCTCTTCCAAGTGTTTTTATCTTCCGCTAGCCTTTTCACCTCCTGATACGACACTATATTTATTTCATCGTTCATAAATTTATGAAAGGAATCAAGTTTGTGTCTGTAAACTTTGGACGTTCCTTTAAATAGCTTTAATAGGAAATATACTATATAGTATCTTAGGTAAGGTATATACCTTACCTTTATGTATATAAAGGTAAAATGATTGTGATTTCTAGAAAAGGTGTCTATCTACAAAGGCTTGCACTTCCGACACGGCTAGTCTTGTAGAATATTATCAAGCAAGACCAGATAAACAAACTTGTGAGCCTTTCCAGACAGAAAACCAAATACTTAAATACTTAATAGGTACGTTAAAAGTTGAATGAAATATATATTAGAAATTATAATGTGTAAGATAACCATCATATTAATACCCATCATATGATTTACAATTTACATGACTAAATTAAAAACTTATTTAATAGTTATCACCGGAATAAAGTAGAGCGGAGCTAGATCAATATAATAAGATAAAAACCAGTTTTATTAATAATATCGTATTACTACATAGTATAAAACAAAGTCGCTTTCTCTTGTCCCTATATCCCTATGTATGCTAAAATCGTTAAATCTACGCAACGGATTTTGATGCGGTTTTTTAATAGATAGAGTGATTCAAGATGAAGGTTTTTATGCCCATGCGAAGCCGCGGCGAGCCGCTAGTAATCGATATAATCCACAGAGAAAATCCTCCGTGGTATAACCATACCTACTACAAGGTCCATATTATATTTATAATATTTATGAAAACCAATCAGCAATACCACTGCTGCAGAATGCTTTGCTTGACCGATCTCCATAATGGCTGTTTACCTAGCTTGTTAGTAAAACAGCGGATCATATTCGTATTGGAATAAAAATTTATGATCAGAAATAATCATTCAATAACTTAGTTCTTACTAAGTAGCAAGAATAATTTGAGTTATTTTATAATGTCTGTTCCATTTAAATACCAGATTTTGCATTAAATATAAAATTGCCGATGGCGAACATACCTTAGATTTTTTAATTTATACTATTACGACGTACGGAATCAATTTTTGTAGGTACTTTAACAAGTATAGAAACCGGTATTTTTAAGAGCCAAAAATAACGATCCTAAACCAGATAAATTAAAAGACCGTTTAATTTTTGGAACCCAAACTTGGTACTAAACATTATTTTTAGGGAAATACCTATAAAAAAGCTAAAAATAAGCTGTTTTGTGATGTAAATAAGAATCGTTGCTGACCTAGGTTTAAATTGGATTGAAAAAGAAAATAAGCAATTTGAAAATCTTGCAATTATTAGTTTTTCATTACTACCGTAACGTGTATATTCTCGTTATCGACAAGCACGCTAAAAACGAGAGTTATAACTAAGATCGTTGACTTGTGTAAATTGATGGTGACTAGGAGTTCTTTGTTTCATTGTAAGTGCCTCGTTTGAGAAACTAGACTGCTTTTGAATGAACAGCTCCAATTTGCATTATTTCCTTATCATAGTTTTACCTACTTGTTAACTTTTAATGTTATGAATTCGCAGCTAGTAACTTCTCATAACTACAAAAGTTTGTTTTGATTTGACACGCTAAGATCTGCATTTATATCTTATAATTGAAATTAAGCATATGTAAGCTATTTCGGTTCGATAACAACAAGAAGAATGAAAACCAATTAACCTTGTTTTATCATATAAATCATTTAATCATTCATTTAGCTATTTTATATACCCTTAATTACTATATTTATTAATTAATGTACCTAATTTTATTTGTGAATAAGGCATAGATATAAAAAAAAAATTGCCGAACCGCCCGCGCGCGAGATTCCTAGTTCTATGGAATAAGGTTATAAGTAGGTAACTTGTGCTTCGCAGATATGTACTCGTACATGAGACGATGAGGTGAGAGACCTATGGAGTCTCAGAGTTAGCATCTAGTGACAACTGTTACAAGATCTATGAAAATAGTGTCATATTTTCAAATCAAAAATACCAAAATCGAATCTATTATCGCAGTTTACTGCGATAATAATCGCAGTAAAGACAAAAATGGTAGAGAATCAAAATTATTTTTAGAGATAATTTAAAAAAAATAGATAATACGAGCGTGATACTCTTGTTGTAGTGTAGAGTTACGGCATTCGCTCATATTGTTAGGCGTCAGTCTGGTTGCTTTCTAAATATTAACTATAAAATACCAACCTAATCATTAAAGAAACTCATGATTTGTAAAAACAAGTGAATTCACTGTGTAAACAAATTAGTCTCCTGAAACTGTAAAAGCATATCTTTAATCTCTGTTGCAATATCAAACTCGACGCTTCTATTATAAGAAGAGCCAATTCACAACTTAACTCGTGCGTTGCATCTTCAAAGTCAGTCAGTGAGTTGGTCAATCAATCACGTTTACACAAACCATAATCCGCCTTTACATAATGACTCACATTTTAATCCGATTACAAATGTTTTAATACAATCCACGTGCTATGTGTTGTTTGAGATGAGTAATTGATTCGTTTTGACGGTGCGAAGTTCGGTAGACATAATGACTTCTAATTGATATCTTTGTTTGTTTAGTTTTGGATTAGGGTACTTACAAGTTAACAACGTTAAATGTAAGTTTGTTGCGCCTTTACATTATGACTTTGCGCGACAGAGCCTGATACAAACTCCGCTTAAATCCAAACTTTTTTTTTAAGACAACGTCTACCTTTAACTGTTTACAGCAGGATATATAAACTCTCCCAGCAACTTTTAGCAGAAAAAGCGTATTTGGTTTTCATAAAGGTGTCATGTAATTATAATCAATACCCTGAGCCACTAACTACTATTGAGTTTTAGTTTAAAGGCGCTGATGTAGTACATCATGTTTCTGCTAAGTAAACGACGGATTTTTGTACTTTTTTTTTAATTTATACTTTCAGCACTGTAAAATGAGATGAAAATCGCAAATAGGTTAACAGTAAAAGTAAACGTGATCTGGATACGGTCGTATTTGGGGCGATCACCCGGATGGTCGCGCCCGTCGTTGCGACAACACACAATGCACACTCTGTCTCTTTGTCACTGAGCACAACCACCAAATATTTCAGGTACAGAAGTACCACTTCTAGATCGGCAGCAATTTTCAAATAATTAACGTGAGATCAACAGTAAAAAATTTGATAGTTTGTTTTTTATATATAATTGAATTTGCGCTACCAAAATAAAGTTAACTAATTGACAAAGGCCGAATGTCATAGACGATATTCTTACTACCAAAGATGCTGAGACCGTGCAGGAATGTAAGCGAAACAGTGGGAGAGAAACAAAAAAAATACTGTTAAGTCTTACTTGTCTTTGTATCATTGGCAAATTTTTATTATTGGTTATTTACTTGTGTCCTTCATTCATTATATATAATTAATTTTTATGAAGATGGTAACATTTTTTAGTTACTTCGGTTTTCATCACTTCAACTTATTCATTTAGTTAGTTTTCTTTCGTGATTTTAAATGACTACCTATTTAAAATACATAATCTTTTTTTTTTCAACCACAGAATACAAAATATTCAACCGCCATACAAAGAAATGCGCCGAATATTAGTGTAATATTAGAGTCTCCCCTTACTGAAATATATTTACGCTATCTAATCGATCACTTGAACAACTGATATTTTACCTCCAGTAACTTATTAAATAAAGCACTAAATCAGTTTGTGGTAGGCTGATGACACTTTCACGTTTTGATAATTCACACTGTATTTACGCCAAATACATGGGAGATCTTAACCAAATTCAAGTTTTTAGTAGCGCCAACTATTGGCAAGATATGGAAACAAATTTTTTCTTAGGCTATGGGACCATAGATAGACATGCTCCGACGTACTGAAATTCTGTTGTTATAATAATGACAAATAATCTTATCCCATTATTAGCACAAGATGCCAGTTCTGCTCTCATCATTTTGCGATCCAGATCCCAGAGGTACATACATTCTATAAGTACACTTGGCCTACATTTGCTAAATACAGAGATTGATTAAATGTTTTCATTGTAAGCTTTCAGCTTCAATCACTAAGGCTTTCAGTGAGTGGAAGAGGGCATTTCATAAATGAACTACTTATAGGATTTAAATTGAATATTTTTCGGACTAATTGCGACAAACAATCCTTTAAAATTTTAAGCTAAGACCTAAATATTTGTTCGCTATGAATTAAAAAAAAAACAATTCTCATTGTCCTGGGTAATTAACGAAAGATGACTGAAGGAGTGACTGGCAAGTGTAAAATATGATTATAAAAAAATTTTCCAACCATCTATCTCTGTTTGACTCGAAGATTCCTTAGTGTTATTCTTTGCTTCCCATGGGAATCAAACTTACGACCCCCGGGTCTACAGGCAAAAGCCTTAACCACTGGACCTCGGAGGCAGTTCAGGGTACGCTTTATCATAATCATGGGTGCTTTCACAATTTTTTGTGAGTCGAGTTTCTAAAATCAACAGTTAGAAAGGAATGCAATTTAAATACCTATTGTATCATATTACAATAGATCAAATATTTCATTATTATTGCCCAAAATAATTTATTCCAGTCTGTAACGGAATATAATTGTGACGGCAAATTATCACTTTCATTGTTTTGGTCTGGTCTAGACTCTGACACACATCATAAAACAATAGTTAATTTATTTGAGTAAAGCCGTATCTATTTAAAACATTTTCAGCAGTGTATATTTTGTTCTAAAAACAGTCTAAAATTACAACTGCCTAGATTTACATTTACACCGTCTGTGATTTCCGGATAGACTCTACCGACGGATGTCATAAAATGCAACTGAGGGATATAGAGAGCACTGACAATGAAATTGCAATTTCATTGTTATATGTATTTTTCATAGATATAGATAGGGACGGTAAATTTTAGTTGTGCCGTGCTTTGGAAAGTCCTGGCTGCCAACTGGTAGTTGTTAAAGGAACCACGTAATAGGCCGAGATGCGGTTTCAAAGAACTCTAACAACAGGCGGTGTATGGTCGAATGACCGTGACAATTAAACAAAATTATGATAAGTATGGATAGGAATATTATATGTACTAATGTACATACGTATATACTGGCACCGGTAGGTCGACCGCCTATCTCGATTCGATCCAATGTTAATAAAATAATTTTTTTTTTGTTAACATTGGCAAAAAAAAAATTATTTTAAAGCGTTTTGTGTGTAAAACGGAGCGAAATGTGGCGAAAGCGATACAAGTAGCCATTACGAGAGAATCGAGATAGGCGGTCGACCTACGGTTGGTCACCCAGGATGTAGGCATAGAGTTCACATTCAGTCTTGTAACGGTAGCAGTGCGTCACAAAACATTCGTTACGCCACTTTACAGGCCCACAGTACCTACCTAGTCTACCACATGCGTTGATTATTATGCACTAGGGGAGTTTCGGGTGATATGACCTGACTATGCCTCACAATATTAATTGATAAAGCTTTGTTGATATAAATTCAAATTTTCTCGGATATGTAAAGACTATCCATTCTGTCTTTCTTTATTAACATTTGTGTGTAATTCGACAAATATTTTTTTCTATTCGATTAAAACTTTAATAATAAAAAGAGAAAAATATATAAGTACAAAAACTACAATAAGGCATGTTACAAGTAGTTTAATTATTTCGAAAATTCAATGAAAATTCAGTGGATTTTTTACAATATTTTTGAGGAGAGATACCTACAACTTGGAATAAAAGAGTTTAAATCGCATGGGAACGTCGGAACTTTGCTTTCAATATTATGGGAAGATTTATGTTAACCAAGCTACTTTAGTTAGTAATCAAGTAAGCATTATATTATTTTTTAGTTACTATTTCCAGAATCACTAGGTAACTGACGGTAGCTGGTGATAAATAATACAAAATTAATCTTCTATTATCAAAGAGATTATCACTGAGGTTATAATCTTTTAAGATCACTGGAATACAGGCCAGCAAGACTAGTGTAGAGATCCCTATTAACCTAAAATTATGTTAAACCACTGGTAACATCTACATGTATGTATAATTCGTAAGCAAATAATAAGGTAAATCTTTTTTTACAAAGCACGTTCAGTTGCGTTGTCTCTGTCAATAAATTGTCTGTTCTTCCAAAACTACTACGTACGTTAGTGTTGTGAATAGTTTACAAGTTTGTAGCAATGCATGCGCACGCTTTGCCCCACTTCCCCAGCTCCGTGACGTATAACGCGCCAAGGAACGAAT
Organism: Apomyelois bistriatella; assembly: GCA_947044815.1. Taxonomy (NCBI): domain Eukaryota; kingdom Metazoa; phylum Arthropoda; class Insecta; order Lepidoptera; family Pyralidae; genus Apomyelois; species Apomyelois bistriatella. The sequence goes on from OX345705.1 coordinate 5,920,669, forward strand.
CCATTACAGAATGTTTGTTCAAAAATTTAGGTTAAACTTAATGTAAACGACTGTTGCCGCCTTATAAAACTGTTCTGTTCTGATGAATGTGTTAGAAACAACAGCTGTTTCTAACAATTAAATAGTTTTAATACTTTCAATGTTTACCTACTTTGTTGCTGATAGGTATCCGTTATCGGAATTTTCAAGATAAATAATGTTATGAAAATCTAATGTAATACATCAGGAAACGATGCAGTATGCTAACATTTGTATTTATTTCTCTCATTAAACATTTGTATTCTCGTAAGTATTCCTATTAAAATAAATAAAAATAGCAATTTTTTAGTAAGTAAGTATCTATATAATGTTAGTCTTGTTTTATTTTAACTTACATAGGTACATACATACATATATTCACGTTTTTATCCCGTACGGGGTAAACAGAGCCTAGGGTCATAAGACCTTAGACATACATACCACTACATAGGTACCACTTATATTTGTATCTATCTTTCCCTAATTCATAAAAATTAACAAAGCTTCGTCGTTGTCTCTTTATTCAAGGTAAATATGGGTGGAAAGAGACAATTGTATGATTAAGAGCGTATCTATAAAACTAATGTAGATAAATTAGAGAACATAGTTTTTAAACTATGTTCTCGAATTTATTCTTATTGCTCAAGGTACGGTACTACACGTGGTTTTTCTGAGATTGAGTCATACAAATATTTGCTTATTTTTTACGACTACTGACCGCATGCGTAAAAAATAAGGACAACGAACTCGACGTCTCCGTTGTCATGCTATTATAATGGCCATCGGTTAATAATCTAGACGTATAAAATGATTTGTCCTCACCCATTTATTAGAAAGTTAGGTAGAAGCCCGAGCTTTTTGAACGTATTTCCAAGAGCCTAGCTGCTAGTGGTAGTAGTTTATTTATTCCTAAATGAGATGGCTCTTATGTGATAGGTAATACTTTGCAACGTTTCATGAGGACTTTTTCAGCAAACATTTTTTATTTTCGTTTCGTTTTCGAAAGAAAAAATAAAATGTCAATTTTATATCCTAATTAAACTCAGTCAAAATTAAAAAGTTTTATTTTAATTTTATATAATTAGTAAGTACATATTACTCTTAAGATGATCATTGTGTTATATTTTTATTTACTTTGTAAATTATAGTACCTACCTAATGTAAAAACTAATTAAATTTCAATTTTTTGAATCTAAATTTAATCTGTCATCATCATCTCATTCATTTTCAAACAATAAATAGAACCTAATTATTAATTTAAATAATTAATACAATAAACAACTAATAAAATACTACATAATTTGAGAATCAGTAAAAGAAAACCAAGAAAACTTATGCGATTTTCATAGTTGTGGATTCAGATTCCCGGATTCTGCATTATTTTTCATTTATGTTAAAGTTATTAATAGTAAGATAATACCGAGACTAAATAATAATTCAAATGATTTTATTATTCATTTACTTACTAGCTGACCCGGCGAACTCCATACCGCCACAACGTACTTTTCTCATCGTCATTTCAAGACCAAAATTAGCCAAATCGACTCGGCCATTCTCGAGTTTTAGACAGACTAACGAACATCTAACGAATAATATATATATATATAACAGATTAATAAATATAAACTTAAAAATGCAAGTATTGTATACTCAATAAATTTTGTATTAAAGGAGTGTGTATACCTATATCAAATAGGAAGCCAAGACCATCACTTGAGACCATTTAATAAGTAGCTAAAATGGCAATTTCGCCAATGTATCTGTTACATTCACACGCTATATTTCTTCATATAAATTCATATGAAATTGTTGCTTGTCTAAAGTTGTCCGGTAAAATATCGAACGTTTTAGTGGAAAATGTTCTGAGACATGTTGGTTGCTCTTCCTTATTGGAATAGAAATAGGAATTGTACTTAACCATAAAAGTGTCAACACATCATCTAATTATATGGTGGTGACTTTAATGAAATTAAGTGTTATTTGTATAATAAAATCATTAGATATATCTACGCAATAAGTATAGGTACTTAATGTATATATCTACCTATATAAGCATTGAACAGCAAGCATACGAGTTTTTGTGAGTTAAGTTTATATTAAAACGATTGCGGCGAAGCCAAAAAAGATTATGTGACCTGTATGTATGTTGTGCCTATTTCCATCATTATGTTCCCTCCCTATCTTAAAACGGCTATACCGAATTGATAAATGATACGGTGTTGTAAGATTCGTCTTAATTGTCTTAACTGGTCATATTAAAACTATAAAGAAATCACAAAAAAAGTATTTTTGGCGACGCACATTAAATTTTCATATTATTTTTCTTATATCGTAAGTATACATTTAATATGTTTGATAGTTTTTTTTCCAAATTTAATTTCGCCTTCTGTGAGTGTTCTTTTTTTATTGAAGCTTTTAATTAGCTTGTAGTGTAGGTACTACTGTACTAAATGCTAGGTAGATACTAATTTATGTTTATATTTGTGTAAATATTCGCGGTAATAACATTTCTAAAATTGACATGATTGATTTCATTACACATAATGTCGTTCACGATTTTGTTTTATGTAAATTGAACAATGAAACATTCCTAAACGGAAACAGGCCACCCACTGCGGAACACAAAATATTAGCGTAAGCCTGACCTTATGAATTTTATTGCAGGATTTATTTGCATTAAATCAAGAATAAAATGTCAAAGGAGAAACTAATTTAAATTTATTATCAAAAACAATGACGCATTTCTCATATAACTAAGAGAATAAGTTATCAAGATCGTTATAATGCATATAAAATAAGAGCAAAATGCATATGAAAGAACCATCATCTAAGACTAATCTTTTAGGAACTAACTAGGCAGGTGTCTTTTTTCCGGATAATTGAAACGGGTGAGTCGAATGATTCTCGACTCACCAGACTTATGTCGAATGACAATCATTCGAAAACGAAGTATAAATCATTCGCTAACCGATTCAGAGAATATCATAAGTACAACTCCAAAATAGTACTCCGGTTTTTCGTAACTGTTTTTAAAGAGAAACTAGGTAGAAGCTGATTATAAATTGAGTAGGTAAGTAGCTTTTTTTATTACTTTTATTTTCACACAAAAATCCTAAAATTAAAAATAAACGCAAACGCGAAATAAGTATGTGTTAACTATTAAGTACCTATGTTTCTTCGCACATAAAACATTCTACAAGTATAATAATCATGAGAAACTGGTAAAGCCAGTGAATAAATTCGCAAATCTAGCTTATGCAAATACACGCAGTGTAAGCAAACATACATACTCGCGTGTTGGTCGTATACTTTACTATAAGCAAAACATTTGCGTATATTAAACAACTTAACAAGTTTCACGTGGACTCAGTGGGGACACTTGAAGAAATGTAATAGTTATTTAATTTTTTTGTGCCCTTTGCCTTCGAGACTTTTTGCTTTGAGGGTTGCTGGGGTGCTGATGCAAAGCGTCTCATTAAGGAGATAAGGCACCATATACAAGAAAGAACTGGTGATCCCCGCTCTTTCTCGTTTCTGAGAGGATTGCCTTAGCAATACAATGAGGAAATGCTGCTAGTGTTCTGGGCACTTTTACACCGGAAACGCTAATGAGTGGGTGATCTTCTTTTTTGTTGTTATTTTTATTTAGTTTATTTTTAATTTAATTTAGTTTTGTTTAGTTAGATATTTAGGTTTAAAATAATGTATGTAAAGTTATAAAATTGCTATTTTTTAATTATTCTTTATTGGATTACAATCTCACTCTTATTTAAGGTTTTTTTCAACATCATCCTCCACAAGCCCGGAGTCCGCTTTCTTGCTTTTTCCATCCATTTTGCCATATCTTAATAGGGGCATATAATCCTTTAATATGATTTAGTTAGTTTTAAGTTTTATTTTTTTCCCGAAATCTCGTGTTTCTATTTTTCATGGCACCGCCCTGTACAATTTTCTGTTTAGTCCTAAAGTTTCATAGATAGCATTAAGTCTACCTATTGTGTTTTTTTAAAGAGTGCAATAAAGTTTAAATAAATAAATGCTCTACAGCAACGTCAACCCAGTTAGGATTTTCTCGTTGCCTTGAAACAATTGAGCATCGCCGCAAAATTTGCTTTACTTTAATTTCTCATGGATTTATAGAGGTACTTACATGTCATAGAGAAATGTGCAAATAAATGGCGATAAGATGAATCAAATATTAAAAATAAAAATATCTGTCAACTTACGACGACCCCATAGAAAAAAAAACTAGAAGCTGCTGTTACGGAACCATGAGCGTGTAAATTTTTGCTTTTAAACTCGCGCTTGGTATTTTTTTTTTTCACTTAATTGGGATGTTATACTAATGTTAACAAAGCAATAAAACTCATGAACATAAATACATAATACTTACCCCATATGAAGTTAGTTTTTATTGTACGACAAATAAACCCGCCTGCAAAGAATAACTACCGAATTTGTCACGTAGGTGTTAATAGGCACGTGTAATAAGAGTTTATACAAGTGAATGACCGAATGAAAAATACTAGAGTTGAAGATATATAGGTACGTCTAAATTTATTAATGGTGAAGAGGAAGTCTAAGTAGTTAATACAATAAGATGTGAACCTATTTCTTTTATAAATAATTGAAATAAAATTTTATGAAAAACTATATTTTGCCCGCGGCTTAGCCCGCGTGAATTTCCCTAGGAAACTTTTCCCGGGATGAAAGGTACTCTATGTCGTCCTCCTGGTTCTAAGCTACCACCCCAGCAATTTTCAGCCATATCAGTTCAGCCGTTCTTGAGTTGTAAATTGTGTAACTAAAGCGACTTTATTTTATATATATTGATGATGTCTCTACAACATTTTTTATGAATGTAAATATTAATTCCGGATTCTTTATGACTAGCTTTTTCCCGCGTCTTCACCCGTGGTACTTACAAGCCCATCCTAAACATTAACAATGGTGGTAAAAGAATTATATTTTTATAAAATCAGTGTACTGGAGTTTACCCCGAACTAACTTATTAAATTCAAACTAACAAATACCTATTTATAATACTCATACTAGTATAGCTTAGAACATCCATGGTACACCAATTAAAACTGAATGAACGTATCTCTTCACAAATTCCTTAGCTTAGGAAGATGTTGTCATTCTTTAATACTTCAAGTAAGTAATAAAAGCTCACGAAATTAAGTATTGTATCTTGTTCAATGGAATAAAGGAAGTAATAGAAATCTCATGGCCACCACATCCTTTAGAAATATTAGAGGAATAGCGTTTACGAAATTATCACTATTATCTTCTTCCGACCTTTGGATGGGCTTACTCAAAATGTGACGTAAGGTAAGGTAATAAATAAGTGACAGAATTTTTTTTAATCTTGTGTTTTTGCTTGAATTGGTGCAATTTTTTATGAATATATATTGTTTTAAATTTGGCTCATTATTTATTTAGAAAGTATTTTACAATTAGGGTTTGTAGCGACAGTAGGTATCTTATAGTTGATTATCTTGATTTTATTAACAATACATATTCTCACAATTAAAATAAGACGATTGTTGGCTTAGCACGGGTATGGGTAACCAAATTTTATTTTTTACATTTAAATTTTCAACGATATTAACCCAAAAAAAATTTTTGATGTTGGTGCAAGTTATTCGGAATTCATGGGTATAAATACATTTTTGGTATTCACTTTTATGTATAAAGATACGAGTAATAGCGTCATATTGCATGGCACCATCCCAAGCCGCGGTTAACTCGCTGTTATCACGGAGCCATTAATCAACTCTTAGGTGAGCGTTAATAATTATAATTAATAATATTATCACCTTTTGAGGCGAGCGCACGCGGCCGATGCCGGCTTAAATTTGACAAGCTTTATATTGGTCGAGTGTCTGACTTAGCGCGTATGTCTTTATAATAATTTTTGTTTAAAGAATAATAAATGGTAATCTAAAAAATCCACTTGGAAGTGACTCCACCGACAGCTCTGGTATCTATTTAAAATTTAAGAGAGCAGATTAAAACGTTATTTTAAAGTTTTTATACATTATTATCTAATATTATTCACTAGTGTTTTACCTAATTTATTTCATGATTCTATAATTTACCATCTTGGAATATATTTAACACCTTCGCTTGCCTTCACTAAATAACAATAGTATCCTATTGGAGCTTTAGTAATAGCGAAAAGGTTGAGCTTATTCATAAATTTCATTCCACTTGCCTAGTATATTAATGTAAACAATACAGCAACCACTTCTTAATGATCACTGATTTATTAGAGATAGCATATAATTTGCTTTAAACAGTTTATTTAATTAATGATTATGTTAGCGTACATATTGATGAATTGGATTGATTAGCCTATCACTCAGATTATTTGATTTTGGTTCTACCATTATCCATATACATTTTTAGAGGCGTTTCGAAAGAACTTTGTCACCAGGGTATGCATGGTTGATTGACCGTGTTACCTAAACGAAATGAGATTATAATGATCTTTTAAACTGCAACTATAATAAAAAATATCGAGGTATTCGATAGTAAACACGTAGATTTGTAACTTTAAGTATATCACATTAAGCAACCAAGAGTTAGTCGTTAGTGGTCGCGAACACTAGAATAGAACAACTCTTTATTGCACCAAATAAATGGAACTATACATATTTTTTCAAAACTATTTTACATACAAACACTAGTTGTTTTATAAGAGCAAGTTCTAAGCCCTGCTGGCAGTCGTAAAGCTTAATCAGCCGTCAGGCAGCTAGAATATTCTGTACTAAGAAATTAATTATAATTTATCTCTTTTAGTCAAGTAAGGTAATTATCAATATCTATTCAGGTTGCCTTGTCAAATGACTGCTACCGATCGTAACTTCACAGCTAAGTCTTCCTATTTGCCGTTTATTTATTACTTGCCTACTGCCTGTAAATTGACTCATTATATTGTGAAAGCTGTAGATATTTGTTACTCAAATACGCCTACACTGACTTATCGGACTGATTTTGAAGCATAGAACTTAATTACGCTTTCGTTAAATAATTTTGTAATTGAATGATGGTGAACACCACCAATTTTGGTTGTCCATTAATATAATTAATAATCCCTCCGAGTCAGTAGTATCCTAAAACCTCTTTCCTAACCTCAAGCCCAATCTAATCCCATCCATTCCTAGCTTAAAACACTTCTGATGGGCAGCAGCGTCGGAAGTCCTATAAGCCGCAGAAACTGTGCTCGCCATCCCGCCTGCCCGCAAGCCCCCCCCAATGTGAAAATCCTTGAGGAGGCCTATGTCCAGCAGTGGACAGCCTGTGGCTGAAATAATGATGAAGATGATAATTAATATGAATTGATACAAAATTAATAACTCTGGTTAGATAGATACTATATTATGGAGTATTTGTTTTAACATTTTGATTTTACTGAAGAACACTACGAACCCTGGGCTCCTAAGCAGGCAGCTGACTTGGAAAGTACTAAATGAGAGAGAGAGAGAATTACTGACCATTATTCTCTGAAAGGTGGCATTAATAATGCTGGTATATAGTATATCCATAGGCTACGTTGACCACTTACTTACCATACGGTAAGTCTCAAATACTGGATTAATTAAAAAAGATATTTATTCAGAAAATTTGTACCAATTTAAGTGTAAAACAAATTATACTAATGATCGTCAGAATCATAACTTGACATTGTGCCCTAAAAATAAGACCACATACATAGATAAAATGTGTACTTAGCTGATAATAATAAATTAGTAGACTGTTTATGTTATTCCAAAGTGTGAATTGCGATTGTAAAAAAGTTTTGTGTAGAGATAAACAAAAAATATATTCTTTGAATCTTTTAAATGGCCAGTTTTGCTCAGTCCGCTGAGGTAGGCAGATACTACAGTATATTACTTTCTACGGTCTTTACAGATTAATCTCGATTTCTGTGATAGTGGGTACATCACTTGGATTAGGGCTATACGGGCTTCGTTTGTTGGTGAGATCTACCACCAATACCGAGGTAAGAGAAAATTGGGATACCAAATTTAGCAGGATATTAATCCTGCTATTCTCTTAGTGGCCTCTTATGACACCCCTTAAAGAAAGTGGTGATCTATATATGCACCACAGATATGCAATCTATATGCGTGACGCTGTAACGCGAGCGTTAGTAACTATTATATATTCTGTGACACAAGGTCTTTCCTCACCCCGTGTCCTGCAACACCCAGCAGACGATATATAAGCGTTATCACAAATGGATCGTCTTATTTTCTATAATAAATAATAATACTATGTATTAGTTATTTATTATATATAAGCTTGAATCCACTTTGTGTCTAGAACCTAATAGTAATCTGTAATTTCTGGTAATAAACATAATATGAATTAATATTTTTATTTATCTCTCGTCACCAAGTCTAACGTTATATCTACTTAAGCTGAAAACTACACAGCTAACTTTGAAGTAGGTGTGTGACATCACTTTAGGAAATTAAAAACTTAGGTACCTATGTCAATTGATTAATTCATTGATGGAAAGCATTGAAACTGTTCTGATTGCCAAAATCTGTCCAAATGTCACACAATAGAACATAGACACAATAAACTGTTAGATCAGATGTACAGGAAATGTAATCAACTACATTAGTACCATACATTTATAGGTAGGTACTGCAAGATGTATTGTTCAGATTAGTGGGCCATTTTGTTGAAGTGTGCCACCGGATAGGTGCTCCTCTTTCTTTTGGTCCCCAATAAATCTAAACTAATCAAACTAAAATGTTTTGGTATTGCCGGGTCAGATACGGAAATACTTTTTGAGTTTGATAGTCCACTGTTTAGGAACTCTACAAGTTGTATTATAATATCATCTACTGCGACTTTTCCCCAACGGATCTCCTGTGAGGTTAACGGATGATCCGTATAGCGATATTCTCAATTATATCTTTTCATCTTACAAGTAAGAAAAGTATACAACCTATCTATAAAGTGTAAAGTAAGTGCTATGGTTTTATACTTTTATATGTGGCCCTCTGCCCTCTTTACAAATGAATATAGATTCTTCTTTCTTATCCAGTATATTATATAGGTCTCTCGTAAAGATTTCTGTAATGACCGGTTGCTGTTTCAAAATCATCCGAACAATTTGGATATAGGCAAATTTTAGGATTATGTGTGATGTCGACATTGCGCGATGAATACCCTATCCTACTAACCCTACATAGCGGACTAACACGTAGGCGGAGTGACGTGACATTGCATAAAAATGTATGTGGTATCCAAGGAAGGTAAATGTCTTATGCTGCGTTTCCCTACATTTTTAGTAAAATTAAACAGTAAGCCATTAATTCTCAAGTTAAACGTTTGTCAATTTGAAAGTTATGAAATCAGCATAGCTTTTAGTTTCTGGATCGCCCACACTCCCACAAGGCGTCCGAGCATTCATAAATATTGAATATTACGAAACAGATTAGCACTAATGGTGTGCAGAATTAAAACGTGTTCAGTTTCTTCAGATTGATAAATATGACGTAATTATTAGTTATTTTGATGGGATAATGGTTCTTAAATCATCTTTGCAGTGTGTTAAAATTAATCTCTCTACTAACCCTATCCATATTATCTCTACTACTATTGCAAAAGTTATAAACAATATATAAATCAATTCAGTTAGCCCCAAAGTAAGTTCGAGACTTGTGTTTTGGGATATTAACTCAACGATACTACATTTTGCAACAAATACATATTTATATAGGTTATATTTATAAACATTCAAGACCTAGGCTAATTAGAAAAAGATCTTTTTTTTCTCTTAAGCTGACCGGGTTTCGAACCCGTGACAGTCAGGCTTGTTAACCGTTACGCCACGGAGATTGTCAAAAAGTTACTCTATCTGTCTGTTTTTGTACCGCTAAACTGATTTAGAGAAAATTTAATCTATGATTAATTTAATTTAAATTAGATGAATTGGTTTAATTAAAATATGCTGATTGTAATGATAGAGACTTTGACACGCTCGAAAAAAAAACATATTCTTTGAACGAATGTATCAACGGAGACACACAACCTGAAAATCGTACTACAAACTTATTTTGAAGTTACAAATGACCAGTAAATAAGAATAAACAGAGCTTTAAGAAAGATGTTTGTCATTAGTATACCTACAAGTAGAGTAAACAACTAAAAATACCAAAAATCGGATAAAAAATTATAAAATTTCAACTAGTCTAATGAATGTAATGATATCAATATCCATTTTCTCAACCTGCGCTTAGCCTTATTGTCCGCATAAATAATATTTACGACCGAATAATGCCGTATAAATCCGATCATAAGTAGTGTAGCCATAAAATAAATCATAAAGACAATAACTAAAACCGTTGGTTGACAGCCCTAGCTCTATTTACAATGGCTTCAGATTTTACTGCGATATGACTAGATTGTAAATCTTATATTAAATTTAAAGATGCTTAAACTAGGGTATTAAAACTAGAAATTGCTTATGTTTTGATGTAAATATCTGTTCTAGTATTTTTAATACGAAAACATTTAAATATTGAGTAAATATAATGTGTGCAAAAGTGTTAATAGGCAAAGTTAAGCCATCTTACGTGTATAGATATTATAGTAAAAAAGTCGTCTAAAATATCATAGATTAAAAAAAACATTAATAGTAAGTAAGTACTCACATTTCGAAGAACAGAAGAGGCCCTTGTAGAAGCATGTTGTCGTCACAACACACACCACACTATATATTACTTTACACAAACGTCAAAGCCGTGTGAGTCATTCACAGAGTTAGCACTTTTTGGTACTCAGTTGATTGAACTTCTGTGAACAGTTCCCACTTCTAATAGATTTACTCGTCTATGTGATCCCATCGTAGGTCATTTCTCCCTGTTTTCTGTTCTGCCGAGCCTGTAAAGAGGAAATGGTAGTATTATTCAAAACGGTAAATTGATGCAAAAATAACGAGTACAAGCAAAGTTACACAAGGTTACATGGCAACAAGTTTCATATTGTACGAGTAAGTGGCGAGTAAATTGAAAATGGTTTGAAATTGTTTTCAAGCAATTCAAATGCCTACGATACTGTTTAAATATTATTAAACAGTCTAGTAGTTTATTTTTATTATTAATGTTGATAGTATACAATAAATTATTTTAAATTCTACTGTCAAAATTTCTAGGCGACTTCTAAATGATTATTGGGAAAATAAGCCATAAATTTATCATTGTGCATGCATCGTAAAGTAAAAAGTTTTTTTTTACTTAGCTACAAAAGTACATGAAGTTTGAGTTTCTGATTATTAAAGCTGTCTACATACATATAGACTCCATCACTGAGACCACGTATATCTGCCTCTACCACCATAAAACAATTCTAGTCACAGCGTTAACCATTTTCTATGCCAAATTTGTAAAGCCCCTCTGGCCGATAGTAAGGAACCTTAGAAATTTCATAAAAATACTAGCAGTCACTTATAAAATCTCATGGTAGAGGCATAGGTCAGAGTTTAGCTTAGAGGCATGTCGGCGCATAAACAATATCATTGCCTAATAAGGCAATAGACAGCTACAGTTCGATTCCATTGAACATCGTCCCAGTAAAGTTTTATGAAAATGAGCAATACAAATTTCTACACTTGCCATTCGACTGGCCTATTTAGCTCGATGAATATGAACTAGTCTTAACGATCGCTATTACTCTAGAAAAGGCACGGCGCCGGTGACGATGTATTCAATATAATGGTCTATTTAACTTCCAAATGGTCCTCATATAGTTTGCTTGCCTTTAGCATTATTTTTTTATGGTTTGCCGTTTTTATGAATGGGTGCTGTGGGACATAGGTTTTTTTGTCGGTAGTATTTTTTAAAATAAGGTTTGCCTTCATAGATATATTACGATATATTCGCAATATAAATATATGTCAAAAATAAATCTCTATCAGCAAAATATGTACCTAGATACAAAAGTTCTTCGGAGTCTTTTAATAAAAACTTTTGGCAACACACATAAAACGTTTATTAATCGTATCGTAAGAAAGGATTAAACAAGTGTCAGACATCAAAGAACTTACAAACACAATCATTAGGCAATTTCCCATACTAATACACTCGGGAATGAAATCTGTGCGTGCGCTGGGCGTCCCGTAGTAAAAATAGAAAAAATCTCGACAACCGCCAATGATCGATCAATTCTGATCTGACGTAAAACAAATAACTCAGCCTATAAATCGTGCCTCAATCGAACATGGCTTCCCACACGATCTTGGATGAATATTTTCTAACTGATACAAAAGAGCTAGAGAACAGAAATTAAACATCAAATGCGCCGCAAAAGACATCTAAAGAAGTTTTGAGGCATAAAGTCGATTCAGTAATTGAGGATCATGTTAAAAGTTAGCTTTAAACTGTTTTTTTTTTTAAATGCGTGCCAGAAAACATTTCGTTTCTTCGCTACTAATTAGGTATGCACAAGTAAAAAAATAGTTTAAAATAATAATAAATTAAAAACCTTATTTTACCTGCAAACCAGTAGCTCTGCAACTCAATGAAATATTATAGTTTAGAAATACACCTAGTAAAAAATGAACAGAAATATGACTTTACGACTCTATCTATCTTCTTTAACTATATCATATTGTACAATTTCAGTTCTTACTACAACTAAAGTTACTGTCTTAAAATAGGTACCTATATATATTTGAAGCAAATTCATCAATTAAAATATGTTATTTATAGACATTCAATTTTAGAGTATTATGGCCAGCACTAACCTATATTTCTACTGAAAAGCAGAAATTATCAAAAGCATTCTTAGCTGCTATTGATATTGTAATTACGTGTTGTGATTTGAAGTTGTGTTAGGTGTCAGGTTGTTATTATTTTAACACATGCAATACATGCATGCTTATTTGACAATGCTAAATAGACCGAACTATTTACATATTAACTTAAAATTAGTTAGTTGGTGTTTTGTATTATACCTACATAACATAAGATCTTTACATTGAACATTTAAATATATATCTATCCTATTATTATTTTAAATATTATTTTAATTATTATTTCTATCGCGGGTCTACTGGAAGAAATTTCTATAGAAATAAGTAGCACCATTGTACTAAATTTCCTATTTTTAAGTGTCCTTTGTTTGTATTTGAGTGTACATGAATTAAATAAATAAATAAAATTATACATATTTTTATACCACAAACAATATAAAAATTGTATTTTACTACTTCAAATCTTTTTTTACAACTAAGTAAAGTTTCTTAAAAATTAAATCCATTTCTCTTTAGGTACCATCGTGGTCACATCTCTTACATCTAGAAACTTTCAGGTTTTCCTTCCTTAATTTAATTCTTCATGTCTCAGATTGACGATTTGAATAAGTAATTTTCAATGGTATTTTTATGAACATATTTTGTTTCAGTTACAAATCATTTTTACAACTATTCGACCAAAAAAAGTTTATCATTAATTATCTAAGATTAATAAAGATACAATCAAGCAGTTCATTAAATCATATGCGAACGTGCTAATAGCGTATCAAAGCAAAAACAACAATGTAAATAAAATCGCGCGCAACAAAAAACGACAATTATGTACCTATCATGATAAAAACTATAATGATGAATGAATTGGTATTGGTATGTTATTGAGAATGTAGAAAGATAACATTCTGATACAGATATTGTCGCTCAAGAAATGACTTGATCTATGATATAACAGAAAATGTAGGTATATCTTTGTATTATCAATCCGTGTATTTCGCAATATTGGTGTTTAATTTATGTACTTAGCCTCAAAAAAGTAATATGATTTTGTCAGGTTAAGACTCTTTTTAAATTTTAGTTCCAAATCCTACTTATTCTGACGACTTTTTTTAACTACCTACCTAATTGAGTTTTGTACAAGCGGCCTATTGGCATTTTATACTATATTATTATTATAAATACGAAAATAATTTCGCCTGTTTATTTTAAATTTTAAACAATAAAAAAAATAAACACTGATATAAAAAAACGATAATAATATACTTCAGCAGAGGTGAAGGCAACAGTAGACGCCTAGTTATATTGATACAGTTTTTTACATAAGTAGCTTCTGATTAATAGGAAAAAGATAATTATTATTGGTAAGTAAGTACTTAGTACCTTTTGTTCGCCTTTGTTTAGTAGTACGAGATGACGAAGGTATAAATTACACTTTTTGTTTTGTAGTACGAGTATATTATGTCATACTCATTTTTTATACAACTGGCATATTGATTATACGTATATCGTATTTCTTTTGACGTTACATGTGTCCACAGACTATTCTTCTTCTTGTCGAGTCAAAATGGCTAGGTAACCGCTTTGTGTCAGGTTTGGCTACTCGATACAATTTTAAATGTTTACAAGTATTTTAGATTACAGAGTAGACCGAGAACGTATAGTATTTATTGGCCTTGTTGATGGAAAAAGAGCCTAGGTATTTTATTAAGTATCAAACTCTACAAATCACACAGATTTAGTTAGCCCCAAAGTAAGTTTGAGACTTGTGTTACGGGAGCGTAACTCAACGATACTATATTTTATAACAAATGCATACATAAGTATTGCTGAATATCTTTGAACGGTTAAAAGATATTGATCTCGATGATCCAGGTCATTGGCATTTTCCAATTTGCCCAATAAATCCCTATTAATCCGGGCTCACAAGTAGCAATATTGGCGGAACGCCTCATCAGACAAGCGGACATATCCCAGACGATCCCTTCTGACAGGTGAGACATTGCCAACTAAGGGCAATCTCACATTAGATGATACCAATAAGGTCAACGAACTTATTAAGGCAGCAGATGAACGCTTAATGCAGATTTTTAAATCTATTATAATATTCAGTAGTCAGTTATGTGCACAGACATTTGCCATATGGTAGACGTAACGTGTTTTGTATGGAAAAAATCTAAATATTTTACTTATCACCGACAATATAGGGTTGATAATGTCATCATATAACTGCCAGAAGTAGAACTTATTGCGGTTAAAATTATGATGAATAAGCTCGTTGACGTTGACGAAACATTTGACATTGAAAAAAGGCATAAAAATATGAAAATGAGTTTTATTCCCTTATTAATTATAAATAGCTTTGAGTAGTCAGACAAAAATCATTTTCATGAGCGACTCTATAATGTAAAAACGCCCTTAACGTTACAGTAAATACTCAAAGCTATTTCTGGAATCAACGTGTCCGTTTTCTTTTACCGTCCATTTTGGTATACGAAGTCCATTTTCTGGGTGGTCAAAATCGTTTACAATTTACATGTTCTTGTATCTGTCTAAATATGGCGGATAATACTCTAATTTAAATTTAACCTCATCAGAAACAATGACCAATTTTGTTATTTTTATTTCCTCGTGTCATGTTGTAGATATCATTTAGACCTCCTACATGCTTCTTGTTATCCATAAATAATATAGAAATATAATAAATTGTTACACATGTTTATTGGCCAGATTCCCAATGAGTATTTTTTGCATGGCCAAATGTGTAGTATTTAGTTAGCTGAGTGCGATATGTACCTACCTAAGAGATTTATTTTTATAAAAACAAGTTCAGTATGTATTATTTTCTACAATGAATTTGAAAAGTAATTGACTAGCGGATATTTTCTTTGCTAACGGGTCAAATGAATCAGTTCATTACTTCATATTATCTTATTTTGATCATTAAATAGTTTTGATTTCATATATTTTTTCAATTTTATTTATTTTATTTTATTTTATTTTTTCATACAACAACAGCCTTTCTTCAAAAGATGATACAATCCTTACTAATATTATAAATGGGAAAGTTTGTTTGTTACGCTTTTACGCCCTATCTACTGCACCGATCTTCCTGAAATTTCGCATAATAGATAGAAGTATTGAGAAAGACATAGGATAATCTTTTATCCCGGTAAAAAGGACTGTTTCCATGGAAAATTCACGTAGGCGAAGCCACGGGCGAAAGCTAATAATGCATAATTTACAAGTTACATTGTTTAATATCGAATGATTCTTTGTTTTAATAAACGTGTTTAAAATGAGTGTTTATCTGGGAAAAAAACAGGATAAGTCTACCTTTTACTTTCACACTGAATGAGTTTTTGAACTTCAAAAATATTACATCACCAATTAAAACACAAATACAATTTAACATTACGAAATTGAACATAATTTATTCTCACTATTCACTTTCTACCACTTGAAAATAATTTCATTTATTCGAATCAGTTGCCCGGGATGCAACCGAGGAGTACTCTCGTAACCTGACCTCAAGGCGCCACAAATCAATAAATTGACGTTTCAATTTGTATATTGACACGTTTATAATCTTATCCCATTGTTTATATGATCGGAAGCTTAGGTTTGTCTTAATAAATTGCTTTAGTCGATGAGGCTGTAGCTCAAAAGTTTTACGAGGTGATTATTTATAATTATAGTACCCCTAGTATGAGTTTTTCGTTCCTAACGCAGTCGCTAGCGTCTGCGTTAGGATTTTGTATGGAATTTCTTAGTTGCCTTACTATCCGCCAGTGGCGCTTTACAGGTCTGCCGTACATAATCGCTAACGCAGTCGCTAGCGTCTGCGTTAAGAAAAACTCATACTAGGGGCACAGGAGTGTACTATAGTATGAAAACATCCATGCTAAAGTAAGTATTTTGAAAATGATATTAATAAAATAAATAAAAAAAGTTGGTACAATTTTAAGTACTTTTAGTTTTTTTTTTAATATTATCATGCATGTAACATCATAAATGCTCGCCTTTTTAATAATTAATTTATTTGAATGTGTGAGTGTTTAGCTGTAACTTATTCTGTTTGTTCCTTGTTTATTTTTTGATTTGTTGTTTATTAAATTGGAATAAACGAATATTTTCAATTAAATTAAATTTACATTAAATATACAGTGATAATAATATGATTTTCTAAAAAAAACATAACCATTAAATAAATAAAAAACTAATAATGACTGAAATTTATAGATTTTTTTCAATATTAATAAACAAAACCAGTGGTTGATGCAGGTATAACCATAAGAAAAAGTTAAATTTAACCATTTCTACAAGAGCTTTGAAAGAGTAACCTATTACTTTATATTTAGATATTTTGAATCTCTCGCCTCTTCGACTATGTTGCATGTTACGGCGTAACGCGTGAACGCATGAACCGCCACAGTAATGACTATAAATCTTCACCTGTCTCTGTTCGTCTTTTTGTTTGACTTTGATGTGTATATCAACGCGGTATCGTATTTCATACATCAATCTTGGTGGTGTTATTATCAGTTACGTGTGCACTCTTTTGCTTTTTATTTTTAACCAGCTTCAAAAAAGGAGGAGGTTCTCAATTCGTCATTGAAAAATTTGAAGTTGGTGCCAATCATACAAATTCGTTGATTAGCTGCTCGTTCGTTAATTAGCATATTTGAAATAAATATAAATTTAAATTAAAGATTAGATGAATTTATCTAATTTATAAAAAGAAAAATATGTTGACGTAATGACAAAGGGTTTTTTAAGTAATACTCGTACCATAATTGGCATCAATATGCTTACAATGTTATAATTTTAGAAGCCAAATATAACGTACGTACATTTGTACATATATTAAGACATTTTCTAAGTCGCCATGACCGGAATTGGATGAATGGTGTCAGATCATTGTAAACAGTCTAACCCCTACATCTGATTAAACAGCGCCATGAACCAATTCTCATGTTAAATAGTTAACGTCTACTTAAATTTAGCTATTATTTTAGACATTGTTAAATACGCATAAGTTACGGCTTAACCTCGGGTTGTTGAAACTTGGTGTGAAAATGTAGGAGATTAAGCCCTTAGATGAATTAATTTAAGATAGAAATCAGATTTTCAGTGTTCTGCGTTCGAAAATAGTTGGAGTGTTATATGTAATAGCTAATAAATCTAGATAATTTGTTTTGGGAGCCCAATGCTATAGCCGAATGGTTAATGCATTGCCTTACCACGTGCACGAGGTCTTGAGTTCAACCAGTGGTATTGTCTTCACTTTATGGTTAAGACTTTGCTGACTCTATTGCTCAGTAGTCAGATTCCGTACTACGCAATGCACAGTAGCGTCGGTGCCGGTCAACTAGCGGTAATATAATACGTTAAATATCATAAAA
The DNA here is from genome assembly GCA_947044815.1 of Apomyelois bistriatella. Lineage (NCBI taxonomy): Eukaryota > Metazoa > Arthropoda > Insecta > Lepidoptera > Pyralidae > Apomyelois > Apomyelois bistriatella. The sequence goes on from OX345705.1 coordinate 5,938,864, forward strand.
AATACCATTCAATTCAATTAAATTTCTCTATAGAAAAAGTGGTTCTTGACATTAAATTTTCATATCAATTTTAATGATGTGAAGAAAATAAAAGAACGTCTTGGTGTTTATTGTTTGCGCCACGCAATTTTTTTTATATTTTTGTATTATGTGACAAGATTAGAATTGTTTTGTACTACCTATATTCACGAAATAAATAAATTTGAATTTGAATGCTTTTACCATTAGGTCTGCCTATTTAGTCTTTTTTTTAAGTTGATACCTATACCTATATTTTTTCTAAATACCGATTTGATTACGTAAAACTATATACCTACTTAATTGTACTTCGCGGCCGCTTCATTCATGTCGTAAGACGCATGCTCTTTAGAATTCTATTTGGCGAGATAACCAAATGTAATTGGGTTATCATAGTAATGTTACTCATCTTTGTACAAACAAATAAGTTGGGCAAAGTGTTATAATTGTGCCCTTCCTAGCTTTTTTGATAAATTGTTTTGTTATAGTATTTTACAATGTTAAAATATAAATACTTGATATCACAATTTATTATTTCCTTCTTTTTTGCCCAATGGCGTCTGATTATTTTAACGAATGCTTATGCATATATATGTAGCTTATGTATGTTTCTCGTGGGATTTTGATAAATTTATCTCATTAATCTCACAATGTAAGTACGTATGGTTTTTTAATCCTTAGAATAATTTCGAGAAAACTTAATTAAGTTTCTATATTCCAGAGAATTACAGTCAGAATTATATTAATTTGTAACTGCTACTAATATATTTTCATTCATACCGGTGTTTAGAAACCAGATTTCAAAGTTTATATGTTTAGCGATTTAGCGGATATCCGCGGACTAAACTACAGTTCAATGTCATAATCCTAGTTTGCGCACCGGTTACGTAACTGCTTGTAACTGCGTTAATTTAACCGTTCCGATTCGTCCGCTTTCCAATTAAAGCTGGTCTAAAAATACTCCAGTTTAATCAACTAGCTATTCCTGATTGGGTGCGTTATCTAATTTTCAACGTCTGTCGCGTAAACAGACAGATTTTGTACATATTTTTTGAAATATTTTAACGTAAACCCTTCAACCTTATTTTATAAAATTGAGAAAGCAAACAGTTCTACGACCATTGAAATTGGTTTCTACGGCCCCCTGCAAAAACAATATATTAGTAACTTAAAAAAATTAAGTACCTAACTAAAATCATAGTAAAACCAAAAATAACCCATTTCTTTTTTTAGAAATTCCTCATTCTCCTAGCGAAGGTCCTGTCTTGTGACAGATCCACTCTATTTCACGTAAATGATGCATAATGTTTAGTTTTTACTTTAACCTGGTTATGTAAAACATTATTAATTTATTTTACAATTTTATATTGAAATCATAAAATTTTGAGTAAAGTTAGTGTAAGTAGAGTTCCTGAGAGAAGTAATAGAGCCACATTTTGAGCTTTAGATTGAGCTTCGAGTTTCATAAACTATGATGGAGCTTTCATGTTTTAGGTTTTTCTTTATAGACTTGTACATTCAAGTACCAGATTTTCAAACTACAAACGTCCTTGGTTAACTTAACTATGTTTTTAAATCAAAGAATGCGGAATTCAGTAACACACGAGCTTATCGGGACCGTAACTGCGACCTAATTCCACACTAGTCCAATAGAAAAATCACACGAACGAAACTATCCGATAAGCTTGGCTTAGATTGGTAGAAACTCGGCAAGTCGAGTGGCGAGTTTGGAATTAGTAATTTTAGAAAAGTTATTGGCACGTACTGCATATCTTTACTAAACAATATTTAGCAATATAGTTGGAAAAATTGGCTGGGAAGTTTATTTAACTATTATGCCAATGATCTTGTAGCTACCTTGTTTGAATGGCGGTTACCTCAAGGAAAAGTAGCATTACGGCGCCAATGTTACGCACCGTTATTAATTTAGTTAGTTTTTTTCAAATTGCTTATCATTACAACACATTTCTTTCAAATTGCTTATCATTACATTACCATTAGCTATATCAATACAACACTTCGAAAACTTTGTTAGTAAAAACACACCTATAATTTTCACAATGAATAAAAAAATACAGAACAAATTATGGTTACACCACAACTACTCTTAAAAAATCTGACCAAATAGCGGCATTCTGGGTGACATCGACAGCTAGTATAATAATGCTTGTTGCTCCACTCGTCCAGTTAATATCCCCAATGTGAAATTTGTCTAATGTTATCGAATACATCGCTTGCACGACGCGTCTGCAGCAAGTGCATGTGACATGCACTCTAATATGTCAATAAAGAGTTTTATGGCCTTATGGCGTGTGGACGCAGGCTTATTTCGGTCGTAATTATTCTATTTCAGGATAATTTCATTAAATCGATTTTATGGAAATATGTATTTTAATAACCAGCTAAACTTTATGTTATCTTAGCGTTAACGCCGTGTAGCTCATGAAAAGACCTCTTTCAACCATACTGTGGATGTCGTAAAAGACGAGTAAGAGCGCAGTAGAAGTAAAAATTTTGAATCTTTTTTTCCCATTGATGCTGGGTTTTACCAAGAAGAGCATTCCTCAGGATGGTTGACGTGAAGCAGATAACTTTTACTAGTTACCTAAAAAATAGTTTTATTAATAGTAGAATACAGATTCGAAATATTTAAAATATATACTTATTGATTAGATATATTTTCTTCTCCGGAAGCAAGTTAATTTTTAAGTCAACGCATCCAACGTTGTGTCGAGTATATTTAAATAAACTAAATTATATATATACTCGACGACATTCGATAACATATAGGTAAGTACTAACTTACTTATATAGTAATAGTAAGAAATATAATCATAGACTTAGCAACTAAATGTAGAAACTTCGGTAATTCTGATTAAAAGAATAATTTTCAGTGTGTCCTATCGTATCTGAATGTGAAAAGGTAAAGGCACTTGGAAGTGACTCTACCGACAAGAGCACAGTTCTTAAATTTTTATAGATTAATATCTTGGAAGAAATACATTTCTGCTGCTTTGAAAAGTAATTAAATATTATAAAGTCAAAATATCAGTATCCTTATTTGAATAAAAACCCTATTTTATAAATATAATACAGGTAATGCAAAAAAAAAAAATATTGAAAAAAAAAATGTATTTGTTCAATAGAAATGGATGTTTTCACAATTTTCTTGTATGAAACTTCATCCTCATCATTGAGAGCCTTTTACATCCCCCCCCCCCCATCATTATCATTCACTGTCGTCCTTTTTTATATCTCATTTTATCGTGTGAGACTTGTATACTTCATATACGATACTCAAGAAGGTATACTTTTCATCAAATTTCCATCCATAATGCTATGGGATAATATTTGCATGTCTACATAGGTATTTAAGGAAGGTATTTCAGCCTGATTGAAACTCGTATTTGGCATCTTGCCAACACTAAAACGTTTTCTTGGTCTTTGGTTAGGACATGGCACAAAATATGATCTGGCCTTTATTGAATTACCGTAGTATGTAAATATGTACATCAGTCATGTTTATTGACTTTGTTTTAACTAATGGCTAAGAGCGACAATTTAAACGTATAAGTGGGTGGATAGTGATTAACCTTGTATTTTACAGAGAATTCTGTTTATATACAACTTTGTGGGCAAACAGGTAAAAGCCTACCTAATGATAAATTATAAGTTCCCACTAATATTTTTTTTTCATGCCTGAATTTTTTTTCTGTTTTATGATAGCCTGAAAGTAATTTTAAACTTTACGTAATCTAAGTTGATACCACTAAACCTTTAGTTCACGACTTTGTATAATTTCTGTATGAATCCCTTTAAAAATTGATACAACATAAGGGGTTATCGTAAACTTGCCACAAAGTTAATTCGTCACGAAAAAAAGTATGCGTAAACTTGCCACACTTTTATTTTTTTATAGTTAATTCGTCACAGTCTAATATTTAGTATAGTAAATTCGTCACACTGATTATTTTTGTACAGACAGCAAGAAAATTAAACAAAAATTTAAATAACAACATTTATTTCTTTCATCACAGTTTTGGGATATTAACCTTACCTACATCTATTACAAAAATCACAGTTCTATCTGAATGATTTACTTAAATATTACGTACAAATATAACCAAAGAAGAAGCAAACAAAAATAAATTTGCTGTTAATTTCTAGGAAGGTTCTCAAAATTTACAGCTGTTTTATTTAAAATATTATGTAACAATTTGTAAAAATCACAGTTCTCTTTATAAATAGAAAGCGGCTGATTTGCCTAGGTAACATGCACAACCTACCTACTACCTACCTACCTTATTGATATACCTTACGTGTATAACATAAAAAAAAAACAAAATATATCTACTTAATGAATCACAGATAAAATCACAGTATTTTTTGTCATAATTCATCACTTGCCTTCCCCTAAAATCAAAGATTAAAGTCGTAATTTAAAACTTAAGTATAGGATTAACTACATCTATGTAACAAATTAGAACAACCTACAATAAAACAATAGTAAAAAGAACTTTTATTATATAAAGTAAAGATATTGCTTTTTGTTTATAACATTAGTTTTCCTTTGAAATCATACATTAAAATTATTAATTTAAATCTTAAATGTAGAATTAACTACATCCATGTTACATTTCTTTAAAATGCTGCATATAAGAAATTTTCAATATAAATTCAGACAGGGGCATGTTATTATAATTTTCTAAAAGAGTTTTTAACTCCCTGTCATATGCAATTGACCTGCGCGTTCTTAAGTTTGATGGTATGGCTAGATTCAATTTTTTTATTTTAGTATCTACATAATCAGCTTCCTTTTTGAGTGTTTCCAGAAACTGAAGCATTCTAGGTTTTTTTTGAGGCATCATATTGTTCAAACGCTTATGCCATGCTTCTGCGAGATTTATTGTCCTATGACGAGAACCATGTATATTCCAAATAAATTGTATATTTTTATTTTCTAACCACTGGGATACGAAATAATCATTAAATGTTGTTACTGTTTCACTCTGTGGCGCATCTTCCATAATCCACAACCAACCGTCTTCAATGTCTTCTAGCTTTACATGCGCCAATGCAGCACACAAAGCCAAGTGTCTCTTTTCGTTGATGCTGTTCATATTTAAGGCGTGAGCTTTTTTAGCCAGTGCTTGTTTGAAGTGGAAGTTACATCCTTGTAGTTTAATATGTGGAAACATTTTTTTTATGACGTTGATAACTGCAATTTCAAAATCGACAATCATTGTCACCGGGTTCCAATATGGCAAATTTTTCTTGAGAGCAATAAAAAGTCGCTCATAAGACCGTTCTTGCTTATTAGGCATTAGAACGTATATGAGAGGAACTACGTTTGTAAAGTTTTCGTCACTTCTCACATCACCATGTATGCAGTAAAGCTGATAAAATGGTTTACAGCAGCTTGAAAAAGTTCCATCCGAAAAATATGTTCGAATATTTCTTACAGCTTCACGAGCTGTCTCAGTACAGAAAGATATTATTCTGTTCTCAGGATCACTGTCGTCGTCAAATAATAAAAAACAATCTGTATATTTGAACGGGATTATTACATCTTCACATTTAGCAAAATGTGTTTTGGGTACGTTTAATTCACGATTCCTTACGATATAAAGTGATCTTGAAAAGTGTTTAAATTTCGGTAAGGCACTTAATAAATCGTAACCCGCGTCTTTTTTTGGTTGAAAAACTTCTTCAAATAGTTGAGGCATAGGTGTGCTGGTGTTTGCTGCTGCTTCTTTACAAAGATTCTTTGTCTTGATAATCTCTGTTTTCACTACATTTGGTTTACACTTATGAGCCGCTTCATGCAAAACTCGAACGCTATGATTCTCCGAAATTTTTATACTTGCACTGCATGCACGATTCGTACATCTCCAAACAGTTCCAAGCTTAGTTTCCCGATGAAAGGTGTACATATAACCACCTCTCACAAGCATTCTCCGTCCCCTTTCAGTTTTCGTAAATGTGACCTGAAAAGGTGTTGAAATAGTATCATAAATTTATCTATACTTAATACTATAAAGAGGAAAAAAAGCTACTGGACGGAATTTGATAACTCTTTCAATATAAGAATACTCTTTACTCTTAACAACAACGGAAATAAATGCCGCAATTGAAGTCACGGGAAATAGTCAGCATTTTATAAAATCACCATAAAAATTACTACATGCTTTAAAACTAAACGGGTATAGTATAGAAATTTGTAACTGTGTTTGTCTACAGAAAACAATAAGCATAATACATGTCAAATTTCACAATGTATGATTAATCACACCACCGCTGGCGTCTGAGCCGTCGGCCATTTTGTTTAAAGTTTGTCATGCGTCATGTCTAGTTAAGACAAGCAGCATAAAACGGTATGATTTAAAATTATATCTAAAGTTTTAAACTGTACCTTTGCTAATAAATAAAATAAGAAATGTGACTCTTTTATTCAAATATTTATTTAATTATAATTAATAGTTCGTATTAGATCTAGTGCAGTTTAACTTGCAGATTATAATTACTAGAATCAATTAAATAAACACTTGATTAAATTGACATTGCTGTGAAAATAATGAGGGGTCAGTTAAGTATTAATTTTGTTTTAAAACCCATAGGCTATCTAAAGTTAAATTAAATAAAATCATTGTTTAATAACTGTTATTAAAATCGAACTCCTTTTATATAAGAGCATTTGAGAGATAAAATAATAAACAAATAGCACATATTTTTTTTTGTATAGAATTAAATTTAAAAATACTTACACCATGTCCTCCCGTACTTGTTCCCGGCTGATTATCCATTTTTTCAAAGATGCACAAATTACAACATTTAAAATTGCACAGTAATTTTGCAAAACACGTCACCACCCTCTCGCAAGGTCATGTGAGTCACTGGACTGATAACAAGAATGCATTGACCGAAAGGGTTAGTTGTTACATTTAGAAAGAGATAGTTGCAGCGAGCGAGAGAGATAAAAGCATGTGCAGGAGTGCTACCTAGCTGTCTGATTGTAAATTTTCTCATCCTCATATAAAGGATTATTTAAAAAGCACCAACAGCCTCCTAGGGTATGAATGAACTCAAGATAACTATCAACATTTTGCAGCTAAAAAAAAAATGATGTCCTATTTGAATTGATCAAGTGATCATTAATTTATTCAATAATAATTCATACATTGCATTCCAATACATAGATCACATGACAATAGAAAAATAAAATTGAGTAATATAGAAAATTAAATTATATAATTTGGCCATCATTAAATTCAAATAAATAAACCCCTGTATGTAGTTGAATACTTTAGACATTTGTAGTAAATAAATGTATTTAACTTGTTGTCCGCTTCAGTTCCGCCCATGGTACATACCTTCATCTTTACAAGAGTGGTTTTTTTTTGTAAATCTAACCTGTCGTCATGTCATAAAACCAAATAAACAAACTCTTCGGCATTTTTCATATTAGCGTAGATTTAAACCACTAAATAAATAAATCACTTTGCTTGCTGTCGGTACTTTGCTAATTGTGGCAAATTAACTATAACGCATACCTACCTGTGACGAGTTAACTAATACTTTTTTATGCATGTGACGAATTAACTTTGAATGTATGGAGTTTTAAAAACGTGACGAATTAACTATGTGGCAAGTTTACGATAACCCAACATAAGAGCCTTCAAGAAGGGCGCGAAAAGATTCCTTCGGGGTCGTCAAGGCGCTCGTGCCTGATGTTGCAAGACCTGCCCACAGGTGTGTCTTTGGGCATAGACTAGGCTACGGTAACCATTTTTCATTAGGTCCAATGCCTGTTTGCCTTATGTAAGTTGAATATAAAAAAAAATTGTTAAATACGTTATTTAAATAAATCGTTGTAGTGAAAGAAATAAACAATTTTTCATTTAAATTTTTTCATTTTTAAGGTTCCGTACAAAAATGTACAACGGAACCCTTATAGGATCACTCGTGCGTCTGTCTGACCGTTCGTCCGTCTGTCACAGCCAATTTTCTCCGAACCTACTGGATCAAAACAGATGAAATTTGGTAGGATGGCGTAATCCTGTGAAACAAACACAGGTGTACAAAGAAAATAACTTTTTTTTAATATATTGCTCTTGCATTTTTGGGCGACATATTAGAAATTTAAAAAAAAAGTTTTGCAAACCTTACCGTATTATGACCTTACCTTACAAATGAAAGAGCTCGTTATGAGGATCTCAAATATATTTTTGTTATTATTGTAACATAAATAGTTTTCATTTTATTCATGAATGAAGACGAAAATTGACCATTCCCCCCCTGATCTCCGAAACTACTGAGCCTAAAATTTTGAAAAAAATACGGAATATAGATCATTGCCTGTAGATTACAGGAAAACAAGACTACAAGAACTCTGTCAATTGACAATTAAGTGGTAAATTCAATATAAAACGTTTTAGTTCACTAAAACACCACTAGAAGTAGTAGTTAGTTGAAATACCACAACTGACATGGGCATTGTATGGAACCCTCTCCACGCGAGTTCAACTCGCACTTGAGAGGTTTTCAAATCACTAGCCACTTATTAATATTTAAAAAAAAATAGCAAATGTTTCACTTGTTATCTTGCGCTTATAAATTTTAAGTTTTATCTATGAGAATTCTATTGATTTTATTAATTTATTGAGAGCAAACATGTTTTGCTCTGACCTTAAACTTGACAAACCAATTTAGATATATGCGGAATAATTTTCATAAAAATATCTCATTTTTGTCATGTAAAACTGGTTTACTTTATATTATTTCTTGCTTCGTTCTCTTATTGTAAAATAAGACAAGATAAAAGTTAAACAATCTTTGAACCAAATTTTACTATAATCCATTATATACATATAATAAAATAGTAAAAAAAAAAAATTTTTGACTGGAATGGACAAAGGGACATTTAAAATGAATAAAAGAAAGCATATTTTTTTTTTTGTCTCTGTCTGTATATATGGTCACGCTTGTCTCCGAAAGTACTGCACCGATTTGCTTAAATCTTTCACCAATCGTTTTGTTTTAACTCGGAAGAACATCTAAAGTTTGTTTCAACAAAACTCGGAAGAACATCTAAAGTTTTTTAATGAACCATTAAAAAAAGTTATCGTCATTTGAATGAACTCAAGGCATGTTTGCCTGCATAATATATATCAATTTCAAACGAATGCGCCAAAATTGAATATTTTTTTTGTGTTGGTAATTGTCATGACAAACTTTGTAATTAATTTCGGGATCAATTCCCGAAATTCCCACGATAACGGGAACGAAGCCCACGCACACGAAGTCGCGGACTACAGCTAGTAATACATATTTGCATTTTATACTCTTTTATTTTTTATAGTCTAGATACTACACGACGTAGGTACTTTGTACAACTATGTATGATATGATCATCTTCACCATCATCTGAGATTGTTTATTAGACATCTGACACACCAACTGCCAACTGTCATCGGGACCAACAGCTTAGCGTGCCTCCTAAGTGGCGACCAATCCAAGTCATGCCACGCATGCCATCCTTGAAAAGACATTTTACTCCTGAATCCTTTATTTATTGATTTTATTTGATTGAGTGATTTTTACGAGGAACAATAGAGATAATAGCGTATATATACGTAAAGAGTTAACACTCCTTTTTTCGACTTCGGCCGTAGTCGGGTAAAACAGATACGCAACCTAACTGTAAGCGATATCTTATCTAAGAAAAGTTAACTTGCGACTCATAAAACCCATTTCACTGAGCAAAACTTGAGTGGAAAGTGTAAAGTGTTTTCAACGATGTCACACCATCTATAAGAGGGGATTTTTTTTTTAAATATTTTTTTTTTCTACAAGCGATGGCAAAATAAGCAGAGGCCTTTGTCTGACTTGTGGTAGATTTCACCAACTAAAGGAATTAAGAAAACTCTTAAGGGAATGGGGGGTATACGTCAGGCAGGCGTTCGGTCATAAAACAGTGCCAAATAAAATTATCTTGCTTAGAGATGGAAAATTAAATTTACAGTTTTGATAGTTTACCTACAATAGATCTTATTATTCGATTCGATTCGATTGCATAGATAGGCGACACTATAGAGAACTTGTAGGGAGATCAAGCAGGTGTGACTGGAAAGAGATGCGAAATGCTAGTACAGCGCACTCTCCCGAGATTCGGCTCGTATAACCGAGAGGTTGGTAGAGCCATGGGAGGTGGAGGGAAGGATCTTATTGTTGTATTTTGAAGGTACAAGTGACAAACATAATAATTGGCAAAAAAATTTGGAAAGGTAAATATGGTAATTACTTATATAAAACTTACTTAACTTCACCTATTGAGTAATAGTAAAGGCCAGCAATTTCAAAATAAAAGTTAATTCAAAAAATATTAAACAAATCTGTATGTATGTTAAAAAAAAACCACTCAACATGTCCATTTAAAATTAAGATGTCACTTTGTAAGATTAACCAATAAAAAATAATTAAAATTTTATTATTAGCAAAGCAGATAAGTATCTGTGAAAAATCACAAAGTAAATCGATTCATTATCAGTCAGACATCCGATCGGAATAAAAAAAAAGAAAAAAATAAATATTAACGATCACTTGCGGACCTATCGCCGTCAATAAATGGACGCGCGTTTGCATAAATTTACATTTTAATGAATGAATACTATTACTTATGATCTATTTAATTAAATTAATACAGTACTTGCGTATTGAATGAACGCTACTTGATTAATATGCTATCTTTAAAAAAAATTGGTGTGAACTAGAAATATATTAAACTTTCGGAAAAAAAATTGTACAGTAATGGCTTAATGAAGACCTAATCTTTGTATGACTTCTTAACAATCCACCAAATCAATGTTGTTATGATACATTTAAAAAATATTACAATTTATTTATTACTCTTGTTAGACGCTATGCGAAATTAAAAGTCAAGTAAGTCAATCTTTAACGATATATTTAAAACGCACTTTCATATATAATAATATTATAAACTAATCAATAATAATAATAATATCGGTTAACCTTTTATGATTTTGAAATTTTTTTTTAAAGCTCTAACTTTTAACATACTAACCTGAACTTCAAAAGTACAAATAAACACTGAAATTCATTCACTCATTCACGGAACATAAATCAAAAAGTTTGTTACTAGCAGTATCATTGGCAACAAAAAAATATCTGGTTAGTCTATGCGATGTTTTCAGTTCCAAATTTGAAAAGTGTGCGTGTATTTCACGAGGCGCGTGCGGGCCGCGTAGTGACGTCGCGAATGCACGTCCGAACGGCGATGGGCCCCGATATCGACTATACCGCCGTATCTAGCTCTCCGTAGCCAGCATCTAGCATGTCACATACTTTAACTATTATTTTACTATTATTATGTATGTAGCCTTTGGTACGTACGTGCCTACCTGTGTTCCGAAATTTATGAAAGAGTTCTTTCTCTCCGTGGTTCTTTCACATGCATCCTGAAATTTCTGTTGAAAATAAAAAGTTTATTTCCTGTAATTTCTGTCGAAAATAAAATGAAGTTAATTAAGCAAATGCTTATATGAAATGTACTTAACTGATTTATTTCTTGAAATTAGTACGAGTGGTCTCTACATAATGTTCAATTTAAAATCACCGTTGCCATTTAAACGTGGCAATGCTGCCAGCCTTCTGGGCACCTTACCATCGGCGGACAGCGATACGGAGGAATTTTTTGACTCGAGAAGATATCACGTTTTTAATAATTAACGGCAGCTGGGATTTAACATCGACAAAAGCCTTTTTTTCCTGAACAATGAAAAACAGCTCTACATTACTTCAAAGCCTTCTTTGCTCTAGCGTGTTTTGCCGGTTGCATCTTCAGCTTACGCTTCCGAGCCCAGAGTATGCCATTAATCATATTGTCTGACCTCCGTAATCCATTTTACAAGGAAACCAGACCAATTAGAACATGATCCGGATGTATTAGTGGCCAACACTGGCAGATTTTTCAGGCAGCCTAAATTCATCGGACATAGCTTAATGACTATCGTGTGTCGATACAACCGGAACCAACGGCTTAACATGCCTTCCGAAGCACGGAGGAGCTCAAGACAGAAATGCCACTAATTGGCGACCAATCCAAACATGAGTGCACTCACCGTCGCTTGATGCATTCTATCTATACGGACACGCGCGCCCCGCTAGGATATCGAGTTCCTTACTTTTTAACACATGACTATAAAGTATATATGCTTTAAATTTGTTTTAAATTTCATTAAAAAATTATAAAGCCCTAGTCCTGTTAGATGATGATCGTGGTCATAATTATATAATGAATATTAAATAGGTACATCAATAGAAGTAAAAAATTACGCGCGAGGCATTTTTTTTTATTTATGAAAAAGTCCAAGTCCATCTTCTCACATCATACTCGTGTCTATTAGTAGAACTCCACTACATTCAATAATATTTTACCACATAAAAATTTTAACACTATTTTGAAAACAAGATAGAAATGCCACAAAATGCAGAATTTATTGAGAATGTTAAGTAAAATTAAATACCATATAGTACTGGCTGAAAATAGTTGGCTATTTCCCTGTAATCCAGCGCCGTGCCAATAGTCGTTTGCCGATTTAGCATGAGAACGGTTTGATTGAAGTTTCCCATTTCCCACCTATCCGTCACTGTCTCCATTCATTTCCGCGGCAAAATGTGATTTGGATTTTATAGTCTTTCGACATAACATAATACTATCTCAAAACTTCTGTGTTTAACTGTCAGTCCCTAAACTCGCTATTTGTGCACCATTCATAATATCTAGCTAAGACAGAATAAGTATCTTAAATTTGAACTTACGAGTTTTTAAAAGATAGTCGTATTTTGAGATTATAGCTGTTAATTACAAAGGTATGAGTATATTGAAGGTGCAAATAAGTTTTCCAATAGTAGTAAGATTACCCATAGGTAGGCCCATCGATATTCACATACTTAGAACTTTATAGGTTGGTGGGACCAATTAGTGATGTATAGATATTTCATTTTGGCACGGTATTCATAAATTTCATTTAATATTATTTTTGACTTCTCTATCATACATGAAAAAATACAAACCATTTTACATAATATAAATAGAAACAGCCATGACGAAATAAAGAAGGTTCTTTCTCTATACTACGAAACCATACAAACGGCATAAATTAGAAAACTACTTTAATAAAGACTGTTTAATAACGTCATCAGTTTGCATTAATGTTATGTTTTTATTTATTTGTGCTTTATAAGTTTCAAGACGACACACGATCTCGATGTTAAAAACACACACAGAGATATATAAATTTAAAAAATATGCATGGCCATCATTTGCTCAACAATGCAGAGGAAAGTGATAAGAAAAGCTTTAAATTCTTTAAAAAGGCTACAAAAAAAATATATACTAATCTTTGTTACTTGGATTTGAAACTGCTGTTAATAACGGGTACCACCTCACGATCTTTCTAGCTTTTAGCCTCTACCTCACGGTTCATGAGATACAGCCTACTAACAGATAAACGGCAGCTCAGGCGTAATAATGTCGTTTTATACAATTTGGGTGCGAAAATTTTTTACAATTTTTTTTATATCTATTCCTTTTTGACCAGTTTTAGTAAATATAAATTTTAATCATTATTATTTTAATGTTCAAATTATCTTAATTTAAAGTCAGCACTGTTCATTTACAGTTCACACTTTCTCTTGGAAGTTTAATTCATAAAATGTTACACTACAATGTGACACTTAAATAACACTTACTTAACTAATAAACAAAAAGGACTAACACGTTGTAAACATAACATCGTCGGAATTTAGTATAGTGGTCTTAAGTTCGTTAATATTTTAAAAAAAGAGTCATTTTATTATGTAGAGACCATACTCTCTTAATTATTACGAGTATTCAGTGAAATTATTTCTAACTAGAATAAAAACTTAGTACTGAAAAACAACATTAAACTTATATTATCATGTGGATTTTATTTAAAAAAATCAGTTTAACAGTTAATTAATGGAATAGAATATAGAATACTGAACAGGGTGCAGGGTGAGCAAAATCGAGTAACAAATTAAATAGAAGAAACTATTTGATAGGTAGTCCAATATAGGTAAAGTAAATAACAATAATTTTTTATTTTATTTTAATCGAACTTTAATTATTGAAGTCAGCAGTCGTTTCTAAGATTTCAATAATTTTATTTTTATTTTCTTAAAACACTTAAGTACTCTTCAGATATTTTTGATAAAGAAAATCTTTATAGTTTTCTAAGAAATAAAAATTATGTAATTGTTTTTAGTCTTAGAAAGTAAACAAATAATATAAGTAAGGCGTAAGACTTGGAAGTGAAATCTATTCTAAAACTATTTTCCCCGTTTTGTAAGATAATCTCTTCAATTTGGTCTATTTCCTCATAATAATTGATTGTCACATGACACGTGAATGACAGGGTCCGACATTATAGAGTGGGTTTGTTCCTCATTGATCTCTTTACCGATTTTTATTGATGGAATGTAATTACAATATGTTGGATATGACCACTCAAATTCAGATCATATGTGAAATACAGAAAGCATTTGTACTTAAATCAAAAGTTGCGATCCATGGATATATAACTTCATAAAGATATTATTTTTTATATTTTTATATAAATTTGACATGAGGATTTTTCGAAGATAATTAAAAAAAAAAGTAAACTTTTTTTAACTTTTTTATTGTAACGCTCTTGAGTTGTTGGACGCTGCTTTGGTCACCGATGATTGACAAAAATGTGTCTGCGAATATGGTATTCAACGCGTAATTAACCGTTAATCGAATCAAAGAGTGCAAATGGGAGTTGTCCAAGTCAACACGAGGAGGCTGAAACTCGAGCGAAGACAGTCGGTTCACACGGCAGGCGTCGGTAATAGAATGCGATGTATCATTTATCACATTCGTTACCAAATTCTTGCCCGTGACACTTAAATGTAGATGATAACTTAAAATCATCGGCATCTCTGTGTAGGCAACCACAATAAGGTTAGGCAAGCTTTCCTTTTCCATGACATACTTGAAAATTTGATAAACTTTCTTCGTTATTGAAATCTATTTGCGGTTGTTTTATTGAAACCAATGTATAGGTACATATATACCTTTAGTAAGTATATAGTTCGAATTTTACGTTCTTATGTAGGTCTGTTATTTATTCAATATATAACAATTCATATCTATCACTCTCAAGATATACAACCGTTAAATAGGCTAAGGTGACCGCGCGCCCATCTTTCGCATTCGCTTGACTATAATAACACTACTAACCTAATTGTACCTATATAAAAATAAAAAATATAGATTTAAAAAATGCCTGTAGAGACCGCGCACGATTATATATTTTATGTAAAAAATACTAGCTGACCCTGCCTTGGCTTCGCATGAATGGTGTACTGGAACTATCAAGCGCATAAATAGAGCTTTTTTTCTGTTCAATTTTTCTAACGCTTTACAAAGTAGGTATTAAAAATCTCAAGAAAAATAAGTAAGATCGTTAATTTGAGCACAAGACAGGCATGACTAAGCTATATATAAATTAATTTTTCAATAATTATATATTTTATACTTAGGTAAATCATAAAATAAACCTACTTTTAAGTTTACTTTTAAGTACTTTTAAGTAGGTTTATTTTATGATTTATATCTTTAACTGAGTAATTTTTCCGTCTTAACAATAAACGGCATAACATGTTTTTCCTCTTTAGTTGTGTTTTGTTACGACGACGTAGGAATTGAAGGTGTATATTTTCTGTGACAACATCTACTTAGTTTGGACCAATTTATATGGCGTTAAAATTATGTTTACATTTATGCCGGCATCATAATGTGGTAATGATGTGTCGCGAAAGTTGGGCTAACAGCGTCAAGACGCGCCGACGTTGCGTCGCCACGTCACTCTGTGTATTTAACCGTACATGAAAATCTATGGAGTAGGCAATATATTATTTTCTTTAACACGTTAGCGGACACACGACTGCTATAGCCGTTATAACAATAAAACTTCTATTATGTTTTCAAAAACGTCCGCGAACGTGTTAAATTTATCATCTTCAAAAATGTTGATAAAAAAATAGTTGCAATATTTGCATTTTTATTTTAACATTTAAGTATAAATAGTAACTGTATATTATTTGCGTGCGTAGAGTAGCGTAGTCTGTTTAACTGTGCGACAAAACGGCTCCAAGTTTTTGGTTCTAAATGTTCGTATTATGGACCAAAGCAATCATCTACAAACCGCAGAACAGATTGGTTGTTTAATTTTCTATTTTGTTGTGTTTCACTCAAAATATTAGTGAAAGGCTGCAATTATGACACCAAAGATAAAAAGAAATAAATAAACGGGATATCTTATCATCGATAACAAATTTTTACTTGTATAGAGAAGACTCATATAAAAGAAATCATCCATACTAATATTATAAATGCGAAAGTCTGTCTGTCTGTCTGTCACCTCTTCACGGCTAAACTGCTGGACCGATTGTGATGAAATTTGGTAGGGATTTAGCTAATGACCTGAGGTCAAACATAGGCTACTTTTGGGCGCGATACAACCGAGTCCCATGCGGGCGGAGCCGCGGGCAACAGCTAGTTGAAAATAAATAGTTACTTATTTCAATTGTGCTCGAGAATCAGGGTAAGTAGGAAGTTTTTGTCGAAAAAAATCTTTGACCGACATTTAGTAGTTTTTTGAATTTTTTCAACAAACATAAGTACATCGATTGATATTTGAGACAAAATCAAATTTATTCGTGATCCAAGATTAGTTTGGGTGGCTATAAATACATTCACTGTTTACTTTTTATTGTGTGTAGGTTGGTAGCAGTGCATTGATAACAAATTAATTTCAACCTGCTTAAAATATCGTTCATCAAAGAAAGAGTCACGAAGGCTCTTTTCAATATACTCATCGACTCTACATTTGCGGAATGTCCTACTTCATGTAATTACACGCCTAACGTTAAACGACGTCATAACTGACCATTTATAAAGTATGGACGGATAGCTATTTTTACCTTTCTTAATATAATCTACCTTCAACCGATTTTCCCGAAGTTTCCCAATTACTGTGATCTAAATAGCATAAAGGATTTTGAATGAGCTTTTTCCTAGATACTACAACATGGGATCTTTTAAAAAGGGCTTGAAAATATTATCCGTAGGGGGTCGGCAATGCGTACGTGACACTTCTAGTGTTGCAGGCGTCTATGGGCTACGGTGAACGCTTACCATCAAGTGGGCCGTATGCCTGTTTGCCTTCTAAATTGTATAAAAAAATCCCTACTTCATTGATTGATTTTTTAAGTTTTTAAGTATTTTTATAAATATGTATTTTAGAATAAGGTATATATTATATGAGCCTATTGTTAATACATTAATTAATTATTATTATTGTTAGAGTGTGGTTGCGTGAGATAAAAAAAATAACAAAATGAAAAGAAAAATGCTCATGATGCGGTGTCTAAATGACTAAGATGAGCTTGGATTGGATTAGATGGGTTCATAAATAGTCTAATATATCCTTACTTAGGTACTTGTGTCTGAAAAGATACAGTTGGAAAAATTTCGCCAGCCAGCATACGTGTCCACCAGCTTCAAATTATAAATTTCATAGAAGTTAAATCATAGCCGCCCGAAGTTCATAAGTTTAGAAGTCAAGCTGTGAAGCCTTCAGTAACCTGTAGAATTGCTTATATTAATAAATAGCAATACTATAAACAGGCATTTTCAAATAATGAAAAATACACAAAATATACACATGTGCTTTTAACAGCGTTCTATATATTATGTAATTTAAAATGAAGGTAAAGGTCCCATTGTTGTTCCTAGCTTCAGGCAGTCATGCACATTTCCATTGTCTATGGGTAATATATTTAAAATATTATTTAATAGCCTGGTGGACCATAGAGTATTGTTATAAAAGACGTGCCTACATGTCAAGGGACAGTCGTGATCTGGGAAACTTTATATCTGTAATGGATGGTAAATAAATAAATAATCTAAAATAAATTCAATAGCATTTAGGTGGTGAAAATCAAAGAGCAATAAAGCATTGTTGCTCTATGTGCCTGCCTGTATTTTTTATTAGAAAAAATGTTGGATGAGTTTTAACCAAAAACAATGTGTACCTTTTGCTAATCTTAAAGCTTTATTATAGACTTCTGACTTGACCCTAAGTCACTTCCACGAAACTAAAAGTAAGAATGGAATAATAGTTAAGTACAAGTACTATAAGCATAAGCCGGGCTATTGTAACTATTATTTACACAGTGTGCGTTCTATATGTTTAGCTATTAAAAGCCTGTATGGTTTCGGCTTAGGAAATAGACAACTTCCTTTCTTCTCTTAGACGTTACAAAAAACTAATAAGAGATTGATTGGGTTCCAACAACAATAAACTTCTCAAGGATAACGTCATGAAAAAATGCTAAATCTTGTTGTAGGTATATCATAAATCATATAAATAATAAGAAATTACGCGTTTGAACTTCGACTGAAGCCCGCGATTTGGGATACAACGAGAAAAATGAAACAATAACGAAGACACTGAATAAGTAGATAAATCACATGTGTTAAACGTACAAGAAATCTACATTTATCTTTCAACTTACTTCCGATATCAATATCTATTCATCGACTAGCATGCGCCAAAACTAATTGCCAATCTTACAATCGCGCCTCCGTTTCAATCGACTATACTAAATAATTCATAAGCCATGAATGGCTATCTCAATCTTATCAGTTCCTTTGATTCAACCGCATCATAAACAACCAGCTATCCCCGATCAATGATTTGGCCTATTAAATTAATTGCATCTCTATACAGGGGCATAACTATAGTTAGGCAAGAACTGTCATCTTTAAATTAGGCGGCGAAAGCCCTAAAATGACGCATCAATTAACATTTTTTAAATGTTTTTGCAAATATTGATTAAATAATTATAGGTAGACACTTTTACCCATACATACTATGATACCTATTATGCTTAAAAAATTAATAGACGATATCCCAATAAGTTTATTTCAATTATTAAGCAATACGTTAGTACTATTAGGTATTATGTGCTAATGGTATTATGTACTTTGGTTTCAGGTAGTGAAAAGATTCGAAGAAACAAAACCACTTGGAATTATTGTGAGCCATTAGCTGGACGATCTGGTCATGACCATTTTCAATTCATTACTAAGAGAGGTATTCACATGAGAGAACATATGATATTGGATTTTTAACAATTACATGTAACATAGATTATACATACAAACATAGATAGGTAATATAGAATATACCACACAGACTGGCTGATAAAGCTCAGTCAGCCTTCACGACTCTTTATCTATTAGGAAATGAAGGGAGAGTGAATTCACTTACAATCGGGCAGTTTGACAAAGGTGATGGATTCAACTTACTAATAAGAAAAAAACATTATTAAGATTTCGACAAAAGCGCAGTCTTAAAGCCCCAATATTTGCAAGACTGTGGGCGGTCTGTTTTCATAAACAATTTATGCGTTCGGCGCGATCAGTAGCTATCATGTGCTATCATTGAGAAGAGACGCGCTAACCGAATCAGTGATAATAGTAAGTAATGGCTGTTGATAATTTACTCCAATCGACCAAGAAATGCTATTTGTGACGATGATCTGATTCACTTAATTGGCTGTGATCGTGACGGTGCGGCAGGAATTGGCAAAGCGTGTTTGCTAAATTATGTAGGATTGTTTAATAGCGTTGTAGGAAAGGTGTAGACTATCGTGCTACCATTGATTATAAACAATCAAAGCCTATATGGATAGTAAATAGAGAATCAATAAAATGCATCAAATTGGCGCGGTAAAAAACGCGAGGCCTAAACACAGTACTGAAAATAGTGAGAAATTGAGAATACAAAGTAGTCAAAGCCACCAATAGATAATGAATCCTAGTAAATGCTAAGATAAAGAAGTATCTTAAAGGTAGAACCATCGTACTATGAACGATACTATATAAGTAGATACGTGATCTCTAAAGTTTTCAAAATTATCCCGTTCAGTTTTTTCTAGTGGATGCTGCAGATTGGAAACGTGAAGGCAGGAAAAGCTCTCCAAGCAATAAAAGTATAATTGGAATACTTACTCGTTGTCGGTGACTGTAGATATTTCATCTAACCTATCTTTCTTACCACTTACAGTAAGGTCAGGACTTTAATTCTCATATTCGCCACACTTTATTATTTATCACCTTTCACCTTGCAGCTTCATTCAATATCTCATGATCTGAATACTTGAAGATTGTCTCGACCACAAAGATCCGATTTAGCTCTACAGTGGTTTGACCTCAACCACTATGACATCGGATCCCCATTGATTGAAGTTGAATTGATAAATCTACATTTGGACGAATTAGAGATTTATTGTTATGATATAAACCGATAGAAAGATAATTCAACAGGTCATAAATTAACAAAAACATTAAGTAATTAAAAAATACTGTAATAAAAATGAAAAAGAAAAAAAAATTAAATGAAAAATTGTTAAATACTTAATTGTCCTATATACAATACAACACACTACTTCAAATACAAAGAAATCTGTGCAAGTAATGAAATAATTTGTCATCAATGTTAACAAAATTTAAAAAAAAAGCGCAATAACTCATAATACAAATATAGTTAAGCGTATAAATTAAGACGTTGACAGAATCTGACCACCCCAATGTAAGCAGGATGTGATTTATGTATTTATCTCTTTATATTGTTATCGATACAAATGATACGAAAAGGATAAAAGATAAAAGGAGATTTATAAGCGGATTAAAAGTATTTCGAGGATCAGAATTATTATCAGTTGAACTCTGTCGCTTTTGTAGATATTTTCTCAATGACATAATTTATTATAAATTGTGTTGTTTTTTTTTAATTTTTTTTTGTATTTGATGGTAGAGTGCTGTGGTTGGTTTCAAAATTAAATTTCAATCTTATTGATATCTATTGTAAGGTAATTTTTATGTCGATTAAATTAATTTATAGGATATAAAGAGGACCCATTTATTATTCTAAGGGAGTTACCCATTAATTATTCTAAGGTTTTAGAAAGAAGATTTTTTGCAAATTAGGTAAATAGATATTTACAGGTCATAGATAATTACATGACGTTTTGCTATTTTTAAGAGAAATAATATCTACCAATATCAATATACTAAGATTTCCTATTATTATTTATTGGAGTTTAAGTTTCCAATTATGTGTATTTACAGAATATGACTAGTGCTATGTACCTAGTACCAAGTATGGAACTTGTTTTGAGTGTATAAAATGAAATGGCTTTATATAGTAAATCACGATTAGTCCCGCAAACTCCACCGTTATGTAAAATAACCCCTTTTTCAATGAAAGTGACGCGACACCTTTAGGCGAATTTCAATTCGAGAGCATTTGTCGATCGAAAATATCGATAGTTTGATAAATGTAACTTTGGACCTAAAGATATTGGAATAAGGATGAATGATAAAGAAGTTGTCGATAGTATCGGGTTACTTGACGTGTGTCAGCTTTTAGACTTCCAACAGACATTTTGCTATCTCTTCAATCTGGTGGTCAGGAAAATAACCTTTAAGTTACGTAGTTGTAAATCTTAGATTTTCTGTACAATTTTAAAATATACAATTGCCCTATATTAAGCTCTTGGTGAATTCGAAAGTGTACATGCAAATTCGTAGTTAAAATGTTATTCACTAAAATTAAATATTTACTCAAATAGTTGCATCAGTTTCATTTTTTCTTGAGCTATTAATTCGAGACGTTAACGCTACATTTTTTATGTAGTCAATGACCAGCGATTGACCACGATCCCAAGTCCCAACTGATAGTAAGTGCAGATGTGGTCTTAGATGTAAGACATAAAAATTCATAATATTTAGCAAGCAAGAAAGGAGATAAAATAATCTTAATTTAAATAGGTGGGTACTCTCGCGGGGGTACCCAGGGACTAGAAGATTTTAATTGCCTACGATCTTTACAAAACTCATATTGCTTCTTTCCTCCACACTCATCACTCTCGTCATATTAAATAGGGTACTGAAATACTATAACATTTGTACGTAAGTTAGATCTATTTATCGAAGAAATATTACCGGCTATAAACTTTTAAATGAAACCAAATCGGATTTCAAAGATTCTAGATTCGAAATAGGCATTACAATGTTGTCACATCGTCATGACTAAAGTCACAGTCACAATGCCGATATCGATATAATCTGAATGAATAGAATATCGATTAAAGATCGAGAGCTGTGTTACCCTTATTGTGCTGTCTGCACCCCTATCACCGATAAACTAGGCGGGGATTGTGAACAATGGCTTATTTTAAGATGTTAACACACAAGAACTTGTCATAATATTTGCATATTTATGGATAATGCTATTTATTTATCTAACGCTAATATAACACGAAGCACATATTGTATATAAATAAAGGTAGGTAGCAGGGACGACTATATAATTAATTGATTTAAAAATTGGTACTTCTATGGAGGACTAGGAGATAACGCTATATTTTACTTATGGTATAATTAATTCATAAAATTAGTTAAATAAATATTTAAATTGAAATTGGGTTTTTAATGTTTTATTCATCTACTTATTCCTATTGGATTGCGCATTATTGGTTGATGATTGCAATTTTTTATGACCATATCGTTAAATAAGTAGATACCCTCCATCACAGATTACTATCAAACTATCGAACTAATAGTATCGTACTTCCAATCCAACTAATATTATAAATGCGAAAGTGAGTTTGTTTATTTGTTTGTGACGCTTTCACGCCTCTATCTACTGAACCAATATTTCTGAAATTTTGCTTACCTACACATAGTAAGAAGTATTAAGAACATAAAGGAAAACCACAGTTCCCGGGAGAAATTTACGCGGGCGAAGCTGCAGGCGAAACTGCGGGCGAAAGCTAAGTCTATTATATAACTGTGGCTAGAATGTAGTCTCCTTAACGTTGGATAAGCTGCGACATTATCCACAGATACGTCCCCGATAAGCATCCTTATGCAGCGCAGCGAGTTGAAATTCGGGCAGCAGGCGCGATAGTAAATCATAATGGTCGGAATTTATGATGATAGTGACCGCATCTAAATAATAACACATTTTTTACGCTCTTTTAAGAGTGCGAAATGGTGTTGATGGTCATAGAAAGACTATATCGTCTAGTGATCTTTGTAATTAAATGCTATAAGCTAGCATTCTATAATCTGTGCATAAGCATGAATTATTTTTGTGTATGAAAATGTATAGGTAGGTTTACCTCGCGTGAGGTAAACCTACTCGATAACTTCTTATTTCTTCTTCTTCGATTGTTTTCCACAAAATCTGAACTTTTTTTTTAATGAGCAAGTGGTGAAAACCTCATGGGCACCCAGGCCCAGGTAGTGCAGGCCTTGTTCCTTGTTGACAATCCTAAGGACTCGTGGATGTTGATGACCCTTACCTTTGTTGAGTGATTATATATTTTACTTTTCTATTATAACACTTTTAAATCCTAACGCTCCGCGCGCATTAAAATAATATGAAAAAAAAAACAGTTCCTTATTTCTACCGCCATTTGTAACTATTAGCTATACAATACCTATTAGCTTACATACTAGGGCCCAAAGGTTTGCATTGTATTGACTATTTTATTTATCTGTAGCTTCAACACTAGAAAAGAATGCAAGACGATTAGTAGACACGCGTTGAAAATGATAACATCATCGTTACAATCCCAACTCTGACATTATTCGTTCCACCCAATTTATATTTCCAACAATAGCTGGTAATAACACGTTGACAACACCAACAGCACCAAACATTTTCATTAAAATAACCTATTGTTAATGATAACTGCATGTACAAAAACGAAGCATAACTCATTCGATTAAAAGGAAGCCGTCTGTCTGCCTGCGGGCATCTAATTGTAGACAGGACTACATCCCGACCAGTTCAAGTAGACCTTCAAATCTTACTAGCATGTAATGAAAGAGGTGTTTTAAAAAAATGGTTTATAGCATTCTTAAGATGCATCTTTGGAAGAAAGTGTTAATTCCATTTAGATGACACTAATAACCGCAGTAATTTACCGTGAGGTATTGTCAATTAGGTACCGCTGCCTCAGAAGCAAATAGTGGTGTTTGAATGAGTCCTTTAATTATGATGGGCTGCTCTTAGGCATGTATCTTATTATAAAACTATTCGCCTAATGACTGAGGGGTTTCAATATTTTCATAATGTCATAAGTTATTTATTTACTTACACATTGACGTTATACTTTGGTAAGTACATGGTTTAGTTTATAAATAAGTAGCAACTGCCCCACATCCGCTGTCGTGCGATAGATGTCGGACTTAAGTATCTGTTATACCTAAATACCTAGGTCCCTACCTGACTTAAATGGTCAAGGGTGTTTAACTACACGAGTAAGTGAATAAATTAATAAATTTTCGCCGTTATAACTGAAATACCTAGGGATATTTATGAATAAACCAAGAACTCTCTATACATAGGTACATCTCTACACCGTTACAATAAAATTTATTTCAAGTTAAATAATTAGACAGTCAAAATAAATAAATCATATAATTAACAACCACCAATTATTCACATTAATGGAATCACCTAACCATTGCTCCCCTTACGTACAATTAACATAATATGGCAATAAATTTTGATTGTGCCCAGCCAGTACTGACGGTGTATTTGTCCTTGTTTAGAATTATTTATTGAGATATTTTTATGGAAATAAGCAATGATATTGGTCATAAGTGGTTAGGGTAAATATGAAAGAGGCGCTGAGGTGGGTAAGATTAATTTAAGTTCATTATGGGACTTAATCCCCTAAGCTGTTGAGTTGACTATACGCACTTAAATAATACTATTCTTAGATCTATAAGGATAATAATTATTGCCATTACTTAACAGCTTCAAAATCTATTTTTATTTGTGTTAAATATAACAGATATTTATCTTGTTCTTTTTTGGCGCTCAGTTGGAAGTTCTAAGTGCGATTATGAAAATCTACTATTTAAAAGTTTTGATAGAGTTTGGGCATTTGAATAAAAAAAGCTTATTCATTAAGCAGGTATACTCACATGAAACTCTACCAAGTACTTTGTTACTGAAATCAAAAAAATATATATCCTATCTCCCATCATTATAGTTCAAACCAAAGTGCGGGAACAAGTATGCTGCTACCTGCGAGAATTAAACCCATGACATAATATAATAGATAGTATTAACGTACAAATCTAACACTGATACCCTCCTACATGAAACAGATACTTAACCTCACCGCACAGATCAAAGATAAAATTAAGGGCAAAAAAAACAGGGACATGTCAGACGCACCTCCGGGTTTTCAGGCAAACTACGGCTACTTTCTAGCTTCACTGTTAATTCGACCTGTGTAGTTCTTTCAAGTCTGTGATATTTATGATTATTTTGTACTTATTCATCAGATACTCATACTTATTTTATTGAAGACTAGCTGACCAGCGAACATTTTTATCCCCGGCGCACAAAGAGGGTGTACTGTATATAGGTTTGAGTATGTCTGATATTATCATGATGATTATGTGGTATGTCTTTATGTGACTATAGCTTCTTATACGTTAACGGCCTTTTTTGAAAACATAAAAGAAGTTTTATTGTTATTTATCTGCTATACTTACTAACAGCAGTCGTGTGTCGTTCATCGTCGCCGTTAGTCTTGCTAAAACTCGAGAATGGCTGGGCTGATTTGGCTAATTTTGGTCTTGAAATATATGTGGAAGTTTGGATAAGGTATAAACGGTGAGAAAAGTGCAAGAGAATACAGTAACCCTAGTTTGAACTATTATAACAATATTATAAATACAGAGGCGAGCGACTGCGTTAGGATTTTGAATGCCATAAAATCCGCCAGGAACGCTCTACAGCGTGTCATACAAAATCGCAAAAAAAGTCCGTTAACGTGTAAGAAGCTATAGCCACATAAAGACATACAACATAATCATCATGATAATATCGGACATACACAAACCTATAACACCCCCTTTGCGGCGGCGGGGATAAAAATTAACAATGTAAAAAATGCATAGACTAGTGCCATCTTTAGTCGAGTTATCAAACTACACCCTTTTATGTAACAGTTTTGCTATTGACCGTTAGATGGCGTATTGAACCTTGTATTTTTTACACTAATATTTGGATATATTTTTTTTATTCTTGGCATGGGGCTTGCCTTGGCCTTAGCAATTCACATTATTACATCGACATTGTAATAAAGGAATCTTTTCAAAAAGATCTCTCCGCGACTTATTTCCGCCGCTGCTGGTGACAAAAAGGCTGGCTGCTTTTTCGCCCAAAGGTTTAGCATAGGTAGCTACCCAGAGGGGGAACACAGCAATGTTCTGCTTCACAGACTAAGGAGGAGATACTATAGCTTGCATGCTTCACGTGCCTTCACCATGCTTTACGGGCAAGATTTTTTTTAAATTCTTTTGTCACCAAAAATCTGATAATATTTATTAGTCTAATTAGGTAATAAATCCACATAGGATGCTGTAGGCGGGTAGGTCAGTCTACCACAGAATTTAGAAAAAGGTATTCGCATATTTTCTCTGTAAAATTTTACCTTTCTTTCTTTTTTTCTTCTTTTTATAGATTATGGCTTCCACCGATATTTCGGTGATTCTGCCAATGTCATAGTTTGAAGAGACACATTTATGTAGTTACCGGTAAAAATTCTCTACCTAATATTCGATATTTACATTCACAGTTTGACATTGACAAGCATCAGTTTGGCATCAGTCAGTGTCAAATTCAATTAAGGATAAATAATAACCTCTTGCATTGCATTGCATTGCATGTTTTCAGTTCCTTCTAAAAAATTAAATTAAGTAAACATATTTGTAACATTTATTATTAAAGATGTGGATTTTGTATAAAACAAATTATTGTGAATCTTAATGAAATAACACATGAAAAATGCATGCTGTGCAGAGCACTCCAAAACATAGTTTGAACAAAATTATAACCCGTGGGTGATTGAGTGAAATAATAATATCTAGTCTACAACCTAAGTCCTAAAATCTATAATGAGTTTACAGTTATCAAGACATCCTCGAATGTGCGGACGCCTTTTATGCTCTGTTACGAAATCCCACAGAATTGTACCCAATATATTCTATTATGCTACTACCATCGAGCCTTTAGATGCATTTACACAAGATTTGTTACAAAGGCATAAATCAAAACCAAAAAACAATGTATTTGACGTAAATAGATTAAAAATAAGGTGTTTTATGGAATCTGAATCAAACGGTTACGATGTGACTAAAATGGGTGAAAAAGAATTAGATAAAATAATAATAGAACTTCATACAAAAAATAAGGATAAAATGCTAGAACAGATTTTAGCAGATTGTCAAAATGTTCGGAAATTTATTGGTGAGAATACTATAAAGCGCCTTTTTAGACATTACAGCAACAATGGAAAACTCGACATGATCATATTACTGCAAAAATATTGTGCAAAAGTAGACCCGAATTTGAACAGAAGAAATGGAGATTTTCAGCATTATTTAGCAAAAGCACAGTGTATGAAGGGAAACTCTGAAAAAGGTTTAGTAATACTTAAACAATCTTACATGAAGAATCAAAATTTAAGAACATTATACAGAATAATATTCAGAGATTTGATACAAGACTCTGTACTGAATAGATCGGAGGCATCTGTAGTCATATTTAAGAAGTATGTCTTAGAGTTTAGTGAAACCTGGCAGGATCATTATCCATTGATCTGTTTTTGGCATATATGCTGGTCGAGTTCATGGTTTTCCGATCAAATGCTTGCTAATGAATTGTTAGAAAACTCTGAATCGCTTCAAGATATTGTAAGGGACAGGTAAGTCATATTTATAATGATGTCATCAGTTTTCACCTTTTGGCACAATGGTCTAATTTGCGAATTTTGCGAAGATTGGATTCACAGTTAGTCCAATGTGTTTTTCACTTCTACAAGATATACACTCTCTCATGACATGGTCACTGTATAACCTAAATTAACTGTTAAACAAATTGGATCAGCCGCTTTGACCAATCACACCTTTGCTATTTATGGTTTAATTAGTTTCATCAGATTAATTTACTTATTTTAGGGCCACAGCTTTCAGTATAGCCATACTTAGAGGAGAATACAATGAGGATGCCGTTTTGAGACTATTGCAAATACTGCTGAAGTACAAGATGATGACAGAGTACACAAAAGTTTTGCAAATTCTCTTCAATTATAAATGTAAGTGTCAACTGATTACAACAGAGATATAAGTAAATGTGCATTGCTTGTGTGCATGATGTAGTTGCAATTGTGGTCTTTTTTGTCGAGAGGGTAGAAGGCCAGGCAGGGGTGCCATCAAGCCTGGTATTTTTTTTCTCTCTTTTCTATTCTGCTTCACGGCAATCTGTTAAGAACAAAATGAGACATAAACAATAATCAACCCTGGTGTCAGTTTGTCTCTTACCCCTCCAGATAGTATATTTGAAAATTGCTATCAGGTGAAAACAGGAAAGGATTTAAACTGTAGTGTTAGGGAAATTAGGTGAGTTACCCCTGTTATTGCTGGTGTCCATGGGGCTACAGTGACCACTTACCATTAGAAGGGCCTTATGCCTGTTTGTCTTCTATATTTATTATCAGAAAAATATACTAGCCGGAAACCTTGAATAAGGGCTTTTACTAAAAATTATTTTTTGGGAAGTGGCGCTAGTGAGACCGAGATTGTTGTCTTATAATATCTAAAGATGGCGTTAGTGGTTTATTTTTAATAAATATTTTTCCGTATTGGTAGGTATACCTACTTACTAAAAGTTGGCGTGTTCGTTTTTTTGTATGAGATTGATCATATCATAGTATCTGTACGCGGTGGTAGTATATTTATGTCTTTAGTATCAGACTGATCACCACAATTGCTAATAATAGGTAGGTAGGTACATATTTTTCTTATGACGAAAGTTGATTGTTCGATGGGTTTAATGAACTTACTATCTTTACTGGTTAACCTTTAATTAACTTGATGTCACTTTATGCCAACTATTTAACATTATTATTATTAAAAAGGGCTTGAAAATATTTTTCTAGTTCTGCAGCGCTTAGTGGGTACTTAGGTTGAAACCACTTAAAAGTTGCCGGCTGCCGAAGTGCCGATGCCGACCAGTGTTTGTTAAAAAACGATTTCAGGGGCCGAAAGGGAGTTTTGCCCTCCAATCTCCATTCAATGCCACCCTTTGACTGGGACCTGCCGTGCAAGAAATCCACAAACATGCCCCACAATCAGATCAAAAATTCCCATTCCCTTACATATGAAACGTCTACCTCATTACAAGCTAAGCTTTGCCTTTATCAAATGTGCTAATTTATAATAAGGTCGGTGCTCCCAGTTGATATTATTATGACGATAATAAATCCTAGGGAGTGTTCCAATTCAAAATAATATTTTTATCTCATACGGAGATAACCTGAATGATTTGCGTAGTATTTTGCGGAAATTTGTTATGGATTCTAATAAAAACATTTAGAACGCGTTCGTACAGTGGTACGTAAGATTATATTACTTGTCTAATGGGTTGCAAAGTCAATCAACCTTATACATCCTGGCGATGGTGGCACCCAGGGCTTAACGCCCATTGCGAAGCACAAAATCTCTTTGTTAACTAGACAATTAGGTGATTGAATCACCTAAACACCTGAATTCAGCCATGTGTTAAACGGCTTTCCTTATAGACGTCGTGAAAAGCGAATAAAGGACAAACATACAAGTACAAAATATCCTTTTGCATCTGTATGTAAATTCCATGAAAAACAGCCAGTTCTTAACAGTGGGTTATTGTGCATTCGTTCCAAAGTTACCGAATCTAATTAAATGTCATTAATTACTTCATTGAGAGAAAAATATAGAAGATTGCGTTGATGCCGACCAGGAGAATGAATGAAATCGCTAGGAGAATGAACAATGGAGAATTTGTTTTAATTAGATTCGATTACCGATTGCAGCACGCACCACACGAAATCGTATCGTACAAATGTGTGCTGTGGTCATAGAGTATCTAAATTTGTCACGTTTCAACAAATACCTAATTTGTAATACAAACGTGATTCATTATGTGGAATGACATAGATTTATTTGGCATACAAGTTTTATTATATTAGCATCGATATAGATACGTATATTGGTGACAATGAAATTTGCCGCAAAACGATGTTGTGCGGTTCACCATTGTAATGATTCACGTAGCGTTCACCATGAAACAAATTTATAAATAAATCGATTTGTATCGTGGTTCCAATGGACAATATAAAAATCTTAAATGAGGTCAACACACCAACACACTCGGATTTATGAAAATGAGTGCAAATATTTGACCGCGCTGGGAATCGAATCTAAATCCTCGTTTCGTAGTCGCCGACTAGTATGAAATTACGTCATAGTGGTTGTTATGGCATAATCTGCGCCATGGTGAACGTAGGCTCCATGTGGCATATACACTACTATTCAGTATTTTCCTTTTAAACCCCATGACCCCTGTGTTTGGGATAAACCTGTCATGTGTTTGGGTCATCTGCTCAACTTTAACCCTCCTTGGGAATAGAACTTTTCTATTGTTTGTAGGGTCTGCCTATTCAGGATGTACAAATAAATTTTTAAACATCTGTCACACCCACGAGAAGAAAGCTTAAGGTTTAAGTATGAGCTAGAAAATACAGTTAAAGCATCCACATATGACTGACTAATATTCCATTTGATATCAACATAATAATACAATCAAATTGTTATTTAATAAATTTTTACCTAGGCATTGTCTGGAAAATCTCATAATACTGCGCATAACAAAGGGAAAACACGCCAGAGGAAAGCCTCCAGTGAGATGGGTAGACAGCGTGAAGAGAGCTGTAGGAGGCAGCATATTATAATGCGGTCCGTATAGTAGTGCCGATCGCGCACTCTGGAAACACATATTATTATGTGGTTATGATCCTCAGCAATGAGGAACGGACGAAGAAGTCAATAAATTTTAGTTTAAAAAATATACTTGACCTCAAACACAGACGAGACTAGTTTACACAAGTAAACAATATATTAACAAAGTACTACTAGTTCATATATATATTAAATCACTTTTATCTAAGTTTACATAGCTAATCAATCGCCCTAATGACTCCTGTGTCATATAATGTCCTATTTGCTGACCTTATCAAACATTTTCTTAAAACGTGACTTGATATATCCTATTTCCTACTAAAATCATAAACGTGATAGACCTTTGCAAGGATAACTTTGGACTTTAGTAGCCGGAACGATAGCGTTATGTTTACGGCACAGAGAAATTACGTATCCATACTTCCATACTAATATTATAAATGCGAAAGTCTGTCTGTCTGTCTGTCTGACATGCCGGGTATTCTGCCTGAGAAACCGCGGTTGCGGTCTTCTCGTTTTTTTAATTATTATGTGGTCGTTCGTTTATATGTCTCTAATCAATAGAAACTTTGTAGGTAACCGCGATTTAGTCTTACATACTAATTTGGCTGTCATGTAGATGTTTCGGTGAGTTACGTTTTTAGCGCATCTCTTTCTTTTTCATGTGCATGTTCACATGCACACTTTGCTAATCTCGGTAGATATACGTGGGTTTTAAAGTCCTTTAAAAGAGACCTCTATATAACTTAATATCGTTTAATATAGTTCAGTAAAATTTTATCGAGGTTAATACTAAAAAATAATAGATGAGACATTTTTTTTTATAAATACAGGGTTTTCAATATTTTTATAGGTATTTTGAGACTGTTGTCATTGTGGATTCCTTTTGTTTCGGTAACAATTACAATTTCGTAGATTTTTTATTATCAGGTATTATGTATTGATATAACCAATCCTTCATAGTCTTAAATGACTAGCTAGTCATATGTACCTATAGTTATAGTATAGCCCCCTTCTTCATAAAAATTAACAATATGTTAAGTCTCTTTCTCTCTTATCAATATTTTAAGTTAAAGAACGAAACAAAACACATTTTAGCTATAATGGGCTTAATAAAGTTTTTTTTTTTTATATAAATAAGTGGGAAAGTATCTACTTACTGTAATATTTTTAACGAAATGTAACATTTGATTCCAGTAAAAAATCGAGACATTCGCGGCTGTACAGAAATCATCAAGAACTGTGAAACCCTAGGGGTGACGCTGCCTTCAGATCAACAAGGAAGGTATATAAAGATGCTGATATCCGGACAACAGACAGAAACCAAACCAACTGTGCCTAAACCCACTTCCAAACACTTCAAGCTTAAATTTTGAGTGATAAATGTATCATGGGTAAGAATAGAATTACATGGTTTGAAAGCAAGATCTTATGTGAGCCTTAGAAAGTGTCATAGAATTGTTAAGTTTCTGTAGAAAGAAAATCTTTAACAGATTTGAGCTTTTCGATATGAAAAGAAAAAAGAATAGTGTACCTACACTAAACAGCAGTATGGCACACTGTGATTGGACGCAACTTTAGCAGACCCTGGGCTCCGAAGCAGCTAGCTTAGGATGCGACCAGGAAAATGCTTAGAAAGTGTCTGGACGAAAGGTTGTATGGTAGAATCGATATCCTTGTCCTATCTGTATATTCTGTAGATATAGATCATTATGTTGTAAATGTGTTAATTATTGTAAATATGTATAGTTTCCTGTATTTGTTAACTTTTATTGCAATATAAGAGATTAATTTCTTAATTTCGTTTGTTTCCATTGGCTATAAGTAAAAATCCTGTTACTTGGAAACTAGTAACGCTCCATTAGGTATGTTCTCTTAGTAAAGGGTATAATCACGGTTGAAAATAGCTTATTAAACCAGACAATAAACAATAAATCTCTTTGTAAAATTTCATCTAGATCCGTTCAGCTATTCAGCGACAACAAATGTTCAAATTTTTTAAATATTATATCATCACTATCACTACATAGTATAAAACAAAGTCGCATTCTCTGTCCCTATACCCCCATGTATGCTTAAATCTTTAAAATCACGCAACGGATTTTGATGCGGTTTTTTTTAAATATATAGTGATTCAAGGGGAAGGTTTTTATGCCCATGCGAAGCCGGGGCGGGACGTTAGTTATTTATAATATTATGCTTAAGGTAATCTCGTGATGTAATTGACACTGTGTTGTTGGTCATTGTGATACCGATTTCGAGTCTACACCTAACGGTGCCTCCTGGTAAACTAATTCAAACAATATAGTTTCCGCACTATTGAGCTGTTTAGTTCAGACAAACGTGGCAAGAACAAATCGCCTATATACTTACTGTATAGCGTGGCTAAATCCTCTTCGTACCAATCTTAGACACCAATTTCACATTAAGAAAGGCGAAATGAAATGACCCTGTACAATCCAAATCCAATGATGTATTTATTTAATTTGCAAAATTCAAATGTTCAGTGGTAGGCAGAAATGTGCCTGTTATGAACATGAATTTATACTGTAATGTCATTATATAGATATATTATATATATATATACTGTTTATTGTAGATACCATTAACATACAAATTATACATGTTGATACAAATACAATGTGCACAAAGGCGGACGTATCGCTAATGCAATTTCTTTCAGCCAACCTTATAAATTTTGTGATAATGTTATGCCGTTTACAACCAGTGTGCAAATAGCTTTGGAATTAAATAAATATGTTTTGGTACACAAGCTTACACCTACGAATATAATTTTGTGAATGGAAATTTCATTAGCAGAATACCTATGTCAATTTAGATAAAAATGGCATTAATTTTTGACATTTTTAATATTGTTATCTTTGTGTAGAGCTTAACACGACGTACTCGGCATACATAATATAATATACTCACCTATTTGAATACATAGCCATAAAAAAATATACATTAAATAATTTTTATTATTTTTGCAATAGAGTTCGGCGTAGTGTATTTTGCATTTTGCATCAACATATAGGTATTTACCTTTGACCGGACTTCTTTTCACCTTAGGTACTGTTTTTGATGAAAATATCCGATGTTAGCGAAATAGGCACGATAATACTTGTTGGAAAAATCTGACCTTGGCAGTCTAAAGGAATAAAGTACGCGCTACAAACTCATGCCCTAATATGATAAGACCCAGTAATTAAAAACAAACTTTTAAAAGGTAGTCTGTCTAGCCACATTTAGCATTTTCTTAAGTCTCTAACCGTTGCCAAAATAAAACAGTGTTGGAATAAAATTTTAAATAGGTACCACACAGTAACTTACTCGTATAAATTCTGGAGTGAACAGCTGTCCCATTACTTAGTCCAATTAATATAAATATTGATAGCATTCATCTAACTGTTCCTTAGCCGGCAAAAATTGTGAACCAGGTCGGGTTAAAGATCAAAGAAGTTGTTCAAGCAAGTGATAGCATATCTTACTCGGCAGTTCTATGATCCCGAAGTGCTTTGTTCTAAATTGTTGAGTAGATACTCCTAAATGAGCTGACCCTTTCCTGACAATTTAAAAATGCAAGAATACCTATCCGACTGGAATTAAGTAAGTAGGCAGGTAGGTAGCTACGAGTACATAGTTGAAAATTTATATGGCGGTCACGGCAGTCATAAGACTTTGATTAAGAATAACAAAGTACAAACAAACTTTTGGTCGTGTTACCCTCTTTATGCAAAAAAAAAAATCTGTTTTGTTTTATACTGGCAGTCGCTGTTGCCTGTTAGGTATTTCTATCCTAAAATACGTTTTGTAAGCTTAGACACAGAAGATATTTACGTAGCTAATTAACTAGTGCTTGAAAATTCTGTATATCTGTTACGATTGGGCATGTCTGTCTGTCTGTCACCTCTTCACGGCTAAACTGCTGGACCGATTGTGATGAAATTTGGTAGGGATGTAGTTAACGACCTGAGGTCAAACATAGGCTACTTTTGGGCGCGATATAACCGAGTCCCACGCGGGGCGAAGCCGCGGGGAACAGCTAGTTATAAATAAACACACGGTGGAATACAAATCTTAACTTTATTGAGATTTTTCGGTAACTATGATTAAAGTAACTTAACAGTAAATTGTAAATACAGGGGTCAAAAGCGAGTAGTCTCGTCCTTCTTAGCATCTTGAGCTGGCGGCATCGCCGTCGGTTTGCTTTCGATTACGTCTCTTCTGTTTAGCAGGAATAATAATCTGAAAAGAACAACAAAAAAAATTAAATCAAATCAATTATCTTTCAAATCGACAGAAATAAAACGAGACAGAATTGGAACATAGATATACGCTCACTTAGGTACGTGTTTCCATATTATACACGTAGTTATTTGCTACAGCCGCTACAGCGGCAACGAACGATCACAACCGTGCATAATTTAGGTATATTGTAAACAACCACGGAAGATAACAATACCAAACGAACTATAAGGTCGGTTGCTTGGTTATTGATGTCAGTTCCGTCACCCAAAGCCAATTGTTTTTCAAGCTTCCCAAGTATGGAAAAATCCGGACTCTACCAACATATGGAGGCGCTTGTTCCTCTTTGTCATGTCCCCATCAACGGCATCTACACTCAAACGTGTTTTCCAATTGCAACCTCAGCTTACGCTTATGAACCCAGGGTATGCTTTCTATCATGGTATTAGATTTGGTTATCAGGAAGAGTTTGGTTATCAATAATTTGCCTCTATAAGTAGAACTCGTTAGATTTTTTTATTTTCCTTACTTACAAAGCCAAAAAGCTATGAACTGCATTTAAATGTTTAGGCTTTTTAAAAGACTTGTGGGCAAGTATAGCCTCCACTTAGTGATAAAATACCTAACTAAGTACGTACATTTATTACTTATATTTATTTTGTTTTAATTTGCTTATAAATATAACTCTGTTAAGTAACTTTACATAACATTTGTTTGTTGTGTCTGTACTGCGTCTTTGTCACTTATCGTTTCTTTGACCTAGGACCTTGTATCGATCACATTCAATCTAGTATGAACTGTAACAATAATTATTCTAGTAAGTATAATTATCACATTAAATAAAGTAAGTATAGAGTTGTACAATCTAGATACCTACCTACCATGTGTAAATGGATTACATTTGTATAAATACCTATTTCATCAACCATATCAACTAGGTAAGTGACTAGGTATGATAAGTATAACATTACTGCTGCCCTTGTTTTATTTTAAGGTTCCTATATCAAAAGGGTAAACCCTATTAGGTACTAATACTAATCTAAACTTCATTCATGCTGACTTGACAGAGGTCTGTACCTTTATCTCATGAACTTCATAGGAAGTCTTCATATTTATTCAGACAGAAGTTTACCGATTGTCGAACGAAGATTTTTTTCCTGTTGGTAAATAGATTGAAAGGTATTTCTACAAAACAGCGCTATATATGTACCTTAGATCAAGATATGGACACTATAAATATTCCAAATGGCTGCTGGTACAGACACTTCGGTTTTATTTAAAACAAAAATAATAAATATTTACATATTACTTATTTCTCTACCTTTTTGAGTTAAAACAGTTCATTTGTCCTTTTTATGACTACGTATTAAATACTACAGTAAAACATACATATTCAGACCTTCTTTATTTTATAAATATTTTATCACAAAAGTTTTCAATATTCAAGGCCCAATTTACCAATAATTACGTGACTGTGATTTTCTAAAAAAAGTAACACCATGGTAGGGCTGACTCATAATAATAGCAATCTATATCTCCATTTTACAGAATTAGAAAATAAAGAGTTCAAGGTTTAGTATTTAGAAATCGATCATTGCTCTGATGGCAAAACCGTAAGGGCTTTAAACAAGGTCGTTTTTTGCTTGAATGTTGAAATAAATCATTCTTTTGCAACGTGGAAAAATGCGCTCTATGAACAATTGGTCTGAAGATTTAAGTCGCTAGAATGAGAATATTGTGTTACAAAAATAACAAAAATGTTTTACTGCTTACTCTACCTACCTCTTAATTGGTAAAATGTTCATTGAATTTTTATATATCAGATCTTATAATTATAGAGCCAAAATATGGGGTCTTTCAAAAAGTTATCCATGAGCTACGGTGATCACTTACCATGAGGTCAGCCAATGTTTGTTTGCCTATTAAATTGATAATAAAATCTAAGTATCGCACACATTTTGGTCCTCTATGTTTTAACATACTTGGGTAAAAATAAAGAAATACAAGATTGCCTAAGATTACCTACGTGACTTTTTTTTAAATTGTAGGAACTTAATGACCTGTGGTAAAAAAATAGCACTACTATTTGGATAATCGTATAAAAATTAGTTCAAAGGCCATAGATTCGTTGTTGTAGACTGTATAATCAATCTCTACCAAAAAGTGTAGTAGCTTAAATAAGAAATATCATACTTACACTAATATAACTATGGCAGGAACGGCTAATGCGGCACTAATCAGGTAGAAGGCACCAGCGAAGGTGGATAGGGTACTGAGGTACACCTTACTGTACACGGGAGAGTAGATCACAGGCACCAAGGCTTCCGATATGCTTATTAGAGAGCTTGTTTTACCTGTAACAATTGATAAAAAATGTCAACTAGGTAAGCCTCAAGATTCATGGCGAAGCTCTTCCTGACTCATCAATCAATGTTATCAAACTGGTCATATGATGACCTAAAGGTGGGCTAAGTGTGACTGTAATATCGTACCGAAATTGATACACCCTGAAGAACTCGAGTCACACCAAAATTAGATTATTTTAATGGCAGTAGGTAAGGCACAGAGAGCAAAACCGATGGTAGTATGTTTTGTAACGGCAAGCATAAACTCTTAGGATACTTTTTTTGAAGGTTTCATGACTATGGTTGAAGGGAGACACTGGGCACAGGCTGCTTACAATATGTACCTCCAGCAGAATTTCTATAGCAAAAAATTATCACAATACTCCAATTCAACATCTTGACTTGACATCTTGACCGATCAAGCCCGTGCCACGTCTCACTACCACGGAAAATGATCTAATACACCTACCTATATGGTATTTAATTTTATTTAGATACTTGTTTCATCCTAACTGGCATTTTGGGCTAGATATTTACTGTGTGAAAACCGATATAGGACAATAATTTTAAAACCGTTTTATGTAATCAATGGAAAATTTTGTTTCGGTTTCCCTTTCGTCGGAAAACAAACGTTAATTTAATTACACGCATATAATTAAAGTACCTATAAATAAATAAGCCATGCGTGTAGAGATTTTATTGGTGGTCACAAATTACGATTAAGTATATTATAGTTATAATTAGGTGCATGAAAAATCATGAATCACAATAAATATGTAATGGTATGAGTAGTAAATGTTTAAAATAAGAAAATTTATATTCAAGGTGAAGCAAAAAGGTACCTAATTAACCTTTCAAATATAATTATAATTTAATTTGAAATACAAGTACTTAAGTAATGCGAACTTAGTAATGACGATAAGAAATTAATGTTACATTTATTTTTTAAAGGTTGAAAATGGAAATTTCAATACGTAATAAATATCGAAGCAAAGACAAGTAAATATTATCTTTTTGATTGGATGCTTACGAAAACAAAATTGCGTGACCTTTTATGAAAAATCGTCATTGTTTGGGTAGATACTGGCGGGCGGATGTGGGGCGGAGTTTTCAACGGATGTGTTCATAGGGCTGAGGCTGTATCTCTATTACAATATTTATTTAATACACTTTTATTGCACTAAAAGAAATGATTAAAATGATTTAAAACTAAGTTAGAAAAAGGCATGATATTAAATATCATCTAAAATAATTCATACATAATTTACTCGTTACATTTTGAATTTAAAAGTCTACATTTTGAGTTTAAAATACTTGTAGTTTCTTTTTTCTTGACAAATTATATAATCTATCTTGCATGCTGGTCTGGGAGAAAAAGAAAAACATAGAATGTGCCAGCTGCTTCTGTTTCTGCGCAAGCCGTGAAAGTCGACTGACCGAATGGGGGAATCATGATATAGGCGATGCGGTCAGCAACCCATCACTATTGATTTCCTGTTTCAACTACCAGTATATGCTAAACGTGGCCTAAGGTCTTATAGCCCTAGGCTCTGTCTACCCCGTATGGGATAAAGACGTGATTATATGAATGAATGAAATTATATTTTAAAATTGTACATTATGCCTTTAGAATACTACATAAACGACATGATGATACAAAATGTCCTATTTAACTTGAACTTAAACCTCCCTTAATTAACTTAGTAAACAATTTTTTTATTACTTTTATTTCATGAAAATTATACTTTTAGTAATACATAGGTAAATGCGTAAATGTATACGTAGGTAGGAATTTTTAAATTTAAAATGGAAGCAGAAAGAACTTTACTATCTCAGCTATTCTTGAAGTAAGTATGTACATAAAAGGTATCAACTTAATATACCAACGCATTTTAGAAAGTAAAAAATCACAACCCTAGTGCGAATAGAATGCCTGACGTCGTGATGTCCTGATAACACATTAACAAGATAGCAAAAACAAACAAACATTAGTTTGTCAAACTGTCAGCGTCGCGTCGGTTTGTTATTATCAGTGAACTTTTAGTAGCGCCGTCAGTCAGGCTTCAAGGCCCAAATAAGGTCGTACGTATACTTTGATTTCCAAAGAATTTGGAAATCGCGCGCGGTCTCTACCAGGCAATTTTTTTTAATCTATGTAAATTTCACATTCACCTTTTTTCCACAAACTAGATTTATGTTTTACAATAGAGGGTTAACGTTAAGGGTTATCCCATTTACGGGATATGACCAAACAATTGCTATTGTTCCCTGTCCTCTACTACGAGATTTTATAAACGCTAGTGACTACGTAAGCTATTTTGTATGAAAAATCTGTACTTACAGTGGGGTAGGTAGTATCCAGTGAGTAAACGAGACAGGATGTAAGGTGACATCTCCCTTACTCAATCGTTCGTGCATGGTTTTAAAAGATGGTGGTAAGCCATCAGCGCCCCGTTAACTAAGAAATTCCATACAAAATTCTAACGAAGTCGCTACCGTTTCCGTTTATGAAATCTCGTGGAGACGCACAGCAGGTTTCCCTTAGGTAATTGTCTTAAATACACAGGCGTTGGCCTTTGTGTTAGTCGTTTTAACGTTTAAGTTTTGGTAGTAGCCAAGTATTGGCCGAAGTCAATATAGAGTCTACTTATTGCCATTGGCTGCTTGGAGTCGCTTTAAAACTAACTTGTGACAATCATCTAAAAAGCTATAATTATAAATCGTCAGTACTTTTAAACTTCTATCATAGTGTTTATACGATTTTGTTCCAAAAACTTCACTATGTATATAGATATAATCATTTTGATATCTCTACAAATATACAGAAGATACACTTACCAATTTCATCTGCATTCACGAGTTTAGTAGCGATTGATCTTAGAGATGTGGCTCCAGCTGAGCTGAACATGTCCAGTACTGGTCCCAAGAAGTATACTGTGCGGGAGGGAGCAAGAGCGTAGACTACGCTAGCTGCTATCCTGCTCAGGCACGCGACAACTCCGATGATACTGTCTTCAATCTTCCATCGTTTGCTGAACAGATATATTGTTACGAACGAACCTGGATACAAGAAATTTACAATGTTACCTGGCGTATGTAAGTACTCAAGATCAGAGGTAAACCTTTTTCAAAAGTCGTTTGGTTACCTCTCTCTCACTTATTTCTGCCGCGAAACAGGTGCCTTACTACCATCTCTTAAAACCCTGCAAGATCGAGTGAGTAAGCGAAACAGCGCAATACATGATGTAAGGCGACAGCTCTCTTACTCAACCTTTTTTGCATGGTTTTAAGCGATGGTGGAAATGCTTGAATTGACGTTTTCCTGCTTGAAGGTTGTGAGAGTGGCAGTAAAATTACTGTTTGTTGGCATGGCAGCTTGCTAATAATACTCCCTCAAGGTATCATGTGTGTAAGTAGGCTACAGTGACCACGCGCCCATCTTCAATAGTCCGACTGCCAACTGAAGTAAAGGGTGTTCCGGCGGGTGGGTTAGTATAAATATACGATTAATTGATCTACTAATTAATCTGATTTAATGGATTGATTGGACCTGGGTCTGTCTAACAAATTTATTATTCGAATCTCTCTATCTGTAGGTATTGTGAAAGAAATAAAACGCCAGAGGTCTCAATTCATATTGTACCTGTGTCAAGTAAGTTGAGATCTCTGAAATGGCATTATTTCATTAAGAACCCTTGTCACCACAAAAACAAAGTACATATATACATATCATCACGCCTGTCTCCCGCAGGGGCAGGCAGAGCCTAGAGATTTCAATTGGCTACGCATCTGGCATCCTTACAGACCTCATTCATTTCCTCCACAGCATCACTCTCGTCATACATGCTCGCCGATTTCGGGTACTTTCATCACTCTACTTTCATCCATCCTCCTACATGCCCAAACCAATCGTAAAGAGGCTGTAAAAAGTTGTGTCATGAGGAAATCATCTAAGTACCTTATACTTAGCTAAAGATAAAGATTTGGCTGTACGGTATATGTAAGGATCTCGGGTCATATGTCGTAAAAGGCAATGAAGTCACAAATCTTTCTTTTGACACCAAAATCAAAAATAAATGCTTGGTAAAAATATTACATTCATTATTTTATCTCTAATTCTTCGTTTGTAACCTAACTCTACTTAGCGAGTTCGCATACATAATAAATAATAAAGGTATTTAGTACATGCTTTTATATGATATCAAATAATATAATAAACCGGAGATGACTTGTCTTCCATATTTGAGTATAAAAGATAAAACAATAAAAATATTTTCATTTTTGTTAGCATATAGTTAAGTGTAAAGCAATATGAACCTTATGTCTTTTGTTCGTTATATTTTTTATTTACTGACTTATACCAACTTGTCCTTAGGTAGATACATATATTACCATGGAAATATTCGCTATACTAATATGATCACATATATTTGTTTCAGTGATTTCATTCTCAAAGTCAACAAATGGCTTCCGGTTTTGAGTTGATGCGGTATAGTTATGATGCTGCAGTATATGAGTAAGATCTATTCAAGACTATTATCATATCATAATGCAAACATTTTGTGTGGAAATTTTGTTTACGAGCTGTTGACTTAAAAATATTAAAGTATATATGATTTTTACATTAACATTTTAGTAGGATATTTATTCTTGTTGTGGTTTCCAGCACAAACATATTCC
This sequence comes from Apomyelois bistriatella, assembly GCA_947044815.1. Taxonomy (NCBI): domain Eukaryota; kingdom Metazoa; phylum Arthropoda; class Insecta; order Lepidoptera; family Pyralidae; genus Apomyelois; species Apomyelois bistriatella. Next base: position 5,981,161 of record OX345705.1, read on the forward strand.
ACTCCAACTCTATCTTAGACGAAAAATTTTAGACACAGAATAGATGTAAATATATGTATGTATGTAATAAGGTGCAAACATACTTACCTAAATCACGTTGACAAAGTGCTAATGTGATTTAGGTCTATTTTGTCCCTTATTACATACCTACATAATATTTACATCTATTCTGTGTCTAAAATGTATCGTTCAGATAAAAGGCAGTGAATCAGAAATTATGCCAAATCTTGAATGTAACACTATATAATTCTTAATAAAGCATCATCATCATATTAAAAATTTATATTTATACTAGCTGTAGCCTGCGACATGCAGACAGACAAAAAAATAAAATTTTTTTTTTTTTTTTGCTTTAAATTAATATTTTTAAATTTTTAAATGTCCCTTTATCCATTTCAATCAAAATTACTAAATGTACAGACAAAATATTTTTACTGTTTTATTATGTATAGAAGATATATCACAGCCATTTCGACTCGAAAAGAAGAAGCAGGTGTGAGTTAAAAAGAGACGACGATCTATGATAGAGCGAAGTGGAAACCAGCAGTTAGGAGAGCGGATCCTGTCGCAAGACGGCACTCTTGCTAGAAGGCGATGATTTATTAATATCGTCATATAATAAACTATCAAAACTGAATAGACATAAAGGTAGCTGTACGTAGCTGGCTTTAGCTTTGGGCTCTAATTTTTAAACATTATAGCCAAAAATGCAACTAGGAAATGCTAGTAAGGACATGTCGTGACAAAAGTTGTACAGTGTTTCTGGGCTCCAAACCATCAGTGGAGGATGCAATTGGTAAAATACGGCTTCTCCGACATTTTACTGATTTCATCACATTGCTTAATGTTCTTATACAATTTGCAACAGTGCATCATTTATTGCACCAATCTATTTCGGAAGATTTTATCGCCATTTTGTTGCTATGTTTAGGTAACAACTACTGCGATTACGGTTTTAATGACACCTTTTTTACTGACTGCGAGGAGAGTAATGTTATTGAGTGTGTCCGTACCGCAACAAATGGAAAATTTTCCTTCCAGATGCTTGTAAAGTTTTTTCCCTCTCAATCCTGAGATCATAGTTTACCTGCATTTATAACACCTGATTCGATCGTTTTATAACAAGTTCCCACTTATTTATACTACCATATTAATATTATAAATGCTTAATTATATCTTTTTGTTTATGACCTTCTCACGCCTAATGTACATAACCGAGTTTGATAATATTTTGAATACATAGGTTAGATTGCACATAAGGAAAAACTCGGATGAAACGCGCGGGTGGAGCCGCGGGCAATAGCTAGTATACTTGGAAGGTTGTAGTTATCAAAAACTGTTAGAAGAAGTGAAATGGCTCTTATAACACCAGAGTATACAGGGTCCATAGCTCCCAAGTACCTTTTAAGAACTTTCTGTAACGATATTGGAAAACCCATAACAACAATTCGAACGTAATATCATACTATGTTTATTTACTCAGTATCTATCTACTACATGTAAGTATGTACTGAGTAGCTCACAAACATACGCTAATTTATGACAAAATTATACTGTGCACATATTTTTATTATATTTATCACACATATTTTAAGCCCAGAAAGATCACGGAAAACGTGTGAGAAATTGCTCAATAATTTCCTCTAGTATTCAGTAATTTAATTATATAAATATTTTTTTTTTATGCGGCCAGAAAGGTGGGCAGCTATGACCACTTTTTGGATACCGGACGGCCGGCGAAATAGAGGCAGACCAAGGAGGCGGTGGCGTGACGATCTCGACAACTTTTTGGACAAGTGGCCAGAGGTTTCCATGGATAGGGATGAGTGGAGAAGGAACACATTAATAGAAGGCAAAAAAAATTGGTTTTCAAGCATACGGCCCTCTTAACCATATCCAGCCAGACATTTTAGCGTGGATCATTTGCACATAAGGTCTGCTATCTTTGTGATGTTATGCCTCTAACATCTCTAACATGCTAGTAGTCTACCACACAACCTATTTAGCACATAATAAAGGTTAAATGTGTATCAACATAGTGTCTTGCTTTAAGTTATAGTGTGCATAATGCATGCAAATGGTCTCACAACAAAGGATGCCGAAGACCAAGTGAAATGGGGAGAAAAAGCAGTAAAGTGTACCCAGGTCTCAGAAGCAACTAGCTGAGCACGTAACCGGGAAAGTGCTTAGATAAAAATGATTGTACAAACATGCATGCCCCAGTTGATATTAAATTTTATATATTTCTACATTTACTATGTGTCATTACATAATATTAAGTGGATTTCTACAGTTATAACAAAAAATTTAACTTACCAACACTTCCAACGAGGACGGAGTATGTGAGGAATAGGCTGTAGTCCACCTCGGTGAATTTGAACTTATACCGGGTAAACCAGTACGTCATCTGCGCCTCACCTTAATCCCAAATGAAACAGGTATTAGTGAATCGGCCACCGGGCAGATCTGCAAACATTATGCGTAAAAGACTCTACTTTCGCCGTGGATGCGCTTTGACCGGACGTTTTTATATTGACCTATATACGATACTAGCAGTCCACCCAGGCTTCGTTCGTGATACATACATAACCTATGTCACTCAGGGTGAATTGAGCTTACCAATTATGGTAAAAGAATTTTTGAAATCGGTACTTACAGTAGTTTTTGAGTTTATTCATTACAAAAATACACACAAAAATACAAATCTTTTCTCTATATTAACCGATTTAAAAAAGGAGGTTTTTCAATTTGACCATAGAAGTAAAGATTGTCGTAAAATAAAATAAAATATATGAATTGAATATATATGAAAGGGTGGTTGGTAGGCAGTTTGTTTTTACTTACTGCGATTATGCTTAAGAATTGGCCACTATTGGTTGGCATGATATCTGTTTCATATCAAAACTACTGTATTATTCATTCTTAATATTTTTTTTATTAATATGCAATATTTCGTTTTTAATATACAATAAACCGTTTGGTATGAAAAACTAATTAATAAATAAAAAGAACAGAACGTTGAATTTTATTTTATAACTGAACAAAAAACAAACGTTATCCGGTTTCAAACTGTCAAAAATGCAGAGCCTGGCTTGAAATCATTATTTTTTTACGCCCTTAACTCCCTCGCTCATTTTAGACTCTTCACTTGACTCTCGACATACTCGGTAAAGGTACTTAAAAATCTCCCCTTTTAAAGAGTCTGCAATATATTTCTCACGGAGGCAAATACTCGTACTTTTTTTTTCATCTTTAGATACTTATCAAGCGTTGTTTGCTGCTATAAAATATTTTTATAAAGCATTTTTATATTTACAATGTCTTATTAAGTTATTAGGTCTTTGTGTGTTGTGTACGAAGCTAATTATTACAAAAAAATATTGTGAAATAATACTCTGATTCCTAAGTATATGATGTTCCTAGTCTAAAGAAAGATATATTAAACTAGAGTTACAAACAAACTTTAAACGTAGGTACTTCAATAATTCTGAGAAAAGAGTTTATATAAAAAAGCCATAATCGGCTACAGTATTTAAATATAAAGTTAACAGAGCCTAGGCTACTAAAAAACTTAGTTAAATAACCTGAATGAAATTATGAACCAAACAAATTTGATCTTTCTTTTAAATACATAAAGATCAAGTACAGAACACAAAAAAGTATAAAAAATCCTTACATATGAATGAAAGTCTACATTTTTTTACGTAAATATTTCGAAACTACAACAAATGCTTCGTAAGAACAGAGTTTATAAAAGGACAAAATAAAAGTGTGAATGAAAATGAAAACAATGTGTGAATCACAAATCAATCAAGTTTTATCGATCGATTTTACGATAAATTTTATGCCTTCTTTTTGGTTGTTTGGAAAACTTATAAACACAAAATTCGTCAGTTGATTTCCGGTATCAGACATTCATTCAAAAACAAGAACTTCATTTTTGTAAGATAGAGTCTGGCGGCTGCAACGATTAAATAGTAGCTCTACCGCGCTCTCACTGAAAGCCGTCGACTATTATATATACGGAATTCCATTTTAAAATAAATAATAGTTCAAATTAAAAATTTAAGAATCAAACCATACTTTTTACCCTGGCCTTCGAAGTAGAAATGAGAGAAAGTATTGAATTGTTATCACATCGAGAACTAAGAAAACAACCGGGAAAGCGAGAGACAAAGAAAAATTATATAATTAGATTATTATAATTATTAAATAGATGAGAGACAAAGAAAAATTATATAATTGTTATACGTCGAGAGCCGTTACTGTCCACCAAAATAAAATTTTATGTTTAATTTTATGTAAAGGCATAAATAAACATAAATTCTCAAATCTAGCTCCGATATGCCCCCGATAGCCTTTCATATGGGGTTCATTACTATGGTGTAAAGAGTGGACTTAAATACGAAGGCATTTTTTTAACAGTCAAGTGTGCTACAAATATATAATACAAGAAAAAAAGCTTATTAAACATTATGCTCCAAAATAATCTCTAAATGATGGTGATAACCGCATCAAAATACGTCTGAGAAAAACTAAGTGTGATCATGATGATCAAACAAAATATCAATTTTAGCATATATTTTACACAGGAAACTAAGGTTTTGAACTGTAGACCGTAAAATAACCACCTGATCGTAAAAACGGGGTTGTCAATTAAACAGACAGTCATTGTAAGTAAGCTTATGCTCGACACGAACATGAAAATAAAGTATATTTTTATATAAATGATAAGATAATTGTGAATTTCCAATAAAATAAATTATTGAGATAGCCACCAATACATTAACAAAGGTTAATCGACCCTATCTGTACTCTCCTTTAACCCTGCTGCCAACTGAGACTGAGTTTAAATTCATTTCATAGTTAGCCTACGGGACCGAAGGCTTAACGTCTTGTCGAAAGCAAGTATAATCATCTTTCTTATAAACACGCACGTGATGTGTGTATGTCCTAACCAAACCGGACACAAACTGAGTAAAGTAACATCTAGGCCTATAAGCCGACGCCCGAACCACCTATAAAAATCTCGCTAATAGTTAGGTATTATTAGTTTCATCGAAATCAGAATCACAAACACTGACAGTCTTATTTACATCATGATTTGTAATGCTACGCCGAACAGGTTATTTTCAGACAGTAACGTGCAATTGAATGCTAAAAAGTTGGTTTCACATTTGAGGAAAATGACTAAGACCCAGTTTACATACCTTTGAGTTACTACTATAGTTTAGAAGCGAAAATGCCAGGATCTATGCCACTTTAATGAAGACATTTTAGAAGGAGCTTTACTAAAAAAGAGAGCATGTTTAGACTAATAACAGTTCATCTCTGCCCACCTGTAAAATTGCTAAGCACATTGTCGAATGTGAAAAGTCGAAACTGGCTTCGATTCAGGAATAAAAAATATGTTCGGCCAATATCAACCCGAAATTCAGGAATAATGTAGGTTTGCGAATAAAAGTATTGGAACGCCAAACTTAACTTATAATCTTTTTAATAATAATCTAAATAAACACAATGAAGAATGTTACAACTACATATAAATTTATTAAACTTAAATATGTTCAAAAACACATCTACTGGCGTCTCCGAACAGGAATGCGAATCGTGGGCAAACGAGCAGCCAGATGGTCGGATGATTAATTAGCCATAAAATCAATCAATACTAATAAAAACGCTAAAACGATTAATTGTGTTGTGATTGATTGAATTGATAGAATAGCATTCTATAATCTGTGATTCTATGAGCTGGGTTCATTCAGCTTAAAAAAAGTTATTGTGATTGATCTGTTAAACATTGTAATATTTTCAGACCCAAATAATAAAAACGCATAATTAATAAGAATATCTGCATAACTATTATAAAACGTGACTGCATTGTATGTCGGTTACAAAATATCTGCATTAAAGATATAGCACGCACGGTCTGAGATACAGATGTCATAATTTCTAATTACTTTTCCATGCGATAAAGTAACTGTTGAATAAAGTCGGTCAAGCGCGAGTTGCATTCGTGCATCAGTGTTACGTACCAACAGTTTTTCAAAAACTCTACTGTTAGTAAACGTTATTTTTAAAACTTTAACTTAACAAAGGACGCCGAAGACCCGCAGAAGTGGAAGAGAAAAAGCAGGAGAGCGGACTCTTGAGTTTCGAAGCAGTCAGCTAAGAAAACAACTGGAAAAGCGCGTAGATGAGAGAGAGATATAAAGAGAAAAAGTATAATAATTGTCATCATATTAAAAGGTCGTTAGTTTCTACCTATAAAAAAATAATCTTATATTTAAATATATTCAAAGATATATTTCTGATTAGCAATTTTTTGCTTTCTAGTGAACAAATAATTTCGATTGTTCTGCATTTTAATACGGTTGTATAAGATCGTCAAAAAGATAGTTGCACTATAATAAATAAATAAATAATGACTTAACATAAATTTGGAACTAGACAGATAATTTTAATTTTTTTTTAGTTAGTCTAGGAAAAAGTTTGATGCATTTGAATTTGATGTTAAAAATAACTACAACATATCCGGATGTTATAAGTATATAAAAAAATGAGAACAACCATGACATACTAAAAAAATAACAATGCAATCAATTGTAAATGGCATATTAAATTTTCTGTGTCAAATTAGTGAAAAGAAATACAAAAATAATATTTGAAACAAGAATAAAAATAACAAAGAGAATATTTTATTCGGATATTCGAAATATTGGGTTGCTGTCGATTTGTCTCAAAGTATGTATTAATAAGTTATGAATGTGACACGATACTTCAGGTCTTAATTTTTTTTATTTTGTACAAAGGTCTATCAGATTTTTTTGTATTAAATTTGAAATTATAACGAAGCTTCCAAGCCGACTAAAGCCGGGAAAATGCTTAGATGATGATATTTTTCACTTTTGTTTATCATCATCATGTCAATGTTTAAAATAATTTCTTTGCACTTAACTAATAGCTGGTAAATTTTCATGTATTCAACTGTTATAAGTTATACCTTTATATTTTTCTATAAAAATATACAACGGTTTCGCGATAGTCCTTGTGTAGACACAGAGAATTTCCTCCGTGTCTAAAGAATTTTTATCATGTAGGCTGTTTTTATCATGTGTCCTGTTTACCTGCTTTAGTATAAAAAAAATAATAAAAGAGCAGACCTATAAATATTCAAAAATAGAATGAATGAATTCAATAAAGAGATACCTACTATATATAATCATCTATCAATAACTGGCGCTATAAGGACTTCCGTCAATTGGTTAAGACGAGTACAGAACTAGATATCGTTTATGCGATGCAATTACCTATTTCTAACGAGCTCGTTAGCCTAGTACTATGTATATACGTGTTCGTAAGGATGGCGCGTGTCAAGTGATGGTGAGCGCAGTCAAGTTCGGATTGGTCGCCATTAGTGTTATTTCTTTGTTGAGGTCCGCACCACAAAAAACCTTGACTACCGGACGGAACCCGGGTACCTACAGCATAAAAATGTTTTTCTAATTTGTCTGGATATTCGGTAGGCAGTTGAGGGATTAAGCCGTTGGTCCGGGCTGTGATCACTTGTTACGAATATTGTTTGTTTGTTATAACTTTTATGTACCAAAAAAAAAGAAGGAAATACAAAACCATACACTTTATTTATGAATATTTAAACAACGACGAAAATTAAAAGATCAACTAGAAGAGATTGCTCAGACTTAGAAATATTTATTAAAGGCTTTGATTGTAATGTCATAGTTTTGAATGTGGTCAACAAATATAGATATTTATTGATAGGTATAGGTATTATTTATTATTTGTAAGTAAATGTAAAATCTCTTTTTGTTCCGGATCCGTTCAAATTATTCTAGTTTTATTGATAACTTACTAAACGTCCATCCTAATTTTCACATTACCTAAGTATAGATGCAATCAGCTGTTAAAGTAACTCTTACTTTACGTAACAATAAATATGTCAGTTCTCGTTAACCTTATAAGTAAAATGTTTTATAATGTTTTAAAATTTGTATTAAACTTGCTTTAGTAAATGATTAGTTGAAATATACTTACTTAATTTATGTAAGTAAATATAAGACACAAGTGATGAAATAGAAAAAAAAAAGTTAAGTAGTATGTAAATGGCTGTGTGTATTTTTTTTATAACAATAACTATTTTCCGCAAAACTCATTAAGTATAGTGAGCGTTTATAGGTTTCAGTAACCGCTTACTATGGCAAATCGTAAGCCACTTTGGCTACTTAGTAATTTTAAATTCCGATTTAGAAATGTATAGAATGAGCAATTAATTTTATGACCGATGAGATACCCGTGATCATATATGGATAGAACAGGCTGGCAGCTAAATAATTTGCTAAGAAAAATTCTTTAATGATATAATAAAAAATATACGAGACGTATCGGCAGATTTCAGTATCGAATGAAAGAATTTGTATTCCGTCATAAAATCCACGATAAAAAATACCTACTTGAGCACATATGGTGAATTACATTATTTTTATGTTATGATATTATTGCATTACGAGTAAAATTTTTGAAAGCAGCCAATCTATTACGTAAGTTCTAACACTTATCTATTTACCTATATTGTTTTTATATAAGACAGTTGCATGACTATCAGCAAGTTTCTATATTTCAAATAATTATATTTCAAAGTTTGTTTAATGTTTGTCAATAGCTTAGAACAAATGACGCGGAAAATGTTCTCTATCAAATTAACCTATGTCCTCTTGTCAAATAAAGTAATTTATAATATTGATGAATGTATACAAAGCTATCTTATACTTAATTAAATAATCGTTAATTATATTTACCTAAAACTGGTCCAACGATGAACATGTATGCGAACATAATTAGAATTATCTGAAGTCGTCTGGTGCCCTCTCGCTTCTTAAATCCAACGTTCACTGTTGCTGCCAAGTCTTTTACAGAAAACACAGATAACACATTACTCTTTTCACCGTCAATCTTTTTCGCTGTCTTCTCTTTTAATCTCACAACAATATAAACAAACCCGGTTAAATAAAACGCGCAAGCTACTATGAAAACACCATAGTAGCCGAAATGCTTAGTCATTATACCACTAAGAGCTAATCCTACGGGTCTGCTTAACGTCAATATTGCAGTGATGATCCCTAATCGAAAAGTCCTTTCGGATTCAGTGGTAATATCAGTAATATAACTGTAAACTGCCATTGTCATCGCTACGCGCCCTCCGGCTAGAGCCGGGGGTAAGCCTTCGATGAGAGCAGTCTCGGTCAAGCCAATTTGAAAAAAGAACACTGTAGACAGTATAATGCCGATGACTGATAACAGTTTTCCAAGTATTGGTAGAACCATGAACGCCTTTCTGTTTCCGGTGCGATCGCTCCACGCACCCACAAAAAGCGTCAAGATCCCGGGCAGGGCAGTCTGTAGCGGGAAACTCCAAGCGGTCATCCCTGCAACCATAGTTTGCACATTCTTCTCTTGCTCCGTATAGTTGTTTGTGCGTCCCTGCATTATATGCTTGCAGGTGTTTGTGTCGTACTGTAAATTCACTAGACATGATTTTTCCAAGCACAAGTTCTGTACAGCCAGCCCGGCAAGAACACTTGGAAGTATGTAACATATAACGAAGGGCTCGACTGTGATTTTCGATCTGAACGCCCAGGATGTTTTGATGAACTCTTTTATCCTTTTGCTAAACTTCGTTTCTGCTTTTGAGAGTTCGTTCGAATAGTTTTTATTGCACTTGCACGGTTCCACACTCACGATCTTTTCTCCGGGCACTTCGACCCGCAACGTCATTTTGACAACGGCTCTCCACTGAATTGTTCATTTGTTTTTAAAATTCCATATGCACATTTATTGTTTTATTTATTATTTTAAAGATATTTTTATATTAGTGAGTTATATGACCCGGTTGCATTGGATTGTCGCTGCGTGTGATCGGTTGCGCGTGCGACGGTTGATTGAGCGGTCGGAACGGCCGCCGCACTCGACATTAGCTCCAACACTGCGTATCAGCTGGAGGCTGTGGTACTTTAATTTGTAGTTTATCATTGTTATCACGTGGCCATGTTGGGCATACGGTAGCATGTGCTCGACTTCAATTAAATTTTGATCATACGAACCTTAATCGACATGTCTTCTCCATCAACGGGCCTTGAGAAGGTCGGGTCATGATCGATATTTCGCAATAGCAAATTGATTTATCGAATGGGGATTTAAGGGAATGGTAGGTGGAAACAGGTGGAAAAATTAATTCGAGATTAGATGAGATTTGATTTTATGCATTTCTAAAGTAGTTTTCTTTTATAATGATGTGCTACTTGCTTTCCAGCTAGTGACTAAGGCATAAATACATAGTTTTTATTTTGTTTGTCTACGGCTGATGATTTTTTTCACCACGTAGAAGCTTGGAAATTTTTTAAATTTTCAAAGCATTTATGTTGGTGAATACGTGGTACGCAATGTTTTAACATTGCGTGGCTGACTCGGGGCTCCATAACAGCTCGATGTGGTTATAAACCAGAAAACCAATACTTTACTTACCAAACCAATACTAACTATACTTATTAATAATTTTAACATTTTGTTACATCTAAATAATGACAAAACTAAAATTTAGGCACAAAACGCCCGAGTCTCAAAATAGCAACGGGGTTGGGAATAGCAAAAGGAGGAAAAAATATTATGTTGCAAAATATATGAGCATATGTTTTTAATGAGTTTTTAGGTAGATGTGGAAATTTCGTGAGTATTGTAACAACAAGGTTGACTTTTATAAGGTAAGACACTTGCAATGCACATATTACTAACTGATTTTCACCCGCGGCTTCGCCCGCGCGAGATTCCCTCGGAAACAGTGCTTTTTCCCAGGATAAGGTACCCTTTGTCCTTCTCAATACTCTTAGCTATGTATATGCGAAATTTCAGAAAGATTGATAGAACGTGAAGAGATAACAAACAAACATATATATATATACAAACTCACATTCTCATTTATTATATTATTTAGGATAGGATTAGTTAGGATTTATTTATTAAAACTTTACTGTTTCATAAGTACAAAATGTTTGTACAATTGTCAGACAATGCTAAAACCATTCTCTACCAGTCAACCATTGGGAGAAACATAAAGTCTGTGCGGCGCAGTTACAAGAGAAAAACCAAAAAGTAAACAAAATTTCCACGATGGGAATTTTTAATAGATATCATACTAAACTACGTATACATACTTACACAATACCTAAATATGTAATAAAATATTTCAGACCATTGATTCATATCATAGAGAGACAGAAAGACAGACAGACAGGCAAAAATTCCAAAAATTGATTTTTTGGTTTCTGTAACTCTTCTTTAGTCGCCCTCTATCAGTTATTTGGAAAAGTATTTAATGTACAGACACTCGATTTTTACTGTCTTATTATATGTATAGATAATATATTCGGTATATACAACTGCAGCATACAACAGAACACGTACAAATTATTTAACAAACAGAAACGTATTTTATTATCTCAGTCTATAATATAATAAAATATTAAAAATATTTTGTCTGTACATTTAGTAATTTTGACTGAAATGGATAGAGACATTTAAAATGAATAAAGCAAAAAAAATTTTTGATTTTTTTTTTGTCTCTCTGTCTAGGTATTTGTATGTATGTCTGTATGTATGAGCACGCTTATCTCCGAAAGTACTAAACCGATTTGCTTAATAGTATTACCGTGTCTAAAGTTTGTTTCATCAAAATCGGTTCATGAAAAAAAACTTAAGGCATGTTTGATTTCGAACGAATGCACAAAATTGCATAATTCATATTTTTTTGTTGGCTATTGTCATGACAAACTTTGTATAAAAGAAAAGGGGGATTCCTGGGCAATTCCCGCGGAAATTTCTGGAGCAACTCCCGAAATTCCCAAGATAACGGGAACAAAGCCCGCATAAGCAGCGGACTACAGCTAGTTTTATTATTAATCATCCCAACTAATACTATAAATGCGAAAGTGAGTTTGAATATTTGTTTGTTTATTTAATTGTTACCTCTTCACGTCCTTATCTACTAAACCAATCTTCCGAAATTTCGCATATACATAGCTAGGTGTATTGAGAAGAACATAGGGTACCTTTCATTCTGGGAAAAAGCATTGCTCCCGCGGGCGAAAGCTAGTATGTTACTTCCTTTTATCACGCTATATTTATTTGTCGCATTTTTCATTAAAATACCACCTGCCCGTCTGGTAAAATTCCACTATATTTTTTCACGTATTACTTAATGTAATAATGTTATGCCTAGGTTATTAAGTATATTTGTATAATTTTAAATACTTTTTGATATACCATATACCTACTTGCAATAAATTAATTATTAATAAGTATGAAATTATACCTATATTTTATATTGTTGCTATGATTAAATCAAGATATTTTTTACTGTGCTAATTAACTGCAACTTCGAAGCTCAAAATTTTAATTGTTCATACAGTAGGTAGGTATGAATTCAATAAACTAAAAAAAAAACGTAAATGACATGCATTTTGCATTCATAGGTTTTGAAAAATGACTTGTAATATTGACTGAAGACAGATTTATGTTTAAACTAGCCTTCACCCGCGGCTTCGCCCGAGTTGCGCCTGGGCCTGGTCAAGGAAATTTCTCCAGATATTCCGAATTCGGGCTTTTCGTGCTGCTAATACCGATGTATGGCTCGTAGGTCTCGCACATAAATAAATGTTTCTGACTATAAAGTTCATGCAAAAATAATCATTTGTATTAATAATAATCTAATATTATTACTATAGCTTGGTCGTTAACCAAGAATGTCGCAATTTTGATCAGTTTTGTAACTAACAGTACTAAGCACGACTTTAATTATGAACTATTATTATATAGTTTCGCATACTTATTGTGGACAAATATAAGATGTTAGTCATAAGTAAACGAGTTTGAATATTTTATGACTAAGAGATGCTCAGAACGGATGAGGGGACGAGGTGTGACTTACATCCCTTCCTAAATCATTACCAAGGAAGTAGTTTAGAAATGAGAAGAACTCTTATTCCAAGATTTCTCAATGTTAAGTTTCTAATGGTAACATGTTTCTATGTGGCCACGTCGAAACCTATGAGGTGTAAGAATATGATAGTACCTATAACATTCTATAATCTATGATAATAATTAAGTGGACTTTTCTATGTTACTCTTAGTACGTGAGATAAAAAAGATCATCTGGACCTGATTGGGAATCGAAAACAGAACTCTAACAACCACTAAGAATTTACATCAGATGCATCTGTAACACCACACGCTCTTTTACGACAAATCTAAAGCGCGCATTTCCTTATTTCACTATAATACTATACTATGCCTCCTAGTTGCATCTTCAGACTACGCTTCAGAGCCTAGAATATATACGCTTTTAATGGTTAACTGGTATTTTAACTTGCAAGTTGTCTTTCTAGCAGTGCGTCCTGGAACATATAAAATTTGTAAATCCATAATTGCTATAAGGTTTATTTAGTACTTATAACCATGAATACTTTTGAAAGCAAAATATTGGAGTGTCAACCTGTTGTTTAGCGACTAAGTTTACTGTTTGCTCAGTATTTGATGATTCCGTTTGGTTATTCAATGTATGTACCTAGTTTCAGTTGGTTGCGGATTGAATGCAGGAATATGAAGCAAAGTATGATGCTTACCCTTGCAGGTTCTACAATAACTTGCAAGACAGTTAGGCAATACGTGGTTGGACCCCAAACAATTCTTTTTTCGTACAAAATTATATAAGAGCTATGGATTTTGTAATGATAAATAATAAAAATAAACTTATTTCAATGGAGCGGTAGTTGTCTGACCTTCGTTACCTTTTTTATAGGGAAACCAGACCAACAGGAACATGATCCAGGTGTGTTAGTAGCCAACACTGTCAGATTTTTTAGGCTGTCCAAGGCAGATTAAATGATAATCTAATAAAGTGCGTGAGATTGCCATCTTTAACCATTAAAATTAAAAACAAATTTTAAAAAATAACATCCAATTGACCCCTTCTTATGGAACTCAGTTGAAAACTTCTTAGATCTATCACTTAACGTTTAATGACTAAGTTCTTCTTATAGACATACTTTAGTACTAAAGTTATCAAAGAAAAAATATTTTTACAATACCTGAATGAAGGTGTTATGTCACGTTTTTAATATGCTCCAATTTTCACATGTCGGTCAACGGGTCAAAGGAAATTTCGTAATATCTTAGGTGTCATTGACATCGTATTCAGTGTGTGCATTTAAGAATTCAATTTTCATCTCAAGGTTTAATTAAAAAGCACATTGAACGCATTATTCCAATTACCCGTTATGAGTACATGCGATGCGTGTCAAATATATTGTTATACTTACTTAGGTACTTAGAACCTGTGGTTGTCAAATATGCTTTTTATAGGTAAGTAATGGCAGGAGTAAAAAGTATAAGTAAGTACTAAGTTTCACACAAATTCGTTACTATTGTGTACTTTTTTAAAGTTTAGAAAATAAATATCCTGCCAGACCAGGGTTAGGTCATACAACATCTGATCTTTGACAAGACAAGACAAGACAAAAATTCTTTATTGCACCAGTCATTCATTTCGTGTAGGTGTCATGGACAATCGACCATGCATACACACCCTGGTGTTAGAGTTCTTAGGAACCATCTCTCGGCCTGTGACGTGGTTCCTTTAAAGACTACTAGATGGCAGCCGGGACCAACGGCTTAACGTGCCTTCCGAAGCACCAGTAAAAATATACAATAAGGAAATTACAAACGTAGATAATACAATAGGCGGCCTTATCGCTAATGCAATCTCTTCCAGAAAACCTAAATATATTTTTATCATTTTAGCATCTGATTAGACGTGCCAATGATAGGAGTTCAGTTTTTTAAGATCTCGTTACAAAGTTTTATGTTTACAAATAATAGATTCAGTTGTTTTGTCTTGGTGGTACATCTAATATGTCCAATTGTTAAGAAGTTGGCTGTAACTTGGCTCACATCACAATCGGGGAAAAAACGCTTTCATACGAGAATTGCATCTCAGAACTCAACTGATCTTTATAAAATGATGGCAAAATTTAATTTCCGTTTAATTTTTAGATAAACTTTCCGAGGATTTTTATACCATTTGGTAGGTAAATAGACATATGGCCCATCTGATGGGGAGCGGTTACCGTAGCCCATGGACGATTGCAATACCAAGGGTGTCACATGCGATGAAATAGGTATGTAGTTTAACAATATTCTTATTTTACTTTTGACTCTACATGCTCAGATTACAGAATAATAATATATAGTGTCGATACTATAAATAAAATAAAATGAGTAAAAAATCAAATAATTTTTACTTAGATTGTGTGTCAGTTGTTACTGACACACAATCTAATGCCTTAACTTAATAAAAGCCTTATGCTTTTATTAAGTGTAAACTATAAATTGAAGATATTTCGTTTCGATGTAGAGTCGTTCGAATAAAATCCACAAAAAAGCCTCCTGTAATAATTAATAGCAACATTATGCGTATCTGAGTAATTGCTCATTTTTTAAGGCACTTACTTTTCAAAAGATACTAAGTTAGCCATTCTCTAGTATGCATTTCCTTCTAACTTAGATACAGTGGGCCAATCTGTTCAATCCCAGAATCTGTCCTTTACCGAATAGATGTGGGCATCTTCTTCTTTTCCTTTACCTTATCCCACTTTCCTATGTGGAGTCGGCACAGTATGTAAGTTCCTTCCATTTAGATTTCCAGCTATTTCCCGCGTCACACTCGTCCTGGTCATATATCCTCCCTCATACAAATTAAAGGGCTTATTTCTTTAATTTTTTTATTCTTAACTAACTATTTGTATTTATCCGCCTTTGATTTGTATAAATACGCCAGTAGAACTTACACAATAAATTTTACTAAGTACCTAGTTACTTATGTTGGAGAGAAATTGCAAATCTTACCGGATAGCTACAGGTGCTCCTATTACCGATATGTATTTCATTAGTATCATAGAGCAATTAAAACTTCAGACTCCAAAGTAAAGGAAGTTTAATAGTTAGTAAAAATAATTTAATTACTAGAAGTATGTGATTGATATACCTAAAGGTTTTTGTTTTTACTTTTTACTGCTCCTGATATGAAATAAACTGCAATATTTACTGTGACAATCTCAGTGATATACTTTTCGTCAGTCAGAGGCGGAGAGGCGGTTAGGAAAATCTCTTAAACAGTATGGGTTACATTGTCGATGGGTCGTGCATACCCTATGCACGACCCATCGACAATGTAACCCATACTGTATGATGATAATAGGTATTAATTTTTGTTTCCATCTAGTATTCAATCTAGTACTAATAACTATCTACTTTGATTAATCTACTTCAGTTATCAATTGCCGGAACTACGTCTTTACATTATGGGACCACAGGCACCAAATACGAAACATGACCAGCATCTTTTAGTCGGATAATAAATAGCATCTATGATTCTATGTATATTGCATGAAACAGCTTGAATTTTTGTAAAATAACTTAAGTATGCACTTCTGGTGGCCCACCACCATCTCTTAAAACCATGCAAGAACGATTGACTAAGGGAAATGTCACTTAGTCACTGGATCTTGCATGGTTTTAAGAGACGGTAGTAACCCCCCTGCAGTAGATAGAGTTCAATTTGATAATTCCAGACATATCCTATTTCAAACATTATATTAAAATAATTACCTATACACCAAATTACTTCGATCAATAGTATCTGCGTACAAAAAACCAATAAAATGCATATTTACTACAGTAATAAATCGAACAACGAAATGGTTGGAACGAGGGAAAAAATCAATTTCGGGTTATTTTACGATCATATTGGAAAAAAGCTAATTTTACGACACCTGAGACCAAGATATCCAAGTGACAATTTCAAAACGCTTACGAATGTCGACAAGAACAAAATGTTTCGGATTGACATAAGCTACGGTAAACCACGTGGTCAATCTTATGTCAATCCCTTAACAGAATTATGACTTTTTCTAACGTTATTTAATGACAAAAAACTAGGGTTTATGATTTTAAATTTAACCTAGCTATCTTTTTAAATTTTGTTTACAAATTCAACATATACAGACTTAACATAGGTGTTAAAGAAATAAAAAGTACAAGTGGGTACAATCATAAAGTATTGAACAACATTATAAAATATTATCGCTCTAAGTAAAGGTATAGAGGGTAGAAAACGAGACAACGAGGGATAGAGGTTTTTCCTAAGCTTTCTCTTTTTCTTTTTCATCTCAGAATATATGCGTTTAATGCTGGACATGTGCCTTTTCTCGTATTTATATAATCCTTCTTTGATATTTGCATTTATCTTAATTATTGACTAATGACCTTACTCTGGAATTACTAGCTATAAAAAAAATCGCGTCAAAATCCGTTGCGATGTTTCAAAGATCTAAGCATACCTACATAAGGACAGACAGGGGGAAGCGACTTCGTTTTATACTATGTATTGATAATGATTATATTACGAGTAGCTGTTCGCTGAAGGAATTGTTCGTTCCTAGTTATTCCTATCTCATTTAATCAATGAACTGTTTCTCAAGCAAACGTTTACGCGGTTTTTATGAAAGTTTCCCGAACCTTATGTAATCAGTTTATGTGTCAGCCACTTGAGAGATTTCTTCAAGCGCACTGCTTATGTTCAACATACAGGATTTCACGATTTTTGTATATTTTTCATCATCATTATTATTTAAGCTGGAGGCTGTCCACTGCTGCACATACGGATTTCTAGAATGTCCGCGGCGGTCGCGGCCTGCATCCAGCGCTTGCTTGCGACCTTCTTTAGGCGATTATTAATTTACCTCATTATTTTAATTTGTGAACTAAATTGTCTTGAATCCTACTGGAAATTAATGTTAATATCTTGCTTGATACCGTTAAGTTTTTACGATATTGTTCTCATTATACTTTCACTTAAGCAAGATATATAACTTCAAATCAAATCAGATCTCTTTTTTTGCATGAATGTATGTACAAAATTATGGTGTAACAATATGAATGTGCGAATACATTTTACCTTAGTATGGCGTGCAAATCTATAATGTCTAAAAATACTCAATTATAAGGATAGACAATTTAAAACATAATGTCAAATTTAAATAGATAATACAATTCAAAATAATAAAGTCAACATGTTATATCATCATAATTTCCAAATTGCAATAAAAATATGATAATCATGATAAAGTGTAAGTAACTTTTTTTTTCATTTTCGCGCAATAAAAAAAACTTACCGCCTTGAAAATATTGCAGGAAAAATAATAGGTAATCATTATTTTCTTCACTTATTTATTGTATTCGAAGACATCAGGGAACAACTTCATTTTTCCAATGAAGTACAACGACATAGATGCACTAAGTATATTATAAGTATCAAAAATGCAAATGTAGAGTATCTTGTTATAATTACACTTACCTTAAAATTATTGCCATCTGAAAATGTTTGCTTGTTTGTAATGACTTTATGGTACTAAAACATAAATGAATACAAAAAGTACAATGATCTTTTTATTTTACGACAGATATTTTTATTCGCCATACAATAAATGTATAGCTAGACTTTGTTATCGACTTTCAAAACAAGGTAAATTACCATGTTAAAATCAATACATTTTATGCAAACGGGACGATACTTACTGAGTTTGATGTTCTAAAACAAAAGAAATATCTAGTGCATTTAATAATGGGCACAAAACACAAAACCAAATGAGTTGAATGTCCTTAGACTAACCTTGTCATCGACACTTACAGTGTTTGAACAAGTTTTATGAGAATGGAGGCATTCGACGTCTATTACGATTGTGTTATCAAGTCTCAATAAAATGGAGAAAAAATCTTTCACTGTGGTTCCCAATTTTTTTGACTGTTGTAGGTAGGTGCTACTTTCCTTTTTATTTCACCAGTTTTCTCATTTTATTTTGAAACACACTACTGGAGCACCATTTAAAGACGGGTATGATGCCTGATAAGTACTTAAAATGTATTTACACAGAGCCAACACTCTTGTTTTTGTATATTACTAGCGACCCGCCCCGGCTTCGCATGGGCATAAAAACCTTCCTCTTGAATCACTATCTATTAAAAAAACCGCATCAAAATACGTTGCGTAGTTTTAAAGATCTAAGCATACATATAGGGACAGATAAAGCGACTTTGTTCTATACTATTTAGTGATTTATATCTCTAGCTATTCCCCGCGGTTTCATTCACCTGTGATATGTATGTACTATTGTCTAACCTTCTCCAGAAATCCATGCTATCATTGGAGAAGGAATTATTCTTATCCGACCAAAAAGAAACAAAACTATTAATGTAGATATGTAAGTATTTTTTTCTTACTTATATTTTGATATTTATAATTTATTTTATTTTTTACCGTTTTTTCCCTGTTGTCTAACAAAATAACACTATTGTCAATAGTATTTTTAATAGGGTTTTTGTTTCGAAAAATTTAAAACAGTTTTTATTAAATATTTTTTCTCATCAAAAAATGGTCTATATAAACAGTTTGATAACCACTGTAACATTTACAATGATCATTAAAAGTTAAACCATTCGAAAGTGAACTCTACGAGTTCATGTTTAATTGTCGTCTAATACTTTGATGATATAATATTCTTTTTTATTAGCTTAAGGAATTTATTTGTAACTAGCAATTTCCCGTGGTTTCACTCAACGTGTGTTTGTACTATTATAGCCTTTAAACCTTCCTCAAAAATCAGGCTTCCATATGCAGAAATATTTTTTCAAATCCGACCAGTAGTATTTTAAGTTATAGACAAACAAACTTCAGATTTATTTTATTAGTAAAGATTATCTAGCAGCTTTTATATTCTTTAAAAGTCGAAATGAATTGCCAACTGCCAGAACTCAACCAATAAATTTTCCTTATTTTAAAAATGTTGAAGTGGTACAACTATTTTCTTTGGCAATCCAAAAAAAATATATATGTCTCACTTAACTCTCAAATGCATACTTATATATTTTTTTTAATATAATGAATCACTAAAAGACTGGAGGATTCTAAAGTGAAGAAGTCTTCACTTCACATATTATTTGAAATCTATTGATTTCAAATAGAGACCATATGGCCTATTTATAACAATATACGGCATATAATGCATAAAATATATAATATTTATGCAGGCGGACTAAGTTCTATACAGATTTAAATTAAAACAATATAGAAAACTGGTTTTATTAATGACTGTGACCTTTATTGACTTATTAGAAAACATATTCTTTCTTAGAATCAAGGTATTGTTAGTAACATTATGATAGTTCTAATGTACGCAATGTTTAATTTTGGAGATAAAACAGAAGATAAAAACACACTCTATACCACAGATTTGAGCAGTGATAGTTTTGCTTTAATCGCAAATGTTGCAGTTTACTGATGACTCAAGGTGTTTAGATAAATAAGTTATTTATTTAAAAGTGTCGTACTTGCCGAGACCTCTGTTATCATTGAGATGCGTTCCGAACGCAACGTACACACGCGACGCGTAACATTTTATTACATTATAAGTCGATTTTACAGCTCAGGTTTTCGGAAACATAAAACCTCCGATAAGTTTAAAGTCAGTTACGGACAGTAGACGCATACGAAACAGGCGTTCTGCTTCGAGAATTTAAAAATGATCGCGAGTACTGAAAAAAATTGCAATAACAATGACCTCGCTAATTCAAACACATTACTCACAAACAGTCTACGTACAGCGTCATGGATGGAAAAGACGAAAAACGTATTCAAGAAAATCAAGTGTTTTTTCCGCGAAACGACAGTGGAGCCTTGTTTGTTTATGTACATGCTGTGCACATCATTATCCTCATTGGTTGTACAAAACATGCACTTGGAGAAATCTTGCAGAGTGAATTTCAATTTCGGAGAGGACATATGCGACAGAATCAGAGATTTAAATACAACAGGTTTAGAGAATGAATTGAATCAGGTCCAAATATTGGTAGCGAAAGTAATTGCCTGGAAATTCCCTTTACAGACAGCGATTCCTGCTGTAATGGTGCTATTTGTTGGCGCTTGGAGTGATAAATATAAAAAGCGAAAGATATGCATACTATTTCCATTTACTGGCGAGATTATGACGAATATAGGACTCTTGTTCGCTACATATTATTTCAAGGAAGTTTCTCTTATTGGCACTGCCCTCATTGAAGCTCTACCCGCAGCACTTACTGGCAGCTATATAATTATCTTCATGGGGATGTACAGTTTTATGGCAGATAGAACTACTATCGAAAACAGGACGTTTCGATTAGGTATAGTCACAATATTTGTCAGTTTCGGAACTCCAACAGGAACAGCTTTGAGTGGTGTATTATTAAGAGCATTAGGTTATTATGGAGTGTTTTCTTTATTAATCGTTTTACATTCTTTATCATTTGTCTATGGAATTTTAAGATTAGAAGACGTAGTGTCTGAAAGTGAATTGTCATCGAGGCCTGAAGAACAAGAATCTAGATTTAAAAAAGTAGTCAGTGACGTGTTTGGTCTCGTTGGAAGTACTGTATTGGTCGCTCTTAGACCAAGGGCCTCGAGTGGAAGAGTTCAAATATTTATTGTTATAATTTTATACCTTTTGATGGTGGGACCACTTTATGGTAAGTACATTACATATGATAACACTCTAGTAATCCTAACAAAGCAAATTAATATGTCTAGTTTCACGATTTAAAAGTAATGTGATTACTTTGTTTAATTTTTAGGAGTGAAAACGATAACATGGTTGAATGTTTTCTCAATGGGGCTTGTTGTACATTATGTAAAATAAACGATTTTTTACAATAACAACATATTTTACATTAAAGCTGTCAAGTTATTATCAATATTTTACAAATGTCGACGCAAATTTTGTAAGAGTGAGTATTCAGTTACATCATCGAAAATTTCGTAAAAACATGCTTAAGTTTTGCAACTTCTTTTATTTTGAGCAAGCCTTTATTACCTATATGATTTCTTACATCTCACAAAAAGTGTAGTGTATTCAAATATAAACCTACAATAGTACTTGAATGTTTTATACAAATGTATGTACCTTAAAAGCAAAAAAAAAAATTGTGATTTTCATTATGAGGGATTCGGGAAAAATAAGATTTTTCAAAATCCGACTTCGTGTATTTAGGTATTATTAGTATACCTATTGTACAAGGTACTTTTAAATAACCAAACCTGTGACATTTCCTCATTTCACCCAACTGTGGTATAGTCTGCCTGGTTGTGATCTGGTTATCGAAATCTGAGATACATTTAAATATAGGGGAAAGAAGATTATATTTCTTTTAGCTTTTTTTTATAATCAACTAGCGACCCGCCCCGGCTTTGCATGGGCATAAAATCCTTCCTCTTGAATCACTCTATCAATAAAAAAAACCGCATCAAAATCCGTTGCGTAGTTTTATAGATTTAAGCATACAAAGGGACATAGGGACAGAGAAAGCGACTTTGTTTTATATTATGTAGTGATACTTAATACGTCATCTCTGGTTCACTTATAAGGTATTTTGATAGCAGTACTTTTTGTTACATCGTTATGATGCCCGGACGGCGGCGGCTAGTTTACTTTATCTACGTTAAGGAGTTTAATTACCATAAAAACATACATACAAACAATATATATAACTAAATAGTTACTATATTATCTATTGTGTGTTTGTCATGTGTCTAGTCTATTTTTTATTTAACAAGCTGAGCGCAATGTTTTAAATTCACTTTTATATAACTGTTTTTTAGTTATTGATATTTCGTAGTACAACCGTTCCTAGTAGTAGGCGAGATAAGAATTTCTAAGAATTGTTTCATATACCAATCCTCACTTTTCAGTTTCTTTTTCATAATGCCGCAAATTTTAGTTATTCAGGACACATGTTGAACTTTTAAATCTCATTGTAGGTAGTATTTCTAGTATAAATGAGTAAAAATACCTAATTTATTCTATGTTCCAACTATTACAAGGCAAACTAGTGAGCGGTCAGCCTTGACACGCGCGACGCTTCGTGCACATGGCTAATCCTGGAAAATCGTAGAGAAAATTGTATCAATATATCTGAATATCTATCACACATTCCTCATTTACTTATTTAAATGATTTTCAAAACTAAATTCATCAAATCATTTTCATAGGAATTTTTTTATTACTTCGCGTCACCTATATTTTATATACGTTAAATTAGTTATAATTGCTTGGCAATAAAAATAATTAAGTACCTTTTGTATATTCAAAGAAATAAAATCATTGGTTTCATTAATGAAATTCCAATCGATTTACAGTAAAAAGCGTTCAAACAGCAGCAGCTTTATTTTATTAGTAGTATACTAGCTGTTCCCTGTGCTTTCACTCGCCCGTGTGGTGTACGTAGTATATAGCATATAACTATTATTGGAGATATATAGTATAGATAAAAGCCTTTAAATATATACTTAAATACTATACAATTCAACCACTCTAGCACTATATAACTCTTTAAATATATTTATTTTATTTTATTTATGTAGTCAGTGTACAAGCCCTATAATAAAAGTCAAGTCAAGTGACTCAGTAAGCATTCGGCGGAGCAGTCAAGGTTTTAATAAATGCAAATTGCATACTTATCTGTTAACACTTGGATACTTATTTCTGCTCCCAGTTTGAGCTATTTTTTAATAAATTCTTTGAAAAGTTATCTAAGTATAAAATTCTATAATCTGTGATATAATTCATATTGTAACCTATAGAATACTGTACAAATGATTAACTGCCATAAATTTAACGCGCCAATTTCTAGTGTAGAGCGTATAAATGGCGATACTCAAAGGAAACTTACATAATGAATAGGCCCTTAGATTGATTAAGCCCCAAAATAAGTTCGAGACTTGTTTTATGGAATACTAACTCAACGATACTGAATATATTATTTTGTTTATCTATATGTGTTTGCTATAGCAAACACATATAGATAAACATCCAAGATCCAGGACAATGAGAAAAATATCATCATTACATAGTATAAAACAAAGTCGCTTTCTCTGTCCCTATGATCCTTTGTATGCGTAAATCTTTAAAACTACGCAACGGATTTTGATGCGGTTTTTTTAATAGATAGAGTGATTCAAGAGGAAGGTTTTTATGCCCATGCGAAGCCGGGGCGGGTCGCTAGTTTTTAATAAGACACTGTTTGTTCTGTGTAGTAGATATGCTGTACTGTACATACTATACAGTGACTTATTTGAAGTCTCGACTAAAAACTATAGTATGAACAATATAAAAGTTTTTAATATGACTCAAGGGTGTCGAAACTGTATACGTTAAATGTCTCAGAAATACAACACTGGTAGTCTTGACAAATTATGAGATGAAACAGGACTCGTCATATAGGATGTTGTCTACTAGGTGCCACAGTTTCGAACCCTACCCACTAACATTAAAATGGCGAAACTTTGTGACTGTTTGTTACTTGTTCACACTTAAACGGCTGGGCCAATTTTTGTGAAATTTGGCATTGAGGTAGCTGTGTATGTGTATTAACATATAAGAAAATATTTTTTAAGATCTAAAAGTGTAATAACGTAAACAATAAAAAAAAATATAAAGTAGGTGGTGCTGCTGGTGATATATATGATAAACCGCGGGAAACATCGCAGGGAGCAGCTAGTTTAGAAATAAAATTCAGGCAAATAAGCATTGAATGTTTTCGTCAAATGTAAATAAATCGATAATATTTCTCGTAATCCAATATATAAAATAACTATTTATTAAAATCTATCTTGTTGTATTTAATTGAACGAAGAATGGCAAAACAAGCATAACATATAGAGGGCTGGAAGAAGTCGTTGCGTTGCTTTCTATGTATTATACTCCAATTTTGTTATTTCTGATCAATTAAATTACAACTAAGTACTAATAGGAATAGACCATTAAAAACTATTAGATTAATAAAATTTATCTTTTTTATATCTTTCTTGGTACTTTCTGCTAGGTCCCATGGTAGGTTGGTAGAGAATGCCATATAGCATTAAATCTGCTATTTGTAGGCACACTTTATTTTTAATTTGTGCAATAGAGTTTAAATACGAGAAAATTCTTATTTTATTATTATTGACGCTTGCTTTATAAAAAAATCATTCTAACTTAATTCAGATTCGAGCAAAAAGTGTACTATATAATCAGCTTGGTAGAGTCATTACTGTGAATAAATAAAGCAGTTTTTGTAGGTAAAATATGTTTCATAGGGTCATCATTTTTTTTATTATTAGCTTTATTCCTCACTCGGCTTTGCTCACGTGATCATCTTAAGTTGTCCAAAGTAGCAGACCAAATTCCATTCAACTCCGTCGCTCCGTTTCGATTTAAAAGACGGTCAAACATACAAAACTACATTTTCACATTTATAATATTAGTATGAAAGTATTGGTGAGTTGATGATGAGATACAACTTTATTCAGCCGGCTGATATAAAAGGAACGACGGACAGCCAGAATAGGGTCTTGTCTTCACATTTTACTTACGGATCCCTAAATGTAATTATCAATGTTAACATACATAAATACTTTATAATCTACACACATATTATGTCGCTCGTATGAAATAATATGGTATGCAAATACATTTTTGTTCTTTTATCTCTTTTCAAATTTTGTTATTCTGGTGAGAACATGAAAATTGTATTATAATGAATGAGGTAAAATTCTTTTGTTTCAATTTGTGTTGACTTTGCATACATTAACATTTTAACATTAATTATGTTGTGATAATAGCAGTACATATTTTGCATAGCGGACAAGCTTCAAGAGTATCACACACGATGGTATGGCCACGTTTTACGGAAACTAGTAAGTTTCGTTGAAAGTAAATATACAAGAAAAAGCAAGCGGACTGGGCAGTCAGCCGAGGAAGCAACCGGGAAGGTGTTAAGATGAGAGAGAATAGCAGCACCTTTTTTGCATTTTTAATTAGGTACTTTTGACCAAAATTCCATTCGAGTCTAGATGTCCTAAAAATTTGACATACTCCGTGGTACTGTGGTAAACCGCTAAACTGGATAATTTGGTGTCAATCTTAAGTCATGGCAAGTTTGATAAAGGCCTTTTTAAACAACTTATTCTAGAATAAGTTGATATTCGCCATCAGAAAGATTGGTTCAGTAGATAGGGCGTGAAGAGGTAACAAACAAACAAATATACAAACTCACTTTCGCATTTATAATATTAGTTGGATGGATGGATGGATAAGAAATACATTTATACGTAAGTAACATTTGTTTTATTTTTTCAGGTGATTCACAAGTCAGTTATTTATATGCACGGCGTAAATTCCAGTTGAATGAAGTGGAATACAGTATTTATGGCTCCATTAACATCCTCCTCGGCTTTGTTGGTAAGAACTTTTCATACAATTATTGTAAGCAATGTAGAAATTAGCAAAATAACGTATTGTTGTAAACAGACAAAATGCTTTCGATACAAAGTATTCTTTTTGATTCAAAGATCTATATAAGATACATTTGTAATAATTGAGCCGTGTGGTCTTCGGCTCTTCCTCTGTGTGTTGTGAGTGACGAAATATAATAACAATGGCTTCCATTTATACGACTTGTGGAGGATCTCACAATCAAATGCCAAGGAAGGTTGACGTCAGTCAGGGGCTGGTAAATAAATAATGCTATATCTTATAAATAAAATGTGACAGTTATTAAAATCTTCACAAACAATATGCGGGTGATAGGTCAAAAAAGATTACATATATCTTACTTTATTTTTGCCTAGATGCGTAAGTATTTCCTCTTTTTAACCGACTTCAAAAAAAGGAGGAGGTTTTTAAAACATATATTCAGCACGACGACATACTGGCTTTAGGTGAAGCTATCAACACTTGGTAAAACAATTTTAGCGCCCATTACAATTGGCTTAAGGTGGAGCTTTCGACATTTGGTCTATTTTGCACTTTGATGGTCTATTATATCAACTGCCTTCGTATGGTCTAGTGGTTAAGGCATTTGTCTGTAGACACGGGGATCGTGGGTTTGATTTACACAGGAAGCATACGTTGTTTCCAGTTTGGTTAGGACATTACAGGCTTGAATCACCTGATTTTGTTGATATTAAAGATAATTTTGTTCTTCGGAAGGCACGTGAAGCCGTTATCCTCGGCTGCCATCTGGTATCTAGTCGTTAAAGGAACCACGTCAAAGGCCGGGAGGCGATTCTGAAGAACTCCTATACTAGGGTGTAATTGACCACGACACCTACACGGAAAGAAAAACGAATGATCTATTAGGAAAGTTGTCTAAATCTAGCTTTTAATGAATATAATTTATTAACCACGTTTATCAAGATTTTTGTTTACCATAATCTCATCCTTTACGTCATCGCCATCACAGTATATACGCATATTATATTTTATTTGAACCTTATCTTCAAATCAAAGCAGTTGTTGTTTGAAAAAAAAAGTTTTTAAGATGACATTGTGATTTTACTGACAAATATCTTAATACTTTTTTCATAACCGCTAAAATATTGGGCATGGGCAGTTATCTCTAGGTCAAGGAAACCTACTGATAGCAGATGCATCAGTAAATATGTGCACTTTGTGTGTGCCGATAATAAAATTGTGATTAAATATGATTTCCATTTACGTAGATATGTTTATATTTATTATATAATACAGGGCAAGTGTCAAATATCAGATGAGTTTATATTCAATATTAAAATAAAAAGTATTTTGATAAAACGATATTAATGTATGAGTAAATAACATATACTTGTCTTAATTTTCCGTATCTTCTATCTTTATTTGAATAATTCCCTTTTCGTACGCAATAAATTAAATAAGTATTACCTACTTACCGCTTGTAAGAGTATGAATCATGATGTTTGAAATACACGATTAATTGATTATACCGGGTAGACAAAGGCAAAGCTATATAAAATAGATAAAGGAGAAAACAAACGTCGTCGTGTCGTATCAAGAAATAAAAGAACTTGCAAGTGATAGACAAAATGGATGGAACTAATTTTAAACTGAAAATAATAGATCTTTGACACTCCCGACTTGGCGCTAAAGCAAAGCCTGATCTTGAGACTTGCTTGTTTAGTTTTGTAAGTCAAACAAGCTCATAATCATATTAGGGATGAACTGTGCCTCAGAATTAACATTTATTTAAATCAAAGATGCAACATAATTAAGCAAACGTCAAAAAGGAATTAAAGAGATAGCTACTTATTTTAATTTCTAAAGCTTCAATTCAATTTCTTTTCAAAATTAGTATTCTTCTTCTTCATCGTGTCGATGTCTGATGGATTTATATGGTATCGGACCAAAACTCCGCCACCCTAATTGCGTTATCCGTGCCCTGCATAAGGTCCTCGACGGTACACCTGTGAGGGCACGACGGACACTGCAACAAATGCTCCATAGTCTGCAGAGGATGACCACATAGGCAACGGGTGTCAGTAGGGTTACGTGCAAAACCCCAATCCACCATGTCACCTTTGCAGCGGCCGATCTGGGTTCTCAGTCTATTCAAGGATTTCCAGACCGGCCAGGGCAATCCCCCACCAGGCGGGAGCGTCTCTGTTGGGGTAATATAATCTGGAGGAGGGGCGAGAAAATTTTTCCACAGTTCTACACGTGTTTTTTTTTTCTGTGTGGGGGGAGCTTAGGGCAGATGTTGATCCCATGAAGCTGTTATGACTTTTCAGCCTAGGTTTATCCCTTTCTGGGTAATTAAACAGTAAATGACGTTTGTCAGTTTCCTGTTTAAATTTCTCCAATCGGCAGGCTACCTCCCTACGGATGGAAGGCGGGGCTATTCCAGCCAGAGGGTAGATCTTCCTGATAGGCGTTGGTTTCAGGCACCCGGTTATTGCTCTGCAAGTGTCATTAAGAGCTACGTCAACCTGTTTGGCATGAGAGGACCGGTGCCAAACAGGACATGCATACTCCCCCGCCGAAAAGCACAAAGATAAGCCTGTCGTCCTCATGATGTCCGGAGCGGCACCCCACGAGGCCGTGGTTAGTCTGCGCAGTATGTTATTTATGGCAGACACTTTAGATTTCGTGTTTTGACAGTGGTCTCTGTAGGTAAGGGTACGATCCAAAGTGACACCAAGATACTTTGGGTTGCTGCAAGGTTGGATGTCTATACCTCGCCAGTTTAAGTGGAGGGGGCGCCTAGCCTGCTGGTTGCGCAGATGAAACGCACAGGACTGTGTTTTGGCTGGATTGGGTCGAAGAGCGTTTCTTACATAGTAGCTGTCGAGATCTTTTAGGGCAATGGTAAGATTCTCCTCCACAGCCTCGAAGCTTGTCGCTTGTGTTGCTAGAGCCAAGTCGTCGGCATAGATAAAGCTTTCCGGTTTTGGTGGACAGGGTTGATCGTTCGTGTAGATGTTGAAGAGAGTAGGTGCTAAGACACTGCCCTGAGGCAGGCCATTCTTTTGAAGCCGCCATCTGCTCTTTTTGTCGTGGAGCTGAACTTGGAAGCGACGATTTTGAAGTAACTCGCGGAGCATACAAACCAGATGGAAGTCACTGGTCATAGCAAAGACCTTCGATAGCAGCGTCTTTATATATATCTTTATATATAGTATTGCGATCCAGCGAGGGAATGCTGCAGCATTTTGGGCACGTTGCCTCAAACTGTAGATAGTTTTTAGGTTATTCTTTAGACTAAGTTTTCTTATTATTTTGTTTAAATTTATACGTGCAGATTACTTAATAAATAAATAATTTCTTTTCCAGGTACCATATTCTGTATATTAGTGCTAAGCAAGATGTTGGAAGTACAGGACAGCGCTATTGGAGGTCTCGCAGGCATGAGCAGGATAGCCGCATGTTTCGTGTTTGCTTTTGCACCAAATAGACCTTGGTATTATACAGCTCCGTTGTTCAACATCTTCAGTCATACAGGTCTTACAGCAGTCAGGTCTATAGCAACCAAGAGTGTCCCAACTGATGAAATTGGTAAGAACCCCTCATTATTTAATTATCAGCTACTTAAGTTTTTTACATCTATACTAATATAATAAAGCTGAAGAGTTTGTTTGTTTGTTTGAACGCTTATAACTTAAAAAACTACTGGTTGGATTTGTAAAATTCTTTTTGTATATGAAAGCCTGATTCTTGGGAGGGTTATAGGCTATATACATACACACTAATGGCGAGTGAAACCGTGGGAACAGCTAGTAATCAATATGATTCAAAATATAGGCACCTATTACAAATTTTACTCACTGGCGTCTGTGTGTCTGTAAAAAATTCCGACAAACAATTCAATTCTCTAATTTTGTAAACATAGGTACAACAATAAGATGTAAAAATTTGGATATTCATTCAAATATTTTGATAATTTACCATTATTCAAATCAATCATTCTGTTCTAAATGCTAAGAAATAAAATACTTAGTCATGTCATTTACAAGGCATTTATTAAAGTCCCCCATCAAAATTGACTAATGATAAAAACGGAAGGTAGTCAAGGAACTCCTTTCATAATTATATATCATATTTGAGCTTTTACTTGTCTCTATTTCTCTCTCTCTCTCTCTCTTGTAGCTATTTATCCCTTTTCACTGCTAAATTTGACATGTTAATTTATATTTATTTATTTACAGCAAAACTTAGTGCACTTATGGGGGTGACGGAAGCGATAGCACCTTCGATATACATGCCAACCTCTAGTTACATATACACGATGACGATCGAGACATTTCCTGGTGCATTTTATTTGTTTGACGCGGTTCTGACGTCTGTTGCATTGGGACTATTTATGTAAGTGTTAGTACAGTGCATTAAACCCTTGACTTCACGAAAAAACATATAATGAAGTTGTTTCTTCTCAAAATTTTAACCCAAGGCATTATAGGTATTAGTGGTGCAAATTTAGATCCAAAGCAAGAATACTTAAAGGCTCTTTGTCCATTAGATTATACTGATATTCCACTCACTGAACTCTCAAAAATCGATTAGTAATCAATCAAAACTGTGAGAGTGGCGTGACGATCCCTATATACATATTTAATGTTTAAAGTCTGATTTTCTTAGAAATATTGGAATATTAGGAAGGCCTGCAGTGAAAAACATTACCTGAAGGATAAAATAGTCGAAAAGATGTTAAATATAGCTATTAAAAATACAAAAGTACAAAGTTAATGGGTCAAACTAGACTCCAAACAACTATCTGGCTATTATGAAAAAAAAAAAACAAACTGTGCTTTAAAAATATACCATTAATGCCATTAATTTAGATATGTATCACAATTTCAGGGTTATTTATATCCTTGTGAGAAGAAGAATGAGGGACGTCGTAACGGACCCGAAGAGAAAGGAAGACTTCGCCAGATCGAATGAAATTTCACGAATCTAGTCTAGAGTAATCTATACTAATAAAGCTTAAGCGTTTATTTGTTTGTATGTTCGTTTGAACGCTTATAACTTTAGATCCACTAGTCAGATTTAGAAAATTCTTTCTGCAAGTGACAGTCTGATTCTTGGGCATATAATAAAGTAGTACATACCATACCCACCAAAGATGTGTGAAACCGTGGGAACAGCTAGTATTTTATATAAGTCAGCATAAGTTAAAGTTACTTACCAAATGACGGATATAAAGGCATATATGCGTTTTTCTGTTGATATAAGTTCAAAATATAGGCACCTATTTCTCTATAAAACAACCTTTGTATGAAAATTTACAGAAAAAATGTATTTACCATTTTTTTGCAAACCAGATCATTAATCATTCAAGTTTCTATTAGTCTCTACATGCCCGCCACCATTACTTTGTACACACAGTCCCTGCGACACATGTTCTACCTTTTCCAAAGGTTTTAATTCATTATCCTTATATTATTCATATATCCTCGGTGAACACTAGCGCCACCGTCATTTAAAAATCATTACTCACTGAAAACACAAGTTATCAAAAATCCCTCTGCTGTAATAATGGTTCTGAATTATTATTCAATTATTAAATTATAGTTCCATATAGTTACAAATTGCAAAACTGCTAAAAGTGGCCGTTTTAAGCAATAATGCAATATTGACGTAATTGATCTTTGAATTTATTATACTTCTTATTTTTGTGTCAATAACAAATTTTTAAATATAAAATAAAATATTAAACTAATTATAAAATATTACCATGCAGATTACATTGACATTAAGTTTAGATTAGATTCAAATATAAGTGTAATGGAAGAAAATCGAGATTTAACAGGAATTGAAGTTATGAGATTTTATATTTACTATGGCATAATACAATGAGACTGATTTTGCCATAAAACACTTTATAAAAAATTACCTATAAAATTTAAATTTGTTATAGCTAATAAATTAATATCCTAAGGGCCTTTTGATTTATTTATCCTATAATCACTAGCGTGATGATAATTAAGTATACCATTTTCTTCGTTCGAGCGTGTTTCCTAGTTGCAGCTTACATTTAGAGCCCAAGGTAAGCTTTTAATCATGGTCCTGACTTGGTGATTATTACAATGGTAATTACGAATGTATGTAATCACTATAGTATTACGTGGTCTCATTGACTCAGAAAAAGATTTATTTTCATTTCTTGCCAATAGTTGGCGCGAAGTCACCATACCTGGTTGTTCGGTGACGAAACTATTGTATATATTTATGTATATAATTATTTAATTTTAATAAATGAACAATTTCAGTTTTATAATAATACAACTTGATACAATACAAGCACAGAATACTAAATTACTAGGGTACGTAGTAATTAATAGTATATTACCCGTGCATGGGTATGTTGCAATCTAATTATTTACTCCCAGTTCAATATCCTTTAATCATATAGTTAACAACAGAATTATCTATGAAAAGGACAGTTTATTTACCTTACCACGTATCATATTAACATCATAAATAAAAAAAATTGCCATCTGTGATTATTCGGCGCTCTTTAAGTTACGTTCAAATTGAGAGCAAGCTTCATATAAAGAACCACTACTTTGAAAGTACTTAAGACCATTTTTATTTTCATTATTAAGATGCCTTTTATAACACATTTATTTAATAGTACTTGCCTTATATATTTTAAATTACGTAAAAGGAGTTTAAGGTTGGCGTAAAAGTCCAAGTCAACTCCACCAGTCAGTGTTCTTGACAGACGTTGAGGCCCTGGGAGGCATCGCAAAGGATTTCCATTTGAGTAGTGATTGGACGACACGGTAAGAAAACAATTTGCTTTATTTAATTTTCGAAAAAAAAAGTACAGTTTATATAGTAGTTACACTTTTTCAAAATATTAGATATTGCTTTTCTGAATAAAACTAATTTGTTTTAAAAATTTACAAAGTGAAGTAAACAAATAAAATTGTGCGCCGCTTATTATTTGTATGACATGGCGAAAAAATTATTACAACAAACGAAATCGGTCACTATCATGAAAAAAATATGCGTGAAAAGATTTTTTTTTTGGACGAATGCAAGCAAAGTTTTATCATTAATTCAACATCGTCTAACTTTGAGAACTCCAAGGGAATTTTACATTTCATTTATTTTCTCTTTATACCAACTTACTCAAATATTCTTAACAAAGTTTTTTCGAATTCTTTACTAGCACAGAAACTGTGTTTTGTTTTTATTACAGCATTATATTTAAAGTAAAGCCAAATCATAATCATATTTATAGATATTTGAATGTGTATATTGGCAATGCCGATATAGCACCGTATGTATATTATCTAAACTTATAATGATTATTAATTTAAATATGAGCCCCTATTTCGCGACAAAACGTAATGGGTAATGCAAAATGTCATGAGAAATCAAATAAAATCGGTTTGCTGCATTTGAATTTTGTATTATTTTATCACAATCTATCACTTTGGATTATTTCTTTTAACGCTGACGTTTAATAACGCCGGGAAATGCCTATCTTATACTAAAAACGTAATATTCAGATAAACATAAACAATTCATGGCATCTGGCGTTTACCTACAAAACTATTGTATAGTGGGCCACAAAGAAAAGTGTTACCTTACCTTTACGTTTACACCTTAGGTGGTAAACGTTTCATGCGGCCCCCTGTACCGCAACGCAATATTATAGCTACAGAAGTTGGAAAGTGCAGAACTGCGCAAGTTTTGTCTGTCTTTTGCAGGCGGTGACTGATATAAAGAGATTTGCGATATAAAGATTCTAGAAGAAATAATTATCCAATAATATAAGATCATTTCAAGCTATCTCAAAATCCGAGTGGATAATTTCATCAAAATCGATCTAGCGGCCGTGAAAGCGTTGAGACGTTCAGACAAACTTTGGTATAGGTACTTAAATAATATTAGTGTAATTAGTGTGGCACGATGGTCCACATATAAAAGTACCTACAACTTACCTACCCTTACATTTATTCACCTTAGGCCTTAGATGCTATACTTTTATGAAAGATTTATGTGGCACACTGTAAATCCAAATATAAAAATGCAAAAAGTTACAACTTGTCTAAGATAAGTTGTAACTTTTCCTTTATTCTTCACGTGATTACCTATGAAACCGAAAAAATAATATGAGCATTTGATTTAGCAATTCAAAAATAACCCGACCATTTCACTAACTTCACGCTAATGAAAATTGATAACTTTGATTCGAATTAAATTAAGCTCTGAATCCACTTTAATTTATAGTTTGTTTACTTAGTAATAGATGGTCGTAATTTGATTTGGAAAGTCACTTCTATTGTACAAATATCCGAGTATCGTATTTCAGCCTCGTTCCAAGTCTGGAGATCCTTGCCAAAAGATCCGAAAATTAGACAAGCTCTGAACTGGAGTTACGAACTATTTATTCAAGACTTACTATTATTATTTTTATGTATTCTTTAACTAGCATTATAACATTTTTTTTGTTGAAGTTCCTCCATGAGTATAATAATCCTTTCGCTTCTATTGGTACCTAGATAAATTGGTGGCCTAGAAAATAAATTCCAAACATTTTTAAAAGACTTTCATGCACACTTTTTGAAGAAGTCGTTTTTCAAAAAGTGTGCATAATCGATTGACCGAGCAACCCAGACAATATGATGATGATGAGTAGGTATAAGTCCAATTTTTTCCAGGAGATTTCCGCACGCCTAGTCAATGTTTCCGGGGACCCAAGGGCTGGTGCTTATTTTGGCCAAAGGCTAAGTTTAGCAGTACAAAGAGGTAATGCCGCCAGTCTTTTGGGTACTTCATCATGTGATGACAGTGACTTGGGCTCTATTTCTTACTTAAATTAAGAGTAGATTTAATTTTAGTTTTATTTTTGTCATAAGTTTATTTATTATAAATTATATATGTTTAACAATAAAGAATTTAAATAAGTCCAATTTAAAAAGAAATATATATCCATATCCATACTTCCATACTTATATTATAAATGCGAAAGTCTGTCTGTCTGTCTGTCACCTATACACGGCTAAACTGCTGGGCCGATTGTGATGAAATTGGGTAGGGATGTAGTTGACCTGAGGTCAAACATAGGCTACTTTTGGGCGCGATATAACCGAGTCCCACGCGGGGTGAAGCCGGGGGGAACAGCTAGTATATATATATATGTATATACGGTCGAATTGAGAAACCTCCTCCTTTATTTAAAGTCGGTTAAAAAGCAATGAGATCTCGGTCTATAAGCAAGCGAGGGCTATTGCTAGCTCCATTATAAAAGGGGCTTTGTATTATAAGAGACTGTAGTATCAGTATCAGGATAAAGTATCAATCGATATCGGATGTTTCATTTAGAAAATCTTCGTGCGCAAATCAGATATAAATGGTTTGAAAATATTGATATTTTCAACATCGTTAGGCTATGAAGGGTAAGGATGAAATTTTTTACGATTGGTATAGGTACAACTTGAAAAGACAAATAAGTGGAGGTAAACCAAGGCTTTTTGGAAAAGTGGCCAGACGTTGCCCACGTTGCCTTGAATAGAGATGAGTAGAGAAAGAAGGGAGTGGCACATCTTGTTTGTTTGTTCCCTTTGTTTGTGACTGAAAACTGGAATTTTTCTTATTAATTTACTGGCATGTTTGCCAAAACAGTATAAAAATAAGCAGTTCTGGTTAAGTACTTCGATCCATATCTGTTATTTTAGGTCCTATATTCGAACGATGAAAGTAATAGGCACGACCTACATTTGACATCAATATGAAGAGGATCATACCTACAGTGATAATCACACTTCAAATGAGATTTTCACAGCTTATTGCTCTATGATACCCGCCGGACACCTAGTATCGACGTTCAGAGGTTTAAAATTGCTTTAGCACTTTCGTTCATATACTACTTAGCCTGTAAGTTAGGTGAGACAAGTTATTACCTGAATAGATGAACAACTTGATACAGTGTTGGTAATTGCTTTTAAACTGAATGGAAAGCTTTCTATATTTTTTTTAAACAAGGTACATATTTTTTAAAGATGTTAGCGATACATTTGTATCATTTATCATAGGTACACATTAATAATATAAAGGGGAATAAAATTAAAACAAAAATAGTTTGTTAAATGTTGTATGATAATAGCTTACAAATTTAGAGCAGCACGGCCTACAACCAACGAAGCCATGTTCCTAGAAGCTTACAAATAATAATAATAATGCGTTGGCCATAAAAAATAAATTAGATTAAAGACATTCTAAAGAAGAAATTCACGATCGACAAGGAAACATTTTTTTTATGTCACAACAAAGTATGGAAGTAAACTTAACCCCTTTTTATACACGCATTCGACAAAGGAAACCATTGACAACTTCGTTACTAAGCTCCGTCTTTGCCCAAAGGGGCTAAACTCATATACATACTCGTAAACACCTACCAAATTATATTTAACCATAAATTTCCCCCAATTTCTTCTTCAAATATTTATTTTACGGGAGAGACGTTGAATTTGGTATTTTAAGCATACTTTTATTAAACTTTTTTCCATGTGAACAAGAATTTTCAATGTTGTTTTTTACATATTTTGCATTAGCTAGTGTCTACGAGGCCCCGTAAGTTCACGATAAAATTACCAAGACTTAGATTCAAGATTAGATTCAAGATGCTTTATTATATGTGATATACCCAACTTTTCTAGTATGTTTGGGAAAAATAATTAATATTCTGTCAAATATTTTTAAGGTGGTTCAGAAGAACTCTGACACCAGGGTGTGCATGGTCGATTGACCGTGTCACCTATACGTAATTATTATGATGGTAACCGAAGAATGTATTTAATATTTTATTGGTAATATCTTCTATTCATTTACTTCGCGTAAGTTATTCAGTATCACGAATTCAGTAATCAGTATTTTTGGTGTTTTATTCATAGTGTATAGATTAAATTACCTATATTTTTTACAGTAATTTCATACATATCAAACTAATAAAACAAAACGCCGACTCTATTATATATAGGTATAGTCGGGGGATACGATAAAGGAGAGCGAAGATGCTTAGTAATGACATGTAAATTATGTGTCTGGTATATAGACGCTAACCTGGTTATATATTTGTGTACCTATGTATATATCTCGAGTGAACTCGGCTTTATTTGTTCAAGCAAATCCTTGCTTTATTGTTCGAAACTTTCCGCTTGAACCATACTAGATGCGATTGCTTCTGAATCTCATGTTTGTCTTTTGTGTTTGTTTTAGCTTTAAATTTAACTAAAGGTTCAAAGTCCTTATATTTATCCTTTCACCTTTTAGAGTATATTTTGTTTCCATTTAAAGTAAAGAATCTCCTAAGCAATTTTAGGATGATTGGAGCTATACAAGCCATGGTTTCACAAAAATATATTTCACTTATTGTCATCAAAGATTCATGCCATAAACGTAGAACTCTACAAAAAAGGCTTAACTGGACACTATTATTCACCCTAATTGCTAGTAAGAAAATTGTATAGCAACCTTGACTAGTTTTTATCCGAGTTTGATTGTATATCATTCGAGATATAAAGTTTGAGATACACATGCACACATATAAGTTCTCATAAAAATATAAAGGTCTAAAGACAAAATAAAAAAAAATAAGTAAACATATTAAAATAGTTTATAAAAGTTATTTTCCTGCCTTATTTACAAGACATAACTCTATTACACGTTAACTCTATTTATTATTTAAGATGCCTTGGTTGGTAATTGAAAAGAAAAATTAACTTTATTTCACTATATTGAGATCGATGTACACGGCTGGGTTTTTAACGTGTCATAGTTTCGTATAATGTATTTCGTGTTTAATAGTTATCGATAAAGATATTGAACTTAGCGTTACTTTAATGCATTCTTATGTTTTGGAAACCAGGTATAGTAAGGAAATAAGAAAAAACAAACGTTTCTCGCCACTAACAGTTTTAATTTTATTTATTCATTTATTTCAGGTAACAAAATATTATTTTGGATTTTATAATAGATTTTTTTTTATTTAAGCCATATATGTCCACGAAGCCAACTACGAAAAGCGACTAATGGAAATAATGGGGCAGTTTTCTTAAAATTTTTCTCTAAATCACGAAGTTCATTAGTCAGTTCTAACTATTTTTCATGGCCAGTCTAAAGGTTTACTTATGGCCTTATATACGCATTTTGTAATAGTTTAAAAAGTAGAATGGCTTGAATTATTTAGTATTTAAGTAGAGTTCTTTTTCCTGTCGAATCAAAAGGGCTATACTCCGCTATATTAAAACATTACATAGTATAAAACAAAGTCGCTCCCCGCTGTCTGTTCTTATATACTTAAGTCTTTGAAACTACGATACGGATATATATGTGTTTTTTTTAAGATTGAGTGCTTCAAGAGAAAGGTTTTTATGTATATAATCCATAATTTTGCACCCGTGCGAAACCGGGGCATATCGCTAGTTAGAACATGGTTAGTAAAGTGCGCAAAACTCTTATATACGTTTTAGCAGCGTTTTATCATAACTTGAGTATTCATAGCAATTCAGAAAGCAAGCATGCAAATTAAATCGCATGAAAATGAAAATTGCTCTTAAACTTAATTCCCAAAACACCCCTTAGACTGGCGTCCAATTTGTAATAAAAACAATATAAAATTGAAACATAGTCTATTCCAATGTATTTAAGTAATTCCATTATCAGCTTTGCATTTTTAAAAACTTCTAGCTTTTGCCAGTGGCTTCGCCCGCGTGACCTTCCCTGGGGAACAGTGCTCTTCCCCAGGATGTGATGTCCCCTATGTCCTTCGCAATACTTCTAACTATGTGTATGCAAAATTTCAGAGAGGTTGGTTCAGTAGATTCTCAGTTATAAGTGTTGTAACTAACAATGCTTTCTTAATAGTTATATAAATAGATAGAAGAGAGATATTCTACTTTATATTTATTATAACATACAACCTGTTTATTCCGAAAATATTTTCAATCTCTCTCATCTTAGCACATAACACCGCTTCGCACGGTTGGTGGATCCGTTTATTTTCTTTATTCAATCCTCTTGTACATTAGATGCACAACAATAAGACAATTATTCAATTCGGTGAAGTATTTTGAAGGCCCGCGTCCTGCGTCTGCAATCTGCTTATGTTAGAATGATTTTTGAGATCATCCCAACTAATAAAATGCGAAAGTGAGTTTGTTTGTTACGCTTTCACGCCCTATCCTCTACCAAACTTCCTGAAATTTCGCATATACATGTTAGAAGGACTTAACTTTAATCCCGGAAAAAGACACTGTTCCCGTGAAGAAATTCACGCGAGAGAAGTTGTGGGCAAAAGCTAGTATACTTTATTTAGTACATACACACGACGGGCGCGTAAAACCGCGGGGCACAGCTAGTATATAATATCTAAATAGAACTTTTCGCCCCGTGTGCCGCCCATCCGTCGCGGCATGCCGATAGGCGGATGCAATATCCGCGAACCAACTTAGTTACCGCATCGATTCTGTTATAACGCGGTTACGTCACTAACGCAATTCCATATAAGGAGTCCTAATAGTACCTACTTTAAGTATGTTTATATCGATTTCATGATAATATTGTTGTTTTGAATTGAAGAAATTGATGAAGACGTGAAATTATTGCGAACATTGCGGTAAAAGATTCTAGGCTACACGTTGCTCGAGTGACATTTTACTTGCACCTAATACGGTGATCACGGGGCATCTGACTTGGGCCGTACGAAAGTTGGTGAACCTAATCACTATCACTACATGGTATAAAACAAAGTCGCTTTCTCTGTCCCTATGTCCCTTTGTATGCTTAATTCTTTAAATCAACGCAACGGATTTTGATGCGGTTTTTTTTAAATAGATAGAATGATTCAGGAGAAAAGTTTTATGCCCATGCAAAGCCGGGGCAGATCGCTAGTCTTCTATATAATAAAAATCAATTGAAGTCTGTTTGTCTGACTAAAATTTGCGAATGGCCAGGCCGATTCGGCTAATTTCGGTCATGCAGGTTCAGGCGGTACGGAGTTCGCCGGGTCAGCTAGTAAGAGGTATATAGAAAAATGATATGTTGTGGCCAGTTTAAACCTACTTGCACAGTTTTCTTTTATCGCTAACTTTATGGATTTTGAACACTCTCCGTGTAATGATTCTACTAACCCAAATGGTTTATTTCACCGTTTTAGACGGGTAGGTACTGAAATTTCTTTAGACCAATATGCAAATATGTAAATGTATTTTTATTGCTTTAATTGTTGTTTTTCTTTTGATAGTGAAAATGAACTAAAACCAGCAAAAACAGTTTCTAGGTGTCTGAAGTATCTGACCCATGGAGCGACCCAAGCTATCCGGTGTACGCTACAACCGGGACATTACTTATCGATTGATGATGAATTTCTACTCCCAACTTATGGCCTATATAAACACAAACTGAGTGGCAAAGATACTGATCATTAATAGGTACGTAGTAATTTACATATTGATTTATGGTTCGCATCTCATTTTCTTGTCACAGGCGTGATGTTGTTATTATCACGTGATTATCTGTTTTGATTGCAATTTCACAATTAACTGTGAGAGGATTATTTTTTATACAATTTCACAATTAACTATGTGATATGATTATCACTACATAGTATAAAACAAAGTCGCTATCTCTGTCCCTATATCCCTATGTATGCTTAAATCTTTAAAACTACGCAACGGATTTTGATGCGGTTTAATAAATAGATAGAGTGATTCAAGAGGAAGGTTCTTATGCCCATGCGAAGCCGGGGCGAGTCGCTAGTTTTTTATATGTCTAGTTAATACATATAAAAATCAGGTAGTCCATGTGTAGAGAGATTAAAAAAAATAGAGATATTTAAAGGGCGCCCAAGGAACGTTATAACGTACAGAAGACTATACTAGTACAAATCGTGACAAATTAGTACAAAAAAGTCATCGCAAATTATTTTTATCGCTAGATTAGGCTGTCTATAAAATCATAAAAAATAAAATAAACACAAGTAACTTTATTACTGTTCAGTCTCAAGAAAATAGTCTCAGTGTAAATAAAACGTATTTTCCTCCCTCGTTCACACGAGTTCAAGTTTTATTGAATGCACAAATTAAATAAGTCAAGTTAGAATGCCGTTGTAAACTTTAAAGCTCCTTATATAGAATACTTTGAAATACACTACAACTTGATAGAATTGCGGAAGAAGCAAACAACATAAATAATTATATTCTTCCTTATTGATAGATAATTGAAAAAAAAAACACTCAATTGGTTTTAAGAATTTTTATCTTTTCATTCTCAACCATGTGTCTACAGAATAAAATCTGAAATTCCTTTTAAATTGGATTACCTTGTGGTAGATAAATCAGGTGCCGTGATGGACGCTACTCTGAATTGTCCGAGAAGAACATTTATCAGAGCCAGCCTTGAGACACACGTTGGGATAAAGCAAGCATACGGTAAGGGAATTGTTTCTGATTCGCTGGAAATTTTATAATTTGAATATAATCTTATGT
The DNA here is from genome assembly GCA_947044815.1 of Apomyelois bistriatella. Lineage (NCBI taxonomy): Eukaryota > Metazoa > Arthropoda > Insecta > Lepidoptera > Pyralidae > Apomyelois > Apomyelois bistriatella. The sequence continues at coordinate 6,023,126 of OX345705.1, forward strand.
AACTAGCGATCTTCACTCCTGTTAACTTACATAAAAAATTAGATACATGCCGTATTATCGATTCACAGGGACGTATTATTTCACGCATAACACGTTTCAGCCAATGCTTATTCTTTTTATTTGCCCTACCGCCTTAGAAGGAGGGTTAGTAAGTAAATACTTATAGGTATTTGAGGGAGTTTAAATTCAATTGACAACAAAGATTGTAACTTTATTTTTAATGTGAGCAATAAAGATCACATAAATTAATTCCAGCTTAGAAATACTTTTTAACAGCCCAGACAAAGGTCTAGATGTAACTAGTTCATCTCACGCTTGTCTCATGGATCGAGGTCAAGTGCACATAAATGTGTCCACAAGACGGATCGTTCACACTACTTGTACCTATTTAACCTTTGACACGAAAGGAATCGACGGAGATAACTGATAGGTTTGGTATAGATAGATTAAATCTTTATTGTAATAATACGAAAATTTATACATGTATCTACAAATTCAAAATATGAAAACAAATTTGCCTACTGAATTGAATAAAAAACAAGGCGAACTTATAGCTATTGCAATTTTTCTAGCCATCTTCGGGGTCATTATTGCTTATGAACTAGTAATAAATAATTAGTTTGATCTAGTGTAAAGCACATTAAAAAACATTTACTGATATTAATAAAAAGACCCGTAATAAAAAAAAAAGTATACATTGTACTGTACTGCAATAGAAATTTCTTTAAAATACCTTTTAGTCAAAAGTTTTATTTACCTTTTATTGGGTAGAGATACGATTCGTTAGGTACCTTAAACTATTATTACATTTTGTAATTACTTTTAAGAAGCCAAACAGGCTTACGGTTCTCGTGGACAAAAACACTTTTTGTAGCTTATTGATAAACTCTTAGTATTGCAAAAACTAAAATCTGAAACTGATCACGTCCATATTTTAAGAATTTGATTTTCAATTTACATTTTGCATAACAATCATTTCAAGAAAAAAATTCCTTTATTTCGATAAATGGGACAACAATCTCAAAAATGAAAAGAAATAACGATTGTTAGAAATAGAAACAGTAGCCGATAATAGGCGTATCATGAACCAGATTTATTTGGGTCAAGAGTGAAGAATTAGGGTGACCACATATCGACTAGCCTTTGGTTTATTCCCCTAGAGCCTTGTACGTCGACCCTTGTAATTTATATTTTGTTTGCCAAATATATTTCCCTTGCAGTTAATTCTAACGCGTTACGTCACGTCTATTAGGTCTATACTTATTCAATCAAGTTCGGATTGGTCTGGTTTCCCTGTAAAGCGGGTAACGGAGGTTAGCACGGCAGTCGCTCTATCGTAATAATCAGTACCGAAGAATCGAGAACCATCTAGGCTCTGATGTTAAAACGTAAACTAAAAATGCAACTAACACATGCTCGGATGATGATGAATAAGTTTATTAAATCCACTGAACAAAGTCGATAGACGATATTCTTCCGCAAGACTTAGAAAGATTAAATTTCAGAATTCAATTTTGAATCTTCCAAAAATGATGATTAGATCTTGTCATCTAAACTTTTATTTTTACAACTATGTAAAACTACTTTATTTAAATAGGTATGAAATTCTAGGGACAGGCGTCTACTGACTGCACAAAATATTACCAGCATAGTGTAAGACAATAGTATAAGGACTCCTTTTAAATTGGGCCACTGTCTCGATCATAGAAATTAATACAAGGAATACAAATAAGATCTCACCAAAACCATCCAGAACTGTCATTACTTCAAAGTCTCTTGAGCCTTCTGGTTATTGGAAGTAGTTCACTGCACTGAGGCTATCAATGTACGATGTTCGACTGTAATAGAGTTAGAACAGAGATGACAACGTAAGTGAGTTAGGGTAACTTAAAGTAGAAGTTAAGTGAAGCGGTTAGTATATGTTTGATTAGATGTAGAGGTATCTATAATATCCATTTTACTATTTTTCATTGGACAATACACTAAAAATATATAGCCGATAACTGGGTAAGATGGTGTGACCATGCTTAATAGAAAACTATCACATCAAGAGTAGACGTTGAAGCAAACCTGCTGTGTATTCAATACATAAATATATCTTACCCTTATTTTCTAGAATTAAGATTCGATACAAAAAATAAGTACCTAAATGTTTGGCAGCCCAATCATCCACTTACAGCCCACTAACAGGTCCAAGCTAAATTTATTTACTTCTTACGTTAACCATTAGAGCCACCTTTTAGGAACGTTTTCTCGTCTAATTGGATACTTCGACACCAATCAAAACAGTAAACTTTGCTCTTAAGACTTCCTCGGGCGCTGCGTGATTAGACAGTATAAGCGGCACGTACGTTAAGTAGTGCATCGAATGCCCTGTACTCCTGATTTTTAAATCTGTGACTCTAAATTGGTATGTCTAATGTTTCATTCGACAAAACTGGTAAATCGAATGAAAATCGTTATTTTTATCAGTATTGAGTGAGTCTCGGATTTTAAAAATAGCAACCCTTTCCCTTTTAATGTAAAAATTTGAATTGTTAGTAATTACTAATGTTAGCTTTTAAAGCTATTGACGTTGCGTAGTACCGTTATAGTTATAGCTAATACCGATTAACGATGAACTTTAGAAGCAATAGCATATAATAAATAGGTATACTTGTGTAGAATTTTACAAATTTAATGATTGTAGCGTAGTGGTAATATTTTTTTCCTAAAACAAACAATTAACAGAAAAAAAGTTACAAAAATTGATCTTACCCGCTGATCCCTTAGACTTTCTGTAAAATTAGAAGCTTAAAGAATAATTATATCTGAAGTTTCATCGTCGGATCGGAACTTTTGTCAATTTTTAAGGAATCAAAATTTATTTCATTTAGTGGCTTTTCCTTTTCTTCATAAGAGCCGTTGTAAATGAAATAATAGTCGGAATTTTATATTTTACATAATGGATGATAGAAACATCTTAACGAACATTATTGGTATACGCTACAGTAGGTGCGACCACGGGTTTACAATGACCATTTTGAACCTATGCATTTCTGGATTTCTATCTCATTTATTTTCTTGTTTCATCCTTTTTAGACACAACGTAGTCGGGTAATAGTCTTTTTAACTTAATTTTTATTTTATATAGAGATTGTTAATCCGTTCATGTTATAACTAGCTGTAGCTGTAGTCTATGAGGTTGTTAATTACATACACAATTTTTCAAATATGTATGGTAGTAATCTCCAGAATTAAAATCGTTTAAACAAGCTTATCAGCATGCAGCATCCTTGTACTATTGTTTTACATATGTTATTTTGTGAACATGAATTTAGTTTATTCTTCCACTTTATTACATAGTATAGATTATGACATTTTAAGCATATTTCGTGTCCCATTTTCATTCTTAATGTGCCTAAGGCAGCCTTACCTGTTTTTCGGTGCCTCTGCTGAATAACAGATGAGGCTAATCGAGACGGATTTCCCTTGAGGGTAAAGATCAAATAGCAGTCTCTCATAAAATCCAGAAAAGCCATACCTATCACAATAGGTACCTTAGAACAATAAGAAATAGGTAACAGTTAAGTATGACTCCGCGTCGAAAATGGCGTGCAAGACCTTCGCCCAGGCAGGTACACAAAAAATATACCTACTCGTAAATGCATTTGAAAAACAGTGTTATGTTTTTCAAATGGCGCAATCAGGTAAAATTAATTCCTTCGCAGCCATTCTGCATACCGCCAGTTACATTAAATAAAATTAAATACCTTGATCCAAAAATGCTCGGCATCCGAAACATTGCGTGGCAAAGTAGAAAATAACGGTAAAAAGTAGGTTGCGAAATGGTTGCGAAACAAGAAAAATAATTTCGGGATACTTTAATTTGAAACGCAATAAAATCTGTTTCCGTGCGTACGAAAATGTGGAAATATGATATTTCCAAAAGAAAAAGGTCAATTATAAGATGTAATTGTGTTCTTTGTTCCAGAATATAAAATTTTGTTGATGCTTTTAATTTTCATGAATTCGTACTGGCATAAATAAAGCTGAAACTTATAATCTGTAGGTAGATCAAAAAGCGAATAATTTTAACCTGAATAATACACACCTAAAGATAAACAAACATGTTAACAAAACATCTCTCGAAATCAAGTATCAAGGTAAGAAATGACCGTCCACTTACTTACGGCTAAATTATTAGGATTTCATTCAAAATTTATTGTCCTTTTTTTATTTCTTTACAGCGTCTGCCTTCACGCATTTTCAGCTTGTGAAACTCATTTGAATTCAGCAATATAAGTATAATTTTACCATTAAAAATTGGTTAACGTAGGTAAGTAATATTTTGTAAATTATAATGATGCTTATTAATACAATAGTTAAGCTGAAAATACATAATTTGTGTAAAGAAATTTCTCGACATAGTTGTTAGATACTATATAGAACAAGATAAAGCATTACTGAACTTTTAAGATATTCCACGATGAAAATTAATTGAGAAAAATGTTTCCTTTCTGATCAGAGAAAGTGTGTCACTCTCGTTCTTGTCGTATACCTTAAGAAATTTTGTTACAGAATTATTTGCTCTTTAACTTATATGATACTTTAAAAATACATATTTTCAGAATCACACACAACAATATACCTCAAGAATTAAATTATTATTTAACTTAAGTTCACGACCTCATTCAATAAAATTTCATTAAGTAGTAATAAATGTGTTTTATCTTAAACAGTTCAGGAGTTTAGGTGTAAAAAGGATAATAATAAACAGACTAAAATACTTTCACATTTTATATTAGTAGAATCCATTGAGGAAGTTTATTACATGTTTTAAATAAGTACGATAATAAATATTAATAAAATGTTCTTACAATATATTTTGTATAAATGACAAGCCACCTGTTTCCATTCACATGTAGATTGTTAAAGTCAAAGGGATAAGCTGACAACCTGAATAGGTGACAGGCTGGAATTAGTAAGTATTTCTGCGAAATTTCATGACATAATGGAAATACCAAATCGTATCGAGCATCGTCTCAACGTGACGCTCGTTGTATTTATTTGTACATTTGGGAAAAATAAAAAATGTTATAACTACTTATAACATATTGAGTCCTGGTGGCTGACCACCATCTTTTAAAAAAATGCAAGAATGACCGAGTAAGGGAGATGTCGCTTTACATCATTTATTGCGCTGTCTCGCTATCACTCTAAGCCACCTGCCCTGTACAAAGTGTCTGTCTCTATGCATCTTCGGAGGCCTGCGAATAGCCATATTGGTACTTATTGTGTTCTTTCAGTTGAATAAAACATTTGCTTTAAATTGTTAAAATGTTAACCTGTAGCTATGATATCTAGAAATAATATAATCACAGGTAGGTTTATGTTTTTATGTATAAAGTAGCAAAAAAAAATACCATCAGCCGAGTACCTACTAGTGATTTTAGAGCACATAGTGATCGCTCGGGACGACACAGACGAAATGAGGCTCATTTCTTTAAAAAAAGGGTCTTGTTTCTTTTTGGATTTATTTTAAATCGTTTAGTTGTCTTGTTATACAATTTTTATGAAATAACTTTAAATGCAATATTTCTTACAAAATCCCTTAATAATGGAACTATTTGGTTTTGGTATACGTACCAAAAACAAATATCCATACTAATATTATAAATGCGAAAGTCTGTCTGTCTGTCTATCTGTCTGTCTGTCTGTCTGTCACCTCTTCACGGCTAAACTGCTGGACCGATTGTGATGAAATTTGGTAGGGATGTAGTTAAAGACCTGAGGTGAAACATAGGCTACTTTTGGGCGCGATATAACCGAGTCCCACGCGGAGCGAAGCCGCGGGGAACAGCTAGTAAGTTATAAATTACATGCAATAATAGGTACCTACCCTGAAAAATTGAGCTATATGATAAGAAGTAAAAAATAAATCTCAAAAATCCTTACATTACCCAGTCTCCACACGATATTTGTACAAACAGTGTCTTGAATAATAATGACGCATTGAGATGCGACTCATGGAGCTGATAATTTGATCTGTATAAGGACCGCTAAATAGTAAATACAATGTGACTACCTTCCTAAGTACTTTAATAAAGTCTGAGGCAGTCAACAAGTAGTACGTAGTAATAAAGTCTGCTCTTTGTACCATGTTGTTAAGTCCTTCAGATACTGGAGGGAGCACCACCTCCCATGGCTCTAACAACCTCTCAGTTATACGAGCCGAATATCGGGAGAGTGCGCTGTACTTGCATTTCGCATCACTTTCCAGTCGCACCTGCTTGATCTCCCTACAAGTTCTCTATAGTGTCGCCTATCTATACTGGAGGGAGCAGTAAAACTCGCGTAACATAACGTGGCCCTCAGTCACCGTTTGGGTGCTAAGGCAAAAGATAAATAGCTAACATGTTAGCAATTGCCTACGACTCAAAGAGAGGTAAGCACACAAGCATAAGAACCAAAAGCAACCACGTTTTAGAGATAATTTGTGAGAAATCACGAAACATGCATAAAAAGTATAATCCATGACATCACAATTCGGGCGTTACATTAGGATTTGCTCCATAAACCCTGCGATCGGTCTCCTTTGACTCATTTGTTCCGAGTAATCGGTCTTTTCCATACTAAATGGGTAATGCTTTTTTAGAAAATACTCATACTATCAAAAAGGGTGGGATTATATGTCTTCTAAATGTTCGCCATCAATTGGCAACTACATATTACGAAAATACTATAATAATTCAAGTACATTAATGTGCCATGTGTAAATGCTGTAAGGAAGCCTAAATAAATAAATATTGTTTTATTTTATCTAAAACTATGCTAATATTATAAATATGAATGAAAAATATATATCGCTATTACGCTTTCACGGCTAAACTGCTGGACCGATTTTACATAATTTACGGATATTGATAATGACCGGGGGTCAAACATAGGCTTTCTTCTTCTTACTTTCGAACACGATATAACCCAGTCCACGAGGGCGGAACCGCGGGAAACAACTAGTATAATATATTTATCTATGCAGGTGGACAAAATTATTTGAAGTTCAGCAGTCATCAACAATTACGGTGCTGCCCAGGCCCACCAATTTTTGTTGTTTTGGGGTCAAACAAAGGCTACTTTTTGGCAATATATAGCCGCGCGAAATAAAAATTATTAACAAAAAATTTGTGGGCCCGGGAAATACCGTAGCAATGTCTACAGCTCGGGATCCAACTAGAAAAGCGCTGTAATAAGAGAGAGATACTTGTCTACAACATTTTACCTAATAATATTCTTGTTTTACTATAATTTTAAAGAACAAAGCAGCAGGGACATCTATATCGTAATTCCATTATCTATTTTCATAACATTGCAACTAATAAATGTAGATTCAACTTCAGCTCTAGTTACCTTTGTGCTAAAACAACGCCCGTGGCGTGATCCGTTCCGCAATATCTATTTTCTTAATTACCTTGTGGGCTAGAAATTTAAAGCATTTTCTTCGTTATCAGAAAAACAGAGGAATATGGGTCAGCTGTAAAAACGCCAGGTTTATAAGATGGAAATACTTATAGTTTTATTTTTAACATTTACCTACTTTTTCACTTTCTGTCAAACCTTTGCATTTAAATATCTTTTTATTTCCCTGCATGAAACACCAATGGATATTGACATCTGACACCAGTTGGACATATGATATCGCCTCTTACGCCACCAACGGTAAGATAAGGTGCTCAATTTTGCACATAGCAACCTTAAGTCTAATAATATTCAACAATAAATACCACTTCGCCTGTTCAACTTAATCCTAGTTGCGAAAGTAATAAGATGGCACTTGGGTGCAAATAGGGCGGTATCTCGCCGATTTATTGGAAAAACTTTGCCAATGATTCCTTAATTTCCGCTGAAAAAGACTTTCTATCTGTATAATGAGAAAGGTAAGTTACTAACTTATCGTATTTAAGATTTTTATTTGTTATTTTTTGTTTATATTGCATAAATTGTCAAGCGATACCTTGATTGGGGCTTTTTACCAGTTTTTACCAGTATACCAAGGCCAACATGTTCTGACCAATAACATCGTATGGCTAACTGTTCAAAAGGAATTTGCAATTTCGTCCCGAGCTTCTAATTCTATGATATTCAGCAAAAAAACTGCAAGTTCATCTCGTATTTTGTATGTATGCGGTAGTCAACTACAAGTAACTTTAGTATTTTCTTGTGAAACAGAATATGATTTTGTTTGCCCTCAAATACAAGTATTTCCTGAACCAAAGTCAATTATTGAGTAAGAGAATGTGAAATAATATCGATACCTACATATTGTTTAATTTCAATGCAAAAACCTTAAAAAAGAACTTAATCGAGTTTCATCCATTTAACAATCGAATACTGCTGACATTCGGGAGAGTATTTAAAACATGATTAACTAAAACTCCCTTATTAAAAAGACAGTAGGTACCAATTGTCCGATGACTTAACAGTACATAAATAATAATTAATGAGCTGACTGATTTGCCTTATGATAAAGTAACAGGATTTTTATTTTCCGTGACTGGCTTTAGTATGTACAAACATAAACATGATTTCTTTTGTTGGTGACATCGTGATCATCAATCAAAAACCTTAGTCTGCCTCCTTTGAAAAATTCATCTTTATTGGGAAAAAACGAGGAAATTAATAAAACAAAACATCAATCCATCATATTTTCGGGTACCCGAACGTGACTCAATTACGACAGTGACGTGTACCAGGGCAGGGTCTGAAGAGAGGTCCTTGCGGTGACTGGATCTGTCGAGAGACTCTCGGTGTCAATAACGTGCTCAATCCAGTCAAGAACGGGAATGACCTAAAACTCGAAGTCGTTGAAACATTACAAGGGTCTTTTTAAGACAAGATGCTCTTTAGAATTTGCTTTTAAGTTTTTTTGGATCTTTGTCATATTAAAATATGATGATCTATTTGTTTATATTTTCTTTTAACTGTATAAGTTTTTGTATTAAATCGAAAATGAACTTTTATACTAACGACGCTTTTGTCTGTTCAATCGTGTAAAAAGTTACATAACAAAATTTGTGTATAATGTAGTAAATAAAAAAAAAAAATATTCATTTCACCTAAAACATGGAACACAACACGACGCAGTGTCCTGTGTCGTGAGTGATAGTCGTCATAGATTTAAAAAAAATCTGATTTCCACACTCTGGCTGAGGTTTGACCTTTAAAGCCTTCAAGATATTTGTCTAAGTAGGTAGTAAACGATTTTACCTTGAGGATCGAATATAATTATATCCTGTGAATGACTATTAAATTACAATAATAAACATCTTTAAAATATTCAAATTACAAATTATAATAATAGCCACCAAAAATAATTGGGTTATTTAAAATCCTTAAACAAAATTAGAAAATCCCTACGGCTATAAAAGTCGACTATGTCGCAAAAGCGCTCAGCTGAAGAAAATTTTTAACGTTATGTAAATTTGGTTACCGAACCGAAAACATGAAGGCGGTGGAGGGTTTGGTTGATCAATTCTCCATGGGTGCACACAAAAATAATAACAAATTCAATTATAAGATCTTTTATAGGTACCTACCTATCACCTGTCTACACCTGTTCACCTGTCTTAAATCTTACGTAATTTAATTTGGAACAATCATATCTGCAAAAGTAATATATGCTGATGCTTAAAATATGCTGATACGCGGGAGAGCGTTGAATAGATGTATGATTTAATAACACGCGTCACAGCACTTGTATTCTACTGGTATTCCTATCTTGATTTCATTTGTGCTTTTAAAGGCATGTCAAGCTGTTAGTTTAACTGCTGTGGCTAGAGGTTGATAATATGACAGTGTTGGCCAATACACTAAATATCATGCTCCTATGTATTATCCGATCGGGTTATGGAGGTACTCGTATTGAGGGTTATGGAGGTCCAACGGCAGTCGGCAGGCTTGTAATAAATTGTAAAAAAATACCGCCAAATTTAGAAATATGATTATAAAGCGCACGTTCGGCTCTGAAGCGTAAGTTGAGGATGTAACTGAGAAACACGCTTGGATGATGATGAGTCTGTGGTGTAGAGATACGTAAATATCCTTAGGTTATATCCATTGTTAGCATGAACTATATATACTACTGTACGTAAGTCAACGCAGATCATTAAACAACCAACCAACGAAATCAGACGTGTTTCCTTTCTAACCATCCACTCTGCAAGTCACAGTCACAGGTTAACAGTGACTTTTTCAAAATGCTCGGTAAAACATAATCATTCAATTAATTTGAGCTGTCAGGAAAACTGGCTGCTATTTTCCCCAGCACTATAAGTATCCGGCAGGGAAATGCAATATGATAATTTTGGTATTTAAAAAAAAATATAGTTTTATTTGAATACATATGTATGTTTTTAAATATTATTTTAACAAAATTTTGAAGTAGTTAGTTGTACTTAGTTATAAGTCTGTCTTTACTCTCACCTTGTTATTAACAAGTCAAAAGTAATTTTTTATAAAAAAGAAACTTATTTTTACTTGTTTTTACAGAAGATACAAAATCCAGTGGTATGGCCCAAAACTCTACCGGCAATAAAGTACGTATTCCGCCCCGGTCAAGACCGTGGCGTGACACTTGTCGTAAAATCTAGATACAACTACATACTTACGTCGTTACATACTTACGTCGTTCTGGCACTTCGGGCATCTAACCTAGTCTCTAGTAAGAACTGTTCAATATAATTCTTAACACTATGCTTGTTTGTATTATATTTACATAACTAAAACCAAATTTATTTATTGTTTTTAGTATTTAATTCCTACAATCTGAGGTAACTATTAGGTAGGTAAATTAGGTATGATATTCATGGAAACTACTTAACAATCATAAGTTTTTCATCTTACTTAGTAAAACTTTATGGGGGTAAATTAAAAATATACTTGATATCTGAGTAATCTAACTGAAAACTGAAACGTCTGTTTGTTTCTAACCCCAACGGCTATTTTATGAAGCAGTTCATTTTGAAAGCCAGTTAAGCAAACATTTCCGCTAGATTTTGAAATCTGAACACCATTATTAACTAGAAGCCCCAGCAATAAGGGGTGTGCTAAAAGCTGAAATTTCTCAACGCCTCTATTTCATTCGGCCCACGACCCTACTCTACCGTCAGTGCAAGCGGATCGCTCTAAGAGGCGGCCGTGCGTACGACCCGGGTCATTGCGTGGAACTTCGAAATTCAAAAGTGGAACGGAATATTTGACGAGTGAATTTGTGATGTGTTCTTGTGAGTTTTGAACAAATCATCTAAGCACTTGAGTTTCCAGGAAATTTTGGTAAGTTCTAAGTTGTTTATGTACAATTATGAATGTTGTTTTCCATAATATACTAGGCGTATCACATGTGCTGTCTAAAGTTATTATAACTTATTAAACTAAATTAAGAACTGTTTCTACCTGATGTGTTTGTTTAAATAATTACATATTTAAAAAATAAACAGTAGACGTTTCAATATATACACACAAGTTAACGTCCAACCAAGAAAGTTTATAAACATATTTTATTCACAATTTCAAAATTTTATACTTTTGTTTTTAGTCCTAATGATTTTAGAGTTAAAGGTTATATAAGACGATATTGCAGATAGGAATCATCTTGACTCCTGTGAAATCAGTCTCGTTATCGGTGACCCCGGCATTGAGCGCCATATTTGCTCAATTTGTCAATACGAAATAATGAGAGTACAAAATAATCACTTCGTCTTGAACCTACATTGATTTGCAATGCAGCGCTTCTTTTTTATACAAGCGCTTTCCCGGTTGCATCCTCAGTTGGTTGCTTCAGAGAGAAATGACCACTTTCCAAAAATTTTTCTACTCTATTTCGCCCGCTCTTAGGCCTTCTTGTCTACGCCGCGACATCAAGCCAGCACTTTTTGGGTTTGCCTCTTATAATTTAGCTCTAGAATTATCGGATGTAAGAAAATTCATATCAAAGATTGGATCTTTCCTTGGAGTCCGAGCTACTTATCAGCCTTTAATTAAAGTTATTACCTTACTTACGTTAAGCAAATCACCTAACCTAGAATGCAATTAATTTCTTGTGTATAAGATATAGAGCTATTAAACAATAAACTTTGTAGCTATAGATTTTTGAGATTGTATTTCATATTTGGTTGTATGTCTGTGTTTTCATTATTCTGTAATATGACCATATCAGTGTGAATTATTTTATTATTCCATTGTTAGAACTAATATGAAAATTAACGCTTTATTTTTGCATTAGTACAGTTAAAAGGTATTTTTACGATTGACTTTTACACGCGTTTTTCGGAAATTTCACTGGTAACCAAACTGCGATAGGTACCATTTATTACGTTTAAATAAATTAAAATTTTATTTAAGTATTTATTTTAAGAAGGAAACAATAACACCTTAACAGCTTACATGCCAATGCAGTGTTATGCGTATTACTAGGTTAAATAAATTGGATAATCATGAATTACTCAATAGTTTTAAGATTTTTATTTTACATTGTTACTAACACTGACTATGGATGGACTCTGTCCGAAATAAATATTTATTTAGGTTATATCTCCCAAAAATTCAATAAGTACAGAGATTCACAGAAAAGTAGGCCTAAAGGGGTCGGGGTAGAGAAGATACAGGAGTCGTTTGTCCGACCAGTGCCCCTAGTATGAGTTTTTCTTAACGCAGACGCTAGCGACTGCGTTAGGATTTTGTATGGAATTTCTTAGTTGCCAGGTTTGCCATACTAAATCGCTAACGCAATCGCTAGCGTCTGCGTTAAGAAAAACTTATACTAGGAGCACAGGGGTTTTAGCCAAAGTCACAAACGCAAAATGTTAATGAGATACGACAAGAACAAAATGTATGGGATTAACATAAGATTGACCACGTGATTTACCGCAGCTTATGTCAATCCCATACATTTTGATCTTTTCGACATTCGTTAGCGTTTTGAAATTGTCACTTGGCTACGGGTGCTTATTATTTACCAAAGCTGCAGAAAACCAAGCAGAATGTCAAATTGTGTTACAAAAAATAATTTTATAAAGATTACACACCTTAGCATAGCAATATTGATCATGAAATTGGAAGGATTATTACACGCTATATACTCTTTATCTTATCTTGTATCCTACAAACTTGTATTAAATCGCACTAGGCTAGCTCTATCTGTGTTATTGACCTTGATCTTGATTATTATAAATACCGCAAATAGCCAATTGCTGAATGTCTAAGAAATCTCAGATCACAGAAATGATAGTAAGTACTAACGTAGCCGCCTTATTATTCACAACCGACAATAAAACAGGCAATTATTCAAGTTCTCGAAACGTCTCAATCTTGACAAGTCGAGAGCGGAACACAGCCTCAAGCAGTACAAAATTCTTGTAACTGAATCTCCTTTATTGCGCTTACAACCTACAACATATCAGAGGGATTTAGAAGCATATTTTGTGATAAAAGTCTTATCTTGCCCAAGTCGAGATATTTTTATCCATAGACTTTGTAACTTTCCTAGCAAGACCGATTTGAAGTTGATGTCTGCTACTGAGGTAATAAGTTTTTGGTGAGAAGGTTTTTTTCATCATTTAAGTAGGATTCGTAACTTAAGCTCGCTGCGTAAAAGAAAAACTTTTTAATTCTTGTTTAAGATATTGGTATAAAAAGGTTTACTATTACTGTTTACTATTTCTTTCTGTTTAAGATATTGATTTCATTTCGCTACCAACCTTTCTACTTTTGGCAAATTAACCCATCATAAAAATTCGTAGGAGGTCGTTAATGTTGAAGTATATGACCAAGTAGAAAATTTTTCGGGAGTAGATATCTACGTTGTTTCTGCAAATTATGAGCTATATATATAGGATCTTTACTTGATTTTCTTTAAACGGGGTATACAGTCTGGGGCAAAAAATGACCTCTGTGCCGAACCTCCCGCAACGACCGAAGGGTCAGGTTTATCTGCTCCCGATTATACATAGCTCGTTATGGAATTGAGGTCCACGAACTAACCCATGCAGCGTTGGACATCCACCTCACACCAACACTTAAACTCTTAACTAGTTGTTAGTCCTACTGCCAAACTTTTATGATTGAAGAGAAATCTCAGGAACATTTAACTATAATATACCATCCATCATTGTTATACGAGTATGGTCACGTAGTACGCGACTTGAAAAAGATTTGACCTTTCGAGTTTATATGACACCTACGCTATTTAGTTGAGGTACGATATAAATTAATAAGTATATGCTCGTGTCTTGGTCTGTTATTTCTTTACTAGCGACTCGCTCCGGCTTCGCACGGGTACAATATAATATATAAAAACCTTCTTCTTAAATCACTATCTATGAAAAAAACTGCATCAAAATCCGTTGCGTAGTTTTAAAGATTTAAGAATACATATAGGGACAGACAGCGGAAAGCGACTTTGTTTATGTAAAATTTAACTTAATATTATAATTATGTTAAGTGAAGACTTAAAATATCTAATTCCGAGGATATAGGTACTTAATAATTTTAAATGTGTGTACTCGTAGGTAGTTTTTAATTTCATCACTTCATAGTAACACAATTTCCAAGAAGCATAGAAATATACTTATTGGAAATAGTAAATAAACAAGTTGATAATAATAAAAGGAAACACAATTAAAATTTCCTATGAAGTGAAATTCAAATAAAACGTAATAATATGACTGCAAGTCATAAATTACGGAGTTACACGTCTAATAAAATAGACAATGAATTGAGACGACTGTAACAGAGGATTCTGAACATACAACATCAATTTAACGACTGCTTGTTTAATGGAGACTTCAATAAAGAAGTCCTTATTAGAACAAGATGTAATTAATACGAGTATTACAATAGTTCAATACAAGACAGTGACTACCAAATCTGAAAAAAACAACTTACAAGATTAAACGCTTAAGAATAAAATCGAATAAGTACGTACTTTGCTTTTTTTTAATTAATTCTGAACAAAAAAGATCATAATGAAAAAATCATCCTAAAACCACGAAGGTAAGTCTGGATGCATTGCGATCTGAGCGTGTTAAAAATCGGGTTTATTTACTTCGATAAATTAAAAAAATATATAAATAAGAAGTGATTATAATAATTAAGTTAACATTTAGGATAATCAAGTTAAGAAAACCATGGTGCGCTTTTTATAAAGCTTCTATGGCTGACTGAACTTGACTCATGCAAAACTGAGCATTTACTGAAGAAAATACTTACACCAATTTAAGATTTTTCGCATTCCTTTCCAGTGTCCTACCTTTAAAAGTGTTTGATGTTTTTTTCATGAACAAATAAACTCCACAAAATGATTGATGGATCGAACAAACAGTCTTCCGAAAATAACTTGCTCATTGCAGACAATCATGACGATCGATCGCTAAAACAACTCATAAATCTACTAAATATTTAAATTAACAACATCTAAAATTTTAAATTTGATAAAGGATAGGTAGTTATTAGAAAATTTGGCAAAGATAGTTTTATTACAATATAAAATAGAATATCAGTAGAAGTTTCACTCGTGCAGAATAGGGTCAAATTATAACACACGTTTACATGACATTCTATTAAATATATTATTTGAAAATATTTCATTTTATTTCAAGTATCAAGGGATGATTTTAACAAGATATGATATCTCTTTATTTGTTGAAGGAATATTTTTTTGATTCAACTTTATGTGTAGAGTATTATTTGTCTATAGGCGGATTTAATGCAAAAAGCCGACCAACCGTTGACTGTAATAATCTTTTTCTGAAATTTAATTATATAAGGAAAGGGTTATGATTTTTCTATGAATAAAATAAATAAATAATGTCTGCCTTGAAAGGCATAAAGTGGGCACATTCATATTTATGTTAAAAACTGTTAGTCATATATTCATATCGTAGCTGTAGAAGGGGAAATGGCACGCCTACGTAATTAGGCCTATAAAAACAGCCCTGTTTGTGTTCCCCGAATTTACCTGGAAATCCCTCCCGACCTTGCCATAATATCCATAATGGCGTCCCTAATTTGATAACCAATGTTTTGATAACAACCATATTGTTAACATAACCATAAAATCAAAGTAGCACCATTATCGAAGATCCTTGATACCTTTTTCACATGTTGATGTAACGCGCGCGTCCAGGCAACGACCTCTATGACTTTGTTCTAGACGAGATGTTCCACTCTCCACTCAGGATAATTGGAAATACGTAATAACTTTATGCTATAACGTATCTCCAATTATCCTTTATGAAATAATAATTAAATTGTGGATGTTTAGCAAACATTGTTTGTGCCTTTAAATATTATAAGACAATGTCAACCTATAAAATATAAGTTTATACCTATGGTTCCTTTATTTAAGAATAACAACTAACTATTTGTCCCTATGCTTTCCGTCTTTGTTGAAGTCTCCCTTCTCTTCCAGCAGGTGTCGTAATATACGACTAGTGCCAGATTTCACCAACAATTCATTCCCAATAAGTCGTGTAAAAAAGGTCAACGTCAGTTATATCAATAATGTTATATAAATAATACCAAATCTTATAAATTCCTATAGTAGTACAAACAAGGAAAAACTATTAAGACATCGCGAATCTAGGTTTCAATTTAAATCATTCACCAGAATATATGAAATAAAGTACTTAAATGGTAAAAAAAAAACAGCAAGTGCTGTCCATCACGTTAAATAAAAAATATAGGTTATTGTCCTACCAAACAGCACACATTTTTCTATCTTAAACGGATACCTGGTTGTTTGAAATATTAATAAGATAGCCGGTAATATGGGGAAAAGGGGATCAAAGTATTTTGCGAGAGAACCTTTCTGAAAGAGAAAGTTTATGAATCCAGTGTTTTGGATTTTGTTTACCCTTAAAACTAATAGTACCTAACCACAAGATTATTTTTGCACGGAAGGTATTTTTTATTTCTAAAACCTAATATAAATAATATTTAATTAATCCAGCGATAAGATACATATATGCTTACATTTTTATATAAGTAATTATAAAACCATAGATTAAATATAGTAAACCTTTATCTTTACTAAGCACAAAGCTTTACTTAATTATAGGTATAGTAGGTATGTGTGGTAGGTATGTATCTATGTACACACCACGGGCGAGTAAAACCACGGAAATATCTAATAGGTAGGTAGGTACTAAATATGTTGCCCTATTCTTGGGGAAAGTAGGAAGATAGGCTATAATACTACAAACATATCCAACGGGGTAAAAGCTCGGGTATTAACTAGTTTATGATAAACGATTTATTGTACGTGCAAATAAATAATTACAAATCTTACCTCACGATGTTTTAGAACAAAACAATAACAAACAACAGTGCGAGATGTGGCGGGGAATTTTTGACGTATGCTTAGTATAATGCATATAGGTTTTGTAATAGGGTTGAATTTTTTGTATTTTTTTTCTGATTATGATTAGGCCCAAGTATTGTACATATACTTGTTCTATTATACTAAATATAATAAATGGCTGCTAGAATACATAATATTAATTAGTTAGATAAGGTAAAAAAAAATCTTTGTATTGACTATTACAGACAGTAGGTATATAATCTTCTTTCTGATTATAAAACTGGGGTTAACATAATATTTACGTATGCTTATTAAATCATTAATTGATAAAATGTGGTACGCCATCTCGACAGATAGGTAAAACACCAAGTTTAGTGTAGAACTCATCAAAATCAAGTAGTGCTTGTTACCAGTAAAACTATATACAACTTGTTTTAAGCTAAATTAACTCTTTTATCTACTGTAAGCAACATTAGAGATAGAATCTCAGTGCGTCATAAAAATAGTAATAGAGGGTCACAACTCACAAGTATAAAATAAGATGTGCAGAAGCATAACTTCTGAGTGACTGGTCTCTGGTGCGCCTGCTGAACTATAAAAGGTCATATGGGGAGACGAAAAGCAATTGTGCGGGATATTCGCCGGCCGGGTGGATCGATGACACTTGTATATCTAATACTTGGGTGGCAACTTTTCTAGCGGGCCTGGACTTACAAAATCATTGGTTTTGGTGTAAATAATAAGTTTTTATGCTGTGTTTTCTTTATTTTGTAACTCAAGCTCGTTAAGTGGGGCACTTCCCGTCATCGGCGATTCAATAAAGTTCCTTATTGAAATAACCACACCTTACCTTCCCTATAATACAGTGTCTTTATTGGTGCACGTACTTTAAAGTTATGATCCTTTTAATATTTATATACTTAGTAGCTTTCGAACCTTTGTTCTTGCTCAAGAATAGTATTTTTCTTCGTTACCTTATTCCACTTTCATGTGAGATTGGCATAATAGTAGTTAGTAGTGTAAGTACTTCGTTCTACTACTACTGGAATAAAATTAAAAAAACCCAACCTGGAGCAGGCTGCCATTTCCTAATTCTATGATATCAATCTAAATTCTTTGTATAGCCTTTTTTTCTTCTCCGTTTAAGCGTTTTTAGTAGTCGCATCTTCAGCTTACGCTTCAGAGCCCAAGGTACGTTTTAAGTCAGGGTCCTGATTTGGCGATACTGGTTATCATAATGGAGCGACTTCCGTCTGAACACTGTATCCCTTTTTACAGGGAAACCAACAAAGATCAAAAGAAGTAAGATCCGGGTGTGTAAGTCACTACTGTCAAGATTTTTCAGGCTGCCTAATAGCATCTGACATATTTTAACGACAGTCATCTAGCAATGACAGCCGGGACCAATGGCTTAACGTGCCATCCAAAGAACAAAGGACCTGAAGAAAGATATGGTATCTACTAGTGGCGCTAGACGCGCGCTGTCGTTACAAACACGCACGCTAGGCTAACGAGCTTCTGAAATAGGTTTGTTAAGCCTTTTATGCTCATAATATGAGAAGCAAGAAATATATTATATTTCTTGCTTCTTATATCATTGCTTGCTTGACACATTCTGGAGTCTTCTCTATGACAACCGAAATGTTTGTTATCTTAGCCCTGTCTTAATTGGCCTGCTCTGACTCATATTGATAACTTTATGTCTGCGGTCACACTTGTGATATAAAAATTACAATAGGTACCTATAATAACTTGTTTCTAGGCCCTTCAATCCTACTAATATTATAAATGCGAAAGTCTGTCTGTCTGTCTGTCACCTCTTCACGGCTAAACGGCTGGACCGATTGTGATGAAATTTAGTAGGGATGTAGTTAATGACCTGAGGTCAAACATAGGCTACTTTTGGGCGAGATATAACAGAGTCCCACGCGGGGCGGAGCCGCGGGGAACAGCTAGTAAAATATAATTATACAAAAACTTACACCATAATGCCTCAAATTAGATCTAATAAAAAAAAACTTATTTCACTGCAAGTAAGTTTTTGATATATTTTTTGTCTTGTTTCTCTCTCTCTCTCTCTTTCTCTCATATCTCATCTCTATCTTAACGCTTTCTCGGCTGGTTGATTGCTATATTTCTTGATTCTCGTCACAATTCACAACGCAATAGTAGTTTCTCACTAGTGACATAATTTATATCTTTTTTAGATAGTCCCGGGTCGCGGATGTTATCTGACATTCTTATCATAAAATTATAGTATCGTTAATATTTTAGCCTCCTCTCCTCACCTCATTGGTCCAGTGGATGAGCGTAGGCCCTGCTTGCCTGTTTTTTCTACTACACTTCGCCCTATCTTTGGCAGTGAGACTATTAGCACACATATCCTTTACTGCATCATCGTGCCAGCACTATTGAGGCATGTTCCTTCTACCCGGCTCTGCCGGGGGCGGCATGGCCAGAATTTTTTTACCAACGTAACTTGCGGTTTCCGTAAAACGTGACTGTACTATGGTAGGCGATTCCCCTGAAGTTTTTCCACTATGTTACTAACATAAAGGCTGCCCCCAATGTGGGAGACTTTTATACGGTCTTTTCGTGATATCAATTTCTTGCTTATATTACCGCTCAAGCACGAACTACGCGCTACGCCTCACTAACGTATAAGAGGACGGGCCTTATATGACAAAGATCAATTTATCTTACAGCACATTTGAAACAATAGAAAGCACAGTTATTTACACCGATTTTCTGATATTGGCTGCCTTATGTAATATAACACAAAAAAGTAGTAATTTGCTAAAGTAAGTACCTATGTATTGAAATGGATTATGTAATGAAATAGTTCAGTAACCTTTCAGGCATGGTCGATGATTGACGACCAATAACTATTGTTGCAAACGCACTATGACTAGCCAATAACCTACTACACAATCGCTCTAAATGATGAACCATTCACACCAAAACTCCAGAAATGAGTGGCTGGACTGATTATAGAAAACTGGTGCAACTGTGTTAAGTATTAAAAACGTGCAGAAATCCCAATCCCGTGCTCCAAAAAGAAAACAGAGTACAACTGAAATAAATAAAAACTGAAAATGTGGTAAGAGGTGGTACAATCTATTTTATTATTTTTAAGTGTTAGCGAGAATACCATGGTGTGCAGTTTAAATAATTTACGTCTTAATACATCAATTACAAAATGTACTTTCCAAAACATCAAGTAGAGTTTAACAAAAACCAAAGTCTTAATCAAGTGGATTAAGGACGTACCTACGAACTCGACTTGTTCTATATAACATAACCCTAAAAGTAACAATATACTTAGTACTGAACTTACCAGTCATGGTTTCATCGTATTCATCAAATAACGATGAGTGATGGGTTTATTAGCTTGACTTTATGCTACTTACTATGTTTAGCTTTGTATAGAAAACCCAGTATCGAATTATTAACGCTACCTATTTCATTGATTCAACTAGGTACTCGTAGTAATACCTTTAAAAGGTTAGCTAGAAAAACTTTTATTAGTTATAAATCGCCGTTTTTGTACTATTGTTTGATTTGTACTGTTGACGATCCTATCTACATCTTTATTTTTCTTCATCGGTCCGATGAGGACACGATCCTCATCAGTGAGGGACCACATTATATGTTTCCAAGTTATGCGATCATCAGCACTATGCTTCCCCAGTTGCTCTTTTCACTCTGTCCGCCCAATACTGAGTAGGCAATCAGGCCTACGGCCCACCTGATGGAAAGTGGTTACCGTACCCCCTGGCTTTCCTTAAATTTTGCCCAAAATTATATTTTTTTACATGCAATGCATAATAGACCATGGTAGTCCGTGGTGTCTACGATACGTATGATAATATAACCTCTTTTTAGTCAGGAGTTAAAAAAAATATAACTCACCAGACTCGCCCAGACATTCCCAACCAATCATACGACAGAATAATCATAGCCATTTTGTCTCAAAAACATATCAATCACCATATGATAAACAAGATACTAAAATAGCCTATTCGTATTATGTTGATCATTTTATTGCACAATTGACGGACAAATAAAACACGATGAGATGATATTGGCATTGAAGACGGGAATAAAGCACCTTTGAAAGTATATTTTATTTCGTTCTTTATTTCCAATACAAAAATTATAAACTTTCTTAGTACAAGGACACTAATTAATTTTATAGAGATTTCTTCCTTAAGTCCCGCGATCAATAGGAACTAAAAAAGGCAGATAGCCTATGATTGATGTTTAAATGTTGTAAATATATAATTTTTACTTTTTTGCTTCGATCACAATAGTCTTACGGGAACAGTACTAACTAAAGCAGTAGAATGCTGATCACCGTACAAAGGACCTTATGACGATTAAGAATGCAAAAAACTAACGAAATCTACAAGAAAAACTTGAAAAGCGATCTAGTTTAAGAAAAAGAAACAGATTTAAATACGGGAAAAGGCGCGTTAGAAATAGGTATGCAAATATATTGAAGGCAAAGCGAATCCATTTTATAGGAATCTGTCCCAGCTCGTATCTCGCAACCTACATATTTAAAAATATAAATCTAAGGTAAAAATAGCATAGCACTTACCGTAGTAAATAGCAATTTCAACTAGTTAACTAGTTGCTACAGTGATCACTTTGCGTCCACGGAAGTTTTAACTGATAATAATTTTGCGAATTAATGTCTTGGGAATATTCTCTTTTGTGCTACTCAGTTTCATTAATAACTTGGTATATTTTTCTTGATTGGATTATATCTTATAACGATCCAATCTTAGATAAACAGACATATTATCAGGCTTCTCGTTAATGTTGCAGATATTTTGATTTTATTTTACCTATGCATTACTACAAACAAAACACGAATTGAAATAAATTATTTTATCATTTTGAGTATTACAAAATATAAGTGATACCTATGATATATAAAATAAACATATATATTGCTGCAAACTGGAATAAAGATGGACTAAGAAAGAGATGGAGACCCAGAAAGAGATGGACGGATGATTTGAGGGATTTTGATAAGGACTGGAGAGTAACATCACAGAATCGAGAGGAATGGAAAAAAAGGGAGGCTTTTGCCTAGCAGTGGCTAAATAGCTAGTTAAAAAAAATTGATCCACTGAACACGATGATGGTCCATACCCGTGGTCTAGTTTTATCTTTTGGAAAAAAATGTCTATGACTGAACACAATTATGAAAATTGCAGGCAGCTAATAAGCTGCCTGCAATTTATTAGTGTAATACACCTGAAAATCCAACCATCGTAGGAGTCATCAATATCATCATTCATTTCAATGTCATCATATTAATATGGCCATCCTCTTATTATCATAAGTTGAAGACGGCCTGAATGTATAGAAGTGCAGACCCAGGTTCATAATAGTTGCCCAATCGCTCACTATATAGGTATACCTATATAGTTGAAATTTGCAATCAATGACGGTAATAGCTATCTTACAAGTTTCTATGCGGAGTTTCCGTCTGCAAGGAGACATCTTCAAACTGCTAGGATACCGCAGATCCACTTTAGAATATAGTCTTAAGTACCGTAGTGCTATGACATTGCATCATTTTGGTCTGATTATGTTTTCTAGATTGCACGTAATCCTAATTTTAATGGAATTAGGTTTTCCATTTAACTTACTTTATCTCAATTTATCGTGTGGTAATTTTTATAAACTACATACTAATTAATATGCAGCCCCTGATTACACTTGGTCAAAGGTGGCCAACTCATTATATTGCTAGCACTGCCTCTTTGAATAGCATCCATATCCTTGGAATCAAATACCTACTATACAAAAAACAAATTTATAAAAATTAAATATTTTTACCAAAAGTTTAATTACTTATTATGTTGCATCCATGAATTTTTAACTGTTTGGCATTTTACCCTTTCGCTGACAAAAATCTCTCAGGGGAACACTCTCAGGGGAACCTACATTTTTCATTAAAACTTTTCATCTCGTTACAACTGAGTTGGCATTTAAGTGTACTTTTAAGTGGGTTCACTAGCTATTTTGTTATTCAATTACAGGTAACAAAATAAACGTCACACATTGATTGAAAACAAAGCTTACCTAAAATATAAATAACTTATTTCTTGCCTTTAGTATTCGTTTAATATATCACCTTTTTCATCATCATTCTAGAGTTTTTATAGTGTGACATTGAGCTACAGATAGCTTATCTTATTTTACTACCTCTCTTCTCTTTTGGATTTCGTAAGGCGTATTTTCTTGTGCTTCTTGTCTAACAGCTATTGAACTCACTTTTGAACAAGCAACAATATTTTTAGGACTGACGTCAGGCAATTAGGGAGTAAAAACGATAATTCATGGCCTGAGGAGGCCCTGTAGCTAAGGATGAGACTGGGAATAATGCTAAAACAGTATTGCTATAAATAGCCACAAAAGAAGATAAATAAAGAACCAAATTTTTTTTGCAATTTAGGAAAAAAAAAATTTTTGTTAATAAAATCCCAACTTCCTAACTAATCCCAACATTGACGATAAGCTTACAAAAAATAAAATAAAACTAAAATACACCTAAAATAAAATACTTAAATGTCTTATATTTGTTCTTGCGGCATAGCGCCAAGAACTCCGGCTGCATTCCCGCGCTGAATAGCGACCGCTATTCTCCGCGCGAAAAATGAGCCGGCTCTCTTGTCACCTGCGGCGTCGACAAACTAAGAAGATTAATTGAATATATAAATCTCGTGATTAGTTATGGTCATGCGGTCAAAGCAATAATATTCTAGAATGCCATGTTAATAATATTCACAAATACATTAGGAGTTCAATTATCACATTCAGATGTCATAATAGAGTTTGACATTTTTAAGTTACATCACACATATTACATAGTAAATCTTCAACATTTCACTTCCTGTTCAAATAAATAAGAACGTTAGCGCCATGTAACGTCATGTGACAGAGTCATTACAGATAAACCCCTCTGCGTAAATCAAGGTTCTTAAGTGTCAGTGTAACGTTCTCTTCAATTCTTTTATTTCAATCACCTGTCGTCTACAAAACATTTATTTCAAAAATCTTTATTCTACAAAATTCAAAGGCGGAGTTAATGGAAGGAACATTGTATAACAGTCAACGTGGGATTAAGCAGATATTTATCTTTATATAGGTATATTTACGGTTATCTTCACGTTGATCCTTTATGTAAGAATTATGCCAAAAACGAAAATAAATATATACTACTTTTTTCGAAACTATATAATACTTTACATATGTCAACTTTTAGGATGCCCAGCCCAATTGGAAAACATGAGCTTTCAATAAACTAAGAATGAAACCAATAGGAAGTGAGTTTTGGCCTACGATAATAACGATCTTCATTATAAGATTAAAATAAATATTTTATTTGGGTACACACTACGAATATCTAGATACGTAAGAATATCCTGAAACTCATAATACAGAACAATTGTAAAAAGGTCATATTCGAAACAGAAGGGAGCGGTGAGTCATATTTACTGGCATCATAAAGCGGGTAGGGCTTATAGGTACTAAAACCATGCTCCCTTAGTGTGGCACACTGTGACCATACGAAGAAATTGTTTTGTCGAAACATGCTTATGTCCGTGATATCAATCAGCTCCTATAAAAGCGTATAAGCGTATATGGCGCTAAGTAAACCACTAAGCGGCCCGCATCCAACTTCTTTCTGCGAGCTTAATAAGAACCTTCCGTCCACCGCCGAAGCATCTTGAAGGTGAATGTCCCACGCTGCATTTACTAAGCATATGTGATTATAAATAGGGTTGCTATACGTACTAAAAGTTATATAGATATTTCTATATCTAGAATTTTAATCCCCCTAGTTTACGATAACTTTTATGTATAAAGGCAAAATGTGGAAAAAAAAGCAGAGAAGCGGACCTCGGTACATCACTTCTCGTCTTAAATAACCTTTGTAGCGAAAAAATCACAGTACACGCCCTTAAAAAGGAGAGATTTCATGAAAAATAAATCCAGCGATTTATTATTCAAGTCTTCAGAACCCGTCTATATTAGAACAATATTGACATAAGCCCGAAGCTTTCCTGTACATTCGATTCATTGTTAGATGATATTTTGTGAATTCTTGGTTACATTGAATGACACTCGATCTTTTTCTATAATTTCGCAAGAGTTCAATTAAATTGCCAAATATTGCCTAATAAGATTTCGGTTTCATTCTTTAACACTAAATAATAAATGAATGAATTAATGAATTTATTTTTTTTCAAGTAACTAGGACTCACATTTTGTTAGTAGTGCTTATAAACTATGTTAGTAAAAAACTATAGAAATAATTTACAAAGGCCATTCCTGCACCATCCCCCCTAATATAGTGCAACAATGGTTAACGTACAGGCAGTCTAGCCTGTTTGTTAACATTTTCAGAATGCTATTGTCACTCTTCCGCACTCTGCGCACCAGGGACGCGCACCGTTTCCGCATTGTTGCGTAGAAACAATCAACTTGCGCTTCTGCAAACATCCCTGATGCACTACAGAAACGGGGTAGCCGCATAAGCATCCTGAACGCATTATTATATTGGATTCGGAGAGCGTTGTAAGCCTTTTGAGTATATCTAGCCCATAAGCTGCACGTGTAAAACGACGTGCAAAAAGCTCTGAACAGCGTCAACTTTACTTCCCGCGAGCAGCGTGCAAACCTACGAGCCAGCATGTTCGCTCTTACTGACAACGCCCTCCGCTCCCTATCTATGTCTTCATCGTCCTTGAGGTCGGGAGTCAAAACATGACCAAGGTATTTAAATTAATGATTTTAAAAAACGTAGATATTAAATATTTCGTTCATAATGTTTACAAATTGCTTTGTTTTGGCTCCGAAAGCTCCTTAATTTTTGTTTTTATTTAGCTTGCTCTACCAATAAATAATGTCTGTAAATAACATTCATTTTGGCTATGTGAACCCTGACACAAACAGATAAATAGGAAATAGCTCTGTGTTTTGGTTTGTGTATATTTTACAAATCATCAAGATCATTTGTATAACTAAAATCTATGGTAGTACTCACTAGTCACAACATAACAGAAGAGATAAAGATTTATTTTTTCATCCCTTCTATTCGAAATGTTCAACTTTGCTGCCCCAAAAGAGGGAGCAAAGTAAGTCTTTTCCGATAGGGTTTTTAGCGGGCAATAATGAGTTTCAAATTTGGAACAAAACAATACGGTCATGCCGAGTGCACATATTATGACAAATAAAACACTGGCTGGTAAGAATAAACGCAATCATCGGATGATTTAGATGGTATTCTATACCATTAGAAGTCAAAGAAACATTTTGAAATAATTATCTCCTTACTCCTTACTCTACATACCTACGTAATTTTTTAGACTAGAGTAGGCAATCAATCAAGCATATATCCCACCTGATGAAAAGCTACCTTTTAAAGCCTGCAACATCAAAAATATGACGGTCTCATTGCCGACTCAAAAGCTATTTTTACAATTAAATTATATACTTATAATTTATATGCCTTTTTTCATCTTAAAGATTGCCATTTTTTTTCTCCTCAATACGAGGAGAAAAAAAATGGCAAAAACAGTCTATTTGGTATCCACAACATGGTATTACTTAGTGTAAAATTATATACTGTTTGTACGTCGGCGATTTTCGGTGTTTTATGCAAGTTTGTTATTCTGCGGTTGTGCTTACTTTTAGTTGCACGAAGAGCATACTTTATCTCAACAGAACTCACACGCTGTGAAATAATTATAACTTCACAAGCACATAACTTTCTGACTTATGAATAACAAATGTTCCACACAGTTTTGTGACTTTTATAATTGTGTATTTACTTTGTTACGCATTAATTGTAATACAATGAAAATTTTTACACAATTACTTATTGTGGGGAAAGCTGAGATTTCATTGTTTTATTTAAATTATTTTCTATTTATTGTTTTTACATCTAAATATTTGTAACTTGGGTTTTTGTATATCCTAAGAGTGGAAACACGACAAAAATTACATTAAGAAGGTTAATTTTACTGATTGCTGTCTAGGAGACAATGTTTTTAGCATCAAGACCGCCAATTGTAAATGTGTACTTCTGTACTTCTACTACAGTACGTATAAATCTACTTACACTCGGTCAAAACGGTTCTGCTTAAACCTTTGAAACCCTAAAATAAACCACTGCGTTTCTACTGTATAATACATATATAAGATGTTTTTATAAGTACTTATGAATCCTGTACAAGATATTATCATAAGTAAATCTCTAACTTAATTTGCCCATACATCAAAAAGGTCTATTAACTCCATGAAGGTTAGGTTCAATTAATAATTTGATTTACACATCAATCTCCGTCTGTGTAGTTATATGTTGCTAGAGCAACATATTTCAAGTGAACGATAAGATGATGACGATGACGAACTGAGGAAAATTAAGATGAGACAGACATTATTTTTAACAAAACGTCGTTCCACCAAAACCAACATTTTTTTTGTTTTTTTTTCCCCCCAAGAAAACTTTTTCAAACCCCTAAAACCACCCCGAAACACTGTCTCTCCCTAAAGGATAAAGATCAAATTTTAAATTTTATTCTTCAGCATGCAAGTAATTTATTCTAATTCATTGTCCTCATTCCACGGTATCTCATTGACCTAAAAGGTCAAAGTTTCTGAGAAGTATCTGGATGGTTGTTGAAAATTGAATAATAGTTGCAAATCATGGAATAAGATCATTTGTTCTTGTTCCTATTCTTAGACGACTAATTTGCCAAAATAAAGGTAATCCTATTATTATTGACGAAAATATCTTAACAGAATAATCCTTCAATTCTTATTTTTATTTCAGGCAACAACAAATACAGAATATATTTATTATATTATTTATATATATCTATACTAAAATTAAAAACGGGAAAGATTTGTATTTTGTGTGTGTTTGTAATGAATAAACTCAAAAACTACTGTGTCGATTTCAAAAAATCATTGGGACATAGGCTATTAGTATATAATATACAGTATAGGTAGACTACTAGTATGAATTAAAAATATGATAACTAAAACTAAGATAACGAAATAGTATCGGCGACGTGTAGCAGTATTTCGCCATAATTTAATCTGTCATTATCCCAGCTGCAAGAAGTCTACTTCGACAGACTAGTAAAAACTGCTTGAATCCTGCGTTTTCATCCTATTATTTACAACACATCTTAATAATGTGTATACGTAGAAAAATGAAATGTGTTTAGCAAGGAAACAGAACATACATATTTCAATTTTCGGCCTTTTATCTTTTTTTAGCCAAAGGTTTGACGTATGGTTCCGTCATGTGTGGAGTATATGTATTCATAGCCTTTTGATTATTATGGATTGCCACGGTTCACACCTTTGAATTTTTGATGGAGACCTTTTGCCAACATACTTACTTATGTTTTGTGTATTCCACTTTATATTACTAAGTCCATAAATCTCTCGCCATGCTGAATTTCAGATCCCGTAATAATAAAAAATACATCGGGATAAACACATAAATCTTTATTTCGATAACAGACCAAACCGAAAAATATCTCTTTGCGAGACAATAACAAAAATATGCCTCTCTTTTCCCGAATGAGAAAGAATCAAAGTATTAATTTATATATCTTACTTACTTTTAACAAAGAGTTTGGTTTTTTTGTTTGTTTATAAATAAACATTATTGCTGTTCGTAGTATACTAAGTATAGATAACGGTGAGGTTTTTTGTTTCTTGTACGAGACGTCTTTACCTAATGAAATCTTTCCCTGTCTAACATCCACTGCCGCGCGCCGCTGGCTGAAAAAGTCTAGTTGTTTATTAGTAGATAGTTCGCAACTTTCTAAGGAAAATAATCGATTCTGTATCACATCCATACTTCCATACTAATATTATAAATGCGAAAGTCTGTCTGTCTGTCTGTCACCTCTTCATGGCTAAACTGCTGGACCGATTGTGATGAAATTTGGTATGGATATAGTTATGAACTAGGAGTGAAACATAGCCTACTTTCTGACGTGATATAACCGAGGCGCACGAGAGCGGAGCCGCGGGCAACAGCTACTATTACATATAAGAGTACCAACGCCCTGGTGTCAAAGCTTCTAAATAACCGCGCGGGCCTAAGGTTTGCTTATATATATCGGGGTATCTGCCTTTCGAAACACGGAATCATTTTCCTTATCAGAAAACCAGATTATCTGGTGAACCCAGTGGAGTTTTTGAAAAAGGATATTTTGTATATGAACAATTCACACCAACAATGTCCTTACTAAACTGGAAATAACTCAAAAATGTATGCTTTCCGTGGGCCTTTAGCGAAAGACGTCATAGTGTTTAATCCCAACTAATATTATAAATGCGAAAGTAAGTGTGTATATTTGTTTGTTTGTTAGCGTGACATAACTTGATATATATAAAAATAAAATTGAATTAATAACTTGAAAAATCTAGTTGATCTGAAAGCGGATACTTATATATCTTGGAGAAGGTTATAGGCTAGTACACATACATAACTTAGTTGGTTGACTGGTACAAAAAGACTACGGCTTTATGTTGGCCTTTTTACATGTTTTTGTAATTAAGTTATATAAATAAATAACGGGCAAGTGAGACCACGGCGAACAGCTGGTAGTTAATAAATATATTAATATAGATACCTATATTATATTTATGATAGAAGTCAGGGTACAATACATTATTGTAGCATACTTAAGTCTTGTCGTCTTTAATTGCATTCCGCATAGTGTAATTGGTTTCAATCAATAGGGCTCAACTAATCTTAGAAATCTATAGATATTGTTATATGACATCTAAATGCAGTATTGAATGGGGGCATCGATAGTACGACATCATTGTAGCAATACACCGCAAACTATGTTATAATTATTATCTACCGCCAACAGGTTAATTACTATTTTTTTCTAAAGTCATCTCCATTCCATTGTATTAAGGTTTTTTTTAAATCCGTAGTTTTTGATTTTGCCTTGCAACAGGGACGGAAACAGCGAAATGTATCAGGGAGACAAAGTTCAATTTCGAACGCGTTCAAAATCTTCTTTTCCATAACCGATGTAAGTACAGTGAGCCTCAAAGAAAAATATACTGTATGCCCTTAAACATACACCTAAGGTGGTATTCTATGTGGCTCACTTTACCTTTTCGTTGTTCGCTCTCTAATACTCTCTAGTCTCTATCATCCCAGCGCTTTCTCATATGCATCTTCAGCTCATGCTGTAGAGTCCGAGCTATTTTATAGATTTTCTCTTATATTTTGACATGTTTCTGCACCTTACTTGTAAGGCCTGTTTTCATTTTACCTTCGAGTAACACAACTTCCGTACCGAAAGGGAGTTACCTAATTCCTTCGTGTTTCGTCAATGTTACATCGAAATTTTTATTAATTTTTATTAGCTTGAATTCAAACTTCTACATAAAACCTTTAGCGGTTAACCCTACCACTATTGACAAAACAGTCAGCAATTGGCCATCCAGCGAGGACATATCCGGCACATAAGTGTGGTCTACTTTATTAATTAGGAGCTCAATTTGGGTCGGAAATAAAGGCACGAACCACGCGTAAATCGAACACCCCGATATCCGGCCTCTAATGAGATTTTCACCAAATAGCGGCCCGTTAGATTTATCTTAACATGATTGAATTATAGCGTGAGGTTTATACTTTTGCGTGATGATTTCACCTGTTAAATTTATATGTTTTTAATATAATAATTGATCACTAAGAAAAGTAAAACCTTACACTTACATCGCACAGTAACAGCCATATAGACTTTCACATTTATAATATTACTACAGATATGGATGTATGTACATAAATAACTAGGATTATTATATATGACTTCAATATGTAGTAGATACCGACTCTTAGATACGTTAAGTCATGCGAACGGTAAATATTCTACCACGTCAATCGGCTTATGATGAACGGGCAAAATAGATTGCGATTTTGGGAATCGAGCCGAGCGCTTTTATTATTTCTCTTTAAATGTATTATATAATAATGCGAAAATAAAAAAATCATTTATATTGCGCAAAAATGTATTGCAACTTTTAATCAGCATTTTTATAGCAATAAGAAACTTTATGAGATAAGCAACTGAAAACCAATTTTGATGGTCCTGAAGGTCTTATATTTGATTGCCGAAGATAGATAAATTTAGATAAGAAAGTTGTAAATAAAGATTGCCCTAATGAGATGTCTTTGAACTACTCTATATTTTCATTTTTACACAAGTAGATTTGAATTTGGTACTTAGGTAACATATATATATTTTTATATATCCTATTATATTTTGGTATAGCATTATAAATAATAGCTAACGACGTTTCCAAATGTACTTATTAAAAACAATTTAATGTCTGCCCAGATTTCTTTTTCGTATTAATTATGAGTCCCTGTTTTTAACAAATTAATAATACCATGTACAATATACATAATTTACAATTCAATAAATTACTACAATAGGTAATTATCGTAAATTTTAATGAGTTATATACCCATATCTACGTAAAAGCTAAAAGCGGATTAAATTGTGCGTGCTTGTTTTCTCTTAGGCTGAATAACATTTGGCACATCAAAACTAGTAGCCAAGTGACAATTTCAAAACGCTAACGAATGTCGACAAGAACTAAATGTATGGGATTGACAACTTACGGTATATCACGTGGTCAATCCCATACATTTTGTTCTTGTCGTACCTCGTTAACGTTTTGCGATTGTGACTTTGGCTATTCATCGGCGCTACATTCTTACTATTAAATTATAACTGCAAATCAAAATATTGAGTAAGTATTTATTTATACAGGCTTTATTTAGACTTTTAAATGTATTAATAATTAAATATATAACTTTTTTGCTTAAAAATTGTTTAGATATCTAAAATATAATTAATTTATGAAAACACTAAACTGTATATAAATTAATACGCGGCACCGACGTCGTCGTCATTCAGCCGTTAGCGTCATCAGAACTAATCAACTCGCCAAAATCCATGAATATTTCAACGCTTTACTAGAATCGAAGAAGACAAGCACGTAAAAGACAGATACGACGTAAATTATAAAGATTGCGGATAAGAGAGATTATTAAGCCCATGGTCAGCTCTACAGCTTTTTCCTATCAGAAGTCCAGAGTTCATAGACGACGCGCCTTAATGTCATTACTGAATGCCAGAATGGTTGAACCCAAGTACGCTTAGGCAACCGTGGTTTCATAATAATAAAGCCCTCGAGATCGTTTTTGTTGTCATCAAGACGCATTACTTAGGACGAAAATATGTTGTCTAATATTTCCATTGTCGTCCATTGTCTCCCATAATTATTATTGTAATATACTTGTACGTTTTGTCATATTATTATGTTGATATATAAGCTGTCTTTTAGTGTCTAACAATATTGCAATCCAAAAAATAGTTGTAATAGAAATCATTTTTAATGTTGTTTTTTTTTTTTGTACGACATGATTTCCTTTCACCACGGCGTAATGGTCAACACTCTACTCTGTTGCTTTGGAGGTTCTGGGTTTAATCCCCAGGGCAAGTTAAAAAATGGATTTCATATTTATTTAAACTGCCTTCGAATACCACACAAGGATGGAAAATGTTACCACTTACGTATAATAGACCGAAATATCTATTTATCTATTATGGAATTTAAATGTAAGAATGTTTCCTTATTTTTCCAGCCTATTTTCGAAACAAAGTCATACTTTTTTAATTTCCGCTTGGTAAAATGAAAACAAAGCATGCGATACGAATATTATGCGGAACGTTATACTCGCAATATAACGCAATATACCTAGGTTATGTTCGTTTTTCCACTTTAGTTGGGTTGATTTACTAGCCTCTAGATTTAAACTCACTGAGCGGATAATGCATGTTTTATGATATAATTTTGTTTGGATATAATAAAGTATTTGTTCCAAAGTGCTGGGCCGATGATATATACTCGTAAAATGAGTAGTTGATCCAATGAACTGTCAGTACAGTAGTAAGTGTGAAGGTATAAACTCTACATAGGTGCCACCGAGCTACAGAAGGTAGATAGTAGATTTTTTGTAGTAAGTTTGTTTCTTAATTGTCCCACTGCTGGGCTAAGACCTCCCCTTTTTGTCTCAAGGAGAAAATAAAGAGAACAGTTTTGTAGTAATAATATTTCAACCTTTGATTAAAGATTTCAACCGCAACAAGTTTAATTCCGAATATAGGTGTCCCTCAAAGAAAATGTTCTGATGGAAGATATGAATCTTTTTTTTTAAACTGAATAAATATTAACTTGAACCAACATCTTGACGACTAAGCTAAGGTATCATTAGGTTGATGAAATGCTCCCGCCTAAAGACTTCATGAATATTGTATGACTTCGTAAGTAAAAAAATAAAGTAAGGATCGTAATGGTCCATCTAAGATATGAAAAGGCCTTTTCCAGTTAACACTACAACAAAATATTAGTGGCATTACATGGCACAGAAATATGGAAATGGCTACATAAAACATAAAATTTGTTTGGATAAGTGAAATTACTGAGATCATATTTTCTATCTTAAATTTATTGTTTGATACTTTAAATAAATCGTATGTGTGTAGGTGGAAAATTTTGGATTTAGATATGTAGAACAAAATATGTAGGATTTTAATAAATGAACGGAATATTTTTGCTAAGAAAATCCAAGTACTTTTCCAAGAGCCTATTAACTGCATTGTAAAGAAGTATGTGTACAGCAAAAGATGTTAATTAATTATACTAAAATAACTTTTTGTCTAGCTAAAAACAATGGCTAAAAAGTAATTCCATGAGTCAAATTTATTTCAGTTACAGTACTTACTTACTGTTTGTAAATTAGCCGTGTGATTTCCAATTATGGAATTCGTGGGGTACAATAAAAGGCGACTGTCGTAAAAAAGGTCCTAATTTATTTGTATACCTAATTTCCCTTCTTCCTACCTAAAGTTCTTCGCCAGACTTCCTAAGTGAAGTAGTTTTGTTTGGAAACCTTCTTGGGAATGCTTTTGTTGGTGGACTATAAGGTCCAAGGACTAAGAAAGGCGATCAGGCATAAAAATAATTCCTAAGCATTGCATTTAATTTAAAACCCCCTAGATTTGTTATAATTTTAAGTTCATGTTAATCAAAATTTGAGTAAACCAATCGGCTTTCACACTTTTTCATTGTTTATATATATAGATACATACATACTATATTTAGTAGTATGAAATATAGTATGTATCTATTTTAATATATATTGACAAGTATAAAAATAAAATATAATTTTGATATCTTGCGAGGTTAACAAAATGGATAAACAGTTATACTATCTATAAATAAATTGTGAAAGTACCTACTTACGTAATTTCTCCCACTGGTTGACCGATGGAGAACGCTCTTAGCATAACTCTACAAATTAATACTCCTCATAATAAGTAAAACAATTTTAAATCCAGACTAAATCATAGTAACATTCCTAAAATTTAATAACAAATATTAATTAAAGCATTGATAGATGAGAATTGAAATTATGTCTGGAATTTGTATTAAGTAAAATTATTTTATGGCATTTCGAATCAAACAATCTGAATAAATATTTTCAGACAGTCAAATGATTACTAATATACAGAAAAATATAATAGAAAATTTTAAAATTATTCCAATTCACAGTTACGATAAGTTTTATTTTTCTTTGAAGACATATTTATAGATTCAAGTGCTGGTTAATTAGCGGTAGCAGACTGCTGGTCGCTTTGAAACTAAAGATAAACTACTTTGGTAGACACTTAGTCTATTCTAGGTTTTTATATCAATTCGTATTAATGTTGTTTACATATGAAATCTATATGAAACAGTTTGTCGGTTTGTTTCTAAACATCACTAGATTCTTGGCTTTCTGCCAGGAATCATCATGGGATTGGTGATCCCTCAAAATAGGAGTAGATGTTACAGTGTTGTTGTGATCGTTTTGATATCGCGTGATCGCTTTGTATCAGGAATAGAATTCGTTGTTTAAATGTAGAGCTTCGAAGTCGGTTGAAAAGGGAATAATGTGTTATATGTCCTTAGTATATGTCATCGGAACAATGTTTAAAGTAAAGTTTTATTTATTTTATACTAGCTGTTCCCCGCGGCTCCGCCCCGCGAGGGACTCGGTTATATCGCGCCCAAAAGTAGCCTATGTTTGACCTCAGGTCATTAACTACATCCCTACCAAATTTCATCACAATTGGTCCAGCCGTTTGGCCGTGAAGAGGTGACAGACAGACCGACAGACAGACAGACAGACAGACAGACTTTCGCATTTATAATATTAGTATGGATGCAAAAATATTTATTTGTATTGATGAAATAATATGACAACCAAGTATAAAGTTTGAGATTACAATAAAAATAATAACTAATATTTAACATAATTCAAAAAAGGACCCTGTGGTATTGTACCGAAGACGCTGACAGCATTTCCATATACAAATTATACAGCACAATAGTTGAACTTAATTCTGAAAGCATTGTCTAACAGTCAACCTTTGAAACTCAAATTTAACAATAACAAATACAATGTAACTTAATTTTGTACCATAAATTAAACGTAATTACTCAAGCTTTGTTTTAATCTGCACAGTTTTCATGAAAATGGGAAAGGCAATAATAATTCAGAAAACAGAGCGGGAAAAGCAGCGCCTGCAACAGGTTGCCTTACGTAGTAGCTTGAGGCTAACGAAAGTGAAATAAACTTTGCTTTCAGAGATTGAAGAAAAATAAGGACAGTAAAGATATGTAGGTGCAATATTTTAATTTCTTTCGAAGACACACAAATTACCAGATAATTATAAGTAAAGTACAGAATCAATAATGTAGTGGCCGATCTTGTTTTGCAACACCACAGAATATATAACCATATTCTGTTAATTTATGACTGAGCGGTGTACGATCGTACAATTCTGAACATTTTTCACTATTCGAAATGAAAATTCCATGTTTGATCCAAATAGAGAATATCAGGCATAATTAACAAAACGTTCTTTAATTGAGTTTTAACTCTAAAGTGAAGCATAACATATTTCCAAAATTTCATCTCTACTAACATTACATCAAAGTATAATCCAATTAATCGCCATTTCACGTCTCATGTTTACCTATCTATTAGCTTCATAAGTATGTGACGACAGCACTCTTATCAGACCTCGTTAATGCAGCTATTAATATTTATGGAGTATAACAGACTAACCTGTAAGCCCATTGGGATCTAGCAGCAAACCGCTATACTATCCTATCATACAACCGTATACAAAGAAAAAAAACTTACGGCAGTCGGAGACTGCCACGGTAAAGCTATTGCGTAGCATTTTTATCACTTTATGCAACAAGTACGAACGCTCGGCCGAGCTGCATGATAAACAGAGTGGGGGTGTTTGGTTTAATTTTCGTTACAGAATTTCTTGCATCGGTCGTTGTGCTCAATATATAGCTTAAAAACATAAAGCAAAAAAGCAGTTGTTACTGTGGATTTTATTGTACATGCATGAACCCTCAAAGTTTGCATAGTGTATTTATTTCCCGTAGTTCTACTAACTACGGAGCACTCGGCAAGACTCTATCCCATGTAGTAAACAAATGCTCATTTTACCGTTTTCCTGGTGGAATGAAGAAGGTTCACGATTACACCTGCCGCTGTAGGCTGGTTAGGAATTACATTTTGTGATTTGATCCATGTAGGACGAATGAAATACGCAATGATGATAGATTGTACTGATGGGTACAATCTTATCATCATTGAATGGGTTGACCGACTTGTGCTGCTGAAGTCATTACAAGTATTTTACCATACATTAATATACCTATGACATGGAAACATAAAGCGATCAAAAATTTAAACATGTAAATTTAAAATGTTTGTGACGTTTGCAAAAACTGTAATATATAATAGCACAATTCTTGCAGGTTAGATTTAAATTTAAAAAAAGTTCCTAGAACAGGACAAATGGGATCTCTGCCAACATTAGTCTCAGGTGTATTCTTAGTGGTGAACTTTTAACAAGCAATTGGTTTAGAAACATTGGACGACCATCAGTCAAAGTTTAATTTACGGCAATAATCCGGTCAAGGTTTTTAATGTATCAAATCCGATGTGTGAACTCCCAAATCTGGGAAATTAATTGATTCCTTATATTTTTCAAAACTGCGAAATACTTCCATTTTCCATAACCAAACTTTTTACGATCGCCTGAAAATAGAATGAGGTGACAGAGTATTTTGCTCGCTTTCAAGTTTTGTTTATTTTTACTTTATAATAATAAAGGTGGCTAAATACTGGTGGAAAATAAAAATAGAGTAAAGAAGACATAAAATTTGGATCGTTGTGATTGACACTAGTTTCCATAGATTTAGAATTACATCTTATGCTGGCACTCGATGTCATTCTCAATCAAGCGGCTGCGAT
This sequence comes from Apomyelois bistriatella, assembly GCA_947044815.1. Lineage (NCBI taxonomy): Eukaryota > Metazoa > Arthropoda > Insecta > Lepidoptera > Pyralidae > Apomyelois > Apomyelois bistriatella. Next base: position 6,060,934 of record OX345705.1, read on the forward strand.
CATCGCAATGCGGGTGAGGACACAGGCTAACGCTAGTGGGTTATAAAAGATAATAATATTAAATGACAAAAGGTATCTCAACTCAACCCAGCACTATGTTAATATCGTGGCTAGAGTTGTAACGTCCTCATTGTATATTCATGAGGTCTTAATGAACAAAGAACACTCTTCCGTTCCGGCTTAAGGTATAGGTACCTGGGTATATTAATCACGAATTAAATTTAATCCTCTAAAAATATTTAAACCTTTTTAAAGTCTGCTTTCGAAATATCTTCTCTAATTAGCATGAATAGTGGTGGTAGTGATGTTCATATGAAAATATCTATAAATTGCTTAAAATTTTGCTATGCTTTCCTAACTCATCGCCGCATGCCATATGGCGCTCAACAGCACTTCGTTCCATACTCTATGCAACATAGATTAAAAGTTTTGCAGGATCGGTACTTAGATGGAATAAATAAATAAAATATATTCCGCGAACAGCTCCTAAAGCTAAATACGTAAGTTTTGAACCTAAAAACAAAAAGTGCAGCATCTAGAAATTACAAATCAAGTAAAAATTTTCACAGTTAAAGTGAGTATTGCTTTCTCTCTGGATAAAAACCATAACTATAATATCAAAAAAGTTATATATTTACCCATTTTACACTATTCTGACTACATAGATTGAATATTCAATAATATAGTGACATGAGTAAGTATATTTCAGTTAATATTGAAAGATTGAATAATTAATATCAATTTTTAACACCAAACTTTTTACTGACTTATGCCATAGTTTGAAAATGAATTTTCTTTGTATCTTTTTGTTAAAGTACAAAAAAATATTATTGTACTAATTATTTTTCTACTGCTGCAAATAACCAACTATTTACTCCGTAGAGCAATACCAAAATCTTAAAAAACATAATTGATATGGGGTGATTATATTTTTAATATTTTTGACAAATTTTCTTGTTTATCAAAATTAGATAAATATAGATAAAGCATTTTTTCTGAAATTAAGATTTAAAAAAGGCAACTAGCAAAATATACTTAAACAATTCAAAAGATATAAATTTTGCGCACTGCAAATGAACAATTTGAGTGTACAAATCGAATTTCCTCGTAAAAAATCAAATATTTTCCGTTTCCTCACAAAATACTTGTACAAACCAGAGCAGATGCGACATGCGATCAACGCAACCGGCAGTAGATATGGCGTTCATATTTGATAGGAAAATTGAATCGATTTACATGAAGACGACTCGACAAATCATATCGTAATATTAAATAACGAATGATTCTCTGCTCGACGACCTAGATTTTTTTGTTGGTATATTATTTTAACCTCAAATATCACAAAGAAAAAAGTAATTATGTCTATGACTATTTGGAAACGTCTAACGACGTTAATGATCAACCTAAATAAAAAACTTTATTTTAAACAGTAACTAATAAGTTAATTTAAATAAAGTAAAAAAATATAAAAAAGGTTTTTTTATCGCGTTTCATTCAAAGCTCAGGTTATAGTTATATATTCAAAAATCTGTCAGCCAGTAAATAATTTAACTTCTTCGCCATAATCATTTAAATGTTAAAGTTGCATGAAGCACTGCAAAAAAAAACACTGGGCCACTTTGAATTCAGCTTCAAAACAGCCCGATTGGATATCTATGATTTTTAAAGGATAATAAAGTCAAAAATATTTATAAACCTACACCAGCCATTATTTTTTTATTTTAAAAAATGTACGTAATTGACCAATGTAGGTGCTGAATTTGCAAATAATAGGTAGCACTCTATCGACTGTCGCTGGAGGAATGAAGTATGTAGAACCCGGAAGGTCCCAAGAGCCGATTGGCAAGACGTGACACAGAACACGGAGATTTTCTTCGATCATTGAGCTATTGGTTATTAACTGCCATATTCTAAAGTCAAACCAATATACATATACTTAGTTTGAGGCGATATAATCCTTTAGCCCACTAAGTTCACTCATGTTTAGTGCGTGTATATAGATAATAGATTTACGTGGACAACGAATACAAGTAGCATTGGGTTATCTAATTGAACAAAAAGATGAATTTAAAGGAGGTGTGACTCGTCAGCCGTCTCGACACCAATGTGTGGTGCGTGATATAAATTGTTTACGTCCGGTAGACGGCCGGCGGCGGTGGCGGCGGTATTCATCCATTTTTTATTTTATTTAGTAAAATTTATCTCTCTCCCGGCACAGCTACTCGTATTTCCCGTTTGCATTTTACTATAACAGTTTGCTAAATACAATATTTAATTAATATCTTTCCATACTGTCTCCTTACTTATGCTAACTCTTATTGAATATTCTGTATTATACTATATTAGTAGACGCAGCGTAAGTAACTTTTAAAGTCGCAGAAAGACGCTGGATCTGAGTTGATGATCGACCCTGGGACTGTCCTATGGACGTCGTGTGATTAAAATAATAGGTATGCTGATACGTAAAATAATGTCACTATGCATACAACATCGCATCTTTCCTCAATAAGAAGTTCATGTCTGTCCCTTATGTCTGGTTACATTTATAAGTTGAACTAAACTTCAAGCGGTCTGTTACAAAGTAGTAAAAATTTATTAACTAAATAAATAACTCAATAATAGGCATAAACGTGCCATTAGTCGCATCCAAAAGAATCGAGACGCCAGATACCACGCAACGATTTGCATAATTTATTTTATCGATTTCATTAAGTATGTTTAATCAATATAGAGATGAAAACCTCGCGGCTCACTACAGAGAGTCAACCTCATCTCATATACTTAATCCACAAGCAACTTCGACATGTCACCGAACACAAGAAATTTCGCCATTTCCCCAATTCTCACTGACGTCGCAATTTGTCTATTTTTTGCTAACAAAGGGCCAAATCACATAGAAGCTGAATTTTGCCTTAGTTTTTTCCAACTTATTTTACTCATAAAAGCTGTTAGCGTCCGAGCATAATTTACGGACATTTGTCATTATCATCAAAACATTTGCACGCTGCAACAATAGCTAAATAGTCTTGTCCGTTATATTATTTTACCATCCATATTATAGGTACCAATATTTATTATTTATAGCAAATAAATTATTATTTAGATTTGAACAAATGTCAAAAAGACAAAATGAATTCTGAAATGATGTTAAATACGGTACATTGATGAGAATATTTTTCATGTTTCGAATATAACCCCTCAAGATTTGATATCCATACTTCCATACTAATATTATAAATGCGAAAGTCTGTATGTCTGTCTGTCTATCTGTCTGTCTGTCACCTCTTCACGGCTAAACTGCTGGACCGATTGTGATGAAATTTGGTAGGGATGTAGTTAATGACCTGAGGTCAAACATGGGTTACTTTTGGGCGCGATATAACTGAGTCCCACGCGGGGCGAAGCCGCGGGTAACAGCTAGTTTAAAAATAAAAATGCAACATGAAGAAAGTACAAACATTTAGCACGCAATAACATATAAAAAGCAAACTCGAAAGCTTATAACTTTTAAAATTGGCACGATAAAAATAAATATTGGAAAATGCAATGGAAAATTTGATTTATACCACATTTGTACACTCAGAAAGTCCAGGGCGAGTTATCTAATAACATCTCGAACTCTCGACGAGTCGTCGAACGAAACCGATTAGACTGTCGTCGTCGTGCCGAGGCCGGCCAGAGGGACACCGCTATATTCGTCACCGCCTTTATTTTTTTCTACATCACTTATTGATTAATTCGATATCGGCATCAGGAAACGCAAGTAATTTCAGAATGGGAAAAAATATAGATTTTATTATTACTTTGTTCTTTTCGGCACGTCAGTTTATCTTCTTATGCGTCATTATTTTACTTGTTAGAATGTGCTCGATTGTTTGACTTTTTAGCAAGAGTCGTATAATACGTTATTGTTTATAAATGTAAAATTCAAGATTTGCTTTTGTTGTTAAAATATACAGAAGATTTCTGTTTTTCCTAAAGGTTGACATTAAATCTGCAATTTGTAACAAATAACTTTGTTAGTCTCTTCTTCTTTAAGAGCTCAAAGCACTTTGAGCAACACGGCCTCCTTACTGGAAGTTGTGTTGTTCGAAGATCATACTAGAGAAATCACAAAATTCAAATACTTGATTCACTTTGTCCAGTCGATACCCCTCTTAGTATTATCGGTCTGTAAACATTACAACCGAGGTAGCGACTAATCAACGATTAATTAAACTCTGACATTATCTGTAGTGTTTTCTAATCTAACACTAGTGTTTGCTATTTTGAAGCGCTAGCAGTATAAAACACTACTTTATTTAACCTTCCAAGGATCGAGTAACAATAATATATATATTCCGATACTTTGCTATATCTTTTTGTAAAAATTCCAACCAAATCAGTCTTACATTAATCTGGGATAGAAAAACACTTACAAAAATCGATTCTGCTTGTGCCACTGGACAAAAAAGAAGATGCCATATATGCCCAGCATTGGGATGTAAAATAATAAATATATGTGAACAATCTCACTTGCCACTTAGTAGTGTAAAGTAGGTAGTCTATACTTGAAGCAACCATAGTAGATTCCCTACAAACTAATAATCAACAATACGACCTATATCGCGGCAAAAAAAGATGTGTGCAGATAATCCATATAAAAGATATTTTGCTTCACCTATAAATTCTGATATAGCAAGATATTATACATTGTACAAGACATTTGTAGCATACCTATACAAATGCATTCATAAGATTCTAATAAAAATATCGAATCAGGCTTCATAATCAACTTTTCCATTTCCCATGTGAGTTCGCAATCCATCCCGCCATTTTGCTACCCTCAAAAACATCCGTGGTATCAGCAAAATGAGTTAAATTGAGTCAAAGATATTTATATGACAGCAGAAATATATTTTACCTTTTCGAAAATGCTCGTCACAAATTGGGTATTCGTAAAATCATTCTCAATTTATATGAATATTTATTCGATTCTTAACAAATCATGCTAATCATTTCAAAGTATTTGAAGTCTTAGGATTGAGTATTGTTTTAATGAACGCAGGCTTTATTTAGTCCTATTAATACTTTCTTGGTAATATCTTTGCGCGTTTTAGGTTGCATCCTCAGCTGGTTATTTAATAGTCCAGCTCTTTAGAATCCTTGTTTTTGAGACGACTAGCTCGCATCACCTCCACTGCGACGTCGAACCAGCTTTTTCGGGCTTGCCTTTTACATTCTTGGTAATACCAGTACCATACAAAATGAAGACCTATATGAATATAATAAAAATATTTGTTTAGTATAGCACGGGTATCAAATACCTCGCAGTCTCTGTATTGATCAAAATAGATGCGTCGATGGAAATTTATAGCCGGAAAGCCATAACAATAAACATCATTTCAATGAATGTTTCATAATCATAAAATCGGAATATATATTTAGTACTGAATAAGGAAAATAAATTTTAATGTAGTAATTGTATCCAACATCAGCAATACCCAATGTCTAATTTTATGGCTAAGTGTTTCTCCTATCCTAAGCTAAAGGTAGCCTCAGAGAAATAACACTCGCCTATTATACGTACATTTGATGTAATTTTTTAAATTTCAACATAGATAGACATCGAATACAAAAAAAATTAATGAGAAATAGCATAGCCGTAGATATTAAATAAACTATCAAAACGTTTGCCTAAAATATTTAATACACCCCCCCCCCCCCCTACATAAACTACTTATTGACAATTAATGTTACCATAATTTAAATGAACTCATGAATTACATTAAAAATCAGATTTGTTTACAACTCAATTAAACTGTTGTTATTATGAAATATAATTAAGGTATAAGTTCTATCATTGTTAACCCAAAGTGTACGACATAGAGAACTATAATCCACATTAAAATAAATGATTTGATTTCTCACAGGTAAGAATTGCTTTGATCTTTTTTTACCTTCTAACACCTATAAATAAAAAAACAAGTAAAATTTGAACCATTTCTGTGTTATACTATTGGATAGTATTTCAATAACTTTCGAGGTTCTAATGTAACATAAGGAAACTAGCAAAAAAGCTGCGCGAGGATTTCTGATAATCTCACTTAAAGAAAGATAAATTATTTTTTTGGGAAGTGGTGCTAATGAGACCGAAAGAACAGCCTTAATGCAACTGAAGCGGTACCCAGGAGGCCGTAAGTAAGTTTCCAAAAAAAAAGAAAAAAGATTCAATTTATCGAAAGATTTCCTATCTCACTGAGACCCTTCAATTCGTCGATTGATAAATGTTTCATTACCACCCCACTTTTCGCAGAGTCGAATGCGATCTCGACATAATCAATAAATGTCAAATTCAGCTGTATAGTGACGATCATGCATGAGGACAAAACATTCAGGAAATGTGTAACATTTCTATTTAGGACACGAGTATGTTAGTATGAATATACATTTTATTTTCAACTCGTGGGCTGAAACTGACACAACAGCTTTGTTTTTTTTTAATTTTGTTTTCAAATTGTTCACATCCTGTTTGTTGTTTGTTTTGAATATTGGAAAGATAGGCATTCAATATTTTCACATCTTTTACGGTAGGTAACCGGATGTTTGTTTTTTTTTTTAATTTGTTGCTACTTTTAATGTGTACTATGAACTTATCATACGTATATAAGTTAGCTAAAAGGAAAGTTGAATAGAAAAAATAAGTACAAAACCATCAAATAAATAAAAAGTAGGCAGTCAGCTGTGTTTTGTTCGTATCACAGCCAATTCACATAAAATTCCATTATTCGGTTAGGTTGTACCCTAAGGGCATATCGAGCCCCAAAATCCCACGGTTTCCTTATAATTTATTTGAGTATAGCCATTTATGAAAATAATATGTGGGGAAACGGTCGTTGTTTGAGTTAGAAATAGGGACCTTATGAATGTGAAATGTATATTTAAATATAACTTTTGAGTTAAACTGCGTAGACTGCGTTGTCAATAATAATTTCACTTACGAACAAAATTAGAAAGCCTTTTAAATTATGTCAGAAATATTGTCTAGAAAAGAAAACGTAAAATTGAATGTTCATTATGTTTTTGACTTTTTAGTAAAAAAATACATGTTATTAAAAAAGTATGGCAACCTTCAGTTAATATCATTACATGCAGTAATTCATGTGCATGTTTTCATCAGTAAATTGTATACTGTTAGTTTCCTTCCATGTCCTTAATTGGATAGTAACATGGGTCTCTATTAATATTCATACAACGCACAGCTTTGGACATCGAAATCAATTTGCTTTGATCATTGCCGTCCGCTATAAGGTTAGCACAAGAGAGATTTCTAATTTGCATAAATTAACGAGGAAATTGATATTAACTAGCCATATTTTTTATCTAATATACCTAAGCCGTGCCTCATTTACATGAACTGAAGGAAACCGATGTTTCTAATGATCTGGTTTCCTTGTAAAGGGCTACGTAGGTCAGACGACAGTCTCTCCATTGTAATAACAAGTACCACCAAATCTAGGACGATAATTAAAGCGTACTCTGAGCTCTCCTGAAAACTGAAGATACAACTAAAAAACACGTGAAGCCATCTTCATCAGCATCTGATATCTTTTATGAGTGATGATCATGAAACACCTGACTCTTCCTCTCTTACCTTTCGTTGTATAATGATAGTTTACATGTTTGTATACCTTTGTTATACATACTTTAGAAGAAACGCCAAGCCTTTATCGGATAATCTCAGAGAGATCTCTCACCCTGCACACTTAGGTATTTAAGTTAAACTTGGTTTCAGTAAACAAATAGAAGTCTGTTTTTATTTTTTGGGAAATAAGTTTATTATAATAAAAATTAGGTTGTTCTCAAAATACCACAAGTGTAATTAGGAACCAGAATGCAGCCTTTAACCTCTTGTCAACAAACCCTTTTCACAATATAAGGGTTAATAGCCATTATAGCTGTCAAAATAATTCCCATGACGACTATAAAAAGCCTATGAAAGCACCACTATACCTTGACAGCTCTTAAATGTCGGTATGACGATCTCAAAGGATGAATTAAAGGGTGCTAATTGCTTTTGAAGCCTCTTTATTTAATTAACAAGGAGTTGCTGTAACCAGACATGATTCGTAAGACTCAGTGAGACTTTAAAAGCCTTATTAAAGTTATTAATTACTACCCAATAAAATGTCTTTCTCTAGAACATCATTAACACAGGATTTACTCAGTAAGATAATTATTAATGGTCTTCAATCTAATATGAAAGGACTTTGTAGGAGTTTAACTGTCTGACAGTTAATGACAACGCCTTTTGTAATATTGCTTCTTTACTAAAGAATTATTATTTGCAACCGACTTCCAAAAAAGGAGGAGGTTCTCAATTCGGCTGAATTTTTGTTATGTTTGTTACTTACATCATTTAGAACCGATTTTGAAAATTCTTTTTTTGTTTGAATGAATAGAGTTTTCAAACGAGTCTATTAATTTTGGAGTCCCTTTTTTCATTAATGTCGTTAATATAAGTATATTAAAATTTCCTCCAACACTGGAAGGTCAGCAAAAAGAAAATATAACAAAGTTTAAACACAATTGTTAGCAACGAGGATTTACACCATAGAGCTTGCAAAATCTCTAGGGTCTAAAACCCTAAAACCTAAACATGATGAGGGTCGTGCTTCGCCCTGTACGTGCTAATGAGACACAGTCAAATGTATGTGTATTTCCTTCCGTGATTTAACATGAATTGTTACATTTAGTCTTTCCTGTCAAGTCCAATATTATTTAAATTTTCTTTATTATTTTAGATTTTGTAAGTATATTAATAAGACTGATATACTAACATTATTTACTGCATTTGATATTTGATAGCGGAAGAGAATATAGACACTCGTAATTTTTCTAAAGTTCAAATTCAAATAAATGACTAACTTTTCTGACTTTTTGATATCTACGAAAGTCGCGATAACTGCCCGCCATATTTTTATCAATTTATTTTGTCTGAGGTTTGCCAATAGGATCCCCGAGAGAGGCTTTTCAATACATACTGTCACTTGAGTAGAAAAAGTTTACAACTAAACATTTATAGAAAGACATAGGTACATTTACTACCAAGTGAAATTACGTATAGTTATTATTTGTTCAATAAAATGATTGGTTTGTAAATTTTTTAAAAAGGAATTGTTTTCTGATCTATGGTCAAGTACCAGGACCAAATTATTACAATTGCACCACAAAGGTTATTAAGATCTTGAAAAACTTCGTCTACATTTTTCATTTGTACTATATAAAAACCGATTATTAAAAAATTTGCTTCGTACTATTACACATTTTTTTATTACTTACATAATAAACAACAGAAATTTTGCAAACAGTATACAGTAACAGTAACTTCCCTGTCTGTCATTCCCGCTTCAAGGTTGCTTTTAGCTGCCCTGCGGGTAAAAGCTCCTTAAAAGCTTATCTGAACTGCTTACTCTGCCTTTACGTTCAAAGTTCGCTAGAAGTATATGTAGAGAATGTAGAGGTCATTAATTGAACTCTCATCAGTCATAACTATATAAATATGTTATTAACCTCTAGAAAGAAGTCTTTTTTGAAACTAGTCTTTTTTACTAAGGAAATTACTAAAATTAAATTTAATCAAATATGCCACCCTAGACTTTACTATACTTTAATTACATATTGAACAAATTAACATAACAAATAGAATTTAATATGATTTAAATGAATTACTTGATCTTTACCTTATTTTTAAGAAGCTAAGGAATAGCTAAATAGATGTCACATCAATAAAATATAAGGGTAGGTATTTTACATACGTAAAGCATGTTCATATCTGCGTTATCTTGAGGTGAATATATTAAGAATGAACAATATTTGGAGCGTGTATAAAACGCTTAGCTTGCATACTGGAAAATAATTTATTTTGCTAACAAGCAACAATATAGTTTATTGCACAATTATTACAGTAACAAACTTTCTTATCATTTTAATAACACTTTTTTATAAAAGAGCACTCTAAACTACTTCCAAGTTAAAAATACTGTCAAATTGTAAGCCTATATTCTTCCAAACCGTATTGTGTCTTAAACTTTTAATTTAGGCCAAAGTACTGATTGAATGAGACAGATTGAGAGGACAGAAGTGGAGTCATGGTCAATCAGCTAGTCATTTCTTTAAAAAAAATTGTACCTCTTTTTTTTAAAGAAATTAAAAGATGACTTGAGAGCAGTCTGTTGTTTGTATGTACAAAGAAATAGTGTCGATAAAAAGGTTCTCCCTTTTTATCGACACTATTTCTTCACTCACTGTTAGCTAAAATATATTTATGACTCTGATATATAACGTTTGACCTATACTTGAGTGGAGAGAGACAAGGTACGGGGGACGCGGTTGCAGATGGCATAGCAGCGTCACAAAACTCATTTAAATATCAAAAACTATTTTCGACAGGAACAATGATAAATAAACCAGTATCATTTTCATTAACTTTTGGGAAAGACAATGAAAAAGTTTTTGTGTGGGCGATTAAAATCTGGAAAATTAGGATTATATTATATTGAACTTTATTTCAACTTTCTTTAGTTTCTGATTGCCATCTCATTGCTGTTCGTAAATGGAGAGTTTGAGAAATAGTTTTAACAATAAATAATTACTTATTGTCCAAAATAGGAATATCAATTTAAACAGTGAGAATCTTCGTGACCTTTTCAACGGCTGATCTTGTCACAATGCAACGTCTTTTTATTTCGTCCTCACAACTTCCTTCATTGGACACAGTGGAACCAATACTAGTACAATTATGAAGCATCATATCATTACCAGATATAGTTAGCAGAGCAACACGGTCATTTGAAGAATTCCGTGTTTCTCTATGAAGTGTACACAGTAAAGTTCATTTTGATTAAAATCTAATTTAAATGCGTAGCATCGCGAGTCTTATAGATAATTAATTCAATGATTAAATATCAATCGAATTATTGTCGCCCCCGAACCTTTTATGATGTCCTTTGACAATGATAGCCAGGTTATTAAGTAATTAACTTTGATAGAGAACAATGAAGCGAGATGGGTAGTCCAAAATTTATTTTCATCAATGTTTTTAAATTTGGTAGGCATCTATTCAAGAACTTATAGTATTGTAGTAGCTATTGTATTAGGTACTTACATATATAAATAGTGTGCTAATGCTAACTGTTTTGTTTCATTATAAATACCTCGCACCTTATAATATCCTTTGATTATTTGTAATCAAATCTGATATCCACCCTAATTATTAAATTAACTGGGCAACATTTATGACGCTCTGTCTAACTAAACCAGTTTTTATGACATTTTTGCGTTATGTAGGGACGTACTAGCTTAGCAAATAAACAAAAAAATAATAATAATATTTTTTTTTTTGTCAAACATAGAAATAGAACAGCCAACGGGTTTCCCGAACTCTCACGCAAGCGAAGCCCGGATGACCACTAGTATTTGTATAATATTATCGCATAGGATAGCAGTCTTGACACTAACCCGTGACAATGTGCCGTGCTTGAGTGCCGTTTCGTGTCCGATGAGCTTTACAAAACGACCAGACCAAGAAGAGCTATCACATGCCAACTCATAAAAGACATAGTCGGCCTTGATTACTTGGTCAGTTTAACCGTCAAGCTTTGCACAGTTGAAAGAATCTTTTGATCCCTACACACCGGCACTTTTACATGTTTCAAACAAGATCGATGCAGGCAGTTCTTCTGCATTTTGTCTTTTTACAGTTTTTTTTTTTTTTTATAATTATAATATTCATTTACTTTTGAAACTATTTGAAATAAGCTTTGACTATATACGATTAACGTGAATTTTAAATAACTTTGTATATAATTAAAAAAATATACTTAATATATATTCTTTTATAATTTTTTTCTTAAAATTTTGGTCTTTTTATGCTAAAATAAATTGTAAGTTATAATTACAAAAAAGTATAAAACCAGGTTTAATTCAACTTTTAACTGAATCCTATTATAAATGCGAATTTCACAGGAAAACGGCTAAACCGATTTGTCTGAAATTTGGAATGGAGATTGCTTAGACTCTGGAAGGCTATATTTTATCCCGGAATTCCCATGGGAGCGGAGCCCCGAGCAGCCAGGTAGTATATATACTATATATTTGGATATTGAATATAATTTGTATACAAATTTAATAAATATTTTTTTTGAATAAAAGGTACTATTCAGGATACAAATATTTTCTTATCAGTAATAGGAATTGGCCCTAAGAAAAATATCCTTGCCTTTTATATCCTGTCTATTATTACACTTATTAAAAATATCATAACAAAATCGTTGTTTTTTTTTCTAAGTTCTGTGTAATAAATGTTCTTAATTAAAGAGCAACCCCGTCTTGTAACCAGAGTCTTCATTGAACTATAGTGCAAAAATTGGCTTATATTACTCTTTATTTAATATCTACGTTCAAATATCATAAATTTTAAAATGACAAAGTATAGAGTATTTCCGCGAATTTTTCCATCATTTATTTTAATAACACTTAATTTTAATTAAAAAAACCGAGCTACGGAATCCTTGTAGGTAAACAGTACTTAATATTAATCGTGTCGTTGGAAGTTTACTACTTCTGTATATTGCTGGGCAGCTGGCCGCGATAGATAGCCATTGTAGTGCCTTCAATACACCGGAAAGATGGAAACTTTAAGCGTCGAAGCAACTAATAGTATGGACACAAAGTCACATCAATACAATGACGAACTATCAAAGATATCTACGAAAGTGTATTTTTTATAAATAAACACAAACAAACAATAGAACCCATAATATTACGCGGTAGCCGGTAACCGCTTCGATCATAATACCAACTCATGCGCATTCATTTGCATTATGTAGCCTGCCTTACATTACCTCTTATCTAATATATAATTATTTAAAATACCAGCAATCCACCCCGGCTTCGCCCGTGGTACATAAATAGTCACTCAATGCATGCATGCACATGCAAACAAACAATCAAATCTTTCCTCTTTATTATATTAGTATGGATGACAAACATAACTTAAAACCGTTTTAGTATCCTAATTACATTCCTATTGAGCGCTCTACATCTCTGACTGTGTTAATTTTTTTTTAATCATATTTTTTCTATTGTCTGCAACGTGCTCGTGATACTCCTGGTATTTCCATCAGGTGGACCGTATGTCTATTTGCCTTCTAAATATTAGTAAAGTAACGAATATATTCATTATAGATATTATTTTTTCAGTTTTTAAAATTTTCTTTAAACCGATTAAAAACACTGAGCTCGCGTATTGGTCACAGCCGCTCACAATACAATCTGTATGAAATCGATAAAGTTATTCCAAAGCGATCCAGTACGAATTTGCATACTCATACCACTCGCCACACGTTTTACTTAAAGCAGAAATGGAAAAGCAATAGTGTGCACTTTCAGGACGCAAAAGTGTTATTCTTAGCACGAAACGTTGGGAAAAGCCTGTTATATCTGAAATAGCACAAAGGCTACTTTATTGAACTGTAGATCACGTAAATAGTACAAATCTCATTGCGAAAGTAGTTTAGAAAAATCATAGATTTTAAAAAAATTGTTTCCGTGCGCGATTTCCAAATTCTATGAGTGAAATGCTGTAGAGTTACGACTTACGTATCGAAATGTGATGCACTTGTTTACTGCCCAAATCATTTAGGCTAAGGTTACCGCTTTTCATCGGGCCATAAGCTTGTTTGCCTACTCAATAGTATAAAAAATGGTATAAATCTCGATTCATCTTACTCGTGCTTTACCAGTTTTATTATTGTTTAGGAAACTCGTGTTATGACATCTAGACAGGGTGTTTTCGCTTCGTATGAGAAAATAATCATAAAAAAATTCAATTAAGGATTTCTATTTTCCATTTCATGTCTGACTTAAAGCCACATCAAAAATTTATAAAGAAACAAAATAAGTTAGGAATAAAGAATTTTTATTTTATTAAAATTCGCAACATTATCCTTGAACTTACACGTGTTACTCCAGCGCATTATATTTTTATTGCTTTACCTGTTGCTTACAACTCCATGAAATCGCTACAAAAAATAGTTTACAATCTTCACAAAAACTCAAACTATCTCCGTTCTAAATTTCGTCCTTCTTACTCGGTTTGAGCGTTACAAATAATAGACAGATATAGGTAGATACTTTATGGGTTAAGCTGCGTATAACCATCAAATGTATTTTTCCTATCAAACAGTATAGTGTTATGTTTATACCACACCGTACCCGTACCTGTCAATACGCATGAATATTAAACGTTTGAACAGACTTATAAAGACTCCAGACGTAGTCTTTTATATACAACTCAAGACCGTTTCGTTTGTCATTTGCGGCTTTCACTCACACAAATAAATTAACTAGTGACACTTGTGTCAATCGCCATTACGCATCACACACACATAGGCGGCTTTTTTGAGCTTCACTGTTAATTCGACGACGATCCGTCTACAGTTTTTATAAGCCTGTGCGTTCGAAACGTGGTATTGAAAGATGGAAATTTTGATATCAACGGGTCTGCGGATCCGGCCAATTTATACTGAATGAACTGCTCGCTCCAAACAGCACCAATTCTACATGTCAATCCACTAGAGAATTTTCACTAGTTTAGTTTGAAGAAATAAGTTTTAGTTTGCTTTTTGATCTCTTGAAACGATTGGAAGGTATTTCATAATTTTATCAATCATATCTGCCCAAGATGTTACGACGCTATATTATAATTTTGTTGACACCAAACAAATTACTTAATTATTAAATTACTATATATTTATGTTATTTTTTTGTCTACACATTTTCATCCCAGCACCCTTCTGATATTATTCTCTTCCGTACTTCAGAGCCCAACTACCCAAAGTCCGCTAAAATGTGAATCCAAGACCCAAAATGCCGAAATGATTAGATCGTGACTATTGAGGAAATGGCACATTGAAGAGGAAATATTAGCATGTCATGCGCAATTTTGATGGAATAAACCTAATAAGTATTTCCTTTTATTGAAAGATCTCATGAATACTATTTTATGTATTGCTTCTAGGGTTGAAGATCACAACATTTACTATCTCGACAAAAATGACTATTTAAAAAAACAAGTGACGGTATCGTTTGAATGTTATCCTAACAAAAAAGAATATCATTGACGGTGAAGTTGATTAGTGGTTGAATTCTTGGATCATTTGTTGAATCATAATTCGAAAAAAATATATTATATTAAGTTAATTCGCGGAGGCACGCGTGGACAACTTCCAAGCCATCGCATCGTGCGAAAGAGGGTAGCCTCCCGATGCGTAGAGTGTCCACTAGCGCCAACAGCCTTCTCACTATTATTGCTGGCAGGGCGGACGAGCCCATACTTAAACATTAGGCCTATTTACATTTAAATAAATGAAAATAATAATGTATTACTAACATAGTTTTTAAGAACGTTGTTACTAACACTGACTATGGATGGCCTCTGTCCGAAACAAATTATTATTATTATAATTCATTCAGTAGTTAAATAAATCCAAAACATTTTTCTGTAAGTAACTTTCTATTTTTTGATCCGCTATTTTTAAATCTGTATACAGTTACAAATTTTTCAGTCCACCTTTACTAATTTTTCCAAGATAATTTTTTGGTCGTCTTCCCATCTGATGAACCTTGTTCAGTTTATTTATAAATCTTCGTTTGAATCTTATTGGCTTATTTTCGCTGTTTCTGAATTATTTGTCACAGTCAACAAACAAATGGCGACCATCCATCTTTATTTCCTTTGTTCAATCAAATAACCAAAGCCACTCGTTTCTCTATGTCGCGGCTGAATCCACTCATTACTGGGAAGTGGTTTTATCGAACACAGTGTACAAACAATAAGTAGGTATAAATTTATAAAATACAAATACTTACCAAAGAAATAAAAAAAAAGTTTTTACTTTTGGTAAAATAAATATATAAATAATTAAAATAAACAAAATATAAATTTTTGTGAATTTCTACAAAAATAAAAAATAATAATTATACATTATTTATGGTTAGGCGGCAAAAATTAGAATGAGCCACTCGCAAGCAGAAAAGTATTCTGCAAAGGTTTAACTTTGGTCTGGTGGTTAATTGCAACACAAAAATTTTGAATAATGATGTCATCATTACGTTCTTATGAATAATTGACACATTGCACAAGAAAACTGTGTTACATAATATATAAACATAATATTGATTACACCTAGCCTAAGTGTTCGTTAAAATTATGTTTGGACGCTTGGAAGCTACAAGGAAGCGTCTAATGTATATAGTAAGTATACTTTACTGTGCTAATATTTCCCCAGTAAAACATGCATACTTGTACAAAGCTATTCGTATCTTATGAATATGAGCTGGAAACTAACATATACGATATACGAGTCATGTAAAATTAATCCCACCAAAAACATAAATGTAAAACACGAGAGCCAAGTTCAATACAAAAATTATG
Source organism: Apomyelois bistriatella (assembly GCA_947044815.1). Taxonomy (NCBI): domain Eukaryota; kingdom Metazoa; phylum Arthropoda; class Insecta; order Lepidoptera; family Pyralidae; genus Apomyelois; species Apomyelois bistriatella. Next base: position 6,077,411 of record OX345705.1, read on the forward strand.
CTTGGCGGTGCGCTTCGCCGCAAAAAGAATGGCGATCTAAATGAGTGCCAAGTTCTATGCAAAATCGAAATATGTTTTTATAGGAACAAAATAACATTATGAACAAGTATTAAACTCTATTTCTTTGCTTTATTAGATACCTATAACAATTGCTGTTATTTAAAAATGTGAGATCTTGAAGTAGGTCAGATTTGACTTGGCCAGTTTTTAACACAATTAAAATGTTGAATAACTTTATAAAATGACTTATGTAATGAAAACTGGCCAAGTCAAATCTGACCTACTTCAAGATCTCACATTTTTAAATAACAGCAATTGTTATAGGTATCTAATAAAGCAAAGAAATAGAGTTTAATACTTGTTCATAATGTTATTTTGTTCCTATAAAAACATATTTCGATTTTGCATAGAACTTGGCACTCATTTAGATCGCCATTCTTTTTGCGGCGAAGCGCACCGCCAAGCATAATTTTTGTATTGAACTTGGCTCTCGTTTTTTACATTTATGTTTTTGGTGGGATATCATTACTTTTTGTAAAGAAAACTAGGCAAGTATTCCTATTTAATGTTTTTTTTTTTTGCGTGACAAATTAACCTAAAAGAGCTACAAACAAATGAGGTTTTGAAAGAAACGATTTACGTAATATTAAATAACTCACAAATGCCGTTAAAGTACAATACTAAAAAGGAATAATTTATATCTGGACTATTCCAGCTATAACTCAAATAAATTTAGTCGAACGACGCAGCATTAAACGCAATCTAATAGGTGGGTTTCCGCTAAACAACCGGGCATAACGAGGACGCTGGCGCGAATGAGCGCCGCTAAGAGCATACTTTGGTTCGTTCGCATTTTAAGTCGTATAGCGCTGTGAGCCGCGCACAAGTGCAAGGCGCGAGCGAGTTCAAGCAGCATTCTTAGACTAGTCAATACATACATATATCGGTACCAATAAGACTTCGCTATTGCCTTGACCTTGGTATACATACACATTGGAGTTTCTTTTAGGGTACAAAGAGTTCGAACTAACAAATTTATACCTTAAAATATTATTTCCAAAAGAAATCAGAGAAACGAACCTTGGGCACTGATCTTTGTTAATTTAGTGAGCCGTGGACTATAAGATAACTACTATGCAGGTATAAACCAACCGACCCGCTAAATTTTAAGTAAATCGCTACCGCTTATAATTTTGTACCATAAGTCAGAGCGTGACGCTGATTGGCTGGTGTGCTGCCGCGCGCTGCTGACGACACACCGTTGTTGGCCGGTTGTTTAGCGCGTAGGTATTACAAGTTTTTTGTATGGGGACACCACTTATTTTTTGACTTTTTTTTATTTTTTGATTTTTTCCTACGCTTACAGACAATTTCCGAGCTGGATTCCAAATTTCATCCTTCTAGGTCACCTGGAAGTAGGTTAGGTTTAGGTACTATAAGTCAGTCAGTCAGTGCTAAAATTTACAACTTTTTGACCTTCATATCTTTATAACCGTTTGAGCTAGCTTCATGAAATTTGGGCTTCTACATGTCCTGATGGATCTTATTAAACACACGTAGTTTTATGTGTTTACATTAAAGAGGTTTCGAGTTATGGAAGGGTCAAAAGTGGCACCAAGTGGTTCGTGTAATATTACACTCGGCGCTGGCTAGCCAGTTCCTTTGCTTGAACTTGGCTTGACACGCTGCCGCGTGTCTAGACTTATTAAACACACGTAGTTTTATGTGTTTACATTAAAGAGGTTTCGAGTTATGGAAGGGTCAAAAGTGGCACCAAGTGGTTCGTGTAATATTACACTCGGCGCTGGCTAGCCAGTTCCTTTGCTTGAACTTGGCTTGACACGCTGCCGCGTGTCTAGATATAAAATGAAATACTACGTTGTTCTTACCCACGACGTCATAGTTACATGAGGAATGCAATTTTTCTTCACAATTTTGTTTTCTTATATATATGTAAGATGTTTATAACTTAACAAGGGAGTTCCGTTAAGTATTACACATTCATCATTCCATTATATTGCAATGACGGTAAAGACGTTAGTTTTAGCCATACTTTATGGAATATAAGACTGCTAAAATACTCACTTACTAAACTACTTACCTGTTCTAGAAAACCATTTACCGATGGTTGCTTGATAGAGAATGCTTTTAGCAATTTTATAACTCTAATTTTAATAAAGATTACATATCTTTAAAACGATCATACTAAGAAATCGAAGGGTAAAAAGCGGGAAATTCGTAGAGAAACTAAAATTATTCATCAATTTGTGTTAGATTTGTTTGCAACGTAGCCGCTGCGTCATTCTCTCATTCTACAAACAACAACGTCCAAATGATGCATTAATACAACGCGCATCTGTGGGATATGCGGGATCCGAGGCTAATTCACACTGATACCGTGATCGGTAGAGACAATTCTCCCATACGGGCTAGGGATCAGAGAAAAAGGTTATTTGAACTGCGATGAATACATACAATACTATTCTAGGTACACATATTCACTTTGTATTGATTGTGTTTCCTCATTAAATTTCAAAGTCTTCAGAACATTACCTCTATATATTTGGTCGAATGACATAAATAATATATGTATTTATTATGTATGTAAGTTTATTATATTTGTTATTTATGTAAATATTATTTTGTACACACACAAACTGATCTCTGCTTGACCCAAAGGTTGACTGTTAAATAATGCAAAATATTTTTGCAATAAAGTTGAAATAAATAAAATATAATAGGCCAATTTTCGTGGTAGCCGCAGTGAGATAATGTCTGATACAATGGGTTCCAATAATCCGCTAGTGTTTCTAAAAGCGCCAATAGTTTTTGTGTCAGACAGACGATAAACAAGGATTACGTTTGCGTAAATCATTTGAGCGAATGTACTGTAACTTAGTATGGATATATCACTGGACATTCAAAACAAAACACAACGATCACCAAAGACAAGCCAACCGCTTTGCATTTGTGCCCTTTCAAGCCCACATGGCTTTAAAGCCATGATATCTAGATATCGTCCAATTTCCACGAGCTACGAGCTTTATCTTTCCGCTTTGCTTGTCAAAGGTTGCCTAAGTGCGGGCTAATTATGAATGAAGCATCAAGATGGTCACAAAAACTACATGCCAATTAGAATTTTTTTTTTTTTTTTTCTAATTTAATTTTATCTTCTTTATTTCATCATTTTCCGTCCGTATCAAGAGTATTTAGTGGCTCACACTCTATCCGCGATAGTGACTAATTGATTTCTTTTCAAATAAGAACAATACAGTAGACGAAGCAATCGGAAAATCCCAAGAGCAAGTATTATTTTTTTAACCTTATATTATCTACTAACTGCTAGGCAAAAGTCCCCTCAATCAATATTCTTCTAGGCTTGCTTTGATGCTATTTCCTATGGTTTACTCTTTAATTCTTTACACTTACCGTTACGAACTCCAAACTAGACCTAATGTTAAAAAAGTATACTTTTATTTTACATTGATTTAAAATAAAATCGAAAAAAATATATTTCACGGTAGCTTGAAAATCCTTACTACCTAACTAATATTATAAATATGAAAGTGAGTTTGTTTGTTTGTTACGCTTTCAAGCTCTTTGTAGTAAACCAATTTTCCTGAAATTTCGCAAACACAAAATTAGAAGTATTGAGAAAGACTTATGATACCTTGGGAAAAGCACTGTTCTCGAGGGAGTTTTACGCGTGCGAAGCCGCGGGCAAAAACTAGTGAAAATAATTCCAATTTTGTATATTTCTATTCTGAAATTTATATTATAATATTTGTTTTATATAGTGCAAAAAATATAAAACATGATAAAGATACCCTTGATGTTTGACCAGTGAATAAATAAAAACGAAACCTACTATTTAAGGACATTTTTCTTGTCGGTGGAGTAGTTTCCATATCTCTAAACGATACCGAATGCATTATTTTTTACCTATGCCTATATCTGTGAAAGCTATCTGTCTATATACATCCTGGATCATGGCGTGAAAAGGGTCCAGTCTTGACAGGCAGCTAGACGAACAACAAAGCTAATATATAATATGTGAAAAGGATTCCTTTTTCCTTTTAGGAAGTTAGGTATGTAATCAATGCATTTTATCTTGGATCTTGAGTTGAGTCTATACGGGCTTCGTTCACAGATCTCCATTCTGACTTATTCTAAACAGCCTTTATTCAGCTTGTTACAGTCACTGACGTGACGAATCTAAGACTGTCAAACATATGTAGCGAAAACAAGAATCAAACAAATACAACTAGACACATACGTTTATGTTAACTATATATTTGTTTAATTACAGGTACATCGAAGATAATATGCAGTTCTAATGGTGTGTATTAACTATTTCGATTTTAATAAGATTCTACCGTATGAGAAGAATGTATGTATTATTATGTATTTTTTTTATGTATTTTAATAAGATATGGTTACTCCGTTTACTCTTACCGTTTTTTACATCACAGAACACCCATCAAATTTAATTTATTGTTGAAAAGTTTAATTATAATTTTGTACCTAAGAATATTAATATAATGAAGGTAGTAAAATTGAAAAGATAAAGGAAATTAAATTTTATTTTATTTCTAAAAATCGCATGAGAGCTAACCAGTTAAAAGCTAGTAGAAAGAATCGGTTTGTATAAAGCTAAACAAAATTTCCAAAATTTTGCAAAGCATTCCTTTGCTTACCACACAGTTGACAATGTAAACATGTTATCTCGTGTCCCGCACGCCGGCGAGACGTAAACGCCTTTCATCTTAGGAACGTTCGCAAAATAATAATCGCTGCTCAATACCTCTTTGTATACAAAATGGTTCGTCAGAAAAATGCACAGCATTAGACAATACAAAAAACTATATAAAGATAAAGACACATGAAAAAAAGGAAGCGATAATAAACAATAAGAGAGACTTATTAACCGCTAAGCTTCCAGAGGAGCAACAAGGTAGCGGAATATTTTAAATAAATACCATCTTTGATTATGAATTCTAAAAAAATAATTTGTTTTTACACTTTGAACAAAAATCAATAACCTGCGTATCTGTACCTAGACACAAGATATGACTCGCTGATCAACTATTGATAGACAGACAAAAACTAGTCTAAACTAAAAATAACAATCTCTTAGCTAACCTAAATAGCTCCAGCTTGACTAGCACATCAAATGCCATGCAATCTCATACAATTGTTAATCAATGCAGCTTAATTAATGCTCAGCCAAAACTAGAGCCCATTTAACGGCGAAACTTGTGCCAAAACAGTGTATAGAAGCTATTTATTCAAAATGCACAGAACTATTTAACGGGTATGAACATTGAGCGGAATAAACAGGGATTCTGATTCGTTCTCCATTTGTTTTTATTATTCCTTATTTACAATAGATATTTATTTGTTTACTATCGCACCTGACGTTGACTGGAATCATTACGTTATTTTAAAAAGAAGAATCCTTAATTTTTAGGGTTCCGTAATATGCCAAACCTTCACAAAAAAAATATAGCTCTTTTTGTAAAGTTTAAGTAATTTGAATAAAGATTTAAAAGCCCACATATATTTATTACATTGATCTTTTCAAACCTATCCAAAAGTCGATTTATCTGTCTAGTGATCAGGTCAGGTGGAGCGGAAAGGCCAATCTTCAAAAAGAAATCGCGTGGTTTTTTATCTTGATATTAAATATTACTGTGGTGCAAAAAATAGGACAGCATTTATTTTCAATCGCAAGGGTTGCCATAACAAGCACGCCTTTAAAAACATTTATCTGAGTCTTTATCGAGCTCTCCTTTGAAGTCGTTTCACTACTCGTATACTTAAGTAAATATTTATAAAAGGTCAGTGCAGGAATAAAGGATGCTAACACTTTAAGGATATTGTACTTGGTAGGCAAAGAAGTTCAAATCGCGCGCGGTCAGGTGACGCAATTTTTTTTTTAGTCTATGTTGGTAGGTATATATTTACTTAAGTATTAGTCCCTTTGACTCTGACTGCAAGGTGTTGCGAATAAGGAAACTAGCTTTTGTGTTCACTCTTAGACACGTCACGTTCAAAGGAATTCAAAGGTTTATATCCTCTCAGTAATTTATAATAACATTCTGATGGCATTGTATTTGAGTGTGTAGGTAAGAAAGGCAGTTTATCCTTCCGGGTACCGTTGTACACGTTAGTTGATAGAACGCAAGTGGCATCCTCAATCTCAAGTACCTTATAAATTAACACAGTAAAATTAATATTTTACTATGTTTAGAAAGGACTTGACTTGTTTAGTTTTAAGAACTATTTGTCTTCTTAGGGAATAAATTCATAAATTTTACTTTTAAAGATGTGTACCGATTGCATCGGAATCGAAGTTTAGTCAAGTATAGTATGTCAAAACTATATATCCTATGAAATATATACAACACAAAAAATTCTGACATTTCTTACACTCAGAGGACTCAACACTCTAATGAAAATCGGTACAAGTCTGAATACTTACTTATACACAACCAAACTTTCGTCAATTTATAGCACAAAAAAGTGACCACATAACTCTTTGCAATATGTAATCAAACCTTTTGTCTTTTTTTGTAAATCACTTTTGTTAAATCAAGTTAACTTTATTAATATCTTGTCAAACTTTGGTTATTTCTCAAATAGCCGAAGTATTTAGGTAAAGTATTTTTTTTATTGATATATTGTCGTACGAATAAAGGGTTTTAAATGGCGTACAATATATACTTATGTTGTCGGTAGTTTTATGCGTTAAAATGTTTGCACCAGTGATTTTTTTTCATAGAATTTAAACACAAACGTATATTACTTTTATCGGCCGAAGTACTTGTTCCATTAACATATTACCCACAGTTGCCCCAGTTTTCCGCCTATTAATTACGATTCACGATTAGATGCCTTCTTCCGTGTTTCGAGGTGGTTGTTGATGGTTTCTTATCATGAAGTAATTTTTTGCAGCCAAACAACAAAGTATTAGCCTTTTACGTAAATTGAATCTCATTAATATTCGGAGGTCGGGGATGCCAATCCCACGGGAAAAAAATATGAAGTTTTCTAGTTTCATATAGCCAGTATATAGATATATCTATACCTACCTCATTATCTATTTCTGTTTCTCCCAATGGTTGACTGGTAGAGAATGCTTTTAGCATTAAGTCCGCCAATTGTATAAGTATTTTGTACTTATGGAACAATAAAGTTTTAATAAATAAATAAATAAATAAATTATCTAAATCTTTGTCTGATTACCGATAAAAAAGATAAGGTCGTATTTTGTGACAATCAAATCGAAGGTATAGAAACCTGTGGGCAAAGTGCAATTCATTATCTTAACACACTGCTTATTTGGGGCTTTTTTCATGTAGGTATATGCTAATTGTAGGTAGACATACTTATTTTAATTCTAAAAGGAGCACTATGAAATCAATAATACAATTAGTAAAATGTATAAAGACTTTTTTAACGTTTAGGTACGTCAAAAGTTCCATTGATCAGTACTACTGAGATATCTATGATCAGTTAAGTAGTACCATTGATTACTTCCGAGTCATCAAAGCAACCTATATACCTTAATACAAATTGAAAACCATTATATAAAATATATTTCAAAAAGCACGTTCTCGCATCCTCTTTATTTAGTACATACAAAATTCTTTCTAAGTACGTAATTTACGATCGTCGCACCGGTGCCGTACTGTACAATCTCACAAAAAATCCCCAGGGAGTCCGCTCCCAACGTAATCTCTTTCGCCGTTTTCTTGAGCTATGACAGGATTACCAGAAGACATAACTTTGTTGAGAACTTGTAAGCTTCGGAGCCAGGTTTCAATTTGTGGTCGGCGGTTGATTCTTACGGCAATAAACTTTTGGTGAGTAGAAATTACTTGAAGCAAAAATTTGTTTAGTTAGAGCTCAGAATTTAAAACTTGAACATTTTAAACAATGATTTTATTAACGAGAGTGTACTTTTCATTCTCATTTGAGTACAACGCTAGCCATTATGTTCATTTAAAAACAGTGTGAATAATGCACATTTCCTAGAAATAACGAATATAAAGACATAAAACGAGAGAATTCACTTTAATTTACAACCCAGCTTAACAAAATCTTAAATAAAATTTAAAAAAATCTTTTTTTATTATTTTAAATTTCTATCGCGGGTCTGCTAGAAGAAATTTCTATAGAAATAAGTAGCACCCTAGTACTAGATTTCCTAATTTTAAGTTTCCATGCTTGTATTTGAGTGTACATGAATTAATAAATAAAACTTAACAGTGCCCCCATGCCGTAGAAGCACAAGTTTTTAGACATTTAAGAATCATTTTTTAGTTTTTATTTATTATTATAGTTTAGTTTATAAATAAAGTTTTATTTTTATAAAGTAAAAGAGAATTTTTAACGCAACAAATTTCGATGGCAAACAAGAATCTACATGCTTAAGTGGATACTGCATCAATGCAGAAATGCAGCCAGTATTTCTCTCTACCTCAAATGCCGAGTTGAGACTGTTTTAGTGCTGAATTTGTTAGCTGTACCTCAACTAAGTTAAAAAGTGCCGTATGATGCGGTGTTTCAGAATGAATAAACTTTGTATATATCTATTTTTTCAGAATGAAAAATGTTTCAGATATTACGTTTGGAGCTCGGTAAAAAAGGATAGTTGGTATTAAGGTTAATGTGTAAACTCGTGTGGCAATGGAACTAAAGAAATCGATCGAGAAGCAGCTGATACATTCTGTTTTTCTTTTTCTCCCTGTACAGCATGGAAGTGAAACAAATATTTCAGTAACCATAACATCAATTAGAATTATACCTTAGCCTTTAGCCTTGTGTTACAAGGCTAAGAATGTCCTTAGGCTATTTAGGAGATTTAACAATAATAAAAATAATTTGATGTAGAAATCGAGCACATATTTTATTTCACGAGCTTAAGCTTCTAATTGGTTTTCCTTTCTGTTTTGTTTTTTTTTTTTCATTCAATAAAACCTCTTCGTCCATCAATTTCATAATTAAGTATGCTTTTTCAAAGCATCCTTTTAAAAACAAGATTAAACTCAAAAGAAATTGCTTCATCAAAGTTTTACAAGAGCAACTGGGTCGATCTCTGGAGCTCGAGTATTGTTTTCGATGTAACGCTGAATCAGGCACTTCGGACGGGCTTCGGCCCAAAGGGCCCTGAAGGGTGTCAAAAGAGGAATTTCTTTTGAAGATGGTTGGAAATATAGATATTAAATATATAGCATTATCCTACTTACTAAAGTTATAACGTTATTGTTATACAGTAGAACGAGATAAATAAAAGATGATATTAGAAATATAAGGTAGTATTTATATCGAGTTATACAATGAAAGTTAGGGTCGTGGATAGTATAAGCACAAAGTTGGTGACTGAAGTAAAAAAGAAGTAATGTACTCAACTGGCAGATGTCAAGCGAAAGAGAGCCCAACAACTACCAGTCGAGCCATTTATAGGGCCCTTGGGGACGCCGCGGTGAGGGGAGGTGGTCCGGCTGCAGGGGCTGGTAGTATCAGCAGCGCCACAAAGTACACTAAGCTGATACCCCGGTGAACACTAGCGCCACCATCAACTACAAATCATTATTCACTGAAAACACAAGTTATCAAAAATCCCTGTTATGTTCTGGATCTGAAGTTAATTTTAATCATATTAAATTATAGTTCCATATAGTTACAAATTGCAAAACTGCTAAAAGTGGCCGTTTTAAGCAATATTGCAATTTGTAATTATGTCGCGAAGCTTAGAAATAAACCATTCCATGAAAATTTAAGTTTGAGGAAAGTCTGTAAGTTTTACTTCGTAATGCTGATTGCATTTGAAACTGGGTCACATGGTCAATTGATAATGCCCACTATGGTGTCAGAGGTCAGTCAGAGTAAGCGTCGAGGTTCTTAGACACTAATGGCACTACCAGATGGCAGCCGAGCATGACCAAACCAATGACTTAACGTGAACCACGGAATCATCTTTAATATCAGATAATCAGGTGACTTAATACTGCAATGCCCACACTATAATAAAACAACTAAATAAAATATGCTTACCACTTGCGGAGCACGAAGGCAGTTGACTATAATGATTATTATGACGACTTGACTATCAAAATTTGTAAAAGGGTCGTACAGATACTAGAGGTATAGTAATAGAATAGAGGCAGTTAAGTCAAGAAATTAATGATGCGTAATACACTTTTTGCCTAAAAATTAAACATACTTATAATAATAATAATAATAATAACCCCCCCATGGGTTCACCTTGTCGTGGTGGGGGGGCTTAAGGGAAATGACAAATATGGCAAGGGCTTTAACATCTATACCTGCCAAAGACCCATACATACACGTTATGGAGGAACGAAAATGGCCTTTAAAAAACATCAATAAACAGGTGTCATTTCCTAACTAACGATCCCAACTTTCCTCTCTTACTATCCACCTGTACCCGTCATTTAAAAATGGAGAAAGATAATTGTAAAAGATATAATTTACGGTCGCTGCCCGGGGGTCGCCGGGGCGCACCTGGAGCCGGTGCTGGGTGCTCCAGTTCGCGAGACACCGGTGGCGAGGAGCTGAGCAGGCGGGCCCTCGTCACGCAAGATACTACAGCCGGTCGCCGTGGGTTGAGCAGGCGGGCTCACGACGAGGAGGTTACAGCCGAACTATCTGGCGATGACACCAACTCTTTGTTTTCATCCATCCCATCAACTCGCCCTTCATATATGACAAGAAAAACAACAACCTTGTCCACTGCAAGTACGCTCGAAAGTGTTGTGCAAGAAGTCAACTCTGACTTTGAAATTGCACCCACCCAGAGCGCTCCAAAAACGCGCATGAGATGGTCAACTGAAATGAACTCGTTTATACTGCGCACTTACCTTCAATTAACAGCCCTAGATACCGATACAAAATCTTATCTTGAACCCCTCCATCTAAAATTTATAGAAAAATTTCCAAATATATCAGTCAGCCGACAAAGAATCGGTGGCCAGAGAAGAGCCATCGTAAGGAGAAAATTACTACCACAGAATATCATTGATCAAATATATTCCGAAGTTAGAGACGAACTACATGTTAACACTACCCGACAAAATATGCATTTACTACCATCTGATAACACCATAACTACACCAAATTGTTTACTTAGTCCAAGATATCCAGAAAATACACAACATACATCTCCCCATAACACACAACCACGTATGAGATGGACTAATGAACAAAACGAAGCCATAATGAGAATATATTATCGCGTTACACACTTAGATACGAATCGTACAATTTACAGAAAACTTATGCATGAAAATTTTATAAATATGTTTCCATCATTAGCACACTTAAGTGAACAGAGAATAGCAGATCAGAGAAGGTTAATAATAAATAACAAATATATTAGCGATAACAGACTAGAAGTAATAAAACAGGAGGTTGCGGGAGAATTGGCAGCAATCAGTACAACCCCTATTAACTTAACAGATACTATTTCACATAATGATACACAATTTATAAACAACATAACACTTCCTATTCCAGAGGTTACTCTTACTCTTCCTACATCTACTATTCAACCAAACTCAGACAGACGCCAAGACATTGACAACACATTCAGGCAAGCATATGATCATTACAAAAATACTCATCCAACTGAGAGAGACTACATACCGAAACAAAAATCTTCTAAGAGATTATCAATTATAGTAGATTACATAAACACCATAATATTACCTGAATACATCAATTTAGATACCGATTTTACCACGCTGCAAACTATAATTTATTGCGCAGCATGGACAGCAGCCAAGTCTAATGGTACAAAATTGGCATTAAATGGCTTAAAAACTACCTACTGTAAAGAAAAGTATAAACCGAACTGGCAAAGAAGACTCGAAAATAGACTTAGAGAACTACGAAGTAATATCAGTAAAATCACACATTTTATGAATGGTAATACAAGCAACAAACTTACACAACAAGTTAAACAGATCATTGAACAATACAAAATTCACTCAACACACGAATCCCCAAACACACGTCTCGAACAAACATTAGACACACTTAAACAAAAATTAGCTCTTACCTCAGGACGGTTACGTAGGTATAACGCATGCACTTTAAGAAAAGAACAAAACAAACAATTCCGAAATAACGAAAAACAATTTTACCGTAATATTAGGAATGAAACCCTCAATACACAAGAAACACCAGACACACATACCTCACCGAACAAAGATGATTTAGAAGATTTCTGGGCTGGAATTTGGGAAAGACCAGCAGAACATGACAGAGAAGCGAAGTGGATACAAAATGAAGTTCACCATAATGACACCAATACTGAAACAATGTTATTTGACAATGTCCATGTAGATATTTTTGAAAAAGTAATCTATAAACTTCATAACTGGAAAGCACCGGGGTCAGACTTTATTCACAGTTACTGGTATAAGAAATTTACATACATCCATCCATATCTCCTCAACTTTATTAATAATTTCATCCGTGACCCGGACTCAATGCCAAGCTATATAACATCAGGAACCACTGTCATGATCCCCAAAGATCATAATGACCTTCAAAACCCCGCAAAATACCGACCAATTACTTGTTTACAAACATTGTATAAGATCATAACATCTTGTATAGCCGAACTCATGTACAACCACGTCAATGACAACAACATACTAACGGAACAACAGAAAGGATGTCGCAAGTTCTGCCAAGGCTGTAAGGAACAGTTAGTTATAGATTCTGTAGTATTAACACAAGTACAAAAATCTAAATCAAATTTATACACTACCTACATCGACTATAAAAAGGCATACGATTCAGTACCACACTCATGGTTAGTACAGGTTTTAGAAATATATAAAATTAATCCGATTTTAATAAATTTTTTAGAAAAAGCTATGGCGACATGGACCACTCGACTAAAATTAACAAACGGTAACGAAACAATAGAATCTAACCCAATTAAAATACAACGAGGGATATTCCAAGGGGATGCCCTCAGCCCCTTGTGGTTCTGTCTCGCGCTTAACCCACTCTCCAACATGTTGAATGCTAGTTCACTTGGATATCCCCTCCCACTTACAGAAACAGACGGACAGACAAATACGATGATTAACCACCTTCTATATATGGACGACATAAAACTCTACGCCAACACCGAAAATCAATTAAATGAGTTAATAAAGCTAGTAGAACAGTTTACTATTGATATTAGAATGGAGTTCGGACTAGATAAGTGTAACATTAATTCAGTGCAAGAGGGTAAAAACTATCAACATTATTACACAATGCAAACTGGAAAACAGATAAAACCATTGGATGAGTATAGTACGTATAAATATTTAGGATATAATCAAGCACAGCAAATACTACACAAAGAAACTAAACTTAACTTAACACATCAATTCCGCCACCGATTAAATAGTATTCTCAAATCACACTTGTACTCAAAAAACACAATAAAAGCAATAAACACATATGCCATACCAATACTTACATACTCATTTGGAATAATAAACTGGAGTAAATCAGACTTAAAGAACTTACAACGCATTATTAACACTACTATGACCAAACACCGTAAACATCACCCAAGATCATGTATTCAAAGATTAGTTTTACCGAGAAAAGAAGGAGGGAGAGGCCTCATAGATATATCCGATTTACACAATAAACAAATAAAAAACCTGAGGTGTTATTTTTTCAACAGGATGAATGTATCAGAGCTTCATAAATCAATTGTACAAAATGACAAAAAACTAACCCCACTGAACCTGCACAACCAAACTACACAAACTAACGAAACAGCAACAGACAATAACACAAAGATTAGTGATTGGGCCAGAAAATCTCTACATGGGAGACATCGCCAAGATTTGTGCCATCCACTTGTCGACAAAGAGGCGTCGAACTCGTGGCTCAGTCGAGGTGAAATGTTCCCAGAGACGGAAGGCTTCATGCTAGCCATTCAAGATCAGGTGATTGAGACCAAAAACTATCAAAAATACATAATAAAAAATGCAGTATCCGACACATGTAGAAAATGTAATAGTTTACCAGAAACCATCCAGCACATCACAGGAGCATGTAAATCTATAGCCCAGACCGATTACAAACATAGGCATGACCAAGTAGCTAATATCATACATCAAAATCTTGCTCTCCAATTTAATTTCATAGATACCACACAGCCGTATTATAAATATATACCGGAGCCTGTCCTTGAGAACAGCACAACAAAACTTTACTTTGACAGAGCTATCCTAACAGACCGCACTATCCACTATAACAGACCAGATATCACACTGGTTGATAAAACTAACAAAACTGCTCTGCTCATCGATATCGCCATCCCAAATACCCATAACCTACAGAATACAATAGCTGAAAAATTAACCAAGTACACCGAATTAAAAGACGAAATTAGTAGAATATGGCACCTTCAAAAAGTAACAATTGTACCCATAGTTCTTTCTGCAACTGGAGTCATACCGAAGCAACTACACCAATCCCTTAAAACTCTAAATCTGTCACCGTATATTTACAGCTTACTCCAAAAAGCAGTAATTTTAAATACTTGTCGCTTGGTTAGAAAATTTTTACAGACAGATATCAACCCCTCGATAAACAGACCTATTACACAAACCCCTACTCAGCATCAAGTGCCAATGCAACGCAATGAACCCAATGTGCTAGTAAGCGAAAGATTAACAATAAATTCCCCTGATATGCACTTGGCTTAGGCCCGTGCATATCAGTATACCGGTTTTTTCTTTGAAAGCCGAGAAAATAAAAGAAAAGAAAATAATAATAATAATAACCCCCCCAAGGGTCCACCTTGACGTGGTGGGGGGGCTTACGGGAAGAAAGGCATACACTTCATTTTAGGAGAAACTTGTCTATTACCTGACCATCATGGTGTTCTCTTCCCTAACCAACGGTCCCAAACCCAATCTAAGGTGTACCCAACCGTGCCGAGGGATGCGTGGCTAAGGGGGAGCTTAGTCGTGAACGGTGGACTCCCGATACCGGGCGACCTCGGGATGTAAGAAAGGCCTTGCCTCTGCATGCAGGGCTCTGCAGAGCGTGGACAAATTTTCCCTAGCTTTTCGTGGGAACACAATAGGAGAAAATCAAAGATATTTTTTAAGATCTCGCCCTAATAGGCATCGAGATACTTTCAGCATAAATGCTGAAAATAACGAAGTTAGTAGGAGTAGAGACGACGAGAGACTGAACAGGCGGGTTTCCGTTGAACTTGATATACAATCACCGGCTGCTGATCAAAATAGTGAACACCCATCTTTTAGTAACCCTATTTTTTCCTCCCCTAGTAACTCATCCTATCGGCCAAATTCTTCCCCAACCCAATCGTCTATAATTAGCTCAATGCAAGAGGATGTTGTACAGGATGTACTTGATGCTATTAATCCTGTACCCACCTCTAGCAAAACCGGTACGCGAAAAACATGGTCAATGGAAATGAACATATTCATTATGCGTACCTATTTAAAACTTACAAACTTAGAAACTGATCTATCAACATATCTAGGACCCCTTCATACCCAATTTTTAGAAAAATTTCCTAATATGGATGTAAGTCGCCAGCGAGTTGGAGACCAAAGACGGGCAATCATGCGCAGGAATTTTATACCACAAGAGAAATTAAAAGAAATATATGACGAAGTAAAAAATGAATTAGCTATAATAGAATTCGATAGGCAACATAATTTACAACATTTATCACAAAGCTCAGTTAGTATACCCACACGTACAACCACAACACTTACTCAAACAGTACCTCACTCATCTGAGAATGTAGGAAATACGAGACAAAGAATGAGGTGGCCAGCTGAAATTAATGAAGCAATAATACGACATTATTATAGAATAACTCAAATGGAAACAGATTTAACAGCTTACAGACCTCTTCTACATGCTGCTATTATAGAACAATTTCCTGAAATACAACATGTATCAGAGCAAAGAATATCTGATCAAAGAAGAATAATAATAAAAAATAAATACTTTAGTGCAGAAAAGATAGAACATATTAAGAAAGAAGTAGCTCATGAGTTAGAACAATTAGTTACAGGTGACGAACTGCCAATTAATACAAATACAAGCATGTCATGTTCTCAAAATGCAATTCACGTCAATGAACTAGCTGAACCGATTCAACCTCTGAACTCACAACAAGAAAATACTCATATTGATGATAACATAAAAAATACCTTGAATACCATCTTAGATAATAATTTGTTGAAATATAAAGATACACACCCCACACAACGGCCTAGGTTACCCAAAATAAATACATCAAAAAACTTATCTCATATTATTTATATATTCAACAAGTGCATAATACCATCCAGAGTAGACTCATTACAAAATATAACAGACACTCACACACTTATTTATTGTATAGCTATTACCATAACAGAATTTCTTAAATATAGAATAAGTACCTCGTTCACAAACAGAGGTAATATGAAACCTAAATGGCAAAGAAGAATAGAAAATGGCATTAAAGACTTAAGGAGAGACATCAGTAGATTAATTCATTACAAGAATGGTGTTAGAAGTATAAAATTAATTACAAACGTACAGAAAATAATGGAAACCTACAAAGTACACAATAAACATGAAAGTAACAATAGAAACATTGATGATTTTATTGACACATTAAAACAAAAACTCTCAGTTAAAAGCAATAGATTAGCTAGATATAAAAAATCACAAGAACGAAAAGAAAATAATAAACTTTTTTCAAAAAATGAAAAACAATTTTATAGAAATTTGAAA
Source organism: Apomyelois bistriatella (assembly GCA_947044815.1). NCBI lineage: Eukaryota > Metazoa > Arthropoda > Insecta > Lepidoptera > Pyralidae > Apomyelois > Apomyelois bistriatella. The sequence continues at coordinate 6,094,232 of OX345705.1, forward strand.
GAATCAACTACAATTACGGAATTGCCTTCAGAGACTTCACTTACCGATTTCTGGTCAGGAATCTGGTCACATGATGTAGAACATGATAAAAATGCAGAATGGATTTTAAAAGAACAGGTAAGAGTTAGTCATATAGAACCTATGGAATTTGAAGATATCGACTCGGATGAACTGCATCAGGTAATTAAAAAGACCCATAACTGGAAAGCAGCCGGAGCAGATGGCATATACAATTTTTGGATTAAAAGGTTAGTCAGTTTGAACCATATACTAGCCAAGCAAATAACAGATTTAATTAAAGGGGAGTCACCGATGTCAGATTTCTTGACCAAAGGTATAACTTTTATGCTACCAAAATCAAACAGAACTCAAGATCCATCACAGTTTCGACCCATAACATGCCTTCCAACGTTATATAAGATAATAACAGCCTGCATATCCAACAGAATAAATCAGCACATAGAAAGTCATAACATAATAGCCGAAGAACAGAAAGGATGTAGGCGATACCACATGGGGTGTAAAGAGCAATTGACAATCGACGCGGTTATTCTAAAACATGTTCAAACTAGAAAGAAAGATCTATTTGCAGCATATATAGATTACAAAAAGGCATTTGATAGTGTTCCTCATTCCTGGCTTATACAAGTTTTAGATATTTACAAAATTAACCCATCATTAATAAACTTCCTTCAAAACACGATGCAAAACTGGGCCACCACGATTAGGTTACAAAGTAATGAGACATATATTGTTACTGCTGAAATCCCCATCAAAAGAGGTATTTTTCAAGGGGACTCATTGAGCCCTTTATGGTTTTGTCTAGCTCTTAATCCATTATCTAGAGAACTAAATGATTCAAACCTTGGTTTTAATATCGAACAAACAAGAAGTCCAACAACAATATCACAAATTACCCACTTATTATATATGGATGACTTAAAACTTTATTCAGATTCCGAAAGTAATATGGCAGAATTACTCAACATCACTAGTAAATTTTCTCAAAGCATAAAAATGGATTATGGACTAGACAAATGCCGTAAAATTAATATAAAGAAAGGAAAGGTAGTAGAAAGATACGATGATATAGATGAAGAAGAACAGATAAAGTCAATGAGTAAAGATGAATTGTATAAGTATTTAGGATACAATCAAGGTAGACTAATTGCACAAAAAAGTACGAAGGATCAACTTAAAGCTAACTTCTTTCATAGAATCCATAAGCTATGCAAAAAGCAATTAACAAGTAAAAATTTATTCAAAGCCATCAATACCTACGCAATACCGATTTTGACATATTCTTTTGGGATTCTTAAATGGTCTAAATCTGAACTTAAAAATTTAGAAATAAAACTTCGAACAGTTTTGACACGCTATAGATTCCATCATCCGAAATCAGCCATAGAAAGAGTCACAATTGCTAGAAACGAAGGAGGAAGAGGCTTAATAGATATTGGTCACTTGCACAATAAACAAATACTTAATTTAAAAACCTTCTTTTTCAGGAAAAAGACCTCTAGTCCACTACATAATGACATATGTAACACAGATATTCACTACACACCTTTAAATCTTGCTGATGATTCCTTAGAAAATATAAACGCAATGCAAAACTATAATGAAAAATATAATAGATGGTATAACAAAGAATTACATGGTAGACATCTTAAAGATTTAAATCAAATACATATTGACAAAGAAGCTTCAAATAAGTGGCTATCATCTGCAGGTTTGTTTCCTGAAACTGAAGGGTTTATTATTGCAATACAAGACCAAGTTATCGCTACTAAGAACTATAGGAAACATATACTTAAAGACATTAACATCCATAGCGACTTATGTAGAAAATGCAACAATAAACCAGAAACGATTCAACACATTACGGGAGCCTGCGTAAAACTAGCACAAAACGATTATACACACCGACATAATCAAATAGTCAATATTATTCACCAAAAGTTAGCACTTAAATATAAACTTAGTACTGACACCAAAACTCCATACTATAAATACACTCCACAAACAGTATTAGAAAATAATTCCTACAAATTGTATTATGACCGAACTATACTGACTGACCATACAATTTACAATAATAGACCGGACATAACTTTAGTAGATAAAAATAAAAAACAAACTTACATAATCGATATAGCAATACCGAACACACACAATATACAAACAACAATTTCAGAAAAGATACGAAAGTATACTGAGCTACAGGAAGAAGTAAAAAAAATGTGGAAGATGGACTCTGTCAAAATAGTACCCTTTGTTATTTCAACGACTGGTGTAATACCAAAAGATATTTTCTTACAATTTAACCAACTAAATCTGCCAAAATATACATACATAACACTTCAAAAAGCGGCCATATTAAATACCTGCAGGATTGTCCGTAAATTTTTACAATTAGAATACGATAACTCACCCTCTTAATTTAATTTTGTTTCAGCACTTGGTTATACACCCGTGCTTTGACAAACATTACCAGGCTTTATCGCCTGAGCACAAAAAGTGAACAAAACATAATAATAATAATAATAACCCCCCCAAGGGTCCACCTTGACGTGGTGGGGGGGCTTACGGGAAGAAAAGCGTACACTTAATTTTAAGGAGAACCTCGTTTATAACCAGCCCATCATGGTTACCTCTTCCCCAACCAACGGTCCCAAACCCAATCTAAGGTGTAACACCGTGCCGAGAGATGCGTGGCTAGGGGGGAGCCTAGTCATGAACGGTGAACTCCCGATACCGGGCGACCTCGGGATGTAATAATGCCTTACCTCTGCATGCGGGGCTCTGCAGAGTGTTGACGATAACTTCCCTAGCTTCTCGTGGGAACAAAATAGAAGGTAATAAAAAATATTTTTTAAGATCTCGCCCTAGAAGGTTTCGAGATACTCTTAGCGAAAATGCTAATAATTTAGACGCAGGAAGAGAAGGATGCAGTTCGCCGTCATCAGTAAGTAGTCTTTTCCCATCTATTGCTTCTTCGACTCATAGTTTTTCACCTCCAAATAGTCCTATCCTCTCTTTGTCACCGACGTCATCAACGTCGCATTCTATCGGTTTTTCACTCTCACCGGTTAGTAGTATGGCAACAGATGTTGTGCGAGAGGCAAACGCCACCAATCTCGCACCCACTGAAGCCGTAAAGAGCACGAGACGAAAATGGTCAACTGAGATGAATACTTTCATTTGGCGTGCTTATTTAGAATTAACTAAACTCGAAACAGATCCAAGTCCATATCTAGAAAAATTACATAATTTATTTATAGGCAAATTTCCTTTGGTTGATGTATCACGACAAAGACTAGGAGATCAAAGAAGAGCGATCGTTAGAAGACAGCTTTTACCTCAGCATGTAATGGACCAAATTAGACAAGAAGTGGAACAGAACATAACATCCAACCTTAGTATCACCACTACACAATCACAAAATTGTCAAGCCACATTCACATAAACAGCAACGACGACAGTAGGTACACAAAATCAGAAAACAAGGATGCGATGGTCAAATGATCTGAATGAGAGTATTATGAGGATTTATTATCGTGTAACTAATCTAGAAGCAAATGCATCTGCCTATCGTGGTCAGTTGTATGCACAGTTTATAACACAGTATCCAGAGTTATCTAACCTTTCAGAACAAAGAATAGCAGACCAAAGACGAGCAATTATTCAAAACAAATATATTTCACAAGCCAGATTAGAAGAAATAAAGGCAGATGTTGCAAGGGAATTACAGGAGTCACAAATTCACAGTAGTATAATAGATATTCAATCATATGAAAATCAAACAACAGAATTTAGCTCTGAATCACAAACACTTTTATTATCAGAACCAGTACTCACACAACACACACCTTCAACATTAGTCGCCCCCCAAAATCAAGAAAATTTTACATCACCTTTAACGAGTGAAATACAGAGAGAAATAACTGAGACTTTTAGCGAAACTTTTAATAGATTTATTAACAGTAATCCGACTGAAAGGCCACACATACCTAAGCAAAAATCGACAAGAAAACTAGCACTTATAACAGAATTTATCAACCATAATATTTTACCGGATCATCTGGATACTGAACTGGATTTTAATACGTTACACACCTTAATATACTGTTCAGCATTTACAGCTACTATTTGTAATGGTACCAAAATAAAATGTTATGATAATAATATCAGAAGAGTGCCTCAAAAAGTACAACCAGCTTGGCAAAAACGATTAGAAAATCAAATAAGTCAGTTAAGAAAAGATATAGGAAGAATGACACAGTATTTAAATGGAAATAGAAGCAATAACATCCTTTACCACATTAATGACATACAACGCAGATATAGAATACACTCGCAATACGAAGACCCTAATATTACACCGCAAGAATATTTAGACACTATTAAGCAAAAATTGGCTGCAAAGTCAAGTAGACTCAGACGATATAATGAATGCACACAACGCAAAACCCAAAATTCACAATTTACTTATAATGAGAAACAGTTCTACAGATTACTTAATAAATCTGATGGAGAACCAGTACAAGATGTACCATCTGCTGAAAGTTTACATACCTTTTGGTCTGAAATCTGGATGAATCCTTTAGAACATAATGCAAATGCAGAATGGATGGGTAAAATCGACAGCGCCACAGAAAATCTTGTGGAAATGCATTTCGAATCCATTTCTCTCAACACAATTGTACAAGTCATTAATAAAACACATAATTGGAAATCGCCTGGAACTAATAATATCCATAACTACTGGTACAAAAAACTAACTAATACTCACCCGCACATTCATACATTCATCAATAGCTTCATACAATCTCCAGATATCCTTCCTACATTCTTGTCACAAGGCACAACACATATGATCCCAAAAGACGGAATTTCTCCAGATCCATCCAAATATAGGCCTATCACATGCCTCCAGACATTTTACAAAATACTAACAAGTTGCATTAGTAACATTATCTACAGACACCTGGACAATAATAATATTTTAGCAGAACAGCAGAAAGGCTGTCGGAAACAGAGCCAAGGATGCAAAGAACAACTAATCATCGATGCGGTAGCCATGAAACAGGCTCACGTGAAAAAGCGTAGCATTTACACTATGTTTGTCGACTATCGTAAAGCATTCGACTCTGTTCCCCACAGCTGGTTAATAGATGTTCTGAAAAAATATAAAATAAACAACGCCATAATTAATTTTCTAGGAAGTATTATGAAAAATTGGCAAACCAGACTTAGATTAAACACTACACAAGAAAATATCACCACTGAACCGATTTTTATTCAAAGGGGTATATTCCTAGGCGATAGTTTAAGCCCGCTTTGGTTTTGCTTAGCTTTAAATCCTCTCTCAACACTGCTCAACGAAAAACATGGTTTCAAACTCATCCACAACAGAAGTAATATTGAACTTTCGCATCTTATGTATATGGACGACATCAAACTGTACGCCAATAACAAAAATGATTTGCTCCAACTAACAGAACTAACTGAGAAGTTCTCTAATGATATATGCATGCAATTTGGCATTGATAAATGTAAAATTCATTCTGTAAATAAAGGTAGAATCGAATTAAATACATATACTATATCAACAGGAGAAATAATAGAAGCTTTAGATGAAAATAGCACTTATAAATATCTAGGATTCCATCAATCAAAATTCATTGAACACAAAGATATAAAACAAAATTTAACTAACACTTTTAAACGCAGACTATCACAAATTTTAAAAACACATTTAAACTCCCGTAATATTAGCAAAGCTATAAACACATACGCAATACCTATTTTGACATACTCTTTTGGCATAATTAACTGGTCACGAACTGATTTACAAAAAAAGCAATCATCTATGAACGTTTTACTTACACAGCATAGAAAACATCACCCTAAATCTTGTATTCAAAGACTTACACTTCCCAGATCAGAAGGAGGCAGAAGTTTGATAGACATCCGGAACTTACATAATAAACAGATATCCACTTTGCGTCATTACTTCCACACAAAATCAGAAAATTCTGAATTACATAAATATATTTCCCATATAGATAGCAAATTTACACCGCTTAATCTAAGTGATTACACTATACAGCCAAACGAGGTGCAGACGAGTATTGCAGAGAAGAAACTGGCATGGCAACAAAAGTCTTTGCATGGTAGGCATTACAAAGATCTTGAACAAACTCATATAGACAAGCGATGGTCGAATACATGGCTGCAACGAGGAGAACTCTTTCCGGAGACAGAAGCATTTATGCTTGCTATACAGGATCAGGTTATCCACACAAGAAATTACAAAAAATACATCATCAAAGACTGTAATCTTGTAACAGATTTATGTAGACATTGCAATAGTGCTAGTGAGACCATCCAACATATAACAGGTGCATGCAAAAGTCTAGTTCAAAGTGATTATAAACACCGGCATGACCAAGTGTCAGCAATAATACATCAACACATAGCATTTAACTACAAATTAATTGACACTAAACAACCATATTACAAATATACACCAGATAAAATATTGGAAAGCAATGCAGTTAAAATTTACTGGGATCGCACAATAGTAACAGATAAAACCATCCATTTTAATAGGCCCGATATAACCATTCATGACAAAACCAATAGTACAGTGTACCTGGTAGACATTGCTGTTCCTAATACACACAACTTGCAGACTACATACACAGAAAAAATGAGTAAGTATAAGGATTTAGCCATAGAAATCCAAACACAATGGCGCGTTGAAACCGTCAAAATAATTCCAATCATACTGTCTACAACAGCCGTCGTACCACAAACACTTTTCACAAGCTTGCAAATACTCAACATACCATCGCACATCACCCACACTCTACAGAAAGCTGTCATCTTAAATACCTGTCGCATCACACGCAAATTTCTTCAATAAAAAACATTTAGGTAGTTTTATAGTAAGTAAGTACTTACCCAATATACTAGTATATATCTTGCACTTGGCTATGGCCCGTGCTATATTTTTACCTCTTTTAGAAAAGAGAGAAGAAAACGAATAGAACGAAATAATAATAATAATAATAATACCATTCAAGATCAGGTGATTGAGACCAAAAACTATCAAAAATACATAATAAAAAATGCAGTATCCGACACATGTAGAAAATGTAATAGTTTACCAGAAACCATCCAGCACATCACAGGAGCATGTAAATCTATAGCCCAGACCGATTACAAACATAGGCATGACCAAGTAGCTAATATCATACATCAAAATCTTGCTCTCCAATTTAATTTCATAAATACCACACAGCCGTATTATAAATATATACCGGAGCCTGTCCTTGAGAACAGCACCACAAAACTTTACTTTGACAGAGCTATCCTAACAGACCGCACTATCCACTATAACAGACCAGATATCACACTGGTTGATAAAACTAACAAAACTGCTCTGCTCATCGATATCGCCATCCCAAATACCCATAACCTACAGAATACAATAGCTGAAAAATTAACCAAGTACACCGAATTAAAAGACGAAATTAGTAGAATATGGCACCTTCAAAAAGTAACAATTGTACCCATAGTTCTTTCTGCAACTGGAGTCATACCGAAGCAACTACACCAATCCCTTAAAACTCTAAATCTGTCACCATATATTTACAGCTTACTCCAAAAAGCAGTAATTTTAAATACTTGTCGCTTGGTTAGAAAATTTTTACAGACAGATATCAACCCCTCGATAAACAGACCTATTACACAAACCCCTACTCAGCATCAAGTGCCAATGCAACGCAATGAACCCAATGTGCTAGTAAGCGAAAGATTAACAATAAATTCCCCTGATATGCACTTGGCTTAGGCCCGTGCATATCAGTATACCGGTTTTTTCTTTGAAAGCCGAGAAAATAAAAGAAAAGAAAATAATAATAATAATAAAGCCTTTTATTTCCGAGCTTGAACAGTTTACAAAGTGAGTTTTGATTATAAAAAATCCCTAAGCACGGTTTGCCTTTCGGCATAGGCCTCCTCCAACTTCCTCCATTGTTCCCTGTCTGCTGCCACTCTCTGCCAGCAGGGTCCTAGGGTCATTTTTAGGTCATCCTCCCATCTTAGTACTTTTCGTCCTCGGCTCCTGCTGCCATCTCTCGGGTACCAGACAGTTACTCGTTTGCTCCATTTTTCTAGCTTACATCTGAACATACTTACATAATTTTTATTTATAACAGATTATACTCTACGGATTAACTTTATCACCACGACAGAAATCTTAAGGGTCCCGAGCGTAATCCATGAAAGGACGGATTAAAGAGCAATAAATTTTAAATAAGTGGATAATATTTATATTCTGGCTCACTTATAAAGGCCGAGTATCTATTTATATCTTTCAACCATTTTGACCTAATTTTCATCCTTCTTTTCTTTGGTAGTTTGGATGAAATTTTTAAACATTACTAACAGTGTATTAAAATTTCATAGAAGTTAATTAATTGCTTTAATGCTTTAGATACGGTTTCTTTTAATAGTGCAAAATAGGGATTTTATCATTGTTTTTTTCTCAAATCATTCAAATTGTCGTCTTTATGATTATCACAGTAGGTACTTCATGTCATCAATCAACCTCATAATAAATCCATAAAACAGTGATTTATGGTAATAAAATGTCTCTTACTGTTACTCTGAAAATTGAATGGCGTAGTAAATGACCGGTCGATATTATTGAAATAACTATGGATTTCAATAAATTCCATAGGAAAATGTCAAGAGAGTCGTGCAGGTGGGATTTTTTTGACTTATCTTCTGTCGTGTCATAGCTACCTTGGCTCTTGCACAAACGACCGAGCGGTGGAGGTAACCAAGTACTGTGCAATGTCAATAGCTATTATGACTCTTGTTATGTCAGGGAAAGAAAAGACCTTCATTTATTTGTAGCTTATTCCGGCTGGTGGCGGATTCAATCAACAAAAGCAATCCCAAGGAGGATGGACTTCAGGCAAGCGGTCGTTTATAATATAATTCTGAATCAAATAATAAAATGTCTTACTTAATCCAATGCCCTTCACCAACCAACCTGAATTTAACTAAATATATTTTATAATACCCTAGTCTAGATTATGTAAGTTTACGTCGCAGACAAAAGCTTTACATAGTTCAGTCCACTCTACTAAAGAAGAGATATTTTCTTTTGAAATAAAAGACTTCAGTCCTTGCAGCGAAGAATAACATTTATATTCTGTGTAAAAATATTATGTGGTCTGCCTCGGCGACTGCTATAAGAATAAAGAGTGCATTGACATGAAAATGTTTTAAAAATGAAGTATAAGCTCTGGTTGTATATATTATATTTCAAGTCAAGTTTAAACCGAAGAAAACGTTTATTATTTTGTACGACAAATTGTATGTGTCTCGTCGACTGCGATAAAACTAAAAACATTGAGTGTTGAAATGGAAAAATGAAATACATATTTTTGTAAGTCGTTTGTGTTATAGTGCATACAGAAATTACGAGTATCTTATAAAGTATTACTATTTTTCGTTTAATATACCTACAAATAAAATATATAAAGATCAATTTACATATTATTTTGTATACCTTTAAGTGGAATACGGCCATGGTGGAAGGAGAACGCCCTGGCAACAACAAAAGTTTCTTCTCACCGTCCTTTCTGAAAATGAGTAAAAGAATGATATTTTTATCTTAAGTAACAAACACTCATCTTTATGTTGTAGTCAGTAGGAAAATCTCTGATATGAGTTTTTTGTCCATAATCTTAGCGTACGCCAGAGAAAATTCCACTAAAATGACCCTTTAGCTTTATATAGAAAACAACTTAGAGCGGTTAGTTATTTAGGGTCAATGTCACGGAAGGATTTATATTACCAGCGTGGCTCTAGTATTACAGAGAACTTTAGCGCTCAGAGCGCACCAAACGTTTCTGATCGGTCCATTTCCTTAACGTCTCTTGGGGTGACTCAGTAATTAGTATTTTCTAACTTGAAAATCAAGTAAAAACTGAAGCAAAGTCGGCTTTTATTCAACAAATTCCATTAACATTTTCAAAATCCTTTCCAATCCTATTATCTACTTTAACGTTCTTCAGCTATAAAGTCATGTTCGTTGCTTTAGAAAGGCTAGATACACACTAAGAATATTGTGAAACGACTTTTCATCATTGTCATTCCTTATATATTCAACTTTTTTTTGGGATTGAGCAACAAATTATAAATATCTAACATTTAAGATTAATCATAACAGGTTCTATGTTATGTGAATCACACGTAGGCAAACAAAATAAACACTTACTGACCACAGATAATAGAATGCTATGCTTTACACGTATCATTAACTATTATTGCAATTTTATGGACAGGGAATCAGATTCTACCAAGTGACTACAACATGGAGGTCTTCAAGATGGGCCTGTAAAGATTTCTTCAAGGTTGCTAACTGGTTGCTCCTTCAAGGTTACTCGCGATACTCCTATAGTGTTACAGGCGTCTCCTAGGCTACGGTAACCGCTTCCCATAAGATAAACCATGGATGGTTTCCTAGCTAATAGTATTAAAAATTATATACTAAATTAAATGAACTCTCTTCATTCTACACATTACTTATGATGATTGTACCAGCTTTCTCCTACAGTTGTTTCTCATGATTTTTATAATAGTATTATTAATAGCACAATACAATAAATATGTCATAATGTACCTATCGTTTTTTTAGACCACAGTTAAAATTTTATTCCTAAAATAATTATGTAGTGTAATGAACTCATAAAGCTGAAACTTCTGTCGTTAGCGAGTCAGCATAACTTTAGAACTAACAAATGCATAGTTGTTCTTAGTATAAGTGATACTTAGCTGCTTAATTATAGTTAATTTTCTTCTCTCATTTACCTGTTATTAGTTTTAATAACATCAAATTCTCAAAATTCATAAGTGCGTTCCATGAAACCTGGTTTGCAAAGCAAGTGTGGATTTAGTCAATTACCTAACAATTTCATAATAAGACACTTACTTGCCTCTTTCAACCAGTACTTTTTGAAATCTGTCTATCTCTTTTTCTTTTGGTTCTCTGTCTACGATCTGGAGTGCTATTTTAAAATAGTATGACTCACCCAAAATGTCAAATGACTATAGTTCGAGTCAAATTACTCAAAAACGAAAAATAATGATTCGACTCATAAATTTTGCGTATGTCATACATTTTAAAAATTGCACTCCGGTTAAGATTTTAAACAACCTTGATATATTTGCTGAAACAATAAATGTATTTCCGTTAAGTATATCTATTGTTTCAGATTGATTTACATTTAATAACATGTATTCGTAAGTATAATATTATTATAATTATAATACAAAATTGGTGGCTGGATTGCGATGTCTTAGATTATATATGTCTATAATAAAAAAAGGTTGGTGCAGTGTAGACAAAAAGAGGTGATACCCAGAAATGATGATATTAATGCCAAAATTATTGTAGTACTTAATTAATACCTACGTTATTTAGTAGACAGATACACAACTCACATACTTACTTACCGAAAGAGTCATGGCGAAACTCCATACATCGTTTGTACGAATAAAAAATTAAAATACAGAGAACATAAAATAAATCGAATTAGTAAGAATACATAACTAGTAACATGTTTACCACCACCAAAAAAATTTAAACCTCGGGGTTTTTTAATATTTAATTTTTTTAAAGTCGACCTTTAGCTTCGTTTTCATTCGCCATTATTGCCGCAACTGAAACATTATGTCATCCTGACAGTTGTTACAATTGTCAAAAACGGTATTGACAGTTAATTATGGTAGGTTAGGTTCATAGATTAAGTAGTTGTATCTGTGATTAAGCAATTAATGTTTACTTGGTGAAAAAGTGAGATGGCGAAATAGGGAAGTCCATGAGTAAGAAAAGGACCAACGATATTTTTTATATTTTTGTCCCTGTCAACGTGGCAATTTTTTCTTTGTTTGGCCAATTCGACGCCAAACAAAATCTTTCACCAAACTAACAGTGAAATTATTTATTTTTTGTATTAAGAAAAATATTCATTTTAAATAATAGAATTTGTACGAAAGATATACAAAGAATAAGGGTATTTGTTACATAAATTGTGTGGCTCAGGAACACATTCCAGGGTGCCTACCACCATTTCTTAAAACCATGCAAGATCCAGTGAGTAAGTGAGACAGCGCAATACATGATGTAAGGCGACATCTCTTACTCAGTCGTTCTTGCATGGTTATTAGAGATGGTGGTAGGCACCATCTCTTAAAGCGTAATACATGATGAAAGGAGATGACGTCTTACTGTGTTACTCTGTCTCGCCTACTCACTCGTTCTTGTATGGTTTTAAGAGATGGTAGTAAACCATTTGATAGTGAGCCTGCTACTTAAAAAGTTGATGGTAACCCCCCCAGGTTGCTTACTACCATCTCTTAAAACCATGCAAGATCCAGTGAGAAAGCGGGACAGCGCAATATATCATGTAAGGCGACATCTCATTCACTCACTGGATCTTGCATGGTTTTAAGAGATGGTATAGCCCCCCCAGGTACAAAATCGATAAATCTAACCTACCATAATGAACTGTCAATATCGCTTTGACAATGCTAACAACTGTCAGGGTGACATAATGTTTCAGTTGCGTTTAAAATGGCGAATGAAAACGAAACTAAAGGTCGACTTTTATAAAATGGAATATTAAAATAACCCCGGGGTTTAAATTTTTTTTGTGGTGGTAAACATGTTACTAGTGAAGTGTTCTTACTAATGCAATTTATTTTAAGTTCTCTATATTTAATTTTTTATTCGTACAAATTCCGCCATCATTCTTTAACGTTAATAGGCACCCAACTCTTGAATGGGTCGATACGACCGTTTGTGTTTGATGGAGGGTCTTTGAGCTCACGCTGGCAAAGCGGGGTTAAAAATGCGTAATTAAATTTGTCTAACATGGGTTTATATCAGCCATTAACGTAAGTACGTGTAATCATAGCGGTATTCAGATAATTTTAACGTAGTAGGACGGGTATAATCACCATTTTAGCTTACGGCAATTTAACAAAGGATCGTGTATAAAACAGAGGTAAATAAATAATGAAGGGATTTGCTCCCGGTTGTTCTCACTTGAGAATATTAAACAAGAGAGTTGCTTTGTATTGTATGAAATTAACAGTCAATAATTAGTTTCTTAGATAAATTACTAGATGAAAATCCTCTCTGTAAATATGACATTACATTATTCAGACTTAAATAGCATTAATAAGTATTTTATTTAAGGCAAAATCTTAACTTAATCAACCAATCCTATCAACACCCAAGTTTTTATACGCCTAACGGTATTACGTCTTTCTTCTTATTCTATAGCAGTTGGTAAGCTGAAAATAGATATTTACTTCTTTTTTCATAAAAAAAAAACAATTGTTTAAACGTTCGTTTTGCCCATTTTAACTGAGTAAAATATTTTTAAGCCCTTTCTCTATTAACGAAATTTTATGGTAAAAAAATAGCGGCAAAACACATTCTAATTAAAACGTGCTTAATAATTTTTATTTTTAGGCATTTTGACTCGAATACTTACACAAAAAAAAAAGAGGAAAAATGATGTTATGGATTTTATTTATTTATTTTTAAATTCATGTAACACAAAAATATACAAAAGAAAAAATCATATAATATAGAACATTACAAGGGTGTTTCTTATTTCTAAAGAAATCTCTTCCATCGGACCCGAGAGAGAAAACGATTTTTATGCACTTAACGTCCCAACTTAGCGCAACTAAACCGGTACCAACCAGATTAGTTACTTAACTAGAGTAATCTACATCGAGATTGGTAAGTAATTAATCTATTATAATATAACGTTAAAACGGTCGAGGTCTCGTGAAACTAACAAACTTTAAGGGCCGTCGAAATGGTAGCTTGTTTTAGTTATCCGTTACAACAATATTAATTGCATATGTCCAAAGATATATTCACACCTATTAACATAGAGCACGTTGGTCCAACGACTAGACTTTAACTTTTTAGAGTTTTACTAGATACATAGGATTATTTGTTTTAGATCCTGTATCACCAGTTCACTACATTGAAATTAACATAAAATCGGGATTTTTTAGCTCGAAATTGTTAAAATACAATTCAATAATCATATTACTTTATGCTATGCCAAGTTTTGTTTATATAGAGATTATCAAAAAAACTGTCACTGAAATTTTTTTTCTTTGTTGTGGAAATTATTTAAACTTTTTGCCAGGTATAATTTTTATTAAATTTATTATTATTCTTCATTTAGTCAAGTCAAAAACATCAAGTCATTAGTCATGTATAGTCAAGTTAGTCTAGCCGTAGGGCTAAGTCGTCACTGTACTTATATCGTCAGCAAATCGAATCTGATCGATGTCTGAAAACAATTTTGTAATTGTGGATTGCAAATCCTATTTAATGCCTCTTAAAATCAGATAATGGAAGGCTTAGTTCGACTCTGATCCTCAATTAAAAGCGACCTACAGTGCGTTTTATCTAAAGGTTCCGCACCATAAAATTAAACACTCTCCGTCGAGCGTTTTATTTATAATACCTACATTTTATCTTCAATTTCAAAAGATTTATTTTCTTCAAGCAAATATCATTTTTTGTTTTTATTGAACACGTCTAATATTAACAAATATTGCTACAGAGTGAAAAACTGCTGTCAATTTATAATCTGAAAAGTAGAGAAAAGGAGGATAGAGCATGGTACTTAACCGAAGACTTATCGCTAAAGCAGTCAACCTTAGGATGTAAATAAAAAGTAAGTTTGGCATACGTACAAAGATATTATCATTGTTATTTGTTTATTGTCCGAAAAATAATTGGATGTATTAGTCTCCTTTGTATTTGTTTCAAACTTAGCTTTAGCTGGTGTTGAGCCAGACCTTTTTTGATATAAACACCTCAGGGTTGTCAACATTTCTGGCTTTTATTTTATTGTTATTTCAACTACTTTAAATTTGTTACATTTTAATACATTAAATGTATTTACTTACATAGATTATCTTTCTCTCCTGCTCTAAGCTGTTTCTTTATAGGACTAGGCTAGGTGTAGTTCTTATATCAAACAGACTGATGACGAACAAATTACTTTGCAACTCATCTTATGGGCATTTTGCCCAACAAATACTACGAAGACAAAACTTTAACATGATATCTGTCTTATTTCTTATCTATTATGTTAGTGGCCAGAAAAATGTTTTATTTTGCAAGCTGTCTGCCGGCAAATGACTAAGCATAATGACTACTATCCAGCGATAGCAACCTGTACCAACGGCTTTAACATGCCTCAGTTTCACGAAAAGGCTCATGACAATTAATAGTAATAGTGACCATTTTACTTACGATCACGTTCTGAATTGCTTAATAGTACATTAACGCATTACCAGCTGATACTACAAGATAACAGTTGTTTAGCTAAGCCAATGCTTTGGGAAGCTTAAAAAATGTATACAACAAAAACTAAAAAATACTAATATTAACTTATTTATAAAATTAAAACTAAAACTTATATTACAAAAATAATAAATAAAAAGTGTAAAACCGTTGAGAACCCTAGCTTAGTCCTAGCAGTCTGTTGGTTGGTATTTTCTTAAGGGATTTGTTCAGATACTGAATCGATTTTATAGCCGAGTTCGGCTCAGTTATGTTTTATTCAAGATCCGTGTTTAGTACCGACCGTGTCTTCGGGTTGTAGTATTGACGTTTTGAACCCCACAAATATACACATACGTAAAATCTTTTGTGTTCTATTTAAACGATAAATTTAAGACATTGTGTTTGAAAGGATCTTTAGATTCGAAGCAGTATGGTTTATTACGTATGCAATCTGCCCTATAATATGGTAGAGATTATTTTGAATATATTATTTACTACATTAAACTATAAATTAAAAAAGAAACATTTTATTATTTAAATTAAAAAAAAATTACTTGGTTCTTCAATGGAACACACGATCAATTCTTATAACATAGAAGGCAAAAGATGTAGTTTTAGTTTTTAAGAACATAAACGTAATAGACTTAAAATTTTCAGACTGTAGAGCCGCGATCTCGTAATTCTATGATAATTACATCAATAATACAACTGGCACAAGTACTTTGGCCGTCTTATAATGTACTACGCAATATGATCTGGTTACAATAAAAATTAATAATATCATTCAGGTCCGTCGGTTCAAACACAAAAATAAGGGGAAACAAATAATAAACGCTGGAACGAAAAAATACCTATCTGTATCTATATATCTTGACATATTTTTAATGTCGCTCGTGAATGGGCATCATCAATCATAAAATTTATGTATTCTCATGTTACACATAGTAGCGGCCCTCTAACGACAATTTAATGGCTACTTAATTGTAATCATATAGACAACTACATATATTCAAAATATTCGTAAGTATCCATCATCAACTTTCTCGCTCTTAGTGGTGGACGGAACCAAATGAAATTACTAAGCAGGTAGACAAAACATAATTATTATATATTAACGTAATTATATATTAACCCTTCTGCAGTCCGCGCACGCGTCCATATCGTTATATATTTTCTTTTTTTCTCTTGCCGATTTTCCAGTTCTTCTGAGATTGTGTCTCCTCGTCATACGGCGTGAAAATATAGGATTACAGTATTTTTTTCCAAAATGTTCGTGGCCCTACATTTTTATTTAACTTTGGTAATGAAAGCTTAAAAATTGTTAATCCTAACTAATATTATAAACATTAAGTGAGTTTGTTTGTTTATTACGTTTTCACGCCCTATATACTTACTGCATCAATCTTCCTGAAATTTCGCATACACATAGATAGAAGTATTGAGAAGGACATAGGATACCCTCATCATCATCCTCATCATCATCTGATGATCATCCTGATCATCCCTGTAAAAACAATGTTCTTGTGGGAAATTCACGCGAGCCAAGCCGCGGGCAAATGCTAGTACTTAGTTTCATAATTTAAATATTTTTTGGTAAAAAAAACATGAAATAAAGTAATATATGCAAATACCTCTATATTACCAACCTTTCGGTTATACGACCCGAATCTCGGTCAAATACACTGGGTACTTGTTTGGCTCTTTCTAATCGCACCTTATTGATCTCCTACAAGTTGTCTATTGTGTCTTTCTTATATGCTATCTAGCATTGATGAATCTTCCCCATTATTAAGGGGCTTGTGATCATAACGCATCGCCGCCAATCTTCACTTTTTCCTTGGTTTTTCTGGTCTTAGTTTACCCATATTGGTAAAATTATGCCTCTCTTTCTCGAAGCCACTTCGTAGTCTGTGCTATCGTCGTGAAAATTCTTTAAGCCATCGGAATTCACCTCAGACCGCGATAGCACGGAGTACCAGACCCACCTCGGGCGGATTGACCAATCCTTATAGAAATATAAACCATTCACAATTCAAATAAGACTAAAACATAATCAAACTAGGCTTAAAACTTGAATGAGTTTGGAGGCCAACTGTAATTTTACTCATAGAATTTTGCTCAAGTTAAACCAGTTGTTGGCTTGGTAACTATTGAGTTGCTGCCAATTTAACAAATTCATTCCGAAGCACTAGTATTTTTGATACTAATAAATATTGGAGTGGATTAGTGGGATTGGATATATTTTATCAATACAGCATAAAACATGGATGTAATGGGTCAATCTATTTGAATGCTGTACTAGCAGTAGCCTTTTTATATTTTACTTAGTAATTCAATGAGACTCAAAATGCTTCAGTGATCATTGTAATAATTATAACGCATTAGAAATAGACCACAAGAATCCTACGAGGTATTTTCATAGATTTTAAAACTTCATTTCTCTTATTTGAATCTCTTTTCACTATTCCATAGTTGTGTTATTATTTAGCAATCGAGCGTACGATCCGCACAAAAATCTTCGATCTTTATAAAATAAAATTGAGCATTAATTCAAACGCCGAATCCCTCATTCCATTCGACCTTACCGTCTGAATCACGACATGAAACGAGTGTATCGAACTAGGCATTACACTCGGATCGGCTCACGGCCGTAAAATAAATTTAGTGCCAATAAAATGCACAATGCCTTGATTTCCTTTTATTATGTCTACCACGCGCGTCATCCGCTTGTTTCGAGTGTGAATTGGACGATTTATCTGATCCAACCATCTTTATTCAGTGTTTCCTTAGATCTTTTAACATTTTTATGTTATTTATGGGTGAGTAGTGCATACGTAGTCGAATTTATACGTCTCGCTATCATTAAATAGCAAATTTAGATTGAAGATAATATAGGTATTTATGTATGTTCAAATGGTAACATATTTTGATACCTCACCGATTGTGAGTTATGTGGACAGAGGATATATATACCTATTCGTATTACTCGTATATCAATTTTGATGAAATGTGAGCGAAACAGGTCAAAATGAGAGCTATTTTCAGCAAGTTTAAAATTGAGACTATGTCGGAATTTTTCAGAGTATTCTGAGCAACCCTGTGTTTGTGTGTGTTTACCGTGAGTTTAGCTCAGCGGTAGAAATTTGAAGAATTTTTTTTAAAGTACCTAATAAAAAAACCATGAAACTCAGCCAAAAACATGATCCTGTCATGGGAATACTGAATCAGGTCGTAGTAGGAACGCTTGAAACTTTATGACAGCTTGACAGACTATCTTCTTTAGGACGAGTGTAAAATACAATCTCAAATTTTATCTAATAGTAGATGTGAAAATAAGAAAAAAAAACAGACGAAAGCAAAAGTGGTAATCTATATATCTATAGGTATATATAAAAGAAACTCGTGTTAGTTACACTATTTATAACTCAGGAACGGCTAAACTGATTTGGCTGAAAATTGGTGGGGAGATAGAGAAGAAGGACATAGGGTCACACCTTTCATCCCGGGAAAAACTGTTATACCGAGGGAAGTTCACCGGGGCAAAGCCGCAGGCAAAAGCTAGTTAAGTATATTTCAATGTCCTTTTTTGATTTGATAATTTCTCTACAGTAGCCCTAAAAATAACACACATTCACAGAGATAAAATACTTACTCTCATTCAATTGCAGACTTTGTAAGGATTTTCCTTTATAGTTTATTACCAATATCGGAATAACTAAGTATAAGCTTTAGTTTATTACTTAGTTTTTCAGATATAATACTTAGGTATAACATTAAAATGAACATGCTTATCTAACAACAAGTTATACTTTTATATTTTGTTAAGTTTTTCTATATAAATAGTATAGGTATGTTAATATCATCATAATGTAACAAAGCATTAACTATCATATTAATAATTATTTTGATTAATCCTAATACTAATTATATTTAAATAGTTATTGAGCTGGCAATACTTTTATTTGAATTGTTCGGTGTTCAACGATATCTCAAGTTGTCAATGTCAAGCAAATGTCAAGTCGGTCGTCTTCTCCGCCATATCAGCAGTCGTGATTGAGCTGATTGGGAGTGAACACTAAGGTCAGTAAATTAAGATTTATTTTATGAATTTGTGATGTGATCGGACATTGGAGTTAATTGTTTTTATAACGAGTAAATCGTATACATAATAATAAATGTTTTTGCGTTGATTTCTGGATTTTATTTCTAGATTTATTTAAATATTCCTCTATTTATCTGAGATGTTACATCTCAGAAGTGGGATTCAATCAAATTGTTTTGTTACCACCCCACAAGTTAAATCAACGCGAAAACACGAAATGTAGGTTGCCATTTTGTTCGATAATAATATTTTCTTTATTTACACATAAGTGATTTGTATAAACGGAAAAACGACGATTTGGGTAAAAATATTTGATTTTAAAGGGAGATTGCTAAAAACGAAATCAGGAGGTAACAGTTTTTACCCAAAATATGTAGTTATTTTGATGATGCAAACAGATTATTTTTTTATTTATTTTTTTGGAATATATTGCGTATGCACGAAAATATGGATTTTTAAGAAAGCCGATTGAAATAAGACAAATAGGATACATTTTTTTTTAAATTCTAAAATAACTCGTTATTTCGATGATGCAATCAGATTAATTTATTCAAATATTTTATCATTACGATAAATTATTTCTTTAAAAATACAAGTTATTATGTGATGTACAGTAGAGGTTGTTGGAAGATTTTATGAAGTTTTGCTAAAATAGTCGGTAGTCTTAACGATGTAAACGGATTTTGTTCGGTATAACATATATGTAAAATAAATATTCTAAGTTCCAGAGACATGAGCGACCGAGAATCTGAAAGACATGGCAGGCTGCGTCGACACACCGACGTATCGCCGAGCCGTAGTAAGGACCTGCGGGAAAGCGAGCGGAGCAGCCGCAGCCGTCATGATGAGCGGCACAGGAGGACACGGTCCCGGAAGCGCAGCGCTTCACGTGATCAGCGTCCCAGTCGGAACCGCAGCCGTAGTACAACCAGCCTGCGGGAACGAGAGCGCAAGCTGTCTCAGGAAAGGAGGCGGCTGAGGAAACTTGATAGCGAGGTACGAAGACAGCGTGAATTATTAATAGAACGTGAACGTGATCGATCACGTCGGCGGCGGTCCGATACGCCTAAATCTGGGCCCAGCCACCGTACTAACAAAAATGTTGACAACGATGAGCCACGACGAGATCGATCCCTAGTAACACCGGATAGACGGAAATCACCAAGCTATAATCATAATGCTAAGGGACCGAGACTAATAACTGAAGGTTTTCTTGAGGATTTTTGAAGGCATTAAAATCAAAGGCCGGGGATCGTGAATCGTTTTCTACATTAACTAATGTGATCCCAGAGTTTGATCCGTTATCAAAAGAGCAGACCATTAATATTTGGCTCGACAAGGTTGACGAATGCACTGAAATTTATAATTGGACCGATAGGCAAACGATTCACTATGCCCTGCCCAAACTCACTGGTCTTGCAAAGACCTGGTACCAGGGTTTACCCACTATAAAGCATACCTGGGCGGAGTGGAGAGCCATGCTAAAGGAATCATTTCCTTCTACGGAAAATTACGCAGAACTCCTTACCGACATGCTTGATAGACGGGTGCGTCCTGGTGAATCGTTCGAATTGTATTATTTTGCAAAAATTAATCTACTTAATCGATGTAAAATTTTTGGAAAGCAAGCGGTGGACTGCTTACTTTATGGCATTGAAGACAGGGGCGTTCGGGTCGGTGCTCAAGCAGCCAAATTCGATAAACCCGAAGACGTACTTGAATTTTTCAAAACAATAAAGTCAAATCATAATAAAAATCAGCCATATTTACAAAAAGATTTTAATAATAGGGATAAACGTTCTGGTAATACTTCAGCTAACAATAACTCTTCAAAGGGCATAGATAGTATGTCGACTAGGAATAATAACGCAAGAGGCTCCATTACTTGCTTTAACTGTCGTAGCGTTGGACATCCTAGCTATAAGTGCCCGAAACCTATTTTAAAATGTACAAATTGCAATTTTCTGGGGCATGATGTGAACGATTGTCCTAAACTTAAAGAATCGAAAAATTTGCCAAAAGATAAAAACGTTCTTGAGGTTTCTGTCACAGAAAATTGTAATGATAAGTACAAAATCATGATAAGTGTAAACAATAACGATATTTTATGTCAACTCGACTTGGGAAGTGAAGCAACACTTATACGGAAAACCGATGCGTTGAAGCTACGACTAAATTGGGATAACGTAACCGGGCCGTATCTACGAGGTCTAGGGAATGTACCTTATCTCCCGCTTGGTCGTACCTTCGTAAATATAGCAGTACAAGGTATTTTCGAGAAAAATGTGGAAGTGTATATCGTAGACGACCATTTAATTAATTACAGTGTTCTCCTAGGTCACTCTTTTACTGAGAGACCTTCATTAAAAATTATCAAGTCCCCCACAGACATCAAGTTTGAACGCATAGAATACGACTACAGTTCAAAAATACATCTTTTTACGACTTGTGCACTTACAATAGACGTTAGTGAAATGATGTGCATACCAGTAATATCCAATGATGCGTGTGATGGTAGGGTTTATGTGGCCGGGTCGGTAAGAGGTCAAGTAGGGCAAGAATACTATTTGTTACCAGGGGAGTACCAAATTCATAATTCTGAATGTAATTTATTAATTCAAAACGTTGGCTCAAATGCAGTTCAATTTAAGGAAAATACTCTTATCACTCGTGCACTTTTAATAGAGCCAGACAAAGATATGTTAGGAATTATGAATATATGCAGCCCTTCTGGATCGATAAAACCCAAATTTGGAGATCAATTAACAGATGTTAAGAGAAGCCAGTGTGAGGAGTTATTAGGAAGGTTTGGTGACTGTTTTTCAACTGGGATGCATGACTTAGGATTTACAAACGTTACAGAAATGGAAATAAATTTGAAGGATTCAACTCCAGTTGTTTATAGACCGTACCGCTTGCCTTTATCCGAGCGTAGATTAGTTCAAAGCATGGTAGGTGACATGTTGGAACATGGTATTGTGCGAGAATCGAACTCTCCATACGCTAGTCCAATCGTGCTGGTCAAAAAGAAATCGGGAGAGAAACGTCTTTGTGTAGACTACCGAGCGTTAAATAGTCGCACAAAACGAGACCATTATCCCCTACCTAGGATAGACGACCTTTTGGACCAGCTCTCTGGTCATTCACTATTTACATCATTAGACTTGGCCTCCGGGTACCACCAGATTCCTATAGCCGAACAGTCTCGAGAGAAGACCTCATTTGTGACGCCGGACGGCCAATTTGAATATAATCGCGTTCCATTTGGACTGGCAAACGCGCCAGCGGTTTTTCAAAGAACCATACACAAGGTTTTAAGTAAGGCTAAAGTCGGATACGTCGTCATTTACATGGATGATATTTTAATACCGTCTAGATCGTTTGAAGAAGGGCTTGCACGTCTTGAAGAGGTACTGAATCTTCTACGCGAGGCAGGTCTAACACTTAAAATGGAAAAGTGTAATTTCTTCCAAGAATGTATCGACTTTCTTGGATTCGAGATAGATCGAGACGGTATAAGACCTGGAACTCAGAAAACGGAAGCAGTCTCTAAGTTCCCTGCGCCACAAAATCAACACGAGGTTAGACGGTTTCTTGGTCTGGCCAGTTTTTTTAGGAGATTTGTGAAGGGATTTGCTCTAATTGCGAGGCCCCTCACTAGTTTATTAAAGAAGGATGTACATTGGCAATGGGGTAGCTTAGAGGCTGAATCCTTTCAAACTATTAAGAGACTACTTACGGATAGGCCGGTTCTCGCTTTATACGATCATAGCGCAGAAACACAACTACACACCGACGCTAGCAAATATGGAGTCGCGGGCATATTGCTTCAAAGAAAGGGTTCCGATCCCTGGCGACCGGTGGCATATTTTAGTCGTCAAACGTCAGCTGACGAAATGAAGCTTCACTCATTTGAATTAGAGACGCTAGCCGTTATTAGTTCCTTGAACAAATTTCGTACGTACCTTATAGGAATTAAATTCGTAATTGTGACAGACTGCAATGCTTTGCGCTCCACTTTTACAAAAAGAGACCTCATCCCAAGAATATCTAGGTGGTGGGTGCAGTTTTTAGAATACGACTGTATCATTGAGTATCGCCCTGGTGAGAAGATGGCTCATGTAGATGCTCTCAGCAGAGGGACTGTATTAACAGATTCCGATAAAGTACATGTTATAGATATTTTATCTATTAACACTGAAGATTGGATCTCAACGGTACAGTCGTCTGATGACGAAATCAAACGTATTAAGGATATTCTCGAAGACCCCGAGACCCCCAAAACGGTCGATATCTATAGGGACTATAAGGTTAAGAATGGGCGAGTTTTTAGGGTGTTAAGCGACGGAAATACTAGATGGGTTGTTCCGAGGGATGTACGTTGGCAACTACTTAAAGCCAACCACGATAGCGTAGGGCACTTTGGGTTTGAAAAGACGCTAGAGCGGATACGAGCACTATTTTGGTTCCCAAAAATGCGAAAGTTCATAAAAAAATATGTAGCCGCATGCCTTGAGTGTGCACACCATAAACTACCGTCCGGGGCCAAAGAGGGATTTCTTCATCCCATACCTAAGGTGAATATCCCATTCCATACTCTACATGCCGACCATCTGGGTCCATTTCCCCGAAGTAAAAGAGGTTGTACGTACATCCTTGTCGTAGTTGATTCTTTTACTAAATACGTTAGCCTTACCCCCGTGCGAAGTACAAAAACTAAAGAAAGTGTAAAAGCACTCAAGACTCTATTCAGTTACTTTGGATCCCCTTTTAGACTTGTAACGGATAGGGGAACCAGTTTTACTAGCAAGAAGTTTAAGGAGTTTATGCAGTCAATCGGTACAAAACACGTTCTTAATTCTGTTGCTACGCCGAGGGCCAATGGACAAGTCGAACGGTATAACCGGACGATCTTGGCTTCTCTAGGTGCAATGGCCCACGGCGGAAATAAGAATGCATGGGACGAACTTTTGCCAGATGTCCAATTAGGTTTGAATACTACAATTCATGAAGTTACTAAGAAAACCCCTACAGAGCTTTTGTTTGGTAGAACAGTAGCAAACCCAGCACAAGGTCCATTAAATAATATTACCGACGAAGTTGAGCAGGAACAAGTTAAGACAATGGATGAAATTAGGTCTGAAGCTAGTGAACGCATTAAAAAGAATCAGGACAAAAATAAAACTCGGTTCGACAAACACAGAAAAAGGAGCACACAGTATAAAGAGGGTGATCTTGTTAGGATAGTTAGGGCAGTTGTAACGGGACCGGGACAATCAAAGAAACTAGAAGCAAAGTGCCAGGGCCCTTATAGAATAAAACAGATTTTACCTCACGATAGATTTCTGGTCGAGGACACACCTCTAACCAGGAAAGGGGCGAGATACGAAACGGTTGTAGCGATAGATAAAATATACCCATGGCTGAGTTTCAATGCCCCCGCTTGCTCTTCCAGTGAAGACGAAGACGATAATGATGTTGATACTCTAAATTAATGTTAAGATTAGTATTTGATGGTCAGATTAAAGTTGAAATAATTAACGAATGTGGTAGATAGATTGGAAGTGAGAATTGTGATAAACTCCTAAGTGATGAAGTGATTAAAGTGAGGGGTGCATCAAGTCGGGCATGATTGGCGTATGAACTCGCCGCCCATGAGTGACTTGAGGCATCGCAGCCGTTAGTAATGATTACGAAGGAAGTAGTTTTCATGAATACGGCTATATAATAATTAAGTGAGAATGTTTCGAGTCGGGTATGACTGGTGTATGAACTCACCGCCCATGAATGGCTCGAAACTTTACAGCCACTATATAGAGATAACGAAAGAACCAGTTGTCACGTTGTAGAACTATAGTTAAGTGAATATATGTATATATATAATAATTAGGAATATTGAAGTGAATACATAAGAGCCATAAAAATTGATATGTATGAAGATGATTTTAATTATTGAATATTGTTCTTATACCTATGATTTCATAATATAGACATTATATATTTGTAGACATTTAAGACGTTATATAATTTAATATTGATTATTTCATTGTAAAATCTTGGAATTAGTAAAATTAACGAAGGGACTCGTTGTAAGAGAGGATGGCCGACTGTAACAAAGCATTAACTATCATATTAATAATTATTTTGATTAATCCTAATACTAATTATATTTAAATAGTTATTGAGCTGGCAATACTTTTATTTGAATTGTTCGGTGTTCAACGATATCTCAAGTTGTCAATGTCAAGCAAATGTCAAGTCGGTCGTCTTCTCCGCCATATCAGCAGTCGTGATTGAGCTGATTGGGAGTGAACACTAAGGTCAGTAAATTAAGATTTATTTTATGAATTTGTGATGTGATCGGACATTGGAGTTAATTGTTTTTATAACGAGTAAATCGTATACATAATAATAAATGTTTTTGCGTTGATTTCTGGATTTTATTTCTAGATTTATTTAAATATTCCTCTATTTATCTGAGATGTTACAATAAGTACAACCATAACGTTGGGATTCTTAACAATTCCCAGCTGAATGTCAAATATTAAGTGGCTGATTAATTAATGAAACAGATGATGGCAAACAAATAAATATAATTTAATTATAAACGTGTTTTATTTAACGACCTAATAAAAAAGTAGGGTATTTAACCAGTTTACCCTAGATAGAAGACTTTGGCATATGGATAAGGAAGTATAGATATTCACTTTTGACTTTTTGTTGTTGTTGAAGTAGCTATCATTAACAAAACACGTTTATCTGCACAAAGGTCTTAACAATTTAAGATTACACAAAAGAGAAAACTTCCTAATTAAAATGAAATAAACATACCTCAAGCGCAGACAAACAGAGGCACCTTAATAAGATTACCATTCATAACTACCTCCCTTACTCCCATCACTCCCGTGTACAGTGGACCACAGAGAAAAGATACCACTTTACTCTACACTCACATCGGAGATGTTATACTTTCCTATATGGCCCACTGTACAAATTAGGTAAAGTAACGGAATTACTCACTAACACAATAGTCGAAACCAAGTTACAACTGACTTGATAAAGCAACAAACTTTTAATTAATTATAAAAAGTTGAGGTATGTTAATTATAATTTCTGTTTCAGTTTTTTCGGAATCATATAATTTCAATGTGTAGCCTACTTTATATTTTACTTTGCTATTGCCCGCGGCTTCGCCCGCATGAATTTCCCTTGGGAACAGTGCTTTTTTGCGGGATGAAAGGTACCCTATGTCATTCTTAATACTTCTTCTATCTATGTGTATGCAATTTCAGGAGTATTGGTTCAGTGATAGGGCGTGAATAAGTAACAAACAAACAAATATACAAACTCACTTTTGCATATAATATTAGTTGGAATTGGGATTAAAAATATATTTGTATTTTATTCAAAAGAGTTAATGACTTGACCGATTTTAATATGTATTTTATATCTTTTGTTTGTTTAAATCATAATTTTAAAAGAATTGGGAAGATCTCTAAGAAAATGGTAGGAATTACTTTAATACAATATTCAATTAAAGTTTTTCAAGTATAATTACAATATAGTTACACATTCTCCCAAATCCCAAACTTTAACGTAAACTCCTTGTTACCGCAGATATCAAAAGTGTATGTGTATTCTTACATATTTTACTTAAAAAAATGCCTTTGAAAACAAGTTTCCTTTACGAAATGCGGTAAACACTGATTTGATTACGAAGACATCAGAAAGTCTCGCCCAAGAATGGCAGAACTTTGATGACACGTTGTTAATGAGCCCCTCGGCTTCCTCATCACGTACTGTATAGCTTCACGTACTTCTTAGCACGATCGAGATGGAATTTTAATATTTTTCCGATTATTTTTGAAACTCTTGATTACTTGATCGGTGTTTTAAGGTTTTTTCAGTGCTCAAATGTTTTTAAACACTTGAACAAGTGTGTTCCTAATTACAAACTCCTTAACCCATTTAAAAGGGAAACTATGTCATTTGTTGGCATCATGAGTGTGTCATCATCACCAGTGTTTGTGACCAACACTCAATCTTTACAGACTGCCTAAAGTGATCTATAAGTTCATGCGATATATAAGACTAACGGTTACCAACCTTAGTTACGTGTCATTAGTGTTACTTGCTGTGCTAGGCAATCACAAGCTACTATGATGGTCTACGAAGACCATCACAATAATAATCTTCTTCTTTAGTCTTTTATTAACATGATGGTCTCTATTCTTAGTATGAATTATTATGGCGTCAGAGGCCGAGAGGCGGTTAAAAAGAACTCTGACACCAGGGTGTGCATAGTCGATTTACCGTGATACCTACACGAAATGATTATGATAAGTCTATTCTTATAAGTCTACTTTTGTTAGCTAAAAACCGTAGATTAGAAAATATCTCGCCTCCCCTGTTCAGAGAACAAAGCACGAGGATTTAAATATGAATAAAAAAAGATAAATCAGGTAAAGACTGTAAGGATGCTCGCACAAAATCTTTCCGTTATTGAGAAACGTGCCTTGATGTAGACGCAGATACCCTAATCCTAAATAATTGGAACGACATGTCTGTCATGTAAAAGCAAGGTTATTTGAGGGGCTAAATTTGAAAATTTCTGCTTTATTTTTTACCACCGATTAGAAGAAGGGTGTTATGTTTTACGTTAGTCAGTTAACTTACCTTTACTTTTTAGTGTAAGTAGTTATTTATGTACTGAAAATCGTTAAGTCGTCAATCAATTTGCACTTATTTTAATTATTTATCTTTTTATTTAAATTTCGCGGCACACAATAAACAATTAGTATCACACAAAAGGCGAACCTAATGCTGGAAGCATTGTCTAACAGTCAACCATTTAAGTTAATTATGTAAAACAACCAGGTATTTCATGTTAAAGCTCGCATAATGTACCCTATTGTACCCCTACGTAACTTGCCGAAGAAACTAAATTAAAACTAGTAAAGTTATAAGAATAGATATACAGAGCAGACGCCGAAACAAACTTATATATGTTAGAATTTTATCAACACAATAAGTAAAGAAAATAAACTCAATGCTTATGCTATTAAGGAACATTTTTTTCATATCAATAATAAAACTGATAATTCGTGCAACGTAAAAATTTTATAAGAAATGTGAATTTATCCTAAAAGATCTACCCATTAACAAAAAATATTAACCTTGCTGCTGTTTTAACTTTTATTAATTACTAGCTGTTTCCCGCGGCTTCGCCCCGCGTGGGACTCGGTTATATCGCGCCCAAAAGTAGCCTATGTTTGACCACAGGTCGTTAACTACATCCCTACCAAATTTCATCACAATCAGTCCAGCAGTTTAGCCGTGAAGAGTGACAGACAGACAGACAGACAGACTTTCGCATTTATAATATTAGTATGGAAGTATGGATATGGATTTTTACAATTATTTTACAAAAGAAAAAACCTATTTCAATTAATGTTAGATTATCTTCACCTCAGACTATCCTACTTTAATATTGTAAGGAAAAATGTAGTTTAGTTCTAAATGAAAATACCAGGCATCGTCTTTAGTACGTGAAAGCCGTTCATTGTAAGATTCCCACATAATAATATTATATATACCTTATCAAGGTAACCTCAAGCTGCTCAATTTTTGATAAACAACGAACTTATATTATTATGTTCAGATATATATTTTTCTCTAAGTTGTATTATGCCATTCTTAGCATTTTTTTATTTTTTAAATTACTTTTATTTAAATACTTATTCTAGTTCTATAGATATTGGCTTAACGATCAAGAGGTCGTGGGTTCAAATTCCACGGGAAACATAGATTGTACAAGTTATTTTCAGTCTAATAGGAGATTTAAAATAGTATAAAAATTTATAAATTTCAGATCCATACATGACACATTGCAATATTAATTTATTGATAAATGACAAAGAAACTTTATACTCGTACTTTAACGGCAAAATTAATATAAAATATCTTTAATCAATATAAGCGAACTAAACGCACCTAAGCGGACCCTGGGCTCCCAAGTACTTAGCAGCCCAGGCAACCGAGAAAATGTCCATTAGGATCATTATATTGATTCTTAGGGCATACAAGGGATAACGAGGCAGTGCGATACGAGTTTCGGAGACATGATGATTATGCCAAATGTTATTGTGTCATACGTACGAAAATATTTTAAATAAATCTTATGCAGAAAAGAAGACCACATTATTAAGTATTCTGTGAAGTAAAATAGAATAGTACTTACAAATTACTCTTCTGTCTTTTAATTGACAAAAAAAAAACAAAATATAATCACAATTAACAAATTATAATTAAAAATAGTCTTCCAACGCGCCACAGGGATGTACCCAGAATACTGGCAGAATTTCCCCGCTGTATTGCGAGACTTATACGTTGAGCAAAATAGCTGCCAGCTCTCAAGTCTCCTGTTGCCTCCACGAGACGCGTTGTAATGTCTCTTAAAAATAATTTTGCTTCATTGAACAAATTACTTGGGCATGGGACGTCACATATATCCGTCAGTACATAACATACTTCAGTCCACATAATTTAGTTACAAAGTTCATCAGAATACTACATATGTGGATCTTAGTTTGTAATATGCTTCTCGTCTAGACCGAACTTAGTATTTGAGCTAGAGTAGCAAGTGCAATTGTGTCAATCCGGCAAGCGAGATCCGTACTAACTTCATTTCAGTTGTCGACTCTGTTTGTCTGTACAACTTTAGACGTTATGAATCTTCTTCTTCTGATTATGAAACAATAGAAGTGAAAATACCTTTTAGGATTCGTACTCATTTACTGTATACAACGCTGTTAGCGCTTACGGTTTCCCAAGGCGTTGGTGAGCTAAAGAAATTTGCAATTTATTTATTTATATTTATATTTTTCGTAACAGATAAGAATTTCAACTTTGTTAATCAAGCATAATTTAAATAAATGGTCTAATACCAAGTAAATAATAATATCTATGTAAAATAAGATACAATACGACTTTCCTGCGGCTACTAAAATTCTTAGTCAGGGCAATATTTATTTGCCTAACCTATCTTATATTGAAAACAAATACTAATATTTATTATTTAATAAAAAGCGGTAAGTACATAATAAATATCCTTTCTACAACGCTCTGACCTATATCATTTGTTACAATTATAGCAAAGAATTTATCTCAAAGGACCTTTGCCTGGCTTCTATTATAATATACTAAGCTCTTTTTAATTAAAATCTATTTTTAACACGGATTATCAAAAAATCCGTAATGTTAAACAAAGGAGTGCAGAAAGAACAGTTTCTAGCCCACTCTTGTAAGCCAGTATCTACAAATTTAAAAGAATATTCATAACTAGCTGTACCGCGTGGGACTCAGTTATATCGCGCCTAAAAGAAGGCTATGTTTGAGCCCTGGTCCCTAATACTCATACCAAATTTCATAAAAATCGGTCCGTCTGTATGAAAGTCAGTATGGAAGTATGTATTTCATATCTAAATTCAAAATCTACACCAATCAATATAGAGGTATGTTGAAAAGAAAACTTGATAAGACAATTTTAGATATTCAAGTATTAATTTCAAACGTAAGTACGATAAAAAAGTAAGTACGATTGTTGATCAATCAGTTATTATTCACTACTCTACAACTGAGATTCTGTTCATAGTAGGTCTATGGACTCCAGAAACAAGCTCTTTTACGATAGGTAAGTATCCAAAGAATTATTGAAGCGATGGTACTCAGCAATAATAGTATTATTTTTAATAGTAATTTTTTTTTATTTTGCACTTCACCCATTTATATTATGCCTAGTTATGCCTTTATCTCCTTACACACAGGTTAGCACATAGGATTCCTGGAAAAGATTGCATTGCGATAAGGGCACATTTTGTTTATTTTACTTTTATGTAATTTATGTATGTAACTGCGTTTGGTGCGAATACAGTAAATAGTCAACTGAACTATTACGTCGTTGCAAAACCCACAATTAGTGTATTCTCACAATCACAAATAGGAAAACCCCGTTTAAATTACGAGAGCCGCAGAAAATTCATGAGGATTGCTCTATTCAGCTCGCAACTTGCAATGTAAATATTGAATAATAGCGAGCGTAGATTAATGAACGTCGCCAGTTGCCAGCAAGATGCAGTTGTGTGTGAATAGACCTTTAAAAAACTTTGGCCAAATTTAGAACAATACAGATAAAAAACACGGAGTATTTGTTTTCTGCAAGCGCAGCATCGGACGCCCTGGTCGCTCGATGCAGGCCGCTTTCAACCGGCCATCCTGGGAAGCCTATATCCAGCAGTGGATAGCCTGCTGCCAAAAAGATTTTGATGATGAATTTCCTGTTTGTGTTGGACATTTCTTACAAGATCACTATTTTCGTTACTCCTACGACGACGACGCCTTTGCTGTTTTTAATGCAGGTGACAAATTAACTTGCAATGTATGGAGCTTAAAAGCAGGGACGAATTAACCTTGGGACAAACGACAACAACCCCCGAAAGACACTCGTACAGCCACGCTTTTTAAATAAATTATCTTCCAACCTACTTATTTAACGTTGTGCACTCAAAATATTCAATTTGTTCTTGATGACCAAAGTATAACAGGAATATTACATGAAATGTTTTGGTAATAGCCACGGGATGTTTATGATAACAATAAATTCGGTTATAGTTAGAGTTTTTATTGCTTTAGTAATAGTTGTTTTATTAGTAGCTTTATGTTTTGTTTCATTTAGTCAGCTGAAAGTGCCTACCTTGAAAATACATTTTAATTTAACTTTTTAGCCACTTTCATTAGGAAGTTTAGATAGGTATATTTGAAAAGATGATCATATCAATACTAGAAATTGATTGTTTTGTTTTACACTGTAATAATAATATAAATTGTGTCGTATTGTTAATCTGTACTAATATTATAAAGAGGAAAGATTTGATTGTTTGTACCGAATAGGCTTCGAAACTACTGGACCAGTTTGAAAAATTCTTTCACCATTGGAAAGTCACACTATCCCCGAGTGACATAGGCTATGTGTATTGTATAACACAGGCGAAGCAGGGGTGGACTGCTAGTCAATAAATAAATTGAAAATAAATATTCATACATACATAATACATACGTACATACATGGAAACATTTTTCCCGACTTCATCTTTTGAAATTATTATCATAGATTATTCAAACACAAAATTATTTTCAGATAAAAAAACACTGAACATAAGTAATGAAACTAATACTTCTAAATAAAACTAAAATATAAATATTCTCAATTTAAAACAAATAAAGGACCCAAGTCTACTAGTACTTGCTAGTACCAAAAAATCCCAACTAATATTATAAATGAGAAAGTGAGTTTGCATATTTGTTTTTTTGTTTGTTACCTCTTCACGCCCTATCTACTGACCAGCTTCCTGAAATTTCGCATACACATAGCTAGGAGTATTGAGAAGGACCTTTCATCCCGGGAAAAGGCACTGTTTCCAAGGAACGAGCGAAGCCGCGGGCGAAAGCTAGTAGCTGTATAAATTTATTAAATAAGAGACAAAGATGTCGGTATTCAGAATTCGAAATAATTTACTTACTTACATCAAATGTCATGAGAGCAACTTCCTAATTCACATTCACGATCTGGTAACATAATTTAAACGAGTTATACAAATTACATTTAACCTTACTAGCTGTTACCCATGGCTTCACCCGCGTGTGACTGCGTTGTATTGGGATCTCCTTCTTTTTGCCTACGCCACAGTAGGGTAAAAAGGCTAAAAGCTCTTTGAAACTTGATAGACACAAAGAAAAAAAACGTGTGGCACTCGACGACTGCCGCGGTAAAGCTATTGCATAGATTTTTTTATCAACTTATGCAATAAGTACGAACGCTCGGCCAAACTACATGGTAGACGGAGTACATGGTACCTAGGTGTTATATTTTATTTTTGTTACGGAATTTTTTGATTTGGTCGCCTCGCTCAAAGCCCGCGAAAATCTATGCAATAGCCTAAAGAATTAGTCTCAAGTAGGTATATTAGGTCTCTTATGTCTCATGGCTGTATGTTTTTTTTTTCTTTTTGAACATGATATATTATTCTATCATCAGATTCATATCCAATACAACATTTTAATCGTATAAAATAATATTCAGGGCAACTTGTAAATTCACACAGAAAGCATGGAAAATATATGAATCGTAAGCAACTTGGTAATAAATGAATTTACTTAATATTGAAGCCACTCAATATATATCATTTCACAATTATTTTGTTTCAATAACAAATCTTCATAAAATATCCTAGCTTTACTTATTTGTGTATTATAGGTATTGATGAAAATATCCGATTTCGACAATCCGTATTTGAGAATTCAATATGTAAATTAGGTTACTAATTTGAATATTGATGAATTTGTTATGGATCAAACAGGCGACACATTACTGTTCACGTATAGTATCAGTTTAAACTAACCATGATTTAGTCAGCTATTTGCCTTTGTATTGATTCATTTTAGGAGTACATACGCTAGCCCTAGTACCTAGCGGGGTACGCGTCTTCATAACGATCTTTCGTGTCAAGCGATGACGAACGCGGCCTGTACAGATGGGGGTACAGCTTAGGGGAGACCTGCAGATGTGATGTCTCTCCCCAGACCATGGCACATCTTTTATCGTGCCCTGCGTGCCCAGCCACCTGCACGCTCGGGGACCTATACGAAGCCACTGACAACGCCTTGTCAGTGGTGGAGTTCTGGTCCTCACAAATATAACTTTGCCAGAGTCGACTCGCTAAGGGGCCGTCCATTAATCACGATCTTTTTTAAGCATTTTTAAACCACCCCCCCTCCCCCCCTTGGTGATACATGGTGAGGTTTAAGACTACCCCCCACCCAACATCACGTGTATTTTTAGTATGTACCTACATTTTTTTTACTTTTTCATTAGGTGTTATATACATATAAAATAAAACAGTAAAAACATTTTGTCTGTACATTTAGTATTCTTGACTGAATATATACACATTTTTTATTTTAATTTTATGTCTGTCTGTATGTATTATCACGATTATCTCCAAAAGTACTGAACCGATTTACTTAACTTTCACCAACTGCTTTGTTTTAACTCAGTAAAACATATAAAGTTTGTTACATCTCCATGGGTTTATTAAAAAAAAATATCGTTATTTAAATGAACTCAAGGCAAGATATATTGCTATTTTTGCAGATAGATTGCAAATATAAAATTATTTTTTCACTCTTCATACTTAAATAGATCAGCTGATTCTCTATTGGATGGGAGGTCAAAAAATTTTTTTCGTCTTTCGACATAATTTTATTTGGAAAAGTTGTTCAGTTTAGTAGTCTGAATCTGCCCTTAAAATGTTTGCAGTTGATTTGAGTCCACCTTATATAGCATCCTGCAATTCAGTTGTTGGAACTGCGCTTTGTTGAAGATCACGTCAGCTTCATCAAACCACTCGGTGACGTCATTTTCGCGCACAACGCAGAGAATCTCTCTCGATCTACCGATCGATCGTCGCGTGAGGATGCGTGATGGACGAACATTGTGCATCTCTTAACTTACGGTTTATAAATGGCGCGTTTAAAAAAAAAAGAAAAAAATAAATACACGTGATATCTTACTACACCCCCCCTCCCCCCTTGTGATATTTCGTGATTTTTGTCAAACCCCTCCCCCCCCCCCCCTTTCAAGCCTCACGTGATTAATGGACGGCCCCTAAGAAGAAGAAAGGAAAACGCTAATATGAAAAAGACAAGTTGTACTTAGACAAAAACATTCCCAAATATTACACACTGCTCAATATTGCCCGACAAGTGTCCTACTCGAGGCTTATTGACAGAGTAGAAACTTTTTTAATACACATTTTTTGTCCTATTTTAGTTATGTAATGGAACCATGCGGTATTTATCTAGATACAGCTAGCTGTGGCCGCGACTTCCCTCGCATAGCATTCGAACTTTAATGATTTTCAGTTTTTTACCTAAATATTTGCAATTAAAGGATTTATGTTGCCAATGTTGCCACATTAATAAAATTTTAATTTAGGGTTGGCAACGCGCTCGCAATGCTCCTGGTGTTATAGGCGTCAGGCAACGGTTACCGCTTCTCATCAGTTGCCGTATGCATGTTTACCTAATTAAATAACAATAAAGCTTTATTTATTCCATGCAGTTACAATAAATAAATTATATTTTTTAACAAAATTATTAAAACCATCAAATTATTTAACAATATTGAATCAATTGTAAAATTAATTTGGTTACAAATAATTTAAAAATTGTAGTTTTTTTTCACATATTTTGAATATATTGAATAGAAAGTTTAATATATTGCCAGATATACCGATGACTGGAGTCTGAAAGTAACCAAGTTGAAAGGACCTCATGGCTGGAGTTTGCCTAATTAAAGGTGTAAAAAAAAAAAGAAAATTAAAAAAATGTTAAAAGCAAAACTTCTGTAGAAATCGATGGTGCCTATGACGATTACTTTTGATTAATAATGTTGATGTTTATCATATTGCTCTTATTTTAAAATTTGTGATTACCTTATTCTTCTACAAAATTTTCCGACCTTCTAATGATTACTTAACAATTTCCCGGCTGCATCACGGTTGATTTGGCACATTCACAGCATACTTACCACGAACCCTACCAAGAAAGTTCGGCTTTGTAGATTAATTCGTGCGAAATGATTTAAGACATCGCTTATTCGTGGATATATAACTGGAAATTTCATCCTATTGGTTGAACATATGAGTGCATAGCCGTGTGAATGAAGGAAAAGGTTAATATTTTTAGAGACATAAATTGATAGTAAAAAAAGAGGAGAAAGAGCATAAAAGAATATTTTTGACCAATAGATATAGATAATAGATTTGTTGCCATATATATAGTAATACTAGCTGTTGCCCGCGGCTCCACCCGCCTGGAACTCGGTTATGTCGCGCCCAAAAGTAACCTGTGTTTGTTCCCTGGTCCTTAACAAATCCATACCAAATTTCACAAAGCAGTCCAGTGGTTTAGCCGTGAAAGCGTAACAGACAGACAGATAGTCAGACTTTCGAATTTAAAATATGGTCTGGATATGAAAGTATGAATGGATTGATCCTGCTTGTCATAGGGCTTCTAAAACACAGTCCTCTGTCTCTTTATACTTACTTTTCTGAAGCCGTTTGCTTCTAAACCCGGGATTCGCTGAAACACAATGTTTTTACCTATATACTTAAAATGCTTAAATCTTTCCCTTTGTTTTCCTAGTCGTTGGTAGAATCCGAAATTTGTTGGATAAGAAGGTTAAAATCTCTATGTGGTTAATTCGAAGGGGTCATCAGGAAGAGGCAAAAAAGTAAGGTATTAAACTAGAAGACAAATAATTTTATATTTGTACGAAAACCTAACTATGCGGTACTTACTTAGATAGAGCTCTTAGGTTTCGTTTCATCTTGTTGTAAGTTGTATGTATTATTTCGTGTTTTCATATCCCGAAAAAAGCCATAGATTAAACAAATCCCTCACAAACACGTTCAGAAGCGACCTGACTATAAATGACCGATTTAAGGAAATAACATTATAGTGTATTTCAGAGAATGGGAAACCAATACTTATTTCCAAATATGATATAATAGCGCAGTGCGCAAAAATCTATTATTTAGTTTTCCGGAAGCTGCAATCCCATGGAAATTTCGGAATAAAAATCGTATGTAGTTTTTATAAGGTTTTATACACATTGCCTAATTCTAAGTCTGATGCGCCCGTTCGTTGATAAGTATTATAGTTCACAACATACAACTCATGAACCTTATATGAATAGGTAGACTTTTTTGGAGATAATGTATTTCTCGAGGTTTATTTCTAATTCCAATATCTCAAAAAATTGTGAATGTATAAGTGTTTGATTTATTATACTATCAACTATAACTTAATGGCATTTATATAGATAGTAGGCAAAAGTAATTGCCTTGCAAAATACTAGGTATACTAGTAAATGTTAGTGTATATCAAGATTTTTATCAAAAGATGTTTCTGAAAAAAAATCCCGCCTACATGACGCTAACTAGAAGGTCCCATAGCAAAAGTTGTTCTTTGTGTAAATACTTTGACCTTTTGACTCAACCCTTTAGATCCCTTTCCCATTAATGTTTAGATACCTACCAAAGTTATATACCTTAATGTAAATTAGATATTGAGGTAATAATTGACTAAACTTAACCCCTATGCACGTAAAATAATAGCA
Organism: Apomyelois bistriatella; assembly: GCA_947044815.1. Classification (NCBI taxonomy): domain Eukaryota; kingdom Metazoa; phylum Arthropoda; class Insecta; order Lepidoptera; family Pyralidae; genus Apomyelois; species Apomyelois bistriatella. The sequence goes on from OX345705.1 coordinate 6,131,993, forward strand.
AAATGGCACATTTCATTTTTAAATCAAAGGTTTTTTTAATTATTTTGTGCAATATAAAGTTATAGCATCGTCTACTTTTGACATATCGAGCTGCAAATATGTATGTACTCTATTTTTTTATTATTATAATGTACTCTTTGCTTTATGATATCATACGAACTACCTATAACCGCATCGTATTAAAAGTACGACGTACTAACGACGTCCTTAGTTAATACTTTTAACCACTTTCGACTGTAAAAATCAGTCAAAACTGTATTTAACTAAGACATTAGAAAAAAATACGCTAGATTTTTGCAATCAAAACTGATTTTGACAGTAACTCATTTAGTTAACGCAAAATATCAAAAAATACTAGAGCTATAATGCTGAAATTTGGCAGGTAGATAGTTAATTATAATGACATGTAAATTTGCCAAGGGGAACAAGAAAGGAGCCCTGGGCGGCCATTAGTAGCTTATAATATCCTACGCATCAAAAACAAAACTAATTGGAAAAGTAAATATTTGTCTCAATTTCAACGTAAATTTCCTAAAATACTTGACTTACCTACCTCAGCCTTGAACGATTGAGGATAACAAGTAAATAAACTTTTTACTTGGCCAAATTGATAGCCGAGCAAAGTTTGTCTTTCGATATGGCGTGCCGATCGGATAAATTCAATTCCAATATAAGCATTCATGTCAAAATAATGCCAAGACTCAAAAGCTCATAAACGTTGTTTACTATTTAAATGCTTATTTTCATGTATTTATTTCATTTATTTTTATTTGGTAGCTGAATTTTAAAAAAATGCACAAATGGTGACTTAATAACATTATCTACCCAGTCAACCATAGGACCAAACAAATGGTGTGTTTGTCGGCGTTAAAGGAGTAATACGATAAAGGTGTACTTAACTCTAGTATCCCAAACCTGCATCTACAAACTACAATTATTGCTAGGTCCGAAAACTTAATTCTAATTTCTCTATTTACATCCTGTAAGTAACTTCACTATACTATATTATTCGAATAAAAATCAAATTAACTGAACTAATGTCTTTTTATATTTCAATTATTACAATATGTTCAATTAATAGGGAAACTTTTTTCCTAACTACCCTTTCAATCAAGTAAAACAGTGTAACTCTTACAGTAAATACGAATCTAACCATAACTCACAAGCTTAAATCCATCAAGCCGTTCAGGCTGCAGAACATGCCAAAAAATTATATATACATACTATACATATTACATACATAATCTCGAAAAACATAACCCTTCTTCCGGCATAGTCGGGTAAAAAGGGAGATGTTTCCTTTCGCTGGTCTTGGCAAGGGCACCACCGTACTTAAGATTTATCCAACAATTCCACGTCTGCAGTTTGCGCTCAAGTTTCGAGTTTTCAAACAGTTGCTACACGATTCCTTTTGTTCATATCGACATTTAAGAATAGCTTGTGAAATTCTTTATTATTTTGTTGTTTCAAAAAAGATGGAAAAATTGAAACGATCTTTGGAATTTACTGCTTTTTTTTTGTTCTAGCATTTTGGTATGGATAGATAGAGTATGTAAAGCATTTATCAATAAAATGTTCAAAACGTTCACCAATATGACACAAGCCCATAGGTATTCCTTACGATGATTTTTAAACCACTTTGTAGTGAAAGAAATAAACTATTTTTAATGCACAAGCTATTATTTGCATACCTCAAGCAAAAGGTGTAAGTATTTGCACGTCACATTTGTCAATAATGTTCCATTACAAATATAAATCATTTCTAGGGGATTTCAATTTAAATATTTAACTGTTAAATTAAATCGTCCCGTTTACTCCAAATTGAACTTTCATTGTCAGTTATTGGACTGAACTCGTTTCGTTTAAAATTGATATCTGATGAAATCTCTATGCCGATTGAGTCGTATAAAAGAGGGTATAAAAGAAATTGGATTCAAATGTTTTTATTTCAATTGTCTTTACTTTTTGTAAGGAGTTGATTTTTCCACAAATGTGATGTGATTTAAAATTGAACAGTTCAATTGTGAGCGTCATCGCGCAAAAGCGTTGTGATGCTAAAAAAATGAATAAAGCTACCTTTGGAATTCTTAGATGATTAATTAAAGTGACAATTTGATTCGTAGCAGCTTATGTTCTATACCTAAAGATGAAAATATATATATTATACTTATCTAACTTTGCGCTGAGGCTCTAAATACGCCGTATATCCCTCATTCAAGACATGGTTTGATAAACCTCTCGTGATTGTATGTTATTTTATGAACGATAGTTAAGGTTTAGGAAAGTTTTAAGTGGAAGTACGAATTTTTGTTTATTGTTAATTATATATGTATGTTTTCTCCTTTTTTCTGTATTACTAGTTTCGGCTGCTACATCTAAACATAAGCAGGGACCCTTAACATTTTTTGAATGTATAGTTAAAAATGCTCGCTTCCCCTGCTACTTCATAAATCATTAAATGTAGGTTTTTTGTTATAAATAATAATGCTGGACACTCAGGTCAAGGTGTGCCCGTTTTAAAGTGTTTGGACATTGCTAACCAGACATGTATCTTGAATTTGCATATATTGAGCTCGTAGCATGACTGTGTGAAATTATTTGATAAAATAAATAAATAACTTAGGTACTTTATTTGTGTGAAATACATCATTATACGGTACAATTACGTTCTTTCGAAGCAATTCGGAAAGTTGAAAATCCGCTCAGCTCAGGATATACCTATAATGTCTTTTCTATTCTCGGATCTATTCAACGTGTTTAAGAGGCTAATTGGACTTTGTTACTGGCATAGTAATTCATGTTATATATTTACTATGATCTGTCGCTTGACGTCACTGATAAGATTATGAATAGTACGCAAACGCTCGGTTGCACTCAAGTCCATAAGATTTAATTAGTTCCGCTTCCATAGTCTGGGAATCCCTTCTGCTGCACTATGCGACGATGCGATCCAAGCTTTTAATATTTTATTATTAAATAACGTTCGCCCTTTTATGAAGTTGAGTGATGATACTGGCAGGCAAAATGCGCTAGCAAATGTAGTCTTAGCTTTTTAAATAATAAACTATAAAAAGTACACTAATAGAAAACCTTCGTAATATGGACCTTGAGTCTTTTACTTCTTAACCAAATCCCATTGTTACGCTTCAATTAAGGTTAACCTGAAAACAAATTAAATTCCTCGGCTTTGGGACGAATAAGCCATGTTCACCTGAATTACTTTCAGGTATTCATGGTATAAAGGAATACTTTTGACCAACATCAAAAACAGATGAGTTCCTTAATAATTTAAAATATATAAAAGTATGTATAATACATACTTTTGTTCGAAGCGGTGTCATCGGTGATAAAAATAAAGTAAAATGCCTTTTTTTTAAACCTTTAATTTGACATTTTTCGATAGTCAATATTAATTGTGTCAGGGTCTAATTTAGATATGATATTTTATTTTAATCATATAAGTTACCTAAAGACACAGGTTGTCCATATTATATTGACTGTTTCGACAAAGTTAACTCGCCGCGCTGGGTGGTAAATATTACAGGCATAATTACATAAAAAATCTAAAACAAAACTAACAATGCGAGGCCTTTCACCGTGGCTTTAAGAAAATTTAATTCCTTTTTTATATAATCATTCAGCTTTTATTCATTAAACGTTGTATTTATTAGCTTTATAATAAGGTAATATCAAATTCTTAACTGATGTAAAAGTTTTCAAAAGCAACGTCTGTTTTTGATGCCTACTTGGAAAACTCTAATTTAGTTCTGATGGTTTGAGAATTGAATAATTAAAATACGAACTTTGAAATAATATTGTTGGAATGTATTTTGTATTTGTGTTTTTATTTCTTTGAAATAATTAGACTAAATGCCGTATTCCATCGAATTTGATGACAAGAAGCTGATTTCTATAAGTATGTATATAAGTATAAGTATGTAATAATACGAAAACTTGGTAAACAAAATTCGAATATAAAATTATCCAGAAAAGTACAAAAGAAATAAAATATAATATTCCAAAATAATTTTCCCCGCTGTGTCACCAAATGGCACAAAGTAATTGAATCGTCTAGACATTTTATGGGAGATAAGTTTTAATTCATGCTGAAAGACATGTCTTAAGTAGGTGTTAAAATGTCGTATTGAAATAATACAAATAGTTGATGATCTTCAAACGTCTATTTATGATAAAACGTAGCCTTACTTATTGCTGACTCTAGAATAATAAAAGAAAAGTAACACTGGCTGGCCTACACCCCGCACAAAAAAAATTAACATTGTCATTCAACGTTGTAATGCTGCCAGTCTTCTGGGCTCCTTACCTCGAGCAAAGATCTGCATGGATTTAACTTTTTGTAATTATTATGTTTAGTTTAGTTTTACCTAGTCGACTAAACTAATGTAAGCTCATGGCTAGTAAAGAAAATCAATTTTTCATTTTTCCTTCGTTCAACTCGATCGAGAGAACTTTTAAAGAAAAAAAACTAATCCAAAATTCTTAGTTGTCATAATATATTCTTCTTCTATTAAGCGAGTTGACTCTGGCTATTTATATTTGCGAGAACCGAAACTCCGCCTCTGACAGAATTAAATTTACATTAATTTAACTTAAGATCTCTTATTGACAAATTTTTAGCAGATACATTTTGTTATTTTTTGACGAAGCTTGTGCAAATAATAAAAGGTTGTAAAAGTTTTCACTTATTTTGTAAATATATAAAAGTATTTTTTAAATATTCCTAACTGACGAAAGTAACTATATGTATATTATTTTTACAATATTTCTTTTTAGGTTGAAAGATTATTCGAACGGCTTCACTTGACTGGCTTAATACTGAACGTGTAAGATTCACTTCTCACCTTCAAAAATGTATGCGGCATTGTGTATGCAAAGTGTAAAATACGAGAAAGATGCGCCTCTTGAACGTGTAATGCCTTTATTAAAATTTGTTTTTTTTTTCACACATCCTACCTAGTAGATACGAGAAATGTAGTAAAATAGGATATCTTTCTTACACAACTTTTTCAACATCTGTTGGTTGATTAATAAAAAAAAGCCCACGGCTTTAAGTCCGCCAATTCGTCGCCCCTTTAAGCACGCGTGCGAAGCCGCCGGTAAAAGCTAGTTTTGTAATAAAGTTTAAAAATTAAACATACAAGATAGGGTTATAAGTCTAAGTAGAAACTTCTATCGCTTTCCTAAATGGACGTTATGTTAAGAATGTTGTTTAACAGCTGACCTTTAAAATAATGATGTGTAGATATGTAAATGAAGGTAGATAAACTATATTAGTATTTCTGTGTCTGATCTTATTTATTTAATTAATTGATAATAAACAGAAAAACATATAAGTAGGAACAGGATAAAACATAAGATAGAGAACATTAATACAAAGTGCTGTTTAGCACTAAGGAAATTCCTTTCAGCAGACCCAAGAGAGGAAACAAGAGTAAAAAAGGGTATCAGGCTTCATCACTTTATTCATTGTCATGTTATATCATAGCTTCGCCGAACCATATAGAATAGCTTTTCAGCGGGCCAAAAGTAGCATAATAAAAGAAAGAACACTGACTGTTTTTGTCTTCATAATCAAATGGTATTATGTAAGACATTCTGTGCTGAATATAGGTCTCTACTAGAGATCTTCAAATAGTCATTCCATTTCATCTATTTTTTATCATTAATCATCATCATCATTGCTAAACGACTAATTTTTAAATTCGACTGCACTAAGACTCGGCCTCTGTATTTCCAAGTTCGCAATAAATAAAAGGCCGAAGCAGTTACGTTTGTGAAAAGCGAGCCGGCAAGTAATTTATCTTTGTTGGAACTGATAGCTTAGCAAACCCAGCTTAACGTGGATTCTGTAAACATTGCTCTTTTATTTGATTTTATTTTTACCTGTCCATTTGTTAATTCTTTATTTAGCAAAGTTTACAGGGATCACACTGTATTGAAAAAAGACTTAATTGAAAGGTAGGAAAGCTGACCCTAAACTCCGTAGCAACCGGAAAAGGGCTTAAATGAGAGTAGCGTTATATATATTTATGCAGTACGGTTTATACAATTATACACATAATCTTTAAGAAAGCTTTTTTTAATTGGAAGTGGGCAGGGCACATAGCGCAAAGAATCAATAACCGATATGCAGAAAGGTTCTTGAATGGCGACCACTCACCTGCGCTTGCCGAAAACGCAGCATCGTACACGGACACCCACCGACTAATTGGTCGAATGACCTGAAGAAAGTCGCAAGCAAACGCTGGATCTGCATACACTTCCAACTGGTCTCTACGGAAATCCTTGGGGGAGGCCCACGTCCAGCAGTGGACAACCTGCGCTTAAAATGATGATGATCAATTATATCAATTAATTAAATTATTGTTTCAAACCATCCCAATCTTCTAATATTATAAATGCGAAAGTGAGTTTGTATATTTGTTTGTTTGTTACCTCTTCACTCCGTATCTACTGAACTAATCTTCCTGAAATTTCGCATACACATAACTAGGAGTATTGAAAAGGACATAGGATACCTTTCATCCCGGGAAAAAAACTGTTTCCGAGGGATATTCATGCGAGCGAAGCCGCGGGCGAAAGCTAGTTCAATATGAATCAGATTGAACAATAAAACGAGTCACCCTGAAATTCCAGAAATTAGCAGATCTGTGACTGTTATTAATTTAGTTGTGTGCTAGTCATTATTACAGAGGGTTGAAAGCCTTTGATCACTTGCCGAAGCCCATGTAATCTTCATTAAGTAATATTTATCCCTACGGTAATTATCGAGGTGTCGATCAAGTTTATACTAAAAATATATTATCGATACATTTCATTTATAGCTATTAGCCTAGTTCAGTTTCTGTCTTTACGCAATGAGACGTCTTGATATTGGCTAATCCATTTTTTTACAAAGATTCGAAAACCATTTCGAGGAATAGGCTTAAGAAACAGTTTGCAGTAATCAGTTTTTTTTAAAGCAATTATTTTTTGAGATAATTATTACGCGTGACGTAAACGGATTTCTCAATATTTTATCTTGTAAGTTGGCAGATAGGGAGTATATACTCCTTGCTTGGTAGTACTGGAAGCAAAAGCCAGTCAAATCGTCTTGATCTGTCATTATCATATTTTTAATCTAGTACACATAACTTAAATACTTTGTTTTATCGCGGAGTGACGTGATCGCTGTATGTATCTTTAAAATTTATACAATAAATTAAAACAAAATAATAAAAAAACATTAGAGTCAGACACTAGAGTCTAAAGAATAACCTAAAAACTATCTACAATTTGAGGCAACGTGCCCAAAATGCTGGCAGCATTCCCTCGCTGGATCGCAATACTAAATAATTAATTAATCTTAATCTTTTATATTATGATGTAAATTAATGATAAGTTAACATATCCAACAAATGTCACCTGGAAACATTCCCCTCCAATATACGGCTGACTTAAAACCTAATGGCTCCCTTTCAGGTGTGGGGTGTAATGGGATTACTTCACGAACTGAAAACTGTATTCATATTACATTAAGGTCTCCACACTCTCAACTTAACCTCCGTTTCGTAAAGTAATTAACTATTTATGCTTAGGGATACTGATTGAACAATGGCTTAGGATTAGTTTGGAGGCCTTCGAACAACTAACAAAGTTTCTACGTATGTAGTAAGAAACATTGTTTCACATCTCCCTAATAATAATAACAGCGTTCTAGTCGCACCCATAGCCATATCTGCCAAAAGTGGTAAATTATTTTTTGTTTTAGTTGGGTTAATCAGCTATAGGTTTAATAATAATAACTTTTAAACTGGTCCTTACCCGATGTCAACCATCTTTGTGACTGCTTTTGTTGCGGTAGAATCTGCCACCGTACTAGTAGCATAAAAAAAATATTAGTACATACTTACTAATTTTACATCATTACAGAAATAACGGATTTGTAATTGGAATATTAAAGGCCACGTCCGAGAGAGAGCTGCTATTTAGAAATACCGCTGAAGTTATGCAGGGTTCAGTCGATCTTATAACCCAGTGATATAAATTAATTAACGAAAATTCAATATTTCATCCATCCAATATTCTCGGAATGTTCAAACAAAACACCTAGTTAAAACCCATTCACGTATCGCGCCATCATTTTTTTCATCGGAAACGAATCTGGACTGAACCGTTCGTGCGGAAATGGACACAAACGAGCGGAAACTCGACAGCCGACAATTTACGCTGCAAATCTTGCTGTTGCTAATTCTCCTATTGCATACGTTCATTGGGCGTATTTCAAGGGGCGTTTAATTACTGCACGTCCTTTTTATCAACCGACTTAAATATATGGAGGCTCTCAATTCAGTTGCATTTTATGTGTACTTATATACACACCTACTTTGAAAGAATGGTAGAGTTTACAAACTTTGCAAATGATTGACTGTAATCAGCCTTTTTTTCATGCACCTTAATTATACTAATATAATAAAGCTGAAGTTTGTTTGTTTGTTTGAACGCTTATAACTTGAAAACTACTGGTCCGATTTGCAAAATTCTTTTTGTATATGAAAGCTTGATTCTTGGGGAAGGTTATAGGCTATAGTACATACACACTAATGGCGAGTGAAACCGCGGGGAACAGCTAGTACTTGTATATGCAGAACACTAAAAATAGGTTTATTAAATAGTAATCTAGCGACTAGCACATGGCTGGCGGTAACTCGCCTTGAATTAAGTAAGAATCCTTATCCCATTCATTGATCAATTTTTACGATCAGTGTGGATTCAGCCCACGTAGCCAATATATTCTGTTTTTCATCTAGCTTCCAGGTCAGTGTGGAGGTAATTTGGATGGATTTTTAATACCACCCTGTGTACCACCCTAATATAAATCGGCGTGAAAACATTTATTTGTAAATCTGTTTTAAAAGAATTGTTCAAAGCATCCCAATATTTAATTAAATATTCGCTTTGTTGTAGCAAAATATTTTTCTCTCAGAAAGTAATTGTTGTCGTACAAAAATAAACTGAAAACATAATATGGGTTCTTCTTCATTTATGAGTATGTTATGATTGAATATAAAAAAAAAATTTACTTCTTGGAATCTCGGGTTTTTTGAGCTGAAATCTCACTTTATAAGTATGGAGAGGAATAAGTTCCTATTTCGCTTGGAATGTTACCACGAAATTGCCGGAATTATAATGATGAATCATTAAGAGTCTAAATCAGGAAAGGGGTGGGCACAATGACGACGCGGTTATTTTCACATATGCAAAGAGCTTGTATTATTAGGTATTGTAGTGCAAAGATTTTTCAAAATAGAGATCACAGCTGCTAATGTATATTGGCCATTGCTGCTGTAACCGCTTAACACCAAGTGGGGGTGTATGTACCTTATGAATGATGAAAAAGTAAGAATTAGAGTTACAAGAGCGTCTCATTGCTAAAGACTTCCTGCAATAACCAGTTTCCGTCAGGACCATATGCTCATTTACCAGATTCCCATGAATGAATTAAACCTTTTTTGCAATAAATATAGTACGAATTTGGACATACTCGTAAATAGCATATAGTTAAAAATCTTGTTTAATTCATTCAAATATAATTAAGCGCGACGAATTTCCTCACTATTTATATAATATATATAGGTACTGGTAGAATACATATTATCTATAGTACAGTTTACACACTGTAATAATCTTTTATTTCCTCACTATTTATATAATGCATATATATATATATATATATATATATATGTACTGGTAGAATACATATTATCTATAGTACAGTTTACACACTGTAATAATCTTTTAATTATCACGATAGAATTGGTTAGCTATTCGGATCTGATAGTATTATGTTATAATTGTAAAATATGTAAAAAAAATGTTGACCTATTATGTATAATTTATTTATTACCTGCATATTTTTCTAGTACCTATAATACGGGCTAATTCATTATCTATGTTTGCTCGTCAAAAGAACAAACACATTTTTATAGCACTCTTCACTTTTTACTTTACCCAGTAAATCATGAATATTAACATACATTAATTATTTTTTTATTAATGAATGCGCTCTTTATTGAACGTAACCTCTTGACAATTAAAATCTTTATTCATAAACGAGACCTTTACGAACACCAATTCTTGTAAATATTTCATTAAATAACTTTTTAATTAAACTTAGTAGAAAATGTAATAAATATGTGAAAGAAAAAAATATTTTCAGTAACCAGTAATATTTTTTTATATATTTATTATACATTTCATTTTAACCAGCTGGGTAACTTTAGTATACAGCCTGCTTCTTTTCATGTGTGTTAATGAAGAACACTTTTTTTTTATGAAGCCATAATCATATCTCATTTAGTTTAAGGAGTGTCATCTATAATAACTAGGAACAACCGCTTTATGTGCCTTCAGGAGCACGGAGGTACACATGTACAGCACATACAAACTTTCAGCGTATTATTATGTAAATGCAGTAGACAAACCTGCAATACAGAATTATATGAGGTCACGTAAAATATCACGATACAATTACAAACCACGGCATACTAGAATTAAACAGTCAGAATGCAGATATATTGCAAGCAACGCTGAATGCTAATCGGAAAGAAATAGAAACTTTTTTGTACAATCAAGCTGAACAAAGATAAGTTTAATTTTTCATTTAAGTAACTACAGATCAACCTATAATTATTTGTAGAGCACAAATGGCTGAAGCATCATAATTTTTTCACACACTTCAATACTTTAGATTATTTGTAAATTTTGCACACTTTCAAAGACAGAAAAAAATTAATAACTTTCTTTTATTATCCTGACCAGGACAAAATCATTAGGATTCACGATTTCCGTCCGGATATAAAAAAAAAGAGAAGAGACGTCTAGCACAAAGAAGAAAGAAGTGTTTTCATTTTTTTTTTTTTTAAACTATAACTTTTTACGTTCTTAGAGAATTTTAACACATACTATATTAGAAAGTTTTCTGTATAGATTTCTTAAATTATCTAGAGGTGTTTATCATTCTCACTGTGCTTGGAAAAATGAGTCACTTTTACGACTCTACATGCTGCTTCCTGTCTCGACCGAGTATTTTTATTTTATTTTATATCACCATCTGTAAGATGCATTATATGATTTGATCATCATTATAATGAGAGGGCTACAAGTTCAGTTGGCACTGCACACCCTGCCACCGTTCACTTTTTAGAAAACGCCTTTGCGCCTCTGATGTGGTTGGTTTCTTAACACCAAACCTTAAACCGGGACCAATGACTAAAAGTGCCAAAACTTATATAGAAAATTAAATAATTGTCATTGGCTATGCCGCAAAATCCATTTATACTTTATATCGGATAAAACATAATATTAAAATACAAAAGCATAATTTTACGTTTTAAAAGTATTATTTTTACCTATTTGTGTTTACTAACATATAATTCCTTACTACAAAGACCCCTACAATGTTACATTTTATCACATATATATTATCTAGCTACTAATTACAATGAAGCCAATTTGACATTGAAGTTATCGGTTTACCTTTAGTTAATGTTCTCAAAATCTTCCAATTGCACCGAACGACCTTAACCTGACAGATAGGTTGCCGTGTGTACATAAATCCTATATGTCGCAATTTCTAGATAATGTTCATTGAACAGGCTCCAGTAGTTATCTTTTCATTTACATACTTTAACAAACACGCTTAAAGTTACCACACCAAGATAGAGTCATACAAGGCAGAAATATTATAATACTAGTTCATTTCAAAGACACAAATACTGTGAGTTCATTAAGGTCAAACAGAGTACTATAAACTGCAATGTTGACGCATCGTTATCAAAAGGAATACATGATCGTTTTTATCTTTCCTCAGGTTTCACGGACAGCGTCGTAAATGGGCCAGTGATAATTACAGAAAGCAGAGTTCTATGCACGACACGCAAATACTCCTATAGTCTGCCGATGTTTACTCTCGGAGCGTTATCACTCGATAAGTTAGATCACAAGCCGCCTGCAAACATCCTTATCATGCTAACATTCTCACTGAAGTCATTAAGGCACTACGCAGACTCCGCCACGGGGAGGCGAGACGCTCAAAACACTTGAGATTTTAGATTTAAGTGATGGAAGAACTGATATTTAATACATAAGTGTGAGTGTGGAAGTGAAAGTGATCAAGCCAAAGATTAAACCAAAGCTACGAGCTAGTTTCCTGTGCAAGTTATATAGATAGTCGGCAAACTGGAGGATTTACAGACTTTCGATGGTACTGACGGGTCCGCGGTCAATGACACTGTTCAGAGGGTGAATTGTGAAATTAAGAATCATGACCTTCCTGAGCATTACTGTGAGGCGTACTATGATGGACTGCTCTGCTGGGACCCCACTCCGGAGAACACGGTCGCTGTGCAGAAGTGCTTCAGTTTTTTCCAAGGAGTCCATTACGATAATACGCGTAAGTACTGTTGTGTCACGTTTTGCCTAGTTTTAATGAATTATAGTCGAGAAGTAATATTATCAATATACTAATCTGTGGGTCATACACGCAATGGTTCATTGAAATTATGGTTCCGTTAATTATACTAGCCATTCATCGATAGCATGACAATAGGTAATTATGCTATCACTAGATGGCAGTCATAAGCTATGTCAGAATGTGTTCATATCAAAGAGCTACGCAGACTCAGCATGGCTCTATGTTTGATGCATCTTAAAAAATCTGACAATAGTGTTGTCCACTAACTGGCTAAATAGAAGAAAACAATATTTATGCAATTAAATAAATCTACGACCATGTCCAACTGTTTACATTCCGTATTTTCCAAGCAGTAAGATAACATTTACTCAAAATAGAATGCAATCACTATACTAAGCAATTTCTCTATCTATATTAATACTCTAGGAACTAAACTTATTGTCACAGAATAGATAATAGTACAAACTGATGTGTAGATAAATTTATCTTCGCATGAATTATTGTCGTTGATATACAATACACACACTTAAGTGATACGACACTTTTATCTACCTACCTATAAATTTTGGACGTCTTACCGATCAATGAAATCAATCAATTTGAATTTGCACTAAATGTTCATGTTATATTTTTAATTAAACTTTATTATTCTTAATCAACCATTAGAAGTTTATAGATCATCAGTATAACAATTCTTACACATTTTAAACCATTAACATTTTTGTATAAATCATATGAAAGCATAAAAGTACTCGTATGTGTGATTCTTGACTCGTAGTCCCACCGAGTTTGTCCCACTATTGCTAACCCACTAACCTTAAAATCACATTACAGTGCATTTTTTATTTTGTCGCGTTTGTAAGACACATAAAATATTGAAAAGGTAGCATTGTATATATTATAAAAATAGTTATATTGTCAATTGATTTCCATATTAATTTTTTGCTATTTTGATACCGAGCTCCACTGTTAATTTGATGTGCGAAACCGATATTTTAATTCTTTTCGCAATGTTTATTTATTTGTTTGTTCTTTTCCTTGCGAATTTCTCTTATTAATATTGCACGTGAAAAAATGTATATATCTACTCTTTGTGGTAGTGTTAGAAAATAGTCCATTTTATAATATTCTTTGCTGCCATTTACATCTGAAAGCTCTGTAAAAAAAGGAACAATGAATCGGATGTCCCAACAATCACCTGTTATTTATGAGGCGAAACAAAACCTCTTTTGTTCAGATATTTCGAATTTTATACAGCAATTACAGCTAAACTCAGAGCTACTTTTTTTTACAAATTTACTCTAAAATTAAATACGTTCTTTTTTCTTGTTGAGTCTGACAGTGGACAGTTTCAAAGACTTCCTGAAGGAACAAGCTGACTTTGGCTAGTTTATTATTTTTAACTTTATACATACTTTTACTGAATGTAAGTTAGAACTTAGATATAGTAATAAATAAAACGATTCGCATAAATAAATATGTACACGCCGAAAGTGAAGCGGACTCCCGAACTCTTAGTTCGGGAATGAAAATTTATTTCACAGTTGATGTCATTTACTTATTCCCGCCATTTTTATATGACCCGGCCGGCGGCGGCGCCAACTTCTAAAGGTATACTTTTATTGTATTTTTGGCAGTAAACATGACTAGAATTTTCTTAAGGGTACGCTGCTGTGTTAATTTCTGAATAAAAGAGTTGTCAGTGATTCATAGTAAAGGAGTGATAAGTATCTTAACAAACTTTTAAATTTGCAACAATAATACAATGATTAAGATAATTAATATAAATAATTATAAAGAAAATTCATTTTTCAAATAACTTACTGGGAAGAAAAAATCGTTAAATAACCTGTTAAGTTTTTTAGTATTATGTGGTAGTACGGAAATCTCAGGGTGCAAGTCCAACTTGCACTGGTCGGTTTTTTCTTATCAGCTAGCCAATTACTAAGATTTACTTAAGAGGTGATTCCTCTTGAGTAAATCTTAGTAATTATGTAGCGGATAATTTAAGAATATTGCGTATAACTTTTGGGAACATTTTTACTGAGCATGTTGCCGATAAGTTGGTCGGTAACTACTTACTTGTTATTGTTATAAATCTGGATTACATCTGACTGTTTTTTTTTTCATTTGTTTATTTATATAACACTTTATTGAGCCATAAACTAATAAAATAAACATTTACATGTACATTTTAATCTCTCTCTTTCATAACAGATTGACTGTTAGATTATGTATTTTGTGAATTAAATGTTATATGTGCCTAACAAACGCGAAAAAAAAATACTGTAATGTAACACGTACGAGTACTTTTATTATTATTTTTTCTTTTATTTTATGTTTTATACAAAAATGTTACTGGTTTAAAATGTGTCAAATCAGTGTAATGTAACACGTACGAGTAGTTATTTTTTTTAAATTATACAAAAATGTTACTGGTTTAAAAAGTGTCAAATCAACTTGTATTTAATTTGAACCACGTCAGAGGCCGAGAGACGGTTCCGAAGAACTCTGACTCTGGGTGTGCATGTTTGATTGAACATGACATCTACACTAAATGATGATGATTATGATTTTTTGGGGTTTCGTACATATTTTCCAAAAAAATATCACTATGCTTCTTGACAGCAATTTTTCTTTTTTTTTTTACTGCCACCCTAATTGCAGAAAATAATTCTAAATAAAATGTCGTTTTTATAGAGAACGCGTCCCGTCTGTGCATGGAAGGTGGCGAATGGTTCAACCACACAAACTACGCGAACTGTACAGAGCTGCCCAACAACGTGTCCCCCACTGACGTCACAAGCCTCATCTACCTGGCCGGGTACTTGCTCAGCCTCGCAGCCCTGTCACTCGCTGTTTTCGTCTTCTTATATTTTAAGTAAGTAAATTATTTACTAATACAAAAATGTCACATGGCGAATCGTTTGTGTGATTAAACACATAGATAAACAATCTTTGGGTTCAACTCGCTCGATAACTCTTTGTTTTATGAATGTGTACCTAATGACTATTTAATTCCTAAATTTTTTAGCCCTTTCGTTATTATATATCTCAAA
This sequence comes from Apomyelois bistriatella, assembly GCA_947044815.1. Taxonomy (NCBI): domain Eukaryota; kingdom Metazoa; phylum Arthropoda; class Insecta; order Lepidoptera; family Pyralidae; genus Apomyelois; species Apomyelois bistriatella. The sequence goes on from OX345705.1 coordinate 6,147,527, forward strand.
AAATATTTTTATTATTTCCTATCAAAAGTTTACACAACGCAAAATATGCCTTTTAAACCAAAACATTTCATGTAACTGAAAAAATATTGCGTATTGAGAAAATATTATTGCCATCCAAGTACACTCTAGTTAGATTATGTGAGCAGTTGAAAATTAGAAAAAAATATATATATGTAAAACTAAACTTGTTAACCCGAAATTATCACTCGACATGCGAAATCACAGACAAAAACTAAAAACTGATAAGTTACTTATAGATAGCTACTTAAGCTTTATTAAGGGTGCTATTAGCATGTCACGCGTATTGCCTATCTACGCAACCCGACTTATTAATCAATTTAGTGATTTTCTACTAGAAACGGCTGTTTTAGTGTGAAATAAAACATAAATTATTTAAAAAAGAAACAATTTCTCTACATTTTTATGAAGTGCCTACCAATTTTTTGTATCGCGATATTTCTGAGTGCCCCTTGTAAATATGCTTAAAAGCCCTAACTTCAATCCTTTGAATTATGGATCGATACAGATGTTGGGCTACACCCACTGCGATACCGTCTCGCAGCCTTATTGTGTCAAAAGCATAATTTTGAAGTCGCTTGATACGATGTTGTATGAATCGTAGTGTATATTTGCCTAGCCACAGATTATTTATTCATTGTAATGTGTAATTTTTTCCTTGTAGTATATGTAGGTAGTCCCAATTTTGTTTTAGCCTGCGTATGTTGGTATTTAACGGTTGCAAATAAAACCCACTAAAGCATACGTTCAAGGTCTGCTGTCTTAATTTTCACCTTCGTATATTAAGACTTGATTTTTTACACCGTCTTTTTGTCCGTCAACTCTCTGGTATTTTACTGCTTTTAAAACAAGCCATTCAGAAAGAGATACGAAAGGAATTTAAATATGAGATCTTTTTGTTCCTTTAAGATCCCAGGAAAAAATTAAAATAAAATGATTTTTTTTTCCATTACATATTTAGGTACATTATTTATATAATCGCTATCAAAACTTTTAACATCGGCATAATTTATTTATATCACTAGTTCTTATTAGTTTATGATCTATACTTATACCATTTTTTTTTCAGGGATCTCCGCTGTCTAAGAAATACAATACATACAAATCTTATGACAACATATATTTTATCAGCATGCAGTTGGATATTAAATTTAGGTTTACAAGTAAGTTTATCAATTATTCTTCATTGATTTATTTAATACTATTAGTCCACCCCGACTTCGCCCTTGGTATATACATAACCCTCGGGGATAAAGCGGCTTTCCAACAGTGAAGGAATTTTTCAAATCGGTCCAGTAGGTTCGAAGTCTGTTTGATGCAAACAAACAATCAAATATTTTCTCTGTATAATATTAGTTTAGATAATAAACAACTGAGCGCGCATAATTCACTTTTAAAATATAAAATATTGTAGAGTCAAAATATATTCAAAAAAGGAAGTTCTATACTACTCTAATATCTTTAGTTCATGTTATGTGTGGCATTTTTTCTACACTTGTGTTAAAACTATTAATTTTGATAGATTTCCAAGTAAGTGAACTTTTAAAAATATCTAGTGTCAGATGTCTTTTGAATCATTTAAAGTTTCTTCTTGTCAGGTATTTAAGTTTTTAATAACTTTTACTATAATTTGAAGTAGTGTGCTAGTAAGTACTGCTGATTAGAAATATACTTTTACGAGAAGTTAGACTATTAATTTATTTTTTATTGTATAAATACATTTGTATATCACAATTAGTTTCACTCTAGCGTTTTTTAATTCTGAAAAAATTAAAAAGCAAAAAAAAATATTTTTGTAAGGTAAAAAAACATTTACTTAAACAGCATACGGGAAAGCGCTGAGATGAAAGTGTTTACAATGTTCCAGTTTTAAACTGCACGAGTCACGATCACAACAGATAGATTGGCAGTTTCATTTGCATTTCCCTTCGACAATATAACTTGATTAGAACGTCGTAGAAGCTACGAGTCGTAGTAGATGGCAGTAAACTTACAAGCTACGACGTGTATGCATATTTTAACAGATTTTAAAGAACAAGTTTACAAACTGTGACAATAAAATACATTATAAACTATTTGTCTATTTACTTATAAATAACATATTATATGTTTGTGTTTAAAAATAAATAAATAAAACATTGTAGTACCGATTTCGTTTATAAAAAAATCTTATATACAGGACATGAAAATGTCAGTGAAAGATTCTACACCGACAAGTGCAGTTACTTTTTAGATAGATTTGTAACTTGCATAAGCTCCATAAATGGAAGCCGTATGTTGAAATGGATTTGGAATCAGCTTAGCTTGCTGAATTAATAAATTTTTCGTTTGTTTTAGAATTGGTCAGACGAAGCCCAACAAGACCAGACATCCTGTATGATACTAGTAATATGCATGCACTACTTCTATCTTACAAACTTCTTCTGGATGTTAGTTGAGGGTGAGTATAATTTATACCTTTACATATACCGCCGATCTCGTTTATAAGTTTTTGTTTTCGTGCTTTCCAACAAGTAGCTCGGTAGGACCACGAGTCAAGAATCGCAAGTCAAGATTGTGAAATTTTATTAAGTAGGTACTACTAAAGCAATTATGTGTCTGTCATAGTGATGTTCGTAGTCAGTGTGATATGTATATGTTATACTAGCGATAGCTTCGTATGGGCATAAAAACCTTCCTCTTGAATCACTCAATTAAATAAACCGCATCAAAATCCGTTGCGTAGTTTTAAAGATTTAAGCATACAAAGGGACATAAGGACAGAGAAAGCGACTTTGTTTTATACTATGAAGTGATAGTTATATCTGATTATATAGGCCCAGAGCAAACTTTAACGGTATAAGCAGCAGGTATTTGAGACCCTATTATTTTCCCTTTGTCATTTATGAAAGAAACAAATGAAAAATTCAAGGTAAAAATAAAACAGAGAATATCTGTCTTATAAAGAATTCGTGTTAGTGACGTCTTTGACAATTTAAATCTAAATGTAACAATTTCCAACCTTTTTTTCTTTATAATTTTCTGGCTTGGAATATTCAGAATCTTCTACTACGCAGTTACCAAAGCGGCTTACATATAAAATAAGTCTATTCAATAAAATCATTTTTTATAAATACAAGTTATTGACATCTAATTGTGTTATTTGTCGATAACATCTGTACAAATGAATCTTTATATTCATAACAGTCGCGCCGACATTTCTGTGTGTAATCTTAATAAAAATAAATGTACCTTTTGATATTTATTTTTCTTTGCATCGTTTTGCGTCGTAACAGAAAATTATTCAGTTTCTGCCCAGATAATAAAATAAAACATAGTTTAATGTTACTATGACGAGTAAGCACCACTAAAAAACACGCTTTATGCCTTAAAGAAATGTGTGTGTTATTTCGTTGGCTAAGTGCCAGTCTATTTCACTCAGTTACTCAAAATTTTGCCCATTGAAAGGTTTCTTACGTTCTTGCTTCTGAATCATCTGATTCAGGCTAGTTGTGTATGACACTTAGGCATGATTTAAGGGATTTTAAGCCTCTCTTTGGGATTTAAAGCATAATAATTACAAGTATATAATATATGAAATTAGCATAGTCATTGCCCAAATTTTACTTTGGAGCTTGCATTTTTATTTTTTTGCTCACAAAGTAAGTGCGAAATCTATAAATAGTGAAAGTTGCAACAGGGAACTTACTTAACTTTGTATTGTATAAATATTTTTTCATATTAATACGTTAATAACAATAAGGTTTCTCGACAATTTTAGGGATCATATTAGTCAAATAAAATTTGAAATGTCGAATTTTTACTGAACAGACTACGCTTGTTTCAGGTTTGTACCTTTACATGTTAGTTGTAGAGACATTCACTGCTGAAAACATTAAGTTAAAAGTGTATACCACAATTGGATGGGGTGAGTATAAATATTCTATAAGCAAATTTCAACAATTTAAATATTAAAAACATTTTTATCATAGGGCTAGATAAACTTCTTCTTTCTATTATTTTGTTGTATATCTAGTGTCACTTTCACATCTTAGACTAATCCAATAACACCTTTCTAGCTATAAAATCCATCAGGCTCTTTAAACAGACATGAAAACCAAAACCCTTTTTGCGGCGTAGTCGGCTAAAAATTACTTAGACTCTCGTAAACAAAAGATACAGATAAGATTACCGTTTTTGTTATTTGGATATAATTAATCTATTAAAGTTTATAAGTGTAGTTTAAGTATAAAAGCACATAGTGTGCTGGTAAACAGAAAAGTTTTTTGTTTAGTTGTACATTTGACTTATTTTCTTAGGCACAGTCTGGCTGGATGATTTATGAGCTTAAGGGATTTTATAGGGAGAAACACTAAGTTTATAAAATTCTGTCGGATAACTTTTTGTTTTTCAATTATTTTTTACAGTTGTGTTGTATTAGGTGCAGTACTGTTTTAATTACAAAGGTTAATAATTGATAAAGTTTTAAAATTACATTTTCGTTTTGAAGGTGCCCCAGCGATTTTCATCACAATATGGACGATATCAAGGTGTTTCGTCACAATTGTGGCATCTACTGGACCTGATGGAGTGAGTTGTTTTACATAGGTTTTCAACAACTTCAAGTTTTGTCCTTAAATGCATAATAAGGCTGAGATTTTTCTAACTGGAATAAAGCTCAGCAAAAAAGTAAACAATTTTGTTCGTATACTTAGTATATGGGTATTTCTGCACAAATTCCTCACCGCCCTATGTTTACAAGAAACTTGACAAATTTTCCTCAACTTTTCACACGCTTTACTTCAAAGTTCTTAATTAATTAATCATCGCCATTAATTCTTGAATCAACACGAAAAAAGAATGCTTGAATGAAGTAAGGAAATTTTCCGGTTCATTGTATTATAATATCTACTACACATAACTATTTATATCGAATAATGTTAATGTCATTAGATACTTATTTTAAAGTAATTTTTAATATAAACTCGTTTAAACGTTTGACTTCTTTAAGTGTATTACTTTGCTTTATGTCAAGCTACTAAAGAAATACACTATCCTTAAAGACTGTTTATTTTCAGTTGGCGCTATCAAGTGAGACGAAAATGTGTACTTGGATGCATGAACACCAAGTGGATTGGATTCACAAGGCGCCCGCCCTGGCGGGGTTGGCTGTCAATCTATTCTTTCTCATTAGAATTATGTGGGTAAGTTCATATTTATGTTTAGGCTCGTTTGTGTTCCAACACTAAATTGAAATTTTACAGTCTTCTTTAGGTATCTGTAAAATAGATGACGCTCTTCGAACACATGTAGTCAACGACAATGATTTTTTTTATCCATCTATTTAAAAGGAAAAAAAGTTTTGATAACGCTACAAAAAAAAAATACAAATTTTGAAATAAGCAATAAAAGAAATTTTGTACTCGTCCAATAACCAACCTTTATGAAAACTTTTTCATTAATGTATTTGCATTACTATAATCACAATTAAGGTAACACAATAGTTCTATGAAGTAATTAAAACTGTAACAAGATATAGATTTATTTTTCTCATTTTATCCGCTTGCTGAAATTGTTCTTTTCAAAAACTCGACTCCAATTAATACAGCGCGATAAATGTTTCAACTTCAGTGAAAAAAAAACTGTGTATTTTTTACTGTGGTCTGTACGAGGATAACTAAACTCTGACAATTGCAAGTTATAATGAGCTAAGATTTCTTGTTAGTTTGTCTACTTGTATCTACAGCTATGAGCACTTGTGATTATTTAAAAGAATTTTTGAATAAAACAATCAATGTACCTAGTCTATTTGTACAGTATCTGGAAAAATAGTGCGTAACAGAAATCCAAATATAAATTAATGAAGTACATTCATATAGATTTATACCCCTATTTATTCACAACAATGATTATATATTTCAACCTAAAAACTATGTATGTTTATACAGGTCCTAATAACGAAACTCCGAGAAGCGAACACACTTGAGACTGAACAATACAGGAAGGCCACCAAGGCACTGCTTGTCCTCATCCCACTGCTGGGCATCACGAACCTGCTGGTTCTCTGCGGGCCCAGCGACGACTCGTGGTTTGCCCACGCTTTTGACTACGCTCGTGCTTTGATGTTGTCCACACAAGTAAGTTCCGCTGTAGTGTATAGTCAGTTTATGAAAGAGTGTGTCTTTGGTAAAGGTGGTATAAAACGGGTTGGCACAATTTTTATTTAACTTTATGTTCAGGGAGTAAAACAAAAATTTAATAATGAACTTGCAATACATATGTTACACGAACTATAGTTAAAAATAAAAATCTGTTAAATTAGCATTTCTCACCATTAAATCGCTAAGGGCTTGCTAAGAGCTTTGTTGTCTTATTATTTAATACAAAAATTTCATGATCACGTAACAACATAATAATTATTGAAATATACTTATAGCTTTGGCTTGATCAGAAAGTATACTAAAAATAAGTCTAATTTATATATTTTAATATATGCTTGATATATATATATATAGACGCCTTTATCACAAAAATTAAAAATAATTGTATTCATCAAAGACATATGAATTAAATTATTAAATTCCACTGAACCGTGTAATTGCTTATTCGTTCTGGTCATTAATATCCATTTGATTGTGTTTTGAGCTTTAACAACAAAATGTAGTAACCATAATAAAAATTGGCCACGAAGCGTTGCTTCGTCTGATAAATAAGTAGCCCTTACTATATCACATTCTACTGGTATAAGTATATAATATATAGAAACGCCTTTTTCACCGATTGAGACATTCATCATTTTCTATTTTAGTTAAACTAAAATCTTCAATTGTATAAATATGTTAGAGTATATATATATGTAGTAATTATATGTCATTCGCAACACGTTTTTGCATGAATTGAATTTGCATTTATTCAAAATAAAAGTACAATGAAGAAGCTAAATCATGTATCAAAAATAATAATAATTTGTACTAAATTGTTTGTGAAATACACAAAATTGTACGAAAGAGCAACTTCAATGGGCTAATCCCTTGACATAAACGGATTACATCTATACTGTGAAAGCCTTCAAACATCGCTGCTTTCAAAACTAAAAATTAGATTTTACGCCAGACTTTGAACCTTGAAATCACACTATATTTAGGTATAAAGTAAGTTTTCAAATAAAGCTACCTTCATCACAAAACAGTCTGACATAAGTGAAAATTTGTAAAAGATTCGCTATTTTAAGTAGATTGTAACTAGAATTATAGTCATTTCTTTAAAAAATTAATTTATATTATTACTGTTACAAAAATATCTCTAAATTTGTTAATTATACGTAAAGCAAAAATTCTATGTACTTATTTCTTTTAAAAATCCTTGCTACTCGTAGTAGAAGTGTAACATACGCATGTTGAATTTTTTGCCGAGCAGGACAGAAAAATAATGATCAGTATACGACTTATTATATAAAAAAATATTCTTTCGAATTGTACTCGTATGCGAATGGGTAAATTATTCATACTTGTTGAATGGTTGGAAAGGTCAACATTTCATTATTTTGGAACCCCAACATTGTATTAACATAAACCAACTCTAGGTGAGTTAGCGTTTGTATATGTAGTGACCTAATTGTAATTCTGCACACTTCCAAACCACTCAGTCACATCTGTTGACGTACGACACATCAAACATTTATACTCTTGCAGCACAAATAGTTGTTAAATAGATTCGTAGATAAATTAACTTCTTCTAATATATGTTCTAAATTAAGTACTGAGAATTTTTGGGCACCAAGCAATAGCGGGGTATATATATATTGGGTCGGTGTTGTTATTGTAAAAACTACCTAAGTAGGTAAAGTAACTAAAAATCATTATTATACACCAACTGGCTAAATATTAGATACATAATCATGAAAACTTGCTTCTTGCGCAACAGCTTTAGATGTTATGAAAATTGTGAAGAACTGTAGAATTGTAATAAATTGTAGAAGTTTTCCTATGGTTTCACAGGCATTATTTTGTATAATGTTGTTTTATGAATTATCATGTTATATTTATACACTTGTGTATACGAGTATATCATGTAAATCATTTTCTTCCTCCCAAATGTTTTAAGTAGTGGTACTTTCGGCTGAAGAGATACTCGTACATTCTTCAACATGACATGACACTAGTGTAAGGTATTTTAAGCTGCCTGAAGTTATTTACTAAACTATGTCTATCAAGCTATATAGGCTCTGGACCAATAGCTTACCGTACCTTCCGAATAAACCAATACTAATTCAAAAATATCTTACGCAGGGTTTCACAGTAGCCCTCTTCTACTGCTTCATGAACACGGAGGTCCGGCATGCCATCATGTACCACGTGGAACGATGGAAGACCGGTAGGACCATAGGCGGGGGGCGACGGAGAGGCGCCTCCTACTCCAAAGACTGGTCTCCTCGGTCCAGGACTGAGAGCATTCGGTAAGCAAATCAGATAGATAGATAGATAAATGATTTATTCTCAAACAACCAACCAACAATTTGTACAAAAATACAAGAATTACAGTACAACAAAAAGGCACACTACAGATTTTAATGCGAGATACAAAAACATCAACGGCATTCGTCCATAGACAAAACATTTTTTGTTATTATTTGTGGTATTGTCATTTGTTTCAAAGATATACGCATATTAATCAACAAAATTATATGAAATAAATAGATTTGCATTATTAATTGATTTTAAATGGCTCATAATTTAAAAGTACTTAGTTTCATTGTCCTTGCAAATTTTGAATAGTCGTTGCATGTTACTTCAGTTTCCATTTGAGCGTTTCATATTTCGTTTTCATTGGGTTTAATTTTATTATAACGCAGCAAGTTCCCTGTAGAGAATGCTTAAAACATTTCTGTATTCTTTGAGCGCTACGGGTCTAGATAGATCTAAAACTCCGCTTTGTGTTATTGTATAAGAGCAGAAATCATAAAAAGATGGTGTTAAAAGTTGAGCCCGATATCAGGCCGATATCGGATTTAAAGTCGGGAATATATAAACCTTACCCCAACTCGTCACATTATTATAGTGATGACTTGAATTGTGTAGTATTTTTTGTCTGTCCCCAACTGATTTTACTGAAGATTTATATAAGTAAATTAATAATATATTGCTAAGATCGTTTTTAAAAATCGGGTAGTTAAAACAAAAACACCATAATTTTTAAATGTGCTTACAATGACTTGGGTCAATAACCATAGTTCCATGAAAGCTCTTTCTTCCCGTTGCACTCAAAGGTAAACTCTTTATTTCCAAATCCATATTTGACCGCCTTTTTTTCCCAATAGGCTCACAGTATGAAGAGGTCTGAAGAATCGGTTCCGGATATTCAAGGGAATTGATTACCGGAATGGACTTATTGCATTTATGAAGAAATAGATTACAAGGATGTAATGTGGATTTGGATGTGTATTGTTTTTGTTACTTTAATATATTAATGTTTACTCCGCTTTCTTACTGGTTATTATTTTCACTCTTACGCCGCTTTGCACCCGAGTTTGTGTGAGATTATCTTTTGTACAATTTGGTATCGCTTTATGAACCATCACTTTGTATTTTTATCATAAATTTTTCATACATTTAATGTTAAAATACATTAATGGTTAATATTGTCTGGATAAAATATTTCAATTAATATATGAGTAACACAGGAAAATTTTAGGTAAATGTTATAAATTAGGTCAAAATCCTTATTGATATTCCTATGTCCTGTACACATTGCATAGATTTAGATTAGACAAATCTGTTTCAATTTGACCTGTGGATTATTTCACAAATGCACCGGTAGAATTTGTTTCAGAGATATAACTTATAACAATATGAACATCGTAACAATAAACTCAAAAATGTATTTATTTTTGAAATTTATTTGTCGTAATATCAAAGAATAAAGAATTTATTTACCTTTATCGTACAAATACACAATGTGATTTCCCGATTGCATTCTAGGCTAAATTGCTCGAGAGCCCGGGGGGCACTGAAATGCTATACCTTTTTTAATATTTTTCCTTTGAAATTTGCCAAGTACCTCACCTACCTAACTTGGGATACATTACAACATTTTTCATTATTTATATTATATCTGCCTGACATCAGCCCTCCTAGGGAATGTTATTGCTTGTAGAATCCGCTTCCTGCCTGGAAGATTCAACATAAGTTGACCCTTTATTTGTTGTTTTATCGTCCTTTACCACATCTACGGAAGCCGACCAAACGCCAAACATAAATAAAAGAAATTCAATATGATAAATGCATATGTATTTATAAACTTAACTACAAAACAACGCCAAATAGAATGATTTACCATAACAATGAACCACCATTGCGGTTAGCTGACGCAAAAGTCAGGACGATGCCAAATGAAATTATATAATCCGCTTTAAAATAGCATTTCTAAACATTATACTGGTATAGAATGGTGTCATAGCAAAGCATGCAAGTAACTGAAATATTTTTATTGGATTTTATTATATTTGGATCGAACAGTAACAAGTATGAGATTTATAGTCATATAATTTTATATGTCAACGGAATCAAGTAAGCAATTTACCACTACATTTCTTTCCTCCGAAGTGATTTTATTTATCGTTTTTTGTAAAGCGGTTTCTATTAGTATTAGCAACAGCATATTTCTAGGGAGATATTTAGCTAGGCTAATATTATTGATGATATTTTTTTATGTATATATAAGGATTAGGAGAGGAAGGTACCTAGGAGATATAGGAAAAATAAGCCTGTAAACTTTGCCATGGAAGCAAATACTAATTAACATTTTTTTCCAATAAGCTATAGAACTATAAAAAGAAGAAAAGGAAGCTGCGACTTACTTCTAAAATATTTTTTTTGCTTAGTAATATTCATGATATTGAGTTGCGGCGTTTGTAAAGAAAATAGAAAAGGTATGAAATTCGGGAGTCGAGTAAATTGTAATTTGCTTCATGAAGAAGATATTCTTATATCTAAATACGAGCCTTGAGAATGAATAAATTATATTAAGTGCATGTATTCCAATGGTAAGCGATTCATGTTTTCACCACATTTCACATTATTACTCTAATTTGGTATTCATTTCACACAACTTTATCACTAAAGTATTTCGCAAAGAAAACGATCGCCTCTTCAGAACGATCCAAAAGTATTTGCATTTGTATGGCTGTAGCTGAGGGTAATATTATGAGGTACAAATCTTGTTACCCTCGGCTTTTGTTGCTATGTCAAGATGGAAGAAATCCTTTAAAATGCTCGCATGTCGTGCACGTCACATAAAGCGTATATGTACTCAGCACATCTTACTATAAAAGCTTACGTCGCATTCATCTTATATTCTTCTTCGGAGTGTTCCAGGGTTTCTAAGGAAAAGCGAAGTAAATTATGAGTGGTAGTCTAAAAGTTTTACCTACTTATTTTGACAAAAGCCCTTGGAGCATGGTTAATTGCTCTAAGCTAGTCTAATTAAGGTTTCATTTTATAAGACTTAGGACTTTACTAAAATTTTAAATGATTCCTGATTTTGTCGATAGATTTAAACATGGATCTGAGATCTATTCGGAGATGGGATTAAGGTTGAAAATACTGACGTTAAATTACATATACATCTTGTAGCATACCGATCCTTAATTAACGTCAATTATATCCTTATAAGCATGATGATTAATGGTAGGTACTACATTATAAAAGAATCTAAAAACATCAGAATTATATATTTATCCAGTTCCCTAGGAACTAGTCTACTCTGGATGTGGTTTGGATCTTATTCTTGGAACTGTTAAGTAAGAAATAATTGTAAGTGTATCGTTGGAAAAAGAAAATAAACGAAAGATAAACATTCTCTGATTTGTGTATATTTGCTAGCATTTTTTGATATATGAAGTCCAAATTGCTCGATATATGAGCAATATCTAATGAGTAAATGGGACAGGTTGTACAGTCATCCATCGAAGCGGGAGTCAGCTGCTTCGGAGACCACGACGACCACGCTGCTGGTGCCGCGGACCTCGCTAGCTCTACATTACGATGGCAGGCATCTGCATGCGGTAAGCCTATTCTAAATGATTTTGCGATCGATGTGGTATCCGACTCATCGATCGCACATTCTTACCTCTTTCATTTATTATCAAAATAGCTGTTGCCCAGACATAGACTAAAAGTATTTATTCGTAGCAATTTCGTAGCATGCTCTACGAGGTTTACTATGAGACAAATCTATTCCAGGCAGATTGATACCACAAAGTTACTGAGGTTGGTAGATTATAACAAATAAATAAATACATTTTTTTTTATGTAAAGTACCTAGCACCTAGTAAAATCCTCTCACTTTTAAAGGAGGTGGTTAAGGGTTTTTTGGATTTAATTTAAAGTATCAGTCTAAAAAGAAAATAATCTGTGCAGGATTATTTGACAAGCGGGAGCGCGAGCGGCGATCAGTCACCGGTGTGAGGAGGAGGGCGGGGGAGGCCATCGCTATCGCGCCTGCGCACCTTGCCTGAAGAGGACGCACCTCCTGATGCGTTCTCCGCCTCTCCCGCCTGCCCTTCTACTGCAGCGAACCTTCAAAATTCCCCTTTTATATCAACTGTTTCATCCCCTCCAACTCGCCATTCTGACACAACTTTGAACTTAAACAGTGAAATCAAATCGAACGGAACTATGGGAACTATATGAACTAGCTTAAATTAAAGTTGTATTACTGACTGATATAAGAGTAACAATACTAACAATTAATGTGGATAACGAAATATAATTTATTATAATTTTGCATCATATGTAAAATGGACCAGATACAAAAGTATACCTTGTAGTATACTCTTTTATGTACCACATCACACACAAAATTATCTGTACAAAAATGAATAAAATGTTGTTATTTATTTTATTTAAAACAATTATTTATTATACAATATAGATAAAACGACATTTACTATCGTGCAAATAAGTGAATAGCGTGCAATCGAGTGAATGGACTGGACTTATTAGATGTAAGATTTTTTTATAAATTTCGTAAATTTGATCTGATTTTATAACTTGCTTTAAACAAACGTTAACGACCACGGTACCAGAATCCCTAACAGAATGAATAACAAAAAGTTCTTTTTTCCTTGAATCATATATTCTAAACTGATGTAAGTTCCATTTAATAAGTCTTTTTGACAACGATCAAAAAATAAAATGTAAGTGTTGTTTGCTGCTTAATCGCACCTAACGTTAAAACTATAAACATTATATTAAAAAATATATACAAAGACGCTATTGTAACATATGGCTTTTATCTTTATATCTAAGAATAACTTTGTACATGTGACTAACGTAATAAAATGCCAAAACTAGTTAAAAACTTAATTTTACGTAAAGTTGTGAATAGTTAAATACTCTCATGAAGCACGAACAAACTTAGTATAATATTATATAAATATACACAGTTACAGAAATAGTATATCTATATTTATATACCTACACATGCTAACGGTTATATTTCAAAGGGGTGCCTAACTAAACGTCTTATTTTTTTTTTCTTTAATATCTCGTTTATATTTTTCTATAGGTATACATATAGTTTCACTTACAATTGTCGACTTAATTGAACCTTTACCAAAAAAGTACCTGTCTAGCTAGAAAACCTTTAAACTTTTGTCAAATTAGTTCTTAATATTTTGCATGTTTACATTTGTTTTGATGAAATAAAAAGTAAACTAAAACTGATATAATTTTATTGATATTTATAAGTATTTAGCTGATTACAACGTCAGTAGGTGTACAGTAGTAACATAAGAAACAATCGGGAAACAAAACGCTACTTGTATAATAAATAAATTATTGTAGCATATCGATAAATATCGTAAATTTTAATGTGTATTAGATGTTGAATATAAACTGCTTATCGCAAATTGCTTCTTATTAACCATTAAAATAAAATACCCATGAAATCAGCTTCAAATATGTCTAATGATGTAAAGCGGGAAAACATGCTTCACACTAGGACCGCGTACGACTTTGTTATATCGCGCCAAAAGTAGCCTATATTTGAGCCCCGGTTTTACTATATCCATGATGATGATCAAATTTTATCAAAATCGGCCTAGCTGTTTAGCTGGGAAAGCGTACCATACATACAGACAGACTAGAATTTTGCATTTAAAATATTAGTAAGTAATTATGGATGGATAGTATAAATATGGAAATATATATGTCCATATGTCATATTTGATCAACATTTCATTAACCCTTTTTTTTATATTATGTATTATTATAACGTTTATAGTCAAGCGTACGGCCCGCGTAAGACGGGCCGGCCCCCGTTGCTAATTTACGCTCGTGATACTTATTCGTCTCATCTTTATTGGTAAGTTATTGGTAGTCAGTTCATTGGAATTTTATTTAGCACAGTTAGATTAGGTTTCACGCGCCTTTAAAAATATTAATCCTCTCTTTTATCATAACGATTTACCGTGGCAACCTTTTAAATTGAATACAAATTTAAATAATGTGCAATAAGTCGTACGAAATAAAATTTGTATATTTTTTACTTTACTCGACATATTAGTCGCTGACTCTTATCAAAGTGTGCAAAGTATTGGACAAGTTTAGATCAAATAAAAACTCAGCTTTTGTAGAAAAATTTTTCTTCGTCATCAGATCAATTTAATGGCACCAAATATTTATATTTTTATCTATAATTATAAAATTGGGTAATAAGTTTACCTTTATGTATATGAATTATTAGTTGGTTAATTTAGTTACAAAGTAGTGAAACGAATAATAGAGGAAATTTTTTGTAAGTACATATTTGAGTGATTTACACTTTAAGTATTATTTACATTTATGATATTTGTATGTATGGTGTAAGCACTCAATGTAAGTATATGTATTTAAAAAATATGTACCCACCAAAATGTCTCTAAATCTGTTTACATTGCTTCGACTACATTTGTAAATTTTCCATAAATGATTGTATATTAAAAGGTTATGAATAAATTTTGTGACTGTCGATTGTGGACTTTATTTGAATTTAATAGAAGTATTCATAATTATTTGAATTTTCGATTATGTTCAACGCTTTATTTCATTTTAGTAGAGAACATAAATATTAGAAAAAATACTGCCAAAATATTATATCGTCGTTTTGCATCGTTCTGGGCCAATTCTTTTTTAGATTTAAGCCATTGACGTTATAGAAGAAAATCAACTACTATATACCTATAATTCACTCACCCTGATTTAACACGGACTAAGGTAACTTGTATGGAGGGAGCTAAATAAATTATCCTCCAGGAAAGATCCCCTAAATAATGGTGAAATCTGCAGTACGAAATAAGCGGAGAAATAGACAGGGGGAAAGTGATTTAATTTTAATTGTTACTAAGAAGAATAAAACCTTATACTGATTGTATTATATTGATTTGTTTCCACATGAAGCGTTGAAAAAAGAGAGCACTTATTCAAAAAGCGTGGATTATGAAAATTGTAATATTTTCCGCAAAAATGTAGGACAGTCATTAATATTTCAAATTCATGCTCCGGCCACCAATGTTCCACTTCAAAAGGAATCCAGCCGGCTGAAATGTGACTGCAACTGAAATGCATACTTACGATAAGCATTGAAGATTTTATTTTAAGAATAGGACGGATATTATTTTGTAATGCTAATTGTCATGGGCCATAGAATTCAACAAATTAGAAACTGCATCTCACAAGACACACTTCCTATCCACATACTATGTGATGAAATATTGGTCTTCCATAATCTTTGGAGTTTTTAATTTTTGTTGCTATTTTACACGAAGTGACAGTTTTATATGATCATTTTGAGACAACATTCAGGGCTAGCAGTAGTGGAACGTTCTAATATTGTAACAACAATACGAATTCAAAGTAATTTTACTATCAAATATTATTATGTTAAACTTTTTTAAAGAATATACTTAATACTTTAAAGAATTTAATTAAAGAAAAAATAAAATCTAAAAATGAACTTAAGTAAGAAACCCAACCACATATTTTGTTGATATTAAATAACACAATCATGGAAATAATTTTCTCTTATCCAAATCAATTACGATTAACCAATTATCCGAGTCTAAGTATTGCTAGCTTTCCTGCAGTAAATACTGAAAATGGCTGCCGCGCATGAAAGTAAGAACTTCCTCTATATTTAATTCAACAAATGTTTCCGGCAAACTAAATTACTGAGACGACACGTGTTTCCGACAAACTAAATTACTGAATCCCTAACCAGGAGCTGACAAATTACCGGCTTCGTATATCAATGATCAAGGCAGTGCAGTAATCACACAGATTACAGCCGACGACCACTGTAATACATCACGCTGAACTAACGACCTGTCTAGGTATGGCGGCTGACTATTTTAACTTAGATGTTTAGAGCTTAACGAAAAGGTGAGGTAGGTAATTCAGTTAAAGATAATTTAATTTATTCCATGTTTTTTTTTTTTCAATTAAATTTCATGTTCCAATGCTCCATCATTGGTACTTACATAAAAATAATTAATTAATCATTATTTAAATATTTAAAATTTAAAGGAATTAAATCTAGCATTCTCTCCCAGTCAACCATTACGTTAATTCAAAATGTATAAAACAATTCGATAAATCATGTGTATTCAACTTGTATGTACTTAAATGTTAGCTCTGCGTGGTCGGAACATTACTCATTTCTATAAAAAACTAATATATACTTGTGAAAAGTATATATCACTTATTGAGATACACTTTTTATTTTTATCAACGGCCTTTGCCTTTCAGCGATTTTTTTTTTATTTATTTTACTTTTTGTATTATATTTACTAAAATTTCGTGACAAATGAAAATTTACAAGGACAACTCACAACATCTAATGGAAAATAATTTTGTTCAAAATGTCGCATTTATGTAAAATATAAATCGATGAGCCTACTATTTGTACAAGTCGGACGTCAGACACTAAGCCATGTAAATCCATCACGCGGGCGCCGAATAATTTTGGCGCGCATTATTAATCTGTGCTGAAATGAAGATGAAGCAGATGTCACCACTGTCCGATATCGTGTAGGTATTTGTTATCATCATTAGATTACGAAATTGCGGCCGCTCTGGTTGCCATTTTCTGAATCTAAGGTTATCATTTACAATGTAGATTCTACATTAGAAGGCGGTAGAAAGAATTTTTGAAATCATTTTAGTAATTCCGAAACAAACAAGCTCTACTTGCTTACAAGAATTTGGACATCGCGCACGGTCTCTCGAGGCATTTTTTTTTTAATCTATGAACAAACCTTACTGTTTATAATATTAGCAAAGATATATGTTACTACGAATATGAATTAAAGTTATTAAATAATAAACAACAAACAATCATTTCTTGGTTCATTTTGTTAAAACCAAGTAAAAATATTCTTTTCCCTAATATACTAACATTACGTTAGGTTACTTAACCACGACAATAAAAGGAGTATTTCAACATTATATGGGACTATTAGGAAGCTCCTTCAATTTTTATTATAAAAGGCATAAAAACTACATAGTAAACGCGGTTAAATTGGACTGAAATGTGCTGAAACCGCAGGTAATTTTATACAAGATCCTGTCAGCTATTTTTACAGTTGGTAACCCTTTTTAATAGGGTGACGGTTTTTATTCTTTCGTAATTAAAAGTTTTAATTGCGATCGGGATTAAAGAGAGGAAATACTCAAAAAGAAGAAATAAATTTAACTTGACTACTCTTCAAATACAAGTTCAAGTTCTTACCGTATATTAATTATCAATATTAGAAATGTGTATGTTAAAAGTATGCTTATGTACCTCTTTAAGATATATGTATAAAATATAATATCTTGACTAATATTTGTGGTAAAATGAGGTAATTGATAATTGATGGAAAATCCAGTTATAAGCCACTCGTACATACATATTTTTAGAAAAAAATAGAATTGCTGCTGGTTTTTACATGTAGGTTATAGGTAATCGGCAGAAAAATGTTTTTCAGAAATTTCCTCATGAATGGAGCTCCGAGTGATCAGCAGTATCCCTACATCAGCACAGACATATACAATGTACAGTGGACCACATAGAAATGTATACCACCTTACCCTTATACACTGTACATATCGACTTCTGCAGTAAGTATTCGAAGGGTCTTGTTTTCATAAAGTCGTTTTTGTCTTAACCAATTAGTATTTTGAATAATTCAAGCACATTTGCAAACAGTGCGTAAAGTCTACGGCAAAGAGTGACAATGAATAATTTTGCGTAAGCTTCAAGTTTGAAATATTCAAATATCGGATTGGCCTGTATTTAATTTTTATGTAATAACTTTATACCTAAAACAAAAAATTATGGTGAAAACAGCTAACAGAATCCGATTTGTGGTCTAAAAGGCAAAACAATTGGACATTTTGTCAATTTGATATCTATGTATTATTATCATTTTAGGGTTTTGCGGTCATATTCTAAGCCTTCAGTGCCCGGAGTCTGCTTAAATTTAGGTGGACTTCGAACTAGTTGGACAGGTACAATAAGTTGAAACCTCACTTATTCCTTTAGTCGCCTCTTACGACCTCCACGGGAAGAATAGGTGTGGTCTATTCCTATTTATATTGTTGCACTTTTATTTTTAATAATAATATAAAGAACTTTCTCTATCATCGCACATCCAAGCTAAATTATTAAATAGCTCTAGACAAGTTGTTTATAATTTAAGCATTATATAAAACATATTTACAATACAAGTCCAAATCCAGGCTAAAGCCGGTTTTATTATAAACATCAAAAACGTTCCCATCTTCCTGAAATTAGACAAAAATTAAGGTCGGCTCTATTCATCTGCGACATTTTCGACGACAATACGGTCCATTTTCCTGTCAAGCACGATATATTGTATAAGAAATCGCCCCTTTATCTGCAAGCTCTTTATTAAAAGTATCTTGTGTTATATAAGGCTGCTGGTGTGTTTCATAAAGATTAATAGAATATGCTGTAATATTACTGAGCTTTCTTTTCCCACACACTTAGAAATATACCTTTCAACAACTATGTTTTATCTTATTTTAAAGTTGGCGCGCCTTTTTTTCGCAAGCCGTATGCTTGACTGCTAACGTTATTGTTTAAAAAAGGTCGCTACTACCTACCCGCTGTCCGTTTGTCTATCAATGGATTGTATCTCAAGAATGTTTTAATTTTTTTTTAAGCCATATACGAATATTTAAATAATAATAATTAAGCCGCGGTCACGCCAGCCATTTGGTGAACGTCAGAGGCCTTGAAGCGGTTTTAAAAAACATTTACACCAAGGTGTACAGGGTTAATTGATTTTGTCAATGTCTCACATTAGCAATTTCTCAAGTTGCATCTTCAGTTTAGTTTTTTTAGACCCCGGGTCCACTTTCCTGCTTTTATAGGAAGTCCATTGCTGGACCTACCAGACCTTCCCCATAAATCTTATTTTGACTAGTTCGAGGCGGTTTGGTTCTAGATAGAAGATACGAAACAAAAACACCTTAAGAAGTTGAGTTATAAAGTATATGTTCGTGTACTAAAACAAGATTATAAGATTAAGTTTATGGCGCCCAGAAAGTGGCCCGTAAATATGCCGTTATTCCCCCTAATCCAGACTCAGTAACATTGTCTAAGTGACTGTTTACAATATACAGGCAATCGTTAAGCCTTTGGGCAGCTTAAAAAAAATTACCAGTGCGCAGTGTTTTGCATTTTGACCTCACATCAGACTTATAGGTCTTCTTACTAGAAACTAAAATTGTTTCTATTACGGTAAAATTATTGTATAATCATTTGAAGAAGAAATACTACTTATATAAACATTTTTCCAAGATTACTTTACTACTACACACAATGTAGACAGTCTGCGACTGCGTTGTAGACGGCCTACGCCGTAGGCCACCTACGACTCGTAGGCTGCGAGTGATTTACTAATGAGATGACAAAAAGCGTTATTCATAAAATATGTAAAGCATTTATTTAAGACGATACCACTGCTAAACAAGGTGGTCTTTAACATCATTTATCTCGCAAAGTTCTTTTACTATGGGTTTCAAATCTTAGTATATGATTTTTGAGTATTTTATCTCCTTATGTATAAGATGGGAAACACGTTTTGATAAAATTTTCTCGATAGAAATATTTTTTGAAAAATAGTATTCGCTTACCGATATTTATAAATTATAGATCGACGATTCAGTTTAAAAAAATGATTTTTAAACTAAAATATAGGTCGTTAGTGATTCATCATAAGAGGTATAATAAAATGTAATGAACTGGTCTGTTTTTTTATAAATTAATAAAAACAAATTTGGCGCTTACGCCCTATTTGTTTGAGCGCCTCGAGACTATACCTGTCTCATCGTTCACGGGCTTTACCGCCAAGCGCTATCCCTTGCGCGCTCTCCCGGCCAGTCTGCGTCTGCATTTGCCGAGCAAAAGACGCGCGCATTTTTTATTAAAAATCAAATCTCGCGAGTTTTTATGGCATTTTATAATATATATTCAAATTTATTGTTAAAATTTATATCCCAACCTAGTTTTTATTTTAGTGTTTTTCTTGACTGTAAATAGTATTTGTTATGTAAAATAGTGTAATATTAGCTATGGTTTTGTTACGTAACTGTGATTTTTTTTATATTCGTATTATCATAGGTAATTGAGCAAAAAAACTAAAAGAGTACCCGATTACAAGGAGAAAGCCTAGCTAATGAGAGTAAACAGATGGTAAGTACCTACCCATCTATCCTATCATAATTAGTCTTATTTAGTCTACCAAGTGCCTCCGTAAAATAAATTTTATTTGTTATGGAAAACTAGTACTGATCGATCATTCTATACATAGGTACCTATATATTTATTTAATATTTATATCAAATTGGATACCTAGGTATCTAAGTACTTTGGCTTTGAAACGAATTCGCCATTTTTATACAAACAATTTGATAGGTTGGTATAGGTAAGTGTGGAAGTAACAATTTACATATAAGATAAATATAAAATGGCTAATATCAAAATACCTATTGTTTTCAGGACCAACAACAATTTGAGGTCTTTGTGTCCACGCTGCCGCCGCCGCTGCTGTTGCGACTGCCAGAACAGGGAGGTGTAACAAATATGGAGTCGGATTTACAAACTTTTGTTTTGAATGGACAAAATATTATACCGCCAGCATCACGAAATGTAAAACGGTTAGTACCTAATATGATTGT
Organism: Apomyelois bistriatella; assembly: GCA_947044815.1. Lineage (NCBI taxonomy): Eukaryota > Metazoa > Arthropoda > Insecta > Lepidoptera > Pyralidae > Apomyelois > Apomyelois bistriatella. The sequence goes on from OX345705.1 coordinate 6,168,748, forward strand.
ACTAGCTATTGCCCATGACATGTTATTATGTTTGATCTTCTGGTCTTTAATGAAATATGTTTAACGATCTTACATTAAAAATCTGAAGACATATTCGATTATATACGTATGGGATTGTTTCAGGTGGAACCAAATGCTGATGTTACTGGGCACCGTATTGTCGATATCAACAACTTTTTCAAGAAACAAAAAAGTCCTAATTTAATTATTTCAGTGTGGAATATTTTTTTTATATTTTAAATATTATGTCAAAGAAATGTTCTGGATTCTAAGCAGATTCAATGAATTTACAAAATGGATCATAATCAAACCTAAAGATTATTTTTGTTTTGGCAGTATCAAGTTTTATTGGAATGCTCTTTTTTTAGTGTATTTCTGGAACGACAAGATCAAGATATTTAAATAAGATAGTTAGAAAATGACAAGACATAATTTAAAATGTTTACAATGATTAATTTGCATGCCTTAATTAGGCTAATGTGTTTGTTCCAAATTTATTATAACAACCTTTGTAACCACATTTACGCAAATAAAATGATTTGATTTGATTAGTCATATCTAGTCAAGTGAATCGGTGAAAGGTTTCTTATAGCATTAAGTATCTCAGAAATTTTAGTAACAAGGATTAAAGTCACTTATTCGACACTGTACTACGAGAGGGGTAATGGTCAATTTTCGTCTTTTTTCATGAATAAAATCAAAACTTTTTATGTTACAATAATAACAAAAATATATTTGAAATCCTCTTAACAAGCACTTTCATATGATATATAACACGGTAAGGTTTGCAAAACTCCTCAGTTGTCTACCGAAAATAAACCTTTTTAAAAAAATATTTACTTTGCACATCTGTGTTTGGGTCACAGGATTACGCCATCCTACCGAATTTCATCTGTTTTGGTACAATAGGTTCGGAGGAAATTGACTGTGACAGACGGACGGTCGGACAGACAGACGCACGAGTGATCCCATAAGGGTTTCTTTTTTGAATTTTTGTACGGAACCTTTATAGGATCACTCGTGCGTTTGTCTGTCCGTCCGTCCGTCTGTCACAGCCAATTTTCTCCGAACGTACTGGACTAAAACAGATGGAATTTGGTAGGATGGCGTAATCCTGTGGCCCAAATACAGATGTGCAAAGTAAATAAATATTTTTTAAAATTACCATTTTCGGGTGACAAATTAAGAATAAAAAAAAGTTTTGCAACCCTTACCATGTTATATATCAAACTAGCGACCCGCCCCGACGTTGCATAGGCATAAAAACCTTCCTCTTAAATCACTCTATCCATTAAAAAAAACCGCATCAAAATCCGTTGCGTAGTTTTAAAGATTTAAGCATACATAGGGATATAAGGAAAGAGAAAGCTACTTTCTTTTATACTATGTAGTGGTGATAAAAGGGCTCGTTATGAGGATCTCAAATATATTTTCGTTATTATTGTAACATAAATGATTTTGATTTAATTACGTATGTATATATGTATGTAAAAACTTTATTGTACAGAAAGAATATTTATGATACAACATAGAACACAAAAAAGGCGGACTTATCCCTAACAGGGATCTCTTCCAGTCACCTGTATAAAAAAGGAAAAAGAGTACATGGGCATTAAAGAGGGTACATCGCAAAGATACACATATGAAATTATAAACTAATTACAACACAAGAGTTACTTATCCTATACTATAAATAAACTCGAGTCCGAACGCTCGAAGTATTCCCTAACCCTAAAGAAGGAATGTAATAAGGACGACGTCTTATCCTCCAATTAATTTATTTATTAATGTAAGAAGACGAAAATTGATCATCCCGCCTCATTTACAAAACTACTGAGCCAAAAATTTTGAAAAAAATATAAAAAAATCATTTACAGGAAAACCTACAAGAATTCTATCAATTAACGATTAAGTGGTAAATCCATACTAATATTTTAAATGCAAAAATCTGTCTGTCTGTCTGTCACCTTTTCACGGCTAAACTGCTGGACCGATTATGATGAAATTTGGTATGGATATAGTTATGCACTAGGAGTCAAACATAACCTACTTTCGGGCGCGATATAGCTGAGGCGCACGTGGACTTTACTTTATTTTACTTACGGAAAATATTTCATTAAAACACCACTAGATAGCGATAGATACTTCCATGCTGGTCTGGGAGAAAAAGAAAAACATAGAATGTACCAGCTGCTTTTCTTCCCGCGCAAGCCGTAAAAGTCGTCTGAGGGATTCGCCGAATGGGGAAATCATGACATAGGCGATGCGGCTAGCAACCCATCACTATTGATTTCCCGTTTCAACTACCATTATGCTAAACGTGGCCTTAGGTCTTATGACCCTAGGCTCTGTCTACCCCGCATGGGATAAAGACGTGATTATATGTATGTAGATAGCGATAGTAGTAGTTAAAAGGACAAAGAGACAGTTGAAAGAAATAGTAGATTAAAAATTCACATTAACATACGACAATTGAATATAAAAACTGACATTGTCATTGTGCGGAACCCTCTGCTTTTTTGTTCTATTGTGATTTCACACTTTTTTTTAAGTTAAAATAAAGTTTAAAAAAATATTTTGTCTTTTAAATTACTAATATTTCCCATTACATATTCAAATATAAAAATATCTGAAATTATAATACATAACGTAAGAAGAGAAAATAATGGCATGCAAACTCCATGCATTCTAACCTCCGGAACGAGATCACGTGGCAATTGTAAATGTTGCAGAATATTATAAATCGCTGTGCGTGGAATCGCGCGTAAACAGTCAGAGGGGCGGCGGGGCGCCGGGGACTGACACCCCGCGCCTGGGGTCTAGCGCCGCCCATTTACTAGGTACATAACATTTGAGGTATCGCCTTACTTAAACATTTGTCTTTCTTAGCAGTTCAAGAAATTTCTCACATTTTATATATCTTTTCCGGAGGCTTCTTCAGATAATATGTTATATTATAAATGACGTATCGTCATGGCGCTGTCAATTTAAAACTCCGTGGTCTTACTTACTTAATGCCTTAAGGAACATATAACATTGGCTATTTAAATATGCTTTAAGGTAGCGTGCCCATAAGGCTGGACTCACATAACTTATTTTAAATATCAATTGGTTTTATCTTATTCAGTCAGCATCATAATTCTTTGGTGGTTGTTTAATCTACATAATTTTAAATATAAAGTTTATAATTAATCAGCTTTTCCCCGTGATTTCACCCGCCGTGTGAACGATCTATAGGTCTATGCAGATTTTTTTTTAAATCCTACCAGTAGTTCTAAAGTTATAAGCGTTTAAATAACCCATTAGCTTTATTATATTGATCTTAATGAGACACACCAGTGTATATTTTATTAGACAGCAGTGATAAATCGTAACTCATTATAACTTGCCATGCCCTAATGTCAGAATTTAGTATCCTTGTACCGACTCAAGAAAAAAAGTTTTAAAAGTTTTTTCACCGAAATTAGAAAATTTACTGCGCAGTTTTAATTGGGGTAGATTTTTTGAAATAAATGATTTGGATAACAAAGCGATGTTAAAACAAAGGAAATTTTAATTGTGAATTACCTTCTTGTTCCAAAGTTTTAATCACTTCATGTGGCTATTGAATAACACAATTGTTATAATTCTAATTATGATATTTAGAAAATTATTGAACGGACACATGACATAATTATCACTTATAAGTACGTTAATATTTAAAAACCTAAATCGGTTTTCAAACATAATTATCATAATCTAACTTCATTCCTGGTTCCATCAGGATCCATGAAGGCTTCGAATTTCAAGGTTGCGTCTTCAGCCTACGTTTCAGAGCACAGGATACGCTGTAATCATGGTCCTGATTTGACGGTACCTACTAGTTATTTCAATGGGTCGGCTGCCGTTTCCTTCATACGATATATAGACCTATTATATCGATACTAGTTTTGGAAATAACATTTTTTATAAAAAATAATTAATAAAACAAAAATGCCTATTTAAAGAGTCAAAAAAAGAATTTCTCAAATTCAACCTAATTCACCATCACCCTAATGATTATTGCTTGTGATGGAAATTAAGGAATAAGCTCTACTGCCAACAAAAGTAATTTCAAAGTTGTTCAAAGTTTTGTATTGGAAAGGAAAACGGCAATATAAGATGTTTAAAAATTGATCTTTATTGACTTGGGTTACTTTTCATGTTGTTCGATCTGCTTGCCCAACGATGAGTTCTGTATAAATTGAATAGATTGTACTAAGTATTTTAATGCATCCTGGGCAGAAAATATACACTAATTTTCTTTGTCCTGGTGATACCTGCCGATCCTAGTAAATAGAACCTTTGATACTCTGAAATTTAGGAACTTTGACACCATTGGTTATATTCATTTGCGGGAATCCCTCTTTTATTTATACAAAGTTTGTCATGACCATAACCAACACAAAAACAAGATTTATCCTATTTGGCGCATTCGTTGAAATCAAACATGCCTTGAGTTCATTCAAACGACGATAACTTTTTTTTAAAGAACCGATTTTGATGAATCAAACTTTAGATGTTTCTCCGAATTAAATCAAAACAATGGATGAAAGTTTTAAGTAAATCGGTTTAGTACTTTAGACACTAGATCATTACATGCAGACAAAAAAATGTAAATATTTTTTTTGCTTTCTCTTTTATTATATGTAAGTAGGTATAGATATAGATGTATAGATTTCAGTTATTTTTTTGTCCCTATTATATAACATACATATAGAGACATAGAATTTGAAATCGTTTACTGAAATACTTGGTTTTTGTTTTTTAATATTTTTGTCAGCTACTGTTACTCAGCCTTGACCTTATGGTTATTGAACCATTAAGTTATTATTATTTTTTGCAAACTCATAACTGTGATAATCGCTTTGGCTTCCAGCCAAATGGCTCTATTGCATAGAGTCCGCCAGATATTTCACTGAAATTAACCCTTTAATAAAAAAATCTGCCAAGTGCGAGTCGGATTCGTTCCCTGAGAATTTCGTACCATCACACAACACTAAAAAGGTTATTTTACGATTTTATCTTTCGTTTAATTTGTAGGAAAAAATCTTTATTTTAGTATTTTCTAAAAATTAAATTACAAATTTGCAGTTTTTAAGATTTATTTCTAAATAAGTGCCGCATGATAATGCTTCTTACCAAATTTAATTAATCTAGTTCAACGGAAAGTACCACATAGGTTTAGATTAAGTAAAATTTAAGAAAATTTGAAACATTTACTGTCATATTTTTTGATCACGTTGACGTATAATTTGATTATTTTACAGCCGAAAGAGACCGTAGGAATTTCAATGTAGTATTAAGTGATCTTATAAGGGTTCCGTTTTTATCTTTTGAGATACGAAACCTTTAAAAAAGATCAACATCATAAGGTACGTAAGAATATATGTAATACTGCTAGCAGTATTACATATATTCTTACGCAATTCTTTCTAGTATAGCATTCTATAATCTGTGGCAGATATTACTTTAAGTAAATGTTAAGAAATAAAGTTTTTTGTCGCATCTATTTGCTCACGATTTAAGAATTTAATTTAAAATTATTTTTATGCTATATATGAGTTAAACATACAAACTATCTTGCTTTATTATTTTAGTATAGAATTTATTAAATGTAATATAGAGATAGTGAGAAAAAGTGTTAACTATATTTTTCTTCATTCTCATGAAAACGTAGCAATAAATTTATAAGATTTATACACACAGAAAATGAAGAGAACAGTGCAGGCTATAAATATTTTAAACCGGAATCAGTGCGGGTTCCTAAGGGAGAACGAATGAACCAAATTAAAGGTATAAACGGCGATGCTGCGAGCTTGTACTCGTATTTTTAGGTAAAAAAAAAAACATGTTTCATTAGTTCTAAGACTATTTGAAAATATCTTATCAAAATACCAATACAATAATCTGAATATAAAAATTATCCGACCGACTGGTCTTGTGACCGATCAAAGACATCTTGATAAAGTCGCCTTTATTGTTTTATTTGATTTAATGTAAGATTATGTACCTATGTGTATGAAACGTTGGTGGTGAATGTAAGTTTTCGTTGACGTGGATGTCTCAAATTAATTTCCAAAATAAATACTATTTTACACTTATTTTAATGTCTTTTCATGATACTGAACCTCCAGTAAAGAGGATAATGTTTTTGCCACCCTGTATAGCTAAATAGGCGACTGATTTCATAAGCAATCGTATAAGAAGATGGTTGACGTCAGATTTGTCAGACATATCATAAAAATATTGCAAAATCTTGCCTTCATGCATGTCAAAAAAGCAATCGAGCAAAGAATGCCACCGGAAAAAGGCTTTGAATAAAGAGAAAGAACAAAGTTTAACAAAAGCATGCGTAACTCAGCGCAAATTATAGGTAAAATACTAACTTCATCGGGTGATTTACTTAGAAAACCCATAAAAACGGTCGTTATTTTCGGTTTTAGATAGATATCTCATTTTTCCGCTCGTCACCTTGAATTTGATAGGGGCCATTACAGAAAACCAATTAGGTCTGTAATATTAATTGGATTTTGTGGTATTGGGTTTGCAAATTGCTCTGTTTCGTGTGTATTCCGCTCAACGTTTTCATTATTATTTCTAGCTTTTTGGCGGCGACTGCATACACGTGGAATTTAGCAGAAAGTACCTATTTTTATTTATATATTCTGCAGAAATGGAGTCTCTACTTTAGGTTAGTAGACCTCTAGCAATATATCGGTGCAAACTGCATTTACTTCTATGCAATAGTTTTTGCGTGAAGCGTGTACAAATGTATATATATATGTATGTGTGTGTGACAGACAAGCAGACATATTTTCAGAAAAATATTCTATAATTATTATTCTGGTTTCTGTTGCAATAAAGGCACATTAGTTTTTTTTTCCAATATCTAAGTACATAATATAATGTATTTATACAGGTTGGCTTGTCATAATTTTATTATAGGTATAATTAATATTGATACATAGAGGAAGATTGTATCTAGGTTGTATCCAATTCAAAACATATAGTCGCAACTAAAATATTAGACTATTCAATTGATCATTAAAAAGAGACATTTCAAAGATTGACAAAATATACCTAATTCATTTAAATAAAACAACAAGTACTTTTTTTTTCTTTGTAACGGCTGAAGCTTTCTGAAGTCTGCGTCTAGTTCCATAAACGAAATAGCAATCGTAACTCAAGAACAAAATAAGTAATTTACAGAAAATTCACACCAGCTCTACATATAGGTCTCAGAATCAGAGCTCTATTGAACTGTAATAGGTATACAATCAAAATGTAACTAATTGGCAATATTATAGTCGCTACCATATAAAATAATAAGAAAGTAAGAAACCATTGGTGACTATGGCTAATTCGACTCCGGTTTATGGACTAGGGTGAGTATATTTCTCTGATATCTTTATTTTTTAACTAGGTAAGCCCACGGCCCACACTACACCACACCCTAGTTCTTTTTTATTGCATCTCTACTGTGAATAAATGGATTGTCTATAATTAACTTGCGGTCGTTTAAAGGTATAGGTTTGTTTTTTGTAAAGCTAATAACTTATTTAAGTCGTAAAATGTCAATGCAAAAAACAAATTGAAAAAAGTAAACAAAACAATTTTTAAAAGTTAAAATTAAAACTATTTCATTTTAAACTCAGCTGTTCTTGTAGAACTTAGGTGCGGAATAAAGTTTTATGAATGGAAAATATTTCGAGAAAATATCGTATATGTATGCGATGTTGACATTTTATAAAGTGTGGTAGAGAAATCGATATAAAAATTTTATTTTAAAAAGGAGCTCTACCTCTTACTGCATGGTCCAATGGATAAGGGTTTTTTTAAAAAAAAAAAAAGTCGTCCTAACAACGTGATCGAAGATTACACTTTTGCATTTTTGGCCTATAGCTTCGGACCAATGAGGTTTATGTTTATTAATAAATATTATTAAACTTAGTTTTCTTTTTTACTAAATTAACAGTGTTCTTAATAAGAATAAGTATACTTATTTTAATGGGGCACCCGTACAATTTTTGAAACAATATGAAAAATATTTTTCAATTATCTTGACTAACCCTGACTTTTTTTTTTAGATCTTTATATATTGAAAGAGGGTTTTTTCAACAATGAAAATGCCACCCTCATAGATGCAGCGATACTCCAAAATTCACATCTATCTACGATTAATTGCAATCTTTGCTAATTTATAAATCATTCGCGCCTCATCCGATAGTGGATGGGCAAGTAACGTATTAAATATCCCTACATCTATGGGGTTTACATTGAACATGCAAGTAAAATTATATCTCTCATCTTCATTTCGAACACACTCCACCAATATGTGATAAATATCTTCAATTTTTCCACACTCGGTACAATTGGGTGTATCAACCTTACCCATCAAATAACCAAAACTATTCAGTGGAATGTGTCCGGAACGAATCCTCAGAGCCAAACATATTTCCGACCTACTCATACCAGCCCCAACGAACCATGGGCATCGAGGTAGGCTAGGCTGAATAGTTCTGAACCATATCCCTTTGGATAAAGATCTTTCGTCCGCGAACTCCTTCCATAATTTTATACAATTTTGTTTTACTACATATAACAATTCCATAAAGTACGGTTTACATTGAAACGGGATACCATCCGAAGAGGCTTGCTTAGCGCATAAATCAGCCTCCTCGTTTCCTTCAATCCCTACATGAGATGGAATCCATTGTAAAATGATTGACTTATTGTTAGCCTTTAATTTACGAATGGCACTAATAATAGAGTAGGCTATCGGTGTGCCTCGAAAATTCGAGGTACATCGAGCCAGGTGTTGGAGGGCGCTTTTGAAGTCCGAGAGTATAACAAACTTATGAAATCCTATACTCTCAATATAAGACAGCACCTCATATATAGCTAACAATTCAGTATGCATTATAGAAATTTGACATTGTATTTTTAATTTTATACGATTATTCATTTGTGGATCAAATAAGCCTAAACCGACATTCTCTCCGTCTATTGACCCATCGGTAAAAATTTCATAGCAATCTGAGTAGCTATCATTTATAAATTTTGAACATATCCGATTTAAATAAATTGAACAATAAGATCCTTTTGATTTATCAACTTCTGGTATATGAATCCTTACTACTTCAGAAAGGTTCACCCCGCTGACCCAGATGTCCAGAGTATACATATCTACTTGATTACTAATTGTCAATTCCTTTCCTTTTAGAGTTTCATGGATTTTATTGAGCAAAGGTTTTTTCCTACGCCTCCAACGTCCGCTTACGCACATATAATATAGATTATTCAACAACTGATTTAAATCGTTTATCCTAATTGATTTAGATTTAAGGTAATATTTACCAGCTAAAAAATATCTGCGAACATGTAATGGTTGTATATAAAGATCACACTCCATCACATGTATAGCTGTCGATCTAACATAACCACCTATAATTCTCAAACACTGATTTTGTATTTTATCTAATTTATTTAAATGAGTTTTACAACTTTCGTCATAAATAAAGCTAGCGTAATCAAGTCTACATCGAATCACTGATAAGTATAATCGTCGTAAATGAGTAGGATGAACCCCCACCCAGGTCCAGTTAAAACTTTTAAGACGTTTAAATATTTTAATGATTTTTCTCTAACTTCATTTATATGTTTAGCCCACCTGAGTGATTTATCTAGCCAGACTCCAAGATATTTGAAAGAATCTACTGTATCCAGAGAGTTATTTTCAATTTTTAATTCCAGACCTGTACTATCCGGCAAGCGGCCACGTTTAAATAAGCAAACTTTACTTTTTAATGGGGATATCTCAAGTCCTAGTTCGCATAAAAGTCTTACCAACTCATTTAGTGAACATTGTAATTCATTGTAGGCGTGTGATATATTATCACTTGTAATATATAGAACATAGTCATCGGCGTAGGTATTGAGAAATAAAAACATTATCTATAGACTTGCTAATGTACATAGTGGCTATGTTAAACAGTAGTGGGGACATAGGGTCTCCCTGAGCAAGGCCTCTCTGTGTATTCCTGCTAAGAAAACTATTTCCAGTTTGTATCTTAAGAGACCGTTCACATAGAAATTGCCATATATAGGAACACATTTTAGCTCCCACTCCGATGTCGTCTAAAACTTTCGTTAAAAATGTGACGTCTATATTATTATATGCGTTATCTATATCTATAAAAGAAGCTAAAGTAAATTGTTTTTACTAAAACCTATTTGAATTCTTAAAACAAGGCTAGTGAGATTATCAAGTGTAGATCGGCACTTCCTAAATCCAGTTGTACTATCAGATAGCATATCGTTTTTTTCTACATACCACTCTAATCTTCTAGCCAGGATATTATGAAAAACCTTGCACAGACAGGATATTAGTGATATCGGGCGTAGGGAACCAGCAGATTGTGGATCTCTTCCCGGTTTAGGTATTGGTTTAATAATAATTTCACGCCACTGTTTCGGAACAAATCCATACTGGAAAAAACTATTATATAAAACTAGTAATATTTCTTTCCCATTCTCTGGTAAGTGTTTTAACATTGAGTAAGAAATATTATCCCCGCCTGGAGCTGTATCTGCTGGGCGTATACAACTTAATAATTCCTGCATTAAAATAGGAGATTCTAATTTTGTATTGGAAGACATAAAACTAGGATTATCTGAACAAGCATAATCAGGGCAAAGGTTATTAAGTAAATCTCTAGCACTACTTTCCTCAACACATTGTTTATTTGTACTATACCCTTTGAACCATTTCATTTTATTCCACAATTCAGACTGTGTAGTACTATGATCAAAGGAGGAACAAAACTGACGCCACGATTCCTTTGCAGCGTTACGAATAGTTCTCTGTGCACATTGAATTTTTTCATTAAATATATCTAAATTACTAGGTATGGGGTTCCATCTAAATTTCGCAAGAGCTAATCTACGTTCCGCAACTACTTTTGATAAGCTGGGGTTCCAATAAGGTTTAGGTGTAAACGAGCTAGATGGGTTTCTATTTATTTTTGTAACAGGAATATGAGTGTCCGCAGCTGAGTTTAAACAACTAATAAACTGATCGTATGCCGTTTGTAAATTTTCAGGCATTATAAAATCCGAAAACATAGATTGTAATGAATTTGTGTAAGATTCCCAGTCGGCTTTTTTAAAATTTAAAGGAGACGTTTTATGTAAAGAGCCATTAACCAATTTAACCCGGGTAGAACTATTATCATTCAAGCTTATATAAGAGTGATCAATAATTGAATCAAAAATTTGAATTCCTCTGCTATCTGTTTTTGATGACCAATTTGAATGATGTCCATTAAAATCACCTAAAACTAACGTTTTACTACTCACCAAAGAAAAAAGAGTATCCCAATCACTTTTAGAGGTATGCTCTGAGGGGGAACAATAAATAGCAATTATATTCTCAAGCTTATCACAGTTGTTTACCTTAACATGAATAACTTCTATCGCCGAAGAAATACCTTGTACGCTGCAAATGTGTGCGTCAATAGACTTGGGGGTGAAAATTGCCACTCCGCCGTATGAGTCATCTCTGTCCTGGCGAAATACATTATAGTTACTAATTCTTAAGCTTGTATTCGGATCTAACCATGTTTCACATAAAGCAGCAATGTGTATCCCTTCCTGAAGCAGTAAGGATTCAAATGCGACGAGTTTAGGTCTAAGACTTTGAGAGTTCCATTGCAAATTATTAATTTTTTTTAACTTAATCATAATCATTTATAGTAAAGTATTCTAACCCTGACTTGAAAATCGAATCGAGAACCGCCAGATTAGTGTGTTAACTATTACGCTAAGTACTTATCAGCTTTTTTGAAATTATATTCAGGCTTTGTGCAATTAACATCAATCAAGAATATACACCTATTGGACATTGAAATTGTAATTAGCTACTATCGCACTATAATTTGCAGTTGGCAATACACATGGGAATACTGACGCGCAAATGGCATTATTCTGGACGAAATTAACGTGATGACTAATATTTAATTTAAAAAAAATAATAGACTTCCAGATTTTTCTCCGTTCTCCCGGGGTACGTTTGTATGCATATCTTTAATCTAACCAAGGATGACGAAAATCGTGCGAACTGAAGAATTAAAAGCGTTAGATTAGACAGGCCAATCACAGAATAAACATGGTCACTTACCAAAAGAACAGCTTTACAGTTGAACAAGAGAAACCGGAAAATAACCCAGGTGGAAAACTACTAGGAATGCCAATAAAGGAAAGAGAGATTGTCTTAGCGCAGTGCGGCAAGAAAGTTATCAGTTATAAACTCTTCAGTACCCAGAAACGGGAATTCAGAACTGAATGACGATAACAAATTTCCCTAATTGACTTGTCAGCACAAATGTTTTCGATTTACCGACCTTGTAACTTTGGTAAGGTATAGAAAGAATCGTCTTCTGGATGTTTTTGCGTTGTTCAAGTAAACAGCGCCATATCGAATCACTGGATAATCGGGATATAGATCTCTTTGACGCGGCAATAACATTCAAAGTGCAATGAAATAGGCAATGCGTAGGTATTACTATCGCACACTGAGATTTCTGAAATAAAATCATATTTTTGCCACGTATACTTAAGTGAGCAATTTTATTGCGACTTGAACAGATCTGAAGATTTGAACTGGTGACATTTCTTCCTTACCCTAGTAATTTAATATTATTATATAACACGTCATTAATGTAATTAGTCTAATATGTTTTGGTAGAAAGGTTACAAATAAACCTAAATTATATTTATTATTAAAAAATTACATATACAGCAAATTCTGAATAAATGTAATTATTTTCATTGCTTTTATTAAAATAATAAGTACAGACCCTTACAGAGGGTATTTATAAAAGGCTAATTTACTAAAGAAAAACTCATTGCTGTACCACTCTTAGCGTCTCGTAATGATACTCTTACAAGTTTCCCAATTTGGTACGTGCCCAATCAAAGCGAAATTTATAAGATCAAAGAAAGTCTATAAAATAAGTAAACCCTACCCTGTATTTTAGCAGTTTGGCAGACTACTACATGTGTTATATACAAGTAACAGGTAGGTAACTATATAACCATACTAATATTATAAATGCGAAATTCTGTCTGTCTGTCTGTCTGTCACCTCTTCACGGCTAAACTGCTGAACCGATTGTGATGAAATTTGGTAGGGATGTAGTTAACGACCTGAGGTCAAACATAGACTACTTTTGGGCGCGATATAACCGATTTCCATGTGGGGCGGAGCCGCGGGGAACAGCTAGTCAATACATATAATAAGACACTAAAATGCGAGTGTCTGTACATTTAATATTTTTCAAAAAAACTGATTGAGTGCGATTAAAAAGGAGTAACAGAAACCAAAAAAACAGTTTTTGGAATTTTTGTCTGTCTGTATGTATGTATGTATGTCTGTCTGGTACGTTATAACTTCGAAAATACTCAACGGATTTAAACGCGGTTTTCACAGTTGGATTACATATGATTAGGAGCGTTGTCAAAACTTTGTTTCGTCAAAATCGGTTAAGGGAAAAAGAAGTTATGGTCGATTGAAAATTTACTTCAAACACTGCTTCTAAACTTTTAATGCGTTTACTTACGTTTAATTTAATTTAGATAAGGCTAGGATTTCTACTTTTTATTATCCATATCAATAAAGACGAAAACACGCACTGCACCTATTAATTTTAATAAAATAACACATTGAATTTGATCGTAAATTTAGTAACATAAAATCTCAATAGATGGCGCGAATTTGCGTACCTATAGACAAATCCCATTTGAAATTTCGCCAATCTCTAGCAACGTATGTTGGCCTATCGGTAGAGGTCGTAAATCATATTTTTAAGTCGAGGGTTCGAATCCTGCTATAGATGACTTTTTTTTTACTTACTTTATTTTTCGTTTTGTATTAATTTTTAAGAATTTTTTAATACTTTAGTAAAGAAATGTTTCAAGAAAGTACCTGGATCGAATCCTGTCACAAACAATAATTTTATGATTTCGTGTTTTATTTGTTTTCTAGAATTATTTTCTTACCTTTTTTTATAATTTTGAAAAGAAACAAATAAATTCATTTGCAAATTTATTTCAGGATAAACGATATCGCAACCCCTTACAAATCATAACTAATAGTTTGTCATTGACGACATTGAAAAAGAAGATTAATCAAATGGTTGACTGGTAGAGAACGCTCTTAGCGTTAAGTCCGTTAATATATAAGTACTAGCTGTTCCCCGCGGCTCCGCCCCGCGTGGGAATCGGTTATATCGCGCCCAAAAGTTTATGTTTGACCTCAGGTCGTTAACTACATCCCTACCAAATTTCATCACAATCGGTCCAGTAGTTTAGCCGTGAAGAGGTTACAGACAGACAGACTTTCGCATTTATAGTATTAGTATGGATATGGATTTTGTACTTATCTATCTATCTTTACATATAATCGGACAGTAAAAATTGAATGTCTGTACATTAAATATTTTTCTAAAAAATTGATACGGGGCGATTAAAGAAAGACGTGTAACAGAAACCAAAAAAAACAATTTTTGGAATTTTTGTCTGTCTGTCTTTCTGTATGTCTGGTACGTTATAACTTCAAAACTACTCAACAGATTCGAACGCGGTTTTCACAGGTGGATTACATATACGTTCAACAGTTTTGTCAAAACTTTGTTTCGTCAAAATCGGTTAAGGGAAAAAGAAGTTATGGTCAATTGAAGTTTACTTCTAGCACTGTTTCAAAACTTTTACAGAGTTGAATCCGGTTTACATAAACGTATTTAATATAGATAAAGCTACAATTTCTACTTTGTTTTATCGATATCAATGAAGACAAAAACACACTGCAGTCTCTATTAAATTTAAAAAAATTAACACATTGAATGTGTGTGGGCGTATAATTTAGTTACATAAAATATCAATAGATGGCGCTGAAGTTAATTTAATAATTTTTTTCTATTTATAGCAGATTGAAATTTTTCCAGCAATTAATTCTAATTATTTCAAAAAAATTTTGGTTGTTTATTTAGTTCTATTGGTTGGTTTGTTTATCGGTCGTTTGTTGTATTGTATCGTAAGCTATTTGAATTGATTAGTTGGTTGGTTTGGCTTTGGTTTAAAAAATAATCAAACCAGCAAGTCAGTTCAGTTGTTGTTCGACGGAACATACGGTCGTGTCGTAAGGTCTAATTTAACTAACATAACACTATTTATTGAGTTAGGTTCTAATGACCCTGTAATAGGCTGCGTCTACTCTTTTAGAGAAAAAGATGTGATGGTATGAATGTTAATATTTTTAGTTTGATATCGTAGCAATGGCTAATGGCTTTATAAAATTGGCACGGGAATAGGATACTACTTATAGATTTAACTATAGGTCTGGATAGTTGTAGTTTCCACAGGTTAAGCGAAAAGCGAACTACACGCGGGCGGAGCCGCGGGCAACAGCTAGTATTCTATAATGAAATAATTTACCTGTTTGATTTAGAATTTAAGGTGTAAACATTGGTCTAGTCTATTTCAAGATGGGTGTAAAAGTTGTAAACTTAATAGATACAGTTACAAAGGTGTCGCTTCACTGTTCATTAACCATTTACTTCAAGCTTCGCCACGTGATCACTCATATAAGCCAGTTGTCTATTATATTTTTACCGAGACTAATATGATGGAATGTCGAAATAATCACCCCTTATATGTCACCCATTCAAGACCCATCCCATTCTATTAAGGGTTGAGACATGACCGGGACAATATGCCATTATGATCATATCTCTTTCACTCATCCGTATTTCAGTGTTCACTTTTTCTGACACACGTGACACGTCTATATCACACAATACCCAATCCCGTTACTTTTGGGGTTCCGTATTTTTCTGTGATTTACTTTCAGTGTCTCAAACAGGATCTTGACCTCCGCCAGAACTCTTCACTGTTATACCACTCAGCTTTACCTCTTGCAATTAAGATCCTTGGAGGTTTTCCAAGTCTCATCAGCGGTACCTGGAACGACCGACTGGATCAGAATGTCCAGGAGTTTAACGCTTTTCTGTTTATGTATACTCAACTCGCACATTCCTCGGAAGCCTTAAAAGTAAAAAATTCACCATCAATTAATTTTCAACAAAATATTACGTTTGACGGTTAAACGGTTTTGTATCATTTACTTCAATCTATAAACAATCATTGTCATTATGTACTTATACCAAATAATTCACAAAACATTTTTAAAATTACCTATGATTACTGTATAGGTGATTACTAGTGTTTTGACAAGCTTTTGATTAACATTATATCTTCTCTAACTTCGGAATTCATATATAGGTAAAATAAGTGCCTAATTCTATTCTACAAATTCACTGCGGCCTCCACATTATGTTTATCTTTCTTACTAATTTTACCAATGTCTTCCTACTTTTTAAGAGGTTTTCTCTTCCTTTGTAATATATAAGGATAATGAAAAAAAAAATCTTTGAAAAACTGATAATTCTGGAAACTTGTCGGACATTTATTTAAACTTCGCACATTTAACCTTTAAGTCAGAACCCATACAAAGCCGGGGGCGGGCGGCTAGTACGATTTTTCCAATTTCAATTTATATACCTCAGATTTGACGTTATTTTAGAAGAAGAAAAATGTGTTTGTACTGTACACAATTTTTTTTTATAAAAGTTTGTCCGGTATTCATCAGAAGCAAGACCTTAGGAAATAATATCACTTTACAAATTAATAGGTATAAATATTAACGAACAATTAAGTCCCATAAATGTAAATAGACTATTATATGTAATTGGTCTCATGAAAAGTAAAACTAAAATTGAAAATAATATATTTTTTACGCATCAGCAGAATAGACACGCTCACACTAAAATGAATTTGAAATTATTATTGAAACGTTATATTTCTAAACACATAGAGAACCGTGGGGATCCGATAGATTCATCAAAAAATATGATCAGTTCCATACAAATGTTGGTTGGGATACATAACGTTTTTGGTGATCCAAATCGCAGTAAGTTGTTAAGCTTTCCTACAGATTCATCTCTACATACCTATTTATATTTTTGGTAAAAACGATAATTCCGTGCTTTCGATGCTATTCTTAGGCAGCCATTATATATGACTGTTGGTGTCAAATAAACCGAGAAGCAGTTTCGAAACAACTTTGATACCAGTGTAAGGAGAGACCACCCACCTTTTTGATTCTTCCCAATAGTCCCCTCTAGCACTGTCCGTTTGTCACCCGGGTGACAAATTTTCCTAACTGTCACCATCCGACTCGAATTAGAGGGGAAACTAGTAATAATTTTTCCCAATTGTCACCCGGGATACCGGGAGACAAAGACAAAGACAAAATTTGTTTTATTGCACATATACAATGAGGAAATCACAAACATAATTAATACAATAGGCGGCCTTATCGCTAATGCAATCTCTTCCAGACAACCTAAATATAAAGTGATTGTTGACAAAAAAATGCTACGATTCTTTCCCAGAAGTCTACTCCGAGTCATTGAGAGTAAGGATCTCTATTTTCTACGACTTAGTTATATGTTTCTTTGTTCGCGTAAAACGCAAAAACAACTGTCCTGTATTAAAAATAACAAAAAATAAATAAAAAAGAAAATATTCCAGTTGTCACCCCAGGGGACAGTGCTACAGGAACTACTCAGAATAAACGCTTATGATGATCATTATAAACTTTTGCATCGATTATTTGTTGAGTATTTTTGCATCAAATATTATGCATATTCCAGTCTCTTAAAAAGCGTTAATACTTATATGTATAAACTAATTATCAATACATATAATAAGACACTAAAATGCGAGTGTCTGTACATTTAATATTTTTCAAAAAAACTGATTGAGTGCGATTAAAAAAGAGTAACAGAAACCAAAAAGACAGTTTTTGGAATTTTTGTCTGTCTGTATGTATGTATGACTGTCTGGTACGTTATAACTTCGAAAATACTCAACGGATTTAAACGCGGTTTTTACAGTTGGATTACATATAATTAGGAGCGTTGTCAAAACTTTGTTTCGTCAAAATCGGTTAAGGGAAAAAGAAGTTATGGTCGATTGAAAATTTACTTCAAACACTGCTTTAAAACTTATAGACAAAACCCATTTGAAATTTCGGCAGTAACAAGCAAAGCGTGTTGGCCTATCGGTAGAGGTAGCGGATCATATTTTTAAGTAGAGGGTTCGAATCCTGCTAGACATCACTTCTTTTGTTTTTACCCTTTTTTTGTTTTGTATTAATTTTTTAGAAGTCTATTTTTTTAAATATTTTAGTAAAGAAATGTTTCTAGAAAGTAGCTGGAATTTTCTGTTTTCGTTTTTTATTTGTTTTCTAGAATTATTTAATTATTTTAATTCCATTAATATAAAAGTATTTTGTACTTATCTATCTATACATATAATAAGACAGTAAAAATCGAGTGTCTGTACATTAAATATTTTTCTAAAAAACCTCTACGGGGCAATTAAAGAAGAGTAATAAAAACAAAAAAAAAACAATTTTTGTCTGTCTGTCTTTCTGTCTATGTGGTGAGTTATAATTTCAAAACTACTTAACAGATTTGAACGCTGTTTTCACAGGTGAATTACATATAATTAGGAGCGTTGTAAAATCTTTGTTTCATCAAAATGGGTTAAGGGAAATAGAAGTTATGGCCATTTAAAGTTTACTACAAGCACTGCTTTAAAACTTTTAAACAGTTGAATGCGATTTACATAATCGTATTTAATTTAGATAAAGCTAGAATTTCTACTTATATCAATAAAGACAAAAACACACTGCAGTCTCTATTAAATTTTAATAAAATAGCATATTGAATGTTTGTGGGCGTATGATTTAGTTACATAAAATATCAATAGATGGCGCTGACTTTATTTTAATAGCAGATTGAAATTTTTCCTTACGGCAGCAATTCATTCTAATTATTAAAAAAAATTTTGGCTGTTGATTTAGTACTATTGGTTGGTTTGTTTATCGGTCGTTTGTTGTGTTGTATTGTAAGCTATTTGAATTGATTGGTTGGTTTGGTTTGGCTTTGGTTTAAAAAATAATCAAATCAGTGTTTGACGGAACATACGGTCGTGTCGTAAGGACTAATTTATCTGACTTATTACTATTTATTGAGCTTTTCTCCAATTTTCACGCCCACTAAAACTTTGGGAGTGAATTTTAGGTCCTAATGACTCTGTAATAGACTGCGTCTACTCTTTTAGAGACAAAGATTGATAGTTTGAATGTTAAGGGCTCCTTCTTCTGAAGGTCCGTTGTCCGTAAGCCGCGTAGTCGCGGCGCTCACTCATTTTGTAGGCATTAAGACATCATATTTGGGAAAAAAACACTACAAAATCTACTTCAGCTATTTTCACTATATAAATACTTTATCTAAAGGTTGGTATAAAAAGCAGGACAATATGTTTATTATTTTAGGCATAGTATTGAAAATAAACTTCCAAAGGAGGCAACTTAGATTTTTCTATCGCGCGAATTTTGTCTGATATTGTTACTGTTACTGTAAGCGAATTTCACTCTGCTAGATCCTCAACTAAAAACATATATTTTTTTCAGAATTTTACGAATGTTTAATACTGATTCCTATTGATTTTAAAAACGGTATTTGAGAAAGAAGTGGCCCTAATATTTAATGATATCGTAGCAATGTAATGGCTTTATAAAATTGGCACGGGAAAAGGATACAATAGAATTAACTATAGGTCTGGATAGTTGTAGTTTCCACAGGTTACGCGAAAAGCGACCTACACGCGGGCGGAGCCGCGAGCAACAGCTAGTACTAATATAAATTAATATATTTCCAGGTATTTCATTTTCATCGATATTTGGCATGTTTATATGCGTTGGGGCCTTTATTTATGTTGGTACGATCAGTCAAAGCGTGTATTTGATTACTGTATTCACTGACAAACTGGAATGCTTCAAAGCTATGAATTGCCTTAGCTCTACCAGTATTCCTTTATCTAAATATGTTTTTATGTGGACCTCAAGGTAACCTACCTACTTACTACCTATTATACCTATACGTTACAAACTAAACTTCATTTATCTACTTTTATACTTACTTCTTGTAAGACTTCTTATACTTACTTCTTATACTACCTACTTTCTTACTTTTGATTGATGATTTAATAAAGAATGACAGTATTTTATTTAAGTACCTGTAAGTACCTACTTATCTAATATTCTTATTTTGTAGCTCTAAATTGAAGAAAATATTCAATATGAGTCGTCAAGGACTGGATTCCATCACAGACAGAACAGTACAGGAAAAGGTGAAAAAAACACTTAAAAATGGAGAGTTTATTTCGTATCTAGTAATACTCAACCAAATGATCTCTCACTTGCTCTACTTGCTTCTGCCCCTCTTGTTAACCATTTTTGGTAATGGCAGATACTTGCCAAATACTCCTGGAGAAATTTTAGGTAAAGTACCTAACTACTTATGCAATATAATTTATATCTATACTAATATTATAAAGAGGAAAGATTTGTTTGTTTATGTCGAATAAGCATTTATCAATCTTATTATAAACCACTACCCTAATTGATTTTGAACGAATAATACAAGGCAAAAAACGATTAGTAAAATCTTTTGTTCACAGTTCTTGGCAAACCAAAAGAAAGTCCTTACTTCGAAATAGCGTTTGCCCTAACATCCGCCGCTACAGCATTTTCTGCTATCAATCAAACAGGATACATCGTCTTATTCGTCACCCTGTTATCTCACGAGCTCGGTCACATCTACGCAATAACAGAAACACTAAATCAAATTCAGAAGATCACATACAACGACAAAATAACAAACGATGATAAGGAAAAAATTGTAGACGAAAAACTAAGATTTTGTGTGAAACATCATCAATTTTTAATGCAATATCACGCAAAAATAAGAGAGTTGTACAAAATTATATTTGGATGCCACTTCTTGCTGATGACAATTGTTTTAGTGACGACTCTTCAGACGTTAAATGCCTGGGATTTAAGTAATACAATCTTGACAGGAGTGACGGGCGTGCTACCATTGTTCGTTTATTGTTTCGGAGGAGAACTTTTGTTCAGCGCTGAAGGCGAGATGTCGATGGCGGTGTATTCCTGTGGTTGGGAGCTAATGAAAGGAAAACAAACTAAGACGGTGCGCTTCGTGCTAGCGCTGTCCCAGCGGCCGCTGTATCTCACCGCAGCTGATATTTTCATTATGAACCGAGACACGTTTGGCACAGTTGTACAAGTCGTGTATAAAATTTACGCAGTTTTCAATTAATTTTCATAATTGATTCCACAGTCTTTTCGTATAAAAATCATTCGCATCAACGACTTTTCACGAATCACAGAAGTCTAAACTAGGTAACTGACCATTCACCACAACGTCATGCATAATGGCGGATAATGGCCGGCCCTCGTTTTGGCAAAGTCGGTAATTCGATTGATTTTCATTCGACAAGACTGTGAAATCGCATGATTTTGTGGATTTAGCTAAAATTAGGTTTCAAAATTACGTCACAAAACTGAAAAAAAGCCGACACTGTTTTCACTATTATTTTAAGAGTGAACTTTTGAAATTAAGATTTGCTGTTTTAGAGATGTCAGAAAATAATTATTTTAAACAAAAACAAAATACAAGTCAATTGGCCTATTTAAAGATGGCCGCGGCACACAAATTAGTTCGCGTTAACAAAAGTAAATATCTACAACTTTATAAACTTAGCAAAAAAATAAATACTTACTAGGTAATTCTTCTATAGTATTTGGCAGTTTGTCTATTCAAGTCCACATAAGAGTATGCACCTACGCAAATGTAAGATTTATATCAAAAGCCTTACCCTACTAAAATAGACGTAGAAATCCTAGCTTAGAAAATGTTGTCGATACTCTTTATATAATATGCACATCATTCTAATGGCACAAATCACATGCATTTTATCATACAGACTTATCTTCCAGATACTGAGAATTCTCTCTACTTATATCGGGTAGGTACCTGTACAATATTTGTGACTAAAAATAGTTAACTATTCATGACCATTGTTTTTAACCGCCGACGCAAAAAGAGGGGTGTTATAAGTTTGACGTTTCTGTCTGTCTGTCTGTCTCTGGCATCATAGCTCCCGAACGTATGAAGCGAATTCAATTTAGTTTTTTTTTGTATTAAAGGCGACTTATGGGCGAGTGTTCTTAGGTATGTTTGATGAAAATCGGTTGAGCGTTTAGAAGTTGTGGAGGTAAAAGTGGGGAAGAATCACTGAATGTCTGCAAATATACTCGTGTGGGGTCTCAAATGAAAGCGCGTCACGTGCACATTACAAAATATTATGTTCAATGAATATCTGTTGAGCTGTCAAAAAGCTCTGGGGGTAGGTAGGTACCTATAAGTGGGGAAAATACCTAATATCTGCAAATAAACTGTTCTCTGCTTGACCCAAAGGTTGACTGTTAGATAATGCTTTAAGCATTGTGGCGGCACGTACCGACCTCTTCAGAACATGAACTCGACGCATGAAAAAGAAACTACGAATTCGAAAAGTGTTGTGTCTTCTGTCAAGAAAATCCAATCTTTCATTATTAATTGTGGAGTCAATTTATTGTGAAATAATAGTTAGAAGATCAAAATAAATAGCGATACAAAAACAGCATACTCGTATTCTCATTCGCTATATTGGTGACCTAAAATTGTATTATCAACGACGTGAAGAAAACAATAATGAGCGTTTCGTCAGAAGGAAATTTTCAACAAACATCTGTTCTATCGACCGCCTCATCTTCTTACACATCAAATAATTATTATGATTTATTTAAACAAATTAGTGAACTACAAAAGGAAATAGCCCAACTCAAAATTAATCAGCGATTTCGTGGACGCAGTCATTCTCAAGAAAGATTTCAATCTCACAGCCGCAACGGAAGCCGAACACCAGGTCTATGTTGGTATCATGACAACTTTGGTGAGAAAGCACAAAAATGCACACAGCAATGCAATTACTTAAAAAACACGCAGGAAAACTCCAGCGGCAGTCTGTAACCGCGACCGACAACTGCCAAGTTACACCCACGAGTCGCCTATTTATCTCAGATAGAAAGACAAAAGTTAAATTTTTAATTGACACAGGATCTGATTTGTGCGTTTTACCACAACGTTTCTTACGTCAATCTAGACAACCAGTTGACTACGTTTTAACAGCTGCAAATGGAACAAAAATAAATACTTTTGGAACAATGACTATGCATTTGGATCTAGGATTGAGACGAGACTTTTCGTGGAATTTTGTTGTTGCTGACGTCGAAAGACCTATAATTGGAGCTGACTTTATCGCACATTATGGCCTTTTAGTCGACTGTAAAAACAGACGTTTATTAGATTGTACCACTACTCTCTCATCATTTGGCACAATTAGAGACTGCAATCAAACAAGCATCAAAGCGATTACTGGTAATACAGTTTTTCATAAATTACTAGATAAATTTCCTGATTTGGTCAAACCCCCTGGCATCCATCGAGAAATCAAGCACTCTACCACCCATTTCATTAATACTTCTCCAGGACCTCCAGTTTTTTGCAGACCACGCAGACTGGCACCTGATCGCCTTCGAATTGCGAAGGAACATTTCGAGGATATGGTTCGAGATGGCACTGCTCGCCCTTCAAAATCACCTTGGGCCTCGGCACTTCACCTAGCACCTAAGAAGAATGGTTGGAGACCTTGCGGCGACTATCGTGCATTAAACGCCCGCACTATACCAGACAGATATCCCATTCGTCACATTCAAGATTTTTCACACAGACTATCTGGTTGCACTATATTTTCCAAAATTGATTTACTAAAAGCATATAATCAAATTCCTATGGCTCCTGAAGATGTAGCTAAAACGGCAATTACGACACCATTTGGATTATTTGAGTTTCCGTATATGCCTTTTGGACTCAGAAATGCAGCTCAAACCTTTCAAAGATTTCTCGACGAGGTACTACGTGGCCTAGATTTCTGTTTCTCATATTTGGATGACATTTTAATATTTTCCAGAGAAGAATCACAACACCTCGAACATCTGGAGCTTGTATTCAAAAGACTTGAGACATATGGTCTACGCATCAATGTTGGCAAATGTGAATTCGGCATAAATGAAGTAACTTTTCTCGGATTCCAGATCACTGAACAAGGTACTCATCCATTACCAGATAAAATTACAGCAATAAAAGAGTTTGATCCTCCAAAAACGGTTAATGGCTTACGCAGGTTTCTTGGCATGTTAAATTTTTATAGAAGATTCATTCCACATGCTGCCGACGACCAAGCCCCACTTCATGATATGCTTTCTGGTCCTAAAGTTAAAGGAACTGATTCTCTTACATGGACACCAGCACTACTCAAAGCTTTCAACGACTGCAAGGAAAGTATCATAAAATGTACACTTCTAGCTCATCCTGTGCTAGATG
The DNA here is from genome assembly GCA_947044815.1 of Apomyelois bistriatella. Lineage (NCBI taxonomy): Eukaryota > Metazoa > Arthropoda > Insecta > Lepidoptera > Pyralidae > Apomyelois > Apomyelois bistriatella. The sequence goes on from OX345705.1 coordinate 6,193,245, forward strand.
CACCGCTAGCCCTTGTGACTGATGCCTCAAACACAGCTTTGGGTGCGGTACTTCAACAGTTGGTTAACAAAGAATGGCAACCACTCGCTTTCTTTTCAAAGAAGTTGAATAATGCTCAAAAATTATATAGCGCCTACGATAGAGAACTACTAGCTATTTATGAAAGTATCAAACATTTCCGTTATATGATTGAAGGTAGACACTTTGTCATATATACGGATCACAAACCTCTCATCTACGCATTCCAGAAAAAGCAACAACAATGTTCCCCAAGACAATTCAACCATTTGGACTTCATATCGCAATTCACAACAGACATCAAGCACATTTCGGGTAAAGAAAATATTACTGCAGATACACTTTCACGCATTGAAGCTGTTTGTTTGCCTCCTAGTTTTCAGAAACTAGCTGAATCTCAACAAGCAGATCCTGAACTACAAGACTTACTTACTCACCCATCTTCATCCTTACGGTTGATTCCTACACCCATTCCAGGATCAAATATCTTCATATATTGTGATGTCTCTCTGTCTAAGCCACGACCCTTCATCACCAAGGAATGGCGTCGACAGATCTTCAATTCAATTCATTCTCTTAATCATCCTGGAGTAAAGTCAACCACCAAGATGGTCACTGACCGGTTTGTATGGCCCTCGATACGCAAAGATTGTCGTACTTGGGTACAAACTTGTGAATCTTGTCAGAAGTCAAAGATACAACGTCATACATCTGCACCATTAGGTACTTTTAAACTTCCATCATCAAGATTCAGTCATGTTCACATCGACCTAATAGGTCCATTACCACCATCCCGTGATTTTAAATACTGTTTGACAGCTGTGGATAGATTCACTAGATGGCCTGAAGTCCAACCTCTTCAAGATATTTCTGCTGAAACAGTAGCAAAAGCTTTCTACGACATGTGGATTTCACGTTTTGGTTGTCCTGAGACTGTCACTACGGATCAAGGACGCCAATTTACATCAAACCTTTTCAAAGCTCTCACTAATCTTTGCGGTACCCAACTTCGTCACACAACTGCTTATCACCCAGCAGCCAATGGTATGGTGGAACGGTTTCATCGGACGTTAAAGGCTGCAATCATGGCTCATGGCGAACAGAGATGGACGGATATATTACCTGTCGTACTACTTGGAATAAGAGCAGCATGGAAAGAGGATATAAAATGTTCTGCAGCGGAGTTAGTTTACGGTGAACCATTAAGGTTACCTAGCGAATTCCTTCATCCGTCATCTAACAAAGAAGTCAAACCTGAAGATTTTACAGAGCAGCTTAAAAGATATTTCACTCATTTACAACCTCAACACGCATCTCGACACTCACCAAAAGCAGTATTTTTGCATGATGATCTTAAATCCGCAAAATACATATTTATAAGGAAGGACGGTGTAAAGAAATCTTTAGAACCACCTTATACAGGTCCACATAAGGTTCTTAGCCGAACTGAGAAGACAATAACCGTTGATTTAAATAGAGGCCCGGTTAAAATATCTATAGACAGAGCAAAACCAGCCTATTCAATGTCTGACTCAGATGACTACTGCGAAAGGACATCTCAGAACAATGTTCCTCCGCCCATCACCACGAGATCTGGGCGAGTTGTTAGGTTTAATCCCAAATTTTTATAATTATTTTACAGACATCATCATTATCATCATCAGGAACATCATCACTCCAAGGGGGGTGATGTGGCGGCACGTACCGACCTCTTCAGAACATGAACTCGACGCATGAAAAAGAAACTACGAATTCGAAAAGTGTTGTGTCTTCTGTCAAGAAAATCCAATCTTTCATTATTAATTGTGGAGTCAATTTATTGTGAAATAATAGTTAGAAGATCAAAATAAATAGCGATACAAAAACAGCATACTCGTATTCTCATTCGCTATAGCATTAAGTCTGCCTATTGTATTTTTACAAAAGTTAAATAAATAAATAAATAATATGAGGGGGGGGGGAGAAATCAGTCGACCCTCACTACACTACTAAAAACACTGTGTCGTGGGTTTTTAATTTAATGTTATTGATATAAGTTTGTATTAAGTAGGTATATATAAGGAGTCCGCCCGTGGCTCCGCTTCAGAAAATATTGCGTATAATAACAGGTTGGGATACAACAATATTTTTAAATCAGACCGGCGTAAGGCGTACAAACAAATAGGCTCGTCGTTTTCATAATATCAGTAAAGAAGATTCGTTGTAACGTTCTCATTTCTTTTCTACTTAGCGGGAACTTAATAGCATAAAATGTTTATAATTTTTTCGTGTTGACAGCAATCTCAGCGAAACTGACGTCGTTTTTCATTCTCTGCGACTCGATTTATGGTGTGTGTTTGTCATGCTCAGTGTACTGCTGTTGTGAGATAAACAAATAAATAATTTACGAAAACATCACAGGAATTTCATGTACCTAGTAGGATAAGGTATCTCGTACGTACTCTGCGCCGTCTTGTAATATTATTGGCTTATGATATGAAAACACATCTTCTGGTCATAAAAGTCGACTAAAGAACGGTCCTTAAATCATAATCGATTATTTTCAAAATAACTACGAGTAAGTACATATGCAATACCGATTCTTGACTCGTGGCCCCACCGATTTTGTCCCAATAGGCATTAAAAATACTTAGGTGCTTAGGTTGTTGACATTATGCCAGGTGGCCTTGTGTGGGTCCGGTCCTGCGGGCATGCGGTCCTGCACCAAAGATTTTTGAAACCTTCTCTCGGCCTCTGAGGATGATGCTTATGATATGTCTTCATATGCGACCGAAAACCACTGAGAAGATGATGATTTAATGTTTCAAATAAGTATAGGGCCTAAGTAGGTACCTACTATTATCTATTCTGTAATTAAGTTCATGTAGAATATATGTGGCTAGATATAATCTGTAGTAGGCTTGTCCACAACAAAGCGTATTGTTCAATGCTTTGCCTAGGTACGCCACATGTAACCGCAATTTTCGCTGAACAAGCAAACGGTGGTTCGGGCCGTGGAAATGCACGCACATTGTCGTATTATCTTAGTATTTTACACAGTATTGTTGCACTATGCATCCTACTTTTTATCTCTGCTTTCCTACCATGAGTAAGGTAAGTACTTAGATATAAATGTTAATTTTTTTCTGTTATTCTATCTCTGAAACTATTTAAATTTGGTTTGGTGATAACTTTTTAATAGTTAGGTAAATTTAGTTCCTTTGCTAGCAAACACACAATACAATTTTTATTCAACTTTTAAAACTTGTTTACTTAATATCTATCTTCACAACAATTTTTGAAATGAAGTATTTACGGTAGTTCTCTGTAGATGTACCTATTGCTTTCTACTTAAAACTATACACATATACTTATACATACGTAGCTGCACACAAATTCGATGTTGAGCGTTATTACCTACACTTACAAATGGAACCTTGATAATTAACAAGATGAGAATTTAATTCGTGGAGGTAGATGGTTGGCAGCTGAAAACGATTGCTGATTGATAGTACCTGCCAATCTCCGTGACGAAACGATTCCGGCTCTATAAAATCCGCGCATTTCTCATGTCGCCCAAAAAACTTACAGAAAATCGAGATTACATTTCAAATATTTAAAGGAGTTTGAGGAATGTGCGAATGCTGGACGGGCATATATTAGCGAAGGGATAAGCTGCAAAGCAACTACTAAAGGCTGCTAGTGCTGCTACCAGCGCTAGCGACCTTGAAGCACAGCGAAAATACAGAAAAAAATATTTATCTTTCTGTAAGAGAGATTATCAGAAATCCTTGCGCAACTTTTTTGTCTGTATCCTTAAGTTACATCTAACAAGCTGGTAGCAGCCTTAACTTAAAGGAAAGCGAATCGGCGGTAAAAAGCCGCTAAAAAGAGATTATACTGTACCTAGTTATTATTTTGCAATACCTGTTCTTCAGTAAAGATAAAGTAACAAATCTTAATTTTAGATCATCAGCTATTCTATATAATCATCATATATCGTGTAGATTGCTAGAGTTATTGACCCAGCACACTCAGGTGCTCGAAATCTTAACCATCCGTAACACAGCTTTCCCAGGGACCGGAAAATGTAGTAACACGTACATAATCGAATTTTCATAGAAACATGAGTCGGACTACTTATTAGCTTGACAAAAATAAGTAAGTATTTTTTTAAGGATGTATATAGATGGGTAGGTACTTACCTTAGCCCAGTAAATAAATCCCTACCTCTATCTAAGAGCTTGTTTGCATTGCGTTAAATAAAGTAAGTAAGTAGCGATCGATACCGCCACTTACCGAAGTTGCCAAGTCTTTAACAATATTTCCTACGAGGACGGAGCTCTACGAGTACCCACTTTCTGCACAATGATCACGCAAATTAAATTATGTTCGTTAAAAGTTGCCCTGACGATGGCAACTTTATAAAACAAGGTAGATTATATTTTCTGAGTGACCTGTTGGACGGACATAGAGACCTCTCTTCTAGGCAAAACTTGGAATCGGATCTATACCGGTATTTAAAGGTTCTTTTCATTTCGGTACCGGGTGGGCATGGTGCCACGTTGCCACTCCGTACGTGACGTCACCAACACAACACGGCATTATCTATACATACCATCTATACAAAAAAATAAAATCGCTTTTTACTAAATGCTTGTGGATGTAGACACAGTACATATACCGTTTACATTTTTTACATTTTTAGTCTGTCTGTCTGTTTGTTTTACTAATTTTTTTCGTTACCTGCGAACTGGACAATAGATACTTTTTGTTAAATTCCACGCGGTCGAAGTCGCGGGCACAGCTCAGCTAGTATACATAAACTATACAATATTTAAAAATATTTGATGGGAACCGGTATAGTACAGGTACCGGTCTGATACCGGTATCACACCAAAATTCAATGGTACCGGTTCCCATAAAGACCAGTATTTTAAACCTTGCTTCTAGGTTACCTGATTTAGTAAAGTAGGTAAGTAAAAAATGGCTATAAAGAAGGACTAGGTAGTTCTAAAATTGTATATTATGATCTTCCTCTTTTTATTCTGATTATTATGTTTCCATTTTTGTCTATAAAGAACAACTACCTAGTTCTAGAATTGTATATTAAGATCTATATCTCTTTTTATTCTGATTATTATGTAAGTACATACCTACTTAATTGATCTATTCGGGCAGGATACTAATAATTTTATTTAAACAACATTTAAATATTTATATTTAACTCATTAGTTAACCAAAGCATCTCACGTTTAACTTGAAACTACGAAAACTGCAGAAACACGTACGCAACAAGAAAAAGTTTCACCTTTTCCCGGCGGAGAAGTCTTTAATTTCCGCTGTAATAGGAGGTAAGCGGGCACATAATGATTCCTGCAACGTTCTTACCTGCACAAAAGATTCAAAAGTCCGTGTCTGCATTTTACTCACACATTTCTATTTCCTAGATATAGGGATTTTTTATCACCACGTCTCTTACAAACAGTGGGTGCACATTTGTTTGGTACGTGGTTAGTATTTTTTTGGTGGTGGTGGTGTTTTTTCGGACTTAACGCCGGCTTCCCATAGCCCCCCGAAGTTTGGGCGATCGCCGGAATGAAATGCCACTTGATTCCGTCTAATGCCCGCTTTTAGATATTTCGCCTTCAAATTATAAATTGGCTTCCTACCATTCGAGAGCCAGTTCTTGGCCTCACTTAAATTGTGTTCTTAGTCACTCCACAGACTGATATTTGCCTCTCCTTGCCACAAATCTTTGAAAGGCACCTATTAAGGCTTCTGATGTCAAATCAGGTGCGCCTTTGCAGCCCTGCATACAAAAAAGGAAATATAGCTTTGGCTTATCTTTGCACCTCGACCTCTAGATATCAATACTTGATACGGGCCAGAAAAATCTACGCCGCCGATGTTGCTAAATGTCTGTGTGTAAAGTAACACGTTTCTTAGGTAGATAACACGGCCGGCTGACCATTTTCTGTGATGATTTCAGTCACAAAGTCAATCGATAACAATTGTTTACGAAAACTGCAATACATATTGCACACAAATAGTGCTAATCACTTATTTTCTCACTTCCGATAGCTCAGGAATGCAGTCCTATTGTTCTGGTGCCGCCTTCGGTAGACTGACGAGCAACGAATGCTTTACTGGGTAATGATTACCTACTGTGTTAAGAGCTATAGTGGTGTGTAGGCACTAATTTAAGATAAGAAACGTGGGAACATTTGGGATGACTTTTTTTGCAACTTGTTATCGTAAGATTATGACATGACATATCTATTATAATAGGCATCGATTTCAGGTTTGTTTGTTTGTAATATCTTTATTGCTTTAAAATACATAGTAAAAGGAACATTATTAAAATAAGAAGACAATGGCGGACTTATCCCACTTATTACTTATTTGTATAGTGGGTTTGCATTTCCGCAATGTTTGGCTTTGTCGCAGTCAGGTATAGGTTGTACTTCGGCCTCCTATTTAATAGGTTTAATAATATTAAAACACATCTGGATAAAAAAAAAAGCTTTTATTCATTTTCCTCAGACTAATCCTTTTAATCATAGTTTTAAATAATTAACTTGCTTTTCTCTATAATTTCATACAAAATACTCTAGCTTATAATTCAATTAATTATGTTTTTCGGAAGACGCGTCTTATACAGCGAGCCGTGGTGCTGGTAGTTTTTTTTTATGAGAATAGATAACCCGCAATCCAAGGGAGAAAACTGCCAGCATTTTAGGAAAGTTGGCTTGGTGCGTTGTAAAATATTTTTATTTATAGGAATTGTTCTTATTATGACAATTGTATCAATTAAGATTTTTTATATGTGTAAAATTAAGTATTGCTTCGCATTCTGTATGATAATAAGGCATCCTTTTATGTAATTAATTACTTATGTATCGGACTTCCTGTCTAAATTATAAGTTAATCACGCAAATTCAGCAAAATAATAAAAAATCACATTACTTAATTACGTATAATGTTTCTAACTATCGTATATTTATATTAACTAAATTATAAACTAGAGTTTACAACAAATAAAGAATTCTACGCACTGATAACACAGTCATATCTCATTCATATCTATCATAACAAAGGAGCGTAAAGGGAATGTAAGATACTTTCTACCACGGCGGCGCGTCGCGGCGCCACTATCGCTGAATGATGCGTTATATTGTATGTTTCAGCATATTATGGCAAAATAAATAATATTATTCTGAGAATTTCCTGTAAGCGCTTCATTTAACATCTGGGATTCGCCGAATCCAATAAGTTTATTCGGCCGTCCACCTGGCCATTGAATACGGGAAATGTGGATGGACGATCTAGTACACTTAATTTCTTATTTTGATGTGAATTGATTTTATTTAAAAATATTATGAAGAATTTAATTCACATACATAATGACAAAAAATTTGATATAATTATTGTTTTTTCAAACTTAATATATTTAAATATGCGCGATTTTTCTATCTAATGTAAATAAGCCAATCGTGTACCACTAAAATATACTATCAAGGTAAAATACTCTTAAATTACATTTTTTTGAATTACACTGCATTCTGAACTCTCAAAATTATGCGCGCATGGAACCTATTTTTCTATTGTCAAAACAATTTGTTGAGATAAAAGATTAACTGTGATAATTCGCCCAGCATATGACCGCCTTTTGTGCTGTGCAAACTGGTTTCGTACCTATAATAAAGATTACTCATAAATGCATAGACTTGAAGTTCGTATTCATTCCGAGTTTCTGCCAAAGTAGCGACATCTAGTGAAACTAAAATCAGTATGAATGAAGCAACATTTTCGTTTCGATTCGATCATTCGTCATTTGAGTGGCAACAGTCAAACAGTGCACAACGAACGTCTCTCTGATATTTTAATTCCTGATATATTCAAGAAGAGAAAATCACATTTTAAAGGACATCTTGAATCAAGCTTTCTATAAACACAGGTCAGTGATTACAAAATTATAATTTTACTCATTACTAACATTTTATTTAAAGTGTAATATTCCTTGATGAGATATGACCGCCATTAATTGTTGTACCTATGTATTTATAATGTTTTCTTTTATACAACAACCTCCTTAGATCAAAGTTACAGTAAGCCTGACACGACAATTTTATTTTTAAACCTATTATTATTTTTACTATGCCATGGTAGAAAATTTCACACATTTTAGAACATACCATTCGATCAAATCAATTAGACGTAAGACAAATAAAAAGTTATTTGTTATAGCAGAGAAAATAGCAACATAAATATTTTTTTTCTACATAGGATGGACGTGCACTTTGCTCAAATATTATCATATATACATAGATTTAACTTAAGTGAAATGACAACTTTAAAATTGCATACATTTTCTTTTTAGTCTCTGTCGCATTAGTATAGAAATACGAAATATGGACCATAATTTCTGTTCTGTCAAAATTATGATCCTAAATTAGACAAGGTATAATACAAATTACTTTGTAAACAATTTATTTTATGCGATTTGGCAGTCAAACATAAAAATTGTTTGTTCCATAGATTTAGTACCTATAGTTTTTCCTATAGTGTGGCCGCACATGAGACAAAAAATCAAACCTAATATCTTTAATATTTAGCTTACGCCGGACATATGTCACAATCCACCAGGTGGCTTACCACCATCTCTTAAAACCATGCAAGTTCCAGTAAGTAAGGGGGATGTCGCCTTACATTATGTATTGCGCTGTCCCGCTCACTCACTGGATCTTGCATGGTTTTAAGAGACGGTAGTAACCCCCCAGTGCACTCATACTGATAATACTATTTAAAATGAGTCTTTATATTTAAACGCGTATTACAAAAAACGAGGAATTTCAATGTTTGTTTGGCCTTCTTTTAGTATGGCGTCGACTTGGCCAAATAAAGAAAAACGGCCACACTGACAAAGATTTGTTCTATGACATTGAAAAAAATCTGTCATAAGTCTAATTGTTGTGCTCGACTAGTACACAAACGCAACATAAACAATAAATATTAGTTACTAGTCTTCCTCTGGCGTTGTCCAAACGGTGTTCTTTTATTTGGGAACGTCGTCACTCCTCGAGGAACATTCTGTATATTGATCGATATCTCAGAACATACGAGATGGTCAAGGCTCTGTAAAAAATATATATTAGTATTAGTTACGTAGTGCTATTTAGAAATACTGTAACAGAGCCGTACTCCGTGGCGTAATTGTTAATATGCCTCACTGCTACTGAGAAGGTCCCGGGTTCGATATCCGGTCAGGTCAAGATTAAAAATGATCTTTTTCCGATTGGCCTGGGGTCTTGGATGTTTATCTAAGGTATTTGTTATAAAATATATTATCGTCCATAACACAGTCTAAAAAAAACAATGTCACTTCGTTGTATTTTTATAACTCAAGAACGGGCTCACATATCCAAACCAAATGTTTAGGCCTTGTTTGGACTATTTAGTAGATGGTTTATGTAAAGTTTGCACAAAATCGGTTGAGCGGTTCTTCATTTTTTTATTATTTCACTTTATACGTAGCGAAGCACGTACCGGGCCGCTAGTATTTTATATATTTATACTGTTCTGTTCATCTATTAAAATTATAGAATACAAATGTATTTTATACTCAATAGATTATATTCTGAAACCATTTTTATAGATTGTTTTAAATAATTAAAAATGGGTTGTATATAAAATATGTTCATAAGCCCTCTCCGATCCGAATGGAACATAAAAATCACAAAAACATAATTTATTATAACAAATTTAATTCAATATGTTTTGTAATTTTAGAAAATTTAAACCGAATGCAAATTAAATTTTCACGTCGCGCGAATTTGTATGTTTCTTTACTGCTCCAAAGCATGAATCTAATATTCATACCTAACATGCCACCCTTTTAGATCGGACATTATTTTTAAACTACATTATATATGTATATAAAAAAGTAAAGTAGAAACCTGTTGGTCAATAAGTCCTCTATCTCTTAGAGCCTTTTCAACATCTTGGAATTCCTTCAGAATGTCTTTGTTATTTGACTTCTCAACCGCTTGTCGTACTCTAGATATCTGCCAAACGAACATACCAAATTAAATCTCATAAGTATGTACCAAATCGGTAAGATATGGGCAGCAAGGAGGGATACTATAACGGCTTAAAGCGGTCAAAAAACGAGATAGTAGGTAAGTTAGATGGTGAAATACATAATGTAAAGCAAAATCTCGCTTACTCATTCGATTTATGACCACTTACCCATCATAGTAACTCACCCTTTGTTAAAGAAATAAAAAATAAGTAAGATTTGAAATAGTGAATTTTACCGTTTCCTCGAAAAATGTGTGTTTATCCCGCTGATCTGGCGAATCCATCTCCAAAATTGATCTTAACACTGGCAGCGCGTCGTCCACTCTACCCATATCTGCCAGAGCTATTGCCTGTAATCATAGAAAACACATATAAAAATATATATGTCTGACGCATTGAAGACAATGCATTACCTACCTTAAACGCTTTACCATATGAGTAAAGTATAAGTAAGGACCTATTACTTATTCGTAGCTCCTCAGGGAATAATTAAAGCCCATCGCTCTGTAATATTTATGGCAATATTTTATAACTAAAGCAAAATCGTATAACCTACCTTTATGTTCCTAACTGTGACATAGTTTTGTTTCTGTGTTGATAATGACTCTAGCGCTATATGTGGAGCCCCTTGTTTTAATGCCAACGCTGAAATCAAAATTTTATACACTGTTACATACCTACATATAACTTAAAGTAAAATAAAAAAGATAAAGAAATCTGTAATCTAAAAATTGATATCGTTAATTGAAAAATTCTGTAATAAATATAGTCAATCATAGGCAGACCTGCAAAGAATGAACATGCTCTCCTAACTGGCGAGGTTCCAACACTGGTCATGTCCGACCATAACTTGCAAGCATATTCCAAACTTTGTTTGGTGTTCTGTAAAAAATATATGCAAATACATTTATTCATATAGATACATATTTTCAATACTTTATCATGGTAACTTGGTTGATAGAGCACGAACATTAAGAATGGTGATGAAAGCAAAAAATACTGGGTGCAATGGCCAAATAGAACAGAATAAAAGCTTATTGAAAATATAGGACACTAAATGACAGCGCACGGGCGTAAAAAAGTTACCATAACCATCGCGTCCGTTTTTCACGGGCTGTAATGAATACTATAACTTAATAGAATAACAAAACAATTAACCTTAGGTTGTTTGTATAATGAAAACACACGCCTCTTTATTCATAAAAAAATAACAAATGTTTATTAAGCCTATTTTAACTAAAATGTGTTTTAGGTCTTTCTTTCACGGTAAATTTGATAAGAGAAAAAGGGGGGTGATAAACAAATGTAAAGAGATATTTCTAAGCGCCTTGGTGGATAGTAAGGTAGCTTAAAAAATACCATATGAAACCCTTATGCAGCTAGCTACTACATTGAAAAAATCTTTTAGTAGGGACACTGTTACTTCTTTGAAAAATATAAATATGAGTAACTCACCTGTTTGTAACAAGCAGCCAAGACTAATATTACAGAATACTTTGGAAATTTTGTCATGTTTATCTGTTTTTCCTTAACAACCTCAAAAACCTTGTACATCTCGTCGTACATCTCATGATTGTATAAAAGGTCAAGCAGTAACTGGTATGACACCAATTGGTCAAAAAATCCATTGTTGGCTGGGTCATGGAAACACTGAAAAGTGCATTGAAATTTGTAAAAAAAATCTATCAATCTTTTACATCTTGGTATTGGTTTTAAAACTGCCTCACAGGCCCCTGATTTTGGTCTCAATATCTTATTTAACTTATGTTTTGAATGATAAGGTTAATCCTTTTTTAAAATCCATTGACTATAATCTTCATCATCATCATTTCAGCCGCAGGCTGTGCACTGCTGGACATAGGCCTCCTCCAGGAATCACCAAAATTACTAGTTGGAAGCGGCCTGCATCCAGCGCAGCGCCTGCCTGCGACCTTTGACTATAATATTTTAATACAAACATGATAAAACTCTATGCCCAAGATGCTGACCAGTGGATCCCAGGGCTCAAGTTAATAGAACCAAGAGTTCAACTGGGAATGTGCTCAGACAGAGACTATAAATAAAACAAATGAATGCAAAAAATATACATCAGCAATAAAAATTTAAAGGTTGACTGGTAGATAATGCTTTTCGCATTAAGTTCACCTATCCATACTAATATTATAAATGCGAAAGTCTGTCTGTCTGTCTGTCTGTCTGTCACCTCTTCACGGCTAAACTGCTGGACCGATTGTGATGAAATTTGGTAGAGATGTAGTTAACGACCTGAGGTCAAACATAGGCTACTTTTGGGCACGATATAACCGAGTCCCACGCGGGGCGAAGCCGCGGGGAACAGCTAGTTGTGCTATAAAACCGTATTTTGTATAATAAAGTTTAAATAAATAAATAAAAAATACAGAAAAGATACCTGTAAGGCTTCATTTGGAGCATCTAAAAAGTGAAACATTCTCATCACAACTGGCCCAAACACAAATGATCCGAAGCGGTATTCTGATGATTGTGAATTAAATCTGTAATTAACTGACAAGTCAATATTGACATTTTTTGTAAATATCTAAATTTGATATTATTATGCAATCACACTGGCAATGGCAGTGTGAACTAATATTTCCACACAATTAAATTAAAAATCTGCTTTACAGTCACTCATATTGTAATGTAAGAGTTTCATACTTTTCTTTGGAATATTTGATACTGCTATAATAGTAACTGACTGAGTAAACTTTAAAAAAATATATATTAAATGACTAAATACTTTTTTATCATTTTCACTATGAGATCCAAATCTGTTGGTTCTGCTATGTGCACCATGTTCTTCAGGTCTTCTGTGAAAATCATGTTTTTGGAATCGCTAACAAATTCTGTCATTTTAGTTCTAAATTTGTCAGAAAAACTAACAAATTGCTCTTTTACTCTCTTTCTGGCTTGAAGGTAGTTATCTATGCCAAGAGCAGCTGGCGAATACAACTGTTGAACTGAAAATAAAGTATATTTGTACAATTATATGAACACTAGCTGTTCCCCACGGCTTCGCCCCGCGTGGGACTTGGTTATATCGCGCCCAAAAGTAGCCTATGTTCGACCTCAGGTCTTTAACTACATCCCTACCAAATTTCATCACAATCGGTCCAGCAGTTTAGCCGTGAAGAGGTGACAGACAGACAGACAGACAGACTTTCGCATTTATAATATTAGTATGGATGGATCTACTGCCTATTTGAATTTTATGAAAATTGTCTCCATAGCTGAATTAATTTTTAGGGTTTACTAGCTATTGCCCGCGGCTTTGCCCCCGTGAACTTTCCTCGGGAAGTGTTTTTTCCCGGAATGAAAGGTACCCTATGTCCTTCACCTGGTTCTAAGCTACCTCCACACCAATTTTCAATCAAAACAATTCAGCCATTCTGGAGTTATAAATAGTGTAACTAACACGACTTTCTTTTATATATAAAGGAGATAGAAGAAGATTACTTCTTATACTCTAGATGAGCCATTTTAAAAGCTACAAGAATAGAAATAAATTTATTACACAGGATTTTACATAGAAAAGAAAATGAGTAGTTTCAGCAGACCCAAAAGAATATAGGTACAAGAAAATCATAATAGATCACAATGCCATTAACAAAATACATATACAGAGCAATAAATATACCCCACATACTGATCAAAAATAATTTAAGAGTCAAGCTATTACAATAATAGATCTATACATATAATAAAACAGTTAAAATATTTTGTCTGCACATTTAGTATTTTTAACTGAAATGGAGGGACACTTAAAAATAATAATAGAAATAAAACATTTTTTTTAATTTCTTGTGTGTCTATGTATGTATAATTACACTTATCTCGGAAAGTACTGAACAGATTTACTTGAAACTTTCACTAATTGCTTTGTTTCAACTCAGCAAATCATTCAGTTTGTTACATCAAAATTTGTTCATTAAAAAAAAGTTACATTTGAATGAGTTCAAGGCATGTTTGCCTGAAAATATATCTACGCGATTTTGAACAAATACACCAAATAGGATAATTCTTTTTTTGGGTTGGTTTTTGTCATGACAAAGGAAAGAAAACGGGGATTTCAGAAATTCCCGAAATTTCAGGAACAAATCCCGGAATTCCCACGGGAACCGGAGCAAAGCCCACGAGCACGAAGTCACGGGCAACAACTAGTATATATCATATATATATATTCAAATATAACTAACATATAAAGTAAAATATATATATAAATATATTTAATTAATTTTTGTATCAAGCAAACTGAAACTATGAAAACCAGAGGTGTAAGTTTTTGGGACATTCATATGGTCTGTGGAAAAGGCAGAACCAAATCTATAAATTGATTTTAATATGTAGGTACCAAGTCACTTAATTGAGCTATTTTTAATTTATTGTGGTCCCAAAGTTGTTTAAGTAGACGGAATGCACAATTGTATAAAAACTGGAAAATACTACTCTATACTTTATTTATTACAAATTACTAAACTTATTAAATGAACTGTAGCATAAATACCTAACGCGATAGAAAACCGTATAAAATAGTTTAATTTAATGTGTAACAATCGCGAAAACATAAGAAATCATTATAAATACCTGGGGTAAAATGGATTGTCCTATAAGGAGAAACCAACCGCAAATTATGATAAAATGAATTTTTTAAAATCCCTTTCGCAAAGAACGACATTTTAAATGTATAAATAACGAAATCTATATATAATAATAACACTGATATTTAAATAGAAAATTTTATTTTCCTGCTCACTTTTTTAGGTTATTTTTCGAATTTGGTTAGTGGTTTAATTAGGTTAAAAAATGCTGTCAAAGTCAAATTATAGCAGTCAGGTGACAGCTCGTTTTTTTTGTTGTTGTGGAAATGAAAACCCTTCCACGGCAATCAAACATAAAGCTGCTTTGGCCAATATCGTTATTTTTTTTAATTTTCTTTATTTAGTCAAGTCACTGAGTCAAGTCAAGTCAGTAGTATGTCTAGTCAAATCAAGTGAGTCAGAGGAGTAAGTGAAGCGGTGGAAAGATTTTACTTAGCATTATCTTGTGGTGACAAGGATTAAAGTCACTTATACGGCATTGTATCACTTCCCAACACTCACGCTTGTTCACGAACACTTAGCAAATAATAATCCACCTACAAATACTCGAAAAAACACAAATATTAGAAAATAAATAAAGTAAGTGGTCATGAACAAGCGTTTGTTAGGAAGTGGCTTACTATACTACCATCTCTTAAAGCCATGCAAGATCCAGTGAGTAAGCGAGACAACGCAACGCAGTGACATCTTACTTACTCAATCGTTCTTGCATGGTTTTAAGAGATGGTGGTAAACTGGCAGTGCCGATTAAGAGACTTTAATCTTTGTCAATGCTTTGTCACCAAAATCTCTAAGATAATGCTAGATTTAAGTGAAAATTATCCATTGCTTTACTTAGCTATGCTATGGAAACTAGTCCTTTAAGGCCTTTCTTGGTCTTGACCAAATGAAGAAATTGAAGAACATTCAAAAGAAACTTGATACTGGCAAAAATAAGCTACGTTGGTTTGATTGCCATTTCGTGAACTAACGACAACCAAAAAAAAATGACAACAATGACAACATGACAACTATGACAAGTGAAATTAAAAAAAATGAAAATCCAAAAATGACGTAACCAACCAATATTTTTAGTAAAATTCAATTAAATCTTGATATTTTGTGATTTGTGTGTGGTAACGAATGCATATTAATCAAGTGAGACTCAGTTTGATGTGTTCAAAGTCAATGATAACGTTAAATGTATTTAATGACTACAAACCATTGGTACTTGTGTACACTCAAAATTTAGACTTTTGCTTGTACACAAGTTTCATTGGCCATTCTTGAGAACTATCGAAACCAACTGAAATTGCTAATCATCTCGTCTGTTTTTATTCAGTTCTCGGCTGAGAACAAAGAATATGCAGACTTTTTAGATTAGCAGTAATTTCAATATAAAACAAAACAGTACCCTTGTCATGAAATTTTGAATATTCTCATGGAGTGAGCGCGTAGCCTTAATTTCTGTTTCTCTCTTCCAATTTTTCAATGTTAAGATTACAAACTTTTTTTTCATGCCATGAGTACTGTTTTCTGTTATGTTAGATTTGTGAAGAACATTGGCTGTAACACCAATCATAATTTACTTTCTTTATAATTATTTACGTTTTATATAAAACACTTCATACATGGCATTTTTTTTAATATAAATGTTGTGTATTTTTTCTAGCCAACAAGTTCCTATTAGCCTCATAATGATGTATTGAATACCAACGACTACTCCAGCCAGCACCTCGTGCCATGGATGGCAGTGTAAAATGACAGGAAGGTTTGGCTGGAGATGAAAAAGTCGAACAAAGGAGATGAACTCTGAATTATCAGTTCCAAATCTTTAAAATGTTGGGACTATGTACAGACGATATTCACAGGGTGGAAATGTAATCAATGATATAGTTTCATACTTTGAATTAAAAGTGACAGTCAAATTCATGAGAGTTCTATTTGGCGTCTTCTTGTAATTTGTTAACAAAACCGCAACAGGTTCTAACTTTCATGAAAGTGACTATATGCAAAATGCTTATATTTATATTTTACTTTTTTTATATTTAAAAAATACTAGCTTTCAAATTATTTCAACAATTGTACCAAATACTAAGTCTGCTATCTCTTTACAGATCCATAACTGCAAATCACCAATTGATTGCAAAAAAAATTCTAGTGAATATAGAAATGGCAGAGTTCAAGAACCACAAAAGCAAATCATCCAGAAGTTTTAGAGAAGAAGAAATAAAAAAAACTAAAACAAGAAGGAAACATCACAGAGAAGATTTAAAACATCATTACTCAATTTCTAAAACTCCACCACTTCCTCCAACTATAGATGATTTATTAAAACAACGCGAATCTCTGAGGGATGAACTTACAAAATTATCTGAAAATAAAATAAGTATTGCCATGACGGAGCAGAAGCTTCAGACCCAAGATAATACAAATAGAGCAAAGGTTTCTAAAAGACATTCAAATGGTAAAAGCAAACACAATGCTTTGAAAAAAAGCAGAAAATCTTTAGATGCTTCTCCTGAGTATAGCCAAGATTATGCACATTTGGATTCAGAAGATGAAGAAAGCATTATTGAACAACGAAGGTTACAACGCAAACAACTGATAGAGAAACTAATATCATCTCAAGGTGATAAGCATAAAGGTGACAAAGAAAGCGAAGATAAGCAAATTAAGAATGATCATGATAATGATGATAAAGAAAAATTGTTTCTTTCTGTACCTAGGCCTTCTGCTAAGGAAGTTCCAGATATGTTTTCTGAAAAAGATGACTTTGGCACCCACAATAAAGCAGATCATGTGAAGCAGGACAAAAACAGTAATACACAATTGACAGATAATTGGGACAACTCTGAAGGATATTACAACATCACTATTGGTGATATAATAGACAACAGATATACCATAAAAAGTATTTTAGGACAAGGAGTATTTGCAAGTGTTGTCCGTGCTCACGATAATAAAAACAGTAATACTGAGGTTGCTATAAAAATTATTAGAAATAATGAAATGATGTATAAAGTTGGCCTTAAAGAAATCTCTTATATAAAAGAAATCAACAAAGCAGATAAAGAAAACAAATTTCACTGTGTGCAGTTAATAACACACTTCAAGCACAAAGGGCATTTGTGTCTAGTTTTAGAATCACTATATATGGATTTAAGGGGAGTCATCAAAAAGTATGGGAGACATGGATTAAATATGAAAGCACTTATGAGTTACAGCAGGCAATTACTCATTGCATTGAGATTACTTAAAAAACTTGGCATTATACATTCTGATCTCAAACCTGATAATATTTTAGTGAATCAAAAGAAGAATATATTAAAATTATGTGATTTTGGATCTGCATCTAGACTTCATGAAAATGAACCTACACCTTATTTAGTTTCTAGGTTCTATAGGGCACCAGAAATTATATTGGGCATACCCACCAACCATGGTGTTGATATGTGGTCAGCCGGATGCACCATATTTGAAATGGCAACAGGAAAGATACTGTTTACTGGCAGTTCAAATAACAAAATGCTTAAGTGTTTTATGGATTTTAAGGGGAAGATTCCCAGCAGGTTGATAAAAAGAGGGAAATTTAAAGATCAACATTTTAATTCCAACAATAGTTTTCTTTTACACAAAAAGGATGAAACTACTCTCAGAGAAAAGGTTGTCGAAATAAGTAATATTACTGCAACAAAGGACTTATATACAGAAATGCAGAAGGCTTGTAAAAACCTTACAGCTGAAGAAGAAAAAAAATTGCCCCAATTAAAAGACTTTCTTGATAAGATTTTTATGTTCGACCCCAACCACAGACCATCTATACTCGACTGTCTAAAACATCCTTTTATTCAAGAAGAACTAGAGAAATAACAGATTATTTATAGCAATTTCTAATAAAATTCTGTAAAAATATGTTGTATTTCATTTTTTACATTTTACAACTGGGCGAGGGTGAGTCCCACATCCACATATGTACAACCACATTTATCAGTTTTCACATGACTTTGTATCTAAGGAGATATGAAGACGTCCCAGTTTTTCCCAGTTGCAGAATACCCAATTTGTACTAGTGTTGGAATTGAAACGAAATCGCTATTGAATACCATTGTCTTGTCCCTTAAATAAAAGTAACAGAATTGAGGCCCAGAGGATACCAATGATATGTATCATGGTGGCACTAATCACTTAAATAGAGAATTAAGAGATACTGCCTTTTAGCTATCTGTTACCGTTAGGAAAACCAATAGAATGATCCGTGTGTCTAGTGATGAACGGCGGAATTGATAGAAAACTAGTTTTCAACCGTTGTTTAATTACTATAAACCACAGTACAAAATCTTAGAGGATTAAGCCGCTGGCAGTAACTGACCACAAATAGAATGTCTAAAGTGTACTCATTTTGCCCAGAATGTTAACAGAGCTTTTTAACGTCTGTCTACGCATCTTCTTCCACGTCAGTCTCCGACAACATATTGATTGAGATAGATGTTGTATTGGTTATAATTTTACCAAAAATTACTTTAGAGATAAACACATTGCTATCGTGATGACAACGTTGCACAACAGCGCGCGTCGCTGCCGTAGATATTAACAGTCACTTGTTGTGGTGCGTCTTTTGCCTAGTGGGTATAGTAAACAACGGTTGAAAACTATTTTTGTCCACCAAGTCTAGCTATTGGATGCCCCTCAGATCACATCAAGGACCACAGATTTAAAAGATATAAATCTGTGGTCGTGACTGCCAACAGTCTGAACCAAATTCAGGGACTTGTCGCTTTAAGTATACACCAATTCTTCAAGGTGTTAGAGCTGTATTTTACCAGAAAATCGAATATAAGTAGGTCATATGTTTTTTAAATAAAACAACTGATAATAGAAGTATTCGTTTTAAGTCGCTAAGACGAAAACAACAACAAAAAATACGCCATCAACCAAAATATCACTTAAAATTTCACATGAAAACTATCACAATAAAGAAAAATTGACATTTATGGTGTATCAGTAGGTTCAGTTACCATTATTCAATTGACAGGGTGCAAGCCAAATGATCCAACTTATAATTTGCATAAAATTTCAATTGCACGAGACTAGTAATTCTCTTACAAAAATGCACATATGATTCACAACTTTAATGAAACTTTATATATAAACATTCTCGATCTAGAACTATTCACATAGTCTAAAATACTCGACACTGATACTTAAAATTATACATTACATAACCTAGCTTCGCAGTTATAAATAAACATATGCCTCCTGCAATCGATTTTAAATATTTATATAAAAAAAGAAAACAATAACAAAATAAAACGATACCATCACAGTACAAAGTATATAAAACCAATATATATGAATTAATAATCACTCTGGACTAATAATATAGGCATAAGTAATTATCAATTAACACTTACAACAAAGCATATTTAGCACACCACCTTATGTAGTAAGTCCATAAAATAATTATACGATAATATGATTAATCAAAAACCGATTCTTTCGAAGGCCAATAAAGTATGGTAAGGTAAGGTATGGCTTAAATTATTATTTTATAGCCCAAAAACTGTTTTAGAGAGTATCTACTAACTGAAAGCAGTTGTGTAGATATATATTTTCTCATAAATAAATACACGGAATAGTTATTATGTAGTTACTCTACATATATTATTTTTGTACGAGTAAATTTGCAATACTATAACAGTTTAGAAAATACTGATGTATTCACAATGCACACAAATGTAAAAATAAAATATCCAGTGATATTAAAATAATATTCTCACTTCGTAGCCCTTTTAAGGGAGCCGTACCTACACGTATCGACGCGGAATCGGCTTCAGCCGGTCAGAAAAACTTATCATGTCAACATAATAAAGGGTGTCGCTAATGCCATTCGCATCGGTTCGGACGACGCGACGCGACACCGGCCGACGGAGAACCGACCTTATTGCGCTGACATTAAGTTTTATCTGGTGGCCTACTACCATCTCTTAAAACCATGCAAGATCCAATGTGTAAGGGGGATGTCGCATTACATCTTGTATCGCGCTGTCTCGTTTACTCACTGGATCTTGCATGTTTTTAAGAGACGGTAGTAACCCCCCTGGCCGGCTGAAGCCGATTCCCCGTCGATAAGTGTGGAGACAACGTTACACTGCAGTCTTTATGAGTCTAAGCGAGCATAATGTAAACCTATATAATGTGATCGTAATACCTACGAGTATTACGCCACGCATCTCAGAGAATAATCCTTAATCAACTTTTGATCAAACATTCAATATTCGCATTCATTTACCGACAGAATAAAACAGACGCCGAAAAAAAAGAACCCAATAAGGTACAGCCGAATAAAACACAACTAAATCTTCATCTAAAGACAGGACTATTAATATTCACATTTTTAAAAACCAGAATTCTAAGTTACGCATCTATATAAGTTATAATTCTATTTACAATTTAAGTAGATTTTACATCTAATATAATGTTGGTTTATGCGCAAAAAATCCAATTGACCAAAAATAATCACAGATTGCGAATTGGACATTCTGAGCCTAAACCGTCAGTTTCATGGATGGATCCATAGCACATAGACTATATTCGAGCAGAAATGGGATGTAACACGTTACAGTCTCACGTTATTCGATTTGATCACTGGCTTTGATTATCACAAATTAACACAACATATTTGATGAATGAGATTAAAAAGTTTATGTTGAGATTCTCGTAAACTATCATATTACTTTAAGTATTAAACCTGTGCGATACCCGCTCACTTGTACGTATCGGATGACGAATGAGGTAAATAACGTAAGAATAAGTCTAACAAGGACGTGTACGGTCTAAAACAAGCATTGGATTGAATGACAAAGGTATAAAGACACGGCACATAATTAAAAGGCGTGGTTACAAAATTTATAAAGATCTTCAAACACAAGTGCGTATACCATAAGATTTTATAAACGCAGACGCTAAAGACTGCATGAGCGATTTTATATGAAAAACTGGGGAAAAGTACGGTAACTAAACGTTCCATATAAAAACCTTAAGCAATCTCTGCCGTCTGCGTTATTATATGTCATAGTTACTATGACTATGACATAGTAGACGCAAAGTGAAGTGCAAAACTGACCGTAATTTATTGTTCAAAAATTAAAGCTCATATTCCTTCCTACATACAATTTTATTATTTTCTAGTGCAATAAAGAGTATTTCTATTGTATGGTATTGTACATATAATGTTGTGGTAGAAATTATTTGCTCGTCACTGCACCTCTAAATAGCTCAATATAATCAGGCATGATGTGGTGTATACGAGATATATATTACCGAAACGTCCAAGCGAACGTGTAAATAAATCTATCATTACATACCCTAATTATTTCTTTGGATGAATGGAGTTCAATGTATTATTGTTGCTGTGGTTATGTAGACGTCATGTTTTGGTGAAATGCGGTGGGAACGTCCAAGGATTGTCCGGAGGCTATGGAGTCTGGGCTTTGGAGGGATGCGCTGTACACGGGGTTCATGGGAGTCGTGCCTTCCGCTTCGAACAACGTGCTGTCGTACACACTGTTGCTCTGCTGAAACAAATTGTTTCTGCTTTAGACATAGGTCAGGAGCCTTATTTTTAAAAACTATATTAAAAAAAAAAGGTTTTTACTGATTTGAAATCATATTCACTGTAAATACTTTTGGAAATACTTTTTCGAATTCTTCAGGGGCCAGTTAGTATGTTATTGTTTATTTTGACAAAAAAAAGAATTACGGGTTGTTCAAATGACTTGCCATTAGGTCGGACATATTTGCCTATATAAAAAGTCTCCGTCGTCCGACGATCGGACAAGCCGTTTGGACTACGGGACAAAACAGTATCATAAAATCATATGATGTAACAGTACCTGATATATATAATCAGAGTCTGTCTTGAGAGAGCTAAAGCTCTGCTGATGCGGCAGAGAAACCTGGTCGTCGTCCATCGGCTCATCCATCTGAGCCTTGTACGAGAACATTATGCTTGGCTGGGATACACTGGAATGTATAAATATCTCACATTAAACTAAGTTCTATAAACAAATAGAAGATGAAAATAAAACTTTATTACATTTTTTATTTAAAAACAAGACACAAAGTTCTCATTAGAAAAAAAAAAATGATGCAACCTATCTAATGATAACATTTATTAGTGAAGTAGCCTAGAAGTCTTTAAAAAGTGTATGAGACTCAAGGCTAAAAAAGATAATTTATTTTCTTGATGATGTGTCAAATGCATTTATCATACAAATACCTATATAATTTTTTGACAAACAAAATTATTCCACTAATGTTAATAATCACAAGGTGGGTTAACGTCAGACAGGCGGCTGGTCATAATAATAATGTGATATCTTATTTTAAAGAGCATTGGGTAGAGCATGTTATCGACGCGACGACGCTGTGTTTCTAAGGAAAAGATCAATATATCAACTCTACTCTACACATCCTCCGTGGTTAGGACATAGGTGTGTCCTAAGACCTCGGATCGGAAAAATGTTTTGATAACGATTTATTTATATATTTTTTTATATTTGTTTAAATTCATTGCATATAAATGTAAATGACGGACCTAAAGACAAACATTTTTTATGAAGATACCTGAAAAATTCGCTGAGGAATGTGTGGTACACGAGCGGTGTGTAAAGAGAGAAGTACAGCCAAGTGGTGACGTCGACAATGCAGAGCCCTGACTGCATGGAGCCCCACGCGAGCAGGCCCGCGCCCACGGCCTGCGTCGTGTCCAGTAGAGCTAGCAGTAGCACGTACAAGTAGAACGAAAGCTTGGCTGGAAAACAGTATGATATGATACAAAAACCTCATCTTAGCACTTTCCCAGTTGCGCCCGCAGCCCATTGCTACAGAGCCCAGAATCCACTTTCCATAAATAACATCTTTATATATATAAAAGAAAGTCGTATTAGTAACACTATTTATATTTAACTCAAGAACGGCTGAACTGAAACGGCTGAAACTTGGTGGGGAGGTAGTTTAGAACCAGGAGAAAGACATAGGGGCATTAGGGGCACACCTTTTATCCCGGGAAAAACCACTGTTCGCGAGAGAAGTTCACCCGGGCGAAGCTGCGTACAAAAGCTAGTATTTATTCTAATATAATACTATTAACTGAAATCTAGCATTAATTTTATGCTCATAGCTAGAAAAATAATACTGTCTGT
This sequence comes from Apomyelois bistriatella, assembly GCA_947044815.1. Lineage (NCBI taxonomy): Eukaryota > Metazoa > Arthropoda > Insecta > Lepidoptera > Pyralidae > Apomyelois > Apomyelois bistriatella. The sequence continues at coordinate 6,217,126 of OX345705.1, forward strand.
AAAATAAGGGTTAATAAATACCAATTATAATACCCAACATAAACATTATGTAAATTTTACTCCATAAATATAATGAAGCTGTTTACAGTGAGCTGAGATTTTAATCTAATGAACCAGGGCCCATTGCTTATTTGTTGAAGAATGTTGTTTTGGGCACTTTGTGAAAATGTTGATGACAAGCAGCTTATGTCTGACTTCTAGATAATGCCTCAAATACCCAACTATGCATAAGCAACAGCTACCTGCCCCATAATGTCATCTCTTATATAGTTCCCTCTGATAACTGAAGTATTTAGAGCTAATACTGAGTTCTTACTGTCTAAGGTACGAGACAGGTCAAGAAATATTATATAAATAAAATATATAACCAACATAGTATAAAACCGATAGTGCTTATTATTAACCCAAACGACCGTAATTTATAGCAATTAATTACATAATATATTGCACCCGCAATTGAGGAAATAGACACACCTTATCAATGTTATTGTACTTAGTTAGCAAATGCCATTTAAGGCAAAGAAGATGATTATTACATCTATAACAACTAGTTCAAGTCTTTAAAAAGTCATTAGTTGTGTTAGGTTAGGTTTTTAACCTATAAAAATAATTTAATAGCATCTTATATAAACTTAATACAGATGTCTCTAAAGTTAATAATACAAAAGATTTGTTACCAATTTTTCTCTTCAAATAGAAATAATATATTTTTTTTTCATATGCAACTCTGCTTTAAATAGAGCATTAGATTGTAGATGACCAAAACATTTTAAATGTGTTAGATAACATTTGACCTTTTTTTGTGTAACATAGTTTAGAAATTTCTACTTTTTATACTACACTGGCATTCGTTGACCACTTTTGTTGTAACACTGTTGAGACATCAGATGTATGAAGGTTTACATGCTTAATCCTGTAATGTTATTTTATAAACTGCTCAGTTTTTTTACTATTATATCAACCTGCTAAGCTCCCAGATTATTATTACATACTAGCCTTCCACCCCAGCCTCGCCTGCGGTACACACATAGCCTATGTCATTTGGGGTTAGTGTGGTTTTCCAATGGTAAAAGAATTTTGCAAATCGGTCCAGTACTTTCGAAACCTATTTGATGCAAACAAATAGGTTTCGAAAGATAATATTAGTATATATTATGTAATGGGTGTTTGTTGATGAATATGGTATTAATTAAAAAATATTATATTCTTTAGTTAGATTTATATAACAAAATTTCAAGCTTTCCTTTGGTCTAACTCAATCTGTGTTATTTGTTTTATTGTTTTTGAATATTTCTTACCACAATTAAAAATATTCAATAATGAAAAAACTACAAATATTTTTTTTATTATATTCATTACTAGCTGTTCCCCGCGGCTTCGCCCCGCGTGGGACTCGGTTATATCGCGCCCAAAAGTAGCCTATGTTTGACCTCAGGTCGTTAACTACATACCTACCAAATTTCATCACAATCGGTCCAGCAGTTTAGCCGTGAAGAGGTGACAGACAGACAGAAAGACAGACAGACTTTCGCATTTATAATATTAGTATGGATACAATAGGCGGCCTTATGCAATCTCTTAAATATTTACACTAATACTTACTTGGTAGAGCCAAATAGTCTCTGAGCGGGATCCATGGCAGAAGTAATATCAGAAAGTAGATCAATGCAAAAACCAAGGACGATGTGAACCAAAACAGCATGCCCCCATGTCCAAACAGGTCATAGTCTCTTGCTTGGATATGGAACATGTCATCAGGCATCACAATTTCTAGTGTGCCTTGTGTTATAGTGAATGCTAGGGATATTAACGATGTAGCAAGTAGAACATATCTAATGCTGCTGCGGCTATCCATATGACCTGCAATATTATAATTTCATGAAAACAATTGAACTTCCATTTATATTTGTATTAAGGTTAGTGATAAACAACAGGATTATAATATATATAAATTATTAGTTATTACTAGTCCTAGAGTAACATTTTTAAAGTTTTATAGTGTTTGTAGTCTATTTTCAAAACCTGTTTCTGGCTATGAGCTCCACAGTTGCACAACTTGATTTGGGAAAGTTTTAAGGATTGATTGTTCACTAAGACTGATTGAATGAATAGTTCAGAGGTTTGCTAAGCTTTATAGAATACCTTCACACTTGAGTATGTATTAAGTTAATGCTCCATATAATACCCGACACATAACTTGGGCTGCGCACATTAAAATTTGTATGAAAATCGGCTACTGCGCATTTAAAGTAATTTCAATTTCTTGCCAACTTACATGCCGCGAACTATACCTATGTTAGTAATGTTTCTTCTTAGTCACTTTAATATTAATGCAAATGTCACCTAATTAATATATGGTAATAATGTTTTATTAAATTATATACTAAAAGAATGTGTATTATACTCACCAAATGCCAATCCAAATATTACAACGCTCATTTCAGTGGCGAGAAGAAAGAATCTGACAGTCACCCACAGAATCTTATCCACCAGCCCCCCCAGGGGGATAGCGGCATTCACAGTCATGGACACGGCACATCTCACCAAGCTTATTATCACGTTTCCCCATACCAATGTGTAAAACGTTAGGAATATAGGGCTACTTGTAGCACGTAACTTTAATTGGGCTTTATTAAATCTTAGAACTAAGAATAAAACAAATAAAGCATTTGGTATCAAAATAATCAAATCCCAAATACGGACCCTGAAATAATAACACACACCATTAGAAAGAAAAAAAATTGGTTGCCTGTAAAGTCGGTATACGGGCGAAAGTTTTACGTGACAACGACTTTGAGTCTGTCTCTCTCGCTCTTAGGGGACGCGTGCCTCTCACTCGCTCTCATTGTGAGCGCATCGTAACGTTACCGAGCGTTACACTTTTTCATAAGTGACTCCCAGCCGCAACCTAATTTAAGACGTTGTCACGTCAAAATGACATCAAGAATAAGAAAAAACAAACACAAGGACAAATATGATTACCTAGAATTATTTATCTCGTAATACAAAACGTATTTACAGAAAGTCTCCTCCTTAACAGGGGGGTAATCCGATCCGTTGATACCATACATTATCTTCGGTTTTGCAATTTTCCAGCGCTTCACAAATATTACGAAAGCTAAAGCCTTCGATTTCTGTGGTAGTCAAGCATAACTCCTTACGGAACAGATAGTTACTGCAATGGACCTACGTAATGTCAACTTTGTCCGAACATTGTAAAACGGCACACAGAATCTTCTTTAAAGCTTTTTTGGCTTTATATTTGCAATGATGACAACGATAAACATGTAAAATCGCAGGTTTGTGTGATGCCTACTCCCAAGAGAAATTAGTTATTAAAGTGGGGAACAACATGAATGAAATGAAATGTGATGAAATGAAACCACAGCACGAAACGCTAAAATTATAACAAGATTGACATTGACAATGACAGTTGTGAGATCAGAATATTGACATTATTCATCATCTAGTTGGTTTTTGGCAAGAACACAGGAGGGTTACTGCCGCCTCTTAAAACCATGCCAGATCCAGGGTGGCTACTATCACCTCTTAAAACCATGCAAGATCCAGTGAGTAAGGGAGATGGCGCCTTACATCATGTTTAGCGCTGTCCCGCTTACTCACTGGATCTTGCATGGTTTTAAGAGACTGTAGTAACCCCCCAGCGAGTAAGGGAGATGTCGCCAATCGCCATAAATACATCATGTGTTGCGCTGTCTCGTTTACTCACACCCATATTCTCAAACGTTTCCTCAGACTCCATTCATCCTCACTCGACCTCAATGGTATTCATAGTTGACACTTGCTTCCTCACCTTAAGGAAATTACTCGATGGAGGTGAGGAACGAACTGTCAAATATAAGGAAGCCTCGAACGTTTCGTTTAAGGAAAGGTAGGTGCATTTATTGAGGACCAGATTTAAAAAAAATTGTACCTACTATAATAAATTCTTTGTGTATTTAAGTATTTTGTTGTTTTATAATAACACCCATATTCTTAAACGTTGCCTCATAGGTCTCCTCCACTCAAACTCATTCGAGGACGCCTCAAGGAAGTCCTCCAACTTTCCTTGAAAACGGTATTCTTAATTGTTTCCTTGAGCAAACTCCAGTGAGGATGAGTCAAGGAATGACGTCCCGTTTCATTTCTGTATGTTGGTAAACCGCTTAACTTTTTGACGTAAAGAGAGTTTTTGACAAAGTTTCTTTTTCAATTCTAGTTTACTGGCATAGATTTATAATAAAACAACAAAATACTTAATACACAAAGAATTTATTACAGTAGGTACAAGTTCTTTTAAATCTGGTCCTCAATAAAAGCACCTACCTTTCGTTAAACGAAACGTTCGAGGCTTCCTTATATTTGACAGTTCGTTCCTCACCTCCATTGAGTAATTTCCTTAAGGTGAGGAAGCTAGTGTCAACTATGAATACCATTGAGGTCGAGTGAGGATGAGTGGAGTTTGAGTAAACGTTTGAGAATATGGGTGTTAATTGTTTCCTTAAGCAAACTCCAGTGAGGATGAGTCAAGGAATGACGTTCCGTTTTATATCTGTATGTTGGTAAACCGCTTAACTTTTTGACGTAAAGAGAGTTTTTGACAAAGTTTATTTTTCAATTTTAGCTTACTGGCATAGGTTTATTATAAAACAACAAAATACTTAATAAACAAAGAACTTATTACAGTAGGTACAACTTCTTGTAAATCTGGTCCTCAATAAAAGCACCTACCTTTCGTTAAACGAAACGTTCGAGGCTTCCTTATATTTGACAGTTCGTTCCTCACCTCCATTGAGTAATTTCCTTAAGGTGAGTAAGCTAGTGTCAACTATGAATACCATTGAGGTCGAGTGAGGATGAGTCGAGTTTGAGTAAACGTTTGAGAATATGGGTGTAAGAATACCGTTTTCAAGGAAAGTTGGAGGACTTCCTTGAGGCGTCCTCGATGAGGTTGAGTGGAGGAGACCTATAAGGTAACGTTTAAGAATATGGGTGTCACTCGTTCTCTCATGGTTTTAAGAGATGGTGGTAAGGTAGCCTACAATCACCTCTTAAAACCATGCAAGATCCAGTGAGTAAGGGGGATGTAGCCTTACATCATGTTTTACGCTGTCTCGCTTACTCACTGGAACTTGCATGGTTTTAAGAGACTGTAGTAACCCCCATGAAGAGATTAATAAATTCAAGAAAGGCCTTAAAATACTAGTTTCCATGGCCGTAAAAAAAAATTTCATAAAAAGAAAAATCTAAACGTCACTGTCATGTTAGCAGTTTATCAATCATAAAATTCTTCTATTAAATAACTTTTCTACTTATTCATTCCATATTCATTCATTTTAAATCTTATTTGAATAACTAAATCATATCTATCTCAATGGAAAGTTAAAATAAAATAGGATTTTTATTTAAGAACTAGGTCTACATAATTTTATATGAAATAGTCTGTTATGTAATCGTACGTACTAGTTATAACATAACCTTGTGGTTTAATATGTCTTCAAGATTAAGATTCCTGTTGACGAGACTACGTCGAATAAAAGTTACTGAAACAATAGTATGTGCTACACGAGTAGTACAACACATTCCACTTCATAATGCGAAGGTGCCAGTAGCTATAGGTTTCTCTTTGTTTACATGGTTGGGATTCCAGTCAAAGCTTAGTGAAGAAGATGAGCTTATTATGACTATAAAACATTGTATACTATTCATCCAAAAATCTGAATATGACAAAGCAGAGCAGCTTCTTCATGTTGCTTTGAGGCAGGCACAGCAGATACAGCATCAAATTGGTATCACTTACATTTATGATGTAATGGCAAATCTCGCTTTGGAGAGAGAACAATTAGACAAAGCGAAAAACCTCTTCGTCGCAGTTACTCAGAGAATAATGGCAGATGGTGCTACTGAAGATGATTCCCGTGTTGTACATCTCAGTCTCAAGCTGGCCAGAGTAAGCCATTTGAAAAAAGAGTACACTACAGCTCAATTGGGTTATGAATGGTGTCTTGAAAAATTGAGAAAAGCTGTTACTAATGATCCAGATCCTCAAGGTTTAATGAAACTTCTAGCCCTAGCAGAAGACTGGTATGGTCGCTTGTTCTTAGACTGTAACAAGAATGAACAAGGGTTAGAGTTACTGGTCAGCTCATTGAATAAAATGAAAGAAATTGGTGACATAGAAAAAGACCATTTTGTGGTTCAGCTCAATGACATAGGCACTATTTGTGATCGTTTAGGAAGAACTGACGAGAGCATAAGTTATTTTGATGAAGCCATTAAGTTAGGTAAACAAATAGAAAATATGGAAGATCTAGGTATTATGTATGTGAACTTGGGACGTGCATATATGAAAAAGAACTTATTAGATGAGGCAAGGAAAAATTGTGGATTTGGTTGGAGACTCGGCGTGCTGAATAAAAACAATGAAATAAAGAAAGAAGCAGAGTTATGTATAAACGAAATAAAAAATATAAGTTAATAATAGATTTTTATTCAAGAAAATCCATTACATTATTTACCAACTAGCAATATTCTGAGACAAATGTGAAAAATATATTTTACTTAAAATTAAATGCTGGTATAGAGAGGTTTATTGCTACTCTAATTTAACTTAAATTATTATTGAGCACTTTGTTTTGTGACACTGAAGGGTTCTGGGACAACTTCAGCACGAGAATCAATGATGACAACATCCTTTACTGGACGATCATTTGCACCAGTGGTGGTCTTCTCAATTTTACGTATAATATCCTGAAACCACAAACATAGTATTGAAACAATGGTGGTACACATGATGTAATGAAAACAGTATTGCCTCAGGGCATTTTAACAATGATTTGTAAACAATTTTGTTTAAGAGAACAAGTAAGAATACTGAAACAATAGCAACTATAGGTAAACCAAATAAGTTATATTTTTTCTTTCAATGGTAGTTATAGGCAATTCAACAAACTATTCAGCTTTATTATACATACATATACATAGCATCACATCACACCAGTCTCCCGCAGGTGTAGGCAGAGACTAGAGATTTCCATAGGCTAAGATCCTTAGTCCTCCCTAACCGATTTTGGGTACTCCTAATGTCTCCCTTTTTCAAGAGGTATGCGGTTTGGTCGCAGTATATTTTATCATACTAATGATAAGATTGTTTCGTTAACTTCAAACATAACCCAATAAAATAGGGGTTTGAAGATGGGCCACTGCATGTTTTAAAATTAAAACAAACAATTTCTTGTTTTTTGCAAGAAGTTAATTAAAGGGTTCTAAAATAAATAAATTCTTACCATGCCTTCCAACACTTTGCCGAATACTACATGTCTGCCATCTAACCAAGTTGTCTTGGTGGTTGTGATGAAGAATTGAGAGCCGTTGGTGTCCTTACCAGCATTGGCCATAGAGAGCCAGCCAGCACCATAATGGTTTAGTTTGAAATTCTCATCCTCAAATCGTTCACCATAGATGCTGCGACCTAATTTTTTTAAAATACATAAGTGTATGTCGAGCATTAAAAGAAAAATGTAAACAATGTTTCTTCACCTTTGTTTACGAACTGTTTATAAGCTGTTTACAAAGATGATGAAACACTGTTACAGCTTATGCTCATCAACAAATGTTGCCTAATGAATATGAGGCTTAAGTATATCTATATAAGAGATAAACTATTTCCAAAAGAATAAAAGGCTAAAAACAACATGGCCTAAGAATTATCTTAAATTGTGAATTTTCATACTATCTAAATATGTTAAGAAAACAATATACTGCTTTCCCACAAAAAAGTGATATTGGTTAATTAATTATCTCTCTATTGAGAGGAATAAACACATCTTTTATAACACTACTGTATCAATTAGATCCCAAAGTTAATATTCTGTACAACATATTTTTTTTACTACTGCCAGGTGGCACCTTACTTTTTCGAGCCTCAGTCATTACCAAATTAAAAAGGACTGTTTTAAGGATTGCAAAATTCCTAAGCCACTGCACCACAGAGGCAATTGTACTATTTTAATATTGGTTTAGATATATACCTCCTGTGCCATCACCCTTGGTGAAGTCTCCACCTTGGATCATAAAGTTATCAATGACTCTGTGGAATTTGCTGCCTTTATAGCCTTCGCCTTCAGGTTTCTGTGCCAGCTGGTAGAAATTCTCCACCGTCTTTGGTACAGTCTTACCAAATAATCCAATCACAACATCTCCTAGTTTTTCATTGTCCATTTTGATTGTAAAGGTAACCTGTAATTTTAATAGGAATAATTACAAAGTAAATGTCACACACAGACACATTTATTATTATTATCAAATTACTAAATATTGTTATATTATTATTTTTTATTAGTTTTCGTTTGATTACTAGTACAGACAAGGCAAATGTCTGTTCTAGCACACATATTTGTCTGAACTTTTGGTTTTGTAATATCAGAGGGTTTGCCATCATCTCTAAAAACCATACAGAAACGATTAAGTAAGGGAGTTGTGCCTTCCATCTTGTATTGCGACATCTCACTCTCACACTCGTTTCGGGCCTGCTATAAAAGACGATATTAACCCCCAGATCTATATTAATTTAGAGCATAGTAGGTACCTAATCCACCAGCTACAGGAGGGAACAATTAGAACCCATACTGTAAACTGTTCTATTACTAACCACTTGGGTGCTGAGCATTTAAATACTAATATGAAGTGGCCTAAAAAAAGGCCAAGGAGTCTTAAATATGTGAGTAGATATATATAGGGGTAGGGATAAGACTTAAAAGAGCTTAATTGATTGTGTGAAGACTGATTTGTGTAAGAAAGGGGTGTCGGATGAGATTAGTCACAGACAAGGATAAAAGTAAATGGAAGAGGATGAAATGCCGACCTCACATAATAGTGAGAACTAGAAAAGGGCAAAGGAGAAGAGAATGAAGTAAAGAAGGCCATAAAATGTCAATTTTATTCTCCTAAACATAATACCGTTCCAAAAACATAAATCTATATCGTTAGATTGACACAATAAGCCTTTATTGCATGACAAAGAGGAACCATACTAGCAAAGATGATGTTTCAATTAATACATAAAGAGACTTATTGATATGACCTGGCCTAGTTCCTGGAAAAAATAACAATTGGAATTATAACATTAATAAATTCATTGAAAAATTTTATAGGGAACTTATGTCAGTATGAATGAAATATTTGAGTGTGAACTTGACAAAAGCTCAAAAGCGTTAACAAAAAACCTGTAGCGTCATCGCTAAGGTCAGCGACCGCGGAGACCGGTCACGAACAGCTTGAATTTACAAAAAAATATGATTATATTTTTATTCACATTTACCTTATGAGTTACTTTGGGTCCCTTCGGCGCTTCATCTGACCGAGCTGCAGTGATAATCAGCAAAAAACCTAGAGCCGCTGCTAAGGCAACCATGATTAAAACAAGTTTGGTTCTTCTAGCTATCTTTGCGTAAATCTCTTACAATAAATGTTTACAGGTACTAATTGTTAGTACCTGTTATGCTATAAACTTTTTAACAAGGTGTTATCGTAGCAAAGGCGGTGTAAAAGGAAATAAAAGTAAAACCACGTCAGTGATTTCAAGAAATCTATTAGCAAAAATAAATGACAGAAGGATGTGACAGCTATGATATGAAAGGAAGTGACATCAAAATTTTAGTGTTGCTATTGCTATTGATTGAGAGTTTGCAATGTGAACTCTCCAGGGATGTTGCGGATCCCGATTTTTTCACATCCGCGGATGCGAATGCGGATGCGGATTTTAAGAGGCTCACATCCGCGGATGCGGATGCGGATGCGGATGTTTCAGATCCTATATGTATAAATATAGTACATAAATGAAGAATTAAATCAATACAAAATTATTATAATCATTTTTATTAATGTATTACAAGTTTTTACTATACTTAATACTTTTGTATCAAAGAAATAATTAACATGTTTCAGAATGAAAGTGAACAAATGAATTCCAAAATTTTAAACTTCTTTTTTTTTAAATTAGTACTCGAAGTTAAAAATAGGAGCATTATACTTAATAAATAGCAATAATGCCGTTTTTTTCAGATTCAAGCCGGTTACGGAAAGGCTCATAAATTAAACCCGCGCTACTAAATAATTGTTCGCACAAACTAACACGTAATGATTTATTTACACGAAACAATCGATGCACTACAATAAACGCGTCGGATCTTATCACCTTTTTATTCGCTCCCATTGGTCATTGTCGCGCGCGAACGGCACGCGCCATTCACAGGCCCCGCCCCTTTTCTTTCTTGTCGCAACTCGTATAACATCCGCATTAAAATCCGCATTGATTTATTGCGGATGCGGATGCAGATGCAGATGTCGAAATCTTTGCGGAAGCTCCGCATTTGCGGATGCGGATGCGAATATTCGCAACATCCCTGAACTCTACACCTGTGCTCGCTCTACACGATCAAACATGAACACCACGAACATGATCGTCAAGTCAAAGAATGAAGAGTTTTAGCGGGAAAAGTAGAACGACGTAATCCTGTGACCCAAACAGATGTGCAAAGCAAAGAATTTATATATAACACTAAAATGCTTACGAATAATAATAATCGCAAAAAACAACATTCAAAATTAATCCTTATTACTCTACTGCAAAGTTGATTTTTTTTTAAAGCCTACATACAAATACCTAACGTTCCAGAAAAAGGTTCAAAATTTGTAGGTGTCCCTTTTCCTCTTGAATATTATACAACTTACTAGAAAGAGATACCTACAAACTTTAGGTATAATTTCGGGAACGACTTTTGTCCTCTTTTTTTTTATACTTTTTACGGCCATGGAAACTAGTCCTTTAAGGCCTTTCTTCAATTTATTAATCTTCTTCAGTCCTACTTTAGTCAAGTCAAGTCAAAAAGTCAAGTCAGTAGTCTAATCTAGTCAAGTGAGTAATTCTAGTCAGTCAGATGGCTAAGTGAAGCGGTGGAAAAATTTCACTTAGCCATAACTTGGGAGATTTTGGTGACAAAAATAAAAGTCACGTAATCAACACTGTATCACTTCCCAACACTCACGCTTGTTCACAAACACTTTGCGAATAATAATCCACCAATATTAAGCACAAATAGCCGAAAAATCCTAAGTTTTGGAAATTAAATACAGCGCCGACATAGCGACAGTTTACTTTCCCTCCAAAAACTCCCTTTTGTCCTCCGTAAGCATTCTAGTGTTATATATAAATTCTTTGGTGCAAAGTAAATAATTTTTTTTTTAAATAAGTGTCATTTTCGGGGGACAAATTAGGAATAAAAAAAATTGCAAACCTTTGTACCTTACCGTGTCATATATCAAATGAAAGGGCGCGTTATGAGGATCTCAAATATTTTTTTTTGTTATTGTATCATAAACAGTTTTGTTTATATTCATGATCTCCAAAACTACAGGGCCTACAATGTTGAAAAAAAATTAAAAATATAGTTCTTTGCTGGTAGATTACACGAAAACCTCAAGAATACTATCAATTGACAATTAAGTGGTTTAATATAAAACGTTCACTTACAGAAAATAGTTGACTAAAACACCACAAGAAAGCGATAGTAGTATTGAGACATAACAATTGGATTTAAAAACTGACATTGTCATTGTATGGAACCCTCCACGCGAGCTCAACTCGCACTTGACCGGTTTTTTAACCGATAACTTTTTCATGTGTTGTGTCGTTTTGTGGCTTAAAAAAACGAAAATTAAGTTTAACGTCTGTAATGATCGTTGTTACTTATCTATCATTCATTACCACATCAAATCCAAATTACAGACTTTGCAACTGCACTTGCGAAAATTCGTGGTAAGGGCACACTATACATGGAGACGAGGACTAGAAAGAGCCTATTTTCAGCCTATTTGAAGAGTTCAAAACTTATCCTACCATAAAATAAAACAACACTATGAACTCATTAATTATTTATTTAATAAATATTTAATTATATTTCACAGGCAACCGCCACTTCGGAATACACCTAAAATAAAAAAAGAAGCAAGGGTAAGCAATTTTTACCTACACAAAAATACGAATATAGGATACAATATGTACTTATTTCAATAGAAATTTCTTCCAGTAGACACGTGTGAGTAGAGGTTATTAATAGAGGTAGACTGGCGTGTGCATAAAATTGTGACAGGAAAGTATATTAAGTAACATATGTTAATAAACATAAATACAAATATTTTAAATATATACTTACCCCTATATTAAGAAACGTTTGTTAAGCCCATTTTAACTAAAATATGTCTCTTTTTCTCTTACCTGTCACCTCACGTGAAAGAAAGAGACGCAACACATTTTAGCTAACATGGACTTAACAAACGTTAATACGGGGTTTAGACACATACATACACGTCGCTTTAAGAGTTCCTTATTATGTGTCTGCGAAACACTAAGTAGGTACTTCGTAAACGTCGATCACCTTGCTTCGATACCTACCTTAATTTTTCAACTGTTCTTTTAACGATGTAATTTTACGTCTATTTAACAAATAACCGATGTTTACAAACACCGAACAAACAACCTTTCGCAGTATCGAGACATTGCACGATGAAGGCTTTGCCTTGATGTACCTATAACTTTACGAAATAAAAGTGTTTTGCACACACACATATGGATCCCTCGGGGAGTTTTGGCGCCAAGCTAAAGTCGCTCAGTTATCGTCATTGTATTTATTTTCTAATATTTGTGTTTTTTCGAGTACTTGTGCATAATAAAGGTGGATTATTATTCGCTAAGTGTTCGTGAACAAGCGTGAGTGTTGGGAAGTGGTACAATGTCGTATAAGTGACTTTAATCCTTGTCACCAAAATCTGCCAAGATAAAGCTTAGTGAAACTTCCACCGCTTCACTTAGCCCTTGACTAACTTGACTAGACAATACTACTGACTTGACTGTGACTCGACAAAATGAAGCATTTATCTAAAACTTGATACTGGCAAAAATAAGCTATATGTTTGATTGCCATATTGTGGATTATATCCACATCAAAAAAAAAAGGATCCCTCGCTTTAGTATTGTTTCAAACATCTGTAGGTTTATAATATAAGAAAACTGTTTAAAATGAAATGCGCATTTAATTCAAGTTCAGATTTAAAGCACTACATTATTGCGAACCTAATAATGCATGACACAAATAGTTCGTCGGCAGGAAGAGTACCTTTATACTTAGGTACCTGCGGTACGATACATAACAAAAAAACATTTTTTTATAGCGGCATGTCTAATAATACGGAATAGTAGGTAGCAAGTATAATACGAAACATTAATCTTTTTTACTCACAATTTTTCGATATTTTCGAGTTGGGGTATATACTTTACATTGTTTTTAAATTGTTTTCTGTCATCACACATATTTGTCCATTGTTGTGTTGATTTAGCAAAATGATACGACCCTCGTACCTTCTTAGGTCTTAGTGTTGCCGTTGGCCTGCTTAAATATTTTAATTCGTGATTCTGTGAATTTCTTTCAGGTAAATCGTTGGTATCACTTGACTGAGTTGAGTCACTAAAACAAAAAGTAGGCAATAACTTTAATGATAACAACAGTACATAAGCCTTAGAAGTACAAAAGTATGTAAGTACTTATATTTTCAATAACCCAAATTTGAAAAAAATAACAAGCCTATTTAAATAATATTTCAATCAGTTAGATAGAAATAAATACAAGGTAAGTTTTAATACGACAAATATTTTTAAGGCTAATAAAGTAATATGCAAGAGACTTCTGTTATTTTTAGGGTTCCGTACCTCTGGCAAAGGCAAAAACGGGACCCTTAGATCACTTTGTTGTCCGTCTCACACATTTTTTCTGAGGAATGCATGAACGTATCAAGTTGAAATTTAAATCGAATACTCAGGCATACGGTTTCTTTCGGACGTAAAATAATTAAAAGTATATGTTAACGCGATCAAAAGATATGAACGTAAATGTTGCAATTTTCGATTATTTAGGAATCAAAACATAGGGTACCTCCCGCTGAACTAGGATCATGAAATTTGGTAGGAAGCATTATCATATAGCACCTATTCAGGAATTAATCTAAAAACTTTAAATTTATGCTTCATTTTAATTTAAAAGAGAAATACAAAAAAAAAATTAAATTACTGTTTAGAATATTAAAGATGTTTTTTAATAAACCATACTTTTACATATTTGTATTTAATGCAAACGCACTCTATATATTTTAGTGATGTAGGTATAGTGTTGAAGCACATTATTTATATCTGCGCGAAAAGAGCCTACCTAAGCGTGAGGATGGCTGTGGCATGATGACATGCAGACTCGATGTATTCAATTTAAAATATAAAAAAAATATAGAGTGCTTATATAAGATATATTTGTGACCATAAAATTGACTTTCTCAATTAATTTTTCTTACAATGTTAATACTTACGCTCGTAGTGTCATAGAAAACGTTTCATCTAATCTTTTCATTTCATCTGAAACTGTAATGAATGACGAAGGTAAAATTAATTTAAATTATCTTAAATGTATCCAATATTTATAGAAAAGCGGTTTTCTAGTCGAATTTGCGTTTTAATAATTTACTTTAACCCTTTATGAAATTTCTTATTTTTACTTATGTATGTAGGTAATATTTTATATTATTTTTGACAAAATACCAAAAAAGTTTATACGACCTGCATTCTTATTAGAAGACTTGACTGCATTGTGATTGTAACCAATGGCCTGAATTTTCTTTTCGTTTAAATATTCACTCTAAAAAAATATCGATTATTAATAATAATATAGTAATAAATATAATATAATTGGAAAATTTAATTCTCGTGTATCCAACCATAAGGACCTTATCTCCAGATAGCGATTTCTTTATTATTTTCTTTTTAGCTTTCCATTTATTCAAGGCTTCTTGTTGACGCATTTTCAAATTTAAATACTCTAAATACCATTCACTATGTTGCATTATATCTTCTTTAGTTACCCCTGGAATAAATAAACAATATAAGTACCAAATATATTTTAATTTCATTTATCTTTTTTAAGTGATTTATTATATTAGATAGATCAAATAATTTGGATTTTTTTATAGATACCTACTAATTGAATGAGCCTATTAACTCTGCCATATACTTTCTAATGTGCTACTTGCCTTGTAATTTTCCAATAATTTCTTTTATAAAAACATTTGAGTTGTAAATTTCAGAAATATCTATGTTTGGGTTTGAATCTGTTGCAGTTTGAAAATGTTTGATCCAAGTTTGAATGAACAGATTGTGGCTGTACTCGTTCCATCCTCCGTTTCGATGATAACTTTTCAGAAAGTCTTGAAACTGTTGAACTTCCTTAAACATCATTTAGTTTATAAATTCAAGTTGGTTTATGTCTCTGTCATGACGACGGAGTACCTATGTATAGAGGTAAATACTAAGTCATAATTTTTAAAGAGCTAAGAGTACCTCGAATGTTCGTGTTAATCTATGATGCTTAATCTACCTTTGCAGGAGACGACAGTTACCTAACGACAGCCGAGCGGAAATTGGAATTGTTCTATGTATACCTCACTATCTAAGGATCATAATATAAGTTGTGTAATAAAATTATGAATTATGTAAGCTAGATTAACCAATTCGCTTCGATATATATTTCTAATATTTGATATATGTTTAATTCTTCTCAAAACATTCGTTTATTGCTAATATGTATTGATTATTGAGTATATAGTACTACCAAACTAAGTAAGTAATATATACTTAGTACCTCTCTTCGTTTATGGAACTTTCTTGTAATGTTACTATTCTCGTGCTATTTTCATAAATAAGTACTAATTTAATTACCTTACATTTAAATGGTGAAGTTATAATGCACTTCACTGGACTAGGGACAATAGCACTAAATGGTCTAGGTTTTAATTTAGGGTGTTTCATATATTTTTTCCTGTCTTCTACTGTTATCTTATTGTTATCATTCATCTGTAAATAAAACAAGTAAATGCGTAAATAGCAGCCCAAGTTCAATCGCTTAAGTATTGACCGAGCGAGCGAAGCGAGTGAAGGTCTCAAATTCGAGTTGGGGGCGAAAACACATTCTTTGTATGTATGTATGTTTGTTTGTACCACGATTACTGCCGAACCGATGGTTCGATTTTCATGAAATTTACGAGGTAAAAAAGAAATATCATTAGAATTTTCAAGTTCGTTGGGCGTCAAAATCGGTCCAGTAGTTATTGAAATATTAATAAAAATCTTCATATAATAAAAATCTTCCATGCTGGTCTGGGAGAAAAAGAAAAACATAGAATGTACCAGCTGCTTCTCTTCCCGCGCAAGCCGTAAAAGTCGACTGAGGGAATCGGCGAATGGGGAAATCATGACATACTTAGGCGATGCGGCTAACAACCCATCACTATTGATTTCCTGTTTCAACTATCATCATGTTAAACGTGGTCTAAGGTCTTATGGCCCTAGGCTCTGTCTACCCCACTATGGGATAAAGACGTGATTATATGTATAATAAAAATGTCCGCGATTGCTACTTGCTAACAAAACCATAGCGCGTTTTTACTTTGAATAGCGCCGCCATCTAGCCGGTGATACCTACCTAGGGAACTGAATTGTGTTATAAATGTTAAAATCAGCCTAAGCAGTTGTAGATGATTTACAAATAAAAAGCTATACAACGCGAATAACTAAGTTCGCGGCGCGAACTACTAGTATAAAGTGAAAAAAAACTAACGGCTTTAGTCAATTCTAACTCTTCAGATTTTAGTGAAGAGTGCATCGAATACAAATTATTTTTAAAACTCCTTAATTTAGCTTCCAACTCCAAAACATCAGATTTTATATCATCGACATCTGTAAAGAAAAAAGTTAGTTAATATTTATTTTATAAAATCAAAACGCGACTCTATCCATAGTTCGGTTAGTACTGGCACACCAGAGTACTGGCAAAGGTTAGCAGAATAAACAACATAAATTAACCCTGAAAGGCTCAAATAAGGCGACATAAAAAGTAGGAGACTGTATGTTTGATATATTATAGATTATGTAAGTGGGTGTATACTTAGCTATTAAAGAAACTGTTTTATAATTTAAAATTTCAAAAACTTACCAGAAGGTTTTAGTGCTTCATGTGAAATTGTAATACATTTTAATGAATCAAATAAGTTTCTAATTTCACAATAGGAATTTTGTAATTTAGATATAAATGACTTATAATCTGAATTAAGATAAGTTGAAATAAAATCGTCTTCGTAGTCGTAATTTTTAAAAATAATATTATTGGCATTTTGCTGAAGAAGACATTGTTGTATTTTAAGTTTTCTTAATTTGGCCAGAATACCTGAGTCATTGTCTGTATTGTTTGACAAAGAACAGCTATTAAAAGTAGAGTATGAAGATCCTCTAGACATTGTTAAACTAGGTTAAACTATATAATCTGAATTAATGCCTATTCCACGTCTGGCCTAACTATATAAATTAACAAAACTTAAAACTTGGTTTATTTTGAATATCGATTTAATTTTGAATGCCCGCGTCTTGGCAACGAGTGTTACCATTTACTATTTCTTGCCTAATTTACACGCAATAAGTAAGTTAAAATGAAGTTAATACTGTGGATGGCCCCGTGTCCATTGCGTAGATAATAGCTTAATAGTAAGCAAACAGAGGGGTTACTATATACCATCAACTATAAAAACGACGCAAATACGATTGAGTAAGGGAGATGTTGGCTTACAACATGTATTGCGATGTCTCGTTTACTCACTGGAACTTGCATGGTTTTTAGAGATGATAGTAGGCCACCTGAGCATAGCGTGCGTGATGTGTGCGTGACTTCACTATAGTAATTTACATAGATTTATAATATAGAAGATGTAGCTATGATTTGTTATTTGGTGCAAAAATGAGATGGCGAAATAGAAAAGTTAATTAAACGATAAGGACCAAATATAAATTTTCTGCCTTTGTCAGCGTGTTCGTTTTTCCTTGTTTGGTCTACTTGAACGCCGCCATACAAAAACTTAGGCCAACCAAACAGTGAAATTCTTTGTTTTTTGTAATATGTGTTTTAAAGACAAAAGACTCGTTTTAAATAGTATGATTAGTATTTGTGCACTGTTGGATTGTGATATTTGGTCGGCGTGAGGGCAATATTCACGAAATTTGGTTTAATATTCTGTCTCATGTGCGGCCACGCTGATGATGATCTAAGGTAATTTATAGTAAAATGGCACAAGTAGCAGTAGGAGTAGGTAGCATAGAGCTCTTCGATTATAGTACTCAATGGGTGTTCAATTTCTTTGTACCTAGCAGACTTCTGGGGGGCTATTACCACCTCTTAAAACCATGCAAGTTCCAGTGAGTAAGCGAGACAGCGCGATACAAGATGTAATGCGACATCCCCCTTACTCGCTGGATCTTGCATGGTTTTAAGAGATGGTGGTAAGCCACCTTGGCATAGATGCACGATCAATCATTAATCCAATTTACGATGCACCTAAGACCATGGACGTAATATACTAACAGGACTGATTACTCTGAACCAAAAAGCGAGCCGACTGTGATGAAAGGTACGGAGGCCGTGTGTCCCGTTCTAATAGGGTGACATTAAGATTTGGCTTCTCGGGACATATTTGCAATATACCTAACTACAAACAAAATTAGTTACGATCAAATCTTTTCTCTTCATAATAATAGTATACAGATGAAAAGATTTTAATTTTTGACATTGGTATTTTCTGGGAGAAAGGGATGGATACAAATTAAACAAATAGTACAATTAATCACATATTTATTAAGCAATATTTGTTACAGTGGACAAGTAAATATAAATCAAACAATGTCAATAATTATTACCAAACCTTAGTTTTTAAGGATGACTGAATAAAATAGTTTTTGTAAGTTTCTGTCTTAGTCCTTATAATCCTCCGATTAGAGTTTGTGTAAGACTCAATAGAATATTATGCTTTAACGCGTTGCAATAGAATACATTTTGGAAAATTCGAAATTTCGAAGTTTTCAGTCCTGTTAGTATATTACGTCCATGCCTTAGACACGCTCCGTCTTTGTCAAAACTTTGATTTTGACAATGACAAAAAACAATTGGTCGTCTGTCTGTGGTTAAACAAGTCAAACTCGAAGGGAGTTTTTGGAGGGAAAGTAAACTGTCGATATGTCCGCGCTGTATTTAATTTCCAAAACTTAGGTTTTATCGAGTATTTGTGCTTAATATTGGTGGATTATTATTCGCAAAGTGTTCGTGACCAAGCGTGAGTGTTGGGAAGTGGTACAGTGTCGATTACGTGACTTTTATCTTTGTCACCAAAATCTCCAAGTTATAGTTAAATGAAAATTTTCCACCACTTCACTTAGCAATCTGACTCTGACTAGACTTGACTAGACTACTAACTTGACTGACTTAAGTAGGACTGAAGAAAATTAATAAATTCAAGAAAGGCCTAAAAGGACTAGTTTCCATGGCCGTTAAACTATTCTAAAAAAAAATCTAACTCGAAGTCTGTCACTGTCAAATAAGAAGAATTTTTCGTGGTTTGGTTTCCCGAGGGTTTCCCCACAAACTAAATAGAGATACTACGTATGGTTTCCCAGTAATCCCATAAATAAAGAATGGATTGTATTTTTTTGTGAAAATTACTAATTGAAATCGCTGAATTAACATGTTTTCACGTTCTAGATTACTGTTTTCAAAAATAGCACCGCTGCGGGTATTGTTTGTTCATAGTTTTTCATTGTTATTGCTACAAATTTAGTGACATAACCTCACGACTTGATTATTGTTTTCAGAATGTTTTCAAACCAGATTATCAAAATGAAACGCGATTCCTCTATAGCATTACAGCAACAAGAAGTCGCTCAACCACGCCACTTAATACTATCATTATGTTTGTCCCGCAACAAGAGGTAAATAACAACAAGCATCATACCTGGTTAATTCGTATTGCGGAAGCCGATTTTTAATTTAAGCCCTTAGTTACAGAATATATAATAGTACGGGGCTTTGTGCTTTTCTTTCTGGATTTCCAATTTAAGGATCAAGCAATCTATAAGGGGTTGTTTTAAAATATAAATGATTTTGTTTTCAGGCTTGGATTGTTGAACGAATGGGTAAATTTCACCGGATTCTTGAACCAGGCTTAAATCTCCTTTGGCCGATCGTGGACAAGATAAAGTATGTGCAAAGTTTGAAAGAAATTGCAATAGATGTTCCAAAACAAGGTGCCATTACATCAGACAATGTGTCATTGAGTATTGATGGAGTACTTTACCTTCGAATTATTGATCCTTATTTAGGTGAGTAATCTAGTGAATATGTTGTCATATCCAAATAGTTTGTTGGCATTAAAGTCAATCTGTCAATACAAATTTTTACAAACAACAACAACAAAAACTCGTGATTGCACCAAGTACAATCATTCTACATCAAATTAGTCAATAAAATTATGTAACTGTCAACCTTTTTGGCGTAGTGGTTATGCCTTCTCGCTTTCTAGGAGTCCCAAGTTCTATCCCTATCAGTTCAATATGAAAAATGATATTTTTCTGATTGCCCAGGGTCTTGGATGTATCTATTCATATTTGTAACACAAGTCTCGAACTTAGGCTAACTTAATCTGTGTGATTTGTTCTTATATATATATTTATACTAGCTGTTCCCCGCGGCTTCGCCCCGCGTGGGACTGTTTTATCGCGCCCAAAAGTAGCCTATGTTTGACCTCAGGTCGTTAACTACATCTCTACCAAATTTCATCACAATCGGTCCAGCAGTTTAGCCGTGAAGAGGTGACAGACAGACAGACAGACTTTCGCATTTATAATATTAGTATGGATTAATCACCTGAAGAAACTTGCAATATTTAACATTTATCATCTCAGTTGTCAGATGCATTCCCAGAATAAATTATTTCATTCATGATTCAGAAAAAGATTAAAGTAAGAAAATATAAAATTAAGATAGTGAGGAATGGTGTGAAATAAATGCTTAAAAGGACCTTTGAAGGTTGTGTATTGGTACATTACATACTCAGCTGAATGTCCAGAGTGTCGCACTTTAAGACACAAAGTTTCTTTTGATATGAGATATCCGAAATTGTAGTGTAAATATGCATGATACATTCTTATGTTCAAATTTCCGAAATTATGATTAGTAATTATATTGTCCGCAACATGATTAACTTGTTGGCTCACAGAATCCAGATACAATATAAAAACTATTGTTATGTGACAACTTTCTGCGCGAATCAACCAGTAAACATTAATTTCCTTACAGCTTCTTATGGTGTAGAAGATCCAGAGTTTGCAATAACTCAGTTGGCACAAACAACAATGCGTTCTGAACTCGGTCAAATCTCGTTGGATAAAGTATTTAGAGAGAGGGAATCACTTAATGTCTCCATTGTTCATGCTATTAACAAAGCCAGTGAAGCATGGGGTATTACCTGCCTCCGTTATGAGATTCGTAAGTAAAGTGTTTTAATTAACTACTATAAACTTAAAGTATAGCCAAGTGGTTGTTTACTTGTTGAAAAAAAATGGGTTGCAGATTTTTTATACAATTATGGATGTGGCATTTTAGTGCTGGTGTTGTGTCAGGATGTGAAAACTGGGATAATGGTGGGAATCACTTATGTAAGAAAATAGAAGATTTTGTTTGTGTGTAAAATATTTTGCAAAAAACATATTAATATATGTTTCCTTTGATAAAATGATATTATAAATGCAAAAGTGAGTTTGTTGGTTTATTTATTTGTTTGTTCTACTAAACCAATGAAATTTAGCATACACATAGTTAAAAGTATTCAGAAGGATATAGAGTATCCCAGAAAAAGGGCCGTACCCGATATACTTACAAGTTTGTTTAAGATTACTACTTAAATAACTGATGAGGACTCTTTGTTCGCTAGGGGATATAAAACTTCCAACTCGAGTACACGAGGCCATGCAGATGCAAGTAGAAGCTGAGCGACGGAAGCGAGCGGCCATTTTGGAGTCTGAGGGAGTAAGGGCGGCGGAC
This sequence comes from Apomyelois bistriatella, assembly GCA_947044815.1. Taxonomy (NCBI): domain Eukaryota; kingdom Metazoa; phylum Arthropoda; class Insecta; order Lepidoptera; family Pyralidae; genus Apomyelois; species Apomyelois bistriatella. The sequence goes on from OX345705.1 coordinate 6,239,133, forward strand.
ATCAACGTCGCTGAGGGGAAGAGGCAGGCTAGGATATTGGCATCAGGTATAATAATAAGACAACTTTTGGAGTGTGACGCCCAAAAGTCAATGACCACAAATACTGACTTGTGTTTAAACACCTACGGATTTTATTGTGTGAGACAAGAACTATTATTTTCATGGAAACTATTTAGCAAATGGTCAATGTTGTCTTTGTCAAAACACTGTAATATTTATTTATTTGGGGCTAGCTCATTCTGTTTACCTCTCTTCGTTTATTTAGAGGCGGAGAAACAGGAACAGATCAACAAAGCGTCGGGAGAGGCGCAGGCTATGCTGGCGGTGGCTGAAGCGCGCTCTCGCGGGCTCAAGATGATCGCGACCGCGCTCGCTCAAAAGGTAATATTGTTATATAGTAAAGTCATTTTATATTAATTTATTCTAAGAAATAAACAAAACCCTTGAAATAAAATTATATGATTCATAAGTTATGGTTGACTGGTACAGAATGCTTTTAGCATTAAATAAAGGTTTAATAAATAAGATATCGGCGTTTAAGGTGAGTCTCGTCTTAATAAACGGCATAGGCAAATCTACACTAATTAGCCAACTAATTTAATCAGAGGATGACCATGCATACCCTGGTGTCAGAGTTTTTAGAAGCCGGCCATCTGACTTAGCTTCTATGAATATATAACCCCAACTAATATTATAAATGCGAAAGTGAGTTTGTATGTTTGTTTGTTACCTCTTCACGCCCTATCTACTGAACTGAACCAATCTTCCTTAAATTTCGCATACACATAGCTAAGAGTATTGAGAAGGACATACCTTTCATCCCGGGAAAAAGCACTTTTCCCGAGGAAAATTCAAGCGGGCGAAGCCGCGGGGGAAAGCAAGCATATAATCTATACTAATATAATAAAGCTAAAGAGTTTGTTTGTTTGTTTGAATCCTTATAACTTGAAAACTACTGGTCGGATTTGCAAAATTCTTTTTGTATATGAAAGCCTGATTTATAGGCAGGTACATACACATTAATAACGCGAGCGATAATGTATGTATAATGTTCACAGGACAGTAAGCACGCCGCGTCGCTGACGCTCGCCGAGCAGTACGTGGCGGCGTTCAACAAGCTGGCCAGGACAAACAACACTCTCATACTGCCCGCCAATGCGGGAGATGTATCCAATTTAGTAGCTCAGGTAACATAAACTTATATATATCATATCATTCTCTTTTTATTTTAGCTCTATTTAGTGTATTTCTCTTGCGTTTCCTTCCCACTTCCCCCACCGCGTATATGGAAACCCTTCCAGTATTCAGAACTCCCGTATTTCTGAGATGCGGGCTGGTTTACTAGAATGAATTCACAGAAAGTCTCCTTAAACCATTCCACTATTCAGAGTTGCAACCGATCTGGGTTCGGGTATTATTTCTGTTGTAGTATTCAAGACTTCCAATTAAAAGTACTTCCACTACTCAGATCCCTAGAAAGCATAAAAGTAGGTACTTGGGTTAGGTGCGATCTGACGCGCGGGAGGAATTTCTGCGCTACGCTCCCCGATCTCAGATCGCAAGAGTGCCGAGAGAGACAGTGAGCAGACGTAAAGAAAAAGGCGTGGTGCAGAGAGTCTAAAAACCGCATATCTGCAGGGAAACCTCCTAAAAAGATTTATTCGTTGATTAAAAACATAACAATAATGTGCATAATGCTCGATAGACTTGTTTTGTTTTTAAAAGTTATTAAATATAAACTTATAATTTTATGCAACTCAAATTATTTTTATTTTTTACTATAGTACCTATATGATATTTATCATTATTCCTTATGGCTCGCTACTAGCTACTTATGACTTAGAACCATTAAGTGATCGTTTACACGCAACTATTAAGTTAAAATTTGGTTAAAATTAATTTAACCACTTAATCACTTAATGCGTGTAAACGAGCCATTAATCTGTGTATTTATATATACTTCTTCACCCGTTTACCTATACTAAAGTCCTTACCGAGCTTAGGTGGGAATTCACATCATTAACGTAACCATTGTATGTGCCTCCCGCATTACAGAATTAAAAACAAGTTAGGCTAACCTGAGTAACTAGTGGTAGGAATTTCTATCCATAACGCTAATATTGCGTCGATAAAGCCTCCCGCATTACAGAACTAAAAGCAGGGTAGCATTTTATCTCTAAAATTGCCCCGTTCAATCTAATAAAGGCTCCCGCATCTCAAAAGTATTGGGGTTCTGTATACTGGAAGGGTTTCCATATACGCTCCCCCACCAGGCATTTTCAGTTTATATTTTCCACTTATATAGCCTTCTTCAACCCCACATTATATTGTATATTCTACCCATCTCGTTAGTCAATAAATATCATCATGGTCGGCAAAGCGCGTGACCTTTACCACTAAAATCAAAATGTGCCGTGAGTTTTTTTTTAATTTTCAACTTTATATTATAATGAATTGCTTTTTTCCAGGCTATGTCAATATATTCAACAGTAACAGCACACAATGCTCAAACACAAAGTCAGCCTGAACCGGCTGAGTCATATGAAGAGTCTCTAGTCAAACTCAACTCATTAACAGAAAAAGGTTCCACCTTGGCCGGCCCGGCCATTTCCAGGCAAGAAGACTTAGCAGAGTACTTCTCAGACGATGAAGAAAGAGAAAAAGCCCTCCAGGCACAGAAAGAGAAAAAAGATCAGCATTTACATAAGTTAGAAAAGGAATAGAATTGTTAAGTAGTGTTGTTGATAAATAAATTTAATTATATTTCTTGCTGTTTCAAATAAGCTGAAATGAAACATAATATAATTATACATATATTTATTGCGCACTCTTTCTTATAACCTATGTAAATAAAGCTTTCATAACATTGTATAGGAATGATTAGGATAACAATTTTAACAGTCTTTGTTGATTCGCCTCAGTAACAATAGAACTAATGTAATTATACTGATTAATATAACACTATAAGGCAATTAAATTTTGTAATGAATTAATTCATGTAAGATATAAAATTCTAGTCTAGCTTTGCTAAAACTACAATTAATTGCTCAATAGTAAAAAGAACAATTTTTAAATATAAGTTGATATCTCACAAACTAATTCAATCATCATACAGCTTACATTACCTACTCTGCAGATACAAAACATTGTCATACTCTTATATCTATGTCATATGTTCATGATATCTTGACAAACTTCTCTTGCTGATTATAGTAGCTTACAGTGCCTTCATCTGTTTGTGTGTTAGATGGAGTTGGCATTTTGTGTAGGCTTAAGTACGATGCCGCAAGATCCGTGCCATCAAATTGTCGTAAATGAATCTATAAATTATAAATGAAATAGTTACACTTATGTTCAAAGGTCGGTAAAAATGTCATAATCATCATTTCAGTCACAAGAACTCTACTGCTGGGAGTGAGTCACCAACAGATCCTCTGTTCAGATCATTACCACCATAACTGGGAATCTTTTTGTTCATCTAAGCGTATTTCCTGGTTGCATCTTCAGCTTATGCTTCTGAGCCCAGGATACGCTATTAATCATGGCCTTGATTTGGCAATGGGGCGATTGCCCTATGAACTCGTAACCCTTGTTTACTTACTGGATCAATCTATTTTTAATAAAAATTGTACAAAGATTCTACATTTACTCCATAGAGAGTTAAAGACTCACCAATAAGTGCAAATTCACTTCATCACTCCTGCTTAAATATGGAAAGTTTCCACCACTCTTCAAATGAGCCCGCTTAGCGTGGGGATACGACTTGTAAATATCCTCTCGGACTTGAGAGCTTAATGCACTTTCATCCCAAACATCCATGATTGTGATGGGAATGGTTCCCAAATGTTCAGGTTGCACAAAGCATGGGGTACAGTTTAGGGTCAGTCTTGAAGCCAGCTCTGCTTGAGTAAGAGATTCTAACTGAAATGTAAGATAAACAAAGTAGGTTAGGTATATGTTTCTTTTTTTTTATTTATTTATTTAAACTGCACAAAATACAGAAAGCACTAAGCGAACTTAAAATGATGTTCGTATCGCAACCTTTGGATCAAACAGAGATTGTAATGTTTTCTTTAAATGTAATCTTTTCTTCTTCTTTTTGTGCCAATCATCAGCATCACGGGAACTCGACTATGCACACCCTGGTGTCAGAGTTCTTCGGAACCGCCTCTCGGCCTCTGACGTGGCTCCTTTAACGACTACCAGATGGCAGCCAGGACCAACGGCTTAACGTGCCTTCCGAAGCACGGAATCATCTTTATTATCAGACAATCAGGTGATTCAAGCAATGCCCTAACCAAACTGGAACACTTTGTGTCAATGACAAATTGCTAGCTGTGATTAGCCCAGTGCTGTTCCTCAAGGTCTTCCGATTTATGTAAAGCATTTGTTTAAGACGAGACCTTGGTAAACACTAGCGCCACCATCAACTAAAAATCATTATTCACTAAAAACACAAGTTATCAAAAATCCGTGTTATGTAATTAAGGTTCTGGGATCTGAAGTTAATTTTAATCATATCATCATATCAAATTAATAAATTGTAATTCCATATAGTAACAAATTGCAAAACTGCTAAAATTGGCCGTTTTAAGCAATATTGCAATTTGTAACTATAGGGAACTATAATTTAATATGTTTAAAAATTACTTCAGTTCGCCGAGGTATCACCTTAAATCAGTTCTTTACTTTTTTTGCTTGTCTGTTAACAGGAAAAGATCACTATGTTGAAGTCCTTTCTCAAATATTTATTACTTCTACTACTTACATTTGGCATTTACATAAAAATCTAAACTACAATAAGGAAAAGTTTGTTTACATATACAATAATAATAAGGAATATTACATAGTGTTACTCACTCTTTCCACCATGAAATCAATTGATTCAGCCATTCTTCTGTCCACTTTGTCTGTTGTAAAATTACCCATTAGCATTCTTTTTAAAACAAGTGATGGCAGAAGCCAGAACAGAGCTGATGAGTCATGGTATTCAAATACCGACGTGTCTGTAAACGTATTGCATAGGACCAGTGAAGCTACCCGAGGACAGTTTCTAGTTAATTCAGCAAACTTTTGAGCTATAAATCCACCTGAAAGATAAAATATCATTAACATAAAAACATCTATATTAATGCCATGTGCATTAATATAGATGTTTTATGTAAAATTTTTTTCTTTTTTGTCATTATGTAAATCTATACTTCCATACTAATATTATAAAGAACAAGTATTTGCAAGGTAATCTTTAATATATTTATTGTTTTACACTCTTACCTAAAGATGCCCCCAGTATATGAACTTTGTCTAGCTCCAAGTAATCTAAGAGTCTCTTAAAACCATCACACCATTCTTTCATATTCCAATATGGGGGTGGTTCTGCGGCTATGACTCTTACACCCCTTGTAGATAAGCCCATTACTTGTTTGAAGAAAATATCAGCTGTACCAGAAACTGGTGGCAAGCATAACAATGGACAGCTCACTGATTTTGGTCCACAATCGAAAATCTTCCAAGCCTGTAATGTTATAATATGATTCAAAATGGAATAAAGCTTATAAGAATTATTATTATTAAAGGCTTTATAGGTTGCTACGTCTGAAGCATCTAATGGAAGGCGCTGAGATCAGTGAAAGAAATAAGTTCATGCTTGTTTTTGTTTCATATACATACTTACTAGCGTAAGCCCCCTTAAGATGGGGGAGAGTTATTAAAATGCAATGATTGCATAGATAGGCGACACTATAGAGAACTTGTAGGGAGATCGAGCAGGTGCGACTGGAAAGTGATGCGAAATGCAAGTACAACCGAGAGGTTGGTAGAGCCAGGGAAGGTGGAGGGATACCTACTTATTTAGTTTTGATGGTTTGTGTTGAAGCCCCGACTTTTTATGTATTTGCGGTAGTAATTCTGATTTTATAAATGTTTTACAGACAATGTTATATGTGAGAATACTGCGAATTATGATGTCAACTCATACACTGCAATGAATTTACCTTCGTGCCATCGGAGTCTACGACGATTTTTCTTAAAGGTATACTACTTCTAAAACTAAGATATTCGTTAGATTGAGACATATCACTAACACAACTCATAATTAATTATCTTATAAGAGGCAAACAAACAACTTCTTACTACGTACGTACAAGTGAAAATAATATAAAAAATAAGGTCAAGGGTCACACAATTTGTTTACAAAACTGATGTACCTACAAACTACAATACAAACGAGACTTGACAGATGTCAATGTCTAACGGGCAATGACAGCTTTTTTTTAATAGTTTTTACGGCCATGAAAACTAGTCCTTTAAGGCCTTTCTTGAATTTATTAATCACAACCTAAATAGATGTTATTAATCTTCTTCAGGGTGGTTACTACCATCTCTTAAAACCATGCAAGATCCAGTAAGGGAGATGTCGCCTTACATCTGAGCAATGATTTTTTAAAACATTATTTTAATGCCTAAAAACTAGGGTTGTAATTTTTTATTTTTAAAATATTTACTATAGCTATAAAAATCTTTAAACTTTTAACCGACTTCCAAAAAGAAGGTTCTCAATTTGGCTGAATGTATTATATCTTCGTCATTTTGAGACATTATTTTTTTTTGTTTGAAAGGAAGTACTTTCAATTTGATCCCATTAAAATTGTATCTAAACCAGTGCAATTGTTTGGTTTTAAATCTGCTTAGTCAAATAAAATGAGATTTTTTTATTGTCTGTTACGCTAAACAGATCGACCGATTCATCATCATCGTTTAGGGTAGATATCGCAGTCAATCAATCATGAACACCCAGTGCCTGACATCGAGATGTATACCACACCCAGTGTCTGACCCCGAGATGTAGACCACACCCAGTGTCTGACTCCAAGATGCTGACCACACCCAGTGTCTGACTTCGAGACGTTGACCATACCCAGCGTCTGACATCGAGATGTAGACCACACCCAGTGTCTGACTCCGAAAAGTTGACCACACCCAGTGTCTGACATCGAGATGTAGACCACACCCAGTGTCTGACTACGAGATGTAGACCACACCCAGTGTCTGACTCCCAAAAGTTGACCACACCCAGTGTCTGACATCGAGATGTAGACAACACCCAGTGTCTGACTCCGAGATGTAGACCACACCCAGTGTCTGACATTGAGATGTACACCACACCAAGTGTCTGACTCCGAAAAGTTGACCACACCCACACCCATATTTTTAAACGTTGCCTCATAGGTCGCCTCAACTCAACCTCATTCGAGGACGCCTCAAGGAAGTCCTCCAACTTTCCTTGAAAGGAAAGTCGGGTAAACGTCGTCATCAGCGTCGTCTTACCTTATTGACATGGAATATAATATATCAAAAAATAACCAAATCGCAATAAAACTTGAAGAGTTCCCTCGATAACTCCATGATTTCATCATCAGATCCTGATCTGATGACTATGTAACCATCTAGAAAGCATACTCTTTCTACCAAAAAAAGAATTTTACAAATCGATTCAGTGGCCTTCGAGTAATCGAGCAAGATATATTACAATCAAAAAGTTGTAAATACGTTGCATTTTTGAAAGTGGGTTAAATTTTCCAGCATCGTCTCACCTTACTAACATGGAATATATCAAAAAATACCCATGCCCAATACAAAACTTAAAGAGTTCCCTTGATTTTTCCATGATACCATCATCAGATCCTATATTGGACCAACTGGAAAGTATAATCTCGAACAAAAAAAAAAATTTCAAATCGGTCCAGCCCTCTTCGAGTAATCCGGTAACATACATTAAAAAAAACATTCCGACGAATTAAGAACCTCCTCCTTTTTTTTGAAATCGGTTAGAAATGATTTCGAAATTAAAGTTGCAAATTTCGAAATTACGTGGCAAGCAAATATTGTCTGAAATTTCGAAACTATGAAGTTTCGAAATTTCGAAATGCATGCCCTAGATGGTACTCGAAAGGTGTTGAATCGACTGATTTCCAAACAAATCATTTTAATTTTTTTAATTTATATCAAGAATTTTGCGATGATTTGTTTCGAAATCAGTTGATTTAATTGTTCCATCGTAAATCATCGCAAAATTCTTGATTTAAACTAAAAAAATTTGGTTTTTTGTTTGGAAATCAGTCGATTCAATTCACCTTTTGAGTACCATCCCTTTGTTTGATGGTTTTCCATCATGCACGCATGAGCGTCTAGGGTGCGCCTTAAACGTAGTGGTTACATGACATGTAATCACTACCTACGTATAATAAATAATGTATACTCTTTGGTAGGTATGTACGAAGTACAAAGTTTTTGGAGGTAGTCTAGGTAGATTTATAAATAACAAATTCGCATCCAAACACATTCTGTTTATTATTAAATACCATGTAATTTAACGCTCTCGTGAATTTTCCTATTATGATTTCCAAACCACTTACATCGTAACTTAAATCTATTCAACTAATTGATAAGTTTTGGACGATTCTCTTTTAACTGCACAAAATAATAAATCGACTGTGATGAATAAACAATGGTAGGTACATTAATGCGTCAAATATATATTAATTAATGAAAAGCATCTAATAAAGTACATTTCGAGTTAATTGTTTGTGGCTATTCATAGGGATTTAGAAGCCAAAGTTTTAGAACAATTGATAGCCTATTAAACTTTATCTAAACTTAGTGCGCACTATATTAAAATTATTATTTACTTAGGAAGTATTTAATGTACATTACAAATAATTTCGTTCTCGAATTACTAAAATAATCATATGTATGTAATCTAGTTAACTAATTATAGCTTAATATTATACTGTAGTTTCTTTAGTATTATCATGATTTGAGCATACTCCCCAAACAAAGTCATTCTTTTATAATCTCTGTACATATGATATCTCAAAAACTGATAAAATTTATTACTACAAACAGAAAAGATGATTAAGAAAATAAAAATCTTTCATTGAAGTAAAACTGAAAACAAAATTAAATTAGTATAAGTAGACAAATGAAAGTGAAGTACGCATCAAGTTTTAATAAACTATAAAACTAAACTAAAATATATAAAAAAATTATCATCACCCTTTGCAATGTTAACAATCACAGAAGTCTTGCATTACATTTTTTCATTAAGTGTGTAGAATTCAAAATAAATTAGGTGGATACCTAATAAATGGAAACTAAATATTTACGAAGTTAAAGATAACATACTAATAATAGAGTTGATTATAACGAAGAAAGAATATTACTACAATTACTTATTCAATTGTTAGAAATTAATTAACTATCCAGTTCATGCTAACGATACGGACGACCCAACTATTATACCTTCATGGCAACACAGTGAACAATAACAATACACAGTAGTTACAGTACAGTATAGTGTTGGCCACAAATACACTAAAGTTTTATTGATCCAAGTTGCGTAAACTCGTGCATCTCTCATTTATTTTCAATCACTATATATGATTATTTCAATGTAGTCCACGAATCACTACATAACATCTAGCATCTAAATTAATACAGCATCAAACCAACCTTGCATATAAAATTTTAAAACTATTTCGGGAGACAGATTTATCTAGATTCTTTGTGGATTTTACATCAATAATATTTATTTGTGATAAAATTTAAATCTTTAGTGAACGTATATCTTAAATCGTATTAACGTAATCTTTAGAGAACGATGAATTTTAAAATCGATGTATGTATGTATAGACAATGGGCTTCTTTTGAACGTAGCAAATAAAGCTTATCTTCCTTTTATTAAAACCCTTTTGAGGCTACAAATATAGAGAACATATGGTTTTCTATTTGTCAATTTGTAGGCGCGTAGCAAAATAGTCTTTATCACAATAAGATTTGAATTCAATCAAATGATAGCCGTTTAATTACACAGAAACTTAATACCATTCTAATAAAGATGTTTTTTGCTGAGAATTAGAGAAGTGTCAAAAGATAAATTATTTCTTAGAATAGAAAAATAGGGTATGGGTTGTTATATAAAAAAAAAGTGCTGCACAAAATTAAAACAGGCTCTTAACATACAACCAGATCAGTCACACATTTGATTGTAATGTCAATGTAAATATAAAATAATTCCTTTCCAGAAATTTACTCTGTTCAGTTTTAAATCATAGTAAAACTGATAAAACGAGTTCGACGTTTCACAGCCAATCAAACAGTAGATTTCAAGATTGTTTCATTGTGATTGGCTGAAACGTCGGTGAACCTGGCAATATAAATAAAAGCGTCGTTTTTTACACGGCGTAGTTATTTATAAAGTTACGTTATATGTTTTATTAGCCAGGGATTGTCTGTTTACCCGTCGCGCCGCTCGCAGTGCGACTATTTGCTCGAGCCCTACGAAGCAGTTACTCCTTGCTTTGCCGCCGGCTTCTTTAAGAAGCCCTTCCGGCAAACACCCTCCGCTGTGCAAACCAGTGGAGGCGGGGATCACCCTTGCAGTATCTGCATGCTCTCCAGGTCTGCGGTGTTGACTTGACTTCCTCCGCCCTAGTAGCCGGCCTCCCACCAGCGGGTCTCACCGGCAAAAAGGCGGTGGGGTTTCGTCGACCCGTGGCCCTCAACGGGCTGCAATGGGTGACACCCCGAAATCTACTAGCCACTCTTCGCCTTCCGCCATGGAGGAGCAGGAGCCCACCACGCCAACCGGGACGTCCCATACCCCGGAAGAAGACGCCGCCTGGGAATTCCGGACCCCCGCCCAGGCTCTAAGGACAGCGCCACCGCCTTCGGACACGCTATCTCCGTTGGCTAGCTTCGAGCGTGACATGTGCACGCTCGGCCGCATCATCCAATGCGGTCTCCTATCCACGGAGATGCAAAGCTGGATGGCGCTCTTTGTCCGCATCAAGGACGCCGAAGCAGGAAATGAGGAACCTTCCCCGGAGGACAAGGCCATGCTGGAGATGGCCGGAAGGGGCATCTTGGCCCTCCCCTCCGCACCGCCACCGACCCCGCAGCCGTCCAAGAGGCTGCGCTACGACTCCGACTCACCGGACGCCTGCAAACGGCTCCGGATGAGGTCCAAGTCCTGGACGCCCAGCCCTTCAGCCGCCTCGGATGAACCCCCCGCGCCGCGCCCCGCTGCCGCGGCCCGACCGCCGCCCGCGGACCCCTCCCGGTCGAGCATCCCGCTCCCGCAGAGGACGGACTCCGCGTTGCGCCTTTCCCGCCGCGGCCGCGGCCGCGCAGGCGCGCGCCGCCAGTCACCAGCCAGCCAGCAGCCGGCCGCCGCCTCAGCGATTGCGGCGCCGCAAGTCGCTGACCCCCCCCCAACCCGCGCCACCCGCGCCCCCCCCCCAACTGCAGCCGGACCGAAGATTGCGGCCCGTCCGCACTCGACGGCCCCCCCGCACCCCGCGGCCCCTTCCGCGGTCACCGTTCCGCGCCGCACACAGCAGCCTGCGCCTCTGCCGAGAATCCGCACGCCGCCAACGCCAGCCCCGAGACCGCCGCTCGCCTCGCAGCCGCCAGCCGCACGCCCGCCGCCGAGCCTCCCACGCGCCCCTGCACCGTCCTACGCTAGCGTAGTGACGACCGCAGCAGCAGCCGCCCCTACTGGACGACGACCAGCTGAGGACGCACCTGCCCCGATGACCGCCGCCCAAACGGCCACCCCGGCGAAACGGCGATTCCCGCCGATAGTAGTGGAGCGCCTACCTAACTGGTCGGCCCATTTCAGGGAGCTTGCCCACAAACTCGGGCACGCCCCTTCAGCGCGCCCCTACAGCGGTGGAGTCCGCTTTTCGCCGGGCGACGAGATTGAACGCCGCACGGTCCTCATCTACCTGCGAGAACTGGAGGAGTCGGGGCAACCTCTCAGCTGGTTCTCGTACACACCGCTAGCTGAACGCCATCTTAAGGTCGCGATCCGCGGCCTACCTGCAGACACCGACGAGGGCGCACTCAGGGACGCCCTCAAGGAGCAAGGATTTGAGGCGGAGGCCATTAAATGCATCCGGGCTAGAGGCGGCCGCCCAGGATGCATATTCTTCGTCCTCGTCAAGAGAACCGCCAACATGGCCGCAATCTACGACATCACGGAGCTCCTCTTCATGCCGGGGATCAAGATCGAGGCGTGGAGGGGCAAGAAGGGCCCAGCACAGTGCCACCGCTGTCAACAGATTCGGCACTCGTCGCACAACTGCCACCGCCCAGCCGCTTGCTTACGCTGCGGAGGGCCCCACACCGCCGCCCAATGCGCTAGACCGCGTGAGGAGCCGGCCACGTGCGCCAACTGTGGAGGGGATCACCCAGCCAACAGGACGACGTGCCCGGTCTTCGTCAAGGAAGCCAGGAACAAGCGAGCCGGCACGGTGGCTCGCACCAGTGCAGCCCCAGTTGTGCGACGGGAGACGGTGGAGACAGCGGATGCCACCCTGATGGCCCCTGCGAACGCCCCGACGCGAAGAGGAGCCCCCCTTCCGAAGAAGAGGACGAAGAGGAAGCCCGCCCCGCAAGGCGAAACTCAGGTGGTACCAGGACCACAACAAGGACCGTTCGATGACCTCGGAGACAAGGACCTGGAAACCTTGTCTCACATGATCAACACGATCGCGGCATCCGGCGCCGTTATGACGCCGGAAATCATCAGCGGCCTCAAGGCCATTGTCTTGGCCGGGGAGCGCTGAGGGAGCCGCACGATCCCTACGTGGCCAATAGGCCACCGCCCAGAATCCCGCCTGTAGCTGCAGGCGGCGGCCGCACACCGCTGTAGAGGGCCAAAAGGCCCTGAATCAGCTTCTCAACTCCGGCTTCGCCGGAGTTTGAGAATCTCCACACCGAGTTTATTAGCCAGAATAAATATAATTCTAAAGGAGAGTGTGGATAAATGACCTCTCAAAATAATGCCTGTCTAAAAACTGTCTACAGTAACCATTATTCAACATGACACCGGTGATCAGTTCAAAATCTACACAGTAATGCGATTCACTAAATTAAAATTTAAATAGTTTAACTGTTATAAAGTGAAATGAATCTTATAAAAACAGTTAGTAATTCAAAATATGTACTTGACACGAGACATTATGAAATTTGATTTTAATTCTTTTTTTTCGTCTATGTTTTACACTATGTTTTTTTCACTTCTCATAGCTAACGCTACTCTTTGAATCCTTTGCTTGTGGTATAAGTTTTTACCAAAAAATTAACCGAGCGACTGGCGATATACAATTCTCGCACACAAATACTTCACGTCTAGAATAAAAGTGGCCAAATAATACCGTACAAATCAAATGTTTTTGTAAAATCCATAGCCGCTTTAAAAAATAAAATAAGAATAAACACATAACAGAACACCCGCTATTATTATTTATTAAGAGTTTCAAAGTTGCGCAGCATATAGTTGTAGACTGTGGTGAGGTTAGAGTCGGCGTGTGGTCCGTTCGCGAGTGGTGTTGCGAGGCGCGCGCGGCGCGGGGAGCCCTCACGACTCGCCGTTGCCGCTGTCGTCGCCGTCGCCGTCGCCCCCCTCCAACTCCTCCTCGGAGTCCGAGTCCAGGTCGTCATAGTCGTCATCGTAGAAATCTGTCATGTCCAACTGAAATAAAAGGCGTTCTTAATTAATATTTGTTTAAAATTTATTATTGCTGGCAGTGTTTGTATGAAAGCTGGGCTCAGTGATAGATAGATTATTTATGCACTCTACCTACCCAAATAACAAAGAAAAACAATGATAAATCGGTGAAAACTGATGACATAAAAATAGAAAATATTTAAAAAAAATTTACCTTTTTTGCTATGTTGCTCAATACAATTTTGATTTTTTCAAATCTACATGTTTATGTATAGACATGGGCCTGTTACGATTTCATTATATGTAGAGATAGGCTAGAGTTGATAATTAGTTTGTAAATAGATTGCTGATTACATCTGGAACTTGCATGTGAAGTGCGGTTAGCTAACAAATATATCGCTTCACTAGGCTACTAGAATTCAGCGTAACAAAAATGTTACGTTTAGGTAAATACGAGTAATATTACTAGAATGTAACGTATTACAACTCAATTTTTATTCTATAACCAAACAATTTTTATAAAAGTACTCAGCACATTTTATAAAATCTGTTTACTGCAGTAGTTTTCTTTTTGCCATATCTTTAGGTCGGTAGAGTATGTAAGGGTTATTGAAAAAAAGTCTTGGCTTCAGATCCTAACGCCTGCTTTAAAAAATATATAATCTATATCTTTACTAAAGCCACATAAATAGTTAATAGTACTAACGTAAAGGTTTTTTGCCGTACGTAAAGTAACGTAAAGATTATTAGAACCTTTCTAAAGAGGAAAAAGGCTATGTGATTATGGACACTATAAAAAAGCTCATACATGTTCCAAATACTAGAAATCACTCGTAATTAATGGAAAATACCTGTGGCTCTTGTGTCGTGGACTTGACCTGGGTTTTAATGCAATAATCTTCTAACGTAAGAGGTACAACTATGCCTTCCTTCTCAGCTTCAATTCGCGCTACTTGGGCTTGTTTTCTGAAAAAGAACACAAAAATAATCTTAGTTGGATTTATAAGTAGGTACTATATTATATCAGAATTTAGATTAGGTGAATAAAATTTCATTGCTTTTTAATAACAGTACCCACTCTTTTGTTTAGGCACGCATGCAATATGCCATATTATTTGCAGATACATTACATATCTTTCTTCTTAAAACCGAAATGGTTGAATACAATTCGTGTAGGGTACATATTGTATAAGTTAAGGATAAAAATAATGTAATGTACAAACATTTAAAAATATGAAATTACTTTGGAATAAGATTTTAAAGGTAGCTGTCAAACAAATTGACAATAATACACTTGTAGTGACGCCACTACATGAGGAACTGGGTCTATTACGATATCGTGCAAATTAATTTGAATTGAACTCTTTATATCTTCTCGGTGAGTTTTAGGTTTATCGAATATGTTATTCTTTTACAACAACAAAAGTCAGAAGAAGAAGGTTATTACTACATAGTATAAAACAAAGACGCTTTCTCTGTCCCTATGTCCCTCTGTATGCTTAAATCCTTAAAACTACGCAACGGATTTCATGCGGTTTTCTTAATAGATGCCCATGTGAAGCAGGGGCGGGTCGCTAGTTTGTGTATAAAATTAGCCTCCACTAAAAAAATATATTTTGTGTTATGTACCTGATAATATTCTCGTATTCCTTATCCTTGCCCTTGGAATCACGCCAGCGGCGGTACATAACGCTGGCGTCAACATTCGCTGGACTGAAGGTGTTAGGCTCGTTCAGCAGCGATATGACTGACAGCAGCACCGTTCGGACTGACTGAGTAGGGTTCCAGCGCTCGCAGGGTAGTTCTCCCGATTGCGGGTCATCGACCGGCGGGTGAAGTATGGATATGCAGAGATCGCCATTCTGGAATAAAAATAAATATAATATTAGGAAATTATATAACTGACTCTCATTCTTGATACAATGCCACGGCTTTACCATGACCATTCTGTCTCATTTCTATCTCCATTATTTCCTTGTTTCATCCTTTTTAGACACCCCATAGTAGGGTTATAGTTTTTTAACTTAATTTTTATTTGGTAGACGTTTAAGAAACCACGTCAGAGGCCGAGAGGCGGTCCCGAAGAATTGTGAAACCAGGATGTGAATGATCGATTGACCATGTTTCCTTCATGAAACCTACCTATCCTGGAAAGAAAATAAACCACACGTTTTTCGGGTAAGGACATTACATCGTCTCTATAAGTGTTAGCGACGGACTTTAATAATATATAAAATTTTATGTATTTAAGGTAGATTATGTACTAGGTAGGCAAATAAATCATGGTAGTTTTATTTCCCATAGTAATAAGGCTGATTATTTACATAGTTAGGTATAGATGCCAATATTGTATTATTTTAAGTGTCTTTTTATACATATTGATTCGTAGCATAAGTGTAGTAGTCGCTACAAAATATACCTACAAGCAAAGATCATGTAAATAATTAGTTTGTATATAAAAATGTAAGTTGAATAGTCTCCACTAAGCAAAACTGTAAATATTGTACATAAAACTAAGGCAAATGTAAATCTCAATAGAAGAGAATGTATGAGATTTCCCCCACCACTCATAAGTGTACATGTCAATAATTGGACACAGTTTTGTATGAAGAGTTCATTGTAAGTATGCAACTTCCCCCACCCTTCGGAAGTGTACTTGTCAATGATTTGACGAATTGCGTGTCGGGGAATTTGCATATAATAAAGGCCAAATTTAAATGAAGGTGTGTTCCAGAGCTAATAAGTGTTCCAGAGCTAATAAGTGTTCCAGTGCTATTATAAGTGTGCCAATATCATTGAATTGTGAATCAGCTCGAAAATAAAAGAAAAAACAAGTGCTATCAAGATCATTGTGGTTTTAATAAGAGGAATCCCTGCAAGTGCGACCTCTGGTCTAGAAACGCCAAGCGGAATACGTCGTGTGATATAGTGGCAGCCTGTTCCACATCCCGCCAGCCCGGCTCATCGAACCAAACATCGTCAGCCAGCCAAAACTACAGTCCACTCGCTCGCTAGTCAACCACAATTTTCGTGGTTCTTCGAGCCGGATCGTGGGGAAACGCGATGCCTACTACGAGATCGACGTCCGCAACAGGGAAGACCACCACAACAGATTGGAGCCTGGAAACACCGGCAGAAACCGAAACGGACATCTCCAGCCGGTCGACGATGACGCGACGCACGCCGCCGTTGCCTGGGTCCCCCGACCGCGCCGTAGGGAACTCTACCGTGTCCGCGCCTCCTACTCGCGCCGCAGGAGAGCGCACCGCGACCGCGTCCGCGCTGCCTGATCGCACCGTTGCAGCCGCGGAACAACGCGACCGTTCGATTTCTCCTATTCGCGCCGCACAAGGAGACCGTGTTGCGGAAGGGGATACTGCCGCTCGCGCCGCCCCCCCGCCCCCCGCACCCGCTGAAAGAGGGCACGCCGCGTCACGCTCCGGTACCGCTGCCGTTAGAGCTGAATCACCCGCGCTTCGTGTAACGCGTTCGATAGCTAAGGATCCGGAATTATTAGCGCGTATCACCGAAGCGGAAGAGCGAAGAATATCAAGGAAGGTTGAAGAAGAACGATCTGCGATGGAGTCAAGACTGGGTGCTCGTCCGAAGGCGACAAGATTCGACAAGCCGCATGATGTACGCTCCATACGTTCATCAAAAAGGGCAGAAGTGGAAGCAAGAATGCAAATCGCCAAAAGGGAACTGGAAGTAGCTGAGGCCAGATCGAAGATAGCACAAGCCGAGCTGGAGCTGCTGCAGTTGGATTCGGACGAGGACGAATTTGAAGACATGCAAGACCATCGAGATCAAGTGGAGCGATGGCTGGACAAGGCTGCACCTGTGGAAAAGAGTGCCGCGCCGCCGACGCCGAACCCTCCACAAGTAGAAGAAAAGAAGAGCGACATACAAGAATTGGCTCTGATCATAACGAAGATGTCTCAGAAATCTACTGAACATAGTATCTCAAAGCACATGATCGAGCTACCTAACTTCAACGGTGCCAGTGAAGAATGGTTGGCGTTCAGAAGATCCTTTGAAGATACCGAGCGCTCGTTCACGCATACACAGAACTTGGCTCGGCTAAGAAGAGCACTTCAAGGGAGAGCAAAGGATGCCGTGAAGAGTTTATTATTCACCGCCGAGACACCACAGGAAGTGATGAAGGGTTTAGAAGCTCGCTTTGGGAGACCAGGGGCCATCGCATTAGCAGAGTTGGAGAAATTGAAGAGTCTACAAAGGGTACAAGAATCTCCAAGTGATATCTGCGCGTTCGCCAGCCATGTCAAGAACTCAGTAGCAACAATAAAGGCGCTTGGGAAGAGCCAGTATTTAAGTTCGCCAGAAACAATGAAGAGTTTGATCGAAAGGATGCCATCAAACATGAAATACAGATGGTTTATATATTATAGAAGCCGCCGAGAGGAAGAGAAACCGGAATTGGAACTCATCAGTGAATTTTTGGAAGTGGAAGCTGATATGTGTGGTGATTTTGCTCCCCCTGAAGTGTCATGGGAGCCGAAGAAAACTGTGACAAAGAAAAGTGTTCATACTGTGCAAAAAGTGGAAGCTGATATGTGTAGTGATTTTGCTCCCCTTGAAGGGTCCTGGGAGCCGAAGAAATCTGTGTCGAAGAAATGTGTTCATAATGTGCAAGAAGCGGAAGCTCAACAGCAACCTAAGAAGGCGGAATGTCCTGCGTGTCAAGGTGAACATTGGATCTACGAATGCAAGACATTTAAGGATGGAAACATAGACAAGAAGTGGGAAATGGCCAAGAAAGCTAGGCTGTGTTTCAAGTGTCTTCGCTATCGCCATTCAAGAAGAACATGCAGAGCTCCACCTTGCAAGAAGTGTACAAGATGGCACCACATAAGTCTCCACACTGATGTGCCGCCGGCTGCGACTTCAAATAAAGAGCAAGAGAATCCCTGCTGTAATACTCTGAAGTGTGAGAAATCTACTGACATCATATCTTCAGTATGCACCTCTACAGATGGAAGGGCTTATCTTAAAGTGATTCCTGTGGATTTATATGGCCCAAAAGGAACAGTGCGAGTGTTAGCATTAATGGATGAAGGATCGACTGTGACACTCTTAGATTCGTCCATCGCTAAGAAGATTGGAGCAGAGGGAATTACAGAACCAATCACAATTGAAACAATTGGAGGAAATGCATTCAAGAAAGGGAATTCTCAGAAGTTGAATATTAAAATCAAAGGAGCTCATCGCAAAGATAAGAGGACAATCGCAGTCAGAACAATTGACGAGTTGAGACTTGCGAAGCAAGAAGTGGAAGACGGAATCATTGAAAGATGTGAGCATCTCCGGCCTTTGAAGAATCAGCTTGTATTCACGAAAGAAGAGCCACGTTTGCTGATTGGGCAAGATAATTGGGGACTCATCGTTACGAGAAGACTGAAGAAGGGCAAGAAGTCAGAGCCAGTTGCTTCACTTACGAGTCTAGGCTGGGTTCTTCATGGATGTGAAGACGGAAGCAACACACCAGTCAACTTCGTCAATCATAGCCGTCTGGTAGAAGATGAAACCGAAGCTCTAGTGCGACGTCACTTCGACATCGACGCCATGGGAGTGATGCCGAACCGCCCAAGCAACGACGCCGACAAGAGAGCCTTGGATGTCTTGGAACAAACCACAAAGAGACTACCAGATGGAAGATTTGAAACGGGGCTGCTGTGGAAGAGCGAAGCAGAGACGCTGCCAAACAACTATCATCAAGCGTACAAGCGTCTCATGAATATAGAGAAGAAGCTCGACAAGGACCCAGAGTTGAAGACATCATATGAAAATCAGATAAGCCAGCTATTGGAGAAGGGCTACGCGGAGAAGGCGCCAGCTGAAACAACGCAGGGGAGGACCTTCTATCTGCCTCACTTTGCTGTGGTACACCCTATCAAGAAGAAGCCGAGAATAGTCCTGGACGCTGCAGACGACGCCACTCGAGGGACACCAAGGGAGTTTGACCACACGGCGAGATGGTTCGGGGGCCCTACCTTTCTTTGTAAAGAGGAGGAGAGATGGCCGGAAAAGCGTTTCGACATTCAAGCCATCGAAACCGGAGAAGAAAAGAACGTCCAGACAGTTGCACTAACATACGAAGTGCCACTACACACGCCAGATCCAGAGAGGTTTTCCAGCTGGACACGTCTACTTCGCAGCACAGCGCGCTTATGTCAATTTATCGACATACTGAAGAGAAGACGTCAAGAGAAAAAGCACGTCAACGCTGCTGAAGATAGCGACTGGAAACCACATAAGCGTACAACGAAAAAGAAGACGAAGACTGAACTTCTTCCAACAAGAGAAGGGAGAATATTTGAGCCCATAGAAGAGGTCCACTTCAGAAGAGCCAAAGAAGAGTTGATTAAGTTGAGTCAAAGGGAAAGTTTCGCAAAAGAAATCAGCTGCTTGAAAAATAATAAGTGCCTGGAAAATTCAAGCAGACTTCGTAAGGTCGACGTGTACATCAACTCAGAAGGGATCCTCAAGCTAAGAACTCGTGCAAAGAAGATTCAGATTGAGAATCAAGAGAAGAATCCAGTTATTCTAGATGGGAAAAATAGAATATGTCGCCTCATCATAGACCATTATCACCGCAAGTTCTTCCATGGAAATACAGAAACAGTGATCAACGAAATCAGACAAAGGTATTGGATCCTGCGCCTGCGAACCACAACAAGGGGGATTCTACATAAGTGTCAGTGGTGTAAGGTCCATAAAGGCACTCCTCAAATACCGGCTTTAGGAGACCATCCTGTAGAACGCCTGCAACATCATCAGAACCCCTTCACCTGCACGGCTGTTGACAACTTTGGGCCAATGCAAGTCTCCATCGGAAGAAGAATAGAGAAGCGCTGGGGGTACTCTTCACCTGCTTGACCACGAGGGCGGTGCATTTGGAACTATCTAACTCACTCAGCACCAGCTCTATGATCATGGCATTAAGGAAGATGGCAGCCAGAAGAGGAACACCCAAAGTCATGTTCAGTGATAATGGGACGAATTTCATAGGGGCCAACAAGGAGCTAGAAGAGGCAGCCGCCAAAGAAAACATCAGATGGAAGTTCATTCCAGCTGGAAGTCCAAGCATGGGAGGAGCTTGGGAAAGAATGGTGCGCA
Organism: Apomyelois bistriatella; assembly: GCA_947044815.1. NCBI lineage: Eukaryota > Metazoa > Arthropoda > Insecta > Lepidoptera > Pyralidae > Apomyelois > Apomyelois bistriatella. Next base: position 6,259,783 of record OX345705.1, read on the forward strand.
CCGTCAAAAGCGCACTGATGGTCGTCTTGCAAACACGAACTCCACCTGAAGAAGTCCTGCAAACATTATTAGTAGAAGTGGAGCACATAGTCAACTCACGTCCACTCACACACATAAGTATGGACGCGAATGACGAAGAAGGCCTGACACCCAACCATTTTCTACTCGGAAGGTCCTATGGGGTAGCATCACCAGGCGAGTTCGAGGATCGAGATCTCATTGGCAAGGCGAACTGGAGGACGGTGCAGCGGCTGACTGACCACTTCTGGCAAAGGTGGATAAAAGAGTATCTGCCAACTCTGAAACCGCGGAAGATCAGCGGACGACACTCCGATGACCCACAAGTCGGAGATATCGTCCTTATAGTCGACGCGACATCACCCCGCAACACATGGCCTCGTGGAGAAGTCCTGAAGGTGTATCCAGGACCAGACGGCAGAGTGCGCATCCTGGACGTAAGGACACCGGGAGGAGTGCTAAGAAGGTCTACACGTCGAGTCGTCATCCTGGTGCCAGCAGCCACGTCGCTACCACAGGGAGAAGAGCTTCGCACTGCGGGGGAGAATGTTAGCGACGGACTTTAATAATATATAAAATTTTATGTATTTAAGGTAGATTATGTACTAGGTAGGCAAATAAATCATGGTAGTTTTATTTCCCATAGTAATAAGGCTGATTATTTACATAGTTAGGTATAGATGCCAATATTGTATTATTTTAAGTGTCTTTTTATACATATTGATTCGTAGCATAAGTGTAGTAGTCGCTACAAAATATACCTACAAGCAAAGATCATGTAAATAATTAGTTTGTATATAAAAATGTAAGTTGAATAGTCTCCACTAAGCAAAACTGTAAATATTGTACATAAAACTAAGGCAAATGTAAATCTCAATAGAAGAGAATGTATGAGATTTCCCCCACCACTCATAAGTGTACATGTCAATAATTGGACACAGTTTTGTATGAAGAGTTCATTGTAAGTATGCAACTTCCCCCACCCTTCGGAAGTGTACTTGTCAATGATTTGACGAATTGCGTGTCGGGGAATTTGCATATAATAAAGGCCAAATTTAAATGAAGGTGTGTTCCAGAGCTAATAAGTGTTCCAGAGCTAATAAGTGTTCCAGTGCTATTATAAGTGTGCCAATATCATTGAATTGTGAATCAGCTCGAAAATAAAAGAAAAAACAAGTGCTATCAAGATCATTGTGGTTTTAATAAGAGGAATCCCTGCAAGTGCGACCTCTGGTCTAGAAACGCCAAGCGGAATACGTCGTGTGATATAGTGGCAGCCTGTTCCACATCCCGCCAGCCCGGCTCATCGAACCAAACATCGTCAGCCAGCCAAAACTACAGTCCACTCGCTCGCTAGTCAACCACAATAAGAGCGATACAGTCCATCTTCCCCCATATCACAACAAAGCCGACTAAAGCAGAATTATGCGCAATATTAGGTACCTTGATATGAATTTCTGGCATTAAATTTAAAATCAGATTTTAAGACTAACTCCGTTAGGTTAGGGGAATGCGTAATTCGGAATTATATAAAGCCATTGTTACATCGTGATAGCAAGTCGTCATAATCATAACGATGATTACGTGCACATGTTGGATTTTCGAAACAATATCCATATCCATACTAATATTATAAATGCGAGTCTGTCTGTCTGTCTATCACCTCTTCACGGCTAAACTGCTGGACCGATTGTGATGAAATTTTATAGGGATTTAGTTAAGGACCTGAGGTCAAACAAAGGCTACTTTTGGGCGCGATATAACCGAGTCCCATGCACGCGGGGCGAAGCCGCGGGGAACAGCTAGTTATTTATAGACGGATAAGTACCAATACTTAGTGACATAAACCTACAGCGTTAATTATTTATTGTCTACTTCTGTAAAATTGAATTGTATAATATTTTTTTAGTAAAACATTATGTACCTACTCGTAAATGGCGGATTTAAAGTCTGTGGTAAAACCAAATTAAAATTAGAATGGATTGGAGTTTATTTATTATTGGGTTTGTTTTGGATGGTTCATAACCCGTTGGTGAGCCAAATAAAAAAATAAAGTCAATAACACGTAATGATATACCTAAGTAATAATATAAATCACGCTGTTATATCTCAAAATATATATAAATAAAAGTTTTGGGAAAAGTGTGAGGGAATCTAAGAAGATCGATAAATGAAAGTAGGAGAATGCCTTTGCTAATGCTGAAATCATTAATGTGCGCGTCATTTTGGTGGTTTTTCAGACAAAGGTTATCGTCATTAGCAGAGTTTATCGACACAAACAGAGTCCATTGCTCAGGCAGGACTACGAACGATTAAATTTTACAATCGCATTGTTAATATGTATTGTCAATTCACTTTAGGTCTGTGACATCTACTCGTCATAAGTGCGTTTAAATAGAAAACATGTTATTCATTCAAGAAAACAATAAGAGAAAAGTCGCGAGTCGGCACGGACTCTTCACCCATCGAGTCTGAACTGACTCATCGACGTCCAACGCCCAGCATAGGCAGTGTCCCAAGCCCACACCCGAAAGTCAATATTTTATACGATATAGGTAGTGTGCTATAAACAACTGACAAGGCTACAGCACAGACAGACAGGCTATTTTTTCGCATGACTAGAGCATTTCTGTTTTATATGACATTTTTATATATATAATATATACTAGCTGTTCCCCGCGGCTCCGCCCCGCGTGGGACTCGGTTATATCGCGTCCAAAAGTAGCCTATGTTTGACCTCAGGTCGTTAACTACATCCCTACCAAATTTCATCACAATCGATCCAGCAGTTTAGCCGTGAAGAGGTGACAGACAGACAGACAGACAGACTTTCGCATTTATAATATTAGTATGGATATGGAAGTATGGAAGTATGGATATACAACATTAAGGCGTTGTTGGCCCCAATGCATTGCGATTAGCCAGATTTTGTTCGCCAAGCCTTAGTTAGATAGCGCCACATAGAAAACATATGACACATAATCGATAAATCTAATAATGTTATATTTTCAGACGATACCTCGGTGAACACTAGCGCCACCGTCATTTAAAAATAATTATTCACTGAAAACACAAGTTATCATACATAATACATAACACGGATTTTTGATAACTTGTGTTTTCAGTGAATAATGATTTTTAAATAATGGTGGCGCTAGTGTTCACCGAGGATTTCAATTACTTTTGCATTTACTTATCTGCAATTTGAAAATAAATAACGCAATGATAAATCATCCTCGTATTTCTAAGAAAAACACTCGATGGAATGTTCAGGAAAATCACGTCCGTTATTTTTTCCGAGAAACTAACCAGCACTTTTGTTGAAATATTTGTAGAAATTCATACCTATAAGTAAGTAATTAAAATTGTGAATACTTATCAACATAATATGTTCATGCATTTGATTGAGCGTATCCATGTTACCTAATAATAATATAAATGCGAGGCTTTTGGTGTCTGCTACACCTAAAGTGAACTGACACAATTTTGTTAATTGTTAAAATGTAATGATTTCTTATGTTTTCGCGATTGTTACACATTAAATTAAACTATTTTATACGGTTAAAATAGTTTAATTTAATGTTAAAATGTAATAAAGAGATAAATGGCCAATGGTGTAGGATACAAGATTAGCGCGTTTCAAAGCAGTCTCACGCGGGCATAGGCGCAGGCAATAGCTATAGAAGTCGAACCAGTTTCACCGGTGTCCTTAACTTGGCGAACTTTTTATATACTTCCACGACTCAGTAAGGTGATGGCGGAAGCTGCATAGGAAGGCACAAGAGGCTTACCTCCGCCTGCCCTTGACGACCTCACAAGCCAAGCCAACCCCACTTGTATCGTAATCTGCTCGCCGACTCGTGAAGGCTACTTCATTTTCTCAACTAGCTGTATCTCGCATCAAATGTTTTGTAATGTATACGAGCGCTGGCCTACTCCAATTCGTTTGACCCACATACTACTGTATTATGATAAATAACTCGCTTTGTTAATATAACTTCCAGGATGCGGTACGGTAATTACTCTTCAGGTATAAAAATAATGGCTTCAGTAACGCTTTCTCACGATTTGACTAACGTAACCATTCTGCAGAATGTAACGGCACTGTTATTGCGTTGCATTTGCGATAACTCTGATGAGGAAATCAAACAGCTTGTTTTGTTTCAAGATAGAATTAATTATCCTTAATTGTTCGAATGAAATTAAAAATACCTAGTTTATCTTCGAATGGTTCGTAAATCAACTTATTTATTGCGATACTTACGATACAAAAATATAGACCAAATCTGGGTGCCCAAATTTGATAAATTTGCAAAAAACTTCATACACATATTGAACAAATATATATGTAGGTAGATACTTTTTATGTGTTTGACGTCAGCTATTACTTATTAGAATATATATTTGGGCCATCAATTCACTGCAACAGTTCGTCCCACATTCAAAATCTTATCTTCACGACTACATAATGTTTTTATTAACTTGGTAATAGTTATTCCATTTCGTCGTTTAATACCACATACAAAAAATACCCGCTATGAAATTTCTGGTATTTTGCGTTAGTAAAAAAAATACTTCATAAACTGTATCTTCCTTCCCGTAACAATTCTTATTATAAAATAATGTTTAATATTAATCAGCAAATAATCCAAAAAAACGATCAATATATTTGATTTATTCATTAAAACACAAATAACATGAAAACACAAGGTTCAGAATTGACAATGTATACAATGCACGCAGTGAAAGTAAGTGCCTCTAACGGTCCTGGCTCCTGGCTGTGTCAGCTTGGCGGACGTGTAAGTCAAACAAGTCAAACTTGTTAGGAGTTCTTCGTTAATAAGTATGTTCTTTAAGTTAGAGAACAGGATCATGGTGATCATTGTTATACCGGAGTACCTAATTTCTTTAATTTTCTATAAGCCGCATTGTTATTAGAGATTATTGCGTAAGATTTAATTTATTTAAGTTATATCTACTTGGAAAGAAAGTCCAAACTTTCTTTGTTTAATTGTTAAAAGCTAAAAACAACTTTAATTTGGAGCTAGAACAATAAAAAGAATAATTGTGAATTTAATATATTATAATAACAAATTAATAAAATGCGGGGGCTTATATTCCAAATAGTCACGGTGATAGCGCAAACATAAGGCAGAAGCACCTCGCAGATATAGCTAAAGGAGCGACGCCCTTGGCTAAAAATATGACACCGGTTCAGTGCGCGCTTCCTCACAAAGAAAATGCGTCGGTGACCCTAAATCGGGAAATACTTCGAAAACACTGTTTACTTTGTTAAAGATGAATCCAGAAAATGTTCTTTGAAGATTATGTATGAGTTCGGGGGCAAGGTCATGAACGATTTAAAAAGATAGAGTGACGGATTCTGTGATTCCGAAATAAACTGGACAATATTTTAAGCATTTTGTTTTTCATTGTAGCTCTGGTAAAGACATGAGACGCAACGTAGCTGAAAATAAATGTTTCAGGTTACGACACGGTGTCAAGCAAGACATCGATTGTTCTGATTGAAATGCCTGCTCGCCGTTCGACCTAGATTGTTTGTCTATTATCTATTACAGATACTTATATGTTACAAGCGAAACATTTTTGTGTGACTGTGAGCTGAAAATATACTTTGGCTTTAGACTTTTTGTAAATTTCAGAGAAGGGATCGTTTTTGTCGAGAATAGTGCGATTCGCTTGTTGAGGACCTTGGATTGGCGAGGCGACGACGACGGGTTGAAGGCCCGCTGACGCACTCAGCTACGGAAGCGCCCCCGCCTTATTAGCAACTAGTGGGTATGGTAATCTCCTCGCTTTGTGAGACACTAACACCCATATTCTCAAACGTTTCCTCAAACTCCACTCATCCTCACTCGACCTCAATGGTATTCATAGTTGACACTAGCTTCCTCACCTTAAGGAAATTACTCAAAGGAGGTGAGGAACGAACTGTCAAAATATAAGGTTGGTCGAGAGAAGCCTCGAACGTTTCGTTCAACGAAAAGTAGGTGCTTTTATTGAGGACCAGATTTAAAAAAACTTGTACCTACTATAATAAGTTCTTTGTGTATTTTGCTGTTTTATAATAAATCTATGCCAGTAAGCTAAAATTGAAAGTGAAACTATTGTCAAAAAATCTCTTAACGTTAAAAAGTTAAGCGGTTTACCAACATACAGAAATGAAACGGGACGTCATTCCTTAACTCATCATCACTGGAGTTTCCTCAAGAAAACAATCAAGAATACCATTTTCAAGGAAAGTTGGAGGACTTCCTTGAGGCGTCCTCGAATGAGGTTGAGTGGAGGCGACCTATGAGGAAACGTTTGAGAATATGGGTGTAACTCCAGAACTAACTGCAAAATGTATACTTATTTTAATCAATGCAACTGGCTTTACATCAACCATTGTATGCTGCAAATACGTTAATAAAGTGACCACGTGCCTAGCAAAAAGTTATTACATGACTGAGAATTTGGCACGAATGCCGTTTCGTATAAGATTGGTCTAATGCGTTATTTAAAGAGGCGCGTGTGAAAGTAGCACAAGTTCAGTGCGGCCACTGCGACGCAGGTCGACATCGACAAGATCAGGAATAAGGTTAATTACCCCAAGGCCGAGGGTGTGCCAACAACGAAGAGATTTCCAAGAAGTTTCCAACGAGGAAATCAATTCTTGTTGACGTTGTGCCAAAATGTTCATCGATTTTTTATCCTAATCCTAATCAATATTATAAATGCGAAAGTGAGTTTTGTTTGTTTGTTTCGCTTTCACGGCCTACTAATCTACTGCACAAAACTTCCTGAAATTTCGCATACACATAGATGGAAGTATTGAGAAGTACATAGGATACCTTTCATCACGGGAAAGAGCACTGTTCCCGTGGGAAATTCACGGGGGCGAAAGCTAGTATTGTTATATTACTGTACGTACGTACGTATTAAAATTATTGTTAGACTTTTAAAATTTTATGTTTCATTTCAACGAAGAAAATATAATCCAATGTGAAGAGATTATAAGTTAAAAAATAATATTAAATTTCAACACAACGAATTGAGCCAGATCCGATTTGTAATTTAAGTAACTATAATGCGTCAATGATAAATCGTACCGTATGAGTTTAAAATAAATTAAATATAATGTGTTGTTGGTCGTAGTCATCGATGGCATCATGCAAAGGTCATTCAACTAGCATGTACACTATAATCTTGTCCTGTTAACTTTTTGCAGATGAGCCATCAATTCACATCTAGAGGAACGTATTATAGGTAATGTGTATCAATGAAAACACCTACACACCTATTTATATTGAAAACAATAAAATGTGTCCACAGATAATACACAACGCTATCAATTATTCCTTAGTTAAATACCTATTTATCTACATATTAAACTCCGCCCTCATCCCAGTGTGTATTGAGCCTCTATTGGATTGATGACCTCGCGGTTTCATTTCATCACTTTCCGCGACCGTGTGCTATGGGTGAAGCTCAATCTGTGTGTTTTGTTCACACATACTATATTTAGTTATAGATGTTAGTAAAGTGTTAATACAGTTTCACGCACAGAACAGAGAAATTACTCTTTTCGATTCTCTTCAATCCCATGACTCCGTCGTACCTCAAATCAAATTTTCAATACCTTTGTGATTCCCATGACAGAGATCTTCGTTCATCTAATAATCTCCGACTTCGTACGCCGATTTCACGAAGTGGGTTTTATAAAAATTTATTTACCGTTCAAGCTGTAGGTACTACTCTGGAACTCTCTACCAGTTAAGATCCGTAAGGCTCAAACTCGCTTGGCTTTTAAGAATAAAGTGCGTGCACATTTTCTTCAAAGTCTGTCAGATAGTTCATAATTGTATATGTAGTATATGTATTGTCTATTGTCATATTTGATATTATTATGTTTTATTTATAAGTAGTATATTGATAAAGTTCCTGAATATAATATTATTTGGTTGTTTGTTATGCCCCATTATCATAATTAATTCAAAATTTTGCACTACCCCCTACCTTTCTCTGCATCACTCATTTGGTTGACTGGTAGATAAAGTCTCGTTTACAATTAAACAAAACAAAAAGAACAAAATATATTAAAAGTTATAAATATTTTTACCCATTCTCCTTTGATGAATTGATCTTTACCATCTTTACCTTACAAAGTAACTATTCTTGTTGTAATCACAGATCACAGATAAAATATATTTTCTACTAGCTGTGCCCGCCACTTCGTTCGCGTGGAGTTAGATATATGAAAAAGATATTATGTATGGTTGTCTATACATAATATCTTTTCGTTATTTGCAAAAAAATTCTTAAGTAAATGTAACAATACGATGTTCAATCTACTTCACAAAAGGAGGAGACTCACGATTCGTACCTACTCTTTTTTTGTTTTATTTCGGGTTTTTTTAATTTTCCTATGGCAACCTAAGAATCTTCCGGGATAAAATGTACCTAAGATGTTAATCCGGTACCTACATACAAAATTTCAAGTCAATCGGCTCAGTATTTTATAGATAAGCGTGATTATACATAGGTACAGACAGACAGACAAAAAATTAAAAAAAAAAATATTTCTCCTATTCATTTTAAGTGTCCCTCTATCTAGACACGCGGCAGCGTGTCAAGCCAAGTTCAAGCAAAGGAACTGGCTAGCCAGCGCCGAGTGTAATATTACACGAACCACTTGGTGCCACTTTTGACCCTTCTATAACTCGAAACCTCTTTAATGTAATCACATAAAACTACGTGTGTTTAATAAGATCCATCAGGAAATGTAGAAGCCCAAATTTCATGAAGCTAGCTCAAACGGTTATAAAGATATGAAGGTCAAAAAGTTGTAAATTTTAGCACTGACTGACTGACTTATAGTACCTAAACCTAACCTACTTCCAGATGACCTAGAAGGATGAAATTTGAAATCCAGCTCGGAAATTGTGTGTAAGCGTAGGAAAAAATCAAAAAATAAAAAAAAGTCAAAAAATAAGTGGTGTCCCCATACAAAAAACTTGTAATACCTACGCGCTAAACAACCGGCCAACAACGGCAACAACGGCAACAACGGCGTCAGCGGCGCGCGGCAGCACACCAGCCAATCAGCGTCACGCTCTGACTTATGGTACAAAATTATAAGCGGTAGCGATTTGCTTAAAATTTAGCGGGTCGGTTGGTTTATACCTGCATAGTAGTTATCTTATAGTCCACGGCTCACTAAATTAACAAAGATCAGTGCCCAAGGTTCGTTTCTCTGATTTCTTTTGAAAATTAGAAATAATATTTTAAGGTATAAATTTGTTAGTTCGAACTCTTTGTACCCTAAAAGAAACTCCAATGTGTATGTATACCAAGGTCAAGGCAATAGCGAAGTCTTATTGGTACCGATATATGTATGTATTGACTAGTCTAAGAATGCTGCTTGAACTCGCTCGCGCCTTGCACTTGTGCGCGGCTCACAGCGCTATACGACTTAAAATGCGAACGAACCAAAGTATGCTCTTAGCGGCGCTCATTCGCACCAGCGTCCTCGTTATGCCCGGTTGTTTAGCGGAAACCCACCTATTAGATTGCGTTTAATGCTGCGTCGTTCGACTAAATTTATTTGAGTTATAGCTGGAATAGTCCAGATATAAATTATTCCTTTTTAGTATTGTACTTTAACGGCATTTGTGAGTTATTTAATATTACGTAAATAGTTTCTTTCAAAACCTCATTTGTTTGTAGCTCTTTTAGGTTAATTTGTCATTTGTTTATTAGGTAGGACCGTAGGAGTAAGATTCACGTGTAATTGAAATAGCATAAAAAAGAAAACCACGCAGCGGAAACGCAAAAAAAAACATTAAATAGGAATACTTGCCTAGTTTTCTTCACAAAAAGTAATGATATCCCACCAAAAACATAAATGTAAAAAACGAGAGCCAAGTTCAATACAAAAATTATGCTTGGCGGTGAGCTTCGCCGCAAAAAGAATGGCGATCTAAATGAGTGCCAAGTTCTATGCAAAATCGAAATATGTTTTTATAGGAACAAAATAACATTATGAACAAGTATTAAACTCTATTTCTTTGCTTTATTAGATACCTATAACAATTGCTGTTATTTAAAAATGTGAGATCTTGAAGTAGGTCAGATTTGACTTGGCCAGTTTTCATTACATAAGTCATTTTATAAAGTTATTCAACATTTTAATTGTGTTAAAAACTGGCCAAGTCAAATCTAACCTACTTCAAGATCTCACATTTTTAAATAACAGCAATTGTTATAGGTATCTAATAAAGCAAAGAAATAGAGTTTAATACTTGTTCATAATGTTATTTTGTTCCTATAAAAACATATTTCGATTTTGCATAGAACTTGGCACTCATTTAGATCGCCATTCTTTTTGCGGCGAAGCTCACCGCCAAGCATAATTTTTGTATTGAACTTGGCTCTCGTTTTTTACATTTATGTTTTTGGTGGGATCCATTTCAGTCAAAAATACTAAATGTACAGACAAAATATTTTTACAGTTTTATTATATATGTACAAATGGACCCAAAAGTTTAAGGTGATACCTCGGTCATTTAAAAATCATTACTCACTGAAAACACAAGCTATCTAAAATCCCTCTGCTGTAATTAAGGTTCTGGACCTAAGGTTAATTTTAAACATATTAAATTATTAAACTATAATTCCCTATAGTTACAAATTGCATTATTGCTTAAAACGGCCACTTTTAGCAGTTTTGCAATTTGTATTTTCTTTATTCTGGTCCTTTGCAAAGAGTATGTAATCACTACGTGTCCTTTGATGCTGCACGTCTGATTATTATTTGTATTATTATCCTGATGCTCCTTGGATAATTAGACAAACTTATAAAACTTTTGTTTTTGGTCCTTGATAAGAGTGCCAAATTCAAAATTAATCTGACGTATGGACTGGTAAAAAAGCGTTCGAAGATTCCGTTTCAAACATACATGCAAGGGAAACTGATAATTAAGCGTGTTAAAAATAATTTTACCATTTAGCTTAAGGCGCTGTACATCAGAGGAATATCGTAAAACGTCAATTTTTTTCGTCACATAGATTATTTTTCATGGAATACTAGAATGAAAAAAATATAAATCCATACTAATATTATAAATGCGAAGTCTGTCTGTCTGTCACCTCTTCACGGCTAAACTGCTGGACCGATTGTGATGAAATTTGGTAGGGATGGAGTTAAAGACCTGAGGTCAAACATAGGCTACTTTTGGGCGCGATATAACCGAGTCCCACGCGGGGCGAAGCCGCGGGGAACAGCTAGTACTTATATAAAATGAATGAATATACATTCCTACATCAACAAATTTGAGAAAAATATTTAAATTATAGCAAAATAAAGTAGCAAAAAGCTATATCCAGAAAAAGTTAAACGCAGCATCGGGCACCCACCGACCAGATGGTCAGATGACCTGAAGAAGGTCGCAGGCAAGCGGTGGATGCAGGCCGCTTCCAATAGGTCATTTTGGAAATCTTTGGGAGAGGCCTATGTCCAGCAGTGAAACGATGATAAGAAAAAGTTTTGTCGCGAATTATGTACCTACTTGATATTCAGTACCAACTTTTTTACGCCTATAAAAAGTATAACATAATGAGCAAGAGGGATACCCAAAAAATTTCTTACAATATTTGGTTATAATTATTGAATTATTAAATTAAAACTGAAAAATAATAGGTAACTGAAATAGGGTAATATTTGACTGTTTTTGAAAACCTATCTACATTGTTCATTATGTTGCCACAAAGCTAACAATATTTATATTTTTAAATTTTTTTTCAGTATTTTAATTTATAAATATAAATAAATATAAAATCGATAGAAAAGTTCAAAATAATCATTTTAGCGCATACTCATTACGTTGCAATGAGAACCCCGTGACGTAATATAGTTAGTTATTTTTTTTAATTGCGGGCTTGGCTTCCAGCTTTCGCGAAGACGATGACAGTCGTCTTTAAAGCTGTTCCGTTATATATGCACATTAAAAACATATTCTTGTTTTCACAACGAGATTTTCAAAAAATATTACAATCAATGTATGTAATTAAAATGTTATTATGAGTGACAAAATTAAATAAAATAACAATGTAAGCTGCTAATGGCAATGGTGTAATGGTTTTTGACTAATTATTTACAATTTTTCTTTAATAACGGTCTGACTTTTATAGAGTGAACCGGAATATTTTACAAATGTCATCTATCTTTTCTCTTGTGCTTGTGGAGTAGGTTAGGTATTATGTTTACTTTTTCCTACAACAAAACATTGTATACCTATCATAGCTAGTATTTTACGCCCATTTATAGTTAAAACTAGCTGTTCCCCGCGGCTTCGCCCCGCGTGGGACTCGGTTATATCGCGCCCAAAAGTAGCCTATGTTTGACCTCAGGTCGTTAACTACATCCCTACTAAATTTCATCACAATCAGACCAGCAGTTTAGCCGTGAAGAGTGACAGACAGACAGACAGACAGACAGACAGACAGACAGACAGACAGACTTTCGCATTTATAATATTAGTATGGATAGATAAAGGACTAAATAAAAAAACATTACTCATTTCCTTTAGACATAACCATTATAATGTTTCCTGTATTATTGATTGTGTGGAAATTGAAATACAAAAGCCCTCCAAAGCCCTAAATCAGGCATTGACTTGGTCTGACTCTAAAAAAAGCCAATATTGCAAAATATTTAATATCATGCACACCAAATGGCCTAATTAATTATATTTCGCCTGGTTTTGGTGGCAGAGCTAGTGATATCACCATAATAAATAATTGTAATTTTTTAAATGGGCTAGAACCCGGTACATGCATTTTAGATGATAGAGGCTTTAAACATGTCGACCAGCTACTATCTGATAAAGGTATAAAGCTGTTAAGGCCCCCCCCTAGTGTAGCTTCAGGTACTACACTCTCAAAAATAGAAGTCCGTCAGACTAAAATTATAGCCAGTCTGCGCTTTCATATTGAGAGAGTGATAAGACGTGTTAGAGAATTCTATATGTTAAAGGCCCATTCTGTAATTAATTCAAATACTTTGCGGGTCCTAGACGATATCATTGTTATAGCTTGTGCCCTTGTAAACATACAAATTTTTATATGTATGTAAGTAGCCGGAAGTATAAGAATAATTAATAAAAAATAATATATTTACAAAATGATTTTTACACTGTCAAATATTGCATGGAATGAAAAATAAACCGGGATTGCCACTTTCAACCTTATTACATTACGAGACATACTATATCAAACTTCACCCCCTCAAATAGCGAAAGGTTGAGGGATCATCGGACAGCGCCTTAATAGAGGTACTAACAGCCGCCCGGGGCTCCCTCCGCTTGTGTTCCATGAGAATTTCGCGAGATCCGTTCTTAGCTGGCTTCTTTTACACTAGAACTTTTTACCTGCCATTTCGGTTTTCCGTTGATCTGCGATGATCTGGTGAATCATAACGATCACTACAGAAAATACTTAAAATATACTAATCATGTGCTGCACTAAGTAGTATGATAGTAAGATTGGTTGTACTGTGACGATAGTATGAATAATATTGCACCAATTTGTGGGTTAGTAAGTCAATGTTTTTTTACTTGCAGTTGCTTAATTTGTACACAGTTTCTTTGTTTACAATGTATGAATTAATTATGAATTCGTAGATTAAAGTAATTTGAGATCTCTATCCAGTACCACAGAATATAGTACAAGTAATATTAATATAACAGCAGGTATATGAATACCAATACTATTAAAAATATAGAAAAAGATACCCAGTCATGTGCTAGTCAGTCATTCACTAAGGACCAGCAAATAGTTAGGTCAGAACTCTAAAAAGATTAAAGGCATATAAGTATTTTAGATAAGCTGTCGTTTTAATACTTTTATTTTAAGTTTTAGTGCAAATAGCATGTTTAATAATACTATTATTTATAGATCTATAGTGTGTTAATAGCTGACCAATAATTTTCCTATAAGTCACCATAATTTGCAAAAAGCCATCAACACATCTCCATACAATTCAACACACTCTAAAATGACCCATGCTAAGAGACCGATGCCGGTAACTGTATATGCTTATCGCATGATATAGGTAACTCCAAACAACAAACAGTAAAAATTTGAAATTTAATTTTTAGCAAACAGACTAACAACATTTTACTTTTAAATTCATGACGACATACTTGTAAATAGAATGTAAAATGTAGAATTTGGTATACAGGTAGAATTAAAACTTAGGTAAGACTTAATTTATCTCAGAATTCTCGCAGAAGCGAAGCTTGCCCTGGGCAAGGTTTATCGATGGTTGGGCAAACCAACTTTAATGATATTTTCACTGGCACATAGCATTCCAGGGCTGATGTCAGCCTGCTTGATATCACCTGACATTTTGCCAATCTTATAGATGATTGTGGCTTTCAAGCTACATTGGCTTGAAATAAAGTAACAAACAAAATTGCTTACTAGTTAGATGATGACAGGCTAATTTTATATTTTATCTTAAAAATAATTTATTACGGACTAAAATAATAACTCACCTCATATACATTTGGATGCCATACTTTTGTTAAAAACCTAATGGATGGTGGTGAGTATGGATAGTCTGGAGGGAATTTCATATGTGCCTGAAACAAAGGAAAACAAACAAAGTTATTACCTATCAGTATACAGTAAATAAGAACATAATAAATAGATAATACTTTAATCACATACTTTAATATGGGGAAACACAGTGGTATAATGTATTACTTCTCTAACTGCCTTGAATGTCTGTTTAAATAAGCTCTTACATCAGCCTCTCTCTCTTATCTTACCTACCGATTTCCCAGTGGAATCTTCAAGGTAGCTAACTTACATTATACATTTTCCTCTATAAAAACAAATCTGATCAAGCATGTGTTAAATAATCACATCAAGGGTTTTTACTAGCAGGCGTTTTCGTCTTTATACTACTGAGCAGGCAAACAGGACAGGCACAGAATATATCATAGTACTAACATACAAATGGCACACCTGATGGAAAGTGGTTACCATTGCTTATGAATGTCTGCAACACCCGTTTTGTTGATTTGAAGCTGATGACTACATGATGTTAACCATCTCTGCATTCAACTCCCTAGTTGGTTTAGGCCTTTCTGTATAACTCATTAAAGGCTCTGCATGTTTTGATTGTACAGGCCATAGAGAACAACTTTTGTTATAAACACAAAATACCTAGGTGAGGGCAGTTGCCTAGCTTGTGTAGGTCATTTACATTCATTTCTGAAGATTGTGGATGGATGCAGCTGCAGCATTGTGCTACAATTACCCCTAACCCTAATATAATATTTTTTTAATACAAGTTAATTTCTTTAATTAACTTGATTCAATATCTGTTGTCGAGTGCTAATTATTGAACTTACCTTAAAATATCCTCCTTGATAAAGTGTGTCTGGTGGTCCAAAAATCGCCACTTCCCATTCAAACAAATTGTCCTCTCCAAGTAACTTTACCCGAAATCCTTCTACGGGTTCTTCTTGGAGACTTTTGTATTCTAAGGCCAAAGCCCTCAGGGCAGAACTAGTTGGAACCGTATTAGACATTATAAATAACTATTTTCTATACTAAAATCTATCACTGTTTTTACGAGATTCTATTAACATAACACTGCGGAACTCTCCTCGCGGTCCACGTATTCACGAGGCATTTCCACTCGTATCACAAATTCACAATAACAACGAACGACGAATTTAGGTAAACATAACGCTACTATTGCACACCGATTATTTTATGATTCACACACTTCAAACGCCAATACAGAGGAAGTAATAAACGTTGAAAAATGGAAGAATAGTCCAAACTACACGGAGATTACCACTACAATGAGAAAGCAACTGTCCAAACAATCGCGACTCCAAGGAAAACGGCTGGCTGTCGTCGTGACCGTACAGTACCCCAAGCACGAAAATATGTAGGTTTCGTATCGTAAACGTATCGAGTCGTCGATACGTTAACGGACTACGACGACAGTCGGAAGCACGAAGCTCTTTCGAAATAGTATCGAGACCTCGATACGATAACGTTAGTGACGTCACACTAACGTAAATAAGGATGCGCAAAACTGAACGAAAGATCTTAAAATTGAATGAACGTTTCGTTCAAAAACAAGATAGTTAATAAAACTTTGTGTTTTGTGAGGTGTGTTTCTAAACGAACGACGCGTAACACTTGAGATTTTTTGACGCAAAGCTTATACAAGGCCAACTTTGTTGTGAAGTGAGCTTGTATAAGTGATTGTGCGTTAAACAGGAATTTATGAAAGTGGCTTTGAGAGTATTTGTTGCATATTTGGTAAAAAAGAAGTGAATAGTGTCAAACTTTTATTTATTAGGGTTTGTAATAAGACTTTACTTATACTATTCACTTCTTTTTTAACCGACTTCAAAAAAAAAGGAGGAGGTTCTCAATTCGTCGGAATATTTTTTATTTTTATTTGTTATGTATGTTACCGGATTACTTTCCAATTGGTCTTATATTCAGCAGGTCAGGATCTGATGATGGGATCATGGAGAAATCGAGGGAACTCTTCAAGTTTTGTATTGGGCATGGGTATTTATTGATATATTCTAAGTTAGTAAGGTGGAACGAAGGTGAGACGATGCTGAAAAGTTTAACCCACTTTTAAAAATGCAACGTATTTACAACTTTTTGACTGTAATATATCTTGCTCGTTTACTCGAAGACCACTGAATCGATTTGTAAAATTCTTTTTTTATTAATAAGGGTATACTTTCTAGATGGTACCATAGTCATCAGATCAGGATCTGATGATGGAATCATGGCGCTATCGAGGGAACTCTTCAAGTTTTATTGCGATTTAGGTAGTTTTTGATATATTCCATGTCAATAAGGTGAGACGACGCTGATGACGTTTACCCGACTTTCCCAAATGCAGAGTTTACAACTTTTTAATTGTAAGGTATTGCATATTCAAAACTAAAAAATAATTGTTTTTGCCAAAAAAACGAAACTGACTCCAATTCCTGAACTAAAAAGAATGAAATAATTAATACATTGTTGTTTAAATATGCTTCATATCAACCATTTTAATAAATTTGAAGTTGGTGCCAATTTTACGAATTCGTTGACTAGCTGCTGGCTCATTAATTAGCATATTTTATTAAAATAATTGGCACCGACTTCAAATTTATTAAAATGTTTGATATGAAGCATATTTAAACAACAATGTATTAATTATTTCATTCTTTTTAGTTCAGGAATTGGAGTCGGTTTCGATTTTTTGGCAAAAACAATTATCATAAAAAAAAAGAGTTGGACAAAGGTTAGAATAAAATTTATTTTGCTTTAACTAGATTCATTCAAATTATTTTAAAAGGTAGTAACTTAATTATGTTTTTTAAATAACTTACACTACATTTGTTATTTACCTAATACATTTTTAATTTTTATCCTCAACATGCTTACACAAAAGTTAAATTAATTATTCACATAGTGAAGCCTACTAATTATTAGCTGGCTCTACCGCGAATCAAGTCATCCCTAGAACCATGTTCGCGAAATCTTCTGGGAGAAGAAATTGTAGATGCACCTAATGCTGAAGAATGCATCATATCTTCTTCAAGGCCGGGCACCATAAAGTCTAATGCCAGGTTGTTTTAATATCAAGGCCATAATGACAGTAGCACACCTCCCCAAAAGTATTTTCAATTACAACTCTGGCCTTTTCATGGATGGTACTATATTTTGCCTCTGGAGTACCTTCAGCAGCATCCATGGTTGGTGTCATCGTCCAAGGACTCTGTGGATATCCAGAATCACCTGCAAATATATATTTTATATTGATATTTAATTAAGTAATCCAACAAAAATCTACAAATTCTGTAGATACTACGTATTTTACAGTTGTTATACATACATTTTATAATAAATTTGTCGACATTAGTGGCATTTTCTACCTTGAGCTCCTCCGTGCTTCGGAAGGCACGTTAAGCTGGTCCTGGCTGCTGTCGGTAGATGGCAGTTGTTAGGCTATGTCAGATGCCTTTAGGCAGCCTGAAAAATCTGACAGTCCCACAGGAACATGACCCGGGTGTGTTAGTGGCCAAACTAACACACCCGGGTCATGTTCCTGTGGGACTGGTTTCCCTGTATAACTTTTTATACGTTACGGAGGTCAGACGGCAGTCGCTCCATTGTTATAACCACAGTACCGCCAAACCAGGACCATGACTAATAGCGTACCCTGGGTTCTGAAGCGTAAACTGAAGATGCAACCGGGAAACACGCTTGGACGAAGAAAATACCTATCAGCTTGTCTTTTCTCCCAAATGAAAGCGTCATGGGTGGCACCTCCATACTTGGCATTAACATTGACAACAGAAATAAGTAGGTACAGCAATATCTCACCATTTGTACATTCAGTGAGTAGAAATACTTTCTACAGTAAAATAAGTGTTCTAATATGTCTCATTTTGGAGTGAACATGTGAAAATGAGACCCAATGCATCCTAATCCTCCAGGGATGCCAAATTTTGTATAAAATCTGTAAATAAAAGATGTTAGTAATTATTTTATCCGTAGCATAAAATGACAAAGCACACAGCACCTACAAATAAAAAATAATGGGAGTAAATAGTCTTACTATCGATTTATATTCCTACATAGTATGCATTAATAAATCTACCCATCATATTATGTCTACATGAAAATTTGCTTATTTACTACACTTAGGTAATCTATGTTCCAGGCTAATCCTTTAACTTAATCTATGACTTGATTTTTCTTTTAATTCGCGACATAAATTTTAATACAAAAATGCTTTCTTACTTAGACGAAATCTATTTTTAAATTCAGTGACTTTAGGAATTTTATATTACAATTCACCATATATTATTTTTCCTAAGGAGAGCTCTCCTTGAAATTCCTTTGTAGTTATAATAGTAAATTTATCATCTAACTTGTATTCTTTTTATTAAAATATAGTGTTATAAAGTAAATCACTCACCTTGTTTCTCTTCGTACATTTCTACTTTCAACAATCAATCGCGCCGCAAGATAATAGCACAATGCACTATATTGAGGGGTGTTTCTTCTTAATATTAGCATATTGTAACAAAATTTATCAACAAAATCACTCTAATTATAATTTTATGCTCTTAATTAACTCCAACGTAAGTCTTCTCACTGCAAAATTTCAAGTGAATAAACTATCGTGAAACTCGCAAGCCAGCCTTCGACAATTACGATACTATACGTCATTTTATGCCTTCGTGCTAGCTATCTTCATACAAAACGGCTGACGTTACGTCTCGTATTCGATACGATGACGATACGAAACTTACGTGTAAGTGTTCGTGCTCAGAAAATTAGTTCAAATTACGCACACCAGAGGCGCTGTTCAAGTAACCATACAAAATGCTTACGTTAACGATACGAATGTTTTTTCGATAGAAGTTCGTGCTTGGGGTACAGTACAGCTAGCTGCCTGAGTTGCCCGAACGAATATTGTGGAACAGCTGTTTAGTTATTTCCGTGCTTGATTGCGGCGCAGCGCAGCGGGTGACGCACGCACGCGGCCATAGCAGTAGTTATCGACTTTTAGTACTAGTAATGCCATCTATCTGAACGTGGCAAGAACTCCAAAATAATACTTTCTGACCACACCACTTTGTAGTTTCGTACTTTGTACTTTTGTGAATCTATCTCGGAATAGGAAAGCACGTGAAAGTAACTAAATAGTACTCAGCATTGCAGTTAGGTGGCGTCACTTCAAGTGTATGTCTATGGATGTTATCTTTTTTACCTAGATGGCGATAACAGTACTGTTTTCTTAACGTGTTTTATTTATTTTTTATAGGGGGCGCTAGTAGTTCAATAAATGAAAATCCGTGGTGAAAATGAAATGTTCTTTTGTGATTTGTGACTAGAATGCTGAAAAATTCTGTGAATAAAATATTAAATTTTCCTGCGCTATCATGATTTAGCGGTACTTTCCATTCAACTTTTTACTGTCCTAAGTTGTCTGCTCTTGGGGATTCCATCAGCACCATTCAATTTAAGAGACTTCAATTTCCGATACCTAAAGGTTTGCTTCGCTATGACCATTAATATAGCTCAGGGTCACTTTCTAAAGGTAGCTGGGGTTGACTTGAGGTACGAGAAAGACAGACAGCCAGACTATCGCATTTATAATATAGTAGGTACCTACCTAAGTACCTATGGATATGGAATATGGATATGGAAGTATGTACCTATATGGAAGTATAGATGATATTATTTTGTAAATGTCCATCTACATTGAACCAAAACACGATGTGATTATCTTCTTTGGTTTATAAGTTTTTATGGCCACCTTTCAGCTCCTGCCATTAAATCAGCTATACATATATCATTATAATGTATTATCATCGTTTACAAAATTTCAGCACAATCGGTCGAAGATATCTGTTTCAAAATTGAGTTGCAAAATTATAACAAACTAGCTGTTCCCCGCGGTTTCACTCGCCATTAGTGTGTATGTACTGTAGCCTATAACCTTCCCCAAGAATCAGGCTTTCATATACAAAAAGAATTTTGCAAATCCGACCAGTAGTTTTCAAGTTATAAGCGTTAAAACAAACAAACAAACTCTTCAGCTTTATTATATTAGTACCTATAGATAAATAAATAAATAACAAAATCACACTATAAGTTAAAAAAATAATAGCTCTTTAATAGGCAAGAGAGTTCCTGTAGCGAAGCACGGGTAATTTGCTAGTAATCGATAAACTCACAGGATTCAGACAGACGGGAACAGAAGCCCTCTCCTATTACGGTTGGTTCCTCATAGATTCTTTACTTCGGCAAGTGCAGCGATCGATGAACCCAAACTCTGTCGTAAACTCGTGACATCATTACTTATTTGCCTTACGAGGTCAACCCCGAACCATATTAGTGCTTAATCGCTTTGTCGATTTTATAGCAATTGCCATCAGCTCGGCTTGCAAGTGTCATTGATAGAAAAATATTCAAATGAAGCAAACATAGGTATTCGGGCAAGTCTAAAGTCATACAGGTAAGATAATATAATAAACCTAAGATACATAGCTAGCTAAGACACATACTTTATCCACTTCCACAGTTATATCATCTAACAGCATCATCACAATGTTTCTGCTGAACATGGGTCTCCCACAGTTCTCACCGATTGGTCGAAAGCAGCTTGCATTACTTCTGTCTGGTTTTAGGTACCTAATTCTATCATCAGCACTTGTAGTACGAGACTTGTTCGCTTCACCACCCTTTACACATTAATCAATATTAATAGAGATAAACCTACTTTCTATCACAGTATTTGTTACTTTTTTAAGAGTAGAAACTGAAGTAGGTACCTTTGTTACAACCTCTCATCGTGTTCCGGGCTGTATTGCTTCGCACCCTCGGAAGCATTCAGTACAAGCCATTTCTGTTTTAAAAGTTTGACTTCTGTTTTCAAGCAACTTCTTTCACGCCTTTGCATTTAGCAGCAATCTCGCTTTGTACGCAAAAATCGATTGACTAGAAGACTACAAGGTTTAATAACGAAATAAAAAAATAACGATTTATTTTTGACTTCAGACACAGAATCTATAATAGTACTAACGCAGTTCAGATAAAATGTAGTCTCAGCACTCATACTATTTTCCTCGTACGTTATATTATATGGTAGAATGGAGCACTTCTTTATCAGATTTACCTTATCAAAAATTTCAACCATTATCGCTTGTTTAATTGAGTACCTAAAGATTTGTGCGAGATGCACCAGAGACCAGAACCAGTGAACCAGACAATCGAAGGTGGGCGCGTGATTCAGGCTTCGCCCACCCAAGCCTTGTATAGGCTGACAACGGTCTTGTGTGCAACCCACGTTCGCTGCTCCCTCCGATTCCGAATCCACGAGATTGAAGCGTCTTGTTTTGAATAAAACACGAAATAGAGAAAGCAAAAAGATGCCAATTTGATGTAATGAGAATATTTAAGTAACTAAGTAGGTACCTACATAATTCGTCACTAAAGCCTTTCCAATCGTATGTAGGTTATCAGTTTTCATTTCAGTAGACTGTACACTAAATATTGTAGGTCCCTCTCATATATCTACTCGTCTCTTTTAAGGACTGATCTGATGATGAACATTGGTTCTGTCGTGACGTCATCTCCTCCGTCTGCCTTTACCTTATTGAACGTCCGCCGGTATTCAACTTTTCTTCCGTTATCTAGAAGGATTTATCGATAATGTAACTAACTAATAGATAGGTATTTTAAAAGCGTATTCCTAAAAAACATGGTTAAATATTATAGTAGTTATACCTACTAACTTTCAATTTTTTTTCATATTTTCATCAATATAATATCAATTCGATTTCCTCCATGTTTTTGACCACTGCGATCTGGTTAAAGTCGCAGGAATAGGAGCGTACCTCTATCTACCTAAGGTAGGTACGCTGGATGCAGACAGCTTCCAACTGGTCAAAAGGCAGATCTGGGAAGCACAGAAATTATCTGCATAGGTATAATTTACAGTTCTGTGGTGGGGAGAGAAATATCTAGCAGTGGACTTTAGGCAGCTTATTTTATTCATTAAGTAGGTAGGTACAAATCATACAATTAATACATTCTAAATAGGTACTGTGTGGCTACTCATTCTGTAATCTGTAATTTAGGTAGGTAGGTAAAAATTCTTCAGAATCAAATCTATTAGTTTTTAGGTTTAGTTAAGTATTTTCACGGAAGGTTGGTACTTACCCACCAAGTACCAACTAGGCAGTAAGATAAAAAGTGCATAACTAAAAAAATACTTATTCACAGGTAGGTAACTGCAGTGGACCAGTGGATTAGTAAGCATACATAATAATGTAAATGTGTATTCATTCGACAAATATAGAATAAACAGGGACATCTCAATCATAAGACCTTGAGTGCAGTTGATTCATTTATTTGTTTTTTAATGTAGCTGTACCACAGATTACGGAATACCTACTCACTGATGTCTTTAATTTATAAAAAACAATGATGCAACACGAACAAAGAAAATACAGATCGATTAATTTAAGTAAAATTATCGAACAAACATAATTGGGGTCAGAATGTAAAATAATTGTTTTTGCCAAAAAAACGAAACCGACTTCAATTCCTCAACTAAAAAGGATGAAATAATCAATACATTGTTGTTTAAATATGCTTCATAACAACATTTTAATAAATCTGAAGTCGGTGCCGATTCTTTTAATAAAATATGCTAATTAACGAGCCAGTAGCTAGTCAACGAATTCGTAAAATTGGCACCAACTTCAAATTTATTAAATTTTTTGATATGAAGCATATTTGTTGAGAGAAACAGAGAGTTGAGGAATTGAAGTCGGTTTCGTTTGGCAAAAACAATTATTTTTTAGTTTTGAGTACGCAATACCTTATAACTAAAAAGTTGTAAACACTTTGCATTTTGGAAAGTCGGGTAAACGTCATCAGCGTCGTCTCACCTTATTGACATGGAATATATCAAAAACGACCCAAACCGCAATAAAACTTGAAGAGTTCCCTCGATAACTCCATGATTCCATCATCAGATCCTGATCTGATGACTATGGAACCATCTCGAAAGTTTACCCTTTCTAACAAAAAATAATTTTACAAATCGATTTAGTGATCTTCGAGTAATCGAGCAAGATATATTACAATCAAAAAGTTGTAAATACGCTGCATTTTTTAAAGTGGGTTAAATTTTCCAGCATTGTCTTACCTTCAAAATCTCAAATTAAAAAATACCCATGCCCAATACAAAACTTGAAGAGTTCCCTCGATTTCTCCATGATTCCATCATCAGATCCTGAACTGCTGAATATGGGACCAATTGGAAAGTAAACACTCTCGAACAAAAAACAAATTTTTCAAATCGGTCCAGCCGTCTTCGAGTAATCTACCGGATTACTCGAAGACGGCTGGACCTACATAAAAATAAAAAAAAACATACCGACGAATTGAGAACCTCCTCCTTTTTTTGAAGTCGGTTAAAAATAAGTACCTACTTCATGTACATAGAGGGAAATTATTTACATTCAATGTACCTACCTTCCTACCTGAAATTGGCTGAATCGTTTCGATCGAAGGCAGCAAGTCTTGCCATAGTTTTATGCAAATCCAAAGTGCAAATCAGATGATGCCACAGGTAGAAAAACGATTTTATTTAGCTTGCCATGTTTTCCTTTAATTATTATGATTTATTTATTCATGACTACTTGATCATCATCATGGATCTGAATCACGTCCCTACATTTGAGTAGGTACGTGTAGAAGTATAGTAATATTAGTAATAGGTAGTAGTAAATATGTAACACTGATCAGGTTAAAAATGAGGACTCACTCTGGCAGCTATCGAACAAAAGGTAGAATACTTTTATTCACACTGGCTGTTTATACCTTTTTTTTATGAATTTTTTTGTTGTAGATTTCCTTTCAATCACAGACTTAGTTGTTCTATTTTTAAATTCCAATCCCGTCCTAGGGAAGCAAGCAATTAGTACGAGTTATTATTTCGACCCGTGGGAGGAGATGAAGCGTTTTCCACCACAGAACTGGATAATATATACTTACTAGTTGGTTTTCCACCCTATAATCAGATCGGACAAACACTAATTTCCGGGTATGAGGAATGAAAGTAGTTTTCATTCTTTTCCTATTTATAAAAATCAACTGCTGTTCGTTAGTCTCACTAAAATTCGAGAATGGCTCAACCGATTTGTTTATTTTTGGTCTTGAAATATTTGTGGACAGTGCTTTTTCCCGGGATGAAAGGTACCCCCCTTTGTCCTCTTCAATACTTACTCCTAGCTATGTGTATGCGAAACTTCAGGAAGATTGGTTCAGTAGATAGGGCGTGAAGAGGTAACAAACAAACAAATATACAAACTCGCTTTAGCATTTATAATATTAGTTGGGATTGGGAATATTGGGATATTCCTGGTCCGACAAATTCGTAGGTCTGTACTGTACCATAACATACATTTTTATGTCTTGTAATCACATTGATTATTCATTCAGCCTCCTTGAGCATAACAGTTTCGATGTTGGCAGCTTTTACACCATTTTTGGTATGAATGAGCCTGATGCCGAGCCGAGATGTAAGCGCTTACGTGTCGTGAAGGTTGATGGAGGCAGTGGGCGACGCGTCACCACGGTGGCGGCGGCGGCGGCGTCAATGTGTGACGGGGGGCGCCGACGCAAGCGCAGCTCTGCTCAGAATCCGCGAGACTGTGCCAAGCAACGCGCGCGCACGCTCCCGACTCGACACGAACGACTCTCGCGATCATTCCATTACATGGCAATTGTTTGACTATTACTATGTGATAAATTCGCTGTACGACTCTTATTTAAATCCTATTTAATCGTAATTTAAGAATCTCATATTTATTAAGCATTTAGTTCAGTAGGTATTTAATTAGTGTTTCAAAATGACAATAAAAAATAAAAAGACTAAACAATCAAAATCCTCGGAAGTGACATCGAGTAGTGCTTCGACTAGTGTCCAGAAAAGCAGCACTTCCACTTCCGTCCAGCAAAGCAGCAACACCTTGCAGAAGGTCAGTTCTGGAAAGAAGGTGCGCTACATCGAGGTAAAGGTCGAGGAAGATGACCCGCTTATGATTACTGACGTAACCGATCACGCTTCGATAAGTGGCTCTACTATATCAGAACACTATAACAGCCATCCACATTACATTATCACTGAAGCTCCGTCAATGACTGACTTGTCTCAAACACGGTCGCAAGAACACCATATAAGTGATATGTCCCAAGCAACGACCGGTGAGTTTGTTTCGTCTTCTGTTTTGCAAGAATCTTCATCGTCATCGCACCACCAGAGCTCTAAAAGTGAGGAATTTCAGACATCCTCACAATCTATTCATCACTCGGGCTCTAGTCACAGTCAATCGTTTGATAAAACTATGGATTCAACTACCGCTAACAAAACACTTGACACTGCATTTATAGACAAATCAGTTGGAAACATTGCTCATGCAAATACTGGTTTTGTCACAAGGTCTGACAAGGCAAATGCAACGAATGATTTCCTACAATCTGAACGTCAAGACATAACAAGTTCACAGTCAACCCAAAATACAATCGCTAAAACAACAAAAAAATTGATCAACGGTAAAATTGTCAATGTTAAAGATACTAACAAACGCGAGAAAGCAACTTATCGAAATTCTCCCGAACCTTCAAACAGAGTCCAAACTATAAAATCAGATACAGCTAACTTTTATGGAGGCGAAGGAAGTCTTGATAAAAATGTAAAAACTAAAGAATATACTAGCACCTCACAAGCAAGTGAGACTAAGAGCAGTAGTGTTACAAAATCATCTTCATCATCTTATGTTGTTGAAATAGTGGACGGAAAGGAAAGAATAATAGACAGTTCTAAAAGAGAATGGGGAGATGCCCAGGAACAAATTGCTAAGGAATCTTATGCTAGTATTAGTGGAACAGATTTGAAACCTCAATCTGTTCACAATGTACAAAGCCTTGAAATGAAATCTAATTATGATACTGGAAAAGATGGAAAAAATCCAATAAGTCAAATTACAGTCAAAGAAGACTCTAAATTGATCAAAGATGGAAGTAATATCACTAGTCATCAAAGCGTCATTTCGGAAAAGGATAACATCAAGCCTCAACAACTTAGTACTGCTCAAAGTCAAATTACATCTGATGATCAATACTCGAATATTACTTCAAAACATTCTAGCAAAGTGAATCTTCAAAGTAATATAAATACGACTAAAAATGTGTCTTCAGCGAATCTTAAAGATGAAAAAAGTCACAAGTTACAGACAGATATAAAAGAACAACAGTTTAGTTCCAATCAAGACCGATTCAAATCTCAAGAGCAATATTCGACAGTTACTTCAAATGATTTTAGCACTGTGAAAAATACTAAAGATACTGCTAAAATTACATCGAGTACAGAAATTATTGACGACAGAAAACGCAATACGAATAAGACAGATTCATCAAACTTTTATGGATACGATTCCACTATAAAAGATGAACTGAAAAAGGTCGGTGATATTTTACAAGTTGATAATAAAGAAAATGTTAATTTTTCAAGTAAAATATTGAAAAGTAACACCAGCAGCGCCCAACAGGCATCTACTTCATCTTATACTTTCGAAGTAATAGATGGACAACAAAAAATTGTTGATAGTTCTCACAGAGAATGGGGAGATAGTAAAGATCATTCAACTTATGAAAAAAGTCACAACGTAAGTGGCACACATATAAAACCACAACATGAATATTCTCGTCATGTGTTGGATAAAGAATCTCATTATGATACTGGCAAAAATGGCGTACCAACGAGCTCTAGTTTGTTAACTGAAGAATCAGTTTTACTTAAAGATGGCAAAGAAATAGCGTCGACCAGAAATGTTTATGAAGGAGACTTTACAAAGAAAAAGGCCATTACTGAACATGACACATTAAAAGCTAGTATACTCAACAACCGTATTGAAGATATTTCTATCAATAGAACAGATAATTCTACTACGCTAGATTCTAAAACTGACATACAATCAAACACAAAAGATATTAGTGACACGACAAAAACCACGGACTTTATTGAAAAACAAAATTTGGAAAAACAAACCAAGAGCTCGACTACTTCACAGACAAAAGACACATTGACTACTTATGAAAGAAGCACTGGTACGTGGAACGGAAAGTTTACTTACGAAACAGATGAGGGCCGACCTAAAAAACCTAAACAGGTGTCTCCATTTGGAAAACCTGACCAACCCAGACATCATTTGAAACGACAGGATACTGAAGATAACATAATTTTATCATCGCGTGATATCAAGGACTTCACGTCCATAAGTGATTTGCGTAAAATCATAGAGACGTCACAATTCAAAAAAGATGTAAAAGTTAGTGATAAAAATATAGTGATTAATAGAAATATTGATGACCGGGTCCTCAAAGAAATTATTGATACGGTAAAAAAATACCCTTTCAAAAGAATAGAAAAAGTAACTTTTGGGACGAAAGTTAATGAAGACGTTAAAGATCTTTATGAAGGCGTAGATACAGAAGAAACGACTGTTTTGACAACGACTAGTGGAGATGTAACAAAAAAATCATTTGAAATAGAGAAGAACAGAAGTCAAATAGAGGTTACACGTTATATTACCGAAAACGGTATAACTAGAAAGGAAACTACTTACGAAGATGCGAAAGAAGATGAAAAAGTCAAAACTAATGTTTTTGTTGATAAAAGTGCGATGGACTTCAAAAACTCGGTAAGTTTCCACAAAATGTGGTTTCGATTGTAACTATTTAACTTTCTATAATTGAAATTATTAATGAATTCTAAATATTTTAGACCGATGTCCACACAACGAACTATGACGAAACTCGAGAATATGACGTGGTAGACCGTGCTATTACGGACACCACTCGTGAAGATACAACCGTTCGCACCGTCTACGATGAGACTATCATTGATGACAGGAAAACTGTGCGGGATGACAGGACCACCACTAAGGAAACCGTCCTTGTAGATGAGAGAAGACCTAAGCATGGCGGCCCCAAGAAACCAGAAAAGACAGTTATGACAGAACAGTGCATTTGCGAAATCTGTACTTGTGGGTAAGTGAAGCTTTCTAATATAAATTTTTCATTAGAGATCAATAAATTTAACAAACGTAGGTACAATCCTGCGTTTTTGATAACACCTTCACAGAGAGTAAAAATAAATGATATTGATGCTATCGTGCAATATATCGTGACATTTGTTATATGTTCCCGATGGAAACCGTCATTATACGGTTCTGTGGTTTGGTCACATTAAGCAAGTAGTAATTCACGGGTCGTTACTAATGGTCGACCCTTTGTGTAGTATTGACCGCTGTCCATTCGATCTAGTTTTGAATTGATGATGATCAGAATGGAGTTTGTACTCCGATCATTACGTTTAGTTATACATAGTTAGACTATGTATTAGTACTTCAAATAAAACACATAAAGCTATAGTTGTATTGCCTTGTAAATAAGTGCATTTTAATACAAATTTTTATAGTATTGCGATGCGTCAGAAAATAAATCTGAATTAAGGAAAATACGTTCATGCAACGTGATCATCACTTAGATTTGCTAGAAGAATACGCTGACGGTGATGTGTAATCAAAATCAAACGGTAGGATTCTTTTTTTGATTGAATGGACTTACTTTTAATTTGGTCCCATTCAAATTTTATCAAAATTGGTGTAGTTGTTCAGTTTAAAAATCCAAATAACTGGAATACGTGAATGGCCTAAGTAAATGAGCAAATACCATTGCTTCAAAAATGGGGCGCTGCCACTGTTGTCGTTTATATGTAGGTAGTATATGCGAGTACCATGTCAATTAACCCTGCGCACCTAGGTGCTAATGTTTTATAATCTGTCGCAGTTCAACTTTTACTTAGTAAACAAATAGGAGTCGGTTTTTTTTGGGAAACAAGATTATTTGTTTGCAGTTAAGTAGGTACATGTCATTGTAATTTTGTAAACACCATGTCTTATATTTCGGCGTTTGATAAGATTATGATAAAAATATAGGTTAGGTACCTAAGCCATACATTTTACTTCGATTTTGATTTTTACAACATAGTAAAATTACAATAAGCAGATGATAGGATTTTTATCACTTATTTTAATTATCATCGATTGATTAGTACAGAAAAATCTATTGATTTCAAAAGGCCTACCTTCCTCATATACGAGTAGGATTATGAAATAGGTACTAACCTGATTATACTCCTAGTAGGTAGTATAAAGTTAACATGCAGGCGGCCGGTCATAAAATAGTCTTACTTCATGACCCCGAGCTTAAAATGTAACCGAGACAACGCTAAGATGAAGGTGATGATAATGTTGTATTAATTAAACCCGTGTTTTCATACATGATATTTAAAGAGCGGTTTATAAATCTTGTAACAACAAAACCAAACAAAACTCAATAACTCAAAAGTGCGCTTACGCAACACAAATACATATAGCGGTGGCTTGCACGACTTTTTACACGTCACGGCAAAATATTTAATTTTTTCTATTTTTTGTGATGATGTCACTAAACTATATCATGAATTATTCACTATTTGCTCAGTGAGTAATCGAATTGAAAATGAAAAAAAAAAAGAAATTTCCACGACGCGACGCTACACCATATTTACATTGATTAGTGTGTTGGCAATTTTCCCAGTTAGGCAAAGCAAATAAGTAGGTAACATTAGAATCATTTGGTCAATGTTGCGTTGCCGTCTAGTAATTCCTAATGTCATGGTCACATCACATTCTATCGCTCTGTTGTTTTGTTTCATTTCATTCATGTTTATGTTTGAAAATTACAAATTGTTCATATTCTTATATTCATCTTTTTTGATAACTGTTTTTATTTTGTGATGTTAGTTGGTATACGCCTCCATTAACTTCTCAAAGTTGCTCAAATTCATGGTGCCATTGCTAGGCGGGACAGATTTGAAAGGAAATGGGGAGACCTTTTCCCAGCAGTGGGACAAAATATAGGTTAAGAAAAATAAGTTTGTTGGCAATAAACGTCGTTGGTGAAAATTGTAGCATATTTATGTAACTCTTGCTCTAAGATGTAACCTCACAATCCTGCGATTACTAAAGTAGAGATATTAGTCATCCATCTTCCGTAGTTGTTTCGCAAGGGCCTTATTTATAATTTCGAGTTAAGCCGCTCCGCAATCGTGTAGGTGTTTCGAATTAAGTGTCATTTGGCAACGACCCCAATTCAAAACTTGTTTCGATTTGTTAAATGTATCAATAGCTATAACCACAGGCTATAACATTATCAAGATTATTTTTACATCTTGTAGATGTACCTTTAAGAAAAATCTCTTATACTTACTAATTTTACCTACCTAAAAGTCGTATAGAAAAACACAATACAACAGTGAATTGAAGTATGGTTATGGACCTAGAATACTTTAATGAGCAGCATCAGTGTTTGACTTATTGGGATACTTTAAAGGAATAGGGATTTATTTTGAACAATCATCATTATCAACAGTCTCTATCAGTTATTACTTTCTATTTTCTTCCTGCTCAGTTTATCTATCTGAAAATACTGATTTTAAACTTAACATTATTATATCTTAGACAATTATGTAATATTGAACATAAAAGTAAAGTGTTAACCATTACAAGGTCAGGCTCGGAACTCTACCTACTCGAAGCGAGTAACTTTCTTAGTAAAATGCGCGGTTTTTAGTCTTGCATCGAGTTCAGAGCTCTTGAGCTCTCACATATTTGTATTGTTTGGTTTACTTTTACTGTAGACCAACTGTTTAAACGGTAGTAAATTCTAAAATATATCCGTGATGTGCGCTTCAAATGATATAAATTCATGAGCGCGAGCATGAGATGAGATCATCGACCTTACGCCAGTCGAATTTTTAAACAGGTTGGTGCGAAATATGAAATTCTATAATCTGCTGACATTATTATTGCAAGTGTCATATCTATGGTTGTAGGTAGGTAATAAATCACGGCATATCGTGTTGTGTTGTTTGCATTTTATGTAGAGCACGAACTATACTATTATGGAAGTAAGGTTTGATAGCTATAAACTAAACAAGGTAGGGTGCCGTAGGTAGAAAAATACGTACTTACCTATATATCCACTATAGTACTGGGAATCCAGTTGGTACCTGTATCATAGAAAATTTTGCGCGGAACAGAACGAGGAATTTACGTGAGCGAATCGTTTGGTACCGCACTGCACCTGGCACCTGCCTACCATATACCTTCTTATTTATAGTACTTCTGTTTATAAAGTACTGTTAAAGAGGGAAATTGATAGATACGTTCATTAGATAGATCAAATTCCTGAAATTCTATTTAAAATAGTAAAAATTTATAATGTATGTGAAGACATAATATAAAAGTTTAAACTACCTAGATACTATCAACGCGTCTCATCGAGGCTACTGGTGACCCTAAAGCGGGTATTTTCTTTGCTCAGCGTATAAGCCTAGACATTCAGCGGGGAAATGCTAGTATTCTGGGCACACTGCCTGGATGTGGCGCGTTTGAGGAAGTTTTTATATGAAGTTATAAATTAGTATGAAAACAATTCACGGTTTGTAGAATTTTTTTGTTTTCTCTGTTCTTCGAGTATTATTTGAAACAAGGAATGGTTAACAAATTCTTCATTTAGGTACATACTTAATCTACTTTTTGCTGTCGGCCGCTGGAAAATGGGAAGAAATCGGAACTAGTTTCATTTCGCGATAACGTTGGGAAAGCAGTGCTACTTTTCTATTTACTTGCAGTTTAGTATGTCGGCACTTATTTATTGTGAAGATATGTAAAGGTACTTCTCTAGGTACTCTTATTTCACGATCAATTCCATATACCTACTAAGACAGATCTTTCCCTGGTTTCTTAAGATTTTAGGCAAGTATATATGTGTAAGAGCGTGAGACTTCGTATGTGTGACAAATTATTTGCAAGCGAATACCTTAGTTAATTTGTTTGTCTGCTCATAATTACTTTCCAAGTTAATCAAAGCATTCATTGACCATATTGCATTTTGACCTGACCTTCCCCTCTTGAGAACAACATTATTTTTAAAGATATCATAATGTATCAATAGTGAAGATACAATACGCCTGTATTGTATGTTGTCCATCAGTGGACTAATTATGAATGTCAGAGCAGTATAACGTGCTATCTTTAAATTGACAAAACAAAGAAGACAGTTCAATTCGATGCGTCATTCGTACATTCGATTCAAGCGACCTAATTTATCAAAAGGTTAGTAACTACCGATTACACACCACTAAAACCATACTTACAATTTTAATACATCATAAACATTTGAATCTTTTGATTTTGATTATGTGTCTAAAATTTTAAGCAATGGTACCTACTTAGGACTTCTCAATCTCAACACTTAAGCACAAAGTACCTATTTGGAATCGCGCGCGGAAATTCTTTAATCTATGCTTAAGCACGATTTTAATAGGGAAGGATACAAACCTAAAGAGGACTATTAAAAAAAAGTGTATATATCCAGTGAACAAAACTACAATGTAACAAATTAATCCAAAACACCTAGACATTCATGGGATAGAGTAGAGCTGTGTTAGTCATTATTTCACTAATATCCTCATTAATTCTTATTTCTGGTATCTTAACTTTAGAATATACCAAGTAACCTACTCGTATGTAGCTATGTAGGTACGTTAAAAACGGACCATTTGTTTTGCTTATTGATTTTCTGAGTGTTGAATAATAAATACGTCTGTAACAAGAAGGGTCTTGTCTGATCGTAATCGATTACATATTTATTTATAGAATGTCGACCTATATGTACATACATAGCACCAGAATTATAACATGAGTTTTAATTCTGGGGCTATTAAATTATTTTAGCTAACAATAACAATGTATCAGCCAGTTAATATTTATGAATGTTGATTTTTTTCTATTATTTAATTTCTACTTGGAAGGAAGTACCTAAGTAAGTTTTTAGTAATCATATCATATTTTTTTCATTTTAAACCCAGATTTTTCTATAGCTATCTAAATCAGTTTGTACCTAGGTAGTCTAATGACTAACCATAATGTAGCTTAGAAGAGATTCCCATTGCACTAGCGATACAGAATAGATATCGATAATGCTGTCTGTTAGATTTCTTATTGTGTTACGTAGAGATAAAATTTGGTGCACGTATAAATTTTTCTATAATGGTTTGGTTGTAATAGTTACTTAAACCCAGAATCAATAGGCATAGTCTTTTGCTACGTGATCTACCGGTTGAATAGTTCTCAGGCGATTAAAGTCAAGAATTTGTGTGAACGCAGCGCCGTAGCATCATTTAACAACAGATAATAAGGTAGATTGGCGCTTTGTAAAAGTAAAATTATACTTAATCCGAGCATCTGTTAATTCAATGAAAGATATTAATTTTTTAATTTTTAATATTAAAGAATAAAACTATTTTTATTATCTTTGATCTCATAACGTGAGTAGGGTAGGTAGGATTCTTCTATATTCTAAGGTATAGGATAGGAACACAGAACTGCGAATGTGGGTAGGAATATTTGTACATACAAAGAGACACTGTGCAAAATTATTAGTGCGTATTTTTTCTTGTGAAATTGTAGATATGGTTTGTTGACCAAATTTGGTAGCATAAGGACGGCTAAGAACCAATTAAATCCAAAAAAAATTACTGATTTGGTTTCATATTCGAATCGCCTCAAATAAAGTCAAATAATAGATTTTGGTATTTTTAAATGTGCTAAAGATTTTCAAAAATGGTATGGGTGTGATAGTGTCATACCTGTCTATGTTTTGCATAAAAAGAGACTTATGTTAAACTCTATTTTTTGCCAATTTAGCTTTTCATATTGTTTCTCTACCAGCGGCGCCCAAGTTCATTTGTCAATGTTCCATCAATTATGTTGAAACTTAAAAACACATATGGTATACGATCCATGGGTGTATGTGTGCAGCACCGTGACTTTTGTTATGTTTTGCGACATGCCAGCTGTACCAGAAAGGGCTTTGTACCGACGACGCCGCGGCGTTGGCTGTTCACTAGCAGAATTTATTGTGCTACTGCTTGTTACTGTTACATTTTTAAGAATAATGGATACAAGTTGGGAATCCTGATATGAGAGTTTTGCTATTAGTGTTCGGTCTCAGTATATATAATGGTAGTTCAGTCAAAGTTTGGTCGAAAACTTTTTCAAGTAACTCTACAAACTTCACTATTTTTAAATTAAATTCGCAGAGTTATGAAGTTGTAAATCCTCCGTGATTGTAATCAATCATAACATTTCCTGGATACGATTCATTTCAAACGTGCCACGGTATCGAACTTTACACGTTTGAGTTTAACTATTTTATTCTACTATTTATATTTAGGTAGTCGTTTTTAAAGGTTTCATGTTATCAGAACATAATTATATTGTTTTTCATTCTTGCATTTGCGTGAGACTTTATGTTGTGGTCAAAGTATAAATGATTTTTAATGTAGAGCTCTCTTATCCTGGCATTTTCCGGTTGCATCCTCAGCTGATTACGGAGCCCTAGGGCGCGGGCCCGATTTTTTGCTTTTTCTTAATATAAAAAAATTAGACAATATCTATAACGATGTGTAGAACAATTCTCATAAAAGATCTTCTTTTGTTAAAAGCGAATGGCTCTACCATCATCATCATTGAGTATGGCATTCATCCTGAATGGATCAAAATCCTATAGCCATGTTTCTCAACCAACTTGCGGTACCAGGTGCAGGATTGTGTAATTCCACCATGCCACTGGGAAAACGGCGAAGTGGCGAATACTTAGGATAGGGTCTGGCTCTACCAT
Organism: Apomyelois bistriatella; assembly: GCA_947044815.1. NCBI lineage: Eukaryota > Metazoa > Arthropoda > Insecta > Lepidoptera > Pyralidae > Apomyelois > Apomyelois bistriatella. The sequence continues at coordinate 6,295,225 of OX345705.1, forward strand.
AAATTTCGCTGATATGGTAACTGTAGCTCATAGACGCCTGTAGCACCAGGATATCACGTGACCATTGCCTATTTAAGACATCTTATACTCTCATTTAAAAATACTCCATCTTGTATTCTCTACGAAATTATATGGTTTCTTTCTTGTTATATGAGACAAATCTATTGTTTTTAAATAAAATCACAATCACACGAATTGTGAGAGAAAGTAAGACTACTTGTAATGGATTATTAATTTGATCCTGCAAAATTTTAAGTTTAAAAGTATGAATCACAGGAATTAGGTTTCAAAATAGGTGTAAATAATAAGTGTACATCCACACGATGGTCACGCTGATGTCTCCGTCAGAAACGTGACTGATGAGTTCAAGAAGAATGAGGTTATCTTCATCTTCAAGAACCCGCAAATGACTAGATTTGAATACGTTAGCAATATTAAATTTAGTTCAGAGAATTTTTATTTTTCGAGAATTCTACTACTAAAACTAGTAGCTAAGTGCCTCGATCAGTTACTTGCGCGAATATACAGTCAGACGTGAAAATTACTTTTGTTTTAATTTCGCAATTGTAGAAAGCTTATGCCATTTGCAATGAATAGGTCGTATAGAGCTATTAGTAATCGCTATGCAACCTAAGGCTTTGTTACAAGTTTATTCTGCACGTGACTGGACTAGAACTGAATCTCAAACATACAGGGTGTTCCAGTCATTCCAGACACGTCGCTTAGTACTTAAGATTTGACAAGTGACAATGCGATTTTAATTAATAATAAATTGAGGATACTAACAATTTACTTAATAATTGTTTAAAATCAACCGTCTCTATCTAGAGTGTGACGAGTAGTAAGTGGCTTTTCTCGTAAAGATGGTGGATACGTTATAAGCATATTTTGGTATGTATTGTATTCCATTTCTTCTTTTCGTCAACCATAACTATATCTGTTTAGTCCTATGCTTAGGTTGACTTGTAGATAATACCTTATGACGTTATGTCCCCGATTGGTAAACTTTTAATTTCTACAACAAAATTTAAATAAATAAATATTTTATTTAAGCAAGGCTTTATGCAACTGAAAACTTCTCATCTTCGCATCTTCTGCTTCTCTAGAGTCAGCTCAAAGGGTTTAACTCTGCCATTTATATAATTGTTATAAAGTTTAATAAATAAAATAATCCTATATCTAAAGTCACAGAGTCAGACACATTTGATTGCGGTTATTTTTTACAAACTATAATGACCTCTGCTGTCTGGAGAACTATACATAACGCAGCAATAAAAGAGAACGTATTTTCTAACAGGTATTTAGAAATTTGACGATAAACTTCGCAGTACCAGTAATAAAATCTGCACATAATTTACTTTTGCGAACTTTTGAAGGCAGTATAATACACCTACGACTCTTTCTACTAAATATCTATAATAGCCAATGCACGGATATACGAGTAGTTACCTGTCAGATTATAAGTATTCCGTTTGGTCGTTAATAATAAGAAAATATTAAATCTGTCGGGGGTCAGAGCGGATTTTTTTGGGCAACAATTGGACACGATAACAACTACAGTACAGTCGGTCCAATTATTCAAAGAACTTTGTATATATGGTGGTACACGACATTGTATGCAAATTTCTGGGAATGATTAGCGGAACGGACCTTCTCTACTTTGGTTCTATATAAAATAAATGCAGTTTAAATGTTGTAACATTATTTTAGTCTAGAACTACAATTTTATCTTTAAATGGCAGGTTAGATAGCGTTCAGATAATATTTATTTTTGTTTAAATAACCTTGTCTCGCCCAAAAGGAAAATGGAACATTTACTTAGTAAATTTGCACTAATGGTGGCTATAGTTCAGTCAACTCCAGTTTCTGTAATCTAGGCAAGCGACCCACTCTATTCATTCATATTCTATCACTCCCACACACCATTGCAGGCAAAATGTAATTTATTTTCTACCTGATATTTACCTCGTCTTAGCCCTGGCGTCATATTAATTGTAACGGTAATAGTAATAATAAATCCATTATATTGATCCATTGCATAAATAAATAAGACCTATTTACTACTAAATTTCATCCACATAACTACTGAAAAAGCTGAAAAATGAATGTAAGTAAATATATATTCTGATGTGTACCTAAATTTTGCTTATATGATATAGTTAGTAGGTAGTTAGATACCGAGACGAAAATATACCTGTGTGTTGCGATCTAGTTTTCCTACAGGATCATTTTAATGCCTTCAATTTATATTCATCTATATGCAGTTATTTTGAAATTACTGCATATCCTGAATGTCATTATAGCCGGCTAGGTGACTGATAGCATCACATCAACGGACCGTATCAAGTCTTAGAAACCGTTTGGTCGTACATTAGACGCCTACATGTGACCAGTTCCTCAATTGAAAAATATTCTCCGTCTAAATTGACCTTATACCGACCTACGTGCTATAGTTTATGACAAAGATATTTTTTTGTGGTTTTACTGCTTCTAGATAAAGTTTTATAAATTAAATTGTTTTGTTGATTACTAAGTTAACTTTTACTTATTTAGTAACTATCCTGTTGTTTATTACTAGGATATTTAAGCATAATTTCAGCAACACCTAAATATGTATTTGGTTAAACCGCTAGAAGTTCTCCAGTAGGTACATTGCAAAATACATCATTTCAAACAATGATTAAAATAAAAAAAAAACTGGTAGAGACCGCGCGCGATTTCCTAATTTTATGATTTCAGCTATATACTTTGTGAATTTGTTTAGGCGGTCATACACGGGATAGAATCATTAGGTATTACTGTACCATCTTCCTGTGGATTTTGAATTGACAAGATTTTTTCGTTAAAAAAATGAGAGACTTTTTAATAATAATATAAGCTATTGCTCTATTAATGATGTTTTGGTTCAATTTACATTTCATCTATCTTAATAATCAACTCATTATGATCACTAATATTTAAATGAACTTGATCTCACATGCTATCGCGTGAGAGTCAAGTAAAAAGCTGGTATTGTAAACAAAATCGGCTTGCCAATTAGAAAGACGTGACTGTAAGTGGTGCATGCGACCTCAGCTCTTAGCTCTCAGACTATTCGCGGCGATGATATCACCACCAGCCTACGTCCTCGCTCAAACTCGTTTCTTGTTTACTTGCGATGTAACTTAACGTTTTCGAATACAGGACGTTTGCAGACTTACGTCATCTCAACTCTTTGTGATGGTTTTTTGGGATGCCGATTGATTTTTGCGGATAACAGTTTGTTCCTGGGTGAGACAAGCATAGCAAATGCTTCAAATACTTTAAAAAGAAAAGAAAACTGTATCAATATAACCTCTGGTACGAATTATGTTCGCGAATCAGCAATTTATAGAGGTGCAATAGTAATTTATTTTAACATTATTTTTGTAAATGCAAATCTTATCTCATAAACAAAAAAATTGTAATTAGTTTCTTATTAAAATTTAATACATTGACACGTTCTATGCATATAAATACAATCTTAATCTTAATAACTAAAACAATGGAGTTTAGTTTTTTAGATGTAAATTTGATTTCGGATGAATTCAGAATTTTTTATAGTCTCTCGGAAGTTACCAAGGCAACGGCCCCATAATTATTAGCAAAATTTCAAGTGCAAAATAATTTGCCGCTAGCCCCGACTATAAATTCAGTATTTTGGCATAGGCAAAGTCTGGAGGTCGGATTAGATCATTTAGAATGTGATCCAAACAATTGCTTAACTTTTAGATCGCGTGTGGAACTACTAGACAAGCCATATGGTCGCCGACCTTGCCAGCCTCGCCGTCAGAGAGTGGCAAATAGTCAAACAGTTCCTACCACCTACACTCATTATTTCCGATTTTTCATGGCAATTGACCGAAAAATATTCTTTTGTAACCACAGACTTTAGTAAACGAGAGAAATAAGATTATGATACCTAACTATCTTATCACTGTCGTGATAAGAAGTTGCATTATTTTTTGAATCTTTTCCATTGCCACACATTCACATTGCCATTTATCAAAAAATAATAAAGATTATTAGTATGTTAAAATAAAAGAATGCACATATCAACTCGTCCACAGCTTAAAATATCTAAGCTGCTACAATCATAGTAGGTAATTGTATAAATATAAATCATTGCAAAAACGCCTTTGGCCCTATAGGCATATCTTCGTCGCGAAAGTTAGGTAATAAAAGAATATTATTCAATTTTTCTTAAAAAAAATATATGTTACGTAATAAAGCTGCAGTTTCGAAGTTGCTATTGAAAGCCTCGATAAGGCTGTGGCTGGCACTCGTCCGTTTTTGGTAGAGCGCTCGGAACAACTTTCCAAGTCCTGCGAATTGGGGTCGCAAGTTTTTATCAAGAACGTTATATGAAGGCCCAACTGTTTTTAAAAAAACCCTTAGTGAAGAGAAGCATAATATTTTTTCCGGAATATGCTTTCACAATCTTAAGTTAAATATTTTTTTACTGTATGATTTTAATTTTTTTAAATCACATTCTAAATTTTAACATCACATATTGCCATTTTGCATGTCCTTATACTCGTATAGTTATGTGAATATAAATCACAGCATGTAAATCGAATTTCACCTTTCTTCTCAATTCAAATTAAATGTAATCTTTTGAATAAAAATATTAAATTTTCATCTCTAACGACCTTACAATATGGAGTTAATCGCCGTGGCAGGAGTATGGTTAAGCGAGAAATGCAGTTGAGTAATTTTCCCAATATAGAAGCTCCTTCATCTCGTCATTCGATGCTTGCTTACCATGACTCAGTAAAAGAACAGATGTCCATTGAGGAGTCATGTCTCAAAAATGCAGATATTCATTTGTATGCATGATTCCTTATTCTATCTTAAATATACATTTCTGTCAATTTATTTATATAGCTTTAGGTCTTAGAATAGACCACTCCCTTTCTTCCAGTAAATGCCGTAAGAGACGTCTAAGGGACAAACTGGGCTCTCAGTTTATTTGATTTTCCGCTCATGTGTTGTATTCCGTAATCAAGATGACCGGTTATAATATTAATGCCAAATCTTAGTCCTTTTGGAGTGACCCCTGGCTCGAAAACCATACAGGATGCTACCGAGCAAATGCTAAATGGGAGAAACAAATTCTATTTAACGAACACAACTTAACACTTTTGTGCTACATAGAGCCAGCAAGAATTTATGTTGATAGTCCTTAAATAGCAATGTTCACGATCCAACAGTGACTATGCAAACATTTCGTGCTTAATCGTAATTTAGATAGTTGGAACAGTCACGAACGGTGACTGTTTGCACTAATCTTCAAAGAATTTATTTATTTTTTATTTAATATTAGTTCATAGATCACTCTACTATTTCTGCCACCAACAACAGTGCTTGCATTGTTCTGTTTGGTTGGGATAAGGCATTGAAATTACTTGGTATTGCGGTGAAATAATCCTAAACTAGAGTACTTAACTATATAGTATATTCGTACTCTGTGGGTCGCATCAGTTGATGCGATAGTGGTAAAATAAAATTAAAAAATGGGATGAATTTATTTTAACGTCTAGGTATACCATGGTGTTGGGCATAGAAAAAGGGAAATCGCGCGCGGTCTCTACCCAGGCAATTTTTTTAATCTGGTGGTGTGGGTCTTTGGACGGGTCTCTATTCTCAAATCCGTTTGTGAAATAGTAAATCTATTTTTTGTTAGATTCAAGCGTCCTCCTCTGCCAGCTAACCAGTTGTTTATGAAAACCTAAAAAATAAACGGGGCAATAGTACATATACCAGTAAAACTATCTCAGCAGTAAGCAGCGTTCACAAGCTAAAGAGTTATTCATAGTAAGAAGGAACATTTTATATTGGTTCTGTAAAACCTAACGTTTCGTATGGTTTATATACATGTACTTGACCATTTATTTATTTATTTATAACACTGGTTTCTGACTGTTAACTATTTTTTTATAGTCAAACTGTTGTACTAGCGTTGGCTACTAATGTCGTGTGAAATTATACTGGATAATTACGTAGTTGTGAACTTTATCTACATAAATCTGAAAGTTTAATGACAATTGTTTTGTTTCATCTCTTTTGACTAGAAAGTAAACACTCGACAATGACAAAAAAACAACATTTAATGATTTATTTCAAGAATAAATGAATAATTAATATACGTATTAAACTTAACTCTTTCGGCATTGAAATAATAAAAAAAAGTAAGACCGTAATTAAAATAAAGACGGTTTCTAGGTAGAGTCTAATCAAAGCTATTAAGGTTCCAGTGGTATGTAAATGAGTTAGATTCAGTGATTTATAAATAAATATATATAATGACAAATCACACAGATTGAGCTAGCCCCAAAGTAAGTTCGAGACTTGTGTTATGGGATACCAACTCAACGATAACGATTATAAAATATGTAGTTTGTATTTTTTAATTTATTTCATTACATACATTCCTTGTTTTGTTCCTTTACTTTTGCTCTAAGTGTAAAAATATAAAAATGCAAGCATAAGTGGTGCTTTACAGAGAGTTCCTTTATGATGGCAGATCTGAAGTCATATTTATTTGTATTCATCGTGTCAGGGTCTTCGTGGAATTCTCATTGCCACTGATTCATTAAAGTGCTTGTTTATATGATTTCATTTCAGTCCTGTCGTTTTGGGTTTGGTTTGAAAATATTTCTTTATGCAGTAAAGTTTGCGTAAATAAATAGATTACGCTTTTTGTCTTCGATCATTTCTCATTATATGTTTAAATAGGTAGTCTCAATATTTTTATCCTTGTTATTGCGAGAAATATTTTAATTATTAATAAAATTAATTAAATCGTCAATAGATTAGTACTGGTTCAATTAGGCATGAGACACGATAAGAGTAGTTGATCCGACACGCATAGCGACCACTAATCATGCGATCAACTGTAAGCCTCGTTATCTATACAACTACATTGCCTTTTCCCGGGTATTCTGTCCCCCAGTAGTTTTTGAGTTGCCTTGTGTTAGTGGTTCTTATTACCAAAAAAATTAAGACTTAAAAAATGGAATACTGGAGGTTAATAATGACTCTACATTATTTTAAATAAGTTTTGTTTCCTTTTCTTCTATTAAAATTTGTAATTTTTAAACAAAGAATTTCGAATCGGGTGCGAGGCAATTTTTTATTAAATCTATGTTTTTAAAGATTTAACACCAGTCGAATGTAAGTGATTTATATATTTTTATTTTACCTACGCACTGAACATAAAATAAAAACTTTCCTTAGTTGATTTCATATAAGATAAATAAACCCCTTTTGTTAGATAATATACTTTGCAGCTTAGGGGATAGAATCTGACAAATCATCGTTTAAGTAAAGGAAAGTTAAGTTTGCAAACTGTGACAGCGGGCGGCTGGAACCGTATATTACAGGAATCATATAAAGGAGAACTGTTACAGAGACCAGAATTTAATTCGAACGAAGTTTCAATGTTCAATCACATGAAGATACCATCAGCTGTTACAAGACTGTTATCGATCGCAATTAGGAATATCCACGAGCCCAATTCCACGACACGACAGATTTAGGACGTGTTTGGCCTCTATCGCTAGGCGACAGAAAGCAAAGTATCAAGCTATTAAACTTTCATTATCAATTTCTTATGTATGTCGTCTTAGTTCCCTTACCTTTACCCAGATGTTTAGTATGGTTTCGATCAGCTTTAGGTATCCGCTACGACACTCTACAAATATTTTCAGTGCGAATTTTTTACAAAAATTATAATCAAATGTCTGGCGAATGAATATTAATAAATGATAAATCAAAGGTTGATACTTTATGTTATTCAGATCGGAAAACATTTTATGTATGGCTGATAAGGGCTGATTAAATAATTTCATTTATGGTGGGGGATTTACTTAGTTATTTCTGGTTGCGTTTGACAAACGTTGTCGCAGTTGCATCACTTTTCCGCTTTCTTCCTACCCATTGTCGGTCGTAAGAAGCTAGAGTTCTTTTATCCAGTTCTGACTTCTGTTATTCTGTGTTTTTATTTGGTAAATTATGGATTTATAGCCTGAGGAAAGGCTTAGTCAATTAATTTTAAATGTTTACTCAAAATTGCGTCATGAAAGGCGAATCATGAAATAAAGCTAGCAAGCCAACCTCGGTCTACGTCTGTGGGTGGATCTCCTTGTCGGCAGAAAGGGGGTCGTTGCATTCTGTTTCGCCGACGCGTTGACTCACGGCTATATTGGGACTGTATTGCAAATTGCAGCTTACAGCACATTCTTATATGCACTTTGCATCATTTAAATGTATGTGTCATTTAGAACGCCTTCATATTTGTGCGTCTGAAAGCATTAAAATTATTATTCAATTTTATGGTTTAATGTACAGTCGGGGTCAAATAAACCTTACCATCCGGTCATTACGGCCGAGGGGTCAGTATTATCTGCTCCCGACTGTACCTTACAGGCGACAAAATTTGTTTATAAAAATCACTACATAGTCTAAAACAAAGTCACTTTCTCTGTCCCTATGTCCCTTTGTATGCTTAAATTAAATCTTTTAAAACAACGCAACGGATTTTGATGCAGTTTTTTTTGATAGATAGAGTGATTCAAGAAGAAGGTTTTAATGCCCATGCGAAGCCGGGCGGGTCGCTAGTAAAATATATAATAGGTATAATTTTTAAATATTAAGCAGCGATGCATCCTACTTAGTCAAATAATACATGTGGCATTGATAACAAGTACTTCTCCGACATCCAATATGTATTTCCAATCTAATTAAACAAAGGTTACTTTAATGTAGGTACGGTGTTTTTACTTATCATTACTTTTTTAAAATAAAAATGCTGAACAGATCTACTGACTGACTCCAAAATTTATTCGATAAGCAATTTATTATATGGGATGGATAATTAAATCGATAATTGAAGCAGAAATGTATGGATTTCGATCTTTTCGACTGCACGAAGGCAATACGCGTTACCATGGCTACAACTACACTCTACAGTAGGTCAGCCATCATAAACTATTTTTCAATATTGTATGTAAACCGCTCAGACCTTTACTTATATAAATGTTTTACATACCTATTTTTAAGGGTTCCGTAGGTACTTCAAAAGCTAAAACTGAACCCTTATAACGTCACTTTGTTGTCCGTTTGTCAAACTTTTTTTCTGAAAAGTACCTATCTATCAAATAGAAATTCATAACATAGGTATACCTACTGGTAGGTAAATGCTGCAATTTTTCGTAAAATTTGAGATTTTAGATGGTTACCAAAAATCACTTAAATTTATTGTTAAATTTTAATAATGACAGAAAATTAATTTTACAAATAAATATAAGGAAAGCGAAACTTAAAATAAACGTTAAGTCTTTTAGTATTGTGTGGTGGTATGGAACCCTCAGAGCACGAGACCGACTAGCAATAGGTTATTTTTATTTAATTATTTAAAAAAAATCATGCACAATAAATAATAGTCCGCCCTTTACATCATTATCATGAAGGTAAATAAAATAATTAAAGGATTAAAAACAGTGAATATAATGAACTAGCTAATCCCCGCTGTTTCACCCGCCTGTGGCTTGAATACTATATAGCCTATATTATTATTAACCATCCCTAAGAATCCGGATAGGTACCTACTATTTGTAGAAATAATTTTTCGACTGAAATCCTACCGTTCTTAAGTTCTTCAGCTTATATTAGTAACTAGCGACCCACCCGGCTTTGCATGCGCATAAAAACCTTCCTCTTGAATAACTCTATCTATTAAAAAAATCCGCATCAAAATCCGTTGCGAAGTTTTAAAGATTTAAGCATACAAAGGGACATAGGGACAGAGAAAGCGACTTTGTTTTATACTATGTAGTGATGATAGTTAAGATTCAGTAAAATAAGCCCATGACATGCTTATTATCGATTGTTAGAATGCTTTTTAATTGAGAGTAAGTTGTAAAAGTGGAAAGTTCAAGCTGAGAATTGGTGTTAGGTTAGTAGGTCCTAGTTCATACTAGGTATACGTGAATTATCTTCATACATTTAGGTAATGTACCTACGTAGCTCGGCTGAAGTTTCAGGCAACGTAGCGACTGTTTGCGGCAGTGCGCGCCGCGGCCTCACGCCAGCTGGCCGGTCTCTAAAAACATCACTAAAGTTAGCCAGTGTACCAATAAAATAATTAATTCCTACTTTATAAATTAAATGTCATTTAGGTTGAGTGCCATGCGGCTTTTTACTTGACGTAAAATATGTATAAAGAGATCAGGGTGCTTCTGCTCAAGTGTCCACAATGTTCCTAGTAACTTGTTTACGACTTGTATGTATGTGAAATGTCGTGAGCGCGTGTTTTGTATGTAAAGGAACATAGTGTGACGGGCGCGATGGGCGGGTGCGATGGAGCCTCTGATGCTACCGCCTTTGCCGCCTTCGAGACGTTTCCCCTTGTATTTACATCCGTATCGTTTGAAAAGGTGTGATTATAAGCAGTGTGAAATCGTATGTTTGCATGTCATTTATTATAACGAAATCAGATCTTTATATTTTTTTTATTAACACTTTTCTGATTAATTTTAATCAAAATTTCAGGCGTCACCGCTGCCCACACAACGATGTCCCGGAGCCATTGTTCGATGTGGAGCACACTACGAGCGTGGTCTCCGCATACAAACAAGATTACGACGAGAAACACGTGAGCCGCACTACCGCCGTCCACCACGAAGACCATTTACGTCTCGAGGGAGACTTTCAAGAACCACAACGTCCTCACTGGCAACCTGCCGAAAGACCAAAGCCGAAAAAACCCGAGGACAACCTTAAACCTGAAGGTGATTTTGAAAGGAGGCAACCCGATGAGTGGCGGCCGGGTGAGAGGGCTCCCGTAAAGAAACCAGAAGACAACTTGAGACCCGAAGGTGACTTTGAAAAACGACGCCCGGAAGAATGGAAACCAGGTGACAGAGTACCAACTAAACGACCAGAGGACAACTTAAGACCCGAAGGCGACTTTGAGAAGCGACGTCCAGAAGAGTGGCGTCCAGGAGAGAGAGCTCCTGTCAAGCGACCAGAAGATAATCTAAGGCCTGAAGGTGATTTTGAGAAAAGAAAACCTGATGAATGGCGCCCAGGAGATAGAGCCCCTGTACGAAGGCCTGATGACAATTTAAGACCAGAAGGCGAATTTACTACCCCAGAAAAAGAACTATGGAGGCCTGCTGAGAGGCAGAAGCCGAAGAAACCTGATGATAATCTTAAACCTGAAGGTGATTTTGAGAAACGCCAACCTGAAGAATGGCGCCCAGGTGATCGAGCCCCAGTAAAACGTCCGGAAGATAATTTAAAACCAGAAGGTGATTTTGAAAAGAGACACCCCGAGCAATGGCGACCTGGAGACCGGGCACCTGTACGCCGACCTAACGATAATCTAAAGCCAGAGGGTGAATTCACAACTCCAGATAAAGAACTTTGGCGTCCTGCTGAAAGGCCAATAGCTGTGAAACCTGATGACAATCTTAGACCAGAAGGCGACTTTGAAAAACGTCGACCAGAAGAGTGGCGTCCTGGTGACAGAGCTCCTGTTCATAAGCCTGAAGATAATCTAAAACCAGAAGGAGATTTCGAAAAGCGGCGCCCTGAGGAGTGGCGTCCAAGCGATCGACCAAAAGCGATAAAGCCAGAGGATAATTTGAGGCCTGAAGGTGACTTTGAGAAAAGAAAACCTGAAGACTGGCGTCCAGGTGAAAGAGCTCCAGTGCGCCGACCTGAAGATAATCTTAGACCAGAAGGAGACTTTGAAAAGAGAAAACCTGAAGAGTGGAAACCCGGGGACAGGGCACCAGTAAGACGGCCTGAGGATAATTTAAAGCCAGAAGGTGAATTCACAACACCTGAAAAAGATAAATGGAGACCTGCAGAAAGACCCAAACAAAAGAAACCAGAAGACAACCTCAAACCAGAAGGTGAATTTGAACAACCAAAACATGAAAAGTGGCGTCCAGCTGATAGACAAGCGCCAAAGAAGCCACAAGATAATTTAAGACCAGAGGGTGATTTTGAACAACCTAAACAAGAAGAATGGCGTCCCGCTGAACGACCGGTGCAGATAAAACCAAAAGACAATCTAAAACCCGAAGGTGACTTTGAGAGCAGGAAGCCAGAGAAATGGCAACCAGGTGAACGTGAGCCAGTGCGACGTCCTGAGGATAATTTAAAACCCGAAGGTGAATTTACAACACCTGAAAAAGAAAAATGGAGACCTGCTGAACGCCCAAAACAGAAGAAACCTGAGGACAATTTAAAGCCAGAGGGAGAATTTGCTAAGAGAAAACCTGAAGAATTTATTCCCGCTGAAAAAGCAGTAGCTAAAAAACCGGAAGATAATTTACGCCCAGAAGGAGAGTTTACAACTACAAGAACTATAACACAAGACTTTGAAGTTGTAACTGGGGAACGAGCAGAAATCGTACGACGCTTGGATAACATCACTACAGAAGGAGAATTTAGTGGTAAGTTATTAAATAATAATTCTTATAGTTCAAGTTCAATCCTGTGACATATATTGTAGTCAACTAAAATCTAAATATATAAAAGAAAGTCGTGTTAGTTACACATTTTATAACTCAAGAACGGCTGAACGGATTTGACTGAAATTTGAAATGGAGATTGCTTAGACCCAGGAACAACACATAGGCTATACTTTATCCCGGAATTCCGACGGGAACGGAGCCCCGGGCAACAGCTAGTAACTATTAAAAGAAAGTCGGGTTAGTTACACAATTTATAACAAGAACGGCTGAAAGGATTTGGCTGAAATTTGAAATGGAGATTGCTTAGACCTTGGAACAACGCATAGGCTATATTTTATCCCGGAATTCCCACGGGAGCGAAGCCCCGGGCAACAGCTAGTTTGTTATAAATATTATATTGTACGGTTTGAAGGGTAAAAGAGATAGTGAAATTACATATTTATACTAGATATTCTGGTATTATATTTATACCAGAGATTTGAGATCTTAGCTTTATACCTTTTTATCAGATAGTAAAGTAATTATTTCCTGGATTTTGGGTCGATTAGTATGTGACTCAAATATTTATTCGCAATATTTCGCCTTGCAGTTATTGGATAATGAAATTAGTTTGTAGAGCTAAATTGTCACCTTAATGTTAGAAACCTGTTGATTAATACAAAAACAGCATATAATTATTTTACAACACACACTTTACAATTAGCTTTTGCAGATTGTACATTTGTTGGATGATTCATATTTCGTGTTTCGCCGTGCAAAAGGAAAAATGGCCAGTTTATTATACTGTATTGCTTGTGATTGTACAATACGAATAACAAAAACAACACGTACAATAGTCCTATACAAATATAATAAACCTACAAATAAAATATTGGTTTTAATTTTCAGATACAACAACGTCACGTTCTGAGTATACTATCAAACCAGCAGAACGGCCTAAAGCAGTTCGACGAAATACATGGACTAAGATCGAAGGTGACATGATAACCGAGACGACAAATAAATCTGAATTTATTGATTACACAGACATTGTTGAAAGAACGACATTGGTTACTAAGAGAACAGATAATATTATTCATGAGGGTGAAATAGAGTTTGTTACATCAAATCAAAAAGATTTTACCGAAAAGGTTGCACCGTTAGAACGTCCTCAAAGACGTCGCACATGGACAAAAGAAGATTTTGAAAAATTTTATTCTACAGAAGATCTTCAGAAAGTTACGACATCACAAGAAGAATATAGAACGTATGAAGAAACTGACATAAGGCAACAACAAATTATTAGAAAGGATAATTTACATATGGAAGGTACATTTGAGAGCCATACCGTCTCACATGATGCATTTCAGCCTAAACTTTCTGAAAGACCGAAGCAAAAGAAACCTATTGACAATCTTAAGCCAGAAGGAGAATTTGAGCAACCAAAAGTTGACGAGTGGCGTCCTGCTGAGCGACAAACGCCCAAAAAGCCACAAGATAATTTGAGACCAGAGGGCGATTTTGAACAGCCTAAACACGAAGAATGGCGCCCTGCTGAAAGGCCGGTGCAAAAGAAACCAAAAGATAATTTGAAACCGGAAGGTGAATTTGAACAACCCAAACACGAGGAATGGCGGCCAGCCGAAAGACAAACACCAAGTAAACCAAAAGATAACCTTAAACCTGAAGGAGAATTTGAGCAACCAAAAGTTGACAAGTGGCGCCCTGCTGAGCGACAAACGCCCAAAAGGCCACAAGATAATTTGAGACCAGAAGGTGAATTTGAATCTCCAAAACCGGAAAAATGGCGTCCTGCCGAGCGCCCAGTTCAAAAGAAACCACAAGATAATCTTAAACCTGAAGGTGAATTTGAACAGCCTAAACAAGAAGAATGGCGTCCTGCTGAACGACCAGAGCAGAAGAAACCAAAAGATAACTTGAAACCTGAAGGTGAATTCGAACAACCCAAATACGAAGAATGGCGGCCAGCTGAAAGACAAACACCTAGTAAACCTAAAGATAACCTTAAACCTGAAGGAGAATTCGAGCAACCAAAAGTTGACGAGTGGCGTCCTGCTGAGCGACAAACGCCCAAAAAGCCACAAGATAATTTGAGACCAGAGGGCGATTTTGAACAGCCTAAACACGAAGAATGGCGCCCTGCTGAAAGGCCGGTGCAAAAGAAACCAAAAGATAATTTAAAACCGGAAGGTGAATTTGAACAACCCAAACACGAGGAATGGCGGCCAGCCGAAAGACAAACACCAAGTAAACCAAAAGATAACCTTAAACCTGAAGGAGAATTTGAGCAACCAAAGGTTGATAAGTGGCGCCCTGCTGAGCGACAAATGCCCAAAAGGCCACAGGATAATTTGAGACCAGAAGGTGAATTTGAATCTCCAAAACCGGAAAAATGGCGTCCTGCCGAGCGCCCAGTTCAAAAGAAACCACAAGATAATCTTAAACCTGAAGGTGAATTTGAACAGCCTAAACACGAAGAATGGCGCCCTGCTGAAAGGCCGGTGCAAAAGAAACCAAAAGACAACTTAAAACCTGAAGGTGAATTTGAACAACCCAAATACGAGGAATGGCGGCCAGCTGAAAGACAAACACCTAGTAAACCTAAAGATAACCTTAAACCTGAAGGAGAATTTGAGCAACCAAAAGTTGACGAGTGGCGTCCTGCTGAGCGACAAACGCCCAAAAAGCCACTAGATAATTTGCGACCAGAAGGCGATTTTGAACAGCCTAAACACGAAGAATGGCACCCTGCTGAAAGGCCGGTGCAAAAGAAACCACAAGATAATCTTAAACCTGAAGGTGAATTTGAACAACCAAAGCATCAAGAATGGCGTCCAGCAGAACGGCCTGAGGCTATGAGGCCTAAAGATAACCTTAAACCAGAAGGTGAGTTTGAAAAACCAAAACACGATGAGTGGCAACCTGCTGAACGCCAAACGCCAAAAAAGCCGCAGGATAATTTAAGGCCTGAAGGTGAGTTTGAACAACCGAAACACGAGGAATGGCGCCCTGCTGAAAGACCAGTACAGAAAAGACCACAAGATAATCTTAAGCCTGAAGGTGACTTTGCACAGCCAAAATATGACGAGTGGCGCCCAGCTGAGAGACAAACGCCGAGAAAGCCTAAAGATAACTTGAAACCTGAGGGTGAATTTGAACAACCAAAACACGATGAATGGCGTCCCGCTGAACGACCTGAGGTAAAGAAACCTAAAGATAATCTCAAGCCTGAAGGAGAATTTGAAAAACCAAAACACGATGTGTGGCGTCCTGCAGAACGTCCAATTCAAAAGAAACCTCAGGATAATTTAAAACCAGAAGGTGAATTTGAGCAGCCCAAACACGATGAATGGCGTCCTGCCGAACGTCAAACGCCGAAAAAGCCACGAGATAACTTGAAACCAGAAGGTGATTTTGAATCTCCCAAGCCTGAAAAGTGGCGTCCTGCCGAGCGTCCGGTTCAAATAAGACCACAGGATAATCTTAAACCTGAAGGTGAATTTGAACAGCCGAAACATGAAGAGTGGCGTCCCGCTGACCGGCCTGAGGCTAAAAAGCCCAAAGATAATCTTAAACCGGAGGGTGAATTTGAACAGCCTAAACACGAGGAATGGCGACCAGCTGAACGCCTAGTGCAGAAAAAACCACAAGATAACCTAAAACCTGAAGGTGAATTTCAGCAACCAAAGCATGATGAATGGCGACCTGCCGAAAGACAGACACCTAAGAAACCACAAGATAATCTCAAACCTGAAGGTGATTTTGAGCAACCCAAACACGAGGAATGGCGACCAGCTGAACGCCCAGTGCAGAAAAAACCACAAGATAACCTAAAACCTGAAGGTGAATTTCAGCAACCAAAGCATGATGAATGGCGACCTGCCGAAAGACAGACACCTAAGAAACCACAAGATAATCTCAAACCTGAAGGTGAATTCGAGAAACCGAAATATGATGAATGGCGTCCCGCTGAACGTCAAACACCTAAGAAGCCACAGGATAATTTAAGGCCAGAGGGTGTATTTGAACAGCCTAAACACGAGGAATGGCGACCAGCTGAAAGACAAACACCTAAGAAACCGAAAGATAACCTTAAACCTGAAGGCGAATTCGAGCAACCGAAACATGATGAATGGCGACCTGCTGAACGTCAAACGCCCAAAAAGCCACAGGATAATTTGAGACCGGAGGGTGACTTTGAATCACCTAAACCTGAAAAATGGAGACCTGCCGAGCGACCCATACAGAAGAAACCACAAGATAATCTTAAACCTGAAGGCGAATTTGAACAACCAAAACACGAGGTATGGCGTCCTGCTGAAAGACCAGTACAGAAAAGACCACAAGATAATCTTAAGCCTGAAGGTGACTTTGAGCAGCCAAAATATGACGAGTGGCGACCTGCTGAGCGTCCTGTTCAAAATAAACCTAAGGATAATTTAAAACCTGAAGGCAAATTTGAGCAACCGAAACATGATGAATGGCGACCTGCTGAACGTCAAACGCCCAAAAAGCCAATAGATAATTTGAAACCGGAGGGTGACTTTGAATCTCCTCAGCCTGAAAAATGGAGACCTGCCGAGCGACCCATTCAAAAGAAACCACAAGATAATCTTAAACCTGAAGGTGAGTTTGAACAACCGAAACACGAGGAGTGGCATCCAGCTGAGAGACAAACGCCGAGAAAGCCTAAGGACAATTTAAAACCAGAAGGAGAATTTGAGAAACCAAAATGCGATGAATGGCGACCAGCTGAACGCCCAGTGCAGAAAAAACCACAAGATAACCTAAAACCTGAAGGTGAATTCCAGCAACCAAAGCATGATGAATGGCGACCTGCTGAAAGACAAACACCTAAGAAACCTCAAGATAATCTCAAACCTGAAGGTGATTTTGAGCAACCGAAACATGATGAGTGGCGTCCTGCTGAGAAGCCTGTTCAAAAGAGACCCAAAGATAATCTTAGACCTGAAGGTGACTTTGAACAACCAAAATACGACGAATGGCGTCCCGCTGAGAGACCTGAAGTTAAAATACCAAAAGATAATTTACATCCAGAAGGTGACTTTGAAAAACCAAAGCATGATGAATGGCGCCCAGCAGAGCGTCAAACTCCAAAGAAACCTAAAGACAACTTACAACCTGAGGGTAACTTTGAAACACCTACACATGACAAATGGCGCCCAGCAGAAAGACCAGAAATAATCAAACCAAAAGATAACCTTAAACCAGAGGGAGATTTTGAAAAACCAAAACATGACGAGTGGCGTCCAGCCGAAAGACAAACTCCTAAGAAGCCACATGATAATCTTAAGCCGGAAGGTGAATTCGAGAAACCGAAACATGATAAATGGCAACCAGCTGAAAGGCAAACACCAAAGAAACCTCAAGATAACTTAAAACCTGAAGGTCAATTTGATAGGCCAGAAAAACCAAAACATATTCCTGGGGAAAGGCCTGTACAAAAGAAACCAGACGATAATTTGAAACCTGAAGGTGAAATGGAGGTCATCAGACGCTCTGATTATACTGCAACTAAAGGTGATCGTGTGGATATAGTACGACATGAGGACCATCTCAAAATGGAAGGCAAAATTGATGTTCATCGTTCTCGAGATGATTACAAACGTATTGATAAAGTTGAAAAGATCGTTATACAAAAACATGAGGATAATTTGAAAACCGAAGGAGAATTTGTCGATCTTGAAATACGTAATGACTATAGTGCTACTAAAGGCGAGCGAGCACCTGTTGTAAAACCGAAAGATAATTTGAAACCAGATGGCAAATTCTATAAACCCGAAATAGTTACTTCCCAACCAGCGGAAAAACGCAAGCCGTTTAAACAAGTTGATAATATTACATTAGAAAAAGAAACAGATATTCACCGAAAACAAAAGATAGAGCGAGTGGATATTATCAGAAGAGAGGATAACCTAAAAATAGAAGGAGAATTCATTGATATGAAACAAAGAAATGATTACAGTATTGTTAAGGGTGAAAGAGCAGCTGTATTCAAGCACGAAGATAATTTAAAAATGGAAGGAACAATGGAGAATGTTAAAACTTCCGACACGTATCGTGTAGTTAAAGGTCAAAGAGTGAAATTGACAAGGAGAGAAGATAATCTTAAAATTGAAGGAGTATTCGAGGATCATAAACGAAGAGATGACTATAATGTTACAAAAGGTGTACGATCAGCCATAGTATATCATTCCGATAATTTGAAGCCTGAGGGAGATTTTGACAAGAAACCTGCAAATAAAACAATAAATGATCGACCTTCAACAGAACGTCCAGAAGCCAGAAAACCACAAGATAATCTTCACCCTGATGGAAAATTTGTAAGTAGGCCAAAATCTCACTGGCAACCGGGTGAAACAGCTGAACAAGTACGTCCTAAAGACAATCTAAAGCCAGAAGGTGACTTCGAAAAGAGACCTAAAACTCATTGGCAACCTGGTGAAACACCTGAACAAGTGCGTCCAAAAGATAACCTAAAGCCAGAAGGTGACTTCGAAAAGAGGCCTAAAACTCACTGGCAACCTGGAGAAATACCAGCGCAGGTGAGACCAAAAGATAATTTAAAGCCCGAAGGTGATTTCAATAGACCTACAAGGCCAAAATGGGTAACTGCTGATCGTCCTGATCAGATTAAACCAAAAGATAACTTACATCCGGCTGGTGAATTCCAGGGCAAACCTAAAACACAATGGCAACCTGGTGAGACGCCAGCACAAGTTCGTCCAAAAGATAATTTAAGACCAGAAGGGGACTTTGATCGTCCTACTTCTGAAAAATGGAGTCCAGCTGGCAGATCACAACCTATTAAACCAAAAGATAATCTTCATACCAATGGGGATATGACTCGCCATGATGTAATGGATAAACATATCAGTGAGAGTAAAAGAAAGATCGTATTTGAAACAAATGTTACAAGTCACGATGACCGAAGGACTGCATCTGATACGACAGAGTATGCTTCTGATGTAAGACGTGATAATGAAACTCGCAATATAAATTCTGAAAAACATTCGAAACATATTAATTCTCACAATACTTCGGTACAGTCTACATCGAAGCATACACAATCGGCTACCCAAGTTAAACATTCATTTGTATCATCAAGTGATGTTAATGATCGAACTATCGCCGACCGATCTCAGAATATTTCTCACATAGAAAAATCACAAGATATAACGAAAACTCAATCTCCACAAACTAAAGATTGCACTGTTTCAAGAGACGTTAAAGATAAGAACTCAATACATAAATCAGATTCTAGAAACTTAAAAACCACTTCTACATCTACAACTAAAGTAATGAAACAAATCTCTGAAAAGAAACTTATAGCTGGAAAATGGGTAACAGTAACCCGGAATATAGAAACGGATGTCTTACAAGGTTCGCCCGGCAATATTGGCAGTACGGGTCTTCCAGGTCAAAGACAACGTTCAGATGATGCTAATCAAAGACTTATATCTTCGGAGCAGAATCGTTTAGGACAAAAACAACGTCCAGATGACGCTAGTCAAAGATTTATATCTTCAGAACAGTCTGTAACATCTACAAGTAACAAGGACGTGAACAACCGTCAGCATTATATGATTTCCACAGAAAGTCATAGTAGGCATAATGTCGCTCATTCAAAACACTCTGAACACACTACAACACAACAATCTGATAATTATGTAAGCAGGCAAGTAGGAGGTCCAAGTGTAAAATCAGTGTTGTCTGATCAATCAATATCTTCATCAGATGGGATTAACGCGCAAAAACGTATTGAAAGTATATCAAGCCAACATGCAAGCTCTGGAATACATAACACTAGGAAAGTCGATGGCGATTCCTCTCAAAAGATTATATCATCTAGTAACGATTTCCAGCATCGTGATAGTCATTCACAAAGAAATGTTTCATCAAATATTTCTAGAGCTAGCCATGTGGAACAAAACATTTCAAAATCTTCTCAGCAGTCACATACTGTTAACAGAAATCAACTCAGCGACAGTGTCACAAAAACCAGCATAGAGTTTCAAAGAGCAATGCATGGTGGGAATGATACCAATACTGTAATGGACAATAATTCGTCTCGTGTAGGTCATCACAAACGCTCATCAGATTTAGTTTCTGATGCATCTTCCACAAATTCAGTTTTGCACCGAAAAGGAGTCTCATCCAGTACAGAGGCCCAACATTCCATTAGTTCGACAGCTGCTGCACAACGTAAGAGTATTGGCAATCTTGGAGAACGTGGGGAATACATAAGTAACTCTACTCAAAGCTCCGATAGAAAAAGCATTAGTTCAATGCACCGATCAGCTCGAGATAATATGGCTGTTATTTCACAACATTCTGACAGTTCTGATCGGCGCAGTCAGAGTAGGAGAGATGGTCAGTCAACTTTAGTGGTGGAGCGTCAGCCGCGAGTAAACGCTAGAGATAATCTTCGTGTTGGCGGCGACTTCTACGGGCAGTCTGAAGCACGGTCTTATGGCAGCTTCTCCCGGTCAGAACAAACGCAAAGAGCTGAACGTTCAGAACATGTGGAGCGTGTGCAAAGAGTTGAGCGAGTAACACGCCATCACGGCAATGCATCGACTTTCGTTCTAGGGGATGGTGCCACTAGTTACAAACGTGAATTTACGTCTCACGTCCACGGCACCTGCCCTGCTACTCTCATCGAGTCCCCTAAAACGCCATTCAAGCACACGCGAGATACACGTGAACACAAGTTTTATGCTGCTAAAGTGTCCCAAAAGTAATAACATAGCAGTTATGCTCTTTTATATTGTAATATCTTTAAACCTGTTCGTTTCTTAGGAGTCTAAAGACATGAATGTATTATTGTGTCACGGAGCTAACAATTGCTAGTCCTAACAAGAATAACGTGCCTTCATTCTGTTATTAACGCATAATATATTGTTATACAATTTTTGATTATTATCTTTAACTACTTACATACTTGTTTTAACAATGTCCTTATTATAAACTATTATTGTCAAACATTGCCATGTAAAATAAAAATAATTTTATTAATTGGTATTTTTTACCTTGTACCTGTTGTTGTATAAATCTCTATACCAGATACGAAACACGTGAAATGCCAAATTAAGGTATACTGTCTATTATCCGTGCATATTTAAAAAATCTAGGTTGGATTGCAATAATATTTTTTTAGGTTGTAGGTACATGTAGGACTAAGATAAGGAGAAAACTCTGCAAGTTTTATCAAAATCGGTCTAGTAATAAATAATAATAAATAATGTATAAAAGTATAAAATAATGGGCTGTTTGGTTCAGTCCGAGGCATTGGTCCTACTCTGTCCAACTAGTTGGACTTGGTCATTCACATAGCTACTAGCTTCTTCGTCCACATTAGATATAGAATTAGTACTACCGTTATAAATCTATGGGCTAAACAAACTGCTACTTCTATCAGAGCGATTGTTTGTAAACATTATGCAGAATGCTCGACGAAATAAAGTAGGGCGAAAAATTGCCACACAGTTATTCTCTCGGCAGAAAAGTATGTCACTGACTCGTTGCTTTAATGGGGACATAATATAAATGAATAAGATAAACTAT
Source organism: Apomyelois bistriatella (assembly GCA_947044815.1). Taxonomy (NCBI): domain Eukaryota; kingdom Metazoa; phylum Arthropoda; class Insecta; order Lepidoptera; family Pyralidae; genus Apomyelois; species Apomyelois bistriatella. The sequence goes on from OX345705.1 coordinate 6,317,322, forward strand.
AAATTTATAGCGGCCCGGTACGTGCTTTGCTTTATTAAATGAAGAACCGCTAGACCGATTTTATGCAAACTTCACATAAACCATCTACTAAATAGTCCGAACAAAGCATAAAAATTTGGTTTGGATAGGTGAGCCCGTTCTTAGTTATAAAATTACACGTAAAGTGGCATTTATTTTTATACATATATTATACTAGCGACCCGCCCCGGCTTCGCATGGGCATAAAAACCGTCCTCTTGAATCACTATCTATTTAAAAAACCGCATCAAAATCTGTTGCGTAGTTTTAAAGATTTAAGCATACAAAGTGACAGAGAAAGCGACTTTGTTTTATACTATGTAGTGATTATATTGATTGATTGATTTGCTTTGTCCATCTGGAATTGTTCAGATCGCAAAAACCAAATACCTACCTATAAAATCATGAATTTAATTTATTTCTTTAAATAAAAAATATATATAACATAGGTATATGGACAAATCGCACAGGTTGAGCTAGCCCCAAACTAAGTTTGAGACTTATGTTATTGGATATCAACTCGACGATGTTATATTTTATTATAAACTAGCGGAACCGGCGAACTTCGTACCGCCTTAAGAGGTCATGGTAAGCCCCTAAAAGACTCGTAGCTAGGGCCCTTCAACATACTTATCTCGCTTACTTGTTTTTGTATCACTTGAAAAGATCATAGTAAGCTTTCAAGACTCGTTGACAGGGCAATGAAACATATTAAAAAAACAATCATAGACGTCGAAACAAAATAGGTACGCAATACACATGCGCTGCGCGTTTATAGAAAACCCCACATGTAAAAGGTAGGTATATGCCTAAAACCTTCCCTATTAATCACTCAAGTGGTGAAAACAGCATAAAAAGTTTTTTAACAGACTTCAAAAAAGGAGGAGGCTCTCAATTCGTCGGGATGTTTTAAGTTTTGCGCTCACAGATACCAACATCCAAGACCCAGACAATTTGAACAAGATCGATTTAATCTTGACCTGGAGTGCTATTTTTCAAATGTATGACTCACCCAAAATCGGTGTGTCGAATGATTATAGTTCGAGTCACCGGTTATGTCGCATGAAAATCATTCGAAAAAGAACGATAATCATTCGACTCACCGGTTTTGGGTGAGTTATACATTTCAAAAATAGCACTCCTGACCGGGGATCGAACTCGAAACCTCCAGTTTGACAGCCTGGGCATGGTAACCACAAGCCACAGTTGTAGTACAATAAGTAGTTGATATATTTAGATCTAGATTAAATCAGAAAATCGTAAAGTGAGCTACACACAGTGGCAGAACACATCTGCAACAGTGCATCCCACAAGCAAGTTGATTTAAAACAGTAAAAGCAACGTTTTATATATATTTATATTATATAGACAATACAATAGATAAGTAATATATTACAATTGCATACAGCATATTGAAACTTAAAAATTATATTATTATCTAAAACTGAGTAAATGGACCAACAAAACTATGTACGAGTACGTTACCTAATTATCTATGCGTTTATAGATTATCCCTCTATATCGTCGCTATTTGTTATTATTAGAAGATGCGCCGTTACATGGCGGCTTAACTCGTCTTATCCTTTTCAATCGGCTCAGCTCTCCTTCATAGTTTCTTTGAAGAGGTCCGAACGCATCGTTTTCTTGTAAGTTAACTGCATTCTGATTGTCCGTCGGAGTTTTTGATTCTATGTCAATCAATGAAGAAATCCCTGAATCTTTATGTACTAAATCTGATGGCTTTATTTCAGCTGTTCGCCTGTTACGAGCGCCACCGTTATACATTAAATTGTCGTCAACACCTTCTACGCCCGATAAAACACTATCAGAATCTGATCCAATATTCATAGTATCACTTTCTATATTCTCATTACGTGAGATATCGGCCTCGGCTTTTGGCTGTATTTTTTTAGCAGACATGTCATCCGAAAGTTGGTTGTTTTCAATATCTTTTGCGTTATTAGAAGTGCGTTCATAGAATCCATCGTCTTCAAATTCATTTCCTTCCTCGCTATCATCGTCATCATTTTCAGCTCTATACGGAACATATGCTACTTTGGTATCCGATACTATTTGAGCATTCCTTTTCTTAAGGGAGCCTTCATTTCTTCTCTTTACTCGAACGAGAGGTACCATATCTATCTCTGAATATTCACCCGATTCTTTATAAGTGTTTGAATTTGGAAATGACTCTTCGAGTGACTTAAATGAATCTGTATTTTCAAGCAATGCTTCACGTTTATTCGCGTGATCTATGATGTTATTTCCTTGTCGGTCTTCGTTACCAATAAGTTGCGAAAAATCTTCGTTTTGAAAATTAAAACTATCATCATCATTTACGTTTTCATTTAAACCACTAGGGTTAAAATTATTGTTAAGAAAATTTTTGTCACCGAAACTTGAACATTCTTTTTTTAAATTATTTATACTAGTTTCTCTCTTAGTATTTAGTTTAGATGATTGGCCGTTAGATTCAGCTTGGTTTTTAGTTTCTCCATTATTAGAAACATCATTTAAATTCACATTAGATTTATTCTCATCAAGTGCGCTTGCATCTTTATCATGTATAAGTTCTTGGATGGGTTTTTTAGAGGTGGACCCTTCAGGGATTTCAGTTTGATCTTCTGATGGTTTTGTGTTATCTGTTGTGTCCATATGAGATCCCACATCATTCTTTATATCGACAGATGACCCCTGCACCTTATTAGAATCAAAAATACCATTATCAACATCAATATTTTCTTCTACAGCACCAGCTTTTTTAGTTATATCACGTTTGCTTACACCATCGTAATGCCCCTTTTCACTTTCAATAATTTTAGTTAATAGTGCCCTTTTTTCACCAGGTAGTGAATTTAGAAGACCTTCTAATTCTTGGTCAGACAACTTTTTGATATGTCTTTTAATTGCTGTTTCTTCGTTTTCATTTATATTTTTTAAATTATCTTTAACGTTTACATTAGCCTGGTTTTCTAATCCTGATCCTGCATCGTGAGCTTGACGTCTATTACGATAAATGTTTGATGGATAATTATCGTAATTTTTGTCGTCTAATTTTGCCTTTTCATTGACAGCTTGTATAGTTTTATAATAGTTTTTGAAAAATTCTGCGTGATCCGTTTCAATAGGGGTATTATCATTGGACTGTTGATTGTACATGTTAAATATTTTTTCTTTTGGCACTGCATTTTCGAACGGCTCATCTTCTTTGGCGTCTATAGTTTTTGTATTTCGTCTATTATATGATGCTCGACGAGCAATGTTTTTTTCAATATTCTGCAGGTGTTGGGACATTCCAGTTTTTCCATTTATTTCTTTCGGTTCTATATAATTGCTAGAGCGTTGCTGTAGTGGTTGTGGCTGGTAATCATTCTGTTTGATATCTTCAGGTTCTCGATCACTGTGTATCTTGTAATCTGGTGACTAAAACCAATAAAGTTAATATAAAGCATGTTCAATGCATTCAACTACTGTTACTATTGCCTTTCAATTTAAGCTACCAAATATATTGAAACTAGATGTATCCCGCGGCTGTTGACGAAACATATATCATATGACATGAGGCCTTCATCAAGAACTGGGCTTACAAGTATGTATGTGCTGCAGAAAGTACAGTGTGGTATTGCGTATACCTGACGTAGCAAGTGATGTAAATATTGAAAAATTTTAATTAACTGATCCAACAACTGCTTTTCTTTTAAATAAAAAAAATATTCATTTTAATTTTAAGTAATTAAATATCAATAATACTATCAATAGACACAATAATAAAAAACAACTCGGGTCGAATGGTAGTTGTATACGTCAGTAGTGCAATATTACCGGATTTAAAAATATTAACACAGTGATAATGAGGACAGACATGCTAAGGTATGCAAAATATACACCATACACAATACACTGTGAATTTATAATCACAAGGCCGTATTAGTTTTGTCTAGCTAGTACGAATTCATATCAGTACGGTAACTGATGAAATATCAGGACCGTGGTGTTCAGCGAAGCACTTCTTAAAGATAGGACGGCGGTTGAATTGTTGTGGATCTGATATGATCACCGTTCCGAAGGTACCTAGTTATAAGTTTCTCTCTCTCTCATAAAAAACTCTACTTCTCATAGAAAAACGCATGGATAAGAGACCTTATAAATTTCTCGAGTTAATAGAAAATCTCTATGTATGCTGATACCGCCCCGAAGCGGCCTGTCTTTTAGCGTCCTGCTAGTAGGCGCATTTCCAGCAGTGGTCTTCTGATGAAAGCATAAAAGGAAATTAGAAACTTACATTGTCACATTTGTCTTTAGAAGATTGGCGATAAGATAAAGACGGCGCCTCTCTTTTCTCTTCTGCATTAATCGGTCCCTGAACTGCTTCTTCCTCTTCCTCAGCGTAAGCTGGATTCTGTAATTATAGAAGATATTGTTATCGTCAGACAACTCAGATGATGCCGTACTTCTGATGGAAGGTTCAAGCCGTTGGTCCCGACTGCCAACTGCTGGTCGTTAGAGAAACAAATTCAGAGACCGAGAGATTTCATAAAGTCAATCAGGTTTAACCGAGATCTTACCAAAAAAAGAAATCCTTTCTTTTTATTTTGCCTGTTTCTCAATTAAAAAAAATAAGACGGTCGAATAGCTGTGAAAAAAGTGTCAGTAGTTTGACGGTTAACTGAGTAGTTGTTCACAGTATGTCGAGTACCTCCACGTATGAAGCGAAGATTATGACCATAGAACTAAATCGAACAAGTGAGTACAAAGGGGTAATTATTACCTGTTTATCCAATAGAGAGCCTTCGTCTTCACGCAAGGAGTCGTCGACAGCAGATTCCTCCTCATTTTCGTATTCCGCTTCTTCTTGGTTACTGTTATACAAAATCACAGTAAGTATAAAAATATTTTTTCTAAACAATAATATCCATACTAATATTATAAATGCGAAAGTCTGTCTGTCTGTCACCTCTTCACGGCTAAACTGCTGGACCGATTGTGATGAAATTTGGTAGGAATGTAGTTAACGACCTGAGGTCAAATATAGGCTACTTTTGGGCTCGATATAACCGAGTCCCATGCGGGGCGAAGCCGCGGGGAACAGCTAGTAATTTATATCTCTTTAAAAAACCGGCCATTCCGTTCCGTACCACCAGACAATACTAAGACTTCATGTTATTAAAAATATATACATTTTTAATGCTTTTAAAAAATGCATTTTAGATACAAATAGGAAATTAATAAGATTAAACTTACCATTTTAATTTAGGCATATGCTGGAAGACTAGATTATGGTCTACGAGCATAGTGTCAAATGTTATTTAATTAAATCTACCACTAAAAATAAGAACTGGTAGTTGAATATACTTACCCCTCAACAGGTTCGTTTACATTTGCTGGTCTGCTGAACGAGTTGGCCACTACGCATGTAAGCACCGCGAATGTTACCAAATAATGCATGTTTTTTGCTCGATAATATCAAGTTAATATAAAAACAGTTTGAATGATATGTCAGTGGTGTAGACGTAATGGCAGAATTATTATTCCTTTTTCGCACATCATTTGTTTTTAAAATCCTTTAGTGCCTGTCTTTTCTGGTAAAGAGTATTCATTTAATTAATTAATCATTTACAATCTAAAATGAATAATATTCTATTCACTTATGGTGCTTATGGTACATACAGCACATTGGTACAAAAAAAACAACAAAGTAATGCACAGACCTTCGAGCAACACCGGCTTCCGTACCGGAACGGTAGCCGTGTTGCTCGGAAGGCACAGACAATCAGTAGATAGTATAAAACAAAGTCGCTTTTTCTGTCCCTATGTCCCTTTGTATACTTGAATCTTCAAAACTACGCTACAGATTATGATGCGTAATGGTTTTTTTAATAGATAGAGTGATTCAAGAGGAAGGTTTTTATGCCCATGCGAAGCCGGGCGGGTCGCTAGTTAATAAATAATCAAAGGCCGTTTAAAGGACATTCTGCGGAAGGACATTCCGAGAAAAGAACATTTTGGTAAAGGACATTTAAAAAAAAAGGACATTATGCGCTGAGACGTTTGAGTGTCTACTCTTTTTGTAGATCTTAAAGGCTGAACAGATTTTTTTAATACAATACAATGTGTATGTAATCATCATCATCATCAATATATATAAAAATCAATGCCACTTTTCGTTGTAATTTTATAATTCAAAAACGGGCTCACCTATCTAAACCAAATGTTTAGGCTTTTTTCGGACTATTTAGTAGATGGTTCTTCATTTATCACATTTTAGGTAGCGAAGCACGTACCGGGCCGCTGTTACTTATAACGTAAATTAGACCAAAATCGGTTCATCCTTTTGGACACTGCATGCCAAATAGTTATACGTAATATGTTGGGTAGGATGATCTACCCAAAATAATCGTGTTTTCTGTCTTTTTAATATAATTATTGATAAAGATCCGAACAATCAATCAATAAAAACACAAGAATACTTACAACAAATTTTATTTTAAATGAGACCGTTTCATCTCTATCACACTTATTATGTACATTTGGTTTAAATAAAACAAACCTCTGAAACATTTTACTGCAAATCTTCAAGTTTGTGCATATTTGAGAGAAAACATTTATTTCTTATATTTAATGTCATACAAATTGATCAAATAGAATAAGAATTTGTAGAAATATACTCAATCACACGTTTTGGTGTCTCGATGCTTTCAAGGGCAAGGAAAGCTTTCTCGTCACTGCACAACTCGTACCCTATTATCATTACTCGTAACCTAACTCCAAAATGCAAAAGGTAAAAAAACAACAGTTTTATAACTATGAGTACTTCCAAATGCTATGTAATAAAAGGACTCGAATTACACAACCGGGTACTCTACCGCCAGGTACTAGCTTAAGTAAATAATTTAGAATTTGGGATTGAACATCTCATTATAAACAATAAAAATGTAACAATTAAAGATCCAATAAAATGTCGATAAACTTCAAAATATAAAACACCATATTGCACCTGACTTGGACTCGCATGCTAAAACGGTTTGTACGCACTCATCTGCCATTAAATAATAAAGTTCACTTCACTATTGAACAACCACCAGGTAAAGTTTTTCAATTTAATTATAGAATGGGACTAAAAACGTTAAGGCCTGTCTGCACTGTGATATTTCAACGCGCGATTTTTTTCTCGCAATTCTGTAACACATTTAATCCTATACGAGTATCCGCATTGGCGGTAAAAAAAAATCGCTCGTAAAAACCATCTTAATTATTATTACCGCGCATTAATTATACCGCACGGTGAAATATCGCAGAGCGGACGGGCCCTAAATCTCGAAGTTATGAATATTTATGTGATTAAAAGTGTGCGTGATGCACTTAACTGTGTTGTGGTAAAATTACACGCTACCAATGCACAGTTGCACACTACGCCTAGTATAGGTTCTGGAATATACAAGCTTCAAAGAAGATTCATTAATTTTGCTTTAACATTCAGGACCGTTATACCAATATTATTAATTTCATCAAAATAATTGAAACGGATTCCGAGATGCCTCAATTTTTAGATATTTCGCTGTCTGCACTTCGCTTCTACTCTCTCACACCACATACAATACTAAGTACACTTGTCATTGGTCGGTAACATAACATTATGTTGAACACCCGAACATCCATACTAATATTATAAATGCGAAAGTCTGTCTGTCTGTCGGTCTGTCTGTCTGTCTGTCTGTCTGTCTGTCTGTCACCTCTTCACGGCTAAACTGCTGGACCGATTGTGATGAAATTTGGTAGGGATGTAGTTAACGACCCGAGGTCAAACATAGGCTACTTTTGGGCGCGATATAACCGAGTCCCACGCGGGGCGAAGCCGCGGGGAACAGCTAGTATTTTATATTTTGAAAATGAATTATTTAAATTAGTTTATGCATACAAACCGCTAAAAGCACTCTTTAGTCAAACAAATATTCTGCGTTTGGCAGAATCTAGCTTACAATGTGTAAATAATGTATCTAATTTAGAAAACACTATTTAAATCTTTAAGAAAAGAAACTTACTTAATCATCTGATTAGGCTCCGCTATGATTTATGTTGTGCTTTTTTCCTTTATCACATTTATCATACAACTATTTATACAGTTTACATTGTCTGTCATACAGTACACATCTTATATCGGAATAGAAATTAAACTAGTTTAACAATATGCTTGGTAATAGTAAATGGCATCCATACTCATAATGTACAACTTACACGAGACCGTTAAAAAAGCCCTAATTAAATGATGTCATGCATTCATTATAGGCAAACAAAAAAAAAATGTTTCACTTTTAACCACAGGGATTGTGACAAAAATGTATGGAGATTTGTCAAAGCAAATTCGTTAATTTGAACTCGTATAAATGGTCCATAATACATCTGTCAATAAAAACCCAGGATCCTACACAATCATGTTATATAATAATATTTAATCACCGACCCATTCCGTAGTTCATACACAGATGTATGCGAATTTATTCATTTGGAATGGAATGAACAGCACGAACCTCAGTTCAGTCTCTCAATGGTGCAAAACAGGTCCTATTTCGTTTGAAATTCATAATTTGATGACTAGACTCTTAAAACGTAATAAAATGAGCATTTACAAAACAAAAAAAAAATTAACACGTCTATATGTGATCCGGCAGGCTCGCAATATTAACTTACATACACTGCAGCCGAAAATAAAATAATTTGTACATTGTCAGTTTTTACAAGATAAGAGAAATATACATCCCACCGAAGGCTGCAAATTGTGCTCAATACGCCGCGGAAAGATGCAATATTAATTGGAATTGGAGATGGAGCTATTCTGTCAGTCAGCATTATTATCTTTTTTGTACAGGTTTTTTCATTTTTCTATCTTCAGTTCTATTTTGTAGTTATTAGTCAAATATATAATAGTTCATCAAGTCAATACATCAGTACAGTCAATTTACCTTGTAACCTACACGATATGATGATGTCTCATCTAATCAGATGGCTAAAAGCTATAGCACGGCTCTTAGCAATTTTCAGCGCAATTATTATGCACAAACATACAAAAAATACAAATTTTCGAAAATAAGTACAGCGCTGAAAATATGGCGTTCCTAAAAAAGTCAATTGTATCATATTTTTAAGTAAGATAGTAAAAATCTCATCCCAGCCCAACCGACCGCAGGCGTCTCGCTCGTGATGGTAACAACCTAAATAATAAATCGGCCAGATTTACACGACAACATTTAATATTGCGAGTGCACCGCATTTTACAACTAAATATTTCTTAACTTAAACTATTTAAGTCAGATTAAAAAAGAATTTTAACGTGTGAAAATGCAATTATTCGCTCGGACCTATTGTCGAGTATTTACCAAACACTCAAATGTATAAAATATAATAAAAATTTAACGTCCCTAGCTGTATCGAGATCGCAACCACGCGTACTTACACAAGATATGTTTGCGACAAAAGCTTATTAAAAACTTTAATAACAACTCTCTTATTTACATGCTCGTAAACGGTTATTCTAATTATATGTATAAAGGAATTGGGGCATAATGTCATGCTAAATAACATCGAGAAGCTAGTACTATAATGTAAGGTTGACTACGTACCTTTAGTACAAAACCTTTAAGCCTGAATCGGCAGCGCTTGTAATGAAAATTGCTATGGAAAGAAATAGTGGGCAATTTTCAACATCTAGCTACTTAGCCAATACAAATTTAGGACATTTTTATTTATTTAATTTGGTTGTAATTGACTGAAAAGCTGTCGAACGGTCACTTTAGTTCTAATGATAATGATTGTAGTTTTAAAATTACATGTTTAGATACTGTAGTCGTATTTTTAATGCCGCTGTCAGTTGACTTCGTTTAATTAAAAATACGTCTTTAGGCGCTTACGCAAGGTACTTTGTGGTTCAGTTCAGGTTTTGTACTATTAGTGCGTACGACATTGATTGAATTAGAATAGTTAAAACTAGTGAACTCGTTGCCGCCGGCTAATAAAACTAATCTTCAGTAAAAGCTTGAGCAATTGCTGAGATATTATGTCAAGAGAAAAAATGGTGAAAATAATAACGAAAGTGTACAATTTTAGATAGAAAGTAATTTTTAACACACGTTTTTACATGATAAAAACAATTAAAAAGGTTTCTTTGGTATTTCCTTTATAAATTTTCTTAATGTACAAATTTGGAAGAAACGCTAAAAAATATGAAGACCTATATATAAAGAATATTTGAATTTGAACACTTCATCTTAAGTAAAATCTTAGGTCCGTGTAAAAAATAACGGCTAATAAACTATGGCGTATGCATACATTATTGTTATAAATATACAAGTCGAAAGGCGATCCAAAGAACACTGTGCACTGATTGTTTTAAACGAGCCTTGCGTTATTTTTAGTTTATCTTAATATTAAAAAAAAAGAAAATTGTACGCTTTCGATTTCCAGAAGGATATGCGTAGGTGCAGTATAAAACTAACGTTTTACAATTCATTGAACGCAACCAAGAGCCAGCTGTTATACTAGCATGCAACATTAGCGATAAATGCAATTTCAATAAAGTGAACACTTCAAGTTTTATATACAAAGAAAGAGCCGTACGGCCTCACATTTAAAGATCAGTAATAAAATTATCTCCATTTAATCCGAATCAAATTCCCTAATGATATTCGAGTAAATATTCACAATACTAAAAATAATCACTTCATGCTGTACACGAATCGTCGATAAATTGATCGATTACCATTTAAAAAATCTAAGTCTATAACATACCTAACCCTCCGAATTAGAAACATGAGTAAAACGTTAAAACCACAATGAACACTTGCACTCTAGTCCGCTGCGGCGCGACGGAATGTGGCGGTTCCGCGCTCTGCCGCCCACTATACGGCACTACGCCTGCTACGAGCTAACTCAGACTTCACACGTACCAATTGTCATGAAGATAGGGAGTCATGTCGGGAATCATTTACTAGGAATGCGATTATGGCGGTCGGAAGGGATGTCGGCTCATAGTAAACAGTAAACGTTTTGAAAATATCAACACTGGGCCCCTCTCACGTCATTGTTCTAATATCTATACGTTGGAGTGTAAATATATCATCTAGATTTCCAACTGATCCATTATTAATAATTTCAGGTGTAAAATTGAAATTTGTTGAACAATGAATCTAATTTTAATAAAATATTATGAAACATAAACATGAATAAGGCATATGGTAAATAATATGATAATTTGTTATTTAAACTATCACAAAGAATTTTTGCTAGTTTACATGTGAGTGATAAAAAATATGTCTTGTCTGAAGACACCACTAATTTTTACCGACATAGATTATAAACTAAAACAAATCCCTATAAATTAGTCTTGGCCGTTAGATATCAATGCAATGCAAGAAATTTTAAATCAACATCGAAACAAAAGTCTCAATCAATGTTCAAAAAATGGATAAAGAAATCTCAAATTACACCCAAGATAGGTACCTCATAATCTTGCATTGAAAAAATAATAATAATTTCAAACAACTTTTGAATGTAATAAAAAAAGGACGTTACTCGGATATCGAACATAGTAAACATCTAAATCAGGCATATAAAACTTCAAACTTTTTAAAAACAAGAGCGATTTCAAATTTGGAACCAAATGTGACATTACCGACATCCCTATAGCACGGTGCGGGCGGCAGGCATAGCGCGGTACTACAAGCGGTCGAGCCGGAACTCGTGCTCCACCGCCGAGTCCGGCAGCAGCGCGCTCGGCTCCTCCAGCAGCGTGAGGTCGTCCAGGTCGAGGCCTTCGCGCAGCTGCGCCTCCTCGCCGCCGAATATGCCCGCGTCTAACTCGCCGGAGTAGTCTGAAAGGTTATTGTATAAGTTAGCTACAAATATTCGTGACAATTGACTCGTAAATTAACATTTTCGCGGACAGTAAACAATAACAGTTAATTGTTATCTACGTCGAGAGGCGTTACTGCCAGCGAAAGTGACGTTTATCCTAGAATAATCTCCTGGGTTATCTAGTGGTGTGCTCACAGGCGAGCGGCTGCAGCGGCGGGAAGCCCCCCCCGCCGGGCACCGGGTCCCGGCTCGTGGTGTGCGCACACTCACACTCACCCGTCAGTATGATGTCGGGGATGCTGGCGGGCGTGGCGGGCGTGCGCGGGGCGGAGGGCGAGGCGAGCGGCTGCAGCGGCGGGAAGCCCCCCCCGCCGGGCACCGGGTCCCGGCTCGTGGTGTGCGCACACTCACACTCACCCGTCAGTATGATGTCGGGGATGCTGGCGGGCGTGGCGGGCGTGCGCGGGGCGGAGGGCGAGGCGAGCGGCTGCAGCGGCGGGAAGCCCCCTCCGCCGGGCACCGGGTCCCGCGCGCGCGCCGGCGGCGAGTGCGAGTGCTGCTGGTGCTGTTGGTGCGGCTGGTGTTGTTGGTGTTGCTGATGTTGCTGATGGGAATGCCCACCCTGGGTACACACATCATATATGGCATGTCACATCAATCGTACAAGCGTGGAGATCGTGAAAATGAATTCTTCTTCTGAACTTGTTTTAGAATCACCTCCTCGCTTTAGAGATCAAAATAAGCATGACCGAAGTCCTAGATAACTTTAGTACAAAGGAGCGACTGTTTTCTGACCTCCGTGAACCTTTTTAGGGTTCCGTAGCCAATTGGCAAAATAGGAACCCTTATAGATTCGTCATGTCCGTTGGTCCGTATGTCACAGTTATTTTATTACGGAGACTATACTATGCGTGCTAAAGATTGAAATTTGATAGATGTATTCAATTAACCACAACAAAATTGTGTAGTATGATTTTGAAAAATTCAAAAACTGAGGGATGATTTTTTTTTTAAATAGCCTTTTGTAGTTTATTTGGATAGGTCTTTGTAAATTATATGAAGGTTCCTCAAACAGTTTATTGATTATTCCAATATGTCGTAAAATATTTGCTTCTAAATTCGTAAAAAGTCTGTAATCACTTTTGAACCCTTCAGTGAAAAATTTAAAAAAAAATGCTGCTTCCTTAGCACCTCAAAGAAGAAGAATATTATAATAATAGCAGCTTATTTCGTCCACTGCAGGACGTAAGCCTCTCTGGATTGCACTGCACTCTCTACGGTCTTGTGCGACGCTTCTCCAAGTAGCGCCACCGATTTCGGCCTCCTAAATAAATAAAAACATGTAAAAAAAATACCTGGGAATAAGTGTGTGTCGTATTCGTTGTCTGAGGCGAATGCGGTGAACTGTGATTAATATACGTCGTATTGTAATTCGACACGGGCGAGTCCATCTGTCGAACGAAAAGCGAAATATAAAGTACTATTGCACTCAATAAAAATGGTTTATAGCAAGCAAGAAAACACCGAGAAATGTAGCAAATCCTGAAAAATAATGCCACGACTCCACTATATCTACATAACTTTAAAATTACAAAAGATATAAACAAAGTAAGCATTATCAATCACATCTTGAGACATAAGCGAGCGACGAAAGAAACTATTTTTACTCCAGAGTGCAAGAAATAGGGGTAAATGTCTATCATATCTTTTAATATCATGCCTCTAACTATTATGTGCTGTCACATGACTTGAAATTCGTCATGCAGTTTATTATAAATCTAATCTACCTACACTCATCTCGCCTAGAAGTTCAACTACAAATCCAATTCTAACACTAATATAATAAATTAAACAACTTGTATTAGTAACTAGTATTAGTTAACATTATTTCAGGTATCGAAAATAAACATTTGATAAAGACACCAAGGCATTGTATCATTGAAAATAGTTCGAAAGGCAGATTTTTTTATTGACTTATTTCTTTTTCCTTCTAAATAAGTAGTAAGATAACGATGCAACTTTTATTTTTATCTCAATCAGGGCCCTTACTCTCAAGTTTTTATGTGTTAACTTACGAAGGCAAGCTAAACTGAGCTTTACAGACTGTGATTTAATGTTCAATGTAGCATGACGTCGTAAGCGAACACCCTACTACGATAACGAACTTAGTAGCCGGAGTAACAAACATTATAATATTGATCTATGCCTTTGTGTCACACACATCTTTAGTGGGTAGGATTTCAAAGATTGTAACTTAACGTAAACTTAATTTTTGGCAGGCAAAATAACGATATCAACATGCCAAATAAAATTAAAACTTCTCGCTAAAACTTGAAGCTAATTGAAGACGGGCTTTCCTTTTGTTGTTCTAAGGTATAATTTTGCAAAGCCGTGATCACAATATAAAATCATTGCAGCAAATAATATTAAATAGAGTGTGAACCAGAATAAATTAAATAAAGTGTGTGTCTGACCGTAACTATATTATACAAAACATCAAGTATCGATATTTTTTGATTATTTGTGTACAGGACGTAAAATATCTTCGATACCTCCAATAGCCATGTATTCCTTACATCAATGCGAATACAGTTAAAATAAAATTAGCTTCTGTGTAGAGATTCTTCAAAATATCGTATTCGCATTATATATTGTATAAATCATTCTATTTATTCCATAACAAAAGGTTTGTCGCTGATATTTTACACTCTGTATGTTTGGCTTATTTTATGTTATTTCTTGGAATACATTTAGCAATTACGGCACAAATAGTTAAATTCATAATTTAACCATAATGCATACCGATACTTGCCCACTTTGACAGAAAAATAAAACACAGAAAAAAAAACATTGACGGTTGTGTATCCGTAATTTACTTATCTAATTGGCCATAGAAAAAAAGATTGTATAATTGTATTGCTCTGTTATACAATCACGCCAATGTCTATTCAATGTTTTCTTTTTCATAATAATTACTTTCCAATTGATGTAACTTGCTGAAAATATTTAAGTTAGTTTATTAATTAAAAACTAAATATGGTAGATATATTAAACTAATAATTTACACTGTTTAAAAATAAATGAGTTGAACAAGTTGTCTTCCGAATACTAATCCAAAACTTTATAACTAAACTTGTCAATTTTCAGCAAGTGGCAACCCTATATTAATCTGGTGTGTGTATGTGAGGGGTGTCGTACATTTTCCGCGACTTGGACGTGCGCGGTCCAGCCTGACTCGACGAGACTCTGCACCAACTGCGCCCAGTCCTTGGCCAACATCCACCAACGTTACACTCATTTACTTACAACTCTACTAGTTTTACCAACTGTCAATTTTGTCGCTTCTAAATGTATGTGAACATAGATACTTTATCTTTAAATCAAAATAATTATCAATTAATATATTAAAAAACAGCTTTTTCGGTTTATTAATTTGATATAAAATTAACTTTCTTTTTTTTTTAAACAAACAAGCTAATTTCATGAGCCCAAGTAAATAAGTTAATTTCCAAAGGCAAAAAAAATATTGTATTACTTTTTAAATTTAGGATTTCTGACTGATGTTTTATTAGTAAGTGTATACCAGGGTGTGCAGGGTCGGTTAACTTTGTAAGACACACGTACGAATTAACGAATGGTATATTTAGAACATCCCATTGGTCTGAAAAGGCTTGCGCTGACAAAGTTTTAAGAGAGAGCTCTTATTCACGATTTCACATAATAGACGTGTTTTTTTACGACCCTAATGCGGTGTTTTATATTGTTTGTTGATAAGTTTATTGTGACCAAGTAGCGACAATCAATATTGACTGTTAGTATAACTAATAAGTATAATTTGTGTGTATACAACACCACGTATAGACGGTTACAAACATGAGCAGATTGGCAATGGCATAATAGCTTGAATATATAGTTATTTAATTATTTTTATTTTGTAACCTGTCCTAGTGGGTTAATTTCTTATCAGTAAATGGTAGAGGTCAAAGTAAACTCTATATAAAAATATTGTTACATATAGTATTTTAAATTTATTTTCATCTAAAGTGCTCGTTTTGTTATGGTGTGCCATCTTCTTAACAGTGCAGTTATCAAGTGAATTTTCAAGTGAGTGCCAATACTATTTCATTTCATAAACAATTTGGCACGGCATAGACTGAACTTGATTCAGCTTTTTAGAATATGTCAAATATAATTTTGCCTTAAATGAAGCATTCATTAGCATTATCTATTGTTTCGTACTACTACATTGTTACTTACAACTCCTTGCTATTTCCATTGAAGCATAGAAATGTTATAAAAATGTGAAATTGTAATGGTTCAATAAAAACAAATAAAATGTGTTATGTGAAATATTGTCGTATGTAAGTTTCCGATTTGAATACCTACTAGTTTTTTCGCGAGTCTGTTTTACTGTTTCAGAAAATCTACATCGACCCACGGCAAAAAAAAAATGTTTTAGTTTCGTTCCATCATGATCCCTCATTTTTAAAGGTAGTAAAAGGAAATATAATATCATGATCCATTTTTAATATTTATTTATGTTTTTTAACTTTTATTTCATAAAAGTCATCGGATAAAGCAATGACATTTTTTAAACCAACCAATATAAAAAGTGAAGTTTTAATAACTCTACCATATTTCATAAAATCACAAAACAAATTTACAAACCAATTCAGTTAGGAATGCGTAGTAGTTTACTATTACTTTTTAATTACTTGCAAAATGGTCACCATAAATAATAATAAAAAAAAAACAGACCCCGCAATATATATGAAATAATTACTCTAAAACCCAGAACTATTTGAGGTATAACTAAATTACATATACTTGATACAAGCTCTTACATTTATACTTTGTACGCTGACCTCCTGTCACCGAAATTGAAACTAAAAGGGAATCATTTTTTATTGGAAAACTTACAATACATAGACTTTGCTTTGAAATCAAATTTTTGACAACTATAAAACCATAGACACGTAAAGTAAAAATAGAATATCGATAGAAAAAAAACGCAAGCTTTTATTTATTTAATATCATCACCATGTAATGATATTTTTACACCAACAATGAAATATTAAGCAGTTTATTCATCAATTACAATGTGTCAGTTTTTTTGCAGCTTTTCATTACGTTTAACCCTAAAAATGTGTCATTATCTCTTATTATGTATTTATGTAAATTGTGCAAAAAAAGTGTTAATTTATTCATTAATTCGTTCACTCACCATAGTGATCTGCTCGAAGGGCTGCAACAATACTTGGTGCAGGTTGTTGTAGTCTGTCTGCGGCGACTCCACCGGACTTCCTGGACTGTGCACCATCTGTAATCGAAGAATAACAATATACCTGTGAAGGTGGAAACTATTATTTACAAATCGCGTAGTAGAAATTAAGGCCAGAGTTCAAAACAGGCGAGCTCGACTTGTCAAGTCAATCAACAGGGCGAATTTAATAGTCTCTCATCACAGCTTTGCCCAGAGCGTCACTGTAGATTATACGTCCCAACTATAATATTATAAATGCAAAAGTGAGTTTGTATATTTGTTACCTCTTCACGCTTTATCTACTGAACCGATCTGCTTTGCATACACATAGTAAGGAATACTGAGAAGGACATAGTACCTTTCATCCCGGGAAAAAGCACTGTTCCCGAAATTCACGCGGGTTAAGCCGCGGGCGAAAGCTAGTAGACCTATAATTTTAAGCATTCCAGCTACCCGTTGTTACTCTCTATGTTTAGTTCGTTGTTTTAGCGCAAGGGCTAGGACGAGTTAACACTTGGTAGACTGAAGACTATCTGTAGAAGTTTGCTTGTTTGTTATAAATCCTGAGTGAGATTGAGAGTGCCCATCTACTCAAAAGCTCTGGCCAGCCGTTACTACTTTTTTAACATAGTTTGTTTTTATCACATCGGAATTTCTCTTCTAGATAATAGGATAGCTAGAACTATCAAGCATAAAGATGATACTCGTATGGCCTGGCAAGTAGTTTTATATTTACCGTCGGTGAAGGTATATTGATATTCGATGTTGATGAATATTGTGAGGGCGGACTACAGTGCGACTGGTAACTGGACGTGATCCACGCATTGTGTTCCAGCGATGACATATTCTGCAACCAGACATAAACAACGTAAAAAAACGTGTTGACATTATGCACCTTACACCATTTATATTTAGCGCGATAATAGCGCGACACTTATATTGATTCAAAATCTTTCTGCCAATAAAATTCAAACTATAAAAAATCAATGTAAAAATATAAATGCCATACAAATGATGATTGACAGTTATTTTATTCTGATAATATTCCAATATTTTGCTAAGTACAAGTATAAGGTCACGCTATTTTTGTAGATAAAGAAAGCAAGGCATGCAGTGAGAGAATTCCATACAAGTTTAACATATTGCTCGTATATAAATTTAAAAACTCCATTAATAACGTAATTTTTGTTTTCATTTTATAATTACCCGAATCATTGTTAGTTGTTGAATTTGGTTAATTTTTTATGATCACTTTCAAAGTGAATAAATGTTATTACACAAAATTTACAAACAATTGAACCTTTGAAACAACACCGGGCAAATTTTTTGTGTTTTCACTACATGTAGGTTGACTACTTTCTAAAGTAATTTTCTTATATTTTACTACATGTTTCTTTAGAAAGCAGTCGAGTTACATGGACTGAAAACACAGTAAAAATTTGGTTACACCTTAAAAAACTAGTATAACTTTAAACACATTAACCATTACGGTAAAGCTTTACCAAAAACTAATAATAATAATAATGAAAGTATACTTCCAAATCAATATGAACAATAAAAAATGGTAAATATTTAAAGTTGAAGGAATATGCTAAAGGATGTCAATTTCATTCGCAAAACACTTTAGTAAGGCTGAATCTCCACAGGGCCCGTGAGCAATAGGTACCTAAGAAGTTAGCAAGAAACAAGTGATTATTTCCATGGCAGTTGATAGGATAGGATGTAACTCTCTTTCCGTTAAGGGTAAGAAATTGACAGCCTATAGGCAATGGTGCGCTTGAATTCACAATAATTTACTAAGCTGACACTTAATTATTATTTTTGAAGTGCCAAAAGAGGCATTCAGAATGTTTGGGTACAAATTTTTATTTTTTACAGATCCTTGTTTCTCCAATTTGAGAAACATGAATCTATATAAAAAGAAATAGTTTACCAAAACCAGAAACATAGATTTGTACGAATATGCATTGTTAGTTTTTTGTGTAGCAATTAGTTAAAAGCAAATTTTCATAAATATTTTGGCCTTAGAATTTTATAAAAGTAAAAATACAAAAAAATATATGTTATGTAACCAAAAATAAAACAAGAGAAAACAAAACCAAACACAGTTGGGTGTTGAAATAAAAAGCATTATTTGCTTTGAAATTGTCAGGTGGTAGATGAAAAGAAGCGTATTCATGAAATATGAATTCATGCAAAAATTTGTTAAAAATATCCTAGTCCAAAAAAATTGAGGTGAAATCTAAATTTGATTTATCCAGTAAAATATTTTGTACACTGATAATAAAAAAAGATTAAACAAATAAGTTTATCTTTTTTATATTCTGGCCGTCCAAGAAAAAAGTTCAGAATTCCAATGATGTTAAGTTTAGGAACCCTCTCCACGCGAGTTCAACTCGCATTTGACCGGTATTTTTCAGCATTATGCGCCAGGCTGCTTTCCATAGATCGTATGTACTTTTTTATTTTTTATTTAATGAACGTTGGAGATCTTATCTTGTTTGGGGTCCCAAATTATACTCATATACCTACATAACAAGATATACTTACATCACAGAATAGATAATTAGTATCTGAGTGCATTTATAGGAATAAATGTGTTGTTAAAATTTGTATGATAATACAATACAAACTCTTTGTTATGTTAGACAAGATGAATAATTCACTATGTAGAAAAACTTTATTGTTGTAATAAATTACTTTAATCAAATAATTTCATAAACTAAAAAAAAATTTTTTTCTTCATCTGTAGATAAGATTATATTATGGTTGTATTAAGAACCTCCTACCTTTTTCATTTAGAAAAAAATCCGTACCATATAAACGACGTTACAATGGATCACATCTTTTTAGAATGAACCAAATTTTTAGTATGAACGACGTTACTTTTATCGAGAAATATACATATGAGTGTACAAAATACGCCTGCATTAATCAAACTTGGAGATTAAAAGCTAATGTATGGGCTGATATAATTATTAGGAAAACAGTATGATTTTATCTGAATAATGTAAAAAATTACAAAATTTTGTGAAAATAAAGCAGCCAATTAGTTTCTCAGTTAGTGAGTTTTACGGCACCGGCATTGACCAGCATTGAAGCCTAAGCCTGCAATTTTATTGAAATGGATTAAAAATAGGAACATGTTAAAAACGAACCTTATTATGATGGAGATAATTATTTGTGTTTGGTACAGATAAGTGATTCTGAAATAAACAAAAAATGATTGTGTAAAAAGCAAAATAAACACAACAAAGTAAAACGTAGACAACAGAAACAATGTTAAAGTAAAGACCTATCAATTCAATAGTGCTGATTGAACACGATTTTAAAGGTATCGTTCCGAACATCATTTAAAACTCCCTTTTAGTAGAAAAATGTCTGCGTCTCAGTCTCATTATAACACTTAGACAGGATTATATTTTTGTATTCAAACCATTCCTTAAAAGCCAGTGTTAAATCACCTAAACATCATGCGCTTTTGCTCATTCTATATCTTAAACATATTTATTTTTTCTTTCGGGCATATGCCTGAGAAAAGTCGGGGAGATATTCGGCTAAGTTTGACTTTACAGATACGATCATGTTTCATTTCATTCATCATGCTAGCTTCAGTCAACCCCCAATAGCGATAAGAGAAATATGCGAAGACGCGACACAGCTCTTCATACAGAAAGTAATCGAATATCTCCCTTATAATTACGTTACGATGGGTATTCGCTTTGAATTGTTTTAAGATACATTAACATCAAATGTAACTCCGCAATCAGTCTGAATCAGTGGTTAACAAAAAGGCAAACATTTTAATAAAGGAAGTCATCCTTATTTGATAAAACAATAGACCGGTTACTTATTATACATTTCTTTGCGATTATTCATCGATGTATTTAATTTTGGTCTGCCTGTTTCGGTATGTATATTTTTAGTCTACATACATTAGCAACATTGTCAGATAAACATTACATTTAAGGACACTTCGTATTATGCTGATGATAGTTTACGCTCTAGTTAGCTATTATTGTAATAGAAACGACGGTTTGGTTGATTTCATTTCTTTAATAAGCTACGGTCGGAAATTTTAAAGATATCTAAAGCTCTGTATCATAAATGTCTTTGTAATGTTTATGCTCGTCGATTAACCTCAGTAGGCCTCGACCTGGCTGGGTAGTCTAAAATCTGACATCAGTGTTGTCCACTAACACACACGAAAACAAAGAATCGGACAATTCACAAGAGCTCACAAAGAAGCTGTTGACACATAAGTTTGTATATATATCGACCTGAGTATCGTAGACGACAAAAATTAAGTACATAGACTTTCTGCTCAATGAGGGATACCGTTTTTAGTCTCACCATTGTTGAATAAGGTACTGAAGAAATAGATTGTAAAAGGTATAATGGCCGTGAAAAAAAGTTTTAATTCAAATCAAAACCCTTTAAATTTTAGACAACAAATGCCACAATGCCACAATTATAAAGTCCCGTTTTCTTCGAAAAAAATAGGGAAAAATATTTTACTTCCTTTAGATTCGGCTTTAAACACTGTCATTGATTGAGGTAACTAATTCATTTATGCCATAATTATTTTCAGCTATTTAAGTATGGCACCATTGCCATGGAAGACATTTCATACACCCCACAACACACTAGCGCCTCTAGCCACGATCGCTAGCCCTCATCGTAGTGACGTTACAGTAGTCTCCAGTACATGTCTACAGCTTCGAGCAACACGGCCTTCGTACCGGAAAGGAGTATAGCCATATGCTGCGCTCCCCTCTGTCAAAGTATAAGTTCAATCGGCACAAAATATTAGTGTGCCTAATCTGTCAAATTTTTTGCTGTTTTTTCAGTTTTTAATGTGTAAGTATCAGTCAAGTGACAGTACAAGTGTTGTATGTAGGTATGCAGAACTGTACCTGTGTGTATCCTCCTACTATCCCCCCCCCACCCCCACAAAAACCGCTAGATCTATTGGAATAGTAAAATATCGCTAAGGCTACTCCCGGTACGGAAGCCGTGTTGCTTGAAGATCTAAACTAAAAGCAGGCACATAACGAGTTAGCCGTATACAATATGGACCTGTGTATCGTAGAGCGACTGGTGTTCGTGCGGGTGGTGTAGTGTGGTGGGGAGAGGCACGGTGGCCCCGACCGGGGAGCCCGAGGCCGGGGACAGCCCGCCCGTCGCCGGGGACACGCTGCCCCCGGGGGACGTGGGGCTCTGGAAATCATCATCATCATTTCGAGTTGGCGTCACGGTCAGTCGACCATGCACACACTGTGGAGTCAGAGTTCTACGGAACCGCCTTTCGGCCTCTGACGTGGTTCATTTAACGACTACCAGGTGGCAGCCGGGACCAACGGTTTAACGTGCCTTCCGAAGCACGGAATCATCTTTATTATCAGACAATCTGGAAATTATACGCTTTGATTTTATATACGCTCCCATCACTTGTGTACTAGATATGTCCTTCACTTATTCCGATATCAACTCAGTTACATTAAGTTGCTCCATTTTTCTTAAGGTTTTAAAAGCATTTCAAAGGTTTTCAGGCGCTTGCTGACATCGTTGGTGAAATCCGCCACCAGTCAAGAGATACAATTCGTATCTTAGTGACACTCACGGGCAAAGAAATTATCGCTAAGCCATATTCGAAACGATTAAACTTTTCTCAGAGAACATATTATATTATATTATTATATGAAGTCTGACCGGTCAATTGTGTTATTTATATGAGCGATCCAAGTCAAAGTATATTGCTGTATACCCCCAATGTATATAAAAAGGGATTACCAGAGAGAGACATTATGTGGATTCAGTTTTATATTAACAGTGTTTTTGTGTGAGTAAAGTTAATGCATGCGACTTACATATCTAGGCTGGTGTGTGTCTGGCGAGGGTTCAGGTGAGGCGCGATGCATGTAGTGCGGCTGCGGGAAGTGCACGGAGGTGAGGTCGGGCAGCGAGCCGCCCGGCACCTGCAGCTCGCCGCACGCCAGCCCGCCCGACGTTGCCGTTCCGCCGCCGCCGCCCCCGCCATCCCCCCCACTCTCGTACACACTGTAATTGTAACTTCAACGACTCAATATAGCTAGTACAGGTTTATACACATAGGTAATTATATAGCCAAAACTTATTGACGCGGAATCTGTTTCAGCTATGGTCAGAAAAACCCTTAGTCCCATTTCGTAGATTTCGTAGCTGGCTAAAAAGGGGAAATAAAAATCTCATTTCGAAATCCTAGTCAGCGTAATAAGGCGGTCATTAAGGCCAGCTGACACAGAACAGACCTTATTTCGTTAACAAAGGTTTTTCTGACCTGGCTGATGCCGATTCCGCGTCGATGTGTGGGAATAATTATATGGAGTAAATCCATATAATCCTAACTAAAACCTAATTATAAATGCGAAAATGAGTTTGTTTGTTTGTTACGCTTTCACGCTCTATCTACTAAACCAATCATTCTGAAATTTCGCATACACATAGAAGTATTGAGAAGTTCATAGGATACTTTTCATCCCGGGAAAAAGCACTGTTCCCGAGGGAATATCACGCGGGCGAAGCTGCGGGCAATAGCTAGTATACATATATATTAGGTAATACAGTTAGAGAAAGGGAGCCTCGTTAAAGTGCTCATATTTCTGCCCTTATATTTTTAGAGCGACCTTTATCAGTATAGGTCTGCTTAAGTGTATTTACCCAAAAATAAAAGTCACAAGGACTAGATTACGTTTTTATATTGTGACCTCAAATGTTTCTTTGCTGGGCAAAGGCTACCCCTTTTGTTTTCGATATATCAATATTAGGGCTCAATAAAAAGTGCTCGAACAGAGCATGATTTATTTCCTTGAACTGAGGATCTTATAACAAATAGCCTAGACCACTAGACCGACCGAAAGAGATAGGACTTAAAGTCGCTTGATAACATAGTGATTATCATAATTAGATTTAATCCGTCCATTAAACTCTGTTATCTATATCACATCAACAAACAAACAAATCACCGTAGAAGCATGCCACAAGTCTAATCAAATTCATAGGCGTCAATATAAATTATGTTGTACCATGAGAAAGTAAGATAAGAAAAAATAATCAGCACTGCAGCAAATGAGTTAGCGTTAAATTTCAGTGTTTAATCTATGGTGTACTAATATTTTATCATTAATGTATTATGTAAATTACTTTGACTTAATATGAATTATCACTAATATTTATTATAGATGTTGAGTTACTTTTTCTTATAGTCAAAAGGGCTATAAACTGCATTAAATCCATTTGCCAAACATTTAGCTCCCTTTTTTACTATAATAGGGGTTTCAGTCAACGAAGTAGCTGCTTAATTGGGCCAAATATATTTCAATTAAATTTCTGACTCATCATGCATTTGTTACTCATAACTTAGTAAACAATGACAAAATAAAATGTATGGGTTCAATGGGACGAATTATTATTCACGAGCGTCGTAGTCGTAAATGTAATGTTTTTATAAAATGCCACTTACTTGTTATTATTGGGTATCCTGGGTATTTCGCAAGATGACCTTGGACGATTTGTTGGGTGCATACCAAACGATGATAATACGTCGAGGTGGATGTCTGCTGTAAACAAAACGGGTTGATTAAACATATGTACTTCCAAGTCACACATTTTAGCAAGTAGTAGGCTTGTAGATGGAAAAAACTCCAAAACTGTGGCAGAAAATATACCTTCGATTTTCGGCATCGTTGGCGTATCCCTTGTAAAAAGGTTATGGTAGAAAAAAGAATTTCGCACAGCACGGATTTTGAGGTGAAATCAATGTTGTTGTATTTTAGTAAATAGATTTAAACTCGCAAATTTGCAATCACAGTGTGATTCTCAGCTTTAATATCAGAAAAACGTCGACACTGGCCGCAAACATCAAAAGAAGTGATTATTAAATACTTAACAAACCTCTGCGATGGTTCGGATGCGGATGCATGTGTGGATGAGCGTGGGAATGCAGCGGGTGGTGCGGCGACAACGGCTGCGTCGTCGTCTGTTGTTCGCCACACGATTGGTGCAGCGCTGAGTCTGAGTTGGTTCGCCGCCAGTTACTGTCCGGTGGCGGACTGAAATCAGATAAACAATAGGGAGTTTTGGCGGGAAGTCAGAAGTCACATTGCGCTGTGTATTTATTTTTCAAAATGTTTTTTCGAGTATAATGGTGGATTGGGAAGTGGTACAATGTCGTTTAAGTGACTTTAATCCTTGTCACCAAAATATCCAAAATAATGCTAAGTGAAATTCTTCCACCGCTTTACTTAGCCCTCTGACTTGACTAGACATAACTGACTACTGACTTGACTTGACCCTGTGACTTGACCAAATGAATAAGTTGAAGAACATTCAAATAAAACTAGATATTGGCAAAAATAACCTATAAGTTTGTTTGTCATTTCTTGGATTAATGCCACAACAAAAAAAAATCCTATATTTCTTCTGCATGGTTTACGTTTCTAAGACGTGATAGTGATGAAAGGATAAATTTAAAATTAAATTAAATAAGGCAGATGTGATTTAAGAATGTTTTAGTTACCTACAGTTTGTTGCTATCATGTTCGAATTCTCAGAGCAAAATAAAAAGGCATTTTAATGAACTTTTAATTTATGGCTATAATGTAAGTAATTATTATCTTAATGTTTTTTCATATTTTGTTTATTTCTATATATAAGCCATTCAATGTAAATAAAGACTAAAATCAGGTTATTTACCTTCAGTTTGATTGTCAAATAAGCATGTTTATTTAAGTGAAAAAACTGGGCATCTTTCCTGCCCTGATCATCTGTTACGAGTACCTTATGATTTATTTTTAAATCAAATTTAATATTATAAAACAATTTAATCCAGACACACCAGCAAAAATTTCTTGTAAAAGAAAAATAATACAAGAACGATCTGTGTTGCATTAAATTCTTAAGTCTCCATGTAATTTTGGACATTATAGTTAATTCACCTACAGTAATTATAGTTATTATTCACACAGTATGAACTGTATAGCCATTTCATAGGCCAAGAACTGTGTGACGCACGATCACGAAGGCGACTCGAGTCATTTAATATAATTCCTTGTAGTAATTTGCTTTTCATAGTCAAGTGTTATTAAAAGGCGAATAAAACCGATTAATTAAGCCTCGTTCACAATAGTGGCTCTTGTGCCTTTTCGTTCGTTGTAGCACGCGCTCAATGCCACGCGACATATTTCCTCTCTCAGTTCAAACAGAATATAATTTATTAATTATTAATGGATTTCTGAGAACAACTGAATGGAAGTCCATATTGGCTGAATGAGTCATAATAATATGTTTACTTGTACCTCGTTGATCTATGGTGGAACACTGGCACATAATATTAAAAAGTCTGTGATTTATGAACTTTTAGGTTTGTAATAGAGTGACGTCATTGTCCACATAGACCTTTGTTTTTTCCGTGTATCATAGAATACCTAATTAAATGTTTTATTATGAAATATTTTCTATATAGTTGGTAGTTTAAGTGTTGAACACGCTAAATGACCACTAACCACCACAGAAAAACTACAAACATACTCAGATTCAAATAAGGTTTATAAATTTAAAAAAAAAAAACTTTTCTCCTTATTTTCTACCAATCATGTTGGTGGAATTTTTCGTTAATAGGGTACTTAATGTTAAGGCGCTGTCCATCAGAGGAATTCCCTAAAACTTCATTTTTTTCGTCGCCCAGTTAGCCTTATTTTTCATGAACTAGCACTAAAAAAATATGAAGTGTAGTTCAATGATCAGATAAAAGATCATTGTCCCTATGTATTTATATATTTATATTAAAATATTTTCAAAAAAATATTAAAAACCTAGTAAAATAAAAAAAAGCTATTATCCAGAAAAACTTTCGTCGCGAGTTACTTGATATTTTCAGGGACAGACATTTTTATAAAAAAAATATAACTTGATGAGCAAGAGGGATACCTAAACGAATTACAATATTTGGTCCACTCACGACCTTCGAAACTCCGCTTTCGTTCCATCAAAGTCAAGAGCTACCTAGTCCGAAAAAAATGGTCGTTTTACGTCGGACTGTCTTTAACATTCAGATATAGTAACCTTAAGTATACAGTGCTGCCATATGGACTGGTGTCATGCTTGCGGTCAGCAGGGCGACGCATGGGGCCGACTGACGAAGATGCTCGGCCACGCTGCCCCGGGCTTCGCGAGGGACTCGTGCCCCCACTGCGTCCATATTGCGTCGCTAAAGTCGTCTCTTCAGGCTGTAAACAAGGATTCAATACTACTAAAATTAAATAGCATTAACTTTCTTTTTATGGTAAATTTCTTATATAAGGAAACAAGGAGGCAGACTTTAGGCTATGAAACCTTAGGGTTTAGGAGATAAATGGAAAAACATTAGGATGATCACGATGATGTATATAAATTAGGAGATATGCATAAGAGAGATGAGTAAAAAACATATTTTCGCCTAACAGGACAGGAGACATAAAGAGCTGTTAAATTAAAATAGGAAGGGTAAGTTGTTGTTGATAATAGTTATATATACTAATACAATAATCAATTTTGAATATTAAAATAAAAAGGAACAACATGCTAGTTTAATTAAATAATTTTTAACCTAATTGTTATATCATGCGTCATTTAACATCAACAACAGTGTATAAGTAAGTATTTCTACTTCAATAACCAGCTCTTTTCTAAAAAGTCTAATTAGGGAGTAACAATAAATAACAGCACCCGAAAATGACTATGACATGCAAAACATTCCTGCAAAAACCAAAATAAGTTCTATAAGAATGCAGAGAGCTAAAAGAATTAAATATTTATTGCTAACCTAAAGCAAATTTTTATTTTTTATTAATATTACATGAATTTTGAAATTTATGAATGCACTTTCATTTCTTTACAAACCTTTGTGGTCTATTGAAATGTATCAAATCGGGTGTTTTATAACAGTTTTTGTAAAATGTTAAATAAATAAAATAATTAAAATTAAAAAACCTTAATCAATTTATTACCTACCCTTTAATGATAAAATTTCTATATATTCAAAATTAAATTTTGCTGTGGTATAAATTTTGTTAAGCAGTTCTAAAGTGGAACAGGATGTAGATCCATAAAGATACTTACAGTAATTAAGAATTTGTTTAGAGAACACATGATCTTCAGAAAAGGCACATCTGTTAAAGCAAATAATACAAGTACTAACGTTGCTTTCTGTTGGTGTGTACCAGCCAGGGCTGAATTATTGGTAAATAATGTTTGTTATAATAAGCTAATGTTATAATAACAGTCATGTTCAGGGCTAATTTAGTTCTCTATTATTTTTAGATCATTTTTTTTTTAAATATGGATTGTGTCAAATTTTGATATCTACTTGAGAATATTAATTCATGCATCAGTTATGACTATGTTTTTTATTTCTATGTACATAATAAGACAAATAAATCTTATTTATTTATACAATCTAAACACAAAACTAGCATCACTTTAAAAAAAAAATGGGATTTACTGGGAATCAAAATATGAAATAATATCTAAAGTATTTTGAGCATTTTTTATAACTAAAAATAATGGTCATTCAGAATCTACACAGCCATCTACAACTGCACCACTACCATAAAATAAAAGTAGCCAAATCTACAACAAAATTAAGGAAATTGTGAGCTGATTCCAAAAAGTAGGAACCTTTTGTTCCGGCTCTGTGCTTGTGGCTTGTGGTGCAGCCACATTTGGCAATGAGCCACTGCGGAAAGTGCCCAAGCCTTGCGGCACCGGCCTCAATGTCGAGTCATCATCAGGTTTGGGCTCAGGTTCCTGGGGCTCGGGAGGAGCTTTAGCCCTAGTCCGCCTGTTTCCTGAACTAGCCTGTAACCATTATGATTTTACAATGCCTGTGGCTCTGTTTGTGCAGTACTTTTATATAATGCTAAACAGTTTCTTTCCAAAACTCAAACTATTTTCATAATAAATTTCATCCGAATTGATTTAATAGCAGGTGGAAACCGGTATTATTTATTTTGTTATATCAGGAAACCAACAGCGATACACACAAAAATAACAGACTTTAACCTAGTAACAGACAATAGAAGTATATTTTAGAAAACTAATGTATCTGGGTATGACCATATTTTTTTTTGGGTAAGTAAATACAACTTGACTGGAACTATAATGATGTAGGTTGCTGTAATATGTATGGGCAGAAAAATGAGCTGTTTTATTATTTTAACCTGGTTCCTGATACCTGATCAGCAGTTGTAGTATGATACTTTCATATTATGATATTAGAAGTACACTGTTTTTGTTAACATTTGTACACATTAAAAAGTAAAGCTTATAAAGATGAAATACAAATATTGTGAACATGTCATAGAAAAGAAGCAGATGAATAAAGAGCTTACATGTTTGTTCGCTACATTAAATATGAGCACTCAATCTCAATAAACTCTTTTGAAAAGCAGGTACATTAGAGGAAGGTCCCAAAAAATGTAGAACAATTAGCTATAGCTAAAAATTGCTGAGTAAAGACTCAGCCATAGTTTATCATCATAAACACAATTAGTACTTACACCATTGTTTTCTCACAAACATTCATATTACCTATAGGAGTTATTGTTGGGTTGAATATAAATAAAATAACAATAAGATTACGTTGATATAATATTGTCTTGTTTATGACCACCAATGAAATGCTTGTAAAGCGTGCTACTGTATTGGAGTATAGAAAATCCCTGAGGAAAATCCTTTTCGACAATGACAATTAAACATTGGCAACAGAAGGACTTCAGTGTTTGTTCATGCTTTACTTGTACAGGATAATATTGAACAGTTAGAAAAACTCAATTGGCATATTGTAATGGTTATTGTTTATGTCGGCAGCTCTGCAGGCACATTTGACGGCCAGGAAGCGATTGCCTGAGTAAATAGGCGACATACCTTATTGGTTGCGTCGTAAACTTCACGCAATATTTTCTCAAAAGCAGCCGTTTCTTCTGCTTGCTTTTGGTTGTGGAGGGCAATTTTTTCACTAAATTTTCTTGGATTCGCCATAATGGCCAACAACTATTGTTTTTCTTTTTTTACATCACAATTTTCTGTGCTTCTTCCAAGAACCAAAACGCGCTTGCTTGGTTGGTTTAGTCGCGATTGCGATCTGTCAAATCAGTGCAAGTCAGGCAGTCAGTGTGACAGAACACAGACTATAATAAGATTCCTTTTTTTTTTGAAAACTTTTTATGGCCATGAAAACTAGTCCTTTAAGGCCTTCTAGTCTTCTTCAGGTGGCCTACTTCTATCATCTCTAAAAACGATGCAAGATCCAGTGAGTAAGGGAGATGTCACCTTACATCATGTATTGTGCTGTCTCGCTTACTCACTGGAACTTGCATGGTTTTTAGAGATGATAGTAGGCCACCAGTTGATTTAATTATTCCATCGAAACCTGTCTGACGTATACTGACACCCATATTCTTAAACGTTACCTTATAGGTCTCCTCCACTGCAAAGTAACGTAAAACAAACTACCAGGCAAAGTAAAAGGATTTTTAACTATTTTTAAGTCCTCTAAAGTTTAAATACTACTTAGTGTATTTTTCAACCATTACTACTCGTATAATTTGTATTTATTTTTTCAACTCTACTTCTATAATAAAACTAACTGTAGTGACATCTAGTGATTGTAAAGTAAAATAGTTCATACTTTCGACTTAGTTTATGAGAACCGTAAAGTAGATGGCACTGCTTCGCTGCTGTCAAATGTCACTACTTTAACTGTTATTTGACCCCCCTGCTACTGACGGACGATTAAATTAAATTAAATAAATTAATTACAAATACAAAGTTGTATGGTTTTGCTGGAAGTGGTCGTCTATTTTGTTGGAATCTTAAATTTGGAATATTATTGTGATATGCAATCTACGTCATATTATATATAAATAAAATAATACTCTTGTAAAAATATTTTTTTATTGATTCTTAATTATTGCTATATTGAAGCATGGAAGAAAAATATATTCTTACATTAGATATTGGTACTACAACAATAAGAGCATTTATATACAATTCGAAAGCAGAAGCAGTTGGAAAAGCTTCAGACCAGGTAAAGTAAACATTTTATTAATTATAAAATCTAATACACCAGTTTGGCAAAGTTGTTGAAAAATAATCGTCCATTGACCCTGCACATCCTAGTTACAGAGTTTTCAATTTCTACAGAATATAATTTCTTTACTGTTTTATTAATTATCTATTTACATTTAGGTAGGTAGGTACCTACTCATTATTTAAGATGAATATTTGATTTAACATTTTTTTATAAATGAGGTAAAGAGACGGTTCCGAAGAACTTTGACACCAGGCTGTGCATGATCAATTGACCATGTTACCTACATGAAATGATGATTCATTAAAAATAATATATATATAATTTGTTTTGCTTACATTTTGCAGATTTTAATTGAATAAATAATAATCTTGTCTGGGCGTAGGAATGTTTGCTTTTTATTAAAAAGACGAGTCTGAGGTGTTATAGGTAGCTACAGATACGAAATAATATTTTAAAATTGTAATTGGTTTTTTAGACCTTACATGAAACTGACACCATGAGAAGTACCTAGTCCATTAGCGAGTCGGTTGCCATAATGAGAATTAGCCCTAATGCGCCTAAACCCATGGTAGGTTTGTATGTCAAATATGTACAATGTACAAAATATGTTGTTATGTGTTTAGGTTGTGCTTCATTACCCCAGCCCTGGATTTGTTGAAATTGATCCTGATGAATTATGGAAATCAATAATGGCAGTGGTCAAGAAATCCTTAGAAGGTAAGGCCGTTGGTTATTTACTAAAATATTATTATATTCATTATTTATTAATCAATTATTATCTATTAATATAATAAACCAAACATAAACTTGGTGTCATTCTTTGATTAACCAAAATGAGTTTACATAACACTAGCTGTTCAATAGCAGTTTCACTCACCTGTAGTGTGTATGCACCTATAGAAGGTATATGCCTAAAACCTTCCCTAAGAATATCTATCATATGCAAAAAGATTTTTTCGAATCTGACCAGTAGTCCTAAAGTTATAACTATTCAAGTTTGTTTGTCGTAAATCTAAGATTATGCAAAATCTAAGTAGGTACCTATGGCAGATATTTATAAGTATAGGCATTATTTTAATCTGGCATACTATATATTTTTTTTATATATCCATCACTTCACTACATAGTATAAAATAAAGTTGCTTTCACTGTCCCTATGTATGCTTAAATCTTTAAAACTATGCAACCAATTTTGATGCAGTTTTTTGTAATAGATAGGAGAGGAAGGTTTTATGCCCATGCGAAGCTGGGGCGGGTCGCTAGTTTAGTATAAGAATATCTGTAAAACACTGGCTTGACTAGCAGGTATATATATAGTACATCTCTTTCCTGAAGCTGGGTCTTTACTGCTAAATTATATTACTAGGTACTAACCATGTGACCAAAAATTTTATGCTATAGAAGCTAATTAATTCTACTATGCATAATGGGCAACTTAAAAAAAGTGCTAGCTTCACAACACAGTAAAGGGTATTTATGCTAATAGTCTTAACCAAGAATGCCAAAGGGTGGGCGAAGTGGTGGAGGGAAAGAAGCAGGAAAGTTGACGCTGCTAAAAAGCAATTATCTATTGAGTATTAATTATTTACAATTATATTTGACATACAAAGCCAGATGGCCCCACATGGCGCACCATGTAATAAAATACTAAATCTAAGTCTAAGATTTCTGTAATCTGAGATCTAAGTACCCATGTTTGACAAAAATAAATAATTATGAATTATAAGATGTTAAGATGAGACAGAGTTGGTTTATTATTCCAACCTGTTCTTTTAAACAGTTTTATGATATAATAATAGGATTTTTTTTCTTACTACTATCATTTAAAATAATAGAACTAGTGTGACTCATTAGTTCTAGTTATTGGTCCCATCATGCCCAAACTACGTATTTCTTTATAGTTCTCATTATTTTATAAAAGTAATATTAATGTTATCTAGAATTATCTTGCACAAATAAGAATGATTAAGAATCGCCTTTTTTAGAATTATTTATTATTATAAATATTTATTTTTTAGAATTTAGAAGTCATACATAATGGCAATGCCAAAGAAGAATAATTAGAAAGAAGTATAATTGTTTTTATTTTGTTTACTAAAATGTATTTAAATATTATATTATCTGAATTTTGTTAAGAATTCATTAATCTTTTGATAAGAGATTGTAGCATTATTATAACATGTTTCATAAGCAGTCCACAGAGATTAAAATCCATTAGCAAACTTCACAATAAAATTAATCTTTGCTGTTGAACTGACCAATAACTTAGTAAGAGGAGTTAGATAGTGGAGTTATTATTGTATTTTCATACATAGATTAAGTTAAGTGCGCGGCCTGGCTTAGAATGTCGCCATTGGCATTTCTATCTTGACCTCTATGTTTCGGTAGACACGTTAAGCCATTGGTCTTGGTTGTTATCGCTAGATGGCAGTCACTATGTCAGATGCCTTAAGGTTACCTAAAAAATTGAGCGTTGGCCACTAACTCACCAAATCATGTCCCTATTAGTCTGATTGTGTAAAAAGGTTTACGGAGATCCATCAGCGGTCGTTCTATTGTAATAACCATTACCGTCAAATGGAGTACCATCCGGGCTCTGATACGTAAGCTGCAAGTAGGAAATACGCTTGGATGATTAATTCGCGTGGGGGAAAGTTATGATCTATCCCATAACACAAGTCTGAAACTTACGTTGGGGCTAGCTAAATCTGACTGTTTCATATGTCCGTATATATTTATCTATTTATATTCTCATGATGTATTTATGAACGTATTCGCCCGCGCGATGTTTTGTATGTATTAGTAGGTATGCTGTATAATTCACCACACTCACCAATTTTCAACAGATGCCCACCTTACTGCTGGCCAAATGACAGCTATGGGTATATCGACACAACGGAGCACATTTCTAACGTGGTCAAGAAAAACAGGGAAACCTTTCCATAGATTCATAACGTGGAAGGATATACGAGCTAATCAGTTAGTTAAACAGTGGAATGATTCGTATATTTGGAAGGTATATAATTGATTTAATTATTTCTATAATTTTTCCAAAAAAAATCTTATTTCTAAGCTTAACAAAGAGAGAGATAGGAAGAGGATAAAAATCTTTTTGAGAGAATTTTAAATATTAGAATGTTTTTTCACTATGTAGGTTTTCGTAAAACAGACCCTGGGCTTGGAAATAACCAGCTGACAATGCAACTGGGTAAGCGCTAAGATGAAGAAGAATTACATAAAAAGCTATGATAAGAGAGATCTAGAAAGAATTCCTCCTTAAATATGTTATTCATAAAATTAATATGTTTACACCCTGTATATTTGATTGTTATAGTTAATCAGGGCTGGTTCCTATGCACTCTACTTGGTGTCGAGAAGTAAACGCTTTCGCGCTGGCAGCGTATTAAAATTCATGAACACACAGGTAACCAG
The DNA here is from genome assembly GCA_947044815.1 of Apomyelois bistriatella. NCBI lineage: Eukaryota > Metazoa > Arthropoda > Insecta > Lepidoptera > Pyralidae > Apomyelois > Apomyelois bistriatella. The sequence goes on from OX345705.1 coordinate 6,351,989, forward strand.
TTGTTTGAGTTTTTAAGATTAATTTACATAAATTTGTATATATACTATTTCACGTGTGGCCACACGTGTTCTTTTTTTATTTTCTTTTTTTAATCTTAATGATTTTTTACGTGTTTTTGCATAAAGTTGTACCTATGTATAGATTCCGATCATAACGTAGATGAAATAACTATCAGCTTTTCCATGTATTTAAAAAAAAGTAGAACAAGTAAACTAATCTTTTTCTATTTAGGATGTAAAATTTATACGAAATTAGTCTTTTAAATGAGACAAAAAACAATCATGAAGCAATCCAGGGTCAGGGTCATATAAAATTTTCCACTAAATCCTATGTATTTGGTGGAAAGGCATTTGTTTTCGTGTCCTGACATTAAAGTTTTACCTGACATAATATATATTTAACTCATATTACAATGAAGGTTGAAAATTATTTACGATTAGGCATTTTCGATTTTGTCCAATGAGACTGTAAAAAATATGTTTAAATAATATAATAGGTACACTAGAATTATCATGTTTAGAATGGAATGACAGAAAATTCTTAGTTATGTGCATGCTTATGGCCCAATACGGTTCCAATTTCATTGTAGCCAGTAATTGCTCGAGCATTTTTCAATTATATCTAGACCTTAGAGCATTAAACCAATCGGAGTGGCCACCGACAGGCGACCCCCTCTGCCAAATGTATATTACCGCCGGTAATACTGCGTGTATTTTTGCTTGTGACTGATATTTTGTCAAATGTGCGTAGCGACATGTTTGAATAATGCACTAGTGTTAAGTCGCTGTATCCCCAACCCTTAGGTATTTAAGAGGAGTGAAGTGCGATTATAGTACGTACTCGTAATGAAATAAGGTTGAAAGTGGCGATACTGGGTTGGCCTGTCACTAGTCTCCGTTCAATGCCATTTCGGGTGAAATTTTTCAGTTTTAATTTAATATTTCAATAATTGTTACTAAATATTGTAATTTTTTTAGGTATCCCTCTGGGTCATTATGTTATTCTTTTTATAGACGTAAAAAAATTGGTAGTTGTCGCTGAAGATATCAAGTAATTCGCGACGAAACCTTAACATATCTCAAACATGCCGGCTTGACCAATTTCTTCTTTAAACATGACAATTGCAGACCACACTCCGGCTTTGTTGGGCGCTACAAAACATACCAGAGTTGAAGGCTGCGGCAGAAGACGGTGATGCTATGTTTGGAACTTTGGACTGCTGGCTATTATATAAATTAACAGGTATACTCTAATTTGTATTTTTATTTACCTGTATATGCTACAGAGGGCGACAATAAAAAAAGGCATTATTTCATGCATTCATAGGTTCCTTCGAAAAACATATTCCCCTTTAAGTCAGTCTGGTAAATAAGTCTGAACCTAATTTTGACGGCAAGCGTTCGCTTCGGAAAGAAATCCAAAGACAAGAGTGCAGCTTTTAAATTTTTAACCGACTTAAAAAGTAAACGGTTCTCAATTTATTGGAATCTTTTATAGCGTTAAAGCTAGTATGGGGTAGACTGAAGGACTAAATACTTTATAGAAATTTACATATACAAAGTTAGAAAGTAGATTGACTGAAGGAAGGATTTGTTTCACAGACACAAAAATCCATATGACGGATGTGTCTTCAGCATCAGCTACGGGTTTCTTCGACCCGTTCACCATGCAGTGGGCTACCTGGGCATTAACCCTATTCCACATACCGGTGTCTGCCTTACCGACGGTGGTAGACACGGCTGGCGAGCATTTTACAAGCACTTCGCCCGCAATTTGGGGCGCGCCAATACCCATTCGGAGTTGTGTGAGTGTTATGTTTTTGTCGCTGTATGTTACTTGTTGTTGTATGTTTTTGGATGTACTGTTCGTGGCACCTTAGTCGCTAAACATCTTATTCTCATGCCATAAATAATATGTGGTATAATGAACAATTGATATATTTATATTTAAAAAGACATGTCTGTGGCTTAAATTATTTTTGCTTTTATGTTAATTCGGTACTTAAAACGCTGAATATTTTTGTCATACCAAATAAATAGATTAGTGACTGTGTACACGAAATGATGATGAATAGATTTTTACAGTTTTAGCACGAAGAAATGAAAGATAACCAGTGTTACTTTCGCATTTATGTTATTTGTAAGGATTTGCCTCATTCATCAATCTCGACACGCAAACTTGAACCTTAGGAACATGGATGGGTAATCTGCTTCTAGTTAAAAAAAAATCTTATGCATTTTTAGGCGACCTTTATTCTTTACGGCTCCGTTCGACCTATATTTACTCAAAAATAACTTTACTATTCCTAAAATCCATTTTCATTTAAAGTTATTATTTTTGGGTCTTAAGAATACCGGCTACATACCCTATCCCTGCTTACGAAGTTTAAATTTTTCGCAGTGTTTCTCTATCATGACAAGAAATTCCGAGGACGATGCCCTTGCAACAGAGATAGTCGTACGCAATTATCGCGAGTTAAACGCGCTACTATAATTTCGCTTTTATTAAAGGTCGCAATGGCACCTTCTGTTACTTACGTAATTAATGTACAGGCGGCTGCAGAGAAATCTGACCCCCTTGCCACAAGTCACTATTGAAAGGGGGTCATGTTTCTCTGCAGCTTATTGTACTACTCGTAGGATTCGTAGGTACCTAATTGTTATTATTATTGCATTTGAAATAATAAGTGCCGCGTATTTCTTCAGACAGTGTGCTACATAGAGATGTATACCCTTAAACTTACAACTAAGGTGGTATGCTTTTTTATATAGCCCGCTGTACAAGTAGATTTTAGTATGGATTTAGAAACGAGTTTCGTATTGGTCTTCTAAATTCCATCTTTTACTGGCGTTATACTTAACAAACAGGTGTTGAGTTCGCTTTTATGACTTCACATTGATTTTCGTCATCACATTTCGTCATAAATAATTATTGAAGAATTAATTAGTAGCGTGTGAATAGTGCTAATGACATTTGATGAGTATTCGTGAATTTTAATGTTTTTTTTTGTATTTTTATGGTTTCATACATAAAAATGACAAAACAGAATCTTTAAATGAGTATAGTCATAATATTTGGAACCCTAATAAAATCCTACTTATACTGACTAAACAATTTGGTTTACATAGAAACATTACTATCCCCTATGTATAACCGAGGTCTTCCCATCTGTGCATCCACCGACCTTTACGAAGACTTACAATACTTATGTGTGCTGGTTGTTTCAATTTCTCAGTTACCGGTGGGAACATAAACCCATAACATGACATTAAACAATTGATAACAAGCAAATAATTCACAACATGACATTACATGAAGAAATGACATAGAAAGGAAATAGTAATTGCTGTGTCGCAGCAAGAAATAAAGAAACTCGCTAATGATAAATATGAATGGAAGTACTAACTCTATCTTTATGACCACTGAGGATATAAAATTTCCACGGTGGATATATAGAGATTTCTCTTTACTTTGAACGTATATTCAGGGCGTAAAAAATGTACGAACATTGTAAATTGTATCAGTTATAAACTATACCTACCCACTTTTGTGTTGTTTTGTGTGAAGTAATCACTTAGGTAATTATTAACTGCAGCGGAGCGGTGAGCTTGAAAATTCAATTGCATAGAACGTAGTTTTCCATGAAAAGCGTAACGGAATTTGCGCACGAAAAAATAACGTTAAATTACGGAAATAGACCAGCCATATGACAAAAAAAGTATTTTTTCTAAAGGAATGTATCTACTATGTTGTATATTCATCCAAACTATCCATACCATATTATACAACTTAGAAATGCACAATTATTCGTTTGTTTGTGTCGTGTCGTTGTTGTCGTGGATGGGACACCGAAAGCCGGGAAAACTACCTGCCCGCTGGAGTGATGACATCGCCAAGATGTGGCGGCTCTATGTGGAGAAGAGTCGCACAAGACCGTGGAGAGTGGCGTGCATTGGAAGAGGCTTACGTCCTGCAGTGGACGAAATAAGCTGCAAAAGAAGACTTGGATAAATCTCATAGTGACTTTATAACTTACTACTGTAATAACCGTATCTGCCAAGCCAATATTACTTTTCCTAATTTTTTTTTCATAATGTCCCCTGAATGTTCTTTCAAATCGCTGAAAAAATATCGCTGAATGTCACATTCATTATTATACATCTAAAATTAGATTTAATATTTAAAAAATATGCAGCGCGCAAAGGTTGATAACATAAAAAGTTTAGTGTATGACTAGAATACCTGCACTGATTGATGCATGCATATTGAAGAGAATTTAATATATCTATCTTATGCATGTTGTTCAATAATTGTATAAATAAAATCCTAGATATTTTAATGGTGGCACTTTCAATTGCCTCTTTGTAATAAATTACAAAAAATTATGTCGTAAACTAACCAATAATTAGAAACAAGTTTGTATTTGACTGGAAAGTTAACTTTGAAATTTGTACCCTGTGTCATTGACTCACTGTAGAGCGTCGCGATTGATATGCCTCCTCTAAATTTATTTCTAGTCCTGTCCAATTGTATTTTTCCAAAAATAGTTCATGACCTGCGATGAATGTGCAACTTTGTTTAACAAAACCACGCGCGAGGTTTAACTTTGTGTGTTATTGAAGAGTGATATAATTAGTTCTGCGTATGCGATGACAGTATATCCTATGTATGCGTATGAAAGTATACCGTCAATCATTAGAATTTATGAATTGTTTATTAATTTAATGCTATTAGTGATAATGTCTAAATTTATAGTAAGGGTGATAATAATTCCTCAAGCTACACACTTCTATTCTAGCATATCATATTAATGTTTGCTTTTACGTCTCCTAAATCGCCAAATATGGCGAAAAAGTATGAGGGGGACCGACCCCGTCTAGGAATAAAGGCAAGGAGAGAAGAAGTTCGCTTTTACGCCTGATACCTACTATGGTGATTTGATTTGTAACTCCGTTTCTCTCTTTCTCTCTTACTTTATTAATAGCGCCTCTAATGCGGATATATTGTACCTTCGTGTTGCGTGAATAATATAATATACATACATTACGATTATCTTTTAAATCCAATTACAAGTTACATATGTTTTGTACAAAAAACATCGAAACTCTATTACAGATGGCAGATCAGACAGCGTCAATGTGGGGTTCGTGTTGTTTCGAGATCGGTGACGTCAAGCTGACGATGGGCACCGGTACATTCTTCAACATCAACACTGGGGCGACCCCTCACGCCAGTGTCTCGGGGCTGTACCCCATAGTGGCATGGCGTATGGGCAAGGAGCTCATCTATTCTGCTGAGGGTGCTAACAATGATACCGCTTCAATAATTCAATGGGCGCAGACATTAGGTGAGCTATTATTGTTTCTAATGATGATCCTATAATGTCTATTATATATTAAATATTGTTAGGGCTGTTTAAAGTTTAATTGTACAAATCTTTTTTTTTAAGTTGAAGATGTTACTTTAGCACTCATCTTATGGAATAGTGGTTTATCAAAGGGTCGACAGCACATCTGCGATCTCTCCTTCATACAAAACTTCCGTGCGTTCCATCAATGGACTAGACTAGAGTAATCGTTGCCGTATGCATATTTACCGGCTCATTGCATAAATAAAATGAATATTATGTTATCGTATTGTAACATAGAAAAATCAATAGAAATCTCCTACCCCTGAGGGAGACAGGAGCGATACTTACATACAAATACATACTTACATATAAACATCTTAAAAGCTATTTGTGTTTTTGGTTTACGCTAACAATGTGTATTTAAATAATCATTTCGGTGTGCAAGAGTAAAATCCATTAGCAGAACATAAAAAAACTGGAACTTACGAAATAAAAACCAGTTTATATTACAATTATGCAAATATTTTATTTGCGAAAGTAAATCACCTGCTGTTGGTACAAATTTTATGATTCTGAGAAAATGCCTCCTTCGAGATTAAGGTAATATTAGGCTTCGTAGTAAATAAATAAAGACGTCATTTTATGTCGTGATTGTCCTTTTATTAAGAACTTAATCTAAGATTTAAAATATATAGTTTGTACAATTAATCGTCAAAAACAAATAAAATAAACATTTTTTTGTAACCTTAACCACATTTTAACCTTGCTTAAGTACCTAAGTAATAAAACGTAAACAAACAACGAAATGACTCGTCAGACCATAGACGATAGAATCGTTAATAAAATGTTGTTTTACAGCAAGGGTTCGTGAAATTACTAAATATTTTGTAATAAGCTATAATAAAATTTATTATACTTGGTTTCTGCATCATTTTGTTCACGTTAATTCAAGGCTATCCTATTTATTCTCCTCATTCATTATACTCATTCATTTATCAATTATGTATATTATAAACCAATAAGATTTATTAGGATATGCATTCCGATTAGTCCTATAGACTCGTTCAAAATAAAAGAAGTGTATCAATGAATAACTTTTTTCCCAAAAAACAAAAACCGACTTGTATTTGATTACTGGGGCCAACTTGAACTTCGTCAAATTAGAATAACTCAGACACCTAGGTGTGCAGGGTCAATTGACCTAGTACTCTAATAGGCTTCAAATAAACGATAACAGTGGAAGTGCCCCATATTTGAAACAATGATACGAAGGCATACAGAGTCGATTGACCACTCTGACACCACAGTGTTCAAGGTCAACTGAGCTTGTTATTAACACTCATATGAGTTTATACCAAGGGACATCGAGCTGCAAGTATAAACCGTTACAACGTCCGTGAGGGGGTTCTAAAAAGCTAATACCGGGGCATGCAGGGTCGATTGACCTTGCAAATTACTTCATATCAAACAAGCAACTTGTAAACATACGAAAAAAAATGTTCATTTTATTTGACATAGCCGATTTACGTTTACCGGTTATTTTGATTTTAGAACCAAACTTCTGCGTCGATTTTGATAAACTTTCTATGGGACCAAATTGAAACTATACAAAACGAACAAAAAAGAATTTTCGAAATCGGTTCAGAAATGACAGAGATTTGAGGTAACAAACATAAAAAACAGCCAAATTGAGAACCTCCTTTTTGGAAGTCGGTTGAAAAACAAATAAAAGGTATCTTTAATTTTTGCTGTTGTTGGTTTACAGGTTTATTTGATAATCCTCAAGAAACCGCCGACATTGCGATATCTGTTCCCGATTCTGATGGCGTTTATTTCATCCCAGCGTTCAGTGGACTCGGGGTGAGTTATTGTAATGTCTATTAACCATGATTGGTATTACGTGATATTGTGGAGTGTTTGATACGTATCCATACTAATATTATAAATGCGAAAGTCTGTCTGTCTGTCTGTCACCTCTTCACGGCTAAACTGCTGGACCGATTGTGATGAAATTTGGTAGGGATGTAGTTAACGACCTGAGGTCAAACATAGGCTATTTTTGGGCGCGATATAACCGAGTCCCACGCGGGGCGAAGCCGCGGGAAACAGCTAGTTAATAAATATACTCGACCTCCGTGGCGTAATGGTTGACATGCCTGACCGCTACTCAGGAAGTCCCGGGTTCGATCCCCGGTCAAGTCAAGAGAAAAAATAGTCTTTTTCTGATTGACCTGGGTCTTGGATGTTTAACTATATATGTATTTGTTATAAAATATAGTATCGTTGAGTTAGTATCCCATAACACAAGTCTCGAACTTACTTTAGGGCTAACTCAATCTGTGTGATTTGTCCCTATATATTTATTTATTTTACTAATGCCCGAATACTCAAACGCTACTCAATTTTGAACGCTGATCGTCAACGATATGACAGTGACAGCATGATACTTGAACAGCTTATTGTTAGGCTATAGAAGCTTATTGTTTTTTATGATTTGGTTGGCAGTTAAGCTGGGCTCCAAAGCAGTCAACTAAAGACGCAATCGGGAAAACACATTGATGGAGAGAAAGAAAGAGAGATTGGCAGTAAAGCAGTAAAGTTGATTATATGTGTAATGAGGCAAAAATAAAAAAAAAGCGAAAATACACTGTTCCCGCGGGAAATTCATGCGTGCGAAGCCGCGGGCGAAAGCGAGTCAAATTCAATTTGTTTATTTTCAATATAGGATATTCTTATCACTTATTGACGTCAATTGTTGTGAAGTGAAAAGTGTGTAGTTAATATATAAATTACCCAGCCGCCATACAACGACGGCACGGCGGCCTCAGGATTTGTGGGCATGAAGCCCTCCACGAGCCGCGCTCACCTCGTGCGCTCGGTGCTGGAATCGCTCGCCTTCCGCACGCAGCAACTGTACGCCTGCGTGCGAGCCGAGACAGACTTCCGCTACGGCTGTATCAGGTGAGATAGTACCATATTCTACTACATATTTGTACTGTTATTTAGTTACTAGCTGTTCCCCGCGGTTTCACTCGCCCTTGGTGTGTATGTACAGCCTATAACCTTCCCCAAGAATGAAGCTATCATATGCTGAAAGAATTTTTCAAATCCGACCAGTAGTTCCCAAGTTATAAGCGTTCAAACAAACAAACTCTTCAGCTTTAAAATATTAGTATAGATAATATATGCGTTTAGCTCGCGGCATATAAGTTGGCAATAAAAACTGACCTTGAGTGCGCAGTAGCCGATTTTCATACAAATTTTAACGTGCGCAGCCCCACGCACGTCCCGTTTGTAACCAACTTACGTGCCGGGTATAATAAAAGGCGGCCTTATTGCAACTATCAGCTTCTTCCTGCAAATCTTTAAGAGAATAAACCCTAATATTTTAGTACAGTTACTAAAATTCTAAGATCATGGAACATATTTTATATATTCATCCATTCTTGGTTTATTGGTGAATATTCTGGATTCTAATGTATATTCCAAATAAAGTACATACATATTATGGAAGATGTAACGCTGAAATTTTCTATTTAGTTATGGTAACGATGCATTTGGTTTGGCCTGATTGTAGTCATGTTTTTTTTATAATAAATATTTGTTGAAATACATAAAGGCTATAAGACCTAGGTAATTGATTGAAGCAACTGCGTCAAGTTTGGGCTCGGATGATTCGTTCTTTACAAGGACACTCACGATTAGTCTTAATATAATATATATATCATAAATCTTGTTTGTTTTTAAAATTGTCAAATTGATTCTTTAAATTTTCAGATTAGATGGAGGTGTATCCAACAATGACTTCATTGCTCAACTAGTGGCGGACCTCACGGGCTTGCGGGTAGAACGTCCTCTACATGTGGAAATGTCCTCCCTAGGATGTGCTCATATAGTCGGATTACATTTAGGTAAGTCGAATATTTTGTGAAGGCCGTTGTTAGATTGTAGATAGAAAACAGTGTAATTAGAATTTTGGAATTTTGTTGTTGCTGGAATCTACCACCAGTCTGAAACAGGTATAAGGAAAGATGAGGATTTAGACCTCTTTGTCCTTAGGCCACCTTTTACGACATCAAAAGAAAGGTCTGCTGAAGTCACTCGTCTAATCCCCCAAAAATCTTTCAGGTATATGGAAATCAAAAGATGAATTAAAATCATTGCGCAAAATCGGCAGCGTGTTCAAACCGCGCGCGCACGTCAAAAAAATCTACGAAGTATCCATCGAGAGGTGGGAAGACGCCGTCCGGAGACTATGCGGATGGTATGCCGACAGTAAAGACAAATCTCCACAATCAATAGCCACCATTTCAGATTCCAGTAGCAACTCAATCACGCCACAGAATAGTTTCAAGATATCACATAAAAACGGTCCCGTTAAATAGCGGTGGCTTTTATATCTGCTTGCATTTATGATCGCGTGGCTACCTTTGTACAGATGATATTTGACTTGCCATTATCATAAGGTGTTTTGTTAGTATGTTTGTAGGTTGTTGAGTAGGTTGAGGTTTTAGAGTAGTTTACTTTGATTTGTATATAATAGGTTGATACAACCTAACGGCCTGTGATCTGAATTGAAAAAATCACATTTGTTGCATAAATCGGTTACGATTTGTGCCATCGATCGCAGGGATGCTTTATATAATGCTTTTATCATAAAGTTAATTTTAGAATAGCACTGTGATATTTGTGTAATTTTCCTTACTTTATTCCTATCCGAATGCTTCCATCGCCCGGAGTATAAAATATAGTATTTGTAGAATCACCTGTATATTTTTTCAGTGAAATTTAATTTGTATTTTTTAACCAATCAGCGTTGTTCACTGTTAAAACTGACTTGATAAGTTGTAGGTAGGTGCAGGTATTATATGATTGTGAATGATAAAACATAGTATTTCTGCGATTGAAATGAAGCTTGTTGAAAAGTAATATATAGGAATTGTTCCTCGACAATAGTTCTGGTATAAAATTAGTGTGTAAAAAGAAACAAGGTGTTTAGTTCCATTAGTGGCTTTACGACAGATTGGTGACATTTTGTACAAAATTTTTATGGTGACGGTAACTATGCAATATTATCGAAGGTTTTAGGGCAAGGAAAGGTTTAAATTATTTATTACTTGGTACGTAAATGTTTTCAAGTTCTACATGTTCACGGTTTCTTGGTAAAGTTTTGTTAAATATTTCTTGTGACATATCAAATGAAGACTTGTTTTTAGGGTCTCAACATTAGTATACTTACTTGCTATAGTTTTCTATAATTTTAATGCAGGAACCCTCTCTTTGTGGGCTCCAACTGGCGATGTCCCATTTTTTATTATATTATAGGTAAGTGTGTTCATAGCTTATAAGCCTGTATTTGTTGGTTTTATTTTTTATTGTAGTATTATTGTTGAGAAAATCAGTGTATTTTATTATTTCCAAATTTGATAATATTTTGTATTTGGTTAGTGTTTTAAGGATAAGTATTGAACATTTGGTGGAAATTATCCCATTAGGGATATAAAAATAAATAAGGTAATATACCAATTAAAAAAGAAAATTATATTATTGATTTAATAGTGATAAGATAATATGTGCTGTAATATAAAACATTGTTATAAAATAATAGCGCTCTCTACAAAGGTTTAGCATTTTATGATATCAATATCGCAATAATATTTATATAAATACAGATAAATGTATGTATAGGGAGAGCGCGTCTGTATCGTTAAGATACAATGACTTTCTTTTTGAAACGCACAATTTTTATTAATGTCATATATTGCGAATGAATCGAAGTGTATTTTAAGTAGAAAGAAATGTTGAGAAGTATATTTTTTGAATAAATCTGTCGGTGGCTCAATAAGAAAGCGGGTAAAAATTTAATAAAAGACAATTTGTGGTATATTTTATGTTTGCAAAATTAATTTAAAAAAATAACTTGTACGGAATGTATATTGCTTTTTATCTTTAAAAAAAATATCACATTGCATTTTTACTGTTTCGATCACAATTAAATTTATTTAATAATAAATATAATTAAACTTAAATATCTTCCTCTCACGAACTCAATTTTCTTCAGCTAAATCCATTATCATAAATAAAATTAAATATATTATTTACATCCCACTCTAATACAGTTATCGCGATGGTGCACCGATTATTTTATTCCATTCTAATCCAATCCCCACAAGAAAAAATAGATTCACAGGTTTTTCAAAAAAATATACACAATATTCTTATAAGTGTTATCAACTATTTAATCTAGTTTCGATAAAGTAACGTTTTAATGTTCCTTGTTGGATTTGAGACATGCTAGTATTCTGAGAGCCAATATAAATTTGCTTGGCGGATAAAAGCTACTTCGCTGGATCATATAAAGAAAATTTTGAAGTACCTAGTTAAAAATAGTAATAAAAAGTTACTATGCATTGTATTTGAAACTGAACCAAAACGGTATCTTTCTCTTATCACTTCACTATTACTACATAGTATAAAACAAATTCGCTTTCTCTGTCCCTATGTATGCTTAAATCTTTAAAACTACGCAACGGATTTTGATGTGGTTTTTTTAATAGATAGAATGATTCAAGAGGAAGGTTTCCATGCGAAGCTGGGGTTGGTCGCTAGTTAATATCTAAATAATACAGATAATAAAAAATCTATCAACCTAAGCAACCAGACGTAAGTAAGAAACTAACATAACCTAATCAACCTTTGTTTAGGTTTATATTTTTTACACTATGTATATAAGTAGAACAAAAAAATTACCGAATGAATTATCAGTATGTTGTGGTTCCTGACTTTTTCTAGTAGGTGCGTTTGTGGTTAAAAATCATATTTGTATCGAAGCCAGACTGTATAATTACTCGTAATTAAGATAATACATAAATAATAAATATAAATGGACAAGTCACACAGATTGAGATATTATTATAGAAGAAGACAATATATAATTGTTTAAATATTTGTAGAAATGTAAGGTTTTTTTACCTTTGGCTCAATTATACTTATTAGAAGGTACAAAGTATACTAGCTATGTCATTATGGTTTATTTTTTATATTTATAAAATTGTGATCATCAGACTTTGTTTTGCCTAATTCAATATATATTATACATCGAATCTTAATTTTTTTTTGAAAATGTAGAGATGTATTAGAAAGTATCAAATACTACTTAGTGAAAAGAATTTTCGGTATAAATTCAGTATAAAACTATTTTCTTGTTTCAATAATGTAAACTTTGCTTATATATACTTAAATGTTCACACCTCAATACTTTCATAATAGATTGATTGGACATCAAAACAGAAATAAATCTTATTGCATAATCTAATCTTTAGTTTTATTGTTCAATGTAGGCAATATAGCGGGTGGCAGGTCTATAGCCTATGCATGCATATATATATAATAAGGTCTTAAATTAAATATAGTTGTTACATAATAATTCCCGTGATAGACCCTACCCTCCGTGGACCATACATACACATTACGTGAGAAAAAAATCACTGGGCATAGCTAGAGACTACTATACTAAGGTTTTCATAAGCATTAGTCAATGTATGTTTGCACCACAAAATTGTGCATTGCGCGTTTAGTTCGCATGTGCATCCATATCTCGACAACGAAAATCACCATGGAGAGTATATATCCCAGTAGTAACACTATAAAAGCTACTCTTTGCTCATAAATGCTTATCTTAATGGTAGGGCGCGGTTCTGAGTTTGGGTTTAACACGGGGTCCATTACTTTGAAAGTGTATCGCGTCCATTTGTTGTAAACATAAGGGAGGCCGGATTCGACGATTTTCATCATCAGCACATTTAGTTGGTTAGTAAACGGGAATCCTGTATAGTTGAGAAAATTCGCTATTAAAACCTTGGAAGCTATGGTGGCAAGCAATGTAGGCTATGTGTACTTGAAAACTGATACTTGAATATCAATTTTTAAAGGCATTTTAAAATCATTATTTTGGACGAGCGAACATCAAAAAATCCTTCCTTGTTATTAATTAGAAGGCGCTGTGCGATATAGGCGATTTACCATTTACCTGATCTCACGATGAAAGCCAAGTAGTAGTGCTCAAAACACTCGCTCACTGTGTACAGTAGCGGGCGTCCACTGTCATCTGTTTGGTTGGACATTATCTGCGCTAGTCGATCCATGCGCTCTATCGTCGCTACGTTCGGATGATTCAGGGCATAATCTGTCAATATTATTTTGAACTATTGGAGTCACACAGAAGCCAAATTTCATATAAAACACTATCAACTATATCTTTTAAGGTTGAAAATGCAATGTAGTTAAAGTTAAAATCTTTGTTGAGCTTCTCCGAACTTCGGATGACACGTAAAGCTGTTGGTCACGGTTGTTTATCCCTTATTTATTTTTAGATTGTATAAAGGATAACTCAGCTTATTGACTGACATGTAGGTATCGATAACAGCCGGGACCAACAACGGCCTTACGAAGCATGGAGAAGCACGGAGAAGTTCAAGATAGTAATGCCACTAATGGCGAAAAATCGGCTTGACGTGTGCTATCGTTACGTACACGCACGACCTGCTAGGCTACAAGCTTCTAATAAATATATATTAATAAATAAGTAAACACTCTTAATTGTACCTTAATAATAATATCACAAAATACCTAATAGTACTAACGTTATAATATTAAAGATACTATACCATAAGCACTTTCGTTTTCTGGAAAAAATTTCAAGTTATTCACAAGATAACTTTTTGCGTTGTTCGGGAACATTCTTTGGTTTAACAAAATTGCAATCGACGAAGACGTATACACTTGTATTCCATTGTCGTACAATTGTGTCAACGTTGTGTACCGATCGAACCTTACTAATGTGGCGAACATGTAGTTAACGTTACTCTGAAACAAAATAAGTAACTTCTTTGTATATCTCTTACAACAGGGCTTTAGGCATAGAATACCTAATAGTACTAACGTACTTTAAGCAAAAAGGTCCACCAGGCAAATAATACAAGTAGGTACTATCAATTTCAATTTCATTTATTCGCATACATGTAAGCATAATAGGTAACAAATAAAAAGTGCAGTTATACGGGCATAGCGACATTAAGCAATATCTAGCAGTCATTAGTAATATAAGTATAGGCATTATAAAATACTAGCTGTTCCCCGCGGCTTCGCCCCGCGTGGGACTCGGTTATATAGCGCCCAAAAGTAGCCTATGTTTTACCTCAGGTTGTTAACTACATCCCTACCAAATTTCATCACAATCGGTCCAGCAGTTTAGCCGTGAAGAGGTGACAGACAGACAGACAGACTTTCGCATTCATAATATTAGTATGGATATCATAGAACTAGGAACGCGGATTTTTTTTAAATCTATGATGGATATGGATGAAATTAAATAGATTAAAAAATGACAGGATTAGAATTACATTCATATTTCAAAATATCAATAAGTTGCAAATTATTATATACCTAGTCATATTGAAATATTAAATATTTAATCGAAATTTACAGATGATAAATCTAGTCGTTGTAATTAATTGAATTTAGTTTGTAGTTTATTCAAGTTTGTCATTTAGAAATTCGTCTATAGAGTAATATGCCCCCGAGCTCTTTACTATATAATTAGGTATGTCGATCATACCCTTAAAAAAGTTGACTATAGTTTAAGACAAAAAATGCCAAATTTTTTTTGCAAAAAATGCAATAATGTAGGAACAAAAAGAAATGGTTATTATTTTGGTTTGGACAGTTGAACAGAAAATATATAATAAGAGCTACATAGAGCACCTTCAAGCCATACATGCAAGATGAGAGGGCGGTCATCGTAGATGTATTTAAAACCATAATTATGCCCTTTGATCTGTGCCACCTGATAAGATACTTACTTGATATTTAGCAGTAAGAACCATCGAGTACAGAAGACACAAAGCTGCCAGTAATGACCTTTTTATTCTCTTGTTAAAAAAGAATCCGAATAGTCCACACCACACAGCGTTTACCACGTAAACATACAAATACATTTTTTGCGTTCTTAAAATCCTACTTTTTATATACATCATCAATCCCACGAAAATTAAACATGTTATTGTACAGGCCCAGGTCGTCAGGTCATAAACATTAAATGGGTAATGCCACAGTGGCACCTCAGTTGGCTCTTTCATGAAAGCGCACAAATAATCCGACCATACTTGAAACAGGAATTCAAAATGATTGTCTAATGCATACAGTACCATGAACCTTGAATTGAATGATACATCAATTTCACCACGAACAATGAGTCCTAAAGTTCCTGTGACTTGTCCTGATTGAACATATCCGTAGTAATTAGTAGTTTCCATTTCAAAAGTAGCATTAAATTTATAAACTTGCATAATATCATGCATTATTAAAGCATCTGTGCCGCAGTAACCATGTGTAAGGCTATTATTAAATGATATGAAGGATCTTATACCGTCGCAATCATTAATTGATGAAGGAAAACGATAAAAAATATTCGCTTTCAGAGGATAGCCATGAGTAAAATTTTTGTCACTTATTTTTAAAAGTTCATGAACATAATTAGTGTCAACAGTTTTAACTGTTCTGTCATAGAGTGCTCCTGCTTTTAAACTTGGTTGTTTGTTTCCATCGTACATGGTATATTTATTAGGGCAATCGGTGGGATACGAGAGTATAACGAACATTATCTGATATTTATGCCACAATCGGTTAAGAAATTCATATATTCTCGCGTCAACATCATTACTAAATTCACCATTTTTGCATGCGAAAGTTGCATTATCGATAAGGACTATGTTTACAAGGGACCAATGAGACTTTAATAAAAGCACGGCAACATTATTTTTAAAAATAATATTTGTGAGGCTTCTTACATATATAACAATGTTTGGTGTATTATAAGTGAAGTAAGTCAGTTTCGTATTTATTATTTTTTCTGGCACGTAATCTTTAGTGAATATAATTCTATCATCATGCACAGTCAGTGATGATAGGCAATTGTTTAAGCTCCAATCGTCATCCAAAGTATCGAGCATAATAGTGTGTGTTTTGGGTCTTTTACCAAAAATATCTGAACCACACACCATTTTGTTTTCTTTAATTTCATACACAAGTAGCTTATATGCATTTGTTATTATTATAATACACAATATGTTGAAAAATAGAGAATTTTTGACCATAATAAATAATAAACTCAATTTATATTTACTTTGAAAACACTGGTTAGATTCTAATTAGACTATCGTCTCTTAGCTCCGCCGGGAGTTTACTATTTAAAAATATAGAAGATATTCAAAGCGGAAATCATGTAAATCACCATAAAAAGAGTATAAAAATAAATCATGCACAGTAGGCACCTACCATTGATTAATGAATGATCTCAATCAGAAACAAGTAGGAAAATATTTGTTTTGGATGACGCTGTGTCACTCACTGTGTCATTATGAATGAAAAAGGTTAAAGTAGATTGTTATCAAAAGCAAACGATGGCAAATAGTAATTTCATTTGGCTTGGATAGAGTGTTTAATACAGTAAAGATGTAATAACAAACATTTCAAACCTGTCGTCGTTTGAAATGTTTCTTCTTACCTATATACTTAGGTAGAGCAAGAAAATTAAAAGATTTCCAATTAAGTGTGTGTTTACGATGTCATGTATACATTTATATATTTTTTAGTTCGAAGCTAGGTAGGTACCGATATTGGATTGAGATACCTCCCTCGAAGGTATTGTATTGGATCTTGCGCGATCGTGTCCAGATTAAAACCGTTTTGCTCAATGTCTAAATTTGGTCTCTGATGAAAAAAACCTAGGTTACTAGAAAATCAGAATTACCTAAGTTAATTTGCTACCGAATTGTTAGCTCTTTGATCTTAGAATGAAATAGGTACAGTTTCTTTCACACGCCCAGGTTCTATCGACTAGTTGATTCTAACGATAGAGACGAGCTCATGGAATAGTTTAGAATCAATCATAATGTTTATATTTCATAGATAGGTTTAGTAGGTATATTTGTCTTTTTAAAGGAATACTTACATCCACCTTAGGTACATGAAACAAATAAATTATATTTACAACGTATACAGCTTGTTATCATATAACCTTTTATAGAAAAGCCGACATGCGGATTATATATACAAGTAATTAACACAATCTGTTCAGTTTCAGTATAAATTCTAAGTTTCTTCTTATACGACTGCAGTCAACAATTGGAATTTAAATCAGGATGGCTAATTTCTCTCTTTTCCTCATTTTAATAGTTTTATTCAAACTCTCCAGTCCTCGGTTGTTGAACGGGCTGTTCCTGAATCCAGAAATATTGAAGATGAACATTAAAATCCGCGGCGGCAACGATTATATGGATTTTAATCCAGATCATATTACTTATGATTATCACATCGCAGAAGAACCTCATAATAATATTAAAGCAGTTATTGAAGTAGAAGAAACAAGAATAGATATTATTGACACAGAATTTGAGAGAGATAGTACATCGGATGAAGACCAGGCAGTTGAAAACATCATAATTAAAACCTCTTCTTGACTTGTGAACTGAAACGATCAATCATCCATAATTAGTTAACTATTATATAGGTATTTGGTTTACCTATAGGTTCTAAGAAAAAGTTATTAATAAATTTAAGTACTTACCCTTAAACTTAAATATATATATTTTTTTATTTTCTTATCCTACCTGAATTAAAATATGAAGATTTTCTTTGTTTTTTTTTTTTTTTTCTTTAAAATAACAATCTTAAATCAATAGGTATCAGCTTTGTGACTAAAATAAAAAAGATACGTTTAATTTCTAGTTGCCGAATATTATGTTTACCTTTCGATTTCGAATTTGTACGTGCCTGGTAAGGTTTGTATTACTTTGTATGGTATAAGTACTAGTAATACCTAATTTACTTTGTGCTAATAGTTCTTGATACATTTTTGTGATATCATATTTATAAGTTCACCATCAGAACAGTTTGAATACATGCTCGAAGGGACATGTTCAGGTTACAACATTGATATCGAACACTACTCATGTTTTTGAATATTCAGATACAAATACTAGGGTTTGTTTCATTCATCCAGAAAACATTAAAAGTTATTAAATTTATTACACAAATGACTAATGTAACCTTAGTTAAATAATAGATATCAATAGTGTTAACTGTACAACAAAAGACAAATATTTAAGAGTATTTAGGTACACCAAAATACAGAAGAAAAATGAAATATGCAAAAATGTAGTATAAAATATATTTAATTATAAATTAAATTACGATTTCACATGTGAAAAAATATAAGAAAAAATAGCAATATATAATAACTTATACAAGTAATCTTATTTAACTTTAGTATCCTAGTATGAATTCAACGCTGAAAACATTAATATAATGACAAGAAATGATATAATGAATAAGCCCGCCTGGTTTGCTTAACCCAGCCATGTGGGCAAGAACTTAATCCTACGTCCTGCTACTCCCGACAATCCATTCTCGTATCTCAGGCCCTCAAGATCTGCTAGTAGGTCGTTGCTAGGATTATCTCCACGCAGTATCGATCTCTTTGCAACCTTGTGAGCGCTATTATCAACATCTGTAGTCGTCTCCACCACTGGTATCAAAACTGGAACTTCATCAATGACCTCTATAACTTCCAGGAGAGCCACATCTTGGTTGGAGTCTGTTGTAGTCGCTGCCTCTTCTGGAACAGGGGAGGCGATGGCGATTCCGAGGATGGTAAGCGAGAGAAGGACACACAATAAGGAAGCCATGGTCTTGTTGGGCTTCAAGAAACTTCTCCGCGAAAATTTGGGAACGCTCCCGAATGCTTGTTCTCAGTACTGTGTCTTCCGAATGTGTTGATTGTGAGACCTTAAACGGACAGTATTTATACTGGCACGAGAGAGTAATTGTGCTAACTGATACATCCAGAATTGGAATTACTGACGCATTGTGACCGTATCCTGCTAATGGGACCAACAAATACTTACAATAACATAATGACCATGAATGTGTTTTGTTGTGGATTATGCTGGAAAATAGATGATTAAAGTGTACATTGGTAATCTGGGTAAACATAAGATTTTCTGGGAAGCGTGCAGCGAGCGTGGTGAATAAGCTATTTACTTGTATCTGTCAGTATTTGTTGCCTTTTATGATGATGTTTCGAGAAATCGAACATTCTTAATTTTCTTCTTTGTCATTCATTATAGCGTTATCCTGATTAAATCTTAGGAACCGTAGAATCTGCTAGATGTGATGTTTCAATATTTATCTACTCAGAGTTGCGTATGAGTGGTATTTCTATTTTACGATCCTCTGTGATTCAAAATTGTGGCTGTTATTGCTGGCAGGCATTTAGACTGTAGTCATTATAACCTTTAGCAAAAAAATCTAACCGTATTAACGACGATCATGTTCGTATTGTTCTTGTTTCCTCAATCAATCCTGGTCGGTTATAGATGTCAGATGGCAATCGCTCCATTGTAAACTTAATTTAAGTTCATAATAAGCATGGCCTGGGCTCCAAAACGTAATAAGGGTTTGTTTGACATTCACGGATGACGAATTTCCCGTGTCTAGTAAACGTGCACGGACATTCTTCATGATAGTCCCGGTAAATTTAGATTGGAAGTAGTTTTTAACCATTATACCTGTCTGAAATACCATGAATGTTACGTTATGCGTATTATAAGGTATAACAGAACACAGACAAGAACATAATAGGAGCTCTGACTTCTGTGAAAAAGCACAGGAGTCCATGAGCCACATTTTGTGTTGCTGTAACTCACTGGCCATCAAGCGAATAGACCTCTTTGGAGCAGCGTACCCTGACCGGAGGACTATAGGCACTTCGCACCAGGTGATGCAGTCCTTCTTCAGAAATCCCAGTGTGGGTGAGTAAGCGATGGGGTAAGTACAAAAGGACCCAAAGGTTCGACGTGCTTCCTATAATTTAGGATCCATACTTAAGATAAGATAAGAACGTATCTTACGTTACGCGTGAGTTGCTGCCGTAAACCTAATGGTTTATATAGCCACTATGCAAGTGACTAGGTACCCAGTTAACCAGGTAGATATAGTAATATTTACTTTGTTGATTACTAATATTCCTGTATAATTAGACAACTTCATAAAACAAAGGCTTTGTATCATTGTTTATTTTGAAGTTTGATTGTTCGTTTAATATAAAATAAATATATTTTTACTTATATAATAGATACCTTATCCTCGAATATCTTTGAGTTTATCTAACATTAGCTAGAAAAAATAAAATTCGTTTACCTAACACCTAGAGATGTATTTTTTAAATTCCTTATTTTATAATATACATTGAAACCCTAACAAGTTAATACATTTTTGTTCACAACGAAGATAGGTATTTTACAATACTTGTTTGACCAATATTTGTTGATCTGTATAAGGCTCTATTATGTCTTGTGACTACGTGCTAAGTGGTTTTGTTGCTCTTTATTCTTATCAGCCTTATCATACGCATTTGGTATCGTATTTAGCACCCTGCCAGTCAAGGCTCGTGAGAAAACAATCACAAATATGTTTTCAAAGAGCATCCGTTGGAAAATCGTGCGCCATCGGTAAACAATCCTACAACAAATAATAATCACCATTATTTAATGTACAGTTTCAATTATTTAGAATGATTTATGCAATCATTGTTTTGCTTATAAGCGGGGTGCAGAACTGAGGAGCTACAGTTTGAGAAGTGTGAAATTGAGCAAAATTGGATCTTTGGAAAATGCGTTCAGCACTATTAGCCGTGGCGTTGTTGGCGTTGTTAGCCACCTGCGTGTGCACACCCCTGGACGGCGATGTGATCCAGCACATCCCACCAAAAGAAGATCTAACACCGTCACATACAGGAAAAGATGGCTCAACATCTGGTGCTGCGGCAGGCAACTCTGCCGCTGCTAAAGTAGAGTCCGCCAGAGTCCGTCGTGATACAGCACAGGAAAATGACCTTCTGCCAGCTAGCAACGACGTAGGCGCGTCACCATTTGAGACCTCCAACCTGGAAGGGCGCGGGCGCATCAAGGTGTTGCCTGCTTTCCTCGGTTGATAATTCTAATGATACGGACCTGTTCTTGATACTTCGACGGATTTACTTATGCAAGAAATAACTATATCTATATATTCTTTGTGTCATTTAATGTTATGGAGTATATACTTAATAGGACGTCCATAAAATTGTGTTGTATAGAACTGATTACTTATGGACTAAAAATATTTTAAAATTAAACTGTTAATAGATTTATACGTTTTTTTAACTCTCTAGTCATACTTAATAAGAATACTAGAGCCAAGAATCCCACGTAAAAACTTACCACAAATATTGAGCTGAGTTTAGGTGAGTCTATTTATACAGATGTAATCTAAGTATAACTAACCCGTAGGTTTGTCTTTGTGGTAGTTTCTGATGAGCTGGAATGGGTAATTTAATATTATAAAATCTTGTCAACCTACCCTGCACTGCAAGGACCTTATGTTGTAGTTCAGATTTTGTAATTATTAATTTGAGTAGAAGATGTAGGTATACATTTTTTGATAAGGCAATTTT
Source organism: Apomyelois bistriatella (assembly GCA_947044815.1). Taxonomy (NCBI): domain Eukaryota; kingdom Metazoa; phylum Arthropoda; class Insecta; order Lepidoptera; family Pyralidae; genus Apomyelois; species Apomyelois bistriatella. Next base: position 6,373,889 of record OX345705.1, read on the forward strand.
TTTTATTAATCCGAAATAACCTAAATTTTATGGTTGGTATTTTGCCTATGTGGTATTAAATGTTCAAATGGGCATACTTAGGTACTTGAGATCGCCGTCAGGGAGGTAAGTAGCCGGTCATAAAAATTATATCAAATTATAATTTATGTTCCAAGTATACAGTTAGCTGTATACTTATAAAACAAAGAAGACACGACACGGCTTAGGATAAAATACAAGCAGAAAAACATTGAACCGGAAAAAAACAAATATTAGATACAATTAGAATCTACGTCATTGTATGTATTAGATTGGAGAATTTTGAGTCGTATCTAAGTTTTCGCGAGGACAAAGGCTAGATTTAAAAATCTTTGACTCTACATAATATCGTTCTACAAAATATGGTCTATAAGTGATATTACCGTGATTATTTCGACGTTATGTAACTCTTACATCTTAGTTAGTTTACGAATCTTTCATTATTTCGATTTCGATTGGTTCGAGAAAACTCACACGCATCAATGTGGAATTCTACTCGTAGTTCATGGGAAACTCGCTAACCTCGCAAAGCACGTCTGTATCGACAAGAAGAGCGTCTTAATGAAGAATTTTCTTACCAAATTTCATGAAATTGGTTCGGTGAAGGCGAAACAGACAGACAGATTTCGCTTTTAAGTTTAATATGGATATGGGATAAATGTTAGATACAATATATGAAAGGTTAGCAGTATGATAATGGCTTTTCATGCTTATGTTAATAGGATTAGTATAGATTAAGATCAGGTGACTATGGACATATAAAACCTGAAACCCTGATGGTTGCTCATTCGAAAAAATGAATTTGATTGCTATTATTTTGTCAGCAGTGGTATCTATCCACATTTGTTCTACTTTAAAAATTATCCATAAAATAAATTTAGACGATGATGTGCAAGACAATGAAATAAATGTAACACAATCTGATTATGACGCTTTCGCAATACGTCACGCCAATGAAGAAAAATCTGAATTAAAGGATATGGAGGATAATAGTTTAAGAAAAATCAGAAGTATTGAATCTCTTCAAACGGCAGAAGATCTGGTTTACCGGCCCTTATTCGTTTATAGAAGACTTCAACATAGTAAAAGAAGAATAACTATGTACAACGCATTTGCTGGATAATCATATATTAACATACAAAGAATTTCATGTAACAGAATCTGACCATGATGCTTTAGCAAAACCTGACGTCAGTGATGAAAAATCTGAATCAAAGAATATAGAAAATAATAATTTAATAAAAATCATGCATTGAATCTCTTTTATCAACAGAAGATATGGTTTAACCAGCCTTTATCATTTATAGAAGACATCAACATAGTAAAAGAAGAATAATAATGTACAAAGCGTTTGCTTTAATAGTGAACATATGATAAGTCTATTTTAGTACAAAACGAGCCAAAATTAAGTTTTTAAAATCAGTTGTCCGTGTTATATTATTCGATTGCAAATCCTATTGTGTAATATCTAAATCTGCGAGTTCTATAAACATTACATACCTATATTTTTATTAAATAGCTCTAGCATAATGTGCTCGAGTTGTATAAACATGATGAATTCATAGTTTTGATTGTTGATTTTAGGTGTCTAAGGCATCATAGCATTCATAGCACAACGATGAGATCTGTGATACCGAGTTCAGTCGCCGCGGAAGTGCATGCAAGTGGCTCGAGCAATTTATTTTAATTTCTTATATAATCGCGCAAAAAAGAAGTTGAAAAATAAGTTAACTAAAAGAGCGTGTGCATAAGTAAAAGTTCAATAAAATGCAAGTAAATGTAATAAATTTTAATTGGCAGTTAGTTAAACTAATTGCAGCTTGTTAAAAAAGAAATTGTACTCAGGGCTGTAATATTATTCATATATTGTACGCCTGCCAAAATGGCTGTCCATATGTTACATTATAAAATTATTTTATTTATTGGAGTTTTTGATGTAAGTACCTACTGGTCTGTGATGCCATAATTTTATACATACATACAAAGCATATTGTACATTTTCATACTAAAATGCATATATTTCAGTTGGTAGCAGCCGGAATTTCACCAGTTCATAATTTCAAAGATCAGGTTACTGCCAAATTTGTAGGAGAAGGTTATTTACTGAATTCACCGCATAAAGTCTTAAAACAACTAGATAATTCTATACTTAAAGCAACTAAAAATGTAACACAAAATCCTAAAATGGAAGAAAATCTATATCAAATTTCTAAGGATCTTGTAAATGCGATTTTATCTAAACTAGACGTACAAGATAAAATAACAAGAATAACGAGAGATGCACTGGAATCACCAGACAAAAATAAGGGGATAACTGCAATAGAAACAAGACGAATTTTAGATTATTTATCGAGAACTCTATCGGGACATATATTAAGCATAACAAAACAATCCACTGAACCCGAATTGCATCGTCTTGTGTATGGTTTAGCTCAAATTGCTGCAGAGATATCAATAGTAGCTGCCCTCAAAGATATCACATATGCTTCTGCACTATCTAAAAAACAATCTGTTGATTTATCATTAAGGAAGAAACGAGCAGCTACAATGAATAAATCTGAAAAGATTACCACTTCACCTGCTCCAGATAGAATATCCATGCCATCTGTTTATAGTGTTATATTGAACAAAACCGATACAAATAAAAATGTCATTCCAATAAACGTATCAACGCAAAATGATAAAATGATGACACCATATACTGTTATTTCTAGAAATGATAAAAAACCACTACTTTTACTAAACACCCAACTAACAATGCCAGCCCTCACTAAAGGTTTTTTGAATCAAACTGTATTGGATATGGACAATAATACTAATATTAATGCCACAGATGGAATTTTTATAGAAAATTCATTAAATGGCACACATTATGTTATTGCAAATACACAAACATTAGAAAACCAGGAAGCAAATACACCAGAACTAAACGATGACTGGTTAGACCCCAAAGAAAACATTTATAAGTCTCCATTAAAATCGGATATAGTAGCTGAATTGGAATTAGATCAAGCTGAAGGGGATGAAGATGCTATTAATAGTAAAAAAGCTAAGCAGAAATTGGAACGGCTCGAGATGAAAGCTAAGAGAGCCATTCTTTATGCCGGAGACGTTGCTTATCTGACTGCAGCAAGTGTTGTAGCATTGAGACGTGCTCTTACTGCATCTATTGAAGTTAAAATGTCAGTGAAATTTGCTAAGAGTGGAATGAATAGCCATCAAGATTTGATGATGAATTTGGCTAAGACCGCTGCCCAACAAGCTGGTAAAGAAGCAAAGGTTGCATCCTCTAAATCCCTTGCATGCGAAAAAGTTATAAAGTTGGCTCTTAAGTACACGGCCCAATCTTATGGAGCCAATCTTAACCATGTGGCAAACAGAGTAATCATGGACACACTATCTCTAGCGACTCTTGCGAAATCCATGGCATTTGTTTCATCCGATATTGCAATAAATTCTTTGTATCAAGCGACCGAAATTAAACCTCCATCGTAAAATACACAGGTAGTAGGTACGTTAAAATATCTTAACATTGGAGTAAAACTTTATGTAATAATGTATGTTAGTTATATAAATTGATTTTTTGAATAAATACTTTGTCTTTAATCGTGATCTTTTAAAGTAAAATAATTCTCTTCATGGCTAAATAATACAAAATATCGTAAAAATTAATTTTCATTTCGTTTTGATTTTCAAAAAAGGAGAAGGTTCTTAATTCGGTTGTATGTTTTTTTATGTAGTTATATTCATCTTTGTCATTTCTACAGCGATTTTGAAAATTTTACTATTTTATTGTTTTGTTGAAAGGCATATAAGTAAGTAGTAAGTACTTTCACTTTGGTCCTATGATTTTTTTTTTTCAAAATCTGTAAGTACAGCCTAGTAGTTTGGTTTCAAAATCAAATCTGAAATACAATTGGCGGATAGCATTCTCTACCAGTCAACTTCTTTTGGTTTTGGTTCTAAACTTCTAAAAACAAATGATAGTCGGTTTTTGTTTTTTGAGAAGAACGTCTTGTTAAATATATTACCAGGGTCAGGTTGACCATTACCTGTGGAAATGGTAAGCCCGTGTTTTTCTAAATTTATCGATATGCTCGTGACATACAAACTAACTTGAGAAATACGTCGTAAACGTTGTATTTTCTGATAATTAGTTTTGTAAATATTGGTAAGATGGCGTTGGAGCATGTATGGTTTTTGATAGTAGTAAGTTAAAATATGTCACTTTTGACTCAATCAAAAACAACGTGCACCATTGCTGCTGACTCTACACTACATATCTTTATTGACTAGTCAGTTTGATTTCCTCTAGATGTCGCTATTTTTGACTTTTATTAAACACCAATCTTCGGCCGAGTTATTTACCAAACTACTTAAGTATGAGTAAATATGAAGCATGAGCAGCTTGGTAGAGCCCAGGTTTTCTCAATAGATTATTTAGTTTCTTCTTCGCCCTAGCGTCTCCCGGTTGCATCTTCAGGTTACGCTTCGCTAATATAATAGAACACTAGTTTACTGACAAGTAAACAGTACATAAGTCAATCGATCCCTATTCATTCTTTTGTTCTTTTTCGAGTGTTCTACATTACCATTACGGCCATTCTATTAAAATATATACTTATAATACTATTTTACAAATACTACTTTAAAGGTTAAATAAGTAAACTTGTTCTGCGTACAAAATTTAGTACACAATAGATGTTTTTGTTCGAAGGACTCGGCCATGACATGCAATGGGCACACGCACTTCAACTAAGTACTGTACGTGTTTATCGATCTTAGTTGCCTTATCGAGTTAGTGTTGTAATCCGAATGCACTCCATCGTTTCGGACACGTAGGAAGATAATTAATGATAGACAGACGGACTTGAAAAAAACAATTTTTTTTTTTACCTTACTACGGCTAACTAAAAGAATAGATAATGCATAGGCAGTATGTATAATATGTAAGTATGTATTTCAGTATGTATATACATATATAATGTATGTTTAAAAAGACGAAACAAAATAATAATTCAAAATTATACCAGAAATACCTATGCCAGGTACAAAAATGGTAATGGTAGAGCCGTGGTCGTATCTACTTTAATTGGGTGCCAGGAACATACATCACACAGCGGGTGCGACCACGGCTCTAGCATGGCTTTTTTGTACCTATGCAATGCCTTTTTATTTATTTATTTCTCGCTTACATGTACATAATATGAAGAAGGTGGAATTACATAATTTGGTAAGAATGTACATAAACCCAGGCTGGGTGTTGCGAAGTCTTTGAATTTGTACCAAAATCTATACATTACAATTTAATTAATTTTAAGACCTTTGTAGATTTTTTAATTAGTCTAGTGTTAGTTTTTTTATAGACTTAATTTTTTATTTAGTGTATAGGAAGAACAATCATACTTCATACTATCATATCACATCATACTAATATTATAAATGCGAAAGTGAGTTTGTTTGTTTGTTACGCCTTCACGGCCTATCTACTAACCAATCTTTCTGAAATTTCGCATACACATAGCCAGAAGTATTGAGAAGGACATAGGGTACCTTTCATCCTGGGAAAAAGCACTATTCCCCAAGAAAACGCGGGCGAAGCCGCGGGCAAAAGCTAGTAACTAATATTTGAAATCTTTTTATCCCAAAATTAATTCAAAGACGATGCCTTAGCTATAGCTGGCTTCATTCGCAACGACGATTAACAATTTGCATGAATATGCAGTTGTTTGACTTGCAATTAAAATATCAAATAATACCTACCTTGCGGAAGCTGGTTATTATGCTAGAACAAAAACTGTACATTCATTGTATTGTAAGTGCTTATACCATAATAAAAAAATGAATTTTCTTTGAAATCGCCGATGTCCTTGTAATTTAGTTGAAAGTAAAAATCCATACTAATATTATAAATGCGAAAGTCTGTCTGTCTGTCACTTCTTCACGGCGATACTGCTGGACCGATTGTGATGAAATTTGATAGGGATGTAGTTAACGACCTGAGGTCAAACATAGGCTACTTTTGGGCGCGATATAACTGAGTCCCACGCGGGGCGGAGCCGCGGGGAACAGCTAGTTTCAAATAAAGTAGTCATGTAAATACATTGTACGTAAGTTTCCTTTATAGAAGAAAAAAAAAATATTATCGATGATGATACGTGAAACGTTAAAGGAAGTCAGATACCGAGAAGCGGTTTCGAAGATCTCTGACACCAAAGTGTGCACGGTCAATTGACCTTGGGGCTTAGCCAACGTCACAATTTCAAAACGCTTACGAATGTCGACAAGAACAAAATTTATGTGATCGACATAAGCTGCGGTAATTCACGTGGTCAACCTTATGTCAATCCTATAGGTACATTTTGTTCTTCTCGTACGCTATAGGGGCTTATAACCCACACGGAATGATGAAAATAGATATTCCATGTACTTTTTGTTAACTTTATCAACGGTAAATTCATTATTGTAGCGAGAAAATCTATATACTTTTATGCCAATATACTGGAGTATTACAAGCGCGAAGCCGCGGACGGAGCTGGTACGCTATAGCATTCTAAAAATCAGTGCTATTATTGATTATAGTACAGTGAGCAACAATGAAAAGTGTACCTCCTTAGATGTAAGAGTGAGGTGGTATACTTTTCTATGTCGCCCACTGTACATGCTGAGCGGAAAGATGTGCATCATCTTAACGCAGCTGCTGTGGAAAATAGCTCAGCGGGAATTACTCTGTGTATGTGTCATTATATGTGTATACTAAACATCACAGTCATATTATAACAATCTGCAATGGGCGTATCCGTGCGTCTGTGTTGACATTTAACTCTCACTATAATATGTGTACGCAATTCACTCAGTGGAAATAACATACACAAATAGAGAGATAACAAAGAGTTAAACTTTCTGTAAAAATATTCTGATAGTCTCAGAGTATGTATAGGTAATGGAACAAAATTTTATCAAAACCGAAACTTAAACCAAATATTAAACGTAGCCGTAGGTCTGCATAAACTTTTTGTGACTTATTGATCCCTAGGGCCTAATTTCATTTATTGACTTTATGTAGAGCGAAAATCTTAATTCCAAAAATAATATTTTGATGATAAATGACGAAGAACTACACACTAGATTTTAATATTGATCATAGATCGAAGTGGAACAAATTTTAGAGCATATAATAATGTAGAGCTGTTTCTATGCAAATGTTGCAATTTACTACGTTAGTCTTATTTTATACGTCCAGGACATTGTAGGCTTGAATCATCTGTTTTTCTGGAAAGAAACATGTTTTCGTATTTCATAAAAAGAAAGAAAGAGAAAATTATTTATCTGGTACAATAAGAATAACAATAAAAGTGAATCTTGCAACAAAATGGTCTCCGCTCAGCATAAGTCGTGGAGTGAACTACTACAATGACTTTCGATGTATTTATTTTAAATCATGTACACTTCAAATAAAACATAGAAACATAAAAAAAATAACAAATAAAACCGATGTTACTAGGTACACAAATTAAATACCAATACAAAAAATGTAAAGTTAAAAAAAATAAGTAAACTTATAAAGTAAAAATAAAAATGCCAGTATGAAATCTTCCTGTTACCTTTTGCTGCGATTAAGATTTTTGGACATCTTATGAATTATCGAGCGATGAGGTCGTAATTCTGTGCTTTATATATTTTGTTTGCAGTTGCAGCACGGCATTTTGCCGGCTCTGACTGTGCGTCCTTGGACTGCATTCTATATGCGTGCCGCGTGCGTTACGTAAATATTTTTAGCATTTGTGAGAATGTGGTAATATTGTTTAATATCATCTCGGGAAGTGGATAGGGAAGCTGTGAATAAATTAAATCCACAAAATTGAAATAAAAAGCATCTCTTTCTCTATTTTGAAGTGTTTAAATCGCACATGTATAGAGTAATATTAAAAATAAAGCACACGTACAGTTCCAGTAAGGTATTTTTGCTAAAGAATAAATTGAGTGAATAGAAGCTCATATTACAAATATACAGGTACCTATTACAGTTAATTTATAATTTTGACTCTATGCCACGTGCAAAACTGTATTCAGCAGAGTATACTTATAGGCACGTAAGTATTACGTATCTACTCATATTTGAAAAAAGTAAAATTAGTAATTTTGAATTTAAAGAAGTAAAAATGGAAATAACGCGTGGTCTTTGACGCCAGGCATTATTCTTAAATTTATGGTTTAAACATTATTTACATAGTCAGTGACCTCTGTACTAAGACATTCGGCTATACTATAGTATAGCGCAGTGAACCTTCTAGAACTGACAACTTGACAAGGGTCAACAACCGACCGCTGCGTTGCTCCGTCACTTGACATTATTAAATATGCCTCCTACCACATAAGTTCGAATCGCGCGCGGTCTCTACACAATTTTTTTTTAATCTATGCCTCCTACACTGGTAGCTGGCCGGCTTATAATTTTAAATAACATTGCATTTCGAATAATTAGGAAGTATTGATATGTCTCTTTCTAATGGACTAATTTGAAGCTGAAGAGACAATTTAACTCTGGACCAGTACTATTATCTGCGCTACTCTGCGGTCCGGTATTTGCATTTAATAAAATAGTTAACTAATGAAGGCTATATAATTTGTATATATATTTTGTATAATTTGAAACTGCGGAATATAGCTAATTTAAGGTAGAATAAAAAGGCAGATACGAAAATTGTTCATAACTGAGATGGCAGATATTCTCAAAAAAAGGGACAGCTAGCATTATTGCTATCATATATTTTTTTTATCGACAAATGATATCTAATAATAGAGTATACTATAGCTTTATATGCCTACGTCATATTACATTAGAAGATTAAATTGCAAAGCTACTTTTTCTGTGACTGATTAAGCAAGTTATGTCTTTCATAGACTTAGTATATTTATTTAACATTACAAAACTAGGTCAAACATTTTATTTTTTGGAGAATCGCTAAGTTTTGAGTGTTGGACGGTCAATCGCTCTTATAAGCCTGGGTAGAGTTTATAAACCTCGTGGCTTAGGTTGCTTGAACTAAAAACGTCTAGAACGGTGGACTGCCATGATATCACCGAATACAAACCAGATAACACCTCTTAATTAATCCTGCCAGCGGATAAAAATAAATAAACAGTAGATATTAATTAGGTGTCTACTTTATTTTTTATGACTTAAATATAATTACACCTGGATCTTTTGAAAGAGTAACTCCTCATTAATAAAAATTTACAAATGTTTGATAGACCCATTTTCTTTTATTTTAACAATATTTAAAGTGACAGAACGAGACAAAACACATTTTAGTTAACTTGGATTTAACAAAAGCTTCCTACCCGCTACCTGCCCGTATGTCCGTCAGTTTTTTGAGAGAGGAAACTCGTGGACCTTCATAGAGCTTTAAGTTATCAGAGTAGGTAGGTATGCAATTGCTTATTAACAAAATATAAAAATTAAGCTAAAGTTTTCTCTCCATATAACTAATTGTTTATTTATTTATCGTAAGGCCCTCCTGTTCGCTGTGCTTACTTATACTCTAAGTAGCGACCCGCCCCGGCTTCGCACGGGTTTAAAAACCTTCCTCTTGAATTATTCTAGCTATAAAAAAACCGCATGAAAATCCGTTGCGTATAGTTTCAAAGATGCATACATAGGGACAGACAGCGGGAAAAAAACTTTGTTTTATACTATGTAATAATAGTGAAACTAAACTCAATAGTCAATGATGTTTATGAAAAGTCATATTTTTTCCTAGCATGACGTAATGTTTAGTGCGCGCCCAACTCGTGATTGACCAAATTTATTTTGATTTTATAAAACAATGTCACTTATTGAATAAATTATCTTAATTTTACATTCAGGGGCGGTGCTTATAATACGCAAATGATTTTGTCATACAAATCGAAACATTGGTAGTCAAAATAATATTTTCATAGGTGGAATATTGCGCACAAAACTTCACAGCAACTGAATAAATAAATAATTAATTACTTTAGAAAATTTTTTTCGTGTTCATAAGACACAGACTTTATGGAATTCATGTGTAGACGAGCAAAGGATCAATTTAAGAAACAATAGGTAAATTACAAAATATTGTACTTGAATCACTTAACTAATTAATTTAATATTTAAGCAAATTATGTGTAATTTGCTTGATATGGGCACGAGGACGCATGCTCGCTCATCGCTCTTTCCGCTCCGATTTTAATCATAAAATTTGATTATATCAGGGAAACGTAGCCAGTTTTTAACCGACTTAAAGTATCAAACATTTGAAAATATCTAAAGAGTTATGAAACTTTGATTAATAGGGCCTACACCTTCCTGAAATGGTGACCAGATAACCATTTCAGAAAGGTGAAGGCAGAAGGATATTGCAGTTGGTCCTGCTAGAGGATGTGAGCTGGAGACGAAATGCTTCGTATCGTAAGTATTAGAGAAAACTTTGTGGAATAGATGAAAGTAAATACTGCTGGTTTTGGAATATGTCAGGAGAGCTGTGTTAAGGCGCGGTGCAGTCGATGGCTCACCTATCGTGCCCTAGCTGGCCTGTCTCCTGCCAATAAGGGACTTGAATAAGGCGAACGACTGGGCGATGGAGGTGGCTAAGTACTGTGCAAAGTTAATGTAGAGTCCGTACCTATAGCCATTATAACTCGAAAAGAAGAAGTGAAAAGGATAGAGAGTCAGATGAAGAAGATCAACATTCAGCACTGGACTTAAGTAGTGATAATTAATTAATGATATGACATGAAATATTTTGAAACAAACCAAGATGTAACTTGTTTTCATATTCTATTAGTACCTACTCACTCTATATACGAGGAACTCTTAAGTCTTCAATTTATAATTTTGACTTCTAATAGGTACTAAATAAGTGGTCATTTAAATATTAGGAACATTTTAATATAGCTGAGTTTATGCAACTAAAATTGACCTGCTGTATCAAGATATAATAATATCTAAGTTGATACAAACTGAATAATGTCATCTCCATAACAGGCTTGTAGCCTTTCTATATTGGAATAGAAACTTCACGGTAAGTTTAAGTTTATAGAAAGCCACACTGTGACACTTGAGCAATCTCAACTGGCACGGAAGGGCTTGGTTTCACCGCTTAAAAACAGATGAGTAGGTTCTGTTGAAAGCGAAATGATTACATACTATGGACCACTGGCCGTAACTATGGTTTCTGGTGAAAATACAACTTCTGTTCCTGTAGATGTCGTAAAGGCCATTGACAATTAACAATAAAAAACTGTTGAAAAAGAGATGTTAAGGATAATGTGAGATCTCAATTTCCTTATACTTACCTTCTCCTATGGCCCGCGTTTTCACTAGCTTAAATTTCTCTCGGGAACAGTTTTTCCGAGGACGAAAGGTAGCCTCTGTTCTTCTTAATACTTCAAACGATGTTATTCTAATGTGTATGTGAAATTAAAGGAAATCTTCCTGTAATCTCACATTACGGTTCAGTAGATAGGCCGTGAAAAACAAAAAAAATAAACCAACAAAATATTAGTTGGAATAATTATGGAATACGTTAGATTGGCGACTGGCCATAAACGTAATGCTGAAACTAGGTAATGTTGTTTGGAGGTAGGTAACACTTTGACTAACAATATTTGTAGCAAATATCTTAAATACTAGCTGTTGCCCGCGGCTCCGCTCGCGTGTAGGTAACCTGTGGAAACTACAACTATCCAGACCTATAGTTAAATCTATAGTATCCTATTCCCGTGCCAATTTTATAAAGCCATTACATTGCTACGATATCAAACTGAAAATATTAACATTCATACTATCACATCTTTGTCTCTAAAAGAGTAGACGCAGTCTATTACAGGGTCATTTGGACCTAAAAGCCACTCCTAAAGTTATAGTGGGCGTGAAAAGTGAAGAAAATCTCAATAAAAAGTGATAAGTTAGTAAAATTAAACCTTACGACACGACCGTATGTTCCGTCAAACAACAACTGAACTGACTTGCCGATTTGATTATTTTTTAAACCAAAGCCAAACCAAACCAACCAATCAATTCAAATAGCTTACAATACAACACGACCGATAAACAAACCAACCAATAGAACTTAATCAACAACCATTTTTTTTTTAATTAATTCAAATTAATTGCCGTAAGGAAAATTTTCAATCTGCTATACCATATGCGAAAAAATAATTAAAATAAAGTCAGCACCATCTATTGATATTTTATGTAACTAAATTATACGCCCACACACATTCAATCTGTTATTTTATTAAAATTTAATAGAGACTGGAGTGTGTTTTTTTCTTATTGATATCGATAAAACAAAGTAGAAATTCTAGCCTTATCTAAATTAAATATGTTTATGTAAACCGCATTCAACTCTGTTTAAAAGTTCAGTGCTAGAAGTAAACTTCAACTGACCGTAACTTCTTTTTCCCTTAACCGATTTTGACGAAACAAAGTTTTGACAATGCTCCTAATTATATGTAATCCACCTGTGAAAACCGCGTTCAAATCTGTTGAGTAGTTTTGAAGTTATTACCAGAGGGACAAAAATTCCACAAATTGTTTTTTTTTTTTGTTTCTGTTACTCTTCTTTAATCGCTCCGTATCAGTTTTTTAGAAAAATATTTAATGTATATACACTCGATTTTTACTGTCCTATTATTTGTATAGATAGATAAGTGAAAAATACTGATATATTAACGGACTTAACGCTAAGAGCGTTCTCTACCAGTCAACCATTTGATTAATCTTCTTCTTCAATGTCGTCAATGACAAACTTGTAGAAGGTGGCGTGTGGGTTTCCACTAAACCAACTTCTAACAAGATCGGCATTCAGTCGCACACGATGTGTAGTTAAGTATAGCAGTAGGAAGCAGGCGAAGCAATAGTAGGTAGAAAGCGGAGAAGGTATAGAGAGGAACTTGATAGCAAAAGAGGACAGTATATACAGATAGATATATTACAATTTTACAACACAGTTTACAATATAAGAGTATCGACACCAGAGACGCGTGTCATGTGGTAGAGAACCAACGAATGAAGAACGCCGCGATCCGTCGATGTTTATCATTGCGCGCGCAGCCGTTGCCAAACGATAGGTTGAGGTTTGTTATGAGTGGCGAGTGTCTCGCTACAAACTATTAGATTTGATTTGATTGGGGTTGCGATATCGTTTATCCGGAAATAAATTTGCAAATGAAATTATTCGTTCCTTTTCAAAATTAAAATAAAAGTAAGAAAATAATTCTAGAAAACAAATAAAAAACGAAAACAGAAAATTATTGTTTGTGGCAGGATTCGATCCAGCTACTTCTAGCTATTTCTTGAAACATTTCTTTACTAAAATATCAAAAGCAAAAAAAATTGAATTCTAAAAAACTAATACAAAACGAAAAAAAAGTAAGTAAAAAAAAAGTCATGTTTAGCAGAATTAGAACCCTCTACTCAAAAAAAATAATCCGCGACTTCTACCGATAGGCCAACATGCGTTGTTAGTAATTGGCGAAATTTCAAATGGAATTTGTCTATAGGTACGCAAATTCACCCCTTTTTTGGATGTAAGGGTTGGAATTGTGAACAACCCTTTCTTATGTGGGCAGTATATAGTATAATAATGAAGACACGAACCAAATTTCACGTTTATGGCTTTTATTGTTTCGGTTTTGTGATAATAAATTAGATAATCCCTCTTTTTACCCCTTTAGAGGTTGAATTTCAAAAAACGCTGAAACACGCCATTAGTTATTTTTGTTGAGAAGCATTCTTGCCAAGTTTCAAGTACATCAGTGAAGATTTTAATTTTTCAAACTTTGCCCTCAATTTTAACCCTTTTAGCGGTCTAATTTTGAAAAATCCTTTCTTATCTGAGCACTACGTATTAACATAAAACTTCGGTCTAAATTTCAAGTTTATAGCTTTTATGGTTTAGGCTGGGCGTTGATTTATCAATTGCCCTTGTTCTTATATATAAAAGAAATTATATTAATCTACTAACTAATTAGAAATTAATACAAATATACTTAAATACCTACAATTTATTTGAGAAACCTTACAATATATTTAAGATATGCAACTAACTTATGGAAAATAACACAAAGATTTACCTATTTTCAAACTACTATTCGAACTCCGGAATCCGGAATCCGGAAAAATACTTTTTAAACTTAAATTAAACGAATCAATGAGTAGCCCAAAATGCAGACATTAAACTATACACCATACCAGGGATGTTGCGAATATTCGCATCCGCATCCGCAAATGCGGAGCTTCCGCAAAGATTTCGACATCTGCATCTGCATCCGCATCCGCAATAAATCAATGCGGATTTTAATGCGGATGCGGATGTCATACGAGTTGCGACAAGAAAGAAAAGGGGCGGCTGTGAATGGCGCGTGCCGTTCGCGCGCGACAATGACCAATGGGAGCGAAAAAAAAGGTGATAAGATCCGACGCGTTTATTATAGTGCATCGATTGTTTCGTTTAAATAAATCATTACGTGTTAGTTTGTGCGAACAATTATTTAGTAGCGCGGGTTTAATTTATGAGCCTTTCCGTAACCGGCTTGAATCTGAAAAAAACGGCATTATTGCTATTTATTAAGTATAATGCTCCTATTTTTAACGTCGAGTACTAATTTAAAAAAAAAGTGAGGTTAAAAATTTTGGAATTCATTTGTTCACTTTCATTCTGAAACATGTTAATTATTTCTTTGATACAAAAGTATTAAGTATAGTAAAAACTTGTAATACATTAATAAAAATGATTATAATAATTTTGTATTGATTTAATTCTTCATTTATGTACTATATTTATATAGGATCTGAAACATCCGCATCCGCATCCGCATCCGCGGATGTGAGCCTCTTAAAATCCGCATCCGCATTCGCATCCGCGGATGTGAAAAAATCAGGATCCGCAACATCCCTGCACCATACTAATATTATAAATGCGAAAGTCTGACTGTCTGTATGTCTGTCACCTCTTCACAGCTAAACTGCTGGACCGATTATGATGAAATTTGGAAGGGAATTAGGGATGTAGTTAACGACCTGAGGTCAAACATAGGCTACTTTTGGGCGCGATATAACAGAGTCCCACGCGGAGCGAAGCCGCGGGGAATAGCTAGTACAATATAATGCCGCAATTACCACTCCATACTTCAATCAATTCCAATTTAATTTAATTTTATTATTTTATATTTAACAGGTACCAAATCGTCTTAACACACAATGGAATCGATAGAAAAGCAAAAAAAAATAATGTTTTATTGATTTGAATTGAAATCTCAATTACTACACATGATGATTAAATGCGAACGACAAACCATATCGACTTTTAAAATGTATGGTGGCGCCATCTATTGACACATTACTGAACTCATAATATTAACAAATAAATAAAACCTTTGCACTCTGTCTTCTATAATATAGTAGTGTACATACAATACAATTCAATACAATACAAAATATTATACCAAGACATTTTTAATTTTAACTCCATGTGTCTCACTTCAAAAATGACAAAGTTTTATACAAACTGGCAATCCGTTTTTCACCCCTATAGGGATGTAATTTTCAAAATCAGATTGATGCATTATTATTTTTTCCCAATTACAAATTCAAATTAAAAATTCCATGTGTCTCACTTCAATTATGACAAAGTTTCATACAAAATGGCAACCCCTATTTCACCCCTTTAGGGATGTAATTTTCAAAATCTGATTGGTGCATTATTATTTCTTACCAACTTCAAATGTAAATTAATAATTTCATGTATCTCACTTCAGAAATGACGAAGTTTCATACAAACTGGCAACCCCTTTTTCACCCCTTTAGGGATAAAATTCCCAAAAGTCCTTTCTTAGCGGACGTCTCTTAGTCACAATCTACCTTCCTGCCAAATTTCATTTTTATCGGCTCAGCAGTTTTGGAGATTTCGTGATGAGTGAGTGAGTGTTTTTCGCTTTTATATATATAGATAGAAGAAGAAGATAGAAGATAGATTTAATCTTAAATGTAAAAAGATTTGGCTATTAGGAAGTGTAGACAAAATATCTGGAATCCGGACGTCATTAAAATTATATTTGTCTGATACTCGTACAAGATACGGAAGTATGTTCCGGAATATTGTTTAAACATGCAAATACGACATTAAAGCTATATGATCGATCAATACGCGGCCGTCTGAATATAAATTACCACTAATAAATTGTTTGTTTTTTGGTCAAAAAAACAATATTTTATAAAATACAAGTAAATATAAAACCATACTGTGCGGAAATAATTTTTAAACTCAATACCAAATAAAATCTTAAGTATTACGACAATGTTCTTATCATATTTATTATTATCGTTTCATTGTTTACTAGTAGTGTCTCAAGTTGTATGTAAGGCTTCGGAGTCTTTGGGTCCTCTTAATTGCGATGTCTTTCTCCATGAGGTAAAAATTCTAAATTTTGTATCCTCCTCCAATGCTATTGTTGGTAGAATCTGTCTGCTAGGTAATTACTACTAAACTATGCCATGGAATCCTATTCAGTATTCTATGTAACTACAATACAAACTTGCTATATTTATCTTTTTTCAACAATGTTTACAAGGAAAAATATGTCAGTATAAAATTAAAATTCATTCATTGTACTTTGGCGAGACGTTATAAAATTAGGCAGCCACAGTTACAGTTGAATAAGTTATTAGGCTATGCCTCTACTTAAAATAGCAAAACTACGCAGTGTTTTTTTTTTAAATCATGTGTTTTTATTATACCTGATGGCTCTACGAATAACGAAATGCAAACCAAAATTGGACTTTGGCCGGCCTTGTAGAGCCCGCAAGCAACATTTTAGGTAGACCGGTTTCGTAACGCGAAATTCTGCAATATATTTTTCTCTGATTGAACTCTGTATGGCCAGTACCATTGCATTTTAATCAACTGGCTTGCAAGATTTACCTTGATAAGTATCCGTACTTTAATGTATACGGAATTATTTCCTGTGGGTAGCCTGAGTAATTCAGTAATTCGTCCCATGTACCTACGGCCCATTATATTGGTTTTATTTTTAAAAAGCGTTTTTAATGTGTAAATTGTAGAGTCAAAAATTAAATCAATTAAAAAAAGGCCACTTTATAAAACCTTCACCTAAAATGAAGCATTTTCATGAAGCAGTGCCTCTACTTAAATTTTTTGCTAATGAAATCCTTAACAACTGTACTTAGGTATATAGGATTTTGTATGGAATATCGCCAGGAGCGATTAAAATAAATCAAGATTGTGGCGTACAATTGCAACAACAATGGTAGAGGTTCAGAACAGCAAAAAAAAAAACAACCAGGATCTCGTCAGCTACCTAGTTTGAATAGAAATTTTATAGAAAGTTTATTTCTTATTTGTATATATTAAATATCCTTCGTAAGTTTACCTTAACTGGTAAATTCTTTTTATTTTTATTGAATAATGAAATGTTAGAAAGAATGGATGTTGCTCTAGCGTCAAAATTATTTTCAACTTCTACAACTACACTACCATTGCATGCATTTTATGCATTTATCGCACACCTTGCAATTATGTACCCACACCAACGTGCAGCGTTACGTAAAATGTTTGCCGCCCATTTATTATTTATCTTGTCTCATGTGTAACTACCTACTAATAACTAGTAGGTATTCCTACGTCTCATACAAGTAAACTTGTAAAGTTACTAAGTAAGTTGTCGTGAATATCACTACTACCTACTAAGGTATATATTTATTCTGTTGACTTCTATACTGTCTGTTATCCGCGGCTTCGACTTCGAGTGATATTCTCACAGAAATCTTAATAGTTGGTATTCCGAAATATTGCGCTGAAAATAGCCTTTCTAAGGTTTCCGATACTCAAACTACACCTGTCCTTCAAATACTATCCATATCTTTAAATCGGTTTAGTAGTTTACGAAGAAGCGTATAAATAAAGATAACAGACAAAGTTACTTTCACATTTATAATGTTAGAGTGTGTGTTAATTTGATGTCCATCGTTAAAATGACGTACGACAAAACTGATGGAAAGAGCTCGCTTGGTACTAAAGTAGGCTGTTGAGTGTTTTCCAGATTTACTTGTGCATTTACCATATCATGTATGTGTGGGAGGGGAGAAGGGGCCAGTTAGTGTATGTCAATGCAAGTAAGTGGTACAATAATGTGAAAGCAATGAGGTGTTAATTCAAGAAGCTATTCAACCCCAGTTAAGGTTTTTTTAAATGACGCACTAACTTTCAGACAGGTAGGTACGGAATAAACGCCTGGTACATTGAAGAATACGACAAATAAATAGAGGTGTGTTATATGATTCAGTTATAAAAAAAAAACAAATAGTATTTTTTGTATCAACTCAATATCTCTCGGTTATCTACCATCACAGATTATAGAATGCTATACTGGCATACCATCGTTTCGAATTTGACCTGTGACCGCACTCTATACTTATCTTGTCTAGACTGTTGTTCAGTACAGACCTATATGAACAATATAACTACCTGTTGATAAGATATCAACAAGGACGTGTGAGGATATTAACAATACATGTGTAAAATACTTTTATTTTATCTTTCTGGACTTTGCAAGTGCCACGGTTTTATCTGAAATTTGAGGTAAAACTTTGGAATATAGATATAGCTTTTATGGTGAAAAATTTATCAATCTAAGTAAGTACTTTTTTAAGATTTTGTACGTACAAATATTGAAAAAAACCTTTATAACAGTCGCTCGTGCGCTTTCCAGATTTGATTCTACTCTCTCACTTGCAATTATTTGAAAATTTATAATAGTCATAGATTAAAAAAATGGCTATCGTCAAAGACCGCGTTCGATTTCATTGCACACGCCAGGCAAATTTTTTTTGTATAATCTTTGTTGTCGTTGCATATTCTAGTTGCATTGTACAAAAAGTAAGTATAAATTAATATTATATAAGTAAACGTTTTATGTACACTCTGAGGTAAATAAACCGGTAAGCGTAAATTGTATCTGCCCACGTCTGTATATATGATGAGTACATGATGCATAAGTAAATATGATATACAATCTGTCAGATAAAGTTGAGTTTACTGATATTAATACTCCTTGAGAAACCTTTGTACTGCGATAACATTAATTACTTTATCAATTAAACTTTTGTGGGTGTGATACAAATAAATGTCTTGAAATAAAGTGCTTAGTTCCTAATTAATTCTATCTCGATAGTTAAAATCACCACATTGATATAGGTAGAAAGATATAGAATAAAGGCCAAGGAATTATGATATGCACTTTAATAAGTGCACCTTACATATACCTACTTTATAAATAATTATCTATGTGGCCCATAGCTGCCACTGTGCTAAAATTAGTTTTCGACTGATAAGATATAATATATTTTCTATATGTACCATTAACAAATTTATATTTAATTATTTATTAAGCAAATTGATACTATTTAAAATCCCAACTTCTCAACTAATATTATAAATGCGAAAGTGAGTTTGTTAGTTGGTTTGTTTGTTACGCTTTCACACCCTTTCTACTGAACTAATATTCCTGTCGTATAGTTAGTATTGAGAAGAATAGATTGATAGAAAAAGCACTGTTCCCAAAGGACAATCATGCGGGCAAAAGTAGTACTAATATATATTATTTAATTTTTATTTTGTATTTCAGAGAGACCTTCGCCCAGTAGTGGGACAACACAGGTTAATACATAGAGCAAGGAATATGGGTAGCGCGCGGGAGACATGAAAATTCCTTGCTCTGTGGGCCTCTATCTAAGTACCTATGCATGCGTTTAAAACACGAACACATTAAACAACCCTCGAGTTGTGTGCGATTGATTAGTGTCGGAAGTGTCGGAAAAACCATGGATTTTCCACGAGCAAGATGCGTTTGTGAGGTGACTCATATTAATATGATCAATAATAAATATTAGATTATGTTTACCTAATTGCAGTTTGATTGTTATTTACGTTTAGAGGCGTATTCGGATACAAAGGGTTAGTCCTAAGTATCTTCCCACTTTTCTTGGAAATGTAAATACGAGTAGGTGCAGGTACCTACAAACTTCTATATAATTTGGACTCGATAGACTAGACTTATTTGATAAACTAAATTTTAGTTAGACAAGGTACTTTTATACTTTTGCGTGCGGAAAACAATAGGTGTGAGTCTAATAGCTATATGTGGACTTTTGTAGTTTAAAATCAAAGTTTACTGTATACCTAACACAGGCAGAATACGAAGGTACCTAACGTCAATTTGAGTATTTGTGGTAAAAATTTAAAAATTGGAAATGCAAATTGGTCGTGGAAGAATTCAAAGTAATTTAAAGTGCGTCATAGGAATAAATAAAGATCATAATGCGCATTACATTTACATTTTCAATCATTATTACTTCTTTAGGTACATATTGTTGTATTGTATAAAGATAAAATACACCCACCTATCATAAAACATATTTAAGTAAGTATATTTTATACGGATATTATACGGTAAGCTGACAAAAATATTGTCCACAGACAATGATTTCTTTGACAATGCTAAGTCGGGGGACCTCTAAGTGAGAAAAACAGTCGCAGATTGCAACAAAAGAATTACGTAAAGAAAAAACTACATGAAAAATTAATATCGCTCGTCTAAATGTAATTCGTATTAATTAATTGGCTGTTGTAGGAAAAAAACTTTATAAACACGGTCCACTGACGCGACGATGCATGGAAAAAAGTAGGTATATACTTATTTGATCTTACATAATATATTTGACTTGTATTATTTGTTAGTTTTTATAATATGTTTTTTTTATCTAGATAGGTAGGTATTTTAAAATTTTTATATTTACTTAATTTTACGAAACTGCTTTCATTATTATCGAATAACATTGTTTACCCAGCACAAAGGTAATACCGGCTAGGATCACCTGAAAAACTTCACAGGCAAGCGCGAACTGTTTCCAATTGGTTATTCTGGAGGATTGAAATTGCGGCTGAAATCATAATGATGTTGTTAGGAAATACCAAAACAATATGATTACAAACTAACAAACAAGTGCTAAATTAAATTAACTAATATACTACTGACAAACTTTTGTCACAGGTTTTACAGGAAACTACTTCAGGCACCAGGCCTTCACAAAGATGGGTTTTACAGAGAACATAGCTAACTAATTCTTAATTGAATAAGGTCTTAATAACGCATTTTAATTGCTTTCTTTTTTTTATTTACTTTAAAAAAAGATAAAATAAAGATTTTGAACTGTGAGCGAGTGTAAGTACTCATCAAAATAAGATGGACTCTAATTTTGTTAAAGAAAACGGCAAATAAAACTGCTCGTATTAATGACGCAAATCCTAATTTTTTTTGGCATTGACGTCAATAAAACGAGAACCATCGATTGCTTTTTTTGGAACCCAAATAACAAGGAAGGTAAGTTTGTAGGTACTTACATAACTAAAGAATCCTGGCGAAGCCCCATACATCGTTTGTACGAAAAAAAACAAAAAATATAGATAACTTGAAACAAATCGCATTAACAAGAACACTTAACTAATTACACGTTTACCACCACTAAATAATTATAAACCCCGGGGTTTTTTAATTATTCCGTTTTTTAAAAGTCGTCCTTTTGTTTCATTTTCCATCGCCATATTTAAAACAAAACCCACCCAACCACAACTGAACTGAAACATCATGTCACTCTGACAGTTGCTAGCATTGTCAAATCGACATTGACAGTTGATTTAATTGACTATAGTAGAGTACTAGGTTAGGATATTAGGAAAGTCAATATATTTATTGCTTTGCACTTTCTTTATGCAGACCGCAATCTACAGAGTTCAAGTCAGTTTGAATGACAGTGACATTGGCAGTTGTAAGTCGTGGCTCTATGCGAATGTTTCACTTTCTACATTGCCATATTTAAGTTCTGGTAACATAATTTATAATAAAAATCTAGTTTTTTTCCCGGGGGTTTAAAAATATTTTATTTACAGAAATGTATTTCTGGGACTCTTATGATGTTGTAAAAAAAAAATCAACTCATCCGTATTTTTCTTTTTATTCGTAAAAATTCCGCCATTATTCTTTAGAAATAATACCTACCTAACGTACTTTAATTAAAACACGGCATTTTTAAAATATGTTACAATAATAAAACCTACACCCCGATCCCAAATATCGAAAAGATAAAAATACAATGATATTGGGTAATTTTTATATACTTACTAGCGACCCGCCCCGGCTTCGCATGGCCAAAAATGGGCATTCCCCTTGAATCACTATCTATTAAAAAAACCGCATCAAAATCCGTTGCGTAGTTTTAAAGATTTAAGCATACAAAGGGACATATGGACAGAGAAAGCGACTTTGTTTTATATTATGTATTGATAGTGATAGTGATGATAGGAGTTTGAATCCAAAACGTTCCGAATAGCGAGAGCCTTTGAACATGGCCGTTTTCAGACTCTCTTGCGTTTATTTAAGATTCCATACATTACTACATAGTATAAAACAAAGTCGCTTTCTCTGTCCCCTTGTATGCTTAAATCTTTAAAACTACGCAACGGATTTTGAGGATGTTTTTTTTAAAGATAGAGTGATTCAAGAGGAAGGTTTTTATGCCCATGCAAAGCCGGCGCGGGCCGCTTGTATAAAATAAACCACCTCCTTTAGTTGGTATGAATTTATCTTTGAATACCAATTAAAATATTTCCATTCGTGTTGCGCCGAACGGTCACCTCAGTTCACCTCTCGCTGTGGACTTTGCTCTGAATCACATTAGAAGTTTACCAATTTGCGATATATATTTGATTAATAAAGATACCATTACGTATGTGGTGGATAAACAAGATCTTTTGATAGATTAACTTGTTTGTAAGTAGGTCTTTAATATATTTACAAGCTAGAAGGGAATGGAAATAATATAAAGTACCTTGAGATCTAATTTTAAACAATGGTACATAGACGATAAAAATAAAATTAATAAAACCTGCCAATGAAACTGTACTTTGGTAGAGTCGCGTAGATATTTATTTTTTGCTTAGACTTTACAAAATATTGTAAATAATTAATTAACCTCTTATTTATAAGTATCATTCTACCGTTATTTACATAATATAATAAGTGCTTGTACTCTACGTAGGTAGGTTATTGTGATATGCCATTCTGAACCTGATATAACTACCTACCTAGCTAATGGAAAAACTTTGAAGTGGCCTTTCCTTAAACGACTGTTTAGTAATATTATAAGTGTTAAGTAACTACCTATATATTTACTAGAATAAAGGTATTCGAAATGTGTTTAGTAAGTAGTTACTGATAAAAATCTATCCTGATAGATATAGGCACAGTTATAAAAATTTCTTGAAATTAGCTAAGGACATAGAATAATAACCTAAAGGCATATTCTTAGTTATGGGGTAAGGGTAAAAGTAACAACCTTTTGTGGAAGTCAGTTGAAAAATGTAGCGACGAAAATGAAAGTAGGTACTTATCATAGAAATAGGAAGTGAGTTACTTACATACTTATTTGAATTATGGCATATAAAGGGCAAAAATGTAGATAGGTATGTTATCAGAAAATATCTACCAAATATGCATGAAACTCAAAATGATAAAGCTGTGTCCGGCTAGGTTATTGCGTTTTCATCAATACCTTGTGACTGTTACGTCAGTATGTGCCTATATGTTACATTCTACATTACAATTAATTTTATCAGTATAGTGGGTGTGTTCTGTCTACCTCGCCGATGTCGCACCGCACCTTCCAACGATTTCCATTATACGCGGCTATATTGCTAAATCGTATTTGATTCAGAGATTACTTATATTGATGACCATTTTAAATTAGTCGGTTTGTCTCTACCAAGGCTTTACGTATACATTGTTTTGTTTTGATTCGCGGTCATACGCCGCGAAACACTCCATTTGAACGTACGTCTCGCAACCGCGAAACTAGGAAAGCATTTTGCTCTTTTCTCCAAAAAAGATCTTCAGAAATGTATTCCCTTGCTGAAGCCACCCTTGCTTTTATCGTACTTTACCTTTTCTCTTTCCTTTTTGAAGTAGTCACAGGGCTTATTGTTTAAATTTCTAATATTAAGAATAAATAAGTATGTAATTTATTAAAATGTGATATTATTTTTAATTTAATTATCTGTTTAGTTAGGTAATAATATGTTAGTCACAGTAATCAATGCAATTAGTTACTTTAGTTTTATTTTGTGGTAAACAACTCTTACAAAGTTAAATTTGACGTTGCACAAGCAGAACCTCTCGATTTATCCAGGTAAGTTGCTTATATTTAATTTTTATTATTCTTTTAATTTAGTCTTAAAGGAAAAGTCCAGTTTTATTTTTTTAAAGGTTTTAAAACTTGCTAAGAATGCTTTTTTGTTGTTTTAGTACTTAATATTTTTATATATTTTTAAACTGTGCTTTGAATAGTAAAATAAGTAAGTCAATAATTACATACCTATATCATGAAAATACTTACTTACCTACCTATACAAAAGAAAACTTTTTTATTTTTTATTTTACATATCGATTTGGAAATTTAATACTACCTAGTTGAAGCGAATAAATAGAACTAGTTGAAGTTTCCGCAACTTTTCGATATCGTAGCGCCATCTTGTAGGGTTTTAAGAAAATACTGGCTGACGTTTGGTTATAGATATTTGTAGCCAACTCGGCACGATATACGGTATACCACATTTGGTGTTGGTTCAAAGTCCATTCCACTCATCCGCTTTCATTTCCACTTATACATTTATTAATACGTTGGTTATGCATTTTCATTTTTTAAGTTTAATTGCCATTTTAAATATACTTAGGTGCTGCTTACCTTTTATTTTTGACTATCTTTTGTCCGCGGCTCCACCTGCGTGGGAATCGGTTATATCGCGCCCAAAAGTAGCCTATATGCTTAACCCCTAGTCCTTAACTATATTCATAAGTACTAAATGTCATCAAAATCAGCCCATCGCTAGAGCGTAATACAGACAGACTTTCGCATTTATAATAATGGATGAGCGATATACCTATATTACTTGTATTGAGTGGGATTATCTTAGAATCAAATTTTCTAAATTATGCACTTAGATAGGTATTTAGAAACCTCATTTACTTATTAATTTTAATTTGAAAGTTAACTAGGAGTTTTAATTGAATCTTTGTCATTACAGCGTACCTAAGTATAATCGTTTTTCGGCGGCGTACTCTTATCGTATCTTCTTTCACAAAATTTCTGCTAAAATATCGAATGAGACTTATGTACTTACTAGCTGTTCCCCGCGGCTTCGCCCCGCGTGGGACTCGGTTATATCGCGCGGTTTATTCCCGGTCGTCCCCACCATGTTGTCCCCACTGGGGACGAGTGGGATAAAAAAAGTTTCGTTCGTCCCCAGTGGTGACGATTGGCACTTTTTATTTCCCACTCGTTCCGCTATAGACCGAGAGTCAAAATACAAGAGGGTTTCAATAAGAGATTTCACGGTTTGTTAAAATGCTTAAATTACGCTTTTCTAAGCAAGACTGTCAATGGTTTTGATTGAAAGCAACTAAAAAACCGAGATAATTAGGACAGTATTAACGAATTAACAATAATTCTTGCAGTGCGTATCACAGATAATCAACCTATTTACAATAATTCTTACAGTTTTGAACTGCATATCATAGATAATCAACTTATTTATTAGGTAACAATTCTCGCAGATCTATGGAGCGTATCACAAATAATCAACAAATTAAAAATATTTATGTACCATACTTATTATGTAAAACAGATAATCAACAAATTAAAAATATTTAACTACCATAATTATTATTGGAAAAATTATGTATCACAGATAATCAACCTACTTACAGTTATAATTATTACAGTTCCTATAACAGTTTTTGAAAAATGTAATAAGGTCTGTATAAAACATCATGACTGATGACAAAATTATCACTTTAAATGATTTAAAAAAAATAAACATTTTAGAAGTAAACTACTTATCTAAACATTGTCAACATTGAATTATTGTAAATTCTTTAATACTGTACTAATTACCTCAGTTTTTTTAGTTACTTTCAATCAAAACTATTGACAGTCTTGCTTAGAAAAGCGTAATTAAAGCATTTTAACAAACCGTGAAATCTCTTATTGAAACCCCCTTTTATTTTGACACTCTCGGTCTATAGCGGAACAAGTGGGAAATAAAAAGCGCCAATCGTCACCACTGGGGACGAACGAAACTTTTTTTTTCCCACTTGTCCCCAGTGGGGACGACATGGTGGGGACGACCGGGAATAAACGCAGCAGTTTAGCCGTGACAGACAGACAAACAGACTTTCGCATTTATAATATTAGTATGCAGACAAACAGACTTTCGCATTTATAATATTAGTATGGATATGGATAGTATGGATTTCAAGAATGATATATATATCTGTACAGAACCCCTGGCGAATAGCATGGTAATTAAGAAATTCCATTCAAAGCGTGTACTAGCGTTTAAGAAAACTCGTGGTAGACGCACTGTATCATACAGTCAGTACATCTATACTGTGGTATTTACATAGGGTATTTACCTACATCTTAAATATTGCGGAATTTACGAATAATCAATGGTAGTAACGTAAAAGTTAAGAAAAATACCTTAGTTCAAATAGGTTCAAAGTTATATCACACAGATTATATTATAGCTTATAGAAATGCTATCACTGGCAGTTTTACCATTTATTATCAACTAGCTGTTCCCCGCAGTTTTACCCCGCGTGGGACTCGGTTATATCGCGCCCAAAAGTAGCCTCTGTTTGACCTCAGATCGTTAACTACATCCCTACCAAATTTCATCACAATCGGTCCAGCAGTTTAGCCGTGTCAGTGACAGACAGACAGACAGACAGACAGACTTTCGCATTTATAATATTAGTATGGAGCAAAGAATTTATATATAACACTAGAATGCTTACGGAGGACAAAAGCCGTTCCGAAATAAAACCTAAAGTTTGTAGGTGTCTCTTTCTAGTAGGTTGTATAATATTCAAGAGGAAAAGGGACACCTACAAATGGACCTTTTTCTGGAACGTTAGATATTTGTATGTAGGCTTTATAGAAAAATCAACTTTGCAGTAGAGTTATAAGGATTAATTTTGAATGTTGTTTTTTGCGATAATTGTTATTCCTAAGCATTCTAGTGTTGTATATAAATTCTTTGGTATGGAGTACGGATTTTAGGAATGGTAGTTAGCCAAAAAATTACCCTGTCAAATAGATTGTCAATGTCGTGCAGTATTAATATGTCAAGAGTTTTTGGAGGGAAAGTAAACTGTCGCTATGTCCGCGCTGTATATAATTTCCAAAACTTAGGTTTTTTCGAGGGTTTGTGCAAAATATTGGTGGATTATTATTCGCAGTGTTCGTGAACAAGTGTTGGGAAGTTTAGTGATACAGTGTCGATTACGTGACTTTTTATCTTTGTCACCAAAATCTCCATGATATAGCTAAGTGAAATTTTTCCACCGCTTCACTTAGCCATCTGACTCAGACTAGACTTACTTACTTGACTGGACTTGACTATTGACTTGAATTTTGACTCGACTGACTTAAGTAGGACTGAAGAAGATTAATAAATTCAAGAAAGGCCTTAAAGGACTAGATTCCATGGCCGTATAAACTATTAATAAAAAAAAAATTAATATGTCAACTTCTCAGATGTCAACACTCGATCCGTCAAAATATGTGAACAGCTGACTTCTTTTTGCAGCTGATCAACAGAAATAAGTAGAAAAATGAGATTAATTAGAGCATATCGTGCATTAAATTATAGATGTGAGCATGTTGTGTGTAAAAGAAATCACAGTATTGTTGCCAACAAGAAGTGGGAGAGTGTAGTCGGGTTAGAAGTTCATGCACAGTTGAATACGGATTCCAAGTTATTTTCTGGTGCTGAGAACACTTTTGGTGGAGTTGTAAATAATTGCGTGGCTTTATTTGATGCGGCCATACCCGGTACTTTGCCAGTGTTGAATAGAAGATGCGTAGAGTTGGGTATAATTACAGCGTTAGCCCTTTCGTGTAGAGTGAACGAAGTATCCACTTTTGATAGAAAGCATTACTTTTATGCCGATTTACCTGCTGGGTATCAAATAACACAACAGAGAGCACCATTAGCGAGCGATGGCGTTATTAATTTTGAGGTATCTATGTTTTTATAGCCATTATCTTTTTGTATATCATATCTTAACACCTGTGCAAAGGAATATCAATTTATTAGGTATATTTGATGTTTTACGACTGTAGCTTACATATATTTATCCTCAATGTGCACTTTTGCTGTCCAGCTGGTTATAATTATAATATAATATTATAATCTATACTTCTATACTAATATTATAAATGCGAAAGTCTGTCTGTCTGTCTGTCACCTCTTCACGGCTAAGCTGCTGGACCGATTGTGATGAAATTTGGTAGGGATGTAGTTAATGACCTGAGGTCAAACATAGGCTACGTTTGGGCGCGATATAACCGAGTCCCACGCGGGGCGAAGCCACGGGGAACAGCTAGTAATTATATAAAAATCATCATTCAAGACATATATCTATGACAAAGCACAGCATGATAACCAAGTACTTGAATTACAAATCATATTCACACCATACATATTCATATTTATTGTCTTTCCACCTAAAATAGTGGCCACTATATGCGATACTGTAACTTACTATCCAGAGTAGGCCTTTGTACTTGTTTTGTTTCTAATTATGTATGATCCAATGGTGTATAAAAGTAATGTAAATGGTCCAATAAAGTGTTAATTAAATCCTTCATGCAATACAAAATAAACATTATAATTAGAATAGAAAAATTTTCTTTATGAAATACATAAAATTGGCAAGCCAACCATAGAGATGATTGTTTTTTTTTTTTAATTTTAAGTATTTTATGAAATAGTTTTTTTGTTTGTCACCAGGTATTTAATCCTGGAATTCACAAGAAGCCATATAAGAAGAGCTCCAAAATAAAACAAATTCAACTAGAGCAAGACAGCGGCAAGTCCCTTCATGATGCTGAACTGAAAAGGAGCCTTGTGGATCTCAATCGAGCCGGGGCACCACTTATTGAGCTTGTATTTGAACCTGACTTGGAGGTGAGCATAGAAATATTTCCTTTATTTTTATGGCCCTATAAAAAAAGTATTCAATAGTCATTTTCTGGCATAAATGTAGGTAATACAATGGATGTTTTTATGTTACAATGTTCATGTCATTACAAAAAAAAATTTCTTATACTGTCTGGTTACTTCTTGGCTCCAGACTAGACCACTTCACTCCAACTTTTTTAATTAACTTGTTTATAAGTGTTATTATTTGTCCACTGCAGGATGGTGAGGAGGCGGCCGCACTGGTCAAGGAGTTGGTCCTTATAGTGCAGCGGCTCGGCGCTTGCTCGGGCCGCATGGAGGAAGGCGCGCTGCGGGTCGACGCTAACGTGTCACTGCGGCGCCCTGGGGACCCGCTCTCCACACGCACAGAGGTATATATCCATTCAGACACCTTCTAAGCGGTCAGCATTTTTATTACCCACATGGAATTCATTCATAACTCTAATACTCGGCCCTCTGTAATAAAAATCGGGAATCGAACACGGGATCTCCAGTCTGGCAGATTGGCATGACGAGCACTAGGATACAGAGGCCATCAAAATGTGAGATATATCAAAAATGTTAACTTTGCATCATAAATTTCTTTATTATTCAGGAGTCTTATGCCAAAAAAGTTGCAATATGCATATATATAAATTGAATATAACACTATGTTAATAACAAGACCACCTATTAATATGACATTAAGAATTAAGAACTAAAAATAAAATGTATATTAGCAGGTGTTATATACTGCTTAATAAATCTATGCATTGAATTGTTACCACATCCACAGCAAAATAACAAATTAATTAGTTCAGTGATCTGGATGCCGTTCAGTAAATAATTTTGTGACAGTTTTAAGGCATTAATAGGCATATATAAACTGAATCAACAAGGTATACCAGCGATCACATTGTTATAAAAAGTTAATTAATCTTATGTGCCTGATTTGCATAACAATACAGTTTGTGTGTGACCTGGTACCCAGTGAATAAATTAAATGTTTGCACTTAAATTGGAACAGCGTATAAACAAACATCAAGTACTTACTTAAAATAATTTGTTATTATATGGCAATTTAAGTATGTCTTTTTAGGGTTGCTTCCAAAAATCTGAATTTCTTATGCATATTTCTTTAATTTAATTCTCTCAATCAGTTCTAAAAATTAACATAATTATGATTTCATTTCATTTGAAATAAACGGAGATCACAAAACTTCGGACTTTTATAAAAATTAGTTTGTATAAGGGGTTTACCAGTTTAATTTTGCTGTTCCCAATATAACCATGATACTTACTATGTAAGAACGATTTAATGATGACTTAATAATATAATGTCATCTACCTATATTTGCAATACTCAAAGAGTTGCTATGATGGAATGAATGGAACCTGTAATACCTAATAGGCAAATGAATGTTTGAATTTGAAAGTTTAGGATTTATTTTAGTTCTGTGGGTCTAAAAACGCCACTTTAAGCAATTCATTGAATCGAATTCATATTATGAATTCCTTGGCAATTCTTTAGCAATTCCTATTTTTTTCAATTTTTTTGAAGAGGAATTGCAAAGTTTAGTTGGCCATTTTACAAAAATATAGAGGAATTGCTACAGAATTGCTAAGGAATTCATAATATGAATTCGATTCGATGAATTGCTCAAAGTGGCGTTTTTAGACCCCAGGCTTTTACATAATTAAATATGAAAACAAACCTTCCGTCATAATGAGCAATGTCAACTAGATTAGGTATAGAAATTTGAAAAAAGGCGTGTTCTTTATTTCAGATAAAAAACATCGGATCAGTACGTGGCGTGGCTGGCGCCATTAAGCATGAGATTGAGCGTCAACAGGCGGTCCTGGAGGCCGGCGGGCGCGTCGTGAACCAAACGCGGGCGTGGGATGCCGCTAATAGAGTCACTGTAGCCATGAGGGACAAGGAAGTGGTGCAGGACTATAGGTTGGTATTGTATCTTCATCATTTCTTTTCTAGGACATCATCATCCGACTGTTTTTTGCATCCCTAGTTATATCGTCTCGGAGACCAGAATTTTTAAGATCCATACCAATTCAATACATATTTGAGTTCCGTCGTTTCGACTCGACTTAGTTGAATCACAGACTATAGAATGCTATTCTAACAGTTTAATACAGCCGCAGCTATGGCGTGCATGCCTCAGAACCCACTGTCACTGGTGACCGCTTAACGTTATGGATTCTATTGTTCCTTCCAGTAGTTGAATACGTCTTACGTAAGATTTGGCATTGTTTTGCATAATCGCTGTCTGACGTCAAATAGGAATTGTAGTGTTGGTGAAAACTTGATAATCTAAAACTCGCGGATTGATCGCCCTCCCTTATATATATTTAATTTGTGTTGTCCTTATTTTCAGGTACATGCCAGAGCCGAATCTCCCGCCGTTGCGCGTAAATTTGACAAGCAAAGATGACCATCAGGACGTCATTAGTGTACCGCTCCTCCGCGACAGAATCCCAGAGCTCCCTGAAGACTTGCGAAGACACCTTGTACAACAATTCAAACTACGACCAGAAACAGCCATCCAACTCGTCAACGAACCTATCCTACTAGATTATTTCCATCAGCTAACATCAGAAAGTACAAGCCCAATGAAAGTAGCAAATATCTTACTCAATGACGTCCTGACGGTACTCAATAAAAAGAGATTGGACGTTGAGGACTGCCCGATAACACACAAGCAAATGAAGGAATTAATTGATTTACTTCAACAAAAAATCGTTAACCTTGAAATTGCTCGAAAGATTCTAGAGGAATTAGTTGAAGCTTCTGATTCAGATTTGTCGCCTACAAATATTATAAAACAAAAAGGTTGGTCTGTGATAACGGACGAATCGGATATAACCAAAATGTGTGTGCAAGTCATGGAAGATAATCCTAAATTAGTCAAACAATATAAGGAAGGGAAAACAAAGGTATTTAAAGCGTTTTTGGGTATATTGGTGAAGAATTCGCAGACTAAATTGGATATGTCTGTAGCGTCTAAAGTGATGGAGGAATTATTAAAAAAGTGATAAAGTAGAATAAGAACATTAAATGTCTGAATTTTTTCTTGGTTTTTGTTTCTTTCTATATCATCATCATCATTGCGTTTGGACAATCATCCTGCGTGAATTAAATCTCCATGTCCAAATTGTCCAAGTTCTTCAAACGATTTACGGTGGCAGGTGTAAATTACTATGTGATTATCGCTAGCTGTTCGCTGTTTCATGCGGTTTTACTCGCCCGTACGAGTGTTTATAACCCTCCAAGATCATATGCAGAAATATATATTTTTTGAATTCGACTATTACTTCTAAAGTTTTACAATTCAAACAAACTCTTTAGACTTATTATATTAGTCTTTGATTATTTAAATAGATATGTCGTGAGCCGATCTTTAAAAACGGACATAGGGTTTCGCAGCGAGCAATTGAGATCGACCGAAAAATCGCAATTCCAAGACCAAGAATCTCTATTTCATCTTTGCGATTTTCCAGTTCCAGAGCTCGTCGTTAGTTTGTTTCGAATGTCACAACTAAAAATAAAAATAAATAGGACGGGTGGACAAGACACCGGCATTTCGTGATATGGCCAATTATTTCATCATCATCATTTAGTGTGGGTCACAGTTATAGAGTCAGTCGACCATGCACGATTGACCCTATAACTGTAACCCACACGGTGTCAGATTTCTTTAAAACCGCCTTTCAGCATCTGACTGATTTTAAGATGAACAGATGGTAGCCTGGACCAATAAGTTAAACGTGTCTTTGGAAGCATGAGATCATGTTTATTGTCAGTCAATCAGGTGATTCAACTAACTAGTGAGAACAAACGAAGCCTGCAACGCCCAAACCAAACCAAAGATCAATGAGGAATAAATCTACCCCTGGTACACCTAGGTGAGCTAAAAAAATAGTAATTTATATAGGTCACTTGTGACTCCTGAATGCCGGTTAGGCTTAACTTAAGGGACAGGTCTACAAATCTCTAAGTCTAAACGGTACTTAATAAGTTATGAGGTATACTTGAGCGGCATTAGCAAGAGTTGTATGTCACGGAGATGACGATGCTACGCTGGATGTGTGGAGGTCTCGGAATGACCACATAACTCCCGCATTTGGGGCAGTCTTCATTTTCAGGAGAGTCTTCTACGATGGTATGGTTTTGTTTGACGGAAACCAGGCCTAGCCTAGCCTAGTAGGTATAGATAGGGAAAGCGTAAAAAGCGCCTGCTCGACGTCGTTGTTGTAAGGAAAATTGCATGACGACGACACCAAAGATGCCGAAGACCGGGTCAAGTGGAAGAGCAAAAGTAGGAAAACGGGCGTAGGGCTCAGAGCTGATTGTGTTACCGAGACAGCCCTAAGAAGAAAGGGAGAGAGAGTGCTTATGACATATAAAGTACTTTGTGGGCCACACGTTATCCTTACAAGACTTAGATATAATGCATGTTTATTGTCAAAGTAAAATTGTCTTGAAAAAGTAGACAAAGAATAATTTTAAACTAGAGCCCATAGTAAGTTAGTATTTTTACTTACTACATACGCTAGCAGTTAAAGTTATGGTAGCGTCTCTAACTAACTAAGATGGCGCAGCGACCCAATGAATCGATGTGCATGAAGAGTAAACAAATGTGGAATGGTAGGCTTTGTAACTAATAAATACTTGTATAGAGACTTTTTACTTAGTTTGACTTACTAAGACTTACTAAGTGTCTTAAGCCCCCCAGGTGAAGCAAAGGGCGTTCACAATTGTAATATTAATATTGATAACAGCCGGGACTAACGGCTTAACGTGCCTTCCGAAGCACGGAGGAGCTCAAGATAGAAATGCCACTAATGGCGACCGATCCAAACATGGCCGCTCAGTCGCGGTCGCTTGACGCGCTCTATCGATACGAATACGCGCGCCGCGCTAGGCTATCGAGCTCCTCAATCAATAGATAAGTAAGGATATTGTATACTTGTATATAACACAATCCCAAAATAAAATGCTTGTCATAGCATTAAATGTCAACATTTGGGATTGGCGTCACAATTGATATGCACAGCAGCAGAAGGTTGTTGACGAGTCCACGCGCTCCGAATATCTTCAACAAGTAGACAGCAGGGGTGAACAAATTTGTTATTAGATTACAGATGAGATGTACCTACTCTATATCTATACTATAGTTACTGTGTCAGCCACGCTTAGTCTGCTTGTAATGTATTTTTTGTATCGTTTAGTTTTAGATACAAAAGTACTTATACAATAGACTAGAAAGATTTCTTAAAAAAAAAAAAAAAACAATATTGAAGCTTGCTTGAAGCGTCAACTTTTACGAAAATCCTGAGATTTCCGTAAGGTATGTAGGTTTTTGTTTTAAGTTTAGATATATATATATTAAGGTAGGTATTTAAGTTTGTGTTAGTAAAAAAGCATATTTATACTAATGGATAATGGACAAGTGTAGATGTTGTGTACTTATTAGGAAGATAACTATATAAATGTGATACATTTATAAATCGTGCGGTTGTTAATAAGTTTTTTAGTAGACAATTAAAGGATCTAAATACCTTTAATTGTTCTGTAATTGCTAGTTCTGTCAGCCCTATCATTTATATCGTCAAGTTAACAAATCAACACAACCAATTGTTACTTCTTCTACACGAACAATTGCATAACACCGCATCACCTACATGCCATTGATACGACTACAGATCGAAACGGTCATACACAACAACAGGTCGGGCAAAATGTGGTCAAAAATATATTTCGTCTCTTTGATTTTAACAGGAACAATTGCAGAAATGCCATTTGGTATAACCAGGTCATTAAGCGAAGGAGTTAAAAGTGCAGGATACAAAATAATTTATGGTGATGAAGATTTAACGCTTCTCAATGAGGTCGTTGATGACATGGAAAAAGAAAATGTTTTAAAGAGCAAAACTGATATAAATGAAGCTTTGCCGCCACTCCCGCCAGAAGATGTCAAATGTCTGATGTCTGTTGACCGACATTGCTCAAAAGATATGGGCCAAATAAAAGGTAATACAACTTTCTTAATGACCTAAAATGTATTTATTTTGCCTATTTTTTACCTAGTGGCGCTGAATGAGGATCTATAAGTACACATGATATACCTTAGTATATCACGTGGACTGATTAAATGGTTATTTGATTGAATTATTAGTCCTTCCATTTAGAAGGAATGTATGTTTAAAAATGAGTGTACCTAAGTACGTATAAAAACTGTAGATGGTGTTATTTTTTTTATTGTCATTTGTATGATTCAAATTAGGTAGGTACCTCAACTGCTTAATTAATATAGATATAGGTTATGTGTCTTATGAGATACAAACTTTTTATTACTTAGTTATTCGATTTTTATTTCAGCGGTCATAATTCAAGCCATACAAGATGACTGTAAAAAATGTAATATTGACCAAAAAGAAAAGGCGGGAAAGGTGATAGCTACCATGATGGCTCACGACCCCACGGCTTGGAAGTTGTTCCTTACCAGGTACGGGGGGCTGGACAAAGTGCAGAAGTTAATCGGATAAGCTTAATTTATATTCATTGATAAGAAAGACCTTTTCAAAACCAACACATTCAAAACACCAGACTTAGGATTCTCGCGATGACTGATAATGCGTCTCTATGTGTCAATCAGGCGCAGGAATTCAGTCGATCGGATCCTTTTATTTTCCACGAAAAATAAGATATAGACGCAATTGTACATAAGATTTACCGTTTTTCTGCTTTTGTTACTTTTTGATCATTAAATTTTTAACACCTCTATTCGAGCAATACTTTGATACAATTTATGTTCTGTCATCTAAATTATAGAAATTCTTTGTCAAATTATTGTTAATTTGTAGATGTGCGCTTGTAACTAAGTCTAGAAATCCACCTAGAGAAGAAATTCCGAAATTTAAAAAGGTAGGGATACCAGAAGATGTGAAACGTTCTAAAGACAGATATGTTTTTCCTGGAGTTAAGGTCAGGGTTAGAAGGTATGCTGCTGAAAAAGTGTGAAGAGCCTTATTGCTTTTTTTATCTTTGTGTTCTTGTATTAGTTAAACTTGTCCTTATACTAAAATAATTTCAATTTTGTATTATAAAAGTACGAGTATGGTAAGATGCTAAGTTAATTTATGACTTATTATAAGCGTTAATAATAAATTATTTGCAGTTTCATTTCAATCATGTCCAGTAGTGGGCTTTTGTGTCGCTTTGAAAGTAAAAAGAAAGATTTTTATCGCTAGCAACTTCCTTTTAATTTAATATTCTTATTTTATGCTTCTCATAATCATCTTTTCGTAGTTAATTTGTTACTTCTTCCGTTTTTTCTTTAGAACTTTCTTTATCATTTTCTTTACTTTTATAATCGTTTGGTTTTAATTTGGACTCT
This sequence comes from Apomyelois bistriatella, assembly GCA_947044815.1. Classification (NCBI taxonomy): domain Eukaryota; kingdom Metazoa; phylum Arthropoda; class Insecta; order Lepidoptera; family Pyralidae; genus Apomyelois; species Apomyelois bistriatella. The sequence goes on from OX345705.1 coordinate 6,410,451, forward strand.
TTGCTTTCCAAATACTTTTTTCTGTAACTGCCGTCTGAATTATATCTGTGGAAATAATAATAATAATTAAATACATCAAACCTCAAAAGTTAGGTTAGTTTCCTGACTTTAAAACTTGTGGCTATTTATTAACATACTAGCTGTTGCCCGCGGCTCCGCCCGCGTGTAGGTCGCTTTTCACGTAACCTGTGGAAACTACAACTATCCAGACCTATAGTTAAATCTATACTATCCTATTCCCGTGCCAATTTTATAAAGCCATTACATTGCTACGATATCAAACTGAAAATATTAACATTCATACTATCACATCTTTGTCTCTAAAAGAGTAGACGCAGCCTATTACAGGGTCATTTGGACCTAAAAGCCACTCCTAAAGTTATAGTGGGCGTGAAAAGTGGAGAAAATCTCAATAAAAAGTGATAAGTTATTTAAATAAAACCTTACGACACGACCGTATGTTCTGTCAAACAACAACTGAACTGACTTGCCGATTTGATTATTTTTTAAACCAAACCAACCAATCAATTCAAATAGCTTACAATACAACACGACCGATAAACAAACCAGCCAATAAAACTAAATCAACAACCAAATTTTTTTTTAATTAAATCAAATTAAGTAATTGCCGTAAGGAAAATTTTCAATCTGCTATACCATATGCGAAAAAATAATTAAAATAAAGTCAGCACCATCTTTTGATATTTTATGTAACTAAATTATACGCCCACACACATTCAATGTGTTATTTTATTAAAATTTAATAGAGACTGGAGTGTGTTTTTCTCTTATTGATATCGATAAAACAAAGTAGAAATTCTAGCCTTATCTAAATTATATACGTTTATATAAACCGCATTCAACTCTGTTTAAAAGTTTTGAAGCAGTGCTAGAAGTAAACTTCAACTGACCATAACTTCTTTTTAACCTTAACCGATTTTGACAAAACAAAGTTTTGACAACGCTCCTAATTATATGTAATCCACCTGTGAAAACCGCGTTCAAATCTGTTCAGTAGTTTCGAAGTTATAACGTACCAGAGGGACAAAAATTCCAAAAATTGTTTTTTTTTTTGTTTCTGTTACTCTTCTTTAATCGCTCCGTATCAGTTTTTTAGAAAAATATTTAATGTATATATACACTCGATTTTTACTGTCCTATTATTTGTATAGATAGATAGATAACTACATAATACTGATATATTAACGGACTTAACGCTAAGAGCGTTCTCTACCAGTCAACCATTTGATTAATCTTCTTCTTCAATGTCGTCAATGACAAATAGATTATTATATTTGATTTGATTGGAGTTGCGACATCGTTTATCCGGAAATAAATTTGCAAAAGAATTTATTCGTTCGAAAATTATTGTTTGTGGCATGATTCGATCCAGCTACTTCCAGCTATTTCTTGAAACATTTCTTTTAAAATATTATAAGCAAAAAAATTGAATTCTAAAAAACTAATACAAAACGAAAAAAAAGTAAGTAAAAAAAGTCATGTTTAGCAGAATAAAATTAGAACCCTCTACTCAAAAAAATAATCCGCGACCTCTACCGATAGGCCAACATGCGTTGTTAGTAATTGGCGAAATTTTAAATGGAATTTGTCTATAGGTACGCAAATTCACCCCTTTTTTGGATGTAAGGGTTGGAATTGTGAACAACCCTTTCTTATGTGGGCAGTTTATAGTATAATAATGAAGACACTATCCAAATTTCACGTTTATGGCTTTTATAGTTTCGGTTTTGTGATGATAAATTAGTTAACCTCCCCTTTTTACCCCTTTAGAGGTTGAATTTCTAAAAACGCTGAAACACGCCATTAGATATTTTTGTTGAGAAGCATTCTTGGCAAGTTTCAAGTACATCAGTGAAGATTTTAATTTTTTTTCATACAAACTTTGCTCTCAATTTAACCCTTTTAGCGGTCTAATTTTGAAAAATCCTTTCTTATCTGAGCACTACGTATTAACATAAAACTTCGGTCCAAATTTAAAGTTTATAGCTTTTATGGTTTAGGCTGGGCGTTGATTTATCAATTGCCCTTGTTCTTATATATAGAAGAAATTATATTAATCTACTAACTAATTAGAAATTAATACAAATATTCTTAAAGACTTATATTTAAGATATGCAACTAAATTAAACTATTTTATACGGTTTTCTATCGCGTTGGATGATTTAGAGAGGATGGATGGCAAGTACCACCAGCTTGGGACCCAGTTATCAGTTTAATAAAATCTCAAACTCATCGGAAGACTACAAGTGTTTTTGATACTGTCAGCCAATACTGTGTGAATCGAAATAGTTTTCAATGATTTATGAGCTATGGTTTTGTATTCTTGTGACATCAGAAACAAATGACACAGACGAATGTCAACTCAGTCTGCCTGCGACCATGAGCTCTGTAAAGTGCTTGAAACGTTAGGTATAAATAAGTAAGCAATAAACGCGATAGAAAACCGTATAAAATAGTTTAATTTAATGTGTAACAATCGCGAAAACATAAGAAATCAATATGCAACTAACTTATGAAAATAACACAAAGATTTACCTATTTTCAAACTACTATTCGAACTCTGGAATCCGGAAAAATACTTTTCAAACTAAAATTAAACGAATCAATGAGTAGCCCAAAACGCAGACATTAAACTATACATACAATATAATGCCGCAATTACCACTCCATACTCCAATCAATTCTGATTTAATTTTATTTATTTTTTATTTATTATTTTATATTTAACAGGTACCAAATCGTCTTAACACACAATCAAATCGTTAGAAAAGCAAAAAAAACATTTTTTTTATTAGTTGTGTAATCTCCATTACTACACATGATGATTAAATGCGAACGACAAACCATATCGACTTTTAAAATGTATGGTGGCGCCATCTATTGACACATTACTGAACTCATAATATTAACAAATAAATAAAACCTTTGCACTCTGTCTTCTATAATTTAGTTGTGTACGTACAATACAATTCAATACAATACAAAATATTATACCAAGACATTTTCAATTTTAATTCCATGTATCTCACTTAAAAAATGACAAAGTTTCATACAAACTGGCAACCCCTATTTCACCCCTATAGGGATGTAATTTTCAAAATCAGATTGATGCATTATTATCTTTTACCAATTACAAATTCAAATTAAAAATTTCATGTCTCACTGCAATAATGACAAAGTTTCATACAAAACGGCAACCCCTATTTCACCCCTATAGGGATGTAATTTTCAAAATCAGATTGATGCATTATTATTTTTTACCAATTACAAATTCAAATTAAAAATTTCATGTGTCTCACTGCAATAATGACAAAGTTTCATACAAAACGGCAACCCCTATTTCACCCCTTTAGGGATATAATTTTCAAATTCTGATTGGTGCATTATTATTTTTTACCAAATTCAAATGTAAATTAATAATTTCATGTATCTCACTTCAAAAATGACGAAGTTTCATACAAACTGGCAACCCCTTTTTCACCCCTTTAGGGAAAAAATTTCCAAAAGTCCTTTCTTAGCGGACGTCTCTTAGTCACAATCTACCTTCCTGCCAAATTTCATCTTCATCGGCTCAGCAGTTTTGGAGATTTCGTGATGAGTGAGTGAGTGTTTTTCGCTTTTATATATATAGATAGATGAACACATTTAACATTTACTCTTCAATGTTACCCAGAAAACCAAAAACTGAAGTATATTTCGTTTATTGTATACCAGCTTTTACTCGGCTTCGCCCGCATTCATTACCCTTGGGTATAATGCTATTTTCCGGGATGAAAGGCATTCCCTATGTCCCTCTTAATACTTCTAACTATATGCATAAGTACAAAATTTCAAGAAGATTGGTACGAATCTAAGACGTGAAAGCGTAATAAACAAACAAACAAGTTTAAAAAAAAAAACACAACAAACTCACTGTCACATTTATAATATTAGTTGGGGTGGGGATGTAAAACAACGACATCCGTCAATCTGTGTATGTGAAGGGTGACTTTCCAAACGATATAGTAGCAATAAAATAAGATAGCAGAAGGGTTCATTTTTTACTTTACTTACTTATTTACTTAATGTCATCCTGGTGGGTCACAAAAATATACCTACGCTTTTCGATGAATTTGATTGGAGATGAGAGGATGAGAGTTCTACTCACTTTTCCTCGAGTTTGGTCCAGTCGTCTGGGTTGTGGTCTATAATGTACTCCATCACTTTGTCAGCTCCGTCTTGTTGTTTCTTTGTACATTTGTGGCAATCATTTTGTATAGCATCAGGAAGATTATCTAGAGATAGATTTGTCTTATATCAATACTTACCTCCTTATTCATAAAAATTAACAAACGTTCGATAAGCCCGTTTTAACGAAAACTCTTTCTTTCTTTCACTTTAAATTTTGATATGAGCGAAAGAGCCAAAACATACCTATTTTCGTTAGTGTTAATTTTTATGAATAAGAGGATTAGTAATTATTTTATATTAATTCTGCTGCCAAGGGTATTGCTGTCTTCTTTATATTGTATAATATTATATTAAGCTTATTATATAGGTATATTAAGCTTTAATTCTGAATACAGTTTCAAAGTTATGGTACCTTCCGAAGTACGGGGAAATAAGTCCTAAATAAACTGAAAACAACTTCACAAGTTAGTTTTCGTGAAGTACTATGTTTCCACGAGTTCCTTCTTGTAAAAATCTGTAGGTACGTCATCGGTTAAATGATGGCGGCAAGTAAAATTGCCTCGGTTGTTGCAAAGGCACAAGTTCTTAATGATACATGAAATTTTGCTTTAAATGAGGCGAATAATGAAATACCTATGTGTAAAGTAATTTGTTGGTCCTGGATCTATTAATTCTTGAAATTAGAAGTTTCTAATTTTTTTCTTTACCTTTAGAACTCAGCCGATTGGTTGTGATATTTCTTACCCAGCCAGCTTGTTAGAAAAAATACTTACTTGCATGTGAGGATATGTAATTGGTCAGTAGTCAAACCTACCAACTACATTAGTAATTTTTGATGAACACTACACTATTCTTCAAACAAAATAACATATACTTAAATAAATAAAAACAGGCTCTGGAAGTGAGCCAGCACTCGTACCAAGCACACCCTCAATAGGACTTAAAGCTGTCTGCATGCTGATCAAATAAAATAGATGTACCTACTGGATACTGATAGGACATTGCTTAACATTGATTTGACTCACAAACAACAGTTGTAAAAAACACAACCCAGCTTAAAAAATTAGTTTAGTATCGTACTACAGTTAGTTATGAGTTTTTATCGGAATGTGATTATCAAACTGGCTAGCGACGGGCTAGTTACTTAAGTATTTACTTTTCATTTTTGGAAAGTAGTTAAATATGATATAATTAGATAACTATGTTATACAAATCAATTTATATTATATCAGTGTTTTGTGGCCAGCATTTATTTTAATTTAAGAAAAGGGCAACATACTTTTTAATTCCTTGCCGTCCGGAGAGCAAGGGCCAACATCCAGAAGGCAGCTAACATAACCAGCTAAAAGTCGGTCGTTTTCCAATATCTCGTCCAGGTCTATGCCATCATATTTTGCGGTGTATGTTGTTTTCTCACATACGCTGTCATTTATCATAAAAATGATCAAGATAGAAAGAATGATTAAGAGCTTCATGATTGATAAAAAAACACAAATATCTGAAATAAAAAAATAATTCTTACTCACATCCTACATAATATTAGGATTATTTAAAGCACATGAAAATCTGTATGTCCACGACATTGCTATACATTTTTGATAAAAATTATGATACTTTGCCACATTTGCCCCACACAAGATTTTTGATAATTAATGCATATGAGAATGAAGAAATGAAAATTTTTCTTCGTACTATCTAGAGATTGCAACCCAGCATAGTTGGCCGAACCGAACGGTTTTTTTTATAAATGAGAATAATTTGAAACTAGAAAATTAACAATAATCATAATAAAAAGTCTCATTCAGTCTAAAAATTTCTGGTTTACTTTTACTTATGGTGGGAAAAGAAACCTTAGTATTTATTAATTTTTATAAGTTTAAGCAAGCAGGGCTTTCTCTTTAATCCTCATAGTATTTAGAGTTTATAGAAATTACTATTATCTATATATAACGCAGCTTTAAGTACTAAACTGTCAACTTAGATTAGATAAAAGATAAACTTTTGATATACTCGTAAACAAAACAAATTCGTATTTTCTGATAGCCACACAGTGTTTTTTTCTTTAACTTCAACCATTTTAAATTTTGAGCGTTAGTTTTACTAATTGAGCTAATGGTCGGGTTTTTTATATCTACCGGGTCCGCGGTGACCGGGCCTGGTGGGTGTCTAAAAGGGCGCCGCCGTGCGCCCGGTTCGCAATCTCAAGTACTATCGTAGCATGTCGTAGCAACGAAACAAGGAATGTCGTAGCCTCCTGCTACGCATACTACGAGAACACAAGGAGAAAATATATTTATTTTTTTAGTAAACACAAGACGTTCATGTTCAGTCATGTTTTTGATTTTATATATATATTTATGGAACTGAATATAGTAAGAACTAGTAAAAATATACTAAATAACAAGAATCTAGAATTAACTTACCACTACTGCAAATATTTCCTACCAACTGGTTACAGTTCCCTTCATTGTCGTTATAAAGACAATACTTCCTGGCTTAGCTATATATCTTCTAATAATGGAAGAAAATCACAGTAAGATTGTATAAAATCACATAATCTGAATCCACTTGTGATAATAGCCTACCTATATAGAGTACATTATACTACATGCAGGTACTGGCTGTAGCAGTTCGACCTGTTCTATTATACCTACAAAAGTTTTCTGCACCACCTATTTTTTGTCAATAAACACTTTATTTTTTTTTATTATGTTTAGGTTGTTTGAATTGCATTAGCGATATTATATTATGTATGTTTGCAATTTCCTAAGTGTTTTTTTTTAACGTTGCAATAAAGAATGTTTGTCTTGTCTTGTAGCTTCTCACCAAATACTAAGCTATGCAGCAATATGGCTTTAGAGCTAGCCAATTTGAAAAAATACTTGTAGTATAGTCCTGCCAAATAAATATGCACATGAGTTTGCTCCTCTAACTCTAAGGCAGTTTTTTTATAATTTATTTTATGCGGCATTTATGATATGATTACTTTACGACTGACTCTCAGCCTGACATCTAAAGATGAATATGATGCTGTTGTATGATCCACGTACTGAATAACATGTTACCTCATATTAAGTAAATATTAGATATTCATGACATTAAAGCTTGACTGGTTCCTACCAAGTCTAGGTATGGGAGTGCGAATAATATTATTTCATAATCATAGCTTATTTTTATTTATTTTCATACCCAAAGTCCTATGGTCTCGTCTTTCTTTGAAAATTTTAGAAGAAAATGTATTGATGATGATTATGTATTTGATGAAATAGTTTTTTTTTTTTTTAAATAATTTGAATTTATGCGACAGATTTATTTCCTATTTCCCATATATAAGTATAACAATATCGTGCAATATTATCTCGTATGGAAAAGGAAGGTTACGTATGAAACGAAACTAGTCTACTTAATGCTTCATGAAAATTCAAGTGAAGTACGTTTGATGCCATTATTTTAAATTACATTTTCCTCACAAGACTTCCTAGTAAATATATCTTTATACCTATACTCTATGTCTAGTTCACAGGTCTTGTTATAGGTACATATATTATTTGTGTATGTTTGTTATTGTTAAATCAAATTTTTTTTTAGTGCAACTGACTATATATTTCATCATCATCATTATCATTTCAGCCGCAGGCTGTCTACTGCTGGGCATAGGCCTTCCCCAAGGATTTCCGAAATGACCGGTTGGAAGCGGACTGCATCCAGCGCCTGCCTGCGACCTTCTTGAGGTCATCTGACCATCTGGTCGGTGGGTATGACTATATATTTAATAGATAGAAATTCTGTGATCCAGCTTCAGAGTAGACTATTTCTATTTGTTCCATTGGATGCCGTAAAATCAAAACCAATTTTCACGGTTATTGATTCGTTCGATTTGTCTCCGCCCCGAATAGCAGAATACATCTTAAAAACATTGGAAAAAGATGAAAAAAATAAAAATAAAAGAAAACATTTTCCCATACAAAATGTCCGTGGGCTGTAACTAGGGTATAAGGCAGGTGTAGGGTAGGTGTAAGGTAGGGTAGGTGTAGGGTACGGTAGGTGTGCGGCAGGTGTGCGGCAGGTGTAGGGTAGATGTAGGGTAGGTGTGGGGTAGGTGTAGGGTAGGTGTTGGGTAGGGTAGAGGTAGAAAAAAGGGCAGGACAACGTCTGCCAGGTCAACTAGTAAGTATATTATATAACAAGCAAACTATCAAGAGGCAAATGCTGGCTTACTTTTTAAGCGTGAGGCGTCAGAATATCCTGAAATTCCTACGAGAGCGAAGGACCGGACTGCTGTTATTAATTAACTAGCGACCCGCCCCGGCTTCGCATGGGCATAAAAACCTTCCTCTTGAATCACTCTACCTATTAAAAAAACCGCATCGAAATCCGTTGCGTAGTATTAAAGATTTAAGCATACAAAGGGACATAGGGACAGAGAAAGCGACTTTGTTTTATACTATGTAGTGATAGTGATGTCCTTAGAAAGAACGTACATAGGCAACGCATCGGCTATATTTAGAAGTGATAGTACTAATTCACAAACAAACTACAATTCATTAGCGATACATGTATGTATCAACAAAATATATTCACGTACGACAATAGTGACGTCAGGATAATACGGAGAATTTCTTGACGTTTGAGTAGAAAATAAACATTTTTTTATAACCGGAGATAAACATCGTGGCTTGATAGTTATCACCCTTTGATTATAATATATAATCAAAGAGGTTACCATGCTTTCCCAGAAGTTGTAGGTTTTGTATCCAGTAAGTATGGGGTTAGTACTATTAAGTATTCTGTGGTATGGGTGAAATATTTGTGTCCATTCATATTTGACTGCCGTTCTAGACAATGTGGGTAATTGTGAAGGTTTAAAGCGTATGAGAGGTAGTGAAACTACTGGTTTCTGAGGCGAAACATCCTAGACCACAAGTTGGCAGATTGTAATGACACTATCATTGTGTCATGAGCGTAAACAGACGAAGATGATCGCATGCCTATCATTACTGGGCTGTATGCTTAACTGAAAATTTCAAAAATACAAGGTTATGGCTTGATGTTCTTTTACTAACTGCTTTACCTTTTGTTCCTGTGATTATATGAGGATACAAACTGCCGTGTGATTTTCATACCCTCTGCTTTTTGATTTATTAATAAAGATTGATTCGCCATAAATTTCTGACCAAGTAACTAAAGGTCATATTTAAGTAATTAAATACCGTCTCATGATCAGATCTTCATGCAAGTACAGCAAACAATTATCTACATTGTGGTAGTCAGGAGTTCAAAACATTCAATTTTAACATTTGGCATTAAATTTCTACAAGATCGAATTTGCAACTCCGAGATCCGAAGTTGAACGAAAGTTTGCAACGTATACTCTCTAGGATTGTAACTGTAAAATGGAACTGGGCGGGGCACCTGGCTAAAAGGAACGAAGGAAGGTAGAGTACGGCTGTATCGGAGTGGTACCTTAGAAATGGAAAGCGAAGTACTGGACATCTGGCGACTAGGTGGGTCGATGATATTAGGAAAATTTCTCACAATTACTGGAATGCGGGGGCTCAGAATAGTGATGGTTGGCGCAGACAGAGCGAGGCTCATACCCAACAGTCGATCGAAGAAAGCCGATAATGATGATGGTGAAATTAAATTCGTGCGTTTTAAGCGCATAATATATCTAAATTTAACCACAGTATACAGAATAGGGTATTATATGCTAGTAGTTTAACGGCCCTTTACTATGAAAAAACACTGAACAAATCGTAGAAGCTCTTAAACATGACAACGCTTAAGAAAGTTTATTAATTGAAATAATGTATTTTAGTGGGAAATTATCAAATGATTTAGATAATAATACTTAAGTTAGTTAGATTACATCAGAAACAAGCGACTAATTACGTAATACCGTTAACTTTGTTTTGACCACAACAATAATCAGCGAATGAGGCGATATCTACGCAATGTGGAAATTTACAATAATTAACTCTATTACTTAGTAATCACAGCTGACTAATGAAAGTTAATGATCAGGCTGTTCCGTAATGGAATATCGATATTTCTAGTAACTAAATATTGTTATGAATTCCCAAATAAACATTTTTTTTTTTAATTTTACAAGAATTTTTATGCCTCTCTTAAAATCACAGAGGAATTTATTTGTGCTTAAAATTAAGTCTTCTTTTCATTGTAGGTTTTCCTTCAACTCCGGCCGCTCTATTAAAAAAAAAATTCGGGAAATATGACACAGATTTATTGATTCTCATCCAAGGCATGCCAATTAATATTCGCTTCACAAATTAGAAGTTTGGTTAGGATACTGCAGGCTCGAATCACTTGATTGTCTGTTATAAAAAATGATTCCGTGCAGAAGGCACGTTTAGCCGTTGGTCCGAAAGGCGGTTACGAAGAACTCTAACACTAGGGTGAGCATGGTCGGTTGACCGTTATACCTATACGAAATGATGATGATTATCATAAAAACAAATGATTTTTTTATGCACATCAGGTTTCAACACCATAAAATAATATTCAGTGACTAATGAGCGTAGTGCTCATTAGTTCAACTTTCCTTTTTTCGTTTAGTTATCGTAGGTCTCCGGTATGCTTAGAGGGAGCTAAAATATTATCTTTTTTTAACTTACTGAGTAAGTACCTACTAGCTGTGGTAAAAAATATAATTTTGTGTGTAACATGGCTTCATGACATGCGTATCTTCTTCTTCAGCCCATCCTCACTTAGTGCTGAGAGTAGACATCAAGCAATGGACGTAATTCCTCTCGATATTGTGCTTTCTTCATACAAATTTTGACTAGATCATTCAGGTCGAAAGATGTTATAAGTTTTCTTATATGATATCTTTGGATTTTTCTCTTGCCTAATCCAAGAAACATTTAAACAGGGATAACTCTAAAAACTCGTAATCATAATTTTGATTTTACTTTCAGACTTCACTTTTTACTAAGAAATGTACCTACGTGATTAACAATCGAATATAATCACGATTGTATTAACACGTCGGTGTCGATGTCGAGTCAGCAATTCTAATGTATCTGTTAATGCGGCTTAATGGCGGGTGACGATTCTACGAATCCGAGGTAATCGGTAATCGAAACGAGTTCTGTACTGTCCAAATTTGATGTACTATTTTAGTATAAAAAGTGGACGAGCTCTGACCATTGCATTATTAGCACTGAAGTGTGACTGACAAGTGCTGCCGTGACATAATAATAAACCATAAGGTACGTTGGTAGTGAGATTATATGTTGCAAGGTGTACTGGGCTAAAGGTAGTTCCTAAAGATTTTACAATTTACAATAATTTTTATAGTGTTACATGATAAGTTATGAGGGAAGGAAAACATTTCAGTGTGTAAAGTAAAAGTGATTTAAAAAATATACTTAGTGCATTTTATAAGTAGACCATATAAATGTTATTGAATTATGCAGTGATGACTTAAATTTTAACTGTTATAATTAAAATGTATTATCCATTCTTGATTTTTTTGATAAAATTGACTTATAAGAAAATTTTGACGTTTTTCTTGTAAATATGAAAATTAATATTTTAACTATCTACGAAACTAGAAAAAAGTTAGATACATCAAATAAACACTACAATGTAGAGGTACAAAGGAAATCAAAACCTCCGCAGAGACCTACTAAGGAAGCAAGCGGGAAATTGTTAAGATGAGAGATAAAGAACATAATAATTTGGTACATATAATTCAGTTATAAAACTTTCAAACAAGTTCTTATTAATCTTTTGAGCATTACAATTATATTATCTTTTGCATAATACCAGAAATCCCGAGGTATTTAACTTGGGAAATGTCTGATCGATCCAGGTTTTTCCAGAACCTTCTTTTCGCAATCTATGAAATTTTCAATATTACAGAATGAAGACGTGTATAGTACTTAGTCTGTGTGCCCTGGCTACGGTGACCGTCGCACGCCCTCAGTCTCAATACACGGATCGCTATGACAACGTGGACCTGACCGAGATCCTGAAGAACCGCCGTCTTTTGATTCCCTACATCCAGTGCGTCCTGGGCGAGGGCAAATGCACTCCCGACGGCAGAGAACTGAGATGTGAGTTTACAGTTGTTGCTTTTTAGAATGAGTTACTACCCCTCGTGAATGTCTTGAAAAGCGAAAAGGGCCTAATTTTTTCAATACCTCTTTCCGATTAGTTATAAATTCTACCACCTAAACAATCGCAAGAATGCCAGGAAGTTGGTATTTTTGGAAATATTATAGCTGCCCCTGCATACTCTGTTGTCAGCGTTTATGGAAACAGCCTCTCGGCCTTCTTTAACGATCACTAGGTGGCAGCTAAGATCAACAGACGTGAATTGAATACCTACTTCCGAAATACGTCTATTTAATTCTAATACTTACATTATTCACACATTATATTTAAATTGTATTTTTTTTTGTGTATTTTATGTGGAAATACGGAAGATTATCATTCAAAGCCCTGGCATGCCGTGACCTCGAATCTTCACTAAGTATATGCATTTGCTGATGCACGACGTCATTTGCAATGTCGTCAATAGATTTATGTATGTCAGCTTGTGTAGCCTTCGGAAACAGCCACCGATCATAATGTGGTCTGATAAATAATTCAAAATTTAATGTGAATTCCTTGAACCATTCTTCTTATAATATGCATGCCTGATATACTTGTAAACAAATTATTAAATCAGAGGTTTTAATGTAGATCAAGGTTTTTTAAATAAAGAAGAAGGCTAGTTGAGTCATCTATCAAGCTACATTTCAATTTGATAATATAGCCAAAAATCCGTCTACCAACTTCTACGAAGTAGAGGAAGATTTTTTTTTGAGAAATTAGGAACCAATTATCCACCATTATTATGCAAAAATATACTCGAAAATCCATAAATTTTGTAAAATAAGTATACAACCCAATGTTGTGACTTCTATCTTCCCGCCAAAACTCCAAGAGGAAGTGTAATTAAAAAATCACAAACATTCTTCTTTAAAAATAAAATAAAGTAGTTTTAAAAAGTTTAAATTTTGTTGTCAAAATTCAAATTCAATTCAAAACCGATCGTCCCCACATTTTTTATCATAGATTTAAAAAAATAACGCACGCGATTTCTTAATTCTAGATGCTTTTCATACTGTTCAAAACATAACGTTCAGTCACATTGACATTGACGAACATCTATTTATGGAAAAATTTGCAAAAACTTGTAGTATACTGAAAATTCTATACTTTTTCCCAATTAGGTACAGCTCATTTTCATACTTACATTATTACTTGTTAAATAGTATGCACCCATTATTATTGTAATATAAAAATGTTTTGTTAATTTCCAGCCCACATCCGGGAAGCCTTGGAAAATGATTGCGCCAAGTGTACTGACAATCAGCGCGAGGGTTCTCGACGTGTCATCGCTCACCTTATTAAACACGAGAAGGGCTACTGGGAAAAATTAAAGGCCAAATATGATCCCTCTGGCAAGTACTCCAAGAGACACGAGCAGGAATTAGAAGCTGTCAGGGCGTAAAGACCACAATATTAATATTTAAGTGCCGTTGGATTGCCCATATATGGTGTTTCATAGGCAATTTTTATTTTTTGCCTAGCCTTTTTCTTTCAACTTGGGTCGGCTTTTGTTATTCGACTCTATCGTTATGTAGGAGTAATAGTTTTATTAAAATTGAGATTAACATTAAATTTTATAAGGAGAACAAATAAATTTTCTTTATTTTTTTTTTTTTACAAGAGAGTCTGTATTTCCTATAACCTGAAAATTAATTTCGTCAAAAAATTTGTAATTGTTCATAGTGTCTAAGTATTGATCACTTTTTGCATCACATAAAATCACTTATATTTAACTTTTCAGTAGTGCCTATTTTTAATAATCTGTAATATCTTTTACTTGGAATTCCCATGTACTAACGTATATTTTTTAAACTCATACGAGTAAGTATTCTAAAAACAACATGTTGTTCAAATAATGTTTTTACATATTGTGTAGATACATTTGTAAATATGAGACATAAGTTACAAGAAAGAATAACTATGTGTTATTGATATATTTGTTAAGATTCTAATTGATGTAAAATATATTTAATGTGGTTTGTATAAATTATTAATATAAGTTATTACATACACTATTTTATTTTTTTATTTTTTACTTAAGTTATCCTGTATATAAATAATATTTACAATACATCATGAGTGGCGCCGCTTCCGAAGCATAACATCCTGTCTGGTGGGAATAACTTCCCATCACCTTATCGCTCCTACACACAAGCCATGATTGATAGTAACAAATATGGACCTTTTGCTGTCCTTAAAATAAAAAAAGTTATTGTATTATTGTTGTTTACTATTATTGTAATAAATTTAAGTCGCGAAAACGAAATTTTGATATTATACAAGATAATTTTTTTTGTTTGTTTGTAATATCTTTATTGTATAAAAACATATTTAAACATAGAAAGTTGAACCAATATACAATGGCGGACTTATCCCATTATAGGGATCTCTTCCAATCAACCAGCGATTGATTGGGAATATTTATTTAAAAATGATAATTTAATTTTATGAATGGTCAAAATTTTATTAGTTGAATTTAGTACATGGGACTCCTTAACTTTTATTAGTTTAGAAAAAAAAAATTCGGTTATTAAATTTGTATAGCAGACCGACAGTTTTTAGATTTTAGTAGGTACAGTTAATTTATAGAATAATGGAAAGGTTAAATAGTTGTTCACTTGACTCTTTGTCAATCTGTTCTCAAAAAAATTGTAGGAACACAATAATTAGATTGTGTGAATACAGTACCATACTGTAAGAAAATTGAATCATACAATGTTTGCAATGAGGAAATATTTAATAAAGTATGCATTGGCACACTATCAGTACTATAACGATTTTGGACAATATATTTTTACGGGGCTCTTCCTGTTGACTTAGAATTTTGAAATGTACTTAATTAGCAAAGCAAGCTCAAAGCAAATCGGGGTTTTCTTCATATGGAAAACCCGGAAATGTGTTAATTTCAAACAAGAACGTCTCATTTTTTTATTTCATGTATATCTTGTGAGTACAAAGAAGATAGATCCTGCACATGCATAATTTGAAGTCGAAATTTTGCAATAATAAGATGGCCAAACAGCTGTTTCGAATGTTGAACAAGTAAATGAATAAACATTGTAAAAATTTTAACCCCCTTATTCATAAAAAATAATAAACGTTTGTTAAGCCCGTTTTAACTAAAATGTGTTTTGGCTCTTTCTTTCACTGTAAATTTCGATAAGAGAGAAAGTGCCAACACATATTTCAGTTAAAAGCGTTTGTAAAATTTTATGAATAAGGGGGTAAGACTACTTTCATGTATGGAACATGGAACCCACAGAGCGCGAAGAGAACGCGCTTGTCAGACTTGAAATTATCATTCACTTATTTTTCATTTATTTTTAAGACTTTTTCAAAACTCTGCTTCTGCATTGTATCTATATTCAGCATTTATTTTTATTTGATATTTTTATGAATCGCAATAATTTTCACATTTCAAGATACCTTTTCTGATTGAAAAATCCAAACAATAGCGTATGTTTCAAATATTATATTACTCATTGTATGTATATAATAATCGAGAAATTTTGCATATTTTTTTTGGCTTTACATCATGAAGTCAAAGTTCATTTGCAAAATATAATAAAAGATGTGGATATGTTATGTAGAGGTCAGTTATAAGTACTTAGAGAAACAATAAGGTAATTTGCTTTTATTGTCATAAGGAAGTGTCGACAACTGGGTATTTCACAGTGGACTAAAATATTTTTTAAGAAATTGTAATACAGTATAATATTATATATTATATATAGTGTGTATTTGGGATTGTACTTTTAAAAAGTAAAAAATGGTGTAGTGATATTTCTTTTATCTTTAGGTTTAGTTTGTGATGCAATCTTAGATCATGCGGTAAAGTAGTTTGCCCTTACATTAAAATGATTGTTTGTTTTTACTTTCAGTGGCTGTTATTAAATCCTAAAGCCTAAAATTAGTCCTAAGCTCAAACAATCACTGCACCAAATTTCTACAAATTCGGTACAAAAATTTAACACACAACCAACCTACCCCCCTTTTGCAATACTATCAAAATTAATTATTTTCCGAATTATTTTTTTAATTAATAAAAACCGTCGAATTGACATCCTTAGTCCCTTAATTCTCAGGGAGACTATTGTGAATCACGATAACTTGAAAACAAGTTCTTAAAAATGTTCATTTTAACCGTAGTAATCTAGCAAATTACTAATAATATTTTTTTTTTCAGAAAATGCGGTCTCTTATATTAGTAACTCTTTTGGCTCTGGTCTCCATGGCCTTGGCGATTCCTAAGGAGTACTACACTGATAAGTACGATAACGTCGACTTGGATGAAATCCTAGCGAACCGCCGTCTGTTGATACCCTATGTCAAATGTGCCCTCGACTTGGGCAAGTGTTCGGCTGATGGCAGAGAAATGAAAGGTATGTATATTGATCAGAACTTCTTCTTTTTTTCGTGTTAATGCAAATGATTTAATATTGTCAACCCAGAGCAAGGCCACCTCAATGGCTTTCAGATTAGCAGGCGTTTATAGTAAATATATCATAAACATCCCAAAGTTTTATCAGTTAGATCCAAACCTCGTATGGCTGTAGAACCGGGGCTTGCTTAAACGCGATGTCTTATTGTTGCACAAGACCTTAAGAGTCACGATCCTCCTTAGGCCCTCCTTGAGAATGCTAGAATCGGTGGAAGCCGCCATCAGTCTGAGATAGGTATCTATAAAACCTCCTTTCTCCCTTAGTCGCCATTATTGACACCCACAGGGAGAGATGAAAGAATTATTAATTGTGCAGGTACAGTAGGGTAGTAAAGTGCTTCAACCTACCATAGTGACCAGGTCAAGTTTATCTGTGTGCGACTGTACATCGACTAGGTGAAATAAGCGAGCTCTTAGATAGTAGTGAAACAAGACAATGTATCTACATGGAGAAATAAGTAAATACCTACTTACACAAATAAAATTCTGAAAAAAAAAGATAGGTAGCTAGAGGGTTGCTCGTTGTCGCAAACCGACAACCTTGACTGACACGAGTTCAAGAATAATGGAGCTGGTTATTGTTATCTGTTTATAGTTATAAGTGGAACCTACCGTGCAAAAATATGCGTCAGTCTAAGTCTTAGCCTGCAATTTGCTTGAAATTGGAATTAATCAATTCGGATTAGATTTTTTGTGGATCAATTTCACCTAAGTCTAAATTGCTCGTGACTTTTTCTGTAATTGACTTTATATGTATATGTGTGCGTATATCTTAGGCTAGTGTATAAGGGTAACAATAGCCAAGTATAGAGAAAGATAGCGTACGCAATAGAAATAACGCCTGAGATTCTCTTTTCAAGGCGAATAGACGTTAGGAAAAAATAATACCTAGTATTATAAAGCATAGTATCTGATGATAAATAAAGAAAGGACTGCTTTTTGGCAGACCACCGGCTCCTACGCTATCCTTGGGATACAATCAGGACATGGCTTAGATTACTTTTCCCCTTACTAAGTTAGATGAAGCGTCAATTGTATTGTAAATTTATAATTTATTTTTCTCTTGCTATATATAGATCACATCAGAGACGCCATGGAAACGGAATGCGCGAAATGTACAAAAAAACAAAAGAAGAACACAAGGCGTATTTTGAAACATCTTATTAAAAATGAAAAAGACTATTGGGAGCAATTGAAGGCGAAATATGATCCTATAGCCAAGTACTGGCCTGGATATGAAGAAGCTGTGGACAAAGATGATAAAGAATTCTTCGACGAATAAATTTAGTTTTTTACACTTATAGTATGTTAAAATATGATTGTTAGCTTTGATAAATTGAAACTAAATGTAAAACTGAATGTACAAAAGTGAATGAAGTAAGTACTAAATAAGACTAAAATATGTGTTCGTGCTACAGTCAACATGATTTTTATCTGCTCAATTCTTTGAGAACAATGTAATTTTATTCAGAAAATTTCCTACCTCCAAGCTCATTTGAGTAAGTATAAGAATGAGTTCTGAGTGTTATAAGTTTAAGGCTTTGAGCGCTTAAGAATATAATGTTTTTTACATATTAAAAGAGGTCACATCTTCCGCCATATTTGTAATGTTTTTACCACTAAGAATTGGTTGTAAATTTTGTGTGTAAATCTTACCTATAACTGTCTAATAATATAATTTTAGATTGGCAGGTGTAGTGGCCGAGAAGATGTCAAAACAATAAATTATAAGTAATAAAAGTTTTGAATGAAATTAATGTCAGTTTAATTTCATGATGACAGGTAAAGTGTCCAGTTAACTCGAGAAATTATCAAAAAATTGACACATAAAAATGATAATAATATGTAAAAACCTGTTTAAAAAATAAAATATTGTAGTTTTCCTCAATACAATAAAAACGTTTTATAATAAAACGATAGTATCCGAAGTAACAAGTTGCCAAAAACCAGAGCGAATTTACACTTTATATTTTGACGAAACTAAATAGGTTTACATAATTTAATAACAGAGTTCCCATAACTTCCTTTTAGCCCTGTCATAAGATAGCCTCCATATTAAATAATTTAACATTGTCATCCGATATCCATGGCCAAAACCTCAATCGGACATTGAGAAGTGAGTTAAATTAAACTTAAATAATAACTTAATAGATTTAAATTATCCACCGGGACATATGAGACTAAGTACAAGCATGAATAAGCCAGTTAAATTGTATATTGATTGACATTTGTGTGTGTCTTGTATCATAAACATTCGGTAAGTAAAAAATTTAAATTTCCAATGAACAATTACGATGGTACATGTATATTATTATGTTAATTAATTTGATAAACTAGAAGTGGACCATAATAAAGCGTGCAAAATGGTATAGAAATGTTTAAATAAGGCTTCTAGCACACATGTTACTTGTATCTAAAGTCTATACAGTCACCTTTTTTAATTTTATTGTCATAAAATATTTTAAAGCCTGATATTCTACTCGTTAAATTTAAACCTTATTGAAAGCCACGAGAAATTCAAATTCCAGTTACAATATCTAATAGTCTCTACATTCCTAAGAGATTTCACCAAACCAACTCCCCATCTTCAAAGCGTCTCTACTCTATTTCCCTTTTTATAATAGATGGCAGATTCCACTTGTAACACTAGGTATTCTCAGGAAGGGTTGGCTTTAGGTAGGAAAGTCAAAAAATAATTGGTTTAGCTTTCTTATCTTATAGTATGAATAAAAAGAAAATATGGGCTTCAAAGTAATGCAGCTCAGGATGCAATTGAGAGGAATATTTAAATTAAGCATAGTTTTTCAGAAAACAAGAAAAGTTTTAATATAAACGCGCTTTGACTATAGTTGTCTCCACGTTGGTTCATTATTTTTTTTAATATCCTTAATTGTCCCACTGCTGGGCTTAGACCTCCCCTCTTGTCATCCACGCGTCACTCGCCGGTTGTTGCCATCCAGTCTCGAATTTATCCAGGTCATCTCGCCATCTCTTGCGTGGTCTGCCCCCCGATCTACGGTGGCTATTTATACAGTAGTAAATTTTTTGTCTATTTATTTTCGTGTATAAAAAAATAACACACATAAGATTATCAAAAAAAGGCAAAAAACCAAACATCATATTAGAATAACCAACGTTGAAAGGTTTCCTTAGATTATATATTATTTTTTTTTTTATAGTTTTATATACTTCGAGCTATAGCTCGAAGTATATAAAACTATGAAAATGAAAATATATAATTCGCAGTGTGTTCAATGTCTTAGCGTTCTGAGAAACACAAACCCGTTTATGGTTGTTGATCTCAGGATGGGAGCCAATGTCCTAGTCAGTATAAAAGTTAAGCGGCTCACTGGGCATATTCACACACACATCAGCTGGTCAACGGTCAAAGAAGTTCATACTAGCTGGTAAACTATAAATAAAAGTAAGTTTTTGCATAGATTACAAAGTTACTATAGATAAAATTTATTTATTTAATTCAAAAACAATAGTACATAATTAATACAGTCATTCAAAAGTGCCGCCCCTGATTGTACCCGGCTCAATATAATATATAATATAATAGTTTTTGCATATATTTTACATTTATAATTATTAAACTTTTATTTGTAACTGTTATATTTGCCGATAGTGTCTAATCATACATAAGGATTTGTGAGATTAGAAAATGATGATATAAACATTTCTCATAATATTTGTGGTTGTTACATATTTAAACTGGCAACGAAAAATATGAAACTGTGAAAAAATAAATATGTTCACAGTTAAATGTGCTAAGTTTATTCTTTAAATACCATGGTATTTAAACTATGTTTTTTAATTTCACTATTTAATAATACAATTTTTTTTAAGTTATAAATACCTCTACATATATTGAGGAAAAAAAAACTATTTTAATTATACCTATGGCCATATATATTCCTCTTTTCTTTTTTTATAATGTGTGTTAGTGCCTTTAGAGATTACAGAGTAGATTTCAGTTTCGTACTCACAAACAAGACTTTTTATATAAAATAAAACAATATCGTCATGTTCATAGGCGTATCCTTTCAATACTTTTCATTGTTTCCAGAATGAAATCTATTACTGCATTTTGTTTGATGGCGGTAGTAGCAGTCGCAGTGGCGCGCCCTGGTGGTCAATATACGGATAAATTCGACAATGTGAACTTGGATGAGATTCTGGCCAACAGGCGTCTGCTTATCCCTTATATCAAGTGTGCACTGGACCAGCAGAAGTGTACTCCGGATGGCAAGGAACTCAAATGTAAGTACCATTTTTTCCATACAACTATCTTGTATCTACTCGATGTTCCATCGATTGGTTCCATATATATTATTAAATTTTACGATAATTAAGTAACATGTATGTTAGTAACACAAATAACTCAACCTAAATTGTCATTAAATTCCTTGTCTGTGGTCAGTAATATCTGATCTCATCAATTTCGTATCCCAACATATATATCGAAGAATAGGCAGCGCCTTATGCAAACTGTCTGTATTCTGCGCTCATGATATTATTGGCTTTGTAGTACCAACATCGATAAATACTTCTTTACTAGAAAGTACATTTATTTAAATAAATATTTTAATATACATATCAAACTGTACTTAAGATATAAATGATAGTTTATAATAGTCATTCAAAGACTAAAGTGCATACGACTCATTTAGTACCTAAGTTCTACACATATATATATTCGAAGTCCGTTTGGTTTATTCATATTTTTAATTACTTCACAGCTCACATCAGAGATGCTTTAGAGAATGGCTGCGCCAAATGTACTGCGACCCAGCAAGAAGGTACACGTAAAGTCATCGGCCACCTCATCAACAATGAGCCCGAGTACTGGAACCAGCTCACCCTCAAGTATGACAGGGACCGCAAGTACACTAAGAAGTACGAGTCTGAATTAAGAAAAGTCAGACATTAATAAAGCTATGTAGATTTACTAGTAAGTATAAAACACCATAGGTTTACTTGTTCTATGGGTTAACAAAGGCTGATTAGATGGTAAATAATCAATCTATTAGAAAGTTTGTATTCATCAGCTTATTCAATAAAATCTTACCCCCTTATTCATAAAAATTAACAAACTTTTGTTAAGTCCGTTTAAACTAAAATGTATTTTGGCTCTTTCTTTTACGGTAAATTTCGCTAAGAGAGAAAGGGCCAAAACATATTTTAATTAAAATGGGTTTAACAAACGTTTGTTTATTTTTATGAATAAGGGGGATAAAAGTTAAATATTTCTTCATCCTCATCATCATTTCAGTCGCAGGCTGTCCACTGCTAGACAAATTACTAAATTGATTATTTAAATTTGTGTATCAAAAAATACTCAAAATTTAGTTAGTTTAGCTTTACAGCTTTACTTCTAGTAAAATGAGATTTATCTTTTTGCCTAATAATGGTAGGTATAAAAATCTAGTGGAGACCCAAACGCTGAGAAGAAGTCATTATCACATTCTTCACTTTTTTTATCTTTTTATAATATAACTAGAATATCTTACTAAGGTTCAATTATTATACCGACTTCCTGTAAGTTTTTAAGTAGTTGTTAAAATTAAAACGGCAATGTTGCCAGAATGTGTTTTCTAAGTGATTCGCTAAACATAAATGTACTCGTATTTCAATAGACTGATATACAATACACTTAGCTAATAAACTTTGTGATATTTATATTTTGTTTTTTATTTTTCATGATTTTAGAGTATTTTTTTTTATTAAGTAATTAGATCTTTTTCTCTCATTTCAAATGAAAAAAAATGATGGAATTCGAAATCGGCATATTATCTTTTAAGTTAAACAAAATATTTTTATCAAAATCAGTTTATTATTTTTGATAAATAATTAAAAACTAATTTACTAGACCGTGGCGTCTTTTTAGCCAAAATGTCTCATTTGAAGAAAATAACAGACACGCGTTGATGTCTTTATTATAATGGATCCATACAATAGTTACAACATTTTATTTGTAAGTGTTATTGTTCGTAAGTACACGAGACAAAAAAACTGAGCAAATTAAAATAATATTCTAATTGTTACCAACGATTTCATAAGAATTGACAATTTATAAATAATATACCTATGTATGGGACATTATAAAGACATCAACGCGTTTTATAAAATGTTTAAATTTTTTGTATGGGTTGGGATGACTTCCCTATGAGATATATTATTTTATTTAGACAAAAAATTGTGAAATATAAAGATACATAAATAAACATTAATTTAATTTATTTTTTGTGGTATCATTAAATGATTAAAGTATTTTTTTGAATCCATAAAAAACGTAGTTACGTACCATCTTGATTACTGCTTATTTCATTGTTTAAATACTCATAACAAAATGATGATTAAAACTCATTAGATACATTGCGATAAAAAATACTCAAAAATATACAATCAAGCGTTGTTGGAATAATGTACTGGCCCATATCCCAAAATGTTTTTATTTTTATTTTTAGGGAATAAGATAAAATAGTATCAAAACAGTCGGAAGTTACTATCAGTTTTAATATAGGTATATCAAACACGTTATTAGATGCGACACGTTAAGATGGCCTTTAATTTTATTTATTTTTCTTCAGATGCCAAGAAAGTTTCGTAAATGTCCTTGTATTGGCCATCTGGGTCGTATTTTTTGATCATTTGATTCCAATATACCTCTTCGTTCGTCCTGATGTGCTTAACGACTTGTCTTGCCTTCTGTTTTTGTAAAGGCGTGCATTTTGCGCAAGCTGTTTGCATTGCGTCTTTGATGTGTACTGAAATAAAAAAATATTTCTTTAATAGCCTGGTTCATCAACAACAACAAATAAGTAAATCTTAAGTTTTATTTCTTGGATATATGAATTCGATTCACTTGGGATATAGAGCAAGGCAAACTTTATAATATTTCAGGGTACTATTTGACCCATATAAAACAAATTTTACATTCTCAGTCGCACTGAACAATAATCGATTATAAAAGTACAATTTTACGTTTTAATAACGTACGTACTGGTCAAAACTAAGAAAATAAGTTAACCATTTCGACTGGATATATAGAATCGTAGAACCATCAATATTTCAACAAGAATACAACAATTGATTTATACATCATAATATTCATTTTTATAAGGTAGAAGCTAGCTAAGAAGTTATTAATATTTTGAACTTTTTGTAAGAGTTTAATGCCTAATGGGCATGGACTGGGCAATATACCTTATATTTCCCAGTCCTAAGTTTTTAACTAACCAATTTGATAGTTTTGCTAACACATACCTGGCAATATTTTTTTCAGCGATTAGCGCAATGAAACTAAAAGCAATCATTAAAAGTATTTACTACAACTAA
The DNA here is from genome assembly GCA_947044815.1 of Apomyelois bistriatella. Lineage (NCBI taxonomy): Eukaryota > Metazoa > Arthropoda > Insecta > Lepidoptera > Pyralidae > Apomyelois > Apomyelois bistriatella. Next base: position 6,434,551 of record OX345705.1, read on the forward strand.
ATATTTAGGTCACCTTTGAGTTCTTTTCCTTCAGGAGTACATCTTCCTTGATCAAGTATACACTTGATGTAAGGCAAGAGCAGTCGTTGATTCCCAATGATTTCTTCGACGTTGATGTCGTCGTATCTATCTGTGTATATATCGTCGCACGCGCACAGCCCGATCAGGGCAAGGAATATCGATAAAATCACTGATTTCATGCTGTAAATGCAAAAAGCATATAAAAGTACTTATTTTTGTTACTTGGCTATTGGCAATCCAGTTTTAGGTGATTAGATTTGAGGGAAGATTAGCTTTACAATTTCTCCCTGATAATGAACACTGTTGGTAGAATCCACTTAATTTTGGTATTAAAGGTCAAATTTTGACCTTTTTCGTTTCCAATGTTTTAATGAAATCACTCAGTTTTTTTACACAATATTTTTCAATCTTTTAATTAAAAGTGTGGATAAACTAACTAAAAGTAAATAAAGAAAAGATTAAAAAAGTAAATAAGAATGATTTTAGAATATTTACGAAAAAAAATAATAGCAAGGAGTTAAGTGCTGATTTCACGCTAACTGAGTGAATCTAACTAGCATGAATCACCCATCCAAAGTTTGATTTACTTACGTGGTGACTTGGTTAGCCACTATCCAGCACAAATCACAGAACAATGAGGAATCTGAGAAATCGATATCATTTATATCTCTGTTTGCATTGTACCATCATTTGATTGCGGAAACTTTAATGACTGTCCATTGTTCAGGTACTTAGGACCGAACACCTTACCTAGGCGGAATTTCCACTTGTGTCTTTAATAGGAGCTAACAAATGCTTTTTATAAAACCTACGAAACGTTTTTATTAAATTTATGATCTAGCTGCCAGGCGAACTCCGTACCGCATGAACGCACTTTTCTCAACGTTTTAAGTCTTCCCTGAACTTTCACAAATATTTCAAGACCAAAATTAGCCAAATCGGTCCAGCCATTTTCGAGTTTTAGCAGTCTTAGCGACTGAACAGACCAACGAACAGCAATTGATTTTCATATAAGAAAGAAGAAGAAGACGCCTTTATAATCGTTTACTTATATTATAAACTGTTATTCTATAATTTCTTTGTATATAGTGCAATAAAGTATTTATTTATTCTTTCATTTATTTAAATATGGATTTATTTAATTGTCATCCTTTGAAATAAAAATGTATTACCAGTTGACCACGTCAAAATAGACCTACTGTCATTGACACCAAGTCGATATCGTCTTAAATATTGATATAATCTTTATTTTACCATTAACAAACAAATGCGACAATTAATAACCTTACAAAGTATACTAATAATAAACTAAAAAAGAAAAAATAAATAAGTTAACTACTTAAAAATAAACTACAACTTTATCCTAAAATAAAAACTTAAAAACTAACTTAAATTAAATGGGTAGTATGTAACGCAAATCAATAAAAACAATTTTTGTATGCAAAAATAACCTAAATACATATCAAAATTACTGATTGCACAGCAAAATTTGTTTTGCTTCTGTCACCAAGTCTGACACTCGCTCGCTTCGCTCGCTCGCTCACTGTTAAGGTCACTGTATAACCATAACTTAACCTACCTTCTGTCAGAAAGTCGTCTTTTGACCGTTAGTTGCTTCTGTCACCAAGTTTTTAATTTAATTTAAAGTAAAATAATCTATTTGATATACAGAAATTGATGGGTGATTATTTATTTGATGTGCAATTAATAATATCCCAAATTAAATTGTATTCTATATATATGTAAATGATTAAAATATATTATTAAAAGGAGTCCCTGTAGGCAAGGTTCCGAAGATACTGGCAGCATTCCCCCTTTGAATAGCTAAACTAACCAGCACCCGGCCCATCTTCCATGGAATCAAACTCATACCGTCCGGTCTCTTGCCATCGTCTCTTGCAATACCAGTCGGCTCAAGAAGACTTTGCACGTTGACGGTGGCAAGGGACCGGCGTATGATATCGTTAAGTGCGGCATGTCTAGAGAAGCGGCCTGCACTTTTTTGGCAAGACAGTCCGTGATGTCCTACCTTGTCGACATCACTGCCACAGAGACATTTATGAGGAGTGCAGACCGGAACCCCAAGCCGTAGACAGGTTGCGATTCGGAGCGTGTCAGGCTCAATAAAAGTTCCTGTTTTGGATGACGGGTATGCGTGAAGCCAGTAGCCGGCCTCATGTGCACCCACGGCCAAAAGCCAAGCACGCTCCGAACCTGTACTACGGCTCAAAATATTGTCATATGTTAATTTGCAGGTTATGTCGTCCCAGCTCCTCTGTGAATTTGTAGAAACTGGAAAATTTTGACCTGGGCATGCAATCAAGAAAGCGTTTCTAGCTTCTTCCAAGCCAACAATCTCAAAGTTTGAAGGGGATTTCCTTAAAATTTTACTTATGAGATTTGCTGAACTATTGAAATTAAAATAACTGGTGTTGTATATCGTCCATGTAAAATATATTGAGTTGTTTTAAATTATTTGTCTCATGAAGTCAAACTTTTCACGTTAATTTTATTTAATTGCTATTTAAGTTATTTTTAATTTGAACTAAATAATATGAATACAAAATATTCAAAAAAAAAAAAACGTTCGGCACTCAGGGACTACCGCAGTAAAATAAATTAAAAAAATTAAGGTAAAGCTATTGCAAGCATTTAAAAAAAAAAATATTAATATCAACTTACTAACAATTTACTGCAATACGAACACTCGGCCGAGCAACATGGTAGGTGGAGTACATGGTACGGGGGAAGTTAGGTTAAATTTTCGTTACGGAATTTCTTGATTCGCTCGCCGCCCTCAAAGCCCGCGATAATAGCTATACAATAGCTTAAAAACAAACAAAAAAAATCTAATACACAAAAATATTTAATTTTCATACGTCCCCAAAATGCTTGCTTGATAACGATGTGACTCCGTATACCTAGGTATCAGCATTTCTTTCGGAATAGCTTTTTTGAGGTAAGATTAACCCTATAGTTTAGTGTAAGAAGGAAAAAAATAATGACTGGGTAATGAGGTGTCAGGTATTACAGATGAAACAAAGTTGATTAAACTGTAATTAAAACGCAATTAATCCTTGAAGGAAAAACTACAGCTGTACAATAAATAACGTCACAAGCAAGTACTTACTTACTATGAGTTGATTAGACCAATGACCCACGAAATAAAAATAAAGTGTTATTATTTGGTATAAGGTTGGATATATAGGAAAATTACTGCTGTCAATTGAATTTAAGTAATAATTATTTAATTTAATAAAAAGTCATGTATTTAATTAATTTCATTATTTTATAATGATTTTATCATTATCATTGAATGATGTTTAATCAGACAGAAGAAACTATATAAGTACTTACCAACTTATATGCAATTGTCTTTCTAATAATTATAATTAATTCTTGTATTGATCGATTGTATAAGGCATGTGACAGGACATGCAAAGAAGGCTGCAACTTAGGGAGAAAAAAGGGGTCTTTCGTCGTTTCGCACCACAAGCGATTCGAACAGCGGTGCGAATCGCTCAAGAGCCGTTTTTGAATGGATTCTTTCACACCATGGTTCGAATAACAAAGTAAGTAGTTTTCTTTTTGAATTAATTAATTCTGACAAAAATAATGTATTTTAATTACGCATCTCATATAGGTAGTACAACCAGGCACAAAATAACAGGACAACCAAAATAATTCTTAAAATACAAATTGATATCATAAGCCCACTAAGTTTTTTTTTATTATGTGATCATGGCCGCCGCCTTAGTTTTAAGTTTGGTTTTAGTTTACAAGTTTTATATTTTTGTTGATTTTAGACTGTTAGTGATTATACCATGTTGAAATTTTGTATTTTTTAAAAAATATAATATTTACATACTTGCTCGCAAGTTTCTTTTATCACTATTCATTTTTCTTCTTATCTGTACAAATAAATAATTCAAATACTTTAATTTTTAATATGAGTCCAAATCGCCCCCACGCAAAGAGTATTGGATCGTTTCACCCTGTGGTCCGAATCGACACATTCCAAAAAATACTTTGGGCCTTTCAAACCGCTACAACAACTGCGGTGCGAAAGAACCCATTCAAAAACGGCTCTTGGGCGATTCGCACCGCGGTTCGAATCGCTTGTGGTTCGAAACGACGAAAGACCCAGAAAAACATTGCTTACGCCGTACTTACGGACGCCTTAAAAATATTCACACATCTGGGGGCTAAGCCAAGGCACAATTCCAAAACGTTAACGAAGTTCGACTAGAAAAAAATGTATACGATTGACATACGATTGACCACGTGAAGTACGGCTTATATCAATCCCATATATTTTGTTCTTATCGAACTTCGTTAACGTTTTGAAATTGGGACTTTTTGCTACGCCCCCTGATGTCTCTATATGTGTAATACGTAAGTGTGATATTTGAACTTCGCAGGCGCTAGGCGCATAGGTTTACATGCTGATATTGGCATGTAAATATCTTTGTTTTGCGTTCAAGACACTTGATTGATGTCGCAACAGTCCGCAGAGTTGGCGCTTGTCCTAGTAGGTATAGATGACTATGCTTCTCAGATTATACCTCTACATAGCAGCCTTAAAACGGGGTTGAAAGTCCGTATTAGTCTGTGGTACTATGCAATCTGTTTTCTTTTGCTATTCAATGCCAGTGTCTTCGTTACGAGTTTCAGGCATGAAAAAAAATCTACAGAATTTTGGACATCATTGTAATTAGCAGGGTAACTACAGAAACGAGACTAACGAAAAACGCAAGTAGATCCTTGTTAGACTATGCATGAAAATCTGCAGAAGAATTCGTTTATTTGATTAACGCATCAGCCAATTACTAATTTACTGATGCATTAATATAGGAACAACTCAATGTCCGCACACGCCTGTCTGTGATATGTCTTTAAGGGATTCTCACCTTTTTCGGTCACGTTGCGCGACGTAACCGAACAGTCTGGAAGCTCTTATATTGGTTGGCAGTATGGCAGGAACACGATCTAGGGGCAAACCACCAACGCGCTGGACCAACTCTCTCCTTGCAGCATTGAAATGCAAAACCCAAGATGCCATACACCGGGCCCAGAATAGATATGGCTGGAGGATACTAACTGCCAAATTGGATTATAGTGGTCACGACCCTCAGCTTTGAGGAACACGACTTGAAAGAAGATTCTACTACTACTATTCGATTCGATTCTTCTATCTGAAAGCAGGTCGATGGTACGTTTTGCCATGCGAACGAGCTGAATGCTAATTAGTTCAGTTTTACAAGGGAATATTTCATTAATTCAGGACACAATAAGTAGTGGTGTATTTGCTGAGCTAGCTATATCAATGTTTGGTAAGAAAAAAATCTTAGTGTTAAAAATAAAAGCCTTTTAATATTGTAAATGTAAAAAAGGAAACAAAAATATTTAAAATAGCTTTCAAGGTCAAGATGCATCAACACATCCTTACGGCCAAATTTACCCCACTGAAGCGAAGTAAATATATCAGGGTCTATTCCCATTATTCTGGAATCTCAATGCCCATAGCTCTGGCGCGGTCTTCATACTTCTTCCTGTATTTGCCTTCGGGGTCAAACTTAGCGGTCAAGTCGCGCCACATTGCAAGCTCGTTTTTGATCAGGTATTCAATGGCGGTGTAGGCTCCTTTCTCTTGGGCTTCAGTACATTTCTCACAGCCAGTTTCTATCGCTTCCTGGAGGTGCTCTGTAACAGATGTTTTTATTTATTATTTTCAACACATTTATGGAAAATTTACAGCAAATTTTACAATGATAGAACTTCAATGAGTGGAATTAAATATGGCCAATTACAAGTTTTCACTTATATAGTTACCATAGAACTCAGATATCATTAAAAGCACAAATACCTACCTATATGTAATAGAAAAAAAAATCTGTAGTACCATAAACAAATTCTGAAATAACATTTGTCTGACCTAAATCCACTGAGGCTATTTTTAACTCAAAACTATAATGACCGTATTATAAAAACACAAACAAAACAAATATACGGAACAACTATATTAAGGTTATCTTTATCATTATTATGCTCTGCATGTTATTTTGGTGGAAGTTAATTAATTATTTCCTCATGTGTGATTGTTTTATAAAACATGTTTATTTTTAGATATACTATAAAGTTATATAGTTAGTATTTATTTTTACATGTAATTGTTTCCTACACATTACTATTCAATTTTAACAAAACTCACAAGTAGTGTAGGTACCATTAAAAAACGTCCATTAGCGACTGGCAATAATTTTTTAAGCTATTGTATAGCTTTTATCACGGCGGCCTCTCCAGTTTTTCACCGATTGCCCTAAGTGGTGTGTCCTTACCAGCAGTTTGCTCAAACTTCAGATACTTAGGTTTGGTAGTTTAAAATGATGGAGATATTGACTGGGATATCAATAGCTGTATTAGTGCAGATTGGGCAAAATGGCAACAGGTCATGGGGGAAACCTGGGATTCTCGTATTAAATTGAAAGGGAAAATATATAAGAGCGTTATTAGGCCTGTTATGTTATATGGATCGGAGTGTTGGACAACAAAAGCGATGGATGAAAGGAGAATGCATGCATGGTAGCCACGATCATTTTAGTTACTCTGTGGATAACGTTATGGGCAACATTACTGTTAAAATTTATTGTAAATTGTTTTTCGTATTTTTTTGTAATGTTTTTGCTGTTTGTTATTCCCAATAAATAAATAAATAAACAGAAATGCGAATGTTGAGATGGATGTGGAGAGTTACAAGATTAGATAAAATAAGGAATGAGTACGTAAGAGGAAGTATGAAAGTGGCACCCATAAATGAGAAGTTTGAAAGCTATAGATTAGGATAGTATGGCCATGTCGTGAGGAGGGAGGAAAGCCATGTAGGTAACGCAAAGAGTATTGAATATAAAAATTACGGGATCTAGGGGTAAAGGAAGACCAAAAAAGAGATGGAGTGCCTCACGTTTTTTTTAATTACATTGTTGTCCTACGTTTGTTTGAAATAACTTTATTGTACCAAAAATAGAAAGTAAAAACAAAAGCATACAATACAATACAATACAGCCATTGTACAGTAGTACAATGGCGGACTTATCCCAGAAAGATATCTCTTACAGTCAACCAGCGAGTGAGAGAGAAAATGCTAGTAAAGGAAGATAGAAGTACAATACTTATATTATTATAGAGGATATACGTCCAATTGAGATAGATATACCTGAATGCATAAATAAATAATATAAAAACTTATATGTAAATAATATAAATAAACCTACACATACATACTATATATACATACATATATACACCGTTTACATGCATAAATAAGTCGTAAACATACATATACTTAAGTAAATATAAATATTAAGCACACAATTTTTAAATGTCTGGGTTTACCAATGGACAATTTAGAAGTTGTGTTGTCAAGGTATTGTTTTTTTTTTTTTAATAATGAAGCTATTTCCGAGCAAGAGGAATAATAGTAGATTGTTAGACAAGGGAGGAAAGGAATAATTCCCGTGCGAGGCATTTAGACGCCCGAGCGTAGCAAGGGCGGCTATAGTCCGAGCAGGAATTTTACCCGTGTTAAACACTCTACTTTTCATTTCGAATATAAGAAAAGTAAAAAAAAAAAATTTCTAAAATTAATAATAGTAAAACATAAGTACATAGTTTATCTTAAATGATATTGTGTTGGTAATTCAGTTTTAAATTTTAAATATAGAACATATCGCGCGCTTCATGGTAGCCTCTCCGTTCCGCTTAAGATCAGCGCACACCAAGAGCACTGCAGAGGGGTTACCATCAACTGTTTCAGCGGTTTTAATTTTATAAAAAAAATTAAAATGAAAAACTAAATAAACCTCTTAACGTGATGTTCCGGACCGTCGCTTTGGTACATGAGTTTATTTTTTACTGTATGTCATTCATGAAGTTAATATTTTAGTGTTATCAGAAAATGCTTTGCTCTTAGTGAGTGCTGACCCTAATATTTTTTAAATTAATACTGGCTGTTTATACTTCCACATTTTTTTTGTTGTTGAATTTTTTTGTTGCCGATTTCCTTCCAAATTCACAGGCAAAATTATGTTCTAATTTTGAAATTTCTTTCCCGCCCTAAGGAAGAAAGTGATTACTATGGGGTTTTTCGGCCCGTGGGAGGGCATGAAGCGTTTTCCACCCTATACTCAGGTCAGGAAAACACTATTTTCCGAGTATGAGAAATGAAAAAGATATTTCTTACCTTTTAGTTCCTTTCCTTCCGGCGTACACTTGCCCTTATCGAGCACACAGTTGAAGTAGGCCTCCAGAAGCCTCTTGTTTTCCAGGATCTCCTGTATGTTGATGTTGTCATATTTGTTCGTGTATTTGTCGCTGGGCCGCGCTAGTGCTGCCACCACGCAGCATAATAGTACTAGGCTCTTTTTCATCTGAAATTTAGTTGGCGTAATAAGCATCATCTTTTAAGTATCATTTTCATCGGGTGACATGAGCAACAATAATAAATGTAAAATATATTGATACAAGATTTGACATTTTATTTTAAATTTAAACTGGCTTAAGCTATAGATTGTATCTTATCAAAGTTATACTATTATTTTTAAGATAGACATCAAATTTATTGTCTTTAGTTACATTTTTTATGAAGTTTGTAATAGAGTGGCAATAAAACAAGCATTATTCAATGGAAAAAATTAGGAATATGCCACAGAAATCAACGGTCATCTAATTGCCATTGTGGGACATACAAACACGTTTGTGAGTCACGTTTGTGACATTATTTTACGTGGCTTTGAGATTTCATAAACGTAGATGCTAGCGACTGCGTTAGGATTTTGTATGGAATTTCTTAGTTTCCTTCCTATTTGCCAGGGGCGTCTTGTTTGATTGTAGATTATTAAAAAAAAAAACACAAGTTTGAAACTTTCTTTAGGAGTAGCTTAATTTATGTGATACGTATAATATTATTATTTTTTGATAAGTTTACTGTAACTTGTAATTTTTTTGCGCCGCACAGTTTTTTTGTTTCTCCCAGTGGTTGACTGTGGTTTTTAGCATTAAGTTCGCCGATTGTATAAGTATTTTGTACATATGGAATAATAAAGTTTTAATAAATTAATTATTTACATATCAAAAGTTAATTTTGAATAATAGGGACTGAAGTCCCTGGGCTTAAAATTGGGATATAAGTGGGAATGCGACAATACTCTGTGGTAAAAATAAACGGACAAACAAAAAAAAATGAATATATATTAAAACAATTTAGGGTTTGAAGCAACAGGCTCACAAAATTTTAGGATATTGAACAAAAAGATAAATATAATAACATAAGTGATATACCTAATATAAGATTTCGTTGCAATATATGTTCAACAAATAAAGTATCTTGAATCTTGAATATTTTTTTATGTTAAAATAATTTAGGCAAGTATTACAAAGACTTTTTCTATTCGTCTAATTAAAAATTTTCTAGAACCAAAATAAATAAATAAAATAAACGCATTATCATAAAACCGTGTTATTTACTCATGTAAACACAAACACTGAAGGTCCACGCGATAACATATGTATTGTATTGTAAGTGTATAACCTACCATTGCAGTCCGGTAATCACTAGTGGTTGTCTGTGACTTACGATCTTCGAGAGCTACTCATATATATACCAGTGTCAGTCGTGGCTAAAACATCTAATTTGCCCCTCGTTACTTCATTATTTCATTTGCGTACGATGTATAAAACCGCAAGATTCTTATACAGGATGTGCGTTGAATGGAAATTAGGGCAAATTATTGTTTATGACTAAGTGCGTTATTTGTTCCTTTGTAAACATAAACATTTCAATTGATTTGATCTATTATGAGTTTATTTATTTATTTAATTTTGGGAAGAATTATAAATAAAAAATAAACATAATGAACAAACCACAGAAAAATAATATAGCCAAAGTTTTTGACGAAAAAAGCTTGGCTATTTAAGACGTGCCCCCTTAGACACATTTCATTATGTTGTCTATGTTTACAATTCTCATATGTTGATTCGAAACATTTGACCTTTCTTTTCGTTGGCTTTTCTTTGGCTTTCTATCTTTTACTCACCTTCATTCTTCCCATTTTTCTCTCTTTACAGCTCTGTACCCCAATTCTTTCCATGTCTTCCCACCGGTCACTAAGTATACTTATCCATAACCTACAGTTGTTACATGTCAAACATCCTTATAGCATTATTAGTAGTGGTATATAAAGATACACGAAACAAGTAAAAAGAAACACATTCAAGAAAGTGCTTCATAATTCTGATAAAAATGAAAAAAATAACAGTCTAAAAAAATAACAACTGGAAAAAGTCCAAGATACTATTTCTATTATTTTTTTATACATATTTCATAATTATTTTGTAAAAGTTCTGTACTTGCACAATAAAGATATAGGTACCAAATAACATTTTTTCATTGATGTATCTGTACACATTAGTGAAAAATTTTTTATTTGGTACCTATATCTTTAATTTTAATCCTGTGATTAAAATTAATAATGAAATTGACAATAAATTACACAGCTTCAAGAAGCCTTTAAGTAAGCTTTAAATCATCACTAAATGGATCCCATAGCAGAAAAGACCCTGGGGAAGACCTAGAAAGCAGTGGAAGTACTGTCTGAAAGTGGACCTGAAAAGTCTGGACAAGAAAACATCTTGCAGATTGGAAGCAAGAGATCGAGCAAAATGGAAGAAGATTGTGGAGTAGGCCAAGACCCATAAAGGGTCGTAGCGCCCAGGAAAGTAAGTAAGTTTTAAATTTGTGTGATGATATACTATCTACGGATTTATAAGTCAATCTGATCGATATCACCCTGTATATGGAGGTAAAGGGGAAACACGGTGGGATTTCTTCCGTTCGCCAAGATCACTGGCTCCTTGAAGCTCATACATTTTTAATATATTTCAGTTTCGTGGAACCTCTAATGAAGCTAGTGTTAATACATTGCGGTGGAACGAAGGTTACAAATATGTAGCAAGGCTGTAATTAAGTACTTATGTAATCACTTCATAAAATGAATTATATGTTGTCTTTGTTGTTGCATTTTAGCCATCCGACGTCACATAGTGTGCACAAAAATGAATTTCGTTTTTTACCAGATTGCAAGGAAGGGTCATTTATTTATTGGATCCGGTAAGGTGGTAAGAGCCGGGAAAAAATAATGTTGTGCCTTGATAATGCCAGTTTATTGAGCAGAATTCAAATTTGTAGCAGAGTAGGCTTTGGGAGTCTGTCTCCCAGCTAGCTCTGAAAATATATTGCGACTGCGAAAAGGGAAATTAGGAGTACCCGAAATCGGCGAGGGTGTATAGGAGTGATGAGTGTGTAGGAAGCGAGGGAGGCTTGTAAGGATGTAGGCAATGGAAATCTCTGCACTGTCGAGTTTGCCCCAAACAAGGCTTTTTTAACATATTGATATATAACACATTAATATAAAAACCTCTTTCTGATATTAATTAAATCTTTTGCGACAAGTGAATATCTTTCATTTTAAAAGAATTCAATAAATAAAACTTTCAATGCCCTTCGTATCAGTATTTTATGCAGATATTGTTTACAATGCATCTGGCTGAGTAACGATATCATTTTAATAAAGATTTAAAAAAACTAGAAGTCTTTTAGTATAGTTCAAATTTTCATGTAACTCTAAAGTTTGTTCCACCTATCTTTTCCCAAGGAGGGAGAGTAGTCATAAAAATAAGCCATCTCTTATAAAAGATTGTTTTAAATGTACTCATCATCATCATTTCGTGTAGGTGACACAGTCCAGCAACCATGCACACCCTGTTGTCAGAGTTATTCGGAACCGCCTTTCGGCCTCTGACATGGTTTGTTTAACGATTACCAGATGGCAGGAACCAACGTCTTAAAGTGCCTTCCGAAGCACGGAATGATATTTATTATCAGACAATCAAGTGATTCAAGCCTGCGATGTCCTAACCAAACTGAAAATTTCACTTCCCGTGGAAATCGAATTACGACTACCGCATCTACCGGCAAACGCCTTAACCACTGTTCACGAAGGCAGTCGAGGGGTAAAGGAAAGGTGAAGGGTGAAGGGATGAGTGGTAAAAATAAGCCTTCTTTTTTAAAAGCATTTATTTTATAAATGAATGTAGTGAATTATTACTAACTGATAGAGTATACATATTTATTTAATTATAAACATAGATCCTGACATGTATGTCAATGCAGCCTTCACGTTTGTATGCACTCGGCTTAACAATAACTTACAGATATTATTATACTAAGTAACGACCCGTGCCAGCTCTGCTCAAATGGAAATATAGTAGAATACCTTTAGTGAAAAATATTTAAAACAAGAGACATTAACTGACTGCAAAAAAGAAGGTTCTCAATTCTATTAAGTATAGAAGTTTCATACAAAAGTTCTAGTAAAATGGACACTCTACTTCATCAGAGCGTTTTCTAGTTGCGTCTTCAGCTTACGCTTCAAAGCGCTTTTCATTCATGTCCTGATTTGGCTCGATCTCCGTAATGTTTTGACTGGAAATCCAGACCAATAATAGGAGACAGATTTTTCAGGCATTGAGATTATGCAGCCCAAACTTATTAGGTTCACATTATCAAATGTCTTTCAGTGTGGTCTTCGGCATATAAATAGACCATATCCTCTCTTTGCGTGGGTGCAGTAAGATGCCGAATATTAGTATTAATTATATACTACTTTATTATTACTCCTTTTATGAAGATCTACATACTTATAAGCTCATTTTAGAAGTAAGTAAATAACCAGATACCTATATTTAGTATTTGTTTAAATTCGTTACATAAAGTTAGGTCTGAGTGGGTCACCTAAGTGTTACACAATATGCAGTTGGTTTATAGCAAATATTGACAGTTGCATATAGTAATGTTGTTATGCGATATTTGTATAATATAGGTATTAAACAACGCTCACTATTTTGTTAACCGACTTCAAAAAAGGAGAAGGTTCTCAACTAGTCGGAATGTTTTTTTTTTATGTATGTTACCGTATTACTCCAACTGGATCGCTTTGGTTTTTTTTTTCATTCGAGAATGTATACTTTCCATTTGGTCCCATATTCAGCAGGTCAGGATCTGATGATGAAATCATGAGGTTATCGAGGGAACTCTTCAAGTTTTATTGCGATTTGGGTATTTTTTGATATATTCCATGTCAATAAAGTGACACGACGCTGATGACGTTTACCCGACTTTCCAAAATGCAACGTTTTTACAACTTTTTAGCTGCAAGGTATTGCGTATGATCAAAACTAAAAAGTAAAAAATAATTGTTTTTGCCAAAAAAACGAAACCGACTCCAATACCTGAACTAAAAAAGATGAAATAATCAATACATTGTTGTTTTAATATGCTTCATATCAAACATTTTAATAAATTTGAATTTGGTGCCATTTTACGAATTCGTTGACTAGCTGAAAGAATCGGCACCGACTTCAGATTTATTAAAAGGTTTGATATTACGCATATTTTAACATTGATATAATTAATTGAAGCATATTTAAACAACTATGTATTAATAGTTTCGTTTTTTTGGCAAAAATAATTATAATAGAAAAAATCAAGTAGGTATTTGTAAGTATGTGGCACTTAGATTAAAGCTAAGTATTCACATCATTAATTGTTTCCTAAAACACCAGGAGTGTCGGGAACGCGTTGCTGAACCTGGATATTTTTATTACGAGATAGGTACCTACTTCACAATTATAAGCAAGTATAAATACTTCAGCAAATCACCTCAGTTTATAATAAGTCATAACGCTTAGATGGATAACAATCAAGATGATAGCTGGTGTCATAGTTTTACAGCGCTAAATGAGCCTATAATTCCATGAGTATTTGCAGTATAATTGTTCGTTTTCAGCAGGGGCATTATACGTTTACCATCGTCAATAGTAGAGTATATGCTTGTGGGTTTTTGATGCTATAATTGATCACTTCCTATTATGACGCCACTGGGTTTTTAGATAAACAGCATTTAATACCAGTTGATTCTTTCTCTCTCATCTTCGTCAATACGAATGTAAGCTTTTGGGTTTTTGATGCTATAATTAATTACTTCATATTATGACGTCATTGGGGTTTTAGACAGTGCATTTTATAACAGTTGCTTCTTTCTCTCTCATCTTAGAGCTTTTCTGGTTACTTTATCATAGTGTTCTTTTAACCGTATAAAGATTTTCCGACCCAATAGGTACTAAGGAATATGAAACATTGTCTAACTTTTGCCAGTACCCATTGTAAACCACTATACCGATGTTGATAAAATTTGGTGAGCATATAGTTAAAGACCGGTGTCAAATATATGCTACTTTTGGTGCACAAAAGAGCTCCACGCGGATGAAGCCGTAGGCTACAGCTAGTTTTATATTATTGATACTTAATATATTTTTTTACTATTTATAGAACTTAATTAATACCACACGACCCATGAAACGAACTTATTAATTTTATGGAAAAGTATATAAATAGATTGCCGCAACATTTTTTTATTTTAAAGGGAACATTCGTACAGGAAAAAAAACAAATACATTTCAAGTAAGTACTATAAAAATTGCCATCTACAAAAGCAAGTTGCACTTTTAACTATCTTGACTGCTAAGATATAAAGCATACCTTGGCATTGATAAATACATTATTTAGTTTTCGCCTTTGATAGTAGATGGCGCATTGAGAATTGATAACTTAAAACTTGTGTCTGTGCATTATCTGTGCGCCACCCGCCGCCATATTGCTCGAAATTTTTTCTAAAGACACGTTACTTAGTTAGTTATTTTACGGAATAGATGTACTTATTTATTTCTTGCTGTCGATAGGGCTATATGGTCGTATATACACTTTGGTGTCAGAGTTTTTGAACCAGTTAGTGAATTAGGTTTATTTCCCATACTAGCCTTAGCTTAGCTTTTACCGGAGGTACCTCTTACCTAATTTGCCGCCAAATAACAGTGTTTGTGTTGTTTTTCGATTTGAAGGGTTAAAGAGGCGAGAACATTAAGGAATTCTGTGTCAAAAGATCCTTAGCAAAGTGTTGGCAACATGCGAGTGACACCTTGAAAATGCTAGCGTCAACAGGTTACGAAATAACGCTTCAATGATTATAAATTATGGACAATTTTTTTCAGCCAGTTGATTAAAATTATCTTCTTCGATTGCATGATTATTATTTCCACTTGTCACAAAATGTATTAACTTCAATTATACTACGATAAAACATAAATTACCGTCTATGTCATATTTATTATACCTACTAAGGCAGTGCCTAAAGTCCATAGTATATTAATGTGTATATTTTATAACTGAGCGTAAGTACTTCTTATTTAAATTTATTTAGTTTATTATTCCATTCCATTTCATCCCATCCATATATACATCCATCCATAATCCATCCATCCAACACATCCAATCTATTGAACCAATCTTCTTGAAATTTCGCATACATACACATAGTTAGAAGTAGTGAGAAGGAAATAAGTTGCCTTTTCCAGAAAAAGCACAGTTCCCGTGGAGAACTCATGCGGGCGAAGCGTGGGCAAATACTTAGTTATTCCATAAATACAAAATTCATATACCTAAATTCTACAATAAGCATTCTCTACCATTAAACTATTGGGAAAAACATAAAAACTGTGCGGCGCAAAAAATCTTTACCTTTATCCAACTGTCGACGGATTCTACCAACAGTCAAGCCATTTCAACTCAAGAAGAAGCGGACCCCGGTTTTCAGTTTGGAGTAACCGGAAAACCGCTCAGATCGTGAAGTTGTGTAAACCCATTGACTTATATTAGGCGCTAATCTCACGCTAAGGATTCGCTAAAATGCGAAAGAAATTTCTACCGTGAAGAAAGGAAGTACTCTATTGCTATTAGAGAACAAGAATTAGGCAATTTTATATGTACAAAATCTGAAAAATATTTATTGTATTTTTTAATCTTTCATGTTATTAAATAATAAAAAGACGAATATAATAAAAATAATATTATTGTTGGTAACAATAAAACCACAGCAATATTGTGTGGTACATTCACATTCAGTGTTGATAAAAAATATCAATTGTTTGTGGGAAAAATTTCAAGAAAGAGACAATAATTGTAAGGATATATTCAATACAAGGTAATCAATGACAAAAACATTTTCAAAGCAGTTTCTTACATTTCACAGAAAATTAAATAAAATAATATCTAAAAGTATTAATTTATTTCATTACCTCTTACCATCGCGTTTGTAGTGAAGGGAATTCGGGCCCTCTTTTTTTTAAATGGGTTAATTCGATTGCATTCTAAGCTGCATTGCTGTCGAGTCAAAGAAACTCGAAATGTCTTTACTTTAAATAAGTACATAATATAATATGTTTACTTAAATATTTAGGTATTTTTTAATCCTCAGTCACTTTTACGTGGAAATCTGCTAGTGAAAAGCGCCACCTGTCGGAAAGAGGTGCAAAGTAATTGAAGTTCTTCTTGGCATTTCTCCAGCCAATAACCACAAAAATACTTTGTTTAAATTCTATGTCACTTCTTCTTTCGATGCCATCTTCATCGAAGGTCGGTAACCATCATGCGACATGTACCTTTGAGACAGTCACTCGGAATAGGGATCGCTACTTCTATTGTATCATTGACGTAGGTTTTTTAACAAAGACATTTTTCTTCTTCTGCCTTGGTTAATTTTATGCTAGGACTAAGTGTACTTGGTTTTGCAATCTTAGGAGTCAAAGCATGAACTGCGCTTGGACCTTATCATATGCAATGCTCAACACGGCAATTATAGGCAAATAATGGTTGCTGTAAATGCTCAGTGAGGGTAAAAGAGCAAATGTCAATGCGATATGGACCACTTCCTTGTCATAACAATTACTATAGTTAATTAAAATGATAAGGTTGTATGCACAGAATTTAGAAATATTAACAAAAAGTGGCATAGCGCACGAAAAACGTGTCACTAGTTTTGCTTGGAATGAAAAAATGGGCGCAATTTGATTGCGTCATTTATTGCCATTGTTATTGGTCGATAGTCCATACTATTAGGTGGCTTTGTTGTAAACTACGAACCTAATACATTTCTAATAAGGGTTGGTGTGGTTTACATGGGTTTACATGTATTAATTGAAGATAAGAAGAGAATTCTCTCTTGCTGCCACACTAATCCTGGAACTAAATCTGCGTCAAAACATTTCTATTCAGATAATTTCTCTGTTCTGTGGTTGTATGTCTTAGCAGGGCGTGTAAGAAATCCTTCAGGGTCGGCAATGGGCTTGTGAGATTTACTAGAGTATTGCAGGTGTCTTTAGGCCACAGGTAGCCACGTCATACTTTTTTAACCATTAATAAAATTATCATCATCATTATTTAAAAAAGTCGTTGTTTTTACAATACTAAATAAGCGTTATGCTTATACATATATTATAAGACATCGATAATTAAAAATTTTGGAAATCTTATCAAATATTAAGATTCTCTATGGCCAAGCATAATCGTGGTTAAGTACCTACATTGCAGAGAAGAGTGTAGTTTCTTAATCCAGCAATCACGAGATCTACCACACAGTCCATTATTATATTACTTTTTTACAACTAAACTAACTTAAAGTATACACGTACACAACTGTGAGTTAATGAATAGTGTAAACAAAAATACAACCCTTTTTTAAACGGTTTTATTTAGCTCACCCCGTTTGTTTTTTTAAATATGAATCAGTCCATATAGCCATTATGACTCGAAAAGAAGAAGGCGCTCTATAAGGATAATCTAAGGAGTGCCTATAACATATAGCAGGATTACAGTTTAAATGTGTTTATTTGAAAGTAGAAATTCTAACTAAGTATGCTTGGGTCGTAAGGTATTCCTCTTCCTATTAAGGTGATCTCGGTGCACACTAGCGCCACCGTCATTTAAAATTCATTATTCACTGAAAACACAAATCCGTGTTACATAATTAAGGTTCTGTATCTGACAAACACAATTACAGCAGAGGGATTTTTGATAACTTGTGTTTTCAGTGAGTAATGTTTTTTAAATGACGGTGGCGCTAGTGTTCATCGAGGTATCACCTTAAGGTTTTTTTGAGTGTAAGCCCAATCTTTCTCTCATTATATCAATTTTCGATTGCATCCTAACTAATCGCTTCTTACTCGGGTTTCATTTAAGGGCTTAACCCTCCGTCTGTGTAAACTTTTAAACACTTTTCAACTTCTGCTTGGTCTCATTAACAAACGAAAAAGTTAGCTAGCTGCCCTACTTCCTGTATGTACATGGATGATATCGCAAACGGTAATACGGCTACTGGATGGACTTAAAAAAGGAGGAATTTATAAAATTATGAGAGTAAGAAACAGTATGTAAAAAAGTTAGTTATATAATTAAATATATTGTTATAACTGATTGTATGTTTAACGTTGGAGTTATACGAGAGTATATAAAATACAAAGGTACTTACTATTTTAGTTCCAATTTCCTCGCTTTAATACCAATATACCAATTCTAGATTGTTTTTATGTTGCAATTTAATTATTATTCTTTATAATACCTAATTATTGTTCAACATTTACTTATTAAATAAAAGACCGTAAAATGAATCAGATTACCTGCGCCATACTTGCGTTAAATTGCAGGAAAATGTCGGACGATCAGGAAATGCTGAACTATAGCAACTTGTGTCCTTTCAAAAAAATTATGATTATGAAATCTTCCGTTTATTTACTTCATTAGTTTATGAATCATTGTTTTGTTTAATTCTGTGACGTCAAATTGCTTAACTCCAGCTTGAGATCTCGGTATAAATGTCCCATGGTGGCGAACTCGCCGGCACAGCTTAACGAAGGGTCGGACAAGGAGTATCTAAACACAGGTAAGGCAACCACACTAGTGTCAATTGACAATCAAAATGTCGATCATCTATAATTACGAGGACGTTGATACCAATTTGGTGTTAGTAGTAAGTTTATCAAACACTATTGTTTCGGGAAGTGAATATTTGTTATGATTGGACAGTGTTTTAATACAACGTGACTGTGTATAGCGTTCAATTCGTCAGAGAAATTAATGACAATAATTTTAAAAATATTTTTTTATTAATATTGACTTGTGTTATGTAAAATTAAAAGGAGAAATGCTGATTTAAATATTCACTAATCCGAATTTTCCTTCTTACTCATATCATTCTTATTTCAAGGTTACGGTGGTTTCTCTTTTTATAAAAAAAAAAAACAAATGTTTAGAGAAATATTTATAAATAATAATTTCACTAAGTTAAAAATAATGGATATAAATATCAATACCAATTGACTATTGAGTCTTAAGTATATTAATATTTACAAGTTTTATAAATAGGAATTGTTTTTATCTAAACGGGAAGCCATACGGTTTTAAGAGCTCCATATTACTTGAATATTATATAATGCTTTTAATTGTCTAAATTTGCAGCATGTTACTATACAAAAAGTAAAGTTGATCTGGTCACACCTGTCTTACCTTTTTATATAAGCTAAATTTGTTTACTCTCAATTTTTTATTATTATGTGTTGATGTGATCATTATATAATGGCGCCTGTGACTTTTGTCATATATGGGATTTTACTTATTATTTATTTCTTTACTTACTCCGCTGGCTTAGTGTGTCGAAGTGGATCTCGACCCGCAGTTTTACAAAAAGTTCCATTTAGTATCAAAAAAAAAAACTAATTTAAAGGGGAAGTCTCTCTCTCGCTCTCTCTCTCTCTTAGCCTTTTTTCTCTCTTCTTAGCCTTTTTCTGTTGTGTCTTTAGCTGGTTTCAGAACCTAGGGTACACTTTCCTGTTAAATAACAGGATTAATCACTTTCATATTATAGATCAGCTGTCAAACACTAAATTTATTTTACTAACTAGATTTCTTTCGCACCCGTGAAAAATTTCAGCCATTTTCGAGATTTGCTTAGCAACACAAACAGCTGAAGGATAATTTTCATTTACATACGTTTTAGATTTGATTATTATTTTACTTAGGTGACGAGGTTTTTTAGAATAATCATACTCAAAAACATAGTTACACGTTTTTAACATTTGTATTACTATATTCTTGACCTGTCTAAAGAGTTAAGATCTTGTACGTGTAAACATAGTCGGTACATAGTATGTGTATATGACGCAGTTTGCGTCATCGGTGTCAAAATACATATTCATAGGTTACAAACAACTAGTAGACCTAGACATCAGGTAAACTAGTGTTTAATTAGAATCCTTACATTGTATAAGACCACAAATGCAAACTGTACTTATTCATTGTAGCCCCATAGAAAATAGCAACTAAGGTATTAGTGTAAGGGTGAGGTTGTACACTTTTCTATGTAACCCACTGATCCTACTTGCAAGAAACTTTTTCTAGACCGGCGTCAATTTCAGTAATACATAAGTCTCAGACCTCGAGATAAAGTATTTATATTTGGAAAGGCACGTTCATCTATATAACATGTAAACCAAATTATTTGGAATCGCACGCGGTCTTTCTACGAGGCATTTTTTCTTAATTTATAATATAAAACAAATTTATTTTGACGTACATATTATTAAGTAATAAAGGACCATGCGATGCAAACAAACTTTCTAGTAGAATTAACTACTTAGCTATTTCTCGCCGATTTTATAATTTTTGTATGGAAGATGGGATTTTCAAAATGCCTATAATAAGTATAATTTAGACAATATAGAATTGGGGGAGGCCTATGTCTAGCAGTGGATAGCTTGCGGTTAAAATAATGATGATGAGACAATATAGAGCTTTTAAAGAATACTATCAAATAATATGTTATGATTATGAAAAACCTGCCTTATACCTGCCTTAATGATGTGGATCAATATAGAATTCGTCTAGGTCAAAAACATGATTCAATTCCCTGAAACGCATCATAGAGCACTGGAATAATCAAATAAAATAGATTTATAGTCATTTAAAAAATCTAACACCAAGTTGTACAATTAGTGCAACTAACTCGATAAGAAAAGATTCCGTTTGTCTGTTTTTGTTCTTTCTACACACAGATCTTAAAATGTAAACTCTGAAATAGTCGATTCGTTAACAAAAATGGTATTTGTTGAGTGACTTCAAAACCTCTTGTTGTGTATAAAATACTAGTGAATGTTCTTAAAAAAATCAACCAGAATACTATGTATTTTTAATGTAAAAAAATCACAAGCTTAATAATATTTCGACCTAAATACAATCACATTAAGTGTAATTTTACAAGCGCATGTGTTGAAAAATAACATGTACATGACCCCTCTTTTTCGTCAAGGATTTTTAAGGCATTAGATGCCTACTTGCTTTATTAATTCATTAAAAGTTCACACTCAACGCAAATTATAAACTCAAAACATAAGCATTTCATTCTTACTTACATGCACTTACCGTGTCTTTTCAAAGAGCATTTCTATGTAGATATAATACTATAACAATGTAGCAGATGTTTAATTTTTGTTTCAATGAACGTCATGTAGGTACAATCAACGAAAGTTTATAAAAACTCATGACTAACTAACAAATTAGAAATGTCAATGATCTTTAACTAACAAACGTAGGTACGCATCCATTCTATAGAATGGATTAGGAAGCAAAAGGTGTATTCATAATCTTGTGAATAATAATATAGAGTTGCTTACCGATATTCCTCCAAAATGGATTTTTTGTAGTCTTGGTAGAAATTAAGTTTAAGTAGTTTGAGGCAAAATGGTCATAAATTGACCAATCTCCGATTGGCTAATGCTGGTAATGGCTTTTCTTTTAGAAACCATTTAAAATATTGGCGCTTTATATTTTAATAAATTGTTTGTTTTTCCCATTTAAAATTAACAGTTTAATTTTTTAGGTTAAGGAGTTGTTTAATTTTGTATTTTTAAATTAATCTGTAAAAAATTTAAGTAGGTATTTAACTTCATCTTGACTATATTGAGAATTTTTCATGATTAGACAAATTTTATGAATAAGCCCATAGAATTTGCCCAAATATTGACACTTTTGTAAACTTTGCGAATGAGATCATATAAGACTAAGCCCACTTATAATCACTATCCTTTGAAAAATAGCGAATGAGCTATGATGCCATTATCACTTAGCCTAAACAATAAACAATAGGTAGTTGTTGTCTAATTAAAATATTCCTACATGAACCTGATCATACCTAGGTAGTTCTCAACCATTGTTGCGTAGTACCATAATTACAAGCACCTACTTACCTGATGATTAAGGCCATAAATTAATGTAATTTCTATTTTGCTCATAGGTCATAAGCCACAGTCGTCTATAGTTCAGTCATGTACTTAATCGTTATAGGGGGAAAAATGCTATAGTTTACAACTTCCTCGACACTCAAGTTCATTTCCATAAACTATGGTTATTATTTCTAATTAGTGTCCTTTACACGCTAAGACATAACTAGTATTTATATAGATGGATTTGATTATGCTATTGATTTAATTATTTCTCAATCCTTATTGTGCGACTTTTGTTAATGTCCGCATGGAACTTAATTATAGAGGTTATTAGTGTTTCAAAGATCTTCCCCCGTATTAAGAAACGTTTGTTAAGCCTATTTTAGCTAAAATGTGTTCCATCTCGTTCTTTCACGTGAAGTGTCGGCAAAGAAAGTAAGAGCCAAAACATATTTTAGTTAAAATGGGCTTATCAAACCTTTCTTAATACGGGGGCTAGTCTTTAAAAATACTAAATACTTATATCGTATGGATAAGGATTAATGACTGAAGTATAACTAATCTAACCAGTAGGTATCAAATTCATATTAAAGTGCATATTTTTATACTGACTGACCCTAATGCAGCCATAGTGTCTCCCTCGTATCTTTTGCCCTGGATATAAGCCTATTTTAAAATTTATTCATTTAATGGACTTTTCTATAATAATAACAAGCCTTAAACTGTACAAAAAAAGTCAGCAATACGCAAAAAATTCTATATGACAATTTTTAACATTCCATTGAGTCATATTTACAAAGTTATATTGTTAGTCAAATAATATTTTTTCTCATTACAGAACAAACATGAAGTTAATAGTTCTAGTCCCGTTGATGGTGGTGTTAGCCGTGGCGTGGGGAAAGTCTACCTACACCGATAAGTGGGATAACATCAATGTTGACGAGATTCTAGAATCCCAAAGACTTCTAAAGGGCTACGTCGACTGCCTCATGGAGAGGGGTCGTTGTACTCCAGACGGAAAAACATTAAAGGAAACTCTACCCGATGCCTTAGAACACGAATGCTCTAAATGCACTGAAAAGCAAAAGACGAGCTCAGACAAAGTCATTAGGTTTTTGGTCAACAAACGCCCTGATCTCTGGAGTGAGCTGTCTACTAAATATGACCCTAAAAACATTTACCAACAGAGATACAAAGACAAGATAGACGCAGTCAAAGAAACAAATTAAATCATGACCACACGAGTTATTATATGCAACCTCTGATAGCTTCTATTTATAGAGGTTGGAGAGTTGAAAATATTGTGATAAAATTGATGATGGTGATATGTATTGGTATTTATAAATAAATAAGTTGAAATTTAATGTTTAGTTTATTTTTTAATTAGGCAAATAACGCATATTATATTGATTTATACATATATCATACGGATTCAGACGACATACGAAGACCCGCTTCGAAAAAAATTGGAAAAAAGTAGAACAGGACAGGAACGCATGGAAGAAAAGAGGGGGGGAGAGGCTTTTGCCCAGCAGTGGGATACATACAGCTAGGAAAAAATATAATATTGATATCTATGCCATAACCTATTTTGCTTAATAAACCTATTTTTTAGGTATCTTTAAAATGTTTAAATTAATTATCCGGTGGATTTCCGCAGATATAGATTAGATTCGAGGCCTTGATGATTTAAAATAATCAAAGATTTGATGTTAGGTTAGGATTAACTACATAATGTCATGTCTAACTCTCATAGAAGAAAGTTTTAGCTCCCTCTCAATAATTTTGTACGAGATTTTGGTTATGCAATATTTTACATATTCTAGGCTTATGTTGAAAAAAATCCTAGACTCCGCATTGAATTTTCACTATTTAACAGGCGTTGTTTATGATAAATGAATACAAATCATTTGCTTTTTAGTATTTGAGAGGCACCTTCTTTGTATTATTTATTTTTTACCTATTAGAATTTCCTGGATGGTTTATCTTTCACTGTACAGTGTTTTTAGTCTTCTTCTAGGAACTTATTAAAATTAACTCTGTATTTTTTATCTTTGTCGTATTTATCAACTAGCTGGGCCCAAGCATCAGGATGACTGCTTATCACTGCTTTTATCACCTTTTTTATTAGTTCTTTTTGTTTTGGTGTACATTTTCCGCAAGATGTCTCGAGCGCCTCTGGAATCACTTCTGCAAAAAAAGGTACGAGTAATTTGACTTTTCTTTTTAGACGTTCCTTAGAGAAGGTTTTTCTATTGACTCTTACTGTGTGTTACTCTTATTGTGTTTGCATAATTGTGTGTGATTTCAATAGAGACCATGCACACTTATTAAAAGTGCCTGTGAATCTCTGTATGTTACAGGAATGCATAGACTTTTTACCAATAGTTGAGGTAGTTTTTGCACGTTGAACAACCCAGGGCACTGCTTTAACTTGGATTGGTCACCGCCACTAGTTTTATCACGAGTTTCTGCGATCTTCGGAAGGCATGTAAAGCAGTTGGTCCCAGCTGTTGTGTAGATAGCAGTCGATAGCAGACAGCTTAAAAATTCTGATACCAATGTTGGCCCTAACACACTAAGATTAAAAATAATAGATGAGTTATATGCTTGTTTTCTATTTAATATATTCGTCCGACCATCTGACAAAACAGTTAGTTTTTAAAGTCTTACTTTTAAAATCTTTTGCTTCAGCTGTACAAGGTCCTTGGTCAAGGAAACATTTCGTGTAGCTCATTAGTATTCTGTCGTTCTCCAAAAGAGGCTGTATATCGAAGTTATCATACCGAGGACTATAGAAATCACCAGTTACTAAAGTTATCACAGCAAAAACAATGAAAGTTGTGAGGATCATCTCGGAAATAATCAACACTTTTTTGCAATTGCGTTTAGATTATCTCATGTCAAATAAATTGATATTTTCTTAACCACTGCTACAATAAATTTGTGTTTATTTAATTACATTAGTCATTTTTAAATCAACTTAATAATTTCGAAGTATAGTAAGATTGTAATTCCAATATCTACTGAAAGTCTCAGTAGATTTCCTTTGGTTTATATAAAGTATGCTGTCATTGTTCGTAAATGCATGTTGAGCAAATAAGACAGACAACCTACAAATTATCGCTGACTCCGTGGTAGCAATTTTAGTATAAATATGAATTAACGAGCATCTATCATGTGCAGACTAAGATTTTAATGTTACAGATTATTTAGAAACACTGTATGTAGGTATATGTATAATATCGGTAACTCTGGTAGAAATTTTCTTATCACCATTTTCACCTTTCAATGATGAGAAAGCATTTAATATATACTTACTCAGAAATTCAAAGTCGTGGTTATTATTCTCGCGGTAATTTATCTTTTTTTTTTTTTTGAATAGTTTATACGGCCATGGAATCTAGTCCTTTAAGGCCTTTCTTGAATTTATTAATCTTCTTCAGTCCTACTTTAGTCAGTCGAGTCAAAAATTCAAGTCAATAGTCAAGTCCAGTCAAGTAAGTCTGTCTAGTCTGAGTCAGATGGCTAAGTGAAGCGGTGGAAAAATTTCACTTAGCTATATCATGGAGATTTTGGTGACAAAGATAAAAAGTCACGTAATCGACACTGTATCACTTCCCAACACTCACGCTTGTTCACGAACACTTTGCGAATAATAATCCACCAATATTATGCACAAACACTCGAAAAAACCTAAGTTTTGTAAATTAAATACAGCGCGGACATAGCGACAGTTTACTTTCCCTCCAAAAACTCCGCGATAATTTATCATACGAGTAGACATAAGACATAAGATTTTTTATTTTTTATTACTGTCTGCCAACCTGAAATTGAGGTAAGATATGAAAAAATAAATGTGTATCCACATATACAGAAAAGAAAAGTTTTGTTTATTATTTCCCAGTACCTTTAAAATGGAAAACAAGTGTCCACTAGTCATATTGACAGAGGTCGCATAATAACATTTACAAACTTGGTGAAACTGGCAAAAAAGGAAATTGGCGAATTCAGAAACTGCCTAATAAGTAAACTGGTGAATTATAGTGAAAATGACTAGCAAGGAAACTGGCCGGTGGTACGCTAACTCGGATATTTTGAGGAAAACAACAGGCGTTTGTCTGTAGTGAAAATAAAATAAAAGTAACATATTGTCTTTTGGCACTTTTGAAGTTGTCAAATGATTGCAGTTCATTTATATAATGAAATGATATATATAATTTATAAAAAATATTTATAGATAGATTTCAACAAAATCAACCATGCCGGTCGATTGTCAAAGAACAACTTGCGGTGGAAAAGGCAACATGGGAATGTTCTACGAAAGGAGTCCGAACATTTGTGCTGCTGGTTTGCCTACCCAGCAGCCTGATGAGCAGGTTAAAGATTCTCTGCAGCACTATCTTCTGAAGGACGAAACGGATGCATTAATCAGTGATGCAATTATTCCAAGCAAGAAACAACGTCCGCTCCCTCCTCTTCGTCATCCAATTCCAAGAGATACAAGGTTTGCTGGCATGTTTGGTGATGTTCCAGAGCTAGTGAATCCTCCAAGCAAGACAAAATTTCAAATACTTATCGACGATTTAAAAAATACTGCTTACTCATCATATTGGAAGAAACCTCTCGGATGCTTGCCTGATATAACTCCCATGTTGCCGGAAGGATTCGATCTTGATACTACTTTTGGAAAGAAAACGCCTTTTCATGGACGCTTATATGATATTGTAATGCCCAAAGATCCACTTCCTGATAAAACACCTCATTATAAAGAAGCTGGTGTACAACTAGACTATAAATACTGTGAGCCTGCTTTCAGACCTGATCTTACATATGGACATAGAACAGGTGTTGATAAAAGAGGTATTTACGTTAAATGTTGTCTTACAGACGATAGAGTTAAAGTTGGTACTGGAGGCAGGGCGATTGTTAATACCATACAATCTAATTATCAGAATGCAAATCAATCTCGAATAGGTAAAGTATTGGCACCCTATGACAATATAAATTGCGTACCAAAAGGCTATAGTTTTGGCAAACTGAAACCTCCAGATAATCTGCCAGAGTGCCTTACAACTTGTGATCTAAATCCAGAACGTCTTTTCATTCTACAATGTTTAAAGCATCTCAACACCCTTCGTAAATGTTTATCCACACGTTTTCTGCCAACATTTTATCATGGTTTTTATTTAAATCTGAAATACTTTGATAAGGAGAAAACAGGGTGGCTACCGAAACAAATCGTTTACAATTGTTGTAGTAGCAAATTAATTAGATTTGATCCTATATTAATAGAGCCGTTATTATCTATGTGGCAGGCATTTGATGGTTCAAGAATTGAATATAAGACTTTTGTTCATATTATTAATTACAGAGAACCATCGCCCGAGATGCCAAAAATGTTAGACGTACCACCAGAATGCCTCGATTTTCGTACAACTTATAGTGAAATGGTAAAACCAGGACAAGAACCAGACCATAGTCTTATGGCTGGAGTTCCATCTGGAAGATACTTTGACTTAGATTTACCGATAACTCCACCTAAATGTAGTAGAGCTGATCGAGTAAATTTACCCCATGAATCTGATATGAAATCTTGCCTATGTCCCAGTGTCCTTACTTTACTTCATGTGAACCATCGACACTTGTATGCTAAACGCGAACCACATGTTGTGCGAAGAGTGTTCGAAGCATCTGGAGAAACATTCACTGACAAAAGTTTTCAGGCTGTCTGGGAGGAAGCTAAGAAATTTCATTCGGAAGGATGGGTTTGCTACGAAACTTTTCGACGTGCTTTACAAAACAAAAAAAAAGGGTGAAACAACATAAAAATGGCAAAGCATTCAATTTTCAAAATGAGCAACTTTATTTTCTTTTTGTTTATAATTTACATATATTTTACGATAATAGATTTTGTTTATAACGTTAAATCTTATGTTTATTAAAATATATTTTTCTTAAATTGTGTTTTATACAATGAAAACATTAATTATTCAGAAATTGCTGGAACGCTTGCTGATATTTTCCCTCGGGATCATACAATGCAACCAATTCGGTCCAAATTTTAGGATGTTTCTTTTTGACTTCCTGAGCCAGTTGTTTACCAGCTTGTTTTTGTTTTTCGGTACATTTTGCACAATGTGTTTCTAGAACTTCTGGTATTTTGTCTGAAATACAATTTTAAAAAAGAAGATTACGAACATGCAAAAGTTTTCTTTGAATACTGGTTTCAAAAAGTGTAGTATATTCTCTTTTCGTAAAATCCTCACTTGTTAGTTACCAGGAAGTTATAATCATCATCATCATTTCAGCCACAGGCTGTCCACTGCTGGACATAGGCCTCCCCCAAGGAGGAAGTTATAATAAATAATTGAAATATGAACACTCGATAAGGATATAGAATTTGAAAGTGCATCCCAACCCGAATGCATTTACTAATTGTGGGGATATGGATTTTCCTCATTCCTATTCTGTTTCCTTTGTAATTTTGTCTTCATAGTCAACCTACGTATACTTCTTAACATAAATTTTAGAATGATAGGAAAAAAGTATAACTGAAAAATGTCAATGTGATTAGTGTGCTAAAACCATAAAGCTAAACTAAAACCAAGGAACGGTCATCAAACCACTGTAAATACCTATATTATTGGTATTTTTGTTACATTTGTTCCAAAATGCCGATTGCGTGTGCAAAAGGAACAAGTGGAGGGAAGGGTAATGAAAGAATGTTTATTGAAAGAGATAAAAAAATTTGCGCTGCCGGGCTGCCTAGCGCACAGCCTGAAAGCACCATAAAAAGTAATTTAGAACACTATCTTCTCCAAGAAGAAGTTGATGCACTTATTGGAGATGCTATTAAACCACCTCCAAAGACACGCGCTTTACCGCCATTGAGACATCCTATTCCTCGTGATATGAGAAACGCAGGTATGTTTAGTGATGCTTCTCTTTTGATTAATCCTCCAAAGTTAACAAAATTCCAAAGTTTAGTTGAAGACATGAAAGGATCTTGTTATAATTCTTATTGGAACAAACAGCTTGGAAAATGTCGTGATCCTGTTCCTTACTTACCAATTGGTTACGACCCTTATGGTACTACAGCTGGAAAGAAAACTGTATCTCATGGAACTTTGTATGATATTGTAATGCCCAAAAATCCTCTTTCAAGTGATCTTCCTCGTTCCAAAAGCGTTGCTTATCAAATTGATCGGAATTATTGTAAATCTACATTTGAGCCTAATAAGATATTTGGCATGAAGTCAAATATTGATAAGAGAGGTCGACTTATGAAATGTTGTTTAACAGATGATAGAGTCACTCTTGGTACTTGTAATGCAAAACCAATCAATACACTTCAATCAGATTTTTATCAAAACAAGCAATCTGAATTAGGCATAAGTTTAGCTCCGAATAATAATATAAGCTGTGTTCCAGAAGGTTTTGCTTTTGGAAAATCAGAACCAAACCAAAATGAAACTGTTGCCCAATGCATGGCATTGTGCGAAATAAATCCAGATCGTATGTTTTTTTAAAACTGTCTCGCTCACCTTAATTCCATAAGAAAATGTATGAGTAGACGTTTTGATAGTCGTTTTTTCGGTGTTTTGTACCTTAACCTAAAATATTTCGATAAAGAAGGTACTGGCTGGCTGCCGAAACAAACTGTTTATGATTATTGTGCAACTAAATATATATACTTCAATACAACATTGATTGAACCTCTGCTATCAGCTTGGAATGCCTTTGATGGAAGTAAAATTGATTATAAAACCCTTGTGTTTGTACTAAATTTTACACAATGCCCTCCTGATCTACCGAAAGTTCAAGATTTACCCGATGAATGTATCGACTTTCGTACAACTTATGGGGAAATGGTTAAACCTGGTCAAGAAGTTGATAAGAAAGGTAGAGCAGGATTACCGTCGGGTAGATATTTTGACATGGATTTCCCAATAACGCCTAATGGGTGTTGCAAAGCTGACAGATCATATCTGCCTCACGAAACTGACGCAAAAGCGTGTTTATCTCCCAGTGTACTTACTAATATTGGAGTAAGTCATCGTGATATTTATGCCAAACGTGAGCCTCATATTGTTAAGAGAGTATTTGAAGCTACAGGAGATCGCTTTACAGATGAAAAATTTAATTTAATTTGGGAAACTGCCAAAACATATCATCCTAAACAATATGTTAGTTATGAAACGTTTTATCGTGCTTTAAGAGAAATACAATCGCAAGAAAATAAGAATTAGTATTGCATCTATCAAATAGAATTTAGAACTAATTTTACTTTTATAAATGCTTTCTTGAAATAAGCTTATATTGATAATAATTTAATTAGATTTATATTATGTTATATGAATTTCTAGGTTATTTGGATATTAATATACTTTGCAACATACCTTTTATTTGCTTAACTTCCGGTGTACATGGTCCCTTATTCAGCAAACATTTTGCGTAAGATTGTAATAATCTATCGTTGCCGAGAACTTCGGATAAGTCAAATTTTTTTTCTATGTCCTCGTACTTTTCCTCGGCGAGAACTACTCCTACTGTGCAGAGAATAACCACAGCCAACTTCATATCGGTATCGGAATCTTATGTTTCTATGATAAATCTCAAGATTGTAATGATATTGTATCTCTAGCGATCTAATATTTATACGGAAGAGCCAAGGCTTCAAGATTTCTTGGTAAAGAAGATAATTTTGCAAATATGTCACTTTGAATCAACTTACATGGTTATGTTACAATTATTATAAGTCCAAGGTATCCGTGCACATAAAGGTGCTTTGCTATTAAACTGACCGCAAATTAAATATTCCTGCGAAGTTCATTATAAAAGATAAAAACAGTAAGTTTATTAATAGATATTTTATATTATATGTATAACTAAGATAACTTAAATAGTTTAATACTTAACACAATAAATGCTCTATGTGACAAGTTTTAAATAGATCTCATATACACAAGTATTTTTGATTTACTACCTTAGAAAATAAAACTATAATACACCCCGTGTAAATAAAATAAAATACCATACACAAAAGATTCATTCGATTCTAGTTCTACAACAAGTAGATATTTTTTACATGGAAGTTCCTTTAGGAAAGTTGTTCAATATCACGGGTTGAGTCAACAGTTTTATGTTTTAAGTTATCGTACACACCTTTACGACAGCTTTTTTATTATGATTTTTCACTTTTCTCTCTCACACATTATTATGAATTTCACGAACATTGACGAAGCTCAGCAAGGGCTAAAAGCTTATACACCAAGGAAGTTATATAGCGCGTCTCTGTTGGTCCGGTCTGGGTCGTATTTATCCAACAGCTCAACAAATCGGCGCTCACTCTTGTCTCGGATGCCGAGCAGCAGTTTCCTCACGACGATCTTTTGCAGAGAAGAGCAACGTCCACATGCTGTCGTCAGCGTTTCGGGTAATGCACCTGTAAAGTGTTAGGTTCAATATGAGTATAATAGCTCAATAAATAATGCCGCAAATAAAAGCAAATAGTCGAGAAATGTCCTTTTTAGATATATTTTTTGTTAAATTACCTAAATATTTTTCTCCCACAATTAATCTCTTCATGACCCAAATGTTAGTTAGATAAAACTCGTGTATTATATAATATATAACATTTGGGTAACAGTTGCAAAAGTACGAACTTTTTAAGTTTAAAGCTACTATAGTTATATGATTTTTTACTTAAGTAATTCCAGTATTAACGATTCTACCACCTAAACTGAACAAATTAAATTTAATCAACCATTTTTCTTTCAAAAATTTATTAATATGCATTTAATAAATGCATATTAATAAACTGCCTCCGTGGTCCAGTGGTTAAGGCGTTTGCCTGTAGACCCGGGGGTCGAGGGTTCAATTCCCACGGGAAGCATACTTTGTTTAGTTGTTTCCAGTTTGGTTAGGACATTGCAGGCTTGAATCACCTGATTGTCTGACAAAAAAGATGATTCCGTTCTTCGGAAGGCACGTTAAGCCGTTGGTCCCGGCTGCCATCTGGTAGTCGTTAAAGGAACCATGTCAGAGGCCGAGAGGCGGTTCCGAAGAACTCTGACACCAGGGTGTGCATGGTCGCTTGACCATGACACCTACACGAAATGAATGAATGAATAAATTACAAGCCTTGCGGATTTGCCCACCTGTAGGTAATATATGCCTGTAATGTTCTTAAAGGGTTGGGCTTACCAATGAAATAAAATTACACGTATAAACAAATTCAGGTAAAATAATAACAAAGACCAATTTAGACTGCACTTTTTTGGCAAATTAGGGATACAGGGCAGGTTTAGGTTTTCAGGTTATTGTGTACGACATTTAAGTTGAACGGATAACGAAGCCATTTTTGACCATATAGACTAGAAAATTAAGATAAATATCCCAACTATATTTTCTTCATAAATGGACTCTTCTTTTATTTAAATTATTTCGTTTTATTTTCTAAACAAGAACTCACGTTTGAAATTCTTTCCATCCTTAGTACACGGTCCCTTATCCATGACGCACTTGTAATATGCGAGGAGGATCCTATCATTCTGGATGACCGCATCAGCGTTAAAGTTCTCGTACCGGTTGTTGTAATTCTGGGCCCAGCACGACACCACCACCGTCAGCACACAAAGCCAGAGTACTATACTCCTCATATTTTATGTTCTCCTGGTATCTGAAATCGTTGATAGAGATTATAAGTTTAAATTTATGCATTTACTAGCTGTTGTACGCGGTTCCACCTGATAATACTCAATTCTAACTAATATTATCCTAGCTAATATTATAAATGCGAAAGTGAGTTTGTTTGTTTGTTACGCTTTCACGCCCTATCTACTGCATCAATCTTTTTGAAATTTCGCATACCTAGACAAAGATAGAAGTATTGAGAATGACATAGAATACCTCCCATCCCGGGAAAAAGCACTGTTCGCATGGGAAATTCACGCGGGCGAAAGCTAGTTGATATATAAATTATAAAATTTGTATAATTATATTACTATACATATATATTTGTATATCTATACCGAATATTATCGTATTTGACTATTTATAGAAAAAGACACAAAATAATTTATTTGAATAAACATTTTCCGACTGTTCCTATTATAATAAATACCCTTGAAATAGCTTAGACATTTTATTCATACATCCTCTACCAGCAGGAAATAGTTAAATATTGCTAAAGATCTTGTAACTAAAGGACTTGCCTGCATTTTAATTTACATACACTAGTTTTAAATTAAAAAATCGTATTTAATACCATAATAATTCATTGGAGCTTGATTCAGCTATCAAATGCAAAAAGTTTCTTTGGAATTCGACTGAAAATTTCAGTTAATAATGTTAAAACAAATAAACCTCTGCCTACCTACATAAAAATGACTGATTTTACTTTCGAACTAAAATTGGAACAACAACAAAACACCTGTTAACTATTGTTAGTCCATGTCACAAACTCACTTTCAAAGTGTTTTCAAAGTTCTCAAACACCACATATTAACTACTAGCTGTTCCCCGCGGCTTCGCTCCGCGTGGGACACGGTAATATCGCGCCCAAAAGTAGCCTTTGTTTGACCTCAGGTCGTTAACTACATCCCTACCAAATTTCATCAGAATCGGTCCAGCAGTTTAGCAGTGAAGAGGTCACAGACAGACAGACAGAGACTTTCGCATTTATAATATTAGTATAGATTTTACTTGGCTATTTTATTTGGTTTCTGTTTGGTAGGCTGTCTTTTAAATTGTGCTTTATTAAATATAGCACAATTTAAAAGACAGTCGGTCGGGAATTAATTTATCCCAAAATTTATACTCTAATTAGTTTGACTTACAAAATATGAAAAATAAGTTCTCAAATAAAGTCGAACCCAACGCACTTATGTTCATAGTCAATTAAAACAGGTTTCCATGAAATAAAAACAAAAAATGTAAAAAAATTGGACTTTGTTTTAATTTAGTTTCAATTTCGCAGCTACGTATAGCAAATCTTTTTCAATCATTAAATAAATAAATAACACTAAAACTATAACAACAAAATTCACAAATTGGCATTTTTTATAAAATTGGGAGCTCTAGTAACTATACATTTTTTAAACTTACGTTAATTCTATTTCCTTACTTGTTCAATAATAACACTTTTTAGGAGACAATATAATGCTTTTGTCTCACTTTCTTTATTTTGATAATGGTAAGTGTACTCACTTAGAGAAAGTTAGTCCTTCAGGGTCAGCGGCCGACGACGGTATGGTGGCACCAACGGGTGCAAGCAAACCTGTCGCCTCAACCGAGCTGGCGGGGTCGACGTAACGGGACGCATACAAAACCAGGTAGTGGAACCGCCGTGGTGTAAAAGAAAGCAGCTGTACAAATTATGGAAAAGACAGAGAAATATAAGCTAATACAAAGAACGAGTAAAAGTCCTTGTGACAGCTTATTGAAAGTCACATAAGTTTTTGTTATTTCCATATTTATTATGTACAATGAATACGTTACTTATATATTACCTAAGCAGTGTGCGCAAAAGACAATGGTATTAGCCTCTGAGAAAGAAAATCTCAATAGAAGAACTCTTTTTCGCACAGTATAGATATTGGCCTATTCGATTCCTTTATAGAATCATTTATTTGTTGAGAAGTTAAAAATCAAGAGGGCTATAGACTACAATAGGAATCACCCACTACGTAAAAACATTTAAACGCCGAGACAAATATACCCATAATGTAAATTTGCCTGAGCTAAACCATTTAATACTTAGTGTAGAAACTATACAATTATTTCTGCTAGAATTAACAGCAGGGAACACCGCTACGAAGTGTGAACCCGGTGAAATCGGTATCACAATGACATGCGACATTAATCTGTTTCTAGTTGTCGGACTAGAATAACTGAGAATATCATTCCATACTTTAATAGATTAAAATTGACACGCTTAGCAGCTATAGAGACTTTATTGGCTCCAACTTTACTAGCAATTCTAAAGAGAACACTAAAAAATAACCGTATTTTTGTCATGTCGTCCACGCGGATCCTCATTAGTTGTTGGCGTATTTACTTCAATAAATTACATTTATTATACACAGAAAATAAAATACATTTATGAAGTGTGATCGTGCTTTATATCTGTACGTTTCTGTTTTATATCGGTCATGTTTAGTAGGCAGTGTCTACCTCACCTTTTTGTATTTACCTTTTTTTAATGATATGTAGTGGTTTATATTTTATTTTTATTTGTTTGATTTAGTTAGAATATTATACTACATACATACGAATGGTCATGCTCAGTCATTAAAATGCAAGTTAATAAGATTCCATTGTTACAATATGATTGATACAGATTATGGAAAATTCTTCATTACATGAACAATGTTAATCATATTACTTGCGTCATTGAAGTTCAATAAATAAATTACTTGATTTATCGAGTGTGAGAGTGAGTGAACTCGTAAAGAGTTCGTACAATAGTTTTTAGGGTTCCGTACAAAATTGTAAAAACTGAACCCTTATAGGATCACTCGTGCATCTGTCTGTCCGTCTGTCACAGCCAATTTTCTCTGAACCTACTGGACCAAAACAGATGAAATTTGGTAGGATGGCGTGATTCTGTGACCCAAACACATGTGCAAAGTAAATAAACATTTTTGTAAAATTAGTACCTACCATTTTCGGGGACAAATTAGGAATTTAAAAAAAAGTTTGGCAAACCTTACCGTGTTATATCAAAAGAAAGGCCTCGTTATGAGGATTTCAAATATATTTTTGTTATTATTGTCACATAAATAGTTTAGTAATGAAAGAAGACGAAAATTGACCATCCCCCCCTGATCTCCGAAACTACTGAGCCTAAAATTTTGAAAAAAATACTAAATATAGTTCATAGCCTGTAGATTACAGGAAAACCTACAAGAACTCTGTCAATTGACAATTAAGTGGTAAAAATTCAATATAAAACGTTCACGGTAAATAGTTCACTAAAACACCACTAGATGGCGATAGTAGTAGTTTGTTGACATATCGTGTTTATATTAAATTTTAAAAAACTGACATTGGCTTTGTACGGAACCCTTTACACACGAGTTCAACTCGCACTTGACCGGTTTTTTTATTGCATTTAGTTTAAATAATATAGTAACGCGTCGGACACGTGATCACAGAGACTAGATTATAATAATTATGGCAAGAACAATATAAAAATGTATCACGTACTTTACTTTTTATTTTGCGTTGGGTGAAATCAGAGTTAATAAAAAAAATAAAACAAAGTTCGCAAAGTCAGTCAAAGTTAAGACAATTCGCGAAATTAAAACTTTTAGCACAAAATAGGAGCTTTTCGAGTTTTTTATAAAATATTATATTTTTCATTATTAAGAATTCCTACTCGTTTGGCGTGTAATCCTAAAAGCTATTTATATCGTTTAATAAAAAATATATGGTTTAATTTTTATACCTTTGGAAATATTTGAAGCTTTTAGTCGCATTCTTAAAATACCACGAAATATAGATACAGCAATCAATGTTTGATTTATTAGTTTAGTACCTTTAGGTATATTAATAAAAAGTTATAATTAGTTCATATATTTCATTCTTAAAAAGTATTCATAATCTCAAACAAACGACATTGAATTTACCGTTTGCAAACCGTACTGAGACCTAGATACTAAGCTTGTAAGTAGGCGCATGATAATAAAAATACCATTTTGGCGAGCGTTAATCCGCAGTGGGTTTCCCCTAAGATTTTGCTCTCGTTGGAATTTCAGGAGTATTCAGAACAGTATCCTGTATGTAAGTCCTGATAACACTCAACTAATGCACTTAATTTCATTCCATTGTGATTATTTGTTTAGATTAGGTTCGAACATAAAGCAGTACTAAACAGACATAGACACATTTTTTTGGGTTTAAACTACTTATTATAAAAAGCTGTTATCGCCGACGGTGATACTTTTTTACCTTTATCGATATAAAAAAAGCTCTTTTTTCCCCAGGACTCAAACTATTTTCATAGCAAATTTCATCTGCATGGTTTCAGTAGTTTAAGCGATGACTTCCTACGTTCTTGTGAGTGGAGTTCCTCCCATTCTTATCTATCAATAGCGAGTTCTTGTGTAAAGTAGAATGATTTTGTAAAGGCGC
Organism: Apomyelois bistriatella; assembly: GCA_947044815.1. NCBI lineage: Eukaryota > Metazoa > Arthropoda > Insecta > Lepidoptera > Pyralidae > Apomyelois > Apomyelois bistriatella. The sequence goes on from OX345705.1 coordinate 6,471,931, forward strand.
TTCTTATATACACTGAGATATGTGGGTGTTTAGTATGAAATTTCGTCTGCTTGGGTATGTAACACTGACCCTCTAACCTTGCTATTTCTGCCGCCAATCAGCAGGGCTTGCATTGTTGTGTTCCGATTTAAAGGGTGCTTTCTATAGAACAGTGAAATAATTGGGTACGGTGTCGATACACCTTATGCCATGAATTGGCAGCGTGCTAGTGCTAGTGTCAACCAGCTGATAGACGGTCGAATTAGCGGACAGAATATAATAGAATACAAAACAGAAGCGAAGAAGGTCTACTTAAAACTAGATGGTCAGACGAACTACAGAATTTCGATAAAAACTGGCGAGAAAATGCCATGGCCATACATGGAAGATTAGTGGGGAGGGTTTTGCCCAGCAGTGGGACATAACCAGCTAAAAATATATATAAATTTAAACTAGTTACATTCCGACAGTTCAAATCTTACAAGAAGGTATAGATGAAAATAAAAATAAAACTACAAATAATTTAAGGATTTTTTTTTTGAACAATCCGTAATATTAATTGGCTGGTGCATATTTCTCTTTTAACGCCTTATAAAATTCAGGGTAGTTATCTTGGAGAATCTTCTTTACGACGTCGTACCTGGTCTTCTGTTCAGGTGAACAGGTGCCGCAGTCATCCTTCACCAATGTGGGGAATTTATCTGAAAAATTAAATATATTCTTAATATACAATAAATAAATAATTATATAGGGCCAAATCACACAAGATGCTTTATTTGTTGAACATATTATAGTAACATACACAGATTGAGTTAGCCCAAAATAAGTTCGAGACTTGTGTTATGGGATGGGACGGGACTCAACTACCTATACTATATTTTTTAACAAATAGGTACATTTATATAGATAAACGGCCAAGAGCCAGGCCAATCAGAAATATATTATTTTTCATCTTGACCTGACCGGGGATTGAACCGGGACCTCCTGAGTACTACGAACGAGTATGTTGACCATTAAGCCACGGAGATTAAGTAAGTACCTATTTATTGTTGTCAACAATAACGTATAATATTGTATTATAAATTTCTGTATCTATATATATATATATAAATGAATCCCGTTTTCCGTTGTCACATAGCATGAAAACGGCTTGACTGATTTGGCTGATTTTTTTTTGTAGTTTTCTAATACTCTGTACAAGGTTCTTACGGAAGAAAAAAATTAAGAAAGGCGGTACGAAGTTCGCCGGGTCAGCTAGTTTTATATATGTTTTTCCTACCTTAATTTTTGATTATTTATTGTTTAAATTTAAGTCGGACTCTAAATTAGCCAGCTGATTGGACGCCTAGGCTTTTAATTAAACACCATAACCATCCAATTGGTTAATTAAGCTGATACTTAATAACAAAACGGTCGGCATTAACTCGAGGTCTGGTTCTGAATTCGATACACCTTGATCCTATAACAATATGTGTCAAAATTATTCCAACGGAGTCCCGAGTTGTTCACTAGAATCACTTTACATAATCGTCATCATCATTTCAACCGCAGGCTGTCCACAACCGGACGGAGGCCTCCCCAAGAATTTTCAGAAGTGGACGGTTGGAAGCAACCTGCATCCAGCGCCTGCATGCGACCTTCTTTAGGTTACCTACTTTAGTATATTATCGACTATTATTTAATTTGATCGGTTGATAAATATTGTAGCGTTACTTTGTTTTGATAGTTTAAGCGATAGAGTAAATCGATTTAAGCCAGGAGCCACAGTATTTTTTTATATTACTTAGTTATTTTGATGCTCCCCCTTTGTTGTCCCTCATTGGCTTTAATACGAGGTATAAATCCCGTAATTCTACAGACAGATTGTTTGCTCTTCTGATATATATAAATAATACTTCTTATTATAACCCAATAGTTAGAATGTGTAGAGAATTTAATGAGCTTGTCCATGTCCACAGGTCCCTTGATATCTTTAACCTCTCCTTACTCTCCTTTAAAAAACAAATTTGTCAAGCTATTAATGTAACAAATTAATGCCTTGATTTAAATATTGCACTATTATTGTTACCTATTGTTATTGTTTTGTTTTTCTTTTTTAATTATCACTACAGTGTATGTGCAGTATGTGCTTTCACTGAAATATACAGCTAGTTATCATTTAAATACCTACGGGTATCTCAGTGTCTCAATAACACAATGTTTTTCTCCCTCTAACCAGAGATTAATTAATTAATTAATAGTTGTTCTAACTGCCTAGTAACATGTGATACTTTGTTTGTTAATTGCTTACTAATTTGCTCTCTGTACGAGTATATTCTCATAATTTGGTAATTATGTAAACACATGCTTAGAATTGTTACCTAGATTATAAGTTTGGTTTCTTATATATGTTTATTAATTGGTGGCAATTTGTTTTGTGTTTCAAATAAATAAATATTTTAATTTTTATAAAGTATTATCATTTATTTATTGGTCAAATAAAACATGAGTTTCTTATTAGAATGCTGCCGAAGTGATTTAATTTCTTACTTTTTATACTATTAAAAAGGCATATATACACCTCCCTTGATGGAAAGGGGTTACTGTAGCCTACGCGACGACGCCTGCGACAATAAGAGTGTCGCAAGCGTATTCCTAACCTCGAAGAAATCTTATTCGTCCTTAAGATCTCTATTTCGTAGTAACTTTGGAAAATAGTAGTAATTAGTCTTGAAGAGGATAAACAAAGAAGCGGGAAAACGCACGAATGCTGATGATAAACAATATTCAGTACATGACCGCAAGTGGACACTTTGATGGTAGGTACAATTTTCAAAAAGATAGCAATAATATCTTAAAGTTTAATAATATCTCAAGTTTAAGGTTAAATAATATCTGTTTTTAATCATTTGAAAACTAATTTATACTACTCTTTTACCTTTTACATACCAAAAGTCACTCACCTCTCAACCCCTGTATATCTCCACATGGTGTTTTGTCGAGCAGGCAGTTCACAGAAGCCTTAAGCTTGGTTTCATCCTTAAAATATACTGTGTAGTCCTTCTCTTCTTCAGCTGAGGCAGCCGCGATGGCAAAGATGGCAAGGATTATGAACACACGCATTTTTGAGAGATCTGTCAGAAAGAATTTGTACTTATTATAAAACATAGATTTTAAAAAAATGCCTCGCGTCTGAGAGACCATGCGCGATTCGAAATTATTTGTTTTAAAAGGAACATTTCAAAAACAATAACAAATAAGTAACTGCGACAGGGCAAAATGGATCTAGCCGAAGTAACTAATAAATAGATGGAAAGAGAAATAACTATTAAATAATAAAATGATATTGTTGTCATAAATTTATATCAGTTAAAAAATTAAAATTTAATTTAAGAAAATTTGGTCAAAATACATTTATTTTAAATTAACTCCTTGAAAATAAGTTGTTTTTTTCTGCTACGCCAAAAAAAGTACACATTATGTTACTTTAATTTTTCCGTTTTCATATAAAGTAAATATATGCAATTATTTTAGTGACAACCGAACTAAACAAAACCAACCACATGAAAGATTAAGTGTATAATACTTTAAAAATATCTGTTATCTTTACCTACCTGTAACGAAACAAACAAATACTAACATTGGTTCCCCAGATCTGTCTTATATAGTGCGATGGGAACTTAATGCCGTAATAGGTACCTGTTTCCTTAACTACAGGAAAAACTGAACTTTAAAATGTTGCAATGGACTTTGTTACTACCTATCACTCCAATGTCATTATGAAATTAGCATGAGTTAATACATATGTTCCTGTCTACGTAAACGTTGACACATATGTCAATATAAAAGGAAGTTATGACTCACTTAATGACTCTACCTTGTTTGTTTCTTTAAATGCATTTTTTTCAAATCCATTTTTTAGTAGTTAAGACTAAAATCTGAATGCTTTAACAATGGACTGTATACTCCAGGTATGCATTTAATGCCCAAAAGTGGACTCATGCGGACTAGAAAATTTTATATTGATATGAGAACAATATAAAATTTTCGAATGTGATTTTTGAATGTGAAAAATTAAGGAATATTTTCTTGTAAATTTTATTTCAAAATTGGTTAAGTACTTACGTTCCGTGGAACCGTAACAAACAAACCTACACCTATTTTCATAATTTTAATAGAATAGTCTTTAAACCCATACTTTAGTATTCTACGTCGCCAACTGATATTAAAATAAAATTAATGTGCGGAAAATTCTGTAATCGTATTAACAGTAGTTATGTCGCTATTGTTGCATGCAAATAAACACTACGTTTAACGTTCATCTACTTCTTACGCGACTATAGTTGAATATCTATTATTACTACACAATTACCAATACTACAATCAACAACTTCAGATTTGCTCTTTGACAGAGGGGCCGAGCACATGGGAAATATACACCAAAGTGCCGAAACTCACCCTTTTTATATAAATAAATATGAAATAAGTACTAACATAGTTGTTACCAATTGCAAAAATTTAAAAAGAAAAGACTTCTCGAAGAAGTTTTAGTAAATATGTGTTGAAAATAAATCGATCATAGTGAAAGTACATTTCAAATGTTGTACTTCCTATACTATAAAAAGTAACTCAAAAATTAATGTGTATCTATATACCAGTAAATTGTTTAATTAATCATACTACGACTTACTAAAGTTTGAAGAAATATGACTGACCGAATCGCCCAAAATTGAACAGCTTATATCAAAATACATTTTATGTATCCGTAAACGACTTTCGTTTTTGCTTATTTTAAAAAAATAGGGTCCATTACGAATCAAAAACTATCTACTTAGTCTCGTCTGTCTGTCTACCAGTCTGATGGCGTAGAGCTTGTATCTTATAAACCATAACAACAAAAAATAAACTCATTTAAAAATTTAAACAGACGATATATAAATATTTTCTGACCTTAATTGATTAAAGCGCAGTAAATGTTACGTCATAGCATTGCATTGAAAAAAGCACATTGCACATTGCAGCATGATTTTATTTTGTCATGCTTCGAAGGTTCGCTATAGTGCGTCTTTTACAAACGGGTTTTTTTTTCTGAACAAAAAAGCCACGGGCACAGAGTATATTGCCATAAGTAGACAAAGTTGGGCATTTATCTTAATCTAACAATCCTTACTAATTGTGAATGTAAAAGTGTATGAAAATAATGTATCTGAATTCTTTATAAAGAGCTAAACAACCTAAACAAGATAGCTGTAATAATAATAATAATAATAATAAGTTTATTTATTATATCAACCAGGGATCAATTTATTTGTTAGTAAAACAGAAAACCTTATAAATCTAATGTTAGTAGATCAATATAAAATAAAACATACATTATAGGTTGCGTCACATTTGTCTGTTCCTCAGTATGTGAACCATTGAGCAATGGTTCACATACCGAAGATCAGCTCGTGACGCAAACATACTCAGGATGCTGTTGGTGCTAGCCCGCAGCCTGCCCGCCAGGGACGTGCACCGTTTGCGCATGGTTGTGTAAAAACAATCCACGCGCGCCTCAGCGAACATCCCCGACGCGCTGCAGCGTCGGGACAGCCCCACCAACATCCTGAAGGCATCATTATACTGGACCCGCAGGGCGCTAAACTGCTTCTGCGTATAATTAACCCAAAGGCTGCTCGTGTAGAAAGATGAGCAGTACGCTCTAAACAGTGTTATTTTTACTTGTAATAATATTGAACAACCTATCTTATTTTTACAATTATTTAATGTACTTTACGAAACACTAAATCTTCATTATATTAATCTAGTGATAAAAAATATGCAATGTTTTAACCAAACTGGAAACAACTATACAAAGTATGCTTCCCTTGGGAATCTAACTCACAACCACGGAGGCAGATTTGTAAACTATTGATTGCGATTACACACTTAGAAACACAGACATTAAATTTCAATTTCATAACTTCTGGACAGGTATTTACCAACTTTTATTCTGAAATGGATTAAGAAGAACATACAGCGTATTCAGATACTTCACTTTTTCATTTGCAACTCTACTTCATATTTAATTAAAACTATATCTATACCATATATTTTTAAATGTTACTCCACTATTTAAAAATATAATGATAGTAATTATTTTGAAAATAGAATAAAAAACATATTTACATCTGTGTATTTTATATAATCTGGCTAATGGCTTTTTTGAAAAATAAAAAATACGTTCGAGTTGTTCGTCGACTGTGACCTCTATAGTCTCTGCCTGACTCAGCAGTCATTGAACGTACGTATCAAAACCCATGTACAAAAAACAGCAAATAATTTGCTACAATCTTAAAAATAAGTTTGCAATGTTCTTTTATGTATCATAAAATCTATGTAAAATCATTTCAGGAAACAATAAAAAATATAATATTTGTATAAGAGTACGAAATAGTATCGTAAAGTAGAAGAATAATAATTTTGATAAAAATTACAATATTCAGTACCTACCTATGACCACATCGTGGCTTTTAGATAGATGCTCCTATGGATAGGTACCAAATTAACCCGCTTGGTTTTAGCACAGATTACTTTTTACTTTACTATTTTGTACTTTACTATATATAATTATAGTCTAGCACACCGTGAGAGCATTACAAGCGTTTAACACTATTGTTTTACATGAATTAAAAAAAATTGATGCAGATGAACTTAGTATAGTTACGAGCGAGTCCTTTTTAGCCATTACAGAATACTATACTAATACAGATATTCAACCGCCATACAAAGAAACCCGCCGATTTTCAGGGTACTAATAGAGTCCTCCTCATACTGTGACATATTAACGCCATCTATCAAATCACTTGAGACACTGTAATTCTAAATCAGTGGTTTCTTCAAGGACCACCTGCCTGATAGGAACCGAGATCAATGGCTTAACGTCTCCGTCGCCTTGCTTTTCAAATCTTCCCAAGCACGAAATCGTCTTTACTATTAAACAACCCGGTGATTCAAACCTGCGCAATGTCCTAAACAAACTGGAAACAACTAAAAGAAGTATGTTTCCCGTAAGAATAGAACCTAGTTTTGTTTATTTATTTAATATGTAATCGCACAATATCAAGTAAATTGTACCTATTTTTCAACGCCTTACAATCCCTTTTTTTCTTTGCTTCGTTGTGGCAATTAAACTTCTTCAAAAAGCTTATTTTTGCCAGTGTCGAGTTTTATTTTTGTAATCCAATTTATTAATCTTCATTAGTCAAGTCAAAAAAGTCAAGGCAAGTAAGTGAAGCGGTGGAATTTTTTTAACAACTATTATCTTGGAGATTTTCGTGACAAATTAATAGTGACTTTAATAAGTCACTTAATCTATGACAGAGGCCCATCTCTAGCTGTGTCACTGCCAGTGAACTCTTTACGGCTGCCTATTACGCGATGATGATGATGATATGCATGCCCACTGGCGCAGAAATGAAATTTTGCCTTGAAGTCGCCATCATCCGAACTCAATGGGGAGGATATTATTATCGTCGTCATTGTTGTTAGTAGAGCCCCTTCGGTGTCTCCACGGTTTTGAATTTCACCAACAACAGCATTCCTAAGGATTGCTTATGTCAGCCAGATGACCAATCACAAAAATAATACGAAGTTTTATTTTATATCTTATAGCTTTTGCCCAGCTGTGGGACACAATAATGAATGGCTAAAAAATAGTAGGTACCGCTTAGAGGGAAAACAATAAGCCATTGTTTTCAAGCAGACTTCGGGCTCTCGGGTCTTTGGTCTTTGTATGCTTAGATAATGATGAAGGTAGTTGCTAGTCCTTGAGATAATTATTATTTTAGTACCTAAGTAGACCGTCCATAATTAAAATAAACATTTTCCTTAGAAATTGAATACATAACTGAATAACGGTTGTCAACCAGTCACTAAGCATACTTATCTAAGCAAGTGACATCCTCATGCACTACAATACCACAGAATATATAATAGTACACAATACTAAGAAATGTATACTCAGTTTTCGAACAAATACATATAATACAATGACTAATCGTAGTTACGAACGGGAGGAATATCGGTACATATAAAACCAATGGTGCGGTTCTGGATAGTCAGTTTTTGTAATAACGCAGTGCCAGTACATATTTAAGGTAAAATTTTATATGTTTAATTATTATTTGATTTTAAAAGTTCGTTATACACAATGTTGCATAATTTTTTTTATAAGATTATTCCAAAGTCAATAAACTTATAGATTTGACAACTCTTTATCTATACAGTCGAGCTATTACACCAATAAAATTAACATCACCATATCGTGTGGATTACAAGTTCAATCAACCACCCACAACCTGGAGCCAGAGTTCTCCGAAACCATCCCTCGGCCTCTGTGAGGTTCCCTTAACGACTACCCGTTGACTGCCGGGTTTCCCTTAGAGTCCTGAAAGCCTACATTTTGATGAAATCAAACAGACACTGACATTTTAAAATTGTAAATAAGTACCTATTTCACTACACTATATTTCACCAATAAAGGCAATTTCTATACTTATTTCAGATGCGGAAGACTATGAGGAGTCTCCTTGTGGTATTTGCAGTACTGGCACTAGTAGGCGCTAGGAAATACAGTTCAAGACATGACAACATAGACATCGATCGTTTGGTGCAAAGCCCTCAGTACATGCAAATGTCAGTTGGTTGCTATTTGGATAGAAATTCCTGCGACAGAATGTCAGTTACCTTAAAAAGTAAGTCTTAGCCACTACTATCAAGTTTGGCGTGAACTTAATTCTCAAAATAACCTTTATGAGTTTTTGATTGTAATATTTAGCTGACCCATGAGGTTATAATAAAACACATCATATATAATAGAACCATGTGGTTCCATTGATTAAGAAAAATATTTAGGTTATTTTCTACCTAATAAGTAGCGCTATAGAGTTCTAAAAACGCATCGATTATGCTGTAACTCACTCGTTAGTGTTTTTCAAAACGAACTAGTTTTTCACTAACAACATTATAGTGAAGAGTTAATAACAGGCAGATAGCTGGTCATCAAGAAATTATGCCGAACCAGCTAATGACTTATGTACCTAACAATTTTCAGAAGCAATACCAGAGATAGTACATTCTGCCTGTGAAAAATGTACTCTTGCGCAGAAGTACATCCTTCGAAGATATTTACAAGAATTGAAAAGACAGCTTCCTCAGGACTATAACGCTTTCAGACACAAATATGATCCTAATAATTTATATTTTGACAACTTAGAAACAGCAATTAAAAAAATTTATTGAATTCAATACGCCGCGCCCACTTTTAAAGATTAAGGTACTTATTGTATTTATAAATAGAAATATTTTTACCATATCTTACTCGTAAAATTATGATATTTGATGAAATGTCCAAATACCGAAATTATGTTACGACAAATTACACAAATTCAACAAGCCTCAGACTAAATTATGTCTGAATTTTAATATTGAGAGCAAGAGCCCTTTTTTACTGTGAATAAGTGAAATAAAAGTATTGTACTGAATATGCTTTATTAAATAAATTAAGATAATAATAATAATACACCATTAAATTCAGGACTTTCTTATTTTCTACTACTTCTTGTGTTTAAGCCTTTGCCTTTGTTAGTCAAATGGCTAGAATTTCACAAACAAATAAATATATTCTACATTTGTTTTACTTCTTACATAATTATTTAACACTAGCATACATACTTACTTATTGTAGAAAGGAAATTACAACTGGCTGGTGTTTATTTTTGGAACGAAGTTCCTTATTATCATTTTTTCGAGATTTGAATATATTCCCTGCTTCCTCACTGAGTGTGTATCTTCTGTAGTTTTTTTTTTACATTCCAAGATTTCTTTTACATACACTTAACAGGCAATACCTACGGCCCGGCTCTAATACGGATGGTAAGTGGTCACCGTAAATGAAATATATCAATCTTTTCTCACCAAAGTATGTAGTATAAAAACTTTAAACGGCTCCATATTCAAAACACAAAATGAAAGATAGCCTTTCCGCCGTATTAAGAATCGTTTGATAAGCCCATTTTAACTAAAATATGTTTTGGCTCTTTCTCTCTTGCCTGACACTTCATGTAAAAGAACGAGACGAAACACATTTTAACTAAAATAGGCTTAACAAACGTTTCTTAATACGGGGGTTTCAATTTACAGTTTAATTTGAGATTTACAGTAGACAATCGAAAAAAAACAGAACTATAATATTCATTCAAAGTATTTCGATAAGGTATTGGTAATTTCTTCTTTATATATAAAAATCAATTGATGTTCGTTAGTCTCGTAAAAACTCGAGAATGGCTGAACCGATTTGGTTATAATTTTGGTCTTGAAATATTTGTGAAAGTTCAGGGAAGGTTTAAACGGTAAGAAAAGTGTATCAGGCAGTACGAAGTTCGCCGGTCAGCTAGTTACTTAAAATAAATAACTGGCCTATATACTATATCCAAATCTCAAATGCAAATTTAAATCCTTAAGGTGACTAGGACAATCAGGAAAAAATGACTATATAGTATAAAACAAAGTCGCTTTCTCTGTCCCTCTGTCCCTATGTCCCTTTGTCCCTATGTCCCTTTGTATGCTTAAATCTTTAAAACTACGCAACGGATTTTGATGATTTTAGATATAAAAATGACTGTAACCTGATATTGTCAAAATATAAAATTGGAGAGATGTATAATTGGACTATCAAGAAATTTAAATAATAGGTAATTTGAGTAAGTATACCTACTTGGAAATCATTATTAGATTTTCTCGATAAATATAACCACAAAATACACATAAGTATTTAGTTAGGGATAATAATTTAATCTTAATTAATTTGAAATATTTAACGAACTTAGTACAAACAAAACCAATCCAAATACTAACAAATCTATACTAATATAATAAAGCTGAAGAGTTTGTTTGTTTGTTTGTTTGTTTGAACGCTTATAATTTGAAAACTACTGATCGGATTTGCAAAATTATTTTTGTATATGAAAGCCAGATTCTTATAGGGAAGGTTATAGGCTATAGAACATACACACCAATGACGAGTGAAACCGCGGGGAACAGCTGGTATAATTATAAATCCAAAAGTGAGTTTGTTTGTTACGCTTTCAAGTCTTATCTACTGCATCAATCTTTCTGAAATTTTGCATAGATAGAAGTGTTGAGAAGGACATAGGAATACCTTTCTCCCGGGAAAAAGCACTGTTCCCGTGGGAAATTCACGCAGGCGATGCCGCGGGCGAAAGCTAGTTTCATTATAAATTTGAAGGTCAAAATATGAACTCCTATCAGCATAATGACAATTTAATTTATACCACATAATGATATTTTAATGATTACTATTTTAGGTGGAACAATTTCAGTGGCACTGTTTGAAAATTATAATAATTGTGAATTTCCGACGATTTTTGTATATAAATATTGTGCAAATTTTGTAACAGCATAATAAAGTAAAACATCAAAACCAGTGGTTCAGAGGTAAGTAAAGATATATACTTAATTGTTGGTTTATTTTTTTCATAAAAGTAAAAATACATTATAGTCGACAAAAATAACAATATGGAAAATATACCCACAATTAGTGAGGCAGAAAAATTCAATGTAGAGATCTCTACCAAACGAAACAAGCCATAGCGCTAGTGATAAATCCGGATTTTCTGGATACCCCTTTGGCCGCCTAAAACTAATTGCGAATCGGAATCACACACCTTTTTGTACCATAGCACTATACTAAAAGATTTAAGGAGGTTTTTGGAGGGAAAGAAAATTGTCACTATGTCCGCGTTGTATTTAATTTCCAAAACTTAGGTTTTTTCGAGTATTTGTGCATAATATTGGTGGATTATTATTCGCAAAGTGTTCGTGAACAAGCGTGAGTGTTGGGAAGTGGTACAGTGTCGATTACGTAACTTTTTATCTTTGTCACCAAAATCTCCATGATATAGCTAAGTGAAATTTTTCCACCGCTTCACTTAGCCATCTGACTAGACTTACTTACTTGACTGGACTTGACTACTGACTTGACTTTTTGACTCGACTGACTTAAGTAAGACTGAAGAAGATTAATAAAGTGAAGAGAGGCCTTAAAGGACTAGTTTCCATGGCCGTAAAAAGTATTAAAAAAAAAAGATTTAAGTACCAGGTTATTGTAAGGTTGTCTTTTTAAGATTTATCTTTAATTTGTTTGTATTTTTCTTATTAAAAAAATCTAAACCGTTTTTAGAATTTCCACTTTGTGCTCTAATAGGCTTTATATTGCTCCTGGCCAAACGTAGAGCTTTATATACCTAAAAATAAACATTTATCAGCTAACTTCATACCGGCTTCGTTAAAGTTATTAATAGTACTATCAATGGCCTCTTAAAGCGTTTGGGTAGGAAGATGTTGCCTTTCATCATTATTTTGCGCCATCTCGCTTACTCAATCGTTTATACATTCGAAGAATCGTACCCAGGGCCGCCCAACATATTTATCTCGCTTACTCACTCGTTTTTGGAGTGCTTGTAGAGTTCATAGTAAACCCCAAGACTAGTAGATCAGCTCAGGACCCGTCCAACATATTTATCTCGCTTTCTTACTCGGTTTCGGATCGCTTGGAGAGGTCATGGTAACCAAAAGACTTGGACCCGCTGTAGTTGTGTAAAATATTTTAAGAATAAATAAATCAATCCTAATTCAATGAGCGGCGCCAAACGCAATACGCATGCGACGCGCGTAAATCTTTTTTAACATCATAATATCCTACATATTTCACTTGATTAATATAAAACCCATATGTATTATAAACCTAAAACCGTCCATGGGAATCTCTCTTTTTTAGTGAAAACCGCATGAAAATCCGTTTATTATATTCGTGTCTGTATATTTAGTATATGGTTAGTTCTTTTTAAGTTTTGCGCTCACAGATAGACTAACACATTAGACACAGATAAGTTTACAGTGAAATAACATGATCCATCAGTATTAGTGGTCAACATTGGCAGATTTTTTAAGCTACCTAAAGGTGCCATATGACTTTAGGCAGCCTAAAAATCAGCGACTGCAATCTAGCGATAATAGCAGGTTCTATGTGCTTTCCGAAACACAGAGGAGCTCAAGATATAAATTCCACTGTGGACTAATTCAAGTAAATTTTTGTTTGCAGAATACTTACTTAAAACAAAATGAAGGCAGTTTCCATTGCGTTGGTAGCTCTTGCTATCCCACTAGTGATGTGCTACGACGAGAAGTTCGACAGTGTTGATGTCGATAAAATCATCGCAGACGATGCTCTTTTCACCGGATACATTAATTGTATGCTCGATAAAGGGCCTTGCGACTTGGAACATTCCGAAGAGTTCAAAAGTATGTATTTAATTTTTTTTATTAGATACCTAAATAATGTGAATCACAAGATTCGGGCTGAGAAAGTATTTGCGCTACCTAAAAGTTTCTAAGTAAAGGTGGGTCCCGAATTAAGAATGAAGTGACATTCTTAATTTCTTTTCTCAGACCTAATAATGCAGTTTTCAAATAACATTTAACCAACTTCATTCTATGGAACAAAATAACGCATTATTTTATGAGTTATGACATTAACATAATTTTATTATAAACATCTTTTTCAGAAATCCTTCCCGAGGTGATAGCTACGTCATGTTCCAAATGTACTCCTATTCAAAAAAGTCATGTCAGAAAGACGGTGAAGGCTCTTGGCGAGAAGAAACCTGAAGATTTCAAAATATTCAGAACAAAATATGACCCCAGTGGCCAATATGAAGCCGCTTTTACAGCATTTTTGATCGCAAAGGACTAAAATGTAAACTTAAATAATGAAATTCCAAACTCAATGAAGATGGCACGTTGTATTGGATAACTGATTTTAGATCTATGTGGAGCATTACCTTAATCTAAGATACTTAAATTATATTCATAGCAAAAAAAAACGTAGTATAATTTCATGTCGCTTAAATCAATCTTTATAGTAGCTAAATGAAATAAGTTAGTAATGAATAACCCAATTTAAATGTAACTGCTTAACACTTCTTTAGAAAATAGTGGTTGTCAAACCAAAGTAATAAATTCCATTCTTACCTACCCATTATTTAAATAATTTTCTATAGCTTTTTATTCTGTTGGAGATACTATGAACTTTTGTAACCTCTTAGTTTCACCCTAGGAGGCAAAGAAGAGGTCCATGACATAAACCCAGTGGCAAATGACGCGAAACGATTGCTATTGCACCGTCAAGATTATGTGACGCCATTGCACAATCCCTGGGTTACGTCAAGCACAGGCGATCAGCAACTGACGGCGTAGTTGACGCAACGTACGCCTGGCCTGACACAAATACACGAATGTAATGCAACACCAGCGAACCACCTCCACTGTCTGCTCATGTTAGCACTGCCAAACCTGTACCATTTATAGACAAGCAGTTGGAGCATTTATCAAGGTCTAGGTCCTTGGAAAAGATGTATCATTAGCTCCTTTAGAAGTCCACAGACAAAAGACACTTTAAATCGATAGTTCAATGAAATCACAAAATTGAAAAAAAAATCGATCCAGATAGCTGTTTTTTGCCAAATTATCCGCACACCAAGTCTTATAGGTCGTGTTTTCTCTCTTTCTTATTATTCTCATAATCATGACCATTATTTCAACTGCAGGCTGACCACTGCTGGACATATATTTCTCCCTCGATGTTGTTTAAATTCGTGTTTCTATTTAATATGTTTATTTTGACTTGTAAGATAACAAAACGGTGTACTGAACTCGATAGTCTTAACAATTTTAACCATTCTTTTTAAAGAGCTGTTAAGTAAAAAGTTAAAGTAAATTACTACATACATAGGTAGTATAGGAAATAAACAGTCAAGAAAGAGATCTTTACTGAAAACAAAAATTATATTAAAATTACGTAATTCTTGTTATATCAAACATTTATTACAAAATCAGTCGAATTAGTGTCGTTTAAAAAAATAACACATAACAACGTTTTGTAATCCAATAATTAACCTAACAGATAGTTCTTTAATAAATAATGACACTAACCATGATTACTTCAGCAATAAGTTTACCGGAAATACCAATAAAGCTTTTGACCTTGAATTATTTATAGAGAGCAATGACACTTAAATTATCTAAGTTAACAAGGTCATAAAACTTAGCCTAATTCCGAATCGTCTCTATTTTCTCAAATTTATACAAGAAACCGGTGGTGATCAAATTGAAATTAGCAGAAAAATTAGATACAAGAGACCTTAAATTTAGTTAATTGTGTCTTAAAAAACCTGGCTTGAACTTTGTCAAAATTAAGGACTGTATGGAATTTGTCTTAATTTGTAAACTAAATGAACTCTAAGCACAATTAGCTCCCTTGGATGAATTTGTCGAAGTTGTCACGGTGCTTGCCACTAGGGTCATTCTTCGCCACCAGCTCGTCCCATTGTTTGGGGTGCTTCTGTTGAATGGCCTTGATGACCTTCCTTATATTGGTCTTCTGTTTCTCCGTACATTTCCCGCAAACAGTTTCTACGGCCTCTGGAAGAGTCTCTGCAAAAATAAAACAAACTTTGTTAGGTTTAGTTCACTACAAAAATAATTAACGATACAAAAAAAATATAAAGATAAATAAGAAGAAGTGAATACTCAGATTAGATTATTCAGAAATATAAATTCTTTGTTTAAAAACATTATCACAAAATATAATGCTGATGTTATAATGATCTATTTTGAATAATATCTCTGTACAAATTGTTTCAAACTGGAGTTCCATTAAAGCAGTTTGTTAAATCAATATCAAAGACAAAAATTAAAGCATCTCTGTTGAATTTCGAAATTTTTAAAAACATTTTAAACTAAAAGGAAAACTTCAACACCTTACTTAATTCCAACTAAAAGTAGTTAAACGAGTTCATAAATTGCCCCAACTTTGCCTTCCGAATCAGCCTTGGCCTCGTCCCCTTTATATACTGCCTTAAAAAGGACGATTATATTTTATCCTGCGTTGTGTAATGTGCAATTATTATGTAGGAGCATACACTTCACATGCACTTATTGTAAGTATGACGTATGAGACACCATCATCATTATCAATATTTGAATAGACTTTTGTCACATGTTTAATCGTTTCTTAGAAGACATCCTTGGGTTAATCGCAAACAAATAATATTTGCTAGTGTTAATACCTATTCATAACTGATGCGCAAATAAATCCATGCTCCCAAACTTCGATACTAATATTATCTATCGGTCTGTCTGTTTGTCTGTTACGATTTCACAGCTAAAGCGTCTGTCTGTCCGTCGTTATCATGTTAACGGCTAAATATCTGCTGGACCGATTTTGACTGTTACATCATTTTCTTAGCATTAAGTTTATCTATTGTGCTATACAACGTACTTTGTACAATAGTTTAAATAAAATGAATCTAATTTTATGCAAAACTTTTAAAAACTAGCCTAATAAATAATCAGAAATTTGTTAAATCAAGCTGAATCTAGACACAAGGCATGTTATTATTTTTAAAACATGGTTTATCCTAGTATCTCTAACTTATATCGGGGCTCACTCAATCTGTGTGATTTGACCCTATATATTTATTTATTTATCTTTAGTACTCCTCATTGGTTTCTATGGCGGCGACCGTTGACAAAAATTTGTTAATGTTTTATTTTATACCTTAATATTATCTTTCTAAGCTAATATTAAGGCTAAATGCTTAATAATACAAATCCATCGTAAATATTAAACTTATTTGAAAGAAAAAATTAGGGGATAAATATTACCTATGTCTTTTAACTTGACAATGAACAATATGTTTAGTTATAAAAATACATTTAATTTCTACTTACTTTTGAAGTCTGCTCCTTCAGGTGTACATCTTCCTTTGTCCAAGAAACAATTGACATAAGCCTTTAGTAATCTGTCATTGGTGATCAAGGTATCTACATCAAAATTGTCATATTTTGAGTTGTATTTTTCGGCCGCAACCGAAGCTACTATGAGACAAGCGAACACTATGTAACCTCTCATTTTTATTCTGTAAAAATAAAATAAAGTGTTTTATTGTTCACCTACAAACAATAGGCAGTATGATTATCAGTCATCAAAATCTCTGTAGCAAGCCTCCGTAGACGGTTTGGTTGTGAACAGAATTCAAATGCGCCTTTTTAGAATTCAGTTGATGATAAACGTATAATTATGTTTTGTTATTTGCACCTATATTATTTAAACGATTCAAATGTTATTCTGATTTTGAGACTTATCCTTAATTCCTTAATTGGTTTACTTTAGATAAAGAATGAAAAGAACATTTTTGTAAATTAGTTTGTAATGTATAAAATGTGTTCAATTAAACTTAATCTCTTGTTTAGTCAGCACTCTTGCATTGAACATAATGTCACAAACTCACAACACATAAATAAATTTGACACAGTTGTCAGTCAAATGCAGTTCGTTCACCCACCTTTTACTCTCTATAATGTGCCCAAAAAACTAGCATTGGCCGAAAGCGACAGTGGTTTATATTGACGACGGTATACCCACTACCTTCGCAAACTCACGGGTCAACTACGACTCGCAAACATTTAAAATTAAACCTTCGCCTCATTAATTTATGATCTGTTGTAGCTTCAGCTGATCATTATGTTGGAACCCTTTGTGCATTGTTGATGAAATGTCGCGAGGCAAAACATATCATATATTGCTGCATGCTACCAGGAAACTTGAGTAATTTTGAACACAGAATTTACCTGCGTGAGGAAAAGAGGTAAAAATTGTTGATTTGTTTCAGGAAGTAACTGCCCCAGCATTCAGGTAATTTATGAAAAACTAGCTTTTGCCCGCGGCTTCGCCCGCATAGAATTCCCGGGATGAAAGGTACCCTATGTCCTTCTCCTGGCTCTAAACTTCCTCCCTGACAATTTTCAGCTAAATCGGTTCAGCCGTTCTTGAGTTATAAGTGGAGTAACTAACACGACTTTCTTTTATATATATATAGATAACTAGCTTTTGCCCGCGGCTTCGCCCGCGTTAACTCCCCTCAGGAACATTTTCCCGGATGAAATATACCCTATGTCCTTCTCCTGGCTCTAAACTACCTCCCTGACAATTTTCAACTAAATTGGTTCAGCCGTTCTTGAGTTATAAGTGGAGTAACTAACACGACTTTCTTTTATATATATAGATAATAAGTATACTATATCTCCAACACCGACCGAATAAAGACGAACCTGTTTACAAAAATAAAATATATTTAACTAAAACATGATTGGTTATGATAAACATATTAGGTATTTTGCCTATACCTAATTACGCAAACAATAACTAATCTTTTTAGAGATACTATAGGCTTTATTGTATCTCAAAACATTTTTAAAACAATCGAACCTCGTGGTGCTTCATAAATGCCGATAAGAGAATTTCAATCATGGTATTATTTGACTTTTACGTATATTTATTGCAAATAGTTTTTGGCTTAGTAAAATAAATGTAGAGCACCTTTGTTGTATCTCTGTATTAAAACCGTTAATGTATTTAAAGTTTTTGGGTATGGTTGACTGATTACAAAGAGCTTACGGCTTAAGTCAGCCATTAACATTATATTAAATATATATATTAATATATTATTTTAAATGAAATCGTGATAATATTAACATTCTTAAAATTTAATTTTATTTTATTGCATGGTTGCAATTGTGTCTCCCTATCTTATTTTGTTTCGGGGGTCCTAAATCACAGAAAGCACGTCGAACTTTTTGGGTCCTTTTGTACTTAAAAGTGTGTTATCCTAAATAGTATAGTATTCTGTAATACGTGGTCCTAGTATTAGCTTTAATTATACTTTCCTTATGAAAATCAATTAAAATCTTTAGTGGTCGGCTTATTAAATGTTGAGAAAAGCATTGATTTTATATCGACATTTATTTTGATCCTTCATAAAGTTCTGTGATAATACTTGCATCATACTTCATACTAATATTATAAATGCGAAAGTGTGTTTGTTTATTTCTTTGTTTGTGATGCTTTTACGTCCTATCTACTGTACCGATCTTCCTGAAATTAAACATACATATAGTATTGAGAAGGATATAGGAGACATTTTTATCCCAGGAAAAAGCACTGTTCCCGTGGGAAATTCACGCGGGCGAATCCGCGAGCGAAAGCTAGTGCTCTATTATTAGCCTATGATTTTTATTTAGCCTATGGTAGAGGCGTTGTATCCGGTGTTTTTTATAGATAATAAATAAATAGGGACTAATCGCACAGATTGAATTAGCCCCAACCAGTAAGCATAATAAGTACTTATTATAAAGCCTATTGGACATTTTTACTAGAATATAATGTTTAAGATGACTACTAGATTTATGCATAGCATAATTGCACTTTTTTACATTCTTTTTCCGCCATTCTACCTTAGCGTGTGTGTTTAGAATTTTGTATGTAAATCCAGGAGAATGATAACGTAAATTACATACAATTGAAAATCATAGTAGAGACACTACACAATTTAATAAATCAGTACGTCATCCAAAAATATGTTTTTATTCTTAGTTAGTACCTTCCATACGCAAACGACACTTACATAGAGAAGTAGGCAAAAAGGTGTGATTATAAGCACAAAACACCATAATTCTTGCAAAATTCTAACGTTTAATATTTGTATTCACAGTGCTAATTTGTTCCAAAACAATCGGCCAAGTGCGAGTTGAACTTGCGCCCTAAAGATTTCATACCACCACACAATACTAAAAGACTTGCCAGTTTATTTTAAATTTAATCTTTTTAAAGACTTTCCTTTAATTTTTATGTGAAAATAAACTTTCATAATGTATATTTTTTATTTCAAATTAACAATAAAATAAAAGTTTTTGGATTTATTCCGGAATAGATGCTATATGATAATGCTTCTTACCAAATTTCATGATTATCGTTCAACGGAATGTACTTACCCCATACGTTTTGATTTCCATTTGAAATCGCAATATTTCAAATGGGATTTTAAATCACAACATTATTAAAAATTGCAACATTTACATTCATATCTTTTTATTAATCGCGGTACGGTAACAGCCGAAAGAGACCGTAGGCCTTTACATCTTTTTCCCTTAGTCCAATTTCGTAGCTAAATTTCGTAGCTGGCTTCGAAATGGGAATAAAATAGCCCCAATACGAAGCCGGCTTCGAAATCTAGCTACAAAATGGGACTAAGGGTCTTTTTGTACACAATTTGAATTTCAACTTGATAAGTTCATGCGTTCCTCAGAACAAAAAGTTTGGCAGACAAACAGACAGACGAAACACAAAGTGATCTTATAACCATTCCGTTTTTAACTTTAGAAGTACGGAACCCTAAAAATAACCAATTACTCATACGTGGTAAAGTCAATTTTTTGGTTTGTATTAATTAATGTTTGCTACTATTTTTGTTCGTCGTTTTTTATCTTGCAATCCTCACAGAAGCAGAACAAAGCCTCGAGAAAAAGCTATATTTTATACGATTACGTTGACAGTCTAGCAACGACCTACGAAAATGTCATATTACGCTCTACCATCATAGCCTATTTACGCTCATGACACCTTCGGGATCTCATTAGCGCGCTGACAACACGTGATCTCGTGGCTTTTGAGCTAGTGAATATCTTTAGATATTAATTGAACAAATATGAACTAGTGGTTCTGTGAACAGTAGACCTCGCTACACTCCGTCTCCCTTTCCTTTTTTTTCATAAGTATATATATATATTTCATAAGTTATGAAAAAAAGGAAAAGAATGAATAGAATGGGAAATATATCTATATATTTCCCATTTCGTGGCGATTCTCAAAATAAGGTTTTTTTTCATAGTTACTACTATTCTGGTCAGACGGTCCAAATAAACGTAACCGTAGCGCGTTTTAATTTGCAAATGAGCCATCTTGCGGTATAACGCTATAGCAAACTTCCCCCATTCCCTGTTTTCCTTCAATCAAAAAAGTTCTCGGCAAAAAATCTAATAAATTAAAGTTTCATTAGGATCCGTTCGTAAAGAACGTTACAGAAAACTTTCCCCTTTTCATTTTCCCCCAATCAAAAAAGCTCTTGACAAAAAAATCAAAACACATGTGCCAAGTTCCATTGAGATCCG
The DNA here is from genome assembly GCA_947044815.1 of Apomyelois bistriatella. NCBI lineage: Eukaryota > Metazoa > Arthropoda > Insecta > Lepidoptera > Pyralidae > Apomyelois > Apomyelois bistriatella. The sequence goes on from OX345705.1 coordinate 6,493,015, forward strand.
TTCAGACATGCGACCTCCAGCCCGGAACAGACAGACAGACAGACATCCGAACGAAAGCGAAATTGGCCATTCTCGCTCGCTCTGGTCGCTGGGTCAATAAATATATTTTGCTTTTTCTTAGCAAGTGCAAATCAAAGGACGACATTATAAGAATTCATATCGAGTATGCACGCTAATTAATTGATCTAAACATTTTTTCTCTTACAAAATATAATTGAAATTAAAATATGTGGCCGAGAATCAAGATCTATAATGAGAAAAATTTGTATACTAAACAAAGATAAAAAAAATCATAGAGACACCGTAAGATTTTCTAACTTTATTATACTTATGATCATCCAAAAATATATAATGGGGTCCTAAGCAATAAGTACTATATTTTATTGCAAATTAAGTCTACAAAAACAAATACTTATATTAAAATAGGAATATTTATTTATTTTAAGAAGAGAAAAAAAAATTAATCTAAAAATTGGGAGTAATGATCATGTCTTATTTTTCCCACACTTTATGTGAAGCTAAGCGGTTGCAAGAGCAGTCTCTAGAAGCACTGTATATTTTCCTTCAGGATCATAGTGGTTCTTGAATTCTTGGTACTGATCTGGCAGCTTTTCCTTGAGAGCCTCAATGTACTTCTTCAAAATATGCTTCTGTACTTGGTTACATTTGCTGCAGGCCTGCACATATGCCTCTGGCATGTACTCTATGAAACAATAAGGCAAAAAATAAAAGTTAATAATATCCAACTTAACTTATACGTAGTACTATTACTAATTCTTTGCTTATACATTAATCACTACTGGCTGTCATCATTGGCTGAATTCCTTTTTTTCATTTCACAGACTTATACAATACAAAAACATAAGTTCCATAAAAACCTCGCATAATTTTAGCTATATGTGTCCCACTGCTGGGCAAAAGTATCCTTCTAACAATTATTATTAGGCAGATAAAATGCTATCAAATCTGAATTTATAATGTTAGTTTATTTATTTATTTTGGTTTGCTAGATTTTTTTGGTCAGTTGCCTAAGTATTTTATCTTCATCCCAAAGATTGACTATATTGAAAAATATGTATATATATACATATTTTTCATTAAGAGCTATTGTATTGTATTGACAGTTAGATTATGTTTAAACATTGAACCGCCTTTTGGATATTTTGTACAGTAAGCAGTAAGGCTAAATTAAATATATGCTTAAACCCATTTGTTGCTTTTTAGTGGATAAAATGTGTAGTCCTACCGACCGGAAATATCACGGCTAAACAGCTTATACCTTACATAGTAATAAAAACATGACTAGAATCTACAAGCGAAATATTTGAAATCACGTACTAAGGACAAACTAATATAAGTCATAGCTAAATATAGCTAAATGGGATACAAAGGTGATGTATAATAAGCAAGTTCAGATGGGGTAAAGGTTTTACTAGGTAGAGCACGATCAAATGCCATAATTTACGCATGTTAAAGGTATTGTGGTACATAGGTATGTGTGTAATTGTGTATTCTTTTAAATTACTACTTTGTCAATCGCCATAGATGTTAAATAGACAAACAGTCATCATCTAATAAATGAGCAATTTTCTTCGATCGAGCTTGGAAGCCCAGGGTTCGTTAAGACGCGATGTCTTATATTATTTCCTTTACTAATTAGACAGATACGGAGAACAAATAAAGGAACAACAACTCTTATCGTTTCGTAGCAGGATGTGAAAAGGCCAGTGAAAGATAGAAGCACCTGGAAGAGACTCCACCGCCAAGAGCACAGCTCTTTAGATATATAGATAAGTAAGATTCGGCTTAATTATTTGACCAGCCGCCTACCAGCTCTTCTGAGGGGAATGCTGTTTGGACAAACAGTGGCTTTTGGATTTTCTGATAGATACCGCGAATACCACAACCAACAACAGCAAAGGGTTGTTTGACAGATATATGTCAAGAATTTTAATAATTGTGTCATATGTAACTCATCATGTATCTAAACATCTCAAATATTTAACATCACATCAGTGTCTCAATGTCTTCATTGAAAGCCTGATGCTAACCTCGGGCTTCGAAATAAATAGCACAGGGATGGCTAAATGCTAAATGCTACTCGTACGTTAGTACTATTATAATTATAATATTCGATATATATTTATAAACAAGGTTATATACTCTTTGCACATGCAGAAATTACGAACGTTTGAAATGACTGGAATTATCGTCACAGTCGGTGTTGTGGGTGAAACAAGCGTTGAATTTCTTCAGGGCATCCGTATCCTTCACCAGCCCCTCGATATCAAAGTCATCGTGAGACGTTTCGTAGGCGATGGCTAACACCGCCATGGAACAAAGAATGATAGCGGTCTTCATATTGATATATCTGTGAAAAAATTTAAATTCATAATCAGCAAATTATTGAAATCTCGAACCTTAGCTGCGTTTTAATACAGTCTATTTAGTATAAGATTTAATTTCCATACTAGAATGATAGGTGCTCTTGGTGTTGTAGGGGATAGAGTGACCGGTGGGTCTTATGCCTGTTTGCATCTCTCTCATCTTAGCACTTATTCGGTGGCATTCAGCTAGCTGCTTTGGCCGGCCTAGGGTCCGCCTGTTTGCCAATTAGATTGTATAAAATTGATGGTGTCTATGTTTAGTACTCTTACTATATTTGAAGATGGAGATCTAATATCATCAAGAAGGAAAGGTATATATTTCTCTGTAAATATGATACATATATATATTTATTTATACTTATTCAAAGAGATAGATATATTTTTATATGGTTAACCTTTCCTTTATGAGGGTTGCTGTATTTTTTCAAAAGTTTATAAGCTTTCCATCCACAATTTTGAATATTTTTAAAGATTTTTGTAAATTAATTTATATTCGAATATTCATCACTGTGTAGCGAGACACTCGCCACTCATAACAAACCTCAACCTATCGTTTGGCAACGGCTGCGCGCGCAATGAAAAACATCGACGGATCGCGGCATTATTCATTCGTCGGTTCTCTACCACATGACACGCGTCTCTGGTGTCGATATTCTTATATTGTAAACTGTGTTGTAAAATTGTAATATATCTATCTGTATATACTATCCTCTTTTGCTATCAAGTTCCTCTCTATACCTTCTCCGCTTTCTACCTACTACTGCTTCGCCTGCTTCCTACTGCTATACTTAACTACACATCGTGTGCGACTGAATGCCGATCTTGTTAGAAGTTGGTTTAGTGGAAACCCACACGCCACCTTCTACAACTGATTAATATAACTTTTATTTATTTCGTTATTAACTAACTGACCAGAATTTTACCATTTATATAATAATTACTTTTAAAAGAAGTTTTTTTACAAAAGAACTATTAAAGAAATATATCTACAGACCTACTACACCTACAAAATCCTGGACCAACAAGTTTATTATATAATTTATATATATTTGCATTAGATAAAAATATTAAGACTTTTTGCGATAACAGACATTAACTAAATAATGACTGTTGTAGAAATGTCATGTTTTTTTACCATTGATTTTGTGCACATTGGAGAAACCTTGAACTTCACGTATAATTGCTTCGCTTTTTTCATATAACATCGTTTTAAAAACAATTAAAAAATCCTGAACGTGTTTATTAATCTATACATATAGTTACTTAATTCAATACTATTTTAGTTTATTGGTTAGCAAACCTCTATATTTATCGTATAGATTTTGTTATCATAAAATTTGTCGTTTCTAACTTCAGGAGGTATCGAAAAGATTAGATTGATCATCATTTATGTACTTTGTTAATTTTTAAAGGGAAACTTAAAAATAATAAAAATATTACTACTTAGTAAGTACGTAATCTTAAAAGTTATGTAACATTTTAGTTAAGGAAATTTTTCTTCATGGTTCTGAAGTAATTCAACAATCTACGTAATATTATTGTACGAATGCACGCATGTATATGTATTACGGTCAAGGCGTATCTTAATTTCTTGCTAACTTACAAATTAAGCTTTGACATAATACGAGTATTAACATGTTTACGTACCTACCAAATATAGTTTAAGTACTTTAATTTTTTGTAGTATGTGTAAGGTTTTTAACGTATAATAAATTAAATATTTATCGCCATGGAGTATTTTATTATTTCTTTTATACAGATCATACCTATAGATTTTTAATTAATGTTATTTATTCAATAAAACTAGTAAAAATAAAAATTTGAGACCGTCATTTACTAGCAACATGTATCTCTCAATGTTGCAATAATTTATTTTCTTTATTTAAGTAGTAATTCTCTGAATTAATAAACACAGTAAAATAAATATTGATTTTTGTTCTTCTTTAAACAGGTAACCAATTTCTAAATTTTACAAACACTGGGTTAGATAAGGCTAATGTAGTATAGAAGATAGTAATAATAAATCTATGCGTAGGTATAACTATCGCTTCGGGAGTATTTTATATATCTTGAATACCATTAATTTTTTCTTTTTCTATTTAGGTAATTGAGCACATTAAGTTCAATTTCTAGGTCCATACAAAGTACAGAATACTACTTACGAGTACATACTCCTACTCAATATAACGCGCAATATTGTACAGAAACTCGTAATAAATAAATTGTTATCCTAAGTGAGTTTATTTAATTAAATATTTTTGCGTCGAAATAAAACAAATTTAATAAATCTAATGTATTTGTTAATAAGTAATAGCCAATCAACAATTTAGAATTTTCGCACCAGAAATTAACCAGAATACAATTAAATATAAAAGCGAGCAATAAGTTTATTTGATTTGGCATTTTGGAAAACGGCTCTAACGATTTCTATGAAATTTCAAACAGAGATCCTTACATAGTCAAAAAGATAATCTAGCTAGGTTTCATGTTTAGGAAAATTCATTTTACCCATATTTTCACGCAAAAAGATTTTCTGTTGTTACTGACTCGTTGGTCTAGCAGATCACACGTCATCGTTTTGTTTTGATAGTTCCAAGTTCAAGTCCCACCCAAACTGACTTTTTTTCATTTTGAAATATATAAAAAATATTAAGTTAGTATTTTCCCACAAAATATTTTGCATGCTGATATCATACGATACTTAATAGGTATGCAAAGTAAAAGGCAAACTTTTTGAAGAAATCGTTTTATTTTGAAATATTCTGGCAAAATAATTCGGTTCTCCATACTTTCAAGTAAAAGATATTTTGCTGCTTATTATGCATGGATGCAATGATGGCTACTAGTGAAGCTCGGTCGCCCATGTACTATAAAGTAAATAAATTAATACTTACACAAGTAAGTCTTCGCAGTGCTTTTAGATAAAGATACTTGAATGTTACTGAGTCTCTACTTGAATGACATTTTTTCTTTTTCTGCGCCTATATTAATAACTTCTGATACGACATGACAAACATTAAAATAATCAATATATTATGTAGCTATCGAAATTTTTCCATAAACTGACACGATGTTATCACATTTGTTATCTACTGGAGCATATTTATTTTTTGTCATGGCGATCTAAGTAATTTACACCATACCTAAATTAAAATATCAAAATAACTATACTTTGTTACACCTAGGTACACTACGTAACAGCTTATTTAGAACGTTGATACGGAAATAAAATATATTTATCTAAGTAGGTACAATACCTAGACAATTCAAAGATTTGACGCAAATATTTTATCCAATACCAGGGTTATCTTTAGGTCGTTGGTTGTAGTTCAAATCAAATACGTTTTTTTTTTTGTATAAAATGTTTAATAATAAATTATTACTTTATATAATAACTGTGATGTGTGTTAGTTTCATTACTTAATACATATTGGTAATTTCTTCGCTGTGAATAGATTGTTTTATTAGCTTATTTTAATAATCTTTGGGTAGTTTCTTAGTCGCTGCCTTGGAGGAATTTGTCGAATTCAGCCTTATACTTGAGTTCTGGGTCATTTTTCTTGACGAGGGCGTCCCAGGTTTCAGGCAACTTGGTCTGGAAAGCCTTGATGACGGTGCGGATCAGCTCCTTCTGTTTGGGAGAGCATCGGCTACAGGTTGTCCTCACCGCATCAGGGATTGCCTCTGGAAGATAAAGGGTGACATTGTACCTATTATATTATTGTGTTATTAAAACGATTTCCCATATCAATCTGGTTTATTTACTAAATATTTATTTTTCTAAATTAAAAATATTTACACTATTGGTTTTAATACTAAAAGCATTCTATACCAGTCAATCATTATTTGGTCTTTTTATATACTATTACTAGTTGTTGGTCGCAGCTCCGCCCACGTCGGTCTCGGTTATATCGCAAACAAAGTTAGCCTATGTTTGACACCTAATCCTTAACTATATTCATATCAAAATTCATTCAAATCGGTCCAGCGGTTTAGCCGTGAAAGCGTAACAGACAGACTCTCGCATTTATAATATTATTATCGAAGTGTGTAAACAGGCCTACGGCCCACTTAATAGGAACCGGTTACCGTAGCCTACGAGAAGCCTGCTGTTGATTGAATTGGTTCTAAGCTTTTCTTTAATGTAGCTTATCAAAAACCACTTTTTGAAAAAATGTATTTTCGTTACATATTTCCTATTCTTAAAGAATCAGGCTTAGCGGAGAATACTACCCACTAAGTAGCTACTTAGTAATATGAAATATGAGTGCATTAGTATCTTCAAGAAAAAAATATGTAAGTAGTTTAGTATTTTGCCTAAGGATGTAAGTACGATTTAAGTATTTGTTACGTCAAATGAACTTAAAAATATTGAACCTATACTAAGTTTTTGTGATATAGTTAGCGACTAACGAGCAACGAAAGCAAATATAAATGGTCAGTGACGACTACCATATTTCATTTATCACATCTCTGCTAATGTGTAACGTTTCGAAATATAGCGTAAATAAGGATACATTAAAAATCTGTTGTTCTAAATAAACAATACGACTTGGCCATCGCATGAAAACACATTAATATCTCACATATAATACATATTAACTATATTAAATTAGTTTGTTTGGTGCTATTGCCACGTCATACTGTTTATTTAGAACAACAGATTTTAATTGTTGATATGGTCACTATAAGATGTTGTTAGGTTAGCTTATTACGTAATACCCGAAGACAGAACGTCCCTTAAGAAGGGACTGAATAAATTAACCGACTTGGTATTATATGGGTCTCACAACTTTTGACGGTAAAAGAATTAAGCTAGACTTGGTTTTTTACAAGTTTTGTTTTTGATGGCATTTACTTAACAATAAATATTTCTTCTGGCCTTAAGTTACCGCTGTTTTCTTTTTGACATGTTTTAATAACGATATCCAAAACCAGAATTGCACATTATTCCTATCCTATCCAACTAATACATATTATAAATACGCAAGCGATTTTGTTTGTTACGCTTTCGCGCTCTATCTACTGAACCGACTTTCTGAAGTTTGGTATACACATAGCATACTAATGAGAAGGACATAGGGTACCTTTCATCCCGGGAAAAAGCACTGTTCCCGAGGGAATTTTCCCTGTTCACGCGGGCGAAGTCGCGGGCAAAAGCTAGTTATCCATAAAGATTATTTTGAGCTAACGTAGTATATATCATTTTTTCTGAGGTGAAAGTCTTATACTCACTTTTAAAGTCAGTTCCTTCAGCAGTGCAAGGTCCCTCGTCCAAGAAGCACTTTCCATAGTTCTTGAGGAGGCGGATGTTGTCGGCGACTTCTTGAGCGTTGAAGCTGTCATACTGGGAGCTGTAGAAGGCCAGCTCTTCAGGCCGCGCCGCCACTGCCACCACCAAGACGCAAATAATACCGATTGTCTTCATTTTCTGTAAAATAATTGTATTTTTCTTTTAATATTGCTTGTAAAATCAAGGAAACTGAAACTGATTGCTTATCAATAAACCCTTGTTCCATATTATTTATTTAGATAAAGAAATTTGTCTTGAATTGATGATTGAATTAGCCTCAAAGTAAGTTCGAGACTAGTGTTATGGGATACTAACTCAACGATACTATATTTTATAACAAAATATCCACACATCCAAGACCCAGGCCAATCGGAAAAATATATTTTTTCATCTTGACCTGACCAGGGATAGAAACCGGGACCTTCTGAGTAGCGGGCAGGCATGTTAATCCTTACGCCACGGAGGTCGCCTTTGGGTCACTGAGCCATCGCAGTTTGTAAGTATATCTTATTTAGTTAAGTAGTATAATATTAAGGAACCGGTAGTAAAAAGTAATTTTCTTTTTTTTTACTTTTAAATAAAAATTCAGGCTTTGTAATGATTATATCTACACTCTAGTTTCTACTACCCTCTAATATTTCATTGTCATGTCAGCCACAGGCTGCCACTGCTGGACAAAGACGTTCCCAATGAATTCCAGAATGACCAGTTGTAAGAATTATATATACCTAAAGAAGATGGAAATAATGTTACCAGTTTTCATATAAGTAAGTAATTGTCTCAAGTTTTTAATAAAATTTTAAATAATAGACATCTGTTTATCTAGTCAATCACCTTTTGCATATAGATGTCACTTTATTTATATTTATGAACTCATGTAATAAATAATCCCTCTAGTCTAGAATGTATAGATATTCAGATCTTACTCAAAATTTACTGGTAATGCAATACTCATATTATTAATAAGTATACAGGAGCACTTAATTGCTCTTATGTAAGTCAACAACACGATCCATTGTAATATTTACTCTACAGAATAATAAACATTTAAAAATGTCTTCAAGCGATCGTTCACGGTCAACTACTTTTTTATCAAAAATCCGGTTTATAATTACAAAACACAGTCAAAAATAATCTCAATAGATATTTCAGCCAGGAATATTTAAAAATTGAATAAAAAAATAAATAAAAGAGGCCACGAAATTATCCAAAAGCCTGACGAAACAAAAACACAAAGTAATAAAAAAAAGATATAAGAAATAGAGTATAAATAAATAAAATAGAAGACTATTAGACAATGCTCCAAGGATTGAGTCTGTTTTGTGCGATACTAAAATAAAGTCCAAAATAAAGTCAATTATGTGACTGAAGGGACAAGAAAGCAGAAAGTTTATATTGTTAATTAATGTGTCATACAAACTAAAAATTAACAGATCTAATTAAATAATTACGATACTCAAAAAACAACAATAAATATTTTTATCGCCCATAATAATTAGATTTAATGGTGATCAAAACGAGATAACTCACGTTGTAAGTCCGTTCCCGTCTCTGCCAGTACTGTGGATATTGTCTCACCTGGCATTCTTATATACAAACTTAAAGCAGGAAAACGTTCGTCTGATCGTGTATAAATAAATATATCCACATTAGGCCACCCGCCCATCAACCGATGAAGGCAGACGTCGCCGCAGTGGTCCGTAAATGATGACGTCAATTTCGCCTCTTGATTCCTCTTTTTTACTCGTATGGAATTTTTTTAACTATAATATCGTATTAGCTTGTTTTTTATTTTTTATTTGCATGGACTTTGGTATTGGATTTTACGTCTAGGCAGGTATGCTCAATTTAGATCCTTGTTGCTAGGTGTCGCCGTAAACGGACATAATGCAAAGTAATTTTGCCAAAAAATTACAAAAAAGAATCCCAACTGATGAAAAAATTGAGACCACCTTAAAACCTTAACGCTGGTATGCTTTTTTGCAAGTCTATATAAAAAAAATGTTTTTTCGTTAAGTAAATAGGAGGAAGGCAAAGGATTTGTAACACGGCACGACATGATAATGGACATAGATACACCTGACCTGGCAAAGTCCGTCAATATACGCAAACACAATCTCAATAAAATCAATAACGCATACGTGATAATTCAATTGACTACTTTATGCACAGATCTTTGACGCGGTCATCTAGAGACCGATATTATTACTTGAGTGTATTATTAGTATATATTTTACTTCTACATGGTAATTTTATAATATTTCTTCACTTCAGAAATTACTTTTTATTTTATGGTGAAGACTAAGATATGAAGATATCAACTTGTTTCTCAGTTACTTCTTCAGCTTACGCTTCGCAGCCAGGCTGGTTATAAGCCTAACCCCTTACAGGGATAATAGACAGATGTTTGGAATGTTTCACGCAGAGACCTACAGGATCGACCTCAAATGAAAAAAAAAAACTTTTTAAGCCACCTCATAATTTCTATCTTGTTTTTCACAACCTCCCTACAACATGCAATACGAGTATGTTTCTACAGGCAATTAAAAATAAATAAAATGGCCGAGTTCTACTTGAGTTCAATTTCCTATGGTTCTTACCATAAGCTGCTATAAAGAATTAATTAATTACTGTTTTTATACGAAAAAACCCCTTTTGTTGGCTGGGCTGGGGGCCATACCCTGCGGGTTCATGAATTACTTACAATACAGCCCTCTGACAGACATACGGATGGACGGACGTAAGAATGGACACAGAATTTATAATTGTACTAATGTAGTATGGACTTGACTTTGTAATAGGGTCGTGTTTTTATACTTAGTGTACGGAATCCAAAAAAAATATACGCGAGTCAATTGAACGTCATCTTGTTTTATCATAAGAGTATTATTTAATGGAAAAAATGAAAAAAACAAATCGATTAGTTTTCCATAAATTATATTAACACTTTAAATATTTACCAGACGATAAATTGCATAACTGCATGTGACAACAGATAGGTAATTGACATTATAGAGTCAGACAAACCGACCTATGATGCATCAGGGAGCTGGCTGTGAATAAACTCGAGACGGCCTGCAACAGGCCTCGAAATAGCAATAATAGCACTAACTATATAAAATGAAAATATTAGCCAATTTTCATTAAAAGTTTTTATGAAAAATTATACTTATTCTTATTAGATAGATAGCTTTCTACACAATATACATTTTTACACAGAATACAATGTTAGTATATTATTAAACAAGCGCTTTAGAATAAGCTGATTATATTACTAGGGAAATAATGTTGTTACTGTTGTTAGCATTAAGTCCGCTGATTATAAAAGTATATATTTAATAAATAAATGTATGTTATATAAATGCGTTAGTAATTATGTCTATTTGTCTGTCACTTATACTTAACCCAAAAAAAGATGAATTTTATATTTATATAATTTCTTGAAAGAACTTAGACCGCAAACATGAATAGGTATAAATTAAAGCTCAAGAGTTAATTACTATCTAAATAATTGAGTTTCAAAATCGAGCTCTTTAAAGATTAAGACATCGAAGTGGTCAGAGGTTATCCATCGGCTTGCGAGAACAAAGTCAATATTAACTGGGTATATACTTAACATCCTAATTTATATATTACTAGTCAGTGTTTAACCGTTTAACTAGTGAGATATTTTTAACTCAATCATGAGCAAATTAATGGTAAGTGCGGTCATAGATTATTGAAATCCATTAATCTTCTTTTTATTTCTTGACGCATTTTTTTGCTAGCCGTAGATAACACAATTTAAGTACCTGGGCGACCGAACTTCGCTCGTTTTATGCAGAAAATGAATTTTCCTAGACATGGTAACTACGTTTAAAATTTCAAAGAAATCGTTAGGGCCGTTTTCGAATACGCCAGTACAAATAAATTTACTGCTCGTTTAATAGTATAGGATATTAACCATTTTTCACATCCAGATACGAAATTACTTGAGTTATGTAATCAAACGTGTATGTATGTATATGTTACGGGTAACTTGAGAAGTTTGGTCCCTATGTATGAATAGTGATCGGCCTGTATACATAATACAGGCATAGGCATATTATATTAAGCAGTATGTAAAAGTGATTAGGCATGATGATGATAATGATCACTTTTCCCGGTCAGTATGAATAAAGGTAAATGAAATAAAGTGTATGTATGTATGTATGTATGTATGTATGTAAAAACTTTATTGTACAGAAAGCATATTAATTATACAACATAGAACACAACAAAAGGCGCACTTATTCCTAATATCTTCCAGTCGCGATCAAAATCAATCAAACATGATGCACACTAAGGAAATAATAGCTAACCATTAAGTAAGTTATAAGTTTTGTTCTTGGTATAAAGTCAAAATGATAAACTGCCAAAAATTAAACAAATATAAGCTTGTAAAATAAGTAGGTAGGTACTTAAGTTCGTACTAATTTTTTTTTTAATTATTCATTTAAAACCTATTTCAGATCGTCTTGGCTTTAGTGGCCCTGTTTACAATCAGCGCGGCCAAGCCTCAAGGTAATTTAAAAAACATTTAATTTAAATAATGATACGTAAATTTTTGCTTCATATTTTAATGCGTCACGCATCGTACCCAATATGCTATAAATAAATCCTTTGTTAAAATACACACAAATCTCAACAAGTAAGTAATGGAATAAAACAGGTGATTCATTATGATTGCAGCTACTTACGAGAAAAATAGGAAGCAACCTTAAAATAAATCTTTATTTTAATTTGTTATTTTTTTTTATATCTACAACTAAGTTATCCATTGTCTGTGAATCATATCAAATATTATAGTTACTTACAATTTTTAGATTATTTTTTTTTTTCTTTTTTCAGTTAACGTAGTCGATGGTCATCCAGATCCAGGTAATATCCATACTTCCATATCTATACTATCCATACTAATATTATAAATGCGAAAGTCTGTCTGTCTGTCACCTCTTCACGGCTAAACTGCTGGACCGATTGTGATGAAATTTTGTAGGGATGTAGTTAAAGACCTGAGGTCAAACATAGGCTGCTTTTGGGCGCGATATAACCAAGTCCCACGCGGGGCGAAGCCGCGGGGAACAGCTAGTATATATATATATATATATATATATATACTCGTATATATTTAAATTCTTTTTTAAATCAATACTAATCCATACTTACTTACTGTACAATAGACTTGCAGGCCACCCCGGCTTCGCCCGTGGTGCACATACCCTATGTTACTTGGGGATAGTGTGGCTTTGTAACGGTGAAATAATTTTTCAAATCGGTCCAGTAGTTTTAAAGCATATTCTATGCAAACAAACAAACAATCAAAGCTTTTTTCTTTATAATATTAGTAATGAATGAATAAGTTTAATAGTATAGATATAGATAATTTATAAATACGAAAGTTTGTCTGTCTGTCTGTCTGATACGCTTTCTTTTATGGAGGAACCGCTAGACCGATTTGGATGAAATTTGGTATGAATATAGTTTAAAATCGGGGGACAGACAAGGGACAAAGTCTACTTTATGGCGTGATATAACGCGTAGTGTATATTTTCTTTGATATACCCAGTACTACGCGGGCGGAGCTGCGGGCGACAGCTAGTTCATTAATAACTTAAGACTATATCCACTGTCAAATAGCCTTTGGAAATTATAAAATATTAAGCAAGATTTTATGCTTATCCAATTATATAAGTAGGTATATTAAAAATATTATTTTATTTTCCAGTACACGTGGTCGATGGCCAACCAGATGCAGGTAACCCATTGGATTTTAATTAATAAAATAACTTAACAAGTACTTTTCTTAGCGCGGAACTCTTCCACCAAAGTTCCTATCTTATGTGGGCTGTATGCTCAACTAATAACTAAATCGTATAACAAATCAAAATATACATACTAATATTATTAATTCAAAAGTCTGTATGTCTGTCTATTACGCTTTTACGGCTAAATCGCTGGACCAATATTGATGAAATTTGGTATGTATATAATATAAGACCAGGAGTCATACATAGGATACGCGCTGAACTACGAAGCCGCGGGCAATAGCTATTAGTTATGTTATAAAGTATGTTATAAGTCCATGCTTTCGTACCTAATGAATATTATAAAAATGTAATTTTTTTATCTTTAACTAATTATTAAATAATTTGCGCTTTCAGTTTATTATACACTAGCTGTATTTCGTGGTTTCACTCGCCCGTATATGCTATAGCCTATGTTACTCGAGAGATAGTGTAGCATTATAATGATGAAAGAATTATTGAAATGTAGGTAATAATACTAAAAGAATATGTACCACAGTAATCTATGTTTCACAAATACTCCTACTCCATTATAGAAAGCAATTGTCACTTGACTACAGCTTCATAGAACTACTCTAAGGCACTTAAAATGCATAATAAGACTTCAAAATTTTCATTAATTCATTCTAACTTTAATTTAAATCAGTAGTTAATGTTATCCTCTGATTTCCACCATCTTTTAGAATCTTTATTTCTACTTACATATCTACCAATATATTGGTAGATCTATAAGTTTTTAAGGGAGTTGATATCATAATATTGGTATAACAATATTACTCCCTTAAATCGATTGAAATGAAATTCAGTACTGACATAATTTAATAGAGGCTACTTTTGTAGTAATATAACGAATTATCACACAAATAAGGTGGCGGACAACAGCTTGTAACATATAGGGCATTCTTAAGTGAAATTGCAATAATATTAAGGAAGTTACGTTTATTTTACACTAAAACCCTAACTAAAAATTTATTTAAATAGGTAAATTATTCAGGACTTACAAAGCAAAAAATTCGTCATTATATACACTGAATATCTGATAGTGCATGAAATCTGATGAATAGGTTTTTTAATAGCTATCTAAATCTTATTTCTGGGCAAAAGCCATCCCTCCTGTCTTGGTATCCTATCAGATTGCCTAAGACTTATTATCCGAATATCATGATCCATAACAAATTTGCTACAATCCTCAGTTATAATTATGTTCGATTCTCCGTATTAGTTGGAAACATAATTATCATTAGTCATAATACTCTTGTATCATTATATCGGGCGCTAGAATAATAGCATCTTATAATTATTATTTTATTATTATTTATAATTTTTTGTTACAGTTCAAGTCGTCGATGGTGGTAAGTAACTTATTTAATCCTTCGATGCACTATGGTTACAAAGAGACAATAATCCGACCAAAATATTTACATGTAAAATGCTGCCAAGACGAGACCATATGATTCGCATTGTCAAAAAGTTATCATCTCATATTGAGTCAAGCTTCTAACTCTACAAGGCCTTATATAACTTTTTAAAAACTCTACATTCACCTTAGTTGAAATATGTAGCTTTGCCATTTCGCTAGGTACATTCACAAAATAAGGTAAAACATTTATTCACTGTTAATTACTTTTCTATAATCATTGTAGTAACAAAATGGCCAAGTCGCATATTTGGACAATAGGTGTAGAGTTTTTAAACCTAGTTATTAAAACCTTAGCTTGACATGAGATATGCTAATATTTTGACATAGTGCGAGTCAAATATTATCTCGTCAAATCAACAAATATTTTTGGTGAAATTTAACTTATTTTTGTAAGTGCTTGTTGATTAACTATGATACTGTTTTTGTTTTTTCTTTTTTGAGGTGTATTACTTGCACATCAGAGCACTTTTTATAACCCTTTCTCTATCTTTGCTTTTTCTTAGTTACTTTACTATGATAAGTAGGCTTGCAACCAATATTCGGCTACTATATTCAGTATTCGGCCTATCCGGCTGTTTTCATCATATTCGATCGAATACTTAAGTAATATTTTGTAAAAATGAAAGAAATTATCGGTTATTTTGTAATAATAATAGGTAATATACATATTTTAATTTCTATAAATTATTTTTTGTTACAGTTCAGGTCGTCGATGGTGGTAAGTATCTTGTCTTATTTCGACTTAGGACAATTCTAATACCACTGCTTGCTAAAATCGTATTACAGTATTAGGTAGGTAGTTCAATACTAAGATTTGCTATGCCTCTTGTTATATTCTGTGGTATGCTCTAATTATCATGATTCACTCGTTACAAGAAAGAATAATATTTTAACCACATGTATACTTCGTCTATTCCCGGTTGTTAACTTGCATATGTTCACTATAATATGAATATGTATATTTATAATAAATACTTATATTACGTAAGAAATTATGGGAAAGTTTCAGTATACCGAGAACCTTTAGTCTATAGGGTAACATATGTTGGTATTTTTTCAATATGTACTCATTTGTCTTTTTTTTTCAGTACAAGTCGTCAATCATAGTCAAGGTAATATTTTTTTATTACTTTTTTCCACTCTCTCCTGTTTAACCTAATAAATTTAGTATTATAAAGCCAAAGAGTTGGACGAAATAGGTAGTCTACTTGACATTCGTAAATAAGGGTAAAATTATATTACTAGTCTTTGCTCTCTGTCCAGATTTCAGTCTTTTATAATTTACTATAAGCAACTGCGTAAAGTAGTATTTTTTTGAAATTAGTAGTGAATATATATTTCATTTTCAAAGATTTAATGTTTTCATATCATTGCCACGTTAACTACTCTAAATTATATTTAATTTAAAAAAATAAATAATATGTAAACCAAAAAGGGCTACAATAAAACTTGTCCATGCCGTAATGATTAACATGTCTGACCGCTACTCAGTAGGTCCCGGGTTGGATCCCCGGTCAGGTCAAGATGAAAAAATATTTTTTTCAAATTGGCTGGGGGTTTGGATGTTTATCTATACATGTATTTGTTATAAATATAATGTCGTTGAGTTAGTATC
The DNA here is from genome assembly GCA_947044815.1 of Apomyelois bistriatella. Lineage (NCBI taxonomy): Eukaryota > Metazoa > Arthropoda > Insecta > Lepidoptera > Pyralidae > Apomyelois > Apomyelois bistriatella. The sequence goes on from OX345705.1 coordinate 6,509,555, forward strand.
CCATAACACAAGTCTCGAATTTACTTAGCTAACTCAATCTGTGTGATTTGTCCCTATACATACATTTTTATTTATTTATTAATATTTTTAAAAAGAAAAGGCACAGATTATATAATCCAAACAATACTAATCATAGTTCGGTTAAGTATTCAAAACATCTTTTTTTTTCAGATTCAGCGTCTCCTCGTGGAGGTAACAAATAGCTTAGCAAGAATAGCAAGAGGGCATAATAAATATTTTAAAACCTTAAATTTATAACTAATTTATAAATTCCCTAATAAAAAAAATACTACACGTACATTTGGCTATAGTTTTTATTTCTGCTGTAAGTAATGTTTTTCCTCTTAATCCATACCTTTCAAAATCTTATAACTTTATTACTAACTTACATTCGATAAGTATATAAATACATCTTAGGCCGTGTAGTTTCCCAAATGCCCGAAGTCCGCTAAACGGCAAAATTTAAGTAATTTCCCAAAGAGGTAGATATTTATATGATCCGCTGGCGCCTTAGACAACATGGCCTCCGTGCCGGAACGAACGCCGTGTTACTCGAATGCCGCCGCAATAATTGTTAGTGGAATCCACTACCAGTTGTTCAGAAGTACAAACAAATGAATACGCATAGAAACTATAAATTAAAATAATTTCAAATCTGTTTAAAACCTACCTATCTATCTCTACCTACCTATCGCAGGACTACTGGAAGAAAATCCTATAGAAATAAGTAACACCCTTGTACTAAATTTCCTAATTTTAAGTATCCTATGTTTGTATTTGAAGTGTACATAAATTAAATAAATATATTTAACAGCTGTGCGGTAACAAATTAAGATAATAACTTAAACCTACTTTTTTGCTGAATGTACTCATACATGAAATGAACTCTTTTCGAACCAAAAAAACGATCCATGTACCATGGCTTGTTTTTTTGGGCTCTGTTCTACACAAGTTGTTTACTTGGGGATTTCCGCACGTTAAATTTCTGCTTGAAAAAAAATCGTGTTTGTAATGGCAATGAGACATAGTCATGAGTCGTGGTTAGTTCACTTTGTATACAATCGCAAATCTAGGGAACTAAAATAATTGTTATGTCGTCTTCATCAACCTTACGTAGTATTCCTATTTGTTTTTTTACCCGCATAGTAGACTTAATGCTTTACTGAAAAAAATATTTTACCTAACTACTTCGGCTATTTGAAAAATAACCAAAGTTTGACAAGAAACTAATGAAGTTAATTTGATTTAATAAAAGTGATTTACAAAAAAAAAGACAAAAGGTTTGGTTACATATTGCAAAGAGTTATGCGGTCACTTTTTTGTGCTATAGAGTGACCAAAGTTTGGTTGTGTACAAGTAAGTATTTTTTTCAGCGCATTGTCCAGCAGTCAATATTTGTCTTACGCAGAAAACGAATGTGTATTAGTCTACCAGTGATAAGTTTGGTAACACCTCTATTTTCCACTGCCATTGCCTTTATTTTCCGGTTTTTCTTAATCTGATTTGTATATTAACTTCGATATATTTTGTTAGTAGTTAGACTATATTTCGGCCTCTTTTCATAGGTATTCGGCTTCGTTTCTTATACTGTTTGCCTATGTAAAAGTGTATCAAACGACGACGTCTTGCGTAAATTCTTGTAAAATTCATAGAAGGAAAGTTTTACTTTTATAATTGACGCCAAATTTTTATCATCACATTAACATTTACTCAATTTTTTTCATCCATTAAAGAAAAGTTTTAAAATTATTTGCGGTCTTTTACACCTATAAACTCGCAAGTTCGTTGACTGTAGGTTATGAATGTGATTATCCCTAAAAGTGGATATTTAAGTAATTATTTGTTTTACAAATAGTTTAGTGATGATCGTTCACGTTTAATAAACAAAAATATTCTTTAAAAATTTTACTTACTAATGAACTCGGGTCAAATTGGATGGCCATTTTCCGTTTTGATTGGTCAGAGGTTATTCCTTAGATATTACCTAAGCATTGTTGTTAACATTCCAAGGGGTCAAACTCCAAACATTATTAAAGGACAATTGCCCACAACTACTGAACCGCGACCATCACAGCCAGCGCGGTTTCCGGGCGGCGGGAGAGACGCGACCTATTTTAGATATCAATTTAAGGTCAAGGTGAAGATAATTGAACTCTACTTACGGACTGATACATTATTGTATCCGTGGTATACTTTGAGTTTGTTTTTCAAAAAAGTTCCAGTACCAGTGGTACAACCAGTTGAACATAATTTGGAACAAAAGTTGGACCGCGGGTCAAAAGGGAATACTTGGATAAACACTTAAACTAATAAATAAATAAATACTAATATGATTTAATAGAGACTTTGTCTTAACTAAGAACCATCGAAGAGGGCCTGCTAAAATCCAAAAAACTGTAAATTACCTTCAATACTTCTATTTATGGTTTGGTAAAATTACCTTATAAGCCTTGCAATAGATATTTCAACATAAGTTTTCAATCATTAATATATCTTTTGAAAAACTATTTATATCTAATATGTTCTAAGGGTTCTAAAATACACGATCTCAATCATTAGAATACGTAAACATACCGGACATTACACAAACCCAAGTCCGTACTAATATCGTAAATGTGCAATTGTGCATACTTGGATTTTTGCAAATATAATGAATAAACAGTTGTAACATGATAACCAAGGTAAGTTAGTAAGGTATCTACCAACTTGAATGTCGTTGTCATTTAGAGGAATATTAAAGCAATTTTATTTTATACATTTATCAATACGAAATAAAAACGTTGTGTTAGTAATAACCGTATATAATATACAAACACGTCAAATAGACGTAGAGTTCATACAACAGGAGTTTACATTGGATACCTACGCTAATCATATCTATATCAAAATAATGTCGTGGGCTCGTTAAAGAAACTCCAGTCCCGATGACATCACGAACTAAAAGAGTTACAACTGACATTAATTGAATGCGACGAGTGGACCGATCGCAAGCGGAGTCCAATCTAACCTCGCTCGCTGCACGTCTCACACTTTCCAAGTGATAAATATCAACATATTATTTACAAATGGCCGCTGATATCGCAGGTTTCATCTGTGCTGTAGTCTTGGTAAGTTTCAATTCAACTTAAATCAACAATTTTATACGTACTTACATTGCTATATTCAAACGATCTATGTATTTACGTTTTATTGCAGGCGGGTTTAGTAATCGCGTGGATTGCATACTGTATGTTTGTGCGAGAACGTCATAAGTCAGAGTTCTACCAATATGACATAACCGACTTGCAACACCGCGAATGTACGACATCCGAAACTCCGGAGAACAAAGCAGAAGTTAAAGAAGAAAAGTCTGGTATACGAGCTGGTATATTTATACTACCTTCTCGGCACAAACACAAGGAGAATGATTACGAGAAACGGCCTGATTACCCTGAGAGCCCCGCTCCTCGCATGGTTGGGACGGATAAACTAATAGAGATACTCAATGACAGCGTTGACGTACATAATAAAGAAGGTATCTATGAAGTTGATAGTAGCGCGCCGTACCACAGTGAAGTATAATAATAAAACATTGGACATAACAAGTGCACTAATCTACTTATTATCAATGCATGATGAACAAGGGAATATCACCTATTAACTAAATGTTATATAGTTAACTTAACACTACTTGTTTTTTTCTTTATCACTATCACTATCACTACATAGTATAAAACAAAGTCGCTTTCTCTGTCCCTATGTCCCTATGTATGCTTAAATCTTTAAAACTACGCAACGAATTTAGATGCGGTTTTTTTAATAGATGAGTGATTCAAGGGGAAGGTTTTTATGCCCATGCGAAGCTGGGGCGGGTCGCGAGTATCATAATATTTTATTAATTAGATTAACAAGCACGTTAACAAGAACAGCTTAACCAGATTACATTTTTCCCATGTGAATTTCTATCATAATATTATCATACTGATGTAGGTTCAATTAATTACATAAAGTATTGGAATGTTTAATTGTAAATAAACTAAAACTGAATAGACTATGTTACTCAATTTTTCTGAAATAAACAAAATGAAGAATACATGGCACACTAATTATTTTTTATTCACTTTATTATGTATACCTAGAACTTAGTAACCTAGATATAAAAATTCAAACCGTATTAGGTAACATATAAAAAAATGTTATAAGAATGGCAGGGGAAACGCCGTTTTCTTTCTTTCAAATAGTGGATTCTATCAATTAAAAATGAAATATTTTATTCATCCTACTATTCCAGTAGGCTGCGCGTGCGGCAAAATCCATGTAAATATGTATATAACCTATGCATACTTACATATTTTTATTAGTATGGTTTGGTGACTGCAAGATTTTGTAAACGTGGATACGTGAAATTTGCAGACAAAATGATGTTATTGTTTTATACTAATTTTGAAGTCTACTCATTATACTGAACCTCCAGTATCAAGGATAACGGTGTTTACCCTACCACGTTGTATTTCATTTTATGTTATAAATAAATAAAACAATTTAATAAAAGGATTTTTGTTATTATTATAATTTATAACTGACAGCTAGAAAATATTTTAATCTAAACTAAAAATTAATTGAAATTTCGGTTTATGTAAACAAACTAAAACACTTAAAATTAATATTTGTAAATAAAAAATATAAAACATAGTTAGGTAAGTATGTTTAATATATGTGTAATTTAGGTATCGTTTGTATATTATATACTATTATTACTCCTATAGCGCCGACAAACACTATTTTATGTGGTTATATACCTAGTATATACATTTGTATGTACAGTAAAGTTAAATTTGAAAAATTCAAACAATGACAAAGAAAGATTTACATAATCGAAAAATTTCTATTGAATTTTAGTGTACCTATCTGTCATTCACTTTACTCCGTCCTGCTGCTAGCAGCAGCCTTTCTATTTTATGTCAAATTTACTTGATACAATTTTGAGCATACATTTGGTACAAATACTTTATGAACATGCATCTTGATGTTATAATGCTTATGATCGTAAGCATTATAACTTCAATTTCTTGTGTATTCAAAGTTACGAGTATGTACAGTTATCGAACACTAAAGAAGTATACTATTATAGATGTGACTTTAAAAATTATATTGTCTATTAACTTATAAATCCATTTAAATGCATATTAGTTTGCTTCTTGTTACAATGGGCAACACAAAAAAATACTTTATATTATTTGCACATAATAAGTTCAATAATCGATCAATAATATTTTTTTTACTAAACATGTTGTGCAAAACAAGAAAGTCCGAAAAAGTATTTCTAGTTTTCAAGTACTTGTATTAACGGGGAAGGAAAACAAATATTATAAAAAGCGATTCATGTGATGTGGTTGAAATTGTATCTTTTTTCTCTATTCGAAAGGCAAATAAAAAGTCCTTATTGTTTGCCGTGTTATTCATTAGTACGAAAGAGTGAGATGGAAATAAAACCTGTTTCCGACTGTACATATATGTTATGTAGGTGGTTAAAATCGGACTATTGCGTAAGACCCTTGACCCCGTCTGCCATTTTGTCAATTACGCTCTTCTCTGTAGGCTTGAACACATGGACCACGGCGTCTCCAGCGTTACTGAGGGTCTTCACAACTTCTCCCCAAGCACTTTTCATAGATTCCATTACATCACGCTTTTCCCTCAGGTTTCTCTCTTCAGGGAAAGCCGATACCAATACGAGGAGCTGAAAAAATATAACAGAGTAACTGTTCAATTCTTGACTTCTGATGCCAGGAGAAAAGTATGGGAAAAATATTCCTCCTGCATTATACCAACCGCCGATATGTATGATTTTAGGATTCCGTAAATAAACGTGACAGAATCCAAACCCACAGAAGAAACCTCTTATGGGATCTCTCGTTAGGTTGTCCATCAGTCACATCTATTTTCTCCAAACCTGCTATCAGATTAATTAAAATTTGGCCCAGCCCAGTTTGAGCGTGAAGAGGTAAGTAACAAACATTCTCACAAACGTTCGCCTTTTAGTGGGATAACTGAAAATGTTGGTCGGCTAAGTCAAATAAATTGTGCATTTTTTCTACGTTTTTAAGTTACTTGCTTGTTGATATAGAAGTTTTCAAAGACAATAGATCATATGGCAAAAAAATAAACTGGTTTTAACCAGGTTTTCGATCCCTGGTATACGCTAATTGCCTTTTTAGGGTTCCGTACCTCAAAAGGAAAAAACGGAACCCTTATAGGATCACTCGCGTGTCTGTCCGTCTGTCCGTCCATCTGTCACAGCCGATTACTCTGAAACCACTGGACCAATTGAGATGAAATTTGGTACAAATATGTAAGTTAAAGACCCAAAGGTGCATGTGTATTATGAATTTGGGGGTCACTTTTGGAGGGTAAATCATAACAGTAAAAAAAAAGATTCGCTAACCATATCGTGTGACATATCAAATGAAAGAGCTCGTTATGAGGATCTCAAATATATTTTTGTTATTATTGTAATATAAATAGTTTTCATTTTATTCAGGAAAGAAGAGGAAAATTGACCATTCCCCCCCCCCCCCACACCCCTGATCTCCAAAACAACTGAGCCTAAAATTTTGAAAAAATTACGGAATATAGGTCATTGCCTGTAGATAACAGGAAAACCTACAAGAACTCTGTCAATTGACAATTAAGTGGTGAATTTAATATAAAACGTTTTAGTTCACTAAAACACCACTAGATGGCGATAGTAGTAGTTAGTTGAAATACCACAATTGAATTTAAAAACTGACATTGGCATTGTACGGAACCCTCTCCACGCGAGTTCAACTCGCACTTGAACGGTTTTTTACAAAACCCTGTCGCGGGTTCGCTAAAAGAAATTTATTTTGAAATATACCTTGTAGTCTTGTACCAATAGTACCTTCGGTACAGTGGTCCTGAAGTTTTCTCTCCACATTAAAATTAGCGCTATATTTTATTATTAAACTATATAAACAGACAGAGAATTTGTCTTTATATATATGTCTAAAGAAGATGTAATATTATCATCTTGAAGATATCATATTGGACGCTCAAGGTGACTAACAATCTTTACGATAAGTTCCCCATGTACATTAACTTACTTGATTACTACAACGCGAAAATCAGCAAGTTAACAAGCACGCAAGCGTTCACTGGCGGGCGCGTGACACGTTGGGTTCTTATGGGAGGGATAAAACCGTTGTTGACCAAGAATCTAAACATTTAAGTTAATACCAATATCGTCTTTACAGTTTTCTAAAAGGATATCTAAATTTTTTTAATAAACGGACTTCAAATATTGCTAAAATGACAGTAAATACAATTTTGGATATTAAATCTTTATTTGAAATCTAGGCAGAGCTTATAGTCGGCTGCATTTAACGAGAGAGCACTTTTTTATAGAGACGGTACACAAATATGAATCTAATAAGATTTATTTAATAACTAATACCATAAATTTAGAATACGGCAGCTTGGGTAGAGCCATGGAGACGCCATAGATTTAATAAAAGTCATTATAAATCTATAGGCAGAGCGACCGCGATTTTGTAATTCTATAGCTTATACCAATAGTAATAATCAATACATTATATTATGAAATAATATTGAATAAATATATACTTAGGAAGATGCCTATGCCAATAACAGGCATCTTTTAGCTCATGGTAAAGTAAAAGTATCAATGGGAGTGGGCAGCATTGTTTTGCTGTATCTTCAGCTCTTTAACCAAACACCTTCCTTCAAGTTACCTAATCGCAGAAAACCATATATACAATTATAGAAACAGGGTTTATATTAGAAGATCAATATTTAGACTGAAACTTAAATAGGACTGATAATAACTACGAATTTTAATAAACATACACGTAAGTAATGTATACTTACAATGCAAACAATAATCGCCAGCCGAAAATCCATGATCTTTTGAACTTTTGGGAGTTAAAAATTGATAAATCTCGAACAATGACTGTTGTCTCAACGAATCCCAGACTCCTACTGGGCACAAAGGATCAACAGGAACTCTAAATTCGCTTTGACACGCACGTGTGTCATAGTAATCAAGCGAGCAGACAAAATAATGCAGGACAAAAGACTTGGCATCATTCGAGGGTTGTACCCCAGTTCACTTACGGTTAGTCAACCAGCTCTTAGAAATACCTTTTTGACGTATTTACGTATTTTTTTAAATGATAGATGAGAATGAATTGAAACATTAGTTACTTTTCTCTAAATGAAACATGTTATACTTACTTAATAAATTGTAATGATAGCAAGAAAGATGTGATAAGTTTACTTTTTAATGTAAGCTTTGTTCGCAAAATATTGTATATTTTGTAAATACATAATTAACACCATGTAAACAACATAACAAAAAAAAGAAGTTGCACTTATCTTCATTTTTTCAGTCAACCGGCGAATGACATAGAGGACAGTTGTTAAACAGAAATTATATTTTATATTGACATAATATTTTAAGAACAATAATTGTGCCAGCACTATTTTATTGATTGGCTACGCCTGGTAGTACGCCACAACTAATCAGACTAGGTAGGTGTGACGAATCAGCGAATTTTAATGCATCCATGATTTTGTGATTGTAGATCACGACTCGATATTATCTAAATTAAATTTTGACGTTCAGTGCCAATTTAGAAAACATGCCCATTCCAATTCTTGCCATCCTCCTTTGTTACTCCAAAACTCGGTTTTGATTAAAACAGCCTATCAAATACTTTTGAAGCTAGGAAGTTGTGAAAATGATATAAGTACAAAGAAACTGTTGTTGCATGCTGAAAGATAAAAACTATTTTTATTTTTTTATTTAAGTAGTTATAATAATTTTAGTATGAAACTAGTATAGCTTCACTGCTTCAGCCGCGTGGTTTGCGGCTGAAGAATAGACTATACTTTCCCTTCCCATGGCGTGGGTGTCATTAGATAAGAGGTAACCAAGGGAATAACAAAATAATCGATGCAACGTCGATGCCTAATTATCATATTTTGCTGGAAGTATATTTAAAACCTACCTTTAAGTCTACAAATGGTCACCCTACAGCGTGAATTGGATAAACATCAGACACCGGAGGTGATGAGTGGCTATAGCAAATCAGACCGTATTATTAAAGATTCTGAGAATGAGAACCCATATCGGTGACATTACATATAGCACTGAAATTCTATCCTGTTAAAGAGAACTTGCAACTACGTTGTGTCAGCTGTTAATGCACATTAATAGTAGGTATCAACTTATAATCATCATCATCATTAGAGTGGAATATTTTCCCCAAAAATAATAAATGTGATCAACCATTTGTTTAAATCAGAAAAAACCCTGACATAGTTCCTTGAACGACCATCAAATGGCAGACGGGACCAACAACGGCTTGACGTACTTTCCGAAGCACGGATTCATCTTTATTATCAGACAATCAAGTGATTCACGCCTGCAATGTCTTAACCAAACTGGTAACAACTATACAAAGTATGCTGAAAATGAAACTCATAATCCTGGATCTATTGGCAAAAGCTTAGCAGTCGGCATCAACTTTACATGTTTCATTTAGAGATAAGTAAGTAAAAATTTTTCCAATTAATTTTCAAATGAATAAAATACTACATAATATTTCAATAATAAACTACCAACTGTTCCCTGCGGTTTCACGATATTTTTTATAAATACAGACGCTTTAGCGACTGCGTTAGTGATTTTGTATGACAAACCTGTACTGACGAATAGTAAAATAAGGCAACTAAGAAATGCCATACAACATCCTAACGCAGTTGCTAGCGTCTGCGTTTTTAAAATATCATATTACTATGGTGCATAGTTCTAAATTTATAAGCGATCAAACAAACAAACTCTTCAGCTGCAGCTTCTATGTATACCAAAGAACTTAATCAGTCAAGATAATCAGAGAAATGACAAACAGAAACCGGAGTGATCCAATAAGGGTTCCATTTTGTCATTATATAAGTATATAATGACAAAATGGAACCCTTATTGGATTATGGACCATCCATAAGTATGGATGGTACCCCTTGTTTGATGTGATCTGAGGATAAGTGGAATAGGTCACTAGTCTTAGGGCCTTGTCATCCCTTAGGGCCTAAGGAATGATATGGTATATGGTTTGAGAGAGGCTTATATCCAGTATTAGGTTTTACATATATACGAGACTATGATAATGATAAAAATATTGATTGATGGGTTCATATAACCGCAATGCGTACTGCAGCGTATATCAATGCAGGAGTATGCAGTGAACTTACAGAGGACAGATGATAAATCAAAGACCGCATTTTCAATCATAATGTCTAAACAATTTCGATTGGGCTTTTTGTAGTACGGCTCGTCATTTCCATAAACCAAATTAGTGGATTTTTTAAAATATAAGCTATATCATCAAAGCTCTGCTTGGCAGATTCGTAGAACCTTCTCATAGTGGGACTGACTACAGTCGGAGTTAAAACCATTGGTAGTTCACGTTGAAATGATTTTTGCACTAGCCACCCTGATTGCAGGAGCAAAATCTGAAAATTATATATTTATATAAATATATCCGGACAAATCACACAGATTGAGCTACCTCTAAGTAAGTTCGAGACTTATGTTATGGGATACTAAGTCAAGAATGCTATATTTTATGATTAATAAATACACTTATAGATAAACATCTAAGACCGTCAAACTGAAAAAGATCATTTTTCATTTTGACCTGATCGGGGATCGAACCCGGATCCACGGCGTGACAGCCTTGTAGCATAATAACCACTAGGCCCCAGAGATCGTATTAAATTGTTTCTTCTTTTTTATACAATTTCTTACCCTGATAAATAATGAGAAATCATCATCATCATATCGTGTGGGTTACAGGGCCAATTGATCATGTACATCCTGGTGCCAGAATGATAATTGGATCTAGCTGACGAACAAACAGTACTTACTACCAATCCACCCCACTGGATGTCAATATCATACAAAACATCCATGACCGACTTGTTCTTAATTATAACAATCTTTAAATATGAATTGTGTAATTTGTTACCATAAATATTACATAATCCATTTCTTTAAATAAAATTGATTTTTTAAATAATAAAACGTTTATTTGTTCGATATGAAACTACAATACAAAATGAAACTATAAAGACAAGTAAGCAACAAAAATTAATTTTCTGCGTCGTTGATTGTGGTTAGAAATTAAATTAAAGATAATAAGTAGTGCTTTATTTCTTTCCTTGCATAACGTGGTACATGTGGGTTGTTTTTTGTCATCATCTTTCAAAATTATCTTTATAGATTTGTAACGGGGGCTTTTGTAGCCAGCGAGATGGTTCACCTTCGCCTCTCCGGGAGACTTGGGTTCTTACCTTAAAAAAACATTGTGTGCTCCTATGGACACAGAATAGATGGACACAGAATAGATAAGTCGGTCAGGGTCGGCCTCCGAAACAAACAGCGACAAAATCACTTGATAATATAATAATGTGTCACTACAATATAAGTAGGCAAGTATCACTACAAAACTTACAAGCGAATACAATATTATGTTACTTACGTAAGTAATTTCTTTTGGGTACACGTTGAACTCTTTTTGTCCACTTTTTTAAGCATCCGTATAGTATGGATTACAACGGATGTTATTTACATTATACTACCCGTAGGTCCGGCCGTCTCTCTGTCTGTCAAGTCAACGTGCTGTCTCTCGTGAACTATAATAGATAGAAACTCGATTTTTTTTCATATTATGTGGTTTATGAGAACAAATATAAAAAGAAACGTAAGTATTTTAATGTACTTAATATTAAGCCATACGACAACCGGTAAAACGCTGAGTTGTTTCGAATTTTTTCAACAGTGTGGCAAAATTTGCTTACAAATTATGTTCCAGACACTCAAAAAACGTTTTGAGTTTCATTGTTTGTATGCACATAGGAAGTATCGCATCCGTTATTGTCTTTTACGGATGTAGAAGCAATAAAGATAAATTATTTTAGGCTATTACACGTGCTAATGAGTTTCCATTGCCGAAATTAAAACAATTCATCTAATTATAGCACTGTGAAAAGTATATAAACTTCATGGCCATCAAGAAATGCACACTTCAGAATTTCTTCTGTTATTCTTCATTCATAGCGTTTCTTTCTTTAAGTTGAAGGGTAAATATTTTTTGTGTTATACTTGTAATATCTAATTTTATTTAGAATTTATTAAGAATTTACTGCACCAAAACCGGCAACAAAACAGAACTGTGCTTGACAATTCTTTTTGTATGTATTTCACTATAAATATATCAAAAAGTATATTGTATTGATATAAAAATTCCAGCTCTTTATTTCTCTCTTTTCATGGAGGCCTAACATCAAGACATCGATGATTAAGCGGGCCCTGGGTTCTGAATCCAAAACATGGTTTGAGACGCAACAATGATGATGATTTCAATTAACTTTGAAAGAATAGCAAAATATGTCATCACGCCTAGTCTTTCAATGTGCCTAGTCTCAGTAAAGTTCTGTAGCGCCTTGTGTAATGTACGTGTGAATACGTATATAACCTTTATCAGCTGATATTATTATGATAGGGGATTTTAAAATTTACTAAGATAAAGCTTGTCAAAAAAGATTAGCCCACGGTTTCTCCTGCGCTATGTTTTTAAACATTATAAGATATATATCGCAACAGAATTCGATAAAAAAAAATATGTGCAAATAAAAAAGTACTCAGTCAAATAAATTAAGTTTAGTATATTTCGCATTAAACATATTTATAGTATCTATCCTCCTATATTCTTATAGTAAAAAATCCTTTAATGTTTAACTATAGGTACTTCTTTTTTCTAGATGAAACTCATTGCGGGTATCGCCCTTCTGTGCCTGGTGGGTCTGATTGCCACAGAACCAGTTCCCCGCAGACTGAAACGTGGAGCTGATGATGAAGCAACAACCGCCGAACCTACTTCTTCCGGGGACTCCAACTCTCAAAACATCCTAGTATCATTGCAGCAGCTCTTTAGTTCGAACGAGTGGATCAAAGACCCTACCAATTGGGTCAATGTGATCCCTACGCTTTTAGACAAAAACAAGAAAACTTTATCCTAAACGAGCACGCTATTCAGACTGGTGCTTTAAATATTGATCAAATATATATATTGTAGGAAATGTTAAATAAAAACATAAATTAAACCTATTTCTTGATAACAATGTTATTATTCTTTATTTGGACACCTTATAAAACATAATTTGGTTAGTTTTTGTGCAAACTTGCATAAAACTGACTTCTATTCGTCTATGAAGCAGGGGTGATCATTGTCGTCTAGATAACTTAGCATTTGTGTTGGCGTTTAAGGCACTTGCTAACACTACAAAATTCTTTTAATAACTATTTTTTATCAAGCGTTTCTTAATACGATTTTTTTTAATCAGTGTTATAAGACTGTTATAGCGGCTTGATAAATTTTTCTTAATACGACTGTTAAGGTTTAGTCTTTCAGAAAAGTCGAGGGGCATTGGGATTTTGCTCTATGATTATTTTGTAAAACAGCCCTATCTGAATGTTCAAGATATTTTTTATACTTTTAAATAGGCAAACATGCGTACGACCCACCTAAAGGGGAGCGGTTACCTTAGCCAATGAGACGCCTGGAATACTAGGATTCTTTTCACGCTCTGCTTGCTGTTATAGTCACTTGGAAAAACCATACTGCATACTCATAATTTTATCTAAATGATACCAGTCTGTAAATATAAATAAAAATAAATTGTTTTCCAGAGAGTAAAAGTACCTAAAATGGGAATAATTATTCTGAGTCAAACATGTAACACAAGGACAGAGATAAACAGACATTTTCCATTTCCCTTTAGGTATGATTTTCTTCACAGAGATAATACTAATTAGTACATGTTTCTACGGAGAAACTTTTTTATAGAGCGCGCCTTCGATCCAAAAACAACTGTATTCTTAACAGGAGCAAAATCATATTATCATTATATCATCATCATATAGTCATATCGGGCATTAAATTTGAATCTAGAATATTTATCTATGGCCTGTTAAAAATTTAAAGATCTGAGACCAAAATTTACATTTGACATCAAATTGACTCAAAACATACATTTTATGAGTATTATAACTCTTTAGAAGTGTGAATAGCGTGAAAATATTATGCGGTTAGTATATTGTAAAGTTTTTATAAACGTAACTATTAAAATAAAAGTATGCGTATTTGTAAAAATATCGAAAGAAGCTAAATCAGTATTAATATAATACAAAAAAAGATACCTTTATTTGGATAAAACTCAATCCGAGGTACATTAACGTATATACTTCTACCTGAGTCAAACTTGGATAGGTATGCACTTTTTTCTCTAGGCTTGAGAAATGTTGTTCTTACTCTATGGAACTCACTTATATTAATATATTGTTTCTCGGTAATTTCAGTATTTCAGTTTTATCTAGCATTTTCAGGAAGACTACACCTAGAAGTAACTGAACTTCAAGCTAACTGGAAAAAAATCTGGAAAATATGTATCTATGGGTGAAATTGTATTTTCTGTTGTTTTGCTCTATTGTCAATGCTGAATATTTTGAAACTGATAGTGGAATCCACGACGTGAATTCTCATGACTGGCACCCAGTCTTCAGCCCTCATGAAAGTCGAGGGAAACCATTGAAGAAGGAGAAAAATGATGACAAATTTTACATAAGTGGATATCCCGGTAATCCCTATGCACCGGCTGTATACGCCACAGGACTATATACATTCCCATTTTATGCTTACGAAGATTTAAAACCAACATATCATCCTGTATACGATTTTCATGAATCATATTATCCATTCATTAAAAAGGAAAATAAAGACCAACCTGACCTACCGTATTATAAAAATTAAAGTCATGAATAAACATAGAAGAACGCGGTCTCTGGCAATTTTATTTTATCTATGTGAATAACCCATTGTTTCTATTTGTGAGTTAATTAATTTTATAATAATTTTGTATACAATGCTGGCTCCAATGCGTCTTAGTTATGAATCTGAGCTATAAGTGATTACGTATTTATAAGTGAATTATAAATAGTGAAAGAATAAGAAATTTAAAGTGAATAATTTAAAATCGAAATCCAAATTAAATTTGAATTTCATGGGGCTCCTTTTTATTTAAACCCACAGCTATAGATTCACCTAATATTACTTACATTAAACATTTACAATAGTAAAAAAAATATTGTGTATTTCTAAATATTGGCCTTATATATATGTTTTTTTTTAAATTTTTAGGTGAGGGAATTACAAAAAATTGTAAGTACTCATCCATAATTAGGTTGTTCCAGCTGCACTTTTCGTGTAGGTAAGTCGTAGCAATCTGAGCACATCTTTGGGAATTCAATATGGTTATCAATTTTTGTTCTGTAGACAACCGTTTCTTTCAGTAGGTAGGTACGCGATAAAAATAAAGTTTAGAATGTAGAGAAAATGTATGAGGTAGAATCATATAGTATATAAGTATATTATGTATAGTAGAATAATATAAGTTCATAGCAGTAATATTGTTTGATAATCCACCCCATTTATTTCCAATTTCAAGATATCCCTGGTTTTTTTTCACTTGATAATTAAAATGATTTCATGCTTTAAATGGCATTATGTTAAGCCGTTGGTCCCTGTTGCCATCTAAGAGGCCGAGAGTTGGTTTTGAGAATTCTGACCCCCCTGAGGTAAGAGTTTGGGGTATTCAGTGTCGATTAGCCTTTCAACACGATACAAACGAATATGGGTACCTACCTAATACTAATAGGTATATTACATTCCTAGCAGAGTTAACAACTAAGCTAATTAAAAAGTTGTATGGAATATTTTCAATAGATCTACGTCATTGGTTCGACGTCATCCATTGAATGTATTTTAATATCATATTTATTCAATTCGCATAATTGCTACCATTAACATGTTAAACAAATAGGCCAGTGAGCAGAACCTATAATAAAATATTGGCAAAAATAATATTGTCTAGGACATGTCAATCGAAAAGCACACAGCTTACATCACTCATTTCAAAGAATCTCACTTTTTTTTTAAATATCCTCAAAAATCATACATTGAATTCTCAAACTGGCAAAAAAATTATCATGATTTTATTTATAAGAAAATACAAAAAGATACCCTTTGTATAATAGATAGATTATAGATGGACTAACTAAAATGCATTATCTAGTCTAGGTCGAAAACAGTACCTACCATTTGATAATTTAAAATAATCTATTAAAACAATTCAGAATTACAACATAATTTAGGAGCTGAATCTTACGAGATCGCAACAAGCACGGTAAGCCGGCCCCATCTTGGATTGGTCGCCACCAGTGGCACTTTATCAATCAGTTATCGCTAGATTGTAATTGTTGAGTCAATGCTTTGAAGTTGATAAATCTAATAGTGTATCCCATTAAGACACCTGGATTATGATCCTTTTGGTCTGGTTGCTGTAAGAAGAATTATGGAAGTCAGACGGCTGTTGTTATAACCAGTATTACTTAAGCAAGCACAATTTTAAAGCATTAGGTACCTAAAAATGCAACTAGGAAAGAACATAGTGGTGAGAGCGAAATCTACTTGTATAAGATAGAAAATATAATATTGATTGTTAATCCATATTATTTTTGCTTATATATAGAGGTATATATATATATATATACTAGCGACCCGCCCCGGCTTCGCATGGGCATAAAAACCTTCCTCTTGAATAACTATCTATTAAAAAAACCGCATCAGAATCCGTTGCGTAGTTTTAAAGATTTAAGCATACACAAGGTCCTAGAGACAGAGAAAGCGACTTTGTTTTATACTATGTAGTGATAGTGATAGTGATATATATATCACTATCACTACATAGTCTATATATATATCTTTTTTTCTTTCTTCTTCTTTCAAAAATCAATGCTGTTTGTTGGTATCGCTAATACTTGAGCATGGCTGAACTGATTTAGTTAATTTTAGTTTTGAAATAATTGTGAAAGTTCAGGGAAGGTTAAAACGGTGAGAAAAGTGCGTTCGTACTACGGAGCTCGCCTGGTCAGCTAGTAAAGAAATATTTTAATAGAGGTATTTAATGAAAGCTTTTTAAAGGATATTTAAAAACAAACTATATATATAAATGTTGAGCACCACAGATTAACGACTTGACAACTATTCTAGAAATAAATATAGCATATAATTGTCCACCGGTATGATCCATACGAGTGCAACAAGTATAAAAGATGTAAAGAATGTGAATTGATACCAGTAACATATCGTCACTATAACAAAAATCAACCAAGATGGCTTCAGTTAAGGTAGGTAATTTTATTTTATTTAAGAATACAAACTTTAGGCAATATCGTGCCTGAAAACCATAGAATTTGGAATCGCGCGCGGCTTGAAGCATTTTTTTTTTATCTATGCCGAAAACATAAAACCATAGGTGTTAGCTTTTTTTTAGTTTTAAAAGATTGTTCTTTTGAGAGAAGAATTACGGATATATAAATACTGTTAATATGATATGTAATGATTAATTAAAACTAAGGTCTTCGACCAGTGTGTGTGTACCAGTGATGACATATGGGTCCTAAACGTGGTCCCTAACTATGGGCCTCATAAGAAAGCTCAAGGTCGCCCAAAGAGCTATGGAGAGGTCTGTGCTCGGTGTTTCCCTTCGAGACCGCATCAGAAATGATGTGATCCGTAGGAGAACAAAGGTTGCCAACATAGCCCCGTGGATTAGCTCTTTGAAGTGGCAGTGGGCAGGGCACATAGCGCGACGAACCGATGGCCGATGGGGCAGAAAGGTTCTCAAATGGCAACCACGCACCGGCACGGCAAGCGCAGCGTCGGACATCCACCGACCATATGGTCAGATGACCTAAAGAAGGTCACAAGCAGACGCTGGATGCAGGCCGCTTCCAACCGGTCGTTCTAAAAATCTTTGGGGGAGGCCTATATCCAGCAGTGGACAGCCTACGGCTGAAATAATGATGATGATGAATTAGGTACATAAGTACTTCGGTTTTATCTATTTTTGTATGAAACATATACTCGACAATACCCTATCATTTTCCTAGTTCATGAATACTAAAATTTGTCTTTTTTTTCAGTTTTTGGTAATTTTAATGCTGGCTTTAGTAGCTACTACTTTGGCCCAAAGAGGAGGATTCGGCGGTAACCAAGGAGGTCGTGGGCAGGGCGGCTTCGGAAGTCAAGGTGGAAACCAAGGAGGCCGTGGGCAAGGCGGCTTCGGAAATGAAGGTGGAAACCAAGGTCGTGGGCAAGGCGGCTTCGGAAGTCAAGGTGGAAACCAAGGAGGTGGTTTGGGAGGAAACCAAGGAGGTTTCGGGGGAAGCCAAGGCGGTTCTGGGGGACACCAAGGAGGATTTGGAGGAAACCAGGGAGGCCGAGGTGGCGGTTTTGGTGGAAACCAGGGAGGTTTCGGACGACAAGGCTAGTTTCACCCTGGACTGGACCGATTCATATTTGACAATGCTTCCGGTTTTATTGTGCTAAAATTATGAAGAATTAATAAATTTTATTGATTTGGTACCTATATGATTTTTTATATATGATTTTCAATTAATTAGATATAAAGTTTCTCAGTTGCCGTTGGTCCCGGCTATTATCGCTAGATGGCAGTCGTTAGGGTATGTCAGATGCCTTTAGGCAGCCTGAAAAATTTGACAGTTTAGGCTACTCACACACCCGGATCATTTCCCAATGGTCTGATTTCCCCGTAAAAAACAGGTTAAGGAGGTCAAACGGCAGTCGCTCTAATGTAATAACCAATATTGCCGAATCAGGATCATGAAGCTGAAGCTATGCTGAAAATTCAACTAAGAAACACGCTTGTATGAAGAAGAAAACTAAGATTTTCAATGACAACTCAGAGCTTCGATTTTATCAAAAGAGTAGAGCCATTCTCTACTTACAAGTTTTATCTTCGTATATACAGGCTTTTACAGTCAGCTTAAAATAGGTATAGCTACTATCGTTTTTATAAAATAGGTAACGATTACGATAGGCTTATTTTTTTATTACGCTTGACTTCTAACGTTCTTACTTAATCGTATAAAAATACAGACATTGTAGACTGAAAATTATCAAGACATAATCCATCAAATGTTGAAGCTTCACTAATCAGTACTTACTGGAAAGCGAAGTAAAATTTCCCAAAATACTAGAATTACCTTGTATTTCTTAGTTTATTGCTAAAGCTTTACTTCTCTTAGAACTTACATAGAAGTACACTTTCTTAAGTCTATCGCAAAGAAAATTACATTGAAAGTAGAGTCAGCTTTTCTCAAATGATATTCTTTTATTACTGGTAATAGTAATGAACTCCGATATCACGGTTTTTCACAAGATAAAGGGACATATTATTCTTATTATACACATACATAGGTATATAGATGTAATTAAAACACGTACAAATAGGAACTAGCTGTAGCCCGTGGCTCCGCCCGCGTGGTACTCGGTTGAATCAAAACGTAACCTACGGTTGACCGCCGGTCTTTAACTATATCCATACCAAATTTGGTCCAGCGGCTTAGTCGTTAACACAATAACCGACGAACATACTAACTTTTGTATTTATGACATAGTATATAACAAAGTCGCTTTCTTTGTCCCTATGTCCGTTTGTATGCTTATATCTTTAGAACTACGCAACGGATTTTGATGCAGTTTTTTTAATAGATAGAGTGATTCAAGAGGAAGGTTTTATGCCCATGCGTAGCAGGGGCGGGTCGCTAGTTTATAATATAAATAAAAAGTATGAATAATAATGGGTTAGGTAATTTATATATAAATATATAGATATATCTATCGCCGACTAACTATCTATGGAAGTGGTTCGTCCGCTTTAATTAAATTCAATACATTACCATAGGCCAACGACCCCCTATGAGAAATCATTCACGCACAGTACATTGACCCTGAAGATATATTTTCACGCCCTTTACAACCTTATTATTGAGAGCTGCTTCGTTCATGCAGAATTCAATAAACTATGGTGCATACGCGAGATCTCATTAAATTAAATAACCAGTACCGCCATATCAGGACCATGATTAATATCGTACGCTGGACTCTGAAGCGTAAGCTAAAGCAAACGGGAAGCACGCTCGGACGAAGAAGACATACGTAAGACTCATTAAATGAAATAAAATTATTAATATAGTAATTACACAGATTTAAGAAATTGGCCTGGCGTGCGATTTCAAATTCTTTGGATTAAATTAATTAAAATCCAAAACAAGAACGTCAATATGCTGCTATAATCGCATGTGTGGTGTGGCACGGGCCGTATGCTCGACTACCAACGAATCATAAAAAAAGAAAGTTATTAGGTAATTTCTACTACTAAAACCGCTTTATTTGGGTTTACAATTAATTTGAGATGTGATATACCTATATATAGTTCCCTCAGAGTAAGAAAACAAAGTAAATAAATTAATTGTGATTCCCGGCTTAAAATTATTTTGTTCATTTCTTCTATCATCACAGGTTTCCTTATATTATATTGCAAACATTAAGACATAACTTTGCCGTAAAAGATAGAAAGACTATTCTGAGAGTAGTGAATACATACTTACATGCTGATGACGAGCAGCAGCGTTGAACGCGGAAAAGTTACTCAAATGCTGTGATAAACACTCCCTCGTTTTTAAAGTATCGCATAATTTCTCTATATCCATATGATCTATAGGGAAAATAAGGAAGGAAGATCAGAGTACAGTAGTGGATTTTTGTGGCTATTTTATAATTTACCTAAGTGGCATTTGTTGCAAAGCTTCTGCCTCTTTATGCAGAATGGCAAACAGTCATTTTTAGTTACCTACATAATAGGTATTTTTTTAACCTTGACGATTCCTTATCTGAGGCTTGAACGTACATGTTTATAATCTGCTATACGGGGAATGATACACTAATTAAATAATAATAGAGAAGTCGCGATAGGACGATAAATATGACGAGTTCGTGTTGTATTATGTTGACCGGCAGTCTGTCAAAGGCGCTCAAACTGGACCAATATTCTTATGAAGCTGTTGGTGTTTTTTACCAGACAACAAGATAAAAGATGTTTTATATATTTAATATATAATATATTTGCAGTAGTTTGCATGAACAAATTGGTGGCGGAAGCACGCAAAAAAATTTGGTAAGTGCTTGTAACCAAAAGATGATTTTGAGAAAGTCTTATGCAACAGTAAGTGTAGGTATGTGAGTGAGAGTTTTAATAAAAAAAATCCTTTAAAAAAAAAAACAACCAATTTGTATACTACAAACAGGTTTTAAAGTCAGATTAGAAAAAACTCAGGCGTCTAGGTGTTTAAGGTAAATTGACCTTGTAGGTACTCTAAAGGACTGCAAATAATAGGTAGTGGTAGGTAGTGCCACAGTTTTTAAATAATAATACCAAGGCATAGAGGCCCGATTGACCACGTTTACACCACAGTAAGCAGGGTCACATAAACCTACAATATATACAATATTTAATAATCCCAAAGGAGATCGAACGTCAAATAGAAACCATTACAGCGGCCGTGGGGGGGTTTAAAAATACAGCACCATCATCAGCAACTTAACACGTTCGCGGACGTTTTTGATAACACAATAGAAGTTTTATTGTTATAACTGCTATAGCAGTCGTGTCCGCTAACGTGTTAAAACATACATCAAGCCTAATATTGTCAATTTAACAAGCCAATACGCGTATTCAAGTTATTTTGTTTTTAAAGCCAAATTTTTTGATAAAAAAACAATTTTAATAAAATTTCTATGAAATCAAATTGAAAGATGTATTTTCGATTTTTTTTTAATCGGTTCAGGTCTTCCTTTTTCATATTATATAGAATATTCCATTTTGTTTACTTTCCTCTACCTCAATCCGACTGGTGGCAGATCTCACTGAAACAGGATTCGCAAGGAGAGTTGACATCAGTCATATATCGAGTCATAATCTATATATATAAAAATGAAACCCGTTTTCCGTTGTCACGACATAGCTTGAAAACGGCTTGACCGATTTGGCTGTTTTTTTTTTTTGTAGTTTTCTAATACTCTGTACAAGGTTCTTACGGGAAAAAATATTAAGAAAGGCGGTACGAAGTTCGCCGGGTCAGCTAGTGAAGTATAATAAGCGCTTGTACTATTCGATAAGCAAACCATTGGAGTCTAACATTAAACCATGTAATGGAATTATTCTTATGTAAGTAAATGTAAGCAAAAAGTAAATGAGAATAAATAAATTGCTGACAAAATAGTTGAAATTTACGTATTTATTTACAAATATTTACATGTCAAAAAAGAAAAGATTAAATATTGTTAAAAAAATGTGGTGTATCCTGCATAAACAAAATGCCATACGCTTTTAAACAGTTTGAGGAACACTGACTTTAAAATTTTATGAAAACTGGAAATACGTTAGAGGATTCCCAGTTCACGAGATATTTAAACGATGTATATTTACTTTGCCAGTCAGTTTTCTAATAACATTGGTGAATAACATTGTATAAAATGGCAGCTAAGGTATGGATATTTAATATACAATATAACAATACTATTAAACTTACTTCTAAACTTAACATATAACTGCATGCATTTATATTTAACAAAACTATAATACTTGATGTGCTTACGTAGTTGAACGACATTTGCCTAATATGGACTTGTTTCTTTCTCTTGTTACCTAATTGTAAATTATCACATTTTCGTTTTCCATTCTCAATGGTATAGTTACTTTAGCAGTAACATTTAAATTTAAAGAAGTTTAAATATGTATCTTTAAATACCAACATTTAGGAATTTTCACTAGCATTTTTTTATGTTATAAATAAAGCCACATCTAACGAAAAACATCACAATCTAATAATTGATAACGATCAAATACTCGTATATAAATAATGATTGTAGGGGATAATAGCGCAGAAGAGCACGTATCATGTTATAATAAATACTTATTGTTTTATTTCCAGAGTATACTGATTTTGGCAATAGTGGCAGTAGTCATGTCAAGTACCCAGGCTCAGTTTGGTGGAGGCTTCGGTGGCCGCCCAAGCGGTGGATTCGGCAATCGACCTGGTGGGGGTGGATTTGGCCCAGGTGGATTTGGCCAGCAGGGGGGTTTCGGACAGGGTGGATTTGGTCAACAAGGCGGTTTCGGACAAGGGGGCTTCGGGCAAGGGGGCTTCGGACAAGGGGGCTTCGGACAAGGTGGTTTTGGCCAAGGAGGATACCGGCCTGGTGGAGGAGGTTTTGGTAATGGCGGATTTGGTCAAGGCGGATTTGGACAAGGATTTGGGCAGGGTGGTTTTGGCCAAGGTGGTTTCGGACGTTAAGAAAGCACATTAATATTAATTAATTATCTAAGTGTAAAAATGAACTGAATAAATTAATAGTGTTAAGATTATATTGAGAAGTTTACTTTCTTATTCTATTTGTCTAAGTTGAGTTAGATAGTTGGCTGAAAGACGATCTGGCGTTACTGATAAGCCTTGATAACAATTGTAGAAAGAATTCCCCAAAGAAACGAGCTATTGCTCCTCCTCTTGCGGGAGCTTCTGGTGCGGGCTGGGCAACTGGCACGGAAGCAGTTGGCTGAGGTGATGGAGGCATCAATAAATTAACTCTATAAGGTGTATTATCAAATACAGGCATTGGACTTATATTCTGAATTATGGGTTGAATTCGGGAAATATCGGTGTTCAGCCCTGTTGGCCTTGCTTGTGGAAATCTATTGAAAACCGACTCCACTCCAGGTGATATGTTATTAATTTGATTTATATCTTGGTTTTGAAAAATATCATTACTAATAGCGGTTGGGTTTATACCACTTACTCCAGGGGTCGGGTTAATATTTACTGGAGGAGGAGGGTTGTCCGCCGAGACTTCAAACACCGGGGCGGGGTTCGCAAAAGCAGGTCCAACCGTTGGGAGTGGGCCACCAACTCCTCTGTTCATACCTGGTGACACAACTGAACCAGCATTGTTTATTGGCGGTGGCGTTATATCTATTGAATCTACATCGCGTTTCGCAATAGCATGTTTCTTCCCGAACGCTCCAAAAGGTCCCCATTTTTCCCTTATGTAAGAAAATGGTTTGAACTGAAACGGTTTGAAATCTATGTCAAAGTTCCTTGTGATTTTGACTCCTTGTAGGATAGGTATACATTTTACTTCTTCTGTCCATTGTATAATAGCTAAGGCCACCAGTATCTGAAATAAAACACTTCACTGTAACGTAACACAATTCCACAGAACAAAAACAACAAATTTTTAAACAATCTGAATACCTGTGTGAAACTCGTCATACTTATTCAAGTGTTAGAAATAAAATAAAAGTATTCTAAGGAGCGACTTATAAATAAATGATTTTAGGGCAACATTAAACCACAACAATGGCGATTATTAAATGCTAATACTAATTAAAGCGGCACGCTATGACATCTCATGCTTACTGTATTATTAGTTCAAGGGTATCAGATACTATTGAAAAAAGTACGAAACACAATTGGCCAATTTGTATAATATGAAGAGTACCTACTGAATGTTAAGTAAATCATTCCCTTAACCATTCCTTGTTAACTTGAAAATACGTTTGAAAAATGGCGGGCCTCGATTCACAGTCGGCTACGAAATGGTATTGCTTTGCTCCCGTTTCGAAGCCAGCTTCGTAATGGGACAGTCTCTTCCCGTTTCAAAGCCAGCTTGGTAATGGAACTATTTTATTCCCATTTCGAAGCCAGCTCCGAAATGGGATTTTCATTTCCTATTTCGAAGCCAGCTACAAAATCTAGCTAAGAAATGGGACTAAGGGGATTTTATAATTCTGGCGTGACTTTAATGCTTTGATGCAGAACCTAAGCTATAAATAACAATAAGATCTAAACAACTCATTGACGTTTACATAAATTATTCATATCAAATGTTTGAATTGAGGCTATTTGCTACGTGTTTGAAAGCAGATTTCAGTCAACGCCATGATTAGAATAATAAAATGAATCCAAATTTTTTATGTAAAGTTATTTTTCTTCGACTGAGTATGTATGTAATAACAAAATTATTACATGGTCGGTAACGCACATGTATCACCCCTGGTATACAGGCGTCCATCCATAGACAACGGTAACCGCTGTCCATCAGCCTCTCATACAAATTAAGCTGTCGACATTCTCCATTTTTTTTGTTTTCCTAAACTTATTTACATGGGCAAGACCACGATATTATTACTAAGTTTTTAGTTTTATTTTCTAGGGATCCAAAATATATTTATTTATGGTATACTAGCTGTTGCCCGCGTGAGACTCGGTTATATCGCGCCGAAAAGTAGCCTATGTTTGCCCCGGTCGTTTACTTTATTCATACTATATTTCATCAAAATCGGTCCAGCGGTTTAGCCGTAAAAGAGTAACAGATAGACAAACAGACTTTCGCTTTTAAAGTGTGGATATGCATACTTAGGATTTTTTATACTTAATTTTAATATGAATATAAGACTGAAGAGTCGAATTCCAAAATGGTTATTATTATGTTAATAGTACTTATCTACTAATATAGTTTTATTTTTTGTATATAAGTATTTGTTTTTATAGTATCTATTACATTTACCTTCTGGAAATTTATGTTCTAGAATAAACCATGTCTTTCAATCATTATTTTTGCATTTCTTTTTTTACTTCATTAACTATTAAACGTTATAAAGTTAATAAGGATACAAGGTGCATCCAGAGACTTCAAACAATGTAAAACCGCTGGAGCATAGCTGCTAGTCCCTATATGCTCGTAGAAAGTAAGTTGTCATGTGGTGGGTGTTGGTGGGTCGGCTACTTACCACATTGAGTCAGTCGCAAATTAATACTTACCTGCTATCACTGTCAACTATTGTTCGAAGAGATATGTTTAGCGTCAATTCCGTTTTTGTTGTTTTTAAAAGTAATATGATTGTGTGCCAATGAAAGTGGCGATTGAAATGTGATTATAAGCGGTTTTTATTTTATTGTGATAGGTGAGTTAAGTTTTATTACAACATTTGGATTTTAATTTAGGTATCGATATATAAATGCAAACTTAAGGAATGTCATATTTAACCCTTGGCACTTAGATAAGATTTTTTTTTAATTTTGGGCATTCTCTTCTAAGCTAATGTTTAACTTTCTCGTTACATTAGTAATTTAGTAATTTGCGTTACGATCCAAAGCTTTACCTCAAATCTCACTAGCGGCTTCATTTGCACAAAGTTCTTTCCAATCTTCCTAAGGATTTCGAATTATCTGATTTTTTTTTTCGTATTTTAGCATTTTGTCCAATTGTACAAGTAATAATTACCTGCAAGTTTTTAATAAATATGAATAATTTTAGTATAAAAAATATGTTTCAATTCTTCTGAAGACCTTTGGTCCCCGTCGTACTCCTGGCTACTATCTAGCAGTTGACAAAATCCGAATGGCATTTATTAGAAACTCCTGCAACCCTAGGGTGTAGGATCTATTGATGGCGCTTGCTATATGAAGACGAAGACGTCTCCAAAAACAACTGCTAATTTCAGGTTTATGGGTCAAGTGTAATCAAGGTGAATAACATGGACAGCGACAGCCGACTTTTCCTTAGGCACTGAATCCTAAGACAACGTTGTAGCGAACCCCGAGCTCCAGTAGCAAAATAGCTGACGATTCAACTGGAAAAACGCTTAGATGATGAAGATGTCGGTGTGGTCTAAATGGACAATTAATAGTACTGTCCAATGGTACAGATGGACCGGTGGGGTTTTATTTTTTTAAATGTAGTGAGCTGTTATGCTCTTATTTTAAATATTTCAAGCAATAAAAGTAAAAACCAAGATTTAGGTATTCAGCGGAAGCGAAATAACATCCGGTAAATGAGAAAAAGAAAGTATTTCTTTCAGTAGTTAGTATCTTACTCATAATTATTGTGTAAATTATAGCTTATGTCATTGGTGTAAGTATACAATTAGTGCCTTTAACCTGGACTCGCTTTCTGTCACGCATCGGCCGCTTGACTGACCGCGATTCCTTAAGTAACCTGTCCACTGAGTCAGACAATTGATTTTAATCGTCTCCTTTTCCAAGAAATCCCAGTGAGGTGTTTGTCAATGAAAAACATTCTTGGCCTAGTAATTTCAAATAGACTGCATGCAGAATTCATGGAATTTAATAACAATTGTTATTAAAACAATTATTCTAGTATTATGTGGGGTGGGGATGCACTATACAGGTATATATCTATACAGGTATATAGCTTTGTAATTTTGGTAAAAGTTATGCAAGTAATTATAAACAAGTATGAGTATTTATTTATAGACAATACTAATCTATACCTAATTCTGCTTTTGCGACTAAGCCACCTTTAATAAACCTGAAGACATAACTTAACTATATATTTTTGTGAGACTAAAACCCCAGCCATAACCTAGGTATAACCAAACCCATACTTACGTAATCGTTTATTTGGGAGTTTCACCTCAATTTCACTTATAAATAATATGCCTACTGAATACTGGTTCTGGTTGAACGACAAGATTTCTACAACGATACATCAAAACCAGATTTTTTTACTACCCAATTTGATTTTATAATACATATAATATAATATATATTTAAATGTCCAAATGATTATGATAGAAAATCAATTATAAAATCTTTTTTTTTCTATCTTGAATTCCAAAATTACTTATATTTTTTAATTTTTAATATTTATAGGTAACTTATCTATAACTATTGGGTCTTCTAGGTCTATTGGTTATTTTACCCGACTGCAAGTAAGGGTTATGTTTTTTCGTTGAAATTTACAAAAAAAAAAACTTTGAACATCAGCAAACACTTACTTATTACTTAATTCTTGTTCTAATTTCAGGATGATGGCGCGCATTTTATTGTTGGCTATAATTTTAACATCAATTCTGCTCGCGACGTGCGAAGCCAGCCTCGTAGAAGAAATATTGGAATACTTTTTTGGCAACCAAAAGGGAAAACGGAGTTTGTCTGAAGCTATCACCGACTATTTAGATGAGGTGTACCCAAAAGACGACGCTGAAACGAATATAATGAAGCAAATTTATATGATGTATACTGACGAGCATATGGATGTGGATAATATGATTGATGCTTGGTTCACATAGATTTTAAAAAACTTTTCTCTGGGTAGAGATTGCGCGCGATTTGCTATTTCTATGCATAACAGTATTAACGTTTTATCTAAGACGCTAATACTCAAAGGAATTTGCCATTCCGGATCTAAAAATAATAATAATTAGATATACTTCATTCAATATAAAATTCTTAAGAACCAAAATACGATATTGTACCTATTATATTATTACCTGTTAAATATAATAAGTGAATAGACGTTGATTTTAAGGAACTTAAAACCTGGTACCACAGAGAAATTTCCGTGCCTGGTACCTTTAAATGCGAGATAAAGGTCACTGTAAAAATAAATTGACATAAGTACCATAAATGGTACTGTCCAATGGTACAGATGGTCCGGCGGGTAAAATAAGCTATTAGATATTTAAAACCAGGTTTTCGATACCTGATTTGAATATAGAATAAAGACAATGTGACATTTTTTGGAAGTTGGAATGTCCATGCTGCCTGCTGCCATACGAATCCCTACGGCGAATATAGAGGGATCTAAAAAAGTGATTGAAATCACGGAAAAAGTCATTGGAATCATAGAGCTGTGGTCTATCTACCAGACATCGACACACAACACCTACAATCTCCTATGACTTGTTTCTATTCCGTGGTTTCTATGCTCCATGGACGCTTACCATCTATTCTTATGGGTCTCTGTGAGTTTATCGCACGTTTTCGCACGTTTTTCATGATAGAGCCTGTGGAACAAACTATGTATCTTTGTATTGTTGTGTACTGTGAAGTTGAAAATCAATGTCATTGAAATAGCAACTTAGGTGCCTACGTGCACCAGTTAAAATATTGCTAAAATTTTTTTCAAGTTTTATTCAAATTTGGACCAAAGAACTGTAGGATAAAACAAAGACATATTTTTATGATTACTAAGTTAAAATAAAACAATTTAAGGTGTGGGGATCTTTTTATTTTTCTTAGGTACTTATATTGTAAATGAGAAAGTGTGTGTGTGTGTGTGTGTGTGTTTATATGTTTGTCTGTCTTTCACGTCGAAACGGAGTGACGGATTTGAATGGGGATGCCTTGAACCATGAGGCTTCATTTGGTCACGATTTGGTCACGATAACATACTAAAACTAATTTTTAATATAAACGTGTACCCCAGATTTATTAAACACTATGGTCGGTATACCTACTGAAGAGACTCGGTCTCTTGCTTGGGAATTGGTTCAAGGGAGGGAGACAAAGAAGGCAGTTTTGGCTCCTGTGATCGTTTTTAAAGCAATGTTACCACAATGACTTGCGGGCGTTTTTGCGCGGCCGAATGTTGCTCCGTCCAAAGAGTTTGGATTTGCATGGACCTCTGTATATGTTGTTATGGTTTTTATAGTAGTTTTCTCAACATACAGATATAATCACTACGTTTTAAAGACGTCGATATTACTACCTACCTACGTACCTTTAACTATATTTCTTTAATAATTTACTGTGATAGAAATTAGTCCGGGTTGCTATATGTACCCATACAGACCTCACGCAAAGAAATATACTCTGCCACACGTTTGATACATACCTAGATCAACAGGCAACTATTAGCAATACTACTTAGGACGATTTGCTCCTTCCTAGTTTAATAGCATGTATGTAGTATTAGCTAAGACCCTACTTCAAAGCGTAGAGTAAAATATTAAATCATCACCGTCGAGTCTTCGTTTTAAGACCGTCTTACTAATGACAATGAACAATTATCGTCAAGTGAATAATAAATTAATATCAAAATTAAATAGTTTATTTCTGAGAAATTACAAATTAAGTAACATATTTGTATCACTATTCGTCTGGTGGCGGATTTCACCAAAAAAAGTGTATCACAAGGAGGATGACTTTCAGCTGGACATAAAAATAATATCAACTCATGGTGGGATTAAAATGAGGCACCCCGTTTAAGTGGACTCAGCTTAGGCACAGATTATAGAATGCTATAGGTACTAGCTTAGAATACAACACGGGAAACGTTGGGATAATGACAAGAGTATTCCAAAATCTTAATACGTATCTAGTGGCGTGGGTCGACTAACACGAGGCGTGTTATTTAAATTATAAGGAGACACTTACACGCCTTAATAAATACTGACATTTTCATCAGGCGTTTATAATCTTGTGCTTAATCTATAAATTAGATGTGTTCACGCTAAAGGCACAAAAGCATTAGCGATAAGTCAGACATTGCATTTAGCGATAAATCCGCCTTTGTACCTCACCTAATTTAAAAAAATATTTTTATATACGTATACATTACAGAGACAACACACACAATAAAAGATTTTATATTATATTCTAAAGTGTGTACTAAACCTGTAGCCCCTGAGTATTACAAAACTTATTTAAAAATATTATTAAATTTATTTCGTTTAAAGTTCATTTTATAATTGCTAACAACAATTATATCTTTATGAGTAGGTACATTATGTATCACGGCAAACTATACGATCATGAATCTCCACACATCTTTGTGCTGGCCCATAAATTATTTTAGTAACTTTTACTACATCTTCGTTTTTCTTCAATTTATGAACATTGTTGTTTTCATTGTTTAAATAACCGTCGTCATTATCTTCTTGGTTTACAGAATTATTTATATTATCTTCTGCACCTATGTCATAGTTATACAACACTGCCGGTCTTCGAGGATTAGTAAAGGGTCCTGCTACATACCCACACTCTAATCTGCCTCCGCGTAAGCGACAACCATCAGACAAATCTACAGCGTTATCGTGACTTTCTGGCCTGCCGACATTTCGGTTATATCCACAAAGTACTCTATCATTTATTGTTTTACAAATTTTACTATCAAAATTGTAAGGACAACAGCGTTTACGAGGCAGTACGGGTTCTGGCGGAAGGTCAACATTATTGATATTTGTATTTATATTTGGAGATCCATTGTTATCTTTTATGACGTTTCCACAATCGTTTCCTTTGCGTCCTCCACAATCCGCATTTACCATCGATACCATCACCAAATATACCTGTATATTCAAAAATATTATAAATAGGGAAAAGAACTGAACATAATATCTAACCTTAGAATAGCATGCAGACTATGTAGTCCTATTTTTATGTATTAATTAGCTCGGCTTTCATATAAACTTGTTCTAAGTACTTATTATGTTACGTTGGGCTGGTATTGCTCATAAGAAGGATAAAGAGGAAAAATAACATTATAAACTTTTTATTGAAACATGCGTACCCATGCGAAGCATAAACCAAACGCTAGTTTAAACATATAACAATATAGACAATATTGTTATTAAAAAAATTGAGCACAACAAACTGTTACAGCTAAGTTTATATCATCCAAATCAAAAAATAATGAAACAAAATATGGAAAAATAGTCACCTACAAAAAATGCACTGTAACAAACCATTACTGATTTGACATCGCCTGGCCACATTGCTCTTATCAAAATCATCCATTGGATTTCAATTTTACGCAGCTTAGAATACTAACATGTCGTAAGGTTAGCAAAAAGAGTTATTAATTTTGTTTTACACAATCCCAATTTTATAATGAACAATTTTGGGATTTAATATTGACCCTTATTTCAGTTAATTAATTACGATTACCCGTAGTCAAACTGTCTTTGATGAAACACCAAAAATTTGAGAACATGTTACACCAACTCAACGAAGAAAGCAAGCTGGTAGGGTACATAATACATGAACCTTAGTAAAACGTAAATAATGACTATGAGGAACTGGAATTTGTACAGTATTATGATTATTTGAACAAGCAAATATCCTTCCGAAAATCTAACAACGAAGACGAGGTAGATACGAATATGATCCAGCTGGACTAAATTTGAGTGCATTAAAAAATACTCAAAGAAAATAACGATCTATATTTGCAGCAAATTATCATGGACTGGATATTGTATATTGCCTTCCTTTTTTAATTTATTTATATTGGACTTCAAGATGCTTGCTTACGGAGTAGTTTGCAATTAAACTTAGGTGTAGTGATAGTGATGTAGTGATATCCATTTCAACAAATAAAAGTACTTACTGCTTTTAAATATTTATTACAGTAAATAGGGGAAGCTATAAAGACAGAAGTAGGAAGATAAGAATTTACAAACTTCACTTGAACAACCATGTCAAAGTTCGCTTTAACGCTCTGTTTTCAATACCAAGTGCATCCATGTTTATAAGACTGAGGTCAAAATTGTCAATTTTTACTTTATCTAAATTTATTTTGTTTTCAGCCAACAAAGCAGCCCAACCCTCATTTTTTTTCAAGGCATGTTTAGATAATCTCCACACTTGCCGCTTTAAGCTTTGTTTGAAAAAGTTTATTTTAGGACCAGTAATTGAATCTTGACTAGGTGTGTTATCAACTTTATTGTTCACCTTTTTTAATGGAGAGTAATTGGTTTTACTCTTTTTTGTTCCTTCGTAAAGTGTAAGCATTTCCACCATTTGTTCTTTGTTAATTTTCTTAGGCTCTGTTTTAGAGTTAGTCAATTTGGTTAGAGATAGTTTACCTGTCCTGTACTCATCTATCATTTGATTAAAAACTTTTGCTCTGGGTCCAGTTATGTCAAATTTTTTTTTCAATTCGTTTTTATCCATATTTTTTATTTGGTCTATATATACAATACCTTGTTTTCGATCTTTTTCATATCGATTTATAATTTTCATTAATTTTCCCTTATCTAATTCTTTTTTATTTTTTGAAAAGTTAGCTATTTCAGTCATTGATAAATTTCCTTTCTTGTATTCTTTTATCATTTCATTAAATATTTTAGCTTTAGATGCAGTAAACTCATATTTTGCAACAAGTTCAGATGCAGTAACACCATCAATATCTTTAAATGTTGGTTTTTCTGAAGGTAACTTTTTCTTACTGCTTGCTGAAGTTGATTTCCTTTTAAATGATACTTTGGATGGTTTATCTGACACAATATTTGTTTGAATGCGCTTCATATTGCACTTGTTGATAAAATTGTTGTCTATTTTAATGTAAATTATAACTCTCGTCGTTCAGTACGTCATGGCATGAATTAAGTTTTAAGAATAACATAATTAAGACTGTTCGTATAATCATTGTTACTTAAGTAACCATGTAATAGTACGTTTTAACATTTTATTTTCGATTCCAAGAGCATCTATGTTTATAAGACTAAGGCGTAGTTTATCTATGTTTACTTTATCTATATCTATATTGTTTTCGGCAAACAAATTACTAAGGTTTTTATTTTTTCCGATGATGTTTTTAGAAAGTTTCCATACTTGTCGCTTCAATTTTTTCTTCAGGTAGCTTCTCTTATGCCTTCTTACTTTATCAACATTTGAATTTAGACTGCTGTTTTCGTCACCTTTATCCAAATTGCCTCTTCGTCGTCGAATAAATTTTGTTAAATTTCGGAACTGAATCTCGTCATTTTCTTTTTTATTTGGTGACTTTTTTTGGGTATCATTTTCAAGTGTTTTGTTTGTTACTTTATTTTTAGGTAATTTATTTTTCTTTTTTTGTAAAGTCCTATCTTCTTTTCTTTTTTCCTTTAATTTCCCTACTTTGGTTTTTCTTTCATATTTTTTGTGATGCGGCTTAACAGGTTGTGTACCTGTAGACAAATAACAATAAATTAGATAGTGTGCACTTTGGGCTGTTGAACCTATACAAACAACCTAACACTCATATCATCCTTTTCATAACATGTATCACAATTACACTTTTATCACATTATACATTATACATTTAGGAATTACTATAAATGACTAACTTCTTTCGAAATAAGTTGGCTGATTTATAAACAACATTTATAAAGGAACATATTCTACCAATAGGATTCTTTAATTTTATTTTTCGACAGATTGTTAAGGCTTTCATAAAAAGACTTGATAGTCAACAGTTTTGATGGAAAGTAAACTTTTTTTGATTTTTTCGAATCCTCATATACTTTCAGAAGTTCGTCCATTTGGTCTTTGTTAAATTTTTTGGGTTCTGTTTTAGAATGCGTCAATTTAGTAAGGGATATTTTTCCTTCCCTGTAATCATCGATCATTTCATTAAAAACTCTTCCTTTTGATCCAGACAATGAAAACATTCTTTTTAATTCATTTTTATCGGAGTATTTAATCTGATTTATATTCGCCACACTATTTTTTCGTACATTTTTATATTGTTTTATTATTTTATCTAATTTATCTTGATCCAATTCTTTTTCTCTATATTTTGACGACTTTGATATTCCAGACATAGACAAACTTCCTCTTTTGTATTCTTTAATCAACTCATCCAATAGCGTAGCTTTTGAACTACTTACAAAAAACTTTTTTTTTATTTGTGACGCTGTGTAACCATCGATCAATTGTAAATCTTTTATCGAAATGTTTGTTACAGGTAAGCTTTTCTTATTACGATATAAAGTTTCTACAGGCGCATTTTTTTTAAAGAAAAATCGAGATACATTATTTGCCGGGGAACTACTAGGTTTCTTAAATAGCATATTAATGTAACTGCTCATTTTATGTCCTGCTACTTCGTAATCGTCAGTTTTTTCCATGGTTTGATCATACATTTTCTTTCTACTTCTTCTCCATATACAATTACGAACTTTTCTTATCCATGCCCCAGGACCATATTTATAACAGCAAGACTCTTTTCTTCCTTTTTTATTGTACGAGTATGATTGGTCATCAATATTTCCTTTTCCTGTGTCAAGGAAATATATTTTTGATCTCACCATTTTATACAAAGATTAGCTTCAGTAACAACATCAGCTGCAGTTTTTATCTGATTTCAAAGTTCAGTAAAGAATATGATTCTTATAACCGTAATACTAATTAAATTAAAAACCTAGTCAAAACTGAAGCTCTTATTAAATAAACGAAAATAACCTCTCGTTTTTATCTTTAGTGAGGCAGTTACAAATGAAACTGTTATCTTTCTGTATACATATAATTAAATTGTTAAAGGATGTCTGTACATTATATACATATATTAAAGAAAAACAATGTTTTCAAACGGAACTTTATGGGGTCAATAATATTCTAGAACTTTTTCCTTGTAAAAGACATTCATTTATGTATCTAAACTTTATTACAAAATACAATTCATAATTCATTTATTTTATGTCAGACATGGGTACATTTAAGGGTGTTAGTATTAAATTAGTTACTGTGCGCCATGCTGCGCCGTCAGGCATACAAAACACAATTGGTGTCGCACAAAATTTTAATGCTGGTGAGCATTGTCTAACAGTCAACCTTTGGGTTACGCAGAGATCGGATTGTGGGTGCAAAGTAATACATGCTTACAAATATTACATACCATATACACGAAATGAATATTCTTATTCTATAATTTAATATTTGAGTATTACATTCATTATTATATATATAGTATATAGTATTAATAAAATTATAATATATATTCTTGATTCTAAATGCTATGCGCACTAAGGTAACGCTAACGATAATATTGGTTGGCGTAATGATCTTTTGCGGTTGATTTGGTGGTATAATGAGATAAAGACAAGTAGGGGTGAAAGGGAGTATGCTTAAGAGTATCCTCCCATTAGTAGATCACGATTTATATTTACAAAATGATTAAAATCTCAGTTCAAAAATTAAATAAAAACTTACTCGGGCACATTGTATAGTATCATATTTTGTGACCATTTTTAAGCGAATAAATACATCGGATGTTATTATGTTAGTATAGGAATATGAAATTGAAGAAACGGCTACATTTTGTTATTATGTAGTGATATTTAAGATTATTTATATTGCACTTCGTGAATTACAAAATTAACTAACATTTTGATAACATTACAAGCCATGTTACATTTTCTGTCAGATTTTTCTCATCGATGTCAAGGTGTCATGTGATGAAAGACCAACGAGTTTCGATATTTGACTTTCTAGGTACATTCTTTCATAAAAGTTTCATTGGTGAAGAGTTAAAGACTTTTGACATGCAATATTTTTTAAATAAGTTTTAGACGGGATATTATTAATTGCACATCAAATAAATAATCACCCATCAATTTCTGTATATCAAATAAATTATTTTACTTTAAATTAAATTAAAAACTTGGTGACAGAAGCAACTAACGGTCAAAAGACGACTTTGTGACAGAAGGTAGGTTAGGTTATGGTTATACAGTGACCTTAACAGTGAGCGAGCGAGCGAAGCGAGCGAGTGTCAGACTTGGTGACAGAAGCAAAACAAATTTTGCTGTGCAATCAGTAATTTTGATATGTATTTAGGTTATTTTTGCATACAAAAATTGTTTTTATTGATTTGCGTTTAACTTGTACCAGAAGTATTTGACTTTAATATAAATCTATTTCCATCCTTTGATGTCCTTAGGACTAGAAGAGGCCCATGTCCCGCAGAGGAAATGATAATGATGATGTAAAATATCTGATTAATATCTGACCCGATCGATGGAACTTGGGACCTCTGATGTATTCTCTTGGCATGGTGGCCTAGATAATGACCACTAGATCACCGAGGTCGTAAAAGTAAGTCCATCACTGCTTAGGATTAAGTTTCTCGCTTAAGATAAGATTACTTCCTCTGATGTGGATGTCATAAAATATTACTAATACATAGACAAAAACAAACAAACGACCACAATTTATGTCCCTTGAACCTGTTTTCAATTGATAGCAGATTTCACCAGCAAATAGCTTCCTGTCAAAAGATTTACCATTTATTTAGATTTAATTGATATTTTAAGAGATACGTTTTACCAGATTTTGTTATCATACTAGTTATCATACTACTTAACAACTTGGTCGGTGGCATAGTTTTTTTTATATTGTTTACATATGTCTTTATTTATTATTTGGTCGGCGGCGGGGACTCAAACAATAAGAATGCTACTGAAAACAATTTATCGACACAGAGTAGAACGAATTTTTTTGTATGGCATGTGTAATTATGTATGTATTTGGTAGTAGTAAAAATGCCCTCGAAAATATGAGTGATATAATAGAAGTATTTTCTAACATTATCTTTTTTTTATTCTGATGATGCATAACAAAAACCTACACCATTACTGAATTAATAAAAAATCTGTATTTTTAATTCAAACACTGGAATATGTTGACTTGAACATATATGAAAAAATCAAACTCTCTCAGTAAACCGGCTTAGAAAAGGTAAATTGTTTAAGGGGTCAATAATTTTATCTTTTAAATATGTTAGCTTATTATTTTTAGTTTTCTTATAATTTTTGAGCATCTCGTCCATTTGTTGTTTGTTTAATTTCTTAGGCTCTTTGTAAGATTGTGTCATTTTTGTTAAAGATATTTTTCCATTCCTATAATCATCAATCATTTGACTAAAAACTTTTCCCTTAGACCTAGATATTGAAAATTTTCGTTTTAACTCATCTTTATCCATGTTTTTTATCTGATTAATATCTGCTACACCTTTCTTCTGAACCTTTTCATACCGTTTAATTATGGTATCTAACTTCTTTTTGTCTAACTGCTTCGCTGAAAAAAAAATTGGTTTTTTGGACGCTACCAAATGTCCGTTTTTATATTCTTTAACCAATTCGTCTAAAAGTGTGCCTTTTGATTCGGTAACACTATATTTGGTTTTAAGTTCAGCTGCAGTAAACCCATCAATTAAGTGTATATCTTTGAGCGAGTGTTTTTCTACCGGTGTTATTGTTTTTTTCTTCCTACACCTCCTTGTACATCTTTTCCATGTACAACAAACACATCCCTTCACGCATCGTTTACAAATTATCCACATGCACTTACAAAATTTTCTCATCAATGCCTTAGGTCCATACTGATAGCAGCAAGTGTCTTGTTTTCTTTGGATAGTCTTCTGCCTTTTGGCATCTACCTGGTCTTTACCTGTATAAAAAAATTTTTTTTCATATGTTTTCGAATAAACAATAAAACGAATAACAGCTTTTAATCCGCGCACGTGACAACTGGTATTGCAGGCGGTGCCACTTCCCATCAAGTGGGCCGTTGACAGTATGCCTACTAAATAGTATTAAAATATCTACTGTATCATCTTGTACTACCGTTGTTTTATGACAAATAAATTAATTGAATTGAAATTGAATTGAAATATGAGTCTGGGTTCCATTATTTGGGGTGGAATAATCTCCAGCTCCAGCTGATCCTTTGATCTCCAGCAATGGAGATCTTGTGGCTAAGATGATATAATCAATTTACGGCAATTCATTGTAAAATAAAGACTTACCCATAGCTGTTATTTATTGACCATTGTTAAAAATGGTAATGCAGAATTAAGAATTTTTGGTGGGAGATAAACTTCATTTTTATGAGTCAGTGTCATTGAATATTCCTTTTGCCTCGGTTTCTATTCCATTATGAAATGAGTACATTGTGACTGAAGACTGAAAAGTTTAGAACCAAAGAGAATATGGATGAATTAATCCATAGAACTAGGAATCGCGCCCGGCTCTAAGGCAATTTTTTTTAAATCTATGGATGAATCAAAGAGTATATAGTTACTACGGGACGAATATCTACATAAAATACGTGGTCGTAGTTATTATAATATTGTACATGGTCTGAGCCGTCTGCACTATGCTATCTATGACAGGAAATACTCGTTTAAAAACAAGCTTTGTCACAGAATATATAATAGGGTTCGTACCAAAGAAATTGAAAATAGTACTAACGTAGCTTTGTTTTAATGTACACATGGAAGTAATAGTAATAAGTTTTCCTCTTAATAAAAGTAATCATTATATAGCTATAGCATCTCAAATAAGATCAATAAATCCTGATGCTACCTACACCCTGGAGACAGAGTTTTTTAAAGCCTATCTCGGCCTTTGACTTGATTTCTTTAGCCATAGCTCTTGGCATAAGTTTATCAATAAAATCAATCACGTCAAAAGCAGCCACATCCTTAGTAAGTAACCAAGGTACGATTTCAGAACGACTGTTTCAATTTTAAAAAGCTTAGGGTGAAAATGTCAGATTGTGAAACTTTGTTCCTTTGTACTTTGTGTATTATATTGTATAAAATTATAGTTGGTAACTTTTGTATCAAAAACTAAGTACGAAATGTCATGAAGAAACTACGTAACACAAATATACTTAATTTTTTCTCTCAGCTAAGAACCTAGACAACACTAGAACTCATATGAATATAAAGTTATGCGGTAGTAGTATCTTGGGTACTGATGCATATCACAATATGTTATTTCAAAATTGCATTCAATTTGTCTTGATATTATTCTATGGGCTTTCAAGCATTTAAGGGTTGGTAAGTTTATTATTTTATTAGGTATGTCCACATTGAATTGACCCTGAATTCAGTTCATAAAGCTCACGCACGATAATTATCTTTAATTTGACCTAGATAGACGTCACGGATTATTCTCATCAGTTCCACCGGAAAATTCCGCAAATATTTCCATGAAACTTGTAAAAAAAAATCTCGCTAGTTCCTGTGTCTACACAGTTCAATAGTACTAGTGATAATGGTCCGACGTCACTGAACCAGTCCAAATTTTTATTGGTATTTTATTCTGAAATTCTGCAATAGTAGATAAACATCTACTATTGCAGAATTTCAGAAGAAGACAAATTTCTGGTATTCTACTGAGACGGTTAAATAACCTTTCCCTCAAACAGTACAGCAGAGTGTACATTACAGCTTTAAGTAAATAAATTCTTAAAGCTGTAATGGAATTATACAATACATAACAAACCGCTGGCTTGGCATGTGCTTGCACGTAAAACCGTCATTTTCTACCGTCTAAGTTAATTACTAGATACTTATTTACAACTCAGTGGTGAAGCGCTTATACATACATTCGGTGTGAATGGGCCTTTTAGCTGGCAGTACACGACTGAATTAAAATGAAACTATTAACCCTTGTAAATTTAAAATAAATAACTGTTAAGCTAATATAGCGTTGTGAAATCTGTGGTCAACGTCGGTGGGTCTCAGCAGCCCCGCTGCCGCCGCTTGACACCCACTACTTTTCAGCCAGCTGCCTACATAACCGCGCCGTGCGCTTACATTTTTCATGTTGTTTGTATAATACAATTATAATTTCGTTTAATATATTTGGAATCCATATCCCCGACAACTACTTACAAAATGTGTTGATATTAGGATCTGTAGTAATAAGAAGAGATTTGGTATCATCATCCTGTAAATGTTAATTTGTCATAACTATCGCGATTAGTTTTAGATTTGCCAGGGTAATTTTTATAGTACCTATCTGTTATTGTAAGGTCTTTTGAATCAATATAAAAACTTAGTCAAAGAAAGAACAGCCTTAAATAACATTTACTTCAAAATGTATTTATTTTTATTCTATTGTAATACTCTACTGTTACCCGAGCATTTGTTGGTAAAAATAATAATTAAAAACATTTACTTTATACAGAAAATGAAAAGAAAAGAAAACAAGACACCTGCTGTTATAGATATGGACCTAAAGCATGGGTTAGAAAATGTAATAGATGTATATGTAAAAGATTGAAGCGATGCCTAAGAAGGAAAGTATTTGGAGTTAGTAAACCAAAATTTAGGCCCAAAAAGAAGAAGCCTCAAAAAAATCCGCCAGCAAAAAAACCGTTGAAAAAAAAAGTATCCAGGTCTTCATGGCAAAAATTTAGACTTAATGACAAGATTATTAAAAAAACATTGTCTTCAACAAATCAACCATATAAGGATTTTCAATTAATTGATGGTTTTACCGCATCTGAACTTAAAACAAAATATGATATAAAAGGATCGAAAGCTGAAGTTATAGATGAATTGGTTCAAGACTACAAAAAAAAGAAAAGTACTACGTCTGTATTACTAAAAAAATCATCATTAAATAACACTAAAAAAGGAGAGTTAAATAAAGAAAAGTTAAACAAAATAATCAAACGATATGAAAAAGAGCGAAAGAAAAGTATAGTTACTATAAATCAGATTAAAAACATAGATAACGACGAGTTAATAAGAAAATTTTCAATATCCAAGTCTAAAGAGAAGGTTTTTAACCAGATGATGGATGATTACAGAAATGGACAATTATCTCTTAACAAATTAACACAGTCTAAAACAGAACTCAAGAAACTAAACAAACAACAAATGGGTGAAATGCTTAAAACTTTTGAGGTGAAAAGGGGAAAAGAAACTCCGTCCAAATTAAATAGGATCAAACCCTATTACAATAATTTTAAGGATAAATTAAAAGAAGTGAAACTTAAAATAACGTCTTCTTCCTTAAATAAAAATTATGTGGACGTAGTGTTGAGATGATATATATACCTACCGCATCAGCAAATCTATAAAGAGATGGCAAAATTGTGCTTATTTCATTCTTTTCCCCATAAGAATAAAAAACTACAGAATACAATAACATCAGCAAAATTTGAATTTGATTCTTTAATTATAAACTAGCTTCCGCACACGGCTTCGCCCGCTTGGATGTCGGTTATCGAGTCCAAAAGTCCATCCTCATGGTTCAACGTATCCTCATGCAAAATTTCATTCAAATCCATTTCTCCGTTTCAACGTGATAGATGTACAAATACTCACTTATAATATTAGCACAGAAATAGTAATTCTACTAACGTAATATGAGTATTAGTATGAATTTGATTGGTGTACATATATTCATCATTAAATTGAATCAAATGTCTAATCTCTGCCCTGCAGGAGACAGGCGTGATAATATGTATATATGTGTGTGTGTGTCTTATTTTTTAATTTGTAACTTAACAATACTATATCTATCTATCTACATAAATAATTTATATTGAAGTGTCTGTTTGTAATACATAACCGATAAATACTATAGAATTAGAAATTATCAATACAAAGAAAATGTGAAAATGAAATCAGTTAATTCAACCAAGTTAATTTTGCAAAAACGATAGCACTGCAGTACTGACCGTACATCACGGAAATAAAAATTGTTCATTTAAATGAACTGCGCCTCGTATATGAAATCAATAAACAATGTTAATTTTCTCATGGGTGAGTTTCATGTACAAAGTTCAGTTTACCTACATATTATTTATTTTGTGTTTGAATTATTTTATTATGTACTTCCAAAATACTCTTATGTACTTCTATAACGAATGTTTGTATTTGTTACAGATACAATACATCATTATATCAAAAGTAACTTTTATTTGTGAATCTGCACCTAAATTAAGTCATCCACTATATGATCCTCTCATTTACGAATCTAAACGCACTCATAAAATAGAAAAGTTATTACCCAAACACCAAGGGTACAGAAAGTCATTTTTGCGGACTAACGGTAACGATAATAGCCAAAAGCAGCCGAACAAAAAACCATGTCATGGGTACGAATTCGATGACACAAACTGTAAGATTATTAACAATAGAATAATTTGTGGATATGAGAAAAATCCTGGACAAATTAAAAACAAAGAATCATTCGAAGACATGGGCGATGGATGTAGACTACGTGGTGACAGAATAGAATGTGGATATGTTACAGGGCCGTTTACTAATCCAAGACGACCACCTGTCAATGCTCATAAAGCTGAACGAACGAATTATCAAGCCATAAAATTGCATAGAAGTAAAAATCGCAAATTGAGGTTATATCCAACAAGGACCTCTGTATTGGAGCAAAGAGATAAAACTCAAACGATTTCGACAATTAAAAATACTGAAAATCTTTTAACAACAAAAACTACTGAAGCACTTTCCACAAGTGAAAAATACGTGACACTTACAGAATTAAAACATACATTATCCAATACGCCAGACACAGAACTAAGAGCACTAAATGTAAATTTAAAACAATTAAGAACTAGTTCAAAAATATCAGAAACACTCATTGCCAGAAATATATCTCCATTTATCACAAAAATTACTGCAAAGATATTACCTAATTTACCTACTTTTACTTCTTTCAATTTACCTTCTTTGTTTTCTAATTTAGCTTCTTCTTCTTCTAATTTACCTTCTTCATCTTCTAATTTACCTTCTTCTTCTTCTAATTTACCTTCTTCTTCTCCTAATTTACATTCTTCTTCTTCTTTTAATGTACCTTCTTCTTCTTCTAATTTACCTTTTTCTAATTTACCTTCTTCTTCTAATTTACCTTCTTCTTC
This sequence comes from Apomyelois bistriatella, assembly GCA_947044815.1. Taxonomy (NCBI): domain Eukaryota; kingdom Metazoa; phylum Arthropoda; class Insecta; order Lepidoptera; family Pyralidae; genus Apomyelois; species Apomyelois bistriatella. Next base: position 6,552,807 of record OX345705.1, read on the forward strand.
TTCTAATTTATCTTCTTCTTCTTCTAATTTACCTTCTTCTTCTTCTAATTTACCTACTTCTTCTTATAATTCACATTCTTCTTCTTCTACATATTTACCTTCCTCTTCTTCTTCAAATTTACCTTCTTCTTCTTATTTACTTACTTCTGATTTTGATTTACATTCTTCTTCTAATTTATCTAAATCTAAAGAATAATTTTACAAAAACATCAATTGACATAAGTAAATCTACAATTAATTCAAATATCACTACCAAAAAAGAGACACTTCGCACTGACGGTATTACCAAATTAAATTTTAAAATTAGCACAGCTTCACAATCTGAAACGAAGACAACGATGATATTTCCAGCTACACGGTGCGTTGAAATTGATGATCGAATAGTTTGCTATTTTACTTTACCATTGAGACGAAAATTATAAAATTACAAAATTTGTAGAGAGGCACTTATAATAAGTATAATGCGATGCGATATACTTAGTAATAATAAAATTATTAATTAGGTACTAAAAAATATAATGAATTTTCATTACACGTTAAATTTTATTTTTTTATGTCCTTTGTATCAATTCTTTTTCAGTAGTACAGGTCAGTAGTGTAGTGGACCTCTCTTAAGATCTTGTTACGTTTGTGTTCAAAGTTTCTCATTGATTCCCTGAATATCTCTTCAGTAACTTATCTATCATATTAAATACTAGCTGAGACTTTATCCTCGTGAAATGTAACAAAAAAAGTTTAAGAATGTAATTTTATAAAAAAGATCTAAAATTAAAGTAGCCAACGAGTACCACGCGGGCGGAACCGTGGGCAACAGTATCATTAATAATTCGTCCAAATAAATTCGGAGAATCCCTCTTATTCTAAAATAATAAAAAAGATCACAATTTTGATTAAAATTTTATCACTGGAATTACCTGTTATTTTCCAAAAAGCCGCATTAACAAGCTTAAAATATTGGTGATCTCACAAAAAAATTATAAACAGCCGTGATGTATGAGTAACCTTGATCAAACACCAATCACCTGAATCCTTTTTAATAAGTATCTACCTAAAAGGATAACATGAAAAATTTATCATCTTTCATCAACTTAAAGCAGCTTTATCTCTTTTCGTTACCGAACCCAGCCTTATTTTACGGTATCAACTTACCTTTTCACCGCGAGTATTAGCCGCGAGATTATATGTCGACAGTTATAAAGCCCCCAGTGCGAAGAAAAGTTAAAATGTATAGTAACCTTGTGAACTACAAAATCCTAAAAAGGCAAGCAGGCTGTCTCGAAACAACGATTAGAATCCTCCAAGAAAGAGGCGCGCAGCTGGGCATAAGCCTCACTCTCTTTCTATGCCGTCCTTTCCTATTCTATTTCCAATTAAAATTATTATTATTCTATTTTTAATTCAAAGTTATTATCAGATTATACGCGTGTTAGTGTATTAGTACACAACTAGTATGTGTGTTGACTGTTCACATTACTTCCTATTGAAAATCAATATTAGTTCAAAATAAGTACCTAATTAGTCGATTAACTCTACCACCTCTAACGTTTAATTCCAAGGTGTCAATGAAGGCGTACAATTTAAATAAATATTCTTGTAAGTGGACAACCGCATATATATTTTTATATTATCCTTACTTTTAATAGTACCCACTTGCACATTATAATGTTTAATGTTTTTTTTTTATGTCAAAGACCGCACTCAGCCATCCTAATTATTTTTTTACGCAAGTGGCCCATCTCAGCTTTATATGGGGATTTCCTGTACGTTTTTACTTGTTATTAAAAAAACCGGCCAAGTGCGAGTCGGACTCGCGCACGAAGTGTTCCGTACCATTATCTAAATGAATCGGCCAAGTGTGAGTCGGACTCACACCCTGAGGGTTCCGCTCCACCACACAAATTCACACAATACTTAAGTATGCTCTAATCAATAATCATGGGCCCTAGCGACATTTAATGTGACATTTAGCGCCATCTAGACACAAGTTTTGTGGATATCGAAATAGCAATCTATATATGTATATATTGAAATTATACCATTCTGGCTTTCACGCGCAGGTTCGCCCGCGTGAATTTCCCTCGGGAAATGCTTGCTTTTTCTCGCAATAAAAGGTACCCTATGTCCTTCTCAATATTCTCCGCTATGTGTATGCAAAATTTTAGAAAGATTGGTTCAGTAGATAGGGCATCAAGAGGTTACAAACAAACAAATATACAAACTCTCTTTCGCATTTATAATATTAGTTGGGATGTCGTAAAGTACTTCATCGATTTTGTTGTTCAAACCAACATACGGACAGACGGACAGGCTGACATGATGAATCTATAAGGTTTCCGTTTTTGCCACTTTGCTACGGAACCCTAAATACGGCAAGTTAAGCATGTATGTATAATAATCATGTTGTATGGTAGGTAGCTCCTAAATAGTGGCAAAAAAAAATGCAACAAACCGGGTCCATTTTTACGCAGTCTTATTATTTGTTAAATAAAAATGAACAAAACCATCCAAAATAAATCGGCAAAGCATTGCGAAATCTTTCCTGATAGAGACTTAAAGTCGATATATAAACATGTTGGATTTTATTTAATTTTTAGACCAGTACTAGTATGATACATTAAACCAGTATTTGCAAGGTTTGAAATAGGTTTAGAGCTTTGATTATTTAGTATAGAGGTACTTATTTATTATTGGCAAAGAAAATATACCTACACTACGCGAATCATTGGGTAAAAAGTACAGTGGGCCATAGAAAAGTATGCCACTTTACCCTTACATACAATATAGTTAACGACAAATAAGTTGATGGTGTAAACGATGCCTTTATAGTAGATATTTAGCACCTTTAAAATATATTATTTCTTTCTTTTCTCTTCACAAAGAAGTAACATTATGTAACACTTAAAGCTTTAAAAGCTATAACGTTAGATCTTAGCCACTCTCGTCGTTTGTTTGTTTGTAATAACTTTATTGCACAATTAATAGAAATACTAGCTGTTCCCCGCGGCTCCGCCCCGAGTGGGACTCGGTTATATCACGCCCAAAAGTAGCCTATGTTTGACCTCAGGTCATTAACTACATCCCTACCAAATTTCATCACAATCGGTCCAGCCGTTTAGCCGTGAAGAGGTGACAGACAGACAGACTTTCGCATTTATAATATTAGTATGGATAGTATGGAAGTATGGAAGTATGGATATGGATATATATATATATATATATAAATAAATAAAATATAATAGGGACAAATCACACAGATTGAGTTAGCCCCAAAGTAAGTTCGAGACTTACGTCTGTGTTATGGGATACTAACTCAACGATACTATACTTTATAATAAATAAATATATAGATAAACATCCAAGACCCAGGTCAATCAGAAAAATATCATTTTTCATCTTGACCTGACCGGGGATCGAACCCGGGACCTCCTGAGTAGAGGATCAGGCATGTTAACCATTACGCCACGGAGGTCGTCAACGGTCCCGAGACATTGGAGGCTTGAATCACCTGATGGTCTAATAATATAGAGTGATAGATACTTACTTGAGTGTAAATCTGAAGGCACGTTCTTCCTTCACCTTTCACCTCCGTCTGGTGGTTCCTGGCCACGCTTTCCGATTTTATGCACATTCCTTTACTATTCTGGCTATTCGACTTTAGAATGCATTACCGGTGGATATTCACAAGGCGCAGACAATCTCGTCCTTCAAAAGTCAGATAAAGTCTCATTACCTTTCTAAGGCTTAAAAAGCTAGAATCTGTCTCATATATCAGTATTATTTTTTATTTATTATTATTAATATCTATTTATATACAGGTGGTACATGTTTATTTCATACATTTATTTAAGTAGGTTTATTAGTGTGTCTTTCTATATATGTAGTTATTAGGATTTTTATTAGAAATAATCACTAATTGGCTTTCTGCACGCTCGCGCTCCAATGTTTTTTTTTATTTCTCTACCCTAAGGTTGGCTGGAAAAAATGGCATTAGCGATAAGTCCGCCTTTGTTCTAATTTTCATTTTTGTTCCTGTACAATTTAATGATGTATTTATGTAATTGGTGCAATAAAGTGTTTATTCATTCATTCACGATATTACATTGGCCTCAGCTGCCACCTAGTGGTCGTTAAAAACACTACGTCAGACACCGAGAGGCACGGTTTAGAATAACTGCGACACCAGGCTGTGCATGGTCAATTGACCTTGTAACCCACATGGTATGAATGAATGACAGACATACATTTTTGTATTCAAACATAATCGATCCAATAGATTTTTATACTATTTTTACGATTAGGAAAATATTAGTGACTCTAATGACAGACACACGCACAAAGTGATCTATAACTACGTTAGTACTTTTAACTATTCTGTGCCTATACTTATTGGGTTTGTTTTGTCTAAAAAATCTGGAAATAAGCGTAGAGTCCGTTTGATAGAACCCATTCATATACTATTTATGGCCTCTGTACCTCTGCAAAGATTTTAGTAAACATGTTACTTGAAAATAATAACTCGAACAGGTATGAGCATGGAATCTTTTACAATTGCTTATTTTCCAAAACAACTTTTGTTGTTTAGGTAGCTAACCTATGATCCTAGTACCTTTAGTCCTTTACCCAAATAGTTTGATGAAATGTAAATAATATGAGTCACTTTAGTTAAGAACGTCAAAGACAGCTTAGGGACACAAGATTATGCTCTACCTGTATTCCCGAACTCAGCGCTTTACTATGATATAAAAAAAAAATTATAATAAAGTTACAAATTGTGTCGCAATAATTTATAAGTACACGACTTTTTATTCCTAGTTCAATCATTATCCACAAATTAATTTCAACTTTGCATTCAATATTTTATCACAAAAACCAGCTATAGACAATCAAGAGTCAGCGGTTAGCGGTTATTTACCTTTGCTTCGTCAACGGACAGAGTTTTGGCAAAAAAAAACAATATAATCACGTATAAATAGTTGGCAGAGGTGGACCAAGGCATACACTATAACTCAGAATTCGCCAGGATGAACACAGTGAGTAAAAACTTGATTAATATTCATTTCTTGATTAATAGACATTTCCAAACAAGCTGCTTGCTCTAGAATTCTCAAAAAATAGAATTTATGAATAGCTAGTCATAGTAGATAACCTTTCAAGAATAAAACGCCATCGAGTGTCTTGTTTGGGTGATGAAACTCGTTTCAAATTTCAAATAAAGACTAGATAAATATGACATCATAAGAGAGGCTTTCAAGAAAAGCCTTTAATAATTTATAATGTTATTATTAATTTGAACGAAATCCAGAATGTAAACTTTTCGTATTCTACTGCTTGATTATATACCACCCGTGGTTAGCCGGCACCCTGGTGCATTATTACAAAACTATTGAAATGCAAATATAATTCCTAGCTAGGTAATTTGAAAATGTCAAAAATTTGTTCAAATCTTCAAAATGTATCTTTTCAGATTGCCACCATATGTCTACTAGCCTACGCCTTTGTGGCGTTGACCACAGCACTACCAACCTCGCAGGTTTCATTAGTGCCTGTTGTAGACGCTGAAGAGAGCCTAGTCCCTGAGGAATCCGCCTGGGGAGGTTACGGCGGATACGGGGGTGGATACGGAGGCGGGTTCGGTGGTGGATACGGAGGCGGGTTCGGTGGTGGATACGGAGGCGGATACGGCGGCGGATATGGCGGCGGGTTTGGCGGATTCAAAAAATTCGGTGGTGTAATCGGAATTGTGAAGTTCGGAGGTATCGGTGGAGGACTTGGATACGGTGGCGGCTTCGGAGGCGGTTACGGTGGTTTCGGTGGCGGATACAAACATTTTTATGGCTAATAGGTTTAAGGTTACCTATTTGGCCATGTGACACGTGCCTTAAAATCTGTGATGAGTGTAATTAATAGTTATTATTTTAAATAAACTCTTTGTAAGTAATGTTTCTTTTATTTAATCTAATTTAAGAATATAGTTGTGTACACGATGCCATTAAGCTCATATGCTTCTTTCTGTGGGAATTGTGATAAACCCGTTCTTAGCTGAAGTTCCCTAATAAAAAAACATCTACCTTTACCTGCCAAATTACAGCCTTATTGGTAGGGGAATTCCGGGATATACTTTTATTAAAACTAGCTGTTGCCCGGGGCTGCGCTCCCGAGGGAATTCCGGGATAAAATTAAATTTCAGCCAAATCCGTTCAGCTGTTCTTGAGTTATAAATAGTGTAACTAACATGACTTTCTTTTATAGGTATATAATAGAAGAGATAGATGTACCTTAGCATCGTAGGGGTAAAGGCTATCATCATATTCCTCGTACTATATTTATATAAGTAGGTATTAAGTAAGTACTCGTACTATGTGGTAATCTAAATGTGCACATTCTGCACATATTTTAATGCAAAACAAAGATGACCAAACAGAGAAAAAAAATTAGAAAAATATAAAATCTCAAACATGATCCACTCCAATCACGGTCACTTAGGAGGACAAACAACATCGGACAAGGGGTTACTTACTGCAGTGGCATACTGATTGACATATTGCAGTCTCATGTGAACCCTCCGCCTCCATATCCTGGTTCATTTCCAATGATGATGACGATTTGTTTGATTTGTAATCGGTCAGGAGAATGTGAACAATTATGGTCAAAGGGTGTGTTTTTGTGCTTGACATCATTACTAACGCTGCTCAAATTTAAATAAGTATCTACGTTTGTTTTTAATATTTTCAAATACTTATTAAAATTTGTGTTATCACTAGGTACATGAAAATGTAAGTGTCTTTTTGCTATCATATAGATGAATGTTTCCTACAACTTAAGATATACTTTTTATCCTGTTTACATATTTGTTCCCAAATTTTGTATTGGCACGTGCCAGCATGCGCGTATGAATAATCGTTTTCTTATGTAGTCGTAATATTCATAATAGAGTATCATTAAATAGTTTCACACGTGTACTCTATTTGGAATCAATCAAATGCCATTTGCGTTTCGCCGAATTCATTAGCTGGTAAATGTAGTCGTAGTAAAATATTAAACGAATTTGTCATTAGTCCTTCAACTGTATGAGAACAACCTGGTCAACAGCAGAATGCAAATCTTTATAACGGCGAAGAATCTTAATAACTTGTTTTATTGCGTTAGAGAATCAGGTTAATCCGGAAAAACTACTGCCTCACTATACGTGTTCTAGATAAAAAATAATATTTTATTAAAATTTAACACAAGTTTCTTTACAAAAAAATATTGATACTTTATGACCAAATTTTTGTTAAAATGAATTGATCGGCCGAAACCACAGAAAAATTAATAGTACCTTTTAATAATAATATGTGTCTATGCCGAGCACAAACCACAGAATTATTAAATCGATACCGCATTGTCTAAAAAATCTATGGCTCCGTTTTAGTAATAACAGGTTGATCTCGTAATTTATGATTGGTTTGGTCCTAGCATATTTAGGTCCACAGAATTAAATAAAATTCTCTTTAAAAACATACAAACATTACATTATTTTCATTGTTAAAATTTAAAAAAAGATAAAATTTACATATTGTTTTTTTTTATATAAATTACTTTGCTTAATATTTTTTTAAGACATGAGATATCGATATTTCTCCATTAATTAGTTACATTCACTTAAATGAGCATTGATTTGATATTTCATAATACATTTAAATATTATATATTCATAGTAAATATAAATATTACAGCTACGCTACAATAGTTTTTACATTAATAGACGTAGAAGTTCTTATTTCAAACATCGAAAAATTTACCTGAATAAGTAATACCTACTGACTTTGAACCAGCAGCAACGTATTTTCAATACAATTCAATCAAAAGTACATAGAAGTTTAAAAATTCAAATAAGTAGGAAGAGGCGTTAAGTATTTAGTATGAATCTAAAATGTAAATTTAAATTTAGTTAATTTTGAGAATGTTTTTGTTATCGTGTGTGATTCTTTTGCAGATATTTCTATTGTTCTTGAGGTTCTTATCAGACGTCTAAACAAACATTAATCTTAATATCCTCGCGAATAAGATTTCCAGTTTACTGATCAGACTGATCAGTCTTTTATTTATTTATTTATTCCATAACAAAAATACATTGTGTGAGAAACAAGTAATTTACATAATCACAATTATTTAATCAAAGTTTATAGGTTACTTGTGTTGTGACTAAAGTTAACTAAACGTAAACATGTGCCTTAAGTGTACCAAGTGTGCATCGAGTCTTAGCGAAATAACCATCTACTATTACCACACAACAGCATTCCCAAGAAAAAATATGCTCACTCTTATTTTATGTCTTTTAAGTTAGTCTTACATCATACAGTAAAACAATTGACCACGTAAACCGAACCCCGGGCTTCTAAATAGTAATATTACTTAAAATCACACGACATTCAATCATCTTAATCGTTCATTTCATTCATCGACTGTAAGTTTGCTGTTAACTTATAGAAAAACATTAGATTTTAGTGGGTGGAGAGTTTAATTGCTGTAGAGGTGAACAGGTTATAGATAGTATGATATAAGATAAAAAGGTCATCATTATCCTAGCGTTTTCCCGCAATAATAAGATAAAAATATACTTAAGTATGATTCTTCCTTTTAAAAGGCTGCCGAAAAATTAATTAAAATATTTTCATAAATGATTATAGCATTGAATAGTTACGGATTAAATATTCTTCTATAATCACTTTTTTTTTATATTTGTAACTAGCTGTTCCCCGCGGCTTCGCCCCGCGTGGGACTTGGTTATATCGCGCCCAAAAGTAGCCTATGTTTGACCTCAGGTCGTTAACTACATCCCTACCAAATTTCATCACAATCGGTCCAGCAGTTTAGCCGTGAAGAGGTGACAGACAGACAGACAGACAGACTTTCGCATTTATAATATTAGTATGGATTTCCAATTATATCTAAACAACAATTCTTGCTGCCTACTACAAAATGAGCCGTCGAAGGTTGTACTTCCTAGAACGTAGATCCCATACAATGCTAACAAATTGTGTTTTATCTTTGTTATTTGTATTCTTTTTTAATAAAATTTTATAAGCAAACAAGCATACGGCCCATCTAACACCAGAAATATATTGTAAATATAGATATCTTAATTTAACAAACAATTACAATATTATTAAAAATATATATAGATATTAATCACAATAAACAGATACGCATTTTAAACGTTTAATTAAACATGTAATGGGTCAGAACTTTTATTAGTTTATATGCATATGATTGGAGGTTATTCTGGCATTGTCTTCGTATAAATAGGCGGGGTCTTGCTATTTAACTCATATGCAGACCTATCTACACAATAAAGACTGTCAGTAGATCAAGTAAAAGTATAAATATTTTGCTTCATCAACTTACATCCACATCGAATTTCGATTTCAATCACATTATGCTGTTTTTGTGTTGGGCAATCTCCATCTACTCCACACCAGCTGTATGGCAGTTTCCAGAACCTACATACATTAAAATTATTTCATTGGTCCCTTACTCATGATATGGGACCTGAGGGCTTTCATTTGTAATATCTTTATTGCTTTAAAATACATAGTAAAAGGAACATTATTAAAATAAGAAGACAATGGCGGACTTATCCCAGGATGGGATCTCTTACAGTCAACCGGCGAATCATCTTTGGACCACCAGTGACGTTTTGGATCAGTGGCTTAAAACATACAAACAAAACAAACACACTATCTCTTGTCTGATGGATTCTCAGTTATACATATAATAACATTATACTTCATTTAAGATTAACAAACTAGAATGAAAACGTCTCAAAGTATTTCCAGTGGGATTTATGAAAATGAGTCATAGAGCAATGTCTACAACTCCCTCTTCTTACAGCTTTTATTTTTAGAGTCTTATCAATAGATAGCAACACATAAATATAATGCAAAATATAATAAATAAAATATGACTATTCATTTGCGGACCGTGTCATATAAATTTAATTTATTCTTCAAAGACACTTTTGGCATGCTGAACGTAAAATCGCTTGGCTCACATGATATTTTTTATTGAAGTTCGATACACTGGGGACTGGGGAAGCACCTTAAATATGTTAGCAAGCTATTGTATATTCTGTGCCATAAATATGTAAATTTAAATAGACCTCTGATCGTTTAAACGCTTAAGGCTTACATAGGTACTGGTTCAAGTTCACATTTTTATATATTTTTTGGTTCATGATCAGATCAGTCATTTTATGAGAAAAAAGTTCCTTCCTTAAAATTAAAATAAATTTACAAACTTAATGGTTCATCTTAACTAAAGCCCTTAGTTAAATTATTATACATTTTGAATCAATAACAGTTTTAAAGAGGTTTTCCTTATGTATATTGGATGAGATAACAATATATTTAATGGCAGTAATGATGAATCATTCTCTTTATGAAGAGTTTATTTACTCAGAATGATGATGAAATAAATCAAGCTCATCAATCTGCAGTGCCACATAAGCCACATTAGCCTAAGCCTAGTGTGAAAAAAAAAATTGTGAAAAATTTGCTGTTTATCTTATCTTATATTAGGTATTATTAAAACTTAATTGTTCCTCTTAAGTCCACCAATTGTATAAATGGTTATACAATTACGAGTATTATGAGTTTACCAACATATTACAACCGTTAATTATTAGTAAGTAGTTAACTATTAGTTGGTGAACTTGATCTTAGTGCTAAAGCATTATCTATCGGGTAACATTTACTTTGTTTATTTGCATCTACAGATCCTGAGCTTGTGCTTATTATTTTGCACTCTAGCCTTTTTCTGTGCCGCTCCTAGTGCATGGGGATACGTCGGTGACGGCTGGCACCGGCCGCGGCTGGGGTGGTAACGGTGGTTACTATGGAGGTAGCGGGTGGGGTGGATACGAAATAGGGTGGGGCGAATATGGCTGGAAATTTAATGAATAGAAGTGGAGTATTTTTAACCCTCTTGATTCTGTCTACCGGCTACGCAACTGTGATTATAATATACCAAAATAAAAACAAACAACAAATTTTTACAAACTTTCGTTTTTCTTAAATCCATACTTCCATGTCCATACTTCCATACTAATATTATAAATGCAAAAGTCTGTCTGTCTATCTGTCTGTCTGTCTGTCACCTCTTCACGGCTAAACTGCTGGACCGATTGTGATGCAATTTGGTAGGGATGTAGTTAACGACCTGAGGTCAAACATAGGCTACTTTTGGGCGCGATATAACCGAGTCCCACGCGGGGCGAAGCCGCGGAGAACAGCTAGTTGGTTTATATATTTTATTTTTAATAAAAATACTTCTATTTATTGTAAAAAATAATCTTAAAATTAAAAACTACACTACAGGATGCCATGTAATATATTTTATAGTATATTTTGTGCGGTATCGAAAATATAATTCAAGTCCATAAATAAATAGTACTCCATAAAACAGGAGACTAATGAACCTTCAATTCACTCCTATATGAAAACATTGCATTGATTTACCCGGCAACCTCATATCCATGATACTGCTTCCAGAAATTTTGAATAAAAATACATACTTAATTATGAAGTTAAACTTTGGCATACAAATTTATTACAAAATATTCCCCTAATAATAATTATTATTTTAGTTCAATATTTTATTAGTGTAATATCATTATTTAATAAATTTAGAAATTACCCACCTATATCTCTTTAATTTGTTATTCCATCACGATGACGTTGTAAATTTTTTTAGTTGATGAATTAATCGATACTTAAGTTTTTCAACAAGATGAGTTCGCTATAATTTTAAAAGTTTTTACGGTGTGCGTGAACTTTTGGATACCTAACATAAATTTCTTATGAGAAAATTATTGTATCCCACAGGCCAGATCGCCAGTTGATTACTTTATGATGAATTAAATGATACTCGACAATATCATAAAATAGTATATTACCTAAAATGTAACCATAATTTACATTATGTAGTCTGGCCAGACAAATGGAACGAAAATCATGAAACGGTCAAAAATTGGATGAACATATCATGAAATCATGTCTAAAAAGATTACTAGGTATTATAAATTATCATAATGGTATGTATAGTACAAAAAATGCGGATGAGAGAATGAAAAACAATTTTCCTTAAAAAAAAAAAGTTTGGCAGGTGTGTGTCTGTTTCCCGTAATCGGTTACTGACCTCTAGCTATAACCATAAAACACCAAGCCGGTTTATTTTAGACAAGTTAGTTACACACATTCGTATTAAGGTACTAGACGAGGACTCGGAATGAAAAAAAGGGATAATTTTATAACACATTTGGTAACAATAAAAATAAACTTTTAAGTATATTGTTTAGTAGACAGACATTATGTTGCAGATACCTATGTAAGGTGTCCGCTAAACATACTTCAGGATAGGGTAGCAGGAAGAAGCGAAACAAAACTGTTATAGAGACAATCTAAAAAGTGCGTCGCAGTAAAGGACATAGTCCAAATGGTGTCAGATCTATCTATAGATATGGAACAGAAAAGCAGGAATGCGGAACCTGGGCTCCAAAACAATCTCCTCATCCTGAGGAAGCAACCGGAAATGCTGAGAAAGAAAGAGAGACAAGCAGAATTCTAAAAAGAATCAAACAAATGTAATAATTTAGGAGCCCAAATGTTAAAAGATGTTGCGGTTGTCCTAAACATTCGTTAAGAAGACTGCACGCCTGATACATAAAGCAAGATGAAGTCTTCTATGTAGTGGGTGCCTTTGTCGTCGTGAGGGTTATTTGACCGAAAAAAATACCTATTTCATAATCTATATGTACATATAATAACAAAATATAAAATAATTAAAACCAAAGTCAAGGAATAAAAAAATTCGAAACCAGGGCTCTAAATAGTACTTAGTACTTATATGGATCACCACGTACAGATCATGGATATTGAATAACTTATCATTGTAGCATAAAATAAAAGATGTCACTGGTAAAACTAAGGTTAATATATAACATAAATTTTTATTTACCTTTTACTTACACGGTTTCATGATAAAACTTTACTTACATCTTTACTTGTTAGTTGTAGTAAAATAAAATGTATTCATAACTTATATATATTTTAAATTAAAAACTAATCACCTGCAGCGTCTACACCTCATTCGAGTTTAAACACCATTGATCTACCACTGATTTTTTCTTGTGTTTTCCTTCTTCCTATAACAGTATTAAATTATTTTGCTCATCTCTTCATTAAACTGGTTAGGTATAACACCTTACCGGTTATTTTGTTACGAGTATAATTGTCTGCGTAAATATATAAATATTTTTGTATTTTTTTTAATTTTACATAAGTTTATATTTTAAATAAAACGTACAAACTAAAAAATACTAATATTAATAAAATTAAAACAAAACTTAATAATTTTACATTCGTAAATATCATCCTATTAAAAAGTATTTAAGTAGTACTCGTATTATACCAAAAATTTAAACCATATTATTAGTGTGTTTTCCGAAATGAATAACGCTCCTTGGGAAGCATCTTTTTTTTAATATACTGTGATCATGTCTGGCATAGGTAATTTAATACTACAATAAATAAATATACTTATAGGAACAAATCGCACAGATTAAGTTAGCCCTGAAGTAAATAGATTATAACTATGCATAAACTTTTTCTGCCAAATCCCAAAAGGAGAGATTGTGCAAGTGAAAGAAATAGGCTATGTAGTCCTCCTAGAGAGGGGGTGGGAAGATATTTAGGTAAGTTCAAGTTTTTCTGGCCATTTTGTTATTCACAAAATATCTTGCTTATACATTAGGAGCCTGCAAGTGGCCCCGATGTGTGTGTCATGAGTTTAAAACGTAATTTTCACGGTAGACTGTACAAATCTCTTAGTCATATCAAAAGGGGAGGCGCTTTTAACTCGGCCTTAACGACCTAAGACGTTTTCCCAGTATATATAAGACTTGAGACGTCCACCAGCAACACTGCAAGTGAGAAAACACAACAATGAACACAGTAAGTGGCTACATTATGTTATCTGAGTTGTTATTTGGTGATTAGTGAATCCAATTAATCAATTGTTACGTATACGTATTGTAATAAACTTTGTCTAATAATTAAATATATTTATTGCAAGAGATCCATAATATTTAAATATGTTCTTCTTCATTGTACGAGACAATAAAATTTTTTTGTTAAGTAGAAAATATAAAGCAGACCGATGTTTTGCTAGAGACTACTTAAAATGTAGGTTCTATTTAACCGCAGAAATTTTTTATCCTCATCTCACATTAAATTGCAATTACAAATAATGTGTTATTACTGCAAATAAGTGTAAAATTAATATTTTTTCATTATAATCAATTGGAAATATGTTTAAATTTGTTGAAACTTACAAAAAAAAACTTATAACAACGATAAAATATATAGAAGAAGGACAATATTGTCCTTCTTCTATATATTTTCGAGAGCTGGTAGAGCGGTCCTATATAGGACCGCTCTACCAGCTTCATAAGAATCAATTGTTAGCAAAGTGACCCCATGTACGTTTGTTTTACAATTATGAAAACCTTCAATACTATGAAAATATACTTCAGTGCCTACTGCCTATATGTTGCCAGAGACAGTTTATAGATTTTACGCACAAAATTGTGGTAAAAACCAATTGCACAAGAAAATTAACAAACATTATCTACATAATATATATAACTATTTATAAGTAGTTTTTGTAATATTGAAATTTGGGAGAAAAAATTATGTTTAAAGCTTAGTTATAATTTAAGGTTTTAAGTATTTATAGTTATGTATTTCAGGATAGATTTTGTAAGATTAAATAATTATTATACATATATTTATGTGGAGTGTTTATAGTCAATAGTAAAATAAAATAAATAACGAATACGTTTAAAACTAGGTAGCTAACCACAGCCTAGCGTCGTATGTCTTTGTAGTGTGTAGTAAAAACCTAAGACATAACTCATTTATTTATTCCCTTTATAAACCATGCTAATAAAAGATACTTTTATAAACTGAAGAAAAAATATTATTAACTAAAGGCCTGGCGAAATAATAGGAAACAGGGTTTTAGGTTTGATTGACTATGGCGTTGTTGTTTCATTTTATATTTTTCAAAAATTAGTTTTCAAAAAGGTCAATTTATAACACTCTCCCCTAGAGCTGGTAAAATAACACGCAACGAAGGGTTTTAGGTTTGTTTTTTTTTTTTTTTTAATAGGCGTTGTTTATTTTTAATTTTTTCATGTGTACAAATAAAGTTTACAAAAAAGGTCAATTTACCACTCTCACAACAGTTTCCAAAACTGTTGGTCATGAAAAATGACGTGGGAAAACAAAAGTCAAAACAAAGCTTTTCAAAGTGCTTACAAAATGTTGAACTTGCATGTTAATGTAAGATCAGAGCACGGGTCTAGTGATTCATCACACCACAAATATTTTCTTAGGTACTTAAATCGTAGACCATAGACGATCATTTATTCATATTGTGTAATACAAGGTCAATATCAATTATTCAAAAACAATAGGTATATTTCTATAAAATTATGATTGAATAGTAGATAATGCCACTTGATATTAAGCACCATTTCTTTGCACTAATGTGTAATAAAGTTAATAAAATGAATGCAGCTGGGATTCTTGGCTCCATGCCGCAAGATTTTTTGATTTTTAAGTTTTATTTTCAATTTTAGTAATATAACTTTTAGTTTTATTTTTATAAATAGGTTAATATTAGTTTATAATTTTGTTTGTTATTTTAAAATGTTTTAATGTAATCAATACTTAAATAAAAAATCTTCTAGTTAATAAACAAAAAAATAGCATTTAATATAGGTATGTCTGTTTCTTTTACAGTTAATCTACTTCGGCCTCTTGGTTTCTGTCGCTGTGGCTTATGGCGCTAGTCTGCCAGCTCCAAAGCTGCAGCCCCAGCTCCAAGTGCAAGTAGCTGAGGTACCTGAGCAGGTTGTCGAGGAGTTGGAACCACAAGAGTCCAGAGGTTGGGGTCATCATGGAGGTGGTTGGGGACATGGAGGCGGTTGGGGACACGGGGGCGGATGGGGCCACGGAGGAGGATGGGGTCATGGCGGCGGTCACCACGGAGGATGGCATGGTGGCAGAGGTTGGCACCATGGATAAGACATTGAAAATAATTCTAATTTAATTTAATTTTTATAAAATAGATAGTTATCTTTTAAAACATTTTTTACAAATTGTGCTATGAGCATTTTTTTGTAGTTATATTAAATATACTTAAGTTTGTAATTAACACTGTATTGTTATCATTTTCTTTCACCCTATTTATTAAGATACGATAAAATAAAATATGACAAAATATACGTATATCCAGAGAAAGAAAAAGCGATGAATTTCAAACCTGAAAATCTCGTAACAGACACTTACTTGAAACGAGCGCAAAGCAAGGGTGTAAGTGTTATATAAGGTGGACACAAATCAACTGCAAATATTTAAGGGTAGATACAGACCACATACGAAATTTTATTTTTCACTCTCCATACTTAACTAGATCAGCTGATTCTCAATTTGTATGGGAGGTCAAAAATTTTTTTTCATATTTCGGCATAAGTTTATTTGGGAAAGTTGTTCAGTTTAGTGGTCTGAATCTGTCCTTTAAATATTTGCAGTTGATTTAAATTCACCTTATATTTCAGCTTTCGATGCTCATCGCCTATAGATTTGTTACGCCCACAGAGCAAGGAATCTTAAAATAAAAATTCCTTCCTCTGTCTTCACGTATTTTTCTGGATGGTTATTCAACCGTCAGCCTGTTATCTAAAATGCTAATCAAATAAAATCATTTATTTGCCAAAATACAGTAGGACCCCTTTTAACATACCTAAGTCTTAAACCTAAGTTTTGTTGCTTAATGTATTTGACCTAATAATAAGGTATGCAAATATATCAAAATAGTTATTTTTAATTATATTCATCCGTCCGACAACCACAATCATAGCTAGGACTTGTAGATTCATTCTGTTCAATTTAAGACTTCTATAAGAGACGAAGTTGCGATAAGGCTAAGTTCGCATGTTTTAACTCATTTCTCTGGTACAGTTCAATTATTTATTTATTAAACATTTTTAAAGCTTGGTTCTAGATAGTCATGCTTAGCCAACATTATTATTGAATTTATAAAACATATACATTTTTTGGAAAAACTTACATGCCCAGAGTAGTGTGCTACCAATACATAGCAGTCAGATTACCTTCGGATTAGCTTGAAATATCTAAATTCAGTGTTGGCCACTAATACATTCGTTAAGAAATACAGTACAGTACCCTGTGGTACTGTACTGTATTTCTTAACGAAGGAGGAGTTGGAACCACAAGAGTCCAGAGGTTGGGGTCATCATGGAGGTGGTTGGGGACATGGAGGCGGTTGGGGACACGGGGGCGGATGGGGCCACGGAGGAGGATGGGGTCATGGCGGCGGTCACCACGGAGGATGGCACGGTGGCAGAGGTTGGCACCATGGATAAGACATTGAAAATAATTCTAATTTAATTTAATTTTTATAAAATAGATAGTTATCTTTTAAAACATTTTTTACAAATTGTGCTATGAGCATTTTTTTGTAGGTATATTAAATATACTTAAGTTTGTAATTAACACTGTATTGTTATCATTTTCTTTCACCCTATTTATTAAGATACGATAAAATAAAATATGACAAAATATACGTATATCCAGAGAAAGAAAAAGCAATGAATTTCAAACCTGAAAATCTCGTAACAGACACTTACTTGAAACGAGCGCAAAGCAAGGGTGTAAGTGTTATATAAGGTGGACACAAATCAACTGCAAATATTTTGCTTTTTAATTGCTACCAATACATAGCAGTCAGATTACCTTCGGATTAGCTTGAAATATCTAAATTCAGTGTTGGCCACTAATACATTCGTTAAGAAATACAGTACAGTACCACAGTAAAAGATTCTAGGTCAAGATGTTAGGCTCGCAAGAGTCTTTCTGAAAAAAATCTTTGCTTTTCCTCTTATGTATGCACTAATCTATTTATTTTGCGGCTCTACCACAAATTTTACGTAAACATTAAAATAATTTAAATTCCTAAGGTCACAGGCAGATACGCATGTGGAAACGAGAAACTGCGAAGGTATTCGTCACCCTCCCAAATAAAAAAAAAATATGGAAATCCCAAAAACAACAAATATAATCTATACAAATATAAAGGGGAAGTGTTTAAAATTGTGAGTTATTTTGAGTGGTAATCTTTGGTACTACTTAACCGATTTCAAAAATGCTTCCTGCACACCTGTTTCTTTTACGACCAATAGTATCTCAGGGACTCACAAATTTCATTTAGAAATAGGTTGTGTTGCTCTACTTAAGTCCAAAGAGGTAACAGTTTAAGTGAAAAACAAAACTATTTAGTAGAGATAGGGACTGTTTTTGTATATAAACAATCTCCTATACTTACCTATCAACTAAATATCCGTTTTCGGTTAAACAATCTGCAGCTCTTCTAACCCTCTAGGGATAAAGACATGACATGAAAACATGTCTTTATATACGTATATCTCCGTATTTTAGGGTTTGGCTCTCGACATCTTCCAACAACAGGTGGGGTTTCTCTGACAGCAGCCTGTGTGACTGCGGCAATACTCAATGCTTTATTGCATCCTTAATGTAAGTAACAGGCAAAGTGCAGTCGATGGCTTACCTCCTGTCATTATACCTATCATCATAGCTGCTCTGACTTTATTTATTTATTTGTTTAGCTTAATGTAGTATAGTTATAGTAAAGAATATAATTATAATGTTGGAATGTGCCAATAACAAGACCACCAATTAAAAGTTTAAAAGAACGAAAATTGTAAACTTAATATGTACCTAGTAGGTAGGTGCATTGTCCACGCAATGTAAATACGGTGTATGGGTGAAATAAACAAAGTTATCTTAAAATAGTGGTAAGGATAAGTTATTTTATATCCATTAAATAACACTTTTTTAAGAATTTGTTTTGTAGTAGCGCAATTTAAATGGTGATATCAAACGGTTTACTTAGCCGGTTAGCCCTATAGAACTGTGGCATAAATACCCACAATTCTGTTACTTACAAATCAAACAATAACTAATATAGCAGGAAAATTGATGGGATGGCACCTATAATCTTATAGATAAATCAGTTAGTTATAGAAGGAAAACCCTAACACATTACTTAATGTAAATATTGGACATTTTGTTTTTATATGGAAAATCCTGCGCTCATGTTATAATACTGGTTTTTTATGCAAATTGCGGATGTGGATTTCAAAAATGCGTAGACCAATCTATAAAATTATATAGAAGTAAATTGGGGGATACTTAAATCGAACAGAGGTTTATTTAATTTTGCATTTTAATTTTTCTGATAAAACTCGATTAAACAGTTGACAGTAACCCTTCTGCAACGCTCTTGTTGTGTGCTGATCTTAAGCGGAATGGAGAGGCCCTCTTGACGCTCCTTGGCAAAAACATTATTATAAACTTCAATTTTTACATTACTGAACCAATTTTAAAGATACTGAAGGACAAGGCTTTGAAGAATGTAGCTTACTTTTCCACTAAAATTTGAAAATGAGTTCCGATACCATCAAGATATTTATATGGTATACTATCACAGAATAGTTAATAGTAGACATGAACTAGCCCTCTCAGTCCCATCCATAAAGAAGGTTTCTTATGTTTTTGGTATACTTACTTACATACATACATACCTATAATGACGTCTTTATCTCATTCGGGTCATTGAGAGCATTATACATTATTTATGGGTAACTATGCATAACCGCAAGTGTTCACAACACTGTTTAGTGGTTATAAATCTTTATATGCATATGTGTTAAAATAAGTAATACTTTTAAAAGTATTTCTTTGAAGATGACAATATTGTTGGTAATACCAGCATTTGTCTTTGGCGCCATTTATTTGTCAACACAACAAAAAAATTTTATGAGAATGTATAAAAGTAAGTAAGTATACTTAAATATAGTAGGTATATCATTGAAAATATTGTAAATAAAATTTTGAGAGAGGAGAATTTAAAGTTCGGTCTAGGACAAAACAATCCAACTACTTATAACAGAGGTACAATATCCACCCTGTGTCTATATTTTATTCTTATCTTACCCAAAGATATAAATTATAGAAGGTATAAAGTATTCAATATTATGTAAGTAAATGAGCATAACTTGAACCAAGTTGTAAGACATAATTCGGTCATTCACTTTAATCTAAGTAGGACAATGACAGCTGACCATGCCGAGGACATCGAGACGACCTCGAGGGGAGAAAGGCTTTCACTTCACATATCCATATTCTTCATTACATAACCCACGCACTCTATACCTTGATATTAGTGTAGTGCATGCGGTCAGACGGTCACCTACTTGAGTCAAGGGTTCTATTGATTGGTGCATACTATTATTATGATTGTAAGTTATTTTTTATTTTTGTCTGTTTTTTTATTACTTAATTGCTTTGCAAAGTATTTTTTTATCTTTACTAGGCGGAATGTGGTAAAGCTGACTAGTTTTTTTTATTAGAACGTTCCTAAGGCTTCGACTACTGCCCAAATTAGAAAAAAATGTAATAATGTAAAAATAAATATAATTATTCTTGGGGAAATTTATACTTTTAGTTGTAGATACATATGTAATCTTTAGCATGTTTCCTAAAACTATCAAAATCCGTTCAGAAGATTATAAGCTATGAAAGCCTCATAAATAAACTACAAACTTTCGCATTAATACCACAATTAATTAGTTTTCTATCATCATATTTAGTACTCTTCGATCGTTGATATTACTTAGGTACCATACCATAAGTGACATAAGTACATATAATAACTTGCACATTTAATATGCTACATTTGTATGAATCCTTGCTTACCTACTATATTTGATAAATCATCATATTCAAGATGATGGTGTTGATGATTTCATAATGATAAATAACAAACAGCTATTTTCCTAGTATTGTATGATACCTATCTAGGTAAATTAATAACATATCTTCCAATTATAAATAGTTTATTTAGTAAAATACTTTGTAAGCTAAGTACCAAGTAATTTAGTTGTAAGTAACTATAAAATTCATCATCAGCTGTTTACAACCCACTGCTGGACATAAGCCTCCCTCTGTCTACGCCATGCATCCCTACTCTGAGCCACGGCAATCCAGTTGTTGCCAGCAACAATAAAATTGCCTATATATTTTTTTTTGGCATATTGTAAGAAATTACACTTTGTTACACTAAGCTACAGTACGAGGGCGATAAGCCTTTGTTTGGAAATAATTATACGATTTTTAGTCAAACCAGCCATACCATAGCACAAACTTACCTAACTTTACCGTTGAAAAAATGTTGGTCCCATATAGGTATATCCGTATTGTTATTGATTGATCGCAATTACTTTACAATGCAAACAAGTTTGATATACAAGTAAAAAAAATCATACCTATTAAATAGGTAAGAGTTATATACTTATAATAACAAATTTACTGTTTTGGAAGATATTTTTTTCCTTGTGCTTCATTGCCAAATTCCTTAGCGAGGGTCGAAATATGCGCGTTTTAAAACTAAATGGAGCATCTACACAGCATTCTTTAGATTGTGTTGACTTAGAACTTTGATTGACTGCTCCATGTGTAGCAGTTCTTATGGTTGACCTTCACTCGTTTCTAAGAAAAAGGCTTTTGAAGAATAGGTATAGGTACTTACAGACAACCTTTATGGCGTTGCTCTAAAACGCTAGCTATATAAATGCAACTGGAGAATACGCTCGGATAACGTTGATAGACCCCGAATGACTTATTAATAAAAGGTTTGCTTACGTGCTCTCTCTCAATTCCAACTCCAAATTGTTTTCCATTTCTAGGCTATATCCCAATGGTTCCCTGCAGCATTAATGGTTTGCACAGTGCAAAGCGCCGTGTTGGATCCCGCCCTGTACCTCTCACCAAGCCCGCCCATGTCGCCAACCAGCGACAGCCTGGCTCCAGGGGAACTTTGGGCGCAGTCATTGACTTCGAGAAGGGAACGCGATGCGGAGAACTTTGTAGTTCCAGAAGAAGGTACCTACTTAATTATATAACATAAAAACATACCTATGTACCCCTCCACCATTGCTGCCCCTAGCGGATCTTTTTTTAATCTTACCAGGAAAAAAGCTAAATAAAAAAACTTTCTCACGTTTGACATAATAAGAATTTGAAATATAATTTATATTTAGAACAAATTTAAAACACCCTTGGCTTCCTAGGACCCTAAACTAGTTGGATCATGGGTCTTTACAACACTTGATAATAGGTACCTACCTACTATTAAGTACCTATCTTATGTGTTGTTGTGTACCTAAAACAATTACTTATTAAGTATGACAAAATATTTTGTCCCAGATTGCACTCAATTTTCTCTTAAATTCGGCCTAAATACTTATTTGTACCTTATAATGAATTTCAGAGCAAACAAAAACAAAACCAGAACAGCCGACAGGAAAAGCTAAATCATTCTGGCCTGCCTTGCGCTCAACTGACTACAACTTACGAGGAATCCACATCCCCCTAACATTCAGCATATCAGGCATTTATGGAAGTAACTATGGCGGCTTGGGGTCTGGAGTTCTTGGAAGCAGTTACGCAAGCTTGTCAAGTGACTCGAGTCTTTTCGGAAACTACGGAAAGTTTGGAAATTATGGGAAATCCGCATTGGCAGGCAGTAGTTACGGTAATTATGGAGCAGAGTACCCTGGAGTGAGGATTTTCGGCGGAGCTGCAAAGACAGGGTGGAGTGGGTGGGGTAACGGGAAATGGGGACACTATGGCAAGGGCTAAATAGACTATGCATAGGTTTTGCTTGCTACTATAGGCAACTTAAAAGTCAAATTTATATAAAAATATAGCTAAATACTATGCATATGATATTTGTGTGCCTAAAATATAAGTATCTTTACTTAATATTAAGTTTATGAAAAATGTACCTATATCTAAATACTTCGGTATGTACATTTTGGTCCATTAGATCAAACCTAGAACTAGATACTATAGTAAGTCGGAGCGGACTTTTAGAACAGTTAAGTACTTATCACTGTTTTTTTTTTTTTGACGAAGCTTTGTAGCTCATACTGATAAGTAAAAGTTTGTTAAAGTTTTAAAGTAAGCTTCTTATCTACTACTGGGGATTTCAATTACATGTAGCTATTTAATAAATAATGTATATGGTATGCACCTACGCTTACATCTACTTATAGTTTCGAACTTACACATTCATTATCTTTGGTCCAACTCATAACATGTCCTGTGTCTTGGTACCTATAGGCAAATTAAAGGCAAAAGAGTAAAGGCACGCACGCTTAAGAAAGATGTAATAGGTATGTAGAATGTAGAAACGGTACCTACTATCTATTTTATGCCTAGGATAATAATAATTTACACTAATGATACAATGCTCTTAAAAATAAAATAAAGAGGTAACTTTGATCTTCTTTGCATGTTTTGTTTCATAGGTTCGCATTATATCACCTTTATAGAGACTTACTAATAGATACCTAAGTGAAGAACAAATTAAACATGAGTAGGTATTATACTTAGTTACTTAATAACAAGCAGGAACTAACATGCATCAGTTTATTAATATTGGTCATACCGACCTAACTATAAACTAAGCATTTTATTTACCTCATACCTAAGTAGGTACACGTAGAATAAGTATTTTATTACACACAGATTCGCAGCTGAGTACAACTGCGTACCTAGTTAAGTTAGTTAGGTACCTAATTGCAACTTAATAACTCTAATGATGAAAACCCACTGGTAAGTATATAGAAAAAAAATTGGGTTTTTCAAAAATAGTACTCAGGTATCGCTTCATAAGAGCTTCCTCGGCTGACTGCTTCGGAGCCCCCTAATGACTGCTCTCTCTTAGCTTAGCGCTTTGTCGGCTTTTCCGGCTGCCATCTGGTAGTCGTTAAAGGAACCACGTCACAGGCCGAGAGGCGGTTCCGAAGAACACTGACACCAGGGTGTGCATGGTCGATTGACCGTGACGCCTACTCGAAATGATGTTGATGATGAGCGCTAATAGCTTCAGAGCCACCTAATGATTACACTCAACCACTCATCTTAGCGCTTTCTCGGTTGCTTCCTCGGCTTACAGCTTCGAAGCCCACTCATGGTGCTGTATAGTTTATTTGGTGTCTGTTTTCCTTGGGTTTAATTCATATCGTGTGGGTTCCACCCTCAATTCATTTGTTCGTTATAGGATAGATTCTGGGATTGGACAGATTCGTGATGACCTTGCACTGTGGTGGCGGAGGGTTAACTCGCCCCTGTTAAATTATCGTTGGACTACATGGATAATCGCCCCCTTAGGCTCGCTAGCGTCTGCTGCGTTTGAAATATGTCATGATTGGATTAGAATTTGAAAGAAAATTAATATAGTTTATTTCATTTTATTACAAGAATTTAGGTAAAAATCTTAAATAATTAAAATTCGAATGCTACGCGGACGCAGTCGCGGGCACAGCTAGTTACTATAATATAATAATTAACTACCTAAATCATTATCATCATCATATCAGCCACAGGACGTCCACTGCTGGACATACCTAGGCTTCCCTCATAGATTTCCAATCGGATCGAGTCATAAAGCGGCCCGCATTCAGCGACTTCCTGTGACCTTAATAAGGTCTTCGGACCATCTAGTAGGTGGATGTCCTACGCTACGCTTGCCAGTACGTGGTCGCCTTTCTACAACCTTTCTGCCCCAACGGCCGTCAGTTCTAAGCGCTATGTGCTGCGCCCATTGCCACTTCAACGAGCTAATACGGTCGGCTATGTCAGTTACCATGATTCGCTACAAATCGCCTTATTCCTAATGTGATCTCGTAGAGAAACACTGACCACCGCCTACCTTAACATGTATTATGTTTCTCGTGAGGTTGGCCACCACCAACAACCAGGTAGACATCATTAACAAATTATAGGTAAACCAAGGGCAAAATGCTTTATTTATCGTATCAGAATATCAAAATACTGCATCATTTTGCAATAAATGCACAATGATCATCAACCTTCTGTGTCAACCTGTCAGTCCTGTCACCCATAATAACCCAATTTCCGGCTCGGTTCTAATTTATACAGAAAAAATGTAGCTCGCCCATTATTTGCTTGCGATGGTGTGGGCCGCACTGCTTTTGCTGTTCCTACCTGCTTTGGTATCGAGTTCTGGAGAAGGCAACATCCGATTGCTAGAAGATGAAGTGGCTATCGCTCTCAAATCATGTATTGTACCAGGCGATAATGCAAATGCCAGTAATCGGCAGCGTCGTTCTGAAGAGTATTCACGTATAGACAACAACAGACAGACAAGTCAATATGGACACGAGAAAAGAAATGCCAGTGACATGCGAGATCAAAATATATCAGTTTTGAATGCAACTGACTATGATTATGGAGGGTTTGGTGCTGGGAACGGTGGAGAAAAGTTGATCACGTCAGCACCACGACCGGCTGGAAGTGTATCCTTGAATGGCACCGGGGAAAGTAACGCAGACTACTCTAGTAACAGAACTAGGAGGAGCGAGCCATTACTCAACAAACCAGATACAGATCAGGTAGTAAAATTATCTATTTTAACTAAGAAATGTCATATTTTCTAGCTGAGAGTTTGGTAGCTCTCTGAGCCAACTCAAAGCAGTCTTCTTCAATAGGTATGTGAAATGTAAGATTTTCCCAGATAGATATTATAATTAAGTATAGTTTGGGTTGCTGTTACCATCTATGTTCGATAAAAAGAAGCCTCTATAGCATAGGTACCTAACACAATAATGTTAACTATGCTATGAAGGCTTTATAATGTACTGATAACTGCACATAATTTAAGAATCTACCTAGCCTAGAATCTACTTGTATCTTTTTACTAATATTGAAAACTGTATTTCAGTGTCTGAGCCAATGTGTGTTCGCGAATCTACAAGTTGTGAGTATTAATGGCGAGATTTTCAAAACAACAATAAATAATCTTTAATTACTTAACGTGATGACAGACAGAGAATGTATGAAATTACAGGTGGACTCCAGAGGAATCCCTCGCGAAGCTGAGCTTTGGAACAAGGTGCAAACAGCTGTGACGTCACAGCAGTCTAGAGTTGCCTTGAGAGACCAGATTAGAGCTTGTTTTCAGGAGTTACAGTCAGGTAGGAACCTACTTTACCATCCCTACTTAATATGCCTACGTGGAGTATTATATGTGTAGGCGAATGAATGTACCTAAGTTAAATCCATCCATTTGACTCGATACTGGATTCGATCAAGATGCACTCACTGAATCAAAACACAATATTTGAGCACTGTTGAGCCCTTAGGTCTGAGGATAGACTATTTTTTTACTTATATTTATACTAGCTGTTGCCCGCGGCTCCGCCCGCGTGGGACTCGGTTATATCGCGTCCAAAAGTAGCCTATGTTTGACCTCAGGTCGTTAACTACATCCCTACCAAATTTCATCACAATCGGTCCAGCAGTTTAGCCGTGAAGAGGTGACAGACAGACAGACAGACAGACAGACAGACAGACAGACTTTCGCATTTATAATATTAGTATGGATACCTTCTTCCTTGTGTGTTTTACACGGTTTTACAGTACAAGGGGAGGCCTATGTCCAGCAGTAGACAGCCCGCTACTGAAATGATGATGATG
Organism: Apomyelois bistriatella; assembly: GCA_947044815.1. Lineage (NCBI taxonomy): Eukaryota > Metazoa > Arthropoda > Insecta > Lepidoptera > Pyralidae > Apomyelois > Apomyelois bistriatella. The sequence goes on from OX345705.1 coordinate 6,579,518, forward strand.
ATGATGATGACAGTACTCAATGATTTGTTATAGCTCAATGATAGCCTCATTACCAGCCTTTTTTATCATCGCACCTGTGTGCATCGTCAGGAAATACATTCTCATATCTCTTTTTACAGTAGGCTAGTTGATAAGACTGGCCGTTATCCGTGGCTAATCCACAATCTGGGGGGCTGATCACGTTATCCGTAGAAATAAACCTAAAAATAATATACCTACTTACCTAGGTAGTAAAAGTGATTATCTAATGTATTTTCAGAGGCTGAGGACAATGGATGCTCTTATTCAAATAAACTCGAACGTTGTTTGATGCTACGTTTTGGCGATCGAAAACCGAATAAATCTACGAAGTCGACGTCTGAATGATGATAAAATTCTAAATTAGGCACTTGTTAATGTTAACCTTACCGTAGATATTTAACCTATTTCCTATTTATGTTGTGAAAATAATTTGATCTTAGGTTCTTAGAAATAAATATTAGTTCAATGAGCAAGTCAGAATAAAGTCTGAGACTTAATGCTTGTTTTATTACATAGTTCATTCTCATCACAGCGTTTTACCGGTTTTATCGGTGCTATTCCAAGCCCAAAAGCTTAGGAGCCCGCAGAACTTCGCTAAAACCCGATGTCCTAATTTTCTAGTCAACCTTCTACCTTCTTTGAAATTCTTGTGACGTAATCTTCCATTAGTCGGAGAGGTATAAGATAATTTCGATGATGAATGAATGAACACCTGTGGTTTCAGTTTTAAGTCATTATTCATAGATAAACAATAACTGGATACCCAGGATAGGAAAACGGTTGAGGATGATATACCACTGGCTTGTCCAGATCCGCCTCTACTAGTTCGTGGGGCAGCATCTGCTTGGGCAAAGGCTTGATACCCTTAGGTCCCATCTAAAAACATGGAAGATTATTGTCTAAAACAAGTTGTACCCTGTGGGTTTGACCGCGCCGCGCTGTATAATTACCCTTCCTTAATGACTAGAGCTCAAGTTTAGGCTAAAATTTATTGAATTTATTAATTCATGCACTTTGAATATTTTACTTATACATCCACTATCGTTAGAAGCGTAGCTTACAATACCCCCAGTAAGAGATTTTGTTATCGCAGCCGCTAGCGACTGCGTTAGTCGAATTTCTTAGTCGTTTTACTATCCGCCAGGGGCGCTGTACAGGTTTGTCATACAAAATCGCTAACGCAGTCGCTGGCGTCTGCGACTGCAATCTACAAATATTGAGTGTAATATTTACATTCTTCTCATATGCACTCTCTATTTGACAGCTTATCACAATGAAAATTAAAATGCCGAACTGCATGCTTTATCAAACACTTTCATTTTACGACTTTTGTATAATTGTAAGGCACAACTCAATCAAAAATTTACTATAAAATAAAACTATTACGATATCTTATTTGTACAGTTTAATGTCGTAAAACAAATAAATAAATTTAAAATTAAATCAGTGTACTGCAGGAGCCAGTACAGATAATGTCAGGGTGTTCAAATGTAATGGTGGTTTACTGGCGCACACTCTTGGTTGTGATTGGATGTGTTTCGACCATCTGCAGACATGAAGTAGGGACTCCCGCTCGGAAACAGACAGACGCTCCTAAAAAATAACATTACATTTTTTTTAACAATTAACAAAGTCACTGAACATATTTATTTACACTTATTCAATTATAAAATAATCGCAATAATATATATTTTGGTCAGGAGATTTGTATAAAAAAAATATAAGGCGTACGGGTATTGTATAAGTAATATACTTATAAGTACTTATGGAACAAAATAGCTTTTAATAAATCTTAAATAAATACAACACCACAAGATAAGAAAGAGACCACTTGTGCTGCACCGATGGTCTTAGTGTTGGGTAGGGCATACAAATGGCGGTACATTGAGGTCCCATACATGACGTCAACATGTAAGAGTAGCTCAACATATTTTCAGTCTACTACTTAAAATTTTATGTCGCGTTAGTCGCGTTACTCTTAAATGTGTAGTAATACAATTTTTTTATTGCAGCTCATGGAATTCACATTACTCTTTTAAATGTACTAGGAACTTTTTTTTTTCGCAGTCTAGGTACAATTGCAGTACTCGCTCTTCGTAAGTTAAGGGGGAGAGAGAAAGAGAAAGGTCCACAGCTGCACACTAGTACCACAGATTATATAATGCTATACTAGCACAGATATTCAACCGCCATACAAAGAAGCGCGCCAATTTTTAGTGTACCAATATAGTCTCTCCATACTAAGACTTACTAACGCCATCTATCGATCACTTGAGAAACTGAGATTCTAACTCTGACAACAAAGCACTAAATCAGTTTGTGATAGGATGACGTTACTTGAAAAAATCATGTTTTAATAATTCACACTCTTTTTTCGCCAAAAACAAGGTGGATCTTAACTAAATTCAATTTTTTTCAATTCTTGTAGCGCCAACTATTGGTAATAAAAGGAACTAAATCTTTTTATTAGGCAATGGGACCACATGCTAGTACTAACCACATTATGCCAGATTATTAATTTAGTAAATTATTTTCTTTAGATTGTTTATTATAACTAATTTTAGAATAATTATTTGTTTTTATTTACTCACCTACTACCAAACATGTACTATGTTAACACTGAAGATATTATACAAATTACATGTTAATTATAACATGTTGTAATTCAAATTAATAAAATATATAATATATATATAAAATATATAAATATATATAAAATATATAATAGATAATGACAACTTCAAATCATCAAAAATGTTATGTTTGTATGTACTGCCAATAGCAGAGTTTCGAAAGCTTCAGTACTTACACCTCGCCTCATTTGAACTAGGACAGGACATTGTACTGGGTCAGTTCAAAAATGAGGCTACCCCTACAAAATTATTTTTCATGTCAATGCCTCGCAACATTTCACATTATAGTACCTACTAATGTGCCTACATGGTCTGAACACTAAAAAAATAAATGCACATTTTTTACACCACTGCACAATAGGTTATTGCCGTATACATATCATTACATGAAGTTGTCTTATCAACTTACCAATAAAGGATATAACACATAGTATGCTGCTACATCAGTTATAGTCAGGAATTGCCCAGTCAGATACGTGTTCTTTTGTAATGCCTTGTTGATGTCCTAAAAAATAAACTTTGGTTCATACATCACTTCCAATACAATTATGTGAAGAGATTAATTATTTAAAAAGAACACCCTATGTCATATTTTTAATTTTGTCTGCTTGTAGGCTTCAGATTCGATTGACAAAGAATAGACTAAATAAATATCTTTACAAACCATAATACTCTTTTTGGCAGTTAGGTAAAAACAATTAATTTGTATAAAATGTCATACTTGGAGAAAACTTTTGGCGAATGCAGGATTTGATACAGCCTGATCTGAATACATAGAAATATGTTCTAGCCATTGGTAACTATTCAGTAATTGCTCTTGACTCATGTGGATCCCATTGTTTGATGCCAATCTTAGGACAATTGTGGCAAATCCTTCAACATTTTGCTTATTAAGCACTGTAGTTAAGACCTGGAACAGATTTCTATTATGAGTTGAATTATGCTAAATTCCCAAGTACTTTAGTATTCTGCTTGGCTTTTCACCTTCTATGCCTAAGTTTTGAAATGGCTAATGATTTTTGATAAACAAATTAAAAAAAGCGCAAAACTAAATAAACAAATACCTACTAAACGGACTTTGATAATACAGATAGTAAAGATGGTGAAAGAACATAGCATATATTATAGATAATTGAAATTTCAATAGTGGTGTTAATATGAATAGGTAATAATTTGTTGTTGTTTCAAATTTAGTGGTAAGAGGACCAGAAATTGTATTTACCACCCCATAATTAAATCAAAGGTTTAAAAATAAAATAATCTACATGTATAAATTTAAACAAAATAATAAGAAAACTTAGTCTAAAGAATAACCTAAAAACTAGCTACAGTTTGAGGCAACGTGCCCAAAATGCTGGCAGCATTCCCTCGCTGGATCGCAATACTAATTTTTTGTCCAAGATTTAAGCCAGCATTAATAGACATTAATATTACTTATAGATAATAGACATTTAAAAGAAAAACATAAGTATATAATTTTTTATTACGTTAGTAGATATTAGGTATCAAATTAAGTGATTATAGTAAACAGCACAAAATAGAAACACCTTGTCGGAGTTGTAGCAAACTGATCCAGCAGATGTATTCAAATATTTTCCAACTAATTTAATAACTTCTACATTGCAGGCAGTCATGTTTTGAAGTTATTTTTATTTGTAATATGAGGATTATTTTACAAAATCTTATTTTGTTACAGTTCAAAGCAAGTTCAAAGGCTTACACTACACAAGCACGGCAATTCATTCTATAACTCAAGAAACATATAGGTAAACTAACTATATACTACTGAACTGACTGCCTGTTTGTCACAAGTTTGTCTTTTTTTTTTTTAATAGTTTATACGGCCATGGAATCTAGTCCTTTAAGGCCTTTCTTGAATTTATAAATCTTCTTCAGTCCTACTTAAGTCAGTCTAGTCAAAAATTCAAGTCAATAGTCCAGTCCAGTCAAGTAAGTAAGTCTAGTCTGAGTCAGATGGCTAAGTGAAGCGGTGGAAAAATTTCACTTAGCTATATCATGGAGATTTTGGTGACAAAGATAAAAAGTCACGTAATCGACACTGTATCACTTCCCAACACTCACGCTTGTTCACGAACACTTTGCGAATAATAATCCACCAATATTATGCACAAACACTCGAAAAAACCTAAGTTTTGGAAATTAAATACAGCGCGGACATAGCGACAGTTTACTTTCCCTCCAAAATCTCTCCACAAGTTTGTCATTGCCACTGCACTGTCAGTGTCAGTCAGCAAACAAAAGTCAATCAAATTGATTTGGGAAGGATGTGGGTGGGCTTGTATGTGGAACTCTTCACTCATATTTTTTATTAAACGTTGAAACTTTCTCATAGGCGCACTCTAGACGGTTATTCATGCATGCCTGATGGTTTTCCATCAAACAAATGATTTCCAAACAAATCATCTTATTTTTTTAAATTTAGTTCAACAATTTTGCAATGATTTGTTTGGAAATCAGTTGATTCAATTGTTTCATCGTAAATCATTGCAAAATTCTTGTTTTAAATTAAAAGGATAAGGATGATTTGCCATTAATGATTGATGGAAGACCATCATGCACGAATAAGCGTCTATGGCGCTAGTGCGCCGTTTGATTGCCTTATTGTGGATTAATTCCATAACAAAAAAAATGTCAGTGTCAAATTGTCGTGTCAATGTCAAGTCAAGTCAATCAAACAGTTGCACCAGCGACCAGCGAAGGCAGCGAAGCGAGCGACACTGTTTCCATTCCAATCCAGTGTTCTCTATTTAGTTTGTGTTCCAATCGCCTTTCCATAAAATAAATAAGAAATCTATTGGATTTTGAATTTACCAAAAAAACCTATTAAACTATACCGATTCTAATAATTTCTCAAAATAAATTCTGTTTTTAAGATACTGGATATTGGTATTGTGGTTTTGTAATGATATCGTTACTTGGAATAACCCGTTAGGCACTAATATAATGGACTAGTCGTTACCAGCTTTTTATTTGTGTTATTAAAAACTTCTTGATGTTGACTCTATGCCACGATTATTTTCAAGTTTCCACTTTAAATAAGAATTACAAGGATGGCTTACAATTCAATAGAAGAAAGTACGCTTTTGGCATATTCTTATTACTACTGGTTGTTATTTTGTGGGTGTTATCGTCAGAGTTAACAAAGGTGAGATTCTATTACATTACATATAGTTATTGGAGTTTATTTATCTCAAAATGATACTAATAATATATTTTTTTGCAGTACATTTATGTAGAGAAGACATTGGAAAGACCTTTTTTAGTAACTTATGTACGTAGTTCACTGCTGTTTGTATATCTACTAGTGTTATGTTTCACACCACCTACAAGGGACCCTTGTAGACCTGCCGATTACACAGTAAGCAAATTCAATGTATACTTTGACTGATTGAACCAAACTTATTTTAATTTTTCTAATTAGAAATATTTTTCATTGTAGCAATTATTGGAACCTACAGCAGAAACAGATGATGAAAACTATTTCACAGAATCTGGGAACAGCTTGGTAAGTAGACAGATAGATATACTCTTTATTCTACCATTAACATACAAATATGCATGTTGATACAAATACCTTAGTACTTATTTTTTGTGGCTAGTTTTTCCGTTTGACTGTGTATGCATATAACCACTTCATGTAGGTTAGAAGGTCAATAACCATACACTCTCTGGTGCCAGAGTTCCTCAGAACTGACTCACGTTTAACAACAAGATGGCAGTTGGGACTGGTCCCAACTTACAAATCTTAATCTTAATGCCTTCCAAGCACATAATCATCTTTACTATAAGACAATTAGATGATTCAAGCCTGCTATGTCCTAACCAAACTGGAAAAAAATAAACATAGCTTACTGTGGGATGTGAATCGATAACCACTGAGTTTTGCAGAGATCTGCTTAAGTGTGTGGTGCCCTTGCCAGGCCTTCTTGTCATTTCCATGCTTTTTCTATTCCATGCTTTTAACTATTCACAATGTAATTGATTTATGTGCCATATTCATTTGTCGAACTGTAGATTACATGTATTGACATCATCCCAAATTCATGCAATTAAATATTTTCATCTTTTATGTCTGCCTCCAATATAATAAGTATATGCTTAAATAACTTAAAATTTTTAGTTAGTGTGTTATTATGGTATATTAAAGATCTTAATAAAAACAGATGTCTTTTTTTATTAAGGGAGACTCAACTTTTGTGCCAGTCCGGGCTGGGGAAACCACTGACAGTGATGACGCGGCTCCTAGAGCTGTACGATTCAACAAAGTAGCAGAGGTGCGTAACATTGGTTACATATTATCTAATGCTTTTCTGATTTATTTACTATTCATTATCATTCAATTGAGGATTTCACATGTATATGATAAAACCAATTGTTTTATATGGATGGGAATTCTGATTTAAGTAATCACAGTATAAATTGGTCCAAACTTTACAAGGAGGTGTACTGTTTGTATAGTATATGTATAAAAGCCTGTCTTAAAAGCACCTACATGTATTATTTGCTTAAACTAAACCTAAAACTTTACTGTTAAAAAATGCTCATGTTAATTCAGCCTATTGTTCCAAACATGCAATTAATCACTCCATAGTTTAAAACAAAGTCACTTTATCAGTCCCTATTGCCTTGATCGCATGTAGGTACCGAGTAGACGGGCGAGAGAGTAAAATGTTACTTGCCAGAGACAGTGATTTTCTCAGTCACTGGCTAGGCTGAGCACTCGGCGCACTGTTTATACCACCCAGTATTCGGCCGAGGGCACTGTCTTGCCCGTCTACTCGGTAAGTGCGATCAAGGCATATGTCCCTATGTATGCTAATATCTTTAAAACAACGCAACGGATTTTGATGCGGTTTTTTTTAATAGATAGAGTGGTTCAAGAGGAAGTTTTTTATGCCCATGCGAAACCGAGGCAGGTCGCTAGTGTTAAATAAATAAATAAGTAAATTATTTTTTTTGTGTTGTTGACCAATGAATGACTGAAGGTGTGATATAAATATGTAAAAACATTCCTATATATCTGTCTGTCTGTCTGTCACCTCTTCACGGCTAAACTGCTGGACCGATTGTGATGAAATTTGGTAGGGATGTAGTTAACGACCTGAGGTCAAACATAAGCTACTTTTGGGCGCGATATAACCGAGTCCCACGCGGGGCGAAGCCGCGGGGAACAGCTAGTACTGATATATAGGCAATAACAGACATATACGATTATTATGTGTGATGTTAGAACTGAATCCAGTTGCCTAATGAAAACAATGTGAACTCTAGTTTCTGCGATTGTAAAATTTGTGAAACATTGATTCCCAAACGAAAATGAATGAATAAATATTATGTAACATAGTGTATTTGTTGAATAGGTACGAGTAATGTCAGCAGCAATGGCAGGCGAAGCATTGCTAGCGAGGCTGTCGTGGCAGGCGTCGGTGCGCGCCACAGAGTATGCGCAACGACGCGCCGCCGCCGCCGCCACAAGGAGGCATCTCCGGCTAGCCGTGGTCTTCTCTATACCGGTAACCTTGAGTTCTTAAATGTTCTTTATGTCACAAAGTGCAGTGAAATTACTGGTTACTATGGCGAAATATTCTAGGCCATGTCTTTGTCAATTCGTGCAATTTGAATGGGCAATTGGGTATGCAAAAAATTTTTAACACACTAAAAAACGAAAACCATTTCGAGATATTTTGATTTCATACCATATTTTTGTATTTTCGACTAGAAAAGTACATTGATTGTGGTAAAATATTCAAAAATGCCGTGGAAGTTGTAACATTCATTCGACACCTAAATGACGTCATTACGCAAATAAAGCTGCGTCTACGCTTTAATTCTTATCCTAAGTGTGTGCGTGTCCACACTTCGTATTCCGACTAGGATTACGACCGTAAACACGGACAAATTAAAAAAAAAACCTATGATCTTTCAATGTCATGTCAAGTCAATCGATTGATTTTGATTTGATGTTCCGAAATAGTTGGCGCGATAAGACGTGTTTCTGGTGGCTTACCATCTCTTAAAACCATGCAAGAACGATTGAGTAAGGAAGATGTCGCCTTACGTCATGTATTGCGCTGTCTCGCTTACTCACTGGCACTTGCATGATTTTTAGATATGATAGTACAGAAATACCGATCCCGATTATGATAGCAAGAAATAGAAAGATCTGGGGGGTTACCACCATCTCTAAAAACCACCATCCCTAAAATCTTGCATGGTTTTAAGAGACTATAGTAACCCCCCTGGTGGCCTACTACCATCTATCCAGTTGTCTATCCAGTGAGTAAGCGAGATGTCGCCTTACATGATGTATTGCGCTGTCTCGCTTACTCACTGGATCTTGCATTGTTTTAAGAGACGGTAATAACCCAGGTGGTTACTACCGTAAGAGACGTACCATCTCTTAAAACCATGCAAGAACGATTGAGTAAGGGAGATGTCGCCTTACATCATGTATTGCGCTGTCTCGATTACTCACTCGTCCTTGCATGGTTTTAAGAGATGGTATTAAGCCACCTGACTCTGACTATAGACTTACTTGACTGGAATAGATTACTGACTTGACGTTTTTGACTTGATTAAAGTAGGACTGAAGAAGATTAAAATTTCAAGAAAGGCCTTAATGAACTTGTTTCCAGGGCCGTAAAATTATTGTAAAATAAAAGGCATATTCGTTTTTATTGTGACCACACTATGGCACTATACTATATAATGGTAACATCGTCTAGTAAAATGACGTCATGAACTATAAAACTTTAAAAATTCATATAAAATTAATAATTATAATATAAGCGAAAAAAATCAAATTAGTTTCCTAAAATAGTCTAAATTTTCAGTTAAAAATATTAAAAAAAAAAAAAAAATTTTTAACAGCATACCCAATTACAGCCTAAAACTCAATGACTTTTTTTTATTCCTTTTTCTCGATAAAAAATAACTAGATTTTTTATTTAACTATTCTTGGATGTTTATCTATATAAAAGTATTAATTTAATTTTTTTTTTTAAATATTATGTTATTATATTTGCTTGAAATGAGTAATGGTTTTTATTCCGAACATTGAATTAAACATTTGTTATGATAAAATTTTTTGTTTCAGTGGTTTATATCAAATTACCTGTACCGTGTAAGCCTGAAACACAGTACAGCCACCACATGCACTATCTATACTTCGACGAGTAGTGCGTTTGCAGTGTCGCTTGGTGCTGTGTTCTCTCAAGTGCCCACAGATCGCTTTTCACTCTCCAAATTCGTGGCAGTTTTGCTCACTGCTATTGGACTGGTGTGTATTTGATAGCTTTTGATCCTGAATTGATGTTCTCTATTCGACCATTTTATAGAGAACATTAGTAACTGGTATAAATAGTTTGAGTAAAAAATAATAATAATTGATATGAGGACATGAAAGAAGATAAATCAACAAAACAAGCTGATTTTTGAAGCAAATACTCAGGACGTGCTTCACCCACCCAATAATACCTATTTGTGTTAAAGCACTAATGAGATAATTATTTTAGTGCAAACCATTTGAACCAATGAACTAATGTTCTAATCTAAGTTGTAGAAAAATTTGAATACATGAAATAAATTAATGTAAAAATAAGTGTCTTTTTGGTATAATATATTATACCAAAAAGCTACAAATCAACACTACATCTTCTATTCACATCATGCTATTAAAATATGTTAAAAGCTACAACATTAACATTTTTTTAATGGCTTTTATGGGAGACAAACTTGTATTAGTATTTTCGTGTATGTTAAAAAAAAAAGTGATAAAAATAAAAGAATTTTCAGGTGGTGTTAAGTTTGTCAGAGAGCCAAAGCAACTGGCAGGCAGTGCTGTCTGCCTTGGGTGCAGCGTTATGTTACGCAGTGCACCTACTGCTCATTCGGCAGGAATTGAAGAAGGGAGAAGGAATCAACTCTCCCCTGCTTGTTGGTGAGTGATTATTCTCAAATATAAGCAACTAGTAGGCAATGTCTGCTTTGTGTGTAACTTTATGATAAACGGAAATAAATTAATTCCTTACACTGGGGGTTTCCAGGGTTGTGATTGGGTGATGAGATCAAGTCCTTGTTATCATGACCAAAATATAGCCAAATAAATAAAGATATTCAATATTTTTTTTCTACTACCACATGACACTAGTTTGGCTTTGCTTGCAATAAACTCGTTTTAATTTAATTCATTAAAATGCATGAAAACTAGTCTAGAAAAAAATTCCCTAATAGTACTTAGGGTTTTTAGGGATTTAGTCCGATAAAGATATTCCTTCGCAAGAGAAAAGAAACACGGAGGCAGGGAGCATCCGAAAAATTCGACATGACCTCTCTTATATGTGTCGACAATAAATTCGAAATTATAGATAATCCGTTCTTAGATTACACTAGCTGTTCCCCGCGGTTTCACTCGCCCTTGGTGTGTATGTATTATAGCCTATAACCTTCCCCAAGAATCAAGCTATCATATGCAGAAAGAATTTTTCAAATCCGACCATTAGTTCCCAAGTTTTAAACGTTCAAACAAACAAATTCTTCAGCTTTATAATATTAGTATAGATTGTAGTTTTTGAATCGTCTCTCTTTGCACTGCCATAAAAAGGGCCCTCAGTTTTTTCGGACATATCATGCGGGCTGATCTCCTAGGTTTCCATTTGGGCAAAATTGAAGGAAAGCACGCCAAGGGAAAGCCTCCAGCCAGATGGCTGGACAGAGTGAAAAGAGCAGCATCTACAGAGCGGTCCATAGCACTGGTAATCGCATAACTTGGAAGTACATATATATGTGGTCACGATCCTCAGCAGTGAGGGTCTGATGAAGAAGAAGAAGATTGTTGTCTTTAACCGAATTGCTTCATAGGTCAAGTAGTTTTTAGGATCGAAGGCTATTTTATTTCCTCTTATTTTCTTTTTAGGTTTAGTAGGATGCGCTTGCGGTTGCCTAGCATGGGTACTGGGTGGAATACTGGGTGCGGTGGGCGTGGAGCCCGCCGAGCTGCCGCCACCCAAGCTTTGGAGCTGGCTGCTGTTGGACGCGGCTGTCGGGCCGCTGCTGATGGAGTCGCTGTGGCTCTGGTCAGTACTTACTTCCCTTAAGCTCGTACTTTCTTTACTCCAAGTGGTCCAAGTCTTGGAACTTGCAGGGTAGCGCATAGCACCGTTGGAAATGATGTGCAATCTGTAATGTTGGCTACTATGGGATGATGTAGCTGTCGGAACTCTGCTTCTGGCTGTGCTGTGTTGGTCAATGTTTATATTTAATGCAGCAACTTTCTCTAGTAAACTCAATAGGGTGGTAGCCGAAGTGATAATAATTGGATATTTGCGTCGAATGTTTTAAGTGAATATGTATTATTATCTAACAGGGGTCGTTCGCTGACGTCGTCGCAGGCGGCGAGCTGCATGCTGGGCCTGACGCTGCCGCTGTCGGCGTGCGTGGAGCTGTACCGCGGGGCGGGGGCGGCGGGGGCGGGGGCGGCGGCGACGCGCGCGGCGGCGGCGCTGGCGGCCGGCGCCGGCTGGGCCTGCGCCGCGCTCGACTGGCCGCGCGCGCCGCCCGCCGCCGGCTGGCTGGCCAGGCTGCGAGCGCGGGACGGACGACAGTCAGTAGTTACTGCTTACAGCTGTACCGCTGGCGGCCGGCGCCGGCTGGGCCTGCGCCGCGCTCGACTGGCCGCGCGCGCCGCCCGCCGCCGGCTGGCTGGCCAGGCTGCGAGCGCGGGACGGACGACAGTCAGTAGTTACTGCTTACAGCTGTACCGCTGGCGGCCGGCGCCGGCTGGGCCTGCGCCGCGCTCGACTGGCCGCGCGCGCCGCCCGCCGCCGGCTGGCTGGCCAGGCTGCGAGCGCGGGACGGACGACAGTCAGTAGTTACTGCTTACAGCTGTACCGCTGGCGGCCGGCGCCGGCTGGGCCTGCGCCGCGCTCGACTGGCCGCGCGCGCCGCCCGCCGCCGGCTGGCTGGCCAGGCTGCGAGCGCGGGACGGACGACAGTCAGTAGTTACTGCTTACAGCTGTACCGCTGGCGGCCGGCGCCGGCTGGGCCTGCGCCGCGCTCGACTGGCCGCGCGCGCCGCCCGCCGCCGGCTGGCTGGCCAGGCTGCGAGCGCGGGACGGACGACAGTCAGTAGTTACTGCTTACAGCTGTACCGCTGGCGGCCGGCGCCGGCTGGGCCTGCGCCGCGCTCGACTGGCCGCGCGCGCCGCCCGCCGCCGGCTGGCTGGCCAGGCTGCGAGCGCGGGACGGACGACAGTCAGTAGTTACTGCTTACAGCTGTACCGCTGGCGGCCGGCGCCGGCTGGGCCTGCGCCGCGCTCGACTGGCCGCGCGCGCCGCCCGCCGCCGGCTGGCTGGCCAGGCTGCGAGCGCGGGACGGACGACAGTCAGTAGTTACTGCTTACAGCTGTACCGCTGGCGGCCGGCGCCGGCTGGGCCTGCGCCGCGCTCGACTGGCCGCGCGCGCCGCCCGCCGCCGGCTGGCTGGCCAGGCTGCGAGCGCGGGACGGACGACAGTCAGTAGTTACTGCTTACAGCTGTACCGCTGGCGGCCGGCGCCGGCTGGGCCTGCGCCGCGCTCGACTGGCCGCGCGCGCCGCCCGCCGCCGGCTGGCTGGCCAGGCTGCGAGCGCGGGACGGACGACAGTCAGTAGTTACTGCTTACAGCTGTACCGCTGGCGGCCGGCGCCGGCTGGGCCTGCGCCGCGCTCGACTGGCCGCGCGCGCCGCCCGCCGCCGGCTGGCTGGCCAGGCTGCGAGCGCGGGACGGACGACAGTCAGTAGTTACTGCTTACAGCTGTACCGCTGGCGGCCGGCGCCGGCTGGGCCAGCGCCCTGTAGCTTATCCGGCGAACTCCGTCCGTCCTAAACGAACTTTTCTCACCTTTTAAACCTACCCTGAACTTCCACAAATATTAAAGTACTAAAATTAGTCCAATCAGCCCTGCCATTCTCGAATTTTAGTCAGACTAACGAACATCAATTGATTTTTATACTCTATATCCATACTAATATTATAAATGCGAAAGTCTGTCTGTCTGTCACCTCTTCACGGCTAAACTGCTGGACCGATTGTGATGAAATTTGGTAGGGATGTAGTTAACGACCTGAGGTCAAACATAGGCTACTTTTGGGCGCGATATAACCAAGTCCCACGCGGGGCGAAGCCGCGGGGAACAGCTAGTCCATACTATCCATACTAATATTATAAATGCGAAAGTCTGTCTGTCTGTTTGTCTGTCTGTCTGTCTGTCTGTCTGTCTGTCTGTCTGTCTGTCTGTCTGTCTGTCTGTCTGTCTGTCTGTCTGTCTGTCTGTCTGTCTGTCTGTCTGTCTGTCTGTCACCTCTTCACGGCTAAACTGCTGGACCGATTGTGATGAAATTTGGTAGCGATGTAGTTAACGACCTGAGGTCAAACATAGGCTACTTTTGGGCGCGATATAACCGAGTCCCACGCGGGGCGAAGCCGCGGGGAACAGCTAGTAGACTATATAGATAGATTGTTGAGCTTATATTTATCTGTTTATGGATGTGAATGTATTATATATAATTATAGGGATTTCTTTTTTGTTTTTCAGAGCAATAAGGAACATTCCAGACCTGGACGAGCAGTCAGAAGCACTAATGTCATCAGACGAGCCGACGTAGCGCTCCACGCAAGATACTACATAGGAATTGATTGAACTTTCGGTCGCACCAGAAAATATAGTGTAACACCGTATTTAGCACGCGTGACGCCAAAACAAGACGCCTCAGCAACTGATCTCATTATTGAATAGAACGCCTTTGAAAAAGTTACTTCTGTTGTAAAAAGATTTCTATTTCCTCATAAAAAGAGGCAAGGATCTAACTATGGGTCATAATCATTTTGTAAATAGTGCATTTTATCTTGGTGACAGAACTAACATTTTTTTGCTGGGATGAGTTATAGAATAATTTAAAGAATATTTTTTATTTAATTTAAAATTGTTTCAAATATGTTTTATCATACATATATTGTTAGAAACAAGCAACTCATGCTTATTTGATTTAATATTCGGCTATCAATATTATAGGTAGTGTTTTTTTTGTGTTCTCTACAAACTTCGTAAATCATTTTTAAATGTTGGTTTTTAATAACATAACAACAAATGTTGGGTAGTCAAGGCCAGCACTTCACTCCAATTTATTTATATTTTGAAATATCTGCCTTGTTTTGTCTAGTGAATTGTAGGTAATGATAAATACTTTGATAAACATTACCTACTTCAATTTACCCTTTAAAAATATATTTGACCTTTGTTTAGATTCTTACTCTTGTCATATAAATAAAATTCAGTTCATCACTTTAATTCCAATGTTGTCGAGGACGTCTTTTAGTCAGAAATGTAACATTATTTTAGTGATATCGTTATGTGTTGCCTAATTATAGCGATGTTTTGATTGCAAAAGTGCGTTATGTAAACTTATCGTCCAAAATACTATGGCATCCTTTGAAACTAGTACATTTTGACAACTTACGACATCTTTAAAATCGTTGCCTAATAGTAATCGTATGTTTAAAAAAACTTACTTACCTGCTGTCACTTAGAGAGGCGCATTTTATAAAACGGTATCTGACTAAATACGCACTCTATCCATACTAATATTATAAATGTGAAAGTGTGTGTTTGTATGTTTGTTCGTCTTTCAAATCGAAACGAAGCGACGATTTCAATGGAATATTGCATAGGGATTAGGAATATGAGGATGGACATAGCTTACTTTTGGTCGCGATAACCGACATTCATGCGGGCGAAGCCGCTGGCGAAAGCTAGTACTTAATTAATATTCGATTTTTTTGATTGCACCTTTTGCGTGAACACCGTCATCATTACTAGTCTTATGAGTAGCATTTATTAACGTTTTTAGTGAAGTGTGATACAGTTAACCATTTATATCCATTCCAAAATATGGCTTACAATACTTTTACGTTTAAGTGCAATATAAATTGTGTTACTTATGAGGTCTCAATTATACCTTTCAGAGTTGTTTTTCTATTTGTAAATAATATATTGATTCACAGTGTAAAGATTAGATATATTGGCACTATTTGTATATTTCAAACATAAATACTTCGGCCACAACAAGTAAATTGCTGAACTTAGGCCCACCATCAGTCGGAAGCGGCATGCATCTAACGTTTTCCTGCGGTCTTACCTAGATCATCGGACGATCGTACAAATATATTCAAGTATGAATTTGAATAACTCGTTATTTTATTTTATTATGTCTGCTCGGATAAATGATGTATTTGACTGAAAACTTTCAACATAAGGAAAAAATACCTTTACTTGCAATATTATAATATATATATTATGTTAAGTTTTGAATTTTTCAGCAATTTTTAGTAGAGCTATTTTATGTTTTTCTTACCTTTATTGACTTATGCGTGGATACGGACACTAGATCTTACATTAGGACAAAGAATTACATTTTTGGGTTATTTTTCTTAAGACTGATTTGATAACAAAAGATGGGTGGAGGATTCAAAATTACAGTTCAATAGGTAATAATATTAAAATGTGAGCTTTAAGATGATACCTTGGTAAACACTAGCGCCACCATCATTTAAAAATCATTATTTACTGAAAACACAAACTGCTAAAAATGGCCGTTTTTTATTGCAATTTGTTACTATAATTTAATAGGTTTAAAATTAACTTCAGATTCAAAACCTTAATTACATAACAGGGATTTTTGATAACTTGTGTTTTCAGTGAATAATGATTTTTAAATGATGGTGGCGCTAGTGTTCACCGAGGTATCACCTTAAGAGACGGTAGTAACCCCAAGATGGACGCTGGCGGTTAAGCTGTACAGGTGGGTTACTACCGTCTCTTAAAACCATGCAAGATCCAGTGAGTAAGAGAGATGTCGCCTTAAATCATGTATTGCTCTGTCTCGCTTATGGGCCGTCCATTAATCACGTGCGGCTTGAAAGGGGGGGGGGGGTTGACAAAAATCACGAAATATCACAAGGGGGAGGGGGGGTGTAGTATGATATCACGTGTATTAATTTTTTCATTAATTTTTTAAACGCGCGATTTATAAACCGCAAGTTAAGAGATGCACATTGTTCGTCCATCACGCATCCTCAGTATCCTCACGCGACGATCGATCGGTAGATCGAGAGATTCACTGCGTTGTGCCCGAAAATGATGTCACCGAGTGGGTTGATGAAACTGACGTTTATCTTCAACAAAGCACAGGGGGTCTAAAATGGCCACTTTGAGCAACTAAACTTTGCAATTACTCTTCAAAAAAATTGAAAGAAATAGGAATTGCTAAAGAATTGCTAAGGAATTTGTAATATGAATTCGATTCGATGAATTGCTAAAGTGGCACAGTTCCCTCAACTGATCTGCAAAATGCTATATATTTGCCTGCAAATATATAGCAATATATCTTGCCTTGATTTTTTTCAAATAACGAAATCTTTGTTAATGAACCCATGGATGTATGTGTGCATGTGTGTGTAACAAACTTTAAATGTTTTGCCGAGTTAAAACAAAGCAATTGGTGAAATTTAAGTAAATCGGTTCAATACTTTCGGAGATAATCGTGATTATACATCAGACAGACATAAAAATAAAATAAAAAAATTAAGTATATATTCAGTATACTAAATGTACAGATAAAATGTGTTTTACTGTTTTATTTTATATGTATATAACACCTAATCTAAAAAGTAAAAAAGAATGTAGGTACATACTAAAAATACACGTGATGTTGGGTGGGGGGTGGGGGGTAGTCTTAAACCTCACCACGTATCACCAAGGGGGAGGGGGGGTTAAAAATGCTTAAAAAAAGATCACGTGATTAATGGACGGCCCCTTACTCACTAGATCTTGCATGGTTTTAAGAGATGGTAGTAAGCCACCAGTAGGCGATTTATCGATGTATGCGGTAAGCGCGGTGCGGGCAGGTGTCGTTCGCCGCACGCGATTCGTTCGTTGGCTTTCCGTGTTGCGCAGGTTTACTCCCTCCGCTCTCACCCAGCGTTCTTTTTATGACGCTACCTTACTATTCACCAAATGAGGTTTGTCATACAAAATCACTAACACAGCCGCGAGTAATCCGTCATAGGATCCCGCTTGAAGCGGGAGTGATTACATACTCTTTGGAAGCGGACCCGCGAAATTAACTATCAACACTTTATTGTAACAATATGAGGTTATGGAAACGCTTGTATTATTATTATTTTTTTCGCTGCTTCTCACAACGTAGTTTATTTTGTACATACAAACCTACCCATTAAAATTAAATATTAGTGACACAGTATTATATATAAGTGAATATATCGTCTGTGTTATAAGATTATTGGTAATAAATTTTATATTACATAAACTGTTGTCTGAATGGTTGTCTATCCTATTTATAGATCAACAGTGCGTTCCGAACGGAAATCCGGCCCGTTGGTCTTGTCCTTACTGCATTTCTTTTGGGAAAGTACTGAAATCCTCTTGTGCCCTTTACCATTAGTCGCTAACGACTTTTAGGATTTTGTATGGAAATCATTAGAAGAAAGTACCTACCTAGCCATTTTACAGCGAGTGCTTTTGCAAAAACTAATTACAGGTGCACTTTAGGTCAGCCACGCACCTGTTTACTATTAGAATAGAATATACTATTACCTACCTATTATCATAGAATAAGTACTTATTAGTAATAACGCTATGGCACAGAATTAGTAATGGCTATGGGCTATTTTTACAAATCTTTTGACCAGTGCGTAGCGTGCCCCCTTATAATAATTTGTCTGGAGGCCCTGAGAAGAGTAAAGATTTCTCACAAATTAAAAAAAAATGTTTGCATAAAATTAAAATAAATATTTATTCATTTTTTTCTAACAATTCAAATTAAATACCTACACACTTTCCTTGCCTTTTTTTCGGCAAACTGATTTATTAAATTATTTATGACTAGTTTTACAAAGTTTTTGCCTCATTGGAAAATACAATAGTGACAAGTCTTACAGCCTGTAAGTTACAGGCAAAATTTGGAAAGTTTTTATTAATTTATGTTACGCACGTTGTCACGGGGGGCCCCATATAATAGGGTAGGAGTGAAAATTTTTAAAACGTTTGATTTTTTTTTCTGTCGGTAGGAATGTTTCCTTGATACCAGAAATAAATCTCAGATTTTTAGAATCAGCCTATTATTTTAAATAAAATATTATATATTAATGGCGTCACTACGGCTTTTGCGGTCTATTCCTTTGCTTCGTTCGGTAAAAAAAAATCAAATGTCATTGTCATGTTGGTTTTGGTTGTCATTAGTGTCATTCATGTTGGTTTTGGTTGTCATAAATCATAAATGACATTTATGATAACCAAAAAAAAAAAAAAGAAACCAACATGACAGTGGAGAGTTTTGGCGCCAAGCTAAAGTCGCTCAGTTATCGTCATTGTATTTATTTTCTAATATTTGTGTTTTTTCGAGTATTTGTGCATAATAAAGGTGGATTATTATTCGCTAAGTGTTCGTGAACAAGCGTGAGTGTTGGGAAGTGGTACAATGTCGTGTATGTGACTTTGTCACCTTGTCACCAAAATCTCCCAAGATAAAGCTAAGTGAAGCTTCCACCGCTTCACTCAGCCCTTGACTAACTTGACTAGACATGACTACTGACTTGACTTGACTGTGACTCGACAAAATGAAGAACATTTATCTAAAACTTGATACTGGCAAAAATAAGCTATATGTTTGATTGACATATTGTGGATTATACGATTATACCCACATAAAAAAAAAAAAAAAACAAAAACATGACAATGACATTTGGTTTTTTACCGAAAGAAGCAAAGGAATAGACCGCAAAAGCCGTAGCGACGCCAATAATTCGTCATTAAAATATAATATTTTATTTAAAACTAGCTGTTCCCCGCGGCTCCGCCCGCGTGGGCCTCGGTATATCGCGCCCAAAAGTAGCCTATGTTTGACCTCAGGTCGTTAACTACATTCCTACCAAATTTCATCACAATCGGTCCAGCAGTTTAGCCGTGAAGAGGTGACAGACAGACAGACAGACTTTCGCATTTATAATATTAGTATGGAAGTATGGATAATTGGCTGATTCAAAAAATCTAAGATTTATTTCTGGTACCAAGAAACCTTATTCCTACCGACAGAAAAAAACATCAAACATGGAACATACATACACACTTACATACATACATAGACTGCCAAAATCATTACCCTTCCTTTTGGCTTCGCCGAAGTCGGGTAATATAAATGACATCTATGATTTTTATAGTCTAAGTAGCTTTCGCCCGCATGAATTTCCCTCGGGAACAGTGCTTCTTTCCGGGTTGGAAGGTACCCTATGTCCTTCTCAATACTCTTAGCTATGTGCATGCGAAATTTCAGGAAGATTGGTTCAGTACATAGAAAGGGCGTGCTTGTTTTTTTTTTTTAGAATACTTTTACGGCCATGGAAACTGGTCCTTTAAGGCCTTTCTTGAATTTATTAATCTTCTTCAGTCCTACTTAAGTCAGTCAAGTTAGTAGTCTAGTCCAGTAAAGTAAGTAAGTCTAGTCAGAGTCAGATGGCTAACACCCATATTCTCAAACGTTTACTCAAACTCCACTCATCCTTACTCGACCTCAATGGTATTCATAGTTGACACTAGCTTCCTCACCTTAAGGAAATTACTCAATGGAGGTGAGGAACGAACTGTCAAATATAAGGTTGCTCGAGAGGTACCTTAAGGAAGCCTCGAACGTTTCGTTTAACGAAAAGTAGGTGCATTTATTGAGGACCAGATTTAAGAAAAACTTGTACCTACTATAATAACATCTTTGTGTATTAAGTATTTTGTTGTTTTATAATAAATCTATACCAGTAGGCTAAAATTAAAAAATAAACTTCGTCAAAAACTCTTTACGTCAAAAAGTTAAGCGGTTTACCAACATATAAAAATGAAACGGGACGTCATTCCTTGACTCATCCTCACTGGAGTTTGCTCAAGGAAATAATTAAGAATACCGTTTTCAAGGAAAGTTGGAGGACTTCCTTGAGGCGTCCTCGAATGAGGTTGAGTCGAGGAGACCTATGAGGCAACGTTTAAGAATATGGGTGTAAGTGAAGCGGTGGAAAAATTTCACTTAGCTATAACATGGAGATTTTAATGACAAAGATAAAAAGTCACGTAATCGTCACTGTACCACTTCCCAACACTCACGCTTGTTAACGAACACTTTGCGAATAATAATCCGCCAATATTATGCACAAATACTCGAAAAAACCTAAGTTTTGCAAATTAAATACAGCGCGGACATAGCGACAGTTTACTTTCCCTCCAAAAACTCCGGGCGTGCGTGAAGAGGTAACTAACAATCAAATATACAAACTCACTTTCGCATTTATAATATTGGTTGGGGATAGTGGCCTAAATAACTCTTCTCCAGGGCCGTTATAATAATAGATAAAAGTATACTTACCTACCTAACCTTAATCTATGGTTAAAAGGGTTTTTGGCTTTTGGAGGGAAAGAAAATTGTCATTTAATTATGTCCGCGCTGTATTTAATTTCCAAAACTTAGGTTTTTTCGAGTATTTGTGCATAATATTGGTGGATTATTATTCGCAGTGTTCGTGAACAAGCGTGATTGTTGGGAAGTGGTACAGTGTTGATTACGTGACTTTTTATCTTTGTCACCAAAATCTCCAAGTTATAGCTAAGTGAAATTTTTCCACCGCTTCACTTAGCCACCTGACTCTGACTAGACTTACTTGACTGGACTAGACTACTGACTTGACTGAGTAGGACTGAAGAAGATTAATAAATTCAAGAAAGGCCTTAAAGGACTAGTTTCCATGGCCGTAAAAACTATTCAAAAAAAAAATGTTGTTGGTTAATAAACGCAATTTTTTTTTTTTAATCTATGGTTAATAATAACATACGTAGTGAGTTTTTGGAGGGAAAGTAAACTGTCGCTATGTCCGCGCTGTATTTAATTTCCAAAACTTAGGTTTTTTCGAGTGTTTGTGCATAATATTGGTGGATTATTATTCGCAAAGTGTTCGTGAACAAGCGTGAGTGTTGGGAAGTGATACAGTGTCGATTACGTGGCTTTTTATCTTTGTCACCAAAATCTCCATGATATAGCTAAGTGAATTTTTTCCACCGCTTCACTTAGCCATCTGACTCAGACTAGACTTACTTACTTGACTGGACTTGACTATTGACTAGAATTTTTGACTCGACTGACTTAAGTAGGACTGAAGAAGATAAATAAATTCAAGAAAGGCCTTAAAGGACTAGATTCCATGGCCGTATAAACTATTCAAAAAAAAAAAAAAAAAACATACGTAGTATCTCTATTTAGTTTGTGATAATAACCTAAAATTTGCATGCCTTTTGTTGTGTTCTATGTTTATTGATATAAATTTTATTATGTATAAATAATAGAATCTTTGTATTAAAAATGTCTGCTCATACTCGTTTATTCGTAGGCAATCTCCCTCATAACACTAATAAAAATTCCTTAAAGGAAGCATTTTCAGTTTATGGAGAAGTAACTAATTTAGATATAAAAAGCAAATCTGATGGCAATGATGAAAAAAAATTTGCTTTCGTGACACTTTCGGGCACTAATTATGATATAGAATCATGTAAGTATGAATGAAATTTCATGCACATAACACATTTCACACTGTTCTACATTATATTGTGTGGGTCACAAGATCAGTTGGCTTTGCACATCCTGGTAGATTTTCAATATCTGGCCCTTTTACTCTGGTTATAAATCACATCCATAACCGCTCTTTGCACTAGTAATGTTTCTAAAATATATACTATTATTGTGTTTTGTTGCATGTTTAGCAGTCAATATTAAACATTTCAGGTATCAAACATTTTTCAAATGAGATCTTCAATGGTAATCAGCTGTATGTGACTCGAGCTCGAGAGAGTTTCTTAGAAAGACTTCAAAGGGAAAGGCAGCAAGTGCAACAAAAAGAAGCCACAAAGGTATTAAGTTTTAAGGTCTTAAGTTTCAAATATTTTTACTCCTACATTAAGATTGGTTCTTATTATAAGACTAGCTTACCACACTTTGCTTGCTTTGCTAAGAACATAGCAAATATTATTCAAGTAGAGCCATGAGACACAAACAAAACTCCTTAAAAATATTTGCACTTCATAGATTAAAAGGCCAAAAGAAGGTTTATCATCAAATTTCGTATTATTTTATATTTGTTTTATTTTTGAAAATTAATGTTGTACATTCAAAGTCTGTACTTGAGTTATGGGCTTGTCACATGATACTTACATGATAATGTATGCCATTTTTGTATGTTTTATCAAAAGTTGCTCAATCGCTATTTTATAATTTTTCAGATCAATATCAATGAATCCCACCCTAGGAAAAATCCAATTTTGAATTTAAGTGAAAAATTAAATCCTCGTAAACGTGTTAATGATGACAAAGCAATTACTGAAACACAGACCATTCCTGTCAAGAACTTCAAGCCTCATGATACCAAGAAGCATACAGATTTACCTCCTGCCAGTTTTGATGATCCCAACTTGATACAAAAAGATAAAAAGAAACAGGACTCTGACAAGAAGAGAATGGAATCCATGAAAAAAAAAAGTCAAGAGTTCAAACAGAAACAAATGATTATAAAAACTGGACTGGTTGGAATAGTATGTATAATTTATTTAATCTTATTGTGAATATGTAGCTTATTACACATTTTAATTTTAATTTCAAAATTTAATATTATGATTATCAAGTCCTAACATGTAATACACAGTCTTTTTTTTTTGAGTAGCAAGTGACATAATTGGCATAATGTGCATATCAAAGTACCTATGAAGGATTATATGATAACATGCTTCTACTAGTGGCAGAGACCAATCCTTAGCACAATCCTTCTTCAATCTTTCAATATGAACACCCAAAAATATTGTTGTGTATGTTTTGTCTGATAGCCATTTGATTTTTATTCTTGCAATTTCAGGACAAAGTGCAAAACAAAAAAATAGTTTTTTCAGATGGTGATGATATAAATCAAATTTTTCCTAAAAATGATAACAATGCAGTTAACAATAAAAACACTCTTTTTGATGATGATGATGATAGTGCTGATGAACTGAACTTTGAAATAAAAAAGCATTATGAAGGCAAGCAAGGCCAGAAGGTATGTCAAATCATACAACCTTTTTTGTGATATAAATTTTTATGTTCTATCATACTTAATGTTTATATAAAAGGTTTTAGATTTACAATCACGATACAAATCTGATAAACGTTTCATCTTAGATGAGAGATTTGTGGATGAAGAGAGGTTGGATTCAGAAAAGCTGGATGAAGACACCAAGCAAGATGAAGCACAGAGTGCTGAAGATCAGGAAGAAGAAATAGCAATCGGCCAAGCTGATGAGAAACTTAAACAGCTCAATATTTTACAAGATGTTCTCGGTGTTTCTATTAAATCTCATATCACACAGCCAATTGAAGCCAGAGAAAAGAAAAAGTAAATAACATTATAATTTTTTTGTACTATGTATACATAGAATTTCTTTCGACTTTCTATAGAAAGTCTTGAAAAGTTATGTAACTACTTTTGCATGTTATGATTGCATAGAAATTTTCATAAGTTTATATTCATAAAAGCCACATCCAGTAGTTGTGGCTTTCGTTTTAAACTATTTAGTAAAATCGTCAGCCTTCTTCTTTTTTTAAAGTACAAAAATTACTTTTTGTGTTATCAACCTAACATATATTTTTAATCATTTTAGAGCAAAACTTGGAATGCTTCGTTTTGATCCTTCTCAACCAGATCACGTTAAATTCTTAGCACCAAAAGAAGAAACAAATCAGGAAGCTCAGAAAAAAACTAAAAAGAAAAAGACCAAAGAAAAACAAGAGGAGAAACCAGATTTACAGGAACAAGAGGCAAATAAAGTCGAAGTTTCCAAAGAACAATTTTATAAAGTTAGTGATGCATTGAAAGAAGCTATTGTACAACCCACAACATTCAGCCTAAGGAGTTTATTTGGTACGACTGAACCTGATAAAAAAGGTATGTTTATATAATCTTGTGAAAAGGCAAGACCTAAATAAAAGAATATTGTTACGATTTGGGGGTTTGCAATTTGGAAACGAAAAACACCACTGATTCACCTTCCAGAATAAAACACTAGTATGTCCACTGATGGTCACAAAATATCCGTATCACTAGGTAATCCGAGGTCGCTGGTTATCTCTTAGTTGTCTCTTCAAAGTCACTGGTATTGCTACTTAACACAAACTGACTCTACAACACTATTACCCAATAGTATTGTTTGCAGTTAATAGTACTTATGACCAACGTCTTTAGTTAAAAAATCAGTAAAAAATGTTTTAACTAAGGGCAGCTGTCAAAAATACTTCTGCCTAATTGTTGCAGTCAAAGTGGTTTTAACTAGTTCATAACCAGTCTGATCAGTCTGATGTAACTGTAACATACACAAAAAAATCTGGAGAGTAAGGCAAAACTGGCATCTAAAAAGTTAGGTGTTATCAATAGAGCAAAGCGGTGCTTCACGCCACAGCAAATATTGCTGCTTTTGAGGTGCAAATACGGCCGCATATGGAGTACAGCTGTCACCTCTGGGCGGGAGCACCTGAATGTCAGTTAAATCAATTCGACTCAATCCAGTGACGTGCTATGAGTCTGAGAGAAGAACTGTTTGATATGATGCCAACATCAACTTTCTACCATCACCATCGACAGGGGGTTCATTCTCATTTATTAGAATACGAAGGGTCGCATATAGTGCTTTTTAAGAAATTTTCCCCCACATATACTGAGTATATAGAATAAGCAGGTTAATATCTATAGGACTAGCTCCCAGCCATGGTTTTCCCTAGACTACAACATGGGGATTTTCAAAAAGGGCGTGATAAGATACCTCAAGGGTCGGCAATGCGCACGTGACACCTAGTGTTGCAGGCGTCCATGGGCTACGGTGACCACTTACCATCAGGTGGGCCGTATGCCTGTTTGCCTACGTTAATTGTATAAAAAAAGGAAAGTAACCCAGTAATTTTTCATTTTTTCAGATACGTTAGAAAAAGATTTAAATTATGTACCAATAGGATCAAAAGAAAAAAAAGTGACAAACCCATTAGATCCTGGTGAAAAAAACCCATTCGTATATGACTCGTCAGACTCTGAAGATGAAGAAGAAAACAAAAAAACAGAGCCAGAGGCAGCAGTTCCAATTACAGAAGTAAAATCTGTTTGGAAAGAAAATTTGTTTTTCACAGATATTGATAATAGGTTAAAAGGTATGGCCATATACATTATATATTTATTAAAACCATAAGTTCAAAATACTTATACAATTGGTGGACAAAATGCTAAGGGCATTCTCTACCAATCAAATTGTTTTATTCTCAACTTTTCTGTACACATATATATACTTTGGATTGCAATCAAGAACACATTTTTTATTGCTTCATTGCGTTAAATTTTCAGAAGGTTTAGACTTCTTCAATAGGCCTTTGGATAGTGATGGACATAAAGAAAGGAGAGAGTTGAAATCAGTTATGAAAAAACGAATTTATAACAAGGAAAGAAAAAATCAGATGTTTCAAAAGAAAATTGGTGGACGAAAGAAGACTATGAAAAAGACTTATAGAAAAAAGAGCTAATTGACTTAAATATATAAAAGGTTTCTGTTTATTCCAACAAAGAAAAAAACATAATAAACATTCTAATTTTTATTAATGTGTTTAAATCATACAAATTATCTCTTCTTCCATGTAGGCTTCTTCCTGGCTCCTGGTTGTCCAGGCTTCTTACGTTCACGACGTCTATGATCTCTTGTTAGCAACCCGGCTACTTGCATTTTCTCCAACATGTCTTTATCAACAAAGCTTCGTAGTCCCCAAGCTATTCCCCATCTTATAGCACCAGCTTGGCCAGAAGGGCCACCACCTTCAATTTTACAATCAATGTCCACTCGATCTTGCATGTTAGTAAAAAGAAGTGGGAACATAACTTGTTCTCTTGGTTGAACATCATCAAAATATGTTATATCCTTACCATTTATACAAATTTTACCAGTTCCTGGAGCTCGAACAGTTACTTCACCCCTAGCTTTCTTCCTCAAGCATTCATATGTAGTTACATAAGCCCTACCTTGATCATCATAACTAGGCTTAGTTATTTCTAAAGCAAACTTCTGACTCGCAAGAGGCTTTCTATATTTTTCAATGAACTCCTTATGCCTATATGCATGTGGTAATGCCACAAGCCTCTCCATAACCATTTTGAAGTTGTCATATTCTAAATCTGTAATGTCTTCAACAATAACTTGCTCCAACTGCTCTTTTGTCAACCAATTACTACTTTCTAACCTCAGTGATTCATTGGGATCTGGTGTTGCTTTTTTTCTAATAACCTTGTCTTGAAAATTTAAGGATTGCTGTATATTTTCAACTGCATCATAAAGTAGTTTAAAGAAATTCGGTTTCCCTGTGTAAAAAAGAAAATGATGCGGCCTTCCTGCCTCATCAAACTCTGCTGCTTTTCGAACTGGGAATATTTCCTCTGGTGGTTTCATCAGGGGCCGCGCTGCGGGATCGTATATACCACTGGGAAACAAGTATTCAATGGCTCGATCGACATCTTTTTGTGTAAAAGTTTCAGGATCTTCACCCATCATATTTGCAAGATGTCGTTTGCCAATAGTATATTCAAATTCCTGCTTTTTCATAAACTCGTCATGCTCTCTAGCTCTTTCTAAATAAGCTTTCATAGCTTGACTTATCTTCTTCTTTTTATTTAACGTTTCCCAATCGGTCAAATTGTTGAGGGTATTGTTAGATATGCTAGTCACTTTTGTACTAGAATTACAGATATTTAATGCAAACACAGGTCTCATGTAACATTTTGTAAAAGGGAAAATATGTTTTATTCCAAAATTCACAACTAAAGCCATTTTGAAAAGAAAATTACTGCATTTCTATACAAACAAAACCTAACCTATAGACACAGACTAAAGGAGGAGATACTATACTACACCCTATAGATCTTTTTTGTTTTTGAATAGTTTATACGGCCATGGAATCTAGTCCTTTAAGGCCTTTCTTGAATTTATTAATCTTCTTCAGTCCTACTTAAGTCAGTCGAGTCAAAAATTCAAGTCAATAGTCAAGTCCAGTCAAGTAAGTAAGTCTAGTCCACAAACTAAATTGGTCTAGTCTGAGTCAGATGGCTAAGTGAAGCGGTGGAAAAATTTCACTTAGCTATATCATTGAGATTTTGGTGACAAAGATAAAAAGTCACGTAATCGACACTGTATCACTTCCCAACACTCACGCTTGTTCACGAACACTTTGCGAATAATTAACCACCAATATTATGCACAAACACTCGAAAAAACCTAAGTTTTGGAAATTAAATACAGCGCGGACATTAGCGACAGTTTACTTTCCCTCCAAAAAAAAACTCTAACCAATAGATCACAATAGATCAAATCAACCAAAGAGTATAAAATATATTTTTTAAAAATATGTTTTACGGCCCTGGAAACAAGTCCTTTAAGGCCTGTATAAAAAATAAAAATCCATATCCATACTAATATTATAAATGCGAAAGTCTGTCTGTCTGTCTGTCTGTCTGTCTTTCTGTCTGTCTGTCTGTCTGTCACCTCTTCACGGCTAAACGGCTGGACCGATTGTGATGAAATTTGGTAGGGATGTAGTTAATGACCTGAGGTCAAACATAGGCTACTTTTGGGCGCGATATAACCGAGTCCCACGCGGGGCGAAGCCGCGGGGAACAGCTAGTCAACTATAAATAAAACGAGTCTAGTCCTAATTAAATCTATGGTATGGTCTCGGCCTTTCTTGAATTTATTCATCTTCTTGGTGGCTTACCACCCTCTCTTAAAACCATGCAAGTTCCAGTGCGTGGGCGAGATAGCGCCATACATGAAGCATACGTAGTATCTCTATTTAGTTTGTGACATGAAGTAAGGCGACGTCTCTTTTACTCAATCGTTCTTGAATAGTTTTTAGTGGTGGTAGGGCACCTTAAAAAAAAGACACCTTGTGGCTTACCACCATGTCTTAAAACCATGCAAGATCCAGTGAGAAAGGGAGATTCCCCAGGTGGCCTACTATTATCTCTAAAAACCATGCAAGTTACAGTGAGTAAGCGGCACAGCACAATACATGATGTAAGGCGACATCTCTCTTACTCACTAGATCTTGCATAGTTTTAAGAGATGGTATTAACCTCCAGGGCCGTAAAAATATTTAAATTAAATAAAAGTAGTCTATAGTCAGTATCCGTTTGTCAAACTGTCAAATCAACTTTTCAAATGTGTTGAACTGTGTTGTGTTGTATTTGCGTTGCGTTTCCTATACAAAGTGATTGCGGTTTTCTGTTTTGTGGCCTCACCGCCTGACGCTTACTTTTTAATTTAAAGTTAACTGTGCGACTATGTAAATGTGAAGTTTTATTTCTGTTGCGATTATTTTATTCTTCAAATATGTCTGATAGCGATGTTGATTTGTTGCCAAATAATGTGTTTACATTTCCAAATGAAAGCACGGTAAGTTCCACTCCAACAGAAAGGCCAGTTACGAAACTCGGTTCTTTACGGCCGAAGAGGTTTATTTTTGACAAGTAGGAATGTACTTAAGGAAAAAGTTGCAGTCATGTTCTATTAGGATATCAATAGGCTGGTGGAAGACTAGAGCCCTAGAAGTGACTCCAGCGACAAATACAGTTCGTTGTAGATAGGTATGAATTAAATGATTTTTCAGAGTGCAGCAAAGATCTATACCTAATCAATTTGTCATTACTAACGACCCGAGCCCCGGCTTCTCATGTGCATAAAAACCTTCCTCTTGACACTCCATCTATTAAAAAAAAACACATCAAAATCCGGTGTGTAGTTTTAAAGATTTAAGCACAGGACAGGGAATGCGACTTTGTTTTATACTATGTAGTGATAGTGATTTGAATTTGAGCTAAAATTACTAGCTAGATCTACTGGTCCAGGTTCTTGAAGGTCTGTTCGATCAAAACTTCAGTTTTCCTCTCTCAAAATATCAAAACATTCAAATTAAAATCTCAAAAACAACAACAACATGTGCGAGGGACCATGCCTGTGGCCTTGCATCGTGAGATATAGGTGTACTCACAAATACTCAGCTCACTGAGATTTTCGTACTTTTAAGTTCCTACTAACATTAGTCGTAAGTTTTATTTGTAATTATACTTACAAAGATGGATCTATGTTATTTGAATAAATAAATTTATTATATTATATATATATTCACAACTCAAACCCTTTATAACAATTTTTGGCAGTATTAGTTATATTATTTCAGGAAGCAAAAAAATATTTGCTAACACTGAATTGCTCTCATTCCAGATTGTTTCTGCCAGGGGCCCTAACATAAATGCCTCAAATCTCACTGGTTTGAGTTTTCGTAACAACATAATGACATCAACTTTGAATATGCCACGTAATTTTGAGAGACAGAAGTCTTTCGAGGAGACTTGTCATCAGAGAAGTGTGTACTACAGACATCCCAACACAGCAGCCACCTCTCCTCCAATGTCCCTGCGAAGTGAATCAAGCTTCAGGCCAAGAAATGACCAACACATGTATTATCCACGGGGAATGAGCTCTCAAAGATCTATGATAAATGGTAGATGTGGGTCAACAATGTCGGTAAGGAGTATAGGTATGTTGATATACAGCTAAAACTTGTTTAACTTTGGTTATTTGCAACCATTTAGCCTTTAACCTGGATTCAGATACCCTGTAGTATAATACCTGGCACATAAGTTGGCCCCAAACAGGACGCACATTAAATTTTGTATGAAAATTGGCTACTGCACATTCAATGTCATTTCAGTTTCTTGCCAACTTATATACCGCGAACTTTAGTCTTATTTAAATGAAATTAAACAAATTTTTACATTATAAATGAACCCTTTATACCCGACTAGGCGAAGCCAAAAGGAAGGGTAATGATTTTGGCAGTCTATGTATGTATGTATGTATGTATGTTCCATCGTAGCGCCTAAACTACTGGACCCATTATAAATGGATGATAGGAACATCTTTAAACGAACATTGTTGGTACACTATACAGTGTGTGCGACTACGGCTTTGCCAGACCATTTTGTACCTATGCATTTCTGGATTTCTATCTCAATTATTTCCTTTTATCATCCTTTTGAGACACCGCATAGTCGGGTCAGGTTATAGTTATTTTAACTTAATTTTTATTTAAAGGAGAATTTGATGGTTAATATCTTTTCATGTATTTTAGATTCCAATGCAACTGTTAGTGCAGAAGACATAGCAATGGCCTTAAAAAATGTGAATTTTAATAAGTATGGCCTGAGGCTCATAAAAGATGCTTACGACCAGTTAATGAAAAAGAGAAGGCGAAAAAAGATTGAAAAAAGAAGAAACCTAAGGCTATTTCTCAAAGGTCAACGTCGTAAATCAGGATATGATTCTGGTGAACTAGGGAGCGATTCTTCTATAAGCAGTGATGACTGCCAGTCTACTAGGACCTGTGTTTATAAAGATAACATGTCCAGTTGTAGATCAACTAAAACTAATTTCTCAGAATTCAAAAAGACAATGAAAGATGATAACCTATACAAAGATTGCACTGACAATTTTAGACAGAACACATTTAAGAATATGTTGGGTGTTGCCCCAAGAAATGCAACTGAGAATGCACAAAGCAGAGTACAAAATGAATTACTTTTAAGTCAAAAAGACAGATTTAAAACTGGATTTTTATTGCCTTCACAAAGATTTAATCAGTCTGTGGCTTCTATACCTATTCCAGAAAAACAAAGCAGGGTTCTAAATTTACCATCAACCCAAAGAGATTTAAAACATCACAATACAACAAGAGATGATTCTGAAATGGAAAGTGAACAAGAAGAAATATTTTCTGAAATCACCATAAGAGAAAAAAGTATCAATAATGCAGGTGTTCATAAAAAACAAAAGATGGACCCACGAAAGCGTTGTCTTGATAATGAAAATCTCCAATCACAGAATAAGAGGAGTAAGTTGTCTTCTCCTCCAAAGAATAGCAAAACTGATATGCTGCATGATGCTGACAATAAGTCTAATAAGAACAAAAACTGTAATGAGTTTGAATTTCTTAAGCCTCAATTCCCAATCAGAAAATTAGGTAATGTAAAAGCTAGAGAGACATTGTTGGCTAAATCAGCTGCACCGCTTATTGATGGAGTTATATGTGCAGAGAATAACCCACCAGCATCTCAACTTGAATGTGACCAGAATGATAATAATAAACCTATTGAAGCTAATGAACAACAATCTGATTTAGCACAGCAGTCAAATAGTGACTTGTCAATGAGGCCGAGCTTTATCAAAAGAAAGCTCTATACACAAAAGTTTGACTTGCTTGAGAGCAAAAATCTAAGCAGTGAAAATCTTTGTGCCAATAGCCCTCAAACAAATGTCTACACTGCCATACAGAAAGAAAAACATAAAGCCAGAAAGTTGGTCACTAATAATTCTTGCCTTAACAGAGATGTAAATGAAGACAACAATCTTTTGGAATTGATACACAAAATTGTACCACCAGACCGCATTAATGTAACAAATGTGACAAACAAAAGTGATATTACCAATATCAATGCTAAAAATAAATCAGAAGATGATAAATGTGATATGACATCTGTTATTTATAATTCTAATAATGACGACGTAAGTGATACATATACGGATGAAGAGATATTTAACAATGAAATTTCTAAAAAACAGTCATACAGTAATGAATATGAAAAGACAAAGCAAAATAGAAATGAGAATAAACCAGCACAAGCGAAGAAACCTGAATGTAAAATTCTAGTTGAGAGATTACCTTCAAACAAAGCTCATAAAGAAATGCCAGCTGCTGAGAAACCAAATGAAGTTGAAAAAACGAAAGGTAAGAATTATAACTCGAATCTTTTTTATCAAGTCAAAATCTGACCTATATAGCTTATGCATATAACAAAGAGCTATAAACAAAAATGACAATGACAAACCCTTCACCCCTTCGTAATACTAGTCTTGTTTGTTATTATATGGTATATTTTTAATTGTTACAGATACAAAAAAAGGACACATATACAACAGTATGAAATCATTCTGGGATACAGACTTTGAAAGTGACTTTGAAGGGCCTGCAGAGAAAGTAAATGAAAAAGAAAATACAAATCATGGTAAGATACACTTTCTGTTTCAGAATAGGTTAAATACAGGACACTATAAGTAAGTCTCTGCTTTCAGTCTAACTGTCTATATAAGAAGACTGTTATTTGTAAACTGTAATAACTATAGTAATCGGTTCCTGAAGCCTAAGGGAAATCGCAAAGTGGGAAATAGACAGCATAAGATTTATTATATTAGTAAGGATTGCCACTCTTATGTGAATGTGTTTTAATTGCAGGCCACTTGATTCCGAAGACTATAAATAACCAAGCAAATAAGACACTTAATACAAGTCAGTCCAAATATATTTGGAATAACAAGTCTAAACCAGCAGTAACCTTGAAATCACATATTTTTTCTAGCCAGGTAAAAGCAGTCAATGTAAACAAAAGTTTTACAAAAAGTATCAATGAAAAAACAGACAAGAAAAAAGATGCTGATGCTTCTCAACCAAAGGGTAAATCCAAGGCATTAAACAAAGCCTCAGAGCAACCAAAGAAAGCCCCAACTAAAAAGATTGTTTTAGATACATATAATTCTACCGTAAGTGATAATACTCAAAATGAATCTGCCATCAATTATACTAAAAAAGTTCGTGCCAGTGCTAGTAAAAAAGATAATAATAAATCTCAAGTACAACAAAGTAAATTAACAACGGAAAAATCTATCCATGACAAGATACAATCTAATGAAGTTGACAAGAAAACTATTTCTAGACGAGCTTCACCAAGTCAAAAGAAGTTTTCGTGTTGCAAAGAGCCTGTCCATGTAACCAAAAAGGGGAAAAAGGAAACTGAAGCAAAAGCTAAAAATGATAAACATCCTCCAGATAATTATAACTCAACATTCAGTGATAATACACTGGAGGAGATTATAAAAAAGGGTAATAGAACTCGTGCATTGCGAGCTACTAGGAATAAAAATATAGAAAATTCTATGGATGACTTAAAAAAAGATGACAGTCACATGTTGAATATGACATTAAGGTCACGACAGTTAGATACTTCAATTACTAGAGGCAAAAAAGAGAAGACCAAAGTGCCGAAGGTAGCAGAAGTGAAAGCAAGAAACACATCCAACAGTTCTAAAACCAAAGATACTCAATTGAAGCAAAACAAAACAGCAATTACTCCTGTCAAACGACAGAAAACAGTTTCTAAGAATTTGGCAGTAAGATGTTCTCCTAGGATTAACAATAAAGCGAAATCTGTAACTCCTGTTAATAAACGTGCTTTAAAACGTAAATAGTTAAATTCTTGAAAACGATTGTTTACATAGCACAATCAAAAATTCTAAGTTTTATTTTAAAGCACGTAATCTTCTACTTTGTAGTTATATGTTATTGAAATAATATTTAAGGTTTTTAATTTATGTTAAGATGAATCATCTTTTGTTGTACCTGGAGTACTTTGGTATTATGTACCTGCCATATTGAATATTTTATAATATGAACTTGTACAGTGAGCTACATTTTATACCTTAGGCACATCCTACTAATATTATAAACGCGAAAGTTTGTGTGGATGTTTGTTACTCTTTCCCAGGAAAACGGCTGAACCGATTTGGCTGATATTTGGAATGGAGATTGCTTAGACCCTTTACCAACACAAGCTATACTTTATCCTGGAATTCCCACAGGAGCGGAGCCCCGGGTAACAGCTAATAATAGATAATAGGACTAACGTACCTTAGGTAGTATACTTTTCTATGTGTTTCACTATAAAATTCTACGTAAAACACTTTTTGTGGAGTAACTCAGGGTGTTACTTGCTTTCTTTTCTGTTCGTATTTGTAATCTTGATTTCATTGGTTTATGTATTAGGTAATCATGAAATGTAAATATGTGTTTGGACTATTTTTAGTTAATTATGGTAAATTTTAAACTTGTAAAAATAAAAATGTGTTTGACAATAATGACAGCAACAGCACAAAACTGCACATTGCAACTGATTTTATATGAATATGTCTAGTTGGAGTCCAATCTAAACGAATACACATTAATCTGAATATGATATACTTAGCAATAATTTATTCCTGCAATGAAAAAAATCCATATAATCAGGGATCGGAAAATTTGTTTGAATCATAAATATCAGGACATTTTTACAACGACCCATTACGAGCGTTACGGTACCGCTCAATTTGTATTTTCCCAAAAATGAGAGTCTTAGCAGGTATTAAACCTGATAGCCCTAAATTCGAGCTGTATTTAACAAGTTACCAGGTTGAAGAGTGAAGACCGTTAAAAAAATACCGGTTTCCATCCCGATTTTTTAAAATGTTCAAAGGATCAGATTTCGATTTACAGTGCTACCACTTTTTGCATGTCGCCATATTATTTCTTCTTATCATAGCACGCAATATGAACAAACACATCTGCTATTGGATGATTTGTATGCGCCAACTATTATGAGCGAGATAGCACGAGTCTTATTGTTTTTGTAGTTTAAAATCTTATGAATTAATTATTATTAACTCATAAGTTTTCACTCAAGAAGTAATCTCATTGATGTTTTCGACTGTTCTAATTTGAAACTAAAGTTTTACGAATATAAGAAATATAACACGTTAGTACCTATACAAATGTCTGCCAAAATAATGATGTAAGTATTACTTATTGTTATACATAGAATAAAATGAAGTAGCCCGTATAATGTGTATTTTTTAAATGAATCTGCAGATTTTATAAATCTTACATATATCTTGTTTGTGAGAATAGGCAAAGATCGCAAAAACATTAACACCAGTATCCGACCCACATCCGACCGATCGGTGTCGGTATTTTTGCGCATATCAAGCACACAGAGTACTTTTCTGTTCATGACCGGTGTGTAAATTGTGTATTCGTATTACTCGGACTTATGCAATATAGCAAACAAAGCAAAAAAAAAAACGCAAACACCGTAGAGCGATGTGTAGTGCCCCTTAATTTTTTTTGGTGCAGAGCATTTGTATCGTATTATATAACCCACACGATATAATTTGAATGAATGAATTGCACTGAAAGGGACCATAAATGGATTCTAAGAACAAAACCGTTTACCATCTGGGCCCTTGTTTGCGCAGGCAAGGGTTTGGTTGGTTTGAAGGGTTTAAATAACATTTAAGGGCTTAGTAACATCAGAAAGAATTGAGAAATAGGTACATGCCATGCCTATGTCCACAGATCGATATTTTCAAATCAAAAACCCTTAGTTTAGAGCTCTAGAGACATTATCATAAGGGAAAACAGGCTAATACATTTATATGGAGAAGGTAGGACGCAGGTAGTCTATTCTCGTAGAAGTAGAAGTAGTTTTTTTGTTAGCGCCCTTCTCAAAATACTGGTCAAAGGAATGCTCCAAGTTTTGCAGTACCACAGAATTAGTAATAGTACTGGCAGTACTAATACTTTGCATGAAAAAAAATGCCTGTCTTGTAAGGGAAAAATAAAAAATAATTTTTATTTAAAATGCTACATAGAGCTAGATAAGAATGTTTCATTTTGCCTGGATTCCTACCACAAAAATAGTAACTACCGTGGAAACCAGGCGTCTCTAATGGAGGGTTTCAGCAATACTCGAGGTCGAGGTATAGAGGCACAAATACACAAAGGGCGAGATCTTTCTTTTCTAGGAGTCACGATGGCCAATGATGAGCGGACTTCCGCCATTGCATAGCGTCTTCAAATTGACATTCTCTTTTTGAGCTCTACTCCCATATTCGGAACCTATAGGATTTGTGCAACGGAACTATTGCTACAAGACTCTGAAGGGAATATTAACCAGGGGTTACTACAATCTCTTAAAACCATGCAAGAACGAGTAAGAAAGAGAGACAGAGCAATACTTACTCAATCGCTCTTGCATGGTTTTTAGAGATGCAGGCAGGTGAAGTATTTTCGGTAAATTAAAACGAATTTTAATAAAGTTAATATTTATTTGATAAGACATTCACAATCTGAAACCCAGAGGCAATTAATATCTGCTGTTAAGGCAATTTATGAATGCTAAAGTAAATAAATTAATTATCTATTTTATCTTAACCAGCGGATAACGTCATTCCTTCCAACAAGTCGTTAATGGTCCTTCGGTGGAACAAAGGAACCAATCTACTAAACAATAAAAATAATCCGATTATAGTTATTTTCCCTACCGTTAGTAAAAGTGCATACATTGTCAAGTCTTGTATGAGTTAACCTAACTGTGGTCATGTAAAATATCACACTACATGGAACTGTTTACCAACTACAGTTCTCGGCAATAAACGCACATAGGCCTTTGGAAAGAGAATTGATTAGTATCTGCTTTATTCCTTTACCAATTCACCGCCATGGAGAAGTTCAACAATGCTGAAAACTCCCGATACTCTTTCCAAAGCTCAATGGCATATATTTGCAGAGAACTATACAAAAAAGGCAATACTCGACAGGTTTCCAGCGTCTCGTAAACATTCAGATCTAAATATCACTCATACTCCACCATTTTAGTACCAAATATTTCCATCCAATTGCGATATTATAACAGAATTAAACAATTAACAGTAAACATCTTCCAATATTTTAACAACCTATTAAATGCACGTTTGATTAGGCGTCAGTGTCCCGAGAATGAAACGCTTCAAGACATGATCAAGATATTAAAAGCACTCTCTTTTGCACCAAATTGCACAAGTCAAAACTACATACATCCCTCGACACGAGAAACTGGTTATACCACTGATAGAACATACAGAATTAGAAAGAAATTCAGTCAAGAAATAACGCTTCAAAAATAATTATGATTGTACTTAGATATGACACAGCCATGTTAAATTAGTTATAATTTAATGATTTTTATAATACAAACAATCAAATGACTATTTATATAATCATCTAAAATATTTATACACTTTAGATTTAGAACAGTTCATGACACTAGGTATTTTGGGGCCAGCTAAGTTAGTATACCTGTGTACAATTGATTGAGTGACGACTCATTGGCTGTGAAATACTAAGCACTCGATACTGTCGATTGTAAGCGAGATAACTTCGAGATATAATATACAAAGAGCACTATGATACGCGTAGATGTTATATTTATACTCAATATTCATCTTCCTCGGGCGGGTGAGGGTTGTCGCCGTCTATTTCTTCTGGAGGCGCGAATCCATCCTGGAAAAAGATATAAAACATTGAAAAATTTAATATTTAACCAAACCCGTATATTCTATGTTTTAGCATTTACTTTTGTTTTAGTACAATAAAGTAACTAGGTACAAAGTGTTTTGAGTGTGAAGAATTAACAAACATACAAAAGCCTTTATAATATTGGATTTGTATGTTTTTATTGGATGGGATTGGAACATATTAAGAAATAACAAATTGTTAAAACATACTTCATACATACCTCAGTTGCATATAAAATATCCAATATCTTTTGCACAATCGGAGCGTTTTGTTGTTCCTCCATCTCTTGACAGATCACCTCTATATCCCGGAGTTTGCCGAAGTAGAAGTCCCTCTCTTTCTCAAGGCCGTCCACTGTTGCTTTCAACTCATTTACCTGCAGGTCAAAATATATGCATATGTAGATCTGAGCTGTTATAATGTTTAAATAAATATGATAATAAGAGTTTACATACTTTCATGATTAAGTGGGAAATTTCCATAACATCATGATTCTATTGGTCTAGTTTCCTAGTAAAAAGATTTATAGAGGTCAGATGACAGTCAGCCTGATGCTAAAACCAATGCTATCCACAGGTGTTGCCATATTTAGGACCATAATAAAGTAAACCCTGTGCTTTGAAACATTAGGTGAGGATATAATGTTGGATTAAGAAGAATATAATAAATCTTAAAAAATATATATCCTGCGTTTGTATAAGTTCACATTAAACTAATTGATTAGTTTGCATAACTACAAAGGCACTCTAGTCTACTTCATTCCAGAAGTGGACTTGTCACACTATTTACACCTAGAGAAATTTGATCTACACAGAATAAATATAAATGTTTTATGCAATGATGATACAATCATCATAGAACCCTCTCTCTATTTATAAAAGGTTTATGTACCTACAACAAAAATAATCAATACATATCACTATCACTACATAGTATAAAACAAAGTCGCTTTCTCTGTCCCTGTCCCTTTGTATGCTTAAATCTTTAAAACTACGCAATGGATATTGATGCGGTTTTTTTAATAGATAAAAGTGATTCAAGTGGAAGGTTTTTATGCCCATGCGAAGTCGATGCGTGTCGTTAGTATACAAATAAAACAATAACTAACCTGATGATTAAGGTCGTCCAAAAGTTTTGAATCCCCCTTTCCACTCTGATTTAACCTTGACAGATTGACTGGTGGCGACCGCACTGTGTTGTTTGCTTTTCCAACTGTGAAACAAAATCAAACACATTAGGATTCATTTGACATTACTATAAAAGATAATAATATGATTGTGCATTTAATTTGCCTAAAATATTGTACAAAAACATAATAAATATTTAAAAATATGGCCTATTTCACTTCAAGAAACCTTTTTATAACCTCATTGTATTTACAACATTGCATTTATGAGAATTATTAATTAAACCCGTAAAAAATCCTCATTAATAGCTTAGAATAAAATTAAGCAGCTCAAATCACATCAATATCTAACATAGTTCGAATAATGCAAACATACAAATATTTTGATGCTTTGTATATTTACATACATGATAAATTCATGCTTATTATAAGATTAAAAATTATATACTTAAAGTTACATTTATCTAATACATATATTTTATAGCATATGCTCGAATTCATATATAAAAGTGTCAAATGATAAATAGATACATCTGGATAAATGCCTAATAGTATAAGACTTAATAAGGTTGAGCAAGGGGTTCCATACTATTAATTAAATATAAATTCATCTATGATATGTGCCCCACCCATCAAGAGACAGTTGGTTTCTCTTGATTAAAATCTTGATTCCTTAAATATAATTAATAAGTCTGATATAGCAACTATTGTGCTGTATTATGTAGACCAATTAAATTAGAGTAAAAATTTAATATCAACTCAAATAGATGGAAGAGGCATGTGAAATTATGTATTTACACAAATGTGTTCAATAATGTTAAACTAAATAAATAAGTGAAAATATAGTGATGGTGCAAACTAAATAATAAAAGGTATATAAAATTTACATGAGGTCAGACTTAATAATAAATAAATATGCAATGGTTTCATACTCCAAACAAAATAAGGGCATTATGATTGTTGGCAAACACTAATAAAAAGCAACATTGAATATGAATAGTAATAAAAACAAATAGTACTGGTTTGGGGTCTAGCAGCGACTTTGGCGATGGGCGCCATTGGTTTCTTTGCAGCACTGGCCACGTTCGCAGACCTGGGGGCAGAAGAGCCCCCGTGCCCCATAGGCAGACCTTCACGCTGCGCCAAAGCATCATACTCAGTGCCTCCATAGTTGGCATCAAAGAATTTCTTGAACCATTGCAAAAACTCAAAGTTATCTTGGAAGCGACCCTTCACCAGTCTGTCAATGGGTACTATCTACAAAAGAAAAAAAGGGAAGATAAAATAAAAAGAAATGACAGTCTACGGTGCTGGCTACCTGCAGGTAGTTTCAGATTTACCACACTAAGAAAATACAAGAGAAATTTTAAATTTTGAAAATAGATTGTGAAAAAATAAAGTCAAATGCAGTTAGTAATTTCTTAGTGTGGCTTGTGAGTTTAGTGTGCAAGGTTTTTGCAGTGGATGCATACTGCCGGAATGATGTACGGGTGCGGCTCGGCGAGGTCTGGGTGGGACTGGCGCCGCACTGCATAGCGGCACACCAATTTCACAAGATCCTGACCCAATCATGAAGCCACCACGAGCATCAAACGCGTCATATTCGCGCCCGTCATAGTTTGCATCAAAAAACTTTTTAAACCACTGTAAAAACTCAAAGTTATCTTGAAATCTCCCCTTTATCAACTTATCCACTGGAATCACCTAAAATCACAACCAAACAATCATATCTATTTCTGAAAGCAAAATTAATAATTTTTCTATACTAAACTAGCTAAAAATAACATCTACCTTATTCATAAAAAAATATAACCAACATTTATCTAATTTCTGATTTGTTATTGAAAAAAAAAACATGACAAAATACCCATCTCTCTTACCTAAGCATTCTTTTTTTGCATCCATTGCTGGTTGCCTAAGAGCCCAGGTCCACTTTAGAATATGTTTTGGTTTAAACCTAGCATTTATTAAGTACTTTTTATTGTCTGTATAGTGATTTCTACACACTAAATATAGATTGAATTAAATTAATATAGGTAATTAGTAAGTAGGTACTGGTATAATATAATACCAGGTAATAAATGAGGAAAAATAGAGGTACAGCTAATAATATTCTTGTACTGAATTGTATGGACACTTGTCATGATGAGTATGTATAATTCTTTGCCAATTCCTACAAAATAGTAGTACATATATTATTATAATTTTACCTTATCTACACTCATTTTTTTGAAACCGGCTTGTAATATTTTGAAGTTCTGTATATACTCATGTTCTAGATTTGTCTTGAATTTGATCCGTTTCATTGGTACACTGCCTGGAAATAGCATGTCCATAAACTGACAGTACGCGGCTCCGGTGCACAGCTCCTCGATTTTGGCGAAGTTTGACTGCAGGCAGTCGTTAACCCACGCCAACATATCGTGGCGCGATAGGTTGTCCGAAGTCACATTCGTGGAATAAACGTTCACCGCCATCTCGATTTATTCTCCTAAAATCAAATACAACATTCATGCTTCACTGGAATTCTAAGAGACCGGCTTTTGAATAACAGCAATGCGGTCGAGAAAAGAAAGCTAGTCTAAAAATAGGTCGTGCCATATCCTTATTATCAAACTAACACTTTTTCTTTGGCAGGCTACCTTAACTATCCACAAATGCAATTTATTCCACTGTCTAGGTGAAAGCGCCTACGCTGTTGATGCAAAAAATAACAGTAAACGTTTTCAACGGCGGATGTGGTGATATGACAAGCAAGACGACTCATCAGAGGCTGTTGCAGGAAATGTAGGTATCGGCTGGTATCGGCTAAGGTTTTCCTAGCGTAATATTATTTTCACTAACGTACCTTTAGAAACAAATGTCTGATATTTTTGCTTTGTGCGATTTTACACAATTATAGTTCACAAATTCCGGAGAAACGCTAGATTTTTTTATCCGAAACACGGCTTTGGGTTTTTTCTTTTTGTCTTCAAATCATAGACAAGAAAGATATTTTTTTTTTTTTTTTTAAATATGTTTTACGGCCCTGGAAACAAGTCCTTTAAGGCCTTTCTTGAATTTAAACAGATTTATTTTAAGTCACTAATTTTCACTTAATTTTCACTTTTATTTTATTTAAATCGTCCCGACGGTATTTTTAATATATTTGTATAATGCACTATAACACTTTTTGTTTTTAAGCAGATCACACAACTGGCGGCGGGAGAAATCAATAATTTCTAAGATATTTTTTCATCGTTATTAAATAGTGTTTACAAAATCGGTATTTAAATCGTATTAAATGTATAAGGTGGTCAGGTGGTCTACTATCATCTCTAAAAACCATGCAAGTACCAGAGAGTAAGCGAGACAGCGCAATACACGATGTAAGGCGACATCTCCCTTACTCACTGGATCATGCATGGTTTTATGAGATGGTAGTAGCCCCCCTTTAGTCATATACGTGATTTTTATATGTGTTAATGTTAAATACTTCGTCATGTGTGTAGTTTTCTTTGCATTTCTGTATTTTCATCACAGATTTTCACTGTCAATGTCAACGCTACGTTGTCAACTTCGGATGAATAATTACTGTCTGAAACGAACAAACGTCACAGTCTTGTAATTTTGTTTTTCTTGCTATGCTATGTACCTTTGCTTTGTTTGTTTAATTTATTTTCTTCAACAAATTAAACAAAACTAAAATGTTACCTTAATTTCAATTCAGTCAAGTCCAGTCTACCAAACAAAATCATTTAGCAGTGTCAAGTGTAAAACATGATTAAAAATTAATTAATTTAAATGCAAAAGTTTAAGATATATTAGTACATAATTTTTTTAAATAAACAAATAATCAAAATGACTGAAATAATAGCCCAAGAGGATGACCAAATCACAGAAAGAAGTACACATACAATAACCATAAGTGAATTGCCTGGAAGACCAATAAGCATTATTTTAGAATTCGCTTTATTTTTGACGATGATGGGACTTACGCTCTCATGTAAGTAAACTTTGCTGTTCAACATATAATCACGTCCTTTCATGAGTATGTATAAATATTGTGAATTGTGCCCCCTTTGCGGTGGGGGTGAGCAGGGTATGGTGTGCCAAGGCCAAGGTGCGAGAGCTAGGAAATCGCCTTAGGATTAACACTGAGCGCTGACTCCCGTGCCGAGTCGTATT
Organism: Apomyelois bistriatella; assembly: GCA_947044815.1. Taxonomy (NCBI): domain Eukaryota; kingdom Metazoa; phylum Arthropoda; class Insecta; order Lepidoptera; family Pyralidae; genus Apomyelois; species Apomyelois bistriatella. The sequence goes on from OX345705.1 coordinate 6,622,868, forward strand.
TGGTGCAGCGAATTTCCCTCGCAATACAACGAGGGAAAGCTGCAAGTGTTATGGGCACTTTTCGGGGGCGGTCTTATAATGTCTTTTTACTCTTAAATTTTCGAAATATTTTATAATTTTATTTATGCATTAAGTAAAATTAATTATCTAAGGGTCCAAAGTAAAATAATATATATATAAAAAAATTTAAATACTTTTTTTTTCCAAAAAAATATGCCCCTTTTTAAAATATAAAAGGTTCATTATATTGTAATAATTATTATTTCTTTGGCAGGGGGCAGCATTGAATCTCTTATTATACATATATACTGGTTTCTGCCCACGGCTTTGCCTACAATAATGTCTGTTATTGCGACATTCAAATAAATATGTCGCTCAGTTTCAACATGAAACATGGACGAACATACACACATTTATAATATCATAGTTTGGATGGATTATGGATTACATGCATACAAAGTCATTAATATTATATTTTTTTAGCGACTGCAATAAGTAACATTGTGCTATATCGTTCATGTGTACACTCGCTACATTATAGTGCAGAGGAATGTCGACCATTCTTGTCTCCAGAGCGTTCAAATGAAACAAAGCATTTGGAAGTAGAAGTACAGAAATATGTAACATATGTATCAACTGTGAAGACAATCATAGAATCTTTAGGGCCAGCATTTTTGTCGCTATTCCTTGGAGTATGGTCGGACACACATGGAAGGAAACCATTGATAGTATGGCCATTATTTGGTAAGTCTATATCCTATTTTAGTATTAGTCATGCTGTAAAACCTTCATGTAGTATTGTTAAGTAATAGACCAACAGAGGTGCATGGGTAGCTTGTGTAATATAGTATAAGAACAGTATAACTTGTTTTTTTCTATAAATTATTTCATACAATAAAATTTATCAAGCACTAGTCAGATTTGGGCTCTAACCCCCGTATTAAGTAACGTTTGTTAAACCTATTTTAGTTAAAATGTGTTTCGTCTCGTTCTTTCACATGAAGTGTCAGGGTAAGAGAGAAAGAGCCAAAACATATTTTAGTTAAAATGGGCTTATCAAACGTTTCTTAATACGGCGGTAAGTGTTCTGCCGTATTGATCTTGCATTGTCAATCAATCGAAAAACCGAGGACAGAGTCAAATTTAACTTGCAATATTTATACACTGACAATGGGACAGGTGAAACTTAATCAATTGTAAAAAAATTATTCATATATTATATTACTAGCTGTTCCCCGCGGCTTCGCCCCGCGTGGGACTCGTTTATATCGCGCCCAAAAGTAGCCTATGTTTGACCATAGGTCGTTAACTACATCCCTACCAAATTTCATCACAATCGGTCCAGCAGTTTAGCCGTGAAGAGGTGACAGACAGACAGACAGACAGACAGACAGACTTTCGCATTTATAATATTAGTATGGATTCCACGAGTTAATAGATTTTCACCATGAAATTGATCACTTTGCTTTTAAAACTTTATCACTACATAGTATAAAACAAAGTCGCTTTCTCTGTCCCTATGTCCCTTTGTATGCTTAAATCTATAAAACTACGCAACGGATTTTGATGCGGTTTTTTTTAATAGATAGAGTGTTTCAAGAGGAAGGTATATCCCATGCGAAGCCGGGGCGGGTCACTAGTCCATACTTCCATACTAATATTATAAATGTGAAAGTCTGTCTGTCTGTCTGTCTGTCTGTCTGTTACCTCTTCACGGCTAAACTGCTGGACCGATTGTGATGAAATTTGGTAGGGATGTAGTTAACGACCTGAGGTCAAACATAGGCTACTTTTGAGCGCGATATAACCGAGTCCCACGCGGGCGGATTCGCGGGGAACAGCTAGTATCTTATAAATAAATATAAAGGCATACAATTTTAGGTTTAGCCTTCTCAGGAATATTGACAGTTGTATACAGCATGTTGGATAGTCTAGGCCCCTGGTGGACCATTGCTATGATTGCTCCCAAGTCTCTCACAGGGAGCACCCGTGTGCTGATCACTGGGGTATTCTGCTATTTAAGTGATACAACTTCTCGAAAATCGCGCTCTTTCAGGTATTACAAACATACTTATCAATATGCAATTGAAGTTTGTATGCAGTAATTTGTTTGCTTTTGTGCATAGCAAAATGTCTGATAAGCTATCTGTTGGATTAGATTTACCTAAACTGTATGGTAGGGTTAAGTTTTTAGGGTTCTGTTCTAAACCTCATAAATAAAAACAAAATCTTCAAATTAATAGAAACACAAGTTGAAAGACATGTGTAAAAATTATCCCTAAAAAAATTTAACTCAACACAAGTGTAAAAATTATCCCTAAAAAAATTTAACTCAACACAAGATTGCACGTCGCGTCAAAATTTTAAGACAGGGTTAACAAACACTCGCCAAAAAGCTTGATTTCCTCTCTCGTATGTAGTAAACATTTATTTTCGAACTTAATACTTATTTAAAAAAACAATTGGATCATCATGGGTCGATCCCATCGCGTGGGATTTGGACGTTCTTTCCCTGTCATCGTCGAAAATATTATTTTAAGACCATAATGACTCTCCTGTCGTAAATAATGATGTGCTATGTGCTTACAACAATGTGATTTTAGGTCTGACTTGGACGAGTATGTCAATCGTTGTGTTTGCACTGATGGATAACCTGGGTCCCTGGTGGTATGTCCTGACGGTGATCCCAATATCTGTAACCGGAGGCTTCTCGGGGCTTTTTACAGGCGCCTATTGTTACGTCAGTGACGTGAGCTCATCAAAAAATAGATCGCTTAGGTATGTCCAGGTCTGAAGCAATATCCAGTACAAGTATTTTATCTATTTCTAGCCTACTCATTTATAGGTAGGTGTAAAAAATAAAAATCCGCATGGTCTGGCCCTAAGGCACAATGACTTGTAAATAGAAATAAAATCCTTAAGATTCAAAATTCGAACTGTACAGGCAATATGTTTAAAACCTTCATATTTTTCAAGTATAAAAATAGATGAGTGGTTTAAATGATTGAATGAGTTTTATGGTTAGTTTTAGTTTAGTTAGTCGTTAGTGGGAACGTGTAGGGTCTTCTAAATAGACAAAACTGCATCTCAATGTATAATTATGTTTTGTATCCTCGGTTAAAAATAAAATATGTACTGGGTAGCGCTTTTAACTTAGTCTGTGAACAGGCAAAACAAATGTTGTCTTATAATGCTTAAATGTCTGTGTTAAATGACCCAAACTGGGTTTATAATGAATATTTTCCCTACAATCAGGATGTTCATAGCCCATTAGAATGTTTGGGAACGCTTCAGCATGCCTGCCCATGCCCAATTTATTCATTTAACTATCTTTATATCTTCATATTTGTTTCAGAATGACTATAATGGAAATCGCTATATCTGCTGGAAGTGTAGCCGGTTCACTTGCCTGTTCCGATTTATTGAAGGCAGTGGGAAATGTTTATATGCTTCTGATAGCCGCCTCCATTTTTGTATTGGCGTATCTAGTCACGAATATTTGGCTCCAGGAGTCGCTGACTGGAGCTGTGCCGGTTAGTATTCACCCTAAGTTATTTGAGCAGCATATGAGAATTGTTCGAGAGATTAAGCAGTATATCCTATACTATTAAATGAGCAATAAATTTATTTGTACTCACATTTTCGAAAACGGCTAACGATTTCTTTGAAATTTTAAACGTAAGTTCTTACATAGTCAAAAAGATAATCTAGCTAGGTTTCATGTCTGGTAAAATTAATTTTCACGCAAAAAGATTTTCTGCATAAAACGAGCGAAGCCCGTTCGCCCAGGTACTTTCTGCTAATACAAGCTGTAAATAATCTGACAGAGATAAGAATAAAGGGCCGTAACTGAGGAAACGCTTAGATGTGTGAGGCGTGTTTCGCGTGGTAGGTATCAAATTGTTTAAAGAATGATGATGGTAAAACACGTTACATCGCGTGCATCAATTCTGCCATCGTACGGATTTCATTCAAGGTTCTTAGGTAAGATAAATTCATTAGCATAGTACCCACTGTATTCTTCGTATTCAACTAATAGGATAAAACCTTGGGGCTCTTGTACATTGTCCGATATACTTAGTGACTATAATGTCCTTTTCCAGTCCAGGGTCTATTTCTACACTAAATTTCTTTAAATCCTTGTAAAAGTTTTGTAGTAAAAATACTAACAAACCCATCTACTTTAAAAACAGATCTTAGTTATGATGTACTAGCTGATGCCCGTGGCTTCGACCGCGTGGTGCTGGGTTATATAGCGCTAAAAAGTACTCCCTATTTTTGACCCCGGTCTTCCCTAAAAGATTTTATCAAAATCGGTCCAGCGGTTTAGCTGTAAAAGCATGATAGATAGACGGACCGACAGACATATTGTCTAATTTATAATATGTACATATTTATCACTACATAGTATAAAACAAAAGTCGCTTTCTCTGTCCCTATATCCCTATGTATAAAACTACACAACGGATTTCGATGCGGTTTTTTTAATAGATAAAGTGATTCAAGAGGAAGATTTTTATGCCCATGCGAAGCCGGGGCGGGTTGCTAGTTTTAATATATAGAAATACCACGAATACATAGAGCTAAATAAACACCAATGCAAAAAGAGTTTCAAATTTCGATCAGTCCCGCCGTATTTAAAGGAGTTCAATCAAACAAACAAATAACAGCTTTATTATATTAGTAAGTATAGATAAATTTCAGTAGTTTTTCCAAAGTATTAAGTTTATTTTTTTAATACATTTATTTAGGTAACCTAGCCAATCAAAACACAAAATTATATCGACATACATTAAAGGTCATGGACATGAAACGCGTTAAAAATAACTCCTGCACATTGCATAAATTACCGACGGCAATTTTTATTTTTTTTCATTTTTGGTCCCTTCAAGAGAATAAACATAAATTAGTTTGTGGTTTTGCTTCTGACTTTTTGTGTTTTTACGACTACAGCCTAACCACAGGCGAGTAGGTATACGGAACAGAGAAAAAGTTTTTTCAAGTCCTGTGCCTCGCTTTTCACTCGTGTTGTGTGTAATTCTTAAAATCTTTCACATATCAAATCTTTAATCTATCAAATAAAAACAGTATTTTTTAAAACAGGTGGCTTACTTTACTACCATCTCTAAAAACCATGCAAGAACGAGTGAGTAAGCGAAACAGTGCAATACATGGTGTAGGTATGTAAGGCGACAGACATCTCCCTTACTCAATCTTTTTTGCATGGCTTTTAGAGATGATAATAAGCCAACTGACCATAATGGCCAAAATCTGATCGTATAAGATAAATCTTTACAACAAACAAGCGAACAAACAAACAATTCGAACTATCAGGAGGTGAATGGCCTGTATACTACGCGGCGCTGCGCTTGACGGTTCGTGGTTACCATTTCAGAATCTTTTTACCCCAAAAGCTGTCAAACTGCGAGCTCTATGTATGTCCAGCCCACTATCACTTCAGCGAACTAACTAACTGGGCAGACGCTGTACTTAGTTCTTTCGTTGAAAGAAATCTAAACACTTTTTTATGTGGAAAAGGGTGGGTGCGCGTGCCGTCCTGTTTGGTTTAATACTCTAAGTTTAAATCTTATTGTTACTGTGTTTTTAATGATTCCAATGTTTTCAGGGTTCGCTGTCATCAGTGCTCGACTTTTTATTAATAAAAGAGATGGTAACAGAATGCTTTAAACGCCGTCCAAACTACCTGAGGGCGCAGATACTCATCCTGACCGTTGCAAATAGTTTAAACGTGTTTATGCTGTACGGCCTCTTAGGATTGGAATATATGTATACAAGAGAGAAATTGCACTGGGCTTTGAAGGATTTTAATCAATATTCGGCAGCCAGCGTGCTTATATCATTTGTAGGGTCGTTTGTGGGCGTAGCTGTGATACAGAAATGTTGCAAAGTGAGCGACTTGGCATTTTCTGTGATATCGTTTACGTCCTCCGCTGGACAGTACGCAGTGAAGACGTTTGCTGTCGCCTCTTGGCACATGTACCTTGGTATGTATTCCCGTTGTTATCTTTAACCCTTTTTAATACGAATGAAGGTAGGTCGATGTGCCGTAACGGTGACCGTTCCAAAGATAATTTATTACTACAGCTAAAAACAGCTTATATTTGTAAACGTGGTGGCTACTTGTAGAAACAAGAAAGTGGAACCTAGGCTCCAAGTAAACAGAACGCAACCGGGAAAGCGCTAAAATGAGAGAGAGAAACTTGTAGGCGTAGTGCCGAGTAACGACGCGATATAAACAATTATATCACTTTCGAAGGTACATACTTATTAGTTTGGTTGATTTGGATTCGAACTTCGCTAATCGTATATATGCAAGTATAACAGACGAGGCTTTAGCCATGTCTTTAGGGTTGGGAGGAGGAACGGGAGTTGCTTATATAAAAACGAAAAAAAAAACATGAGTTATGAATGATAGCCGCCGCAAAATATAGCGTACATGAAAATGCTCCCGTCACCCGTACAATGTATTATTTACTTACTTACAAAAGCTAATCCTGAGTATATTTGAAGCAGTAAATAATAGCAAGGATGAAACTGGGGATATGCTAAGACGAGTTATAAAGTTTTAGAATCATTCATTCATACTGTGTTATATAAGTTGCAAGATCCAATTACCTTGCTCATCTTAATGTTACGATTTTTCTAAATTGCCTGTAACTAACTAAAATATCTTATTTTCATATAGGTATTAAACTTAATAACATACTCGTACCTATTACTTAAATAAGTAGGTACTTGTGGTTTGTTTAAAATAAGGACACAGATGGTTTTGTTCAATTATATTGAAACACATGATAACGCGTTATCTTTGCGGTTTGGAATAAAGTGTACACAAGTATTAACAGGAATGTTAAAATCCTTTTACTGAATTCAACTGTTGAGATTATTTTTATCATTCGGGTATTTTTTAGTATCATAGCTTTTATAATCCTTGATGAATTTGCCGATATTCATCACTACATAGTATAAAACAAAGTCGCTTTCTCTGTCCCTATATCCCTATGTATGCTTAAATCTTTAAAACTACGCAACGGATTTTGATGCGGCGTTTTAAATAGATAAAGTGATTTAAGAGGAAGGTTTTATGCCCATGCGAAGCCGGAGCGGGTCGCTAGTATTACATATATAATAAAAATCTTTTTATTTTTAATATAGTACTTAATCATTCATTACAAAGATTGAGCTAGCCCCAAAAAAGTTTTCTAGTTCTTTTATTTTGGGATACAATGTGGCGTAATGGTTATATGCCTGTTACTCAGGAGGTCCCGGGTTCGATCCCCGGTCAGGTCAAGATGAAAAATTATATTGTCCTGATTGGCCTGGATGTTTATCTATATGGTGTATTTGTTATAAAATATAGTATCGTTGAGTTAGTATATCCCATAACACAAGTCTTGAACTTACTTTGGGGCTAACTCAATCTATGTGATTTGTCCCTTTTTTATATTTATTTATTTTTTTATACTTTTGTTGTAAACAGATACATCCATACTAATATTATAAATGCGAAAGTCTGTGTGTCTATCTGTCTGTCTGTTACGCTTTTAATTAAATTAGGTATGGATATAGTTAAGGACCAGAGGTCAAACATAGTTCTACTCGTGGGCTAGTACCAGCGGCCGTTCACCCCGCCATTCACGCAAAATACTTAGATTTGGAAACTACGAAGCAAACCAGCTGCATTGATTTACTTCCTTATATACACGCGGGCAATTAGCAGCAAAATAAAACTTAACAGAAAAAATATCATTGACAAAAGGACGATGGCAAAACAAAATGTAAACTTTTCATCTAAAATATATTATTACTTGTATATGTATAGTAGTATTTAATGCTATTAATGCTTTCCACATTTCGTTACAGCGTCAGGCGTATCATCATTCGGCAGCCTCTCTTCCCCGCTCATAAGGTCTTTTCTTACGAAGATCCTGCCGGTTCAAGACATCGCCAAAGTGTTCGCGCTGATGTGCGCGATCGAAGGGATCTTCCCTTTAATATCGCCCGCAATATACAATTCATTGTACAACGTCACAATATCGCCTTTCCCTGGTGCCATAATGCTGTTGACGAGTTTTGTGAATGCGGGTTGTGTTATTATGCTTCTGTAAGTATATATAAATCAATTTAATAATAATTAAAAATTTTCTATAAGCCGCTCACTTTGCTTTAATCATTAAAATTAGGTGACAGATGAACCATGTAGAAGTTATAATGGCAAAACTAACAATTTTTTTTTCATGTAGTAAATATTATTAAATGTCGCGCTGAGGTCGAAAATGCTTCGATGGAATCGAAAATTTTTAATCACAAGACAGAGATTTTGTTATAAAAACGATTTGATCAACAAATAAATATAATATTACTACCTGATATTCCGGTTTTCGGAATGCAAATTCAAGTTTTATGTTATTTCGTTTAAAAGCAGGTATACGTTATCATCGAGTTTATTTATAAAATACAGCTCCAGATTTTTATGTACTTATTTGTTTACATACAATATTGATGCTGACCTTGTTAATTGATGCCATTTGCTTTGATTTTTTTGGGTTTGAAGAACTTATGAGGATATACCCGCAAGGGTTGTGCCGTGACATCCGAATGTCACTTTAAGGTGATACCTCGGTGAACACTAGCGCCACCGCCATTTAAAAATCATTACTCACTGAAAACACAAGTTATCAAAAATCCCTCTGCTGTAATTAAGGTTCTGGATCTGAAGTTAATTTTAAACATATTAAATTATTAAATTATAATTCCCTATAGTTACAAATTGCATTATTGCTTAAAACGGCCACTTTTAGTAGTTTTGCAATTTGTAACTATATGGAACTATAATTTAATAATTGAATATGATTAAAATTAACTTCAGATCCAGAACCGTAATTACAGCAGAGGGATTTTTGATAACTTGTGTTTCAGTGAGTAATGATTTTTAAATGACGGTGGCGCTAGTGTTCACCGAGGTATCACCTTAAGAAGTTGACCGTCAACAAGTGTATATTTTCTTTGGCGTCAATTACTATTTTGGTCGGAAATATCAGATGTTGGCGAAATATGCCTCAAAATGTTTAATTTAATTAGGAATTCCCATTTTTTTTATTTCAGCGTCGTCGTATACTTAAGATGGAAATCACCAGTTGTAACATACCAACCAGTGGACTATACCAGTGCCGTTAATGAAGAATGATAAAGATAAATACTTTATATTGTTTTGTAGATTTAAAAATTGTGTTAAGTATATACATTTAGGTATATGTTAGATAGAGAGCTACATGGTAATGTACTCACTATATAATATTATAATTGTTGTTACCAAGATTTTTTTAATATATGTCAAGATATTTTTTTTAACTACATACTTTACCCCGTCGTCGTCCTGCGTGGATCGGTCCCCACTAGTATGAGATTTACAAACGCAGACGCTAGCGACTGCGTTAGAAATTTAGTATGACAAACCTTATACCGTACAGCAGCGCCCCTGGCGGGTGGTAAGGTGACTTAAGAAATCCCATACAAAATCCTAACGCAGTCGCTAGTCGCTAGGGGTACTGATCCACGCAGGACGAATGAAATACGCAATGAATATGACTATCTACTTATACAATAGGTATAAATGTTTACATGTTTGATCTTCCCGGTCTCGGAGATTGCTGACTAAATTTTGTTTATATTTATATATTTATAATTATACATATAAAATGATATACTTCTTACTAAAATGGTACAAGTAAAGATCCGGTGTATACCAAAACAATATTCCAAACAAGTGCGATAAAAGCAGTTAATAATTAGTAATTAATACTTTTTTACGAACAAAACATTAGTAAAAAAAAATTGTAAAAACTATTGTTAGTACTTGTCTTAAGATACTAAACAACACAGTTTCATAATAAATACAAATATAGGTAAGCAAAAGTATATAAATACTTAAATGATAATGGGACTGAAAAAATGCTAATAAAATAAAAGCTATGTTTTACAAGTGTTGAAAGCTGCTATTTTATCGCATCTTTCTTTATAACAAGTTTACATTTTTCCACTAGGGGGCGCTGTGTGAAATGGTTACTTACCAAGTTGATTTGTAAGATTAAATTTAAACCTGTAAATAAAACTTACGTTTTCGTTTAGTGTTTTAAGAGTAAATAATTTTGAGAAAAAGAGAGCAAGAAATTATTAATATTTAGCATTTATTGGTACCGACCGATACTTGAAACAGCTTGAAGCGAAAGAAAAATATATTGACGGGTTGACAGGTCTCCATTGACTACAGCGCCGCCATTTAGCCGTCAAATCATGCTGTAATCGCAACGAAAATTATGAATGAATAGCTATTACAAGTCATAGACCATAGTCATTTCTATTTTACTTTGAGAGTAAATTTCTTACTTAGTAGTAGGTAAACTATTTTTACGGAATTATTGTTATCTTTTAAATATTTGCTAGTCTGTTTGCCTGTATCGAAATTTGAAAGATTGAATACGCCTGTGATAGTTTAATATTGTATAATAAGTACTTATTATTTTTAACGAGCAATTCTTGAATATGTAATTTTATAAAATTATTTTAGACATGACGTGTATCTCAAGAATGGCTCAAACGATTTTAGTGATATTTTTGTATTTTGATAAGATTTTAAGGTTTTTTTCTGGTAATACGCGCTGGGCGAAGCTCTTGCATATACGGTAGCTCTAGGCTCTGGGTACATACGGTACTTTGCAATACTGATGCGCATCGACATTTAGAAAAATATACTACCGACTTTAAGAAAGAGAAAATCAGTAAGTTTCGGATTTGTAGTGTCTTTTTTATCCACTCGGCTCTATTTATTAAACTTTATTATAGTGATTACAATAATGTGAAGGGCGTATTTAAAGCCGTTAACTTTTTTTACCATCAATCAAGATTCAGGGACAAATACCTTTGAAGATAATAATAGCTCTATCGCATTATTATTGATTTTTCTAAAGTCGATTTGCATTTTTGATATCGCTTTTAAGAATTCGGCAATAAATAAAGCGCATCTATCAGGCTTTGTAGAGTCGAGCGTCTACAAATCATTTTTGTCGATCGTCTTCAATCAACGGTCAGGGGGGTTACTACCATCTCTTAAACCATGCAAGATCCAGTGAGTAAGGGAGATGTCGCCTTACATCATGTATTACGCTTACTCACTGGAACTTGCATGGTTTTTAGAGATGGTGGTAAGGCACCTGGTTCTTTTAAACAGTTTTTATTGGAACCTAATGCTAAAGGTACGCGGTCAAACTAATACGTCATACAGACTACGGCGGTTGGAAGATTGGCTCTCTTGCAATAAGTACCTAACTTTCGCAAAAATACGCAACCGTAGGGTGCGTGGGTGTAATGTGATCATAACACTTTTTAGCTAACATGGTCAACTATTATACAGGCTGTTTGGTAGATGGGCGCAAAGCCTTAAAGCAAACTTAGTATAGACCATTCAGAAACATTTGAACGAAATTTGTTTTATATGAAAAGTGGCTAGTTTTTTTTAATCAAATTTTAAGTCTAGGACCAGTTTAAAGATTTATGTTATATTTTATTTAAATATACAAAATATAATTAAAGCATCTGCGCCCGGAAACATTTTTTTTTACAGATATTTGAAAATAAATATTTTTTTTAAGCTTTGCACCCATCTACCAAACACCCTGTATAATGTGATTATGTGTCATGGTGTTATTTTTTCATATTAATTAATTATTACCCCAGTTTTGAAAAAATATATCAACGTTTTTATCTACTTTTTATGAAATTTATAAATAAATGAACAAAAATAAAATATATTTATAGTGAGTTTTTGAATAATGAGTTTTTAATGTCTTTTATTACCGATACCGACTTTCTCTTCGTCCGTCATCCCTCAACCTCCCATGGCTCTACGCAGCTTTCAGTGATACGAGCCTCCTTCCCAACTATTCCCCTTAGCCTTAAATACAGTAACGCCGCGCTGGCCTTCTGATCAAGCTGTCTTGATCGTCTGAGCAGGAGCAGTCGTCTGTACCATTACTGATTTAACAGGCCGGAAACGTAAACTTTGACCAGTCTACCTCGACTTTGACTTTAGGTCTACTTTGACAATAGCTCTGGCAAAAACATCTTTGATTAGAATGTATCATTTGTATCTGAATCATGCAAACATCCGTATTAGTGAGTCGCACATCATCAAACAGCAAGCGTCACATATTTGTGTGGCGTCGTCGCTCGCAGAAAATACCGAACCGATTAATAGAGATCTATTTGAGAGCCAAATGATTCAAATGATAAAGTATCGATGCTAAAGATACGAATCAGTAGATCACTATGAAGAAACGAGTCGTTTCAGTAAAAAGATGGTGGGCACGCTAGTTCCCAGTCCCAAGACGTTCTAGGATTCTTTTTGGAACTGCGTTCCCGGGACTTGTAAAGTTGTAAGTAAAAAATAAAAACAAATTTTGTGTCGGGGTTTTATTTTGTAACTAGTCTTACAAAATTATATAAAGTAACAAACTTAAAATAAGTTTAGAGGTACTTGAGGACAAAAACAATACTGAATGTGGAAACATACAGTCAACGTACCGTTCCAACAATCACAATGGAAGTACAATGTCTAATCACAAAATTGAATATATTGTTCATTTAGTTAGGGCAATATCTCACGAAACATTTTCGAGAAAACATTATTTAATCAACGTTAGCATAAAATAGCAGCTGCCATTGTTATGTCCCTGTACGTCACTGCAATGCTGTGAGCATAGTGTGCGTCCCAAGCAGCCCACTGTGAACCCTTAGCTACATAAAATTTTATGTCAACTAATATCTATATGAACTAAACGATATCTATGGCAAATCAATGCAAACAAAACGTTTACAACGAACTTATAATAATCATCACAGTATAATGTACTTATAGTTTCTATCTAGTGATCATAAATGTTGATAGGCATACCACCCTGTAAAATGAAGTCTATATATTATTATGGTAGCAAATGCAACAAATTTAATATAAATGAAAAATGAGATTCAAAGCAGCTCAGTTGTTAAAAATGATTTGAAACAAGTCCGATGTATTATGAGGCGCACTTAATTAATTCCGACCAACTTACGTATATATTTATAACTACCATCAACTATTTAAAAATTTTACTGAGCAACTTTAACATTAAACATCACAGATTTATATTTAATTTCGAAGGTAGACTTAGTCAAGTTCCTCCCCATATTTCAAACACTGGTTCATAAAAAATAAACAAAAGAATAACGTGAAAAAAGAAAATGACAATATTCTAAGACCAGAGATCACCAACATATAATCACCCTTTACACAAAAACGGTAGCTTAATAATACGATTAAACTGCCGGTCAAAGTGTAAACGTTTGTTTTGAGTTTAAGCGAAGACTCTGGTCTAAAACTCTTAAAACAAACAACAAAAAGTAGTATGTAAACTAAGCCTAATATTAGTATAAGTACAACAATGTATGCATATAACGAAAATCAAAGGAACTTATGCATGACGAAATAGGCTTTGAACTTAAAAATAGTAAACTATTTGTCTCACAAGTGGAAAATCACACTCCATAGATACTGATTCTCAATCAGTTTTATGTATGATAGTTATACTATATAATGAAGTTCTTTGAACTCTGTATATTTGGTAAAATAACTAGAGAATATCAGACTAGAATCAGTAACAGTGGAGGATGGTGTTATAAGGTACATAGAGTTAATTCTAAAATACTTGTCAATTAATTACAGTCTTGAATCTGGGGTTATCCCTGTCATAATCGCGTGTAACACTTTATGTACATTTGATATACATTCAGTGCAAGTCCGGTTCTCGCCAAATTACATAAGATTATGTTACAGCATAAGCACCATTGATTTATACACGCACCCAGTTGTTTTTGAACAGATCTTTAAATTTCATAAAGTTTACCATTCTTCTTCAGGTTCGTTGCCTTGTTCCACGGGCGCTGAAGCATTATTGAAGTTCTGGAAATAAAATAATAGTATTTATTGTGGAAAATTAAGCTTAGAAGATATTAAATACCATTTATTGATTTACCTCATGGATTTCTGTGCTCTGTGATAGTAGCATGGGTAAAAAAGTTAATGTTAGTAAATATTAAAAAAAGTCTTCATTAATTAAATGAAAAAGTTTGGATGGATGATTTTTTCTCTATCATGTTCTTATTGTTGAAATGGCTGATACACAAGTGTATTATTTAAATTATATAAAACAAAGTAAAAGCTGTACATTAGTACATTGACCAACATAGCCAGTGCCAGTGTAGTTTCTCTTGAACTTAAGAAACTTAGCTGTTTCATTTATCCAAAAAAGTAGCCTGGAAAACTTACTCGAATATCGCTGCCGCCATATTTGTTGCCCTTATAAGTAGCTGTGCCTCCGCCTTGTAAGAAGTCTGGCACTTCTTGGTTAGCCTGCCGCAAAATCTTTGCTAAATCCGCCGCAAGCCCAGAATCCTGCGACAAAATTGCATCTTAATCTTTGTTTATGCTGTAATTGTATTGGATGAACCATAAGTATATATTATAAAAAAGTTTGCAGTTTGAACTGAACGCCCGACAGAAACTGAAAAATGTTTAAATAAAGGCGCTCTCACCCATAGGAGTCGAGAGCGCGAAGGAAGTAGAGGGGAATAACTATTTTACTGCTAAGGCGCATATAGATGTTCCACATCAATAATTTTTTAATATATAGTTTGAATGTTTTAAGGGATCAGGCAGTAGTTTAACAATAAGGAGGAACCTTATGGGATAAATTAGATTATTAGGAACCCAAAACATTTGTTTACCTGGTCTGTGTCATAGAATGACACAGCTTTCCCTCTGTTGCCAACACGACCAGTCCGGCCGATCCGATGAACATATTCATCTATGCTCTTTGGCAAATCATAATTGACCACAATGTCAACATTTTTTATATCTGTAATAGAAAAACAATCATTAAACAAACAATCACCTAAATAGTTTCATTTTGAACTCATCCATAGTAAGTACAGTTGACGACCTCCGTGGCGTAATGGTTGATATGCCTGATCGCTACTCAGGAGGTCCCGGGTTCGATCCCCGGTCAGGTCAATATGAAAAATAATCTTTTTTTGACTGGCTTGGGTCTTGGATGTTTATCTATATATGTATTTGTTATAAAATATAGTATCGTTGATTTAGTATCCAATAACACAAGTCTCGAGCTTACTTTGGGGCGAACTCTATTTGTATGATTTGTCCGTATATATTTATTTATTTAGTACATGCGCAACTTCTTACCCAATCCTCTAGCCGCGACGGCCGTAGCCACCAGAATGTAGTGTTTCCCGCTCTTGAAGTTGTGCAGAGCCTCCTCTCTCTCCCGTTGCATGCGGTCGCCGTGGATGGATGACGTCAGCATCTGCTGCTCCGACAGCATCGCCGCTATAAAATCCGCATTGCGTTTGGTCTCCACGAACACTAGGATGCGCTTGCCGTCTGTGGATAGTGATGATTTGTTTACATATCTATGTTTATAGTCTTAAAATTGTTATTCTCAGTAATTTATATTAATTTCTAATCTTGGTATTCTACATTCATTTTATGTAAGTTTCAAAGTCTGTTATTCTCAGTAATTTATATTAATTTTTAATCTTGGTATTCTACATTCATTTTGTGTAAGTTTCAAAATCTATCGATCATGCACACCCTGGTGTCAGAGTTCTTCGGAACCGCCTCTCGGCCTCTGGCGTAGTTCCTTTAACAACAACCAGATACCAGCCGGGACCAATGGCTACACGTGCCTTCCGAAGCACTGAATCGACTTTATTGTCAGACAATCAGGTCTCAGCCTGCAATGTCCTATTCAAACTGGAAACAACTAAGCAAAGTATGTTTCTCGTGGGAACTGAATCCACGACTTCCGAGTCTAAAGGCAAACGCTTAACTACTGGACCACAGAGGCAGTTCCCTTATATTTAGTATCTTGGTATTTCTAAAGTTTTAGGAATAGAACACCAAACATTTTGATTGGCCTCTGAAGAAATTTGAAATACCATAATTACCTATGTTCCTAGAAGAACAATATAATATTATGTACAACAAAATCAATAAGAATACAATAAATACACTTACTGTTCTCCTCTATAAGGCTCTTCAAGGTATTCTGCTTCTCATATTTCGTGACCTGATGGAAGACTTGGTCGACGTCGGTACTAGCACCACCCACTATGCCCACTGCCACAAACAGGTAGTTATTGAGGAAACGCCCGGCCAAGTGCTGTATATCTTCGGGGAATGTGGCCGAGAACATAAGAGTTTGCCTTTGATCCTGTAAAAGAACAAGATTCATATTTAAATTCAGCATTATTTGTTTAATAACTACCAGAAAAGGGGAAATGTATGTAAGTTTTGTAGAGGGTAATCTGTGCAACTAATAAACAGATATCATGTCATTAACTTATTTTTTTTAAATATTAGCTTTTGCCCGCAGTTTCGGCCGCGTAAAATTCCCTCGGGAACTGGAAAATGTAAAAAGTATATTTACTTACACTAGGACACATAGTAGGGTGGTCCATCATTTTCTCAACACTGGGCATGAAGCCCATGTCCAGCATGCGGTCGGCCTCGTCCAGCACCACAAAGCGGATGCTGTCGAAGGAAACACGACTGCGGTCCACGAAGTCGTGCAGACGCCCAGGAGTTGCCACAAGGATGTGACAACCTCTCTGTACAAATAAACAAACATTTTATGCTTTGGATTAGAGTTCAAATATGGCCTGTCAAATTCAAATTGTTTATTTTCAATTTAGAATATTCTTATCACTTATTAACGTCCTGTTAAGTATCATGCTCTTTTACTCTGTTGAGATTGGTCACGAATTATATAACCACGAAAAAAACGCTATAGAAATCGCAGGGTGAATCACCAGTTCACCTAGCCATGTATGCAAAATAAATCACCTAAGTTTATCTAGCAACAAATCATATAATTTACCTATGACTTAAATAACTCATCAAAATACAGTTGCCAAGTATAAAGAGGACTGCCAAACATACTTTTTTATTGCCTCAATTCTAAGTTACTATGGTTTGGTTTTTCACATATTCCTGCTGAAATGTAACATTGAATGCACTCAGTAGCAAACAAATACTTACAGCAATATTATCTCCTTGATGCCGTACTGCTGTACCGCCGTATGCGACAGCTATCTTTAATATGGATCCGTAAGAGAACTTTCTAGCTTCGTTAAATATTTGCAGCGTCAATTCTCGTGTAGGCGACACTATAACAACCTGAAAAAATCGTATTATTTGTATAAAATGGTACAAAGAATTTTGGTTCCTAGTAACTGCTACTGATGACATGGGTAGACAGCGTGAGAAGAGCTGCTGGAGGCAGCATATATAATGCGGTCCTTAGTACTCCTTAGCATTGATGGACAGATAAAGAAGAAGTTACTGCTACTGCTTATATCAAACATTTTCCACACAGGTTCATGATGTTAATGTCTTAAAACTGCTGTGGAAGTGAGCGGCACATAAAAATAAAAAAATACCATAATCATTTTTTAGTAAACATGAACACACCTGTGGCTGTGCACATCCATTTGGTCCAACTATCAGTTCCCTCTGATCTTGCAAAAGGGTGTTTATTATTGGTAGCAAAAATGCAGCCTGAAAAGAAAGATGTAAATATAATAATTATTATGTTTATTTAGTGTAATTGCAAATGTAGGGTACACCATAGATTACTTAGTAGTGAAAAGGTAATTTGGATTTTTCTATAATAAAAGTCCAGACAATTGAAAAAAAGATATTCTGTTTAATTAATGAAAATTAAAATATACTTACAGTTTTTCCTGATCCGGTCTGCGCACATCCCATGAGATCTCGTCCAGCCATGATTATAGGGATGGCATGTTTCTGAATTGGTGTGGGCTTCTTGTAGCCAGATTTCAATATGTTGTCTAGCACATACTTTCGCAAATCAGCGGTCTCAAAGCTGTCTATGGCGCGCGGGGGATTCTCACCGCTCACCTATGAATGTAAAAAGAGCCAATCATTTATTTATTTTTTCAGTCATAACAAAAATAACATTTGTCTATTTTGTTTTCAATTATATTTTTATAATGATATGCCTATTATGTATATAAGAAAGAAATTGTACTATGTTTGCTTCATCCAAGTTGATCCAAAGCATAGGTTTATACTTTTTACTGTGGGATTAACAAAAAGCTTAAATAATAAAACACATATGAAAACTTTACCACACAAGTTGTCTATATAGAAATTATATTAGTGGAGAAATTCTCACCTTCACAGCAATGCAATCGAATTTGTCAAAGTTGATGCCTGAGCTGATAGTGCTACTGAAGATCTCGGTTTCATCCTCAGTAGGCTCGGGCGGGACGTAGGTGACTGGTGGTTTCTTAGGCTCCCCGTCTTCGTTCAACTCTTGCTTGTCATCGCCGCCGCCTCCGTCGCGGTCGCCCCTGTCTCCCCGCTCGCCCCCGCCGCCTCGGCCTCCGCGCCCGCCCCTCCCGCCTCGACCTCGTCCGCGCTCCCCGCGCTCTCTGTTATCCTCGCCATCTAGTTTGGCCAGTGATACTAGTTAAACATCTCAAAAACCCTCCCTTATCTTAACAGTAGTCTGAACCGAGGCCGTGAGGCGATATCGAAGAGCTGACAACTGGGTCAATTAAATATGATGATGATCTTAATACAAGAACCAGATAAATCTATATTATGTGATCCACAGAAAATCTTCTTCATCCGAGGGTGTTTCCCAGTTGCGTTTTAAACTTACAATGATCCTAGATTTGAAGGATTTGCAGAAAAAACGGTCAAGCATACCCATATTATTATCCTTTAGTGAAACATCAAGCCCGCACATAGTATAGTATTTGTACTGCCGAAGCAAGTACAACTGGGCTGGCCCCTTCTACAAGCATCTGAGGAAGGTGGATTCTCTAAAAATAGCTGGGAATTATACTCTAAATGGAATAGTGCAATGTTATTTTGTTAATTCAAGTCATTTGAGTGATTTTTTTTGTATGTAGTCTTGACTGCAAAAAAATGATTCAGGGGACAACATTTTAAGGTCTTTCTTAGTAGGTAGTGTACTAGAAATCCAACTATTGACTTACCACCATCACCATTAGCTTCGTAGTCGCCGCGGTCTCTGCCTCCCCCGCCGCGCCCCCCGCGACCGCCCCTCCCTCGGCCACCGCCTCGTCCTCCTCTCCCGCGCCGATCCCCAAAGCCATTTGTATCCGGCTTGTCAAAATCTGCATAATATTGTTTACATTATACGCATTGCGAGTACTTGATACTTGACTTATTACTCAACAATAAATAATACATATTTATTGCAATACTGGCTAAACTGTACGTGAAAGGACCTGCACGCTGTTCGTCACTCAAATATAATTGCATGCAACTCGTCATTAATCCATATTTGCATACTAATATTATAAATGCGAAAGTCTGTCTGTCAACCAAACTGCTGAACTGATTTGAGAATATTTATTACTGAACTAATGTGTCCCTAAAAAAAACAATTCATAAAAATTATCATTAATGTTATGCTACAAAAAATACACATAAATTTTTCATGAGTGATTTGCGGTCCTTGATGAGAGGCATGTGTGTGATGCCACTTGAGAATTTTAAACTTAAATGTGCAATAACATCAGAAATGCAAGTGGATAAAAAATATGTTGTGGAATGGTTGTTAGTTATTACATAAAAAAATCTGGTGACTATTATTGCTAACATGCTAGCAGTGCACTATATGCTATGTAAATCATAATTCCATTTAAACTCCATTAATGTTGGATTACTACCACAACTTCATCCAAGGAATGTTTAAACTTTAGTTCTAGTAGACCTGTTGCCTAGAACTTGGCCTGCGCACTACCGTGCGATTCGATTTATTGAAAGTAAATAAAATTAATTTTAATGTTAAAATAGCAGCAATTAAATGAATATGTCATATAATATTGATTGTTATCTCATAAAGAAAAAAAAAACAATATGTAAATCTAAAACAGATGTACCTACTAATTATGCCAAGATTATCACTTGCAGATAGATGGGTAGCTTTTATAAGAAAATCTTGAGTCTTGAACTAACTTTTGAGCTAACTCAATCTGTGTGATTTGTCCCTATATATTTATTTATAAGGAGTTACTAAAGCTAATTAAGCTCTATAAAATAATGGGGCTGGACACGAAGAAGAAAATTAAATGAAATACTGCAAATAAAGCAATGCTCATAAATGCAGTCACAAATGTAGAACAATCTTTCTTATAAGACTTCCTCTTATTTGTTTGAGCGTGTTTCCTGGTTGCATTATCTTCACACACTTCATAAAGGTCAGGGTATGCTTTTTTAATCATGGCCCTGATTTGGGGGTACTGGTTATAACAATGCACTCGCCATAGCTTGATGTGCACTATTGTTATAGTCAAGCATCTCATCTTACTTATCAGGTGATTCAAATATCCTATAAAAGCTTAAACCACTTGTATAAAGAATGCTTCCTGTGGGATGTGTTCCTATCTCCAGATATAAAAGGCAATCATCTAGAGCTACAGAGGCAGCCAAAAAGTAAAAAAAGATCATAAGTAGGTAGGTAGTTTACCATTATCATCTTTGAAGGATGTGAACCCTCGGCCCCGTGATAAACTGTGGCCCTCATCTACATTGTTGTCTGCGTAGTTGTTGATATGTGATGTAATTGGTGGCACAATCACCTGAAACCAAGAGATTTGATAATCTATAGGTACTCATAATATTATAAAGTGTTCAGTTTGTGTTTTGTGCAAATATTCGGAACTACAATACCAATTTTATTTTTTTATGCATAAGATAGCCAGATTTATGGGGATGGGTAATGTCTTTAGTACATTTACACCACGAGCTTGAAAACCACTTACCTCCGCACCATCATCCCATTCATCATCCATGATCTGAAAACATAAAATATCACTGTAGAATATGTAATAGGTATTTACATAAGTCGTATCTATATATTTCGTAAGTACCTCTGCAACAAATTTAAAAGCAGTTGTTCTGAAAAATTGAGGAACAATAAACTTTCACACTAACTTTCAACACTTTCATATGTTTCAATGAAAATGAGACAAGGACCGAATGTATTGTTCGTTTAGTTTAAATAAATATCTAGAATAATTAACGGTCAAAGGATCTATTTAACATTCTATTTTAATATGAAAAAGCACGAAATATTATAATTTTAGAAACGCCGGCAATACTAGCAAGCATCGCAAACTTCCCACAAAGCACGTGTGAAAACAAAAGTACAAATTATATAAAAAGTAACTTCTATGAACTTGGGTTAAATTGTACAAAAAATAGTTAAATGTTGTTTTACCTGTTGTGTATGTAGTTTTCTACAAAATTTGAATGCTTATCAAAGCTTTGACAATAATGGCGACGCAAGTCCGACAGGACAGGAGCAGAGAGAAAAGAAAAAAAAATGAAAGTGAAGTGAGTACCAAGCACCAACATTCAGAGAAACAATATTGTAGCTGTTTATGTTGGTACCCTTTAACTTCCGACAAAGCTAAAAGTAGTGCAACGACGATAACTATCGATATATCGATATGCTATCAAGTTGGCCTAAGTTTTTGTAGCGTTCGGGGTGCTAAGTGCAGGAAACCTCCTCGAGTGCCCAGTCACTTGAAAACTTTGCGTTTTCGCTTGATCCAAACGGATCCGGTGAGAGAGCGGGTTGACAAGTGAATAGGGACGGTGCACCCTGGGCGGCAGTTAATAACTCCCTGATATTCGGGGTCTTATTGACTGTCGGCCAATGTCCTGCTAACTGTGGGGCACTCCCCCCATCTTTTAGTAGATGGTGAGCGGATGCCCCACCCCGTGGTGGGGGCCTCCTTCTGTGGAATATTTATTTCACAGAGGGAGGCCATCGTTAGGGAGCGCTGGGCTCTTGCCCAGCGCATTGGTTGGGGCCGAAAGGCCAGGCTGGAGGGCGTCGTGGTAGAATGCTAACGCGACCCCATGGCGCCCTCAACGGCCAAGTGCGGAAACGCCGGAGGGGTTTTAGTGGGTAGTCTGGGCTGACTAGCAGCTCAGGAGTCCCACACTTTGTGCGTAAATGCATTTCCCCTCCGTTACCAAAAAAAAAAAAAAAAAGTTTTTGTAGCGTTCAAGTCAAGTGGCATCTCTAAAAACCATGTAAGCGAGACAGCGCAATACATGATGTAAGGCGACATCTTCCTTACTGGATCTTGCATGAATTTAAGAGATGATAGTAGGCCACCTTATCGTTTTCATGGACAATGGACATCCTTTTCGCCAACTCATTTTTGCACGAAATGACATATCATAACTACATCTATATTAATTTAAATTATACTAGCTGTTCCCCGCGGCTTCGTTCCGCGTGTGACTCGGTTATATCGCGCCCAAAAGTAGCCTATGTTTGACCTCAGGTCGTTAACTACATCCCTACCAAATTGACAGACAGACAGACAGACAGACTTTCGCATTTATAATATTAGTATGGATTTCTAAAACTATGGGGGGCTTGGCTTGGCTGTGGTCTGAAAACAGGGCCGTAAAAAATACTATTAAAAAAAAAACATAGACGTCCCATAAACATAGACGACGACAATGAAGCTTTGCATCAGGTCACGAATGACAGTTATCAAAAAAAAAAAATAGTCCAATGGTCGCTGTTGTGTTGTGTGTGTCTTTATCGAAAATAAACATTTTATTGAATCAATACATTTAAAATCGGCATTGCAATATTAGTTTTGAAGTAATTTTTGAGAGTGGGTGTGTGAAATTAGACGGCAAGACATGAAGTGAACAATAAATACAATGATGTGTTTATGTGTTTTGTTTGGTTGATCAAGCCTCAGTGTAAAGATCAAGCTTACGATGGCATCAGACAACGAAAATGTTACGGTTTCAGTAGTAACAGACAGTAATCCTGTTATAATCAACTGCTCCAACAAACGTACAGCTGAAGAACTATGCATATATTTGTGCAGTAAATATAATATACCGCCCTTGACGAGAACATTGTTTGCGTTAAGAGTTAGAGGCACAAATTATTTCCTCAAAGATAACAGCGATGTCCTTTTAGGCAGCAGGGACTATGAATTGCGTATTCGTTTCATGGTAAGCAGTTAGTTTTTTGCTGACCCTCATCACAATAATGTGAAGAAGATTTCATTTAGACATAACAATTCATAAAAAAATTGTGATTTTTTTGGCATCTTGTCGCGTTTGTTGCGTCCCGATGAGTTTCCAACGAGGGCCGAAGTCAAGCAGATAGCTAATCATACAAAAGTATGACAATATGAACAGATAACCATTACATAATGACATAAAAAAATATTAGATATTATGAATGTTATTATTAAACACTACCTGTGCGGGTACCAATGAAACATCCACTTGCTTGTTGAGGATGCAACTGAGAAAACAATATCTTCTAGTGTGCTAGCTAGCAGCTAGAATTTACTGCTGGTGTCTGCACAACACGATTATTTTTCTGTCCATGGGGTACCTAAAAATACCTGTATGATTGGCATTATTTATTAAACTTGCCATCATCCTGCCCTTAATTGTTATAAGTGCTGTACCTGGTGGTGTCTACCGCCTTTTGGAAAGTAGTGCAAGGAAATTAAGGCTTTTATTTTCATAATAGAGTATTTTGTACCTTAGTGAACCATAGGTAAAGAACAAAACCACATCACAATATCCTCGCATCAATTCAGATTAAATTATACTAGAGACCCGCCCCGGCTTCGCATGGGCATAAAAACCTTCCTCTTTAATCACTCTATCTATTTAAAAAAAACGCATCCAAATCCGTTGCATAGTTTTAATGATTTAAGCATACAAAGGGACATAGGGACAGAGAAAGCATTTTTGTTTTATACTATGTAGTGAAAAACTGATTATAATTTATTGGTTCACCCGAATAAAATTTATAAATAAATAAATAAAATAAATAAATAATCTTTATTTGCCAAAACAGTATACATTACAATCCCATACATTAAATTAACTTATACTAAGGTTTATATTTATTAAGGACAGGATTCATTAATTGGACTATAGACCCTGCACTAAGCATAGCTTGTGTCGCAGTGGTCCACGAGTTACAATTTTCCATTAATAAGGTTGAAACATTTTGAAAATTCATGGTTCAAAACACATTAACAAAAAGTAGTATATAGAATTTTTGAAATAAAGAAGAAAAATTGTATACAAACAAATGAACAATCTAAAAATCTGACATTGTGATTACCTGTGAGTGTGTGAGAGTTAAGTGTTGTGTATGTAGGTGTAAGTGTGAGTGAAATAAAGTGAGTTTTAAATACTTATACGTAAGATATCTTCTGTTTGGGTGTAGTCTAGTGTCATTAGCCAAGACTCAACAGTACGTTTAACACTAAATGTTGAACACTTTATCAGGTTAGGGATACCGCGACAGGCTTTATTGTATATGTATGGCAGCATAAATAGTAGAAGACGTTGTGCAAAACTGGTATGTACAAATAGGACATTGATTAAAGCTGCCGAACTCGCAAAACATTGCATTCACTATAAAGATTGTCCGTGCTGTATCTGTAAGGTTTGTTCGTCATTACTTTCAGAACGGCACGTTGGGCTCGTTCAAGGCCTAACATATGTGATTTGGCAGAGCCTCCCTATGCTTTTATGCAGTATATAAGATTTGATTGGCAAATAGATTTATAGACAAGCTTCAAAGTGGTTCGGTCTGCGGATTGTCGAAGAATTTTCATAATATGAATTGATTTGTGAGTGCGGTTAGCGGTAAAATTTACATGGTTTTTAAAGGAAAGGTTTTCGTCTAAAATGACTCCGAGATATTTTAAGCTAGAAGTACGCGTTATGTGAGAACAGTTACAGGAGGGGCTGACAGTTAGGCCACAGGAATGAAGTTGAATATGTTTTTGATAGGGTGGTTGTGAAGCAAGAGTCTTGTGAAAGGCTATGAATTGGGACTTAGCCGCATTAAGAGTTAATAGATTTTTGGTCAGCCAATCATTTACAATAGTCATACCATGTTCAATTCTTTGGTAAACTTGGTCCCATGAAGAGCCATGAAAAAGAATGACCGTATCATCTGCGTAACAAATAATATCAGCACATTCAAGTGTCAGGTCCATTATGTCACTTATATAGAGTATGAACAAGGTGGGCCCTAAAATACTGCCTTGAGGAACTCCATAACTAGTGTAGTTTGGATCGCTGATGATGTCGTCCACTTTTAGTCTTTGTGATCTATGTGAGAGATAGCTTTTAAACCATTCTTGTGCTATTCCTCTTACGCCATGACAGCCTAATTTCTCGAGAAGTATCGGAATAGACACTGTATCGAATGCCTTTGCGAGGTCAAGAAAAACACCGATACAGCGTTTATTTTGGTCTAGGGCTGAAGACACTATTTCCGTTAGCAATAAGTATACTCATATAACAAGTATACACATAATAAGTATACTCAGTTTACAGTTTTATTTCTGGTGCTACATATATGTCAGTTGCATAAGGCTGTATGTAGTTTACTTAGTTCAGTTTCTAACTATTCAGCTATGTCAAATAACTGATTGAGAAATGCCAGTCTATACTCAATTCAATATAACAATGTAGTTAATTTGTTAAGAAAAATTGAAATATTATAGCAGGTATTTATTTCAGGTTCCTAAACTTGATGTACTTTACTCACCAAATGAAATCACATTTGACTATTACTTCCAACAAGCCCGCAATGATATTAATGATAACAAAATCGCTGAAATCAAGTATCCAGAATACAAGGAACAGCTGTTGGGCCTTGGCATCACTGACATGTAAGTTTTTATTAAAAATATTGCCAACACCCATGCTGGGCATTTAAACAAGCATATTCTAGCTATTTAACTTACTCAGGAGTTCCTTGATAAGTCAGAGGTTCAAAAATCAAGAGATGGATCACTTGTGTGTCCTTCTGTCACAGCACAAATCTATTTCGTCAATAATTTTTATGTACTTTTTATATCAATATATCTTTTTATAACAACAATTGTAGACTGTTGTAATATTTTTTTATTTTTATTTTGTAGGGCCCGAGCTATAAAGGAAGAAAACCTAACCATAAATGAAGTAACAAGAAATAAAAAGAAATATATTCCACGGATCATACTTCGAAAACATGGGCCATTTCCTACGAGGCGTGCAAATATGCATCTTCCTGCAATATGCTCACAAGGATATAGTGTGAGGTGAGTAGATTTTTATTTATTACTAGCCGTTACCCATGACTTCACCTGCTGGAGTTTATATTAATGTATAAATTTTATTTGTGTTTATTGTAAGGATGAAAAAGTGTGCATATATATTTCTGTTTTGTACCTTTTAGACATTACAAGAAATGTTATTTGGACCAACTTTACACACTGGCCCCTAATTATCTTGCGGAGGAGTACGACGATGTGTTGTGGCTCAACACTGACACAGCCGTGCCTGTTAAAGTCATAGTGGCACCATTCCACAAGGAATATCCTGGAATTAGAATGTACAACAAATGTACTCGAGAGGTAAGTTTTTTTTTAAATAATGTTGAACACTCAAATAAATAGTTGGACTTTGTATTGGCTAGTTACGGTACTGTACAGCTAGAAAAATAATGTTCAGTTAAAATTACTTTTTTTTTCTAAAACCTTTGGGTATAGTTGGATTGTCTTTTGGGAAAAAAAAACGACGAATTGAGAACCTCCTCCTCTTTTATGAAGTCGGTTACTATTAGTATTCCTTCGTTTAATAAAGAAGTTGGCTTAATATTTCAAGATTTGTTGTTGCCAATATAAGTGCAAATAATAAATGTGTTAACACATTAATTAATTGCTAATTGTAATGATTCACAATGTTATGGTTTGTTATAATCATATGGAATAATTAAATACATATTATAATTACTTTATTTCCTTATTTTCTAGTGGATACATATTTGCACCATAGAAGATTTGATTTACTTGATGAGGAAGGAAGATTTTTCCTTGGAACTGTCCAGAAAGGGAGCTCCCTTGTTCTTTAAATTTAGGAGTGAAGAGCAGTTGTCTTCCTTCATATCCGTTTGTGATGGATACTATCGGTATGTATTGTTTAAATAATTTGATGAAGTTAACATGCATAAATATCAAACCATAGATGGGAGGGATCACAGAAGATATAGAGCTTATAATTGTTTGTGATCAATAACAGGAAACAAGTACTGTTGATATCTTTATGTATGTCATAAATAACACCTTGTAAGGGATCATTTTTATATAAACTCTGGTATTAGTTATTTTTTAAACTTGGCGGCATTTTACTTAAATTAGCGACTGCCATCTAGCAATAGGAGCTGGTACCATCGGCTTTATATACCTTTTGATGCATAGAGGAAAACATTAAATAAATTTATCCTTTATTTTAAAAATTTAATTTATCATTATGATGAGTATTTATTATTTACTATAACAATAGGTCTCTTTACAATTTCTCCTCTCACGGGTCTACTGGAAGTGATTTATATTGAAACAAAGCCCGCCCGCCCGCGTTAACTTCCCACGGGAACAGTACTTTTTCCCGGGATGAAAGGTATCCTATGTCCTTCTTAATACTTCTATCAATGTGTATCTAATTTCAGGAAGATTGGTGTAGTAGATATGACGTGAAAGCGCAATCAACAAACAAACAAACTCACTTTCGCATTTATAATATTAGTATGATAAGTATTAAGTAATTTTCTAGAGATTTCAGTAAAATATTGTGGAAAAAAAATTGAATTCATATTCTTTGTTAACAGGCTGATGTTGAAGTGGATTTTTAATCTGTCTAAAGACGATGAGACACCGTCCCTACGGGAACTATATAGACTGAAGTGTCACGGCCCTGTGAAGTAAGTAAATTATTATTTTATTCAAGAAAATGATTGATTTTGTAAATAATTTGAATTACAACAAAGTTTTTCAGTTTTGCATATTACTTTACGCTGCTAAGTTAGGCTTAAACTGTTCAAAATAGAATTAAATAGCGAGACCAAAGCAGAATAACACAAGAGCATGAGCGACAAAGAAAAAATAACCTTGGCGTAATGTTCTAAAAACTCAATACACGTTGTCACAATCACAATCATTTCTTGTAATATTTTTTTTATAATGCTGCATTATTTTACAGGGGAGTTTTTTCTTACGGCAAGCTGGAAGTGAAGCGTGGTAAAAAACACGGCTGTTTTATACTAAGGCAGTCCCAAGACGAATATAATATCTTCTATATAGATGTGTGCAATAAAAACAAGTAAGTACCGATTGAAATATTGCTATACAATAAATTAAATTTATTGGATTTTTTATTGAATCTTGTTTTTTTTTTATACAATAAAAACCAAACAAAATTAAATGATACTAGATGACCCTGAAATGAATCAGATGAGAGAAAATCGCTAATATTCACAATTTCCTTTTAAGTGTTTTGATGCTGATTTCCGAGAGTGGGGAAATATTGCTTATTTGTTTAAGCAAATAGGTTATCTTTGACGAGATAAGTAGTAATATTTGCAACTAGCTGTTCCCCGCGGCTCCGCCCGCGTGGGACTCGGTTATATCGCGCCCAAAAGTAGCCTATGTTTGACCTCAGGTCGTTAACTACATCCCTACCAAATTTCATCACAATCGGTCCATCCGTTTAGCCGTGAAGAGGTGACAGACAGACAGACAGACAGACAGACAGACAGACAGAAAGACAGAAAGACAGACAGACAGACAGATTTTCGCATTTATAATATTAGTATGGATGTAAAGAAAATTAATTACACGCATGTGATAGTGGAAAAATAGCGATAAAACGACATTCGTTTTGTAAGAGAGCGAGATCCTGTGCAAGTTTTAGGCGGTGTAGCAAATGTTTATTTGTACATTCTTTTTTATTTATAATAGACCAGACTCTTAAGCACTTTACCTTCTTGTGTCAACAGTAATTTGGGCTCTAATTTAATATAAGCATTTAGTTTTTATATTAATTAGTTTATTTTTTTAGAATAGACATATTGACAGCGTAATTTTGTAACTTTTGTATAATGAAATAAAATGGTATAATAAAAATAAGCTATACGAAGTAGGTTCTTAGATTTTGTATTAATTATAAGCAATTAAGTTACCTATTTATAATAGATGTATAGTGGGTAGAAAACCATCTTCGGCATATGTGTAGGGATAAGGTGGTATAGTTTTATATGTGGCCCACTATAATAATCCTTCTTTATAGCTCTGTAGATACGTACAAGATAGAATACAAGGGCCGCTGCTACGTGTTTCAAGGGGAGGAGTATCCAAGCATCGAAAGCATCTACAAGCAACACAAGGATCCCGAAGCAAAGATATTTTTGAACGAGTGCCTGCCACCCTCTGAATACGGTATAATCTTTTGTTAATTTTATATTGAGATTCAGGATGTGCACAGTTGCATGTATTAACAAAAAAATATACTTATAACAAACGAAAAACTATTCTAGAAGTTTTTTACGTTTAAGCTTGATTGCCCTTTGTTGAATACGCAAAACTTATGGAATCTCAAGGAATCAAATCCGCGCAATTATGTAGATTTCTTGTTGCGGGTTTGACACAATTTTATACTAAATGTTAGATATTTTATGATCTTTTTACTTTAAAAGTATTTTCGCCGAATTCAATTTTATACCTTACTAGCTGACCCGTCGAACTCCGTACCGCCTGAACGCACTTTTCTAACCGTTTAAACCTTTCCTGAACTTCCGCAAATATTTCAAGACCTAAAAGAATAAATTAGCCAAATCGGCCCAGCTATTCTCGAGTTTAAGAGCCAAACTAACAAAAATCAATTGATTTTTATATATATAGATGCTCAACGTTAAGAATTTTTCCTTTATTATTTACTTAGTTGCTAAAGTTTGTTAGCAAAGAAACGAGTAAACGGACATTGAACTTTTATGACCCATCTCTTTCGTTTATATGCGATTATATTACCATCACGCTCGCACAGGTTCTTTAACTAGTATATAGACATGACATTTGTTTACATACACATTTCAATTGTTATAATGTTTTCCTGCTTGTAAAGAATTTATTTCCTTAATAAACCAGACTCATTTATATCAAAGTCTCAAAGTCGTGTAATGTTTACGTCGTCGTAATAGTTTTATATTTATGTTCGCGGGCAAATTTACAACACCTACTTATTACATTCAATACTTGATATTTTACCCGCGCTGTAAATGTTTTGTATTTTGACCTTTCGCCTTTGTGCCCGTTATTTTCTATGACTCTATCACCCTTTAAAGGGATTGCCATTAATATATTATATTTTTATTCGTTACTTAGATGATTCTGAATCTCAACTACTGCTCTGCAAGAAACCCGAAGAACAAGGCGTGCGCATCGAACACTCGGATTTGCAGGAAGCGCTCAAAAATAACAAAAGTCCACGTTGTCTTCTCAATAAAGATATACTATTATACACTGGTATGTATAGTTATATATTTTAATATATGACTTGTTAATTTGAAGACTATTTTTAGAATCAAAATTATATAAAAACTCGATGATGATGAACGATTATTTAATTTTATCATGTAAATCATAGTATAATAACAAAATATAATAATTTTATTAATATATTCTTACGAACTACAGTGTCAAATTAAGAATACCTCACACGAATTCGCGTCTATGCCTCTTAGAAATTGTTTTAGGAGTCGTGTAAGAATATAATAAAATACTCTTCTATCTTTAGGATCGGAAAAGTTTGGCAAAGGAGGGTTGACGATGACCTGTAAAGCTATTTGGGTGTTGGACGAGAGGAAGAAACTCATTGTAGCGTTTAAAGCTTTACAAAAGGATAGTCATTTGAAGGTAAGCGTTTATATGCTTGTTTATTTTCTAACGAAAAGAATTTATTCTTACCAAGTATCTTAGAAGAATTTCATATTTTGGACTAGACTGAAGATTCATTGACTTTGATCTTTATAATATATAAAAATAATTGTAATCAATACATATTGTGGCTACCAAACACTCAAATAACTCTTAAGTACAAAAATAATATATAAGACTTTATTCATGACAATAATAAAATATGAAGTTAAGAGTGTGTGGAGTTCGTAGAACATATATTAAACAATACATTAGTTATTTTTATTAATTTATTTTTATTCTCCACCATACCATTTCTATTAATTATGTTTTTTTAGGAGTTTGTGGCAATCGCCAGCAACTTCGTGCACGTGCAGTCGAGTTCCATCGTGCGTCTGTACGGAATAACGTTCAATTCGCCCACCGCTCTTGTTATCGAGTACATGCCGTATGGACCGCTCGACGACTATCTCAAGTAAGATAACTTCTTAATTTGTTTCAATGAGTTTTACCAACAATTTGTGTACCTGTGATTCAATTCCCTATATTTTCGTCATCGAGTAGTGCCGTAAGTAATTAGGGTTTCACCGCTGCCACCTTGTTCGGGGGCAGCACCTGCTTTACTGATGAACTGTATTCATGTTCTATTGTTGTTAAGTGGCAGTGGTGGGATTTCAAGTAACATGACTTCTTATTATTGTTTGTAAGTACAAACATGCCGCGATCGGGATGTTCGCCAGAAAACTGGCGCAGTGCAATCAAACGTTGTCTTACATATGTACAATGCAATACAATACTATACAAATGCTCTTTAGTGTACCACAAAATAATAAAATTTACATAAAACAACTTTACTCAATAAATAAAGGCGAACTTATTGTTTAAGCAATTTCTCCAAAGTAATTTCCGTAAATCAATGGTGGTGTTTCGCGCAGTTGGTATTTCACGGATGTGTTAGTATGAGTATTTGGAATTTAACGTTGGCATTTTCCGTATGTGGTATTAAACGTAAAAATGATTTGTTCCAAACTTAAATGTAACAAAGCGTTTTATTCCAGAAAAAACCGATCAACGATAAAGCCATTGCACTTGAAGAAGGTGGCGGCAAGTTTGGCGCGTGCCCTATGGGATCTCTCGGAAGCGGGCGTGGTGCACGGCCACGTCCGCTGCCGGCGGCTGCTGCTGGCGGCCGCCGACGCCGAGCGCCTCGTCGTCAAGCTGTCCGGGCCCAGTGTGCACGCTTACACAGCTGACGAGTGAGTGTACTGCATGCATTACATTGATATGCTTTGACATTTTCAATATTACATTTGTGTTTTGTTGATTTATGTATTTACTAGCTGTTCCCCGCGGCTTCGCCCCGCGTGGGACTCGGTTATATCGCGCCCAAAAGTAGCCTATGTTTGACCTCAGGTCGTTAACTACATCCCTACCAAATTTCATCACAATCGGTCCAGCAGTTTAGCCGTGAAGAGGTGACAGACAGACAGACAGACAGACAGACTTTCGCATTTATAATATTAGTATGGATTAGCTTTTACCCGCGGCTTCGCTCGCGTGGAATTAGAAAATTTGGTGTACACATACAAATATTCCAGTAATCTCTCTTGGGAACTTGATGCTTTTTCAGGACCAAAAGTAGCCTATGTTACTCTCCATCCTTTCAACTAACTCTATGCCAAAAATCAGGTCGATTGGTTGCTTAGCTACGGCGTGAAGGAAGGACAAACAAACACACTTTCACATTTATAATATTAAGTATGGATGGACACATGCATGTTCTCTAATCAAATGAGATAACGTGTTGCACCGCCGACTTTATTTTTTGTATGCCAGATAGGCCAAATGTGATATGCACTATAACACTTATGTGACATCCTTATTTTCACATGTTTACAAAAATTAAATGATCATTGGTTATTAGTGATTATTGTAGCGACGAAGGAAGGAATTGCCTACGATGTCCAGGAGACGCGGGTTCGATTCCCACAGGAAGCATACTTTGTTTTAGTTTGTTCCAGTTCGGTTAGGACATTGCAGGCTTGAATCACCTGATTGTCTTATAATAAGATGATTCCTTGTTTCGGTATCCTGGCTCCGGCTGACGTCTGGTAGTCGTTAAAAGAACCACGTCAGAGACCGAGAGGTGACAGAACTCTGACACCAGGGTATACATGAATTGACCGTGTATACATGAATTGACCGTGTCACCTAAACGAAATGATGTTGAGCGAGGAAGTGCAGTGTAGCGCGATTGATGGCAGAGGTGGGATCTGTCGGGAGCGGACGTTTGCACGGGCACATCCGAACACTGGAAATCAGTTACCGTACCTAGCTATCAATAAATTTATAATCAAACAAAAGTACCTAGCTTCTAGTAACTTGTGATATAATTCAACTCAAATGTATTCTCGTGTATTAGATACGCCCTCCCCAGCTTCACATGTATTTAAATTGTTCATTAACCAGATGCAATAATTTGTCCTAATGATTTCGCCATCATTTTCATCAAGATTAATAATATAATATTTGTTTATAGTGTTCATTGGATACCAGTGGATTTCTTCGCGGACATGAATATGGCGAAGCGTTCTGTTATCGGCGACATTTGGGCGTTCGCCACCACTCTATGGGAGGTATTTTCTTATGGAGTCTCCCCGACTGAAATTAACCCTGTGATGACCGCAAAAGTAAGTTTTCGTTTTTTCATCTTGTGTTAAGTGAACTTGGTATCGCTTACGATTTCTTGTTTATTTATTTGTAAATTCATTATTTAACAAAAGCAAAAATAAATTTCGTTTCGAAATTATTTACTAAACAAAGACGCATCAGCTTTTAACATGTAAATAATAACTACATAGTATAAAACAAAGTAGCTTTCTCTGTCCCTATGTCCCTTTGTATTCCCTATGTCGCCTAAATCTTTAAAATTACGCAACGAATTTGGATGCGGTTTTTTTTATAGATAGAGTGATTCAAGATGAAGGTTTTTATGCCCGGGGCGGTTCG
Source organism: Apomyelois bistriatella (assembly GCA_947044815.1). NCBI lineage: Eukaryota > Metazoa > Arthropoda > Insecta > Lepidoptera > Pyralidae > Apomyelois > Apomyelois bistriatella. Next base: position 6,656,825 of record OX345705.1, read on the forward strand.
CTCTATTCTCGTATTAATTAAAACAAAACTTTGGTGTTTCTTCAACTTTTCTCATATTTTTACACCTAAACTTTATTTTTTTGTAATTTCCAATTGTCGACTGGCAAAGAATGCTTATAGCGTTAAGTTTACCTATTGTAGCTCTTGGCTCAATAAAGTTTTAAATAAATAAATAAATCTGTTTATTAGAAAACTTCCTCGGTTTTTCTCCTTTTCTTAGAACTTTCCAATACAACGGTCGTGTTATTTCAGAGCTACATGATGGACAATCGTTTGTTGCGTCCGGAACGTTGTCCGGCCGAGGTGTGGACTCTGATCCTGCAGTGTTGGCAATCGGACCCACTGCGGCCTCAGGAGATCATGCGGGACATGAACCACATCCTGCATAGAGGTATGAAAATTATGTTGTTTTTATTAAATGCAGTTTTGTCTTCGCAGAAATAGTGACCCAGGTCTTCCATCGCAAACTGTCACTTTTTCTGTATACGATGATGTTCAAGAGTAACTTTTCAAAAGGCCGACTTTATGAACGACAGAATCTTGGCGATATTATAATCAGTGCGGGTACGATTCGTATTTCAACACATTTTCTTAGAAAAAAAAAAGAAATTATATTTTTGTGTTATTTAATAATAACTTTCTGTATTGGACTGGGTTTCTACTATTCGATGAGTCTATGCTCCTAGAGTAACATTTAGCAATGCGATTAATCTAATTTTGTTTATTTACAGAGTACATCCCAACGCATGAATATGAACAACCGAAGTTGACTAGTCTATTAGCTCATAAGGATACTGTTGCAAGTGAGTATAGTTTTTATGCGTACGTATTAATTGCTAAAACCTTTACTACATAGCAATTACAGATAGATAGTCATTTATTCCTTAGAATATGGTGAAACAATGGTGTTATAAGGTACAAGTGCTACATAAACTGCATATTAGGTATAGGAATGTTAATGAGTTAAATAATTTAGTAAATAAACATTTTTCATCTCCAATTAAGCTCTTCTACACAGTCATGATTAGTTAGTAATAATCGTCAAATAACTTCACCATTGTATTCAAATAACCTGATATCACAGTGCTGATGTAAGGGGGCTTATGGTCCAATATTAAAAATTCTCAGTTGTGATTGTGATATTGTTAACCAATCGCAACATCTAGCATACTCGTAAGATACAAAGACCGATTGGTGCAAATTTCTAAATATTTGGAATTATCTAATGACAGCAGTGTATTCTAGATTGTCATTTTTAAAATAATGGAGGAAAAACTATAAAACATCGGGTTAAGGTTTCGAACTATGCGTTTTTGGGTGTAACCGATAAAACATTTGAATTTTTTTTATCCTAAACAAAGAAACTTATGGAAAGCTTTTGAAGTTCTTTTTGAAAGCTCTATTGAATGGTGATGAATGTGATGATGATATAGTTACGGTGATGTCGTACACAGGTGACAGATACATGACGGAACAAAGTGACGCGGGCAGCAACAAGTCGCTCATTTCGGACGGCAGCGCCAACTCCATGAACGGGATCATACCGCGACAGTTCGATAATAGAGTGAGTACATCACTATTTAACAGGGTTGTTCAAGTTCACTATTGATTTCCTGTTTTAACTATAATTATGCTAAACGTGGTCTGGGGTCTTCTGACCCTAGGCTCTGTCTACCCCGTATGGGATAAAGACGTGATTATATGTATGTATGTATGTTCAAATATACAAACTAAATGTATAAATATTTAGGTTTATATTTTATGAGTACTTAAATGCGCATTTTTTAAAATTTGAAACTACAGTAGTAGTTTGTGCGCTGGGCGGTAAAAATGCGCAAAAGAAAAAGTTTTTAAGATAATTGATTTAATTATCATCATCATCTCGAGTAGGCGACACGGTCAATCGAACATGCACAACCTGGTGTCAAAGTTCTTCGAAACCGCCTCTCGGTCTCTGACGTGGTTCCTTTAACGACTACGAGATGGCAGCCGGGATCAACGGCTCAACGTGCCTTCCGAAGTACGGAATCATCTTTATTATCAGACAATCAGGTGATTCCAGCCTGCAATGTTCTAACCAAACTGGAAACAACTAAACAAAGTATGCTTCCCGTGGGAATCGAACCCACCACGACCCCCGGGTCTACAGGCAAACGCCTTAACCATCGGTCGATTGACCGTTGCACCTACACGAAATGATGATGATGTCAATAATTTAAATCTTTATAATGTGACGGTCAGTTCGCGATGGAGTCCCTGGTGAACGGCAACGGCGACCTGGAAGCGGAGCCGGAGTTGTGCGGCGGCGCGTGCTGGCACTCGGCCGAGCTGCCCGCGTCGGCCGAGCTGCCCGCGCTGCCCCACCACGACCGGCCCTGGCCCATGCAGTCCATCGAGTCGCCGCAGGGCACCACCTACCTGGTCAGCTGGAAGAAGAAGATTGGCGGCGTGAGTATACTAAACATACACTAACACACCTAATAAACACGCAATTAAATGTTCTCGCAAATACAATACTATGCAAATACAACTGGTAGATAAAGCCTATGGCTTTAAGTCCGCCATTTACATTTGTATGTAATGAAGTTAAATAAATAAAAAATAAATAAATACCATTTATTAACAACTTTAACCGGTTATGTTTTCTCTCAATAGTTCCTGGTCACGATGTACTATATGCGATAGCCTGCGGTCCAAGTGAAAGCGATTAGCGTTTTATCTTTTATTTTTACACTAGCGACCCGCCCCGGCTTCGCATGGACATCTTCCTCTTAAATCACTCTATCTATTTAAAAAAAGCATCAAAATCCGTTGCGTAGTTTTAAAGATTTAAGCATACAAAGGGACATAGGGACAGAGAAAGCGACTTTGTTTTATACTATGTAGTGAATTGAAGTGTAACATAAATAATTTCAGCTACTAGTCAAACAACCAAAATATAATGCTACCACTACATTTGGCTATTCTCGTATTTGCCAAAATTTTTGACGAATAGGCATAGCAGGGAAATAACGCAAAAGTTTTGGCAAATGTGGACGGTATCCACACATGGTCAAATAGACAAATATTCGTATACAAATAGTCAAGTGTGGTAGTAGCATAAGACATGCTCGCACAGTACATTTGTTTAAGTATTGTCCGAAAGACGATCTTGCGAACGAAAGCATTACGTGCAGCCGTTTTCCCTCAAAAGAAACCTTATTACAGTCTGCGCAACGTTAGAGACATTAACCCCCAATGAATGATGACATGTCTCTTACAGAAAGTTTAGGAGAAAGAACGAGAAGAAACACATTTTAGCTAAAATGGGCTTAACAAAAGTTTCTTAATACGGGAGTGAGACTAATAAAAAAATTATACAAAACAATTCTATTTATGATGCACAACACTCGAAAAAGTTACATTTAAAACGAGGCCAAATTCTAATCATCATTGTTTCAGCCCTTAGATATCGAGTTTCAAATTACGTTAACAAACACTATTACTACTAGACTATTTAATTCGAATTTCTGAAAGATTCGATAGGTACTATATCTATTTTACTTTAATAGGCTAGTTGAGTTTTTGTTTATAATAATTATTTTAAATTTATTTAGTTCGATACATTTTTTTTCATATTTTTCTGAGCCCTCGAAAACAGCAATACGTAACACGAAAGCTCACTTTTACAATACTTTCGAAAACAGGTCGGCCATTTTTTCAGTTTTGTGACGTAATTATTCTGTAAGCTATCTTGCATTTTTCTTAACAGAAATCGATATATTTTGGTTTCGTGGGATATTTGTTGCATCGAAATTATATGAGTCAAGTAGTCTATTAAATACATTTTTCTCCAATACAGGGAAGTTATGGAGAGGTATACAAAGGTTGGATGTGTGCGGAGGGTGATAAAAATGAATCTCAAACTGTGGTCGCCGTGAAGAAACTGACGCATCAGAAGTCTGGCAAGAACGGCTCTCTGTACGACGATTTTGAAAACGAGCTCAAGATTATGCAGGTTTGTTATATTTGATTTATATGAATAGAGCATACAAAAAAAAAAAAAACAATAGGTATTAATGCCACTTTTCGTTGTAATTTTATAACTCAAGAAAGGACCTATCCAAACCAAATGTTTAGGCTTTGTTCGGACTATTTAGTAGATGGTTTATGTGAAGTTTGTATCAAATCGGTCGAGCGGTTCTTCATTTATCACATTTTTACGTAGCGAAGCACGTACCGGACCGCTAGTACAATATAAAATATTTGTTACAGTCGCTAAAACACGACAACATAGTGAAGATTCTTGGCTATTCCCTGGACAACAACAGCCCAGAGCCGAGCGTGTTCATAGTGATGGAGTACTTGGAGGAGAGCTCGCTCAACAACTACCTCAAGTTCCAGCGCGACAAGCTCCACACCTGGCATCTGCTCAAGTACGCTACCGACATCGCGACGGTAAGTTACATTACATAATCAATATATATACAAAAATCAATGCTACTTTTGGTTCTTAAATTAAATTTGAAGTTGCCTTTTATTGTTTAAAAATGTAGCTACTTACTTCCCGGACGCTACAACCCTTTATAGGATTTGATCTCCTCCACAACTTCTTCCATTTCGCTTGATCTTCTAGCCTTTCCCTTCTCCAAATTTCTTTCTTCTTGCCCACTTTCTTCAGGTCCACTTCCAGTCAATCCTTCCACCGGTAGCATTGTATCATTTGCACTATTGTTTATTATTTTATATTTTTGGTAAACAGGGCATGGAGTACGTGTCGAGCCAGAAGATAGTCCACCGCGACCTGGCGACTCGCAACATTTTAGTGGTGGACATGTGCCACGTGAAGATTTCCGACTTCGGACTCGCGCGTAGCATACCCGAGCGGGACGAGTATCGCGTCAGGACTCCCAGGCTTCTGCCTATCAACTGGTATTTATATTTTATTATATTTGTAAATGAGTATTCTCTTATGTGAAAATTTTAAGCGGATTATTTTTTAATTTTAAATACAATGTCCATGGTATCACAGTCATCATCCCGTTTTATTAATATACAAAAAAACATATTCAAGTGCTACTTATATATTTTAAACAAATAATCGCTCATCAGTCATCGGAGGTGAATAACCTTTATGACCAGCTCATTGTATCTACCACTGTGCCTCCTTCAGCTAACTCTTCAGTAATTGATCTAACTAATGACACATCTCCCAGCATTATTAACTTGCCTCGGGCAAAAATCAGTCATAACAAGTGTAAAAAAATTTGTAAATTAAATAGAATTATAAAGAAAAAACAATCTCAGATAAAAAATTGTTTAGTGAAGTCTTGTATATCAAAAATTAAAAACGGTATAAAAATGTATTCAAAAATTTGCTCAGACCTCGAAATAAGTAAAAAACAATTGGCGGAAAGTCAAGAGTTGTACAGTGTCGACACGGCTAAACTTAAATCTTTTATTAGTAGACTAAGTGACGATTTTTACAGCCTTAAAATTAAGTATGATTCGGTGCAAAAGCAGATCACTGAGCATGAGTTGGCTACGGAGCAACTGATTAATGACAGTAGGTACATTGAAGAGAAATTAACTACAGCAGTACAACTATGTACTTGTGGGATATTAAATAAACCCGACATATGCAACTCTGTGTCTGTATTATCTTCATGTGATAGTGATTTGTTAGGATCTGCTGTATTAGCTTGTGTCGCAACTGACAACCCAACTCATAATACTCTGATATTTTCTGACAGCTTAGGTCGTAATATGGGTCGTATTTTTAATAATATTTTAGACAATTGTACTAGTTTTTGCTTTCCTAATGCATCCTACAACCAAATAATAGAAAAAATTAAACAAAAAAAATTTAACAGCAATACAACTATTGTATTACTTGTAGGTAACTGTAAGAAATTGCTTAAAAAAGATATTATCTCTAGTATTAATATCCTAAATAATTTAAATGTTTTCAAAGTAATTATATGTGCATTTCCGTATCTTAGTTGCCAGCCTCCAAACATAAATAAGAACATTAACTCATTTAATAACTTAATACATACTTTGACATGTAGTCATAATGAAAAATTAATTTATTTCGACACTAATAACTTTATTAGTGGATGTTCTATGACAAAAGATAATTTTTATCTTTCAAATTTTTATAGACATAAGCTTGCTACACTTGTAGCTTATACTATTAATTTTTGGACGAGTTTACATTGTAAACAAACATCTAGTCATAGGACAACATCTGCTGAGTTGCCAAATACTTGTAATGGTGACTCAGGAGATGCAATAGCAGATTTAAACTGCAAACTCAGACAATGGGAAACCCTCAGGAATTAAAAATAGTACATCAAAACTTAGAAGGGCTTCCCGGCAAAGAACTTATAGTAGAATTATTTCTAGATACATTAAATGTAGATATTTTATGTTTAACAGAGCATTGGATTAAAGAGTGTGAGACAATGCTTAGTCTAAACAACTTTAATGTTGCAAGCTGTTTCAGGAGGAAATCTGCAATTAGAGGAGGTTCCGCTATTTATATAAAAAATGGTCTACGCTATAAAGAGCGGTCAGACATAGCTAGACTTTCTGTTGAACGCTGTGCTGAGGTATCCTGCGCCGAGCTTGAGGAATTTATAATTTTATGTGTGTACAGTCCACCCAGTAGTAATTTCGGTGACTTCTTGGAAGTTGTTGATGGTGTTCTTACAGTAGCATCAAAGAGTAAGAAAGGATTAATTATCTGTGGCGACTTTAATATTGATATATTAGTAAATTCTGCAACAAGCTCCCAATTTCTAAACCTATTTAGTAGCTATAACTTAGATAATGTATTTTTTGAACCAACCCGATTTACAGCCACTTTGGCTAAATGTATTGATAATTTTTTCAGTAGCCAAAAACCGCTAAGTAAAATTGTTTTCAGTAAATTACCCTCGGATCATTGTGGTCAATTGATAACTCTTAATAAAAATTCGCGTGTAACAGAAGATAGTTTTATGTGTAGACCCATCACAAAATAAAAAATTACTCAATTTAAAAACTCAATAGAGAATAAACTAGGCTCAATGACTTATACAGATAACAATCCTGATAGTCACTATAATAAACTATTTAGTGTTATTTCTGACAGTTTCTCCAAAATTTTTAAACAAAAAAAGCTTAAGCGTAATAATAAATTAAAATTTAGGGAATGGGCTTCTGTGGGTATTCATAAAAGTAGACAAAACTGTTCGATTTGTATGCCCAAAAACAGTACACTTTTGATAGCTGTTTTGTTGATTATGTTAGAAACTACTCGAAAACTTTCAAAAATGTTTGCAGGATGGCTAAAGCTAATTACATTAAAAAAAAGATTAATGTTGCTCCTAACAAAATGAAAGAGACTTGGAGGGTCATAAATAAAGAAACTGGGAAATGTAAAGTAAGGGAAAATATTCAAGAAATCAAATTCGAAGATCAAAAAATTTCTTCCCCTAAAGAAATAGTAAATTCTTTTGAAAATTATTTTACAAACATTCCATTGCAAATAACTTCAAATATAAATTCTTGCCCACAAGCTGCTGAAACATTGCTTAAAGAGAATGTCACCCCTTGCAACTCCAAGTTTAATTTCTCTTACATACACCCCAGTGATATTGTTAAAACTTTTAAAGAGCTTAACTTAAAAAAGTCCGAGGATCACTGGGGTATGTCTGTTAGCGTGATTTATCACATTATCAATGTTGTAGCTTCAGATTTAGCTTTTATTTTTAATGAATGTATCGATCAAGGTATTTTTCCAAATTTAATGAAATACAGTAAACTAATCCCATTATTCAAAAAAGGAGATAAATTAGAACCTGGCAATTACAGACCTATTTCCATTTTGCCTGTATTGAGCAAGGTGTTTGAAAGGATTATGCTCAACCAAATGCTACTGCACTTTAAGACCTACAACCTCTTTCACAGTCAACAATTTGGTTTTACTGCCGGTAAATCAACAACCGATGCGGGAGTGGCACTCATCACTCATATATACAACGCGTGGGAAGAATCACAGGATGCTATCGGGGTCTTCTGTGATCTTTCTAAAGCATTTGATTGTGTTGATCATGAGACACTTTTGCTCAAGCTTTCTCATTATGGCTTTGATACTAAGTCAATTGAGTTACTAAGATCTTATTTAAGTGATAGATGTCAGACTGTTGATATAAATAGTGTCAAATCAGACGGATCAACAGTAAAAATTGGCGTGCCTCAAGGCTCAATTCTTGGACCATTCCTCTTTTGACGTGACAACGTCTTAAATTAGGTTGCGGCTGGGAGTCACTTATGAAAAAGTGTAACGCTCGGTAACGTTACGATGCGCTCACAATGAGAGCGAGTGAGAGGCACGCGTCCCCTAAGAGCGAGAGAGACAGACTCAAAGTCGTTGTCACGTAAAACTTTCGCCCGTATACCGACTTTACAGGCAACCAATTTTTTGATTTATGTCAATGACTTGCCTTACGCGGTTGAAAAGAACGCTGGTATAGTCTTATTTGCAGACGATACATCTTTAATCTTTAAAATGAATCGCCGTAGTGTAAATACCAATCATGTGAATAATATTTTGTATACCATCTCTAATTGGTTCTCAACTAACAACTTAATGCTTAATGCTAATAAGACCCAATGCATAAAATTCACACTACCAAACGTGAGGCAGGTTCAAGTTGATGTCACGTTGAATGGAGAGATTTTAGAACTTGTAGATAATACCACCTTTCTAGGAATCACAATTGATTCTAAATTGCAATGGGGTTCGCACATTACAAGCCTAGCTAAAAAACTTAGTTCTGCCGCTTATGCTGTCAGAAAAATCAGACAAATAGCAGATGTGGAAACTGCTAAGCTAGTGTACTTTAGTTATTTTCATAGCTTAATGACGTATGGACTATTGCTTTGGGGAAGGGCAAGTGAAATAAATACTATCTTTATTTTGCAAAAGCGGGCAATTCGTGCCATTTATGGTTTAAGACCAAGGGAGTCGCTTAGGGAGTTGTTTAAGGATATTAATGTTTTAACTCTCGCTTCTCAATATACAGGGTGTAACATGTAAGTGTAGTCATATTTTCAGGGCCGATAAAGTCGGTCATAAGCAATGTATTCCAATTGGTATTAAATGGAAAAGTTAATAATCGAGTGAATTTTACTTTATCGTAATTTAAACGTATTATCGATATCGATAAGTGTCAACAGACATCACTGTCTGTATCAGCTGACAATGTGAATGACCTTTTTTACCTAAGCCTTAACCACCTCCTGTCGAGCACACATTTTCTCCTGGTAAGAGATCTAATGCAAAATAAATTAAGCAAAAAATTAAGGTTCCGTATGATTTATTTTTTTAATAATTTTGATATGTCTTCTTTGCTACGACAAAAGCCAAAAAGTAAACTAAGGGATTTTTAGTTATTATGCCGCCTCCCCGGCAAAGGGTAAACGCAAAAACTACTTGGTAAATGTGTACAAATAAATGGTCTTACAATCAGACCGAGTGAAGTAGAGTAGAAAGCAAGAAAGTCGACCTTGGGACGACGATCGGAGAATACAACCGGGAAATCGCTTAGAAGAGAGATAAACTTGACACAAAAAAAATGAAACAAACAGAAATTGATGAACTGGCTAGTTGACGTTGTAGTTTTTTTTCCAGTTGCGTACATCATCACTTACCTATTTCGGAGCCGGAGGGAGGTTCGACCGCTGTCGCCTACACGGTACAGACAAACATAACAGAGGTGTACAGTACTTTGTTTCCATCACCATCTTTCAGTTTTGTCATATCATATCACTGCCTCCGTAGTCCAGTGGTTAAGGCGTTTTGCCTGTAGACCCGTGGGTCGACGTTTCCCACGCAAAGCATACTTTGTTTAGTTGTTTCCAGTTTGGTTAGGACATATCAGGCTTGAATCACCTGATTTGCGTGCCGTGCGTGCACGTTAAGCTGTTGGTCCCGGCTGCCATCTGGTATTCGTTAAAGGAACCACGTCAGAGGCAGAGACGCGGTTCCGAACAAAACAACTCTGACACCAGGGTGTGCATGGTCGATTGACTATGACACCTACACGAAATTAATGAACTTTTGTCATAAACATTGTCTTACTTAAAAAAAACACCATAAAAGCACCGCGGAAGTACCTATTGTATGCGCACATGTATTATGATATGCCCCTGTGACACCTGGTACATTAGCAATAAAAATTAAAGAACCCTAAATTTATTTATGTGCCTAGGCTACGCCTATTTACTTATGTATTGTAAGAAAAGAAGATATTTCTTTCTCTTTTTGTTTAATTTTATTTTGATTATTGGTTCTGTACACATTAGGCAAAAGATGCAAGGGCATTGCAAGGGAATTCAAACCTCTGCCCCATAGCAGACTTTTACGTCATTCTCGAGGGAGAAAGTTCGAGGGAGTGGTCTATTCCTAAGCTGGATATACCACGCGCTTGCAAGAACGTATCAATAGTATTAGGATAGCATAAGTGCTAGAGAGCAAATACATAATTTTTAAGAAAACAATCATATTGAACCCTAATTAAAGCCACACCCACCTCACATACAAATTTACCATCTCTTTCTTCTTTTTGAGCTGGATATACCACGCGGTCATCTTACTAGTACTAGGATAGCATAAAAGTAAAGAGTAAGTACAAATTGGTGTAGATACTTTTTATTTTAATCGCGCGCGTGACACTTTCATTTTTTTGAAAATGTCATTTTTAAGTCACGCCGAATACTACAAAATGATTCTTTGAGTGAGGGCTGCCGATGGTAGTCTTCGTGGAGCTCGTGAATTGTATCGTGAGAGGTTTATCGAAGGACGTCCAGAAGCTGAGCAAAGGCAGCTGCCATCTTTGGAGTGCTTTCGTAGGATGGTGCTTCGATTGTGTGAAACTGGGTCATACCGTGGCTCCACTTCCCATGAACGCGCAAGCACCATCGACCCGGACTTTGAAGAAGCCGTTCTTGAGCATTTTGGTTATGTTCACGTGTTTATTTGAATACCTACGTTGCGGTAGTGTACTACAATAAAAAGTGATTTTATTAATAATGAGTGTGGTGTGTGAAGTTAAATTTATACTGGGTAGGAAAAGACAATTCAATGTGTTTTGTGCGCCAAAGATACCGCCGCCACGCGCGCCGCCATTGTGTTTTTCGCTCCCTGATACCAGGCGCGTATGAACAGGCAGAGCTAACAATATCTCCACGTAAGTAGGTTTGATTAGTAGAGTTCATGACCCCACTAGTGATGGGACACGATTGTTTTGATTATGACGTCACAAAAAAATATATTTAATTAAATTTTCATTTTTTATTAAAGTAGCTTATTGTGTCTTATGACATTGCACACGAGATCTACATCGATTACACTTATACCTCCTTGAATATGACTACACTTACATGTTACACCCTGTATATTTGAGGTTATTATGTATACCAGGAGAAATATTTCTTCTTTTAAAAAAATTTGCGATGTTACGGATAGACCCTTACGGAATAAAAATAAATTATATCTCCCATCATATCGGCTAAGTAGAGTTAATGACTCATTTTTGGGTAACTGTATACACTATTACAATAAGCTTCCAGAGTCGGTCCTTAGTTTGCCTGACCGAAAATTCAAAGCACATGTTAAGAATTTACTTTGTAAAAAAGCCTATTATAGCGCTCATGATTTTCTCAATGACAAGGATGTGTAACTTAAGCTTGGTGCGGAGTCCTCCAAACTATAGCTAAAAATTGATCATATGTACATTCAGTACATTATTATTATTATTTTTTTTATTATATGTATCATGACATCTTTTATTACTTGACATTTTTATTAAACTATTTCATTAATCCTCAATATTTATTTAATAATAAACTTATGGTAATTATAAAAATATTCAAATGTAAACTCGTCTGATTTGACTCAAATTTTGTGAATTGACGTTTTTGAAGAAAATGCTGCTGTGGAGTTTGTGGCGCCACTTCTTCTCCACTTGCGCTTTGGAAGTGGTGGTAAACTTAAAATAAGTAACAATTGACGTCAATAAGTGATAAGAATATCCTATATTGAAAATAAACAATTTGAATTTGAATTTGCTAAATGTCTTCCTTAGCACAAAATTAAAAATACGGGCAAGGTGCTAATGAAGAGAAAAGGGGATCCATCCGTGGGGAAAAATATAGTATTTTTATAACAATAATATGTCTGGTAGGGGTTTTATTTGGGCAAGAGAGTGGCGATTGAGAAATATGAATCACTTTAATAAATAAATAAAAAATAGATCTAGTATTAAAATATTATTCATATTATTTATCATTAAAAGTTCGAATATATTAATACAACTTAATGCATATCAACAGGTATGCACCAGAATCGGCGACTCACCCTTGGCTGTTCTCGACGAAGAGTGACGTGTGGTCTTACGGCGTGACCGCGTGGGAAATATTCTCGCGCGTGCGCACAGAAGTACCCAAGTTCGACGTCAAGCGACCCACCGAACGCGCGGCATGGTATGAATGATTTCCTTCTTTTTACACGATTGACCAAAAAGGAGTGTTTTGTTTTCAGGATTTATGTATGTATGTGAGATTCTTTATTCCGCTATTTAGTCTTAAAATTTTGTCTGATATAGATCTGTGAGTTATCTTTATATTCCATGCATACTTTCGGCATAAAATCAAATGGCGGATTTTGTAAGCAATAAATGACAATCCTATTTTTTTCTATCATTCTAATCCAGTGTCTCAAAATGAAGAATTTAAAAGGCGATTATTAAATAAAAATAACATATGTTATATTATGTTTGGACAAAAAAGTACTTTTATTTGTATTGTTGTTAGTCGTGTTTTTTTTTAAATAAGTAGTCTTTTACTAGACCTAATTAGCCAGTCGCAAGTTGTCATTCTAACTTTTATTATATATTAAAATTCTCTCCACTCTCCATTATATATTATATTAATAGTTCAAATGATAAAGCCTTTTATCTGATACATATATTTTATTTGATCCAGTAAATATCTGAATTAATAAGAACGTTTGGTAAACGTGCCTCCTGCTAAGAAGACCATAGAACTAATATGATGTATTTGTTCTAGTTTCCAAATACCAGACGGCTGTCCGTCCGAGGTGTTCCGCGCCCTAATGACAGACTGCTGGACCCTCAAGCCGGAGCTGAGACCAAACTTCACGGACCTCAAGCAGAGGTGTCTCCGGTTCATGGAAGAATACAAACAGTCTTCGTAAGACATTTTGACATGTATATTTATGACCTTACAGTCGATTTTATGTTTGAAACCTGACCTTACAACCGAATATTCCAACGCATATTGAGTAATGTTTCATTTTGTCTTTGTTTTGGTTATAATAGCCGTGTCCCGTGGGTATATCCGTTTGATTTTTATTACATTCCTTAAGAAATGGACTATCCTATCATAATTCCGAATGATAGTTCCTGAGATCAGCGCGCATATTTATACTTTAATTGCTTTTTTAACATAAATATATAGTTAGACCAAAAATGATTCATTACTTAAAATGCATTGTGATAAATCGGACGTTAGTGTATTGTCGACAGACACATTGTTTGTGCAATGTTTACGAAGAATGGTAGATTTTTAAGCTACGTTGCAATCAAATCCAAGAGTTGCCCCATTTTAAAAAAGGCAGTTAAATTTAATCGCACAAACGCAACTAATTAAGCCATAAAATATAATCATTGTATAGAATATATGAAAAACAACGACAGTTTTAGTCAAACGTTTTATATATTTTAAGGAGTAAGGATATCGTTATATGTTGATGCCATATTCGAAAAGTATCTCATGCTAATTCAGAAAGAAATCTCGATAATTATTGCTGGCCTATGTAGTTTTAGGACCTCTATTTGATTGTACCAGATGACATGTCAATAAAGTAAAAAAATAGGCTCTTGTCGGTGGTGTTCCTTCCATTTTTGTATAATATTAGCGAGTTCTTTTATTACATGATTGGATATGACGTTTGCTTTCTCATTTATCTATGCATTTTAACATGATTCTCTTTTATTCTTCTTCTATTTAAAGCCTCATTTATTGTACGTTTATTGTTTCTATCTCGTTTCAATTATGTAGGCGCTTTCAAAAACAAACAAATTTACAATCGCGCAAATCAAAGTGCATATTTTCTATTAAATATTTACTAAAACATATTTTATAAATTGTTATGCAATGTGTTTTTGTCCTGCATTAGGCACGGGTCTGTAACGCTACACTTGATCGATAATACCTTATTGATATGGCATCTGAAACAATCTATTAGGTTTTAAGTTGTGATGCTTACCCCCGAATACTCGAAACGCTACTCAATTTTGAGAGCTGTTCAAGTATCATGCTGTCACTGTCATATCGTTGACGTTCAGCGCGACAGCAGAGTATTCGGGCATTAGGCATTCTAAATGATTAATCTTGCCTATGTTTTATATATATTTATAGAATAATGTAGAAGAGAAATGAATATTTTGCTATGCTCTTCACATGTGGTGAATGAATTGAGCATGTTTCGTTCAATTTTATAACAACCATCACCATTGGTTAAGAAATATTTTCTTACAGGGAAACGTTAACAGAGACTGGTTTAATATACGGGCTTATCTAAAAATAATTTATAAATATATATATATCTTGTTTTTATCTAATTTATATTTTATAATGTGTATTGTGAAAACTGTCAAATGAATTTTCAGAGTAATGGTTGATGTAAATATGGGATATGGTCTATGTGGTTCCTCAATGCATTTTAATAGTTCCGTACAATTTTGTAGGTGTAGTAGTTAAATGTTATTTGTTCTATCAATTCTGTTACAATTAGATACCTGTATAAGCGTAATTGTTTCTCAAAGTTTTAGATTGTAAGATTATATTTTGTAATATTTGGTGCAATGAAAACATGACGATTATGGTATAAGACGTACACACATTATAATATTTATTCTACTCACTGTCAACAGACGTGTCTTTAGCATGTACTGACCTTCTTGTCGGTTGTGTATAACCTGTATACAGCAACTTCACTCTGTATACACAAAAACATTATTCTCGTAAATTATACACTGGCTGTTGATATCCCCTTCATAAAGAGATCAATTTACATTAGAACTGACATGGAAAGTATGCAGCAATCAAATATTTAAATGAATCTGATAAATGAATTCGTAATTATAGTTAAATTTTGCTATTCAAACCAATAAAAATAAATCTATGTCAATATTTTAACAATTTCAATTTTTTTTCCAGTTTTATAATGGTTATAAGCATTATTGACTTACCAAAGATGATTTTTTTTTTTAATTTTTAAATTTAGAGATTAAATTATTTTAAAGCTAAGATGTTTATGTACCTACTTTATGAAATCTGCAATTTACTTGTGTCAATTGATTGTAAATATTATTCATAATGCGAACTATAGTTTTACGTATTTTATGTTTAATAACACTATCGATTTATCTAGATTACATTTTAGTATATTTTATAGAGAATATTTGTTTTTAAATGTCAATGTTAGCATTGGAATGAAATGATAAAGAATGCATTTTGTGATTTGATTGTTTAGACTGATATTTGGAATTCTAAAAAGTGGTTCTAAAATAAGGATTTCGAATCGGTGCTATGTTTGTAGGATGACAATGACGAATTTGTATGGATATTAACGTATTATTGTTGAGCTATTGATGATAAATCATGAAATGTTTAATTCGTAATCAACAGAGCTTGTTAATTGAACAAAACAACTGTTTTATAATGTTCGGTACCTTTGAATGAAATTTTTGATGGTATTGTTTTGCCTCCTTCAAAGAGAAGTTTAAAAGAAATTAACAACGATTTATGAGCTTCAGAGAGTGTTTTTAACAAGGGAACAATGTATATTGATTATTAAACATTGTTCTGTGAAAAGAGTACAGTGGGCCACATAGAAAAATATACCACTTTAACTTACACTGATGATATGTGGCTTACAGTAAGTCTCATAAAAGAACTTGCTTGCTCTCGCACAAGTTAAGTGCAAGCGAGTTGTTAGCAAGTTTTGTTAATTATTTATTGCTATTTCAACTCTAAAGTACGTATAAAAATAAGTTTAGATTTTGGCCTTTTATTCATTGTTTAAAGAACCATATCGAGGTGGAATAAAATTAATACATATAAGACTAAATTGTTTAGTTCATACTCAAAATTTGTTTTATTGATAGATGACTTGCATTGTTTTAATACAAGAATATTAATATTTTATAAATTTTTGTGTAATTAATTACTTTGTTCTTTTACCCCTTTCCTTTTGTAATGCATTAAATAGTTGCTTTCGAAATAGATCAGGTTGTGGGCCGATCGTGAAATAGAACCCAAGTAAATTAGTTATGTATAGTCGTTGATTCGAATGATCGAGAATATTCACTCGACAAAAGCGGCAAATCGCATGATTTTATGCGACTCGGCGGTTTCTGAGAGAATCAGATTTTAAAAATAGCACCCCACACTTTAACGACGTGACGTCACAAAACTGCAAAAACGGCTGACATGGTTCGCGACAGTATTTTTAAAGTGAACTTTTGAAACAAAGTTTTGCCGTTTTAATCCAAACAAATAGAAAATAATTATTTTAAACAAAAACAAAATACATGTCAACTAGCCTATTGATCTTTTATTTTAGAAGTTGAACAAATCACGACGGTGGCTGTGAGGCGGTTTACAAACACGAGATACCAGGGCATGCCAGGTCGATTAACTTTGCAAACTACTCTATTGCAAGCAAAACCATTTTTAAATTTTAAATGATGGTAAAGAACTCTTCGTGTATTTCTTCGAGTTAGACTCGCCCAAACCTAGGTATACTTATATTAAAAATAAAAAACTCGAGAATGGCCGGACTGATTTGGCTAATTTTGGTCTTTAAATATTTGTGGAAGTTCAGGGAAGGTTTAAACGGTGAAAAAAGTGCAGATGCAGGCGGTACGGAGTTCGCCGGGTCAGCTAAGTAGTATATTATATTTTGTATAAGTAGAATATTTTATCTAGGTCATGTCATTAAGTATTTCACGTCTGTTTTCGGTTCAGTGTGTTTTATGGAGCGGGTTAAATTCGATATATACCTATTAGGGGACTCCTATATGCCAAAGTTACGAACTGGTACGAAGATACTGTAATAAAGATCAAATAGGACCACAGAGCGACAGAGCGGAACGTTGCTTGAATCAGGTCATGGTTACACACAATGGTTACATACACGTTACATATGTTTGTTTTAGGTAAGTAAGTATGTGAGGTATCTAGTATCTTATAGGTTATATTAGGATGTGAGTAAATTACATATTAAGTAAGTACTTACCTATATTTTAGATACCTACTCAGTATTTTTTTTTAATCTGTGAAATTGTAATAGGTATCTACGATTATATATTTTTTATTCCCTTTCAAGGTTGTCAGTTCCCTACTAATTAAAAAAAAAAATATCAGTAATATGTTTTTATAATAATAAAAACATACCTACCTAGTCGAATTGCCCGAAACCTCCTTTTTTAAAGTCGATTTAAAAAAGGATGCGCTTAAATACTTATCTAAAAAAATTATTAAATTTACTTTGTCATTAACATCTAATATCACCTGAAAGGAAACCTTTTCAAAGTAGGCAATACGAAATGGAATTTCAAATGTTATTATTTACGGAAGGTTCACCTGTAATCGTGTTACAGACAAAAACGTTTAAATCAGCAATAGCCGCACGCTTTTCATCAAATTTTAATCTCCTGGGCCTCTGGCGTGTCTTGTTTACGATTAAATAATTGCTACAGGACGCTGCTTGGGTCACCAGAAAGGTGAACGCTATATTTATAAGCGTAGACGATGACCCCCCATTCAATTATATCAAAGGAAAATAAACTGATGTTATTATTATTGTAGGATTTCATCTGTTTTTTAAGTGCTTTATTTTAGTGAGTAAATAGGGTTTCGATAGGTTTATTTATATTGTTAGAAAATTATGACTGCCTATGCGGCGCAGGGGTAAAAGCCATTGCCTCTGAATAGAGGCAATGGCGTGACTCCTTTACGTGGTGTCCAAGGTTTGAATCCGGTCGTCAAGATGGAAAATGACTTTTCTGATTGACCTAGAGTTTATCCTTATAAATATTTTTTCTATTTAGGTAAATCGTTTAGGTACTAATAAATTGGCTTTTTAATATTTAATTTAGGCGGTAAATATTAATAGGTATGCAGAGAAAAACTTATAAGTGACCTATTCAAATATATCTACTACATAGAGACTTTTGCACAATACCCTACTCAGATTTTGTACGTTTTTGTGAACGGATGTAAAGAATTCTCGTAAAACAATTCTTTTGAAGCAGGGTGAGGAAGGAAAGAT
Source organism: Apomyelois bistriatella (assembly GCA_947044815.1). NCBI lineage: Eukaryota > Metazoa > Arthropoda > Insecta > Lepidoptera > Pyralidae > Apomyelois > Apomyelois bistriatella. The sequence goes on from OX345705.1 coordinate 6,675,216, forward strand.
CGGTATGGTCCTTATTGGCATATGAAATGTAGGTAGTTAATGTTTTTCAACATCAACACAGTTTTTAGTGTGTATTGCTTATATAGTACCTACCTATTTTTTTTTTTAAGTATACCTATATCATATTAATCCAGTTCCTAACAAATCAAATCTTAAGTTAAATATGGATGACATACCCTATGCCATACAATATATCATTTGTCTTGGTCACAGGAACCAAAAATGGTTTGCTTAAATAAATTCTGAAAACTTGAAAGTGCAACTCAAGGATTCGATTAGGTCCATGGCACTTTGCCAAACAGGAAATGAACCCTGCAAATTGGTTTAGCAGGAATAGGTAAGTTAAGCACTTAATTGTAGAATACTGAAATTATAGATTAAAAAATGCCTACGCACGATTTCCTGATTATATGACTGAAATTCACAATTTTACTTATAAATTTTGATATATAATATACATTAGTTATCTTTCAAAACAATGTAAATACTTATTAAGTAGGTAGGTACCTACGTTAATCTCTATCCTCATCCGTTGTCTGTGATGTGTTTCGAATTAGAATTGATACTTATAATGTTCCTACGTAATAAGGGTTAAGTGATCCCTTTAAATTGTAATTTTGTAATTATTCACTTGAGTTGCCAGATAACTTCCAACATTGTTTTTATATTAAAAAGGCTTGAATTAGCGATGGTAGGCGCAGAACCTGTGAAGAGGAAAATTGAAATGAATGGGAAAAATAAAAAGAAACTGAAATCTTACGGACAATTGAAAGCCTTGTAGTGGCACGTGTCTGTCCGGCCGTATTTTTTATGAAAAAACGTTTTAAAAACTTTTGTGGTTTCCATTTAATATCTATTTAAGTACCTATTTTAAATATTTGATTATAAATATAATATCAGCGTAGAAGAATGTACCCGATCGCGTCTAAGTTTTTGGATTTGATTACGGGAAAGATTGGAGCACCAACTCCGCTCCTATACCTATCAAGCACAAACGCACGACATACGTCTGTACTTCTCGGCAGCTGTTTCAAGGAAGGATGTTTAGTTAGCTAGCTGGTAGTTTAGTGGGGAGATACTGGTCATGCACCCACATAAATCTTAATATACCTATAATATACTATTTCTGTGCTGGTACCACATTTGGCTATTCGCGTTTTAATAGGCAAATAGCGCAACTACCACACATGGAGGCAAATACCAAATGTACACATAACGTGATGTTACCGGGCGCTGACAAATATACCTCCCTAAGTAGGTATATTATCTTCAAAAAGATTTGAAAGTTTATAGGCTTACTTACTGTACTGACAATCAATTCCGAAATAGTTACCAATACAAAAAAAGGTTTGCGAGTTTGGTAGGTATATCCGAGTATTATTTAAATTTTGTACGCATATACCTAAGCTTCTGTTGACTTGGATTTCTACATTTTTACTTAAACGACTTTTTGCTATTGAGAAAAAATTATGGGAATTAAGATGAAAATAATCTGAAAGCCTGAAAGAAACGTTTGACATAATTCCCACTGTGATCTTAACATTTCGGATCCTTATTCATTGTTTGGCAATTTTCGCAAATAAGTAAGTATTACGTAAGAGGAATATAGAGGACCCACACTGACAGTAAACACTGTAACATATGGGAGCTAAATCGTTTCATTTAGAGTGCTGTGGTATTTACTTTATGTCATTGTTATACGACAATGCGAGGTTCAGTTAAGTTAATCTGTTTCTTGTCATTCTCTTAAGTAGGTAAATATCTTATATAATTACCATTTTTGAGAATTTCAGTTGGCATCGAACTCACTTAAATCCAACTTGAACCAGGTAAGTAAGTTCCTGCAATAGGAAAAACTGGCATATTATTTTTCATTTCTCATACTCAGAAAGTAGTGTTTTCCTGATCTGAGAATAGGGTGGAAAACGCCAAGAAAACGCTTCATGCCCTATCCCACGGGCCGAAAAAATACCTAAACACTTTCTTCCCTAAGGCGGGAATGAAATTTCAAAATATAGAACAAAATTTTGTCTGACTTTGGAACTATTTGGAAGGAAATTGACAACGAAAAAATTCTTAAAAAAACGTGAAAGTATATCAGCCAGTGTGAATTTAAAAAATAATTATTATGATCAGCACTCACCAAGAGAAATGCATTTTCTGATAACACTAAAATATTAACTTCTTAAATGTGTACATACAGTGTAAAATAAACACATATACTACAAACGTGATGGTCCTGTGGCTACCTTCAGCACAACAAACATTACAGAGTACATTACCAATTACCTCCACGTGATACGTGTACAAGGATTACCTTTACCAGCTCTGAAAAGAACTTTTTTTATGGAGAAGCAAAAGAAAAACACAACACCCATTCAAGCATTTAATAGCTGGCGAGTTAATTGTCAAAGAAACATAGCAAGCAGACAACGTGCATTGCAGACACTTCAACCACGGTTCAACGCATCATTTATTGTCAAGAAACAAGAATTGCTTCAGCTTCAACTTCAGCTCAGCGAGCAACGTCTTCCACACTTCATGCAGCAAGTCAAGATGTCACTATCAACACACACACGGATCACGTCACGACGCGCACCAAGTCACAATCCACAAGAGCTCCGCCGCACAGTTCATCGTCTCGCCGCCGCCGTCGAAATGGGCGAGCCCAGCGCGCGCAAACAGTTTTATTACCGCGAGCCAGCCAGCCTAGCAACAGATGGACCAGCCGCGCGCGTCACCGCGTTTCCCCCCTCGCGTCTCGCCTCACCGTGGACGGAACGACTAAACGCTGCGAGCAATCTTGTATAGAAAACATTGTACTTATTCCTGATTGGTTAAAATTCTGATTTTTTCATTGGCTTGTAAATATTTCCTTTGTAAATAATTTCATATAAATATGTGTAAAATTTCTCAATAAATCCCCCAGACTCTATTACTGCTGCTAGTGAGCATCTTCAATGCTTGCCTAGCTAATTGTACGTTCCCAGACGCCTGGAAACAAGCAACGGTAATAGGCATCCCAAAACCAGGCAAAGACCTGAAAAATCCGTCCTCATATCGCCCAATCAGCCTCCTTAGCTGCATCGGGAAGATATACGAGAGAATCATATCGGCCAGACTCAAGATTTACACCGAATCTATGAATCTGATCCCGAATGAGCAGATGGGCTTCCGCGCAAAACACTCTTGCGTACACCAACTGCACCGCCTAACCGAACACATCCTAGGCAACCGCCGCCGCGGAAGACCCACAGGAGCACTCTTCTTCGATGTAGCGAAGGCATTCGACAAAGTCTGGCATGCCGGCTTGGTAGCCAAGCTGGCCATCATGGGCCTGCCTGACAGTCTCGTGCGCATCATACGAGAATTCTTGTCGAATAGATCCTTCCGCTACAGAGTCGAAGGAACTCTGTCACGCCCCCGACCACTAAGAGCTGGAGTCCCGCAAGGGTCTGTGCTCTCTCCCATACTGTATGCATTGTACACCAATGACGTACCCCGGACCCCGCACGTGGAGTTAGCCCTGTTCGCTGACGACACTGCTCTATTCACATCCAGTACAAGTAAGGAGCTTATCTCCAAACGCCTCCAACAAGCAGTCGACGCGCTCGGCGCTTGGTTCAGGAAATGGCGCATCGAGGTGAATCCGGAAAAGAGCGCAGCAGTGTTCTTCTCCAAAGACTCCCGCGGTGCAACACGACCTCCGGCATGGAGCACACAATCGCTCTTAAAAACGATATCTTTGTTCGGAAAATCCATTCCATGGGTTGACCGCACAAAATATCTGGGCGTTATCTTTGACAGCAAGATGACCTTTGGACACCACATCCAAAGAGTACGCAACAGAGCAGCCTTCTATCTAGGCAGACTCTCTCCCATGATCAGTAACGTAAAAATGTCGCTTAGAAATAAGTTGACTCTTTACAAGCTGTGCATCCGACCTGTCATGACATATGCGAGCGTTATTTTCGCACACGCAGCACCATCTCTTCTGAATAAACTCCAACTCATTCAGAATAGGTTCGCACGTAGAGCCACGGGATCCCCCCGGGGTCTACGCACACGCGATCTACACAAGGACCTTGAGCTCCCATCCATGTCGAGATACCTCAAAGAAACGTCAAAACGTTACTTTGAGAAATGCTCTTCCCATCCGAACCCGTTAGTGGAACAAGCTGCTAACTACAGCCCGTCCAAGGATGTCCCCTTGCGGCACCGACGCCCGAGGAATGTTCTCTTTGATCCCGACGACCCCATCACGGTAGCTAATCGGCCATACGAAAATCTCCAGTCTCAAAGGAGACGGGGATTTTCCTTAGGCACACCGACACACCGCACTCGCCGGCGAGTGCGACGAAGTAGGAACAGTAGCTCGTTTTCCAGGTACCAAAATGTACCAGGGCGCTTCTCGCCACCAGTAGGCTCTTCTTAGGCCCTTAAGGCACCCTAGTGTCGGCCCTTAAGGCAATGAGCGTTTGCATCGCTCGCGAGTTTGCATCGCTCGCCATTGATCAAAGGCAAAGCCCATGGCCGAGGTTCGTCCCAACTGGGAGCCCCTTGCGCTTTTGCCGAAAAGGCTGAGTGGCGTCAAGCCCTCGCCTCAAACCGTCCCGCTGTAAATATTAAAGCTCTTAGAAGCTAATATTGTAGGTCCTGTCAAAAAAAAAAAAAAAAAAAAAAAACTCAATAAATCATTCCATTCTGCACACTACTTGGAGTCTTATTAGTTCAAGAAACCTCTCTCACCAAAGTCCTGAACATCACGTTAAGAAGTTAATTTAATTTAGAATTTTAATTTTTCTGATAAAACTAAGCTCGCTAAAACAGTTGATGGTAACCCCTCTGCAATGCTCTTGGTGTGTGCTGTTCTTAAGCGGAACGGAGAGACCCCCCGACGCGCGAGGTATGTTCCATATTGGAAATTTAAAACTGATTGTATTAGCAACACAATATTATTTAAGTAGGTCTACTTCTCATGATTTTACTGTAATTAATTTTAGAAAAACTTCTTTTTTTACTTTCCTTATATTCGAAATGAAAAGTAGTGTTTAACACGGGTAAAAGGAATAATTCCTGCTCGGACTATAGCCGCCCTCGCTACGCTCTAAATAGGTACCTCGCACGGGAACTATTCATTTCTTCCCTTGTATAACAATCTACTATTGCCCAATGTTTAAAAACATTATTGCGTGATATACCTACGCCTCTAATCTGCATACTTGGTTATCTATTTGTATAACTATTTCTCCATGTTTCATGGAAATAAAAACGTTATTTTTAACTTTGGCCGAATCGTACTGGTAAGTATTCTGTGCCGAATTGCAAATTGGACTAATCGCGCCTAAAAGAACTTAACCCATTTTATTCAACAATTCGAATGGCCTACCAGATAGTATAAAATAATACTTAAGTAAGTATATATATATATTAGAGTACCTAATACATACTTGTCAAATAAGTTTGTAACAGCAAACTTTTACTAAACATTTAAAGTTTTGATTACTTACTTACGAGTACCTACCTATTGTCATTTAAAACTTGACAAGTTAGATATTTGAAATCGTATATCAAAGAGCGCAGCAATATAATATTCTTAATGAAGTTGTAACAATTAAATACATGATAGAAAGTACAAGTATATGATTAAAATTCTAGTGGGAAATATTTCCAAAATTTGTTTCAGCCGCATGCAGAAACTTTGCAATCAATTTCTCAGATTTAAAGTTTATGTTCACGCCAAAGTGTGAGTAATGGTTTAATTAATGCTAGTGCTTTCTGCTGGCATCATTACTTAATTTTTCTTGGCGTTGATCACGTACTTAGTACCTAAGTAGTTTGTAGTGTGTGCAAATGAAAGTTTTAGTTGTATATAGGTAAGTTATAAGTATTATATTATTTATGGTAGGTACAGTTCTTCAATTGACACTGTAAACCTACTCGATATGATGATAAAAAGATTAATTATATTTGTACTTATTGTTCCTTTTTCTATCTCACGACTAATGCACAGGTTTCATTTTCATTATGATGGCTTTATCAACGATAAGAAAAAAGCGATTAATTTACGCCTGTTGTGTATGTAGGTAACTCGTGTAGCAGAATTGAGTGAATAGTAACAGAACAGTAGGTCCTTGGATCACATCCACGATAAACACGTCTCCATTAACCAAGTCAAATATGCTGTTCATTAATTATCTATAACACTCATATTAAGTACTAAAAGCTATACAAAAGAGCGGGAAACTAGTCTAGTATTTTCGAGTTGTTAATACAGGCAACTGTCAAAATTAGTAGGAGAATGTAGGTACCTACGTAAAAATAATAAACAAAAATATATAAATTTGTTTAGTATGAGATTATTTTAAGAATCTAATAAAGATATAAGTAACTAGACATAAGTATTAATAATTTTTCAGATTGATCGATTTGTACCTATATCAATTTGATTTTGGAAAAAAATTGAAAACAAGGTTTTTACTCAAAACGATAATAAGCAAGTAGGTACTAATTCCTCAGTAAATAATTAAAACTTACCAATCGATCCATCCAAATCAGATAAAATATTTTATGTGAAAATCACGAATATTCAATTAAGTAAATTGTTTGCTCGTACTAGATAGGAAAACGTCATTGGAAGCCGAACACATAACGGAAAAGCCTGTGGCTATGACATGCTGAGGAAGGTTTACATACAGGCGTGATTTGTCCGGCGTCAGTAGACGATCAAATATTGAAATTCGTGCACTCAATGCTCGTTAGGTAGTTAGTTACACAAATCGCCGATATAAGTACCTCTGTAATGCGATGTTGGTATAAGTATTTTCTTTGATAATGCCAAGATTCGCAAAGCTATTACGCCTTACACCCGCTAATCGGCGGCGGTTTATTCATGTCCACTTGTCCAATCAGCAACAAATGCGAGTCGGATTAGCATTCCAAGGTTTATGTACCCTCATGTGACAACCTTCCTTCCTGTAAATAAAAAAGCTTTTTGTACGGAAACAAGTTTTTTGGTTCTTCTTCTGTTTTTGGAACCCTAATAATTGCGACATGTTGGGGCCGAATATATGGCGCAATGATCACTCGCACAGAAAACTCAAAGAACGAAGAAGTAACTCAATAAACAGTTTTGGTCTAGAAGGTTTTAAAATAGATAACATTAATAAATAAGTTTCATACAAAATTGACTGAAAGGTAGGTAATTAGTTACACTTAGACACTTACCACAAAACATTTAGACGGAATCAAAGCAATCAACGTATAATTGTTATGTTACTGCAAATTAAATTCACTAATGCGCGGTTTCCATACAAATTACATACATACAAATTCATTATATAATTCTTCATTCCTCACTACGCCAGGCAGGATATTAAAATTAAGTTCGTTCATTTACACATTCATATTTCATTTTATACGTATTTCAGACATAATTGGACGATACGTTCATTATATGTGCTCTCAACGAATCAGATTAGGAAAATATAAAATTTCAGTATGTTTTATATAGGTACCTAACTACCTACTTAGGTATTATGTATTGCTTGCGAGATGGAAATTCAATAAAGTGGTAGTTTGATAACAACTTTGTTTTTACAAATAATTGAATCTCTTAGTCGCCATCCATTAGAAGAAAGATAAATAGAAAGGTATATTAATAAGCCAAAAATCACAAGGCAAGTAAGAACAAAATCATATGCCCGTGACAAGCCCTTTGTACTTTTGAAAATTTTATAGGATCTTCTTTACATAGGGTAGGAACTTAATAATTAATTACCTACTTAATATACCTTTTGTGAAAAGCCGCGCTACGAGTATGATTTTTATTTTCACACAGTGCAGCGTGGGCTTCCGACATGACATCGGCACCTTTGATTATTTACATCGGCACGTGGAAATATGACGCAAGAACTATTTTTACTTTTTTATAGATGAATTTGATATAAATTAAAAGAGACAGCTCCTGACCAGAATTTATCATTCCCGATGCCGACTTCCGTCTCCATTAATGGTGGACGACGGGAATGATTGATGAGTTGATCCTACAACTTTTGAAAGTCAGGCACATGGATAGTTCAAATAATTTTTTTTGTTCTAGTCTCATTACAGGTTAACTTAATTTCTAAATATTATAGATATTTAGTAAACTTTAAATTTTCTTAAAATGTACCTAAGTATACACACACATTACACTACTTATTTCTATTTGTTTTTTCCACAGAGTAGAAATATTAACAACAAGTGGCATAGCGCACGAATAACATGTCAATAGTTTGGCTTGCAAGCCAACGTTTCACACAGAAAAAATGGGCGAGGAATTTGATTGCGTCATTTATTGCCACTGTAATTGGTCGATAATATTAGGTGGCTTTGTTGTAAACTACATAATACATTTCTAATAAGGTGTGGTGTGGTTTACATGGGTTTACATATATTAATTGAAGATAAAAATAGAGAATACGCTGCCACACTGATCCTTGAACTAAATCCGCGTCAAAACATTTCTATCTATTCGGATAATTTCTCTGTTCTGTGGTTTTTTCAAATGCTGTTGCATATCCTTTATTAAGGATAGCCTCTGACTGATAGCAAAGTAACTTATGAATGGATCCTCACTACAGGCTCTAGCAATTGCGTTTGCAAAAACTCATGTTAGAGGAATTGTCTAAATCTGTTTTTAATATTCTGAAACCAACTTCCTACTTAAAACATACACAAATATTGATTTTATTTGCATCGTTCAAAATATCTCTTGTGTGAACCTATTTATGTAGAAATAAACGGATCGTCAGACAAAGGGACGCTCTCCTATTAGCCATTACCATGGTTTACCTACACATAAACCGTGTTATTTGATAGGCACACGATGTTTGCCACTTAGCGCGGCTGTTAGTACATAGGTGATAACTTGCGTAGAATTGTCACGATTTCTGCATTAGTATCAAAGGTGGCAGACGCAGGGTGGATATTTCTAACAACAAAATTTGTTGTCAGAAATAGCCATTATGACGTCCGAACTGGTTTTGAAGACAAGCCTTGCAATATCTGATTTACATACAAATAATCACGCCACCTTTTTGACTCAACATAATTTTCTCATTCCATAATTGAGGTTGCCTCGAAGAGATTTCTTAAGAGATTAGGCCGACCCTTGTAGTATTTGTTTGTATATGTCCCTGCATTATACTTATTAGTAAAATTTTGGCGCTATGAAGTTTTGTTTTAAATCGTATTACGCGGTTACGCCTGACTTTGTAGGGGTAGGCAGAGATTAAGAATTTCCACTTCCTACAATATCTGATTTAGTCTACGGAAAATATTCTTATGCCACGTGGGTGGCCCGCCCCGGCTTATCTGAGCGTCGAACGACAAAGACTTTTCTGCTGGTTGCTCGGCAAATAATGTTTGGACCACAAAAGTAAATGTGTACTATGCTTTATATGTATAATCTTAATGAATATTAGAGATCCTGGGATCCGAAGCCAACAGCTAAAGAGAGCTTGAGAGAGAGAGAGAGAGAGAGAAGCTATAGTTTGTGAGGATGGATAGGAATTTGTTGTAATTTATTCGCAGTCTCGTATACTGCACTGTGCTACTTAATATGTCTTAGGGCTATTAAACAAGAGTGCTTTAATAAAGCTTAAACCATTATTTGCCATTCGACTATTTTCCTTCTGAGACGCTGTAAGTAAGTAACTAAACCACAGTAGTACCTACACCTAGCGATATTTATTGTAGAAGTTTTATTAGCTACATGGTACTGGCGTTTCAGCGAGAACCAACATACGAAGTTTATAGCAAGTGCCAAAGTAGTTCTACCGAAAGTTTTATTTTATGACCTAAGTACCTACTTGAATAACAAATAATTACACGTAGGTACTTAAACTTCCGCTAATTACTAGAAAGTTGATAGTATTAAGTGCAAATAGCCTACCTTTATGAGAAAAATACATGGCTCTGGGTAGAGTTGGATTCTTCTTCTACTTAGCGAGTCGACTCTGGCTAATTTATATTTGTGAGGATCAGAATTCCGACACTAACAAGTCGTTGTCAGTGGCTTCGAATAGGTCCCCGAGCGTGCAGGTGGCTGGGCTGGGCACGCAGGGCAAGATAGCACTGACTTTATTTTTGTGGCACATTTCTGAAAGGATTTAGACAGAGGGAGGCTTATACACAGCAGTACGTAGTCTACCACCTACTCGAAATGCTGCTGATTAATACGTATCCGCTTCACTAAATGGCATGCTGAGAAGAAAATACTCCAGGAGAGACAAGTAATCGGATTTACCACATAGAAAACTGATAAAGGACACCTACTTAGTTTAATTTAATGTCAGTCGTAGGTACCTACTACTTAGGTCCAAAATTTTTACCAATATTTTTCACTAGCAGTGCCGTATCCATACGCACTTACTGTTCATAAAACTGTCGTAGTAGTAAGACTAGTTTTACTAAATAATATGATCATCAAAAATTAAAGGTCGAAGTTACAGTTTATGCACAATGCGTTCGAAAATAAAGTATTATTTTTTTCAGTTTCTCGTTAATAAGTATATCTTGTTTAAGTAATCGATTTCTAGCTTATGCTTGTGAATTTTTTATATAATTAAGTATGCAAACAAGCTAACAGTTCACTTATCTGATGTAAAACGTTTACCGCAGTCGATGGATAACAGCGAGACTGAAACAATTCGCAATTACTTGACTTCTGAGAAATTCATTCAAATATCTATCTATATTTTGCATCGATGCTTTCGAGATGTAATAGTTAGGGCTTTGCGTTGTTACGTCTGCTAGTATCGTCCTGGCTGCTCTATTTATAGATTGACAAAGTTCATACAAGAAAAGCGATTAGCAAGCTTAAAGAATCATGTCCTATGTTTACATTTTAGAAAATAGAAAATATTATAACTGCAACTATTATATTTCTACGTGGAAGTTGAATTTGTATTTAATAATGGCAGTTATATAATTTGTAACTTGAATGGATACTGTCGATGTCATTGTCAATCTTTACATTTGCATGCTGTTATAATGACCAAAATTTTTTTTTTCCATCTTTGTTAAACCTTATGTATAGCAAAATAAATCAAATTTTGAATTTGAAGCATTTTGTAAGTTCTCTTAGGTGTTCCAATATTAATTTTTACGTTCCGGTTTCATGTCTTTCTAGTTCAATCAGAAAGAGTTTAAAGATTTCTAAACGGATCTGATTTGAGTAGGTATTAAGAAAATATCTTCAAGCTAAGTAACTATTTTATTATATTAGATTTCGTACCCAAAGTGTAAATACGGGATCCTTACAGGCCCCTTATAAATAAGCTTCGAATGTTCGTCCATTTCTCTGTAATAAAAGTAGATTTTATAGATGATCATAATTAAAATATTCACATATTAGTGTATTTTTGTTAACACTATATTAAATGATTAAATAGTCATACAGTTAGTAAAGTTTATGCATAATTAATTCATGTTTAAAATTAAAGAGAAACAGTATTTTGATTTAACATGGATCGTGGAATGACAAGAGCTAAAGAGCCTGCTGCTTAGTATTTAAGTATTTATAAAACTCCAGGTGCGCTATTTTCCAATCACGAAGGTTTTCTTCAATAATTGGAGAATCGTTCCATGGTCAGCATTTATTGTCTAGTCTGTGTATAAAATTTAATACTTAAAAAAAAAACAAACATTCAAAATGAGAGTTAACCGGTGATCAACAGAACTCTTTCAGTTTGTATAAATGAATAATTAACGAAACAACAACACCTTAAACAAACAGGTCAAGGCTTACAAAGGCATCAGAATTTTCATCAGTATAACGTGGCCTAATCTTTTTTTAACAGCGTTAAATACACATTACTTTATTATTATATGTAAGATATTTTTGTATAAGTGGAAGATTGGAGTAGAAATATAAAATAACGTACAATTCAAGTGAGTATATTCTGGGAAGAATAACAAGACAAACAAATCAATAATATGACTTCACATCAATAAGTAGTTACTACGGTAACTATGGAACATCATCTCAAAATATTTAAACCAGTATAACAATTAGACTATGAAGGTGATCAATACTGAAACCTTCAACACACCTCCTTCAGCTACATAGTCTCAATAATATATTATCTATTTGTTCCGCACACACAAACCTAAATTATTAGTCATAGATTCGTGCCTTACACGGGACAAAGGTTTGGTGAGTATATCTGCCAACATCTTATCCGTCGACAAGTGTTCCAAACTTATAGCTCTATTCTCGCGCAGCACATCTCGTATAAAGAAATGACGAATATCAATGTGCTTACTTTTCGCGTGATAAGCACCGTTATCCTCAGTTAAGCAAATGGCACTTAAGTTATCAGCATGCATTCTTACCTTAGACAAATTGTGTAGACCTAGTTCGTTTAATAAACTATTTAAATACATAGCCTCTTTCATAGCTTCCGCCAAACTCACAAACTCGGCCTCACAGGTTGAGGTTGCTACGATGCGTTGCTTATGTGAAGCCCATGAGATACCTGCACCTCCTAAAATGAAAACGTATCCGTTAAAAGAACGTCTATCATACGTACAACTACCCCAATCAGCATCCGCATACCCGTATATGCACAAACCAGTTGGTTTATATTCTAAGCTGTAACTTATTGTACCTTTCAGGTAACGAAGAATCCTTTTAGCTGCTTTCCAGTGACTCTGTTGTGGATTCTCCACGAACTGCGCTAACTTCGCCGTTGCGTTTGCAATATCCGGCCTCGTCGCGACACTCAGATACATGAGTGAACCTATCAGTTCTCTATAGGGAAATGATTTCTCTTCCTCATTTTCCTTTGTACTCAACACTGGTGTTCCAATTTCCATAGGAGTCTTAACAGGATTGCAATTTTCCATCTTGAATTTCTTCAATATACCATTGATATATTTCTCTTGTGTCAAGTAATATGCATTACCATTTTTCTTAATGTCAATCCCTAAGCAAAAGGTTGCTTTACCAAAATCTTTTAACTCGAACCTTTTTGCTAAATCCTGCTTAAACTTATCAATTATCTCTCTTTTTTGTGATGCAATCAAGATATCATCAACATAAATGACTACAAAAAGATCAGAACCGTCTTTGTTTTTCTTATGATACAAACAGGGTTCATTTACCGTAGGACGCAGTCCTAATTCATTTAGTTTAGTATCTAATTTAATGTTCCATTGTCGTCCAGCTTGTTTAAGTCCATAAAGAGACTTTTTTAAAAGACATATATTTCCGCCTGCCTTTATATCTTCAAGCATCTTCACTGCCCTTTTACCAATGGAAGATTTAGTTCCATCTTCTTTAATAATTTTTATTAAACTTTCTTTCAGCAGCTCTGGAACTTTCATATAAATTTCCTCATTCAGATCACCGTTTAAATATGCTGTATTTATATCTACTTGATCGATATCCATATTCATCTCGACTGCTAATGCAACTAACAAACGTATAGTTTCAAGTCTCGCAACAGGGGCAAATGTTTTGTTATAATCAAGACCATGTTGTTGACTATATCCCTTAGCGACAAGTCTTGCCTTCTTTTTCTCTGTTTTATCAACATTCAGCTTCGTCGTTAATATATATCTACATCCTACAACATTTCGATCTAGAGGTGTATTTACAATTTTCCATGTGTCATTTTTAATTAAACTTCGTACTTCAGACAATATTGCCTCCTCCCATTGACTCTTTTCATCACTCGCCAAAGCATCTTTCAGTGATGTTTCTATCCCACCAAAAACATAAATGTAAAAAACGAGAGCCAAGTTCAATACAAAAATTATGCTTGGCGATGAGCTTCGCCGCAAAAAGAATGGCGATCTAAATGAGTGCCAAGTTCTATGCAAAATCGAAATATGTTTTTATAGGAACAAAATAACATTATGAACAAGTATTAAACTCTATTTCTTTGCTTTATTAGATACCTATAACAATTGCTGTTATTTAAAAATGTGAGATCTTGAAGTAGGTTAGATTTGACTTGGCCAGTTTTTAACACAATTAAAATGTTGAATAACTTTATAGAATGACTTATGTAATGAAAACTGGCCAAGTCAAATCTGACCTACTTCAAGATCTCACATTTTTAAATAACAGCAATTGTTATAGGTATCTAATAAAGCAAAGAAATAGAGTTTAATACTTGTTCATAATGTTATTTTGTTCCTATAAAAACATATTTCGATTTTGCATAGAACTTGGCACTCATTTAGATCGCCATTCTTTTTGCGGCGAAGCTCATCGCCAAGCATAATTTTTGTATTGAACTTGGCTCTCGTTTTTTACATTTATGTTTTTGGTGGGATTTCATTACTTTTTGTAAAGAAAACTAGGCAAGTATTCCTATTTAATGTTTTTTTTTGCGTTTCCGCTGCGTGGTTTTCTTTTTTATGCTTTTTTAATATTCCTGTGTCTTCCTATTTCAATTACACGTGAATCTTACTCCTACGGTCCTACCTAATAAACAAATGACAAATTAACCTAAAAGAGCTACAAACAAATGAGGTTTTGAAAGAAACGATTTACGTAATGTTAAATAACTCACAAATGCCGTTAAAGTACAATACTAAAAAGGAATAATTTATATCTGGACTATTCCAGCTATAACTCAAATAAATTTAGTCGAACGACGCAGCATTAAACGCAATCTAATAGGTGGGTTTCCGCTAAACAACCGGGCAGAACGAGGACGCTGGCGCGAATGAGCGCCGCTAAGAGCATACTTTGGTTCGTTCGCATTTTAAGTCGTATAGCGCTGTGAGCTGCGCACAAGTGCAAGGCGCGAGCGAGTTCAAGCAGCATTCTTAGACTAGTCAATACATACATATATCGGTACCAATAAGACTTCGCTATTGCCTTGACCTTGGTATACATACACATTGGAGTTTCTTTTAGGGTACAAAGAGTTCGAACTAACAAATTTATACCTTAAAATATTATTTCTTATTTTCAAAAGAAATCAGAGAAACGAACCTTGGGCACTGATCTTTGTTAATTTAGTGAGCCGTGGACTATAAGATAACTACTATACAGGTATAAACCAACCGACCCGCTAAATTTTAAGTAAATCGCTACCGCTTATAATTTTGTACCATAAGTCAGAGCGTGACGCTGATTGGCTGGTGTGCTGCCGTGCGCCGCTGACGACACACCGTTGTTGGCCGGTTGTTTAGCGCGTAGGTATTACAAGTTTTTTGTATGGGGACACCACTTATTTTTTGACTTTTTTTTATTTTTTGATTTTTTCCTACGCTTACACACAATTTCCGAGCTGGATTCCAAATTTCATCCTTCTAGGTCATCTGGAAGTAGGTTAGGTTTAGGTACTATAAGTCAGTCAGTCAGTGCTAAAATTTACAACTTTTTGACCTTCATATCTTTATAACCGTTTGAGCTAGCTTCATGAAATTTGGGCTTCTACATGTCCTGATGGATCTTATTAAACACACGTAGTTTTATGTGTTTACATTAAAGAGGTTTCGAGTTATAGAAGGGTCAAAAGTGGCACCAAGTGGTTCGTGTAATATTACACTCGGCGCTGGCTAGCCAGTTCCTTTGCTTGAACTTGGCTTGACACGCTGCCGCGTGTCTAGATAGCTCCAGCAAAATCATCAGTGTCAACGAATTCCTCCGTCGATGATTCACCCTCGCTACTCTGTCGTACTTCGACCATGTTATAGATTTTTCGAGGTCGTCCAATGCATCCTCTCTCAATCTTTGGTCTTCCAGGACCTCTCTTTAAGGTTATCTCTCTGTTATCAACCTCAATATCTTCTGTCCTTAGTTCTTCATTCAATGGTTCTGGTAAGTTCTGCACTAAGTTAAATTCTCTCAACGTACACGGTTCTTCGTTCGATGTACTTGGCCTACTCGGTGTACTCGACGAACTTAATGTACTTGGTACTTGACTTGTTGACACAATGTTTTCATTTTCGTCATTTTGACGAATCGGTACATTTAATTGACTATCCGATGGAATTTCTACCTCAATACTCTTCCTCACAACATCCTTCTCATATTGTGAATCAAGAAGTGATTGATTCGAGACTATATTTTTATTTTCAAGATATTTTCCTTCTTGAAATCTCACATCCCTCGAAACGATGAACTTTCTACACTCTGGTATCCACAGCTTGTAACCAACAGCTTCTTCTGGATAACCTACAAAATAACCAATAATAGTATGTGAAGCAAATTTATCTTTACCTGGTTCTTTATCTAAGACATGAACTTTTGTACCAAATGTTCTCAAGTAACTTACGTTCACAGGTTTATTGAACCATTTTTCATACGGAGTTTTCCCCTTCAGACTGTTTGTTGGACATCTATTACGAATGTAACATGCAGTTGCAATCGCTTCTGCCCAAAAACTCGATGGAAATCCCGAAGATAAAATCATGCAACGTGCCATTTCTAATAGCGTTCTGTTCTTACGTTCCGCAACTCCATTACTCTGAGGTGTGTAGGTTGTGTGTTACTTTGTATTTGCTTCGTGGTTTGAACATTCACTCATCTATTTTCATCTTATTTAATATAGATAGTTCGTCTATGGATATGCCTAGGTAAGGATCAGAGGTCAAACATAGGTTTTTATTTAATCATTACATATAAAGTACTGTTTACATTAAATATATCAAATATTAAGTTCGTCGATTACTTGCTTAGTTCTATGCTATTGAACTATATAACGTTATTTTAACAAATACATACAAAAAGGAGTAACTAATTATAAATAAACACTAACCACAAAGGTAGGTTTTCATGACAGATGAATAAAAGCATGACAAACAAAGTGATCAGTAAGATGATAATATCCTGCCATAAGCCCGACAGTTAAATGTAGAATTACTATATACTTATCACTATCAAGATTTAAATATTAGCCATTTTTTTCCAAAAATCCGGCGCAGCAAAATTTTTTCTTATCCGACCGAGTAGTTCTGAAACTAAAAGCGTTCAAACAAAGTGACTCTTCAGCTTTACTAAATTAGTATCTAGACGTATTGATTTAAAATAAAAAAAACAGCAGAGATGAGATTATAGTTATTTCAATAGGAATTATAGTCTCCACCTGAGTTTCAGCGACAGGGCTGTCGATGCTTTCAGTCGCCTCAACATTATCCTCCGCGCAAGTCGTTTCCGAGGCAACTCTCCGACGCCCCTCGGGAATTTCGCAACTTCCAACATTTACTGACTGCAACATAGTTACCTGTAATTAAGGCCATTCAGCTGAGTAATTGTTAGTGGTTTTTGTGATAGCTAGAGTGAGAAAACAAACTTTATGAATTTAGAAATAAACTTTGGAGTTGGATCGTAAGTACTTATTTATTTTTATGCTCTTTTTGTTACGTTGTTCCTAGTATTTTTTTTTAAAGATTTGTTATAATAATTTTGATATGCGTATTTTACAGCAATCGCAATTAATAAAAAACTAGTTTATTTGAAAAACCATGTATGTCAGAATAAAGTGGGGGTGTTAGGGGTAACACAAAACAGATCTGTTTTGCGGGTAAGATAGAGAGCGGTTTTGAAAGAAACAATGAAAAATATCACTTGCTTTAAAATAAACTTATCCATTATAAATAGAACATTATATTAACTTAAAACAACTGCACAAACATTACTGAATTTTTTATGTTAAAAATATATACGCGTCCATTTATTATATACTAGCTGTTCCCCGCGGCTCCGCCCGCGTGGGACTCGCTTATATCGCGCCCAAAAGTAGCCTATGTTTGACCTCAGGTCGTTAACTACATCCCTACCAAATTTCATCACAATCGGTCCAGCAGTTTAGCCGTGAAGAGGTGACAGACAGACAGACAGACAGACAGACAGATAGACAGACAGACAGACAGACTTTCGCATTTATAATATTAGTATGGATTATAAAGACCGTTTCATTCAACATAATACTTACTTACATAGTTGCAGTGCAACGTGGAAAGAAAGTTAGGTAAGTTTTAAGTTTCACGTGTTTGGGGTAATATTGTTTACAGCGATAGCGAGCGACGCGTTATTATTATTTATGGTTGTACTTACATTAGTAGTACAAATAAAACAGTCCCTAGTAGCGTATGTGTGTTTACAAATTGGGAAGTATTTACTTATAGGATTTTATCTGGCATTTCGCTAAAACAACAGCATTCCAAGTGAAAGGCAAGGCAATATATATATAAAATGTGCTGGCGAAGCCAAGACTACTGTATCATATTTTTGTAATTCTCTTCAAACTTAAATCAAATTCTACGTATATCTTCTTTTAGTATTAGTTTAGGCTATATGAACTTTTTATTAACTTTGACCAGTAACTGGCCAAATGGCCACATGGTAGATGTGGCCATTTGGCCAGTTACTGGTCAAACTCCGCGCTCTAGTCGTTCGCCTTAATTCTCCAAAACGAATTTTGTAATTCTTTTAAATCAATGTGTAAAATTTAGCATGCAAGTCTAGGTTGTTTATCTCCATCCAGCGTTTTTTATCAGAATAATTAGTAGGCGGAAATGGTACGTGATCACCATTTTAAAACGTTTCTTTCGATCAAACTGGTAGAGAACGCCACAAGTTTTATGTACACCCTTTATAATTAGATGTGCCCCGCGGTCACTCTTACCCGTGGATTAGATGTTCAATAGCCAATACATTATACTCCACGGACTCTGGAAGTTTCAGAGTTTAAGGCGTTGAAACAAACAAACAAACAAGTTTTTCAGCTTCGTTATATAAGTATGTAAGTAAAGATTTAAATCAATTAATATAGTCATAGAGAAAGAAACTATTTATTAATAATCACAAATTGTCTAAAAATAACCTGCTTATGCAATATTACATCGTTTTTGTATTGTAACACAATTGTACTTTTGTCACAAGTTTTTTCACAGGTTTTTTTTTTTCATGAATGTGCAAGTATAGCTAGTGCTTAATATTGTTATCGGATAGTTATACTATACACTGGCAAACGCGATGCGGGATGGAGTTAGCTAATGAGTTATAATTGATTGACGCTCCCTATCGCAGGTGTCCGGTTTTTGTGGACATTCAGAAACTAAGTGCGTAGTAACTATCTGTGATAGTTAATGTTCCTGTTCACAAAAGAAGCTGTTTAGATTGCTTATTAAGTAAGTTTTTTATGCATAAAATATGCTATGAAAACAAAAATATAAAAATTAGATAAATTAAAAAAAACATAATGAGTACCTACAAAGGTACCAGAAATTATTAAATTATTTTAATAGAAACATCTTTCAGTGAACCCGTGAGAGTAGTTAATAATTTCAGCTCACAATTTTAATTCTCATTATTAAAGTTTTAACTCAAATTTTGTAAATTGACGCTTATGGAGAAAATGCTGTAGTGGAGTTTGTGGTCGCTCCTTCTCCACTTGCGCTTTGGAAGTGATGGTTAACTTAATATAAGTAATGAATGACCACTATGATTTAACCGACTTATAAAAAGGTCATAAATAATTCTACTTGTTGATAAGAACATTGTTAAAATTGCACAGTTTTTGCATACGTTAGTCTAGATTACCAGATTCTAAACACGTGTGCTGAACTGTCCGCGGATATCTAAAAAAACTATAAAACGTATAATGGTGTCGAAATGGAAACTGGAATATGTAAGACTAAAAAATAACGGCATATAGCCTGACAAATAAATATAGAAGTCAATTTTATAAGGGTCTCAAATACCGTGACGACCGTTATTTGTTATAGTGTGACAAAATCGGTGGAACCAAGAATCAAACATATTTTTTGGGTACACAATGGTTGAGAGGAAATCGCGTAGCATGGGATACCCAATGACCAAAGGCCTGACGAAGGTCACAGGCAGGCGCTTGATGCAGGACGCTTCGAGCTCCGAATGTTTCCAACCGGTCATTTTGGAAATCCTTGGGGAGGCCTATGTCCAGCAGTGAACAGACTGCGGCCGAAATGATAAACGATCCCTGCGATAGAGTCACATTATGGTAAAACCTCAGGCACAGCTGGTTCTAAATAAATGAATTTTGATATGAAAATGAAAAACCAAATAATGCCGAAAAATAATATTATAAAAGTACCAATTCATTTAGAACAATGTCAAGTGCATGCAGCTTTAAATTTACACAATTTATATAAAGATGTTGGAATTTAATCGGGATTTCCATTATTTTATTTAAAAAATCTCTCTTTTCGCACATAGACTGTTACAGTTCTAAGTAAAATATCTACGGGAAAATTTCGTTTAATTAAATTACTTCACAATGGAAAACGGATTTCAATTAATTCTATTATGTATAACTGACATCGTTGGTGAAAGCCAATTCAATGCTCATTTGTGTATAGTACCAGTGACCGTATTGTTGTCGTAATAAGGGTAAAGAACCCTAATTATTGCAAGCATGTTAATTTGAATAAGAATAGACCACGTCTTCATTTTCCATGGATGTCCTTAAAGTCCAGTAAGGGACAACAATTTAGTTCGGACAGGTGACGGAGTCTCTCAAAAGGAGAGTTGATATAAAGCAGTCTTTTAATATTTCCTATTCGCGGTTTTATTACGACTGCGAATACTATAAGAAGAGCATGTTTATTATAAGTGTAATAAAAACGAAGCAAAACTTGTCAAATTTAATAATAATGTTATTCGTTAAGCTTCTTCGTTTACCATTGTTGTGAAAAAAGGTTCCACATCCGCCTCAGCAGTTTTAGTCGGAGATCAGATAGGGCGGCTCGGCGAGCTTTTTGTAGAGCGGGGTAAACACTTTACTTCGGAAGACCCGCTTTAATAAAACGTCCAAGTTGCTGAATTGAATGTTAATGTTGTGTAGTTTATTGCTGAGTTAAAGCTTCATTAGGACAAGGTAACGTAAGAAAAATTCTGATATAATTACACATTTTGTTTTTACGACTACTTATTATATAATTAGGTACTACTATGATACTCTATGAATATGTTGATAAAAAACTTTTTTGGTTTAATTCATCAAATCTATACTTCCTCTCTCTATTATTCATCATTTTCTCGGTTGCACACTCAGCCTCAGATCAGGTCTGATAGAGTTTGTTTGAATACGATAATCTCTGGATCTTCCGTTCAAATTAAAAAAAGCCTTTTATATTTAAAACCTAAATTATTAACCAAGATCTCCGCCAAACAGTAAATACACATATATAAACAAAGTCTTACATATACAATTTAATCTAATATGACTTTTCCTTTCGTATTTATCAGGAGCTCTTATTATTAATATTGTCTCCGAAATAGTCGTTAAGCGTATAGTTTTTTCTACATATAAGGCAATTAGTAATAGAGTGCTAAATGATAAAACATTTAAGTAACACGACGTTCGATGCATTAGTGTGACATATAAGTTACTATTCACCAACTACAGTCGTTATTGTCAAATTAACAGAAAACGATGGAACGTCTGTTGCTGTATGTGGTATGGTGGAGGAATATTGAACTTTGATATTAACTATTGGACTTTGATGATGGATATCTTACGCTTCTGCTAATGTTCGGGCTAAAAATATCGAACTTCCTATTACAGTTTCAATGTGTGACCTAAAACTCTTCGGTAAGGGGGATCATAGAATACTGCATAATTTGCGAGTTTAGAATATTACGATCTTCTTAGTGTGTACCAAATAATGTTACAATGCATCAAAAAAGGTATATAGTTTATAAAGTGATTGATATACCTAAAATAATACAATAAAAAACGAGAAATATTCAATAAAACGTAAAGCTGATCCATGTAGAGTCAACAACAAAATCATCTTGTTACTCTTATGTGAAACCAACTTTATTTTGTTCAGAACAAATGAATGAAAAGGTTGTTTGTGGCTGCGTAACCTCTAATATAACATAACATAATATGTGCGCTCCATTCAATTTAGATATATAGAAGTAGCTGGTTTAAAATAATTGTTTCTCATTTCAAAAAATAAAACTAATCTAATTTTACGAAGAAAACTTCTTATTTTAGAAAATAAACGAATTCCTTGGAGAAAATTCTGTAGAGATAGAAAATAGAGCATAATACTAAATAGAAGGCAGGTGTTTCTCCTTTCTATTGTATCTGGCTGTAGCCATTTAACCATTAACCGAGCTCAAGTGGACAAATCCATCTTGTTAACAAGGAAGAGAGTCATCATCGGATCTGTGTGTAAGGTGGAATAGTATTAATTCTGTCGAACTAAAGACCAGTTGGTTTATCACCGGAGGGTCTTTGGTAGACGAAAATTAGTATTTGTATGTGGGGTGCACGTGTAAAGTGTTACACAATTTATATTGAATGTCATTATGTTACATAATTCATTTATCCTTCGAGCCAAGATAGTTGCTCGGGACACTTAAGGGAATGTCCTCCCACTCATATAACATATATATAATCGTGAAGCTTCCTGGTAAGATTTTTCCGGCATATTTACAAATATACAGGGTTCGTTATAAAGGGCGTTGAAGGATTTCTTAAGAGTGCCGTCAGTACTTCACCCGACATAGATAAAAGAGTATTAGTTCAAGTATTTTTTTGATTGTGTATGATATTGTGTTGAGGGACCTCAGCATCTTTGTAGGTGACCTGATATATTTTCGTTTCTGCTCCTATGTAATACCCCCAACGTAATATTTATAGGTTGTGAACTAAATTCGATCTTAATTAAGTAAATTAAAGTCGTGATGTCAACGAGATTAGATCCTATACTTGTGTTGATATAATTAGTAAGAACACAGCAAAATTACATATGAAGTAACTACTTATTTTTAATATTCTCTTAGATTAATTTAAAATTCTTTAGTAGTATTTACGATTAGTCTAAGTTGCCAGTGTATTTTATTATGACTGTAAAAATCAAGAAGAGTCGTTAGAACAACAAGAATTTCTCAGCGTTTACATTTTATGATTTTCTAATAATAGATATCTTGCAGTAATTTTATTTGAGTTACGTCAAACTCAAGCAAGATTGAGTGATTACATTTTGAATTTATTTTCTGTGGCAAGACCGACCCATTATATTCTTTGCCATTATTATGAGGGTTGTTTAAACATTCATTTTATTTTCATTTTTGATTCGATAGTACCTTTTTCTTCAAAATCTGCCTACAGTTGGCTAAAGAAGATATCTTATTGAGCTAGTCCGTCGTTGCATTTGTATTATGTACTTTTGTTTTTTTTGTGCAATAACGTAAACAAACAAACTTCTCAAAAATATAGTAATGCAAAAAAAAAATATCGACCAGTACTTAGCTCTAAGGGTTAAACTTATTTTACATTCATATTATATTACTATGTGTGCCCGTGGTTTTACCCGGCCTTACTGTGTACCTGTACTTTATTACCAAAACTAGTTTTATCAAATGTAATCAGAATTATTCAATTCTAACCAAGTAGTTTTAGAGTTATAGGCGTTCCAACAAACAAACAAACTCCCCAGCTTTATTTATTATCTCAGATAGCTACTTGCATGAAACATACTTCGGCGGTCACGTAAAATTCAAAAGAAAAGTACGTGCCCCGCGTCTTCTTGTCAAGAATTTTAACAGTCTTTTGCGGTTAGATATATTTTTAGGTTTGTTTTGGTTCATTTTGCCAGGTGTTTTTGTATTTTTAGAGGTCATAAATGAGAACCAGATGTGCTGATATTGCTCATTTGTTTTAGGATCACATAAAAAGTTGTTAGTCAGTTTTGATACAACTGTCTACTAGTAGATGAAATGGTATTTTTTATTTTTAATATCATATTCTAGCTGTTGCCCACGGCGCGGCGTAGACTCGGTTATCTCCGAAAAAAATTCTAAGTCCCAAGTCTTGCGCACCCTTTCGTATACTCTAACCTTTTTTTCCCCTGGTCCTTAATTATATACCCTCTATATATTAGTCAAAATTTATGACTTGACCAATATTTGGGCCAACGCTGGGAACAATTTACATGAAAATGTTTTTGATGGGATTCAACGAGCATCCCATTTGGTTTTGCTATCCACGCTGAAGTCAACGTTTTTGAATATATAAAATCTTGATTCGTCGTGTGTTTGAAAGATATGTACCACGGGAGCAGAATTTCAATTTCCAAGATTCACCAATAAATCACAGCGAGTATGAACAGAAAATACGATTTTCATGTGTTTAGATAACTCAAGTCTTGGCTCGCATCTACAATATAATATTCGTGTCATCGTGATTTTATTAGGACCATTCATTAATTTTATACATTTTAGTGTTGTAAATTAATGCTTTCTTAAATAATTTAACTAATATTATAAATGCGAAAGTCTGTCTGTCTGTCTGTCTGTCACCTCTTCACGGCTAAACTGCTGGACCGATTGTGATGAAATTTGGTAGGGATGTAGTTAACGACCTGAGGTCAAACATAGGCTACTTTTGGGCGCGATATAACCGAGACCCACGCGGGGCGAAGCCGCGGGGAACAGCTAGTTTATAATAAGTTATGATCACTAAGCTGTAATTAATTAGGCAGGTATATAACAAAAAAAATGCAATCAATATCGTTTCTTCGTGTATTGCATTGTATTACTATCGTCATAATGAGATAAACATCTTTATCTACTTATTGTTGAACCGGCCTTTTTCTCAAGAAATGTTAACACGTTGGTGGACGGTTTTGAAAACACAATAGAAGTTTAATTGTTATACCTAACGTCTATAGACGTAGTGCGCCCACCAACGTGTTAATTGTGTAAAATTAGAGCTTTGTTCGTCTGCCTGTCTATCAGTGGCATCCTTGGATTTTGAAACAAATAACCGCACAAACATTGATCTGTTTGTTTAAAAAGTAAATTCAACTAGTTTTATGAATATACTGCAAATAGATGTGATTTATGAGAAATTAAGTACATAAAATTTTTAGTAAACACAATAATTTTTTGTCTGTTTCTCTTAAATCACAATAATAGGTATATCAATTTTATACATAAATACTCATTTATGTTCTTTTTTTATTGAACACTTAATTTATTTTTAATATCTAAAATTTGTTCCAGGTATGATTGCCTGCCGTACATCAAAATGACCTGGATGAGTGTCTCAGTGTATTTATTTGACCAGAAATACTAGATGGTGCAGGTGGTCCGATAAAGCAAATAAAGATGTCAAACAAATCACAGACACTTTTGGATATATTCCAAGAGATACTTGCGGCGTCTGGCAATACTTCCGAGAGCAGTTTCAATGAAACGCAGATATTATCTGTGCTCCGGGAGCAGGCCAGCAAAGGAGTGGGAAATGACAACTTTGAAGCGACTCTGGTTAAGATGATGAGAGATGCTAGGTCTAGACTGAATTTGACGTTGAAGCCTGATACGTGCGGCTACTGCGATGGAGATTTAAGAGATGTTATAATGGCGTATAATGGTATTCACGGATATGTTAGTTTGTTGGTGAGTACCTTTTTATATACTCGTACTTACATTACTATCTTTTTAATTTTTGTGCTTTGTCAGTTGTATCGTGCGCGTGGGTTTTGCTCCCATATTCCCGTGGACTGGGAATTGAATTCGGAATTTCGGAATCGGATTCGGTATTCCCGCGGGAATATCCCGGGAATTCCTGTTTTCTTTTTACCAAGTTTGTCATGACAATAACCAACACAAAAAAAAATTCAATTTGGTGCATTCGTCCGAAATTAAACATGCTTTGAGTTTCATCATCATTCAAATGACGATTACTTTTTTAATGAAACGATTTTGATGAAACAAACTTTAGATGTTTTTCCGAGTTAAAACAAAACAATTGACGAGTTTTAAGCAAATTGGTTCAGTACTTTCTGAGATAAGCGTGATCATACATACAGATAGACAGACAAAAAAAAATGCTTTCTATTATTCTTTTTTAATGTCTCTCTATCCATTTCAATCAAAATTACTAAATGTACAGACAAAATATTTTTACTATTTTATTATATGTAGGTATAGATAGATATAGATGATTGCCCGGGGCGAGGCGTCTTACAGCTCTTCTTAGTTTATTTATTTGGTATTACGAAACCAGAATCTTTTCATTCCAATGAATACATTTAGCTTTTGTGTTCTTAATAAAATAAATAACAATTTCGTAAAGTTGCTGATTGTTTTCCTGATCAACAACCCTGAACTAATCATAACTTAGAAATAATACAAAAGCAATTTAGAAATATTAAAATGGTGATATCTATATATATAAAAATCAATTGCTGTTCGTTAGTCTCGCTAAAACTTGAGAATGGCTGGACCGATTTGGCTAATTTTGGTCTTGAAATATTTGTGGAAGTTCAGGGAAGGTTTAAACGGTGAGAAAAGTGCGTTCAGGCGCTACGGAGTTCGCCGGGACAGCTAGTATATAATAAAAATTATATTAAAATAGTCATCAGGTATTAAGTACTGATTATGTTGATATTGAAAATTGTAGGTTATCCGAATAAAAGAAAATAAATTAATAAATTACATATTTATGGTTAATTGTTTCTGGCTGGTTGTTGGTTTCGTACTTGATTTTCATCATTAAAATCATAGAATTTTGTAATCAAAAATAAACAAAAAAATATTTTACCGAAAATTATTAATAACTATATAGCGACCCGCCCCAGCTTCGTATTAGCGTAAAAACCTTCCTCTTGAATCACTCTATCTATAAAACAAACCGCATCAAAATCCGTTGCGTAAAGATTTAAGCATATGTAGATATGAAATTATGTGCTTGTATTTTGCTACAACGGGAAACAATTTTGCAGTAGAACTTTTACAAGAAATTCGTGAAATTCGATCGACTCAATAATTAAACGTTTGACTTTGATGAATCTATCATCTCAAACATAATGGAACTGCTGCCTTGGTAACCACTGGAAATTGGCACTTAAAGGTAGCTTTATATGTTTATTCATCTGACATAGTTATAAACGATAGCAATAAAATTGTAATATTAATAATAATATAGGTATACCCCCTTATTCATAAAAAATAACTAACGTTTGTTAAGCCCATTTTAACTAAAATGAGCCTAATTTTAAAACGACTAATTTGTTAATAACTGGTTTTTTAGTTTAACTATATTTTTACCATTTGTTTACTGTTAGGTGTGCAGGGCAGGACACAGAAATGATAACTATGGCAGTGCCCCATTTTCGAAATAATGATACCAAGGCATATAGGGTCAATTGACCACTCTGAAACCACACTGTGCAGGGTCAAGTGAGCTCGTTAGTAAAACTCATATGTGTAATATCTATCGTCAAATAAAAACCGTTACAGCGGCCGTGATTGGGTTTTAAAAAGTTAATACCGGGTCCATTGATCTTGCAAATTAGTTTATTATCAAACAAGCAACTTGTATACATACTAAAACTCAAAAACTGCGAAATTTATTTGACGCCGACCAACTTTTTCCAGTTATTTTAATTTTACCCTAAGCCGATTTTGATAAACTTTCTATGGGACCAAACTGTAACTATACCTATCCATTCGAAGAAAAAAATAATTTTCAAAATCGGTTCAGAAATGACGGAGATATGAGGTTACAAAAAAAAATATTCAGCCGAATGGAGAACCTCCTTCTTTGGAAGTCGTTTGAAAACTGTTGTACATATATGTTTTCTCATCGTTTTCTATATATTTTTCAAATTTACGATACCGCTGTGTGTGTGTGTGTGTGTGTGTGTGTGTGTGTTTGTGTGTTGTCAAAAATTGGGACGCTGAAAAAATTTTGATGAAATTTCGTTTTTTTTTAAGCTTTTATTCCGTACTTCTAAAAAAGCGTTAAAGATAATTAAACTATATTAATGGGACGTAGGTGAAGTGTTCTTTATAGCCGGAAATTCACGCCTGATTATTATTTCTTATCAAACCAAAAAAACAACATTTTTGTAACCCAATTACCATCTATCTAGGTGGGGCTTGGGGTTGGTCCAGTAAATACTAAATCGCTGGTTTATGGTCACCCTAACTTTTTTATTAGTTCCGTCTGTCATTATACTCGATGAGGACCCGATTATAGTAAATTGTATGAACGAGTTATTAGTATAAGTTAAGACAATAAATATTATCCATTATAGTGTTATGGATAAGATTTATTTTGTAGCTGGTTTTGCTCTAACTTTTCACATAGGTAAGCCTATATCATTTGATAACTTATTAGGTTGTGCCACGGTGCTATGCTCACACGCAAACAATTATAAATTCTTCATCAAATTAAAGAAACCAACAAAAACCGGTCAAGTGCGAGTTGAACTCGAGTGGAGAGGGTTCCGTACAATCCCAATGTTGGTTTTTAAATTCAATTGTGGTATGTCAACAAACTACTACTATTGCCATCTAGTGGTGTTTTAGTGAACTATTTTCCGAGAACAACAGAGTTCTTGTAGGTTTTCCTGTAATATAAAAGGCTATGAAATATATTTTTTTTTTTCAAATTTTAGGCTCTGTAGTTTCGGAGATCACGGGAATGGTCAATTTTCGTCTTCTTTCATGAATAAAAAATATATATATATATTACTACTCAGGAGGTCCCGGGTTCGATCCCCGGTCAGGTCAAGATGAAAAATGACCTTTTTCTGATTGACCTGGGTCTTGGATGTTTATATATATATATATGTATTTGTTATAAAATAATAGTATCGTTGAGTTAGTATCCCATAACACAAGTCTCGAACTTACTTTGGGGCTAACTCAATCTGTGTGATTTGTCCCCTATATATTTATTTATTTATTTATTTATTACAATAATAACAAACATATATTTGAAATCCTCATACCAAGCCCTTTCTTTTGATATATACACTACACACGGTATAACAGGGTAAGCTCGGCTAAACTTTTTTATTTTAATTCCTAATTTTTCCTCCGAAAATGGTACTTATTTTATAAAAATATTTATTTACTTTGCACATCTGTGTTTGGGTCACAGGATCAGGCCATCCTACCAAATTTCATCTGTTTTGGTTCAGTAGGTTCGGAGAAAATTGGCTGTGACAGACGGACGGACGGACAGACAGACGCACGAGTGATCCTATAAGGGTTCCGTTTTTACATTTTTGTACGGAACCCTAAAAATAAACAAATATCTGAAATTTTCGTTGCTAGTGTGAAGTATTCGCTAAAAGCAGATCTGAAATTTACACAGAATATAATTAATGTATAGTACGTTCTTTGGTTTTCAATATTTCCAATTAGTGAGTAAGCCGATTTCGGAAAATTGAACTTTCAAAAACCGAGTTGGTTGGGCGTTTTTTCCGGTATATTTATTTTGGCAATCGATTTATTGTAACGGGAGCCGTTATTACGATTGCCAAATGAGATTGAACTTCTAGTTTTTTTTGGCAACCTTAGAATATCTAATTTATATTGTTTTTCTAAATACATATCTGCGAATATGTATAGTTACAAACCTAAAAAATACTCTTACCGAATCAATTACTACAGTAAGAAAAGTGATCTCAAAGTACAGGTCGAAACTAAATTTTGTATGTTAAGGTTTTTGAATTCGTCCAAAGCAGAGTACTTAGGTACATTATCTATTGTTATATGGTCAAAGGGAAAATTGACCTTTTAATCGAAGCCGTCTTCATTGCTCTATGTTTATGCCGTCATTCATATCTAAAATTAAAAGCATATGAAGATAAAGGTCGCCGCCATTTTTTATCACACGTCGTGTACCCACACGATACAAGGTCAATCACCCAGATGTACACCCTGGTGTCAGATTTTGCATACCGCCTCTCGCCATCGCCGCCCTTTCTAGCATCACAGAATAAAGAGAGCTAGTTTGCTATTTGCAATAATGACTGAATGAGCTCCTCCATGCTTCGAAAGGCATGTTTTAAAAGTTGAGTTTTTAGTTTACAAGAAAATATAGATTTAGATCTCTATCACAGACAAACCATAAATAGTAAAAAATATTTATGTATTTCTTTTTTTTATTATATTCATAATATACATGTTATGGTCCCAGGCTAGATATAAAATTAGTACCTATAGCCTGGGACCATAACATGTATATTATAAATATAATTGTAACACCTATTTGTATTACTGAAATGAAGCCTATGTTTACAATATTACAATAAAGCGTTGAACAATGCGAATGGGAAATTCCTGTACGATGGGCGAACAAACGGATTTATTTTATAAACCACAGCTGTCTTATTGAAAACATGACCACAATTAAATTATAGTAGACAGTGCGGATTAGCTCTTTGAAGTGGCAGTGGGCAGGGCACATAGCGCGACGAACCGATGGCCGATGGGGCAGAAAGGTTCTCGAATGGCGACCACGCACCGGCAAGCGCAGCGTCGGACATCCACCGACCAGATGGTCAGATGACCTAAAGAAGGTCGCAGGCAGACACTGGATGCAGGCCGCTTCCAACCGGTCGTTCTGGAAATCCTTGGGGGAGGCCTACGTCCAGCAGTGGACGACCTGCGGCTGAAATCAAGAGAGACCCTACAGTATTTTGAAATGTAGGATCATGACGATAGTATAATATAAACTGTTATTATCGATAGTCAAAAGTTTGCGATAATATTGATCACAAACGGAACTATCAATAATGTCGATGTTTTACATTCAACTTTCGCTGTTATTGAATTCAACCTTACAAGCTATCAATAGTGAAAAACAAAAATCATATAAGTATTTCTTCGATATTATGTCAATTTTTAAGGTAACAATACTATCAATAATACTACCGATTGTATATACAATTGCGACAACACTATTTTTATGAAACAATAATAAAACCCGCGAAATAACAAAACAATATTTGGAAACACGCGTGACACGACTGACTTTCACGATATGACGTTTACGAAGTTAGCCCTCCGTAAACATTTATTTGTGTGCAGGGATAAAATCGATTTCGGCTATCGAGTCACAATGAAAGATATGAGTGAAATGCGTGCTCGATTGTTTAAATTGCTCTTTTGGGAATTCAATGTTCGGTATCGATGGGTTATCAAATCCGCAACGTGATTTTTATTAGAACGCTATTAGGCTATGGTCACTAAAATTGTAAAGTGGGCCATATATACCAGATATTGTAAAGTATTATACTTTACTTATAAGAAGTTACTCTAACACCTTATATCACCTAAAAAGCTGTAAAAAGGGTATTTTAGGGATAACCAAAACGCAAACAAACCATAATATGATCTTCTCCATTTAAAAATAATCACGAATTTTTGTGTTCCAATAACCACTACATCAGATGGCCTAGTGAATTGGATGGAGTCAACAATAACGGTTATTGCGACTAAAAGTAGCCTATGTCCATCCTCATTGTTCAAGGTATTGCCCTTTTGTATTTGTACACATCACTACATAGTATAAAACAAAGTCGCTTTCTTTGTCCCTATGTATGCTTGAATCTTAAAAACTACGCAACGGATTTTGATGGGGTTTTTTGTAATAGATAGAGTGATTCGAGAGGAAGGTTTTTATGCCCATGCGAAGCTGGGGCGGATCGCTAGTTTACAATATTTGGATGCCTTTAATTATTTATTGATGCATACACATAGATTCACTGTATGAAAATTAATTAAACGATAGAGTTGAAACCCAAATCGAATAGCGTTTGCATTCCACTCATTACAAGCGTATGTTATGAATTTGTTAGCAATCAGTATCTAATCGATTCGTGCTATCGCAGCCCTGAAGCGATGCTCCGAGTGTCCATTCCAGTATCTATTACATGAATGCCCTGTTGATGATCGGATCGATAATCACGAGCACATATCAAAGCGATAAAACACGTAATTATCCCAGACTGGACTAGAGATTCAGGTACCTGGTTGCGGCGATGATTAACTATATAACAGTATTTGTACTCATGAAAGTGCTTCCTTATAAAAGTAAGAAGAAAATCGCTTTACAAACGATATTTAATTGATGATATTGAACATCGCTGAAAATGTTTGGTTAAGCCATAGGTTTAAAAAAATATATTTGATCCGCGCTCTATTCCTAGTTCTATGGGTTAAGCGCACTACACAACAAACACATCACAGACATCGTTTAATTTTATATTAGTATTTGTAGTCATAACGAATATCTATGAAAACTAGATATGAGGGTCTACTATGGTAGCATTCTGTTGTGCCTTTAATAGATAGGAGGACTTTTTAACTTGCACAAATTATGAGAATGTTTTAGTATATTTTAGACTGTTGGTCACGGTTGCCGTGGTGGCCGTTAAAATAACCATGTCGGAGGCCAAAGGCGGTTTCGTCGAACCAGGGTGAGCAGGGATGGTGGGCCTTGTAGTCCATACGGTACTTTATTTCCCCCTGATTTCGTGATACCTACAATTAGATAATGCCAATTGCACTAAATGTTTATTCGCTACGTGGTTTGGACGTGGATACAATTCTTATTTTTCCATTACTGAAAATATATTGATGACCTGACGATGGATATAGAAACCGGCTGTGCTATCGTTTGAAGATTGACGTTTGAAATAACATCGATAGTTAGTAATAGAAATTCATTCGTAGTTTGCTTTGATTTTCGCATGAGTTGCAAGGTCAATCGACGCTGCACAACCTGATGGCAGAAGGTATTCAAATCGCTGTCATGTTCTCTGGCGTATTTTATTTCACGATCGGCAAATGGCTTATGGATACAACCAAAGAATTTGGAATTGCATATTTAAAATAAAGAAATCTTTCATATCTGTATAACGTTTGAGCTAAACGTGAGAGTAGAAGATAAATAAAAAGTATCAAAATAGAGATCTAGCACTGGTGTTTATTTTCAGTGATACAATTAAAGTCATGATAGTTCAAGCACAAAGTTGGGGACCGAAAACATTGCGGTTCACAACTGGCAGATGTCGAGCAAGAGAGGTCCCAGCTGCAGGTGTTAGTCGCAGCGTCACATCTGATAATGTATAGATAGATAGATAGATAGATATATACCATTAACAAACAAATTATACATGTTGATACAAATATAAACAATGTGTACAAAGGCGGACTTATCGCTAATGGAATTTATTCCAGCCAACCTTAGGTTATATTCCATTTACGAGTATGTATAAATTAGGTACCTATACTTAGTGTTTATTCAAAATTGTAGATGGTTATTTAAAAGAATTAAATCGGCTAATTTTGGCTTAGTAGAGTCTCTTCATTTTCGTAATTATCAATTAATTGAAAACATAAAAAAATATACTTAAAAAGAAAATAAGAAAGAATTGTTTCTTTTACACAGCGGCATGCTCTCGAAAACTTTTAATTTTTTTTTGCAGTTTTACAATTTCTTAGTCAATATTGAATAGACAAATGAAATTAAATTTGCGAACAAATTTCTTCTATTTTTAGGTATTTGTTTTATTTTCAGAATTTCTGGGACTACCTACAGATAATAAATACTTGTACCTACTAATCTTGTTGTGGTTGTATTACTTGTGATTGGTATTTTTAGCGCCGCCTTCACGCAATTCGCTTATGATCTGATAAATATTATATGAAATAAATATTTGTTGACGAGTATTTTGGCTATGCGATATAAAAATAGATCCGTTAGTATGTGATGTTGGATTTTCTTAAGACTTAGTAGTTAAACAAAAAAAAAAAACTACAATTAACGCATTAGTTAAGATGTCCATATTTAGAGTACGGTATCTATGTGAGTATGGCTACTTAGATGTTGATAGTGGCGTACAGGTAGTATTAATAAATTCTGTCTGATGCTTAATTTTGATACTTCAAATTTAGGAAGTTTTAGGCTTCAGAAATTACATGCCACGGGCAGGTAAAAGCGGGAAGCACAGATAAAAATTTTTTTTAACGCCTCAGTGCCAGACAGCGCCAGAGTATCGATATGGATTCTATTGTTTCCTCTGGTAGCTGAAGGATTCATTGTCATTGTGCAACTTGTCTCCAAAGCCATTGTTACTTATTTTGACATGAAATGTAACGTGAAGACAATGATGTCACAGATTATTACGCCGGTGTTACTCTGCAACCAGAATGCATTAGCCCACGTCAGTGCAGTGAGCGGTGAGGCGTGTATCCGAGCCCCATTAATAACCCAACTAACTTGTAGGTACAGCAGAAAATGCTGGGAACTGCCACGAAAACGAAGGATCGATGTTTAATTGCTCTTTGTCACTAAAATGCAATCACAGATAATTCATGCATTTCAAGCATATCTTTCTTTTATAGTTAATACTTTGCCTTTTTACTAACAGATTTTAAACTTCTGACAAGACCAATAGTACTAAGGGGAAAGGTAATGCTAGTACCTAAATGCTGTTGGAATTTAACTATAAAAGCTAACCTGAGACCCAGAAATGTATCCTAAATTTTCTGTAATCGAGATCCTAATTTTTTTTTTATTTTGTTAATATTGTGCGAATTACCCTTTTTGTGTAAATGAAAAGGTTATGTTAAAAAAAATGCTTGCGAATATGTATTGCGAGGGGAATCTTAAAATATAAATATCTTGAACAATTCTCTAAGGTCTACTCAATCGCAAGACCCTCAGCACCGCCATTATTCATTATAAGGAAGTAACCATTTAATTTAAAATAAATCTGATTAAGTGTGAGTCGCATTCGAGTACCAAGGATTCCGTACAAGTAGCTTGGACTCCAAATAAAGCTATTTTTATTCAAAACGGACGACGGGCAGCGGAGGGATTAAGGTCCTGAGAAACACCCTTTTTCGCTACTTTTTATGTCTCTCTTTCTCTCTCATAAATTACCTTATTATACTAATGCATAGCTGTTATTTACGTTTGCTTAACAAAGTTTCTTAGATATTTTTCCTGTGTAAGTTTTCCTATGAATCAGGCACCAAATTTAAACCAAATCCCTACGGTAATGAAGATAGGGCGTTTAAGTTGGTACATAGATACATCATATAATAATAGTACTACTAACGTATGTTAGATAGCTAAGCATTTTATTGCCTACATAAATATGTTTATCGTGTTTATTCATATTAATATGTCCATTTATTTTGGCATTTGCTTGAAAAGTATCAGTAAATTAATTATCCAATAAATAAATCATTACATTCGCTATGCTAATAATTAATTAAAGTTTGTAATTGTATTTGTTTTCTACTCTCAAATAAACACAGCATCACGTTTCATTTGCATCGAAAATGTTAAAAATAAATCTTAAAATGTTGATGCAGAGAGCGGTAAAGCGTACATTAATTACCTCAGACCCATTTATAAAAGCCAAGAAACTTATATGGGCGGACAAAATGCTGAAATAGTTTTAAACTTTCAGGCGCTATTTTTGTCACTTAATGCTCGTTACATTTTAGTTTACTAAGCGTATATTATCTTCTATATATATAGAAATCAATTGCTGTTCGTTAGTCTCGCTAAAACTTGAGAATGGCTGGACCGATTTGGCTAATTTTGGTCTTGAAATATTTGGGGAAGTTCAGGGAAGGTTTAAACGGTGAGTAAAGTGCAGGTTCAGGCGGTACGGAGTTCGCCGGGACAGCTAGTTAGTTCTAAATATATAAAGCGGATAGTATTTCAATGACTTCCGAGGTGCTAATGTAAGTTAAGGATACTAGTACATAAAGACTTACATAAAGAGATTTTTTTTGGGAAGTGGCGTAGTGTGACTGAAGTAACAGCCTTAAAGTTCGCTCGTTTATTTATTATAATTCTTAAATAAGTCATATCTATTACATATATTATTATCATGTGTGCACTATAAATCGTATTAGTATCTAAGAAGCAGGCATGTGACGTCACGGATTACCGCGTCCTTCTGCATCCAAAATGCACATTGACATTAGAGCAATGAGCAGTGAGGCGTTCGTTTGAACCCTATTTATAACTCAAGTTGATGTAAATTGTACATGTCGGCGTAAGGTAAAGTACAGTGGGCAACATAGAAATGTGTACACTACCTCAGATGTTACTGTAAGGTGTGTAAGTGGTATACTTTTCCATGTGGTCCATACATAATCTATGGTGGTACTGGTTACATATTTAATTATGCTAACGTCTTAACAAAGATATTCTAATTCTAAAGTTGACATAAAATAAGATGAGGTCTACCTCATTGGAAAGTCATTGACATTCCCTCACACTCATGAGCCACCAAACGATAGTTCTTTTCTTGCATTGTTGTTCTAGTGTATGTTGACAGACATCGTTCCACGATTGATTCAATCCATAAAAAAATTTTAGAGGAAATTTAGCGTTTAAAATAAATATCATTTAAAATATACGTTAGATTTAAATTTTTTAGAATATAATCACGAAAATTCAACAAACGTGGTACGACAGCTCATTGGCTACTTGAATGAGACTTAATTTGCAATCGACGTTGACAGGAGAGAAGAGGCGACGTTGCTTGCTCTCAGTTATTTCGGGATTTAAGAATACACTTGTTTGTAATATTTTACTAATAGGTTACAACACCTGTATTTTATCAACCTTTCACAAATAAACTACACCATCAAAATCAAAATATTATAAGTATATTTAAATTGTTTCTAATGTAGTTTTGGGGCAATGAAGATATTGGGAAAAAACTACTTTCGAGGAATTGGCGAAACGAGAGATATACGTAATGTCCAATATTCCTCACATGTGTTCACACTTAATTGCGAAAGCCTATCGCCATTAACTAGAAAACTGTCTCTTATGAACATAATGAATTTTCTGGACAAAATAATATGAAAAGTATAGCATTTATTTTGTTTTGTCGGTATACAAAGAAAATATGTGTATAAATAGCATCACATCAGTATTTAAAAAAATCCTTTTTATTTTTTATTTAAACCAGAATCAATAATAATAAAATAAAGAAATCAGAATTTTATGATGAGTTTTTAAATTCTGTGGATGACAATATGACAAGTTCCCTGATTCAATTCTAAAGCCAATAATATTTTCGGGATATTAGGTGATGTCCGGTCACCGCACACTTTCAAACTATATTTTGACCTACTCGTAAAGTTGCCAACTTACAGGGTAACTTTATAAGATACGGAATATCGAATATGATGGTAAAGTTGTGTGCGCTTCAAATTAAATTTGTATGACATAAGAACTAGGTATAATGCTGCTTTCATGCGCGAATTTTGAAAATATATGAAGAAGAGAACCGGTTTTTTTATTTTCTACTTGCCGGTATTCTGTCCACCGGTAAATATTGATTCCTACTTTCCAGATTGACAACGTCACTTTTCCTAGGGTCCCTTTATTTAGTTTAAAGCAAAACTATTATATTAGGTATTATTATTAGATAAGTACCTATATAAATAGAACTATTGTAGTCTTCGGATAAATCGCAAGACACATGCGATGTCTTTTTTTGACTCGTTAAAATTGTAACAATTCATAAAAATCTGCTATTCGTAGATAATTTTCAAAAATCGTGTGACGCGATAGGCCAGGCTGGGCTATTGGCTTGGATGGCAATGTTACCATATATCACTGTCCCTTATGCTAAATACACAGTGGGTCGACTTATGTGTTTGGATTTCCGGGCACGTTCATTCGGCCTTTTTTACGGTTGTTGGTTTGTTTAGTGGATACATTTAATTTACCTACATACGTTTAATCATTTACATAAATCAAAATATTTATACAGAGCAGCACAACAAATTTTAATTTATAGCTTAATAATTAGGCGACTCTATTTTTGAATCCGATAACTACAGCAATAAGCAAGAATTCCGCAATTTTTATATTATACCTACCTAATATACATATGCATACTTTTGTTTAATTGATCAAAAAAGGTTTCGCTTTAATCCATTCAATATACTATTTTATAATTTATATTTACTAAAATATTGTTTTATTTCTAATACATTCAAGTTCCGTTAATTCAAGATAACATAAGCGAATAGCGAATGTTGTGTGATGCTAAATAAAAGAATCGGAAATAGTCGAATCAGCTATAAGAATAATAAACCATTCTGTGTTTGACTTTATGGTTCCATTTCTATAAATATGACTATTCCGATTGGGTGAATATATTCGCTTGGATAATAGAATTTATTTATTGGCCAATTACGGAAAATTTGGGCAGATAACTGTGATGTATTCGAAAGAAATATTTACAGCTAATAATAATATGGTTCATTTACTGAATTTGCTATTTTTAAACCGTAGTTGGAGTAGCGGAGGATAACAGTTTTTTTAAATTGTTACATCTAACGATTACCCGTCGCAGAATTAAGATACAATAGAAAAACTATTGTTATGTGATATACTCGTTTACGAATATGTGATATATTCGTGCGCGAACTCATCGGAAATATTAAACAACGTTTCAACCGCGACATTTTATGCATTTATCAACCGATGCCATTCTATCCGGACAGATGGTGGAATTCGGCTTTTTTACAGGACCGGACTCATAGATTATCAATCGGACTAATTTGGAATGATCTAAAGTTAAAAAGTATTCCTTTATTTGATTACCTGATAGAAGGATGTTCCACATTGCCTTTCACCATTCTATAATCTTTTTGCCTCAACACTATCAGCTCTGTGTGTTATGTGATCAATAAAATAATCCGTTGGACTACAAAACTGAAGAATGCCATAGAATTTAAAACCTATCATTACGTAATTTTGATAAAAATCACTATATCAAATAGGAGATATATCATATACGAATACTATGACAGGATATTTTTAAAAGTCATGCTTTCAATACTCAAAAACAGTACATTATGGAAATCTCTCCATTCACGTTTTCCTTGTAGATACCCCGTGCCGTCCCTGACGAAGGGCATAACTTAAAATAAAGAGAGCATGGAATTGATAATTTTATCACCGATTCACATTATCTGCGGTCTTGCTCTCTATCACAAACTTTACTACTATACTACTTACAGATAGATACTATACTAGATTTCGTGTTATTATATTCCGTGACGTACTCGTATACTGTATTATGGCGTCTGTGTTTGAAATATGTCATGGTAAGAAGGGAGGAAAGAATTAAGTTCCTTTTTATGTGTTTAATATGAAAAACCCTATTAAAAATCTATCAAGTATTAATAATTATTGAACGTCTTTGGTTAGGACATTGCAGGCTTGAATTGCCCGATTGTCTAATAATAAAAATGATTCCGTGCTTCGGAAGGCACGTTAATCGGCCATTGGTCCCGGCTGCCATCTGGAAGACGTTAACACCGTCAGAGGCCGAGAGGCGGTTCCGAAGAACTCAAGACACCAGGGTGTGCATGGTCGATTGACCGTGACGCCTACACAAAATGATGATGATTAACGTCTTTTATAGCCAAGTAAGAGTGATTCAGATAAAAGTATTTTGCTTCTGTTCTTTCTTTAATCTACGGAAGGGCCCGAGGTTACCGGCCATTGTTTTCACATCGCTCGTCAAAACCATTTGTACTTGACGCGGATGTTGATGATAACCTATTTTTATATTACTACGGCCATTTTTCGCATAACAGTCTGAACGGGTTTATGACGGTTTTTATAGAACGTTTAATAAAAGCGACTTGGCATCTTTAAAACGGGCGCTGAATCAGTTTAAAAATCATTTATTTCTTTCGTTTGCTGTTCTATATAGTTGAAAAACTACATAATTATAGTAAACTGAAGCCAATAAAAATCACTAAAATAAATAAAATTAAAATATTTGTTACTTTTGGGAACTACTTTGATGACTGTACCTTGTGATTATTTTAAGGATTTTTATCACGTGTTTTCATTTATTTTTATAGTCTTCTTAATCAAATCTTTTGTTGTTCAGGTCTGCACAATAGGAGTTATAGCGAATACAATGAACGTCGCTGTTCTCACGAGGAAGGACATGGCGGCCGCGCCCATCAACCGACTGCTGAAGTGGTTGGCGGTAGCTGACGTCTTCGTGATGCTGGAGTACGTGCCATTTGTTATATATAGATATTTGGTAAGTATATACATACATGCGTTTATTTGTTGATTTCTTTAGGTCATAAGGCCTAGAGATTGCCATACGACTTGACGTTACTACTTTAAGTATCTATTATTGAATGAATCAATATTGGAGTATTCTCAATGCTCTGTTCTTTTTTTTCATATTTAAATTTTGAAAAGAATAAATTTATTCTGTTAACATTTCATTTTTTAATGATAATAAAAACTGTAAACATTGTATTTAACCACTTCATAAAGTGTTACACTAACTACATTGAGTAAGACCGCTATTTTCAATAGGCTGGATTTACATGTTGATAACATTTCCTCAAACAACTACGTAGGTGGTAAATAACTCCCTCGTAAACCTATTTATAGCGAACATAAGTAGTCTTCATTTGTATCTTAAGACAAATAATAACAAATATTTTCTATGAAAGACTGTCAAATCACATTTCTTTGATTTTTTCTTACGGTACTTTCACCGCCATTAGCATTTGTCTATCACTATGAACAATTCGGTTCGATCGTTTTGAAAGGACGTGGTAATACTTAATATCTAAGTATACCTAATAACATTTCTGGTACAGAAAATTTTCTCTTATTCATTCCATTTATTTCCCAGCTAGCAACATAACAATGGAAAGAAAGGTAATCTCTCTGTAACTACGGCTATGAATAACTTTATTATTCTTTCAGGTTCTGCCGGGAAAGTGGGATTTCCCCTACTCGTGGGCGTTGTACCTATTGTTTCATATGCATTTTGCACAAATATTGCATACAGCATCGATCTGTTTGACTCTCTCATTGGCTATATGGAGATATATTGCTATAAAGTAAGTTATAAGTTACTTATATTGAATTATACGTTTTTGTTACGAAATTAGGCTGTATAAAAATAAAATTTATAATATTTTTTTATAGCCGAATCACCTTTTAAAGAAGCTAAGACCTAGAAGAATTTGAAAGTAGTCTTGTTTGGGTTGTGTGGTCTGGGTAATAAATGTATATAAACGTCGCTAAAATGCACAATCTAACAAGTTGAGCTGAAGTCTCATGCACAATAACTACATACTGACTGAGGTTTAAACGACTTTGTATGTGTACAATACAGCTCTACCTAGTACATATAAGGAAAACTGATGCCTTTGCGGTCAAAAGAAATTCCTGATAAGCTCCAAATCTTGACGATTAGGTAAAATAAAGAGATAATAAATCTCCTGATATTAGTTATGCTACAAAAGAAAATATAAATTCTTCTCTTGCTACTTGATCAAATAGGAAAAATGTACGTTGTCATAATAGTTCTACTCAAATTAGGGTTTCCTCTCATATAACTTTATTATTAGAAATCATAACTTATTCCCATCACAGCGTTATTGAACCATGAAAGATGAATATTTAAGGCACGAGTAATTTGGTCCTTGAAAAGAAAATGTTGTTGTTATAATTATATTAGACGTACCCGTCTTTATTCTATTTATAACTTTTAGTAAGTGTCTGATGTGTGAGTTTCAGATTTGTTAAATAATAAATAAATAAATAAATAATAATTAATAAATATATAGGGACAAATCACATAGATTGAGTTAGCCCCAAAGTAAGTTCGAGACTTGTGTTATGGGATACTAACTCAACGATACTATATTTTATAACAAATACATATATACATAGATAAACATCCAAGACCTAGGTCAATCAGAAAAAGATCATTTTTCATCTTGACCTGACCGGGGATCGAACCCGGGACCTCCTGAGTAGCGGTCAGGCATGTTAACCATTACGCCACGGAGGTCGTCAAAAAAATATATCGTTCAACATTCGTATCAACAACATCCTATTTTTCTAACAAAAAAAGTTTCCCGTCTTATTATGGAACTTCTAAATTTATTCGTCCCATAAATACTTAAGTACCTCTGCCATGATTTTTAAAATCTTAAGTCGATTTTTGGCTAGCGGTCCCACCGGTCTCATAGTCCTACTAGCTTAAGGTTCTTAATACGGGGGTTAGCAACTAATTTTACCAACTAAATTATAGAGGTATACATGTTATAATTATAATTCGAAAGATGAATATATAATTTCATCAGCCTTGGCCAATATCAGCGTTGCTGGTGGTATTTAAATAACTTTCCAAACTAATATATGATTTTGGTTAAGTATCAAATCTTACAAAATAAAACACTAATATAAAGCCAAAAAGATCAC
The DNA here is from genome assembly GCA_947044815.1 of Apomyelois bistriatella. Classification (NCBI taxonomy): domain Eukaryota; kingdom Metazoa; phylum Arthropoda; class Insecta; order Lepidoptera; family Pyralidae; genus Apomyelois; species Apomyelois bistriatella. The sequence continues at coordinate 6,717,287 of OX345705.1, forward strand.
AACGGTGAATTTTATAGTCTCCATATTAAAACATCGGGATACGTAGGTACCCATTTCCCTTTCATAAAACCCTAATGTAATGGAAAGTTGGCGCTTTTGGCCTTTTTCGACATAAAAAGAACTCACTTTTTTCATTGTGAGCTTGTGAGTAAAAATGGGTTAGAGACTTTATCTTTGTATTAAAGCGTAAAGTAAAACATATTGAATTTTTGACGAACGATACATTGTAAGATTAATTATTTTAAAGTAAACAATATAATACTTATATATGCCTTTTAACACCACTTTTTATTTTACACCCACATTCAAGCTCTCTGCTTTACCCAAAGGTTGACTGTTAGATAATGCTTTTAGCATTAAGTCCGCCTATTGTGCTTTACTTTTTGTATTTTGAACAATAAAGGTTAAATAAAAATATTAATAAATAATATTTTTTGACACCTTCACCACCTATCCTTGTAGTCCTCTCTCTCATCAAAGCCTTATACTTTGTTGAATTGAAGCTGAATCGCTTTAGAGCCACTATCGCAACGCATGCAACACAATACTACATTTTTCCTTTGATGAGGCACTATAAAATCATGGTTCGCGAGTTGATATTTAAATATTAATTAGCCAATTCTATCATGCATGACAGCGTCATGTGGTATCGCAGCCCACAATCATGATGTGGTATGATTTACAGCGTTTTTTTTAATTATTCAATCTGCATTAATTCACCCAGAATTACCTTGATTACTTTATCTGTGGCAACTTGCTACCATATACCGTAAGAAATATGAATTTGATGTGATTTCCTTTTAAAGCCCACTTGGCCTATGTATAACTTGTAATTGTAAGATATAAATATGTAAAGAATAAAAAAATCATTAACACATCGAAATAGTCATGTTTTCATTAGGAAGGTATCTATATTAAAATTATCCTCGTTCTATTTCGGGTGCCAATCTACATTTTATTTAAAACAGGAAGATGGATACTTCATCAAAATAGGAATTTTAAGAAAAGGAAATTACTTTCTCGTTAAATAAAACATTTGATAAAACAAAGGTTTTCAATCAATTGTTTAAATACAATTTCTGTATTGAAGTTTATATTTCTTCATTATTATTACATTTATATTTCTTTTCAGATATTCTGATAGAAGTCACGTTCTGTGCACAGAGAGGCGGTGCAGTATAGCCATACTCACAAGTTTCATATTGCCACCTATATTATGCACTCCTACTTTTATGGTGAGTAAAATTATTCTGCTTTCGAAATACAGTATCAATTGTAGGAAAGTATTGTTCTTTTGTCACTCGAAATAAATTAATAATATGCAAATAACCCATTCGCATAAAGATAAACGATTCTGCGTCGCGGTTGTTTTCCATACAATACAATTAACATCGAATTCATCTTTGTTTATAGGTATTTGATATTCATACGAAAAACGTGACCGATGTCAACGGCAACCCTGACATTGCTTATCACGTCGATTCCGACTACCAGGGTACATTGTATCAAGCTAATTTTTGGGTCCATGCTGTAGTCATTAAATTACTACCCTGTTCTATCCTGACAGTCATCAGTATATGGTTAATACGAGCATTATATAGTGCCAATAGGCATCAGAAGAATTTGAGAAACTACAGCGCATGCCCTGCCGCTGAGAAAATGGTTAAGAGGCAGAACAAGGCAGACAAAAGAACTGACAGAACAACGAAGATGTTACTAGCAGTATTATTGCTATTTCTTGTGACGGAGTTGCCGCAAGGAATACTTGGTTTGATGAGCGGTCTTCTGGGATGGTGTTTCTTTAAAAGATGCTACGATTTGTTTGGGGAGTTAATGGACTTCCTAGCGCTCTTGAATGGAGCGATCAACTTTATATTGTACTGCTCCATGTCAAGGCAATTCAGACAGACGTTCAGGCAGATGTTGCTGCAACAACCGCTGGCCAGGTTCATGCCTCCAACGATGTCACATTCCGACTCGCACAATCAAAACACGTACGTATTATTGTTACAAGTACGTATTTATTCAATTTATAGAATGTATTGTGCTAATATTTATTCTCACTCATTTTTAAAATATGCTTCATATGGATGTACTACTTTCTATTAGCATTTAGTTCTAAGGCGAGGAGATATCAACATGTCTCTTTATATCCAATGTTTTGCTTCACAAAGTTTTCATTACTTCGATGTAACAAGACGAGATTATGTACATCTTTTTGAATCATTGCCTTATTTATGGCTTGGCTTTGTTAGGTGGTATAGATACTTCCACTTTGTATTTCCGATTCAGCGTATTTATATTCATTTGAAATAATCAACTACTATTTTATAGTATTTGAAAGAAAACGATTTTTCATAATTCTTGGAATGTTCCTTTGACCAAGAAGGGCTGGCTAAATTCGTGTATAAACTCCCAGCTAAGTATAGGATTACATTGTCCATACGGTGCATTTAGCTACTCTAACTAAGCCAAGATAACTCGCAATTATAAATAAGCAGCCTTTAAGACTTTAATTACTAACAACACACATTCCCTAAGCATAGTTAGCGCTTCCTCTAACAAGCTATGCCGTACCTTCGTCAAGAAACACGAGAGGTCTTTGATCACGAAGCCTTGAAATTGTTTTCCTTCAGGTGCACGGAAAAAGTTAAAAGATAACTACAGCCCGTCTTCGGTTTAGATGTGAATGTGAGTAATGCTTCTATATTTTTTTAATCCACCTCTATAAAATGGCATTTCAAATAACTAACAAAATACAATCACACGACTGTTTAAAAGAAAACCTTAAATCAAAACTTCATTTATTTCAAACCTCTTGATAACCATGTTAGAAATGTTTACTTAAAACAAATAAATTACATAGATTTATATATTGTCTGCAACTTTTAGTTTGGGATACTGACTCAACGATACTGTATTTAACAATAAATGTATATAAGTACCTATATTTTGGGCATAATAGATAAGCAAGCGAGCCATTTTTTCAATTTGCCCTGAATTAGCCTGTTACAAAAACTAATTAAGCACGCAAACCCATGCATATAGCTGGCGCTTTTTGAAGCAAGTATATATAAGATATTTGTTATTCTCAGCCCAAGTTCCATGTATTAGCGCAACATATAAATAATAGTGCAAGTATAGTAATTAATACTACGAAGGGTGATTTTTGTAATAAATGAACTTAATATTTTGATGTTTAGTTAGGTCAAAATGCCAGTCTGGAGTAGATAATTTTCCATCTATTTTTCTGTTTACCGTGTATTGTGTCTTTGTTATTAATGTGTTTGTGTCCTTAGTCTGACCGGTAATGTCACCTTTTGCATGTTGAACGTATTTGAAATGGACAATATTAATTTTTTGAACCATTTCTTATTCAACAAAAGGTTTTATAATTTATTTCGCCGTTTTATAAAAAATAAATATTTTGCAATAGGTGTACCGAGAATAAAAGCAAAATAATGAGTGCTTGTACGGTGAAATAGCTATATAGAAGCTCTACAGAGGGTACCTTTAAAGAATTTCTTAGTGAAGTAATCAAATTCTTAAATCTTGACTTGCCTCATATGCTTATTTATAGGGAAAGCATGACATTTACTGCATGTATTATGTATACATATAATATAAACCACAAAATAAGTAAATATTTATAAAATTGGGTATGCTAAGTTAAAAAAAAAAAACATTTTTTTTAAATATTTTTAACTGAAAATTTAGACTATTTTAGGAAACTAATTGGATTTTTTTCGCTTATTACTATTAATTTTATATGAATTTTAAAGTTTTATAGTTCATGACGTCATTTTACTAGACGATGTTACCATTATATAGTAAAGTGCCACAGTGTGGTCACAATAAAAGCGAACGTGCCTTTCTTGAAATTTTAATCTTCTTCAGTCCTACTTTAATCAAGTCAAAAACGTCAAGTCAGTAATCTATCCCAGTCAAGTAAGTCTATAGTCAGAGTCAGGTGGCTTAATCTCTTAAAACCATGCAAGGACGAGTGAGTAAGCGAGACAGCGCAATACATGATGTAAGGCGACATCTCCCTTAATCGTTCTTGCATGGTTTTAAGAGATCATACCATCTCTTACGGTAGTAACCCCCTGGATTATTACCGTTTCTTAAAACAATGCAAGATCCAGTGAGTAAGCGAGACAGCGCAATACATCATGTAAAGCGACATCTCGCTTACTCACTGGATAGACAACTGGATAGATGGTAGTAGGCCACCAGGGGGGTTACTATAGTCTCTTAAAACCATGCAAGATTTTAGGGATGGTGGTTTTTAGAGATGGTGGTAACCCCCCAGATCTTTCTATTCCTTACTATTATAATCGGGATCGGTATTTCTGTACTATCATATATAAAAATCATGCAAGTTCCAGTGAGTAAGCGAGACAGCGCAATACATGACGTAAGGCGACATCTCCCTTACTCAATCGTTCTTGCATGGTTTTAAGAGATGGTGGTAAGGGTGGTAAGGCACCAGAAACACGTCTTATCGCGCCAACTACTCCGAAACATCAAATCAAAATCAATCGATTGACTTGACATGACATTGAAAGATCATAGGTTTTTTTTTTATAATTTGTCCGTTTTTACGGTCGTAATTCTAGTCGGAATCCTAAGTGTGGACACGCACACACTTAGGATATGAATTAAAAGCGTAGACTCAGCTTTATTTTCGTAATGACGTCATTTAGGTGTCGAATGAATGTTACAACTTCCACGGCATTTTTGAATATTTTACCGCAATCAATGTACTTTTCTTGTAGGAAATACAAAAATATGGTATGAAATCAAAATATCTCGAAATGGTTTTCGTATTTTAGTGTGTTAAAAAAAATTAGCATACCCAATTACTTCAGCCAAATTTATGAAATATGTTTGTTTAGTACATGAGACTACTTAATTCTAAACAAAATGAACTGATAAATAATAAAATATGCGAATTTATTACAACGTCAATTGCACATTTTACAATAAATATTATTTTACTATTTTGATCTCGCCTGTTACTATTTTTATGAACGAAATTATTATTTTTCTACTTTAGCTTGAAGTGCCTTTGAGTATTCGGTTGCCAGATACTTAATTAGAAACAAAAAAGCTTTTACCAAAATGCTAAACTAGAGTTAAAGATTAATATCACAAAAACCACTTGCTTATTCATCTGAAATTTGCCAGGAAGGTTGTTTGTAGACAAAGAATAACTGAAAATAAGCGTTATGCATGCCCCAGCCCAGTCAACCCCATCATCTACCAAACACCTATTATATTATGATACCCTGTTATCATTCCTCGATGACGTAGGTACCTCAAACATAAAATAAGATTTGGCGTTATTTTTATGACCAACCTGCTTGGTAACCACCCTGTTAGGGAACACTTGTTGTGGAATCCATCACCATTTAGTTGACCAAATCTACAGGGGTTTGAGAAAATTTAGACCTTTTTTCTTCATTACAACAATTCTGTACATTTTCCCAAAGCGTGCTATGAGTTGGTCACATAACATTTGGCTTTGCTTGTTTCTTAGTCATCTTTTACGACATCCACGGGAAAGAGAGAGTACTTAGTCTATTCTGAAGCTAAAGCCCCCAGAAGTGAGAAGGAACTAATTAATTGCCTGATTACTAGACTATTATAAGCAAGGCAATCTTTGATGAGTGTTCAAAACGTAATTGGCTGAGGCTGAGGGTGACAAACTTTCTCTTTCGCGATGAGTTTGACGTAATTTGGAGTTGATACAATAAAAGATGATACTTATGTTAAAATCTTCCCGGTTTGTGGAAAGTAAAGAGCTTAATCTAATTATAAAGTTAAGTTCGTTATTCGTGTACTTTATGGACTGATATTGTCATGTTTTCTAATAATAGATATTAGATATACATTTAGACATTTAAAGATATAATAAAATGTTAAAGGAATGTAATAGGGGGTCTTTCGTTGTTTCGCACCACGAGCGATTCGAACCGCGGTGTGAATCGCCTAAGAGCCGTTTTTGAACGGTTTCTTTCGCACCGCGGTGCGAATCGCCGAATAGCTATTTTTGAATGGGTTCTTTTACACCACGGTTCGAACAAAGTAAGTAGTTTTCTTTTTGAATTGGTGAATTCTGACAAAAATAATGTATTTTAATTACACATATATAGGTAGTACCAGGCACAAAATAACAGGACAACCAAAATAATTCTTAAAATACAAATTGATATCATAAGCCCACTTAGTTTTTTTTGTGAACATCGCCGCCGCCTAAGTTTTAGGTTTAGTTTTAGTTTACAAGTTTTATATTTTTGTTGATTTAGACTGTTACTGATTCAATCTGTGATTATGCCATGTCGAAATTTTATATTTTTTTATTAATATAATAATTACATACTATCTCGCATGTTTTTTTTTATCACTATTCATTTTGCTTCTTATCTGTACAAATAAATAATTCAAATACTTAAATTTTTAATATGAGTCCAAATCAGCCCCACGCAAAGAGTGTTGGATCGTTTCGCCCTGTGGTCCGAATCGACCCATTCCAAAAAATACTTTGGGCCTTTCGCACCGCTCCAACAACTGCGGTGTGAAAGAACCCATTCAAAAACGGCTCTTGAGCGATTCGCACCGCTGGTCGAATCGCTTGTGGTGCGAAACGACGAAAGACCCGTAATAGGGCGAGATAAACTTTTTTTAATTTCGACTGAAATCAATTTAGTAAATAAAGTTTTAAACTTTCAATTGGAGACCTTTGATTAAATTCTCTCCTGGAAAATTATAACTCTACCTTACTTAATGCTCGTGACAAAAATAATTTCTTTTAAATTTTAGCTGTTTAATGTTTTTTGTTTAGTAATCACAATAGATTTAAAAGTGATCATGTATATTAGTTTTGAATAATCGTTATAATTTATTATTATAGTTTATTAATAATCAACTCGTATAACCTTTAAGGCTCCGGTATCGATATCGCTATTGTTGAATATACCTACATACGTGTGGCACATTTTACAAAATAAGTGGAAAAATACTCGCCTCAAATATTTCCAAAGTTGCAATTGGGGAAGTGGGGTCAACGATAAAAGTATTTCCTTTACTATCAAGGGTGGTGATAGAAGCACGATAGGTACAAATAGCTACGGATAATATAAAATGTTCAATCAATCCAAGTGAAAACTATCAGGTGAGCAACTATTAGCACAAAATAACTACTAACGTCTATCAGCTCATGAAATTTTCGACTTAAGAATAGACCACTTCTGGAAGTTCTTATCAGTAAAAAGTTAAAGAAGCTACTATAGTACGGTACGGAGTCGTTGATGCTTGAATCCGATTCGCGCTTGTCCGGTTTTATTTCTTTCATAAAAAGAATTATTGTGATATGATTTATTTTGACAAGGGGAAGTTTGGGTGTTCAAAGACGCGTTTAATTTTTGTAAGAGTACTTTCGCTTTGTTCGCGATCTTACATTTGTAGGCGACCGTTTCGGATCAAGTATTGAAATTGAAACTCACAAAGGTATTCGCGCTTGTTTTTATAGAAATTGATTTTCTAGGAACAAATACATATTTATACTGCGTAAACTTTTGAATATATCCTGCATGTAGGTCGCATCAGTCGTCTCATGGTAATCCATATGGTTACTTTATCCATGGTTTTACCATTAAATTCTAAAATTTTCCGACATGAGTTGACAAATGTAAGTACTTATAAAAAACGTAAACAGTTTTTCGTACGTATGTCCACGAGGCCGTTTTTACTAGAGGCGGTTGGTTGTTAGTTTTGAGAAGAAAATTATTTTGTAACTAATTCACATAATAACCATAACCTAACTATACAAAGTAGCTGAAATTTTTAAAATTAAATCAGCTTAAAATTACTTTACCATGCGTTAGAAGTATATCTTGAATTTACCAAGTGAATGTTGGTAAATGCTCGATTAAAACGAAGATCACGATATTTTGGACTTACAATAACTAGTCGGTAAATCTTAGGTTTTCATAATAAATCTTAGGATTGACCATAGACTGAGCTTTTATACTGAAACATCTGTGGATACTTCTGGCTGTAATATTGTAATATTGGTTAACAAAACAATCATGAGATAAAACTGTTTAAATTATCTAATCCCTACTGGATTCCGTGGATCGCAACTATAGCTTTAGCCAACTCTTTAGTTCATGTAACTAAAGAGTTAAACCTTTTATAATTTTACTTTTATATAATATTTATTTGGTTTGTTGATTGTTTCAGAGCAAAGACATCGGTACCTTGAGGACGAACCAACCGGAGCAATCCTGCGATGTGTGAACATGTCCTTTAGCCGCCTGTGACTGACTATGGGGGCTCCAGTAGACAATCTAATTAATTACAGAATTAACACCGACATGCTGTTATATTTATACAAGAAGTAAACAGAAGATAAAAAGACAACTACTCTATTCAATGGAGATTATTAGCATCGCGTCTTTGGGACTAAGCTAAAGTAGTTTAGGAAAATAATACTATTGCTTTTTCTGTGTTCTACGCGAAATAAATTGTCGCAGCTGTGGAAACTATATTGCAGTTAGTAACCAGTGCGATTTAATGTGGTTGAAGTTTTAGAATTTCAGAATTTATGCTCTCGAATCGATCTGTATTTATTTGTCTAGTTTAAGCTCTTAGATATTTTTCATAGCTACAGACTTAAGGTTACTGTTGTCTATTCCACGAAAAGAAAAACATTTCGAATCTTTTAAGGCTGTTACTTTATTTGATTAAAGTGCAGATGAAATTGTAGATAGTAAGAATAAAATTCAATAGAAACTTAATTTAATTATCTTGTAGATATTGTATTTGAGTTTTTTAGTTTTACATCGATTCACTGTCTACGTATTAAAACTCAGATTTCATAATTAATTATTAAAATAAAATAAAAAATATTATATTATATACTATATATATAATATTTTTTATATATTATACAAGGTTTTCTCATCAATTGCATTTATTGTTAACATATGAACAAATTGCCTTTTTGTTTTGCAGACTGTTATAAAATAGGTAGCAATTATGATTAAATAGATACGATTAATTCGATAAAAAACTTAAGAAGAGAATTCTGATATACTGTAGGTACCCTTTACACAAACATCGTTTCATCTTTGTAACCCTAACGAATTAATATATTTATTTCAAGCTATTTACATTTAATTGAACAAACGTAATTGTAAGTTCTCTTTTATCTTAGCGTATTTTCGGCGTATTTCTTTAGAACTTCGATTTCCGGCTTAACGAATAACTTACCTTTTTACTTTGTAACTTAAGAAATAAAAAATTCAAAAATATATTTCATTTTCAAACTTGAATAAAAACAATCTATTTGGACAAGGACATCGCTCTTGAAAACCTCCATTTATTCTTTGATAGAAACGATAAGTATATGACTGAATTGCAATTGAAGATGGCATATTTTTTTCTATGTGTGTAAATTAACGTAGAACTAACTATAGAAATTATATATCAGAAGAACAGCCTAAAAATATAATAAGTAAATTATGCCCGTGAGGCACGTTGGCAAGAATGCTAGCCGTATTTTGCCGCTGGATAGCAATGCTTATCCGTTGGGCAAAATATCAGCCAGCCTTTGTGTGTCGTATACAAATGAATGAATATAGCGATCAGGGTTAGTTATTTTGGCTCTAACAAGTACGAATCCCTCTCATCCTTTAGTTAAGTTTTCTTTGGGAATCACACCTCAAGCTTTGAGAGGGTTGCGGCTTGTGTCGATTTGGATTCTTATATACCCTTCCGGAGTAGTGTTTATATGTGATCCTGTCAAAATACGTTTTGATTTAAGTCAATATATAATATATATCTTAATCTAATTATTATCTCGCATTTATAAGACATATGACAAAGGTAGGTAACGACGTTTGTCCTACTAAGTTTACCTTTGTTATGTTTATGAAGGATGGGAGTTCTATGTTATGCTGAGGGATTGAATTAAGTTCCTAATGGGTATTGATTAATTCTGTTTGAAAACGGTTTAATGCTTATTGCGTATTTGGTTACAGTATTTCAGAATTCTGTATGTATATAATATACGTATTCACTGTGGTAGATGTTAATGAACTGAGAGTAAACTCATTATCGAATTATGTAAAACGGGTGTAAATAAAAACTATATTATTACAACTAATAAAGTAAGTTTGTACATGATGTGTACTGTCTTTAATTTCCTACGTTAGTATTTGAAAAGCTACGTCACATTATACCTATTAAACTTATGTGAGGAAAAGGCCAACATTTAAAAGGTACCTACTTTTTTAAATATTTATTTATATCGGGTATAGCAAGAAATGACGTCATCTCATGTCGGCGAGGTCAAGCTTAGCTACTGCTCCTACACAGTAGCACGGTGCACCGTGCCTTCCTATTGGCTAGAAATTTAAAATTTCCAAATAAAATAAGTTTTGCAGATTTGTTTTACTTAAACTAAATCTGTAGTTTATCTGTGACTAAAATCCCTTAAAAAATATTACACTTTCTCTCTAACAAATTGATGCATTTGTTAGGTAAAAGAAATAAACATATTTCTTCAATAAATACCTACAATTTTTTTGCATACGTTTTAGTATTCTCATAGTCTTAATGAAAAGTAGTATGTTAAATTTGGGTAAAAGAAACCATTTTAACTTATCTACATTGCAGACGTATACTGGCTTATTAAGAAGGTGATATATAAGTATAACAAGACCATTTAAATACATGTAATAAGCAAACAGTAAACTATAAAATATTAATATAAACAAAAATAATAATACCTAAATAAACATAAAAAATATATAAAGAAACAAAGAGTATGACAAAAACAGAACAGAGAGAAATGACTTATTACGTAAACAAGATTCATCAAGATTGTAAAAATAAACATAACAAATGAACTGCTGACGTCAATAAAAAAGTCGTTTGACGTTAATAAATTTGAGCTTTATAAAAAAGGGACACAAATAAGAAAGGCTGATTAGTACTGCTCGTGCTTTTACTAACTAAAAGATTTTGGTATTCGGAGCATGCTATTTGTAAAGAGACGTTTTTAAATAAATTGGTTCTGCATAAAATCACTACCTAGTATAAAACAAAGTCGCTTTCCCTGTCCCTATATCCCTTTGTATGCTTAAATCTTTAAAACTATGCAATAGATTTTGATGCGGTTTTTTTAATAGATAAAGTGATTTAAGAGAAAGGTTTTTATGCCCATGCGAAGCCGGGGCGGGTCGCCAACATTACAAACTTTGCCAACAGTTGAATGGCAGAAAAATACTAATAGAACAATAAAGTAATAACAAATAAATACTTAATATAATTTTCAGTGTCTATTTAAGGCTTTTTTGCCAACTACATCAAGATTTTTTTGTTCTGTTAAAACTAGAAACAATCCGAGATAAATGTGAAAAATTGGGCAATCATAACAAATAAGGATTTTAAAAATCAACCTTTTTAGCCAACATAAAGATTATCGTTTTTCTCAATTTTACTACTTTAAAACCCATATGTTTTTCTTCGCCAGAATTTTTTCAGATCAGCAAATGCTTTGTGAAAATTTGATCTAACCAGGTTTTCCATAAACACTTCGCTGAAATAAGTAGCATTATTTTTCTTTCTCATTTTCTGACAGATCACTTCAATTTAAGTACGAGAAAAATGCGAATATCAGCTTTATTGGCCCTGACCTGATCTTATGTGGTTGAGAGGAAACCCAGGACATTTAAGTAGATACTCATGATGTAAATGTAATTAAATCTTATATCCATGAGGACATCTTTACCAACAAGGATCATTATTTACCTTTGAATCTTAAGATCGGGTTCGAACCTTGATCAAGTCAAGATGCAAAACCATATGGTTTTCGAACATAAATAAGTTCTCCTAGGGATAGAGGTACGAGTATATTATAAAAGTGAAATATCACTTACTCACTTGAAGTAAACATGAATACTCAAAACTATTTACTTTGAACCTATAATTTTGCAGGTAAAAACTTATATGTAGAAAACGTCAGCTTAGAACTGACTGATTTTACAAAATTATTACGGGGACGAGTGCAGAGCACTGGGCGGCCGCTAGGTAGTTAGTAAAAAAAATTAATGTCACTGATTTTAGGATATTTTAATTGTTTTATATTTTCTTTCCTCCAGTTGGTACGTATTTGGCTTCAAGATAGACTACTCCCCTTCTTCCCGCAAAGGTCATAAAAGTCGAATAAGGAACAGACAGACTTCCATAGTCGGATAGAGCTACAAGAAAATAGCTATATTTTCTTGTACTGTGTTTGTGACTGTGGACTTAACACGAAGCAGCATTACAATACAATACAATAAATATTTATTGCACCATCAAAAATTACAAGTAACAGGGTTGATAAATATAATGATAAGGCTTGTGTTTAATGAAGAGGAGGGATCAATCAGATATTGCGTTTGAAAGGACCCCGGGCTTTGGAGCCGGGCTTTATATGAACCAACTAAACGCCGTTTATCTATCTTCAAATGAATTTGTTTGTAAATGTTGTATAGAGCTTAGAACAACAAATTCTAATACGTAAAATAAGCAGTAAGTAGCAGTAGCTTTTATAAACAGCTTAATAAAACAGGTGTGAGGGGGCGATGGGAAAACCATGTTCAGAATAATTGAATTGGCTGACATAGAGTCCTCTTATATTCTTAGGATCGTATATCCATACTAATATTATAAATGCGAAAGTCTGTCTGTCTGTCACCTCTTCACGGCTAAACTGCTGGACCGATTGTGATGAAATTTGGTAGGGATGTAGTTAACGACCTGAGGTCAAACATAGGCTACTTTTGGGAGCGATATAACCGAGTCCCACGCGGGGCGAAGCCGCGGGGAACAGCTAGTATCTAATATATTTTTGACGTCAATATTAGATATCATGAACCATGCAGTTATTCACAGTCAAAATCAAATTATTTTCTGTAACTGTACCTAATGTTTTCTGTACCTAATTTATTTGTGTCCCTTTTAAGCCATTATAAATGAAAATGTTGTTAGGTACTTACATTTTCTAGTGCTTAATTAGAAACTGCCTACGCACAAATACCTCTCTAAAGCAAAACAAATTATATTTTTTTATTCGTAGATACCTGTGATTAATACCTCGTCCTTAGTGTGTTAATTGGGTTTAAAAAAAATATTTAATCTGGAACATAGTTATAAAAGTAGGTACTTTCATAATACAAGTGGCAAATTCCCGCGTGCGTCACTTTACGCAAATTTTATGGAGCTATATTTTATTAAGCAATTTTTACTCCTATCCCAGTCGCGGTGATAAAACCAGCTTCATTAATATTCATGCAATGAATCATTTCACCAACCTGATGACTGAACATTATGATTACACTGTAAAGAATAATCATGCTATACCTACTACCTATATACCTCTTGCACGAAGCGCCCCCGCCCGTCAGTACTGTCCTTCCTACAAATAGTTGGTAATGTTCATATTTATAAATGTTCTGGGTGGTATCTTACTACACTGAGCAGAAACAAGTCCAATGAGTCAAGTACCGAAGTAGATTTTTTGAAAATCATTACATCCTTTATGACATTTCCATATAATTTTTGTACAACGTACTAACTTACCTACATAAACTTGAGATATAAAAATCCTAATCCTTACTAATATTATAAATGCAAAAGTGGGTTTGTTTGTTTGTTACGATTTCACGCTCTATCTACTGCACCAATCTTTATGAAATTTCGCATACCTTTCATCCCGGGAAAAAACACTGCTTCCGTGTGAAATTCACTCGGGCGAAAGCTAGTACCTAGTTCATATTAAAGTAACTCTCTAAGTCGACGAAAAACGCTGTATGTGTGTGTGTGTTCATCAGGCCACAAATCAATGTTGGGCTAAGCTATGTGTTCTACGTAAGTATGTTACCTAATAAAAAAAAAATTTAATAGTATAAATTTGTATATTTAATTAACTATTTAATAAACTAAAACCCTCACATATAAAAATAAAAACCTTACTTATATATTTTTTAAATATTGTTTTTGTATGTGACAGGTCCCTAAATCCCGTACGTCTCATTGAATTTTCACATTTTCACCTGTATCACGTAAACCTTGCCGAATATTCCCTACGCACGTCTAACAATGTACCCTGGGGTACTTGTACTCCACTTTGAGATACTCGGCTTTAGTGGAATGAAAAGTGGTAGAAAATAATTCTAAACTTTTTCGCGCATATTTGTGAGATAGTAGCAAAGCAAAAAATATAGAATTTTTTTAATTTTTTTTTTCCCATGTAAGATGAAGGTCATTTCGAGTGGATACTCGAGCAAGAGGATTCTTGCTCGCTAGTATAAGGGAATACTACTCACATAAGTGAAGTAACTACCTTTGTTCTCTTTTTACGTCTAAAGTAATAAACCGATCTAAATGAACCTAGGCACTTATAGAGATAGAATTGACGTTAATACTTTAGAATTTATTTGGGCTATGTTTAACGATTTTTTAAATGGCCGATTAAAATATATATTTGAAAAAAAGATACTCGTATGTGTGGGTCGCGCAAAGCTATTGTTATCTATACTAATATTATAAAGCATATTAGAAATTTTAATGAGTTTGAAGTAGGTGCCAATTTTACGAATTTGTTGACTAGCTGCTGGCTCGTTAATTAGCATATTTTATTAAAAGAATCGGCACCGACTTCAGATTTGTTGAGGTTTTTGATGTGAAGCATATTTGGACAACAATGTATAGATTGTTTCATCCCTTTTAGTTCAGGAATTGGAAAAAAAAAGCTGAAGAGTTTGTTTGTTTGAATGGTTATAACGTTGGAATTACTAGTCGAATTTCAAAAATTCTTTGTGCATATTATAGCTTGATTCTTAAGGAAGGTTATAGGCTATATAGTACATAGATACCAAGGGCGAGTGAAACCGCGAGGAACAGCTAGTTTTTTATACGTGTCGTGGGTCAATCGATAGGTAGGTATATTGGCCAGTCACGATGTGGCTGGACGTTTCTTGAAACGCCGACACTTCTTGATTTGGCTGGCCATATTAAGATGTGCCCAATAAAAACTTGGGCAGATCGACGAGAGTAACATTTTGTCGATATTTCCAGCTCAACACTGGGCGGATCGTGAAGTAGTTGCATTTCGCTTGTTTGTTTACTTGCGTGAAAAATGGCGGCTTTTGATGAAGATAATAATGAAAGTGAATCAAAATGTGCATTCAAAGACACTTATAATGCTCGCCTACTCGAACTCTATCATATAGATTCATAAAATAGCCCGGGCATATCACGATCTGGCCAATACAACGATCGGGCGACGACATACATTAAATAGTTAACGTGTGTAGCTAAGAAATATAAAGAGTTTGTCATCAGATGTTTGCCACTAACATACTCCGTTAGTGGCAAACATGTGATGTCAAATTCTTTAAACGGTTTAGCTTACCATATCTGCAAAACTCTAGTGGTAGTTTTCATATTTCTGCTTAGGCATAAACCTGACAGTAAGCAGTAAAGTACTTAAAATACCTACAGTAGTAGTGAGTTACAATTTTCCTCTTATTTAACTAAATTGCAATCAATAGAATACCCCGCTCTAGAAATAAATACCAAGTCACGTAAAGCTGTAAAAATTGTCTTTTTTTAGTTTTAATTTCAGCCGGAATCATATTTTTATTTATTTATTTATTTTATTTCAACTAAAACAAATAAATAAATTGCTAAAACATATGATCAGTAGTTACTAACTTCATTTAGCACTCACGATTTGCAATCACAAACGAAGTCTGCGATAAAAGGGATTTCTAAGAATTGAAAATGGGTTGAGATTAAAATTCTTGTCGACAACAAGTCCCCAGTAGTTAAGCCCCGGATTTGGTTATTTTTAACTTAAAAAGAACTCTAATCAGTTTTGGAAACTTTGTTTGTAATTAAATTGAGATTATAAGATTCTTGAGTATCTAAGCTTCAAGGCAAGTTAAGCCATTAATCTTCTAATGGAGACAAAATATATTTTTTTCTTCTTCTTAATGCCGTCAGCAACTAGTTTGTAGGAATTGTTTCCTTGTTTAAAATGTCAATTTTTTAAAATAATCATTAAATATTTTATTTGCATTGCATAATCCAGTTATATCATCAATTAAATAAACCGTACAGAATCCATACTCGATGACTTGATTATAATAAATAAGTTGAAAAACGCTTTCATTTACAGGATATGTAGGTACTTATTTGTCAGAATTTTAACCGTACGTATAATCACATATTTTATCTGTCCGTGACTTAGTAAAATTGCAGAAGTATTTTCTCCGCTAAGGAGATTAGCGCCAAGAAACTGCTCAGCGGAAATTAAATTTTGCTTTAGATAAACAAAGTGTGCATTATTTCTTAGTACTGTTTATGGTTTCATCGCCTACACAACACCTTCAGGGAGTTATTATAAGTTACAATAAAGGCAGACAGTGGGCGAATGGGTCAGGTAACTATTTCGGTGCCATTGAAACTATTTTGAACATCAAACGGATGACAATATGTAACTATTTTAGAATATTAACTACCTAAGTAGGAGTATTAAGTCAGTAAATAATAAAACACTTTACAAGCCCTTATATATAGGTACTCATTATTTAAATCTATACAAAAAATACTTAACTGAAAGTAAGTACTTCACTAATCAAACGAACCACACACATTTTTATTTTTAAACAATACAGTAGCCGCTTTCCATGAGCTGGGAAGTATGCCTTCTTGGCTTATTGCTATAAAAAATATGAGCATAATATTTGTTAAAAAAGTTGGCACTATTTAGTGGTGTAACACCTACACGAAATGAATGAATGAATAAATTCAGTGGTGTTACCTTACCTACCAGTGCGTTTGCCAAAGGGTTCGTGTTAACGGACAAGCAGGACAAACTAAATTTAAACCCCCCTGTCTAGACTGAATACTAAATTCGGGATTCTCGTAGTAGGTACCTACGACACAGTTACTAATAAAATTTCTGAAAATATATTCAGTTTGTATTTCTAATTGAAACTGCTTCTAAAACAAAGGATAAAAATGGGAGAGGTATTATTATAAATGGTTGTTCTAATAAATTTGTTTCAAGAATGATAATTTGAATCATTAGGTCTAAAAATTATTTGCATCAATTATGGAGGCTATTTATTTATTCAACTACTCGCTACACTTGAAAACAAGTATGGAGGTTGATTCTAAAGTGATGCGAAGCGACGATATTTACTCTAAAAAGTAAAACAAGTTCTGGTGGATAAAAAAAACCTGGAGATAAATTTTGGGGCCGGTAGGTACTTAAATAACGAATGAGGTGGAAGAACTGGTGACTGGTCCTAGATTCATAAATTAACAAGGGGTTTTGAGCGACCTGCACTCTAATAAGTAAACAAATAAATATGTAATGAAATTACTGGGTTTTCTGAGGCGAAGCATTTTAAGCTACGAGTTGGCAGCGCGCTTTTGACACTCAATCACCGTCGTCGCCTATTTGGCTATGGTTACTGCGTGCCCTATTTGCCTATGCCCAGGCTTGACTACCAACTTAATCCTAATCCTAACTTTCTAACTATCCTAATCCTAACTAAATTTTATAAATTCTAAAGTGAGTTTGTTACGCTTTCACGGTCTATCTACTGCACCAATCTTCCTGAAATTTCGCATATACATAGAAAGAAGTATTGAGAAGGACATAGGATACCTTTCATCCTGAGAAATCCCGGGTTCCTGTGGGACATTCAAGGGGGCGAAAGCTAGTTGTACATAAAAAACTTGTCTAGGTTTAGGTGCAGCAGGGCAGGGCTGATCGACATAGAGATCCTTAGTACGGAGGCCAAGATTCACTACGGGTCGCTGCACCATCTTAGTTAATTAGTTTATGAAGGTTAATTAATAAAATACAAAATAATTACATACATTTTAATACGCCCTGATGGTTAGCTAATAATTTGCCTGAATCGTAGTTATATATGTTGTTTAACACTGGTCTTTAATTAATAACTTAAGTATATAGAGACACTCAATGAAACGTGACTCCAACAGCTTCTTTGAGATTACTTGTGTTGGGGCAACTAAAGTCACACTATACAAGTATGAATGTACAGTGAGCCACATAGAAAAGTAAGTATACCTTAAACTTAGACTAATATTTACAGATTATTGTACAAAAAAGAAAAAAAACTAAAATTCTAAAACTGCGTTAATTAATGCGGAGGTTAATTAGTATATACCTTACTACCTTAGGCCTTAGGTGCGTACCTAAGGTACGTACGGTACTATAGGTGAAGTGGTATATTTTTATTAAGCTATGTAATAACCATTGTTCAGTTGTTTCTAGTTTGGTTAGGGCATTGCAGGCTTAAATCACCTGACTGTCTCATAATAAAGACGATTCCGTGCTTTCGAAAAGGCACGTTAGGCTGTTGGTCCCGGCTGCCATCTGATGGTCTTTAAAAATAAACATGCTTATATTTTTTATTATAAAATTTGTTTTCTTCGGACCTTTCATAATTAAATCAACCACATCGAGGCCGAGAGGCTGTTTCGTAAAACTGACATCAGGGTCTGAAGCATCATAATTACATTTAAATATTCATCACAGAGCGTACAAGTATCAAGAAACTCATGACATAGAGTTGAGTAATGTAATGCAATTCGAAGATGTAGTTTGCACTCTACACAATTTGGAAAAAGGCCAAATACTACCTGCAGCAATACATTACATCTTGATACCTAGTTTTTAGTACAAATATATTATAACATAACATTAATAAGTAAGGAAATGACATCTTTAATGTGCACTAAGTAAAATTTTCATTAAAAAGTACCTATATGTGCTAAACTAGAATAACGTAACTTTACTCTTAAAATTCTTAGCAATATAATTTTACAAAATAAGGTATCTTATATCTATATACTAATCTATTAATATTATAAAGACGAATGATTTCATTGTTTGTTTGTTTGTATCGAATAGGCTTCGAAACTACTGGACCGATTTGAATTTATTTTTTCACTGTTGGAAACTATCCTAACCTAACTATCCCCGAGTGACATAGGCTATGTATGTACCACGGGCGAAGCCGGGGTGGACTGTTAGTCCAAATATAAATGTATCCTCAAACATAGTCCTTAATGTTTATATTAAGTTAATATTAGTGGAACAGACCAATATAAATTTTCTAATTTAATGTGTCCTATGTTTGTATTTAAAGTGTACATGAATTAAATAAATAAAAAATAAATGTTTTAAAGACCATTCAATCTGGAGAAAAAATATTTAGAAAATGGACCATGAGTGCTATTTTTAAGATGTTTTTACTCAAAATCGTTAAGTCGACTGACTTTTGTTTGACTTACTGGTTATCCATTATTATATGTGCCAACTCAAAAATTATTTCAAAAATAGCACTTCCTCGTTTCCAAGCTCCTAAGCATAGGGAAGACGCCATCTGAAAGATTTGTAGATTGTATTCCAGAAATTGGGTCGTACGATAATATTTTTGTTTCTTCAAATTACCTTCTTGCCCTACCATCCCATCTGTATAATATAAAAGATATAAAAGTACTCACGTTCCATAAAATTGGTTTTTGTGACTTCAAAACAGCGAAAATTGGAGATAAAATGATTTTCATGGACTTGTGTTGTTTTAGTACAAAGATAAAAAAACATGTTTACAAGTTATATCATGCCGAGTTTATATTCCATGTTTTTATTTCAATTGCTTCCGCGTGTTATATTTTTGTTTGCTTGGCAACTGAACAAACCTTGTTTGGGTTTTCGCTTGAGTGAAGACAGTATATTAAAACTTAGTTCTTTTAACGTAAGATTTCTATCATTTTAAATATTGCTTATCCGGTAAGAAATGGAGAAGTCTAATTCTTAAGCTGGAACCATAGAAGAATTAAGTAATCATTATTGCGTATTGCATTCGTCCTGCGTGGATAATTTCTCTAAATTCTCAGCTAGTTTACAGCGGCAGGCTATAGTGCTGTTACTTCATTACACCTGGAAAATGACGAAGTGGGCGTTCGTTTACCACATGTGAAGAATTAACTAAGGAAATATTAGGTCCATGGCTGAAACGGTTTTTCTCTCTTAAGATAACGTAGGTTTTATACACTTACTTAAAGATAAAGAAATAATGCACACAATGAAGATATATACTCCCATGAGTTTATTTTAAAACAAAAGTTACCTAAAACAGAATTTACGAGATCGAAATCTGAATTCGCACAGGAAAAAAGGTTTATATATAATCATTCAGACAAATACCTACGACATTTCGGGGGCTCTTATTAAGAGGTTGTTATAATCCAGTCCTTTGATAACTAATCCATGTCGCCGAAGATATTTTGAGTTCGTACGTGAGTAACAATAATCATGTTTAATTTTAGACTTGTGGTTTGTGGCAAAATTATGAGATCTTGATATCCAGCTGAAAAAACAACGTTCTTCAATAACAATGACATGAATAATAATTTGCAAAAGAAGGCTTACTAATTTATGAATACTGGGAATTTCGTGTTATCACTGGAATGAACGGTAGGTAAGTATATGTAAATCAACGTAAATAGTAACTGCCTCTGTCGTCCAGTAGTTGAGGCGTCTGTCTGTAGACCTGAAGGTTTTTGGATTCTTTCCCAGTTTGGTTAGAAACGTTGCACGTTTGCACGTTTGCATCACCTGATTATTTGATAAGAAAGATGACTCTGTGCTTTAGGGTAGGTTGAATAAACGATGAAAAAACGACGTCAAAGGAAAGCGCTTGGATGAAGAAGAAAAACAAGAAGGATTTTCTTTTAATTTATATCCTATGAAAATGTTTATCTATTTTATGATTTACATTATAAAGACAATTTAATAATCAGCTTTGTTTTTATTTTACTCTCTTTTACCTTTATATTATTGAGTTAAACGCCGCAAAAATGCTTTGAGACACTTTGAAGTACAAGCTTTTGAAAGTGTAGATAGGGTAGGGTTATCCTAAGTTAATTTTAAGTCTTTCGTCTTTAGTAAATATATTGTCGGCTACAAGTATCATTATATCAACTCTTGTAGTAAGGCTCAAATATTAATAAATGAAATATTATGAAAATGCTTATAGGAATATTAGAAGAGAGAAAAAGAAGAATAATTTCTACGTTCTTAGCTTTTTTTTTCATATTTTACATAAACCAAATTAATTTAAACAAAATAAAATTGTATTTAATTTCTTGATATAACTATTTGTTATGACAGAATTCGGGTCGGTATTCTCCAATAGCGGGATGATAATATTGGAGACCCCAAAATCAAAAGGCAATGGTTTTTATTTAGATCGAAAAATCTATAGTAAGTTCTGAATCTATTATACTCGTAGGCTCAACGAGCGACTAACTAGATGGTAAACTATTCATTCGCTTAAACGTTCAGGTGAGATTATGAGGAAATATTCATAACCAGGAAACTTTGCAACAACAAACAGGTAGATTAAGGAGGCATTAAGGGGATCGTGTTCACTTTGTCCAAATTAACAAGTTTTTTCTAAATGAATATTTTGTTGACGCTGTTTACGTAGAACTTTTTAATAGGATAGCGCCCTTGGCTTTGGTATAATGATATTACCCAAAGATCCTTTTTGTAATATAAACATATGTTTTTTTATTTGAATGTCAAAGTCTTAGTTTATTTCGCAGTGGAATCGGCAGTGGTATGATATGATGATATCAAATCTAAATCATTCCTTTGACATTCATGAACTATAGCTATCGTCTCGTTTCTCGTATGAGATTCATTGGACATTATTGCGCGGATATTGGAATACTCCGCGATTTGATGTAGGATCCTGCGTCATATTTGTTACAGAAAATTTTAATAAGTATATTAACATTATGTTAATTTAATATATTTCGCGTGGGACACACAAAAGGGCATGTTCTGAGGATCTTATATACAGTGATGGGACACGATTGTTTTGATTATGACGTCACAAAAAAATAATATTTAATTAAATTTACATTTTTTATTAAAGTAGCTTATTGTGTCTTATGACATTGCACACAAGATCTACATCGATAACACTTATGCCTCCTTTAATATGACTACACTTACATGTTACACCCTGTATATCTATTGTATATTTTTGAAAGGATGCTGATCCCCGAAAATCCGTAACCGATATTTTTTTAAGAAAATTACAGGAACTAGAACTTTCCTTATAGAATTTAGGAAAACTTATAAACTATTATGTACGCTTTCCTTGGGGATCTTTAAATTTAATTTACTTTTTATTATAGTTATATAGCGGCATATGAAATTCTTATTTATTGTGAAAAACCTATTGTGATTAATGAGTATTCCGCTGACAGAAAGTTGAAAGGGTAGTGGAGATTTTAATAAATAATAAGGTCCCGTTGTCAGTCAGCTTTTACCCTAAAAATATTTTTCTAAATGTTGGCGAAGTTTCTAAGTGTAGTGGTATACTTCACATAGGCATTTTCTCGCACCCATATGAAAAGGAAATGGAATCTAATTCATCTGATCATACATATTCATTAAATTGTAGTCCTTCCCACTTTTATACGAAGCCTTGGTGGGCGAATCTCAATTTGAAGTAAGAAAATCTTTAAACTGAAAGGTTGCACCATCTTCAATTCTATTTATTTATTTAAGTATTTATTGCTGATACCATACATATAAAATACAATACATTTACAAATTCAATGGATTAGTGATTAGCGTCTTCTACAATACTCTATCTGTACCTAATCTAAGAAAAAAGTGTGTTTTTTTTTTCATGTAATGTGTAGATCAAATAGGGGCGCAACTCTGAAAATGCGCTTAACTTTTGGAAATTAGTGTTGGCGGCGATCCGTCAGAAGTTTATATAAATTTAATACCAAATTATATTATAGTTCGCTGTACTTTTAATGAGAGAACGAGTGTAACATCGTTGTTGACATTAGTAATCTCAGCTGAATGAAATGGTCGGACATACTTATCATAATCAAAAGTTTACCACTATAATTTATAACTACGTTGTATTTTATTTTTATTATATTATTTACCAAATTTATGTACACATAAAAATATATAGGATAAAACGTAAAGCGTTGTACCTATTATGAACTCCTTTCTCATTTTAGCAAGAAGTAAGAAAGCGAAAAATGAATAATCATTTTTAGCTTACTTACTTCTTCTCGTCCACTTCGCTCTGGCTTCGGTATTTGTTTGTGAATTCATTTGCGCGACATAAAGACACCACTTTTTGGGTCTACCTTTTTTATCTAGCTGGCAGAAGCATCATTGTAAGACTCTTATTCCCACGTGACCGGACCGGACCATGTTCGGCTCTCGTGCAAATTTTCCATAATGTCTAGAATATGAAAGCAGTTCCTAACGCTGGATCTTTTTACGTAGCCTACAAATTTACAATGAAACGTAATGAAACAATAAATAAAAATATACACGGACATATTACACAGATTGAGCTATCTCCATATAAGTTCAAGACTTGTGTCATGGGATCCTTTATATCATAGATAAACTTTAATCTGAAAATGTTCACTTTAGATTTTGACTTGATCGAAGATTGAACCCAGTGCCTCTGATTTAGCCGATGTGCAAGATTCTATAATAGTAGTTTAGATAGAGCGGGAGTGCAATGAAAGTCAGATCTCTAAAAGCCGTGTGTTCCGCCAAGCTGAATTGGCATGAAACTACGATTTGTCTCTCCCATTTGCATTGGTTCGGCCTTATTAGGGCTCAAGAGTCTTAACTTCTCAGTACAAGCCAACCCCTCATTAAAGAAACGCTGGCTTGACGTTTTGTTTCAGCGTTATTTTCCTCGTTTTTTGAATCGAAATATTATAATATAATATGAATTACTTATATAACAATTTGTTGATGGATATTCTAATTGGTTTGATAGAAAACTATATTGCATTATTTAAATACATTTCAGTAAAGTTGTAGATATATTCTTCAATAACTTCTTTACCTAAAACGTTATTCCAAAATATCATAAATACTTATATACTTAGATTTATTTCATTTTTAAAAAAATAATTGATTTTTTCCCTTTTTTTGAAGGTCCTGCAGTCGTTAGTCTTTTTTGAAAATTGACATTTCGACCATATTTATAGAAGGGTAGTATTTAAACGCAAATCAATAAAAACAATTTTTGTATGCAAAAATAACCTAAATACATATCAAAATTACTGATTGCACAGCAAAATTTGTTTTGCTTCTGTCACCAAGTCTGACACTCGCTCGCTTCGCTCGCTCGCTCACTGTTAAGGTCACTGTATAACCATAACCTAACCTATCTTCTGTCACAAAGTCGTCTTTTGACCGTTAGTTGCTTCTGTCACCAAGTTTTTAATTTAATTTGAAGTAAAATAATTTATTTGATATACAGAAATTGATGGGTGATCATTCATTTGATGTGCAATTAATAATATCCCTTTATAGAAGATATTTTTAAACAAATAAAAATTCCATATTTTTTTACCTTATTTAGAGATAAATATATTTTTATAGGTAGGAACAGGTATAGATAATCTTAAATTTCAGTTAAGTAGTTGGTAAAGATAAATGCTTTCATAAATCAGACTACAAAACTTGTAGAAATTAAGGCGTAGTAAGCGTAAGGCGAACACAGAGCACTGTGTTCCCTTATATATACTAATCAGATAGAATAGACAATAATTGAGGTTGAAATAGCCACAAAAATCTAAAAAGTAATTAAAAATTAATTATTATATCTGTTTATATGTGTAATTGATAAATCTTTCTCTTTATAATTATTTAACGTTAAGTATATTTATTTTTTTAGATTCAACACAGTCCTTTTAAAGCCAGTGAATAACGTATTCTATCTCTATAATCGTTTTTAAGCCTGCCATGTCCTTGCTTAAGAATATTTGCATGCAAGATGAATAAACACAGTAAAGAAATCCTTATACGCATGTTTAAGACTGGAATAAATTCTTCTCAAGTTGAATTAGAAAAGGAAAATGTTTAGGAA
Source organism: Apomyelois bistriatella (assembly GCA_947044815.1). NCBI lineage: Eukaryota > Metazoa > Arthropoda > Insecta > Lepidoptera > Pyralidae > Apomyelois > Apomyelois bistriatella. Next base: position 6,742,336 of record OX345705.1, read on the forward strand.
AGCGATTTAATGCCTGACTGATTCGTGGCCATAGCAACTCCATAAATCTCCCGACGACTAAGTAGATGGCAATAAACTTGCGTAACGCTGCTGGGTGCCAGGCCTTATCTGACGTGTTGGTATCATTGACATGTATTGTACCTCTATACTAGCTGACCGGGTTGTTTAGTTATTAGAACACACCTATAAACTTCTTCTTCTTATAGTGCCGCTTCTTAAAGAAGATTGGCGACCATCATGGCTATTCTAACTTTTGAAGCTGCAAGTGTCAACACAGCTAGTTTATTGGAGAGAATTGTAGTTTTTAATATTTTCCGTTACTCATTATTTGTATATGTTTCTCATTCTTAGAGCTTAAACAAAGTCATACTGCTTGCAAGTGCAAACTAAACAAAACACGCACACAAGTGTGTGCGTGTTTTTTTTAGCTTGTGTTGATTAATTTGGTCTGTGTGTGCGTAGCGATGTGATCGAATATTGCACTGGTGTTAAGGCGCTGTGCATCAGGGGAATACCGTAAAACGTCTATTTTTTCGTCGCGCAGTTAGCTTTATTCATCATGGAATACAAGCATGAAAAAAATATGAAGTATAGTTCAAAGATAAAAATAAATGATTACATCAAAATATTAAAAAAAAAATTAAAACCTAGCTAAATAAAATAGCAAAAAAGCTATATCCAGAAAAGGTTTCGTCGCGAATTACTTGATATCTTCAGCGACAACTACCATTTTTTTTAAGTCTATAAAAAGAATAACATAATGACCCAGAGGGATACCTAAAAAAAATACAATATTTAGTCATAATTATTGAAATATTAAATTAAAACTGAAAAATATCACCCGAAATGGCATTGAACGGAGACTAATGACAGGCCAACCCAGTATCGCCACTTTCAACTTTATTTCATTACGATGCGTACTATAATCGCACTTCACCCCTCTTAAATACCTAAGGGTTGGGGATACAGCGCCTTAATACTTTTTGTGTGTGTTTCCTTACATCGCGCGCAGAAGGTGGCAGACTTTTTCACGTAGAAATAAGTACGCGTGCTGTCTCTGGTTGATTTAATACTCAAGTTCTTATCGTTTGAATCTTCCCCGAACTTACAAAAATATTTCACGATCTAAATTTGTCGAATAGTTCCAGCTATTATCGCGTTTTAGCTAGACAAATAAAGAATTGATTTATATAAAGATGTACAACAAGCCTACGCTATAGGTCATAGGATTTCGGGATATTCTTCCTATCTTGATGTTTCTCTTTCTCATAGAGATAGCAATAAACTTGCGTCACGCTGCAGGTTCACATAACTAACGGTTCACTGAAACAACAACAAAAACAAATATTATGCTTAAAAGTTTTCGGTTGTGGGAGAGATGTTAGCGCGACCACCAAATTGCGGTGCTGGAAGATGGAAATAAAAGTGTATTGAAATTTATTTTATATATTACTAGCAACCCCCCCGGCTTCGCATGGGTGCAATGCTATATAATGCATGTATTACACATATACATCTTCCTTTTGAATCAAAATCTCTCTATCTATTATAAAAACCGCATCAATATCCGTTGCGTAGTATCAAAGATCTAATCTAAGCATACATACATAGGGACAGACAGCGGGAAGCGATTTTGTTTTACACTATGAAGTGATAGTGATGATTAATAGCGTGTTGTGTGAGAAGAGACAAATAACTATTTGACGTTATGTCAAAAAAAATTCACCTTAAACCAATCCCCATGAAATTATAATATATTTTTGCCATTTCTCAATGTACTATACGGCTTGGAATTTCAGAAACAGTCTAGTGAAATTAAACTATGGAGGTCTTTGTTTGCTGTCGTACATTTATAGTGACGTCATTTGTCCTCCGGAAGGTTGATCATCAAGAAATTGGAATCCCGAGAGCCACTTAATTAGGGGCAACACGATAAGGTCTCGAGAAACTTTCGCGTGACCCTGTCTTATTTGCCGAGCAGTTGACCCCAAGGACTCCTGATGGCCATAGATAAGCGTGATGTGATGTCATTGCAATGCGACTTTCTTCTTTCGGCTTGATTGTACTATCTAGACTTCCATATCTATCTTTTATTATATTCTGCGTTAGTGGGTTTTACTAAATATCATCAGTAGACAAAAACTTTTAAACTAAATGATATGACTTGTAATAAAAATATATTTATATAATATTTATTTAACTTTATTGCAAAAATACAATAAGCGGACTTAATGCTAAAAGTATTATCTAAGAGTCAACCTTTGGGTCAAGCATATTGCTCACTTGAGTTTTCAAAACAGTGGTAAAGTATTAATATTAGCTATTAATATTATTATTTAGGTTTTTACCCAAGTAAATTGTAGAGCTTAATATTAATAAGGCAAACCCTCGTCGTTTTTGGTTTGCATAATTTTTAATACTGGATTATATTTTTTTGGTGTTTATAAATAGAAAACAGTCGGAAAATGTTTTATAAATATTTTTTCAGAAATTACAAAAGTAGAAGTAGTACAATTTGAACTACCTACTAACGAAAATCTTTATTTACATTTTGAACTGAGAAAAAGTTATTATTTAACTATGAATTGTTCTTCTTATCTGTACCTATTATTTTAGATAGAGTTTGTAAATTCTACATATGTATTTGCATAGAAATTGTGGTTTACGGTCTCTACCCGACAAAGTAGATTTCCCGAAGGAATTTCGTCGTCAAGATGTGGGTGGAGTATTTCTTAAAAGGAGCTGCATGACTATAATAATGTAAATCGTAACATAAAAATCATAATTTACAGGAAAAAAATATTACAAAGTATATATTCACCCATGTTTATGTAGGACAAAGAACTTATACCATAAGAAAACTAACGTGGAGCTTTTGATGTACAAGCATGCACGTTTCTTTAGAATATTATGAATTTTTTAATATGCAAGTTATTAAAAGAATCTTTTAATATCCCCGTTGACATATTTTTATTGTTTTCAATAAATTATTAAGGCTGTAATTTGAAATGTCATTGTATATCGCCAATTCTAGTATATTACTTTTATTAATTTCATTACTTGGTGCAATAAAGGTTACTATGTAAGTAATGCCAATAAGTGAGATGCGATCAATCTCAACTACGACGGCTTCACCGCCACGCAACGCATCACTTTGCATGATGGATAGCATCCGCAGGCAGCTGTGTTATGGAATAAAGGTTCATTTACACTTGTGTAAGCATGCGATGAGCCCGTTAATAATAGGAAAGAGTCATCAAGGCTAAAGAGCAGATAAAAATACATTAGAACTTGTAGGAATATCAATGGTGCAACTGGAAAGAGCTAAGCAACGCAAAGCAGCACACTTTCCTTTCTCATGATATTGGGCTCATATTACCGAAAGGTTGGGAGGTGAAGGGAGTAGAGTAAATTTCAGGAAGATTAGTTTAGTAGATAGGGCGTGAAGAAAAAAAGACAAATAAACAAACTTACTTTCGCATTTATAATATTAATTGGATTGGATTTATAATATTAGTAGGATTTATTATTTGCAAACTTTTTATTACACCAACAATATATCGTCACCTTCAAAAAATAGACTGGCATGACAGTGTGAGCTAGGAACATAGGAGAGATCCGGTATCAAGGCCAAGATCCACATTTGAGTCGCAGTTACTACGGGCTTATTAGTAGGATGAATCCTACATCGCCTTACTACGATGGTCCGACTACGTTTTACGGAAACCGACAGTTATGTTGGGAACAAGTGTCTAGCCATGCCAACTTCGCCAGTGCCTGGTAGAAGAGGCAAGCCTAAAAAGTTCTGGCTTAACGTAGCATGCGTGCTTGGTCTCACGACTAAGGATGTCGAAGACCGGGTGCAGTGGAGGAGTGAGGACAGGAAAGCGGACTCTCAGTTCCAAAGCAGCCAGCTAAAGAAGTTACCGTTAAAGCGCTAAGATGAGAGAGAGAGAGAGAGTGAGTGGAATGGATCCTATATTCAAGTTTCTGTACGCAACCCTAAAAACATGATATTTGCAAACCAGTTATTAAAGCTTTCCCTTTTTGAATTGCTCATTTATTTTCTCATATTAGACAATAAAAAAAGCCATTTCAAAACACGAGAGCTTTACAGGGCAGCTTTTTGCTTTGTATATGTAACGCAACAATATTTTCATTAGCAAGTGTCAACTGCAGTGCTGTTAATTATAATTAAGCGACGTTAGAGAGTTCATGTGAACAGTTAAGTTATGGTACAGAAGAAATATTTTAAAACAATATAATTTGAAAACTTTTCCCAAAAATATAGACATAAGTAATTCGTTTTATAGGAACTGGAAAGAAAAATACTGAATTGGTATACCTACTTGGAGATGCATTGAATAACTAGGTATAAGTTATTTTGATTTAGAAAAAAAAGTCATTACCGAACCGATTGTGATAAAATTTACATAAGACAATACGAAAGTTCACCTTTTAGCATATAATATGAAATCGCGCGCCACGATATTTACATACGAATTGGCCGTGGAGTTAATGCCACTGGACCAAAACTGTTTAAAACAAAAATATTTAATAAATACATACATATGTTTAAAATATACCTTATGTATTGTTCCAGGGTTAAGCAATCTCCATTCTAAATTTCATCTCCATTCCAAATCGGTTCAGCCGTTTTCCTGTGAAAGAATAACAAACATCCATACATTTTTACAAACTTTCGCATTTCACATATTAGTAGGATAGGATAGAATAATTTTAATAAATGTAATATGTGTAACTAAAATTATTAACTACTGATTATTAATTAATAATTATTTATTACTAATTTTTGTTTAAGGTTGTATTAATTTTATTACCTGAAATAAATGATTATTACTATTATTATTAAAAGTGTCAGTAAGATGAACGAAAGATTTTAGTAGTACACGTTTTCATAAAAGCCAATGAACCCATCGACAGTAAAGGGATTACATATTATAATGTACGCTGATTAATGCACGTCTGCTTCAAACATAATTTTGTAGAGATATAATTGCTCTGGCATACGTGACTCTTATAATTTCAGTTGACAATTTATCAGCATCGTTTCCTTTGAAAACATTTCCCTAATAATCTTGGATTTCGGGACATAAATTATTTAATGATATATCGTTAATATGTATTTGTTATTATCCATATCGTTTACACACATATACAGGATCAATTTTTCAATACCTACTTTAAAGGTATTTAAATTCCTTTCCGAGTATTTGGCTAGATTTATTTATGGTTCTTAGGTTTAACCTTCTCGACCCTTGCCGGTTCTCTTCTGAACTCCCGTCCCGAAACCTTCAAGAAGAGGGAGATTCAGTTTCCCCATTTACGAAGATTGTGTCACCTAGCACTTTTGTGACTATTGTTATGGTGTGTATTGCTGCTTGTTTTTGTGGTATGGTAATGTAATCTGTTGATGTACCCAGCCCCTCCCTATTTAGCTTTATAGTAGCAGTGTAGCAATTCTTGTAGCTCGATGTTAGACCACTTTTTTAAATTAAAATCATTTAAAAAAATTAAATATTAATTTATGCGGCGCTAGGTATAATAAGTACCAATTATATTTATATATAATTTTGATAAATATATTCTTGATTCCTCTTGTTTTTAACTGTATAAGTACCAAATTCTAAATTCTTCTCTTGTGAGACTTCCGAAATATAAAAGAAACCTAAATAATCAGGAAATATTCTTATGCTCATATTCTACTTATTTATAATTAACGATCAACGATTCTCTATACCTTGGGAAATGTATCCATTTCCTGGAAGGTTTCTAAATGAGCTAGTCCAATAAACACCGTTACCAATTTATTGAAGTATAAGAAAATAATACGTTAACCTGTGGGAAATAATTCTCACAAGATTTTCGTAAGTCAATAATGTTTACATTTATTTCCTACTAGCTAACCTGGCGAACTCGCCGTACCGCCTGAACCACTTTTCAGCCACAAATATTTCAAGACCAAAGTTAGCCAAATAGGCTTAGCCATTTCCTAGTTTCAGCCAGACTAACGAACAGCAATTCATTTTTATATAAGTACTTATATATAGAAGATTGCACCTTATTCATACGCAATTACGCAAATTCTATTATATACTTATTTCAAAACAAGACGACAAAAAATATTTCGCTAAAATAAAAATAAAAAACAAACAAAAATGAATCACAATCCATCAATCAATACATTATCGTAGGTATTTAGGGAGAAAACAAATCGCTTGAAGTTACAGATCGATGAAGATGGGGCAATGACATAACTGCTTTCTTCAATTAACTTTTTTTATCTATTATACCCCATGTTATTGTTTAAATAATAATAATATTTACATTAGTATAAAATAATATCAACAAGAAAGAAATCCTTATTAATATTTAATAATAATAATATTTACATTAGTATAAAATAATATCAACAAGAAATAAATCCTTATAAATATTTAAAAAAAAAATTAGTCATTACCAATGAAAAAAATTAATATAAAGAAACAAATTTTCTAACTTGTTTTCCACTGTCCTTCAACATAGCCTGCGTTAAATTCATTATTTATCTTGACAGAATTGTTCTCATTTGATATTAATTATTATAATTTATGGTAATTGTACAAATAGGAACAATACTGCTTTGTAATGACAACAGCTGAAGAAAAAATCAAAAAATAAACAATAGGTATACATATTAGTTTTAAAATCATGATATTTATTTTGGCAATGTTGATGATTTATTGAAACTTTATAGTGAGGAATAATAAAGTTTTAATTTGTACTAATATAGTAAAGCAGAATAGTTTCTTTGTTGGAACCTTAAACTACTAGGGTCAAAATCACAATTTCGAAACGTTTTATTCTTGTCGAACTTCGTTAAAATGCAAATAAAATATAAAAACACACTTTGACCAAGCCCCCTGGTTGGATTACTAAAATTATTTCTGCACTAGCTGTTACCCGCGGCTCCGCCCGCGTGTAGGTCGCTTTCCGCGTAACCTGTGTTACATTTAAATGAAATGACGCAATCGAAGTAACCAGTACATTATTCAAATATAAACAAATATCATGTTTCAGAGTTAAGTTCAAAGAATCTCTTTGTAGACAACATTAGCAGTTCTTCCCTCAGAGGCTAATAAAAATAGATCTTCGGCGCTACTGACCCGCGAGCAAGCCACATACAGTTGTCCATGCGAGAAACATCTTGTTGACTTGTTCTTAGGTTGATGCCAGCTGCTTTTAGGGTTTGACCCTGCGACTTATTTATCGTCATGGCAAAGCATACAGCAACTGGAAACTGGGTGCGTTTAAATTGAAAAGGGTAATTGTTGGGGATGAGTGGTATTCGAGGTATGTACACCGTTTCGCCTGAACCACACCCTGTGAAAATTTCGGCCTGTATTAAGTTGCGCTGCAAAACCGTTACTTTGAGTCGGCTCCCGTTGCATAGTTTAGGCGGAGAAAGATTTCTTAGAAGCATAATGGGAACGCCGAAATAATACGTTAAGGGTAATGTTATGAGCAGGAAGACCACTTGCAGCCAATGAACTCAAAAACTTGATAGGGTAGGTGGTAGCATCATCCTGATGCACAACACTGTTATATGACGTGTAAATCACTTTATCCCCGACAATTTCCGCCAAAACCTTGAGTTTCGGTAAACTTGACGCATGACGCTCGCGGTCAGCGGACAACCGAGACTCTCTGTCCGAAGAAGTTTCTAAAGACCGAGACAATGCATGGCGTTGCCTATCTTCATCGAGTCGCATCTGTTTATCCGCATTCGATTCTTGAGATCTAGCAAACCTTCTGTTTTTAGCTATTCTGGAATGATGCGACAGATTAGATCGTTTCCTCCTAGGCATTATTTAAAATAATTAAAATTCTTTATATAAGGTGAATTTAAATCAACTGCAAATATTTTAAGGGCAGATCCAGACCACTCAACTGAACAACTTTCCTAAATAAACTTATGTCGAAATACGAAAAAAAATTTTTGACCTCCCGTACAAATTGAGAATCAGTTGATTTAGTTTAGTATGGAGAGTGAAAAATAAAATTTCGTATTTCGATATAAGTTTATTTAAAAAAGTTGTTCAGTATAGTGGTCTGTATCTGCCCTTAAAATATTTGCAGTTGATTTGTGTCCACCTTATATGCGACACGATCGTATGTTCCGTCAAACACCAAATTCAATTTTCAATTCAAGCAAGACAAGTAACAATAGCGAACCGAACCGTCCATTTACCAAACCAATCAATAGAAAACCAAAGAACCAAACCAAAAGAACCACAAAAACAAAGACCATCAAATTGTTTAATTTGCTAGGGTTAATTTCAATCTGCTATACCATAATGCGAAAACGTAACCATAGCGAGTTGTAAAGTAAGAGCGCCATCTATTGAGATTTTATGTTACTAAATTTACGATCAAATTCAATGTGTTATTTTATTAAAATTAAAAGGTGTTTTCGTCTTTATTGATATGGATAATATAAAGTAGAAATCCTAGCCTTATCTAAATTAAACGTAAGTAAACGCATTAAAAGTTTTGAAGCAGTGTTTGAAGTAAATTTTCAATCGACCATAACTTCTTTTTCCCTTAATCGATTTTAACGAAACAAAGTTTTGACAACGCTCCTAATTATATGTAATCCAACTGTGAAAACCGCGTTTAAATCCATTGAGTATTTTCAAAGTTATAACGTACCAGACAGACATACATACATACAGACAGACAAAAAATCCAAAAACTGTCTTTTTGGTTTCTGTTACTCTTTTTTAATCGAACACAATCAGTTATTTTGGAAAATATTATATGTATAGACACTCGCATTTTAGTGTCTTATTATATGTATTGATTATGCACCTTATTCAGAGAACAACTAGTAAATAAAATAAATACCTTATCTCATGTGTACATACTGCAACTTCATCTACAATAAAAATTAAATCATTGAAGTTGATTTAATTGAAATAAAGTTTCCGAACAAAATGTCCTCGGTCGGTTACCTCCAAGGAAAGCTTGGGTTGCGCAGAATTGTAAGCAATCTCCATTACGGTCGTCTTCTTTGTATGTGAAGACACGAAAAGCATTCGAGAATGTACTTCATGTATACTTTGTGCTGAGGGAATGCCAAGTATTTGGTTTGTGTTGTTGTAGTCAGTACATGGCTATTCTGAAGAGGTTTAACATACTCTATTCAATAAGGATATCTATCATCTTCTGTATATATAAAAGAAAAGACGTGTTAGTTACACTTTTTTTAACTCAAGAACGGCTGAAATGATTTGGCAAAAAACTGGTGGGCAGGTAGGTTAGAACTAGGAGAAGGACATAGAGTACCTTTGATCCCGGGTAAAAGTTCCCGAGAGAAGTTCACGCGAGCGAAGCTCGCAAGAAAGAAGAGCAAGCAAAAGCTAGTATATCATAAATATTAGACATATGGTCTTCAGCTAAGCCATGTTTACTCTGATAGAGTGGTTGGTAAAGGTAAGAGAGGGATCGTACCGTGGGCATCGTAACAAGTAAAATAATATAGAGTTCCCAATATACTGTAACTTGTACGACTGGTATCGAATTTAACCAAAAAAGCCTTTTTAAGGAGGGCTGACCGAAGCCAGATACGAAATCTGGCTACGAAATGGGACTAAGGGCATCAAGCAGGCTTCCAGTCATAAAGCTAATGCCGTATTAAGATTTATGTGGCTCTTATTCTTATTATTATTCGAATTTATTTATTTGCAGTTACGCGTTACAATTAGACTTTATGAAATATCATGAAGTGTAAAATTAGGTCATCACGTCTAAGCCATTTCTAAAGACATTGATCGGAATACGACGAGAAGTTTATGAAGACAGAATATCTAGAGGTAGCATAAAAAATCAGTTTAAAATTTTAATATTTCAAATAATATAAACCGCACGAGAAATTTGCCTGATAGTATTATCCAGAAACATTAATATCATTCTAATTGCGCGTTGAGGTTACTAGTGTAAATATGGCTTTATGAATATGGTAATCTTTCAGTTTAGTCGTAGATTGCGTTTTCGGTATTAATTTACTTTGTAGTCTAGGTCTCATTTTAATTCAATTTGACATAATGTTTAATATTAACTACATTCAATTTTATAAATTTATATTATCTAGTCATTGCACCTGGGGGGTTACCGCCAACCTTTTTAGTAGGCACGAAACGAGTGAGCTAGCGGGATAGCGCAATACATGATGTAAGCTAGGCGATATCTTTCTTACTTAATCGTTTTTGCATGGTTGGAAGAGATGATAGTGAACCCCTGAAACGTATATTTTGCTCGGTATTAAGTTGCAAGATTGAGTTTTCAATCTGCATATGATGATAGGACACTTGACAACCTTACTGTATTGTGCATCTTGTAATAAATATTCGATTAACTATGATGAGTTATTTCTATTAAGGGCAAGTAATAAAATTGTAATCAAAATGAATCGTTATGCCAATCGTCGAGAATAACAATAGCATAACAAAATTTGAATCTATACAGATTTTCATTTTAATTCGAAATCTCAAATATCAATAAGACTGTGAACGAGACTAACCTTCAACTAGGGTCATTTAATTTATATTAAGAATCATATTAACGCCTAAGAATTCTCAATGAATAAGTTTTCATTAAGTTTGGGGAATATTATTGAGTACAGTTTGACGTATTCTCAATAAGTTGCAAAGCTCCCTGATACAGATTGTCGACAATAAAGGTGACCCACGCCTGCTTAGGTGACACAGGAGTACTACTGGTTTTCGAATCTGTTAATAAATTTTCTTACACGATTAAAGAATCGAAAATCTTTGAGGAAATGTTAGATTTATTTTGAAATCGTATCTCGACCTCATATCTTTATCCCAGCGATTTCACAGTTGCAAATAATTCAGCTTTGAAGTTTTAAAGATTTAAGCATACCAAGGGACATAGGGACAGAGAAAACGACTTTGTTTTATACTATGTAGTGATATAGACAAACATCCAAGACCCAGGCCAATTAGAAAATGTTTACATTAATAAGTTTGCCCTTAAGGTTTGCCCTTTGACTTAATGTTGCCGCTTTGACATGAAAGATTATTTGCTTTTAGTATTTGTATGCAAGAGATAATGGTAGGTATACTTAATGGCTAGCTAGAAAATCTAGCTAGAAAGCATTTATGAAATATACGCTATTATACTTCTAGTCTATCAATAATTTATTAATGCTCTGACATAGCTTAGAGTCGAGTATAATAAAATACGATCAATCATTTAACTACATTCAACTAAATACTCGACTAAATAATATTGTTAGTATTTTATTTAGCAATATTAATAAAGCTTTTAGTAAAATATCAATATGAGTAAATTTTCAAATAATATAAAGCTTCAGGGATAAACAGATTAATAAATACTTTGGTCTCTCTATATAGTTTGACTCACAAAGCGATCAGTCTTGAAATTTAGTGTTTACTGACCCGATATCAAATGAACATGTTTTATTTGTTAAACATCAATAATCGAGGACCCACTGAAGTCACGTATCTGCAGATAAATTTAAATATAGTTCATACTAAGTAGTGTTTTGCCATTTGTCAACCAGGGATCGATATTGAAGAAGAAAAAGCAGAAAAAATAACCCTAGGCTTTAAAGCATCAGCTGAAGATTAAATTGGAAGAATACTAAGATGAATAAGGGAGACCGCCTTATATTATCATCACGTAATAACATCTAGGAATATTACTTACCCAACTGGCACAGCGACTCGACGTGGATCTTGGCCTCAGTTTTTCTATTCTGCACGATGACGATAGTTCACAGCGTCTATCTCACGCAGGTCAACTTGCACAGCATCGCTTCAGCGATATCTGCGGCGGCCGACACTAGGTATTTTAGGTTACTATAATAATCCTATGTTTAATTGTCATTTACACTGTTTTTGCAACAAATAGTAGGCGATAGAAAAGGTGATAACATTCTTATCACGGCCAGGTTAGCACCCCTGTCACGGACCAATTTACATTTTCTTCAATTTAGTGTACATCGCTTGGAATTCTTTATTGATCTTTAAAAAGCTTGAAATCTGTTTAGCGACGTTTTAATTAAAAATGTAATAGAACTGAACTCAATTTTTAGGATCAAACCACACGGCATGGTCTGTGTGACTAACTACAAACAAAAGGACGAGCGAATATGTATTTTTTGTAACCTGAAAGCGGCGTACTATATTGATTAATGACTTTTGTAAAGTTTGAGAGTCACTTTTGGGAGGTAAATAGTCGTTTGTATAAAAAAGTAATATATTAATTACAGCTTCTTTATGAAATAATAAAAAAATCTTAACATGATATACTATGTCATTGGACGAGTGTTTACTCGTGGACGTTTCATCAACAAAATGATATAGAGCTCCGCACCATATTAGAATGCTGGCTCCCCTTTTTAGAATACCTCGCAATATCAGCATTACCACTATCGATAGCCAGCCTTCTGGGTAACGTACATCCGGACAAAGATTTGCCTTAGAATTTGGACCAGAGTTTAGAAAAAAAATAGATAGTCTTTAGTTGTTTTAATGCTTTATATTTCGGTAAATATTTCATGTTTTACTAGCATTTTCCCGTAAAATTCATAATGTGAGAAATGAAGAACCGCTCGACCGATTTTGTGCAAACTTCACATAAACCATCTACTAAATAGTCGGAACAAAGCCTATTTAAGCGATTTAAGCATACAAAGGGACATAGGGACAGAGAAAGCGACTTTGTTTTATACTATGTAGTGATAGTGATTGATAATAGCACCTTATTATTCATTAAGTCAAACGTTACAAACGTACGGTTGAAATTTAATATTGTCTCAATTTAGCAAGAGACTTCAGGCACGCTCTACTGGGTTCGCTGATGGTAATCGTCTGGACGGCTGCCAGCCCCCTGTCACCTGAACGCGGAACCTTCTGTGTATAAACATAATTTATTATGGGGTATTTTACCTATTCTCTTGCTATTTTCAGAATTTGTTGGGAACAATAATTACTATCTTTAGCTAGTTATATAAATAACTTACCCCCGTATAAAGAAACCTATGTTAAGACCATTTTAGCTAAAACGTGTTTTATCTCATTCTTTCACTTGAAATGTCGGTAAGAGAGAAAAAGTTAAAACATTTTTTAGATGAAATGCGCTTAAGCAAAATTTTTTAATACTTATAAATGTGTAGATTATTTAAAATAATTGTTGGAATTCGCTAAAGGTTCTTATAAATCTTTTAGGAAAAAATTTCATCTCTATCTGACCGCCATAAAAAAAATTATTACCCTTCCTTTTGGCTTCGCCGTAGTCGGGTAAAAAAACCAAGCAACTCGCACTAGCTATCAAGCAGCAAGGAACGTAATAATATCATTTTTGTACAGCAATACGAGACGTTAGGGGACATGACAGAAGCTATATTATGGAATTCCTCTTTTATAAGCGTTCTCGGATTTTTTTCACATTTATATGTTCCTGGTAAAATCTTATTTTTATAACAACTTTCTGATTTATAAACAACATTGTAAAGAAAAGCAGAATTTGGTGTGAATTTCATCTAATTAACCTATCCTAATGTACCCAGAGCATTCAAAAGGCCGGTCTTGAAAATAGCAAATAGCGATCAGTTGTTTCGACACATCAGTATGAGAGCGAACTTTGTATTAATTTATAACTATCTCTCTCACACTTTTAAGCAAAAAGCATTGTTGCAATCGGCAGTTTAGTAGTAAATATACCTACGAAAGAATTAATTACCCACATATATAAAAACAAGTCTTCCTCTGTATTCCTTCCCGAACACTGCATTTTCAAAAAACTATTTATCTCCGAGTGGCTTACATGAATTCAGGGGCGCGTCGACAAACAGTGTAATAACTTGCAACACAGCCTCGCCTCGTTTGAGCTAGGCATCGGCCGTACTACGAACCGGCAATAAATGACTAAATGGCGTATTTATTCGCCGAAACTTATGGACCATGATAAACAGTTTTATGGCCGAACCAATACTGAGAATCAACTGGGCTTTGGGCGTCGGTAATTATAGGCGAGACTGTTTAATGACATTAATTGAAGGATGGTGGCCGTCTATTTTTGGTTTTCACGGCTAATTTTATATCCTTATGAGTAGGTGTAGGTAAAATAAAAAGAAACCTTACTTCTTGTTCTTCGTAGCCATTCGATTTGAGCAATTCATTGTTGAGTCTTTATACAGGTCTAAAGAATCTTCCTAACTTCTTACAATTCCTAGGGTCCTTATTCCGAGAACCACGTTGAAAGTTTTGGGTTCATTTGTTAAACTCATAGTTCACTCACACTCCACAGAATTTCTCATTTAAATAACACTCGGGGAAAAGTGCTTAAAGCTCTCAAGGTCTAGATATGCTAATCCAAAAAAGGTCAGTTTACTAATGTAATTTTAGTTGGTTGGTAAAATCATGGTATGGATGGTATTTTCCCTAGGAGCTAAGTATACCTATAGTATTAAAAAAATCACTTACATTACAATACTAGCAAAGCTTCTAGAGAAAGCTGAGATAAAATCACTACTCAACTTCAAGAATGAGTTTCTCTTCAGTCTTGTTGACATAAAACTACTACTAAAATGTTTTGACACGAAGTGAAGACGTAGTTTGTATTGATTCTATGGCGTAGAGCTGGTATTGTTACGATATAAAAATCGGGAAAGTGCGACTAAATGCGACTGAATTCTCTTAAAACAACAAAAACATATTTATGATCGTTCTATCTCATTTTAACTCATTTCCTACTGTTGCTTCCTCAGTTTTTTGCTTTCATGCCAAGTGTCCGTTTTAATTTAAAAAAAAATGATTAAGTATGATTATATTAGAATGGGCCTTCGCTGCGTTAAGCGGGCGCCCGCTTAACGCAGCGCTGCCAGTACAATTTCGATCGCGTAGGTGTAGTCGATAATTATGGATTATTTATTGATATATTACTTAGCCAAAAGACGACGACGTGAACAAAAGCGTCAGCCAATCAACCCATATGTCACGTCTCAATTGTTGTGTGGAGAATTTGAAAAAAGACTGTACAAGCACGGCGTGTGCGACACGGATTACGTAGCAGCGCTCAATGATTTTGTAGAAACAGCTCTGCGCGCGTGCTCCGTCGCCCGCGGCGCATGCCGCGGCTTTCCGCCTCACGCAGCGCTACTCTATGAGATTATATGAAACAAACACGCGGAGCGGACACCCGCGACGGGCGCCCGCTTAACGTAGCGAAGGCCCTATAAAAGCAGTAACTTTTGTATGAAAAAATATGTATGTTGAATAATAAATAAATATAATATATATGTATACAGACAAATCACATACATTGAGTTAGCACCGAAGTAAGTTCTAGACCGTAAAAGTCGACTGAGGGAATTGGCGAATGGGGAAATCATGATGAAGGTAGGCGATGCGGCTAGCAACCCATCACTATTGATTTCCTGCTTCAACTATCATCATGCTAAACGTGGTCTAAGGTCTTATGGCCCTAGGCTCTGTCTATCCCGTATGGGATAAAGACGTGATTATATGTATGTATGTATGTAACTCAACGATACAAATAACAATTTATTATGTAGGTAGATAAACATCCAAAACCCAGGCCAATCAGAAAAAGATCATTTTTCATCTTGACCTGACCGGGAACATACCCGGGGCCTCCTAAGTATCGAACAGGCATACGGGCCCACCTGATGGTAAGTGGTCGCCGAAGCCCATGGACTGCAACACTAACACTTGGAGTGTCACGTGTGCATTGCCGACCATTGAGGAATCTTTTCACGCCCTTTTTATAATACCCCCCCCCCCCCGTTGTAGAGTCTAGGGAAAACCATGGCAGGTTCATTCCACACCCTTAGCATACGTGGGCGAAAATTCCTCTAAAAACGCCATGCCAATTACGCCACGAAGGTCATCAAATATATGAATGGGGCTATCCGTGTCCAATGCTGGGAAAAACCTCCATCTCATTTTTCCAAGTCAGATGGTCAGATATGACCTAAGTGACTAAGTTTGTAGTAACACGACCATGATGATCAGACCATGGTGTTAAACCGATCGGAGGACTAAAGGCAGGAAAGCGGATCCTGGGCTACGAAGCAACCTGTTGAGGATGCAACAAGGGAAACGTTAAGAAGAGAGCTCTCTCTCTCTCTCTCTCTCTTGTCCCAGAGAGAGGGATGACTATGTAAAGGAGTAAAATTTTCTGTTTAAACTTATATTATTATGATGTTGCATAAAACAATCAAATAAGCAAGATTTTAATGGTCTTTAGTTTCCATAAGTAATTTATATTATTAGGATAGTTTGTTTAAAATTTACGAAACAAGTGAAGAAAAATTACAACAATTTGAGCATCGTATTTATCAATCTGCTTTACCACTTACCATTATTGAATAGGTATACTTACTAGGGATAAAAGGATTAATTTGTTTCAACTTGTAACAAAAGTTAGGTGTTTCAAACATTTCTAATTTGTTCATTCATTTCATTTAAAGGTCAATGCACTAGATAAAAGACTCATTCTATAAATAAAAGTTTAAGGCTTAGCCACAAAAGGATGCCAATTTAAGTTATTTTCGTCGGATGTAATAAGTAATTAAAATCTATTTTGGCTGTTCGCATAATTTTTACGAAAATCCAACCAGAAAGGATGTCCGGGAAAGCTATTTAATTTGGTCAATGAACTTAAGATAATATTAGTAATTAGGCAACTGCTCTGGACATGGATCTCCTGTACAATTTTTTAAACTGATACTTAAGTCTATGTATAGTATAGTTATTTCACTGTGAAGAGCGGCCTGCATTCAGCATTTTCCTACGATCTTATCTAAAGGTGCAGTTTTTTTTTTCGGTTGGTTTTAAGACTTTGTACTTTGAGCAACACGGCTTCCTTTCGGTACGTAATCTGTGTTGCTCGAAGAATAAATATGACGATAAGTTAACCTAGACTTTATGTAACCATTCCATGTTCAATTGCAGATTTATCTCTGAGAACTTCTCTCTCCCTCTCTGATGATACCGTTGTCCAGGTTGAATCCTAAGTATTGCTTCACATATTTAGATGTTTGGCTTATCTCAATAGATTTTAGGATATTTACTAAGAGTAAAAACAATGTATAGGACGTGGTGTTTATCACCACACTACTTCAGCGGAGATTGTGCAGGTGCAATAATAGCCATTTTAATTTATTAAGTATGCTAACATATTTTCTTAAGTATTTTACTAAAAAATATCAGCTGTTCTGAATATCTAGATGTATTTAATCTGTGTGCCTTTAAATAACCCAAAAAGACCCAAAACTAATGCAAGCAATTTCGAAAATACAATACACTTTTTACCTAATTCTGCCAAAAAGTGTATTATATATTAAAAATAAAAGAACCATCCAATTACATATCCAAATTTATATTTATATAAAAAGATATGTACAACAATAAAAGTGCTTGGCAATTTTTATTGTAATTTGACATCTTCGCTGTTTATCGATGAATTCATATTAATTCTTACTATACATATAATACTACTTGTACAAGAGAAACATTAATACGGGAAGAATGAGTCCAAAAATTAAGGTAAGTAGAGTAATACTCTAAGAAGATAAAAAGTTGAGAGTAACAATTCTTACGATAGGTAAGTACTAAGTGAAATACTAACTCTTACATGTATTAAACACAGTCTGTGATTTTTTATTTACTAAAGTAAGTATATAATAAAAGTAGTTTATTGAATTTTATGACAATTTTAGGCAGGTACATATTTAATACTAACATATTCTTCTAAAGGAATATTTCTTATCAAAATGAGAGGCAAGCACTATATTAAAGATATCTCAATCAGCTTATTTTATTCATATTTATTAGTTAAGCATTTTTTATACTTACATAAAATGGTTTGAGTGTGACAGTTATTTGAATTATTCGTGGTTTCAGGGGTTTCAGGCAACTATTAAATCTTACGAAAAACATATTTTTCAGTGTATCATAAACATTAAGATATTTGAATAAGATTTTACTATTAAACATCACTCATAGACAAAATCGATGAAAGTTCCAAATTAAATAGAGATATAATATGAAATTAATTATATATTACTTCTTGTAATAATAAGTGTTTTTATATTGGCAAGTATAATTTATCATCTCATAAGAAAAATAAACCTAGACATACTCTTATAAACTATAAAAAAATATATTAAGTACCTATGTATTTTTTTTGTATTAAACTATATGTATAATATAAAAAATATTATATTCTTACATAATTATTGTGTATATTTGCACCCTTTGTACAAGAGTTTTTTTAATTACCACTTTACTTTTTTAATTGAAAATGCTGAGGATAAACTTAAAATAAAAACACATATATCTTAATTTTTCAAAACACAGACATTCATTCTAGATAATTTCATTAATAACAGAGTTCAATACTTTTCTAATAACAAAGTTTTCGTTGTCGACTATATCTTCCTTTTCCCGCCTGATGGCTGTTTAGTGGTTTATTCCAGAAACAGCATACTAAATGATACCTAATTAATTGAAATATTAACTGAAGCTCTACCATAAACGCTTTTTTTTTGCAAACGCAAGCGATGGCAATTGCTTTCCTATTTTACTTAGTTTCGTTACGATCCTCCAGCCTGCTTTAGTGCTTTACATATTTTTGTACAGAACTGATACAAAATAGGTAGAAATTGCAAAGGTAAAAACTGTTGATAGAGACAAAGAAGCCCGAGTGCAACGTGAAAAGCCAGAAACGCAAATATATTCAAATACCTATTTACACCGATGGAAATTTATAAACTTAACTACATAACTTAGATAATACATTTTCGGTTTCCTTAGAGCTATAAGAGCTTTTATTTCTATTAACATTAATTAACAATATTTAACATTAGTGGAGACCGTGGTGATGGCCAATCGCTGGACATTGTAAATATAAAAATATAACAATTTTATGCTTTTAAAATTATTCTTAATAAGGAATTTTTGTTGACTTGCAAAACTTAACACCCTTTAGGCAATATTACCTTTTATTTGAAATATTAGCGACCCGCCCCGGCTTCGCATGGGCATAAAAACCTTCCTCATGAATCACTCTATCTATTAAAAAACCGCATCAAAGTCCGTTGAGTAGTTTTAAAGATTTAAGCATACAAAGGGAAATAGGGACAGAGAAAGCAACTTTGTTTTATACTATGTAGTGATAGTGATGTTGTTTCAATGTCTAATGTAACCCGGAATCATGTAATGTACACGCGGTGTCGAGGCATCATTTCTTATCGGCTGACATGTTTAGCCTAATCGTTTCAACTTCTAATTTAGATTTTGCAAGATGGTTCGACATGATTGACTTGGCTTATTATTTATATAGGATCTAACTAACCAAGTCTAGAGATAGTTAAAACATAGAAAATCTACCTTTTAAAACAACTCTTTTCATGAAAACATAAATTATAAGAATTTAAAATGGATAAAATAATATCTTGCATCCCAAAGTTGATCATTCAACTTTGGGATGCAAGATATTATTTTATCCATTTTAATACATCTATACCACAAAACTAGGAAATATACATTCATACCATTCATGCAAAAATAATTTAATTTTATAATAATTACGCCTTTAATATTTGAGTCAATACTGGATAATTAAAAATATAACGTCAATTATATATTTTAATTGTGTCAATGTTTAAAACTTCAAAATTCAAAACAAAACTCTAAATATTGAAATACCTACATAACAGTACAAATTACAACAATTTTTGTTTAAATAATAATTTTGTATTCTTCTTCTTCTATCGAGTTGCGTTCCTCAAAGCTGGAAGTCGTGTCCATAATCCAAATTGACAGTTAGCATCCTCCAGGCATATCTATTCTGGACCCGGTGTATGACCTCTTGGGTGTTGCATTTCAATGCTGCAAGGAGAGTGTAGGTCCAGCGCGTTGGTGGTTTGCCCCTAGATCGTGTTCCCGCCATACGGCCAACCATTATAAGATCTTCCAGACTGTTCGGTTCACGTCGCCCACGTGTTCTGATCTAAAATACACCTTTTCAAATTCTCAACTTATTGAAATAAAATTCATAAAATTATTTAGTACCCGTACGTAGTAATACTCGTACTTAAGAAGCATCTGTATTTAAATTTGCGGCTGACTAAAATATCGACATGACGGAGAAACCTGAGACCGATGTTAAAAGCATCAACTAATAAGCGTGAAAAAATGTTGTGTTGAATTGTATCTTTTTTTGTATACAAGACCTTATTTTACCTTTTGTCAAATTACGTACGTTTTTGCTTGTCTAATGTACCCTGAATTGGTTACTCTTTGACTATAGGACATTACATCATCGCTCCACTTATTTTATTTATAAAAAGCTAAACATCATCATACTTATAGAAATGTTAAAATAAAATGAAAAATACAGATAAGTAAAGCATATTGTATAAGAAAATGGATCAAAAAATTATACTTAATAATGAAAAAATTGTTAACTTTTAACTTAGCACAGAATTCTGACAAGTATAAGTTTCTACCATTTAGAAAGATAAACTATTTATTTACAATATAAATCTCCGTAATTTTTATGTTTTCGCTTTGTACCCCATTTTTAGGGATTTTATTTCATGTATCAGTTAGAGAGCATTTAGTTTAAAATAATAATCTTGTTAAATATTTACTATTGACACAATAGCACAGAATTAAACAATACTTAAAACATTTGCTGTGTGTACTATTTATCTTATTTCATAGTATTTTAATATTTACAGGAACTGTTGCAGTACACTCGCGCGTTTCTCTTGTACGATCCTTCCTCACGGAACCGAAGTCTTTGCCCTGAAAAATGAATAAAAAAACAAGTTAATAAGGATACTAGAGATCTGATACTAAACTAGCTTTACACTCTTTTATGTAAAAAATATTATTTCAGCTCATAATAAAATTGAGTCTATCAAAATTAGCTACTGTCTAAAAATGAATTACATCAAACCAACCGACGTTAATCTAAGTCATTAATAGATCCTAGAAATCCTGTTGATGAATAACTAAAAAGTCTTGATGAATTTAAAATTTCTTCATTTTGTTATACCGATTTTTCGAAGAGAAGGGTATGTGAGTAGAGAATGTAAAAGGAAATTAATGGTCACGAAATGGCAATCGGAATTTAATTTCCTTCGACTTTGAAGCCGTATTTTTTGCGAGATAACATACGGAGATATTTTAGAACTGACAAACAGTTTGATGCAAACCGTATTTAACTAATACTAAATTGGTGTTTACATTGTACTTACGTGTTCTGTCCATCGGAATGTGAAGCGGTTGGCGGAGGCCACTTGTGCAGATGGGACCTCCACATCATCTGTCCGAAAGTCATCCTAAACTGTCTGGACATTGAGCAGTACAGGACGAAGTTGATAGCTCCATTGAGAAGAGCAAGAGCATCCATCAACTCTCCAAATAAATCGTAGCATCGTTTGAAAAAACATCGGCCTAATAATCCACTCATTAAACCAAGTATGCCTTGGGGCAGCTCTGTCACGAGAAAGAGGAGTAGGACTGCTACCAACATCTTCGTCGTTCTATTCGTTCTTCTATCTGCTTTGCACTGCTTTTTAACTGCTTTGTTACTAGTTGGGCACGCGTTGTATACGCGCACTTTTTTCTGGTGCTGATTCGCGCTGTATACTTCTTTTATCAACCATAGACTTATGATCGTCAAGATGCAGCATGGTAAGAGCTTTATGACAACTGCGTGAACCCAGAAATTGATGTGGTACAGTTGGCCTTCAGGATCAGAGTCCACGTAGTACAATATCATGGGCCCTGTGGGCTCCAGTACCACGGTAGTGTGAATGTCGAACACCTGTTTTGAATAAAAAAAACATTGTAAGTTTTTGTGACTTTTGTGAGATCTTGCCTATGAAATTAAATCACCATGATTTAATTTCATAGGCAAGATCCACTTTGGGTAACTGGCCCAGCGGAATAGTGTGACAAGTAGTCAATCAAAGTTCAAATTATTTTTACTGGGCCAGATTTTCCTCTGTGCTTTTCGACTTAAGAATAGAAGATTACCCTCCTCCTTTTTATGATTATCGTAAAAAGCCACTAAAAGCTCAGTGTATTGGTCCAAATTTATATTTTAACCTCCTCTGATTGGAAACGGATTTCATCAACAATAGCATAACGGGAATAATTGATACCCTTGAAGACATGAAGAAATGAAGGCTCGCCACCAAGAAAACGCTTAGATTAGAGAGTTTAAAAGTTTCATTTCAACATCATTCTAAAAAATCTAGAAAAGCAGTTAAGAGTTGGGCTCGTCGACTTACATTTAGGTGCCTAACAAAAAAATAATAACTCAAAATACATATCTACGTTTATTTAGTTTAGAAATTACAAACACTAAACTAAATTAATATGATTTTGAATGTTGATTTGGGTATAATTGATAATAGAACGCGTAGGTAGCCAAAGATTATTTAAATTCCCTTCATTTAACATTTATCTAATACGAAATTTAAATACTTATGTTATTTTCCCGAATGTGAACAATAAAGATAATTTATATCTAATGACCTATTAATAATGTATTAAGTGTGTAATTTAAGTGTATAAACGCGAAAATTGTTGCTTTATCAATTATTTTTAATGATAAATTACAATTTTCCTGTGAATATGCTATGCTCTTTGATTATTTGCTATACTATAAGGTAAGAACGAGTATTTATCCTATGGGCCAATAATAACATAAAACATATTTTGTAACCGGAAATAAACGATTTATATATTTGAAACTTATGTCAGCAAGAGGATTTTTTTATAAATGAAAAACAAACAAACTTGCCACCTAGGGCTTAAGTGATGGATATAGAAGCTCTGAATGACGCGGCGGCCATGCGGTCGAAACATGTTCCTCTTTTTTTTAAATACTCGTAACTATAATATTAGGACTTTGTATGTAAAATGTTAGACGACAGACTTAATTTAACGGATTAAGGATAGTCATTATGACGTAGGTATATATGGCAAATTAATATTTTACGTTTAAATGGGTATGACGAATTTACCTTATAGTAAACACATGGTTGCCACAGAACAGGATAATGTATGTGATAGCTATACAATATACAACAACTTCTACAATGATAGCCTAACAAATCTATGTTTATATTATTGTACTTAATGCTATTGTCGTGTTTAAGTAACTGAAGTAGTACTATTAGAGGGGAAGGAAGCATAATGTTTGGGACTAACTAAGAAATTTATTAGTGGGACAAAACTCAGTGGGACAAACGAAGAATGAATCCACAAACGGGACGTGCGGGGGACAGCGCACGTTAAAATTTGTATGAAAATCGCCTACTGCGCATTCAAGGTAATTTCAGTTTATTGCCAATTTATATGCCTTGAACTATACTGTAGGTAACTTAATGTGAAAAATATGAAACATGGCGATACTGGGTATTGTTTTAATTTAAAACATGATGTATTTACAGAAGGTTAATTTTTTATTATTGGGTAGATACAAATAGGCAAGTCAAAGATATATGTCATCGAGATATGGATAACTAATATTTTTTATCTCTTCTAGGTCTTCTAAGTACATAACCCAATAATGCGCAATCGCAATAAAATAAAATCATCCTCGAAACGTTGTGTAAAATATGAATTTTTATTTAGCTATATTGTGTGTTTCCAAGCTTGAAATGTTACGCATAAATCAACCATTTTATGTGAAAAACGCGCGGCGTGTATTGAAACGTATTTTAACGTGTTTTTCAATCGGTGTTCCAATATTTATGGCGGTGTAATTACTACGAGCAGGTTGGCAGTACGGATACTGTTTCTAGGTCAGAAGGTTTAGGCTTTTGGCTATCATCTATATCTTTATATACGTAAAACAAAGTCGGGTTATTTAAATCACTTTTAACTCCTCATATCGAAAGATCTGGAGAAATTTACTTTACCAGGCCCAGGCCCACACGGGGCTGTAGTGCCTTGATGATGATGATGATGATAACTCATGATAGGCTGAACACAAACGGCTGATCTTTTAAGCATAAGGGAAGGGTATGATCAAGAATAATGTTCACTAAATCGTGCTTACCATAAAAGTAGGTATGCAGAGTATTGGAGGAAGTATGAAACTGCATAGTATAGCTGTACTGCATCGCCTCTCCGTGCAGAGTATGTGGTTCCTGTCCGAATATCTGGAAATAATTGATGTTAGTTAATAATTTTAGAAAAATAAATCAATCATCACAATTTTATTTATATACATTTCGAATCTGATCGATTTATAAGCCGCCTGCACTCACAGGAAGACGTCGAGTAACTTATTTTTGAAATTTTTTTGGAGAAGCGAGTGTTCCATTCAGCAACATTTCTTCTTCTCCTCAGAAACTCCTAGATTTTATGTTTTAAGTTATTAACCATAGAATTAGGATAGTGCTGCTACTAAATTTTTGTCTGTTAATAAAAGAACTAAGAACCTGTACAAGTATGTATATCAAGTATGCCATAATATTTTCCCAGTGGAGGTTTGAGAATTTTTGTCTTTTATCCTATGCTGCATGTAAGACTAACCAAGAACTAAAATTTTTTGTCATAAAATTGTTATTTTTTAGTTGACTTAGAATCTTGAATGGGGACAAGGTTTTATTAGACATAGCAAACGAACAGAAAGTAACGGTCCAAAAGTTTTTAATTAATATCTATAACATAAAAGACGAAACTTTTATTTTGCCCAATTAAGCAAACAAATAAAAAAGAATTCTTGATCCTATTTAATGAATAGTCTATGGTATTAATTTTAAAATAAAACTTCCACTAATTCAACTTTCATTAGTTAAAAGCTGTAGGTATCATCACAAACTGCGATCTTTTATAGGTTCCATTTTTTTTTATGCCCAGTACCCTAAAATTTGTTCCAACAATATGGATGAAATAAGAAATAAAATATGTACAGCATTGAGACGGGTTTTGCGAAACTTTCATCTATATTCTTATAATATGATTGCTCTTATGGAATCTACTCTGACATTGTTAGCTTGTTCATTGTTTATTTATTTCTGACTCACTATATTTGTAACTTCGTACGATTGAAAAAATGTTTTCAGTTAGACCTAGATTTTTAGTTTATTTAGCATATATCGATGAAAACTGGCTTCAAATATATATATTGGAGGGGCAAGCGGGGCGCGCGTGTTCGTAATAATTGCACACGTCAAGCGACGCGACGGCGAGTGTGCGGCGATGTTGGGATTGGTCGCCGGTTAGTGGCATTACTATCTTCCTCCATGCTTTTGAAGGCACGTTTACTCGGCCTTTATCGGTAGGTAGCAGTTATTAGGCTATGTCAGATGCCTTAAGGCAGCCTGAAAAAATTGCCAGAGTTGGCCATTAACACACCCGAATCATATTTCAATTGGTCTGGTTTCCCCGTATAAAAGGATAAAGAGTTAAGACGGCAGTCACTCAATTGTAATAACTAACTAAGATGATGAAAACTGCCTTTAATTCCATGCAGTATTATTGCGAGATTCTTGAACAAACTTAAAAACAGACAAAAATCTTTTGTCTTCTGTTGTCATATATAGACTTCCGTATCAGTTATTATTCAATTTATTCTTAAGTATCTGTAATACATAGATATTGAAGAAATTTACACCTGGAGCTTAATTTAACTTCCAAAAGTTATCCAAAAACAACTGAATAAGCGAGATCATGTTTTGGATCACTTACAGTGGTCATAGTAAGCCCCCAGTAACAATTTTGGTATAGAACTATATAGATAGGTAAGTATATATAAAAAGATAATAAAGCAGATATTACTCAGGTTATATCTTTGGTATCGTGCCAGCTCTCCGAGTAAACAAAAGCATCCTGGGGATATTAGAAAGCGTTGAAGCACAGATATGAAGTCGTTGAATTTGATACAGTTTGCTCCTTTTTCTATTTACACGAGCTTAATGGCTAAATGTTTAGTTTTCATTGTTCAGCTCTACTAATGAAAAGGTACGTTTTATCTTACTGAAAAATGGGTATTGTTTACTAACATATTTTATGGTATAAGAAGTAAGCGGCTAACATATGTTTTGTAGCGGTAGAATCGGAATAACATTGCGTCGATATTATAATTCAAACTCTAAGAAAGCGTATTCGTTCACATTGTAATCAGTAAATTAATATATTTATTTATCACTTTATCTATGATGTAAGACTGACTATATAGCCCTAATGAAATCACTCTTCAAAAATACGTCCTTATTCCCAGATTAAATAACCAATTTGTGTAGTATATAACTTTGTCTAATTTTGCATTTTATTCTGTGTACTTAGTTCGTGTGGACCAGGCATTAGTGGAAATAAGTACCGACGGTCGATCTAGCAACAGCTGAATATTGCCATTAAGAGAATAACGAGCAAAGCTCTGGCATTATTACACCCAGGTCTATTGCCTTGAATGGGTTTTGATGTTTGTTCTTTGATTTATATCTAAGTAGACAAATTTTAACGGTCTAAGCAGCCATTTTACTATTGAGGAAACAGGCAGTTAAAAATCATGTTCTAAAATTGTCGTTTACAAAAGTTCAAGCAGATGGATCATGAAATATACTTACTTCACTAATAAATCGTTGTTTTTCTTTTCTAAATGTATCTATAAGTTATTTCAATAGATTATTTATATAGGTAACTAGTGATTACACTAGTTACCTATATAAATAATCTATTGAAATAATATATTAATATATATAAATAATAATAATAATAATATATAAATAATATATTAATATTAATTAAATCTATGTAATTCCCAAAGTTTGACTGGCAGATAATGCTGATATCATTTAGTATATCTGTTGTAGCTCATGGCTCAATAAAGTTTTAAATAAATAAACATGTATTTTTGTGCTTAACAAACGAAATAGGCACTGCATAAAAAATGCTTAATTGAATTTCTTATATACATATATAAAGATGCATTGAATATTTATTTCAGTTATTGGATTGGATACTGTTAACACTTTCTGAATTGGAATATAATTAACCGGCTATTAGCGCGATAGAACGGAATTAGATGCGGGCCGAGCCACAAACATAAACCAGTTATTTTTTATATCAAGAAAACCCTCAGGAAATGTGAGGATTCTTAGTACCAGAAAGTAAATACAATCAACTGACAGATATCAGTCAGTACAGAATTTATTAGAGTTTTGCGAATACCGAAACTCACTGTAAAGAATAATATCCCCACATAATTCGCCTTTTACGGAATTCTCTCCTTGCTCGTGATGGACAGACAAAGTTCGTGAGATACTTTCAGAAGTTGAATATTTAACATATTTCTCGTAGAATATCTTAGTAGAATTTTAAAACAGGGGAATTGAAATAAGCCTGGGATTAGGAAGTTCAAATGAGTCTCATTGTTTGGAGAGTTCAATTTGGGTTAAGTATACAATTCCATATTATTTAATACTGCTGTCAACTGATCGTAATGATATTTTTCTGTAACATTTTCTTTATACGATTACATTGAAAGCAAAGACGATACTACCATGTATCGTCTGTTTGGCAGTCAAGCGATAGATGGGCGCATAATAACTGTAGCCAAAAAGGCGGCGAAAAAAATATATTATAGAGTAAAATTTAGCACCTTGAGGGCATTACTAGAGCGCTGCCAACTTGTAGCCTAGAATTTATCGCTACGGTATCTACGTATAAATTAACTGGAGACTCCGCTGGAACGATTTTTACACGTATTGTCATAAAGTTTTGGTGTATCGAATCCAAAACCAGCTTTCGAGTTAATGCGACTGGGTTCTAATTTCTCTGGCTCTCCCACCCTTCAAACTGGAAGACAACAATGTATGTTATATGTACAGTACATGTTACTGTATAAGTACATTAGGTGACAAATAACCTAAACTAAACTATTCACTACGTACCTAAGGACTCATATGCATAGATTAAAAAAAATGCTTGGCGTTTTATAGGTACTTCTATGATTATATGCATTCAATGCACATTCAATGTGAACAAAGAGAAGTACCAAATAAAAAGGAAAAAATCACATACAGCTGGAAACTGGAAACAATTTCGAAGCAACGGAATTATTTTCGACTGAATGTGAAATTTCTTCCTTTGTTAAATTCAAAGCCATCTAATTGGTGCACTTGCTGTAATAGTTTCTTTTCTTTGAATTTGTACCTATTTATTTATTTTTACTAGTAAGTAACCTTGTTTATTTTAACTCTAAAAAATCTCTTTGTGAAGGAGAAATCCGGTTTTATGCTTTTCTTAATTGTACCTCTAACTTAGTCCACGTTGAAACCCTCGGATTACAGTTCCTTATCATAGTAGATAAATTAAGTAACATTTGGATCCGGGTGATACGTACTAAAGCCATGCTGATTAATCAGGAAGGTCATCTTGTACATAGAGCATTCTTAGCAGTTGTGTTGCTTTTATATTTATATGCCTTAATGTATAACATGGAACTTTACTAGTTCCTTTAAATCGTCTTAGTCATAAAACAAATAAGGTTTATCAAAGTTATCAATAACCACTAATACGCAAGAGAGATGAGAACAAATATGAATGAAAAGAAAATATCGATAAATAAAGCACTCTCTCTCCCTCGCTAGTTGACTGTAAGAGTTCCCTTTCTGGGGTTAATCAGCCATAGTACTTTTTGATTTAATTCCGTCCTTTTTTACTGCTGTTTTTAGTTAAATAAAAAAGTTCCTACAAATAAACAAACATAGAACAAAAAAAACTGTCGAATCATATTTTAAAATAGCTAAAAATAAAAAATATAACAAAATCTCTCTTCCCTATTAAACTTCGGGAAACAAATGACCTATGTGATCCAAATCGATGAATTGGACATTCTATCAAATGAGATTACAGGCCATTCTGAGAGCTTATCAGAATAACCAATATGTCAGAATCACAGGTGCTTCGTAAATATAATATGCTTGATATCATGCATAAAAAAAAACTCAATATCATCAAATACCAAGGCATATAGGGTCAGTTAACTACTCTGACACCACAATTATGCGGGGTCAAATGCGCTTGCAACCATACGATATTATTAATCCCAAAGGAAATTGTACGTTAAATTCCTAAACAAATCATTGCAGCGACCATTAGGTCATTTCAAAACGCTGACACCGGAGCATACGAGGTCGATTGTCCTTTCTAAATTACTCCATTATCAAGCAAGCAACTTTTAAATATACCTCAAAAATGTTCAATACCAAACTACTACACCGATTTTGATAAAATTTCAATGGGATCAAATTGAAAGTATGTCCTTTTAAACAGAGGAAGAATTTTCATCTATATGCGACGGAGATATGAGGTTATAAACATTTAAAAAAATATTCAACAGAATTGAAAACCTCTATTTTTGGAAGTCAGTTGAAAAAGGCGCCGCAACTGACTCATGAAAGACAGGCTTCAAAACTGAAATATTACAGAGGTTCCTCACGAGATAATACACAACCGAAAAGGTCGGATTTCCTGACATTACCTCGTGCTCTGGGCAAAAAGTTAAATATACTTAAAGAGTAAAATATATCATTATAATACTTTCACGTAGTATGCCATCTGCTGTTCACTTTTCACAATTTTAATTTATATTAGGACACGCTGCCTATCCCAGTTTCGCATGAGCTATATAGATACTCTGCAAAGGGTATCTATCTAAGAGACATAATAAGTATTTTGATTTTTTGATAAGTATTAGAAAACTCAGAAAAAGATGACAGAAACTAGAATATGCATGAGGGTAATATTTAGGGTACACATGTTTATTTTAATGAACATTAAGAAATTGAGACATCACTTTTAGCTTTCTGAGCTGAGAGTTTGACACGTACCATCGACACGAGAGATGAAGAAGCGGACCCTGGGCTATTAAACTTTTGATGCGACCAGGAAAACGCTGAAATGAATGACGCGTTTCTAATTTCTTAATTCAGTACCGACATTCAAAAATATGTTATGCCCGCTCAGCACACACATTTTGCCCCAAGATCAACTTAGATATTACAACATCCATAAAATGGGGAACGTAAGGGAAATAAAGCAAAAAGGCTATGCCTTATTGGGGATGGTTTTATAGGTCAGGCGGCAATATGTTCTCTCTTCATCTTTCTGGTTGAAAGGTTGCAAGCATTTTTACTTTAACCAACCGATTCATTGAGCTGTTTACCAGCTTTACTTTTATAGAATTTAACAAAAAGATTATAGTTTGGTTCGCAGTTTAGGAAAAAATTCTACGTGTAGTTACTCTCATCAGCTACGAGTATCTGCCAGTCAAAATCGGTCAAACCGTTCAAGACATTAACCGGCATAAACAGACAAAAATATTAAAAAAAGATATTTGATGTAAGTATGTTATGTGTACAGATCCATATGAATTTAGTAAAAAGGGTTATTTGAATATGGTATAGAAGATATAATGTTCAATACTGTTGGTATTATAGTTTTCTATGCTTTTAAGAATGAAAGAAGATCAACCTAAATGGTAGATTTAGTATTGAAAAAAAAACATAAATGGACTAAAATACCTTGCATTGTCTCCACAGCTATATACACCTCACCTAAAGTCTATTATTGTCATTAAAAAAGGCAAGCAAACCGAAATGATTACAGGTATTTTCAAGACTCATTACACTAAGTTCTAGAAGAGGAAAACACGATAATCGTTTTCGCTTGTAATTTAACTGCCTCTGCGGTCCGGTAGTTTAGACATTTGCTTTTGACCCGGATGATATGAGTTAGAATGATAGGAGAAAATGCTTTGTTGGCATTTTTGTTAGGTAAAAGGCATAGTTATACCAATAGTAAAGAAAATTTTTTGTTCCCACTTTTGGGATTTATAATTTTGGAAAAATATTAATAAAAAAAAATATTTTTTTTTGAAATGAAAGGGATGAACTAGTTAAAAAACTTACTTGATAGCGACGTATCTCCAAACAGCCAGAGATAGTGTGAGGCATATCGACGCTGTGTGGAAGATCTGAGCAAAGTGCATGTGGAAGAGGAGGTACGCCGCCCATTTGTACGGCATCTCGCGTTGGCCGGGCAGAATCTAAACACAAAGAAATACAATATTTCACAAACATAACTCAATAAAACAACTGACTCTGTACAGATTGCACAATTTGGGCTCTAAAAACATGTAAAAACCATAAAATCCCTAAAAACAACTGTTTATTCCTTATCTTTCTTTTATTTTCATAGTTTTCATGAAAACATCCTATCCTACCTATAAGTGTGGCCACGTTTTCCCATTTATATACTTACTGATGTCGTTTGTTTCAATAGATTAAAAAACATTGCCTAGGCAGAGATCGCGCGCGATTTCTAAAATCTGTGTTTGTTCCGATAATTATAAACTCACATAATTATAGAGGCTGCTGGATTCATATTACAAAATCATTAACAACCATGTATAGAAAATATATTTAATATCATATAGTATAGACTGACTATACTTATTATTTATGTAGGTATTAAACAAGTAATAAGTTCTCACACATTCAAAATTTTTGAGTCACGATTAATAGGTATCGATAGATTTCACTTCGGCTCGAGTGCAGATTAAATATTTTTCTGAATTAGTAATTTTATCGCGTTTTTATCTCGATTGTTTAGACGTAGATAGGCAGTAATTTATGAGATATGCGTAGGACATGTTGAAATTTAACCTACATGATTAATGACAAATTCCATTCATACCCTCTAAAATTAAGAGCTTAATCATTAATGTTTTTTTTTATTGATATTCTTAAAACACTGGATTGCTTTTAGGCATAGCTGCGTAGGTGACAATCCTACCTAATCCTATCTGAAAATAAGTACCTAATGAAAACGGGAGGTCCATATTTTCTTATCTAAAAATAATCTTAAAAACAACTTACTTAATCTCTCAACTAAATCTCTCAGTCAAAAGTGTATTTAGTTCAATAGTATTAAATTACTGCCATATAAAGACCAAATATAACTAGAAATTGTAGATAATTATTCCTGAAATGAATTAACGCCGAAGTTATCGAGATACAGTAAGAATTAATTAATAACACAAGCTTTAAAATTGTCGGTGTGCTGTGAATTAGGCATCCAAAAATAGCTCATCATAAATGAAAATAGTTAGCTTGCTCGTTAGAAGTTGACTTTAAAATATACTGACAAACAACATAAATTGCCTTTTGAGGCTTTAGATGGAAAACGTTCCATGTAAAAGTTATCCTTTAGATCAAAGGTTGCGAGTACACGTGTACCAAGCGTTGTAATTGACGGTAGTTTTATAAAAGAGTAAGAACAGTCAGATATTCCATTTATTTCTAAAGAATTATCATTATAATCATCAGCAACCGTCTTGCATCAGAATGTTGTCCGCTGTCACTGCCATTTGGGAAGGAACATTGTTAACAATCACTACATAGTATAAAACAAAGTCGCATTCTCTGCCCCTATAATGTCTCTATGTATGCTTAAAAATCTTTAAAACTAAACTACGCAATGGATTTTGATGCGGTTTTTTTAATAGATAGAGTGATTCAAGAGGAACGTTTTTATGCCCATGCGAAGCTGGGGCGGGTCGCTAGTAATAAATAAACATGACACCAATAATTTTAGGCACTTTTTTGGGTCGTGTTTACACAAAGTATAGGGAAAGATCCAGTTAGGTCTTATAAAATCTGAATAAAAATTCGAGTGACGCTACTTGTGTTTCTTTTAGTAGTACATACTAGAGACTCAAAGATGTTCCATGTTCTATGAGTAATAATACCTTTGATTTGATTTTGGTAGATAAATCCTCAGGCTTTAAGTCCACCGTTTACAATTTTATTGTGTAATAAAGTTAAATAAATAAATATTTATTTTAATCAAATATAATAAATTTATTTTTGTAATTGTATATGTGGTTGTAAGGGTGTCTCGGCGAACATCTACAGCCGGCATTAAATATCAATCCTTAAAAGTGCATACTCACCAGGTACCGGTAGACAGCAAACGGGACGTATTCCATCATGACGAAGACATCAGCGACAGCCAGCCACTTCAGAAGCCGGTTGATGGGAGCTGCAGCCAGGTCGCGCCTTGTCAGGACTGCCACATTCAACGCGTTGGCCAGGCTCCCGAAAAAACAGACCTGTAAGGTTGAAACGTCTTAATCCGTTGCTTGCACTTTCGCTCACACTCAATAAGCAATAATAACAACGTGGAGATGGTCCTTTTTAAAATATAAATAAAATACACCTAAAGAGTGAGTTTACCAAGTCTTAAATGAAAATAAAGACACAAATCTCAAACTGTTGATTGGTATTGAAAAAAAATTTGGATTGTTAGCGGAGAAGGTTATATGGTTAAATACACCACGGGCGGGTAAAACCGTGGACTACGGCTAGTTTAATTATATGATTTCGTAGAGCATTTTATTTAACCTGTTTTTATGTCTCTGCATACATGATTTTAATCGCTAACTGCCTACTTACCCCAAATCATACAATTATGTAGGTACCTATTAATAAATAAAATAAAAAAACATATAAATTGACCAATTATTAAGTTTAACAGTTACATAGTACGAAACTATTCAGCGTTTCGCCTTTGGTCATCTATATATATAAAAGCGAAAAACACTCACTCACTCATCACGAAATCTCCAAAACTGCTGAGCCGATGAAGATGAAATTTGGCAGGAAGATAGATTGTGACTAAGAGACGTCCGCTAAGAAAGGACTTTTGGGAATTTTATCCCTAAAGGGGTGAAAAAGGGGTTGCCAGTTTGTATGAAACTTTGTCATTTTTGAAGTGAGATACATGAAATTTTTAATTTACATTTGAAGTTGGTAAAAAATAATAATGCACCAATCAGATTTTGAAAATTACATCCCTAAAGGGGTGAAATAGGGGTTGCCATTTTGTATGAAACTTTGTCATTATTGAAGTGAGACACATGAAATTTTTAATTTGAATTTGTAATTGGTAAAAAATAATAATGCATCAATCTGATTTTGAAAATTACATCCCGATAGGGGTGAAATAGGGGTTGCCAGTTTGTATGAAACTGTCATTTTTGAAGTGAGATACATGGAATTAAAATAGAAAATGTCTTTTGGTATAATATTTTGTATTGAATTGTATTGTATGTACACAACATATTGTAAAAGGATACAATACATAATAGAAGATAGAGTGCAAAGGTTTTATTTATTTGTTAATATTATGAGTTCAGTAATGTGTCAATAGATGGCGCCACCATACATTTTAAAAGTCGAAATGGTTTGTCGTTCGCATTTAATCATCATGTGTAGTAATTGAAATTTCGAAATTCATAATAAATAAATCAATTTTTTTTTGCTTTTCTAACGATTTGATTGTGTGCTTAGACGATTTGGTACCTGCTAAATATAAAATAATAAAATTAAATTGGAATTGTTTGGAGTATGGAGTGGTAATTGCGGCATTATAATGTATGTATGTAGTTTAATGTCTGCGTATTGGACTACTCATTGATTCGTTTAATTTAAGTTTGAAAAGTATTTTTCCGGATTCCGGAATCCGGATTTCGAATAGTAGTTTGAAAATAGGTAAATCTTTGTGTTATTTTCCATAAGTTAGTTGCATATTTTAAATATATTGTAAGGTTTCTCAAATAAATTGTAGGTCTTTAAGTATATTTGTATTCATTTCTAATTAGTTAGTAGATTAATATAATTTCTATTTCTATAAAAGAACAAGGGCAATTGATAAATCAACGCCCAGCCTAAACCATAAAAGCTTTAAACTTGAAATTTGGACCGAAGTTTTATATTAATACGTAGTGCTCAGATAAGAAAGGATTTTTCAAAATTAGACCCCTAAAAGGGTTAAAATTGAGGGCAAAGTTTGTATGAAAAAAATTAAAATCTTCACTGATGTACTTAAAACTTGGCAAGAATGCTTCTCAACAAAAATAACTAATAGCGTGTTTCAGCGTTTTTTGAAATTCAACCTCTAAAGGGGTAAAAAGGGGGAGGTTAACTAATTTATCATCACAAAACCGAAACTATAAAAGCCATAAACGTGAAATTTGGTTAGTGTCTTCATTATACTATATACTGCCCACATAAGAAAGGGTTGTTCACAATTCCAACTCTTACATCCAAAAAAGGGGTGAATTTTCGTACCTATAGAAAAATTCCATTTGAAATTTCGCCAATTACTAACAACGCATGTTGGCCTATCGGTAGAGGTTGCGGATTATTTTTTTGAGTAGAGGGTTCTAATCCTGCTAAATATGACTTTTTTTACTTACTTTTTTTTCGTTTTGTATTAGTTTTTTAAAATTTTATATTTTTGCTTTTAATATTTTAGTAAAGAAATGTTTCAAGAAATAGCTGGATCGAATCCTGCCACAAACAATAATTTTCTGTTTTCGTTTTTTATTTGTTTTCTAGAATATAAGAGAAAAAAAAATCATTTTTTGGAATTTTTGTCTCTCTGGTACGTTATAACTTCAAAACTACTTAACAGATTTGAACGCGGTTTTCACAGGTGGATTACATATAATTAGGAGCGTTGTCAAAACTTTGTTTCGTCAAAATCGGTTTAGGGAAAAAGAAGTTATGGTCAGTTGAAGTTTACTTCTAGCACTGCTTCAAAACTTTTAAACAGAGTTGAATGCGGTTTACATAAACGTATTTAATTTAGATAAAGCTAGAATTTCTACTTCGTTTTATCGATATCAATAAAGAGAAAAACACACTGCAGTCTCTATTAAATTTTAATAAAATAACACATTGAATGTGTGTGGGCGTATAATTTAGTTACATAAATATGAGTAGATGGCGCTGACTTTATTTTAATTATTTTTTCGCATATGGTATAGCAGATTGAAAATTTTCCTTACGGCAATTAATTTGAATTATTTAAAAAAAATTTGATTGTTGATTTAGTTCTATTGGTTGGTTTATTTATCGGTCGTGTTGTATTGTAAGCTATTTGAATTGATTGATTGGTTTGGTTTGACTTTGGTTTAAAAAATAATCAAATCGGCAAGTCAGTTCAGTTATTATTTGACGGAACATACGGTGTCGTAAGGTTTAATTTAACTAACGTATCACTTTTTATTGAGATTTTCTATAACTATAACTTTAGGAGTGGCTTTTAGGTCCAAATGACCCTGTAATAGGCTGCGTCTACTCTTTTAGAGACAAAGATGTGATAGTATGAACGTTAATATTTTCAGTTTGATATCGTAGCAATGTAATGGCTTTATAAAATTGGCACGGGAATAGGATACTATAGATTTAACTATAGGTCTGGATAGTTGTAGTTTCCACAAGTTACGCGAAAAGCGACCTACACGCGGGCGGAGCCGCGGGCAACAGCTAGTTTATTTATATGTACAATAAAAATTATAATATAATTTTAATAGTTGACACAAGAAATTCAAGACGTAAAAATTGTCAGACTTTTCAGAATAAATGGATTCCTAGAAGTATTCTTTAATTGTCCTGAATGACAGTACAAAGAGCTTTGCTTGTCACATTAATGTTGTATTGCATACTGTTTTATAATAATAAGCGACTAAACCTAAGATTTTGTCTGCTATTTTCTGTATTTTTTTTATCTATGCCTTTGATGCTCTTTATTTTGACAATCATAATATTAAGATTAAACAAAAATCATTATTAGATTTTAGAATTGGTTTGAAATGAAAAAATTGTGTTAAGAAAAAAAAATTTTTTCACATTTAAAGCGTTCTCAGAGGTGAATACGGGTTACTATTCTTTTTTAAATATTTTCATGATATCCTACAAGAACAATGCAGGGTTTTTAATAAAATCGTGTGCACTAGGTGTTTTAGAAAAAATTAAGCATGCAAAACTAATAAAAGCAATTCATATCGTATGGTATACGTACCAGAATTTATTGTAAGAGAGCGGTGTGTGAGATAGGTATTATAAGGTTTTATTGTTATAAGTGTAGATACTGAAGAAAAAATATGTCCTCTTGTTTTAAACTTAGTAACTTCTAAACAAACACAACTATATTTTGACTTAAACAATATTAAATAATTTAATAGTAGGTATAAGATCCAAAACAATCATTATTAGAACTTTTTGTTTGTCTGGATGATTTTTCATCTGTCCTACACATGTATTACACACATGTAAGATTAACAAAATTGAATATATTGTACTTAAATAAACTAATTTGAAATCAATTGAATAATATTAATTTCATATCAAAGTTTGCAACAATAATGCTGTCTGTAGTGAACTTTAGTATGACTTTTCTCAGAAAGCGCCTGACGATGACCAAATTTTTTTAAAGATGAGCACTCCTTTGAATAAGCCCTTCAAGCGTTTTAAGTAGGTACGAAATATTGCTGTTGTTGTGTTTTTCATCTTGCCTTCATTTTCTTGAACCTCCTGCATAATGAGATAACGAGTTGTTTTTTTGTTGTTTGTGTGTTGATTTAAGCTAAATTTATTAGAGCGCTCGCCTGTAACAGCCACATTTTATTAACGTTATACTTATTGATTGAAAATATTTTTATGCACGAAATTTATTCATGAGATGAAAACATTTTCATGAATTTGCTACTCGACCGCTTTCTTATAGACCGATTTCAAATTTGAAAGTAGGCCGAACCGATCGTGATTTTTGAAAACTGAACTTATATAACTAGGGTTCTTATCATTATTTGGAGTTCTTTGGGAGTTTTAAGTCTTTAGATTTTCTCCTTTTTTAGTAAGATATTATATATTTTTTTTATTAATTAAGTAACCAAAATGGATGGAAAGCGATAATATAAACTATGCACCTTTAAAACCTGGAATTTCACTCGCACATTGCCTATATTCGCTAGAATTACTTAATGAAAACCTAGACTTGTTTTGGGAGACTTTAAAAGATTTTTTTTAAATAACAAAAATTTATTAAAATTAATTAATTATATTTTACAAGATTAAATTAACACACGTTCGGCGGAGGCGCACGCTTAGAACGAAGTCCCCTCTAGGTTTCTCGTCTGTTCCTACGCAAATCCTTAAAGTTGCTGACTCTACATTATAGTGAATGCATGTACATACGTATATTTATGGATTTACGTAGGCTACCCTGTGGGATGGTTGCATGACTACCTTTAATCAAGATACGCAATATAAAAAACAATAACACAACAAAATAAAACAAGTACCTACGTAAAACATTTGCGAACTGCTTTATCTTATATGAACATTGTTAGTTTCTTTCAAGGGTATTTTTATGCTTGGTTAACGCATTACGGCATTACCAACCCTCTCATATTTCTTATAAATAAAACAATACACGGTATAATATGTCCGCGTAAACCATCGATCATATCCTCGGTCACGTTCAGGAAAGTGGAAAAGATGGATTGATTTGGCAAAATATTATAAAATCCCACAATATTATGCTCAGACTGTATGACGTGTTTGTGGGAGAAAAAACCTCGGGTCTCAGTTGTTATATGATAGACAGTGTTCTTGATGTGTATGTAACCATTCCATTCTTTTATAACCTTGATAAACCAAAAATATTGGTAAGTACAATCTGACGGTCTTAACTTTACCACCACGCTAACACGGACTTTCTTAAAATTAATGTTCAACACACTGTACCTTGTTTCAAAATCTTTCTATAGTTTACATTAAGTACTTACCATATTCATAAAAAAGAAAAACGTTTGTTAAGCCGATTTTTGGCGCTTTTTCTCTTTTCGAAATTTACCGTGAAAGAAAGAGCCAAAACACATTTTATTTAAAAAGGGCTTATCAACGTTTCTCATTTTGTATGAATGAGGGGGTATGACTATATATGCTTTGATCTTATTAAAGATTATTCTTACGAGTTAATACTTTCTGCAAAAACTTATACTCAACTGATATTGTCATTCCATATTGATTGTTATTTTAGGACAACCAATTAATATCAACTGTTCAAATATTTTTTAGGAAAACTGAAGAATTACTACCCATTCAATGGGAAGACAAATATTCTTATCATAGAATAAATGAATAGTTAGTTTAGTTAGTACTGAGCGAGAGAGGTATGTAAGGATCGTAGCCAATGGAAATCTTTAGTCTCTGCCTACCCCTACGGGAGATATGAGTGATGATATGTTTGTGTGTATGTAGTATGTATATCCATACTAATCCATACTAATATTATAAATGCGAAAGTCTGTCTGTCGGTCTGTCTGTCTGTCACCTCTTCACGGCTAAACTGCTGGACCAATTGTGATGAAATTTGGTAGGGATGTAGTTTACTACATCCCTCAGGTCGTTAAGACCTGAGGTCAAACATAGGCTACTTTTGGGCGCAATATAACCGAGTCCCACGCGGGCGGAGCCGCGGGGAACAGCTAGTATGCTATATGTAAGGCTCAGTGTCAATGACTTAAAAAAAATTAAACTTTATAAACGTTTACATTTAATTTCAAGTTACGTAATTATGTTTTTAGATGTATCTTCCTTAAAAAATTTGGTTTGAATAATAAATTTCATATGTTAAGAAAAAAATGATTTTGTCAGTTTTTAAGTATAATTACCAAATGTTGAGTTATATTATAACTTGCCGAAAACCGAACGAAGAGGAGTAGGAAAAGTAAGAAAGCGGACCTTGGGCTCCGAGGCAACCGGGAAGGCGCTAAGATGAAGAAGAAGAAGAAAAATAAATAAAAAAGAAATAGAACAATGTTAGTGAAACATCAACTAAAGTAATAACAAAAAACTGAATGTAAGGCGATGTTTGTGATGATATTGAAGTACCAGCGACTGAATTAAATGAAAGTACCTATTGTAATGTACTTCTATAAGTATATTTTTAAGTAATCTTAAATCCCTTTAATGAGGCTATGAAATAATTGTGGTCTTAAATACAAAATTTCGGCATGACCCTAAACTTAGAGAAGTTGAAGGGTTATAATGTCAAAAGTACTACCATTGAGATCAAAGTATCCTCATTAATAATCCATCACGTCATGGTATTGGAAATGTTTTGTTGGCCATTAGGAAGTGACCGAAAGGACGTTAAATCTCTCCACAAGCCGCTAATGAAAATTAATTATACTCGATATCGGATATCACCGTCATTACGCATTGTTATGAAGTAATGGAATTATGAAATTTCTACGTGTGGAGAATGTGTATTAATTTTTTTTTTTCATTTCATACTACTCTAACACTATGTTTCACAAGAATTTCTACAAACTATCATGTAAACCATAACAAAATAAGTTTCGTGGAAAATACTTACAAAACAAGCACATATATTGAAAGATCCTTTTTTACACTGTATTGATATAAAAATAAATTAACCAATTGCGAGTCGAACTCACGCAGTGAGGGTTTCCTATCACCACACAATACTAAAAGACTTTTATAATTGGTTGTTTTAAGATTTTTTTATTTTCTTTAATTTGTTGGCAAAAAAAATCTTTTTTTTTTTAAATTTAACAATAAATTTACAGATTTTAGATTTATTCCTTAATAAGTGCTGTATGAAGAGAAGTACGTCATAGGTTTTGATTCCCATCTGAAATCGCAAGCTATAAAAATTTGCAACATTTACGGTTATATCTTTTGATCGCGTTCATCTATAATTTTTACAGTCGTACGAGACCTTAGGTCTGAGTATATGTAATGAATTTCAAATTGATACAATGTTGATTCAACGTTCATGAGTTTCTCAAAAAAACAGTTTGACAGACAGACAGATTGATAAATGATCTGATAAGGGTTCCGTTTTTTCCTTTTGAGGTACGGAACCCTAAAAATAATCCTAAGTCTGAAACAATCAAAAGATATGACCGTTCAGATAAATACTTCCTCCAGCTAAAAAGAAAAATATACACGTAAAATTTTATATGTTTTTAGGTAGTTATATCTAACAAGCAGGATCATAAAAGTTATGGTATTTCGATCTCGTCGAAGCAAGATCATTAAAACATCCATTCCCATACAAACTGTTTCGTCGACTTAAATATTTCGACCATTTTTCAATGTCAGCTTCAGTAAATGAATGCGAAATTGCTCTTACAAATGGCTGGATTTGTGAAGTGACGTGTTATATAAATAAACAATTTAAGCCCATTTCAGACAACACAATACTATTTAGCTTCATAGCATATAACTCATAGTGCAACAATCAACGATATCGCTCTCCATATATTATGTTAAAACACGTTCACACTTAGCTATCTTCTTCTTCACTATTACTATCACTTCATCACTATCACTACATAGTATAAAACAAAGTGGATTTCTCTGTCCCTATATCCCTATGTATGCTTAAATCTTTAAAACTACACAACGGATTTGATGCGGTTTTTTTAATAGATAGTTATTCAAGAGGAAGGTTTTTATGCCCATGTAAAGCCGGGGCGGGTCGCTAGTCTTCTTCTTATATAAAAAAATCAATTGCTGTTCGTTAGTCTCGCCAAACCTCAAGAATAGCTGGAGCGATTAAGTTAATTTTGGTCTTGAAATATTTATCGAAGTTCAGGGAAGGTTTAAACGGTAAGAAAAGTGCGTTCAGGCGGTACGGAGTCCGACGGGTCAGCTATTAATATATATCTAGTATTTGGCTGGCTTTATATACACTATGACATTTGAGCGATGTGCTGCTATATGTGCTGCGATATGTGCGCCGAATTCCTCGCCCGCCCCGATGAGCTATCGCTTGCGATTATATCGTGTAATGTGAACGCAATGCTATATAGTAAGTATAACTTTATCTTGCTATATACTACTTTTTTATTAACCTATTTGTCCCACTGCTGGGCAAAGGTCTCCCCCATCTCCTTCCAAACCTCTCTCTGTTGTTGATCTTGCTTTATACTATATTGTTAAAAAGGATAGTGTATTCTGAAATGAGCTTTACTTTTACCCGACTGGCATATTTTCATAAGGAGTCGTTTGTCGACAAACTTTGTAAGGGAGTTATCGCCAGGGGCAGTTTTTGTGGACAGATATGATTGATGAGGGAAATATATTTGATCATGTACTTACAACGTATATTTATAAGATACATGTGTATTTTTACTAATGTGCATCAAAGCTTGAAATATTATGACACTATGCTATATACTAAGATCGTTATGATGCCAATTCCAAATTCACATCCCCTATTAATGCGCCCAGTTAACTAATAGTTACACAGATAAGCGAATTCAAACAAACTATTTAGCTCTATCCATACAAAGAGTGCAAAGATGAAATATTTGTCCTTACTTTTTTATGTAATCTATGTAAATAGTTTTTTATTGTATTGTTCTTATAATAAAAATAAAATTAATTTGATTGCACTTGAAAGAGGGGGAAGGTTTTATAAAAATGATAAACAATGCAATTACCAAGCAGTCATTACAAATATCTATGACAAAATGTTTATGTATGCCTAGTTTAGGAAATTCCAATGAGTGAGTAATGAAATTTCAATTTTTTACCAATTTTCATGCAAATAAATCATTTAATTTTATTATTATTACATTTTACCTTTTTTCTACCTTAATTTTGACTGCCAATTTATTTTATTAATATAAAATATATTTTTTACTTTGTTATGCCATTGACGTATAAAGTAAGGAGACTTTTAAAGGATTAAGTAATATCAGAAAAGTCAGATAAAGCTAAATTATTCTCATTAGCAATTCATATTACATTCAAGACAATCTATTTCAGTTTCACTTACCTGCCAAAATCCTTACAAATTCAAAGATAAATGTTTGTTCAGAAATTAAGCCCCCACAGGCCCTATTTTCCAGTAAATGTACAGTCAACAATATCGTTATCTTTATCTAAAGCCATATTCTAAGTTTCCCTTTTTAATAAAATTTTTTACATAAAGAATTAGTAACATGATTCTACATTTCTGATTAATCTGTAGCCTTCGGTAGGTACATAGGTACCTACAACATTTATTAATACATTTTATTAATAACAATATTGTTAGCTATAGAGCTAACAATATTGTTGTGTTATTAATAAAATGTTGAAGCTAAGTAGAGATTGATAAAAATGATTGATGATAAAAAAAAAAACAGATGTATATTATAAACATTGGTTCACAAAGGTAGAAATAACTTAACGCATTAAGAGCTGCGCTAACTTTCATTGCAGTAGTGATAATTATATTGTATGTAACATACATATCATCATAACTGTCTCCCAGCAGGGGTAGGCAGAGATAAGAGATTTCCACTTGCTACAGTACTTTTACATCTCAATCGCTTTCTCTATGCTCTTCTTTTTTGTGTTTACTGACAAAATTTGATCAGGATATTTAGAAGATTTTTTGTTTATTACAAGCTTTTATTTAACTTTAATACTGAAATGATGAATACACTTTTCTCCAAAATGAGATGAACAGTGTAAGACTGATAGTTTCATAGAGCTATTTAATCCAAACCATTTTTATTTACAGATTCGCGCTACCAATCCATAAACAAATCGTATTTATTCAACACGTGCGTTTACAAAACGCATTAACAGTACATTTTCCGTCATATCCCAAACAGATCACACTCCAAAAATAGCTGCGGTATAGATAAAAACGAATAGACGGTATAGATAAAAAAGAAATGTACTCACGATTAGACTTAGGTATCCATGAATGCCATTGTATGCCAGGATGACGTCACGGATGTTTCCCTCACAGTAATTACAGCTTATTTCAGTACTTCTAGTCAAGTTCAAACGACTTCTCCAGCCATCCACAAGTTTCACGAGGGTCCCAAAATCCAAAGGCTCGTGGCTATTATTTTTAGAAGACTGCTCCTTCAAAGACGACAGAAATTGAGACAGGTCTATTGAACTTCTGTTAGCATTGTCCACTTCTGTAGCTAGTAACATCTCTTCAAATAGATTAGTTAGTGCGTGCGTGATATTGGAACCGTCATCCGACATTTTTCCTTTGAAAACGATGGGAGCTTGTCTAGACGCATAACTTTATCTTTGCGATATTGCCCGATTTGGGGAAACGTTTCGATGTGTTGAAT
The DNA here is from genome assembly GCA_947044815.1 of Apomyelois bistriatella. Lineage (NCBI taxonomy): Eukaryota > Metazoa > Arthropoda > Insecta > Lepidoptera > Pyralidae > Apomyelois > Apomyelois bistriatella. The sequence goes on from OX345705.1 coordinate 6,786,427, forward strand.
TATTTCCCTTCCCTGAAACAAATGACCAGTTTTAATGTTGGGGTATCAGATAACTCGGCAAACAACTAGACAAGCAGTTCATTTGCGAGCTGGAAGTGATATATTATTTACTAGGGAAACATATGTTGATGGAATATCTTATTCCGTTCGTGAACTTTATATGATGTAAAAAATTAAGTGGGTGTTATTTTTGGGACAAAATTAATAAGTGCAACTGATAACTAAAAAATATAGATGTAAATTAAAAAAACTTCAGAATTGAAAATCCGTGTGTATATAATTTGATGCAGAGAAAAGTATCAACTAAGCTATGGTGCCCTGTGGGAATCTCAGTTTGCGGGTCACGGTATCGACTATGTAACATATTCTATGTTACATGCATGTAACATGACCACATGGAAATCCCATATGCTTTAATACACGTGTGTACCTTTATCAAAAGCCTAATTGAAAGGAAATATGGCGAGATAATTAACTATTTATCTTGGTATAATTTTAATTTAATTTTGTTAACAATTTGTTCTTTTTAAAAATCATCTTCGATTTATAAAACCATATTTATTATGTTTGATTGAATGCATTAATAAACAATTTATTGCATCAACTAGCTTTTGCCCGCGGTTCCGCCCGCGTGTGACTCGGTTATATTCTGCTAAAAGTAGCCTATGTTTGGCCTCTGGTCTTTAACTTTATACAAAACTTCACCAATCCAGCAGCGGCTTAGTCGTGAAAGCGTAACAGACAGACCACAACAGACATATAGACAGAATATTATGTATGGGAGTATAGATATGAATGGAAGTATGGATTATATAAATGCAACATTGGAATGTACAGGATCGTTAAATGTCTCTTTTTCATCCTAGCTTTTTTCCGGTTGCCTTCTAAGCTGGCTGCACTTTTTGTCTCGTTCACTTCGCACGGTCTTCAGCCCCTGCGGTGGTGTGGTTATTAATATTGGCACTGTGACTTTCTGGTTTGCATTTTGCCTTGGTAAATAATCTGAGTATGTGCAAAAACCACTGAAATTATAAAATTTCTGTGGCAAATACTAATGTTTTTCATTTGACAGTCAATCATAAATAAAAAGCAGAGTACCTACTAACTGGATAATTTAAATAAATTATTCTATAAGAAATAATAAATAAAATAGCTAATTTTATTTCTAAAAACCATTTCCAATCTTATCAACTCATTTAAATGTGTCTGGCACAATATCCCTCTAGAGAGAGGATTTTAAATATTATTTCTTTTGTGGCTAGCAAGATAATATAGGTACCTATAATTCTAAAGACAAAGAATCCACGCAGACGGTAGTCATAATACTACTCGTACGAGTATAAAGGATTACGGTTTTTATCGTAGAATCATGCAAATGCAATGTCGGGCGAATCAAATCACGATCATTATATTCTACTCTAGCTGTGTGCCGCGGTTTCTCGTGATGTGTATATTTAGCATATAAGCTAGGTAGGTAGTAAACCCTGAGGTGGACTGTTAGATAATGCTTTTAGCATTGTCCTCCTGTCTAATGTGCATTAATTACAATTTGTATTTCGTATACATTTTTTTAATTTAAATAGAAAGTCAAGTCTTTGTAAATATTTAGTCCCAACAAATTTTTTTAGCAATTATTGTTACATTATCCTTAAACTTATATAAGTTAAAGCGCTTGTCTACATTTTTCTTTAACCTTAGTTAAGACGTGTTGAGTTACAAAAATTATTATTTATTTTTTTTATATTTTAACGCCCATAAAATTATTTCCTAACTATTTCCAAGACAACCTTAATTATTATTAGACATTTTATGGGCACTAAAGCTCTGGAGCGTTTATCTTTAAGTACAGTTTAAAAGGAAAGTCACTAAGGCTCCAATTTAGAGTATTTCTTTGTTATTGCTGATACTGAGAGTGAGTGAGAGTTATGAGGTACGGTAGCGATGAAGATCATTTGTCTCAGCAAGTGGAAATCTGTTGTCTTTGCCTTCCACTGCAGGAAACAGGATGTTAATTTATACCTATCACTACATCACTACATAGTATAAAACAAAGTCGCTTTCTCTCTATATCCCTATGTATGCTTAAATTAAATCTTTAAAACTACGCCACAGAATTAGTAGGTAGTAGTACTACGTAATTACGCAACGGATTTTGATGTGTTTTTTTTTAATAGATAGAATGATTCAAGAGGAAGGTTTTTATGCCCATGCGAGGGCGGGGCGGCCGCTAGTGTACTGATAAGACTGAAGTGGGTTTCGCTGAATGTATTATATATATTATTATATATATATTATTTTTAATTTAAAGATTTTCTTTGAATATAGGTAGGCTAAAAATAATAGCGATGACATTACGTCTATATTTTATTTCTATATTGATAAAACGCAAATAATCTTTATTTGTATATGGGTAGAAGTTAATTTGAATCAATCAATTAGAAAGCTGAACTTCGAATTAGTTTTCGGGATACCTATCTAATTACAAGATCGCTATATAAGAAACAATAATACGATTATTTCATAACATAAAAGTATAGGTACTATTATACTTATTTACTGTGTTTGTTTTAAATGATCTATTTATTCATAAAGATGTCAAGTCTTACACATCGGTGTCTCCCCGGGGCGGGAATCACGTCGAATCAGATTTTAACGTGTACGGAGAAAGCTGTTAAATCACGTAGGCGCTAACACGTTCGGCGAGCTTTATATTTATAGCAAAAACCTAAACGAAATCAAGTTTGACATGCATGTAGATTACCTATTTTCTCGAGTATAACATAAAGGAAAATGCTAAAATATCATGATTAAGGTCATGCTTTTTCAATACACCGAATAGATACACCTCAATAGTTCTTCATATTTCATACATACTAGTGCAACCCATGACATGGATGTGCCTGTAAGAGAACCCTTTCTGGGATAAGTCCGCCATTGTAATTTTGTTTTATTTTTATGCTTTTGTATTAACTTTTGTTTAGTACAATAAAGTTATTACAAACAAACAAACATTGATTGGTCGCCGCCACTAGTCGGATATAATGAACTCCTTCGTGCTTTAGAAAATAAAACTGTTGGTCCCTACTACCATTAAGTGTATAGGGAATTTAAAAATCTGACACCATCGTTGGTCTATAAGATAATCGAGAGACAGAAAGAGGCAGCCTCGATTGATTGACGCCACCCTCCGCAAAAAACTTACACATTTGTGTTTTTGTCATCTACCTGGTTCTCAGATCATATCTAGTAATCCCATTAGATGTGAATCAAGTTCAATGCGTACAGATAGACTCATGGATACATGAGATGATCAGCGGATCCGTTGAGGTCCATAATGCCCCTTTCCCAAAATGTCCCTTCCCCATAATGTCCCTTTGCCAAAATGTCCCTTCCCCAAAATGTCCTTTTCCCAAATCCCTTCCGTTAAAAGTTTTAGTAATGAACGAATGACCTTTAGATAGGTGGTGCACCGGGACCGATTATTACTATAAAATAAAAAAGAATATGCAAAAAAAAAAAACTGAAAACTGCACAGCTAATTTGGAACAGTCATTTTTGCACAGCTATTGCTCCATGAAGTCTCCTTATATTTATCCTTATATTATAGCTTTTGCCCGCGACCTATGTCCGTCTCCGTAGCCTTACCTATGTATATGTATGCAAAATGATGATCGGTTCAGTAAATAGCATGTGAAAACGGAGCAAACAAACACACAATAATATACAAACCCACTTTCGCATTTATAAATACTAGGTTTTGCTTTTTGGCTCAGCCCGCGTTTATGTCGATCCCTCAGTAGGACCTCAAATTACTATTTTCCAATATTATGTCCTTTCTCTATGACTATTTTCCAATATTATGTCTCTCTCTATAAATAAATAAATATCCAATTTTATGTATACATACATGTATATCGGAGATGTAGCAGATAGACAGACATACTTTCACATTTATGAATTATTCTGATTTACATTTTGAAGAAGGGACATTTTGGGAAAGGAACTTTTCGAGGAAGGGACATTTTGTAGAAGGGACATTTTGGGATAGGGACATTTCGGGAAAGGGACATTTTGAGAAAGGGACATTATGGACCTCAACGAGCGGATCTTGCAAATAATACCATTAACCTAATTTATACGACTTTTAAGTTCATCGACGTAACGTTATTGTGCACAAATAGAAACTAGGTATGTATTAACATCTCTCGCAATGTACTTAAATCGAAAAAAAAAAAGTTATTTTATAAATGAACTAGCGACCTGCCCCGGCTTCGCACGGCTATAAAAACCTTCCTCATGAATCACTCTATTAAAAATCAAAATCCGTTACGTATTTTTAAAGATTTAAGCATACATAGGGGTATAGGGACAGAGAAAGCGACTTTGTTTTATACTATGTAGTGATTATTATTCCATGTAATAACTACCCACCTTCATCCAGAAGAGTATGTTCTCTCAATTTTATGTAATATTTTCCCTTCTTGGAAACTACACACAACACCCAAGCTTAGTTTTCAGTTTATTTTTCTAGTGTTGCGACAAACGAGTATAAGTTTCAAAGATTATTATTTTTTCTTACAATGTGACACGGGAAACGTAAAAGCTTAAAAATTTGTTTTTGTACTGTTGTGTTAAAGTTTCTAAATACGACTATACTTATGACAAATTACAAATAAAGCTCTTGTCGTTTAAGTCATGAGAAACTAACAATTTTCTTTTTCTTTACGATGATACTTTATAATTTATTCAGCAAAGATTGACGACATACAGGCACATTTTTTTATTAATGTTATTATGATGTGTGAGAGAAAATGAGGATAAGTAAGTAATATGAACCAGATGGCAAAGAAGTAGGTAGTTTATAAATTTTATTTTGTATTTTTTCATCCTCTTATTTTTGTCATAGTATGAAAACAAGTTATAATAAAGAATAGAACCAGCAATTATACTCGCTAAATATATGATCTCTTGATTCAATTTATTCTATTTTTTGAACGTTTAATATTTTAATAAGAGCAATTCATAAAGTTTATAAAATATTTAAAATATACTAAAAAGTAAATGTACAAATTCTATTTAATCCTGTCCCAAGCTAAGAGGATTTAATGGTTAAGCGAAGTAATTAAATTTTAATTTCAGATTAATGAAATGCTCTAGCTTCTAAATGTGTGTGAATTTATTATATTTCTTAGAAAAGCGCAGCTTACAATACAATACAAATACTCTTTATTGCATACCAAAAAAATATTACAGAAACAATAAAAAAAGTACTTAAATAAAAGTGCTTTACGTTAATATTCCTATTCCTATTGTTTGTTAGTATGTCCCAGTTAGTATGTATTAATATCGTAAGGTAAGTAAAGGTATACTCTGCAAGTAGGTAAATATTTGTTCAAAACTAAACATTTTTAAAATAATAAACTACATGAGAGCCATGCCAGTTGAATAGACAAAAACGTCAGCCTGTTTGGTTAACAAACACTATATAACTGCCTGAATTATATTCAACTATTTAAACAAAATATACACGTCAGATGCCGAGAGGCGGTTCCGAAGAACTCGACCAGGGTGTGCATGGTCGATTGACCATGACACCTACACGATGTGAATGGATGAACAAAACCTATTACCTATTACGTCTTAAAACTAAATAACTTGCCAAGAATAATTTCAACGCATTCACATAAGACAAAACTTCGAGAAAAGCTAGTTGTGGGGGAAAACAAGACTTGTCTCTATGTTTGGATTAATTTTCCTTTCTTCGGCGGTGAATCCAATGATATAAATATTTTGAATTAAAAAGAAAACAAGTTTTATTTTGAACGATTCACACAATATCCATACTTCCATACTAATATTATAAATGCGAAAGTCTGTCTCTCTGTTACGCATTCACGGCTAGACCGCTAAACCGATTTGAATGAAATTTGGTATGGATATAGTTAAGGACTAGGGGTCAAACAGGCTACTTTTGGCGATATAACCGATTCCACGCGGGCGGAGCCGCAGGCAACAACTAGTGTTAAATAATAGCGACAATTTTTTATACAATTTAGTGGACAAATAGGCTTACGACCCGCACCTAATGGTAAGTGTTTACCGTGGCTCATGGACATATCAGATGTATCACGTACACTTTACCTACTAACTTAGATTTTTCTCTCTCTAAAATATATGTATCTGCAGTCTATGTCAATTTGCTGGATGATAACTGTGTTGCTAATGCGGTTGTACACATACTTTATGAAAAAAGTACTTAATACATCATTTTTTAACGAAAGATAAAAGGTTGAAACTCATATCAGAGTCTATATAAACAGAGACCCATTAACTATAATTAAACTAACATGACCACGCACATTGTTAGAATGAAAACTAATGCTTTATATTTTCTAAAATTGTATGTACATACCTTAGATCATATAGGTACATACATAAGTATTTATATAAGAACTGTCATCCTTGTAGGAGCTATTCAATAATATATTTTCTCGTGTATGATATTTCATTGCAACTTCTGCAGCAACTAACAATGTAGGATATAAATGTAAAAAAAAATATATTTCTAAATTATATGATTGTGTGCTGACAACAGCACAATAAAAATAATTGCAACCTACAAAGGTTGCAAATCTTTTTTTTGTAATATAATTGTACAAGCGTGACTTAACTGCCTAATAAATGTAAAAAAGAGCTAATAACGCACTTTTTTATAAGTAAGATATGAAACGATACAAAAAATTCGTATAACAAATAAAGGAATTTGCTTAAAAAGTTAATGAGCACAAACAAACACTAAAATGCAAAAAAATCAAAACTTACCACGTAAAAAAGCCAATTCTCCTTACTAAAAAGTTCACAATAAATTACAAAACACTTTTAGGCCAGTGCATGAGTTTTTCAAATCGGCTTTTAATTACAAACAAATAAAATTCAAAAGTCACACAGTTAATTCGGCAATGTAACGCTAATGTTACACAATACGCCTCGTGTACACACTTGCAGAGATCGCCGGCTCGAGAACAACTGAACGCCCGGCGTTTTCTTCTCGCACAAATTTTCGGCGAGGTGAGGTACACAATAGTATGTACGACCGATATGACTGATAATACAATTAAAATGTTAAAAATGTAAGAAGTATAAAAATCAATATATTGAAAGTATTAAAAAATGCCTCGTTTTCTAAATTTTCTTACGCAGGCCGGCTATAATAATTATAAATATTATATTCTATAAGTGAAAATGCCAGTGAAGTAGTCACTGGCATAAAGCTGCACCAGATTTCATTTTTCAATAAATGCACCTTATTAAAATATACAATTCGAATTATAGACAAAGTGTAAAGACACTTTAAATGTTGTCTAAAATCGTTAATTAGGAAGTGGACTTTAGTGGACGAATTTTGCAAAAAAATGGCTTGTTTCAAAGAACGCTTTTGTAATGGTTAAAAATATTCTTTTCAGGATTCCATTCTACAAAATTCCATTTCATTCACAGATTGACATTGAAAAGAATATTTTGTTGAAACGTTTAGACCCAAATTTTTAACATGTTTATTTTTCTTTTTGTAATGGTAAATTTCGGGAAAAATATTTTTTAGGATTGCAGCTTTTAATCACTTCAAATAATAACGTTTTCTTATTTTTCAGGAATATTCTGTTACTGCACAAACCGAATCTGTCGACCGACATTTTATCGTAATTGCGATATATCGAACAAACATTCTTCGCACATTTGTAGATCGCTGCTCAGTTACACACTCGAAAGAACATTGTACCAAGATTAAGCAATTGGTAAATTAACGTACTTACCTACTCTACTTAATTTGATGTGATTATTCAAGAGAGCACAATTCTCTCAGTCTTTCCTTATTCAAAGCTATTTAATTAATTTCCACTTAAGAATCTCATAAGATCGTCCCTACTTATGACGAGATCCAGAGTTCCTGTAACATAGATACTGTTTAAATTATTATAAATTATTAATTTCATAATTAATATCATAATTTATATTCCCTACATAACTATAATATAACATCATGAATGTGTGAGTGGTGCACACTTTTACGCACCTGCAAACTAAGTCATTGACTTATGCCTTTAGGTTTGGTCCCTAGTTAGGGCAAGTTTGGAATAGATTTTTTTGTGTCATGGGTGTTTATTTACTCCTATTTACATATTCATTTATTTTACAGCGAGTGAGTGTGTTAGTTGCCAACACTATTTTTTTTTAAACTGCCCATTTTCATCTGAAAAACATCTAGCTATGTCGCTGGAGGATTTATACAAGGCTACAGAGAACGCTGTAAGGGTGGCCCAATTTTGGTCATCCAAGGGTATATAATAGGTGAACGCCGACACGCTAAGAAGCAGGTGAGAATAAGTTAAATTATAAATTGACATGTTATATATTTTTATATTGTAGATATAACATGTTATTATATTATGTATGACTGAGAGACAGATCAAAATAACATATCTGAATGTGTACGTACATGTAATATGTATGAAATTCTGAAATACCAATAGTGTGTAACGCTATCGCATGAATCAAATTAATATATACGAAAGCCTTTATGGTTAATTAATAGTATAATTGGTAGACGAGCCTGCAAGATACTCTCACTCATGTTGCAATCGATTTCAAAGTCAATAATCTTGTCGGAAGTAGGAAATTACTAGCAGCAGCCATCGGGTCACAAGGAACAATTAATTAAACGGAGTTTACGACATTGAACTAAGCTTCTCAATTTCTCAATATAATTTTAAAGATGGCGTTTGTTCCCATCGCTTTGCCAAGTGGTTCTTTGATAAATCGCTCGCGAAACCACGCCTTCTAAATTGATTTTTAAAGTACTAGCTTTCGCCCGCGGCTTCGCCCGCGTGGACTTCCCTCGGGAACAGTACTTTGGGATGAACTCCCGGGATGAAAGGTATTTCCTATAATACAATACTTCTTCCTATGTGTATGCAAAATTTCAAAAAGATTGGTTTAATAGATCTTGAGTTATAAGTGTTGTAACTAACACGACTTTTTTTTGTATATATATATACATACTAGCGACCCGCCCCGGCTTCGCTTGGGCATAAAATCCTTCATCTTGAATCACTCTTATCTATTAAAAAAACCGCATTCGAATCCGTTGCGTAGTTTTAAAGACTAAAGCATACAAAGGGACATAGGGAGAGAGAAAGCGACTATTTTTTATACTATGTAGTGATGTAGTGATCTAGGCAAATACAGTTAAGTAAAAAAGCGACCCGGGCCGGATTCGCAGGGGTTAATTGCTCCATTTGTGACAGTGAACTCTTTTTCGTAGATTTTATTCTCTTATCTGTAATTTTGTCTAGGATCGACAACTGATTGTACCACTTCAGTGTCGTTGATTCGGAAATTTAAGGAATGTTTTTTTACAGATTCCTGTTGATTCAGGCTTCCACTGATTCGAATTCTAGTTTCGCTACATTTTTCCTTAAGCGAAAAATTAATTTTGGAAAAATCTTAATCGATATAAAAATATATCTATGTAAAGTATAAACTGTTTATACGTAGTTTATAAAATATATTCTCGAAAGCTGCTTTAGGGAAAGTCCCAAACTAAAAGGCAAAAACGAAAACCTTATAAGATCACTTTGTTGCCCATCTGTCTGTCTGTGCGTCTGTCTGTCTGTATACTATTTGTCTGTCAAACTTTTTTTTCTGAGGAACGCATAGATGTATCAAGTTGAAATTCATAACATACTCAGTCACTTTCAGGAATAAATAAAAAAACAGCATATTTGCTGTTAATTTTGATAAATAAATAAATAACCATCACTATTATAGGAACAATTACCTACCCAAAACAAAATCTGAGAACAGCTGTTTAATTTACCTTCCCATGATATAAGAACCTAGCAACAAACAATTTAGGGAAAGCCTTTGAAAAGACTTAATTTTGAAATAATCTGGTGTTTTATTATATTGTGTGGTACGGAACCCTCAGAGCGCGAATCCAAATCGCCAGAGAAATTCTAGTAAGTAAAAAAAAAAATTCAATTTTCAGATTTTCAAGTCAAACATTTTCTTGCGGGCTCTGTGGATGCATTAAAACATTATAAGTTTTTCAACAGCTTTTTAATGTATAAGTAGTGAGTATGACTTTATTTCACGTTCTTTTATGTAATCATTTATTAGGAAACTTGAGCGAAAATTCTTTCGATTACTTGTTATTTATCGACCATTATATGGCCATCATGGTAAAACTTGGACTAAAACAACCATCTTAGAAACAACAGATATCAGAACTTTAAATGGGTTCATAAAATATGCAAGTAATTATTTCATAAATCAGTAAAGTGTTATTTATGTTTGAATGCGGTCGGTTTTTGGGACGGAAGCGGAAAAGAGTAATATATAGCCTAGGAAGCTCACGTTATTAGATTTGACCAATGATCATGAGCGCAGCGGTGAGAACAAAATTTCTTTATAAGCGAAGTAGAAAATTTGATGACATTATTACTTTTTTTCTTGTAAGTGTCAAGGTCAATTGACCATGCATACCCTGGTGTCAGACCACCTCTTGCCCTCTGACGTAGTTTCTTTAACGACTACAGATTACAGCCGGGACTAAAAGCTAAACGTGCCTTCGGAAACACGGAATCATCTATATTATCAAACAATCAGGTGATTAAAACTAACAATGTTCTACCTTACCAAACTAGCAATAACTAAACAAAGTATGCTTCCCATGGGAATCGAACCCATCCATGACCCCCGTGTCTACAGGCAAACACCTTAGCCCCTGAATCACGGACGCAGTAAGTAGTTTTAAAATAATATGTATTTACACCAATCGGTCTTTAAGGTAGTAACGACCCTTAAGCTTAGGTTAAATGATTTCTACTTACAACTTTTTTATGCGCCGACTGACTTGGAGCCGTCGAACTTTAAGTCTCGAACTTTATAAAATTACGCCTATTTTGGGCCCAACCAGTAAGCTTCTGGAAATTTCCAATTTCATTTGCATTTATTACTAGTAGTTAATTACTCTTCATTATGACTTAACCAAATTGTTGTTATTGGGGAAAATATTTACTTTAATCTTGCTCGGTATATTTATAACGGACACACAAAGTTAACTAATATTAATAAAAAATACAGTTTGAATTAAATGATAGAAAGGAACAATCACTATCGCTTTCCTTGTTCCTGGTCCGCTTTCTTTTTTTAATCTTCCACTTCACACGGTAACTTATCCCTTGTGCAAAAAAATAAAATCATTAATGCACGGAAATAGCAATAATGCCTGTCTATTTTAACACTACTCTCTAGCACAATAGTTTATCACAGCCAAAATATCAAATTTTGTTGTCTCGAAACTTATCTATTTCATACCTTTGTTCCAAATATCTTTTTTTATATTTTTATGTAAGTATATTTAAAAGTTAGCAAAGCAGAGATAGACATCGAGAGATCTGGGTCATTTTATAGAATGAGGAAACCCTATTTTCCTCTTCATATTTTTCTTCATTAAGCTGCATATAAGTAAGATGTTAAAATCATATCAAAGAATGAAACGTATGAAACATAATTATACTTAGTATTTTGTATGTTTCAAAATATTGTCGTGATAAAAATATATTTAAATACATGCAGATATAGGTATATCGTGTTGTTTGTTTGGCAAAGCAAGTATTCCAAGTGCGTAGTCTATTTTGTTTGCGGTACATCGGGTATTGTAATGTCCCAGCTGATACGCCTGATAGGACGGGGTGCTCTTAGTGGTATTAACTAGTGGGCTTTCTGGCTTTCAAAACATCTCATAGTGCATTCGCTTGTTTTTGAAAACAACTGAAAAGTAGAACCCAAGTTAGATTGAACTCATCAAATTTAAGGATTATTACTAAAATATTTATTGTGGAATAAAGTTTAAATAATTAAACAAATATAGTCTTCCCGGTAGAAGAAGAAGAAGTTATGTTTGTTAAGTTTAAGTTTCTAACGTTCTTCTTTGTATTAGTTTTCATTGTAATTTATTGTAAGAACTCAATTTGGTGCTATCGTATATGCTATATCGTAAGTTAACCTTTATATTAAGCGTTCATTTATTAACGTACTAGCGACCCGCCCCGGCTTCGCACGGGTGCAATGCTATATAATACATGTATTACACATATATACCTTCCTCTTGAATCACTCTATCAAATAAATAAACCGCATCAAAATCCGTTGCGTAGTTTCAAAGATCTAAGCATACATAGGCACAGACAGCGGGAAGCGGCTTTGTTTGTTTGTAGTGATGATAGTGATAGTGATTATTATACGTAGGTACGTAAATACATAAAATAACACAAATTTATCAATTCAGAGAATATAAAATATTGACGTTACTACGTAGTTTCCGACCATCCGGTATTGTTTCAGACGAAGCCCTTTGCGAATATCCAATTGTTGTACAAATTCACTTCGCAAAACCCATGTTACAGTTTATTTTTGGTGGCTTTCAGTGCGTACTGAACGAGCGCGTGCTCGTATCGAAAGTGTCCGACTGTCCTATTCACCCTTTTGTGGTCAATAGGCATAAAAAGGGTTTATTTCCACACATTACAAAGCTTTTACTAAGATTCCTTCAGCATTATTGTTGTATATTTTAAGAAACACGTAGTACAGTAAGTACACTATGTATGTAAAAAAAAATATCGAATCACTCGTTTAGAAAACAAACAAAAAGGCTTCAAAAAGGTTACCTTTCAAAGTCAAAGGTTCAAGTATTTGCGATGAAATTAATGTAAATTTGATTATTTTGAATGAATTTGATTGTAGATTATATTTGTAAGGTTTGTATTAGATAACATTTTTAGGCTGTTAAATTTTGTATCTTTTTTTTTACTTTTTTATACCTGTTGAGGTTTTAACAATACTAACTACAGTCCACATTATAAACGAATTTTATTAACATAAATAATGGTCCTTCGAGCCGGATTAAATATTTAACATGATTTATTCATCATATCGTGAGTCATCCTTCATAATAATTATTAGACATCTCAGTTTCTGATGTGCGTGATGTAAAAATATTTTTGGTGGATTCAGTAAGGCAGTGAAAACATACGTACGTATATTACATTTTGAAACGCTAAACATTCAATATGAGTTTAAGCAAGGAACAAGAACAATTATTGAATTCCCTTCACGATACATTTATTTTATTACATAAGACTCAAGTCAATTTTAAAAAGTGCTCTAAACAAAAATTGACTAAGGGATACATTGAAACAAAAATAAAATGTATTGAGGATTATTGGAGAACGTACGTACACACCCACCAAGAATTAGCAAAATGTACACCATTAACTAAACGAAATGAAATTCCACATTTTGAACAAGATGAATACTTTCAAGTAGAGGAGCTTTATACAACATTGATGAGTGATTTGAAGGATATACAGTATACATTCACAGAACAACGTCACTCTTCCAATCCCGACGAAAGCTCTATAATCAACTCAAGTATAAACAACAACAACACCGCACATTTACCACGAATACAATTGCCAAAATTTTCGGGAAGTAGTTATGAAACATGGCCTGCGTTCAAGGATTTATTTTGTTCTCTTGTGCATGATAACACCTCGCTTAGTGACGTTCAGAAACTTCATTATCTTAAATTAAGCGTCACAGGAGAAGCTGAATCCCTTCTAAAGCACATTCAAGTCACAGCCAATAATTATACATCAGCTTGGCAAATACTGAACACGCGGTATGGTAATAAACGATTAATAATAAACTCAATTCTGAAGAAATTATTTAATCAAAAGAAGATGACTTCCCAATCAGCAATTCAATTGAAAGATTTACTTGATACGACGACAGAATGTATCAATAACTTAGAAAATTTGAATATCTCCACTGAATCTTGGGACATTTTAATTATTCATCTCGTTATACAAAAATTAGACATAGAAACACATAAAAATTGGGAAGAATACGCATATCGTGATGACAAAGATGATTTACCAACCTGGAATGAATTCAAGAAGTTCATACAGTCAAAATTCCGAACCTTAGAACTTGTCAATTCAAATACACATACAAGAGAATTTAAAGTTAAAGAACGTTCATTTGTTGTGACCTCGCCAACCACAGAGAGGACTTGTGTTATGTGCAAAGAAAATCATACATTATGTCATTGCAAAGAATTTATCAAGATGGGAATTACAGAAAGGAAAGATTATGTCAAAAACAATCACTTATGTTTCAACTGCCTAGCATCTGGGCATTCGGTAACAATTTGCAAATTACCAGTGTCCTGTCGCATATGTCATCGACGTCATCATTCTCTGCTACATGAAACAAAAGAGACAGAACCTGCGGCCACATCTAGCAACTTACAAACACAACCGCTGGTTTCACAACATGTAGTAGATGAAGAGGTTTCAGTAAACACAATATTAGCGTCTCATATTAACACTAGGCAGGGTTTTGCATTGCTTGCTACAGCTATAGTAGAAGCAACTAATGAACAAGGACAGATAATCTTTCTAAGAGCTTTGATTGATCAGGGTTCCCAAGCATCATTTATTACGGAGAAAGCAACTCAATTACTACAATTAAAACGTCAACCAATTAATGGTACTGTATTAGGGGTAGGTTCTACAAAAACAGAGATTAAACATATGGTACAGTTAAAAATAAGATCACGATGGGATTCCAATTTCAGTCTATCTATACAAACCTACGTGATGTCGAAACAACTGACCACAAAGTTACCTGCCAAAACAACTAATTTACAATCATGGCCTCATATTCAAGGTCTCAAACTAGCTGATCCAACCTATCATATACCGGGTTCAATTGATCTATTGTTAGGAGTTAATGAATATGCACAAATTTTAGAACAAGATCTGATTAAAGGTCCACCTGGAACACCATGCGCTCAAAAAACAAATCTAGGATGGATTCTTTTCGGAAACATTTATCAAAACACACAAGGAAACACTTACCTTGTAATGCATCATCAGGTTGATGTTGATGAAGTACTGAAGTCAATTTGGGAAGTAGATACAGATTCTAATAGAAAACTTACTAGGGAAGAAACACTATGTGAAGACATATATCAAAAAACTACTACAAGAAACTCTGATGGAAGATATATTGTTAATTTACCATTCAGAAATGAAGAGCCACAATCATCTTATGGAAACACAAAAGAGATAGCAAGGAAAAGATTTATGTTTTTAGAAAGAAGATTTAGAAAAAATCCAAGTCTGAAAATAGAATATACAAAAGTCATAAATGATTACTTTGATCAAAACCACATGGAAATTGTACCTCAAAATGAAATAGCGATAGAAAAGTCGGTATATTTACCACACCATGCTGTAGTACGAGAAGACCGAGAGACATCTCGCACTCGTGTAGTCTTCGATGCTTCCTGTAAGGGCTCAAATAATGTCTCATTAAATGATGACCTTTTAGTTGGACCACAGTTACAAAGAGATTTGAGAAGTTTGATCATGTCATGGCGTATGAAACAAATATGCTTTATGGCTGATATACAACAAATGTATCGTCAGATTCTTGTAGCAAACTATGATACTAACTATCAAAGAATATTATGGAGAGCAAACGAGATTGATGACCTACAAGAATATAGAATGCTAAGAGTAACATTTGGTACAGCTTCCGCACCTTATTTAGCAGTACGAACACTGCATCAACTTGCAGATGATGAAGGAAAAAACAAACCTGAAGCTGCTGAAGCTATTAAATCAAACTTTTATATGGATGATTATTTAGATGGTGCTGATTCTGTGGAAGAAGCCATATCATTAGCAAAGGATGTTACAGATATATTACAAAGTGGAGGATTTAACTTAACTAAATGGTCATCAAATAACATAGAATTTTTGAAATTAATACCAGAAAATAAGAGATCTGCAAACGCACATATAGATATGAATTTAGACAGCACAGTCAAGGCATTGGGTATATCCTGGAAACTTTATTCAGATACTTTTCAATATAATATTACATTATCAAAAATTAACGACAACATGAATATGTCAAAGCGCGACATTTTATCAGACGTACAGAAACTATTTGATCCACTTGGATGGATCGCTCCAAGCACTGTACTCGCAAAAATATTTATGCAAAAACTTTGGTTTGAAAAATTGAATTGGGAAGACAAGATCAAAGAAACATTACAAAAAGAATGGAATAGGATAAGATCAGATTTAGTCAATGTTAAAGAGATAAAAATACATAGATGGTTAGGTGTAACTAAAACAAATAAACAAGATATTCAACTGCATGGATTTAGTGATGCTTCGATGCAAGCATATGCAGCTGTTGTCTATATAAGAATTGAAAATTCAAACAATGAGATCGAAACCAAAATAATCGCTGCAAAAACAAGAGTAGCACCACTTAAAACTATTTCATTACCACGACTGGAGTTGTGTGGTGCCTTAATCTTGTCAAAGCTTATGAAACAAATTGGTAAAGCTATGAGTATACCTATAACTAATATGTATGCATGGACAGATTCCTCTATAGTCATTGCTTGGTTGAACGGTGAACCGAACAGGTGGAAATCTTTTGTGGCCAATCGTGTGGTAGAAATCAATGAAAACTTAAATAATATCGAATGGTATCATGTAGACTCAAAGAACAATCCCGCTGATTTGGCTTCACGAGGCATGTTACTTTCCGAACTAAAAAACTGTGAGTTATGGTGGGAAGGTCCGAGTTGGTTATCTGAAAAAGAAATAAACATAAAAAAGGAAATAATTACTACAGATTTAGAAATGAAAAACATGAAAATAAATACTTACCATAATACTGAAATTGAAACATCTATAAGTTCAAAATTTAATATATTTCACACATTAACAGAATTATTGAGGTGTATTACTTACTGTAAAAGATTCTTAAATTATAAGAAGAATCCAAATAGTATTGATATGGACATTACAACACAAGAATTAGAAGATTCTCTGATCATTTGTGTTAAAATTGTACAACATGAAGAATATTTCGAAGATATACAAAGACTAATGTCAGATAAGCAAGTGAAGAAAAAGAGTCGGTTACGATTTCTCAATCCTTATTTAGATAAAAAACAAGTTCTTAGAGTAGGTGGTCGTCTCAAACACACAAATTTGTCTGATGATATAAAACATCCTATGATTCTGAATAGTAAGAATAATTTGACACCATTACTAATAGCTGAAGCACATGCAAGAACGTTACACGGAGGAGTACAACTTATGTTATGTTATTTACAATCAAAATACTGGATATTCAAAGCTAAAGGATTGTGTAAAAAGTTCATACATAAGTGTCTAATATGTGCCAAGTTAAATGCAGTCACTAAATCACAAATAATGGGAGACTTACCTGCAGTTAGAGTAACTCCTACCAGACCATTCCTACATAGTGGTGTTGATTTTGCAGGCCCGTACCAAATTTTAACATCTAAAGGTCGTGGAAATAAAACCGTTAAGGCATACATTGCAATATTTATTTGCATGGCTACGAAATCAATTCACATTGAGTTAGTTGGAGATCTCACTTCAGAAGCATTCATTGGTGCATTTCGCCGATTTGTGTCGAGAAGAGGAAAATGTAGCGATATCTGGAGTGATCAAGGAAGAAATTTTGTAGGAGCAAACAAAGAGTTACATGAAGCTTGGAAAGAAGCAAAATTACAGTTTAAAGGAGAAATTGCAGAGACTTTAGCCACAGATGGTACTCAATGGCATTTCATTCCAGCCCGTCATTTGGTGGATTATGGGAAGCAGGTGTCAAATCTATTAAATATCATCTGAAACGAATTCTCACAAGCCATTTAACATTTGAAGAAATGTCGACTTTACTCTGTCAAGTGGAAGCCTGCTTAAATTCGAGACCACTGTGCCCTATAGATAGTGCTGATCCAGATCATACAAATGCATTGACTCCCGGTCATTTCTTAATAGGAGATGCACCCATTATTATACCATCACCTGATTTGACAAATGTTCGTGTGTCAGCTTTATCTCGATGGCAACACACTCAAAAATTACTAAACGATTTCTGGAAAAGATGGCAAACGGAATATTTGAACAGGTTACAACAACGTCCTAAATGGTTAAAAAAGCAGGATGAGTTAAAGATAGGAGATATAGTTTTAATAAAGACAGATAACTTACCTCCTGGTAAATGGTGCATGGGACGTATTGTTGATAAACATCCTGGTCCAGACGGACTAACAAGAGTGTATAGTGTTAAAAGTGGCAATGTAGTTACAAAAAGAACTATATGTAAATTGTGTCCATTGCCTATTGATTATTCTTAGTTTCTTAATAATTATCATCATTGCCGGTCTAGCTATTTACATGAATTGTAATATGGTTTATGTTTATTCGTTAAGTTAGATTTGGTTTCTTTATTGTGTTCATTAAAAGGACCTTAAGTCCCTTTTGGTGGCCGGCATGTTGAGGTTTTAACAATACTCTTTAGTTGAGTCTATGATTTGAAAAGAATTATTGTCATTCTGTCACAAAATAAAACTACAGTCCACATTATAAACGAATTTTATTAACAATACCTATTATTTTAATAGTAGTTCCAGACGTATAAGGAAAAATATAAAAAAGGGACCAGGTGATTTGATTGAGTGTACCACGGGAATACCTGATTATGGTCATAGTTGCCGGAATCCTGATACAAAGGAAAAATTTCAAATCTTGGAACACTTCTTTTTGCGTCGTAGGTTAAAACTTATGTATGTTTTGTTCGTAACCCTGTAAAAAGTGATAACACTCGCACTTCTTAGAAAAGCAAACAATATGTTTTTTTAAAGACCCTACGTTGATATAAATGTGTTGAAGGGCTGTAATGTAGGAAAGGTCACTGTCCGATGAACGCAGTGTCTTATTTCATATTCACCATGTGAATAAAATAATAGGTTAATAGCTTACATATATACCTAAACGACATAATTGTAATGACAATGTAGGAAAACAAGTATGTTAGGCTAATAAATTACGAAAATCGTAGCACGAGTGCTACGAAAGTACGCTACGAGTTTCGTAGCAGTTCGTAGCAATAGCGATCTTGCGATGTGAAGTGCAGGGCGTCGATTCTGCTAACGTTAAGACAAAATCGTATCAAATTAGTGTTTCAATAGTAGTGCCTTTTACACACTATTTACAAGAGTTATGACAGTATGATGTGATGTGAATTTAGTGTGTGGTGTGATCATCAAAAGTGATATAAAAAAATATAAATTTCTTGTAACTAGTGTGTAAAAAAGCACTACCATTGAAACACTATTTTGACACGATTGTGATTTAACGTTAGCAGAATCGACACCCAGACAGTATTATCGTGGATGGCCAGCCATATCCATACTTCCATATAATATTGTGAATGTAAAACTATGTCTGTCTATCTGTCTGTCTGTTACGATTTTACAGCTAAAGTTAATTTGATGAAATTTGGTATCAAAATAATAATAAATAACTTATTATTAGACTGACACACGTCTAATATTATCAAATATCTCCGTTACATAAGCGAAGGGTATAACCCCGCTGGGATACAATATGAGATCTTATTAAATTCAGAATCCGCAGTTTCTTGGACGTTAACACCGCGCTTATAAACTAGACTTAACCCAGGGTTCTACTGAAGTGTAAACGTCGAATTTTTTTTCTATTTAATATCCACATATTTTCCAAATGGCCAATAGTATTCAAAAATGAATAAACTTTACGCCCAGTACCTAATATGTAAATGAATGGATATGATATAGTTGTTGGTAATCCATATTGTATGAGAATCACGAATAGAAAGAATTTCGTTTGTGTTGTCGATCGTAGAATACTGTCTGATTGTCTTTCAGAGGGGAAGGTACACGTTTGATTTATTACAACTTTTGTAAATTAAGATGTCGGGATACAAAAAGCAAAATAATCCCCGAAGTCCCCAACTTCCACCCCATTTTGTACAAAGACGTTTTTGCGAGATTAAAAAATAAACTCTGATTCAGGGATCACAAACAACTTGATTTATGATTGCAATAGATAACTATAGTTTTTATCTTGTAAGAAAAATTATTAATTAACTTCGAAACTATCCCATTTTTTTTTTACTTTAACTAGTACTAGGCCACCTCCACGGCCGGGTAGTTCGCCTCGTTCAGGTCCTCTAGGCAGCGACAGGGCAGCTAGGACACGACAGCATTCTGTTGTGCCCTAGCTGCCCTGTCTCTGCATCGCCCCAAATCGCACTGACTGCTGTCAGAATAACTCTAGCACGGCTCCTTTTATATCTTCCATCATCAGCTCGAACTTAAATAACTTATTTTTACGTATGTTAGTGACTTATGTATCTCATAGATTGGAAGAAAAGGCCGGACCCTGGCTTTTAATTAGAAGCAACTTGCAACTGAGATAATGTTAGATAAAAGAGTGATTTCTAAAAGTCAAAATTGCGCGTGATACCATCCTCTTGAGTATTATGCAAATTTCAATCAGAGGCAAAGTGTTCGCAATTTCATCAAGCCGTGACTTCCGCATTCACTTCCTCATTTTGGTTGCTCTTTTTCAACAAAAATATTATTATTACAACGACTTTACTTTTGATATCATATCCCCTTTGAAATATTTTTGTACGCAGTTTTAGTTAGTGGTTTTATTGAAAAAACAGTTTTATAAAGTTCAAATTTATACAGGTGTAATTATTTTAAATTAATATAGGTATAGTTAATCCCACCAAAAACATAAATGTAAAAAACGTGAGCCAAGTTCAATACAAAAATTATGCTTGGCGGTGAGCTTCGCCGCAAAAAGAATGGCGATCTAAATGAGTGCCAAGTTCTATGCAAAATCGAAATATGTTTTTATAGGAACAAAATAACATTATGAACAAGTATTAAACTCTATTTCTTTGCTTTATTAGATACCTATAACAATTGCTGTTATTTAAAAATATGAGATCTTGAAGTAGGTTAGATTTGACTTGGCCAGTTTTTAACACAATTAAAATGTTGAATAACTTTATAAAATGACTTATGTAATAAAAACTGGCCAAGTCAAATCTGACCTACTTCAAGATCTCACATTTTTAAATAACAGCAATTGTTATAGGTATCTAATAAAGCAAAGAAATAGAGTTTAATACTTGTTCATAATGTTATTTTGTTCCTATAAAAACATATTTCGATTTTGCATAGAACTTGGCACTCATTTAGATCGCCATTCTTTTTGCGGCGAAGCTCACCGCCAAGCATAATTTTTGTATTGAACTTGGCTCACGTTTTTTACATTTATGTTTTTGGTGGGATATCATTACTTTTTGTAAAGTTTCAATTACACGTGAATCTTACTCCTACGGTCCTACCTAATAAACAAATGACAAATTAACCTAAAAAAGCTACAAACAAATGAGGTTTTGAAAGAAACGATTTACGTAATATTAAATAACTCACAAATGCCGTTAAAGTACAATACTAAAAAGGAATAATTTATATCTGGACTATTCCAGCTATAACTCAAATAAATTTTGTCGAACGACGCAGCATTAAACGCAATCTAATAGGTGGGTTTCCGCTTAACAACCGGGCATAACGAGGACGCTGGCGCGAATGAGCGCCGCTAAGAGCATACTTTGGTTCGTTCGCATTTTAAGTCGTATAGCGCTGTGAGCCGCGCACAAGTGCAAGGCGCGAGCGAGTTCAAGCAGCATTCTTAGACTAGTCAATACATACATATATCGGTACCAATAAGACTTCGCTATTGCCTTGACCTTGGTATACATACACATTGGAGTTTCTTTTAGGGTACAAAGAGTTCGAACTAACAAATTTATACCTTAAAATATTATTTCTTATTTTCAAAAGAAATCAGAGAAACGAACCTTGGGCACTGATCTTTGTTAATTTAGTGAGCCGTGGACTATAAGATAACTACTATGCAGGTATAAACCAACCGACCCGCTAAATTTTAAGTAAATCGCTACCGCTTATAATTTTGTACCATAAGTCAGAGCGTGACGCTGATTGGCTGGTGTGCTGCCGCGCGCCGCTGACGACACACCGTTGTTGGCCGGTTGTTTAGCGCGTAGGTATTACAAGTTTTTTGTATGGGGACACCACTTATTTTTTGACTTTTTTTTATTTTTTGATTTTTTTCCTACGCTTACACACAATTTCCGAGCTGGATTCCAAATTTCATCCTTCTAGGTCATCTGGAAGTAGGTTAGGTTTAGGTACTATAAGTCAGTCAGTCAGTGCTAAAATTTACAACTTTTTGACCTTCATATCTTTATAACCGTTTGAGCTAGCTTCATGAAATTTGGGCTTCTACATGTCCTGATGGATCTTATTAAACACACGTAGTTTTATGTGTTTACATTAAAGAGGTTTCGAGTTATAGAAGGGTCAAAAGTGGCACCAAGTGGTTCGTGTAATATTACACTCGGCGCTGGCTAGCCAGTTCCTTTGCTTGAACTTGGCTTGACACGCTGCCGCGTGTCTAGATAAGTACAAAAGTTAGTTTAGCTATTTTAATAATATTTGGATAGAAAAATAGATAGTATAAATTGAACTATTGCAGGATGCATTTCTTGATTCATATATGTATGTAAAAACTTTATTGTTCAGAAAGAACATTGATGATACAACACAACAAAAGGCGGACTTATCTCTAACGGGGATCTCTTCCAGTCAACCTGTATAATAAAGGAAAAAAGAGTACATGGGCATTGAAGAGGATCATTAGGATTTATGAAACCCAATTTTCAACCCTTACCGTAAGAAGAGGGGTGTAATAAGTTTGACGTGTCTGTCTGTCTGTCTGTCTCTGGCATCATAACTCCCGAACGGATGAAGTGATTTAAATTTAGTTCTTTTCGTATTAAAGGTGATTTATGGGCGAGTCTTCTTAGACATGTTTGATGAAAATCGGTTGAGCCGTTTAGAAGTTGTGGGGGTGAAAGTGGGGAAGAATAACCGAATGTCTGCAAATATTGAGTGGGGTCTCAAATGAAAGCGCATCACGTGCACATTACAAAATAAAATGTTTAATGAAAATCGGTTGAGCTGTTAAAAAGCTCTATGGGTATAAGTGGGGAAAATAATAAATGTCTGCAAATAATTTGTGGGAGAAGAAATCAATAGACCATCAACACTAAAAACAAAATGTGTCGTGGGTTTTTTTAAATTTTTAATTTAATGTTATAAAGATACAGCGCTACAGTTTATAACTATCTACTTAAAAGGTTAATTTATATGGATGTAATATACAAAACACACAAACATTATTTTATCTTCCTTGTTCCCCTCAACCTTATTCGTCTATGAGGCTAAAGTCTCGACTCGACTGACACATGTCCAAAACGTTTCCCCATTTCCATTCACGTTACAGTTTAATTTGCCAAAATATGCTTTCAGAGATTATACATATGTATCAAACAAAGTGAACTAAATACGACATTTAAAATTTATATGCGTAATACTTGAAAGCTACTCGTGGCATAATTAATAACTTGGTGTGTAGTTTAATCATTACAAATAGACACCTGCAAACGCTGACAGAAATTGACGTGAGAAACAACCTAATTAACGATTGTTTATTATTAAGTGATGATAACAATTAGCTGACATTTCCAAATTCAATGATTTTGAGGCTGTAAATAGAAAATATAAGTATTAGTTTTTCGGTTCGTACCTAGTTGTTTTTTTTTAATACAGTGTTATTGTCCTCTATATCATTCACCGAAGATATCCATTTCTGGGATAAGTCCGCCATTGTATTTTTGTATTTTTTTTTTGCATATTTCAGTTGTTAGATTTACATACTACACTATAAACCATCCTTTTGTTTTTTTTTTGTAAGTATAAATATAATAATTATGTTCTTCTTTACGATTAAGTCATTAAATAAAGACAATACTTCGCTTAAACACCTAAAATCCCCAAACATGTCAATTTTACATAACACTAGCGACCGTCCCGGCTTCCCACGGTAATAAAAGCCTTTCCTCTTGAATCACTTTATCAATCAAAAGAACCACATCAAAATCTGTTGCGCAGTTTCCAAGCTTTAAGCTTTTATAGGGACAGACAATGGGAAGCGACTTTGTTTAAACTATGTAATGATAATGATGTGTCCCTCAATGTGCGAGCATCTTTATTATACCTACTCTATCACAAGGAAAGACGTCAAACTGTACTGGAGTTAATTTGGTGAAAGTAGTTGACATACCAACTATATTACTAACTTCAATTAAGCTAATAGCAGAGTTATAGTCCAATATAACTTTATAGAACCTTGATTATTACTTAACATTATTAACGAGTAAGTACAATGATCAGGTGCGTTGTGTTTTGATGGTTTGCTATAACACCCTTGCAAGGTGTTCTAATTCCTTAATTAACTTTCATAATGATCTAAGCGTTTTCCCGGTTGCATCCCAAGCTTCGGAACCTGGTGTCTGCTAAAACCTATGTCTCAGTTTTTAAGGAAGAATTTATTATTATAATCTTGTGTTGTTTTTTTTTGCAGAAAGATTCTCGAATGGCGACCACGCACCGGCAAGCGCAGTATCTGACACTCACAGCACCACCAGCAGGTCAGATGACCTGAAGAAGGTCGCAAGCGGCGCTGGATGCAGGCCGCTTCTAACCGGTAATTTTAGAAATCCAGCAGTGGATAGCCTGTGGCTGAAATGATGATGATAATAAACTTTTATGTTCAATAAAGATTCACATCATACCATCCCTTAATAACAACCCTTCAAGGTTGACGAAAGCCGTCTTAGACATTAAAACACTATTTACCAGCAGTAGGTAATCCAAGACATATTGTTTTCTCTATCCGTCAGTTAAAGTCGAGCATTTTATCCGGAAGACTTGATTGTGTGCGTGATTTACGGGCCATAAAAAAGACAGTAATCGTACTCATAAATTCACATTACAGAGCATTTGCAAGCCGGCATTTAGTCCGTGATTATTAACCTTTTCAGCCATAAGTCCCAGGTTAGAACTGATCTTACTCATTTTTGTTATTCATTTCAATAAGTTTTTAATTATAATTTAATACTGCACTGAGTCTGAATGCCTTCATTTAGGTGGCGTGGTTCAACAAAACCGCTTTTCGAATTAATTTATAATTTGCAATAAAATATATTCATATATATAAATCTAATCATCATCATCAGAAATAAATTTTGAAATCGATTCCAAAGATAATGAAACTTACAAACAATTCTTTATAATATTACTAGCTTCCGCCCGCGTCCTGCTTACCTCGTAAGTAGTCAATTATTATTTTTTTGGTGCCAATATACCACTACATTTTTTTTGCGATAGCGGCGGCTGAAATATTACCTAATTTAAATAGTGATCTGCGTAACGTAGTGTATACAAAAACCAGACGAAACATACTTACTGCTCGTGTTTACTCAGTAAATCGCGTTTGGAAAGAAAACTCATAGTTTTGACGTACACAACGTTAAAAATACCGAGAGTATTAGTTGAAATGTACCCACTGTCAGGAATTCATTTGGAAGTAAGATCCAACTCATATATAGTATATAGGTAGATTAGGTAGCAAACTGTAAGATCATCTAATACCTATTATCTATTAATTGTCCTTTAGTTTGATTTGTAAAGTGAGTATTATAATATTCACACATTCACTGCGGCATAAATCATAACAATATTTAGATACTTAATTGTTCAGGCGTTTTTGTGTGATGCCGCAGTGTAGGTGTTTAAAAAGGACACATAATAGCATAGATTTAAAAAAAATGCCTTTGTTTAGCCGCGCGTGATTTCCTAATTCTATGCGTAATAGTTTAATAAAGCATGCTTAAGTAAACTTTTATTTTACACATTGTCATCCTATAGTTTGCCCGGTCGCATCCTAGGTTGCTGCTTAACTTTGGAGCCCAGGGTCCTATCTCGTTTTTTTACTTAAATTAGATGCTAAATTATATCAAAAATAAAATTAAGTTGGCTGCCTGTCTGACGTCAATCCTTATTGTAAGACTGATTGACCGAGCGAGCGAAGCGAGCGAGAGTCTCCATTTCGAGACTGGCAAATTTTGCTTTTGTCCGGATGTCTGTCTGTCTGTCTGTCTGTCTGTCTGTCTGTCTGTTTGTTCCGGGCTAGAGGTCGCATTTCTGAACGGATCTTAATGAAACTTGGTACACGAGTTCCTTGATTTATTTGCAATTTTTTGTCGAGTTTTTTTTGATTGGAGGGAAAAGGGGGGAAAAAAGGGGGAGTTTTCTGTGACGTTGTTTACGAACGGATCTTAATGAAACTTGACACACGTGTTCCTTGATTTATTTGCAATTTTTTGTCGAGAGCGTTTTTTGATTGGAAGGAAAATGGGGGCAAAAATGGGGGAAGTTTGCTATTTGTTATATTGCTTAGACCACTGGCCGCATGGTACTTGTTCTTTTACAACTTTGCGCTTTGAATTCGTTTTCGGTCATTTATTTTTATTTTTTTTATTTTTATTTTTATTTTTATTTTTATTTTTGACGTGACAACGTCTTAAATTAGGTTGCGGCTGGGAGTCACTTATGAAAAAGTGTAACGCTCGGTAACGTTACGATGCGCTCACAATGAGAGCGAGTGAGAGGCACGCGTCCCCTAAGAGCGAGAGAGACAGACTCAAAGTCGTTGTCACGTAAAACTTTCGCCCGTATACCGACTTTACAGGCAACCAATTTTTTTTTATTTTTATTTTTATTTTTATTTTTATTTTTATTTTTATTTTTATTTTTATTTTTATTTTTATTTTTATTTTTATTTTTATTTTTATTTTTATTTTTATTTTTATTTTTATTTTTATTTTTATTTTTATTTTTATTTTTATTTTTATTTTTATTTTTATTTTTATTTTTATTTTTATTTTTATTTTTATTTTTATTTTTATTTTTATTTTTATTTTTATTTTTATTTTTATTTTTATTTTTATTTTTATTTTTATTTTTATTTTTATTTTTATTTTTATTTTTATTTTTATTTTTATTTTTATTTTTATTTTTATTTTTATTTTTATTTTTATTTTTATTTTTATTTTTATTTTTATTTTTATTTTTATTTTTATTTTTATTTTTATTTTTATTTTTATTTTTATTTTTATTTTTATTTTTATTTTTATTTTTATTTTTATTTTTATTTTTATTTTTATTTTTATTTTTATTTTTATTTTTATTTTTATTTTTATTTTTATTTTTATTTTTATTTTTATTTTTATTTTTATTTTTATTTTTATTTTTATTTTTATTTTTATTTTTATTTTTATTTTTATTTTTATTTTTATTTTTATTTTTATTTTTATTTTTATTTTTTTTATTTTTATTTTTATTTTTATTTTTATTTTTATTTTTATTTTTATTTTTATTTTTATTTTTATTTTTATTTTTATTTTTATTTTTATTTTTATTTTTATTTTTATTTTTATTTTTATTTTTTTTAGAAATTTAGAAATTTACGATGCTTTGATAGTCTGATAGTCGAACTCAATTATAATAAGTACTCATCGCATACCTTTTTGTATGTTTCGATAAACTCTGATACCAGGTTGTACATAGTCAATCGACCTATTGTAATCCACGAGATATGATAAAGATGATTGCACACTTTTTAAAGGACGTGTAAATCACTAAATAAACTTCACAGTTTTAAGTTTCCTTTTTTTTATTCTCTCTTGTTTATTAATAGCTATTATATTTCTAAATGTATATTAAAATACATTCAAAATATTTGCCGATTTTGTCCGCAAACAAGTGTTCTGTTGCTATTTTTAGACATTATACCCACGAGTTATTTTATTTTATTTCCTACTTGTTATATAAATCTGAAAGTTTCTGAATTTGGATGATCGTTGTTTAACGGTTGAATGGAAACGTCAGGAGAAACTTGGACTTTTTGCCAAATTTCCCGCGAGACCGGACCCTAAAATATCTTTTTCTTTTTATTCATTAGAAAAATAGTCAAAGTAATGTATTCTTATGAACTTATTAATAACTTTTACGTTATAATAGTAATTTCAATTTTATTCATTGATATATGATGATAATATTTGAAATTAAAGGAATTAATATGTAATTTGTGCCAAAAAAAAATAAGTCTCCCTACTACATAATTTGTCCCATACGTTCGGCGCACCCTGGCCAATCTGCGTGGAGTGGACAGTTTTGTCTTGTTTTTTTTTTAAATACGATAACGTTTAGGAGACACACCGTAACGGTAGCAGTTGTTGCTGCATATTTTGTGTGGTGCATTAAAAAGTTTTTGCAGCCGAATAACCAATAAAGAGTTAGGTCTGTAACGCAGGTTGGCTGATCCTCTCAACACAAAACTTTCAATAACAATATCTTATGTATTTTAGTTAATTATCCATGATATATTAAATTCCAGAGACTACCCAAACAAATCCTAACATACCCGTGTAGGCACCAAGTTTTCAAACAAAGGGAGGCTTGTCGAGAAGCTTTAGTAATATCGCCAAAATTAATCTGACCACTACCCACTTTGAATTTTAGATAATTTACATATATATGAACTGTCCGACTTTAAAGCCTATTAAGTATTACATTTAGTACCATTTAGGTATCAAATTAGCTTAGTAACTTGTTTTATTTTATTGTTTCATCTTTTGGTCCTAGATAAAACTGAATAAGTATTTTTTTTCTACTACTTACTGGTCGATTCCTAATAGCATCTGAAAGGAGAATGCTGTTATGTTTTTTTTTTGTCTCGAAGATCTAATGCTTAATATAATACCATATCTTCAGAATCATATTTATTTGAGGTACTTAGCCGTTAATAAATTCATTAAAAAAAGAGAATTTCCAAACTGATTTGTGAGTTCAATCCAAATGCCCTGCATAACCTCATTAAAACGTTTGAATAAATGTAACCTGATTATACCTAGCTTTTCCAGAGTGGGTCGTTTAAAAGGGAGCCTACTGATCTACCAAAATCTATTATCAGAAGCGCTTTAGTTTACTACATTGTTTATAGATTTTAATTGAAAACCAAAAAAGAGTAACCATCAATCTGAAAATTGGTCAGTAAATTTTTTAATACCGGTTAGAGAATTTACCGACCAATTTTCAGAGTATATAGCTAATGGACACATCATTGAATACAGAAATTAACATTATGAAATAATTGTACACATAACAGGTACGAATTTCCAATATATTTACGTGAATATTCAAAATGTTCGCATAATTATATGTTGAGTTGAGGGTTTGCATTGCTGTCATTATCGACATGTTATCAGTGGAACTGCAACCAGCTGAAATGCATTGCATTGCGCTCCGTATTTACGTACTCTCTAATTAGTGAGACCACACTAGTGGCGTATTATAACCTATTCAATCTATTAAATGGAAATCATTAACCGAATGTATTACTATCTTTTTCTGTCTGTAATTTTCACAACAAATGTTAAAAACATATCGTCATCATAATGGCATTTTCTCAGTTGCATCTTCATCTTACGCTTCATCGCTCAAGATACGCTTTGCATATGGCATATGATGAAAAGAGGGTTACTACCGTCTCTTAAAACCATGCAAGTTCTAGTGAGTAAGCGAGACAGCGCGATACATAATGTAATGCGACATCATCTTACTCACTGGGTCTTGCATGGTTTTAAGAGATGGTGGTAAGCCACCTGTACTGTCGGTTGTTATTAGAGACTTCTTTAAGTAGAAAAACGTGTGCATGCCGCCTCCTATTTAGTTTTATACTCTAAGCTATTGTCTGTCCTCCATAATACTTTTTACAGGGAAACCAAACCAGGATTGCTAATGATGATTTTGCGATAAAAATGTAAATGAGCAGTGAGTTCATCAAATAAATTTATCACCTCTTAGGATGTTAACTTTGTATTAAATAATGCAGGTAGAGCATAAATTGTGTGAATTTGCAAGCAGCATCCGCCCTCGTATTAAAACAAAAAATCAAAGACGCTACCTACAGTCACATTAGACAAAAAAAAAAAAACAATAAGTATTTTCGCTAAAAAAAACATTTAGTTTAGCTGAACGAGAAACCACGAGAAAAATTTTAACGCTGAAAAGGCATAAAAATAACAATGAAATATTTAAAGAAAGTATCCTATGTATTCATACCAAATTTCTTCTAAATCAGTCCAGATTTGGAAGTAAAAGCGTTGTTGCGCTTTCACTTCCAAACCTTTCCAAAACAAAAGACAGACAGACATTTCATTTATTAGATAGATGTTTTCTAACACAACTTTACAAAATTGTAGAACTCTACTTAAGCTTTGAGGGGCACATTAAAAGGGTATTTATTATTTCAGCAGTTTGTTGTACTCTTCTGGTTATTTCTCACTCAGTCTTAATTTTTTTTTGATTTGCATCACCGACATCACCCATGCAATTTATGAGAGTATCGTCCGGCGGTGGTAGCTCAACAATGCAGTATAAACAATTTTACTATCACGGATTTTCTTCTATATAATTTATTCTTTTCTTCATTACTTTGATCTATATATGTATAACTTAATTTTAGTGTTTTTTAAAATGTTTTCTATATAATTTAAACAATAGCGCTAAACGATTAGTAATTAAACACTCAAATCAAGCTCTAACTAACATAAAATTTTCAAAAAATGACATCATCGATGCATGATTGCAAGAAAGATTTTTTTCGCAATTATTGCCTTAAACTTATTTTGAAGCTAGCTTAATTTAAGTAAAATATTAATTTTATTTAGAGACTGTGCAGGCACGTCCTAGGATTTCTTCTCTGCCACTTTCATCCAGGAAAACAACTAGCTACAGTTTAAAATTTATGCTAGACTTATTGTTAAACAAAGAACAAAGCCATATCCACAGAACGTATTTACGCGCCCGCTGCACGTACTCTAGCGGTGGCTAAATAGCTACACTAAATAGTTTGACGTGGGTGTTTTAGTGTGCAACGTGCAGTTTGGTTTCTCCTCACCTCATAAAAACATACGTCGGTTATGGCTACTACGTGAGAAAATTTATGACAAGTAAATATGTACAGAACAAAATTCCATTTTACTGCTTTGAGCGTACATATGTTGTATTATTAACTACATATATTTATTTATTGTATAAGGTAGATGCTTTTGAATATAATTTATCTACTAATAAAAAGTTTTGGAATCACCCGTGAAATAATTCTGATGAATTAAGGACATTCGTAGAATAACCATGGTCACTGACATAGCCCACTGGATAAGCTCGTTGAAGTGGCATTAGGTAGAACATATAGTGCGCAAAACTGATGGCCGTTGAGGTAGAAATGTTTTAAAATGGCGACCACGAAGTGG
The DNA here is from genome assembly GCA_947044815.1 of Apomyelois bistriatella. Classification (NCBI taxonomy): domain Eukaryota; kingdom Metazoa; phylum Arthropoda; class Insecta; order Lepidoptera; family Pyralidae; genus Apomyelois; species Apomyelois bistriatella. The sequence continues at coordinate 6,817,762 of OX345705.1, forward strand.
CAAGCCCAACGTGTTATATCCACCTACTAGAAACTGGTCTGAAGACTTCGGGCAGACGCTGGATGCTTGATAACCAAATCAAACCTGAACAAGTGCGAATTAAACAAATTTGCCTATTTAAGCTGTACCAGCAATTTTGAACACAAGTAATTACGAATTACAACTGGCATCCCTACATTACAAGTCATTAATGTATAACTGAGTAATTCCATCTCTTAAACACATAATAAGTAAATCAGCTGAAAGGCAACTGGATACTCTAGTTATTACTCATCGTTACAAACAGTTTGCTTAGCAACAGTTCGCAAGTTCAATGAAATAAGCCTAAAATAGCAAAACATCTACCAGGCCGATGTTACCAAGTTGAGACCGGGAATCGGTTATTGTACTTTTGGCACGATCATAAATCCTCGGGCTTTGAGTACAATAACCGGAGAGTAAAATATAACAAAGTTATGATAGGTAATTTCTTTTCTTTCTCTTTGTTCTTTCTGAAATCAGCCCCAAAGCTTTAATCGGATATGTTGAGGCAGGTTTAGACTCTTTTCGATTTTCAAATTCATCTCTCATTTTTATACAATCATTAAATTGATGCTAGTTTTGCTCTTTTCAGTTTGAATATGCAATTGTTTGTAATGATAGAATTAGGAATCGCGCGCGAGGCATTTTTTTTTAAATCTGTGTTTGTACTTTTTAAACAGTTTGATAATTTCTTATGCTAAAATAACATTCTATATGTGAGGTTTCTGACTAAGGATATACCTTTATAGACCTCTTTTCATTTCCCGTTAATGTCGTAAAAGCGACTGAGAGACAAACAGACGAGAACTAATTTTCTTCTTTCAAGTCCTTATAGCTGATGATCGTGACCACCATAATCCAAATTGGCAGTTAGTATCATCCAAATACTGCTAGTAATTTTATTTACACTCAGCATATTTATACATCAGCTCATTTAGTGTAAATTACGATACAAATATATTTCTTCATAACTATTACGGTGTCAAGGCATTTCTTACAAATTTATAAATTGTTATCCTAAAACCAAGTGACAATTGGCACTATACTTGTAACTAATAGATGAATAACAAAAATAACCGATAAGTAAACAAACTGAAAATAGATCAATTAGCGAGATGATCCGAGCACTGGTATCTTGTGAGTTTGTCCCACCCATGTCGATCGTAATTAATTAATCTACTGAGTAACTGTGTACCGAAACAACTGCTAAAACCATTTTTCATAATCATGACTCGTAATCTGAAAAGCCTATTTTAACCAAAAAGAGGTTTGTTTCGCCTTGTAGGTGGTAAAGTTGTTTAATTAATTACATTATCTATAGTCTATTGAAGTCTTAGTTAAATTAGGTTGTGCGGTATTTGGGTTAAAAATAAAATACTATTTTTTTATCGTAGACTAGCTGTAGCCCGCTACATGGTGCGCGTGGGTTTCGTTCCCGTTATCATGGGAATTGCCCGGGAACCCCCCTTTTCTTTTATACAAAGTTTTTATGACAATAAACAACACAAAAAAGAATTATCCAATTTGGTGCATATATCGGGAGGGGGTCTGACATATTAATAATAGAACAGTATAACTATTAATACTGATTTTTATTAGACAATTATTTATTAATGACTATAATATAACATAAAATGTTAGATTAGAATCAGTATAAACTGTCGGGACAGTACTAAACAACATATAATTAATTATTGGGAATAATAATTATTCACGAGAATAATTATTATAGAGTCGAGGATAAGTCAGTAGCTAAGTACAACATGTGCACTGTGCCACGCCAGAGCCAAGACTGCCGATCCGTTTGGGTGCCCACCTTTTATATCTGTGAGGCTAGAGTAGAGGGGTAGAAACGGCCGGGGACTAAATTGCTGTCAGGCGTCAGGTGTCCGGTGCACGAGTTGTTTACAAGTTTCTTTGCTGAATCATCCTCGCTCCGGCTTACTGTGCGAGGACGCCGACACGGCCATGCTGACATGCGTACGTCCTCGTACGCGCCAGCCATATAAAGTAAAATTAATCTGAAATAAAACTATTGCTCGTTTATCCTGACAAAAACTAGTTAACATTAGTGTAATTATTGTTTCTGGTCCGGCACCAAGCCCTTCAGAATTACTGGTCCGATCTTTAAGATCCTTAAGTATAATTATGGTTTCTGGTCCGGCGCTAAGCCCTTCAGAACTACTGGTCCGATCTTTAAGATCCTTCAGTATAATTATGGTTTCTGGTCCAGCGCTAAGCCCTTCAGAACTACTGGTCCGATCTTTAAGATCCTTCAGTATAATTATGGTTTCTGGTCCGGCGCTAAGCCCTTCAGAACTACTGGTCCGATCCTTAAGATCCTACAGTATATTTATTGGTTCTGGTCCGGCACTTAGCCCTTCAGAACTACTGGTCCGATCCTTAAGATCCTACAGTATATTTATTGGTTCTGGTCCGGCACTTAGCCCTTCAGAACTACTGGTCCGATCCTTAAGATCCTACAGTATATTTATTGGTTCTGGTCCGGCACTTAGCCCTTCAGAACTTGCTAGTCCGGATTTCTCCCTATAGCATTTTTTTTTAATGATCCGCTTCTTTATGAACATCGGCTTGAACTATTATATTTAGTTGTCCAGAACACATAGGAAAATCATCTTTAGAATCAACTGAAACAGAGCTATTGGCATGAAAATTATTATCGGATTCTGCTGTCAATGTCGTGGAGCGAGCAGTTTCAGTTTCACTGCCAGTTTTAGAAATATTATCAAATTCTTTATCGATTTCATGAACAACATCATAATCCGCCGACACGGTATCATTGATATAATGTTCGGCTATTTCCAAAAGTCCAGAAGGACCATGCGGTACTTCTCTTAAATTTTTCACTTTCACCTATAGTAAGAAGATTTTTTAGTGTTCGCATTACTCTCTCAACTTGACCATTACTTGTTCCCGTAGCTATAAGATGTAAAATTATGCTGTGATCTTTACAAAAATTCTAAAAATCGGTATAGTCATTTGAGCGTCCATGGTCGGCAATTATTTTTTTTGGGGCACCAAATAAATTAACAAGATTTTTCACAGCTTAAATAGCATGACTTGAATCTAAAGAAGTAGTATGTTCTAAAAGCACAAATTTTGTGAAGGCATCTATTGCAACGGAACAATATTCATTTCTGTCGCTTTTGCCACTAAGTTTACCAGTTAAATCCAAATGAATAGTATGCCACGGAATAGCTGATTTTGGAATTGTATGTAACTGTACTTGTTGAGCACTTGATGGACCTTTGGATGCTTTACAAATTACACAGGAATCAACATACTTTTTTACATATTTTGCTATGTTCGGGAACCAGTATAGATCATACAATTTGTCAAGAGTTTTTTTCATATCCAAGATGTTTTATTTCGTTGTGAATGTGACTAATTAGGGTGTTACCATGCTAGAGATCTTGGGATGAATGGGAGCCATTTTGAAAGTTTGCTACGTATTATTTTACGGTAAAGTAAGCCCTGTCTTATATCGTATGTGTGTGATATTTCATTAGGATAACCGTTAGTTTCTAGATTGGAAATAATTTGTGAGATTTCAGGATCACGCCTTTGCTCTACTAATAGCCAATCTTTTTCTAATTCTGAGAAGTTTACAATTTTAGGTTCCAATTGAAGTTTTTTGTGGAGGTGTTTGTTGGGACGGTTCATTTTGAGAAAAATTGCGAGAGAGGAAATCGGCATGAGCCATATTTTTCCCTTCCTTGTAAATAACATCAAAGTCATAGGATTGCAGAATAGCCCACCATCTGTGAACTATTGGTGTCAAATATTTTTTGAATGAGAAGCTTTTAAGGAGTTGCAATCAGTAAAAACAGTAAATTTACGCCCAAAAAGATAATGTCGGAAATGTTCTACAGCCTTAACTACTGCTAAGGTTTCGATTTCGTACGAGTGATAACGACTTTCTGCATCAGTTGTGCGGTGACTAAAATAGGCTATTGGTAGTGTGGTAAATTATCGGCTTTTTGTATTAAAACTGCTCCATAACCATTACTTCTAGCATCAGTATGCAGTTCTATTGGCAAGTCAGGATTAAATATTTTAAGGACAGGCTCGGTTGTAAAATGCTCAATAATAGTTTTAAGTATTTGGTTATGTTCAGAAGTCCAAGTTATTTACCCCGAGCCGTTAAGGGGTATAAAGGTTCCAGTAATTTTGAAAAATTTGGAATAAATTTACGAAAATAGGAAGCTAAACCAATTAGTTGTCTTACATGTGTTACAGTACTTGGAGTTGGCAATTTTTGCAAAGCTTTAATTTTACTAGGATTTGGTCTTATTTCCCCAGATGAAATCAGATATCCTAAATATTCAATCTGGGTTTTCATGAATGAACATTTCTTAAAATTAAATGAAAAACCTGCTTTGACGAGGGTTTCTAACAAATTATCGAGTCTAGCTAAGCCTTCACCAATACTTTCTGATGCCAAAAGTACGTCATCCATATAAACAAGAATTTTACTATCATTTAGTTCTTTTAATGCACAGTGAATGGCTCTTTGGAAGACTTGTGGAGCATTTCGTAGTCCGAAAGGCATAGTTAAGTATTCAAAATGACCGGTAGTTTTTTCAATAGAATCTTCGCAAACTAAAATTTAGTGAAAACCAGAAGCCATATCAATAGTTGAAAAGAAATTTGGTCCATGTAATTTATCAATTTGATCACTAATCAAGGGAAGAGGATAATTATCTGGGCGCGTATTGCTATTCAATTCTCTATAGTCAAAACTTATTTGCATCAATTAGTTCTATTTTTAATTTACCAGTTGAAACACGTGTAATGGGTAAGGTATCAATAAAATTATCGGAATATTTTTTTAATATATTAATAAGTATAGTTTTGTCATTACCAATTAAGTCGGTATCAATTGTATCAATGTCAAATGACTGTTTAGTATCATTCACTTTGATGCAAGAATTTTTAAAACTTTTGTTATTTTTAAAAAAGAAATTGAATTAGAATTAATCTCGACTGAAATCCCTTTTTGTAAAATATCACGTCCTAACAGGATCTCCTCACTCAAATGGTTGTCAGGTAAAACATGGAAAGTCACGTCTATTTGTATATTTTGTATAACTACTGGACACTTAATTTGTAAATAAGAAGTTATGCTGTCGCAACTAATTCCCTTCAAAATGATTTGTTCATGAAATCGTTCACCTACAAGTAATTCTACTTTATTTTGCCTGATCAGGCTACATTCTGACCCAGAATCAAAAATAAATGATAACTTCATACCACTAGTCTCCAAAACGCCACGAGCTATTGAAGTGCAGAGGTTGACCTGCTTGGTGCGCGAGGAGACATCTTCTTTCTTCTTATAGTTCTTCGGACAGGCGCTGGCTATGTGGCCGGCGTCGGAGCAGATGTAGCAGGTCGTCTTCGTTGAATCTGCTTTAACAGGAGCGGTAAAGATTTTATTATTAAAACGGTATTTGTTACGAGCGTTACGGCACTCGCTACCACGATGACCAATTTTACCACAAAAGTGGCAGAAGCCTTTGTACGCAGCTGTTGGTGTACGATATTTCTTGGAGTCGATCCCTGAGGAACAAGGTTCTTCATCACGCCTTTTAAGAGAAAAGCCTCTTAAGGTTCGAAAAAGTTGATACTTGTCCTTAATGACAGAAGAGTTCAATTCACGGCGAATTTTATCATCACATTGTGATAATACTGAAATTACAAAGCCCGTTATAACATCTTCGGGTAAATTAGAATTAGGTATTTTTTCTATTAATTGCCATAAACGAATGCCTGCCTCGGCGGGATTCTCTTTATTTTAATTTGGTATTTAATAACCTTATCAAAGTGATCTTGCATTGTCATAGGTTTCGAAAATTTAGATAAAAGCATGTCTTTTATAGTAGGCCAAGAAATTTTATCAGGTTGTATTTTGGTAAGACATGTAGCGGCGCGGCTTTTGAGGGAGTGGGTTAATGCGATTATCAGGTCAGCACTATTAATTTTTTTTTAAACTGTCGGGACAGTACTAAACAACATATAATTAATTATTGGGAATAATAATTATTCACGAGAATAATTATTATAGAGTCGAGGATAAGTCAGTAGCTAAGTACAACATGTGCACCGTGCCACGCCAGAGCCAAGACTGCCGATCCGTTTTTTTTTTTTTTTTTTTTTTGACGGACCTACAGTATTAGCTTCGATGAGCTTTTATACTTACAGCGGGACAGTTTGAGGCGAGGGCTTGACGCCACTCAGCCTTTTCGGCAAAAGCGGGCTCCCAGTTGGGACGAACCTCGGCCATGGGCTTTGCCTTTGAGCAATGGCGAGCGATGCAAACTCGCGAGCGATGCAAACGCTCATTGCCTTAAGGGCCGACACTAGGGTGCCTTAAGGGCCTAAGAAAAGCCTACTGGTGGCGAGAAGCGCCCTGGTACATTCCGGTACCTGGTAAACGAGCTACTGTTCCTACTTCGTCGCACTCGCCGGCGAGTGCGGTGTATAAGTGTACAGGTTGAGTGTCCCGGTCTCCTGAGAGACGCGAGATCTTCGAACGGCCTATTTGCAACCGTGATGGGGTCATCGGGGTCCAAGAGAACATTCCTCGGGCGTCGAAGCCGCAAGGTGGGATCCTTCAGGGGATTGTAGTTGGCTGCCTTTACTACTAACGGATTTGGATGAGAGGGGCATTTCTCAAAGTAACGTTGGGACGTCTCTTTGAGATATCTCGATATGGTTGGAAGCTCAAGATCCTTGTGCAGATCGCGGGTACGTAGGCCCGGGGGTGCTCCCGTGGCTCTACGTGCGAACCTATTCTGAATGAGTTGGAATTTATTCAGAAGAGATGGTGCTATGTGTGCGAAAATAACGCTAGCGTAAGTCATGACAGGTCGGATGCACAGCTTGTAAAGAGTCAACTTATTTCTAAGCGACATTTTTACGTTACTGATCATGGGTGAGAGTCTGCCTAGGAAGAAGGCTGCTCTGTTGCGTACTCTTTGGATGTGGGGTCCAAAGGTCATCTTGCTGTCAAAGATAACGCCCAGATATTTTGTGCGGTCAACCCATGGAATGGATTTTCCGAACAAAGATATCGTTTTTAAGAGCGATTGTGTGCTCCATGCCGGGGGTCGTGTTGCACCGCGGGAGTCTTTGGAGAAGAACACTGCTGCGCTCTTTTCCGGATTCACCTCGATGCGCCACTTCCTGAACCAAGCGCCGAGCGCGTCGACTGCTTGTTGGAGGCGTTTGGAGATAAGGTCCTTGTTTCTACTGGATGTGTAAAGTGCAGTGTCGTCAGCGAAGAGAGCCAACTCCACGTGCGGGGTCCGGGGTACGTCGTTAGTGTACAACGCGTATAGTATGGGTGAGAGCACAGAGCCTTGAGGGACTCCTGCTGTTAGTGGTCGGGGGCGTGAGAGCGTTCCTTCTACTCTGTAGCGGAAGGTTCTATTCGACAAGAAGTCTCGCATGATGCGCACGAGACTGTCTGGCAGGCCCATGATGGCCAGCTTGGCTACCAAGCCGGCATGCCAGACTTTGTCGAATGCCTTCGCTACATCGAAGAAGAGCGCTCCAGTAGGTTGACCGCGGCGGCGGTTGTCTAGGATGTGCTCTGTTAGGCGGTGCAGTTGGTGTACGCAGGAATGTTTTGCGCGGAAACCCATCTGTTCGTTCGGAATCAGATTCATAGATTCGATATAAACCTTGAGTCTGGCCGATAGGATTCTCTCGTATATCTTCCCGATGCAGCTGAGGAGGCTGATTGGGCGATAAGAGGTCGGGTTCTTCAGGTCTTTGCCTGGTTTTGGGATGCCTATTACTGTTGCTTGTTTCCAGGCGTCTGGGAACGTACAATTCGCTAAGCAAGCATTGAAGATGCTCACTAGCAGCAGTAGTAGGGTCTGGGGTAGACATTTCAATATGCCATTTGATATACCGTCAGCACCGGCGGCTTTTCGGGGTTTTAGGGATTTTATTATCGATTGCACCTCTTCAATCGTGGTTGGAGGGAGTGCGATCGCGGGGGGAGCCGATGCGGAGGCGGCGACGCTCTCTACATGCGATTCTACCCGTTGTACGTGATCTGGGTCTACTGGCTCACGACTAGGAGAGCATTGGCTTTCCTGGCTGTCTGCGAGGCATTCAGCTTTTTCGTCATCATCGAAGTGCCGATCCGTTTGAGTGCCCACCTTTTATATCTGTGAGGCTAGAGTAGAGGGGTAGAAACGGCCGGGGACTAAATTGCTGTCAGGCGTCAGGTGTCCGGTGCACGAGTTGTTTACAAGTTTCTTTGCTGAATCATCCTCGCTCCGGCTTACTGTGCGAGGACGCCGACACATACGTTCGAAATCAAACATGTCTTGAGGTCATTCAAATGACGATAACTTTTTTTACCCGATTACGGTGAAGCCAAAAGGAAGGGTAATGATTTTTTAATGAACCGATTTTGACAAACTTTAGATGTTCTTCCGAGTTAAAACAAAACAATTAGTGAAAGTTTTAAGCAAATCGGTTTAGTACTTTCGGAGATAAGCGTTCAGACATACAGACAGACTGAGACAAAAAATAAAAAATATTTTTTTTTGCTTTCTATTATTTATTAATTTGAAAATTTCCCTCTATCCATTTCAGTCAAAATTACTAAATAAACAGACAAAATATTTTTACTATTTTTTATATGTAGGTATAGATATAGATGTCGTAATAGTCGATAAAGGGATAAACATAGGTCTAACATCCTTTTCTTTGTACCTGGTGTTTTCCTCTATAAGCAGTATTTCCAAGTAGGGTTGACGTCGTCACGTGGCCGGTCACAAAAACCGAAGGTTTTTTTAAGAAGCTAGATGGAAAATTAAATACAAATTCTTATTCTAATGAAGTGTCAAAAGAAAATTATTCACCTGTCTAAGATTCTATATTATAATTTCTAAAATTTAAGAGTTGCACATTTTTCCATGGAGTCTTGTCTTTTTTAACTTGATACTTAATTCTTACTAGATTCCTTGATCTTTTCATCAACAAACATGAACTAAGCGACTGAACTTTTATTTTATTATAACATTTAAACATTTCAGGGGCATTCACATTTGTTTGAGTTAAAACATAAAGCAATATATCAATTTGAGTCCAACGTCCTCCCAGTGTCCTGGTCTGTTTGTCTTCCGTTACATTACAGCTCCTACGGTGACGTTCAGCAAGATATATTTGTCTATTTGTGATCTCTGCGTTTTGTTATACCTCCGCTTTAAATCATCAGACCGAAAATAATAATGGAATATTATTTGTATCAAGTAAATATTCGGAATATCTTAAATTCGATTTCAAGTTTGTATTCTTAGGAAGAAGTTTCCCAACACGATGATTTGAAGTTTATTCGATCAAGGCAACTGAGAGTTTCACATTCACAAATTAAAAGTTTGTTTAGTTACTTGTTACGTGACAAGTACTCGACAACGGTACAGATGGAAACAGCTTGTTTATTGATGGTACAGTCGGTCACATAGTAAAGAGTACTACCTTATATGTGAGTATGACAGTGAAGTGGTCTACTTTTATCTGTAGCCCAATGTACACATATGTTTGCAGACACGTGTAAAAATAAGACTCATTTTCCATATTTATCAATCTTTGCAATATTTTTAAATTTTTGCTTTGTTTGAAAAACAGACACTATCAATTTGAATTTATATGCAAACCTTGCGATAATCCATCTCTATATGGTTACGTCCCCAAAGTATGAAAACGGGACACTATGACTACACCTCAAACTAGACGAAAAGGTTATAAGGTGTATTTTATTAAAATCAGAAAATTTTAAATAGGTAAAGATTATTACTGCCAATGTAATAGAAAACAACACAGTTATTTTTTTATACAATGCATAAATAATGCTTGATTTGGACTGACAGCACAGGTTCCAAGAAACCGTATCTAATATCAGACCAGTTTTATATACTTCATATTCTTTTGTACTATCCTAACAAGCCAATAATTGTCACATGAAAACCTTCATCACCAAATACGGCGAAATTCAAGATCGACGATTTTTTTTGGAATCTTAAGATGGTTAAATCATGTCGCATAGTAGGCGTTGTGTGGGATACAATTTACTTGGATCATTTAGTGAGTTTAACGTCTCACGCACCAATTACCAACTCTTGGTAATTCATCTTAACGTCTACTAACTCATAAAAATGGGAATTAATATTCTAGTATTTGATTTAATTGCTGGCGCTTGAGTAGCTCTACAATCTATAGTAATAGGATTGGAAGGGCTCAATATAAATGTTTCGGGCGCCTACGTGTTTTCATATTAAATCTTCATTATTACCAATAAGACAATAATTGGTCTTTTACCAAGTCTACCAATGTCTTTAAATATTTTGTGCAGTAGTTTAAAAAGTAATTTTCACAATTATATTATTATGAATATTGACTCTATTTAAAAGTGAATATTGAGTCAAATGCTTTAAGGTTAAAAAGGTAACCTTTTTGTTAATTTAAAAGCTTGTGTTTTCGTGAATATGGGGATGAAAAGGAACGTAAGATAGTTTTTTATTTGTATATTTTTGAGCATATCTTTATTTAGATAGTTTGCCATAGTGTGTACTCGTGACTAACACTGGTCTTAGAATTTGAGGCTTTTAGGCGACAATAAAAAATAAAAAAGTTTCTTTACTTATTTCACTTAGAAATTTCAACGTCTAACTTAATCCATCAGTTTTTATAAATGTCTGAAACTATGATAATCGTATGTAAAACACCTTTGGGAGAACTCTTACGTACCCGTTCTTAAAACAAATCTACCAAGTTGTAATGATTAATAAATAAATTTATTATATCTTCATAATATTTCAATTCAATTCAATTTATTTATTTCAAACATTTTAGTTTCATAAAAAAAGTCCATATTTGTTAGTAATTTGTCCTATCCTATGTTAGTAAAATATTGCTATTTGGTATATTTTTAACATGACTAATCATATTAAATCCCTCGAATAAATGTAAATTTATCGTTATCATAAATCGTTCGTATTAATGGCTGAATGGATAATCCTTGACAAGGTATAATTTTAATGAAATCCCGTAGTAGATAAACACCTATTTATGAATATCATAAAACTTAAAGTCGTAATGTTTATACCGTTTTGTTTCATAATTTGCATATTTGAAATTGCGTAATAGCAACTCGTTAAATTCTATATTTAGAAGTGTATATCATTAATGTTCAGTGAAAGGTAATAGCTTCGTAGCATTTCGTAGAAGATAAAACAGGTCCGTAGAAGTTGTAGCGTGTTTGTAGTAAACTCGTAGCAAATCATAATATCTTTGACAGCTTAGTGCATATACACGTAAGTGTCGTAGCATGTTATTCATAGTTAAAAAAATATCCTGGTGTCAGAGAGAGAATAAATATGAAGCACGAATATACCTCTAATCCTACTTTTTTTTAAAGGTAAACATACCTCTTTTTAATTCAAAGTTAAAACATATTATTGAAAAGATGTTGTTGCTATGGACATGAGAAGTGGCTAAAAAAATGAGACATGAGTGGCGAGATTTTTATAGGTAATAGTCAAATCCTCTTCAGTATAAATGGTAAAGATCAATAACTTCAAGTTGTTTATTTGCTTCTAAGAATATACAAGGGTCTTTTATTAATATTATATCACATTACGTTTTTAGCTTTGGCTTCTGTCTTCTTTGTTGGCTCCAATCCAATTATAAAAATACATTATAATATTATAAATGTGATCTGTCTGTCTGACAGTCTGTTATGCTTTCGCAGCTAAACCGCTGGACTGATTTGATGATGAAATTTCTTATGGATATATTTGAGGACCAGGGTCAAACAAAGGATACTTTTGGGTGCGATGTAACGGAAACCCACGTGGGGTGAGTCGCGGGCTACAGCTAGTTTCCAATAAATTAATCACTATCGTTTTTGTATTTTACAAGTTATTTTTTTATTTTGTTCAAAAGTTTTCACTACTGTGAAGTGCAAAAACACTTTTTATGAAGTGATCTCTTTTGATAGCTTATGTATTTTAGTTTCAAAGACTATTTGGACGACGAAGATAAATGAATTTTTGAAAAACGGTTTAAAATCAGTTTTCATGTCATCAACTGGTTGCTGCATCAACTTTGGTACACGATCGACCAAAAAGCAATATTAAACAATGATTGATGACTCATCCACGGCTCATCAATTCAGCCAGAGCCTAATTGGCGTAAATATGGCGCGCCACTGTTTGCTCTCAGAGAATCGGTGAAGAGGCTTTGCAATAAATTATAATTTATTATAATTACATTATAAAATGCACAGCACGGGGATGATACCAATTATAATTGTCAACTAAGGAAGTCCATAAATATAAGGAAAAGAGACAGACTACTAATAACTATTAAAAAGCGTAACAAATATACATTTGCCGAAACTACTTGTACTTTATTTAAGTTGCACTTGCGGTTACCATCATAGTCATTTGCCACGCGCGGTTTAAAACGATAACCGATTTGGGTATAAGTAGATACTACGTGTTTCATACTTTTTGAACAATAAACATTATTTTTTCAATAAATAAATCCTATTTTTATTATGAAATGAAAGTCATAATATTATCTTATAAATAAAATAAAACATTATTATATAATAAAACAAAAAAAGCTTGCATACATTCCATATTCAAATTTCTTTGAAATTGTGAGATCGATAACAATATAATTCAATTTCTTGTTTATAATTTTTTTTTTATGTATGTACTTGCTATTAATATTATAGCTATCAAATAAACCACTGACGGTGGAAGTTTCTTGTTGCTGCGACATTTATTGTATTAACTTTGATCTTCATTAAAACTTAGGAATTATTTCTACAAGACCTGTCAATTTAATGTTTATTATACTTATTTTGGAAATTTCTGATTGTTTCGCCGAATTCTAAAGCTTGCCAATATTTCAATGAACTTTTAGTAAAAGTTGGAAATAGTTTATTTTCTAAGTACTAAGTACCCGCTTATATAAAGGTTAATAAAGACCAAGATATATAAAAAAAAACCGCCAGTTGATTCAACATTTCCTCACTGATACAATAAGCAATGTAGTATTTGGGAAATTATATTGTAAGACTAAAATAATGTTATTATTCAGGCATCTCTCTGAAATAGTGAATTTCAAGTCGATCCCCTAAGCCCCAGACAATGACTTGTTAGAGCAGAGACCCTTCTCTTCAGACAGACTGAGACTGAATTTAAATTTTTCCGGTGACGTATAGTGTTGCATGAAGCTTTTATATAATAATGCAACTACATTATTGTTATTTTCATTTGACATCAAAAGAAAATGCTCAGTTAAAACTTGATACAACCAATTTATTACAAAAATTGTATTTAACTTGTAGGAGCATATGATTTTATTTTGAATTTTCATATGTCTTTATAAAAACAGGTACAGTCAATTAATAACACACAGCGATATAACTAGAAAACAGATCTAATATGTATTAATTTTAATGACTAATAAATTAAATACGATAAAAATGTTATCACCACATTTCGTTTTCAAGAACATATCAGTTACATGTCCGCCACGTCTGTATAAAGCATTTGTCAGAATTTCACATAAAAACTCAACTCTTGACCTATATCTCCGATGCGGAGAATTTAGAATGAAGCGATTAGAATTGCTAATACACACCCTTCGTACAAAGAGCAAGTTTCAATAAATCACTACCCTTGAATGTATTATTGGACCTTGCTACTTGATGACATCTCGGAGGCATCAAGTGCTGTCGATTTACATATTGTCTAACCAAGCGGAAAAGGCAAGTTCAATGTTGAAGTTTGAATAAGTACATCAGTTAGCGACTGTTAACTGAAAAATATAAATTTCAGTTTTTAATGTTTCTTATTTATTACAACTGAAATGATTTTGCCTTTTGCTATGTGGTATATGTGTATGATTGTCTAGGGCATCTGGATATGCAATGGGATGGTAGATGGAGTAGGAGCTTAACGAAATTGTGGCCTATAGAGGGTAGGCCGAGCGTTGGACATCCGAAAGCAAAATGAATAAAAATCGCGGTTCGACAATAGCTGCGTACGGCACAGGACCGAAGTGCATGGCATAACCTAAGGGCATAACTTGAGACAGGCTACTATACCCATTTGGTGTTGTGGCCTGTCTGTAAAATAAAGGGCTGCCGATGATGATTATTTAAAACTTTATTGTACAAATTAAGAATAAAGTGTACAAATGGTGGACTTAATGCCATATGGCATTCATATGTTGAAGATGTTTATGCCTTATTAATCATGTCAGACCATTCCAGAATAAAAATGTTCTATATGCACAGTTGCAAGGATTCTAAAAGTCTAGTCTCAAAAATTTAACACGCATCATGATTTATTTCGAAACATATTACTTCCAGTTCTCTGACACCAGGGTGTGCATGGTGTGAGTAACCCACACGATTTTAATGAATAAATGAAGTTATTTACTCACCCACGGGAAAGAGGAGGTGGTCTATTCTTCAGCAGAACCCAATAAGAATAATGCAAGAGTTTGCCTTTAAAAAAAATCAACAAATGTCAGCTCTTCGTGGTTAATAATTGTTTTTGCCAAAAAAACCAAACCGACTTCATTTCCTCAACTAAAAAGGATTAAATAATTAATACATTGTTGTTTAAATATGCTTCATATCAAACATTTTAATAAATCTGAAGTCGGTGCCGATTATTTTAATAAAATATGCTAATTAACGAGCCAGCAGCTAGTCAACGAATTCGTAAAATTGGCAAAAACAATTATTTTTTACTTTTTAGTTTTGAGTACGCAATACCTTATAACTAAAAAGTTGTAAACACTTTGCATTTTGGAAAGTCGGGTAAACGTCATCAGCGTCGTCTCACCTTATTGACATGGAATATATCAAAAACGACCCAAATCGCAACAAAACTTGAAGAGTTCCCTCGATAACTCCATGATTCTATCATCAGATCCTGATCTGATGACTATGGAACTATCTCGAAAGTATACCCTTTCTAACAAAAAAATAAATTTACCAATCGATTCAGTGGTCTTTGTGTAATCGAGCAAGATATATTACAATCAAAAAGTTGTAAATACGTTGCATTTTTGAAAGTGGGTTAAATTTTCCAGCATCGTCTCACCTTTGTCTCACTTTAATAACTTGGAATATATCAAAAATACCCATGCCCAATACAAAACTTGAAGAGATCCCTCGATTTCTCCATGATCCCATCATCATATCCTGACCTGCTGAATATGGGACCAATTGGAAAGTAAACCCTCCCGAACAAAAAAAAAATTTTTCAAATCGGTCCAGCCTTCTTCGCGTAATCCGGTAACATACATAAAAAATAAAAAACATAAAATATTCCGACGAATTGAGAACCTCCTCCTTTTTTTTGAAGTCGGTTAATAAAGTAGCTATTAACTACATACGTAGTATGTATTTCGGAACGTATAAAACAACCTTTACCGTGTTCAGAAAACAAACTGCATATGAATGAGATTTAAATTCGATCGCAAAGAGCGACTGCTGTGAAATAGATAAAATAAAAAGGATATAAAGTTCATTAGTGAGTCGTTGCCCTCTGGTGCAAAATGTATTTCTTCAAAGAAGTGCCGTGAATTGAATAAAGTTTCAATTTACTTTAGCAGGTAATAAGATCAGTTAGGATCATCAATTACTATAAAACAAATTGACCATACTTATTATTAGTATACTTACTTACATTTAATACTCATGTTATTATTTTGTATGTGGTCATTTGACAAATATTACTTTATTAAATTTTATTTAATAAAAACGGTATTAAAAAGACAAAAAATAGGAGGATCAAGAGGAAATACCATCATTTCTAATCTACTACTATTTACTAGTTATAAGTGTGGGTAACGTGGTAGAATTTTCTGTGTGTCCCGCTATACAATCACCACTTTACATCAGGTAGGCCGTTTGTATGCCTGCCTGATTGCCTACTCAGTAATATAATCAAGCTCTTTTAAAGCAAATAAACGGCCCGACTGTAGTACGAAATTTGGGATTTCACATTCCAAAATACATTATAGTTGAATATGTACATATCTCCTTGTAAAACCCTTTTTTATAACCTGCTTGATGATTAGTGAAATCTCACAATATAATCGTCTAAAATCGGCTATTTTGTTTTTTGTACTTAATCTTGCAGTCTGGTAAAAGCAATACATACATATAATCACGTCTTTATCCCATACAGGGTAGACAGAGCCTAGGGCCATAAGACCTTAGACCACGTTTAGCATGATGATAGTTGAAACAGGAAATCAATATTGATGGGTTGATAGCCGCATCGCCTATGTCAGGATTTCCCCCATTCGCCGATTCCCTCAGTCGACTTTTACGGTTTGCGCGGGAAGAGAAGCAGCTGGTACATTCTATGTTTTTCTTTTTCTCTCAGACCAGCATGGAAAGCAATACACGTGGAATAAAATGCAATGTAAGCTAGCTCTAACTACAATTAATATTGAATGTTTACATTGCAGCGGCGCGGCGGGCGTCGTCACAAAGGAGTGCAATCGCGCTAACGCGTAACAGCGCTGCTACATACTAATTACTGCGAAATTAGTTTGAATAGAGTTGTGGAAAAACAAATAATAAAACTAATAATATAATAATTTTTTTATTGTTGGGTAATATGTGAAGGTGTCCTTAATTTGGTTGGTTATCAATAATGTTGTACGAATAAGTTGACATGTTGATTGCAAAAAAAATATATTCCTAAATAAGATAAATAATTATACATTACAAAAAAATTCTGTATGTATATGTATATTGTTATTTATGTATTTATATATCTAGTTATATATGTAAGTATATGTATGTAAGTAGTTTATGTAAATTTATATTACTATTATATTAAACCCACATTACGATCTCTGCTTGACCCAAAGGTTGACTCTTAGATAATGCTTTTAGCATTAACTTCACCTATGCTGTACAACTGTATTTTGTATAATAAAGTTTACATAAATAAATACATAAAAATCAATTTATAAATAAGTTAAAACTGTGTATTGTACCGTAAAAATTACTAATAAAGTTAAAATTGTTATTCGACCATCACTACATCTCATACATACATTATGTATACATTTGTTCGGTGTAATTAAGTGTTCTATTTGTTATCTACCTTATGCAGTGCAGCACCTTACTTTATTAGTAGTTAGTAAAGTTTATAGTGCACTGGATCACCAATATAAACTATTTTTTTTTTGTGTTATTTATTTACATGGTAACATCATAGGTTACATGATGTAAGACATCGGACAATGGCCTCTATAGTTTGTATATTATGTGACATTAATAGCTTGGAGAGATCTCCGAACTATTAATGTCACCGCTTTTGTTAGCAGAAAGAAGGGCACTAAGTATTCCGTACTAGCAACTGGAACTGTGAATAAATACGAC
Organism: Apomyelois bistriatella; assembly: GCA_947044815.1. Taxonomy (NCBI): domain Eukaryota; kingdom Metazoa; phylum Arthropoda; class Insecta; order Lepidoptera; family Pyralidae; genus Apomyelois; species Apomyelois bistriatella. Next base: position 6,835,259 of record OX345705.1, read on the forward strand.
AAGTTTACGTTTTGAATATTTATTGTTGTAGCAGCATTCTATTGTGTGTGTCATATAATAGTCTTGTTTTAAAACTGTGTACAGCACCTTAAAAACAAAAGAAACATAAATTTTAAGTAGTAAATAGTAAATTCATGTTTTATCTATAATAATTAGTATCTATATAATTTAATAATATCCTTAACCTCGACAGAGCACCAGGCCTTGGAGTTCGCAGAAATCAGCTATGGATGGGTGCAACCGAGAAGGCGCCAAATTAAGAGATAGAATCTCAACACATTAATTACAACATATATTTTTACGATATCATATTTATTTAGAAAATAAGGTAATAATTATGTAGATAAAGATAGATATGTTTATTTTTAGTCTCATATTTCATATTATATATAGTTTGTTATTATTAGGTTACTTATATTTTATTTCCTACCTATTAAAGTAGATAAATTATTAAGGTCGAATTTCCCTTCTTTCCTTCCTGTCCTACGAGTCAGGAGCCGTCTAGGTAGGTGTTGGTGATTGATACTTGTCAAGGTACGCCCTCAGCCTTGTGTAATGAATCCTGAGGTGATGTATGGAGAGGCGCGGTCATTTCTCAAATGTAAGCAAATTGCATCAATATAGATTAAACACACGTTTGCGTCAATTTTCGTACGGATCCATCATCTTTCCTTAAATGCTGTAAGCACAGACAGGTCTGCCCTACTAAACAGTCATCTAAAGTTGTGAAAGGCGGCTAAGGGAATTCAGATTCCTCAGTCAGATAACTGCTTTTACCTATGTCAGGCAGGGAGTCTTCAGTTGTAATTCATGAAGGGGGAAAATATGGCTTCACTTTTATTTAGCAGACAGACCACAGGCTCCAAAATTAGATGCTTGTAAAGATTTAAAAAATTAAAAGCTGAAAAATGTAAGGTTGATGTTCCAACTTTTGACTACACTGACTTGCAAATGCGTCCGAATTTTTTCAATGAACAGCTTTACTTGATAAATCATGAAGTTCCGCCACGCTGCGAATTACCAATCATTAATCAAAATTTTACACTGTCAATCTAATCTTTTATTTCTTAAAATTGTTGGCCAAGTTGCGAGAGCAATTCATGGCTTCATGCTTATTTGCCTACTTAATACAAATTTTACAATAATTACAAACAAAAAATGTAACTTGCAACAAGTTTGAAAACATGTAAAAGTAAAAGAAACAAGCCAGTTGAAGGATGTCAAGAAGTAGCTAGACGATAAAGAAATAATGTTAGATTTTCCATCAAAAATTATATATTCGCTGTAATCCCCTCCAGTCTCTATAAAATCTATATCACTAACGTATTAATTGTGATTTAAAAATGGATTTGTAATGTTTTTCAAACTTGTAGATACTAACAAAGAGATATTCTCACTAATAAGATTGCCAACAATGGTATTTTCAGAAGGAAATATATGCAATATTCTTATCTTGACTACGTTGACAGAATACAAACGTTCTCTTTGAGCATTTTTGTTATTTATTGAGTGAAACGTTGCACGATCCTCGGTTTACGATATAAATCTGTGAGTGGGTGATGGAACTGTCTACATTCTGAATGCATTTATTTGCAACATTTTGCAGGGAATTTCCTGCAGTGTTCATTCGTTTATTGCGAATTAGTCCATCAGACTTTTGCAAACTTCGTGTCTCTTAATATGAACTGAAAATACCTATAGGTAATCACATATGATGTCGAGATTACAAAAATCCTTTTAAAAATTACTTTACAGATTACAGGCGCGGTAGTAAAGTTACTTTACATAAACTCACCCCCGAAATTAAATATATAGATATTCTTAAAAGAAAAACCACTTCTGTTAAGAATACGTCTTAGTTGATGATAGAAATGTAAAAAATATGGAGTTGTAAACTGAGAACCACTTATCTTATATATGGTGTCCTGAATTATGGAACTTGAGCCTACCTGAGCCGTGCGGAAATCGCTTCGATGTTGAGTGAATGGGAGAAGAGTTCAGCTGGATAGGCCCAATCCAATAATTATAGCTATCTATGACATCTACTTATATCTATGACAGAGCAAACTCCGCTTTTTGTCGTGCGTGGCGCAACTGCTCTTTCACATGAGATTTGGTCATGTACCCTTTGTACTGTTGACCACATAGAAAAGTATACCACTTAGTTGTAAGTGGAAAGGTGCTATACTTTTCTTTGTACTCCACTGTACAAAGGGGGAGTTATATAAGCCTTTGACTGGCACTATAAAGAAGTACGTAATCTCGGGTTAAGTTTCTTACTGGTTCTAAGATTGTTGACTATACTCAAGTCGTATATGGAGTTTACATGAAAATTACAGAACAAATTTAGATAATCTACCTATATCTAAAACAATTATTTCAAAGCCGACTTTACCCGTTAAAGTCATAAGGCGTTAAAATTAGATACATAAGCATAATATTATGGTAATGTAATGTAGCCTTCTTATGTTAATTTGGGTGGCGCATTTATATAAGAGTCATAAAGCTAATAAGCTCATCAACTTCATTAAGTATATGTACCATATTATCATCATCATAATGGCTACAAAAAGTCCACTGTTGGACAGAGATTGCTATCATAATTATCATAGAAGATTTTTTACCCCAAACCGCTTGGCAAAAATGTTGCCATAGTCACCGTTTTTTTTCCATAGTAATGTAATCTTACCCTTAGAAACCTGTCAATAGCACAATAGTAATCTGTTCGATAGCTTGACACTTATCGATCGTTCATGTCAAGCATGGCCCGACTTGGATAGCGGTATTTATATCTTGAGCTCCTTCGTGCTTTGGAAGGCACATATGCCGTTAGTCTTTGTTGTCGCTAAGTAGTCAAATGCCTGTAGGCATCCTGGAAAATCTGATGGTATTGGCTACTAAAAGCGGAATGAAACACACTGAGTAGACTCGCACACTCGAAGGTGACGATTGGTGCCGATGACACCTGGAGGCATAGAAAGGTCTGTAGGTATAAAAGAACACGGACAAGAACAATAGAGCTCTGACATTACATTTTGAAAACCGCAGTCACCCTTTAGACTGTCGAAAGCCCCGAATGTAATATGTAGAGCATGTGCAAAAGCAGAGGAGCCCAAGAGCCACATTTTGTGTTGCTGGGACTCACTGGCCAGCAAGCAAATGGACTGCTTTGGAGCAGCGTACCCTGACCTGGAGGACTATAGGCACTTCGCACCAGTTGTTTTGTATGTTTATTTGCGTAGAATAAATAATTCTAGAGTCAGTAGCGATTTTCTTATGATTTCACTGCACTGAAATATTTCCTGATATATGATAAATATTAAGTATGGTATGATCTTTATATTAAATATGGTAGTCAGGACGTTGGATTATGGGTACATGAAAATCGGCATTTCTACTTCGATCAACTAAACCAACCAAGTGGTTGTGTAGAATGGAACTCGATGAAGGGTTTTTTTTTCCATATATAAATAACTGGTTGATCACATATTTTAAAAAAAGCAAGTCTGTTTGTAACTACTATTTTTACCTTCGAGATAAGTCACTACATATAACATTCATCATTTTTAAACCTATGTATTACAAAAAAATATATTATGATTGTTAAAAAATTGTTTAATTTTTTGTTTCAAGAAATACCATCGTTACTATGATTAATTCTGCTAGTATGATTCATCACTTCATCTCTATTAAAACTTTTTGATTCAAGTTAGGTTCATACTTAGTTAATTTAAATAAAATAAATCCTATACCTAAGATGAAGTTTCATAACCAATTAGGATTCATAGTAGTAATTTAAACTAAAAGGTTCAAAGCCTTGTAATATAAGATTAGAAACAAGGTAGGTACTTACTTAAATGTTGACGTGAGAAAGAGAGACGAAAAAGTACTCGCATAAGATTATAAGAATACCTATTTTAGTTCGTTTCCCATAAGTATAATTGTAATAAAAAGAATATAATACAAATTGCTTCTAGTAATAGACCATTGCTTGCCAAAGCGAAATTCAGTTGGCGAGACCAATTTGCTCTTAATTTTTAGTTGTCTTTTTTGTACTACCAAAATCAAATAAAATTTACGAAAACTCTTTCATTACGAAAAATTGAAATTAAACCATCATTTCAATGAAGAAACATTTTAATACTTTAAATAGGACTTATTGTATCTTATTTTTTACTATGGACACAAATTTAACCAACCTTATATTTACAAAACCACGTAAAAATATTTTTTTTTAAACTATTGTTTTTACCAAGGTCTTGGTGGGCAGGCTTACAGACAGAAGTGGCAGACCAAAATAACAAATGAAATTTATTATAACAAAAAATAAGAAGATAAACCTCTTCCCTCTTCCTTTAGTTTTTTTTTTTTTGTGTGCAGTACAAAGCTTATAACAAAAATACTCATACATTTTTCTCTAAAAATAAGATAAAAATATACCAACTACTTAAAGGAAAAAACATCGATTTGTTCCAACACGTTAAGAGTATATTTATGAATTTTGATGTTAGATTACTTCCTTTATTAATATAGAATACGAAGTCTTATTTACATAACAATTTGCTTTCAGATAAACACAATGTGTTCATAACACTCTATGCAAATTCGCTTTTTCCGAGTAACCAACAGCCAGTCTGCCCACTCGAAATTTATGACGAAAAGTCCGGCCAAAATGGATGACATATTTCGTAAAGCGCCGCCAAGATTAATTTGATGAGATAACTCAGTTTTCTACAACGTTCATATCCCTAGAGGATTTATGAAGTAATAATTTTGTTTCTGAAGAGTTTTACAAAACAATCGATAAAACATAGGTTGTGCGCATAAATCAAGCTATACATTACAAAAGATCTCTTAGTTTTAAACTCTGGACTCATCTTTGAAATATATATATATACACTATGCGAATGTATTTTATTAACTAATAATTTACTTACTTGTCTGTTTATCATTTAAGTAGATCAAGAAAGATCAAAAACAACTACTGATTTTTTATTATAAAGATGAACCAAAATGTACTTTTGTAATAAATGTTATGAAATATGATAAATGATATTATATACAAATGCGCTTATGGTATTTATGATATTCTATGGGTTGTTCTCGTTCGTTGAATAAAAAAAAAAGAATATAATGACTAAATGACTGCCTTTTTCTTTATAGGCAAATGTTTTTATCAAATTAAAAAAAGGACTTTGTATCAGTTTTTTCTCTACATATCATCATCTCGTCGTATTAGAAATAAAAAAATTGTTTATGAACTGCTATCGTTTGTGAACTTTCTGTTACTGAAATAATAATTATTATTCTAATGTAGCATTATTAACAAAAATAACCCATGACTTACTTAGTGATTCCATTATTTTCTCATCGTGGCGTCTTATAATCGGACCCTTATGACATTAATGAAACAGGATAGAGTCACAGAATAGTTATAGTACCAACTCAGTAGGTACGAAATAACGTTGCTATTAAAATTTAAATAAATTATCTCCATTACATATTTCTACATTTAAAACCTTCCCTGTTAAGAATTAAATGTAGAAGTTATAAATCAAAGATTATTTCAACGATTTTACAGTATTTAAAGTTAAATATTTACAATTACTAATTAAATTGACGGGCATATACCAACTTTCCCAATTTTTATATTATGTTAAAACATATATGACACAACAGATATACTTAATTACCGCCCATAAGCTCTTAGTTAACTATCTCTGATCGAATCTAAAGACTTATTAGGATTTATTTTACAAAAATATACGAAATAGATAAATAAATTACTTAGAACCTGTTTATCTTTGTTGTCGTTTTATTGTTCTTTGTTTCTGTCGTTAGATATTATCGCACAAGTACACAACTTTTCCGCTTTCCACGCAGCTGGCCGTCATCAGTCTATTCATTAGTTAGATATCTTTTGGTCACTGGATGGATTCTTCAGACTACTTAAACTCCTGTTCATTATACAGTTATAGATCAACTAATTATATCTCTATGAAGAATCAAGATCAATCTCATTGTTGAAAACTACTTACAAGTGCAGTTACTATTGTTTATTTTGTGCTTTCTTGAACTTTAAAAAGATTTCATTTTGGCATCTTTGTTATAATTTATGAAAAGAAACACTATGAAAAGAGGGTATTTCCCCTTTGGACCATTCCGTACTTAGCTAGATTTCGTAGCTAAAATTCTATTTCGATGCTGATTTGGAACTGGAATAAAACAGGCACATTCCTTATCTGGCTTCACTTGCTCGGAGTAAACAATCCCACTTCGGAGCCATTAGGGAGATAAGAGAATTGAAAAATATTCACCGGTTACACAATAAAAGCTTTCCGGCAACGTTTCTTCAGTTAAACGTAAGTGGTCTGCAACTCCGTATGGGATCCAGCTCGAGGAGTTGGGGCACAACGGTTCCAGATCAGCTGGCCGAAGGTCGTTCGGAATTGGCGGGACATAGAGCAGTACAGCACAAAGTTGATGGCCCCGTTGAGAAGTGCCAGCGCATCCATCAACTCGCCAAACAGGTCGTAGCAACGTTTGAAGAAACACCGCCCGAGGATGCCGCTTAGCAGACCTATAGAATAAACATAATTTATCATTATATTTGTATAATTTTGTATCATATTTTATATTTTACACAAACTTGGCGCACCGCCACTCATAGCATCTTGAAGATGCCACTCGTGAGTCGTGCACTGTCAACATTGCGACGAAAAAATTACTATCCATAATTTGTCTCCGCATTTCATCATTAAATCGTTATCCCAGTTGTTCCCGACGCTACATATGGTTAAAAGCTAAGTGGCCGCTTAAAAAAAATATCTAAATCTTCCCCGTTTTTAAAAGAAGGAATTTTCAAGGAATGCTTTTTATGGTAGAACAGGAAGACAGACAGAAGTACATGTAACTCGAGACATCTGCTATTCCCTTTGTCGCCTCTTACGACAATCTTGGAAGGGGTCTAGTGCCATTATGACTTCTCTCTGCCTTTGATATTTCAAACAGAAACACAACAAAGTTTTAAAAGCCACCATGACTTATAAAACACCATAAGGTTATCAAAGCATAGTCAGTAATTATCTACATATTTTAAAGTACTGCTATCAGTTTCTACCGCCTCTGTTTTACTTAAATATTTACTTTTATAAATCGATACTGCAATAAAAGACCACATGAAATATTAATGCATCGTGGATTAAATTGAATTATGTAAATACTGTTTGCATACTACGATGAGATTTTTATTAAAATTTAAACTAAATAAAGCTACTGTAGTCACTTTACTGACATCCAACAGATGGTTCAACGACCTTACTAAGGTCGCGAGCAGACGCTGGATGCAGGCCGCTTTAAATCTGGCACAGAGTAATCTATGAGAGAGACCTATGTCCAGCAGTGGACTTCTTGCGGTTAAAATGAGGAACTAAACGACTGAACGATACTTGAATTCATTCTTGATGACCTCCGTGGCGTAATGGTTAACATGCCTGACCGCTACTTAGGAGGTCCCGGGTTCGATCCCCGGTCAGGCCAAGATGAAAAATGATCTTTTTCTGATTGACCTGGGTCTTGGATGTTTATCTATATGTCGCAGAATGAAGTACTAAACGTAAGGTCTTTATCAATCTGAAAGCAACTTAACTATAGTGGCGACACTATGCGGTTGGCAACATCAAATGACATTGTCAAATGTCAATGTCATAGAAGTAGCGGTTGGGAATCGAAACGAACGTTCTTTTTGAATAAGGCGACGGGCGTGTGCACTTGTGAGGTTATCCCTACTTTTGTAACGGTGAAAGTGATTGCAATGGCAGTTGAGAACAGAATTGATCGGGCCGAGTTCGAATGTAGACGCGCGGCAGTGCACTGCAGTAGCTACGAAATAGTATCGTGATTAGTTGATGTTAATTGTTTTAAGTGTTAGCGCGTGCGTGTGACCCGATATGTTTAGATGTGTCCTGAGAGCTAGCTATCCCTTGTTGACCTATGGGCGAGAAGCCTAGTGTTCAGAAGTCTCGTGATGAGGCGCCTAGATGCGCGAGTGTCTGTGTACCCTTGACCCTTGATTTCACCAATTGCTGTTGGTTATCAGTTGTGTTAGCACGGAGGAAATCGAGAAGAGTCTTGGTTGTGAGATTACTATCGTGTGCGTGTGTGGGGCACCGATCTAAGCCGTGATTTGGGTTGCTGTCCCTCTATCGGGACAATTATGCCCTCGCTTGACCTTTGTAAGATTGTGTAAAGATACCCTGTTAATTAACTGTCACTCTGCTTTAAAGAGTTGCCCACGAAAGCCATTCTATGACCCTATGATTGATGCTCGGAGCCATCCATCCTGACTTCCACTTGGCCCCCTTATATCTCTCTCTCCGACATCAGAATTGGGATGGTGAACCCGATAGTTTTTAGTTTTCTGACACGCTTGTTTTTGACTATGGCTTTAATCTGGTTATTACCCTACGCGTATAAAACTACCCACTTTAATAAAACGGTTAGTAGATGTTTCTGTGAACATAACGGTTTCGTGTTTAGTATAGTGTAAGTACCAATACGTTTGTTTTGTTGCAGTAACCGGGGTAAGTCTTTTGACATTTTTATCTTACCTGATTTTTTGAAATTTTATGCGTTTATCATCAATTGAGTAATTTTATTTTCAGTGGAAAATTGTTTGATATTTGAAGGTAGTTATGATGTAGATAAAAATAACTGACAATATCATCTTTGATATCAATTTAGCCAACACAGGTTTTTGAAAACGTTGTCGGTTACATTGATATAGTGCGATTATTATGTTTCATTACATTGTGCGTTTTATTTAGTCAGAAAATAATCGAAAGTATTTAAACGATTGAGATGTTGAATTATTAAAAAAAAAAATGATATTTCACTTTTGTTATTGAACATTTCCGCATACATAAAAACACAATGTGGAGTTATTTTGAATTAAATTTTTGTAAGCGTGCTTGTAAAGCGTAACTTGTGATTTTTGGTAATACGCTAGAGGCAAAAGAGATCATTGAAGAATCCGATCGTTAAGTTCATAGTGTAATAGTTGAATTTTTAAATTGCGTTGTTTGATATTATTTGTGTTTTGACTATGCTGGAGTCCGAGTCTTAGTCGTACCTCGAGAAAAATCGGTGTCTGCCTTGTGTAGTCCGTGAGTAGGCGATATGCGGTTGACTCTGGTGGAGGTCGGGTTTCTGAGAAAACCGTAGGGTCAGTTGGACCCGGTGATCACAGGCGTGGTACGCGTATTTGTGGTATTATTGAGATTGCGCAATTTTGGATTTTGTGTTGACATTAATTGCCATCAAGATATTGAGTTATTGATTAAGGTGATTCAGTGATCTCTGAGTTCTCATTTTGTAATCGGGATTTATTGATTTAAAGTAACTGTAAATTTCGTGAAAAAAATAATTGATATACGTCAAAGGCGGAAATGGACCGGTTGTTCATAATGTGCGGTTTACTGATTTGATTCGTTGAATAAAATTGATTAGACAATGATGTTTTGTGTGCTTGTTAAACAGAACCCAGTTTATTATTTTGAGAAATTACTGCAATTTTTGGAAGTTATGAGAAGTTTTGCATTGCTTAGTGGTAATCGCCAGTATAAATATGCTCACGATCGATTCAGGAAAATGCCAGATCCTAATTCTCCCTCAGAATTAACAATGTAGTATCTGAGGATGAAACAATTAGTCCTTAAGAGTAGAGGCCGAAAGTATTGTGATTCTTTACAATTGCTGAAAGTACATTTTACGTTGATTTAAGTTTATTACTATGTGCCGGTGTGTGTAGTGCTGGTTAAGCGCTGCTCGGTTAAGGGATAGTACTCTGTTATCACCGGTTAAGTGTTAGTGTGTGTGTAGCGCTGGTTAAGCGCTACGATTTTGCTTTGCTGGTTAAGCATTGCGGTTTAGTGCTGGTTAAGTACTAGACGGTGTGTGACACTGGTTAAGTGCCACGATTTTGCTTTGCTGGTTAAGCATTGCGGTTTAGTGCTGGTTAAGTACTAGACGGTGTGTGACACTGGTTAAGTGCCACGATTTTGCCTTGCTGGTTAAGCATCGCGGTTGGGCTGAGTGCTGGTTAAGTGCTCAGTGATAAGTAGTGCTGGTTAAGTGCTACGGTTTTGCTGTGCTGGTTAAGCATTGCGTATTTACTGATGGTTGGCTGGTGATAACGCTGTTTGAAATTCAAAATAAATTATAGCAGAACAAACTTTTTGTAAAATGTTACTTTTGGCAATATAATATTTTAAGTTGTTGTTTGTAACAGTGATAATTTCACTGGGCTCACTTGATACCGTAATTTTTCCAAATGGGTCAGGGACGACCGAGCGGTTAAATTTTACTGTGTTTAATTTCGTTTAGATTATCGCTTTTTTAAAACCATCATTTGGTAGAAAGTAAAATTACATTCATGATAATATCGGGAAGATGTTTAAGAGTAAAGTACCTATTGAGTTTGTAAAGTAAGATGACGTAAAAGCGGTAGATTGATTGATTGATTTGGTTATAGATTCGGGGCTAGGAGACTGTACCAATATATCGTAGACGTAGCCTGGTAGAAATTGGTGTTATCTCCTTGAAATGAGATGACCCTGGGTAAGCGGTAGGTGGTAGTACGTAGATCGTAGAGTCGCGGTCTGACTCGGGATTCCCATGGGGAAGTCCGCAAAATAAAAGGTTTTGGTGCTCCATACCTTTTGAGCTATTGTGTTGTGATAGCTATAGGCCACAAATGCCATAACAGATGTGAGACTGTAATAAATTCTAAATCGGTCAAAATTATTTTGTTTTGAAAAAGTGTAATGTGATAGTGTAACTCAGTGGTACTGGGACTCGGTAGTCCTGGGACTCGGTAGTCTATTTGGTTATGATGTAGAGGAAAGTGTAAGCCCATTGAACACTATTCAATCAAGTAACTAAGTTGTTATTTGTTTTCTCTGGGGGGCAACGTGGTTATCGTCACTTGGTGAGGGTGGTAAGGTTATCGTCACTGCGAAAGTGGCATGATCTGATACCGCTCGATTTAGGTGGTAGTGACGCCTTGAGAGATCGTCACTGGAGGTGGCATGAGTCCTATTGCTCGAATTAGGCGATAGAGACGACCGTAATCGGTAGAGTCGATATGAGCGATTTAGTAGAGCAAGTAGAGTCTTACTTCAAAGTATGTGGTTGAGTGAATAATGGCCATTGGTCAGTTTATAATTAGAAGTAGTTTGTGATTATCCCTAGTAATGATGTAAGCTAAATTATTTGAAAATAAACTTTGAATTACTATGAGAGTTCGTTTGAAGCCCTGTTCCGACTTGTCTAATCAGGATAGGCCGAGTCGAGACAGTCTGATGCAGCAGAATTTAATTCTTGTCAGATTACTACGTCATCAAATGTCACACAGGGACGTGTGACTTGTCAGAGATGGCCGTGTCGCAGAATGAAGTACTAAACGTAAGGTCTTTATCAATCTGAAAGCAACTTAACTATAGTGGCGACACTATGCGGTTGGCAACATCAAATGACATTGTCAAATGTCAATGTCATAGAAGTAGCGGTTGGGAATCGAAACGAACGTTCTTTTTGAATAAGGCGACGGGCGTGTGCACTTGTGAGGTTATCCCTACTTTTGTAACGGTGAAAGTGATTGCAATGGCAGTTGAGAACAGAATTGATCGGGCCGAGTTCGAATGTAGACGCGCGGCAGTGCACTGCAGTAGCTACGAAATAGTATCGTGATTAGTTGATGTTAATTGTTTTAAGTGTTAGCGCGTGCGTGTGACCCGATATGTTTAGATGTGTCCTGAGAGCTAGCTATCCCTTGTTGACCTATGGGCGAGAAGCCTAGTGTTCAGAAGTCTCGTGATGAGGCGCCTAGATGCGCGAGTGTCTGTGTACCCTTGACCCTTGATTTCACCAATTGCTGTTGGTTATCAGTTGTGTTAGCACGGAGGAAATCGAGAAGAGTCTTGGTTGTGAGATTACTATCGTGTGCGTGTGTGGGGCACCGATCTAAGCCGTGATTTGGGTTGCTGTCCCTCTATCGGGACAATTATGCCCTCGCTTGACCTTTGTAAGATTGTGTAAAGATACCCTGTTAATTAACTGTCACTCTGCTTTAAAGAGTTGCCCACGAAAGCCATTCTATGACCCTATGATTGATGCTCGGAGCCATCCATCCTGACTTCCACTTGGCCCCCTTATATCTCTCTCTCCGACATATATATGTATTTGTTATAAAATATAGTATCGTTGAGTTAGTATCCCATAACACAAGTCTCTTACTTTGGGGCTAACTCAATCTGTGTGATTTGTCCCTATATATTTATATTTATATATTTTTATTCTTGTTGGGAATGAATTAAACATCTGATTCCATGTTGAAAATTGTGTATTTTTTATAATAATAAAATGTACAACTCATGCGTTTGCCGATGCTGTCACAGACTCTTTTTTCTCGAGAGCTTCTAAAAACACGTTCATTTGTTTTTCTTGGGTCTTTTTTTATTAACTCTTTTTTCGGCCGCAAGCTGCCAGTATTATATCTTAATTTTTAACATTCTTGATACTTGATTCATCATCATCATCATCATCATCAATGATGATAAATCTACAGTGTAGTCTTTTCAAAGTACGTTATGAGTGTGTTTTTAATTTAGTCTATGCACTTCTTAAATAAAGGGACGAAGAACATTAATATGATGACATTGCAATGACTGCAAAGAAACTTCACTAAATAAATGGTTTCTCTGCAGCTACTGTATTGTGTGCGTTTAAATGGATGAGACTGCAACTTATCTGAAATTCACTATTGGGTTTTTAGTCTTGATTGTTAAACAACTAATTAATAGCATGCGGAATTAATTCGTAATTTTTTGATAAAATTAAAGACTATTTTCTGACGCTCATGCAGTCCTTCTTCAGAAATACCTCTGAAAGTGATCATAAGGTATGGGGTAAGTACAAAAATGCATGAAAAGTTATTCGTGCTTCTTTAATTATGGACCCCATACACAAGATAAAAAATCTGTTAATTTGTCAAAATTAGAATCCTAAGTGATAAGGCACTATAATACTCGTGGATCATGCTCAAAGTGGTATATGCTCACATGATCATGTAAAGTGATCGTGCATAAATATGACGCTGGTTGTATGCTTATCAAAAATCGATAAAAGAGTCTAACACTAATTGTCGTATCAATCAGTCGCCTCATCTTTATCTCCTTGTAAAGTAAAAATTGATATAAAGTTCTTTACTGCGATACTAACCTAAAATCCCCTGAGGAAACTCCGTCATCAAAAATAGCAGAAGCACTGCGACCAGCATTTTGGTCGTCCTGTCCGTCCTCCGCTCCGCTTTAGACCTCTTGGTCGACTTTCTTGTGAAAATATTCCCATTTCCATTAACAACAGTATCCGCTGGACACGCACTGTATCCTTTTAAAGCCTTCTTCCTACTATTAGCTCTATACAATGCTCGAATCAACCAAGCACTGATCAAAGTTAGAATCAAACAAGGAAGCAGTTTGATTAAAACCGCATGTACCCAGAAATTCATTTGGTACAAGGTTCCGTCGTAATCAGAATCCACGTAATAAACTTTTGTGGGTATATTTCCTCTCCTATCCACAGTGAAGTCCTTATGAATAGTGAATACCTGGAAAAGACAACTTTTATAAGTAATCAAAATTAGTTCACTTTAGGCGTTTCTCAGAAAATAATTTGAAAACAGACATTTAAATGTTTTGGTCGTAAACAGATCCTGGAAAAGTAACTTCGCAAAAATATTGAATGAAATTCTGAGAACCTCAATAGGCCTGATATTATTGCCTAATGATATTCCACCTTTCCAATTGTATTTTTCTTTTTTCAAATTGTTACAAAGACGTTAGTTAGCACTAAGTAGAATTTTCTGGAATATTTTTAGAATAAATTGGATGAAACCTAGTAATTTTCGAAGTTCTAATAACGAACTACTTCATCTGAAGTTTCAAATATTAATGAGTTGAGGGTTGTTAGCAGGGTTTAAAAGTTATATAGACTATAATAGTATTTAATTAAAGTTCAAAAACATTAGCTAGGGTACCAGTTGTAAGAGAGGGTTCCGTCTAGGTTGCTTTCAGGTACTTAAAACTTGCGATGCAATATAATGCATTTTCAATCTGAAATAAATAGGGCCCTAGACAAATGACTGTTTCTTTAAGAGCCATCTAACGAATTCCTCAATGCAAATAACTATTGTTAAAATGTACTATATGTGTATTGAGCGCTATTCATTCTTAAATAAAAAGATAGGCCTATTTTTTATCAATCATTTAAAATAAATGTTCAAACCAGGTGCCTTCATTCTCATGAAGATACAATCAAAGAGAAATTACTACAGAACTGGATATTGGCAGCTATTTGTAGAGCTGGTGCGGACGAATGGATTATCACGAAACCAAAAGCTATCAATCACGGAATATGAATCCCTTATCTACATTGTAATTTTTAGTGTAACTTGTACACCATTTTTTTATACTACTGTGTGGGCAATCAGGCCTACGGCCCACCTTATTATGGAATGTGGTTACCATAGCCTATGGACGCTGCAATTCCAGGAATATCACGAGCACGTTGTCGACCCTGGGAAAATCTTTTGACGCCCTACTTGAAGGCAATGTTGTAGTTATTCAGGAAAATCATGGCAGGGATCTTTAAATAAATTTTAATGGGGCTAGGAGTGCTGTTTTTGAAATGTTTGACATATACAAAAGTCGAATGATTATCGGCCGAGTCACCGGTTATGTCGCATGAAAATCATTCGTAAACTAACGATAATTATTCGACTCACCGATTTTGCGATGTTATACATCTCAAAACTAGCACTAGATGTCGAAATTAGAGTCAAAATATCGCTTTGGCGTGATTGAATTTCTAAATAGATACATACATACCTACATACATATAATCACGTCTTTATCCCATAAGAGGTAGACAGAGCCTAGGCTCTGACCCTAGGGTCATAAGACCTTAAGCAACGAAAATCAATAGTGATGGGTTGCTAGCCGCATCGCCTATGTCATGGTCTGGAAGAAAAAGAAAAACAAAGAATGTACCAGCTACGTCTCTTCCCGTGCAAGCCGTAAAAGTTGACTGAGGGCATCGTGGAATGGAATTACTAAATATATAAATAAATAATTATATCTCTCGAAAATTGTGTGAATTCACCAATAAATAATTTTTGTTGTTGCTAGAAATTGGAATCAACTAATGACAAATGAATACGTTTGTTGTGATTGACTAACAAAACCTTTACACCGCTTCACCAATCCACAGGACAGACTATTAAGATCAGCTACCCTAACAACAATAAATTTAACTGGTGGCTGTAAGACAAATGGGTTTATTTAATAGATTTGGATTGCGGATCCTGATAGATTAGCGTTGAAGGAATTGATAGCGGTATTTGTCTGGTACCCTCGCTGATTGATTAAGGTTAAGATGCTCGCCTGCAGAAGTGGGTCCCTTTTATGTCTACTGGGATGTGCTTGGTGTAAAGTGATTCCTTTTCGTTCGACATCTTGATATCGGTCTATCTTTTGGTGAAAAGAAAAAAAGTAGCTTTCATGGATATTGTCTAACCAAGTAATAATACCTAGATTAAGTTAACCAAATTATCAAAAAATATAAATTTCAACTTTACGGTACAAATAAATAGAAATGTTCGACCTAACATTTTCTTGAAATATTATGTAGATCAAAGTGTTGTCATCACACTAATATTATAAACAAGAAATATTTAAATGTTTGTATTTTTTTTTTGTAATAAATAAACTTGAAAACTACTGGACCGATTTCAATAATTCACAATTAAAATGCTACATTAACTCTGAGTAACTAACATAGGCTATATTACAAGCACGCGGGCGAGTGAAACTGCGAAATATAGCTAGTTTGTTATAAAGGACTAAGTAGTCCGATACAGATAAAATTTAATGACAAGTTTTCAATAAAATAATGTACTTTATACTTGATCGATCGTCCTCAATTGTCACATAATATTTAACCATTATCGTTTCCAACTATATCATTTCAAAACTGAATTTAGGATTGTGCAGAATATTTCAACTCGGTAGATATTAAATCCAAACACTAGGAGAGTATCAGTAGAGTACCCATGAGAATAAACCAAAATAGTGATACAATTATCCGGATGAAGGCAGACCTCCGCACCTCAAATTAATTGATTTGGAGCCCCATAGACTCGCCGCTTGGTCACGCCACCGTAATAAAATAAGCAGTAAAAATTGGAATAAGTGGTGAATTAACTAGTTGCTAGAGTAAATTATGAGATTGCGGCAAAGTCTCTTTCTCATCATGGTGCTTTGCCGGTTGTGGTCTTAGTTGCATCGTAGCTCGGGTTTCACTACACCGCTTGATCTTAATATTTTGTCTTCATTGATCAAAATATAGTACATAATTCATATGTCTTGATTATTATGTATTAGTATTACATCAAGCATAGAACTAGGAACGCGGCTCTCGCAATTTTTTTTTTTTAATCTATGACATCAAGCATCATTAAAGTTTACTAGCACTCTTTGCTTATATTTTTATGGTGTTTTGAAGCCTTACAGTTTAAAAAAAAAAACAATATATACCTACTTTTTCCCATTGGAACTTACGACTATATTTACTCGAATGTTTACACCGGTAATATACTGTAGATATTAAAACAGATTACAGAATATACTATCAGTCCATACGTAAGGTAGTCATTTCAATAGTCCTATAATATTGTAAATCAGTTACATACTTGTCCAAACAAAAGAAATATTAGTAAAATACCGCAACCATAAATGAAACCTCGACGGGGGACTGACCGGAATATCCCCTCGTAAACGAAAGTAAATACCATTTTATTCTGAGCTTTAAATAGACGCAAGGACAGTAGTGTACAAAGCTTTGCTAAGAATAATAATAATATTATTTTTTATATTATAAGGAATTTGGAAGAGTCTATTCTTACCTGATATCGTGTGGTATCAGGCTAAGATGATAATTTATAGTGTAATAAATTAATGAAATAATTGAGTTGTTAATTTGCCCATGTCATGTAAGTATACGGCATATTTATGGTCCCCTGGGGAATAAACGCTGTTATCTCTGCGGGGCATAATAATCTTGAAATTCACCCTTAACCATACATTACATACCCCGAGTCTCTATAGTTTGCATTATGACCTTGAACATCATCATCTAAAAATGCATTATAAGCTTAGGAAAACAAGGGTTAAATGCTATCCTAATTTGTCCTATAGTGTGTCTCATGAAAGTCTCATAACCAAAGATGATAAATAGTTATTGAAAAAAAAATGCAAATAAATTATTTTCTCCTTTTTCAACCCGGCTAAAAATATCGTTTAACAGAAAAATACGAGTACTACTAGAGTATAGTCTCACCTCAATCAGCGGCATTAAACTCCATACAAAGAAAAGGGAAATTATTAAGTTTAAGGATAATAAATTAGAAATGTAGTCTAACTTGCTGCATTTTTCATATGATGTGTGACCATTTTAATTTAGTCGGGTAATAAAATTTTAAATATAATTAACAGATGGCAATACAAGTATTACAACAACTAAAAAGTTTGATAAATATGATATAGATGTCACTAAGAACTCACAAGCAAGGTACAGAGATACTAGTTTAGTCATAGTTTCGAAAATGGTAGATTACAGCTAAAATTAAAAAAAAAATTAACGCGTTTCACATTATAATCATTTGTGAAACATCTAAAAATATATTAGAAATTATTTCCGTTAGTTACGTATTATGTTCATTAAAAAGAAAAACACAACCTTTTAGTAAGATCACCTGTGACTTAATGGCAACACTGAGATCAAATCTACTCTTCAACTCCAAGATTTCCACCATGTTTTTTTGCGTTTTGCTTTTCACAAGCTTGACGACTTTTAATATTCTCATTAGTATGTGTTATGGTGTTTTGGATTTTCGTTGAGTTGAGCCAAGTTGCTCCGGCTTAAATGATATGATAAACAAAGAGTGAAGATTTGTGAAATAGGACTCCTATGACTATTTTGATATCGTAGTTATTATATTTGTGAGATAGGACTTCTGTGATTGTTGTGGTGTTTGTGAGATAGGTAGGACTCAGACTTTATCAGCGGAGATGGAAAAATATTTGTAAATGTTGTTTGAAAATAAATTTGATGGAATTTTATAATTATTTTTACTTTACGAGGTTATATCACAATGTCTATGTTAATGTTTATAGATATAGAGTTAAATAAAATTTTCCAGGATTGGTTTAGTTTTTTGGCAACTATATAGACATTGTGAATAATAACAAAATATCCTCCTAAACAAAATTTTATTTACTGCCCGATATAGTTCATCACACACACATACACACACCACACACACAACTTAGCTAGTACATCTATACATGCATAAAAGTTGAAAATACGAAATTTAGATGGCGCTAGTTTCTATGTAAAATTTTTATTTCCCTTTTTTGCAGCGAAGATTGGTCTCTATTTCCTATTATACAAAAGTACTCTGTGCACCTCAATTGACTTGTGATAATTTTACATTAATCTGGGATCTGAACCCGCCAAATCGAACGCAATAAACTTTACAGGTTTACAAGTAAGCAAGCCTTAATGTAAAAATGCCTTAATTCGTTTGTATATGTTAAAGCAAGCATTAACATATACAAACGAATATAACTTAATTGCAATCCCAATTTCATCCTTTAATACTTAGTTATAATTATAATCTATTAGCCCACAGAGCACGGAAAAATTTTGCTCGCGATATAACCATTCAATTCTCTGTGTATTAGCCCTTACGTTATTTTTATAAAAATAAAAATCGTTGAACCCTGTGAAGTTCTATAAAAAGAACAATTTATATATGAAAAGGACTAAGTACATAAAAGAAAGAGTAAGAAAGAGTTCCATAACTAAACTAATATGTATACTTCCAAAGGTCGACCAACTAATACAATGTATCTTGCACAAAGTTACCGCACTAAATTAATTCAGTCGGTGCAAGTCAGTTGGGCTAACTTTAAATAGTCTGTTTATCTCGCTTATACAGCTTGGAATATGATCCTTTCATATTAAATTTATATACATATTGGTTTTATATTTTTTCATGTATTTACCAAATAGAGAAAGGGTTAAGTCAGTCAGGAGGAACATGCATCCATATAAAAAAATAACACCTTGATATCGCTATTCATATTATAACGTAGGTAGAATTTACTAATTACTTAAGGTATGTGTGAGGAGAGAAGATAAATCCAGGTTTCAGCGAATCGCACAATATTTATTATTTGTACTTTACAACAGGTTAGACTCTTAAGGATAACCGTTAATGAGAGATTATAGGGGTCGTGAGATCAAAGTAGGCACGAGATCCAGTCAGGCAGCCGCTATGAAATAGCCAGCCACTTAACTTGAGATGGTGAGATCAGCCGAAAGAGGTCTTCCAGTGGACGCGCGCAGCCTTATATATGGCCCTCGGGGGTGATGCGGTGCGGGGCAGCGAGGAAGGACCGCCGTAGGAGAATGCGCGACGTCACAATATTTCGAAAGGTAAGCCGTAACTTTTTAAATTTAATTTTCGAACTAATATTTGACAGTTAAAACCGATTTCAACCATCAAAAGAGATGTAACACTAAGCACAAGACTTGAAAAAGTTTAGCGTGACGGAATTACACCTCTAATTTTATCACCTGCAAGTTGGTTAAAAAACCCAGGATCAAAACTAATGTTATTTTGTTTCATCCACGCAAGTTTATATTTTCGTACAATAAGTAATCTTCTTCTTCTATGCCACTTGCACTATTGAAGATTAAAATATAGCGAATCACTTAGCAATAAAGGTGGCCAGTATTTGGCCAATTCAATACGTGAATTTACAGTGAGGTCATACTCATCATCATTATACTTATAATTTGTAACTATGTACTTAAATACTTACAAAGTACGAAGGTATGCAGAGAATGGGCGGTAGCATGAAGCTCAAGAGGATGGCGACCGAGCACCGGCGATCCGTGCACAGGGCCGGACTGTAGGACGGGTATCTGCGAGCACAGGGTTAAAATAGTTAGGGTAAATATACCTCTGCAGTAAGGAGACCTCTCCACCGTGATTCTTAGTTTGGTGTTATTAAATGTACGTCAGACAAAGATTTAAAAACAAAAATTTGCCTTGCGCGCGATTCCAATTTTTATGAAGTTAGATGTCATTATGCAGCCTGAAAAAAAACAAAAGTTCTTGGCCAAGGTCATACGCCAGTCTCTTCATTGTTATAACCAGTGTGCTAAATTGGGAAATTGACATTAAAAATACAAATATTATTTTAGAACTCAAACAAATTTGCATAAAACGATTGTAGCATCTTACTTAAACTCCCAAGCACTATAATGCGTTCTTGCTATTCATACTCCAAGGTTATATGAAGAATGGACTAGATAGTCAGGCCAGGACAGTATCACTCGTGTTACGAGTTACGAACCTAAGACCAGCCCTCAAATCACATCAAAGACCAGCCGCTTCGAATTTTTAAGCGACTCCCTAAAGTACCTACTTAGTTTCATACTTTAAAAATATGTAGCTAATCTGAAGCTTTGCCTGAGGTCGATTATGAATTCTGTCAATGATTTTCAATTTCGCGATCGAATAACTAAATAAGGTTCCCAACAACAGCAAGGAAACGTGAGTTTTAAATAAATTAAGTAAGTAATCTCATCAGTATACAATTACAGAGAGATGGATTTCAGAAATCAAAAACTCGATCATAAATAACAATATAAAATAAATTTTAATTTCAGTAGGATCATAGTGTAATTATTAGAGAAGTTCAAAATAATTTAATTTCAAGATTAATTTAATTTAGATTCAAATCTTTAAGCTCCATAATTAATACTGTGCTATTAGCCGTAATATAATCTCGAAACTTTGTCGATGAATTGTTAGAATAACACTATTATAAAGTTACCAAACTCTGAGCCTATAAAAACATCTCAAAAGATATTAATGGTGTAAGCTGCGGTTCTTGACGTTTCCTCGGCGCCATTATATTAAATCATACTTTAGAGCACTTGTTAAAAGGCGTTATGATTTGAGATGGCCGAAAAGTTTGTAGATTTCAATAGGCCTTTATTCGCTTGTTAAATGCGAGTAACTGTAAGAAAATCAAGGGGAGGCAAAATATCTATTAATAAAGAGCGGTTGTTATTGAGCCGTTTGGGGAGGAAACCTCGGGTCCATAAAACCTGTAGCCCACCTCCTCTGAAGTGGTATCGCCTCTGGACTGAACTAATCAACTCAGCTCCTCCGCACAAAAATACGCATTTCCGTTCAACATGGGTATTTTTAGGTATATTTCTTCAATTTATTCAAATTATATTAAATTTCTTCAATTTATTCAAAATATATTAAACTAGCTGTTGCCCGGGACCCTGCTCCCGTGAGAATACCGGGATAAAATATAGGATGTGTTGTTCCAGGCTCTAACCAAATCTCCATTCCAAATTTCAACCAAATCGGTTCACCCGTTTTCCTGTGAAAGAGTAACAAACATCCAGACAAACTTTCGCGTTTATAATACTAGTAGGATAGGATATCCGTTTATTAAAACTTACTTGATGGCTATATATCGCCAGATGGCAAGCGACAGTGTTAGAAATATGGACGCTGTGTGCAGTATCTGTGTGAAGTGCATATGAAACAGCATGTACACTGCCCAGGAGTACGGCCAGTCTTCTTGTCCGGGCAGGAGCTGAAACAAACGATATTTGACATAAATTCATGTAAAGTGGAAGCCCGCCGAAAATTATAAAAATTACGTTGAATTAGGCCTTTTTTTGATCATGGTTATGAGTAATCTGAATTCGTTTATATTATGAGCAATAACTGTAGAAAGTATCTTTAGTTTTTCATCTGTACTTAGTGCATGATTTCATTTTAAGTTAATCCTAGCGTACATAAGAACCGGGTTAGATCGACGTGGCTATAAAGTCTGCAGCAAGCTGGCATTGTTCAACGGGTATTTTTTTTATAATCAGATTAAATTAAATTAATAGTCAAGCATACGGCCCACGTAAAACGGGCGCGCGATCTATACATGACCGCGCGCCCATTTGTTTTAGTTCGGATTGATAACAACCAAATAAAATTAAATTAAATTTAAAACAATATATATTATAGATAAATTAGCTGGAAAAAGAAAAGCTGGAAAAAGGAAAAAATCTTGGCTGCGGAACATCCGAGAGTGGTCCGGGATAACAAGTGCAGTGGAGATATTCCGAAGAGCTAAAGACAAGAACTGTAACCAGTTCTAGTTGGAGATTAGACTACTGTAATTAAATTGTTCATTATTAAATATATATTAATATAGGATATTCTTATCACTTATTGACGTCAATCATTACTTATATTAAGTTTAACGGCGACTAGAAAATACAAAATAAAAGTTAATAAAGAAATGTTGCCCCGACCTTGTGCCTTGAAATTAAACTCCTCGCAGTAAGCTCCTGAGCTTACAGTTATGACACTTCTGAGAAGCAATTTTGATTGATACTTCCACCTTCAACATACTGTAGGATATATAATATAACCACCGACACATTCGAAACACATTGCTCTCTTTCAATTCATGTCAAAATATTCTAACATAAAACCATAAAAAAAAAATTGACTGGTTTCCGAGATATTTTAATTTGTGTTTGGATTGTATTTCAAATGAATTAGGGCGATCTCTCGACTTTAAAAATACGTCGTTATCTGCAACTTGAAAAGAAAAAGAAATTTACAATTTTATTTAAGAATGAGTAAAGAAATATCGACGTTCACTCTCCACCACCGTACCTAACGCCACAAACAGTATGTTCGACAATGCACGCTTAATTCATACAATTATGCAATCTGCCTTTGTTTTCCTAATTAGTTTCAGCGAGTAATAGCGGTGGTATTTGCGTAGGTACTCTGACATTATGATATAACACCTTGCCATAGTTTTTCTAAGAGACTACAAATAAGAAGCTTTAAAATAAGCGTGAAAATTCCTTCATGATCTATAATATGAAGATAACTGTTTTGGTGTTGCAGTGCTTGAGTATATAGGCTACGGTAACCGCATTCCATCAGGTGAGCCCAAGGTATTAAAAATAAATATGGTTAGCTCAGAACGAGTAAAAATGTATTATGCCTTTTGTATTATGCCTCATTCTTTTAAGTTAAGCTGTTTTATGTAATTTTATTATTTTGTGGTGCAATAAAGAGTATTTGTATAGTATTGTATATTTTATTTTAACCGGTTTCCGAACCCTGGTCCGAGCTCTTCGGAACCCCCTCTCAGCTGCTAACGTGGTTCTTTTAACTACTTCTAGATGGCAGCCGAGATCAACGGCTAACGAACGTTCCGAAACACGGATTCTTTTTTATTATCATACAATCAGATGACTCAAGTCTGCAATGTCCTAATCAAACTGGAAACAACTTAAACAAAGTATGTTTCCTGAGGGAATCGAACCCATAACCCCAAGCACGACAGGCAAACGCCTTAACCACTTGACCACGGAGGCAGTTATTTAGAGGAGGGTAATTGGTGTAAAATGGGAACAAACTCAGTTGTAAAAAGTTATTTTCCTAAATATTTTTCATAATAATGTTTATTCTAGATTTTAATGATGTTTGGTCGCAAACAGGAAAATGACAATTCGGAGGGGAAATTTCCAATTTACTACATTTTCCATTTTACGACATTATTCAGAGGAAAAAGTAGGCTGACGTTAGCATCCGTTTGATATGTAATGATCATCTCTATTGTATTTTTGACTTTGATATTTTAGAGAGGAAATATCACCAGCATTGTGAACGAGATTTGATCCTGATTATGAGAATTTCGGCTAAATATTCCATTCTAATTGATTTGTAGGTTAATACGACGATTTTCGTCTTAACTTACAATTTTGGTGTTTGGTATAAGTACATAAGATATAAATGAATGCTGAGAAGAAAATCTAAGTTTTTGAACCAACAAATAACACAGCAAGCAAACCATTGGGCAATAGTCCAATAATAAAATTGCTCAATATCTAATCATAAAATATAGAAAAAATACCCAAATGTAATCAAATTGTAATAATTTCCTCGATTACCTTAGGTTCCCATTATCAGATTCCCTTTTTACCAAAAAATTAATTCTTGAAATCGTTTAACGGTATAAAATAAAAGATTATTACAAATTAAGAACCTCTTACTTTTTTAAAGTCGGTAAATAAGTTGAATAATAATATAATCACTTACCAAATATCTATAGACGGCAAACGGTACGTATTCAATCATGACGAACACGTCGGCCACCGCTAGCCACTTCAGCAGCCGGTTGATGGGAGCTGAGGCCAGGTCGCGACGGGTCAGGACTGCTACATTAAGGATATTGGCCAGACTACCGAACAAGCATACCTGGACACACAGAACAAAGATAAATGCATATATATTTTTGCGTAGATATCACCTATTTTATATACAGGAAGAACTTGCCAACACGCACTGCGGCCAATGGGTAATTTCTTTGAATATTACCAACTTGGCATGCATGAAGAGAGACCCAACTTTTAGCAGTGGCAAATATGCGGCTGGATAACGTCTAAACCTATGTCTTACGGGTTATATTGATCCTTAGTAATTATTGCACTTGTAGAAGGAAATAAGAATTAATTATACTAATAGCTTTTGCTCCTTATGGAAACATTTTGAGTTACTTTATTTACATTTTAGTTATTAGAGAATTTGCAAAATTTTGTACATAGTAGGAAATATACATATATGACTTCTTGAAAAAAGCCCTCTTTTGTATAAGGCCGGTATGTTTTTGATATCTTCATTTAACGAACATCTTCAGAGAAACCTTGTTTATGAACTTGAGTTCTATAGTATTGTACCTATTTATGATAAATAGGTAACTTTGAAATCTTCCTATGATCACGTGTGCAAAACCAGGGGTAAAAGATAGTGTAAAATTGACCCTGACAGTAATATTATTATTTGACCTTTATATTAACCTTACACGAAACAATTTGCTATAAAAGAAATAAAATAAATGACCCTCTTTAATAAAGTCATATTAGATTCAAATGTTGGTCCAATTACAGGCAAATTCAAATTTGTCGTAGGTAATATGACATTTAACTACGCCAATTGAGATATTAATTTAAGTTTTTTATTTTTTTCGAAAACAAAATAAATATAAAAAGAACGAAATTTTAGAAATTCTGCAAAGCTAAGAAAATGAGAAATCATTCTTAGAAGTTAAGATGTAAATATTTATATACAATGTATGTATGAATTTTGATGAAAGAGCTCGGTCTGTTTACAGATATCAAAGAACTGAATCAAGAAAAAATCAAAAATTAAAGACGATAAATGGTAGGTACCAGTGTTTGTTTGATATCTGGTCTATAAGATTGAACCATTATATGTATATTTTTGATTAAAAAGAAAATTTTTGTCGCTTTTATTTATATTTGCTTTAATCTTCTTTACGTTATATCAGTTCCATGCTCAGCTGGCAGCACAGATATATTAATTCCGAATTAATATTAGTAGTTCTATGGCTGGCAGCGATATCCGCTTATGGGAGGTAAAATAACCAAACAATCTCAACCATTGAATCTAAGCGATAGGCTGGATTTGTATATCAAAGTTTATGATGTTCTTACCAACAAACTAACATATCCATGTATACCATTGTAAGCTAGTACTAAATCTCTAATTTCTCCAGAACAATACTCCATACGACATTCCCTCACTAGTGAGGATATATTCTCTTTATTTCTCCAATCATCCAAGGCCTTGAGAACTTCACTGATGCTCGAACTGTGATTAAAACCTCTATGTTTGAGTAAAGTGATGATTCTTGATCCATCGTCGAAGAAGTCGTAAGTGATATTGGACTCAGTGTAAATGGTTTGATTGGTGAGTCGAGAGCTCTCGTCAGCCAGCATTGTATCGCCTTTATTCAGCACAATAGGCTCAAATTACACTAGAGTTGTTGCGTGTAGAGCAGTAATGCCTATGTATTCTGTAGAAGCTGTGGAATGGCAATCTGGAGCACATTTTTGTTGTCTCTGAAACAATACATTTACAATTTGTGGATGTTTATCTATATATGTATTTGTTATAAAATATAGTATCGTTGAGTTAGTATCCCATAACACAAGTCTCGAACTTACTTTGGGGCTAACTCAATCTGTGTGATTTGTCCCTATATATTTAAAAAAAAAAAAAAAATTTAGATAGTGACTACAGTCTCGCTTTCGTGGCTTTGAATTTAGCTTAATAATGATAAAACTGTTCAAGCCTGTGGTCTTTGGCTTTTGTTCCCAATTTTCCCGTGAGTGTCCTAAATGTTATGTCTGTCGACTGAAGATGGATGGTAGACATATAAATATACATATCACCACGCCTGCCATACAGGGGTCGGCAGAGACTAGAGATTTCCATTGGCTACGATCCTTACAGGGGGTCTAAAAACGCCACTTTGAGCAATTCTTCGAATCGAATTCATATTACGAATTCCTTAGCAATTCTTCAGCAATTCATATTTCTTTCAACTTTTTTGAAGTAGAGGAATTGCTACAGAATTGCTAATGAATTCATATGAAATATGAATCGATTCGATGAATTGCTTAAAGTGGCGTTTTTAGACCCCCAGACCTCGCTTCTTCCATACCATCACTCTCGTCCACCCTCGCCAATTTCGGGTACTCCTAATGTCTCCCTTTTTCAAGAGGTCTGCGATTTGGTCGCAGTATGTTTGTCAAGACCGACCCCGACCAACTCTACCAGCCAACTCTGCTTTGTATTAACTGACCTTTGGTCAGTCTCCATTCATTCATTTTTCATTTTAAACAATATCCGACCGAACATGAGTTTTATCTGCGGTTACTGTTAAATACTACACAAGCTATATTGTTATCTATTATCACCAAATTCCGTTAGTTAGAAGCAAGAAACTTCCCAGTGTAGACCACTTTAGTTCCTCTAGTATAAACTTTTCTCCTTTAGAAAATAAATGTTAACCGTAACATGCTGTTCCAATGTTGAAAATTTGAAATTTCAAGAAGAGGTAAGTTTAGTTCATGTACCTACAAACTTTCTTAGTTAAGAAAATCTAAGATAAGAAGAACGGTCGATACCATCATGTCTGCATTCCTTATGAGGTAGTTCAAATCAGAAAATGAATTTTTATAATAGTGATAGGTTTTAATAAATGTAAAAGTACTACTCCTAGTTATCGCAGAAAATGCATCATACTCTGACTAATATTCAAGGTGTTTAACGACTAAAATCACAAGAATAATATTTTTTTATCCAAAAAATATAAATAGCAACTTAATATTTCAGAATTTAATTTTCCTTTCTTTTCCTCGCTCGTCTATTAGCATATTTCATTTAAATAATTGGCACTGACTTCAAATTTA
Source organism: Apomyelois bistriatella (assembly GCA_947044815.1). Lineage (NCBI taxonomy): Eukaryota > Metazoa > Arthropoda > Insecta > Lepidoptera > Pyralidae > Apomyelois > Apomyelois bistriatella. The sequence goes on from OX345705.1 coordinate 6,862,775, forward strand.
TGGAAACGTTTGATGAGAAGCACATTTAAACAACAATTCATTAATATTTACCTACAATACTTATACAAAGAAATAAAACAATACAAAAAACTAACAGAAAAATAATTAGGGTATATAAATATATATTATTAAAAAAAAAAAATATCCGTTTTAGTTACTCCAATCACTCATAATTGGAGTCGGTTCTGTTTTCTTATTTTGGCAAAAACAAATATTACGAAGTTATAAACTAAACATAACACATAAATAAGTAAACAGGAGGGATGAAAATGCAAGTCATGACACAAGATAGTTATAAAGACTTAAGGAAAAACATAAAAAGGAAAAATATGAAGAATGGATGATGGATACATGAAAGATGATCACGAGCTACTATGTTATGATATAACGAGCTTCGTTAATGAAACAAAACAAACTAAAAACTTCGCCATGCCAACGACGGCTAATATTATAATTCAATTGCAATTGCAAAATGTACCTACGGTGTCCGTCCTTTTAGCTAGTAACTACGTCACCCTTTCGGGAAAACCAGCCGTTTAGTGCCACCCTTAAATGCTATTTACATAAACTATTTTTAGCCTTTCAAAATCTCTAATGGTAAATCTTCCATCTCAAAAAATTACACAGTAAACAAAATTTAACCTGACTACGGATACGAAATAATGAAAAAAAAAATACAGAATCGATTTAAAAATAATTAACTTAAATTTTCATAGTTATTAATTCTTGTTTTTGTACAATAGAACGATAATCTTACTAGACTTTACTCAAACAAAGCAAATTAAAGTCTTAAAGGCCACAATTTAAAAGCGATACATGTAAGTAAGTACTTATAAGATTTCTTGTTAAGTTTTTTTCACTGCATTCAAATGACATTGCGTAAAAGTGGATTAATTGAAAATGACAGATAAAGTCAAAATCGTTATAATATTGTAACGAACAAAGAGTTTGAGATGTTTCATCTAAGGAATAAGAATCAATTCCAATTGATAATCAATCAAACACAGAAATAGCTTAAACTCATCAATATTCATGAAAATCAAACAAGCATAATCGTCTGTTAGCCGCAATGACACGTATTCGGGATCAATTTCTGATATACTTCGCTGAAAAAAATATTTTACCTAACTACTTTGGCTGTTTGAGAATTAACCAAAGTTTGACAAGATACTAATGAAGTTAACTTGATTTAACAAAAGTGATTTACAAAAAAAAAGATAAGGTTTGGTTGCAAATATTGCAAAGAGTTATGTGGTCACTTTTTTGTACTATACGAGTAGATTGACGAAAGTTTGGTTGTGTATAAGTAATTATTTTCTGTGTTGATAATATAGAGCTGAATAAACATATTAAGTATCTACTGCAATATAATAATGCATTTATGGACGCAATTCTTTTATTACCTTATTACCTACGTTGTAAATGTCACTTAAACAGAAGAGCCCTTTTTAAATAATTTATTCGATTCACCGATTTTGAGTTCCTTAATGTTAGCCACGATCATTTATCTGTACCTATATACCGTGTAACATACTGGCTTGACATTGCGTCAGTGGATATACATAGGTACAAATAGTGGCACAATCAAGGATGTCTGTGCAAAGGGGAGAAAATAAATCAGGAAAGCGGACCCTGAGCAACGACTAGATAAGAATGCAATCGGGAAATCGTTAAGATGAGAGTGTATCTCTATATGTATACCAAAGTTGATGAAGAAAAAATGATAAAGATAATAATAGATAAGTAAAAACTAAAATTTCCGCATCTAACATGAAAGTAGTAAATGACAAAAATAACGTAGCAATTTTGACCGGGCAGTGTTGAATTATTGGAAAACTTGATACTGGCCGGCGCGGGACGACGCGACGATCGACTAGTTTCAAATGGCAAATAGCTCGACATATTCGATCGTATTTTTCATTGCAATATGGAATGAAACCCTTGATATTTCGCGCCAGTTTTCTTTAGCTTTTTATATTTTTGTTTTGTATCCTAATTTGATTCTATCTTAAACCTTCTTTGAAATAGAATAGATAACTTGATAAAATACCTTGCGATAAATAAGAAGATAACAGTAAGCTTTTTATATAAAATATTATTTTAAACCTCCAGGCCCAAAGTATATTTTCTTATGTCGTACTATTACCAAAGCTTCTGTCTATTAACAAAAATATTTTCTTTCTATCTTGACCTCATCGGAATTAGAATAAATTACTTCTACTGCAACGGCATTAGGAAAAAAAAAACTAAAAACCAATAACATATCTATTATACGCCAAAAAAATTCTTGCGGTCAAATAATTGTTTTTTTTAAATAACAGAAAAAGTTAAATACGTCAATATCAAAACGTATGGAACTTGAAGCAAAGAAAATATAACGTTTGAAATGAAAAAGTGTACATTGGGGGGCAAATAACCCGGTCGCTGCTGAAATGGTAGCGGGAGTCACATTTAACTGTACGAAGAAATTTTTGATGTTTCTAGGGTCACTAGGGTATTTATGTGCGTGTTTCAAAGAGCACACTGAAAAGCCAGTTTAAGTCAATAAAAGACTGTCAAGAAATTCATAAATTTGAAGTTAATTTGCGATGAATTTCAATGAATCACTGTACAGCTATGAAATATGAATAAACCATTAAAATTGATGTCCTTGTTACAGATAAAAGGTCAGGATATGCATGTAAATCAACATTCAACGTAATCGTCGGTAGGTATATGGTCTTTGTCTGGCGCCACCCATCGCACAGTAATATAAATACCATTTAGAAACTAGTAAAGTATAAAGGCAATGCAATAATACTCTGGAAGAGGTTGCTTTAGGACTAGTGGTATCCAATGTATGCTTCGATTCTACAAATACATACGCCATATAAATAATCTTAATAAATAGTGCCAGAGTGCCACAACGTGATAATAGCTCTCCAAAAGTCTGCACTATTATAACAAATTAATCCACATCACCCAAAAAAAGAATTTTCTATAGGTAAATTAAACACGTTTTTACTCCTGCCAAGTATTCATCTGTTACAGCCGAAAACTGAGAAAACTGAACGTGTTGGAATGAGCACGTGTTGGATTGAAATACTTGTGCAAACCTATCCTTCCGAGGTGCTTAATCCTGTAACTCCCATAAGAGATAATAATATCTTAAGTACATAATTACCATCCTGTTGTTTTTCCGGTTGCCTCCCAAATCATATTGTTTCGGAGGAAATATTGTTTTCCCTTTCACAGGCACTTAAGTATACTATAGAATAAAATCTCGTTATTTTATCATGTACCTAAGTATTATACTGATCCAGTTCCCTCAGTCATGTGCTTATTTTTAAACATTGTGATGTGTCTGCCCTATTTATTTTACGATCTGTTTTCAATAACACGACCTTTGGTCTTGTATTGTGCCTCGTTGTATTGTATAATAAATGCTGATTGTTAGTAAAACATTTTATTACACGACAAAAACTACATCTCACTGCACAAAAATATAGTCTGTGACAAGATGTAATAGGTTACCTTTTCGCTAATGCAATTTCTTTTGAAGTAGACAAAATAAGTAGTCATATGCTAGTATCTAATTACTTTTATCATTCCATTACTCGTAACAAAAGTGCATTGTTTTATGTTTTTATTCTAATTTTCTTAAGAAGAGATAGATGAGATGAAGTGATGTATTCATGGATTTATAATATTATGTCTAAGAGTGCAAAAGACTTACATTATCAAAATAGAATTAAAGATTGAAATAGTTCATCCGGGACAGCGAATTGGCAAATGATGAGTAAAATCCAGCATTTCCAAGCTGATTGTAAGTTAAATTGACAAAGCCGATATGTATTAAAGTTTATTTGCATTCTAAATTGAACTTTAATTATACGGCTGAAAATTACCAAAGTGTGATAAAGTAATCATTGAAAAGTGACAAATATCCATGTGTTTGATGTTCATGTAGGTAGTACATAAAAACATGTTTGTTTGAAAGAGGTTACACCAACTATCTTTGACGTATTTTTGTTAAATATTGCGTCAAACAAATTGTAGAGAAACGCTAAACGACAAAACAGTAATTAACTGCATACGATTCTATTACTTTCTCAGTTATTTAATCTTTTAAATAACAGGATAATTTTACTTCGTCATATAGGTTTCATATAAAATAAGCCAATTTATGTTTTCGGTAGATTTTGCATAGGTTAGTTACTAAACCATAGATTTAAGAAAAAAGTTGCCTCAGAGCCTCGCGCGATTCCAAATTCTATGAACTAAACAGAAACGTTGACGGCAGCCAAACAAAATATACGACATGTACTAGTACTTAAGCGTTCTTATATTTTTCTTTATGCATTTTCAAAGGAAATTATTTTTCATTTTCACATTATTTACAATAGAAGCACGATTCAAAGCATAAACTAAAAAAAATTCCTGGCGTCATACGGCGCGCGATTTCCAAATTCTTTGATTCAAAGAAATTATTTTCGGATGTTATAATCATTGCAATTGTTACAATTACAATGGATGTTACAGCGGCTTCTATTCTCGCCTGTTAGAATTTAAGGAAATCCGTTGTTAACAGATGTCTACATCATATAAACTGTCAGACAAATAACCAGATAGGTCCAGTAGTTTGTAATGTGCGTTGAAATACCATCAGTCATAGATGTGTTCACATCACTCTCATGCAATTATATTTGCTTCTGTTAATATATTTAGGTATTACGCTGCTGATTTAAACATGTATTGCAATAAATTTGTTAGTTATTAAAACAGAATACACTTTGCAACCATTCAATGCACCTGTAAATATTTATTTCCTATGTAGTGTGTCAATACATCAATTGTTTCATCAATGATTTGAGTAACAAGTTTGTCTGGTTATAACTGTTATAAGTTAGTGGTCCGCGATATTGCACAAAAAGATAATGGACATGACATTATTCGATCACCTGAGAATACACTTCAGTGTATTGTTTGAATTGTGTTAATTTTATAGCCATTGTTTTCTTGACAATCCAATCACATTCGCAGGAAGAACAAAATGTTATTTTTTCTGTGATGAACATAAACGAAAGATACATGGAAAAAAAATTCTAACTAACTACAGGCATACATTTAGGAATTGTCTAACTAGCAATTTAGTTTCAGCGCGTAAGTGATTAATGGCCTAGACGAAAAGATAAATTTTCGATTTTCCTACAACGAAAGTAGATAGAATTCGCTCTATTCTGAGTAAAAAGAGAACCAGTAGTACTTTTTCACCTAATCTGACAAATAAGCATAAAAATACCCTTTTATGAACATCAAAACAAAGATAAAATCTCCCCAATGATTGACATTTTTTCTAAGAAATCATGACTGGGAAATAAAGAGCAATGAAGATATCAGACTCTCGGTAGAGTCCGTGGTTCTTTATACCTACAATGACATAAAGACAAATAAATATAAGTAGGTTATTACAAAACAACTTCAAAGAAACAAACATTTCTTTTATTCGTTTATTTATTGGCAACCACGATATCTATTTCTGACATTTTGATGAGAAACACGTTACTGATTAAAATACGATTTCTTTGCCGGCCTTGCACCCAGACAGGCATGTTTGTTTATATTTTGTTTATTTAATCAATACATGAAGCTACCCGTAATCCATATTGTGCTAATCACATGCGTAATATATGTTTGAGTGATAAGTAGTCTAGTGATAATAACAGGCGCTTGTGATGATGGAAAACATTGACGTTTTGTGTCGAACCACAAGTTCTAAACTGTGATACAACTACGAAATTTTCTATTCACAAGTTACAATTTTGTATAGAATTTCTTAGTTACCTCTATATCCACCAGGGATGCTTTACTGGTTTGGTATGATATTACTAACATAGTTAGTCTCTAGCATCTTCGTTTGAAATATCTCATGTCAACATGACTATATTATTTCGTAAGCGATAAAATATTCAAGGCATTAAAATGGGAAAGTAAGTATGTATTTTCTTTGTGTGCGCAAATCAAAGGACCGAAGTTCATGAAATACTGTCCATAAAATAAGTCCATGAGTTACTGTATAACAATAACTTTATAATTGTACAAAGATAAAATATAACCTAGAAGTACTAAATTGATTGGATTGGCTACTAAAGTGTTTGATTGCTATTAAAGTTTTTGACTTATAAATATATTTTGAACCGCTGGAAATAAATAGTGGTAGACAAATTATTAAAAAAATAAACAAAATGGGATTTTTATAATAAGGTTTCTCTTCCGGAAAAATCAACTTCCTAATTTTTGGTTTTTTGCAATAGCAGCTGATTGATAGATTCGTTTTATCAATATTTTGAAACGGTAACCAACGTCAACGAATGTCGACCGAGAACAATAGGCGTGAAATATTAATCCAAAATCAATATTTTTGTATAGTAGTATTTGCGTTTCAGTGAAGATACAATGATTGAAAAATTATTTTGTCGTTGATAAATCACAATTAATTACAGCTAAGCTAGCAGTTAAGGGCCAGTGGTCACTGTCAAAAATATAGGCTAGACTAGTGGTCTGAAAAAGGTCGCAGGTAAGTGCTTGATGCAGGCCGTTTTCAACCGGTCATTCTGAATTTTTTGGGTGTCAAACAGTGGACGGCCTGCTGCTGAAATGATGATGATCTTAACTGGAAGAACAGTTCTGCATACAAAAAAGTTCGCATCCGCGCGCGGTATAAGTGACGCAAATTTTTTTTTAAATTTATATCTGCATACCTTCATAAGTGTGAGAAAAATAAAATACCTCGTTCAACTGTTTTTTTAAGTTTGTAAAATATATCTTTTCATAGTAAAACACAAAATAGGTTTACAAATATATAGATATAAAAAAGGTTTAATATTGCTGATCGCCAAAAATAAGTACTAACATTTCGACGTTTAATATACTGTCACCGTACTGTAATGATGACACTTCCTCATTAAAAAAAGAAACAAAACAACAAATAATTTGTGTACAGATTACACACAGATTAATACATTGCATATGCCGATCGGGCTTATACTTTGACAGAGGTGAACGCAGTGTGGGTATGGCTACTCCCTTCTGTACGGACACCACACACACCACATAATAGAAACCGCTTAATTATACAACCAAACTTGTTAAATTAATTTGTACTGAATTAATTATAAATAGTAATCAAGGAACACGTGTTTGTCTGTACCTATTAATATTAAATTTCGACACTGATTACTGCACCAGATGATTTACATATAAATAGCCGCAACTAATTATATGATCAAATTACAGCCTAAATACTTGAATTTTGGATGAATAATATTTACAAACTCGATAACGAGAGGTTTAATAATGCTAACATATGTATTTAATGGAATGTACGGAGAAAATTCAATATTTGCAATACAGGTGGCTTACCACCATCTCTTAAAACCATGCAAGATCCTGTGAGGAAGCGAGACAGCGCAATACATGATGTAAGGCGACATCACCCTTACTCACTGGATCTTGCATGGTTTTAAGAGATGATAGTAACCCCCCACATCACGCTCCCAATACCCATTTTATTATGACAGCAATTTCGGGTCCTATTTTTTAACTTTAATGTTGTGTTAATTTTTTTAATTTAGTAAAGTCATTATGACTCGAGAGGATGAAGAAGGACGCCCTTGAGAAGAGTGGTCTTTTCTTACGACCACAAGGACGAAAATAAAATGTTGTATAGTCATTAGATTGATATTTATTTATGTATTTATATGTATCAGCAAAAGGCGTCCATCCACCCTAAGGTTGGCTGGAAGAGATTGCCTTAGCGATAAGTCCGCCTTTGTGACTAATTGTTTTAAGTAAAGCTGTTTTATGTAATTTTATTGTTTTGTGGTGCAATAAAGAGTATTTGTATTTTATTGTATAGACTAGCGACCCGCCCCAGCTTTGCATGAGTATAAAAACCTTCCTTTTGAATCACTCTATCTATTTAAAAACCCCATCAAAATCCGTTGCGTAGTTTTAGAGATTTAAGCATACATAGGGACATAGGGACAGAGAAAGCTACTTTGTTTTATACTATGTAGTGATAGTGATAGTTATGTAGTGATAGTGATGTACCGTGGTATAGGTGTGTTAAAAAGAAATAATTCCCCGGTAGTATTTCAACACTCCCATCGATGTTATTGACAGTTTTGATTGAGTGAGTGGTAGAGTATCATTATCGTCACAATTGCACACACTGCCATCCTACCCAAACGAATGTAGTGATAGATATCATTCCCTTAAAAATATTAATTCAATTAAATTGATCGAAAAAGGGACTTTGTATATAAGTATACTACACGTTAGAGTTAGAGTTACTTACGTCTTTTTCTTTTAATAATTAGTGTTGCTTTTTGCTTAGCCATCTTATTTCATTTCATTATAGTAAGGCCTCAACTTTTGTTTCATTTTTTTTTTCGATACACTATTGTGATAAGTACACAAACACAGTGTCAATAGAATAATTAACGATTTAAGCAGCATGGGGTTGAAACTTATTTCTCCCTTTTAAAACGTTTCTCCTACCCTTGAGACTCCCTTCTCCCCTCCAAGGCTCATGTATCACAAGGCTTTCAAGCTCCTCATTATTAAATATGAAATATTAATATGTTAATTCAATAGTATTAAGTAGTATAGTACAATTAACGCGATAACAATCGAGATTTCTGTTTGTTCGCTTTATTTACAAATACCTTTATGAACACAATTTCTATGAAATTAATATTCTGTTACTCTTGTTAGGTGTCCCACGTTTCGATTTTGTAAACAACAAACATAGCTGGGACAATGTCTGAGGAACAATTGACATTTCTCTTCTCTTTGGCAGTTCAAACTGCTATAAATACATTAGGTAAGTACATATGAGCGTTACAATCAATAGCCCCATAAATAGTACCTCCCGTAGCGCCGTTTCTCAGAGGACTTAAGTAAGTGTTGCTTATGTATTTTGTAAATAAATGGTTTTGATTCGATAAAAGAAGCCAATGAACGACCAAATAATTGTTGAATTTATAAAGCAGTTTATCACTACAAAAAAAACATTCATATATACCCGAGCACGGATTACTGGAGACTGTACCTATCTTTTTGTACCTACTCTAAAAGAGGATCGATCCCAAGCTACAGCTTTGGAGCCCGAAGCAAGTGTAGGTATATTTTCTTGCACGAAGTCCGTTAATAAATTGATTCTTAACTTGCAGTATTTTTATGACTGGCCGCCAGTTTGACATCAGTCCTGCTTGGGAATGCTACATTTAAAAGTATTTAAGGAACAATCTAGTTATTATAAAATATAACACTAGTTACAAGTTTACGAGTATAACAATTGATTTGGTCACATGAGATTCATTGGACACGACTTGCTGTTTAGCTTTGTTTCAAGTGACAAACATGGGACATTAACTACTTAATTTATTACACACTCGTAACTTATCAAAAGCATTAAAACCTCAACTCATTTTGTTCGAAGCACGATGCGCTACGAAATTTTGTTTGTAGCAGAAGGTTACAATACAAAATTTCGTAGCGCTTTGCTATCCTACTCGTAGGTATATGACCCGAATTTGATAGGGGAGTAGTGATCTCCCCTGGGATTAATAAGTTATATTCGTTGATGGTAAAACAAGACGTTAGCAGGCACTAATTAGCATATAAATTATAATTAAACCAGGTAATTATCCATTTCGTCTGAAGAGAGAGAAAAAGTTTTAAATCATGACGATCAGAAAATTTTAGGCTACTTTATATAATACGTAAAAATGTAAAAAAAATACGAACTATCATGTAATTTATGGCTTCCTCTTGACAAACAACATACTTATTACGTAAATCTTTATATTTTTTTGTAAAAACAGAATACATTAAATTTGTTTCGTTAAACAAAATTAAACTAAGTAAGTACTTAAGTGTTTGCATTATGACAAGAATAAATAAGAATTCTTAGTCTTATTTATTACAGTTTTATTATCACACTATCCTTGATCTTACTCTATTTTTTCTTCACTTACTTAGACTGTCTATTTATCTTAAAATATTTACGTATTAAATAATATCAAATATTATAAACACTTACGTTTTTAGCTTCCAGACTTTATATTTACAATCGTTTCCTCAAAGGTTCGTAGAACGATTGATGATTTACCAAAATAAAACTGCTCATTGATAGGTAGCTAAAATAATCACTACTTATACTGTTTGTTTGATTTACGGAAAAATTCAAACCGCCAAATTTTCAATGTTTACATAATGCGATAATGTTCTAGATAAAAAGGCTGCTTTTAATACGACAGAAAATGTTATCAAAGCAAACGTGGTATTAGTTTATTTGAAGTTGGTTTCAGTTTCGATTTAGAACGCGCGAAAATTATTCTAGTTTTGCGCGCGCAATTTGGCGCCGCGGTCAGCCCGATCGGCGTTTCCAAGTACACTGAGTCTCTCTGAAAATCACTTGCCTGTTGCTCCGTACTCTTTGATAGCATATTGCTACTACTTTTGCTATCTGTACAACTTTGTCAACTACCTGTCTTGAAAGCCGACAAGGAATATCCATTTATACTTGTAGTATGATATAGTTTTTTCATCCTATATACGATTCAGTGAATAATTTATACTGATTGTTTCCAAGCCTTTACTTAGAACAGTTTAGAAAAGTTTTATTACTATACTTGCTAGTCCAATCTAATATTATAAATGCGAAAGTGAGTTTGTATATTTGTTTGTTTGTTTGTTATACCTCTTCACGCCCTATCTACTGAACCAATATTGCTGAAAGCGCATTCACATAGCTAGGAGTATTGAAAAGGACATAGGGTACCTTTCATCCCATGAAAAATAACTTTTCCCGAGGGAAATTCATGCCGGCGAAGACGCGGGCGAAAGCTAGTAAAGAAATAAATAGCAAATGAGAGTTAGAAGAACAAAGTTGACGATCGTGTGAGTCTGCAAGAAATTTTAACTTTTAAGTATTCAGGTGACTAAGCATTTGTAATGATCAAGTGTACATAGAAGCCTAAGTTGTCTACGTTGACGAATTTGCAGCTATCTAAGCTCGGTTTAAGCCATCTAATTGTTGACTGGTAGAGAATGCTTTCAGCATTAAGTTCGCCAATTGTATAAGTATTTTGTAGGTACTTATGGAACAATAGTTATAATAAATAAATAAATAAAACATCTCTAATCCAGAGCCATCACTATATAAATACTTATTAGCCTTTTACGTAGCATTTCTTTATGCAAATACTAAACCCGAAATATTAATTATGATATTTAAACAATTTGCATATCAACGTACCTATTCGACAAAATCGTGATTAATTTAATAAGATCAAGCTTTAATCAGTTGGTTTACTTTTAATTATAATTTTATTTTGTCTAATTTGTCTTGTTACGTCTAATATTTTAAAATATTAAGATTGATTGGACCATCATTATAATTAGTGATGTAAACTGCTTTTGCACCACGCAGAAATTATGAATGCCAAAAATCTAGTTCCCTATAAAAATAAAAATAAATGCTAATAGCAAATAGTAAATAACAAAAAAAGGTGCAATTGGAATTTCAGGACATAGCACTTAGAAGCCTTCAAGCATCTGGAAATCATGAAGTAGTTTGGATGCACCACAAACTTCCAGCTTTATAATATTCGATCCCTAATAAAGAATTACGTTAAGCACATAGATACAACAAAAACAAATAAAATAATTTCTTTACACAGTAACAAAACTAATAGTTTGTACAATCATGCGGCGACTACTTTTGTAGTTTATTTGTTTTGTAAATAAATCGTCGGCCCCACATGTCACTGTCACTGGAACAAGTCGACGAAAATAAATATAGCAGTCTAATGTGCTCTAAGATTATAGTGATTCTTGGTTCTAAATAATTCAATAATTACTTACATGTATTCGTTTATTTTACTTTTTACTATATTCATGTAAGAACACAGTACATTTTTTTTTTATAAACGTTTGTCCGTTGCCCCTGCTCTTTCTCAATTAAACACTCGTTAGAGTTGGCCCTTAAGGCAGCTTGAAAAAATCTGATATTCTCCGTAATTACCTACTTTTTCTCTCTCTGTCTCTCTCTCTATTTTCCTGGTTGAACACTTGTACTATACTGGTAAATACAAAGTCATGGTTCATCTTCTTTACATCGCACAGATGTACCTCTTCCTTATAAGTATTTCCTAGAACTGATTTCTGCTCTATAGAGCAACGATTACTCCAAGACCGCCTTTCTCTATGGCCTAACCACATTTTATTAGATTTTAGAATCTGCGTTCGATAGAGTTCTCGATTTTAAAACAAGCCGAGGTATTTTAAAGTACTTACCTACAAAATTAAAACAAAGTTAAAACAAATATACTATATAATACAAGTAAGGTAGGTAAATACCTATGCATTATTGATTAATATATAAGATTCGACAACAATTAAAGTTAGTAAATTTTGTTAACAAGAGCGACAACAATAAATTAAATAAATTATCTTAATCAGACATGAAAGCTACTAACAAAGTTAGACCTTTCTTCATCCAAGTAATTACGTGCATCATTTGCGTCGAATCATTTGTGGTTTTCTTTATAAGAATAATAATTTATATCTATACTTACCTACTATACATAAAGCTAAAGATATCGTCTGTTCAAAATTACTTAAAAGTAAACAAAATGAAATTAAGAATACTTTTATCTCATTCATTAGATAAGTACCCACTTACATTATTTAAATGAAAAAAAAATCATCATAAATAATATTTATTAATTTGAGGAAGAAAGGAAGGAAGAATAGACTTTCACAAAACATGACATGTAAATATAATTCCTGTAAGATTTATTTTTGAAATTTTGAGGATAGAAATACGTACTTACGCGTATTGATTAACCGAAAAAGAAAAGCCCTACTTGACTTACATGTACCTATATGGGTGAAATGTGTTACTATTTCTTATTTACTTAAATGCTTAAAAATACATATAAATAACATAAAGTTACAATGCCAGCAACTGTTAACGAAGCAATGGAAGTGTTCCCATGGCTATAGAATATCCCTATTTAGTAGTCTCTATAGGTATACTTAGTAGTTTCTAAAGTATTCAGATCACGTCGCAATGTTTCAAAAGGGATGTCATCTAATAAATTGACTTAGGATAAAAGTTTCACAGTTAATGCAACTACCTTGGAAGTCATGTTTTAGTTTTGCAATGCGCGTTTGATTCCCTGCTTTCAATTACCTAGTTACTTAGTTGAAATTAAGAGTAGTTCACTCACAATGTATTAAATTAATAATTTTTTCCTTATGGCAACCACCTATCGATTTTTAAGTGCAAATAAAAGGGGAGGCTTTTTGCCAACAGTAGGACACATATGTCCCTAGCTATATAGCTAGGGAAAAATATATATACATATGAACAAAAAGTGGGCTCGTCTCGTACGCTCCGCTAACCAGCTCTGGCTCTTTACTCTTTCGCTGTGTAAACCGAACTTCAGGATGTGAAAGTGGCAGAAGATAGACAGACGCAAAATTTGGAGGACTCCACCATTTCAAATTTGGATAGACGTAGAGTATATACCTACCTAATCAAAAGACAAAGTCCAGCTCAAACGTTGTCATAATATTTTCGAAAAGATAATTAGGCAGATGAAATCTACTAAAAATAGGTTTCACTCCTGCGGGAAAAAGTTCGGAGTAAGTACACCAATAGCATCATAAATTACGTAAGTACCTACTTCTCATCAAAAAGAACCACCTAGTCCACCGTAACTTCCTAACTAATATTATAAATACGAAAGTGAGTTTGTTTGTTTCTTACGCTTTCTCGCCCTATTTACTGCGCCGATCTTCCTGAAATTTCGCATACACATAGATAGAAGTATTGAAAAGAACATAAGATATATTTCATCCCGGAATAAAGCACTGTTCCCGTGGAAAATTCGTGCGGTCGAAGCCGCGGGTGGAAGCTAGTAATAAATAACATAAGAAAATAAGCTCAACATCGAATCATCAAAAACAGCCAGATCCTGGAACATGATTTTGAAAACTGACTTTAGGTATCTAAAACTCGAGAAATCTGATAATAGAATTCTCACTGAATTTTTCACGTACGAAAAATTTCTTCAACTCTCAATACAAATGCATGTTAAGAAATCTTAATTACAAAAATGTGATTGTGGTGGCTTGTAGGCAGGCCTGTAACACAATCTGGATTAACAGGGTTGTCCTTAGATTGTGCACATCTAAGATCGGGAATCCGGCTCTAAGCCACTAATCCCTGGATGAATTGCTCGCACTATGGACTCTGACATTCGGTTTTACTCTTATTTCGCGACATAATGAAAAGTTAAAGGCGACGAAACGTAAACAATCGAATCAATTTAAGTGACAATGAAAAAATATTCAATTTAAAAATATTAATTTGGTCGCTTTTTGCGTTTTTATTAACCTATTTTCTTAATTTTATGTGCAATAAAGGGTTTTGTATTGTATTGTATTGTAACCAGCAGGATAATTGCAATGTTTACCTACTATATTTAATTTATCTGAAATTTTTATCATTAGTGGATCTTCGAACAGCAACTAATGAGTTGAAGAGTTGTCAATTATCAACTCTTTGAAGGTACATTAATCTATAAAGTGATTGTTGAACAAAAAAAATGATTTTATAGAAAATCAGAGGTAGTGCTTGAAGCATCTTCTGCAATGGCTTCGGTCTCTGTTTTGACACAAGAATACATTTCAAGAAACGAAGACCTCTAACAAAATAATCAACCAAAACAGCTACATAATACTTACAGTGTGGGTCAAGGCTGATAGAGACTAAATAGGTAATAGAGACTTTTTATTATTATTCTGTCGTTGCTAACTAGTTCGTCATTCACCCATCACACATGATTTCTTATGATGATTAAGTATTTTTATCTCATTATTATCTTAATACCTCAAAGTTATAAATATATCAAAACGATTTTTAAAAAACTACAGCTATGGAGTCAAAATTTGTCGAGGTGAGTTTAAGGTTTTAAGTAAGGTTATCATTAAATTCACTCGAGAGTTGAGCCTGAAGCAGCAGCCGCTAACTTACATATAAATATAACTGCATAAAGAAACATTCCAAGAATTAATGATATTTCTAATCATGCGCAAATTTACACTGAATTTACATCAGAAAGTTTTAAATGTCATGCATTAATTCCACGTGCGCGCTGTAAATCAACCGCATATGTTTTTGTAACACTAGCACAGACTAAATATATTTGAAAGTAACATTATATCAAATGTCTAAGCTTGGATATGGTTCATGTATTGAAAGGATGTTTGGCTGTACTCGGTACACGGTATGCTCGTTAGTACTCTTCTGTGCCGCTAGAAGATTGGAGGAACTAAGTTGTACATCAGCTTTGACGAATTTAAAAGTTTGCGACTAATGTTTTGGCTCTAATCACGGTGATGATAGGAGGTCCTACCTCTCCTATCGCTGTGATCCAGCCTAAAAGCCTTTGATTATTATCAAAGCCTAAAGCGTACCAGTTACCTATATCTACAGTAACTACAGTTACAACACAAAACACGTTATTTTTAGCAACAGCAAATATAATAGTAACTCTACCTAGTCTACCTACTATTTTAAATTTACGCCATACGCGACAGTGCAAAATGTAGACAAGAAAATCATTTTTTTTAATGATGTACATGTACAGTGAGCCACTAACAAAAGAATATCCCTTCCCCCTTACAATTACATCTAAGATAGTATCCTTTTCTATTTGGCCCACTGTATATAAAGTATGAAAATTTACATAAATTACTTGTAAAGAATATTTTCAGCGTTCGGTCGTTCACAAAATAAGTGACAATAGGTATAAATTACATTGTTCTACAAAACCGAACCCTGTATGTTTGGCATCAACAAGTCATTATATGTAAATAGACAATAGCAATATTATAGTTGTTATTTAGTGTGTAGTAGCGTCCTAATTATAACAGCAGGATATGCAGAATTCGCTCACTGAATGCATAATACAAGATGACGCTTTACGGGTAAAGAAAAATTATGTACCTAGGTAGATATAAAAAATTAACATATAATGTTGCGTGGCGCCGCGCCAGGGTCAATGATCGTATTGCGTGAAAAACAGGCTCTTCTTTGACATCTAAATTCCCTTAAGATCAATTTTAAATAGTAATAGTTAAAAAAATAAAAATTGATTTTTCACATCATAATATGTACTGGAGATATTAAACCTTAATTTGGTGCCCTTCTGAATCATTATATTACTACATATCCTGCTGTTATAATTAGGACGCTACTACACACTAAATATAAGTAAGTAATATAAGTAAGTTTCAATTAAGAACGTATTCAGTTATAAATTTTAAATTACGAATCCAGGTTTTTGCGAGCAAAACGAATCAGACAATGTTCGCAAAATGCTGAATCGGTGAAAATGGCGGCAGCCGTCGTCGTCTTTCCCACCTCCAGGGAATAAGCGGCAAAATTACTCGGTTTATCCATGCAGCGTTCTTAAGATTATGCTGTACAAAGATATCGGTTCCAATATTGCGAGGGAATTTTCGCATAAAATTTACAATACGTACGGTACGTTGACTATATTAAAAAAAATTGTGACTCAATGACAAAGAAAATAGCTACACACTGCGTGAAACAATAATAAGATAATCCACGAAGGTCTTTATGTCGCGGTAATAGATGCTGTATTGCACTGAATTTCGGTACCACGCTATGCTCACTTTTTTTCTTTTTTAGTTACTCCGAAATAGCTCCATTATCAATGAAATTCGTGGAAAATTCTTTTATAAACTGATACTTATTTCGCGCGGAACAAGACATTTACGAAGTTCTTTTGTAAACTTTTAATTAATACAGTGTCTTTTTATAGTTTCGTTTAGAATAAAATTAAATTCTTGGCTCTAGGCGGTTTCATTATCTAATTTAAAAATACAAATTATTTTCTCTGAATATAATTCTCATAAAGTAGGCGTCTATCAGGATACCACAACGAAAAAATGGTTTTCTCCCAAACACATCTTGACTGTCACTTCCCCCAGGACGGCTATTGGCTGGCCAGAGGCAGAAAGAAGCCGACAGCTAAGTTTTCTCTTGCTTCCCATCACGGTTATCCATAAGCTTTGAATACAACTGGGAACCTGTGCTAGGAATCATTTATATAGGTATCACGGTTAATCAACTATGCACATCGTGATGCACACCCTATATCATTTCTTCAAAACCGCCTCTTGGCCTCTGACGTTCCAGGACTACCACATAGAAATCGGGATGGGAACAACGGTTAACTTGCCTTCCGAAACCAGGAAGCTTTTTATTATCAGACAATCAGGTGATTCATGCCTGCAACGTCCGGGTACGTTAGAATTATTATAATATTCTGTGCCCCGAGTCTTCAGATAAACGCCATTAGGAATCAATAAAACGCTATGATGTAATACTGTATAGATACCACTACTATTTCAAATTACTTAATAGTCACAAAATCAGCATTAATTTAGCGTTCCTAATAGGTAAGTACCTACTCAGCAAAGAGATTAGACTCGAATCCTTGTTTAATTGAGTTGGACACGCCACGCCAAAAGCAGTTTAGATCCGCTCTTAGAATAACTATTAGATAAGTCCAATACACTAAAAAATCCCAGCTTTGCCTCAGCTTTTAAAATTGTTCTTGCGGCGAACTCCATTTACACAAAAATTATTTTCTCCAATAAATTTGAACCTAATAAAATTAAGAAGAACTGATTGAACTGCCTCCGAGGTCAAGTGATTAAGGCGTTTGCCTGTAGACCCGGGGGTCATGGGTTCAATTCCCACGGGAAGCATTTTTCGTTTAGTTGTTTTCTGTTTGGTTAATCTGAAATGAAAAAATTAATCTGAATGTCTGATAGTAAAGATGATTCCGTGCTTCGGAAGGCACGTTAAGCTCCCGGCTGCCATCGGTATCGGCGGTAGTCGTTAAAGGAACCACGTCAGAGGCCGAGAAGCGGTTCCGAAGAACCCTGATATCAGGGTGTGTGTAGTACCCTTAGTAGTAGTAGTAGTATATAGTAGTATGATATTTTATAAACTTTTTATTGTTTGATAAAATGCATGTCAAATGAATGACTACCTTCAAATGAATATAGTTGTTAACAACGCCATCTGGGTTTTTTTGTATGCAACAACTTGTCTTGTTGTTCGCAATTTTACATTATGCGCTGTGTGTGCTTAGTGGTTCGTGGTGTTTTCAATCGACATCATGTGTTAATCGTTTGTAAAAGAATCGATAGATGTCGCACATGTACTAATGTATTATTGAAAAGAAACAATGAAATTTATTAAAAAATAAATGTATACCTACTTCAGAAAAATAAGTTTTTAAATATGTACGCTATTAAAAATGTTATAAAAATTCTAAATCTTATTTTTGAGTGTGCTTTGTTTAAAGTTTTAAACATTAGAGGCATAGACAATTTTTGTTAATCTGTGGCTGCAACCAACAACTATTGTTCTTTGTTTATGATATATCAAAATGGCCGTCTACAGTGATGTTCCATCGGGGTTTTGTATTCTTTGTTTACCTTAAAAACTTTACGTTGGTTTCTGTTTATTGACTTGTATGTGACAACATAAAATGTGTATAGTTAAACAAACTCTGGACATTTGTTATAATTTGTACAAGTGTGTGATTTGACAAAAAACTAGTGGTACCAGTCTCACCTTGTAAAGAGAAAATGGGGAATTGTTTTAGTAGCACTGGGGAAAAGGATTCCAAAAATAAGAATGAAAGGGTAAATCCACATGAAGAGGACTCAAGACAATTTCAAACTCCAGTACCGACGCCTCCCCCTGATCCCATTAGATCGACTGTAAACCAGGGTACAGATACAAGCGAGGTCCCTCCCACCCGAATATTTGTCGCCCTGTATGATTACGATGCCAGAACAGATGAAGACCTAAGTTTTAGAAAAGGCGAACATTTAGAAATCCTTAATGATACTCAGGGAGACTGGTGGCTAGCTAGAAGCAAGAAAACTAAACAAGAGGGATACATTCCATCGAATTATGTAGCCCGCTTGCAGTCAATAGAGGCCGAACCGTGAGTAATCAGTCTTGTTTTTATGCAATCGCTTTAGTAGTGACTGGATCCTGTACGATTTCTTTTCCTTGACGTGTTTATCGTCGTTATTAATTGCTTACGTTATGTACCTTCTAGTACCATGTACAGCTGTTTATTATTCTTATTTAAAAAAATCTCAAAATCAACTTTAATGTTTTTATGAATTTTCGGTGCCCATTTCTGCATAATCATAGGTGCTCTACACAGCATAAGTCAAGTAGAGCTATGGTTATTACTAAAAACTAGTTAAAATAATAAACCATCTCATTTTTTGTCGATAGATTTTAACATGATTTTTATCTTTACTACACAACTAGTATTAACTCCACAAGTTATTTAGTTGTTAAGTTTCTTTACCGGGTATTTATTTCCAATCATTATTTTAACTGCCAATGAACATTTTTGTGCCTATTTGTGACCAAAAACAGTACTTACCTACATTTTAACTTTTTTTGACACTGGTTCTTTTATAAAAACTAATGTAAAGTCTAGGTAGTAAAGAAATGTATTGTTTAACAAGCTGTTCCCCGCGGCTCCGCCCCGCGTGGGACTCGGTTATATCGCGCCCAAAAGTAGCCTATGTTTGACCTCAGGTCATTAACTACATCCCTACCAAATTTCATTCCAATCGGTCCAGCCGTTTAGCCGTGAAGAGGTGACAGACAGACAGACAGACTTTCGCATTTATAATATTAGTATGGATTTCTCAGTTCGGGGGATAAAAAAATCTAAGAATGTTACGCTGTCTCATGTCACCATACTGTCTCATACCACCTCAACCCCTCAGTCCTCCTGGTGCAATTGTAAATATACTGTAATCAAAACTTAAATAAAGTAAATGTTTTTTTTTTTTCGAAATTAAAAATTTTTTTATCAAAGAGAACAAAATTTGAAACA
Organism: Apomyelois bistriatella; assembly: GCA_947044815.1. Lineage (NCBI taxonomy): Eukaryota > Metazoa > Arthropoda > Insecta > Lepidoptera > Pyralidae > Apomyelois > Apomyelois bistriatella. The sequence continues at coordinate 6,882,811 of OX345705.1, forward strand.
TTTCATACAAAAAATGCTTATTCCAAAAGTTATATCTCCAGTTAGGGTGTTTTCTTTCATTTCATTGTTTAACCATTGCTTTTTTTTTCAATTTTATTCATTTGTTGCTTAAGCATAGTTGGAATCTTGAATTTTTTACTTAGAGCTATTTAAAAAAAAAAACATATATAAACCCTGTATGTAAGTGGTCTCTCAGTAATCCTTTAAAAAATCGATTATGCCTTTTGCTTGAATGGTTAGTTTTCTGGCACTTCAATTGAATTGTTTCATTATCACAAATTAGAGTATAATGTTTTTTGATATAATTCCATTCCCAAAGGGTAAAAACAGGACCCTATTACCTACTAAGACTTGGCTGTCCATCTGTACCAGGTATCATGGTAGGCGCCTTTCTCATGAACCGTGATGGCTAGACAGTTGACATTTCCACAGATAATGTATTTCTGTTGCCGCACAGAATAAAATAAATATTAGGTAGATATATCCATCCATACAACAAATGGGATTTTTTTACTGTTTTGTATAGATGATGGTATGGAACCCTTTATGTGCGAGTCTGACTAGCACTTGGCTGGTTTTAAAAATTTCAATCTAATAACCATGCCCCTATGTTTGTTTTTTTTAATTATACCAATTAACAAAGAATATATGACCTACTAACATCCTAAAAATAATGTGTTTACTGCTGTGATCAGAAGATTACCACAAATATTTCAACAAGTATTTAAACAAGAAGAAAACACAATAATTGGTCTACATTTTCATTAAATTTTGATATCGAAAATTATAATCGGTTAAACTTCTGAAGAGAAAACACGTTAATATGCAACCTAGTTAAGGTCAAGATTTTGTTAGGCATATTAAGGTGTGAACTCTGAACGGCAGTTGTACTTATCGGACTCTTCGGGGGAGACATGAGGTGAACGTGAGACGGCGATTTTATCTCGAAATCCATACTTAAGTATTTCTCAATTCCTTTTGATCTAGACTATCACCTTAATAAAATGTGCGCCTGCGCACGAGACGCCTCGTCCGGCGGGATGCGGCTTGTCGGCCACGCTTTCACGTCACGCCCACAACACTTGCACCTCGTTCATATTAGAACGCTATTACAATAATAATTACAACTATGATAGACTCTTCTGTTTTGTTTGTTACGCAACTGCCGTTGTTGTACCCACTAAACAATTCGCAAGCGAAAGTGTAGGTATCGCCTACCACCGCGCGCGGAGACATATCGTTTATATTTCACATAAGTTTTGGGTGACCCACCCTAGCCATCATTTGTCATAGCAATTTTCTCATAGAATATTCATGCGTGCTAGATGATGCACTTCCGACTTTTATTCTGTAGACTGGCGCCAGTGTCTCGTTTTAATATTGTTGATATTAATTTGGCTCGTGTGTGTTATTTAACACATAAATCAAATTCCTTCTTACGTAATATTTATTCGATTAGCCTTGTTTATTTCATTAAATTCAATAGGTAACTTGGCTCGTGCTAATTTTGATGCAACAAATGATTATTTCTTACAGTAGGTACCTTCTTGACCCACGAAACCAAAATATGTCGATCTCCGTTAAGAAAAATCAATTTCAAATTTACATTACATATAGTCACGTCTTTATCCCATACGGGGTAGACAGAGCCTAGGACCATAAGACCTTAGACAACGTTTAGCATGATGACAGTTGAAACAAGAAATCAATAGTGATGGATTGCTAGCTGCATCGCCTTTGTCATGATTCCCCCATTAGCCAATTCCCTCAGTCGACTTTTACGGCTTGCCCGGGAAGAGAAGCAGCTTGTTTCTATGTTTTTCTTTTTGTCCCAGACCATCATGGAAGGATATGAGCAAAGTCGGTATTTCGAATGATTTTCATTCGACAAGATTCTGTGATTTGTGTTCAAGTGATTCTGTGGTTTTTAGCGAGAATCAGGTTTCAAAAGTAGCACCTTATCTTACAGAATAATTACGTCCCAAAACTGCAAAAATGGTCGACGGTGTTTTCGATATGACTTTACTTTTGATTTAATTTTTGCTGCCTTATTAGAGGGCTCAGAAAAATATGAAAAAGAATCTTTTCCATGTAAACAAATAGAAAATAAATATTTTAAACAAAATACAATACAATGCTTAGGCTGACTGACATTTCTAACATAATTTAGTTTCCAAAGTATCACCTAGATGGCGCCAAAGTCTTACGCGACTTTTTTAATATTTCAAAAACAACTGAACTGATTTTGATGCCCAACGAACTTGAAAATTTTATTGGTATTTCCTACATGCCTTGCTTATCAAAATTGGACCATCGGTTCGGCAGGTATCGCGATAAAAACATACATCATACATACAAACAATGTGTTTTCGTCCCCAACTCGAGAGACCTTCTTCACTCGCTCGGTCAATTATAATTTATTCTGGGCGTCACCAACTTTTAGGTAAAGTTAAGCTTCTATCTGGATAAGTGTGATATGCACGCCTTTAGGGCTTGAGTCAAAAATATATATTAGTTTCAGTAAAAAATATATATTAATTTAGCTGTATACCTAAGTAGGTATGTAATCGAAATCGGAATATATTTTTAGAACATGTCGTTCGTCCAAAAAAAGCGTATAATTTTAAAGCCGTCATCTGCCAATAATTGCGCTATCATTACTTGTGCCTTAGATGCCTGCCTACTTACTCAATGATATTTCAAATTATTTACCATGTTTCCGCCAAGCCTGCATGCGAAACCACAGCCTTGGCATTGTCGTGAATGAACCTTTGTGACGTGCATTGGCAGTTTTGTCAGCTACACCGCTCTACGCTTCATCCGACACCCATTTGCTGGGATTAATGATACGTGAAGGACGGCCATGCTTGTTAGATTTTGCTAGAATTAACTTTTTATAATCTAACAACGCTGGAAGCTAATATCAGACGTGGATTCGAAATATATCACGTAGTATTTCGACTTCTTTTAATGTAACTTCTCAGTATTTGACAAGTTCCTGATTTATTAGAAACTAGCTGTTCCCGCGTATGCATGCCTTTACAAAAATCATGCTGTCATTATGTAGAAATAATTTTTCAAATCGGCCTAGTTAGTACCTAGTTCTAAAGTTATTTTAGCGTTCAATCAAACTTCAGCCTTATTATATTAGCTAGATGATTAGTATATTTTGCGATTTGCTATTCAGTATTTTTAGGAGTGAAACGTTGTTTTTGTTACCCAGTTATGAAAGTGTATCTTTCTATTCATACTTCCATATCCATACTATCCATACTAATATTATAAATGCGAAAGTCTGTCTGTCTGTCTGTCTGTCTGTCTGTCTGTCTGTCTGTCTGTCTGTCACCTCTTCACGGCTAAACTGCTGGTCCGATTGTGATGAAATTTGGTAGGGATGTAGTTAACGACCTGAGGTCAAATATAGGCTACTTTTGGGCGCGATATAACCGAGACCCACGCGGGGCGAAGCCGCGGGGAACAGCTAGTTTTTATATATATAAGCGAAAAAGACTATCACATATTTCCTAACTACTGTAGCAGTAACTATCTATCAAATTAATTTACTATTTGAATAAATTAGAATAGGCATTCATTACACTTTTGCATATCATTGTTCACACTGGTTAATAAAAACTGAATCCATGCTTCTTATCTGCATTCAACAAATTCGTGTTTCCTGTTGATAAAAACATGCATGAATCTGTCGACATTTTTCCTCTATCTTAATAAGTTGTCTGTCCGTTTGTTTCTCAAGATGGGACTCAAGTCTAAACTTTTACAAATAAAAAAATATATAAATCACTAATTCACCTCTATAACCTGAGTTTAATTGTGTGACAACGCTTCTATCTCTCTCTTATATCTTAATCTTATCGCTTTCCCGGTTGCTTCCCCAGCTGACTGCTTCGGAGCCCAAGTCCACTTTCCCACTTTTTCTCCTTCACTTAGCCTCGGTTTTCAGGATCCTTCGGATCAATATATATATAGGTACATGTAACTATTGGATGCCGAACCTCCCCTAAGTGACCTGTTTTTACCTAAATATAACTACTAACTACCTACTCACCTGCTAAATTTCAACGAGGACACATAGGTAGTTTAGTTTTCGTGTAACTAGTTACCCTTTTTCAGTTAGTAACAAATCACTTATCATATTTTTTGTGGTATATGAATTAAGATTCTTAAATTAATCTGGCTTCCAAAATTACAAATACATTTACTTACTCCCTTATTCATAAAAAAAATTACAAATGATTGTTAAGCTCATTTTAACTAATTTACTTTGTCTCTTACTATCTTATTGATATATTTAACGTGATCAAAAGAGACAAACACATTATAGTCAAAATGAGCTTAACAAACCTTTGTAAATTTTTATATATAAGAGGGTTAAAATTCGTATTATTAGATAAAAAGTCTACTTAATTTATTTCTTCTCATCATTAGGGTGCCTGGAAGAAATTGTCTGTTATAGCTTTTTTTGTATTTGTTCTAAAATAAGTACCTTCTTATCCGTGCTTCGGAAGGCACGTTAAGCCGTTGGTCCCGGCTGCCATCTGGTAGTCGTTCATCACGACTACCTAGTCGTGCATAAAATCTACATGGCTATGACCACCAATGGCAGCAGATGCGGTAGGTAAATCCGTATGCTAGTTAATTTCGAGAAGTCTGAAATCTAGATTCTCCACAATTTCCACGAAGAATCGAACATGGCGATAAGGGCTCGCGTGTACTTATTGAAGACAATAAAATTAGCAACACGAAAGACAAACGGCCTCGAGTAATTAAAACTGCATCGCGTTCCGCACGACTTGTATCCGAACGAGGTCAGTTGCACCCACCACCACCGACCATAGACGTACGATCACACCCGACTGTTGACAGAGAAAGGTTCAATTTGGGGCGAGAGCAAATCTCTGACGTAGAAATTTTTCTCAATAGTTTTTTTTTTATATTTACTGTAAGAGAAATTATTTAATACGTGTTGGTGATAATATATCTTGCTTTCAGTTTTAAATTTATATATTATCTATTTGGGGATGTACTAGTAATTATTTCACAAAATATATTCTCACTAGCTTTCGCCCGCGTAATTTTCCCCCAGGTGAAAAGTGCTTTTTCTCGGAATGAAAGGGCCTAGTCCTTCTCAATACTTCTATCTATGTGTATGCGAAATTTCAGGAAGATTGGTGCAGTAGATAGAGCGCGAAAGTGTACACGCAAACTCACTTTCGCATTGATAATATTAGTTATGATTAGGATTTAACACTCAGGTACTAAAATAACCCTCTTCGACAAACAATTAGTAGTATAATACAGCGCATGGAGTAATTATCATTCACTCCAGTAGATGCTGTCGTAGGCAAACCACTGATAAGCAATAAAATTTGACATTGAATAAAAAATACGTATCTTTACAAAGTAACCTAGGTGCTAATGATGAATCTTAATAAAAAAATAAAATCTTAGGCCGAATTTACATACCAGATCCTTAAATTATGTTTTGACGATCTGATTATTCTAATAGTCGAATTCTCGTTAACCAACCATAAACAAGCGTCACAGCAATAAAAAATAGGTTAAAAAAAACTATAACCCGATTACGTTAAAAAGTGTCTAAAAAGAATGAAACAAGGAAATAATTGAGATAGAAATTCAGAAATGCATAGCTACAAGAATGGTGATAATAAAGCCGTGGAAGTCAAAAGAAGAAAAATACCGTACAAGCCTCGGCCGTAAATTGCTTCATTTCTGGCCTTCATTGTGTAGGATGTCATCTATAAAAATTCTTACAACAAGCTGTGGGTCTAAAAACGCCACTTTAAGCAATTCATCGAATCGAATTCATATTGCGAATTCCTTAGCAATTCCTATTTCTTTCAATTTTTTTGAAGAGAAATTGCAAAGTTTATTTGGCCATTTAACAAAAAATAGAGGAATCGCTACAGAATTGCTAAGGAATTCTTAATATGAATCGATTCGATGAATTGCTCAAAGTGGCGTTTTTAAACTCCCAGGGACTGATCTCAGAAACGACATAAGACGAAGAAGAAACTGGATATATAAGTATAGTGATTAAATAATTACCTATATGATACTCAATAATTCAATTTATACATATATATGTGTATAGTAAAAGTTGTTATGTTTGTTTTTCATCGGAATAATACGTCTTGACAGATGTCTTAAAACTTTTAAACGTTTACGTTAAACGTTTAAACTGTAAAATATATCATTGCTTACTGAAATCTAACACGCTAATGCTGTCGGGTAAAACCGGTGGGTTTACAGGAAAACGGTTCCTAGACAAACAAGCAAATTGCAAGACAAATATTAATATGTCGGAGTTCTTTCGCTTTGTATGAGGCCTTGCCGCTGCAGCAGCAGGCAGCTAATAGTTATTATACCAGTAGCTTGTTTAACGGTTTGTTTGACTGAATAAGCTTTGGACAGAAATTTACTGCATATTAACCTCTATAATGTTTAAGAAAATTTTGCGAGGCTGGTGAAAAAGGTAATGTGAACAGATTTTACCTGGGCAAACGGCCCAGGTAAAATCTGTTCACATAAACTTTCAAAAGCATGCTGAGATTAAAACAATAGTCATAAAATTATGTACACGTATTAATATTCAAAAGTAAATAGTATAGAATAGATATTATATTATCAATCTACAATCACAGTTAGGTCATAGTACTATTATCTATTCTGTGGTTTCATTGAATGTCCATGATATCGTCGTAAGATATACAAATCACCCCAATTAGTGGCATAAGCTATTAAAATACCTTATCAACTACCTTGATACTTAAGTTCATTATTTGCGAACAAGAAAAATACAATGAATCGATCCATGAGTCATAACATTATTAATTAATATTTAATTAAACAAATCAGTGATACGTAGTGACAATATCGAATCCGAGAATACTAAGAATTTTTGAGAATAAAATTGTTAAACTTAAATTAGAAGTAATTCATCCCCTACAAAAAGGAACATTATCTGTAGGATGTCCGATTGCTGTAATCGCACATTCGCTACATATAGATGGATATGTATCAGAAACATATTTAGCCAGAGCAGCGGTCTTTTTTTCTCAACTCAAAACCTCAAAAGTAGAATGAGACGTCATAGGTTGTAAAAGCCCGCCGCCGCCGCCGCCGCGCCGTGTCCGTGTGATATGAAAATTGCTTGTTGTTACATTCTGTTTTACTAGTTTACTCCATAAATACTTAATCATGTTGCTATTTATATCATACATATGCGGGTGGTGGTATACCAGTACATACCAGAAGTCCGGTACAAATTTACGTCATATATTGCTGTTTCAAATATATAAGTACCTACTAGCTTAAATATAAGACAGTTTCAATGTTCTTCTCTTAAAAATCTTTGACAGTTTGACCAACTAACTACATACCGACTCATTCCATTTTTATATCACGCAAATCCTGCACTGATATTCGAATATAATCAGTGCTTCATCACATTGAAAAGTTTACATGTAATGCTTACTTGTACATTCCATTAACACAATAACAATTCGGAAAGAAGCGGTGTGGTCGACGTGTTTATTCATGGCGCATGCCTCAGTGGCAGGAAGTCAACCAGGCAGTTCACTGAATCGTTTGCCTGTCAATAGGGCTGCCTGGCTTTTTAAGTATTCAATTAGCAAGGTACTAAGAAGAGTTAATAAAAGTTATAGATATAGCAGAAATATCTTTATTATCAGTCCTGATATCGTATTTTTACTTTTTATTTCTTGTTCCAAATTACGTTTGACAAACCTACTTCATTGGAACAATTTTATCCCAAACGAAATAGGAAAAAATTCTAACAATTACCTATTAGAATAAGTAAATTGCTCTATAGGCTACCTATCCATCCATACTTCCATACTAATATTATAAATGCGAAAGTCTGCCTGTCTGTCTGTCTGTCTGTCTGTCTGTCTGTCACCTCTTCACGGCTAAACGGATGGACCGATTGTGATGAAATTTGGTAGGGATGTAGTTAACGACCTGAGGTCAAACATAGGCTACTTTTGGGCGCGATATAACCGAGTCCCACGCGGGCGGAGCCGCGGAGAACAGCTAGTTTCATAATATAATACACAACCCTACAAATCAATGGTTTGTACTCGTACGTAATAGTCTCAATATTCTCAGAGTTTACCAACAAGCATTTTGCATACACTTTGAACTAACATACCTAATACTAATATGCACCCATGTTATGTTTCTCAATTATTGCATTATTCGGGTTATCGTAAACTTGCCACAAAGTTAATTCGTCACGAAAAAAAGTATGCGTAAACTTGCCACACTTTTATTTTTTTATAGTTAATTCGTCACAGTCTAATATTTAGTATAGTAAATTCGTCACACTGATTATTTTTGTACAGACAGCAAGAAAATTAAACAAAAATTTAAATAACAACATTTATTTCTTTCATCACAGTTTTGGGATATTAACCTTACCTACATCTATTACAAAAATCACAGTTCTATCTGAATGATTTACTTAAATATTACGTACAAATATAACCAAAGAAGAAGCAAACAAAAATAAATTTGCTGTTAATTTCTAGGAAGGTTCTCAAAATTTACAGCTGTTTTATTTAAAATATTATGTAACAATTTGTAAAAATCACAGTTCTCTTTATAAATAGAAAGCGGCTGATTTGCCTAGGTAACATGCACAACCTACCTACTACCTACCTACCTTATTGATATACCTTACGTGTATAACATAAAAAAAAAAAACAAAATATATCTACTTAATGAATCACAGATAAAATCACAGTATTTTTTGTCATAATTCATCACTTGCCTTCCCCTAAAATCAAAGATTAAAGTCGTAATTTAAAACTTAAGTATAGGATTAACTACATCTATGTAACAAATTAGAACAACCTACAATAAAACAATAGTAAAAAGAACTTTTATTATATAAAGTAAAGATATTGCTTTTTGTTTATAACATTAGTTTTCCTTTGAAATCATACATTAAAATTATTAATTTAAATCTTAAATGTAGAATTAACTACATCCATGTTACATTTCTTTAAAATGCTGCATATAAGAAATTTTCAATATAAATTCAGACAGGGGCATGTTATTATAATTTTCTAAAAGAGTTTTTAACTCCCTGTCATATGCAATTGACCTGCGCGTTCTTAAGTTTGATGGTATGGCTAGATTCAATTTTTTTATTTTAGTATCTACATAATCAGCTTCCTTTTTGAGTGTTTCCAGAAACTGAAGCATTCTAGGTTTTTTTTGAGGCATCATATTGTTCAAACGCTTATGCCATGCTTCTGCGAGATTTATTGTCCTATGACGAGAACCATGTATATTCCAAATAAATTGTATATTTTTATTTTCTAACCACTGGGATACGAAATAATCATTAAATGTTGTTACTGTTTCACTCTGTGGCGCATCTTCCATAATCCACAACCAACCGTCTTCAATGTCTTCTAGCTTTACATGCGCCAATGCAGCACACAAAGCCAAGTGTCTCTTTTCGTTGATGCTGTTCATATTTAAGGCGTGAGCTTTTTTAGCCAATGCTTGTTTGAAGTGGAAGTTACATCCTTGTAGTTTAATATGTGGAAACATTTTTTTTATGACGTTGATAACTGCAATTTCAAAATCGACAATCATTGTCACCGGGTTCCAATATGGCAAATTTTTCTTGAGAGCAATAAAAAGTCGCTCATAAGACCGTTCTTGCTTATTAGGCATTAGAACGTATATGAGAGGAACTACGTTTGTAAAGTTTTCGTCACTTCTCACATCACCATGTATGCAGTAAAGCTGATAAAATGGTTTACAGCAGCTTGAAAAAGTTCCATCCGAAAAATATGTTCGAATATTTCTTACAGCTTCACGAGCTGTCTCAGTACAGAAAGCTATTATTCTGTTCTCAGGATCACTGTCGTCGTCAAATAATAAAAAACAATCTGTATATTTGAACGGGATTATTACATCTTCACATTTAGCAAAATGTGTTTTGGGTACGTTTAATTCACGATTCCTTACGATATAAAGTGATCTTGAAAAGTGTTTAAATTTCGGTAAGGCACTTAATAAATCGTAACCCGCGTCTTTTTTTGGTTGAAAAACTTCTTCAAATAGTTGAGGCATAGGTGTGCTGGTGTTTGCTGCTGCTTCTTTACAAAGATTCTTTGTCTTGATAATCTCTGTTTTCACTACATTTGGTTTACACTTATGAGCCGCTTCATGCAAAACTCGAACGCTATGATTCTCCGAAATTTTTATACTTGCACTGCATGCACGATTCGTACATCTCCAAACAGTTCCAAGCTTAGTTTCCCGATGAAAGGTGTACATATAACCACCTCTCACAAGCATTCTCCGTCCCCTTTCAGTTTTCGTAAATGTGACCTGAAAAGGTGTTGAAATAGTATCATAAATTTATCTATACTTAATACTATAAAGAGGAAAAAAAGCTACTGGACGGAATTTGATAACTCTTTCAATATAAGAATACTCTTTACTCTTAACAACAACGGAAATAAATGCCGCAATTGAAGTCACGGGAAATAGTCAGCATTTTATAAAATCACCATAAAAATTACTACATGCTTTAAAACTAAACGGGTATAGTATAGAAATTTGTAACTGTGTTTGTCTACAGAAAACAATAAGCATAATACATGTCAAATTTCACAATGTATGATTAATCACACCACCGCTGGCGTCTGAGCCGTCGGCCATTTTGTTTAAAGTTTGTCATGCGTCATGTCTAGTTAAGACAAGCAGCATAAAACGGTATGATTTAAAATTATATCTAAAGTTTTAAACTGTACCTTTGCTAATAAATAAAATAAGAAATGTGACTCTTTTATTCAAATATTTATTTAATTATAATTAATAGTTCGTATTAGATCTAGTGCAGTTTAACTTGCAGATTATAATTACTAGAATCAATTAAATAAACACTTGATTAAATTGACATTGCTGTGAAAATAATGAGGGGTCAGTTAAGTATTAATTTTGTTTTAAAACCATAGGCTATCTAAAGTTAAATTAAATAAAATCATTGTTTAATAACTGTTATTAAAATCGAACTCCTTTTATATAAGACCATTTGAGAGATAAAATAATAAACAAATAGCACATATTTTTTTTTGTATAGAATTAAATTTAAAAATACTTACACCATGTCCTCCCGTACTTGTTCCCGGCTGATTATCCATTTTTTCAAAGATGCACAAATTACAACATTTAAAATTGCACAGTAATTTTGCAAAACACGTCACCACCCTCTCGCAAGGTCATGTGAGTCACTGGACTGATAACAAGAATGCATTGACCGAAAGGGTTAGTTGTTACATTTAGAAAGAGATAGTTGCAGCGAGCGAGAGAGATAAAAGCATGTGCAGGAGTGCTACCTAGCTGTCTGATTGTAAATTTTCTCATCCTCATATAAAGGATTATTTAAAAAGCACCAACAGCCTCCTAGGGTATGAATGAACTCAAGATAACTATCAACATTTTGCAGCTAAAAAAAAAATGATGTCCTATTTGAATTGATCAAGTGATCATTAATTTATTCAATAATAATTCATACATTGCATTCCAATACATAGATCACATGACAATAGAAAAATAAAATTGAGTAATATAGAAAATTAAATTATATAATTTGGCCATCATTAAATTCAAATAAATAAACCCCTGTATGTAGTTGAATACTTTAGACATTTGTAGTAAATAAATGTATTTAACTTGTTGTCCGCTTCAGTTCCGCCCATGGTACATACCTTCATCTTTACAAGAGTGGTTTTTTTTTGTAAATCTAACCTGTCGTCATGTCATAAAACCAAATAAACAAACTCTTCGGCATTTTTCATATTAGCGTAGATTTAAACCACTAAATAAATAAATCACTTTGCTTGCTGTCGGTACTTTGCTAATTGTGGCAAATTAACTATAACGCATACCTACCTGTGACGAGTTAACTAATACTTTTTTATGCATGTGACGAATTAACTTTGAATGTATGGAGTTTTAAAAACGTGACGAATTAACTATGTGGCAAGTTTACGATAACCCCATTATTCATATTACGAATACGATTGTCATTACCACTTAACATAATATGTAGGTACCTATTTGCATTTTCTAGATGTTAGCACATATTTCTTCTAATTAAAAAAACCTAAATAGTCATGGCGTTGCAGATAAAAAATATATTTTAGTCACATTCCTAGCTATAATTAAAACTTTAATAATAAGTTCGTATATTCCTAGAATCGGTGACCTCGTGTTAACAGTGCAAAGGCCATATGGGTACATTTAAGGTTTATTACCCGCAGCCTATGCAAATTTAATGCGCGTTTATCAATAACCTATACATTGCTGTAATAGTTTGCAATAACTGAGTCGAATTTTCTTTCTGAAAATGACTAGGCTAAACTATAGATAAAACAAGGCGACGCCATTACAAGCTGAAGCTGCCTCTTTAGAAATTTAACGCCAGTCGGTAAAGAAAATTCAAAGCGTCCAATTGACCCAGCAGTGATGATGTGTTAGCCGGGCCGCGGGTGCGCCACTAACGGCTTCTAAAAACCTACATTTCCTAGTAGAGATGGCCGGCCCACATCTCCCACTTTGGAGACAGACAGGATGCGTTTAAGTTCACCGCCCGTACCGTCCCTACGCGGCACTGTAAACCTACACTCGGTTCACATAAATTGTGGTTTTAAATAGACAGACACTAACAATGTGTAAACTTGGTCACCGTTAAACTCTATGAAAAGAAAATAAACCGCGACTTCTACTGAAATGAAACTTCAATTTTGTTTTCGTCTTATATAACTTATGTCATCTATGTAAACGTCAATATCGATAATAGTTACATTGCCTTTCACAAAACTTCCGATAGACTGTCACAGCTAAAAAGCGTCATCGACGTGATCCTATCATTGAATCGAAGTACTGTACAAACAAGTGTGAGCGGTCATTGACTCATTGCGTAAGGTCCGCGGTGTCGCGTGCTAGGGCGGATCATCTTCGAGTAAGTAGGGTTCTAGGGCCATCGAGTTTGATTTAAGAGAGAGCAGCGGCCCAGATCGCACACGCAATTAAGGTCAGTGCAGACTATGTGTCGTGGCATGCGTGCATTGCCCCTTAATCCCATTATCCACATATTGATCTGGAAGTCATTATGCACCCATTTTATATTCATCTGCTGTAGTGTATTTAATCAATCATCAATGTTATAAGGACTAGACTAGTGATTCTCACAATTTTACATTTATTCACCATGGAAATGCTGTCAATCCATACTGCCATACTATCCATACTATCCATACTTCCATACTATCCATACTTCCATACTAATATTATAAATGCGAAAGTCTGTCTGTCTGTCTGTCACCTCTTCACGGCTAAACTGCTGGACCGATTGTGATGAAATTTGGTAGGGATGTAGATAACGACCTGAGGTCAAACATAGGCTACTTTTGGGCGCGACATAACCGAGTCCCACGCGGGGCGAAGCCGCGGGGAAGAGCTAGTGTTTATATAATTATTTACCACCAGCTACACTACAGGGTTGGACTAATATTTTGAAGACGCATGTTACGTTTAGTAGGTTTCTATGTTAATTATTAACGGTTAATGTATAAATTTTAATAGGCCTATATATTATAGGGCCTATTTAAATATTTTCCTTTCAAGTACAGGATAAACATTTGCTATCACCAATTATTAGCTAATTTGCTCCCGTAATTAAAATCTAATTAGCGCACACGCATTAAACCGTCTACTTAACCGGTCTAGCGAATGATCCGCCCTGTCGCCAAGCTAATGATAGCTTCCCTGATGCCCGGAGACTAGCCGGGGAAAATCGCATCGCACGCGCAGAATGCCGATTAAACCACCTCTGGCGCCAATGATGTATTAGTCCAAGTTACGGATATACTGCGGTAAAATATTAACGTTAGCACCCTGTAACTATGGGCTGAGATATGCGGTTTATAGCTGGTTTAACGGATTTATCTATCTACAAAGCACTACAGTCAGTCAACCTAAACAACGTTTAATGATTTTTGAGATTCCCTCTGTGGTCTGTTCACTGCGCTATGTTGCAATTTTTCTTCTTATATTTTCAAAAAGAACACAATCATTTGAAGTCGCAGAACCACTACAATGGTACCATATGGTAAAATTATGTAATTAGGTCCTATCAAAGTTGTAAAGTTTTCATCACTTTGATAAGGATCAAAGCGTATAATTCTTTATGTCATCCAATTCTTTATTGGGTTTCTAATATTTCCTTAAATGTGCATAATATAATGGGTTTTCCCTTTAAGGGTCGATTTCACCAAATATGACTTAACTTGAGAATAGTTATCCGCGGAATATATTTATTCTTCCATTTAACTGTTGGATAACTTCGTCCACGTTCCACCACTTTACACCAGATTAAATTTACTCTCGGATAACAGTTAGTTACTCTGTCGCAGTACGATAGATAAAGCCGTGATATAGTTATATCCCTAGGGATATAATTATATACCGTAACATAGATATACGAAAGAGATTAATAACTATCTTACTAGGAATATAATTATAATACGGTTGCAATCTAGTAATATGTTTATCTGACTAAACTAATCTAGTGAGATGATTATAAATCTGCCAGAGAATCAAAAATTATATATTGATTTTTATTTTTATAACAAACTTTTTCCGATGGACGCACCGGTAAGTGCACCATGGTCGCCATTCAAGATCTTTTCTGCCCCATCGGCCATCGGTCCGTCGCGCTATGTACCCTGCCCACTGCCACTTCAAAGAGCTAATCCGCTGGGCTATGTCAGCAACCTTTGTTTTCCTACGGATCCACTCATTTGTGATTTGGTCTCGTCGGGAAACACCGAGCATAGCCCTTTCCGTGGCTCTTTGGGCGACCTTGAGCTTTCTTATGAAGCCCATAATAAGGGACCAAGTTTCGGACCCATAT
Organism: Apomyelois bistriatella; assembly: GCA_947044815.1. Classification (NCBI taxonomy): domain Eukaryota; kingdom Metazoa; phylum Arthropoda; class Insecta; order Lepidoptera; family Pyralidae; genus Apomyelois; species Apomyelois bistriatella. Next base: position 6,897,815 of record OX345705.1, read on the forward strand.
GTCATTACTAGTAACAGACACTGGTCGAAGACCTTAGTTTTAAGGCACTGAGGTATTTTGGACAAGAAGACATTGTGGAACTTCCCGAATGCTGCCCATCTGAGTCGGATTCGACGAGAGACCTCATCCTTGAAGCTGGAGCTGTCAGCCTGGATGAACTGACCCAAGTAGTCATATTGGTCCACAACTTCAAGCAGTTGAAGCTCCCAACAGAAACCGGCGACGGTATAACATGGACTTGAATGCTTCTAACAGGCGCGTCTTTAAGTAGTGTATTAGTTTTCACCAAATGGCAATAATTTTTGGCATATTTCTCTCAGCGACAACTCTTTATTTGGTATATGATCATTCAAAGTAATATTTGTTTGCTGTATTACATTTCTGGGTGACCAATCTTTCAGAATACCAACTGAAATTCTAATTTTACTTAACTTAATCCAGTAATATAACCATATCACTAAACTAGAACCGTATTATAATTATGTTCCTAGTAAGATAGTCATGAATTGCTTTCGTATAACTATGTTACGGCATATAATCATATACCTAGGGTTATAACTATATTACGGCTTTATCTATCATACTGCGACAACTCTATGACAGGGAGTGAATCCGAATGATTGAAATGAATGACTGTATAAGTCGCCCAAATGCAATTGCTCGTTTCTCCTCTAATAAATAAAGTGTATTTCGTATTATTATATTCGATAGGGTTATGTCAAAAGTGTCAAAACGAGATATTCTTACAAAGTAAAATCAAAGAAGTTCGATTCGCGTGCAGTCTTTTTTAGTGACGCAATTTTTTTTAATCTATGGGTAAAATATATAAATATTATATAGTTTTTGGAGGGAATGTAAACTGTCGCTATGTCCGCGCTGTATTTAATTTACAAAACTTAGGTTTTTTCGAGTGTTTGTGCATAATATTGGTGGATTATTATTCGCAAAGTGTTCGTGAACAAGCGTGAGTATTGGGAAGTGATACAGTGTCGATTACGTGACTTTTTATCTTTTTTACCAAAATCTCCATGATATAGCTAAGTGAAATTTTTCCACCGCTTCACTTAGCCATCTGACTCAGACTTGACTTACTTACTTGACTGGACTTGACTATTGACTTGAATTTTTGACTCGACTGACTTAAGTAGGACTGAAGAAGATTAATAAATTCAAGAAAGGCCTTAAAGGACTGGAATCCATGGCCGTATAAACTATTCAAAAAAAAAAAATATATTATACCTAATATTTTTTTTATGTCAGCGCGCCACAGAATCAGCTGTTGAAACAATGACACTTGGACGCCATATTTAACTTATCCTTAGTATAAGCTCGCTGCTCGTTGAAAATTGGCGGAGTAGTGATTTACTCCAGCATAATCGTTTATTCTTGGATCAAGTCTATGGTGAAACGTAAAAAAGTTATCCTAGGGGTAACTGCTCGTATACTCTCGAGTAAAATTTACTCTTATTTGGTGAAATCGACCCTAAATGTTAAAAATTTTCTTCCAATAATCCATAAGTATATAAAATTTGTTCATACAATTGTCTCCAGACTGCCAGTTTAGCTGATTTCGACAAAATTTTTGAACGATGTGATTAATTTTCATGGTATGGATTCAAACCCTTTGTTTTATTAATCGCTATTTCGTCTTAGTGTTACTTTTAAGTTATCTTTTATTTCAAAATCTTTGTTGTCTTCTTCATTTAAAAGAAAGATGGTGTATAGAAACGTACCTGTCTTTGTTTATCAAGAATATTATATAGATACCGTTTAGAACACGTTACACACACACGTGTTCATAATGGTCTTATAGATAGATCACTCAGTTTTTCATGTACATTTCGAAACCTAATTTGAATCAATGAATTACGAATCTTTGTCTCTACGACAAGAGACGGTTTCCAATAATAGCATTTTCAAAGAGAGCAGACGTCTTATTTTACACTAGCGACCCGCCCCGGCTTCGCATAGGCATAAAACCTTCCTCTTGAATAACTATTAAATAAAAACGCATCAAAATTCGTTGCGTAGTTTTAAAGATTTAAGCATACATAGGGATATAGGGACCGAGAAAGCGACTTTTTTATACTATGTAGTGAAGTGAAGGCTCCAAAACAATATTTCTGAGGATGGACAGGTAAAACGTTGTGGAGACTGTTTATGAACTAATTCTCCTGAACAAAAACTGTTGACTTGCAAACTATATTCTAAAGATATTAAGTGATTAAATTGGTGACGCTTTCATACACGTTCTATCAGCATAAGCTTATCTACCATGAGCCCTAAAGATAAGTATGCGTAAGCGCAAATAAAGTGATCTGGTGTAATTAGATTAAAAAATCCTTTTAACTTTGTTTGACAAGAAAAATAATGGTCTTTACTTTCACATATGATCCCAGTGGCGCCGATGGCTATACTGCCTGCGATTATTTTTAGATTAGAAATGGCTCAACCGCTTTACGTAATTGCACTAGTCGCATGCGCAGCTAGTTCCAGAGAGTTTGCAGCTAAATATAGTAACAGTGCTGGTATGCAATCATACCTTATTATCGCATGTTTCCACTGGAAGCCTTGCCGCATCTTACCTGCCTCAGTTATTACTCTTTGCAGTTTCTTTAGAAAGTGTCAGATGTGACGAAACTGAAACTGGCATGCTGGGCAGATTACAGAATTACCCGAGAACATTTTCCCTTACATTTGAAAACTGCGTAATGTCGCGTGCGTGCTATAGGTAACTCCCACTGCAGTTTTAACACTAAGCACCGCAAATTGCAACAAATTAGAGCAGAAAACTGCTTGCAATGTAACTGCCACCGACCGATCGTCGCTTTTGCTATGTAACCAGGCAATTTTCTCTGTACATATCGAAAATTATATCAAGACACCATAAAGTTTCGCTATCTCATCAATAGAAATCGTCCATTCGATGGCCCTAATTTAGGACAGTGAAGTTGTATGGTATGAAGCAGATGTTGCTATGGCCACCCACGCATTGAACTGTACGCACCTATGTCATGGCCGATTCTGTATAGACCATCGCCAAGACCGTGAAAACGACTTGACACACATTCTATCCGGTACGTAGTACTGACTCGGAACGCCTGCAAGTGATGGCACTTTCAATTATCACTGCAGCGTGTCTGCGCCCACGCTGATTATTGATCATTTTTGACTGCAGTGTTTTCGCTATGATATTTTACGAATACTTTCTCTCGTTTCCAGATTGTGTTTTTGTTTTCTTTTGCATTCATACAATCTCGAATGCGCCTGTCATTCATGTCATTTTCTCTGCATGTCATGACGACATATTTCTAATCTTAATTACAAATTAAACTCGCGCATTTCATGGGGCCTTGCAAATTTCAATTTAAATGATAAGCTGTGTAATATGAATTTGCTTGTCAAATTAGTATTGATATGTATCACGCGTTCAGATCCTGGTACCACCAGGTGTATCAGTTGAGATATGATGTAAAATGTTCTTAGTGAATCGCTCCGGTCGTAAATTTCCGCTGACCCAGATATAGTAATATTAGAAACGTATGACGAGGTACAGAGATTTTTTTTTTGCTATTGCCAATTTATATTTGTAATGGAGCGTCGCGCACATGTGATGCGATGCGACATCCGCAAGTGAGAGTTTGCGACTTGTCACCCAAACTGGTATGTATACCGCAAATGTAATTATGAATTGCTTAGACTATATAAGCTACTATGTATGATACGTCCGGTACAGCATGTCAGCAAGATATTAGCGAGGTCGTTCATTAAACCCTACAATTTAAATATCTTATGTCATAATTTAAGAGTAGCGTTTTTATTGGTTATGTAGGTACATCTACGTCATTAAGTATGTATACGTAAAGATCGTAGTCGATCTTTTACATCACAGTGCGCTCAAGTGCGTTGATGACGCGGGAAGAGAAGACGATAAAATAAATATAAGTATGTAACGTTGTCATGTAACTCAAGGTTTAAATGAATACATTAAAATTGTACAAATTCAGGTACCTTTTCTAAATGATTGATTATTAACACGAGTATGGTGGATCAGATTAGGGCGTGCAGTTTCATAGATTTTCAATTTCGAAATTGGCTTATGAAATTAGGTTGATTAGTTTCGAAATTTCGAAATTTCGAAACTCAAGGAACACCTTTGTAATGGAATATGAAAACGTTTGTAAAACTATAACTTTAAACGTTCTTGGGCCTCATCAGCATCCTCGGGCCCAAGTCAACCTTACCTGCAAGCTGGTGCGCCTGCTGATTAAGGCCTGGCCTGGGCCTGAAGGATTGTACCAGCTTTCTCCGACAGTTGTTTCTCCTTTGGACTGATCACCAACAGGACGATTCTTTTGTTCAATTTTTCGAGGAAACTTTCAAATGTTTCACATTTGAGAGTTTCCTCGACATGACTTTTCTCCTATGGACTGTTCTACGACAGAATCTTTCATCTTCCGAGGTTTTGTCTACAGAATGATTCACATGTACAGTGTTTCGACGACAGAAGTTATGGCAGTTGCTCCGGAAAGGCAAAAATCGCCAAATCTAAATGGTAAGAAGAATAGAAGAACCAGAAGGAATATTATCAAGAATAGGGCGCCACCGCAATAAGTGCGCAGGAGCTTCGCCTGACTCCTGTGACATGTGGGCAAGGACTGCCGTGTCTGGGGAGGGCACGGTTTAGACGCTAGCCCCAATCCAACGCAAAAAGCTCCTCTTCGCCACGTGGAATGTTGGCACGCTAACCGGACGATCGAGGGCCGTAGTGCTTTTGGAGGAGTACCGGAATCGCGTCTTGGAAATGAAACACTTCAGAGACCAACTGATGGACTTGACGAGCCGGCTTTATGAGGAGGCGCGTAGGGAACTATTAGATAATGTTGTCCCGCTCAGGGTGGGCCCGGTCTACTATTGGGATCTCGTGGGATCTGGGGCGAACTTTGAGCAGCTAAAAGAATTCTCGCATCGGTGGCATAAAATCCGAAGCGGCCTCGAGAGGGGCATAACTTGAAAAGTAGGAGCACATCAAGAATACTGCTACAAGAAGACAAAGAAGACGAAGAGAAAAACTGAAACAGACAAACTCAAAGATCTAGAAGACAGAAGCTGGCTTCAGGCCGAGAAAAAGGCAAGCGAGGCGTACGGGGAGAGTTATTTAATATGCAATGGTTGCATAGATAGGCGACACTATAGAGAACTTGTAGTGAGATTAAGCAGGTGCGACTGGAAAGAGATGCGAAATGCAAGTACAGCGCACTCTCCCGAGATTCGGCTCGTATAACCGAGAGGTTGATAGAGCCATGGGAGGTGAAGGAGTGATGGACTTGACTGTGCTTGTTGAAGGGGTTACGACTTACTTGATAAGTGCCTACGCGCCACTAGTGGCTTACCACCATCGCTCAAAACCATGCAAGAACGATTGAGTAAGACAGATGTCGCCTTACATCACGTGGCGCACTGTCCCGCTTACTCACTCGTTCTTACATGGTTTTAGGAGATGATAGTAGGTCCCCAAGTTGATCGCAGTGACACGGATTAAACAACATTCTGGAACCTACTTGAAGGTGTGCTGTGTGAAACCCCGTTGTCGCAGTAGTGAGTCATGGCTCGTATGCGGTATCTCGGAAAGATCGCATTAGAAACTCCCGCGTCCGGAGCAGCCTTCATGTACGTCACATAGCGGATAAGCTTCAGGACACGCCTTCGATGGTAGGGTCACGTCTTGCGCAAACTGGCAAGCTACGTTGGGAACAAGTGTCAAGTGAACAAGGCCATGCTGCCTTCTCCGAGGCCTGGTATAAGGGGCAAACTCAAAACGATATATACGTGCAACGGCGCGGGATATGCGTGCAAATGGACTCATCAACAAGTGCCCCTAGTATGAGTGTTTCTTAACGCAGACGCTAGCGACTGCGTTAGCGATTTAGTATGGCAAACCTGTACAGCGCCTCTGGTGGATAGTAAGGCAACTAAGAAATTCCATACAAAATCCTAACGCAGTCGCTAGCGTCTGCGGTAAGAAAAACTCATACTAGGGGCAAAGGATACCAAAAACCGGGCAAAGTGTAGAAAAAGTAAGTAAGCGGACCCTGGGCTTTAAAAACGCTAGGATGATGATGTGAAACTATAATGAACGCGTTTTATAATACTAAAAAAACTTTTTTCCTATAAAAAAATGATTTCGAAATTTCGAAATTTAAGTTTCAAATTTCGAAATTTAGTGGCAAGCAAATATTGTCCGAAATTTCGAAATTATGAAGTTTCGAAATTTCGAAATGCATGCCCTAGATCAGATACAATGATGACCTTCAAGGTGAAGATGTCGCCTATCATAAAATATCGAATAAAATAGAAGTTGACCAGCTATTTCTTCACGGTAGTAGGTATATAATTGTATAATGTATGCAATAATAAAATAAGCAAAATATTTATATTGAAATTTTTTGCTTAATGTAGCATAGGTAGACAAAATTACATGCATAAAATATAAGGCTCCATAAAAATGTGTGTAAGCATTATATGCTTAAGTTAGCAGTGATACATACAAATATGAACATATGAAAAATATACGAATAATTATTTATTCCCTCAAGCAATTCGAATTATTTTAAATTTCCTTATTCTATCCAGTGACGGGGGGCGACGAAGCTTTGCGGGCTAGGTCGTTCAACGACCCGCCGCGCCGCCTCCGCCGCCGCCATCCACACCGCAGAAGCGATTGTTTGTTTATACACCTCCATTATCTAAAACAATATTCTACTGCTTCGTGACATTCCATTGTAATCATCTTTCGATGTAGGTTAAGGACTTTTCTGAAATGAGCTTGGGTCGCTCTGTCGTGTCTAAAATTCTTTCAAACATGTTTGTTGTACAAGTCTAGTTTCTTATGTAAATACTTCAACTTTTACACATTCTTAAATTGTTATAGAAACGAACTTGTGCGTATAGAATATAGACACCAGATTATATTATTTTCCAATCTTCGTTTTATCTTACTCTTACTAATAATATCGTTGATTTAAATTGCATTTGATTTATCATCAGTAAAAGCTTTCCTGTTGGCGCCAAAATCGGTTTCATTGTAAAGGTTCATACGAGTATAGGACTGAATTGCATCGTTAAAAATGACGTGTTAAGTATATATTTTTCTTCATTTTGTTCGGAAAATTAAACTGCTTCATTATTTAAAAAAAATCAATACGTCAATAGACTCATTGCCGGACTATGCCAACAATGTAATTAAAAAAAATAATAATAATTAATAACGGCCGCTAATGGAGATGTTTTAATGTACACGTTTTAATATATATTAGGTTTTTCGGTTTCTACCAAAAAGAGTCCAGTAATGGAAATTGCTGGACACTTTTGTTACGTTGGTACACCAACCATTAGTTCTTTTATTGGATGATGTCATAAGGAGGAGGATGTATGTATGACATGTTTTTGTGTTTCTATGTAATCTATCTATTTAGGGGTGATGGTTCTAGGTACTAAGTTTCGAATACAATATGTAAAACGGTTCATCACTTTATCGGACGCATATATTCTGTCATGTGTGTCTGTGCTACTGCGGCAGATAGTTTTTAATATGATTAACTAAAGGTACTTATATGCTTCCACGACTTTTAGGACACAAATTTAGTTTTACGATGCTGTTTTATTTATTTTTTAGTTTGTTTTAAAGGGAGAATGCGGATCGCAGGACACACGCAGGCGCCGTTGAGTCGCGCCGCAACTTTCTACGCTCGCGTCTAGAACCCTCTTAAACAGTAATCTGCAGATTGACGCGTACTTGTAGAATGTTACGACAGGCAAATTAAATTACACATTAGCCACTAATAATTCTCCATTACCGATAAAATCTTCCCCTTTCTTTGACCATTAATCTCTTATATTTCTCTTAATTATTTTACATTTATAAGATGGACTTATTGGTTTGGGTGGGATATAGGCTTAGGTGGCTACTATGTGAGTAGCCACCTAAGCCTCATAATCTCATAATCTCACACATCGGTGAGTTGCCCTCGAGCTTTTTTTGTCAGGGGAATTTAACTTGACTGTGTGTGAGAAGTACATGTACTTATATCAAAACTTCGCATTATATATTTACAGTTTGTTACAGTACCTACTATAAGGCCTAAAGAACTTACAGCTGGCACAATTGTTTGTCAATAAAGTCTATTGCGTATTATGGATACTTTACATCCTTCGACTGTTAATTAGATGATTATACAAATCTTTTAGCAGTAAAATATATTGTATGTTCTGCAATAGGAAGCCGGAAATAAGTATTGTATACTTTAGCAAGGTTAAAAAACACGAAACTCTGTCTAATCGTCGCTTACAACCAATATAATGTTGTTTAGGTAACAATTTTCAGGGGAATATTCATAACTAATACAGACCTACATAATTAAAAATCGGCCAAGTGCGAGTCGGACTCGTGCCCTGAGGGTTTCGTACACAATAAAGGTTTAACAGGTTATTTTCATGTTTCTATTTTCTATTAATTTGTTTGTAAAAAATATTTTTTTTAATTTATTTATGTTTTGAAAAATTAAGTCATAACTTACAGTATGATATTGCTTCTTACCAAATTTCATAATTCTAGTTCAATGGGAAGTACACCATACGTTTTGATTCCTATCTGAAATCGCAATCGTCATTTCTTTTGAACGCGTTTTCGTATAACTTTGATTATTTAACAGCCTAAAGAGGCCTGTGCCCCTAGTGTGAGTTTTTCTTAACGCAGACGCTAGCGACTGCGTTAGGATTTTGTATAGGATTTCTTAGTTGCCTTACTATCCGCCAGAGGCGCTTTACAGGTCAGTCGCTAGCGTCTGCGTTAGGAATAACTCACACTAGGGGCACTGAGAGGCCCGAGTATCACTATGAGTTTCAACATGATCCGTTCATGCGTTATTCATAAAAAATAAGTTTGACGGACAGACGAAAAACTAAGTCAGTATAGTTTTCTGAAATGAGTAAATTAAGTAGGTAATAAGCTTTTGGATTTATGCACTTAAAGTATAATAGTGTAGTGCTTTGCTCTTGTGGAAGTTTCACGAAACTCGTTCTTACTATATCTTCTATTTTTCAGCCAAAGACAAATAGGTATATAATCATAACGTCCATCCTGGTATCCCCGGATGTGTCCCCAATTTACTTAACTTCGAGCCTCCCACAAAACACATTCGATTCATCTCTATGACGTTTAGGATAAATTGTTTTTGGAGTTTTGTCTTGTTATTTACGTTCAGTAGTTAACAAGGAAGTTACATCCTTGAAAAGATTCCTCATTTCACGCCTATATCACGGTGAAACGGTGTCATTATTAATGTTAGTAATGACGGCAGAGGTACGGTTAATAATTTTACGATGTCAGTGAAAAAATTGTTCGTCGCGGATTGCGTCGGGGTGGCGCCCGCAGTGGTCGGCGCCAGCGATGGCGCGCCGCAATGCCGACAGCTTCTGCGAACCACCACACGGCACAAATTCAACCCAACACCTAATTAACATGGTTCATTGCTACTTTGTTGTAATCTATAGTAAATAGATTGCATAGATAGGCGACAGATTGCATAGATAGGCGACACTATAGAGAACTTGTAGGGAGATCAAGCAGGTGCGACTGGAAAGAGATGCGAAAATGCAAGTACCTACCTACAGCGCACTTTCCCGAGATTCGGTTGGTATAACTGAGAGGTTGGTAGAGCCATGGGAGGTGGAGGGAGCCCGGGTTCATTGCTACTTTTATACCATGGGCCAAGAGCTGATACTATGACAGAAGCCTCTTTGTATCAATGCATATTTCAGCACTTTATATGACTTACGATTTGACTGATATACTTACAATACAACCAATTCTTTTCATTTGTCTTTATGGACAAATGAATATATTTTTTATAAAAGATATAATATTGTACTTACTTAGGTAAAAAGAAAAATCAATTAATTAATGTGGTGTAATAAAATATGATAGGAAATAAGACTAGGGCCTCATTATCATTATGCAGGCAATCGGAACTAGTAATGAGTATAGTAATAATGTAATTACATCTAAGTACCTAATTACTATTGACATTTTATGACATCACATTAATACTTGTAATAATTAAAATGTTAAAATTTTGTAAAATGTCTAGGTAACAGAATAAGCAAGTAGTTCAAAATGCTGCATTATCCATTAATACGTGGGACCTAGTTTTCAGGCGATTATTATTGTTTTGCAGATGTTCATTTTAGTAACCGGAATTATTTCTAACTCTATTTGTATGCTTCTAATCTTTATATTTAAATATATTCTGAATGGCAACATTAGGAGCAACGGTAATTGTTTAAAACAAAATTTCCTCTCTATCTCTGTACCATACAGGTACTTAAACAAAATAGCAAATGATGTGTTTAAAAATTTGTCCTGAACAATATAAAATTTTGGAAAATAATGTAGACCTTCATGTCATTGACTTATTACATAAAGGCCGTTATCAGTAATCGACAAGTACGATCATCAAGCTAAAATAAGTATATTTTCTAATCTTATGTCAATCGCTGTATATTTTTTTCCACATTTACATTTTGCCTTTGGGTTTTCCCGTTTATGCTGTTCATTCTTGAGTTCCGAAAGTTATTCCGCGAAACTTAAGCGAGAGTGTGTGCGTTAGTTATTATAATCAACGGTAGTACGCATGTACATCATGAATGCAACATCAGATTTAAAAAAAATATCCGCGCGATTAAGTTTAATATGAAATTACTTATTACTCGTGGAGCTGTTGCATTAATCTATTAGTGCCCGTCGATGTTGACTGCCTCAATAAATTAATATACATTTTCTAAATTGCTTGTCCGATTGGTATGAAAAAATAAAAACAAAATTAACAGTAAGAATGGTTAACTTAGGCCGAATCAACAGAAAACCATCAAATTTGATCGGGTTAGTTTAAATCAAGGTCGGGGCAGACAGTTTTAGGGAGTCTTACATCAAAATAAGAATAATTACAATATAATTAGAATGCAAAACTATTCTACAAGACTTAGTTTTTGCTTCAATCATCTGATGCATTGACTTATAACTTTTTATTTTTTACAAAACTTTCACCATTTAGTTTTCAGAACCTGGGCGACCGAGCTTCGCTCGTTTTATACAGGTTCTTTTTGCGTGAAAATATGGGTAAAATGAATTTCCCCAGACATGCAACCTAGCTAGATTATAGTTTTTATTTACTACGTGGAACTTATGTTTAAAATTTCAAAGAAATCGTTTGAGCCGTTTTCGGAAACGCGAGTACAAATAAATTTACATATTGCTCGTTTAATAGTATAGGATACTTAAATTATATCTCTACCAGATCCCATTTTATCGTGTAGTCACTATGACCTCTTCACTATTTATTCACTTTTACACTAACACTTCATACTCATAATATCCCTAACAGAAACCTAACTGCACGTTACGAATTTACCCTTACAGTTGTTATTTTATGCTTCTCTCGTATGCGCATACTCATTATTAAATGAAATACAGATTTTTGTCTAGTCTTTTAACTTCGTCCGTTCCTCAGCGCCCTGATCCATATTCAACGAACAAAAACTATTTATATAAGAAATTATTTTGTATGTATTAGTGGCTGTCACTAGTGTCAGATTTTATGCCATATTATGTCTCTATGCCGACTGCATCCAACGATAAAAGCTAGGACCCAATAGCATGGTTATAGATACGTTAGTTACATTAGTTAGGAAATTTCACAAGTAAGTTATGAAAGAAAAGTCTGAATAAAGCGCCAATTAAGCTTAGAATTTGAAATTGAGAGAATAATTAATACCTGATTTGTACGTCCCAAATACGAGGCCTGCATCTCAAATTGCGACGGCGCCGTTGCTAACTGTTTGTTGCATTTGCGCATATCGATGTTCTTTGCATATCTGCATAATTGTGTCTGCTCATGCTTTTCGCATGTTCTTCATCTTATCGTGTGAGTCGCAAGGTCAATTGACTAATGCAGACCCTATTATGGTATGTACGTGGATTTTGAAGGTAATAAAACAACATTTTCAAAAACTAACTCACATCATTCACAATCGCATCGACTAAATATAAAATAAAATTTTGAGAAACAGAGATTGTCACATAATGGTATATGCAACAGAAGTCTTTTTTGTTATCGCCGTTAATTCGGATATCTTAATAGCGATATAAGTAAAATTATTTAGAGATTCACAATGCTTTAATGCTGTAATAAGACGACATGGACTGCTGATGTATCGCCCTGGCACAGATAAAATGCGCACAAAGCCGGTTAACTGTACCCGACAGGATGACCCCGCATCAGATGAAAGAACGTATTACCATCATTGAAATGCATTCCCAACTGCAACTTCTAATGTTTTAAACCCACATAGAAAGCATAGTGGTTTTGCAAATTTACTATTCCACCTGTGATTTCTTCTCTTCCCGTAGAGGACTGAAAAGGCAACTCATCATCATCATTTCGTGTAGGTGACACGGTAAATCGACCATTAACACCCTGGTGTCAGCCTGACCCTGGCGGTTTTTTGGAACCGCCCCTCGGCCTCTGACGTGGTAAAGCTGATTTATGTAATTTTATTACTTTTGTGGTGCAATAAAGAGTATTTGTTTTGCGATTCCTTGAACGACCACCAGCCAGATGGCAGCCGGGACCAACGGCTTAACGTGCCTTTCGAAGCACGGAATCATCTTTACTATCAGATAGTCAGGTGATTCACGCCTGGAATGTCCTAACCAAACTAGAAACAACAAATACTAAAGGCAACTAAAATATTATGTTTCCTATAGTTTGAATATTTAATTAATATGTATTCAAGATAAAATTATTATCTTATTCAATCAGAAACTAAAATTAAAATATGGCGAGCTATACGAATTAGCTGCTAACTTATGGTGTTACTTCTGATCCGGAAACGTAGGTACTGTAAAATAGGTCATCCATACCGTTACATAATACGCCCGAGAAGTGCATCAGATGAGAATTTGATGTATGATCGAAGATGCTGGTGCGGTGGCGGGGCGGGCGGGCGGCGGCGGCTGCGGGCGGCAGTGTTTGCAGCGCATGCGACTCTCACCGCCTTATCTCTCGCGACCTCCGCCGGACGCGCACGCTTACAGCGCTCCGCATACCTATAACCGCGCCGCGTTCGCGTTATGCCGACCCAACAACTAACATTTCGTGTTCGTTTACTTTTTTCTTTTTCCATGTGTAGGATGTAATCCGGATATGCGCCTGTGATTTGTATTTAAACTATAGTGCCTTATTTGTACTCGAAGTTATTCAGTATAATAAAACTAATAATTAAACAAGCTGGCACAAAACGACGATGGTGTCAGAAGGGGCTTTGCCCGTAGTTTGGTGTGTACGCGATAATCAACTTGTGCCTCATCAAGTTTCCGGTGTTAAGTTACAAGGAGCAGTGACTGGAGCTCATATAGCTGCTGTGACAGACTTTTTGCGTATGGTTGCCGGAACTCCTATTGTTTTACCGCATACTGCAGTTCCTGAAAATGTCGATAACGATATCAATCAAGAAAAAGAAAATACTGAGAAAGAAACAAGACGACGTAAAATGTCAATGCAAGTGGAAGTGCCTTGTGTTTTTGTTACAGAAAGCGCCTTGCAAAAGGCGAAAAGTCGAAGCAATTCTCTAGATGAAAAGGTATTCTTTAGCAATTGCAATACACCATCAACAACCAAAAGATATTTAGAATTAGAGGGAAAATCGAAATCATTAGAAATGAAAACATCTGACGACTGTAGTTTAAGCGCCGAAAACGATTGTGTAAAATCGTTTACACAAAGAATTACGAGAATAATAGAGGTAGATGATATTAATCCTAATATAGTAAATTTTGAACCTGAAAAGGAACCACTACAAAGAATAACTAGAATTATCGAATTTGAAAATGATAAAACGCCGTCACCAGTTTCTACAGAAAGAGAATCTGAAATCACACAAAGAATCACAAGAATCATAGAACTTAACGATGATAATTCCTTTACGACTATCACGAATAATAGCGAAATTGATAAAGATTGTACTCAACGATTAAGTAGGATAATTGAATTGGAAAAACATAGCTCATTTCCTAGTATGACAAAAATTATAGAAATGGAAAATGAAATATCGAATGAAAGAAGAATTTCACTCACTAATGAACGGGAAACAGGAGGCGGAGTAAAAGAAAATTTTCCCGAAGAAGTAGTTGTAAGATCTAGTAGGCTATTACATAGAGCTACCCCAAGGATTAGTGTTGATTCTTCGTGCTCCGAAAACTCTTATGTTAATATTGACTGCTTCAAGAGTTTGCAGGATGTAAGAAAAGAAGAAACGACGGACGGTGGTACAAGTCCAGAGCCATCACCGCCTTGCAAATCCTTGCGATCCAGATTTCCAAGAAAAAAGACCTCTGTATGTTCAATTGGCTCTTCGGACTATGATGACGAAGTAGATGTTATTTTCAAATCAAAGCCAAAATCTAGTCAGTGGTTAAGTCTTGATTGGATACCACCACCGTCCAAAGAAGAGCCAGTGATGTCGAATGTCTGTGATAAAAATGATTTCATATCTAAATGGATTGCTGAACAAAATTCACAAGAGTCAGGAATCATTGCAGATGAACGGCGAAGAAGTCTACCGCCAAAGTCAAACGAAGTATATCTTCAGAATATGAGACGATTTAGCGACGGTTTGCAGATATGTAAAGAGGATGCTGCGAGTGACTCGCCTGCCACCGTAAAATGGAAATGGCACGACATTGTAAAACGACATCTTCAATTATTAAAGAATGATAAAGGATCTAGGCGACAAAGAGGAAGTTGGATTAGAACGGCCCGCCGTCTATCTGGAACCAATATGAATAATAAAAGCTTTGAGGGGTTTCCACATGACACATACATGAAAATAAATTCAATGCCGTGAGTATTTTATTTGCTACGTAATTGCTATATTTTAATAATCCATTTTTATTTTATTTTTTACCTCATCAATACTCATCATACCATAAAAACAATACCTAACCTGTTCAGCGATTTATTTATTGACTCGCTCTTCATTATTTATTTGACTATGCATTACAGCTTTTTATAATACCTCTAGATTTATCGATAGTTTAACTTACTTGGCAGCGGTTGGTTATACTATCCTAATCCTAACTAATAGTTATATTATAAATGCGAAAGTGAGTTTGTTTGTAAGGCTTCCACGCCCTATATTTTGCACCAATCTTCCTGAAATTTCGCATACACATAGATAGAAGTATTGAGAAGGATTTAGGACCATTACCTTTCATCCCGGGAAAAAGAACTGTTCCCGTAGGAAATCCACACGGGCGAAGCCGCGGGTAAAAGCTAGTTGTATATAAAAGTACGATTGCATACTTATGCTGTACGCGATCATTTTATAATAAACTGATAAAAATATCTTCGCGTGGGTGCATCAAAATCTGTTAGACAATTTATTTGTTATTTATTGATATGAAAAGGTGGAGTGTTATTACGAGATCGAACCGCGACATGCGCTTCCGCAAGGCCGGCCCGATTAGCATGCAAGGAGCTCGCGTCCAAGGCTACGTCTGCACGGTCGGTCGCTGCACCGGCCGGCCGGTGTCTTCCTCTAAGAAGTTTTACGGTGGGAAAACTTCACAGGAAGTTATCGCGAAGGTGACGCCAACAAAATTAAACTGTTGAACAATCGGAAGCGGGTGTGCTTTGAATGTTTGAAGTACGATTCGTGATATTGGACACTTCCTCAACCCTCATGAATAATGATGGAAGAATCATGCATTTTTAGCATGTCTCGAACAAAGCACTCGAGATTCATCTGCTATGTCTTTGTAAAATATTGGATTGTAAAGAATATTTTATCGTGTAATTAAAGGTCTTGAAAAGGTATTTAATGAATAAATTAGAATAATGTTGATGATAAACAATTACAGTCAGGGAAATAACACCGGATGGCTAGCGAGGATAGGATGCGGGCGTCGGCGTTTCACCCACTATGCAAACCTTGTAGGCAAGTCGTATTTTACACAATCATAAAATGTATCACCTGACATTCAAAAATTCACCAGTAGCAAATCGAATATACACTCCAGTGGCGCATTTTTATGTCTGATAAAAAACAAAGTTTATATTATTTTTTAGTAAATTAACTAAAAATAGAGCCAAGTACATACTAAAAAAGAAATAATCTTGTAGTTAATTTAAGACGCGTACTTTATGTTTCGCATATGGTTGGTTTTCTGAAAACACTAGTGTTGTGTTTGAATGTTCATCAACACGCTATTGTACCGAATGACTGTACCTAAATGGTCTTTACCAGAAACAAACGCATTCACATCGAACTATTTGCTTGTTTTGTACATCATCTGGTTACATTTTGTTAAGATTTTTTTTCTCAGGGCTCTACATTTAAGTGTTTTTTTTTTTATTAAAATAAAAACTTTGATTTATTTACAAGATGATTCGAATTAAGCGGTCTTTAATTCGAATCATCAGATTTCAACCGATAATCATACGTACAAAAATATACTTAATTAAAAAATACACTGTATTGTTATTCAAATAATACTAACTATAGTGATAGTTTTCTCAATGTAACCATCAATGATCAAGGTACATTTTACCTTCTTAAAATTTTGCAGTGTTTCAAGTTAATATTGTAGTGAATTTAATGTGAAGTTTCACGATTGTTGCCTCACCACGCAAACAGCTTTGGCCACATTTGGCCTTAAAAATTAAATGGAAACTCATATCAAATGAAATGTAACTGAATTATATTTTACACTAGCTGTTCCCCGCGGTTTCAGTCGCCATTAGTGTGTATGTACTATAGCCTATAACCTTTCCTAAGAATCAGGCTTTCATATACAAAAAGAAAATTAGCAAATCCGTCCTGTAGTTTTTAAGTTATATTATAAGCGTTCAAACAAACAAACTCAGCTTTATTATATTAGTATAGATAGATTTTCATGTTATTTTAATGTCACCTGTTTCTATCGGTAAGAACAAATAAAAAAATATATTCTGATTTCTTTTTCTATTGTAAATAAACAAAGTTCAATATCGTTATCGAATACAACAGCAGTAACAACCTGCTCTTTCAAAATGTGATCAATAACAAAGTTTTAAAAATAGTCTTATACATTGCTATCAGTTAACTTTCACTACGTCAAACGCAATAATTTAGGTTCCGTTTCTTGACGTCTCTCAGTTTCATATAGCATTAAATTAGTTTTTTTGCTACTCTCGCTTTCTAGTCAAAATTATCGTATTCCTGATGTAGGCACTGAATGCAGTCTCTACTGCCTAAATCAGACATAGTGCAAATTATTTTAACATGTCTTTTCAATATTCCTGCCACTTCAAGAGGCGGTTAGGAAGTATGTCTTGTTTGATATTTGTCTGCGTGAGTAGTAGTAGTATATTTTGCTGATATGTGTAACACTGGACTAACTTAATAAGCCATTTGTAAAAATATTTAGAATTCCATTTAAAATTCAAATGCCATTCAAATTTTAAGTATTTAAATGCAATCGAAAATTTTGTTTTTTAATAATTTACTTGTTCTTGTACGAGAATCATTTTACATTCAGTTAGATGGATACACCCAGATATATTTTAAATTTCATCTCGTCTGATTGCTACCCTGTCATCACGATACTTAATCAATTGATGATGGCAAACTTCGCTTAAGCATGACATGATTAACATTTCGCAGTACCTCCAAGACAATCGATTTACGTTTCGCATCATTCCCTTACGTGGTCTTGAAGGGGCAATTACGCTTTACGATTCATTGTCGACTTTGCTAATTGTCTAAGTAATGTGGACTTCGCCAAATGTTCGATACAAATAATGTTTCGTATAGCGTGGCTAAAAGGAATTCTTAACAAATCATTATCGACTGTGACGACTTTGTGGTAACATTCCGTTTTGAAAATATTTTAAACTTATACACACGCTTTATAATACTCACGAACGGAAAGTCCTTCTTGAAAATTCAATCAATGTCGCGATTTGTATGATTGTTATCCTTATCTGTCAGTTGTCTGAATAAGTAACGGGCAAACCCATAAAGCCTGCAAAAATACCGTTTAACTTATTATCTGGAATGGGGTTTTGAGCTCGAGTCTTTTAACAGTTTTGACATGACATGAGTTTTTCCAACAATTGTTTCAGCCTGTGAAAATTCTGCTCCTTTAGAAAAGAGACATTATGTTAATGAGGAATCGATGATCATAACAAACTTATTATCTCGAGTGAAGCTTATAAAATGTTCCCACGTCATCAGCTCATAGAACAATGTAAGATGAGATGCGATCGCGGGACTAAATATAATTTACTCGGTACTTCGAGCAGGATAATTGCACGCATGGTCGATTAAAGTCTATTTAACAAAACATTATGTTCCACGTGTAGTTAAATTATATAGAGCATAACTTTTTAGAAATAACTCTCACATCACGTGTGATAAGTTATATATCTATTATATTGTCACTATTTTTGTTACTTCTCCATAGCTTTTTGTATGTTAACAACAAATTAGATACGATAATTATGGACCGTAGACTAGTTGTCAGTTGATGTTGATAGACAGTCGACTGTAGACAACCAGAAATCCAGTTTTTTAAATTTTCTTGCCGTATAAAATTGGTATAGGACATTGTATATGTGATGTTCTGCCTTTAATAGTCTGTACATAATATACATAACTCTCGTAATTTTGACGGTGCAGACTTATTTGCATCAAATAATGTAATACCGATAACTTGTTTTCTAATTCCGGCAAAGCAACAAACAACGGTTTATTTATAAATGCCGCGAAGACCTGTTCGGAACCTGCAACTGCAACGAAGTAGCAATTGTAAAAAATGAAAAAATAAACTTAACCTTTTTATGATCCAATGTTTTCTAACATAGTCTGTTCTCTTGCCTGAACTAAGGTCAAGTCCGTATTTAATGTTAGAGAGATCTTAGCTAGTTCTATTGCGACTAGCTTGGCGAAAAATTGTAACGACTTCGGTTATTAGTTCATTGACCGCGGCGTCTCTGCTTAACTTGTTTTTAATTCACTAAGCAAAAGGCAATGTTTTCCCTTGATTACACTAAATTATTTTAGCCCAAATTAAATTCAAAACGGTGTTCAAGCTGATTTTTCTATTATCTATTCCATTTCTTATACCGTCAAACCGGAAGGTTAATAATATAAGTATAGGTAGGTATATACTTACTTTATTTAAAGTAAATTATGACTGCAGATGTAACAAAACGTTTTATATTTACATACATCCTTCTCTCACACTTTTACCTGACATTTGCCTGTTTAAGTCTAGACTATGTTCATATTTGCACATTCCTATTTGAACTTTCGAAAATCTGCAATTGAAACAGACAGAAGAGCAAATATCATGTAGTAGCAACAGCCTGGTTTCAAATAAACGTATTGTTGGGCACAGTTTTGGATTGAGTTCTAAGAACTATTTAAAAATTAAACCAACTTGATAATTTTCTACTTGAAATATGAGTAATTTAATACGTTAAATAAGTAACATTCGTTTTGCCTGGACATAAGGCTATCTAGATAAACTATGTTTACCTTTTCTAAATCCGTGCATTGGTCATTCGTTTGCACTTCGCAAATATTTTGCTAATTAATATGTATCAGTGATTCTCATGACGATTTCTCTCACACTAGCTAGGTCATGGTCACATCTGTCTGCATCAGCTCACTGTCAAATTGTCATAACAAAACATACAGAATACAGAAATAAATCTCACGCCCATATCTATCTGTCCGACGACGACGTTAAAGCTGAAGAGTTTGTTTGTTTGGACTCTTATAATTTTAGAACTATTGGTGCGATTTGAAACCTTTTTCATATTTTATGCGTTACTACTCTGATTATTTATAAGCTAACCTTTAACTTTACATCATATATACAGTGTGCATACACATCACGGGAGAATGTAATCACGGGGAACAGCTACTTATTAATGATTATAAAATGAAAATAGGTAGGTAGGTAATATGGAACAAGCTGTAATAACTTTATGTAAATTTGAAATACGTAAGACAACTAACTCATAGCAGTTGACTTCATAGACTTCTTAGCCACAAAAAATAAATGTAATTTGACAGAAAAAATCATAACAGTAATTTTTATATCATACTAGCTGACCCGGCGAACTTCGTATCACCTTAGCGTAAATTTGATTTTCTTAATATTATTTTCCGTAAGAACCTTGTATTAGAAAACTACAAAAAAAAAAATCTGCCAAATCGGTCAAGCCCTTTTCATGCTATGTCGTGACAACGGAAAACGGGTTTCATTTTTATATATATAGATGCTATGAGCATATCCTTTCTTAGCTCATCCACTATATTTTTGAATAGCTCTAATAACCGTTATGGTACCTGTAGACTACATTATGATCTATTCTATCTGCGTTTTCCACTAAGGGACCTTCGTTCGTATCTACATGTAACCGATCTATGACCCTTAAGGATGCCCTTAGTGCGTGACGAGGTCTTCGACGCTTTTATAGTCCACATGCCCTTTTCATGTGTTAATTTTACGATTATTTCATACGACGTAAAGGAATTTTAAGAAGTTAATCTTGTTAATTTACAGTTTCTTGTCAGCTCTAGTTTTATTCTTTCTGCCCTCCGAAAATTACTTTGTATCAGTGGTATGGCTTGAATGACCTAGTTCAACTGTCTTGTCACCTGGCCCAGTTGGATGCAAAGTCCACAGGCTGGCAGGCTGCTGCCAAATCACCCTTTGTACTCGAAAAAGGGCAGCGGGTGGTATGACAGCCAATGATAGTCCATCATTTGCACTACGCCACAGATACAGCCATTTAGAATTTCATTGTAGAGCTTCTGAAAGGAAACTAGAAGCAAATTGCAGTGCAAAGGTTAGTCAACCTTCAGTAGCGGAGTAATTATCAGCAGTTGTAGTGAACTTACGACGATCGTTTTTTTATCACGATGTTCTTCTATCGTTTACTCAACGATATTATTAGTCATGTTCATTACTTAAAAATTGCTCTTCAAAATTGTTATGCAATTATTGACAACTTAAGAAGATCGGTAACTTAAGAAGATATCTAATTTATTATTGCTTTCGTACGTTACAATTTCGTGTTAAATATTGTACTAAGTAAACCTTATCAGGTTTTGGATAAAATTTCAAATACTTCACGCTTATTTTTTATTGTAATTTTTAACAGGTTTTACATCATAATTGGTAATAATTCTAAATTGGAAAAATATATTCAACTATCGATATAAATTTCTAATAGGATTCTATTCGTTGCTTATCTATAATCGATTTTTCACCCGGTAGGTACTTAAACACAATTTTTGATAAACTTGACCGCTAATAGTTCTACGAATTGGGCAAGGTGAAATGACAATCATTTTGTAAAGATTCGACAAGGTTTGTCATTTACTGTTTAAAAGACATTTTGCCAAGCCTTCTTTGAATTCTAAGAGGAAAACCATTATGAACTATAGATAAACATAAATTATTATCACGATGTGGTAACCAGTAGTAGAACTGATTGTTTCAAGGAATAGCAAGTATAAATATATATTCCTTGTTTTATTATGTATCATGCTAAATATTCAGATCTCAACGACAAAGGGTGATTTTCTGCTTTTTTTAAAGTTAAAGTAAGCTCACGAAAATATAAAAGTTTCTTACCTACTTTTTTATCAAGTTGTCGACCTTGGAGCTGTTGCAGGATTTAATGCAATACCCACCATTGTTAACTCCTGTTGTTTTGCAACTAAGTACGAACCTGAAGTCCAATTTGACAAGCCGCGAACAATTGCGATATAAGTACACAGGACATGCAAAATAAAATATGTTGCTTGAATATTCATTACTGTACCGATACTTTGCAGTACCGCTTAGATCTATCTGGTGACAATTACCGACAGTTGAGAAATTGTTTGTTATTTTTTTTGTCTTCATTTTCTATCTGTATATGGATCAATATATCGGTTTGTTGGCAAGCACTCAATTAATCTGCCTTTCCATTGCGTAGTTGCTATGTAAATTCTTACCCCCGTATTAAGAAACGTTTCTTAAGCCCATGTTAGCTAAAATGTGTTTCCTTTCTTTCTTTCACGTGAAGTGTCAGGTAAGAAAAAAAGAGACTAAACATATTTTAGTTAAAATGGGCGTTTCTTAATACGGGGGTTAGCGTACAACATTTTAAGAATGAATTAGCTTCAAAGGAAATAAACTTCTACTTCAGTTTTTTTAAAATAATAATCTACGAGTTTATTTCAGTACTAGCTGTTCCCCGCGGCTCCGCCCCACGTGGGACTCTGTTATATCGCGCCCAAAAGTAGCCTATGTTTGACCTCAGGTCATTAACTACATCCCTACCAAATTTCATCACAATCGGTCCAGCCGTTTAGCCGTGAAGAGGTGACAGACAGACAGACAGTCAGACTTTCGCATTTATAATATTAGTATGGAAGTATGGATTATTGTACGAGTTATAAAAATCCTTGCAGTCGGGTAAATATAGCCAACGAAAAAACTTACTTGGTCAAATAACTGCATCGTCTAAAAATTTGGCATTCCAAATACGAACTATAACGCCCAGTTTTATTAGAATAACGTATTATACAGGGTGATAAATTTATGATTCATTGTTCGTGTCGGCCCTCATGTTAACTTGGGACAATGTTGCCTTGCGTCTCGGGCATATACGTCGATTGAATGTTGAATGCCACTCATTCGTGGGCGATGAGTCACAGGTTTACGGGCGCTTTTAGCTCGCTCATAGATCTATAACCGACCTAGGCAAGGTTGTACCAACATCGATTATTGGCTATATTTATGAAGCCTGACTGCACTTTGATTATGAGATGAATGACCTCCTTGGATATTAAAAACTTTGTATTGGTTACAATCGTTGAATAGACTATGATTTATTTGATACTAAAACGATGTTTTGTTACAGATGGTACTTCCGTAAAATAAAACGAATCGAAGCAGAAAAGAAGCTGCTTTTGCCGGAAAACGAACATGGAGCTTTCCTCATTCGAGATTCAGAGAGCCGACACAACGACTTCTCGCTGTCAGGTAAATTAATATAAATAACTTATAAATAAATTTAACACTACTAGCAACAAAGACCCAAACCAACCGAACTTTTTGGATAAAAAAAAAAATATGCGAAATATGTGCCCTAGGAGAATTGCAACAGAAAATACTAGATTGTTGTTGATTTTAAACTTTGATTTGTTGCTTACTGTATTTGAATTTAGATTATCCATACAGAGACCTATTGAACAGATCTGTATATATAATATCCATACTAATATTATAAATTCGAAAGTCTGTCTGTCTGTCACCTCTTCACGGCTAAACTGCTGGACCGATTGTGATGAAATTTGGTACGGATGTAGTTAACGACCTGAGGTCAAACATAGGCTACTTTTGGGCGCGATATAACCGAGACCCACGCGGAACAAAGCCGCGGGGAACAACTAGTTTGTATATAAAGGTGTATAAGATCTTTATATGATATAATAAAACAAATATCCCAAACATCACAAATAACGATCTTCAACTCTCCCTTTAAGCTTTCTTTTCATTTACCAAGAAACAACATCGACCTCGAACAACCCATCCTGATGCAAAACCGGTCCCGCTTTTTCTAAGATCCTAGTCTGGCGTGGGAACAAAGACTTCGCCTTGCGCTGGTCCTATTTCTCATACTAATTGCTATTCTTAATCCGACAACCATACGGTCAGTATCCGTTAATACATCGAACGGGTTACCCGTATTTTATTAAATATGTACATAATACGTCTCCTTGATAGTCTGAATAATAAGTGACAGCTGCAAAAGATTGTAATATCAATAATTTTAAAATAAATAATATTTTTCATTTATTTAGACAATAGTAAAAAGTCGCCGACGGCTTTTTAAATTCCGGGCTGAAATGTTTTCAATGTAAAATCTTGAGCGCAGCGATGGATTCTAAGGTTAACAAACTCTATAGAGATAGACATAATTGCAAGTGATAAAAAAATGTTATTATTAAATATCGTAATCTATAACCTACAAATAATAGAATTCGTCAACAAGTACCACCTGAATTCACGTTATATATATATACACGAGTCAATAGGGCGCGAAACGCGCGAGTTTCTTGCAAACCTACTTTTTTCCTGAAATAAACAGTGATTGACGTGACTCTCGTAAATCTAAACATACTCATTTCCACGAAACCTTGTATTGTGTATAAAAACTTAATTACGCGGATTCGTGACCATCGTCGATTTAATGAATAACAAAACAATCATTAAGTATGTATTACGCGCATTAGTATATCGAGAAAAACTGATAGTGAACACAGAATACCTACACAAATGTAGCAATATAGTGCATTTATTCAAAGACTTGATTCGCATACCGCCACTGTTGCATCATATTGACATAACTGGGGCAATCCATCCATACTTCAAGTGATTTATTCGCATTCTTTATCCTGAAGAGACTGCGAAGGTTCTTTACGATGCATGACACTAGACTAGCATGTAAATTGCATATGTATGCAGATTACCAATTATCCCGAAACGGCACGCAACTCAATGAGGAAAGGAAATGTTCATGTGGTACAATATAATAGAATAAATGATAAAGAAACTAGACTTACAATTGCATTGCATGACGAATTAACTATGATGACAAATAAACAACGCCCTACAAAATAAGCCCTCTGAATCATAATGTAAAATTGAATGATAACAATTCTGAAATTATCATTTCTAATTAGATATATTACAACTATTATTAAGTGATAATGATTCCATATGACACGTACGTATTTATCAAGCTTTTGCTTTTGCTTTGCTAGCTTTTTCATTTATCTGAGCGATGTATTATTATCTAAATTTTATATATATACAGACTTAATGATCATTTTTGACATCTAGAATTGAATCACATACATGTATATTTTAAGGTTAATCATTTCTTCATGATGTAGAAACACGAAATTTTAAAATACCACTTTTAACATATTGTGCTGTAATTTGTAAAAATGGAACATTACTCCTGCTTACGTTCAACTACTGCCTGTCAGGGGCCTCAGGGGGGTAACAACTTCGTAGTTAGACATGAAATACCTAAATTTTAGGTCCTAAAATATTCACAAATTATGTATTTTTGTCTTACTATATAATACCCGGCACATAAGTTGGTCACAAACCGTGCGGGGGGCTGCGCACGTTAAAATTTGTATGAAAATCGGCTACTGCGCGTTCAAGGTCATTTCAGTTTATTGCCAACTTATGTGCCGTGAACTATACCAATCAATAACAAAAACTGAATGTTAAAAATTAACGATTACGAGTATGTTCATTTCGTAAAATAAAATATCTCTTTAGTCCAAGCTGCTGCGCAACAGTTGATCAAGATAAGTTTCAGATTCAGTCACATAATATAAGCGTACGAACCTTATAAAACTTCTATCATGTCAGTGTCAAACACAAACTAAATATAACAATTAAAAGCTTGTTTTTGCATAACAATACTTGTCATACATTTTCCAATAACTTTCTCAATGGATGAAAGTGAAGTTTCGATTCTTCAGTTAATTCATGCAACTGCTAAAAACTTTACAATGCCAAGAGAAAAATTATATTTGCATACAGAAAAACATATGTTGGAAACATATTGTAGAACCAGTCATTTTCTAATGTTACTCTTGTTGCTTAACTGTAAGAGAAAGACAATGCGATTACAAGACTAATATTTACGTCATCTTATGAGAAATTAAACAGCTACAAATATATTTTAAAATATACAATAAAAACTGTTCATTCGATTAGTTTGACATTGACCGTAATTTATTGCGTGCTAAAATTTTTGCTTAAAAATTCTAGTCTTTGATAAGGGTTGACGTTAATGTGCTCAACGTGCCCGATTCGCTAAAAAAATGCTCAAAATAGATAACGCCTGAAATGTACTTGCATGCATTAATTATTAAAGAAAATCTAATCATAGTCCTGCATGTCGATTCTGCTTACATTAATCATAACCGTATCAAAAAAGTCTTTCAATTGTAGTGTTATTTTACACACCAGTTACAAGAAATGTATATATTTTTGCTGCTGATGGTCACACCACACACTTCATTCATATCATATCATACTGTCATAAATCTTGTAAATAGCTAGTGTGTTAAATGCACTACAATTGAAAAACATCAAGAAGATTTGTGATTTTTAGAAAAGACCTCTCTCTCTCTCTCTCTCTCTCTCTCTCTCTATTATATATTATATGTAATGGCTAGTCAACCTGAAAATGAATACACAGATGTGTTTGTAAGGGGGGGGTCGACGTCAAACAGTCGGCGGTCATAAAAATAATACCGGACATAACGAAATGTAAATAATATTGCAGTTGTATTGTTGCCCATATACGTTTTCAATTTGCTATAACATCATTTTCCTCGAATATGTATGCAAATGTAGCTCTTAATTAGAACTGGGTTTCCTTAAAGATCGACACTACCTCGAAACCGGTTGGTAACATCTATTAAATCGAAACTAAGCGTACCACCGGTCAGTTTCCTTACACGTAATTTTCACTAATTCGCCAGTTTACTCATAAGTCCGTTTCTGAATTTGACAATTTTCTTAGTTACCAGTTTACTGCAGTTATTCAGAAACAAATTTATGGTGCAGCTGAGGGTTAGATCTAAGCGTTATGTATTTTAAAAAGACAATTCCTTAATATTTTCTCGTACGGAAAATGCAATGAAAATCATTTTTTTTTTACATAAATCAAAGTTGGAAAGTTACACCCAAAATAATAAATAATAAACGGCTTCTCTCATAAAACATATTTTATTAATTGAAATGAAAAGAAACTAACATTGTACTTGGTCTAATAAGTCGCATGTAAAAAAAAAACATATTAAGTGTGATTCTAAAATAACGAGAAATATCGGTTTATTCTTCGTTCGTCCTGAAAATTTGTCCCACATTTCAAAAAATGATTCGTTTGTCCCAGTCACTTTTATATTCCCGGTTTGTCCCAGTTCACAAGAAGGTACTTTAAAGGTACAGCTAACAAAAAAGTATTTTGAACGAATAACAAACAAAAACCTATATTATTTAGAAAGAAAATTACTTATAAAAAACAACGGGTCGAACAAGGAATGCAAAGTGGGACCAACAAGGAATAAAATAATAAAAATTGTACATCGGGACGAAGGAAGCATAATGTTTGGGACTAACTAAGAAATTTATTAGTGGGACAAAACTCAGTGGGACAAACGAAGAATGAATCGAAATATCTGGGGGCCGTGAATTTAAAATTCTCGTTCGTTGTTAGCAGTACCATTTTTAGTTTTCCAGTATCGTATACTTAAGCGAATAATTTTTCCTTAACTTTTTTAGGGTTGTGTTTTAATTCCAAGATAAGCTTATATTATTAACTAGCTTTCGCTTGCATGAATTTCCCTCGGGAACAGTTTTTCCGGGATGAAAAGTATGTCCCTATGTCCTTCTGAAGATTCCTAGCTATGTGTATGCAAAATTTCAGAAATATTGGTCATTAGGTAGGGTGTGAAGAGGTAACAGACAAACAAATATACAAACTCACTTTCGTATTTATAATATTAGTTGGAATAAGGTGTTCTTCTTTCTATGTTACTTTTCTCATACAACACCACATGTATTGTATAAGTACATTTATTGCTCCACTTGCGGACAGTATGCAACGTACTGTTTGCTCAGTTTGTTATAACAATGTTACAATTACCTAGTTATTAAGGAACATAATTTAGATATGTTCATATCTACTTTTTCTTCATATCTAATATACTTTGAAAGTATGGAACTTAAAAATGTATGACAAGTTTCTTGTGATGGCAAATAAACAATAACGAAATGTATAAACAATACCCCGTAACAAGACATTCTCGTTTCGTTTTCGTGAAATGTAGAGACAATTTTTTTCGTATTTTATTTATCGGTACTATCCGGGCACGATATAACTGATTTTTGTAAATTTACAAAATTCTTAGTCATATTGACTAATAATACATTTTTGTGAAAACAGAACACCTTTAAATAATCCTGTAGTTAACAATATCGCTCTTTTTCTAGTGCGAGATGGCGATACGGTGAAGCACTACCGAATCAGGCAACTGGATGAGGGCGGTTTCTTCATCGCCAGACGCACAACTTTCCGAACCCTTCAAGAGTTGGTGGAACACTACAGCAAGGACGCCGATGGGCTCTGCGTATCCCTGAGCAAACCCTGTGTACAGGTTAGTATTAAAATCCTTAGGGTGAGTCAAGTGCTTTAAGGCATTCTGAAAAATCTGATAATATTGGCCACTAACTCTGGTCTTGTTTTTCGATAAAAGAGGTTACGGAAGTTCAGAAGGTAATCGCTTGATTGTAATAACCAGTACTGCCAAATAAGGCCCACGAATTAAAAGCGTACCCTAGGCTCTAAAGCGTAAGCTGGAAATATGTTTGCATGAAGAAGGTAAGTATTCAAATGCAGTTGAAATCCGGAGTTCATTGCCAACGAGGATATGAACGAGTACCGTAAAATGTAAACTATAATGGAAGAGATCGCTTATCAAAGACAAGTTCCTTCTTCATTTCACAACGAAAACTATTTTTTATGTTATAAGTGCAGACTACTCCTTTAGATTTCGCGTTGTAAATTGTTATACTTAAGTATTTATTTTATATCTAACTGCAAAATCCATATCATTTAATAGTAACATCTTCTATCTAGTCTAAACATTAACATTAGCTCTTAGAAACTTATATACAATAATTATTAACTATAAAATTATCATCATTTCTAATGATTATAGACGTAAATGAGGTTTTATCGTAGAAAATATTACCCAAGTACAAACCGGAAATATGAGGAACTAAACAAGTCACGGAAATATTGATAATTTATTTTACTGTTACCGTCGTCATAAAATTATAAACTATTGGTTTATATTATTTAACTTCAAGAGCAATAACCATTTTACATATGATTAAAAATACGCTAAAATAATATTTTATTTTCTAGTAAAAACTAATAAATGTCATCTAAATGCGGGTTTAAAATGCTAGCACCTTTATCAGCATAAATATTCGAAATTCTTGTCATTTGACGACTGGTATTACTGATAACTACTGATAAGTCACTGTGCGGTTTAGTCTCGAATTATTTAATTGCAAAACAACAATTTTTGTAAAAAAAAAAATTGTCTCCAGATAGAATTCTGGAAAAACACTATATTATGCAATATACTGAAAGCCAGTTTTTGTATAACTATTTCATATATAAAATTTAAATTTTAAGCAAATTTTTACAGTATGTACAGCTTTATAACTTATCGTAGATAATAATATGTGTATTAAGATTTTAAAGTATATGCGGCGTTGACAACATTTACTTCTATTCACAACTTTTAAGTCGTACCTACCTTTCATTTGTCTGTCAATCAAACATGAAAACAAAAGTTTTTGTCCTAACACGTTATCGTGATTTCATAAAACAATCAAATGGACATGCATATTTTGTACTTCACGCTCATCAAATTGACAACCGAATCGAAACCAAACCAAAACACTTATTACACGTATTTTGTAAAATATTTGTGTTACATTTTTGGCAGCAAAAGTCCACAATCTAAAAACAATCATTATAAATACCAGCGCCACATAGAAAAGGAACATATTTACATGATGAATATAGGTATACACATTTGTTTCGTTTTTATCCTGAAAATTTTCTCATTTTACAATAACTTGTTGTCTACTCTTATCTCTCATTATCTTAAATTCAAATTCAAATGAATTAGCATATAACAGTACAGAACTAGTTTACACTAAAATCACAACTTTCCTGTATCATTGTTAATGTTACTCAACCAACTTGGTTTACCCCGTTTTCGGACAAAAATACTGTGTGTCAATACTGTCAATGACGTAGTAGTATTTTTTTGATTATTCATTCATAGTTTTGTAGAAACTACAAGGTTAATTGGAGAATTGTCGATAAACTCCTTTTTTACATTTCAAAACCCCCCCGTTTTAATAAACAAAGGATTTGGCTAATTTAGAACATATGCATGACATGGATTAGAAGCAAAACATATGTAATTATTGATCACACTTTTAGCGTTATATGTAGTTAATTATTATGCAAAACACTTATTTGAAATAAGTTTACAGCCCACAAATTTTTGACCTCATTATTGATTCTTAACTTAATGTAAATCTTTATCAAAATCAAATACGTACGTGATACATAACAATTTTTATAAAATGTATGGACTTTTTTTGTTTTTGTTATCTACATCTAAGAATATGTCGGTAATATTGAATTATGAAAGCATTATCGTCTATGTAATATTAATAAGGTAAAAATAAGATAGGAGATGAATGGCTGATAAGACAAATGATCCGTTTCACCAGATTGATTCAATATTTTGTTGCCTTGTTGTTCTTGATCTGACCTGACCCATGTAGCAATGATAGAATAGAAACTTTGTCACATCAAGGTCACGCGACTATAGAAAAATAGCTGTATTTAATCTTATTCAGGCATACATTGCAAAACTCAATATCGCGGCGATAAAATTTATGGTTCTCGATGTTGAGCGCCCGCTCCGTGAGAAATATTGCAAGGCATTGAACTGACGAGCATGCTTTAAATTCACCGAAGGACTGTTTCCTGAATCAACTCGTATGCTATTTGAAATTAAACGACACACCCTTTTAACCTTTTAAATATATATATTTTTTTTTTTCATTTTACCATCACCATTTGTAAGCCATTCGCAACTGTAATTGAGGAAACGACGAGCCTCCAGCCGCTGAAATGTTAAAATATTGTGACTTAAATGCAAAAGGGGAATCGAATGCAAAGTTAATTCTTGTTTTAATTGTATTTTATCTTTAATTATTAAATAATTGCACAAAGAAATACCATGGAAGTTCATATCTTTCAAAAGTATGCCAGATATACATGATGAATATTGCATGCACCTGCTTTGCAGGGAATTGTGCATTAATTTTACGTCACTTGCATATTTTCTTATGATTTACTTGGTATCGATTACAAAACGTGGAAATTCCATAATCACAGTCGTTGCAGAAATAGCACAGCATCACGTAGCAATTAATCACATTTAAAATTCTTTTACAATGAATCTGTACATATAGTTCCAATTGCCAACCTGAATGTAGACTTCATTTCAGCACATGTTGCACTGCTGCAAATTAGGTAGGAGTATATAATTCTGTCGAGCGGGACAGAAAATATTTCTACACAATATTAACACAACAGAATTGACACGCCGCAAACAACGTATCCAAAGAGTCAATCTACTCACTATACAAGTTTGATATAGTCCAACCACAAATGCTTCCAAACACTAGCAACTAGCTTGCTCAAATAAATGTTTCTGATGCTTTTTTATTCGGAGAAACAGCAAAGGCTTTTAACCTACTGAAAACTAACTTGATTATGCGTGGCATTATCTGCAAGCTTAACTTCAGGCCTAGGTAGAAGACGTAAGGAAAATGAAAAACATGTGTAATGTTATTATCACTAGAAACATTTCAGTTCAAGAAATTGTTATTCTACAAAACTGCATTTACCTTTACTTACTGAGACTATTTTCAGCTAAATACTGAGTTACGAATTCTTTATTTTGTACGATTGGTTGGCGTTCCAGTTTCGCGACTCGCCCGCGACCGCACCAAGGCCGAAAAGGCCTGCTTTAGTTACGGCCCATGCGTAAAATACGCAACAATATTCTCTCGGAGCTCAGAAGCCACAATAACAACATATCATTTCTTTTTTTTTAACAAATCCTCGTGCGTCATTACTAATATTTAAACGAAATGTAACATCTCTGAAACAAAGAACATTGAAGCTACAGTCATGTTTCTTAACTTGTATTCGCAAAATGGTGAATCAAGGAACAAAATGCAGAAAAACATTTGACGTAGAACGATTCTGCCATGATAATAATAAAAATAAAACAATGTTTGCCTGTATGGCTTAAAATAATATATTGTACTGCTCTTCTTTATAATTTGTTCACTTAACAGCGCCTTTCCATTCTATACAAGGCCAGAAAGCAAGGGTTTGAAACTAATTACGTATAAATGGGAAATAACTTTTTTACTAAGTTCTTCCAAATCCAATCCGTACAAGAGCAGTACGAAAATACTCGCGTATACTTCGTAGCGACGTAACATTTGTTTATCCTTTTAATTAATTTCATAGTAACACTTAGCTACTATACTTCAACAAAATATAGGTACAATTTTATACGTCCTTCACAAAAATATTTTTATTGATATGTATGTACAGTGCCGCAGTGAGAAATCGGTCTGTCGTTAGTTGGGTATTCTTACTATTTAGATATCCCAATTATATAATAAAGGATTGTTACTTCTTCAAACCGCGGGTAACACCGCGGGGTGCATCTAGTATAGTAATATGTATGTTCTTTTACAATTACTTTGCCATCTAGTCTAGGTATATTTTTATCAAGTAACCTGATATTTTTAAATAGAAATATCAAAAATAAGTTGTGCTTATGTTGTTCCTTCAAGAAAAATGTCCATATTTTTCGTTCAAAAATAACTTTTAATGAATGGTTTGCTTAACAATTATTGTGTGACGTGAATTAAGCATAATAATGAACTCTATTGTTCGCAGCGGTTTTTATAGCAATTGTGTATTTTTGAATCTAATGAAGGATTTGTTC
This sequence comes from Apomyelois bistriatella, assembly GCA_947044815.1. Classification (NCBI taxonomy): domain Eukaryota; kingdom Metazoa; phylum Arthropoda; class Insecta; order Lepidoptera; family Pyralidae; genus Apomyelois; species Apomyelois bistriatella. The sequence continues at coordinate 6,930,650 of OX345705.1, forward strand.
TTCACACAATGTGCAAGGTACAAATAATAATTGTTCAGGTTCTTTCAAGCAAAATTTCCATAATGTACTTTAACATTAATAAATTCCACTTCGGATTGGTCATACAGGTGCAATTTTACCCATAATATATTTCAAATAAATTTAACATTAAAAACATAAATTCTTGAGCTGCAGAACACACAGCTATCTTTTTTATATCTTCATTTATTGTTAAATTTTACAAAAACCTCGTCATTTGATCAACTACAAGCCGTATTTTACTATAATTATTGTATAAAGTAACGATGTAACGTAATGGACTTAGTATGTGCTGCTGCTTGAATTAAATCTCATACGTGTATTATAATTTCTTATTATAAGAACGGTTATTTTAATTCATGTTTTACTTACACTAATTAATTACTAAACTATTTTGTTATTGATTGTATGATATATAATGTTGCATTGTTAGATGTTTTGCGAGTCGTCGACTTGCCCACTCGCAAAAAGATACTCTACAATAAAACTATAAAAAATCTAGGCCATAATAACTTACCTTATTGGGGTTTTTTATTGAACGTGTAAAAATAATGTAAGAGAAATTTATTAATTTTTTCTTCCAATTCAAATACATAATGTTCGAAAATCTGACCTTTAAGAGATTAGATGACCGCGCTTTCGGCCGACCTAAGATTTCTATTTAAGTTATACTTGATACGCCAACCCTTTTCAGCATATAGTGTCTGTTTACGAAAGTACAAATGTCACAAAATTTGTTAATATTCATTGTATAATTCAAGAAACGTATGGTTTTCTGGAATCGTTAAAAGCCCACAGACAGGAGTGCGAGCAACTTGCTGCTTGTCAGATCTTATTTATTTATGCCATATACCGTAACGTGTACCGAAATATCTTATATTCAGCGTTTAATATAATATCGGCAGACAATTGGAAACGAACATAAAATAATAAGTGTACAAAAGAAAACTCTTGCTAGGTGTTGCTTAGGGTGACTTTTAAACAGTGTGTGCAAACTTGACTACTTTCTAAAAAAGTGAAATATGAATTGGAAATTTTTGGCCTTCCATACAAATCTATGATCAGCGGATGAACTTTGTATCGGCTATATAATTTTCCGTCATTTAGACTATATGCAATCAATATGAGGATCTCAAGGGCCTAAAATTATGCATAAATGCCTTAGAAATTTCTTAATGGTTTAATTTTTTGTTTTCAGCATTATTCCGTTTCTGATTTTGATGTTATAATTAAGTTTACTGACGCCTTACAATTTTTTTTAAGTGTTGCTCATATATTTTTCCTCGATACAATATTTTTCAAAATTTCAATAGTCCATAATTGCATTTAACTATACTTCCATATTATATTAGTATATTTTTGTGAGCTATGTGCACTTAGAATGGCAGATTTGCAGTCTCGTTATTTTGCAACAAACTGCATCCACCTCAAACATAATGCATACCAAATACCGCGTGTTGCGGAGCAATGCCAAAAATATCTCTTCTGTATAAATCGATTATAAGTAATTTTTATTTTGTAAAGTCTTCCGGTTGGGATGATTAAATGCAAAGAAAAAACGTGCTGCGGACGCTGGCTGTGACTCCTTCGGGCTTAAACCAGTTTTACTTTGCCAATTTTTCAAAACTCACTGTGAAAGTCGGTTATTGTTTTTATTGTTAAAATTATTGATTAATTTAATTCCTAGCAAAATCAATTGTAAATATTTATTTGCAAATCTTAAAAATTTACCTAATAAAAATATCCACTACAAAAGTACAAATATTATTAATCAATTTGGTAAAAATAATACAAATTTCTCTCGGCAACCGTTATGTTCAATATGATTGATTTTATAACATACTTACTTGTAGTACTTCAGCGATTGAAGCGGTTGCATCAACATCTTTTACGATATTAGCACATGTCAAACACAACCAAACGTCGCAAATTTTATTAGCACTCTGAGGGAAATTACCGTTTGTATCTAAGCCAAGTATGAGATTATTTCTATTAGGTAAAGTCATTTTTTTTCTAAATTCGGCTACAATTCAACAAGATCATCTCCAAATTAATGTTTCCGCGTAAATTGAAGTATATACTCATGTAAATTTGGCTGACAATTTATCAGGCAGGAACGATCAATATAAACCTTACAACGGCATCAAAGTGATTATATTAAACCAATGTTTTGCAATCGGCAAAAAATACTTAACATGATAGAATATTGTGCTATTGTATTCTGTTTTACAGTTTTATTTTGTTTAAATAAATAAATAAAAAATAGAATGATTAAAATAAATAATTTATCCGAGTTCATCTTTGCTTAAGTCAAATTATGTTTAAGGATTTTTTTAAACAAATGTCAGCGGGTTTTACTACCCCACCCCGCCTTGCCCAATATATGCAAAGTGAATTTTGTGTAATGGACATTAACATCACTATACGCGTGATATGATTTAGCAAAAGGCTCTGATGGCCTAGTGACTCCTGCCATCCGTGACCCCCACTGATGTGCTTGCGCAATTTTGTAACGTTGCTCCTTGGGGTAACTTGGTGTTAATAGTATATATATATCAATGAGTTATTTGTGATAGCTATATTTATTTTTGTTTTAAATATCGGAAAGATAATTCAAATAAAAGACTGGGTTATGTATCGTCTATGTCTAAGTAACGATGTGACTAGCTAGATAGAGACACATGATAGTTGGACCGATTTTGATGAAATTTGCTATGTATACTTATAAAGTTAAGGACCCGGGGTCAAATATACCTAGGCTTTTGGGCGCGACATAACCCAGATTCACGCGGGCGGAGCCGCGAGCAACAGCTAAGTATCAAGGATATTATAAATCTAAACCATAATTCGATTGCACAGATCATGGAAAACCCTATATGCAAATTTTATTTAAAAAATCTAGAAGGTTTCACTTCGAAAAAACCCTAGTCGTCTTAACCTATAATTCTTGCAGATTATATGTATCGAGATTTCCACGCGCAGCATAATGGCGGATTTCTATTGTAAACGTTTAATTAACCAGTCACAATTAACTGAACGTGACCCGTGATGATGACTATTAACTAGTATTTATATATAAAGGGGGTAAACTGTAAGAACATTATTTGCTCTCATTAGAAAGATACGTTATCAACCATAGCAAGGTAATTTACAGATTCTATAATATTAAAACATCAGTAACATGCAACTTGTACTTATATATACATTTTCTTTATTATGTTATATTTATTTGTTATGTTTGAACATAGCAATTAAATTACATTTTTATCTACCCTGTAAAAACTAGGCAGATCTAACATAACACTGTCATTACATATTTTCGTAAAATACAGAGATTCCTTTCACCAGTCGTTCTATAAGGACTTTGTTCATCTTAAAGGCGGCATGCATTAAGAAATACCTCTTTAAGGTACTTCATGTGTTGGTGCCATTGTGGTTGAACCAAGCGTGACGTGACAACCGCACCAGACACACGGTCGCGGCCGCTGCCCACCGATGGTTTCATGTTACGAAACGAGAATATAAACTAGTGAACCTACATAGCAAACACCGATATATAACAGGGTTCTTGAATTAACGTATATTACCCTATAACTCCTTATCATCATTGTTAAAAAATATTAAAAATCAATCAAAAAATATATTTTATTACGAAATACACATATGCAGTTAGCCTATGTTAATCGAGATAAAGAAAACTATCGTCACCCCAGACGCTTATATAACTCAAATCGTTAATTTACCTCTACTTTGGAATGGAGTATATGTACACATTTAGTTAACCCTAAAAACATAACTCTACTTTATTTGCAGTGACGTAAAACCAGTTCAGCACTAAGTAAAATATTTTGTATTCTGCCACTATCCATCTGTTCCTATAGAACCTTGGATACGTTGTGTAGGAGGCGAGGGCCGTATGCTAAACAGGAGAGCCTAAGGTTGTTGACCTGCGTTTCTCAGAATGTTCTTTGATTGGGAACTTCCAAGTCCTGGATCCTGTCGGTGCCGCCAATGAACTCGAAAATTTTAAACAATGACACATTAAGCGGCGTGATCGTTTTAGTGTTGTTATGAAACGAAGAATATTTGTCATTCTCACTGAGAAATTTGAAGTTTATGCGCATTTGTTTGATTTCTTATAAATCTTATTATGTCACTCACATCCATTTATCTTACTACCTTATGCACCTTATGTATCTGCATCCACACGTGGACCTCTTGAAATAAATTACTATACTATTAATTATATCTATTCCAATCTATCTATCCTATAATAGATTTGAATATTTTTTTAGAACCAATCAATTTATTTACTTATTTCAAAACAATCACACTAAATAACAATATTATTGTTACAGGTCGAAAAACCAGTGACAGAAGGGCTCTCACACAGAACGCGAGATCAGTGGGAGATCGATCGTTCATCGTTGAAGTTCGTGAGGAAACTCGGACATGGCCAATTCGGCGAGGTCTGGGAAGGCCAGTGGAACAACACCACTCCAGTGGCGATCAAAACTCTCAAATCTGGAACTATGGACCCGAAGGACTTCCTTGCTGAGGCGCAGATAATGAAAAAGCTGCGACACAACAAGCTGATCCAGCTGTATGCTGTTTGCACGCTCGAGGAACCTATCTACATCATAACTGAGCTGATGAAGAATGGCTCTCTGCTTGATTACTTGCAAGGTATTTTTTTTATCTAAGTAGTAGCTAACATATATTCTGTGCCAGTAGTCCGCTTTCTTTGCATACTCGGAATCGGATCGTATGTGGTTTTATGGTTATTGATAAGATTTTATATTCTATGTCTTTTAAATGTCAAAGGTTAGAAAGTATATAGAGACGAGATAGGTAAACACAAAGAATTTGATGTTGAATGATTCAGGACATGTAGAGTTTCGTAAGACTTGTGACAAAACTTTATGCAATGAAATCTTTTTCTGCCAGCTTTATGATAACTAGTTTATTTTAGACATTACCTGGCTTTTAGGTCCTAATGCTGTGTTGCACAATGTAGTGTGGCATAAAATATATCTTTATTACCAAACTATGATAACAGCACTCAAGCACTCACCTGATCTACGCGTATGCATAAATTAAGTATACATTATTTTACGAACTTTTGCATCACTAGCAAAAACAGGCGTGTTTTATTTTTAGTGTAATATTTGACGTAAAATTTACCTTATATACTAATAATAAGGCAAACAAAAAAAGGGGAAAACATTGCACACAATTATAAGACTACGCATCTTTAAACACAGAATATATTGTTTTTAAAATAACAGAATATTTGGTTCGGATTAATAAATTTGTAATTTCGTTAACCCTTTTGAATATCCTTTCCAGAATTGATAAATAATAACACAGGATAGGTATATCAAATCTGCTTTCATAATAGGGTATGAGTGAAAATTTTTGAAACGCTTGAATTTTTTTCTGTCGGTAGGAATAAGGTTCCTTGATACCAGAAATAAATCTCAGATTTTTAGAATCAGCCAATTATTTTAAATAAAATATTATATTTTAATGACGAATTAATGGCGTCGCTACGGCCTTTGCGGTCTCTTCCTTTGCTTCGTTCGGTAAAAAAAAACAAATGTCATTGTCATGTTGGTTTTGGTTGTCATAAATGACACTTAAGACAACCAAAACCAACATGAATGACACTAATGACATCCAAAACTAACATGACAATGACATTCATGACTACCAAAACCAACATGACAATGACATTTGTTTTTTTTTTTACCGAACGAAGCAAAGGAATAGACCGCAAAGGCCGTAGCGACGCCATTAAGTCGTCATTAAAATATAATATTTTATTTAAAATAATTGGCTGATTCTAAAATTCTGAGATTTATTTCTGGTATCAAGGAACCTTATTCCTACCGACAGAAAAAAATTCAAGCGTTTTAAAAATTTTCACTCATAGCCTATTAGCAAAAATAAATAAATTGCTTACTAAGAAAGCAGTTGTTGCAATAAAATATCAATGGACCTCACTATTAAGACTATGCATCCTACAAGAATATTAACATGAATATTGATGATAAATTGAGTAGTTATATTGTTTTTATGCCTTTAAGATTGCGGAGATCAATGGATTCCTGCCTAAATGCTTTATTGTGATGATGACGTAGGTTTCAGATGTCATTGTTTTTTTTTGCTTCTGACAATAGTGTATTCAACCACTAACGATCCAAAAATACTTTGAGTCTTTAGAAAAATACAAATTTGTGAGGTTCAATTTATGAGTCATTGGAAAAACTCACCGATATTATCTTATAAGAAAGAAGTCTATTCCGGCTCATATTTTTTTAGTAAATTAGTAATTATTTTCCTTACCTCTAAATAATATTTGGCCGGTCCAATATGTCTTATCCTCTATTATCTGCCATGGTTACATACACTCCTGACACCCTCGTCCTCTAGTCTAATAGTACTCTAACTAGGTAGATGACTAATTATAAAAAAATATGTGTCCTTTTACAGGCAAGGGTCGAGGCCTGAAACTGCAGCAGCTGATCGACATGGCCGCGCAGATAGCCAGCGGGATGGCGTATCTCGAGTCCCAGAACTACATTCACCGTGATCTCGCCGCCAGAAACGTACTGGTGGCGGAGTCCAATATTGTCAAAATTGCAGACTTCGGGCTCGCTAGGCTTATAAAGGTATGTTTGAATGTAATCTCTTTTTCATCTTAGCATTTTTCTGGTTGCGTCCTCAATTGGTCGCCTCGGAGCCCAAGGTCAGCTTATCTGCTTTTCTTCTCGATTTCGCAAGGTCTGTGTCATGTCTGAATGTAATAATGAAGTTTTAATGCCAAGTTTCATATAGTTGCAAAGTATATTTTTAGTGGTAGGTGCGATAAATTTTCACAGTAACTAACATTGATTGTTAAGACTATTTACTTTCACCGAGTGAAAAACTAGTTGTAGTATACACTTACATTATGTAACATTTGACATAATTAGCTGAAATTTTCGGAGCGGCAAAAAAGACATACGCATTTTAAGTAATTTATTTTATGTAAATCGCACTGTCCCGATTGACTAGGTAATGGAAAAATGTGGTAATGTAATAACAAAAGAGAAATTTGCAAATGAATGCATTAGCCCTGTTTCAGAGATGGCCGGAATGTCCACACATTAATTATTTTACTGCCGCATTACCATAACTTATTTACCGATTATAAGATGTTATCACTAACATTGATAGCAAAATCGTGAGTCGCCACTTATAGTAAAATCTAGATTGCAAATATATTTTTTTAAATATTCAATACTGGAAAGTTCTTTCTTAAAATCCTGTATAATTAAACAATATTCACAATGCCATCCACCATAAAAAATAAATAAATATCTGGTTTTGTTTCAAATTGAAATAAAAAATTCCAATGGTTTATTATTAACAAGTTGAAGAAATATTGTAACACTTCGTTCACCGAGATAGCAACACTCAAAACATGCAAAACTAAATACAATAGCGTCATGGTATTGGTAAAAAAATCCTTATTTCGTAAAAAAGAATACTACAACAGATTGGTATGTTTCACTCGGGTAAATAACCAAAAAGAAAGAAACACTATACCTTATTGTTGCCGATTTATGGAAATATACGCGAGAAAGTTAACCACAACATAAAGAGTTACTATTGAAATTCAGCGGTAACACATTGTGTAAAATATATATGGGTCGTAACTTCTAAATAGTTTTATTTATACCAAAATTGAATAATATTTTATCATAACATTTTAGTATAAATTTAGTTTAGAATTGTATCGGTATTCTGTCTGAAATAAACGTTTATTTATACATTTAAAATAGTGTATTCTATTAATGAAAAAGAGCTATTATCACGCATGCGACTTTGAATTTGTTATTTTTATCTTCCTTTGCTAGTTAGCAACGATCTTTTAATAAAACTCACAATATGTTTGTTGCCTAGCATAGAGAAATTACAAAAATATGAATAATATGATAGAGGCCCATTTATTGTCCCTTTCACGGACAAATACGTTAAACACCAATAAATACCAAAGAAAATATACACTACCAAGACACCAATCCAATTACTTAGTATTTCACGGAGATAACCAACATACTAATATTGTTTGATAAGTAAAATGTGTAAGTTGAATACCACCTCTCTTTTTTCGAAATCTTATCGAATTCAATTCGAAATGTTTTTCGAAAATATTTATTCACTTCGTTTTAAAGTTTTACTTGTTGTTTCGAAATAATAATATACATGCGAGCTTTGTCGATATAGTCGATACAAGAATGAGATTCATTGTTAATAAATAAAATAATAATACGATGCTAGCCTAATACTACTCGTATTTCTAGTGGGTCGAGTTGAAGTCATCTTCGCAAAAATACAAGATTAATGGCCTTTTTTAATTTAAGTATTAAATTCAAATGTGAATAAATTGCATTGTAATAATTTAGCCATAAAATATTTCGACACGACTAGCCTTAACTTAATAAATCTTGTGATGTGACGTACGTATGTATACGAGTTTACTGTTGATGCATAAAAAGTCACAGTAAGAAAATCTTGCATTAAATCTTGTGATATAGTTATGACCACGAAGGATATACAGAGTGTAGTGTACTTGTGTAGTGATATCTAATTAATCTGTAGTATGACGTACATATTATCATACTTTTCATTGAGTTATGGATTGTCGACAATTTTTATACGTAAGGAGAGATGCTAAATAACAAATAAAATCATAAATAAAATCATAAGTAAATAGTAGTTATGTTCGTTTCTAAGATTTTTCATTTACTTATTAATGCATAAAGTGGCAATTTAAAAAAATAAGTGGAGCTACAATATGTCACAACACAATCTACTAGTAAATCTCGTGATTAATTATTCAAACAGTCATGACGTTAGTATGATTTGCCATTTATCTATATAAAATGTGGATTAATGGCAGTGTAAATACATTAGTGGCGCCATAAAATGTCACAACACAATCTATTATTTCATTGTTGTAGTTTTATAACTTTTTACGTAATACCCAACCTACTCAGCCATTTGTATAAAAAAAATGGGTGAATTGACTTGTATAGATACGTTTAATTTCGTTGATCGTTTACATATATGGTCATTATCTATAATGCTGGCATTACGCAACTGTCGATTGGCCTATAACGACGGTAAATCATATTAATATTGTTTTATGATTGCAATACGTTTTGCATATGGTTATATAAAGATTCACATGTGCAATGCACATGGGAAGACACAGGTATTGTAATATTCCGGTCCAGTCATGAATGGCTCATTATAATAAATTAGTACGCGTATTATTTTGCATACATTTTATTACATTGGATATCGTGATTAACAGATTAAAAATATTCCTGTTTGTTCAGCCTGTACTTAAGTAACATGCGTTTCAGCTTGGAAATATTCAATTTGAGTAACAAAATTTACTAAAGTATTCGACCCAGGTATGTCAACACCGTAGGGGAAAGTTTTGTATGTTTTATATCAATAAACATATTTATTTTACATTTCATAGATTCATCATCATTCAAAAACTGATGGATTAAGATTGTAAAAAATAAATCGGCCAAGTGCGAGTCGAACTCGCTCCCTAAGGGCTCCGTGCCACCAATAATACTTAAACTTAACAGATCATTTTAAGATTTTTGATTTTCTTCAATTAGTTTGTAAAAAATAATTTTCTTTATTTTCCTTTTTTGTAAATTTACAGTTTACAACTGTTGTTAATAAACTTACAGTTTATTAACAACAAATTTACAGTTTTTAGATGTATTCCATTACATTACACAAAATTACTTTTTGATATTGCTTTTTACCAAATTTAATGATTCTAGTTCAAGGAAAGTGGCCCCATAGGTTTTTATTCCTATCTGAAATAGCCAAATTCTCGAAATTTGCAACAATTACGGTCATATCTTTGACGTTGGGCTTTGGCGTATAATTTTCATTATTTAACATCCGAAAGAGACCGTGAGCCTGAGTATATCATGGTATATATTATGAATTTTAACTGGATAAGTTCATTCGTTCCTCTGAAAAAAAAGTATTTGCCGAAACACCAAATTCCTGTTCTTTTATTATAAAATAAAGTTATAAAATAAATAATCATATATTTTAATTGAAGTTAATTTGTTTACTAGGAGGACGAATATGAGGCGCGCGTGGGCGCTCGCTTCCCTATCAAGTGGACCGCGCCCGAAGCCGCCAACTACAGCAAATTCTCCATCAAGTCCGACGTGTGGTCCTTCGGCATTTTACTCACTGAGCTCGTCACTTACGGCCGAATACCGTATCCAGGTTAGTGACTTCGAGATACGATTTGTTTACTAATTACTTGGGCATCGACGCAAGCATTCTTACATCACAACCGTTTCATTGTGACTTTATAGTTAGTCTAAGTCAAATTTGGAGTAGGCATAAGTAATTTCTGTATTGTGTAGTTTTGTGTTTATTTAGGTACATACTTTATTTTCTTTTTGAATTTTTAATGATCATGAATGAAGATGAAGGAATGATTGACGAAACTTGCTATTATAGATAAATAATACAAATTTGAGATTTTCACAATCAATAAATGTCTGCGTGTATTACCCCCGCAATAAATAAATGTTTGCGAATGTTACCTCCCGAATCAATGAAACGTTCGCATATGTATGAACAGGCATGACGAACGCGGAGGTCCTGCACCAAGTGGAGCACGGCTACCGCATGCCGTGCCCTCAGAACTGCCCCGCGCCGCTGTACGAGATCATGCTGGAGTGCTGGCACAAGGACCCGCTGAAGCGGCCCACGTTCGAGACGCTGCAGTGGAAGCTGGAGGACTTCTTCACAATGGACAACTCCGAGTACAAGGAGGCGTCCGCCTACTGAGCCCGGCCCTCCCTGCCGCCCCACCGACACGTGCACTCGCATCATGTAACATATTGATCTATTATTTTTTTTAATTGGCCTGGGCCTTGGATTTTTTATATGTCGTTGTGAATATCCTTGTATTATGGGATATTCACAACGACATATAAAAAATCCAAGTCTCAAATTTACTGTATAATATGTGTTATTTGTCCCTATATATTTCTGTTATTATTTATTTATATGGTAATAATTATTCATACTCGTACATTGTCGTGTAGATTACAAGATGAATTGGCTTTGTACACAGCGTATACTATACCCTGATGTCGAATAACACAAGTATAAAATTAAAAGTTATGATGAAGTCGAAAGAAATGTGTGATATTCTCATTAACCCTTAATTTTGTGTTCAATAGCAAAGATAAAAAGTTATTTCTATTTTGCTGAGATCATCCAAAAGGAAAACATCAAAATTGACGATAAATAAACCACATAATTACAATTTACACTAAAGAATGTTATTTGTGGCTGATATTTATGTTTGTTCATTCACCATTTAATTCTAATGACACATAGAAAATAGTGTTACCATATTATTCACCATTATTATGCACAAAAACTTCTCAAAAATTAAATTGATTTTACAGAGTTAGGTATCCTATCCTATACTATGCAGAAAATATCGACAAAACACCAAACTCGGCAAATTAATTGCAACATCCCCATCATCATGATTTTACAAAGGCTCCCGTCAAAAACGAACACGTTTATTCAATTCCAGACGCCAGGGCTGTACCACATGCCGCCGGAGCTGCAGCTGCTGCACAGCAGCGCGTCCCTGCAGCACCTGCAGCTGCACGCGCTCGGCCACGCCGGTCACGCCGGTCACGCCGGCCTGCCGCCGCTGCAGATGGCGCCGCTGTCGCGCGCGCCGCCGCCACGCCCGGCCTGCGCGCACCACGCCCAGCGACACGTGCCGCTCGTCACTCACCGCGCCAACTGAGCTACTACTACTACTACTACAGGACCAACGCGCCACTCGCAGACCACACTCCTCATTGGACAGCGGTAAGGGCCGGTTTTTCAATGTCTCTCCCAGTCTTTCGTTTTTTTTTGTTAGTGGCCAGCATTAATAATTGAAGATGTAGGGTCGCGTGAATGTAACAATTCATATAGATATTCGTACTTTGTTTTCTTTATGGCAACTTTGATGTGATGACTATATTTTTTCAATTTGAAGGTCCTTCAGGTTAGTTTTGGAGACCGACTAAGCATCATTTAAAGTGCGTATTTTCAAAAGTAAATTTTTAATATACCTTCATTAAGAGGACCAAAAAATATTTAAGTTAATGTGAGCATTTTAGCATTATTTGACATGTGACAAATTTACTGCCCATTTACCTTTTCTGCACTAAGAAATGAAAGGAATTAAAAAAATATATTTTGTTAATGTTTAATATTAAAAGATTCACCGCTTAATGGTTTTTCTAAGTAAAATCATTATGATACTATTGAAAAAACGGTCCTTATTTAATGTCGTATTATGTGCTGCTGTTAAAATCTTGTTGTTGGAAGCTTTGTAAAACGTAATTATGTCTTTCGAAAGTGTACTGTTTGCAATCGAAAGACCTAGTTTCGTTTCGGCTGCTGCCCTTACTCCTTTCAAAGTGTGTCGTTAACCAACCTATTTCAACATTCCCAGTAAATCCTAGCAGCGATGTTTCTTCATAGATTGTTAAACTTAGCACAAAACTGATTGTTTATGAAGTAATAACTTGATATATTCATATAAATGACTCGAGATGAAAATGAATAGAGGGCCAATATGTTATGCCTCTCATGTCGTATTCATACGCGGCAGGTCGCAAACTCGGCATATTTTAAAATGAAACACTAAACATTGTTTAGACTTCTCGGCGTACTTTACATACACGAGATGTATGCGCCCGAGTTTACGATTCTGCGCCGAACATGTAGACGTAATTTTATTACACTTTGATCGGTAATAAGTTTAGTTAGACTGTCTACGATTTTTCTAATTATATTTAGCATACCATAGGTTAACTTTACAGTTCTACAAGTGTTGAATAAGCCTCTTAGATGATTGTTGTTATAATCGAGAATGACGTGGTCAGATGAAGCCGCTTCTGAAGTTACACCGCTTCATCGTTGATATTTTGTATGCAATAAACTGGACATATCATTGTTAGCTTTGATACGCGTTTGTATATTTCATGCGCCCTTATATTTTTGCTGCATTTAAGTCGTACCTACGAATATTTACAGCGATTTTGATTTGAAGAAAGTAATAAATTTACTCGGCTTACGAAAAAGGTATTCGGAGTTGACATTAGAGGCTGTTCCTTAACTAAAAGACATTGGTTTCGAATGACATCACATTGGAGTGCAAGTGGCGCTGTGGTGTAGCAGTGGCTTAGGTCGGCGTCGGTTCGCGAGCGCGAGTTGCAAGCGAAGCGCAAACGTGTGCGTGTAAGGAGGAAATTTAGGTTCGGCAGGGAATATGTCGTGCAATACGCACGACTTGCAAGGATTTAATTTAAAAGAGGCGATATAATTATTAGGTATTTCACCTTCGTATACCATAAAAGTAGATATTGATTGGTGATAGATGCCAAATAATCCTAATAAAGAACTGAGTTTTATATACATATTAACTGTTCTGAGGGTAGTTAGACGTTAGATTTTTATTTATGTAATTTAAAACAAGGTTAGCCTTTCTTAAATGTATATGAAAGGCGAGTCATATTATTTATTTAGTAATTGTATTATTTAACTTTTTAACTCGCGTATTGAATTTCTTATTGATTAGATGTTTTCCTGCTCAACAATGAACCCTCATATTGAATTGTATAATATGCGAATTCAAATCTGATATTTTATTTGTGCCAAGACTTTTAGTTTAAGTGGAGTATAGCGTTGCCACGATATAAATCCTATAATAATACCCTACCATATATACTCTTACTTACTATATAGTAAGACATAATTGGCCTAAGTAAATAAGTATTTTTGAATGTGTAGGTTTTGTATTCTAACATCATAGAGTTAACTTAGTATTTAATATTGTCAGTAAATTATTTATGACAAAAACAAATAATATTCAATTAGTTTACTGCACATATCGAAAATGTTATTGAAAGACATGTGCAATATTATTTCAATCCCGGTGCTTATAAATAAAAATTATATTTGACTCATTTTGTCATCCTCAGAACATTTAACATAGTCGTCGATGTAAGCTTTTGATTATAATAAATACAACTACATTTAAAATTACGATTTGCAGTTGTTTAATGTCTTGTAAATCACTTGTTTCATCACCTGTATATAGAACTGATTGTAGCATTGATTATTATGGATGATGTTAGAATGTTGGTATTGATGATTGATTACCAATACGTTACACTGACTCAAATTTCACTGATTCTTATCATTCCAATTGGATGATTGCAATAAGTATATTGAAAGATTGTGACAATTAGGTTTTAGTACAATGGGGGCAAAACAAAATCGCACAAATACTTATAAACCTATTCATAAGGTGCCTAAATATTTGCATTTTTACGTCACAAAATAAAATTTAGTCGTGGAGTAGTTTGCAAAGTATGCCGATTGATGGTAAATTTGACAATCTTATCTCGGACAAATTCTCAATGCACTGTGGATAGAGCACGAATTATGTTTAAAATGTATCTCGGTTTAGGCAATTTTTTTACTCGATTATCCCGGAAATTGGAAATGTATGTTAGAAGGATTTATATACGCTGTATTGACCTTCCTCAATAATATTACAATTTATTTTAACTCTACACGTACTGTATTATTTTTATAATTTATTGCATAAATCTATTTTAAGTTTTAGCTGTATAAAATATGCTTTACTTTAGGCCTTATGATTTTTTTTTACTTAGTATGCTGTTTATCTTTTATGGCAATATTATTCCTTATCTTATAATTAGTTAGCCAATTTATAAGTGCTTCTCTTATTCATCACAATAATATGGGAAAATGATAAGACGCGTAGATTAATATGTGAATGATGAGTGTTTAGGTATAACTAGAATTTATTTAGTGATTGTTGCTGTGTTACTCGCCATTTATGTGGATTACAGTGCTGTACAGCTGTAGTAGGTATGCTTTGGCGACCGGGAAATGAATTCAGAAATCAAGCTCGACTGATGTTAGTTGATACTTTTGCGACGTGGAGTTAGGTGTTACCTCCGAGTATCAATAATCTATTTTTAGTTTCTCTTTCAACCGATTCTGCACTGACATGCACACATCCCAGTGACCAATCTGTAAGGAATTGATGATGTCCTTTTGACACTTCAATGCTTCTGTTGGTCACAATATGTGAATGACAGTACAATATCGGCTATACATATAATTATATCTTCAATTTATTATATATTTCACTTATTTGTAAAGATTTTTTTAACACAAATAAATATAAATGTGAAATACACATTGTTTCATTCCACACACCCTATTCCAAAATTATACCAAGAAGTGATAAAATAAATACGATGGTAATCAATTTAGTCGACTATATTTTTCAGCTTTTCATATACATATTTTAATCTTCTTTTAGTGTCAGCATCACTGATATTTTCTTTGATTTTATATAGTAAGATAGTATCGTTTTCAAGCCTACATACAATATCATTTACTTCATTTGTATATTTCATTTTTTTACTGGTAGGTTCAGTATCGCTATTATTATCAAAAATGTCTTCTATGTCAGCAAAATTAAAGTTCTCACTTGATTTTCTCTTTTCCAATTGAACAAAATTGGCACTATTATAATCTATATTTCTTTTAAAACTTATCAATTCCGACTCATTTTCTAGGCATTTGTGACTATAATTATTCTCCATTATCATTTTCAAATGCATCATTAAATTTCTTTTATTAAAATTTTTCAGTTTACTTATTTCCAAAAAACGATTCCAACTTTCTCTAAATAATTTGTCTTGGTTCACGATTAGAGATATAATTCTCTCCATTTTTAAATCACGCATGTACTTGTTTAACTTACTAAATAATTTGCCTTGGACTGAAACGTCTGACTGGAATATTGTAAGTAATGCTTCCGAGACTAACGACTCCACTGTAGTTTTATTGTCAGGTTTATATAATGTCGCGTACCTACATATTGGCTCTATTAGGTACATCTTCAGTTCCGTATTACCGTTTTGTGCAAGAGTCGATATCACATGCAGTATCTGAAATTTTAGGAAACTTGATAATGGATGTGTATTACTGAATTTGCCGATCTGGCGTACAGTTTAATATCTGAATGTGCTTTGACTTGACCCAAAGATAGAGTATATGTCTGGAATAGGGCATTATAACAAGAAGTGGTCAAAAACAAAACTAGTCATATCCAGAAGAGGACGTCACAAAAAGTTGTCACAGACCGCTTTTACAACATGGTTTAAAATATTACGATAACAGTTTAAAATATGACGAGGAATTAAAGTACTAATAAGAATAATTACCTTTATCAAATTCATAGGGTTTGCAAACAAAGAATTCTTCATAGAATTTGTTAGTTCAGTGATTGCTTGGACGTATTCCACAAACCAGATAGTACTCTTATCAGAGTCTACTTTCGCAATACTGTTGTTGTTCTTAAGGCAAGCTCTCATCCACGCTTTCATTAATTGTTCATCCATTTTATCCGCAGTAATTGAAAATGTTGCGAGCAAATTTATTATTGTAATCTGTAATTTAATAAAGTTTGTAATTTAATGTTCATTATGTGTAGGTTTTGCGTCATATATTTATGAGCGGTCGACGGTCGTCTACATACATACATACATACATTGTTTATGACATATGTCCTTATATAGTAAACATTGTGGGGATTTCGACTGAGTTGTTCAGTTTATGGGCTCATCTTTTGATGTCCCAATTGCTCAGACTCCTCTAGAGTTGAGGATCTAGGAGCGGCCAACGACGGAGCAATCAATACCATTTCGACTCGACCAGGAGAAGTAAACATTTATTTATGTAGTGTACACATGGAATGCAAACAAATGAAAGGGTCGTTTACAATAAAATTAGTAATAAGGTGCTACTTATTTCAAGAGAAATCTCTTCCAGTTGACCCGTGACATTATTAGGCACCAGCAGGAAACGGCACTAGGTAGTGTCCTTGCCAAAAAAATGGTAGGTAATTTTTTTTCTGCAAATAATACTTACCAAGCTTCGTATTTCTAAATTGTCTATATGAAAACTACAGAACTTGTCAATTGCCATTTTACTTTTTTCAATAACCTCTTCCTTGAGCTTACTCTTTATGTCCCAAGGAGCATTATTCATTTTCAAAGCAATGCACAAGTTAATATTAGCATCATCATAAAGGCTAAACTGCCCGAGCACTCTTGTCTTGTTGTCCTTGTCTAACAGCTCAAAAAGTCTGGTGATCGTCGCGCTTAGTTGTATTTGTTGTGGAGAGTTTTCAAATAAAGGATGTTTCTCAAGTTTCTCATATATTTTACATAGAGAAATTACTTGGGAGAATAATAAATGTTGACTGCTCATTCTGCAAACAAAAAATCTGGCATATAAAATCTCATGTGATGAAAATTTTAAATCAAAGATATTTTTGGACGAGAACATAGTAAGTAGTTTTCGTGGTGTCCTTCAAGGTTTGATTTATTTGCGTATCAAACATTATCAAAATCGGTTCTGAGGTTTAAGCATATAATAAAAAGTAATGCTTTGGCATTAATACATTTTATTATTTAAAGTATGAAAAAGCGCGTATAATACCAATAAAACATGTTTTGATTTGAAAGTTAACATAGGGAAAGCTTAAACTTTCCCTGGCCTGTTAAATTAGGTAAGTAATTTAAAAGACACACCTAGCAACTAAAACCCAGAGATTTGATGCAAACAATGCATTCCAACAATCAGAGCTAAGTAGACCTTCACACATGAACTGCTCCAACACCCACAGTTCATCAGACTTTAGTGTGAGCGAGACAGCTGCCGTGTGAGTGAGAAGGTATTCGTATAAACCGTATGTAGATTCACTGTTGATCGATTCGCCGTCGAATTTCAGAGGCATGCTGAACCAAGTGTGGCCTGGAATTAAGAAAAAAAAAACAAACATTATTTGAGGTTTTCCTAGCTCAACTATAATGAAAATGGTAGTTTGATGAATACAAAAGAAAATATATATATATTTAGTACATTTTCAATTATAAAACATGAAATTATGAAAAATAATAAAATTGCTTACAGTGAGGCACACAATCAAAGACACAATTAATGAGTTTGTGTGACGAAACTTTCAAATTATCTTCATCTTGTAATACAAGTTTAATTACATTTATTATAAGAATGATAAATCCGAGTAATTTGTCGTCTTTCCTAAGACTGGTCACATTATATTGAAATAAAACCTGAAACAAAATGTATAAAATTGAAATATGGTAATCATACAAGCACATACAGTACAAAGCTTTATATGATTGTGCTGACATACAATGGAGGCTCACGTAAGGAACAAAAAGAGAGAAAATTTCTTTCATTTTCGCGCTTTATATGAGTATGCTTTAATGCACTTTCCATACTAATATTATATTATATAGGTGTAACCTATTTAGTAGGAAACTAATCTAAAATTAGAAAAACACCAAATTGAAATACACTATTTATTATTTTCTAAGTAATAAAACTAAACTAGACTAAAAGTCCGTAATATTGTTTATGCCTATGAGGGCGTGGGTTCGGTCACACACACAAACCGAAATATACCACCAAACGAAATACCACTATCCTGGCAGTAATCCGGATTCGACGGCGTCGTTGCTTCTAGTAGTAGGTAGGACATCGATGGGAGGGTAGACGGAGATAGGTTCGTTTAGCAACGAAACCCGTAGTTCATTAGCGGTCGACTGGTACGGTAATAGAAGTCCCTGGAATGCAGAATTCCTGACATTTTAAAAGTGTCCGATTTTATAGTTTCACTGTGTCATTCTAAGCCTACAGTTGGATGTGGCCATGTACCGATGATGAAAGTGGCATTTCTAATTAGCATGAAATAGTGATCAATGATGAGGCATAAAAGCTTTTATGATTTATATTTTCTAATAAAAGTAGATCAGTCAGATAAAGCACTTTTCACACAATCAATATATATTATAATACTTTGGTTTCTTATTACAATTATCATGTGATTTTCAATGAGTTTCTATAGCAAATAAGCAAAATGAGATGAATAATTGCTTTGTCATCCGATGAAGGTCATGCAATGTCACTCACTAACATAATGGAATAAGCACCGTGCATAAGCGGTACTTTGCAATGGAAGGTGTACTAATTTTATGGCAATACATAAGGACTGCATTGACACTTCATCAGTTGATCAAATGATTATACCTTAATTAACACTCACACTAGAATTGCTATACTACAAGCACTATGTACTTATTAGTAGTTGCTACAACAATAATATAAGCTCTCTGTAACTATGCAACACTTACCCAATATCCTGGGGACTGACACTTAAATTAAAACTTAACAGCCTTACAGCAATATTATAATAAGGTAGTAATAGGTAGTAATTAAGTTAGGCTAGTCTTAGGCTCTGAAGCGTAAGCTGAAGATGCAGCTAGGAAAACGGTCGAATGATTAGTTAGGAAATAGATCAATATGCTGTGTTCGCCGATTAATTTCGAGTTGCTCAGTAAATAGAGGAACGTACACTCGGTATTAAGGCAAGTCACGATTGACGGGCGCGATGCACCGCGTATCCTACCAAAGACGAGCGGCGCGCGGCGCGGGCGGCTAACCGGTTTCTCGCATGCAGTACCTGTGATATCGTTCAGAAACATTTTACGCTCTTCGTTTGTATGCAGATTATTATTTCTGACTCGTTTTATTTAAGCGTATTTTTAGAATTTAATTATTTTTAGAATGTAATTAGTTTGTTGTAATTTGTTTGTATTTAATATTTTTTTTATATTTTATTTTGTATTTAGATATAAGTTTAGTTACGTTACATAGGCATAGGGATACCATGAACCATTAGGATGGACATAAGCTTCTTATGGTCGCGATATCCGTCATTCAGCGGGTGAAGCCGCGGGCGGAAGATACGAGAAAAAACGTGAAGTAATCGGGAAAGCGCTAAGAAGAGAAAATTGTACTTATGTGACAAGAAAAAAATTAGCCTTATCGCAAATGCAATCTCTTTCAGACTATGTTTAGTAAGTGAGAAATCCTAACTTAAGTTATTGGATCGACAAATGAGACATGAAATGACTTATATTTTTGAGCTAACAATCCTATGTAATTACTAAAGCAAGTGCAGTGTATGTAAGAATTCTGTTGGAGAGGTAAATTGCTTAAAAATATAATGGCAAAATCATTGAGAAAACTGTCCATCTTACATTGATAAATGACTCATGATGCAAAAGTTCATTTAGAAGAACATCTGTAGGGTTCAACATGTTTGCTTTTATTAGATTTATAAACTGCGGTGATCTCCCATTCAGCTCCAGATATCCTTCATTATTTCTGCAAAAGAAAAATGACGGATACATTTATTTCACAATGAATTGAATTTGGTTTCCATGTTATAAAGCTTTTTTTCCTTAAATAATAAAATTTTATTCTTTTGTTTTTTCTTTTTGGGCAATTAGATTTTTTAAAGGCATCAGACATTTAATTTACTATTGATAATACTTACATGTAAATATTGATTAATGTTTCAACAATATCATCATGTGTCTTTGAGGAATTCCTAAAAGTATTTGTGACCTTCAATAGTATTTTTATAACAAAACTGGTTACTTTAAGTGACCGTATCACAACTTTTTCATCTAGACCATCCTGTAACAAAATCAGAATTTGTTTAAATTAACCATTATCATTACAATTTTAAAACGAATTGGACTACCTATATATAAAATCTCAAGACTCCGGTCCATCTGTTATATGAGATCGAACATGGGACTTCCGGAGTGATAGCCTGGCATGGTTACCACTATTAGGCCACAGAGGTTGTCATACATCGACTGTACATTAGCTAAAACTATTTTGTAGCTGCTTTGCAAAATTTTCTTACCTCCAAGGCATTTAAAATGTTGTTATTGATCATACTACACAGGATTTGGATGCATTTGCTGTATATATCCTTATCAATTAAATATTCAGCATATTTTTCACAAATCATAGTGTAAGCTTTCCATTGTTCTGCCAAAGTCTTCACATCCAAACCTTGGACAATTTCGCCTATCTGCAGATTGATCTGTAAAGCTATATTAGAATAGTAAACACAGTTAACAAAACCTGCAACTAAATTTGATTATATAGAGAAAACAAATTTGTATGTTATACTTACTAATATTATACGCAATGGGTGGAAAAGCAAAATATTACCATTAAGAAGAATGTCTTGCTCTTCATCCTTTGTCAAATCAAATAGGAAATGCTTCTCCAGGATCATCAAGTATGTGATCTGCAGCTCATGACATGTTCGGAAAAGATCCTTTAATTGTTTTCCAACTTTCAATAGATGTCCCCCATAGATTTGCTCACTATAATATATAAAAATATAATTATTGTGTAATAGTACCAACCCAAGTTGCTTTTGGTTAGTCATTTTCATCATATTTTCATTAGTGGCATTATACTTTAGTAAGTTTCCTCTGTGGGTTTGCAATATATCCTCTTATTCTCAGGTCATAAACATCTAAGCGTTATTCCAGTTATATCGCATGGCCAAAGCCCAGGAATCAGGTTCTTCTGACCTCAAGGCTGCTAAAATATGATGTTCTAGTTATTCCTCCGTCATAAGTAGGAACTTAAGACATTTGTAAAAATTGAGATCATATTTCTCACAGGCTGCCTGACATCAACTTTCATTTTCCCTCTCCAAAGGCTATGACCACAACCTTTTTTATTGGGACTTTAAGGACTGGATCTGTGTTTGTACTAAAGGATAAAAACTTTAGTAGTAGTAACTGAAAGGAATGTATACATTTCTGAGACGCTTACCTGTCCTTACAATGTTTAAAAACCATTACTAATATATGTCCTGTAGTTGTTGGAAAAGATGTCATGGTGCAACAAGACATTGTCACTGAATCAACTACATTTTTGATGAAATTAGACATAAGACGCAGAAGACAGACTGTATCTTCAATGTACTCTATTAGTCTTATTGTGTCTAAATTGCTTTCACCTAATAATTCCACTGCTGATACAAGACACTGCAAAAAAAAAAATTTCATGAGATTACTAGCATTAATAAGATCATAGTGTACAGCAAAAAATAAATCGGTGTGTATCTAGCTTTTTTTAAACAAAATAATTGCCCAAATTTTTAAATTAAAAATGATTTTAAGAAGTTGTGGTGAAATTATTTCTTTATTTTGAATTTGAATCATTTCAGCCTCAGGCATTCCACTGCAGAGCCTGTTTGGATTTATAGAATTACTGGTTCAAGAGCCCTACATCCAGCGCCTGTGGCCTTCTTTAAATCATCTAAGCATCTGGTTGTTAGGTTTTAACACTATGCTTGCCAGTGTAGTCTTGGTGTTAGGTTTTTTTATATAAATCTTTGAAATTAAATCTTACCTGAGACACACACATACTACAGTCTTCTAAAACTTTAGTAAAAAAACTGCAAAAGTTGGATTTGTTTAATTTTTGCTGAATGTCACTGCATAGTGCTGTTTTAGTATTGTTATATAGTTCATACAACATTGTATCCATTTAACAGCTTCGTTTGTGGGCTGGCTTGTAGTTGATAAAAGCATAGAATCACTTCATTTATTAAAATGTTTCTTTATTTATTTAACGACACACGACAACCTAAAAATAATGTACAATTTTTGGTAAGTAGATATAATTTGAGTTTTGTTATCATTTGCGACTTTTTAAAACAGGATAATAGGTACATACATTGTATCTATGAAACTTACAATACAAATAACACGGAAATACACAGAAAATCATTTATTTATGTTATGTATGTAGTTAACATGTAGGTAATTATAGTTCAATTTCTTTGAATTTGGTTTGATTCATTGATAATAAAAACAAATAAGTAAAAAAAAATACACAGAATACAGAGACAGTCGCCAAGTCTCCCGCCAAAATAAAAACCACAAAAAAATTACAAAAAAAATATATTTTTTTTAATACTTTTTACGGCCATGGAAAGTAGTTCCTTAAGAACTTTCTCTTAGATCATATTATACCTATAGATGCTACAGATTTATCACACACAGCACAGGGATTTATCCATAACGTTGCCGCACGCGTGAGACAGAAAATTAAACCTAATTAGGTGAATATTTCCCACAGGCGCCGTGCCGCCGGTGGCGGTGGCCTACTATCATCTCTTAAAACCATGCAAGATCCAGTGAGTAAGGGGGATGTCGCATTACATCTTGTATCGTGCTGCCTCGCTTACTCACTGGAACTTGCATGGTTTTAAGAGACGGTAGTATTTCCCCAGGTGGCCTACTATTATCTTTACGCACGCTTATTCACGAACACTGTGAATAATAATCGACCAATATTATGCACAAATACTCGAAAAACATCTAAATTTTGGAAATTAAACTAGAGATGGGACGACGTTTTTGCCCAGTGGTCAAAAACTAGGGCCGAAAGGTCGGAAAATAATTTAAACCCGATGTTCACCCGATAAACGTCCGTTCGCTGGGCGAAAACAAAAATACTTAGGCGCACCCTAGGCGCTCATGCGTGCATGATGGAAAACCATCAAAGGGATGGTACTCGAAAACTGAATTGAATCGATTGATTTCCAAAACAAATCATTTTAATTTTTTTATTTATATCAAGAATTCTGCGATGATTTGTTTGGAAATCAATTGATTTAATAAGGAAGTATCCAATATTTTATTTTTAATTTTATCAGATAGTACTAAATACACAAAATAGCCCACAATATTTTTTCCAATTATCTTAAAAAATGACTGAGTTATGATATTTTTCCCGCCCGCTTTAAAATCTGTCGGCGCGCGACCGGCTAACAACCTCATGACGTCACAAGTCTGGCGCCTCGCTGCTCGTTCACTCGAGTCACCTTAGGCGGCTACATTTTTTTGGTTATATCAAGACGAAACGGACAGTTATAATTGTAAAATCACTATGGAAACCGTGCAATCTGATTCAAAAGTGCTTTATAAATATTGTATCGTGCCCAAGTGTACAAATACAACTGTAACTGCACCCGATAAACATTATTTTACGGTGCCTAAAGATAAAAAAATAAGGGCTAAGTGGTGTAAAGTAATGAAAAGAAAGGAATCTCTTTCAGAAAAATCTGTACGATATTGCTGCGAAGACCATTTCAATGTAAGTACATATAGGGTCATTACGCTCGATCGCGGCCCTGTGTTGTTTCGCGGCCTTTTTGACGACCAACCGCATACATTTTGCAATAATAAGAGTTCTATCTCACCCATTCCAAGGTTTTGTGGAACTTTAAAATTAAAAAGAAGGATAGTTGCAGAATGTAATGCCTATTCAAATTGGGCGCTTATCCTTATCCACGTGCCGGAAATAAATCGTCAATTTTGCCAGCCGCGCCAATGGCACCATACGTACGCATAGCTACGCAAAAAATAGCGAACAGGTCGTGCTTCAAATGTAAGTATTTTAAGTTTACGATACTTACTGCTATTGTAATTCTTTTTGAGTGATCATAGTTATTTGACATAATTAATATTGCATTTATTTTGGGAGTAAATTACTTTAAAACTAGTTCAATTTGGTGGCCGGCCAACCAACACTATTATTTTTTAGTTTAGTTGGTTTACGGCCGGGTGGGCGCGGCACCAGCTCACTGCATGAAATAAGTTTTCCTTTTTTTTCTATAATTAATGTAAATAAAGTATTGTTTTGTGCCACGTTCTTTTATTGTTGGGGTTGGTTTAAATGCTATGGTTAGTTCACGGCCGCTAAAATATAAGTTTATACAGATTTATAGCTAAGTGTGGCTGTTGAGATATGTATAAGTACTTTTTGGTGGCTCGACCATAAGTTTTGGAGGTGTCTATTGTAAAAGGAAAAATTGGTGCTGTCAATAAAATGGACGTAACATAACTGGCTCTGCTTTTATTAAATCGTAAATTTTAATACGCTTCCACTGCGCTATCTATAATAAAACACAATATAAAATATAAAGTGATTTTCTTAATTTTAATACTTTATTTGGAGCTATCTGTAATCCTTTAGGACATTTAATATAGGTTTCCTTTTCTAGTATTCCATTGAGAAATGCAGTTGGTACATCTAATTGTATTAACTTGGAATTACTTTCAAGAGCTAAACTTATCATTAACCTTATAGTAGACATTTTGGCTACTGGAGAGTAGTTATTATCTGTAGTAGCTTGCTGAAAACCTTTAGCAACCAGCCGAGCTTTCTTTGTTCCATCTTGTTTTGTTCTAAAGATCCATTTAGTATCTATGGCCTTCATTCCTTCAGGTAGTTTGCTTTCTTCCCAAGTTTGTAACTTTTTCTGTGATTCTAGCTCTTTATTAATAGCATTTTCCCACTCTCTATCTTGTACTGCTTCTTCATAGCTTTGCGGATCACCTGATAATAAACAATATGCTGTATGCATTTCATACTCCTCAAATCTGACCGGCTTTTTTATCATTCTACCAGATTTCGTACATTTATGCTCCTGTTCGATTTGTTCATTACTTTCTATATTATTATCTTCTAAGTATTCTCTACTTTCTTTGAAATCATCATCATCCTCAAAACTCTCAATTTCTCCATTATTGTTCAATTTCTCTTCTTCTAACTTAACTATATTTTCTTTAGTTTCTTCTTTTTCTTTATACTTTATCTGTGACTCATCAAACCTAACATCTCTTGATACTATTATCTTATTAGTTTCGGGATCCCACAGTCTGTATCCATGCATACTGTATCCAACGAAACGCATTGATTTGGCTCTCTGTAACAACTTGTCTTGTTTAGGCAAAATATGCATAGGTAAAGTGTTATATTTAACTTATAAAAAAGGAAATAAATATATTTTAAAGAATGGCGCAAGAATTGCCAAAATTAACAGATAGTGCAAATTTTTCAAATTGGAAATTCAGATTAAAGATAATTCTTGAGGAAAAAGGCGTTCTAGATGTTATTTCAAAAGGAATAGAAGTTAATAAAGCATCGGATGCAAAGGCCCGTTCCATAGTAGTGCAATGCATAACTGACAAATATATAGATGTTGTACGCAAATGCGAAACAGCTGCACAAATGGTTGAAAAGTTGGAAGCGATGTTTGAACGAAAGAGTGTATGTAATAAATTAAGATTAAAAAGAAATTTAATTTCTCTGAAATGTGGCGACAATGAAAGTCTAAGAAGAGACAGAGGTCGTACAAAGTTTAGGTTTCGAGGTACTCGTGGTAGAGGATCTTGGGAGCAAGGCCATTCATCACAGACGTATGAGGCCAATGACGATAATTATTTTTCTTTCACAGCTTATGGTTCAAATGAGTATAGTTGTGTTGGTTCTGAAGAAAATGTTACATTTATTGTAGATTCTGGTGCTTCACACAATTTAATTCAAGATAATTTGGAAAAATATATGACAGACATTACATTTTCTGAGATAAGTACTAAAATATATGTAGCTAATGGTCATTATCTATCAAGCAACAAGCGTGGTAAGTTACATTTAAAGTGTAAAAATTCATTTGTCACTGTTGACGGATTAATTGTACCAGGATTGTCACATAACTTACTTTCTGTTTCTAATATGTTGCAAAGAGGTTATCATGTAAACTTCAGTAAAACCAACGTGTTTATAGGCAAAGCTAAACATCAAATTGAAGGTGACTTGTCTGGTAGGTTATACGTGATTAAGTTTCAATTAATTACAGAGAGGTGTCTGGAAACCAATTTACCAAATATCTGGCATCAAAGACTTGGTCATGCCAATCGAAAGCAGTTGCGAATGATGAAATTGCCATGTAGTGATGATAAATGTGATCCTTGTGTGGAGGCTAAGTCAACACGTTTGCCTTTCCGTTCAGCTACAAAACCCCGTTCCCGGTGCATAGGCGAGTTAATACACACTGATATTGCAGGTCCTGTTAACATTCCTTCATTAAATGGAGAAATGTATTACCAAGCTATCATAGATGATTATTCACATTTCTGTGAAGTGTATTTATTAAAGAGGAAGAGTGAAGCGGCTGACAACTTAATAAATTATATAAAGAGATTGGAAAATCAGACGGGAAACAAAGTAAAGAAAATAAGAAGCGACAACGGAACTGAATTTAAAAATGAAAAGATGGCAACTTTTTGCAGGAATAAAGGAATAATTCAACAATTTACAACATTTTATAGTCCCCAGTCTAACGGTGTTGCTGAGCGTATGAATAGGACGATTAAAGATAAAGCTAGAACGTTATTACATGAAACTGGATTACCAAAGACTCTATGGGGTGAAGCTGTCAGATGTGCAGTCTATCAAATAAACAGGTGTCCATCTTTTGCTATTAATTATCAATTACCAGTAGAGAAAATGTACGGTAATAGAGATGTATCAAGACTTAGAGTATTTGGAAGTAAAGCATGGGTGCATATTTTGCCTAAACAAGACAAGTTGTTACAGAGAGCCAAATCAATGCGTTTCGTTGGATACAGTATGCATGGATACAGACTGTGGGATCCCGAAACTAATAAGATAATAGTATCAAGAGATGTTAGGTTTGATGAGTCACAGATAAAGTATAAAGAAAAAGAAGAAACTAAAGAAAATATAGTTAAGTTAGAAGAAGAGAAATTGAACAATAATGGAGAAATTGAGAGTTTTGAGGATGATGATGATTTCAAAGAAAGTAGAGAATACTTAGAAGATAATAATATAGAAAGTAATGAACAAATCGAACAGGAGCATAAATGTACGAAATCTGGTAGAATGATAAAAAAGCCGGTCAGATTTGAGGAGTATGAAATGCATACAGCATATTGTTTATTATCAGGTGATCCGCAAAGCTATGAAGAAGCAGTACAAGATAGAGAGTGGGAAAATGCTATTAATAAAGAGCTAGAATCACAGAAAAAGTTACAAACTTGGGAAGAAAGCAAACTACCTGAAGGAATGAAGGCCATAGATACTAAATGGATCTTTAGAACAAAACAAGATGGAACAAAGAAAGCTCGGCTGGTTGCTAAAGGTTTTCAGGAAGCTACTACAGATAATAACTACTCTCCAGTAGCCAAAATGTCTACTATAAGGTTAATGATAAGTTTAGCTCTTGAAAATAATTCCAAGTTAATACAATTAGATGTACCAACTGCATTTCTCAATGGAATACTAGAAAAGGAAACCTATATTAAATGTCCTAAAGGATTACAGATAGCTCCAAATAAAGTATTAAAATTAAGAAAATCACTTTATGGTTTGAAAGAAGCGCCAAAATGCTGGAATTTAAGGTTTCACAGATTTGTTACTGAAAATGGATTTTCTCAATCGAAATATGATTCATGCTTGTACTGGAAGGAAAATACTTGGCTATTACTATATGTAGATGATATATTAGTACTAGAAAATGGAGACGATATAATATTAAAACTACAAAAGGAATTTAAGGTAAAGAATTTGGGAGATATAAGTAACTACTTAGGACTAGAAATAACAAGAAAAGGAGATGTAATGAAAATACGACAGACTAAGATGATAAAGAAGCTGTTGGAAACATTTGATATGGAGAATTGCAAAGGAAGTAAAACACCCATGGAAGTTAATTTTAGTGTCAGTGATATATCTACAGAAAACGTTATTGATGTACCTTATAAGGAGCTAATAGGTTCGCTGCTCTATATATCTACTAATACAAGACCTGATATAACGTATGCCGTGTCTTACCTCAGCAGATTTTTGGACAAACCGACAACTGAATTATGGAAGGCAGCAAAAAGAATTTTAAGATATCTAAAGGAAACAATGGAACAGGGGCTGCAATATCAACAAAGTAGATCAAATTCATCAATATCACTAAAGACTTACTCTGACGCTGACCGGGCTGCTGATAAAACTGATCGAAAGAGCACGAGTGGTTGTGCAATTTATCATAACAAAAATTTGATAATTTGGTTTTCTAGAAAACAAACTTGTACTGCCCTCTCAACAGCAGAAGCAGAATATATAGCAGGCGCACATGCAATGAGTGAGTTAGTACATGTTAAGGGCATTGTCTCTGAACTAAGACCAAAAGTTAACTTAGATTGTTCTTTATTTATTGATAACCAAAGTACTATTAAATTAATTCAAAATCAAACTAACACTAAGGCTTCTAAGCATATAGCTATAAAGTACCACTATATAAAAGATTTAGTCAATAAGAAAATTGTATCACTGTCTTATGTGTCTACAAACGAAAATATTTCAGATATCTTTACTAAGGCTCTACCTGTTGTAAAACATCAATATTTCACTGGAAAATTAAACTTGAGTTAAATTACAATTCTAAGGAAACCTTGAAGTCATTTTGTTTTAACATTGTTATTATGAACATCAATGTTCATACACAATATGTATTGTATGGAAATAATCAATCTAGCAGTCAAAGTCACTGATCCCAAGTTTTATTATCGTAGGGCTAGATACGATGTGTGTGTACATAATTAAGTTTTACTTTAATTACATTTATTGTGTTATGAGTTAGTTTTATATGTTTTATATTAGTTTCAACTGAAGCTAATTTAATGTTAATTATGTTTGTTGTGTAACATTAACAGTTATTAGTTTCAAGACTTTCAAGTATTTAAGTGTTTTGTTTTAAGATATTGAGGTGATGTCTTATTTTTCTTTTCCCTGGCTTTGTTTTGTAAACTTTAAGCAATTAAGACATTATACCCATGTCTTCATTGAGGGGCTGTGTTGAGATATGTATAAATACTTTTTGGTGGCTCGACCATAAGTTTTGGAGGTGTCTATTGTAAAAGGAAAAATTGGTGCTGTCAATAAAATGGACGTAACATAACTGGCTCTGCTTTTATTAAATCGTAAATTTTAATAGTGGCCGCAAACTTAAACATGCTTAAAAACAAATCTGGCTCGCGGCCGTCTGACAATTGTATGAAAAATAGACGGCCGTTATCGAACTATACAAAATAGAGGTGTCAGTTTACGGCCACTTCTTCCACACAAACTCTTGGGTTGGTGTTTTGCTGTTATTACAGATAAAAGACGAATACGAAATCAAGTCAGAGGTGTTCATGCTCACCGGTACGCGAACCTGGCTTCTCGAGCTGCTACTTACTCAACCTCTATCCGTCCGAGTCAGTAGTATCCCACAACCTCTCTCTTATCCCCAAGTCCAACTAAATCCCACTCTTCCCTAGCTTAAGCACACATCTCGAATTCTCGATCTCAGTCACTGGGTGTGGTCAACATCTCGGAGTCAGACACTGGGTGTTCACGATTGATTGACTGCGATATCTACCCTAAACGATGATGATGAATCGGTCGAGCTGTTTAGCGTAACAGACAGACTTTATAATATTAGTTTGGGTTATTGCGGTCGTGACGGGGTTTAAAATACTAATATTGTGGCTTACGGGGTAGATTGACCTTGCAATATACTTACTATATTACCAACAAACAACTTGTAGTAATTACAAATAATAAAAAAAATTCATTTTATTTGACTTAGCAGATTTAAAACCAAAACAACTGCACCGGTTTATATACAATTTTAATGGGATCAAATTGAAAGTACGTCCTTTTAAACAAAAAAATGTCTCAACATGACGAAGATATAAGGTAACAAACATAAAAAAAAAAACATTCAGCCAAATTCAGAACCTTCTTTTTGGAAGTCGGTTAAAAATGCAAAGATTTTTATAACTATAGTGAATATTTTAAAAATAAAAAGTTACAACCTTAGCTCTTAAGCATTAAAACAATGTTTTAAAAAATCATTGCTATGATTTATTGCTTTCATTTTTCACTTTGAAAATAAATAATTTATTTCATTTCAAATGTAACTTGGCACACAATCCTTTTTAACAGCACTGCAGACTGAAAAGATGCGGTCGATACGTAAGTACGATATAGCGATGATATTATGGTACATAAGAAATATGCGAAAATGACACTATCTTTTCTTGGCAGTCGGGTAAAAACAAATTATTTTTACCGAAAATTTATGGTGTTATGTTATTTTAACGATAAATATATATATATAAACTAGTCATTTTTTAAAGTTTAAAGTAAACGCTCAGTGAAATGGACTTATATCGGGCGCTTATTATTTCCGACTTTTAGCCCGGATAAAAACCCATCTCTAAATTAAACACATAAATGACTTCATAAAAAAACTATAAAGAACTTGCATTCATGGCCGTAAATAATATACCAAAAAACAATTCATAACCATAAGACCATAACCAATCTCTGCTGTAATTTTCACTGTCACGTAGTTGCATCAATCAAAGTCAAGTCAATCAAATTCACGTGTTTTGCATTGCACGTAAATAGTAGAACTACACGCGGCCGGCAATAAAATTATTTTTTTGTTAATTAATTTGCTTGCTAATATGACGAAAGTGGTTAATAAGTAAAAATGGAATCACTTAAGGATGCTCTGCTTCAAATTGGAACTGACACAAAGGATCCCAACTTAAAGAAAACGTGTATCAATGTTGGGGTTAGTAACTTCTTTATTTTTATTTCTTTTAACTCCCTCTGATTATTGATTTTTTTAGAAAATGAGTATCAGAAAATTTCCTTTATTTCAGTTCTTCCAGACATAAAATTAATATATATTAGTTACATATAGAAATGTGTGAATTTATCAAGTAGTAAGTACTACTATCACAGTAATTATCACATCATCCAGTGATTTCCTAGAGAGAAATCCACTACAGACGATGGAGCATCTGATCCAATGTCTGTCCTGCCCTCATAGGAGTACCTTCGAGGACCTTATACAGGGAACGGATAATGCAATTAGAATAGCAGAATTATGGTCCGATATCATATACTTAAATAAAACATACATGAAAACGAAGAAGATTAGTGTTTTCCTTATTGATAAGGTTGTACGTTTGACAAAATATTTTGTTACATTTAGTTTTTTATCACTACATAGTATAAAACAAAGTTACTTTTGCTGTCCCTATATCCCTTTGTATGTATAAACTAAGCAACGGATTTTGATGCGGTTTTTTTTAGTAGATAGAGTGATTCAAGTGGAAGGTAAAAACCTTCCACTTGAATATTGGGCAAAAAAATGCCCATGCAAATCTGAGGCGGGTCGCTTGTTAAAGAATAAACCCCAGTGTTGCGGGTTATTATCAAGTAGGCAGTAAGCCTGTTGCCAACCTCATAAATACTATAATTTTTATTTGCAGAAAAAACTATCTGAAAATTTAATTGATACATCGCAAGCAATACAGTTGTTATCAGAACACATATCAAATGTAGAGAATGCTATACTTTTCAAGAAATATGCATCCAGCATACTATTGGCATTGGTATCATCAAAAGTCCCAGTGAAGCCGGTCTTCTCGACTCTAAACTATGATGCTTGCAATGACATGGAAAAAACTAACCATTTGGAGTATTCTGTGATGCTGGCAGCATTGAGCGATCATCCTGATGTGTTACAGTAAGTTTAAATAATTTCCACTCATTTTATTTTTTTCTTAGTGTCTAACCCCCATTTTAATAAAATTTTACAAGTTTGTTGTTTGTTGTTCAGAAGAACAATTTTAAAATCTGGTCTGGTCTGGAAATGATTCTATATAGTTGACATTTTAGAATCTATATATATATATATATAAAATCAATTGCTGTTCGTTAGTCTTGCTAAAACTTGAGAATGGCTGGGCCGATTTGGCTAATTTAGGTCTTGAAATATTTGTGGAAGTTCAGGGAAGGTTTAAACGGTGAGTAAAGTGCAAGTTCAGGCGGTACGGAGTTCGCCGGGACAGCTAGTTTAGAATAAATACCTCTTTATAGTAAAGCATCATATAACATTTTATATAAAAGAAGATGAAGCAATTTATAAAATTAAAAAAATATTTCAAATCTTACAGATATACTCTCAAATATTTTGATGTCAATCCAGTGCCACCATTTGAAGTATTTTTCCACCATGAAGACTCCTACAATGTAGCTCCTAAGAAGAGAAGACTCGAAGACTGTCGGAATAAAATCACTGATGAACAAATTGTGGAATGCTGTTACACATTGCTCAGTAAACTACCTAATGAACTATCTTCTAAATGGGATTGGTCGAAATTCATTAGTAACTTTACTAGCCATGAAAATCCTCAAGTTAGATGGTAAGTTTATCACTGACTGGGACACCCATTTTTATTTTATTTATTTAGAAGTAACAAACAGTAACAAAATGCTTGTAACAAAATTTTTTTTGTAAGAAATTACATCATGGTTTAAAATATTTAAAATACAAAGCTATTGCTTAACAAGAGCTAAATAAAGAAAATAAGTACATAATAAATAATGGACTTAATATGTTTGTTCTTGTGTCTGATAATCAATACATATAATAAGACACTAAAATGCGAGTGTCTGTACATTTAATATTTTTCAAAAAAACTGATTGAGTGTGATTAAAAATGAGTAACAGAAACCAAAAACACAGTTTTTTTGTCTGTCTGTATGTATGTATGTCTGTCTGGTACGTAATAACTTCGAAAATACTCAACGGATTTAAACACAGTTTTCACAGTTGGATACATATAATTAGGAGCGTTGTCAAAACTTTGTTTCGTCAAAATCGGTTAAGGGAAAAAGAAGTTATGGTCGATTGAAAATTTACTTCAAACACTGCTTCAAAACTTTTAATGCGTTTACTTACGTTTAATTTAATTTAGATAAGGCTAGGATTTTTACTTTATATTATTCATATCAATAAAGACAAAAACACGCACTGCACCTATTAATTTTAATAAAATAAC
The DNA here is from genome assembly GCA_947044815.1 of Apomyelois bistriatella. Classification (NCBI taxonomy): domain Eukaryota; kingdom Metazoa; phylum Arthropoda; class Insecta; order Lepidoptera; family Pyralidae; genus Apomyelois; species Apomyelois bistriatella. The sequence goes on from OX345705.1 coordinate 6,964,528, forward strand.
ACATTGAATTTGATCGTAAATTTAGTAACATAAAATCTCAATAGATGGCGCTGACTTACTTTACAACTCGCTATGGTTACGTTTTCGCATTATGATATAGCAGATTGAAATTAACCCTAGCAAATAAAGAAATTTGATGGTCTTTGTCTTTGTGGTTCTTTTGGTTTGGTTCTTTGGTTGTTGTCTATTGATTGGTTTGGTAAATGGACGGTTCGGTTCGCTATTGTTACTTGTCTTGCTTGAATTGAAAATTGAATTTGTTGTTTGACGGAACATACGATCGTGTCCTATATAAGGTGGACACAAATCAACTGCAAATATTTTAAGGGCAGATACAGACCACTATACTGAACAACTTTTCCAAATAAACATATCGAAATACGAAATTTTATTTTTCACTCTCCATACTAAACTAGATCAGCTGATTCTCAATTTGTATGGGAGGTCAAAAAATTTTTTTCGTATTTCGACATGTTGAGTTGTTTACAATTTAAACCCTTACATCAAAAAAAAAGGGTGAATTTGCGTACCTAAAGACAAATCCGATTTGAAATTTCGTCAGTCACTTGCAACGCATGTTGGCCTATCGGTAGAGGGTTCGAATCCTGCTAGATATGACTTTTTTTACTCAGTTTTTTTTCGTTTTGTATTAGTTTTTTAGAATTCTACATTTTTTTAAACATTGTAGTATAGAAATGTTTCAAGAAAGTAGCTGGATCGAACCTGCCACAAATAAATATTTTCTGTTTTCGTTTTTTATTTGTTTTCTAGAATTATATTCTTTCTTTTTTTTTAATTTTGAAAAGAAACGAATAAATTCATTTGCAAATTTATTACCGGATAAATGATATCGCAACCCCAATCAAATCATATCTAATAGTTTGTCATTGACGACATTGAAGAAGAAGATTAACCAAATGGTTGACTGGTAGAGAAGAGACGCTCTTAGCGTTAAGTCCGTTAATATATAAGTATTTTGTACTTATCTATCTATCTTTACATAATTATGTATAATAGGACAGTAAAAATCGTGTGTCTGTAAATTAAATATTTTTCTAAAAAACTGATACGGGGCGATTAAAGAAGAGTAACAGAAACCAAAAAACAATTTTTGTTCTGTCTGCTATCTGTCTTTCTGTCTGTCTGGTACGTTATAACTTCAAAACTACTCAACAGATTTAAAGGCGGTTTTCACAGGTGGATTACATATAATTAGGACCGTTGTCAAAACTTTGTTTCGTCAAAATCGGTTAAGGGAAAAAGAAGTTATGGTCAATTGAAGTTACTTCTAGCACTGCTTCAAAACTTTTAAACAGAGTTGAAAGCGGTTTACATAAACGTATTTCATTTAGATAAAGCTAGAATTTCTACTTTGTTTTATCGATATAAATAAAGACTAAACACACTATGCAGTCTCTATTAAATTTTAATAAAATAACACATTGAATGTGTATGGGCGTATAATTTGGTTACATAAAATATCAATAGATGGCGCTGACTTTATTTAAATTATTTTTTTCGCATATGGTACCTATAGCAGATTGAAATTTTTCCTTACGGCAATTTATTCAAATTGTTAAAAAAAAAGTTGATTTACTTCTATTGTTTATCGATTTGGTTTGGCTTTGGTTTAAAAAATAATCAAATCTGACGGAACATACGGTCGTATCGTAAGGTCTAATTTAACTAACTTATCACTATTTATCACTAACACTTAACACTTTTCACGCCCACTATAACTTTAGGAGTGGCTTTTAGGTCCTAATGTCCCTGTAATAGGCTGCGTCTACTCTTTTAGAGACAAAGATGTGATAGTATGAATGTTAATATTTTCAGTTTGATATCGTAGCAATGTAATGGCTTTATAAAATTGGCACGGGAATAGAATACTATAGATTTAACTATAGGTCTGGATAGTTGTAGTTTCCACAGGTTACGCGAAAAGTGACTTACACGCGGGCGGAGCCGCGGGCAATAGCTAGTACACAATAAATACACAATGTAAAAAAGACAAATTATTACATCGTCGACTTTAGATAAAGAATAAATAATGTAATTAAAATTTTAACAAGCCAAGTTAGTGAGTAATGTTGTCATAGAAATTTCAGCAAATCTGCTCTTAGCCGACATCTAAATCAAAGAATTTGGAATCGCGCACAGGCAAATTTCTTTAATCTGTGTCCTAAATTTAATTTACGGATCTGCCAATATCCGCTTCAAAGCTCCACTAGTTTTAGTGGTTTCATATTGAAAAAATGAATAAAAATATTTTTTTTCTTTTATAAAAACAACAAACCTTTTACTCATTCATGCACAAATACTGCTGCTACATCATGGGTGTGTGCCATATAGTTTTTTAATTATTTTCAAAACTTGATTTATTTTACTATATTATTTCATACTTTACAGGATGGTTAAAGAATGCATGGTGATCCTAACGAATATGACGGAAATTCAATCCAAAAATCTCTCCGATATTCTAAAAATACCACTTGAAGAATCAATTGACTGCATGACTACAAAACCTGACGATGTATATGGCATACAAGAAATCATACCAGATGACAACCTTATCTCAAATAACGTTGTTAATATTGACGGAATACTCCTACCCATTCATAACAAAAATCATGTACAGGATGGTAAATTGGTTCCTGTCAAATCTACAGTAAATAATTTAAGGAGTGTGGCATTAGCAGTTGCTTCAGGTAATTTTTATAATTTCTTATTTTCGAAATTACCTTACCTTACCTAGGTAAAATGTACAACCTCTTTTTTAATAAATATTTTTGAAATTCAAATATTTGTTCCTATAGAATCATGACATTCATTCATAGACATTTCAATATTACAGGAAAAGCACTCTGCCTCATGGGTCCAGTAGGTTCAGGCAAGACATCCCTCGTGGAGCATTTGGCAGCAATAACCGGCCGAAAAGGAACGGCTTTCAAGAAAGTGCAGTTGGGAGACCAGACCGACTCCCGGATGTTGCTGGGTTCTCATCAGTGCACCGAAGTGCCCGGAGAGTTTGCTTGGCGGCCCGGGGTGCTGACGGAGGTATCGATCAATATCAATTATCATCTAAAATTTAGATTATAACTAGCGACCCGCCCCGGCTTCGCACGGGTGCTATGCTATATAATACATGTATTATACATATAAACCTTCCTCTTGAATCACTCTATCTATTAAAAAAAGCCGCGTCAAAATCCGTTGCGTAGTTTCAAAGATCGAAGCATACAAAGGGACAGACAGCGGGAAACGACTTTTTTTATACTGTAATTAACAATCTAGCTAGCTTCTACTGCCTTCTCTGTCTATCCATACTCATAAAGAATTGAAACTGTGTTTGTTTGTCCTTCTTTCACATAAAAACGGACAGATATTGACGTGATTTTTCATATTAAATAGTTGGTGGGCCGGATAGTCGCATAAGGTACTTTTTACGTGTGCAAAGCCGCAGACAACAGCCAGTTCATTTAAAATGTGGATGTAGTATTTCTTTTCTACTGTTATCTGCAAAAACATTCTGTAATACTTAATTGGCGCAAGAGTATTTGTATTGTATACAAATATTGGCAATTTTTTGAAATGGGTTGGTCTGCTAGAAAAATTTATATAGAAATAAGTAGCACCCTTGTACTAAATTTCCTAATTTTAAGTTTCCTATGTTTGTATTTGATTGTACATGAATTAAATAAATTAATTTGTGAAATTTTATCTTTCATTTTCAGGCGGTCCAAAATGGACACTGGCTGTTGTTAGAAGATATTGACAGCGCCGCGCTCGATGTGGCGTCTACATTGAGTTCCCTATTAGAAAGAAATTCCCTATGTGTTCCTGGTTACAGAGATTCTTTGCCTGTTACTCCTGGATTTCAACTGTTTGTTACTCAAAGGTAAGTTCAAAGTTAGGGTAAGATTTAGACCAACACCATCTTCCTGACATATCGTAAAAATTATTAAGGGAAAAACAGACAGTAATGTACCTGTTTCTGGCAGCAGCTGGAGAATTCACAAAATTTTTATTAGTCGATTTTATGCATTTTTAAAGCTCTGTCTGCGTTTTTCTCAAAATTGTATGCTATTGTAAATTTTATGCAGAATTACTTTCTAGATTAGACACTCTTTATCATATTTTTCATTTCAGGACTATCATGACCAACTACGGCTTTCAGAAGAAAATGTCAAATTCAAGTACACTCCTTCAAAAACATCTAACGCAAATTAATGTTGAACCATTATCTAGATCGGAGCTCGTGGAAATCATACAAACGCAATACCCAAGTCTTTCGACCATCAGCTTGAAGATGATAGAAGTATTTATGATGTTTTCTGTAGGCAGCCACGACACCTCATTACAGACGACTGAAAATCTTGATACAGAGAAAGATAATAACATAACAGTTATACGAGGATCAAGATTAATATCAACTAGAGATTTGATAAAATGGTGTTCAAGATCGGTTATAGGTTTTGACGTTTCTAGTCCCGATTCTGCTACAAAAGTTCTCCAAGATGCTTTCGATATATTCACATGCTCAGTAGCTTCACCCGACCATAGACTAGAATTAGCAAAAAAGGTCGGAGTACGATTGGGGATAGTCGAAACAAAAACTGAATTTTATTTCAAGCATTACAAACCTAATGTGTCGTTGAATCATTTAAATTTAGAAGTTGGTAGAGCTAAAGTGCCTAGAGTTGAAAAGTCTTTAGAATCTGTAGATTTTGATAATAGACAAGTAGTATTTTCTTTTACAAGACAAACAGCATGCCTGTTAGAAAGAATAGCTTGCTGTGTCACCTCGAATGAACCGGTGCTATTGGTGGGGGAAACTGGAACTGGTAAAACGTCTTCCGTCCAGTATTTGGCAAAGCAGACCGGTCATAAGCTAATAGTTATCAATATGAATCAACAGTCTGACTCGGCTGATTTACTTGGCGGTTACAAACCTGTCGATATGAAATACGTTATCAGACCAATAAAGAATGAGTTTGAGGTATTATTTAGAAGTTTTTACAATGTGGAAAAGAATAAGAAATTCTTAAATCATATTCAAACGTGTTACGATAATGAGGATTGGATAGCGTTAGTGACTTTGATGAAGCAGAGTCATAAGGCCGCCTTGAATAGGTTGAAAGAGAGGAAAGATGAGAGGCTAAAAACATGGCTGTCTTTTGGATACAAACTTTTGAAATTAGAACAGCAGATTCGATCAGACGCTAAACTAACGTTTGCGTTTATCGAAGGTTCTTTAGTAAAGGCTATGCAAGAAGGTCATTGGGTGTTACTGGACGAAATAAATTTGGCATCAGCTGAGATTTTGGAATGCCTCGCTGGGTTATTAGAAGATAAAAATGAGACAATAGACTTGTTAGAGAAAGGAGATAAAGTTCCAATAAAAAGGCATCCCGATTTCACGTTGTTTGCGTGTATGAATCCTGCTACTGATGTTGGTAAGAAAGACTTGCCTGTGGGGCTGAGGAATCGTTTCACCGAGTTCTTTATAGATGAGCTGACTGAGAGGAATGACCTGATGTTATTGATTGGTGATTATTTGTATCATATGAATCTAAGTGGTGCCATATTGGAGTCCATTTACAGCTTCTATGCGAGTGTTAGAAAAGAGGCGAAGCTGAACCTCGTCGATGGTGCAGGTAATGTTTGGTTTATCTATATTTTTAAATTTTGATAATTAGACAATTTGTAAGTATTCTAAAGTTACGCTGGTTTTTAATATTTAAGGGAAAACTCTCTCAAATCATTAAATTCACTAAAATAATATGGGCTTTTTTGTACCAACAAAAAGACACCATTCTGATTAGATATAAATGTTCATTCCTACTGAGCAATTATCGCATAAAAATGTTAATCAATAAATTGTATCAACTTTTTATCAAACAATACATGAAATGATTCCATGGTGATCGGATACAAAATCGATGTTTTAAATATCTTTAGTAGTTTAGATTAAAAATGGTTTAAAATCTTGCTTTACAATAATTATTTATAACACAGGCAACGCGCCACACTACTCACTGCGCACACTATGCCGCGCCTTGACTGCGGCCGCTAAAGCGAAGTGTGGCACCGTCGCGCGCTCTTTGTATGAAGCGTTTTGTCTGTCCTTCCTCACGCAACTGGATAGCCAATCTCATCCTGTTGTTGAGGCCATGATCGCCAAGTAAGTTGTCTTAGCTATAACTCTTTAGAAATAATTTTATAACATGTCAGTATTTTTTTATGTAGGCAGGTGTGTTCAGTTTAGAATACCCGGCACATAAGTTGGACACAAACGAGACGTGCGGGGGGCTGCGCACGTTAAAATTTGTATGAAAATCGGCTACTGCGCGTTTAAGGTCATTTCAGTTTATTGCCAACTTATATGCCGCGAACTATACATATACAGTTATCCAGCTTTTGGATAAAGGTATGATTCTTTGAGTCAACCAATCAGCGTTCGTTGTAACAAAGAGCAGAGTGCGATTGGTTGATTATGTCAGCTGAGAATACTCAAGCGCATTTTCATCAGTCAATAAAATATATATTAAACAGCGCGGAATTTGAATAAAATTGTCAAAAATATTGACTTATTTTTTTTCTCAAAGCTTTCATTATATTTTGTATTTATTATCCTAGGGCTGTGCTCGGAAAGAAGAATATTAAATCAGTACTTAATCAACTCATACCAGAGCCGCAAGTCCCAGGACAAAATTATTTACTGTTTGAAGGACACTGGATTCCACAAGGAAAACTCGAAATTGCAATACCGGAAGGATACATTTTGACACCCACTGTCAAAAAGAATCTTCGAGATATAGCCCGAATCATTTCACTAGGACGCCTCCCAGTTCTTTTGCAAGGTGACACGTCTGTAGGAAAAACGTCCCTAATAACGTACATAGCAAAGGCATCCGGAAATTATTGCGTGCGCATTAACAATCACGAACATACGGATCTACAGGAATATATAGGTTCTTATGCAACTGACGCAAGTGGCCAATTAGTTTTCAAAGAGGGAGTTTTAGTCGAAGCAATGAGGAAAGGTTATTGGATTATCCTTGACGAGCTGAATTTAGCTCCAAGTGACGTCTTAGAAGCCCTAAATAGAGTCTTAGATGATAATAGGGAACTATTCATTCCGGAAACCCAACAAGTCGTTAAAGCCGACCCTAGCTTCATGTTATTTGCAACTCAAAATCCACCAGGTTTATACGGAGGGCGTAAAATGCTATCAAGAGCGTTTAGAAATAGATTTGTTGAATTACATTTCGATGAAATACCGAGGAAAGAATTGGAGATAATTTTGCACCAGAGATGTCATGTACCTCCAACTTATAGCAAGAAGATGATTGCTGTTATGGCAGAGTTGCAGGTAAGGAGACGTGGCTCAGCCGCCGTTCAAGGCAAGGATGGCTTCATAACGTTGCGAGACTTATTCCGATGGGGCCAAAGATACAAGCACGCTTCGAAAGAAATATTAACAGATGCAACCTTTTACGACTGGGATCAGCATATAGCCGATGAAGGATATCTAATACTAGCTGGAAAAGTGAGACAGACTGATGAAAGAAGCATTATAGAAGAGGTAATTGAGAAACATATAAAGAGAAAAGTTAACCCAGACAATTTGTTTACACTTCACCAAACAACGTCACCTGTGACCAAATCGATTTTGGAGACGCTACTCAACAACCAATTAGAAGAATTCTCCCATGTGGTTTGGACTTATAATATGAGACGATTGGCTGTACTGATAGCAAAGGCATTTACTTTTGATGAACCTGTACTTTTAGTAGGTGAAACAGGTTGCGGGAAGACTACAATATGCCAAGTCCTTGCTGCTCTTAGTCGAAGAAAACTTCTATCAGTCAATTGTCATATGCACACAGAAAGTTCTGACTTTCTTGGAGGTCTCCGGCCAGTACGCCAGTACAAAAATGATGGGAGATTGTTTGAGTGGGTCGATGGACCCTTAATCAAGGCTATGGAAGGTGGTGACATGTTCCTTGCGGATGAAATCTCTTTAGCCGATGACAGTGTTCTTGAAAGACTGAATTCTTTGCTAGAGCCTGAGAGACAGTTGGTTCTATCAGAGAGAAGTACAAAGGATGATTCTGAAATAGTTGTAATCACTGCTCATAAAAACTTTCATATTATTGGAACTATGAATCCTGGGGGTGATTTTGGTAAAAAGGAACTTTCACCCGCTCTAAGAAATAGATTTACTGAGATATGGTGTGATAGCGTGACATCTAGAGAAGATTTATTGAAGGTGCTAGAGAAGAGTGTAAGCAGAGGCATTTCCCTTGGGAATCAAGAAGATGGAAGCTCAGGAATTGGCAATTCTATACTGGACTTCACTGATTGGTTGAAAAGTTCTGAAGTGACGAATAAGTTTCCGTTCAGCATACGTGATTTGCTGTCATGGGTACATTTTATCAATGCCACAGTAACAAAAGGTCTTTTAGATACGCCCGAAGCATACGTTCATGGCGCATGTATGACATTTTTGGATTGTTTTGGAACAGCATTAACTGGCCATATAGATTCTGAGACTTTAGTGTTAGTACGTCGAACAGCTATTAACTTTTTATTGAATCAAATAAAGACTATCGGGAATGAGTATACTGATAATTTAAGAGAAATGCTTATTGATAGAAAATCTGTATTTACTGCAGAGTTTGATGGCATGAAATTTGGCATGAAACCTTTTTACATAGACGTAGGGAAACACGGGAAGGTTTCGGATCAACAATTTACATTCACAGCTCCAACAACTGGATCGAATACATTACGATTACTCCGAGGTCTTCAACTGAATAAGGCAATTCTCTTGGAAGGCAACCCTGGTGTTGGAAAAACCAGCTTAGTGACGGCATTAGCAAAGTCTTCAGGGCACAAAGTCGTCCGCATTAATCTCAGTGACCAAACGGTAAGTTATATTTAACTAACTATGCGTAAAATTATTTGATCACTGTTATTAAATATCTTGTCAATTTTCACAATAATTTTATCATAAATATTGTTTACTCTTTTAGGATATTACAGATTTATTTGGAACTGATCTACCAACAGAAGATGGGTCATTCACATTCAAAGAAGGCGCATTTTTAAACGCTTTACAAAATGGCGACTGGATTTTACTAGATGAATTAAATTTAGCCCCTCAACCAGTACTAGAAGGTCTGAACGCATGTCTTGATCACCGCGGAGAAGTTTTTATTCCAGAGTTAGGGAAAACGTTCAAAGTAAAGGAACAGACGAGGTTATTTGCATGTCAGAATCCTTTAAAACAAGGCGGGGCTAGAAGAGGACTGCCATTATCATTCTTGAACAGATTTACTCAAGTTTACATAGACACATTGACTAAACATGATCTTATATACATAGTGGAGTCTCAATATTCTAGTCTACCGAAAGAAATTTTACATAGAATCGTAGAGTTTAACTGCAAAGTTGCTCACGAAGTTACAGAAATACAATCTTGGGGTCACAGAGGAGGACCTTGGGAGATGAATTTGAGAGATATACAAAGATGGTGCGAGGCACTCATTGAAGACCAGAATAAAGGAAATGATCTATCGCCTGGAAAATACGTCGATATGCTCTATGTTAATCGCATGAGAACAGCGGAAGACAAAGAAAAAATGGTGCAAGCTTACAACCTTGTCTTTTGTCCAGATTATCCTAGAAGCAATCCGACGCCGCAATTTCTTATAAAAGACCAAGAGCTTGTCATTGGAAATGTTTCGATACGACGAAACGACGAGAAGTACTTTAAGAACCGCCATTCTATGGAAAATAATTTATTAATATTGAGGCATCAACTGCCAACGTTAAAAGCATTAGCTCAGTGTGTCAACATGAATTGGTTATCGATACTCGTAGGTCCAACTGCTACAGGAAAAAGTAGCATTGTACAAGTACTTGCAGACTTAACCGGGAATGACCTTCAAGTGATCCCTGTGACGTCAGCAATGGACGTGTCTGATCTATTAGGAGGATTCGAACAAGTAGACTTAAATAGGAATTTAGAAAATTTGTACGATAACATTGAGACTTTAACGATACAAATCGTGCAGTTCCGATGGCTTCTTGATAAAGATAATCGATACTCAGCAAACAATTTGCTTAGTCAGCTGTATCGATATAGATCTTTACAGGCAACCAGTACAAACGATAACAATAATATTGGAGATTTCAAGGAAAAAATAATGTTTTTGTTTAATCATTGCGAGGCATTGCTGGAACCCAGACCATTTAGTAAAAATGCTTATGATAAAATTTTGAATAAGGTACACCAAGTTATGTCTAGTCTAAAAAAATTAGAAACAAAAGTTGGTGCATCATCGATTAATGCTGGTGGTAAATTCGAGTGGATAGACTCGTTGCTAGTCAAAACTATGGTCGAAGGCTCATGGTTGTTACTTGATAATGTCAACTTGACTTCAGCTGCCGTTCTAGACAGACTGAATGGTCTATTAGAACCTAACGGCGTCCTTAGCATACCTGAAAGGGGAGAAATGAGTGAAATAAAACCACATGCTAATTTTAGAGTATTCTTTACCATGGATCCGAAGTATGGTGAGATTTCTAGAGCTATGAGGAATAGAGGAGTGGAGATATTTTTGTTGCGGTCCGAGGAGTGGAATGTTAGTTTGTTGGACACTATGCCGTATATGGATCTGACGGCGCTTTTGTCGTCGGTTGGTATGCCTCAAGAATACCACGAGACGTGCATAAAGTGTCACGAGCTGATGGCTTCATTTGTACAGGGTAAGTTTCTCATAATGTTTTTTTTTTATTTTTTTCTAAATCTCTGTCCGTTTATCTGCTTACTTCTTAACTACACAATATAAATTTTATGTTGATTTTTATCTGATTATACTATAAATAAATTTGTTTTAGGATTCGATCGTCCAACCGTTACTCATTTACTACAAGCATCACATTTGACGTGGCAGCAGCTAGTACGTGCCATTCCGTTCAGAAGAGCTCTACTCAATAGTTTTGCAGATGTCTATATAAAACCTAGATGTGGAGGAGACTTTTCTTCGAATATCAATATGTCACTGGCCGAAATGAAAAATGTCATGCTGAGAGCGTTAGAAAAAGTATTAGCACAAATCCAAGACAATGTTTTAAAAATAAATGTCGCTAAACACACGCTCACAGTAAAAGGCCTGTGCACAGATTCTGAATTTGAAATCTGCCAACAAAGCTCTGAAACGGTTGTTCAGAGCATGAACAATAAATGGGATTTTATATTCACTCTGTTCACAACACATACTAAATTTCCATGCCAAAATATTTATGGTTTGCATAAATTAATAAGGGATGCAATAGGAAAAAACCCAAACGAAAAATATTTGGTACAATTACTCGAATCGAATTGTGTCGGATTGTTTGATTATAAAAATAAGATGTTGTTCAAAAGATTCTATCCCGAGTTCTATAAACTATCTGATAAATGTGTAAAGAAAGCTAATCTTGAAGCTATTGTTCTTTACAATGAAATGATGAAAACTCTAGTTGGTGATAATTCCAAATTTTCTGCTCTCTCTTATTCCCAAGGCATGTCCTTAGGAAAGGATGCTGTGCAAAATAAATGGCCGACAGTTAACGAGACACAAAACTATCCGATTTTGCAAATATGTGACCGGTATCTGAAGGAGATCGATGCAACTATTAAGACGTGCATACTGCTTGCCGAAGACTCCTTAGACGACATTTCGATTTGTCGATTCATGCAACTGCTAAACTGGAGAAAGAGATTCATAGAAATATGTTCTACAGATATATTTGTAGTTCACCGCAAAAATAGAAAATACACATTGAATGAAGAAATCGTTAAATTTATATATGTGCATAGTAAATGGTTGAAAAAACATCTAATTGAAGAATTTTCTAAACATGTCCCAAATAAACAAGTCATTGATAAATTTAATTCACTTTACGGAGCTACAATACTAGATGATGACAAAGACAATGAAGAAATGGCTAGAATCAGTAAAAAATTAAGAAAATATTATGGTCAGCCTAAATTGTACGAAAATGAAGATGAATATAATCTCCATCAACATAAGTCGGATGTAGTCAATAAATTAACTTTAGATATGAATCAACCGCTTTCTAGACAACTTCATAAGTTGTCTGTAGATGTCGCTGTTGTAAATGAAGATGCGCTTGCGCCTGAAGATGTTACAAAGTTAGAAAATCAATCAAAGACTGACACTAAAGTAAACTTGATACCATTCAGTTCTTATGTGATACAAAGAATTTTAGGTGTGATACAAAATAATATTTTATTGATTCTTCAAAAAATTTGTATAGATGAAGATGTGAAATCGAATGGTGATTTTGTTGAGGTCATAACATACTTGGTGAATGTAAGCAAAAAAACAAAAGGATTCCCACCAAATTTGACCAACACGTTAGAAGTTTTGCAGAAACTTATCGCTGGTCGTGAAGTAGCGCAGTCAAGGTAATTATATGTATATATGAAACTGAAATTGACTAGATAACTCCTGTTTGACTTGCATGTTTATGTATGTATGTAGTATTAATTCAGGAAAATAATTGAATTAAACTGAATATTATGTTTTAGAATACATTCAATCCCAGTGACGTTTTGGGACCAATTCTACAAGACCTTGGTATACTCGCCGGCATTATATTCGTCTGCATTTTTCAATATCAACAAAATGCTCAACGAGGATTATCTCGAACCAGTGCCATCTAGCGGGAAACGAATGTCTTCAAACCTTGCTCTTCTGCCGTACTTCGTGCAAGCTTTGACCCTGTCTTCTAATGAATATGGTGAGTACTTATAAAGTTTTCACATAAAATTACTTAAGTAAGTGATAGTTTACCAAAATTACACTAGATGTCAGTACTAAGACACTGTCTTGATTGGTCAACAATGCTATGAAACGATGATATGTTGGTGTTTTGAACTGAATTGCCAATGAAAAACTTTGTACCAACTAACAGTTCAATCAATCACATTTCCAAGCATTTTAATGTTCCAATTTTCATGTTTAATGAGAATATTAATCATGTTTTATGAATTTATAGACTCGCGCCCGTTATTGGCATATGAAACTGTACCGTTAGAGGAGCTCGAAAGTTACTCTTCACAGCTGGAATCAGTGCTGAATATAATTTGGAGAAACATTGCCACTCTGGAAACTTCGGCTGTACTGAAAGTGTAAGTTTATTAATTCCTCTATATTGTTTCTTGGTTGCGGTTTAAAACCTATGATGTATTGGTTTAAATATTTGTATCTTAATTTTCAGTAAATCTGATGCCAAATTCGAAATGAAGAAGTTTGAGCAGCTCATTTACTTCTTACAATTAGCTATGAAATTAGAAGGATCCAATGTGACAAATACAGTACAGAAAATCAAAGATAATTTCAAAGGAGACAGCTCTTTTACGGATATGTTGATAGAAGCGCAAACGATTTTCAAAGAACTTTCTAGTACATCACATATTTCGACCAACGCAATAAAAATTAAGATTCTAACTGCAGAACTATCATTACTGACAAGTCTTCTCTTTATAAAAATGATGTCTGAAATGAAACCTGTTGATCATGTTGAGAAATATAGGCTTAAAGTCAAATATATTGAGGAAGATATTAAAATGTTCGAAGTATTACTAAGTACTTATTATATCCATGGAGTAGTAAGTGGAAGCATTCCTGAAAATAAAAATGTAAAGGCGCCTTCTGATGTGTCGGTTGAAAGTTTGAATGAAAATAGGAAAGTTTTGAAAGAGATCCATCCCTACTGTGAGGTCTTGTTTGAATTAAGACAGAGTACAGCGGATAAAGTACAGAAATACGCGGCTGGAAATACTTTCAGACCTGAAAAACCTACGTACAGCAGTTTCGTTAAGGTAAATAAGTTTTTTTTAATTAATTTGTTTAATAAAGGATACAGTTTGTTTCAGCGTTCTTTCAAAGTTTGTTCAGAAACACTGTTTAGTAGTTGTAGCTTAGAAAGAATAATTGTGATTATAATTATAACGTTACGTCTGAAAAATTAATTTAAAAATGTCGTTTCAGGATTGCAGTCACTTTACAAAATCCGTATTGTCACCAAAAACAACGAAGGATTTAGCTACAAATCTGCTCCGAGCATGCAACGCATTATACGACAATTTACAGAAACAGATTACAGAAAAAACAACCTTACAAAATGCGCAAACAACCACCAAAGAGGCTTCATCATGGCTGTATTCAGTTAACGCATTTTATAAAAAAATAGAGACATATTCAGACGCATTCCCCGATTTAGCAAAACCTTTGCTAAGCTCAATTTCACAACTCGTTTACAGTGTGACGGCGTTAAATGATTTGGTACGAGAACTGATTGTGAAAATCGATCAAGGATCTTTTTTGAAGCAGACTGTGACCGATTTGATGGTGTATCCTGATGGTATACCAAGTAATGACGGGAAGAAAGTATATTTGAATCGATTTATAAATAGTCAGTTTGTACAGCTACTGAATAGAAATGTTGTTGCGGCGGGCGATGATACCTTTAATGCGGATACTGAAAATATTGCGTAAGTAAATATACTAATTATTTTTTTACTTCTTTATATTGAAAGTGTTTAAGCCAAGATTCATTGGGTTCTTTTCATAAATACTCATAATAAAGCTAGTTCGTTCTAATCCACATTTACTGTATTTCACTCATAACCTTTGATTGACCAGTGGTACAACACTCACAACAGTAGTATGTCAGATAGTGACCTTGACTTTGACCAAAAAGAATGAATTTTCTTAATTTTTGTCATTTTTTTATTATTGACATTGTTTTTATGAAAATCAAATCAAATCGCTTTATTTGCATGAATGTATGTTTATGTATATTTGATTTATTTTTAGTTATGTTTTTTTTTCTACTTATATGTGTGATAATTTTAATAGATTTAAGTCGTTTTCATCACAATAAAATAAATAAATAAATAACAAGTATCGAAAATGCGAGAAGTTTTGTATACAATCTGTTTTGTAAAGTGTACTCCTCACAGCCTACGAGTATGTTACATTTTGCCGTTGGTTTGTCAGTCTTGCGCGCGAAATAGATGGCGTTTTACAAATAGCCAAACTTTACTTTTTTGTCAAAACCCCAAGACATCCATTAAACGAATGAATATAAAAAGGACAATTCACACAGATTGGGAATCAACAAACATATAATATACATATTAACAACTTTAATGAATTTTCAGGATATTAAAAATGAATTTATTCGAACTGCGCATGAGATGTTTCGCAACGGAATCCGTCGATTCTACGGCGTTCGATTGCGTGCTAAACACACTGAGTGCACTTGTGGGGGCTTGGGAAAAGCAGAACCGGGAATTGGAACAGAAAAAACAGGACGATGAGGCTCTTTACGTTACTAAGTAAGCTTTTTTATTTATTTATTTAAACAAAGGATTAAAATCTTTTTATCTTGATACACGATCGATGTGCTATAATCATAGTTATGTAATTTACTGAATTTTAATAAATTATACGTATTTAGGTCAAAATGTGAAGATGAAGACGATGACGCGATGGCTGCAAAAGAAATAACAGAAATGTTTCCTTCGTACACCGAAAGCGATTTTTCAGAATTCAAACCACCGACTTTAGAACAGAAAAACAAATCACAGACCATAGAAAATAAAAATAAAACTAAACTCCTTATCACCCCTGAGGATATGTCTTTGGTTTACGAGTGGCATTCGAGTTTCGTTCGTAATATGACGGTAGCCGAATGGTTACCCAGTTCGAAGAAAGTGCTCAGTTCTGATGCCTTAAACCCGTTAATGCAGAGGTATCCGACATTTAGTCGTATAATGCAAAATGCATGGGAAGCACTTGATGCTGAATTCGAAGGCGCTATTTCGCCGAGTTTGATGGTTCTAATTTCGAAAACAAAGGAAAATATTGAAGGAACTGGTAAGTCTTATGCTTTTATTTAAACCGGCGTTCTTGCTCCATAAAATAGTAGTTAAACTCGCTAGATTCCGTTCCGTTTTCCCGGTGGCCTGATGAAATTGCACACTGCCGTCGCAATCTCGATGAGAAACCTTTCCAACGCGAGCTAAGAGTTAGAGCACAAAACATTTGTTGTTCACAAATTGACATTTACTCCTCAGGTTTTCAAAGAAAATGTGGATATTTAGCGAATAAGTTCAATGATGATGAATTTTCTGCGCCATTTTTTTTCTATATTTTAATTTTTTTTTCTAATGCCTAGAAACATCAAGCCAAAAGATAGATTTCTACCGGTCTCCGTGGGTCACAGAGACGAAGCAGTGCGTTCCGTTACTGCACAGAGTCAAAAACGCCACCAACGAGCTGCTCGACCAGTGGCCAGACTTCCCTACACTCAAAGACGTGAGTTTGTCCACCTAAAAATTTTTAAGATGTCTACATAGTTTTTGCTTTTTTATTTCAATTTTAATTGTTTTACGAGATTTCTTGCTGTGTTATGTCTTTATTTTTGTACATATAACAATAGGATGTTACATATTTTTATATATTCACTAGCTGCACGGTGTAACACGCGGTTTATCATACACAGCAGGGCCATCTACTTTATAAAGTGATTTTTTTTACCAATATATGGAAATCGCTTACTTTTTGGGAGAAAAGTATCCTATGTATTAATCCAGTCTACCTTCATACCAATTTAAGGGAACCACAACCACATGGCTTGAAGTTTATTTATTTTTATTTCAGATAATCATAATAGTAAATCGAATCCTCAGCTTCCCAGTATCGAGTCCCGTGTCCCGCCTGCTGACAGGTCTGGAGCTCCTTCGGGATAAGATCGAGGAGTGGAACAAAAACGCCCACAAAGGGAACAATATGATAGATATATCGCTAGCAGTAGGACAGCAAATTATAAACTGGAGGAAATTGGAAATGGCGCATTGGAAGGAGTGCCTCAATAATTTGTACAACAGGTTAGTGTTTAAATTTTATGCTACAGGGCTTGCGGCTCTCGTGATGGTAAAGCTGTAACGATAACCATAAAACAAGCGAAATATTGTACTCGCTTACAGTTACTTAATAAAATGTAAAATAAAGTGTACATGAAATAATAAAAAAATATAGACCTACATCATCATTTATTTTGTTTACAGAAAGCGCTCAGAAGCACATAGATATTGGTTCTATCTATACTCGGTTGTAAACTCTTACTTGGATCTTGATGCCGAGGAGCCAGCAAGTCCCACTCGAGTCATAACCGTGTTGAAAGACTACATGGAGATGTCTAACTTGGTGGAGTACGAAGTGAGGCTGGATATTATATACGTGTATCATTGTCATTTGGTGCATTTGGAAGCGACTGAGAGGAGAAGTAAGTGTGTATATTGTATTTGAGTTCAAATACTTTTTTTATCATTATAAATCAATTTTAATAATATCCGTTTTTTATATCCCAACTAATATTATAAATGCTTAAGTGAGTTTGTATATTTGTTTGTTTGTTACCTTTTCACGCTTTATCTACTGAACCAATCTGCTTGAAACCTCGCATGCACATGTATATGTACGGGTGTACTGAGAAGGACATAAGGTACCTTTCATCCCGAGAAAAGGCACTGTTCCCGAAATACACGCGTGTGAAGCCGCGAGCGAAAGCTAGTAAGATATAAATAAAATAAACTGTAGAAAATATAAACAGGTAATTACTGTCCGTAATACGCGTAAATATTGATTTGCAAAAAAAACTATATCTTTTGATCTGTCTTTATTTTCTAGACGAACTCCTCTCTATATTATGGAACACATACAACTACTACGCCCAGTTCAGCGCTCAACTAGCCTCTTATTTGAAAGAGAAGCGAGCGCCAATAGAGAAAAAACTGAAGGATTTCGTCAAGATCTGCACGTGGGACCGCGACCTCAGCTACTGGAGCGTTAAAGACACCGTCGATAAGGCACATAGGGCGCTTCATAAGCAGACTAAAGAGTTTGAGGTAGGATTTATGGATATAAGGTAGAAACTCAAAGATTTTGTTAAGATCTGCATGGGACCGGGACCTCAGCCAAAGAATTTGAGGTATTATTATATAATTAAAGCTATCATGATTCAAAACAGCCGTGTGAATAGAAAAATAAGTTAGTTTAAAAGTGACGACGCTGATCTAAATTGCTTCATTGAATTAGAAGGGATTTTTTTTTTTCAAACTTGTAGCTTATTTTTGCCTGTATCAGGTTTTATTTGAATATTCTCCATTTAGTCAAGTCAGTAGTCATGTCTAGTCAAGTTAGTCAGAGGGTTAAGTGAAGCAGTGGAAGAATTTTTCATATCATTATCTTGGGAGATTTTGGTGACAAGGATTAAAGTCACGTATACGACATTGTACCACTTCCCAACACTCACGCTTGTTCACGAACACTTAGCGAATAGTAATCCTACATTATTATGCCACAAATACTCGAAAAAACATAAATTTTGGAAAACAAATACATTGTTGTAACATTCACCTTCCCGTTAAAAACTTCGATGGGAATTTTACTGGCGTAAAAGTAAAAGATTTTTTAAAGTTTTGGTAATAGGCTAACTTTAGTTAGTATGCCACTTATCAAAACTTAAATCTTTAAAAAACCATATCGCCAAAACCTGTCAAAAATCATTTTTATCTATAAATTTCATGCAGAATCTCCTCAAAGAGTCCGTGACGGGCTGTCTGGTAGACAAGAGTAGTGACTTAAGCACCGACCACGTGGGCATCTGGGACCGGCCCAAGCGAGCCACTGCCGCTTCCACTGCCACGGGAGGCGCTTATCTCGTCGATCCTCAGAACTATTTGCTGCAACCTAGGATGGTTAAGGTGAGGATTGTTATCAGTTTTTAACCGACTTCAAAAAGGAGGAGGTTCTCAATTCGTCGGAATGTTTTTTTTTTAATGTATGTTACTGGATTAATCGAAGACGCCTAGATCAATTTGAAAAATTATTTCTTTGTTTGAGAGGGTATACTTTTCAATTGGTATTCATCAATTCAGGATCTGATGGGAATCATGGAGAAATCGAGGGAGCTCTTCAAGTTTTATTGTTGTATGTGTTATCTCTTGTTTTTAATCACTTTTCCGGGTACAGAATCTGATGGAGAAACGCTTTCTGTCTCTTTCTCACCAGTTGTATCAAGATTTTTTTCCGTTTAATTTTTTTAGGTTGTGAATTTAGGTCGATGTACACTTTTCTGAAATCTATCTTTTCGGTATATTTCATATAAATAATTTTATATAACTATTATCTTTTTCAATTACAATTACTAAACTAAAATATTTAGCTACTTCAGGCTCTTTTTACGCCATTATAGGCTATAATGCATGTGCACGACATTTTCTTGAGCACAATATACTAACAAACTTATACGCTCACATGGCTAACGTATTATAACCTAATTAAACTAATTAAATACAGGTATATTAATAAATCGGTAGTACTATACTAAAAACTAATAAAACCTTTATTAGCTTTTTTAATATATTTGTTATGCATATCATTAAATCTGAATAATATCGTGTTTATTTTTCTATATTACAGCCACTGCAGGTAACGTATTTTTTAGATCTTTTATTTAACAAGGTAAAGGAAAGCATTTTTGATAATTTATTTCTTTGTCGAATTTTATATGTATTTATTTTTAATTATTTATTTATTTTCACGTACACTGTAACATACATTGCAAACTTTACATTAGATATTGGTGCAAGGTATGTTTTTTATGTGCTAGGTATTTTTAGATATATTTTAATTTAGAAATCTTTGTATGTGATTAACAGTTCGTAGTTGATTTGTAGTTAGTTGCCATTTTTTAGTATGTAGTAGATTTTGGAGGGTGCATGATGGTCTACATGGTGTTGCCATATTACATTTTTCTTAGCGGTTATCGATATATTTTGGTTTTATGGGTAAACTACTGTAAGAAATGAATTTGTGTATTAAAAATTGATATGAGTCAAGTAGCCTATTAATTATATCAATTTGACGGTTTAATTAGTCTTAATTTTTTATTAGCATTTTAAACATTTAAATAGGTACTTAAATAAATTTAAAAAAATCTTTTATTTCGTTTTTAAATCCACAATTTTAAAGTTACATTAATAACGTTTAGGCAGGCTATATTAATACCTCTGATTCCCTTAGAAATATTTGGATCAAGCCGAGCAACCCTGCACATCGCTGTCCGAAGGCTCGCTCCTATCGAAAGTTTCTAGTTTGCTGAACAAAGCCAAGACGCTGTGTAAGGACACCATGGCAAATGCTGGCTATCCGGCTCTAGTGCAGTCTTTGGACGACTTCGTCACCCAAGTCATAGAGACGAGCACGCATTTGGGCTCTTTAGAGGTAAGTTGTTATTGTGTTGTGACTTTACTTTTTTTAGGATTCTGAAGTTTGACTCACCGAAAACCGGTTAGTCGAATGATTATCGTTCGAGTCACCGGTTATGTCGCATGAAAATAATTCGAAAACGAACGTTAATCATTCGACTCACCGGTTTTGGGTGAGTCATACATCTCAAAAATAGCACTCCTGCATTAGGGTATTACTTCTTCGTCCGAGCGTGTTTTTCGGTTACATTTTCAGCTTACGCTTCAGAGCCCAGGGTACGTTATGTCATTCCTGATTTGGCGGACTTGGTTATTACAATGGAGTGACTGCCGTCTGATCTCCGTAATCCGTTTTAGAGGGAAACCAGACCCACAGGAACATGATCCGGGTGTGTTAGTGGCCAACACTGCCCGGATTTTCAAGCTGCCTAAAAGCATCTGACATAGCCTAACGTCTGCCATCTACCGACAACAGCCGGGACCAACGGCTTAACGTGCCTTCCGAAGCACGGGTATTGACGGGCTAAAATATTAAAAACTTTGATTGAAATTTAAAATCATAAACAGGTCGACTCAACACTACCCAAAGAGAAACAAACATCGCAAGCCAAGAACATAATGCAGCAGAAACGGAAAGCCGTGGCCGACCTGTTCAAATATCTCACAAAAATGGGCCTCAACCACCGCACCGGCCTTGTAATATTGTCGGCCAACGATCAACTCTATGATTTCACCATACCGCCGGTTGATTTGGATGCCGCTATGCAGTTTTTGAAGAACAGGTACCATTAAGTTGTAACATTTATTTAACGATTCTCGGTTGTATTCTTATGCCCGAATACTCAAACGCTACTCAATTTTGAGAGCTGCTCAAGTATCATGCTGTCGCGCTGAACGTCAGCGATATGACAGTGACAGCACGATATTTGAACAGCTCTCAAAATTGAGTAGCGTTTGAGTATTCGGGCGTTAGACAACGAGTCCATAGAAAATTAAAAAAAAATAAGTGTAGAATATTTTTTTAATAAGGTAAGTATAATATTTAATTATTTAATGATACAATTTACAAGTTGATAATTTATAAAATTTTATATAACTACATATATTTTTTTGAAATTTAATTACATTTTAAAATTTATGGAAAATTATTATATATTTAAATATATTTATTGACTGATTGACGAATGTCACAATTCAATGTAGTAAGGTCTAAAATTGAATACAGTTTACTTTTCACATATCTACATGTTAACCTCTATGTTCAGCCTAAGGAACTGATACCCTAAGATGAAGACAATACGGTTCATTTCAGACGCTGTGACGCCTCGCTGTCGCTACTGTGGTCGGGCTGTGAACTTTACTTTCAGAAGAACATAGCGCGGCACAGACATTTGGCAGCGGCTTTACAGTCTCCGCATCAGGACCTGGGCATTCAGAACATTGAAAGGTGCAAGGGTTTCGCGGCACAACTGCTGGTAAACATGTTTTGTATTAATTTGTGTTTGGGACCGGGAAGAGTTATAAAAATAAGTTTTAGGAGAATTTGATGTATTTCACTTATCCTTATTTTTCCTCTTGCATTTTTTCAGAAACTTACCAACACTCAAAAGAGGTCAATATCAAAATATTCTAGATATCTCTGTGATTTGCGCATATTGACCAGTCATCTAACGAATGCTTTAGAAATAGATACAAGTGGAGCCAATATATTGACAGTCAATCAAAAATTAGACATTCTTAAAGATTGCTATGCCAATACTAGCTTATTACTAGACCAGTTTAGTATTCTGCTTAAATCTCTACCTGAAAAGACGCTCATTTCAGACCAAGAAGCGGAATTCGATACTGTTTTATCCAATTCTCCAATAACAAAATGTTATAAGAATACTGATGAATGGCGTGAGCTTCACAAAAAAATTAATGCAATAACAACTTTAGTAAATAAAGAGAAAACGTTATTGAATAAGCTAGTAAATATTACACCAAAGAAAATTGGAAATAGTATAGAAAATGTTCAAGTTATATCTCAAAGTCATATTAACACTGCTAATGAAGCTAAATCTAATTTAGAAGGTATCTTAGTTAATGTCAATAATTTAATTGACGAATATCAGTATAAACTAAAAATATGTATTGATGATGACTATGTACCTCAGCATCCAGCATTGAGCAGTATTGTCAAACTATCAGCATATCTCAAAGAAACGATCGATGATATTAATAAGTTAGATGAATGTAAAGATATAACGATGGAGGAAGGTACTGAAATAGATTTAATAAATCGAACTGAGGATTTGCTAGCAACTATGCTGTTGGTTATTCAATCAATATACAAAAAACATATGCCATTATCTGATAGTATAGATGTATTGGAAGCGATTGATGAAATTATTGACAGTGCTGAAAAAGAAAAAGAGGAACACAAAGACATTCTAGAAGACAAACATTTGAAAGAACATTTACAAGAGAAACTAAGTAATGATACTAAAATGCTGCAATTAGATAGTCTTACTAAGAAAATAAAAGATGTCTTAGCTAATTTCGTTCAGTACGTGACCTCTAAAAGTGATGTGGAGGCAGGGAAGAATGCTGTGATGAGATTAGTGCCAATATTGGAGCAAACTGTGTTGTTTGTCCAATATTTCATAACGCAGAAAGTGGCCGTGCATCGCGTGTCGTGTAAAATGCTGTCGGTTCTGTTGAAAATCTTCTCGGACCTGGCAACCAAAGGGTAAGTTTAACATTTTTATTGAAATGTTACAATAATTTTGCACAAAAATAATATTTACAGTTGCTTAAATGTTACCAATTGTGTGCGATATTCAAAAAAATTTTAAACTAAGGAATCGTTAGAGGACTCTAAACACTAAAAAAAAAACAGATACAGGATGTTACCAGGATGAGAGAGTGTCTTTCGGGCGCTTGAATTGTATCTGCCTCTTTGTTCCGTTGGAGGTAAAGGATAAGTAAAATCTATCTACAGCACAACATTAACAATGTATTTTTTATTAACACTTTCGCTGACAATAACGCCTCTCGACGTAGATGACAATTGACTGTTATTGTTATCTCGTTTACTGCCCGCGAAAGTGTTAAGCTCTGTATTATTCAGTTGTATGTGTTTCAAGACTTATAAGATAATATTATTTTTGTCTACCCCATATGGGATAAAGACGTGATTATGTATGTATTATTTTTATTTAGGTTCTGCCGACCTTTAGACACGGAAGAAGAAGGGGAAGGGGAAGGCGGTCCGGGGAAACTTTCAGGAGGCACGGGGCTAGGCGACGGAGAGGGACAGAAAGATGTCTCTGAAAGGATAGAGAACCAGGTAAGATTTGATTACTATTTTAGTAAGTAAAAGTACGTAAGTAAGTCACTTTATTGTATCATAGAATTGCATACAGGTAATTACTAGTTTTTAATTTTAATTAGTTTAAGGTGGTCGATAGCCCAATTTACTATAGTAAGCGATATCATTATCATTACATAGTATAAAACAAAGTTGCTTCCCGCTGTCTTTTCCTATGTATGCTTAGATCTTTGAAACTACGCAACGGATTTTAATGCGGTTTTTTTTAATAGCTAGAGTGATTCATGTGGAAGGTTATTATACCCGCGCGAAGCCGGGGCGGGTCGCTAGTTATGAATAAAAAAAAAAATATATTATAAATACGGCTGATGAAAAGAGAGGAAACCCAAGAAGCAGATGGTCAGATGACTTGAAGGTGTTCAACAGGGATCAAACAGATGAAGCAAAAGACAGGGACGCATGGAAGAAAAGAAGGCTTTTGCCCAGCAGTGGGACCTATATACCCTAATAAAAAAAATAAAAACAGAGATTGAGCTAGCCGCAATTGGACATTTGTCGAAGCCGGAAATATAGCGATTTACGGCCGAGTAATATTGGAATTTCCGAACATGACGAAGAAAATTTTAGACTTGTGTTGTGGGATAGAACTCAACGGTGAAAATAAATATATATTTTGTCCTCTAGGATCAGCTAGAAGACGCCAGCCGTCCCGGTGAGGAGAAAAAGGAAGAAGACCGAGATTGCAAAGAGGAGGAGAAAGGAATCAACATGTCTGATGACTTTGATTCGCATCTACAGGATGTTGACAAAAAAGGTACGTGCCAGCAGTGGTTATATTAGCAGCGCATTATGGACTTGAATTGAAACCGATGCACTTTATTTACGAACGTTTTAGTAAAGAAATAGTTCAGTGGTAGCGCCAGTTTTGTAATAGTAAACTATCAAAATGTTTTTTTTTTCACAGAAGGCGATGATTCAGAACAAGAAGATGAAAATGACGCTGACAAACAAATGGGCGACATCGATAACGCTGCGGAAAAGTAAGTTTATTGTCATATAAAGGTTTTTGTATCAAATGATTTTAAAATTGATTCTTCGTCAATTTTCATTAAAAAAATGGTAACACTATCGTGTCAAGCAATAAAGTGGACCCTTTCAGAATACACAATGTCTTTACAGACTTGACCAGCAAATATGGGGGTCTGAAGATGAGGAAGAATTAGACGAGGAACAGCAGAAAGAGAAAGAAGAACGCGGCAAAGGCGAGAGTACGGGAGAGAAAGAGATGGCTGCTAAACAAGAGGAGCAGGGTACTGATGATGGCGATGAAGGCAAGGATAGAAAGAAAAAGAAAGATATCAATGAAATGGAGGAGCCAGATATTGATGATGATCATGTAAGTGGCAAAATATTTCAAATAACAGCTATAAGGCCTGCCATTGTCAAAGTAGTCACGGGTGCTGGACGTGTCATTTGCAAAGGGGCAATTAATTTGATATCGTAGGCGTAAAAAGAGATACGATATAATAAAATAACCTTCATTGTTCCAAATAAAGTACAGTAAAACAAGGAAAACACTGATGGGACACAGATTTTCTGTATTGTGGTTACATATATTCATACCTCACATAGATATGCTTTACAAATAAATAAATAGATTGATTGATAAAATGAAAGGCTAAATTGCACTTTATTGCGTTTTAGAGTGTCGCGCAACTTATTTTAATTGTGTCTTTAAAAAATATTTTCAATTTTGTGATACAGGTGGATCCATACCACGGCAATCATGAGCCGCAACCGGAGCCAGAAGACTTTGAAATGCCTGAGAATATGGACATAGACGGTGAGGACAACGACGACCAAGACGAGGTAATTACAATCCTACTATTATAAATGCGAGTTTGATAAAATTTAAACAGCATAAAGGATATCTTATGATTAATTTAAATAGTAAATATTGCTTATTTGTCAAGTTATCTCTTTAAAGTAGTAAAATATTTCATATAAAAATTACTTCCATTTTTAACCTTCGACGGGATTACAATTTAATTCTAAATTAAAATATTACAAATGAAAATATGCTTAAAAAGTTTTAAACTAACTATCAGTAGTTATTTGTAAACATGTAATTGTTTATTTATTTTTTTAATTCAGGGTGAAACCGAGACAGAGAATCCATTTGAAATCAAAGCTATACCGGAAGACGCACCCGAGGAAGGCGATCAAGACGATAAAGGTGGTGAGGGCAAAGACAACCGGAACGGTTTAGATGTTTCTAGTGATGAAGAAGATGGCAAGGAAGGTGATGATAAGGAGGAAGGAGCAGTTGAAGAGGTAAGTAAGATGTACGGATGATTTATATGACATGTTGACGCAAAAATACAATGGTCTTTAAAGTAATAGGTGGGACTTATTTTTTTTTTGCCGATATCGCTAGATGACTTTTATCGTTGAGAGGGATTCGTACATTAAATGAAATCATAGGATTCCTTGTTATCTATAGTAGATTTAATTTGTGCACATTTGTTGAATCCCAAAACCTTTCAAAAAACAAAAGTGTAACAAATTTTTATTTATAAATCACAGGAAAAAGAACTAGAAGAAGATAAACCGAATGCAGAAGACCAACCTGGAGACGAGCAAGAAAACAACGATGAAATTGACGATATTAATCAGGAAAATCAAGAAGAAAATGAAGATGCTCCAGAAGAACAAACAGAAGCTGAAGACAAAGAGATTCCTAAAAACCCAGAGAAGATAGATGAAGAAGAAACTGAACAGAAAGAGAGAGACGCGAATCCTCAAGCGAATCCGTCTAATAACGATCCTACAGCTGAAGATAGGGCGCAGAATGCGGAAATGGATCGAGGAACGGATGATAACGTTGAAACTAATGCTGAGCAGAGCAAAGATGACGAAACTGCACCTTATGTGAGTATTACATTACTATTAGCTCTTAACAAAACAATAATCATTGCTTCCACTTGTTCAGAAATCACTTAAAAATGCAATATTCCTCGGGCGTAAATTGTTTTATTTAAGGTACTACAATTCGACAGTTATTTATTATTACATACAAATGGATGTCTTCAGAAAGCTTGAAAATTGTGACATCACTGATAGCCATACTTAATAAGAGAGAGTAAAAAATTACAAACTATACAGCATTATTCAATAGGTGAAGCTTGTTTATTGTGTATAATTAAAAGAATGAACAATGTTTTTTGAACTGCGCAAACACTGTAGCTTCAAAAATAGATTAAAATATGCATGGTAGTTGTTTTGCATGTTTCCATCTCGTGGCAGAAAGGTGTATTAAACTTGTAACTGTTTAATAGGAACAAGCACAGGAGCAAGTTGGTGAAGAGAACCAATCTATGGGTCGTTCTGAGTTGGACAAGAGCGAGAAGGGTCACCGAGGCGAGAAAGAGGCTGCGAGCAGATCTCAAGGCGTGAAGGAACAAAAGAAACGGGAAAATAAACCGGGGAGGACCGATGAAGATAGAATATTAGGTAAGTATTTTGTAGTTTATCTCACTGTCGAATTCGATATAGATCAAGTTATATAGCTATCGATGTGAGGTAAGGTATCAAAAGTCATCGATGGAAAATACTTAGCGTGTTAGTTTAAACAATCATGGGCTAAGGATACTCTTTTTGGTGTAAAGTGAAACTGACACAATATATTTAAATTTTGTATACCATCACTCACATCTTCTTATTGAAGATAGAAATCCATGAAAATATGCATGTATTTTTCATTCAAAACTAGATTTTTCCCGGGATAAAAGGTACCAAATGTCCTTCTCCTGGTTTAAAGCTACCTCCCCACCAATTTTCAGCCAAATCAGTTCAGCCCTTCTCAGTGACGTGCACAGACATTTTCCTTAGGGTAGGCAATAACCTACCTAGACCAGAACTATTTTTATTTTAATCTACACTTATAATTTAGGTATAGGTAGGTATATGAGTTACAACTAAAACAGTAACGAGCAAGAAGATAAAATTAAATATATTAAACATGTAGGTACCTACCTACTTAGGCCCTGAAAATGTTCAAAAGACGACTGCCTTAACCTCCGCGCTCCTGTGGGAGTTTTGGAAATGCATAGCAAACATATTAATTTGAAAATAATATTAAATAATTTGTTGTTAAGTAGCTTACCCTTCACTTCAAATAAATCCCATCAATTCCGGTTGATAACATCCATTTATTATTATTGCCATTTTTTCGTCAAATGAAAGACTTAGCACGTCATTTTATAGTTTTTATAAACAAACACTCGGTTTACAACAATCACATGAAAATTTTAAACTACAACCGAGTAAATTTATTAACAACAAAAAGTGATATTTTTTCACCTCATTGTAAACAATGCACATTGCAATTATCAATTAATTAAACATTCAAAACAAACAAATGCATGCAAGCAAAACAAACATATTGTTGATTTCGATACGGAAATAAAAATATAACCCTTCGGAATTGGGAATGTCATCTTGTTTCTATAAAGTCTTCAAGTCTACGCGTTTTTAAATTTGCAGCATTACTCGTTTAATATCCAATAGACACAGTTATCATGTTGCTGCAATCGATCGTAATCACTAATCAGATTTAAGTATGTGTACCGCGTAATTCTAATTGGCCGTAACAAAAGTGAGAGCGAGATGGAATGTCATCTCATAGCATTTTGTTTCATCTATAGTGGAGGTCTTAAATTTACTCACACATTCGTGATTTAGCGCATATGTGTCTGTTCATGTAAGTTTTTTACTTGCACTACTACACAAGCAAAAGCACATCTATACATAGTGATTTCTTAGTGGGAGTAGTAAACTTCAGACGTTTTACTAAAAAGCTGGCCTGGCCTAGCAGCGCCTACGGGCCGGCGCGCCGCGTGTTCGCGCGAATTCATAGATGGCGTTGTAAAGATAATTCAATATATTATGTGAAAAAATATTTATTATTTATTTGTTTTGATTATATATTTTTTTTAATTATTTATTACAAAAGTACAGGGTAGGCAACGTCTAAACGTCTTTATGATATGCACGCCACTGGCCCTTCTTGAGTTATAAATAGTGTAACTAACACGACTTTTTTGTTATCCTGATATTGAATCGGATGGTCTTAATATATTTCTCAGAAGTTTGCTATCAGTAAAAACCTAATAACCATTTAAAACAGGTGACATGAACGAGAAAAAGAACAAACAAATGCAGACGCTCAACGTGGAAGAAGATGAAGCTATGGACGAAGGCGGAGATAACCAGGACGACGGTGAGAAGGACGCCGATGCCTTCCAGCACGTCAAGCAAGCGAAGAAAGACGATTTACAGGTTAGTTGCAATGCAATGAAAAGGTACTAATAATTAAAAAAAAGTTAGCCGGGCCTCGGCTTCGCCTCGTCCTTTTAAAAGCACTTGCAATATATCTCGGCCGTAAATGGCTTCATTTATGGCCTCGACAGTAATGTACTATTAAAGCTTTATGGTTTATAGAATCAGTGTCTCAAGTGACCGATAGATGGTGTTAATATGATTCAATATGGGCAGGATACGCTATTAGTACACACAAAGCCGCGCGTTTCATCGAATGAGAAGTTAAACATTATTACTCAGCGCTAGTATAGTATCTTACTGGGCCATTTTTAGCGCCATTGACACGATAGAAGAAGGTAACGTATAGTATTCTGTAATCTGTGGCCGTGACGCAGGTTGTCTGCTCCTTTGCCTCCGTTGTCCAGTGGTTAAGGCGTGTGCCTATAGAACCAGGAGTCGTGGGTTCGATTCCCACAGGAAGGCATTCTTTGTTTAGTTGTTTTCAGTTTGGTTAGAACGAGCAGGCTTGAATCACCTGATTGTCTGACAATAAAAATGATTACCGAATCATCTTCGGAAGGCACGTTAAGCCGCTAGTCCCTGTTGCCATCTGGTAGTCGTTAAAGACTACCACGTCGGAGGCCGAGAGGCGGTTCCGAAGAAATGTGACACCAGTGTCTGCATAGTCGGTTGACCATATCACCTATACGAAATGATAATGCAGGTTGTGGATGCAGCTACTAAGGAACAAGCGGAGCAGCAACCGACGCTGCAGCAAGAAGACGAGGAAGCTGAGGAGCTGAAGAAGGACGAAGAAGTTCCTATGGATGTCGACGATGATGATATTCAGGTATACTTTTACACTAGATAGATAAAAGCTTTATTTGCTGATACTGCATCACATATACACAAAAACAGTACACTAAGATTATACACAGATAAAACATAAAAGTTACCTTAACTTAAACAACATAAGATAAAGAGTTAGGCATATATGTGTTGCACTAGTGCAAAAAGGCAAAAACTACTATTAATTAGACAAAACAGGCATACGGCCCAGCTGTTGAAAAGCGGTTACCGTAGCCAATAAGACTGCTGCAACACCAGGAGCGTTGCGAGCGCGTTGCCGATCCTGAAAGGAATCAGCAGGATAACAGCAATCGCTATATTTCATCATTGCGTATGTCATCATCACTGCATGTATCTTATGGATCAATATTGCTTACAAAACAGTTTGAACTAAGTATTTGTAAAATTAGATATTTTCTAATTCATGTATTGAGAAAATAAATGGCAATGGCACTTACAGTGTAAAAGTAAATTTATTAATACTTACAATATAAAATAAATGATATAACAACACTACATTATAGAGATAACTTAATAACAGCTGCTTGTACTCATAAATAATAAAAAAACAATATTTTTAAAATATATGTCTTGTTACCATTTTAAGGCAATATACACCACAAAATATTCAAAACTGAAAATTTCAGGTTGAAAAGTCTGAAGAATTGAAACCAGAGAAAATGAAAGACGGCGCAGAAAAAGATAAAGAAAAAGCTGGAAATAAGAAGGAAGGCGGGGAAGAGCCGACAGGGGAAACCGGGGTTGAGGTGGAGGGGGAGAGAGTGGACACCACGACTGTGGCTAGGGGAAAGGACACTACCTACCATACAAGGTAACATTATCTTTAAAAAAATATCACTTTGATTTGTGATTTTGTGTTTTTGATTTAGCTGTCGGTAATAAACAATAGACAATGGTGATTGGGCGTGACAACTTAATATAAGCAAAACATACTGCATACCAGTGGGACTCTCCTTTATTGGTCAGAAACCAAACAGGGATTGTGTGAAGCTTCTGCAAAGACTTCTTGTGTAAAAGCTTTGGCAGAATACTTTAAGAATGGTAATCTTAACTGGAGTGCTACAACTAACACCTGGACTGCTGGGATCTCCTCTTGTTTGTTTCTGATATATACATACATATCATCACGCCTGTCTCCCGTAGGGGTAGGCAGAGACTAGAGATTTCCATTGGCTACGATCCTTACATACCTCTCTCGCCTCCTCCACACTCATCACTCTCTTCATACACGCTCGCCGATTTCGGGTACTCCTAATGTCTCCCTTTTTCAAAAGATCTGCGATTTGGTCGCAGTATGTTTTACGAGGCCGACCCTGACCGCCGCTCCCAGCCAACTCTGCTTTGTATATACTTTTCGTCAGTCTCCTTTCATCCATCCTCTCTACATGTCCAAACCATCTCAACATCCCTTTTTCTATCTTTGTCACTACATCCTCATTTACACCGCATCTTTTTCTAATCTCACTATTTCTTATTTTATCGCTCAAGCATAAACCACACATACTCCTTAAAGCTCTCATTGTGGAAAGAAATGAGTTGTGGTCTACTTTGTCGATGTACGGGTTGAATAGCCAACTGATAAGAGCAATTAAATCCCTTTATAAGGATTCCAGCGCTTGTGTCAGAATAAATGAAAGCTACACAGACTGGTTTGAGATCGAAAAAGGTGTCAGGCAAGGATGTGTAGCGTCACCTTGGCTGTTTAACCTGTTTATGGACAACTGTCTGAAAGATTTGAAAGATGCTGAATGTGGTATAAGAATGAATGAGTTATGCATCAAATGCCTTCTTTATGCTGATGACCAAGTGCTACTTGCTCAATCGGAGGAAGACATACAGAAGATGATAACAATAATGAATGTAGCGCTAGTAAGTAAGGGTATGAAAATAAATGTGAGTAAGACGAAAATAATGGTGTTTGAAAAGGATGAAAGTAGAACAGTATGTAATGTAAGTATAAATGGAGAGAGTGTTGAACAAGTGAATGAATTTGTATATCTGGGTTGTAAGTTTACTAGAAATGGCAAGCATGAGAGTGATATTGAAAAAAGAGTGGCTGCTGGTAATCAGGTAAATGGGGCATTACATTCCTTTATGAGCAGTAGAGTTGTGTCCAAAAAAGCACGTCTCGCTGTTCATAGGGCAGTGTTAATACCGACCCTTATGTGTGGTAGTGAAAGTTGGGTATGGCAAAAAAATAATGAAAGTAGAGTGAATGCGGTTTCTGATATATACATTGCTTTACCGATCGTGCTACGAGCCGTGTCGATTTTATTGTCGGGTTGCATTGATTATACCTTTAATACAGTCCATTGAATTTTATTATACTCGCATATAGGGATTCCTAGTATTATTCCATATACGGGCACCTATAGCATCATATGTTGCAGAGGAACATTCCTCTGCTTGATAGAAAGATTGCATATCTTAACTGCGTCACTGAATTTAAAAAAAACCTACAGACTCGAAGAAACCCAGCAACCTGCCGAAGACTTAACAGTGGAGGAATACATGAGCATCCGCGACTGGCTACAAAGGCCAGCCACGCAAACAGGTTCAACGGCCGCCGTCTGGCGCGGACTGTGGCAGAACTCCGCTCATGCGGCGCGGGCTTTGTGCGAAAGGCTGAGGCTTGTTTTGGAGCCCACTGGGCGGTCTAGGAGAGCGGGTGAGTGATGAACTACAAGGGGTGAAAATCCTAATGTTGGGAATGAATGAAACATATCTGACTCCAGAAGATGAAAATAATTTATTTTTATTTTTTTAGGTGACTACCGCACCGGCCGCGCTATAAACATGCGTCGTGTTATCGCGTACATCGCGTCGCAGTTCCGCAAGGATCGTATTTGGCTGCGGCGCAGTAAGCCTGCGAAGAGACATTACAGCATCGCTATAGCGGTGGACGACTCTAGCTCCATGGCCGATAATCGTAGCAAGGAGTTGGCTTTCGAGAGCTTGGCTTTAGTCTCACAGGTGAGTGGTTTAAAAATTAAGGAGCAAATAAAATTGCTAAACCGAGAGAAAGACAATCGTTGCATTTGAAAGCTATTCTGAACAAACTTGCGTCATATTTTTTGTTTTTTTAATTTAATTTGACAATTTTTTTGCAGATGTAGATATTTTTTTTTATTTTTCAGGCGCTGAATCTACTCGAATCCGGTGACCTTGCCGTCCTAAGCTTCGGCGAAAAACCGAACCTCCTACACCCATTCACTGAGCAGTTCTCAGAACATTCCGGTTCGAAGATTCTAGAACAGTTACGTTTTGATCAAACCAAGACTAAAATCGCGCAGTTACTAGATTTTTGCACGGTTTTGTTTGAAGACCAAACTGTGAGAAGTGACGCTATCAATGCTAAGTTATTGGTTGTGGTCAGTGATGGAAGGGGAATATTCTCCGAGGGAGAAACCAGGGTGCTCCAAGCTGTGAGGAGGGCGCGGCAACAGGGAATCTTCTTGGTCTACGTCATTATTGACAATCCTGATAATATGGTGAGCGTTTTATTTTGTCATAGATTTTTGATTTGACGTATTATAGATTAAACCCAACTTCCCTTCTAACATAGTTCATAATACAATATTTTTGAAACCTTTTTTTCTTTATCCAGGACTCCATTATGGACATCAGACGGCCTCTCATGGACCCTACAACGAATAGTTTAGCTGGATTTATACCGTATCTGGACACATTCCCATTCCCCTTCTACCTGATTCTACGAGATATGTCGGCGTTGCCCAATGTACTAGGAGATGCACTTAGGCAGTGGTTCGAATTGGCTGCTAACACTAGCTAGTTTAGGCCCTAAACTTTAGGGAATTGCTTTGTATATAAGTAAAATAGTTATAGTATTTTTGGAAAAAGTGCAATAAAAACGGATAAAGATTTGTGCTTAAAAATAAGATTGCCTTATTATATATAGTTGTCATCTTTAGAATATTTTTACGAGGAAAAGACTAGAATGCGGTATTTTTTAAGTTCAAAATGCATTTTAACACGCGTTAAGATAATGTTTGATGTCTTTAAAGCCATTTTCGTGAGAAAATCAGGTTATTTTCGGAGAAAACGGCGAAAATGACAGTTTTTATTGTAGTTTGGTATTTTTGGTAATTTGTAGGAAGCGTAAGAGAAAAATAGGAATCTGGCTGGATTCAGATGATCTTTTTTTCTTTATAAATTTAGTATTCAGTGTTTTGATTATGTTTAATACAGACATGTATTGGTTGTTAATTATATTTTTATATGATAACATTTTTGTATATTATATATGTTTGGTATTCTTACCGTAAGATTTACATAATTTAGTTAGCTACTTATGGCGATAGATAAACGATTATAAGAATTAGATAAACGAGCTGTGACTGTTTCTGACAATGTGTTATGATCTTACTTTTTTCATTTGAGCAGAAATTGAGTACTGGCTATATTATATTGTGTATTTTTTTACATAGGTAAATAAATAATTTCATTGATAAATAATTGTTTTTCTCTTTATATACGACTATAGAGGATGACTAAGGTAACTTAGGATTTCCACACAAAATCTTACAGAAACAAAATATCGTTTGCAAATCTTATTGTAGTCTCATGACAGTTTTAAGAAAAAACAGGAAATAGACTCATCACCAAATAAAATAACGAATGTTTAAAAATATTGTGTATTTGTCAACTGAAAATTAAATATGCCTAAGATATTTCACTTATCAATATTTTGGTAATTAACGGAAATAGTATTTGTGTAATTTGTTAACATTTAGGCCTATGTTACTTCATCGGTTAATAAATAAACGTTTACCAGGCCGCCACAATTCTTGCGAGCTGTTCGTAATTAAATATCTAAACTTAATCGCGTTTCGGAAAAAAAACAAATACATGTTACACATTGCACCTCTTAATACTAATTTTCTAATATACATATAACGTTATAGATTAGTTTACAAGATATAGGATAGCCGTTATCACTTCGAGATTAAATATTTCATAAAAATTGGGAACATTGGCACCTCAAAATCAACATCTTCCTCTTTCGTAAATAAAACTCGAAACTCCACACAAATATTACATCTCAAAGTGACATATAACAGCAACTTCCAACAATTGAAATAGCAAAATATAAACTATAATAAAGTTTGTAATAAAATACGCTAACTCATGTAAATATTAAATATTGTATGTCATAATAACATTAAAACTAAGCCTAACAAATATTAAAAAAAAACGTTAGAACCATGATAAGTCGTTTACCAGTAGTTTAAAATAAATACAGTTTAAATTAAACAAAAGTGCCCTCTTGTGTTTGAGCGTTTAAAGCTGCGTAGCAAATGTTACAACGAACGTCTTATTAAAAAAAATTACAATTTTTAAAAAGTCTAAGTGGTAGAATCTAAAAATATCTCAGTGAGATAATTTTGAATATCTATCAAAAAGATCTCTATGGAAAGATTACTAGCATTCTACAATCTTTATAAAAATTCAAAGGCCCTTGTGGTGAAGTTTCGAACATAGAGAATGTCTATAACAATTAAAAAAAAATGGAAAATGTTCCCTCGCAGTCTTTGCGAGCAAACATTAATGTTTGTAGGTATAATGATCTCAATTTATTAATCGAAATATGTTTTAAAGTTTGGACCGTTTAGGAGTCACCTTAGATATTTCGCTATAAGAAATACATAAAGGATATTAATGACTCTTGTTAGTACTTTATTTACATACAAGATTCCATCTAGGTATTTGCATTTTCCTGAACATCTTACATTTAAAAAATTTGTTTGTATAATTAAATAAAAATGTCCTACAGAAGAAAATCGTTCAAACCACTTGTTTTACTGAACTCTTTTACTACCTAACTGATGATAAGTGGTTACCGTAACCTTGACGTCCACAACACGATACACAGCACTATAACGTAGCACATTACTCTGTCAAGAAGTCACAGACTCGCTCGTGTCGTAAACATGAAATTCAATAATTACTAAAGTTTGATTGGTCCAAATCAACCACAGGTCCAATTCGCGATTGGTGCAATATAAATTCTGGCAGAAACATTACTCCGCCTTAGTTTAGAAGGTAGGTTAAGTTATGGTTATACAGTGACCATAATATGAGCGAGCTACTGCTAATTGACGTTTTTTGAACTTTGGCCCAAACGGGCCTAAAGGAACATATGAAGCTGAAATTTTATAAAAATCAGCTATAAATAGCATTCCTGAATTTTCCACCAAAAGGGGAGAGCGCTCGATCAATACATTTTATACATAAAGTTTTCGATTAATAAATTAGGACCCTGTACAAAAAATATCCCTATTGTAAACCTGTATCGGCAGACTGGCCTCAGTTGGCGGTCTCCTTGGACGAATGATTGTTGGTTTCTTCAGTCTTATCGCCGTCACTGTAGAATTTAGGCTGGAAATTGAAAAAATATATAACTAAAATAAAACGGACTTCAAATAAAATACTGTTTTATTCATTAAAAAATAACATATGTTTGTTTCAGATGAAATATGTTTTATCTTGTTCTTTCTGTCTCAAATATAAGAAAGGAACGACAAGAACAAAACAACTTAAATAGGTTTAGCAAGTATTGATATTGTTATGAATCCATATCCATACTAATATTATAAATGCGAAAGTCTGTCTGTCTGTCTGTCACCTCTTCACGGCTAAACTGCTGGACCGATTGTGATGAAATTTGGTAGGGATGTAGTTAACGACCTGAGGTCAAACATAGGCTACTTTTGGACGCGATATAACCGAGTCCCACGCGGGGCGAAGCCGCGGGGAACAGCTAGTATAGTATATATGTAGTCTTAACTTTTATCTACGTTGCTGAAACTACATTGGTTTACTTTAAATCTAAATATACTGAGCTGTAATATATTGCTACCTTATCTAAACATTTGTGCATTATCCAAATTTTTATCATACAAATAGTGATACTTTTAAGATTTTTCTTAACTAATTTGTTTTCATTATTAAGTGAAGAAAGTAAGTGAAGAAAAATTTTGTTCAAATTAATTTTTAATCTGTGGGTTTGTGAAATCCATCGCGTTGGAAACAAGCAAAACAAACCATACAGTTAGTAAATGCCAAAACCACCCATTAAAAAAAAACCTTCGTTTTAAATAAACTGGTATTATAACTAGTACAAAGTTTGCATATCATATGACCGAGAAGAAATATCGGGCGCATTTCTTATGAGGCGCGGCGCAAAGGGATCCTCAATCCCACTTGCCTATGTACACAATAAAATATTAATAAAAACAAACTACATTACTACAAACAATTTTGCTACCTGTACACCTAGTATGAGATTTTATAAACGCTAACGCTAGCGACTGCCTTAAGATTTTGTATGGAATTTCTTAGTTGACTTACTAGCCAGGAACACTGTACAGGTTTGTCATACAAAATCGCTAATGTAGTCGCTAGAGTCTGCGTTTATAAAATCTCATACTAGGGTTTCTGAGAAACGGAAAACAAGTGCTATTTTTGTTTCTAATTATAGGTGTGTAAAATGATTATCATTTATTTTCGAATGAATTTAATTAGGCACAACAGTCGAGTGAGTCACAGATTGCAGAAAAAGGGCTTCAGAGCAAAAGATTAATACAACAGGTCTAGCTACCGACAAAGAGCCTAAAGCCGGGTCCACTGCGCCGTGTTTTCTAACATCCTAACATGTTTGAAAAACAGAATAGGGGCGTGGCCTAACAGTTTTGTTAGCAAAACTGCAATAATATGTTTGCGGAGACAAATGGATAACATCACCCGCTTTCGCCTGCGGGGAGGGGAAACGTCGCATTATGTGTTCGCGCTCATTGAATCAAGACATTCGTTCGTTCACTCAAGAATTAGGTTATGTTTCTATTATTTTTGATTTTGTGTGCTTCGATTATTTAAATTAAACCTATTATGAACCATGGAGTGGAACAAAGAAAATACTTTGTTTTTATTGCAACTAATTAGAGAAAGACCGGTCGGACCCGGAATCTATTTCGGTTATGTCTTTGTAGAACTAAATCCACTATAGCTATTACAGCTTCTACGTCCTCTTCGTCGGAACTCATTTTTTAAATGAATTGGAATGAAAAAATAACAATAACAAAACAGAACGCACCGGACGGGCTGTTATCGTAACATGTTTTGCTAATATGTTTTATTATCATGTTTTGTTAGAAAATTGGCGCAGCGGACCCGGCTTAAGACTTGAAGCGTAGTTGTTTGAACAAGTCATGTAATTCTACGCTATTATTCACTATTAGTTTAGAACCGACTGAGCTTTCTCATGTACAAAGGGTGCTCTGGATGTGGCCTCTGACTCAGTCGTGAATGTTGCATTCTAATGGGCCAAATTGATATAGTTTTTAGATATTGACACGATAGATGAAGATGACGCGGACTCTATGAGGGAAAACTTCTACACTTTGCATCATGACGTGTACAGTGACCCTACAATCTAGCGATGTAACTAAAACGTGACATATGAACAATGTAGTTTTACAATGAATAAAAAAACTGAAACCAACAAATCAAATAACGGCACAAACAAAAACATTTCAAATCCAAGCGTCAACTGACTGCACTTACACAATATGAATTTGTACTATACAGTCGTCACTTTTTTCCCAAATCCGTTATTGACACCGTTATAACTTGTAAATCCCTAGAAACAAATGAGTTGTATATATTTACGGAATCTATTAAACTGTTTTTATATTTATGAACAATCATCTTCTTATATAAGGTGAATTTTAATCAACTGCAAATATTTTAAGGGCAGATTCACACCCATATTCCCAAACGTGTCCTCATAGGTCGCCTCCACTCAATTTCATTCGAGGACGCCTCAAGGAATTCCTCCAATTTTCTTTGAAAACGGTATTGTAGGCGACGCGAAGTGATAGCTAAGTGCCCATATTAATGTACACATTGTAATTATTTGTTTGGCTTGCATTTATGTATTGTGTACCTATATTTTGAATTATACGTTTATGTGGTTACGGAGTGGTCATGCGTGCCCCCTGCCCCTCCACCTTCGGGTGGTGGGACCCCGCGTTGATCGAATCTAGTTTTTGAAAACCAAGTGAACCCAGTCGCCATCTACCAACCGTTATGCGAGTACGCACGCCACTCCACGGCTACAAATTTCCATACATAAACCTGACTTATTATTTCCTATCACCTACATCGCTGGTCCTCGAGCCGCATCTTCTGAATGTACCATACGCCGCCTAGAAGCATGGTTAGCACTAGAAGTGCCCGAAAGAAGGAGGAACAACAGCGACTTGAATCGGAATGCAAAATCGAGCAAGCAGAAACAAAGATGGAGGACGAAAAGTGTACTGTGCAAAGCGTTCAAAAATCTATACACGCTAGCAAGAAATCTTCCTCATCTTCAATAGCAAAAAAGAAGAAATTGCTCGAATTCAAGGCTGCTGAAGAGAAAGCTCGTTTACGTATGGAGCTTATTGATAAAAAGTTAGCTGCTGATTTGGCACAATTGGAATCAGAAGGTAGTAGTGATTCGCTATCGAAGGTAACAAGTGAGCACAACGATAATTTGGTTGAGAAGTGGTTAGAAACAAGTCAACAGGATATGGAGAGTCATCCTGCCAACATTGACGGCGCTTGTGGTCCAGCACGCTTGTATACAAATTCCGCCGGCCCACACCCTGACCCTGCACTCGAAGAAGCACGACCGCCACCGCCCTTCGGTGGCACTGATGACACCGTGCACGCACTGGCGAGTGCACTTAAGAACCTAACCGCTACCTCTGCTGCTGGTACTACTGGATGCAGCAACAAAATGCTTAACCGCTTGTGCACCCCAAGAGATTTGCCCTCATATTCTGGAGACCCGCTAGAGTGGCTACAATTCAAGAGGGCCTACGAAGAATCCTCTCAAGTCTGTAACTTCAGTGATCGGGAGAACCTATGGCGCTTAAGGAAATGTCTCCACGGCGCGGCCAAAGAAGCAGTCACAGCGTTACTCATTGGTGCTACATCCCCTGATGTGGTAATTTCTACGCTGGAACTTCAATTCGGAAACCCTGATGTCATTATATCCCGAATTCTACAAGACTTGAACAAACTTCGTCCAATGTCACAAGATTATCAGAAAGATATCATCTCCTTTTCTAATAAAGTAAAGAATTGTGTGGCAGCCGTGACCGCTATCGGCTGTGAAGATTATCTACACGGCATGAATATAGTCGCAACGATTCTTGCGAAATTACCTAGTGTCCTAATATCTAAATGGAGTGACTACAGCTTCCCTTTAGTCTCACGAGGAACCCCGAAGCTCATAATCCTGTCCGAGTTTTTAAGTAGCGAAGCTGAAAAGATATCAAAAACCTTTATAAGTGCACACGGATTTTATAAACAAAGTGATTTGTCTCGTAATCGGCCTCAGACTTTGTTGGTGAACAATGAACTGACTGGTGTTAGTGTTAAAGACGATAATTGCCGGTTCTGTCGCGTTTCCAAACACGCACTATCTGACTGTAAAAAGTTTAAAAAGTGTTTACGTAAAGAGCGATGGACATATGTGAAACGGTACGGTTTGTGCTACAAATGCCTAAACTCACAGCACAAGCAAACGGACTGCATCGGGCTCGCGTGTGACGTAGACGGTTGCGGTCGGCCCCATCACCGCCTGTTACATTACCCAACAAAGATAACGCCGGCACCTACATCGACACAAAACGCAAGTACTTCCGAAGTCGAGACTGTAACCCATCTGAACTCGAACAACCGCAAAGTCCTGCTGAAGACAGTACCTGTTTACCTGCATGGACCCAAGGGCACTATACGTACTTGGGCACTGATGGATGATGGATCTTCTATAAGTTTTCTGAGCGCCTCTCTCTCGTCACGTCTAGGCCTCAGTGGAAAGAAACAATCTCTGCGTGTTTTTAGTGCCTGGAATGAAATGGTATGCGATACCGAAATAGTGGACATAAGCCTCTCCAACGAAGATGGAACTAAGTTTAAACTACGTGCCCGATGCGTGAGGGACATGAACTTACCTGTGCAAAACATCTCCGCTGACGAGCTGAATAGTCTACAGCTGTTAAAGCCTGAAATAAAAGATTACATTAGCATGAATCAGGGAAAACCGGAACTGTTGTTAGGTCAAGACAATTATGACCTCATTGTGCCTTTGCAAGTAATCAAGGGTCAACCTGGCGACCCATACTTCACTCGTACGCCTTTGGGTTGGTGTATCCACGGGTGTTTGAGATCCTCCAATGTCTCAGACGTTTCACCTCAGCCAAACTTACTTCTGTCTGAACACGACGTCAATGTGGCCAGAGAACTACAAGATATGCACGAATTAATAAACAAATCATTCGCTATAGATTCTCTGGGCATATCAGCTAAGCCCAGACAGAACGTGCTCGACATTCAAGCTATTGAACACCTGGAACAAACTTCTAAACTTGTGAATGGAAGATGGTACGTTGGTATACCCTGGAAAAGCGCTCAAAGTCAGATGCCCGACTCATACCCAAACGCTATGGTGCGCCTACGAGGTGTTGAACGAAAGATGAAGGCCAATCCAGGATACGCCGAAAGATATAAGGAAAGAATTGTCCATTTATTCAAGAACGATTATGCCTCAGAACTCCCAGAAATTCAGAACCCTAAAAGGATATGGTACCTCCCACATTTTGGCGTTGACAACCCTAATAAACAAAAATTGAGATTAGTTTATGATGCTGCCTCGCGAAGCCAAAATATGTGTCTTAATGACTTCATACTGAAAGGTCCTGACCTACTAAATTCACTGTTTGGAATTATGCTGAGATTTCGTGAAAACAAATATGCCATAATAGGTGATATTCGTGACATGTTCTTACGAATAAAAATTCAAGAAGAAGACAGACATGCACTTCGATTCTTGTGGCGTGAATCACCTGGTCAACCCGTCAAAACCTACGCTATGAGCTCACTGATATTTGGTGCGAACTGCTCGCCATTTATTGCACAATTTATTAAAAACAAAAACGCACAAAGATTCGAAGTGTCTATGCCCGAAGCGGTAGAAGCTATATGTAAACAACATTATATGGACGATTATATAGACAGTATAGAAGACGAACAGATGGCTGTCAAACTTGTTAGTGACGTCACCTTTATCCACAAACAAGGTGGCTTCGAGATAAGAAACTGGGCTTCTAATCAACCATCAATATTGAACTGCGTACCCAAAGAAAATGTACGAGCCGCCGTGTCATTCAAGAATGGTCATCCCTGTGACGTAGAACGCACACTAGGCTTACTCTGGTTTCCGAGTGATGACACGCTCGGTTTCGACGTCTTATTCAAGCGTATACCTACCTCAATAATAGCCGGAGAGAAAAAGCCTACCAAAAGAGAGATGCTGAGAATATTGATGTCAATATACGATGTTTACGGATTTTTATCACCTATAACAATTAAAGGAAAAATAATATTCCAAGATATGTGGAAAACCAACATTGGTTGGGACGATGAGATATCCGAAGAAATATTTACAAAGTGGCTGGTTTGGTTATCTGAAATTAAAAACATCAGTTGCATAAGACTCCCAAGATATTATCCATCGGCAGCGATAAGCACAATTGAAGAGCAGGCGAGTACAAGAAAGAGCGAGATGCCACATCACAATCCTCGTGCTCTCGAAAATTCTAGTTCTAGCTGCACCGACGTTGACCTCTCGCACGCACCATCAATACCGTCATCGCTCTGCACTCTTCATCGTCACCGTAGCACGGACACTGTAACAAATATACTTCCAGACCCTGCGCGGGGG
Source organism: Apomyelois bistriatella (assembly GCA_947044815.1). NCBI lineage: Eukaryota > Metazoa > Arthropoda > Insecta > Lepidoptera > Pyralidae > Apomyelois > Apomyelois bistriatella. The sequence continues at coordinate 7,007,191 of OX345705.1, forward strand.
GGCGCGGCCTTGCATGCCTGCTATATGAACTTACAGCTACATATATTTTGTGATGCATCTGCAAAGGCTATGTGCGCAGTCGCATATTGGCGCTGGATCGACGCAAATAAAAAAGTGAAAGTTGCATTCGTGAGTAGCAAATGTCGCGTTGCACCTGCAAAGTACGTCTCAATACCACGTCTGGAGTTACAAGCCGCTGTAATGGCTGGGAGATTACTCAGTACTATCGAAAGTGAACAAAGACTGAAACCTATGAAGAAAATTTTGTGGTGCGACTCCGCTACTGTCCTGCATTGGATAAGAAATAACGCTCGTCAATACAAAGCGTTTATTTCACATAGACTTGGCGAAATAGACGAACATATCAAAATCAACGAATGGAGGTACATACCTACGAAAATGAATGTCGCGGACCTCGCTACTCGTGAGACCTGTGAAATAAAATCAGTGGAAAACGAATGGCTGTACGGACCAAAATTTTTATATGAAGATGAAGACTTGTGGCCTAAAGAATACGATATACAGCAACCAGATGTTAGCGCCGTGGACCTAGAATGCATAAATACTCTTCACGGTACTCCTTTATGCTTACCTGCTGTACCTGATCCTGAACGATTCTCTTCTTGGCTTCGCCTATTGAGGTCCACGTCAGTTGTGCTAGCCTTTATAGAAAAATGTAAGAAACTTACCAGTGATCCAGATCGCACGCTGTTGGAGCGTGCCGAAGTGCTGTTAATGAAATACTCTCAGATGAAAAGCTTTCATGATGATTTGCAGAACCTGAAAAATAAAAGGACATTAGATAAAAAGAGTAAATTACTTACCTTGACTCCTGTACTTGACGCCGACGGTGTTCTTCGCTTGGGGGGCCGAATCGATGCTGCTTCTGAAATATCTATTGAAGTTAAGCAGCCCATAATACTGGATGGCCGTTGTCATATCGCTCGCCTCATTGTTAAACACTATCATGTTAAGGCATGTCATGGAAACCAAGAGATGGTTGTGAACGAAATAAAACAAAAGTACTGGGTAATAAGGCTACGACCCACCGTTAAGTACATACAGTTCACAGTGCATGATATGTCGTATTAAAAGAGCATGTCCTCTTCCACCCAGAATGGGTGATTTGCCAAGGGCCCGGATGGCTCATCATCAGCGTCCGTTCACCTACTGTGGGCTTGATTTATTTGGGCCTTTAGAAGTCACGGTTTGTCGTCATCGAGAAAAGAGGTATGGTGTCATATTCACATGCCTTACAGTAAGGGCCGTTCACATCGAAGTTGTAAGTCAACTTACCACGGACGTTCTCATCATGGCTCTTCGTCGTATGGCTGCTAGGCGTGGGTGGCCACGCTACCTTTACTCTGACAACGGCACCAACATGAGGGGCGCCGACAACGAACTGAAGAGGTGCGTACAGGAATTGGACCAAGTTAAATTAAGTAAAGAGGTGTCAAACTATAGTTCAGCTACTTCCTGGACATTCTTACCGGCCGCCAGCCCTCACTGGGCAGGTGCCTGGGAAAGGTTGATCAGAAGCATTAAGGACTCGCTAAAAGTAATCCTACGAGAGCGAGCGCCACGAGAGGAAACACTCATCACCCTCCTAACGGAAGTCGAACATATTGTGAACAGCCGGCCTCTAACACATGTGTCGGTTGAACCCAGCAGCAGCGAAACACTGACGCCAAACCACTTCTTGTTGGGCACTTCATCTAATTTGCCCACCTTCGGTGTATATGATGAGTCAGATGCTTTCTTGCGTAAGCAGTGGCGGATATCACAACGCTTGGCAGATCAGTTCTGGAGACGATGGGTTCGAGAGATCCTGCCTGAGATGCGTCCTAGGAAGAAATGGTGTGAAGAACAGAGGCCATTGCAAGTGGGTGACCTTGTAGTGATCGTGGACCCTAACTCGCCCCGTAATAAGTGGCCAAAAGGGCTAGTGGAATCCGTGTTTCCCGGAAACGACGGCCGGGTTCGTGTCGTACAAGTGAAAACGAAATCGGGAATGCTGCAACGGTCTGCAGCTCGCGTCGCGCTTATTCCCACGGGATTTGAGTGCTGCGTCAGCACTAGGGAGGGGAGTGTAGGCGACGCGAAGTGATAGCTAAGTGCCCATATTAATGTACACATTGTAATTATTTGTTTGGCTTGCATTTATGTATTGTGTACCTATATTTTGAATTATACGTTTATGTGGTTACGGAGTGGTCATGCGTGCCCCCTGCCCCTCCACCTTCGGGTGGTGGGACCCCGCGTTGATCGAATCTAGTTTTTGAAAACCAAGTGAACCCAGTCGCCATCTACCAACCGTTATGCGAGTACGCACGCCACTCCACGGCTACAAATTTCCATACATAAACCTGACTTATTATTTCCTATCACCTACAGGTATTCTTGATTATTTCCTTGAGAAAACTCCAGTGAGGATGAGTGAAGGAATGACGTCCCGTTTTATTTCTGTATGTTGGTAAACCGCTTAACTTTTTGACGTAAAGAGAGTTTTTGACAAAGTTTCTTTTTCAATTTTAGTTTACTGCCATAGATTTATTATAAAACAACAAAATACTTAATAAACAATGAACTTATTACAGTAGGTACAAGTTCTTTTAAATCTGGTCCTCGATAAAAGCAGCCCTACTTTTCGTAAAACGAAACGTTGACCAACCTTATATTTTGACAGTTCGTTCCTCACCTCCATTGAGTTATTTCCTTAAGGTGAGGAAGCTAGTGTCAACTATGAATACCATTGAGGTCGAGTGAGGATGAGTGGAGTTTGAGGAAACATTTGAGAATATGGGTGTCAGACCACTAAACTAAACAACTTTCCTAAATAAACTTATGTCGAAATACGAAAAAAAATTTTTACCTCCCATACAAATTGACAATCAGCTGATCTAGTTTAGTATGGAGAGTGAAAAATAAAATTTCATATTTCGATATGTTTATTTGGAAAAGTTGTTCAGTGTAGTGGTCTGTATCTGCCCTTAAAATATTTGCAGTTGATTTGTGTCCACCTTGTATATAAAAATCAGTTGCTGTTCGGTAGTCTCGCTAAAACGAGAACGACTGGGCCGATTTGGTCTTGAAATATTTGTGGAAATTCAGGGAAGGTTTAAACAGTAAGAAAGTTGAGTTCAGGCGGTACGGAGTTCGCCGGGTCAGCTAGTTAAAGAAAAATTAGATTTTATGCTGCCTGATATAGACGCAACAGCTGTAACAACTGTCAGACAATAAATATTTTTTTTTTTTTATCAGCAAAGGGTATATCAGCATACAGTACTATTTGCGCTATGCCAACCTTTTGACGTATATTTTGTTACAATGCCCAGTATATCACTAGACAACCTATGGAACATTTGGTTGCTTAGCTGCACAAAAATAATTAGGTAAGTACTCATGATTTGACTCTGATTAGAATTAACCTTGAATAACACGAATATTTCTCATCATCTTAAGTTTTGACGCAATGAGAACAAATACAATTATTACGTATTGCCCAAGTAAAAGTACTATCATCACACCATCCCTCACCAAGCATGCGTGAAATCTTACCTCATCATGTGTTTCGTCTGCCTTGACCTCGTCATCATCACTGTCGTCATCATCCGCAGACGAGTCCCCGCCGGATCCCGCTGTGTCTGGCACCAATTTTGCTATAAAAACAAATTATTTATTTAAAACTTTATTGTACCAATTAAAAATAAAGTGTACAAATGGTGGACTTAATTCCATATGGCATTCTCTACCAGTCAACCATAGGACCAGGGTAAAAGGGTGTATGTTAAATACTTATAAACAAAATATTATACAATTTTATGATCTTTGATGCAAACATGTCAATTTAAGAATAGTGTTTGACGCGTCTACCACATTTTAGTCTTGAACTTCTTTTTCACTGACATAGCAAATATCTAATTTTTAATATTTAGGTCTTTTGCGACCGTCGCCGTCGTCAGCTCACTGACATAGCAAATATCTAATTTTTAATATTTAGGTATTTTGCGACCGTCGCCGTCGTCAGCTCACTGACATAGCAAATATCTAATTTTTAATATTTAGGTATTTTGCGACCGTCGCCGTCGTCAGCTCACTGACATAGCAAATATCTAATTTTTAATATTTAGGTCTTTTGCGACCGTCGCCGTCGTCAGCCCGGTGGAAGGTGGTCTTCCAGGACCTCGCTTGATGTGGGTATATTAAGAGCAAGCTTTACAATATGATCATCAGGGCGGCTCTTTAGGCATACCATCAAAGACTTTTAACATTCTGGTCTTGAACTAGCTCTTAAATGCTCCTTCACACAACACCGTAAAGTCATGGTAACCCAAGATAATATACTCACGTGTAGTGTTTGTCAGCGGCTGGTTAGGCGGGCGGGCTCGCTCTCGGTTGAGCTCGTCGAAGCACTGCAGGCACACGCGCAGCGGCTTGTCGCTCTGGCCGCGCAGCAAGAACTTCTTGGAGGAACACGGCCCGCATACCACCGAACCGCATTTGCGGCAGTGATGCTGGTGACGACACACCATTTTGATTTTATTATCGAGATCGTAATGAATTACTATACTCATTCTTCCGTGCGTGTTGGAAAAATCGATCGAGGCAATAGACTAAGATATACTATGATGTTTAAATATCTATAGGCGTCCCTGGGCAGTAAAAACAGATAGCCTTGACGGCAAACGGCGTGACAACAACAGCACCCCCTATTAGGCCCTCGTCTTCGCTTTTTTCTATTGTTAAAAACTAAAATTAAATTAAAAACTAAACGAGTGTATTAAAAGAAACCTTTTTGTAATATGCTTGGGCATGGGCTAGTGACATTATTTTAGATTTTTTTTTTCTAAGTCAAGCCAGACAACCTGAGCCTATGGCTACACATCCGTAATGATAAAAACGTTAAAATGTATATACAGAGTGCCACAGACGTCTTAAACTTTCAGATAAAGTATTTGCCTAAAATAAGTAGGCGGTACATATTAGGAGGAGAACTGAAAGTTTAGTAATTGTTGGTACCAAAATGTTGATAATGTGTAGCTTTGGAAAAAAGTTATTAAATTAGCCTATTTGAATAAAAATAGCGTTTTTTTTAATAGATAAAAACGAATTTATCAAAGCACACCTGTATGCAAGTGACAAGCGAATTTATAATTGAACTCTGTTCCGACTGACGATTACGCTCAATAAAATTATGAATAAAACGTGAACTTCAGACATTATCAGTGCAAACTTCCCTTCGTATCCAGGCCGTCGCGTCACTATCGCCCACGATAAAACGCGATACGTTCAATGTAGACGATTATCATATTGTGAGATACGGCTCTTTAATAAATTGTTGAACTAGATGGCTTGCAGATACAAAATTTTTACAACATAAGGAGTAAATTTTAATTATTATCTACTTAATATTACAATAGTACTTTCCATCAGGTGGGCTGTAGGCCTAATTGCCAAAGTACTATAAAAATTCATAACTATCAAGGTTTACGACAGTAATATTGGAAGTGATTTTTAATAAATAAAGACATCAATTGATATTTCGGTGGAGACTTGTATGGTGTTTTTTTTACGCTTGCGAACAAACATTATTATTTTAAGAATAAGATTTTGTTTACACTGTAATCAATAATCTGCACTCGCTGGCAGAGTTTCAGGTCAGGGCTAGTATCGTAATAAATAATGCCACTTGAAATAGTGACTCAGTGAAGAATGTCACCACCGCGTCATAATTTATAGGATCGGCAACGCGCTTGATTATAATATATAGATAGATAATATCTATATCTATTAGATATGGTATCATAGATTACGGTACCGCTTACCATCAGAAGACCAAATGGTTGTTTGCAAGTTTAAGAGCATTAACGCCGTCGAGTCCTTCCTTTAATAACTAAAATAATACCTTAAACAGCTACATTTAATATATATAGCAAACAGGTGTAGTTTTTATTTTTGATCTACATCATATCTATAGCTACATAATATCGAGTTTTATTGAGTATTGCAAATAGTGTAATTGCCCCCATACCATATACAACATCATTTACTGTAGTAGTAATGTTGATTATTGTTGGGATTGCAAATCAGTTACAGAACAAAATAAAAATTGCAAGTGATATTTATTTTTTATAAGTGATTCATGTGAATTAGCGGATATCATAACAATAACAGAGTATCACTTACCCTCCTGTTGAGGACCGTAAACTGTGTCTTCTTGCAGTGCATGCAGATTGAAGCCTCATTGTCTGGCACCCACACGGCCGCATGCTCTAATGGTGGTTGCTTCCCACCTGTTTATACAATAATATAGATAGATTTTTTACACAAAACTAGCTGACACCGCATACTTCATACTGTCTGAACGCACGTTTCTCACCGTTTTGACCTTCCCTGAACTTCTACAAATATTTCAAGAACAAATCGGCCCATACATTCTTTAGTTTTAGCCATAGACCGGCTAGCAATTTGTCAAAGCTACACCAAGCTATTTGTTGGGGCCGTTTCCAACAACACTTTTGTAGTAAAACATATTACTACAAAAGTGTTGCATGTTAAAGCATCATCATTTCATGTAGGGGACACGTTCAATCGACCATGCACACCCCGGTGTAAGAGTTTTTCGAAACCGCATATCGGCCTCTGACGTGGTTCCTTTAACGACTATGAGATGGTAGCCGGTACCAACGGCTTAACGCGCTTTCCGAAGCACGGAATCATCTTTATTATCAGACAGTCAGGTCAGGTGATACAAACCTGCAATGTCCTAACCAAACTGGAAACATCTAAACAAAGTATGTTTCCTGTGGGAATCGAACCAACGTGTCCTCCGGGTCTACAGGCAAACGCCTTATCCACTTGACCACATAGCAGTGTTGTATTAAATAATTTTATGAGTCGCATTAAAAATTTCTACTCACTTTTCCTAAGCAAGTCTTCTATGCACTTGTCTATGTGTGCCATCCATTCCTCCTTCTCCGTGGCCGTGGCTGCGTACACAGCGAATGATTTGGAAGCAGTGCGGATCAGCCAGCCGTTGCGATACTCTGTAATTACACAGATCAAAAATTATATGTGAAGAAAAATACTGGTGAGGGAGATTTGTATCTGAAAGAACATAATGCTTAACAAAATAATTTTAAGATTAAATCTACATGAATAAAAAAGAAATGTCAAAATCGAATGTACTTATGATGTTCATGTTTGACAGTTAGGTATTTTATAGTTAGCAGTAACTTTATTTGTCTCTCTGTGTGTCTCCACTTTTAAGCCACTGAATGTATTTATTTAAAACTTTGTATGAAGAAAGTTTTCCTGCTACAGCTAGTATTTAAATGTTTTGTGTGTTGAAATTATAACTAGGTTAGTATTATTCAATACTCTTCTTTCGATTTGCCTTCGTCAAGTCATGGAATGGCGACCACGCACCGGCAAGCACAGCATCGGACACCCACCGACCAGTAGGTCGACCGCCTATCTCGATTCTCTCCTCTCGTAATGGCTACTTGTATCGCTATCGCCACATTTCGCTCCACCTAACACACAAAACGCTTTAAAAAATTTTTTTTTGTTTACGATGTCGAAAGCGTTCTCACTAACAAAAAACCGGCCAAGTGCGAGTCGGACTCGCGCACCGAGGGTTCCGTACAAACCTGCAAGGTTTACAAAGTTCGTTCATTACGACAATCGAGTCATAACTATCTATAATATCTTAACTATTTGATATGAATTTCAACTTGATAGCTCTACGCGTTCATGAGGAAAAAAGTAATAAGTTTATATTTATTAAAAAATATATATTTTGTAATGAAACTAAAAATTTAAGGTTTTCGGAATTTTTCCTTTATGTGTGCTATAAAACGTTGCTTCATGCCAAATTTCAAGATTCTAGGTCGACTGGAAGTACCCTTTAGGTTTTGATTCCCTTGCGAGTACTTGCGAGTTTCAAAATATGCAGCTTAAATTGCTGTTTCTTTTGATTGCGTTGACATAGAAGTTTGATTTTGCTACAGCTTAAAGGTATTATAGACCTGAGTATTTGGTATGAATTTCAATTTAATACCTCTACGCGTTTATGAGGAAATGGGTAGTAAGTTTAAAATTATTAAAAAAATATATATTATGTGATGTAACTAAAAATTTATGGTTTTCGTAATTTTTCCTTTATCTATGCTATAAGACGTTGCTTCGTACCAAATTTCAAGATTCTGAGTTCACGGGAAGCACCCTGTAGGTTTTGATTCCCTTGCAAGTGTCGAAAATTTGCGGCATAAACGGCTGTATCTTTTGATTGCGTTGGCTTAGAAGTTTGATTTTTTCACAGCTTCAAGGGACAGTAGACCTGAGTAATTGATATAAATTTCAGCTTCATACCTCCACGCGTTCCTGAGAAAAAGGGTCTTGACAGACGGACGGACGGACGGACAGACGGACAACAAAGTGATCCTATAAGGGTTCCGTTTTTTCCTTTTGAGGTACGGAACCCTAAAAAACATTTTTTTAAAGCGTTTTGTGTGTTAGGCGGAGCGAAATGTGGCGATAGCGATACAAGTAGCCATTACGAGAGGAGAGAATCGAGATAGGCGGTCGACCTACAGATGGTCAGATGACCTGAAGCAGGTCGCAGGCAGGCGCTGGATGCAGGCCACTTACAACCGGTCATTTTGGAATTCCTGGGGGGAGGCCATGTCCAGCAGTGGACAGCCTGCGGCTGAAATAATGATGGTGATGATGATGATGACGTCATGGAACAGGATGCGGCAGAAGCGAGACACCATAAGTGGGCCATGATTTAGTTAATCTCGCAGTGACACCTATCCTCACTATTTCCGCAACTTCTGACATCTGCCGACCCCTACACGAAGTCTGTTAATCCCTCGACTATTGAGAAACCAAACACAAAAGAGAAACTATTGTCATGCGGTAACTGGGTACCGTACGGTCGTCAAGGGGTTATGTGATCTTCGTACAGGCCAAGGTAAATTGTGGCTTTATTACTTCTAATACGATTATTTACTAAAACAAAATATAAATTGATAACATAGCATAGATTTCCCCTGAACAAATCTTATCTTATCTGAGTATTATCAAAATTATGGTGTGGTGAACTCCATACGTTTGTTATAATTTCCATGATAGTAAAAATTTTTCATGGTCATACCAGTAGTCTTCTTCGCTCCGAGCGTGTTTTCCGGTTGCATCTTCAGCTTACGCTTCAGAGCCCAGGGTACGCTATTAATCATGGTCCTGATTTGGCGGAGCTTATTACAAGTCGCTCCGACTGCCGTCTGACCTCCATAACCCTTTTTACAGGGAAACCAGAACAAAAGGCCAACACTGTCAGATTTCTCAGGCTACCTAAAGGCATCTGACATAGCTTACGACTGCCATCTATCGATAACAGCCGGGACCAACGGCTTAACGTGCCTTCGAAGCACGGAGGAGCTCAAGATAGAAATGCCACCAATGGCGACCAATCCAAACATGGCCGCGCACTATATTATTGAAGAAGAATTTAAACTTCACGACTGAAAATTTACCTACATGTTTAAATACAAATACGAAAAATATATTATTAATATTTAAAATAAATTATCTAACTGACACTGACTCATCGGTAAACCTTTAAAACTGCCATACACCTAGTATCTATAAAATTTTATGTCAAATGTTGATACATACATAGATGTGAATGAGTGAAATCACAATGGATGAATCATTACTATATTAGTGTTCTACAATGAGTCATAGGGATGGAATAATAAATAAAAATACTATCAAAGCACTTAAGCATTTTATTTATTAGGAATGAAAATATACCTAAAAATTCCTATTTTCACACTAGTCAATTCGAGACATTACTAGTTTCTATAAAATATAAAAATATATACGGACAAATCACACAGATTGAGCTAGCCCCAAAGTAACTTCGAGACTTGTGTTATGGTTTTATTGTTAACTCAACGATACTATATTTTATAACAAACTAGCTTTTGCCCACGGCTTCACCGCGTGAACTTCCCTCGGGATCTTTTTCCCAGGATAAAAAGTACCCTATGTCCTTCTCCTGGCTCTAAACTACCTCCCTGACAATTTTCAGCTAAATCGGTTCAACCGTTCTTGAGTTATAAGTGGAGTAACTAACACGACTTTCTTTTATATATATAGATACATATACAAGTAAACATCAAGACCCAGGCCAAACAGAAAAAATACTATTTTTGATCTTAACCTGACTGGCGGGAATCGAACCTGGGACATCTTGAGTATCAGACAGGCATGATAACCTTTCCACCAAGCAGAATGTCTATAGATGAACTCAAAATAAAATAGTACGAAAGGATCTCAAGTAAATAAGTTATTATTATGATCTATGAACCAGAAGGCTAAATAGGTATGCCATAAATGCCTCTTAAGTCTATGCTACAAGAGTGTTATTTATCCTGCCACTCTTGTAGCATAGACTTAAGAGGCATTTTGTATGTGAGTGAAAACACTATTTTCGCATTCAATAACTTGTTTTTACAAGTCACAAAGCATGTCAACAGTAGGTGTATTAAAAATACATTACAAATATTAACAAGATCAAGAAGTTACTTACGCCCTTCATCTTTAAGTGATTCTAGTTTCACTTCTTCTAATGGAATGATGTGTTGTTTGTTGTATTTCTTTTTGTTTATCACAATGTTGCCATACACCAAAATATCATTGAACAGGAAGAATTGACGAGCCTTGGGCTTCTTTCGGCACATTTTTGTGAGCACACCTTCACCGACAAGGACCCTGCCTTGTTCTGCTAGAGGCTGGAAAGATATAATATAAATTTACATGAATTATAGTTTTGAGTGTAGCAGTGGACTTTTCTCATATCATGTTGGTTACACTCTGCTTTGGGTTTCTTTAATGATCACGAGATAGCAGTCGCGATCAATGAGTTAACAGGAATCAAACCCACAACCTCAGTCTTTAAGCAAACTTCACAGATCACATCACAGAGGTGAAGTCAACAAAGAACAAAATTTCAACATGTTTACTGGTTGTATCTATTTGCATACTCTTATCATAACAAACACATTTTCAATTTGTTTCTAATTAGCCAAAATAACATAATAACTCAATCCTACTAATATTATAAATGAAAAGCTTTGTATGGATGTTTGTTACTCTTTCACAGGAAAACGGTTGAACTGAAATGGCTAAAATTTAGAATGGAATGCTTAGACCAGAGTTGTTCCAGGGTCTATATTTTATCCTACAATTCCCAAGGGAGCTGAGCCTGGACAGCAGTTATAATAGTTAATGTTTGTATTGGGTTAACTTTGATATAGCAATTCTCTGACAAACATAAGTATGTAAATTAAGCAAAACAAAGTACCTATGTAGTTTGTATCAGTCATAACAAGAGTATGAATTGTTTAATCATAATGCTATCACTTTTATACAACAAGATTATCGACCATACAGATATATCTGTTCCATTTCATCCGCACGACAATTTATCTTTGCGAGTCGCTTGATAAGTAGGTAGACAGGACAGTTAAGTACCTAAATGTTCAATAACAATATAAACAAAGCACTCACCTGCCCCGAACTGCCGAAGCAGTTCTCCACCATGGCAATCCTTCTTGAATTAGCCTCACTATTCACTGCAAGATAAATAATTACATAAAATTGCGGCACTGTAACAAAGTTTGACGTCAAAAGAAAGTAAGCGATATAAGTTGATGGAGATTTATGTACTGCAACAGATGTTTGTTTATGTAAATAGCACCAGTTTTGTTACCACTAGTTAAAATACATCGCACGATAAAAGAAGCCTACCTAAACGATCCACCATTATAGAAAATTATAAATTTCAATCAAGAAAAGAAGATACGGACGGCCAGTCAAGAAAAATGTGTCACTGATCAACTAACTAGTGTTGCCATTATGCTACTACCAAAGATTTTTTTTTTTTTTTTTGAATAGTTTATACGGCCATGGAATCTAGTCCTTTAAGGCCTTTCTTGAATTTATTAATCTTCTTCAGTCCTACTTAAGTCAGTCGAGTCAAAAATTCAAGTCAATAGTCAAGTCCAGTCAAGTAAGTAAGTCTAGTCTGAGTCAGATGGCTAAGTGAAGCGGTGGAAAAATTTCACTTAGCTATATCATGAAGATTTTGGTGACAAAGATAAAAAGTCACGTAATCGACACTGTATCACTTCCCAACACTCACGCTTGTTCACGAACACTTTGCGAATAATAATCCACCAATATTATGCACAAAAACTCGAAAAAACCTAAGTTTTGGAAATTAAATACAGCGCGGACATAGTGACAGTTTACTTTCCCTCCAAAAACTCCACTACCAAAGAGTATATGGTTCATAGATGTAGAAATAGAGAAGATGTATAATACAAAGAATTTATATAAAACACTAGAATGCTTACGAATAATAAAAATCTCAAAAAACAAAATTCCAAATTAATCCTTAATATGTACTCTAATGCAAAGTTGATTTTTCTTTAAAGCCTACATACAAATACCTAAAGTTCCAGTAAAAGGTCCATTTGTAGGTGTTCCTTTTCCTCTTGAATTTTATACAACCTACTAGAAAGAGACACCTACAAACTAAAGGTTTTATTTCTGAACGGCTTTTGTCCTCCGTAAGCATTCTAGTGTTATATATAAATTCTTTGGTATAATATGATTTGTCACTTGGTGCAAAAAAGAGATGGTGAAATAGGAAAGTCCATGAAAACGATAAGGGGGGTTACTATTACTATCGTCTCTTAAAGGTAGGCGCAGACTTGGACGGGCCGCAGCGTGCCGGGCCGGGCCGCATCACAACACAACATGTATACTTAGCACACTGGTGACGGGCCGGGCCGCATCGCATTGCGGAACTTACCCACTGGAACTTGCATGGTTTAAAGAAAAGATAGAAACACCCGTTGCTTACCACCTATAGTAAACGAGACAGCGCAATACATGATGTAAGGCGACATCCCCCTTACTCACTGGAACTTGCATGGTTTTATTTTAAGAGATGGTGGTTAGTAAGGCGCCATGTGGTCTACTACCATCTCTTAAAACCATGCAAAACCCAGTGAGTAAACAAGACAGCGCAATACAAAATGTCAGGCGACATCTCCCTTACACACACCCCCCTTCAAATCATAAATTGGTTAGCTTTGGTTAAACTACACTCTAATCAAAGACAAGCAAGACATGATCATGTGAGATCTTTTTTTTTTTTGTTAGCAGCAGGTGACAGCTCTTGGTCGATATTTTATTTGCAGAAGGTTTTGGTTTCTAATTTTCACAAATTAATCAAAATGGTTAAAGTTTGCGGCCCAAAACTATCACTATGCGGCCTCGTCATAAGTGTATGGGGTATTATACAATTGGTAAGTTGCCTTTTGATTTTACGCCACTGCTATTACTGTATACAGAACTATAAATTTTGTATTTGTGTTAAATGTTTTTCAGTCGCTGATGGGCGTTTTCTATTACATCAGAGCCGTAGCGTTGTTGGAGGATCTTCCAATAGAAGAAGCAGCAGACCATTCCAATCGTACCATAGCACAATTCATCGCTCAGGTTGAAAGTGGTTATACACAGGTCAGTCTGACTCAGTATGTTCTAATTAAATTTGCAGTTGGTTTTCGTGATTACATTCCTTACAAACACCTTAAACTTGAAGTTAAAAACTTTATCTTATTGGTATCTAGATATTTTCAAGTCTATGTCTATCCCCTCTAAAGGTAGATGGAGCCTCAGGTTGTTTACAGTTACACCTTGGAGCTATCCTTAGCAATCAGGTACACAGTTCAATTGGTTTGGAGCCCAGGGTGTGCTATAACAATGTATGAGGAGTTAAAAAGTACCAACACTCCTTTGGAATTCAATGTGTAATTCCTTAGTAGCATTTTTAAGATATTGGAAGAAAGGGAGTGGTATACCCTTTTGCTAGAAATATAATACATCATTCTTTCTTCCAAGTCATTTTCCCCATAGCTAAGGGTTGTGACCACCATCATCCTAATTGGCAGCTAGTTTCTTATAGCTATTTTGGGCCTTGTGTATGGCCTCTTTCAGGCCATACACAAGGCCCAGTCTCTGGTCCAGTGGTTTCATTGTATTCCCGTCATACTAGTCAATCTCTATATATTGTTTGTATATGTAAAAACTTTATTGTACATAGAACATATACCTATCAAAAAAATGACAGTGTACCCACAAATTTTCACATATTATTATTATTTGCTTCTGCCATCATATGAGACCCTAATAATGTATCATAATATAATAAAACTGCTTATAACTTGATAAGTACTGCATATGAGAGTACCTGCATGTGATATTGTGATTCTTGGGGAAGGTTATAGGCTATAGTACATACACATCAATTGCGAGTGAAGCTGCAGGGAACAGCTAGTTTGGATAAACAGAACCAGAAATAGGATATTTGACATTGGAAGTCAGTGTAAAAATGTATTCAATGGGCATTTTTTTTTTAATTTCAGAATGCATACAACTGCTGGATAGCGGCACTGTTATATGTCGTCACACTGGTATTGTCCGGCCATCAGTTCTGGATGAACAATCGTTCTTCGGTCAGCATGTAAATTGTTGATAACATTTTAAAAATACTTCCGATAAGTTGTTACTATCCTACAAACAAAAATAAACTGGAATGTAAAGAAATGTAGTTTGTTCTGATATGATGGGCTTTCTAAAAATATTTCCATTGAAGTGATGTTTCTATGCCCTTTCAACTACATGTAATTCAATGTAGCTTGCTAAACAGTGAATGTCATCATGATTAAAATATATGAAAAATGTGAAAATATTAAATCTGCATTCTACTATAAAATGATATTGTTCATAATATAATGGATGATAAGTAATTGTTATTTTGTTATACCATTCCACTTATAAATTAATTTACGTATACCAGTAAAAATGAATTTGCCTTATAGTGATTCTGTTAAATTATTTGGCATAATATCAGTTGCTTGATGAGACAAGTCTTTGTCAGTGCAATTAAAATATCATTTAAAAAAAAAAATTAATATGCAACTTATGTAGCATTTTTTACATTTCATATACCTATATTTCTTTTAAAATTTAACAACGTTCAGTGGTCTGGTGTTATTAAAAGGTTTATTTTAAGATGAAAGTCCTATGAATCGCAAATAATTGCTATGTTCAAATTGAATTTACGAGACAGTTGTTTTTATTTCCAAGTATTATTGACTTTTCAAACTGTACATACATAATATAGTAGGTTACTCTGTATTGTATAATGCTTAGAATTTCTTGAAAATATAAAATATTAATGTTAATAATGTGTTTTAAATTTGTTTAAGAGCCGGACCTCTGGAGATATTGAATCTCCTGGTGTCCAGTCTTCATTATTTATTACTTACCTGCATGCATAACAAAGCATACTTTTAGATTCATTTAATCGTATTCAAGTGTTAATGTTGCTAATAAGCTATTTTAATTCTGAGGGTCAAGGAAATAACTTCCGTCATTCAACATTATTCAGCTGGTTGGCGGTCTATCAATAGTGAGTTCCTTCTTGATAGGATATGACATTTGCTTTCTCCTTAATTAGTGTTTAATGCATAATTTATTACTATTACTACCAGTTTATTATAACTGCCTTGGACTATTAAAATACAATATTCTGTAATCTATGCTATTAAGTTGGTATAAAACCATAGGTGAGGACTTATTTCGTGGAGCAAACTACACCATGTATCAGTCCGGTTTTCTCTGGTTTTCACCCTATATATTTTCTACTTTTGACATTGAAAGAAGGATAAAACACCTCCTTATAGTCGGTATTAGACACATTTTTTTCTAATTTATGCCTCATACTAAATGTCATTTACTCTAGAAAAATTATAATTTGTTCGTTTGCTCCTGTGCATCCTGCACAAAGATTAATCGTATTTCAAATCCGGAAGAAAGCCCATTATTGCGATAGTTATGGGTGTTGTTTATACCGTAGGAGTTGGCATTTTCTGTCTAAGTATCTGGGCGGTCATACAACTGGTAGGTTTATTGCATCCATACTTCCATACTAATATTATAAACTAGCTGTTCCCCGCGGCTTCGCCCCGCGTGGGACTCGGTTATATCGCGCTCAAAAGTAGCCTATGTTTGACCACAGGTCGTTAACTACATCCCTACCAAATTTCATCACGATCGGTCCAGCAGTTTAGCCGTGAAGAGGTGACAGACAGACAGACAGATAGATAGACAGACAGACAGACAGACTTTCGCATTTATAATATTAGTATGGATGCGAAAGTCTGTCTGTCTGTCTGTCAACTCTTCACGGCTAAACTGCTGGACCGATTGTGATGAAATTTGGTAGGGATGTAGTCAACGACCTGAGGTCAAACATAGGCTAATTTTAGGCGCGATATAACAGAGTCCCACGCGGGGCGAAGCCGCGGGAAACAGCTAGTAATATATAAAGGTTTTAGGTATGTATATTCCCGCATTTCCGGACCGATTTTGAAAATTTATTTTGGTACGAATAGACATACTTTAATATGGGTCCCATTAAATTTTTATCAAAATTGGCGCAGTAGTTTGGTGTTAAAAATTAAATTAACTGGATTACGTAAATCGGCTCTCAAATAAAATGCGCATGATTTTTCGATGTTTACTTACAAGTTGCTTGTTTTATAATGGCGTCATTTGCAAGGTCAGTCGACCCTGTATGCCGCGGTATTAGCTTCTTGTAACTCCTTAAAAACGTGTTGGTAACAAGCTGAGCACACTGTGGTGTCAGAGTAGTCAAACGACTATGCCTTGGTATCGTTATCGTTTATTTGTAGTGCATGTGAGTACTAGCTCAATTGACCCTGCACACCTTTTACTAGTAGTGCCTAACTCAGGGCCGTGACAGCCAAATTGAAGTCCTACTTTCTTGCAGGCATATTTTGGGAATAATTTTATTTCAGCACCTATTTGAACAACCTACTACCTATTTCAACATTTGTGGGAAAACAATTCTATTTTTGATTATAAGTAATACCACAGATTATTAAATAGTTACTACGTAATACAGCCCACCTTAATGAAGTAATTTCCATTTTAATACTTTAAAGGTTAGACTGTGTAATCTGTGATAATACTTACTTAAATTTTATTTAATTCCTTACAGACATTAATGGCATTCTTCTTTAGCATAGAAGCATCAACTTTGGTTGACGAAGTTTCACCAAATACGTATAACGGCACGATAGATTACCTGGTGCAAGTAAAAGAAAATTATCAACTGGTAAGCGTGTCCTCGATATTGTTGCGCTAGAGGTTCGCAATACAGATATGAATAACACCTGTTCCCCTTATATAAAATGGTATAAACGCAGACGCTAGCGACTGAGTTAGGATTTTGTATGACATGGTCAAACCTGTAAGTACAGTACCCCTGGCGAATAGTAAGGCAATAAGAATTTTATACAAATTCCCAACGCAGTAGCTAGCGTCTGCGTTTATAAAATCATACCTAAGGGTACGGTTACACACAATGAGGAGGCTATTCATCTTCCACAATATTCCACACAAATACTTACTTTCTAACTTAGCTTTCTTCGTTTGTTCCCAACTTTTTTTATTGAACATAGGTCTATGCAGAACTAATGCTAACGGTATTTTTACTCATTAGTCTATTTTAAATAGTATAACTATGTAGTGGAACTCTTTAATCTTTTTTTTCTCTCTCACTAACTTCGTCCACAAAATGAATTAATGTTTGTCAGATTTCGAAAAACAGTGTCTAAAGGGATCGATAAATGGCGTTAGTGTGGTTTTGTATCAGCACTACACTAACTGTTGGTGCACTGAAAATTTTAAAGCTTTTTCTAACACTTTCGCGAACAGTAAACGAGATAACAATAACAGTTAATTGTTATCTACGTCGGCGTTACTGTCTGCGAAAGTGTTAAGCGAGTTTTTCTTTTACGAGATGGGATGGAAATCTGTATTAGAATAGTATACCGTAATCTGAGGGCTTAGCATTTTATTCTTGTCGAACTATTATAAGATCATAATTAAAATGTATTAGATCAACATACGATTGGTCACGTGATTTAGCGCTGCTTTGTTCGATCGATAAATTATTGTATGTATTTGTGTTTAGGTCTCCAGTAACTGCTACTTTGCCGCTTACTTCTACGTGGCAATGATTGTGATATCTTGGATTATCATCTTTCAAGGAAAGACCTTGGACAGGAAGGTGGCAGAAGCTAGAAGAGCAGAGGAAATGATGATTCCGACAAAATAACTTTATGAATAAAGACTAGACATTAAAAGTAAATATATTTACATAAGAATATAAATTGTCTTTTTCAACATATTTTATTTCCTTATCTTCTGCAGGACTTACCTACCAATGGCAAGGTTTTCGTTCTCTATCTCCTCTCTAAAATAGTATTTCCATTATTGGTTTTCCTTTCTTGAGCTCCTCCGTGCTTCGAGGGGCACGTTAAGCCCGTCGGCCATTAACACACCCAAAATCATACCTATCGGTCTGGTTTGGTCTGTAAAAAAAGGGATTGCGGAGGTCAGAGACAGCAGTTGCTCCATTGTAATAACCAGTTCCGCCAAATCAGGATCATGATTAAAAGCGTACCCTGAGCTCTGGAGCGTAAGCTGAAGATGCATCAAGGAAACACGTTCAGATGAAGAAGAAAGTCTTTACTATATAGTATATAGATTTAAACTATTCTAGTATATAATGTATATACATACACACCATTCTGAGAGAAACTGACCTCTTTCGTTTTGACGTCTATTTTTACTTGTGATCTTATTCAAAGAATTTCGAATCGCGCGCGGTCTCAAGGCAATTTTTTTTTTAAATCTATGGATCTATACTTCTAATTTACTTCTGTCAAGTGGCAACTAACAAAACGACAAAAACAATCAGCAAAATACCAACCTATATACAAGGTGTAACAATTTTATTATGGGCGCTCTGTACAGCGGAGGAGTGTGTTGCTTATGCCTAAGTGTTTGGGCTGTTATACAACTGGTAAGCAGTGACGTTCACGGATTTTCCATGGGTAGACATTTAGTTACTACAGACTTCTTTAATTCGTCGTATCTCGAGTCATAATGGCTATCTTTACCGTCCGGTCGTTCGCCTAGTTCACTACATACTGCAAAAGGTAGACATTGTCTAAACATATTTTTATTGGTAGGTATGCACTTTCTATGCAGCGTACCATCGATAGAGTGAAATCTTGCTATTTACAGTGTAACTATGCTTAGCTGACTAAGTAGGTCCTAAGTATGTAGACCATGTTTATAGCGTTACCTAGCTGTTTTCTGGGAATTTAGAAATGTAAAGATTAAAATAACTAAGTAGGTACATATTTATGTACTTAGTTTATGCACAGACTAGTGAAATCAGTTTGGTCATGAGCTATCATGCGCGACCTCCATGTCGTGTACTTAGACAGAGGCAGTGGAATGCGTTTGCCTATTTCTCGTGTCACGCACGCTGTATTATCTGGTGGCCTACTATTATCTCTAAAAACCATGCAAGTTCCAGTGAGTAAGCGAGACAGCGCAATACATGATGTAAGGCGACATCTCCCTTACTCACTGGATCTTGCATGGTTTTAAGAGATGGCAGTAACCCCCCTGGAGGTAATGGCACTATGGGGATCTACCTAAATCTGTGAGGGGGACGTTTCGGAACTTTTGAACCAATTAAGTCATAACATTACTGGTGAACCTCACTGGCCGAAGACCCTAGTTATGATCACTTTTTGGACGGAAAGATATCACTGAGCTTATGGAACGCTACCCAGCCGCGTAAAATATATATAAAGAAAACATAGGTATATAACAAAAAAAAAACTATTTATATAACGAATAAATACTTAGTTAGTTACCCATATAATTACTTGTGTAGCCGTGTGGTTTCTTTTCCTTTCTTCCCGTGGGTCTCATATGTGTAAAGCGTTTCGTCCACTAGGATCCCCTAACCCGATTTCCCAGGGGATCCTCGCGAACAGCCCAAAGGGCAAAGTGACCTCACGATTCTGTATTTTATCCCTTATTTGTGTTTGGCATTTCTAAAAGAATAGTTGATATCTTTATTCTTCACCAGACTTTCATGGGATTCTTCTACAGTATAGAAGCGTCAACTCTCATTGAAGACGTGACAGCAGATGAATACTCTGGCATTCCAGATTATTTAGAAAAAACTAAGGCAAACTTTCAAAAGGTAAGTTATAGGTACGCTAATATATAATGACTGATGCTTTTTCAAAATTGTTTTAAACTGTAACGACAGTTAATTTACTGGCAATAATGTTGGTCACAATATGTGGGGGTAGTTCAAGAAAAGTAGAAAGCATACACGGTAGTAAAAGTGGGGACTTGTTTTTATTTGTCAGTCGAAGCGTTAGCATAGTTCTTAACATTCTCTTCTCGGGAAGCGCGACGATAGCATAGCTCTTAGTGCAAATATTGTCATGTCAGTTTGTTTAATGATCAGTTGTTGTTGAGCCGGCGTTGTACTAAAATGGCCATGTAAGTTAGTAAGCACGGTGGGCATCTCTAAAGCTTGGCGAAGATGACAGATATGCGCGGAGGGATAGAGCGTCATCCTAGCCGTGATATAAATAATGCCAAGAACCTAGACATTTTGTGATGCATTCGCTTTCTCTTTTTTTGTTTTAATTTTTGCCTTGTTACAAAACGTTGTAAGGTTGTAGGTAAGTAATGTTGTTGGTTGACATGGATGGATGGTGCCTCTACTAAAGATACCTTACATATTTTAAGTTCTTTGTACTAAGTTTTTTACGTATTACTTGCGGTTTGTTGTAATTTTAAAAATGTGTAAGGGCTTCGAGCTGCATGGCCTCAGTAAGCCGTGTCCGAAGCCTTTATTCACATAATACCTACCAGTTTCTCAAAATATTAGAATCTTAAAATAAAATACTTATTAGTTTATCAAATAAACAGATAGGTGTAAGTTCATTGAATTACTTACATTTAATCTTATTTATCTACCTATCTAAATTTTATTCTGCAATACCTACCTATGTATTTTCACGTAATTATCGTCATTTAAGTTTTATTTTCATTTTCAGATCTCAACTGCATGTTATTTCACTGCATACGTGTATGTGGCCATGATCTTGCTGTCCTGGTGTATGATTTCCCAAGGAAAGGAACAGGACAGAAAGAGAGCAGAGAGAGCTGGAAGCGAAGAAGTGTTATGTGGTTCAGACCAGACAATCATGTAAGAAAAAAAATGAATAAATATCTACATTAGATTGTAATTTTTTGGTGAGCCACTACAAAAATTATACTTACCGTCTTTCCCTTAAAATTATTTCTAAGGTGGTATTACTTTTAAGTGGCCTGCTGTACTTTTGGTTGTATTTTCCTTTTAGCAAATATTTTCTGTATGTTACCCTGTTATTTAATCATTGTACCTAAAGACGAGTATGTAACGATTCTCTTACCCACTTAGTAAGTACGGATGAAGCTACCAAAACAGGAGGGGATGGAGTGAATGAGCATTATGAATAGTCTATGTGTGTGTTTCATTAGGTATTTATTTATATATATTTTTTATTGATTCTAACTTCTAACTTATCACGATTTATTAATTTCTTTCTATTATTTACTGTAAGGCGATTTATTTGTATCTACCGTGGTATCTACTTACATCTTGTTACGTATTATTTAGGGATTTATACTTATAGTTTCTTTGAAATAAAGTCTATCTGATATTATACATGGTACTTATTTAATTTTAGATCTAAACTAAGTTTCGAACTACTTACCTTTGTATCAATTTATCATCCTCTAGTTATATTTCTTCAGAAGACACGTTAAGCCTTGATCCCGGCTGCCATGTAGTAGTCAAAGGAACCACGTCAGAGGACGATAGGTTGAAGGACTCTCTGACACACAAAAAAACAGAGCGTCGACCATGAGATTTTATAAACGCTCGCGACTGAATTTTTAATGACAAACCCTAAGATCATTTTATAAACCAAGAGTTTAAGACAGGACAATCCTGTGCATCGCTTTACGACCTACCTACTTTCCAAATCGGATCCTCTGTATTAATAATAAACTCTGTGGTCTTTAGGTTAGATTTTCTTATCTTGGGGATTCTGGTGAGTTCACGGATATCCCCTGGAGGATGTTGGTGGATGACACGTATCCTGGGGGATAGTAAGGTAACTAAGAAATTCAATACAATATCCTAGCGCAAATGAGGAGCGGCTGCTTTTATAAAATCTCGAACGTACCAATGCTATTTTTAAGTTGTATGACACTCAAAATCTGCGAATCGAATGACGATGAATCCATCGATTTCGAATTATTTTAAGGCGCTGTGCATCAGGGGAATACCGTAAAACGTCTATTTTTTCGTCGCGCAGTCAGCTTTATTCTTCATTGAATACAAGCATGAAAAAAATATGAAGCATAGTCCAAGGATCAAAATAAATGATTACATAAAAATATTAAAAAAAAATTAATCAAAACCTAGCTAAATAAAATAGCAAAAAAGCTATATCCAGAAAAGGTTTCGTCGCGAATTACTTGATATCTTCAGCGACAACTACCAATTTTTTTACGTCTATAAAAAGAATAACATAATGACCCAGATGGATACCTAAAAAAATTACAATATTTAGTCATAATTATTGAAATATTAAATTAAAACTGGAAAATTTCACCCGAAATGGCATTGAACGGAGACTAGTGACAGGCCAACCCAGTATCGCCACTTTCAACCTTATTTCATTACGTGTACGTACTATAATCGTACTTCACTCCTCTTAAATACCTAAGGGTTGGGGATACAGCGCCTTAATGAAAAATCCGAGTCACAGGTTTTGAGTGTCATACATAAATCATCTCAAAAGCAAAAATGTAGAGCGCTGTTTGCGTTTATGTATGGTTGTATCCAGTAAAAACTATATCCTGATGCCGTACGTCCCCACTGGCGATAATTGGGATGTATTTTTCTCATTTGTCACCAGTGGTGAGAGCTAGGAGCTACAACTGTAAAAGTAGGTATGTGCTATACGTCGCCACTGGTGACAATCAGGATTATTTTTACCATTTGTCCCCAGTGGTGAAAGCCAATGGTAACAACTGGGAGTACATACCTAGACGTGTTAAAACTACATCCCTGTATAAATAATTCTGCACTTTGATTACGGCGTAATGGAGAGAAAAACGGTAAAATGTATGCATCTTTTATTGTCTGGTATATTTATAGTGATTAAAAAAATAAGTGTTCTTAAAACTGTTTTTCATCATTTTTACACATTTTGTCAAAAGATCATTTAACTTCTTCTAATTTTCTATCAAAAGTTACAGTGCCTATATTCACACTTTTGATTTCTTCTTTACTGGTTGCTTCTTTTTCCTGTAAGAAACAGAAAATCAGTTTTTATTTAAACTACCTAATAGACAATTTTCCTTACTTTGAGAAGCAGTAGTAGTAGTACGAGTGTAGTTATTGGGGCTTAGGGTAGTTAAGGGAACTGTTGGTTGGGTTTGCTATAACTTGGTTGGGTACTCGTATTTGGAAGGGGTCATTTGATTGAAAATGATCGCAAGAATAGAGGTACTCGTAAATTTTGCTAACCTATTTTTCGGCTTTGGTTGGACTAGGTATTGCCGGCGTGAGGTACCGAAGCAATGACTTGAGCCGTGATTTGGGATGATGTTAAAGGTCAAGCGAGGAATTTTTGTCCTGATCCTTTATCAGGACAAAAATTCCTCGCTTGACCTTTATTGCTGTCAATACAGCAATAAAGTTATAATAACCTCAGGCTTATACAAATTAAAAAATATATTTTTATACATATTAAATGTCTTACTTTACTTTGTTTAAACTTGAAGACTTTTGTCTGGTTGATTTTTGCGCCAAAAGATTAAATGACAAATTTTGGGCCAAAGTCGGAAGTCTGAAATGTTAAAATTTTGCATCGAATATAAATCTAATTATCAGAATTTTCTATTTATTGTTGCTGCACATAACAATTCTGGTCAACAACACTAGACCCTAGGAAATAATTTAGTATCATACTTACCTAGATAACCGTCATAAAAATTTAAGGTTTTTTTGCTATAGAGATATTTACTTTATAAATTTAGCATAGGGAGTGTTTCCTCATGTAAGTAAGTATAAGATCTTTGTATTTACATGAAAAATATATCTATGCAAGATGTTACCTAAATCAAACTTTCCCAAGTTACTTAGAATCAAATATAATATAATAAAAAATGCTCAAGACGCTTTCCCTTGGAAGCGCTGCTCTATCAAATCGTTAGGTTGGTGAATAACGATGGTTTCAAGATATCTACTCACGTGGCACATAAGGCCAGTTGTTAATAAAAAAACTAGAGTAAGTTCCTATGTGGCTTCTAAAATTAGGCTTGTAACTACAACAATGGAAAAAGAAATTCTGGAATAGCGATATGAATAGCGATAAATTAACCCTACTATTGACTTGGATTAATTTACGCGCAAAACATTTACACGCAAAATAAATAATTTCTTATAGGTATATCTATGTCCAGTGCGTGGCGAGGTAGGAAAACGTTAAATTCGCAAAATGACTAATTGTATAGTAGCAACATACCCAATTCGTAATGAATTTTTTTACTTGTCACTCACTAATAGTCACGCATTGCATAATTATTACGTAAAATTATAGATACCAACAACTAAGAACCATCTCGATTAAGTCAGGTTATAAACAAAGGCGTCTAAATCGGTCATTTCATTGACAGTATTTTTAAATTTTGAGTTGAAAACATCGCATACCTATCTAGATGGAAATCAGAATGCAACTGAGTTCGTGATGTCATCATCATTTCAGCCGCAGGCCGTCCACTGCTGGACGTAAGCTTGCCCCAAGGACTAAAAATATTCATGTAAGTTTTTAAAACTTATATATTTATGACACTGCAGCCTCCCATGCTGGTCTGGAAGCAAAAGAAGACATAGAATGCCATTTGTTTTCTTTCCATGAGAATGGACATAAATTACTTCTGTTGGCATAAGGTTAAGAACCTGTCACTATTTAAGATTTTTTTTTGTATATCAATAATTATATTGAAATAAAAACAAAAATTAAGAAATTCGTTTTCCATCTATACAAGCCTAATAAACGCGAAAGACTTCCTAGGTTTGATATATAATCTGAGCTGAGCATCTTTTCTTGGTCTTACTAAATGTTCGTTTGGCATCTCCTACTGTACTGTACATCTTTCAATCTGGGGAGTATATCTTGGCTAGATGTGCTCACCAGATTGAAAGAACCATACTTACTATACTATTAATACTATTATTATGCAAATGTCTGTTATGCTTTTACCTCTAATCGATGAACCGATTTTGAAGAAATTCGGTATAGATATAGTTATAGACTGCAGGTCAAAGATATGCTTTGACGTGATATAACCGAGTACCTCGCGGGTGGAGCCGCGGGCCATGGCTTGTATCTTATATTTTAATATTTTAGTTAAGAGTTTGCCCTGCTGACGAGTTGGTTATATCAAACCTGTGTTTTACCTGGGCATCAACTTCTTCGTCTTTTGCTGGTTGGTTGGGGTTTAGCCAGGGGTCGGCGAGGATTTGTGGGATTTTCAGGCGGACCTTCAGAGGAGCCAGGATCCGAGTGATTAGTTTGCGGCATTCCGTAGAAACTTTTGGCTCTCGAGGGAATGAAACTTTGTTTTGCACTTGCTGTGAATAAATGGGTTTTTAAAGCCATTAATTTTTTTGACGCACTACAGCGTAGCATCAATGTCTTCATTTAGTTACTCATGAAAGAAGTACACAACTGAGTTACTTATATCAAGGCATTGTCTTAAGTCAGGCAGGACAATAACGGCAGAAAAAAACCAAAACAGCATAGTATGTATTTACACTATTGATAGAGAAAGTAGTACAGAAAGCGAGTCCTAAAATTATTTATTTGAATTTTCCCAGTTGGATTTCGTCACGATTCTATTTCAACAGAAACTTTGAAATACATTACATTTCGTAAATAAATTATCGCATGTAGTATATAAAATAATACAATGTCACCTTGATGATCACTATCCCTTCTTATCGGCCTTAATAAATCGAAAATTATCAATGTAATAATTATTGTTTACCTTTAACAATTGCGTGTAATTCGTATCATCAAACGGCAGCCGTCCATATACTATGGCATACAGCACAACTCCCATACTCCATATGTCAGAGTCCTGCGGCCTGTATGGGACTCCTTTTAGGATTTCAGGAGAAGCATATGCGTAACTGCCGCAAAAGGTTTCGCTCAAGGAATATACTCCATTTTTTGGTTTCATGTGACCCCTTGCGAATCCAAAATCTGATAGCTTTATGTTCAAACCATGATCCATCAGTAAATTTTCGCATTTGATATCTCTGAATAAAAGTAAATATTTTTAATAGTATAGTTAAATATTACTTCGAACAAGTTGGAGTTTGAAAATAAAATATTATTTGAATGGTAAATGAAATCAAAAATTATCTAAAATCAATAATCGTACTTAATTTCTCCAAAAATTGTGTTTTCTCCGCTTTGATTTGACTTTATTACCCGACTACGGCGAAGCCAAAAGGAAGGTTAACGATTTTGGTCTAACAGTCTATGTAAGTATGTATATTTCATCGTAGTGCCTAAACTTCTGGACCGATTTTAATGATGTGTCAAAAGATTCGTAACCAAACAAACTGTTTGGTTAATTTGTGTTTGTAAGTTATTATGGCTAGTAAGGAGGAACGTAAAACAGTTTTGAATATTTCAAGTTTTTGCCGTTTTGCGAATAAGAAATAAGAATTGTCTATTGGGCCATAATCAAGATACAATAATATTATTACAATGAACCATTTGCCATTTTGCGAATTGGGCCAAATGCAACTCTACCCCCTCCCATAGGAATTCGACCGGTTCAATCCGATATTTTTTAATGTTATATTTTCTCTAGTCAATGACCGAAAAATGAAAGACTAACCTACGTAGGTACCTACTCCGAAACCTACATAGAGCGTCATGAGACGCGCAATAGTTTTTCACTGCATAGGAGCTGTAAAATATCCAGTGAAAGTACTCTGAGAAATTCGGAATGGTAGGTAGGTACTATTTTCGTATAAAAAAATAAAGTCATGAAAATTCAGATATTACTGATTGTCGTCCCAGGTTGATGCCTATCACAGAGAAATAACATAGATGCCTACATACGAAAGGTACAATGACAGAGTCTTAAACGAAGTCTTCGAAGATAAGGTACCTAGTGGTGGATTCTGTCAATAGCAGCGTAAGACCTAAAAAATCATTTGTGTAAGAGGCATAGCAAACACGGCGCGGCGAAAGGCTCCTGGGCTCGCGGGGCTCACCACGTCGCCTGCGCCGTCTTGCGCCTTTGGTTTCTTTCGAGTTTCACCTGTGAACTACTCCTCGTTCGTGGCAGTACTCGACGGCTTCGACGAGTTGTTGAAACCAACGACGACCTCGGAGTTCGTCGATATGCTGGTCTTTGCGGATTATGTCCAGGAGGCTGCCGTTTTCGGCATACTCCATCACAATGTAGACTCTATAACATTGGTAACAAAAAGATTATTGAGCGGTAGGCAAATATTTAGACTATTCTTCTATTTAGCGAATCTATCTGACCAATACCATCACTGATTAAGCGTTATCAGTGCTGTCATAGAGGTCCCCGAGCAAGCAGGTTGTTGTTACTCCTTTGACACAATAATGGTTCAAATGGAGCATTTCAAAAAAGGTCCATTCTATAATTTACTCTTTGGCATCAATCCATCGTAGTACCAGTCTACGCAAACCAGCAGGTAGCTGGGCTAAGCGCGTGGAGCATTTTATGGGGAAAGTAATGAAATGAAGGTCCGATACTTTGTAAACTTTAATCTGATGAGGAAATGTTTCAAACAATAAGTTTAGTTGCTTTTGGCTCCTAAATGTCTCACTTATAAACACAACTGATCTGATGATCTTATTGATCGATCATTACGATCGCCATGGTAGAGGCTATCAGCAAGAAATCTATCAAATCTGAAATTGACAAACAATCCTTTGCACTAGGTTTAGTTAAAATGTGATGTGATAACTGGTAAAGAGTTTACTTCTTAAAAAGATAAGACTAAAGGATGTAAGTGAACCTGTGTGTAGTTTCGATTGCCTGCAAAAACCGTATTAAATTTTCATGTTTCAATCCTTTCACGACTTCTATTTCTCTTGGCAAAAATTTCTTCAGATAATCTCCTGGGGCTTGAAACTTGCTAATGATTTTTACTGCTACTTGACAGTTGTGCCTTTCACTCGTTGCTACCTGGTTATAAACAATTCATGAACATTATGTAAGTACTGGTTTTAGTCATAAAAAGTTGGTTTTTAAATAAAGATTAATGCAATGATACCTTGACGGTAGCATAGGAGCCAGACCCGATCGTTCTGCCAAGCACATATCCATGTGTTTCCAGAACGGTAAGTTTTCTGTCAACTTTTGGTTCAGTACCGCTATGCAGTGTCGCCGCGGGCTCTGTCGACATCTCGCCGAATACATTTTCATTGGCTCTAACATCCGGCCCCGGCATATCACAGAATAATTTTGTATTTAAAATATGAAGGCCATCAAATGTTACATTATTATGAATTTTAGCCACATGATAAATATTACTCAAGTATTTTTTGTGTTTTTATTCATGCTGTCGTTTTGTCAAAAGCTTTGACAAAAACTTAGAAATGGTCTGTCTGATTTTGTGTCAAAATTTTTATTGTTAGTGACCAGTATTTTGCTAGTAACAGAGATAAGTGAGATTTCAGATGAAGATGATTTAAGTAATTGAAATGAAAAAAGTGCCTCCATTGTAGCAGGCTTGCAAATTACTCGTGCGGTATAAGTAAAGGTAGGTAAAAGTAAAGTTTACTTCCATTAAGTTATAATTTATAACCTTCCTTATTGGTTTCTTATCATCTCGCTCGACCCACCGCGGTCATGCTAACCATAGCCAGTCATAGCAGAGCAGAGATTTCAAAATTTGCACTCCTTTTGACGTGACAACGTCTTATAAATTGGTTTGCCGGGTGACACTTCAAGAAACTGCGTTACGCCCCGCTCACGTTATGCGCTCACAATGAGAGCGAGTGAGAGGCACGCGTCCCTTCCACTCGGGCATGGTTAGCCCGCCTAAGAGCGAGAGAGATAGACATAATTCCTAGTATACGAATGAATATTCACATTAAAATTATTTTACCACTCAAAGTCGTTGTCACGTAAAACTTTCGCCCGTATACCGACTTTACAGGCAACCAATTTTTTTTTCAAAAATCCCCTGGTAGTGAAGAGAAGGTAACCGAAAATATAACGTTTTTTTTTAACCAGTATATTAGCTAAGAGCTATATTTACAGCTGACTTTGAGGCGAGGGCTTGACGCCACAGCCTTTTCGGCAAAAGCGTAAGGAGCTCCCAGTTGGGACGTAATATAACGTATAACGTCTCGCTCGTGTCCTTTGAGAATAAAGCCAAATACCTCAGAATACCGAGAACACCTAGTACAGCATTCTATTATCTGTGGTTTATCTGTGGTAATAACCAATACTCAACAAAGATTGCGGGGTTTTGGCGCCAAGCTAAAGTCGCTCAGTTATCGTAATTGTATTTATTTTCTAATATTTGTGTATTTGTATTTTTTCTGTATTTGAGCATAATAAAGGTGGATTATTATTCGGTAAGTGCTCGTGAACAAGCGTGAGTGTTGGAAAGTGGTACAATGTCGTATAAGTGACTTTAATCCTTGTCACCAAAATCTCCCAAGTTAAAGCTAAGTGAAACTTCCACCGCTTCACTTAGCCCTTGACTAACTTGACTAGACATGTCTACTGACTTGACTTGACTGTGACCCGACAAAATGAAGAACATTTATCTAAAACTTGATACTGGCAATTGATTGCCATATTGTGGATTATATCCACATCAAAAAAAAAAAAAAACACCGAAAAAATCGTGACATCATGCCAATGTCATGCAATCAGACAGAACATGAAAAAATAATGTCATGTCATGTCAACAATGTCAATGTCAAATAAGTGCTCCTCGCTTATCTCAAAGGTTGAACATGGCGGTGCAACAACACAAACTAAATAGAGATACTACGTATCAGACGGGCAAGCTTGAACATTAAAATTGGGCCATAGCAAATTAAATTTCATGGCAACACTGACTGCAAAAATACAAAATGACAAGTATTTTTTTTTATATCGTCGTGGCAGCTATAGTTTTAAAAAAGCTATTTAGGCAAAGGAGAATGAGTTTTAAGTTTTATACAGTATAACCACAGGTATAACCGTTACTTTAATAGGTGATATTCCATGTTATCCTTCAGGATCTCCTGAAAGATAACATGGAATATCACCTCTTAATGAAAATGTTGTAATGACATATAAAATAAAAGACCGAATGAGTTTTACACATCATTTAATAAGTATATTATTTCTTTTTTTTTTTTTAATATATAAAAAATTACCAATTAGTCAAATTCACAACTTGTTTGAGCTTGATGTGTGTTGCGTTACGAAGGACACTTCCTTTCCATCAATATAGTGAACTGAAAAGGAAAATGTTGAAATTATTAAGGGCATTTGATAATCCCAAAATTAAAAAGTGATGCGATATCATCATAATCATTTGAGCCGCAAGCTGTCCACTGCTGGAAATGGGCTTTTCGCAAGAATTTACAGCATGACCAATCAAAAGCTGCTTTCATCCAGTACATGCCTACGATATGAAAATAACATAAAATATTAGCTAAAGAGTTTGTTCTAGTACTAAAACAACTTATTTTTGTAGACTATTATTTAATAAAGACTATTTATTGCAACATAAAAGTACAAAGATGAAATTATTGATGGTTGAAAATATACAATAGCAATTCATTCATATCATGTGTTAAAAGGCCAATTTAACTTTGTTATCCCCGGGGTGAGAGTTCATTCGGAATGACCTCTCTGTCTCTGACTTGATTCTTTTAACAACAACTAGAGGGCACCCTTTACATGCATTCGAAAGCACATTAAAACATGCTTCCTGTGGGAATTGAACCCACGACCAGTAGGTCTGCCGGCAAACGCCTTAACCACTAGATTATTAAAGCAGTTACTGAAATAAAAGGTTTTCGCTTTTGTAACATTATAAAACTATTTAGGTAACTAGGTACCTACTTAGCATAATTACCATTACATTATCCAACTTACCAAGTCACAGAATGTGCTTGTGCTATGTACCCCAGTGTGTATATCAGTTATAGTAAATAAATTGGGATATGCCGATTGCCGTAGTAACTTGCCATCTTGCCAACATCTCTTAGTTATTGTGACACACATAAATACAGAAGCTTAGGTACAGCTTCTGTAGGTTAGTTAGGTTAGTCGGGTCCTGCATTGGTTTTAAGAAACTTAGGTATGTACTTAGTAAAACACTATTCCTTTTGCTTTCTTAACAAAGAATACAACACCACCAAAACATTATCAACACAATTTTCAAATATAATAAAGGCACTGTGAACACAATGCTATTTTCCAGTCACCACATGGTCCAGTCAGTCAAAAATTATAGAGAATAACGTATGGCGAACAAGGGGGTGAAGAATGAAGTACGGGAGGCAAGACAATTGTCAAAATGTATATTTGCGATTGTCTATGACGTTCTCTATCGATATTTTTTTTTCTTTGAGCTTTATCTGCCGTGTGCAACAATAACAAAAACAATCAAATCAAATTTTTCACTGTTTTCCTTGAAAATCTTGAAATCTATTTTATTTGTTATTTGCATCAAAGTATTAACCGCATCTTTAACTCCATACTATATTATTTGTGGAAATAAAGTGATGTGTGTCTATTTTGGTGAATTTCACAATTTAGACATGATTTTGAATGAAAAACTGTGTTAATATGAACATTTGGTGGATTTGATTCGTGTACATCATTTATTTGTACGTATTTAATAGCATGCCTTCTTGTTGCTTGTTTGATGAATGAAGTACTTAGATATATTTAGTTGCACATAACCTAATAAAATCCTTTCTCATATCCTGAAGATGATTACTTATGTGCTTCGAGTCACTACGTTCATTGCTATATATTATCTCACCAACAATAAATTCCCTGCTTCGATATATATAAAGAATTCAATTTCAAATCCTATAATGGTGAATATTTACGTTTTTTGTTGTGATTTACCCATCCTCTAAGTATATCTATTATTTTCCCCAAGCTCTAGTTGATCTGACTAACAAATTTACAAAAAGCACTCCAAATACATTAAGTAATCCAAAATTATAAATAAAGTATCAACCAATTAATTTTTTTACAATTTTTTTTTATCCAAACAATATTTACTTAAAACATGCAAGTTATTTGTTGTATCACATCAGTTTATTTGTCTAGATTTTTAATGCCTCACATCTTATGTACTAAATGGATTTTGTTGAGTACAGAAATGGTATAGAGTAGATGTATTGGAGATTTTATAATATATACGTTATATCTTGCGGGCAAAGGATTATTTTAATTAAATAAAGGAGGATGCAATCCAGACACAATAGTAATACTATTGTTATGGGACAATGTTGTGCACGAACCGATTGGAAAAATTAATTTAACTTGTCAACTTTCAATTGTTTTTAACTCAATTGATAACCACACCTATCTTTTCCTTTTTACCTTATTTGCGTTAGATTTACTAATTTTATTATTTAATTTTTATGTGGGGGTGCTTGTTATGAAATAGGTGTGGATAGTGATTACTTTTAGAATTTAGTTTCACAACTTACATACTTTACAGACCCCATTTAAAAAAGTGACATAAGGTAAAGGAAAAGAATAAGAAGGGATTAGTAGTTTAATAAATTGTCTGAAATAATATGGTATTACTATTCTGTAGTCCGTGTTTGCTGCCCCCAATCAATACTTCTAACTTATTTGTCATAAATATAACACATTCTGGGATGTTACAAAAATTGTAAATAGTTTTATTCCTTAGCTACCATAGGGAACTTTTGGGTGATGAGTACTGATGAGGCATTAAGGTTTCTGAAATTTGCTTATAGATAGTCAATGAATAGGTTCTAAAATCTAAATAAACTGTTTTTGATCATCAGAGGCATTTCCGGTTCTATCCCAACCTTACAATTAGACTGCTAAAACACAATTTCACAGTTCATTGTCTTCTCCTTTTCTTCAGACTCCTTATGGCCAAGATGCTGAAAATGTAACAGCTCTCCTTTTTTAGCTCAGCATATTAGCATTATCAAATGGAGAAATGCTGCCAGTACATCAATCAATCAATCTTTAATACAACATAATGTGGTGATGTTAGTGAATAGTTAGTATATATGTATTCAACAATATATACTGAGCTTGTTTTCTCGATAGGATAGCTGAAAGATGTTTTTTGTTGAATTTCAAATTTTAAATTGAATTAATTACATAAATATAATTTAAGTAATCACTGTACATATTTTTATTATGAAAATTGTAGAACAACTACATTTTACTTTCCTTAAATTTTAAATGAAAAGTAGAGTGTCTAACATGGGTAAAAGTAACAATTCCTACTTGAATTATAGCAATATATATAGTCTATATATATACCTCGTAGGGGAATTATTCCTTTCCACGCTTGTATAACAATCACTATTTTTGTATAGGCTTTCGTGTTTTGTTTGAATAAAAAAGGTATGCTTTTAGTAAGTGCATTTTTATTATTACCCTGCTTATAATTTAATGCACAGTTCTTTACAATGTTTGTAGATGTAGTCTTCTTGCTTCTAAGATTTTGAAATTTTAATAATTTAACTGTCTTGTTCGTTTTAAATTTAAATTAATTTATATAATGTATTTGAATTTATGTACATCAGTAACAGGTACACATAACTCTTTTTACAAAATTCAAATTTATATTTCTAGGCTGCTACGTGAAACTTATATATTTTTACTGTAAGTAATTTATACATGCAAACATCCTAGTCTGTGAACTCCTGCAACCTTTAAATATCAAACTCAAGTCATCCATAAGGTATTTAATACAAAACATTGCAAGGCCGAAATCCGGAAACATTTTGTTTCAACACCAGACCAATGAAGGTCTGGAAGGAAAGATCTTAAATAAAAAGCTAGCAGAATAAAGCCATTTCCTGAAAGAGGCAAAGTGGCAAAAAGTGAGCTGCGTCGATATTCGAAAAAGCGGGCAATGCTGACGCAATTTCGAATATCAGT
This sequence comes from Apomyelois bistriatella, assembly GCA_947044815.1. Taxonomy (NCBI): domain Eukaryota; kingdom Metazoa; phylum Arthropoda; class Insecta; order Lepidoptera; family Pyralidae; genus Apomyelois; species Apomyelois bistriatella. The sequence goes on from OX345705.1 coordinate 7,041,499, forward strand.
GACATTAAAAAGCATTTTGCAATTGGAATGGCCTTGTCAGAATTTTGTGTTAAAAACCCGCGCTCGCCTGCCGTCCGTCGACGTTAGAGCACAAAGAAAACAATTGCTCCGATTGTAGTCCTGCCTGGTCGTGCGAATCGTGTCGTGAACCTCCCGTACCCCATTACTACTCCACGTTGACCCCTCCTATATCCTGACATCTTCAGAGGCCTGTGAGCTCTGGAGGGTCCGGCTTCACTGGACACGGGCAATACTTCATTCGATGACCCATTTTAGTACATTTACGTTTCGTTTTTGTTTTCTGATAGCATTTTTAGTGTTCTGCAGGTGAACTTGCAAGCTTATGTTCTAGTCCTTGCTGTTTTTAAATCGTGACCAAAAACTAGGTAGGTAGGTAGTATGTTATAGTTGCTCAACCTATCACTAAACCTATATATGAAATTTTGGTATGGGGATAGATTGCGCCTACGGGGACTTCCCCGGGACTCAAAACTATACCTACAAAAGCCACATAACGGACACGCAAGAGTTCTAGTAAGATTACCATGCTCTCCTTAAACAAAAAGATTACTTACTCAGTAAAGTTAGTGAGCTGCGCACCGAGGCGGGACTGTCACGTCGGGCCCGTGATCACATCAAACAATTAAGAGTTATCGTTATCCGCGACAAGTTAGGTGCGCCGCGATATATCGCCAACTTGATTACTTTTCCGTCCGCCCACAGAGGTTACAATTTTAGACGACAGAACTGCACCCATTTTGGGCATTTTTTTTGTTAGGGATGGAAATCGGTATTCTAAAGACCTATAAATTATGGTCTGTTTGGTGAATTGAAATGTGATTAATTAGGTAACTAAATACCTGATAAAGTCCATTATTATTGGATAAATACTAAATAAGTGTAGCCGTAAGGTAGCTGTAAAAATGTATATGGACAGAAAAATAAGCTGGTTTCTTATTTTAACCTAGTTTTGTGGCCAACTAACACCAGTGTTTGATCTCGCAATATAACGGTGCGTAGAGTCGCAGGCAACAGCTAGTAGTACTCTCGATAAATGTGAAATTAAATTTGTAAACTACTGAACCGATTTTGGCGAAATTCGACACATATAGATTGTACATATTGAAATATATATTAGTTAAATTAAACTATTTTATACGGTTTTCTATCGCGTTTATTGCTTACTTATTTATACCTAACGTTTCGTTTATATTAGTTTTCAGTCAATTGTTCAGAGCCGTGGGCAGCAGCTATTTTATATAGACATATATTATAGTAGCTAGCTTAATTATAAAACTCATCTAATTCTATGTTTTGTCTTTGCTAGCACAACACAGCGAACTAATAAAAGTTGACCGGAAACTTCAGTTTAATTTTTAATTGAAACACTTGCGCTGTATATAATAGTTAAAGCTCGTCACGTATACGCCTTCGCGTATACGTATAACTAGCTTATCATGCACGTGACTTCACTCTATAGGTAATTCGGCAGTAATCTCTTGTTCTTTTTATGTTTCAGCATAGTTTTATTATGTAACCTATATTTTAGTTACTTTTAAAAACATCCAGTTCTTCTTTTAGCCCGGCCGATTTGCCTATAAAGTCGTCCACTGGACAGGATGCAGTATAGGCGGGGCACGACACCAAGTGTGCCCCTTGTGTTTGGGTACTTTTGCAGCGACGCCTGTCGTCATTTAAAATCTCCACTTCTTCCGCAACTCCTGTGCAAGTACAAAATAACATCCAGTGCCTTTTACATATACTTAAAGTTCAAATAAAAAATAAAAACTCGTGTTTATATAGAAATATATAACCAATGCATAACCTATAGCACTGCTATGTACTGCAGAGTAATATTTCAAAACGTAGTTAATACTTGCTACTACAAAGTTATCCACGTAATCTATCAGTTCTTGGACGACTTCATCGAATTAGCGAAGTCTAGTACCTACAGCACAGCTAGAAAGAAAGTTAAAGATATCCAGACTCTGATTCTTTCGAGACGTCAATAATGGAGTGGAAAGAAAAAAGTTAGCTTCGGGCAAGTTATCAATTGTATCTTCCAACTTGGGTTTTCATTTATTGCACGCAGACAGAGGAAATTGTTAAGGCACTGACTAAACAACGATTTCTCGATCGTTTTATTAATTATAACTCATCATCATCATCATATCGTGTGGGTTACAGGGTGAATTCACCATGCACACCCTGGTGTCAAAGTTCTTTCGAAACCGCCTCTCGGCTTCTGACGTCCCTTTAACGACAAGCAAATGGCAGCGTGCATTCCTAAGTAAGTAGGTACGCAATTATTTGTATTATCCGGCAATCAAACTGGAAACATCTACACACAGTATTCTACCCGTAAGGATCGAACCCACGGCTTCTAGGTCTTCAGGCTTAACCACTGGACCATAGAGGCAGTCTAACAGCCATCTGATGGAGAGCAGCCTACATCCTTCTCCTGCACCTCTACAAGGACCTTCAAGTGCATAAAAAGATTTAGGAGAGGTAACGCGTACTCTTTTTATGCACTTGAAGGTCCTTATGTTGTATTTACTTGTAAAAACAAAATTTCTATATCGGATAGAAAAAGACTCTTAACTGCAATATAAAGAGCACTGTAATTAATGACATAGTATCCTAATGGGACAATTCAATGGGAAAATAGGATAGACATGTTAGATAATCTGTACTGTGTAATATTAGGTTTAGTAAAGAAACAAATATCGAGAATTACAAAGTCAATCGCTTCTGAACACCGTCACGGAGGCTTCAAACGGCCTTGCGGATCCGACAAGAGATGGCGTGACCCATGACACTGACTTTTTCTCTCTTAAGGCGCTGTGCATCAGGGGAATACCGTAAAACGTCTATTTTTTCGTCGCGCAGTTAGCTTTATTCTTCATTGAATACAAGCATGAAAAAAATATGATGTATAGTTCAAAGATCAAAATAAATGGATACATAAAAATATTAAAGAAATAATAATTAAAACCTAGCTAAATAAAATAGCAAAAAAGCTATATCCAGAAAAGGTTTCGTCGCGAATTACTTGATATCTTCAGCGACAACTACCAATTTTTTTACGTCTATAAAAAGAATAATATAATGACCCAGATGGATACCTAAAAAAATTACAAGATTTAGTCATAATTATTGAAATATTAAATTAAAACTGGAAAATTTCACCCGAAATGGCATTGAACGGAGACTAGTGACAGGCCAACCCAGTATCGCCACTTTCAACCTTATTTCATTTCGCGTACGTACTATAATCGCACTTCACTCCTCTTAAATACCTAAGGGTTGGGGATACAGCGCCTTAACAAAAGGTCTGATTCTGCCTGCATGTAACCCAAATAGAAACGTCAAAATTATTACAGATCATGCGACAAAACCATAGAATTTGAAAATCGCGTGCGGTATGCCAGGCATCGTTTTTTATCTATGGACAGAACTTGAATTAAAAGTAAAGAAGAATGACCATTAGGGAGCAGAATCAGCTCAGAATGTTACCGCCATAAATATTCTGACTGGATCAACCGATTCAGCCTCTTAATGGTTATTCTCTTCTTCGCATTTTGATATAAAAGCTGAACTTTGTCGCCATCACAGATACTTTGTGGCCTTTTATTTGTTCTGTGTGGCGCAATTTTTGCTAAATCGTCTGACTGGATGCTGTAAATGGATCGGGTTTTGTATAATTTGATAGAAGCGCTCTGCGTTCCATTATAGAATTCCGTTTTATTTATTTGTATTTATTTTGTATATGTATCAATGAACAAAGTGTGCCGACTAGGACAAAAATTAATGTAAAGATTAATGCAACATTAATAAAATGTGGACAGTGCGCCCCATAGAAAAGTATACCTTTGGTGAAAGTTTAATGGTAAAGTGGTATACTTTTCTTTTATCTAATTTAAATTATTGTCAAAAAGTAAATGCACTCTGCCTATTCTGGTATAATAGCTACAAAAATAATGGCTTTAGGTTTAAAACTTGTACTTTTACTGATTTTCTGAATATGGTAAAAAGTATTAATGTCATGTAAGTATTTAATTTATTGGTCGCACAAGATTTGGAGTAAGTTTTTATAAATTGTATCCTGACATTTTCACGGATTGAAAATATATTTGATGAATAACCCAAAGACAGTTTCAGTGTCTCGACGCCATCAGAATATTCATATACCATATATCTAAGCATCCTAATCTAACAGAATTGTAAAATAAACAATAACGTATACACTTCTAAAGCATTTCATTGTTATCCAAGTTTAATGGACACGTAAAATGAACGTAGTGTTTAGTCTGTGGCCTGCGGCGTTACGAGGAGAGTCCGAAAACTCGCCATTGTTTCTCTAAACGATTCTCAAACTGGTTCCTGTGAGGAATCGTTTGTCCAAACTGGACAGGGTGTTCACCTGTTAGACTGTAGATTAAAAAACTTTCCCCATATATGTATTTCTGTCAGGGATTTTTGACAAAAGAATATATTACGTTACAGCGTTTAAAAAACAGACTTCAACAAACAAACAGTTCTTTTTACCGCGGCTTACTTGAATTTATGATAATTCTTCAAGAGAAAACTATAATAGTATTTTTCATTTACTTGAAAGACATAATTTTTCCAAGCGAGTTTTCCAGTTGCATCTTAAGCTAACGCTTTAGAGCCCAGGCCTAGGTCTAGCCCAGGACCATAATACGCTAATCATGGTCATAGATTTGTTGGTATACTGGTTATTAGATTAAATACGTTTAAAAAAAATGTTCTGGGACCTGTTTCTTGTTGAAGTCTGATGAATATTCAATTTGAGTTAATTTTTACTAGAATTGGGAAGTGCGTCCCAGCCTCTCAGCGCCCTTTTTACAAGAAATTGTCTTTTTAAAAAAGGAATTTAACCAAATAATTAGGAAATTTATCTGAAAGTTACGCTCGTTTCGTGGATCTAGTGCTTTTAGCTAGCAAAGCTGAGTTGTATCAGTGAAAACGTTAAGACGACATTCCGCTTGCTATCACTTTAGGTCTTTTACATTCATAAATACCTATAACAGAACTACAGGTTTTACCAAGAATGCTTGGAAAAATACCAAAAAAGAACCGGTTAGTACTGAAGGTGAATAATGAAAATAACGGGGATTGTAGTGGATTGTATTACATTCCTTTTTAAAGAAGGGCCAACAGGTAAACAGGCAGGGGACTGTTACACCTCGGCCCTTTGTTATTTGCAGAATTTTAATAGAAAGGTCGCCATCATGCGTGCCCTCTTCATAGAACAACCAGAGTATAGAAGTGTAACTGTTTAAGATTCACTGCTGAAATCATTCCTCGCGAGTTTTGCGAAGTAAGTAAGTATATTGTGACCGGCCACTTCGATCCAGTGAGATGTGATCTCAATGATAACGATGTAAATCGAAATTAGTCATGACAATACGAAGTAGCAATTTTACCTGACTACGGCGAACCCAAAAGGAAGGCGACCACGGCTTTACCATGACCATTTTTGACAATTATTTCCTTGTTTCATCCTTTTTAGACACCTTTGTAACGTAGTCGAGTTACAGTTTTTTTAACTTGATTTTTATTAACACTGTTTGTTTTTTTTTTAAACAAAAACTGCTTTACTACTCTTTTAGAATACTACTGTGCATTGAATTAACTAATTTTGATACCCTTTTCTAGGCCAAGTAAGTAGAATCAGCGCTTGCAATTATTTTATAAGAAGAATTTGTATAATTGAAGTGGCTCATCCGCACTCTATTTAATTTGCACCCAGTATACTCATACATGTGTTGTCACAGGTACCTATTTTCGGGGATTCGTAGCTCTTATTATAATGACGAACGAAAATCACCGTTGTTGTGTGGATTTTTCCGTTGTTTCATCGTTTCTGGTTATTTTCCTTTATTTTTGTTGCGTTTGCTTTGCTTTCGCGGTTTTAAATGCTTGTTTTAAGCGAACATTTGGCGAACGCTCCGACCGACGACGGATCAGCTAATATATATATTTTTTAAATTAAAATGGTTTTACTGACTTAAAATACAATTAAACAAAAATAACAGTGTCATGGCGCGATAACGAATCAAATTTTGTTTGGTTTTCTGATTTTCGATACGGTTTTGATCTGTTCAAAAAATAAAGGAAAGATAATCTGTTAATCCATACTAATATTATAAATTCGAAACTTTGTCTGTCTGTTACGCTTTCACGACTAAACCAGTAGATAGATTTTTATGAAATTTGGAATGAATAATATAATTAAGAACCAGGAGTCAAACAAAGGTTACATTTGAGGGCGATATAACCGAGTCTCACGCGGGCTGAACCGCAGGCAACAGCTAGTATGAAATAATTCATACATATTTCTCGTCCATTTACTTTACCATTAGATAATGTACATATAAATTCCTTAAAATGTTATCACTTTGAATATTTTACCTCCATTAAATCAAGTTTGCTACTTAAATTCTTGTTCCAATAAGATCGCAGTCGGCGTATCTGTAGCACGGCTTCACAGTGATGGCGTAGCAACGCTGTAGCACTGTAGCGGTTCGTAGATGTAAAGTCGTAGCCTCGTAGCATTAGTAAAGAACAGCTACGAAAACTTTACGTGCGTAGCATTTTATAATATTCATATTAGGAAATGGCAACCTGGCCTTGTACCGCAAATTCATATTTTTATGATTTTTTTTTTCGACTAAACCCTATAAGCTGTCCGCCAACAACGCCAGGGCTCCTAAACTCCTGACAATTGTTATCACAAATGTCTTCACTATTTTCAACCAATTTACAACCACAGTGGCCATGGAACGACCTTATCCTTATGACAACAATTGCTACCATATTAAGTAGGTTAGTTTGGGATAATGAAAGCTCAAAATTACATATGCATAGTACAAGTTGCGCATGATAGTTAGATCTCGCGGACCATGACGAGATTTCGCCAATATTGCAACCTAATTGTCTGTGACGCTTTAATCAGTTCCAGTTGCACATTTAAATGGTAATGAATGCCACTATAATACCAGATAGTCATTGATACAGCTTATAATGTATTACTAACTGTGCTAGGTACTTAATATAAGAAATACTTACTTCTTCTGTTCGAGTCGACATGGCTATGGTATTTTTTAAATGTGTTTTGACCATTACATGGCCATTGACCACGTCCACCGCTCTGTCGTTTGCCTCCTCTAAATACTCAGGCGTGCGGGAGACTGGGCAATTGGGGCACATCAAAAGGTGGGTAATAGACTGCATCAAAATCACGCAAGTTATTTGTCGAAAAACCCCACCTAAATCTGTTCTCTTGGCATTTACCAACAGCAGCTTGAAGTGTTAGATTGGCCAGGAAAGATCACCACCGGGTGTAAGCTTTTCGAGCGGAAATGTACAGATTGATGTTTGCGGTAATAAGTACTATTTACAACTTTGTAATTTCGGCATAATTTTTAAGACCGCGGTCCCTCCCTGACGTCGCCTCCTCTTGGGAATATTGTAATTCTTTGTACAGGGTAGCAAAATACAAGGCTTTCAACGTTTTGGCTTGCCCTTTTCACAGGTTCATACTTATTTCGTTAACAAAACATATAACAATGTGTGTACCAAGAAAATCACCTAATATTTCCCTCATTTCGCAATATGCTAACTCGCGAAGGAGCCTCGTTTGAGTAACGATACTGTAAGGCTTATGTTCCACCAAATTTGAAGACATAATATTCAACTTAAATAAACAACTGGAAGAAAAACTAACCTGCGCAACACTAAACTTTTCTGTTTTTCCTAATGGTTGACTGGGAGAGAATGCTTTTAACATTAAGTTTGCCAATCGTAAAAGTATTTTTACTTGTAGTACAAAAAAGTTAAATAAATAAAAACAATCCTCCAACCCACAGGACAGCAATGTGCCCAGAAAACTGGCAGTGTCCCCTTACTGTATCGCGAGACTTACACGCTAGGCAAAAAACTGCCAGGTTATAATTACGAAATCGCGGCCGCTCTACTAAGGCTGTCATTTTGTAAATCTATGAGATTCGGCATTACTTTTATGACCGGGCACCTCGCCTCCCTTACGTCAGTGCTAGTGAAATAAATCCGCCAACAGTAAGATAGTGCTACAAAGACATATCTCTGTCCCAAATAAGATACCACGGAGCGTCTGAAACACTCACTGGAACAGAATCTACAGGCTAAAAGAACGAAGCTATCTCGCGCCATTTCGATGAAAATACAGCCTAAAGTATAGCCCCTCCGACAAAGGGGCCATTATGTCAAAAACAAACCCTGCCTAACCAATCCCCCCATGTTTGCTAAGGGCTCTTATAAATATGCAAATGTTCTGCGTTTAATACTCCAAGCAATAATATTTATATTGAAATCTTACGCCCTTGAACTCATGTTATTATCCTGTTCCAACAACCCTTTTGAAGGCTTCGATTGATTGTATCTGTGAACCGAATAGGGCATGCTTAGAAGGGAAGCTTACCTGTGTATATTATTACTTTGTATCACGAACTTATTGCTTGGCTATAGTCTGCGAAAATTTTGTTTGGTTCGGTGCTTAAAGCATACATAAGTATTGGACACCTCTCAATAGATCAGACGATATAATTTTGTTCGGAAGAATGTAAGAGAGACACACTCCATATTATAGGGGGTCACCCCTATAATATGGATCTTCATTCGAATCTGTAAATTTGATCTTCTTTTTCTTCGGTTCAGTATGCCAGTCAGTTCATGGCAGTTTGTCCAGTCATAAAAATTTCATCCTTTTTACTCATCTCGTAGTAGGAGAATGTAAGAAAATTTATACCTAGTAGTATCTTGCGCCATCCATCTAAAGAGAGGAAATAATAATAGTATGGCCTATTTTGAAATATATAAATATTGAACATGATCTCACACGACGTAGTTACAAAATAAGAAATCGCCATAAAAGTACACTGTAAAAAGTAACACTTCACTTTGCTGATTGCCATATCACAAAATATTATTTGCTCCTGCCAATAGCTACAATAAAATCTCTGTCACGGCCAGGATCGTTAATTTTTAAAAGACGTACCGCGAGTTATGATGATTGTAGTGGCTTTTTATTGCTTCTACTTTATTAGGGAAAGTGCCACTGACATCCCCGGGCTGTGATACGAGCTGTATTTTTTATAAGAGGACGTTTGCGGACAGGTTTATTACTTGTCCTTTTGTAAAACGGCAGGATATTATCCTGGCTGCGTTGAACAAAAACCTTTGGTGGCCATTTTTAACATTGGCACAATCTGTTGTTCGGCTTTCGTGGCGTTTCTTTGCGATTTTCATTCGCTATTAATATTGAGTAGATACTTTTGCGTCGTAGGCTTTATGGAAATAAATGTCTGAATATTTTTAAATCGTTTCTGTTACAAAAAGAATACTTCTATTATTATTTAATCTTTGAACAACACGGCTTCCTCGTGACGGCTTCCGTATTCCGGTACGGAGGCCGTGTTGCTTGGAGGTCTTCTTTATAGCAGATCCAGTTAATTTTTTTTTAATATGTTAAAGATATATAGCATATATATCATTTAGATATATAGATGTATATTGGCAAATATTAAAGTCACACATATCTATAAAATTCATGACTAGTACACACCTATAAATAAAGTCAGATGCCTTCAGGCAGCTTTTAAAGTCTGACAGGTTTTTAAGAAACAGACCTCAGGATAATAACTAGTTCATTAAAGAATGCCTACAAACATCTGATTACATTTAAAGATAGAACATGTTTTGTATCCTGTCTTAGACAATTTAATTAGATTTTTTACATGCGAACCGTAAAATGAGATTTTATTTCACGCGAGGGTTCAAAAATTAGTTGTGGTGCGGTGTTCACTGCCGCGTGATGTACCAATTTGAAATTTTTAAGTTAAATAGGACGCCCTGTTTTAAATCGACTCCCCAAAAATAAATGTGGTTTAGCTTATTTCAGTTTTACTCTTCTCGAGATTATCTATGGGTGGTCCATTTATTTTATTAACTGCAGACACAATTTCAAGTTTACCTTTGGAACAAGTTGAATAACTAATTTTTAGTTTACAAAATAAAAGCTAACACAATAGGCGGACTTAATTATTGTAATATGTATAATAATAAATGAAATCCACAAATATTTTGCTGGCTTTTTATGTTTATTATTAATTAAAAAATCATTCATACAACAGCAAATGTATTCATTCTTCGAATATATTCGTATGCGGGTCTGGTTGCGTTTTATTTATATAAGTGTCAGTTTGTTGAAATTATGGCGTTCACACAAATTTGTGAACTTAAAGCCCATATTTAGTCTATTAAAAAAATGAAGTAAAAATTAAAATCTATTCATAGTCCATGCATATCAACACGCAATAATTTTAAATCTCACAGATTGAGCTAAATAAAGAAAGTTGGAAACTTGTGTTATGGGGTACTCACAAATTTTATAACAAAAACATATATAAGTAACACCCACGACTCAGGACAATATGAAAGAGGAAATTTTTTAACTTATGTAGATTGGGGATAAGAACCTCCAGATTACAGTCAGTATTCTGCAAAAAAAAAGAGGAAGTTAAACTCAGTTACGAAAAGGGGCAAACGTAAAGTTTTTGTAACGGTTACAAAATACTTAACATCCGCATTTACTTCACAAAGTTATAAAAAGGTAACTTCGTAATAAACATTGCAAAAAGCTAATAAGTTGCCGCTAATGGTACCCGTTGTCGAGCAATTTGTTACTCAAATACTTTTTGCAGGTGTGTTCCGTATAGTGCGCCAATATTTAATAACGGTACTATAGTATTAATATTTAGTAACAGTAGTATAGTATTAATATTTAGTAACTAGTATAGTATTAATATTTAGTAATAGTAGTATAGTATTCTGTAATAATGTGTTTGTGATAGTGTTGTGAAGTATTACTTGTTGAAGTAAAAAAAAAACTTATACGTAAATATTTTAAAAAATATTAAAATATGTTTTGGAAATTTCACCCTTTTTTATACAATTACTTTGGCAGTCATATATGGCCTACATAATCTTTCTCATAAGGCACGCGGTCATCGTAGCTTTTTCGTTTAACGTTCGCGACACTAGCTCGTTGCCAACTCGTCAAGGATGTTTCGCCACCATACCAGTATTTCACTGCCTCTCATATCCTTCAAACCGGAACAACGATTTTGGTGGCAGAAACAGGTGACACTGACCTCAGTGTCACAAGTTAACTCAAGCAGACGACCTTTTACGAAGGTCTAATGGTAAATATTCAGGGTGTTGAGTGAAAGAACGCAAATAACGACGTCTACAAAAAAAAAAAGGTGTGATTATATGAAAACAACACTAGAAATGTATAAACATAGCTTCTAGCTCATGCAACCTTAATTTATCTAACAAAAGATATACTGCCACAATTTAACTCCACTAAAACACTGCACACACAATCTAACATTCCGTTAGATATCATATACCTAATGGATTCAAAGCTGACACACGGCGTATTCGCGGTTTCCGCAAACCAAATTACAAAATAACAGATGTGTCACTTTTAAGCAGAAACTGTGGAATAGCTTACTATAATCTTTATGGTTTTATGGTTAACTTCTTTATTTCTGCACTTATAGATTGAATGCGAAAGTGTATCTGTCTAGATAGACAGACATCTCATGTCTAGATAATGTAAACAGATGTATGTTCTTTTCGTGCTTAAACTGCTGAACGAAAAAGAAAAACCTAAATTATACCTACTTTGGGTAAAGATTACGACTTATTTACGAAATGAGTAGGTACATCTAAAATACTACTCAACTCTCAATACTCAACATTTGTAACACTAATAAAACTAAGTTCAACTAATGCACATGGGTTAAACTTCTGTTCACTTCTATTGTTGTGCCGCAACTGTTGCCTACATATTATTAATGAGCTAATTAATTATGCCAATCGCAAAACAACAGTTCGCGTTTTAGAATTGCATTATGTTTTAGAGCCTTTGTGCATGGTAATAAAATTGTCCTGTTCCATAATTATAGAATGGGGTAATTTTGTCCTGCGGAATATATCAAGGTAGGCAGTAATTTAAAAATAGTCAAATGTTTTGTGGTTTGAACGGTTTAAAGCATGATTTTCAATTATATAATTACTGAAAAAATATCTTTGTTCACACTTGTTTTAAAAAAAAATGATACTTGGTGCAAATAAAACTGTTAAAGTGCAAATGAGTGTCGAGATATTTCTAAAATTTTTTCCTCTCAACACGCTTTTCATAATTTCGAGAGTTAAAAAGTTTGTTAGTTTAAAGTGCGGTTCTTAAGAAGAAATAATATAGAAACATCTATATTTTAAAATATAAATGAACAAAATTTTAAGTTATGTTTGCATTCTACATTCTTGAAATAAATAGGTTCCCCTTTCCCGCCAAATGGAGGTGAAGTGGTGTCACAAGTGGAATTATTCGTGAAATTCAACACTACGTTTACACCTGCTGCTTCCAATAAAGGTTGACCTTCCTCGCCTTTCTAGTGCAACAGATATGGTATGTACTGAAGGGTTCTGGAGGGTGCAGGGAAAGATCAAGTTTGAGTGGTCCTGTTGTGCAGTAAGCGTTAGTTGTTAAGGACCTGTGCCGGGTGACAAGGCTCGAATTCCACAGGGCTTCGTTGTTTCTTTTGAACACAACACTTGATGGTCGCTAGCCGAATGTTGAATATCAACCATAGTTGTTATTTATTTATATAACCATTATTGAACCATAAGTAAAATACTTTGACAATTAGCGTCTTTTATTTGAATGTTAAAATATATTGATATTTTATCATTCAAATAAAACACCCAAAATTAGAGCAACTATTTCGAATGACTAAAGAATTCATATAGAAAGAATACATTGAAATAGTAAAATGGAATAACTATTGATTTTGAATTATTTTATCATATTTAAATAAATTAGGTAACTAACATTAGTACTTAGTAGTTCGCAGCCTAGAGATATATTAGTACAAAACAATAGATTTAATTTTTCAAAAATTTAAACAAAAATGTTGCGTTCGGACGTACACAATTCAGCGTGCATTCTTAAATGTGTATATTTCATTAGCTAATTGAGTCATCCAAAGTATAGTCAAAAGCACGTTAACCTATCCGTAAAGAGTCTCTATCCCGCCGTAATAATAGCGAATTTTCAACACATTCGGCAGCTTAAGGTGCACAAATTCACTGACTGTACATGCACCCTATCCTTGCACTTCAATGTTTTACTTCAATTATTAGATTCCCGACGTTAATAAAAAGCAACGACTTACCGGAACAAATCGTATCCCGCGAGGGGTGTGGAGTTTAACATAGTAATTTATTTTTATCGTTAGGGTACAATGCAAACTGGTGCATTCTCGTTGGCACCTCCTCGTCTATTTTTAGAGACATATATCTTCGAATTGATATTATTTCCGGTTCGATTAGAAGATTGCAAGATTTAATCATTTATTTTTTTGAGAAGAACGTTGATTCTGTGCTTTCAAAAGCACGTGATGTCGTTTTCCTCGGACTCCACATCTCTGGGTGTATATTTTATTTGTCACTGGGGAGATGCTACAGATAAGTATAACATATGATTATGAGATCCGTAGGTAATTTATTTGAATTGTATATTCATGAAATACATACCTAATTTTTTTAAATTCATAATATCCAGCGATTGTACCACGATTCCACCTACAGAATTTAGAATTTCCTAGTTCTGTGATTCAGATGAAATCCTTCATGCGAAAAAGAAAAATTAAAGACATATAGATGACTACATGTTTTCCTTCGTCCTTTTAAAGTTGTGGACTAATTTGCTTTCAAATCACGATATGGTGCATAGAATTACTAATTGTATCCTACAGTGCCCCGGAAATCAAAGCCTGCTTCTAGCTATAAGTTGCGCGCTGGCGGCATCAGGTTGTTACACGATAAATATATTCAAAGCATTATATATACTCAAAACAAATAAAACGCAGAAAAATGAATTCTATATTATTTTGGAACAAACCATACTGTACAAACAGGTGCATACCTTCATTCTACATTCGTCTGTGTGGATTAAACAATCATTGGGTTGCATTAAGCGTTTATCTAGCGCAATACAGAGTCAAGTTATAACCTAATAATAATAATTTAAAGCCACCTAGTTCATATTAATGGAAGCGAAGTAGGAACACTCAAGCACTTACCCCACTTTATGTTCTAAATTATTACTTTAGAACTTTATACGTGTTTTCCATCACCGGTATAGATTTTCTTTCATTGTTGCAATTATCGTTAAAATTATTTTGTTGTTATGTAACTAAGCCCAGGGTTTTGCTATTGTAGGAATTTCAGATAATAAGGTAGCGTCCACGGAGGATATTTTCTGTAGTAGCGTCTACATTAATTCACTTAAAATGTGTTCAAAACGTAAAAGATCACATTTCTTTAAAAAAATTAAATTGAAAACCAAGATAAGTTATTTATTTTCTCATAGAAATCCTGTCAGATGATCAATAGATTTGTAAAGTAAACATTTATTTTGGTATTTCACTAAAAATTGTTATAGAAAGTAGAACACGCTGTAAAAATTAATTTTACGGCAAATAAAAAGTGCGCGCGAAATATCCTATTCAATAGTATGAAAAAACAAGTAACCTTTAGTGCCCACCTGCCCAGTTTCAACTCCAAAGGTTTAATACATTTTTGAAATATTATAATTCCTACATGAGCCAGTCTGTAAAACCAAAATAGCCACAACAAAATATTCGTCATTCTAATCCTAGTGACTTTTCTTTTCTATTTTAGCATAGGAAGTTCTTAGTTACCTCTAAACAGATAGGTAGCATCCATCATTCTGTTAAGCCTAATACAGTGGACGGAGATGCGTGAGCGATCACAGTCCGTGTCTTCAATGATACGTTTAATTGCACACAACACATTGGTTCTGATTGCCATAGAATACACTATATTTAGCTTTGAGGTTATATTAATAGTAGCACAAAGGGTTTGGCAGGGGCTGATTGTTTTACCATATGCCATTAAAGACAATATGATAATTATTTGATTTGAAAGGACTTTGTTTGAATTGAAACGTAAACTATTGGCATGAAGAGACGTAGAATAAGCATGAGTGGAGGGAGAAAATGTTCTTTGAATCAGATTTAGCAGTAACCGGGTATAATTACTATGCTTGTCAATGCTAGTTTGGAGAAAGCAAAACTTTTGCATGTGCCAGCTGCCTTTCTTTCCTCACAGATCCTTAGATAAAGGTTCTGGGCTAGAGATTATATTATAAATCACTACATAGTAAAACAAAGTCGCTTTCTCTGTCCCTATATTAACAACTATTAGTCCCTAGACAACCTCCGTGGCGTAATGGTTAACATGCCTGACCGCTACTCAGGAGGTCCCGGGTTCGATCCCCGGTCAGGTCAAGATGAAAAATGATCTTTTTCTGATTGACCTGGTCTTGGATGTTTATCTATATATGTATTTGTTATAAAATATAGTATCGTTGAGTTAGTATCCCATAACACAAGTCTCGAACTTACTTTGGGGCTAGCTCAATCTGTGTGATTTGTCCTTATATATTTATTATTTTATTTATTTATTTTATATCTGTATGTATGCTTAAATCTTTAAATCTACGCAACGGATTTTGATGCGGTTTTTTTAATAGATAGAGTGATTCAAGAGGAACGTTTTTATGCCCATGCGAAGCCGGGGCGGATCGCTAGTGATATCTAAAAGAGGGAATGACCACGGATGCGCTGGAGTTATGCTGAGAAAGTTCGAAAGCAAAATCGCTGTAGGCGGCGAAAAAAAGAGGTTTGGGAGGAAATGGGAGAAACCTCTGCCCAGCATTGGGAAAATACATGTTAAAAAGGGATACTGAAAAAAAAGATAACTGTTTAATCTGTACTAAGCTAAAAATGATGCGAACGGATGTGATGTTATTTCAGGCTTGTTTATCGCGCGAGTTGCCAAAAAGTTACAATTAATCATCGGAAAAGGCTGAGTAATCGAGTTGTATAAAAGTATGTAGTTCCAGGAAGCTTTTGTAAGCGAACTAAGCTATTCATTATGTGCTACAAAATTAATCATATTTCGTTATTGTCATAGTTTAAACGACAAGATACGAAATACAGTTTGTGTCTTTTTATTTTGAATAAAATTTAGAAACTCGCCGACAATATTGCATGTAGTACATATAAGTTATTTGACTATATATCTATACATATAATAAGACACTAAAATGCGAGTGTCTGTACATTTAATATTTTTCAAAAAAACTGATTGAGTGCGATTAAAAAAGAGTAACAGAAACCAAAAAGACAGTTTTTGGAATTTTTGTCTGTCTGTATGTATGTATGTATGTATGTCTGTCTGGTACGTTATAACTTCGAAAATACTCAATGGAATTAAACGCGGTTTTCACAGTTGGATTACATATAGTTAGGAGCGTTGTCAAAACTTTGTTTCGTCAAAATCGGTTAAGGGAAAAAGAAGTTATGGTCGATTGAAAATTTACTTCAAACACTGCTTAAAACTGTTAATGCGTTTACTTACGTTTAATTTAATTTAGATAAGGCTAGGATTTCTACTTTCTATTATCCATATCAATAAAGACGAAAACACGCACTGCACCTATTTATTTTAATAAAATAACACATTGAATTTGATCGTAAATTTAGTAACATGAAATCTCAATAGATGGCGCTTACTTACTTAACAACTCGCTATGGTTTCGCATTATGGTATAGCAGATTGAAATTAAACCTAGCAAATTAAATTAAAAAATTTGTTGGGCTTTGTCCTTGTGGTTCTTTTGGTTTGGTTCTTTGGTTGTTGTCTGTCTATTGATTGGTTTTTTCCTATTTCGACATAAGTTTATTTAGTAGAGGTGGGTTGGATTAGGTAAAACCCGTACCTGTTCTATCTAATACTAATACCAAAAAATAACTATAATACAGGGTGTAACATGTAAGTGTAGTCATATTCAAGGAGGTATAAGTGTAATCGATGTAGATCTTGTGTGCAATGTCATAAGACACAATAAGTTAATTTAATAAAAAATGAAAATTTAATTAAATATATTTTTTTGTGACGTCATAATCAAAACAATCGTGTCCCATCACTAGTGGGGTCATGAACTCTATTAATCAAACCTACTTACGTGATGTTGAGATATTGTTAGCTCTGCCTGTTCATGCGCGCCTGGTATCAAGGAGCGAAAAACACAATGGCGGCGCGGTATCTTTGGCGGCGACATCGTAGCCACCACCACTTGCCGCACATAACACATTGAATTTTCTTTTTACACCCAGTTTAAATTTAACTTCACACACCACACACATTATTAATAAAATCACTTATTATTGTAGTGTACTACCGCAACGTAGGTATTCAAATAAACACGTGAACATAACCAAAATGCTCAAGAATGGCTTCTTCAAAGTCCGGGTCGATGGTGCTTGCGCGTTCATGGGAAGTGGAGCCACGGTATGATCCAGTTTCACGCAATCGAAGCACCATCCTACGGAAGCACTCCAAAGATGGCAGCTGCCTTTGCTCAGCTTCTGGACGTCCTTCGATAAACCTCTCACGATACAATTCACGAGCTCCACGAAGACTACCATCGGCAGCCCCCACTCAATCATTTCGTAGTATTCGGCGTGACTTAAAAATGACATTTTCAAAAAAATGAAAGTGTCACGCGCGCGGTTAAAATAAAAAGTAAAATCTTTACACCACGTTCAGATGCAAGCAACTGATCGGCGGCCCGACTGATTGAAGGATCATGTACATATAAGATCGATTAACCTGCTTGCTATTGGCCGATCTTTACATAAGGAACTATCCCTACCCCATATTTTGGCAGAAAACAATTTAGAGTTCCTTATTAAAACTAACTAAAAAGCTTCCGTGTTTACTATCTAACGCCTATGTTATCCTAGTCAACATTAAAAATTTTTAGTGAAAAAATCACTCCGTCTACTAAATGAACCGGTTTTATTCGCATGATTTTAGTAATTTCAAATTATCTTATTACCAATTTGATCGGTCAAGCGAACATTATCACTGAAATTACTCATTATTAATAAACAGAACCCTTAGATCATTATTTCCAAAAAACAGTAATGGCCGAATGAGAAGTGGGCGTTACTTTAATTAGGATTCAACATGTAAGGGTTTTCTTACGAATTTGTACTTACTCTTTACTTTTATGCTATCCTAGTACTAGTAAGATGACCGCGTGGTATATCCAGCTCAAAAATACTTTCTCAGAGGGTTTTTTCACGAATAGTTCTTTTTCCTTTCCAATTACGTACTTTAGGAATAGACCACTTTCTCTCTTCACGTGAATGTCGTACAAAGGGGAAACAGATATCTGAATTCCAATGTTTTTCTTCCTGGCTGTTGGCAAAATCTCTCGCCGCCGCCGGCTGGTGGTATTTTCTACCAACAGCAGCGTTCGCAAAGAAGGTTAACGGCAGGCAGGCGCGGCCGGTCATACAAACAATTTAAAATCTTATTTTATGACTTCAGTCGATGTACCTCGTGGACATCGTATTAACGGATCTTGTACTTATTTCAAAAGCTATGCTACAGAATGCGACCGGTAAACGCGGAGGACATTATTTTTGTGACCGGCCGCATCTTGACGTCAAACGTCTTAATGTCGTTTTATTAGAAACCTTTGCGAATTTTCTTATTACCCATAATACCCTAAATAACCATGCAAGTTTAAATAACGCAGTCCATTATTCATAGACAGAACCCTCAATAATAATTTTAATAATTATTTGCAAAGAAAGAGAAAGAAAGAGATGGCAAATGTGTATGTGAGGTGGGTGTGGCTTTAATTAGGGTTCAATATGATTTTTTTCTTAAAAATTATGTATTTGCTCTCTAACACTTATGCTATCCTAATACTATTGATACGTTCTTGCAAGCGCGTGGTATATCCAGCTTAGGAATAGACCACTCCCTCGAACTTTTTCCCTCGAGAATGACGTGGAAGTCTGCTATGGAACAGAGGTTTGAATTCCCTTGCAATGCCCTTGCATATTTTGCCTAATTTGTACAGAACCAATAATCAAAATAAAATTAAACAGAAAGAGAAAGAAATATCTTCTTTTCTTACAATACATAAGTAAATGGGCGTGGCCTAGGCACATAAATAAATTTAGGGTTCTTTAATTTTTATTGCTAATGTACCAGGTGTCACAGGGGCATAATAATATTACATGTGCGCATACAATAATTCCGCGGTGCTTTTATGATGTTTTTTTTTAAGTAAGACAATGTTTATGACAAAAGTTCATTAATTTCGTGTAGGTGTCATAGTCAATCGACCATGCACACCCTGGCGTCAGTTGTTTTATTCGGAACCGCCTCTCGGCCTCTGACGTGGTTCCTTTAACGAATACCAGATGGTAGCCGGGACCAACGGCTTAACGTGCACGCACGGCAGGAAATCATCTTTATTGTCAAACAAATCAGGTGATAATCAGGCGATTCAAGCCTAAGGACATATGTCCTAACCAAACTGGAAACAACTAAACAAAGTATGCTTCCCGTGGGAATCGAACCCTCGGGTCTACAGGCAAAACGCCTTAACCACTGGACTACGGAGGCAGTGATATGATATGACAAAAGTGAAAGATGGTGATGGAAACAAAGTACTGCACACCTCTGTTCTGTTTGTCTGTACCGTGTAGGCGACAGCGGTCGCACCTCCCTCCGGCTCCGAAATACGTAAGTGATGTTGTACGCCACTTGGAAAAATAACTACAACGTCAACTAGCCAGTTCATCAATTTCTGTTTGTTTTAATTTTTTGTGTCAATTTTATCTCTCTTCCAAGCGATTTCCCGGTTGTATTCTCAGATCGTCGTCCCAAGGTCGACTTTCTTGCTTTCTACTCTCTCACTCGGCCTGATTGTAAGACCATTTATTTGTACACATTTACCAAGTAGTTTTTGCGTTTACCCTTTGCTGGGCCGCTGCTGGGGAGGCGGTAACCAGACACTTATTCAAGCCACTGATTGGTAATAAAATCCCTTAGTTTACTTTTTAGCTTTTGTCTTAGCAAAGACATATCAAAATTATAAAAAAAAAATCATACGGAACCTTAATTTTTTGCTTAATTTATTTTGCATTAGATCTCTTACCAGGAGAAAATGTGTGCTCGACAGGAGGTGGTTAAGGCTTAGGTAAAAAAGGTCATTCACATTGTCAGCTGATACAGACAGTGATGTCTGTTGACACTTATCGATATCGATAATACGTTAAAATTACGATAAAGTAAAACTCACTCGATTATTAACTTTTCCATTTAAGGTGATACCTCGGTGAACACTAGCGCCACCGTCATTTAAAAATCATTACTCACTGAAAACACAAGTTATCAAAAATCCCTCTGCTGTAATTAAGATTCTGGATCTGAATTTAATTTTAAACATATTAAATTATTAAATTATAATGCCCTATAGTTACAAATTGCATTATTGCTTAAAACGGCCACTTTTAGCAGTTTTGCAATTTGTAACTATATGGAACTATAATTTAATAATGGAATATGATTAAAATTAACTTCAGATCCAGAACCATAATTACAGCAGAGGGATTTTTGATAACTTGTGTTATCAGTGAATAATGATTTTTAAATGACGGTGGCGCTAGTGTTCACCAAGGTATCACCTTAATACCAATTGGAATATATTGCTTATGACCGACTCTGTCGGCCCTGAAAATATGACTACACTTACATGTTACACCCTGTATACCTCTATTCTATATAGAATACCTCTTCCTAATCCCTGCCATTCGCAGCCAATTCCCAACCTTATGTCATACATCGTAAAGTTCAATATTGTTTCTAACACGATAGTATTAGATCTTCAAAGTATTGTTCCTTAATCTGTGTATTAGATAACATTTCTGGATCGAAGCTCCTAATAGTAACACTGCTGCACTAGCGAATCTAATACACCTAATCCCAGTAATTGTTAATACTTTATTTGCAACTGATTTTTGATCTTATTCTTAAAGTGCGTAAAGGTCATTGTTGTTTAGATGAAAATATTTGATAAAAGTGTACCTAATCCATACGTTTAATTCTAGTAGCAAATATTTTTCGCAACCGATTTTTTATCTTATAATAATTAGTTTAAGGGTCAGTGTTCTTTGATGGATGAAAGTATTGGATAGGTACATACCCAATACAAGAGCCGACGAGAATATTTAAAAATCTTCTCAGTCGATTTTGAACTTTACGTCGTATGATTTAAGGATGAATATTGCTTGCATCGAAAAATACCTAATCCGGGGTGCCAAATATTAGGTACGCACTGGTATCGAAAAATACCTAATACAGTTGAGTGGTCTGAATCTGCCCTTAAAATATTTGCAGTTGATTTAAATTCACCTGATATAAAGAATTTTAATTATTTTAAATAATGCCTAGGAGGAAACGATCTAATCTGTCGCATCATTCCAGAATAGCTAAAAGCAGAAGGTTAGCTAGATCTCAAGAATCGAATGCGGATAGACAGATGCGACTCGATGAAGATAGGCAACGCCATGCATTGTCTCGGTCTTTACTTCTGACAGAGAGTCTCGGTTGTCCGCTGACCGCGAGCGTCATGCGTCATCTCGGGCTTCGGAAACGTTTACCGAAACTCAAGGTTTTGGCGGAAATTGTCGGGGATGAAGTGATTTACACGTCATATAACAGTGTTGTGCATCAGGATGATGCTACCACCTAAGCTATCGATTTTCATTGGCTGCAAGTGGTCTACCTGCTCATAACATTACCCTTAAAGTCGGCGTTCCCATTATGCTCCTAAGAAATCTTTCTCCGCCTAAACTATGCAACGGGACCCGACTCAAAGTAACGGTTTTGCAGCGCAACTTAATACAGGCCGAAATTCTCACAGGGTGTGGTTCAGGCGAAACGGTGTACATACCTCGAATACCACTCATCCCCAACAATTACTCCTTTCAATTTAAACGCACCCAGTTTCCAGTTGCTGTATGCTTTGCCATGACGATAAATAAGTCGCAGGGACAAACCGTAAAAGCAGCTGGCATCGACCTAAGAACAAGTCAACAAGACATTTCTCGCATGGACAACTGTATGTGGCTTGCTCGGGGGTCAGTAGCGCCGAAAATCTATTTTTATTAGCCTCTGAGGGAAGAACTACTAATGTTGTCTACAAAGGATTCTTTGAACTTAACTCTGAAACATGATATTTGTTTATATTTGAGTAATGTCTTGGCTACTTCGATTGCGTTATTTCATTTCAATGTAACACAGGTTACGCGAAAAGCGACCTACACGCGGGCGGAGCCGCGGGTAACAGCTAGTAATATATATTTGCAATTTGGCATTGCAGCTGTAGTTAATGTTTTCGAACATAGCAATAACGGCATGAAGGTCTTAATCTTAGATAAGAAATCAAAATAAATAATTTGCAATCGTACAAAAATCTTAATCTAAAATATAGGTACTTAATCTCTGTATTTAATTAATTCAACAAAACACTAGAACATCGAAATTCACGTCCACGTCAATCTTTTTTAAACATCAAATGAAAGTCAAATCGAATCGAAACATCGATTCGTCGAGTTTGCGTCGCGTGGAATATTGTTTTTAATTAAAATTCTATAACATCGATATAAAAGGTTGACTCAGCGATCATCGCCATCATTTCATATTTATTCAAGCGGGTTTCTGTTTGGTTCTTTTATCCCTGTTCAATTGTTTAGAGATTGACTTTTTGCACGCAGCAAATAAATTAATTAATGTTGCGATTTGCTTTCAATATTTATTTCCTGATGTTTTTATTATTTCAGGGTATTCCGACAGATTAATTTGTTTTATTTTCATCGTATTACATCGTATTATCGATGAGTTCTGCCATAAAGATTTTACTCCGTAGATGTTACAGATTTTATATAGAAATGCTTACCTTGGTCAAAGATAAAAAAAAAATTGTATTAGTCGTTTGTATATTATTATGACACCAAATTCATTTATTACTGAATCCATGAAGTTAAAATAAAAATGTGATTTTATAGCAGCTAATGAAGCATTTATTGTATCCTTTGTTTTTTGTTTAGTTATAGGTACCTATAATTTTCAATCTTCAATCACTACTTGATGTCTTATTGCTTCTTATACATGTAAAATTGTAATTACCCTGACAAACTCTGGATCTCGTTATTTGTTAGTTTTGTTTAGTACTACAACATTGTATATTTTTACTTTTACAATAAATAATATTTTGTTTCGTATCGTGCTAGTCTCGGGTCTTAAGTGCTTTACGTGCTTCCTGCTTCTCTTGTCGATTTCCTGCAGCGTAGCTTATAATGATAGTCCAATATTATCTAAGTGGATGGTTTCGCGTGGCAACTAAAACGTTTTGTTTATTTTCTCAATAAAGTGGGTCGATCGATATCCTTTCTAGTCAGTATCTTCACTTAATCTACGGTAGACAGTGAGATCATTGCGCAATCCCCACTAATGTTAAAAATGAGAAAGTGAGTTTGTATATTTGTTTGTTCTATCCTTTGAACCAATCTACATTAAATTTCACATATACATAGCTAGAAGTATTGAGAAGGACATAGGGTACCTTTCATCTCGGGAAAAAGCACTGTTCCTGAGGGAAATACATGCGGGCGAAGCCTCGGGCGAAAGCTAGTATTTTATTTAAGTGCATAGTGGTATCTCTAACACTTTCCCGGTTGCGTCCTGAGCTAGTTGCTTTGGAGATCAGGGTCTGCTTTCCTGTTGTGTAGATGCATAACCTATCACTGCACTAATATTAAAAATAGTTTGATAAATAAATAGTTAATTCAATGGTTTGGTTTCTTTCTAATCTTGAAGTCTCATCGTCACTATCTAAGCGTAATGTCGGTTGCATCCCAAGCTATCTAAGGTCTGCTAAAACAACAACATGTTTTAGGTATCCCCCTTTATGACGTACTTAACACATTAATTAGAATCAGATTTTTTTTTAGATCACATTTAGACCAGACTTAAACCTAGAGCAGTTAGCAGATCTCATCCAACTGGTCATTCTGTACAAATCTTTTGGGGGAGGCCTATACACAGCAGTGGACTTACTGCTGAAATATTAATGATGAGGTACCCAACCCTGGTGTATCCTGGTGGACGACATGAAGCAGACGACTTTTTCCACAGCTAAAGTCCAGTTCGTAAGTTCATTTAGCTACTGCACTATTCTGTTTATTTTCCCGATAAAGTGGGGCAATCGATCTCGTCCGCTATTCAGCCCCGTCACTTAATCTACGGTGTTGCACTTCGTAGATAATTTCACGCCAGGTCCGTGCGAAAAATTATCTAGAATTTACAGGTTGAGAGGGTATTAGCAGTTTTGTAGTATTTTTTTGTTGAAAGGAAATAATATGTACTGTACATATATAGGTAGATCTACATACTGATTAGTAAAACGAATTCTTCTTTGTTATCTCAGAGTTAGCTGGTTAAAATCTCAGCTATATTGCTATGCCTAAAGGTGATTCCGTCTTTTAGCCGTTTCCTGGAGGATACTGTAGATCGGTAAAATACCACGCCAGTAGACGTAGAAAGTTTGAAATAAAACTTTTTTTTTAGTCACCGTCACCACTAATATTTTTGTCTTTATATCCTTAGATACGAAATCCAGGCGCTGCACTAAGCCCATGCTGTCCGTCCATCTTTCTGTCAGCTAGCTGTATCTCAGGAACTAAATACTTAGCTTGATACATAAAAAAATTATACACCATTATAATTGTATCAAATGTTAAAAAAAATACTTTTAAAATTAGGTCTTTTTATACAAAAGTCGTGTTGGAATCTATATTCAATCTGTTGGAGTGTTATTTGTATGTGATTACGACTTAATAAAAATATTCTGTTGGATGCTCGTTTGCTTAAGGTAGCTAAAAAGTATATGTCTGTTATTCAGCCCCGTCACCCAATATGCGGTACAGGCGGAGATAATTTCACGGCCGCTTGGCATGGTGGGTCGGTATCAATTCAATTTCATAGCTATAACTCGTAAATTGCTGGCTTGGCTTACTAAGTAGCTAGATGAAGTTACTGATTGATTGTGCGTTTTAAAATAGCAATAATGGGAAACATTTCACGAATTTAAAAAATAATATTTGATGTTAAATGTGATGTAACATTGGTTACGAACGATCGTTCGATTCAGGATCGTAACACTTACTTCCTCTTATCGAGTTCCTCCTTGCTTAGAAAGACACGCTTATAAGCCGTTAGTCTTGGCTGTTATCGATAGATAGCAGTCTTAAGGCTTATTCTACGAATCCCGAAAAAGCTGACCTTATTGACCACAAACATACTCTCATCATCATCCTATTAGACTGCACAATATAGGTATACAAAAGAAAGATCTTAGTTATTTCGTAGCTTTCTGGCTATCAGTTCAAAGCAAAAACCGTATCATTACAATTTCGGATTAGTGCTACAGCTAAACTTCTTAGCAAATCGAGTTTCCCTAAAAGATGTTGGGGAAACAGGAAAGAATGTTACTTTATTCTTTCAACTGTCTTGCGAATTAATAGCTTTGAACATACAACAAAAGCCGCCCACAAAGTGCCGTCATTACGACACGACGCGCATTAACTATTCTATCTATTCCTCCTACTTCTAATAATGCCTCATTTTTAATGCTACTTTGCGGACAATGGCTTTTAACCTATAAACGAGCTTAACTAACTGTAAGCCTAGTCATGGAAATTGACCCCGAGGTAGAAGTGTCGCGTACAGTGCAAATTTCCTCCCACATACTCCTGTGGTATATAGACCACTGTGTATCTTTCTGAGGATGTCTTTAAAGGCAACTTTATCCCATACATAGGTCTTCTTTTCTTGTACGTCAGCTAGTGGAATCTTCAAGCAATAGAATCCCAGAGAATAATGTCATGGATTGTGCATAAAAATAATGCTTTATCTTATTTTATATCTAATGCGGGGGAAACAAAAGAAATTACATTTGCTTTATTTAAGGGTAGGTTATGTAGGTATATGTGAACATTTTGCCTGACGTAATTAGTTTCTTAAAACCAAAGTTAACAAAAGTTTTAGTTATATAAAGTACTTACTAGCATTCCACCCCGGCTTCGCCCGTGGTACATACATAACCTATGTCACTCAGGGTGAATGTAGCTTTCCAGTAGAAAGAATTTTTGAAATCGGCACAGTAGTTTTTGAGTTTATTCATTACAAACATACACTCAAAAATACAAATCTTTTCTCTTTATAAAATAAGTATAGGTAGGTCTTCTTCGTACGAGTTCTTATTTTTCTTAAAACTAATAACGTTATTGTGTCAGAATAAACATTGTTTACAAAACAAAAGAGTTGCATAAGCTAATATTGGCACCCCCTCTATATCGAATGAAGTCTTTTCTAAACTATTCGTCAGAAGAATGATTCGATTGATGGCCTGTCTGCCTATAGCGATCAAACACGCTTGGTAGTTGGAAAAGACGGGAGCACTAGGTGAACACCAAAGAGAACACAAAAAAGAATTTGGGAACGCGCTAGGGGACAATTTTTTTTTAAAATCTATGGTGACATTATTATCACTAAACTGGCTGTTTAGAGTGAATAGACTGCCACCTTGCCCTTTCTTAGACTACATAACCGCACGCGAATCGAACTCTTTGATTTTATTTTGTAAGAATATCTCGTTTTGACACTTTTGACATAGGTATAAACCTACCGAATATAATAATACGAAATTCACTTTATTTATTAGAGGAGAAACGAGCAATTGCATTTGGGCGACTTATACAGTCATTCATTTCAATCATTCGGATTCACTCCCTGTCACAGAGTAACTATCCGAAAGTAAATTTAATCTGGTGTAAAGTGGTGGAACGTAGACGAAGTTATCCAACAGTTAAATGGAAGAATAAATATATTCCGTGGATAGCTATTCTCAAGTTAAGTCATGTTTGGTGAAATCGACCCTAAGTAGGATAAAAAAATACTCGACAGAATTCTTAGCTCCAGGACGGGTGTTAGGTCTAGGAAGCCGCGGCTCCACAATGTCAAGTCGAAGCTTGTAAGTAATATGTTGAAATTTTGCATGCGCGCTTTTGCCTTTGATACTGATTTATTGAGCGTCAATTATTTTCACCTAACATTCCATCCTATCATTTTGAATTAAGAAATTATTTTGGGACGCAAGCAGTTCCTAATTCTATGACTATCATGCATATACTTATCTTCTGTCACTCCTGTTGCAACACTAGTATTGGTAGATTTGGTAATCGTTTCAGAAAAGTATCAAAGAATCTCAGTCGCCGTATACAGCCGGCTCGATTCTCATATGATTGTAAATGTAGATTGATTGGCTCGCGTTTCTTTTTGCCGCCTGCAGTCTATTACGACACCATTCTGTGCGATTTACTGCCCCTGCAGTCTGCAGTATGCGATGCGAAGTAGGCATTATATGAACTGTATCCATATGATATGAATCTTTTTGAGTGTAACCTATTAAGGAAAAGAAAGGGATAAAAATTACAATACCTACGTCTAGGCATTAAATTAATCACAGCTAGGATATGTGCTCCGTCTCAGTATGTATCTGCCGTCACATCCAAGCTTCGACAGATGCCCACCATGCTAGCTCACGTACATGACCATATACGCTGGCTCACCAACAACTCCGTAGATAGATAGATAGATATACTCTTTATTGTACCATTATCATACAAATTATACATGTTGAATACAAATACAAACAATGTGTACAAAGGCGGACTTATCGCTGATGCAATTTCTTCCAGCCAACCTTAGGGTGGATAGGAACAACGTGGAAAAAATGCGGTAGGCGGTACCATAACAAATATGAAATAAATCTCCGTAGTGCTTTCTATCATATCATTCGCCACGCCTGTCGATCAAAGACTAGTCCCAATTTACTAATAGTAATTAATTGTAGTCTTACTAACTAGCTAAGTCTGCGCGACGTGACTTCTCTTTCTACCATGTAAATAGTAAAACGTATAGAGTATAACTTTTTATTCGTGTCCAGATAATGAAAATTTCACACAACTTTACATCGATGATAGCAGCAGTTCGGTTTTAGGAACTGCGCTCAAATTAATCCCAGATCAAAAGTTTCTCATCGCCGGCCCTGTTTGCGTGTCGGTCGAGCAGTAGCTCCAAATAACTGTCTTTTTTCCGTTCAAGCCCACAAACGTTAACAGGGTTTTATGAATTGTGTACATAGGCTTTCTGTAAATAATGACAGAAGACATCCCTCTTCGTTTTATCTCGCAAATTTACCCTAGTTCAATATTTTGAGTTACAGTTTTTAGGTATCTTTATTAAATTTTATAAAGAACCTAGTTTTTTTTTTATTTGGATACAAAATATTAAATTATGGTATAAATAAATTTAACAATAATAAATTAAATTTTCACAAACCTTAGATTCACCCGGTATTTCTAAACTACTCTTGTGAGATAAAAATATACATTCATGTATCCGACGTATTATTCGAAAGTTACGAAGTTTTCCTCTTTTTTTAATACGAAACTCGTGTATCTATATTTGAGATAATACAATATCAATTCATATAAAAATAAACTGGACAGACTTACATAATTATGCGTAGGTAGGTATGAATATAGGTAATCCTCTTAAATCCTTTTTAAGGAAATAATATCTGTTTTAAGGCTTTTTATATTTTTGAAATACAACATCGCGCTTTAATCAATTATCCATTGAACTCAATGATTTGATATTTTTTAATCAATTTAAGTATTCTTCGTCGCTAATTTATACGTAAATTTCCTTCAGAAACAGTGCTTTTTCCGAGATGAAAGGTATGTACCCTATGTCCTTCTCAATAATTCTAACTATGTCTATGCGAAATTTCAGGAAGATTGGTTTAGTAGATAAAGACTCTTTCAAGTTTGTTTGTTAGTGGTCACTCTTTCAGAAAGAGTAACCACTAACAAACAAACTCACTTTCACATTTATAATATTAGGATAGTACAGGCACACCAAGTGCGAATGAAATCACATGGAACAGCTAGTCTCCTATACAATACATTATTTTTTGTCTAAGTAAGCTCGACACAGTTCAGTAATGAGATCAACTTGGCAATCACTAAGTAGATTTGGATCATTTCCAAGCAACAAATGTTACACTATCACATATATGTCTAACGAAATTTTTGGATCGGGCCCAGAGATTTTCCTGTGTTAAGGGCACTAAATAATATACAGGCAACTTCCAATGTATGTTCTTGTAGTCAACAATACATATGGGTATATACTCAGATATAATTCGTAACCTATAAAACCATAAAACATTAATAAAGTGATAATAAATGTAAATTTATTAAAAACAACACTAATATTATTTTAATTTTCTGATTTATGAATATTATACCTCTAGATGGAGCGTAACCTGGGCTTTGAAGTGTAATCCTGTAGTGTAATCTGAAGAGGCAAATAGAAAACACGCGTGGTTGATGATTATTGATAATTCTACATTTCAACCCACTTCCCAAAAAGGAAAGGTCTTCAATTAATTGGACTTTTTGTTGGGTTCCTTAAGAGTTTTCTTATAAATATTTGCAAAAAATAAATTTTTCGGATCAGTTTTTATGTATAAATTAGATTAAAATAAATAAATTTAGCAATTTTGTTGTTTTTTTTAAACCAAATTAACAAGAATAAATAAAACTGAGCTATTTTTGTTTTCCTGTTTCAGATTTATATCATAAAAATATAACTAAAAAGTATTACTTAAAGAGTACTTAAGTTTCTACAATAAAAAAACTTATCATAAAATTCTGAGTAATAAATTCTCCAACTATTAAATACCAAAAGAAGTGGGTAAGTAATTTGAGTTCATGATCATTAACGGGATCTTAATACTCTTGAGAAAATAAAATAAAGAGATAATTAAAAACGTGGTTTCAATTACAGCTAGCAAAATTAAACTACAGAAAAATTATGACGAGAAAGAAATACAGAATGTTAATTGAAATATCGTTCAATCTATTATTTCCCGAGGAGCCAAAAGACGTCTGTCTGAGTTAATTACTCTGGAATTAATTTAAAAATCATGAATTATGTGGAAGTAATAAGTTTTGGAATGGAGAAGAGTGGGAGGACCCTCGTCCAGAGATTTCAGTCCCGATCTTGGTGAGGATTCGTAGGGGAGATATAGTTAGTAGCCGTTTTACGCACTATACATGTAAAAGGGCTAGAAACGCAACGTTTCTGTACTTATACGCCAAGTCAACCATCATAATTTTTATATTTTTAATTTCTTTTACTTTCTATTTATAGTAGTTAGCACAGTATGTAACTAATAGAACTAAATGTAGGGCCACTTAGATCGAATGTATTACGAGCCTTAAATACTTACAGCAGTGAAATATATTTAGATCCTGTTAAATATTATTTCCTTCATTGATATAAAGAAAATAGCTGAAATCAGAAAAAAAATAGTTTTTCAAGATTAGTATCTTGAGTATGGTTGAGAAGTCGGATAGTACATACTAGGGCATGCATTTCGAAATTTCGAAACTTCCTAATTTCGGGCAATATTTGCATGCCACGTAATTTCGAAATTAGCAGCTTTAGTTTCGAAATTTCGAAATTATTTTTTTACTAGCGACCCGCCCCGGCTTCGCATGGGCATAAAAACCTTCTTCTTGAATCACTCTATCTATTTAAAAAAAAACTCTCCACGCCTCACTATCGTGCAGAAGGACAGGCCTAATGATGATTTTATAGACCTGTCCCTTAGCCTGACCGGAATTCTGGGATCACAAGTGACACCAGTCACCCCATGTACACTCTCGAAGACAGAGTACATGGTGAGGGACGTGATTTTATGCCGCGGCAACTCTTGCACTCTTGCACCGACCCTTTCCCTTAAATACTGGAGTAATGGTACTTAACCTCCATTGGTCAGGGATCTTGCCACCGAAGAGAATACGGTTAAAAAGGTCAGTTAGGTCCACACCACGCAGGCCCAACGCTTTCCAGGCCTCCACCGACAGCCTCATGTCACGAAGAGCTAGGCGGACCTCGTCTGATGAGTGGAAGAGTGATGTGTGGCACTAGTCCCTGATTTGGAGGGAGGTCCGGTGTTTCACCTCGTTGTGTTGTTTATTTAGCAACTCGTGAAAATAAGAGCGCCATCTCTCCTTCACCGCGAGATCTTCGCATAAGAGTTTGTCTTGGCGATATTTAACACAGCGACATTTGAAAATGTCCTTCGTCGCCAACCCCCTTGAGTGAACCAGTTTGTAGACGAGCTTTTGCCTCTCAGACGATTCTAACTTTTCGTATAAAGGTTGCAAGTAGTCTCGCCTAGCTATGGCAACAGCTTTCCTGCTAGCCCGTTTTGCAACCCTATATGCGTCGCGATCTTCAGGAGTTCCGGACGCTTGCCACGCTTTAAAGAAGTCTTTCTTTACCCTTAACTCCCTCTGGACTGTGTCATTCCACCAAGTCTCCCTATCACACCTGTGCCCCCCCCCCCCCTCTTTTTTGACACACCAAGCAAGGCCTTTCCCGCACCGGTGATGGCGGTTTGAATGACGTCCCATCGATGTTAGATGGAGTCATCCGTATCCGCGTCAACGTATTTATCCGCCACCTACTAATTTGGCGTCGGTCGCGGTTTGCCATTAAGTTTGACCCAAAAGACCATGACAAGGAGACGGTATTGTGCAGTAAGACTCTCTTCTGAAATAACTTTGCAGTTGGCCACTTTGCCGATACGGCGTCTTCTGGTTAGTATGAAATCGATTTGGGTAGCTCTTGTAGGTTGAGATGCTCCAGCTTCTTTTTATAAAGAACGTATTGACGATGGCAAGATCGCCAAGCGCACACGTATTAAGGATATTTTCGCCTTCTTCGTTGCGCTTGCCGTATCCGTACCCACCATGAATAGGCTCAAACTCTTTGCCCCTCTCACCAACATGACCGTTCAGATGGCCACCTAATACTATCTCAACTATTTCACGCAGCACACCTTCAAGTAGGTTCCAGAATGCCGTCTTATCTGTGTCACTGTGACCAACCTGTGGCTCGTAGGCCGCCCCGGTCACGACAGCCTTTGCCCACTTGTCACAGGAGTCGGGCGAAGCTCCTGCGCGCCGTTTTGCGCCGGCGGCTCCAAATCTGTGACAATATTCCTTCTGGTTCTTACCATTTAGATTTGGCGATTTTGCTTTCACGGGAGCGACTGCCGTCTGACCTTCAAACCCCAAGGGAAAGCCTTAGCCAGAGCCTCGTCCGTTAATCAGCAGGAGCACCAGCTCGCAGATAAGGTTGACTTGGGCCCCAAGAACGCCCAGAATTATAGTTTCACAAACAGCCTCATATTTTATTACTGAGGTGTCCCTTGAATTTCGAAATTTCGAAATTTCGAAACTAATGAATCTAATTTCATAAGCCAATTTCGAAACTGAGAATCTATGAAACTGCATGCCCTAGTACATACACACCGCAACGCAAACCTTACGGCAATTAATAATCGCGCGCGGAGGCATTTTTTTTAAATCTATGCCTTACGTTGTTTATTTTCCAAGAAAAAGCAAGGGCAATGAACCATTTTTTATGGAGAAACGTCGTGCGGGTGTTATGACAGTGCGTAAGATTTCCGAGGATGTAAGGGAGTGTCGAAGTCGAAGCTGCTGTCCCTTTGCACGGTCGTTATTTATAATTTATTCCCTCAATTAATACATCTCGCCGATTGTCTGCCACACTCCCAAACTTTATAGATAAGGGATGCTTTGTTATCCGGCGATTGTCTCTGTTTTCCTTATTTGTGGTGTGGAGGATTGCTTAACTGCGTCGTCGTCTTAGAAAAAAAAATAAACTGATAAAAGCATCGTCATAGGTTAGAGCTCCGAGGTCCGAGACCAAAAAAGAAAAAAAAAAGCGTTTTCCCGATGGTTGTACTATATTCGTGTCTTGTAAATAAATTTTCACTCACTTACACACAATACACGTTGCGTTAACCACTTTCCATTATACTTGATAAGCATATTTTATTGCTCAATAGAATAGAATAAATATGCGAAGTAAGTACATATTCTTAATGTCCTTCTAATTAAAATTATGTAAAAATACATTGAGAATTTCCTTACGTAGTCATTACATAGACAGAATAAAAATTAAGCAAGTAACTTTATCCGAGGGAGTTTCAACTTGTGCATTTTACACCTATCTCCTATTTTCCATAATAACTTTATTATACAGAAGCTGCAAAATGTGTGAACTCATTCCTAATTCAGACAGGAATTCCGATCGGGATTTTACATAAAATAAAATATATAGAAAAATCCAAACTATTAGACAAGTAGACAATAATAATTGGAGTAAGTCATAAAATACAATACTAATAATTAATTAAATACTAATTCCATACCACATAGCAAACTATAGGATTAGGGTATACAATGAAACAATGAAGTGACTCGATTTCGAGATGCACTGCACTCTGGAAGGCAAGTGTGTAAACAAATATTTGTTTGTGCTCACATTAACTTAGAACTATGAATGCACACTGGCGTAAGGCCCAAGGAATCATTCACTATTAATGTTTATTTTATTGATTTTCACACGGCCGCCGGTCAAAATGCATCTCGCTGGTACACTGATACGGAAGTCACTACGACAAAGTTCTAAACGGCACGAATAAAATTACTGGGGAGCAACTTTGTCCAATTAATAATAATGAATACGATGGGACCCCATTGTTGCACAAAAAGTTTCATTTTGACAGGGTCGCAATCGTAAGCCTTGCTGTATGGTGTTGGAACTTTGTTCATTCATTTTTGTGTTTGCTTAGTTTTGTTGTAACTCTATCCAGTTGGGTAGTTACTACACATCGATTAATTTTACGATGTGTGTAATTAGAATATATTGCTCGAGGTTACGCTTAGTTATATTGATTCAGAAATACTTAGTATGAAAGTATAGACAACTTTTCTGTTTTTGTTAAAATCATTTGTTTTGATTTTTTTTTCGTAGTATCCAAGTTGTTTATAGTTTTATATTTAGTAATGTATATTTTCTTTATGTGGTTTTAATTACTGTAAATTTGTTTAATAATATGAAACTTAAACTCAAAGTTAAAAAAGGTTAAACTGAAAGCATAAGAAGTTTCTTCGTGGAACAAGTTGGAACAAGTTTGTAGTTAGATGTCATGTATGTATTTACTTAAATTAAATTAGTTTTATGAAAAATAAACATAAGTATTGCAAAAAGTAGGTACATATTTAAAAAAGGTCTTCAACTAGTTGGTCCATTACTCATTACGACACGTACGTCGTACACCGCTAACGTCAATTAGTGACAAAAGATTGCATTTCCATTAGTTTTCCCGGCAGGGGAATTCTGCTATAGGCCTACTAACCATCAAAGTTGTAATTGCGACCTTGCGATTCGCTGAACTGTCACGCCCTCAACATGCCCTAACGAATTTTTAATGCACCCAAAATCGCTTATAAACAAAGCCGAAGGCACCCTGCCGGTTTAATTGCAGGTTTAGTGTCGACGTTCATTAGGACATGCAGGCGCTTTTTTAACGCGATTATGACGTCGCAGGGTCGGCGCTGCGGGCGGAGGGCTGCGTCACGTGCCAGATCCGCACTCCGCAGCCCCACGCATGCGAGACCGCGGGGCGCCGGCAGCGCAGGCGCGCCCCCCGAGCCCCCTGGACCCTCAGTCCGTCGCCGGCCGCCGCGCGCCCCGCCCGTCCGAGACACGCTCTGCCGCGCGTCGCGAGTGATCTCCAAGTGATGTCGACTTGTGACTAGTGCCATGCTCGTGCTGCGCTGTGCCCTCCTGGCGGCACTCCTCGCCGCCGCCGCTGCTGCCTGGCAGGAGAACGTCAGGCCAAAGGTCTTCGCGCAATTAGGTAAGTCCACAGTGCCACGAATCTGACACCAAATGTTACTGAACTCACAACAATCGGCTTAATAGGTGGCTTAAAATGGAACCAGTGTAGTGCATAGATCTGTTAGGATGAGTTTATGAACGCAGCTGACAGCACCTCCCTTGTTTATGTTGTTCTGTTTGACGACAACGCGCGAACAAACAGTTCCTTTCAAAAGTTCTTATGTTTATGTCTAGAGTATAACACCAGTTTTACGAAACACAAAATGTGGGTACTTGTAAGCACAAGTTTCGTCGTGAGGAAGGTTATAATGACATATGACAACTTGAAAGGTTAGGTTGACAACGAATGTCTCTCGTTTACACCATCAACACTGTAAATGGTGACATCGGAAATGTTTACAATAACAGAGAAGAAAGATATAGGTGTACCCAAAGTTATAAAGCGTTTAGTTGACGATAATATTCAAATACATGAAGGCCACTTGGTCCAATTAAATCTGGGTTGTAAATAAATTCAAATATGATTTTAGGTGAAAAGTGTCAAAAAATTCGTAGTCATAGTCATAGCATCCGTTGCTATGCATAAAATTGGTGCACCAAGTCCAAATGGAATAAACGTAAATGGCTCTAGAAGTGAGCCTTGCGGTGCCAGTAAACTATTTGAAGTCACGCGACAGTTCCTGCAGGAATAAAGCCAGCACAACTGTGTGCCATTGTTTTATTGTGCAGTCTGCATTGCGGGGGACAGCCACGTGGCTGTCATTAGTGCAATACAAAGCAGAGCAGTTTATCCTGCGTTTTGCAATGCCGCGCTTGGATTAGCGATGTTTAACGTAGTGGATGAAACTTTGTCATCGATAGATGCTTTGAATGTTTAAGGTTTCATGAAGAAAACAGATATGATAAGATGAGGCTTTAATTTATTGACGACTTTTATATTCTGTGACTTTTGAAAATGATTTAGGTATGTTTAAAGAACATTGTTTTTTTAATTTCGATTTCGAATATGCCTGATTTAGTTTTATAGGTTTCTGTAAAAAAATGGATTGTATAAGGTATGATTAGTGATCCAGACGACGTTTAAATAGATAGCGTCTAATTTGTTAATACGAACAATATCACAATAGATATTGATATCGATAAACTGAGCGTGCTTTTGTTACCAGAATTATATATTGTACGTAAAACAAAGCTGTCATTACGGCAACGGTAAATACAAATAGTACACACGCCAAGATAAAAGGAATTTCTAAAGCTTACCACAAATACAACTTAAATGAGTCGAAATGTCGAGACAGTCTGTTTCATAGACATATAAATCATTGATAAAGGAGCACTCACTGTAAATGAAAGGACTGAAATCATATGTGGTGGATTGGCTCATAAATTGATTAATGAACAGCCTCCATTTGGATGACATCAGAAGTCGAGACGCGAATGTGTCCGACGCATATCCTGCCAATGTATCCGGCCATTGTTTCAGTTATAGCATCGATATGCTAATGTGATATATCATTAACAAGAAACAATTCAAGACAATGTTTCAGAACTTAGTGAGATACTTATATCATGACTATTTTATATTGTATTATCACATTAAAATTTTTTCGACTACTTACTTGTTTTGTTACGTACTTTATATTGCCGGCATAGATTAAAAAAAAATAGCGTCAGTAGAGAGACCGCGCGCGATTCGAACTTCTTTGATTGCCGGAAATATAAGAGGCGTTAAATTTACATTGACCTGAAATAGTGTTTAAGAAAGAATGAAATATTTTACTTTATATCTATACACAATGATGTTATTTTGTAATGCCATGCATGCCACAGCATACATGCATACACGAAAAGTGATAACAGAATTATTGTTTCTATCACTTGGATGTTGTTAAACATACTCAAACTGAAACAGCAGTGTCAATATCTCTGCAGTAATGATATCCATCAGGTATAGACTGATATAGTCAAATTGACCGCATTGTGGGAACGTAGTCCGGTGATCGACGTGAGGATTAATTTACATACTCTTCTATGAAGAGGTAAACTAAATCAGAGATCAAATTTGGCATAATAATAAAAGCAGATTATTAAACTGACATTTTTAAAGCAACTACGGACTCTACTTCTATGCCCAACAGTCAAGATATAGAAGGTACCTATATTCCTATTTTTACGCAATTTATGGCTACATAATAAATTTCTTTTTGCATGCAGGACATAACTTCCATCGTGTAAAAAGGTTACTTAAAATGAGTGTAACATAATACTAAAAGTCCCCAAAACTTCTGTTACATACTAAATGTGTGTTTGAAAATAGCTTTTACTGGAAATTTTCACAAAATTCTACTGGTAGCTTTAAGCCGGCTAGCTGGTGTTACATTACTTATTTGCTTATATTTAAAAACGCACTACTTCTAAATATAATTATGTAAACAATAATAATATCCACTTTGGGTCGGCGAGCCATCGCATTAAGTAAACAATAATACATAATAGATTTTCTAAAAGAAAAACAAAAGACATATTAAATTAAATGCAACCCTAAGCTATAATGCATATGCATTGGGATTGATAACGATGTGATGTCTTTCTTTGCGAAATCAATTCTTTTCAACTTGTAGCTATTGAATCCGCATCTATCGGTATAGCGGTGTGAAGATTGTTTTTCTTTGTCTTACAGATTTTATCCAAGATGCGCCGGACGTGTTGGATCTTTGATACGACACATGACGGCTCTTTTTTTTATACCAAAAGCCAGAACGAAAACTAGATGTTATGTTATCATTTCATTTAGTACAGTTCGATATCTATAGGCAAAACTCATAAGGTACAAAGGTACGGTATGATTTCTTTTGAGGTATTACACATAACAGTAAATACGTAAAGTAGTACACATAATGTTGAATTGTTTTACCATCTTTTTCAGGAAGATTGTAGATTTTTGACATACCTACACAATAAAGTGGTTTTTATTAACATTCAATATCTGTAAAGGCGTAGAGATATTATATGAAGTAATTAACAAGTTTACATGAATTCCCATTAACAGAAAAACATGACTTATAAAAAATCTATTTAAATCCTGTCTTATTGTTTAAATAAATGGCGAAAATTATATAAAATATAAACTATACTCCAGACATTCTGAAACATGCGACAACTGAAACTTTATTTAGAAAAGCAGTGTATTATCCAGTTGCCAGAGTTGCTCTTGTCCTAAGTATCGAAATTAATTTGTGGTTCGCAATTTGCTATGAGAACACAGACTGGCAACATAATGCCGCTGTTATGAATGTGCCTTTCAAGATAAGTGGATGCAAGCTAGCTAACCTAATTTGAGGGTAATGTAGCTTTATTGGCGTCCGCTGATATTATGTAGAAACGTGTGTCATTGGAGTAGTTAACAACGAAACTATCGACAAATGAGTGTACTTGCCAATGCAGTAAGTTAAAATAAAAAGTATTTAGGTGATAGAAAGACGATTTTTTTCTTTTAAATTATTTTTGTGTAATAATTTATAAATTAGTCCAGTTGTATTGGAAAACATTAGGTTTTCGATTTTCGAAAAGAAAAAAAAATACAAAATAAATCTACTAATGAAAAGCAAAAAATACAAACTTAATCATGTTTCTGAGCAGTTTTATGGAATACTTATTTAATGAGAAAAAATTAATAGTTCTTTTACTCAAGATTTTTTTAACGAGGGCTCTAAATGTCATTTACGTACTTAGCATTAAAAACCAAAAGAAAGAAAGAAACTAGCACGGAACTACGAAATCGCTTGTGAAAATATTTATTCGTATATGTTTCTTTTGTACTTATATCACAAAATGAAAGCTAGGTATATAATAGTAGGCTAGATACTAAAAGAAAGCTATCATGTCAATGACAACAAGTTTATAAACGGAATCTTACTACGGATAACCGTTTAGAAAGTCCAGTAAAATCAGTTAAGCTATTGCAAATGTGTCAGTTATAATTTATGGCGCAGTAAAGAAAAGCTATTTATGTTTAGTGATAGCGGCAAAATAACCAGTACCACAGACTTACCAGTACTAAGTTTATGCATAGACCGGTTCTGAGTGGGTAGTAAGACTGCGACGGGATGGGCAGAATTTCTGACTCATAGGACGATGACTCAGTGGAGAGTGAAGAAATGAAAGATGGGATAAATTAATACGAAACGGTCCTTAGAATATCAAATTGGAATGAAAGTCCGAGCGCCTGGGAATACAAAGAGGAGATGATTGTGCAAAAAATTGAAAGAATTGGGACAGATGTGTTTGTGGACAGCTGTCAACATTTTTTGTTCACAAATATCAATATTGTCTCCTGATTTTGTTCAATATTGACGGAGCATTTGTTCTGTTGACAAACAATTTTTAGTGGTTTAGTTGCGGTTAAAACACAAAGATCGGTAATGGGACAAAAACTTTTCGCCAGTGGGTGATGACAAGTTACTTGTGTACTTACTCGTTTTGTTTTTCAAAGAAACAATATAGAGCAAACATTTTTAGAGGGATTTCAGAAAAGTATATTGATATTCAATTTTTACATTGGTACTTACAAAATGTAACTGAAATATAAAGTTGTGAGTAAAATAAGAACTTAATGCAAACGTTTTCAAACTAAAGTTTTTGAAGAAACCTTTTTTTATTGATCACTATAACAAATTAAAGTTGAAAAATCATTAATCAATCTGACTCGTTACAAGACTAAATTAAATCCATATATTTATAACAACACAAATAAAAAATCCAATGTCTAAGGAGTACTAAATCATAATAAAATAAGCCCAATAGAATTTAGAGATACATTCTTTAAAAACGAAGCGCTGTAAAATGAGATTTATGAACTAGTCGGGTTTGTACTGTACAGTACAGGTGCCTACTCTAAAGTTCAATTCTATACCGTTTATGGTGTTGCATTATGGGTTCCGACACCCTCTTTTTATACTTTAACTGCTAGGATTATAGAACGTTTAAGTGGCACCATAAAATAACCGTTTGTACCTGAAGAAGAAATAAATTACTTAACAGGATAATGCTTTTATATCCGGGAATGTTTTGTAGGTGTCGCGTATAAACTTATGGGTATTTATTGGATCATTCATCAGAAGCCAATACACGAGGGAGCAGTTATGTGGTCGGGGTGCATTATACAGATGTGAAGTAGTGTTTATGAGTGCACGCCTGCGTACAATTTATTAAAATTCTGGGGACCATATTTGACGTTTATGGTGTGTCTTAAATATTTTTTTGTCTTCTAATAAATTTTGATATAATTGAAAAGAAAACGAAATTAAGAAATTTAATAAATAACTATAGATATTAATTAATCTATTTGAATGGATCGTAACGCCTAAACTTTAGCTGATAAAAATCATACACACACTACGATAACCGCTAATCAAAAAAGGACAAAAGTTCAAACATCTAAACACAATCGCTGTTAAAGTGGAGTCTCGCGGAGAGGAATGCGGTTTGAAAACACAACAAAATGTGTTCAATGGTAACGTGATATGGTAAATAATGGAATGAACATCATCAATTGTTCCAATGCAATTAGAAGTGAATCTTAAGGTTAAGGGTGTAAGGTGTTTTTTCATTGTCGATATAATGACACAAGTAGCACGCACGTGCGTACCGTTTCGTCCGGAATCCGGGGTGCGGGGGTCGCGGCCATGGCGCCGCCTGGCGGGAGAGGGACAGCTTTATGACGATACGATATATTGTCTTCGCCCAGTGTGGGATTTACCGTTCCTTTTGTTTTATTTTTTCGGACACGCCGATTAATTTCTTTTAGTGGCCCGTTTCGATGTCGGCTGTTCCTACAATCATATTTCCTCCCTGTTTGCGGCTTATGTAAGTGCCTCCGCTATATGCTGATTTTATTCTCAACTGAAAATATAACTGCATATATTCCAGAAATAACGTAAGCACATGTGTGTAGCATTTGTTTTGCGTTGCATTTCCTTTGCGGAGTTAGCAAGATCTCTCATAACTTTCACGGATGTTTGAAGATTATTCCAGACTTGAATTTGAAGAATATCAATGAAAAGCTAGAACTGCATAACTTTCTTACTCTTTTTAAGTTTTAAGCAGTTTTTTTTGTAGTGTCATGTTTTATAAGGTTATTATAATATATATAATATACTTAAAAAAAAATTGGTTGCCTGTAAAGTCGGTATACGGGCGAAAGTTTTACGTGACAACGACTTTGAGTCTGTCTCTCTCGCTCTTAGGGGACGCGTGCCTCTCACTCGCTCTCATTGTGAGCGCATCGTAACGTTACCGAGCGTTACACCTTTTCATAAGTGACTCCCAGCCGCAACCTAATTTAAGACGTTGTCACGTCAAAAAATATAATGATATACAATTTACTTACCTATTGGTGAGTAAGAAGAGAAAGTAATGAAAAATTTCTGATCATTTACAAAACGCAATCAAAAGAGGATCGATCGCGGCAGCTGTTCTATAGGCATTCAAAATCGTCGAAACGATGAAGGATCGGAATGAAAGAAAGATGGCGGATGAATGGTGATTTGCCCAACCCCTTGCTGACGATGGTAAGGCAAACATTGGTTCAGTAATAAAAATATTTGTTCAAATCGTCGTCGGGCAAAAGAAATAGAAGTCTTTTTTTACAAAATAGGCCCCGCGAGTGTGCCTAGCCTTTTGTCATGCAGTTTTTGAACGGGGATTAAAAGCAAGAGCTAATCATAAGCTCGGAGGGGAAATTCAATTCGTTTTACTTCTGTTGCAATGTATTTTATTAAGTATTAAATTTTCATTTACTTTTTAATTTTTTACACGATGTTAGTTTAGCTAATAAATAGCCTCCAAGTATCATATTTTTCCGAACAAAGGAACTATGTGGATGCAAAGTGCTTTTTTAAGTTTCCTTGTTACTACTTGCTGAACTACTGCTAGCCTGCTTAAAGTAGGCGATCTAACAGTATGCAGCTGAAAATGGAGACAATGCAGTCCGAATTCGTACTTTAGTAAACTTTTATGTTATTATGTGCAAAATTCACTTTTAAATGTTCAATTTGACTACTAAGAAAGTCAAGAGTAACAGTTCTAAAGCTTCACTTTTGATTCTTGCTGAAGAGAGAAGTTACCAATTAGAAAAGGCAGTCTTAACATGAACCACCACCACTTACCAAAAATGGAAGTAAAATCTACCTTCATTTCTCTTGATAGTCTAAAATTTTTCCCTGTACGTCCCACATTTTAACTGTAACTCATTACTTAAGCAAAACAATTAAAGAAAATTCCGAGCAGCCGTAACGCCTTCGTCGCTAACAATGGCATTGCGCGATAAATCTCCATATACGTCCTCATTTGCAATGAGTCGCATTAAAGCCCTTAGTTTGAAAGGGCAGCGATGAATGGGTGTGAGTCAATGGGTCGTAAGAAATGGGCCAGTGACGTGAGGTAAGGCAAGTGAAACGTGTTCGTGGCCACCTTATCTAGATCTCGGCTGGGATTGACGCGCGACAAGTTGATGGTTCGTGCCGGTTGATTCAAACCGCGGTTGCTTGGGATTCGTATCGTATAATATATACATGTAGGTACTCGTATGATGTAATGGTGAAAGTCACAATTTCAAAATATTTGCGGAATTTTCAACCATGTGGTAGGTTGTTTCGATAGCAATCCCAAGCAATTGCATCAAAGATATATGACGTTAGTTTAGTGACCACGTGACGAACCTTCATTATACTACCAGTCAATGAATATAACAATAAATAAATATAAATATTAAAAAAAAACTGAATTTAGTAGCAATGCAAAATAAGAGAGGTAGGTAAAAATGTAAACGTGAGTCTGGCTAAATGTTCTTTTAACATAATCATTGTAGCGTAGGACTTGGTAAACTATGCAAGGATTTTTATAATTAATTCGATTAAATCTGGTGCGATATTTTCGTCTTATGAAATTGCGTCTGCTTTAGTTGGAAAAGCGGTAGCTCTTTTTAGAATGGAAGCGAGAGAAGCTCCGTTAATGAGCCAGGTGGCAATTGCACAATGTGGCCCAGTAACAATGCAATGGAAGGGTAGCGCCGGGTAGCGCGCACCCTGTTCGCTCGTGTGGGCTTTAGTTTATTTTTTTAATTTGTTTATTTGAATGCAAGAGGGAATTTAAATGTGCCCATGTCCGGTTGTAGGCTTTGTTATGCACGTTCATTAATTTTATAACATTTTAACAACACAATATTTTTGTTACTTGGTTGACACACATGCAATTATATTGTTAATTTGTGGTGTTTTTGTAATTTTTGATTGAATGAATTTTCTCAGAAATAAATATCAACATATTTTATTGGGTGGAAAATTTTATCTTTAAACTATCACAATTAAAATTACTTATAGCATTTTATTCATCTTTGATAGAGATTCATCTGGTGAGTCGAATTTTCATTTGACTCACCGGTTTCAATAAATAAAAATAATTGAACTCACCAGTTTTGAGGGAGTTCGGAATTTAAAAATAGCTCCAGAACGTTCAACTGCACTAAAATGGCTAAATACAATTCCTAGATTTCGCAACGACATAGCCAATCAAACGCAGGAAACAGTCGAAGGAGTTGGGGTATATTTAGTGCCCTAAAAATAAACATGGCTGCCTCCCTTTGCTACTTGAACTTGACTTGGGGTTCAACAACCGGGGTTCGGTGCGTTAATTACAAAGATCGGCTTCGGCTCGACTTTGAAAGCAATTTGCAGTCTGTGTGTGGACGTTGTTGACATATATGTATAGTTAATTGATCGTGCATTAAATAATTTATTTTTAATCTGTATTGCAAATTACACTGGCCCATAATTGCAGCTGTTTATATTTATAAGTGTAGAGACTGTCGAGAAGTTTAAATATCAAAATATTCTGCTTTCGATGTTTTTGCGTAGCCAGCCTTTAAACTTTTAAATTGTTGCGCTTTTTTGGTTTGATTTGTTTTTGGAACGTTTCTGCTGGGTTTAAAAATCTAAACATTAATATGTTTTTGGAAGATAATTTGAGAGTCAGGTAATTACAGATAGCAAAAAAAATTGTAAAATCTTATTTTTATCATTGAAATATCAGCTATTAATACTTATGCATCTAAAACTTTATTCTATAAAGTAGCAATATAAAAATGCGTGCGACTGTTATGATTATGATGTATTGCAAATAAGTACTATCGTGTTGA
This sequence comes from Apomyelois bistriatella, assembly GCA_947044815.1. Classification (NCBI taxonomy): domain Eukaryota; kingdom Metazoa; phylum Arthropoda; class Insecta; order Lepidoptera; family Pyralidae; genus Apomyelois; species Apomyelois bistriatella. The sequence goes on from OX345705.1 coordinate 7,085,642, forward strand.
AGAATGCATGACGTCTCAAAGAATGCATCTGTTATGCAGTTCCCACTAGTGGCCGGAAGAGATCACTTACAGCGAGATAAGACGGTTGGGGTCTACCACAGATTGCATAAGTATGTCCTACTACGGAACTTTCAACGATATCGATCTATGTACTGTAAGTACTGTCGTGCATATGACGTCGCATGCAAATTTTAACGATTTTTATTCAACGTTTTCTTCGTTTTAAACATATTACTTTAAATTGCGAAATATAAGTCCACTTATGGTATTTTTAAGTGCAATAAAGTTTATACCAAAATAATTCCAAGTCTATTAAGTACCTGTTAAATTTTTTGTCACTTTTGATTTTAGATGATTAACTGTTTAGGTATATAAATTAAATCAAAAGTTCTTAGTAAAGTTTTTGCTAACGATCTTGGTATGCAATATCATAAAATATGTGTAAAAAGGTATTCATATCAATTTTGTTGTTTTAACAATACTTTTGTTAATTCTGTTACGAATACGATGTCGTGATCGTAAATCGTGGACGTTGTCGTTCGGCGTAAATCGAAGGCCAGAGGTAGAGCCCTCAGGCCATCTCAGTCTCATGTGATATGTGGTCATATAAAATCCATGCTTGTATTTTATAGATTTGTAGAATTGTCATACCTACAATGACTATCTTTTCATATTTCTAAACTTGAATGAATGATGTTAAATAAATTAGACAGATTTTTAGTACACGGTTAAATAAGCTGGAAAACAGATAACAATAAATAGAATAAGACATTCTCTAAAAAATGATTCTCTGGTAAATTGTAATTGATAATAAGTTTACAAGTGACCTTTCGTTTATTTCTTTCATTATTTGGTGAAAGATCTGAAAAACGGCTAGACATTTTTGCCTGATAGTGACTTTTAATTTCAGTTACTAATCACCTACCACTTAACTTATCACTCATGCAAGTTAAGTGGAATTTTGTTCTTTTGATTATGTCCCCACTGTAAAATAATGGAGTTGTTATACTTAATGGAGTTTGCGTCGACTAAGATTGAGTTCAGAGAGAGATGCACTGGCAATCGCAGCATTGTACAATGTACACCCACCGATCTGGATGGAGACCGCTTCCAACCTCATTCTGGAAATCCTTGGGGGAGACTACGTCCAGCAGTAGACAGCTTGCATCTAAAGTTATAATGATTCATCATCATCATCATTACTTTTATATTGAGTGGACTTTGGCGTCGACTAACACCATGATCTAAATTGCATAAGGACTCTTTTTGGTATCTGCATCATAACTTCCAAACGTGCGGAGGACTGATTTGGTTTCTTATTTCATTTTCTCAAGATAAGAACCTTGTCCTACCTCCAATATCAGTCGATCCATCTGCGTCGGTACATCAAAGTAAATCAAAATGATGTTAATTAGCAACGAGGGACCAACTTTGAACATAAGGTAATTTTATTCAGCGGCTTTCTTTATAAGGCAAAATTAACCAGCGATACAGTACAAAAGAAAGGTTGTTTCTCAGTTTATCTGACCATATGGGGATGATGTTTTGGTCAAAATTGTATTTTTATCCTCGTTTTCTCCCTTTTTAGGGTTCAAAAATGTAAAAACGGAACCCTTATAGCATCACTCGTGCGTCTGTCTGTCCGTCCGTCCGTCTGTCACAGCCAATTTTCTCCGAACCTACTGGACCAAAACAGATGAAATTTGGTAGGATGGCGTGATCCTGTGACCCAAATACAGATGTGCAAAGTAAATAAATATTTTTATAAAATAAGTACCATTTTCCAGAGACAAATTAGGAATTTAAAAAATAAAAGTGGTGGCTTGGTAGAACCCAAAAGTGCTGACTTGACGTCGGATACGTATGTATATGCGTACCTTATAGGATATGTGTACTAAAAGCCTGACCATAGTCACCACCAAGATGTCGAAGACTGAGCGAAATGGAGTAGAAAAAGTTCCAAAGTCACCAGTTGATGATGCAAAGGAAAACTCTAGGATGAAGATTGTCTCAAAGAAATCCATATATGTGGCAGGATCCTAGCCGTTTAAAAATAGTTCTGAACTATTCAAGGATAGTCTAGTCAAGAATATCGATTGCTCTATATCGGGATACCTGCAGTCGATAGTTCACTACATGAAGAAAATAAGTTATGCTCTAATATGGTCATTAAATTCGCTTTGCTGTTGGCAAAGAAAATAACTACGCCGTTGGGGTTATTTTCAACTTGACATGTTTATATTTGTTTTGACAGGTTGCAAATATAGATCGAGGCACTTTCGCTTATGTTAAGAGGGCGCTTAACGCCGACAAAAATTCCGATTTCACCCGCACGTCTTGCATACCCTCCGCTCTAGTTCTAAAAACCAACACGGCGCGCTGCGATCGCTAGCGGCTGGCCGCGCCGTGGCTAGTCGTGAACTCGTGAGTTAGAGTATAGTATAAGCGATAAAGTCAGAAAAATCAAATACTTATTTATTATGAATGAAATATTAATGTAGTTTTTTTTAGAGGAGTGTGTGTATGGTAGATAGATACAGTCAACCAAATATTAATTGGAAGTTGGTAAAGTGGCAGCATATTCACAAGTAATAGGAAAGTAGTAGTAAAGTGAATTGATAGAAAATTAGGAAGTAGAAATAGTGATTTTCAGCAGTTACAATTATGATTTTTTATTTAAATATTGAACATGCCCGCGACATCGTACGCACACGCGATGTCGCGGGCTTCGCTTGAAATCCCCGTTTTCCTTCGTTTGTCATGACATGACAATAACCAACACAAAAAAAGTATTATTAAATTTGGAGCATTCGTTCAAAAGCGATATATATTTGCAGACAAACGCATGCCTTGAATTCAGTCAAATGACGATCACTTTTTGTCCTCCATTCCATTTCGAGACTGGAAAATTTTGCTTTTGTCCGGATGTGTGTCTGTCTGTCTGTTTGTTTGTTCCGGGCTGGAGGTCGCATTAATGAACGGATCCTAATGAAACTTGGCATACGTGTTCCTTGATTTTTTTGCAATTGCATGTCAAGAGATTATTTTGATTGGAGGAGAAATGGGGAAGAAAAGGGGGAAAGTTTTCTGTGACGTTGTTTACGAACGGATCCTAATGAAACTTGACACACGTGTTCCTTGATTTTTTTTTACAATTTTATGTCGAGAGATTTTTTTGATTGGAGGGAAAATGGGGGAAAAAAGAGGGAAAGTTTTCTGTGACGTTGTTTGAACGGATCCTAATGAAACTTGGCACACGTGTTTATTTTTATTTTTATACCTAGACATATAGTTATGAAAAAATGGGAAGGGAGGGAAGTCAAGGCAGGAGGGTCGTGAGGTCTACTGTTCACAGAACCACTAGTTTTGTACTGAAACGATTTTGATGAAACACACTTTGAATGTTTTGCTGAGTTAAAACAAAGCAATTGGTGAAAGTTTTTAGTAAATCAGTTCAGTACTTTCGGAGATAAGCGTGATACATACATACAGACAGACATACAAACAAAAATAAAAAGTTTGAAAACAAACATTTTTTTTTTAAAGTTTTATTATTCCTTTTAAGTGTCCCTATTCAAGTATACATTTATGACAAAAATAATAAATGTACAGACAAAATATTTTTACTGTTTTATTATCTATATCCATATATAAAAAAGAAAGTCGTGTTAATTACACTATTTATAACTCAAAAAGGGCTGAACTGATGTGGCTGAAATTTAGTGAAGAGGTAGCTTAGAACAAGGAGAAGGACATATGGTACCTTTCATCCCGGGAAAAAGCACTATTCCCGAGGGAAGTTCACCGAAGCTGGTTATTCATACTAATATTATAAATGCGAAAGTCTGTCTGTCTGTCTGTCTGTCACCTCTTCACGGCTAAACTGCTGGACCGATTGTGATGAAAATTGGTAGGGATGTAGTTAACGACCTGAGGTCAAACATAGGCTGCTTTTGGGCGCGATATAACCGAGTCCCACGCGGGGCGAAGCCGCGGGGAACAGCTAGTGTAGTTATATATTAACACGAAACTTTAATCATGATGTAAGTACGCTAGCACTCTGTGAGAAAAAAAAACTATATTGCCAATGTAAAACAAAGCGTTTAATTACAGAAATAAATTTATATAAAGTAATATTTGCGAAAAATATTATATTTTTTTATAGCAATAAAAATTCTTCTTCTTCATCGGTCCCTCACTGCTGAGGATCGTGACCACCTATGTGCTTTCAAGTTATGCGATCACTAGTGCTATGGACCGCTTTGTAGATGCTGCGCCCAGCTGCGGAGCTTAGCTGCTGGAGCAGTGTCCTCAGCGCTAAAGATCTAAAACAGAGTAAAATATAGGTAAAGATCAAAATTTATATTGAGCCATTTGTAACATTACAACTTATACTCATGATAATACATATCTCTTATAACGAACACGAGTTTTAAAAAAAAGAACTCGAGTCTTATGTCTTGAGCGTATCAAGGTTTAATTATGTTTAAATACATTGTTACCAGGGTGATCCCTACCAACGACTCGAGCGCTAAACAAGACTCGAGCGTCATGCTGCGCTCAAGAGCACATAGTCTTATTGAAATGAGTCGAGTCGTCAATTTGCGAGCCGAGCGCAATATTTACGAGTAGGACTCGACTAGAGTTCTTTACATCTTTAGTTTTAAATTGTACAACATCCTGTATTATCATTATCAAAAATAGAATAAAAAATACGTTTTTTGTAATGAAAATCACTAATTAATCAATCTGTAAAAAAACACAGTTACTTTTAAAGACCTTTTATATATAGGTACTCGTATATTTTGTTGTCGTCTAACAATGGTTGTTTTACATATACTGTAAGCTGACATTTGTGACGTTTGCCCGTGCGCGCTTACTCTGTATAGGTACCTACGGAGCTCAGTTTGATCAAATGTCATAACTAACCCTTATCTCTTATAAATACAGCCTATTTATAAGAGATAAGGGTTAGTTATGACTTTTTTAAATATATAAGTATCTACTATCTATTTATTTTGCTACTAGCTGTTCCCCGCGGCTCCGCCCCTCGTGGGACTCTGTTATATCGCGTCCAAAAGTAGCCTATGTTTGACCTCAGGTCGTAAACTACATCCCTACCAAATTTCATCACAATCGGTCCAGCAGTTTAGCAGTGAAGAGATGACAGACAGACAGACAGACTTTCGCATTTATAATATTAGTATAGTATAGTATAGTATTTGTACAAGTAGGTTTTAGTTTGTAAATAAAGCGTGTACTTACTGTTGTACTAAATCCATTATTTTGTAGAAATAAAAACAACTTACCCAAACATTCCGTCATGTTTTTTAGTTCTTCTTTTTCTCAAAAACGTTATTTCTCTTTTTTTATCTTTTCGTCCCATTGTCAAAACTATTTATACACTATTATTTACACGTCCACACACCACACTGTTTACAATTATGATAATACTAAAAACCACTATATACAATTATGTACCCTATAATAAACGTCATACGGTCTAATTTACAATATTTATTCACACTAGAAACAAAATCCGCTCCAAATAAATTACGCGTTCGATTGTCAGTACCGAGAAGGTACAGAGCGTCCGGGAACAACCTTCCGCGTCGAGCGCTGCCCGACAAGTAACCATTTGCCCGTGCACAATTGTTCTATCTACTACGCTTTGTTTAGAGTCGAAAATCGCATGATTCAGTTAACGACGAGTTGGCTTTGAGCTCCAGGTTATAATTTTAGTTGAGATTTTATTTAATTATTAAAAATATAGACATAAAATAAAAAATGTAATCGATTACTCTACTAAAACATTAGTCTGGCTATGTTATTTGTAAAAAATAATTTGGGGTTGTCGCTGATAATTCAGAGCATTTGAGTTAATACTGTTTTTTTTTTCGTTCTGAAGTTTGTATTTTTTTTAAAAAAACCTGTTTATTTTTCAAAATTCTATTCGATTACTCGGCTTCTACAGGTTTCTTGCCTACCTACAGTATTTTTTAAATCTGAATTATAAGGTTTTTTCGCGCTAAACTATGGATTGAAAAATAGGTCTGTTTTTCAAATTTTGGCGTTGGGCGCACTCTTAAGTAGCTACTACTTCTTTCGTCTTTTTGCGTTTATGTCGCTCCGCTTATAGTTTATGCGTTGTAGTTGTTTATTTCTGGGTATGTTTTGTTGTTTTTTATAGCACATTGAGAAATCGGGATAACACCAATATAGTGGATATTATTGGTATTCAAGTGATCTTGAGAGCAACTTATGTCTATTTTTGCCAAATATCTTTCACTGAGGATGCTAAAGACCGTATAGTTGTAAAAGCAAAAATAGCAAGACGGCCTTCGGCTCCGAAGCAATTACATCCCTATTACAATACAGATTAGGTAATAATACAACTACTTACTACGATCTAGAGTCTAGATACACTAAGTGCATGTGTAAATGTGATTATGAAAGGTGTAATGTATCCGGTGCCAGTGGACTGGACACATTCGCCTCCAGAACCCTACATTTTCACTGCCGCTTTGCCGGAATGGTATAAATAAAACATTCGATGCAGATGTGTCGGCCTGTTTTCTAGCGATCGATACGGCATCGCTCTGAAACGATAATTGAAACAACCCGATCGGTTAAAATGTAGAAATAGACGTCGGAAGAAATACGTCTTGTATGTTTTTTAATCAGTCGATTTTAATTTCGTTGCTGTGCTCTGTTTGGAATTGATTACTTGATAAAAGTTAGTTTTATCGTTTACAATCATTAGCATTCTTGAATATTTATAACTTTGTTAATTCTAACACGAGGGAACTTAGAAGGCTAACTAGCATAGAGTTAAGAAGTGTGTTGGCTGGTTTCTTAATTTTAAGCCAATATTCATGCCATTAGGCGACATGATAATTTTGTGCAGATAAAATAAAAGTTCAGAGTTCTGGGGGCTCTCTCCAAAACCATGAAAAAATGATTGTATAATGGAGATATCGCCTGCATCATTTAAGTATTACGCCACCTCGCTTAATCAATCAAAAAAGTTCATGGTAACCCTAACCCTATCTAGATAAAAAACAGCGAAGAAAGTGAAAATTTCATTGACTACTTTTCAATAGACTTCCTACAAGAAGAAATAGAAGATGAGTAGTCACAACCCTTGCACAAGACTAAACTTACAAACATACGGAACGAAGTATTTACATTACTTGAACAAAAAAAAACTTATCTTGAGATTTTTGAATTAATGATTGGCTGAAAAATATTATAAGTAAAAATAAATACTTTATTATAAAGAATCGCTAATAGCTATAGCTAACATAACAGCTAATAAACTTCCTATCTTCTTTATAGATCACGTAAATGACCTGGATAAAAAGTGTGACCCAGAAATGAACCCTATTGGCGTTTATTAAAGTTATAGTTCCCGTAATACAAACATGAGACATTTACGACACATGTCATACATAATTGGTTAGGAGCTATGCGGTTCCCCGGGGATCTTCCCTGTTGCTCCTGCTGCGAGATTATGACCCTTATACCAATTTAAATGATCTCCAACAGTATTTGTTACTTGTTTTCTATGACAGGAAATTGCTACTTGTTAAGAAAATTGCGTTTATTTTGACAGTAGCAACACATTATAAGAACTTCTTATTTTTGAGAAATGTGTGTAAACGTGATGATTTTAGGGAACCATTTTTATTTTTTATTAATGGAGATAATATAACCAGTTTAAATAGTTTATTTTGTAAATTTTTCATATAAATGGTTTGTCTTATATTCAGACTAATACCTAATATTTACAGTAGGTACAGAAATAGTAATTCTACAAGCCACTCTCAGCAGTTAATGAATTTCGCTTGCTTACATACATACAATTCAACACAAATAAAATCTAAAAATAAAACCATATTCACATTATAACTTAATTTATTTTTACTAATTAATTATCACACGCGACACACCCTTGAAAGTCACAAACCATTATAACTCATATTACAGGGCAATAAGTTTCACATTGCGTCGCTAGTTCGTGTAAAAAGTAATTCCCACATGAATGATCGGAGTAGAGTGGGGTCAAACGGCAAAGTTGGTAAAAAACCGACGGCGGCAGCTGGATGGCACATGGCGGGCGTGAAGCCGATGGAAAAACATTTAATAAAACTAGAACTACGGCCCCGTTTCTTTTTTCATATTTTTTCTAAACGATATTAGTTGAGACCTAAGTGTTTTACAGATTAAAGCGAAAGCGTTTTAATCAAACTGTATGTTGAAAGGATCGTTTTAAAATTGTTGAAATTTCTTCTCTGCTTCAAAGGCACACATTTATTTATAAGAAAGAAACATTACGGTTGTGCCAATTTTCTTTTTCATAAAAAAGCTAATTAAATTAGCTAGAACTTTTATTCGATTTACATACGCATACTACACACACACACACACACACATATTTGGTTTTTCACCTGAAATATAACACACATTCATAAACATCTGATCAACCTTGACCTTATCGCTTACTGTATACCCGTAACTTCATCTTTCATAATATTCCTTAGTTCCTCACCTAAGCTATTTTAGTACTATTATATTAATTTTGCGCCTAAACATTTCTATTCGAGTCTCGGCTCATACAACGTTTCTAATTTTGGCAGTGTGTAGTTCTTGGACTTCTGTAGCCTTATATTCTCAGGCATTCAGTATATCTTGCTTACATTACAGGTCAAGCAGATACACTTATACTGTAGATCACACATTAAGGTGAACATACATTAAAAAAGCAACCTGAGATTATACCAATTTAAAGCCGTTGTTTTTCCCAAGTGACTTACAATCATGAGTTCTTTAAGAAGGCGTGCAAAAGATTCCTCCAGCAATTCCAGCATCGGTAACCTGCTCATGACACTTCTAATGTTGCAAGATCTTTAGGCTACAGAAACCCCTATCCTTTCATTATAAAAATAAAAAACTTTAATTTTGTCAAATGGTGTTTGAGTAATATACATATGTCTTTGTCGAACGCAAAGAGATAAAGTGCTATTTTACTTGCTCTTATTTCTTACATCTTCAAATTAACCTAAAGTAAACCTAACATAAAGATAAACGAAACTGGTTAGAAATAAAAACAAATGTTACTACTAAAAGACTAAACTGGAGACAGTGTTGCCATAATCGGTCATTACTCTGCCTTAATACTGTAAATGTGTCATTTGATACCGATCTCCAACCATCCTTGTAAAGATGGCGGAAAAAATAAAGCCATTTCGGCCATCTTGTCTTGCTATTTAGGTTTGTCATTTTACGTCGTCTCCTGATGTTATATATACTTAAAAATCCCTAAATGTAATTTTCTTAGCCTTTATAAAGTTATTATGTAAGAAATAAATTAGTGTTTGTACTTGTATATGTTTTCAGGATAAGATGGGATTTTCATCGATAAGTAAAACGACACCGATATTCAGTGTTTCACAAATAAAATCGCTTTGATAAATTGAGGTAGAAAGGGAAGGAAGTAATGAAAAACTTTAGGAATTGTTTAAAACACCCTTTATAATTCGGATATCGTGTTTTCCAGCCGCTGCTGGTTCTGGTCCCTACTATAACTGCGATACTTGGCAAAAAACAAAATTTCGGGAATTTAGGTATTTTTTTAACCGACTTCCCAAAAAGAAAGTTGTTATTTTGGCAGATTTTTTGTTTGTTTGTTACCTTATATCTCCGTCATTTATAGACAGATTTTGAAAATGCTTTTTTTTGTTCGAAAGGACATACTTTCAATTTGGTCCCATTGATCAGTGCAGTAGTTTGGTTTTAAAATCAACATAACTGAAATATGTAAATCAAGCAAGTCAAATAAATTTAGTATTTTTGAGATTTCGTATTTTTACAAGTTGCTTGTTTGATACTCTCACGGCTGATTTATATATTTTACGTACATTTCCTTTGGCATCAATTCATATCGTATTTGTTGTAAGTGCAGTTGATCCCACACACTGTGGTGTCAAAGTGGCCAATCGACCCTGTTGTTGCTCCCACGTATGGAAGTCGGGTTTTGCTTTTTGGGAAAAGGAATTAAAAAGAAGATATACAGGAGGCTTGAATATTTTTCTTGTTTCTCAGATAGATAGTTTTATTTTATTTCATTCATTTCTTATATATTTGGGTCTGTATAGGCAGCCTTTTTTTATCTACTACAGCCTAGAACTAAATCATGAAATTAATTGTAAAGTTTGCAGAAAAAAAGTTATATAACCAAGTTTCGCAAACGTTTGGAGGATTTTTCGACGGAATCGGTAATTAGGTACAAGTTTAGTTAAACTTTTGTTTGCTTTTGAGGAATTTTCACAAGTTACGTTTCCTGAGGTTACAGCCCGGTTTTGGACTTATTCTTATCAAGCTGGTTGTTTTTTCAATCTTTTATCAGAGTTTTAAATTTATCAGATTAAGATAAGTAATAGATTTAACTAAAATGTAAAAGAAAATAAGTATAAAATGAAATCTTGAAAGAATAAATATTATTATTATATCCTTTATTTATCTTCGTCTCATTTTTTTACATTTTTAAATATTAATTATATATAAAAAATTATTATTATTTTTAAGTATATGTATAGTCATAATATACCCAAATATGTATCAAAGAATAAAAATTATTAAACAGATAGTAAATCTTACATAACATGATCATGTTTAATGTTATGACACAAAATAAGATCGCTGATATTAAGATATACACAGTAAATATATTTTCATATTCCGCCAAAAAAGTTAATAGAACATGTACTACAACGTTTTTGAGACGAAATCTTGAATGGCATGAAAAATAAATTACCTTCCCACGACATTGTACACAACCTTACTTTAAAATCTAGTAGCGCCATCTCTAAAACAAGTCATTCCAAACCCTTTATTTTAAGAATTACTTACTAACATCTTTGTTTTTTATTCAATTAGTTATTAACAATATGAATTAAAAACCAAAGCTAGACTAAAAGCTAAAAATATATATAAAACCATAAACAATCAGTGACCAAAAAAAAAAAAAAATTTTTGCGCAAACGCTAAAAGCAAACTTTCGCCAAAGATTTTTGGACAAATTTCGCAACATCGATTAAAGATTTTGGTGGCTTATGCCTTTTTTTATATACTACATAGTCTAGATGTTTTTATTTAGTGGTACACACATCACGACAATTACCTACTCAGAGAGTTGTCATCGCATTTCCCTCAACAGTCCGTGGCAGATCTTAATTACGGTCATCCGTTGTTTGATTGGCCCGCACTGTTTGCCAGCTAACACAGCTATTGCGACTTGCGACTTGATTATGCGACTGAGTATACCATAGCCCTTAATTTTATGGTATATTTCTTCTTTATTAATTATTTATATACATACAATACATATTTAGCGAAATTAATGCTAAAACAAGCATTTACTTAAACAGTCTTATTTTATATGTCTATGTTATTTATAAGTTTTTAAAATATACCCTTGTACACTTTCTACTTTAGGAACTAAATAGGTAAATTCAATGATATGAAAATGATACCATGTTTATGAAAACTCGGACTAATAAAATTGTGTTTATAAAACGAAAATAAAATAGTTAAAAAAAAATGCCTGGCGCCAAAGACTCCGAAACAAAACAGCTAGCAACAAACAATTCAAGACATAATAAATGAATAAGCACAAACTGAAAATTTTGACATTCTAATAATGTAATGACCCCTTCCATCACGTGAATAGGCAGGGTTCATCATCATCATCATTTCGAGTAGGCGTCACGGTCAATCGACCATTCATGCACACCCTAGTGTCAGAGTTCTTCGAAACCGTCTCTCGGCCTCTAACGTGCTTCCTTTAACGACTACCAGATGGCAGCCGGGACCAACGGCAATAGGCAGGGGAAGCGAATCATTTTTCAAAAGCATTCCTCATATTTTAAATTTAATATTAGAACGATTTCATTCAGATTTTAAAATAAAACAATTGCCATTCCTTTTGACAACAATTCACAATATACATTCATATACATATATAAATATATTTATTTATTTGTAAAGCGCATCCGCGTCAAACGCTTTGAAAATTGCATATCTCAGTCATCTGATTGTCCCGCATTGTTTATCTTGCGCAGACAAAGCCAGAACTAAGTGCATTCGTGATGACACCCATCACGTCACTGGGGTCGTTGAACTGAGCACATGGTCGATTGGGATTTTATTATCTAAATTGGACGACACTTGCTCTTAAGTGTTATGTTTTAATAGTAACACAAGATATTTAGACAATCGTTCTTTTGTTTCATTTAAATTGTTCAAGTATACCTACGGTATATTACTGGCAGTAAAAAGCTATCTTTAAATTACGAGTAAAATGATTCAATAATATTACTGAAAACCCTTATTTTTTAAATAGACAGCTATTTGTCCGCGGCTCCGCCCGCGTGGGACTCGGTTATATCGCGCCCAAAAGTAGCCTATACTACAGTACAATATAAATTAATATAATTGTTTTCTTTTAGAACTCTATACTACATATAGCTAGTTGAAGTTACTACGAGTAAACAATTCTATAAAATAAACAATCTTATGAAAATGTGTTAAAAAAAATTAAGTACCAAAAATAATTTTACTGAAATCGTAACGAACGCATAGATAAAATGCTAACATAGGGCAAAGCTGAAGAATAATCTTCATATCTTAAATACTACCTTAACAATAAACATTAATATCACGATAATCAAATCAAACCATTTTTTCTATTATTGTGTTCTTGTGTAACAAATTATGTTCAAGTCAGTCTAACGGGTACCGCTTACTGTATTTAAGGCTCATATTATGGTGAAAGTTCATATTAGCTGTAACTGTGTGATGGCCGATATGCCGCGGCATTAAGGATAACAGGCCAGGTAACCCGGCATAACACCCACATTATCTTGCAAGCCACAATCGTAAACTTCCAACGACTGGATTTTTATTGCCTGGAATTGATTGGTATTGGAAAGTATAAAATAAGCAAGTGGTATCTCTGGAATGCGAAGAAGTGAAGAAATCTGTATTTAATCTTACGTCGTCGAAAACCCCGTTAATATGACATTTGATATCACTACATATAAGTATAAAACAAAGTCGCTTTCTCTGTCCCTATATCCCTATGTATGCTTTAATCTTTAAAACTACGCAACGGAATTTGATGCGGTTTTTTTTAATAGATAGAGTCGTTCAAGAGGAAGGTTAGGCCCATGCGAAGCCGGGGTGGGTCGCTTGTAGATAATAAGAAACTCGTGTTCTGAGAAATTAATTAAGAAAAGTTTCATAAAGCGTATGCCCTTTACATTTATCCTTTCTATAGGTATATATTTCGATCTTTCCGTACTGTTTTATATCAAACTTGAAAAAAAAAATCATTCCAATGCTATTTTCAAAATGTTTCGGTAAGAATTATCCTTATAGTAATAGGAAACTAAAAAAAAACCTCGGCGAAGTTATTCTTAAATTATAGTGTGACCAAGGATAATAGGTATATAACGACAGGTACTGTTATCAGCGTATAAATATAATTTTTAAAATAAGACCTCCGAACAAATGTGATATCTAAATCACATAGTATATCCGATAGTAGATGCTCAATATCCCAAAGATATCGTTCACAAAAGATTTAGAAACGTTTCATGGAAAAAACGCAACGTCAGCGTAAAAAGTACAATGGCCGGAGGGCCCACAATACCTCCCTCGGAGTGAACTGATCACTGCGGGCAAAATAACAAATGATTGAGAAAATCCCATCCTTATAACTAGACCATCGTAAACTGTACTCTTTTTATCAACCCCAGAGAAAGTGGTATGAGTTTTCTAGAGTATGTCTGTTTGTGTGCCTGCGAGTCTATTTTTTATAGGTAAATAAACTGTTATTTGTGTTTTCACCCTTGTACTGTAAATGTATTTGTCTACCTGAAACAATATTTGGACATTGTAAATATTTTTTTCTAATTGCTGCAATGGTTACTGATTCACAAAATTAGTGCTCTTTTCATTATATTAGTACTGAAGTACTGATGTGTATGTCGTTTGTTTGTAATTTAATCTGGTTCTAAGATAATTGAACGTTTTATGTTATTGTGACTTTTAAACTCAATGTTCTTTTAATAAGTCATTTGTATATCAATCCAAAGAAGTAGATAATATTAAACATTATTAAAGAGGTACTCTACATTACATTAAACATCATTTCAATAGCTTAACAAAAATTGTACTATACTTCGATGGCATTCCAAAAGTCTTCACAATCTATTTAGAGCTACGTCACAAACCGCCAGGGATCAGAATTAAGCCGCCGCTACACTTTCGCTTTCAAATCGACCAGTGGAACATTCAGAAAATTTAATTTCCGTCGACAGATCGAACAATTTCGCTTCGATGTGGTGATCGCAGGCAGTAATTGGGTCAACCTTGTGGACAATAGGCCGGGAAATGTTATTATTAGTGGATCTCTTGTCCTTCTTTCATTTACCATCACGTTTATCAATCTTCTCGGATGTGACTTTTTGCTATTCTGACAGAAGAGATCTGGGCAGTTTTTTTTCGTTCAATTACTGATAGAAATGTAGAAAGGTGCTAGACAATATATTTAGAAATTGAATTATTTTAAAATGATGGATGCCATAGTGAATAATCTCGAATCTAACGAACCAAGACCGACGCTTTGATTTCAGGTTGGAGCGGTTACTAACTACAAGTATTGTGTTACTAATGTAATGGCTATAATAGACCATTGCACAGAGTCTGAATCCCTCTAATTGATTAGAAAAGCCGATGTTGACTTTAACCTATTTGTAAACTAAATAAACATACCAATCTATCAGATTTCGGTGTGCAGCAAATAACAAATAAGAAAGATTAAGTCGCCAGGGCGCGAAGAAAAGGGAATCTAATCAAGGGTTCAATTTACACAAATCGCTCTGAGCACTCAAACGTGTGAAGTAAGAATGTCTTCGTTAATCCAAGCTATAGATTAAGTTGGCAGGACATAAAGAATGGCAGAAGACCTTTCACCCGCAAATTGGGTGGACACAGAAGGATCACGTCATACCACACGTGTAGGAGGGCCATTATATTTAAATAATTAAATAAAATAGTTTATTATGAATCAAATCATATATTTTCAAAATCATAATTCGGTTATTAGCATAAAGCGAGAGAAATGACATAGCAAATATAATAAGCATTACCTATATATATTTATGTATTATATATACATTTTTAAGTCAATCATCAATCAATTTGATGAATAAAAATAATTATACTTAAATTAATGTAGTAACAGTAATAATAAGTAATTATAACTCAATGACATAAGTATTAAAAAACAACACTCACATTATAAACAGGTAGGTCCTCTCGACTCGACACTCGAACGTTGAATGAATCGCCATCTGTTCGTGCGCGTCTTTTTATAACATTGGGTAGTAGGGGTGGATATTTCTCCTACCATATTGTAAACAGCGCACGGACAAATGTACTGGTCAGTAAAATAATTAGTATTAATGTTTTAACATATTTTTGTATGAATATGAATTGGTTTATAATATTTGCTGTTAATTACTTACATTATAATATACATTTATAATTTATTAAGTTTTAATAAATAATATTTGCTGACATTTCGGCCTTCCTGATATTAGAGTATGACCTCATACTATTTTTATAAAAAATACAATATAATATAAATTATAATTAGGTATACCAACAAAACAAAACCACAAATAATAGTATTTTGCTTGCCCGTAAAATATTAGAATTCCCCTGAAAAGAGTGTATTAAAAATATATAAAACCATAATAATAATGTTTCTATATTACTGATTACACTATATTACAAGAAATAAGCTTAAATTCATAGTCATTAGGATCATATCCTAAAAATTAACAAAAATTAACAAATTAGGATCTTTCCATCCTTTTAAAATAAAAATAGACCCTTCCGTCCTTATTAAAGAAAATTAGGACCCTTCCGTCCTTATGAAACAAAATTAGAACCCTTCCGTCCTTATAAAACAAAGTTAGGACCCTTCCGTCCTTACTACTTCTTAAAACATTAGATAACATGCCCAATACTTAATCGGATTCATTAGACGACTCGTTGTCACTATCGTGTGGTCTATTAAAATTTAACCATGGTTTTAGTTTGTCAACGGCCACTACTGAAGAGTAACGTCTACTGCCCTTCTTAGTAAGTGGTGTATCTTCTATATGATAGCGATCATTACCAATAATTTTAGTTATGCGGTATGGGCCTTGAAACTTGGGAACTAATTTCTTACTTTGCCCTGTGGCTGGAATTTGACGCTCTACTCGTACTAAATCACCGACTTTATATTTGATTGGCTCACATCGTTTTTTATCAAACCTGGCTTTTTCTTTTTCCTGAGTAACCGTAATATGTGAACTAATGTTATCTCTAATTTCATCCAAATTTTGTTCGCCTTTATTATTGGTAATATCCCCTTCTAATTCTGAAATAATTTTGTTTTCGGTATCTCCTATCATCCTTTTGCCAAATAACGCTTCAGCCGGTGTTCGGTTAATTCCTTTATTAAATGTGTTGTTCATACCCCATTGCACATCGGGCAGGTAGTCATCCCATTTGTTTTCAGGTTTGCCTACTGTTTTTGCAGTTAGAGAATCTACGATGGTTTTATTATAGCGTTCTACCTGCCCGTTTGCTCTGGGTGTAGCAACGGCGTTCAATATATGTTTAATGCCTTTTTCAGACATGTAATTTTTAAAACTATCGCTTGTAAAGGATGTTCCTCTATCAGAAATTATTCTACGAGGGACTCCAAAAATTCCGAAAAACTCGCGAAGAATTCTTATACTAGATTGCGTTTTCGTATTGCGTACTGGTTTTAAATAAATGTAACGAGTAAACGCGTCGATAATTACTAAAATGTACATGTTCCCTTTTGCACTACGTACAAAAGGGCCGGTATGGTCTATATGGATTGTGTCAAAGGGTTCGGCTATCTTTGGTATTGGATGCAAAAAACCGGGTTTCTTTCCAGATATTGATTTTGAATACGCACATTCTAAACAAGAATCAACATATTTTTTTATGAAACGGCGCATTTTGGGAAACCAATAATTAGATTTAATTTTCTCCAAAGTTTTTTCATAAGCAAAATGGCCAATGTCATCATGATTCTGCTTTAAAATTTGCCAACGTACTCCCTTTGGCACAACCCACCTATCACCGTCGGTAGTAATACGAAATAACTTATCGCCTTTTAATTTGAAATTAGTTTTTATATCGACTAAGTCAGTTAATTCAGGGTCTTCGAGAATTCTTTTAATTCTCTGTATTTCCTCGTCTACGCTTTGTACAGTTGTTAGCCAATTTGTATCTGACACAATTAAAACATTTAGGCTTTCTAAGTTTGGAACTGGGTTACGACTTAAAGCATCAATATGAGACATCCTAACACCTGGCCTATATTCAATACAGAAATTAAATTCCTGTAATTGCTCCCACCATCTTGCAACGCGAGGGATCATATCTCTCTTTTGAAAAGTAGACTTTAGTGAGCTGCAATCCGTTACTAGTTTAAAATCTATACCAATAAGATAAACTCTAAATTTTTGAAATGCTGAAACTACCGCTAATGTTTCAAGATCATATGACGAATAATTTTGCTCTTGTGGAGTAGTTTGCCTACTGAAGTAAGCAACGGGTTTAAGACTTTGATTTTCATCTCTTTGTAGGAGAATTCCAGCAACTCCTAGCTTGCAAGCGTCTGTATGTACTTCCGTTTCAGCTTTGGGGTTATATAGTGCTAAGACCGGTTTTTGAGCCAATTCTTTTTGCAAAGTTCTAAACGCGGTTTCTTGAGCAGATCCCCAGACCCACACAACATCTTTCTTTAATAAATGAGTAAGTGGTTTTGAAATAATAGAAAATTTAGGAACGAATCGGCGAAAAAAACTGGCCAATCCTAAAAACTGACGGACGTTATGCTGGTTTTGTGGGGTTGGGAATCGCTCAACCGCTTCTATTTTATTCGAGCCTGGACATATCCCTTTTTCGGATACCTCAAATCCTAGGT
Organism: Apomyelois bistriatella; assembly: GCA_947044815.1. NCBI lineage: Eukaryota > Metazoa > Arthropoda > Insecta > Lepidoptera > Pyralidae > Apomyelois > Apomyelois bistriatella. Next base: position 7,103,727 of record OX345705.1, read on the forward strand.
AATCTACTGAACGTTTAAAGAAATAGCATTTAGAGGGGTTGAGTGTAAGACCAGCGTCTTTAAATAATTGTAACACCGATTGCAATCTAGTCATACCCTCGTAAATAGTCTTCGATGGAATTATTACATCGTCTAAGTAAGCCAATGCTTCCCCATGACGTGCAGCTCCTAAAATCTGATTCATCAGCCGTTGAAAAGTCGCAGGTGCATTTGCGAGCCCAAATGGCATTCTATTGAACTCGAAGTGTCCATCAGGGGTTACAAAAGCGGTTTTGTGCTTATCCTCTTCGCGTATGGGTACTTGATAATAGCCAGACGTAAGGTCTAGAGTTGTATAATATTTATTACCGGCTAATATGTCGAGCTGGTCGTCAATGAGAGGCATTGGGTAATTTTCTTTGATAGTCTTTTTGTTGAGTGCTCTATAGTCGATACATAGCCTCAAATCCCCATTCTTTTTTTTCACTAATACTATAGGGCTAGCATAAGGTGATGTAGAAGCGCGTATAATATCATTGTCTAACAGGTCGTTAATTATATCCCTAACCTTTTCCTTTTCTTTGACTGCTAGCCTATAGGGTCTGTAAACAACTGGCTGTGAGTCATGCAGATCTATTTTCATGTCCCCGGCAGTAGTGGATCTTAATTCAGATAAGTTAAATGCAAAACATTGCCTATAATTGTTTAGTAAATTTAAGAGTTGTAGTCTGTCATCATTATGAAGGTCACTGTCAATGTTTAAATCTGATTCAACTATGGGTTTTTTATTACTAACGAAACAATTTGTGACATTTTGAACCTGAGACTGACAAGGTAACTCGTGAGCAATTCTACCGCGAGCGAGTAAAATATCTTTTGACAGAACTAATTTATCTGAAGGTTTACAACTAACAATAACATGTCCCTGGCCATTTTTGACATAGTATAATCCTGAGGAAACAGAGTAACGTACACAATTTTTGTACCGTAAACTCCCCTCGACAAATATTTCGCCCTCAAATTCCGGATTGTTGCTATAAATCTCAACAAAAGTCAGCCCATTTATTACCACCTCGGATTTACAAAAAAGTTTAATTTTTGGGATTGTTTCATCTATCAATTCTAGCCCAGCAATTTCTAGATGTTCACTCGTCTTTTTAAACGATATGTGCGATTGCTCTGTAAAAGTTTGGCCAACAATTAACGGGACGTGCATAACATTATCTGCAACTACAATAAGATCTAGCTTGGCTGAAATATCATCAATGTTGATCTCTACATTACATTTACCTATAGGGTTGACAAATGAATTGCCGAATCCTTGTAAAGTTGGAAGATTATCTTTATCGAGTTGTGCACCAATCTTTAAAAACTCACAATATTTTATAATAGAGGATTCGCTCCCGAAATCAATGTAAGCCATTAAGGATACACCGTTTACGAGTGCCTGTTTAAAATACTTTTGATTTTTATAGGAACTTCCCAAATTATTATTTAATAAAACAGACTCACTAGTAACTACTCGTAATACAGCTTTATCCATGACGGGTAGTTTTGAATAACAGTTATCAGTCTCATGTCCAATTTTGCCACACTTCCCACATTTTCTTATTGGTTGTTTACATTGAGCCATAAGGTGACCATCTACTTTACAGTTTAAGCAACGTGTCTGTCTGGTTATCGTTCGTGTTTGGTTGTCACTGGATTTTATAGGAGGAACTTTATTAAATTTACGCTCATTAGGATTTGGTGGTTTAACATTTCTAACGTTACGGAGATATGATAATAACCTATCCGGATCATCAAATTTAACAGCTTCCGCTCCTAATCTTACGGATCTGTCGTCGATGCCATGCAAAATGCATTCGACGGCTCTAGTACCCACTATACCACATCTATTGATTAAAGCCATTTTGTCATAAAAATATTCTTCTAACCCATCATTATATCGAGCTCGCTTAGCTAGCATATCGGTTAACATTTGACCATAGTTTTCCTCAGATGGAAATGCAGAGCGAAGTTTTTCCTGCCATTCGGCCCAAGAGAAAAGGACAGACGATAAACCTTCGTACCACCTTTGTGCTACGCCTCGTAATTTAGGTAAAGCAAAATGTATAGTTTTCTTCTCTGACCAACTATAAATACTCGCGCATTCGTTAACTTTATGCAACCACATATTCATCGTCTGTTCCTTTCTACCGGGATCAAATTCCGGTATCGTATTTTGCATTGATCCGAGTTTATCCAAAGAATCGGACTGCAAAACTTTAATTATTTGAGCAATGTTATCAATGTTAAAAGACTCACCATTGTTTCGCTCGTCGCGTCGACTGCTCGGGCGCTCGTCGCGTCGACTGCTCGGGCGCTCGTCGCGTCGACTGCTCGGGCGCTCGTCGCGTCGACTGCTCGGGCGCTCGTCGCGTCGACTGCGTAATCGCTCATCTTGCCGGCTGCGTGACCGCTCGTCTCGCCGGCTGCGTGACCGCTCGTCTCGCCGGCTGCGCGACCGCCCGTCCCGCCGGCTGCGTGACCGCCCGTCACGCTGGTTGCGCGACCGCTCGTTCCGCTGGCTGCGAGACCGCGTCGCCCTCATAGGCGACCGCATGGCCCTTGGAGGCGACAGCGTCGCCCTCATAGGCGACCGTATGACCCTTGCAGGCGACAGCGTCACCCTTATAGGCGACCGCGTTGCCCTTGGAGACGCTCGTATGGTCCCCGCAGGGGTCTGCACAGCTCGGATGAGTGCATCTTGACGACTGGGCAGTATTGGGCTTTCAGTCCCGGCGCTCTGCCTGCTCAGTACAGAGTTAGGATCCATTGTATCTGAAACGTGTCAGTCAAAAATAATTAGGCAGCTTGCCTGTTCGTTTCAAATTCTAAAAGGTTAGAAGGCAGCACATGTTTTATGTTTTACTACCAATAAAGGCAAAACAAAAAAAATATCAGCTGTAAATAATAACAGAGAAAGAGAAAAAAAAAAAAAAATATATAATAAAATAAAAAGCATAATTTCATAATAAATCCCACTTCTGAAATGTAGGAGGGCCATTATATTTAAATAATTAAATAAAATAGTTTATTATGAATCAAATCATATATTTTCAAAATCATAATTCGGTTATTAGCATAAAGCGAGAGAAATGACATAGCAAATATAATAAGCATTACCTATATATATTTATGTATTATATATACATTTTTAAGTCAATCATCAATCAATTTGATGAATAAAAATAATTATACTTAAATTAATGTAGTAACAGTAATAATAAGTAATTATAACTCAATGACATAAGTATTAAAAAACAACACTCACATTATAAACAGGTAGGTCCTCTCGACTCGACACTCGAACGTTGAATGAATCGCCATCTGTTCGTGCGCGTCTTTTTATAACATTGGGTAGTAGGGGTGGATATTTCTCCTACCATATTGTAAACAGCGCACGGACAAATGTACTGGTCAGTAAAATAATTAGTATTAATGTTTTAACATATTTTTGTATGAATATGAATTGGTTTATAATATTTGCTGTTAATTACTTACATTATAATATACATTTATAATTTATTAAGTTTTAATAAATAATATTTGCTGACACACGTGTTTATCGTTATATGCTTACAGCACCCTGACAATAAAAAAGTTTTCAGTTCTATGTATTACCACAGCTATCTTCCAGGGACTTCCCTTCAAATGTCAGTTAAAATCATATATTGGAGTTAGGCCTACACGCAACAACGACAAGATTAGCATTCGCTGTACATATTTTCCGTCAGTTTTTGCAAAGACAGTAACTAGCAACAGATGTTTTTATAATGATAGAAATCCACTACCTTACTATCGCCAGCGGCGCTTTGTAGAGATTATATAAAATTGCTGCTGGTGGAGGGCCCTTTTCTCATCATCCAAGTATAACCCAAATCTTTTATTGTATCGATCAATATATTCACTGAATATCTGACATATCAACCGTTCGTTCTTTGCCGCTATTCTGGCCGAATACTATTTGGCCACTGTCTTACTCCAAATATCCTCTATCATCAATCTCAACAAAGTCAACATTTCTGCAATCAAGTACAGCATACCAATTTAGTTTTATTCCTTTGAACTATTTTCGACAAGACAGAGGAACTTAAAGTCACGTCTTGTTTGAGATAGAATGCAATTTATCTTTTACTAAAACACGTTTTATAGTTTTGATTAAAGTACGAATTCTTTGCTGTGATATAATTTCACAGTACCATCCTGTAAGTATCAAGATTTATGTTGATTAATAAAAAAAAATAACTGAAACTTAGACGTAGGGTGCAATTCAAAAACTGATTGCTGAAAATAATATGACATTCAGTACTTATTGTATTAAATTCATATGGTTTTTGCAATTTCTAAGCTTTAATTATTCCAAGTTAAACACTTAGATATGCAAATATATTTAAGATACATCTTTGAATGATGTGCAATATGACCAGTACCCCTAGTATGAGATTTATAATAAGGATAAGGATTTTGTAGGGAATTTCTTAGTTGTTGTTGTTTAAAGTTGCCTAACTATCCGCTAGGGGTGCTGCACAGGTTTGTCATACAAAATCGCTAATGCGATCGCTAGCTTCTGCGTTTATAAAATCTGATACTAGGGGTACTGTATAAAACGAGATAACAGTATGTGAAAAACTCAAAAAAAAAAAATTGAGTTGCCTCTGGTCACTATTGAAATTGATTTATGACGCGCTAATCTCTAGATCTATCAGTTGCATTTGTTTTTTTTTCTCTCTTTTAAAGCGCAAACAAAACCGCATTTACAAATATATCATATTTAGATCGAAAATTAAATTCCGAGTCTATGAATATTTTGAAAGTGTTCTTTATGTGCACAAAGAAGTTATCCTTCTCTACTTTCAATATCCTGACCTATGGCAAAGAATATTTCAAGTCAATAGTAGATGAACGCTTGCCCACAATATTGGTCGTTTAAGCTAGTTGAAAATAAAAGTTTTGTCTGGCCTTTGTATAAATCTAAAAAATATTTTTTAAATAAATTTCGGCATAATTTCGTCTATATATAAATCAAATAGAGAAATTAAAAAAATCGGGTATTTTCAAATTCATGACTGAAATAGAAAAAATACTTTAGTTTTAAATTACGAATTTATAGTGTAGATAAAAGAAAACTGAAAGAATAATGAGTTGATTGATCAGATATTTATTAATTGTAGGTTGCTCTTGCCGGTTTTCTTGCTTCCATCCTTCCAGCTTTTTATTCTTTACTTTCCTTGGTCGTAAGGTATACAGATAGTACCTACCTTATCTGTTTTACTTATATCAATATATATTTACTTATTATTTGCGTTTAAAATAAATAATTAAATATAACTTGCATTCGTATTCCTAAAGGACCGTTCGTCCCTTAAATGATTCCCTAATGGTTTTATTCCATCTCTTAAAATAAAATATTTATTTTGTCCTTATCAACCTATAATTAGATAAATCAAATTTTACTTTTTTAAGATTTTATTTCATTCTGCCATTGTAAATCTAGACACGCGGCAGCGTGTCAAGCCAAGTTCAAGCAAAGGAACTGGCTAGCCAGCGCCGAGTGTAATATTACACGAACCACTTGGTGCCACTTTTGACCCTTCTATAACTCGAAACCTCTTTAATGTAAACACATAAAACTACGTGTGTTTAATAAGATCCATCAGGACATGTAGAAGCCCAAATTTCATGAAGCTAGCTCAAACGGTTATAAAGATATGAAGGTCAAAAAGTTTTAAATTTTAGCACTGACTGACTGACTTATAGTACCTAAACCTAACCTACTTCCAGATGACCTAGAAGGATGAAATTTGGAATCCAGCTCGGAAATTGTGTGTAAGCGTAGGAAAAAATCAAAAAATAAAAATAAGTCAAAAAATAAGTGGTGTCCCCATACAAAAAACTTGTAATACCTACGCGCTAAACAACCGGCCAACAACGGTGTGTCGTCAGCGGCGCGCGGCAGCACACCAGCCAATCAGCGTCACGCTCTGACTTATGGTACAAAATTATAAGCGGTAGCGATTTACTTAAAATTTAGCGGGTCGGTTGGTTTATACCTGCATAGTAGTTATCTTATAGTCCACGGCTCACTAAATTAACAAAGATCAGTGCCCAAGGTTCGTTTCTCTGATTTCTTTTGAAAATTAGAAATAATATTTTAAGGTATAAATTTGTTAGTTCGAACTCTTTGTACCCTAAAAGAAACTCCAATGTGTATGTATACCAAGGTCAAGGCAATAGCGAAGTCTTATTGGTACCGATATATGTATGTATTGACTAGTCTGAGAATGCTGCTTGAACTCGCTCGCGCCTTGCACTTGTGCGCGGCTCACAGCGCTATACGACTTAAAATGCGAACGAACCAAAGTATGCTCTTAGCGGCGCTCATTCGCGCCAGCGTCCTCGTTATGCCCGGTTGTTTAGCGGAAACCCACCTATTAGATTGCGTTTAATGCTGCGTCGTTCGACTAAATTTATTTGAGTTATAGCTGGAATAGTCCAGATATAAATTATTCCTTTTTAGTATTGTACTTTAACGGCATTTGTGAGTTATTTAATATTACGTAAATCGTTTCTTTCAAAACCTCATTTGTTTGTAGCTCTTTTAGGTTAATTTGTCATTTGTTTATTAGGTAGGACCGTAGGAGTAAGATTCACGTGTAATTGAAATAGGAAGACACAGGAATATTAAACTAGTATAGAATAGTATTCCTTTCTTAAAAAAAAAACACTTTAAAACTAGTAGTAAGTTTTCTTGACAGTTAAATTTATTTTTTCTTTTTAAATATAAACACAACAAGGTGTGTTTTTTAAATTAAATATACCTAAAAAGTGTGTTAACAAAAAACAATTGTTTTTCATCTAATTATTCTATAAGCAATAAGTAGGTACCTACTATGTCAAATTACGCTAAGGCATTACAAAAAGTAATGATATCCCACCAAAAACATAAATGTAAAAAACGAGAGCCAAGTTCAATACAAAAATTATGCTTGGCGGTGAGCTTCGCCGCAAAAAGAATGGCGATCTAAATGAGTGCCAAGTTCTATGCAAAATCGAAATATGTTTTTATAGGAACAAAATAACATTATGAACAAGTATTAAACTCTATTTCTTTGCTTTATTAGATACCTATAACAATTGCTGTTATTTAAAAATTTGAGATCTTGAAGTAGGTCAGATTTGACTTGGCCAGTTTTCATTACATAAGTCATTTTATAAAGTTATTCAACATTTCAATTGTGTTAAAAACTGGCCAAGTCAAATCTAACCTACTTCAAGATCTCACATTTTTAAATAACAGCAATTGTTATAGGTATCTAATAAAGCAAAGAAGTAGAGTTTAATACTTGTTCATAATGTTATTTTGTTCCTATAAAAACATATTTCGATTTTGCATAGAACTTGGCACTCATTTAGATCGCCATTCTTTTTGCGGCGAAGCTCACCGCCAAGCATAATTTTTGTATTGAACTTGGCTCTCGTAAAAAACGAGAGCCAAGTTCAATACATTTATGTTTTTGGTGGGATTTATATAAACAGAGCAGTAATTTCAAATGGACATTCGAAAAGCTTTTAGTTTTTAGTAAAATCTTCTGTGATCAGTCATTTTAAAAATGTTATTTTATTTTTTCTCGTAAGTATATGCTTTAAATAATTTATTCCATATTATTATTTTTAGATGATGGAAAATCTAATGTAACGACAATCCAATTTAATCAAAGTGATAACATACTAAAAACTGGTAATTAGTAAAAAAAGCCATTAAGTCAGCCATTTACATTTTTTTTTATTTGTATAATAAGCTTACTCAAATTTAATAATGTCTTTCGTAAATAAAATATGTTTCATGTGATTTCTTATTTGTCCCTCTTGGTCGACAAAATTGGTTCAATATCAAATGCTCATTCTATTAACTTAAAAACTCCCTTTTCAAATTTTATTTTATACAAACATAAAAGTAACGAGTTTCTCAGTTTCCCACCAATAACCCTTACAATGTGAAAAGTTAGGCATACAATACAGTTATTGTGGATTGGGCAAACATTGGTTGGTAGACTGGCGCGCCGCGGTTGATGTCCCCTACTCTGCGGATACATACATACGGAGAAATATTTGGTACGTAGCCGCCGCATTGTCTTCAGATAAAGTTAATTTCCCCATTCTTTTAGAACTTGAACGACTGGGAACTTTTGTATCGAATCAGTCTTGCGAGTCAGAGAGTTATGTGTATCTTTTTGTGTATGACTTTGCTTGTTCTTGGCACTATTTCTCCATTATATGTTTATAAAAAGTACTTTGATATAAATAGCTAAATTTTGGTCGTATATTTCAGATAGTCATTTTTTTCCCGGTTAATCCCAAGAATAAAATAGAAGAATATCCCTTAATCACGGTGTAGTAACTGAGCCTAAATAATATAACTGGCCGTTTGTTTTTTGTTTACTACTTCTCGTTGTAGTTTATTTTAGTTATATGGTCTCGTATTTCTTCACTTTCCATCAAACGTTTTGTCAATTATCATCTGATGGCGGTTCCGTTCTTTGTATTTTTGGTATGATGCGATATTTTTCGAATATACATTATCGGATAAGGAAAAGATGAAGCATGGAGGTAGGTATATGAGATAGATTATCTTTGTACAATCTGTTTACGCTGAAAAAAATTACGCTAATTTATATAGAACTAGCTGTGCCCGCGGCTTCGCCCTGCGTGGGACTCGGTTATATCGCGCCCAAAAGTAGCCTATGTTTGACCTTAGGTCGTTAACTACATCCCTACCAAATTTAATCACAATCGGTCCAGCAGTTTAGCCGTGAAGAGGTGACAGACAGACAGACAGACAGACTTTCGCATTTATAATATTAGTATGGATTATTCTCTTAAGAAATGCTTAAAAAATTCAGGATCAGTTTCTACAGCCGATATCTTTTGGCAAATTGATGGTAGATACAAAAGCGTTCCCTCACGAAACCTTTTGCCGGCGTCCCGTCCTGTCAAGTCCTGAAACACAATGCCCGGTCCCTACCTACAAGGCCCCTTCAATTGTTCGACTACCGACGTATTTGAGGCCAGTAACAAATGGTAGCGATCACCGATATCGTTCAGTGAGAAGTAAAGAAATAAAAAGAGTTTAGGCAAAGTTTAATTTCCGCCGGTTGCCGACTGCACGAATTGGGAAAAATATTTTCGAATAAAGAGGAACTTTTTAATCGAGTCTCAAGAAATGAAGACTTATCGATTGCGTATTGAAATGCGGACATTTTTGCGGTATCTCGATTCGAATCAGCATCTGCCTTTTTGTATGTTTATGGGAGAATGGAGCCGGAGCGATTTCTTCAGACAAAGGCGTGTAAATATGGGTGTGTGGGGTGAGGGAATGTCGGGAGGTCACGTCCGGCTACGACTGGTTCACGCCTCGATGCCTCCGCCGCTGACGTCGGCATCCTTCCCTCTACGAAGAATATTCAGACGCGCTAATCCTGTTTGCTCATTCTTTGGCAAACTTACCATTTATGGTCTCGTGCGTCTAGCTTTTCGGCAAACTTTTTCGTGCTAAAGCGCTTATGTTTGATTTATTATACAACAACCATAAAATAACGGATATAACGTTTGCAGTGTCAAGAGTTTTTTGTGGATGAAGAACAAAATGTTTTTAACGAAAATGAATGTGAGGTAATCACGTAAAGCGTGGTGGAATGTGATCATCATAATCGATTTATTAGATTCAGTTTATTATCGCTGCCGTCCATTCCATTCCCAAACTATTTCCATTCTAGGTATTGGTTCACTATTAGGTTAGATTTATAACAGGACTCGAATGTCAGTTGATATTCTGGTTGACGTTTGAGCAAACCGAAGTAGAAAGCCTTTATTTTTTAATAAAAGAAAACAGTATTTCAGTACACGAAGTACATGTACAGCAGCTGTTAAAAGTTCAAACTTTATCCCATCTAGGTCATTATTGCAAAACGGGGAGAGATAAAATTTGAATAAACTAGAAATAATGTTGTAAATGTAGTAACTTTGTAGTTTTGAACATCCTACAGCAATCTTGAAATAGATGGAATGCAGACTTAAGGCCTGGAGCAGTATAGCCGAAGATGATAGGATAATAATAATTATATACGCTAAGATAAAAGAGAGGGTAATCTTTCCAATGGGAGCTCAATACATCTACCTCATTTTTATCATAATTTCAGTGATTCATTTCAATTCATGTTTAGCTTCGAAGGCAAGGGTTCTGGCCATGCAGGATTAAATTCTATCGATTTCAGTTTTTTTTTCTCCCTGAGGTACTTCGATTCAGCATTAGTTTTTTAACTGTCAGCCTACTTGGTGTTCTCATAGTTATTGGGAATGCTATTGTTTATAAAAACCGCCACGATTCGCAGAGAGAAATTTAAATCTCGATTTATCCCATAGTCACCTGTAATGACTGACATCAACTGTAAACAAAAAATAATAGTCTATTCTCAACCACACGTGGTTTCCGACTTTTCTGCTTATTCTTAAACGGAACTACTGTACGAAAATCTCTATAGGTTGCCTTTCGGAGAACTTTGTCCTCTCCTTGGGCACCGCGTTTTACCAATTTCTGTAGGCAAAACGCAGCGGTTCCCTTTTTTTTGTGTTCTGGTTTGAAGGCAAGAATGCGGCACTATTTTGAGCCGTATTTTTACCGCTAACATTTTCACATGAAATAATCTATCCTGCTGTAAAATTAGCCATGACTATTAAATGTACTAAAAAATAATTCTCAAATACGGATAAACAAACAAACCACCATATTAATTTTATAAATGCGAAAGTCTGTCTCTCTGTTAGCTTTTACGGCTCAATGTCTGGACCGATTTTGATGAAATTTGGTATGAATATAGCTAAGTACAAACGTAGGTTACTTTTGGGCGGGATACAACCGAGCCACACACGGGCGAAACCGCGGGCAAATGCTATTGTATATGTCATATTTTTTACAACAAATTACATAAGTCGTAGAATTAAATGGTTGAAATAAAATTTAAATAAACGCGGATCGTATAATTCATTATTATTATTAGGATAGGAGGTCGTATCGCCCCCGGATATAGAGGTTATTGTTTGAATACTGATTAGAACCGCCATTGTTTTTTGTCTTAGTCACGATATCTCTTCTTAGAGAGGTTTGGTTCATAGATTTATGAACGCCCTGTAGGATGTGAATAAAACACTGCTCTTAACAAAATATTTCAAATTTGATTGTCTGTAAAGTCACTTAGTATGCAAAATAATAAAGCTGTGAGATCTTGAAATTTCGTCTTGGTTAATTAATCCTATTTTTATAATCTCCAGTTTGGGGTATAGTTTTGCATGTTAACTTGAATGCCTTAGTATCAATGGTAATCGGTGCCCGCGTAATTTTATGGGTTCCCTTGTTTCATCATCAGATAGCTGAGGGACTACTGGCACAGATATGATAGTGACTATAATTGTTTGTATTCTCGCATATCACGGCTAACATAACTGTAACTACCTCATAATTTGTTTCTATGTCGCTAGCTTTGACAGTCAATCTACATGCGAGTTCCAATTCGATACATAATTTATGTAAACAATGCAACATGTACCTACTTCATTTATATGGATGATATCTTCATACATTCCAAAACTTCTTGTACATATGTTTGTGTAATTTCTTGAAGATGTCATCTTGAATTTTGATAGCCTATAATAGGACGATATTTTATCGATACTCAAAGTATTACATTGAGTACTCTCGAATTTAGTAAAATATCAAATTTACTCTTAATTACATCTTTATGTACATATAAGTACGTTTTATATTTGTTTGCTATGTTCAAATATGAATTTCATTACACAGCATAACATACTAAACTCGTGTCAGCTTAGACCTTTTTATTACACCTTTAATATTAGCCAGAAATTCCTCAACAGACGCACGTGCCGTGACAGCCATTTTGTTCGTCGCAGGTGAACCATTTTGCTAAAGTCAGCCCATTGTTGAAATTCAAAGGGGATTTTCTATACTTCATAAATCTCCAGGATCGGCATCCAACATTGCATAGTTATTCGATGAAACGGTCTTCCTTGGATTTATTACTTCAGTGATTTTTCCAATTGCTACGATGCGATGCTACTTCAAATTATAAGACCTCTAACAAAGGGTCACGTTTCAGTTACAGGATGAACCCTGTTAAGTTCGGATTTAGTGAGAAATATATAGATCATATTGTGACAAACAAGTGGCGGTAAAGTGCGTTAATAGCATAATTCACGTCAACGGTATGGATCCTGACTAAATAGGTATTAATAATTAAATTACTTGCATTATAAATTTAATAGCATGGAAAATTCAAAGCCAGAAAATGAAAGAAATTATGAAAGCGCCATAAATGCCGATAATCTCAAGTACAGACAGCAGAAAAGCGAAGCGTTATAATTACAAGAGTCCCCTCCCCCTATACCCCACGTCTACCCGGTTTTTACAACCGACGCGTGACTTTTAGCTCGGAAAGGAGTGTCCGGATTTGCATGCACCATCTAAAAGTACTTTTGAATAAAGATGCAACATCCGTGCCATTGCAGTTAACTTTATTTATATTATTATTTATGTGCTAGAAATAATACTGTATCAGTATGTAACAGTATAAGTTGGAATTACAAAAGTTATCTTATTTTCTTAGTTCTGGTTCGAATATTTATTGCTTGTTCATTTTGTGTTATGAAATTTTTGAAATTCAAATGCAGAATATGTATCTACATATTCTGCATTTGAATTTCAAAAATTTTATTATATCCTAGATAGGATATACGTTAACAAAATTAAATGAGTTAAATAATTTTCACAACAGCTCAGCCAAACGTAGCATGAGGAACTTGAAAACATGCACTGACTAGTATGGCCTAAAACTAATATTTGAATCTGTAACCATACATTACGCAATATTCGTTGACATAATATGGACAGTATTAGGTCTAATGTTCAGTGACGGACACATAAAGGGTTGAGAATCCTGACATAAACTATAAGTATTTAGGTACTTATATTACTGTGCGTTTTTTGAGTTAGATATTTTTCTTTATCAACCAAACCAACGAAAATAATAAATCTGCTAATCAGAATTTTTTACATATATCTCTTTATTTTTATTTCTGTTTTACTGTATGTTATTCCTCATTGAGATAAAAATTTATTTGCTTCAATTCGTAACAACGAACCAGATATACCTATCTATACTTTTATTTTTCCTACTCAGCAGCCTACGAGAAAGTTTCGATTAAAAATAAGAATTGATATCGCTAACGATAAAATTCTCCGCGATACGAACGTCTCTTGCTATCGGCAACTTGACAGTGACTGATCGCCGCTCCGGCCCAGACCCCCACTTAACTCCCTCCCTCCACTTCTGAGTCGCGATATTCACTTTGAAAAGAATTTCAGGTTTTTGAAAAACGTTGTGTTTTCGTGATATAAAAGTGATATTGTTTGATGTTGAAAATTTGACATTGTGGTTATGATATCTGTGGCTAAATTCCGTAATTTTTGAGTTAATAGTTGTAGAGCGGATTCTTAAGGATAAAAGGTCGCTATAAAGTTATATGGGCAGAAAAATGAGCTGGTTTATATTAAGATTACATCTCTGCTAAAATACAAATGAGAAAAAGTTTTTTTCAGTTTTGATACTTAGGACATTGCAGGCTTAAATCACCCGATTGTCTGATAAGAAAGACGATTATTTGCTTCGGAATGCACGTCGAGAGGCATTTTTGCAGAACTCTCACACCAGGGACTACCAGGTCGGCTGGCCTTGTAACACACATGATATGAACGAGTGAAAAAAAGAGGTCTGTATACCAATTTTGCAGTTGTGTGTACCACAATCCTTTACTATTGTTATTGGTCAGCGACACAAGGGTCACAGCCGATGCTATCTTCGTCTCGTTATGGTGGTTTAACCAACTGTTACCATATTTAGACCATCGTCCTGGTCTGATATCATACTGGTTTTACCGTTGTTATTGTCCAATTAAGGGTACGCACAGTTCTGCATCGTACGTGTCCGATCAGATTGTTTGATTCAATATCATTGGTGTAAAAAGTCGAATCTATTCCTTTTTAATCCTTTCTCATAATAATAAAGTTTATCTTGTTCTTTGAAGTAAAAAAACCATTGAACTCGCGACCATGTAAACTAACCGATACCTCACAAATACACACTTATTTTTTTCACTTCAGTCTCCAATCGAGTGCCACAGTTTTTTTTGTTTGAACGCCTTTTGCTTGTAAATTTAAAAATATTTAATCTACCTTTATTCATTTTATGACAACGAACTAACATTATATTTTACTTTTTCATTATTTACTTTCGCAGACAGTATAAGAGATAACAATAAAAGTTAAGTAATTGTTATGTACATCGAGAGGCGTTACTGCCAGCGAAAGTGTTCATTGTATTTTGAGTGTCAAAACTAATATAAAATATTATTTTTTTCTTTTATTTAATTTTTCATTCCCAAGCTCTTAAGCGCTTTGATATATTTTTTTTAGTATTTCCAGTCGACTGTACGTTCGTCTGAAGTTTACATAGTTGGTTTGTTTGCCACGAATTACTTAATTGTTTCAAAGTCCACACTTGGGCTTCACGTCATATCCATGTTCGTAACAAGTCAACAAACTAAGTGTGTTTTGGTCTCGTCTTGTGAACTATCGCTGTAGTCTGTAACTGTAAATGATTACAGTACTACATCGTAGTAGTAGTAGTTAGAACTTGGCAATAATGTATACATAACGTAACAAATTATTACAGTGTGTATTTGACCGAATGCGAATGGGACCATTTTTGAATTCGTGACCGAATGCGAATGGGACGGTATGCGTCAAACCCTTATTGATAACTAGCTTTAGCCTGCGGTTTCGCCCGCATGAACTTTCTTCGGGAACAGTGCTATTTCCCGTGATGAAAGGTCCTTTACAATACTTCTAACTACGTGTGTGCAAAATTTCTGAGATATTGCTTTAGTAGATCTTGAGATATAAGTGTTTTAACTAACACGACTTTCTTTTATATATTTAGTTGCTGAGTATGTGGAAGAGTGGTTAGTTAATAGCAACGACTTATTTTTAAGCCTTTAAAATATTAGAAACATTTATTGTAAAAGTTTTTTTTTTTATTTAATTTTTTTCTTTGTGGACAACAAATTTATAATGTACTTATTATATTAGACAAATATGACTAGTCTAGACAAAGTAGATCAGTGAAGTGAGTATATTTTTTCGTTAGATTCCGTTATTAAGTGAACTCATTTATTAAAAAAATATGTGAAGTAATAATAATTATTCTATCTTTTGTTTCAGGTAAAACATAGAGTACTGCCTCTTTTCACGGAACATCATTTAAATGAAAATGGAGTAGTAAGTCTAAAATTTTTATTGCCTTTACAATAAAAATTTAAAATTTTATACACTATACAATATTTTTTAAATTTTTATTGTAAAGGCGATTGCATTTTATACGTGTCAGTGGTCTCATAAACAAAATTGTTCGGTTAAGTATAACTGAACACAAATCTCAACATACATACATATAATCACGTCTTTATCCCATACGGGGCAGACAGAGCCTAGAGCCTTTTAACCTTAGTAGTTGAAACAGAAAACAATTGTGATGGGTTGCTAGCCACTCATTCACTTAATTCATTTTCATTGGGTCTGAATATTGTAGCAATTTCTTTTTTGAATATTCAAAAAAAAATCCGCTTCTTTTCCAGTATTCTGTTTTTTGCAAAAACTTCTAGATCTATTTGTGTACAAGCCAACATACCTATACATTTCAACCACAATACCGCACGCTCTGGCAGCTAAGACGTCCTCTAGTGGGCTTACTCTGGGACTTAAGGCTTACCGTCTTGCATAATGTCAATAGTGAGGCCGTCTACCCCCCTCTCGTTCCCCCCACGGGACAGAAACGAGATACGGCCTAATTTGGAGCTAATGTTCCCAACTTATTCGTAATTATGAAGTTAGAATTACATTAGGAAGTTTGCGTTAATTTGTTTACAGATTATGCAAGGTGTGAGTGGTTGAAAATTTGATATGACGGTTCAGTCGCGCGGATGTCATATCATAAGCATTGAAATCATAGATAAAAACAAATTCTATGATTGAAATATACCAAATATGAATGAATTATTTAATTCTATAGAACCAACAGTTGTCAGCGTATTAGCTCACGCTCGTTATAGTTTATTCAAAAGCCGCTTTTAAGATTTAGTTTTGTGGGTTCGACAAAAACTGAACTATTTTGAAACTTTTATCTTTCTCTCGGAAATACAGGTATCAATTGTTCTAATTAATATATGATTTATTGTTTATAGTGAATTAAAATATAAATATACATCCATGATGTAATTGGAGCGACAGGTATCGATCGACACCCATTAACATATCAGCAAGTCAGGGAGCTAAGTGTAAAACAATGTCACTGCGATTACATCAGCACAATACTTCCAGTTGACTGAGACGCCAGGAAATACAAGTGTAACGTTGCAATTATAACATGGAAATAATTAGTAATGCTCTTGATATTAAGAGTTATATTGTTACTAATAAAATGATTTTCTCTTTATGTGTTAGGTACTCAATGAATAAATAAGAATCCTAAGTAATATTATAAATGCGAAAGTGAGTTTGTATATTTGTTTGTTACCTCTTCACGCCCTATCTACTGAACCAATAAATAAATAAATATATAGGTATACAAATCACACAGATTGAGCTAGCCCCAAAGTGAGTTCGAGACTTGTGTTGTAGGATTTAGTATCCTATAACATATATATCAATGATACTATATTTTATAACAATAACAAATACATATATAGATAAACATCCAAGACCAATATTCCTGGAAATATGCATACACATAGCTAAGAGTATTGAGAAGGACATACTTTTATCTCGGGAAAAAGCACTGTTCCCTAGGGAAATTCATGCGGGCGAAGCCGCGGGCGAAAGCTAGCATAGTAAATAGTGGGTCTTAGTATGCCTGGGTTGACGTTGTAGTGAAGGATATGTGTGTTAAAACAGAGATTAATCCAATTGATCAAAACATGATTTACAATGTCTTTATCTTCTGTATATAGAACCACAAAATAAATAATAGTACTAACGATAGAACATTTTTTTTATTCTATGTGGAAAGCTATAAAATAGTTTGTTTATCATAAAAATTGTTATTGTAAAATTGACAGCCGGAATTGTTTTAATTTCACTTTACTTATAATTAAACGAAAATGTGTTTAAGGCACTTCATAACTTTTAATTATTAATTCAAATAAAAATAATGCTTGGTTTAACTGTTGGGATTAATAGTAGGCCTGTCCTAGTGCCGACGGGTAGACTTAACACGTCTGTTCAGGCATGCCTAGTCGGATGTTTTTCTTCGCTGCATATCTACAGAACACACTAGAATACTGGAATACCAATATTGATGTGTTATGTTTGAAGTTCTCAAAGTATGGATACATTCCTGTATTAACTGCAAATAAAGTTAACAGTAGCTTGGTTGGTACATACGGGGTAGACTGAGCTTAAGGTCATAAGACCTTAGACATTTAGCATGATGGTAGTTGAAACAGGAAATCAATAGTGATGAGTTGCTAGCCGCATCACCTATGTCATGATTCCTCCATTCGCCGATTCCCTCAGTCGACTTTTACGCGGGAAGTGAAGCAGCTGGTACATTCTATGTTTTTCTTTTTCTCCCAGACCAGCGTTGAAGGAATTATTATTTATAATTATAACAAAATTAAAATTAATTCAATATATTGCTTTTGTTAAAGAATGATATAGGTTATTAATGTTTCAAACTGCAACTTAGTATTGAGCTTAATTCATTTAGGAAGCATTAGCATGTCAAAAGCCGTAATGAATTAAACGTTATTCGTAACTGCTGTTAGTTTTAACGGAATAGCGAATAACGTTAATAAAAACATTATAAAACAACATTAAAACTGCAGTCGTGGCGGTAACGCGTTATCGTTGTAGGTGGATAGACGGTTCATTATGACAGGAGCAACTTTTTGACTTATAACCAAACAGTATGACTATAATGATAAACCTGTTTATTTATTTCAACTTTTTTGCTAAAAGTATTCATTCTTTAGTGATCATTATCTAATAGTCAACCTTTGGATCAAGCAGAGATCGTAATGATCCTATTCGTCCGGTTTCCCTGTAAAAATTGTAAGGTTAGTCGCTCCAATATAATCACCAACCAGTACCACAAAATCTAGCACAATTACTACGCATAGGGTCTGAAGCGTAACCTGTACAGCTAGGAAACACGCTCGAATAATGATGATAACATAAAATGTACGATATGTTATTTTTAATTCTAAACAAAAATTGTGTGTTAAATCTATCATAGTACCTAACAAAATCCATTGAAATACAGCAATTAACAAAGTGTTAAATTTCGTCAAACGCTAAAAAGGCATTGACCGGGCGCACGTCACACCCAGAACACGCCTCCCGATCGTGTATTCCACGTATATAGTAAAGTTGCATATTTTCCTGCTATTCCAAAATTATGGCTACGTTTTGAAAGTTCGTGTAACCTAGTTACTAAATACATAGGTTCATTAAATTGAGATGGAAATACGTTGTTGTTTATTTAATATTACATTTACTTTATGTGTATAGGCAATAGGTTTATTTTACAAAATTAAAATTTTGCATAACTAAAAGTAGTACAGTAAGTAATATCAAAGAAAGATAATTCAAAAAATCTTACAAATAGATTCTTTTAGAGGCTAATCAATATAAAAAAGAAAAAATATGTTCATAATCGACGAAGTTATCCCCGAACACACATCACTACATAGTATAAAACAAAGTCGCTTTCTCTGTATCCCTATGTATGCTTAAATCTTTAAAACTGCGTATATAGATAGAGTGATTCAAGAGGAAGGTTTTTACGCCCATGCTAATCTAGGGCGGGTCGCTAGTAAAAAATAAAGTCGAATAGTCCTACCTTCTCATTTTCAAAGTCGGTCAAAAAACACAACAAAGTTTATTTCACATAGAGAGAACATTAAAGTCAGCTTAGCGCGGAAAAGAAAACCATTACGACAATAAAGAGCTACTTACATTTATAAAATTAGAATTCAACCGCAGTCCTTGACAAAGAACTGTCCCAAATGAGTTAAAAGAAAACTTGCCTGCAATTTTGTTAAGAACTAATAACTCTTGTCGCGCTGGATAGCAGTAAAATAAGCCAAATTGGGCCATCCCTTCATCAGGCCTACTTTTATGGTGCTTTATATCTTCCAGGCTTGCCACTTCTATGTCGCTGATAACATCGATTCATTATCATCTGATATTTTCTTTTATTACTTCCCTTTGTTCGCAAACAACATTGAGTTTTATTGATTTTAGGGACCACTTTGTGTGTTATCTTGAAATACGTTCCCTTTATTCGGTTTAGGTTGATTATTTGTTGAAATTCGAAATATATAGTTATAAAAGACGAATTTTGTAAATCCTAACTAATATTATAAATGCGAAAGTGAATTTGTTTGTTTGTTTCTTACGCTTTTACGCCCTATCTACTGCACTAATCTTTCTGAAATTTTGCACATATATTAATAAAAGTATTGAGAAGAACATATTATGGTACTTTTCATCCGGGGGAAAAGCACTGTTTCCGTGGGAAGCCGCAGGCGAAAGCTAGCAAGTATATAATAATCAATATATTTTACTAGTATAATACGGAATTATTACACTTAAAACCGATTTAATTGAATAATTTTTATTACAATTTGTAGCACAAACCCATTTGAGATTGCATCATGGCCAGTCTCAGTA
Organism: Apomyelois bistriatella; assembly: GCA_947044815.1. Taxonomy (NCBI): domain Eukaryota; kingdom Metazoa; phylum Arthropoda; class Insecta; order Lepidoptera; family Pyralidae; genus Apomyelois; species Apomyelois bistriatella. The sequence continues at coordinate 7,123,609 of OX345705.1, forward strand.
TTAAAAATTAAGTGTCTGTACTTCCTGCTATTTCAAAAATTATTTAATTAAATTGGTTTTAATTGCCAATGGTTATGATTTCTTTCGAAAATGTAAGAACGTTCATCCTCGGATGAGATGTTCTACGGATTAATTGTCATTTAAGTCTTCTAAAATTTTCAATCACAACACATTTTCTGCTTGGTCCAATGGTTGACTGTGACTGGTAGAGAATGCCATATGTGCGATTAAGTCCACCATTTGTACACTCTATTTTTAATTTGTACAATAAAGTCTTAAATAAATAAATAAAATTCATAATAAAGGAGAACTATGATACAAATTATACGTATACATTTTCAGTAATAGCATTGATGAGTTGGCAAATTCAACTCCCTATTCAATACACTTAGGGGATGACAAATTCTGACGGCATGTTTTGAGGTTCAAATGCCTTTGCGGACGATGAATCCTTGTCAGATAAGAATATTTTTTTTCCGTCTCATCTCTGGTAATTATAAAATTATGTTTGTTACACGCTAGTATAATATATATCTTACTAGCGACTCGCCCCGGCTTCACATGGGCATAAAAACCTTGATTTTGAATAACTCTATCTATTAAAAAAACCGCACCAAAATCCGTTGCGTAGTTTTAAAGATTTAAGCATACATAGGGATATAGGAACAGAGAAAGCGACTTTGTTTTATACTATGTAGTGATAGTGATACGTAAGTTAATTCCAAGAATTACTGATTACATTCAATCTTGTTACATTTATTTTAGATGAGATCATTACTAATTTCAGATTTTTATTTATTATTCCATATAAATAAAGATATATATTTAAATTTAAATCATTTTGCGTATCCATACAGCTTAAGTATTTTCTTTTAATATTACGTTTTGAGCCGGATGACGTCACATTTTTTTTATACATACTGGATTAACTGTATTTTATTTATAAAGATTACTCACACTACATTGGAAAACCTAATATCTAGTAACAAATAGAAAATATTTCCTATCTCTATTAGATGGCTATGTAACTAAGAAAGTAGAATGTTCCTAGGCATCAATTTTGACGAGGCGACCGTGCTTTCAATTACATATATATATCGGTAACTTATATAAGTTACCATAGACTAATATTGAGTACTCTAGTCATATGACTAGAGTACTCAATATTAAGTCTATAGAGTTGTACCGCAGTGATCCGGTGGTTATCGTTAGGTAAACCATATTAATACGTGCGGATAATATAGAGGATAGGGTTAGGTGCTTAACCGCAAACCGCTGTACTGCGTATAATGCTCTAGGTCTAGAATTTTAGATGTATCAACATTGTTCGATTCTTCTCTCACTAATTGAAGAACATTGTTCTTGTAAATCGAGTTATTTCCTGTATTTAGCCATCCGTCTAACATTTTTAAAAGTGCGTGTGGAATCGCATGAAACCGCTATAATACTTATATAAAAAGTTGAATACAAATTGAACGGAATAGTTTGTAAAATTTTATGCGTCATGAAGCAAACTACTGTTTTCAGAAGTTCGGCAAAAAGCTAGTCTGTGAAGTTGACAAAAGCATTATCGACACTGGCGCGAAAGGACGAAATGTCTACGTTTTCATCCTACCCCCCTCCTCCATTTCTGTCGTTTGCTTGCCATGACGTAATCTTTAAAGACGATAACTAATCTTCTTAATTGATCTTTTTCCTTGATGAGTTAAACAAATGAGACGAGTGGGCAGGCTATGCGATAATGGGCATAAATTTATGCGGCTTAGGGTAGCTTTTCGGGTATTAATATTAATAACGGTGTTTTGTCATAGAGTTTGTTTGCGGTAGCTCTGTGGGCTTCACTACCTTTTATATATATATATTTGTTTGGAGCCGTAATTAGGTTGTTGCGGCAGGGATGTGCAGGTTATTTTGAAAATCGCCCGTAATTAAGTGGATTTTCATGTTTTGGTATAATGTTGAGCTTTTAACCGCTAACTACTAATTCATTTGACACTAAAATTCATAATTATAATAAACTATACGATTTTAATGTGACGAAATACATACTTACAAAACAATATGTCTATAAAAAATCCGTTGAAAAGACAAAGAAATTTATAATAGTCTACATGCAATGAAAGTATACATTTTAACATGAAAAATAAGTAATTTAAGTGATAAAAAACACTTTTGTGCACCATAGAAAAATCAGACATGCCTTACACGAAGTTCATTGTTGGACATCTTCTTCCCTCTAGTATATAGCGTTTCGTGCAACCAGCTTCTTCCTGCTTGAGTCTATTGAGGTACTTAAAAGACTGACGATTGTACTATTTTGTATTTAGTTTGTAGAGTAGCTATGTGCCAGTAGTGTTTAGGTTAAAATAGCCACCTTAGTTAATCTGGATTATTCGAGGAAGACCGGCGAATGCGACGCCAGTCCCGGCTGCAACTCGAAACTTGCTGTCTCGCAACTTGGTCGTGACTTTGTTCATTTTATGAGCTCTATATTTAAACCTTGACTAGGATTATACCCTGACTTTTGGAGACTACATTGTCGGTACATGGCCAGTTACCACTTTCTTATAAACGTTTTTTTATCTTCTTCTAAGGGTGCCTCTTCGGCGAGTAAAGGTTAGCGATTACTCTGTTAAAGTCCTTGGTTTTAGCTTTGTGTAACAGCTGTAACAAGAATTTATTCATTGCTCTCAAAATTACTCTTAAAACTTTACTCAGTGAGATGCAACCACGTTGCTGTCGTCACATCACATTTTCTTAACATTATGTAATCCCTGTTTTAAGAAGTATATTTACAAGAGAGAACAGAGAGAACAGAGACAATCATGATAATTTTGAGTAGTGACTCAAAATTATCATGATTGTCTCTGTTAAACAAACAAAGAAAAGCAATTATCCACATGTGTCTGCGGTTGAATTTTCCGCTTCAGCGTTTTGGATAGAGAAACAACTGGCCTGCATAATTGGTTATCGCGTTTGAATAATTTAAAAATTTCGTCGAGGCCATAATTTTCCGGAAATCAAGCGGTGTTCCACATCACGTCGCATGATTTCAGTTCATTAATAAAATTTAACTTTTTGCTGCACCCCCGCTAGTGTTGTGAAAAATGAGAGCAATCAAAACCAAGTTAAAAGGGGAGGTGTAATAATTAATATCTGATATTTGCGACACTTGCCACCGCACTTAATTTTTTCCCTATTTGCTTCATTGACATTCAATATATACACCTGTGCTGTACAAACTGAATACAAAATAACATTCGAGACTTGAGTACCGAATTCTTATATTTTGGAGCAGAAGTTGATCTTGAATGGCGACCACGTGTTGGCAATTGGCAAGCGTAATGTCAAACACTATTCTACCAGATAGACCGATAATTTAGCAAAAATAATATAATGGTAGGTATATATAAGAGGTAGAATGACGTAGAATCAAAGGGCTTATTGGAATATTCGTAAAAACTTAGACCGTGAATCGACATTTAAAAATTCGCGGCATTCGCACGAATGGAACTGACTAGTGTGCGAATCGACGATTTATTAAATACTTCTCTAATTGTGTGTCTTTTTGTTTTGTACATTAAAGTAATTAAAACAAATAAACATTTTACGTCATTGATCGCAACATTTTACCACTCACTAACTCTCGCCAGATTTAAATGTAAACAAGGCTTAGAGGGTTCCATTATTAATGGCTGGAGCTTAAATTCTCGTGCTAGACTATAATTGTACTATAAACTAGTATTTTTTGTTTTACTTTTATATTACTTTTGTATAGTTTGTCTAGACGGTTGTCTGCTATTTAGAATAGTTTAAGGAATGTACATTTTCGAGTCCAATCTTAAAAGTTTTAATATGCAAATGTAAGTTTCGTCAAAATTTGTTTTATAGAAAATTTATTATAATTAATTATTACAAGTGTAATAATTAAGTATGCCATTTGTAAATTAAAAACTTACGAATTGACACACTGTAACATTCTTTGAAAACTGTACATTAGGAAATATTAATATTAAATGTAAAAGATCGTAATTAGCATGAATCTTGAAGTAAATTACTTTATAGAAATTCTATATGAGTTTTAAAGGTATTTTTTGGAATTAATTTTTCTGAATTGAAATCGGAATTATGGTTAGTCAAAATGTTAAACAGGTATACTAATGGAGGAGTATTGTCCAGCATGATAATGATGCATAAGTATAAGATGCGTCAAACATTGAATAAAAATCGGAAAAGTTACGCAACAGCACTCGCTGCCATACTCATAAGAGGTTTAAGGTAAACCTTATCTTCTCCATGAAAATGACCTCATTTGCCCTGAAAGCAAATACTGACGTCAGCAGAATTATTTATGCGGTATCTGACCATGACCACTCAGCGTTAATACTAATGTGTACCTAAACCCATTATGGTAGCAATTATCCTAAACCACTAAATTCTCATGGTTTCTGCTAGATTAGCCGGCGCTATGGACGCAGTAATACACTGTAAAGGAATTTTAATACTCAATAATTTAAAATGTGCACTTTGTAATCATGTCAATGTTTACAAAGTGCACCACCATATTTAAATAACAAAAAAAAGAACATAAATAAAACAATAACACCAGTCTGCTTATTATGTGGTATTACGTAGTCATATATTTCGTTATTGGCAAAGTGTAGTAGTAAGTTATCGCGACAGTTAAAACGACCAATATTTAATCGGAGTTCAAAATAAGGTAAATTTGCTAAAGGTTGCTGTTTTGAACTTTAAGCATATGTTAATTCAATCGCGCTTTTAATTTTTAGTGCAGTGGGCTGTATTTACCCTATGACGATGCATTTTTTGAATTTTAATTAAAGAAAAATTATTGCCTTAATGTTTCTTGTGAATGTAAATTCTTTATTTCAATTAAAGATATTTTTATCATTGACATCTCTCGCGTCATTATTGCTTTTATTATTATGTTGTAGTTTATCTATAAGTATAAGAATGTATTATACTTGTGTAGTTTGCAGTATAATTCTTTTACTAAAACTAACGTGGCGTTTTTACTTACATACGTTTCGCTAAAGGGGCACATGAGATAATTAAACACGTTTGTCCGCAAAGATAAATGAAATAATTCGACACAACCCTCCATTGTTTCGTGCAAATAATTTCGAGAATTTAATTGGCTTTTAAATTGCCATCTCAGTTATGTTTAACACGTTATCAGACTTGTCAAGGGGTGTTCGCGAGAGAAATTATTTATGTGTAATGAGTGATAAAAATGAATTAATTGGCTGAAAAGTTGACTGTGATTGTCGTACTCTTTTTTATTTTCTTTGAAATAACATAAAGTGAATAAAAATATGTAACAGTTATTTTTATAGTATTGTAAACTGGTCTGCGACTGATCTACTTCACCAGAACTTTACTTTTACTTTTGCGGACCTATCCTGAACATCTAAGTTATTACAACATATAATGAACGAATAAACACTTTATTGCACCATTTACATAAATACATCATTGGATTGTACAGGAACAGGAATAATAAAGAAATACATTATTAAAAAAAAAAAAACTTTCCACTAATGTATACAGCTATGGCCCGCGGTTTCACCCGCGTGCACTTCCCTTGAGAACAGTTCTCAATACTTCAGTAGATCTTTTGTTATAAGTGTTGTAACTAACACGATTTTCTTTTATGTAAATATATAGATTTATACACTACCTGCGTTGGACTCACGGTGGACTTATTGCAGAAGAAGCCTATTTGTCCTTTCCTAAGATCAAATCTATTATTAGTGTCTCAAATTTCAACATAATTTGTTATATATTTTACATACATATGATAAATGTTTTATTTTGCTAGCAGTCAGCCGTGGTTATGTCACATAGTAGTTAAGTATCTATTGACTAATTCCTAGTACTAGTTGGTTACATATATCCTTTAAGATATTATAACTAGTTGGGAATTTCTCAAGTTAGCTGCGACTTCCCTGATCTTACTTTATTGGTTTACTTAACTTTACTTGTGCTACATTCCACTTTATCGGATATCTGTAGAATATATTGTATTACATTTAACGTGTTTTGATTATTTTTTATTTTATTGTAAATTTTTCATATTAATGGAAAACTTACAGATAATTTTACAATGATAGAACTTACAGTAGAAAAAATATGGCTGGAAGGAGCAATAGAACCCGTAAAAAATTACGCGGCAGCCGGCTGTCGCTTCGTTATTGAGGAGTTGTATTTTTTTAATTAATTTATTAAAGTTGTGTTTTACCTGTTTTTTTTTTAAATATTGTGTTAAATGTAATAATATTATGTAATACGCTCTTCTGTACTATGTAAGAAATAAATTAGTAAAAACTAGTTGTTATATTTCAATTATAGCTCCATAAATATCTCTATATGTTAGGATCCCTTTGGTGTGGGTTTCTTCTTCCTCCTTACGCTTTTCCGGTCGCATTCTAAGCTAAGAGCACAATGGTTTTTAGAATAGGTCGCCTCCATATCCACATCTCACCGTGAAAAAAACCGTGAAAAAGATTATCATTCCTAGCCATACGGCTTTCAGATGCAACCAGAAGATGCAAATACTCTAGCACCACAAAAATATGATACAATCACAACCCGCATAAACCCTACTAAATAGATAATAATATACCAGAGACATTTATAACTATGACTAGCTGTTGACCGCGGCTCCGCCCGCGTGCGCCTCGGTTATATCGCGCCCGAAAGTAGCCTATGTTTGACTCCTAGTGCATAACTATATCCATACCAAATTTCATCACAATCGGTCCAGCAGTTTAGCCGTGAAGAGGTGACAGACAGACAGACAGACAGACAAACTTTCGCATTTATAATATTAGTATGGAGTATGGAAGTATGGATATGGAAGTATGGAAGTATGGATTATTTATATAGATGTTTTCCCTGGCTAAACTAAAATTAAAGTAGATTGTGTAAAAATTATATTTTCGAGATCCCAACATCACGAAATAATGTCGAAACGGTGACAATAGGCCACCATGATTGTCTGGCCTCTGATAATGATAAACCAACAACGGACTCATTGTTGACAATAGTAAATGTCAATTTACAATATTAATGATTTAAAAAAAATCTAAGATATATCTATACCTACATCATAAAGTATACTGTGAAATTTAAAGTATTAGATAGAACCGATGACCTCCGAGTAAGTTTCTCAGATTATATCCAGTTTGTTTAGGACTTTGTACTCACACAGAGTTGAGGCTTGGAAATTCTTCAAGCCTGCAGTGTTCATCATTTCAACCGACTTCAAAAAAGGAGGGATTATATGTTCGACCATGTATTTTTTTGTTTCCTTTTTCTTATAATACTTAAAAGCTCAGGATTTAACCTGAGATTTAATTGAAGACGTGTTAAGTTTACAACCCGTTCGATTGAAAGGTTATTTACTTTTAATTGTCTGACTGAGTAAGCGAGACAGCGCAATACATGATGTAAGGCGACATCTCCCTTAAGCCACTGATATAAATAAGTCAAATTCTTATGAACTTGGTAAAAAAATATTTTTATTGATTTTCATGACTATTTATCGTAGATAATTAACAACTTTTTTTTTAAATTTCAACACTTTCCTAATAATTTCACATACAAGAAATTATAAACTATGAAGACTTACGGATCAGGTACAGTTAGTAAAAAAACTTATTTTGACATTTCGGCAAATATTTGTTAGAGAAGAAACTCGCAACTTACGAAAACTGCTATAAAATTTAAAAAATATACCACAAATGTCAAAATAATTTGCAATGCCCGTATTTACATACAAACTATTTACACTTTCGTTCACAAAATCTCGCTTACGCGTATTTCGTACGAGAAAACGGGCAAAGAACATAGACGAAAATTCTAACCTAAAAATTTATACAATTCTAAAGCCAGTACCATAATCAATGCCAATGTGAGATTGTTTCATGGTATGGTACCAGGACTGGTTTCTCCACTGCCACCGTGTGGAAGACTGGTACGGGAACAGTCTTCACCACAGGGAGGGTTTTAATGATCGGGACCTCTTTGATAATTGGTACCTCTTTGATCACTGGTACGTGTTTGTAAACTGGTACCGTTTCGACGTGGTGGTGGTGCAGCGTGTGGACTTCGTGGGGGACGTGGATTCGGATGCTGAAAATTAAAGGGTCATTATAAATCTTTTGTTTGTAAACAGATAAATTTGCGATTTCTGGAGGAATTGGCATAATGAGTGTTCTGTTGTTGTACTTATTGGAGGTTGTATTATTATATGCTGGCCATATAATCTATTAAAAAAAAAAATATTTTATTGACTTTAACATAGGTTACATTAAAGTTATTATATGTACATTATTTTGTGAATTAGAACCTTATGGTCAGCAACCCACCATCGAACTAGGAACGAACCTGTATCTCGAGTGGTGGGGAGCATCACAGAAGAAACAATCTAATTTTATCATACCTATGTTAAGAAAAACAAAATTAAATATAGACTGTGTTCAGTAATTCCCAAACTAGATACATCTGTGTTTTGGGAATTAGTGTAATAGAGATTAAACAAATATAAAGTCTTGTATAATAATCTATTGTTACATTTCTATTACAACAAAATATTGCTCTCTCGTCCGTCTGACATTTAGTTATATGTAAGTGTTATGTGGATGTCAATTATGTAAATTTATAGTGTAAGTGTCCCTGTGTGCATATATTATACATGTAGTGTGATTGGAAATGTCTGTTTCATATTTAGTTGTCTGTATTTTGTTTATCAATACTATTTATCGTTATTCTAATCTATATTCTACTATAATAAAGCTGAAGTGTGTTTAATTAGTTTGAGCGCTCAATACTCAGAGCAACCGTTCAGATTAAAAAAGTTTATCTCTGGATATGTCAGCCTGATTATTAGAGGGTTACAGCTATGGTGGATACACACCACGGGCGAGCTAAACCACGGCTTACAGCTAGTGTATAATATAATCATATATATATATATATATATATATATATATATATATATATATATATATATATATATTATACATTTATACATATATACATACACACACATACCCATACACACATATATTATTTAAGTATCGCAATGCAAGAGATTTTCTGTATCTGTGTAGTCCTGTGTCATTAACCATTTTTGAATTTTTATTTTGATTTCTCGTTTGGTACATGGATAAATTTCAATAATTTTGTTAATTTTATTATAAATTATGCAACTAAAAATGTTTTGCAGCTAGTGCGGTCCTGTACTGAGGGGTAGAACATACGAGATCTGATCTGCGTTTTCGAAGTTTTAACCCGGGGTCGTATTACTCTACTGTACCTAGTGACGGATGATATTCCTATATCTGTTTATTGTCCCTTAGTCCCATTTCGTAGCTAGATTTTGTAGCTGGCTTCGGTCACCTGAAGCTTGTGTTATAAATAATATTCACCATGATATAAGTCTAGTGTTAATCTATCACTAGTGACCCGCCCCGGCTTCGCATGGGCATAAAAACCTTTCACTCGAATCACTCTATCTATTAAAAAACCCGCTACAAAATCCATTGCGTAGTTTTAAAGATTTAAGCATACAAAGGGAAATAGGGACAGAGAAAGCGACTTTGTTTCATACTATGTAGTGATAGTGATAATAAGCTGAAAGCACTTTGCTGTCCCGTTTAATTGTATATTCCATTAGTACTTACTACCATTGACAAATTATAAATGGAAATGATAATGACTGTAACTTTATGTACAACTAGTACAACAGTAAATACTACGTGTAATCTACTAAGTAAATTTTTTTCTTACTAACTTCATATAGACTAGAATAATGGTCTGGAATAAAAGATTTTTTGTTTCAAAAGTAAATTCTTTATATGCGTGTGTAGAAACTATTATTCATCAACAAAGATATATATGAAATCACATGTTATCGTCAGGATTTCCTACTAATGAAATATCGTCAATAAGTAGGTAGATACCGGGATCGGAACCACTAATTATGTGTTACGGCCTTACTAAGGCTCTATAATAAGTATTGATTATATTATGAAATAAGTAGGCGTGTCAGGGTGTCACGTTGCCTCTTTTATATTTTTGTGTATATAAGTGCTATATTTGAAATTGTTTTTACACAATGTGAGTCGAATGAATATCTTTCGATATGGAATGACTTCGAATCGGCATAACTGGTCAAATGCAAATGGAATTCAATCGTCTTACCGATTTCCCAAAAAAAAAAAATCGGTCTCCCTAGCGGAGACACGACTACCTATACAAATATAACGACGACGACGTCCGCGAACGTGTCAAATCGATCCAAAACGATTGACAAAACATTAAAATAGATTGTTTGGGTAAATAATACAAATGTAATTTTTATATGTGCGTAAGTAATTATATAAGAAAACTTTATCTTACCGTGTATGATGATAGCCTGGGTCTGGCACGGGGTTGGCGACACACTGGCCGGCGATCATCAGCACCAAAGTAAACTGAAAACAAAGTATAGAACATCTGTAAGAAAATAATAATACTGAGTCGCATGAAAGTGTTCTGAAATTAAAATATTTTAGTAACTAAACCAGAGAATAAGACTTACCCCCGTATTAAGAAACGTTTGTTAAGCCCATGTTAGCTAAAATGTGTTGCGTCTCGTTCTTTCACATGAAGTGTCAGGTAAGAGAAAAAGAGGCAAAACATATTTTAGTTAAAATGGGCTTAACAAACGTTTCTTAATGCGGGGGTTAGTTTTTAGGATTCGCATAAAAAATTAGGTAACTTTTTCATATTTTTCTAAATTTCTACTTTAATGTAGAGTCGTCGCTATAGACATTACATAATAAGTATATTGACATTTTTTTTGATAGAATAATAACAACATAGAGTTAACTTTATTAACCTACCGTGACTAAAACACAGTAAAGAAGCGACATGCTAACTTTACTGAATTTTAATAATTTGGATGTTAATAGCAAAAACTCTCTACTTATCCCTTTAATGATAAAAATGCAAAAAGTAAGTATCTACTACTCATTAGTTGCTATACTTTTAGCCCTTTTAACTGACAGCCCGGGTTTGATTCAGACAATAAAGTTGTATACCCATGTTTCATTTTCATAAAAAGGGTTCTAAAGGTCAAAGTGAAAGGTCAATCATTTTTATCATCATTTAGATACACTCCCTGCTATTTTGAGACGTGGCTTTTTCAAATAGTATGAACTCTATTTACATTGGTAGATTATTATTATATGTTTAATATTTTTTACATATCATGTAGTATGTATAAGCTCTGGGTAGGCTCGAGTATTTAGACTGAAAGGCCCAAATTTAATGGTCCGCAGGCTATTCAAACCTGAACAAATAGTGGTATACCTACTCGAACTGTTACACGCGCGAATTTCAAATAATCATATTCTTAAATTTTTAAAGATTTAGTAAGCAATTTTCTTAATTTTACTTATCAAATTATTTTTAAAAAAAAGAATATAACGTGGGAAGCGATGATTTATCAATATTAAAATTAAATAGAGAAGAGTGAAAATTTTTAAAACGCTTGAATTTTTTTTCTGTCGGTAGGAATAAGGTTCCTTGATACCAGAAATGAATCTCAGATTTTTAGAATCAGCAAATTATTTTAAATAAAATATTATATTTTAATGACGAATTAATGGCGTCAATCAAAACCAACATGAATGACATTAATGACAACCAAAGTAGCGACGCCATTTGTTATATATGCACATATTTTTTATATCACGTTGGCAGACTGAATACGAACCGCAAAATATGGGATAATACCAAAGAATTTCGAATCGCGCGCGCTCTCTCTAGCAATTTTTTTTAAATCTATGGGTAATAGAAACAAACAACATATTGATTGTTTTTATTTCAACAAAAAATAATTGTAGTAAAACTAACTTAGGTTTTCTTACGACTGTATATTCAAAGTATGGTTGTTACTGCTTTATGTAGAACAGTTCTCTGTGGCGACACGTGTTCACTTTGCATTCATTGTTTGATATATTCAGAGCACGCGAAATGGAAATTGGTTTACAAGTCTTTGATATTAAATGTAATGATAAATTGATCGTTCTCTTGCAAATTAATCTAAAGATATACATTTACAATTCAATTTCTAGTATAAAAATCTCAGGTTAATTTCGTTGATGTTTTGAGGATGATTTATATTAATAATTAATTACTATTTAATAACTGTAGTAATTGCATTGACTATGGTCGCCGCAGTTGAAATTACTATATATCTTTAGATAGATTTTTTATTTAATTTGATTTGAGAACTCCTACAGATTCGCGAATGATATTGTAATAAAAATAAAAAAACAAGAAAGTAACAAAAGTTCTGACATCTCTTAGAAAAACATTACAATTAAATATGTTTAATTTTCTTTTATAATACAAATACCTTATTTAAAAAGTCCAGAAGTTCAAAATGAAGTAAAATTTATTAAAGCTTTTTATTTTTTTAAAGAAAAGAATAAACAGCCAGTTAATACCGAAAAAGAAATTAATTAAACTATACTCACAGCGATAGAATGTAACATGTTGGTTGTTTGCGTGTCACTGGTACCCTACTCCGGCGCATCGCGTTAATATGTACTGCAGTTGTGCAACTCCGCCACCGACACGGTTCCTGGAGTTGCGAGGACCCAGTGTGTAAATCTCCGCACGCCACTTGAATGAGTGATTCGATGTCCAGCAAAAAAAACATATTTGCAAGTTAAATTGGGATTGTGTGTTTGACCCTTATGTAATTTGAACGTATGACAGGCCGCATCCCAATCGATGATTAAATTGTACTAATCGAAATTTTTTTGACAACCATTTTGGGAATTGGTAATCATCATCATCATTTCGAGTAGGTGGCACAGTCAATCGTCCATACATACCCTGGTGTCAGAGTTATTCGGAACCGCCATTCGGCCATTGAAGTAGTAGTTCCTTTAACTACTACCAGAGGGCAACCGGAACCAACGAATTGGTAATTAAAATCATTATATGTGTGTTTGTATACCCTATCGTTTGATTTAAAACGTAAATAACTTTATATTATTCAACTATGCATTTGGCAATATAACACTCATTAAAATACGAAGAAAATGTGATTATGCGCAAGCGCGGGTTTATTTAACGTACGGGTTTACGTTCTATGGCAATGCGTATTTTCCAGAAGACAAACTGGAATAGGCTCGGCAGACGTGTATTATTCATGCTAAAGTTGTTTACTAATAAATGAATGAAACAGTAATTGTTAAGCTTGCAGCAATCTTTGGTTATTTAATTTTTTTAAGGCGCGGTAATTTTCTTTTTAATTGGTCTAATAAATTTATGCTTGAAACTAGTTTTAGCTGAGGGACAAAAATTTGTATTACTATGTACTTAGTATTTTTTTATTAGAAATAAAAAAATATGTTAAACACATTAACTAAAAAATATTTTATTAATAAGATATAGTACTTACAAACCAAATTTTTAAATGTTCGAAAAATAAAGTTGCACCAAGAAATAAAATACATAGACACAGACATGATATTTTGAAATCCGTGAAAATATTATTAGTGGATTGATAAGAAATGACAATAATATAGAACTAGTGGCATATATTTTAAATTTTTAAAAGTCCAGTTCATGAAGGTTAACACGTTGACGGATGGTTTTGAAAACACAATAGAAGTTTAATTGTTATAACGTCTATAGACGTCGTGCGTCCGCTAACGTGTTAATATTAGATATACACATATTACAGGCGGTTGAAATCGCGGGTCACAGCTCGTTCATTCTAAATGTATATCTTATATGTTTTCATCTGATTTGTAGGCATCGTGGCTTATTGCCGGGTGTCATGACATGACTTGGTGAGGCGTCGTCGTCGTGAGGAAACTTGCACGACTAATTAATGAACCGTTTTGACAGTCTTCAAGGCAACTGCTGCTTGATTACAACGTGTTTTCTTTTCTTCTCTAAGACCGAGATCACTAACATATGTTTAAATTAAAACAATCGTTTACACTAAAAACCCCTTTGGTAACTAAATTTACCTAACCAGTTACAAGAGAAGACTTTTTTTTCACTGTATGGTAACTAGTCGTGAAAAACGGCAGTTGAATCATATTAAGCCTTCGTGATCCAGTGGTTAAGGCGTTTGCCTGTAGAGCCGGGGGTCGTGGGTTCGATTTCCGCGGCATGCATACTTTGTTTAGTTGTTTCCAGTCATCATCATAATTTCGTGTCGGTGATACGGTCAGTCGACCATGCACACCCTGGTGTCAAAGTACTTCGGAACAGCCAGTTTACTTGATCTTGGTTGTTTCCAGTTTGGTTAGGACATTTCAGGCTTAAATCACCAGATTTTCTGATAATAAGATGATTCCGTGTTTCGAAAGGCACGTTAAACCGTTCGGTGGATCCCACTATTTCCATTATGTATTGCCATTAATAGAAATACTAGGACAGGGTCTCCCATTATTTCCATTTCGGGTGGGGGCGGCAAAAAAAGGTTTATTCTTCGTTCGTCCTGAAATTTTGTCCCACATTTCAAAAAATGATTCATTTGTCCCAGTCACTTTTATATTCCCGGTTTGTCCCAGTTCACAAGAAGGTACTTTAAAGGTTCAGCTAACAGAGAAGTATTTTAAAGGAATAACAAACAAAAACCTATATTATTTAGAAAGAAAATTACTTATAAAAAACAACGGGTCGAACAAGGAATGCAAAGTGGGACCAACTAGGAATAAAATAATAAAAATTGTACATCGGGACGAAGGAAGCATAATGTTTGGGACTAACTAAGAAATTTATTAGTGGGACAAACTCAGTGGGACAAACGAAGAATGAATCCAAAAAAATGCTATATCATCCGACGTGCACATAGAAACTATTTATTTCCTCTTTTGATAAAACCTGTACCACAACTGTGTATTATTATCGCAATTGCGTTTTATCATATCTATCAGACAAGCAATTTAGAAATATATATGCGAGAACCGAGAACATGTAAATGGTCAATAGATGTTAATTAGTGATTATATTGATATTGAAGACTGTATGTTCTCCGAATAAAATAAAATAAATTAATAAAATAGAAATAATGGGATATAACTTTAAAAAAACGTTAGTCCACTATTTTCATTATGTATTTCCATGGATGTGCTGTGGAAATACATAATGAAAATGTGGCTGCTATGTGATAGTCGTAGAAGGAACGACATCAGAGACCGAGAGGCGGTTCAACACACACACTAGGTTACACCTACCTTCCAAATTTCAACCTTATACCACGCATGGTCTCCGCATTAAATGACTGTGTCATACGGATAGACGCCAGACGGACAGACGCACATGACGAATTTATATGGGTTCCGATTTTGCCATATGGCTACGGAACCCTAAAAATGTAAATCTAATTGCAAAAGACATTAAGAATCTCAATATCAAACCTTTTCAGCTGGATTTGATTTTATTTGCTTTATGCTTTAATTGTAATGTGTATGGTTTACCCTTTTCTTCTCTTATAATCTTTTAGCTCTTTTGGATTTCTTTACAAATGAAGCACCCTTGTACTCGTTAAAATCCTGTGTCGTAATTACCGTGTTTACGAATTTTGCAAATAAATCTGTCATTATTTTTCTAAATTTTTATTGACTACAACCAATACAATCATACTCAAATAAGTATTATTTAAGGACATATTTCAAATTTATCCTAGTTATACGTATTGACGATACAACTGGGTCAGTGTGCTACAAAAAAAAAACAACCTATAATTACATTTACCACACATTGAGTTATTTCGTCCTGTGAAACCGTTAAAGAAATTAGTAAAGCATAACGCTGTTATGAGAATTGTTTTAATCATTGTTATAATAAGTTTATGATGTTGTTAACGTACTGGAGTTCTATTTTTGAGGCGTGTGATTTACTCAAAATCGGTGTGTCGAATGATTATCGTTCGTGTTATCGCTTATGTCGCATGAAAATCATTCGAAAACGAACGATTATCAATCGACTCGCCGATTTTGCTGTCATAAATTTCAAAAATAAGACTCCTGAAGTTGTTCATTAACTGACAGATATGTTTAATCCTTTTATTAAGGGCGTAATAAAGAACAAATAAACCAACAGACAAACCCATGAAATGATAATGCGTATTTTCGGACATAGCTCGTAGCGCGCGATTTCAAACGCTCCTAGGATTTTTAGCGTTCCTTTCAATATGCTACTAATCTAACTAAAAGCAAATCTGAATTCATAATAAAATTATCATAATAACTAGCAGCTAATCTAAAAATGTATATAAAAATAAGTAGCCTTTTTCTCACTAATCATACACCAAAATACAAAATTATACCGTTTATGTCAAAAAATACAACCGTTACGACAGTATCAATGTAGTAACTTTACGCTTGACCGACTGTGATAGATTTTAATATGTATGAGGCACGGTATAGTATTTACATGCGCGTGGTTTACGCATTCTACATTATCAGTGCTACTTTTTTCATTGAATATATTTTTAACAACTATGTTGGATAGGTAAAGTGGCGTCAAAATACTACGGTAACCACTTACCATCAGGTAAAAGCGAAAGGTCATTGACTCTACATGGACACGAAATTTTAATAACTACAAGAGCAATAATAATGCTTAAATTTGGCATAGTTATAGTTAGATGTCATATTTAGATAGATTTTCTGAAGGTACCGCGAGTAAACGGAGCGGAGTCACGGGATGTTGTATATGAAAAAGCAGAAACAGTGATTTCTGGATGCTTGGAATTTCGGGCGCCATTTCTCTGATTAGAAAATTATTGTCTCTACTGCTCACAACTATTATACAGATAGTATTCTTAATTGACTGTCCCTCGTGCGAGCCTGCCACCACATTGTTGTGCGTTCAAACGTATTGATCATTATTGGAGTGTCCTAATTGACGCTCTAGACGCTTGAAGTAGTCGCGTTGTTTCATTTGTTTGTACTTAAACACGTTTGACGAGATAGGGATGGACTAGAACCAGTATTGTTAGAGTTCTGTATGCGTAGTGTAAAAACGGGATCATGCGAGTTTGGAAGCCAACTACGAAATCTAGCTACGAAATGGGACTAAGGGGTATTATCAAGCATTCGCTGTGTGTCAGTAGGCTTGAGAAATTTTCAGATTATAAATATATTGAAAAACAATACCGATATGAAAATATTTATGTATTTAAGTCGATCATTTATTTATTATGTAACTACTGTGGGCCACATAAAAAAATATTCCACTATAGGTAATCATTACGATGTCGCCCACACTACCTCATTTGTGCTAAAAATTATACCTAATATGCAAAATCTTGATATTTGTGTATAGGTACAATAATTTAAAAACAAGATTTTTATTAGTCTTACTAGCGACTTCTTATGGGCATAAAAACATTCCTCTTGAATCACTATATTTAAAAAAAAAACCGCATCAAAATCCGTTGCGTAGTTTTAAGATTTAAGCATACAAAGGGACATAGGGACAGAGAAAGCGACTTTGTTTTACACTATGTAGTGATAATACAAGCCTAGACTTCCTTAGACGATTAGACTAAAATAATATTATTTATGTATGTACTCTCAATTCTATTTCACGCCGGATATTTCAAAGTGCTTTTACATTCTCATACAATCAAAGCGAAATAAAATTATCTTGCACTATTTTATCCATATAATATTCTGTACTTCACAACAGTCGTCAAAGCGAGTTGCACAGTCTAGGAAAAAAGGAAAAGCTGCCAATTTCAAAATGCACCCTACGTGAGGCCAGCAGAATAGCGAATGAGCGCAATCAGGCGGATTTCCCTTGGCGACTGTCTGCGTGGAGGGGAGAGGGGGATAGTGAATCTGAACTGTCTATGCTCTGTGATATTTGTTCGTACTATCCCGTATGAATAAGTAAAGGGCTAAAGGCATTTCTGAATTTGCAATAAGAAATATAGGTATGTGATATGATGCTCTATTGCTTGCCGTACATTTTTACACGCGGCGAAGTAAAAATGGTTGATACGTACATTGCGCACTTATAAAGTGGATTATGGCTTATGGCTCTACCATAACCATTTTTGTGCTTATGCATTTCTCGATTTCTACATAAATGAATTCTTGTTTGAAGCTTGATTTTATATTTTTTCATTGTTATAATTAATACGTCCACTACTGGACATTAGGTCTACCTCGAAGATTTTCAATTTGACGTTGTCTTGTCATTGATCATTTCTTATCAACTTATTATAATTTGATATTACTATTATAAGTTTAAAATCAAATTAAATTACTATTGTAATTTAATTTGATATTACTATTATAATCAAAAATTCAACTTATTCCATAAACTCATCTCGTGTAATAACACGAGAATAAGTTGAATTTTTGTTAGCTGCAGAAACAGTAAATTTTCCCAAAACATCTCAAAGACGTGCATTATAAACGCAACATCAAACTAATTACACAAGATACACACAAAATGTATAAAATCCCACAAGAAGTTTGTAAGTCCTTTGATGCGATCCCGCGAGCAGCTTACGACTGTAATCCCTCACAGGTCACTCAAGTGACGTCACCTGCGCAAAGGATTTGGTTTTTATTTTCACTGCCATATGTTGCCTTTGTAGCTAAAACGTGGCCATTTTATGCTGTTTAGATTTTTGCTTCAATATTTATTACAGTAAGGTTGAGTTGCTGGCTATATTATTATTTTATATCATTTCAATATAATATATGTATGTCAAAGTTTGTTTTATGTCAAGAATGTTATAGTTAAATATCTAACCCAAAATGAAATTTTGTATGCCTACGGGCGCACACAGAGGACTGTACATTTCTGCTTACAACCTGCTGTAACCTGTGTATGACAAAATAAATGATTATGATTATGAATATAGGTGTACACCTTGGTATTAAGTACAAAATACCTCAATTACAATACGTATCATTTTTATAGTAGGTTTTACTTTTATTTTTCACCTAGTTTTAAAAGTAAGGGAATTAAAATAATAGATATGTTTGCAATCGAGATGATTTCCCGTAGAAAATCAATGATTTTACACACTGCTATAATTAATTCAATGTGTATTGGCCTAGTGGTTTTAAAACGTGAATATTTAATAAATCAATGTTAGTAAGCACTTTGTGTAACAAATCACTCTGGACACATGTCAGGCTATCGGCGCGCATTCCTCTCCCGCGCTTTTTGACAGCTCACTGCAGCTGCCATGTTGATTCATTCAACCCACGTTTAAAAATACAAATTTTTAGGTTATGTTCAGTAAAACCGATTAAACGCGATGTGCTTTACGCGCCGAGGGATCTCTACCAGTAGCCTACTCTTGGAATTATTTTTTTAATTAATTATTTGTTTATTCATTCACGTCTTACTCATTACAGTTTTTCCTGATACAGTGGGACCTCATAAGCGTTAAATTATTTTTTATTTATTAAACACATAATCCGTCTATATTTTAAAGACGTCTTTAAAATATAGACGACGTGTTCGTTTGTTAGATGCTCTCTATCAGACAGATGAACAGAATAGCGAAAGCTTTCGGTAAGGACCTAAAAAGTATCCTATTAGTAAAAAGTATTGCAAAGTGAGACCTAAAAAGTATCTAGTACTGTGTTTCGTAATTGTATCGATAACAGCCATATACAGTTGACTTGATTGATATTATGTAATGCGGAAACGTAACAACTTCTGCCTTTGGTATGTTTGGATTTCATCGAGATCAACTTTTATTTAGTAACATACATTCCTTTCTTATATATTTCTGGAGAGATTCACTATATTTATATTGTCATGCCCGAAAGTTTTTCGAATAAGTATAATTGTATTATCACCATAGCAGGGGAGCCCAAGCGGGGATTTCGGGATTTACTCGAGCGCGGCAATATACAGGGGGATACCTTGTACCCGGTTAAGTACTTCTACCAAATATTAGCTCCATATATATGGCCGCCCGTTAAGAATAAGGGATCAGATTAGTAAAAAAAAAATTAATCATCTGAAATTATCGAGCGCGTCAGATTAAGGTAGGGTTAGTTAATTACATGCTAAAACGTGTGTATTCTACTAATCTGACAATTTGCGAGTGACATAAAAAAGGGGGAGGGCTAAAAACTTGTAAAAAAAAACGTCATCTCGGCGTTCTCCAGCGCGGCTACATTTTTCTTCATTTTGAAGGAAATCATTCAAGGATTACGAAAAATATATAATCTGACGTTTTCCACGAGCCGAAGTAATGAAAATTCATCGATAAAGTTTAATGCTGGCTGCGTGATGCCTATAGCGCCCTCTCCGCGTTTCTATTCCTCTCTCACTCTTTCTATGTCTGTCTATTACTCTCTCACTTTGTCTCCACTCTGGTTTCTGCTGCCATGACGCCCATGACAGCTGATGACACAGACTTGTTCGTGGCATGATATTGTTTACAACGTATTTCCAATCTGAGGATGAAATCGAACCAGAGGAGGAAGATGATTCTACCGACGAAGATAAGGTAATTAAAAAAAATAATACTCAAAAGTTTAATTTTTTGTAATCATTTCCTTATAAATACAAGTATGCTACTTAAAAAGCCATACCCTTTTTTATTTGCATGCTATTTCCTAAGCTTTTTAATTAATTAAGTTCAATGATTTAAAAAAAATAAAAAAATAAAAAAATAATTGTCAGATTAAACAAATCCCTCCAGGTAATCATCAGATTATGAGACAGCACGTCAAGGGCATAGAGATGAACCATATATATCTTAATCTGACGCGCTAGAGTATTTCTAAATGGCAAATTTTTTTTACATATTCTAAAGATGGCCGCAAGTTTGCGTCACATCCAAATCGTCAGATTATTGAATGAGAGCTTTTTTTAGGTTCACTTAACATCCTCTTAAAAAAACTGACGCGCTCGATTAAATTTTTTTTTTTCATTTGCAACCCTTCCGTACGACTACCCCCATCATGCAAACAATCAGATTAACATAGATTCATTAATGAAAATACGTAGGACATGGATGTTACCAATATCTGATTCGCTCGAGTTTGTCCATGCATCAGTTTTTTTTTTACATTTTTGAAAATCTGTAGCCGCTCTTCCCACCGGGGAAAAGGTATACATTATATAAAATTTTTTTTCTTTTTATCATCAAAATTTCGCAATCCAATAGGTCTCTATGACGCTCGAGTACATCCCGAGTTAGCATCGTGGGCTCCCCTACCACCAGATCGGCAGCTAGAAAATCATAGCCGGATGGAGCCGGGGATACATTTTTACGCTTAAACAGAATTTTAGGATATACTGTTAATTTTTTCCAATCATTTTCTTACGTTTTCAATTCAGACAAATTAGGTTTAGAAAAAAAAGTTTCTGTCACACATTTTCCAATTTATGCTCTAATACTTGGAGTTTCAAATAATTACTTTAAACATCTATCTACTGACGAAACTTACTTATTTGATTTTTTTATACATAATATTCAGTTTTTTAAAATAGACTGCAACTGCACGCAATCGATATCGGGTATGAATGGATGATAAATTATTGAATGAACGGAATGAATGGGGAGACATTGATTTTTCTCGGCTTTGTAAACAAGTAGCGTTCTCAGTATCGCCGTTCAGAGGTGTACAATCAGCGCCATGGAACGAATATTTGAACTCGCTTCGAAATTTGAATTCTTTTGAAGGCCCTTCCAGTTCTAAGTCAACGACTTTCAGGTTTTTAATAAATATGACTTTATATTGTAAGATTTCAAAATATTTTTAAATTGCAGATCTTTTTCTTGGAGTTTATATAATCGTATCGCTATTCTAGAACCTTTTTGACCCAACGGCTTTCAGTTCTGCGTACTATATGTAGCCCGTTATTTGTCACTTCAAAGAATTTATTTAGTTATCCTATTCCAAACATAGTCCTATTTTCAAAGATATTCTTATATGTAACTGTCCCTTGCAATCTTATAATTGATATGACGACACAGATAACACGAAAAACTTAAAACACTCCATTTTGTACTAGAGTAAAAAATTTAGTTCTAACTAATTAAAAAAATCTTCCTGCATTAAAGTTTTCATGCTACAAAAAGCCTCTATCACATAACAGCGCACCTATTGCGCAGATTTGCGCAGTTCCACTACCTTTTGATTAACGTTATTACAGGCTGCCTTTCAGCTTGGGATGCACATTTCGGCTGCAACACAGTCTCGCCATTATCATATTATAATTCGGAAGCGAGCGTATGGCGTGCATTTCGCATCACATTAACAAGTGATATAAGTGACATGCTTTCATTATCTTTAGGGTTGAAAATATTAAGTAGAAAATATTTTTAGAGTCCAGAGTACGCTGTCTCTGCCGAAAGGAACTTGTCAGGTAATGAAATGAGTTATGAAGAATAGGTTTGTATAAATTTTTCTATCTAATTATTTATTAATTCCGACTATGACAAAATCTTATTTTAGTACATAGGCTCACTTGCACATTTTTTTTGTTTACATTTTTTAAATATCAAAAATTCTAACACAAAACCTATTAAACATTAATAATTCATCTTAATGATGAATTATTAATACATTAAAAGAACTCAAATCTACGAATAAGTTAAAAGGCTCAAATCCTTTTTGTGGTAGACACGGTAGATGTCCTTTATTTTCCCAGTATAACGCTTGCTCTCAACTGACTAATTATGTATAACACTATATCTTCTACATGTATATATAATAATAACACGAACTGTGTTGGAAGTGGAAGCTTGTTGGGTAATTTGATATTAGACACGCAGTTGACAGGTGACGTGACTGCATTGCGCTCACGCGATGAGCTCAGCCTTATTCTATCGACTTGTTAGGCTGTATATATATATTTGTTTTTGTTAGCCTAAACATTTTGTAAACACTTGCATTTTGTAAACTAATCATGAGTTACTTTAGGCATACTGTGCATCAAAAATTTTGGTCATCATACGAAGAAAAAGACCTTATTAATCTAAGCACTATGAACGAAATGTATTTTCTCGGCGGTTTGGCTCTATCAAATATTGGACATACGAAATAATGCGACAAAACATGTTTTCCCTTAAGGTGATACCTCGGTGAACACTAGCGCCACCGTCATTCAAAAATCATTACTCACTGAAAACACAAGTTATTAAAAATCTCTGCTGTAATTATGGTTCTGGATCTGAAGTTAATTTTAATCATATTCAATTATTAAATTATAGTTCCATATAGTTACAAATTGCAAAACTGCTAAAAGTGGCCGTTTTAAGCAATAATGCAATTTGTAACTAAAGGGAATTATAATTTAATATGTTTAAAATTAACTTCAGATCCAGAACCATAATTACAGCAGAGGGATTTTTGATAACTTGTGTTTTCAGTTAGTAATGATTTTTAAATGACGGTGGCGCTAGTGTTTACCGAGGTATCACCTTAAATTGGTCTAGTAACCTTTAATTAATATTTATGAGTAGGAAGATATCTTCTTGTTGATGTTCATTTTAATATAGTCGAACAATTTTACAACACCACCTCCAAACCAGGTGCTTTGATATAACTGACTTTTTATTTAGTTACTATGAGGTGTCATCAGAACTCAGAGACTATGAAGAATTGAGATGTATTTTAGATCATCATCATTTCGTATAGGTGATTCGGTCAATCTACCGTGCACATCCTGGTGTCAGAGTTCATCGGAACCGCCTCTCGGCCTCTGACGTGGTTACTTTAGATTATAAGCGAAAACACAATAGACAAAGCTTGTCAAACGAATAAATAATGTAAAAGATCTTACTTACGACTCGACTCGCCTTTTACTACTACATTTTATGACCTTTTTCTCTTTGAAATGGCCAATTAAATAATTTATGTTCAGGGTGCAACTACTACTTATCGGTGGTTTAAATTAAGAACTTTATAATTTATTTTCTTTCTCGACATTTATACCTTCCATAGTATCATAAAAATCAAAAATACATCGTTTTAATTCCGCTCCATTCCTTAACGACTCCAATGAACGTTTTCGTTCGTTCATTCGTTCAGTAAAGCCCCACTTGAATTTTTCTTCGCCATCTTAATTTGTACGTGACTCTGAGAGTTAATTAGTGCAATTACGAGATCCAGTCGGTTTTTGTGCCAGTTATACTCTCGTATTCAGGGGTAGCCATTGTGGAAAATTAAATTAACTCTAAAATAGTGGGCTTAGGGCTGGCAATGGCGAAAATAAAGGAGTTATATCTGAAGTGACTATTGTTGCATTCAGCGTCCGATCAATAATTGCTTTTGTTCTTTCCTATGTATTATTTTTGCTATTTTGTTTGGTGCACTTCGGGAAGTCTGACTAATTCACTTTGACGATCTTCGAACATAAATTGTTAGTTAATACTAGCCATTTCGTATGAAAATATTTAAATCCATTTGCACAGCTATTTACTACGATTCTGATTTTTTTGTGCGTCGTTAAGTTGTAAATACATACACGATTATTTCCCAATCATTTAATATACCTAATTAATTTATACATATACTATTATGAACATAATTAAAATGGTATAACATATTTGCATTTGTGCCATTACCCTACCGTAAAAACCGTAAATAATTTGGAAAAAATATTATTAAAACAAAAATCCATGGCTCTTTTATTATATAAGTATAAACAAACCAATCGCGTGCAGGATTGTAATTATTAGAGCCCATAGGAGTTTGAACTATTACGTTTAATTTTCTGGTATTCAGCCATCGCACCGCCCCACATATTCCTCTGATTGCGGCATTTTGTTCCTAGAAAACATTTATATTTGATTAGTTCTAAGACGATATAAAGAATGGCATTAAGAATATACCACTATAGACTCCCCGTGGATGTCGTGAAAGGCAAACAAAAAAGTACAGACATAGGTCTTTGTACCTCTCAGAATGTTGTTTTCAATAATTTTTTGACGAAGACTTCCTACTGCTCGCACTCAGACACTATTGAGGGTTTTGCAGGGGGCATCTTTTAAAAAAAATGATTGTACTTGTCACATCATCTCCTGAAGGAATTTCGCGAACCCTTTTTACTGCAAAAAAATGGACGAGATTGGTGGCTCTCTCTGATATCATATCATCAGCCGCTTATTATTTGGGTAGCTATCCAATACTATACATTTTATGCTCAAGTTTCAAACATACCCTGCACAAAATTCTCTCTCGCTCCGTTTCTGTGGGTCTAAAAACGCCACTTTAGCAATTCATCGAATCGAATTCATATTACGAATTCCTTAGCAATCCTTTAACAATTCCTACTTCTTTAAATTTTTTTGAAGAGGAATTGCAAAGTTTTGTTTGGCTATTTTTCAAAAAATAGAGGAATTAAATTAAACTATTTCATACGGTTAACAATTGCGAAAACATAAGAAATCATTAAATAGAGGAATTGCTACAGAATTGCTAAGGAATTCGTAATATGAATCGATTCGATGAATTGCTCAAAGTGGCGATTTTAGACCCCCTGGTTTCACTTTATATTAATTTCAATCTTGCTTAATATTAAAATTTTAATAAATACAAAAAGAATAATGTATGTCAGAACAGTCAGCCACGGCATCTACGAAGGCATATCAATAAAAAGTTTTCCGGGCAGAGCGTGGCGTGTGCATATGCAATTATAATTCATCACACTTGCAGCTATTACCTTTTCAGGTTAATATTCCCACTTCTACGGGGGTTAAGCCTTCAGTTTTAACTGCATTAAGAATTTAATTTTGGTAATTGTTAAACGAATTATTCACATGAAAGTTTTACCTATTACTTATTAGTAACTCCTTTTTGGAGATTGAATGTGATAATAAATATATTTGTCATGACTTTCCCACTCACTTACTTACTTACAATAAAAATACTCATTAAGTATGTTTTTTTTTTCAGGTATGTTCGCAAAATGAAATCAAAAACTTAGAGGAGGAATGTTATTAAATTAAGTAAGTAGAAGGAAATACAATGGTACAGAAGAAATGGAAAGAAAACAAATAAAGGGAAACTCATTAAATTGCACTTAAATCATCAGAGCACTTAAGACAGAGGTTAATAAAATGTTGGCATAATTACTTGCTAAGGTAACTTGACAAGCTTATTGTAGACATAACGAGTGTATTCATTGTATAACTTGTAATTAACACGAATGTGTCTGGATGTGAAATAAATTGTCTGAAATTTAACTCGTAAAGTTTAACGTCGCGTCGGAGATAAAAGGCATAAACCTTATTGGCTGTATTACGCTTATAACCCGTGCCTGAGAGCGGTGAAAACCGAAGCTTACCCCTTCGGAAGCTAGAAGCCAATTCCACAATCATTAAAAAACTTATGTGGTGATAAACGGCAAGCGAGTTTATATCATGAGCGTGTACATTAGAGTTTCATTTCCAATGGCGATTATGGGCCATAAATGCTTCAATAGATGAGGTATCCCAGGATAACGTGAAGACATCTTTGATGTTGCACCCTCTCGCCTCGGGCGTGAAAGGCTCTCATAGATAAAGTGCATTTCGATATTAGAAGTTTGGAACAGTTGCCCGTAAAAATGTATAAAATTGTTTTCTTTCTCGTTCTCTTGAATTTTGAATCGGATTTGAGTGTGCAATATAAATATTGTTGGTGCCGTAAACTTGCTAGTTATATTTATTGTCGTGATGCAATTTTTGTTTTGTAGTTGTCGTGGCCAATTTGTAGTACTTAATAGCAAAATACAAGCCGGCCTTCAAAAGAATAAATAGTATTAAGAATTGTGTATGGACTTAGAGAATGTTTCTACGTCTTGTGAATTATGTTCTTATCTAGACTTGCCAACTTAATTATTTGGCTCTTAGAATCTAGGCACAATAGAAAAACTAACTAGACAAAAAAAAGGGTAGGGGAGGAAGCAAGAAGTCGTAGATTGAATAGTTATGAAAATCAGCTATTACCATTTCATATAATAATACAATAAAATATATTTATTTTTCTCCACAAATTAAGTATAATATTTCACAAGAAGTCAATAAAATAATATCTAAGTATCTAAGGACTAATAAGTGCTCATGTTATGTGAAGAACTGGCGCTTGTGCTAGGTTTCCGAAGAAACCTGTTATTACGGGTCACCAGGATTTGATATAACCGATTATATATAACCGAAAATAAAATTCAAGAAAATTTTATTTTCGTCCCCGCATGACAACGAGAAACCATATCTTCGCGCTTTATACTGCCAATGATAATATTATAGTATATTTATATTGCAAAACAAGTATAACCATGATCGGAAGTTGTCACCAAGAATAATACAACAGTTGGATCTCGAAATCGATTAAAGTTTCAAGATGTTGATCCTGCGTATTGTTTACAAATTATTCGGCAATCACAACCAGAACATTGTACCCGATTGGAGGATGTTATAACAAGAAAATTGACCCGTAAACTATGTGAAGGCCCTACAAAGGGCTTCAAGTCAGAAACTACAAGTAGTTTACCATATTGTGATTACCCAAGGGACTTTGCACAAATGTCAAAATGGATTTCTGAGCAACTTAGCCGCGGTATGTATTAATTCGGTATGTTTGTTTGTTGTATGTTAATCCGCTGTATAATATTTGTAATTTACGGTAAACATCCGCTATTACTATTGTGTATGTTTGTGATCATGCATGCGCTATATTTTGACCATACAAGCTTATTGGTAATTGGTACCAGATAGAAAATCAATAGTATGTACCTGTGCAGTAACAAACAAAAAAGAAAGTTAGAAGTTTACACACCATCTTGAAATTAGTATGGTATCTTCTAAAAATGCCTATCGTGAAGAATTAATTTTAAAACTATCAGATTTTCTGTTTCTCCCAATGGGTTACTGGTAGAGAATGCTCATAGCATCAAGTCCGCCAATTGTTTAACTATTTTGTACTTATACAGTTTTAATAAATAATTTTACCTTACTTATTACATATGTGTATTACAATATTCATCGTGGTTGGTAAATTTAATCACTAACCTTACCTTCCTTTGCATGCAGCACAATTTGATTTATTTGAATAGAGTGGATCACAATTACAAGATCAATTGACCCTGAAAACTCTGGTGTTAAAGTGTTTCGAAACCGCCTTTCGGCCTCTGATGTGGTTTCTTTACGACCATCCATCACATGACAGCCGAGACCAATTTTATATTACGTGCTTTCCGAAGCAACAGCAACCATGCTTATTTTCCTATCGAACAATCAGGGTGTCGATTCTGCTAACGTTAAATCACAATCGTGCCAAAATAGTGTTTCAATGGTAGTGCTTTTATACACACTAGTTACAAGAAATTTAATTTTTTTTTATATCACTTCTGATGATCACACCACACACTAAATTCACATCACATCATACTGTCATAACTCTTGTAAATAGTGTGTAAAAAGCACTACTATTGAAACACTATTTTGATACGATTTTGTCTTAACGTTAGCAGAATCGACGCCCTGATGCTTCAAGCCTGCGATGTCTTAATCCTAAGTTAAACTGGAAACCACTTTGATTTTGATTAAAAAATGTATAAGTAAATTAAAAAAATAAACAATAGGTAATATTTACTTTTTAATATTTTGACTAAATTTAATATTTTGTCTATTTTTTGTGCTTATAAATAAATAACTTGTTGATAATAATGACTATTAAACATTTCACTGTTTGTTTGGCCTTAGTGTTTGTATGGCCCTCAAGTTGGCCAAACAAAAAAACGGGCACGCTGACAATGACAGAAAATGTATTTTTGGTCCTTATCGTTTTCATGGACTTTCCTATTTCGCCATCTCTTTATAATAATATATATTTAGGTATAAAAAAATACAATTGCATAAATAACCGTAGTATTTTATTTCTATTCACGGATAACCGACAAATCAGGATTATGATGGCTCACCAAATATATTAATATCGGAGCCATCATAAAGCCTTGTAAACAAATACGATAAATCTAGCGAATATTGAAATCTCGATTTCGGCTCGCGAAAATCGGATTACACGATTATTTTGTAAACTCGCGTCTCTTGTTACCGTACATTGTTACAGAACTGCCTTTATCCTTTATACGTCATATTTTCCTCCGTACCGGGATTAATAAAGTAAACATACAGTTACAAAGACGTTATCTATTTGTGTCCCAGTTGCCAATCGAGTTGGGGAAATGCGAATTTATTTAACTTCGACTGAAGTGGGAAAATTATACTTTTCTATAAGTAAGTATGTATAGAATTAGAAACTATTTTCCGCTTTAACGGGGCATACATACATTCCAATTATTAGTTACTTAGTAGATTGTTTATTTCGTTACTTTTTCTAAAGTAAACATATCGTAAAGCCCAGTTTATTTTAGGTTATAGCATAGCATTCTATAATCTGTGGTAATAGTGACGACATTTCATACCATCGCTGTTGTCTGTGGTAAATACAAAATAACTAAATTTGTAATGTTATTTATTTGTTTATCTATAACTATCTGTTGCCCGCGGCTCCGCCCGCCTGGTACTCGGTTATATCGCGTCAAAAAGCAGCCTATGCTTGACCCCAGTCTTTATTTATTTATATATATACTAGCTGTTCCCCGCGGCTTCGCCCCGCGTGGAACTCGGTTATATCGCGCCCAAAAGTAGCCTATGTTTGACCTCAGATCGTTAACTACATCCCTACCAAATTTCATGACAATCGGTCCAGCAGTTTAGCCGTGAAGAGGTGACATACAGACAGACAGACAGACTTTCGCATTTATAATATTAGTATGGATATGGATATAATACTATATCCATACCAAATTTCTACAAAAAAGGTTCTTTGGTTTTAGCTTTGAAAACGCAACAGACAGACTTTCTGATTTATAATATTACTACGGATAAGTAACTTTATTGACTTATTACATTAAAAGATTTCTCCTAGCCGACCAGTAGGCTAAAGCAGTAGATACTCCCACTGCTGTTGTAGTTACTGACGTACTAGCTTATTTTACTCAAACCACAGATTACAGAAAACTACACTAGTACCAAAATAATATATATATTAAACAATTAATAAAAATACTATGGAACGCTTTCAAAAGTTGAAAATTTCGCTACAGGCGAATAATTTAAATATGAATTTTGCATAGCGTATTGACAAGCTGAAATTGAGTTTTCGCGCCATTACTCGAATCAAAACTTTTCGCGTTCATGTACCTATTGCTGTTTTGTTTGGTTAGGGCGTGTTCGCAGTGAATGCACGAGATTTTAATGTAAATTTATTTATTTTTCTCTTTCTAGCTTAGTGTGTCCCACTGCCGGGAAAAATACTACATAGATCAGATTATAAAATTAAAAAATGAAAAAATGAAGAATTGTGTATTATATTATATAATTAACGTGGTTTACAAAACATTGTGCGGACTGCCTATTAAGCGAGAATGCTTGTGTCAGACAGACCTACTCTTTCATATCAATACATCACAACGTTATAGGAAAGATATGAAATAAACATAACTTGTTTAAATTATTTATCATTTAACATGCAAGGCAAGTAAGCATATGGTTAAACTTAGAATTAATAATTTACAATTTAGTAATTAACATACATTCTTAATGTGTTTGTTTAGTTAGTAACTAAATCAGGTATTTAGTTACTAACTAAACAAACACATTATAAATTATTGCAAAACTGTATAAAAGAAACGAAAAGCATCCAACAGTTACCATTTTTCATCAAATGGGCCGTGGGCCTGTATGCCTTCTTAATAGGCTTGTTTCCATTAAGAATAAATATAATGGATAGGGGTTTATAATGATTAATTATATTATGGAGAAAATAACAAACAATTTTAATTATTAAAAGCGTTAAAGATTAATAATATTTTTTTAAAATAAATTTCGTAAAATTAAACCTTTAGTCACGTGACAGTGAACACCAATCAGAAAGCGTTACGTCACGCCGTGCGAAACTCCAATCTTGTCTTTGACGTTTCGAGTATCACTACCGGTTCTTGATAAAATTTTGGTTTTTAACAACTAATATCAAGTTGATACAGTTTTTGCTTATTATAATTTGAAAGATTTAACCATGGAATCTGGATTCAGCAAAGCAGACAGTAATAATTTGCCCAGAATCGATGCCGTTATGCTTGGAAATTTTTTCGCGTCGAACAGTAACTTATGCTCATCTGAATTTCGCAATGTTAAAACTTCCTTTTAAGTATAAAATATTTATTATAAGCTTAAATGCTATGTGATATTTCAATTCGGTACACAAGAACTTAATGTTGTGACGTACATTTTACAAGATACTGTTTACTATTTTACTGTTCCCTTCATATGATACTCCATATAATTAGTCATATCATTTGGCAACTAGAATAATAAAAAGAGTATGTTTGTAACATTAATTAGAAAACTAAAATGAAACGTTCACTCCTAAAAGTGAAACAACTTAACCTGAACTCATGTATTTATTATTTAGAAAATAGGGATTCTACAAAACACATCTAGTTTGCTCGAATTAAGTAATAGATTGTATTGTGTGAAATACTTAATCAAAATGATCTTCACAAAAATACATTCTTGAACCTGTTGATAAAGTATGTTTGTTTGTAATATCTTTATTGCTTTAAAATACATAGTAAATAGAACATTATTAAAATCAGAAGACAATGGTGGACTTATCCCAGGAAGGGATCTCTTAGCATAAAGTATGATCTCTAAAGTATGAGCATCATCTCTTCTTGCAAGTTTTAGCCACTTTTTCCGTATTTCTCCATTGTTTGGAACATATATAAATAACTTGTTTGGTGTTTTTATAGTCGTGCTATCACACTGGGGCACTATACAGTACTTATTATATGAGAAATTTATTTTTAAACGATTAAAACTAGCTATAACGTACGAAGACACGATCGCTCTTTGGTTTGTTTCGCACGGCGTGACGTCATTCAAGACGCCATGACAGTCTTGTGCGTTTTGGAACCAAATTGAAAAATAGTTTTTTAAAACGCGAAATTTATAATGTAATCGCTCGATTAAAAATAAATAAACCTTTTTTTTCGATAAAATGCCTACTTAATAAGCTAAAATATTAAGCAGTTATTGAAATTTTGTCAACTAGCCTATTACTCGCATAGATTCATAACTTTTCCGAATTGTAAATACCCCTACTGCTGTTACGTTTTCCATCCGGTGGGCCTAATTGCTACTTACATTTATAGAAAACTAGCTTTTGCCCGAGGCTCCGCCCGCGTGGTACTCGGTTATATCGCGCCAAAAATTAGCCAATGTTGACCCTCGGTCTCTTCATCAATATCGGTCCAATAGTTTAGTGGTGAAAGCGTAATAGACAGACGGACATACAGACAGACTTTCGCATTCATATTAGTATAGAAGTATGGATAGGGGCAGCTATGAATTCAGTAATTCCCACATGAGCGACGCCTCAGACAACAGCTATTAATATCTCACTAGTCGTTAAATCCCACGTTATGATCGAAGCCTTAGTTAGAAAAAAGGAAAAGCCTTCCAATTTTTATTTGCAAGCTATTTCCAATGAAACTCTAACTCGCTTAATGTGGTGTGTTGTAACGAGTTGGTTATTTCCACTCGAAATTGGTTCCGTACGAATTCAATCGAATTCCATAGTACATTGTTGTTTTATGTTTTATTTTACTTTCATTATGCTTATGTATTGAATTTCGATGTTATTTGGTTTTGCGCAAAATTTAGAATAAATCAAAGCAAGGTACGAATGAATATATGAATGATTTTTGTAGCTGTTATCTATACCATCTACTTATACTATCCAAACTAATAAGTCTGACTGTCTGCCTGTTACACTTTCACGGTTACACCATTAGACCGATTTCAATGAAATTTGTTATGGATATAGTTAAAAACCGGGGGTTAAACATAGGCGAATTTTTGGCGCGATATAACCGATCACCACGCGAAAGAAGCCGCGGGCAACAGCTAGTAGTATAAATAAAGCTGAAGAGTTTATTGGATTAAACGTTTATAAGTTTAGAACTACTCTATTCGGGTTTGAAAAATTCTTCCTGCATATAAGAACCTAATTCTATAGTTAGCTAGTTAGACATAAATAAAGCTAATGGTGAATGAATGAATAAACACTTTATGGGTTGTACAGGATCGGAAATAAAAATTAGTATAAAGGCGGACTTATCGCTAATGCAATTTCTTCCAGCCAACCTTAGAGTAGAGAGAAACAGAAAACATTGGCGCGAGCGATGCGGAAAGCTACAAACTACATTTCTAGGTAGACACATTAATAAACCTACTTAAATAAATGTATAAAATACTAGCGACCCGCCCCGGCTTCGCATGGGCATAAAAACCTTCCTCTTGAATCACTCTATTAAAAAAACTGTATCAAAATCCGTTTTTTTACCGTTGTCTACTAATGAGGAACAAAGCCAAAACATTTCAAAGTATTTACATCATCCATCACTGTTGGACAATGCATTATTATGTTTGTTTATGTCAGTCTTTTCATTCTGTTCGTCCATATAAGTACGCCTTAAATAAATCAACATGCCATATTAATTAACTCAAACATTAATCTACGTGAAGCGCTCAATAATTTTACTAAATCATGTAATTACCTAAATCTTGTCCATGCGAGATACGAGTATTAAGGAAATTAACGCCTTGTAAATACTGAACCGTAATGAAGCAGGCTTTGATTGGCGAATTTCCTAAATAGACATGTTAGATAATTAGGAATTTACAATACAATACGATATTTCTTTATTGCGTAATCTGGGAAAACCCAAAATTAAGTTTGTATTTGTTTTATAATATGGGGCAAAAGTGACTTCTTAAGCGGCGCTGTGCAATACTAAATGGGACTAAGGGACTTTTTGTGATGGGGAAAAATTTTAAGCTTGCGTCAGGGCCACGTGACCGTCAGAATCGTCAGATTGAAAATTCGTAAGACGGACACGTGACCTGATCGAAAAACTGTTACATGTCATTGTTTATTTATTTATCCTTGAACGTATCCATAGTATTTTTAAATGATTTCATTGGAATTAGGAAAATAGAGCTACAATGCATAAGAGTCGAAAGTTCGGGTCCCCGATGGCTTTAATTATTTGTATTGTTTCAACACCGTGAGGATGTTTTAAAATGTAACATAACTTGTTTTCTGTTTTTTTTTCTTATATTAAATTTTACTAAATTGATTGTATGACAGATGCTTTCTTCTTTACATTTTAGATTCATAAAAGTGCAACGCTTACATAAGAATACATTTTCTATCAATACATTTAACCTTTGTGCGATTGTCGAGGAACAAATAACGAGTAAATTGAAGCTCCTGTTAATAAAAAGCCAAAGGGCTCACAATTGCTTCGACGTTCATCGCTGATGAAAGCATATCAAAGTAACTCAATTTGGGTGTAATTATGTGATTACTTGTTTTTACAATTCTTTTGATCGAAATTTTGTAAAAGGATTTCGTTGGCAAAATGAAAAAGGAAATACCACTGAACTTGCATATTCAAAAGATTTTTTTGCTTAACACTTTCGCGGACTGTAAATGAGACAACAATAACAGTTAGAGGCGTTACTGCCAGCGAAAGTGTTAAGTACGAGTACACATTTATAATTATATATTTCAACACACGATACACATATCTAAGTTAAATAAAGCCTAATGCAAACGGTTAAACACATTACCGTTTCCTTTGATGGGCTTACCTTACTTGCCCCTGTTTGCAAGCTCCGCTCTCACCGCGAATCACTTAATCTGCCGTTCGGATACATTTTTGGGTGATTTATGAGGTGCCGGTGTGGCTCGGCAAACACACATCGATTTTCTATATTTGTACGTAAATGCGCCACACATATCAAAATAGTGAAAAGGGATGAATCCGAAATCTATATATATATAAAAGAAAGTCGTGTTAGTTACACAATTTATAACTAAAGAACGGCTGAACTGATTTGGTTAAAAATTGGTGGGGAACCAGGAAAAGGACATAGGGTAACTTTCATCCCAGGAAAAAGCAGTTTTTCAATTTATTCGAGAAAGAGAAGAAATTCGCGCAAAAGCTAGTTTTAAATAATAAAAACTTTGTTATAATTGTTCTGCTTTTATTCAATAAATGTGATTCTCTTATCTAAGGGCTTTCCCGTTTGCAAGAACTTACTAAATTACTTTGCAAACGGGATAAAAAAATAACCGCAATAAAAATGGTGCATATGCATTGCAAGTATACAAGAGTTGGTTTAATAAAATATGCAATGTAAATTGGAAATAACATCCGGACAGCACTTCACTACAACTGCACCATGAGAGCAATTGACCTTTTTCCCGTGTTCGACTTAAAAAATATCTGGCTCCTCTTACTGAAGTAAATTTATTTGTTATTTTATTTACTCATAAAGTTTTTTTATAACTTTATAATTTATTTTGACTTTCCAAAGTTCTAAAAAGCAAATACTTTTTCGGCATAGGATCACTTTATTTTCTGTTTGTCGGTCACTCACAGACCGCCTTTTTGCAATAATTCCTGTAAGGTCTGTATACACTCAGCTTATTTTTTTTTGGAATGGTTCATTTAATTTACGTTTAGGTTCGATAACACAATCACATTTATCAATAACATTATATATAAATCACTACATAGTATAAAACAAAGTCGCTTTATCTGTCCCTATGTCCCTTTGTATGCTTAATTCTTTAAAACTACGCAACGGATTTATATGCGGTTTTTTTATTAGATAGAGTGATTCAAGAGGAAGATTTTTATGCCCATGCGAAGCCGGGGTGGGTCGCTAGTAATTGATAAAACTAAAACATCATTAATTTTGTTATCCTCATCGTTGGTTTCCGGTAGTACTAAGTTAGGTTATATTAAAACGGCTACTTAATCCTAACAATTATTTTAGATCTGTCTAACTAGCCTTGTCTTGGGAAGAACAGACATGACTAATTTTCTCTAATGCCCCCTTACCCTTGTCTGCATTAACCATTAACTTGTGACATGTTTAATTCGCTAAGTGCCGTGATCATTCGGCCGTTCTGCGTGGTTCGTGTGTAAGCGAGATTAAAAGAGAAGCGGATGTTATTTAATTATCTTCTTATTTGTTGAATTTCAAAAAACTACATGTTCTATATATTAAAACAATGAAAATATTTTGTTTGTATATTTAGTATTTTTAAATAATAGAAACAATTTTTTTTTGTTTTTTTTTTTTTTTTTCATTCTGTCATTATGTATGATCATGCATATCTCCAAAAGTACTGAAGCGATTCACTTACAACTTTCACCAATTGTTTTGTTTTAACTCAGCAAAACATTTAAAGTTTGTTTCACTTAAATCGCTTCATTAAAAAAAAATATCGTCTTTCTTTCTAGCTTTTTTTAGAATTGTTGCTTCATTTAGAAATTGAAATTCCATAATTATGTTTATCGATCTAGTCATGTTTAAAATTAATAAGAAGGAATAATTAAATGATTTTCGTTTGGGAATGACCACTTTGATGTAATTAAACCTTAAGTGTAAATTAATTAGTAGCTCCTCGCTTGCTATCCATGTGACTGATATTAATTTATGATTTAATTATAATCGTGTGAAAGCCCTTCATAAGTACTTAAACTTTCTAGAACTTTTACATTTTTACTAGCTGTTGCCCGCGGCTTTGCCCGCGTGTTCAAGAGGATGTATCATATTTTCTTTTACTACAAAAAAAAAACGGACATCCATTTATATTTTACTCTGATTTCCTTATATTAAGTATTCAATTGAAGTTTTTTTTAAAGGATTGGCGTGTGGTCACTTTCCCTGGATTTAGCAGAAAGGGCATTCATTCCAATTCCAACGACCTGTACTCCTGTAGGCCTAAAAACGCCACTTTGAGCAATTCATCGAATCGAATTCAATTTTACAAATTCCTTAGCAATTCCTCTATTTTTTTGTTAAATGGCCATTCTAATCATATTATGATTTATTTTCCTTGTTAGTATTGCCATAGAAATAAAATAAAAACCGTTACTTTACCGATTCATCAATTTGAGTATTTTAATTGATTTGAATGAATATAAATATATTGAACGACGGTTAATTAAGTTATATATTCAATGTGCAGTTAGACACAAAAAAAGTAAATTATAGATTGAAGAATAATATATTAATCGCCCGCAATAGCGATTAGCTTTTATGCCGTAGCAGTAACGTTAACAAAACGACCGCACCCTACACTGGATAACAGAAGTGACCAAAATGTATTGCCCTATTAAGTAGACCACCTTTGTATAAGTAAATCTGGGTTTGACTTGAGTTTAAATTATTTATTTGGGTGTAAAGGGGTTGCAACAGATATCTTTGATGGAGTATTGTTGTACAAAATTCGGTCAAAGTCCCCGGCTTTCTATTATTATTTGCTTAAGCTTATGTTATTGAAATGTAGGGTATTGAGATGACCGGAACTTGTTAAAATATCAAACATTGGCTAATTGAATGTTGTCCGCGGGTCCGCCTGCTTGGTACTCGATTATATCGCGATTCGCGACAAAAAGAAGCCTATGTGTGACCACCGGTCTTTTACTATATAGCACGGGTGACATGATGTACTTATATGATTTTAGCTATAGTCTTTAGACGACGTGTGAAGTGCTTATTTTTGTAAGTACATTTTTTTTTTGAAATGACTGCACTCAGTGTTAAGAATTATTACCACTTATGCGTCTACCTAGCAGAGATTTCTATTGAAAATCTTAGTACTCATTGTGATTTACATTGTATCTTCTGTTTGTTTTTTCTGCTGTTCTTCTTTGTATGAATTTTTTTATTAAAAATCGTGCTAAGGACTGTATAAATTACTTTGAGTACTTCCTCCACCAGTTAGTTCAATGCCACAGGTTCATGCATACTACTATCGACCAGCGGCGCCCACCCACTACTGTTACTGAAACCCGTGTTGCAAGGAATGTGTATGTAAACTAATGGTGGCGGGCATGCTGGGACTAACAGCAATGGGTGGGCGCCGGCCGGCAGAAGTGGAATGACCTAACTAGTGGCAAAAGCACGCAAAGTAATTTCTTAGCTTTGACTTTCGCAAAGTAACACCTGAATCTATTTACAACCGTATTTCATAATTGATTTTATACGTATCTACGTCATCGTACATAATTTCATATGTCATTAAAGGCGCAGAGGAAATTTTCAAAAAGTTCCCACACTGGGCTGTCTAAAAATCCCCAACGCAAGTATTTCATGCGATCTCGTCTATTATTCACGTCGGCTAGAAGAGCACAAACTAGGAAACTAGATAAGTTTTAAAAGGACTAAGTTAGATGAATCTTGACTGCATAATGACACAGATTAAAAGTTGTTGATTGTGAAATTCAAAGAGTTTTTGATCGCGGATGACTGGGTATTAGTGTAAGCCTTGCTTGCTGTGGGATTATAACAGATTACACGTTGGTTTTTAAACGAGCATGCGCGGTTTTATTTATAACAACAAATATTTTCCAGTATTTTAGCCTGATAAATGTAACAAGTGAGGGGAATATCAATTAAAATTTAGTTGACCTTTTTAAAATACACATTGTACATCTTTCGCATGTGAAATTGTAGATAGTAAAAGTAGAAAGAATTATCAT
The DNA here is from genome assembly GCA_947044815.1 of Apomyelois bistriatella. Classification (NCBI taxonomy): domain Eukaryota; kingdom Metazoa; phylum Arthropoda; class Insecta; order Lepidoptera; family Pyralidae; genus Apomyelois; species Apomyelois bistriatella. Next base: position 7,162,273 of record OX345705.1, read on the forward strand.
AAAGATTATATTAATAACTAGCTGTTCCCCGCGGCTTCGCCCCGCGTGGCACTCGGTTATATCGCGCCCAAAAGTAGCCCATGTTTGACCTCAGGTCGTTAACTACATCCCTACCAAATTTCATCACAATCGGTCCAGCAGTTTAACCGTGAAGAGATGACAGACAGACAGACAGACAGACTTTCGCATTTTTAATATTAGTATGGATAGCATTAGCTCTATCTGGTTTATCAAATTTAATACTTATATTTTGTATTATCTTGTAATTTAACTATTCCTTTAAATAAAAGATAATGTCTCTAAAATCATAGTATTCTATAATCTGTGACAATTTATAACTCTTTACTGAATGACCATTGCACACTCTGGTGTCCGAGTTCTTTAAAGCCGCCTCTCGGCCTCACATGTGGTTCTTGTTATGACTACCAGATGGCAGCCGGGAGCAACGGCTTAACTTCTTATTCCAAGCACGGAATCAGCTTTATGATCAGACAATCATGTGATTCACGCCTGCAATGACCTTACCGAACTGGAAACATCTAAACAAAGTATGCTTCTCGTGGGAATCGAACCCACGACCCTAGAGTCTACAGACAAATGCCTTAATTACCACGGAGGCAGTCTGTACATGGCACTGAAATCAAATTATTCCTGCAAAACGGTCACTCGCGGCACTGGTATAAAAATGTGTTAAAGCTAGAGCAACTTTAAACCCGATTCCCGTATCATGCTGATTTGGAAGGGTTCATTACAAAGGGTGTAATTAACACAAGCTGCCCTATATCAATAACAGATTACCACGCAAAAGCTAATGGCCTAATGGCTTGTGTGCCAGTAATTGGCCAATAAATTGTGGCCGATGTCAAATACTATTATTATTCGGCTATTGATCTTCATAAGCTATGTTGAAGTGCTGTTGAATTTGTAATTGAATTACCATTCCTGTTTACAGCGTCATGGTTACCGAGAATCCATTTTATACTTAGTTCCTTTTTTCCTGCTTATTTTTTTCTTTCATTTTCTAATCTGATCATGTAAATAATAGAAAATTATCTTCTTTTCCTTTATCTTCTCCAACTCTCTTATGTGGGGTCAGCACGGTATATGTTATTTCCATTTAGATCGGCTGCTCGCCATTTGGTGTGATTCAGGACACCTGCTCATATGTTTTTCTCACTAAAAGTATATTTTGCCTTTAAATTTACTCCAAAAGTGTTAAACTTGTCTATGTGGTCCACTTAGGACTTCACTCTTCGTCCATTGATCTGTTCGCAAGCGGTCGTGTCGCAGAAATCTCTTTAAAGTTCTATCATTGTTTTTCAAAAAGTGCATACAATTAGTGTAATAAGTGCGTTGACTTATGTGCGATAATCCGTTGATAGGATAAAGTTATAAATAAAATATTCCATTATATCGATCTGGCTGCGACGCGGGGAAGCGAGCGCGGGGATACCTCTTCACACCCGCGAAAACAAACAGTTGTTATTTTTCGTCTCCCTTTAATGGCAAGCTTCGTGTAAGTTCGGACTACAACGCCGGCGCGAACGCATTACTTCGTGTGTGCTACGAGGATTCTACGCATCGCTGCACGGCGCTACGAGCGGCGATCCCCACCTATACCTGCCGATCTACGAGCTACACTGTCACCGCGGCTGCCACGGTCGGCTACGAAGAGAATCGTAGCTACTATATGCATACATTTTTATATATAATTATTTAAAATCACTTTCTTGCTACGATTTGACGGCCTCTTCCATGCACTATACAGTGCTACGAGATACTAAAGGATCGAAGCGTTGTTGCTGCGCTGCGAACAACCACAACAACATACACTTAATAGGAAACTGTAACAGGTGCAAAATCAGATATTATATCTACTGTTATAATTACTAAAGCCGCCGCCGCCTGTTTTTGCTGACGTTGATTCTATTTATTTTCCAACGTGATAGTCTAGGATGACGGACAATATGGATAAGTCTTTCTCAGACTCTGACATTAGCCAAATATGTAAAGACAAGTCACCCCCTCAGTTTGTATTCTCTCGCAGTAAAAGGAGACGTGCTGAAGATGTTGTCATTGGATCCTCACTAGATGTTAAGGATGAGTTAACTCGACTTTCCACACTTTTAATTGAGCAGCAGCGCGACATAAAAAAGATGAGTCATATGATTACTGAGGTTCACCAGACTAACACCAAAATTGAAAGCTCTGTAACATTTTTGTCTGCTCAAAATGAAGCTCTCTTAAGTAAAGTCCAGCAACTTGAAGTTGATGCTAAAAAGGACAGAGAATACATAACGATTCTGGAGAACAAACTTGAGGAAAGCCAGATGCTCAGTCGTAAGGCAAATATTGAAATTAAGAATGTCCCAAAACAGACCGGGGAGACAAAGGATGACTTGGTGGGGATGGTGATTACCCTCTCCACAAATGTTGATTGCACGATAGATAAGAAGGACATAAGAGATATATACAGGGTGAAGAGTCGCAAGGCAGGAGAAAATAATTCTCCCATCGTGGTGGAAACGTCTTCAACACTTTTGAAAGCTGATTTTATGAGGCAATGTAAATCTTTTAATATTAGACACAAGAATAAGCTCACTGCGAAGCATCTAGGACTACGTACGAAGGAGGACACCCCCGTATTTGTGACGGAGCACCTGACTGCTAAAGGCTCAAGATTACATTTCCTAGCGCGTGAATTGGTCAAATCAAAAAAGTTCAAATACTGTTGGACTGCCTATGGCAAGATCTACCTAAGAAAAGATGATACCTCACCTATTATCCTAATCAAGTCTGAAGCGCAAATTCAACAATTAGTGCTAGAATCATGACTATCCCTGTGCGCGTTTCTTTACTCTTTTATTTATAACTTACTGTCATTATTGCCCGCGTTAAGTATTTTTTTCCTTCCTGTTTATGTTTTGCTTTTTGTAACTGATACTAAACTGAATACTATACACAAAACACATTTGTTTTTCGTCAAATATACACAAAAACACACACATATATATAAAATTATTTTTTTCACAAAACAAGATGTAAAATATAAGGTAAAATGCGTCAAATTTATTACTATATATTGCATAAATAGTTTTTATTCTTACACAAACTTATTTTTAACACGTGTCAATATTCTAAATTTCACTTACATTTATTTTGAACACTTATTTTATGGATAGCTCCAAAACTACAGTTATGCAAGAAATTGATGATTTTCATACTGCTCAGTCTGCAACATCGTCTATTGAGGATTTCATTAAGCAACCGTATTCTTTTAAAAAATCTGATTTCACAATCGTAAGCCAAAATATTAGAAGTATATATAAAAATTTTGACGACCTACAGGTAACTTTAAGTAATTTTAAACATGAAATTGACGTGGTGGTTTTAACTGAGTGTAGACTAGACCTAAATAAACCAATACCTCAATTATATAATTATACTTCTTTTAATACTACATATCACATTAATCAGTGTGATGGAGTCACAGCATTTATAAAAGATGGACATAAAATGAATGTTAAGGAAATTAAATTAACTCATGCTTCATGTCTGCAATTAAATTTTTCCAATTTAACAATTCTTGGAATATACCGCTCGCCGTCAAATCGCAATGCTGAACCTTTTATAAATTCCTTAAATTCCCACCTTAATCAATTAAATTCTTGTAAAAACATTATTTTAACCGGTGATATCAATATCAATATACTTAGTAGGCCGGAAGAAAAAGAATATGAGATTAGAAATAGATGTCTGTACCTGAATATGGTTGTTTCTCATGGGCTACTTCCTGGCCACTTTCTTCCAACTAGAGAGTCTACTTGCCTGGATCATTTTATCCTCAAAGTCGAAAACAGTAAAAACACTGCTCATGTAACTGTATTTGATACAAGTATTACTGATCATCGCCTTATATTACTTAAGATGTCTAAAGTCACTTGTACCTATGACATACCGCGAAGTAAAAATATAGTAGATTATGAAAAGGCATTAATAAGTTTGAGAGACAGTGACTTTATGGATCTAATGAGCTTTGACAATCCTTCACTTTTGGTTGATACCATGATCCAAAAAATTAATCTATGTTTGCTGAATCACACCACTATTAAATATTTACCGTCCAGAGATCGCATACTAAAGCCATGGATTACCCCGGGTATAGTACGGTGTATACGAAACAGAAACGCTATGCAAAACAAACTACGTACAGACCCACTAAACGAAACATTAAAGATTACCTATAGAAGATATAGAAATTTTTGTAACAATTTAATTAAAAAGCTAAAGAGACAGTATGAAAGAGACTTATTGAATAAAAATACCAAAAATCCAAAATCTTTATGGAAAGCTATCAATAACATCACTTATCGTAGTAAGAATAAATCTCAAAACTTAGATTTACTTGATACACACACAAATCCTCAGCAAGCAGTCAATTCTGTCAACGAGTTTTTTGCTAATGCCGGAAAGAAATTAGCTGAAGATATTTTAAATGCCAAACAGGACGCACTCGATAACACCCATTTGGATCCATCTCATCTATCATCTTTTGTTTTAACTGAGGTTGACTACTTGGAGGTCTATTCTATTTTAATGAGTCTAAGAACGGACAGCGCTCCTGGATGGGATAAAATCCCAACTCTCTTCCTAAAACTAGCTCATGAATTAGTTGTGCCTGTTGTAACTCGATTAGCCAATTTATGCTTCGAACAAGGCGTATTTCCAGAGGCTCTTAAACGCGCTGTGATCACCCCTGTGCATAAGAGTGGCGATAAAAGAGACGTAAACAATTTTAGGCCCATCTCTGTGCCGTCTCCTTTTGCCAAGATACTTGAAAAACTTATTAATGCAAGGTTGCAACAATATCTACAAAAATTTAAACTCATTTCTCCATCGCAATATGGCTTCAGACCTGGCATTTCTACTGAAGATGCTGTCGTGGATTTGTCGTCACTTGTTGTTCAGGCTGTGGATCAAGGCAAAAAATGTGTGACGGCTTTCTTAGATTTAAAAAAGGCCTTTGATACTGTTTCCATACCCATTCTTATGCACAGGCTTGAAGCTATTGGAGTAAGAGGTCCTCCCTTGTCGTTATTTAATGACTTCCTCAGAAATCGTAAACAATGCGTAAAAATAGGCAATCATACTAGCGAAGAATCCCCTGTTACATATGGTGTTCCCCAAGGCAGTGTCCTGGGGCCTACTCTTTTCCTTATTTATATAAACTCACTTTGTAATATGAATATTACAAATGGTAAAGTTTTTGCTTACGCTGACGACACCGCAATAGTTTTCTCGGGAGACACATGGGAAGATGTTCGTAAAACCACTGAAGAGGGTCTGACTAGGGTGGCTGGCTGGTTGAGATGCAATTTATTAACTTTGAATAACTTGAAAACCAACTATGTAACTTTTTCTAACTATAATAGCTCTCAGCCTGCTCATTTTGAAATAAAAATACATTCATGTGTTTCTATAGGAGATGACTGTGGCTGTGAAACTATTAAAAAGACCAATAAGATAAAATACTTAGGTGTCCTTATTGACCAGCGCCTTACCTGGCACGACCATCTAGACCTCGTTATAGGCAGGATTCGCAAGATGATATGGATTTTCAAATCTTTAAGACATGTCGCCAATATGAAATTATTGAAACAAATTTATCTATCACTTGCGCAATCCATCATAGTATATTGTATTCCGGTATGGGGTGGTGCTACTAAGATGAAAATGTTGGAGGTGGAAAGGTCTCAAAGAGCATTATTAAAAGTTATGTGCTTTAAGACATACACATTTTCCACTTCCTGTCTTTACAGGCTATGTGATCTGCTCACGGTTCGTGGATTGTATGTTTTGAATACTGTTCTTAAATTTCACGGTACTGTCATGTTTGATCCAGATGTATTGCGTAGACGACGAAACTGTGTGGTTGTGCCACTGCCTGCTGTTAAAACCCATTTTGCCGGACGACAATATACACGACAATCGGCACTCTTATATAATAGATTAAATAAAAAATTAAATTTTTACCCTCAAACAAAATATAATTCTAAAAACACTTTGACTGCACACCTAAAATCCCTAAACTACGATGAAATTGAAACCCTGTGTGAACAATTACAATTATAAATAAACATCTGACAGCACATACACCCAGGCTATGCACACGCATACTCACATCCACACACATACACAAACATACAAAAACAGTTACTTAGAGATAAAATAATTAATGTATTATTAGTTATAAATATGTACTTTAATTACACACAGTTGTTATTGAAGAGCGGGATCTCCTAATACAGGTAATTATTTACTTAAAAGGAGATTCCGGTCACAAATATGTTTAAAGCATCATGGTACAGAAATAAAGAATTATTATTATTATTATTATTACTTAGATACAGTGGTAACTAACTATACAAAAATAACATACTGACTTTTTAACATCAGAAAATTTGTTGTAGCATTTACAGTAGGTAAGTACGTGAAACTTGAAAAACAAAAAAAAGTACCGGAAATCCTCTGGGCAGATTTACCATATTTTTGATGAAGAGTCATCCGCTTTCTATGGCAATGACAATGACGACTAATCAAGGACACGCCATGCTCAGGTTGCACTTCAAGCGCTATGAATTCATACACCGGCCGGCTGACTCAATAACATTATAACTTGGGTAATATTCAGTTCTTGTTGGTAAACTCTAACTGGTCTTCAATTGAGTAAATTGCGTCCTAATAGAGTCTGCTCACGTCCCAGACATAGACAGCTCATTGAACACTGGCGTCCGGGCGTTCCGGTGACATTGTGACTACTGTAGCTGTTAATGTCGAGTTTTAAGGTTAGTTTTGATTTTAATTGGCTGTTTTAATTAAATGAATACGTTATTTATATATTATTAGTTTCCGCCTGCGTGAATGTCGATTATTACGACCAAATGTAGTCTTTGTATAATCCTCATTGTTCATGGTATCCCTATGCCAAATTTAATTCAAATTCGACGCTCCGTTTTAACGTGTAATAATACGGATAAACTCAGACTTTCACATTTATAAAATTAGTATGTATTGTATTGTTATAGCAATGTTGTCGTTGTTTCTATCTCAATTTATGTTCAGAATTGTCTTTTAGGAATGCACGACAGTTATCTTTGAGTATAAAAACCACCTCATACATGTTTTCAATGCTTCTGCCTGCTTGTTCCGGAGTTCGTTCCAGGTTTCCCTACTGAGTAGGCAGTAGTAATGACTAGTTTCGTCTATAGTTTATGGATTCAGATGTTGCGGGAGCCAATTACATATAGCTACAGTGGCCGTCAGGATAAATGCTACTTTTCATTGTGTGGTCCATTTTACATACGAATTTATTGATTTTAGCCATTGACAAAAAAAAAACAATAGAACGACGTGATATTTCTGTGTTCAAGAGAATAGCGTACTCCGTGTCGTTGTAAGTTGGATCTTAGCAAGGATTTACTTTGTCAAGTTTAAGTACGCCACGTCACAGGTAAATAAGCTGCTTTGGACATAAGACGTGTAGAGCACTTGCCAAGTCTTGTAACTAAATACTGTGAGTATTTATACGTATATACTGTTCTGTTGGTATAGCTACTGTTGCTTTTGTATAACTAACATACGAGTACATATTAATATTGCACTATATCTTGTTCACGATAGTTCCTAAGGACAAGCATTTTATATTTTCTAAGTAAACATTACATTATCATAAAAATCGTTTCCGTGGTTAGATTTATTGGTAAACTCGGCAAAGTCTTTTAACTTTTTCTCTTTAATAACCAAATGACAATATTATGCAGGCAAATCGTCGTTTTGCATGATTCTAGCCCGCCATTTACCTACCTTATTTCGCCCAGGATTTATGTTAGCGACGTTTAAATAACATTATGCTAGTTTTTGTATTGGTTTCTATTTATAACAAAGTTGTTATCGATTAAATTACTAGCGACCCGCCCCAGCTTCGCTCGGCTATAAAAACATTCCTCTTGAATCAGTCTATCTATTATAAAAAATCGCATCGAAATCCATTGCGTAGTTTTGAAGAACTAAGCATACATAGGAACAGACAGCGGGAAGCGACTTTGCTTTGTACTATGTAAAGATAAAGATGAAGAAGACCTGACAATATGACGTACTAAAGGCATATTAATCTCCGTTTAAAAATAAAAAATCTTTTTGTTCTTAGCGAGTCGACTCTGGAATTCTGGATTATATTTCTACTAGTAAAGGACAAAACTCCTACTGACCACGAGTTGTCAAAGGCTTCGTATTTGATAACAGGTTTTAGATGCAGGTGGCTGGGCACGCAGGGCAAGATAAAAGATGTGACATGGTCTGGGGAGAGACACCACACGTTCAGATATTAACTTCTGAGCCAATAGAAATTAATTAATATTTATTTATTTACACCAAAATACAAATAAAGGATGTAAAACTCAATGAGTACAAAGGTATTACTTACGAATATTTCAATTGTTATTGTTTTATTTGTTTCTTTTTGTTTTATTAATTGATTTAAGCCATTAATTTCATTTGCTGTTGTCGAAATATAATCAAACGTTTATTCAAAGAGGAAATTACTCTTGAAATATGAAACAAACTTTGAAAACAATATTAGTGGACTAAAATTACCTTGAATAGAGCCGCTATGATGTTTATTAATGTTGAAAATTATCCTAATCAAGTCAAAATTACGTGTAAATAAAGGAGCGTTAACGAATTTTCAAAAGTTATATGACTTAACTTTGCGTTGATAAGTACTGTCAACTCGGTTTAATATATTTTCATTATACCAAAAGTTGGCTTCTGCCGCAACCTGTATTTAGCTAATTTTAAAGCTTTTGTTTGTATGTACACTACAAAATTACATACATAAACACCTGAAAATGCGAGATGTACTCAAGTAAAGAGTATTCAAAATTTATCCTCTTGAGATCAATTTAGTAACCATTTTAAGTTACATTAAGTTTAATTTCATCACAAATTTATTTTTTTATTCGCTTAGCTAAGTATATAGTTCTTATTACATACTGCTAGGTAAATATAATTACTTTACGTTACTTTTCGGAAGTCAAAGTTACAAGTATTTACCAAAAGACTTTGCGTGCTTCCGCTTCCAGTTATTTCATGCAAACTGTTGCCGGCCAGCAAGGGATGTGTGTGCAAACTATTAGTGGCGGGCACGCAGGGTGCAAATAGTACCTATGTAGTACTAGTACTAGAAGATGCTGTTTACATGGCTACCGAGGGAGCAATACTCGTTTGATATTTCGTTCAACCAATATCGTACTTCCTGATAAACAGAATTGTATCTAATTATACATTTTATGAAAATATTTTTTTTCATACTAAAGTGCAAATTCAAAAATGAATATGTATGGTTTCGCTTTTATTGATATCCATTGTAAATGTTTTTAAACTTCGTACCAGAAGAATTCTGGATACATATGATTATTTATTCTTTCACAGGTATAAAACGGGCATTTTGTATATCAAATACTTATTTTGAAAGAAAATTGATTATTTTAATCTATCAGAACATTAACTAATGTTAGAATGTCTGAATTACGATAAAGGTCCTTTGATGTTTATCTATATATGTATTTGTTATAAAATATTGTATCGTTGAGTTAGTATCCCATAACACAAGTCTCGAACTTACTTTGGGGCTAACTAACTCAATCTGTGTGATTTGTCCCTATATATTTATTTATAAAGGTCTTTATTGACTTACAATATTGGTATGATAAAACGTCTTAGACTGTAAAAATAAACCAAGACAATGTTTGGAGCACTTTTCCAAGTAAAATGTGGCATAAAATTGTATTACAAATTACCTTTTTTCTTTTCAGGTACGGAATCTTAGTCATGCTTCATTATATTCGATAATAACGCCAAGTGAGGAGTGTACATACCAAAAGACCAAGTAAGTTCCATTTCATATCAGAAAAGCAGACGTGCATCCGTGTCATTTTGAGTTAAGGATTATAACCATCCCTCTCTTCCCATATCGTAAAATGCGAGTAAGGACATGCGAGCAAATTAGACATGTCAAGTTCCTATTTTGTTCTTTTGGATACCTGACGGATTTCACCAAGAACATTAATATTGTTCGATGGTAGCCATATAAATTTTGCTTTCAGCTATGTAGATTGACATGTAGTCATAAAGCCTTTTATCAATGGACCTGGGAAAGCCCAGAGAGAAATAGAGTCAGGAAAGTAATACCGATTTTTTACCTAATAAAGGGGATTAAAAGGCTTACCCCCGTATTAAAAAACGTTTGTTAGCCTATTTTAGTTTAAATGTGTTTCGTCTCGTTCTTTCACATGAAGTGTCAGGTAAGAGAGAAAGAGCCAAAAAATATTTTAGTTAAAATGGGCTTTACAAATATTTCTTAATACGGCGGATCATGTTTAAACGGACTGTGTTTCTACCAGTATGTATAACATAACTAGTGAATCCTTTAGATGATGGTTATCATAAAAGACAGTAAAATCGTGTCTGGATACTCTAGACAATCTGTATAAACTAAATACCTATTCAAAGCCAAGTGAATTTCATGATAACAGATAACCAGACGCGTATTTTAATAAGCCGGCGTCATTATTCCATTTTATTGCACATTTTCACTTTACTCTCCGTATTTCTGCCTGGAACTCATTCCAGTGCCATACTATGGCCGTGAATTATTTACTATACCTCCAAACATAGAGCATTAAATTTTCATTGGGCTTTATCTACTGCGAAGTCTCTTAGGGTAGGCTTTCCCGGGAATTTTATATATATAGATTTGATTTTGTTTTCTTGTAATCTGGTTGAATATTCGAGACGAGGAGCTCGATTAATCTAGCGGGGCATTGGGGGCATACGTGTTCGTAACGATAGTGCGTGTCACACGGCGGCAGGTCCGGCCTAGTTTGGATTGGTAACCATAGCATTTTTATCTTGAGCTCCTCTGGGCTCTGAAGCGTAAGCAACTAGAAAACACGCCCTGATGATAATCTGGCAAAATTTATGTACACTTAAATTAGATCCAAAACTAAATACATAAACCACTAGACTACATAAATAGTACTAATCTTAACAGTCAGGTTACTCCAACCATAGTCCTTTGTATATGTAAATTCTGATGTAGCATTGTCGTTACATTATAGTGCAACATTTAAATGTTAAAATGTAGACCGAGTTAATTTTACATCGCAGATTATCTTCCGAAGTGATTATCCCTGGGCAATTTTCAGTCGAGATTACGGTAACCGTAGGCTTTCGTAATCAAATTAATTTTATCGGTTCCGTTACATTAACTCTGTTTAATTGGAACTGCTCTATGAGCTTTCCCTTAAAGACCGAAGTCGAAAAACGTAAGTAAGAGAACCATTGATCCTATAAGGGTTGCGTTTTGCCATTTTTATGTACGGAACCCTAGAAACATTAAAAGTTGCCTATATAGATGGAAGAGAAGCCTCATTAAATGACTGGCAAGCTTTAAAAAGGCTTATTAGTGGATCTTGTGAACGAATTTGGCCGGAAAATAGAGTAATAGCCAAATACTTAATAGTTCTGCCTTCATATAACACAGGTCCAAAAAATAATTAAATCGGTTAAGTGCAGAGATACCTTACACATTAATGTACATACTGTAATACGTACAGGCAGTGTTCTAGAATTCTTAATATTAGTCTAAAGGTTTTTTTTATACAATTTTTTAACTATTTCCCACCTATAAATTCAAACTATTTTTATATAGCGACTATAAGGAGGCAGACTGACAACGAAGGTTTTAAGTGTTATAGAGTAGGTACAGTTCTAAGATAACAAAATCTAAAAAATATACTTAGGTATTTTCCAGCCTTAGCAACTATTGCCGTTTTTTTATTGATAAAGTTTGTTTTGTAAATTTCTTATCAGTCCACTAGCTTACAAAAGTGTCCCTGTGACCTTTGTCAAGCCCTGTGACAGCCTAGTACGAAAGTCACCGTTGCGATAAGGTAACAGGTATATATTTCACGGTATTTACGATAAGTTGTTTGTATTAGATTGTTCGCATGCATTAAACGTTTCAAATATTTTATTTTCGAAAGCACACCACAAAAAAAATACTTCGCGTATTAAATTATTTGTTATGAAGAAAAAATAAAACATAAGAAATTGTACATGCACAACAGAAATTTATTTTTAGAGCATTTTAAGTCATAAGAGATGTGTCGATCGAGGTAGGATGTGTGGACTAAAATAAATAAGTATAAGAACGAATAAAATATAAATCCTAACATTACATTTTCACATGAGTAAAATCGTAACTCGTCGCCAACGATCGGACCACTTCTGCGCAGCATCCACTAGCCCATTTTTTATATACATGCATATACAGGACATTAGTCACTCGGCAGGGATGGGGGTGCAATATTTAATCTTGTGGGGTAACTTCTCACTTATCGAGAGGAAATAGATAATCTCGGATCGCGTCCGGGCGACGCCGACGCTTTCACTCCTCGTGTTAAGATTTTTGGTGTTGGTATTTCATGCATTTGGTTTGATAGGATCGACTAGGCGACTGCTCATTTTGGAATACGGTTTTATATTTAAATTTTTTTATATAGATGAATTATCAGACAAAGGCGATGCGGTAAGCCACCCGTCAGTGACTATTGATTTCCCGTTTCAACTACCATTATGCTAAGCGTGACCTTGATCTTATGATCATAGGTTCTCTTGACTCCGTATGGTACAAATATGTGTTTATATGTATCTTAAAATACAGAAAACATCTTATAGCTGCGTTTCTTGTTATACATAAACAGCAGTGCTTGCATTTTTGTGGTCTGGTTTGAAGGCAGATAGAGAGAGGCAGGGAAATTACTAGGCACGAGTACTGTGGTGGAATACTCTACAGTGCGATTGAGTGACGCCCTCAAGTTAGCAACTACTCGTATAGGCAGTTGACCGCGCGCTATGTTAGATGGTTCGTGATATTAAGTTTGATTTTTTTAATATTTAATAACTGAATAACATATAAATGTAAATGGCGGATTTGAAGCCGTTGACTTTTTCTACCAGTCAACCAACTGGTGGTTGATTGATTGATTGCTTGCTTGTTTTTGTTGTATAATCTATCGTGATAATATACGGAGAGCTTAATTTTTCTCAGTTTGTTTGTATTGGTATATTTAAGCGGAAAGAACTTCGAAACATATTTGAAAAAAAAAAAACTAGCTGTGCCCGCGACTTTGCATGACTGCATGGAATTTAAGAAAACAATTATTGTTCACATTGCATTGCAGTTTACAAAAGACACAGACAAAAAAAATTTGGTATACGTGTGTATACATTAATAGGTATGCATTTAGTAAAAAAACGGTTATTTGATAAATAAACTCTTACAATATTGAAAGGATACTTTGAAAGAGAAGCCTACAGCCTATCCCGAACAACAGCTTATAATAATATTAATAGTGCTAAATAGAAAATGCATTTTGAAAAGGGTGTCTGCCTACTATATATCATAGCACCCTGGGTAGAAAGCGATTTTCGCAGCAGGGAATAAAGTTCCAAGAAATTCTCGATTGTTACATACGACAGTACAATAATTTGATGAATAAAAAAAAATTTGGTTGTTTACCTACAACTACTTAACCTTTTTTTATAAATGTGAAAAAGATTGGATGGATATATAGATGTTTGCTACTTTAAAACGGCTGAACAGATCTGCATTTGCTTCAAAAAATACATTATGATATAGGTATAGCGTACTACAATTTTACTTATTTAGCATAAGCACAATGATTCAAAAGTTAACTATTTGTATAATAACTTCACAAAACAGTTGGTATGTAGCCAACCCTGTTTAGCTTCTCAAATCCTCCAACTGCCACCTAACAAGGAACTTTTTCAAGTCCAGCCAAAGGAAGGCTTCGCAGAATTCAAGAGTACTTTCGCAGGATTTGACGAGACTCGAGACGTTTCCGTATACCTTTCGTCGTAAATTTATTTATTTATTTATAGGTACAATTTATTTTTATCTGAATGCGCCAAAAAAGGGTTATGATTTGAATATGTTTCATTCATTATCAAACATTTTGAATACCAACCAACCAACTTCAAATTAAAAAATTGTTTGATAATGAATGAAACATATTTAATAAACTACAACTTATTTATTATTTCTTCCTTTTTAGGGTTCCGTACAAAAATGTACAATGAAACCCTTATAGGATCACGCGTGCGTATGTCTGTCCGTCCGTCCGTCTGTCACAGCCAATTTTCTCCGAACCTACTGGACCAAAACATATGAAATTTGGTAGGATGGCGTAATTCTGTGACCCAAACACAGATGTGCAAAGAAAATAAATATTTTTTTTAAAATAAGGGTCATTTTCGGGGGACAAATGAAAAAATTTAAAAAAAAGTTTTGCAAACCTTACCGTGTTATATATCAAATGATAGAGCTCGTTATGAGGATCTCAAATATATTTTTGTTATTATTGTAACATAAATAGTTTTCATTTTATTCATGAAAGAAGACGAATATAATATTGACCATTCCCCCCTGATCTCCGAAACTACTGAGCCTAAAATTTAAATTGCCTGTAGATTACAGGAAAACCTAAAAGAATTTTATCAATTGACAATTAAGTGGTAAATTTAATATAAAACGTTTACTTACGAAAAACATCACTAGATAGCGATAGTAGCAGTTAACTCGCATCTCATAATCCTTTCACATTAACATACCACAATTGAATATAAAAACTGACATTGGCATTGTACGGAACCCTCTCCCCGCGAGTTCAACTCGCACTTGACCGGTTTTTTTGGTTGAGTATATAACTTTAGCATTATTTAGAGTCGCGCGGTTCTATTTTTTACGAAAAACAATACACAGTATACAAAGTAGCAGAAGAAACAAAAAAAGTTATGTTACTTCTGCTACTGTAAATTTGAGTAATTTGTCTAGGTTAACGCGTCTTTGGCGATACTAATAAAGTGACAACAATCCCCACTGTATTCCATTTTCAAATTATATGAGATTGCTGTATATTCGATCAATTTACACAGGCAAGCAACACGACACGGTCAGAGTAATTGGACAAGAAACATGATATTTCACGACGTGATGCATGGGAGCCGTACGTAGGCTCGTACGCCTGGCTACGGCCCTGGCACCGAGCCATTCTGCTGTACTGCCGTGTACGCCGAATTTCAGACAAGATTAATTATATACCGCGCTGGAATATTTCAAAGGCATGCATTTTTATTTCGCTCCTAAAGTATCGTGGTGTGAATTTTTGGACGGTTTCATTTCAGTTAAGTTTTATTTATGTAATGCAAGTGTTCTTAAGTACCGACTTTTGTAAAAATGCGAACATATTAACTGTTTAATTTATTTATTTACATAGTACACACATAAATAACAAAGGTTGTTGTTTGTATATACAAAGAAAATAAACCTGAAGAGTTTGGTTGAATTTAGCATGTATATATCATACAATCCCTTTGTAGATTATAGATCAGTTGTTAAAAGGTCCAAAATACAAAGTGTAATTACCAACGAAGTTCAAAGAAAAGTTACCGATTTGCATCCGGTTGACATAAATCACGGGTACTTAAGCAACCGCATGCAATACGGCGATATATCATACCATGCCAAACCAACATTAGCGAGTGTTGTTACCACTGACCTGATTATCGGTTATTTAATTGCTTTTAATAATTAACCTGTAGAATTTTGAAATATTTAATGGGATGTCAACAAAAGTCGATAGATTTAAATAGAGCTTTTATTTGAACAAAGGTATTCAAACCTTTAAGGATGAGCGAAAAAATGCTAGGTACTACATTCAAATAGGCCAGGAGTTGGCATATAGTACCCACTATATACAAAAAAGTTTATTTAATAAAATTTAAACTAAAATACTTGAAAAATTATATAAAATTTGACTAGGGGGTTAAACATTTTATTTTTACTCGCTCTGTATGATTTGTGGTGATTTTTGACCAATATTCACCAATTTGATGTCAAGTAGGCGACTGGACTTATATCTATCTCAATACATAGCATAGTCCAGTGACTATGCTGCTTTTTAACCAGATATGACCATTTTTATATATTTAAAATCGTTAACTATGATAGTCAGAAGCAAAAGACTTTTTTAAGACAAAGAACTCAAAGTACTTTATCCAGGGCAACGGTTGCACATAGTTGCATAAAAGAAATATGCGTATTTTAGTTAGCCAAGTCATAAATAATAGTCAGTCATAATAAACAGTTATTGATATGGTAACATATATGAAATTTTGTAGCTAACTACACATTACTTTGTAAACTAAAACATCTTTTACCAATAACAGGTATACCTATATTAAATTTAAATTGCTATTTGCAGTCGAACAGTACTGAGGAAATGAAATATTCATATAAACGCCTTACCTTGTCTATAAATAACGATATTTATGTACGAACCAATATGTTTCGTTGCATATCTAAGCTACTGAAATCGATAGACACTCTTGTACAGTCAACATTTAATTCCACCTTTATGTGACATGTTATTAAGTTCTGTTTCGTACTTCGGAAGGCAGATTAAGTTATTGGTGTTTGATGTTATTGTTAGATGGCAGTCTAACGACGTACCGCGCTTCACTACATAGTATAAAACAAAGTCGCCTTTTCTGTCCCTATGTCCCTTTGTATGCTTAAATCTTTAAAACTACGCAACGGATTTTGATGCGGTTCTTTTAATAGATAGAGCGATTCAAGAGGAAGGTTTTTATGCCCATGCCCTTAGTAGCTTTTTACGATAAAAAGCAGAAAGTGAAGTATTTTTTTTTTAAATTTTTTAAATAATAAACAGCTATCGATGGAAGTGTAATTAGCAAGTGTGTTACGGTTTAAAAACTTTATATAAAGCGGTTTTGTCTTGCAAAAAGTTTTTAGCTTAGGCTTTTCCACTAAAGCAGGCTATCGGGAATCAAGACAATATTTCAATTTGAGCTAGAAAATCTATTCACGTCACTCAAACAGGATTTATCTTCAAAACAAAAGGGTATCAAGGTTGAAGCGCCGATACCCCGACACGAGTTACTTACGACTGGCTCGACGCATTGAATACGACACAATACGATATCCGATCCGTGCTGCCGAGATTGCATGCTCGTAATCTTGTATGGAATGGACATCTTGTATGAAGTTTGCATGGCCTGGAATTACGTGATCGGATTGGGGTTTCATGTGAAGCAGGGGTAGGTATTCTTACGATCAAAAAATAACGATATTTAACCTGGTTAATGGAAAAGGTCGATTTTTGGGTTTTAAATACTTGGTAAAGACCACTTTTTTAGTTTTAAACCAATCGAGCGAAACCTTCCGATCTGAAAATTATTACAGGCCCAAACCTTTTTGGAAAACATGCAGAAAATGATTAAGAAAAAAAAAACATCAAAATCAGTTTGGTACTCGTATCAAAAGAGAGCACACAAAATTAACATTGTCGTAAGCATAACACAACTGCGGCTTAAAATACTCGTATCTCTCTTCGTGCCGCTAATAAAAAGGGCAGCAACAAATTTTAATGAAATAAATTTTAAAAAGCATTACTTACGAAGCGACATCGGTACACACGGATATAAAGCGTTATCGCACTGGACTGCAGTCTCGCACGTAATAAATTCATTTGAGTGCGCGCCCGGTGCATAGTTGAGCGAAATTAAGCGGATGCAATAAAGATTTGCAGTAAAACTATCCGGGCAGAGCCAACAATTCGGATTAAGCCGCCTAGATGTAGATGCCAAGGAACTTGCCAACGGTGGAACCTCTGTTTGTGTAATATTCATTTTTTATTCTATTATTATTTGATATTGTTATTAAATCAGCTGCTTTAGTATTTTTTTCTGTGGATGAGATGCGCAAGCTAGATTGTTAACGAGTTTTAAGCTTGTACGAGTAATTATTAATTTGAATTATTTGCCAATTAAATTTATGTGTTAATATTATTTCAAATTACCTTACCCCTAACTAATATACATACCGTTTAATGCTAATTTAAACTGTATTAAAATAAAAAAAGAGACGTGAACTTATTCTTTGTTCTCCTAATAAATTATTAAGTAATTAAATGAGTAAGTAGGAAGGTAGTATTCTGATCTCTAAATTTGTATCTCATTTTAATATCGTATTATTTATAGTTACACTATGACAAACACCTGTTTGTCATAGTACCTACTAAATTATGAAAATTAAGTTCTTAAATTAACATGGAGGACATAAAATATTACTTATTAACGCGATAAGCAGGCTGTTGAGTTTAATTTCAAAATATCACCTAAAACATCAAATTTATTTGGGGTTATTTTTGGAGAGTTAGTAACGCAAGCGCGACCCATAAATTTCTGAATAGACGTTAAAGTTTGCCGGAGTTACTAAGCTCCAAACGTAATTTCCCTGAGCAATTTCACTCACGCCATATTTTTAGTGCGTTCGAAAAATACGATAGAAAATTTTAGAATTTTTAATCAATGAATATAATTTATTGAATTTTTTTATTTTTCACTTTAGATGCCTGCGTATTTTTCGGTAGGTTTTAACCTGTAAAACCTTTGAAACTTTTTATTTTTAGACATTGCTCCGTTTCTTAAAGGAGATATTAAATTTGGGAAAACTGTATCACGTTTTATTTGTACTTATGGAAAAACTTTACTTTTCACTGAATAATAGAATACATGAGTTATCAATTCCGTGTGGCCTTTGAATTCGATAACACCAAAAATAATCTCTTTCTTTTTGTTTTTCCGGTTGTATTCTTAGCTGGTTGCTTAGAAACGCAGAATTCGAAGAGTCTGGATGATTTTTTTACAAAAAATATTAGGTTGGTTTTACAAAAGTACGTTAATCACTTCTTTTGCATGTTTATTTTTAAGTATAGTCGGGGGCAGAAGTGACCCGCTTACGTAAGTACGACTAAAGTGACCGGGGGTCAGAATAATCTGCCCCCGACTATACCTCGAATATTTTAGTTTAGTTTTTATTTCTTCTTAAAACAATAGTATAATGCATAATAATAATAAAAAATGCATAAGCTTAAACATTCTATGACTACATGCAATCTTTAAGAGGTGAAGAAAAATACAACTAACTTTATTTTTCTAAATCTGCTGATAAGATCTGTTACCCTAGAAAAGTTAATTGTACTGAGGTGAATCTTAGAAAACATTGTCTTGTTACGGAGCGGTCATTAGTCCTTGTTTAAATGTAACTAGACTAGGGTTTCTAGTTGGAATATAAGTATTTTGTTCCTTTTAAAAATACAATAAGAATCAATCCTAGAGAATTACCAAAACCATATCTATTAGGTACCACCTACCTAAAAACTACAATATTAGTTTCATTATTTTGGGTCTGTTGTAATGTAACTGTTGTGAGGCAGTTCCAGATTTTTTTTAGAAATAAACAGCACTCATGTTTTTTTTCATGGAAAATCCTGATCAATATTTAATGTGTAGTGTAATAGTAAATATTATTTCAAGCCAATTAAAAAAAAGAATTTTAATTCTTGTAGAAACTTAAAATATGAAAAAACTATCGTTGTTATTGTAAATAGATGTCGTTAAGGGTCCTACCAACTGACATAGACATATCCGTCCTTCACATATAGTGAACAAAAAAGCGAGCTTCTAGTAAATTATTCATCCATACAAGTACAAATGTAGTGGCAGCAAAAACGAGACAAAGTGTCGTCTTCTCCAGACGGATCCTTGAGCCCTTCATTAGGGACACGGTAGGGTTGCCAAAGATCCAAGATTTGGTTACAAGTTTAGTACTAGTAGCAAATTGAAAGGTGTTGACATAAGACTGTAAATTGTTTCTGTTTTTTGTTCTTATTTAGCAAATATAGAAAGTTGTGTAGTTTCAGAATTAATAATCGCATGAGAGTATTATGATGAGACTGTAGTCATAGAAGTATCTATAACAGTCTGTGGCATGAACTAGATTGACGACCTAACTAACTTCAGAAAACTATGATATTAGTTAAGAATTAAATCCAGAAACTAACAACCCTTTTTTAGAATTCCATCTAAATATTTTTTAATGTCGATTTGATTTGGCTTACATCTTTCTTTTTTTAAAGAACTTCATATATACACTTTCGTATGAATTTATGGCAACCCTAGCTCAGTAATGTCACACAACACGCTTGTGTGAGTGTAGTCAAGTCAAGAAGCAGTATGTAGTACAGGTCATTTCCTTTGTTGCGAACTTCTTCCTAAGTGAAGACTTGCGCCAATTTTACGTCATCAACGGGAAGAGCACACACGTACTGTTATGCTTTCTTTCAGCTAGAGTAATGGATCTATTATTCAGAATTAAATTTAATGAAAGGAAAAGAAAGAAACCCTTCTATGTATTGTTTTACCTCAGAATGCACTTAGGATTTTACCTGGATTATGTACCGGGTAGCAGTAGCGTGGGTAACCTACAAAGGCTTCTCATCCGTTAGGGTGAAACTATGTTCAGCAGTTGACATTTTGTGGCTTATTACAAGTAATTAAAAAAATGTAAAACATAATCAAAATATACAAACTACCCTATACCTAAACCTTACAAATAACTTAAGTATTTCTAGGTTTAGTTTAGTCGTAACGTGGGTTTATTAAATTGGACTCAAAGGTTTCATATCATCATGATCTAAGCGTTATACCGGTTGAAAGCTAAACTAAGGGTTTGCTGAAAGACTACAAAGTTGAAAAAGTCAAAATATATACTTCTGCTCAAGCTTTGATTGGTCTGGTCCTTCGGGTCCTTTAACATTTTAGGTTCGATTTGGAAATCCTACGTCTATTAAAGATGTATGTTATATATATATATAACAGTTTGAAGGACTTTTGGCAAGATCCGCATCCTGAATTCTAATATTGAACAGAAATATATTTTCATAAATGGTGTTGGTCACAACTACCGCAACTTATCGATATTTTTGTTGTCCTTTTTTTAATATAGGTATTTAAATTATTTATTTTAAGATACTGACTGTTAACTAGGCTTAAATTGGAATAACTATTCTCGACTGATATCGTTAAAAAGAGATTAGGATGCTAATTTTGAATGCTTACACATTTATCTAAACTTTTAATCCAGCAAACAAATCCAAGGGTTTAAATAGTTACGGTATTTTCTATTTTATTATAAGGTTTGTTACCTCTAAGGTTTATTTCTCTTAGGTATTTTGTTTAGTTCTATAAATTTCTGCATATACCATAGCTATCTAAAAGTACTTCTAATAAAAACCTATAA
The DNA here is from genome assembly GCA_947044815.1 of Apomyelois bistriatella. Lineage (NCBI taxonomy): Eukaryota > Metazoa > Arthropoda > Insecta > Lepidoptera > Pyralidae > Apomyelois > Apomyelois bistriatella. The sequence goes on from OX345705.1 coordinate 7,183,580, forward strand.
TAACAAGTTCATTTTATTCGATATAATATGTCTTTCTTTTTTTTCTTATCGGTCAAAGTTATAATATTGATTATACTATTCATAAAGAACTAGTAAAATTTCCCCAAGACATTGGCATGGATAAAATATTTTTCATTAAAATAAAACAAAATTGCGAACTGTAGAATTTGCGTGATCAACAAATGTATAGACAGTAACATAACACAAGTTTTACTAAAGGGCGTAAAAAACAGTCAACTCTGTAGTTTTATCGATACCGTAACTATCGATATTCTGTACACCCGTAACCCATTCGAGAGCATTGGAAACAGACGGAAAGTCAGTATCGCGTAGCGTCAGCAAAAACGGAACCTTTGTGATGGAGCCATACATTTCCATTATTGAGTGTCACTTACACTCTATCCTTGTTTTGACACTTTTATCCTTTTTACAAATTTTTTTTTAGGAAATGAAAACGTTTGATGAGTCTTTCTATTTGGAACTTGCTGTTACCTGCGGCTCCGCCCACGTGGGGCTCGGTTATATCGCGGCCAGAAGCAGCCAATGTTGGACACTGGTCTATAACTATATCCATACCAAACTTCATCGAAACCAGTCCAGCCGTTTAGCCGTGAATGCGTAACAGACAGACAGATAGATGGATAAACAGGCAGAATTTTGCATTTATAATATTAGTATGAATATTTAAATTTTATCATATCCAATATTATTTTTCTGAATATAAATTGGATATCATTTTTATTGACAAAGTTTCGGTGCAAAGTATGAGTTCTTTCTTATTTAAAACCATACCAGTATAAACAGCTCTGGGCCTGAAGAAACATTCTTGGATTAAATATTTATTTATTTGTTCAATAACAAAATACATTGTCTCGGAAATAAGTAATTTACATTATATCATAATTAACTTAAAATTTTAAATAATAGAAAAAAAAACGTTAAATAGTTTTAATTTAAGCAGTAAAAAATTATAATAAAACCGTCAATTTTATGTTTTATATCATACGTAACGTAATAGAATGAAAGTATTTATTGTAGATACTTTATACTTCAACAATCCTCTAATGATGATGATATTATTTATACCCATTTTATTGACCAATCATTATTACAAAATCATGACATATCAATGTTTTGTTAATATATTCCTCGTCTTCGCATTAGCATTATCTCATTCTTACTCTACGCACGACATATCGCATTGTATAAATTACTATGGTTATCTTCATATTTTTTCTCAGCAAACGTACCTAGCATACATATTCCTTCTCCCCGCGTCCCTCCGATTTCCATAACCCTCAAATATATCAAAACGTTCAGAATATTTTATGCTGTCGGTATCTAACAGGCGTTTTGTGGTAATGTCTTCGTTTGATGTATAGCAGTCAGGAGCACTCGTGTTCTAAATATCTTGCCATTATGTATATTGTGGCTACATTAAGATGTAACGTCGCAGAAGGGAGCCTCTTAGCGTTTTTTCGTTGCGTAATCACGACCCAGATTGCTCTGTCGCTAAATATAATGCCACATTGGACAGGGAATTTGTTGAAATTATAGAGAAGCATTTATTTTTCCAGTGGAAATATCGGAATGGGTGGGGTCGTTGCTTTCACCAAAAGTCCGATGAAATTACAGGGCAAATGGCTCCTCGTTTGCGCTAAATTTGTACATTTGTTTGTGCAATCTTTTTTCCGTCGAGATTTGCAGGGAGAAATAATTGAAAGAGCCATTCGTTGTGGTGCGGGAAATTAGCACCGAGATTATTCTTTGTTACGCTAAAGTGAACTTGATAAAGTTGTTATAAATGAGACGACAAAATCCAAAAACAACGTTATTTGAACTCCGGTAAAATAAACGGAACGAACTGCAAAGAATTTTGAATTCCAAATGAATTTTTCGGCGTCGCCTATTCAGAAAAGTTGCAAAGGAAGTCTAGAGCGGCTACTTCTTTAAATAATGCAAGTAACTGCGAAGGTGCGCGAATTGCTGGCCTCGGCTCGCTCGAACAAAACGCTCGAATTTGCAATTTTCAGGCGTTTCGTTCTCTCAATTTGCTTACTTATACCGTGCCACGTTGGGCGCCATTCTCTGTAATTCGGTCCGTGGCCGCACTAAAGTTAAGTAATCGTACACCATTGCAGTACTCGACTCCTGGCTTCTAGCTTACCAAACCTTATTTTTCTGGCATCGTTTCAAATTAAAAGCGATAAGAGTAAGCCTGCCCCTTTAAAAGACTCCCCGTTGGCACGATGAAACAAAGCCATCGTCTTGCTCGCCGCACGTACCATTTATCATCCTTTGTTCAAAATACGCCATAATTTGCTTGTATCTGAACTAAATTAACAACTAACGGTCTGACTCGCTCTATCATAATTTTAATATTTCAGACCAGCAAGTAAATTCCAACTTATTCCAGTACAAACCGGAGTTAAAATTGATGTGCAAAATTTTGTGAGCAACATGTGAACTAAACTGCGAATCTGAATGGAGGTCGACCCGTGCCTTTCATTTTCTCTTCAATAATGAACGAGTAGTGACCCGCCTTCGCAGGCTGTACAAAATTTAATTTTAATGCGGGACTGGCCACTATCTGAAGCGCTCCTAACAAAACATGCCTGCCTCCGACCAGATTAGAACTCGCTTACACCATGTTTGTTCGCGGTCGCCGTTTTTGGTGTCGTTATACGTGTACCAGAATTAACGTAGAATTTCAAAGGAGATTCAAAGTCGTGATTTGTCAAGATAAAGGCGTTGGGAAATGCTATTTCTGAGGAAATCATAATAGAACATCCAACATTCTTCGGCGTCTACAATTGGAATAAAATTCGCTGCAATTTCAGGAATTGTCGTCGGCAGTTATTATTCGGTGTGTAAGCGGGGAATTTGTCTCTAGGACATGGCTGGTTTTGTTCGGGAGTTCCCGTAAATTCGCATGGTTCGCTGGCTCTTTTCAAAAGTGGCGGTTGGTTTTACGCTTTCGGTAGTTATTGTTCTTGGCGTTTTGAGTTTTTGACTTTGTATTTCAACCGTTCTAGTGGATTGCGACGAATAAAGTCGTACGTTGCTTGTTTGTTTTTTTTTCCCATTTTTATACTCCTACTAGATTTATAAAAATTTATCGTATTAGAAACGCAACTAGAGGAAATAAACTATTATGTAAACTTCATCGCAACCTTTACCTTGACAAAGTTCTTGTTTTATTCAATTATTCAAACATACAAAAGGTTTATAAATTCGATGTAGGTCTCATTTGGATTACCTACTCACCAAGCTGTTAAAAAAAGCAAAGATTTTGTAGTGAAAGAGGATAAATCGTTACATTATTTACCTCGGCACCCTAAAAATATACGTGGCAGTACAAATCCGCTTTTTACCAAGGATATCGGAACTAACGCCGGTCCCGATGCATCTCGGCTAATCTTCAAAGCCTGGGATTCCTCCGACCATGGTTACAGAGTTTAAGGAGTCGCGATGCTCGTGTAGACAGTTGGTTAACTTTGACACATAACTCTATTAAACTGTGTTTTAAGAATTTAGATTTACATTATAATTTTTTGCATTTTGACCAACTTATGAATCAGATAAATAAATTTAGAGGTAATCATGTTCAAAGAGTATTTACAAACTTTTTCATAATTGTTTTATTTAGATACTTGATTTTATAGCACTTGCTATTAAATCAAGTATCTACTTCAAGGCTGGCTTTGGAAAACAACCGATAATAAGGATTATTATAGTCGGTCAAGTTGATATTAATATTTTTTTATTCATTCATCCAAATTTTCTATAAGACAATAGGGAAAAAGGTAGATATTAAAAACTCTGAAATTAAAATACATAGTTATACACTAATATCTGATATCGTGCAAAGTATTTAATTCTTACTTTAGTACAGAATGTGTCTTATATTAATATAAATGACATAATATTGTGCACTGATAACCCTTCTGATAACAGCTCAATTAAGACACGCTTCTTGCAAATCATCCACTTTGTCGATCATAAATTGAAATTAATTGTAGACATACCTACGGAATGTAGTTCAGTTACTAAAATAGAGCATTTGTAATTGTCTCAGAATTCCTTAGTATCAAGCTGATAAAAATGGCTCCATTAAGATCCTCTTGCATACATAACCCATAAAAAAAAATACAAGTATTAATTTAATTTAACAGTAAATTTACAGATTTTAGATTTAAGTATTCCTAAATAAGCAGTAAATTGCTTCTTACCAAATATCATGATTCTAGTTCAACGGGAAGTAGGTTTTGATTTCCATCTGAAGTCGCAAAACTTAGGAAAATTTGCAACATCTAGGATCATATCTTAGGACGAGTTGTCGAGTTGGTCATGAGTTGACGTATAATTTTGATTATTTTACAGCCAAAAAGGAACTGTAGGCCTTAGTCTTGCCTTAGTGTATGTTATGAATTTTAACTTGATACGTACATGTGTTCCTCAAAAAAAAAAGACAAAGAGAGATTACAAAGTGATCTTATAAGGATTCCGTTTTTGCCATTTAAGGTACGGCACCCTAAAAACTTCGATAATTATGCAATTTCGTTTATTAACAACCGAAAAAAAACATGACACTGATGACAATAAAATACCTAGAAATACGCCAAATGTCTTTGAGTTTCTTTACTATACCAATCGTTAGTTCGACACGTGCTTGAGAAGTTGAGTTATTAGTAACTTGTTTTCACAATTCAGTACGGAACGTATGCCAATACTGTTTTCAAAACTTATAGTGGTTTGATTTTGATAAGTTTGCGAACTAATATCAATATTTAACTACACAAGTAACCAGCTAGAAATCAAAGTTTACTCGTAGAAGTTAAATTTCTGCGTGGAAGAATATGTTTACTTTCTTGCAGAATTTCCGTAAATTATAAGAATACATGTAGTTAATGAAGTACATAATTTCGATGGTCAACTTTCAGCAATCAATGCATTGTAATTCGTTGACATTAAATAATAATTAACAAAGTTTATACGATGTTTAAAGTTCAAACTAATTCATGGTTCACTGTTTGTTATATATTAAAACTTCAGTGATTCACTGCCAATATTTTGACAAGCAAAAAGGTATTTTATTCAGTGGGCTATAGCTTAGACAATTAAACCGGCCGGAGACGCCATACGCACGTATTTCTATGTGAAAAAGCCTGCCACATTCTGCGCTCGGAAATACATGCAATAAGTGTTAATATTAACGCAATATGTTAATAATCTTGACAAAATTATCCAACATAAGCAAAAAATACACGCACACTAATATAAGCAGTATGACCGGCGGTCTTATTTTGTACTTTTAGCCGAGAAGGTCGCCTGTCAGTTTCCTCTCTGGTTAGTTTAATACTATAAGGCCAATAGGCAGGATTTTCACTTTATTTTGAACTAGCGACCCGCCCCGGCATCGCATGGGTGGAATATATAGGTTTTGCTTACATAAAAACTTTCCACTTGAATCACTATATCTATTAAAAAAACCGCATCAAAATCCGTTGCGTAGTTTCGAAGATTTAAGCATACATAGGGACAGACAGCGGAAAGCGACTTTGTTTTATACTATGTAAAGATACTCATTAACACATCAAAAATAAGAATCATAATACCATACACGAGTAATAACGAAGCTAGCAAGAAAAGTAAACATAGCGTTGAAGATATTGGAATTGGCTTCATTATAATTTATCCATATTAATACTCTCGGCAGTGAGGAAGTAACTCATCTCTGGAAAGCTCTAATTTGGCTTCGTTGACGCCATTAATTTTATATTAACGTCAAGAGTCAAGAGCCATCTGTTGCCATTCTCACGTCCTATGGACTGGTATTTGATTTTAAAAAGTATAATTATTTTGTAATGAGGATATGCCGTTGTTCTTCAAGTGTCCATGACACGCTTAGAGGCAGATTATGATTGCGGACCAAATATATTCATTTATTCGTAATTTGATCAAATAAGTATGTTAAAGAAAAACTTTTTTGTACTGTTTTCTTACTGTTTGTTGTAATTGTTTCAAGTAATATGCTCGGAGTTTGAATGAAACGCAAGAACCACTGTCAAAATCAATCCTTTTTGTACACGTGCACTTTCTTCTTGTAAAACAAATTGTACACCGTTTAAAGATGAGCCTTAAAACACCATGCTTCTGCTGATAAGCGTTAAAGACTTCTTACTGCTGTTTAGCTATGCTGAACTAGCTAACTTTTCTGCTATAAAATTCATTGTTTGGACGTTAGCGGTTTTCTTTTCAATAACTGTGTTTTGCGTCTTTTTGACCATTCCGTCGCCTTTTTATTCTTAACTTTCAGAATCTGATTGAAAACATTTCCCAAGAGGAAATCCAACCTTTGTTTGACCTTAGGTGACTTCTAAAACGCTTCAATAGGTTCGGCTATATGTTTTAAGGTCGTTCAATGTTCATACAATGCAGGGAATGAATCACCCTGGATCGCAGAGGCCGATCTTCAATATCCGGTAAATTGGAGTCAAACCAAATTTAGAAGGCTTCGTCCTATTTTTCGTAGACAGAATTGTAATTAAAGATAATTAAGAAATCAATTCACCTTCTTTCATTATTCATTAGTATTTGAAAGCGCGGAAATCGATCTAAAAATGAATTTTAAGATCTAATAAATTAGTTAATACTTATAACATATCCTTGTATTGGGAGGTAAGGGATTACAACCAAACCTATCGGAATTTAGATAATACCTATTATTATATATACTTACTAGCTGTTCCCCGCGGCTTCGCCCCGCGTGGGACTAGGTTATATCGCGCCCAAAAGTAGCCTATGTTTGACCTCAGGTCGTTAACAACATCCCTACCAAATTTCATCGCAACCGGTCCAGCAGTTTAGCCGTGAAGAGGTGACAGACAGACAGACAGACAGACAGACTTTCGCATTTATAATATTAGTATGGAAATTTTGTTTGTTTGTAATAACTTTATTGCATAAAAAAAACTTAACATTTCTCCATTTAAAACATACATAAGGTACTTAAATATTATAAAGAAATTTTCCTAAAATGTTGTTTGTTTATATTGACTGTGAGCCGATTGAAGGAATCGGCGAATGTGGAAATTATGACACGATGCTGCTATTGCAACCTATCAGTATTGATTTCCTGTTTTAATTAGCATCATGTTCATATCACTACATACATTAGTTCTTATGACTTCTTTTTCTACCCCGTATTATATAAAAACTTATTATGTGCCAATGCCTACATAGATAAACTTATTATACTCTTGACCGGTATTACATTTCTACTTAAACTTGGGAACAAATATGATATACACGAATCATGAAATTACTTGACCCATTGGAACCATTAAATCGCTAGTAATTTGATCTTAAATCCTCCATTTCTAGGGTCTAATTACTCTATTTGGAAATAATATCGCCGTGGAACATTAGCTGGAAATGTCACAACTTGGTGATATATGGTGGTCTAAGGATTTGGGGCAGAGATTGCGTTGAAATTCGGTAACCCTCCCGAATTGTAATGTATGGTCGATCTGTTATTGTTGTTGTTTCGGTCGTATATTTAACTTGTATGGGTTTTGATATATGCATTGTACGAAGCAATATATCTTATTTTATTCTAAATATATAGACATTTCTAAATATAAAGCATAAGAGCAGAATACATGTAATCATATAAATCGTATTTGATTTGTCTAATTAGATTATTTTAGATTTTTTTATTATAGACAACATAATATTATATGGTAAATTTTGCAGCGACATTATCTATACAAAATACTTACTTGTAGTGACAAGCGCACGTGACGCTCCTGGTGTTGCAGGCGTCCTAAGCTACGGTGACCGCTTACCATCAGGTGGGCCGTATGCCTGATTGCCTACTAAATTGTTTATAAAAAAAGTATTTCAAACCTAAACTAATTTTTTAGAAGTCAGTTCATAAAAAATGCAGCCAAATTAAACAACTAATTGTCCTACCTACACATACATTAGTTTCGTTAAGTCAGCAAGTCTGCCGGCCTTTATTTCGATTATAAATTATATTTGCAAAGTGTAAATTACAGATTACGGGCACCCTTAATTTGTAATTAAGTAATCATTAACTCTTTAAGCGCACTATTAATGAACGGTAATGGTGCCAACTAATGTTTTAACGAAAGGGTCTTATTTATGTTGTTTTAAGGGGTAATTAAGTTTATTTTATTTTGATAGAAAAGTATTTTTTTCAAAAATTTTAAATTAACATTTGTTACTTAGTTTATTTTATGCACATCACTTACTACCGGTCTATGTCTTTAACAGGTCGATGGGTTAAATTATGATAATTATTGATGATGATGATAACTATAACCATATAATATTAACCTTATAATATTATCATCGTCAAATTATTGTTATTATTTGCCTTTTGATTCTTATATGTATGATATAGCTGTTGCCCGCGGCTTCACGGTCTATTAGACGTAAGTTTTCCTGGTACTAGTGGGTTTAAAATTAATGCGCAAGAGGGCCTTATTCCGAAGAGTAATTTTCATTCCGAATGTTAGAATTTTTTTTTTTGATAATTAGGAACAAGATCGGCTGTTTCCATATGCACTGCCGTGTATCAAAGACTATCAAGACTTATTTTAATACTAAGTTTAAATTATACTGGTTACGCTTAACATTGACCTCGCTACGTTATCTTGGTCTCTTTAATGATCCACCATTAAATAAAGCCGGCTATCAAATTCTACGTAATTTCAGCTAGAACTCTTGCTTGGAGACTAGATTTATCATGCTCTAATTTTGTTTTACTTTTACTTAGTAACTAACTGATTACTCCTAGAAAATACGAAAATAAGAGGATTTGCCTAATGTTTTATTTACTTACTAAGTAACCGCATTAGATGAAATAAGGTTTTAGTACTTTTGGTAAGTAGGACATTTATTTATATACACTAGTTACTAGGTCCTGAAAGATTTTGCTGGCAATAAAACTATTTTGGCTTTATTTTATGTACGCCAATACTAAACCGCTAACTGAAGTATGTAAGTAGTATATGTAGGTATATTATTTCCGCAAAATATTTATTGTACACTATGTACGATCGTGTGTACATATTGTGCTCACCCTATATACGAAAGTAGGATAATATAAAGGAGAAGAAGATGTAGGATAGTCTATGCTAAAAGATAAGCAGTCGTGCAAATGTCTGTAGTTGCAGATAACTGTGCCAAGTTGCAAAGAAAAAGCAGAAAAACAGACTTCGGGCTTTATAACATGCAGCTAAATACGCTAAGATGAGAAAGAGAGAGAAAGTAGATATGCAAAATACTGCTTGACTGTTAAGATAATGCTTTTAGCATTTAGTCCGCCTATTGTGTTTTACATTTTGTATTTTATACAATAAACGTTAAATAAATAAATACATTCTGGAACACAGAATAGTCCTAATAAAACTGCCTAGAAGATTAAAGGAGCATGGCAGACTCCATTACAAGACAATGTTTAACTTAATAGCAACATAGTTAAAACACTATCGTAAAACGAATGTGTATCTCTCCCCTCCAACCCGGATCAGAGTAATGGAGCGTAGAAGTGTATGGTGCTGGCAACTGCTGTAATTGATTACTCTGGATAGCCTGTCTTTGGAGGGCCGATTATCATGCTTCAGTAATAGGTATTTGCAAATGATATCTATACCATCTCGCTAATATTATAAATGCAAAAGTTTGTATGTTTGAAGGTTTTTTACCTCTATTGGTAGATCCGAAAATTAAAATTTGCATTTGACAGCTATATTCTTGAAGTAGATTCGAAGTCCAGGCTTTGGGGGCATATAGGGCACTTTTCCAAAATAATCCCGCTTATACCCTTTTCATTTGTGAATATCCTGTGTTTAATTTAAACACTAGATTTCTAAAATAAAGTAAATTCCTAGAGTAAATTTAAAAAGTAAAATAAACGTAAACACTAGATGATAACGAAGGACAAAGATATTGAGATTTAATTAAAGTCTATTTGATATTCCCGGATTCCTTAGAACAAACCAAGTTCTGCAGTAAATAACTCACAATGCAGCATAACACTGCAGACGTTTAATAATTAAGGGAAAGCAGACGCGAAGCAAACAGAATCAAAAATTAAATTAAATTCGCCTTCGTACTTAGCAATGCAGCCCTTCACGTAACGGCTAAATTATAAAATATAGAGGTTGAAATCGAAAACTTTAGTATTTGTGTAAATTTTTATTTTATTTTGCATTTGTTTTTTATTTTAAGTTATAAGCTAATATTTTAAGCTTTGAGCTTTTTTTTCTCGAATCATATTACCCTATAAAACCTATATTTACTTTGACCACTTTTACCACCCGCTTTTTTCGCTTAGCTCAGGTGGTCTTTTGTGCGAGTGAGAGGGCAACTCTTCCTTTTCGTGATATGCTCAACCTATCCTCTTTACTATCTCTTTCCACTTAAGTCACTCGAGAGAACTAGGGCACGACAAAAGTGAGTGAGATGAGTAGAGACAATAATGAGCGCGTTCTGACAAATTAACTTAGTAAGAGTATTAATGGGTCAGGAAATGTTTGTTATTTTGTATGAATAAGGGGGACACACTATGCACTCTATCCCTTATTTTAAAATTTCAGAATTGTACTATATATTTGGTCTTTCAAACTTTCATATATTAAGTTATATATTTACGTAAGTATACTATTGCATTGTGCAATCTTAACAAAATAAATTGAGTCAATCATTTAAAAAATAATGTAAAGCTAATTCTGTTTCCTCTTTATTTGTGGTAAAAGGCTTGGCACAGCCCCTAGGTGTTTTATATTAAATTTGATTTTTTGAATGACATAAGCCTTAAATGCTTTGATGGATTATTTAACTTCAGACGGCTTTATTTTGTTGCAGTGGGCTAAGTTTATAAGCCGGGCAGACTGTTTAAATTGTTATCATCCAAGCGAGTTTCCCAGTTGCATCGTTAGCTTACTTTTCAGAGCCCATGTTACCTACACATTTATCATTATCCTAGGTTTGACAGTACTAGTGCAAGAAGGCTTTATAGTAAAACTGTTTTTAATCTAAATCATTATTTTACCTACACCTTTGTTGAAAATGGTATATTAGAAATAAAGCTTACATTTTCATTAGATCAAGCTGCGTCTTTTATTGGCTCACGCAAACAAAAGGCTATTTTAATGTAGAAATGCCGTTAAAATAATTTCCGTTGTTGGTACCAACACTAAATTTCCAAAAAATATTTCTTACTTATGATTTGCGGTCTTTTCAAAAAAATCTACTTACTCACCTTACCTTTTACATATATCTCTCATAAAAAAAACGATCGTTCGAAAATATTTAGCACTTTAAGAGTGGGTTGCACTAAAGTACCAGTTATCGTAACAGTTAAAGTCAAATGTAACAGTAACATTACTACTAACTATAACCGTTGTAGTGACATAGGTTGCACTGTATTTTGTAGCATAGTTAAAGTACCAGGGTTACAAGTATAATGACGTCCGTGGAGGTATTCGACCCGTCTGACAGATAAATTGACAATAACAATAGCGCTAACCGGTCAAATTTGGGCAGTTACGGTTAGCGTAAAAGTAATGACGTATTTGACTATTGTCCCATTTTTCACTTAACCGATTATTGTTTACACACAGTTATTGTTATAGTAAGTTGGTGCAACCCAGCCTAAGACTAGTGATTTAGCAAGTAGGCCCCACGAACCTTTGCTTTGCTTGCAACTGTTTCATTACTAGCGCACGCGATCCCTGCTACACGTTTCTCTTTAATTTGTAATCCATCATTGATTTAAGCTGTCCGACGATTTGACTGCCAGTAAAGAAGGAAATTGCGGTACGAGCTCGTTGAAAGCAATCGCGATGTTTAAGAATTCATTTCGTTTTTCAGTAGAGTAAGTTTTAATGGTTATTGATTTTCTATTACGACTTGATTACGGATTTTAGCTGGAATAAGCCACAACTGACGACTATTTGTCTGCTTGCTACCTTAATTTGGTCATTATGGAATCTGGTAGTAGGAAGACTCACACTGCGGTTACTTCACCAAAAACTTTCTATACAAATTCTTTACACTATGTGGCTGGCCGATTAGCTACCAGAACAAATTACAATATCACCTTTAACATAATATGAAGAGACTCACTCACATCATTGAGATTTTATATGTTGAATGAAACAGAAGATACACTCCGGCTTTGCTTTTTTTTCATATAAATAAAAGATTTGTTCATGTCATCCTTTTTTAAACGGTTTTTTATTAATATTGTCAACACTTATTTATTTTAGATTCATTCGAAATGGTAACAATAAATAAACCCAAAAACTGACACCAATCATCCAATCCGCTACATTATTAAAATGAGTTAAAACCAACCACAAACGGCCCGTAAATTTTGTTACCTCTATTATATCCAGGCCCAGTTTAATAGTTACAGAAAGTATACCTACACGAGGCCTCCGCCATTGTTCCGCCATTGTTATTCATCGTAAACGTCTTTCTATACGCATTAATCGCGGTAAATGTCGGATGTGCCGAAAATTATAACTCCTACCTTCCTGTATAACCCTGGTCTATATTACATGTATGAAATTAGGATTAAGTGAAATGAAAATAGATTTATAGCGTTTTAGAATTGCTTGTAATGAATACTGAAACGCAAAATGGGTACATACACAGTAAAGTAAACGGTAAAGTTCTTGTAATAAATGACAATTTAATTACAATATTTTTCTATGGATATTATTGTGTACTAGCTGTTGCCCGCGGCTCCGCCCGCGTGTAGGTCACTTTTCGCGAAACCTGTGGAAACTACAACTATCCAGACCTATAGTTAATTCTATTGTATCCTTTTCCCGTGCCAATTTTATAAAGCCATTACATTGCTACGATATCGTTAAATATTAGGGCCACTTCTTTCTCAAATACCGTTTTTAAAATCAATAGGAATCAGTATTAAACAGTCGTAAAATTCTGAAAAAAATATATGTTTTTAGTTGAGGATCTAGCAGAGTGAAATTCGCTTACAGTAACAGTAACAATATCAGATAAAATTCGCTCGATAGAAAAATCTAAGTTGCCTCCTTTGGAAGTTTATTTTCAATACTATGCCTAAAATAATGAACTTATTGTCCTGCTTTTATGTTATAGCCTTTAGATAAAGTATTTATATAGTGAAAATCGCTGAAGTAGATTTTGTAGTGTTATTTTCCCAAATATGATGTCTAAATGCCTAGAAAATGAGTGAGCGCCGCGACTACGCGGCTTACGGACAACGGACCTTCAGAAGAAGGAGCTCTTAACATTCATACTATCAATCTTTGTCTCTAAAAGAGTAGACGCAGCCTATTACAGAGTCATTAGGACCTAAAGTCCACTCCCAAAGTTTTAGTGGGCGTGTAAAGTGGAGAAAATCTCAATAAATAGTGATAAGTCAGATAAATTCGTCCTTACGACACGACCGTATGTTCCGTGAAACACTGATTTGATTATTTTTTAAACCAAAGCCAACCCAAACCAACCAGTCAATTCAAATAGCTTACAATATAACACAACAAACGACCGATAAACAAACCAACCAATAGTACTAAATCAACAACCAAATTTTTTTTAAATAACGAAAAATTTCAATCTGCTATTAAAATAAAGTCAGCGCCATCTATTGGTATTTTATGTAACTAAATCATACGCCCACAAACATTCGTTATTTTATTAAAATTTAATAGAGACTGCAGTGTGTTTTTGTCTTTATTGATATAAGTAGAAATTTTAGCTTTATCTAAATTAAATACGTTTATGTAAATCGCATTCAACTGTTTAAAAGTTTTGAAGCAGTGCTTGTAGTAAACTTTAAATGACCATAACTTCTATTTCCCTTAACCGATTTTGATGAAACAAAGATTTTACAACTCTCCTAATTATATGTAATTCACCTGTGAAAACAGCGTTCAAATCTGTTGAGTAGTTTTGAAATTATAACGCACCACACAGACAGAAAGACAGACAGACAAAAATTGTTTTTTTGGTTTTTATTACTCTTCTTTAATTGCCCCGTAGAGGTTTTTTAGAAAAATATTTAATGTACAGACACTCGATTTTTACTGTCTTATTATATGTATAGATAGATAAGTACAAAATACTTTTATATTAACGGAATTAACGCTAAGAGCTTTCTCTGAGTAAGAAAATAATTCTAGAAAACAAATAAAAAACGAAAACAGAAAATTATTGTTGGTGGCAGGATTCGATCCAGCTACTTTCTAGAAACATTTCTTTACTAAAATATTTTAAAAAAAAAGACCTAAAAAATTAATACAAAACAAAAAAAGGGTAAAAACAAAAGAAGTGATGTCTTCTAGCAGGATTCGAACCCTCTACTTAAAAAAATGATCCGTGACCTCTACCGATAGGCCAGCATGCTTTGCTTGTTACTGCCGAAATTTCAAATGGGTTTTGTCTATAGGTACGCAAATCACGGCATTAAAAGTTTTAAAGCAGTGTTTGAAGTAAATTTTCAATCGACCATAACTTCTTTTTCCCTTAACCGATTTTGACGAAACAAAGTTTTGACAACGCTCCTAATTATATGTAATCCAACTGTAAAAACCGCGTTTAAATCCGTTGAGTATTTTTGAAGTTATAACGTACCAGACAGACATGCATACATACAGACAGACAAAAATTCCAAAAACTGTCTTTTTGGTTTCTGTTACTCTTTTTTAATCGCACTCAATCAGTCTTTTTGAAAAATATTTAATGTACAGACACTCGCATTTTAGTGTCTTATTATATGTATTGATATGTATTGAACATAGAAACGACTCAGGGTAAAAGCAGAAAAGTTTATCACAAAATATGCATCTTAGCTATTCCTTTGTAGGGAGAGATAATTAATGAATATCCATTAATTGCATTAAAATGTTAAGTCGATGAATTTTGAATAACATTGTTTATGTTCATTAAAGATTGCATACTTAGATTTTGTCCAAAATTAGAGGTATAAACAACTTGATTTAACATTCACTTATTTTCTTTTCATTAATTTTTTTCCCATACACATACATTTCACAATTTTCTCATCTCAAAACCAATATCGTTTATACCTATCGGTTCTGCAATAGAGGCCTAGGAATTGCAATTAGGCCTCAATCTACGCATAGTTCGGTTGGAATTTCATTCATAACCCCACCTATGTCTTCAGAAGAACCGGCTAGAATGTTCTCACTTTATCCTACACGTGTAATGGAACAATTGTTAAAGCAAAAATGTACCGTGAAATATTTTATTTCAACTGAAATGGAATGGATATTTTTATTTTGCGCCAGTGTTGTCAGTCCTATAATAAACCCTTTTATTGGTTTATTTGAAATTAAAGAGGCAGCCTTTATAAACATTGAGTCGTTAACCCTACGCTTTTGCTAAAATCAAATACTATTTACGTATATTTAGGAAAAAAAACGAAGATATTGTTACTCGCTAGTGTGTAAAATTATTCAGATCTTATTTTGAAAAATATGAGTTGATCTCCAAAAACTTGGGATGCAGCCGGAAAAATGTTGTAATTAGGTCAGTTTTTTATACGTTAAAAACTTTTGACCAGCTCTATACTTCGCTTATCATAGATCGGTAAAATAATTCATATTTTATTACTTCAAATGATATATATTAGGAACTTGAATTTCCTCAACATTTTCTTTCAAACGTTGCGTAATAACTTATTTACGCAATTTCGAGGGCCGAACAAAGGCATACATATTACAAGACAGAAAAACTTCGGATGTCTGATAGAACTCATAAATTTTAATAAAGAAGTTCCTATCTTGTTTGCGCCATGTCCCACATTCTGTTTATGTAAAGTTGGTTCACACGAGGCCCAATAAACGTCGACGCAACTTATATTATTTTTCTATTACAAATAAGTTTTGGAACTTATCCAAAATTTGCAAAAAGACTGGCGTTAAGAAAACTTTAACATTAATAAAAAATGTTAAACTTGCGAACTGATATTCGCATTTCTAAGTGGACCCAAAAGTCTTAGAATCTATATATACCTATAAAAGAAAGTCGTGTTAGTTACTCTATTTATAACTGAAGATCGGCTGAACTGATTTGGTTGAAAATTGGCGGGAGGTAGCTTAGAACCAGAAGAAGGACATAGATTACCTTTCATCCCGGGGGAAAGTTCCCGGGGGAATTCACGCGAGTGAAGCCGCGGGCAAAAGCTAGTATCTCATATAAAGATGATAGAACTAAAAAAGATATAGTTCCCTTGGGAATTTCGAGAAATCTTTTCCTAGTTGACGTGACGTGTAAGTTTATAGTTAGTTATTTTCTGTTTGGGGCGTCAATTTTTAGTTTCAGATGGTTATGAAATTTCGTGTTTTTCAATGTTCTTTCGCTTTATACATCCCTTACACAACTCAGACGATATAAATGAATTAGCCTTTTAATGCCTAAATTTTCATCATCTCAAAAGAAAAGTCCACTGCTGGGCCATAAGCTTCCTTCGCAGTTCTCCACTCCGACCGATCGCTAAAATAGATGACTTGTGAATTGTATTAACCGTTTTGTTAACAAACTCAAATAAATCAATAAGTTATTTATAAACTATCTTAAATGCACTCACTTAAAATTGAAGATTTCCACAAACGGTATTGAAAGTGGAGTGGTGGAAACTTATAATGCCTTCATTTCTATTCTTGTATGTAGAGTACTTACCGAACAATTTACTAGAGCCCAACTTAAGAAGATATGAGCACACGGGTTGCAAGATGCATTGATAGAAATTTACTTATAGAATATTATCACTCTCATATTATAAAGGCGAAAGTTATTTATGTTTTTCTTTACGCTTAAACGGCTGGGCCAATTTTTATGAAATTTAATATTTACGTAGCTGATACCTTGGATTGTTCCGAAAAGTACGCGATTCCCATAGGTTTGACTATTAAATGGCGTTTTTTGATATAAGTAGACTTGTGCTGCTGTGTATGATCAACCCAAGGTAACACCTCGGGGTGCAGCTAGTAAACAAATATATAGAGCAGCAAAAAAAACTGCTAGATAATTATATTTGTCATTAATAGCATTTTATAGACTTCTTTTTCACGTTTTAACTAATTTGTGTGTTACCTACGTTACATACATTCCATGTAACGTTGACTGATGAGGATCTCGATAGCCTAGCGTGGCGCGCGTGTTTATAACGATAGTGCGCGAAAAGCGACAGCGAGTGCGCGGCCATGTTTGGATTGGTCGCCATTAGTGGCATTTCTATTTTGAGCTCCTCCGTGCTTCGGAAGTTACGTGAAGCCGTCGGTCCCGACTGTTATCGGTAGATGGCAGTCATTAGACAATGTCAGATGCTTTAAGGCAGCCTGAAAAAAATCTGACAGTGTTGGCCAGTAACACACCCAGGTCATGTTCCTATTGGTCTGGTTTCCCTGTAAAAAGGGTTACGGAGGTCAGACGGCAGTCGCTCCATTCTGATAACCAGCTCCGCCAAATTAGGGCCATGGTTAATAGCGTACCCTGGGCTCTGAAGCGTAAGCTGAAGATGTAACTGGGAAACACGCTTGGACAAAGAAATTGACTTTATTATTGATATAATTAAACATGCAATCCTGTGATTCTGAAAGGACAAAAGCACATATCCCCTTAAGTTGTTTCTGATCAACATTGAATGCGGATTCGGTATATTGATTTGATATCCTTAATTTAATGAAGGCAGAGTTTTTCTGAGATTGAATGGGTCCGCGACAATCAAAGCCCATCCGAAGATCATATTTCAAGGAACAAGATAAACTCGGACAAAAGAAAGGAATCTTCCTTACCCAATTGCGTAATGGGCCAGCTCACTCGTTATCTTCACCCATTATTTCTGTTTGAAGTACATTGCTACAAAATAAGGTGGGAACAGAAATTTATTTTGATTTAGCCATGTGACAATTCGGTTCATTCTGATGATTCTAGTTGATCCTGTACAATGTAATGATGTATGTTAATAGTGAAATAATTTATGTTGTAGATGTCGTAAAAGCCTACTTATAGATCGATAAAGATTAAATTTTCTTTTTAACTCACTTCTTTTATCGATTAGAAGAACAGAGACTAATAAATTCATTGATGCACAGTTGGATTCACGTACACAAGGGATCCGAACTAGCAGCTTGAAATCCATAAACCTAAAACATATGCATGAGCACAGAACAGAGAATTAATATTTCTAAATTCTGTGTGGATGAGAATCACTTATAAATAGATCCCATAACGTTACGCGACCATCGGCGTTCGTTTGGTTGCAGCATATGAGATTTTTGTATTAAACTGAATACGGAGGCAAAAATACTCTAATATTTTCCTAATTATTTATACGCTGCGAGACCGACAGACGGACCTACAGGGGAGGTGCTCAGTAGTAGGTTTCCTTCACACTATGTATAAAATACTGTTCTGTGAATACTTTATTTTGTTTATGTCCAAGGGCGGAGTCTTCGCAAAGGTCTTTGATAAAGTTCTGGTACTTGATCTTGTGGCTGTTGTATGGTAACGCGTAGTAACAAAAATGTTATCAATTTGAAGACCCAAGATAATATTCCATTGTCTGTCTAAGTTGGTATCTTTTTCTCTTAGATTTCAATGATAATGTTTCGTATATAGATACTTTATCTAGCTTATTATAAAAAAAATCCAATCAGTAAAAGCATATTTTATTTGGTAAAAGCAAGTTGTGATTGGATGTTTCAAGATGTGTTGCTGCTATCTAAAAGAGGATGATTAATCTAACCAACAATGGACACTTTCACAACTATTTTTGTATATTCTTGAAATGCTTTATTTTTTTATATTATCCAAAGTTGTAAAGTTTGTTTCGCAAGTCGTAAGAAGTCAGTATGAAATTAACTATATATTATTATTTACTTTTTAAAAGAGACGTTAATTAGTCTAGCGTTGTTTGCTAGCCACCTTTATAATGATTTCATAGAGTACTCCCTTGTCTTTATCAACCTTTTTCTAAGATCCAATGGAGATAGGGATAGTTTATATTTACATATACAATTATTCCATAGAATACATAGGTAAGACACGTACATAATAATATAAGCACGCCTGTTGTAGGCAGTCCCTTACCGGATCCTTACAGACCTTCCACGCTTCTACCCTTATCTTCATCTTTTTCTTTTACATAGTATAAAACAAAGTCGCTTTCCGCTGTCTGTACCTATGTATCTTTAAATCTTCGAAACTACGCAACGGATTTTGATGCGGTTTTTTAATAGATAGAGTGATTCAATAGGAAGGTTTTTATGTAAGTAAAACCTATAATATTGCACACGTGCGAAGTCGGGGCGGGTCGCTAGTTCTCGATAAAGCTCTCAATATACATTCTCTTCGATCATAAGAAGTCCTAAATTCTTCCTTTTTAAGATGGTCTATAGTTTTCTTAGTATTTCTTTAATTCATATTAACTATGTAAGATATTTATAGAATAAATGTAATAGAAACAATAAAAAAATTACTAAGATGTCTAAAAATGTGTCAGATAGATTAACGGAAGTACTGAATATGATACAACTGTAGAAAAATATATAATCTTAAATAGTCCGTAGCTCAGATTTTACCTTTCTCCGATGTTGGAAATGAAAGTATTATATCAGTAGATCTCGATTCTTGCAAACAAGTTGTGTCGATTTCTGTTTTAATAGAAACTTGCCCTAG
Organism: Apomyelois bistriatella; assembly: GCA_947044815.1. Classification (NCBI taxonomy): domain Eukaryota; kingdom Metazoa; phylum Arthropoda; class Insecta; order Lepidoptera; family Pyralidae; genus Apomyelois; species Apomyelois bistriatella. The sequence continues at coordinate 7,203,314 of OX345705.1, forward strand.
TTCTTATTTTTCAAGTTATTTTCGATTTGTTTGGATGAAATCATATTTATTCTTATTTTTTCTATAAAAATATGTACTTATACTTTTGATATTATTTATAACTAGCGACCCGCCCCAGCTTAGCATGAGCATAAAATCTTCCTCTTGAATCACTCTATCTATTAAAAGAAACCACATCAAAATCTGTTGCGTAGTTTTAAAAAAATTATGCATACATAGGGACAGAGAAAGCGACTTTGTTTTATACTATGTAGATACCTTAGTATTAGTAGTAAGTAGTAATTATTCTTTTATGAAATAAGATCGTTGTTGAGGCGGTGTCACTCTGGTTTAACCATATTTAAACATTTGCCATTGAGATAAAAAGAAAAAAACATTGTATCTTTTCTTGAATACTTGATACGACCCAAGGACCATTGGTAAGCAAATCGCCAAAACGTGAAAAAGGATTTTTTTTTATTATTCTTATAGATCATCATTAACGGACATTAAAATATTTTTTATGAAGTAAACCATTTGTAAGATATTAATTAAACGAAACAGTTGCGTAAAATCCAAATCTCGACAAGAAACATGTCTCCAACGCTTTTAAAAAGTTACAAAAAATATGCCTCAAGTTTTTACAGTATTTTACTTGCGTTTTAAAATGTCGTCCTTCCAACTTTGTTCTTATTTGTTTTCCTGTTGCACTTAGACATAATTCACTACCTTATTAAGCCGGCAAGTGCGGTTCTGAGACAATATGATAACTTAGTGAAGTTAAAACTCCTTGAACGTCTTAAGAAAAGTGGTTAATGTAGAGTGCGCGTCTAGTCCCTGTCTTCCTAAGTATATTGTTGTAAATACTATTTTATATATTTTTTTAAAAAAGATAGTTATAAATTAGTTTGAATTAATATGAAAGTTTTCTCGAAGAATATGAGATGTACGCTCTCCTATTATAGTGTTTTGCTGCAACACGCGGCATTATACTTTTACAATGTCTGACTTGGGTTCAATGACCACCACCACCGCAGAATTAATCAAAACCGCCTCTCGGCATCTGACGTATTTTCTTTACCGACCATGATTGCAGTCAAAATCATAACAGCTTTGCGTGCCATTAAAAGCACAGAATCACCAGCCTACAAAAAACTAATTAAATATACTTCCTATGGGATTCGATTTCACTACCTCCTCCTTGACGACCTCCTTGGCGTAATGGTTAACATGCCTGACCGCTACTCAGGAGGTCCCGGGTTCGATCCCCGGTCAGGCCTAAATGAAAAATGATCTTTTTCTGATGGACCTGGGTCTTGGATGTTTATCTATAAATGTATTTATTATAAAATATAGTATCGTTGAGTTAGTATCCCATAACACAAGTCTCGAACTTACTTTGGGGCTAACTCAATCTGTGTGATTTGTCTCTATATATTTGTCTCTATATACCTCCGAATCCTAAGACAAACGCCTATGTAAGCACTCTTTAGATATAATGAACTTGATATACTTGATGGTAAAAGCCCAGTAAGCATTATTTTCTAACCATTTAGTAGTAAATATAACAATCACTTTTCATTAGATAGTAGTTTCCACATCAACTTTTTCGCTGTTCGAGTACATCAAAACGTAACGACTCGCGAAATCAGCCTTTGCAATCGACGAAAGCCGCATTACTTTTTAATTTGCGTCGGTTCTCACAGAAAACAGACTTTATTACACTCGAAGGTATCCCGCTTTTGACCCGTGCGCCCTTTGTGCCAGACATTTTTTATTCATTTGTACGGATTCGAGCGGGAAGTGAGAGTTAGAGCTAAGCTTTCCTCTTCGATGTTTTCCCGTTTATAAAAATTTGCACTAATAATAGTATAGAGGGATGATGTTGTTGACCTTTCGTAAAAGGAAAAGCGAACCAAACCATTTTTGTCGAATTCAAGTATTTATTTACTTTTTCATGAGACGAATAAATAAATAAACAGACTATTGAGCTACAATTATATGTAAAGTACCCCTTAATGTAAGCGTAAGTCCAAATAGGTAAACAAATTGTAATATTTATAGTAAAAACATTGGACCCAAATTATTTCGTGCAGTGAAAAAAGCAAGTTCACATAAACATGCATGATTAATCTTTGTCAAGTCGCAGGTCGTTATTTCCGTTTTTCCTGTATTTTTTCCCGTATGAATAAAACTAATGTGCATTTGTTTGTTGCAGGTACGCTAAAATGCCATGTGAAAGATACTGCGAATATGGTAATTAGCACATTTTCCATCTGGGAAACCTCGCTACTTTACGAGAAAAACTCTATTTTTTGGTTACGTATTTTTGTGCGGCGGATATTTCAAGATGTCCTTTTTGAGGTAAACATGCCGAATAAATGTAAATATACATATAAAGTTGAATACTTTATGAAGATTATTATGTTGTTATTTTGTACATTTATTTGTATTTGTTGAAGAAGGTTTATTTGTTCTTTTTTATCAATAATGATGTGAGTCTTGGTTTAAACAACCTAATACGGCCAAACCGCGAGACCGATTTTAATATAATTTGGTGTGGATAAGGACCAGGGTTCAAACATCGGCTACCTTTGAGCGCGATATTACGATTTCCACGCGGGCGGAGTCGCAAACAAAAGCTAGTTACGAATCTGCATTTTTTTTTTGGTAATGTACTTACTCCTTCACTTTTTAGCTATAAACAAGTTCTGCAAAAGCGAATATTATACCTACCTAATAAACTCTCTTATACGTTACTCTAATAAAATATTATATTGGTTAATTTCCCAAAGGATATTAAACCCATTTTATGAGAAACTGTATCGATATGAACATCATTTTTTGTAGTGTTATTTTATATTTTTTATTTAATATTGTAAAACTATTACCTTTTTATTATTCGATTTATTACAAATGTTTGATCAGTATTTTATCCATAGAAAAAATATCCAGAGGTATTAAGAAACGTTTGTTAAGCCTATTTTAGTTAAAATGTGTTTCGTCTCGTTCTTTAACATGAAGTGTCAGTTTCTTAATACGGCGGTAAGACAATAAGGCCATAAAGACTTCGTTTTATAGTAATTTTTTTCGCTATTTAAAATTAACATGAGTTACTTGTGTAAAATTATTATTTTGGTCGTTCTGACCGCGCCCTTTGCCCGCTTGGCTTATCTCGATCAACTATTTATGTCTGTCTGTTGTCTGCCGCCATTGCTGTTTTCAGGACGAATGGGCTTGTTGTTCGAATATGAGATTTGAGAAAATCTCATATTTGCATTATTATATTCAGAATTTTATATCGAGACTGTGTTTGTTTATTTTATGGCTATATGAGGCCATATAACTCGTTTATAGTCTCATCAAAAGCTAAAATTTGCTAGGTAGTTAGTTTACCTATAGTTATTCAATTACATTTAACTGCAAAATGATGACATTAAGTTATTTTCCATGTTGCATACACAAATTTTGGTTTTACTGAACATTGGGATCGTAGCCAGTCATTCTTTGAAAAATTCAATTGTAATCCAAAACCCACAGATAAAACCAACCATCATCAGTGCGTTATAACACAGATTACAGAATACCATACTAGTAGTATAGTATAAAACTAATAACAAGAAAGAATTATAAGGCGTTAGTTGTTTTGTTTGGCGTTAGATGATGACATTCCGGAAATCCTTGGGAGAAGTCTATGGCCCCTAAGCAAGCAGTGGATTGCTTGAGGCTGAAATGATGATGATAGTGAAGTATTCTCTTCATAGGTTACTACAGTGGCCATTACAAAAAACTAGGCTTATTCAGGCAACAATAATCTATTCATCAAAAAGTCGGCAGTTGCTTGGTAACTAATGCTATTGTGGTCTCTAGAAACACGTTACAGAATTCATAATAGTACTACCACAGTCGTCTATATATTTCACCAGAAATATTCCCAAAACTGATAGTCGCTGATAACACCAAGTCAACATGACAGTATTACAAACACATTTTGTCAAGAAAATTGTCTACTTAATATCCATATAAATTAATTGGCATCATATTTTCAAGAGCGCACTTACAATAATTATTCGTGCAATGAGGCGCTGTATCAAGTTACACTTAAGCAAGAAAACATATGAATTTCGCCATTATTTATTTAGAAGACGAGATAGGTCACGCGGCATGGGAGAAAAGGACAGACGAAGGAATTTCTAATGAACGTAACATGAGCGTGAGTCGGGTGAAGGGTCAACGACCTTTTCTTTAGGGTGGATCCCCTTCGGACAAAACGTTCGAAAAGCGCGGTAGGCGGTTTATTTTGATGCATTTTCTAATTGAATCGTTCGTTCAGAATATTTTACTCGTGTAAGCAAACTTTGTCCATGTTTACCCACAATCAGCTACTCATGACATGACAATTAATATAAACAACCTAATGGACGATTGTTTTGATGTCTTGAGTTGAATTAATGTAAATATTTTACGATTGAATGCAAATGGAAGGGTTGCTTGCTTTTGATCCATTTCGAGCTTGAAGATGTTTGAACGCTAAGTACTTATTAAAATATTATAAAGTAAATATTTGAGAAAATGCTTGGCACTGTTCTCAAATGATTCCAATATTTTCTATATTCATTCATATGATTACACCGATTACATGAGACGCAATGTCTAATTTAAATAGGTACTAGCGACCTGCCCCGGCTTAGCATGGGCATAAAAACCTTCCCCTTGAATCACTCCGTTGCGTAGTTTTGAAGATTTAAGCATACAAAGGGATATAGGGATAGAGAAAGCAACTTTGTTTTATACTATGTAGTGATAGTGAAGACTTAGTGGAACCGTTAATTTCGCAAAATATTTAGAAAATCCACAACGACAATACTATTGGTTCGTCGCTTCCCTAGTCCTCTCAATCAGTGTTGCACATTTTTCAAATGTTGGCTAACTGTTTATTCAATCGCTCAGCCCTCGCAGGTAGCCAGTCGGAACTGCCTCGTGGACTGTATTTCTCTCGAGCGTGAAATACGCATGAGCGTGCGCGGGACCGCATGCGGGTTGTACGGGAACGGGTTGGACGTTGGAACAAAATATTTAACATTTAAAATTTATTAACAGCCTCCGTGGGCCAGTGGTTAAGGCGATTGCCTGTAGACCCGGGGGTCGTGGGTTCGATTCCGACGAAAAGCATACTTTGTTTAGTTGTTTCCAGTTTGGTTATAACATTGCAGGTTTGAATCACCTGGTTGTCTGATATAAAGATGTCTGATATAAAGCCGTTGATCCCGACTGCCATATGGTAGTCGTTAAAGGAACCACGTCAGAGGCTGAGAGGCGGTTCCGAAGAACTGTGACACCAGGGTGTGCATGGTTGATTGACCGTGACGCCTACTCGAAATGATGATGAACATTTTAAAATATATATAAACCATTTTGTAGTGTTTTTATTCAACGTGTGGGAAATTTCTATCATCTCGTCATCGCCAGGCAGTCTATCTTCATACCTTGGATACAAAAGTGTCACGTAAGAGGAACTTTCTCGTACGCTGCGGTTACTGAATAAACTCCATCTGATTTGTTTTCCCAAGTGACTATAAAAATATGGATTCACACGGTCCAAGCTAAATAGGACTCGCTTTTTGCCTTAAGGTACATATTAAATTATTAAATTATAATTCCCTATAGTTACAAATTGCATTATTGCTTAAAACGGCCACTTTTAGCAGTTTTGCAATTTGTAACCATATGGAACTATAATTGAATAATTGAATATGATTAAAATGAACTTCAGATCCAGAACCATAATTACAGCAGAGGGTTTTTTGATAACTTGTGTTTTCAGTAAGTAATGATTTTTAAATGACGGTGGCGCTAGTGTTCACCGAGGTATCACCTTAAAGAAATCAATTGCAATCCATTAAGTCTCAAAGGCATAAGGGATTCTCTCCTCAGATAGTTACCAGATTGTAACCAAAATAAAGCTGAGACGAAGGGTCGGCTAGGATACGTTATAGTGTTTGCGGTTTTCCAATGTAGAACTAACAACTAACTTCCGGCCTATACAAAGGACGCCATTTTCGCAATTGAATATTTAGTTACCGCAGATCGATTCTCAATCCAATTTACTCTGACCAAATGGAAGACATACTGTAAAGTATAACGAGCTTTGCAATGTTTGAATTATCATCACAGTTTAATGTTGTATGAACGTCCTCCATGGATGTATGTATACGGTGAATATTATTACGCATTTAATTGCACAACTTTCGCTTTTTGGACGCTGCTGTTTCTCGTCGTCTTCCTTCATTATGTTTGTCTACCTCCGTGGTCCAGTGGTTAAGGCGTTTGCCTGTAGACCCGAAAGTCGAGGGTTCGATTTCCACGGGAAGCATACTTCGTCTAGTTGTTTCCAGTTAGGTTAGGACATTGCAATTAAGCTTGAATCACCTGATTGTCTGACAATAAAGATGATTCCGTGCTTCGGAAGGCACGTTAAGCCGTTAGTCCCGGCTGCTATCTGGTAGTCGTTAAAGGAACCACGTTAAAGGACCGAGAGGCAGTTCCGAAGAACTCTGACTCCAGGGTTTGCATGGTCGATTGACCGTGACACCTATACGAAATGAATGAATGATTATGTTCATTATATCATGAATAGTTATCTCGCCATCTATTGCCTTAAAATTCTAAAGTCTTGAAGTGAAGGTTTTTTTCTCTTAGTTGCTTCTTTTAAGATATCTACGGTGTCAGTGATAATCTATTCCAGAGCTACATACTATGATCTTGAATTTAAATAGCTCCAGTACTTCGGCTGCTGTATTTAGGTTAGGCAAGACATTAAAAAATATTTATGAGAAATAATAAAATAAATACCTAAATGAATATAATCTTTCAATAGAATCTAGAATTAAACTACGTTCGGGAGCCAACGAACAACAAACAAGATTAACTTTTAACGCGTAATTTGGCCCGCTGAACTTTATTACTGTAAGTTTGCAAAATATTATTATCTCCTGTTAGCCGTCATTATTTCACCTTAGCTGGAATTTGTGTGTTGTTTGGAGTTTCGTGTAATATGGCTTGTATTCTCACAAACTTTGTTTAGAACCTTTTATTTTTAATTTACGCTCTTCATAGGTTTTTTAAATTAATCACTTCATAGTATAAAATAAAGTCGCTTTCTCTGTCCGTATGTCCCTTTGTATGCTTAAATCTTTAAAACTACGCAATGGATTTTGATGCGTTTTTTTAATAGATACAGGATTTAATAGGTAATTCAAGAGGAAGGGTTTTATGCCCGTGCAAAGCCGGGTCGGGTCGCTAGTTTTAAAATAAATTTATATAACATACCAAATGCCAATAAATCCAATAGTTCTTTCCACAAATTTTGAAATTCAATTAAGCTAGCTAAATAGCGGAATAGATTACAGTGGAGATGCTTATTGTTGGAAGCCAAGACTCACTCTAAGTTGATGCGCTATTTTATTGGATTAGTAAGTTGGCTATTTTAAATCTATCAGTTATCGGAGAGAACAACTATATAATGTAGAAGCCATAACGTTACGCGACAGACACTGGCGACCGCTTGGGTGCCGAGCGATTTAAGGGTATTTGTGTAGGTACATAAGGTCGCATAATTTTGAGGGAAAGAAATGGTTGGAATGAATTAGATCCATAATATGAAGAAAAAGGGAGGACAATAAGGCTATACAACGAAGCAGTGTTTTTTATTTGTTGTAGCCACAGAATAGATTATTTTATATCCATGCATCCACCCATAGCTAAAATTAGTAGAATCAATGTTCTATGAAGTTAGGAGAGGCTTTGTAATTTGATTAAAGATGAAATAAAAAATAAAAATAGTTTATACTCTTTATTAAAACAAAATACATTTCAAAATTCGAACTCACCTCGAACAAGCTGTCACGTTACGAATAAAATAATACCTGTGATCGTGTTTTGTAAACAAAGTTGAAAGGGCTACACATTAAATAGTTATAAAATAAAACGACTACAGAAATGGCAGTATTATATATTGAATTTCATCAAATGTACATCTTTATTAGTGTTAAGAACAACACTCGGCAATGCGTGTATAATTTCTATGCCTATGCATAGAAATTCAATGCAATATTTTGTCTCACTCTAACTGAACTTCATCCTATAAATCTTTTTGTATAGCGTAGGTAAATTACATGGCGTTATTTCTGTAATGTGGATATTTTACAAAACGGGCCTCACTAAAAGCGGAGTCGTGTTCGCAAATTGAATCAATTTGCAAATAATCCAGCGATATTGTACGCACCTATTGGCTGTCTGCGGCTACGGAACCCTAGGTAATTGATCCCTGATTATATTTACCAATTCTTACATTGACAGCATTCATTATCTAGTAGAAATAAATTGCTAATTAATCCATACTAATATTATAAATGCGAAAGTATGTCTGTCTGTCTGTCTGTCACCTCTTCACGGCTAAACTGCTGGACCGATTGTGATGAAATTTGGTAGGGACGTAGTTAACGACCTGAGGTCAAACAGAGGTTTACTTTCGGGCGCGATATAACCGAGTCCCACGCGGGGCGAAGCCGCGGGGAACAGCTGGTATTATATAAAGACGATTCTTTTTATTTGGCTTAGCAGCAGAAACGGAGATTTATACAGTGTTAAATTAACATGCATATCATTCGTTAGTAAAGTACATACTTTGATGTAAAAGATGACGTAAGTAACAGTAGAGGTTTGTACATATTTATTTGTAAATCATTGGGTATAATATTGAAAATGTTGTACATAACAACTTCTTACCTGTAAAATAAAAACAGGAAATGTTACAAAAATAATACTGAGTTACTTTTTAGTAAATACCCACCTTCAAATTTTCCTCATCACCTATCTAAGTTTCTTACTAACAGTAAGATGGTATAAATGCTAATAAGTTGCTTATCTATCTCCGCCCGAGAATTAATTTATTCTAAAAGTTACTTTCACGCAGACTTCCTTGATTCGCGTGGTTTTAAAATTCTGAATTCAAAAGATAACCAACAGTTTTTTTAAACTAAAACTTTCCTCGATTATCTTTGATCCAGTGACCTTTAAGACCCGTGGATGTGAATCTATTAACATACATACATATAGTCACGTCTTTATTCCATACGAGGTAGACAGAGCCTAGGGCCATAAGACCTTAGACCACGTTTAGCATGATGACATGTTATAAAACAATATTAAAATTAGTGATTTAAGAAGTTTTTAGATAATTGCGAATATAAATAGATATTTTGAATAATGTACATGATTCTTTGGAAACATAAAAGAATAAACATCATAACAAGCTTCGTTAATTAACACAATAATTACATTACCTAAATTAAAATCGATCAATAATTTTATATAGAATAAATAATTTATTATATCCCTTATTCAGAATAAATCGAAGTATATACTTACTCAAAGAGAGGTTTCTTTTAATTAATTGAAACAGAAATTCCTTAAATAACACTGTTTCCTATAAACGTAAGCGGAAGATACCATAGAATGTTTCAACAAATTTTCCTCCTGCTGATCAAAGAAAGCCGATAGGCATACACGCCTTCTTTAACGTGTTTCACCATTACTGGACAAAGGTGTCTACCATCCTACTCCGAAATTTTATCCAGAAATACAGCTTATTACATACATTTAAAAAGTATTTAATTTTATGACAAAGTGATTATAAGGGTTCCGTTTTTGCCTTTTGGGGTACGAAACTCCTAAAAATGATATAAATTGGTTTTCTTATACCGCTTTATAACTAGCTTTATTTATTTTCTGCTAAGAATTAATGATTTTATTTGAATAAAATGAAATATTTTAGTAATGAACTAAACTAAAATTTTAATTAGTTTTTATATTTATTTCTTTAAAATTTTAGTTTAGTTTATTATTAAATTATTTCATTTCTAGCTTTTGATAAAAACACATCCTCCAAAAGTAATGTACCTATTCATTTTATTTATTGTCAAAATTTTGTTTACATAAATATCCATTGGTGGCCTTACTGGGTTTTTGCCGTAATCGAAGCCAAACCAACAGAGGCAAAGGGAATAAAAAGTTGCCGGTCGAAGATCGCCCGCCAATAAATAATAGGACAGACACCCTGCAATACATAAATTGGAAGGACTTTTGACAGGGCCGGATAAAGGGAGGCGAGGGCGCTTTATCACGATCATAATCGGTTTTGGGGCACTGCCCTGAATCCGTGCGGTTTGAGCTAGTTGCATTTTTGGGAAAATGTTTATACGACCAAAGCATTTTTTGTGCTTACATATTTCCCTAATATTCAGCACGGATTTATGTCAGCATTCTTGTAAAATATTGCTTTGCTTACTCGAAATACATTGCAAGTAGATACTTTTGTTTAATTATTTACACTAATGCAATCCTGAAGCTGTTTAGGCATTTGTATTATATTAATAATTGAATAATTGAACCCGAAAAAATATACGATAACATTGTTCCCTACTCCATTGGTGGAGAGCTTTGGTGTCGGAAGCCAAGATCCTCTTTAAGTCCTGGTGGGCATCGCAGTAAGTAGGTAGTAATATTTTTATAAATTATTCTATTAAAGTTACTAGAAAGCAATTTTTTTTAGGAAAAGTTCCTTGTTAGATATAGAGACAAAACCGCCACTCAGCGTCCGTTCCAAAATTCCAAACTCCGCAAAAGCATCAAATTCGACTATGCTTTTAACGCTAACTCGTTAAAAAAAGTGGTTCGCCATGTCATTTAAGGGGACAGGACGCAATCAAAAAGCGATTCGGTAGATTTAAAAAAAATTTGAAACCGAGCTGTACTCTGTGGAACATAACAATGGATACCTCAGTTGTGCATTTCTGCGCGGTGCGTGCATCACTGTTGTTACATTTTTGTTTGATACACAAAACATGTTACGGCGAGTTTGGACAGGCCTGCCGGGATAAATTAAAATGTAGCCATTTTACAAAAATACTAGTTTGGTTTGTTTGTAAAATATTAAAATAGTAATAAAACGGAACTTTAGTGACTGGGATTAAGAATAGTAATAAGGACAATGGTTCATGGAATATCGGTTGCAAAATGAGTACTAAACATAAATGCGAAACTATGTACGGAATAATTAATTTTATTTGCAGAAATATCGTTTAAAGTATAAATAAACAAGTAAAATTATTAAAATATCATATTACCCAACTGCATACCCAGTGTTACTATCACAGTTAATACAAATCTAACAACACTTCTATCTCGAGCCATTCAGGCTGCAGAACATGCCAAACATGTAAATTTGGCGCCAAAAATCCGCCATTTTTTTATTTTGATATACCAAGTGTCACTCTCGCAGTAAATACGAATCTAACGTCGCCTCTCAAGCCTAAATCTTAAAAAGGTTGTAATTAGAAAGCAGCAGTGATATTTCACCCCTTATTTAAGGATCGAAACCTTGAGATGAAAGTAAAATTTTTCTCCAAGATCATGGAAACTCAGCATAATCATAATCCAGTAGGCAATTCCTCAACAAATTGGAGCACTTGCCTCTGTGGGAACATTTGCGTTTTACATCGCGTCTCATTTTCGCATTTATGGACGCTTCGATTTGATTCGCAATACTTTATGGCGCAGCTGTGATTTTCCCGTGCCGACCGGAAAGGTGTGGCTCCATTTACAGCGGGAAGTGAATCGAGCAATAAAATATTGCTGAGTTTAGATATATATTTACGGTCTACCAGAGATGTAATCTGGAAACTGGATTTTTTCTTCTTTAGAATTCTATGAATCTGTACGCTTAGTTTTTTTTTTCTTAAAAACGTTGAAAATATTCCTTAAAACTGTTTTTGTTTTACGCATGATAACATAACCTTTTAGAAACTTAATGCATATATCTATTTTTCATAGAATTTGTTTTAGTTCAATAAAATTAAGAAATTTGGCTGCAAGATTTGTGCCGAACAAACACATTTAAAACATAACAAGTTCAATAAAGTTTTAAAAATTAATGTCTATCCGATTTGACCTCCAAACGTGTATCTTCACATTTGATTCCTCCTTTCTTTGATTGTTCTTTGTACAATAAATTAATATCATACTTGATTTTTGTAGATGTAATGTAACTTAAAAGATTAGAGATAGATTAGAGAACTCGCTCAACGCGCTCACTAAGACCGCACCTCACTTTGTTTATGTATTACGTTTATGCTTCTTCGCCACGGCTCGTATCATTAATCTTTGTAATAAATATCTGAGCTGTTACCCTCCAGTCACTGCGCAGTGTCTCAGTAGGCGTTATGATCCCCTCATGGTCTTGCTGTGTAGAAAGCACTTAATAAAATGCGTTTTTCCAATTTATTTTTATTTATCCCTCGCGCTTGTAGAAGGAGCACGAGTTTATAGAGCACTTACAAAGTATAAAGTTATGCCTTTGTGCTTTTAAATGTAAACTTTTAAACTGAACTTTTCTGTTGGTAAAATATTTCTATATTTTAAGCTATTGGCTTATTTTATATAATATGAAGTTAAAGTTTATCAACGCCTACAACGACTTGTCGATCACTCGTGTGAGTTGCTAAAAGTGTGTATAAATTGTATAAATTTCTACCCATATTTATTTATATATTTGATTGGTACGCTAATAGATTATTTTATCACCGTTAACGAGGTTATCATATAAACAACGACAACGTTACTGCAATGTACAATTTTATCATACCTTAGCCTTTGTTACAGTTATTAATGCATGTAATCAGGCTAATGGTGGCTTGTTAATTATTAGGCTGGGACATAATGTCGTAGTGTGTAGCTGACATCGTACTTTTTGTATGTAAGCTCCTTAATAATAGTTAAGTATTAGTTACATTTTGTGTTTGTTTACTTCACGCTTTCTTTGACAATAGGAAATAATATTAAGCAAATATTTTATTCAATTCAATTTTTTTATTCTTAAAAACAATGTACATTGCATCCGAATACTACTAATAGCTGTTGCCCACGGCTTTGCCGAAAGTAGCCTATGTTTGACCCTCGGTCTTTAACAATATTTATCAATATCGGTCCAGCAGTTTGACGTAAAAGCGTTACAAAAACTTTCACATTACAGTATTAAAGTATAGATTAGGTTTTTTTTCTGTTTGGGAGATAAACATTTGAAAAAATAAATGTTTTGCTGCTGCTTTTGTTCCAATAAAGACCACATAGGTACTCTTTAACATTTGTTTGATACAGCCAGTTATAAATTTAGAAGTTACTAGTAGTATAGATTTGTATTAAGTTGCCTACACTCTTATTTAACAAACATTCGTTATGCCTAGGCCCCTTTTAAAATATGATTTATCTCATTCTCTTAACGTGGTTAGTCTATTGAAATTGAAAATAAATAAATTTTTGTTTTTCTGAGTAGCAGAGACAATGTAACCAATAGACTAACTCAAACAGTTGAAATCTTTTTTTGCAAACGGACAACTATACGGGTGACCATTATTTGCTGACGTAAGGCAGCGGATGTTGTTAATGGCGCGAAAGCGCGGGAAATTGGGCGATTCATTTCCCGCCACCGCACCAGACATACTGTGTGTAATACTCGTGTTTGGTAACTTATATGACAACTGTTAAGCTGCCTTATAACTCACCTCCTGACCTCCTGTCGTGCTCCAATAATCCCGCCTCTATCACTATAAAAGGATTCAAATATTACTAGCGACCCGCCACAGCATCGCACGGGTGCAATGCTATATATTACATGTATTATACTTACATATAAACCAACCTCTTAAATAACTCTATCTATTAAAAAAACCGCATCAAAATCCGTTGCGTAGTTTCAAAGATCTAAGCACACATAGGGGCAGACGACAGCGGGAAGCGACTTTTTTTTATACTATGTAGTCATAGTGATAGTGATGATGTGGCCAAGTATTGGGTACATTCAATATAGTGCATTCTATAGCCAATTTGACTAGACAAGAAGCTGGCATTCTATTGCAATTTGCCATGGCCACTAACACACTAACTATAAGAAACATTGTCCAGATTGTCCGCGAGTAGAGGGTCTGAATTTATAATATGATGATAGTACTTGTAATGTGATAGGATTAAGGTTATGTATATATTGTAAGTTTTAAACTATTAAAACGTACCTACCTTTTATATTTCACTAACGAAACTTTTGTTTGTTTCAGGTAAAAAGCTGCAAATTATTCAACGCTATCACTCCTGTTGGTGTAATAAACAATGGTTGGCACCTATATGTTGTTCATAAATTCTTATTAATGACATTTATAAATCAAATAATTGTCGCTGGTTGGTAATTTATTAAATTTGTGATTAAGAATATAATAGAAACTGTTTAAAAGAAATCAATATCTACACAAACTTAATTCTGCAGTTATTTTTAGGCATAATTTAATAAAAATAAAGACTTAAATTTTGTAGTAATAAATAAAAAGGAAATTTAATGAGGATAGTCAACGTATTCGTGTTTATGACACATCATTTGATTAACTAACAGGAGTACTTATAGTATTACTAGCTGTTCCCCGCGGCTCCGCCCCGCGTGGGTCTCGGTTATATCGCGCCCAAAAGTAGCCTATGTTTGACCTTAGGTCGTTAACTACATCCCTACCAAATTTCATCACAATCGGTCCAGCAGTTTAGCCGTGAAGAGTTGACAGACAGACAGACAGACTTTCGCATTTATAATATTAGTATGGAAGTATGGATGTAATATGACATAACTAAACCCATTATTACATGGTATTTATTTTATCACATCCTATAAACCACAAAATCGATTAAGCTATAGCAAAACTAAATTTTATCTCCGCTATTAATGCCTGCCGACCACCAATCATTAGCGAGGCGACGCTAACGATTTCCGATATGGCTTACGTTAGCAACAGCAGTTACCACGCCAAAATGTAGTGGAGCTACGCCTTGATTTAGGTTGTTTCTTGTTAGTTTATTTGCCCTGGTGTCCCATTTATTTTCTTTATAGTTCAATACAAAATCTGCTTCGAATTCTGCATATCTACCTTCCAATCCGTAGTAGGTATTGTACCGTACACAAGTGCTAGTGTTTCTCTGTGTGATGCATTTCTTCAGACAAAAGCACAACTAGTGACATGTCTATCGTACCCTGAAACTACATGCTCAAAGATCTGTATAAAGCCGCAACAATCGCTATGGAGGTGACCTTATAAACGTTTCCTCTTAGTAAAGGCAGAAGTATATGTAAGAGTATTTCACTCGTTCCAATCTACGTCACTCGCCAACACTTTAAACAAAAGTCAACGCCACAGACGGCGAATAGAAAATAAAAATATTGAATCTCCAGGGCAGACAACAGTGTCGGCTGTCTCTTTGATTTTCCGCAAGCCTGGCCACGATTATTGATTCCACTGATTTGGGATGCTCTTTCCCGTTTTAATCTGGAGGGTTATGATTTTGTGGTAGCGGGGGACGAGTTGTTGGATTAAGCACTTGTGTTGGAAATTAAATCGCTGCAAATTTTTAGTTTTTGCTTATTGCAGACAAGTTGCTTCTAATCGCTAAATGTGAAATTTTTGTGACTGAGATATTTAATATATGAGCAATTTTTCGTAATCTACAGTTTTCTTCAAATTAAATTATGATGCAACTCAAAGCACATGCTAAGTATTTTATGTGGTTTTCAAATCACAGTATCTGAACCCCAAATTGACCTAAACTGTTTTCTCTTCACAGTATCAGTTTATGCTTTAGTTTTTAAGCAGTTAAATATTGGATTAGCTAGCTATCTGCCTAAATAAAGTGACTTAGTTACAATTACATAAGTCAGGACTTATTTCTTTCTTCCAATTTCTCATCTTACAAAATCACTAAACCGCTGATTAGAGTGCATTGCGTAAAGAGCCAAAAAAACTGACTATCGCATATACCTATATATACACATATTTAGCTTAAAATCCACAGTATCTTAAAACCACGACACTAAGCATCACTCAAGCCTCTTTAAAAGCATAATAAACCAATGAAAAACATTTTCTTTTACATCCACTCAATATTCATTGGTAACGTTTCGCAGAATTAAAGCCTATCAAATTTTTTACGAGATATCCTGCCTCTAGTTTATGAGGGCACTTACTTTTTTAATATTTTATGAGAGGTATTTAATACTCTTCCATACTTTTAAAATATATTTAGTAGGGCATACTGACTACAGCTACTAAGTTTCAACAATATTTTGTGAGTTGAAAAAAGTTATAAAGATAATTGTAAAGAAAAAGAGCTTGTCATTTACTAGGTTCTCGTTAAGGTGATACCTCGGTGAACACTAGCGCCACCGTCATTTGAAAATCATTACTCACTGAAAACACAAATTATCAAAAATCCCTCTGCTGTAATTAAGGTTCTGGATCTGAAGTTAATTTTAAACATATTAAATTATAATTTCAATCCTATAGTAACAAATTGCATTATTGCTTAAAACGGCCACTTAACGCAGTTTTGCAATTTGTAACTATATGCAGTGACGTGCATCCCATAAAGACATTAAGACGTTGCCTACCCTGGGCTTTCTTTCATACGTACATTTTATTTTCATTGAAACAAAAATTTATAAATACGCGCCCCACGCTAATTTTAATTAACAAAACACATTACAATACATTTTCGCGCACTGCTATCAAACGCGCAAAGCAACCAAATACGCGATCGCGATGCGACCGGCAGGCAAGGCAATCCAAGTCCTCGTCTTAATTTACACACATAGACAGCAAGCACTGTCTGTTGTGTGCATATCGAGTCTGTGCACAGACAGGCGCTACGAGCATGTAGTTGTTATGCAAAGTAAGTTTTGATTGGCCGTTTTACGTAGAATAAGACGAGGTCTATTCGATGCGTTCCCAACAAATAAAATGTGAATTAGGCTAAACATCATTAATTAAGTAATTTGGTTTAAAATAAATGAATGTTCGAATGCTATTGGATTGCGTACTTTATTTTTTTTAAAGATTTTATATATTTAATTTATTTTCATATATCAAAAAACTCTTCACTGATTGTATTTTATGAATGCATCTATAATTCTATGATTTCGACAATCCGGCAGTCCGCCATTTTAGTTGTTTACAAACAAACCCATCATTATTTTAATGCGATTTTTAGTAAGGTTATTCAGAAAGTAGGCTTTTAAAATATGTTTAAAACTTAACAGAGGAATCAATCTGATTCTACTTGATTTGTGTGCTTTTAAACATTACAAAAGTTACAAGTGAAAAGTGATTATAACCAAAGTTGTAAATGTTTACAAATAGTTTAGTTTAACGTAGTGTAGGTATTATGTGCAAACATTGGGACAAGGTTGACCTGGATTTGATCAGCTGAAGTTCTTACCTAAATTCCCGATTGGGTACAAACAAGCGGTAAGCTGAGGAAGATATTTAATACATTCATTGATTGATAAATGCATAGGAAACTAGGTATGTACTTTAGGGGTATTTAGTTTAATTTCATTTCGTGAATGCAAATAATTTGTGCGGACCGTCTCTACGTGCTGTGTCTCTCTCGTAAGCGATAATAACTATTCGTAGGTAGTATTTCTATTGCTGTTTTACCGAAACTCAGTTCTAAAACTGGACTCGCGTTTGGCCGATTTTAATTTGCCTACCCTGGGGAAAAACTCTGTGCACGTCACTGACTATATGTCACCAAGGTCTAGTCTTAAATATAAAAAATATTATTATTTCATTAAGTGGGTACTTAGTTAGGACGTCCGTTTTTGTCGTACTTAGTTAAGTTGATTTATTTAAAGTTTATCATTTTATATATTTCTATTTTGAAATAAGTGAACTGGTACTTATTTGAAGTTGTTTAGTATGACAACATTGTGATAACAAAGAAATATTTTTTCTAGGAATAAATATTTTAATAACAAATTCTTATTTTTCTCTTTGCTACATTCCCATTTTCTAGACGACATGTGACACTGGAAATGACTAAAACAAGTCCAAATCCACGTCACAAATGGAATATGCGAGTATTTTATTCGTCGCTAAACAAAGACACAATAGCTATACAAAGAAAAGCTACACTTTACAGATAAATATCGAAATTAAGATTAAACCAAACGACCCATAAATAGAAAAAGAGTTTGTACCCGCGTACAGATAGGTACTACTGTTTCGATTTGAAAAATTGGTATTTTCTATTTGATTGCCAAGTTCTAAAAGAAGGTCGCGAGCGGGTGAACGGCATAGGTAGTTATTCCTTTGCTCACCGGAAAAATAAGAATACCCAGAATATTACGCAGCAGCCGGCATAATTATCATCATTTCGTGTAGGGGGCACGGTCAATCTACCATGCACACCCTTGTGTCAGAGTTGTTCAGAATCACCTATAGGTCTCTTACTGTGGCGTTGACGTATATGGTTCAGTGGCAAATATGGATGTTCAATGACAGATCAGCCAAGTGACGAAGACAAAAGAGCCACGGCAAGGCGGCGCCATTCGGAATACTTTCAACTTTATTCCCAGCTAACCCTATCATAACCATTTTGATATGCCATAAAATAAAACTGGCGAAACGAAAGAAGAAAACATTAAACCTGTTCGTACAATGGATGTTATGAAGCATGTCTCTCAATTTCCTTATAGGGTGAAACGTCGCCATAAACTGGATATGGCTTTATGTGTACGCTTTTGATGCTGATTTTACTATTGAACAGGTCATTTGGCTGCAGGATTTTATGTGGTTTTTGTTCAAAGTTTTTGGGTTAAATATGAGGGATATAGTAGTTTTCATACTTAAATTAGCAACTTGCAGTCCATCAAAATATTTCCTCATACCAATCACAGCTATAAAATCGATAGCTCTATCTCATAAGCTTGAAAATCTGATACTAGAGCTATAGCTTCACATTACAAGTGCGAGTGGAACTCTGCTGCTTCTTTGGTGCTACTTCATTACATATGACATAGGAGGTTAGCTGTCAGCTGTGGTCAGAGTGGAACTCGTGCATTGCTAGTTTCGTATCACCACAAAGTACTGCAAGATATTTTTAGGATTCCTAATTTGACTGTATTTTATATGCTAACTAAAATATAAACCTACTTTTAAACAGATTAAAATACAGTAAAAGTAAAACGCAAAAACATAATAAGTACTTACTTATTTCGTATAAATAAACACTCGTCCACGTTTTCTGAAATCAGCTTAATAATCTGTGGTCCTTCGCCGTAATCAGAGTAATCTGAGCCATAGTCCTTTGTGATAACTTCAGAACCGCTTTCTTACAATGAAATCGTCATTTCAAATTGGGAATGGTTTTTTGCTCGCTGTAGGAATACGGGATGAGTCTTCCGGGACTGGGGATTACAAACATAAACTTGTAATCAGTGAGAAAGATAACCTATAATTGTTCGAATCGAGTTGTATAGCGTACCTTCTTATTTATTTCGTAGACTTATAATTTTTTTTTTTGAATAATTTTTACGGCCATGGAATCTAGTCCTTTAAGGCCTTTCTTGAATTTATTAATCTTCTTCAGTCCTACTTAAGTCAGTCGAGTCAAAAATAAGTCAGTAGTCAAGTCCAGTCAAGTAAGTAAGTCTAGTCTGAGTCAGATGGCTAAGTGAAGCGGTGGAAAAATTTCACTTAGCTATATCATGGAGATTTTGGTGACAAAGATAAAAAGTCACGTAATCGACACTGTATCACTTCCCAACACTCACGCTTGTTCACGAACACTGCGAATAATAATCCACCAATATTATGCACAAACACTCGAAAAAACCTAAGTTTTGGAAATTAAATACAGCGTGGACATAGCGACAGTCTACTTTCCCTCCAAAAACTCCCTTCTAAATTTAGAATAGAATGTAGGTATATTTTTTTTTTAATTTCATATGAACCACTTTTATTCGTATTTCTCACTTTGTAGTAGTTTTTTTAGATACTGGAAGAGAACAACATTGGCGCTGGCTATTGTACTACTGCCACAGACAATCAAGAGCTGTAACTTTATTAAATTTGGAAAGTATGTCTAAAACGCTAACTAACTTGCCCCCAGATATCGATACAATCGATAGGCATCCTTATGACTACGACCTTAAATTGCCAAATCTTGAAGCCTGAAAATTGATGAAAATTTTCTCAATAACCAATTTCACTACCGCTTGCAAAGTGAGGAAACAAAGCGTTTAACTAAAAAAGTTATTGATTTCTTATGTTTTCGCGATTGTTACACATTAAATGGTACTATGGTTTTGTATTCTTGTGACATCAGAAACAAATGACACGACGAATGTCAACTCAGTCTGCCTGCGACCATGAGCTCTGTAAAGTGCTTGAAACGTTAGGTATAAATAAGTAAGCAATAAACGCGATAGAAAACCGTATAAAATAGTTTAATTTAACTTAAGTTATTGTCTAAATTTCCAAATATATTAAAATAAAAATTTTCAGGTGTCAAAAGTGTTATCTTTTAACTCTTAAATATTTTTTTTTATTCTATTATCAAACGCGTCATCCGTCTTAAGTCGATAGAGTCACATCCAACAGCTAGTCCTATATAAAATCGTTCTAAATCCATAAAAAAACTCTAAATAACTGTCGTGCTGGAACCAGCTAATTGGTACGAATCAAATCGGTTGAGCTAAGTGATTCCGGAGCTTACCGGTAGCATTCCGAACTTTCCGGCTTCAAAGTTAGAGGGGGAACTTTTTAAAATGTTTTGTTATCAGCCAATTAGCTGCCTATTGAAGAACTAATGTTTTCGCTAATAAGCTTAATTTCCAGAAGAATATTTTAGGTCACAAATAACTACTTATACAAACTCAAAGTGAGATTACAGCGCAATTTTTGTATGCCTAATGCATAGACTTATAAAAAATTCAGACGTATTCTCACGTACAAAACAAGTGAAGCCTGCAAACTATGTTCGTTTTGTTTGTCATATATCGCTTTCATTCATACAAATAAAACAACTAGTGATGCTAGCCAAACGCCATTAAGAATCAACGCGATATACACACACCGCTATTTTTGAGCTTCACTTCGACGACGATCCGTCTGTAGTTTTTTTTAAGTCTGTGGCCTAATGGCAATTATAGTACACCGCATTTACCTAAATACTAATATCTTTGTATGTATGTCCCATTTATTACAAAAATAAATGAAATTTGAATATTATTAGCTAGGATATTTTTTTTTTGGCAAATGTATTGAATTCTTAGCAGTTATTATTTTTAGTGGCTTCATCAATTTGGCTGTCTAGACTAATACAACCTTTAATTCACTCGCATTAAATCTTGGCTCTATAACCTTGATAATCTTAGAAAGTAAGCCCAAGACTGGCTATTTCAGATAATTTTGTTCTATTCACCTCAAAAAGAGTACATAACTGTTAAATGTTAAATATTTTTTATCAGAATAATATATCCAGACTTCAAGCTATATTATGAAGGTTAATAATAAAGATTATTTTTTTACAAATGGTTTCGTAGAACTGTATATAATTGTAATACATATGACCATTGTTTGCTGTTTCTTGTTTACCCAATACTCGGAAACAATTTGAAGCGAACGCGAAATAAGGGCGGAGCTACATCAATCTTCGTCGTCTCATCGACTAGAGAAATCAGAAAGCTAACCCGAACCGCCGCGTTGAATACAGATGCCTTTTTACCCACTCCTATTATCGACCGAGGGGACGTAAATACACGCAATAGTGTACTATGACGTCAAAAGTGCCCGTCTGAGTGTTGAATTTGTAAATATTGGTTCGTTTTTGAGGGACGATCGGCGAACATTCTCTTAAATGGAGTCATTTGTATTGTGCGTTGGGGTGAGCACACACTTGGTACTGTGCCGTTTATTGAGCACTTTTAAGAGTTGAGGGTGGTTTGCCCAGTCAGCCTCTGCTTTCGGAATACAAAGTATTGGCTCTGAAGTGCACCGCGGCTATTTACAATTGCACTTGTCGTGTTGCGAGTGCGATTCAGCGATTGCTGGACACTCGATTTTTATTTTATTACGCTCGCTCTTGTTAACACTTTGACGCTAAATTTTGTTTCTTTTAAATGTCATAAGTGTGCAGAGTTGTGTGAGTGGTATTTTGAATTTAGGATCAGAAAGTAGGCAGAACTTTCACACATGCTTAGGTTTTTCTAGACGTTTGTAACTAAAACAATGTAATGGGAAATATGGACAGTACAAAATACCAAATTTAATCAAATTTGTTTTAATATACTTTGGTACTTGAAATATGTGTTACGAAGACACATTGACTAATATTCAGTAAAACCACAGTAAAAATCGTACTTAATTTCTTTTCATTTTTAATAAAAATAATTCAAAGACAATTAGAACTGATAAAAAAGAACTTAACCAATTAATAAAAAAAATATTCAGCCGAATTGAGAATTGAGAACCTCCTCCTTTTTAGAAGTCGGTTGAAAAGAGATAATTCTCCACATAACTTTAGAAAAACTATGTATGACGGTGTGGGCTTAGAACAATTGGTACAATTGCGGTAACCGCTTTCCATCATAACTTTGTTTCTTTTTAGTGGTTTAAAAATTCAATAACATTAATTCAAACTCAGTACCTACCATATCATAAAAAAAAATCATATCGCGCGTCTGCGAATAATGGTGCCAGAGCGTATATTATTATCATTTTATTGAATTTATCAAGCGGGACCGCTGTGAAAAATCGCCGTATAATGTGATATTGGGGGTGACAAGATAAGTGAGTCTGTTGCGAATTGGTATGTAGATGTCAGGAGGTTTTTGTGTTACCAATGAGATCAATTTTGGAGTAAGGGATTCAGGGCTATTTGTCAAAGTGTGTGTTAAGTTGTTGTCCTAGTTGTTATTTATACTTTGCTTAGAAAATGGAACACTAGTTATTTCTTTTTGTCGATGCTGAATCGAAAATAGCTGTAAGATGTTAGACTTTAAATACGTTAGTGGACACAGGACTGCTATGTCAGTTAAAGCAATAAAAAATCTATTCTGTTTTCAAAAATGTCTCCCAACGTGTTAAGCATTGACTAAAGAGGAAAAACTGCGAGTTGGATACCCCTGAATAAGGTCACAGGCAGGCGATGGATGCAAGTCGCTTCCAACCTATTCTAGAAATGCTTGCAAGCTGTCCACTGCATATAGGCCCAGCAGTGGACAGCTTGCGGCTGAAATGATGATGATGTGTGCTCAAAAATGTGGCTGTTATCGATATGACGTTATAACATGAACACCTTACGAAATCATTTGGACAGTGTGGAAAGTTTGTATTGATCATAGATCTTTATGCATCATTTTTTTTTTGGGAAGAAAAATAAAGAATCATTTACGTCTTTTGAACGATCTGGTTTCACAACCGAGGATGCAGAAGATAAACATTAAACTAAACAAAAGCAGGAAAGCGGATCCTGAGATCTGAAAAAACAGATCGTAGATCACGACACGTTTTTTTTAACCCTGCCTTGTGAATGATTGTTATATGGAAGTATTTTTTAATGAGTCGGGAATTGAACCTGTTGCCTCAACACTACGCATCACAGGCCAGATGTCACAATTAACTTCCTCCGTAATTACGCCGGAGGCCTACGCGTTGGCAAAAGAGACTTGTACCGACAGCAATTAAGTTCGATAGCGAAAAATTTTATAATTTTTTTTAGTAATTTATACCATCACTAAATAACATAAATTTAAAATCAAACAAAGATTCAATGTACGTACACTCCTAAGGCCCTTGGTCATAAATAAAAATTATGAGTCACCTTAAATTGTAAAAACTATAAAAATCGTGAAATAATGGTATAAAACAGAATTTCAGAACAATATAATACAATGTTATAAATTTATAATACTAGTATTTATATCGAATTGTAGGTATTGAGAAGGTTACTTTTGCTTATATTTACACATATTTGGGCTAGTTTCTTTATTTATATTAAAAAAATATAATATAGTATTATTTTAAATACGTCTTTTTGCTGTCAGTACGCATCGCTAGAGTCAAGCGTAGCGGTGACCGCGACCGACGTCGGCTCGGAAAAGATCATTTTGCAAAACGCAATTAAACTTTAACTTCATTAAAGAAAATACCTTATTTTCTTTCGTTCAAATAATGGGGCAGCCATATTGTTCTCCTGGCCGACCCTCATTGTGTCCTGAACAATAAAAGGCGTATTTCAGAGCAATTGTTGAGGGGTCGTGTCACAGTTTTTCCTTTAATTGGAGCACGTCAAAATATTAAGTGCCTCAAGTAAGAGCCATTTGCTTTTTACGGCGTCGTTGTAAGATGTATACGACCTTAGTTTTTCCATTAATTTTATGGCATTTCATCACGTCCTTGTGATCACTTAATCTTGGTAATTAAAGTAATTAAAACCAGTGGTGATAAAGGATTCAATGTTTTAGCTTATTTTGTTTTTAAGCTACCTGAGATTATTTATTTCAACATTGATTCCTTACATATTTTGTCTGCAATCATTTAATCACTACATACTCGTAGTATAAAACAAAGTCGCTTTCTCTGTCCCTATATCTCTTTGTATGCTAAAATCTTTAAAACTAAATAGATATAGATAGATTGATTTAAGAGGAATGTTTTTATGCCCACGCGAAGCCGGGGAGGGGCGCTAGTTACTTATAAGAGAGTAGAGGTCAAATCATCAATGTAGTCATATATATTATTACCCTACTGTACAATTGTAAATATCTTTGCAATCAGGTTTTAAGGAGTTTGAAACGGTTTTTCGACAGTGTTTTAACTAAATATGGTTGAACGACAGAATGTTTTGTCATCGAGCGATCGAACGACCTTTTGATCGATGAATAATTCGACGACAGAATGCTTCGCCTTATCACTTTGAAATAAGACATGGAACTATATATTAAGCATGTAGTACAATACAGGGATAAAACAAAACAACAAAAAGTCAACGACCGACCAACTGTCATAACTCTTTCTTTACGAAATAAATGTAACAAAGTTTTGAGAAATATTTTTCGAGGACCCTCGGCCCAGGTGCAGCTGGATGCTTACTACGGGACCGTCGTTGGTATGAATTCTAATAAACTTCTGTTTTCCACTCACTGCAAGTTTTACTTCCCATTTATGGACTAGATATACTGGAATGCTTTTGGTCCATCTGGGATTTATGTGCCTTGAAATTTTAGTGTCTATGCTGTACTAGAATAGAATAGAAGAACTATTTATTGCATCAAACAAATGTACCTATACCTGCATAATTTTTAAACTAGGTCAGGTACAAAGGCGGACTTATCGCTTATGCAATCTCTTTCAATCAACCTTATGATGCTAATATGCAATGTCACACTGTAACCATGTCACATTTGACACTAAGAAGCAAAAATACGGCTATCATAAGTCCGTCGACTTAGAAACAAAGACGTAAAACTGAAATCAAATTTACGAACATATTTCGCAGAAGGGACGCCATGACGGCTATCTATAAAGACGGAGTTCCACGGAATGTTGCGTGCGAATAGTTTCCTAAAGCGATAATACGTGCTATAAAAACTTTGTCCTCCAAACTCGTTCTACGCATATCAGGAAAGTTGATCTATGTTATGTAACTATAGTTATCTTTTGCAAAAGCGACGGATACATATGGGAATCCATTACTTAAATTGAAGAGAACATACCACATGGCATTTCATATGAAGACGTTAAGCAAAATTTAAACGATCACTCAATGTTTAATTTTCTTCGTAGTTCCTATTTGGTAAATATTTTAGTAATGCTATCAATAAAAATCAAAACAGTATGAATTGCACTTTGTATTAAAGTTATTTTATTTATTTATTTAAACTTTATTATACAAAATACAGTTGTATAGCACAATAGACTTATAGATTATCTAACAGTCAACCTTTGGGTCAAGCAGAGATCGTAATGTGGGTTTAATATAATAGTAATATAAATTTACATAAACTTACATACATATACTTACATATATACCTAGATTGATAAATACATAAATAACAATATACATATATATATATGACAAAAATATTTACGAGATAAAGCAGCAACTCAAAATGTACCCGTAATTATTACCTAATTTTGCTTTCGTTTGCATACCTTACAAGAAGTTATGTTAGTAAGTCATGCGGATAATTTTACAGATAGTCGCAGAAAACTCTTTTAAATTTTCTTGCCTTCCAATTGAATACAAGATATGGAGAGCTTCTGAGAAATTAAAAATGTGACGGTCAATTTTAAGTTTTATACTTAAAGTGGATAAGTACAAAATTGATGCTACTTAAACTATGCAACACAATTTATCTAAAAGCCGTAAAACTGCGGATTCAGATATGTCCGTCTCCGCATAAGCACTCTGGCAGAATGCCAAGGATGAGGGTTATGGCCTTCAAAAGATCCTCGAAGCTATCCCAAACTGATCACCCCCAAAACTGCACCTTAATTTCATTGCAAGAGATCTACGTTTTCTTTGCACCTATTTATCCATTAAACCGTTTTGAACACCTCCACTCATGGTATCGGCACATCTAAATTGAAGCACTATTGATGGGCCTTATTAATTTTCTACTAAGGTAGATTTTCGTTTGGTTTTGTAAAAACCTCACCTTGTTCCTGTCTTCATTGGAAGTTTTTATTTTTAAAGGCACTTCAAGTACGTGACTATACATATTATTTCCAGAAAAATCTTTGATCTCGCATCCTTTGTAAACCTTTTTCAGGATTTTGAGATTTGACATGTTTTAGGCTTTTTTTAATAATGACATTTTTTTTAATCTTGCTCAAAATTGAAAGACTTCCAGAAAGCGGCATTCATCATCAGAAATCATTTAACAAGTTAATGTTTAGTATCAAACTGAATACATGCATACTTAGCTACTTAATACGTCTTCAACCGTTTTCTACTGAATAAAAGTGAAAATTTCTTTAATATTTCCATTTAGGTACGCTTGATTCCCTTGGTGTTTATGCGTCGGAATATTAAATGAAATACAATTAACGACAAAGTAATTTAATTTATCATTGCATATTAAAAATGCCATACTGTGTTCTAAATAAAGCTACAGGTAATCCATAATAACGTTGACCTTATTAAAATTCGCTCCATATTCTCGTTTAACGACATGAACTGTTTTGTAATGCAAAATGAAAACAAACATAAGTACTTACGTGTCATAATCCTAAGTAAATATGCTCGTAAAACCTCAAATACTTGTATTCAAATCTTTGTGTACTACACCTGGACGGCCATCATATGACGATATGCTTTAAATCTGGTGCCACCCTTACTTTGCATGGTTAGGGCATTCCACTTTATTGATATAGAATATTGGAAACACAATAGCTTCAGACATATTTGAATTCAGTTTTGCATCAAAGATTAAATGTCGACTTTCTGTGAAAGTGCATAAGGTTAAAAATATAATACAGTTTTAGTTGCCAGGGGTGTCACTAGTAGGTAGGTATGGCGATTTGTGAGGCCCGCTACATGTAGGTGGTTGGAAGTTTGCCAACGGAACTCCAGCTCATAGCTAGAAAGGCTTGCCCGCTAGCCTTATCTATGCAGAATTGAAAGCAGTAATAATAAAATTGTCTGGCCACATTTACAAGGCCAGTAGCCGTATCTGCCACAGCCATATTGAAAATTTGAATTGGCCAGAAATCCTATGCAACGTAAGTGAGATGAAAGGGTGTTTAGTGAATTGAAATTAAATGTATGCATGCGAGAGTAGTGTGGAGGAAGCGAGAGAGGTATGTAAGGATCGTAGCCAATGGAAATCTCTAGTCTCTGCCTACCCCTACGGGAGACAGGCGTGATGATATGTATGTATGTATGCATGCTAATTTAGTCCCTACGTAAATCTCAATGATGAAGCTTTCATAGAATCCGATAATAATGTAGGTTTACGTTAGATTTAATGTTTTTATAGCAAGGATACTATATCAAACCTGCGAGAGAACGGGATGTTTCAATTCAAGACTTCATGTCGTAAAGAAAGTTAAGTAGGAAATGATGTTGCAAAGAAAATTGCTTTTATAGTAATAGAACTTAATGAAGGAAACTTACATCTCTCAAAAGAATACAAAGAAATTAAATTTAAACATTCTACTCTTCAAATTGAAATGTTGATTGATGATTAGTGTTGAAATTACATTATCACCAAGTTTAGATAATTGTTCACAAAACCTAGGAAACTATGCTGGAATTGCTGCCTTTGTATATAATAATATGAATATATCCTACAAATACATCACATTCACTCGCGCGATTACTCCCGGGAATTCATTGCTCAATGTGGATTTTGGATCTTTCAACGTCAATCAACTCGTTCTACTCATATTAGATAGCTTGGCAGTGAACCAGTAAATGTAGTTTGAGCGACGGTTGGTAAATACAAATTTTTATTCGATATTTTTTGCCTTCAAATAGCAATCACTCTTGGAAATGACAATGTGAATGGTAATACCCATAAGAAGGAAGGATCAGAAAAAGTTACATATGTGTGTACTTATACAAGCAGGTTTGCTGAAATTGAGAGAAAAAGGGAAAGAAAGTCAATTGACCATGCGCACTCGGGGTTGTTAATAGATACTGATGCCATTGCCACTAGATAGGCAATCAGATATGAAATTTAAGTAGATCAGTACAACGATATAAATTAATCATGCGGCCACGAGAAAATAAATCATCGACTTATGATAAATAGTTCCATTGACAGCAGTCTAACCACTCACGAAAATTACGTCGGAAATGAAATTCCGTCTGTTTTCCACGGAATTAAAACGCACAGCACGTAACGTCTCCGGGGTGCATTAATAATGGTAACACGGATAATGTGAGATACAATTTGTGGTCTCAGTAATGGGTTTGCGGAATGAAAAAGTGGAGCGGTCATCCCAATTGGAACGGTTAATCGTGTTTGCGGGCACTGTATGGATCAGTTGTGAGGGCTATCCGATGAATAAGGGTAGTTATGATAGAATAGAATGGGTTGTGATTAATAAAACGATGAATATAATGTTAGTTGTAGCTGGCATATGTTCTTTTTAGGATGATATAATAATTTTCATTTTGAAATGTAAATAATTATCGATGAATGATATAGATTTTTTTGTCATTACTTGTTAATCATTATTAAATTGTTAACGGGCTCGGCTATAGTTTGTTTGAATTTACCAAATAATATTCAAAATATACCACAAATGATTCAATTTGCTTTACTACCTTTTCACAGTCTTTCTCTGCACCATTTTTACTGCGTTTTGAAGTAGGGAGTTTTAGCATGTCATGTCTATATATAATGAATGAGTTAATTTAAATTAAAAATTTATTACACATTGATTTCACAGTCTTTTTTATAACCATTCTCGTATACTATCATTACAAAACAAAACTATTATCAGCTGTCGTCCCATCCTAGTCAGTACATCATTTTAATTAAATTTAGACATTGCAATCAATTTTGAAACCCATTTCATAAACTTGTGCGTGTGACAGCATTTAATTACTTACATTCTAAAACACAGTATCTGTGCATCATTAAGTATTTATCTTTAACCATTTTATTCATCATAGTATGATGATCATTTTATTTATTTTTACTTTTTTGTTTACTAAAGTGTTTTTATAATCTGTAATAAGATTAATATCATTTGTAAAATTTTGCGTAACTTCTTTGGACTATGTTCTAGATTCTGAATTCTATTTCAAAATTGACTTGTACTAGCATCATCTATTTTTCTAACCAAGTTCAAATACACAAAACAATAATACTATCGATTCAATTTATGCGGCAGAGGGTCCGGTGTGGTGGACCTCCAGATAACCGGATTATGTCAGCCGCTGTCAAACGAGGGACGGCCTACTGGATACAGAAATTTAATTCTAATATTTGTTATCGTATTCTTCATTAATATCTAAATTTTATTATCTACCAGTATCAATGGGTTAGCATGGGTTACGATTCTAAGAAGTTACATAGTACCAGTGTAAATTTGCATTACAGTTGAAATAACTATTAAACATGACAAATGTTTAATAGTTATTTCTTTTTTTATTGATACAACAATATAAAGCTGAAATATGTATGATACAAATAATGTCAATCAATCTATCCTTTAACTAATATTTATCAAATACTTCCACATTTATTTTGGGCTTAGATTAGGTCCTGTGTATAATTTGGGATAAAACATCCTATTTATCGAGCTAGTTAGATTGTTGATAAAATTAATTCATTTTTTTACATATTCAATGTTCAATCGCAAACGTATATTGACGATAACTTTGTTATCAATATGATCAGCATAAAAATATATATATGTAAAACTTCATGTCAACTTTTTTAATTACGATAAGTATACTCTACAAAGCCAACCATGTGTCTTACGTACGACGTTGCTTCCTCATATTTTCCCACGCTATATAAGGTTTTGTTAGAATCACTTTACTTTATTTAAAATAACACTTCACTCAAAGGGGAGTTAGCATAATATAGTGAATTTAAGGAGGTTTCCATGCAAAGCGACGGTGTATAGCTGCAAAGCGTTGCTTACATCCATCAAGGCGTACGAATAATGTTGTCAAGATTTTCTTCACGCTAGAAAATGCAGTGGTAATCTATTTTTCACTAGTAAACGCTTTTATTTTGATAACAATATAAATTGTTAAAGTGAGACGGTTAATTTTGGAAAATATTTATACAATTTTTGAGCGTATAAATAAAAAAATATCGCATAATAAATGTTGCTAAGTGCAAAACTTGATAACAGTTGGCTGATTTAACAGTTTGTAGAATCCTTGAAGCTCGAAGAAGGTTCTGATTAAGAGAAAAACGAGGACAAAGCACCATTAAAACGCTAGTTTCCTAAATCTAAACAGCAATAGAACGTCTTGCAAACAATATAGATTATGACAAACCTTTCATTAAATATAATTTTGTCCAAAAGAAAAGAATAACAAATTTTAATCACCTTTTTCTCTTTTTGATTTAAAAAAGAACCAATTATCAAAATGCTTAATTGTTGAAAAAAATTTCCATTGCAATTGCAGACGCCAGTCTTTATACTACTACAACAAAAGAATAAAAAAGCGATGTAAAGATGGACGAATAGATTTCTAATCGGTTGGCATTTGAAACTTCATGACAATAATGTGTAATTAACTAAAAAATTATCCTTTATTGGACGAGGGTATTAAACTAAGTCACAAATGGCTTTAAGTTTTCAATAATAAATTTAAAGAATACATTCAAAGAAATTGCATTGCAAATGCACCCAGTTTTTCAGTCTGGGTAATTTAATTTCCGAAATGGGTTGAATGCGGAAGGGTGCCTAGGGCTTTGTAGCCCTAGGCACCCTTCCGCATTATATTATTTGTATAATACAGTACAGAAGTGAAACTGGACTGAATACGTCAAAAATGATAAGGTGACTGGATAAAATTTTAACAAGCTGTTGTTGTATGTTTAATCTATAGTGTCTGTAAGTACATGACAATTCTAATTGACGAAGCGATGTCTCCAATTGATGTGATAGTAGCTGTATCTTACAGATGTATTGAGGCATAGATTTTTACAACGTTAACAAGAAAAACAAAGAAATATAAGTGACAATCACTAGCCACGACTACGTTCGTGCTTCTTCCTCACACATACCTGTAATTATACACAGCCAAGTCTCACTTGATCCGATCATGCTAACGAATATTATTTTCTACGTATTAAAGAAAACTGTGCTACGCATCTCTTTGCCTGACAGACAACAACATCTAGTTTTTACAAGCTTTTATCTAACTTGCCCTATTAATATGTTAGTATGGTACAAATCTTGCGAGTTAAATTTTTCAATTAGTGAGAGAAGTGTCATAAATTTCGTATTTGCCCAATAGCAGTAATCCATTACCAGTCAATCAATTGTAGTACCAATGCTTTATCTCGCTCTTCCTTTACCCACCGAGTTTAACACGGCCATGCTATATCGCCACTTCTGTTACTCTTTATTTTACTCTGCGGGTCGGACGCCGTTCTTTGAGGATTAAATTCAGAATACGGTGTAAATAAGGATAACAAAGTAATCTTTAAAGTCTTTTAAAAATGTCGTTCAGAATAGCGATTTAAGGGTCTAAGTGATTCCGTTTTGTATTGTTTATTTTTTAAAGACAGATTTGAAGAAAATATATTTGTATGCATTTTCTTAATTTAAATCTAATTTGGTGTTTTCGCTGAATTAGATCTAAATTTCTGCGTTTGTGATAGAGTCAAAATTAAGGATATAAAAAGTTAAGTTAAGAAAT
Source organism: Apomyelois bistriatella (assembly GCA_947044815.1). Lineage (NCBI taxonomy): Eukaryota > Metazoa > Arthropoda > Insecta > Lepidoptera > Pyralidae > Apomyelois > Apomyelois bistriatella. The sequence continues at coordinate 7,235,570 of OX345705.1, forward strand.
TATGTCGTTATTTGATTTTTGATTTATTCTTTGAGGCAATTTAAAAAAAATATATTTAATTTCTATTTGTCTAAAATTCAAGAGCTGTGCCCTTATCGGTAGCCCCTTTCAAGTGCAATTACATTTCGAAAGCCTTTTCACATACTGATACGGCACAACTTCCACTTTTTTCTATTTTAAGTCAATATTATACGCTTATAGGGATAAAGGGTCCTATATATGAACTTTTTTATCGTCTTAAAAATCCATAGGTAAATAAACAGTAGTATTATTCTATAATTTGAATAAGCATACAAAAAATACGTGTTTAATCTCAAGGCGTGTTGTAAAAATCCACGGACGAAACAAACCTGAAAAATACATGCACAGTCTTATGTTGTGTGCCCGAATAGGCCGCAATATTAAAGGCCCCATTTGTCAGGATAAGGAGGCTGCGCGAAGAAAAACTGGCTGTGTTACCAACAAATATTCAGCCAAACTTGTTTTCCCAGTCTTTGGTATGTTAGGTTTGTTTGGTTGGTATCGTAAGTGATAGTTACGCGGTTATTTCATCATTTTACGAGGATTTTTTTTTGTCCTATGCTTAACTTGTCTATGAATTTTGCTAAAGATATTCAAAAAACACATGATCTAATAAATACAATACATATCTAAAAAATAAAGAAAAATACGTTTTTGCGTTCGCCTTTACCTTTTTAATACTATAACTAGCGACCCGCCCTAGCTTCGCATGGGCATAAAAACCTTCCTCTTGAATCACTCTATCTATTAAAAAAACAGCATCAAAATCCGTTGCGTAGTTTTAAAGATTTAAGCATACAAAGGGACATAGGGACAGAGAAAGCGACTTTGTTTTACACTATGTAGTGATGATAGTGATTCTTTGAATAGTAGCTTATTAACATTGTGAAAACGCAAATAAAGTTTTATTCTATTCTTACAATATACTTATAAACAAAATTAAGTAAATGTACAATCAATTCATTAACAATTCATTAACAGTTTAAATTAGCTTTGCTTCTATTCGATTTCTAACTAAAGTCACTTGACTATAATGTTGACAACTTAAAACTTTAATAATCTCCTATAAACTAATATGGGACCACTTTATTCAGAGTAGACCTAACAAAAGCACTAAATTCAGAATTTACTTAGGAACGAAATTAATAGAGTTTGCCCTTTAGGCTGTAATTGCTGTAGTAGTTTTTTTTTTTGTGAAACTGGCACCACTACTCGTGGAATTTCTACTAAGTGTAGTTCGAAAGTTGGCCGTCGGTCGCAGTCGGCGTTGTATGCCAGTTTTAGAATGTCCTGTGTTTGAAAACTGAACTTTTTGCCATACTATACAGAAAAATTCCGCTTTATTTTATTTTTATATGAATTTTGTAATGGCTTTTTGTCACTGAATTCTAAAACAAAGTCAACATAAATAGGTATGCGTGCCCAAGTTATATACAAAGACCCACTCTATATTTTAGTTTTCTCTTTCTTTTGAGATACGATACAACAGTAGCCATAGAATAAAAAAAAAATTGCCTCGTAGAGACCGCGCGCAATTTCCAAATTATCTGACAGTAGCTTTCTGCGAGTGCCGACAGAAGAGAAAAAAATTACTTATGTATTTTTAGGGTGTGATGGTGACGCGAGTTCAATAGGTTTTTTTTATTACAAAAATGTCCAACGTGCCTCAAGAATTTTCCCTTCAAAAAATGTTTCTTATCCTATAATTGGCATAAATTTTGTAAGTACAAAAAACTTGGAATTATTTTTATCAGCATCGTAGCCCTAAATTGCCCAATCGAATCTTGCGAACTTTCAAATTACAAAGCAGAATTCTGCGATCTTTTTGTGGAAGCCTATATAATGTATTCATACTCGTATCCGACATGTTATGCCGATGCACGACTCCAAATTTTGAGGGCGGCCAATTTTCTGCGCCGTGATGAGAATATTGTTACAAAATAATGAAATTACAGAAGTATCTGTATTATTATTTATTATTATGCCAGAGTTCCCACGGGAGCGGGCGGAGCCCCGGGTAACTGCTAGTAAAACTATACTGGCAAGCCGTCGTTGTCGTACATAGAAATAAACTATGCTATTCCCTCGTTTCCGAATCTAGATTTTTCCGGTATATACATACATATAATTACGTCTTTAACCAATAAGGGTTAGACAGAGCCTAGGGCAATACGACCTCGCCGCATCGTCTATGTTATGATTCCCCCACTCGCCGTTTCCCTTAGTCGATTTTTACGGCTTGCGCGGGAAGAGAAGTAGCTGGTATATACTGTTTTTTTTTTTATCCGGTATCAAAGTATTATTTTCTGTTCTGACATTATTTTGTGTCGTTAATGTGAACCGTTGCCTAGTAACATATCAGGGGGAGTCTCCTTACTCCTTATACTTTTTGCTTGATTAATTCTCTGAAATAGTGTTCACATAAAAAATTTTGCTAATTGACAGAGTAAAAAGGTCACAATTAAGTAATTCAGTCTTTATTTTGGAGAAAAAATAATATAAAACATACAACTTAGAATTCTTAGAAGCTCACATTCTATAATGATGTTTTATATACTGCTGAGCATAAAGTAATGCTATAAGAAATTTCATAGAATAACGATGTCATGTTGCCAAGATTTTTATTTTTTCCTCATGGGAACTTGTTTTTTACAAGTTTGAAGGACAGTTAATCTTCTCCTGATCCCATAAGCCTTTGAGTAATCGATTAGCCGAACGACGGGCGGATTTACCCGTTTTTATTCACCAAATTTTATTAACTAGGTATTTGGACCTAAAAATTGTATCCACAGAACTTCCTAGTCTGGCCCAGTGGTTGAGGCGTTTCCCTGAGACCCAAAGGTCGTGGGTTATATTCCCCACGCGAAGCGTACTTTTTTTAGTTGTTTCCAGTTTGGTTAGAACATTGCAAGCTAGAATCACGAGATTGTCTAATATATCTAAAAACAGTTACGAAAACATATAACAGGATGTTTATGAAGGAACATGAAATATTCCAATAGTGAGGAAATGTGATTATCTGGTAGAAAAATAAAAGGAAACAAAGCAGACACAATTAATGAGCAGGGCACAGGAAAATGCCATGGTATGTAGGTATAGACAAAAGAAAATATATGTACATCTATAAGACCGCATGTAACACACATCAGTTAAATAGATATCTGATATAATGTTTGTCTAACTAAGCTTTTGGTTTTCTCTTCATTTACGCTATATAGCAAACAATAACAGTAGGAAAGAATAAAGGCCCGCGTCCACTAGCCTCGGTGAGTAGAGACGAATCGCAAAAAGTCGCCTTCTATATATCTACTATCTATTGTGTATTTACGTAGACAAGTATATCTGAAACTTTTTTTTATCGTATATTTTGGAGCAAGCCGTTTATTTTTTACCAGTTTTCCCCAAAAACCCATGACGCTAACGATCTACTTTGACGAAAAGTTGCGATAAAATAAAATTCGATTCCGCTCTGCTCACATGGACGCAGTATAAATAAATCAATGAAATTTATTTACTTATTTTTTGATTATTCATAAACAAGTATATATATTATTATATTTATCTATGCTTACTTATACTTTTTGTATGTAAGTATGTACTGAAGTTGTTGTTGGTATACTAAGTAAATAAACTAGTAAAATGTTGGTTTTGTATAAAACAAGTAATTTTCTACTTATTGAATATGCTAATTAAAAGCTAAATGTTATGAAGTAGAAAAATGTAGAATTTTTCCAGGTATAATAACATCAACAATTAATCACCTTTTACGAAAAAATGAGGACGATTCCAAAGAAGAAACGTAATGAATACAGTTAATTAAAAATGAGGCGAAACCTTTTAAATTAACTGTTTGATTGCGGCAGAGAATTCCTTTTATCGGCAATTATTGCATCTTATTTCACCTTTAATCCTATTTACATTGAATTATAACGATCATTTGGCTTTTATTTGATACTTATAAGTAGCTTACTTTTTAAAGACAAATTATATGATAAGGGATGGACAAAGAAGAAGGAAGAAGAAAAATTAGCTTATTTTTCCGCCGCCGTGGCTTTCAACCGGTTATTTTGGAAATCCTTGGGGGAGGCGCGTCCAGCAGTGGACAGCCTGTGGCTGAAATGATGATGTTGATGAATTTTTTACCAGGTATATTATTAACAATACTGTTTTAAAACCATTTTTTATTTAGCTTCTAGGATTCGGAAACATGGTTATTAGTTTACTTTTCATCGTCTTTATCCGAACGTGTTTTCTAATTGTATCTTCAGCTTACGCTTCAGAGTCCTTTAGTGGGTACCCTGTTTTTTACTTCAAAATCGTCATCATTGCGTATTCTGTAGGAAATGAACCTTCCTGAACCTAGGACCGCATATTATTTGCATGGTGTGATATTTAGAGAACTTAAATTACACAAGTGTTATTTAGATGAAGGCGCGATAATTCTGTTTGGAAACACTGAGATTATTTATTCAAATCGAGTTAAGTGTACGTGCGCCAGCGAGACACCGGCCTCAGAGTCGGTTTTAATTTTACAAATTAATTTTGTTAAGTTGGCAAACGTGCGTGTAAACATGATCTCGTGTGTATGATTTTTATGTGTGTGGTGGTAATTTCAGTTTGCAAAGGAAGATTAAATATTTTAATATGTTTGTATCTTGTTACAGGTATGTGGAGTAAACGAGTTCGGTGATAAATTTCAAGCCCATGTCACCTCCGCCGTGATTCTGGATATGAGGCTTCCTGGCACACAAGAATAGATATACAAAACAAAGGAAAAGCACACTCATACCATCGATAAAATATTACTTAGTAATATCATAAGATAGAGAGTAGACGGTTTTCTCTTTCTAGCCCTGTACATTTCTAGTTAGTCTAACAATTGAGATGCTAAAAACCTAAATAAGTTTAGAAGCGAACCTTCACATCCGAAACAATGTGACTTTTCTGAAATGAGAAAGAAGTAAGTAATTCGTTTTCTCATGAGCATCCAGTGACAATTTCAAATGAACTACGAACTAACGAATGTCGACAAGAACAAAATGTATAGGATTGACATAAGCTGCAGTAAATCTTATGTCAATCCCATACATTTTGTTCTTGTCGTACCTCGTAACGTTTTGCGATCGTGACTTTGACTGCCCCCTGACTAGGCTAGCAATGCATTCACATTTAACTATTGTCTGCTATCAGCGAGTGTTGTACATACTCACCTGGGTTTTTAAATTACTTACTTATTTGTATACTAGCTATTCCCCGCGGCTCCGCCACGCGTGGGACTCGGTTATATCGCGCCCAAAAGTAACCTATGTTTGACCTCAGGTCGTTAACTACATCCCTACCAAATTTCATCACAATCGGTCCAGCAGTTAAGCCGTGAAGAGGTGACAGACAGACAGACAGATAGACAGACAGACAGACTTTCGCATTTATAATAATAGTATGGATGTGTAAAGTATACCAACCAATTTGTACTTAAAAATACTACAAAAAAAAAAACTATGGAAAACCGAAAACTTATATTTCTATTCTTCCCGTACTTTGTGAAGGGTGCAAACGCAAATTAAATGACACGGAAAAGTTAATAAAAAGGTAAAAGGAACAAAACGGCATGACCTAAGGGGTCGTTGAGGTATTTTTTTTTAATTATAACTGTCTTACCGTAAAATGCTAACTTCCAAAGGATATCGAATATCGGTAATTACAACCTTAGAACCTTTAACATAAAATAAAGTGATTACAGAGCGATATCGTTTTGAGTATATTTTTTTACAGAATATAACGATTCCCGCATCACAAGACTATCTTCGCCCCTAGTATGAGTTTTTCTTAACGCAGTCGCTAGCGTCTGCGTTAGCGATTTAGTATGGCATACCTGTACAGCGCCTCTGGCGGATGGTAAGGCAACTAAGAAATTCCATACAAAATCCTAACGCAGTCGCTAGCGTCTGCGTTAAGAAAAACTCATACTAGAGGCACTGATCTAATAACTTGTTTTTGTAATTCCTAAACTGAATTAGCTAATTAATTATGAATTATGACCAAACAATTTCCGTTCCGACAAAAATCCGTGGAAAATGGATTTTTCAGGTTTTATGTAAGACTTGTGACAAACAGATAGACACAGTTAAAGTGTACATAAATAAGCAAATTTACAAAAATGTTATTAATATACATGTTATGCTATTAATTTAGTTAGTCGAAGTAAGTATTACAAAATTTGATTAGTTGTAGTAGTTATAAAAAAAATTAGAGGGGGCATGCTAGATGCTCCCAAGCGGGTGTTTTTAACATAATCTTTTATTTGAATTCAGCTCTACACACTTTTTATTTTGGGCCTTTGATCAGTTTCCGAAGATTACATATTGAAGGAGATCGTTTTCCAAATGAAAATTAATTAACGATTCACAGACGATATATTTCAGGTGTGTGGAGTGTTGAGTATATATAGGATTAATTTATGACTTGCTGTTGCCAGCGGCATTACTCTACTAAAAATTTATTGCGCGCAGATGAGGAGTTAACTTATAATTTTATTATCTTTAATTTATATCTGGGGTTCTTTTATGAAAAAATTTACCGTTTTGCTGAAATCGCTAAAAACCCATTTTTTTTACCTTTGACCTCCAGTAAAATTATTAAATTTCAGTTATAATTATATTTTGAAGAATTTTACTAATTTTCGGCTTTTTGGAACTTTATGCACCTTCACTCTCAATTTTTGGTCCAAATTGACCGGATTGTACCTATACCCATTTATCTTGACAAAGAGGAACTTTGATTTGCAAAACTACTTCTAACATTGATTGTACTGTTACAGTATCCAAAAAAGTACCTCAGTAAAATATTGCGTGACATTGCCTTATCTCAACTTGTTTTGGTACCTGTACGCGTTTATCTTGACAAATGGTACATGTATGTATACGCCGCCGTATCCTATCCCAAAGTGTTATGAGACATTTGTTTAGGCCATGTATTGTGTTTCTTTATTCTTGTGCTTTTATTTTTATAAGACATCGTGGCACAATCTATGATGATTTTTATTGCTTTATTATCTTACTAGATTTTAACCGCGGCTTCGCCCGCTTGATAGCCTTCGGGATCAGATTTTTTTCGAAATTTCGGGAAGATTGGTTCAATAGAGCGTGAAAGCGTAACAAATAAACAAACTCACTTTCGCGTTTATAATATTAGTTGCATTAGATTGTAAATATTTAGAATAATAACTTATTCATGTACTAATTAAGACGGTCAGTTACAACTTTTTATACGTTAACGCACTGCACTTATTATTTATGTGAATGGAGATGCTGTAAAAAAGACCGATAGGTAGTCTAAAAACGCATGCGTGTTCGTATAGATCGTGTGTGTCAAGCGACCGCGGGCGTGGCCTTACTCAGATTGTTTTCACTAGTAGACTTCCTCTGCTTCGGAAGGTGTCGTTGGCCCCGGCAACCATATGGAAGTAGAGATGGGCTGTAGGTATAAACCCAAAATATAAATATCCAGATCAATACCCGATTTGGGTATTAACCGGGTATTTACCCCGTAGAATCACCACTATCTGAAAGCCGAAATATTGTTTAAATAATCTTTGACACCAGAGCGTACGGCTTAATTGATCTTGTAATTTTCACAATGTGAATGAATAAAGAGTCCTAAATAAGCAGAAAAGCAGTAACAAGAAATAACAACCCACAATGTCACAATAACATTACGGTTGTCACCACTTTAATGTTATATTGTTATTTATGGCCGTATTGTCTATGTCATAAATCTATACTAGAATACAGAGACCGCCTCTGAAACCAAGATTTATATTCAAATAGCAATGAAGTCTACTAACCATGTTGTTATTGCGTACCTCTGCGTTATAATAAGTGGCGGTATTGTATACTTCGGAACAGTACTTTTTAAGGTTCCGTTAGTGTATTTTTTTTGGTTCCGTTAATTTCACATTCATGGGCTCTTATTGCCATAGAAATAGAATTTTTGTTTTTAAGATGGCAATAAGAATCACTGTTATTTAGTAATCTTAAATAAATATTTGGTTATTAACACGTTAGTGGACATAGGACTGCTATAGCAGTTATAACAATAAAAATTCTATTGTGTTTTCCAAAATGTCCGCCAACGTGTTAAAGGACGCTGCGTATGCGCTGAGCATAAAATTGAAAAAAAATCGCGTCTGCTCCACCAGTATGTAATTTTCTAAATCTATGTCACTGAGGAATTAAGAGGACTAGGTAGGTTAAATCAATTCAGAAATGGGACATATAGAGGTATATGATATGGGTGACATACACGATAACATGTAGCTACTTCCCTATAATAGCTGATAATACTAAATTATTGCGACTACCTTGTTGATTGATTGCGTTGTCCATTACTTCAGTGATTAGCGCTAATGTACTTAGCGTTTTGGAATTAACTTAATGCAGCCCCTTATTATAATATTTATACGTAAACACTAACTACTAATATGATGTTCTTATGTTTATGTCGGTATTTTCACTATTATGTTAATTGCAGTAGTTATTTAGATAAAAGAGGATGTATAATGTAACAGAGGATATTTTTCTTCTAACGTTAGATTATTTAAGAGAATTGAACCTCAAAGGTAATCATAGAATAATCAATTTCAATTTTGACCTTTATAGAATTTGTAATATAGATAAGCTGCCCCGAAAAAACCGGGAATACGCTAAGATGCTCGCGGTATAGTAAGAATGAACTCAAATTTCAAACATGGCACAACTTAAAATTATATCTATTTTACTCCCTGGGCTTAGAAGCGGTACACACGTAAAAGTTCTGATGTAGAGAGAATTATTAAATTTTTTCAACACAACTAGAGAACAAATATGTTATTGTCCGTTGCACAAAAATTCCGAGCCTGTAGTGTCTCGTCTCGTCACAATTTTATTGGGACAAGCCCCGTATTTATGATTGTAACGAATCTCGTAAATCTAGGCCGGACGTGTGGGGTGTGCCCACGGTTTTATTATATAGGACATTATACCAGATATGCTGTTTTGAAGATTTGGATTTCCATAAAGCGGATCAGTGAGATGAAATGTTTTCGTAGGAATATTTTTGTATTATTTCAATAGATGTTGACCTCGTCGCTAAAATCACATTATTTATTTATACATTCTTGTCGCTACCTTACAATGAAAACAAGAAACACTGTACCGTACACAGTGCACTATTTTTGTCTCCTTCCAAACCTCCTCTTGTCAAGTCCACCTATTGTAATAAGCAAGTGGGTGTAGGACGAGTGGATATTATATAACAAAAGTCATTGTAAGTGGAAGATCGATCCAGACCTTTAAGCGAAATCACTCAAAATAAGTAAAAATAGTTTCATAATAATAACACGCGAAGAAGTATAAAGTTAATAAAATAAATTCTAAGTTACCCCACATAGCAAACCAGTCATGTATAAGTTACAATAATATTAATCCTAAATTTAAATACGTTAAGCCAAATAGGGTCACATGGTCCAGTTATTTGCAACACGAGGGATTCAACAGACAAATATCGCTCTGAAACTAATTCCGTATTACGAAGTTACATTACAGTTTTAGGAACCATGTGTACCGTTTTGGGCACGAATATTTTAATCCTTGGAAACAATATATGAGAGGTCACTCTTAGAACGTATTTCATTGCTATTTCTCGATGTGTTTTTGTGATATTGTTAAAGTAAAACTCGTCCGTACAGTACAAATACAAATTCACAACATTATATGTGGAAATAGGCATTATATTTATTAGAAAGTACTTGTCTTTGAAGAATAAGGAACATCTGCAATGCGACTAGCAACTTATCACCATTGATTTCCTGTTTCAACTACCATCATGCTAAACGTGGCCTTAGGAATTATGGCTCTAAGCCCTGTTTACCCCATATGGGATATAAACGTGATTATATGTATGTATTGCTTCTTTTCCCTTACCTTCTTTTTTATGTGGGGTCGGCACAGTATGTAAGTTCCTTCCAATTTGATCTATTTCTATTTTCTAGCCATTTTCTGCGTCACACTTTTCCTGCTCATATTCTCTTTGACACAATCCGCATCCATCTCTTTCTCTACTTTTAGGAAGTTTTCAATAATCTTTCACTGTAAATAACCATGCTTTTTATTCATATTTTAAAATCGATTGTAAATAAACCAAACATACAGTAACAACGTACATATTTGGCAACAAATTGAACAGAATATCGAATAAAAAATGTTTGATTTGCAATATTCGTATCTAGCACGGCCGGGAACGCGAGTTGGAATAATTTTGGGTACGGCTTGTCGCCGGTACCACCCGCCGCCGTCGTAGGCTCTTTGCTTTCTATCATAAATTTGGCACACCATCGTGTGTGACAATCGGCACGATATTTGTAACTTTTAAGGCTTTGACTGTACTAGTTGCAACTATAAAAATAATGAGCTATACTGAAACTTGAAACTTAACTTGAAACTTAAGACAACATTTTTATCTAAACTAATTACTTTTGGACTAGTCTAATTTATTAGTGTATATATATATATACCTGCTTATTTACAGGAAACCTTTATGTAACATCAGTTACTGTCCCTTTGACCTTGATATTTAATATCCGGCATTTTTTTATGGAATTTGGTTAATAGGCAAGCACATGGCTCGCGTAAGATTCATCGTAGCCTACTTATCTTAGAAAAATAGTTTCATGACTAGAGATAGTAACAGACAGTCAAGTATATAAATACTTGACTGTCTGTTACTAAAGATGATTCCTTAAGCCGTTAGTTCCGGCTGCCATCTGGTAGTCGTTAAACGAACCACGTCAGACGCCGAAAGGCGGATCCGAAGAACTCTGACACAGGGTGTGCATGATCGATTGACCGTGACACCTATACAAAATGCTTAAGACGATGACTATTATAGTTCATTGTACCCCCTCTAAACCTCTCATTATTTTACAGAAAGTACTAATGTCCATCTAAAATGTAAGTTTAGATAATTAACGCAATTCAAAAAGAATAATATAATATCTATGAATCACATACGTTATTGTTTTGTAATATCTAGTCTTATTATTCTTTCTTTTCTGATCCTAAACATACTTCTTATGAAGTAGTGATAATGAGGATAGTAATGACGGTCATCAACCTTTTAATGTACACGTATTCATTACGTCTATTTATTCGTAATTAAACGAACCGTGCCATTCAATATCTAACTGCTATTAATTAGTTTTCCATTTGTGATAGTCAATCATTGATTGAGTTATGAAATTAACACTATCGTGATTCGAATAAATGGCAATACATTTGTGATGTGTGTCCCTTTGTTTTTGTAACAAATATATTTGAAGTACATACTCGTATTTTGTTTGGACATTGCAGGCTTGAATCACCTGTCTGATAATAAAGGTTCCGTGCCTTGGAAGGCACGTCAAGCCGTCGGTCCCGGCTGCCATCTGGTAGTCTTTTTAATGGGTCCTCCATTTAAGCTATGAATCCTCCGACTATCATCGACCTATTGTTATAATAGCTGACGACGTTGACGACCTCCGTGGCCTAATGGTTAACATGCCTGACCGCTACTCAGGAGGTCCCGGGTTCGATCCCCGGTCAGGTCAAGATGAAAAATGATCTTTTTCTGATTGACCTCGGTCTTGGATGTTTATCTATATATATGTTTTTGTTATAAAATATAGTATCGTTGAGTTAGTATCCCATAATACAAGTCTCGAACTTACTTTGGGGCTAACTCAATCTGTGTTATATGTCCCTATATAAAAAAAATGGGTTAAGTTTCCACTGCGACTCCTATTATGTATGTTGAAAGTAACTAAAAGTTTACAAAAAACTCGATCACCTTTATAGAAGTAAACCTACAACTCTCAATATTTATTTATTCACATTTCAATCGAATACATTTCATACATCGGATACTTAAATTGTGATACTTGGCTATATCCGTACCCAATTTCCTAATGAATCTTAGCCGATTATGCATGGATATCTTACAATGTGAATCCCAAATATATTAACGGAATCGCATTTGACGCGTCATTTCCGAAGGACCATCATTAAATCCTGGGTCCGTGCACTAAGGGTCGCCGCACACGCCGAATCATGAATACAATTATACGGCCGGTTCACACACAAAACATTGTGTGTCCAGAACTAATATTTCTTTTTTGATATCTTGCAACTGTAACACAACGTCAACAGAAAAGCCTGAACATGAAATATCCATAGCTTTATGTGGTGCTATCCGAGGCACGTTATGTCTATTATTGGTAAAACATGCTATTTTTTTTTATTTTTTTTTGTTTATATGTATTGATAAAATTCATACTTTTTCAAACATTTGTAACTTGTTGTAACCAATATGTGAGAATAATATGTACTTATTTAGATGGTTTTTATCTTTTTATACTTAAGTTCATCGATAAGTCTAGTTTTGAAGCATTTTTATAAGGAAATAAAATAACTTCTAATAACATTTCAACCAAATGGTTGAATGTACATATAAATATATATATTATAGTACCTTGGAAGCTACGCTATTGTATGTTTTTCATTTCTGTACTCTCCATAATTTGTAAACTTCCCGTTTGTAGGATTAAATTCTACGGACCGATGGAACTCAAAATCCAACAGAATGTGGAAATAATAAATGTATTATTTCGTGATACAAAAATGTAATATTTCGTTTATAGCAGTCGGAATTGGTTGTAAGTCGTACCTATATCCTTGCCAAATTGGTTGGTTATTTTTAATGACTACAAAAATGGGTAAAATAAAAACACACTTTTTAGAAACAACGTATCAAGTTGAAATTCATAACATACAGTCTCTTTCGGCTGTAAAATAATTAAATTTATATGTCTATGCGATCATAGGATATGACGATTATGTTGCATTTTTTGTAAATTTTGCGTTTCCAGGAGTCAAAACCTATGGGGTACTTTGCTGTTGAACTAGAACCATTAAATTTGATAAGAAGCAATATCAAACCGCACTTATTTAAGAATAAATCTAAAAACTGTAAATTAGTTATTAAATTATAATTACATAAATAAATAAAGAATAAAAAAAAAGTTAAAGAAAAGCGAACATTTTACAACGACGTTAAGTATTTTAGCATTATCAGGGCGCGAGTCCGACTCGCACTTGGCAAATTGTTCGACTATCATGTCGCGAGTCTCTACACCCCCTTACTCGTAGTCGCATGTGATGTGACTGCGGCCATTGTGCGCGCCCCTTTGTTCGCAGAAATCAACATGGCGGCCGGCGCATTGTTACCAACCCCTGGTGGTTCTTTAAGAGAAACTTTAGCGTTTCGGCTATGCGCCTCTTTGTGTTTTTCGCTAGTATGTACAAGCATAAAATTATTCAGTAATTAAGAATATAAATACCGTGTATAGCTATGGAATTTTTTGTGTTGTTGGAAAATTGTTTTCGTGCTTCGGGTGATGGCGCACATTGACTATTTTCTCTCTTGTTGAGTTTTTGGTGCTCATTGTTGTATGTTCATTGTTCGTATTAATATAACAATTTACCTAAAACAAGTGAACGTCTTTTGTGAAGATAGTTTTGGTGTTATAGAATAAGAGAAGAATGTAATGTCGTCTTTAGACAGTGACATAGTTTAAAAAAAAAATTGATACGGGCTAATAAAAATGTTTTGATAATATAACATTAACTTTTATGCTCTTTTGGTGCATAAAAATTAATAAATTTTTATTCAAAACTATAACCGCACAATAATCAAAAATTGCTTACATACCCTTTGCTTCACCCATTGTTAATTATTATTTGGATACAAATGTATGGCAACTTACAAGTGGCTAGGTATAATCTTTGTTGATCTCAAGCCATTTGCACTCACACGTAATTTGTATACCGGCAACGTAGTGCAAACACGTAAAGACCAAATAATTATCTCCTCCGCATCTCTGTGTGCCTTAAGTGCACCGCATCCATTGACTAGGAATTAGCAGGGGAGTGTAAGGGTCGAATTACATCGAAAGGAGAGAGCGTGCTTGGGCGACTGACGAATACACGTTCAAAATTTTGTATGGAGTTTTTTGACTTATTGACTTCAATTTATGATATCTTATTTAAATTTATATAATTTCGATTTATAATATCTTATTTAAATTTATATTTAAATAAAATTTATGATATCTATTTAAAATATCTTAGTCAAGTAGTCCATTTATTAAAATGTATTATGAAAGACAACGCACAGTCTAAATCACATAAGTTAGAAACCTTAGTAGTCTTTTTATGACTATGAAAGCAGCTAAAAATTATTGTCTTTTTTTTTCAAAGAATTATATGTGGCGATAAGATAAAGATAATGGCTGGATAGGCTTGATTATTCCACAGGTCTATGCGTATGGGGCGATCCGCCTATGCTACTTATCTGCATAACCGCGTCCGCTTTCTCCAACATCTTCAGCTTATTCTGAAAAATCTCAGCGGGAAAGCGCAAACGACGTCCGTTTCTCATTTACACCCATATACTAATTCAGTCAAGATGGGTACGCAATTTTTCGCCCGTTACCCCTCCCCGCCCCCTCCACTGCGGACGTGATTTGAAAACAAATAAGTACAATCGTGGAATACTGTATTTGTTGGTGCCAAGTCGAGCGTACTGTGGATGGACAGCATTCAGGGAATCTTGTTACAACCTAACAAATATCTTATAATATTCACGTTTTACCCTTTTTGGGATTGTGGGTGTTAAGAATTGTGTTAGAATAATAAGGCTATATATAAATAAAGAGGTATTGAGACCAGTACAGCTTAACGGTCGTTTCGAATTTATTGTCAAGCTTCCGCTCAAAATTGTAGTGACTGTTCTTGTACCCGAAATTTATATTAATATACATTTTTCATCTTAGCGTGTTGACGTTCACCTTAAATACCCTTGGATGCCCAAATCTAGGCCACCCTTACAGCTTTCTTTTTAACTTTGTACAAGTTCTCCAGCGTTCAGATATCGGGGCAAAAAAAAGATGAATGAATATCTTGTGTCTCTTATGAGTAACACTACCTTTTTTTCTAAGCAGTTAGCTTACTTAGGTTAGATATAGATTGACAGCGAGAACTACATGCGCTAACTTACTCCATGGTTTAGCCATTTGCCTTGCTATCTGAGGTGCAGAGGTCGTGGGTTCAAATCACAAGAGAAGCATACTTTGTACAAGTTGGTTCCACCCCAATAGGAATTTGCAAGATCAAACCATTTGATTGTCTTAAAAAAAGAGACGATACCGTGCTCCGGAAGGCAAGATTGGTCGTGGCTGTCTTCTAGCGGTAGTCAAAGAAACCATTTCAGAAGCTGGTTTTCAAATCTATGTCACCGAAGTGAACAGGGTCATTGACAACTACCCTATATGAATGGATGAATTACACTCACATTTATCTCTACCACAAGATCGATAGCAATGTCATTTAATTTTCCATTTACATAATCAAAATTTCTATATAAGCCTACATATATTAGTAACATATTGCACAGACTACCAAGGTACTTACTCTACCTCCTTACCAATTCCAATACATTCCCAAAACCATTCCAAACAGAGCCCGGGATAGTTTACAACACTTCCAATCTACCACCACAAAATTTACTATACCCGAACGGCAGCCCCTATAATCCAATTACTAACCAAGTTATTGGACGACGTTTTCTCCATTTCCGTACAACAAAGACCCCATTCCATATCTCTGTATGAAGTAATTATTATGATGCTATTGTTTAGTTGGCAACAGTAAACAAGGGGCTAGTGAAATATGCCTGCACTGCCCACCTTGCTAGATAATGACCAATAACATTCCAATAACAACTTTATCTCAAATGAGTAAGACTGCTAATTGCTAGTTATAATTGCTATGCGAGTTTCGCCTATATTGGTGTAACATCTAGTGCCTGCAATTTCTCGTTTCTCGAATGTGTACCCTTACTACATTACTATTTTATTTCATACGTTGCAAGAATCACAATACCTAAGGAAATAGTGCCTCCAATTTTGAGTTTGCCTTTTTCATTATTCACTACAGCTAGTGCATTTTACTTGCTCTGTCCTGTTCTAATATTAAAAATACTTCGATCTTATATGGTTTTCCATATATAATTTTTTTTTCTTAATATTGATGTTCCAAAATTAATTATTTGTACTGTACAGATATGTTCAAGTGGTTTATTGACACAATCTTAATGTTCATGCATAGTCACTAAAGTAGTCATGAAATATCACAAAACCTTTGTAAATTTTTCATATCCAATCCAATTCAACTAACATTATAAATGTGATAGTGAGTTTGTATATTTGTTTGTTAACTCTTCATGCACTATCTACTAAACCAATTTTCTTGAAATTTCGCGTAAAGATAGCTAGAAGTATTGAAAAGGACATAGGGTACCTTTCATCCCGGGATAGAGCACTGTTCCCGAGGGAATCTAACGCGGGCGAAGCTGCGGGCGAAAGCTAGTAAGTGAATAATTTAGTTTACTAACGTTGATATAAAAAGTGACATTCTGACAAAAGGTACCTAAATTTCGAAGCCAGCTTCGTAATGGTACAAATTTATTCCTGTTTCGAAGGCAGCTTCGAAATGGGAATTTTATTTCCTATTTCGAAGCCAGCTACGAAATCTGGCTACGAAATGGGACTAAGGGACAAATAGTAGGAGCTATCTGCTAAGACGTAGGGGTCAGTGTAACAACATAGAAGGTACCACGAAACAAGATACGTTGCGTGAATTTATCGTCTCTAATTCCAGTCCAAAGGTAATTTGTCAGAAGGTCCTTCAAGTAATAGTGGAGTAATTGAAAACCTTTGGTTGTTTATACTATAGATGAGGGCGTTTTCTGGGGCCATAGAGGTTACTAGTGGAAGGGTGCGTTTATTATATTGTTTACTTACTTATATGATAGACATACACGAATTCTTGCTCATATTTCATTCGTAATTTACGATCAGCAATATGCTTTATATACTAGTTTTTGCCTGCGGCGTCGCCCGCATGAATTTCTCACGGGAACAGTGCTTTTTCCCGGAAAGAAAGGTAACCTATGTCCTTCTCAATACTTCTGTGTAAACGAAATTTCAGAAAGATAGGTTCAGTAGATAGTGGGTGAAAGCGTAACAAACGGAAGTTGGACGGAAGTTGGACTAGCGACCCGCCTCGGCTCTGCATGGGTTTCAAACATTTCTTACAAAAGATAGACGCGCAATTACCTTAACTTGTTAACGTTCGTGTTGAGGGTGTCATAAGCTTATTGCTAACTCGTGGCTTATGACGTTATGATATTGAATACATACTATAAACTGTCCGAATGATTTTATCAAAGATTTTCTTTTGATGGGATTGTACAATAAAATGATCAAATCAAAGACGAAATTTAACTAAGCGATTTGCGGATAAATTTATGTCGACTTTTTGACGTCGTATAATTAATTGTTGTACCTACTAAATTTAGAAGCTAAATACGCGTATCAAATTTAGATAATAGTTCTAATGCAGGCGGAGTTAAACAACAATAGAGTTCAAAGTAGCTATAGCAAACACAGAACAAAGCTGTGGCCAACGAGAAAGTTAATCGTATTCAGCGGAGTATTGCATTCAGAACTTGAAGATTACAGCCAATTGTAATACTAGATGCGGTACATTCAAAATCTGAGATCGCGTGGATCGTATCAGAACATTCGAATTGAAAAATTATATACATTTGTATGAAGATTCAATTAATAAAAACTTTATTGCTCCAATTACATAAATACATTATTGGATTGTACAGTATCGAAGATGAAAATTAGTACAAAGGCGGACTTATCGCTAAAGCAATTTCTTCCAGTCAACCTTAGGTAGAGAGAAACAAAAAACACTGGAGCAAGCGATGCAGAAAGCTTATTAATGAAGTTGTATAAGAACATTCAAATTGAAAAATAATATACATTTGTATGAAGAATGAATGAATAAACACTTTATTGTACCGATTACATAAATACATCATTGGATTGTTGTAGATTCTGGGTCTCATGAGAGGAAAAACCCTGATTTAACCTTAAGGTGGGGGGTTTATTTGTAATATTAGAACCGGTCATTGGGGGAGGCTTTGAAATGATGATGATTAGAATACTGAGACTAGTGCACTATTTCAAATCTTGAAATGGCCAATGACAGAAAAGTCTAAGTAGCCACGTACTGGTAGAAACTATTCCTAATTCTAATAAAACCTAGATGAGGATTTTTTTTTCTAAATGGTTCCGAAGATCGTATTTATGAAGTACTCTACCTTTGAATCATAAACCCTAATTACCCGCCAGTACACAAGTTCGTCTCTCGAAAACCAAAAGTTCCGGAGACACATCCAGCGTCTGTTTGCCCGGCAAACATGTTTGTTTCCGCAAAACGCTCTTTGATATAATCTTAATACTGGCTTTACCTGCCCCGTCAGCAAATAAACTTAGCAGACAGTTTATGGCAGGTCTACACTGCCGAGTTTGGCCAAACTTTAATTCGGTGTTAGTTATTGCGCGTTAACAACACGACTTTGGATACTCGGATTTATTTCTTCAGGTTGATATTTGGCGTTAGTGTAATTTGTTGTTTCTTAAGCTGGGTTTGCATAATTTTGCTTAGGAAGATATTAAGCCCGTGTCCTTATAAATACACTTGTTCACCTTACGCTTCACCAATAATTATTGCTAACTTTTGAGAGACGAAAAGTTAAATATTTTAAACGAACTAAAAAATTTACGTCGGTATAGACCACTACACAAAGTTCTACCAGTGGATGTCTAATCTTTTTAGGACTTTAGTTTCTTAACACTGTTAATAAATGAAAATAGGATTTGCTTGACTATTTTGTGTTTAAAATGAATACAATTTTTTTTTTGCTTCAATGAAACTGAGTCTAATAAACAATTTAACCTTTGTAATTTTTTGTTACAGGTACCGTCAACAATACAAGATGTCGCAGGCACTACATAATAGTGAAATATACATGTCCGATCATCAATAAATACTGCTTTAAAACCTATATAAACGTAAAGTTACAATCATAAGTCAAGAATATGAAGTTCAGCGTTTGAACGTTCTTCAATAGCCTTCTTGCTATATTATTTTAATACAATACTAAATTCATTATTCTTATACTACTATATTAAACAATCTACAGATACTTTTGTATTCAATATGCAAAAGATAATGGTCTAAATGGTTTTGTAAATGGAATATAATGACGCTGGTAGCAGTATGTGCTACGGCGTAGCTCTGAATTGCGCTACAGCTACGAGTACATCGTTACACGTAGCATCTGCTACGTCTCGTAGCACAAAATCTACATCGTAGCACGCGTAGCACATACCACAATATTTTGGTCGTATTTTCAACAATAAATATTATGATATGACAATATTTTAAAGTTATATGTTACTTTTACTTCCTATGTTTGTTTGTTTGTTTGTAATATCTTTATTGTATAAAAACATATTTAAACATAGAAAGTTAAACCAATATACAATGGCGGACTTATCCCATTATAGGGATCCTTTATTACTTACTCAAAGTTTCCAAAGAGGTTCAGCACTAAATAAGGATTTTTTCATTCAGAACCGCATTAGTGTAGAAATCAATCACGTCTTTGAATTTAATTATAAAAGTATATTTGAATGTGTAGATTGTTTTTGAAATAAACATGTTTGTTTAAAATATTTCATGTTAATGCCACGACGCCGTAACGTTGAATTTTATATATTTTAAACTTAAAATCGCCTTGTGTTTTGATTGGTTGGATTAGATAAATAATGGTAATTGTAAACAAATATTTCTAGCACACTTCATTAATATACAACAATTAAAAATAATGAACACACTTCTAAAACACAGGCGCATTAATGTCACACCAAGCAAGAAATATGATACGCTACAAAAATATAAATGTACTTACGTCGTACAAACGTCATTCAAACCAAGTGTCATGTTAATTCTGCCGGGTTGTACATGTCATTCATGTTTAAATTCGGAACGTTCCTATCCTGCCAGTGTTGCTTTGAGATGTAGACACTCAACGAAATCACTCACACTTTCAGACTAATTAAGAAATGTCTGCAATTAGTGACGACACTCGACAATGCCTTAAGTCTTAATGAGAAGTTACCACCAAATATCGTATGCTCAAATTTGTAAGCACTTAAGTACTATAAGCATTCTAAGTTAAAAGGATGTTACAGAGTCATAATTGATTTTCGGTAGTTATACGTGGGTGATGAATTGAGCAAAGTGCGAATAAAAATTAAATTTAGGCAAAATGCGACTTAGTCCGTCTTTGACTAAGGTAAATCCGTTTTAAACGAACAAACTATTAAAAGTTAAATTAGTAAGATAGTTTCCTAGTTGCATTTACACTTCTGATTAGACCCTACGGTACACTTTGAACTGTCCTAGATTTGGTGGATAATTAAAAATGTATATGTGTTTTGATAATTTCCTACCGTAACATGTTAGTTCTAAGGTATTTAAATTGTAGAGCATTTATTATTATTTTAAAACCTACTTTTTCTCAAGTAATTTTTGTCAGTTTTATGACAATAGCCGTCAGCTAAAAAGGGTTTTCAGAATTTTTTACGATAACAAAGCCCTAAACAGCGGCTAATCGGTATAGCTAAACCAATATTAAAAACGTCACAAGATAATAATTCAATTATACAAAAGAACTATACTGATAAGCGTGAAATTTGACAAAGAGATAGATTATGATCTGAAATAAGAAACATGCTACTTTTGCACGGAGTATCTCGGAAAGTACCGATGGCAATAGCTAATGTAGAAATTTTTTTTTTAAACCTTTATAGTCTTATAGAGATAGCTTTTTAAACTCTGTTCATTTCAATAATACATCTTTATCGCACGCGTGCCGAAAACAAAAGACACGTTCGTGTCTGCGAGCTTTGAGCTTTAAGACACTTGACATAATCACTCACTTTCGTGACACTAATTAACGATGCAATTAAGTGCTTCACAGTGTCCTACAGTTTAATAAAGATGAATTAATGAGATTTAATATTGTTTTGCTCACGGTTTTAACATCATCATTCCAGCGCTTTTCCAGTTGAAGTCCGAGATACGCTTCCTCGGGATCTGTTTCCGATTGGTTTGCGCACGAATATGTCACATAATTTTTTTTTGTGTCTAGAATCAGAAAGCCAACGGGTTAAACGTGGCTTAATGGCATTTGAAAAATTTCACCACCAGTCCACATATGCCTTAGTCACCTCTTAGACAGTCAATATTATGGTAATTAATCCCCGTATTAAGAAACGAAACGAAAGAAACCTATTTTAGTTAAAAAGTGTTTTGTCTCGTTCTTTCACATGAAGTGTCAGGTAAGAGAGAAAGAGCCAAAACATGTTTTTGTTAAAATGGGCTTATCAAACTTTTCTTAATACGGCGGTAACCGCCGTATTAATGTTTTTAACTATGTGACTTACCGATGTTTATTTGTAATTGTAAGCACTAAAAATAAGAGTACCAAAAGCACAGAAAACTAAACAAAATGTACAGTCGGCCACAGAGAAAAGTATACCATTTACCCTAACACTCACGTCTAAGGTGGAATACTTTTGTAGACCTCTGTGTATGTCTTGTAGTTACTATAGACGATGGACCAACTTTTGGCGTGTCCCGATACCTGCATGCTGGAGGACTGGTACAAGGCTACAGAGTACGCTGTAAGGTGGCCCAGTTTTGGGCATCCAGGTGAACGTCGACACGCTAAGAAGAATTATGTGTAGTGTATCTATCGAAGACCTCCGTGGCGTAATGGTTAACATAACTGTCCACAACTTAAGAGGTCTTGGGTTCGATCCCCAGTCAGGTCAAGATGAAAAATTGTATTTTTCTGATTGGCCTGGGTCTTGGATATTTGTCTCTATGTATTTATCATAAAATATCTATATCGTTGAATTAGTATACCATATTACAAGTCTTGAACTTACTTTGGTGCTAGTTCAATCAGAGTAATTTGTCCGTATATATAATTTATATTATATCTCAGTTATACTCGTAAGATGCCACACTGATTTTTTTCAAAAGGAATATATTAAAAATACTATATTCATAATTATAACTATAAGTACACGAGACAATTTCATTATTTTTAAAAATCGCTATCATGTTAAAGTCTCGTAAAGATCCCGGGACGCCTACAAACTTATACATCAGATATAACGAAAGTTCAGGAATCGCCATTATTTCCCTTTTTTCTCGGGAAAATGTTTTAAGTTAACTCGTTGTGTAAAAAGTTCTGGTCGGATTACAAGATAGAAATGAGTTTGCCTCTTCTATTAAACTGAAGGTTTAACATTCAAGTTAGCTACCGCCCGTTGCTCTGGTCCCTTGGAAATTCATTATATCTGAAGAGTAGCAAACCTTTCTCATGGAATTCAAATTTCATCAAAATCGGACGAATACCAAAACATCAACTAGGTATTTGTATAATTCGCATCTAAATCGACACTAGATCTGTCGCTATTAAAAAAATATTATCCGTTCCAATATAATTTTATCGGTAGCAAAAAAAGCAATAATCGATATTACACAATAATCTTATCTTTACGTATACACTATTCTCGGAGGCCGTAAAACGTAGAAGAGGATGTTTCGTAACACTTTCCAAATCGATTCAGTCGTCGAGTCTCCATTCAGTATCGATACGGGTTCTAGTGCTGTCGATACGGTTAGGGATTCCTTCCTCAGATATCCGATGTACTGTGTAATGTTTCTGATGGAAAATAGATAAAAATGTGTATTTAAGTTTTGTTATCTTATGGTTCCCTGTTATAAGTATGCTTATTGCTGACTTTACCTTAAAAAGACTCCCTTTAAGGTGAATCGATGAACACTAGCACCGTCATTTAAAAATCATTGTTTACTGAAAACACAAGTTATCAAAAATCTGTCTTCTGTAATTAAGCCGGAACCTTAATTACAGAAGACAGATTTTCTGTCTGTGATCTGAAGTTAATTTTAAACATATTAAATTATAGTTCCCTATAGTACAAATTGAAATATTGCTTAAAACGGACACTTTTAGCAGTTTTGCAATATGGAACTATAATTTAATATTATTGAAATTATCTTCAGATCCAAAACCTTAATTGCGTAACAGGGATTTTTGATAACTTGTGTTTTCAGTGAATAATGATTTTTAGTTGATGGTGGCGCTAGTGTTCACCAAGGTCTCGTCTTAAGAATTCCAAATTTCCAAGATGCTGACTATTAGTATCAAGCAATAATCAACCCTTTGTACTCTAGTTTGAGCTTTTGTTACGAATCCTATAAACACAAATTCAAATATGAGTGAACATAAAGCACCTAAAACCTAAAATAAATTAGAAACCAGAAACCGACAGTCTAAACATACTGATTAAATCACAGAACAGGATAATAGTGGATTTAACATAAACAAACCCGTCCAAATAGTTGAATGGTTATCAAAAACATGTGCTAAATGAAATTCATGAACTCGATTGGATCCGAATAAATGTGGATTCGATCCTGTTGACGAGTTACTGATTTATATTCAGGGGCAATTTGGGCCTTTTATGGCGGCCGCGCCTACAGATGTGACGGGGCACGCGGGTTATATGTTCAATGCAAGTTGGTGTTTTACGTAAAACAACGATTTTTTTTATTTGATAGAATTATTAAATGTAAACAATTTGTTTTGATCTTTGGTTTCTCTTGCCATTAGTAGCCTTAAGAATCTTAAATGATAGAAAGTTTTGTTATACACCACCGAAAGAAGAGAAAAAAAGTACTTAATTGAGTTTTGTAAACGACAACGACTCGACTCTAACTTTTAAATTATGAAATAAATTGATTTTTAGTGCAATAACAAGGAATATAATCATGGTACGTTCAAAAATTGCAAGTCATCAATCTCCACTTAATTCCCCCACGTCTCAACAGGTTAGTACTTAACTACATCTAGATATGTATATAACTTAGAGGGTTCAGCTTTTCGCACAATTAAGCACTGGTTTTCGACGGTCTGTTATGAAGTACTTCCTCCCCTTAACGATGTGCGTTGATTAATTCATGAAATGTAAAAAGTAGAGTTGATTTATTATTTATTACTAAAAATATCCTTGTATACTCGGTATGAGAAAAATATTGAGATATTTTTTGTTTTTTTTTCGAGTGGCCAACATTAATCTCGTCACTGCCAGTATTATTGTTAATTCGGTAAGCTCATTTGAACATGCACACCCAGGTGTCTGAGTCCTAAACCATCTTACGAACAATAAGTAAAAATTAATACAGCTACCACTACAGTGTTTTCAAGCTTGTTTATTGAAATGAAAATCCATTAGAACTACCACTTCACTGCATAGTATAAAACAAAGTCGCTTGATCTGTCCTTTTTTTCCCTATGTATTCTTAAATCTTTAAAACTACGCAACGGATGTTGATGCGGGTTTTTTAATAGATTGAGTAATTTAAGAGGAAGGTTTTTATGCTCATACGAAGCCGAATCGCTAGTTTAAATTTAAAGTATCTTACCTAAGAAAAATAATTAAAATTAATATAAAATTATTCAGAAAAGGATTCTCTGAATATAAACCCCGAGGACTTTTATGTAAAACTGTATTGTTTTGCCACACTTGAGAGCCGGAGTGAGCGGAAAACGATAATGAGCGCGTTCCGCCTGCGCTCCCCGGAATGGGGTCGAATATAAATCGTATTGTGTGTTTATTTGTATTTACCTAGGAATGAAATTTATTTAACC
Source organism: Apomyelois bistriatella (assembly GCA_947044815.1). Lineage (NCBI taxonomy): Eukaryota > Metazoa > Arthropoda > Insecta > Lepidoptera > Pyralidae > Apomyelois > Apomyelois bistriatella. The sequence goes on from OX345705.1 coordinate 7,260,392, forward strand.
TATAATAAAATCTAATTACTACAAAATTAAAAACAATAAAAAAATTACCTACTAATATATCTTTTAATGACTATTGCAATTAAATGGAATGAATTACTTATTTTGTTTATATTGATGTGCGAATAAATACATGATAATAAAGATGACTGATTTCATACCAAAATTGTGTTTACAAATTTATTTTATATTTATTAGGAAAATTTGCTTACATTTTTATTGTATCATTTAATATGCAAACAAAGAAGAGAAGTGTTTTTTGTAACTTAAGGTAGGTAAGAAGGAGTAATAGGATCTTTAGCCATAGTACACATATTTAGTATATATACTGCCTTCACCAAACTTTAATACACAACGATCAAGCTTTTGCCAATAGCTTTCCAGGTTAATTGGATTAGTGATGACGAGTGTTGCGTCATTGTTTGACAATTAAAAAGTGCATTTACAAACAGATGAAACCGCTGACATTTTATTTACAGTTTTGTGCAAACTTTCGCACATATGATTTTGGCATTTAATTATACGATTGATTTTTAATTTTAGGCTTTTCATACTATGATTTTTAGGGTTCCGTAGTTCACAAGGAAAGGAACCTTTATAGTGTCGGTCTGTCCGTCCGTCCGTCCCCTCTCTATAGTATTTGAGTTTTCGTCAAGGAAAATGTCGTGCATGAACTAGTGATAAAATAGACCTAAGGCTGTAGGCAGACCACCAGTGTCCCTAGTATAAGATTTTTCTTAGCGCAGACGCTAGCGACTGTGTTAGCGATTTAGTATGGCAAACCTGTACAGCGCCTCTGGCGGATAGTAAAGCAACTAAGAAATTCCATAGTCATTCCAAAATCCTAACGCAGACGCTAGCGACTGCGCGAAGAAAAGCTCATACTAGGGCACCAGGCATTTTAGTGAAAAACATGGAATAAAAGATCCAAAAAGTAGATGAGACAGATAGATCGCTATACAACCGATAAGGGGTGGACATAGAAGTTAGTAGGATATTGATATTTATAGGTATATGTATATTAACAAGTCAGCTCCCAAATCCAGACACAACAGAAAAACGATTGTTATGTAGCGTTATCATGGTCCTGATTTGGCGGAACTGGTAATTACAATGGAGCGACTGCCGTCTGACCTCCGTAACCCTTTTTTACAGGGAAACCAGACTCACAGGAACATGATCCGGATGTGATAGTGGCCAAAACTGTCAGGTTTTTCAGGCTGCCTAAAGGTATCTGACATAGACTAACGAATGCCTTCTACCGATAACAGCCGGGACCAACAGCTTAACGTGCGTCCCGAAGCACGATTTCCGATTCAAGATAGAAATGCTACTAATGGCGACCAATCCAAACATGGCCGCGCACTCGTCGCCGTCGCTTGACGCGCACTATCGTTACGAACACGCGCGCCGCGCTAGGCTATCGAGCTCCACACGTATAGTACGCCATAGATTTTTTAGAAATTTTTTACCCTAATTCCTGTCAAGAAGCTAAAAAACACCACATATAGCTCCCCGGCCTACAAACACAAGACTATAAATTTACCTGTAATTTTGAAGTATCCGCCACAACAAACTACTTATATCACACGACCTTAACATTTGAACGCACACTCGCACGAGAATCGCTTTGAATTAACTACTAATTGAACAAGAAGGAGAAATAATTGCGTATTACATCTGTCACTTAAATCAGCTTTCTGGCTGAAGTCAATAATGAGACGAGTGTTTCCCACTCGGTTCATTAAATCGCAATTGAGCAAAACTCGACACAGATGCGTCATCGAATATTCTGGAACGCGCAAATAAGGAATATGATAATTAAGGATCCGTCTAATTTGCATTTATTGTTTTGTTCAATCTAATGAACGTTTGTTACCATTCTTGTTTTATTCAAATGTTATTTGAAAATGTTTTAGTAATATTTTTAATACGGTTTTAACTCTAGCTGTTGTTATCCTTTCTAACGCTCACTTACCTATAATAACTAGGTACTGTAATGATTTTGATGGAATAAACCATAGATAGATTGGACAAAGGTTGACGGATAAGATTAACAAAAGGCTCTTTGCCTTACGCGGATGAAGCTGCAAAACTTATTTACACCAATTTAGCAACCGAGTGCCAAAAATAATAATATTATAATTGTTCTGACGCAATTTTCATTACTACCTATTTAACATAAAAAAAGATCACTTAATTATTCTTCAATTAATATTAATAGGTAAAAGGACCAATAGGGCTCATTTATTTATGACCCAAAAAAAATCTTGTAAAAATCAGGCGTATTCAAAAATAGAATACGAAACGAACACTTGAATTCCCCAGTGCCAGCCAGCATTTTGTCTATAGAAAAGAGGATTCGCAGACAGGCGTACTTTATGATGCCATAAAAAAATTATAGCGGGTCCTCTGCAAGCCAAATTGAATATCAAATCAGCGCGATGAACTTTTGGGCTAAATTTAATGAAGTGAACGAGAAACGTGTCAAATTCGAACACAATGCCTAACGGGTCGTCGAGATTCAGAAATAATTTCCTATGGCTTTATAGCATGAATGTTTTGTTTTAAGATTTATTTATAGAATCTGTTCTAAGAAGAAACTTACATATTCGTTGTAAATACAATGTTATGTCACTAAAATAATAGTTTTAATCGCTTCTCCCTCAACAGCGCTTAGGAAGCTATGGTTATTTAAGTTTTAAGTATTATGACGATAATAATGTTTTTAGTTTTAAATTTGAATATAAATAGCATGGATATTTAACAATTTCCTTATTTTTTTATATTATAATAAATACCTATATATTTTACAAAGAATTCTGATTTTGATAATAAAGGATTTTCGAGTTAAACATACTTTAAATAAGTTACAATAATGATCATTACATAGTTTAAACTATAGCCTGAATACTTAATTACAGTTCGAACATGATGCAGTAAACAATACTATAACCACTACTAAGGTTGTCAAGTAGAATCTATAGCCGTTTTAATATCTAGCCGATGGCCAGTTACAAAGGTTATGTTCGAATTTCGAATACCAATGAAATAGCGGGAATTGTTGCGCAGTGCGAAGTGCTATTAAGTTATGTCGGAACTAACTGTAACGAGGTTTTGTATTACAATCCCATGCGACAAAAGTGTTAGCTATTCATACGTGATGACAAATGTTATTGTTTAGTAAATAATATATTTAGCATGTATTCATCTGAATAACTGTATTGTGTACTTAAAATATAAAAAAATATATAACTTTTACAGGAAAAAATATAAGGAATTTTTTCCAGTGCATACGAAAAACGTACTACAATATATTTTTATTTATTCAATAATTTATATGTATCATATATTCAAATATCATAAATATTAAAATCATCTGCGAAAAAACATAACGAAGGAATATATACTTCTACAAGTGATAATAAAATCAAGTTTCAAATAGAAGTTTTATGAAGAAATGAAAAAAACTAGAAATATAACAGGCTAGATAGAGAGATTTTTATCGAATAAGGGTTACAGTGAAGAGCATTACAAACGGGGTTGCAACTTCAATGAAATTCTAAACAAAGGACCTGAAAATGCTGCGAGAATGCAGCGTTGAAATACGGAGTTAAAGGAAATAATGTCAATTTTGTTAGATTTGTAATATAAAATCACTACATAGTATAAAACAAAGTAGCTTTCTCTGTCTATTTATTTTTTTGTAAGCTTAAATCTTTAAAACTACGCAACGGATTTTGATGCGTTTTTTTTTAATAGATAGAGTGATTCAGGAGGAAGGTTTTATGCCCATGCGAAGCCGGTGCGGGTCGCTAGTATTTTGATATAGCTACAACGTATTGTTTACTAAGTTAATCAACAGTAGAGATTTATCAATATGAAAGAAGTATAATCCCATGAAAAATTTCATGCATTTAAATCACGTTTATATAAATACGGAACCCTAAAAACAGAAAATTGGAGAAAAGAGGATATATTATAGAAGATTGTTTTAAAGCTCAACTTAAAAAAAAAAAAACCAGACTCACAGACCAGAGGGTCAAATGACCTGAAGAAGGTCGCAGGCAGGCGCTTGATGCAGGCCGCTTCCAATCGGTCGGTTCTGGAAATCCTTGAGGGAGGCCTATGTCCAGCAGTGGATAGCCTGTGGTTGAATTGATGATGATGAAATTTAATATTCTTTCTTTTATCTTAGCGCTTTCCCGGTTGCTTCCGCAAGCTGACTGCTTTGGAGCCCAGGGTCGATGAGATTTAATATAATTACTGTACATTAAAAGCTAACATGTTTTTTAAAATACAGTGTACTTACATATTGTAACAGAAAGCACTTTTAAATTGATAAAGTTGGTTCTGGTTACATAGTATGAGAAGTTTAATTAAAAGTTGAGCGGTATGTTATTTCTATAGCTTATATAAAGCTCAAGTGATGGAGTAATATTAATTTATGTAAGAAAATGAACAATGAGTCGATGTAAAGGTTCCTAATCATAAAATAAAACTTGGTTCTATTGTAAGTTTTGATGCGGTTTTTTTTTATAGATATAGTGATTCAAGAGGATGGTCAAAGTGAAGCCGGGGTAGGTCGCTAGTATTAAATAAAGCACTAAATCAGTTTGGTAGGATGTCGATACTTTAAAAAAAACCTTGTTTTAATAAAACACACTTTCGCGCCAAAAACAAGCAACTTCATAACTAAATTAAATTTATTCAATCCTTGTAGCGCCAACTATTAGCAAGAAAAGGAACTATATCTTTTTCTTGTGCAATGAGACCACATTATGACTGTAAGAATTGGGTTTCTAGACTCTAGGTATTTACACTACACACTGTCGCACAGAGAAACATTTAATTATCCATGTAAACACTCGTTTGCTCGCGCCTTACACTTTATCAAGTAATTTTCAAGGAAGTTTGTTACGTTGGGTGTTGTTCGGGCCATTTACACTTTATTTGAGCACGGTTACATTAAATTTAATTAGTACTTTTCACTTTTAAGTGACAGAGCCGTGGGTTGTTGTGTTCCTTTTGGACCAAATAATTTTGTATTATATAACTTTTGTGATCAGAATTAATCGTATTTAAACTTACTCATACTAGCAAATAAACTAATATATCGTATTAACGATGATTACTTGTATCAGTATTTTTTTAAAGCCAAATGTTTTGATAAAATGTTGTTAAGTGGAAGTATGTGAATTTTTCGTAGCCAGTATCTGCTTCATACGCCTTCATGTCAGATTTTTCAAAGACATCACACACAGTCTGAGACGACTTTTCGTAGCATACTATGACAAAAAATGTCACAAATATTATTCATATTTTCTACTTATCATACTTTGTTAATTCTATTTAATACGCAGTTTTTTTTAGAAAATCAGTAATTAATATCATCAAAACAAATACTTAATATCCAAGTTGCTACGTAACTTTGTATATCACCAAAGTTGATACTATTTATCAATTCTGTGGCCAACGAACCAAACAAGTTTTAAATCTCTACTATGTAGAAAACAGGAATCCATCAAGTTGCTCAAGAAAAGTGCAAACTAAACCAAGTTTAATGAATCTTAATATCAGTCGAGAAAATAATTCAAGATGTTACCGCTTTCGTAGTTAATGTAGCGTTATAAGATAAACGGCGTGATTACAGCGATGTAGCAGAGAAATCGCGAGATGCGCCCTTATTTATGGCGTTTTAACCCTTCAAAAGTAATGCGCAAAAATTCATACTTTCATTGCGATAAGCAACTGTTTTTTCCAACCACTTTTTTCAGCACAAAGTTGAATCAGCCGCATATATAACAACACTGTAATATGAGCTCTATCACAATATATGGTCGATTTTTCTGTAAACTACGGCGTAGAAATGCCTAGTGACTTTATTTCCAATGGCTTTTTATGATAGAATCAACGTGACCTTCACCAATTTATATAGAGATAGCCACAGCACAGACTATTTTTTTTATATGGCTTTCGGGAAATCATTCTCCTGAACTATCTACCAGACAAACATTTTCAAAGATTTAATTTAAACAAAATTTCTAAAGAAATAATTTTAATATGTATGAACTTTTACGAGGTGAAAGAATAATATGTGTCTCGCGTATTATCTGGATTTTTAAAACATTTTTCAGACACCTGTCTCACCTGTATTAGCAGGGCGATAAAGTAGAATAAACACTGAAGTATTTTCACTTAATTAATTTTCCTTAATGGTATCTGATGTAAAAAATCGTCAGACTTTTTTAAAATTAAATTAAAATCTTAGACAGCTCTGACTAGACCAAACGACTTTACAATCATGTATATTTTATACCTACTTTATAGAATACTAGCGACCCGCCTCGGCTTCGCATGGGCATAAAAAAATTCCTCTTGAATCACTATCTATTAAAAAAACCGCATCAGAATCCGTTGCGTAGTTTTATAGATTTAAACATACAAAGGGACATAGGGACAGAGAAAGCGACTTTGTTTTATATTATATAGTGATTCTTGCGAAAGATAATTGCGCTATAATTGGAAATTTTTAGAAAACTCATCTTTAACCTTAGTGCCTTTAACAATTCCGAGTATTCTATCTATGTAAAACCTGCAGGCAGCTAGTTAAAATAAATAAAAAGCACAAAACCATTTAGTCTACACATATCGTTTTATTTAAATTTACAGTATTAATTTTAAAACCAATTCCCAAGCACACTAACACTATCGTTCTTCACAGCTAAGCATTTGCCTCCTCGTATTACTAGTTTAATTCTCTGCACCCGCTGAAATGCATCTAATAAAGTGCCATGCAGTACTGGCATAAAATAAAAATAAAACAGAAAAGTGGGTTCAGAAACATAGGTGTTTGATCTGTGGTTAAGAATAGACAAGCTCAATATTCCTCTGGAGTGGTATAAGATGACTACAGTTAAACAAACTTATCTGTGCCGGTCGCGATGGCGCCACAATCTATGTCTATTGCACAAAGTTGTATGAAATTTCCTTAGTTCAGGTTTTAGCCACCGGAACAGATAACTTTGCCTCACTGTAATGAGTTTATCTTATATACCTATGTCGGACTTTTGTCGGTTCCCATCGAAGAGAGTATTTCCAAACAAGTGTTAGGCAGGCTGATTATCATAATAATAATGCCGATTCTTAGTGTGTATGATCATAAATTGACACAGGTAGTTATTTATTTATGTGTAACTGTCAATTTTGCTTTTGGCACATACGGAACGGAATACGAGATATTTTCTAATAAATTTGAAAGTAAGTTGTGTTTCTCTATTCTATTTATTTTATAATAGTGCAGAGAGCAATCCCAAATAATATGAAATTATTATCATACCGCCTCTATTTCGCTACGGTTGTCTCTGTAAATGAGAGGTCACAGTGCTTGAGCTAACGTTTCAGTTTTACTGCTGGAATTCTAATGGTTTCGGGGATCGTCCTGCCTTTATTGTAGGTTTCTTGTTTGTCAAAACACATGGGAACTTCATAATTACTGTTAAAATTAAGATTCAAAAGAATGAAGGCTCTTGGTGTATATTGAATCTCCCATACATTTCCCTTAATTTATAGGTAGATTACTACGCGATAAAAGTTCAGTTTTGCCATTTTGTCTTGTCTGCAAGAAGTATTTCTAGATTAAGCATTCTTTTATTCAAATCATATTCAGTTATTTATTTAAATTTATTGCAAAAATACAATAGTTAAATACAATAGTACCTTATAGTTAAATACTTATACTGCTTTTTATTTTGCTATTAATATATTACATAATTAATGACTAGAGTCGAATATATAGCATTTCTCTCAAGATTTCTAACTTTTAACTAACGACCATTCGAAAAAAATATTTGGCAATAAAATGTCTGTAATGTGATATACCTAATATTATATACTAGCGACCCGTCCCGGCTTCGCATTGGCATAAAAACATTCCTCCTGAATCACTCATATCTATTAAAAAAAACCGCATCAAAATCCGTTGCGTTGCTTTAAAGATTTAAGCATACAAAGGGACATAGGGACAGAGAAAGCGACTTTCTTTTATACTATGTAGTGATATTTAATATTTTCCTCGCTGCCGCTTATGACCATGTAAGCTGTAGTAATCATCTGTTTATCTAACACTGCCATGCAAGCTCTCATGCATGCTATTGTTAGTGTTTAGTTTTGTCAACGATGCTAGAATTTTGAGTTAACGCTGTTTTGTCCTTAAACTTCATTTTATTGTCCTGAACAATGGCATGTAGTTCCCTATCCTAAGTTCCATCAGCCTTCCATCCATAGTCGGACCCACGGCTTTCTTATTTATTTTCATAGTATATATAGAACTTGTAGAGGAAGAGAGCCTAGTTTAGTTAAGATTGCTACAGGAACATAAGCGATATGGAAACACATACTACTAGACTAACAGAGCTTCGTGTACCATAACACTACACACACAACTAAACAAACAATCTGTAAATCTGTCAAAGTTCAGCTCAAACAGAAAGCTGTAACTCATAGAAGTCGCCCGGAGCGCGTCGTCGCGGCGCTACACTCGCACTTTTGTTCCTACCACTTGACCCACATCCTCTATATGTGTCTCCTGTTACAGGAAGCCGACCCCGCACCCCCCTCGCCCCGCTCCGACCACAACAAACAAAACCCAACCTTTTACCCCACGGCACAAAGATCTAACTTCCGCGAGCAAGCACTCGACTCAAAAGCGACTCCCCACGCAATTTAACACTTTGTTTTTCCTTCAAACATGGCAGAATATTCAATGTCGGCGGAAAATGAGTTGGACGTTACTAGTTAGCGATTTGGCACCCACTCGCTCACGTAATAAGTTTCATATTCAAACAGCAAGGCGGGGTTTGGTAATGAATTTTTTATCTGGTTTCAGCCTTCACTAGCGGCAATAATACATGTAATCTAAGCAGTACTCGACTCTCGATCTGTGTATTCACAAACGGTGGACTTTAAAAATTCATAAAAGGGTTACGGATAGACCTACTTGTGTATTTTTAAAACGAATGAAAGCGAAAATTGTACTGAATCAGCCGGGGAAAAGTCAAGGGTAAATCTTTACACGTGGAGATTTTATTATTATATGTTGAAACATTTTTTTGTCATAAAATTAGTGTATGCAACTCAACAATGAGCTACTTATAATTTTAACATATTTGTTAGTCTGTCTATCTTACTGAATTATACTCAGACACACGTAAGTTGACTGGTAGCAATGCGCCACCTATTGTACGGTACTGATAGTATTGTATGAAATAAAAATTAAATAAGAGAAATTATGCCTCTACCTTTTATAGAAACGGATGGAGAAAGAGGGGGTAGGCCTTTGCCTAGCAGTAGGACACAATACTGGAAGATTAAAAAATACGTATATAAGCCCATGCCGAAATAAATCAGGAGATGACGTTGACTATTTTTCTATCAATACCGCTAGCAAAAATTATCTTTTATCTCAGGGAAACAAAAAAAAAATGTAATTGTTATAAAAATTAAAAATACAAAGATCACTCGCTGTCCATGGTGTAAACCCAGCTTTAGAGCCGCAGTCGAGGCGCAGGTGGTTTGCGAATCCAGCTTTGTGTATATCTTCGGATCTTCGTATCCTGCTGAAATCGTACAATAGTATTTTATTGTTTGGGGACATGTTTAGTGTAAAAGTGAGAATGTTGTGATTTGTCTCATAAGTTTAGTATTTATTACAGAGAGTACACGAGACGTTAGGGAGAAAATAAACATATGCTCATTCAAACGCTTATTTAACCATCCTCATTTATGTCCGCCTTTGTGTCTCATTGTTTTAAATAAAGTACGTAATTTTTATATTTTGTGGTGCAATAAAGAGTATTTTTGTATTGTATTGTATACATTTACACTTACACGTTTTCGGTTTAAGTGATCTGAAAGTTAAGTAACAAAACAACTTATAGATTCAAGTACGGTAGATTATCGTTTATCCTTTAATCAACGTTTCTATTTATTCCCTCAAGCCAAATTAAGTTTCAAACCTATGAAAGGGTGCTATATCAAATAAAATCAGTAGAGAAAGGGCACAACTTCAGGAGAATTTGTTGTGCGTTGATTCAGTTAATGTTACCAACTTTTAATTGGTTTAATAATTCGCCTCTCTGATCGCTGTAGGTATAAAGTGTTAACTTTTTCAATTATTGTTCATGAACTTTGTCTTATGACTGACGGCTCCTTAAAATACAAGCAATGTTTACGATTAATGATTTCAAGAGTGAAGCAATTCGGGAGATTCGTTTGTTGATTAATAAATAAAATAACTTTCTTCTGTGTTGTATAATCTGTTTAAAATTGCATAAAAGATGTTTAAACTTTATATTTTGTGTTGAATTTTTGACAATATGCATATAGATGTTTAAACTTTTTATTTAATAACTCAATTAGTGTTGAATATGCATATCATTTCCAAATAGTTTGGTTAGAACATTGCAGGCTTGAATCACCTGATTGTTTGATATTAGATATGATTCCGTGCTTCAGAAAGCACGTTAAGCCGTCTGTTATGCAATTTGGTTGTCGTTAAAGGAACTAGGAAGGAACAGCCGAGAGGTCGTTCGAAAGGCTTCTGACACTTGGGTGTGCATGGTCGATTGACCGTGACACCTACACCAAATGATGAGGATTGCCAAATAAAATAGCCCGAACGCAGATGCTTGGCTCCGAAACTAACATAGTTTTACGTTTATTTGTTTTACCTTCTAATATCGAAGGTAAAAGCCATATATAACAGCTATCCATCAGGCTCGTTTGCCTACTTAATAGTCATGCATTGCGATGACAGCGACGTAGGCTCTATTTTTTTATATATTTCGTTTTTAAGTGAGTTTTAGTTTTTCATTTAGGTATACAATACAGTGTATTTTATTGTGCTAGTATTTACTACGGTTTTTTATGCTTGTTCCTTGCCTAATATTATAAAATCGAATGTCAAATATTGGAGTCACAAGTATTTTTATGACAAAATGCTTATGACACCAAATTACTTTAGATATTTCCAGTAAGTCTAACGGGAATACACCTACGAGTCGTTCCTTGGATCTAAATTAAACCGTAATTAGTCAGGGTTGAACCCCGGTGATTTATTCCTGTTTTTACGGAAACTAGCCCCCTAATGCTATCGCCCTCGCGAAGTTCAATTGTGGAAAATAGGCGTTATTTGGTTTTCATGGTAATAATGTTGCCCGGCTTCGCATGGGCACAAAACCTTCCTCTTTAATCACACTATCTATTAAAATCATCGCATCAAAATCCGTTGCGTAGTTTTAAAATTTAGGCATAGATAGGGATATAGGGACAGAGAAAGCGACTTTGTTTTATACTATGTAGTGATAGTGATTGTATGATTGTGGTTTCGTATCTCGTATCAGGAAATAACTCTAATTTATGTGATCCTATTATTTTTGAACTGTTGTTGACTGTACTTCCGCTCTTCTATGACTGTGTTATACCATACCACGCTCATTAAAATTATATATTACTAGCTGACCCGGTGAACTACGTACAGCCTGAACGCACTTTTCTCACCGCTCAAACCTTCCCTGAACTTCCACAAATACTTCAAGACCAAAATTAACCAATTCGGTCCAGCTATTCTCGAGTTATAGCAAGACTAACGTATAGCAATTAATTTTTATTTAAAAAGAAAGAAGAAAGAAAAAGAAGAAGATATTTGCGCATATCTATTTATTGATCTGTGATTAGCATTGAGGTATACGCAAGTATTATTTACACTGGAAGTGCCTTAAAAAATATGAAGATTATGTCATACTCTCCCTGGGTATAAAAACAAGAATGAGTTTATTTAACAAACGTAAAAAGTTTTCATTCCAAAATGGCCATGAATATTCCCGGGAAAATACCATTTCCCAAACTTTTTATTTTCAAACAACAATTATTACCCTATTCCTTTTAATATCATTAGCAACTCTAGTATTACAGTCAACATATCTGTAATGTACGTGCTTAATAGTGTACAAAGTGTTTATTTAGTGATACGATCTACCCGAGCCGTACCTGCGTTATGAATATTCATACAACGTTCCCCTTATGGCAGACATACTTTTGTATATTTTTAGACTTTTATTTCTCGTCGATGTTTTTTTACTACTAAATATATGCAGTACTTTATATAAGAAACTTTTGTGATAATTATTGAAGGCAAAGATTGATATCTCATGATCAACATTCCTTTACATGACTAATATTTTGTATTTTAAAAGTATCATTCTTTATTATTTTATATTTTTGGAGATCGAGGAAGATACAGGTTTGCTTAAATGCGATGCCTCAGTTTATCCCATTCATGAGTCACTTAAATGAGATATTTATTAGTGTCCAAACAGAAAATAAGCTTTAACTGCAACAAATATCATATTTCACACTCTTCTGATGAAACACAGTACTCCTTCATAGCACATTCGCTTAATATAACCTATCCATTCTATTAAGAACGGCATTTATTGTAGCATGATAACAAACAGAGCTTTTCTCTGTCTTTTTCATCGGGGCGAAGTGAGACGGATAATTCGTTTAGCCGTCAGCGGTTAATACCACACTGACAGAAATAGACGAACGTTGTAAATCATACATTCTTTTGCCTCGTTTGTTTTATTACAGAGATCACGCAAAAAGTTCCTATGGTTGTGTGCGTTGCCTAATGGTGGCCGTTTCATTACTAGTAATCGCCTGTGACTTTGTTTACTTGTGTGTAATAGGCGTACCAAAAGTAAATAGGCTACGGTGACCTTGCGGTTATATTTCGCAAACAGTATTATGCCCCAATCGTATACAAAAATTTTAAAAATATCTAGTACTTGAAATTACAAAAATGTTTAGGAGAGAAGACAGAAGTGAAAAAAATCACTCCAAATTTCATATAAATTGCCCTAGCCTTTTGAGCGTGAAGAATTAACAAATATATAGACTTTTGCCTATATAACATTAGTTGCATTTTGTGGTAAAATTCTTTTTCAAGCTTAATTTTGCCAATGGAAATTCGAATTAAGGAAATTCGTAAATATACTATTTTCCATTTTTTTGTTTAAAAAAGCTGTTTTATGGCTGCCTTACACAATATACGAGCATCATATTTTGTAACAACAAAAAACGTGCAAATTTGTAAGGTACAAAGAGATGAAAAGTGGTTTGTTGGTCAGTAAATATCCGATAGGCTGTTTTATCTGAGACACGCAGTCGCCTTCAAGCCTTTTAAAATACTACCGTTCTCAGGCAAAAATGACCGTTCGTGGACCGTAGAGATAAGGATGTTGTTGTTTTTTTGAAAAAAGAATTAATAATCTCTTTTTAGGGTTATTTTTTATTTTACTCCTGAATTTAAAAATGAAATGGACAATACTCGTAATGTAATTGATCAAGAAAGCATGGTTTATAAACGATTTTTCTAAGTTTGTTATTAATAAATATTTCTAACACTAATCAAATAAATTAAACTAAATTTTCTTAATCTTCTTTACACATAGGTAGTTGAAATATTACAAATATAAAACTTACGTTTAGGCAACGACAGTTATGTTAAAATTTAAATGAAAATTCTACTTACGAATGTTTTAAACTAACTTACACATATTTTATTTCTTTATGGATTTATTTCGAAATGTTTAAATATGAAAAAATGGTTGGTTCATTTTCAAAAATATGAAAATAAAAATTTCCACGATTTAATTTCTTCTAACTTTTTGTTGGCTACTCATACATAAGTGTACCATACTCATAGCTAATCTATTAAAACTCCTTGGGCATTTTCCTTTTGGATTTAAAGCAAAGGCATTTTTCGAAGGCTGCACCAGTTCTGATGCGGTAATTGAATCTGCATCCACAAGTAGCCGTCGGCTCCTTTAATTTGGGTAAGTGTAATGTACCGATAGCATAAAAAGCTGCAAAAAACTGAAATCCGTGTGGAAAAGAGGTTTTTTGTAGAAAAAGCTTCCTGTCAAGGCTCATTTTGAAGTCACCATTATTAACCACTTAGTCGCTTTTAGGTTTTAACTAAATCGAAAGTAAGTAAAAAGGCCGCCTCTTTAATTAAATTTGTACTGTTTAAACCAAAACCTACTTCTTTAAAAATGATTCACGATCAAAATTAAAAACATGAAGTGATTTTGCTACCCTAAATTTGTTACTCCTAAATGAGAACTCACAACCTTTGTGAGTCTGACTCTCTGATCTCACTTATTAAAGGGTCATGATCAGTGATACATAAAATAATAATATTTATTATTTTAAAACATAAATAATTACAGTTTTAAGTCAAACTAAATTTAAGTATGAGGGAAAAGTGGTTTTTCTTTAGAATTGGTGAATTCTGTTATTGTAGAAATATGTTAAATAAATAAATAAACAGAATAATAACTATCGCTTGTTTTGCTGACGGTACAATTATCTACGCCGCTCACGTACTACTCGGACCGTACTTGGGATGGATTATACTCCCTTTTGTCGTAAATTTTACGACTTCAAAAATTAGTCGGCGTAAGCTGACTAGACGACGAATACCGACACGTCTAAACATACCAACCAAATTGTTTTAGCACTGGTTTGCGGGCGCCCAAGTCATTATTGGACTCGCAATTAAATGAGATTTAGAAAGACAAACAAATTAAAATTAAACTTGCTAAACCTACAACCTGAAATAGATAAATATCATACTATGTGATTAATTATCCTTATTTCAGTTTATAAATAACTAGCTGTTGCCCGGGGCTCCGCTCCCGTAGGAATTCCGGGATAAAATAGCCTATGTGTTGTTCCAACAGTTGTAGGTCTAAACAATCTCCATTCAAAATGTCAGCCAAATCCGTTCAGCCGTTCTTGAGTTATAAATTATGTAACTAATACAACTTTCAATTTTAAATATATATATTAGATAATAAATTCGAGTTCAAGTGTTACTTAATCGCGCCTTAAACCATTAAGTGGATTTTGATGAAATTTGGTGCGTCTGTGTAACAAATTTCCTATGTAAAATCCTTTATTGAAAGGGTCCTTTTCATCAAAGAATTCACGCGACCTTTGATTACCTATACATTTTCTTAATGAGTTAACAATAGCAAAGAAACATGCTGCTAGTCCTTTTTAAATTTTAGAATGGACCTAAATTTAAATAAAATTTAAAGGCCAAGTAGTAGTAATAATTCCACAGATATGGCATGCAAACATTATTTATACTAAAATTGTTCCTTATTTATCTAAGAAATCCTATCGAATAACCTTGTTAGCATAAATATTTACATATGAACACTGTGAAGCGGACACTATAAAATAAAATCTAATTTATAGCCAATTTTTGCTGCTAAATAATGCAACAGTAAATTAAGGCTTTAATATTACGGGAAGCCAGCGGCGACTGCGCTCAGTTTCAGTTTGCTATGTGGTTTGGGACAAGTTTTAGGAGACTTACCTCTTGCTACTGAGAAATAAAATTGCTTTAGATTTTCTTGCACATTCTGTTATTAACAATAATAATCTTGTATGTATTTCATCAAATATAAATTAAATAATTATCAACACTTTCGCTAACAGCCGACAAGACAACGATACCAGTCCCTAGTACCTACACTGGGCTTTGAAACGCAAGCGTATGCAACTGGGAAACAGATGGTGATGAAACAACTAACCACACTTTCGTTGGATTTGAACCCACGACCACGAATTCAATATTACCATTAATCAGTAACACAGAACATATAATAGTATGGCAATATTTTAAATTGTAAGTGTAGAGAGTAGTTGAATATATAAATTAATTAAAAATTAATGAAAATAGGATCAAAGCAGTTTCAACAGACTTCCTTTGAAACGTGAATAATATAGTTTTCTTCTTCCCAGAGCGTAGCAGTGACTTCAATTTTTTGCCGCCACTATAGGCATGGTATCATCAGCTCTTTCCATGCTGCATGCTGCAAGGGGCAAGCTACAAAAGCCAAAGACCTTCAGAAAGTAATCGTTAAACTAAACCTTCTACCTTCTATCTGTTTAAAATTAAAGAGCTGTGCAGTCTCTTCCAGGTGCTTCTATATTCCACTAGCCTTCAGGGAGCTAGAAAAATTGAATGTCTCCAGGCTTACCCCCAACATCCTTTATTTTAATTAGAAAGAAGAAAACTGTTGCAGACAATAAAGTATCTTTATAATAATTTAATGTTACATTCAACTCCCCACTCGCATTCAACTTTTATGAGTATAATGCAGTAGTGCAGTAGCAATGCAGTAGCGATGAACTCGGCAATAGTCTCGGTAACAATTATGAAATTTACGAGAGGTACCAGAAAGTAGGTCAGGATTACTTGCAACAAATGCCTTGACCCGGAGTCGCTGGGGACGCCCGAAAGCCCTCGTAAAATACAGTTAGGGAATCAGTAAAAAGAGTTTAAAATCTTACTGGGCCAGCAGCAGTCGTTGTCAATAAAGACAATTTGTTCTTAGCTCTTGTGAATTCACATTGGGCGAGAGCTTCAAGTAAGAACTTAACTGTATTTATATCTATTCAAACGCGTTATATATTATGAAATTTTAATAATGTATTTGTTACCTTAAATTAATTTGCATTCTATGTAAAACTACAAACTAATATTTAAACTAAAAATATTCGGAACTAAGATTATTCGTAGTTTTCTTCTTCATTAGGGTCCGCATTTAGTCCAGCCCAGACGAGCCCATGTTTATATTGTAATTTTGTTATTGTAAATACACAGTTATACAGTAAAAATAATCAATACACAGTTATACAGATAAAAAAAAATCGAAAATATTCCATGTAGAGATCTCTACTATAAGTAAATTCGCCTAACACTTCTATCTTGCGTCAAACGAAACATTTCGTAAAGTGTGATTTATTGTTATATACACTGCATTAGCCAGTTATGTTAGGTTGGCGAATGTGCCAAATCAAATTCATATATATGGAGCTAGTATATCTTGATTACTGCAATAGCCTTACTGTTCTACAATAGGACTACAATACAATACAAATACTGTATATTGAACCACAAAATAACAAAATTACATAAAAGTAAGCACTACCTTACTTCTCTACTCACGGATGTCACAAAAAAAAACCCAACGACAACATTTTCATCATCATAGAATTTGAAAATCGCCCGCGGTCTCTACAAACAAATTATTTTTATTAATCTATGATTTTTATTTAGAATTTTGCCAAGTTGATACAATATGACTGGAACTGTCAAAAAGTTATCACATCTCATGTCCTCTACAAGCATATATATCTCTACACGCCCTCTATAAGGCCTTACTTTGCAAACACTACTTACACCTTAGAAAAAATTCGTAAAATTTCAGTACTTCAGAGAGTATCTTAATTTTAATGTTCATCAGTACATAAGTTAGTGACGAAGTCAGGATTTTTTTTAGATTTCGATGAAATGTAAAGTATAAGAACTACGCAAATAACACTTTATAAGTTTATGTTCGCTTTTAACCTTAACTGCGTTCCCTAAGTGTTACTTAGTGTGCAAAATATAAACCGGCTCTCTTGTCACCAGCGCAGCGATGTAGACAAGTCGCCAAAATTTTAAATATTTTTTTCATGGTTGACCCATTGCCCCATGGACTGAAATGTTTAAAGGGCCAAGTTAAGCAAATATAAAATCTTTAGATAGCGAGTCATACATGCGCCTTCGCCGCAGCTGCGCGTTCCGGCCCTATTGACTTAAGGTGGTAAGGCGCCATCGTATCGACTCATGTCCCATACGACGGTTCTCTATCGGGTATCCTAAATATTTTCACTATAATCTAAGGTATGATTTCCTTGAAAGTTAGTTGGCAACATTTTAATTGGAATATTATACTTTTCAGCCATGATTAATGTGTTCCACTGCTGGGCAAATGCCTCCCCCTCTTTTTTCACTCATCCCTATCCATGGAAACCTCTGGCCACTTGTCCAAAAAATTATCAAGATTATCACGCAACCTCCTTCTTGGTCGGGAATAATATGACTCATAAAGTGGATATGGATGACTTAATTTCTATATATTTTTTCCTCTAACTGTATTTTTTGTAGTACCACAGAATATATACTAACGGTAATACATAAATAATAATGTTTCTTTTTTTTGTTTTCAGGTAAGACTTTGAAGAAACAAATTGCGAACACGAATTTGGGTAAGTGGCATATGCCACCCAACCCATAGCTAAAATACATAGATTTAAAAAAAAAATTGCGTCACTTAAAATAGATATAACATATGACACTAAATGTATGGGAACCGGCCGCGCCGTTTGCGGGGGGTAAGGGCTGAGGTAAAGGAGGGTAGGAGGGGGGGTCCGTCACCAAATACACACATTATGGAATGAGTTCACAAACTATTCTTATTGCAAAATCAAACAAAAATGACTTTATGATACAGGATTAAGGCTTAGTACAAATGCACTGTATTTCCACTCCGACCAACTAAGCAGTCTGAGCCTATTAGACTCAGGGGTCGTGAGAGCTTATTAAGTTGTTTCCAGTTTGGTTAGGACATTGCAGGCCTGATTCACCTGACTGTCTGATAATAAAGATGATTCTGTGCTTCGGAATGCACGTTAAGCCGTTGGTCCCGGCTGCCATCTGGTAGTCGTTAAAGGAACCATTTTAAAGGCCGGAAGAGGCTTCCGACGAACTCTGACACCAGGGTGTACATGGTCGATTGACCGTCTCACCTACACAAAAAGATGATGAGTCTGAGCAGGAAATAATTAAATTTCCATGTATATTCTCGAGCAATAGAAAAAAGTTCACATTCGTAAAAAAGTTCGAAGTATACGTACGGTATTGCCGTTTGTAATGTTTGAGCGTAGGTTTTGTTCTGGTCTGGAGATAAAGATACCTTCTCGTTCTCAATACAACTGTTATTTACCAAGTACATACTATTTTTTTATTTATAATTACTAATATATATATATAAATAAATAGGATACATAGGTCAGACGTCAATCGCTCCATTGAAACATGATTAATAGCGTACCCTGGGCTCTGAAACGTAAGCTGAAGACGCAACCGGGAAAAACACAAATATATAGTATATAATCATAATATAAAATAAGGCCGGGAAAGATGAGCGCACAGTTACTTTAGCCTATTTACGCTCGTGATACCACAGAATAGATAACAGTACTGATACCTGGAGTATCACTAGCGTGATATTACTAGTAAGTGCTATTATTTATTGTTAGGTTTGAATACATGATCTAATTAAATAGATAGACAGGAAAACGAAGCCATTTCATCCTCGAATTTATATGTACCTACTTGTAGATGAGTGTCCTTACAATAAAATTCGCTTTTGAAATTCTGACTGGAAAATTGGTATGCATTAATGCCCGACATATGTCTTCTCTATTAGTCACAGTTTACTTAAGTTCCATAAACTAGAGCAACATTATAAAATTAATTTTACTCGCTCTTTCAAATAACAGCACTGAATATGATAAACTGAAATAATCTTAATTAGCTGGTATCCATAGGTCCTCTAGGCTATGACCAAATGTTAAGTACCAAATCTGTTAATAGATTTGCAGTTATATCAGAAAATTGCGTTCTTGCAGTCAGAGCAAGAATCTTGGAGTGCGGTAGTAGCACTGCAGCATATACATAAGCTTCAAATTTAGAATGTAATTAATGTTAAGTGTATAACCCAAAGGAAAACTAAAATATTTTGCAATTTCGGTCCAGTTTTCTAGACACACCAACTGCATAAATAACTTTGTAATCCCATATAAATATATAGGATAACAAAGTTACATACGTAGTGAACGAACCAGTGTACCTGCATACTTATACTTCGCCCGCGTTATCAAGAGGCAATATGTATGTCGTAAAGTAGTTCTCTGTAATCTACAAAAATAAATGAGATACCATCAAAAACAAAACTTCAAAAAAAATTCCAAGTCTCGCTTAGTTGTTCTACCGTCAAAAGTTGTGAGATCCATGTAATACCAAGCCGGTTAATTTATTCAGTCCCTTCTTAAACGGACCTCTTGTCTTCGGTTATCACTACATAGTATAAAACAAATTCGCTTTCTCTGTCCCTATATCCCTTTGTATGCTTAAATCTTTAAAACTACGCAACGGATTTTGATGCGGTTTTTTTTTATAGATAGAGTGATTTAAGAGCAAGGTTATTATGCCCATGAAAAGCCGGAGCGGGTCGCTTGTTTCGTAATAAGCTAACTTAAAAACATCTTCTAATCTTCTAAATAACCAGGACGACTTGCAAATCGCACGAAACCATCTAATTCATTATAATTAATAGGTTTGTATCATTAGTGAGATAATAATGTGTTTTCACGCGATGGCCATATATATATTTTTCAGAGTGACAGAGACACGATGTTCAATGCTTATCGTCACTCTAAAAAGTAATAACTCATTCCATTTGTATAATTATTACGTCTATTTGTTGCCATTTTGACATGACAGCAGGCAAAATTAGTGAAGTAACAGATTCGCGTAGCATCGATATATCGAGAATACGTTGAATTTTTATTGTTATTTTTTTATTGGTTTTTATTAATATTTGATTTTATTAGACTTTTCAAATTTAATCATAATTTAATGTTTATATCTGTATGGGCTAGCATGGTGTGACGTCGCGCATTCTCCTACGGCGGTCCTTCCTCGCTGCCCCGCACCGCATTACCCCGAGGGCCATATATAAGGCTGCGCGCGTCCACTGGAAGACCTCTTTCGGCTGATCTCACCATCTCAAGTTAAGTGGCTGGCTATTTCATAGCGGCTGCCTGACTGGATCTCGTGCCTACTTTGATCTCACGACCCCTATAATCTCTCATTAACGGTTATCCTTAAGAGTCTAACCTGTTGTAAAGTACAAATAATAAATATTGTGCGATTCGCTGAAACCTGGATTTATCTTCTCTCCTCACACATACCTTAAGTAATTAGTAAATTCTACCTACGTTATAATGGTCTGACATGAAGAAAACTATCTATTAAACTATTAAGTCACAAATAATGCATCTGGCGGTGGTGGTCATTAGCCAGACTCGATACGATAAGTATATCATGAAACAATATGAAAAAATAACCAGAAGTCGAAGCAAGCAGGATCATGAACATAATGGCCTGAGATGACTGGTTTCACTTGTGATTCCAGAATGCCGGTCAGGCTCAAGGGTCAGGTCTATATAACCATCATTAGAACTGTCCGCTGCGCTGGATGTGTGAAATATCGCGAAAAGACCGCGTTAGAAACTCCCACCACGTTCGGGACAGCCTTCATATCCATAACATAGCAGATAGATAAGCTTCAAAAGAGTGGCCTGCGGTGGTACGATCACGTCTCGTGGAAACAGGTGTCTTGACCATGCCACCTCCCACGGGGCTTGGTATGGTGGAAGGGGCAAACCCAAGACGTGCCAGCTTGACGTCGTGGCGCATTATTAGTCATGCTTGATTTAACGTTTTCAAGTTGCTTGCATAATGTATTAGTACCTTCTAAAGTCAATCGACCTAATATACTGTAGAACTAATGTTTAATAGCTGCTGTAATGTTTTATATTGCGTCCGTTTCCCTTTTTGATTATTAATTCATATCAAGTGGGTAAAAGCTCAATTCACCCTGCACACTCTTGCGTCACAGAGGTCATTGGACCCTCTAAGGCCTGGCATCATTGTTTTTATATTTTTTTATTATATATCAATTTTGTCTGTAGTTAGACTTATTTCTCCCCCTCTCCCCCTCACCCATATATTTTCCAGGCATTAGGTATTTTCCCCACTAATACCCCTAGAGCTTTTTCACAGCTTAACCTATTTTCATTGAACATTTTATTTTGTACTGTGGACATGATGCGTTTTAATTTCAGACCCCACTCGAGTATATATTTGCAGGCATGCGGTTATTCTTTTCCCATTTCACCCTCACAAGTTACAAACGGCTCAACCGATTTTCATCAAACATATATCTAAAAACACTCGCACATAGGTCACCGTTAGTACAAAAAAAAACTAAACTGAAATCGCTTTATCCATTACCACAGACAGAGACGTCAAACTTATAATACCCCTCTTTTTGGGTTAAAAAAAGCGTGAATGCCACTGTTATGATTTTGTAGTCCATTGGACCTTGAAAATCCAGTTATCTGTTTTTTCTTAACCATCTCTCTGGGTTTGACGTTAAACCCCACGTCTAGTTTTACTTCATCAGATGTCACAGGGAAATAAGAAAACCAGACATTTCGTCTTTTCTTTTCGATCCCGAAGATTTTCATATAATATGTAAACATTTTTAGTAAGACGTTACAAACAAGAATAATTGGCATCTTCCGGAATTTTATGGTAACACTAGCAATTTCGGAAACTGGTTTCTTCATTCATTTCCCGTTGACATTTACCTACAAGAATTATGTTGATAATTAATCCCGAATTTTACTCCAAACTCGCCTCCTAACTTCGTTTATCGATACTTGACGAAAGAAACGTAAGAGCAACAACACTATGCTTAGCACATGCTTTTCACTAAATAATATTTTTTTCATTCAAAATGGCGTTGAATGTGCTGTAGTATTTTACATAATATAAGGCTTTAACTTGTATAAAACGTAAAAAAAGTATCAGGAGAACTCATATTTGGATTTATACAATTATTTTTACATATTGTGAAGGCATAAATCGGCATTAATACCCAAAATTGATTTTTTTTGTTGTCCTTGTATATACTCCGCAATAGACATTAGTAGACTGTGAACCCCAGGATGGCATACACGTAAATATCGTGTATGAGTGGTAAGACAGTTTAGCTTGTCATGCTACTTCTATTAGAGCCGCGTTCCTAGTTCTATGGCTAAAATATATAAAATTATGACACATGTTATAAGCTTGTATATTTTAGCCATTGGTTTAATCAAGAATTCAGCAAGCGAAATACCCACCCTATCCCGACCCGACCCATTGACAAATCTAACAACGCCATCATAAAACCGGAGCGAGCATCATTTCACAAAGTTGTACTGATAAATTTATAATGAGTTTTCCAAATCCAATATAATAACGTACTAAATAAACGAACAGCAAGCAATAAGGCCATAGTCACATCCATAAAGAGATAGCAGGTACCGATTCAGATTCGAAACATAAAATAATACGTTTCAGCGTTTGTTAGTTAAATTTCATCGGGTTTTGTATTATGTAATCTATATACTACCCATTCAAACGAAGCGGGCGATTCCTTGTTGTCCAAGCAATGCTTTGATTTATTTATATTTTAGGATTAAAGTTCTATTTTGCTCATAATCCAAACGTTGTTTTAGTTGTATTGTGGATTTAGAGCCTATAAGGCCCGTCTTTACGCTAGTCGCCTCTTACGAAGCCCAAGGGAAATTTTTGAGCCGGAGATAGTATATTAATTATTCTTTGTAAATATGATAAGTACGCGTTAATAATATTTGCCATATCAATAGGTTGGTTTAGGACGGCCAACAGACGATTATTGTACAGTACATTATGCAATATGATAATAGAGAATAACTATAAAATATTCCGTGGGCTCTGATTCCAAATAGAGGTAGTTAAAATTTATTTCACAACGCTCGTCCGCTACATCTTCCGCTTCAGCTTCCGCGTCCGCTGTTAATGTGACACAGCGGTAGACCACGCCATAAATCGACGGATGCTCGTACAGTCCGTTTGACGGGCACAACCCCTAAATAATGGGCGGAATTTCGCGCCATAGACCAGGGTATAAACTATTAAAGAGGCAGCTACAACCGATGACGGTAGGATTTTACGAGTCGCGTTTGCATATTGAATAGCCAATATTCTGGCTTGGCTGATGGTTCTATTTTTTTTGTTAGAATCAGCTTATTATCAGTTTTGTATATGCAGCAAAGTACCTTTAAAGAATTGGTTACCATCACCTCACGTTTTTGTCAAATGTTTGTTCTTAATATAGATGCTTATCGTGCCTTAACGTTGATGATGATATCCGACCGATTTCGGCCATCGGGATTACTTCAACTCCTAGTCTGGCAATTTGTCCCTTCGTGCGCGTGAAATAGCGTTAGAAGATTATGCGTACCACTACCGGGACATTATAAATTCTGTAACTGGGTATAGAGTTCTTCAAAAAAGTGTGAAAATCTAAACTATCGGACAGACATAGAAAAAGGTAAGGGTAATCTGCGGCAGCGATTTCATAATTTTAAGTAGTTATACTTACACATTCATCATTTCATCCTCAGGCTGTCCACTGCTGGACATAGGCCTCCCCCAAGGATTTCCAAAATTACCGGTTGGAAGCCGCCTGCATCCAGCGCCTGCCTGCGACCTTCTTCAGGTCATCTGATCATCTGGTCGGTGGATGTCCGATGGGTGTCCGATGTTGCGTTTACCGCATATACCTACTTACACTTAGCTATATATACATTAAAGTGAATTTAATGTATATATAGCTCTTATCTGAAATAATGATTTAATGGACTTGTATTTGCTTACCTCTTCGATAAAGATAAAAAGAAATTATTTTTAATTACTTTTATGTCTAAACTTGTCAACACTTTTACAATTAAAATAATAAAATAACATAAATACCAACAACAATAATATCATCAACGATCAATATAATACACTTCAAAAAAAAATTGTTTGTTCATTACTCTGGTGGTGCTTCTGTTGCTTCATCATTCGGGGCTTCTTCTTGAGCTGGCTGTTCATCTTCACCAGCATTTTCTCCGGCTTCTGAAGGTTCTCCTTCAGGTGGAGCTCCTGAATCACCTTCTGTTTCTGGAGGTTTCTCATCTCCAGCCTCAGTAGACGCTGGTGTAGCTGACGCTTCACTTTCTTTCACTTCAGCAGGTTCCTGTGGCTCAGATGGTGTGGTAGGTTCAGGTGGCGGAGTAGTCTCGGAAGGTGGCTGTGGTGGCGTTTCTTCGACTAGAGCTGGTGGTGCAGTAATAGGTTCAGCGGCTTTAGGTGTCTCAGCTTTAGGTGTTGCAGCTGCCGCAGAAGGAGCTGCCGCTTGTTTCTTTTCAACTTTTCCTTTTTTATGTTTATGATCTAGAGGCAAATATAGCTTATACTCCTGCGGCAATTCCTCTTCAGTATACAGACGCTCAGCGAAGTAGATTCTTCGTAGACGTGCATTGGCATGTATTTGTACTCGCAAAGTTTCTAGAAATTGTGATCCATACGCTCGTCTTGTAAAATCTGATAGGTTAAACTGTATCTGATTCCAACCTCCAGCAAGCCCGATTGGCATGGTTGTGCAAAATGGTTTGATTTTGGTCGTAGATTGAAAATTCGATATTCTAAAACGTCTCCTCATATTTTTGTCATCCAGTATGGTTATCTCAAAAGAAAAATACCTCTTCATATTTTTTACTATCATTACCAGAAATGGAAGTTTAATACCTAATACTTGGTTTCCTCTTGGACAACTTATATATGTTGTTGCAACATTTGTGCTCACAATCTCTAAAACTACGGAATTTACTTCATTATCAGTTAATCTCTTTATGTGACCGTTATTAACTTCCATGTCCCATATAGCCAGTGGATTTGATCCGCAGCTGTAGAAAATTGATAATAATCCATTCTGATATGTATTTTTGAACATTATGTAGGTATAAAAATTGCATTTATTTACAACTTTGGGTACGTCAGTAATTGACGTGTACTATGTCATGCTGAGCTAATCATTTTCACCCCGGTGCCATTTAACCTGCCAGTTTTAATATTATGCCAAATAGTTTTAATATTTATTGACCGTTATGTGGCAATCATAGACAATTATTGCCTTTAATTCAAGTCACAGAGCAATACAAAAATTCCGGCTCTGTATAGTATCTATACGCATAATTTACAGGGAAAACAGACAAGCAAAAATAACAAGACCGGATGTGTAAGTGGCTAACACAACTCATTCGTGCTTCGGAAGGCATGATTTAGACAATTATCTTAGCATTAAAGTCCGCCTATTGTGCAATATATTGTATTTTGTGCTTTCCGTAGGTTTAAATCACTACATAGTATAAAACAAAGTCGTTTTCTCTGTCCCTATGTCCCTTTGTATGCTTAAGTCTTTAAAACTACGCAACGGATTTTGATGCGGTCTTTTTAATAGATAAAGTTATTCAAGAGGAAGGTTTCTATGCCCATGCGAAGCCGGGGCGGGTCGCTAATAAATAAATAAATAAACCGTTGGTCACCACAGGCCCAACCGGTGCGTTCATGATAGAAATGGCAACAGTGGTGAACAATTCACACTAGGTCGCGCTCTCTGTCTTTTGACACGCATTGTCTTTGTAACGACAATTTCGAATGCACATGTCCCGTAGATTATCGGTGTTACACGCAGTTCATCATAGCAGTGCCAGCGACTTTAAAAAGCGCCATGGACTAACAGACTTTTTGACCAAACCCTACGGGAATCGCGTACTTTTCTGTTTAAAAAGTACCCTCTATTTCATAAAAATTGATTCAGCCGTTTGAGCGTAAAGAAGTAAAAAACATACTATATATAAACTTTTGGCTTTATAATATTTTGTGTGATGGGATTTATATTACCCGTAAGTGGGTAATCTCATTTATCCTGGGTCTTGGATAATTATCTATATTTTTATTTGTTATAAAATATAGTATCGTTGAGTTAGTATCTCATAACACAAGTCTCGAACTTACTTTGGGGCTGTGTGACTCACTCAATCTGTGTGATATTTCCGTATGTGTTTATTTATATATATATATACACCCACAGGAGCAAAATTCGCCTACCCTGTTACTGTAACTATTTATTGAACTATTTTATTTAGAATAAAAATAAAATACATAATTCCTTAAACAGCCGTCATTTATTATGTAAATTATCTAAATAGTTAAAAATTACTAAAATAAACATAAGTACAGCGAGTACTGATTTCCGTGTTTATTTAAAAGACTATTTCACATCTTTCCTTTTTTTACCTTTAAAATTGGCAGTCTATTCAGGAGGTGCTTCAGGTGCAGCTGCTGGTTCCTCGGCAGCGGGTTGACTTTCTGGGGTGGGCTCAGAAGCTGCCTCGGCTGTTGCTTCAGTAGGAGCCTCAGCATTTGCTTCAGCAGCAGTCTCGGCGGCTTCCTCAGACGCCGCTCCGGGAGCCTCCTCAGTGGCAGCTTCTGCTACTGGTTCATCTACAGGTGTCCCTTCTCCAGCTGGCTCAACGGCTTCTTCAGCTAGTTTAGGTTCTTCTACTGCCTGTGCCTCTTCAATAACTTCTTTAGGTTCTTCAGTCGGTGCTTCAGCTGAAGGACCTTCAGCAACAGCAGGCTCTTCTGCTATCGGTGCTTGAACTGGTGCTGGTAAGACCTCACCCTTGGCTGAATGTAGCGAAATCTTCGACCCGGGCTTCATTTCACTCTTAGTAGTCTGCTGTGAAGATGAAGGCTTCAGATTTTCTTTTTCACTTTCCGCACCTGCCTTAATGCCTTTCTTACCTTTATCTTTACTAGATAAAGGAAAATATAGTTTATATTCTGGTGGTAATTGATCTTCCGGAATAAGCCTTTCCGTAAAATAAATTCGTCTCAAACGAATATTAGCATTAATTTTTAATTTCTGCACTTCAACAAATTGCTTTTTGTATGCGCGTCGTGTGAATTCTGCTAGATTAAATTGGATTTGGTTCCATCCATCTGAAAGGCCAATTGGCATCACTGTGCAAAGAGGCATTATTTGAGTGGTGCTTTGGAAATTAGATACACGAAACCGTCTCCTTGTACCGGTTTCATCAAGTATTGTGACTTCGAATGAGAAATATTTCTTCAGATTCTTAACAATCATGACTAGAAAAGGCATGGTTATTCCCAATACTTGTTTACCCTTTGGACATACCATGTATGTTGTACTTACATTAGTTCCACCTATTTCTAATACCATTGACTTTATATCTTGATCTAGAAATCTGCTGATGTATCCATCTTGAGCATGGGTCTCCCAAATGTTAAGTGGTTTCGAGCCACAACTAAAAAATATAGTAAGCATACCCCTTTGATATGAGTCTCTATACATTTTGACTAAGAATAAACAATAAGTACTATCAATATACGGCAAATATTATAATTACGCAACACTCAAATAATCAAAGACAAGTTATATAAAATGTTTTTACTTTATCTGATAGGTAGTTTATTCTGTAATAGTCATACGTCAAAATCCATGTCAAAGAGCATAAAAAAAGCAAAATCAATTCATGGTATTAGTAAAAAGTTTGATTACGTAAAAATCGAGGAGAAAGAAGAAATGAAACTAAATTTTAAAAAAAAAATATTTTTGATATATTTTCTGTATACAGGGATTTACCCATACCTAATAAGGGTGGTCTTTCTGCTTTGGTAAGCAGAATTGCCGATCTAATTGTCATCATTATCATCATTTCAGCCGCAGGCTGTTCAATTCTAGACATAGGCCTCCCCCAAGGACTTCCAGAACGTCCGGTTGGAAGCAGCCTGCATTTAGCGCCTGTCATATAATCATCTGACCATCTGGTTGGTAGGTGCCCGACCCTGTGTTACCGATGCGTGGTCGCCATTTGAGAAGCTTTCTACTCCATCGGTCATCGGTTCGTCGCGCTATGTGCCCTGCTCACTGCCACTTCAGAGCTAATCCGCTGGCCTATGTCGGCAACCTTTGTTGTCCTGCGAATCTTCTCATTTCTGATTCGGTCTCGTAGGGAACTACCGCCCAGAGCCATCTCCATAGCTCTGGGCGACTTTGAGCTTTCTTCTGAGGCCCATAGTAAGGGACCACGTTTCGGTCCCACATAATTATCACTGTTAACATACATTGGTCAAAAATCTGGCCAAGTACTGATCAAAGTCAATATAAGGCTCATATGACTCGAGAAGAATAACTACGGGAGGCTTGCCACAAACCACGAACCTATATTTATATATAATTATATTTGACATCAAGAATGTAAACTGATACAACATTGTTATCTAAACACAATGGTTTGAACACATCACATCACATCACGACGGATATCCACTAAAACATGAAAAAGTATCACAAATAAACGCAAGAATCCACAAACACACGTACAAATAAAACTTTTAAAAGAAAAGCCAGCTTTCTATGATTTATCTTCCCATTTGTCATTCTCGACACTAGGAAAATATGTCACGCAAACCCACAAGTAACATTCACATACGGCACCTAACGAAAATAACATTTTTGTCGTCTGTAAATCACGTGACTTTTCCACTATGCTGGGTGCCCTTAGAGACAGAAGTGGTGCAAAAAATCTGCGGCGGTAACAAAGGAAAAATGAAAAAGAGCTTTGCCACTGCCTTGATAAGGAGTACGTGGGCGTGTTTTGGTAAAGAATAATGTCTAATAACGCCTAGTTCTCTATAGTTACAAATTGCAAAACTGTTAAAAGTGGCCGTTTTAATCAATATAGCAATTTGCAACTATAGCGAACTTTAATTTAATAATTTAATACCTATGTTTAAAATTAAGTTCAGATCTAGAACCTTAATTACATAACACGGATTTTTGATAACTTGTGTTTTCAGTGAATAATGATTTTTAAATGATGATGGCGCTAGTTTCACCTATATATATTAAACTATAGTGCTTCTATATTGTACATTTGTTATGAACTAATTTATATTTAAAAAATACGACGAAATAAGTTTTGATATGAAATAATTATAGAAATGCGGTATAGATGACGCTGCTGGTTATCTCATATTCTTTTCGTTTATTTCTGTATCTATCCCCTACCATAAGATTTTATAAACGCAGCGTGGGATTTCTAATGGAAGATAACTATATCTTACTATGCGCCAGCTTCGCTATGACTGCGTCGGAAATACCTATCTCATGATAGTAATTTAGTACTCACTAACAAAAGCCAAATGCGACTTGCACTTGACCGGTTTCATATCAATGTATATCCGTCTATCCATTTTTCCTATGAAGGCCATTTCGAAGCACTCTGTTTTTATAAGGTGGGGGAGAGCCCCACATCATGTAGTTAAGTTATCTTTGCTATTTTTTGAAATCAATGACGTAGAAAACGTTTGCCGATAACGAGAACGGATGTCGGAAAAGAATAAATGAATAATGTTGCTGATATTGTGAACGAACCATGTTTTTATGTTCCTATGTTATTGTTTGGGTAATACCATTCTTATAGTATTATCGTACTGCAAAACAAACTTGATTTTCGTTTATAATAGGAATGTTAGGTATATTTATTTTACTTCTGAATTGACGTAAAGGTTGAACTTATAGCATAAATTATTTTCTACAAGTCCTCAAAAATTCGTATTTAATAATATTACCTCAGAATTTTGATAATTATTATAAGGATTTCTGTAACATATGTCAACAGTCATATATAACAATAACGGTTTTCTCTACACCCGGAGATTTAAAGTTCGAGAGCGATTGTAGGCAATTATTTCCTACTCATTTCCAGTATAGGCTTTGTTTCTTCATACATTTTCATACATAACCTTACATGGCAAGTTATTCGCCTCACACATATAGAAAGCCTTAAATTTTCCGCGGCGAATTCGGGTCACGATTTCCGCGCGGAAACAACATTACCGCATACAAACAAGTGTTTATTACGATTCCATTAGCGTCAAAGATATTTCCGAACAATTTTGTTAGTATTAGAATTATAATTGCTTGTTTTGATTCTATATTTACAACTAGCTGTTCCCCGCGGCTTCGCCCCGCGTGGGACTCGGTTATATCGCGCCCAAAAGTAGCCTATGTTTGACCTCAGGTCGTAAACTACATCCCTACCAAATTTCATCACAATCGGTCCAGCAGTTAAGCCGTGAAGAGGTGACAGACAGACAGACAGACAGACAGACTTTCGCATTTATAATATTAGTATGGAAGTATGGATATGGATTGGTAGCCCAACAAACTTTTTTTTAAATTTAGACTTAACGACCTCTTCTTGGACCTATCGAATTGACACACATTTCATAAGAATCTGTAAATTTGTTTCGGAGTTTTGTTACAGTTACAGTTTTGTTACAACAATAAACAAGGTGAATGTCTCTTTCTCTCTCTTAGATCATCTATAATCTTAGCTACATAAGTGAGTAAAGTTCAATGATCTAAGAGTACAGCGGCCAAATACCAGATATGGTGTTAGTCTTGAGTATAGTCTCGTAAGTATAATTACTCTTACTTCTTATCTGGTATACTTTTTATGTGGCCTACTATATGTTCTATTATTCTATGGTTAGCTGTTTTGAGATCATATCCCAAACCACATAATCTCAGAGCCCCAGTGGCCGCTTAAAGTACACGAGGATCTAGAAACATAGGTATTGTTACTTAACATTGACATTATGACCGGCCACTAGCTTCCTCAATCATTCTTAAGCATTCAATTTTTGATGTTAACAGTCGCAAAGAGATACAATGACTCACGGGAAAAAAACGAGACTGCTAAAACGGGATCGAGTCTTAAAAGCCTACAAAGCTAATTTCCATCACTCAACGAGTTAAAAAAACAAAAGCCCTTCCCAGTATATCATAAAAAGATAAGACCTCAGAACAGGAATAGGAGAACAAACGACTCGAGATATATTTAAGATAAAGATTATTTATGCACTGTCTTATTTTACAAATCCAATTTTCGTGTGAATACACTGGTTGGTTGTAAATAAAGCAGACAAAGCGGAATCTTACCGGTCGATACATTATGCAGGGCACGGATGTAGCGCAATGAGCTTTGTAAACCTCTTTTGCTTTTTTTATACAAATACTTACTATCTTTTCCGGTTTTAGGGTACATGGTACATACATGTATGTATGTAAAAATCTTCAATGTACAAAAAACGTTAATTTATTTTATTTCACGAAGATCTTGCAGAATAAGGCTTGGATTTTGGGACTTCTTTTTCTTCTTCTTCTTCGTCATCCTAGCTTCGCCTAACACTAGCGTCACCTTACACTAAAAACAGGGCATATTTTTTTTTGCATAATCATATATTGGGTTCCAAAACTTAAATTTCTTACAGAATAAACTTATTCCTTTAAAATTTTCACAGTAAGGCAACGTTGCGCTACCGGCTGGAAATAATCCGGCTCTGGCAGACAATGTATCGAAATTAATATACGGACGCTGGACAATTTGTCCGGCCGGAATGCGGGTAATTAAACGGATACGGAAAGTATTTCTGACGTCAACTCGCTGCAGCGGGAATTTAGGAAAAATTCCCCCTTCATCTTGTGTGGTTTTATTACGAGCTGTATTTTTTTCTATATGTTTTTCTTTTTACTATATCAAGTATACTGTAAAGAGTCATTCTGATTTAACTTTTTGATCGTTGATCGTCATTATTAAGAAAAAAAACTGTGTTTCTTTCATAACCGTAGAGCCCAGAGTTCGCAACATTTTTAAGACGGGCCGTCGCCAAGAGTACGCATGGGCTTACGTATATTGAGACTGCTATCATGCCCTTATTCGCCTTTTACTTTAAATGTATTATAAATAGCAGTAAGCTTGAAGTAAATCATCATCATCCTAGAAATGTAATGAAATTGTTTATTCTCAATATAGGATATTCAGTTACTGACGTCATTTATTACTTATGTTAAGTTTACCACCAGTTCCAAAGTGCAAATGGAGAAGTAGCGGCGCCACAAAATCCACTGCAAGATTTAAGAGAGACCGTCTTGCGACAGTGTCCGCTCTCCTAACTAGGTACTCCTTTGCAATTCGCGCTGTCATAGACGGCTACAATATCTTAAGGAACAAATAAAGTTACTAATGCCCGAATACTCAAACGCTACTCAATTTTAAGAGCTGTTCAAGTATCATGCTGTCACTGTCATATCGCTGACGTTCAGCGCGACATCATGGTACTTGAGCAGCTCTCAAAATTGAATAGCGTTTGAGTATTCGGTTTTAAGGAAACTTAACTTTTTTCTGCTGGACCTTTTAGAACTCATCTCTTAAACATTGATATAAGGCGCATTATGTGCCGTCTCGAGAAATAAAGAGCAATAAATGCCGCCGCAGAAAAATCAATGATGTCGAGAGCTGAGATTTTTATAGCACCGATAATGAGCTTAGTGACTGGTCAATATTAATATCTTGATGAGATTCTCAGTAGCTCATAAACTGTTATTTAATATACTAGCTTTTGCTCGGGGATTTGCCGTGTAATGTTTGGGATAAATAATCCCCTTTGCATTATTCTAGGACGTCCCCTTCTTGTACAAAATGTTTAAGCCAATCTTGAGTAATAAAAAGGTGTAAATAACCCGAATTTTTTGCCTACAATTAAATTGCTTGTTCTTATTTAATCAGGTAAATTACTTACGAGCTTTTGCTCGTATTTCATTGCAAATATAATCATAATGATTTTGAGATGAAAGTATTATAGACTGGCCGCTTACCTTACATCAACATTCCATAGTCGGAGAGATACATTGATTTTTAGACTTTCTTCTGGTCTGATGAATAAACTAGGCTAGTTAGTTGTACCAATATTATTTTCTAGTTTCCAGAAAAGGCACACATAAAAAGAAAGTGAGAGAGTGTTATTTTCCTGATACTGCACAGCGAGGGTGGCTGCAAGATCTTTATTTTGTAAATATTATTCAAGAGATCCTTTTAAATAAAGATACTTCAAGTCCCTAAATCCTTTCAACAAAGTATTGAAAATAATTGTGAACTGATCCGTTCGTACAGAATTTGTCGCCTCTAATGCCGGTCCCACACGAGTCATTTAATTCACTAACAGTAACATAGGGATTTCCTAGAGACCTTTACATGTCATTAACTTTTTACAGAGGGACGCGCTCCGTACAAATATCTTTTAAACTGTATAATTAATGTTAGAAAAAGAGAATATCTGAAATATTGTCTGGATCTTTTGCCGATTACCGTTGACTATTTATAAGTTGCAGTCTTAGAAATAAGGTTATTTCTCAATTGTGTATTTTACTAGCGGATGCCGGCGGCCACGCCACACTTTGGTAAATCATTTTAAAAGTTTCTACATACCCTGGCTTATAAATAGTGAATTTCATATTGAATAGAGCAATCTGAAGTATAAAAGCTGTATGTAACACATGAAGAAATATTAATCATAACCTCAAACCAGTATTTGTTCGGAGACTGCTTCCCAACGTGCAACATTTAATATTTATTTCATAAATTGGCACGAAAAGAGAGACTTGGTGCAATCTTGGCACGCATACATGGCAGTTGTGTATTTATTTTTCTGGAAATACTTAATACGTGCAGCCAATTTATTTTGTATGTAATGCCTGTTTTGGCCACTGCTACAAAAGCTACAGATTCACATCACAAACACAATTGTAAATACAATTTTACAAATTCTATTGTTCCATAGACATTGCACAATTTTACAATTTTTAATTATTACATTGTAAAATTGTGCTACATTTATGGAATAAATGTAGAAATAGCAATTTGTCTATTCTATATATTAATTAACACACAAAACAAATTACAATCACGTCATATACAATATGTTAGCAATAAGGTTTTGATCAAAATTGTTACTACTTCTAGTCCTATGACCCTTACGGGAAAGAGGACGTCTACGGTGACTCTCCACTTTGATCTATCTTGGGCTTTATACATTTTATTTTGCTTCAGGTTTTGTGAACTTTTTGACTAAATAATATAATATAATTATTGGACCAATAAAAGGCAACATATCAAATTGATAAAAAAAAAAATATGAATCTATTTTAATCCAAAAATCTCTCGTATATTTACACAAGATAACACAAACAACCGAGACTTATCTTATTTAAAATGCAATTTAAATTCAACCGCAAGCCTTCATACCTCAAATACCTCGATAGCAGTACTGGGCCTTCCAAAAGCGCCATTATAGACAAAAAGACTTGGAATTTTCATCCAGCAAATGCAATTTTCGACAATAAAGTGCATATGGTCCATTAGAGGTAGTAGAAGCCGTAAACAGCCAAGAGGGGCTATTATGAGAGTTTTATATTCACACTTAGGGTTTATTGAAAGGCCCGGGCCACGGATGCCATTGTTTACTAAAGTAACGTTTAGCGTCGTAAACTATATGGTGTAAATAATGGAGGTGCTTTTAGTTGAAATTGTGTTACAGTTTATGCAAAAGGGACAGAATTTTAAGTAGCAACCTGCTTTTCTATGGTATCTGATTTGGTTTTACTGAGATGTCTGAAATTTGATTGTTATTTATCAATAAGTACATATTTTAGTAACAGGCCTGAGAGACCCGATCAAAAGGCAGGAACAAAAAGAAGCCATGTTACTTTAAAATGTTTTAATATGTTTTTAACGCAACTGTGAGCAGAGAAGCCCTTATTAATATAGGTATATGTGGACAAAGTTAAGGCACAAAATAACTTTTTCTAAAGAGTGATGACTTATTACTGCATCACGTTGAGCAATCGGACGAGTAGACGAAGTGAGTTTGATACATACATACATATAATCACGTCTTTATCCGATAGGGGTAGACAGAGCCTAGGGCCATAAGACCTTAGACCACGTTTAACATAATGGTAGTTAAAACAGGAAATCAATAGTGATGGGTTGCTAGCCGCATCGCCTATCGTGAGTTTGATAATATGCAAAAAGCAGCCGTTGTGATAATAGATAATCAACCATTGCCTGCAACAGCAGCAGACTGTAGAAGAATTTCTGTACCTATTATCTGCGAAGTCTTTACTAATGGACTGCCTAAATCTCCTTAGTAAAGTGACTTCCTACGCAATTAGATAAATAAATAAATATATAGGGACAAGTCACACAGATCAAGTTAGCCCCAAAGTAAGTTCAAGACTTGTGTTATGGGATACTAACTCAACGATACTATATTTTAATAAAGATTTATAAATAAAAGACAAATATGTTACTTTATTTATAATCATAAAAAAGACCACCAAGAAAATAAAGATTAATATAGTAACAAAAATCTCACGTCAAATTGAACATCCAAGCAGTCAGCGCTTTCTCGATATAAAAAATATTCATGTCATACTAAAATCAAGCCAATTTCCAAGGTGAATCTTCCAAATATTTTAAGGTGACGAAATACATCATAAAATACCTTTCACGGCTGGGGCGACGAGTCTATTCCGCCATATTTCGTTCGGATACAGCCTTCATCGATAACGATCGGAATCAACCTCAATAAATCTGGCGTTATAAAAAATGACGCTTACAAGCGAACGGTATCGAAAAAATGAAACGCTGATATGTTGGGATTAAGAAGCGAACATCAATAAGAAGCTTTCAGAATTCAGGGCACACGGCAGACGGCAGGCGCGGGAAAAAATTGAAAGGCGACTTAAATGTGTCGTCTGAATATTAAGAGGCAACTGAATAATGCAACGGAGGCTTAGAATGATATAAGACGTAAGACGATTGTCGGAGCTATTTGCAATCCATTAGTACTGATAACCATTAGGGCGTAGTAATTGTCCCATAACAGAATATGGCTTATTTCGTTTTTGTTATTTTATAGGTTCGATAGATACTACCTTATGCTTACTGCTACGATATGATAAATAGTAGCATAAACCACATGCCATCATATAAAAGAGACGAGTAGATTGGACCAGATTAAGACTAAGAGTAAATATTAGTGGGCCGATTTCTTTTTCCGCATTTTTAATGTTGGCTACATATGAAATATGAACACATATTAAATATACTACACTATTTTAGGTGTATAATAATTTTGGTGAAATTCATTTATTTGAAATGGCCTCAAGTTAAAAAAAAAATTGGGTGGTTGTATTGTGGGATGAATTTATATTATTTATTATATAGATTTCTAGGTCTAATCATAGATTCAAAGTAAAACTGGAAGAGTCACAAAGATGATGTAAATAAAAAACTCGGAAAATCTTTTCTAACCGCTTATTATGGATTGGTAGAATCGGTTCTTAGATATGGTATCATATTCTGGGGAAATTCTACAAAAAAAAGATGTGGTTTTCAAAATGCAGAAAGATGTTTCCGTGCTATGTTTGGTCTTCAAAGTACGTACATGCTTTTGGCAAATAAAATTATCTTGATCTTTATATATTTTATTATATGAAAAAAAAATAGTACCCATTTGTTCTGTAAGTAAGTACACTGAACCAAACCATTGTATCGCTTTTTGTTTAGTTTTAGATAAAAATAACATTTTTCGTGCAACATGACGCTTTGAAACCAATAACATTGAAAATAAAAACACAATATTTGACTTTAATTAAATTTTCAGTTACAATCAAACCCACCACTGCATGTTTACTCTAGTTCGATTTGAACTAATTGTGAAAGGGAAGCGTAACAGGATTACTGTTAAAAATATTGGCGAATACAAAAACAAATTTACGTTAATTTTATGGTAATCCTCACCCAACTAAGCTAACCGTTTGGGTGTCAATGTACGGCTAAAAGACTCGTAAGTAATATTACAAAAATAGTACATTACAGAATTTAAACTTTGTCTTGAGTTGTGTGAGTTATAATTTGAATGAATTCTATCATCACTCAACTCATTGATGATGAAAGAGGTCCAGTAACGCTCATGTGAGCTACGCTCAAGTAGATATTTTTTTTATAAAATATAATTAATTTCATCTCTACATTATAACTTATTTTTGCACATTAAAGATACTATTTTGACTCGAGAAGAAAAAGAAGATTATGGTATCTTGAAGTGATACTATTTTTGTTTTACATATCTTAACAAGCGCCACATGTAGCATTTTGCTATTCGCTTTTTTAAGGAATAGAGATTTATATTGTTCAAAACTGCAAACAAGAATTTAATCTAGATTTATTTGCAATTTTTAAAGTTATCAATGAAAAAAACCTAAACCAGTTATCCATCCATACTCTTCTTATTTGTATTACAGAGTTGGTCATTACTAGGGATAATCCGGGTTGAGTGTGAAGTAGGGGACGAAACAATCCATATTATATTTCTAACTTTAAGAGAGACAAAGTGTACTGAAGACTGCGGATGGATAAAAAAATGTTAGGTTAGAATTACGAAAAATTATTCCCTTTTCATTCTTTTGTATGAAAGTATAATTGTATTATGTAGTTTCCATGGTATCCGGCATTGAAATGTCCAAAAATTATCCAGAAATAAATTGTATCATGTTTTTGACCCAAGTATACTGTCCTACCGTTATACGCAAAATTATAAATAGATTTATCAAAAAGTTAATGTAAACATATTATTTAGCTGTTTATGTCCCACTGCTGGGCAAAAGCCTTCCCACTAACCTTCCATGTATCTCTAGCCATGGCATTTTCTCGCTAGTTTTGATTGAAAGCCTGCGTAGTACACATATACATAACCAACAAAAAAAATATAATAATATTCTTTCATTTTTATATCTTTTTTGAACGAGGGCTTATTATATTACCTTTGATCAATTATATATTATCCACATAAGTAATTGATCAAAGGTGTACTTATTTTTTCCACAGGTTTTAATTTTAACGACCTTAATTATGTGGGAGGTTAATATCAGAATTCACCCTCATTTCTAGACGTAAGAGGCGTGAAACGAGACGGTAATCACGTGATATTTAGGTAACATGGCCGCCGCAAATTGGCCAATTACTGGAAAAAACCAGAAGAAACCAGTCAACGATGCGAGAAGAGGCTTCTACCACGCAATATATATTGACCTATTTTTGTTCTGATCATGTTCATGTACTTTTATTATGAAATATGAGACCATTAACCTTAACCTTATCTCATATCTACCAGCATGTGTTTATCCAAAGATTAAACGTTAATTTATGAATGAATAAAATATTTTCAAAGTTGGCAAATGTCAAATATGGCTAAACATTTGTTTCACAAATTAGAAATTTCTTACATAATCTAGATGAAATAGAATAGCTAATCGTATGTTTCACTTAATTTCAAATATAAATACAAAAGTAATCTATAAGTATCTTCCTAACTCTAGTAGTAACAATAGTTCTTGTCAAACCCATACAAATGATGCGATCGTGTTAACGAGTGGAGGGATAAGTGTCGGGAGGCCCGGGAGCTATCCGGGCGTCCGGGGTGACCGGCTGAGATTGGAGGAACGGAAACGGCAATAAGTGCAAGGGTACTGCAGCCAATCTGCCGGAATGGGTCGGCCTCCGTTGATTTATACGTCATTATGGGAGTCAGTGGATTTGGTGCCTTTTGTTTGGTAATGTGGCAGTAGATGTATTTCTATGAATCGCCCTTTTGGATCACCAATCAGTATAATTAACAGCTGGAATTACGCTTGCCGTTACTTTTATAT
Organism: Apomyelois bistriatella; assembly: GCA_947044815.1. NCBI lineage: Eukaryota > Metazoa > Arthropoda > Insecta > Lepidoptera > Pyralidae > Apomyelois > Apomyelois bistriatella. Next base: position 7,299,712 of record OX345705.1, read on the forward strand.
TTTAAAATCTGATTAAATATTATTCCGGGCTTTTTTAGTATAAAAAACCCACCAAAAACATAAATGTAAAAAACGAGAGCCAAGTTCAATACAAAAATTATGCTTGGCGGTGAGCTTCGCCGCAAAAAGAATGGCGATCTAAATGAGTGCCAAGTTCTATGCAAAATCGAAATATGTTTTTATAGGAACAAAATAACATTATGAACAAGTATTAAACCCTATTTCTTTGCTTTATTAGATACCTATAACAATTGCTGTTATTTAAAAATGTGAGATCTTGAAGTAGGTTAGATTTGACTTGGCCAGTTTTTAACACAATTAAAATGTTGAATAACTTTATAAAATGACTTATGTAATGAAATATGTTATTTTGTTCCTATAAAAACATATTTCGATTTTGCATAGAACTTGGCACTCATTTAGATCGCCATTCTTTTTGCGGCGAAGCTCACCGCCAAGCATAATTTTTGTATTGAACTTGGCTCTCGTTTTTTACATTTATGTTTTTGGTGGGATATCATTACTTTTTGTAAAGTTTCAATTACACGTGAATCTTACTCCTACGGTCCTACCTAATAAACAAATGACAAATTAACCTAAAAGAGCTACAAACAAATGAGGTTTTGAAAGAAACGATTTACGTAATATTAAATAACTCACAAATGCCGTTAAAGTACAATACTAAAAAGGAATAATTTATATCTGGACTATTCCAGCTATAACTCAAATAAATTTAGTCGAACGACGCAGCATTAAACGCAATCTAATAGGTGGGTTTCCGCTAAACAACCGGGCATAACGAGGACGCTGGCGCGAATGAGCGCCGCTAAGAGCATACTTTGGTTCGTTCGCATTTTAAGTCGTATAGCGCTGTGAGCCGCGCACAAGTGCCAGCCGCGAGCGAGTTCAAGCAGCATTCTTAGACTAGTCAATACATACATATATCGGTACCAATAAGACTTCGCTATTGCCTTGACCTTGGTATACATACACATTGGAGTTTCTTTTAGGGTACAAAGAGTTCGAACTAACAAATTTATACCTTAAAATATTATTTCTTATTTTCAAAAGAAATCAGAGAAACGAACCTTGGGCACTGATCTTTGTTAATTTAGTGAGCCGTGGACTATAAGATAACTACTATGCAGGTATAAACCAACCGACCCGCTAAATTTCATTCATCAATTCAAACAAAAAGTAAACCTGATAATCATATGAAAAGTAATTTTATTTGCAGGCAAAAATTTTGACCATGCTTGTGGGACAAAGCCGCCCTTAGTATACCTACCAACTGTAATTTAAAATTAAAATTTTCTAAGATTAAAACAATCTTTTTTCATCATTTATAAATAAGTTATTCTTCTGTTCTTCCTTATTTTAAGTCCTAACACAACTTCAAAAACCGCCGACCATGCATTCTGAGCCCCAACAACCCGCATAAATCAGATTTTTATTACCGCCTTGAGTTACTGCACCAATATCTTAGAAGCTCATAACATTAAAGATATTAGTCGTTTTGCTATTAAAGTAATCGTTTTTAACATTCTCATATGGTACATGATAAATGGTTGTGAGTTATAGCAGTAGTTTCATTTTGTAGTTTATTGAAGCTTTTGAAAGAAGTGTGTAGAAGTTTTCTTTGGTAGAAATTGTACCGCTGGATGTCCATCCGAAAGTGAGTTTGTTTGTGAGCGTATATTCGTTTTTTACCCCTTCATGCTCTTATCTACTAAACCAATCTTCCTAAAATTTCGCATACGCATAATTAAAATTACTGAAGAGAACATACTTTTTCGCCCTATTACTATTCTTGAGGGAAATTTAAAAGCACAAAGCCGCGGGCAAAAGCATATAAATAATAGAAATAAGTAATATTTTTGTATAAAAATCGAATGCTTCAACATATCAAAACGATTATATAGGTCAATGCAGGTCCGTTTAATTACCAACATTCCAACGATGTGGTCGACAAATTATTTTTGTTGGCAACACCAATATTTCATTATTATAACGCGGTATCGAGCTCGATATGACAACATATGTTACCATCGTATATGGTGGTGAATTAATTTCGACGACATTATTTACCTGCTTGATCTAAAGCAGTAAAGTAATAACAAAATGGACTAAAAACACGTTTACCAGTATTATAAAAAGTAGTTAAATGTATTTCCCTAAAAACGAAAACAAATAATATGCTAAGAATACGGGATGCGGGAACTAAGAGAAGCCGTAGTGCATTAAGACCACCTTTTGTATTTTTTTATTCATTAAAGTGTAAATGAATAAGCTATACGAAAATATTAGTTTATTGTGTGTGTGTGTGACGTATAAATATTTCCTATGGCAATTTACACAAACAGTAATTATGTTCATCACCTACAAACTGGTATTGGTTTAGTTTCCCTCTAAAAAAGGTTACGAATGTCAAACAGCAGTCGCTTAATTATAATAACAAATCAAGGACCATGATAATGGCGTACCTTGGGCTCTGAAGCGTAAGCTGAGATGCTACTGTAAAACACTCGAATATTGATGAGTATCTCAACATGTATATAAGGTGGACACAAATCAACTGCAAATATTTTAATGGCGGATTCAGACCGCTGCTGTTCTGTACAACGTTTCCGAATAAACTTATATCGAAACACGAGTTTTATTTTTTTCACTCTCCATACTAAACTAGATCAGATTATTCTCAATTTGTACCTATGCGAGGTCAAAAAAATTGTTTCTTATTTCGATATAATTTTATTTGGAAAAGTTGTTCAGAATAAGTCTGAATTTGTCCTTAAAATACTTGCAGTTGATTTGTGGACACAAACCTTATATCGTTATATATCACTAATCGCCAACTAAATAAAAACATCATACACCATAAAATTCACAATTTTCACTAAACAAATCAAGAGTAAATAATATTTCTTATAAAACAAAATTTACATATTTGTATTGCGAATGACGTTTTATATAAATAATGTAATTAAATTGTGTAATTTAATCAGCGTGTAATTAAGAGAAGCCTAAATTCTTGGTGCTGTCCAACGCAGCCCAACCTAATTACATTAGCATTAGTGCCGATACAATGAACAGACACAGTTAACCCTCGTAAATATATTCAACAGGGTTACTGAGTCTATGTGAATAGAAAAAATATTACAAGTATTTTGGTATACATGCTCTTTTACGGTGCAATATTATTCAATAGAAGAGTAATGATATTTTTGTTTTGTAACTTATGTTCTTTTAAATATCTGATCTGCGGATCATAATTTTGTTGAGCCGTTTAGTATTATATTTTGGATTAACTACGTATATTTAAAAGAAATGTTTAGTTGTATCAAGCAGAAATACATAGATTAAAAAAAATTGCCTGCCGCGCGCGTTTCCAAATTCTTTGCAGGATTAGGAAAAAAGGCTTTATCTTGTTGATATTAGAAAAATACCTGGATTCGAAACTCTAGAGACAATAATACACAGTTTTTATCCTATCAATCAGACAATACCAAAAAGATAACTCAAATGCAAAAAAGGACAAAATAACTAATCAATTCTATTTATAAACATAATTATACTCGTAATAATTTAAAAAGCTTTTAACAGTCATTTAAAAATGCAGATTTTTTTTTAATTTGCTGTTGGCAGTACAACACGCAAAATATAGATAATAAATTGCAACGTCAAGTTATTATGAATAAACAAGCTCTTTACAAAGCCCTACCCCGAATGTGCCGGATGGGGATCACTTTAGCCAAAATTTGATGGATTTCGCATTCACAGATGTTTTGCAAAAACCAGACGCTCGGTTTTACGAAATGTTGTTTGAGGATAAAACATATTTCACCATTTCATTACTTAATGCCATAAATTCTGTAAGGTATCCTCAATAGCGGACGTTTCTTCTAATATTATGAATGCTAAGTTACTTATCTGTTCATTTCAATATGATCTTTTAAAAGTAGGCTAACCTAATAGATAATAGTAAATATTTTTTTATTAATAAAATCTATTCCGCATAAATGACCCAAAAAAATATCTTCTACAAAATTTATCATGGTAATGTAATAAAATTCCTGTCAGTACTCTTTAAATTAGCAATGTTGAATTTCTCCGTACTCCTGTAATTGATGTGTTATTCTGTGATATTTTTTCCTAAACACATCTAGACCATAGATATATCTCCATACCAAGCAGCCATCTTACAAAATCGAATGACTACAAATTAACTTTTTTACTTTGGCTTTGGCACGAAACGAGATTCTAGCTCTGGGCGCATGTAAACTGTGTATCTATAGACGACGCAATTTCCCTGCCAAATCGAGTGTGAACGAAGCACCACGTTTAAACCACCGATGTTCCCGCTGTTTTTTCTAATCCATAGACTATAGACGCGGGGCTTTTAGAGGGAAATTAATAGCTCAGCAAATTGCTGTTTTCGTAGATTTTACTTTTTAATTTTTTTAAGCTACTAGATTTAGTTAAAAAAATAAAAAGTTAGTTACAATAATACCTTTATCAAAAGATACTTAAATAAAGAATCTAGACTTCATTTTGACTTTAATGACTAAGGTGCTTGAAATAATGTAGGTTATGTTATAGTATTATGTTTTATTGTAAAATATGACCTAAATTTGAATTAAGTATGGATATGATCTTAAATTCAGATATAAAACTGTTTATTATACTTCCGTCAGTTTATTTCTTTTTTAGAATCAGCCAGACACCAATTGTAGAATAATTTACGGCGGTGATAGTCCTAGCCTGTGTTTGTTTACTTTAGAAGGGGCAGGATACGATTGAGCCACGACCACGCCTTAAACAACACACTTTACGGTTTTCCGACAATGTTTTTTTCTCCCCGAATAATATATGGCTAAACGATCCTCGCCTGATTGTCCGTAATTTCGCTATTTTATCCTTTGTTAGGTAGGAACGTAGCGATGGTTTTTGTAGTTTGTTTTGGTTGAAATTCGAATTTTCGAATGTATTTATTCTCTATATACTCTTTCAAATTAAAAAAATATAGTAACCAGTTTTCAAATAGATTTCATTTATATTTACAGTTATTTACAGTGCTAACAAAAGGTACAAGAGTTTCGCAAAATACAAACACAAGACAGTTATTTGTCCTATTCCTACTTGAATTATTGTAGTGCACTGATCTTTTACTAACTTTGATATAACAAAATATATATTTTAGTTTTTTTTTGCATGCATTGTAAGATGCACGTACAATCTATATCTACTCCATTATTCAACAAAAACACGACCCATCCCAGCCAGCTTTCAATATCAAGTCATTCAAAATTCGAACGTCTCTAAAAACGAATATGTTCGAAACAGAAGCATAGACAACAGACAAGGGGAGCTAAAACCGAAAATCGCGCGTGACCGGAGGTTAAAGACAAGTTGGCTGAAGACACGATAACGCCGAGGGGTTTCAATCTAATTTGCAAATGCATTTCCTGCCTTTCAGCCCGCACCGGTGTGAGACCCCCTTTACATTTTTAACACACGAGTTGAGATTTCGTTTAAATCTGATAAAGAAGTAGTGTGTTATAGGGTGGAGTTGGTAGATACGGTTATTGAAAATTTTAATAGGTTTTGGGTGCCGGAGATAAAGCGTAGTGGAATAATTTTAGTCATTACTTGCTTGTGGCTACTTCTTTTTCGCGTTATAGTTTATTTAGGGTACGTTTATAATAGAGGTTTGAATACATTCTTTTATATCCCTTACTTATATTCTACTTTTTTGACAAATAATTTAATCTCAAAATTTTAAAATTTGTTTTGGTTTGTTAATTGGATATTTGTGTCACAAGTATTATTATTTATTATCAACAATCCTAGCCCTTTCCACTTTCACTTGCGGTCTCCGTATTATCATTATGTACAAATTGTACATAATGATAATACGTCGTATAAAATGCAAAAGGGGTAACCTGATTAAACGTATTATCCCTAAACGTGAACAAGTTTGCTAATTAAATGTCTCCTCCTTAATCCATTCTTAATATAGGTACACTAACTAACTAACAAGCTATTTGCTAAAGACGACAGTGCGAAAGTACAAAAGTTATCCGACGAAGAGGAAAATCAATCTTTCAATGCCTATAACTCCCTAAAAGGAAAGTTGAGTGGAAACCATCGATATATGTATACTCTAAGTATAATTCAGCCAATTCGGCTAATAGTCACTATTTGGTGGCATTTTGCCAAAGTATTTCCATTTAAAAGTGATGAAAACCGCTATGAAGTATTCCTCCGGGTTTTCGTATACGTATTAAAATAGAGTTACAAATGTAGGAAGTTATGAAATCATATCTGCATATTTCACCAGTATCAATTCTAAGACCTTTTTACATTTTACCTAGTTTCTCCAGTTGTCTCTACTGATTGATTTATTGTTTTTGTTTCACAAGTAAGAAATATTTATTAAATTAGTGGGCCAAATGCTTAAAGCATTTTATACCAGTCAACCAGGACAAACAGAAAATAATGCGACGCAAAAGGACTATTATTGATTTTTTGTTATCTTCTTGTTTTTGTAAACTGGTATTTGAACACTTTAATCAAAAAAGAAAGAGATAATAGAAAAAAGTAAAAATACTGTTGCACAAAAGATAAAACTATCTGTATAGTTAGTGCAATATCTTCCACGCTACTTTGGGAGAGACGAAAATAGACATAGATTGTAGAGCGTACAATAAGATCCAATAACTTTTTGGACCTTATTGTAATGAACAAAAAGCTAAGTTATAACACAAAAACGTCAGTATAACGTCACAGCTTCAAATCAAGCGCCATACGTGACAAATGTTACATTGTATCTTAAAGAAATCAAAGCCTGCAGAGACTGGAAATATTCTTTATAAACATTGATCGAATTCCAATATACATACAGTCTTTAATATAAAATTCTCTTGAAAATATTTTATTAAAGACGAGAGTGACAAAATGAAGTTTTCTACAGAACAACTCCCAAATATTCATGTAAAGTACTAGAGGATGCGTAGACATTTGTTGATACAGAAGCTAGAAACACTAGGTTAGGCAGTAAAAAATATATTCGTGTATTAACAAAAATCTAGGCTTTTGCAAATAAAATGGACATCGCGGCACGAGAGAACGAGTACAGTACACGGTACGAATAATACTCAATTCCCTGAGTGAACTTGAATGAAATGAAGGGAATAAAACTGCATTCGAAACTTTAGTGGTTTGCAGGTTTTCTGCTTTGTTACATATCTTTTGATTTGCATAATAAGATGTAGTGTGTATAACACAAAGCAATACCATAAATAATACCTAGAAACATAAGTAAATACAATCATTGTATATTTAGGTATACAGTGGGGCGGAAATAAAACTGCTTTAATGAATTTTATGAAATATAATAACGATGCTATTAGTACAAGGAGCAAATGACGAATGAATTTTTACACAAGAATGTATGGATAACGCTTTTCACTGACAAATCCGCATAGCAAATCTGCAGCTCTGCACAGTACTCCTCCAACTCTAGGACGGCGGCGTGTAAGCCGCAACATACTCCCGGCCGTTGAAAGGTCACTTTCAACTAATTGCACAGCTCTTCCGTAGTGGGTAGTGGACAAATGCGAACTAATGGCCTTCGCACAGTTCCCTTGACTGTGTTGATGTCGGCCACTCTTGAGATTCCATCTGGACCGGGATATAAACGAAGAACACGGCCAAGCCTCCAGTTCATTGGATGTAATCCGTCTTCTTGTAGAAGCACCATATCTCCCACGTTCAGTTTGGTTAAATTATTTCGCCATTTTGTTCGAAGTTGAAGCTCGGTAACGTATTCCTTCTGCCATAGCTGCCAGAAATGCCGTTGAATGGACTCCAGGCGCGCATATCGCTGACGTAGGCTGTCATTAGTGTTTGTGACGATTTTCGGCGGTAGGGATGTCAGCGGTCGGCCAATGAGGAAGTGCCCTGGGGTGAGGACAAGAAGATCGTCAGGAGAGGATGATAAAGGACACAAGGGTCGGCTGTTTAGAATTGCCTCTACTTGTGCAAATAAAGTTTGAAGTTCCTCAAAGGTCAAATGGCTATTTCCCATTACACGTTTTATGTGAAATTTGGCTGATTTCACCCCGGCCTCCCAAATTCCGCCGAAATGTGGAGCGTATGATGGAATGAAGTTAAATTTTATAGATAACTGACTTGCAGAATCAGATAAAGAAACATTATTTTGTTTAATGAACGTTCCTATCTCTTTAGAGGCTGCAACAAAATTGCCTCCATTATCGCAAAATATCTCTATTGGTTTTCCTCTACGCGAGATGAAACGTCGAAGTGACATGATAAACGCATCTTTAGTTAAATCGCTCACCGCTTCCAGGTGAATGCACTTGTAACGTAAGCAGACAAATAAACACAAATAACACTTAATTAAGCGACTTCCGCGTCCCTTGCGGTTGATAATGGCAAATGGTCCAGCAAAGTCAAGCCCTACTGACAAATACGGGAAGCCGGGAGTTATACGCTGGGGTGGCAAGTTTCCCATTTTAGGGTATAAAGTCTTACCACGCAAACGTCTACAGCGAGTACACTTATTGACTATGTGTCGCGCAAGAATTCTACCCTTCACAGCCCACAACAACTGCCTGACAGTGGCCAACAATAGTTGTGGGCCTGCGTGAAGAGATCTTATATGTTCCATTTCGAAGTAAAGCTTAGTCAATTTATGAGATGCGTGAAGTAAAATAGGATGTTTTGCATCATAAGAGTGACTGGATGCGTCTATGCGTCCACCTACCCGTATTATCTTATCCTTATCCAAAAACGGGGAAAGCGATATAATTTTATTTTTACTCAGTAAGTTCTTGCCTTTAGACAACAAATCGTATTCTGAAGAAAAAACCTCTCGCTGAGCCATGATACATAACCCATTAAAAGACTCACGCAACTCATCGACGCTTAAAATACCAGTTCTTTTATTTTTAGGGTGTTTTAAATTAAATATAAATCTTAAAACATACGAAAACGATCTGTGTAATTTAGTAAACGATGAATACCTTTCAAAATCTATTAGAGATGGTTCATTATTGTTTTGTGTGGCTAGGCTAACTCTAACCTCAGGCAAATTCTCTAGATTACTCACACTTAAAATAGGCCATTCTGATTCCTTATTTTGTAAAAAACTGGGACCTGACCACCATAAATCCATGGTTATCAACCGATTGGCATTTACCCCCCGAGAAATTAGATCCGCAGGATTGCAAGCCGTTGGCACAAAACGCCAGGACGACGCATTTGTCATTTCTAAAATTTCAGTTACCCGATTTGCTACAAACATTTTTAATTTCAATTGATCACTATTTATCCAAGCCAATACCACACTTGAATCACACCAATGCACTATACGAGCCGGAGGATGTCTAAGAGAGTCTACTACCGCGTTACAGAGACGAGCGGCAAGCTGTGCAGCGCACAGCTCAAGGCGTGGGATAGTGGTAGGCTTCAACGGAGCGACCTTAGATTTAGCACATAGTAACCTGACGACGACTTCACCACTTGCACTAACCGATTTCATATAGACACAGGCACCATAAGCGGACAATGAAGCATCAGAAAACGAGTGCAATTCTACATACTCTGGAGAATCGCAAAGAACCCACCTAGTAAGTTTGAATGCAGATAAATGATTTATACTTTCTGAAAATTGCTGCCACTCATTTCTCACATCGTCTGAAACAGGTTGATCCCACTCATATTTCTGCAGCCACAATTTTTGTAAAAGCATTTTAGATTGAACGGTAACAGGACTTAAGAGACCTAATGGATCGAATATTTTGAGTGAGTTAGACATAATATAGCGTTTAGTAATGGTATTATCCTTGCTATTACAAGAGACTTTTATAGGAAAATGTAGGGTGTCAGTGGATGGAGTCCACCCGAGTCCAAGCGTACTTGATGACTCACTAATGATTAAATTATCTGTCATATCTACATTAATATTTTCAAAAATAGTAGAATCGTTACTTTTATATTTTCTAAGATTAAAACAACCATTGTCCAAGGCCTTAGATACTGAATTTTGAATATACTTTAACTCTTCTGGATCATCAGATCCTGTTATCAGGTCATCAACATAAAAATCATTTTGAATAATGGTTTTGATTAAACCATCCTGTTCTTCTCCCAATTGCCACAAACAGCGGGTGCTTAAGTAACTAGCGCTAGCAGTGCCGTAAGTAACTGTATTTAACTGATATGACTTAACTGGCTGTGACTCATCTCGTCTCCACAAAATAAGTTGCAAGTTTCGATCATCCTTGTCAATTAATACTTGCCTATACATTTTTTCTATATCTCCTGTTAAGATAAATTTATATTGCCTTGCACGTATTAATATGGAAAAAAGAGAGTTTTGAATATTTGGGCCAACCCTCAAGAGGTCATTCAGAGAATATCCTGAGGTAGAGGAAGTCGAGCCATCGAAGACCACTCTCACCTTAGTAGATTCACTCTCCATTTTAATAACGGGGTGATGGCACAAATAATAATGAGATTCATTTAAAGACACATTACACAATGTCATATGACCTAACTGTACGTATTCATCTAAAAAATTTACATATTCTATTTTTAATTTTGGATTACGCTTAAATCGACGTTCCAAATTATAAAATCGCTTTCGGGCCACAGTATACGAGTCTAAGCAATCAGGAGAATTCTTTAGTGGTAATTTAACAGTAAATCTACCTGTATATTTATCCCTGTGTGTATAAGTAGTAAAATGCTGTTCACAATACCTGTCATTTTTGCTGATAGTATTTTTTGTTGGAACTGTCTCAAGCTCCCAAAACTTTTGTAGAATATCGTCAACTTTAGCTGTTGGTGATTCAGAGATTGAGACGTGATTACAATGTGTAACGTTTCGAGATTCTATTGTAGGAATGGGACCCGATACTACCCAACCAAATTCTGAATTAATTAGCCTTGGCTTATTGATGCCAAGGTTGCGTTGTTCATTACCTATAATATCCCAAAATAAATCTGCTCCTATCAGAATATCTATGGAAGCTGGTTGATTAAAGGCAGGGTCTGCTAACTTGATATCTTTTGGCAACTTCAAGATACTGATATCTACTGGATACTTTGGCAATTGACCTGTCAATTCGTTCATTACAAGACATGATAAATATGCATTAAAATTGCTATTTAGTGAATTTATTCGTACATTGCTGCTCTCGACCACGGTGTTGGATATATTATTGCCAATTCCTATGATCTTTAGGGAGTCAATGGGATTGGAACTTAATAAAAGTTTATTCTTTAATGATTGTGTAATAAACGAAGATTGACTACCGCAATCTAAAAGAGCACGGACCTTGACCTTTAGATGGTTTAATGGGTTCGAGACTTCAATTAGAGCAGTTGACAACAAAATTTGCTTAGAATATTGATTTGAAAAGCTCACTATTATTTCATCTGAATCGTCCACAGCAACATGTTGATTGACTGAAGACATGGGTCGATGCAGCAGGGTGTTGTGCTTAACCTTGCACTCACGACATGGACCCATGCGACATTCACTTGCCGGGTGACCCTGTCGGAGGCAGTTGACACATAATTTGTATTTCTTTACGTCTGACATTTTATCTTCTATCCCTTTGTTCTTAAAAACCGAACAATCATAAATTTTGTGATTGTTATTGCATATAATGCACATATATGATATATTTGATCTATTTTGCTTGTTTGATACGCTAGCGAATGATTTCGTAGATAAACCTTGGCTAGATTTTTGATTATTAGGCACATTGTGACTAGTTCGAGGTAAAGTTGAAAGTGTCGACGGCTTAGAAGTACCTACATCATATTTGTTGCGACTTAAGAACTCCAGTACATCTGCGCGATCTATCAAAAATCTAAAAAACTCTTTTAACGTAGGTACATCTCCGTCCAAATTATTACGATGTTCTTCCCACTTTATTAGTGTGTTACTGTCTAATTTAGAGGACAATATAAAAATTAGTAATATATCCCATTTGTCAGTGGGCTGTCCTAAGCCGGACAAAGCACGCAAATTTTTTGTTACTTGATCAACTAAAAATCTTAACGACCGATCAGATTCACGTGGAAGTGGCCTAATATTGAATAGAGAACTTAAGTGATGATTAATCAAAAGTCTTTTATTATTGTAACGACTGCAAAGCAACTTCCACGCTTCATCATAGTTGACAGTAGAAACCTCTAAATTTGAAATAATTCTGGCAGCGTCACCTTCCAAATAAGATATAAGATAGTGAAATTTATGTATTGCAGATATTTTATTATTATTATGAATTAAATTCTCGAATGTGTCCCGGAACTCCAGCCATTGGAAATAGGAGCCATTGAACTTTGTAATTTGGATTTGTGGAAGCTTTACTCCCACCACTGGAGAATCAGAGCAACACGAATTATTCAATGTCGAATGATGTCGGTGTTCATATTCGGAATTTTTAGAAAATTTTTCTACTAAAATCTTAGCTGTAGCTATGTTTGTTATTACATCGCGATCCATAATATCACGTTCATCGATTTCAGCAGAAATATTTTCAGGAGTTAACATATCTATCTCATTCTGCAAATCATCTATTCTAACCGACAAAGCCTCAAATTTTGCCAGCTTAAGGTTTAATTCCGTTAATTCAATGCTAGAAAGTTCCAATTTATCGTTGAGGCTAGTTAAATAATTCCGAAATTTAGTTATCTGCCCTTTAGCAGACGACCGTTTAGTCAATAATGCACGTAAACGGCCTTTAGACTTAGAGCAGCTATCGTCGCTATCAGACATTTTTAGTTAGGTATTCAAAAAATATTATTTCTATAAAAAAAAAAACAAAAAACCTTTTAAAACTAAATAACGGTTTAAAACTAATGAAATTAAAGTAAAGATTCAAATCATACGCTCCTCCTTTCGCGACGATTGCAGTGCAGGAAGCCGAGTGCGGCACTCAACACACCCAATGGAAACAGGGCCGACTGCGAGCAGACCCGGGGGCTGAGCGAAGTATTGTTGTTACCCTGGAATATTCGGCGAATAATCTAAGTTATTGTTTTAAACGAGTTTAATTTATCTGTGATGAAGGAACTTGGCCGACACCACTACCGTGCGTCCTAAGACGAGAACGATGAAAATGAAAACACTTATACTATAATCACGCCGCTATTCCACCCAAATAGAAAGTCGTAATAAAATAAACATCTAAATAATTTACAAGAATTGACTATAAAACACAAAGGAAAGAAATTTAGAATTTTTATTAAATGTTGAAGGTAGGTTCGTGGGAATAAACCTGATGCAATAATTTCAATCTAATTTCACTTATTATTTACTGTATTTACTATTTTACGCTTTAATTTGCACAAGTAGATTTAATCCTAGGATAATTTGGAAAGAAAGTGGATAGAAAAGGGCACTTATCTTGTATTGGCATCCGCCACGACGATTTCTTGACACTCCTCGAATTTTGATTTGTCGAATTTCGTGCGAGTTTCTTCGAATTTTGATATTTAGGTTCCCCTCATGGGCCACCAACATGTATATTTAGGTATACAGTGGGGCGGAAATAAAACTGCTTTAATGAATTTTATGAAATATAATAACGATGCTATTAGTACAAGGAGCAAATGACGAATGAATTTTTACACAAGAATGTATGGATAACGCTTTTCACTGACAAATCCGCATAGCAAATCTGCAGCTCTGCACAGTACTCCTCCAACTCTAGGACGGCGGCGTGTAAGCCGCAACAATCATCACGTCTGTTTTCCGCAGGGATTAGGGATTTTAACTTGTTATGATTTTTACAGATAATTTTCTCCATCTTTATAGGCATCAGAAAAATGGACAGTGATAAAAAAAAATACATTAACGAGTAACGTAGGTAGGTTTCTTTTTGTCGTCTTATTATTTTTATTATATCCATAGAATTCTTAGTATCAGTCGGATTAATGGCGTTTTTGTGGACATGCGTCCACAAAAAATATATTCGGGGCTTATAAAAACAGTTGTATCTCTGAATTTAGTCTCTTCATCTTCTTTTCACTAATGGAACGATAACAAAGACATGGACTATTGCCAGATTTCTATCACTTTTTCCTTTTTCAAAATACATTTTTCTCACAATCATTTTCATATATTTAATTTCGAAGAGAATCATTACTTTTTTTATGTTTTATCTATTATTAACATAAGTGATTGATTTTAAATGTGTGTTTATGTAATAAATTTAAAGGGAGAGAAACTGGAACTACCAGATAATAATTTTATTTGCTAAAATACTTTGTATTCTCCAAAGTTAACGGTAATTTTATTGTGTCATTGGGATATAAAACCAAATAAAATCATATTACTTGCATACAATACATTTTAACTAAAGCATTTCTATGCGGTACGTAACCATTTGTACATTTCCCTCCAACTTTTTTACATTAAAGTCTAAAATCTCGGTCAATACAGATATTGGAATTAGATAAGAACCTATGTTAAACTTTGTTCAATTTTTCACTATCCTCCTACAGTATCGGTTTCGCACACTCAGCGCACCAGAAAGGTAACTTCTCTCGTCCTCGGGCGTTCACCAACTAACTTTTGCATTAGAGATGAACTCACAAACTTGGTCCTCGACTCCTCACGCAATGAGCGGAACAAATCTTGCGAAAGAAGTGAGACACCTCGCCAGTGCCAAGTGTTATGACGGGATTTTCGCTCGAATACAGTCTTGCGGTAACAGTTCTTAGTTCTAAGTGTTGCCAAGTTTTCGGATATCTTATTTGATAAAGACAAAATAAGTTTATTTTTTGGATACATAGCACACCGTCAGCACACACAGGTTCAAATACAAATACGATTAGGTAAGTACCTGATCGTGTCTTTCAAATAAGGTGCCATCTCAGTGTATGCTTGAAGTATAAAACAACCAGCATTAGTCTTTTTTTAGTGATAAAGTGTAGTGTAGTATGTGTTTCATAATAATTATTTTTATCAAAGTTAATGTAAACACAAAAATATTACCTACTTACATTGCAACAAAATTATCCATCACCAATCCAAATTTTCACGTTGAACGTTACAGAATTCTAATAAGTATACTTTTTAAAATTTGTACAAAACGCGTAGCAAAAGCCTTCGTAATGTGACAGACAGACCTTTTACCAAAGTTATTTATAATTAATTAAAACAATTGAACGGTAATATTGTTCAACGAACCATGTATCAGGTTGGATTCCCAGAAATCATTAAATGACGTGCTTGTTGCGATAAAAGCAATTGTATTATCCAATTATTCCGTCAGACCATTATATATTACTGTTTCATTATTTGTTAAAGGTCTGAGTTCTTTTTACATAAGAATATGTGTGTCAAATATCAAAAAAGTATCTTCAAACATAACTTCGTTTATTTGTTTCTTTCCATAAAAAGCGTAGTAGCATACGTTCCTAAGTAATCTGTCATTTTGTTAATGCAGACACAAATCTACTCTGCCGGGGATAAAAGGCTAAAATAAGGACATCATAAGATCAGGAAATATAAAATTAATTTTTGATTTATCTTACGAGAGGAGACGAGGAGCCTCGGGCGCTCGCAATCTTCAGAATGTTTTGGTTGAAATTTCACAATAAGACACTGTCGGGATTTCAATTCATAATGTTACTATGCAGTACTAGGACGATATATTTTTTCTGCTTTTTAGAAAAATAATCTAGTTTTTTTTTTACCAGACAGACGTATGCTTTCTTCGATAATACAACATAATCCATACTAATATTATAAATGCGAAAGTCTGTCTGTCTGTCTATCTGTCTGTCTGTCACCTCTTCACGGCTAAACTGCTGGACCGATTGTTATGAAATTTGGTAGGGATGTAGTTAACGACCTGAGGTCAAACATAGGCTACTTTTGGGCGCGATATAACCGAGTCCCACGCGGGGCAAAGCCGCGGGGAACAGCTAGTTTAAATATAAAATTAATAGATAAATATATAGTATCTTAAGATCATTTAAAGGGACAGATAGATCAGTTAGTATTTATTTGACTGTACTGAATTAAAAGTAACTTCTGTGGGATTTATTTTAAGTAATACTATTTTTATAAATTTATAATCTTACTAGCGACCCGCCCCGGCTTCGCATGAGCATCAAAACCTTCCTCTTGAATCACACTATCTATCTATTAAAAAAACCGCATCAAAACCCGTTGCGTAGTTTTAAAGATTTAAGCATACATAGGGATATAGGGACAGAGAAAGCGACAGAGTGATAGAAATTCCAGTAAAAAAACTGATGTGGTGGCAATTTTAATAATTCTTTATTATATTTTGTTGTACCGCTATATTATTATTATAAACAATATTCCCAAAGATAAGATAAATGTAGAGAAAATTCCAACAGTGCATAGAATTCACATAGCATTCATCCTAGTTTATTTCAATCTAATAACATAACTCAAATCCGATTTCATACGATCTCCGAAGCAATCTCAATTTGCCTCAACATCAACTAGGAGCGATATTTCAAGCGTTCATTTCGCATGTCTTCGTATTATTGGTTCCACTGAAGTTATTCCGAACAAATTGCGTAGAGGACGCATTGCAATCTTTCAATGTAAATTTACACGGTCCCAATATCGAGCATGCGTCTTGGGATCTCAGGGTAGGAAAACAAAATATTGTGCTACAATTTTTCCTGGTTTATATCGAAAATTTTGTTTAGTATGTGGTAAGGTTACTGAATAGTTGGTGTAGGTTAAAAGAAGTAGTAAAAGTTGCATT
The DNA here is from genome assembly GCA_947044815.1 of Apomyelois bistriatella. NCBI lineage: Eukaryota > Metazoa > Arthropoda > Insecta > Lepidoptera > Pyralidae > Apomyelois > Apomyelois bistriatella. Next base: position 7,316,508 of record OX345705.1, read on the forward strand.
TCGACTTTATTTCGCCGTGTTTTATGAAATTCCCAGACTTTCCTTTTGCACATACTTTACAAGATTCTAGCATTGAAAATAGGAATATCAAATGCAGCAACAGTAAGATTTTTTAAATCTGACGGCGGTGAGGAAAACTGATTAATCAATACGTAATCGAAATATACAATCATTTTTATTTTTTACATATTTTAGGTAAATTTTAAACATTTATTTATTTAGCTTCTCACTACACTTAAAGTTTCTCAAAACGTGTTCTCTACATAATTGGTTAAAAATATATTATAACTAGGGAAATCGCACGCGGTTTGCGCAATTTTTTTTTAATCTATTTTTATAAATGAGAAAATAACCGAGATATAGCATGTTCTGTGCTCTCTTTGAATATGAAAGATGATTAAAAATAGTTAAGTACAAATAATAGATGCAGTCCGATGCAAAAGCACAAAAAACAAGCAACATTTTGTTGGAAAACATGCTAAATAAAATGCGTCAATTCACCAACAAGCCTGCCAAATATTTTCAACGGGAGAGCACTTCTATTTATTTCAGTTTGAAAGGAAAAGAGTTTCTCGAAAGCAAATTAACCTACATCAGCCATATTGAAGTTAGCAGCGCAAACATTTCGAAATTTATGCCATCTTTCTTTGCCAAATGACAATATTTTGTAAGTTATTGGCTCGGAAAGTGCCTGGTTTTATACAATTTATCTAACTTCATAAATAAATTGGACAGATGGGAAAAGCTGAAAGTTTTCAAAAGTTTAGAAATAAAATTTTAACCAATTTCAGGTTTTTTTTTCAATAAATATTTTTTTAATATTAAGTAGTAATTTGACTTATACCTTCACAAATATTTTTATTGTATCTAGCCTAGTTAGGAGCTATTATTAATTTGGGTAAGAAATAAGAAATGTGAGTTAGCTAAATGATAACAAGAGTAACATAAAATAGTTTTATACAAAGTGCTGGTTATAAATAAACATAAAATTATTCATAGTTATTTATTTTTAAATACTTTATTGTACAAATATATATATATATATATATATAATACAATTGTGTTTTATTTTCGTTGTTTGTTGCAGGTAATTACGACTAAATATTGAAGGGAAAGCAGAAAGCTACACTTTCTCGATTCAGAATGTTTGTAAGTAAATAATTTTATAGGCTTAAATTCAAAAACAGAAAAAAATGTTAGTTGATTTTTTTTGATTAGTACAATTTTTATTACAATTCAAAGCAAGAATGTAATTTAAACTAGCTTTTGTTAGCCTTCTTTCCGCTATACCGTTTTGCGGCAACAAAAGTAAATGTTACTTATGTAGAACTACTTATGCTTAGAAATTTTAGTTATTCGTTCATAGAAAAGTCAAAAGCAAACATAATTGAAAGTTTGCAGAGAAAATCCTGTTTTATTTCGTTATCGGTACATGAAAGAAAACCATATATTTATTCACATACAACAAGATTTTGTCAACATAGCACGCACGACCCTTTTCTATCAAAAAAGTGTAATAGAATATCGTGATTTGAATCTAAATATAATTCTTCTGCTTCAGAGCCGCAGGGAGTACTAATCTATAATAATTTCGCGTCAGCAATAGTGCCCTCAATCGGTTTTATCGCGACAATAAAATATCGTTACCGCTAATGCGGTGCCTGCGGTGCCAACTATATCGATGTGCTATGCTGTAAACCCATAGGTGCGTAGAGGAAGAATGCATGGAATGGATGAAAGTCATATGAAAATTTTGTACGTTTAGATAAAATTTTAACAGGTTCCTAAATTGTTCATATATATTGAGCGATAGTTCAGCTTCTTAACATACTGTGACAATAACTGCACAAATTACCTAAATTTATTTACAAACTTATTTTAGTTTTTATTAAGATATCTACTATGACACGGCCTAGTGAAATATTCTCACATGAGAAAAATGTGATCAGAACAGAACAATGTTCTGCACAAGAACCTCTCTGCGAAGTTGACGAATAATTTAGCCAACGCTGATTCAGATAATTGTCCTTGTATTTTCTGGTTTATTATTACTAAAAAAATAACGATTACGTAGTATAATTGTTGTAACGAATACATTGCAATTTAAAAAAAAATACCTCTCACGCCTAAAAACCAACATCCGGCCCCTTAGCAAATGCCAATTCTTTCCATTTTAACTCATTGTAGGCACATGTCCCCTCTAAACTTGCTTGATGGACTCGCAAATACCCGCAATATAAAGTGAAGTAAGGCGGGCTACAAACAAAATGCATTAGCGACTGTACGCAAGCAGAGTCGCAAAGAACGACTAGACTCAACACAGGAATATTTTACACGCCCATTAGGGCAACACATTATTACGTACTTCTCACAATTTTTATAAAAATGTTAGCGTAAAAGCATTGGAGTTGCTTAAAGAATTACATTTAAGGAAATGTTCTTACGTATACATTACATGATATGTTTTCTTTTTCAAATATTTGATGGAATTTATCATCATCTTTATAAAGTAACCATGGTCCATAACTGGAGATCGCTTGCACATTAAAATACTTAAAGTAGTCTTTAGACAAAACAGTCAAAAATAAGTGCCAACACCAACGGCTTCTCGATACGTTTTAGGTACCATGTAAGTATGTATGACCATGATAAATGAAATTATGAAGCTATTGAACCCAGTCCAAGTCGCATTCATAATAATCGACTGCATGCACCCACCCTAAAGCTTAGCAATAAACGTAATGGTATCCCCGCATTCCTTATCGGTCAAGATTATGTCTGTCCCGACCCTAATGTGGCTGATATATTACTTTATTTGTCAAATATCAATAACCGCCGACCACTTTACGAAAGTCGATACTGAATACGGAATTATGGATCTGGAGCCACTTACGTTGGTATTGAATTATTCTGGGTGTTTTGGGGTAGAAGACATCGTATTTTGCCGTTATATGTACAACAGCGGCCTCCCTACGTAAGCATGTTGCATTTTTTTAGGGTTACGTATTTGTTATTAGTTTTTAAATTCACCTCAAAGAATTCTCATGAAATATAAAAAAACAAAGACCATAAAGGATATGAGGACTATTTTATAACAATATACGATTGGCCAAAAGCTTAGCGCTTATACCTTCAAGGATAAGCAAAAAAAACTTGCTCTCGTTTTTCACGCAATGACTTCATTTCCTCCACATATTTTGTGCTTGTCTAACAACCAGTACCGATTTTTTGAAATGCTTAACAGCTGGTGAAAAACGAGCACCTATTCTTAGAAGAGTGTATCTTACTATTTTCATCGAAAATAATAGGGTTGGTCTAAAATACTCAGCATTTAATTCTAAAACAAAGACGATAAATACACACAAGCTACGTCACTTATAAATACTAGTAATAATAATAATAATGGTTACTACGTGGCTGTGTCGTGAATTAAGTTATTAATTCGTCAATTCCTTTGATCGCCTATCGGACAACGCGTTCTAATGAATCAAAAATGAAATAAATTGACGCATTCCCTAGGGGATTGGTCGGATTGGTATTTCAATAACTAGGGTTGCCTGTTGATCGATATCGAATTATATTATCAGTATTACCGCTGCATTAGTTGAGATGACTATATTGATATATTTTTTATAAACTCCAGCGTTTTTTTGTAATGTTTTTTTTTTATTATTATTATTAGGTTCCAAGGGTGGAGGTAACGGTCGCACATCATATTTTGCTACTTATTTATTAAAATATAATATACTTAATAAACTTTCCTAGTTTTAAAAATATAAGTAAAGAGAGTTGATAAGATAATAATTTTCTTAGTTGTTTTTCTTACATTCCGGTGTTTCTTCCCAACAATTTGACAACCCTACCCATGATGTTTGTCCCGCATTCAATTACCGTGATAACATCACGCAACACCGCAATTACGATGCTAATCCGTCAATCGAGTCAGAATAGGACCCCAACTCCTCTAGGCTATTACGTGAGACCATACAAACGAATCAATATTCATTCATAATTCCATTCAATTAACATTTTCTTTGAAATTTATTTATCAGTTACAACAAAGTTCATAGACATAGTTATATAAATTTCGACAACTTGATTAGACTAAACTTACTAACTGACGCTACGCCACAAAGCGCGACACGGCAGGACGCAGCAAAATAGTCCCTCCGTACATAATCCTACAAAATGCAATAAAAAATACACAAAGGTATTACCTTAGTGGTTTGGAGACTGAAATCATGAGGACTCGAAGATTTGCTTAGCCTTGTTAATAAAGGATCTGCAGCGACAGACTTGAACGCACTTTGGTGCGCTACGCTATGCAACACGACGCGATTTGCACAATGAGCCTGGCATTATTTCTACATTCTGATGCCGGAATGACTTTAAGTCAAAGCGTTTACCAAGCACCGACTCTACATATAGAGTTTATCCTCTCCAAGGATTTTTTTAATAGCCTTAATTGTCCCACTGCTGGACAAAGGCCTCCCCTCTTGTCTTCCACGCGTCTCGGTCTCCAAGGATACCCTACATTATATGCCACTAGGATCTTGGAAACCTATATTGGATCCATTGATAGTGAAGGCAAACCGCAGATTCTTACCTCAAAATTTGTCTGAGGCCTTTAAAAGAGAAGGTCACAATATTAAGAGAGTTTTTTTTGCATAAATTGCATCTAAGTACTAACTTATCGCGTCGCTTGGCGACCCAAGCCGGATCCTAGCCTCCGACACATTGTTGATGACAATTTTATAATCTGCTACCTTATAAAACGAGTTGAATAGTATAAAGCAGAGTAAAAAACACCTCGGTTAGGCTATTCGTATATATTTTTTAATAAACTAATTAACAATTTTTAACTTTATTAAACAATTCACATTAATTTAAATAGATATCTATCTTGTTAAAAAATAAATAAGTTAATGAATGAAGTTATTTGTCACTGATTTTATTGATTAGTATCCTGCGGTCAATGCCTTGAGTGTGGTTTTTAGCTTATGAATAGAGAAACGATCAGATGCCATATGGCTGCATTAAAACTTGCAGTGTCCGGATCGATTGACTTTTAAATAAATAGATGGGAAATTATTGCGATGTACTAATTATAATCCGTTAATTTTTGTAGCGAGTTCGGATGGAAACGTTATTAACATTCTTTTCCCAACAAAATATGTTCACGTCAAAAACACACATCGATCAATCAATAATAATTATAATCAGAACTCAATTTAGCACGCTTTATTACTATACTAGCTGTTGCCCGCGGCTCCGCCCGCGTGTTGTTCGCTTTTCGCTTAACCTGTGGAAACTACAACTATCCAGACCTATAGTTAAATCTATAAGTAGTATCCTATTCCCGTGCCAATTTTATAAAGCCATTACATTGCTACGATATCAAACTGAAAATATTAACATTCATACTATCACATATTTGTCTCTAAAAGAGTAGACGCAGCCTATTACAGGGTCATTAGAACCTAACTCAATAAATAGTGTTATGTTAGTTAAATTAGACCTTACGACACGACCGTATGTTCCGTCGAACAACAACTGAACTGACTTGCTGGTTTGATTATTTTTTAAACCAAAGCCAAACCAACCAACTAATCAATTCAAATAGCTTACAATACAATACAACAAACGACCGATAAACAAACCAACCAATAGAACTAAATAAACAACCAAAATTTTTTTGAAATAATTAGAATTAATTGCTGGAAAAATTTAAATCTGCTATAATATTATATGAGAAAAAATAATTAAATTAACTTCAGCGCCATCTATTGATATTTTATGTAACTAAATTATACGCCCACACACATTCAATGTGTTAATTTTTTAAAATTTAATAGAGACTGCAGTGTGTTTTTGTCTTCATTGATATCGATAAAACAAAGTAGAAATTGTAGCTTTATCTATATTAAATACGTTTATGTAAACCGGATTCAACTCTGTAAAAGTTTTGAAACAGTGCTAGAAGTAAACTTCAATTGACCATAACTTCTTTTTCCCTTAACCGATTTTGACGAAACAAAGTTTTGACAAAACTGTTGAACGTATATGTAATCCACCTGTGAAAACCGCGTTCGAATCTGTTGAGTAGTTTTGAAGTTATAACGTACCAGACATACAGAAAGACAGACAGACAAAAATTCCAAAAATTGTTTTTTTTTGGTTTCTGTTACACGTCTTTCTTTAATCGCCCCGTATCAGTTTTTTAGAAAAATATTTAATGTACAGACATTCAATTTTTACTGTCCTATTATATGTAAAGATAGATAGATAAGTACAAAATCCATATCCATACTAATACTATAAATGCGAAAGTCTGTCTGTCTGTAACCTCTTCACGGCTAAACTGCTGGACCGATTGTGATGAAATTTGGTAGGGATGTAGTTAACGACCTGAGGTCAAACATAAACTTTTGGGCGCGATATAACCGATTCCCACGCGGGGCGGAGCCGCGGGGAACAGCTAGTACTTATATATTAACGGACTTAACGCTAAGAGCGTTCTCTACCAGTCAACCATTTGATTAATCTTCTTTTTCAATGTCGTCAATGACAAACTATTAGATATGATTTGTAAGGGGTTGCGATATCGTTTATCCTGAAATAAATTTGCAAATGAATTTATTTGTTTCTTTTCAAAATTATAAAAAAAAAGTAAGAAAATAATTCTAGAAAACAAATAAAACACGAAATCATAAAATTATTGTTTGTGACAGGATTCGATCCAGGTACTTTCTTGAAACATTTCATTACTAAAGTATTAAAAAATTCTTAAAAATTAATACAAAACGAAAAAAAAAAGTAAATAAAAAAAAGTAAGTAAAAAAAAGCAAGTAAAAGAAAGTAAGTAAAAAAAAAGTCATGTATAGCAGGATTCGAACCATCGACTTAAAAATATGATCTACGACCTCTACCGATAGGCCAACATACGTTGCTAGAGATCGGCGAAATTTCAAATGGAATTTGTCTATAGGTACGCAAATTCGCGCCATCTATTGAGATTTTATGTTACTAAATTTACAATCAAATTCAATGTGTTATTTTATTAAAATTAATAGGTGCAGTGCGTGTTTTCGTCTTTATTGATATGGATAATAAAAAGTAGAAATCCTAGCCTTATCTAAATTAAATTAAACGTAAGTAAACGCATTAAAAGTTTTGAAGCAGTGTTTGAAGTAAATTTTCAATCGACCATAACTTCTTTTTCCCTTAACCGATTTTGACGAAACAAAGTTTTGACAACGCTCCTAATCATATGTAATCCAACTGTGAAAACCGCGTTTAAATTCGTTGAGTATTTTCGAAGTTATAACGTACCAGACAGACATACATACATACATACATACATACAGACAGACAAAAATTCCAAAAACTGTTTTTTTGGTTTCTGTTACTCCTTTTTAATCGCACTCAATCAGTTTTTTTGAAAAATATTAAATGTACAGACACTCGCATTTTAGTGTCTTATTATATGTATTGATATTGTGTTGCCTGCGGTTTCGCTAGGATAGTTTATTATTTTGCCCACTTTTCTAAAATGAAATTCATCTTAGATTTATTTTTATTCTGAATCGGAACCGATTGAGTACGATCCCCCCTTATGTCAAGTGCAAATGTGATCTAAAAAATAATAGGCAGAAAAATAAAAAATAATAAAAAATGACACATTAGTAAGAACTGTATTAGTATCGTATCGTCTTAATTATCACCTCATGTGAAGTCAGCAAAGCATGTCAGTTAAAATTGTAATTTTTCTACGCACTTCCTTTACTGTACTGTATTGAGCCTTTGTAGATCTGAAATAATGCTTCTTTTCTATGGAATTTTTTTTTTCCATTTAAGAGTTTAGTGGTACCGAAGTTTATTTTCCACTAGCGACCTGCTCCGGCTACGCAAGACCATAAAAACTTTCCTCTTAAATCACTCTATCTATTAAAAATCCGTTGCGTAGTTTTTAAGATTTAAGCATACAAAGGGACATAGGGACAGAGAAAGCGACTTTGTGTTATATTATGTAGTGATTAGTATATATCAAAATTATAAAATTGGCTGTGTATCTCTATTCTTTTTAGTATAGGTGTGTATGTTAGTAGTATACAAGCTACACAGTTGTGCCGTAACTGTATTTGGTCGACCACAGGTGTTAGCCGATATTGAGTTTGGGAAATTAGTGTCACACACGATATTATGCAAATTTTGACCAGCTTATATGCATTTGAAAATGTTCAAGTCTATTGAATTAGCGTGATACGGGTCGCGTATATATTTACTTTGTTTCGTTGATCGCCAAACATTTGATTGCTGAAGTGCCATATTTTATGTTTTAATGTACATGTATACTATTGTTTTACTACTGTTTGTTCGATTATTTATCAAATATTATTAGACCTGTTCATCTTTTAATTCTCATAGACATGTACTAATGTTCTATATTTTTCTTGTATATTTTTCTGTGTAAGTACATGAATTTGAAAATAAATAAACATGATCTGTAACTAAAGCGCAGCATGAGACTTCGCCTACCAAGTCTAACAATAACGTCACAGAAAATAACTTAATGTGAGGCCTATAAGGGCAGAAATATCCTGCTTTGCACATTTTCTCACTAAAAAATAATTATTATTTGTATCTTATTAATCGAAAATCGAAACGTTTGATCTGCGGTAAAAATCTAAATAAAAACCGCAGTGTTGCATCTCGGAAATAATTCAATCCCACTGGTGGTGTCATTGCGAACTAACAAACTAGAAATTTTCAAGTCGATATTTCCGCCCCGATTCCCGGTCGGGCAAAACGAGCAGGGAAAATTTTCCGACTTGTTACTCTGTAGGTTTTCTTATTGTGGAAAGTTGCTAGTCCATTCTTGAGTTCGCGGTGACACATTCTTTTTTTTTCTTTTGCAGTCTCGTTAGTGGCGGGTTTTTACGATTAGTGACGTTTTGTTTGTGGCCAGTGTTATTTATTATGTAAGTATAAATAAAATTAATAACAGTACATATTTGTTTTGTATATGATGAAGATACGAGTATGTATCATATTGATATCAATCTACTGTCCTTGGGTCCAACACAATTGTTACACCAAGTTTTCGCAAAATAAATATTTATTATTTCTGTCTAGTGTTTATACATTTTGTATTAACCTCGTATTAACTAAATAGATTAAATATTGTTTTAGTTTTGTTACTGAATATTTTGTGCTATTTAATTTTAATTTTAATTGTACGAGCCTGACCATTATATTTTGACGATTGTGACGGGAACACTTATTTAACTACCTAAAACTCTCGTGTAATATGTAAATAAGTTTTTTACTCCAACAACTTTGCATTATAATCGATTAAAAAGCTTAACAATTAAGAAGACATTAATAAAAAGTAAAAATAATTACATGATATTAGTTAAACACGCACAAAATTGTCCTTTTCTAAAAGATGGTATGATAAGGGTCAAATCATAAAGGTTTTCGTTTTGATACGTGCACGCGTCGCTTTCATTCCAAAAATCGTCTCATTATTTCAGGGCAATTAATCCTGGGTTTACGTTTCTCTTTTTAATTGTACCTACACTGTCTGACCCGCATCGTCCCGCTGTTTTTCAGAATTTGCCGTCTCGTTAACCTTTGCTAAGTTGCGGATGGTCCAAGTTATAAGCTGATTAATGTTCCCTCTCATCACAGAGATTCATCCTGATTGCATCATTACACCTGTAACTTTTTATCTTCTCATACATCAATTGTTGTTTTTTAGTCTCTCTAAAACTCTCAAGAATAGCTAGACCGATTTGGTAAATTTTCGTCTTTGGAAGGAACGAGGGAAGGTTTAAACGTTGAGAAAAGTGCATTCAGGCGTTACGGAGTTCGCCGGTCAGCTACTTTATCTGTAATGTATTTAACATTTACTTGTAGATATTGTTTCGATGCCCGAGGTCCGTTATAAAATTAACATCATTTTTATAAACGGCAGCCATACTGCCGGGAATGCGGCTGCTAGTGGAATATACATACATATAATCACGTTTTTATCCCATACGGGGTAGACAGAGCCTAGGGCCATAAGACCTTAGGCCACGTTTAGCATGATGGTAGTTGAAACAGGAAATCAATAGTGATGGGTTGCTAGCCGCATCGCCTATGTCATGATTTCCCCATTCGGCGATTCCCTCAGACGACTTTTACGGCTTGCGCGGGAAGAGAAGCAGCTGGTACATTCTATGTTTTTCTTTTTCTCCCAGATCAGCGTGGAAGAACTAACAATTTGCAATATTTAAACTTCTGTCCTTTGACATTCCCTGAACGAGAGTGAGTAGTCTATTGTTAAGTCGGAATGCACCCGGATTATTATCTTATTAATTTACAATTCGGCTACTACAAGTAAATATGTCCAGGACAATATTTTGTTATTGTAACTTGTTTACGCCGCACAGATTTTCTCCCAATAGTTGACTGGACTTAAGAGTCTACCAGTCAACTAGCATAGCATAAAATCGTCATTTATATAAGTATTATAAACTTATGAAATAATATTTTTGTCTAGTTTAATAGGAGCTCTGACCGGACATTTTGAAAACCGCAGTCACCTCTTTAAACTGAAACTTGTCGAAAGCCCCGAATGTAGGGCATGTGCAAAAGCAGAGGAGTCCATGAGCCACATTTTGTGTTGCTGTGACTCACTGGCCAGCAAGCGAATGGACCTCTTTGGAGCAGCGTACCCTGACCTGGAGGACTATAGGCACTTCGCACCAGGTGATGTTCTGAAGCTCATGCAGTCCTTCTTCAGAAATCCCTGTGTGGGTGAGTAAGGGATGGGGTAAGTACAAAAGGACCCAAAGGTTCGACGTGCTTCCTTTAATTTAGGACCCATATTTAAGATAAGATAAGATATGAAATAATAAATATTAAATAAATATTTGAGACAAAACTCAGTCACTCAGTAAAATACATAATTTTTTAACCTGACTTATCACGCCGCATTATTTATCGCGCCGCGTATCCGCGAGTACAAACCCCTTTCGTTACATAATTTCGTGATTAATTAAATCCAGTTATCGTTTACACTCCTTAAGATGGACAGAATAATTTGTTCAGGATGCCTTTATCTACCTTTATTAATAAAAATTAATCGCTAACTGTGTTTCTAAGCACAGAACTTTAAAACGCCTGAAGATATTTTTTATCATTATCATTACATAGTATAAAACAAAGTCGCTTTCTCTGTCCCTATGTCTGTATGTTTAAATCTTTAAAACTACGCAACGGATTTTGATGCGGTTTTTTTATAATAGACTAGCTGTTCCCCACGGCTCCGCTCCGCGTGGGACTCGGTTATATCGCGCCCAAAAGTAGCCTATGTTTGACCTCAGGTCGTTAACTACATCCCTACCAAATTTCATCACAATCGGTCCAGCAGTTTAGCCGTGAAGAGGTGACAGACAGACAGACAGACTTTCGCATTTATAATATTAGTATGGATATGGATAGAGTGATTTAAGAGGAAGGTTTTATGCCCACGCGAAGCCGGGGCGGGTCGCTAGTAATTATAATAAGTATCTCGGGAAAGTTCGTATGAAGCAAAAATGAGAGAAATGAACAGAAAATACTTATCCCGTAATTTCTAGGGGAGCGAAACCCCGAAAAAGACTAGTATTTTCTATATATTTGTAAATTTTCTTTCCATTTCATTCATACGTTGTTAAAAACGGACTAAAATGACTTCCGCAAACACTGTGCTCGAAATATTTTTTAAAATGAACCTGATTAAATACAGAATTTGTTTGACAAGTTTATCGTTTAAAAGACAATGAAGGCCACAAATTATATAATAGTTAGTTGACAGGAGTAACTTTCCGGGCGTATATTGAATCGCGTTCGATGGTCGATGCAGTCCGCTCGCGCAAGTGGCAAACTTCGCAAATGTTACTTTGTGACGCTTCCCACTTGCCAACAAATGTTGCTTACGCGGTGTGAATAGGATATTGCTTGATCGAACTTCCTTAATTGTGTATTGGAAGCCAGGATATATGTTTTACGTAAGGATATAAAAATACTAGCTGTTGCCCGCGGCTCCGCCCGCGTGTAGGTCGCTTTTCGCGTAACCTGTGGAAACTACAACTAACCAGACCTATAGTTAAATCTATAGTATCCTATTCCCGTGCCAATTTTATAAAGCCATTACATTGCTACGATATCAAACTGAAAATATTAACATCTATTAACATTAATACTATCACATCTTTGTCTCTAAAAGAGTAGACGCAGCCTATTACAGGGTCATTTGGACCTAAAAGCCACTCCTAAAGTTATAGTGGGCGTGAAAAGTGGAGAAAATCTCAATAAAAAGTGATAAGTTAGTTAAATTAAACCTTAAGACACGACAGTATGTTCCGTCAAACAACAACTGAACTGACTTGCCGATTTGATTATTTTTTAAACCAAAGCCAAACCAAACCAACCAATCAATTCAAACAGCTTACAATACAACACGACCGATAAACAAACCAACCAATAGAACGAAATCAATAACCAATTTTTTTTTAAATAATTCAATTTAATTGCCGTAAGGAAAATTTTCAATCTGCTATACCATATGCGAAAAAATAATTAAAGTCAGCGCCATCTATTGATATTTTATGTAACTAAAATATACGCCCACACACATTCAATGTGTTATTTTATTAAAATTTAATAGAGACTGCAGTGTGTTTTTCTCTTTATTGATATCGATAAAACAAAGTAGAAATTCTAGCTTTATCTAAATTAAATACGTTTATGTAAACCGCATTCAACTCTGTTTAAAAGTTATGAAGCAGTGCTAGAAGTAAACTTCAACTGACCATTACTTCTTTTTCTCTTAACCGATTTTGACGAAACAAAGTTTTGACAACGCTCCTAATTATATGTAATCCACCTGTGAAAACCGCGTTCAAATCTGTTGAGTAGTTTTGAAGTTATAACGTACCAGAGAGACAAAAATTCCATTTTTTTGGTTTCTGTTACTCTTCTTTAATCGCACCGTATCAGTTTTTTTAGAAAAATATTTAATGTATAGACACTCGATTTTTACTGTCCTATTATTTGTATGGTGGCGCCATCTATTGACACATTACTTAACTCATAGTATTAACAAATAAATAAAACCTTTGCACTCTATCTTCTATTATGTATTGTATCCTATTACAATATGTTGTGTACATACAATACAATTCAATACAATACAAAATATTATACCAAGACATTTTAAATTTTAATTCCATGTATCTCACTTCAAAAATGACAAAGTTTCATACAAACTGGCAACCCCTATTTCACCCCTATAGGGGTGTAATTTTCAAAATCAGAATGATGCATTATTAATTTTTACCAATTACAAATTCAAATTAAAAATTTCATGTGTCTCAATTCAATTATGACAAAGTTTCATACAAAATGGCAACCCCTATTTCACCCCTTTAGGGATGTAATTTTCAAAATCCGATTGGTCCATTATTATTTTTTACCAACTTCAAATGTAAAATAATAATTTCATGCATCTCACTTCAAAAATGACGAAGTTTCATACAAACTGGCAACCCCTTTTTCACCCCTTTAGGGGTAAAATTCCCAAAAGTCCTTTCTTAGCGGACGTCTCTTAGTCACAATCTACCTTCCTGCCAAATTTCATCTTCATCGGCTCAGCAGTTTTGGAGATTTCGTGATGAGTGAGTGAGTGTTTTTCGCTTTTATATATATAGATCACGGACCTCTTAAACACACAAATTCTGAAACTAAAAGATTTCCGAGGAACAATTCTTTTTTTTTAGTTATCAAGAATTTTAATCTATTGAGGCTATGTTGAAGTCAAATCGAGCTGTTTTTGTATTGCTTAGAAGATCACAATAAATCGTGTATATGTAATCGTGTTAACACGAGGATTCCCCAATAAATAACAAAAGGCTATCAGTATATTAGTACATAATTATTTCTGCACCTTTGTACATAGGTAAAATTATAATTCTCTATCGCTTTTGATCCCAATATGAAGAAATTTTGCGAATAAAAGGGTCGCCATAAAACCATATATCTAAATAAAACCCAGGCTAGGCCAATAAAATAATGTACCCACATAAAATAGCCTAACAAAATGTTCATAGACTCATAAACTGCCTTCTTACGTCACCCTTTTAATCGTATAAAATTTATGTTCCAGTGTTGAACGCAAACACATTATTATTTTAAGGGTGATCTATTTATTAGGCCTCGGAAGAGCCCTTCGCTATAAATAATCTATTAATAAATTAAGATCCATCCTTTGGGATAGTCCGCAGGCTATGGACGTACCAAGATTGTTCGAAGGCAAAACTATTCATCAATCCAAGTTTTAGGGTTTTGATACATTGTTCATTATGTATTAGAATTCATTATGTAAATAACAGTGCTTCCTAGTTACAAACAAACATAATACAGTAGTTTTAAGTTAAATACTTTTTAAGTAAATGCAGCTCGGATATAAAATTCTGAAGTTTTAGCAAGATTGTATAATTTTACAAACAGAAAAAGTTTTCTTATTCTCTGTTCGCTCTTCACATTACAACGGTTTGCTTATATTTTCCACGTAACATGAACTACATAATATTTTTACCTTTACCTAGTCAGATAGAAAATGATAAAGTTTAAAATTAATAAGTTTTTAGAAGTAATTGCATGGAAGAAAGCTTTCGATCTAATCGATAAGAAGAAAATTGTTATTGTTCTATCATGTAATATTAAGAACAACCACTTAAGAAATCAAACAACGCAGGAACAAGTACTATGGAAACAGGGCTTCGTATGGAAACAGTTTCGAAAATGTTCCTGCCGAAAGGGCATCACTTTTGAACCAGTTATAATTTGTAAAAAAATATACTTTTGCTACATCTAAAATTATAGATGTCCTTATATAATAAAATTTATGTCTGTGTGATTTTGACTAATTTACTACGTTACAAAAAATTCAATTACCAAACGTTAAATCATTCATGTGGCAGATCTAATAGATTTTTAATCAATTGTCGGCGGCCATTTTGGAAGTCGGCTCGGCCGGTTGGTCGGTTTGAATTTGGAATGAGCTCACAAAATAAGAAAAGTACAGAACACTTAAAACATACGGTCTTGCAGCGCAGTCTCTATATGGTAATAAGATCATTTGGAAGAACGATATTGAATATCTCAGGTGAAAGTAAAGTATATAGACAAAGTTATAAATAAACAATTTGCATTGAAAACAGATAAAGGTAACCCGAGCTTAGATTGCTCTATTATCTTTTCAAAACTTCTGTGCGTGCATATCATACATACGACGTTTAGATATGTCTACCTATTGGAGTCTGTAGTAAGTGACCCATAACGTTTCATACAAAAATATCGCGGTTTGAAAACGTTTGTCTACACTACCTATGGGAAATGTCTATGCGCGTCACTACTTCTGTGCTCTGGTCGTTTGTACCATAGGCACTGCCATCAATCATTGCCGCTGGCCGAGGGCTGACGCGCACAAATTATGATTGAGATTTATGCACGCGTTTGATGCACCAGTTTAATGGCAATTGTAGTTTGGACACTTTTTAATAGATGTTACATTGACAGTCATAAAACTTAAGAAATTAAGCCAAAATCAGATCAGAATTTTTAGTAGTCACTTAAATAATAAATTGAAAGAAATAAAATTTTGAGTGCTTCATAGTGAACTGCTAATATTATATGTATGTTCCAGATTTTTTGGGATTGGCTCTCCCGTAAAAACTTTGCAAAGTATTTTTAGGTTTGGATTGGCACATAAAAAGACATTTCAAATAAAAATCCTTTTGCCATTCTTAATCCACTACGCCATACCATTATTTTCACTTATCCTAAAGTTTCTCGACACACATATTAAAGCGCTACTACCAAACTATTGCGATATCAATCTTCCTTGTCTTTAGTACATGTGTAGCGTATACTATCCTATACATACATATCATCACGCCTGTCTTCGGTAGGGGTAGGCAAAGACTAAAGATGTCCATACTATCCTTATCCATATTCATCCTAAATTCATATGCATAAGTACAAGAACTTTTGGGATAAGAAATATGCACAACTCAAACTTCTAGTAAAAAATAAATAGTTTATAGAAAAAATAAACGTGGAAAGTTCAGATATCTTAAAATAGAGGTGGTTTTTCTACTGGCTCGTTTGACGGTACAAATCGTTTACGCATTCTCTCAATGTTACAAGGTTACAACCCAACCACAAAACCTGCATTATCCTGAAGTGCCGTACAGGTATCGAATAAAATAGCTGTGAAGTGAACGATGCATTGTCGGGTTATCTCAAACGACGTTCCACCCCAAACGATAGATATCTGGTATAAGTTGAACCCCCGCCCGCCCCCGCGGAGGCTTTGTATTGGAAACTCAGATAAAGCAAGCACCGACAGGAGACCAGGTGAGTTATCGCGGGTCTTTGTTGAATGGTCGTCCTATCTGAACTTATCGGCAGCAGAATATTTTGATGATATAGTTTACGTATACCTTTATCTTGGTGAACTAATAATATTATATCAGCCCTTTTTCTGCTTACTAAGTAAGCATAAAGCATTATCTCATTATATCATAAGCATTTCTTTTTTGAAATCGAAAATGACAAGCTGGTCAGTTCGTACTTTTTTGGTCCAAAATTGGCATTAAACATAACACAAATCAAAATAAATAAGTTTGTTTGTTTGTAATATCTTTATTGCTTTAAAATACAAAGTAAAAGGAACATTATTAAAATAAGAAGACAATGGCGGACTTATCCCAGGATGGGATCTAATATAAGTGTTTAAAATCATTTGTTTTTAATTGCATTCAGGAACTATCTTGTTTTTTTTGTTTGAAAGACAGCCGACCATCCGGTTTCAGATATATACTTAAAGTTAAATAGATAGATAGAGTTTTTTTACTGTACCATTAACATACAAATTACACTCTATTGTGATTGATTCGAATTAAACAGTGTGTGTACAATAATATTATTCAACTCGTTACAAAATTAAACAAATATAACATTATATTTCAAATATACATGGTCATATTGCTACAAATACCTTTTGTATTTGTATTGTATCCCTATCTCAATGAACTATAACCGTGCGCTAAGCGCGATTTTAGCCGGCATAGGTAACGATCCCGGTAGATCCCGAGGGAACCGGCGGCGCGGCGTATCGGCGAGATAGTATCTTTCAGCTACCTAATATGTACAGACAGCAGAAATAGTGCTACCGATAGTCTACCTTTATACCAAACTGGGAAATATAGACATGCTTTTGAGATTACTTCTTTAAATATTTCGTTTATTTACTATTTGCAAGTACCTATACTTTATTATTTTAATCTTCTTTTCGTGTCAATTAGCTTAAGACAGTCTAAATTTGGTAACTTCAGAAACTAGTTACTTCTTAACCTCTTTCTGAGGATGACAACTTTTACAGTCCTCACAGGGCAATAAAGGCATGACAGAAGCATGGTCACACTGACATTTTTCCCAAGACGGGTCTATGTAGCCACACCATGCTAGATTGTTCCGAAAAGGTCTAATTTATCCAAGTAGTTGAAATCTCATCCACATACAATCCACACCATTTGAGTTGAATAAAAAAATTAAAAACAACAAACTACTATCACCCATAACAAAACGCACGAACTTACCAACTAAAAAATAAGCATTGCCATTCAACGTGGCAATGCTGCTAGTCTTCCGGGAAAGTTACCTCGGGGTAACGATCTGCCAAACTTTCATCATTCGTAAATATGTTCATATATATTTTTATATTTATTTGTTTATATAAGTATTGCTTTTATACTGAAAATAATATCATTATACCAACTGTACCTTTTGATTTACCGTATAACACAATCACTATAACCCTCCACTTCATACGGAATTACGATATTGAATTTAGATAATTTGTGATATCTATTGAAAATGTACTGCCCTGCGCACTGTACCGAAATGCAGGAGCTATTGTGCCACCATTAAGCACCTACCCTCGAGCGATAGACACATGAATATTTATGGGAATAATTCGACAGATTCCCTTAACGATAGCATGTCGAAAAGCGAGTGGATCCGCGCTTCGATCCTAGCTATCAACACTATTGGATTAACTCTATTAAGCATATTATGGATTGGGCTGTGAAGTTCGAAAGAGTGTGATGATGTATTCGATGTAACAACGAAACAAATCAATAAGTGGCTGGCTAATTAATATCATGCATTTTCGTTTGTCTTTTTTTTAAGAGGCACGATTTTTGTTAGGTAAAATTAAAATAAATGTTTTATTTTTATGACCGGCGACACTTACGCATTTTTCTTCTTAGGACAGATCATCGTTAATTAATGTTACCAAACATTGTTCCAAAAAAAACTATTGAAGTTAAACAACACTTTTATTTTCAAAAAGATCATAATAGAGATTTATGTACATACACCGGGCAAAAGAGATGGGATCTCAGGTATTGGGAAAATTCAATATTAGTAGTGCCTTGACAAGAAGACGAAGAAGACTACGTACGTAAATCTAATGTATATATTTAACCGTAAACCTTGGTGAACACATGGCAGTTTAGTTGTAATCTACGTCAAAAGAAATGGGGTTATAAAACGCCATATAATTAAAAGATCGTCTCATAGAATTAGGAAATTCGTTTCCTCTCGTTTCTATGTTATCAAATGTTACAAAAAAGTGTACTGCCTCAAACAATCCAATACCAGATTCGCGGTATGTGTATTGTGTATGTCAGCCTAGGACGCGTATTTTTATTCAACAAAGCTGGCAATGGATACAACCGGACTACCCTTTGAAAATCGGCTACCATAACACGACACCGGAGTCAGTATTTAGAGCGGTGTCGACTCAAAGTGGATTACATGCAATACCAAAACCCATATAGTTTACCAGCCGGGTACAACAGAGAACTCGTAAAAAATGTCCATTCTAGTGTGTATATCCGCCTTTGTACCTAACCTAGTTTAAAAATTATGTATACATTTGTAAAATAAAGAGTTTTTCTATTTTTTATATCTTTGCAACAAGATTTACAAATATCGATACTAATACTTCACTATCACTATCACTACATAGTATAAAAGAAAGTAGCTTTCTCTGTCCCTATATTCCTATGTATGCTTAAAACTTGAAAACTAGGCAAAGGATTTTGATGCGGTTTTTTTAATAGTTTTTCGGGAGGAAGGTTTGTATGCCCATGCGAAGCCGGGGCGGGTCGCTAGTATATAATAAAGCTGAGTTTGTTTGTTTGAACGCTAATAATTTTAGAACTAATGGTTAGACAACCAGTAGTTCTAATTCTTGGGGAAGGTTAACATACACATCTCGGGGAACGGCTAGTCAATTGAAACATGATGTAATAATGCTGTTGCGTCATTTATAATAAGGTACAATTTAAAATTGAAATAATCCTGGGTTATTTTCTGAAATTATAACGCTTATATCTAAATAGTGTAAATAGTAGTAGTTGTCATAAAGTTATTCATTATTTAGGTAGCCACATATTTTGTAATAAAATTTAACAAATACATATACCGATGCACATACCTGCCAAAGTCTTACACGATATTTATTAATAAAATAATCTTGAGATCCAGTCAATATCTATATATATAAAAATCAATTGCTGTTCGTTAGTCTCGCTAATACTTGAGAATGGCTGGACCGGTTTGGCTAATTTTGGTCTTGAAATATTTGTGGAAGTTCAGGGAAGGTTTAAACGGTGAGTAAAGTGCAGGTTCAGGCGGTACGGAGTTCGCCAGGACAGCTAGTATCCAATATTTAAGCTACTACTCAGATCCTTTAATACAGATGAGTCTGACATCATGAAACTCATTAAACCTTAATTTATAACGTGAGAGAAACAAAGCTTTGCATAAAAATCTGACAAGAATAACAAGACCAATGAGTAAAGGAAAATATGATTACTTACCACCAATATGTTATTTTATTGCGCTACGTATCATTTATCAAAAAGTGCCTATTTATATAAAAACGTTGTGTGTGCCTTTTTTCACATATCGACCACAATTCCTAGGGATTACATCTCACAAGAAATGTACTGAAAACATGTCGAAGGCTGCCAACAAAAAGTGTAAGAACAAAACAGCTAGTGTACAGAAAAAAAGTCCTCCCATAGCTTTCGCCATACCAAATTCTTTGAGTTTTCCTCATGGAATCGTATGTTCCTAATCAATGGAGCTTAATAGGTACCGTAACTATGAATATTTGAATATCGTAGTAAATCTTGCAAATACTGCTTAGTATTCATATTTTATTTATCATTATTATACTTAGTTGAAATACAAAGTGCTCAGTTTTCATTAGATACTCAGTATTACACAATATTTACTTTTTCGCGAGTAGGCAAGGAAACAACTATGGTAGCTTAACTGTTATTTAGACTTAAGACATTATTCTGTAAAATGTCTGTGTTAGTTACCTAAATTCAAAATGATTTCGTCACAGGTCGCGAAATTTAAAATTACCTATGTAAACTTTACCCAACTGCGATACTTCTAAACGTTCGTCACTTTGTATTGAAGACTACCAAAAATACCATAAGCTGGCATGACAAACGACGCACGAACGTTCGTAATCAAAGTGGTCGTACGAGTCGTGTCAACGAATCCGTCTGCTGGGACATTAATCTCCCCTCGTTTATTGCGAATAAAATGTGAAAAACTTAAGGCAACACACTCTGAGTAATGTGACAGAGCCTTAAGTTTTGCCAGTCTTGAATAATGGAGGGTATTCAATCGGAAAATGGCCACAAAAGCTATTAAATATTACAGTTGTTTTAAATAATGTTTTTTTTGTTTGCTTTAACTTTATTGCATAAAATAAACAGAAGTACATGATATAAAATAACTTACTCGTATATATATATATATATTCAATTACGAAATCACCTATATTAATCTGCATCAGGCTTCGTCCAAGATAATTTTATTTCTGTTTCATTTAAACCAGTTTTACGTTCGTATTATATTCTGTACCAGTCAATAATGTGTCAATTCTATTTAAAGACCGTTAATGTAAAAATATATAAAACACAATAACTTTTCACAATAACACATACATTTTCTGATGTTGTGGTATACTGCTATCTTGTAACAAATACTTATGGAAGAGAAGAACCATTGTTATGAGTAAATAATTTCTCGTATGAAACTTAACTTGATTTTACTTTTTAATATTTGTCAATTAAATAATGAGTAAAAATTTCAAGCCTCCGCCGTTCTCAATATATAGTCTTTTGACAAGTAGGAGGACGGACAGACTTCAGCAGTAAATGATATTAATAATAGTTTTATACATTCTGTATCGAACCTTGAAGCACAATCCTCTTTAGGAACCCTTCGAAAGACTTTTAAAAGGTTACATTAGCGAGGCATGTTGTCCTGTCAGTATTCCCCTTAAGGCATAACACTTACTGTGCCTTGACAAGGAAAAAGGGGAAACCTCTGATTGCCCTCGTGAAAAATTGCGCATCATTGCAAGCGTCTAAATACAGCACAGTATGAGATATGCCGTTTAATAAGAACCGAGGAGATGCGATTATGCGTGGATCTTAGCTAGAAAATGAATATCCAGACTGAAACTGTCTAATTTTGGTACATAATGATATTCTAGCCCTATCGCAAAGTAGTTTAAAATTCTTTTCGAAATATAGTAGGGATAAATTGAACTACCAGGTGTTGTTGACAAGCCGGCTTATGAAAAACTAACATCATACCGCACCAATATACCATACATTCATACTACAGCTAGAACATGGCTTTGGAACTTGCACATTTTGGAAAGTGGCATAGACAAAAAAATATCTGTCACCCTCTTTCATATATACTCTTTCACTCTTTACACAAGCTCTATATATTTAAACTAACTCATTCCATATAAATGCATAAAGGAATAACACGTCTACAAACAGATTGATAATACAACAAGCACAATTAGAAGAAACTCATTCATTTTAAAGGACTTAGAGCCATAGTAGCTACGAATAATAGATCTGTTGCTGTACTAGCGACAATTCCCGCCACGTACAGAGTAATTCAACGTTAAGAATAAGATATACAAACGGCATTAGGAAAGCGGAGCACGAATTTGCATTAAGATTAACAGCCGAGCGCAAACATTCAGCGGTGTTTCATGCAACTGAAGACTGTATTGTAAAGCTTACTCTGTGCATTATAAGAAAATATTTTTCGTTTAGATTCGATTGTCAAATTATTATCATATCTTTCTTTAGGTTTTATAATAAAGAAAAGAAAGGATCATAGAATTTTAGCAGACCAGGGGCCCAAATCTCACGCAATCGAAGTTCACTTCACCGACTTTCTCCAATTTTTTCGATGAGTTCAAGTCAATTCACAATCGAAAAATTGCGATCGATCGATGCATTCAATTGAACTTTTTCAATTGAGATTTTTGAAAAAGCAGAAACGGTAATAAACTTTTGAAAAAAAATTGAGAAAGTCGGTGAAGTTCTATTGCGCGAGAATCGGGCCTCAGAAAGCAGTAGCATCTCTAAATTTATATAGAATGAAAAAGAGCTATCAAAGTATTATTACATCTCAACTAACTTTCAACTCGAAATAGTAAAAATGAAATCAGATGAAAACATTGAGACTCAAAATCAGAAAATTCACATTCACTGGAATCTACAAATGGTCTTAAACAATTTATGGGATTCTAATTTGGAACCAGGCACGGTGCGGGGAATTTCAGCTGTAAGGTCGTAACGTTGGTCGTTTTAAACCTACCAGCGCGCCACGTGACTCCTGAATATACTGTTTTTCGATTACGTTTTGTATTTAGAGGGGTACTGTTGTAAAATTAAGGTTGTATTCTTTGTTTCCAGTTTGGGTCGGACTTCATACCAGTCGATTAAACTTTCAAGTAAAATCGACTGGTATAAAGTCCGACCGATAAAATAAGAGAGGTATCATGTATACTTACCCAAGAAAAGTAGGGAAGGCTTCGAGATCAGCTATTACTAATGAGTCTAAGTTGTACTGATCTAGTTAACATTTATACTAAAGAAAGAAAGGTAAGATTACACAAATCTCACAACAATTAGGTAACAGTTTTATGAACACATTGATACTTTTACCCGTTTAACTATATGCCTTCAAAAGAAACGTAAGTATAAGTATGTGAAATGCTTATCTAGTTCACTGAACATAACGTCACTTTTGGAACATTATGTACTTCAGCCTCAGTAAATGGGGCATAACTAGGCATTAGACAAATTGGATGAGTGCCAGCGCCCCGGGTGTCGCGGTCGTTATATTAACTACACAGTCCGTACATTAAATTGTCTACTTTTATGTACTAGATATGTAGACACCATAGAGATATGGTGCAAATCTACTGGAACAAGAGTCACTTTTTTCCATAAACCAAGTTTTTTCATCACCAAAAATATTCGTTAGAACGTGATTTCTTGACTTTATTCTTCTTGGAATATTTATTATAAGATTTTTTCCAAATTCCGACAGTATTCTCCTAAGAATCTAAAAAGTAATCCGAAAACTTGTTGCACGAGTCCGCAACCAGCCGGTACTAACGAAGTATACATAAAAATTTATGCAAACAATAGCATGTCAATTTTTTTTTATCTGTATATTTATTCTACAATTTCAAATGCGCTATTAAGACAAGGCCTTGATTTTGTAAGCTTTCATTTTAAACTTCGAATCTTAATCCGCTGTGTGTTTCTTGATTGGCATTCTAAAAGCTCGGTTGATAATTCGAGTCTATATCTATACAGACGTAAGATGTGGCATTCTGTAAGGTAAATTTCCCCGTCACTTCGAAGCTCACTTTCCACTTGTCATTTTGAAAATTATGCGAAGTGTGAGTGATAGTGAGAAGCGAGTTGTTGTTTGAAATTTATAGAATCGACATGCAGTATCTTATGCAGTAAGATTTATATTTGAATTGTAGGTATATTGTTTCCGTAGAAAAAAAAATGCCTGGGTAGAGACCGCGTGATTGTTTCTGACATTTTACTTAGTAGCTGCCCTTATACAGTGGGTCTCAAAAGTATACTAACTTACTAGGGTTACACCTAAAGTGGCATAATTTTTATGTGGCCCACTGTACGTACCGTACATCCGCGATATAAACATAACGTTTAAGCATGAAACAAATTGTGTTAATATATTATGTAGTAATGTAAATAACAATAAATATCAAATGTTATGCATTTCCAATAACAGCAATATGGAAACATGTGTTCTGCTATGAAATTATTTTATCATGTTCACATGCTCAATGGAAACGATGAGGGCTTAATTATCTGTGTTTATTTGAGCAATACAATGTATGTAATTTTGATAAAACTAATGATTACTACATAGTAATGCTCTTTAAAACTACGCAACGGATTTTAATACGATTTTTTAAATAGATCGAGTGATTTAAGCGGAAGGTTTCTATGTTTAACCTATAATATTGTAACCATTAGAAGCCGGGGTGGGTCGCTAGTATATTGATAAAACAAACACAGAATTTAATTCACATACGACGTAATTTCCGAGACGAGCAACGCCAGGCTAACTCAATAATCTGCCAGAGTACCATGGCGCTGGCTCTAAAAATCATTTTTAGCTGGCTCTCATACCCCACTGATGCAATTAACTGATACGCGAGCCTTTTCGCTAAATATTTTTGTAAGTAATTCAATTTTTAAATTTCTGTAGAATTGTTTTATGTAGGTAAATATCATAGAATTAGGAAATCGCGCGCGGTCTGGCAATTTTTTTTTTTATTAATCTATGATAAATATTATGCATGTGTGCGACTCTCTTACAAGTTATTAATGTTATAGTTATCCTGCCTTTGTCGACATTATATAAATGAAGAATGTATGTCACTACATGTCCTATAATGAAAAACCTTTACATTCGCTTCCCAAAAGATCCAATGGATATATTTATATGGAACTGCTAACTAGCTTATACTAACCCATATCCATTATATATTTAGTTATTTCTGGAGTTCTTCCTCTGTTTCTATTTCCTTTGACTTGTATAATTTTCAACACCAGACTTTGCCTGACTTTATGAAATGCTTTTAGTTACATGCGACAGTTGACGGTCGCTATAAATAAACTTCAATAAAGCCGGTAAATTCCAACTTTAACCGCTAATATCGGCATGCAATTGATAGTCCAATTTAAGATGCATCGCATACAAATTTAGACAAAATCAATCATTTAAGCTTGCTTTTTTTGCTGACTTTAATTTCTGTTATGAAATAAATAAATTTTATGGATATATTTCCTATCAAATCTTATTTTATTTCTAAACAAGATTAACTCTTTAGACGTGTATTTTCTTTCGTCATTCGCCGGTTGTCGGTTCTTGGGATATGTCCGACATTGTCTTAATAATTTTTTTTTGGAGCAGAAAATATTTTACAAACAGGCTACGACACTATATGCTAAGGAAATGTAACATACTCCTACAATACCAAAAGTGTTGGTTTATTACTTTTCTCATATACTTAGCCATTTCTCAATAGCGTTATAAAAAAAAATTGTTTCAAAATGTTTGCTGAATACACGCCAAAACGCATTAAATCAAAGTCTATCGCATCAAAATCACAATCGACCCGTTTTAATTTGGCCTATTGAGCTTAATTCGTTTAGAAATAGCCGTTTCAATGCACGTAAAAATACCAGTTTCGGACGTCCATTCATCCCTCGCTGACCTTATTAGAGGGTAATAACCCCCTCGCCACACAAACGCCGACAAGTGCGACAGATGTGAAAATTAAAAACGCCACCCTTGAATTTATTTACATCACGACATTCGACTATTAATCCCGCTGTGTAAGTTTATAATGGGCGAGTGGTACACGTTAGCGGAAGGCACAAGGTGGAAAATAAATCCATATCTATATCCGTTCTATACATACTAATATTAGCATGTTGAAAACACTGTAGAAGTTTAATTGTTATAACGTCCATAGACGTCGTGCGTCCACTAACGTGTTAAAAATGCGAAAGTCTGTCTGTCAGATAGACTGACAGACAGACTTTCGTCTAGTACGCTTTCACGGCTAAACCGCTAGACCGATTTCAAATATAGGCTGTTTTTTTGGCGTTATAGCTAGTAGTCCTGAATGTATCTGATTTTATCTCAGTTAATGTAGACTGATACGATAGTTTTTTTTAATGATAAATACCTAATATGCCGTTGCGCACTGCGCAAATTTAGGTTTTGATAATATTATAATATCTTAATGCAGTTCTTTTCATTTTACAATCCAGCATATCATCATCATCTTATGTCTATTAAGACAAAAATCCAACTTTTTTGTCTTAAAATTTGATATCAATTGAGATTTGGCACCACAAGACTCGCTCATTTTACTCGAACAATGTGATACTTATTATAAAATTTTAATTCTCTAATGCTCATTTTATTTGAACGATTGCAACAAGCAAAAATTTACTTTAACACTACAGCATAAGTGGCATTTCACATTGAATATATTTTTAAAATTGAAAATGTGTCTTAGTTAAAAGGGATAAGTCTCAAAGTTATTTGTTCAATTTTTACGATTTATTAACACTTAACTAATTGCAATATCTTCTCTGATGTGGCCATAACATCACTAAGTCATAATGATTATCCAGAATAAAGAAGTATGTTCGTCCATCTACAGTCTATGCATATATTAGTGGCGGTTACCTCCTAAATATTTATTATTTAAAGGGTTATGCATTTGATTATTTAAGAAAGAAAAAAAAAACAAATGACTATCAAATACACCACGAGATAAAAGATTTGATTTTTTTAATAAAACTTTATGAGCGTTTTATTTTTTTAGTTGTCAAGCATAGCCTATATATTTTTTAAGATAAGAAATAGTGTACAATCTCCAGGTCCAAATAAAACAAACTGTGTCCTAGGTGAATTCAAAGAGTATTTATTCTCACATAACATATGCATTATAATAATATAACAAACCATAGTGACTTTTAATTCGCTTTCAGCCCCATCTATTGTCATAATAAAGAAACAGTATATTTTGACTAAGCTGGATATAGAGGGCGACTTTATTAAGCGATTGGACATTCCGCCCACCATGGACAGCATGTCCAGCGAATACATTAATCTTTCCAATAAAAAGAAAATAACTAATTTTCCAACCAAAATAATGAAAACAGTACAAAAAACAATAATTATTACATTATCAATTCTTCAATAATTATAACTAATATTATCCTTCTATAATAACAAATTAAAATAGCTTTTTATGTACCTACTTCAGTTTAAAGCTAATTTTAAAACAAACCATATAATTAAATTCGCAATTTAGAACTAAATAAAGTATTACAAGAATTAAAGAAAAACAATCTATTTAGTTGCTGGCAAAATACATAACTTAGAAATTGGTCTTTTGATAATGTTGCCATTACATTTCAAAGTAACAACTCTCGTAATTTTGTCAAATCCAGGGTGTTTTTCCGTTATTCTGCCGTATAACCACCTTGCGGGAGGAAGATTATCTTCCTTTACCAGTACTATATCACCAATATTGGGTTCTGGATTTTGATAATTCCATTTATAACGATGCAAAAACTGAGTCAAGTATTCTTGTGACCACCTTCGCCAAAAATCTTGTAACATTCGTTGAGTTAACTGCCAACGTTTGAGACTAGATATGTTAGAAGACTCGTAATTAACATCAGGAACAAGTACTAATGGCTCCCCAATCAAAAAATGACCAGGAGTTAAAGGTTCAAGATCATCTGAAGACGTGCTTAAACTAGTCAATGGTCTTGAATTGAGGCAAGCCTCAATTTGAGCCAAAAGAGTACTCATTTCTTCGAACGTGAGGGTAGATGTGCCGATAATTCTCCTTAAATGATGTTTAGTGGACTTAATTCCAGCTTCCCACAGTCCTCCAAAGTTGGGAGCATACGGGGGCACAAAATGCCAATCAGTACCATTCGAAGATAACCAATTTACTACTTCTGTTATGATTCCAGATCTTTCTTCAGTAAACAATTTCTTTAATTCACGGGATGCCCCTACGAAATTTGTACCATTGTCACTAAACAGTTCGACGCAATGCCCCCTTCTCGCTACAAATCTTTTGAAGGCATCAATAAATCCCCTAGCAGTAAAATCGCTTACCACTTCAAGGTGAATCGCTCTAGTTACCATACAAACAAAAAGGCAAATGTACCCCTTGTATGCACGTTGTCCACGTCCTTTTGATACTCGAATTGCAATAGGACCAGCATAATCTACTCCACTTTTCTCAAACGGTCGACTAGGAGTTGTCCTACTTAAAGGTAATTGTCCCATTAATTGCACTTGATGTTTAGCGGCGTGCCGTGTACAAACTACGCAGTTGCGAATATAACGCTTTACTTGATTTTTAGCGTCAATCAGCCAATACTTAGACCTCAAACAATTAATCATTATCTGCGGCCCCCCATGTAAAGTTTTCTTATGTGTATCATCTATTATCAGCTCAGTTAAATGAGATTTAGCTGGAAGAATGATTGGATGTCTTACATTTTCACTCAAAAAACTAGCACTAAGTTCCAGCCGCCCACCAACACGCAAAATTCCATCGTGGTCAAGGTAAGGATTCAAAGGTTTTAATTTGCTTTTAGTTTTAACAACTCCGTTCTTACTTAAATTGTCTATGTCATCATAAAAATATATGTTTTGACATTGCTTGACATATATGAGTAAAGTTTCTTGCAATTCTTTACTTATAAGCCATTGAGGCAGTTTGATAGATTTGTTTCTAATTTTCAATATAAATCTTCTGCACCAAGATATTACTCTAACAAGCTTCCTCAATGTTGAAAATCTTTGCCATAGAGTTTCATTTTCAGTGACGTTAGCTAGACTAGCTATTTGACAAACTTTTTTCTCTTCTATATTTGTTTCAAAGCTGTCTTTATTTTTATATTCTATATTTGGCGCTTTTAACCACTCAGGACCACATTTCCATAATTTAATCTTTATTAAGTCTGATGGCATAACTCCACGTGACGCGCTGTCTGCTGGGTTTTCTTTAGACTGAACGTAAAACCATTGAGATCTATCAAAATTTTGCAAAATCTCAGAAACTCTGTTTGCTATGAAAACTTTCCATCGGCAAGGATGGCTACTTAGCCATGCCAACACTACCGAGGAATCACACCACGCATAACAATTGTGTTTCGGGATTCCTAGAACATCTGATACCTCTACTAATAATTTCGAAAGAAGCGCAGCACCGCATAGCTCTAAACGAGGAATCGATATTTGCTTTACAGGAGCCACTTTAGTTTTGGACGTTACAAGGTGCACGTGGATATTATTTGTTATATCCATAATCCTAATGTAAACAACTGCTGCATATGCTTCACTCGACGCATCACAGAAACCATGTAATTGGACACAAATATCATCCTTATGCGTGTTCATCCATCGGGGTATCTCAAAACTCGTCACCGACGAAAGCTCATTTCTATAGTTCATCCATTCAACCAACAAATGAGGGGTAAGTTCTTCATCCCACTGTAATCCTGCTAACCATAATTTTTGAATAAAAATCTTGGCTTTTATAATTATGGGCGAGAGCCAACCTAGCGGATCATAAAGACGTGATATGTCTGAAATAACTTTTCTCTTTGTGACAGGTTCTTCAAGCGTTGGTAACTGAACTGAATATTTGAAAATATCGCTACATCTATTCCAAGTTAACCCTAATATTTTAGTAATTGCATCAGTTTTATCTACTAATCTTCTTTTTTCTGTTTCAGGATCAAGCTCATCTTCGTGTTCATCCAAAATATTGTTATAAGCTTTTTCTTCGTGAATTAAATTATCAACTGTACTACTTGAACCACCATCATATCCTTGCTCTTGATATTTCATCCATTTCATTAAACGATCATCATTGCTTATCCATTTTTGTAACTCAAAACCTCCCTATTTTAATAATTGTTTCATTTCAGTATATAATTGTTGACCTTCAATCAAATCTTCACAGCCTGTCATTAAATCATCTACATAAAAATCTGATAACAATATTTTTGCAGCGACTGGAAAATGTATACCTTCATCTGTAGCAATTTGACGTAATGATCGAATGGCTAAATAAGGAGCTGATGCAATACCAAAAGTAACTCTAAGATGTCTATAAAATTCTACCTTTGTGTTAGGATCTTCACGCCATAATACACGCTGAAAATCCACATCTTCAGGAGCTATAAGTATCTGTCGATACATTTTCACAATATCTGCTGATATACAAACAGGATGTACTCGCCATCTCAAAAGAATATGTCTTAGATCAGCCTGTAATTTCGGGCCAACCAACAAATCATTATTTAAAGACACGCCATTGGAACCTGGACAAGATGCATCAAAAACTATTCGAACTTTAGTTGTACTTTTATCGTTACGTACTATAACAAGATGAGGTAAATAAAAAGTATTAGGGTTTTCATGTTCTTGTGTTGGTATAACTTCCATGTGATTTAAACTTAAATATTCAGAAAACACTTCTGAATATTTCTTCCGTAATTCTCTGTCTTTATCTAATTTCCGTTCCAATGAACACAATCTTTTTAGTGCTATTTCCTTCGAGTTTCCTTTTATGCATTGTGGACTGTATTCTTTAAATGGTAGTTTGACTATGTAACGACCAGAAGGATCTCTTTTAGTCGTACTTGCGTATATTTCTTCACATCGTTGTTCCTCTTCTGTCAAATGTTTCTTAGCCTTTACTGACGATGGCTCTGACTCCAATTCCCAAAATTGTCTAAGTATATTATCTTCTTCTATTTTAATATGCATACTTACATTTACATTACAGGTAATCAAACATTCATTTTCACTCGCGCCTGTGTCTCCTGATATGACCCACCCGAAAGAAGTATTTTGTGCTATGAGACAATTAGAAGGATCCTTTATAAGCCCTTGTTTTATTATTTGGCTGTACACCTTTGCACTGAGTAAAAGATCTATTTTATTAGGAACGTCAAATGTAGGATCAGCCAAAGACAATTGCGAAATTTCAGAACACAATTCAACTGTCACTTTTTTGCTAGGTAGATAATTCGTCAGTTTGTCTAATACGTGTGCTTTTACCCGAACAAAAACATTAGAATCAAGAAGTGATTGCAATTTAACAAACACGATATACTTCGAGACCACAACGGGACTCGTATCACTTCCCAAAACTGAAACATTACTTTTGCTAGCTATTTTCTTCAGTCCAAGTAATTGAACTGCAGACTCCGTTATAAACGAAGCCTGTGAACCCTGGTCTAACATAGACCTAAAAGTCAAAAACATACCTGTTCGAGCTTGAATTTTTACTAAAGCAGTTGCTAATAAAATTTGCGATAGTTTTTTAGAGAAACAACTTACTACCACTTCATTGGAATCACCTTGAATATTTTCAGAGGACACAGCTTCAGCACTAGTTGATTGTTTGTTATCATTTTCTTTTTCAACTGGTGTGGTAACCGTGTTAGAATGTAGCAAAGAATGATGTTTTCTGGAACATATTTGGCATCTAGTTGGCACGCGACATACGATTACAGAGTGACGTGGTCCTAAACAATTAAAACATAAACCCTGACTTTGAACAAAATTACGACGAGTATCGACATCATTACTACAAAATTTCTGACAAGTATGAATTTTGTGATTTTCAGTACAGTATGGACAATTTAAAGAAGTGGTGACATGAAGAGCCTTAACACTATTGTTTAAATTACGACTTACCATTTTAGTACAAGCAGTTTTCGTATTTAAAAACTCTAACGCACGAAATTTGTTTTCTAAAAACTCTTGAAACAAATCCCATGAAGGTAATTCCTGCGAAAAACTACTACAAGCTAATTCCCATTGTTTTCTTGTTTCTATGTCAAGTTTTAAACTTAAAATGTAAATAACAATAATGTCCCATTCTTTCACCTTGATACCCAATTGTTTTAATGCATTAAGACACTCATTGCTTGTATCTAAAAGTTCTTTCAAGGCGCTCGATGATTCGACATTAATAGATTTTTGACTCATAAATCGCGATAAAATACTACTTGCCAGGAATTTTTATTATTATATCGGCTTTCTAACTTACTCCAACAAACAATGTAATTTTCGCAAGTAATAGGTATATGTCGAAGTAATTGATCTGCCTCTCCTGACAAGTGACTTTTTAAATAATGAAGTTTTTGAACTTCATCGAGCGACTTGTTGTTATGAATGAGTGACTTAAATAAATTGTAAAAACTTGTCCATTCTGTATATTGACCACTAAAAACAGGCAATTCAATTTTAGGCAATTTTAAATTAGAACCCTTTTCTGACATATTATTTGTACCTACAATTGGTAAAATATTTTGATTTTTTAATTCGCTTAAAATATCTTTTAAACTACACTTGAATTCGATATAATGATCCTCAGTAGACGAATATAAATCTTGAGTATGATATTCTGATTGCTCGAGATCACTCTTCTTACATTCTTCTATTAACTTCCTATGAGTAGAGTAAAACGAAGACCATAATATTTCCAATATTTCAAGACGTGTTTCTACATACGATATGCTAATGCGATCTTTTGATGTCTTTTTAAAATTACGCTTAGCTTTCGTGATATTCGCTAACACGTCGTACTGAAGATTGAACAATGAACTCATTTTTTTAAAGAATAAAATTTAAATTGAAAATCATAAATATCCTTTTAGACCAGGAAAATACTGCTACATACTTAATACTGTAGAAGTGTTTTAATGCAAACATTCCAAAATAAAACGTTTTGCATAAATTTCTTCCGATAATATCAACAAAATCCAATATATTTTCTTGATTTCTTCACAAGTCGATGACATTTATGACAACTTCATTCAGATTTATTTTTCAAGTCTATGAAAAATATTTTGTAAATTTTTCTAAGTGCTTGGGACTTCTCGAATTCAACCTTTGTGAAATCGGGCATAGGTTCCCCGTCATTTCACTTTTTTTCTCTAAATTATTCTAAGTCCCAAACCTTTACATTTTCTAAGTGAATTCTTCTGAATAAAGTTGAACGTACTTACAGTTTATACAATACTCTTCTTTTTGACGAATTGGATAAATGCTCACTGGTTACGTAAAAACATGCCAAACTCCGTATGTACCAACCAGGCCATATCCGGCTCGAAGGACCATGTACAATCTCCAGGTCCAAATAAAACAAACTGTGTCCTAGGTGAATTCAAAGAGTATTTATTCTCACATAACATATGCATTATAATAATATAACAAACCATAGTGACTTTTAATTCGCTTTCAGCCCCATCTATTGTCATAATAAAGAAACAGTATATTTTGACTAAGCTGGATATAGAGGGCGACTTTATTAAGCGATTGGACAAATAGTCTTTTGGATAAGCCATATTTTTTTATTTATGAATCCTGTAACAGAAAAACATGCTTAGCACTTGTAGAATATCAGGCGTAGCACCAGATACGACAACATGCTACGATTCGTAGCACTGCTACGAGTTTTCTACAAAACAAATTATGCTCCTGGAATTCAGAATGATGGAATGAGAGCATTTCTATCGCGAAATAAAATGTCTCGATCAAAAAAAAACAGCGAATTATCTTGCATATCTTTATTAAAGATCATTGATAGATTTCATTTTATAGATATTTAGAGAAAAAGAAATAGCATTTAAACAATCTATTAAATCAATATATATCACTGACAAAAATAAAGGCCCAAAAG
The DNA here is from genome assembly GCA_947044815.1 of Apomyelois bistriatella. Classification (NCBI taxonomy): domain Eukaryota; kingdom Metazoa; phylum Arthropoda; class Insecta; order Lepidoptera; family Pyralidae; genus Apomyelois; species Apomyelois bistriatella. The sequence goes on from OX345705.1 coordinate 7,350,322, forward strand.
TTTTCCCTGAGACAGGAAATGTGAATCAAAAGAAATCAAACCGTCAATCTGTAGACCACACTTTTTCCTCAAGCCGACTCAAATATTTCTTATAACATCGCTGCAATGCGGCACCGCGGTGCGTGGAATGGAATGAACCCAGGACAAATTCAATCGGAAGTATTTCTTGAATCTCCGATTGAAAGATTGAGTTGCGGACTTATCTCTGGATGTTTTTTAATCTGTGTACCAATCTTGTATTGAAAGATATACTATTAGAAAAATAAAAATGACGCTTTGTTAGTTTTAGCTTAAGAATAGATCACTTTCTTTTATCGCAGAGGACGAGATGAAGAAATGTCTGAATTTATTTGTAACTCCTCTGATCTCTCTCGAACTGAACTAAAACTTCAACTTCAGGCATGCTGCCTATCAAAATATACATATACAACTTAAATACATACTTATATGTTAACGTATAATGCTGACTTTTTATTCATTTATTTATTTATCATGTTCATGTACAATGAAGAACATATACAGATAATACATAGAAAAAAAGAACAGTATTTTTATTAATTATTAATAAAAGTCCTGCTTATTTCTATTTATTTAAATTTTATTGCACAAAATACAGTTAAATAACATTAATGGGCCAACTCAATGTTAAAAGCATAAAGTCTTTGAATTAACCAGGTGAAGACACTACTGGCAAATCGATAGAGATGAAAGATGAGAAAATAATTTTTGAACCTTTCACAATGCGTGACACAATATTATGAATTGATCATTCCCACAGAACAGGATAATTCCGCACTTCGGAAAACACGTTAGGCCGTTAGTCCCGGCTGACATCCTTGTGACGAAAAAAAACCAGGTCAGACACTGTTTCAAAAACTATTACATCAGAATGTACAGGATTAATTGACATTGTTACTCACACGATAAATAAACTGTGCATTATGTGCATTTATTCATTAAAGAGTCACTTTATAGACGTTCATTATTCGATTACAATGTTTACTGCGCTAAGTAAAGGCAGTTTCATTAAATAACTGCCGCCGTAGATTGCTTGACAAACAGATATTGTGGCGTTATTGGTTTTTTCGAGGTGAACCTTCATCTAGATTTTTTACGTGTTTTGTATCATAACTAGCTTTTACTCAAGACTTTCCTTCCGTTTAAATTAAGTAACCCAAGTCTACCTTAATCAAGGCCAATACCACCCAATTTCATCCGGTAAATAGCGAAGAAGTAACGTATTAAACATACACACAACCCTTCTTATAAACTCTCACATTTTTAATATTTTTTCTAATTTTAATCATTATTTTTAAGGGATTTTTTCTTAAACATATGTTTAAATCATAACTATTTAGGGATTTTAGCATTCTATATTTTATACCCTACATATATTAGTCAATGTCAATTCTTATGTAGTACAAGTAATTTTTATATGTTGGAAATTTTATTCGCTAAAGTTTTTCTGTACTACATGTAGTGCGTATAAATTTCATTGTAATGTAATTGTACAAAGTTTTGCCAATTACCACATCTTTGTTCTAGCCAGTAGTGAAGTAAAACAAATAAGTCTTGTTGCATAAACATTTAACGCTATTTCCTTTGTTTCAGGTATTTCCACCAACTTGTTAGAAGCGGCCCGACCGTTAATCTCAAGTCGAACAAAAAGTTTCCGAGCCACCAACATCGAATCACAAACATCCAACAGAATTATAATTAAAAGAGTTTCCAAAATCAACGTAATTAGACAAAGACGTTACGATTTTTAAGATTTTTTTTAAAGTCACAAGTTTTTTCTTAATTTATTTTTAAACTTTTTTTCCGACTCGCATTATCTTCTTGGCCAGTTGGTTTGTGTTTACATTTTGCCACTCCTTAATTTTTTCGCGCTCTTTTTTGTCGTCGCTAACGATGGGGTATTTGGAATTGCAAATTTGTTAATTGCCAATGGAAGTTAGCTTTCGCACTTTAGGAGACTGATTGTCGAAATATTTAACATTTCCAAGAATAAGTGCTGTCTGTCAAATGATCGAGACGGTATTTTGAGACTAATCTGAATTTCTTATTGTATTTGTATACCGTCTGACTTTGCAATAGACGTAGGGCATCCTTTAGCATGTGGGAATAGATTTTACTTAAGCTACAATTCCATAACTGCGTAAAGTATGACACCATATTAGTTCGGTCTATCAGAACAGTAGGTCGATTCGATAAATTTAAATTCTATTTCTATAGATTCGAATTATCAACCGAGTTTTTAGAATGCCAATCAAGAAACTCACAGTGGATTCAGATTCGAAGTTTAGAGTGAGGTCTTACAGAATTAATACTCCTGTTGTCTCGGCTATGACAACCAGCATCAAGTCATAATAGCACCAGAACTCCTTCAAAAACTGCATCAGTTGCTCAATATAAATTGATATCACAATATCTTACAACTTATGAAGGTAGTATCTTTATTTCTTAAAAGAGCTTTATTTTAAATTATGAGAAGAAAGAAGTTTGTTTTAAATTATAATTAACTTATAAGATAAAGGTTTTTTATATATTTTCCAATTGATCACTTTAAACCATACAATATTGTTATTTTTATTCATTACATTACTAATATGCGGATAAGGTCATCTAATATGCAATATATAAAACAACGTTGGTACTATACAAAATCCTGGCTCAATGATGCAAAGCTAAGTACTAACGTAAACTCTTATGTATTAGGTCCATGAGCACTGCATTGGAAAGGAACCTTAAGTCAGTAACAAAATGCAAAACGATCCTTGTTAAAGTTTGGTTCAAGTAATGAATATTTAGTAGGCTCGTGAAATAATAATTGTTGCCCACTCATTTTGAACGTTTCAAATCATTTCAGTAAAACAACAATCAGTTTAATCAGTTTCGCTTTCACTTTAATAGTCTAAATATCTGAAGAATTGTAGGGTTATTGCAAATATCCATACGCTACTTGGTATCTCTTCATGTTTGTTTTTTTAATCTATGATGTTTGCCAAAGTAGTATTACTGGGGACAGCCAAAATCACAATCGTAAAACGTTAACGACGTACGACAAGAACAAAATGTATGGGATTGACATAAGATTGACCACGTGATTTACCGCAACTTATGTCAATCCCATACATTTTGTTCTTGTTGACATTCGTTAGCGTTTTGAAATTGTCACTTGGCTACGGGTGCTGGCCAGTATGTGTTGGTCATTTCTTCCTGTCACGTTTACTTTAGGTAATTTAATAGTAAATTATAGAATTGTCTCAATCAATTTACTACAAATAACACCTGTTGGAAATATGGAGAACATAACACACGGGCTCGTGCATTACTTTTACTGCTAAGTATATTTAATCTTTAAACTATTTTTCAATACACTTCATCTGCAAGCAAAATGATCTATTGGAATGATAAAATGACTAATTTCATTCAAATAAACAATTAATCGTCTCTATTTCGGTTTATGACATTTAACATCCATTCACCTTTTATCAGAAGCATTAATTGTGCCTAATAACTTTCATACTTCCATTATAGTGGTATAAAATATTAATTATACTGTTTCATTTCCACTAAAAGCTATCTTGATAAAGTAATTAATAGAAATTTTACTTGTTTATGTATTTAACGCTTTCTTGTACGGTACAGGATATACACAATATTAATTTAAAAGAACACGTTATACGCTAAATTAATTAGCGTATAACGTGTTCTTTTAAATTTAACGAGAAGAGATAATTTTGCTTATCAAGTTACAAAATCAATTAGGTACATTAAAAAATATATATAAGAATTTATCCGCATCACGCTTCGTCCAAAGTACAAAAATGAATCCACAACAAGCTTAATTAATATAAAGATACATTATTTAATGAGCAACAAGCTTCGTCATGCAAATTTTTGTCTAAACCCACCCCGCATCATTCCGGGCCCAAATGTTCAGTTCAAAGGTTAAGCTACTGTTGTTATTACTAGTTTGCTAAATAATAGCAAAATATATATGACTGATTTTCTCTCTTACTACGTCGTACTTTATGGTGGAAGTTCATAAATAACATTGTGGAAAAAAAATATGACGGTCTAAATCGAGTTTGGGGCGAAAACATATTGTTTGTATGTATGTATGTTTGTTCCTCGATAAATGCCGAACCGATAGTCCGATTTTGATGAAATTTGCGAGGCATGTAGCAAAATTCAATAGAATTTTTAAGATCATTGGGCATTAAAATGATTCAGTAGTTTTTGAAATATTTAAAAAATGTCCGCGATTGCTACATGCACACGAAACCATAGCGCCTTCTAATTTGGATGGTGCTATCTAACTAATAGTAGTTTCTCAACTACTAGTAGTTCTAAACTAATAGTACTAAACACTAGTGTTTAGTGTATTATATTCATGTATTAGGTGATATGACATTTCGATTTAAGGATAGCTGGAGTATTAAAGATAAAACAAACGCTATAATTAAAGATAGAGTACCTACAGGTGATGGCATAGCTGATAAACACTGAAGTAGATAAAAGCAATAACAATTCAGCAAAATGAGAGCTTTAAGTATTTCCGGAAATTCGCCTTGAACATTTCATTAATACAATTTCGGAAACGACCAAATTCTTGGACTCTCGTATCGGAAATCTAAACTTTCGGAATAATATTTATACTTCACACAATAGGCTACGAAATTCGAAGAAACCAATATTGGGCTCGAAATCTCGTGGAACTGCGGCTTAGTATTAATTGAGCCTATTTATACTTTCATAAGAGGTTTAGAAATCATTGTAATATAAATTAGTAGTGAAATAGGACTTAGGGAGGACTATAATTACAATACTTTATAATTTTTAAACTTTATTTAATTTTGACATTTTGAATTAACACTTTTCATTCCTTTAGTTTTCTTAAAATTTAAAAAAAAAAAAGAAAATACATAAAATATTTTACCTTACTCATCTTCAAAAATCTTTTTGTCATTTTTCCCCATCAAATATATTTTTTGAAAACCTATCGGCGTCGGCCATTATTTTTTTGTCGTCCTTGGAGATCTTTGTCTAAATGGCCGCTGATATTATTAAATGCCTTTGTGGGACACCGAGATTGTCCCTCGATTAGGAAGAACCAAACCATCGGGCCGCCCAAACATTTTTTATATTGTTTTTAGATTTATAGCTTCCTATTCTCACCAGTTCTAAAGATTTTCAGTTTTTTTGCCAATATTTTCCTTCTCGGTCGTTTGTCATCACATTCATTAATAAAAGAAAGAAATCTGAACTTTTTATATAATAAAAAATAATATCTTATACATTATAAGCTCTCCATTTCTTTTATGTATACCCCAAAATGTTCAGATATATCCATATCCGCATTATCCGATTTGAAATGTTCTAAATACCGCATCTCCAATTTTGTAAATTGACGTTTTTGGAGAAAATGCTGCAATGGAGTTTGTGGCGGCGCTTCTTCTCCACTTGCGCTACGTAGTACTATTACTAATTCGGTGCTTTGGAAGTGGTGTTAAACTGAATATAAGTAATGGTTAATCTCAAAAAGTGATACTCGTAAGAATATCCTATATTGAGAATAAACAGTTTTCATCTTTATTAGTATTTAACTAGGCTCCATCTCCCTAAGTATTGCCAATTAAATAATCATTCACACAGACAATAAACATCTCCGTTCTACGAGGTAATTTTCCAGGTTTTACAGCGTACTAAAGTTACTGCTGTTGCACACTTTCACAACACATTAGTGCAACAATGAACAATGTTCACACGATGCAATTGTTCTCCTTTAGATGCACTTACGTTGATAATTAACGAAATATATCACATTTTTTGTTTCTACCTACTTTGCCAGACTAAGAGCTACCCTCAAAATACGAGCCTACTAAGAGAGTTCTTTTTGGGTGTATGTATTTTAATAATGCTTTGTTGCCACACATTATCTTGATCTGAGACTTAGAGACTTTTATTTTCTAGCTGTATGTGTCCCACTGCTGGGCAAAAGCCTGCTCTTTTCTTTCATGCGTCATTAAAGACACAAACTTAAAACTATGAAAGCTTCCTTCTTTTCGGCGAGAGAAAATTTTTTGGTATCTCTCCAACTTGTGGTAAATTCCAAAACCAATAGGATTTTTAAGGAGGATTGACGTCAAGCATGCAATCGGGTCATAGATAAAATGCCGAATCTTATATCATGTCTTAAGGCATCTCTCATCTCTCTACAGACATCTCTTGTCTGTAGAGTCGAATCCAGTTGCTTTTATTAGCCTTTTCACATCCTGATATGACCCGACTCGCACTTTTTGCTTTATTTATTCTACGTAATACCTTCTTGGTACAAGCATGAAATGAAAAATTAAGAAATAAAAACGCTAAGATGTTATCGATTTGAGAAAAGAACAAAACTGTTGTAATTAAAGAGCTTTTCCTTAAGAACAAAACACAATTATCAAACACTCCCTTTACGAATTAATCCCTCTTTCTTGTATTCTTACAATCATCGCCTTAAACTGGTTTAATCCAGTTTGATCCAGTTTGATTTATATCTTGCCATGGCGGCCTGACTGATTACTTTCTATGCATTAGCTCTGATGAATGTATTTGCGTTAGAAATCCAGGCTTAGCAACAGATCGGACAGATGTCTAAATGCGTGGGTTAAATGGAGGGTAACTTTGTTCAAGGTACGCACCCATTTTATACTACTTTCTTAATTTTTAAGGGTTCACAAATCCAAATATATGATATGCCATAACAATTTTACAAAAGGTAAATTAAAATTTTAATTGTTGGTAATGGAATGTAAGTAAATACAAGTATTTTAAACTTTCAACAACAGACAAATGGCCACATTTTTAATTTAAAAACGTATGGGTATGATTTTAACAATATAAGGTATTTAAATAGTTAACGTGTCTTTGAAATTCATAGATTAAAAAAAAAAATTGCGTCACTTAAAATAGATATAACATATGACATTAAATGTATGGGAACCGTGCGCGCCTTATGCGGGAGGTAAGGGCTGAGGTAAGGGAGGGTAGGAGGGGGGGTCCGTCACCAAATACACATATTATGGAATGAGTTCATAAACTTTTCTTATTGCAAAATCAAACAAAAATGACTTTATGATACAGGATTAAGGCTTAGTACAAATGCACTGTATTTCCACTCCGACCATCTAAGCAGTCTGAGCCTATTAGACCCAGGGGTCCTGAGAGCTTATTTAGTTGTTTCCAGTTTGGTTAGGACATTGCAGGCCTGATTCACCTGACTGTCTGATAATGAAGATGATTCTGTGCTTCGGAATGCACGTTAAGCCGTTGGTCCCGGCTGCCATCTGGTAGTCGTTACAGAAACCATTTTAAAGGCCGGAAGAGGCTTCCGACGAACTCTGACACCAGGGTGTACATGGTCGATTGACCGTCTCACCTACACAAAAAGATGATGAGTCTGAGCAGGAAATAATTAAATTTCTATGTATATTCTCGAGCAATAGAAAAAAGTTCACATTCGTAAAAAAGTTCGAAGTGTACGTACGGTATTGCCGTTTGTAATGTTTGAGCGTAGGTTTTGTTCTGGTCTGGAGATAAAGATACCTTCTCGTTCTCAATACGACTGTTATTAACCAAGTACATACTATTTTTTTATTTATAATTACTAATATATATAAATAAATAGGATACATAGGTCAGACGTCAATCGCTCCATTGAATCATGATTAATAGCGTACCCTGGGCTCTGAAACGTAAGCTGAAGACACAACCGGGAAAAACACGCTAGAGCGAAGATATAAAAATAAATATATAGTATATAATCATATCGGGAAAGATGAGCGCACAGTTACTTTAGCCTATTTATGCTCGTGATACCACAGAATAGATAACAGTACTGATACCTGGAGTGTCACTAGCGTGATATTACTAGTAAGTACCTGCTATTATTTATTGTTAGGTTTGAATACATGATCTAATTAAATAGATAGACAGGAAAACGAAGCCTTTTCATCTTCGAATTTATATGTACAGTAAGCTGCAAAAGTCCATATAGAGTGAGCAAATAGTATCGCATCAAGCGCTCATATTCACTCACACATTTACAAACAACCAAGTAAACTATTATTGATGTTTTATTTAACAATATCTGCAATTTCGCAAGAAAATCCAAGTGGGTCGGTGGCACTACGGGACGCACTCGGACTCACAACAAATATGTCGATGGTTCGAATCTCGCTCGCGGCTCTTTTTATTTTCTTTGCCCGCGGTACTGACTAATTTCGTGTTTTTTAAGTTTTATTTTATTGTAAAAGATTCTCAAACAAAACTTCATATTGATAAAAATACGACTCGGAAACTATTTTGATGTTTCTTAAGAATGCTCTTTGTAGGGTAGGACAATTTAAACATTTCTCATGAACGGTAAAAATGAAAAGTGAGGAAAGAACACTGCGATTGAATATAACTTTGCTTTGTTGTTTGTGATAAAGTCGATTAACTACGTTCTACAACTATGCAAGCTAATATTGATATGCAGGATAGGATACGCATTACCGAAATGCTTAAGATGGGTTATAATATTTCTCAAATTGCTGAGACTGGATTTAGTGTGAGTATTATTTTTATTTATGATAAGTTTATAAAAAAAATAGCGTGTGTTTTAATAATTGATACCTAAAGATATTTATAAGTATTTATATATACTTGTTGATTTGTTTCAGTGGATAACAGTGAAGCGCTGGATAACTCGCTTCCAAGAAGAAGGTGTTGTAGCCACTCGACCTCGTAGTGGTCGTCCGCAACATATTAGTGCATCACAGCGGAGCTACATGGTGCAACAATATGAGACAAACGCACAAGTCGTTTATGTCGTCCCAACATGGTAGACTTCACTTATGGCGCAGGGATAGAACTCGTTATAGTGAACAAAACATCGTCGCAAACATGGAGTCTGGACGCATTTCTGTGAATATGTGGGGGTGGATGAGTGCCGCTGGACCTGGTGAATTAGTGTCTATAGCAGGGCGGGCTACGGCTGCCCATTATATGCTATTGCTGCAGGATTGTATGCTGCCAACCGTGCGGTGTGTGTATCCAGCTACAGACATATCACACTTATCATTCGTGCATGATAACTGTCCTGTGCATCGGGCTCAAGTAGTGCGCGAATGGTTCAGACACCATAACGACATAGCCGTCATTCCCTGGCCAGCAAAATCACCGGATTTAAATCCAATTGAAAATTTATGGGGCTTAATGGTGCAGAGGTGGGACATGCGAAATGAACGGACTGCAGAGGCCCTGGAAGCCCACTGCATGGAAGTGTGGGAAAATTTAAGAGGGACAGATGTTTGTTCCAACATAGTTGGATCAATGCGGCGGCGCTTACTTGATATTATTGAAAACAATGGAAGTTATATTAAATACTGTCAATATAAGTTATATTTTTTTAAATAATTAGTTTTAAATTTAAACATTTCCAATTACCTTCACATCGAAAACAAATTCAGCGCCGCCGCCTTATAGTGATAGCCTATATTTATTATGGTTACTTACTAGCTTCAATTTTCTTTTCTTTACGAAAACGAATCATTAAGCTATCATTAACCATATTAAAAAGATAGAAATAGGTGTAAGATATACTTTACTATGATATGTGTCAACAACGCTTTGTAATGTTAAACGTTAAATTAAAAACTTGATTTAATATTCTTTTAGTTTAAATTTGAATAGAAAACCTTTAAGCATTATTACCTTTCCATATTCATTTAATAGGTTTTTAAAGGTTATTATTTACGAAACAAAACTTAAAAATGAACAAAAGAAAAAATATATAAATGAACAAATTATCTTTCCTTACAATAAAGGATTCGCGGGCCGGACGCGATTTGAACCGAGGACGTTTTTCACCGAGGCACGAGGTAGTAACCACGAGACCATCAGCAACTGATATTAATTGACGAAATAAATAATCGCACTTATAGTTTGGCGAAGCGAAACGGACCTTATTTTATTTTTAAGAAATATGTTGAGTCTTGTCACTTTGAATTAAGGTTGATATTTATTAGTTATAGTTAATGTCAATGTGTGTGTGGTTTGCGTTCACGCCGTTTTAGTCCTTAAGCTATATATGCACTTTTGCAGCTGACTGTACCTACTTAAAGATGAGTGTTCTAATAATAAAATTTTCTTTTGAAATTCTGGCTGGAAAATTGGTATGCATTAATGCCCCATATATGTCTTCTCTATTAGTCACAGTTTACTTAAGTTTCATAAACTAGAGCAACATTATAAAATTAATTTTACTCGCTCTTTCAAATAACAGCACTGAATATGATAAACTGAACTAATCTTAATGAGCTGGTATCTATAGGTCCTCTAGGCTATGACCAAATGTTAAGTACCAAATCTGTTAATAGATTTGCAGTTATATCAGAAAATTGCGTTGTTGCAGTCAGAGCAAGAATCTTGAGTGCGGTAGTAGCAATGCAGCATATACATATACTATATAGCTTCAAATTTAGAATGTAATTAATGTTTAGTGTATAACCCAAAGGAAAACTAAAATATTTTGAAATTTCGGTCCAGTTTTCTAGATACACCAACTGCATAAATAACTTTGTAATCCCATATACAATAAAAACAAAGTTACATTCGCAGTGAACGAACCAGTGTACCTGCATACTTATACTTCGCCCGCGTTATCAAGAGGCAATATGTATGTCGTAAAGTAGTTCTCTGTAATCTACAAAAAGAAATGAGATACCATCAAAAACAAAACTTATAAAAATTCCAAGTCTCGCTTAGTTGTTCTACCGTCAAAAGTTGTGAGATCCATGTAATACCAAGCCGGTTAATTTATTTAGTCCCTTCTTAAGCGGACCTCTTGTCTTCGGTTATCACTACATAGTATAAAACAAATTAGCTTTCTCTGTCCCTATATCCCTTTGTATGCTTAAATCTTTAAAACTACGCAACGGATTTTGATGCGGTTTTTTTTTATAGATAGAGTGATTTTAGAGCAAGGTTATTATGCCCATGCAAAGCCGGGGTGGGTCGCTTGTTGCGTAATAAGCTAACTTAAAAACATCTTCTAATCTTCTAAATAATCAGGATGACTTGCCAATCGCATGAAACCATATTCTTGTTTGTATCATTATGATGCGATGAGTGAGATAATAATGTGTTTTCACGCGATGGCCATATATATATTTTTCAGAGTGACAGAGACACGATGTTCAATGCTTATCGTCACTCTAAAAAGTAATAACTCATACCATTTGTATAATTATTACGTCTATTTGTTGCCATTTTGACATGACAGCAGGCAAAATTAGTGAAGTAACAGATTCGCGTAGCATCGATATATCGAGAATACGTTGAATTATTATTGTTATTTTTTTATTGGTTTTTATTAATATTTGATTTTTTTAAACTTTTTAAATATCATCATAATTTACTGTTTATATCTGTATGGGCTAGCATGGTCTGACATGAAGAATACTATTTATTAAACTATTAAGTCACAAACAGTGCATCTGGCGGTAGTGGTCATTAGCCAGACTCGATACGATAAGTATATTATGAAACAATATGAAAAAATAACCAGAAGTCGAAGCAAACAGGATCATGAGCATAATGGCCTGAGATGACTGGTTTCACTTGTGATTCCAGAATGCCCGTCAGGCTCAAGGGTCAGGTCTATATAACCATCATTAGAACTGTCCGCTGCGCTGCATGTGTGAAATATCGCAAAAAGACCGCGTTAGAAACTCCCACCATATTCGGGACAGCCTTCATATCCATAACATAGCAGATAGATAAGCTTCAAAAGAGTGGCCTGCGGTGGTACGATCACGTCCCGTGGAAACAGGTGTCTTGACCATGCCACCTCCCACGGGGCTTGGTATGGTGGAAGGGGCAAACCCAAGACGTGCCAGCTTGACGTCGTGGTGCATTATTAGTCATGCTTGATTTAACGATTTCAAGTTGTTTGCATAATGTATTAGTACCTTCTAAAGTCAATCGACCTAATATACTATAGAACTAATGTTTAATAGCTGCTGTAATGTTTTATATTGCGTCCGTTTCCCTTTTTGATTATTAATTCATATCAAGTGGGTAAAAGCTCAATTCACCCTGCACACTCTTGCGTCACAGAGGTCATTGGACCCTCTAAGGCCTGGCATCATTGTTTTGATAAAAAAATTAATGAAATGTCAATTTTGTCTGTAGTTCGACTTATTTCTCCCCCTCACCCATATATTTTCCAGGCATTAGGTATTTTCCCCACTAATACCCCTAGAGCTTTTTCACAGCTTAAGCTATTTTCATTGAACATTTTATTTTGTACTGTGGACGTGATGCGTTTTAATTTCAGACCCCACTCGAGTATATATTTGCAGACATGCGGTTATTCTTTTCCCCTTTCACCCCCACAAGTTACAAACGGCTCAACCGATTTTCATCAAACATATATCTAAAAACACTCGCACATAAGTCACCGTTAGTACAAAAAAAACTAAACTGAAATCGCTTTATCCATTACCACAGACAGACACGTCAAACTTATAATACCCCTCTTTTTGGGTTAAAAATAGCGTGAATGCCACTGTTATGATTTTGGACCTTGAAAAATCCAATTATCTGATTTTTCTTAACCATCTCTCTGGGTTTGACGTTAAACCCCATGTCTAGTTTTACTTCATCAGATGTCACAGGGAAATAAGAAAACCAAACATTTTGTCTTTTCTTTTCGATCCCGAAGATTGTCATATAATATGTAAACATTTTTAGTAAGACGTTACAAACAAGAATAATTGGCATCTTCCGGAATTTTATGGTAACACTAGCAATTTCGGAAACTGGTTTCTTCATTCATTTCCCGTTGACATTTACCTACAAGAAATATGTTGATAATCTTCTAATCTTCTAAATAATCAGGATGACTTGCCAATCGCATGAAACCATATTCTTGTTTGTATCATTATGATGCGATGAGTGAGATAATAATGTGTTTTCACGCGATGGCCATATATATATTTTTCAGAGTGACAGAGACACGATGTTCAATGCTTATCGTCACTCTAAAAAGTAATAACTCATACCATTTGTATAATTATTACGTCTATTTGTTGCCATTTTGACATGACAGCAGGCAAAATTAGTGAAGTAACAGATTCGCGTAGCATCGATATATCGAGAATACGTTGAATTATTATTGTTATTTTTTTATTGGTTTTTATTAATATTTGATTTTTTTAAACTTTTTAAATATCATCATAATTTACTGTTTATATCTGTATGGGCTAGCATGGTCTGACATGAAGAATACTATTTATTAAACTATTAAGTCACAAACAGTGCATCTGGCGGTAGTGGTCATTAGCCAGACTCGATACGATAAGTATATTATGAAACAATATGAAAAAATAACCAGAAGTCGAAGCAAACAGGATCATGAGCATAATGGCCTGAGATGACTGGTTTCACTTGTGATTCCAGAATGCCCGTCAGGCTCAAGGGTCAGGTCTATATAACCATCATTAGAACTGTCCGCTGCGCTGCATGTGTGAAATATCGCAAAAAGACCGCGTTAGAAACTCCCACCATATTCGGGACAGCCTTCATATCCATAACATAGCAGATAGATAAGCTTCAAAAGAGTGGCCTGCGGTGGTACGATCACGTCCCGTGGAAACAGGTGTCTTGACCATGCCACCTCCCACGGGGCTTGGTATGGTGGAAGGGGCAAACCCAAGACGTGCCAGCTTGACGTCGTGGTGCATTATTAGTCATGCTTGATTTAACGATTTCAAGTTGTTTGCATAATGTATTAGTACCTTCTAAAGTCAATCGACCTAATATACTATAGAACTAATGTTTAATAGCTGCTGTAATGTTTTATATTGCGTCCGTTTCCCTTTTTGATTATTAATTCATATCAAGTGGGTAAAAGCTCAATTCACCCTGCACACTCTTACGTCACAGAGGTCATTGGACCCTCTAAGGCCTGGCATCATTGTTTTGATAAAAAAATTAATGAAATGTCAATTTTGTCTGTAGTTCGACTTATTTCTCCCCCTCACCCAAATATTTTCCAGGCATTAGGTATTTTCCCCACTAATACCCCTAGAGCTTTTTCACAGCTTAAGCTATTTTCATTGAACATTTTATTTTGTACTGTGGACGTGATGCGTTTTAATTTCAGACCCCACTCGAGTATATATTTGCAGGCATGCGGTTATTCTTTTCCCCTTTCACCCCCACAAGTTACAAACGGCTCAACCGATTTTCATCAAACATATATCTAAAAACACTCGCACATAAGTCACCGTTAGTACAAAAAAAACTAAACTGAAATCGCTTTATCCATTACCACAGACAGACACGTCAAACTTATAATACCCCTCTTTTTGGGTTAAAAATAGCGTGAATGCCACTGTTATGATTTTGGACCTTGAAAAATCCAATTATCTGATTTTTCTTAACCATCTCTCTGGGTTTGACGTTAAACCCCATGTCTAGTTTTACTTCATCAGATGTCACAGGGAAATAAGAAAACCAAACATTTTGTCTTTTCTTTTCGATCCCGAAGATTGTCATATAATATGTAAACATTTTTAGTAAGACGTTACAAACAAGAATAATTGGCATCTTCCGGAATTTTATGGTAACACTAGCAATTTCGGAAACTGGTTTCTTCATTCATTTCCCGTTGACATTTACCTACAAGAAATATGTTGATAATTGATTCCGATTTTTACTCCAAACTCGCCTCCTAACTTCGTTTATCGATACTTGACGAAAGAAACGTAAGAGCAACAACACTATGCTTAGCACATGTTCTTGACTGAATAATATTTTTTTCATTCAAAATGGCGTTGAATGTGCTGTAGTATTTTGCATAATATAAGGCTTTAACTTGTATAAAACGTAAAAATAAGTATCAGGAGAACTCATATTTGGATTTATACAATTATTTTTACATATTGTGAAGGCTTAAATCGGCATTAATACCCAAAATTGATTTTTTTTGTTGTCCTTGTATGTACTCCGCAATAGACATTAGTAGACTGTGAACCCAAGGATGGCATACACGTAAATATCGTGTATGAGTGGTAAGACAGTTTAGCTTGTCATGCTACTTCTATTAGAGCCGCGTTCCTAGTTCTATGTTGAAATTAGATAATTTATTTTGTAAACACTCATTTTATAAAACGCTCTATCATTTCCAATTAGATATTGCATCGATTCCATTACATTTTCAAGTGTGTCGATGACTTGCAAACTATTTGTCCAACAATGCAATGACAAACATTTGGCCAACATGTAACAAAGACACAACACCTACGTCACGCAACGACAGATGGCGCGACAGAACTAACTCAATCAATTGTTATTGGCTATTGACACACATGATCCAATCGAACCAAAGTACCCGCAACCGTAATGACTTTCAATTTTCTAATAGCACATTACAGCTCGATTAATGTCTATGAAATGTCGTTTAATTTCCGCGCCAATGGTTATTTTATGAAAGTGATAGCTGTTATAAAAGAATAATATTGAAATTCTGAGTAGTCTAACACAAATTACATTATACGTAATT
The DNA here is from genome assembly GCA_947044815.1 of Apomyelois bistriatella. Lineage (NCBI taxonomy): Eukaryota > Metazoa > Arthropoda > Insecta > Lepidoptera > Pyralidae > Apomyelois > Apomyelois bistriatella. Next base: position 7,365,926 of record OX345705.1, read on the forward strand.
GTTGTAACAAGAACTCGACAAAAAGCTGGTCGTTTCGACAAAATTCTTTAAGAATCATTTTCTTATATAAAATTAATAGGAATACGGCGCGTAGTGTTAGTAACTGCTTTTGAAATGTAATTTTTATTCGAACTGGTGTTCCTCAGTTCTATGTCTTTTTATATGCAGTACGTATAACAGTAATGAAAGCATTCCATGTCATTCGTTTCCCAAAAGGGGTGGCCTTTTGGGAAACGAATTCAGAACCTTCGTAGTATATTCTTCTTCTTCATCCTAACGTTTTACCGGTTGCATCCACAGCCAAAAGTATTGGAGCCCAGGGTCAAATTAAAATTTATTTATTCGCAGCATACAATTAGATGTCATACAGTCTCTTGCCTTTAAGAGCTACTATGTAAAATTCTCTAACATTCATGACTTAGTTTAATGTGCCGGCATCTTCATTAATTACGCGAATCTTGATGCCTCAACATTTTTCTGCTCTCCACGGTTTCGCAAGCAATTTATTTCACTCTGCTGACTGTGAATTTTATTTACAAATCGCAAAATAAAAGAGCGCCCAAATTTAGCTAATGTTTTAGACATACTTAGGTACATCGAAACAAAAGAAAACGACTTTGTTTTTAAACCGAGATTTGGTTTGCAAAGAAATCAATTTAATATAAATCTACATACTCGCCACATCTCAAATATTCTCAAGTGCGATACCACTATGCCCATATTCAATAGTAATTCATCCCTTGCTATAAGCGTAGCAAATATTCTAATGCGTAACATATCAGTTAGTTACAGAATGAATTGACCATGCAGAATGTTGTCTTCTAAACCGCCTCTCAGACTAAAATGGTTCCTTAAATGACTACAAGACGGCAGCTGCGATCAACGTCTTAACGCGCCTTCCTAAGCACGGAATCATCTTTCTTATTTATTAATTGAAACCTGTAGCTATTCTAACCAAACAAAGTTTCCTGTAGGAATCGAAAACACGACCTTCGGGATGTTCAGAAGCACAGGAACACAGAGACAGTCAATTGTAATTAAGATGATATGTTCTTCTCTTCACGTATTGATATAGGAGTAACTACCATATCCGCCCACCAATTTCACGATAACAAGTCTACTCGGAGGAGGTTCCGCTTACATGAAACTAATCTTAGTCATGGCTACCCCTACATGTAACCCCTTTAGTTAGAGGTATAGTCATATTATACAGTTCCGTATTTAGAAGCAAATATCAATCAAGGCTTAATTTTAATTAAGACTTTATTACACAAAAAATTAGATGTTTAATAACTTGTAGGTACCTCTGGACAACATTTCGTTTTCATCCACGGTTGTTGTTATTTGATTTTTTGCCATTTACACGTCAATCAAGTTTTATTTAGGTATTCTTACTATATATAGAAAATAACGAGTTGTAGTATAGGTACTAGTTGTATTTTTATTTCTTTGAATCACAATAGAGAAGTGATACTTGGTTGTTTGTAAGGTAAATACACCAAGAACATATACGTAGCGTAGCGACCATCTCAACACTATTAAGAAATTATAACAGATGGACATATATATATATATGTATATATATATTTCACAAATAATGAAATATATAAAATGACGAAATTCACACAAAAAATAAATTCACGCTGGTAATGCCGCAGACATCAAATTTAGTATAGAAATATAAGTGCACATTTGACAATTGTGAGCGCGAGCTAGCAAAATGTAGAATTAATGAGTTCAGAGAATTACAAGTGACACGCATTTGACTCATATGCTAATATCATTCCCTGAAGCATGTATGATATATCACAACAAAATGAGTAATACATTCTCAAGATGAAATATTACCGAATTCCCGCCAGAAACTTGCTATTTGACGTGGAAAAAAACATTAATTTCGACACATCGGTAAACTCCGCTCCCTCCACTCGCAATATCCATCACTGAGACTATTTGCATTGAGGGTGATAAATTCAGGAAGAAATCTTATATGGGCGCTATATTGACGCACACATCTCCTATATATCATAACTGATTCATTTGCTGACTTATTGCCCTATATTCCGTGGCTCAGACCAAATCGCCTAATTTGAAGTGAACGAAAAGCTGTTGCTAAAATTTTGTGCCTAAAATTGTCTTTTTACGAATATTGGTATGACAAATACTAAGAAGTGCGCGGTTTCATTTTAGATTGAAAGATTTAACCACAATTTATACGAGAATTATATATTCAAGTCCCTAAATGATTTCAGACCAACATATATTATACGAACATTTCTTAGTTATTGCATTTTTAGTAATGAGATAATTTTATTTAAAACAAAAAATTATTCATTCATTTACTCATTAGTTAAAGAAAAATCTAAGTACTTCTATTAAGTTTGATTTTGGCAGTTCTTGATACATGGTACTTTTTTACTTTCTTTTACATTACACTACTTAATTATAATTACTTTTAATTTAGAACGCTTCCACGTAAATTCCCAAGTGCGACAGGCAGCCGATAGTTTGGTATTAGTAGAGAAAAGTAGCTACCAAATTGCTGTCAATTATAATATTACTATAAAAAATATTGCAAATCAAGTCAAATAAACGAATTCGAATTTTAAATACAATCATCACATATTTTAATACTGCAATCTTTGTAAAATCAAGCCCGAATATTTTTATTGCTGGCGCATCACATGCTATGAATATGCATGGCGTATAAAAATGTATGGACGAACGCGACATGTAGAACTGTAATGTCAGGATTGTTCATTACTGAGCAATGAAAATTCCACTGGCAATTGAAAAACGGCAATGAATTCAGACAATATGTTCGGCGATATTTCAGTGATGTTTTTGTACGACTTCCAATCCTTTGCTGCGATGCGAACGCATTTATTTGAGTTCTATTACTGATTATCTCATCCCTCTGGCATCGCATCGTGTGCAGTTAAAGAGACCTGGTGGCTTACCACCATCTCTTAAAACCATGCAAGATCCAGTAAGGGGGATGTCGCATTACATCTTGTATCGCGCTGTCTCGCTTACTTACTGGAACTTGCATATGTTTAAGAGACGGTAGTAACCCCCCTTGGCTCTTGCCTATAGTCCCCGTGATCTAGTGATTAAACAGCCTTTAAAGATTCAATTTGTTATTACACTAAACTCTAAAAAAATTTTGTTTAATAGTCAAAGCATGGAAAGCTGACAAACGGAGTTACTACCGCAATTATACTTCTGTCCGCGCAAAGCTCCTTTCTTGTGGGAATTTCCTGAAACCTGTCCTTATAGCTATTGTTTCTTACAAAATTCCACAAAAAAACACTAAACGTAAAATATTTTTTTTACGATACTGATTTTATACTATCATTTTAGGAACTGGAAGGAAACAGTGACTAGAATTAAATTCTGTGGTAGATTTTACGCACTTGCGTTTTAGCTTTGTAAATCGGGTTGCGAAGCATAAAAAACATGTACGCAAATTATACGATAGAGAAATAATCGGGTACTGGGACGAAAGGTCAAATAGAGGCCACCAGACAGCGCGCGAGTGACATGACCCGGCATACATTTTATGCCTGTATTATTCAAAATACTTTATTACCGACTTATTAGTTAAAATGTTTTTACAAGATAAATTTGTTATTATTTTTTATTAGAAATAATAAATTTCAGTTAACTTTGAGATAATAATACATAATTTCTTCAGTTTCAGGTGAGTCTTGCCTCTTGGCGAGGGACTCCAAGGTACTCTGCATAACAATATAGGAATGATTGTTGTATCAATTAATTTGTCGAGTTATTTTCAGTTACAATTGGCTGAAAATTTTATCGGTGCGTATTATGAATAATTGAGTTGATTTTCATTTGACATTATCTATGCAACCTCGATATGAAATCTATTTTCGTTGTGTTTTCAATTCATTTAGTTATTATTTAAAATTATTGTACGTAAATAATTTCAATGTTGGTCAAATCTAAGTAGTTTTAAGTATAAAATATGGTTAACAAATCTATTTGTTCACATTACAATGACTAATTGTTAATTATCACGTTACGTTTTGTCATCGATTTATCGTCATTATATAATTCAAAATTGTTATCTAGTATGTACAAGTTTATCTACAGGAGGTTGCAAAGATCATGTATTTTTTTAAAACTAACCAGCCAAAACTTCGAAACAAAATTGAGTTTAGCTCATATTCCGATTTCATCGAAATTCGTTTAAAATTATTCTTTCTGTATTATGATTTGCTGTAACTTTCTTTTATTTATATCGCAATCACAGTCGCACTGTCCTCCAAACAACTTTGTTTTCATTTTATATTATTTTTGCCTTAAATGTTCATACATGTCTATATTCCTACTCTCTTACTGTTAGTTTTTATACTCGAAACATTTTTTCGCTTTTTGTAACACCCTGTACTCTGCTTTGTTTGTATGTGTCGTTGTCATTAGTTTTTCTGTCAGTGCTTGCCCTAATTAATTTGGCCCTTCTGCAATGCAGTTGTTTTGCATTTTTGTGTACATTGTAGAGACGATATAATTAGCTCTGTGTGTAAGTTTAGTAGCAACTATTTACGATGTTAAGATTTTTATAACATTTTATATAACTAATCAAAATTTAAGGCAGTGAAATGTACACATAACATTCGACACGACTGCATATTTCTACCCATTAAATTCTTCCACCCATTTCATAACACCTTACATAATATATAGAAAATACATTTTAATTAGACGACAAAAGCAAAACGTTATGAAACTACTAAAAATTTCATAAGTTACGGAGCTGCAGACCTCAGAATATTGATCGTAGTTCTCGCTCATTCATGGAAGCGTGTGACAAAGCTCGCTTTTCGTTGCCAAGTGTGGGTAAGCCATCCACACACACAGTAGTCTCACACGACCTAATGGGGCTTTTGGTAGGCGTCAGCTGACGGGGCGAGGGGTAAAACCGCGCATGCGCTACGAGTGCTACGACAAGTTAGCCGCTACGGCGCTGTTCGGGCACAAAATATCCAGCGCATAGATGCATATCTAGAGAAACATCTGGTTTCTAGCAGAATTGACTACTTCTACTCCAGTGAAAATTACTAAGAAATAAAAGAGATCTCAATTTACTCATCTCGTTTTAATACGGATTCTATCAGCAATAACATTTCTAACGAAGTTTGATACCGGTGTTTAAAAATTGCTTTCAACTTTTGTTTTGAGATTGGAGGAAAATACATATCTTATTAATTATTATAGGCTAAGCCACAAAAATTAGGACCCAACTGAAATAAAAACGCTATACGTTGGGAAAATATAACAATATACTTACTTAGTATGACCTACTTTTCTAACTTTTACTGTATTTTGTTAGAATTAGAACAAAAATTAGAGTTGGAAAAGAATGAGCGTTTTATATTTACGAAGAATCTATCATGTTGTTAAAAAAGCGATATATTTATGTATGTTATTATTTGCATATTAAATTTAAGAAGAGTCGTTTCTGTTATTCTCTTTAGTTCGTCACATCGTCCCAAAAATAGTAGTATGGATAGCAGCCATGCTGGCGGCGAAAGATTTTATTATACTTTATTGCACTTAAAAAAAAAACAAATGGTAGACTTGATGTCTTTCTTAAAGCGTTAAGCTCCAATCTTACCTTAAAACCGAGCAAAGCAGGTTTCTTCATTCTCCGTCCACAAAATTTAAATTTGACTGAAATCATTCGCAGGGCTACAAAACCAATTGATCCAGCACATCCAGGTGTTATAATTTATTTTATTCTTTTTTCTTTTAGTAACAACTTGCAATTGCTCGTAGCTCGTCACATGAGAATTTCCGATTCCTGTTTTATCTGACGTTTTTGACATGTTTACAAATGTGTTACAAGTTCAAGTCCCACACGTTACTCAGTAATTTTGTCATAATTTTGTACTATACAATACAAGTTATTATGAACTTATTATTACATACCATTTTGCGGACACTTTTTAACAATAATAGCTTACCGGACTTATTAGATTTTGTATAAAAATGTAAAATAATAGTCGCATAACTATGTTAGAACAAAGTAAATACATGCAACATGAATTATAGGTACTATAGTTACGTAAATTTTTTATATATGTATTGTAATTGTACAAAAAGAAATACTCTTTTTATCTGTAGAATAATGGATCTAAAAAGCTACCCACGCGCCACGAGATCATTTTGGACACAAATATAAACGTGTGCGGGCCATTGTTGTAATATAGACCTCATTTTGTATCAAATTGTATAATAGACTTATACTTGAAGCTTTATGTGCACTCTAATATACACAAAAGATAAAAAAAAATCTAATATAAATAATACAGCTCTACAAGCACATCAGCGCCCACACACATTGATGAGACCTCGAGTTACAATGTGATTCACTTTTAGTATCGTTTATAAGTATCCATTTAGATTTATCAGCCATACAATTCCAAGTAGACACTCGAATAAATTACTTTTATCAGATGAGAAAATAATTTACTTCACAAAAATGGTCTGCTTCTAATATATTTAAATAACTAAGAGCGGTAAACATTTGTATATTAATATATGTATATAATGTGAATAACATTCTAGAATTCATATTTGGTTGTGATGAAAATGGAAAAAAGTCTGGGCCTAAAGTAACGTGACTGGCGCGAAATCACATTAGGCTGTCAGAAATGAAGATTGGCTTCTGTATGTTATGTTATAAATGTGAGAGTTTAAATATATGATTATTTTTTACCAATTCCAGAAAGGCTGCTAGATGAAATTTGGTACAATATAAAAATTATTCATTCATATCATGTGGGCTATTAATTCACCCTGCATACCCAGTTTTTTATAACCGCCTATTGGCTTCTGACGTATTTTTGGCGTTTGACCAACGCTAATTATCATATTCAATACGTATTGTGATAAAAGTGGCATTGTCAAGTCCTGTTAATATTAATAAACTGCTTCAGATATAGAGGTTTTGTGGTTTTGGGTTCGATTCTTATGGGAGGCTTGAATCATCAGATTGTTTAATAATAAAGATTATTATGTGTTTCAGAAAGCATGTTATACTATAGGGTCGCTGCTGCCACCTGGTGGTCGTCAAAGAAACCATGTTAAAGACCGATAGGCAGTTTCAATCAAACGGACCACTGACCACAAGATATGAATGAATAAACCTCTTTATACTAAAGCATTATTTTTTTAAAAGTAAGACTTACAAATATCACTTCTAATAATATTAGAACTCTGTGATACAAAGCTTCAACAAAACACTAAATTGGACAAACAAATTGCGCGAATCCAGCTATTAATCGAAACGCTTCTAAAACATTAAAACTGGCAACATCAAGAGCGAAGGATTAAAAATTAAATATTAATCGAGGTTAAGGTTCGAAATTCGAATACAGTCAAAACATTAACGGATGGCTAGTTATTTATTCACAAAGGATAGAATTTTCGCCTGCTATAATGCCATGCGTCGCCTCTTGCATTTGTAATGCATGGCCACCCTTATCCACTGCAACTTCCAGCATTAGACTTGCAGATGTTCTGCCGACAGACTTCTGAAATATGGTTGACGGTGAAGTCTTATTTATTACTTTCAGGCCTGTTAAGCCTTTGTTGCGGCGACTATGAATTTCAGATTGGACGGGTGTCATCTTTATTTTAAACGGCATAATAGAAAGTTGAAAGTATTATTATCGTAGTATTTTTAATTTAATAGAATTTGCTTACTTAAAGTTTAGCAAATTTCCTGAGTGTTTTATTAATTAAGGAAAATTAATTTTACAATCTCGAAAACAGCGGCATAGCTCTAATTATGTTGAGATACAGTGAACATAATAAACTTTATCAACTTATTCTTATACTTTCACCTGAGTTATTTTAATTGTGGCCCACTTTACAAGAGGAACCTTGATATGAATCCTGTTTGTGAAAACATCTAAATACCAAAACAGCGATGAGCTCAACAAATCATTTAACTCCCTGTTATCAAAACCCGTCACAGAGCGTTAATGGTCCAAAAACGAATTCCCCGGCCACGTCGCAAAATATAAATCACGAAACACCAAACAAAAGAGGCTGTAAATGAATACTTTCCCAATTAAATCAGGGCATTTTTAATTAAACCAATGCATGGACGCCGTGGCTCATAGGACCCGATAAGCTAATGTTTGTCTCTCCTAATTTCGATTGACATTTTTACAGCGGTGTTCGTATCGATCGTGTGCGATTTAAAAATACTTTTATTTCCTCGTTTGTTTTCTAATTTAATCGATTTCGAATAATTTCCTTTTTAACCGACTCCAAAAGGAGGAGGTTGTCAATTCGTCGGAATGTTTTATTAACTATAACAATAAATAAAACTTCGGTTTTCTTAAGACTAGAGTAATGGTTAATAAGCCATAAAACATAAAGGGGATCATGATCAATTACTAAATATTGTATGTGCTGTTAGTCCTACCATGCTTGCCACCAATAGTGTGCACACACATTCCTTGTGACACCATAATTTACCTCTATTATTCATTACAAGGCCGATAAAGCATTGACCGAATGGATTGCAGTCTTTCTTTGACTCTCTTACTTCGCTGCAGCATACGGAAATAACAGTGTCAGCTGTGAGCGTCTACTGTTGGACATAGCTCTTTCTTATATCTATGAGGAACCAATCTAATATTAGAACTTTATAATAGGAAACAGGAAGGTTGTCATGTGCCATATACGTAGAAATGTAATAACTGAGTCTGAAATCTCAACACATCACTTAAAAAGTCTACCTACATCCCTATAATTACAGACATCAAAAACTCCCAACGCGGCCATTTTTGGCGCGCGAGAGAATATCAAACGAGTGCCCTTGGACCTCGACCACTCGAAATTAACGAACTCTTATGAAGATTTTGTCGGTCCAACTCACATTTAATTGCTATAGCCGTACAAGTGTATTGTTGAAAGCTATGGGTTCTACAATGATGTGAAAATGAACACACAAAATGTATTTATGCTTTTTATATTATATTCAAATGTTTACTGTCTGTTTGCCTACTTAATAGTTTAAAAATATGTAAAAAACGCATTTTTTCTAGTTTTCCAGTTATTCACTAAGAGACTAAGAAGATATCTATATAACTATTTCTGTAGCTTAAATTCCACTCAAAACCAAAAAAAATGTCTAAATAACAAAACGGGCTGCACCTTTATACTGAATAAAATTTCATTTTTATATCCCTAAGTAAATAAATCATTTTAAATATAAAAAAAAAAACAGATTTATTTGCGGCCTTTATAGATTTTGCCTCATAGCAGAGACAATAATAGATATCAAAACGACAATATATACGTTTACAGCTCGGGGCTCCCATTTGAGCCCGCAATCCGGACACAACAAGCGGACATGGTCTCGTCGTGCTCAATACCGGACCAGACAGAAATGAGAAATAGACACGTAGGATGACACGTCGCAATTGAGTGGCAACTCTTGTCGAATGGTGAACAGTACCGACACTAACTGGTGCTTGTCGAAAACTCCCAAATAGTACGATAAGTGGCAGTTAGATACCTACAGAATTGGGCAATTGGAGAACGTTTAGCGGAACATAATATCGGTAAACTAATATATTCGATAACATGGTTCTTGATATCTCATCCTAATAACACCTCTATTGTGCATTCACATTTCAAATCAAGTTGATTCAAGTCTATTTTGGACGTTCGTGCTTTCAGTGGCCTTAATTCAGAGAATAACTGAACAATATCATTGTTTTCATATGATATTTTTACATCCACATTCAAGCTGCTGTACCTAAAGTTTGACAGTTTATTAGACATTGTGTCATTTTGTATAATGACTATCATCACCATACATAATCAGAGTTATCACAGACTAAAAATCGTACACTAAAAGCTAAATGCTAAAATAAATTTATTCAAAAACAGTTTTCAACCTAATGCATTATTCTACTTAATACCCCTGTAATGTGCTTAAGATTGACCCTCAATTAATGAGTATTCAACACCACGTTTCAATAGAAAATTGTAATATTTTTATATCTGCAAAAATCATTTCAATTCATTAAAAATACATTTTATCAGTCTCGTCTCATCACGTCAGTCTTTATGAAATAATTGGTGGTTGGATTCAATTTCTCCGTAAGCAACATCTAATATTCATCTATTGTTATTCAAATTTACATTATAATATTGGGTAACAAACCACAAAGCGTCGGGAGTACACCCCGTAAGATTATAGGGATTTTGCCGATGTCAGGCAAATATACGATGGCAGAAAAATGGGTGAAATGGGAAAATGTTGCAGCATCAGATTATGCTAATACAGCCAGGGATAATAACAATATTGTTATTATTTTTGGGGACAACGTTTGCTCTTGCGATGCTCCTTCTTAAGAATAGATCACTCCTTTTTTTTTCCTTTGTCAAAGTAAAAGTTGACATTGAATCAAGAAAGATCTAAATTTGTATATAATACAAAGAGTACTTAACTTTCATAAACGCTATCAGTCATGTGGTACGAAATAATAGTAATTTCTTCTTACCGTATGACTGATAGGGACAAACATACTTTACACACTACACTCTTGCTCTTATTATAATGCCCTCAAGGATACATCCAGTATTTTTTGAGTTTACCACTTCTGACAACAAAACGACGGAGGTGGCGTGTTCAGACAACTTAATTGTATATCTTTAAAACATTGCACGCCGCTAAACAATTATATATTACTAGCGACCCGCCCCGGCTTTGCATGGGCATAAAAACCTCCCTCTTGAATCACTCTATCTAATAAAATAACCGCATCAAAATCCGTTGCGTAGTTTCAAAGATTTAAGCATACAAAGGGACATAGGGACAAAGAAAGCGACTTTGTTTTATACTATGTAGTGAAGTGATAGTGATTGTGTCTGCGCTTGCGGCGTTTAAAGTATTAAATAAAGAAACGATTTCCACCGAATAAGTTAGAGCCAAGACGACAATAGGCGAACGAAGATTGATACACCGAAAGGGTCATCCATCAAACGATTGCCCAGACGCATTACTAAATAACCAAACAACAACCTATTCATAGCTTTCATTAATAACTCCATGACAATGCTACAAGCAAAAGTTCTTCGATCTATTCAAGTCAAGCGCAACTTCTTACCAATTCAAGGACCAGAAGTGCTATTTTTGAAATGGACTCACTCAATAGCGTTGACTCATAAATCCATTCCCATTTCAAAACGATTTTAAAACGAGTCTAGTTAATAAGTATAAGAGCCCAAGCTTGAGCCAGCTATATCGCGGTGCCTGTCCCAGGCTATGACAGCAGGTGTGCCATCGTCTGAGGAGATAAACGACATTTGCAGATATAGAGAAGCGAAGGAGTAGATTCTTTGCCGACTGACATTTTCTGGACAAATATAACGTGGGTGATTTAAGGGCCTGTAAATAGGCTATTAATGAACCAGTAAGCTCTATTTCAAAACAGTTCTGCAAACATCAGGTGAGATTGTGATCAATCGCTGAACTACCATAGTGTCTTGTAACTAGCACCGTAGTAAATAAACTATTATTTTATAGAATGAGACTATGAAAGAGTATACGTCTGTAATCGATACTTTGTTAACTCAGTTGTTAAATATTCCAATATCGGCTAAACTTACGATACTTTAGTAAAACCGTTGAGGTCATTGGAACGCCCTTCAGACGGGTATAGATCCACTACACTGCGAATTTAAGAACGTTCAACACAATAGAACGAAAACCCTTTTGTGTATTTTAAAATATGGAATGAAATATCCACAAATTTTCATAATTCAAATAATTTTCTCTTGAACCGAACGACGGACAAAAATCTTTTAGTAATTTAAATTAACTTTGAGTTTAATGTTCCAACGAAAATTTAAAATTAACAGACTAAAATTAACCTTTCATTATAACAAGATTGCTTGAAATAAAAAAGACATTAACTAAAATGCGTAAATAAACTGCAAAAACTAACTGTGTACTTTTCTCGATTGAAACAAAAGAAGTTAAAATTACCCTTTAATCTGTACATAATTTCAATTAAACAAAGAAAAGAGACTTGAATCTTCAGAAACTTTGTTTATTTTGGATTCGGGTTGACTGTATAGATACTCGAATTGCTAAAAGTTAAAGCTATCCATTTGCGCAAAATAAGCTCTTCATTTCAAAAGATTGATACGGCTTTTCTTTTTTAATTTATGTTTTTTTTTGTTAACTAACTCGTATTTTTCATTACACAGTAGGCACCATTTAAAGCCATGGAGATTAAAAAACTATCTGCCATTTCGAAACATTGATTACTCAAACAGAAATCTCTTTTTTACAATAGCAAACCGCAATCTGGGTGTACACCGATTGAGGAATAAAAAAGGGTTTCATCCCATTGGTCCTGTAAATAAAACTTGGACTAGCAAATATAAAATGTCCGAGATTAATTTCTAAAATGAGACATTTAATACCTTTATAAAGACAATAAAATCTTAAAATTAAAAAAAGTAAATCTTTAAGTAATCATGTAGATTTTTCATTTTAGTTAGGGTAGTACGGAACTCTCAGAGCGTAAGTTCGACTTGAACTTGCCGGACTTTTATATATTAGTACTTAGCGATCTATTGAATATGTTTTAAGTCTTGCAACTTTTACAACTAGATCGCTTTCGGTATACAAAATGCAAACTTGAGGGATAGAATCTCACAATCTGGTGACGTCCCTAAAATTAAATTTTTGCCTAAAGACCAGGTCTAAAAGGAATAACACTTTGATTGAAGAATAAAAAGCAAAGTACACAAGAGGCGAACGCATTAGTCTGCGTGCAGGCGGAGACTGCGTTGCCGGAGGCAGGGCTCGTAATCAGCAGGGCTTTGTAGCAGGAGATGGGAATTATAGATACGCAGCAGCCCTAGGCTGTTGTGCTGCGTTCTAGCGAGGTAACTGCATATGCTAGTTGACTTGACTTGTATTCAAATTTAGTAGGTACCTTGCGATAAAGCTAAACTTAGCTGGTTACTTTATAAAGCCTTCCATCCCAAGTTAAGGCTTAGTTTTTGGTTTGGTGCATAATCAATTTAATAGTTTACATCCATTTCCGTCATTGTCCTCCGCCAAAAATATGCCTTTTATTTTTTGTCGTAAGAACCTCATAGGGCGAAAATAAATTAACATCAACTTTAAGCAGTCCTAGGTTTCTGAATGCCAATTTGAGATGTGTACTATGATGGTGATAAAAAAAACAAATCATCTTTAAAATTTTATAAAATAAATTAGAAAAAATTTACTCCTTGCTCAATTTCATCAAGTAACTTTTTCTATTCCACAAGTGTAAACAAGGCACAGATCACACATGTTTGCACACACTTTGTTCGCACGCCTTTGCTCACGTCACAGCGAAAAAGCTTTTGTTCTTTCCATTAGTCCCAAACTAACGCCTCAACCCTTGTCCAATACTTAACATGATAGAGGTCTAACAAAATTGCATGGATGTTTTTCTGAATTATAAATAACTCCTCATAGAGTCCGGTAAAGGGCCTTTCGGGTCAGTTAAGTGGAATGACTTTCTGTCCTTGTGAAATCTCCAGGGTCGATCTAACAGTTCGCTGTCAAATGTATTGTTTATTCTGCTAAGGGACTTTGTTTTCTATTATTCGCAATAAGTTAAGCAAGTTATTTATGTTTATATCCCCCGGCGAAAAAAAGGGCGTTACGTTATCTATTTTGTTTTATTTCAAATGACGAGACATGTATCAGAGATTTATACCGAAAAATTATACAATAAGGAAAGAAGATTCTTTTATCTCATCACTATCATTTCACGTACTATATTTCTTCCTAGACATCTCTATTGTGTTTTATATTTCGAACACAAAAATGAATAAAGCAACATGTACAAAAAACTTGTAAACTTCATTTACGACCCAAAACACAACCACTCCGTATTCAATACACGCCCTCGAAGTTTCATAAAGCGAACATTCCCTATTTATAGATACATTGACACTTATTGGTATTGTCTACCAAGAGGCGTGTTTACAGAGCGAGTGATGGATGACGTGGCCTGTAGAATCAATCTTCGTTCTGCCGAAACGTTATCAAACGTTAGCGAAGTTTGAGACGACGGGAACCTACTTTCTTATCTGTGGTGTATAAGATTTTTGTCGTTAAATTGAATCGATTATCATACAATGAGTTTAAAAGAAAAATGAGTTAACTGCACGGCTTGTCACACTATTTAGATATTAGCACCTTAAACCATAGATTTTAAAAAAATTGTCTGACCGCTCGCGATTCGAAATTCTTAGCCGCGATAGACATAAAAGTCTTTAAAAAGACAAGGATCAAAGACGGCCAAAGTAGGGAATACATGTACGTACAGCTCAGATACTGGTACAATTCCACAATCATTACCTAATTCACACTTGCAATTTTCATACCAAGCTGAAAACAAATATATATATAGGATTCAAAAATTCAGACCCACAAATTAAACCTCATATGTCATCACCGCATCAAGTCATAGCCACAAGACGTCCACTGCTGGACATAGGCTAATTAATTAAAATTAAACCTTATATTACGAAAAATGTCCATGAAGATTTTTTGTGAGTTTGATCCCAAAGGAAAGCATACTTGTTTCTAGTTTAGGATATTGCAGGATTGAATCACCTAATTTCCTAATAATGATGATTCGTCAGAATCTGACATCAGGGTGTGCAGGGTCGGTTGGCCTTGTAACCTACTCAATAAGAGCACACGAGTTAAAAAAAAGGTTATCATAAGAACAATAAAGGAACATTTAAGCGTTATAACGTGCAGGAGGCCGGATACATGGGGTTTTGAATCTGCCAATTTATGGCACGGAACCCGCTTCCGACGCACGATCGATTTCACATTCGTTTTTAGTGCGCATTCATATTTTAATGGTACCAAATTGCTGCCTGCTAGTACTTTCCAAATAAAAGGGCTAAAATTTTGCTCATTAAGGTGATACCTCGGCGAACACTAGCGCCATATTAAATTATTAAATTATAATTCCCTATAGTTACAAATTGCATTATTGCTTAAAACGGCCACTTTTAGCAGTTTTGCAATTTGTAACTATATGGAACTATAATTTAATAATTGAATATGATTAAAATTAACTTCAGATCCAGAACCATAATTACAGCAGAGGGATTTTTGATAACTTGTGTTTTCAGTGAGTAATTATTTTTAAAAGACGGTGGCGCTAGTGTTCACCGAGGTTTCACCTTAAATTAATTATATACAAACAAACTGAGAAAATAACTACATAGAGTATGAGAGAAAGGCTCTTTTTCAAAGAGCACACTGTTATATAAGTGTAATTTTCAACCGACTTCCAAAAAAGGAGGAGGTTCTCAATTCGGCTGAATATATATTTTATTATTTGTTCTATTACTTTCCATTAAAAATCTTAAGAAAGTAGTTGAAGTTCACGTAGGCACCGGACACGTGTCTGGTATTCGAAAAAACGTTCCATATTATAAATAAAATATTTGTTTTTTTTACCATTAACAAATTATTTATAATCATGTAAGTGTCACAAAAGATTCACACATTTATATAACTTTTTTATGTCAAACATCTTAAAAATTCCTTTTTCAAATTCTTGGTCGAGCAAACTGCAAAGCATCGGCCGAATCAACCGACACAAGAGAATAGAACAAAGGCAAGATATCCAGCGGTTCGGCTATAGTGATTAATCTAGGATAAAGGAGTATTTTAAGCGCAGAAAAGTATCCAGGTGAATCTACAAATAGAAAATCGATCAGTTGCGATCGTGACCTGGAAACTAAAGCCGAAGATAGAGCTGCAAGAACGACTGCAATTGCTCGCTATAGCTCAACGGTAAATAGTTTATTTGGCCTTTTCAGTAGTTTTGTGTTGGCTGCGAAAATATTGTAACACGTTTTGTACTAAGCCAACTACTACTTCATTTAAACTCGTAATTTAGTGTGTTGATTATTTGTCAATAGTTTTTTTCTTTTTAATCTATTGCTTAGTAGCATCTATAAATAATAAATATATAGGGACAAATCACACAGATTGAGTTAGCCCCAAAGTAAGTTCGAGACTTGTGTTATGGGATACTAACTCAACGATAATATATTTTATAACAAATACATAGATAAACATCCAAGACCCAGGTCAATCAGAAAAAGATCATTTTTCATCTTGACCTGACCGGGGATCGAACCCGGGACCTCCTGAGTAGCGGTCAGGCATGTTAACCATTACGCCACGGAGGTCGTCAAATAGGACTCTTCTTCTGTCCGTAATATTTCTGGAAATTTGTTCTTGATTGTCGTTACCTATCTATAAACTAACTCCCTGCCATATTATAGCTTCATAGGTCCAGTAGATTTTGAGATTTCGTATAAATTTACTTCTACAATCTAGTTCGAACTGGTGAAAAAATAAAGCTGCTATTTAAAGAATTTGGAAATATGCTATCAAATTATTTGAAAATTAGCATATACAAAATTCCAAAAGTTTTAGCAATTAAAATTAAAGATATTTCGTGTTTTGTCAATATCTCGTTACCTATTAACATTTAGGAAACTTTAAACAAGATACATAAAGTGGAGAAAAATTCCAATGGAACATTTGACATACTTGGAACGCTTTTTTAACCTATATTGTCCCACTGCTGGGCAAAGGTCTCCCCCATCTCCTTCCAAACGTCTCTTTGTTCTGCCACATCCAGTCATTTGCTTTCGAACCTTCTCAGGTCGTCTCTTCTCGGAACGCTATCTATCACTATGACAATATATTGTCATAGTAATAAAATAGCCATTTTATAATAAAAAATTTAAATTGTCATAGTTATATAAATAGTATCATAGTTATAGTTTTATAAAACTTGAGAGGCGATTTCGAAAAACTCTGACATCAGAGTGTGCTGGTTTGATACTCAATGAATCCTAACTACCCTAACTAATATTATAAATGAGAAAGTGAGTTTGTTTGTTTGTTAAGCTTTCACGCCTTATCTGCTGCACCAGTCAACTCCTTCTGAAATTTCGCATACAAATAGATAATTTCATCCCGAGAAAAAGGACCGAGAAATCCACGCGGTCGGAGCCGCGGGCGAAAGCCAGTGATATTATATGTATATAAATGAACAATATTCACAACACATTCAGACAGACCACATTCGACATAGCGAAATGGCGGAGTCGGAATCGCGACACGATATGATCGCGGCATTCGCGGGCACATTGACCCAAATGAGCCGAGGCGGTATTTGGCGGGTCGCCCGCGCCCGCGATTCATATCCGCGCCCTCATATTACAGAACAGGGCGTTTTACTTTTATGAACTGAACAAATTGCACATTTTAAGTATTACATAGCAGAGGTAAGACTTTGTATAAAATTCGCCGCGTGGGGCCATGGGTTGGGTGATATGGGCCTACCTTAGTCTCACCTATTTCTCCCGCAAAATAGCAGTGCTATTCATTATTGTGTTCTTATTTGAAGGGGTAGTCAAATAACTGGGTACTGTGGTAAAACATTCTAAAACACGAGTTAGTAGCGCGCTAGTAGCACAAGGTATCACAGCCGCTTGACTGCAAACCTAATTGTATAAAAATATGTTTAAAAATCTGAGTGAAGCAAAGTCCGCATCATCATATCAATTGGGTTACAGGGTCAATTGACCATATAAATCCAGGTGTAAGAGTTTTTCCTGATCGTCTTCGGCCTCTTATACAATGTAAATATCTGATTGGGATATGACTTAATCTCAGTCACATATAGTCCAAAATGCGTCAACATAATCCTGAAAGTAGTTTTCACACTAAAATAACTGAACAAAGTAAAAGTAAAGCGTAAAGTTTTAATTCCATTACACATTTCAACATGCCTCGGTTTATAAGGAGTTGAAATTAAATTACAAAAGTTTGTAACTGTTTTGGCTACTTTAGCAAAACTTATTTATTATATACAAGAACTTGTGCCGAGATAAGGTTTCACTAAATAAGATTTTTTGGCTGGGGCGAGTAAACTTAAAGGACCAATCGGATTTACAGTCATTGTAAATGAAATTCGACACATGACGTTTCGTCAGGATAATCTGTTTGAATTGTCTTTCTATATTCTTAAGCGCCACTGCTTATATAAAATACAATCTTGAAAAATATTACCAATTACCCCCTTATACATAAAAAATAAGAACGTTTGTTAAGCCCGTTTTAACTAAAATGTGTTTTGGCTCTTTCTTTCACTGTAAATTTTGATTAGAGAAAAGGGGCCAAAACATATTTTAGTTAAATTGGCCTTAACAAACGTTTGTAATTCTATAGCAGTTAAGTAAGTAGTTATTAATTTTTCTGTGTTAGGCTATTATTTATTCTGTGTCACTCTATGGCACGATAATAAAAATCACAATAACCTTTCAAAAAAAAAATGTATTTAACCGGCCAGTATTTATTATTAAAAAAAAGTCAAGACATCGTCGTTGGCAATCGGTAAACTTAGCTAGGTTGGCAACACTGAAATCTTTTAAGTAAATGTCAAAGGAAGCCGAGTCGACGGGCGGCGACGACGGTCGTTATCAACTCCACCGATATCGAGCTTCCGATATGAAATATGAATATTTATTCAATAGGAAAACTTAATAATTATGATTTAAAAAAAAAAATATTTTTTCTTACTTTATATTGTGATGACAATATTTTTCAAAATTAACAAAGTATTATTCTGTATAGAGGAAAATTTCTCTTTCATATAATTCAAGTAAAATTGTCTAACGCAAAACAGTCATTTTTCCTGCTTGCAACCCAAGTTCAATGTAGAGACTATGACAATGATATTGCTTTGGAAAACACTAACCATTAAACACAAAACTATAAATGAAAATAATTTAGTTCTCTTGATAACAATAGAGTTGGCAAGTCATTATCTTCCATTGTTTACTTAGGACTTTCGTAAGCACCACTAGTTTGTTTATTTCGTTTAGTATTCAAAGTCAGACAAAAGACAAAGATCAATAGATAGCAAAGTACATTTCGTATCTGAATATTAATCACCACCACTACAGAGTAAAAGCCTTTCAAAGTTCACTCCGATATCGCCAACTTACCCACAACTACGTTGATTTGCTAGAAACTATTTTTAATTTCCCTCAGGAAGGCTCTGGTTCTCATTTATTAGTTTTGGCGGCATCTGTTCACGACTTATTCGTTTGCCGGCCACCAGATGGCGCGGCGCTCGCAAAACATGAAATGGCGCCGCAAAAAATATGGACACACTTCAGCAATCACATACGAGCGACGGCCATTTTTTCGACGTGCGGCAATCGTAATAAAAATTGTTCGATTTACATGACATGGATGCGAGTCGCAATTAATGTTTATTGGTGTGTTCTTGTATGGGCGTTAGTTTAAAAAGTCAGTAAGTACTGCCAATGTGTATAAGACTGTGGGATGTTAGTAACCAGTCCCTCAGAATTTATTTTTCTTTCTACAAGTCCAATACTTGAGTAAATGTAAATTTCGCTTCTCGATTTAAGCTTAAAGCTCTGTATAACCTGTAAGGTATGAAGACGTGACATTAGAACGTTTAAAACGAATTTTTAATCAACTCGATAACAATGACATAGATAATTAAAACTGGGACGATTTTATACAAATAAAAATATATGGAAGTTTCAGTCAAAATTGAGAAATTTCCATTCCAAAACATATACGTAGACACACATACATCTGCATTAATTACGCAAAGCAAGGGGTAAGAACAAATATTTATCTACACAAATAAATCCGTTGCAGGCGTCTAAGGAAATTAAAATTGGTGGCAGCTGGAAATAATGAGTTCGCCATTACTCAAAGCTTACCTGCAACACAAATTAGTTATTGTACAAATAAATAGCTACCTTAATACTTTATACTCTATATCAAAGCAAACTGAACATTATCCGTATCCATACTAACTAGTATATCCATACTTCCTGATACTTCCATACTAATTTTATATATGCGCAAGTCTGTCTGTTACGCTTTCACGGCTAAACCGATGGACCGATTTTAATGAAACTTGGTATGGATATAACTAATGACCGGCAGTCAAAATAACTTTTGGGCGCGATATAATCGAGTAATACGTGGTGAGGCATCAAATTGTAGTGACTTTTTATGGTAAGTTTTATTGCGTTTTCATGTTTTGCTGAATCTTTTCCTTATCAACTGCGTCCAAATGTCTAGGATCGATTTTTCCAAGGCTTATCGTTCGTAGATTAATATTTAAAACGAATCTATCGATTATCCATTATGCATGACCAAATCGAACGGACGTTCTTACCTAATTTAAATACTAGTGTCATAAATAAAATTCCATACTTTCTTAATTTATTGTGTGTATATTTATTATAGTGTCATAAAAAATACGTGAGCTGTTTTTCTATACTTTCTTAATTTATTGCTCAGCTTGCCTGCAACTTAGCAGCATAATATTTTTGCAGTGAAAAATAACACTACGTTTGTTAATACATTGTTTAATAATTTTGTTGGAAAAGCAGCGATGTGTGACTTAAACTCGAGTCAGCTTTCTATGTACCTATTGCCAAGTTGGCCTAAGTTGGACTGAGGACTTGGTGCTATGAATCATTGGTGGCCCCGGGAAGTAATTTACATTCAGCTTACCCTTAGGTAAACCATAAGGCTTTTATCTAATTAATTGAATAATGAGTATAATGTAAAATTTTCAAAACTTACCCATATCACCTGGAGATAAATTAAATCTAACAATCAGTTTTATCGGATACCCATATTTAGGGAGTTGTGCGCCCGGGTAAACCGGTAAATAAATAAATAAATAATAAATAAAGATATAGGGACAAATCACACAGATTAAGTTAGCCCCAAAGTAAGTTCGAGACTCGTGTTATGGGATACTAACTCAACGATACTATTTATAACAAATACACATATAGGTAAACATCCAAGACACAGGCCAATCAGAATAAGATCATTTTTCATCTTGACCTGACCGGGGATCGAACCTGGGACCTCCTGACTAGTGGTCAAGCATGTTAACCATTACGCCAAGGAGGTCGGTAAGATGAGAAAGTTATCGCTACTGCTCATTAGACTTGTATGGAATCGTTATCATTCGACTGCGAAATAATATTCATCGATAAAACCAATCGACAATATATTCTGAGCAATATTCGGAGTACCCAGAGCCAACGATCATTGTCACAAGCAGAACTCGAAATAAATTGCACGCGAATATTTTAACGTGGAGCTTTTGCACATAATAAATCATGATTTAAAAAATCCCCGTTTTATTTTTATCCATTGCAATATGGAACGTAAATCAGAGCGTGTTCTGTCGTGATTTGTATCAGATCTCCTACTTTATCAATAATTTGTTTATTTATGTGGGTATAAAACAATTTTTTTTAAGTTAACTAGGCTTAGTTACATAATTAATATAAAAGTTAAAGATCATCCTAGTTCAAACTTATCTTAATGTGTAGACCTAATGTTGTATTTTAAAGCAATAAAGATATGACGATTCGTTTGGAGTAAGTCTAAGAGCTTTCTCAAGAAGGTTGACGTCGTTCGAGGAAGTCATACAAAAATGACAAAGTTTGATGTTTTCTTATAAAACAATGACACATTACGTTTTTCTGACGCTGACGACTGAGCTCGGGGACTCCGGCTCCGTCTTGAAGATAGAGCCTTTTGATAGACAAAAAATTGGTGAATGTAGCGCAGTGCCTATTCAATAATTGATGCTCTAACTAATCCCGGGGCCATCACATCCAACTTAGCTGGCATAAATTCTACTAATTTATTATTTATATAAAAATATTTATTTCAAAGGCTTTATCCATGCTTTACAAAGAACACTCGCATTAGCTCCGATTTCCATTCCTAGAATTTGTTAAATTTGGAACATTTCCGCTGCCGTTAAGCCTCTCAGAATAAGATGCTTGTAGCCTCAAAACCAACACATTTCACGTTAGATAAATATTCAACTACCTTTGTAATCTTGTTGTTAAGATCGTGGTGGGTGTAGTTCGGAGTTTAATCATCTAATTATATTTAATGTAATAGTTATCGACCGCATGGCGCAGTCATATGCTTTCAGGCAGCTTGAAAAATATGACACGAATGTTAACTATAACACACTCGATAATAATAATAAGATATATGGCGCAGTAGTACTTAAAATTATTTCCAACAACTACAAGGTCTCAGTTTTAAATGTCGTTAGCGTCAAGTTGACCTGTAACGCAGTATATTAAACTTAAGATGCATTTAGTGTTCGATAATCAAATTGTTTGGTGGATTTCAAAAAACCCAATCAGCCATTACACGAATACAAACAATTGAATCGGTTTATGAAGGAAAAATCGAGTTCTCCGCTCTTTGCGCAGTCCTGAATAATATTTATTTAACTATATCACAATAAAACACGTTAGTTCTTCTCAATCATCTGCTCAACAGTTTATTACCAGCCAGTGCGAAATGACGAATAATTTTTATTTGAATAACTCAATGATATAAAATTTAACATTTTTTTAGTAAACAAAACATGAAAATATCTGGCACAAAGAATATGATAAAACGTTTTTTGTCATAGATTTAAAAAAACTGCTTGGCGTGGTTTAAGTGTGAGACCACGGTTTCGAAATTCTATGTTTAGTGTTATATCAGGAATGGGTCATGTTCGTGTTACTTCCACATAAATAAGATACCTGAATTATGTCTATCTACTTACAAAGACTAATCGATAGATCGCTGCTATCTAGCGGAAGTACAAAATGGCGGCGACTGGCCTGGATGCGCTTCCGCTGCAGTGTTGTCCGCTTGGGGACAATTAATCTTGTACTTACTTATTTTGTACTGGGCGCGACCGGGCAAACTTACGAAGGCTTATTACTGGCTCAAAACGTTTATGTCTACTTCAAAAACTTCTTATTCAACAAGTCGTACGTTCATCTTCATAATTTATTTCAAAATATAAATTCTGCGTGGTCCATAAACCTATATAACTAAGATTGTGATTTGTTAAATTATCTGTTCTTTAAAATCTGTTTTATCAACCGACTTCCAAAAAAGGTTATGTATTTCAGGTAGCCTAGCACTTACCAGATTACACGTATTACATGATGCCCTAAACTTCGTACAGTTACCTAACAAATTATAAATCAGTCTTATTCTATTATTACTTCTCTATTATAAAAGAAAGTCGTGTTAGTTACATATTTTATAACTCAAGAACGGCTGAACTGATTTGGCTGAAAATTGGTTACGAGGTAGCTTAGAACCAGGAGAAGGACATAAACCTTTCATTTTGGGAAAAGGCATCTAGGAAAGTTCACGAGGGCGAAGCCGCGGGCAAAAGCTAGTTGGTGATAGAGTAAGCAGTTAGTCGCAAATCACCCTTGTTCTGTAGAAGCCTTAACCATTCAGTTAATTCGTTCCGAGGCTCATTTCGCTCAACGTCTCACTGGAGACCGATACTGCGATTCGTTCGTTGCATTGTGAGTTGTATCTTTGTCTATAGCTCACTTGAAGAACCCTTTTTTACATGATTCAACTAGGTGTATTTTCAACCATTTTTTTTATTATGATCTTCTATTCCTTTTTCAGTTGCATGCAATACTTATTACTGTACATTAATTGTACATCTAGGACGAACTTTTTATCGTGCTAATATGATTAAACAGATATAACTGAATGGAAAATTTTATTTTTTCATTAAATTCCATTACACACAATTTAACGATATTGGACTTATTTATGGCTTTCATAATATTGATTAACAACTGCATATTCATAATTGCAACTTTCTCCTTGGTCAAGTGGTTACGACGTTTGCCTGAAGACCCGGAGGTCGTGAGTTCCCACGAGAAGCATATTTTGTTGTTGTTTCCAGTTTGGTTAGGACTTTGCTTGAATCGCCTGACTGTCTAGTAAGAAAGATGATTCCGTGCTTCGGAAGGCACATTAAACCGTTGGTCCCGGCTGCCATCCGGTAGTCGTTAAAGGCACCACGTCAAAGACCGAGAGGCGGTTCCGAATAACTCTGACACCAGAGTGTGCATGTTGCTGAATTCATAATTCACCATTTAGGCATTATTTTCATCCGACTTTACTTTTTTTTTGAACTCAGTTACGAAAAGAAAGGTCTAATTATTTTTTACTTGTGGAGTGTATGGGGATCCGGTATTTTTTTTTCTTTATGATGAAATTTCTGTCCCAAAAAATCTTAAAAAGTTGTTTTTAATATTATTACACTAAAACAAGGTGTGTTCAAGCAAACGAAATTGAATATTTTGCTTTCTTGTGACTTTTCGCCTATTCTCAATTTAATCAAAATATGTTTTGTCTGTTTTTATAATTTTTTAAATTCCCTGAATATCTACAGAAAAACCAAAGCAAACTCCATTGTCTAGCACATTTCTTGTATTGACCTCGTTCCAGCTAATATAGCGAACTTTAGTTATCTGTTTATATTAGTCGTATATCACCCTGATCCTTCGGGAAGCGGGAATTATCGCTGTTGCACACTTCCCGTCCAATATTCGCTTTTCGCTGCATTTCGTCCCATAAAAAATATTTATTGCCCATTCCGTAGGCCGTATTTAACTGTCAGAGTAGCCAGTCTATTTTTAATATCTCTCTCTTATCTTAGCGTTTCACCTGTTGCGTTCTCGGCTCCGCTTTCTTGATTATACTCCTCCATTTCGCTCGGTCTTCAACTTCGGCATTCGTGATTGTGAGACCATTTGTATAGACATCTTCAACTTATGTCACATAACACTTTTAGGACAAAACCCTTTCTACTACTTTAACCCTAGTGAGAGAAGAGGGATCCTTTCTCTTTAAGATGTGGTAGTATTAAGGCGCAATGACGGCTGTATTAGTGAAACACGTGTCCTGAATCTATAAAATTTCAAAAAATAATTCTGTTTTTCATAAATGCCTATTCCAGCCGATGAGTTGGTTTGTGATCCTAGGCTCCGAAGCAGTCAGCTGAAGAAGCTACCGGGAGAGCGGTAAGATAAGAGAGGAATTTTTTTACTAAAATTGGCACAGCAAAAGTATCATTATACGCCTCAAATCATGCATATCTAGTTTCTTTTAAGTATTTACAAATTTGTATTATACCAAACCCATTCTACTCGTAAAAATAGAAGTTGAATTAAACAAATAAGCAAATAATATACAATTTGCTTGTTTATTTTACATGCTTATAAAATTTTTGCGTGTTTATATTACAGTGTAAATAAGCTTACCAACAAAATGTATTCCTTTATCCCTTTTAACAAATGTAATTTTATTCTTAACGCGGAACTACGTGTTTTGTTAAGCCAAAGTTGGGTGGTTCCAAATAAAAGTTGTATAACATCGTGCTGTTATTTATCTTAGCTGATTGTAATTTGAATTTATTATTAAATAAACTAATATTTTACGCTTTGAAATAAGAATTAACGACAATTGTGATAACAGAATAGTGAAATGGTCAAAAGTAGTTATGCTCAATGTTTTTGGTATAAGCGATTGGTCTCATTGCCCAAGAAAAAGATTTAGTTCCTTTTCTTGCCAATAGTTGGTCCAACAGGGATTATCAAAAAAAAAATTTTGCTCGTTTATGGCGAAAATGAGCGTGAATTATTATAACATGATTTTTTTAAGGTATCGTCATCCTGATTTAGTGCTTAGATGGCGTTAATGTGTCTCAGTATGGGGAGGACTCTATTCGTACCTTAAAAATCTTCGCGTTTCTTTGTATGGCGGTTGAATATATGTACTAGTATACTATTCTGTAATGTATGGTATTAGTAAATTTACCATTTAAACTTTGGCAGTACCATAGAGCATGGAAAACGTTTACTCGCGCCTCAAAACTATATGAGAATTCCATGCTCTGTGGGCAGTACCCATAATCATTGGCGTGCACAATAATTTTTCATAAAGTAGAGAAGAACAAATGTGTCATGTTTGAAAAAAACTTTATAATTACTACCGACAGCACAGGGTAGACAATGTCTTAACATCTTTATGATTTGCACAACACCTGTCCATAATCCTGGATATGAAAGTGATAAATAAAGCTTAATTGTAGTTCTTTTTCAATTAATCAATATCTCAATTCATTCAAAATTTTGTAATGATTGTATTCTTTCTTCAAAAAACATTCGCTTACATTTCTTTCAATATTTTCAAATCAAAAGTTGAAACTACTGATGTTTTTGTAAACAAACGGCTCAGTTAATTTAAGCGCTGTTGTTTAAACACTCTTGTTCTCACTTAAACAAAAGCTTGACCAATGAGACAAATGTATGTACTATCAATAAAGTGTAGTACTAAACAAATTATTCATAAAAACTTCATAAATCGATCAAAATGCAACGAAGGCAAACGACAAACTCTCGAATCGACTGGATTTAAAAAGTTGAATACTACTCAATGTCTACACTGGGAAGTTATATTCTAAGGAAAATGCATTGTAAAAGATAGTATCGGACGGTGCAAAGTGGTTTGCGGCGGGGTGCCGGGGGTCAGGGGGGGAGGGGTACAAGATCTGTCATTTGCAGCGACTTCAGAGTTGTCGAGTTACACAACTTGTCGCCAAGGCTTAATCTAGTCCAAGCGATCTTTTTAACTTACCCCGAGTTAAGCCTACAGCTTGGCTGGTTTATAAGCAAGCGCTATATCGGCTTGAAAAATACTTGCAATAAAACCAAAAAAAGTGTAAGTTATACTTGAGACTTTTTGCCTGAAGTTGCAGAGTGTAGAGTTCAGAGCAATATATACATAGAAGTTGTTGCTAAATAATATTAAAGTAACTGATCGTTTTAGTTAATGACGTCATTTCTGATGAGAAATGGTAATGAATAAATGATCAAACACTTTATTGCACCAATTACATAAATACCTTATTGGATTGTACAGGATCGGAAATCTATCATTTTTAATCTAACCTTTTTTAACTTTTAACTAAAATGGTCAGATTTAGTAAAAAAGGACAGCGATTTAAAAAATGATTCGAACTGTGACCCATTGCATTATTTATTAGTCATGGTCTACCCAGCATCCGGATGCTAGGTACCTCTTAAATCTCTGTCGCCATATCGCGAAATATCATAAATAACTCCACATATTTATCTATAATGTATTGAAACGCTATTTTGAAAATTCCTCATTTTGACATTGAATAATATGAATATTGCACTATTGGGGAATCCTTTGTTTTGGAATATTTTAAGTGTTGATTGTTTATCGTCCTCAATGGAAGTCTAAAAAAAGGGAGAGCTGGATATGCAGAGAGCAACGGAGACTTATTACCGACTGCGCTAGAAGGAGGGTTATGTATTTCTAGAGTATGTAAGTATGTATAATTGTTTGGCATGCTCTGCAGCCTGACCGGTTTGATGGAAGCTTAAGAAGATACATTAGATTCTTATTAATTGTGAAAATGACACCGGGTATATGAAAGTAAAAAAACAAAATGACTGATGCGCGCCAAGATGTTTGACATTCAAATTTTAGGTATTTAATGCAGCAAGGTATTTTGTTTTTTAAATAATATACTTGTTTTTATTAATTTAAATATAGGAAGAAAACAAAATATGTTGTTTGATGCCGGTTAAGACTAGTCCGCGGCTTCGACATGATAAATACGCATTTTATAAGCTTAGTGAAAATAATGCACAAAGTTTTTCGAATCGGACT
The DNA here is from genome assembly GCA_947044815.1 of Apomyelois bistriatella. Classification (NCBI taxonomy): domain Eukaryota; kingdom Metazoa; phylum Arthropoda; class Insecta; order Lepidoptera; family Pyralidae; genus Apomyelois; species Apomyelois bistriatella. The sequence goes on from OX345705.1 coordinate 7,393,662, forward strand.
GGACTCGTTCAGAGATTGAGTAGCCAGCACAGAGCGAATAGTTGTTTATTGTTTATCTACCGACCTTTTGTACTCGTCCACTGAATGTAATATTTTTAAGTTCTCATTATAAGTGAATTTGTAGATTCTTTTAAGAGAATAAATTTCTTTAACCATAGATTAGCGATTAATCTTATATTCTATCTAATCTAACTTTCCTTAATCCACAGAAGCCTTACGCCTGTTTTACTGCTTCACTTTAGAGCTACAAACTAGTATATACGATGCAATTGTACACAAACTAAATACATATTTACTGCGAGCGGAATGTTGGTACTGGACAGTTATAGATAGCTTCCGCCTACGACTTGCATTGTCGATTAATCTTCGCATGTTGGTCGGTTTGCGGTTGTTCGTGTATGTAATGTTTTCTATGTAACTGTACATTGTTCGTTTTTTATATAAACAGATGTAGTTCATAAATGTATACTCATTTATATCGTAAGTCTTAAAAATTGACCCTGCGCACCTCGGTATAAAGGTATTATATAAAACTGAATGTTTTGTTTTAATGTAAACTCTCCTCTGCAATTACTACTAGAATTAAAAGAAAACAGTTCACAGCTTAATTATTTTAAAGTATGGGTAGATCAGGGTATAAGGGGGCAGCTTGACGCGCCTGCATCTCACTCTCGCTCTTATTTCCTCTTTTTTATCAAAATTCAGATAAATAAAGTTTTAAGTTTTGATAAAAGCAATCCAATAGGTAGTTAAATATAATTTCGAAAAACCTTTCGAATCGTATTCAAATGGCATTTTCTTAGCGGTAAAATTGCAACTAAGACGGGGTTATATAAGTAAGGTGGCGCTGATTTAATTTCCTGTGCACCGCTGCGCCGTCCCGCGTTACCCCACTTTCCTCCAAGTATCTTAGACTTGGCAACACTGGAAGAGCCGTTAACTAGGATCTGAGGAAATCCTAACTACTTTTTAAATGTAATGGAATTTGTATTAACTAACTTTATTTTGAAAGTAGCTTTTCTGCTCTCCTGGGAATTACGGCATTAACCTTTCAATTTTCTGAATATTAATTTAAGCAAATAAATTTCATCTTTTTAAAGTTTAGAGCAGCCGCATGGAATCCGCCCTCATGAGCTTACTACTATACTATGCTATCTTTATCTGTTCAGAAATGAGAAGATCCGATAGAGAACAAAAGTCACCGACGTAACCCAGCGGACTAGCTCTCCGAAACGTGGTACCGCAGACATAGATTATAGATTAATGAATGCTATGTGGTAGGTACCAACTCATGGCCCAGTAAGTTGCCTCATAGAATTTAGTTATGTGATTGTCTCTGTCATCGTACAAACCACATTTTACTCTTATATTTATTAATTATATTACACAAGCACACAATGTAATACTTCTGTTTGAGATTGAGGTAACAAGCACACGACCGGGCACACTAGCTATTTCAATACAATACATTCTTACTAGCATCATTCAATCGTGTGGCTTGTATGATCAATTGACGTAGCACACCCCGGTAATAGCGATTTCTATGTAAAACACGGCATCATCTTTATTATCAGAAAATCAGTTGATTTATGAAAGAGAAAAATAAACGTTTATTATTTTTATTAACTACCTGTTCCCAGCGGTTTCACTCGTTCTTAGTATGTATTTACTTCCCGAAGAATCAGAATATCATATGCATTTTTTGTCTAAATCCACTGGTCGGGTATCTAAAGCTATAAGCATTTAAACAAACTTTCCAGCTTTATTATAATATTTATTAGTATAGTTTCAAATCAAACCTGCAATGTCCTAACCAAAGTGAACACATGACCTCATACAGGCAAACGCTTAACCACTAGACTACAGAGGCAGTACATTGATCATTGGTGATTCCAGAATTCTTATTTAATTCCTGGTAAAGGTAGACGTGAGTTACTAAGTACTTACAAATGTCGGGAAGAAACGTAAACCTGCAGATGATCTGGTATCCCGTTTGAATAGTAATCGCGGAGATTTATTAAGACTCCGTCGGATTAATGGCTAGAGGTTATTAAGTAGGTGAGTGAGTATTGTTAACTCAGATCTAGGCTTTGATTAATCGTTCCTTTTAGTTTTCAGAGTTCCTTAAGAGAAATGAACTCGCAAACTTATTATTTTTTGAATATTTAAATGGGGCTCCCACGAATGTAGAGAAAGGAAAACAATGACAAGCATTGTACTAATCATGTTTACACTTTTTATTTTATATAAGATTTTCTCGTTATAAATAAATAACCTAAAAACAACAAATTTAACTAAACTATATTATAAACTAAAAAACCCTTAACAAAAAAAAATACTTATTAATAAAAAATGACCCGCCAATCATTATTACATCTACATTTTCAGTAACCTTTTTTGTATAAATAATAATAAATCTTTATTTCAGTCAACTACAGTTCATAGGATATTAAATTATAAATGCATACAATAATTAAATTTAATTCAAGTCATAAAAGTAATAAATAAAATGAATTCATTAGTAATATAAAATAAATAAAATTACATTAAATTAATAAATAAATTCTATAAGTATAAATCTCTAAAACAGGGGTAAAATATTGCCTGCTCAGTTGACCACAGAATTCCCAACATCGATTTTGTTATTATCCTTCACAGAAATGAATTAAAAAAAGAAAACTGTTTTAAAAACATGATGCAGTAGAACACAATTTCTCGTAACACTTTCTCCCACACTATACCTATTTAATAATTTACGAAATTACGAAATTGCGAAAGGACTAGAAAATACGACTTCAAATACAAACTAGGTAATTTAAAACAAATTGAAATTTATCTCAGACCACGCAATAAACAAAGAAAAATGTAATTTAATTAATTTAACAGCAGTTACAAAGCGTCTCATAACTGCAAACACAATTCTGTTGGAAAAAGTAAACTAATTTTATATCTGCTGATGTTTAGACTACAAAGGAACTTAGAAAGAGTTCGTAAGGAAAAAACGGATTCCTTTTAACTTCGTCCATTTGTCAGAGCATAGCTTTTACACGCCTATTTTTTTAACACGTACTCGCTTTTGCCCGCGGCTTTGCCCTCGTGCATTTCCCTCGGGAACGGTTTCCCGGAATGAAAGGTGGTTATATCCATCTCAATACTTTTAACTACTTATGTGTATGCAAAGTTTCAGGGGCGTGTAAGCGTAACATATAAACAAATAAACCAACTCGCTTTTGCATTTATAATATTAGTTGGAAAGTTGGGATCCATAATAGGCTTGTTTGCCCTTGGGAATAAGAAATACATTTAGCTTTATGATTAAACAAACAAAAAATACTAAAACTAGGATGAGGACTATTCAATGACATTCTTGTATCTCAAGTTATCAATCCTCTGTCCCAATAGAAGAAATTATAATAATATAAGTTATCGTCATTTGCACTTTGTATTTTTGCAACCATAGCTAGATAAGAAAAATCGAAGCACATATACAACACGACCTCCTTTCGGTACGGAAGACGTGTTATTCGAAGTTCTAGATATTTGTATTCCAGTATTTCTGATTCACTGGTATCTTAACTCGGAGTGTCTAGCTTTTTTAGGTAACAAAAAAGTAACATCACATAAAACACATTTGGTCGAGCACATCCAATTTATATCCTCGCAACAGGCTAACAGCAGTCGTGGGTAATGAAGACTGATACAGGCTTGCTGCTTTTATGAACAACAATCTCAGATTTAAGTGCTAAGTAGCACAAATTGTTATAGATTATGTCTTTTAAACCAAAGAAAATTTTTATTTTTCAACAATCTCTCTTTGGCATTGCATGTTGAGATTGACTTTACATTATTAAAGAAATATTTATTATAGACGATTTATCGTCTCAAATATATATATGCCTATATATTCTATTTTAGTTAAACCACTATTCGTTTATATCTCTAGTATGAAATGCAAGGATCTTTAGTATTTTATCGCTTGTTACGACATACACTTAAAGTTACACAGACAGGTTTTCTATCTTTCTTCTTTATCCGCTAGTTATTTGCAAAATATTTCAAAAAAATCACATAACATAAAAACCTATTTTCGTTTTGGTACATTTTTCAAGAATTACTAATTGTGTCTCAATACGTGATTAATAAAAATTCTTATGAAAATACGAAAATAAATCCAATCGATTTTAGGTCTCTCTCTAGCACACGTTTCACGCCTGACAGAATACCCAAAAATATTTTTACCCCCTGTGAATTACTTATATCTGAATAGGCCTTCGGAAAAACGACGTCGAGGTAGATACTAGAGCAATTTGGCCCAACATGAGGGTGGTTAAGGTAAGGCCTATTGTTGTCAGCTAGGACATTTTGTCCCGGCCCCGTCTCGTTAGGTTTAATGGTCATGGCCGTCCTATAATAACGATGCTAAATAAAAATACTACAGAATGACCACTTCATATATTAAGCTCAAGCAGAAACTAATAAATATCCATAGAATTAGGAAATCGCGAGCGGTCCCTACATTTTTTTTAATTTATGTTAATATCACATGAATTGACAGTTTTTAACGCGGGTAATTGCCGAGATGAGAGCATCTCGGCCTCATCTCGGCAATTACCCGATTGCATTCTCAGCTGATTGCTTTAGAGCCCAGAATATGTTTTTTTGTTTTTCTCCAGTTCGAACAGTTTTTAAGTAAGTGCAAGAAAGGCATTAAGTAGGTAATATAATTTTATTAATTTGGCTTTCATACGAGTAGATAGGGCTTTTGAAAAAAAATCAAATTTAGTCAGTAAATTTACTTTCGCAGAAATATTCCCATGTTCAAGTGGCCTATCGACCCCATTAAAAAAAGATTTTGCATTTTTTTTTAATTTTTTCATTGCACGGCTTCATGTTATCAATATTTTGTTTAGTAGTCTTAACATCTGATAAGGTATTGATAACATCGCCTGGTCTGGTCACTGGTCAGGTGAAATAAGTTTTTAAAATTTCCTTTGTATCATAAGAGTTATTCTTCTCTTCTACCCTTATTTTATGGTAACGATCCTCGTACGTTATCACCTTCTCCTTTTAGTATACAATATGCCGAAAAAAGCCTTAAATTTAAGCCAGGAACAGATACCTACTAGGTTTAAGGGTAATTTGTTCGTTAGTGAACGAGGCTTCACTTAGTTTTTTTTATTTATTAAAATTTTCTTGGCTTTCGAGCTTAATAATTAAGTAAAATGTATCTCTATCCAAGTAAAATTTATCTGTATCTATGTAAAATTACACCTATCTATTACTATATGAGTATCTATCGCAAGCAAATACCATGGGTGGAACATTATAGATAGAGCAATTCAAGCAAAATCTATTAAAAAAAATATATATATATTAGCAGTTTCGAATATTTAAGCATACATAAGGACAGATAGCGGAAATAAATAAATAAATAAACGTGAAATAAATTCCTTTTATCCTGTGCATTTATCATGTTTTGCGGATTTATGGATATCAGAAAAGGATTTTTACTTATATCTATCTACACTGCGTGGTACCTATTTTACTTCTATACATATACCAATGTAAATCAGCCTGGTTTGACGAGTATGAATATCATAAATAATATTGGAGATAAGGTTTGAGGGCAGACAAGTGAACGTATCTCGTTATCCCACGCGTGGCCTAGGCAGATCCTGACAATGTGGGCTTAAGCAGTGGGTGTTTAACGGGAATCAGTAGTAGGTAATATTGGATTGGTAATAATATTCCTCTCACATACAGTTGTTAGTTGACAGGGCAAGTCCATAGCATGAATAATTAATGATTGGTTTGTATATATCATGTGTAGTGTTGTTGTTGTATGAACACAAATTTTGCGTTTCACATCATAACTAGTTATTATCATTTAGTCTTGATTCCCTTAATTTTATTTACTTTACTTACTTTATTAATTTACCTTATTTATTTAATTCATACTATTTTTATAAAACATTTAATTATTTAATTTTTATTTTACAAATTTTTATGAATTTCAGAAATGTTCTTAACAGCTCGCAAGAGTCGTAATTAAGACAAGCTAAGATTGTAATCACAGGGGTATTATCAATTATCCATTAGGTCTTTGAAACTAGATCTAGTGCTTAGTGCTCAAAGCTGCACCAATGCAGTGGAGTAGCTTAATGCAGTTAAGTCTTGCTATTAACCTGAGACTAACACCGAGACACACGGATTTAGCGTACAAAATACATTTGACTAATCGTGTCGCCTTCCAAGTCGTTTCTCCGTAGCTCAGCCTCGTATATAAGTATTTTGAGATTGTCTTACTGCTTAAGTACTATAACACAAAAAAACAGTGATAGTTATAATTAAAAGAAATTAAACTAAATTTAATTTACAAAAAGGCAGGTCCCTGCAAATTGTTGCCCTGACAGCATGTGCGAGTAAAAGCCAGAATTACGACTTCAATGCCCAATACTTGAAAAAACTGTTGTATCCCGTTAATTTTACAATGCAATGCGAAGTGGACTCCCAAACAATCTAGCTCTCTTCTTTTCTAAGTCGGAATACGGGATAGAGTATACCTCAACCGGTCTTAAATGCTAGCACAAAGTACTCGTATAATATTAAAGTTATTTGTAGAAGATATTTGGATGTTGCAATTTTTTTTAAACGCATTTTCACTTCTACTTTTTCCATATATTTCTCGCATCAGTACAGTATACTCACTTTTTTAGCAAAAGCAATAGGTTTGGCTATTTCGGCTATGCGGAAAAGCTTATTACAATGGAAACACATTATTGAGCCATCGATCACAGACCTCCACGAACACAATATATCACTTTGTCACTGCGTTTGGCATTTCCATCATAGATCTATTTAATATTTGTAGCCGGCGACGACAAACCAAAATTCACGCGCAAATCCTAACGCAAAGTTAGTATTAAACAAAGTTTAGAATAATTAGTTGAATAACTTAGACCCTGTCCAGAGAGTTCGCAAAATATCTCGACGCGGGCAGTTTGCCTGATGGTAATATCTAAATTGAAAAGTTATTCTAATTCCTAGGGAACATATATCAAAAGTAGTCTTAGCAACCAACTGATCCATGATTTAACTGACTGAATGAACTGAACTGATGAAAGATTCGAAAGTGCTTTTTCTGTACTTCAATAAATTATGTTCCCTGGTATACTTCAGCAGCGGAGTATATGGTTTTAGTATTTTGATTAATAAAAATTCACGCTTTCGAAAGCGTTCAATTGAACCGTGTGTCCCCATTCTACCTGGAGATACATTAGACACATCCAACCTGCCGGCCGGAGTTTGGACAACGCGGCAATTATTCAAGTTAAGTGAACCTATGAGTTTCAAGTTTGCGCTCTATTACGTAGTTACTGTGGTCTATGTGCGGTCTGGATGTGGTCATTGTGATACTATTAAGTGATTGTTAGTCAGCGTTATAGTTATTATGTCTCTATTTTTTAGCGATTTCCCGGTTGCTTTCTCAGCTGACTGCTTCAGAGCCCATTTTCGGTATCCTTAATTTTGAGACTATTAGGATGAATATCGTTTACTGCGACCAGCACTTTTTAGGCATGCCCCAGCGTTTCAATTGTTGTATGAGATAATTAAAATTCTTTATTATTCATTTATTTAGAAGGTCAGGTAAACATCGCAAGAAAGCACTGGATGCAAGACGTTCATTCTGAAAATCCTAGCCCAGCGGTAGACTGCCTTCGGCTGAAATAATGATGTTGTTTTATCTATTCACTAACAACCCGCCCCGGCTTCGCATGGGCATAAAAACCTTCCTATTGAATCACTCCATCTATTAAAATAAAACCACATTTAAATCCATTACGTAGTCTTGAAGATATAAGCATACAAAGGAATATAGGGACAGAGAAAGCGACTTTGTTTTATACTATGTAGTGAAGTTTTGTTACTTCAAAAGTAAAAAAAAATATTGTTCACATCATTTACTCATATAATTAGAATAACAAGGTCATTTGACTCTACACCTCCTGGTGTCCTAATGCAGATTGAAAGCAATTTTCACAACCTATAATTTTTGTAGGATTCGAACTCATGACCTCCGAATCGTCAGGCTCAAAGCACTAAACCACAAAAGCATCCTATATAAAATAGGGTTGGGGTATGTTAGTACTATTATATATTCTGTGGTAGGGGCTTTCGACAAGCTTACAAAAAGCCTGATCGATCCATCATTTAAACTTTTAGGCGATTCGAAAAGCTCCGATGAAAATAAGCTTTAAAAGTACTAGTTATGTTTATTCGCATTGGTACAAAAGAATACCTAAATGTGGATTTCAATAAAAAAATCATGTTTGTTCTGAATCCTAAGATATAAACAATGCTCTAGATCCAATATTAACATTTTATTATTATGTAAGGTCTTATGATAATCTGGTACAAAATGCCGAGCGACTTTGATTCCACAGTCTACAATTTATTTTTGATTTGTTCAACTGTTTAATAATTAATATAACTCACTCTTAACTAAACACACAGTAACTAATACATGTGGAACTTGAAAATTCTTCAACGCTTAACGACTCAAACTAAACTCATAACATGAAGTTAGTGCGCAGTCGGTTTAGTTAATTTCCGGAGATAAAAGCTGTATGCATTAAAGCACAGCAAACTATCCGAGATCTAATTTAAGGCACTTCGGGCCGGCAGGTTACATCCGGTGACGGTGTTATTAGCACTAATTCAATAGCTAAATACTTAAAACATACATATAGTATGCTACCAAAAATACCTTTCCCTCCCTCTCTCATTATTGCGCCTTTCCCGTTGCATCTCAATGTGTATTATTGCTTCAGAACCATAGTTGTTTCTTCTCCTACTTTTCGTGTTAATAGTATCCTACACACCACCTCAGCACGATTAGTTGGTTGACTGTCCGAGGACTATGTTGAAGTCGCAGAAATCTACTGCATGCGTGATAGGATGCATGAAAGAAGGCATGTGTCCAGCAGTGGGCTTATTACGGTTTTTTTTATTTAGTAATATAGGAAAACAAACAGCATAAGCCTAAAGTTTTCACACATAATACATAGCAAAAACATCTATTTTAGCACAACCAATCGCAATTATTAAGGTATATTCAACAAAAGATATATAACAAAATCAAAAGGTCAACTGTTGTGAGAACTATACACAACAGTAATTAATAAAGTTAATGCAAAATCCAAAGAAAGAAATCATCGATGCACTGGCAAGCCTGTCTCGTTGTGGAATAGGTATGTATACATATATTTAATTTTCTGTTTAACTTATTAATTTTTTTTAAATATATATAGGTATATAATGATGATTCATTAAAAATCTTTTTAAAATTGATTAAGTACATCTACTGTCATAAAAATCAAATCTGCCCACGCAATAGTCTATTCACGTCCACGACCGTATCTTGTGAGGTCTTAAATTGTTATCGGCGTATTAAAGTTTTACAGGCTCCCTTAATCGAGTTTTCATTATTACGAAGTCATTAAGAAGTCCCGTTTGGTGTGATAGGTCACGGGCTGGTACAAGATTAGTCTGATTAGAAGTCCGTTAACTGTCAAGTATGTAGGTTCATCGATTAATTAGGTTTGATGTTAATGTAGGTACTTAAATTATATTTTTCTTATTAGGGTCCAATAGTTTTTTTTTTACAGTATGATCGTATGAATAATACATTGAACCAACATTATGTGCCTAACCCAAATGTTGACTGTTAGACAATTCTCTTAGCATGAAGTCCGCCTATTGTGCAATCGTTATTTTTATTTTGTGTAATAAAAATTATATAAATAAATCATTTATCTCGGAATGAGTTTTCTATTTTGTTTTGATTAGATAATATATTCTTAAGTTAAAGAAAGTACTGCAATATTTCCATCACGTACATTCAAATCCCGGGAAAACTGGTCATTGGCCCACATTAATATATTTATTTAAAAAATAATAATGAAACTATTATAATAAAAAATTGCCACAATATAACCGTAAAAAAGTAATTTATCAAGTAAATTATTTTCAAACTTTATAAAACGCTATAAATCCAAAAAAAAATATTGACCTAATTTCTAAAGAAACCAAGCGTCACACTACGACCGGCAAAAACCGGCCAAATGCCATAAATCGTAACTTTTTTACTCAGAACATCGGCAGTTTATAAAGTTAATGACGTCACAGAATCCATAAAGCCTCGTTATCAATTGAGACTGGGAAACTTGTGTAAGCCGAAGATCCTCAGTCGAACTTGCGGGAGTTTTTATCTGATCACTACGTTTTGCTGACAGATTATATCGTCTGAAAACGACTGGAATTTGTCCCTTTGTGGTTCGTAAAAATAAGTTTTATTTATATAGATGACTGTGGGTTACAGCGTCGTTTTTGGTCTTAGGTTGGGGAAAGGGTTTGTATTTTGTGTTATGAAACAAAGTGTAACATTTAACTGGAATTTTTTTACAAACCTTTGGTCACATATTCAAAACTGGCTATCTACGATCAACTGCTGGTCATTAGCCTTTTTCTGTCTGCGCCAACCTCACCTTTTTGACTTGGAAGTCGCACTTTGAGGATGCATTGTCACAAATCACAAACATAAAGACAAACCATTTAAAACGATGTACATTCATATGACACATGCAGATAATAATATACGAAAATATTTCGAGAACGATACATAATACGAACGGACTGTGTGTTTGTACATAACACTGCGGTCCCGAGCTGATTCCACGGCATTCTCGTTTTAATTAGTATTTTGGTAGATTTATGAAATTGTAAAGCGGGTGCACAATATATGCATGAGGAGGACAACGAGCCCAGCGGGACTGTGCGCTGATCGGGTAGGGCCTCACTGTTAGTGGAGGCATAGAGCAATGAAGACTGCTAACTTTTTAAGGTTAATCTACACCGCGCCCTTGTTCGCCGTCGCTGTTATAATAGTATGAGTGTTTTGATTAGGTACACAGATATTACCTAAATAAAATAGATATTCAAATTACCTCAAAAACGATCGCTCCATTTTAGAGCTAGGTTCTTATGACCTTTTTATTTTTGTTCATGTTAGTAGTCAACACTGATGTCAAATATTTTAAACTTTCTGTATAATTTTTACTTCGCTAAACGACTCGTCTAGTAATAGCAGCTATAAATTTATTTAATAAAACTTTATTATTTCACAAGTAAATAATGCTTATACAATTGCTTTAATTACAAATGAAAATAAATGTATGTTTGGCGTTTATTTCCTATATCTCTGACATTATTTTGTGTAATTAAAATGAACTCGCAATAGTCGTAGCTTATTGATAATTCATAATATTCTGTGAAAAGCATTCATTAGCTTAAAACGAAATATCACAGCGAAATCTATATATTTGTAATATCACAACACCGCTTTCATCTGCGCCCCAAAATGGCAATAAAGAATGAAACCATACCCGCCCTAATTCAAGCCACACAACTTCTAATGACGTCACGCTAATTAGTTTTTTTTAATGTCCCCTCAGAGCTCGATTAAGGGGAACCCACTTAACTTTATCGTTTCATATTTTATTTATTTTATTCCTTTGTCATATGGCCTCCTTTAGCTTAACCTGCTTTATTACATTAATTAGGGCGTATTAATTATCCCCCTTTTGAATATGGATATTTCGGGAATGCTTCAGGTAAATATTAATTTTAAAAGCAATTATATTGAAATTTGATATATTTTCGCGATGGCTTACATAAATGTAATGGATATAACTGGTAATTGGTTTTTATGTCGTTAAACATTTTGTTTTAAATTAATCCTGTTAATTCTCCTGCTGATCTCTATTACACAAAAATTAATTTTACTACGAAAAACAATGACACCAAAATACACTTAGAACCGGCCATTTTTATAGATAGATTTATTAGATACATCGTGAATTAGATGATATAAAATCTTTTTTGAATAATAGACGGATCATTCGTGCGTCCATAGTAAGCGTGCTTCGGAAGGCACGTTAAGCCGTTGGTCCCGGCTACCATCTGGTAGTCGTTAAAGGAACCACGTCAGAGGCCGAGAGGCGGTTCCGAAGAACTCTGACACCAGGGTGTGCATGGTCGATTGACCATAACACCTACACGAAATGAATGAATAATACATAAATAAGCGTTAAGATGTTACTTTTACTACTAATTTTGCAAATGTAGTCTACATTTGCACAATTTTTGTCAAAAAACGTTTCTATTTAAAGATGTTAGCACTACTCTAATAAAAATAGTCTAGTAATAAAAGTTTTAAAAAGCTACAATTAGATCGCGACGCTCTGTAATAAAATATCCTGATAAAAAGTTAATTAAGACCTATTTCGCTAAACAAAGGCTAAAATAAGTATTTAAAGTAGCAAACAACAAAAAATTCTGAGGACTTGAAACATTTTAGATTTTTTCACATAAAGAATTTCAAATACAGTTCTATTTCGCCAGCATAGGGTATATATTTGCTTTTTCCGTTTTGTAAGGAGTCAAATTTCAAACAGTTCCGTGTCATGACAAAAGGACTTTAATGAGGGCCACGCCTGTTATTTCAGACCTCATTTATACTGAACTTTCGGCCTTTGAAGGGTTAAATTGAAGGACGGTTTGATCTTCATCCGGAGTTCATAGCAAAAACATCAGATCTGATTTAGGATTAACATAAAATGTTTCCTAATGAATACTCCATTACACAGTTGTTTGTGATATTAATGTCGCAAGTAATCAATGACCTCAGAATTAGACAAACATCGTATCATGTACCACAATAAGTTTTCGCAAAATTTAACCAAACACAAAATATAACCCATTCATATACCCGATGGCCGATGGGGCAGAAAGGTTCTCGAATGGCGACCAACCACGCACCGGCAAGCGCAGCGTTGGCCACCGACCAGATGGTCAGATGACCTAAAGAAGGTCGCAGGCAGACGTTGGATGCAGGCCGCTTCCAACCGGTCGTTCTGGAAATCCTTGGGGGAGGCCTACGTCCAGCAGTGGACGACCTGCGGCTGAAATGATGTTGATGAACACATTCATAGAGAGAATATTTCATTCGGTGTAGTCCGCCAAATTCAAGCTAACAAATAGTACTAGTTAATGGATACCTACCTATGTACATTCTTGTGGATACGACATGAACACGGACCTAATTAGATGAAAAGGGAACTTTACATGCTTTCGTAATTGACCATAGTTACTCGTATATCAATGTCGACGGACGATGATATTTTTTTATGTTAAAAGGATTTTAAAGACTGCTTTTGAAATTAGGAAGCCAAGTCAGTTATGTTAGTATGTAGTATTCCCTATACTTTTTCTAATTTATCCGAAATTTACACGGGAATGTGGTCGAATGTTGGGTGGATTGGAGTAATAATGGGATGGATTTCCATTATTTAGTGACAGGGCCTAAGCGACTGCATCTAGCGAAACAGACAGTCCAACAGTGTCCATGCACAAGAAAAGACGTTATGTTTCTTTATACTGTAGTATGTAGTTCCTAATGCTCTTGTTCTTCTTTTCAGGAGTCGACGATACACACAAGTTCCTTGGAAACGAGACACACACAGATTACTTCAGATTATTATTAAGAGATGGAAACTACCTACTCGTAGGTGGCAGGTATGTTTTTTTTTTATTATTTATTGTTAGGACATCTGATGCAATACTATGATTTTATGAGAAACATTATTAAAGGTATGGTTTAAGATGCGCCTCGTTAGTTGCGCTTGAGAATCGTTGCTCTTCGAGGAATACTTCTGCCAAAAAAAGGAAAAAGAAAAGATTGTATATTATCAAGATAAGAAGGAACCCGCTAATAATAGCAAAAAAGGAAGGAACCACTAATTTTTATGAAATTATTTAAACTTCATGAACATAACCTAAATAACACAATACACCCATATTAGATTTTAAATTTTATAATAATAATTCTGATATTTGTTTAAACAAGAAATTACTGCTAGAGACAAAATATTTAAGTTTTATTTATAGAAATACTAGCTGTTCCCCGCGGCTCCGCCCGCATGGAACTCGGTTATATCGCGCCCAAAAGTAGCCTATGTTTGACCTCAGGTCGTTAACTACATCCCTACCAAATTTCATCACAATCGGTCCAGCAGTTTAGCCGTGAAGAGGTGACAGACAGACAGACAGACAGACAGACAGACAGACAGACAGACAGACAGACAGACTTTCGCATTTATAATATTAGTATGGATATGGATATGGATAAGGTCGTAAAACGAAATATCGTCTCAAAATATTTTCATAAAATAATGTTGTGGGAATTGAAAACTCTTTGTTCAAAATTTAAAATCCCATTGGATTTTCACATTTTTCAAACAAAATTCAACAGACTGACGACAGCCAACGAACTGAGAATAACCCGTTTTGCAAAGAATTGCAAGATGTTAATTTTTTCTTATAATTCTAATAATAATAGCAATAGAATTTTCTTTACTAAATTGTAATTATATTTATTTATTTATTTAATTCATGTTCACACAAATACAAACATAGGAAACTTAAAATTGGGAAATTTAGTACAAGGGTGCTATTTTTTTTATAGAAATTTCTTCCAGCAGACCTGCGATAGGAACTTAACTGTACTTATTTAAACACCCAAAATGTTTTATAAACAATTTAATTCCCATTATGTTCTTAATAATTTTAACATACACATAAAACTGAGGTAACCACAGTTACTTACCTATTTGTTTTTCAACTCCACTTCAGTTCGTTGGAAAGTTAGGGTACCCGTAACCACAGACTCAAGCGGTAAGATCGTGCTGTATCTACCGCGACCTCAGAGTGCTAACCCCAATGCAACTCTTTCCGTCTCTGTCCAGCAGCCGGATATTCAGATAGCGCCGTCTCGTTTGCATTTATAAAGATTTTTGGCTTGTGTTTGTATGGAGGCAAGACTTAAAAACACCCCTCGCGCCCGCCGGCCTACAGTCGCCATTTTATTACAGTCTAGAGAAGATGATTTGTCGATAGTTATTTATTGATATTGACAAAGTTTTCAAGATGTCATATCTTTGTATTATTTTTTGTCGCTTTCTATATTGTTGTTATTTTTTCATAGCAAACTTTATTACTTTGCTTCAATACATAACATTTCAATAATAATATTGTATATTATCCACTTATTGTGCATAATTTTTTAGTGATGTTTTCCTATAATTATCAACATGAATACTTAAATACAAACAAAATCACTAAAATAAATTACATTTCCCATCAAAATGTACTATTAAACGTTAGAACTATTATCCTTTCTATGCTATTATTTAATCTTACCCATTGATATTTTAAGTTATTTTTAACCCCTTTGATTTTTTTATTAAACCCTTCCGAATATAATATCGATATTTAAAAGTCTGAAGCCGGCATCCCTAGAAACCGCGTGGCACGCGACATGTCGCTCGTTTCGTCTGAACACTGCTCAGTTTGCTTTGCCAATATCATTCTTTGTTCTGTCGTAAATATTACTGCTATTTGTAGTTTGTAGGCGCGGAGTCATTCTTCTTTATTAAACCGCATTCGTGGTACATTACTACGCGGGTGAACAACTGACATAAACTCGCTGAAATTAACATAGTTGTCATTTAAAACAACTGATGCTTGTTGAATGAGTAGTTAGAATTATTAAACATTTACATTTATATGTTAAGAGGAAGTGTTTGTACGTTTGTGAGATTGTTTGTAGGAGGTAACCAGGAGGTTATTTCTAGATAATGATAGCCTGTTTCTTAGGGAAGGTTAAAGGATGTAGTACATACATACCACGGGTGGATGAAACCGCGGGTTTATACAGTGGACCACAATAATTTTACTAACTTAGTTACTCCTATTCCTTATCTCGTAAAGTTTTCTATATGATAACAAAGTAAGTCTATACAACAATTGATTGCTTTAACTACAATATTCATTTATATCAAACAATCACTACGGCCACACAAACCCGGATACGTTGCATTCGAGCAACTTTTCGTACTGAAAATTTGCGCGGTATAATTTGAAATATTCATTCGAGCCGGGAAAGTTTGCATTTCTTTCCAAATCATATTTACATGACAATGGTCACGTTCCCAATGAAATTCACATTTCGCCAACCGCGGAATTTATTAAAAGGAGCATGGTAATAAAATCTTTTCAAGAATTTACGTAGATCTCACACTATACTCGGTCAATGATCCTAAGTTTTCATTTCTATATATAGTTTTCATTTATAGTTTTATTTTCATTTTTCACCTATCTATCTCCTCAAACAATAAAATCCATATAGAGTAAAAATTATATACCTATTCTTAATTATGTAAATATTTTATGAGCAAAAACTAATTATAATCAAACAATATTTAATAATTAAAAATAGTTAGTAAAAAATAGTCAGTTAATGATATTTAGCCATTTACATGTTTTGTAATAAAGTTAAATAAATAAATAAGTAGTAGGTACATTACTTCTTCTTCTTATAGCGAATCGTCTTTGGCTTATTTATATTTGTGAGCTTTGATCATTTATCTGTGAGGACCAGGGGGTCTAAAAAGGCCACTTTAGCAATTCTGCGAATCGAATTCATATTATGAATTTCTCAGCAATCCTGTAGCAATTCCTCTATTTTTTGTAAAATGGCCAACTAAACTATGCAATTCCTCTTTTAAAAAATTGAAATCAATAGGAATTGCTAAAGAATTGCTAAGGAATTCGTAATATTAATTCGATTCGCAGAATTGCTAAGTGGCGTTTTTAGACCCACTGTATTCGTCACTATTAAGGCGTTGTCACTCATTGGCGAGCACATATTTTAAAGATATTGTCACGTACTTACTTCACTCACATGTATGGGTAATGATTTTTTACTTGTGGTCCCAGTAAACTGGATCACAGTCAGAGCATCATATCATATCAAAGCATAAAACGCTGTCGCTCCCGCTTCCTCTCGTCTCTTACTCCTTAAATTTATAAGGTAGCTTACCGGAAACCATATTCGGGCCGCGTCTCATGTAATGTTATTCCGGGGTGTGAGCCTCTTTTGTGCCCTTTTAACGAAATTAACGTTGTTTTGGCAGGCGCGGCCGTATGTAGACGACGGCGTCAGTGTATCGGCAGTTAGGTTTGGAAGAAGAACGCCAATTGGTTATATGAATGTGTGCCTTATGTAGAATGTTTACCTAATGTTTGATTAAGTTTACCTATTGTATAGCTCTTGGCTCAAAAAAGTTTTAAATAAATAAATGTTACGACTGGACAAATTCGCAAAATTCGCAACTCTGCGATCACATCATTAACTTTATTGCCAAAAAATAAATTACAAAAATTAATCACAATTAATCGCCACAGGGAGGCAATGTACAGTCGGCTGCAGATAAATTTGACCCCCTTTCAATAGCGATACTTGTGGCATGGGGGTCATATTTCTCTGCAGCCCACTGTACCCAGAATACTGGCAGCATTTCCCCGCAAATCACTGGACAAATCACTTTGTCTATGTTTGTTTTGTTATATAAGCCGTTATTTAGTTATTTAATAAATTTAATATTGTATATGCCTATCAAATTAAACAGTTGCGAGAGGAGATGCATCATCATCATTTCAACCGTAGATTTCTACTGCTGGATATAGGCCTTCCCCAAGGATTTCCAAAATGACCGGTTGGAAGCGGCCTGCATTCAGCGCCTGCCTGCGACCTTATTCAGGTCTTCTGACCATCTGGTCGGTAGGGGTTCGAGGCTGCGTTTGCCGGTGCGCGATCGCCATTCGAGAACCTTTCTGCTCCATCGGCCATCGGCTCGTCGCGCTACGTGCAATCGCACAAGAGCAAATTAAAATGCCTTAACTTGTTCATGCCTCTAAAGAAATACAAACTTATGACCTCCATCATAAAAATGCCAAATAACAGCCTCTGTTAGCCACCAAGGCAAAGTGTTTTGTTGTTATACAATAACAACTTGATGCCTTTATTTTTCATGCCTTCAAAGACTACACAAAACATTGTAGGGAATTTTGCACCTTAATCCCATAACTGATGGTACGTGCCGATAAAGTCCAAGTTCTGAAGCCCCAGGTCGTTTCCTGCAAGCGGACATGTGGGTACAGTCGACAATGGTGATAATGTAAAATGGCCGTAAGGACATCTGTGTCGGACATATTCGCCTCGCACGTTTTAATGGCCTATTAACACGCGGTGTTGCAAAATCGTAAAGCATTTTTTTTCCTCTTCTTTATCTTTATCTTTACATAGTATAAAACAAAGTTGCTTTCCGCTATCTGTCCTTATGTATGCTTAAATATTCGAAACTACGTAACGGATTTTAATGCGGTTTTTTTGAAGAGATAGAGTGATTCAAGCAAAACCTATAATGTTCCACCCATGCGAAGCCGGGGCGGGTCGCTAGTACGTAAAAAGGAAGTATTCATTATAAAGATGTCTCGTACCTTTAATGTAGTAATATGCGCATTTTTTATACCTATTGTAATCTACATCTATACCTACATGTGCCAAAACTATTTTTAGTTTACCCCAAAATGTTAATTTTATTATTTTAGGTTTTGGTGCATATTTATGCACAAATAATATTTAAAATTGCCATTTCAAGTTTGCACGTAAACGCTCGATGGCTTGACGTGACGTGTTACGCTTTTAGACGTAAACTTTTCACAAGGCCTGTATTTTTTTTTACAACATATATTTTTATTGATATACACTTTATTTTTTAAAAAGTAAAAGGGTCATATGCCAGCGCAGCCTGGTGTCAGAGTTTTTTTTACTACCACCCAACTGATGGGAAGCGGTTACCGTAGCCTATGAACGCCTGCAACCATAAGAGTGTCATAATCGCGTTTTTAAAGCTCTCGGCCTACGACATGGTTTCTTTAATGACCACTTCGTGGTAGAAGATTTAACACTTAATTTGCTAGTTAATAACTTAATAACTTGTTTACGAAATCATCATCATTAACATAATCTCAGCCTCGGGCTGTCCACTGCTGGAAATAGGCCTCCCCCAAGGATTTCTAGAACGACCGGTTGGAAACCGGTTCGGAGTTGTTTTTTTAAGAAATTCATACCTAATCCCTAAAAATTCCACTAGTGCCTATTGTTTTTTACCTGTGTTCTTCCAATTCTATCAAGATTCCTAACAAATAATATTTTTCTTAAATACTAACTTAACAAAATCCGTACTCCTTTCTTATTACTTCCAATCAATAGTCACAGATTTTATCGTATTCCATCAAAAACCTTTCGCACCAAATGGCCAATTAATGTGAATTCAGGAACGAATCCGGGAAATTCTATTTCCTGCCAGTTTTATCACGCGTGACAACGGACGAAAATCCCGAATAAACAAATTTATTCTTAATTAATCATATTCACAGAGGCTTGAAATGGAAATCAATTTCGAAACGTAAACAGTTTAGTTTAACAAAGAGTTGTTGCCATGGATTTTTAACGCATGTTTTTTTTAACTTATCATGTTTTAACAATGGCCTTCTTCGAGTTAGCCCTTTGTTTGATCGAGCCGAGGTGTAAATAATAGAAAAATTTCCCGTATAAATTGATTGGGTTTATTTAACAAAAATAAAGGACTTTTATAGCCGTGCCTTCTATCGTCTGGATTACTTCCGCATTCTTGTTTATTTAATTTTAATCACATTTTTATAAAATCCCTTTTATATCTTAGTAAGGTGGAAAGAGAGAGTTTATATAAAAAGAAAGAGATATACACTTTTATGTACCACTTAACAAAGAAAAACATAGAATGTACCAGCTGCTTATCTTTCCGCGCAAGCCATAAAAGTCGACTAAGGAATGAATGAAATAATTATGTATATAAAGACGGGCTTATTATTATATCGCTGATAAAATTGTACAACATGACCATATTAGGTAGGTGTAAACATTCCAGTTCACTTCTCCTAGCGCCTAGATACTACCCTCCGGTAACTATTGTACGGTACGGGTCACTTTTATCTGGCCGACTGTACAGTGGGCCACATAAAAAAATTATAAACCTTAGATGTAAAGTTTAAGTCTAAATTGGTATACTTTTCTATGTGTCCCACTGTACCTAATAAATCCTGAATGATGTAAATGTCATAAGGAGTATTATGACAGGACAGTATTTGGTTTGCAAAGGTAGGAGTTACCAAATTAGTATCTTTTGTACAAACAACGGTAAAGAAGGGCGCAAATTCCCTAGGGTTGAGCCGTGCCCTTCAATTAGAATTAGTGGCTCGGGGGTGGGTACTATGTATTAATAGAACTCACACTGGTTTATTGATTTGATTAAAAACGTTAAATAAAATTAAAGAACGTATAACGTCTTTCTTTCATATCTCTTTGCGACTAATATAAGTTTCATAGTAAACATGCTTTCAAAAAGCATCTTAACGACTGTAGTCTACCGATAGTAGCTGGGACCACGATTTAACCCTGCTTTTCTAAGGGTGTCCATGATTTATTGACGTCTAATCCAAGTTATGACCCATCTTTGTGTTGCTTAACATGCGTTAGTGCTACAAAAGCTAGGCTATCGAGTTTCTCATCACCACACCAATAATAAAAAAAGGTGAATACGTCTACGATATCTCTGATTTAGCTACAGTGTAGCTGCTGCACCATTCGTAGATGTGACGAATCGTGTAGAAGCTACGACTTTGTCTACGCCGTAGCAACCGATACTAATATTTATAAGATTTTAATTTACGAATAACATTGACTGCATCTTAGTTTACCGATTAAAAAGCGCTCATACAATGCTTAAAATAAAAAAGTACTAAAATTATATTTGTTCTTCACTTAATAAACTAACAGTCTTAAGTCATTATGCTAAGTTTCTTGTGAATAAAATAACTTTTTATACTACTAAATAGGCAGACAGGTCTACGTCCCACATGACGGAATGTGATTACCGTTGTCTATGGACGCCTGTAACATTTAACAAAGACAACTTAAACATTTATATTTACATCTATTGCAATGTTATAGCGGTCGATAGAGCAATCAACGTAGCCACATACTGGCCAAAAATAATTTTATGTCAAGCCATTTTGACTCGACAAGAAGAAGAAATTGTAATGTTAATTAAATTTTATACTTACGAGGTAAAAATTTAACTAGCTTATTTAGTAATTAGTTTATTTCTCCAATGATTACTGGCCTATACAGCCTCGAACTTTTAAAATACTTTTGACGATAGTGATCCAAGAGGCACTGTGAAGAAGTTGATATAATATATCCAATTTTATTATTTTGAGTTAACATTGAGTTACACAACTCAAGAACAAGAACCTTCTTTACCTCAAACATAAATTGTACAGTCGACCCAAAAATACGGCGAAGTAAACAGTATTACTATGCCCATACGTTCCCGGCTTTCTTTTGATTAAACAATACAAGAGTTAGACGCAATTTGAGATCCCAAGAAACTTTGCGCATACCTATTTGTTGTGGCCTAAACAAATAAAGTAGTTTGGGGGAAAACAGATCAGTTAACTTGTTAAGTGTGAGGGCGCCACCTTAGACCCTATTTGTTACAAATGATGCAGTGATTTTTTTTTAATTTATTGTACTTTTCTATAAGAAATATTGTTCAATATTGTTTAAATAATAATTGAGGTTGAGGTTGATCACTGTTACGTACTTCGAAATTCACGTTAAGCCATTACTTATGGCTGCTATCACTAGATGGCTGTCGTTAAACTAAGTCAGATGCCTTCAGACAGTTCAAAAATTGCTAGTTATTGATACATGAAACATTTAGATTTCCGTACGATCCAGCACAACAACTAGCAATTATTCGTTCCAAGATGCCACCGAATTAGATTCCACCTCTAATTCGATAACTGATTGACATATTTGTCGTTAAATATTGAACCGAGCGAATAACAAATGCTCTTCAGACTGAGGTAATCAAATCCAGGGGTATAAGTAACGAGATAATTAGATTCTCATCGACAGCCTGGCTATGATCGAATTATATTATTATAATAACGATATTTTCTTAGGTTACGCCTTGAATGATAAAAGGTATTTATTAGGGGATGAAACATTTCAGTCTTTGAATATATTGGTTTATGTTATTTTTATTTATTTATTTATTTTATACATTTGGATGACCAACAGCAAATAAATTTACATATTGTGGCGCTTGCCACAGATTTATGATTATTTATTTTTTTGTTTATGGTATTGTTAAGTTACTAGCTTGTAAGGAAAAAAGACAAAATTCAAAATTCAAAATTTGTTTGTGACACAAAACTATTTCGGATGTTTTTCTGGCAGATCGGTTTTGAAACGAAAGATAAAAAGACATATCTGTGAATATTTTATTTTTCTTGTATTGTGTTTTTCATTTATCAATAATAAATTGATATTACAGTCGAACATAGTCTTTATTGAATTATTTTTCTTTTGTTCCTGTTAAAAATGTGAGAAACTGAAGTTTAAGGCAAGGTGTCGCGGCCTGTCGGCATGGATTGCTAGTAGCTGCTGCCTTCAAAGTTCCAAGGCCTTACTGTTGGATGTGGCCTCGTATCGTCGCCTCGTTGTTCGAAGTGTTGTGGTGCTGAAGTGGAGACGCAAGACGAGTGTCGCATTGGTGTGGCGTGGCTTGGCGTATGGAGGATTGGTTGCGGAGCTCGTGTCTGCTGGCGTGAGGACAAATACGCGTTGATCTTCTACTGGAGCGGCGAAGCGGTGGACTCTCCGTGCCCAGTGACAACGGCTGTGTGTTGATTTTGTGAACGTTTTGTTTTGTTTAATTTTCGTTTATTTTTTATTTCTGTTTATTGTGCATAATTATTTTTTGTGAGCCATCCTTGGCAATAAAATTTCTTCCTTCGTGCATTTTACTTAGAAGCCGTCTCATGGCAATGATTCATTGCCATGGAGACGGCTATTAACTGATTATTCAAAATTCAAAAAGGTCTTAGTCGCCATAGTCACATTTTCGGCTTGTTGTGACATTTTATTTTTTTTGGCTTTCCAAATTTTACAGACTTGCGTCCGACCTACGGCACCCCTACCACGACATTTTATAATTGTTGGCGTTGCGGCCCATGGGTCACCTCGGGTCGTAACGCTACAATTTTATGGCGCCCGAACAAAATTACCCTATTATAATTTAATTTTTTTTTTGTAAAACGCGGTGGGTTCCGTGGTACGGAAGTATGTCTCGTTCTGAGCCTAATTTACGTCACGTCTTCAGTTCACCAACTGTCGACCGTGACGAATATTTTACTTTATCTGTGGCTTCCTCTTCATCGGTGCAACCTTCTTTTTCGGCGCCTCACGCCAGTTCATCTTTGCCTCATTCCCCACATAATACTGTCCTTCCTCCTATACAAGTCTTTACTAAATGTAGTAAAGAATTTAATCTCGCCTCATGGAATATCCGATATGATGGTAAAACATGCGTGCGAGATTTTTTTCTCCGCTTGGAAGAGTTTATTACCGCTAGGGGTAAAACTCATTCTTTAATTTTGTCACGTTTTCATGAGATCCTCACTGGATCAGCATTAGAGTTATTTCGGTCCATTAAGGATAATGTCTCTTCTTGGAAAGAACTCAAGGAAGAGTTCTTGAACCATTTCGACTCCCCTAATTATGAATTTGAAACTGAGCGACTTCTTCGCAGTATGAAGCAGACTGCTAACCAGTCGATTTCAGATTTCGTTTGTTTGTTTGTAATATCTTTATTGCTTTAAAATACAAAGTAAAAGGAACATTATTAAAATAAGAAGACAATGGCGGACTTATCCCAGGATGGGATCTCTTACAGTCAACCGGCGAATGACGAAAGAAAATGCACAAGAAAAGAGTAGAAGTGCAAACAAAGACTAGCAAAGACATAAAGGATATGAAATGAACATAAACATTTATAGATAACTACATACATAATTAGTCACAATAATACACTTACATAAATATTTGCTAAATAAATACATACCTACATACATAATATAAACTATATATATATATAAAATTTCTGAAGGATACTCAATTAATTATCTGAAGTAACTAGATGTGATTTTATAAGTTTTGATTTGAAGGAATTCAGATTACTAGCCATTCTTACATCAGCTGGTAGAGAATTCCATAGTCTGGCAGCCATAACCGAAAAGGATTTGGAATAAGACTGTGAGGAGAAATGTGGTATTTTCGTTATTTCCATTAAATCTTTGAATTCCCGATTATCAAATCCTATTCCCGAGTCCTCATTAGTTGATATTATCAAACATAATATGCATACCGATTACATTCCTTGTTTATCAGTTACTCCAATTACAGACCTAAAAACCTTAATTACAGTTTCAAAAAACTTTGAATCCTTTTCCCGTCCCTCAAGAGTACCAACTAAGAATATTTCTTCCTTAGAACTTCAATCCCAACAATGTCTTAAGTGCCGTGAAACTGGGCATTCTTATAAGAACTGTCCCAGAATTCCTGGTAGGGTATGTTTCCGTTGTCAGACCCCTGGTACGATAACTGCTTTTTGTCCAAAATGTAATAAAAAAAAAAAAAAAAAAATTTAATGATCTTCCTCTTCCCATTGTTCTTCATCCCGATGTTCCTCATCCCAATATTCCTCATTCCAATCCAAAGGTTCCACATTCTAAGGATCCTCATTTCAGTATTTTTCGTCCAAAAGTTCCTCATTGCAATACTTTATTGCTATCTACAGTCGTTCCTCCAAAAGCCTACGATTCAAGACCACATATCTCTTTATCGATAGGTGGTCAGCATGTATCCGCTTTATTAGACTCAGGGGCACAAGTTTCTGTTCTTGGCGGTAGTACATACTTATCCTTTTTAGATTTATATTCTCTATCTCCTTCTACTTCTAGTGTCACCACTATCGATGGCACACCCATTCCTGTCCTTGGAAGTATTTCATTACCAGTTTATTTTAAAGGTCTTCAAAATGTTTTGGATTTTATGGTTGTTCCTTCAATTTCTTCACAAATCGTTTTGGGTATCGACTTTTGGAGTAAGTTTGGTCTTTTAGATCCTTTGTTAGAGTTTTTGCACACAGACTCAACTTCTTCTGTCGAAGACTCATCTATTTTGCCATCATCTAAAGAGATTGCTCAGGTGAATTTTATTCAATCACGTAACACTTTGACCCCTGACCAAGAGTTCAAACTTCGTAAGGTTATCGACCGGTTTGAAGAGATTTCTTCAGACAAGGTCGGGTTGGGTAAAACCA
This sequence comes from Apomyelois bistriatella, assembly GCA_947044815.1. Classification (NCBI taxonomy): domain Eukaryota; kingdom Metazoa; phylum Arthropoda; class Insecta; order Lepidoptera; family Pyralidae; genus Apomyelois; species Apomyelois bistriatella. Next base: position 7,418,897 of record OX345705.1, read on the forward strand.
ACCTTCTCAAGCACAAAATTGTAACCACCGGTCCTCCAATTAAGCAGCGGTATTATCCATTGTCACCAGCTAAAATGGAGGCTTTAAATAGTGAGGTTGACAGTATGCTTGAGAAGGGAGTTATAAGGCCCTCCCGATCACCATGGTCTAGTCCGGTAGTAATGGTAACAAAGAAGGATGGCTCTTGTCGTTTCTGTGTTGATTCCAGAAAGCTTAATAGTGTTACGGTGCGAGATAGTTATCCACTACCTCGTATACAGACTATTTTGGATAACCTCAAAGGTGCCAAATATCTTACAACCTTGGATTTTAGTAGTGCATTTTGGCAGATCGAGTTGGCTGACACTGACAGTTGTCAGAAAACAGCATTTGTAGTACCCGGAAGGGGACTCTTTGAATTTGTGCGCATGCCATTTGGGCTTACTAACGCCGCATCCGAAATGCAACGTCTTACTGATTTATTGATTAATCATCAATTTGATGATCACGTTTTTGGATATGTTGATGATCTAGTGATCATTTCCCCTACTTTTGAACACCATATTGAGTTACTTTACAAAGTTTTTGAAAGGCTCAAAGGTGCTGGATTGACACTTAACATTAAAAAATGCCAGTTTTGTAAAGATAGTTTAAAGTATTTGGGCTATATAGTCGATTCAGAGGGCCTACATGTTGATCCCGAGAAAGTCGATAGTATTAAGAACTTCCCAGTTCCTGATACAGCCAAGAAGCTTCGTGGCTTTATTGGCTTGGCTTCTTATTATCGAAGGTTCGTGAAGGACTTCTCGACTATAATAGCACCGTTGACTATCCTGATTGGCAAAAAGAAGGGTTCTGATCCTATTGAATGGTCAGGTGATGCCGACAAAGCATTCAATTTTCTAAAACAGGCACTAACTTCGACGCCAGTCATGTGTTGTCCTGATTTTTCCAGGCCATTTATCCTACAGTGTGATGCTTCTTCAGTTGGTATTGGTTCAGTGTTGACCCAAGTCATTGATGGAGTGGAACACCCAATTGCTTATTATTCCCGTCTTTTGTCTAAAGCTGAAAGAAACTATAGTACTACTGAGCGTGAATTATTAGCGGTCTTAGATTCTATTAAACACTTTAGAGGATATATAGATGGCATGAAGTTTTCGATCGTTACCGATCATATTAGCTTGAAGTGGCTTTTAACTTTGGATAATCCATCTGGTAGATTGGCTAGGTGGGCTACTTTAATATCTCAATTTACTTTTGATATTATTCATCGTAAGGGACAATTGAATGTCGTGCCCGATGCTTTATCTCGTTTGGAAATTGGTTTAATATCCTATAATGCAGGCTTGGAGGAAACTAATGATTCCTGGTATAGGCGTGTTTTTAGTGGTGTTTTAGATACTCCTCGTTTATTCCCAGGTTATGTTGTTAGAGATAACGTTCTTATGAGACACATTCCTTCACGTGATTTATTATCCGAATCTTCTTCTTGGAAAATTGTTTTGCCTTTGGAAAAACGTGCCTCTGCAATTTCAGAAGCACATGACTCGTTTGGTTCGATTCATCCAGGCGTTGCTAAGACCTATGCGAAGCTTAGGGTTATTTACTTTTGGCCCAATATGTATAGGGATATCGTTTCACAATTAGATAATTGTGAGACATGTAAGGCTTTTAAATGGTCTAATCTTCAACCCGCTGGAATTATCTCCACACCTAAACCCGTTAATTTTCCTATGCAAATGCTTTCGTTAGATTTAATTGGTCCGTTTCCGACAGCATCTTGTGGATATAAACATATCCTAAGCGTTGTGGATGTATTTACCAAATATTGTTGGTTATTTCCTATTGGTAATCCACGCGCTCACGTGATTACAAGATTACTAGAAAAAGACATTTTTCTCAAATTTGGTGTTCCTGTTGTCATCTTGTGTGATAATGCGACTATTTTTAGGAGTAATCACTTTCGTGATTTTTTGAGCTCTTATGCGGTCCCGAAAACACATTTTACACCTTATTACACTCCGCAGGTAAATACCGTAGAGCGTTACAACCAGACAGTGGTCACGTGCCTATCAATTTTAGTTCACGACCATCAAACTGCTTGGCCTACGATGTTACCTCAGATACAGTTATATTTAAATTCGTCATTTAATTTAGCCACTGGGTATTCCCCAAATTTTCTTATGTTTGGTCGTGAATTGGTCATTGATCCAAGAGAACATAAGTTTTTTAATATTTCCCCTGATGATGTTGCACCTAGAGAAGTTTTAGCCCGTAATTTATCAACTTTAAATGAAATTTTTACGAAGGTTTCAGATAGCCTAGCCTTGGCGTTTTCTAGGAACGCAAGGTATCATAATTGTAACAGGCGAGACATTACTTTACAAATAAACGACATTGTCTGGAGGAGAAACTTTTCAAGGTCGGTCGCAAGTGACCATTTTAGTTCAAAATTGGCACCTCGCTATGTAAAGTGCAAGGTGGTCCAACTTCTAGGGCAAAATGTATTTGTCCTAGAAGATGTGACCACTGGCAGGCGAGGAAATTTTCATGCCAAGGACGTCGTAAAGTTTTAGTTTTTATGGTTTTATGTGTAATATATTTGTTGTTTATTTTAAGATTCATGTCATCCATCTTCATTAAATGTCTAGGGATTTGCGCTCACGGGTTTTTGGATAAGGGTAACCTTTTCTAAATTTCCATGGGTTCATTTCCACTAGAGTGGTTCATTCATTGTCATTTTATTTCATCATTTTATTTTCTCTTTTTTGTGTTACAAAGGGGATATTGTGGCGCTTGCCACAGATTTATGATTATTTATTTTTTTGTTTATGGTATTGTTAAGTTACTAGCTTGTAAGGAAAAAAGACAAAATTCAAAATTCAAAATTTGTTTGTGACACAAAACTATTTCGGATGTTTTTCTGGCAGATCGGTTTTGAAACGAAAGATAAAAAGACATATCTGTGAATATTTTATTTTTCTTGTATTGTGTTTTTCATTTATCAATAATAAATTGATATTACAGTCGAACATAGTCTTTATTGAATTATTTTTCTTTTGTTCCTGTTAAAAATGTGAGAAACTGAAGTTTAAGGCAAGGTGTCGCGGCCTGTCGGCATGGATTGCTAGTAGCTGCTGCCTTCAAAGTTCCAAGGCCTTACTGTTGGATGTGGCCTCGTATCGTCGCCTCGTTGTTCGAAGTGTTGTGGTGCTGAAGTGGAGACGCAAGACGAGTGTCGCATTGGTGTGGCGTGGCTTGGCGTTATGGAGGATTAGTTGCGGAGCTCGTGTCTGCTGACGTGAGGACAACGCGCTGATCGTCTACTGGAGCGGCGAAGCGGTGGACTCTCCGTGCCCAGTGACAGCGGCTGTGTGTTGATTTTGTGAACGTTTTGTTTTGTTTAGTTTTCGTTTTATTTTTTATTTCTGTATATTGTGCATAATTATTTTTTGTGAGCCATCCTTGGCAATAAAATTTCTTCCTTCGTGCATTTTACTTAGAAGCCGTCTCATGGCAATGATTCATTGCCATGGAGACGGCTATTAACTGATTATTCAAAATTCAAAAAGGTCTTAGTCGCCATAGTCACATTTTCGGCTTGTTGTGACATTTTATTTTTTTTGGCTTTCCAAATTTTACAGACTTGCGTCTGACCTACGGCACCCCTACAACGACATTTTATAATTGTTGGCGTTGCGGCCCATGGGTCACCTCGGGTCGTAACGCTACAATTTTATTGTAGCGTTACCCATGACCCGAGGTGACCCGAGGTGACCACGACAATTATAAAATGTCGTGGTAGGGGTGCCGTAGGTCGGACGCAAGTCTGTAAAATTTGGAAAGCCAAAAAAAATAAAATGTCACAACAAGCCGAAAATGTGACTATGGCGACTAAGACCTTTTTGAATTTTGAATTATCAGTTAATAGCCGTCTCCATGGCAATGAATCATTGCCATGAGACGGCTTCTAAGTAAAATGCACGAAGGAAGAAATTTTATTGCCAAGGATGGCTCACAAAAAATAATTATGCACAATATACAGAAATAAAAAATAAAACGAAAACTAAACAAAACAAAACGTTCACAAAATCAACACACAGCCGCTGTCACTGGGCACGGAGAGTCCACCGCTTCGCCGCTCCAGTAGACGATCAGCGCGTTGTCCTCACGTCAGCAGACACGAGCTCCGCAACTAATCCTCCATAACGCCAAGCCACGCCACACCAATGCGACACTCGTCTTGCGTCTCCACTTCAGCACCACAACACTTCGAACAACGAGGCGACGATACGAGGCCACATCCAACAGTAAGGCCTTGGAACTTTGAAGGCAGCAGCTACTAGCAATCCATGCCGACAGGCCGCGACACCTTGCCTTAAACTTCAGTTTCTCACATTTTTAACAGGAACAAAAGAAAAATAATTCAATAAAGACTATGTTCGACTGTAATATCAATTTATTATTGATAAATGAAAAACACAATACAAGAAAAATAAAATATTCACAGATATGTCTTTTTATCTTTCGTTTCAAAACCGATCTGCCAGAAAAACATCCGAAATAGTTTTGTGTCACAAACAAATTTTGAATTTTGAATTTTGTCTTTTTTCCTTACAAGCTAGTAACTTAACAATACCATAAACAAAAAAATAAATAATCATAAATCTGTGGCAAGCGCCACAATATCCCCTTTGTAACACAAAAAAGAGAAAATAAAATGATGAAATAAAATGACAATGAATGAACCACTCTAGTGGAAATGAACCCATGGAAATTTAGAAAAGGTTACCCTTATCCAAAAACCCGTGAGCGCAAATCCCTAGACATTTAATGAAGATGGATGACATGAATCTTAAAATAAACAACAAATATATTACACATAAAACCATAAAAACTAAAACTTTACGACGTCCTTGGCATGAAAATTTCCTCGCCTGCCAGTGGTCACATCTTCTAGGACAAATACATTTTGCCCTAGAAGTTGGACCACCTTGCACTTTACATAGCGAGGTGCCAATTTTGAACTAAAATGGTCACTTGCGACCGACCTTGAAAAGTTTCTCCTCCAGACAATGTCGTTTATTTGTAAAGTAATGTCTCGCCTGTTACAATTATGATACCTTGCGTTCCTAGAAAACGCCAAGGCTAGGCTATCTGAAACCTTCGTAAAAATTTCATTTAAAGTTGATAAATTACGGGCTAAAACTTCTCTAGGTGCAACATCATCAGGGGAAATATTAAAAAACTTATGTTCTCTTGGATCAATGACCAATTCACGACCAAACATAAGAAAATTTGGGGAATACCCAGTGGCTAAATTAAATGACGAATTTAAATATAACTGTATCTGAGGTAACATCGTAGGCCAAGCAGTTTGATGGTCGTGAACTAAAATTGATAGGCACGTGACCACTGTCTGGTTGTAACGCTCTACGGTATTTACCTGCGGAGTGTAATAAGGTGTAAAATGTGTTTTCGGGACCGCATAAGAGCTCAAAAAATCACGAAAGTGATTACTCCTAAAAATAGTCGCATTATCACACAAGATGACAACAGGAACACCAAATTTGAGAAAAATGTCTTTTTCTAGTAATCTTGTAATCACGTGAGCGCGTGGATTACCAATAGGAAATAACCAACAATATTTGGTAAATACATCCACAACGCTTAGGATATGTTTATATCCACAAGATGCTGTCGGAAACGGACCAATTAAATCTAACGAAAGCATTTGCATAGGAAAATTAACGGGTTTAGGTGTGGAGATAATTCCAGCGGGTTGAAGATTAGACCATTTAAAAGCCTTACATGTCTCACAATTATCTAATTGTGAAACGATATCCCTATACATATTGGGCCAAAAGTAAATAACCCTAAGCTTCGCATAGGTCTTAGCAACGCCTGGATGAATCGAACCAAACGAGTCATGTGCTTCTGAAATTGCAGAGGCACGTTTTTCCAAAGGCAAAACAATTTTCCAAGAAGAAGATTCGGATAATAAATCACGTGAAGGAATGTGTCTCATAAGAACGTTATCTCTAACAACATAACCTGGGAATAAACGAGGAGTATCTAAAACACCACTAAAAACACGCCTATACCAGGAATCATTAGTTTCCTCCAAGCCTGCATTATAGGATATCAAACCAATTTCCAAACGAGATAAAGCATCGGGCACGACATTCAAATGTCCCTTACGATGAATAATATCAAAAGTAAATTGAGATATTAAAGTAGCCCACCTAGCCAATCTACCAGATGGATTATCCAAAGTTAAAAGCCACTTCAAGCTAATATGATCGGTAACGATCGAAAACTTCATGCCATCTATATATCCTCTAAAGTGTTTAATAGAATCTAAGACCGCTAATAATTCACGCTCAGTAGTACTATAGTTTCTTTCAGCTTTAGACAAAAGACGGGAATAATAAGCAATTGGGTGTTCCACTCCATCAATGACTTGGGTCAACACTGAACCAATACCAACTGAAGAAGCATCATACTGTAGGATAAATGGCCTGGAAAAATCAGGACAACACATGACTGGCGTCGAAGTTAGTGCCTGTTTTAGAAAATTGAATGCTTTGTCGGCATCACCTGACCATTCAATAGGATCAGAACCCTTCTTTTTGCCAATCAGGATAGTCAACGGTGCTATTATAGTCGAGAAGTCCTTCACGAACCTTCGATAATAAGAAGCCAAGCCAATAAAGCCACGAAGCTTCTTGGCTGTATCAGGAACTGGGAAGTTCTTAATACTATCGACTTTCTCGGGATCAACATGTAGGCCCTCTGAATCGACTATATAGCCCAAATACTTTAAACTATCTTTACAAAACTGGCATTTTTTAATGTTAAGTGTCAATCCAGCACCTTTGAGCCTTTCAAAAACTTTGTAAAGTAACTCAATATGGTGTTCAAAAGTAGGGGAAATGATCACTAGATCATCAACATATCCAAAAACGTGATCATCAAATTGATGATTAATCAATAAATCAGTAAGACGTTGCATTTCGGATGCGGCGTTAGTAAGCCCAAATGGCATGCGCACAAATTCAAAGAGTCCCCTTCCGGGTACTACAAATGCTGTTTTCTGACAACTGTCAGTGTCAGCCAACTCGATCTGCCAAAATGCACTACTAAAATCCAAGGTTGTAAGATATTTGGCACCTTTGAGGTTATCCAAAATAGTCTGTATACGAGGTAGTGGATAACTATCTCGCACCGTAACACTATTAAGCTTTCTGGAATCAACACAGAAACGACAAGAGCCATCCTTCTTTGTTACCATTACTACCGGACTAGACCATGGTGATCGGGAGGGCCTTATAACTCCCTTCTCAAGCATACTGTCAACCTCACTATTTAAAGCCTCCATTTTAGCTGGTGACAATGGATAATACCGCTGCTTAATTGGAGGACCGGTGGTTACAATTTTGTGCTTGAGAAGGTTGGTTTTACCCAACCCGACCTTGTCTGAAGAAATCTCTTCAAACCGGTCGATAACCTTACGAAGTTTGAACTCTTGGTCAGGGGTCAAAGTGTTACGTGATTGAATAAAATTCACCAGAGCAATCTCTTTAGATGATGGCAAAATAGATGGGTCTTCGACAGAAGAAGTAGAGTCTGTGTGCAAAAACTCTAACAAAGGATCTAAAAGACCAAACTTACTCCAAAAGTCGATACCCAAAACGATTTGTGAAGAAATTGAAGGAACAACCATAAAATCCAAAACATTTTGAAGACCTTTAAAATAAACTGGTAATGAAATACTTCCAAGGACAGGAATGGGTGTGCCATCGATAGTGGTGACACTAGAAGTAGAAGGAGATAGAGAATATAAATCTAAAAAGGATAAGTATGTACTACCGCCAAGAACAGAAACTTGTGCCCCTGAGTCTAATAAAGCGGATACATGCTGACCACCTATCGATAAAGAGATATGTGGTCTTGAATCGTAAGCTTTTGGAGGAACGACTGTAGATAGCAATAAAGTATTGCAATGAGGAACTTTGGGACGAAAAATACTGAAATGAGGATCCTTAGAATGTGGAACCTTTGGATTGGAATGAGGAATATTGGGATGAGGAACATCGGGATGAAGAACAATGGGAAGAGGAACATCATTCAAATTTTTTTTTTTTTCATTACATTTTGGACAAAAAGCAGTTATCGTACCAGGGGTCTGACAACGGAAACATACCCTATCAGGAATTCTGGGACAGTTCTTATAAGAATGCCCAGTTTCACGGCACTTAAGACATTGTTGGGATTGAAGTTCTAAGGAAGAAATATTCTTAGTTGGTACTCTTGAGGGACGGGAAAAGGATTCAAAGTTTTTTGAAACTGTAATTAAGGTTTTTAGGTCTGTAATTGGAGTAACTGATAAACAAGGAATGTAATCGGTATGCATATTATGTTTGATAATATCAACTAATGAGGACTCGGGAATAGGATTTGATAATCGGGAATTCAAAGATTTAATGGAAATAACGAAATCTGAAATCGACTGGTTAGCAGTCTGCTTCATACTGCGAAGAAGTCGCTCAGTTTCAAATTCATAATTAGGGGAGTCGAAATGGTTCAAGAACTCTTCCTTGAGTTCTTTCCAAGAAGAGACATTATCCTTAATGGACCGAAATAACTCTAATGCTGATCCAGTGAGGATCTCATGAAAACGTGACAAAATTAAAGAATGAGTTTTACCCCTAGCGGTAATAAACTCTTCCAAGCGGAGAAAAAAATCTCGCACGCATGTTTTACCATCATATCGGATATTCCATGAGGCGAGATTAAATTCTTTACTACATTTAGTAAAGACTTGTATAGGAGGAAGGACAGTATTATGTGGGGAATGAGGCAAAGATGAACTGGCGTGAGGCGCCGAAAAAGAAGGTTGCACCGATGAAGAGGAAGCCACAGATAAAGTAAAATATTCGTCACGGTCGACAGTTGGTGAACTGAAGACGTGACGTAAATTAGGCTCAGAACGAGACATACTTCCGTACCACGGAACCCACCGCGTTTTACAAAAAAAATTAAATTATAATAGGGTAATTTTGTTCGGGCGCCATAAAATTGTAGCGTTACGACCCGTATTGCTGTTTCAAATGCAACGAGAGATTCCTCGATTGGAAAATGAGGAAGCGACACATGGAGACTGCGCACGGTCAGAGTAAAAAGTTGTATAGGTGTCGCGATTGCGATCTGACGTTTAATAATGAGGGTAGTTATTATGATCATTTCAAGTTGCAACATTCGGCCGATTGCGCGACGTGCAAACACTGCGGAATGAAGTTTCTGTCGCTGTACAGACTTAAACGGCATATTTCGAAACATAGCGTTTGAAAAATTGCATATATTTATCTGCGTAGCGTAATTAAGCGGCGCGTCCATTACGTTAGAGTTGAGCGTAAGGAATGTTGGAGTTTGTTTTGTTTTATGAAACTCATATAGCACAACAATTTCTGATTTCTTGTACAATCGGATTTGGCGTCAGTGGACGTGCAACTTTTTCCTATTTAGTTGATATTTGATTATTTATCGTGATGGCATTGTTATTTGTAATAGTGGTGTCTTTGTCTATAATCACGTTGTGTGTCAAATAAAAATTTAAAATCTTGAAAAAAAAAAAAAAAAAAAAAATGAGGACAAATACGCGTTGATCTTCTACTGGAGCGGCGAAGCGGTGGACTCTCTCCGTGCCCAGTGACAACGGCTGTGTGTTGATTTTGTGAACGTTTTGTTTTGTTTAATTTTCGTTTATTTTTTTATTTCTGTTTATTGTGCATAATTATTTTTTGTGAGCCATCCTTGGCAATAAAATTTCTTCCTTCGTGCATTTTACTTAGAAGCCGTCTCATGACAATGATTCATTGCCATGGAGACGGCTATTAACTGATTATTCAAAATTCAAAAAGGTCTTAGTCGCCATAGTCACATTTTCGGCTTGTTGTGACATTTTATTTTTTTTGGCTTTCCAAATTTTACAGACTTTTTTTTAACAATACCATAAACAAAAAAATAAATAATCATAAATCTGTGGCAAGCGCCACAATAAAGACATATCTGTGAATATTTTATTTTTCTTGTATTGTGTTTTTCATTTATCAATAATAAATTGATATTACAGTCGAACATAGTCTTTATTGAATTATTTTTCTTTTGTTCCTGTTAAAAATGTGAGAAACTGAAGTTTAAGGCAAGGTGTCGCGGCCTGTCGGCATGGATTGCTAGTAGCTGCTGCCTTCAAAGTTCCAAGGCCTTACTGTTGGATGTGGCCTCGTATCGTCGCCTCGTTGTTCGAAGTGTTGTGGTGCTGAAGTGGAGACGCAAGACGAGTGTCGCATTGGTGTGGCGTGGCATGGCGTATGGAGGATTGGTTGCGGAGCTCGTGTCTGCTGGCGTGAGGACAAATACGCGTTGATCTTCTACTGGAGCGGCGAAGCGGTGGACTCTCTCCGTGCCCAGTGACAACGGCTGTGTGTTGATTTTGTGAACGTTTTGTTTTGTTTAATTTTCGTTTATTTTTTTATTTCTGTTTATTGTGCATAATTATTTTTTGTGAGCCATCCTTGGCAATAAAATTTCTTCCTTCGTGCATTTTACTTAGAAGCCGTCTCATGACAATGATTCATTGCCATGGAGACGGCTATTAACTGATTATTCAAAATTCAAAAAGGTCTTAGTCGCCATAGTCACATTTTCGGCTTGTTGTGACATTTTATTTTTTTTGGCTTTCCAAATTTTACAGACTTGCGTCCGACCTACGGCACCCCTACCACGACATTTTATAATTGTTGGCGTTGCGGCCCATGGGATATTGTGGCGCTTGCCACAGATTTATGATTATTTATTTTTTTGTTTATGGTATTGTTAAAAAAAAGTCTGTAAAATTTGGAAAGCCAAAAAAAATAAAATGTCACAACAAGCCGAAAATGTGACTATGGCGACTAAGACCTTTTTGAATTTTGAATAATCAGTTAATAGCCGTCTCCATGGCAATGAATCATTGTCATGAGACGGCTTCTAAGTAAAATGCACGAAGGAAGAAATTTTATTGCCAAGGATGGCTCACAAAAAATAATTATGCACAATAAACAGAAATAAAAAAATAAACGAAAATTAAACAAAACAAAACGTTCACAAAATCAACACACAGCCGTTGTCACTGGGCACGGAGAGAGTCCACCGCTTCGCCGCTCCAGTAGAAGATCAACGCGTATTTGTCCTCATTTTTTTTTTTTTTTTTTTTTTAAGATTTTAAATTTTTATTTGACACACAACGTGATTATAGACAAAGACACCACTATTACAAATAACAATGCCATCACGATAAATAATCAAATATCAACTATATCAACTAAATAGGAAAAAGTTGCACGTCCACTGACGCCAAATCCGATTGTACAAGAAATCAGAAATTGTTGTGCTATATGAGTTTCATAAAACAAAACAAACTCCAACATTCCTTACGCTCAACTCTAACGTAATGGACGCGCCGCTTAATTACGCTACGCAGATAAATATATGCAATTTTTCAAACGCTATGTTTCGAAATATGCCGTTTAAGTCTGTACAGCGACAGAAACTTCATTCCGCAGTGTTTGCACGTCGCGCAATCGGCCGAATGTTGCAACTTGAAATGATCATAATAACTACCCTCATTATTAAACGTCAGATCGCAATCGCGACACCTATACAACTTTTTACTCTGACCGTGCGCAGTCTCCATGTGTCGCTTCCTCATTTTCCAATCGAGGAATCTCTCGTTGCATTTGAAACAGCAATACGGCATGCACTGTTTCTCAGTACGTCTGTGCTTCTCTTTCGCTTCCATTGTGGGGAATGTCTTCCCGCATTTCTTACATGGCACCTCGTAGTCTTGATGCTTCGAGCGCACGTGGCGCAGCAATCCAGTGCTGGCGACGTAGCTACTGCCGCACACGTGGCACACGTAACTCAAGAAATGCGTAATCGTGTGTCTATTCAAGTGGAATAAAGACGGAAAGCTCTTTTCGCATATCGCGCAGCTGTACACGTCCTTCTGAAGAAAGTAGGGCATTACGCCCAGCTTCCCTTCTTTTGTTAATTTTTCATTGTGGGTGGCTGTCAAATGCTCGGCCGCCGCCTCTAAAGATTCGAACTGCTCTGTGCATTGGCGGCACCTCAGATTCGTCAGATCTGCTTTGATAAACTCCGACTTGGGTAGGTTATAGAAAGCTACTTTTAAACTGAAGATCGTGTGTTCTTGGTCCATGTGGGTTCGGAATATATCGGGATCGTCAAACAGATCTTGGCAATAGACGCACAGTATGGACTTATCGTTCACCCTAAAAGGGTAGGCCGTTGTGTTACGCAAGAGGACTTCAGCGTTTGCCCGCGAAGGGTCATACGTGTAACGTTCGTCTTTCTTTTTCTTCTCTGGCTTTGCTTTACTGCTAGACGGCTTAACTTTAATCTGTTCCGCTCTCGTTTTGACCTTCTTAACCGGTGAAGGTTTGGATTTTGTCGTCGATTTCCTTTTCTCAGCGGCCTTCGTGTTATCAAACAAGTCTAGTATATCAACAGATTCCTTTTTGGGCACTTTGCTTGCCAGATTCATAAGCGGTTGGTTGTCAAGGTCATCATCATCATCATCGTCCTCATCCAGGCCGAAGTCTTGCCGATTATCAAAATCATCATCGCTGTTGCCCTTCTCCAGTTTCACTCCTTCCACTTTGATCTTCTCCAATGGCTCCGATTCTTCTTCAATGACATGACTTGAGGTGCCAGGGTCCAAATGCTGCATGAACATCCTCTCGCACTCCACAACCTGCCGTTTGAACTCTGTCGCATCCCGCAGCCTGGATATGCACGGCTCGCATATCAGACGACTGTTGCTGTTCGGGCCGCCCGCTTTTGAATATGCAATAGTAATTTCTAATGTCTCCTTTAACATTTCTGCGTATACTTCTCGCTTTCCCATCCAAAAATATTCAGTTGAAATGTCTTTGTAGCAGCCTTCTGTAAGACAACACCGACAAACCGTAGGGCCCGGTCGCCATTCCGAAGATTTCGCTGCCATTATCACTATTATAAGGAGATTTTCACATAAAATACAATAAACATACTATTACTAACTATAAAAACTAATTATTTGTGCAATTATTAACGTTACAAACTATCTATTCAACATTTCAATCACAGACAGTGAAAACCCGACGCCATCGAACGAACGAGCGTCAGCGGCTTTTGTTAAAAATGTGAGAAACTGAAGTTTAAGGCAAGGTGTCGCGGCCTGTCGGCATGGATTGCTAGTAGCTGCTGCCTTCAAAGTTCCAAGGCCTTACTGTTGGATGTGGCCTCGTATCGTCGCCTCGTTGTTCGAAGTGTTGTGGTGCTGAAGTGGAGACGCAAGACGAGTGTCGCATTGGTGTGGCGTGGCATGGCGTATGGAGGATTGGTTGCGGAGCTCGTGTCTGCTGGCGTGAGGACAAATACGCGTTGATCTTCTACTGGAGCGGCGAAGCGGTGGACTCTCTCCGTGCCCAGTGACAACGGCTGTGTGTTGATTTTGTGAACGTTTTGTTTTGTTTAATTTTCGTTTATTTTTTTATTTCTGTTTATTGTGCATAATTATTTTTTGTGAGCCATCCTTGGCAATAAAATTTCTTCCTTCGTGCATTTTACTTAGAAGCCGTCTCATGACAATGATTCATTGCCATGGAGACGGCTATTAACTGATTATTCAAAATTCAAAAAGGTCTTAGTCGCCATAGTCACATTTTCGGCTTGTTGTGACATTTTATTTTTTTTGGCTTTCCAAATTTTACAGACTTGCGTCCGACCTACGGCACCCCTACCACGACATCATAAAATTGTAGCGTTACGACCCGAGGTGACCCATGGGCCGCAACGCCAACAATTATAAAATGTCGTGGTAGAGGTGCCGTAGGTCGGACGCAAGTCTGTAAAATTTGGAAAGCCAAAAAAAATAAAATGTCACAACAAGCCGAAAATGTGACTATGGCGACTAAGACCTTTTTGAATTTTGAATAATCAGTTAATAGCCGTCTCCATGGCAATGAATCATTGTCATGAGACGGCTTCTAAGTAAAATGCACGAAGGAAGAAATTTTATTGCCAAGGATGGCTCACAAAAAATAATTATGCACAATAAACAGAAATAAAAAAATAAACGAAAATTAAACAAAACAAAACATTCACAAAATCAACACACAGCCGCTGTCACTGGGCACGGAGAGTCCACCGCTTCGCCGCTCCAGTAGAAGATCAACGCGTATTTGTCCTCACGCCAGCAGACACGAGCTCCGCAACCAATCCTCCATACGCCAAGCCACGCCACACCAATGCGACACTCGTCTTGTGTCTCCACTTCAGCACCACAACACTTCGAACAACGAGGCGACGATACGAGGCCACATCCAACAGTAAGGCCTTGAAACTTTGAAGGCAGCAGCTACTAGCAATCCATGCCGACAGGCCGCGACACCTTGCCTTAAACTTCAGTTTCTCACATTTTTAACAGGAACAAAAGAAAAATAATTCAATAAAGACTATGTTCGACTGTAATATCAATTTATTATTGATAAATGAAAAACACAACACAAGAAAAATAAAATATTCACAGATATGTCTTTTTATCTTCCGTTTCAAAACCGATCTCTAACAACATAACCTGGGAATAAACGAGGAGTATCTAAAACACCACTAAAAACACGCCTATACCAGGAATCATTAGTTTCCTCCAAGCCTGCATTATAGGATATTAAACCAATTTCCAAACGAGATAAAGCATCGGGCACGACATTCAATTGTCCCTTACGATGAATAATATCAAAAGTAAATTGAGATATTAAAGTAGCCCACCTAGCCAATCTACCAGATGGATTATCCAAAGTTAAAAGCCACTTCAAGCTAATATGATCGGTAACGATCGAAAACTTCATGCCATCTATATATCCTCTAAAGTGTTTAATAGAATCTAAGACCGCTAATAATTCACGCTCAGTAGTACTATAGTTTCTTTCAGCTTTAGACAAAAGACGGGAATAATAAGCAATTGGGTGTTCCACTCCATCAATGACTTGGGTCAACACTGAACCAATACCAACTGAAGAAGCATCACACTGTAGGATAAATGGCCTGGAAAAATCAGGACAACACATGACTGGCGTCGAAGTTAGTGCCTGTTTTAGAAAATTGAATGCTTTGTCGGCATCACCTGACCATTCAATAGGATCAGAACCCTTCTTTTTGCCAATCAGGATAGTCAACGGTGCTATTATAGTCGAGAAGTCCTTCACGAACCTTCGATAATAAGAAGCCAAGCCAATAAAGCCACGAAGCTTCTTGGCTGTATCAGGAACTGGGAAGTTCTTAATACTATCGACTTTCTCGGGATCAACATGTAGGCCCTCTGAATCGACTATATAGCCCAAATACTTTAAACTATCTTTACAAAACTGGCATTTTTTAATGTTAAGTGTCAATCCAGCACCTTTGAGCCTTTCAAAAACTTTGTAAAGTAACTCAATATGGTGTTCAAAAGTAGGGGAAATGATCACTAGATCATCAACATATCCAAAAACGTGATCATCAAATTGATGATTAATCAATAAATCAGTAAGACGTTGCATTTCGGATGCGGCGTTAGTAAGCCCAAATGGCATGCGCACAAATTCAAAGAGTCCCCTTCCGGGTACTACAAATGCTGTTTTCTGACAACTGTCAGTGTCAGCCAACTCGATCTGCCAAAATGCACTACTAAAATCCAAGGTTGTAAGATATTTGGCACCTTTGAGGTTATCCAAAATAGTCTGTATACGAGGTAGTGGATAACTATCTCGCACCGTAACACTATTAAGCTTTCTGGAATCAACACAGAAACGACAAGAGCCATCCTTCTTTGTTACCATTACTACCGGACTAGACCATGGTGATCGGGAGGGCCTTATAACTCCCTTCTCAAGCATACTGTCAACCTCACTATTTATAGCCTCCATTTTAGCTGGTGACAATGGATAATACCGCTGCTTAATTGGAGGACCGGTGGTTACAATTTTGTGCTTGAGAAGGTTGGTTTTACCCAACCCGACCTTGTCTGAAGAAATCTCTTCAAACCGGTCGATAACCTTACGAAGTTTGAACTCTTGGTCAGGGGTCAAAGTGTTACGTGATTGAATAAAATTCACCAGAGCAATCTCTTTAGATGATGGCAAAATAGATGGGTCTTCGACAGAAGAAGTTGAGTCTGTGTGCAAAAACTCTAACAAAGGATCTAAAAGACCAAACTTACTCCAAAAGTCGATACCCAAAACGATTTGTGAAGAAATTGAAGGAACAACCATAAAATCCAAAACATTTTGAAGACCTTTAAAATAAACTGGTAATGAAATACTTCCAAGGACAGGAATGGGTGTGCCATCGATAGTGGTGACACTAGAAGTAGAAGGAGATAGAGAATATAAATCTAAAAAGGATAAGTATGTACTACCGCCAAGAACAGAAACTTGTGCCCCTGAGTCTAACAAAGCGGATACATGCTGACCACCTATCGATAAAGAGATATGTGGTCTTGAATCGTAGGCTTTTGGAGGAACGACTGTAGATAGCAATAAAGTATTGCAATGAGGAACTTTGGGACGAAAAATACTGAAATGAGGATCCTTAGAATGTGGAACCTTTGGATTGGAATGAGGAATATTGGGATGAGGAACATCGGGATGAAGAACAATGGGAAGAGGAACATCATTCAATTTTTTTTTTTTTTTTTTTTTTTTTTTTATTACATTTTGGACAAAAAGCAGTTATCGTACCAGGGGTCTGACAACGGAAACATACCCTACCAGGAATTCTGGGACAGTTCTTATAAGAATGCCCAGTTTCACGGCACTTAAGACATTGTTGGGATTGAAGTTCTAAGGAAGAAATATTCTTAGATGGTACTCTTGAGGGACGGGAAAAGGATTCAAAGTTTTTTGAAACTGTAATTAAGGTTTTTAGGTCTGTAATTGGAGTAACTGATAAACAAGGAATGTAATCGGTATGCATATTATGTTTGATAATATCAACTAATGAGGACTCGGGAATAGGATTTGATAATCGGGAATTCAAAGATTTAATGGAAATAACGAAATCTGAAATCGACTGGTTAGCAGTCTGCTTCATACTGCGAGTTGATCTTCTACTGGAGCGGCGAAGCGGTGGACTCTCCGTGCCCAGTGACAACGGCTGTGTGTTGATTTTGTGAACGTTTTGTTTTGTTTAATTTTCGTTTATTTTTTATTTCTGTTTATTGTGCATAATTATTTTTTGTGAGCCATCCTTGGCAATAAAATTTCTTCCTTCGTGCATTTTACTTAGAAGCCGTCTCATGGCAATGATTCATTGCCATGGAGACGGCTATTAACTGATTATTCAAAATTCAAAAAGGTCTTAGTCGCCATAGTCACATTTTCGGCTTGTTGTGACATTTTATTTTTTTTGGCTTTCCAAATTTTACAGACTTGCGTCCGACCTACGGCACCCCTACCACGACATTTTATAATTGTTGGCGTTGCGGCCCATGGGTCACCTCGGGTCGTAACGCTACAATAGGTAACAGATTTTATAACAAAAAGCCAATAATAGGTCTTCACATATAGATACAAATTATGTGTTGAGATAACGGGAACGCCAAATCTACACTAGTTAAATCTAGCAATCAACCTGTTGATTAAAGTAGATAGATGCTTGTTATGTAAGTATTTATAATGCATTATAGTTGAATGTTTAGACGTGCAAAAGTTACAATTACAATTAATTTACAATTTATATATTATCAAAGAAATTACCATACAATAAACGTTTAGCCCTGTTAGGATTGGTGTTGAATATGTCTATGTCCAATGACCTAGAAACAGAGTTGAAATAACTACCCGCTCTCCACAAAAATGAGTTCTGCCTGTAGTTGGTTGACACCGTCGAAAGACTGATAGGGGAATAGTACCTACGCGATCTAGTGGGGACTGTAAAAGATAATTTGGACAAGAGTTCTGAGGAATCCACCGCTCCTGTGGTCAACTTCAACAGGTAGGTAATATCAGCGAAGTCGCGCCGCTTGCTCAGAGGCACAAGATGGTGCTGTCTACAAAGCGAAGAGTATTCTTTTAATATAGTTACAGACTAGTTGTTGAGCACCATTATATGACTTTTTTAAAATTTGACTCCTCTTGTCTTTTTTTTTTTTTGGTGGTAGCGAGTTGTCAAATATAGGCTCTCCAGATAATTTTTGGTTTTTATTTCACCAATAAGATGCCCTAGCCTTTTCGGTGTCATACATAAATATAATCACGTCTTTATCCCATAGTGGGGTAGACAGAGCCTAGGGCCATAAGACCTTAGACCACGTTTAGCATGATGATAGTTGAAACAGGAAATCAATAGTGATGGGTTGCTAGCCGCATCGCCTGTCATGATTTCCCCATTCGACTTTTACGGCTTGCGCGGGAAGAGAAGCAGCTGGTACATTCTATGTTTTTCTTTTTCTCCCAGACCAGCATGGAAGGTCAACACTAGTAATACTTATAATATAATAAATAATCCTACTTCCGCCTCTAATCTCCTCTATCTACGTGTAGTACTTAGATTTGATACGTTAGTACCTACTTTAAGTATTCTGTGGTACTACACACATTTGTAAGAGACATATTAACATATTTTGTTACATCTTCTTTCTTTTCAAATGTAATTTAATGATTCCTGCTGTGACGTGTGAAGTACGGCATATTGATACAGGTAAATACAGGGAATCTTATCCAGAAAGCTCTTAACTAGTATTTCTTTCCCGCCATCACCTTACTAGTTGAAGAAAAAAAATAAAAACAATATATATTTATTAATACTTTGTTGTTTCATAAGTACACATACTTATACAATTAGCGGACTTAATGCTAATATTTTTTTTTTATTTACTAATAATAGTCAATCATTTGTTCGTCACAAAAATTACACGTATAATATTTGAAATACCTATCAAAAGCCGCGAACAACCCTTTCCATTTTCACACCATAAATCACTGAGATGTCAGAATGAGACAACAATAGCAGCCGAGCGCGGTCGGCATTCTGAAAGCTTTTAATTAAAATGTTAAGAATTTGTATTCTGTATGCTGGAGGGCTACGTCCACCGAAAGGAGGCCTCTACTTCTTACGAAAAATCAAGGTTCATAATATATTCCTGTAGCTCTGTGAAACTGGATGGTAACATAGAGTATGTAAACGGTATTATATGTTGATGTTAAATCCACCCGCATTTTTTTCTCGAGCATTGGCCTCATAATTTGGCTACCTTCTATATGTACTATATAACTACGTGACCTAAAAGTTTTATGAGTTGAAAACAATGTACGAATATTTAAAAATATTAATTTAATATTTTAATTATTACTGTACAAACATATATATGTTTGTACAGTACAAATCTTATTATATTAATAGCACATAATAGCAATAAGGTTTTTTTTTCTGTAAAATACTACCAATGCGATGAGCTTTTCACGGTTGGAGGTCGGCGAAGCTAAGGGGAAGTTATTCGCTCTCACAATTAAACTACCAAGAATTAATAATTATTTTATTAGACTACTTTTTTAAATAAGGTATAACTAGTATAAATTGCTCTTAGTAAAGTTAAATCCGCCAATTGCATAAGTATTTTATTGTAATGATGCCGTAAAAAACTTATAAAAAAGAATTGATTGCTTTTTTTTTACTTTTAAAATTCACAACTACGATCAATCAAAACCTAGCCAAGTTAAATTGAACGTTTCGCATTGAAACGTCATGGAAACGATGAATGTTGTCGATAAACAATTGTAATAAATCTGAAAACATGTGAATCGCAATTTCTCCGCAGCGTGTGAAAGTTTTCTAATATCGCCGTGAGAGGCCGCCATGTAAGAACGTGCCAAGATGGCGCCCGCATCAGCCAATCCACGTGAGTGCCATTTGACAGTCAAATGTTGATGACACAGCATCTGGCACTCGATTTAATATTGATTTCCTAAACTTCCGACATTTATCTTATTCAGTAAGTTATTTTAGAGTATATGCTCATTTATCAGTCTTTTTCTCCATCGTCCAAGGGTATTTCCCGGTTGCATATTCAGCTTACGGATAACAGCCGAGACCCACGGCTTAACTTGATTTCCGAAGCACGAAGAAGTTTAAGATAGAAATGGCGACCTATCCAAATAAGACCGCGCACACTTAATTAATATTTTAATCACTTAAAAAAATTAACTATAACCTATGAGACTATAGATTTAAAGGCATACATTACATTTTTATGAGTTAGTACGGTAGCTCATGAGTGCTACGAGTAGTCGTAAATCAACCTACGTTTGAATCACATAATGCCTATAACAAACCGCCTAAAACGCAAAATGTCTGACGCTTATATATATTCCCTAATTCTGTAATGTTTATAAAAACTTGCATATCATTCGATGTAAAAACGTCCGTAGTACATTGAGCTAGAGTTTCCTAAATCATTACTCTTACGATTTGACCAGTACTAGCCCTAATGACATAGGGAAAAGAGAAAAAAGATTTTTTTGTATGAAGAAAGACCTGAAACAACCATAAAATTTGATAAATAAACAAATCGGTGCGAATAACTGTAGTATTTAATTTGTAGTCGGTACGCCGAATACATATTTTCACTTGAAAATAGTCGATGCTCAAATTCTGAAAGATTTTGCAGTTTCAAACGAGTTTATTTAAACACTATCCAACGATGTGTGTAAAATAGATGCACAGATAGAAGTGGTCCAATAGCTTTTTAGACGTTTTTTAAATTGTAAAAATTCACAGTTTTGCGCTAAAGTTACCCAGAGATGAAAAACATCAACGAATATCTTGGTTTTGTCATAGCAGTTATAGTTGTCTTCAATTCACATATTTTTATCTGCCCATAACATTGTCCTGTTCTAATAATATTAGGAAATGTACGGATATTATCTGTGTACCAATTGTCACCTAAATAAAATCACTGATGAATTCCCGAATATGAATTGGTTGTGAATCATTTAATGAATTGGCATTGTGTGTCCTTTTTATGATTTGCAATGTAATTCATATTGTGATCATTTCGTGATTCGTGCAAAGTGGCATTTTTAGACCCGCTGAATATCAGGCTAAAAAGTTACAGATTGTATTTAAACATAAATCTATGCCGCATCATTCTATAGCAACATTCTGGGATCTCTTTATAAGTAAATATTGGGTTCCCCCTTTGAGGTCGGCGATCCGTCTAGCATCCGGTTCGCGTGCTCTTGACGACCCTCCCGCGTTCGTCAGCTAGTCAGAGAGATCTACCTCTTTCAAGTAGGTATTTAAAACATTTATACTTACATAAATAATTAAAAAATAGCTTAAATCTGTGTTTATTTGTTTGTAATATATTTATTGCTATAAATACAATACTATTAAAATCAAAAGACTGGCGAACTTATCCCATCTCTTTGTATTGAGTTTCATTAGATCTAGAACGTTTATTTTTTTGATTTAATATCCCGAACTATATTTAACAGTGAGTGTGTTGGTACTAATTTCTGTTTTTATCGAGACGACCAACGTTAACCTTATATACTTTGGATGCCCAAAATTAGGCTACCCTTGCAACGTTCTCTGTAGCCTTCATGTCATCCAGGTGATCAAATGACGATAGTGAAATAAACAACGATAAACTAAAACAAAACATATTTTTATATCTCAAATCTGTTGTATTTCAATAATAATCTTTGTTGTTTAAAATTCATTTCAACATTGTATATGGTGTTGTTGACTGGATATATGAAGCTCGTGCCCAATGTCCTATTGATATTGTTCTAAGCTCACAACTTTTCCAATATCGCAGCCGTGTCGAGTGCATGCAAACAAATTGCATCTGTCGGCTGGATTCGAGCGTTCCGTACCAAATTCTCTATATACTTCGATTAAAAATAGATTGTATTAAAATATTGTTCTAAATACAACCAAATACGCATCACAAAAGACCAGACGCAGTCGAATTTTCAGTCGTAGTGGGTTACTTATTACATTGGAATTTTATTATTGAAATCTGATGACTTGAGTTTTAAACATCAAGAAGGACTTTTTTCTCATTATATTCTTAAGACAACATTTCCAATATAAGTTTATTGTCTTAGCTTTTCTGTTTCATAACATTTATTTACACACAAATATCATCTTGGCATTCTTTACAGAGATTGGAAACTCGGTTAAAATAAAAAAAACAGCTCATATTTCTGCCCATATCGCGACCGATAGCATTACGGTTAAGCTCAACCGGTGTATATACTTAAAAATAACACTTAACCAGGTATTAAGGACTCTACAATCGATCGCTATTTTTATTAACCAGGTTAATGACCGTTTTTTTTTTGGTCTTAAAAATACCGATCTCCATCCCTTATTCTTAATTTTAACAGTTTTCCAAATATCATTTAAGACTTCTTCGAATAAAACAACCAAAATGTTTTTTATATTCTTACGATACATTGTATTTATCTTACAAGTATCGATAGCTTAACAAGATCAGCAATTATTTCTACTTTGTACTGATTACAAATAAAAACATTGGTTTTGGGGGAGACTAGGCGAGATAAAGTCAATTTGTTACACTATCTATAATTTATTCGTCGACGACAATGTTTTCCCCTACTGTTTTCCTTTTTTACTGCACCTAGTTAAGAGACATTTTATGGACCCCTGGTAATCCCCCAGCGTCTTCGAGCTAGAGAAATTCCGATACACAAACGAAATATAAATTCACATGTCTCCCTCTTAAGGATTGAATTATTTATTTGTACTGCTTTAAGAATTCTGCTATAAGAGCAAAAATACAATTGAAATTTTTGCTTGAACAAAAGCTTGCACTTTTGATCTTTGTATTTACAGGTCACACTTAGTATTCATAGGCACATCATAACAATATACTGGCTCGGAAGATATATTCATGTGTGTTTTAATAGTTTATGCTGTGCCTATAAATACTAGTTCATAATTTAAAACTGCCACAACAATTAAGCAATATGAATTAAACCAATAATATTATTTAATATGTAGATCTCGTTTAAAACTGCCACCATGTTTGATGTTTTCATTTCGATTCGATCATTGGCGTGCGCCATGTTTATTGATGAGTGTCACTCTGATTGGCATATGCGATACTTCCATTCGGCAAACTTAATTTATCAACGCAGGATAATATTTATCTTATAGATACTGACTTTAATCGAAAATCCCGAAAAGAAATCTCGTTTGGCGCTACAACAAAAAATAATCACAACGAAGACACGAAAATAATTGTAACTTCGGACCATCAATCAAGAGCAAGGCCCCGAATCGGACAAGAGAACACAAAAACATGGGCGAATGTCCGAACAATAGATGGCGTTGACGATCCAACGCACAGCCCAAGATGGCCGCTGCCTTTTGGCGGGAACCACTGGAGCGCGTAATTGACAAAGGATACGTCTTTGTGTTGTTCTTTGAGTCAACGGCTAGCCGACAAAATTATTTTGGAACATATTTCAAAATTATGATATATTTTGGACTGAGTTTCATGCCTGATTCACTCTTGTTGACCTAGTTACCTTTTTTACAATTTTCTTGGAAAAAAAGACGGGCTGTATTTAATGTTCTGTGCAATCTCAGTCAAACAGAGGCATACGCGTAACTTTATGATTGTGCCAAAGATTTCTACTAAAGATTTCTTTGCCAAACTCCAAAATCTTTTTTTATATATGTGTAGATAATCCATAAAAACAAAAAGGCTCCAATAAATATTCGAGGCAAAATGCAACTAGTTCTCCACGCAAGTTTTTAACATGTCTTGCATGTTTTCTTCCTTTCAGTTTATGTGTAGTAGTCCAATCTTCTTCTAACCACTTTAACGTGATATGGTTTAAAAAAAATATCGAATAACTGTTCTCAAATTAGATATTACAAAGGCATCTCTATCGAGCATACCTGAGGTAATTGCGAAAGTCCTCAGTCCTTAATTAAGGTATTTGGAGGAAATTTCATAAAGAAATTATGATGTAACTTTACCAATTATAACGCAAGAAATAGACGGTATGCTTTCCGTAATGTTTTTGAGATTTAACAGACAAACTTTATGACTCCGCGGGAGTTTAATTTGAATTGATATTACGACACAGTTAGATTATTGCATTATTTAAAAGACATTAATTGAAAAGTCTCTGTCTGATAATCTGCAAATACATTAGATAAATGTAATTTTATTTTATTTTTGATTTGGAATTTATGATTAATGATTCAAGAATTGATTGAGTTAAGAAAATAAAGCGCATAACCAATACCACTCATTAACTCTCTGACAATAATGATTTTAGTATATAAGTAGACTTTTTTCGTTATTGTATATTTTCTTTGCTGTTGTGCAGTTGGCGATTTTTTCCTGCTATGCACTAAGTACCTACTGAAAATATGAAATATCTATATACAACTTGAGGCAGGAAATAAGAAGACGATACAAAATATCGTAATTCAAGAAACTACTAATTACTACGTGAATTAAGTCCCGAACAATGTCTAGTTGAAAATAAAAGTTTTTTTTTATATTAGATCTTTACACATGTTGTATACCTATAGCAATTACATAAATAAATTTGCTTTTTACGACTTTTTGCGACTGCGAAATACGCATTTATATTTAAAAAGCGGAATTCGAAAACTGCTCCTAAATCACATGGCAATTCTATACGTCTCGAAATGAAATTCTGCCGCGCTATTATCTTGTAAATAGAGTAGGTATTCGTTCGACATGCATGCCAATATGCATTTCTTTGTTCGGTGGCTTCGGTGCCTTTGGTAATTTGCGGGGTTATCGAGGGGAGCCAATTTGTGGGAATCCAAAGAACATATATTTTATGCGATAACCGTTTTTTGTCGGGCAACGAAGTGGCACAATGCAATCAAGTCAGGGCCAATGGGAATAAACTTATAATTTTATTAGAGCCTCGTTGGGCCCAATTTTTTATTGAAGTGAATTTAAAAATAAATTCGGCTCTTTCTAGAGATATATTGGAAAATAAAAAGAAAAATAATTGAAATAAGAATGCCTTCTAATCAAAATAACAACTTATTTTTTCAAAAAATTGCTGTCTTCATGGTCTAAGCTTCTAAGCCTTTATATTTTGAATAAATTTTAATGTTATCTGATCAAATGTCTTGGTTGTTATAAACAACTTTACAAATGATCGTTTCGAAGTTTTAACGTTACTGCAGGCTTAAATTATTGCATTATGAATGAGATTTTTAACCTTAAACACAGTAAGATGTGCGATGGCGCATTTACTCAGACAATCTGCATGAATAAATATGGATGCAAGGGACACAATAAAATTTTCAAGCCAATTAACCAAACGGACAAAATCCTCAGTTATTTGCAACAAACGGACTGAACACCAACACCAACAGTCATTGCGAGCTCCACGTGAATACAAAATAGGCAGAGTGCAGAAGTATAGCGAAGTTAAAAGTAAAAATACTTTATTAGCCAAAAAATATAGCTATATACACAGAATCACTATTTGTGAGAACATGTAAAAATAAGAATTCAAAGATGTAATGAACAATTCTTTTACGCTAATACTCGTAAATAACTATTGAGATAATGGGTTTATTTATGAATTGGATTATGTTACTTACTAATTTTAAAGTTAGTGATGGACAAAAATGTCCACCAAAATTTATTAGTAGTATTATTATTCTTTTTAGAGAAAGAATCAAGCTTTCTCTATCTACTTGGGGTCGGCGTTCTTTATCCGTCTTTCCCACGTTGCTGGGTCTTGGGCTAAATTGTAATTTTAGTCCGTTTCGAATAATTTAAGACCGTGTAATATGTTCCCAGTAGACCATAGTTAGGGCCACAATTGAGGCCAGTTCATTTTCAGTAGGGACTTTTGAGTGATATCGTGTAGTAAAATGTAAATATTTTTATTGCCCTACACAACACATCCATATGAAGTGTTACTTCTATAACCTGTGTTTTGTGACGCGAACCAACGAACCAACTTTGCACGATTCCAACCACAAACAAACATTGGGATAACAACCACCTTCTACCGGTACAAAATGAACCTTCCTGTCGTATAATTGTGGTCGGAAATAGACTAAAAGTTGGTGCTAAGTGGTCCATAACGGGTCTAGATTATGTGGTCCTCGCTCCGTTCGTGGTTTGTAAAGTATTCAAAGTTTACCAGCGCTTTTTGTCGCAACTCGAATTTATAGACATTTAAAATGAAAACCACGGACTAATTTTCAAATATTTTTAATTTAAGAATAACATCGATGTCGTTGTAAATCTGAATTTTGAATTTGAATATTTGAAAACCTAAAAGAATTGCTCGTACGGTCTGTTTTTTTGGCTACTAGCCAAAAAAAGTTCTTCAGAATGTAAGAGTGAATCCTTTACGAAACACAATCTACAATCATGTAACATTTGGTCATAGATTTAAAAAAAAAATTGGGTCACTTAATTGGTCGTATTATGATTTTTTTATGATAGACAAATCTGTCAATTTTTACTAAACTTAATCATAGAATTCGTAAAATCGCGCGCGGTCTCTAAGCATTTTTTTAAAATCTATTCATATGTTGTTTGTATTCACGTGACATAATCTTGTTTCAGAAATGTGGTATACAACCTCAGCCTCACAGACCTGACAGAGCAGCGCCGCCTGGTGTGGTACTCCCCAGAAAATGACGTCCGGATGTGCGTTGTCAAAGGAAAAGACGAGGTTAGTGACAAAATATATTCTATGTATATATCTGTGAAGATATAATCTAAGAGATAATCTACAAACCAAACGAAGACCTATGCACAGGCAAATATGACATGGTTACAAAGAATTTGGAATCGGGCGCGGTCTCCGAGGCATTTTTTTCTTTTTTAATCTAGGTATACATGTCTACAACTATATGTAGTTACCGGTGCGCAAGCTTCAAGAATCATTTTCACAGATTCTTTACGCGTACAAATTAAAAGTTACTTTACCATTGACATGCATCCGCGTCTATTATGTCGCCATTATTGTGTTAAATAATAATGGCGGTACCCCTAATCTGATTAAGCTCGAAACTCGAAGAAAATAACCAAAGTGCTATTTTTGTCTCGTTAAGTGTTCATCAAAGGATTAAATAATTATCGCTGTGATTGGACACCACTCGCTAGTTCATCTCAAAGACTCAGCTTTTACAGGTTGGATACTAAGAAAATTAATCTGCAACGGGATATTATATTCCCTTGCTTTCAGCTAATTGAAGTTATACGAATTAGACCCGGAGAAGATTTTAAAACGAACCGATGAAACTGCGCCAGGAGTGCAATATAATAGTTACCGTACCTGGCGCCATCTTGCGGGGTATAATTGAATTTAGAACAAGTCGGCCGCGTATGAAACGAGGCCTCATGGTCTCAAAATGAGGAGATACCAGAATAGGAACACCGTACATTGTGAGGTCTCGAAACTGTATGTGTCATTTTTTTCTCACGACATGTGCATAGTCAAATTCAAGCAATATTGCAAGCTAATTATGACACACTTAGTAAGTTATGATATGCATGAAATAAAACTAGCTTATCAACAGTTAACAAGGCTATTATGATCGATTTTAGAAAACTAAAACCTTATTTATGCAAAATAGCAATCTACCAGAACAGTAATGATAAAGGCCGCTAAAATAAATAAATAAATAAATAGGGGAAAGTAATAGCTGGTTTGTTCATTTTTTAAAAGTTTTTTATAACCAGTTGTCTGCTCCCTGTATATAACCTTCTGTATGGTAGTTATTTTGAGTCCGTATTCTACTAAACGTCTCTCTACCGAATACCGGCAAATTAAAACGTCAATCGAGCTGAAATTCGGCTCCAAGTTCTGCGAACGCTCTGAGACGTAACCTTATTTCAGCTCGGCATAATGAAGAAACTCCTGGCTTCGGAATACGTCTGAATGCAGTTCTTTGAAATTCATATGCGCCCATATCTATGCATATGAGGAGATCCAATTTGAAATACGGACGACATTGGTGTTAGATGATGGAAAGACTTTGAATTGCATATAAATAGGACATATTTATCAGTCATCGTCAGTAAATAAGTATTTTAACGGATTTAGTGCTTGTGTTTGTGTATGTTAAGTATATTATTTTGTAAGTCTATCTTATCAGAGCTTGTGGTAGGCATTTAGTGGAAGTCTTAAGTAACTTGAAACCGAGTTACAATAAAATTCAATTTGGGAGTCACATTTTTTATTTTATTTATAAATTTTAGTGGTATTTTATCTATGTAATCCTAAGTTCTTATTACTTCCATATTCGATATTTTGATCCGATTCAGATTCGATAATTTTAAAAATGCTCTTTTTTAAGTCGTTAAAGTAGTACTTAATACCTACAATACCAACATAGCATGCTAAGGGCGTGTTCTACTGAAGGCTAGCACAGTTGATTGCTCCACTCGGGGGACGTTCGGTTCGGATATTCATGCTCCAATTGCGACATGGACGCTGTTCTCCTCGTCCTAAGCAGGCTCGGACGTGCCTGGACTGCGCCCTCGATACAACAGTTAACTGGCTAAATCTTGAAATGCTGCTTTCGTTTTTACGTGGTCGTGTAATTTCTAGCTGATATACTACACTATTCTACCATGAATGACATTATTAGCATTAAGAGCGAGATAAATACGCGGACAAAAACAAATCAGAGAAAAATCTAGCTTTTTAGACAACTTGAATTAACACATAAGGTTTTTATTTCTTAATTTTCACGGGTATAAATCCCTGGACAAAAGCTGAGGGTATTTAATATTTTTTATATTTAACCTAATTGTTGAGCACCGATGGCTCAATCAGCCGCTGTTTATATATTTTTTAGTTATTGATTTTCTACTTTTTTAAAATCTGACCTTTTGTCTTTAATGGCTGTAGCGAGGTTGGCTCCAGACAATTTTGGTTTTTATTTTACCATTAAGACGCTGACAGCATTTTTGACTGCTCCGTCCTAATCCATTGAATTGCAGATTATTCAGTTACAGCGGGGTTGTAGCTGACAAGACAGTGTACGTCGGAGAATTACTCCGGTATACCATTAGGCACCTATTTTCGTCGACTCGACCAGTGCTCTGGACACAATGAATTAAGAACATGGGACTTGAGAGTGAGAAAATGGACTATAAAAAACTCAGGTTCCCTTAAAACGTGATTATAATTTATGACATTATAAGTTATGGCTTTATTTCCAATAAAAAAAAAAAAAACAATAAAAACCCTCACAGTAATAGATATGAAGTATAAAATCGCACGCGGTTTGACACCAGCCATTTTCTTTTTACCTATGGTAATATATGATGCAAATTTGAACCTGTGTAAATTCATAAATATTACGTATTATAACAATGTCAAACTCTGCTAATGAAATTTGAAACTTTGTTAATTTTAGCACTAAAATCATTTTAACTTGATATTGGGAGGCGTCTAGATAGTTTGTAGAGTGTCATTCAAGATATTTGCGTTATGTAAATACAGTTGGTAAACATTAACAGGCAAGTTTATCAAATCAATACTTATATGATTGAGAATGTAAGGTTGTCTGTTTGTTACGCTTCAACGAAGCTAATTAATTTAAAATACTGACAACTTTGGATACTACGGAGTTATTTTGAAAGCAGATCGTTTGAATGTCAGGAAATAATATAGGCTATTTTTGATGCGATATAACAGAGTACCATGCAGGTGGTTCAATATTCTCTAAATTAAGCAGCTATCGGTTGCACATTATCCGGGAAACATAATTCCATAAATAAAATTTCTGAATGGCGTAGGGGACCCGGGGTCCGGCGGGCGGGTCAAGTAGTACTTTATATTTATTAAAATTCAAGTTCTTTATATTTTTTTGACACCAATTAGCAAACAAGCAAGGTTCACTAGCGCTAATTAACACCGATGATAATATGTATTAAAAACTAATGTGAGTTTAACTAAATTTTAATTACAATCTCAATACATCTTCAAAAAAACTAGATATGAATTTGTGTACAAAAACAAAGAAAATATACAAAGCTTTTGTTAAATGAAACTGATTACCATGATACATTAAGAGTTTAACAATAAGGGCATACAATGACTGGCAGAGAATGCCTTATTGCATTAAGTCCACCTATTACATATTTTATTAATCCAATAAAGTGTAAATAAGTAAATACTATATTTTAAGCACGACTTTGTAAACTACCTTGATATTTTTTTAAAATTTAGATGTTAACACTTTACAACAAGACTACGTTCATCGGCGTTATCAGTTCTACCGAAAGCAAAGACATAATTCTATTATTCCAACACATAAATTAAACTTATCATAACTTAGGCTAAGACAAGACATGTGGGCCCATCGGTCACCAGAATCTCAGTATTCCCAGTGCAACCGAAAGGGATTTACCTAACACACGGCGCATTGCTAATGCAATCGTAACTGACATACTATGTACATCCTGCGTACATGTAGTGACACAAGAGCAAATGGTTTTAGGTATAAATGTTATTTGTGACTGTACTTACATTTTGCTCTCTTACGTGGTATCTGTCAGCCGAGACAGATTCTTTGAACTATTTGGTTACTGTTTCAAACATACTCTATACATTCATAAGAAGGGCGTTAAAAGATTCCTCCAGGGTCGGCCCGGCTACCCTGTAAGGGACAAAGACGTGAAAGAAATGTATTATTGACAATCCGTCGATTTGAAAGCTTGCCTAATTTGATGTGTAATGTGTACCATGTGTACCATATACAATAAAATAATTTATTACAGCGATAATTAAATGTTGCTCAAATTTAAGAAATAATAAACATATTGTAAACATTACATATTCCACCTCTAGTATAGGTTACCTTCGGGTTAACTCGTAGCGTATCTATTTACGTACGAAAATTTTGGTTCATATGCTCCTGACATAAAGGTACCGCGCCGAACAACCTCTCCGATTCATTGAACCGATACCCACACCCATTTTCCGATCAAAATCTGCAGTTTCGTATACCCTCCCTTCCAAACCCCCACCCGCATTCAGTAGCATGGAAAACTTCGCCGTAAGAAAGCCAAAAGGCCAATAGCAGGTGAAAAAGAAAACGATGTCTTTGCCCGTATAGTTGAAAAATTCGTTTTTAAAACAGGTTCGAACTTTAAGGCTAAGTCTGTTTGATAAATAAATAACGATATTAGCTATCTTTTACGGCAAAATAAACTTGACTAAACTGATTTGAATTTCTATAATTTGTGTTTATTTAAATAAATAAAAGGCAGCCCACGCATCGAGTTTAAATAAACACAAAATAAAAACAATCCATTTCAGACTATCTTTAAAATAGAACAGTCCAGAAAAGAAAATTAAAATATAAAAAATATATATTATTTTTATAACGATAAATATAAGACTGGTATATTCCCAAGCTGTATACGACATTACTTTTTGTAATTATTAGTTAACGAAAATTGAGTTATAAATCTTTGTTATTGTCACTACATAATTATTTTATCTATTACAGGAGACTTGTCAAAACTACATCAGAGTCCTCGTGTCCCTCGGCCCGGGCCGCCTGCTGGTCTGCGGGACCAACAGCTTCCGTCCGTTCTGTCGGGAGTACAGCGTCCAACGGGACTCCTACCAGATGGAGCGGGAGAGGTCCGGACAAGCTGTCTGTCCATACGACCCTGAGCATAACTCCACTGCTGTTTATGCTGGTAAGTAATTATAATAATAATATGGATAATAGTAACCGCGTGACACCTCTGTGAATTATTACCTTTCAAAGCGCTTAAGCGCATTTTTGTAGTCAGCCTCTACAGACTCGTAGCATTCGTAGGCGTTAGCCACGAATCTGTAGCGCGTAGCACTATAGTGAATTTTCGTAGAGTGAATTTAATTTTTGAAATGTTCACTTTCTCGCTCAAGGAATGTATTGGTTTACTTATTTATTAATACCAAAGTATCTAGCGATAATCCATTTGCTAACTAAACAGCCCTGCAATCGCTTAATCCAATTAATAATATCACATATCGACGAACACTACCAGGCTTACATGAGCAATGCGGTGTATGCATTAATTTCCTAATAGCTACGCTAGATGGACCGTAGCCAATTAGTTGCGTATATCCTCGGAACTTTATGTTATCCTGGTACCATGTGTCGCTCTCCTCGGAATACCAGTTTGGGTTTCTGTATAAATAGTTCATGATTTTTCACTATGTATACCGACCGACCACCTGGCTGACACCTAGGTCGTCAAATAAACTGTGGTGGCTTCAAGAAACTTTGACTTTAAGGTAATAAGTGTCGATTGGCCTTGTAATCTTTTTCTGATTGACCTGGGTCTTGGACTTTATCTATACAATGTATTTGTTATAAAATATAGTATCGTTGAGTTAGTATCCCATATCACAAGTCTCGAACTTACTTTGGGGCTAACTCAATCTGTGTGATTTGTCTCTCGGTCGTATAAGTAAAAACTACTATTCAAAACTTTATTTGTAGAAAGCCAAATAAATTCTCACAATATTCAATATATTGAGAACTTCTGAACTCGATCATTAAAAATAGTATACAAACTTTAAACAGAAAAATACAGAACACGGAAAAAAATTGCGAAAGATATGAGAATTATATACTCTGTGGTGTAACCACAAATAACTTGGCCTATCCTATCAGTATGAAATCACTTTCAGACGCAAAGCCAACTGACCACTCCCTTAAACAAGAGATTAATCGATGAAAAGTCTAGACATTATTTAAACATTCAATTTCCGTCTTTATACCAATGACACAGGGTCCAAAAAGTTCAAAAGCATTAAGGCAAATGCCTTTCATCCAATGATACGTAAAAAAGCTTCATTGTTCTTATAGTGTCGTAAAATTGGTTGGGTTATCATAAAATGTTCTTGTGAAATATTTGTGAACTGAACAATCTTGAATTTTATATCGTACTTAGTTATACAGAGGTGTAGTTACCGAATATATTTTTATTTAAACTAGCTGTGTGCCCGTTTTGTTCATGTAATAATGACGTTTCTTTATGCTCAGAGTAACAAATCCCAGATTTAAAAAGGCATTCAAACTAACATACAATCTCTTTTTAGCTTTATTGTGATAGTTGTTTTAGATTCAAAAAAATATTTAATACTTCCATATTATTTGTAACAGGAGCATTATCTAACAGTCTAGCCAACAGAGCATGGAAAAATTTCGCTCGCGCTAAGAATTCTATATCGTAACTAATATTATAAATGCGAAAGTGAGTTTTTATATTTGTTTGTTTGTTTGTTACCTCTTCATGTTCTATCTACTGAACCAGTCTTTCTGAAATTTCGCCTACACAAGTTGGAGTATTGAGAAGCACATAGGGTACCTTTATCCCGGGAAAAAGCACTTTTCCCGAGGGAATCTCACACGGGCGAAACCGCGGGCGAAATTAGTAATAAATAAATTACTACCTATTTTACTCTTATACCAAGCAGTCTTCACTTCATTACAAATTTAATATTGACAGAATTTCGAACCATTTCAATATTAGTACAATGGCTAAAAAGCCAAGGCCCATCTTATTATATTTAACCATCATTAACCCATGTCCAGATCAAGCCCTTATGCATGGTCACATGTGCTGAAGGACTATTCATTGTGTTGTCGGAAAATTAGGGAAAAGGGGGTCTTTTTCCACGTCAATTGAACCCTTTTTTTACATTTAACTCACAATAGGCTTTCGTTGTTACGCTGAAAGAACTTCAATAACCGTTTTGTAACGTGCCAATTTATGATTTTATTGCTCAAAATAGATTCGCCGCTTGTTCATGGAGGATATTTTTAGAAATATTTTGTAAAATAAAAATCAGTAAGTTATAGACTAAACAAGGAAAAATATTTTTTGTCTTTTAGCTTTCGACATTCAAAAATTCAACATGCAATCCTGATCAGTTTCAATAGCTCGTTTTTATCTTTAGAAAACATAGTAAATACAAAACATAAAATTAAAAACAAAATATATAATAACAGACTTATCCCCGAAAACGATTCTTACAGTCATCCTACGTATGACAGAGAGGATGCTTGTTAGGAGTAGAAGTGTCCTTCTTTATGCAGTGCAAAGGAACTTATTTGTTGAAAACACAATGACAGATATGATGAACCACATTTAATTTGGACAAGTTTGTCGTCAACCTTTTTCTTCGAGCGGCGCTTTCGTACGGGGATACGGAATGACCTTTTTTGATATGAATGCTATTTGATGTAAGATTTACAAAAATAAATGAAAACAAATTATAGCAGTAATGTTTCGAAAACTCCCCCGTTCTCATGCACCATCCATTACCGTCATGCTGTCCCTTTGTGCAATTTTCTTTACATTAACGCATCAGCATCCCCTTGCAAATTCCCACTCATTTATCACAAGCGTGCTAAGAGATAAATCTATCTGTCTATTTTTATCTACGCTTACTATTAGAGTCCGATTTGTAGGATCTTTATGTCGTAAGGGACAATGCCTATGCCCTACATGTATAGCAAGGTACAATACCCGGCACATAACTTGAACACAATCGAGACGTGCTGGGGCTGCGCACTTTAAAATTTGTATGAAAATCGGCTACTGCGCATTCAAGGTCATTTCACTTTATAGTCAACTTATATGCCGCAAACTGTACATTACAACGTTTATAGTCAAGACCAATAAACAAGTAATAAGTATGCATATAAATTTGGCAGACTTAATGCTAAGAACATTCTCTACCCAACCATTAGGAAAAAAGAGAATTTGTGCGGTGCTTAAAGTTACGAAGAAAAATACCTACATGTAAAAATGCCCATTTTTTATAAACTTATTTTTTCTTCTTTATATTAACTGTATGGAAGCATTATTGTCGACTTTTACAATAATCATGACATTTACACATCATCATCTTAAATACAACAGGTTACACACACTACACTTGAAATGATACACTAATGTGTTACAGAAACTGAAATTAAGAAAATGAAATTTTAGTGAGGATGGTATTTTTAAATATTTTATATAAAAAAATACTTACGTATTACGTATGTATATAATACCGTGTTTAACTAAAGAGCGTAGGCTCTATTCTTCGAAAGTGTTATTTTAGAGATGAAAGCTCAGTAGTCGGCACAATAAAGTCGGATTTGAATTGTTTTGCTGCATATGACAGCCTGTTTCTTAGGGAAGGTTATAGGCATATTACATACACTCCTAGAGCGAGTAACACCGGGGAACAGCTAGTGATAATATATATGTATATAAAATTAAGCTAACGTCAATAATAGGCGCGTGTATAAAATTTCACATACTCATCACGTTTCAAAATTAGAAACCAATTAAGTACCTATCTCAATTTACCACATAGTAAACCTATTTACACAGCAGGCAGAGTGCGTGGGACTTGGCGCAGCTCCCCAGGGCGTCGCTGCACTTAATTGGACCAGATCAATAGGAGATAACTAACCGTGGCCGTAATGGTCCTGTGGAAATGCTGTCGTGTACAACGTATGTGTACGTGTATATGTCTATTACATATATGTGACAATCCGTCATAGAATTTAGAACTGAGCGGAAGCATTTCCTTATTCTCTGCAATCTATATTATACTGAATTTCGAATCGCGCGCGGTTTGAAGCGACGCAATTTTTTTTAAAATCTATGGATATTAATGACTTATATAAGAAACAAACATTTTTTTTAAACTATTGTGGCACAATCAAACTACAGATTTCTTTACCATATATAATTTAATATTAGTAGAAAAGTGTTAGTCTTACCTAGCTTGCGCCTTACAAAACTTTTCTGTTTTTTCTATTGTTAGACCCAGCAGGAATGATTTTAATATTATGCCTACCAATTGTAAAAGTAATTACTTTTGGCAATTTGGATACATTGTAATAAACAATTGATAAATAAATATAGATAAGTATTCGAAGTCGTTCATAAGTTGTCAAGGTTACACGAGGACGTTATGATCGTGTCCTGGGGCCATTCCGTCAGAATACGTCACCAGTATGGGCAATAAACTAGATGCCTCCCTCAGTCGTGCGTCGGCTGGCAGTCATTTTGAAATAACTATGTTTGGCTCCTATTGGATAATAAGATACCCTTCGGGGACATGGTTTATTCCAAATTGTATAACTATTGCTGATGCCTTGATGAAATTCTGCTTTGAAATAGCCTATTACCTACACGTTATAGGATAAATAAAAGTTTGTTATAGAAATCTAAAAATAGTATAACAATATCATTATCATCGTCTCAGCGTTTTTGTATAACTGTTGCTAATGCATTGATGAAATTCTGCTTTGAATCAGCCTATTACACGTTATAGAATATATAAAATTTTGTTGTAGAAAATCTAAAAATAGTATAACAATATCATTATCATCGTCTTAGCGTTTTCCTGGTTATCAAAGCGTCAAGATATGTAAACTGCGATAAATAAATATCACAATTTAAAAAATGTTATTACAATACGTACTTATAACAACAACACTAACTTTGAATCACCCTATTTTAAGTTTTTAATTTACACTGGTTAACACTAAAAATCGACACTGGTACAAAATGTCCATGCTGCGATATGGCTAATTTATTCCCGCCAGTTATCGCCTCATGCTGGTCACGTGCTCGGTTCTACGCAATGTGTTAGTGATCGCGGCTATTGAATTATTGGTTTTCGGATTTTCAGCCAGAGTCTGTTGAATGTGCTGTATCGCAGATTAGTTTGACGATTTATTACATGCGAATATTAAATTGATAAAGCCTAGTATAAAGCATAGCCTTTTAAAATGTTTTATAATAACGTTTTAAAATTAACAGAAAGAGCCTTAGATGGACACTAGTTTAGAGATAATGGGAAGGCCTTTTCCTAGCAATGAGACAAAATTTTTACACCTTAAAAACACTTTAAGGGGTAAAATGCTATATGATAGTTATTTTAGTGATATTTAGACACCTAATATTCGTCTTTATTTTTCAGATGGCGAGTTATACTCGGGTACAGTTGCAGATTTTAGTGGAATGGAACCCATCATCTATCGAGAGCCTTTACAGACAGAGCCATATGACTCCATGACTTTAAATGGTAAGTGAATAAAATAGCAAATTAAACGGGCCTAGAAAAAAATATGTTTCTCATATTTCTAAACCTGTTTTTTAGTAAACTTGAGATAATGTATTAGATACATAAAAGCAAATAAATTTATATCAACGATCTTATTATCCAAGAAGATTATCAATGAGTTACAATTTCGTGAATATTTCCAAGATTTTCTCCTACATTAATATCATATTCTCGAACTGTGAATCTTGGAGATTCATACTCGGTTCGTAAAACTGAACAACATAGAAACAGTCAAACTAATATTATAATTAGCATTCTCACATACAAACGACGCGGTCAATGTAAAGTTATTAGCGTAACATTGCATTAAATTTGCATGTAGATAGCAACATCACGCTCTTAAAATTCAATTAAGTGAAAATGACGTTATGATTATTAATGATATTTCATTCTAGTTAGAATTTACAGCTAATTTAGGTATAAGACACAATGTAATGGAATTCTAAACATCAACAACAACATTTTACAGATTTTTAAAAGCTATGTGCTCTTTATTCATTAATATAATCCAGAACCCGTGAAAATTAGTACGAATTTAACCCGTTTTTCTCTCTCTCCCTGAATAGACTCAGAATATCTAGAGTAATATTGTGTTATTTAAACTAAGCAATCAATTTTGCTGGACTTGTCATAGTCTAAGTTAATTGGAATATTTAATTGTACATTGGAAGCTTCAATTTGCTTACATCCGGCACTAATCTGCGGATATGTGTCCAAGTGTTGTGTCGTGTACTGTTACAGTAATTAGAGTACAGAACTGACATTAAATAAGCCCTTATTTCGGGGCACTTGTCTTGTCAGATGATGTTACAGTTGCGCTTGAAGCTTCAAGTAAAAATTTAGTAGTAACCTTTAAAAAACGTTACTCTATATAACTTTTATAGGTAAGTTCTTAGAAAACCAATAGGTTAACAAAGACGTCTTTAGAAGATTATAAAAAAATAGATCTCATCCGCTTGTTATTAATAAATGAGCAATTATTAAAAACTAGATAATAGCATAGCTATATCATAGACATAGAAAATCTTTGATTAGATCGAAATCTTTTGTGACATTCTATCTACAACCTCTTCATTTTATGATACTATGAACATCATCTATTTGCACTGCTCACCAACTATGCTGTTTACGCGTCCGTCACGGCCGATTGCTTCCGAATGCCTGTCAAACATATACATCCGTCAAACTAATTGAATTTAGAACCGGTTTCGCCAGGAACTCACTGTCAGAGTGACGTTTGACGTGTCAACAAACGGCAAATCGGATTAGGATGGGATTAGAATTATCGACGCGGCATTGATAGGGTTAACATTACAGTCATCACTCCGCGATGGATATGACACCATAAATATATAATTAAACTATTTGTACAGTAAGATTATACAGTTTAGTAAATATATGAAACATGGTAGTATGTCAGTAATCATGATTGTTTTTCACGTTTGTATATTGCAAATTTAATCATGCATGACCAAATTAGGTTTTAATAAGAATATCAAGAAATCAATTAAATAAGCCGAGGTTTTTAAATAGTCATATGTATTTATTTACCTAGTTAAAGTAAACCGATGAACCGACTTTAGTTATAGGGATTAAATTAACATAGATGTTTATGTGTAACCTAGTCACAATTTTAAGCACGTTAACTAAGTATTTTTACAATTATTACAAGGGCTAAGTGAAGCGGTGGAAGAATTTCACTCAGCATTATCTTGGGAGATTTTAGTGACAAGGATTAAAGTCACTTTTACGGCATTGTACAACTTCCCAACACTCAAGCTTGTACAGTACACGTTGAACACTTAGCGAGTAATAATCCACCATTATTATGCACAAATATTCGGAAAAACAAAAATTTTGGAAAGTAAATTCAACACATCTTTTCACTTTCACCTTCCCACCAAAACTCCTAGTTATCCCAACTTATATTATAAATGCGAAAGTGAGTTTGTATATTTGTTTGTTTGTAACCTCTTCACGCCTCATCTACTGAACCAATCTTCCTGAAATTTCTCATACACATCTAGGAGTATTGAGAAGGACATAGGGTACTTTCACATAAGTACAGTGGGCCACAGTGCAAATGTATACCATTTTTAGGGTTCCGTACAAAAATTTAAAAACGGAACCCTTATAGGATCACTCGTGCGTCTGTCTGTCCGTCCGTCTGTCACAGCCAATTTTCTCCGAACCTACTGGACCAAAACAGATGAAATTTGGTAGGATGGCGTGATCCTGTGACCCAAACACAGATGTGCAAAGTAAATAAATATTTTTATAAAATAAGTACCATTTTCGGGGAACAAATAAGGAATAAAAAAAAAAGGTTTAGCAAACCTTACCGTGTTATATATCAAAAGAAAGGGCTCGTTATGAGGATTTGATTTTGGTATTATTGTAACATAAATAGTTTTGATTTTATTTATGAAAGAAGACGAAAATTGACCATCCCCCCCCCTGATCTCCGAAACTACTGAGCCTAAAATTTTGAAAAAAAAAATACAAAATATAGTTCATAGCCTGTGGATTACAGGAAAACCTACAAGAACTCTGTCAATTGACGATTAAGTGGTAAATTCAATATAAACCTAATAACGTAATAGTTCACTAAAACACCACTAGATGGTGATAGTAGTAGTTTGTTGACATACCACACATGAATTTAAAAACTGACATTGGCATTGTACGGAACCCTCTCCACGCGAGTTCAACTCGCACTTGACCAGTTTATTTTATTTTTTTATCATTACAGTTACACCTAATGCGGTATACTATTCTATGTGGCCCACCAAAATTTCTTTTGTGTGTGTTCAGAAACTTTATCCTACATTTTGTTTCAGCTCCTGATTTCGTGAATTCCCTGGTACACGGCAACTTTGTGTACTTCTTCTTCAGGGAAACGGCAGTGGAATACATCAACTGTGGCAAGGTACTGCAATCATTTAATGTATAAAATAAATAAATCCATACTATCCATATCCATACTAATATTATAAATGCGAAAGTGTCTGTCTGTCTGTCTGTCTGTCACCTCTTCACGGCTAAACTGCTGGACCGATTGTGATGAAATTTGGTAGGAATGTAGTTAAAGACCTGAGGTCAAACATAGGCTACGGGCGCGATATAACCGAGTCCCACGCGGGGCGTAGCCGCGGAGAACAGCTAGTAAGTACTTATATAAGTTATTAAGTGTTATCGTCAAATTAAGTAGAAAATAAAAGTTTTACATACATGATGATTAACGCAACGCTGAGGCAAGTTCTCCAAGTTGCGAAGATCTTTGGATCTTCCAGGGATTTAGTTAGTTTTCGATTTTTCCTTAATAAGTAATATTGCCGTCAAAGTCGACTGAGGGAAACGGCGAATGGGGGAATCATGACATAGGTGATGCGGCTATAGCAACCCATCACTATTGATTCCCCGTTTCAACTATCATCATGCTAAACGTGGCCTAAGGTCTTATTGCCCTAGGCTCTGTCTACCTCGTATGGAACGTGATTATATGTATGTATATAAGTAATATTACCTATCATCTCTTCAGTCGGTGTTCTCCCGAGTGGCGCGAGTGTGTCGCGACGACCGTGGCGGGCCTCACCGCTTCAAGCAGAGGTGGACATCTTTCCTCAAGTCCCGGCTTAACTGCTCCGTAGCTGGCGATTTTCCTTTCTATTTCAATGAAATACGTGAGTATATTTATTTCTTAAACTACTGCATCTATAGCAACACTTATGCTATCCTATTAGTTAAGTCTCGACCATAATCTAACATTTCTGTCTCTCCCATGCCGTATCCAATCGGGATCTAAGTGGTGCTTGATATGGTTCAGTCAGCGTAACGCTGGATGACTTTTATTCTTTTTAATAGAAAAAAAAAACTTCGTGCCTTATTTGATATGTATTTTTTTAGAATCAACGACTGAATTGATAGAAGGTGTGTACGGAGGGCTCAATGCTCAACTCATCTACGGAACCTTCACGACTCCTCCGAACAGCATATCTGGCAGTGCTGTATGCGCTTTTAGCATGCAAGACATTGCTGATACTTTCGAAGGCACCTTCAAGGAACAGAGTGCTATCAACTCTAATTGGTTACCAGTCAATAGCGCTAAGGTAAGACTTTAAATTTTACTTGACTCTGTCTAATGTATTGCCTTCAGTTTTGTGCTCCTTTATTGTACAGACGACTGCAAAGAAATCTGACCCTCTCTCAGTATTGACACTTGTTGTATGGGTGTCAGATTTCTTTGTACTTATTTTTAAAGTACAAAGCGTTATCAGTTGTCATTGGTTAGCGATATGGAAATTGGTATTTTTTGACCGGCTATCAACGAAATCAAAATTTTCAAATTTTATTTAAAGAGTCTTGATAAATAGACTTACAATGACAAGATAATTTCTCAGTCATATACAGGATCTTAGCCGCCGATTCTTAAATCTTCCATGTTTTGTGCCACTTCTTGACAGTCCAATCTCATTATCATATTTTTAATTTGATTATTATGAATTTACTGAATAAGTTGCTTTTCTCCTTAGGTTCCTGAACCGCGTCCTGGTACTTGCCACAACGATTCGAGATTGCTTCCAGACCAGACTCTTAACTTCATCAAGGCTCATGCATTGATGGACGAGTCTGTTCCAGCCTTCTTTGGAGAACCTATTGTTATTAGAACCAGTTTCCAGTGAGTAATGATTTTCCGAGAATTATCTACTTTTAATTAAAACAAGTCTTAAATATATTATAGGTACTTACAGGAATCCCGGCCAAATGGCCAATTATTGTGCGAATTCACATAAGTTGTGCAATATATAACCATTTTGACATTACAAGAAGAAGAAAAATTAAAACTATGTGGGCTGCCACTGCCTATTTTTGAATACCCTTTAGTAACTAATGACTGGAATCTATAATAATTTGAATAACTTAATCATGTTCCTAGCAGGTGATCCAAAAATTACAATTTGTTTCAGCTATCGATTTACGCAAATAGCCGTAGATCCGCAAGTGAAAACGCCTGGTGGGAAAGCTTACGATGTTTTATTCATTGGCACAGGTAACTTATCAATTTATACCTACTCAAATCTTGTAGAGAATTTGGACGCACATTCTCTGCAAAAATTGGCTTATGTCAGTCACCTGAAAGTTAATGAACGTCGCTACGTTGAGCAGCCATATGCCAAATCGCTGTGACCATAGCCGAAAGATATTTCTATCATAAAATTTCCATTCTTGATTGTCAGCTCAGACACATAACTTCCTAGTGATGTTTTAATTTATTATTTTTCTTTTGCAGACAATGGCAAAATAATAAAAGCTATAAATGCCATATCCTATGACTCCAACAAGAGGGCAGTGCCAGTCGTGATTGAGGAACTTCAGGCTTTTGCCGCAGGGTCTCCAGTAAGGGCTTTGAGAGTCGCAAGAGCTGGTAGAGACGCAGCAAGGCTTATAGCTGTATCAGACAAAGAAGTGCTTAGTCTTAGGTTGCACAGGTGTTCTAGCGACAAAATTAGCTCATGCTCGTAAGTATTCAACATAAACATAACAACAGTCATAAAACGTTTCCTGTAAGTAGGAATTTCTATCTACAAGCGTAATTTCATAAAGGCCTTTTTATATTAAATAAAAGAAACATTATTCACTGACCTGGTTTCTATTATTTCAGTGAATGTGTCGCTCTTCAAGATCCGTATTGCGCTTGGGACAAGCAAGCAGGGCGGTGTCGTGCCTTCTCGCACGGCGTGAGTCGCTGGCTCGACGAAAACTCTTTCTATCAGAGCGTCAGCACTGGAAGCCACGCTGCTTGTCCTCATAGTAAGTACAAACTTTTAACCTAAATAATATTTATTAAAAAAACTCACTAACTATATTACTATTGTTCCACAAAGAGCGCACAGAGGTGTAGCCGCTGACACTCAATGTGGCCAGTACGACCATGTTCCTCAATCTATATTGGCGTAGTCATGATATCCTGTTTATTTCTGATAAAAAAAAAAGTATAGCTTTGTTTTTTCCGTAGAATTATGTGAAATAAACTAATATTTTTATGACAAAATATTGTTGTTGTAATTGTAGGTAAAGATGCAGGAGCAGTTGGTGGTTTAAGTTC
This sequence comes from Apomyelois bistriatella, assembly GCA_947044815.1. Classification (NCBI taxonomy): domain Eukaryota; kingdom Metazoa; phylum Arthropoda; class Insecta; order Lepidoptera; family Pyralidae; genus Apomyelois; species Apomyelois bistriatella. The sequence goes on from OX345705.1 coordinate 7,462,226, forward strand.
AGGACTATACGATGATGCAAGAGAAACAAAAGGAGAAGTCATAAATATTGTACAAGACAAAGATGGCAAAGGAGGAAATAACAATAACGAAGGTAATAATAAGATAATTATAAAAAACAATTTGTATGGACTGAATTTCATATGAAAAGTGTGAAGTCTTTGATCAATAATTTAATGTTGAAAATTCATTTAGGTCCAGAGGTTCTAGCAGCTGATCCTCCACCAGCTGCATACTCTGTAGAAACCCTGGCCTTGGCCGTAGCAGCTGGAGCGCTTGCTGCTTTGGGCGCTGGCTTTGCAGCCGGTTACATCTGCGGACGACGTTGCAAAAAGGATGACGATGACAACATGCCGTATCCTGATACAGAATATGAATATTTTGAACAGAGACAGAATATTAATAGGTCTGTTTCAACTAGGTACCTATTTTTGCTATTCTTAGAACTAAATTCCCTTTAATAAAATCTAATATACCTTACATTAAAATTGACATCAACTAAAGGTATCATATTTTTACAGAATCCAAGCCGAGCCCAAGCTTTTGCAACAAGTTGAAGAAGTAACTTACGCAGAGCCAGTCCTAGCTCCTCAGCCGAAGCCCGCGTCTCCCCGGGCGACCCTCCGCAAGCACCCTCCGTACCACCCTCACCACGAGACCTTGTTCCAGTTCCAACCCGATGCCTACCGACGCGACAACTTCGGGACGCTCCGCTCTCATCAGGTTAATGTCAGTTGTGCTCTTTTTTCTTCTATTGCATGGCTTTATCTTTAGTATATCTTTATTTAAGTGAATATATTATGTTGTAAAAGTATTTGAAATTATATTTCTTGGTCTTAAATGATTATAATATCTTCCTTAATATTTATGTAAAATATTATATAAGTACCAACAATTTAATTATGTTTAATCAAAAAATTACATTTTAATAGGTACTGCAAGGCAGGACATAATAGTATAAAAACTCGCCACTTTCTCCATCTTTTTTTGCATGTATGAAATCACCGCTCATTCTTTTGTCACCATTCCTTATAAGATTTTTGTTTTTATAATTATATAATGCACTTTTAACAACTTACCTTGATATCATTATCATTGCTTTCTCATAATTCATTTCATTTTTCATTAATCATTTTATTGTATTATGTTATAATGTGCGTGAGTCATTAAAACTATATCGTCTAGATATACGAGAACTTTTTTTTTCTTCAAGTTTTAAATTGTTTTTTATTTCTATCTAATATTATAACCTCTTTTTCAAAAGCGAACATATATGTTGAGTAAATGTATTTCGTATTTCATTTCACATTTATTATAATTAAACTGGAAACTCACGCTCATTTTAATATGATGATAATCACTAATCATTTCCATTAACCCGCACGCATATTCACATTAGCATGTCAGTTAACGCAGGAATATTCGGACCGCAGGGCGATGGCTACCGGCGCGGCAACGACAATGGTTTCTCGACCACGCGCTCAGTGAAGAAGGTGTACCTCTGAGAAACAAGCGGGGCGGACGCGCGCGATCAAATGCATCATCATAAGCATAATACGCACCACCACCACACGTTGGGTTAGTACTTTTAATGTTACTAACAAATATCTAGATGTAGTAATGAATATGACCTGTATTCATTCATCTTCTTGATAGTCAAGCCTCATCACATATATTTTGATACATACTGATATTTTTTGAGTATGCATAACATATCTCTAAATCATACAAAATATTTATTTTGCAAAACACACAATGTCATACGTCAGCAACTTCACACAAATATTTACTGAAGCTTTGCAGGAATAAAAGTAATAATACGACGAAATACAAACTGTCATCTATTTGCAGTGTCGCAGCGCAGCAGCGGCTCGGGCTCCGGCTCAGCGACGGGCACGGGCTCGTCGTCGTCGCCGTCGCCGCCGTCGTCGTCGCCGTCGCCGTCTGGCGAGCGCCCCCCCACGCCGCCGCCCCCCGCGCCGCAGCCATGCGCCTACATCTACCGCAATTAGCGCGTCGCCCCGCACCCTCCATGGCACTACCTTCTCGCCCTTACACTGTGAACGGACTAAAGTAACAACACCAGAAACCGTTCCAATTATAAAAATGACTGTGGACTTTGACATTCCAAATTCGAATGTTCCAATCGTGTTGTATCCCCGATCGGACTACTTTCTTAGCTGATAACGACCGACTTCGTACAAGAAGGTTGCCTATGCGTTGTATAAATTATACTTTCCACTCGCGTTGATCGCTCTTTACGGACAAAAAAAATATGTCGACTATGTGGAAATATAAATTGTCACGGATCCAAATGTGATGAGATACTTTCTTCCATGAAATAAATATACGTACCGATGATTATCCGCAATATAGATCGATCGTCCCACTCGGGAGACATGTGACAAAAATGTATTTTTTTTAAAAGACGGAACAATATATCGATTGATGTATGTAAGAAGAATAATGTAACAAATTGTAGATTGTTTAGATTATACATAGTTTACAAATAATTTAGGTGAAAATATAAGTTTTTGTTGGTAACATGTTGATGAATAGTTAATGTGAAGTTGGGAATGGCATTGCAGTTTTTTTTAATTGCAACCTTTGTATATCTAGGTCTTAGACTACGGTTTTCCATTGTTAAACCTGTCGAGTAATTTAGTTAGTAATAAAGCCGTAAAAACCGACTAATTAAAACTGCAATGAGTTCGCCGAGCGCTTTTTTACTACCTACTATTTGTAGTATTGTCATTAAGTATAGGATCGATTCTCTTATTCTAAAGTTTTAGTGGTACTATAACTCGACAAAACTGATGACTGCGCTGTTATCAACCGTAGTACAATTCTTGTAAAGCATCAATGAGGATTCGTCACTCGCCTTAAAACAGTGTCCAGCTCATAAGTATTGCCTCGTTATACTAGATTAAATGATGATTATAATATTATAGTTGAAACCAATGAACATTATGAGACACAAAATATGATATAAATTATATTTACCATGTATAAATGATATTATGTAAAGTTCTGATACTTATTCATTCATTAAAAAGTGCTTCTTATGGGTGTATTTAGATTATTAGGGGATCGTTTTGATAATTATTCGATAATGTTATAGATTTAGCTATAATGTATACATAGATACATAGAGTTAAGGTCGGCACTGTGATGCCACATTGCCAATTTAGATTGTTGGTGCATCATTATAAGGTTACGACGTGTAACTGTGATCATTGTGTACATACATTTTGTAACACCTTAAAGAAATTTTCTTTTTAGTCTACTGTCGTCTAAATTTAAATTTCCAGAAAAGTGGGCCAAACGTTAAAAAACCTTTTTCGATAAAAACGTTCCTGTTGCTATTTTGTAATACATGAAGGAAATTCGGTATGTAATTCCTTATAGATATCGGCTTTTCCATTATTTTCTAATCTAGCTAGACTTTATTTTACCCCGAGTAATGACTAATGTTCAAACTCATCTTCGCTCATTGTTGACAATTGAATGTGTGTAAAGAAAATGTCAATTCTATTTGTAATGACTTAGTGCCTAAGTATGTGTGGCAAGATTGTAATTTGTACATTACAAGAATTCAGTTTTTTTTATTGATGAAAGCGCGGACATTAGATCGCCTTTAGGGTAGTATTTGAAGTACCTAGATGACATTGTTATTAACCTGCTTCCTGAGATCTTTAATGAACAATCAGCAACTTGGGGTACACATAGTATCTAAGTTTCCTATATCAAGCTAAATGCGACTGTAAAATATTTTTGGAAAGATGAATTTAGGTTGATGTGGTTGGATACTGCGTGTATTTTAGGAGGATATATTATTAAAGTTGTCAGGCAGTGGGAAAGCAAATTTTTATACGCCATATTAGTGTCAGGCAAACTTTAGACTGCCCCTTAAATACTCATTAATGTTTTCTTTAACATAATTTTATACATACCAAAGATGCCATGATTTTAATGTAAATTATTTATTTGTAGTAGTAATAATCACTAATAACATTACTTGATAACGTTAATTGTTACGTTAAATTATGAATGTAACTGCCAATTCGTATATTACTTTATAAATAACCAAAGTAACGCACATTTATTATTTCTTATAGTTTAAGTGTATTGCTGTATTGCCATTTGGTAAATAGATGCTTTTGCGACGCGGCCAGTCTTATTTGGACAAAACTAGCTTTGAAAATGATAACCAATGTTAAGTATGATGACATATTATAAGAAAAAGGATTTTTTTGTATGAAACAAAAGAACTTGCTTCGATTGACTTGTCCACAAAAATGGTTGACATCACGGTTTCATTTCTCTGTCTCGGGTCTGGAAGTAAAATTATCAGAAAAGAAATAGACAAGTGGAATGACATAGCGTTCCTACTACAGGTATGTGTGTTCCAATGGATCTATTCTCAAATACCGAAAAATTATTGCTGATTTACAAGTGCTAATCAAATTGTGTTTTTAATCATAAAGACTGAGAAAAAAAATGTTTCATGGCTAGTCACTTTCGAGAACGTAAGGTTATCATTTTTTCAGTGAGTAATGACAAAATTCGTAACACATACGTAAGGAGCTAGTACATGTATATAGCGAGTTCTGTATTGTAATTAGTTTTTGTCAAGTAAGGAATTAATAGTAAGCGTTAGTGTTAAGCGCAAGAAATTTTTGAAGGTGAATTGTTAAGAATTGTTTTTTTTTTGTATTACTTAAAAATATTGATGAAATGTACAATAACCATTTCTACGTTTAAATTACTGAACCACTTTTTTATACTCGTAACGTTAAATTGTAAACATAACATGCCTAGAAGTTTCTTGTAATAAGCGTAAATTATTGATTTATAATATTGAGAAATATATAGAACGTATCGTACTGTAGTATATTATAGACCGCTTAATTTTGTTTTGAAACTCGAAGCCTTAGTGTTAGAAATTGAAGACTTTTATTGAAATAAAGAAATAAGTAATTAATTACAGAGGATTGAATTTTAATATAAAAATCCGCAACTTTATTGAATAATGTTAAGGTATAGCGCATTTACACATACTCTCAACTTACTCTATCCATCACATATAATTAGCGGGTTCAGTTCACAGTCGATATTTTTGGCATGCATGTGCAATATTTTGATTTAAATTAAAGGTAATATATAAAAAGAAATTTATTTATTTTTGTTATTGACATGAATTCAGTCTATTGCACGTCCAGCTTGGATCTCTAAAAGGCTGTTTTACACTTCGCAATCAAATGAAATTCTTAAACAAATCACGTCGATAAACACACTGCCAAATACTAAAACTATTTAGTGAGAAACTAAAAGTATTTAAGTAGTGAGGAAGAGAACTTTTACATTTCGATCATCATTATGTACCAATCTGGAGCTGGAATGGCGAAAATATTTTGATGGATTATTCAGAAAATGTTTATAATGACTTCTCTCTTCCTCATTGTGAGCTTTACGTCTGATAAATCATATCTCTTTTCATCGTTACCTCATTTCATTATGTTATAGAAGAATTTGACAAATTCTAAAAATTTTGACTAACAATGAACTACCTACACAATAAACCAAAGAAATGAAGTTACAAATGCTTCTTACAAAATCAGACAGGAATAGTGTTGTAAAGAGCTGACTATTAGAAATCAAACATCAAAGTTCAAATTTTTATTCATAATCAAATTAGATTAAAACTGAAAGTGTTATGCACTTACATAATTAGAAATGATTATGAGCAAATGATGTATGAAATATGAAATTAAAACTATAATGAAGGACGGACAAAGCGATGAAAGGAGGAAATTAATGAATCATAATATAACGAGACAGCTTTTTGGATGTCCACAATAGTTTACGACCATAAATAATTATGGATTATTTATTTGCCGAAGATGTACAGTAAGAAGATCATTTATCTTATTCACCTTTATTATTTGATTTAATTTAAAGGAAGTCGAATACTTTATTGCAGCTTTTAACTTCTGAATATACTCATACGTATATATGCCCAAACTTTGTGTTTGTTATGTACTCTATGTACCGTAAGTAGGTCACATAGATAACTTACTTAGTTACTTTTACTCGTTATCTGGTGTAAGTAGGTACATCTTTTGCCTTCTTTAACCTGACCTAAAGTTATTTCCTTTATTATTACCGGTAAGGTGAATAAGAAAAATGATTGCAAGAATCGGGAGTAAATCAGTAACTATGGGAAGTGCCTAACTAATTTACTTGCATCTGTATAGTTGTAACAGACTTCCAAGCCCATCCGTAGAGAGTTTCTGTAGCGTGCCTTTAGTATCCTTATAGTGTCAGCCGTTGAGGAATTCTAGGATAGGAATCGGAGTACTGTTTATTTATGTACTTAGATTCATTTATGGGACAGAAAGGTTCTCAAAATGCAACTGTGTACCGTCAAACGTAGTGCGAGACAACCGCCTACGACATGGTACGACCTTACTAATGTCGTAAAAAGACGCTGCTGACTAAACGCGGGCCACTTTAAATCGGTCGATTGGAAATATAGAAGGGAGGCCTATGTCCATGCCATGGACTTCTTTTGGCGGCAATGATGATGTTATAGTATCACAAATATGATAGATCAAAATTTTATTTTACAATTTTATGATAATGATCTATCAAGTACCTAAGTAAGGTAACCAACAACAACATCAATGGAACTCTTTCTACCTTGTCAACTACTTATGTACTCGTCTGATCTACTTATAATGATAAAAAATGTAGGTACTCCAATTCCCTTCCTAAGTAATTGCATTAATTTATTAGCTTATATTTTACCAACCTTCCCATACTCAATAATTACAAACTTAAGTTCAAAAATTTGCTTTTTTAGACACTCCATAGATATAAGTAGGGGTTTTATAAATAATATTTATTATGCAAAACGCAAATGCAGTGATAGAACTGTTACACCGTAATCGCTGCCCGTATTTATAGTGTGCAATTTTTTTTATAAACTAGAAACAAATAGATGAAGAAACATGAATTTGGGAATATGAAAATGCTAAGTCTAATCATGCTCATATTTTCATTTACAGTGTTCGAAATGTTATGATCATTTTCTCATTAAAATATTATTAATATTATGCTAAATATTTTAGCAAATGATAAAATGTATTCCTTTTCTTTAGTAAATAAAACATTGAAACTTGACTAGTTGTTTCTTTTTGGCATAAGTAGTCAGGTACTTAATGATACGAAAACATTTAAGTAGGTAGTTTTTATTTGAATAACTGCGGAGTTAGACTTTTGTTCGTTAGTTCCTAGGTACTATTAGGTCTTAGATCATTTATATATATATATGATGAGAGAATAAATGATCTAAGTATAAGGTATTCTGTTCCCCTGTGTCTGTAAACATCCTAGATATGTAAGGCCACATCCCGCATATACTCATTCGTTTTAGACCTTATACTTAATATACCTACCACTTTAATATATAAGGCTACTGCATAAAATGTTTTTATAAAAGAACTAGCCACCCGCCCCGGCTTCGCATGAGCATAAAAATCTCTCTCCAATCACTCTATCTAGGTAGGTATTTAAAAAAACCGAATCAAAATCCGTTGCGTAGTTTTAAAGATTTAAGCATACAAAGGGACATAGGGACAGAGAAAGCGACTTTGTTTTATACTATGTAGTGATTTTAACTTCTAGGCTGCATGGTCTCTTAGAACGAACGGCGCACTTCAGCCTGCCTGGCCTGACTGATATGCTATATAAACACAGGACTTGTTTTAACGTAAAGATATATAAATGTTGGCAAGCAGCGTGAAACTTAACAACTTAAACAAGCCCTTTCTACATTCGTAGATGGGAGATGTCGCATAATCGCCTTATATCATGTATTGCGCTGTCTCGCTTACTCACTGGATCTTACATGGTTTTAAGAGACGGTAGTAACCCCCAGGCTACACCAACCAACCTACGTCCTACACTACATACAGCACGCGTTCGCTCTCCTTGTGTCTAGTGACACAAAAAAATAAATAAATAAAAATTAAGTTAAAAAAACTAAAACCTGACTACGTGGTGTCTAAAAAGGATGAAACAAGGAAATTATTGAGATAGAAATCCAGAAATGCATAGGCAATGCTTCCTTTTGGCTTCGCCGTAGTCGGGTAAAAAAAACTATTTGTCAATTTGTGTCAACGTCATGTTGACTTGACGTATACAGCCTTGATTGTACCTACTGCCTTAATGTAATGACGTTATTATCAAAGAGTATATATTCACTCACTACGTCGTTTTAGTTATTATCACAAACTAAATAGAGATACTACGTATGTTATTATTTTCACGTTCACGTGGGGTGGTTATGGGTAAAATAAAACAAAAACAAACGAAATAAATATTATAAAATGGATCATAGTATTTATAAACAATTTAACTTCGATTTTAAACAAATTCTAATAGATGAAATTGCTTTAGAAGGACTGGAAGGTATAGATATTGACTTATTATGGAGACGAGTGGAGAAAAGAATTTCTAGTCCTCTTACAGATAAAATGAAGAAACGTTATTGGGATTTTATTACGTCTTCGCCTAGTATAACGTTTTATGAACTTCCTCAGCCAATGCCGTATTTGGAAATTAAAGACAGGTTTAAAATAATTGATGAAGACTCTGGCCATTTGAAGGACCCTGTAAGTACAATTTATGTTTTCTAATAAATATAATAGATATAGTTTAAAATAATTGATGAACACTCTGGCCATTTGAAGGACCCTGTAAGTACAATTTATGTTTTTCTAATATAATATTGCATAGAGTATTAGTATGATGCCAGTATTACAGCTCATTTGATTCAGGATATATTAAAAATATATTCATTTGTATATGTAATTAATGTTGACTGTCACTTCTTAGGCCGAGCATGTTTCCCGGTTGAATGTTGGCTGTCACTACACTACCTAGGCTTATTATTACTAGCTGATTTTATACAAAATAAACAAATTTGAATTTTTTACAAAAACATCAATTCAGAGAACTCAAACTGAAAATATATGTTATTTTTAATGTAAAGTCAGACTTATGCCACTGTACAAAATTTGTTTCATAAAATTAGATTTTTTTTATTATTCGGCCATTACAGGATGACTATTTAGATGGACCATATGAATATAAACCAGTGGAAAATGAGTTTGGGTCTTGTGCTAACTACCATGAACGGAAACCAATAGACAACATTGCTTCATTATCCTATGAAGAAGTGCTTATGGTGTACAATCAGAAATTAGTTATGGTTGCTTCTAAAGAAGAAAGATGGAATGCTTTGGCACCACATGTCGCTGCATCAGTAATAGCGAATTTGACTCCAGTGCATTACTGTATATTGGAATTGATAGGTCGAAACAGGGAAAATGTAAGTATTTATGTATTTTATATCATCACCTAGTGCCTCTTCAAATCCTGGAAATATCTATATGGGAGTAGAGTAGAGAGAGAACTCAATAGAGGGAAGAACCATTTATGTCTTGTTTCCTCAATGTGAAATAGCTGTTTACAGAAACCATGAGTGTGAATGAGACACAATGTCAGATTTGTTGTCCTTTTTACTGTAGCCAGCTTTTAACCCTAATCAAACCTGTCACCAGTTTTATATCTTGTGTATAAATGTAAAAAACAAGGCACAAGACAAGAAGATACAACAAGAAATTTCCAAATTTCAAGTATATTTTACAATTCTTGTTGTTTTTACTACTTTATTATTATAATTCCCCTCAGGAACAGTGCTTATTTCTAGGATGAAAGGTACCCTATGCCCTTCTTAACACTCCTAGCTATGTATGCGAAATTTCAGGAAGATTGGTTCAGTAGATAGGGCATGAAGAGGTATCAATCAAACAAATATACCAACTCACTTTCGCATTTATAATATTAGTTGGAATAATGGTACAATATAGTGTTTTGAGTTGTAATAACACAAGAAAGCAGATTATATAGCTATTTCACACCAGCACCGGTTACAATGTATATTATATACTTCCATATGTAGAAATCTGTGGAGTAAACACAAACAAATGAAATTTAATCATCTGTTTGGTATTAATGTTTATTCAAATTTGTTTGCTAGTAGTTTAATCACTACCAGTGCCGTAAATAGGGCGGTGCCACCGGTGCCCAGGCACAGGGCGTAGATTTTGGGGGGCGCAAAAATGGCCAGACCTGGCAAGACAGAGGGCGCAGCTATAGAAGCTCTGCTAGGGCGCAGAAAATTTGTATTATCTAAAAAAAACAAGGTCACAGTTATAGAAGCTCCCATAGGGCGCAGAAAAGGCTATTTACGGCACTGATCACTACAGACTTTTACTGTTACACCAGTTACACAGATAATTAATAAAAAAATATATTTTTAATTTCAGGGACAAATGACAATAGGAAAAACAAATTTGCTAAAAATTGTCAAAGACTCCAAAATGCTGTTCTATCATAGAAAGTTTCTAAAAAACTTAGATGTCATAAGAGTTACTCAGGTAACACAAAAGATGGGTGAACGAGGAGGAATCAAAGGTCTCATTCTACGCTTACGGAGATTCCATAAGTCGGTGACCATGAGTCTGCCTAAAATAGGTCCCATTCATGACCTTGTTGAACTATTGAAAACTAAACCAAACTATTCTGAGTTACTTGAAAATGTTTTCCAAAAAGGTATACTGGTCTCACAAAGAAACAAGAAGTTTCAGAAGTCATATAGTGTGTTCGATTTTGTAAGTACAAAATATATTATAGAAATTGTTGCTCCTATTTCGGCGATAAATAGAAACCTAATTTGATGTTAAAGTATCATGCTGTCATTGTCATATCTTTGACATTCAGGGCGACAGCATGATACTTGAGCAGCTCTTAAAGTTGAGTAGCATTTGAGTATTCGGGCGTAAGTCCTGTTCTGGATTGCTCTTGCAACTTCGGCATCCAAATAAACTCAAAGAAGTGTCAGGCTATTGTGGTGGGAAGTAGTATACAAATTAATAACTTGGACTTTCAATCTTTACGGCCAATCACTTATAGTAACACTGAGATTCCTCTTAGCCCTTTATCGGTTCTTTACGCTATGTGCCCCACCCACTTTAAAGATTTAAACCACTGGGCTAGGTCTGCAACCTTTGTTCTCCTATGGATCTTCTCATTTATGATTTGGTCTGGAGATGGTGTATCGAAGCTCTGGATGCAGGCAGCAAGCAAATATACAAACTCACTTTCATACCTATAATATTAGTTGGGATTGGGATATATATGTGCGTGTGTCTATTGTACTTATATATTAATAAACTTATTTATACTAGCCTTTAACACAACTGTCTATTTTACACCCACATTCAAGCTCTCTTTTTTACCATTGCATTAAGTCCGCCTATTGTGCTTTACATTTGTTTTTTGTACAATAAGGGTTAACTAAATATATAACATTGGGCAATATATAAAAGAAGCACTATAAAACAATATGGGGCAACAACATGTTACGTTATATGTTTAGGAAAAAATCCAGGGAAAACAAGGGTTCTATACTAATATCATGTGGTTTGTTTACTGATACTAAAAGCAGTCTAAAAACGATTAAGCGAGATTTCGCCTTACGTTATGTATTGCGCCATCTCGCTTACTCGTTTTGGACCACTGTTAAGTAGAGATTGTAGCAAGTCCCCGCATACTTTTTTGAAAAACCTGGTGTTGGTTGAATTTACCATTGTACTTAAAATTTTAATAAAAAAACTAATTATTATGACAATGTATTAATATTTCCAGTCAGAAAAAGAGGAAGAGGTGGAGAATAGGAAAAAAATAAAATTGCCAATGAAAAGGCGATACATATCAATATCCACCAAAAGCGACTCTTCTTCAGGCTCCGAAGACGACTCCAACCAACCAGTGTTGAAGTGTCAATACAAAGTGGGCATCAGCTTGTTGAGGCAGGCCTACCTGAAGCTGCATGAATCTGGCCTTCGAGGCCTGACACAAGTTGAAATGGCCCAATTGTTGGGCACAGAGTTTTATACCACTAGAAGTATCTGTAAAATGCTTAAATCTAAAGGACTCGTCAAGGAAGTTTACGAAGATAAAGGCAGGCAAAGGATTGCTAGGTATGAATTTTATTTAAACTAGTGACTAGTAGCTCTGCGCAAGTTTGAATCTATACTTACATATAGTACATACATACTACCGGCAGGTGGAACCGCGGGAAACAGCTTGTATATAATATGGTTTGGGCTCTGGACCGGATTTGAAAAAATATTTTTGCAATTGATCTTACCAATTCAAGGCAAGCTTGGCAAGGTATAGATAGCGACCGATCATAGGTGCGGTTTCGGCAAGGTGTGGTAGGAAATCTACTTAAAGGTTAGCCACACTGAAACTTTGGCATTCATAAATTAATGCTTACATAATAATCTATACTAATATAATAAAGCTGAAGAGTTTGTTTGTTTGTTTATTTGAACGCTTATAACTTGATAACTACTGGTCGGATTTGCAAAATTCTTTTTGTATATGAAAGCGTGATTCTTGGAGAAGGTTATAGGCTATAGTACATACATACTAATGGCGAGCTACAAAAATGGAAAAAATAATTCTTCTTTCACAACCAGTTACCAAACAGCGAAAGAAAAATCTTCTTTTGTAACTGGTTAGGTAAATTTAGTTACCAAAGTGGACGAAGGGGAGTGAAAGCGCGGAGAACAGCTAGTTTTAAAATAAATTCATACGAGGTATAATATAGTAAAGTATTTATATAAATATACTTATATTTCAGGTTAATAGTTACAGAATCTACCGTTAACACAGTAAATGTTAGTTACGAAGAAGAGTGGCGAAAATTTCTGGACTATCGGAATCAGTGCAAATCTGGGTGTAGCATGAAAGCTAAGAACGAAGAAATTGATATCGACAAACCCACAACAGACGCTGTTAATTTACAGAAACATTCTCAAATGTTAAAACATAACGTAGATTGGAATGATGTAGTCACAGAAGTTAAGAAGATAGAAGGTTTGCATGGTCAAGATCTGGACAATGTTTCATTGCTAAGTTCCAAGAAAAACTTAACTCTAAGGCAGTTGAAATATGCAAACGGTATAATTGAGATCCTTAGAAAACATCTAGCTACACCTGGTTATCAAGGGATAAATAATCTGGTTTCAACGGAAATCGGAGAACCACAAATGGACACTAGAGCTCTTAAATTCTTTATACAAAAACTTGTTACCGATGGTTTAGTAAAGGTATTCAAATTAAAATGGCCCGATCAATACAAATACACAGTTTACATATGCTCAACACAAGTTACAAGGGATCATCCCATTTTGAAAGAAAAGTATTGTGAAATATTAGAGAAAATACACGCGGCCAAGCAAACAACAATAACAAAACAAATATCAAAAGGCCAAGGCCAGGGGAATAGATCATTATCTCGTTTTTCTATCCCCAGATATTCAAGGGTGCGGAAATTCCATGAATTCATTTTCAAAATGGCGTACTCTAATGACACACAAGACTCGAAACTCCCGGATGGATTTAGCTATCTGATCGATGTTATTCCAGAGATGACAGTGGAGTTTGCTTTAGGAAATGTCAACTTGTTTGGACAGATCAATCTTACTACCAGTCAAGTCAATGAAAATATAAACAAGAAACTTAAAGATCTACCAGAAGTGATTTCACAGGAAATCATTTATGCCAGTACCTTCAGAAATACTTTACGGGAAAATATGAGAATTTTAGCCTTTTTTGGTCTTGTACAAATCATCAATCAACCATTGTCACTTAATTTTGATGGCATAATGTACTATGTAAATAGGCACGCTAAAATTGTAAATACTTCTGGTGAGTGGCCAAGGCAAGACGCTGATGCAAAGGAATTAGAGAATGAATATTATTTAGGCAGCATTGAAGACGTGTTCGATTTCTGGAATACTGTGGTTCAAATTAGCAGTAATACACATATTACTTTGGAAAAACGAGAACTGAGCCAAATCAAACCTCCAGTAAGAACAATAAATGAAGTACAAGATTATGATAATGGCAAAAGACTAGGCGATGGCAATGGCCCGTGTGGTTTCGATTCTAGTTTTTACTTGGACATACCTCGACTGTGGCGCCCGATACTTCTCAAGGACTATAAGTCTAAGAAACCAGCCATAAAACCGGTACAAATACCGAAATTGCAAAAACCCAAGTTAAAAAAGAAAAGACCAAAACAAGCAATAAAATCAAAAAAGCTTCTAGATAGAGAGAAGTTCAGAGAGAGAGTCCAGGAACTAACTGAACTAAAAATTCCAATATCTCGAGGCAAGAAGCAATGGAACTTTAAACCAGAATCATGGTCAAAACAAGATGACCTTATAATTATTTTATGTAAAGTCGCACATATATTAATGGGTCCTGTATCTCAGGTAGGTGCCTTTAAACTCAGAAACATGGTAGCTAAAGATATCCTTTCGATCAAAGACCCAAAGAAAACGTCCACAACATGTCATCTTCGTGCCGTAGTTTTGGACTCGGACGAATCTTGGTCGTATGAAAAACAACGTTTACTAAACGAGATCAAAAAGAACCGAACATTGTGTAAAAAATACGAAGGGCTGTTGAAAAAGATAAAAGTTCGTTATTTGACAAATATTGGAAAATATATGAGCGCAGCGAAATTACCCATGATGGAATTAATATGGATTCTGTTACAATTAACAAAAAGCGAGTCGTACAATCGAAAAACACCTTGTGTTGCTACAAACTTCGAAAATTTTCATCAAAATTTTTCTATTTGTGAAATTCCTGATAATTCACCTCATAAGTTATACAATATGCCAAACGCCACAGACTACGAAACTACTTTGAAAGAATCCATCATACTCACGGTAGCAATGTCACATAATCGAGAAATGCCTGTGAATATGGCAAAGAAAATCTATGCTATATTCAAAGAGTATCCAGAAACGATGCTAAGAAAAGCGATTGAAGAGTTACGGAAATGTCAAGCAATTAGTGCCAGGGAGAAGATATGTAATAATAAAATATACAAGATGAATTTGCTAGACTTGGTCGAGAGTTCATACAAACTATCAGCAGGGTATTATCGCAAATGGATATGTAAATTGAACGCTGAATTTCTTAGTTCTGTAGCAGATACTTTTGATTTAGAATTGCCAGTTGATGACGTCGTAGGTGGTTCAGGGGTTAACTGTTTTTGCTGTGAACTTCATACTGAAGGTCTAGTAGAATTTTCCACGTCTAACCCGCCTTCGCTGATTTGCTCCTCGGATTCTTTAATTCAGGAAGAGAATCTTTCTGTTATTGACATCGAATCAAAGTACAAGTTGAAATCTGGAGCGATTCTTGTCAGGAGTAAGTCAAACGTGAAAAAGTTTTCATTTGAGAACAGCAAATTGGATGAATATTTAAAGGAAATTGCAAGGTAATTAATTATTTTTAACTAAAAAAGCACCCTAAACTTAGGTTTAGGCTAGTTTGGTTTTAGATATTTTCTGCGAACTGAATAATAACTTTTTTATTAAACTCCACGCGGACGAAGTCGCGGGCACAGCTTATTGTTAAGTAAATTTCGCTGTACATACCTGTTAACAGATACAATGGAAATTTAAGATTAAGCTTATCATTTAATCATCAATTTCGTTTCAATTATAAAATTTGAAAAACTTAATCTATCAATCCTTTGTATAAAAATTAAAAATTATGTTTCATTCAATTCCGTGTGTTAAGAAAAATAATTCCCACAGTATCAATACCTATCACAACCTTTCCATTAAACACGTTATAAATTCTGTGCGAGTTTTATTCTACAGCAGGAAATGTTTCAGGAATGCTTTGGTAATACTTCCAAAGAAAGACAGTGTGATGGAACAAGATGAGATTGAAAGCTTTTTGAAGGAGAAACAAGCGAAAGGATCAACTTTTTCGGAATTATTGGTAAGTGTTCAGACAATTATATTTTTATCAACAATGGAAGTGTGATATTGTCTTAAGAAAAAGAAAATGTTATTTATCTAGAAAATATACATATCACACAAGTCTCCCCTCTTTGTTCTCTTATATATAATAATTTAAAAAAAAAGTAACAGCAAACTATTACGTCATATTTGCTTAGAAGGGAGGGGGGCCGTCACCAACCTTTAGGAAAATTTATATGTAAGATTGTGTTAGGTTCGACTGAACTCTAATAGACCCTAAATACATCCTTATACGTTATAATGTTTTTCTTTTCATTTACAGGAACATACAAAATGTGATACAGATACTCTCATAAAAAAACTACAGGATTTGGAGTCAAAGAATTTAATAAAACGAGTTGGCCACTACGACAACCGCATTGTACACATAGAATATGCAAAATCCTGGGCAATGACACTAGATGGAAAAACGTTTTTACTAGCACCATGGATAACAATATACGGGACGTTGAGACAAGACATATTTTTTAAATGGACTAATGTTGTCATGTCTAAAATATTTGAATACCCAGGCTGTTCTATTTCATATTTGAGTGAAATATGCGAGTTAATATCGGCTAAATGTATTCAGGACATTTGCATATTCCTAATGCGTTGCGAATGTATTACAATGCAAGTGATGAAAAGTCATAAAGTTGATCTGTTCTCTGATGATGATGATTTCGAAGAGTTGACTCATTACAATCCGTATGAGTTACCTAACAATATTTATGTCAATCCAACTAACACCGTTTTAGTTAAATATGCCGCTATAAGAAAACAATTTAATCATTCCAAATGTGAAACTTATGGAGCACAAAATGAAAATTAGTTGTTTTTTACTTAAGTATAAATATATTACATTAAAATCATTAACAGTAAGATATAGGCATTAATAGTTATTTAAAAAAAGTGTTTAATAATAAGATTAAATAATTACATTGTGTAATTTATTTTACAATTAAACTGTTTTTGTTAATATTTTACTGTTTGTTTATTTATTCTGTCACGTTAGAACGAATTAACAATGGATTGGCGTGATATTTTACTGGACTACAAGCTTTATTCTTTGATGGAATATGGGAAGTCTCGTCATAGTGTTCTGTGCTCGTGTGTGTACCACGTGAAGGAAAGCTAGGAGGAAAAAAAATTAGAAATGGGATGGTGCCTACCCAAAGCAGTAACCACCGCACCGCAGATACGAATAACGATCATAGATTTTATTATATCGCTTTCAATTATATCCAATAAGGGAAAATCTAGGAGCATGACTAAAACTAGGTTTTAAAGCGTGAGCTGCATCTAGGAATCGAATGCATCGGAAGATGATGAAGATAAATATAATATACCAGTAGATAGATAAGAAGCTCAAGGTCGTGCTCACCAAAGAGGTGCTCACTGGACCTGAAGATGCCATTTACCAAAAGGGGTGACATGAATAAAAAAAATTAAACCATGCAAAAACCATTAAGAGAGATGTCTGTCGCCTTATTAGGGTTCCGTACAAAAATGTAAAAAAGGATCACTCGTGCGTCTGTCTGTCCGTCCGTCCGTCTGTCTGTCACAGCCAATTTTCTCCGAACCTACTGGACCAAAACAGATGAAATTTGGTAGGATGGCGTGATCCTGTGACCCAAACACAGGTGTGCAAAGTAAATAAATATTATTATAAAATAAGTACCATTTTCGGGGGACAAATTAGGATTTTTAAAAAAAAGTTTAGCAACCTTACCGTGTTATATATCAAAAGAAAGGGCTCGTTATGAGGATTTCAAATATAATTTTATTATTATTGTAACATAAATAGTTTTGATTTTATGACATCAGATGAGTCAGTTCAACTCGCACTTGACCGGTTTTTTATAATATTTGCGCGGATTGCGCCATCTCGCTTACTCGTTTGTAGAGCTTTACAGTTAGTCCCTTTGCTTAGCTCTACTCCTGTGCTCTACTCACCATATGATGTTCAATATTATCCTGCGATATTGGATCGTGATTCGTGATATCATCCTTGTCGTACGCAAACGAAAATACTAAATACTTTGTCGCGCGCACTATACAGTTTTTCGAATCGCGCGCGATACTCTCGTATTGCGTGATAAGATTATATTGATCGTGTAATACTCCACATCATTCAATGATTGAATTTCAATCAAAAACGCACTTATAAGTACAACGATATTAAAAACGCAAATAATTAAATATTTTTTATCGATTCTTTGTGATCGACACAGTATATAATAAAACGTAGTGATTATATCATAGAACTAGGAATCTCGCGCGCGGATCCGCAATTTTTTTTTAAATCTATGGATTATATACTTTTTGTTATAAATATACCTCAGAAATGAGTCTAGACGGAGTTTTTGGAGGGAAAGTAAACTGTCGCTATGTCCGCGCTGTATTTAATTTCCAAAACTTAGGTTTTTTCGAGTGTTTGTGCATAATATTGGTGGATTATTATTCGCAAAGTGTTCGTGAACAAGCGTGAGTATTGGGAAGTGATACAGTGTCGATTACGTGACTTTTTATCTTTGTCACCAAAATCTCCATGATATAGCTAAGTGAATTTTTTCCACCGCTTCACTTAGCCATCTGACTCAGACTAGACTTACTTACTTGACTGGACTTGACTATTGACTTGAATTTTTGACTCGACTGACTTAAGTAGGACTGAAGAAGAATAATAAATTCAAGAAAGGCCTTAAAGGACTAGATTCCATGGCCGTATAAAATATTCAAAAAAAAAAAAAAAAACCTCAGAAATAAATATACCTAAACAATAGTATTTATTTACGTCGTACTTTTTTGTTTAAACTAAATATATGACCACAATGCAATCAAACTACTTTTTTCCAGTATCAAGCTATCAAGTTTTACTATTTCTTCATAGTCAAGTTACAGTTAAGTCAAGTCAGTAGTAATGTCTAGTCAAATCAAGTTAGTCAGTAAGTGAAGTGGTGGAAGAATTTCGCTTAGAACATTTTGATGACAAGGATTAAGTCACTTATAACAGCATTGTACCCACAGATCTCGATTGTACCACTTCCCAACACTTTCGCTTGTTCACGAACATTAGCGAATAATAAAAGGGATTTTCGTGTTGTGTGAGCGATGTTGCATCCCTATATAATCCACCGTTATTATCTAAGATTATTACACACAAATTCTTAAAAAAAACACTTTTTATAAATTAATTTATAATAAATCTGTGCAAAAAAAAACAAATTTTGTTAAATAAATACTACACCGGTAGTTGTAGCATGTTGTCACTTGTCACTCACCTTCCCGCCAAAACTCAAATATAATTACGTCCAAGATTGAATGTCTATGGTATTTTTTATATATTGCAATAAATAATATTGAAATTGACAAGCGAGAATATGGCAATAACCTAAATTCGCCATTTTTACTTTAGTGAAGGGAGTAAAAATTTTGTCAGGCTGGAGGACGAAGATTATTTTGAAAAAAGTGTGTCATTATATTTAATTTAAAGTAGAAGAGACTATTATTTGAAGTTATTTTAGTATAATAGTGTGGTTTTATTTCTTACTAACGTTTGTATGTAGTGCTATTTCCCGTCGTAAGGTTGCTCGTTGGTGTGTCGCTTTAGCTAATTCGATGGCTATGATAATGAAATTGTAATATATCGTGTCGTTTTGACGTTCTCTGTACGGGATAAAATCGAAAAAACGAGGCGACGCCGTTAGAAATGAGCAGGCCTCAAGGCGGACGCATACAAGTCCCGGATGACCTTAGAGAGATTTTATTGGAGTTCACAATAAGTTACCTTCTGGAGCAGCCGGGGGACGTGATCAACTACGCTGTCGAATTCTTCACGAGGTTACAGAACAACAGGACGACCACCATAGTGAGAGGCCCTACCGCCGGCACGCCCGATGAGTCCATAATATCAGATGAAGAAGGTACTATTTCAAACTCATATTTATTAGTCAAACAATTAAATATATACAAGAAAGATGAGGACGTCATAAAGGTGGGTTGTGTAGGCACCGCAATCATAAGTAGTGTCATCTCCACATGAAAGAAATTAGTGCTCATATACTTTACTTGCAGTTCTTGGTTGGTTGTATGACACCCACAACTGGCCAAATTGCGGTTAGAGTATACGAAAGGGTGCGTAAGACTTGGGACTTAGAAAATTTTTCGGAGTGATTTCGCTCGTCCTATTGACACCCATTTTTTATTGTTCCATGTCGTAGACAACATTATTAGCATCACTTTTGGTCATGTGAAGATTTTTCGTGCGACGCTTATTTTCCGAGTTTTTCCGTATTTTCGATTTCGGCGACCCAAAAAGGGGGGAGGGGATGGCGACATTTTTCACAAATCCGACTTTATGGAGGGTCATAGGTTAGGTTATGGTTATCTTGCGACCCCCAAAATAAGCGAGCGAGCGAAGCGAGCGAGCGTTCGACTTGCGCACCCTTTGCGACACTCTGACCCAAATTGCTGTCTATTTTAAATGTTTTACTAGACATTTCAGAAAAAAATATCAATTTATAATGTTAGAATGATGCTAAATAGATCAAGCAAAGTACTAAATTTATTTGCAATTATACTATAAATATATAAATCTTACTATAAATTACAAACAAATAATAAAATAATTTTGATTAATCTTAATTCCATTTTGTTGGGTATGAAATCATTACAATATAATGAGTATGGTACCAGCAACATGTTGACCTAGTTTCACTAAACATGTGTGTGACATGTATAATAAATCATAGTACCTTGTGGAATACAACCAACCCAGAAACAAGTACACTGCGTAATGTAAAAAACAAAATTATTTATGACCTAAATCATTACATGTCATTGGCACTTTCCTCATTTCCAAATCTGTAGTTCGCTATTTAGCATAATGCCAGTAGTCTAGACTGTATAACTTCTTGAAATATTCCTATAAACAGTTCTATAGCTTATTGCTATTACTTCAAGCTTGAATAAAAAATTATATTTATAAATAATCTCTTACTACTCCCAGTGGTAGTAATCATTAGATGTTTGGCACACTGCCATTAGAGTTCCAATGATATAACTTTATTTACGTATAATACAAGTTTTGGGAATATTGTCCGCTGTTGCCAAGTAATAAATATGAAGACCTGGACTAGTATTATTTTCATGGACTCACTTGACCAGCATAAGATTTGGTTGACCTTGGTACTTTGCATATGATATAACAATAATTGAGAGGGAAATTTCTCCAAAAATATTAATTTTAGACTTGCTATTGCCCACTGCTCTGCACATGTTCTGTTGTGTCATGCAGGATACAAGGAAAATAGGACAGTTTACGAAACCTGTGGAAATGTTGCAATGAAAAAGCCATGTCTTTCCCCCGGGCTCATTTAATTGTAATCAGTTCAGAGGTTTTAGCTTCACAGACTTTCATTCATTAATTTATTATCAAGAAACAAAAAAAAAATCTACAATTTAGTGTTAAAATAAAATAAAATTAAACAAGAAGTTAGCTTCATAATTATTTTTTGGTAGGTACCTAACTAAAATTGTTGCAAATGTTAATAAAAAATTGTAGACATGTAAATAGCATTTAACTAAACAATAACAAATGAACCATGTTTGCGGAGGCGTAAATCCACAGTGTTTACTACATGTTGATCCCATTTGTGTGTTTGTTTTTAAAAGCTTTGAAGTTGTGTGATGATGAGATTGGCTTATTTTTTCCATGTCTGCGGCTGACTTTAACGTTTTGAAGCGAAACAGATGGTTTTCTCGCTATAGTGGCCAATTGTATGACAAATATTGTACAAAATGCTGCAGGTGCTAACCAGGCCTTGAGTTATGTTTGCATAAGAGATCTGTTTCATTGTTACACATGATACATACTTACCTACAAGCACACCATTACAAAATACATTGAGAGTCTAATGCCTTGTTTTGAGAACACATTTGTGTTACCTACTTTGGTAGTAAAGGAATATAAAAAAAAATTATGCTGCTTTATGAATAGATTTAGATTTTACAGATTATTTTTATAGATTTGATTTTGTTAAATACTTGTTACTACACATTAGTTTGATTTTACTACTTATTTAGTTTTTATATATGATTTAAAAAGAAATTATAGTATTATTAGCTATAGATCAAAAAATGTCTGTATCATATTGCCAAATAATTAAACATTATACACAATAACTAGATACAACTATAAGTTCAAATATATTTTTTACACTATTATAATAAACCTGAAAAGTTTGTTTGAGTGTTCAACACTTATAACTTTAGATCTACTTGTTTGTATTTTAAAAAATCTTTCTGCTCATGATAGCCTAAATCTTGGAGAAGATATATCTAATAGAAGTAGTACATACCTACAAAGGGCGGTTGAAACTACTGGGAACAGCTTGTTTTTTACATGACGAAATCTATAGTTAGATGGTGACACAAAGAACAGTTTCGAGGCAAATATAGAAAAAATATTCTTCATATTTTGGTAATATTTTGTTTAATTTTCCATTATCATTTATATTTTAGTGTGTTTATCTTTTAATACTGGTTGATTAATTAATGATATCATAGACAACAAATAGCTAGGACATAGAACACCTCTAGATAATGTGAATTTACTCTAATAGTTGAGATTAACCGATGATGTCACCCTTAATCCGACCATAGATACTACATGTTATGTTTAAAACAGTAGTTCTTAAATTTCTGCTGCATATACTTATGAATCTATATAGTAAACTAGCTGTTCCCCGCGGCTCCGCCCCGCGTGGGACTCGGTTATATCGCGCCCAAAAGTAGCCTATGTTTGACCTCAGGTCGTTAACTACATCCCTACCAAATTTCATCACAATCGGTCCAGCAGTTTAGCTGTGAAGAGGTGACAGACAGACAGACAGACAGACTTTCGCATTTATAATATTAAGTATGGATTTTTATATGGAATATTATTAAAAGCTGTTGCCCTGTAGTAGTGTAGATTTACTCACTTGGGACTCAGTTTTGATTTTTACAAAGGTTACTTATAATTGGGCTTGCAGTAAGAATTCCCAGAGGCCATTTGTTTTCCGGCTTAAGAATAGATCACTTTTTCCACCTCCTGTCTTCCCATTTCGTAAAAGGCTATAGGCTAGGCGTATTAATGATCATGTTATGTTTTTGTTGTTACTCTTTCGGCGTGAATCTGACTCGCCGTTGACTGGTTTAATTTTTTTTTGTAAGATTATCTTTAATTACGCGCATATCTCAATTTGTTTTATAATGAAGCCATTCGGCAGCATTGAAGGGCTAGTGTCGTAATTATAGTAGATGCGAAAAATAATTTCTCACGAAATGCTACGGCGATTAACTAAAGTAGTAAAGATCTACGAAAGAAACTATTTAGCAACGCACGACTAAAAATATTAGCTAATATTATTTACTCTGTAGCTTATTGTCGTGCGTAGGTAACCATGCGTTTCTTTTATTGTTTGATACCATTTTCAATCAATTTATTTGTAAAAACGTTTTTTTCTTGTCTAATTTTGTTTCTTAAAATAAATGGGTAAACTAAATTTGAAACTATTAAAATCATATTTAATTTTCTAATTCCATGTTGTGCCAGCTGTTTCTCTACTCCCGCATATCGTAAAAATCTATCAAGGGAATGGACGTTGTAATATTCTGAATTCAATGGTCCTTATAAATTACTAAATGCAATTTTATATATAAATAAACTTTATTTTAAGCAAATGCATTAAATTATGTAATACTTTATTCTGTGTATTCCATAAACCAATATGAATAATGAATCAGGTCGGTCTCTGGCAAAACAAACGCAGCGAAATATTAATTAGAGTTACTTTAAATAATTAATCAACGCAAATTAACGCGATAACCATAATGAACTGTAGTAGGTTAGGTATGTACTTTTTCCCTTAATCATTACTAAATGACGTAAGTCGTAAGTGTACACGACGACACGCGTGCACTCTCTCCAGTAACAAATTAGTGACCTTTATTACTTTGGTGTAAGGTGCAATAAATGTAATGTGTATTTTTAGACTTTGTTCTTGAGTGAAAGCTATCAAGAATAGTTAACTTCCTTATTAATCTAATTGTTGATCAACTTGTTAGACGGTTTACGTGCTCCACATTGCAGTAAACTATGTATTCGACAGCTATACGGTATAATTTTTTAGGTAACTACTTGAAGATTGTCAAAAGAAAGAAGTTAATTTTATTTTCAATCATTTATTGATCAATATTTAGGCCCTTGACGGTGTAGTATGGAAGTTCATATTTTATTTATTTTACAGTCGGAAGTTTTTAGGTAATTTTAAGCTATAGCCGCGTGTGACTGAACTTGCAAAATCTGCCGGCGAGTATGTAGCAAATAAGTTACATTTTTATGATTTTTTTTATGACAACATAACACAAAGTAAACGTGAATGGTTATTGAATCACAGCGTGCGCCTGAATGCACTTTGACAAAGTTTGAGTGTGTCGCTAAACAACACAAATTCCAATGCACTTCGACATAACTAGCGGAAAGGACGTGCGCTCGACCTAAATTTTATTTGATAGCATGTATCGTGCTTTTTGTATTTTATAGCACAGAATAAACAATAGTAGTAACGTACTATTAGTCACACAATTTCTAATATCGCGTTCTTCTTGCTGGTTATATTATGTTCTTATCCTATCAGCAAATTTTGCATTACATGTTACTATTCGCTCTCGTTCACACAGAGCCGCCAGTGGCGCGCTTCAACAACCGACGCAAGTCCGTGTTCGCCGAGACATACGACCCTGAAGAAGATGACTCCGACGAGGGTGCCCCCGCTGTGTACCCGAAGTCGGACGCCCAGCGTTCCCGCCTCGCTGAAGCGGTGCGCGGGATCCTGCTTTTCCGCTCCCTGGATGCCCAGCAAATGCAGCAGGTATGTGTCTAATAGGTATTAATCATCATCTTTTGAAATTATCCGTCTCGATAAAACAATGTTGGCGCTTACCAACAGGGTCGCCAACAAGGCATAGGTATTAACACAGGTTGCCGAAGACCGGTGATGCTCGGTGTTTCCCTTCGAGACCGCATCAGAAATGAGGAGATCCGTAGGAGAACAAAGGTTGCCGACATAGCCCAGCGGATTAGCTCTTTGAAGTGGCAGTGGGCAAGGCACATAGCGCGACGAACCGATGGCCGATGGGGCAAAAAGGTTCTCGAATGGCGACCATGCACCGGCAAGCGCAGCGTCCACCGACCAGATGGTCAGATGACCTAAAGAAGGTCGCAGGCAGACGCTGGATGCAGGCCGCTTCCAACCGGTCGTTCTGGAAATCCTTGGGGGAGGCCTACGTCCAGCAGTGGACGACCTGCGGCTGAAATGATGATGATGATGATGCCGAAGACCGTAAGATAAGGAGAAAAATCAAGAAAAACCTCGGATTTTTTTACCTGTAAATCTGAGATGAAATTATAAAACTGTTTAGTTTTTTTTTACAAACATTTAACGAAACCGTATCATGATGGCTTAAATTATTAATTGGGTTTAAAGGTAAATTTTAATACACTCGGCATTTTCTATTTCTAGAAATCCTTTTCAAGTGCTTTTCCAATAGCACTTGAATGTGAATCCACTTGAATTTCAAAACACTTTCAGTTTACAAATAATCATTTAACATGCTAAGTCTAAAGACCAAACACGTGTAACAAATATAACTTACCCTTGACAAAAATGCTTAATATTTTTTTGCTTTAGGTGTTACCATATATATTCCCGCATTTTTCGCGACCAGCTTATTTATATTTATTTCGTGTACACTGTATCATCCATGTTATTGCAAATTTTATTCAAGAAGTAAAAACATTTTAATGTCAGGTACAATATATTATTTTTTGGAAAAATCTTCAGCCATTTCAGTCATCATTAAATAGTATAACGCTTTCTGAAGTATTCTATAGAAAATATACAGAACACATAGAAGTAATCGTTTCTTACCTAATTTATCTAGTCAGTTATTGTCCTCGTCTTTACAATGACTAGTACGTAAGTACGCTCAGCACAAAATAGGGACGACATAGGATAGAAACTTCACATTTTGTCAGGTCACCTCTCTTGGTTAGTAGCCCGGCCCCTATTTTTCTTGCTTTTATTAGTGCACTTGTTTTCCGAGATATGACCACATTACATGTTGTGCCTCCACGAATCCTGAAGAATTCCTGTGACTGTTGGACAACATAGACTGGGATTTTTTCGACGAAACATGTACGATGATTTAAATTCAATCCTCTTATTGAGTCAAAGCACGACAAGCTACAATGCTATTTAGCCACTGTACCATATTATTAAGTAGTACCTAGTAGATATTCTTCTATTGTATTATTTTGTACTTCTAAATAGATACCTGCGACGTAATGCCTTCGTCGCAGTTCGCAGGCGGAGACTATTTTCTATGGAACACAATACAAAGCGTTATAAGGATGTACAATGAGAAATATAAAACAAAATTGCTATCTCTCATCGTTGTTTAAGAGCGTTCCGTCTAAGCACTCTGAGCCAAGGTCCAGCTCTATTTGAGTGTATCTCATTAAATTTGGCTAAAAATAAAGTTGAATCTCCTCAAATGTGACTTCAGGGCCCAGAGTACGCCAAGAATGATATGGTATATTTTGAAGCACTTAAGATAACCTACGTTCTTTTTACCCGACTACGGTGAAGCCAAAAGAAATGAGGTAATGATTTTGGTTTATAGATCACACTAACAGATCTAGTAAAAAATTGTCCTTGCCCTTGAATTGTCTCAAATCTTGACAATTGCGAATATTATGATAAGCGGTCGGCCGCCTCGTCGTCTGTATTTACGTCAACATCGCGAGCGTGTCGTTGTGTTGTGACGACATCGCGATTGCTGTTTTCTACGTTGCTGGGCACATATTTAACTTTGATAATACCATTTTATAAGAAGTTTAAATAACCCGTTTGGGTTGTTTAAACTTCTGGCTAAAGACCAGGAGGTCATGTGAAGTATAAATTTGTTTTCAATTTGGTTAAAGACATCGCAGGATTAATGCTTCGGAAGGCACGTTAGTTAGTCCCGGCTGCCACCTGGCGGATAGTTAAAGAAACCACGTCAGTGGTCGCATGGGATTTTCGAAAAACTTTAATGTAGGTCAATTGAACTTGAACACTATATGAATGACTAGCTTTGGCCCGCGGCTTCGCCCGCGAGAATTTCTCACGGAAGCAGTGCTTTTTCCCGGGACGAAAGGTATACCATGTCCTTCTCAATACTTATATCTATGTGTTTGCGATAATTCAGGAAGATTGGTGCAGTAGATAGAGCGTGAAAGCGTAACAAACAAACTCACTTTCGCATTTATAATATTAGTTAGGATTGAACCCTAAAATATCAGACGCACTCACACACATACAAATTACATTTGACAACCCATGCCTGTATTACGTCAAGAAAGATGATAACGTCAGCTCCAATTTTAAAGTAGGAAAAGCATGTTTATCTTGTACGTAAAGTAATTCATTTGAATACGCAGGACTGAAATGTTTATTATATGCAAAAATAACTTGCACCGTCACGTTTATGCGACCAAATAATTTTATTGAACTAAATTGATTTCAATACAAATTGGGAGCAGTTAAAAACCCGAACCATTTGCTTATTAACCGGGATAGTATGTTTTATTAATACAACTATAACGCTGATATTCAATAAACCGAACAGGGCGTCGATTCTGCTAACGTTAAGTCAAAATCGTGTCAAAATAGTGTTTCAATTGTAGTGCTTTTTACACACTATTTACAAGAATTATGACAGCATGATGTGATGTGAATGTAGTGAGGGATGTGACCATCAGCAGTGATATAAAAAAAGTATACATTTCTTGTAACTAGTGTCTAAAAAAGCACTTCCATTGAAACACTATTTTGACACGATTGTGACTTAACGTTAGCAGAATCGACGCCCAGGTAGACATTAAAGGCTACTTGTAGTGTGTAATCGGTGTCCTTATGTGGTAATGTCAGTTTATTTATTCACATATCTAATCTATTCAAGACCATATACAGATTACAATTTCAAATAACTTTCCAGAATGTTCTAGTAGAATAGACATGGTTATCGAAGTGATTCTAGTTTAGAAAAGATTTTAATTTAACAAATTACTCGAGCTACATATCCCTTCTTTTTCTCTTAAATCACAATATTTGTAATTTCGTAAGTTTTGAAGTGGTTTTTATTTTTCTCTCGAATAAGATCTGACCGTGCTGTAGTTATATAAGTAACCCTCAGGTTATCCGTAGTCTTACTATCTTTTTACTTCAACAGATTTTTATAGGTACCGAAAAGAGTTAAAAGAAAATTGCAAAGTTTATATTCTTCGCTTATAAAGTTTAAATTATTGGAAGACTAAAGAGACATACTTAAACCAAATTAAAGAGAAGGCTGAAATAATGTCGAAACGAACGGATGGATGAAGATAGAGAGACATGGAAATCACTCCACTGACAAAAACAATGTTCTTAAATAGTAGATAGATATTATTCGCATAGTCACATAATAAGCACAGAATAGACTGGAGTAAGTATCTTAGCCACAGAATTTAGAAATATTAACAAGAAGTGGCATAACGCATTAAAAACTTGTTTGGCTTGCAAGCCAACGTTTTACACAGAAAAAATGGGCGGAGAATTTTTCTGCGTCATTTATTGCCTCTGTTATTGGTCGATAATATTAGGTGGCTTTGTTGTAAACTACGTAATACGTATCTAATAAGGTGTGGTGTGGTTTACATGTACTAATTGAAGATAAGAAGAGACAATACGCTGCCACACTGATCCTAGAACTAAATCCGCGTCAAAACATTTCTATTCGGATAATTTCTCTGTTCTTTGATCTTAGCCCTAGGGCCCTAGGTATGAACTACATACATACACACATACATACGACGAGGCCATGAATCGATCTCATCGAGGTGAACCACAATCCCAACACAGGTATACTACATACAGCTGTCTGTAATCTGTGGGAATGTCAATTGAAAAATAGATTAATGGATCATAATTTTTTTACTTCGCGTTTTAATTATACTCTATGTGTTTATGACCTTTCATAGTTTGAGTTATAAATTATAATGTTTATTTTACTTCCGAACCACGAACCGTTCAATCTCCGGTTAGGTAAATATGAAAAATAATATTTTAGCAACTTTTGAGGTTGCTCAGGTTTCCCCTACGATTCTTCAGATCTTCAAAGCTCACTGCCTCTCACACTGCCTGGCACACTCGTCAATCTCGTCATACGTTATTCCACGAGCAATTATCCTATATATTACAAGGAAACTGGCTAGGAATTGCTCAATTTGTATTTTAGTGTATCCTCTGCCCGTGTATTTCTTTATTATTAACTAGCTGTTCCCCGCGGCTTCGCCCCCCGTGGGACTCGGTTATATCGCGCCCAAAAGTAGCCTATGTTTGACCTCAGGTCATTAACTACATCCCTACCAAATTACATCACAATCGGTCCAGCCGTTTAGCCGTGAAGAGGTGACAGACAGACAGACTTTCGCATTTATAATATTAGTATGGAGGATGGATTAGTATGGATATGGAAGTATATGGATGTCTATTCTCTGCTGTTTTAGTCGCTCGTGGAACCTATTATATAACCTCCAAAAATCAACCTATTTTATGAAAAAATAATTTTTCAACTAATCAGTAGTTCTAAAAGTAATGATCGTTCAAACAGTTAAAAGAAAAGACAGTTTTTGGAATTTTTGTCTGTCTGTATGTATGTATGTATGTCTGTCTGGTACGTTATAACTTCGAAAATACTCAACGGATTTAAACGCGGTTTTTACAGTTGGATTACATATAATTAGGAGCGTTGTCAAAACTTTGTTTCGTCAAAATCGGTTAAGGGAAAAAGAAGTTATGGTCGATTGAAAATTTACTTCAAACACTGCTTTAAAACTTAATGCGTTAATTTGCGTACCTATAGACAAAACCGATTTGAAATTTCGGTAATAACAAGCAGAGCATGTTGGCCTATCGGTAGAGATCGCGGATCATTTTTTTAAGTAGAGGGTTCGAATCCTGCTAGACATCACTTCTTTTGTTTTTACCCTTTTTTTGTTTTGTATTAATTTTTTAGAAGTCAATTTTTTTTAAATATTTTAGTAAAGAAATGTTTCTAGAAAGTAGCTGGATCGAATCCTGCCACAAACAATAATTTTCTGTTTTCGTTTTTTATTTGTTTTCTAGAATTATTTTCTTACTTAGAGAAAGCTCTTAGCGTTAATTCCGTTAATATAAAAGTATTTTGTACTTATCTATCTATACATATAATAAGACAGTAAAAATCGAGTGTCTGTACATTAAATATTTTTCTAAAAAACCTCTACGGGGCAATTAAAGAAGAGTAATAAAAACCAAAAAAAAAAACAATTTTTGCAATTTTTGTCTGTCTGTCTTTCTGTCTGTGTGGTGCGTTATAATTTCATAACTACTCAACAGATTTGAACGCTGTTTTCACAGGTGAATTACATATAATTAGGAGCGTTGTAAAATCTTTGTTTCATCAAAATCGGTTAAGGGAAATAGAAGTTATGGTCATTTAAAGTTTACTACAAGCACTGCTTCAAAACTTTTAAACAGTTGAATGCGATTTACATAAACGTATTTAATTTAGATAAAGCTAGAATTTCTACTTATATCAATAAAGACAAAAACACACTGCAGTCTCTATTAAATTTTAATAAAATAACACATTGAATGTTTGTGGGCGTATGATTTAGTTACATAAAATATCAATAGATGGCGCTGACTTTATTTTAATAGCAGCTTGAAATTTTTCCTTACGGCAGCAATTAATTCAAATTATTTAAAAAAAAATTTGGCTGTTGATTTAGTACTATTGGTTGGTTTGTTTATCGGTCGTTTGTTGTGTTGTATTGTAAGCTGTTTGAATTGATTGGTTGGTTTGGTTTGGCTTTGGTTTAAAAAATAATCAAATCCGTGTTTGACGGAACATACGGTCGTGTCGTAAGGACTAATTTATCTGACTTATCACTATTTATTGAGATTTTCTCCACTTTTCACGCCCACTAAAACTTTGGGAGTGGATTTTAGGTCCTAATGACTCTGTAATAGGCTGCGTCTACTCTTTTAGAGACATAGATTGATAGTATGAATGTTAAGGGCTCCTTCTTCTGAAGGTCCGTTGTCCGTAAGCCGCGTAGTCGCGGCGCTCACTCATTTTGTAGGCATTTAGACATCATATTTGGGAAAATAACACTACAAAATCTACTTCAGCGATTTTCACTATATAAATACTTTATCTAAAGGCTGGTATAAAAAGCAGGACAATAAGTTTATTATTTTAGGCATAGTATTGAAAATAAACTTCCAAAGGAGGCAACTTAGATTTTTCTATCGAGCGAATTTTGTCTGATATTGTTACTGTTACTGTAAGCGAATTTCACTCTGCTAGCAGAGTGAAATTCGCTTAACTGAGGATCTAGATCCTCAATTAAAAACATATATTTTTTTCAGAATTTTACGACTGTTTAATACTGATTCCTATTGATTTTAAGAACGGTATTTGAGAAAGAAGTGGCCCTAATATTTAATGATATCGTAGCAATGTAATGGCTTTATAAAATTGGCACGGGAAAAGGATACAATAGAATTAACTATAGGTCTGGATAGTTGTAGATTACACGCGGGCGGAGCCGCGGGCAACAGCTAGTTAAACGATAATCTTTCTTGTTTCATAATCTACTCTGTTCATTCGCTTGCAAACAAGAGTTTGTATTATACTGTTACTAGGTAACATAGAAAGCGAACCCTGGGCTCCGAAGCAACAAGCCGAGGACGCAACTAGAAATTCGCTAAGATGAGAGAGAGAGAGAGAGAGTATAGAATACGCTATGTCTCGTTACACCTACATAGTAGTGGATTTGAATAGTGGTAACCGCTCAGAACTCGGTGTAAAGTTTAATTTACATTGGAAAACCCTTTAGCTACCACCCTGCTGTCTTTTACCTACCAAGTTTCCAAATTTCAATTTTCTAAAAAATATTTTCTGAGACAAGACGGACTAACCCTTTTATAATATAAAATACGAAGAACTCTGACACCAGGGTGTGCATGGTCGATTGACCGTGACACCTACATGAAATGAATGAATGAAAAAAATCGTGTTTTATAACCAGGTCCTGGACGCGATGTTCGAGAAGCGCACGGAGCCGGGCGAGTACCTGATTCGTCAGGGCGACGACGGCGACAACTTCTACGTCATCGAGAACGGAGTGTTCGATGTGCTGGTCACTGGCGATGATGGCGTCGAGAAGGTAAGATTAAGCATCTATTGTCGTGTCTCGTTGTATGCTTTAGGTATTTGCCTTGTGATTGTGACATGTTGGGAAGGTAGTTGGAAAATTATTCTTAAACTGTTGACCTTGTAACTGAAAGGCCAGAAATAACTTCCGATCCTCCGTTGGAAAGTTATTTTCCCGTAAGCATCGCAGGCCTACGTTTTACGGAAACCGGCGAGTTCTTATATTCTTAAATTCCAGCTTCATACATCCAATATTTTTTTAGCAAGAAAGCGGACCCGTACCGACAAGCTGAGAAAGAGTGATCCAGTAGTTTTTTGAAATTTCGTGTTAACTGATACGTGTGTATGTAACAACTACCGCTGATGTGTCTCCTGTGTATATGTTTACTTCCAAAATAGTGTAATGCTCCAGGTGGTGCATACATACGAAGGGTCTGGTTCGTTCGGCGAACTGGCCCTAATGTACAACATGCCGCGCGCGGCGTCTGTCCGCGCTCAGACCCCGGGTGCGCTGTGGGCCATGGACCGGCACACGTTCCGCCGCATCCTGCTCAAGAGCGCCTTCAAGAAGCGCAAGCTGTATGAGGAGCTGCTGGATAAGGTGCCCATGCTGAAGGCGCTGCAGGTAAATTTGTCATTTGTGTGTCTTTTTAAACCATTTAGTAGACAGAGAGGTCAAACCCCGGGCGAACTGTTAGCCACAACCGGCACACGTTCCGCCGCATCCTACTCAAGAGCGCGTTCAAGAAGCGCAAGCTGTATGAGGAGCTGCTGGATAAGGTGCCCATGCTGAAGGCACTGCAGGTAAATTTGTCATTTGTGTGTCTTTTTAAGCCATTTAGTAGGATAAAGAGGTCAAACCCTGTAGATCGCCTCCTGCTCAAGAGCGCTTTCAAGAATCGCTAGCTGTATAAGGAGCTACTGGATAGCGCTGTAGGTAAATTTGAGATTTGTTTTATATATCATTTTTTTTATATCATTTAGGAAACAAAGGTTTTTAAAGCTCTCTGCTTTCATACTTGAGTAAAATGTATACGACATACTCGCTGCGAAATGACACAACCTGAATTTTTAATATTCCGTTAACGTGGAATACAAACATCAACGAACAGATATATTGAAATATGTAGGTACCAAATTACTTGGTTAATTTTCCTCATTACATGATATGTAACGTATTTGCCATGAAACAAGTATGTCTAAAAATAAACCATTGCAATGGTAAAAACAACCCAACCATAAGTTTCCACTAGATAACAATGTTTTATTAAGACACACTAGTGGTTCACGAATTGTTAAACAATTCACAAATAATCTCTAAATACTCTTAGTCGATATAATACATACTTAAACGATTAAGAGTAAAAAAAATACTCACTTTCTCACATTACTGGCAACATTCAACATTGTGTGCTTATATCAACCAATAATGCAGAACCGTAACTGCTTAAACCATCAATCAAACTGCAGATAAAAAAAAAAATAGTTTCTACTTTGTGTTGAACTGTAAAAGCCGTCAAAGTATAATTTAAAAGCATATGAATTTTGATAGAATTGATTTAGAATAATCCTGACACCGCTTCCTTGCAAAAACTCCGTAGAGAAGTTTAGAATGTAACAGTTACAGTAACTTCTGCAAGCTGCAATAAACCATCGCATTTACATTATTTGTACAGATAATATTACTACGAAAAAATTTACCTTTTTTAAAAAAATAAACTACTTTTAGAAACTGAACTTACAAATGAAAAATTTCTATCACAACATCCAAAGGGGACAAAAAATGAAAAGCTAATTTCGGACTCCGTAGCAATATAGCCGAATATGTATGTATTGTACAGGACGGTGAGCCGGATTAACTATTTTCCGTCATATTTTCCTCTATCCTCTAGCTGTGGGCTTTCTGGATTTTAAATAGACCACTCCGTCTTCTCTAATGGATTTCGGAGAATATTATATTATCTCAAATTGAAATATTAAAATACTTGTCAGAGCAGTGACGTGTACAAAGATTTTCCATTTGGTTGGTAGTGTCTAAACCGTGTTTTTTTTTTGGGTGGAAAAATCTGTTATCTTTCTACTGACTGCACAGGGTAGACAATGTCTAAACGTTTTTATGATATACACACTTCTTTGTCGAACATGATGGTAAAGCAAACTAACCTTTTTAATGGGGTCGCCATCCGTCCGGGCTTACCCTAACTTGCCCCAATTAGGTTAAAAAGAAGCCTACTAATTTGATTCATTTTTAACTAGCTTATATCACATACATCTTTTACCACAAGGAGTTTTTGAACGTGGCCATACCCATAAATTCGATAAACCTGTATGTGTAGCAAAAAAGTGTTGGCGAGTAAAGACTTCGTTATATTATAGTTACCATATTATACTTACCTAGTCGTTGTTTTATGTTACTTACTGATTTTGATTTTTTATAAGATATTTTTTTATATTTGCTGATAATTTTCCATCAAAATAAGAACATTTATTACGTGAAATTTAAATAAAATTATCGTGTGCTGCTCGCAAAAACAAACTGTTGGTTGAAAATATCCTTTTGTGTCACGTTACGGACTGAAAATATCCTGCAATCAACGAGTCGCGATTGTCTATTGTTACGCTACGCGCTGTTACCTGACCATCATTATAAAATAAGGAGATAGCAGAAGAATACTTAAGGAAGAATAGAAAAGTCAGTTTTCATCATACTTCATATCTTTGTCTTATTGGAAATGTGTAAGAGGATACAACTTGGAGAAAACTTTTATATATATGTTAGCTGTTTCTCACGATTTGGACCACATAATTGTAACCATGGATAATAAAATTAGAGAATTATGGTTTATAATCTAGTCTCATTAGTTCCCTGATCCCTCTCTCTGACTTACTGATACCTATTGGGAAAGATATCTGCTAAATACTTACCCATATGCGAGTGCATTGCATACAGTTTCATGGATTTCCAATAAATGTGTATTATCTTACATTAATTTTTACTTGAAAATTAAATAATTCAACCTGTCGGTGCTGTCTCATGAGTGGGTGAATTCTCAGTACCAAACTCAGTGGTTGACCAAATTTTCATTTGAAATATAAGTATATAAATTCCATTTCTGTGTCATCCATAATTTATGGCGGGAGCGTGCAGCTAAACGGCGTTGCTTTGTCCATAGCGCCCACATCCATCAATTGTTAATTTACAGGAGGCATGTGCCCAGCGGGGGCTCTGTTAAACGCGGCGTGAACAAATTACAATTATAGATGCATAACACTAACAACACGCCCTGGTTTTACATGTGTATTCATAGTATATCTCTGGAAACGACCCGGGAAAAACAGTTCTCCTGTCTTTGTGAAAACGCAATAAAATTTTAACACATAATTCAAATTTTAAAATATGTTCCACAGAATGTATATATTCTTTCATTCATTGGTTTTGCCATTTGCCAGGGACTTGGCTTCCATGTTTTTTTCTCTGTCTATTCATAGCAGATAGCTTTGCAAATGCTCCATATATTTACTAAGATTTCATGATCAAATATTCTGTGACATTTTTCTGAGATGTAATATTTACAACTAGCTGTTTACCAGCCTGTAGTGTAGTATAAACTATAGCCCTCTCCGCAAAACCAATAAAAACACCGGGCTATCATATGCATAAAGAATTATTGAAATTTGTTTAATAGTTCTGAAATAGGTTTTTTTTGTGAGGTACTCTTTACAAATAAACCTTCCTCCTTAATTAACACAACACGATCCATCATTTAGTACAACCATGCAACCCAATTCAATACTTATCTACAAAATGATATAATAAAATCTTGACAGTGAAGAGAATATTGGTACAACACTGTATGAATACTAAAAAGAAAGCAAGCGTGCGTTGCGAACTCCTTTGAAGTAGTAATCCCCCTTGTTCATACATGAATGGGTGGCTCATGTGCATTGTCCCGTAAATGTAGCAAGTCCAAACTGAACTTAAAATCAATGGGCGAAGGCCTGCCGGATCTTACGGCTTCGTTGTAAGGCCGCTAATTTGTTAAGCCGTGACGTCACTTTTACGGCATGTAAAAAAAGAAATGGGAGTGCCAGTGTTTAATGTGTCAATTTGACATAGAGGTTTTAAAACTTAATATGGCTTTTTTAATTATCCAATGTCTGAAGTGCTATTTTTGAAATGTATGACTACTTAATATCGGTGAGTCGTATGGTTATCCTTAGATTTCGAATGAAAATCATTCTCAAAAATAGCATTCCTGCCTGGTCTGCGAAATCAAAAGTATATTATTATTATTGGGTATATTTTATTAAATGTCAAAGTATAAATGATTTTATAAAGCTTATCTATCATACGTTTCGTAAATGAGATTGAGATTAGATTAACAAAGTAATCTAATTTAAAACACGGTTAAATATACAGTCCAACGTTGAAATATTTCTATTTAATTTTCTAGTTACCCGAGTAGGGACGTCATTCATTTGGCGCGATGAAGATAAATATACCACGGAACATGGAAGGGGGAATTAGGAAGGAAGATAAATAAATTAAATCTTTAATGCATGGTTATACCTTTACAATTTTGCATGACGTTTGTAGCTCAAAAGGTTGAAAAAATTGCCACAAAGTCCTTGGATACCAATTAATCTGATATGAAATACTACAATACAAACAATCACATAATTTCGGGCGCTATCAGATGTATATGAATCAAATGCTACTGATAACGTTTTGATAAGCGAATTCATATCTTTACGTCACAAGGCGCGTACGCTTAGTAACTATTTTCTTCAGTTTACTTGCCTATTAGGTAGATAAATTTTAGTCAATATTAAGGACTAGCTGTTCCCCGCGGCTTCGCCCCGCGTGGTACTCGGTTATATCGCGCCCAAAAGTAGCCTATGTTTGACCTCAGGTCATTAACTACATCCCTACCAAATTTCATCACAATCGGTCCAGCAGTTTAGCCGTGAAGAGGTGACAGACAGACAGACAGACTTTCGCATTTATAATATTAGTATGGATACGTTATATAGTTAAGGTAGACAGTGTTATAAACTCATTTCAGATTAACCTTTTTTATATATTTTTAAAAGAAATTCTAATTGTCACGTTTTTTAATTGTTTTTGCATCATATTTTGTCATTCACCTGTCCCGTAGGTAAGTTATATCCATTTTCTTTTCATTAAAAAACCTTTTATCAACATAATCTTTTATTTATCACACAGTTAATATATATACAGTCCATTCCACAACAGACAGTACTTATATTTTAGGAGACCTGTGGTTCCGAATCGATGCGAATGCTATGAGAATGACATTTTTTCAAAGAAGTCTTTTTTTAAACCCGACATTCCGCGAAACCTCTCGTTTTTAATCCAATCGATTAACTAAACACAACAGAAAATAGAAACTGATCAGAGAGATCAGGTATTTTTCTTCTGACGTGCTCAACAGTTTAGTTGTTCCTAAGAACTGAAACACGCTCTTAGGCTTCGGGGTGCCGTAGGCCTATTTGTCTACTCAATACAATAGAAATACATTTTATTCACAAAAAAAGTAATTACAGAAACATCCTTTTGATCCTTTAACGGTTAAGATTGGATTTTCGCTAGCGTCGGATATTTCCGGCCAAAACAATTAACCATTTTAGGGTCTGTTGGCACGCCAACTAATATAAAATGTCAACTGCCTCAGCCAGTCCTCCTTAGATAGATTAAAAAATATAAAGAATATTAATTATTTATTGCTGCCAGTCTTCTTGGCAACGTTACCTTGGGGCAACGATCTGAAAGAGCTTAAACTTTTGCAAATATGTATAATGTGTATAGTTGTTTAGGTTAGATTTATATTTGTTGTTACTTTATTTTAAAATGAAATAAAATTTTTATTCACTGGAAAAAAATAAATAAATTACGAGGTCACTTATTGTCACGAGCTAGGCTGTGGTGGCCACCTGATGCTGGACTGCCAAACTAAACGGTTCACACCAACACTTCCCTCCATCTCCCATGGCTCTACCAACCTCTCGGTTATACGAGCCGAATCTCGGGAGAGTGTGCTGTACTAGCACATCTCTTTCCAGTCGCACCTGCTTGATCTCCCTACAAGTTCTCTATAGTTTCGCCTATCTATGCAATCATTGCATTTTAGTAACTCTCCCCCATTTTTCCCCATGGTTAACACCAACAGGCATACGAGCGCGCCAATCTCGCCGACGCTTTGCTCCCTCGCGCGCTCAACGACGGCGAGCTGATCATCCGGCAGGGGGACACGGCCGACGGCATGTACTTCGTGGAGGACGGCTCCGTTAGCATCCGCATCATGCGCGACGATGGCAACGAGCATGAAGTTAAGAGGCTCGGTATGTTGGGTCACACTTGTCTTCAGGTCTTATAATTACGCTTGATTTCCACATTGAATTTAACATTTTATAAAAAAAATGACAGAAAAAAAGTGGCCACTTTTGACGGTAATGAGTTTTTTTCTAAATTAACCAAAGGAAAAATAATGAATAGTAATCCAAAAAATACTAGAAGTTATTTACTGGCGACCTGTCTTCTTAGATTTTTTTCAATTTGACCTGTATTTAGAGTAAAAGAAATAAAATTATTGGTGAAGCTAGTTGGCTTATGGTTCCGCCTTAATAAATAAATCAATCAGTCAGTTTGTAGTAGGTTGACGATACTTTAATAATCATTCACACTCTTTTTTCGGTAAAAACAAGCAGGATCTTGTATAAATTTAATTTTTTCAATCTTTGTAGCGCCAACTGGTAGCAAGAAAAGGAACTAAATGATACTAATTTAGATTCTGTACAATATTTTAAGCTATGTTTCTTAACAGGCAAGGGTGGATATTTCGGCGAGCTGGCCCTGGTCACCCACAAGCCGCGTGCCGCCTCCGCTTACGCTGTCGGGCCCACCAAAGTGGCATGTGAGTGTACACACTATTTTTTTTTTCATTTTATCTGTTACTGCCCACTACCTAGACCATAGACTAATAGTAAATTGTTCTCATTTTCAACCAACAATCAAATAGGTAGGTTCCCTTAAAAAGGTGTATCTCAATAGTTTGTAATTTTTAACGCATTTTAAATATTCTTGTTTATTCGAATAGATATACTTTCAGGTTGGTTAATGGTTACAATAAATAAATAAAAAGATTTGTAGTTTAGCTTCCAAATCAAAATAGCTGAAATGCCTACGAATACTTTCAGCCACACCAAAAGCTTTTCGTTGGTCTATTAGTTGTTTTTAAGCAATATATTTATGCGCAAAAATATCACTCAATGTGGTTTTTGACTGGATTGTAGAACAGTCTTACTGATTATTAAAAAAAATGTGTTCGGATGTTAGTTGTCGCCTAGACATACAACGTGGGTTAATCTACAAACTATTAAATATTTTATGAGGTTCTTAGTTATCTGAGCTAGCTATGTACCGGCTAGAGATAAGTGTCTTGATAAGCTACTTGTAATAATGACCAGTAATCATCTGCTGCTTAAAGTATTACTTGGAGACTCTTTGGGAGATACTGTTGCTAAGTCTTTTGATGTCAATTTCCTGTAAAATTTCCAGGGACATATGAAACAAAATGATTGGTCGATAAATGTATCGGTCAACCATTTCGTTTCATATTTTTTTCATATTATATCGTCAATCATCATCAATCGAAGACGAAATTTATTTATTTACTAGCGACTTGCCCCGGCTTCGCATTGGCATAAAAACCTTCCTCTTAAATCAATATCTATTAAAAAAAAACCGCATCAAAATCCGTTGCGTAGTTTCAAAGATTTAAGCATACAAAGGGATATAGGGACAGAGAAAGCTACTTTATTTTATACTATGTAGTGATTTACATTATGCTATTCGCCACCATACATACTTATTGCATGCTACCTAAATATAACTGTGTTATTAGGGTTCCGTACCAGTGCGTAGTTTCAAAGATTTAAGCATACAAAGGGATATAGGGACAGAGAAAGCGACTTTATTTTATACTATGTAGTGATTTACATTATGCTATTCGCCACCATACATACTTATTGCATGCTACCTAAATATAACTGTGTTATTAGGGTTCCGTACCAGTGCGTAGTTTCAAAGATTTAAGCATACAAAGGGATATAGGGACAGAGAAAGCTACTTTATTTTATACTATGTAGTGATTTACATTATGCTATTCGCCACCATACATACTTATTGCATGCTACCTAAATATAACTGTGTTATTAGGGTTCCGTACCTCAAAAGACAAAAACGGAACCCTTATAAGATCACTTTTTTTTCCGTCTATTTGTCTGACAAACTATTTTTTCTGAGGAACGCATGAACTCAAGTTGAAATTCATAACTCAGGCTTACAGTTTCTCTCAGCTGAGATATGACCGTAAATGTTGCAAATTTTAAACAATTTGGCGATTTCTTCCTGTTGAACTAGATTTATATAAAATTTAAAAATTTAAAATTTAAATTAAAAGTAAGCAATATCATACGGCACTCGTTTAGAGCACAAAATTTTATTGTACCATCTCACCACATATGCAAATTGATTGATACTAATATTAAAATAATATTAATATTTTTATTATATGGCTAATATATGATAGGTATATATGTATTTATATATATGTTTATATATATAATTTTTATTTTTATTTGTATGCATGTATTTATTAGGTATGTATGTAAGTTTATTATATTTGTTATTTAAGTAAATATTATTTTTACACCCACAAACTGTTCTCTTCTTGACCCAGGTTGACTGTTAGATAATCCTTTTAGCATTAAGTCCGCCTATTGTATTTTTGCAATAAAGTTTAATAAATAAATCTATACTAATATTATAAAGCTGAAGAGTTTGTTTGTTTGTTTGAACGCTTATAACTTGGGAATTACTGGTCTGATTTGAAAAATTCTTTCTGCATACGATAGCTTGATGCTAAGGGAAGGTTATAGGCTATAGTACATTCACACCAACGGCGAGTGAAACCACGGGATCAGCTAAAATTAATAATAAAAATCCCATTCCAGTCCTAGACGTGGAGACATTCGAGCGTCTCCTGGGCCCGTGCATGGAGATAATGAAGCGCAACATCGACGACTACGAGGAGCAGCTCGTCAAGCTGTTCGGGGACAAGAGCAACCTCACGGACGTGCGATGAACGCCGCGCCCGAACAACACATACCCCTTCCGCACCACGTAATCTATGTTTTGTTATGTCGATAAAGGATTATGCTGTTTTATTTATAATGTTTGGTTTTTGACACTTTTTCTGACGCTAAAGAAGTTTGTTTACCAATAGGTGTTAGGGCTGATTATTGTTATTATTTATTTATTTAACATTATACAAAAATTGTTACAAAATATCTGATTGAGTAAGCGACTAAAGATGTAAAACTCAGACATTAAATTGGTATTAAGTCCACCCCATTTGTAAACTTATTTTTTTTTTTTAATTTGTGCAATAACTTGTAAAATATTTTCTTTTGTATGAAATTAAAACGTAAAACCCTTGACTTTTGCAATTTTAAGGATAAAAATCCCCTATGTATTTTTTTACATTTAGTTTATCAGAAAATTTATAATATGAATCTAATTTGTATGTGTGTATCATGTGTACAATAGAACACATTAATATATAACCACTTTTGAAGTCTGTTAAAAATCATCAATAAAATTGAATCTGAGTGACATAGGTCAAGTAACAAACAGCATAATCTCTTATTCGACAAGTCAGTTTTATGCTCAAGCGCTTACTAAGTCGCTAATTACGCTAAATTAACAGATTACTAATGTTTGATTTGAGTACAAATTTGTAGAATGATTGATTGGTTTCTCAACTCGTAAAGCCGGCTACACACGTTGCGATATATCTTAGCCATTGGTCGGTGGAATCTGTTTGCACATTTCTCCATAAACACTAGAAATTGACGTGTGTAATTGAGGCACAATTTATATCGACAATACTTTCTTACGATGTATCGTTTCGTGTGTACATGCCGAATCAGTGCCATTTTGATAATTATTTGTCACATAATATAAAT
The DNA here is from genome assembly GCA_947044815.1 of Apomyelois bistriatella. NCBI lineage: Eukaryota > Metazoa > Arthropoda > Insecta > Lepidoptera > Pyralidae > Apomyelois > Apomyelois bistriatella. The sequence continues at coordinate 7,504,577 of OX345705.1, forward strand.
TAGTATAGTTCAGATTACGCGTTGAATGGAAGGCGGAACGCTATCGATCGCTCAATATTATTGCATTGTTACGGAGATACGCTTATTTTAGATAGAGAAATGCCTTAGTAGCTATGTAAATATAAGGAGCGAGAGAGGCCCTAGTGAAAACAAAACGGACGTAACAGCTCATTTGACGTGCCATATACGATTGTAATTATTGGACTGAAATATCTCGTCAAGCTTGTGTCGCGCTCGTATTAAATTCGCTTTATTAAATTGATCTCGCACTGCAACGTTTTTGGCGACGTCCAGTTTTGTTTTACAAGGTCTTCGAGACACAAATTTGACGACAAGATGGGTGTTTGGACTTGACGGTATAACAGGCATTAGTCTTAAATTTAACCTTTAAAGATGTTCTGTAAATGTCGCAATGCAATAGTATTCTGCGCTCGCGCACGTCTCTTGATTATCGCCGTTTCTTACAACTAAGATATTTTCATTGACACAGGCTTTTGGGATGTAACAAAATATTTATATACCTTGTAGGTAAAAGTAGAGTTTTTATTTTGGTGATTAGATTAAATCTATTCACTATCGTAAATTTATTTATTTTAACGATGTATGTATATGAGATGCAATATACGGAACAGTTACAGAATGCCAAATTAAATGATAGTTGCAGGACTTTACAAATGTGACTTGGGCATGTTCGATGTGAGCGAAGTCGAGAAACATTCATATTCGAGGTCGTCATAGTGAATACCTATTTATTTATATATACTTGAGTTTCTGAGTTTTTAATTTATAATATAAATGTTTCATAGTGATTTTGTTATGAAGAGGAATTATTTTTGTGTTATATTTAAATTATTTTACGGTTAAATGCTTCTGTTGTAGCGAGTTCCTATTGTTTTGTTTGTTCTTTTAACAATTTTACATAATAGATCTGAGTGTGTTGGGATTTATTATATGATTTATTGAACACAATGACTCCAATGAACAAAATACGACTGTTATTTATTGTCAGTACCGCGTAAAGTTGTTTGATTAGAGGAGGCGAGTGTGGTGCGGCACTAGCCACACCCGCGGCTTCACTCGAGCCACCCTCAGGTAGATACCCAGTATTATTTAAATTAGAAAATTCTACAACCTTTATTTGTAACTCCAGCCAAAGTAGGTGAATGCGTAAATATCATGTGTAGCGCTAAATATTTAAGTCTATTTACTATGTAGTAGTTAGTTTTTGTCATTTCTTATTGTAATTTAAATATTAGTAGATTAGGGAATTTTAATGGAGTATAATCAAATCCTGAGGGGTGAGGTGTATCGTTTTTGACGCCATGTACAAAATTGTACAAATTTATTTCAGCTGCCATAGAAGATGTTTTTAATTTTATTGAACCATTAACTGATTTTTATGTCACTAATATTATTTAATTGTTGAATATTGGTCTTCAGAGTGCGATGTCGCTTCCCGTTGTGGTGTTTATGTATTTCGGCCTTCGCTTTGCTGCTTTCATTTGTCTGGCAGATTCAGTTCTACAACAGCTGACACATTCCATCGTTACTGGCTGGCGATTTTATCAATGAATGAATTTATATTTTATAAACACTAATATTTTTTTATTTTCGTCCGCCCATCGATCGACGATGGTTCTCACTTCAAGTGCCTATTTCATACAACATAATGCAGACTTTAAACTTCTCACTAACAACTGTAATGTTAATCTCGTGTTATTATAACTTCTTGAACTGCCTTTTCTATTCGTGAAATTGTGAAATGTGTTGTGAAGTATATGTATTTAGTGCAAGAGACAGACGGATACGGTCGACCGGTCTGTTAATACTTACAACAGCGTTTTTTGCACGCACACACCAGATAAATAAAATTTCGTGTGATTTCGGAAAAATATAATTATCCACCCGAAAATTAAAAAACAGGTGTACTTATTTGTTTACAAAGATAAATCCAGATTTTATATGACCTTTTCCAACTTTGATAGACGCCTGGAGTTTCGTGCAGAATCCTTTATCTTGGCAAATTTCATTTATTTAAAATTTAAAAGTTTGTAATAACGTTAAATTCAGAGAGCTAGTTAATATTAAAATTAACGCAGTAATTTAATATTTTGTCTGTAAGCTAGTGTCCAGATCCGCAGTCGACCACACTTCAACGTCTGGTTACTGCTTACATGTGTCGAGTATCGAGGTTTTCCTTCTATGATACATATAGGTATTGATATTCCGGTGTATAACGTTGTGTTTACATTGTACAGGTGGCGTCTCGTGTCGCCGGTACTTGTCTGTGTGTCCCCGTGTCCGGAACCCAGTAGTTAAATAGTTCGTGCAATAATTAATAACTGTCATTTATCAATGTCGTTTACATCAATATCATGTGTTAAATTTTGTCTGTGTGGAATTTATTTATAGATTTTAATAAAATCATAGTGTAAGATATATTCTCTTTGTACTGATGTCTCAGCGTGTGCAGTTTAAACGTCAGTATAGATATCATCTACTATAGATATGGCTAATTTATAACTACCAATGTATATTCAGTTTTAAAGATAAATTATTCATTAATAATCGCAATATCTTTACTGTTAGAAGCACAAATGTTTAGATGCGTGAGTCTAGGGAGTCTGTTGTCTTCCATGGGACGCACAGGACACTCCGCCTCGCCGGGGCGCATGTGCATTCTCTGGCATACTGATGTAAAATTGAAATTCATTACGCTTAACCGTAGCGTAAATTTTTATAAATTATACTAGTCATTGGTGTCTAAAGTAGATTTGTAACCGCCAGCACATTGGGAAGAATCGCTCCGTATCCACATTCACTTAGCTGTAAGTCATTCTGTTCCACGAAGAGCATATCAGCGGAGCCTAGTCCCGCGGCCATATCTAACATTAAATTGCACCACATATGTACATCCGGTAGCCGGTTGAAAACTAGTACCGCTTTTTCCACGTTATGAGCTTACCCTGTACATTTATAAAAATTATGTATCGTAAAATGTTAGAAAACTGAATTATATTTGTTTGTAGATCTAAAAATGTTGTTTACTTTACATCCCACGTCCTGACCCTGGTTGTTTATATTCCTATACCAAACATACACAAGTCATGCTTCACAGTTGCTTGCTTATAAAGTATGTAGTAAAGTCTAATAGACCCTGTGCACCTTATTTCTCAATAGTTCCAATACCACGCAACACCATTATATAATACTAGCTGTTCCCCGCGGCTTCGCCCCGCGTGGGACTCTGTAATATCGCGCCCAAAAGTAGCCTATGTTTGACCTCAGGTGGTTACCTACATCCCTACCAAATTTCATCACAATCGGTCCAGCAGTTTAGCCGTGAAGAGGTGACAGACAGACAGACTTTCGCATTTATAATATTAGTATGGATATGGATGTAGAGCACGGGACGGTACGGTCGAATTGAGAAAAATTTTTTGGTCAGTTAAAAAAAGCAACAAATTCGTTCAACAATGGTCCATTGTTGGGAAAAAAGAGACCCTAATTCGCCCTAATTGTTAACCTTCGATTTCCAGTTGGTTATGATTATGATCCACTAATGATTTTTTTATTCTAAAAATTCTCGTGTTTGAAAATAATAATGGCCACTGTGCGGTGGGGAAGGCTGATTTAAAACTATAATTTTAAATTTTACTTATTTATGTAAATTTATTACACATGTTTCTATAAATATTCCTAGAATATAATTAATAAAAAAAGGGAATCAACCAAGGAGTAACCCACACACTGGAGACGATTAGTGTGTTGCTCATAGATTTATGAAAGTATGCTACTACCATATATAATGTGTTACTCCAAATGCCTACAAAATCAGTCTAAGGCACAGAATTGAGAATATTTCTGTGGTCTCGGATCTAATGCTAGTGTGATTATGCTCCTGAAACCATACAGCTTCTTATTGTGCCTTTCTGACACTATGAGCTGAAAAAGACCTCATGCCAGCCACAGACTGTTTTGCGCCTGTGCCACATTGTAAGGAAACTAAATTATTTCCATACCAAATCCAAACACAGTTTCTGGCCACTGTTATTTATTTATTTTAAGAAACAAGTTGGTATTGAAATACATCAATGACATGGAGGGCCCAAATCGTACAGACTTCAACAGATAAAATACCAACACTAGACTACTCCATCCAAGCAACAAAAGATATGACTAGTAACTTCCAGACATTGTTGTCAAGATGGGTGTACTCTCCTTTCCCTAGTAAATAAAAATGAGCTGGGATATTATTTAAGCCATAGCCAATAGAAAACAGTTGGGATGATCAGTTTTTGATAGCTATTAGTCTTTACTAACTTTTTGAACAACAACAACTTTTTATTATCTATTCTGTGATGAATGTGTGGTAAATTAGTACAAATTAAAACTGTGACCATGATTTACAGTGAAAATATTTCATTTATTCAATTAGTTTTATTTGACACACCTTAAATGCTAAATCATATGACCATGCAAAAATAAACTAATTATATTGGCTCTGGCTCTCTGCTGTATACTTGCATTATTTTCTCCATTATTTCCCAGTTCTTCTCTTTCTGCAAGTCCTTAGTGAACACCTAAAACATTTTTTATTTCAAATTTTACTTTACAGGACTAAAATTTAATTGGTTAACTTTAAACTTTACTAAATTTATGTGCGTGATGATTGTGTTGAATTCTGAATTTGGGGTAAATTTAGATATACCTGCCAGTAATTTAGTTAGATCATTATTGTTTTGTACAGTATGGTAGCATTTGTTACATTTGTTATTATTGTTTGCGTGTTATAACAGAGGGTAGAGAATAAATAAATAGTTGTACATAGGTTGACTAAAACTAAAATTTATTGCTATCAGGGAAAGGTGCCTATTGTTGTACAATAATGAAACATACACTAATCTACACACATAAATATGACCTTTTATAATTTTTTATCTATCTCAGTTGATTTTGGTCAAATAAAAACTTAGATTACTTACCGAATACCATGCTGCATCATCATCTAAGGTAGATGCAAGTGGCACTGACACTCCCAAAACATGCAGCGCTAGGGTCAAACATGCTACAGCCACGTGAGGTGCTCTATAATCCAAAATTGCAGAGGAATGATGGAAATCCTGCAAGAAAGCCATCGCAGTGCGGGCGATTGGCGCTAATCGCCACTGCGAAGCCGGGAACCATTCTTGGAGGGACCGCAAATAATGCAACAAATATCGATGATGGGATGGAGTTTCCAGATTGAATCCCAACAATCTTAGCACTAGAAGCTCTGCTTGCGCCACTGCACCGCGCCAAAGCCAGTATTCTTCTCCTAATTCTAAGGGGCCTTGACCGCGGTTAATACAATTGTGAGCAACGTTTACGGCGTCCCGTAATTTGATGGGCTCGTCCCTCGACTTCCCAGCAGCACATAGACAAGCTGTGCAGATCACGTAACAGTCGTAATCATTCTTATCAGCTTCCTTGAAGAACTTGTGGTAGAATATAGCTGCTGTAGCAACAGTAGCCGGCTGCAGTCCCAGTTTTATACCACATTCAAATATGAAGTTTGTGGCTAAACTGTGACCTGGAGCACTTCTATAGTCAGGTAATCGTCTTTCACGCCTGTTATTCTGTAGCGCTATCACATCTATGACGTCTTTCATTGTCGCTAATTACTACTTTGATATAAATTAAGTAGGAAGTAGATTCACTTTCAAACAAAACATCAATATTTTTCAAACAAAACAAATAGGTTAACCATAGACAAGACAATGACAGGTAGTATTTTTTATTTTTAATGCCATAGAATATCGGGCTTACACCATCACGAAACACAAACTGCGATATTACTTCATCAATACTGTCACGCAAGGCAAAATATTGAAGGAAATCTGGGAATAGTCAACTCAATATTGTCAGGCACACGGCACGGCAGACCACGAGTCACGATCACGACGCTCAGCAGTGATTAAACGACTGTTTAAAAAGACCGACGCAAAAAGATCATGTTATCAGTTTGACGTGTCTGTCTGTCTCTACATCATAGCTCCCGAACGGATGAAGCGATTTCAATTGTTTTTTTTTATTAAAGGTGACATGAAAATCGGTTGAGCCCGTTTAGACGTTGTGGGGAAGAATCGTGAATGTCTGCAAATATACTCGAGTGGGGTCTCAAATGAAAGCGCGTCACGTGCACATTACAAAATATTATGTTCAATGAATATCGGTTGAGCTGTGAAAATATTTCAGTTGTTATTACTCGTATTATTTATTATTCAAAATTTTTGTTTTTAGAGAATTTGTGCATAACGCTGGTATATAAAAATCGATAACATATCAAACCAGACTTGACCAAAATGGCGACATTTTATTGGAATGAATATACCATACCATTTCTTTTTTTGCTCATGATTCGTTCCTTAAAAGGTCGAAAAAAATAGTTTCTTTTTGAAATTTGTCATTATTTTTGTTTTCAACCTACTTCCATAAAAAGAGATTTTCAATCCGGCTATAGATATATATTTTTTTTAAATCTATAGGTACGGTGGAAGTGGAAAGATAGTTAGGTTACAGCAGGGAAATAAAATAAAACCAATTAAATATTTGAACATAAAAATTAGAATATAATCATTTTCAGTAATTATTTAAAATTATACACTTAAAGTACATTTATAGTAAATTCAATAAAAAATACCAGTGCAGACGAGATACAAAAAGAGAAAATATTGTTTAATTACATCGTTGGTTAAATACATCGCTTTCAGTAAATGCTTTACAAATAATAAGTCTGAACTTAAAGAAACAAAATTCAAAGATGTCACTCGATATAGAAAAATAAAGATAAGATTGAATCACATTCAAAAATTACCCACTAGTGACTAAAAATTTTACTTTCTTAAACATTTGTTCAATAATCGGGACCGCTCGGCGCGATTTGTCTAGTAGGCTGGGGTAGGTACTTGATGTTACCAGGAAAAGGTAGAAGCCAGACGACGTCGTCACACCGAGCGATACCTCGCACGCGCTAGAAATAAATGTTTACATGTCATCAATTCTAAATAAGATATTTTTCAACATTGTACTCTGATCAGTACCAATACCACTATAGCGGTTGCGAAGCCACGCCGCCGGTCAAGCGAGCGCGCGCCCTCACCGCGAATCTCAGACATAATTTAGTTATCAAAGAACATACAGTATAAATAGTGAGGTTAGTATTAACTTTGGCAAATATGAATGAAGCATGGTGATATTGTTTTAAAAAATAATTCTATCACACATCTTACTCGTGTAACCGATCTAATCATCTTATTACAATGTATCACTCGAAGTTAGCTGAGGATATAGAAAGCGTAGAGCTCTGATAAATGATTACTTAAATATAGCAGAATATGATGCCACCTTAACAGGATTCCCCAGAGCTGCTCTTATAATTCTTACACTTGCAAACTCATTTACAATATGAAGGTAGTTTATATACGCCAACTAGGCTGATCGTACTGACCAAGACTGTTATTACAAATTACATTGTGAATCACTTAAATAAAATACACTTTAATGTTTCTACAAGTGGATCATCATTTCAACAAACTTCTTAGTAATGTTAATTTCACAAACAAGCTTATATTAACTGGGAGACCATTTATAAAGCTTCTTCTCGCAACTCCACTAAAGAGCAGCCTGAACTCTAGGGAATTCAAATCTTATACCTTACTGGTTCAAATCAACAACATTGTGACATATTCAGCATCACGATCACAACTGAACGTCGCTCATTTCGCTAATTTATTAATGTCGTTTCGGGCAGCCCTCTGATCACGCCACGTCCTATACAATAAACTACATCCCTTAAAAAACTCTGAAATAACCTCCTGTAGTGGATCTAATAAAGCGCGAGAACATTTGAGCCGCAACAATCAGTCTTCATATAAGAAGCCTACGCACACAGGCGACGGAACGCTCGGCCGAAGGTCCTTTGAGCTTGGAGACGAGTTGCGTGCGACGGTCGGACACAGGGACCGACCGGAAACCATTTTGTGCGTTCGTTTTGTGTACAAACGAGTTGTGTGTGCGGATCGTTCACTGTCTCAAATCTTATGAACTAAATGTGATTCGAGCGAATAAACAATGCGGCAGTGTACAAAATTTACATTACATTCACTCGAAATATTAAAGCATACAAGTTAATGTTCAGCGGCGGAGGAACACATCGAAATGCGAGACGTCCCAAACCACAGATTGAACCACATCGCCGAACAAGCAGCAATTTAGTTGACGATATAACGCGCTTGCGTCGTCAAGTTCAACCCCAAACATATAACATGTTATTCGAAACTTGAATGCGGGCGCGAGGGAAAAGAACGTCCATCCTATCTACTATTTTTGTCTCGTTTTAATGGGACTCAATCGAATAGCATCATAAATTCAAAATAAACCTATTTGAAGAATCCCATTATATCGTTCACGTTCTGTTGATTCAGCTTGATGAAGTGATGGCCGCTCGTGATCCCCCTCGAACAAGGACTTACATCGTACGAATGAGGCCTTACCGACAGCAGAAGACATTATGCACTCCCATCCACCATTCACTCTTTAAAATCTTTAATGTAGTGTGAAGCTTACTTAAATGTAGGTTTTGGGTTGAATGAAGAACTGCGCTAATATTATTTTTATTAGTTTTACGTACACATATTGTTACATAACAGTAAAAAACCTACCTAGCAACAAGCGAGCGGCTTTGCTCAGCCGCGGGCCATCCCAGCATGCGACGTAGTGCGTGGCTGCGAGACCGTGGCCACAACAAGCGTGGCTGCGAGACCGTGGCCACAACAAGCGTGGCTGCGAGACCGTGGCCACAACAAGCGTGGCTGCGAGACCGTGGCCACAACAAGCGTGGCTGCGAGACCGTGGCCACAACAAGCGTGGCTGCGAGACCGTGGCCACAACAAGCGTGGCTGCGAGACCGTGGCCACAACAAGCGTGGCTGCGTGATGGCCGAGCCAGTACACGACCCGCAATATCATATAGATATGTTCTCGCCAGCCCACGCGCTTTCTAATAGGCTGGTGAATCAATGAAATCTTTGGTTTGACGACCTGGCGTCGCTCGCTCTTGCGAATGGCCCGCTCGCTCACAGTGTAGGCGTTACATTTTCATTTAATCACTTTTTACATACTCATAAACGCAAAATGAAAATAAAATCACCTATCTATGACAATAGTAAAGGTTACTGTCTAATTGCATTATTAATTAATGTTTATTGATACAGTTACTGTCCTAATGCTTAAAAGTAAGATTTTTTATTTTATTATTAATAATAAATTATGTTATATAGTATATATATGTATAGTGTTGATTACGCCAATTCGCGAGTGTACACAAAGTTTATATACTCACATATCTTACACGCGATTGCGAACTGTGACGAGGCTATACCTTCTGACACCTTACCTTATAGCTCCAAACCACCTTCACAAAAATAATGATTAACATGGTGACCGTAAATATTGGTTACTCACTTAAATATAAAATTAAACATGACAGTGTACATATACCACCTTTAATACAAGTATGCTAGATAGGATAAAATAAATACCTAACATGATTTTTATAATTGAATATAAGGATAGATCTTAAATGGCTACACCTTAAGGTTAACTGTAAAGGGAAATAGAAAAAATATGAACACAATATATTTAAGATTGTATATGGCATAACAAATCAATGATTATTTGTGCGATACGAATTCTTAAATTAAAATAGTGATTTACTCCGACGATGACAGCGCTTAGTTTAAAAATAATTCAAGGTATGTAAAATAAATGCTATCTTAATGCGAGCAGTTGCTGTGCTTTCAATAGTTTATAAAAATAATTTCTCATCATAAGCGATTAATACTTAATAATGGAATGACATTTTGTATCCGTTAGAGTAGGCCTGTGAACTCATGCGTCTCACTACCGTATTTTCAGTACTAAATATTGGTTCCTTCAGTGATTGGTCCGTAAGAGAGTGAGTATATAAGCAGATTGTTGCGATTCGCGCGCGCGATGCTAAACACGCGACATGACTGAGATAATAAGTCTATAAAATGGGGTAAAATGTTACATAGCCAACATTTCATTCAATTAACACATTCAACGCCAAATATGAAGTAATTTCCAACTCTTGTAATATGTTGTGTTTTTTTCGTATTTACATGAATTTTTATCGATTTGTAATTGTTATAGATTTTTTAACTTTGGATATACGCAAGGACATATTACTGTGCAATTTCAAGTACAGCTTTTTTTTATATAAAAGTGGCATATTGCGTGTCTGGCATCGCGCGTGCAAATCATTGTTGCCGCTCCGACCGCCCGCCGGCCAACACTAATCGCCGAATGCTGAACAAAACGCTATTCGAATGCCTAGCACCAAAAGTTTAGAATTGAACACTAGATTTCAGAAAGAGGTGGCGGCGAATCTACGCCAAACAAATTGAAACGGTTTATATTACAAGGGAAACAAAACGCTAAGGAGTTCGGAGTTAGTTGTGCGCCGTCGGTCGGAGACTACAAAGAACCTTAGAACCAATAAACTACTGCAGACCTCGAAATGCACAATGTTCCAAAATCGGCGATACTTTTTAACTTAATGATAATCAATATTGAAATAGCAAAAGCAGTTAAGAATTTCAAACGATTTTTTAAAATCCTTTAAAAACGGCTTTGAAATCCAAATCAAATCCAAATTTGGAACACATGTCCATTGCAAATAGGCCGTACCCAGTAGATTACTGGTCAATCTTCTCGGAACTAATAAACAATGTCCGATCAAGCGGTCATCGTTTCCTGTGACTTCAGTAAGCTTAGTTTCCATAAAAATATAATAACACGAGCTGCGCATCGCGCCACCCTGCAAGCCGCGGTTACTGTTCGCACATCTATAATCCTGAAAACTAACATTCCTATCATTAGCTCAAGACGGCTCATTGCAAGTCCGTATTTCTGGATATTGTTATTTATCATTACGATCACAAATGCCACTGTGGTAGCGGTTTGCACCCAGGTTTTCCTGCTACCTTACAATGAGTAAACTAATTGTAGACAAGTGAAATATTTAACTTTATGAAACAAGCTTTTTGGCCACCTGACGGAAGCCTATGCCTGCTTCACCAAATTTACTTGCCTAAATTGTTAAAAGTTAAAGCTTTAATATAATTTTCAAGCAGTTGTAACAGTATACAATAAACCCGCGAACTCGAAATAATTCGGCGTCATTGATATGCACACTCGAAAGATACGTTGGTTCGGGAAATGGAAGGTAAAGCAGCGACAAGATGGCGCGCGGCAAGCTCGCAATCGTCCGCGTGGGGTTTCACAGCGTCTCCATTATTTCAGTGGCTAGTTACAAATCACTCGGGGCGTGGTACAAACTTGGGTAGATTCACTCACAAAACGCATGATATTGAATGATAGTCTTAATTACCTACGTTATTAAGTTTAAGTTTGACCCAAAAACTTTTATCATTGTGGCTTTCTTTTTTTTTACCCTTAGACTTTCACCGTACTAGTGGTGACATCATTACCAATTTGTAGATCATAATTCATTCATACCATGTTCCGAGCTAAACTAAGCCAACAACAATTGCTAATTGTGTTTACAGTTCGATCACATAAAGAATGAGACTGGAAAATTGCCTCGGTCACGAAATTATTGCTATTATAAGGCTGTGGTCTCACTTAGCAGCGTGGCTGCTTGCCTCTACTTATGTATACGGTTTGCATTTTGTAGCATTTTTAATTTTTCTATTCTCTCTCGCCAACTAATTCAGTCAGCTGCCAATAAAATTGGAAATTTCATTAAAAACTTATTTTTGCATACAATCGCAAACTAATCTAATGAGGCCCAAGCAGTACGAATATTGTCAGCAAGCTCGCGTGACCGAGATGCATATATAGCTAAATTTGTTCAAATACGCAACACAAAACACTCCATGCATATCGCATGTCGTGTCGCCGTGAAGTACATATCGAATCGACAACGGCGGAAATATTAGCTCTTATAGAACACGAATTTTTCGTGTCAAACGATAAACAGATATAATTAACGTGATATTCGATTCAATAACCCGTAGTACCATCGTTTATGTGTTCGAGTAATTAGCGTGGATGGGTTGCCGCGATCTAGTAGAGCCCGCAGCCGCGCAGGTTGTTGGCGATGATGACGTCGGTGACGGCGTCGAACACGAACTGGATGTTGTTGGTGTCGGTGGCGCACGTCATGTGGCAGTAGATCTCCTTGGTGGTGGACTTGTTCTTGGCTTCGAACTGCGCTTGGATGTACGCGGCCGCTTCGCCGTATTCTTGCGCTCCTGTGAGATACATTTGGAATTTTTAATTATGGCAGATTCATAATGTGCGGGTTGACCTTGATTTACTTTGTAGGTCAATTGGCCACACACTACTCAAAAAATGCAAAACCGCCTCTCGGCGGAGAGTACAAGATCGCCTATCAGTTGTTAGGCTTATTGTGAGTTTTTAAGGAAGAAATTATATTTTATCGAAAATCAGGAAATTCAAACATACAATGTTCTAAGACACGCTGGAAAAACTTGTACAAATATGCAGCCCGTGGGATTAGTACCCACGCTATACGATTCTAATGGCAAACGCCTAGATCACAAAGGCAGTAATAAGATTATAAGCGTTTAGACAAATCAGATAGGACATAATACGTCGCAGACACAGAATATCGCTCTTTAAATGTCTATAACCTCTCTCAACCCACAATGGCTTAAATCAAAGCAATAAATACGTTGTTTGGAAGTCAGTGTCTCGAGGTTAAAATACAAACAATATCATACAAATGAAGCTAACAAAAGCATGTTAAAAAGGTTCAAAAGTTACCAGTGTACTCCGGAAAGCAGATGGTGAGGGGGGACTTGCGGATCTTCTCCTCGAAGAGATCCTTCTTGTTGAGGAACAGGATGATACTGGTGTCCGTGAACCACTTGTTGTTGCAGATCGAGTCGAACAGTTTCAGACTCTCCTGCATGCGGTTCTGGAAACGATACAGATGGAACATTATTTATGAATTGTAGCCCTTTGCACATGAAACAGTATTCGATAGAGTTGAGTAACTATGTAGTTACTTTTTGTACAAAGAAGAAATGAGAATGCACCAAAATGATTAACATGTTAAAAAAATTTGCAAGTCTCGTAACGTATCTTGTGGCGTAACCATAAAGTAACGGATGGAAAAATTCCCAGCTCTAAAGCTGCACAGAACAGGCTTTTTTTTTGGTTGCTACTGGTATATTACAAAAATGATAGCTACGAGTATTTGAGCTTAAAATCCCAGTCACAGCTTGTGACTGTCTAAACTAGGATTTACAGTCAAACAGCATACGACTCGCGAAAGATTGGGGCGTGATCACCGTAGTAATTGATTAATAATTGGTAATTGAGTTAATTGGAAGTCTTCCAAAAATATGCGAACTGATGATAAAGTCAATAATGAAGGTCCCAGCCCAAAATGCAAATAATAATCAATGAAAGCTCTATAACTCTTCTCCATCAAACAGTACTTAATTTTAATACTCTTAGACCTTTCTAATACACGCACATTTTATTTGTCATGAAAATAAATGATTTAATTGATTGAATGTATTATCTGTAAAGAGAATTTCCACTTTCAAACTCAATTGAAGAAAATTCAAATTTACTGCACACCTGTATCCGTCAACATTTAATAAAAAAAAGATTAGCTTGCGGAAAGATACTGCAAAGTTATAAATCGCTTGAATGTCACCTGAACATAAAATGGAAATGGTTAGTATGCAATAAATATATGGAGCAGCTAGATATCCCATTGACACACGTGCCTTTGAAACGTGATAATATCAGCAAGCTCTTTTTTTTTTTTTTAAGTTTTTTGGGGTCAACAAACAATTTTACAACACAATAAATATACAATATAACATATTAAAGTAAGTATATAAGTCTTGACCGCGTCTTGGATTAACTGGTGGTGCTAGTGTTGTGTTATCATGAGCTCCTCCGTGCTCCCGAAGACACTTAAGACCGTTGATCACGGCTGAAATCGTTTAGCAAATTCAGATGTCTTCAGACAGCAGCAAAACTGATAGCAGTATTTGCCACTTGCATAATTCACTAATTGTCCAAAGCCTTACAAGTTTTACTTAATTCCAATGAGGGCATTGGCCTCCTATCCATATTTTCCTTGAATAGACTTTATTTATCTCTTTTTTGGTCTTCCTATAAGTAGTTCTTTTTCTTTTCATCCCTTAATTGCCTTTTACGTTACGTATTGTAAAAGGAAAGGGGTGACATCCTGGTTCTAAGATTATTTGTATGTAACATACATTTCGACGTTTAACACCACAAACGGAAAATGCTAACTACGTAAAATTTCAAATACACTACCATATCCGTGAAATACCAACTTTACGTAACACAAGCATTGCTTTACGGGAAATACCAACTACTTTAACATATGGTTGAACATTACCGTTGTCTCGTCTTCGTGTAGCACCTGGTCGTACTCTGACATGGCCACGCAGAATATGATCGCGGTCACGTCTTCAAAACAGTGAATCCATTTCTTCCTCTCCGACCGCTGTCCGCCTACGTCGAACAATCTGAAAATTGATATGACTTTATCAACATTTGTTTCTATATTGTTTTAATCGCAAACGGCGCCGATTTAGTAGTAAACTTTAGTATATCTGAAACAAGGTGGAATTCTGGTTGCATGTAATCTGATTCATAAGAAATAAATACCTAGTATTCAAACAATAACTATGTGGTTCAGAAAGGCGCGTCACAATAACAATATTATTGACCTGTTACTAAAGCACAATTTTATAACGCAAAATTATAAATAGCGTACTTAAAGCCTGGAAACTTTGTTTGAGATAAAATATTCACCAAAAAGGAGACAAACGATTAATCAGCCAAATGTGCAATATCTGAAATTTTTATCCTTTTGATCACATTGACATTTTAGTGGAAAATAGATCAAATTAAATTGCGTTACCGCATACAATTTTCAATTATGTTTTGGGCTGCCAATCGGGTGTTCGAAAAATAAACATAACACACTAGTTATGTCCATCTATATCATCACCATTCAATCAATGAAAGGGAAGGTGAACCTTGTTTTGTAATGTTTTCGGCTTTTACTTCCTTGATTTATTTTTATTCAGCAAGAACCTGACTATAAGGCGAAAAATAAGTTATTTTGCGCCTTATAGTCAGGACTATAAGGCGCAAAATAACTTATTTTTTCAATATCAATGCAAATATAAATATTCAGTTATTTTTTTCCATAATTTAAATATGAATAACAGTATTGTGAATTTTTTATTCCGGTTTATCACATAAATTTTTATTTCACATTCAAGATGGGCACACCTGCCAGATCTTCTCTTTACTTTATACTAGTATTAGCTCTTTACATACCTGCTTTTGTAGTCATTATAAAAATTTAACAAATTATATACTAAAACCAGAACCACTATCCATTTGTTAAAACAGCATGAAAATCGATACAATAATTTGTGAGATAATCGCATATGCAGTGGTTATTTTCTTTTGTATTTTTGTCTACGCAATTAAGTTAAGTACTTAACCGATTGTTCAGCGTGCCTCTTTTAATTTAGGATTAAGATAGTTATCACACTACTACTTACTTGAAATTTAGGTTTTTGAAGGAGAAGTGCACTTCGACTATACCAGTAGTTTTGACTCTTGTTCTTAAAATATCTTGTTCGGTGGGCTGGTAATCTCTCGCTCCTAACCGGTCCAGGTCGTCGAGGAAACTGAAATAATACAAAAACATATCATTTACAATTTCCCATACTCTTTATTTTACTCTATAATTGACATTTCGCTTTTACGTAAATTTTCTCTGTATCTAGTGTTATAGAAATCAATGACAAGACAAATGAAGACTTACCCCCATATTAAGAAACGTTTGTTAAGCCCATGTTAGCTAAAAACGTGTTGCGTCTCTTTCTTTCAGGTGAAGTGTCAGGTAAGAGAAAAAGAGACAAAACATATTTTAGTTAAAATGGGCTTAACAAACGTTTGCAATACGGGGGTTAATGTTTAGGTGTTTTTGCCTTGGTTTATTTTTATTCAGCAAGACCTGACTATGAGGCGCAAAAAATACAATATTTTACATTTTATTGGATAAGACCGTCTTTATAATATGTGTTTCCTTTCTGTGAATTATAGGACAAAAATCTTAATACACAAAATATTTGACATTTACACTAATACCACCTAAATTTGTAATCTATTAACTGTTTATATTTTGATTCAATGTATTTAAGCAATTGATTTTTGTTGCCCAACTCGCACGAGAATCGTTATTAAACATAATCAATGGTTAGTTCGATCCCTCTATTACCAAGAAATAATACAATCATTTCTATAATAAGCTGTTATGGATAATTTGAATTGTTTTGTATTGAACACAACTTCAAATTAGGAAAATGATTACATCAAGTTAGTGTTGAACACTCGATGTTTGACTGTATAATTTAAATCATGTCTCTCCACTCAGTACTTACTCCTTATATAAAGAGTGATCAGATAGACATTTAGAACAAATGAAGAAAACTTTTTGTTTACTTTTGTCCATACAAACCTTAAAGTGCATAATAAAAGTAAGTAAATGCTGCATTACTTATTATATCTGAAATGAAGGAACTATATGACTACAGTGGTCGCGGGACTCATAAGTTTTTCTCACATAATAAACATACTTTGTGAGCTAACTGGTTAGGACCTGACCAAAATAAATATTTGTTTGTTTGTAATAACTTTATTGTACTAAACAAAAGTAAATACAAAAGCATAGAAGTAAAACAAAAGTACAATGGCGGACTTACCCCAGAAAGGGATCTTTATCTATCTAATTTAAATGTTTTATCTCTGATTGTCTGTGCTTAGGAAATCTCGCCTAGCCATTGGCCTGGCTTATAAAGTTTTAATAATGTGAATAAGTAGCGGCACCTGGCACCTGGCGGTCGTCAAACAAACCACAGCGAAAATGTCTATTCTTAATAGAGCGCTCAGGGTCATAATCCATAAAATCGAGTAATGATAATGAGATAAGAGAGGTATTTTAGAGACATAACATATGAACATACAGAATATAGTTCTAGAAATATAAAATAAGATATATAAAATAAGATATATTTGCATGAACCAAAGCATGCACACCGCAGTTGAGCCTACGTGTTTCGCGTGGCATATTGTATTGTACCGAAGGTAGCCACTGAATATTAGCAGTCAGAGTTAGTAGATACTGTCGCAAATAAAGAAAACATAGAATTGACTTTATACAGAGTCGCCATACCATACCATACATTGGAGGACAATGGAAAAAGCACTATTAAGAATAACATTGTTCGATCTCGTACGAAACCACCAAATGTAATCATCAGTCAAATGTAGGTACTCACTATTAAGAGGCAGAAATGGAAATGGGTAGGACATATAGCAAGGATGGATCGAGCCCGTTGGACCAGAAAGGTCATGGAGTGGCGACCATGGGCAAAAACGCGAGGTAGAGGCCATTCTGCATTACGCTGAGTGGATGATATCAAGCGCCATGCAGGCCCCGTGGCTCAGGAGAGACAGAAATGGAAATTTACGGAGGCTTTCATCCTAAAAAGGATATCATAGAGACTACTATGGATGGATGGATAATTTGTGCCGAAAACGTGTTAACATTCTTGATAATAAATTATCTATTTATATCCGCCTTATTCATAATTCTAGTTGCACTGTGACAAGAGCTGTTTACCATTAATAAACACTAGCAGCCTTTGCAAATATGACCCATGAGCTAAGTAGGACCACTCCAAGTAAATTTGATAAAATCTTTATAGTTGTAGCACATACTTACTACAAAAACAATGGAATAAAATCGACCAAGCACGAGTAGGATTCGCGCACCAAATGAGTTAAGTGTACTAGGTATACTTTTGGATTATCTTTATTTTAAACCTACAGCACAGAATTGATAATGGGACCTCAGTCTACTTTATATTCAAGTCTACTTTATATTCAGTAATATCCTCTAGGTGTCAAGTGGTTTGAGCACAAAATGACGTTTAGCAAGCAAGCACAAACCACAATATTGACATTAGCTGTGATGAAAAATAACAAATTTTAATAGCTTGTCTAAGCACAAATCCAAAGTATCATCGATGCAATATCTATCAGGAAAACTAATAAAAATGTTAAATATATTTATTTCATCAAGTAATAAGAACGAGGTTGTAGTTAGTGTTATTTAGAAGTACTTATACAACAATCGAAATAAATGTTTCTTTTATACTTTCTGTTCAAAACGTGCTTTTCAGTTTTGTTGATGCCGTTTTTATAGGCCCCTCTCCGATTGTAACTGGTTGCGACTTCCATCAACAAAAGCATTGCTAAGGAGAGTTGACGTCAGCTTGGACTGGTCATACAAATAGAACCAAATAAAGTATCGAATACCAACACCAAATTGTAGCCTCTTATTGTCTTCTATAATTTTCCTGGTTGCATCCCAAGCCTAAAAGGTATATATAGCCAATATAGTCATTCGGCTAAACTGTAAAGCTATTGTATCTAGCTAGTCTTGGTATAGTCAGCCACTAGTTGCCAGCCAGTATGAGTCGAAAGAATGACCTGCAACCGACGACGCCGACAAATAGGTACTTATAATATAAGAATACGACGGCACGCGATTCAATATCACAATGGCTCTACCATTGTAGTATAATTTAGTCGCCTTTATAATAGTTTTTAGTTTCCATTATTACGAGGTCATGAGGTGAGGTGACGAATTCAAAAAACAGTTTCTTTAAATTCATCATATACATATTGCCGCCATCTATTTCTGATTTTTTCAGACGTGTTTTTATACACCTGATTTGAATATAAAAGGCCAATAATTTATTGTAGTATCGTTTTCTAACAAACATAAGTATAACGTATTGATGAATGGTTGATTAATTCAAGTTGTACTGACTTGATTACTATAATGACAACACAAGAATCAGAAATTCAAGAACTACTTAGTAACAGCGTCTAGACCAGAAATTGCAACATACAAAAAAAACAGTACTCTATTTTAATTGATAAAATAATTAATAATATTTTTCCTGTCCACAATATGTGTAGGAGACAACCTGGCTAATTCAGTTGTTATAAACGTGAGTTAAACAGAATATTCAGGGCAACTTGGCTTCATGAAAAATGATGCTTGGACAACATGACACGCAAACTTTTTACCAAACACGATTCTCACTGTCAAAAAAGAGCTAGTCATAAAAGGAATAATGGGGAAGTACAAGTAATACCAAAACCAAAACTAAATATTAATGGTGGGAATTATAGAAAGATTTGCTTGTTAAAGTCACCTACATTTTTAATATACATGTACCTTTGAATGTGATTAATGACTCTACCGGAAATAATAAACCGCAAAGGGAAATGACAAAAAGCAACTTGCTATTTCTTAAATAAAACTATTGAGCTAAATAATGTGTTTACTTTTCCTCGTATAAGCTGTTACAATGAAGGTCTAGAAGTATCAGGAAGTATTAATTAGTCAATTTCCTAATAATAAAATTATTAGGAAATTAATCAACAATAAAAGAAACATTAGGCTAGGCTTTCGAGTGTTTCAATTATAATTGGTCAAAGCCAAACGTAGCGTGATTGGTGTCAGTAATAGTTGCAATTCAAGGTCGGGTGTATGAATCGGGGTTGGCTTCGAGTTGGAGACGTGCCAGCAACTAGACAAGTTTCAAGTTAGCCGGAGTTGAACATAGGCCTTTTCAATGAAACCACTGACACCTTTAAATGTGCATCTGTTTCATATCTAGCTTTTGAATAACATAAAATGATTTTTCATTATTATATGTACATATTTTGTATGTAAACAAGTATTTCCAATCCATCTTGTTGCTATTGTACCTATTGCGGCTTTGCGATCGTGTTTTTGTTTTATAAACTCGTGTCAGACGAAAATTTTGAGCCACTTAAAATTCGCTTTTTCAAGAACAATATATTCTATCCTACAAATATCAAAAATTACAAACTTTCTTATGGAGATAATTGTATGAATTTTATTTTAGTTATTCTTCTTGCTTCACGAATAAACAGCTGAACGGAAATAGCAGAAATTTAGGACTATCAGATTAGAATATTTTTTAAACTAAGTTAGCTAAACCTCGGGCATAGAATAGATATTTTAAAGGGTGTATTTAATAAAAGCACAATGTATCAAATTATGATAAAACCAACATACTTTCACTTTCAGAGCGTATATCGGAAAATGTTCGAGCCAAAAGGCTGAAGCGGCAGTCTCAATGTCACCGGGGTATGGTGCGTTTTGGAAGGCAGCCAACTCAACCCTTACTACTTACTAAAGGGTCGTGGATAAACCATTCTGTAAGTAACATCTTCAGAAGCGTTGGCTATTGAAGCATGTTGTTTCAATAGTTAACGCTTTGTTTCGTCAAAAGCCTCCATTGCGTCATTTAAAACAATCGATCGAGCAACTTCGCGGCTAACAACGCGAAATTCAATTGAAATATCAACTGAAAGGACTCTGAGAATTACTTGCACGCGAACATAATTCTAGGAACGAGAAGAAAAACCAGCAGTTGGAGCATCTAATAGCTGTTTCGTGATATGGCTTTGTAATTAAAACATTAGTACGTACGTATGCATCAAATGTTCTGATTCTGACCGAGTGTTTATCTTACGCGCTTTTTCGCGCCGGTCCTAGGCGCTCTGACGTCAACGCTCTGTCAACATTAACTGGGTCAGTAGACAAGGATGAATTTCATTTAGAACAAGCAAAATCATTTGATTATGGTATTGGAGCCATCGCTCTAGGTTTCATAAAAACATAGTGATATTTTATGTCACATCTAAGTTAATTTTTATCTGTGCCTAATCGATGACTAGCCTCAAAAAGCTGAAAAACAAACATTATGGTGGCAAATCAATATATGATCAATCTACAATTGAGTGCAAATATCAACCGTTTGCCGTTTGTCACTCGCTTCAACAGTTGCAAAAAGCGATCAATGAGAACTGGTCTGTCTAGGCATCAAATCAATCAATGGGCTTGCAAATACCCTTGGTCTAGTTGCGGCCGGCGTATCTGGCGTATGTGTCCAATGCATAAAATCCATGTAGGGTTGTCGCGCCGCGGCCGCCGCCCGGCAACAGGTCCGGCCGATCAATACGCGCGGAGCCGCGCCGCCGCACGCCGCTTCAGCCCGAGCCCTTTCACTACGCCCGCGCTCGCGACCGAGCCTCAGCCGAGCTCGACCAATCCGACCATGCGACACGCACAAGTGACTTGTTAATACATCGTACAGATCCAAATTAGATGATTGTGATCGAAACAGTTCGATGATCCCTGGACATGAATTAGGTACTTTGGGTACCGCGACCACCGTTCGTTGTGATGTATTGTTGTCAGAGAACGATGGGCGTGAGTTAGCTTCTTACACAGGCTTCTTATCATTTTTAAGGAAATAAATCCAGACTAAGATTATCATACAACATTATCACCATCATTAATTGGAGGAAACTAAAATTATCCAGTTAAAATTATACTTCTAATGTGTCGAATGGGGCAGCAATAGTATCGCACTGGGTGTTACGAGAGCATCAGTTCATGGCCTCAGCTGCCGCCGGTGGTGCTGTAAAGTGCTTCCGGCATTAGCGCGGGCGTCATGCGATCGCCACATAAATCTGTCGCCACCCCCGACTGCCGCAGCTCGCCGCCCAACCTCTGTGGGCGGCCGCTGCAACACACGATACAATCTCAATTGCTAATATAGGCGCGCACGTAACTCTATGATATGTGATTACACTGTCTACTCGATACCGAGAACGAGTGAATCTACAACACACCCATGAACAAACTAATATGCACTTCGATTTATGAAGCTTAGGATTGATTGGCGCACATGGCGGCGCCTATAATGACTACTGATGTGTGATAAAAGCATCACATTGCACAAAAGAAATATTTGTAAGCGAAAACGACTCAGATTTAATGAATCTATACCAATCAATTATGACTATATTTTCTTTTGTTGAGTAGCTCAACCAACACAACATCCCTGATTAGAGTGAGCGTTATGTTCATGAGTAAAGAAAAATACGCTGACGTAACACTTCCATGGACTTTTCTGTATCAGTCTTCATATGTGGCACTGGAAGATAGCGTCAGAAATATTATCAATAAAGTACACGAAGTCATCTGAATTGTAGCCGGCGGTTTCCGTGACGCGTGACTGACAAGCACTATGAATAAAACATTCACAAGAATTAAGAAAGGCTATAACCCACCCGTAAAATGCCAAACGCACAGAATAAGTAATGGTAAAAGTAAGTAATGTGATCTTGTGGTAAACTTATAATACATTTACAAGATTTTTTTATTTCTTTTTATCCTTCAATAATTAAAAAAATGACTAAGAAACTTCTGCATTTCGCACTGCAAGTATTTGAATAATGTAAGCATAGAAAAACGATCAAAACATAAAAGGCAATAAGATGCCTTCAAATAGCTTGAAAAATCTTGCGTCTAAATAGTGGCCAACATTGGTGCCAAATTTATCATTCGATAATGCGTATTCGCATTTGATAAGAACGAAATAGTTATACATACAGTAACTTTACATTACGGTATAATATGGAAAATTACGTCCCGATATTTCACAAGCGAATGAATGTGCAAGAAGAATCTAGTAAGTAGCAATTTTCTGGCATTTGAACAGCGGAGCAAGTCGACAGTAATGATCGGGCTTCGACAGGAGATAGTGCAACGCTATGCAATAACTGATGTGCATAATGTACTCTCTTTAGCAATGAAAATTCAGTGGAATTCATAATTTGTTAATATTATTCCTTGAGAATAGACCACTTCCCTTCTTCTCATGGAGGTCAGCTTCATTGATTGAACAATACAATTTTTTTTCGAATAACTATATGACTTTAATTTGATACCTCTTTGATACTTTAAACTGATACCTTGAAAGAAAAACTTAATTTCAATGATCTGGGATCAAAAACAAGGATCTAAAAACGCCTCTTTGAGCAATTCATCGAATCGATTCATAATACGAATTCCTTAGCAATTCTGTAGCAATTCCTCTATTTTTTGTAAAATGGCCAACTAAACTTTGCAATTCCTCTTCAAAAAAATTGAAAGAAATAGGAATTGCTAAGGAATTCGTAATATGAATTCGATTCGATGAATTGCTCAAAGTGGCGTTTTTAGACCCACTGATGATGAATGATGATGATGAAAATGATCCAAATACAATGTAAGTAACATTTAGCATGAAATGTCGTATTGTAACATTAACCGCGGACACGGGCGATGATCTACGCACAACGAGTTCCTTGTTCTGGGCAGAACATGAACATCCGTCAGCCGCATTTCACATCAGGCACAACACAAATCAAACAAAACTAATATCCTCATCACTACACTCAACTCGTTCAACGAATGCATGCTTTCAATTATTGCAACATCAGTCAATTAACTAGTTCACAAGGCATAAAATGAGGGGATGAAACATATACCTACGTTGAAATACTTGCTGAGACTAGTCTTGTCTATTTCCAAAAAAAAACCAAAAACATTAAAACTTAGAAGAACTCGGGTTACACAAACACCTGTTAAAAACACCCGCAGCCGGGAATTGTTAAAAAATAATGCAAGTTTTATAAATAGAATTTTGTGAAAATTTCATTCTAAGGTGACTTGCAATATTGTTTTATTACCTATTTAATTTTTTTCAAACACCTTACGCAACCTTACAACTTACTATTTTTGCTAATAGGAGAGCACACACAACACAATCGTAAAATGGTCTAACAAGTTGTTAGCCAATGATGTCTAACAGATGTCATCATCAGGACAAACCTGCGTGAACTTTTATACTGAAAATAATTGTGAAGAATTTACAAATATTTAGGCCTAAGTGAGACTAGTAACACGTTTCTTAAGAATTGAACTATCTAGTCGTACTTTCATGAGCAGACCCAAAAAATTACCTTAATTAATTTCTTTCAAATTCCAGAGACAGTAGAAAACCTGACACACCAGTATATTGGATCAATTGACCTTGCATAATTTTTTTGACCGGAAATAATTTAGATAATCACAAAAAACGTCCTATATTTAAAAACTTTCTAGTAATTAATAATAATAGAAAAAATTTGATACTATTTGAAAACTGTATTAATATATGTGATTGCGGAAGATATTGACAAATGTACAAATGTTTTCATCGGCCGGATGAACCAATCTGTGCTGACGTACTACTCTGCCTACCACTGAGGGACCGCCGCGAGGGATTGATTGACATCATATGGACTAATGGAAACTAGGTGATGCAGCTTGTACTAAAAGTGAATTTAAAACATTAAAAATTCTTAAAGCAAATAATTACAGGCGCGGCGGTTAGTAAAATCACTATACAAATAATTTACTAACGCTCCCGCTTTTTTGTCGGTGGATAATATATAATATCTACTCGTATATGTGGTCTTAGTTTCGTATAGCGATGACTAATTTTTCCCTGATGCCCCGATTATTATGTTTTCCGCCGGACAAAACTGTTTGGAGTATTAAGCCGAAAATTTAAACCCATAATAGACATAAATCTTTTCAACTTCAGAAAAATATTGTGGAAAATCTATGCTATATTGAGCTGAATACTATGTTGCACTAATAGCCCATCTACTTACTCATAACTTTTTGTGGAGGGCATTTCCTTCTCTGCAATTTTTATGGACAAATTTCAAATGTATTCTCTGTGTTTATACCGTCGACCCCACGGAGGTCGACCCTCAGTCATGATATCACAGTTTGTTGACCAAGTCACAATTGAAATTAATTAGTACCTCAACCAACATAATCCAGGCTTACAAGTTGGCAACAATAATAAAGCAACAGGAAAACCACATAACTAGACTTAAAATTGTAATGAAAGGTAAATTGCTTGATGGTAGTTTCATAACAATAGAATTTTAAAAGGTAAAATAACGTCAAATACTCCGAAAAAATATCGGGGTGTAGATATCAGCTAGAACTAGAAGTGAACCGAATTACCTATAGTGATTTTAATTAGGTTTAGTAATATTAAGTACATAATATAAAGTAATTAAGAACGCATGTTAAATACGCGTGACACTATACTGATGTTCTTAGTCAAAGCTATCAGGTTGGCTGTAAACCTTAGTATATATAAACGTAATGTCACATCAAAAACAATTATCCATTTTGTTTGCAATATTTAGATGACCTAGCAAATAAAACAAAGCATATGTTTCTAGAGGTATGCAAAATATCAGTTTTACGTTTCTATATTATCAGTAGAACGTTAAGTGATGTCATAACAAAATTTAAGTTTGAGCGAGACTGGACCTACGCACGCGTTCAATCGGATACTCGGCAGTAATTTTTTAATTACAAAATATTGTACATATTAAAAATATAATATTTTGTAAAACATATTGATATCACATAAATAAATTCTTATATATCTTTGATAGATAAGAAAAAGATGCACCTACATTTATGTACTGATGATAAATACTTATCAAATGTAAGATATTCACAAATACTACTCAGTTTGTAAGAACTACTGACTGAGTATTATTATTGTATTGGTTGGATACCTACCTCAAAAGACCAAGCGGAATTTTTACATTATTAAGAAAAATAACCGTTATTAAATTAATGGTGTAATATCACGATTGTGTTCGCTAACTTCCTGTATGTCTTCAAAGCTAGCCAAGCGTAGGGACAAGTTTACACTGTCCTGTTACGACTGTACCTGAGGCGGGTCAGTTAGTGCTTGTTGCCGATTACGACACCGATATTGCTGAAAACATACCACGGACGCCCCCACTGCTTCCACGTTATGTCTCAGGGGCTGGCCCATCATTCTCGGTTCGAAATGACTGCTGCGCGCTGTTACGCTGTCATGCCAGGGCCCAAGCCCTTACCATTAATAGGGAACTCTTGGAGATTCGCTTTGGGCCTAAAACCTTGGCGTACTACGGCTTTAGATGTGACATTGTGGACATTAAAGTTGTTAGCTGGTGATAGTGGTGCAGCGAAAGTAGCAAAGTTGTTTGGCCATCCAGACTTAGTGTTTCCATTCTGTGCGGAAGAAACAGCGAGGATTTATAGGAGGGAAGATGCCATGCCGCACAGAGCTGTAGCGCCATGCCTGAAGCATTACAAACAAGAGCTGAGGAAGGACTTCTTTGGCGATGAGCCTGGTTTAATAGGAGTGTAAGTTAATTTTTTTTTCATTTAGTGCTAGACTAGACTACTATAGTGGTAATCAACAAATCATTCCATTAAAATCAGAACAGATGGGACATTTTCGCAGCCACTTTTTTACACAATCTAATGATATTTTACTTTCAAAGTTATTTGTTTAGTTGTATTTCATCCAGATTAGTGGGTTATATTTTAACCTAAACAAACAAAACCTAACACAAACGCAAAAATGTAGCGTACTCTTGGCTCTGCAACTGAGGATGCATCCAAGAAATAGCTAAGATGGGAGAGATCCTAAAACACAACCTATTTACGCTTTGTTGTATTGATCTATGTATAAATATCGGCCCCTTAAGATATTTTATATTGATTTATTTTTCTAACAGCCACGGCGAACCATGGTCAAGGTTCAGATCGAAGGTGTCCAAAGCATTAGCTGCACCAGAGGCTGCAAGGGCTACAGTTCCAGCTTTGGATGACGTCGCTAATGATTTTGTTAACAGGTATATTTATTTTTAACTAATATTTGTTTCGAAAATCAGAAAGAACTATTCTACCGAAAGCTCTAAAGAATAATTTCTGTTGAATTGTGTTAGAAACTAGCTTGATTGTTCTTTAGTTTTAAATATATTTCATCGTTGAATTTTGATGAATTTACTAGTTTGATATTTTCATTATAACTGACGAGGGCACGAACTATAGATGCCGTCATCAGTGAAACTGTCATCGGAATTCAATAGTTTTTAGGTTCCCATACATAAAACAAGCTTAATTAAAATTAACCGAAAAATTTACTTGCCATATCGGTGGCAGATTTTTAAATTTATTTCACAATACATAAACAGTAGTACAAAAAAGTTAAATATAAAATACACTGTAACCAGAGTAATTATTAGGGTATTCCTAGGGATCGACGACGATGTGAGTGGATATAAACCTTTCCTCAGAATAGAAACGTCTGTGTTTCTAAATTATATGTATACCAACCTATTCCATATATAGAGATTTATTGGAATTTTAAGTATTTCATTTTTTTTAAATAGTTTAATTGTTTTGTAAACTCAAATATTGAGAATATTACAAGTACCTACCTATACAACGAATTATTTCAATACATGACGTATTTTACCGCAAAATTATCTGTTACTTGCATCAGTCACGCAATAACCGATTGACCATCGCTCAACCTATATTTTAGTACTGTTACACACATACACATAATATAGTACATACGTAATACAACTAGAACATCAACAAACTCACATGTCACTAAACACGTGAAGAAAAAACTGGCTGTAACCACTTCGCGAGTAAATGAAACCTGTCAAGTTGTTTATGCATAATTTCCATATTAAAAAAATAACTAGTTCAACAGTTTCGCGGTATGTTCACAAGTCGGACAACGGCTGAAAACAATATTTACATTTACGCAACCGCCGTCATAGGCTGTCATACAAAGACATAACAGATAAAATCGAAGAGCTACTACTTGGATACTCATAATGGTCAGACAGAATCTCAGTTTAATGACCACATCCCGTTTGTAACAACGGCGTCTGCCTATTTGTTTGGAGATGTACTGACTCATTGCGGCGAACAACCGAATTCATTCAACAAAAATGTTACGTTTCGTTTGAGTGAACGCCACTTGGAATTGGAATAACAAGACAAAAAGTTAATTAAGATTAAAATATTTTTCACATTATTGTGCATTGTTAGAGTAAATGTACACGAGACGGGACATTTAGCGCTATAATTTAACGGGTTTCTTATTTTTTGTAGGATGGAAAACATTGTAGATAGCAATCGTGAGCTTCCTGAGGACTTCCTCACGGAGCTGTACAAATGGGCTTTGGAGTGTAAGTGTTTCTTCTTTGGAAGCTGCTCTTATATATTTCAAAATAATGCAGTGCAGTGATTTTGATGTAAAATTCTAAGATGAATAAGGACATTTTTATGCATGCAAATCAAAGTAAAGACATTTTAACAGGTTTTATGTGATAAAAACATTTATTTTTGTAATATTCCAGCGGTCGGAGCATGGGCTCTAGGAACCAGGCTCGGTTGTTTATGCGACGACGACGCTGAAGCTAAAGAAATCATTAGATGCATACACGGTTTCTTCCACAGTGTACCAACACTGGAATTATCCGCTCCTATGTGGCGTTTGTACTCAACGAAAGAGTATAAAATCTATATTGAGGCACTCGATGCCTTCAGATCACTCTGCTTGAAAAGATTGACTGATAAAGGCATATGTGCGTCAATCGCTAAGAATTCAGGAGAGAAAGTGGCTGCTATTTTGGCATTAGATTTGATGCTCGTAGGCGTTGATACGACAGCGGCAGCAGCTGCGAGCACAATGTACTTGTTGGCGAACAATAAGCGAGCGCAGGACAAGTTACAGCGCGAACTAGATAGCAATCTCCCTTTACACAGAACTCTCACAAGCAAAGACTTGGACAGACTGCCGTATCTTCGTGCTTGCATAAAGGAGTCTTTGAGGTAACTTTACCAACTTTGCTATTCAGATAAATGCATTCGCAGTGTTATTGAATGAGAAAATTTCAGAACTCTGCGCAGGTGATCTTAAAATGAAATTAACATTTTCATCAACTCCAGGAGAAAGTATTTAATATGAAGCCAACAGAGTAATAGATATTTTCCTTTGACAGGGGAGTTATTTTTAAGTGGGTGTGTACTAACTACACCCTCAAGACGCGCTGTTATCTCACTAGAGAGTATCTCACGCCGGCAGTTTGCATAATATTTACATTAGGTGGCTAATGTAGGCGCAATGGCAAACAGGGGCCGCTCCGATACCTTTGTGTCATAAAATTAAACAGACTC
Organism: Apomyelois bistriatella; assembly: GCA_947044815.1. Classification (NCBI taxonomy): domain Eukaryota; kingdom Metazoa; phylum Arthropoda; class Insecta; order Lepidoptera; family Pyralidae; genus Apomyelois; species Apomyelois bistriatella. The sequence continues at coordinate 7,533,758 of OX345705.1, forward strand.
GAGTGATAACACCTTGCATAGACTGACGTTAACAACTTAGATTTTGTTTATCTACCTAACCGTGGTAACTAATTCTCTCAAGAGAAACTCTTCAATACTCTATATTTAGTAGTTTCCGTTTGAGACCACAGAGCAAACAGAGAAATTTACCTGATGATAAGTTATTCGACTGGCTTCTATACAAGTTATTATAGTTAAATATAATAATAGTCTTGTGTTTCATTTGACTTCAACCGGTGTTTTATACATTTTGCGGTGTAACATGAATAACGATGGTCAGTATTGAATTTCTAAGTTTACACCTGTCTTAGCTTGTTATTGCAATACATTTTTATTGAAAAATAATCATTATAGGCAATTGAATTACGAATAGTACGTTATCACTACGGGTTAGTATAGTACTATCATCTACTCTGTGCGCATAGTCATGAATCATGACTTCTATTTTTATTTTAAAAAGCTTTTGTTGCTATATGTTCGACTGTGGTATTGAACGTGAACCATTGTGAACAAACTATTAATAATTATACTAACAGGTACCTAACGCGTCTTTTTAATTAATTTATTATTTAAATTTATTGTTATGACTAAAGTTACCAGTAACATTGCCAATTAAAAACATTGTGATAACTAGTTCAAAATTATAATTACGTAAAGATAAGAGTGGCTTGAAATGCCAATTTTGACGTTTTTGTCATAGCAACGCCCACTGGCTACAAAAATTAATTTAAAAACATTATCTTATTTTCCAATGATCTCAAAAGTAACTTAAAATAAGTGTTTTATTTTTTCAGAATCAAACCTGTGATCTTAGGCAACGGGCGCTGTATTCAATCCGACACCATTATCTCAGGCTATGAGGTTCCTAAAGGGGTACGTCGTACGTCAGATGATTCCCATTTATCAACACAACAGACTTCCAAAATTGAAAGAGGAAGTGGATAATACTTCAAATATTTTTTTAATGTTTGGAAGGAAGTGTCTTTCAGATAATTCCTATTGTATTAAAATTATCGAAATCGGTTTACTAGTTTGACTATTTAATCCAATTAAATCAAAAAACTTTTGGGCAAGGGATGCAATCCAAGGCAACGAAATTGAGTTGTTTTTTTTTTTGTAATTTCGTGTAGGTTGTTAACGGTAAACTATTGGAGGTCAGTTTTTATTGAAACAAAATCAGAGATACTCCAAATACCTAGTTTAAAATAAACAATCATAACTATATTTGCTTTCAGACTCACATTGTGTTCCCGCACTACATATTATCAAACGAGGAGCGATATTTTCCATCGCCTGAAGAGTACGTACCGGAACGCTGGTTACGTGACGAGAACACTGTTACAGAAGGCTGCCCTATGGAACGTGGTATGGGGGACTTGGAAACGGAACGTAGTATTAGTACGGATAACTGCGACCACGGGCGGGCGTTGGCTGTGTGGCGCAAACAGAAGGAAGTGGGGATCCACCCGTTTGCATCGCTTCCCTTCGGTTTCGGTCGGCGAATGTGTATCGGGAAAAGATTTGCAGAGGCCGAATTACAGCTTTTGTTGGCGAAGGTATGTTCTTACTTGCATCTAGTGATTTATTTTAAAGGAATGTCTATGTTTAAAAAAGATTCGAGTTTGTTTTTTTTACATAGGTTTTTATTTAAATAAATTAAAACTGTAGTGGTCACTAGGTGGCCCACTAGCTACTTACTTATGTCCCACTGCTGGGCAAAAGCCTCCCCACACCAATCTTCCATGTATCCCTAGCCAATGGCATTTTCTCGCCAGTTTTTATCAAAAGCCTGTAGTTCGTCTGACCATCTAGTTTTAGGCCTTCCTCGCTACTAAGGTTACAACCGCCAAATATAATGAGAAATTATGTATATATATAAAGAAATTCTGAAACTATTCTTAACTACTAACATATTATTTCAGACTTTCCACCAATACAACGTAACATGGCGCTATGGCGAGCTGACATACAGTGTAACCCCGACCTACGTCCCTAACGAACCCCTAAAATTTACCATCCAGCGAAGACTTAAGACAACAAGAGTAAAGATTGATAAATAGTGATACGTCACACTTTCGACACTGTATATAAATCATAGCCAAAGAAAATACAAAGACATTGATATGTACCTACTTAGGTACTCATTATAATAAGCTGATATTGATAGTAAGCATATTTTCTAATTGAAACTCAGATGTTATCTAAGACCCCGTCACGGTTATGCAAACAGCCTTTTATTTAAGTTGTAGTACATAGTTTTTGCATGTCACAAGCATAACCAGTGATAAATCAAACAGTTGCACATTATATAATGTATAATAAATAATTGGAAATTTCGCTTGTATTATTTAAATAATCTTCCTTTAAATTGGATTCCATAAGTATAACATAATTATTTTTTTTATAAATGCCCTTCTTGCTGATATCCAGTCGAGTCATCATATAGTGAAATAGAATATATTACGATTCAAATCGCCAGCTAAAGAAATCAGGCACTTGTAGGCCACACGATAGGCTATAGATAGACAGAGACCCGTCTGAAAAAATGAATCCTTTGTAATGTAAGCCATTCTATTTCTCTAACATGTTGTACCTACTCGCAATCTCTCTTTAGGAGGTATTTTTAGGTAGGCTACGTCAAATATGTGTTTCGTCTCACTAGTCTCTGGTCAATCAATGATGCGGTTAGATAAAATGACTTACTATTTGGCTGAATCATTGAGCTGGTACTCGTTGGAGCGGCCGAAGCACTCTTGAACGCCGGCGTCCGCCCAGAGCCTCTTCATCGCTGCTAGCAGCTCCTCGCTGAAGGGTTCTGTGTCCTCCATTCGCTGAATCACGTCGAACACCATCTTACCGTCGCTCTGAAACCAATTAAATTAATAAGTATACGTTTAAAACGGTGCAGGCAGAGGCATGTGATGTGATGAAGTCATGTTTGATGATAAAAGATGATTCAGTTCAGGAGACACGATAAGCCCTGAACACCACCTGATGACCTGATTGTAAATTTGTTTGTACACTTCGCTTCAAATATAAACAGTTATACAAAGTTCACTGATCGCACCCTAATCCCAATGGTATACTTATTCGATTAGCAATACTTCTAACGCACAAAACATAACCAGTAAAGTCGGAACTTTACGCAACCTCTATCTATAAATAGGGAGAAAGTAAATCTGGGATAGACACATAATCCAAAAGAGTATCCAAATGTGTAGTGCACCGATATTTCCATGGTTTACCAGCTTTACCACTCTATAAAAATAGACACTCTTTTCTTTTTTAATTTTATATCAGACTGAGGCCTAGATTTCCTGGTGCATCTTTCAGACTGGTGGTGGATTTTATCAACAATTGGCTGGTAATAAAAAAAAATATAGTTAGAATGGTCTGATATTTGTTCAAATAATATTTGTGTAAATGTCACAGAGATTTCTTACATCAAGTACCTTTGCGTGTTATCACAATATCCATAATATTTATCATAAAATGTAGGTAGGTACTTCACATTTGGATAACGCTTTGACAGAGCAGAGTGGACAAAACTTCGCGTAATGTATATTTTCTTTGACAGAAGTAAGTAAAAATGAAATTACGTACTTAACATAATAACTATGTATGCGTCACATACCATTTCACTTAAAAATTAAATTCCTTAGCAATAAATATAATTTACATAATCATAAATATAATAAACATCTTATTACTTTTGAATATTTCATTCAAGCCGAGTAACCACTAAAGTTGCGATGACTATGAATCATTTACTATTGATCTTCCTTACTAAGAACTGTGGAATGAAAAGTCGAGTCATCACACCACTAATGACATGTCATAATAAAAGTCAATACGCTTGTGTACACTCATATATAGCTTGAAAAGTCTGAAAATCTCCATATATAGGTAAATATATATATATATATATAAAAGTCTTTTCTATTATGAAATCTGATTTTGTGGTGATCACAGAATTAATTTGTATCATTGTACAATTGTACATCCTGTTCATCAGCAAATGAAAATACCTATGTCAAAATAAATAACTAATCAATTGGTATTTTAATGCTTGTTTTCTCTATCCCTCTTGTAATCCCTATCGTAAAAGCAAATTGCCAAACAAAATCCCAAGTTATATCGTGAAATGTACCATAGCAATGCGGCATGAAATGTAATAAAAAAATAAGGCAATGTATGTCCTGGCTTTGTGCTGGTAGCGAAGGTTTTGTGAAATATGCGCTAATCATGACGCGTACGGTGTGGTGCGGTGACGCATGCGCCGTGCGATGCGGTGCGGCACCGCTACTCGACACCGCCATTCACAACCCTTGCCCCATTCCGCTTTTCTTCTATTCTTATAGGTACTTTCTCACTTTTCATCTACAAAAAAGCTTAATTTTCAATTTTTTTTTAAATCTATAATGTATAGGCTCGGACGGGTTCCATATCAAATGTCCAAAGGGACAATTTAATATTGAACAAAAATAAAATAAATATATAGGGACAAATCACACAGATTGAGTTAGCCCCAAAGTAAGTTCGAGACTTGTGTTATGGGATACTAACTCAACGATACTATATTTTATAACAAATACATATATAGATAAACATCCAAGACCCAGGTCAATCAGAAAAAGATCATTTTTTCATCTTGACCCGAACACTCACAATCTATCCATATCCATACTAATATTATAAATGCGAAAGTCTGTCTGTCTGTCTGTCCCCTCTTCACGGCTAAACTGATGTACCGATTGTAATGAAATTTGGTAGGGATGTAGTTAACGACCTGAGGTCAAACATAGGCTACTTTTGGGCGCGATATAACCGAGTCCCACGCGGGCGGAGCCGCGGGCAACAGCTAGTAATATATAAAAGAAAGTCGTGTTAGTAACTACACTTATAACTTAAGATCTACTGAACCAATCTCTCACAGAATTCTCTTTACTGTCAGACAATCAGGTAAAACCTGCAATGACTTAAGGTGATACCTCGGTGAACACTAGCGCCACCATCATTTAAAAATCATTATTCACTGAAAGCACAAGTTAACAAAAATCCGTGTTATGTAATTAAGGTTCTAGATCTAAAGTTTATTTTAAACATATTTAATTATTTAATTATAGTTCCCTATAGTTACAAATTGCAATAGTACTTAAAACGGCCACTTTTAGGAGTTTTGCAATTTATGACTATAGGGAACTATAATTTAATGATTTAATATGGTTAAAATTAACTTTAGATCCAGAACCTTAATTATATAACACGGATTTTTGATAACTTGTCGTGTTTTCAGTGAATAATGAATTTTAAATGACGGTGGCGCTAGTGTTCACCGAGGTATCACCTTAACCAAACTGGATACAACTAAACAAAGTATGCATCCCGTGGACCCTGAGGTCGTGTGTTCATTCACGCACGACCTCAGGGTCTACAGCCAAACACCTTAACCACAAAGGCAGTTATAACAATAATAGTATAATTCTATAAATAAATAAAAAATATCTTATCTTCTATAGATCTTTGAGAAATTTTGCCAAACTATCTAATTCGGCTTGTTTTTAAACTAACCTGACCTATACTATATATACCAAAGTATCTACAATCAAGCTTGCATTTCGATGTCAGTAATTTGCTACTGTAGATTACATTGCACAAAAGGCTTTATCTATCTTCTCACTGATTTGTGTAGTTATACGGCTACGCCTGTATTTGAAGGGTTAAATCGGCGCCATTACAGTATCCTGACTCATCCAGATAATATGCAAAAACGAGTGGAGGGTCCAGCGTGCGGTAGATTAACAACACGCAACGCCAAGTACACGACTCATTTAAAATACTCTATTTATAATTAACTTAGCCTGTGTATGTATTATATTATAAATGCGAAAGTGAGTTTGTATATTTGTTTGTTTGTTTTTTACCTCTTCACGCCTTATCTATTGAACCAATCTATTGGCATACACATAGCTAGAAGTATTGAGAAGGATATAGGGTACCTTTCATCCCGGGAAAAAAGCACTGTTACCGAGGGAATATCACGTGGGCGAAACCGCGGGCGAAAGCTAGTTTCGAAATATAACACAGTTAATCTAGCTAAATTAACGAGTAATATATGTGACTCAGCTAAGTCACATATATATCACTAGCTGTTCCCCGCGGCTCCGCCCGCGTGGGACTCGGTTATATCGCGCCCAAAAGTAGCCTATGTTTGACCTCAGATCGTTAACTACATCCCTACCAAATTTCATCACAATCGGTCCATCAGTTTAGCCGTGAAGAGGTGACAGACAGACAGACAGACAGACAGACAGACAGACAGACAGACAGACAGACAGACTTTCGCATTTATAATATTAGTATGGATTGTTTTATAATAAGAATATGCAACTGATGTGACGATTTTAGGGAACTAAACCAGGTAAGTTTAGTTCCCTAAAATCGTCACTTATTTTTATCTTACCAGAGTGACCGTTATTTTAGAGTTTAGAGCCTTAAAAATAACGGTTTCCATCCCTAATTCACCGAAACTAATAAGTACGTGATAATAAGCAAATGAAGCGCACGTCGACCTACCTACACGTATAAAAGTAAGCTGTTTTTACCCATGCTTTCACTTCTACCATAGAAACGCAATTGGGCTCATTTCCATACGCAACAAGAAATCTCATTAATGCACGATGGTTATTAGATACATAATATAATGTCCTAAAGACACTTGTTATGTTTGATTATCGGTTTTAAGTTTTGTCAGAACTATCTGTTATTACCCAAGATAGCAACAAGCTAGGATGATATATCATATAATATGATAGCAGAAAAGTAATACTAATATACATTTTCTTATTCGCAAACTCAATCTCAATACAACTCAAACACAAATTTGCTGCACTCACGTATTCTGCTCCAAACAAACAGTATTCATATCGAATACAGGTAACAAAATAATGCAATAAGCGGTAGTGCACACTGCAGTAGGAACTCCATTCTCATGAATAAACTATATTCAATATTGATCCTCGCATAGCCTAGCGTTTCTTGGAACGGAACATATACATAACAGCAAACTGCAATTTTTAATATTTCATTCGATTGTCTTGGTGAAAGCAATGATCGATATTTCATCGCGTTACTGGGACACTGTGATTTCTGAATACTTATTAATATTTATCGAATTAAATCGGTTCGTTTGGCAACGGCAGCGCTCAGCCGTGACAATGCAAATTAGTGATGCACTTTTCAACCAAAGTGGGCCAAACGAATTGGAAAAGTGCTAATGAACATCCCTTTTGATGGAGTGGGAAGGGAAAAGACAGAAAATACATTATGCAGTTTATACCTTAACATAAAATAAGAATAACCTGTGATTAGACTCGAATAGTAATTATACACGACTGTAAAATTTTTCATTGGTTTTCCATATTTTTATTATACTCGGGAATCTTGCTACATACTCGTAAAAATTTCGGAAAGGAATAAGTTCGGGTAGTCTGTACATTTTTCTAGGTCAAATATTAAGTGAAATTACAGTGGAACAAACATTTTATCGATTAATTATTTTGGTTTTATTTGTAAAAAAAATTTATGTACCTATTGGAATGTTACACTAATAAATGATGTAAAATATAGATATTTTTATCGATCTTTTTAAAATTAATTAACAACTTAACGCTATATGAGAGTTAAATAGTAGTTAACTGAGACAAGTTTCTAAAAGTATTCCTACAGCACTTTTGCTATCAGCGGAAGCTCTTAAAGTACCCATCCCATCATAAGGCGGAGTGTATTATGGATGCAATCGAGATTTTTACGGATGACCGATTATTTATAGAATCCATGTAAGCCGCCTCGTAATCTGCAATGTTTATCTGTTACGAAACGTGCAAGTTCGTGCGTAATAAATTTATTATATCAGTCGAAATATCGGTAAAACATTGATTAATAAATTGAAGTTTTTTTTATTTGAGACGTTGAGTTGGGTGTGAAAAATCTTGGCATACCTTTGTAATATAATCGAGACATGTGTGTTATAGTTTAGTACCGAACCTATTAGGTATTCTGTGACCGAACACAGCTTGAACACTGGCAAGTGTTGCTACTAGTTTAGATCTATAAGGTAACACTGTTTTGATTGTCTTTGAAATGCAGAAACCAGTATTGCTTTCAACAACCAAACAAAGCCGTTTTTAAAACAACGTGTGTCAACATAGCTTGAGTAGCCCAAACCCCATACTCCATAATTTTGAGAATGCGAATGAAAATGATTCAAATTCAAATTGTTTATTCTCAATATAGGACATTCTTATCACTTATTGACGCCAATCATTACTTCTACAAACCGCAAGTGGAGAAGAAGCGGGGCCACAAACTCCACTGCAGCATTTTCTCCAGAACGTCAATTTACAAAATTTGAGTGGTCAAAACAGACAAATTAACATTTGCGTGAATATTTTGATGTAGTAATACTAGTAATAAATATAAATTATACCTCCCGGTCTTTATTGCCATAGGTGATGCCGAGGTTAGGCATGGCGCGCAAGATGGCGACGAGTGACTGAATTGTGTTGCTGTACACCACCGGCCGGTACTGTTTGAAGTCTTCATTCGTGAAGCCACTTTCGTGGATAATTCTGTTGACAAAAAAAAATTATTAGTAATTAAGTATATAAAAGATATTATTAGTTCAATTGCGTATTCATGTCGAGAACAAGAGAACTACTAATAGAGGTCTCACACTCTTTTATTTGTCAGACTGCCGATTTCACTAAAGGTATTCACAAAGAAGGATGACATCAGGTGAGTAGACGGCCGCCCAGCCGGTATTAAAACATGTGGTCTCAAAGAAAACTGAAGATTATGTAGTTCCATTGGTCATAAATTGTTAAACATATTATTTCAGAAGAAGTAGTTTCCTACCATATTTTGGTGTATGGTATTAGAACTTATTTCCGTGTAAAATATTACGAGTTACCTATATGGGGATTACGCATTTGAAGTTTGATCTATTTTTTTTTAAATATAATAATTAATAACTTTTTTGGATTTTTCTTTTCCTAACCCATATTATGAGTGTGATAAATGAATAATGCAAATATTGACGTAGGTAAGTATATGATAGAAATATAAAAAGCAGGGTGTACTTTTTTATTTCCCCTACCCTTTTTACAACTCTTTCTCTAATTATTGATAGAGGCAATACAAAACTGAAATTAGAATTAACTGAATTACTTATTCATAAAGTAAAACTCAGACACGTTATTAGAATAAATGATGACTGATGAGTAGTTGTCTGGTCGTCAAAGAGGGCGTGACTCGAAGCAAAATGTACGTTCCAATGGCTCCAATAGTTTAATTAGAACATGTAAGACCGAATTGGATTGATCGTAAGTAAAGACATCCATACTAATATTATAAATGCGAAAGTCTGTCTGTCTGTCTGTCTTTCTGTCTGTCTGTCTGTCTGTCTGTCACCTCTTCACGGCTAAACTGCTGGACCGATTGTGATGAAATTTGGTAGGGATGTAGTTAACAACCTGAGGTCAAACATAGGCTACTTTTGGGTGCGATATAACCGAGTCCCACGCGGGCGGAGCCGCGGGCAACAGCTAGTTAATAATGAATCCTGCATTGATTGAACGCTCCACTTAGGAGCGATTTTGTTAACTTTGCGATTTCACTACATAGTATAAATAAAACAAAGTCGCTTTCTCTGTCCCTATGTCCTTTTGTATGCTTAAATCTTTAAAACAACGCAATGGATTTTGATGCGGTTTTTTTTAAATAGATAGAGTGATTCAAGAGGTAGGTTTTTTATGCCCGTGCGAAGCCGGGGCGGGTAGCTAGTAATTTATATGGTATGCATAGTATACTATAGAATACAGTTAACGATTATAAATTTGGTACAAATTCTTTAATGACCAGTTCAGAGTTTTTGATTTTATGACTCGTCAAGGCATGATCGACCGAATTGAACGGTCAATTTCGTAGACTAGCTATGATTCATCTCATCTTCAATATTCTCATGGTCTCAATATGATTCACAGACGAATGTTATATTATTTCTCAATAAGGAAATGATTGTGTAACGCCATAGAATATATATATACATATACATAGATAATAATACTAATGTGAAGCTTATGTTATAGACTTTTAAGTATGGAGGAAAGGTATTAAGGTCAGGCTTAGCAGGCTATTACTGATATTCCTTAATATCAGTAATATAATAAATGTGGCTAACCCGAAAATTGTGTAATCGCTCGTGTGTGTGTTAAATTACGTATTTTTTTCGCATCTATTTATTCCAAAAATACTTAACCACAAAGTTGTATTTGATATACACCAGAAAATCTGGAAAATTTAAATTCAAAATAAACTGTGTCCTAACTTTTTAACAGAATTAATGAATAGTTCATTCATTTACATTTTGAATAACAACAACAATAATAGACACGTAATATCCGGTAGCCACTACAGAAGTACCAGAAGTGGCCTACGCTCCTTACTCCATACTAATCAATAGTGCCCGATTAAAATGCAAAATTTGTTTATTAACCTACACAATGGCAAGTGACGTCATGGCTAGACAGGTGATGCGCTGCGGTTCTTCCAACAAGTTACATGATCTCGGGACACGGTTATGTTAAGTTAATGTGTCTTAAAGCCGGAAAGTAACCAACCTCTAATCCGGCTTTCAGTATCGCTACTCAGATGAAGGCAGTCACTACTGGCTTCATTCATGGACTGCAGTCCTGGAGTTATCCGTGGCATAAAACCGTATTGTGATGTAACTCGATAATGAATAATAGGCACTAATGCTGCTATACCGCTATATGGTATACTAGCTGTTCCCCGCGGCTCCGCCCCGCGTGGGACTCGGTTATATCGCGCCCAAATGTAGCCTATGTTTGACCTCAGGTCATTAACTACATCCCTACCAAATTTCATCACAATCGGTTCAGCCGTTTAGCCGTGAAGAGGTGACAGACAGACAGACAGACAGACAGACAGATAGACAGACAGACAGACTTTCGCATTTATAATATTAGTATGGAAGTATGGATATTGATTGAGTCAATAATAAGTGCAATAAAATTTTAAAACAGAAAATGTACAAAACTGTCTGATAAGTACTCAGCTAACCGACCAATTATATTCGATAGTCGCGCCATAAAATCGAATTATTAAGAAGGTTCACTGAACCGGTTAGTGCAAGTCATCAATAGGATTACCCCTAGTCACGTCAGCAGATTTCGTCATTTTCTTCGATTACGAATCCGCCTCCGTATCCTAAAAAGTGTAAATCGCTTTCGTGTTAAAGTTTCACGAAACGCGTTATTAGGATGGACATTAGTTTTTATTGAGAACGTAAAAAAAAAAACGGAACCATTTTGTGACTACACTTGTAACTTCACAGACACGCAACGCGACGGCGACGACGACGAGCGGTACGGTGGTTTTTATCACTTTTGATAGCAGTCAATAAAGTTATCTAACACGATATTTAATGATAAGTTTGTCGAATGGTTTTGTCTTACTTTGGAGATGTTTAAAGCCACTGACTAGGCAATACATTCACATTATTTTACTTACGATAGCTATCATGAAATCCATTTAAGTATTTCAACAAATAAATTAATGAGAGTGAGAAGGGCTGATAGCACGGTGGAGGTGCGCGTGCCTTTTGAGCAATCCAGGGTGCATTCAGGCAGTTCTAAAAATAAGAGTAACAGCTGCGCTAGCCACTTGCATCCTCGACAAGAAAGAAAGAACAAACGTTCAATACAATACCACACTACAATAAGTTACGGTAACCACTTTCTGTCTGATGCCGTATGCCTATTTACCTACTTGTTAGTAACAAGAATCAGTATTATAGTTACTAACAAGTCAGTCTAAGAATACATTTAATTTCGACTACCGATCAGTGGTTGATTGAATAACTAATACGAAAGTTATGTATCGAAGTAACTTTTCAAAAAGTTTATGTCCGCAAGGGACCAAACATAAGAAAATACAATGTTAGTCGTACAGACTTGGATGAACCGGTGATGTGTGACCACACCCAAAAGAGACTTCGATATCTGACGTCACCAAAACCAGACACATTACACCGGTACGTTGGCAATCGCATCCGGGATGCTGTGACATCACAAACTCTTCCAAAAGCAGCAGCCATCAGGCCATCACTCATCGACATGGGTTAATCCGTGACGAGTCACGACGTGAAAGGTGAAACACAGCATGAATTGTCATTTGTTGATACTAACACAAACATCAGCTGATTAGATTACGCCAAAAAACACTTTACTAGATAAAACTTCAGCCAAATTTTGTTAGCTAAATTATTTGAATCGGCAATAAAGAAGGATCCACTTGCTCTACATATATCTGCCAGAAATATATCAGATGATAGAGTAGCTTAAAAATGCCCTCAAGCATTAGCAGCCAGCTCTTTACATGCCTTCTGAAGTACGGAGGAGCTCATAAGAAAATGTTTGACAAACCTAGTTAAGGCAAATTTTACTCTTGCTCCTCTTGTACTTATTTCATAAAATTTATAAAATACAACGACAAGAGCACATTTGAAGATCTAATGCAAATTAATTACCTAAATACAGGTTATTAATACAGGCTATTTAGGGAAGTTGACCAGGACACAACAATAAGAAGATAAGACTTTACTGACCTCTTTTGCTAGTTAACTTCGTCCAACAAAATAATATGTAATATGATCATCATAGTCACAGTTTCACTATCTGAAGTCGATGGTACCTACTGCTGTCGCCAAACTCTCGCCATTCAGATGTCACTGTTTGTCTACGTCTTAGGCGAGTGACGACAAATTGTGACGTAGCAAGGAACTATGAAGAGCAGTCACGAGAAAACATTTAATTGGTAAAATGGCTTTGGAGTTTTTTACTATTCAGAGGCTGAGGTGACCGAGGTCGGGCAGGCATCGTCCATAAAATATTTACAGAGTTTTACGGCATAAATAGAAAAAAACGGATAAATCATATAGATAGGCATAAAATAATAACATAGCATGAGGTTTGGTGAAAATAGAACTATGGCTATGAATTATGGTAAAATTAGAATTTTTTTTCAATCCAATTTTAACATGCCACTTTTCGGGTACTTATTAAATTGAAATCACTATGTTGACTGGGTCGTATCAGAACTATGCCGTTAGAACGATGCTACGAACTAAGAGGGACGAAGAGATCTTGTTGATGTTTGAGCGCAGGATACTTCGATGCATTTTTGGAGCTGTCTGTGAAGACAACGGTGGAGAGACTGTACAACCATGGAACTCGACGTAATGAAGAACATTAAAATGGGACGCCTGCGATAGGCAGGTCACGTGGTTAGGATGGATGAAGCCAGAGTCCCCAAGCGTTTACTGGAGAGTAAACCAGAGGATCGCAGAGGTCGGGGCAAAGGCAGGCTGAGATGGTTGGATGGAGTAGAGAAAGACTTTGGAAACATCGGTATCAGCAGCTGGCGACGAAAAACCCAAAATCGGAAGATCTGGAGAAATTTACTTGACCAGGCCCAGGATCACTCGGGGCTGTAGCGCCTTGATAGTGATGATGTTAGAACGATGCACACAAAGTAAATGAATTACATAAACCCCATTTATAAAGCACAGTTATATGTGCAATCAAACTATATTGCCTCTGTCAGATATTTATTTCTCTTGTCTATCTGATACGATAATGCTTGTCAACAAAGTACTCTTCATTTGGTTGAGAATATGCATTTTACTTTTATAAAATTATGCAATCAGATAAGTATATACGAGCATTAACACTTTCGCGGACAGTAAACGAGATAACAATAACAGTTAATTGTTATCTACGTCGTGAGGCGTTACTGTCACCAAACAAAAGTGTTAAGATGAACTTTAAATCCTTGTAATTTATTTTTTCTTTCTTAAATTTATTCTTATATAAAAAAATAAATTAAATATCTTCAAGCAATTCGTTACTATCCCAGGTAAAATAAACTTGTGGACTTGCATATGTGATCTGTATCTTAAAGAAAGACTATCGATAACAATTAATAATGTAATATTAGATAAGAATATAGTTTAAAATGTAAACATAGTGCTAGTCGAAATAAGATAACACTATCTGAAGCAATCGACATGGTATAAGCTGATACCGCGTATCACAGGTTTGAATCTGATATCAAAACTACATATGGTATCGCTGGAATTTAAAAGGTTTATTTTTGAGACCATTTTTTGGAAGTGACAATTTTCAATCATTCAGCCGAAAATTTACCTAAAACTTTGTACCTATTATAAACAGGTAAATTGTAAAACGTTCTCGCCAAAGAATGATGGCGGAATTTGTACGAATAAAAAATTTAAATATGGAGAACTTAAAATAAATCGCATTAGTAAGAATACTTCACTAGTAACATGTTTACCACCACAAAAAAAATATAAACCCCGGGGCTATTTAAATATTCCATTTTATAAAAGTCGACCTTTAGTTTCGTTTTCATTCGCCAGTTTTAACGCAACTGAAACATTATGTCACCCTGACAGTTGTTAGCATTGTCAAAGCGATATTGACAGTTCATTATGGTAGGTTAGATTCATCGATTTAGTACCTGGGGGGCTATACCATCTCTTAAAACCATGCAAGATCCAGTGAGTGAATGAGATATCGCCTTACATGATGTATTGCGCTGTCCCTCTTTCTCACTGAATCTTGCATGGTTTTAAGAGATGATAGTAAGCCACCTGGGGGGGTTACCATCAACTTTTTAAGTAGTAGGCTCAATATCAAATGGTTTACTACCATCTCTTAAATCAATAAAAAGAACGAGTGAGTAGGCGAGACAGAGTAACACAGTAAGACGTCATCTCCTTTCATCATGTATTACGCTTTAAGAGATGGTGCCTACCACCATCTCTAATAACCATGCAAGAACGACTGACACCCATATTCTCAAACGTTTCCTCAAACTCCACTCATCCTCACTCGACCTCAATGGTATTCATAGTTGACACTAGCTTCCTTACCTTAAGGAAATTACTCAATGGAGGTGAGGAACGAACTGTCATAATATAAGGTTGGTCAAGAGGTACCTTAAGGAAGCCTCGAAGCGTATATGGAAACCCTTCCAGTATTCAGAACTCCCGTATTTCTGAGATGCGGGCTGGTTTACTAGAATGAATTCACAAAAAGTCTCCTTAAACCATTCCACTATTCAGAGTTGCAACCGATCTGGGCTCTGGTATTATTTCTGTTGTAGTATTCAAGACTTCGAATCAAAAGTACTTCCACTACTCAGATCCCTAGAAAGCAAAAGTAGGTACTTGGGTTAGGTGCGATCTGACGAGCGGGAGGAATTTCTGCCCTACGCTCCCCGATCTCAGATCTCAAGAGTGCCGAGAGAGACAGTGAGCAGACGTAAAGAAAAAAGCGTGGGCAGAAAGTCTAAAAACCGCATCTCTGCAGGGAAACCTCCTAAAAAGATTCGTTGATTAAAACATAAACAAAAATATGCCTAATGCTCGATAGTCTTTGTTTTTAAAAAGTTATTGAATATAAACTTATAATTTTATGCAACTCAAATTATAAATATTTTTTACTATAGTACCTATATGATATTTATCATTGTTCCTTATGGCTCGCTACTAGCTACTTATGACTTAGAACCATTAAGTGATCGTTAACACGCAACTATTAAGTTAAAATTTGGTTAAAATTAAACGAGCCATTAATCTGTGTATTTATATATACTTAGGTAAACGGGTACCTATACTAAAGTCCTTGCCGAGCTTAGGTAGAAATTCACATCATTAACGTAACCATTGTATGAGCCTCCCGCATTACAGAATTAAAAACAAGTTAGGCTAACCTGAGTAACTAGTGGTAGGAATTTCTATCCATAACGCTAATATTGCGTCGATAAAGCCTCCCGCATTACAGAACTAAAAGCAGGGTAGCATTTTATCTCTAAAATTTCCCCGTTCAATCTAGTAAAGGCTCCCGCATCTCAGAAGTATTGGGGTTCTGTATACTGGAAGGGTTTCCATATACGCAGCCTCGAACGTTTCGTTTAACGAAAAGTAGGTGCATTTATTGAGGACCAGATTTAAAAGAACTAGTACCCACTGTAATAAGTTCTTTGTGTATTAAGTATTTTATTGTTTTAGAATTAATCTATGCCAGTAAGCTAAAATTGAAAAAGAAACTTTGGCAAAATCTCTCTTTACGTCAAAAAGTAAGGCGGTTTACCAACATACAGAAATGAAACGGGACGTCATTCCTTGACTCATCCTCACTGGAGTTTGCTCAAGGAAATAATTAAGAATACCGTTTTCAAGGAAAGTTGGAGGACTTCCTTGAGGCGTCCTCGAATGAGGTTGAGTGGAGGAGACCTATGAGGCAACGTTTAAGAATATGGGTGTAAGTAAGGGAGATGTCGCCTTACATCATGTATTGCGCTGTCTCGCTTACTCACTGGATCTTGCATGGTTTTTTCAATCGTTCACGTAAGAGAGATGTCGCCTTACATCATGTATTACGCTGTCCAGATCCAATGAGTAAGTGAGACAGCGCAATACATGATGTAAGGCGACATCTCGCTTACTCACTGGATCTTGCATAGTTTTAAGAGATGGTGGTAGGCACCCTGGAATGTGTTCCTGAGCCACACAATTTATGTAACAAATGCCCTTTTTTTTGTATATGTTTCGTACAAATTCTACTACTTAAAATGAATATTTTTCTTAATACAAAAAATAAATAATTTCACTGTAAGTTCGGTGTAAGATTTTGTTTGGCGTCGAATTGGCCAAACAAAGAAAAAATTGCCACGTTGACAGACAAAAATATAAAAAATATCGTTGGCCCTTTTCTTACTCATGGACTTCCCTATTTCGCCATCTCACTTTTTTACCAAGTAAAAATCAATTGCTTAATCACAGGTACAACTACTTAATCTATGAACCTAACCTACCATAATGAACTGTCAATACCGTTTTGACAATGCTAACAACTGTCAGAATGACATAATGTTTCAGTTTCGACAATAATGGCGAATGAAAATGAAGCTAAAGGTCGACTTAAAAAAATTAAATATTTAAAAAACCCCGGGGTTTACATTTTTTTTTGTGGTGGTAAACATGTTACTAGTTATGTATTCTTACTAATTCGATTTATTTTATGTTATCTGTATTTCAATTTTTTATTCGTACAAACGATGTATGGAGTTTCGCCATGACTCTTTAATATATAAGCGGAAGAAGTCGCCAGTATAATGTTAGTCACAATATTGTGACTTAAAGAATCCCAAATCCTGCTGACTTGACGTTGTATTGGTGGTTATGCGTGCAAATGGTCTCAAGTATTCCGAACACCGTGCGAAGTTGAAAAGAAAAAAAGGAAAAGCAGACCCCGGGCTTTAAAGCGACAAGCTAAGGATGCAATCAAGAAAGAGCTAAGATAATGTGTTAGATATAGCTGTGACAATAAAAGTTTAGGTTTACGCATGACGAAATTGCATAGCAAAGTCGTCAGGTCAGCGTTTTTCATAAATATTCGCTTATATCCAAATGTTTATTTAAAAAGTCACAATAATAATATACATTTGCCAGTAAAAGTTCGGCCAAGTTTTCTTTTTTGCTATCGCGTAATTCATTGCCAGCATAATCTTTAGCAATTAATCATATTGTTACATTCCGAAATTTAAATTTATAACACTGCTACTCGTATTTCTGTTCATACAAACTTAAGCATTTTTAAGGCATTAATATTGTCGAATAATGTGATTAGTTACATACACACATGATATATAGGTATATTATATCATAATGGTTCGGTGAACTGTAGACCTCGCGAGCACATGTGTGCAAACTTGCTTCCAAAATTTCACGAGAATCTGATTAGAAATGCGACCCCTAGAGAAGAACACGTGAGCATACTAAAAAAAATGCTAAAGCATTTTTGGCCAAGTAGAAACGTAGACTTCGCTCGCTTGGTCAAAAACGGGTAATAATCACTTGCCCGTGATGGGTCGTGCCTACGGAACTTTAATTATGATTCAAATTTTTAATTCCAGAAATTAGCGCGTTCAAACAAACACAGTAGTTTATAGCTTTATCAAATAGAGTAAAAACAACTCACTTCATTTGTTTTACTATAGTACTCTTGCCCGATTCACCGGCACCTGAAACAAAAAAATATTTTAAATACACATACCTATATATAAAAGATTTTCTGTTTGCTGTGCTCACTCAAGGCTTGCCTCATTCAGTTAAAATTTCTACATTTTCATCTTAGTCACAGGTCCTCTGAAGAACATAGGGCTCCCCTACAGTTTGTCGGCCTGTATTTAGTACTAGCTGTTGTTCGCGGTTTCACTCGGCCTTGGTGTTCATGTAAAATAGCTTATAACCTTCTCCAAGAATCAGACTATCATATGAAGAAAAAAATTTTCAAATCCGACCAGTGGATCTAAAGTTATAAGCGTTCAAACAAACAAACTCTTCAGCTTTATAATATTAGTATAGATTTAGCGTCTTTCCCACGCTACGCTTTTCGGCACGTGGTCGCCACGCCATATCTATATACATTTTGGAGATCCTTTACATTTTAAAAAAAAACATTGCATTATAAAGGAGTGGGTACTTTGCTATACATTTCTCAATGTCTATTGATAATGGACGCAAAGTATAACATATATCTACAAAACTACATGTATCTGAATGCATCTAAACCGTAAACTGGAGACCATTAAATAAGTAGTAATGTGATACAACGCAATAGACTTGGCCCGACCGCGCCTATAAAAACGCAATGATATAAAGCAGTTAATTGTCGAACAGCAAATGTAAACGGCTCAGTACATAATATTAGCTATGCATCTAGTTGGCCGAATAAAAATAACTAGCGGAAATATTATGAGGTTGATTACGAAATTTCGAACGATCGGCGAAGCACTTTTATGGTTTTTAACTTACATTTCAAGTCCACTTTTGTATTCAAATGAAACTTGAATAGGTAACTATAATTATAAATAGTGTATCAATAGGTATACCTAAATAGTAATTGGAGCAGATGAATTAAAACAGATGATGATGATGTATACATACATAACCAAATTCATCTTTTGCTGATTTTTACTAACAACTTATCTCTGTGTGTGTGGAAATGTGTCACTGCTTGTGACACGTTTCTCTACTTGTCTAAATTGTTATCTGTTTCAATTCGTAACATGGGTCAAACAAAATCACGCGTTCAGTGAAAAAATTAAAATTATTTTAATAGTTAAAAGTAAAGCAATTAGCAAGTACATACAATATATAATACAACTCTTTGTTGCACAAAAAGATTTACAAATATACAAGGACGGGACAAAAAACAAAAACGTACAAGAGGCAGCCCATAGATAGGGCGGGGCGGCCTTATGATGGCGGTAGGTTACGGCTTATAATAATGTTGTTTTGCATTTTTTTTTTGAGGGTACGTCTCAATTAATAGACAGTATATTTCAGAACAACGTAGGTGTTATTTAACGAACCCTGTCAAATATAGTTCCTACGGGTCACCACTCACCAGACTTGGTTTTAATTGGCAGACCAGCGCGAACGGCCGATCTCTGACCCCCGATACACATATCACCTACGCGCACTTGATTTAATTGTACAATTATTGCAATGTTCCCATTCAAAAAGCATTGCGGTGATTGCAAAATAAAAACTAAAAATATATTGTGGATTTTTAATTATCTTAGAAAACAGTTGAGCACAGGATAAACCGACGAGCTGGTGGGAATAAATAACCTAGGCTGTCAGGCTGTTCGCGGTTTCACTCGCTCGTATGTGCATATATTATAGCTTATATTACTAAGAGATAATGTAACACTATAATGGTGAAACACTAATTGAAATCGATCCTGTAGTTTTAGATTTTATTCATTACAAAAAAAATCTTTCCTCATTATAATATTAGTGTGAAATGCGATAGTGTTGTGTGATGATGTGATTGATATTTGGTACAGAAGAAGCTAAGGTATTTCCGTGCGATATTTTGAAGTTCTTGAGAGACAAGTGTTGAGGCCTCTATGATTTCTCATATCAGTTAATTGCAATCCTTACTTTATGGTCATGTCCACATGGTTAAGAGGTCGTACAGAGAACGGCTCGGCACATACGCTTCTTTATATGGGCAACAATCAATAAATCAGGCAGCACAGCAAATAAAGGTGGCATGCACCACTTTTATATGAAAAATAATCTATGTGGCATCATTTCAAGTATTTTTTTTTATAAAACAGACATATCTTTTTTAACTGGACAGTTTTTTGAACACAAAATACACGATCGGCTTGGAACAGCTTTAGCCATATCGTAAGGGCGAAACCTGACAGAAAATATTTCTGGTTTCTTGTAGGTACTTATGACACGCACAGGCTGCTGTCGTTGCCTAAGATCACGATATTATAACGTGAGTGGTCAATTAACTCCCATCAAGTACCTATGACATGTGACACTTTAATCCATGGCCTCGGACTTATGTGATCATGGCCGCAATATATGACAAGTTCATTTTATAGAAATTATTAATCTAGATAAGAAGTTATCACTAATAGGAACACAAGTCACCTATAGTAACTAGTTTATTACAGTCACATGGGATTAGTCACATAGGGCGCAGAGCCACTGGAAGACAGATAGATCAGGAAAAATCT
This sequence comes from Apomyelois bistriatella, assembly GCA_947044815.1. Taxonomy (NCBI): domain Eukaryota; kingdom Metazoa; phylum Arthropoda; class Insecta; order Lepidoptera; family Pyralidae; genus Apomyelois; species Apomyelois bistriatella. Next base: position 7,554,473 of record OX345705.1, read on the forward strand.
GGAATGGTAACCATGAGAGAGAGAGAGAGAATAATCTACCTTCTAGATGATCAGATGATCTTTCTTAACGCGACAGGAAAGACAAAAGAGAGAGAGAGAAAGACTGCCACCAGGGTATGCTGCGTCAAGTGACCTTGTAACCGTTACGATAATGTTGAAGACGAGATTCTAATCACGAGATCGCGGTAGCCCTCTTGTAGAAAGGTGTAGCAAGGATAAGCCATGAAAGCTTTGCCATTGGACATTCTAATTATCAATTACTTTTTTAATTCTAATCCTAACTAATATTATAAATGCGAAAGTGAATTTGTTTGTTTGTTACGCTTTCACGCCCTATCTACTGCACCTATCTTCCTGAAATTTCGCATATCACATAGATAGAAGTATTGATAAGGACATAGGATACCTTTCATCCCGGGAAAAGCACTGTTACCGTTGGAAATTCACGCGGGCGAAAGCCAGTTTAAATATAAATCTTATAATTCGATATATTCAGGAATAAACCAATTTCAATACAAACCATAGTATCAGGAAAATACTTAAGTGAGTCATTATACAAGTTGCTATGATGACTAATTAACTGTGAATGGTGTCTATAGTCTGTACAATGAACTACTTAGTTAATGATAAAACTTGTTTAGAAGTAAGTAGTAACAAACTTTTTTACATGTTCAGATTTCAAAGACGTTTGATTTCTTTAGATAGAAATTTTAATTGTTTTTCTAGTAAATAAAAAATTTATTTATTTCGTCAGATTTTAATTTAAGGTTCAAGGGGAAGCATGAGGCTTGAGAAGCAACTCTTTGGAACAAAATTCTATTAGGTATGATCATATTCATGTTTAATCATATTGGTTGCAACTCAACGGTCCCAAGATGTGTGTAGTTACTAAAATTTATATAACACTTCACTTATTTAGCAGTGATTGGGCTTTTACCCTTTATGTGTTATAAATGCATGACATGTGACTATGCTTTGAAAGGCACATGAAGATTTTGGTCACTGCTTTTATGGCTAGATGGCAGTTGTTAGGATTTGTCAGATGCCTTTGGATAGCCTGAAAACTCAAGACAGAATAGGTAATAATAACCAACACTATCCACACCGTCATCATGATCCTAATTGGTCTGGTTTCCCCAAAAAAAGAGTTATGAAGGTCAGACAGTAGTTGCTTTGTCAACCAGTGCCACTACATCTGAGACTAATTAAAAAATAACCTGGGCTGCATGATGATCTTACCAGGAGACATGCTTACATGAAAAAGATTAATGTAGTTTTCAGAATTTAATTGCAAACCAATGTGTAACCAAGCAATTAAAACCTGATAAGAAGAAAATACCCTTTAAATTAAAAGTATCTACTTCTATTCCCTGTGGCTGGTCTGTTTCATTTAAAAAGTACCATCTTAAATATTTTTAAAACATCTATGTATACCTAATATAAAATGAAGTTTTGTGTCTGTCTGTGCGTGTAAAACTTAAAAACTAACAAACAGATTTCATTGCAGTTTTCACTAATCAATAGAGGTTCCCAGGAAATGTTTAAGGTGTATAATACATTATGAGGTATAATATAAATTAAGTGAAATATGATTAGTTGAAGAAGATTCACGTGCGTATTGTGTCCCTATTTTAGCGCTGGGCATTGTCATTGATTGCTTTTTTTTATATTGTCTGACCCTGGCTAGAGGCAACAAGTCTTGGGTGCTTACCATGACCTCTTCGGGTCCGCTAGTAAAATATAATTTACAGAATATAATAAGTAAGTAACTTAATAACTAAAGATTGATAGCCAGTCATAATCATTTAAACATTTTACCCGTTGCATTCAAATTCAAAGCAATTTTATGGATTCAAAGCTTAGGGTTTATTATTTTTTTGAGGTATGTATTTCAGACATAAGGTTGTTATTATTGGTCACCGCCTGACTTGAAAAAATATGAAGGATATTTGAATTAATATGTAAGTATATTAAATACCCATCTCCAAAAAGATCAAAATGAGGAAGGTATGTGTAGTAAAATCATAATGTAAGCAAATGAACAAGAAATTGGCAAGTAGAAACAGCTGGTTTATGGTCACCAGATGTGAACCACTACAAATAGCTGTGAATGAACGAGCCAAGTCAAGATCAAGGTAGTGCATACTTTGATTATGAAACACCTGGTGTACGTTTTGCAATACAATTAGCTAATTTTATCATTCGATTGATAAACTAAACATTTTCAAAATTGCCTTTTGATTGGTAGTATAACAATTAGATGTTTGAATTTTTAGATTTTCTACTTAGTTTCTTTAAAGCAAATGTATCAACTCACATAAGGGGTCAAATTACAAACTAAATATAAAATAGCTTTAAGCTACTAAATTTTGAGAGCTGCTCAGGTATGATGCTGTCGCGCTGAACTTCAGCAATATGACAGTGACATCATGATACTTGAGCAGCTCTCAAAATTGAGTAGCAAAAGTTTGTTTGTTTAACCCATTGGCTTGCAGAATCCACAATAGAAAAACTAATTGTCATGTGACAATTTTTTGTACAAACTGATTAAAATCATTAGTAATGGGAATTTGTAAACACTTCTAAACCCCCAAAAGGGTTATAAAATAATTTTAATTATGATTATTCAGACTGAATAGAAATAATGAAGGTACAGAATATGAAGGGGTGGGCAACTGTGGAGTGCACAAATATTTAAGCCTCCCTTTAATCTTACTAATATAAGGGCATAATCTTATACCCAACAGTGGGTAATATAGAGATGATAAGTAATGTGTAATCAGTGACCCCTGTATTCAAAAACATTCCTTCTTAAAAGTGTAGTTAGTAGGTACTTTAAGTATTCTGTCGTGTAGGTAACAAGGGTATTTTGTGTTTGGCCAATTGATCTTGACCAAAAACATTCCTTTATCAAGTCTGACGGATTTGTCGATCAAAATTATATAAGTAAATTGTTATTGTCTGTCTGTTTGTTTTAGCCAATCTGGAATAGCTGGACTGATTATGACAGGACTTTCAATGGCAGATAGCTAATGTAATAAGGAGTAACTCTGTGAACTGAACAATAACTTTTTTAATTTCATGCACATGAAGTCGCAGGCATATTTAACTGCTTGTGAACTCTGTCGGAAACAGCAACCTGAGAGTATTCCAAGGAAAAATTATTGAACATTCGAGATTTTTGTTAACGCAAACACACTTCTAATTAAAGGCATTTTATCCTAATTAGCAAGGTTGTGTAGATATATTTTTTTTTCATCAAAATTAGCAAAATACGTACGTATCTACAAAATGTCTAGAAGTAGGTACCAGGGAAAAAGAATAGATGCTAAAAACTAAAAGAGAAAGCTACTACATTGAATGCTCAATAATCAATATGCATAACGCAAATACGTTCAAGCGTTCCCTAATTGGAAAATCAGCTAATCAAACGGCAAAACGAACAACCCAAGTAGGTAATGAAAAAATATGGTTCGAGCGGTGCGGTCACGAGCCGACATAAGTGGACTATTGTTGGAGTAAGTACCTAGTAGCAATAACTTGATATCTTTGGAGGCCTGGATGCCATCCTCTTTCAGGTTCCTCTCGATTTGGCGGCTGCGAGCAATCGCCGCACGCTCCTCTGCCGACTGGGCGCAACCCATAGCGGCAGTTGTCCCAGTGCTTTAGCCGCCGGCCGCCCCGACTCCCCAGCCGGGCGCGCTCTCACCGCTCCCTCTGCATGCGCTCCACACGCGTCCTGCCGCTCCGGTCCAACCGGAGCCACCCCTATACAACGATAGCACCCAACACAGTAACCTATCTGTTAACACTTTACACTGTTCCCACGTATGTACAATGCACTTTTTGCAAGGAAACAACCACACCTCAGTAAATTTCTCGAATCTTAACCACACGGAACACTAAAAACACGTAACGGCAACACGAATTTTAATTGATTTTACGAATCCTTTCAAATTCGAGATAATGGCGGCCGCATGAATTGACAAGCGCTAACTCCGCTCCGTGACGGCGACCGCGCCCCGCTCGACTGACGTTCGGGTGCGTTCGGCACTGTTCGTTCAAACTCGCTTACACATGCGTGAAAAGGAATTGCACGAGATGGCAGAAGCATAGCTGAAAAGCAGTACGTTAAAAAATTATAGGAAAATTGCAAAAAATACCATCATAGGGCGATTTGTGTTTATTTTGGGTGAATCTTAAAAATGCGTAGAACTATAGGTCAAACAAGCATTATATATCTGGCAACCCAATTAGTGGGGAAACTGGCGATAAATAGTAGTTTTAAAAATTGATGTCTATGGTTTTGGGTATTTTCCATTTTGTTTGGTCCATGGGGTCTATCTATTCTATTCTATTACAAGGGGGTTACTACCGTCTCTTAAAACCATGCAAGATCCAGTGAGTAAGCGAGACAGCGCGATACATGATGTAAGGCGACATCTCCCTTACTGGATCTTGCATGGTTATTATGAGATGATAGTAGGCCACCAAGTCCAACCAGTCCAACCGTCGTCGTCCGTAGGCCCAAGCCCAACACATGCCCTTCTTCTTCTTATACATTAATATAAATAAAGTAGGCAAACCTCCGCTGATCGTGTCGGTCCATCAGTCTGTCTTTAGTGTCTGTCTACTCATTATCATCATCATTTCAGCCGCAGAAAGTCCACTGTTGGATTTCCAGACAGAATGACCGGTTGGAAGTAGTATCTACCTACTAGCGGGCCATATAAGTATTAAGTATGTAATGTTTGTATAGTGTTAAATTGAATGTAGTAGTAATTGCACTCATGAGAGTGGTTAATTAAATACGCCTGTGACACCGGAGATGCAAACATTGCCTAAGACAGATTTCTTAGTTAAAAATAAAACCGTTTAAAAAAGTAATTACTTAGCCACTTTTGTATTTATTATTTGCGTAGTTTTATTTATGTCATACATTAATGCATATAACAACGACCGTTCCGGCCGTTTAAAAATCAGTTTCGGAACTAGGTAATATACTTACCTACTTAGTCGGCAACGTGATCCTTTACTTACTTATTGAGTTTTGATTTGATGTTTTGATGAAGATAATAAGTCAATTTTTTAGTTATGTCTGCCTGATCTCGATTCATTCGTCTCCCAATAAAAATAACCTCTAAAAACACCCGTCGTAAAAGACGAATAAGGGATATCACCATTAACTCCAGCAGCACAGGTGTCGGCAGGCAGGGATGGAAACCGTTATTTCAAAGACCCAAAAATAAGTGTCTATATATATTTATATATCCCTATGTATGCTTCAATCTTTAAAACTACGCAACAAATTAAGATGCGGTTTTTTTTTTAAGTGATTCAAACTGAAGGTTTTTTTTTATGCCCATGCAAAGCCGGGGTGGGATACTAGTATATATATATATAACCAAACTATATATAAAATATATATATATATATAAAAACCGCATCTTAATTTGTTGCGTAGTTTTAAAGATTGAAGCATACATAGGGATATAGGGACAGACAAAGCGACTTTGTTTTATACTATGTAGTGATATAAGATATATATAAAATATATAAACCGGTTGAGTGGAACCGTAATGCTAACGATCGATGTAAAAAAGTATGAACAGAACACGAGCTGGTTTTGGATGCAACATCAAAATAATGCTGAATCCTATATCTTGAGTATTTGTATCTTGAGTACAGAAATTTTTTTTAGGCATTTCATTCTATAATTTTAGCGTAGTAGTACCCAGTAGCATTTTCGGGAGTGTTGATTCCACACGTTGATTCTTGCCCACTTTGTTTGTTTTTGATACCTTGGACCTGTTCTTATCTTCTAGGTACAATGGTTAAACATTTTGCTCATTATTTATAAGATAAATATAATAATAATAAATATAATTAAGAATAAAAAGAGAGAGACAACAAGTTTTAGACTCCGTGCTCCTAACCCATCTGGCGTAGGAGCCAAATGGAGGTAAGGAAAAAACCGATATAAGTACTTAACACTATATGATGATGACGAAGTTATATACAAATACATATATAATACAAATACATAGTTATATACGAAGTACAATAAAGTTATAGCAAACAAAAAAAACAAACAAGTTATACTTTGTAGGTTTGCCAGCAAAAGGAAAATGCGAGAGGAAGGGGATCCAGCTTTTCTTGGACGTTTTCCTCATGACTGAGGGTGACCACCATAATCCCAATCCAAATTGGCATTAATTTCTTCTATTCTATGCATAGAACATACATTACTGATGAGTGTACGCTGATTACGCGCGTGTCCAGTAATAGAAATATGGACTCTAATCTGTTTTCTGTGACAGCATGGTACAGTGCGATCAGCTACCGGCTGAGGCCGGTCGAACACATTACGAGACTAGTTAAGTTTTTTTTTAATTACTTTAGCAATCAAGCATACGGCCTGCGAAAGATGGGCATGCGTGTATTTTTGGGTATTTAGGTATGAGTGAAAAATGAATGTTTTCTAAGTACTTTCTGAAGTCAATGTTGCAAAACTCGGTTGTATCAAGACGGTTGCTATTTGGGTTGTCCCAAAGGTCAAAAACCCAGAGACGGAAGAATCAAAATAAAACGAAAAATTTCACTCTCATTGGCTACGGTAACTTTCCATGTGAAGAACTTCCAGGTGAGGAATAATGAAAGATATACAATATATGCTCTGCAGAGCGAGGTGAGGGCACGGCAAATACTCACTTACTTAAGTAGGTAAGTTACTTACCTACTCAAAAGTTTCCAGCAATGGAAATCTTACGAATATGGGCAAACAAGAAAAAATCAAATAGGTACTTATTTCGACAGACTAGTTAAGTAGGTATGCTTGCATGTAAGAAATAATTAATACGCTGTGCTGTTCATATAGGGATAAGTACAAAATCAGAACTTATAACTAGGTAGGAGGTACCTAGGTAGAAACTAATATGTATTAACTTTGCTGTGTTTAATATCAACCGCAACGTCTACCTATGTCATCTGAGCTCTTTGTCAAGATCAACGGGTGTTCGGAAGGTTCAGAATTTCGCCTCGAATGAATTTCGGGATCGACGAGAGTAGGTATATCAATCAATAGTAACAATTTCTTTGTAGTACGTCTTCTTGTCATTACCTACTGAAAGTGGTCCATGGTCTTGCAGCAAGTACATCACTATTTTGAACTGTTTTTAATTAAATACTCAAAAACTTACTTAAATATCAATATTTTGAAAATGCGCATTATTCGAAACAGATTCAAATTCAAATTCAAAATGTTTATTTTCAATATAGGATATTCTTATCACTTATTGATGTCAATTGTTACTTATTTTAAGTTTACCACCTCTTCCAAAGCGCAAGTGGAGAAGAAGTGGCACCACAAACTCCACAGCAGCATTTTCTTCAAAAACGTCAATTCACAAAAGAGTCAAATCAGACGAGTTTACATTTGAATATTTTTATAATTACAATAAGTTTATTATTAAATTATTAAATATTGAGGATTATTGAAATAGTTTAATAAAAATGTCAAGTAATAAAAGATGTCATGATATAATAAATAATAAAAAAAAATGTACTGAATGTACATAATGATCTTTTAGCTATAGTTTGGAGGACTCCGCACCAAGCTTAAGTTACACATCCTTGTCATTGAGAAAATCATGACTATCATGAGCGCTATAATAGGCTTTTTTACAAAGTAAATTCTTAACATGTGCTTTGAATTTTCGGTCAGGCAAACTAAGGACCGACTCTGGAAGCTTATTGTAATAGTGTATACAGTTACCCAAAAATGAGTCATTAACTCTACTTAGCCGATATGATGGGAGATATAATTTATTTTTATTCCGTAAGGGTCTATCCGTGACATCGCAATTTTTTTTAAAAGAAGAAATATTTCTCTTGGTATACATAATAACCTCAAATATATATTGAGAAGCGAGAGTTAAAACATTAATATCCTTAAACAACTCCCTAAGCGACTCCCTTGGTCTTAAACCATAGAGGGCACGGATTGCCCGCTTTTGCAAAATAAAAATAGTCTTTATGTCACTTGCCCTTCCCCAAAGCAATAGTCCGTACGACATTAAGCTATTAAAATAACTGAAGTACACTAGCTTAGCAGTTTCCACATCTACTATTTGTCTAATTCTTCTGACAGCATAAGCGGCAGAACTAAGTTTTTTAGCCAGGCTTGTAATGTGCGAACCCCATTGCAATTTAGAATCAATTGTGATTCCTAGAAAGGTGGTATTATCTACAAGTTCTAAAATCTCTCCATTCAACGTGACATCAACTTGAACCTGCCTCACGTTTGGTAGTGTGAATTTTATGCATTGGGTCTTAGTAGCATTAAGCATTAAGTTGTTAGTTGAGAACCAATTAGAGATGGTATACAAAATATTATTCACATGATTGGTATTTACACTACGGCGATTCATTTTAAAGATTAAAGATGTATCGTCTGCAAATAAGACTATACCAGCGTTCTTTTCAACCGCGTACTCATTTTGAGTACATTTGAGTAGGTAGGTCCTTCCTACCTTCTGTAACTTGTAGCTTCCCTGAATTTCAATTCAATATTTTCAATGTCACGGTTAATAACATTGCCCCAAAGTCATTATTTGAAGCAATTGAAAGTAAGTAGGACTAAACCTACAATGGTCACTGGCTCGCTGAACTGAAATATTCTATCCTACCAGGGTCCAAATCAAACAATATGATAATATCGCCGCATTGATATGATGTAGATTCACCGGCGACTCATGGGCGCCGTAGTCGATAGAGCTCGTCGCGGTGTGCGCGCGCAGGCACTCTAGAAAGAGATAGAGGAAAGCCCTATTACCAAGGAGTAGCAACTTGATGTCCTTTGCGGCTTGGATGCCATCCTCTTTTAGGTTTTTCTCGATCAGCTTGCTGCGCGCGATGGCAGCGCGCTCCTCTGCGGACGAGGCGCAGCCCATGGCGATGGCGCGCACGGCCTGGCTCGCTACGCGCGGCAGCGCCGTGCCCCTCGCATGCTCGCGGCCCGTCGTCGTCGCGCAGTCGGCGCCGCGCACGCGCTCGCTCGCGCACGCGTGCTCGGGACGCGGTTAGGGAGGCCGTCCGGCGTCGGCCTTTACGACCCGCGACAAAAGGGGACACTCCGGTGAGGTAGCGCCGTGGCGTGAGCCGGCGTTCAAATGACGGGCCGCGCAGGAATGGAGCGCCGCGACCACTGCGCAGACTCTGATGGACGTCGTCTCCGCCTCAAAGCCGGCCGCCCGATGCCTCCCTGACACACTAATTAACACCCTACGTCAGCCTTGTAACTACGAATATCTTTTATCTGACATGACATGACACACTAACTCGCACAAAGATTCTATTTCTTTCGTAGTACCTACTTGAGTAGGTACCTATTATATACTCAATAATGCATAATCAGCAGCAAGCATAAATGCAGCAGGCAAGAAATAAATACAAATGCTATAAAATTATTATCTAACAAAGACTCAAAAAGGTCTACTGAGTATGGGCACAGAAGCACAAAAACATTAGGGATACCTACTTAATACCAATTTTAAGTGGTATTGGTATAATTACCCCACTTTTTTTCCTAATAAATCTTTCAACTGTGGCTCTGAGAACTGAAGAATACTGAAATACATTATGGGAGGGAACATAAAAAATTCGAAACTAGTTTATACCCTTAACGGTTAGTTACATAAGTAATCGTACCATATTATGATCATTCAATAGATGACGAGATTTTCTACTTGTTGCAAGAAGTGCTCATGAACCTTCAGGGTAAAGGGTAACTTGGGGTCAATAAATCTTGGCAGCTATACAGACAACTGTTGAATTGTAAAGCTTGTCTTGAAAAATATATCTTTAAGTATTCAAACTTGATTTATAATATGACGAGCTGTTGCCCGCGACATCGTCCACGAGGAGTTTATAAATAAACTCATTAGTTTTAGCGGATTTATTATTTGAATAATAAATTAAATAACACGTATTTTTATTTACTTGACAGATGAGAAATAAAATAATTTTGTCTTGAAAAATAGAAGGTCTAAATATTTATGTCGTTGACTGTACAACGAAATGATTTTGAACACTTTCTTACTTATCATATCACAAAACACTATACTCCTAGCGGAGTATCATATCCAATCCACCCATACTTAATAGCCTTTACGACATCCACGGGCGGAAAGATAATATGGAATGGTTTGGTTTTAGTCTGCTTTAGCTGAAACAGGCGCGGTAGCAGAATATTTGAAGAACCTATCCCTGTCAGCTGTCCTGTACAGCATCGCATTTAATATTATTTATTTTGTAATTTTTTAGAAGAGTTTTCATGATAATGTGTAGGATTTTGGAGGGGCTAATTTACCCTGTGAACAACACATCTTGGGAGCGAGCCTGTAACAGAAATATTAATAGTGCTTGATATTATGGACATGGGGCTTACTATTTAGAGCATTAAACCAACCTTAGTGGCCACCAACAGGCGATCCCCTCTGCCAAATGTATATGACTGCTTGTAGGTTTACTTGTGTGCGACTACTTTTTGCTAGGGTTAAATAATTTTTTCACGGTTGCGTAGCGACGTGTTCGAATAATGCATTAGTGTTAAATTAATACATACTTGTTGTGCGTTTCCTCTCCCCGCCGGCAGATTAAGTTAAGAAGATGTCGCCCTACATCATGTTTTGCGCCATCTCGGTTACTCACTCGTCTTTGCTATAGTTCAATTTCTTTGCGTTTTTGGATCGTTTGTAAAGTTATAGTAAGCCCCCCAGGTATCACTCTCGTCGCGCACAATATCGTGTGTATAGATTGATTGTGTAATGTACCCCAGATCCAAAGACTAGCAATTTAGCAACATTTTAGAACGAAACGTCAATTGTGACAGCTGTCAACTGTCAGTTAAGTACCAAGTTAAGTAATTAATCTGTCTAATTGTAATTTGTGATCATTCATTTGATCCACAAACTAAATAGAGATACTACGTATCAGACGGGCAAGCTTGAACATTAAAATTGGGCCATGGCAAATTAAATTTCATGGCAACACTGACTGCAAAAATACAAAATGACAAGTATTTTTTTTTTATTGTCGTGGCAGCTATAGCTTTAAAAAAGCTATTTAGGCAATGGAGAATGAGTTTTAAGTTTTATACAGTATAACCACAGGTATAACCGTTACTTTAATAGGTGATATTCCATGTTATCCTTCAGGATCTCCTGAAAGATAACATGGAATATCAACTCTTAATGAAAATGTTGTAATGACATACAAAATAAAAGACCGAATGAGTTTTACACATCATTTAATAAGTATATTATTTCTTATTTTTTTTAATTTATAAAAATATTACCAATAAGTAAAATTCACAACTTGTTTGAGCTTGATGTATTGCGTTACGAAGGACACTCCCTTTCCATCAATATAGTGAACTGAAAACGAAAATGTTGAAATTATTAAGGGCATTTGATAATCCCAAAATTAAAAAGTGATGCGATATCATCATGATCATTTCAGCTGCAAGCTGTCAACTGCTGGAAATGGGCTTTTCCCAAGAATTTACAGAATGATCAATTAAAAGCGGCTTGCATCCATTACATGCCTATGATATCAAAATAACATACAATTAGCTAAAGAGTTAGCAACTTATTTTTGTAGACTATTATTTAATAAAGACTATTTATTGCAACATGAAAGTACAAAGATGAAATTATTGATGGTTGAAAATATATAATAGCAATTCATTCATATCATGTGTTAAAAGGCCAATTGACTTTGTTATCCCCGGGGTGAGAGTTCATTCGGAATGGCCTTTCTGTCTCTGATTTGATTCTTTTAACAACAACCAGAGGGCACTCATTACATGCATTCGAAAGCACATTAAAATATGCTTCCTGTGGGAATTGAACCCACGACCAGTAGGTCTGCCGGCAAACGCCTTAACCACTAGATTATTAAAGCAGTTACTGAAATAAAAGGTTTTCGCTTTTGTAACATTATAAAACTATTTAGGTAACTAGGTACCTACTTAGCATAATTACCATTACATTATCCAACTTACCAAGTCACAGAATGTGCTTGTGCTATGTACCCCAGTGTGGATATCAGTTATAGTAAATAAATTGGGATATGCCGATTGCCGTAGTAACTTGCTATCTTGCCAACATCTCTTAGTAATTGTGACACACATAAATACAGAAGCTTAGGTACAGCTTCTGTAGGTTAGTTAGGTTAGTCGGGTCCTGCATTGGTTTTAAGAAACTTAGGTATGTACTTAGTAAAACACTATTCCTTTTGCTTTCTTAACAAGGAATACAACACCACCAAAACATTATCAACACAATTTTCAAATATAATAAAGGCACTCTGTGAAAATGCTATTTTCCAGTCACCACATGGTCCAGTCAGTCAAAAATCATAGAGAATAATGTATGGCGAACAAGGGGGTGAAGAATGAAGTACGGGAGGCAAGACAATTGTCAAAATGTATTATTGCGATTGTCTATGACGTTCTCTATCGATATTTTTTTTTCTTTGAGCTTTATCTGCCGTGATTTGATCATTTGAGTCAGTAGTGATTACATACACATACTCTTTGATTTGAGTTATTTGAGTACCTAGGCCATTTACGCCGCATACGCTTATCATAATACAAGTTTCTCATCTTGTCTGTCTTAACATTTCCAGGTATATTTATAATTTGTACTTGTTTTTTTTTAAATATCATTTGTAGAGGTGAGACGTATTTACTGGAACAGGTTTTTCGAAGGAGTTTTTGGAGGGAAAGTAACTGTCGCTATGTCCGCGCTGTATTTAATTTCCAAAACTTAGGTTTTTCGAGTGTTTGTGCATAATATTGGTGGATTATTATTCGCAAAGTGTTCGTGAACAAGCGTGAGTGTTGGGAAGTGATACAGTGTCGATTTGACTTTTTATCTTTGTCACCAAAATCTCCATGATATAGCTAAGTGAAATTTTTCCACCGCTTCACTTAGCCATCTGACTCAGACTAGACTTACTTACTTGACTGGACTTGACTATTGACTTGAATTTTTGACTCGACTGACCTAAGTAGGACTGAAGAAGATTAATAAATTCAAGAAAGGCCTTAAAGGACTAGATTCCATGGCCGTTAAAACTATTTAAAAAAAAAAGGTTTTTCGTATAGGTTTTGGCTTGGACGCGTAAGTACGCGTTCCCGCACGCGAGTCTTTTAGCGTATCGAGTATTTACAAGTACGGCGACTTCACACCGGTCCGCGCAACTCAAAAACTCGGAAGACGTTGTCGGGAAACTTCGGGATCGCCCGCTACCGCACCGAGCTGCCGAGCGATGTATTTCGGCGAGTTATTGTTTGTTCAAATAACAAAAGTACAAACACAATAAGGTCATTTTCTTTTGGTAGCATATTGGTTTTGGTGTGATAATAATACTTGTTGTTTACTTAAAATTTGTAATTTTAAAAACAAACAGTAAAAAAAACAAAAAATAAAAAAAAAGATTAAGAATCACTTTGTATATAAAAAAAAATGTAAATAAAAATAATCAATATGTATAAAATGCTATTTCATAATATTTTACTTAAATACACTTTTTGATTGAAATTTTAATAAAAACTGCTGGCAGTCCTAAGCCTGTATAAAGTATGAAGGGAAGTTGTTAGTCGCTATTAAAAAAATTGGATAAAAAAAAATACGAAGTGTGAAGACTCAATACTTTAAAACTAGTCCATAATGCCCATATACGCAAGACGCGCATTTACGGGAATCATTTGTTTACGCAATGAGTCCATTGAGTCGCGTACTCGTACTCGTAAATACTCGTGGACCTAATCTTTGGATCTAGTCTTTTTCTGGACGCGTACTCGCAAGACTCAGTCCGCGTTTTACCTAGTATGTCTCACCTCTAATCATTTGATCTTATCAAAACTAAAATAAAGATAAATACTTAATTATTTTTATGACAGTAAATTAATTCCCATAGTAAGTGTAGTATTGAATGTCAGAAACAGCTTGAAACTTTGTAAACTTTTTGATTTTAGTGCTGTCTAATCCTATATAACCATGGGCTCAGATGAAGAGTATGAAGAGGATCCCGTTTGGAAAGGTATTCCGGCCACAATAATTCTAATAAATGCATTTAATGATACAAACGCGACTAAACTGGCTCACTCCGCCGTTTGCCAAATGCTACGAGAATCTATACGGCTATCCAGCACGCAGTACATCAGTGTCTGTTTTTATGGTGTGAAAAATCCAAACACATCTAACTTAACATTCCAAGATGTTGTCGAGGCAATGCCACTAACTCCACCAACATTGGAGTATTACAAAAAATTATTAGAGCTAGACATTTCAAAATTTGAAAAACCAAGTGAATTCAAACTGTCTGAAGCATTATGGTTCTGCAGCAACATGTTTGAGAAATGCAAAAAGCAGCTATTATCACGCACTGTAATATTAATGACTAAGTTGGATGTCCCACCAGCTAAATCTGATGAAAAATACACATACACTAGGGTGACTGACTTAGTCAACACTGATAGCTTGTATAGTGCTGAAATTAAAATCATAAACATATCAAAAGAAGATTATAAAGTAGATGTTTTTTATGAAAATTTTGCTGTTGATGCAAAAACAGTTATACCGAAACCTGTTTGGGACTGCAAAGAAATAGAGAAATTAATTCTTCAACAGTCCCATCGCAACATGGCTGTAGCCCAGTTAAATTTTGAAATTGGAAATGGTTTTGAAATAGGTGTTAGTGTATACACATTACTGAAGAGCACCTATCAACCAAAAAAAGTTAAATTGAATAGAGATACTAACTCTATTATTACTACAGTGAATAAAACTATGAAGGTTTCATTTGATAAAAGAGAAACTGGACCAGATGAAGAACCAATGGATGAAGATCATAATACAATAGAGCAAAAAGCAGTGCCACTACTAAAATCAGAAATTGTGCATTTCCAAGAATATGGTGGTGAAACAGTACAATTTACAGATGCTGAAAAGAAAGCAATTGATAATCCATTTGGCCCTCCCATGTTAAAACTCCTTGGATTCAAACCTACCAGTATGCTTAGTAAAGAAAAATGGTATCTTAAATCAGGCTACTTTTTATACCCAAATGAAAACAAAATAGAGGGATCAACTATGGCTTTTAGAGCACTCCACCAAGCTTGTAAAGAAATGGCAGTGGTTGCCATTTGTATACTCTGTACAAGAGTAAATTCCAGACCTAATATTGTAGCACTGTCTCCATGTTCACAGCCTCTAAATTTAAATGTGGAAATTGGTTTTGATGTAATTCACATTCCATTTGTTGAAAATGTTAGAAATATTCCTTTGCAAGATGATGATGACATTGATACAAATTTTACAGAAGATCAAAAGAACATATTAAGGAAAATAATAAGTGGTATTAAATTTAATTACAAACCTGACATGTTTGAAGATCCAAAAGTTCAGTCACTTTATAGAAACATTGAAGCTATTGCTCTTTCAGAAGAAAATGTTGAACCATTTATAGACACAACAAAGCCTACCCTTGAGGCATTTCAGAACTTGCCTGAAGATGCCTTTGAGGAGCTTTTTGGTCCATTTGGAGAAATACCTTTGAAAAGAACAAACTCTTGCAAAGGCAGTGCAATCAGTAGTAAGAGAGCTAGGGTTGATGATATTGATGACTCCATGTTACAAATTCAGATCAATTCGAATAACGTCCACAAGTACACTGTACCACAATTAAGGCATATATTAGGATCTAAAGATATAAGTGGGCTGCCAGATTTGAATAAGTTGAAAAAAGCTGACTTGGTCAATTTGGTCTATGAATATTTGAAATAATATTGTAGCTGTAATTTAGATTGTATGTACAGCTTTAATTTTTACATTGGGAAAAATTTCATTTCATAAGTTAAAGTTTCATATTTAGTGGTTTATAGCTTACATTACTTATATTTTTTAAATTATAAATTTATTAACAACACTAAAAAGCCATCAAAATATATTGTGTAATCCAATGTATCAATAGTTGCAGATTTTTGAGAAAAATAAATGTTTCTTCATAGTATTATATCCTGTGATTGATGATTAATCCTTTGTTTTGATCTATTGGATTTTCATAAATCAATGACATCATCATATAAAATAATGATAATTTAAAATACATGATAGAAATTTTTTGCTATTTTTAAAACTTAGATTTCATTATTCTTTTCTATTTACCGTAACACTGTAACATTAATTGTTATTGTTTCAGTGTTTGTGTATATTTGCCCCAGTATTTGTAATAGATTTTTACTTAATTAATAAATAACAGTTGATTTTAAAAAGTTCTTTTATTTTACTGACTTAAGGCTAAGAGCATTATCTAACAGTAGTTGACTGTATTAAGAAAAGTATTTTTTCTTGTTTAAGGCTTAAGTATTAGAATCTAAGAATATAGGTACTTAATTATCTATTTTTTGATATAGGTACTAAAATGGCCAACAGAAAATAAAATTATGTTGGTACATAGTTCTAAAACGTTTTATTGAATTATGCTAAACTGTTACATTTAAATGAACAAAGATCCATCAGCTGGTCCCAGATGATGTATTCCTATGAGTAGAGCATCTACAAGTGTCCATACGCCCAGACCGCCAAAACTAAAAAGTTTTCCAATACCTTCTTGCCAATGACCAAGATAAAACCTATCGGCTCCAAATCCTCCAAGGGTCATCGCAAGTATCAAGGCAGTCCCCCAACGGGTACCAGCTGTCCATGAACATCGAATTTTCTTCAGGAATCTTCGCCTCCCCAAACATATTATGTCATCTGATACAGTGCAATTTGTTCTGAAATAGAGGCAGATTATAATTTACTTTGAACCTTCAGCTGCTTAATGGAACAATAGAATCCATAACAATATGTAGCAGCCGGCAATTGCTTGGGTACCGAGTGAGAGTATATTGCGTTATAGTGTAGTTTTTATATAAATTATCTGGGAATGTTGGAATGTTTATACAAACTAATATATCCTGTTTGATAAATTATAAACATTATTTTCCCAACTTGGAAATCAAATCTTTAATCATTTGACTTGTAAAATTTAAACTCAAATGTCTATGATTAATGGATTTGATGAAAACAACTACAATTTAACTTACAAGTAGTAATTGAGTGGAGATGACAGTGAATTACAATTGGCTTTTTGGTCACATCGGTGTTCCCACTTTTCAGTTTGATAGCAAAATCTGCACATTGATGTTCTGTTGAAGGTCTTACTGCCCTAAAATAATAAAAAAAATATATATATTCTTTTGCAAACATTAAGACCAATATTATTTTTTTATAGTAGATTTTTTTTACTACATTGTTAACAAGGGAGAAAAGGAATTAGAAATTGTTGTTTATCATACCAGCATGTAAGTAAATAGTAAAAAACTTGTTATGGCCAGTATTAATACAGTGATTTTACCAGGCGCCAGCATGCATATGAAAATAACAAAATTAACTCACATTACAAACAACTTTTGGTTTCACTGTGCAGTTGTATTCATATTGACCTCCATACCGACAGTCAATGCTTCTGTCACAATTAATACATGGATAGTCCAGCGTAGAGCACTCTGCTATACTTTCCTGGTTTAAAGAAGGGCAGCTTTTCAAGTAGTCTTCTTCATTTTCGCTAAAACTCACTCCTTTGTCATTTAAATCATTTTTCACCTTTTTCTCTTTTCGTACTTGTACGTCCATTTCGTTATTTGCTGGAAAAATATTTTGTAAATAATATATAAAATCCACAATAGTAATAGAAAATTGTAAATTGTTTGTTTTGAGAATTCAAAATAGAATTTTTTCAATCAATAAACTTACCCATGTCGGTCAAATGAATCGTGTTAAAAATAACTAAAAGAACTAAAACAAAACAGTCTTTAATAGATATTCTCAATGGTAGAATTCTTGGCATGGTAGTATTTTACAGCTATACTATAACATTTTATAATAAAACATGTATAATGAAGAAAATATTTTTTCAACTATTTTGCATCAATTTCAACAATTTCATTACATACAAAACAAAAAATGACATTACAAAATGACATCACATGATTTTGACATTACAAAATTGACAAGACTTTTTTTTTAGAATACTTTTACGGCCATGGAAACTAGTCTTTTAAGGCTTTCTTGAATTTATTAATCTTCTTCAGTCCTACTTAAGTCAGTCAAGTCAAAAAGTCAAGTCAGTAGTCTAGTCCAGTCAAGTAAGTAAGTCTAGTCAGAGTCAGATGGCTAAGTGAAGCGGTGGAAAAATTTCACTTAGCTATAAAATGGAGATTTTGGTGACAAAGATAAAAAGTCACTTAATCGACACTGTACCACTTCCCAACACTCACGCTTGTTAACGAACACATTGCGAATAATAATCCGCCAATATTATGCACAAATACTCGAAAAAACCTAAGTTTTGGAAATTAAATACAGCGCGGACATAGCGACAATTTACTTTCCCTCCAAAAACTCCTGACAACTTTTTTTTTTGAATAGTTTTTACGGCCATGGAAACTAGTCCTTTAATATTTATTACGTCAAAAAAAACTTTTTTTTATCTCGAAAAGCTATTGTCAAACATCATACTGCCAAGCCAACCACACACCTTGCAAACGCAGTCCATGTGGCCTACTACTCTATCTTAAAACCATGCAAGATCCAGTGAGCAAGGGGGACAGCGCGCTACGTGATGTAAGGCGACATCTCACTTACTTACTTAAGAGATGGTGGTTACCCCCTAGGTGGCTCTCCGTCTCTTAAAACCATGCAAGATCCAGTGAGCGAGGGAGATCTTACATCATGTATGGATAGTCCTGTCTCATTACTCACTGGATTTTGCATGGTTTAAGAGACGGTAGTAAGCCATCCTGTCATTATATAAATAAAATTCAATATTTTAAAAGGTGTAAAAATAATAAATCTCAGACAAATGTCACCCACCGCCATAATACCACAGAATTAGTAATAGCATCGATAAAATATTTATAATATTTTATCGATGGTAATAGTACTACGTAGCCATACATACGTAGCATACTACCAACGCTTAAGTGACTGCGTTTGCTAAAACTGGTGGTAGAGGCTTGGCTAGTTGAGGAACAGACCATTATATAATAACAAATTCGACTGTGACCGGGCTGTGGCGCAAGCAACACACGCGTGGAACTTGGTTTTATTTTAGTAGACCCAAAAGAAGCCTATGTTTGATTTCTGGTCCTTAACTATATCCATACCCCATACATACCATCAAAATCGGTCCAGCGGTTTAGCCGTGAAAGCGTAACACTTTCGCATTTAATATATAGCGCGTCAAGCAATGGAGAGGACGGCCTAGCATGGATTGGTCGCCAATAGGGGCATTTCGAACTTGAGAGCTCCTACGTGCTTTGGATTGGAAGTCACGTTTAACCGTTGGTCCCGAGGCTGTTGTAGCTAGATGACGACAGTCATTTGGCTGTGTCAGATCAGATGCCTATAGGCAGCCTGGAAAATCTTGACAGTATTGGCCATTACCTAACATACCAATCATATTTGGTCTCACGTAATAGAAATTGTCTGGTTTGCCTGTAACAGGATGTAACACACAGTCGCTCCATTGTAATAACCATTATAACCAGAGCAGTTATAATTAGGACCATGACCCTGGGCTTTGAAAGGTAAGCTGAGGATGAAACTTTAAAAACACGGCCGGATAATGATGATCAAGCCGTGTAATTATACATTTTGTGGCTCAACTATGCCTTCTGCTCTTGACGCAATGTAGGTATGGAAAGCGTGAAACACCGCATTTTACTTTTAACTTCATCACATAAATGTAAATGGCGGACAAAGCCGTAGGCCCTTGCATTGCTCATTTTTATAACTTATTAAATAAAGTACTTACTTAATTGTTTTCATAATTCAGGGGGCCACCATCTTATATCTTAGCAGGCCCGAAACGACTTAGTAAACGAGATAGCGTAATACATCTTGTAAAGCGGCATGGCATCTCGCTTACTACGAGTAACTCGTTCCGAGCCTGCTAAGATAGATGATGGCCTCGCGCAAACTTCTCAAAAGTTAAGTAGAGTCAGTTTCACGTGATTCCCAATGACGATACGAATAATTTATTTAAAAAATGTTTATTAGAAATTATTATTACAAAACTTTAATTACACATACTTATAGGTATCACCATAATACATTTACGCGCAGCGTCACATTTAATAAATACGACCTCAAACATATTTTTAATTAACTAATAAATCGGTAACTTAACTATACATTATGAGCCAAAGGCATAATAACAGAACAGACTGCTCAAAATATCAAAACATGCTTTGAGATTCAAAATCATTTCTAGTGTCGCCATCCGCATCGAACGTTGGTTTTCTGCTATCGTTTTCCTTTGACATTTCCGTTATAGTTGACAAATCCGGTACGGCACAAGTTACTGGAAATATCTGCATGAGATTCGCGCCAAAACTTGGTGCATGATTGGTGTTCGTAGTTTCATCATCACTGAATAAGTACCATTTATTTGCGCGACGAGGATTGGGCGATTCGTTAACTATTTCATCAGAGAGGTCCTCGGTAATAAGACTGTTTGCAGATAGATCACTGGCCAGTGGACTATGATATTTTGTATCACCTGTAGATTGGGTCATGGTTTTTGCTGAAAAAAAAATCTTATATATAAAAACCTTATTCTATTCAGTAACTGCGAGTTTTTGCAATTAAAGATCAGCTGCTTTTTAAAAAATTGGTCAGCCATCATTAACATTTGTGAAATACATTTTTGAACAACTTACCACGAGATAAGTAGGCGCCGTCGTTAGCATTGTCACAAAATACTTCTTGAGGAATATTGTCGGCATCTTTAAATTCTATTGCATCTTGCGAATTGACGGATATTATAGACGTATCACGTTCAACAAATTCAATGCTATCGCCCACACATTCCTTAGTTTGTAGACAAGTCTCTGAATGGTTGTGTATTAGATCAACACTGTCGTCAGTATCATGGAGGAATAATACTGATCCTGTTTCATTTATACCACTATCTGTATGAACTGAAATTGTTGTCACATCAAGCGGCGTATTCTTAGTCACTTTGACAGGGCTAATCTTTTTTTGCCTACTTTTTGGTTTCAATATCTTAACTTTTATTATATCTTTTTTCTTCCTGCCTTTTTTTATAGGTTCACTTTCAGTATTAATCATATCATCATTTTCGTTATTATTATCATCAGGTAAAATTTGAATTGTAGGAGGACAGGATTTCCTACCACCATATGTACAAAATTCCATGCGTTCTTCCTCCACTACAGGCTCAATATCAGGAATCTTTGACTTTTTCTTAGTGTTTCTCTTATGTGGAGTAGAGCAACGTTTTTTTGCTCTAGATTTCTTATCAATTTCAGTGCTGCTTCTTGCCACGTTTTCACGGTTTTTACATATTGTTTCTAAAGTATCAACTTCCATTTTTTTAGCACTCTCTAGTAATAAATTTCTGAGTCTAGTATCTAGCGAATCTGATATAGATGGACCTTCAGTTATGTTCACAGAATCAATTCTATTCAGCAATGATTCAGACGTAGCATTGGTATTGTGATAATCGAGATGATCCGGTGTGACACTTTTTTGTATATCACAATCTTGACCCATTAAAGGCATTGTCACATCAACTGCTGACATCAAGTATTTATTATGTATGGCAGAATTGGGTTCATTATTTGCTTGCATTTCATTGATAGTGGGGAAGTTTTCTGAACTGTTTACTAATTCTTTGCAAACAGATATATTTTCAACAATAGACAATTCGGGAGACTGTGGTAAAGATACATTACTAGAATTTCCATCTGAGCGTATATGACCTGAACCGATAGAAGAATCCTTCATTTCAAAAGCTTCAACTTGAATCTTTAATGCATCCTTATAATCCGCATTATTAATGCAACTTAGGTTAGGATTAGGAGTGAGGTTTACGTCGGGACTTAATTCATCTATTTTCTCTAAAGTAGTATAAGATGGTTTCTTTACTGGCATAAGTAGCTGGTATGACTCTGATCGATAAACTTCACTTTTCAAGGAAGCACTGGTATTTTTCATAGGTATTTTAAAAGACAAATTGCTGGATTCACTGGAAGCATCGTCGGACACGCATGGATAAGATTTGCGACGAGCAAAACGTCTTTGTTTTCCTCTATGGAGAATATTGGTCAGACTTAATTTTCTTTTCCTTTTTAGCATGAGTCTTTCTTTTGCGGGACTAGCATCAGAGTCTTGATATCCTTGGCTACTTTCTATGGAATTTAATGATAGGTTCTCGGTATGGATGAGAGTTTTTAAGCTGTGCAAAGAAAAAAAAAGCCACAATCAGTGCATACGTCACAAATAAAGCCAAAGCAGAAGCTAAAGGTGCTTTATGTCAAGCCTAAACCACGAACACTGTTTAAGCGACGGCCAGCGTAGACTTCTTATTATTAGGATACCAAATACTTTTTAGGGTTAAGATAAGCAGACAAAAATACACAACCTGTCGTCTAAGACCGTGTTTGTGAATTAGTTAGTCGTTAAGGTATTCCCTCAGACAGCATTTATAGATGATTGTAACATAATATCTATCTTAATATAATTTATTTGATAAATATTAGGCAACATTTTATAATTAACTGCTGTGTAGAGGAGTACCTTCAGGATAGCATGCCAATGGATCACATGCATTATAAACTAGCAATGGAAGCAGGTTTACAAACAAAATCAGCACTTAGCGTATATATTAATTTTGTTATGATTTCAATGGATGGATGGGGATTTTTCAGTTTTCTATTAATACTTAAACTTGATCTTTATAAAGTAATAATCTAAGTGATTTATATATTTAATCTGAATGTTAAATAAATACACATATTTTTAGTAATAAATTTATTGATCTAAAAGACCTGCTCCCAAAACTCTCACATTTTTTCATTAATTTCGCTCCTTTAACTTATGCTCATAAAATTTTACAAGTCACATAATCTATGATAATAATTATATACACATGAGCGATTTATCAATTTCATAAAGTTTCCTAATAAGTTACATTTTGAGTACTAACAATTGTACTTTCAATTGACAATAGTCAACTTATAATAATACTAATTAAGATTACATACTAAAATAGTCCAGAAACGGTTTGTTCAATAATAATAGAAATAAAGAAATCTTAAAAGATGGCGTTATTTGTATAACCAAACCATTTATTTTTTGTAGAAATAAAAATCTAACTGAACTGCAATATGCTGTTTTATAAGTACGTACAGTTGGGGTAAATAAACCTGACCAGTCATTACAGTACAGAGAGGTCAGTGTTCTCGACTGTACACTTCACGAACACACGATAGTTAACTAAAAACAATAAAAACATGTATTGAAGGATATACAGTAGTATAAAAAAGAAACTATGATATTGAATATTAGGTATACAAGGGGAAATGTAAAAATTGCACCCATAATAAGCAATAGCTTGGGATAGTAAGAAGGATAAAAGGCATATTACGAGGAAGGTTTTAAATATAAAAAAAGAAGAATATAGAGGTAGGGGAAGACCCAAGAAAAGCTGATATCTGTAAAAGTAGTTTGCCAGATGAAATGAGTAAGGACGGAAGTAAATGTAAGAGAGTGACATGCTGTGCTGACCACACATAATAGTATAGTGAGATCATAAAAGGAAAAAGTAGAAGATTGATTATAGAAAACTGTACATGTTGGGACTAGGTCAAAGGACATGTCCTAATAAATGCATGCATTATATA
Source organism: Apomyelois bistriatella (assembly GCA_947044815.1). NCBI lineage: Eukaryota > Metazoa > Arthropoda > Insecta > Lepidoptera > Pyralidae > Apomyelois > Apomyelois bistriatella. Next base: position 7,578,297 of record OX345705.1, read on the forward strand.
AAATTTTTAGGTTTCCTATGTAAAGTCTAAGGACGACTTTATATACCCGATTGGCAAAACAATCTATATTAGTAGTTTTTAGCTACGGAGTGATATAAAATAAGAAATTTTGTGACTTTCCAGGCCCAAAGCAGGTAGTTTGAACTAAGTAAAATATGAAAATTGCACTTTTTGTCCAAATACCCAATTACACTAATTTTTACAGTCACTAATATCAAAATATCAATTAACTTAATAACATCTTTTATACTGCAACTCAGTTTCAAATTAGATACAATGAATTAGTCTTGCTTGATAGATCATATCATATATAAAAATAGGTATAATATATAAAGTTGTCTAATTATTAAAAATACAAGTAAAATTTTAAATGCATACTATCTGTCCTTCAGTGACTTAGTTCAAGAAGTTTCACAGTGATCCCAAATGTGAACTATAACTTTATATACTTAGAATAAGATTCACATTAGAATAAATGTGCACCTCTACAAAATGAGATAGTGCAACAACATTTTAGGCAGTCAGATAGTTATTCATAAAAAATACGAAATGCTTTTTAAACCTAAACGAAAAAATATTTTGGTTCATTCATTCAATTTTTAATATCAAAATATTTAAATTTTGAAATAATAAATACGGACAAACATATTTTAACAATCTAGCATTTTATATTTTTTATGAAAATGATATGACATATCAGTCGGACAATATAGAAATCAGCATATTAAGCTACAAAGTGACGGAAAGAGTAAGCCTTTTCCCGATTACATTAAAAATAGTATGTCTTTATTTTTTACCTTCTTCTGTAGAAATTGAATTATCTTTATGACCGAAAATCTGAGTGACCGAAAGTCATCTAGGTTTTATAACATCACATTTCAAACTATTGTAATAATTTATTTAAGCTTTACTGCACAAAAAATAATGTATCACACAAAATACTTAAGAGGATTGTCTAAAAGTAAACCTTTGGGAGAAGCAGATAACGTATTTAGGTGCTAACTTCTATTTATATCTAACCTAAAATATGTAACTGAGTATTAAAACGCATTTTTTTTCAGATACTTGGACAACGCAAGAAAAAAATAAGTAGTCTAAATTAATTACTGTTTGAATAAACATGAAATATGCAGCTTAATATGCTGTTATCTGCAAAAAAACAATTGAAATCCACCTCACTCATAATAAAATAAAAATATAGTCCTGATGTACAAATTTTACCTTCTAGCAGCGGTCTTGACAGCAGATTTCTTGGCCTTCTTCTCGGGCGGGAACATGTATCGGATTTCATCGTCATCTGAAGGTCTCGTCGACTCCGGCTCTTGGCGAGTGGACTTCCTGGCGCTTCTTGGTGATTTCTTTGTCTTTTCGGTGGCAACTGTTGATTCTGTAATACAAAATATTTTTTTGGGATTCCGTAAAGTTAATTAAAACTACTTTTGATACGTGGCTACTATCGACTTCGCTTTTCCAATGATATTTTGTGTATCAAGTATTTTCCTTAGCAAGTATATCACCTATGGTTGATGAATAAGTTCGTACTATTAAATAGGCAAGCAGGCTACGACCGACTTTATTAAAATTAGGGTGTCTGGCAAATTTTAATGCGTTTTTGCATAGAAACCTAGCTCTAGTACGTCACTGCCTGAGACCTATTAAATTAGCAATTCCGAGAAATAACTGTTGGAACCTTAACCTGAGGAGAAGCGCATTAGAGTAGAGTTTTCAATTACGCAACAGGACAACACCACGATGAAAATGAAATAGGATATTGAAATTAAAATACACACCATTAATCATCTTTTTAGGTGATCTTGTCCGCCTTTTTGTAGGCTCTTCTTTGGGGACTGCCAGGCGGCTGTTATCCACGATTTCCTTTATGGCCTTTGTGCTTTTAGCTATACTGGGGCTGGAGGAACTGTCGGCTGATTTCAATGCTGTGGAAGATTTTCTCGGTCTACCAATTCTTTTCCTGAAAAATAAATAAAGTCTAACTGATATGTTTTTTGTTTAGACAGAGTGACTTTTTCAATACCAGCCAAACTTTTACTCTGTAAATTTTATGTACTTAAAAATCGATACTTTCTAAAAATATTCAAATTACAAAAGTTAAATAATAATTATACGTAGAAAGTTTTCACCTCCCATACAAGTGATCTAGTGATCAACTGACAGATTCTGGTACTTGTAGGTCGATTTTTCCTCGAAATTACTTCAAATTTTTTCTACTTTTTATTTACAGCATTCATTGCACAAGAAGAGTAAAAGGGTAAATTGTATGTATGTATGTATGTAGACGCAACACAACATCTTGCACATGTTTTCAATCTGCATAATTTTGAACAATAAAGCTATTAGGCTATAAACAAGTGAACTTACTTTTTATTGATATTTGTCTCTTGCTCCTCTTCTTTAGCGCTGGCCTCTGCTTGCTCTCTTTCAGATTTGTCCAAATCTTCGATTTCTTTGAAAATATCTTCCTCCATTTTTTCCACTTTTTTACGAACATCATCTGTTGTAACAAAAATTTGACACAAATTAAAACCAGAAACCGGTAATTAACCTGTAAAAAAGGCAAAAAAAATGCGGCCGATTTTAGGGAACTAAATACCAGGTTAAGAGCATTATTTCTGTGTATATTACCAGTTGAGCAGAACCGTCATGAATTCATAACAGTTGGAAAACCCGGTTTCCAATTCCTGATTGAAAAGACAGTTCTTCTCTTAAATTCTTGTCGAGTCATAACAATTAAAAAATATTCATACACTACTGCTTCTAGTTAGAGGAGATCACAGATGACTTACTCAAAAGAGGTGAATTAAGCAATCGGTCCATGGGTCAATAAAAAGGGCCTAAAAGTTGCAGCTCTATTCTACGCTAGTCACACAGCATTACTTTTAACTTCTCTACTCGTGGCTAGACGGCGTGAAACTTCTCCGCGACTTGGCTTCACAGTTTCTAAGGTATGAGGCACCTCCTCTTTAGGTAGGTAAGGTTGACGCTAATCATATTTTGTCAGCCTACGCTACGCTCTGTCAGAGACCACATACAAGTCATTCATGGTGCGTGTGTTTGGGTACCCATATAACGATAACAAATGCGCCATAGTTTGAGAGAAACATACACTAGCAGCGAATTTAAGTGGCGTCAATAATACCCTACTTGAACAGATTGTCCCTTCACAAACCAACTTTGTTTTTTAAACATATGGTAGACAAACAGGCACACGGCCCAGCTGATCGGAAGTGGTCACCACTATAGACGCTTGCAACACCAGGGGTGTCACGTGCGCGTTGCCGACCATTAACACTTTGAACGTCCAGCAGCCCACCAGTGACCGATAAACAATTGAAAAACTATATATATATATATATATATATACAGATACTACGATTGCGGCTTTTAAAGTGTTAAGAAACTTGTAATTACAGTAAGTATCAAGTCTTAAAACCTACCTTCATCCAAAGGCGACGATCTCACTGAAAGAATATCGTCCGTGTCCAATTTCCCATTGGTTTTCGGGGCCGGTTCTAATTCCTTGATGGGTTCGGAATCCTTAGTGAATATCTGCACCACGTCGGCCAACACTGGGTGGATTTGGGACCAGGAACCTTCCAGTTGCAACTCCTGAAACAATCAACACAGTTAAATTATAAGTTGGAATGAAGAAAGAAGAATAAGATTTGTTTGTGCTTGTTTGGAAGTACTCGTTACATAATACTTTTTCGCTGCAGATCTTAAAATCGATACAAATAGATAGAATACAACATTTTATTTCCCCAAATTAAAGATTCACAATAACAAATATAATACCTGGCACATAAGTTGGCCACAAACGGGACGTGCGGGGGGCTGCGCCCGTTAAAATTTGTATGAAAATCGGCTACTGCGCAATCAAGGTCATTTCAGTTTATTGTCAACTTATATGCCGCGAACTATATAAGCTTTAGTCCCATTGCCTAAGAAAAAGATTTAATTATTTTTCTTGCTTATAGGTAGCGCTACTAGAAATGAAAAAAAAAAAATACTTATCCCGCCTAATTTTGGCAAAAAGCGAGTGTGAATTATTAAAACATGATTTCTTAAAGTATTGTCATCCTTTCGGAAAATTGATTGGAAAGTTATCGGATGTAGAATCACAGTGTCTTCAGTGATCGATAGATGGCGTGAATATGTCTCAGTAGCCAATCATTGATCAAGGGAATAAGCTAAAAATCGTTTATAGACGATGGGATGATCGCGGATTGCACCAATTACAAAAGGGGTTTCAAGTCAACAATCTTATACATCAAAAAAACCTCGTGTTGCCCCATTACAAGCTATTTGTAATATCTTATTTTTTTTTAATAGTTTTTACGGCCATGAAAATGAGTCCTTTAAGGCCTTTCTTGAATTTATTAATCTTCTTCAGTCCTACTTTAGTCAGTCTAGTTAAAAAGTCAAGTCAGTAGTCTATTCCAGTCAAGTAAGTAAGTCTAGTCAGAGCCAGAGGGCTAAGCTAAGTGAAGCGGTGGAAAAATTTCACTTAGCTATAACTTGGAGATTTTGGTGACAAAGATAAAAGTCACGTAATCGACACTGTACCACTTTCCGTTGTTCACGAACACTTTGCGAATAATAATCCACCAATATTAAGCCCAAATAGTCGAAAAAACCTAAGTTTTGGAAATTTAATACAGCGCGGGCATAGTGACAATTTTCTTTCCTTCCAAAAAAAACCTTTGTAATATCTCTTTATAACTCTATGTGTGTTATTTTTTTTATTAATTAAGAATAAACGTTTCTATTATGGAGGGAAAACAATAAGGCAACAAGTTAAGGCTATGTGGGAAGTAGATAATGATAATGTTATTTTCCAGTTCTTTACTCTGTACGACGCATCCGGTATTCACCTGATTACAAGAACCGACTACAAAAAAGTACCTACCTCATTATTTTTGGTGAATTTTATTTTCAATGTCTTGTTGCTGGATTTCGCGTCGTGGTTTGGTTTTTCTACCGGCACTAATATATTTTCTGAAAGATAAAAAAAAATATTATAAATATATTTATTAAAGAGTTATATGTATCTTAGCGGCCTTATGATTTAGAGGTCGCGTTTTGTTGTAGGTTTGAATACCAAAAGGATACTTAATTAAATCTTTGGGACATTGTGTGGTAGCTTAAGAATGAAAAGAACAAGAATTAGAAAAATGCTAACGGCAGGCGATCAGTCATAAAAGTAAAGCCGAATGTCCGCTTCTCATAAAATTTGAGATAACACTTATATAGGACGTTTGACACTAAAGCCATACTATGCAAGAGCTAATGCCTAAGAATAAGATAATAAATAATAATATTAAGTTAAATAGAAATTGTCTGGAAGCGAAACTAAACTATAAAACAAGATATCTTACGCTCTGGTATTGGTATAAGTTTAGGCGGGGACTGAGGCGCTACAGATTGTCTTGAAGTCGTAGGTAGATTGGGAGATTGCCCTCGTATGGGTAGCTTTACCATGGCCTCTTCAACCATCCTGCAAAAAAATTGAAGCCACATAAATTATAGAATCGAACTTTAAAATTACTCATCAGCATCATTGTATCGTGTAGGTGTAGACCATACCCACCCTGGTGTAAGACTTCTTCGGAACCGCCCTTGGCCTCTGACGTGGTTCCTTTAACGACTACCAAATGGCAGCCGGGACCAGTGGCTTTAACGTGCTTTCCGAAGCACAGAATCATCTTTGTTGTCAGACAGTCAGGTGATTCAAGTCTCCAATGTCCTAACCAAGCTGGAAACAACTAAATTAAGTATGCTTCCTATGGGAATCGAACCCACGACCCCCGGATCTACAGATAAAGGCCTTAACCACTGGACCATGGAGGCAATAAAAATTACTTATTTAATTATATTGTAGTGGAGTTAAGATTACCTATGTAACCTATTTATATGACGATGGTATTGAATATAACTCAGTATTAACTCAACACTCGTTGTATCAATTACCACCCTACACCCGAACCTCACATGGCGACTCTGCCAGGCGCGCGCGTGTTTACATTCCTTTAACCATATAGAGACTGAAAATGAACATTACATTCAAAATGTGTATTCGTGGACTTTGCCTATCCCAGTGCGGTGTTCTAATTGTGCCGAATTATCCACAATTTTTTTTTAATTTACCTCATCATGGGCTCTACAAACACTAAGGAAGAGGTCATCCTTGCCCAAAACGCAGCAGCAGGCGCAAATAATGCAGATGTTCGACTATTGGCATTCCATATGAGCGCAACGAATATTATACTGCTCATTTTGTTATCTCTAGCTGCCCTGACTTTTATTTACTGCATTTTCAAAATATATCGAAGATACCACAAGAGATTGATTTTCAATGAGTTAAATCGAGATGCTGTGAGAAGATCATTATTGCGGCAGAGAACGAGACTAGCTGATAGACGTAGCCAAGCAGGCCAGAGGAAGGAAGAAGTCGAGATGGTATAAAAGTGGTGAAACAAGTGAAAAAAAAGTGCGCGTATTCGTGTTTTGCATGCGTAATGTATTTACTCGTATATCCAATATATAATCGCGGTATAGTTATAAGCAGTCAAGGGTATGTATTGTAATATTTCTTATGGCAGAATTAGACAATTTAACATTATTGTATTCCGGCCTTCTACAAATAAGAAAATATCTAATTAAAATAGGCCCAAGTCGTAGAAAAGGAAATATCATTGTGTCAAAGATAAAAGAGGCTGACGAATTAGTAGAAGAGTTCAATACATTTTTAAATAAATATGTTAAAAAACACACTTGAGACTAGCGTATGTACCCAAATAGAGAAACTTGTTGTGATTTTAATAATTTATATGATCAAATATTAGACTTGTGTTCTGAAGAAAATTGTGAAATACCTGAAGTCTCAAATATGGCAGGAACCTCTACATTCGATTTAAAAACGGCTTTACACTTATTACCAGTTTCTGCTGACGATGAATCCAGCATAAAACAGCTGATAGATGGGATAGAATATTATAGATCTGAATTAGAGGAGTCTTCTCACATTAAATTGATGAATTTCGTATTAAAAAACAGGCTTTCTCAAGCATCTAAACTAAAACTGTCTAAAACCTATAGCAATTTTGACGATTTTATTGCTGATTTAAAATTGCATTTATTACCGAAAAAATCGGCCTCCGCTATTCAGCGTAAGTTACAAACTTTTAGACAAAATAACTTATCAATTGACGATTTCGGGAAGGAAATCACTGAAATGTTTGTCCAGCTGACGATTGCGCAATCCGAAGGCAATGATTCAAAATTTGAAGTTTTAAAGCCACTGAATGAAAAACAGGCAGTTAAATGTTTTTCCGACGGATTACGGAATCGCAGGCTCAGCACCATCATTACAGCAAGAAATTATTCATCCCTAAAGGACGCTGTTCAGGCGGCAGTCGACGAGGAGGTTGCATCATCTCCAGCGTCAAATGATATTTTAACTATGAATTTTAGAGGCAGACCCTTTCGCCGCGGTGCAGGACGAGGTCGGTACTTGACAGGCAGGTCACGGGGCTCCCAAGAGCGACAACCCCAACGTGCTGGACAGTACTCGAGAGGTGCGCAGCATGTCAGGTCAACACCGAGGTCATTTCACAGAGGAAGAGGTAGGTACAATAATAACAATGTTCCTTACAGGACGCAGTACCCAAGTAACCAGCGCATACATATTTTGTCAGATTCGCAACCTAGCCAGGAATCAGAAATAGTTAATGATTCTTCTTTAAACTTTTTTCGTGACTAAAAATCATATTTTGTCTTTTAATAATAAAAATGTATGTTATGTTAATATCCAGTCACAAACTTATTATCCATATCATTTATTAGTTGATACCGGAGCTTCCATTTCTGCCATCAAACATAAACATGTTCTGGAACAAAATATTCCAATCCATAACGAGAACATCTTAGTCAACGGAATTGGAGGCAAGATTCAATCAATTGGATACGCATTCTTGCAATTGCGAATTGGAAATCAAACACTGATACATAAGTTCTATGTTTTTGATAACTTGCCATTTACAGCGCATGGAATTCTAGGACAAGACTTTTTAAGCAAGTATAAATCGGTATTGAATTTCGGTAATCGTACCTTGTTACTGTGGAATAACAACATTAATTTATCATTACCTATAATTATGTACAATACACAAATTTGTGTTCCTTCAAGATCGGAGTCTATACATTTTATTGATACCTGTGAAACTGAGGAATGTGTGGTTAGTGCGACAGAATTGCAAGATGGGATCTTTATTGCGAGTTGTTTAGTTAAACCTACTAATGGAAAAATACCTATTCAAATTTTAAACACTACTGAATCGGATTTAATTTTGAAAGAAATATTTCCCACCTTACATAAAGCCAGTGATTACGAGATGTGCATATTTCAGGAATCTAGTACTAAAGCGGAACGTGTTAAAAAATTATTAAACTCAATAAATCTTAATAACATAAATAAAGAAGAGCGCTGTGGTTGACTAGCGAGCGAGTGGACTGTAGTTTTGGCTGGCTGACGATGTTTGGTTCGATGAGCCGGGCTGGCGGGATGTGGAACAGGCTGCCACTATATCACACGACGTATTCCGCTTGGCGTTTCTAGACCAGAGGTCGCACTTGCAGGGATTCCTCTTATTAAAACCACAATGTTCTTGATAGCACTTGTTTTTCCTTTTATTTTCGAGCTGATTCACAATTCAATGATATTGGCACACTTATAATAGCACTGGAACACTTATTAGCTCTGGAACACACTTTCATTCGAAATTGACCTTTATTATATGCAAATTCCCTGACACGCAATTCGTCAAATCATTGACGAGTACACTTCCGAAGGGTGGGGGAAGTTGCATACTTACAATGAACTCTTCATACAAAACTGTGTCTAATTATTGACATGTACACTTATGAGTGGTGGGGGAAATCTCATACATTCACTTCTATTGAGATTTACATTTGCCTTAGTTTTATGTACAATATTTACAGTTTTGCTTCGTGGCGACTATTCAACTTATACATTTTAGCCTAATTTTCCTATTCTATATACAAACTAATTATTTACACGACCTTCTGTTTTAGGTATTATTCGTAGCGACTATACTACACTTATGCTACGAGTCAATATGTATAAAAGGCACTTAATACAATATTGGCATCTATACCTAACTATGTAAATAATCAGCCTTATTACTATGGGAAATAAAACTACCATGATTTATTTGCCTACCTAGTACATAATCTACCTTAAATACATAAAATTTTATATATTACTAAAGTCCGTCGCTAACATTCTCCCCCGCAGTGCGAAGCTCTTCTCCCTGTGGTAGCGACGTGGCTGCTGGCACCAGGATGACGACTCGACGTGTAGACCTTCTTAGCACTCCTCCCGGTGTCCTTACGTCCAGGATGCGCACTCTGCCGTCTGGTCCTGGATACACCTTCAGGACTTCTCCACGAGGCCATGTGTTGCGGGGTGATGTCGCGTCGACTATAAGGACGATATCTCCGACTTGTGGGTCATCGGAGTGTCGTCCGCTGATCTTCCGCGGTTTCAGAGTTGGCAGATACTCTTTTATCCACCTTTGCCAGAAGTGGTCAGTCAGCCGCTGCACCGTCCTCCAGTTCGCCTTGCCAATGAGATCTCGATCCTCGAACTCGCCTGGTGATGCTACCCCACAGGACCTTCCGAGTAGAAAATGGTTGGGTGTCAGGCCTTCTTCGTCATTCGCGTCCATACTTATGTGTGTGAGTGGACGTGAGTTGACTATGTGCTCCACTTCTACTAATAATGTTTGCAGGACTTCTTCAGGTGGAGTTCGTGTTTGCAGGACGACCATCAGTGCGCTTTTGACGGTGCGCACCATTCTTTCCCAAGCTCCTCCCATGCTTGGACTTCCAGCTGGAATGAATTTCCATCTGATGTTTTCTTTGGCGGCTGCCTCTTCTAGCTCCTTGTTGGCCCCTATGAAATTCGTCCCATTATCACTGAACATGACTTTGGGTGTTCCTCTTCTGGCTGCCATCCTCCTTAATGCCATGATCATAGAGCTGGTGCTGAGTGAGTTAGACAGTTCCAAATGCACCGCCCTCGTGGTCAAGCAGGTGAAGAGTACCCCCCAGCGCTTCTCTATTCTTCTTCCGATGGAAACTTGCATTGGCCCAAAGTTGTCAACAGCCGTGCAGGTGAAGGGATGCTGATGATGTTGCAGGCGTTCTACAGGATGGTCTCCTAAAGGCGGTATTTGAGGAGTGCCTTTATGGACCTTACACCACTGACACTTATGTAGAATCCCTCTTGTTGTAGTTCGCAGGCGCAGGATCCAATACCTTTGTCTGATTTCGTTGATCACTGTTTCTGTATTTCCATGGAAGAACTTGCGGTGATAATGGTCTATGATGAGGCGACATATTCTATTTTTCCCATCTAGAATAACTGGATTCTTCTCTTGATTCTCAATCTGAATCTTCTTTGCACGAGTTCTTAGCTTGAGGATCCCTTCTGAGTTGATGTACACGTCGACCTTACGAAGTCTGCTTGAATTTTCCAGGCACTTATTATTTTTCAAGCAGCTGATTTCTTTTGCGAAACTTTCCCTTTGACTCAACTTAATCAACTCTTCTTTGGCTCTTCTGAAGTGGACCTCTTCTATGGGCTCATATATTCTCCCTTCTCTTGTATGAAGAAGTTCAGTCTTCGTCTTCTTTTTCGTTGTACGCTTATATGGTTTCCAGTTGCTATCTTCAGCAGCGTTGACGTGCTTTTTCTCTTGACGTCTTCTCTTCAGTATATCAATGAATTGATATACACGCGCTGTGCTGCGAAGTAGACGTGTCCAGCTGGAAAACCTCTCTGGATCTGGCGTGTGTAGTGGCACTTCGTATGTTAGTGCAACTGTCTGGACGTTCTTTTCTTCTCCGGTTTCGATGGCTTGAATGTCGAAACGCTTTTCCGGCCATCTCTCCTCCTCTTCAATCGTCGAAAAGCTCTGCAGATAATCGTCCATGTAGTGGTTAGACTTGATTGCTCTCACCGCCTCAGGATATTCTTCTTTGAAGTCTTCTGCATTTTTGTTCATGACGAAGATTGCAGTTGATGGCGACGATGCTGCTCCAAATATGACAGACTTCATCCTGTATTCCTCTGGCTTTTTAACTCTGTCACTTCCTCTCCACAGGAATCTAAGGCTGTCTCTGTCTTTTTCTCGCATTTGGATACGCAAAAACATTTCCTTTACATCAGCCACCACAGCAACCGGTCCCTCTCTGAATCTTATTAGGACTCCAAAAAGTGATTGCAAAAGATCAGGTCCAGGCAGCAAGACGTCGTTCAGGCTCTTCCCTTCAAATTTAGCTGCAGCGTCCAGGACTATTCTCGGCTTCTTCTTGATAGGGTGTACCACAGCAAAGTGAGGCAGATAGAAGGTCCTCCCCTGCGTTGTTTCAGCTGGCGCCTTCTCTGCGTAGCCCTTTTCCAATATCTGGCTCATCTGATTTTCATATGATGTCTTCAACTCTGGGTCCTTGTCGAGCTTCTTCTCTATATTCATGAGACGCTTGTACGCTTGATGATAGTTGTTTGGCAGCGTCTCTGCTTCGCTCTTCCACAGCAGCCCCGTTTCAAATCTTCCATCTGGTAGTCTTTTTGTGGTTTGTTCCAAGACATCCAAGGCTCTCTTGTCGGCGTCGTTGCTTGGGCGGTTCGGCATCACTCCTATGGCGTCGATGTCGAAGTGACGTCGCACTAGAGCTTCGGTTTCATCTTCTACCAGACGGCTATGATTGACGAAGTTGACTGGTGTGTTGCTTCCGTCTTCACATCCATGAAGAACCCAGCCTAGACTCGTAAGTGAAGCAACTGGCTCTGACTTCTTGCCCTTCTTCAGTCTTCTCGTTACGATGAGTCCCCAATTATCTTGCCCAATCAGCAAACGTGGCTCTTCTTTCTTGAATACAAGCTGATTCTTCAAAGGCCGGAGATGCTCACATCTTTCAATGATTCCGTCTTCCACTTCTTGCTTCGCAAGTCTCAACTCGTCAATTGTTCTGACTGCGATTGTCCTCTTATCTTTGCGATGAGCTCCTTTGATTTTAATATTCAACTTCTGAGAATTCCCTTTTTTGAATGCATTTCCTCCAATTGTTTCAATTGTGATTGGTTCTGTAATTCCCTCTGCTCCAATCTTCTTAGCGATGGACGAATCTAAGAGTGTCACAGTCGATCCTTCATCCATTAATGCTAACACTCGCACTGTTCCTTTTGGGCCATATAAATCCACAGGAATCACTTTAAGATAAGCCCTTCCATCTGTAGAGGTGCATACTGAAGATATGATGTCAGTAGATTTCTCACACTTCAGAGTATTACAGCAGGGATTCTCTTGCTCTTTATTTGAAGTCGCAGCCGGCGGCACATCAGTGTGGAGACTTATGTGGTGCCATCTTGTACACTTCTTGCAAGGTGGAGCTCTGCATGTTCTTCTTGAATGGCGATAGCGAAGACACTTGAAACACAGCCTAGCTTTCTTGGCCATTTCCCACTTCTTGTCTATGTTTCCATCCTTAAATGTCTTGCATTCGTAGATCCAATGTTCACCTTGACACGCAGGACATTCCGCCTTCTTAGGTTGCTGTTGAGCTTCCGCTTCTTGCACATTATGAACACATTTCTTCGACACAGATTTCTTCGGCTCCCAGGACACTTCAAGGGGAGCAAAATCACTACACATATCAGCTTCCACTTTTTGCACAGTATGAACACTTTTCTTTGTCACAGTTTTCTTCGGCTCCCATGACACTTCAGGGGGAGCAAAATCACCACACATATCAGCTTCCACTTCCAAAAATTCACTGATGAGTTCCAATTCCGGTTTCTCTTCCTCTCGGCGGCTTCTATAATATATAAACCATCTGTATTTCATGTTTGATGGCATCCTTTCGATCAAACTCTTCATTGTTTCTGGCGAACTTAAATACTGGCTCTTCCCAAGCGCCTTTATTGTTGCTACTGAGTTCTTGACATGGCTGGCGAACGCGCAGATATCACTTGGAGATTCTTGTACCCTTTGTAGACTATTCAATTTCTCCAACTCTGCTAATGCGATGGCCCCTGGTCTCCCAAAGCGAGCTTCTAAACCCTTCATCACTTCCTGTGGTGTCTCGGCGGTGAATAATAAACTCTTCACGGCATCCTTTGCTCTCCCTTGAAGTGCTCTTCTTAGCCGAGCCAAGTTCTGTGTATTCGTGAACGAGCGCTCGGTATCTTCAAAGGATCTTCTGAACGCCAACCATTCTTCACTGGCACCGTTGAAGTTAGGTAGCTCGATCATGTGCTTTGAGATACTATGTTCAGTAGATTTCTGAGACATCTTCGTTATGATCAGAGCCAATTCTTGTATGTCGCTCTTCTTTTCTTCTACTTGTGGAGGGTTCGGCGTCGGCGGCGCGGCACTCTTTTCCACAGGTGCAGCCTTGTCCAGCCATCGCTCCACTTGATCTCGATGGTCTTGCAAGTCTTCAAACTCGTCTTCGTCCGAATCCAACTGCAGCAGCTCCAGCTCGGCTTGTGCTATCTTCGATCTGGCCTCAGCTACTTCCAGTTCCCTTTTGGCGATTTGCATTCTTGCTTCCACTTCTGCCCTTTTTGATGAACGTATGGAGCGTACATCATGCGGCTTGTCGAATCTTGTCGCCTTCGGACGAGCACCCAGTCTTGACTCCATCGCAGATCGTTCTTCTTCAACCTTCCTTAATATCCTTCGCTCTTCCGCTTCGGTGATACGCGCTAATAATTCCGGATCCTTAGCTATCGAACGCGTTACACGAAGCGCGGGTGATTCAGCTCTAACGGCAGCGGTACCGGAGCGTGACGCGGCGTGCCCTCTTTCAGCGGGTGCGGGGGGCGGGGGGGCGGCGCGAGCGGCGCGAGCGGCAGTATCCCCTTCCGCAACACGGTCTCCTTGTGCGGCGCGAATAGGAGACATCGAACGGTCGCGTTGTTCCGCGGCTGCAACGGTGCGATCAGGCAGCGCGGACGCGGTCGCGGTGCGCTCTCCTGCGGCGCGAGTAGAAGGCGCGGACACTGTAGGGTTCCCCATGGCGCGGTCGGGGGACCCAGGCAACGGCGGCGTGCGTCGCGTCATCGTCGACCGGCTGGAGATGTCCGTTTCGGTTTCTGCCGGTGTTTCCAGGCTCCAATCTGTAGTGGTGGTCTTCCCTGTTGCGGACGTCGATCTCGTAGTAGGCATCGCGTTTCCCCACGATCCGGCTCGAAGGACCACGAAAATGTGGTTGACTAGCGAGCGAGTGGACTGTAGTTTTGGCTGGCTGACGATGTTTGGTTCGATGAGCCGGGCTGGCGGGATGTGGAACAGGCTGCCACTATATCACACGACGTATTCCGCTTGGCGTTTCTAGACCAGAGGTCGCACTTGCAGGGATTCCTCTTATTAAAACCACAATGTTCTTGATAGCACTTGTTTTTCCTTTTATTTTCGAGCTGATTCACAATTCAATGATATTGGTACACTTATAATAGCACTGGAACACACCTTCATTTAAAATTGGCCTTTATTATATGCAAATTCCCTGACACGCAATTCGTCAAATCATTGACGAGTACACTTCCGAAGGGTGGGGGAAGTTGCATACTTACAATGAACTCTTCATACAAAACTGTGTCTAATTATTGACATGTACACTTATGAGTGGTGGGGGAAATCTCATACATTCACTTCTATTGAGATTTACATTTGCCTTAGTTTTATGTACAATATTTACAGTTTTGCTTCGTGGCGACTATTCAACTTATACATTTTAGCCTAATTTTCCTATTCTATATACAAACTAATTATTTACACGACCTTCTGTTTTAGGTATTATTCGTAGCGACTATACTACACTTATGCTACGAGTCAATATGTATAAAAGGCACTTAATACAATATTGGCATCTATACCTAACTATGTAAATAATCAGCCTTATTACTATGGGAAATAAAACTACCATGATTTATTTGCCTACCTAGTACATAATCTACCTTAAATACATAAAATTTTATATATTACTAAAGTCCGTCGCTAACAAGCGCCACTCAATTGAATCTATTTGTGCTAAATATTCCGATATTTTCTATCTTCCCGGCGATAAATTGACCACAACTAAATTATACGAACATAAAATAAATTTAAAACCCGGTGTTACTCCAGTGTATACAAAGCCTTATAGACTTCCGCATGCTCAAAAAAATGAATTAAAGAAACAAGTTAATGATTTATTGGAGCAAGGCATTATAGAACCTTGTAGTAGCGAGTGGTCCAGCCCAGTTTTGCTGGTCCCTAAAAAATCGGACTCTAGTGGGGAAAAGAAGTGGCGCTTGGTCGTAGACTATCGAAAATTGAACAACTGTATCCAAGATGACAAATTTCCACTTCCGAATATAACGGAAATATTAGATTCGCTTAGCGGCTGTATTTATTTCACTCATTTAGACCTAAATCAAGGATTTTTTAATGTGGGTCTTGAGAAAGACAGTAGAAAATTTACATCTTTTTGCGCCGGTTCTCAATTTCAAATGCGGAGAATGCCCATGGGATTGAAGACCAGTCCTAGCTCATTTTCTCGTATGATGACAATGGCAATGGCCGGTTTATCTTACGAAAAATGTTTAGTTTACCTTGACGACTTAATAATAATGGGAAAAAATTTAATTGATCATAACAAAAATCTTTTACTTGTTTTCGATAGACTGAGGCAGGCAAACTTAAAATTAAATCCCGCTAAATGTAATTTTCTAAGAAAGGAATTGTTGTATCTCGGGCATGTCGTATCAAGTGACGGTGTATTGCCAGATCCAGAAAAAATTAAAATTATTGAGAATTATCCCGTACCAAAAAATGCCGATGAAACAAAACGATTCGTCGCATTCGCTAACTACTACAGAAAATTTATTGATAAATTTGCACAAATATCTTATCCTTTAAATCTGTTATGTAGGAAAAATACAAAATTTGTTTGGGATAGTGAGTGCCAGGATGCTTTTGAAACTTTGAAAAACTGTATGACGTCATCACCCATACTTCAATATCCAGATTTTTCGGAAAATAACGAGTTTATATTGCAAACGGATGCCTCGGGATATGCTTTAGGCGCTGTTTTATGTAACAAGGATAGACGACCGATAGCTTTCGCCAGTAGGAATCTCAATAAAGCAGAAAAAAACTACCCGACTATAGAGAAGGAGTTGCTTGCCGTGGTTTGGGCCGTAAAACATTTTCGCCCATACCTTTACGGACGAAGATTTAAAATACTTACCGATCACAAGCCACTCGTTTATTTGTTTAATTTAAAAGATCCCTCTAGCAGGTTGTTTAAGTTTAGATTGGTTTTAGAAGAGTATGATTATGTAGTTGAATATTTGAAAGGGAAGGAGAACGCGGCTGCAGACGCATTATCCAGGATAAAAGTGACTTCGGAAGAACTGAAAGAGATGAGTGATAGTTTGTTGGTCATGACACGAGCTCAGAGTAAGAAGTTAAGTGCAAATGATGCTTCCTCCGGCGAAGATATTATTTCTACAGACGATCGGCCTGATCAACCGAAAATCGTGGAAACTAATATTAAGCCGAAGGACGCAACAGAACTCAGATTTATAGATAGTAATAATTTGAACAAATTAAGAAGACAGAATAAGATAACATGTGAAAGTAAAATACTTATATACGTATCACAAGAAAATATCATTTTTATAAATCCAGCTTCTCGAACACAAGTTACGCGAGACGAATTTGTGCGAGAGCTGTGTAATTTCGCAAAACAAATAAATATAAGCGAAATATATTTTATTAAGAATAAATATACTGAAGAATTTGTAAATAAATTAACAAGTGAAATAAAAATAAATAAAAACTATAAAGGGCCCAGGTTATGTATATTAAAAGACGTCGAAAGAATAGATGACAAAGACGACAAAAGGGTCATACTTAACGATTTCCATCTATTGCCCACGAGTGGCCACGCGGGCATTAGAAGAATGTTAAATAATATTAAACGTTACTATTTCTGGCCCTCCATGGAGACTGACGTCAGAAACTTTGTACTGAAATGTCCAAAGTGCCAGAAACAAAAATACACAGTCCAGGTGAAAGAGCCGATGGCTATCACCTCGAGTGCACACTCGGCATTCGAAAAAATATTCCTAGACCTTGTGGGACCCTTGGATAGAGACAGCTATGACTATTTGTATGTTCTGACACTTCAATGCGAACTAACAAAATATGTATGTGCATTTCCATTACACACTAAATCATCAACAGAAGTGGCGCGCAGCTTTGTAAATAATTTTATTTTACAGCATGGCATTCCTACAGAGATAGCTACTGATAGGGGTACAGAGTTTATGTCCGACATTTTCAAACAGGTATGTGTATTGCTAAATATAAGTAAGTTAAACTCCACAGCCTATCATCACCAGAGCGTAGGCGCCCTAGAGAACTCCCATAAGCATCTAGGAGCATTTCTACGCATCCAAGCTGAAGGTAAGCCTGAACTGTGGAGCACATGGCTTCCATATTGGTGCTTTGCATACAACACTTCAGTACATAGATCGACAAAATTTTCCCCCTTCGAACTTGTTTACGGTAGAAAATGTAATTTGCCAAATAACTTAACTAAAACTGTTCAACCCTTGTATAATCACGATAGCTACCCCCATGAATTAAAATACAGACTCCAGGTATCCCAAGCTGAAGCGCGTAAAAACTTATTAGAAAGTAAATTATTAAGAAAAAATAAATACGATAGTCATATTAACCCAGTGTGTTACAAGCCTAATGATCTAATTCTTATCAAAAATGAAACTGGTAATAAGCTGTCAGATTTATATTCAGGTCCATACTTAGTTATAAGAGATGTATCACCGAATGTAGAAGTAAATATTAATGGTAAGACAGATATAATACATAAAAATAGAACTAAGTTATACCATAAGCCAAATGAGTAACATTACATGATGCTAACTATAAAGAATAGATAGATAAACATATTAAGTGGCTATAATCTTATTGTAATGTGAATACAAGTACGGTGCATGTATGATGTCATCGCAATGTAATGCACTTTGACCTAGATTTATCTTTATCAAATAATGAAATCTTTTAAAGTTAGTTGAGAACTTTTTATGCCAAATTGTATCGCATTATTTGGTGTATGTTATTAACAATAAACAAATATTATAAATAAATAAAAAATCTTTAATGTACTACTTGACTGTTATGTGTATCAAATATTACTTATATGTAACTTTAATCGAATTAAATCTTTATGTAAACTTTAAATTAAAATAAATCTTATTTTTTTATTTTAATTTCTCCGTGGGAAGGAGATGTAGTGGAGTTAAGATTACCTATGTAACCTATTTATATGACGATGGTATTGAATATAACTCAGTATTAACTCAACACTCGTTGTATCAATTACCACCCTACACCCGAACCTCACAATATTATCAAACAGAATACCGTTCAAATAATAACAATTTTATGATTCATTTCATGATAAAGTCTAGTGATGATAGCGGGGCTCATAGTGTCTGTAATGATCGCGTACGTCAAGCGTAGACTGACTTGGAATGGTCGCCATTATTAGTATTTCTATCTTGAGCTTCTCTGTGTTTGGGAAGACGCGTTAAGCCATTAGTGCCGGCTATTGTCAAAAACAAAATATATATATATTACTTTTTTAGTTCTTCAGTCTTCTTCCTCTCTTCTTTATATTTTTTCTTCCAGTAAGCAGGGTCGTCTTCAGGATCACCTAAAATAATAAATAAATTGTGTCTATGTGTTTCAAATTAAAATGTAATAATTTAATGGCAAAGTGCATGGTATTACAAAAAATCTTGAATTGCTGCAAACAAATTACTTAAAAATTTATCAATAATGACTATCCTTTTTTTTAGAAAATTCTTAAAATAAAGTTCAAACAAATACTGCACTGATCTGAATGTAATTTGAGAAGGCAGATTATAGTCTGAAATAAATATGAAATAAGCTACGATACAACAGTGAACCATGGTAGTGGACCAGGCACTTAATTAATAATATAATAGCAATAATTTATGTATGTATGTAAAAACTTTATTGTACAGAAAGAACATTGATGAAGAATACATACTTTCAGGAGAATAAGTGAGGTAATTCTTGATGATGTTGCCATCCTTCACTAGTGGGTAAATCCTTTTCCCATGCATCACAAACAGCCCACCTTCTTCCTCTAGTTGATGTACACGAACCGACTTAGGTTTCCTACAAATCCCAACTAATATTATAAATAAGAAAGTGAGTTTGTATATTTGTTTGTGTGTTACCTCTTCACGCCCTATCTACTACACGCACTATCTTAGGATTTTCTGTCCATCCGAAAAAGGTCAGCTAAATCTAGATAGACTGAAATTAATTTGCATATAAAACTATGCCGAATACGTCAGCAAATAATACATAAATAAAGCAAGACAATGAAAATTAATTCCTCACAATATACTCTTAATATCATATACCTGCCAGTCCAAAAACCTTAAGTGGCTCGTCTAATATTCGAAATGCATCAAGGCTAAATTTAGACAGTTTGAAAGACACCATTAACATTACGAAAAAATGTCATTATGCAATATTTATCGTCGAGTACTGTAGGTAGACTGCTTTTAAGCAAATGGGTTCTCTGGTGACATAAAAAGAACATAGGAGTTATCGTGATCTGTTTCGAAGTAGTAGTAAGCGAGATGGCGCAATACATAATGTAAGGCGACATCTCGCTTGCTCACTCGTTTCGAGCCTGCTTATACAGTTCATGATAACCCCCCAGGTGTGAAGTTTAGAAGGGATTAATTAACAAAAATTACAATCTGAACTGTGATACTGAAGTAGGCTTACATCGTTGTAGAGAAAGAATCCATACTAATATTATAAATGCGAAAGTCTGTCTGTCTGTCTGTCTGTCACCTCTTCACGGCTAAACTGCTGAACCGATTGTGATGAAATTTGGTAGGGATGTAGTTAACGACCTGAGGTCAAACATAGGCTACTTTTGGGCGCGATATAACCGAGACTCACGCGGGGCGAAGCCGCGGGAAACAGCTAGTGTACTTATATACTTACAAGTATTTCCTGCCGTATTTGTTTCTGCGCCCGCGCGGCGGGGACACGTATTCACTGTCGCTTTCCGACGTCCATTCGCTCGAGTTGCTTGCATTACTGGAAAAAATATTGTTTATTTATTTAAGACTATTGAGTTAAAAGCTACAATAGGTAAACTTAATGCTATAAGTATTCTCTGCAAGTCAGCCTTTGGAAATTGTTAGGGTTTCATAACAAACACGATTTCATAACATCGAAGTCTATGATAGAGCTAAGTGGAAACGAGTAGTGCTGACTGCGTATCCTCTCTCAAGAAGGGACTTTCGCTAGGAGAATGATGATTAGGGTTTTGTGGGCTAAAAACAGAACCGAAGAATTACCCCACAGCAATATACATCTCTTTGTCTGGCAGATAACGTTTTACATGAAAGGTGTTTAATTACATTTTTTACTGTTTTAACAGAAACTTTTCCCGTAAAAATAAAATTGATCTATTTTATAGAACACACAAAAAGTGTGTACAAAGTAACAAGATGCTGATATAGAACCTGTGAATAACACGTATATCTATATATACAGGGTGTAACATGTAAGTGTAGTCATATTCAAGGAGGTATAAGTGTAATCGATGTAGATCTTGTGTGCAATGTCATAAGACACAATAAGCTAATTTAATAAAAAATGAAAATTTAATTAAATATATTTTTTTGTGACGTCATAATCAAAACAATCGTGTCCCATCACTAGTGGGGTCATGAACTCTACTAATCAAACCTACTTACGTGATGTTGAGATATTGTTAGCTCTGCCTGTTCATGCGCGCCTGGTATCAAGGAGCGAAAAACACAATGGCGGCGCGGTATCTTTGGCGGCGAACGGAATGGAGTTTCCGTGACTCCGAAAAGGAAAATCGTAGCCACCATATCACTTGCCGCAAATAACACATTGAATTTTCTTTTTACACCCAGTTTAAATTTAACTTCACACACCACACACATTATTAATAAAATCACTTATTATTGTAGTGCACTACCGCAACGTAGGTATTCAAATAAACACGTGAACATAACCAAAATGCTCAAGAACGGCTTCTTCAAAGTCCGGGTCGATGGTGCTTGCGCGTTCATGGGAAGTGGAGCCACGGTATGATCCAGTTTCACGCAATCGAAGCACTATCCTACGGAAGCCCTCCAAAGATGGAAGCTCTCACGATACTATTCACGAGCTCCACGAAGACTACCATCGGCAGCCCCCACTCAAAGAATCATCTCGTAGTATTCGGCGTTATTTAAAAATGACATTTTCAAAAAAATGAAAATGTCACGCGCGCGTTCGAAATAAAAAGTATCTTTACACCACGTTCAAATGCAAGCAACTGATCGGCGGCCCGACTGATTGAAGGGTCATGTACATACAAGATCGATTAACCTGCTTGCTATTGGCCGATCTTTACATAAGGAACTATCCCTACCCCATATTTTGGCAGAAAACCATTTAGAGTTCCTTAATAACACTAACCTAAAAAGCTTCCGTGTTTACTATCTAACGCCTATGTTATCCTAGTCAACATTACAAAATTTTTGTCAAAAATCACTTCGCCAGCTACATGAACCGGTTTTATTCGTCAGATTTTAGTAATTTCAAATTGTCTTATTACCAATCAGATCGATCAAGCGAGCATGATATCACTGAAATTACTCATTATTAATAAACAGAACCCTTACATCATTATTTCCAAAAAACAGTAATGGTCGAATGAGAACTGGGCGTTTCTTTAATTAGGATTCAACATGTAAGGGTTTTCTTACGAATTTGTACTTACTCTTTACTTTTATGCTATCCTAGTACTAATAAGATGACCGCGTGGTATATCCAGCCCAAAAATACTTTCCAGAGGGAGTTTTTTCCACGAATTGTTTTTTTTCCTTTCCAATTACGTACTTAAGGAATAGACCACTTTCTCTCTTCACGTGAATGTCGTACAAGGGGAAACAGATATCTGAATTCCCATGTTTTTCTTCCTGGCTGTTGGCAAAATCTCTCGCCGCCGCCGGCTGGTGGCATTTTCTACCAACAGCAGCGTTCGCAAAGAAGGTTAACGGCAGGCAGGCGGCCGGTCATACAAACAATTTAAAATCTTATTTTATGACTTCAGTCGATGTACCTCGTGGACATCGTATTAACGGATCTTGTACTTATTTCTAAAGCTATGCTGCAGAATGCGACCGGTAAACGCGGAGGACATTATTTTTGAGACCGGCCGCATCTTGACGTCAAACGTCTTAATATCGTTTTATTAGAAAGCTTTGCGAATTTTCTTATTACCCATAATACCCTAAATAATCATGCAAGTTTAAATAACGCAGTCCATTATTCATAGACAGAACCCTCAATAATTATTTTAATAATTATTTGCAAAGAAAGAGATAGCAAATGTGTATGTGAGGTGGGTGTGGCTTTAATTAGGGTTCAATATGATTTTTTTCTTAAAAATTATGTATTTGCTCTCTAACACTTATGCTATCCTAATACTATTGATACGTTCTTGCAAGCGCGTGGTATATCCAGCTTAGGAATAGACCACTCCCTCGAACTTTTTCCCTCGAGAATGACGTGAAAGTCTGCTATGGAACAGAGGTTTGAATTCCCTTGCAATGCCCTTGCATATTTTGCCTAATTTGTACAGAACCAATAATCAAAATAAAATTAAACAGAAAGAGATAGAAATATCTTCTTTTCTTACAATACATAAGTAAATGGGCGTAGCCTAGGCACATAAATAAATTTAGGGTTCTTTAATTTTTATTGCTAATGTACCAGGTGTCACAGGGGCATAATAATATTACATGTGCGCATACAATAATTCCGCGGTGCTTTTATGTTTTTTTTTAAGTAAGACAATGTTTATGACAGAAGTTCATTAATTTCGTGTAGGTGTCATAGTCAATCGACCATGCACACCCTGGCGTCAGAGTAGTTTTATTCGGAACCGCCTCTCGGCCTCTGACGTGGTTCCTTTAACGAATACCAGATGGCAGCCGGGACCAACGGCTTAACTTGCACGCACGGCAGGAAATCATCTTTATTGTCAAACAAATCAGGTGATAATCAGGCGATTCAAGCCTAAGGACATATGTCCTAACTAAACTGGAAACAACTAAACAAAGTATGCTTCCCGTGGGAATCGAACCCTCGGGTCTACAGGCAAAACGCCTTAACCACTGGATATGACAAAAGTGAAAGATGGTGATGGAAACAAAGTACTGTACACCTCTGTTCTGTTTGTCTGTACCGTGTAGGCGACAGCGGTCGCACCTCCCTCCGGCTCCGAAATAGGTAAGTGATGATGTACGCTACTTGGAAAAATAACTACGTCAACTAGCCAGTTCATCAATTTCTGTTTGTTTTAATTTTTTGTGTCAATTTTATCTCTCTTCCAAGCGATTTCCCGGTTGTATTCTCAGATCGTCGTCCCAAGGTCGACTTTCTTGCTTTTTACTCTCTCACTCGGCCTGATTGTAAGACCATTTATTTGTACACATTTACCAAGTAGTTTTTGCGTTTACCCTTTGCTAGGCCGCTGCTGGGGAGGCGGTAACCAGACACTTATTCAAGCCACTGATTGGTAATAAAATCCCTTAGTTTACTTTTTGTCTTAGCAAAGAAGACATATCAAAATTATTAAAAAAAATAAATCATACGGAACCTTAATTTTTTGTTTAATTTATTTTGCATTAGATCTCTTACCAGGAGAAAATGTGTGCTCGACAGGAGGTGGTTAAGGCTTAGGTAAAAAAGGTCATTCTCATTGTCAGCTGATACAGACAGTGATGTCTGTTGACACTTATCGATATCGATAATACGTTAAAATTACGATAAAGTAAAACTCACTCGATTATTAACTTTTCCATTTAATACCAATTGGAATATATTGCTTATGACCGACTCTATCGGCCCTGAAAATATGACTACACTTACATGTTACACCCTGTATAAAAATCAATTGCTGTTCGTTAGTCTGGCTGAAACCCTACAATGGCTGGTTTTTGGTTAATTTTAGTCTTGAAATATTTGTGGAAGTTCAGGGTAGGTTTAAACGGTGAGAGAAGTGCGTTCAGGCGATATGGAGTTCGCCGGGTCAGCTAGTATTTAATAAAAAAGTTACATACTGCTTATATGACGGCGAGCGGTGAAGGCGACTCAGCCTTCGCTTGTTACTGGAACTGACTACACCTGAAACAAATAAAAACAACAATTTTACATACATTATGCTTTCTCACATTTCCTGATAAAAAAATTAGAAAAATGTCACCTATATGCCAATCTTCCATAAAGAAATTGGAATAGGTTGCCAATTACAATATTTCATAGCACATTTATAAATTTTTGATGGAAATTTTCGTAGCATCTCTTCTTTAAATCAGTGTTCGTTAAAACTGAAACGTTTAGATTTAGATGTTATTCCTGTGCTATTCAATATGCATGCGAAGCCGTGTTCAACTTACCACTGGAAAATCCAAATACACTGGCTAATGCTTTTTCTCTCTCTTTTCTATCAACTTGTTGTTTAACTTTTTCTTGGTGACCCGTATTTGTAGCTTCATTACTGACATCGGACTCTGAATGTGATTTTAATATGACTACATCATTGATATTTACCGTTTTCTTAAGGACTTTAGGTGATTTTACATTAGTATTTTCTTTATATATTAGTTTGTTTTCATCTTTGTCATCTATAACCTTATTTCCATTGTTTATTTCTGTATCATTTTCTTTATGATTTTGCACAATCGCATCATCAATTGGGTTATCGTTAGAATCTGAATCAGTGTATTTGGTTTTGTTAAACTGTTCATCATAGAGACTTACACTATTTAGACACGGATTTATTTGAGATAAGGTATCTTTTTGGTTCTCTACAGCTACTTCATTTAATATTGTTGGTTGAATATCATCTATTGTCTGTTTTTTGTTTTCCTCGTTTCTCATATTTATCTCAGGTATATTTCCCGACTTTCTTGGCTTACTTACATCTTCTGCTTCTGATTGAATAACCTCATTATTTTTCAATCCTAGCATTTTTTTCTTATCGTTATTAGGTGTTACATCAAGAGAATTGGCCCTTTTCCTAGATAGTGTCAACTTTTTAGAACCAGTCTTTTGTGTATCATCTGTTTTTGATATTTCTATATTATTAGTTTTATTTTTTAAAGCCTCTTGATTCCCTGGTATGATTGTGTCAGTTGAATTATTTGTGTTTTGTGTAGCAGCAGTATCATTTGTAAGGTCAACGAAATTTTTATTTTTTTCTTTTTTGTCAAGGTTTATAAAAACCTCATTACTTTTTTTAGAATCATGAACATTTTCGATTAAATCAGAGCTTTTATTTGCACTATTATTTTCTGATATTTTTGTCTCTTGTCCCAATGGTATTTTAACACTGTCCGAACAGGGAGCAATTTCTGAAATCCTATCTTCTAGTTTGTCAGTTGGCATCTCATCTTCTTTATTGTTGTCAACTAATCTAGAATTAGTTTTATTTTCAATTTCTCGATTCCGACAATTAGTGCCCTCCAGTATTTCCAAGTCTGCTTCCACCAACTCATCTTCTGTCGCGAAATCGTCTAAAACTTGTTGCATCATAGGTGTAAATGGTTCAGCATAAGTTATTAAATCACGCAGACATTTGCTTGGCGTATCTTTTTCATCTTCCATGTCCATTGTCTTGTTATTTTTTGGAGATTCCAAATCCCTTTGTATATCTTCAGCGTTTTCATAACAGTTATCAAGAATAATGGTTTCAGTAGAGGCCCTGGTTCGCACATCAAGTGTTGAAGGAGAGACATTCTCACCTGTGGACTTATCTGCTTCATTATTATTACTTGTGCTTGGTTTTTCTTTGTCTCGAATACTGCCGCCTAAAAAAATTAAATTATGAGGTCAAATGAACTTGATAATAAAAATGAAAAGGACATCTATAGTGAAACATACCATGGGAATTTTTGGAGTCATCACTGATAGTTTGGATATCTAATTTGCTTTTACTCCTTATGTCAACATCATACCTAAAATGGAAAAAACAACAAATACATTAATAAAATTTTGTTTGACTACATAAATGATTAAGGACTCATCATCATCTCATAAATGATGTCATGTATTTATTTTTGTTCAATACCATATGATTGTCTTATATGATACTAGCGACCCGCCCTGGCTTCACATGGGCATAAAAATCTTTGAATCACTATCTATTAATAAAAAACGCTTCAAAATCTGTTGCGTAGTTTTACAGATTTAAGCATATAAAGGGACATAGGGACAGAGAAAGCGACTTAGTTTTATACTATTAAACGAGCAATATTTGTTTGTATGTATATATATTTGTCTCGCGTTTGCAAAAACGGCTCTAACGATTTCTTCGAAATTTTAAACATAGGTTCTTATAAAGTCAAAAAACTAATCTTGCCAGATTCCATGTCTGGGAAAAATCGTTTTTCCCATATTTTCCAGCAAAAAGATTTTCCGCATGAAATTGTAGTTATAGTACAATAATTTCGGCGCCGGCGGGTCTGCTTCGATAGCCCAGTGGTTCAGACATCTGCTTTGTACTCTGGTGGTTCCAGGTTCAAATCCCAACTAAAAAAAGTTTTTTTTTTTTTTTTTGCTTTGGATTATAAAAGTATTAAATCAGTATAAATCGCGCATATATTATTTTAAAATAAAATGAAAAAAATATTAATTCGGTTATAACGTATTAAAATATTTTCCTAAGAAACATTATAGTTTCAAATCACAAGTCATCCAAGTATCACCATTTTCTCAGGATTCCGTCATCAGAACCTATTGAAACTAATATGGAACCAACTAGACGGTCCAACCTTTCAGACAAAAAAAAATAATTTCAAATCGGTTCACGCGTCTTTGAGACATCGAGTAACAAACATAAAAAAAAGATTCCGACAACAGAAAGAGCAACAGACAGACAGAAAGACAGCGTTTTTGAAAACAGCTCTAACGATTTCTTTGAAATTTTAAATGTAAGATTTAACATAGTCAAAAAGATAATCTAGCCAGGTTCCATGTCTTGGAAAATTCATTTTCACGCAAAAAGATTTTCTGTATTAAACGAGCGAAGCTCGGTCGCCCAGGTACTGATGATAAAAAGAGCAAAGAGAAAAAAAAATTAAGAGTATTGTTAAGCCTGTTTCTAATTAATTAATTTTTTATTTATATATGTTTGGCTCCTTCTTTTATGGTGAATTGGGATAAGAAAGAAAGGACCAAAATATATATTAGTTAAAATGGGCTTAGCAAACATTTGTTAATTTTAATGAATAAAGAGGTTTATCTATACAGTTCAAAGCTTTAGGAAAAAAGGTTTTCAAAAATGTGAATGGTATTGATTTAGGGAGCAATTGCAAAATATAAACTTGCCAGTATAAAATTGTTGTTAAAATGAAATTCCTGTATTGTAAAAACTTTAATTTACGATATAGGTACTAACCCCTGTTTAAAACTACATATTTCAGATTTAGTTAAACCATAGTATGGGTTGTGGATGTCGGGTAATATCCTCTTCAAAAATGTCTCTTTAAGACTCTGCCAAGTCCTGTTGGTGAGCTATAAAAAACACAAATATTAAAGTGTATATTATTTTATACACTATCTATTTAAAAACACAATTAAACAGAATGTACCCATCACAGGCTAAAAAGAAAATTTAGTAGCAATACATTTTTTAAATGCTTTTATTATTATTTTTCTTTTTGCGTGTTAGCAACCAGTTTATAAATTATTTAAGTTGTCAATTGCGGCTTTGGTCACTGGTGATTGACAAACAATTTGTCTGTGATTGTGGAGTTCAATGTGTTAAGTATATATGAATAAGTAACTAGCGACCCGCCTCGGCATAAAAACCTTCCTCTTGAATCACTATATCTATTTAAAAAAACTGCATCGAAATCCATTGCATAGTTTTAAAGATTTAAGCATACAAAGGGACATAGTGACAGACATAGCGACTTTGTTTTATACTATGTAGTGATGATGTAGTATATGAGTAAATTATTACATACATTTGAACTTGCAAAGTCGGTCCACAGTTTTCTTCCTCTAATTTCACCATAGGCTTTACGGTTGTTTATATACTCCACTATGCTGTTCATCTCCTTCATAGTATATGCTCTCCTAAAAATAAACAATTATCAATGATATTAATTGAAAATCAATGTATAATAATAAACAAATAACAAGCTGTTCAAAGCACAGATTTATGTATTTTTTTTGTCTTCATCTATAGTGTGACTGTTCCTATCTCATGGGAAAACTAAAAAGATGTATGGATAGTCATAAGATAATTTTTAGCTTGAGAAGCCAAATTTCAAAAATGTGTAAATAGATATATAATAGTTCCTCGTGATAAAGGCTACCCCAACATTACATTTAGGTTACTATTGCTCAGATAATTACCATTTAGAAATGTGTTTTTCGAGTTCGCCATACTGACCACATACCATATGTATGTTTCTTATAAGACAACCTGGTGATTCAAAGGTAAAGAGCTTACCGTATAGCCTCCTTGGATAGCTAGTCAAAGTATGTGTCAGCCTTTGGATTCCCAAAAAATATGTTTGTTTGGATTGCTTAAATCCCTCAACTACCGAGCATCCAGACAATAGAAAACTATTACTTGTAAAGAGGTCATATAAATATTTGGTATAATACCCATATTACCCATCTCATGGATCCATAGTACCTACAGCATATGATGTAAATGTGTACAACTAAATCATCTGTTAGATGAAGAGGTTTGAAATAAGTATCCTTCTAGCATTGTGTTACTGGTGTAATGGTCAATATTATTTAAATAACCAAAAAACTGTTTTTCAAATAACGAATTACCTTTGTTGCAAAATAAACAAGCGAAAAAAATTGACATTAATGTTTTATTTCCACATACCCTGACATCTTGGAGGTAGTAAGTTTGTTTGGATCACACCGGCGCGGACGAAATAAAACCTCTGAAATCCAAAAAGAAGTTATCGCGCTCAAGTAACATTTAATGAAATCGTTTTTGATAGCATTTATTCTATAGTTTTCATTACCTCCGAATATGTGTTAATTTTTGAGATTACTATTTTCCAGCTTGAACATCAAAAGAAAAATCAGTGTCTTGGAAGTATCAACAACAAAACTACCACGAACTAAACCACCTCATCTAGTCGAATTTCAACAATAGCACAGCAAAATCAGCAAATCAAACTCAGCAACCAAAGGCAGCAACATTAACCCCAGCCAGACACCAGACACAGCCAGCCAGCAACCACACAAACACAAATAGAAAGAAAGGAATCACAATTCACAAACCGCTTTTTTTTATGCTCATCACATTTTTTTTTTTTTTGGATAGTTTATACGGCCATGGAATCTAGTCCTTTAAGGCCTTTCTTGAATTTATTAATCTTCTTCAGTCCTACTTAAGTCAGTCGAGTCAAAAATTCAAGTCAATAGTCAAGTCCAGTCAAGTAAGTAAGTCTAGTCTGAGTCAGATGGCTAAGTGAAGCGGTGAAAAATTTCACTTAGCTATATCATGGAGATTTTGGTGACAAAGATAAAAAGTCACGTAATCGACACTGTATCACTTCCCAACACTCACGCTTGTTCACGAACACTTTGCGAATAATAAACCACCAATATTATGCACAAAAACTCGAAAAAACCTAAGTTTTGGAAATTAAATACAGCGCGGACATAGCGACAGTTTACTTTCCCTCCAAAAACTCCTGCTCATCACATCATTACGATGTCATGTCATTTATACATATTTCATTGTCATTTGTGATTACTTAACAGTTTTTTTTAATATGTTTTACGGCCCTGGCTGGACACATTTTACAAGACTAGTTTTCTACAAAAATATGTTAAATAATATACAAAGTGCCTTACCACCGTCTCTTAAAACCATGCAAGATCCAGTGAGTAAGGGAGATGTCGCCTTACATCATGTATCGCGCTGTCTCGCTTACTCACTAGATCTTGCATGGTTTTAAGAGACGGTAGTAACCCCCCTGGTAGTGCAATGTGACAGAAAAAAGTTTCTTTGACATTGACAGTAGAGTTTTGGCGGGAAACTCCAGAAAAGAATTTATTCTTGACAAAAAAGTGACTAAAAAAAGTTGATTGCAAGTAGTTGTTTGTTTCCTTGGATTTCTTGTGTGTTTTCTTGATATTGATAACAAAAACTTGAATCATGTCAAATTCTAATTATTTATCAGTTTTTGATATCTTAGTATCCAATGAAAAAGTACCTAGTAAATTTTTGCATGATTTGCCAAAAATGGGTTGGTAGAAGAAACAGTTGTATTGTTGTATTTGATTTTTACGAAGTACCGATTGTTAGTCAAATATTTTATTTACAGGTTTCCTAGATCCGTCCGCTACTGAAGAAGATTTAAAAGCTGGATCCAATGTTGAAATTCCCTTATGGTTAGCAGAATCATTACACGCAAGACGTCCACCTCTTGTTAGCATTGACTTACCAAAAATATACAAAGATGCTTACAGAGAAATTCTTAATGCAGATGCCTGCACTGTAGATTTGCACAAGCTGGGACAATATTTTTTTGAACTGGGTTGTTATATTGCCAAGTATGACATCAAAGGAGATGTTACTAAAACCCTTGTAAATGTATGTACTCTATTCCATTTTTAAATTTTTTTAATAATACCTAACATGACCTGTTGCCTGCCCAACACAAATTATCCTTATATCTTCTCATGGGTAGCTAAAGGATAGCTGTCAATTAGAATATTTATAAAAATATCTTTTTTATGCATTTAAGTAGTATCTCTTTGAGAAAGCATCTGAGACAATAACATTTTAACATATCTCTGGGGTCAGAAACAAAATAAGCAGTCAAAAATTGAATTACAGTTATTGTTTTCTGACTCATAAAATTCATTTCTTATTGCAGACATTCAAGCAAAGGTTTAGAATGCTACTAGCAGCGAGTGTATCCACAGATTCTCTTGGATCTATGCAGCCACTGTCTGCTAGTGAGAGGGAACGTGCAGCAGCAGCAGCTAACACTGAGAGGGCACTGTCTTCCTGGCTTCAGAGGGGAGACTCTCCCCTTACAACGGCTAACATGGTTGCAAATCATAGAAAAAGGAAAAGGGCTGAAATGGAAATGATTTAAACTAGGCTGGTCATGCAGGTTAATCCTAACTAATATTATAAATGTCAAAGTGAGTTTGTCTGTTACGCTATCACACGCTAGCTACTGCACATATCTTCCTGAAATTTTGCATACATTATGCTATAAGTATTAAGAAGGACATAGAATACCTTTCATCCCGGGAAAAAGCACTGTTTCTGTGGGAAATTTACGTGGGCGAAAGCTAGTTATAAAATAAAGAAAACCAAGGGTGGGTGGCAAGTGTTTGTGCATTTAGGTACATAATTATTGTAAATTTGACAAAAATGGAAAACAAACTGTGAACTTCTAAGAATACAATCAGGGAAACTCTAACATGAGAGTGATACTGGGAAATTTTAATTTAAATGATATTTTATGGCTCAATATAATTAATTTTTATTATTAATCTTATTTATTTTTCCACTTTATCACATAGGGCAGTACAATATGTAAGTGGAAGGCAAATGGAACATAGTGGAGGAAGTTTATTTTATAACCTATTTCGCTACACCCTGCTCATAGTCTGTTTATCAAGGGAGGACTGTCTCTTTGGTCTTCATCTAGTATTTGATGAATATTTTGTAGCCTTATGGTACTATCATATATTATCTTATAGTAGGCCCTGTATTTAGAAGTAAAAGTAATCAGATCATAAAACTATTTATAGAATTGTTTGCCTGTAACACTTGTTAATGTCAGCCTATAAATAAATGTAAAGTTCAAGCATTTATCACTATTGATCTTAAGTAGGGTTGACAAATAGAATTCTTTGAAATTACATCTCTCTCAAAAAAAATCTTCATTACAGTCTTTACCTGATTTGCTTTATAATTGGGCTGTTCAATAGTTTCTTGTTATCTATTAGAAGCAGAGCAGGCGAAAAAAAATCAGCGATAAAAAAATTGATATTCTCTTGTCATAGTGCAAGTTGGTTATTATACTTATATTTCCAAATTCAAAGTTCCAAACAACAAGATGCCATAGCATATTCTTATTCCTATGATAGAAAATTATTTCTTACTACAGCTACTGAAATATTGCAGAAGTGACAACCATGAAAAAAGTTAGGAAGTGCCCAGTCTATAAAACTAGTTTGCACACTGCTGTTGATCTCATTTGATTGTGACCGCTACTTAGGCACAATCACAATGGACTTCACAAGAAATCAATTACTAGAACAAAACTTTGGAATGTGCATAACTCCACAAGACTTAATACTTCCTTGTTATGCATCTGTTGGATCAAATTACTATAGACCATGGAAGTGGTATATTGACAGTAGAACAAGAGACTTTGGATCAAAAATAGATGACCAGAAAGATAAGTTCATAATAACTTTAGATGTTCAACATTTTAAACCGAATGAAATTACTGTGAAAGTAATAGATAAAGAAGTCATAGTGGAAGGTAAACATGAGGAAAGACAGGATAACCATGGTGTAATATCAAGACACTTCAAAAGGCGGTATGTTCTACCATATGAGTGTCTTGCAGATTTTGTATCTTCAACCCTGTCGTCAGATGGCATACTTACTGTAACTGCTGGAAAAAGGTCAATAGAAAATCAAGATAAGGAAATAACAGTGCCTATCCAAATGTGTGGTCCATGTTCTAAAAAGGAACTAATGGAAAAACAAAAAACCAACTCAGATTCTGCCCTTAGGATAATAGAGGACACTATCAATAACAATGTTGAAGTAAAAAATAAGATCAATGAGTGTCCTTTGAAACCAGATGTAACTGAAGGCGCCAGAATGTGTGCAGATAAAGTGCTAATGGAGGCAAGGAAAGAAAGTGATAATCTACTAAGAATGGCTTCTGACATTGTGCAAATTGAAACAGGTGCTGCTGTAGCCAAGTCGGAACATCTAAGGGAGGAATCAAAGGCTTTATTAGATGAAATGGTAGAAAAGGTGTCAGAAAAAAATGTTATCAACATGTCAGAAACATCAAATTTCAAAAGCATGATGAAAGAAACACTAGCCAGTGAAGAGATTTCTTCATTCAAATCTTCATCAAGTGTGAAGATGTCAGGTGAACAATTTAGCGAGTTTGTTAGTGAAGTCATCAGTGCAGAGCTTAAAGAGGCAGCTGAAAATAATTAAATGATAACATTATTGACATAATTATTACTTATATTTATTGCACTAAAAATATTTCGCTTATTAATAGACTTATTCTAACCTCCTTGTTGGTTTTGGTTACTAACTTACAATACAACCTCATAAAAATACAAACTTCATTATAGGTATCATGTAATGAGATCCATATGAACAATAAATAATTATGAAATAAAAGTTCATGGGTTTAAATTGAAGTACATAACAAATTATTAATATTATACAAATAGCTTATTATTATGTATTTATTAGGAAACAATTAACATCTAAACCATTCTTTATAAGTTAAAACATGCCAAATAAATAATTTTGCAGTAGTGTACATGCCAATTGTTGTCTAACTCATACATGTCCTACAATCTACAACATATCAGTGATATTATATTTACGTTAAAGTCTCTTCATCACAACACTCCTGCACCTCATCTTCATTTTTATTACAAAATAGTAGTTCTGAGGTGCATTTGTATGGGTGTATTAATTGTTAACATCGATCATTCTTGACTGATGGATTCAAATCATGGAAGTAGGCATGGGCCATTGCATCATCAGCAGGCATCCTCAAAGCAGGGTTACAAGTGAGGAGCCGCGCAAGCAGGTCTCTGCCTCTAGCAGGCAGCCGTGGGACTACTTGGGCAAGCCCCAGACTGGGTTGGTAAATGGGCAGTGGTTTGTAGTCTGGCAGTTGTGTTACACCTGGCCAGGTGTCCTCATTTGGAGTTCCTACGGACAGAAAAAGTGTGCATGTATGTATATGTATGTCTCTATAGAAATAAGTAGCACCCTTGTACTAAATTTCCTATGTTTGTATTTGAGTGTACATAAATTAAATAAATAAATAAATGTGTTTGGTGTTCCAAAAATAAGTGAGTGATGTTTGCTTTGATATCATTCTTAAATATCAGTACATAAATCATACTTTAATTGAAAAAAGAGGTTAATAAGTTATTATGATAGCTTCTCTGAAATAAAACTACATATATTTTTTTGTGCGATAAAGGTTTAAATAAATAAATAACTGAATGATTTGTAATATAAGTGACAGTTGCTATCTCTAAGTTTATCAGCATCAACAGGCTAAAAGACATTCATAATTACCTAGTAATTTAAAAATCCTCTTCAACTGATCATCAACATCAGACCCAGGAAACAAAGGACGTCCAGAATTTGCTAATTCAGCGAATATGCAGCCAGCTGACCACATATCAATACTGGTAGTATACAATTTAGCTCCAAATAGAACGTCTGGAGGTCGATACCAAAGTGTGACTACCTCGGCAGAATAACACTTAACAGGAATCCCAAATGCTCTAGCTAAACCAAAATCTGCTAACTTCAATTCACCATTTTTATTAATCAATAAATTTTGTGGCTTTAAATCTCGGTGGAGAACATTGTGGCTGTGGCAGAAAGCAAGCCCGCGGAGTAATTGGTACATAAATGACTTTACAACATCCAAATCAATCTCCCCATTGAGGCTGTCGAAGTACTTCTTTAAATCTTGATCGCAGTGTTCAAATACAAGCGTTAACTTCTTTTCACTATGTAGGACATCATATAATCGTACTATATTCTTATGTTTAAGCTCTTTGAGTAAACAAATTTCGCGTAAAGCTGATGATGGAACACCTTCATCGTCATCATCTAACCTCACACGTTTGAGAGCTACTATCTCATGAGTCTCTTTATTTTTAGCTTTGAAAACCGTTCCATAAGTGCCTTCTCCAATTTTTTCGAGCTTTTCATACTTCTGCATATTTTAGGGTAAGACCTTCTAGGTACAAAATAATAAATTGTTGTAAAATCGATTGTTTACACCAAGTTTACACTTCCTCCGTTCCTCCTTTGGCACTTTGACACTGATAGACAAAACAGACGGCTGACTTTGATTTTTTTTTAATTTAATGCTGCTTGTCAGTGTGGCCTTATAGTGCCCTATCCCGCTTACTCACTGGAACTTGCATGGTTTTTAGAGATAGGCCACTTGAACGCTATACAAAAGCTAAACAATCAGTGAAAATAGTTTTTTGTAATATGTGCGATTTAAAGAGAAATACAATACTCGTTTAAAATAGTATGATTAGTATTGGTGGCTGGGTTGTGTTGTGATGTGATATTTGGCCGGTGCTGGGGGGTTACTACCGTCTCTTAAAACCATGCAAGATCCAGTGAGTAAGCCCAAGGCCACCTGTTTTTTTATTTGCAAGCTGTTTCTTAGTTTTTAGGAGTTGG
Source organism: Apomyelois bistriatella (assembly GCA_947044815.1). Classification (NCBI taxonomy): domain Eukaryota; kingdom Metazoa; phylum Arthropoda; class Insecta; order Lepidoptera; family Pyralidae; genus Apomyelois; species Apomyelois bistriatella. Next base: position 7,614,006 of record OX345705.1, read on the forward strand.
CAACACTGCTTTAGAAGATCGAAAATAATGTCATTCGCAAAAAAGTCAAATCCAAAAAGTTGAATGGTCATTTAATTTTCAATTTTTGCTATTGTTGTTTTCGTTTCATTGTATTATAAATTGTGCATAGAAGGTAATATTTATGCTATAGGACTATTTATTTACAATTGCTGCTTTTTATTTGTAGACGTGACGTAAAACGTGTGTGTTGATAAAAACGATAAATATTATTACGTATTATTACGTCTAAATCACGAGCCTGTGTTTCCAGATGAGTGAAGGAGAGAGGACTTTGGTGGATAAGTCGGAGAGCAGCTCCTTTGAGGATTTGGCTTCAGCGGCAGCACACGAGATCGAAGAAGCGAAATTGGCCGAAGCAGCTGCGACGGAGAAAGACCGTCCAGATGAGACCAAAACAGAAGAGTGGCAAGATGTTCTGGGCTCAGGCGCTTTACTCAAAAAAGTAAGTATTTATGTTGGTTTTTATTCAAAAAATACTGAGTTTTTTTTGTTTTCATATGTAATATGTATTTTCTTGTACAAGTCTGTCAATCTAAAAAGAAAAACAATAGGATTCCATGATATGAAGATCGAATTCTTTGTTTATGACTAGCAAAAAAGAGAAAAACATCAATGAAGTTCATATTTTTTTATGTTCTTAGGTATTGAAACAAGGTGACGAATCTTCAGGTTTACGACCTCACAGGAGTGATATTTGTAGAATAAGCTATGAAATTAAAATTCGTGACAATGGGGATATTTTTGAGAAGAGGGACCAAGTAAAGATATACTTGGGAGACAATGAGGTGAGTGCAAACAAAATATTCTTAAAGAATAAGTTATGTTAATTTCCTTTGTCAGTTCATGCATCTCAGTCAGTGTCATGCATTTGCCCTTTTTTTTTAGTTTGGTATACAAAATTTTAAGAAAAGGCTTGAATAAATGAACATGATATTGGGTTACATGTTTTTGTAGAAAACCCTGTTTATACTGACTTTAATTGTGTTCTGCAACTTATATGATATTTTTACTAGAGTTGTGTTTTTTATTAATCTTGAAAAGATATGAATTGCGAAATAATCTTATGGAAAATATCATTGTGATTTGTGTGCATTTATTGTTGGCTTAACCTATGTTTTTTGAGTACCTTCAGCAGCCTGAAAAGTATAATGCAGTTTACATCCCCAACAATCTGAATGACCTTAATGTCTCAGTACTCAAGTGTTCATCATCACCATTTAGTAGGCGTTACGGTCAATCGACCATGCACACCCTGGTGTCAGAGTTCTTAAGGAGCGTTTCTTTGCCTCTGACATGGTTCCTTTAACAACTACCAGATGGCAGCCGGGACCAACGGCTTAATATCAAGTGGTCACTGGTGGCAACATAACATTATGGGTTCTGTTGTTCCCTCTGTTAATTGTGGGATTAAAAACGTCTTACTCCATGTTTCAAGGCTAAGAGAAAAAGGCCGGCAAAGGAAGAGATGGTCAGACAACCTGAGACATTCTGCAGGACCTTTGTGGGCCAGATTAGCTAGAGATAGGGAAACATGGAAAGGTCTGAAGGGGGCCTATGTGTCACAGGGACACGCTGGTAACAGCAAATAAGGCATTGAAATATGAAAGGCAAAACATTCTGATTTGCTGCAAAATCTGAGGATCTTATATATACATTGCTTTTGTTTGTGTTTGAGTTTGTAATAACTTTATTGTTATAAACAAACAAATTTATGTATTTATTTATAAAATGTCAAACTCATATTTTCTTTGTGTAGTACATTGATATCAGTCTATGATTAAGTCGGGTCATCAAAAACCTGATATCAGCCATTGACACACTGATGGAATAGAACTATCTTATCAGTAAAACATTGATTATGTGCTCTATGATGTTTTAACTATTCTATTATTTCCTTGTGCACTGTAAGGGTAATATTTATAGATAACTAGCTTTCGCCCCCCCGGGCTTCACCCGCATGCATTTCCCTCAAGAACAAAGCTTTTTCCTGGGATGAAAGGTACTTTATGACCTTCTCAATACTCTTAGCTATGTGTATGCGAAATTTCAGGAAGATTGGTTTAGTAGAGAGGTCGTGAAGATATAACAAACAAATATACAAACTCACTTTTGTATTTATTATATTAGTTGGGATTTTACATAAATATCTTTACCATTTATTTCCTAATTGTGTAATCAGAATGGAATTATTTCATTTAACTCAATCATATCTTAATTACGTAATAAGTATTTATCTACTTTAATCTGTACTTTTGGTGTTTCCGTTTTTTCAACACATAATTTGTATCTTAATGTTAAGACCTATTATTGACTTTTTGCTAAACAATTTGTTACCTATGTTAATTTGTTTGGTCATCCAAATGTCTAAAATAAGAAATCTGAGAGCCTAAATCTGCACCATTAGCATTTAACTATTTTGTTTTCTTTGCCATCAGTAAACAGTTCTAAAATTTATTGGATACATTTTTTAAACACAAAGATGCATCAGTTCCAATCTATATTTAATAGAATAAAACTGGAGAGTTTGTTTATTTGAATGCTTATATCTTGAAATCCACTGGTTGTATTTAGAATTTTCTTTCTGCATATATAAGATAGCCTGATTCTTGGGGTAGGTTATAGACTATCACAGTACATACACACCAAAGGCGAGTGAAACCGCGAGTAACAGCTAGTCCACACTAATATTATTAATGCGAAATCTGTCTGTCTGTTACACTTTCACGGCTAAACTGCTGGACCGATTTTGATGAAATTTGGTATAGAATTCAAAATTTGGTTAGGTAGACCGGGGGTTAAACATGGGCTGCTATTGGCGTGATATAACCAAGTATCTAGCGCGGGCGGAGCCGCTGGAAACAGCTAGTAAATTAGCTGCTAACAACAAGGATACCACTGTATTTGAATCTTTCTGATTAATAACCTTGTCAAACAAAGTTTTGCAACTCTCAATGTTATCATAGTGGTTCAAGGTTTATGGGTGTTTCCTTCCTAAATATAATTTGATATGTATAGATATTTCAATTTATTTACAAATACAGTCATGGTTTCTTAAATAATTAGTAGAAGTATTTTTTTATCAAATTTTTATTGAGACTTCTGCCACCTGTCGTGACTATGCTTCATGGCCAACCTTATCAGCCTCTAAATATTTATTTTTAGCATGGTTAGAAAATATATGCTCATCAAAAAATATTTTGGAAACAGATTTCGGCGACTTTTCCATCATATTGTGAGTTAAAAAATTGTTTGCTTAATAAAATTGTGATTCCCTTTATCATATGGATATTTCTCACAATTATGGACTATGTGAAAAAAATCTACTTATGATATTTGATTTATTAGACCAATATTACCCTTTTGGGCAATCTGATTTTATAAAGAAGGTTTAGAAGGTCAGTATCTCCTATACCTAATATAACTTAACTAGCGACTCGCCCGGCTTCGCATGGGCATAAAAATCTTCCCCTTGAATCACTCTATTAAAAAAACTGCATTTTGATGCGTTGCGTAGTTTTAAAGATTTAAGCATACAAAGGGACATAGGGACAGAGAAAGCGACTTTGTTTATACTAAGTAGTGAAGTGATGAAGTTGTATATTATGCATTAAGTTCCTACAAATAAAGTTGACATTATGTTAAATGGACATAAAGTACTTTAGATTTTGATTATATTTTTTTATAATTGTTTATAGGTTCTGCAAGGACTGGACTTAGCATTGACACTTATGTATAAAGGAGAAGAATGTCTCCTTCAAATAGCGCCTCGGTTTGCTTATGGAGAGACTGGTCTGAAACCTGGAGAAAGTCTTGGCTTGGTCGGGGAGTTAGATAGTCCAAAGTATGCTGGTCCAGCAATAGATGGAGACACCTGGCTCGAAGCACGTTTGGAGCTTCACGATTGGGCCGAGGAACCGGAACATGAGACACTGCCCATTGCAGAACGAATGGAAATTGGGTAAGTGGATTTGCATAATGTTTCACTTCAACCATAATCACGAAGTAAAAATGCTTTCAAATATACTTATAAATTAAAAAGTAAGGTTTTTTATATAAATTATCTTTTTTAATTTTTTATCTTCTCAGCAAATGGCTGAATACTATTGTTTTTTCTGTTCCCGCCAGCCATACATTTATTGCAGTACTTCTAGCCTTTCTAAACTTGACACCACAGATGATAGCCACAATCACACATAAGACATTTAATTAACTGGACTAATAATTAATAGGGCCCGATTGAGTGTCAACTGCATTATAATGTGATTGCATAATTTCAAGGCAGAATTGTTTATCTTACATTTGATTGTTTGAGGAAACCTTGACATATTGGGATCAGTGGTAAATATGTAATGTCAACAACTTATGCAAGGTCTCCATTACGTTATTATTATTTTATCAAATCATTTTTTGATATCAAAAGGTGATTTATTAGATTGCCGCATATATACGTTCATCAGGAGTATGCTATTTGCCCCGTGGCAACTTTGTCCAATACACAAATTAGATTGATAACAAATTACCATTTGTTATAACTACCGCCATCTGGTGGCAAAAAATAAAAATTTTGTTACCCTACCTAGTATACTTTGGCGCAGCGCGGTGTCTGCCATTTGATGTGACGTGAACTCAATGTGTCTTAGTGCATACTAAGGCGTCGGTTTCAATATAATGTTGTGCTTGGTTAACGATTAAATGCAGCCGATTTAAATTTGACTAACTTTGTTTCATTGCCGATACTTTATATTTAAAAAACTAGCGACATCTAGTAGTAGAAAATTAAACAACACTCATTTCATTACTGTTTAGTATACGTCGACGGGCGCGCGGCAACTGGTGGTACGGGCGTGGGGAAGCACAACTAGCGGTGCAGCTTTACCGACGCGCGCTCGACGTGTTGGACGAGAGTGAGGGCGGCATTACCGACCCGACCGCTAGCGGGGAGTTGGCGCCCACTTCGGACGCGCTGCGGGCGTTGCTTGATGAGCGCATGCGCGTGCACAACAACATGGCCGCTGCGCAGTTGAAGGCTGGCGCTTATGATGCCGCTTTACAGGTACATACATTTTAACAATTTTTATTATTATATAGACTAGAAAAAAGTATTCCTCCTTTTGGCAAAGAAAATGGGCCTATCAACGGAATTTTAATAGTACATTACTGTCGAGGCCAGAAATTAAGCCATTTACGGCCGAGTTATATTGCAAGGCCGAAGCACAGCTGACCCCTGGCCAAGTGCTTTTAAAAGGACGAGGCGAAGCCGAGACTGTTTGTCTCGGCTTCGCCTCGTCCTTTTAAAAGCACTAACAGTCTTTAAATGAATGCAACATTATATCACGCGAACTTTGACATTTTTTTTTTATTACTTTATAGTATAGAACAATTCTGTCCTATTCTCTTTCTAGGCGGTAACAAGAGTATTATCATGCCAACCGTCCAACGCGAAAGCCCTATATCGCAAATCGCGTATATTATCTGCCATGGGGCGCAATTCGGAAGCCCTAGAAGCCGCCAGGGCAGCAGCCGCCGCTGCACCAGAAGACGCGGGCACTCGGAAGGAGTTGCAGCGATGTGAACAACGAGCCACTAGGGACAGGTCTGTGGAGAGACGCCTGGCCAAGCGGATGTTGGGCACTGACCAGCCCAAACCGGCCTCACCTGATAAGAAGCCCTCCAGATCTAAGGTTATTTATTTATTAGCGACCCGCCCCGGCTTCGCATGGGCATACCTTCCTCTTGAACCACTCTTATCTATTAAAAAAACCGCATTAAAATCCGTTGCGTAGTTTTAAAGATTTAAGCATACAAAGGGATATAGGGACAGAGAAAGCGACTTTGTTTTATACTGTTTATGGGTAACTTAACCTTATATTGCTAATCCTTAGTGATAAAGTTGGACATTGATGACTGATTCTGTTGGACATTGATCAACAAAAAGCCTAGTATCCATTAATCACGCGGGCTCCACATTCTAGTGACCTACATGATTGCACATGAATGTAATGCAGGAAGGCGGATTCTGTGCTTAAAAGCAACCGAGGATTGCTTCTTCAAATTTCCTTTCTTTCCGGGAAATAATGGCAGAGACAGTACTGATACATTGAATCTAATACATGTGATTGGTTAGCTGTTTATTGTTTATACCGCATTGACAAATCTTGTACCATTCGACACTTTATACCCAAAGTCTTAATAGCGTCATCTGGTGGTATAAAAAAAGGAAGTGGTGCCATCTAGCATGAGTTTTCCACCGTTCCAGATGTTGATGTGGGGCTCGCTGTTACTGAGCCTGCTGGTGGGCGTGGCCAGCGTGTTGGTGTACCGCTACAAGTCGCAGGAACACTGACCCAACCAAGACAGGTCAGTGACCCGTGCAAGGTGTTAAAGTGACGATTGTGCCCTTTGGCATATTATTAAAATCTACCAAGACTTAGTTCGCGACAATTAAGTTGGCAATAAACTGAAGTGGCCTTGATTGCGCAATAGCTGATTTCCATACAAATTTTAACGTGCGCAGCCCCCCGCATGTCCCGTTTGTTGCCAAGTTATGTGCCAGGTATGATACCACATTCTTTGGCTACATGGTTAGGCAAAACTCTGATAGCTTGGAACACCTTTTTAATAATTATTAGTGTTAGAGTCGAAAGTAAAAAAGCACAAGGTGCATACTACACGTATGAATATAAAAAAGAAGGCCCATGGCACAACTTAACAAAATTCACTTAGTTCAGGACAGAATCGCCTGGAAATAGATCATGGAGAGTGTTAATTGTGTTGTCAAGTCCTTCAGGAGTGCTATTTTTTAGATGTAAGACTCACCCAAAACCGGGAGTCGAATGTTTATCGTTCGAGTCACCGGTTATGTCGAATGAAAATCATTCTAAAACGAACGCTTATCATTTGACTCACGGGTTTTGCGTATATATCATACAATTCAAAAATAGCACTTCCGTAATGAGGCAAATGAAGACTGGGATAATTAATTAATTTTTATAAAGAATTATATCTGTTGTTCTGGGATCGCCTTTAAACGTTATTTTAATAGCGTAATAACATTAACCCCCATGGATCAAACTCTTATCTCTACCCACTCTTTAGGACAGGCAGCTTGCTAATAGAATATCGTTATTACAATTTTTGTACGCAACTTTCGATTTTCTATACACAACAAAAAAAAAAGGATTTTGTTGGGAAAGGTCTTATTTTTCAGTCATATCAGGGGGATTACTACCATCTCTTAAAACCATGCAAGATCCAGTGAGTAAGCGAGACAGCGCAATACATGACGAAAGGTGACATCTATCACTCAATCGTTCTTGCATGGTTTTAAGAGATGGTAGTAAGCTACCAGAAGTTTCTTTTGAATAATTAGTTCTTTAGGTTGGTGCTTAAAATATCAGTACATAAACATTAATCTATTGCAGGAAATAGAGATTCCAGTGGTGCAAATGGATGGGAATGGTGCACATTAATTTACTTACAATATCATCTTGGATTTAAGTCTGCGATTGATTCATAGCTGTTCTAAGCAGGAGGAATAAGCAACGTTACAGGATGTAGATACTTATAAACATGTGTATTTTTGTATTTCACAAACCAACATTCAACATCCATCTATTGAAAAAGGTTTGATTTTTTTTATAGCGTTTCTGTAGGCTATTATTGAAAATATATATCAAAAAATATATCAATTTTATTATGTTAAATGGATGTGATTTAACCGAATCACACACAATATTATAATAAAGATATTGCTAAAACACGTGAAAAAGATTTAAGAAGTAATTTTTGTTGTATTTTGAACATGATTTAATGTGATAAACATATCCGGGTAGATATATCAAATATTTGTACTCTCAAAACTATATTGTCCGATGTCTAACTAAAGCAGTATATTGGAACAAATAATATATTATCTTTAGCTTTTTCTAAGTGGTCACCAAACTGATTGATGCAGATCGAATAGGAGCTTTGTGTTAACGACATAAGGTTATAAAAAAAATATTTGATGGGTGCATCCAAAAAGGTTATGCAAATACCAGTAAGAACCAAAAGCAGTTTCCACACAAAATTATTAACGGTTACAAACAATATTGGTTCAACATTCTATGTTTAAATATGTTTTTATACAATAAAGATATTACAAACATACAAACAATATTATTTCAAAATATGCATTGGTTAAATTTACTTTATTGGCTTACATAAGTTCTCATTTTTGTTCTCTGTGGCGTATACGCATTTAATGATTCTGCATCAATCAGTACGGTGACTTCTTTTATTTGCAGACCGATTTTTTAAAACTAAGCAGCTTTTATTACAGTTAATAAAATGTAGAGAAGCACCTATTAGACACTATATGTACCTATTTTATGTAAAAATGGTGATAGGTTAGGTTAATGTAGACGTAAATAAATGTTGTTTCCATCTTGTGGCTTATAATGAGACTGCAACGCGTCTCGCATTTATGCCCAAATTATTTATATGTGTATGTATATATATGTCTGCACTTATATCTTTTTGTAGTTAGTGCCAAAACAATCATGGATCATACATATAAATATTTTTTTAAAACAATAACATATTTTTCGATAATATATCTAAATATAATTAACTACTAAATTTATATTTTCCGACATATTATAAAAAGAGTAATAAGAAGACTTTAATAGCATTCCAAATTAATGAGAAAACCGATTGTATTTTGGTATTTTAATACAATTTTTGTTTATGCATCTTGCATTTTTTCAATTTGGTGCTTTTTATTAGTCTTTATAATAAATTTACAGATTTGTTTCTTGGCATTTATCGTTATTTATATATAACGAAAACACAGTTTTCATAATTATGTCACCACTCGTACCTAAGTCATTTTAAGCAAGAAATTATCGAGTGTTGCTCATTTATGGTACATTTCCAATTATGTCATTTTTAATTTCAGAATGTTAGCTCAAAAATTATAGTTATAGAAAAAGAGAGACGATATAGGGAGTATGCAAAAAATTGTTTGAATAACCATTCGAATGGTATAATAGTAACATCGGTAAATAAATCACGCCAAGGCATGATTCAATTACTACTTATATTTGGGAGAGTCCAAAACACTTCTAACAAGCACCATTTTATTCACAGTAAGAACTAAGTTAACGGCATCTACTTTTATTTTGTGTCTTAGTGAATACTGTGCTAATGAGATTGGCTGCATATTTTGTTAAGATTCCGGTGGTATTGTTCTGTTTTTTTTTAATTATTGACATTTAAAAATGGACTTTCCCATCAAACTTCGAATGATTATAAAAATATCAACAAGTCAAATGTCGCACTGAAATTTTGCATAATATACTAACATTATTATGTGTGTTTTATCATAATAAGTTTTATTAGTTAACATGTTGCATATTCCTTATTCGTGAGCGACACAGCTGGTGTTGCGTTTTTAAGATTCTGTAATACATTAAGCAACGCGGTATTCCGGTGGGAACGACAGTCGACATTGCAAGCGCTTATCAGTCATGCCTTAGGGACTCCCAAACACTAATCGACGCGGAATCTCCTTCAGCCGGTCAGAAAAACTTTACGTGAACGTATTATGGGTGTCGCTTATGCCATTCTCATCTTGGCTCTGACGACGCGACTCAAAACCGGCCGATGGAGAAACGACCTTATTACGTTGACATAAAGGTTTTTCTGAACGGCTGAAACCGATTTCGTGTCGTTTATATTGGGGACTTCCTTAGGCTGCGTTTCTACTGACGTGTTAGCAAGGCGGAGAAGATGGGAGCAAAAACTCGAGTTAATTTTTTTTTCAGTATGGTGATTGGTTAATTCACAGTCCGCTTCGCTTCCGTGGAAACGCAGCCTAAGACTTTGGCTTACTATCAGACGGGTGCAGTCATTTGTCAATTTGAAAAGTTTCACAATCATTAAACCCCAAGCTTGACTAGCGCAATCTGGCGTTAAAATTATCTTCATTTATTAGATTCATGATTTTGCCATCGAAGTGGCATGAAGTCTATATTCTAGCAGCGGTCTATGCGGGCATAGCAGCTGTTTTAACTGTATATTATATCATTTATATTTTGTATATTTACGTAAGTAGGAATGGCGATGTTAACGAATTCCACCTTATGTAACGTTAGACTTTCGGAATTAGTCATTGGTTTGGTATAGGATCTTAATATTTCATTAAAACAAAAAAAGCAATAAAACAATAAAACGGTGGTTCGCAGTAAAGTAACTAATAAAAAAATGTTGAAAATGATAACTGTTTATTTTATTTTCGAAATATAGAAATCCCTCATACATCCTTGTAATGAAAATCCCACCACGTCTGGGCCAATTATTATGAAATTTGGTTTGTAGGTAGCTGATACTCTGGATTAACACATAGGGTATTTTTATACTGAAAAGAACGCGATTTCGGTAGGTTTGGTCAAATTTCTGATTCTACGGAGGTAATTGTTCCTCTAAATTTAGCTAATAATTATTATCTCTATTTCGACGGTCAAAGTAGTGATAACATAGACAGGAGGAAACAGAAACTAGCTAGCTTAACATAAGCATTATCAGTTTTAAATATTATGTATGTATAGGAAGGAATTTTTGAATTTCAAATCAAGTTAGGGAATCTTAAGTGATACCTGTAAATAACAATCAGCTTCAGGTATTCTCGAATATTTATTTACAATCGAAATAGATATCACAATTACTTTTAAAGTCATTTCCAGAAGTGAGAAATGTTCAAAATATATTTATTTACATGTTCATATATTTTACATAAAATGTAGAATTTGTAATATACTACAAATTAATAGACTAGATTTAGTTACCCCACTGTACCTGAGCGGCGGCGGCACTAATTTTTAAAAGTACAGTCGGGGTTAGATAAAAGTGACCCCCTTACCGTACTTGTCATAGTGACTAGGTCTAGTGGTCGAGGTACTAGTGGTTAGGTTTATCTGCTCCCGACTGTACATGGACTGTTGATAAGAACGCACATACAAAGAGAAAGGCTTCGTAAAGCGAGCTATCACTGTTTCTTTGAAGTTTAAGTGGAGTTCTAAGCTCTAGTGGCGGGTTAAAATGGTTTTAACTATCAACCAAACCTTCGTGGTTTGTGTAAACAACTGTAGAAAACTAACCATTTTGGCCCATCATTAGACAGCGTGTGCAAATTAAAACAATACAAATCTACAAAGTCGATCAACTTGTGGACACTATCAGACGAGCATTCGCGATTTATGACAAACTACCGTTGGTTTGTTTTGCTATCTAGGCGCGTTTAGCAATGTAACTCGTCAGTATTATTCCAATGAGGGCTACCGGGTTGAGGCTACCGAATATGAATTCACCGCTAGAGACGCTAGTGTTACGCGAGGTGTATATGTCTAATCTTATCTATTTATTTAACATAGATTTGTTCGTTCGTCGAGAGATCATAAAATATCTATTTATTTGGTATTTTCCATTGTTACCATACTATAGGTAATGGAGGAATGTCACATCAAATTACCATAGAACAAATAATAAAATTTTAACGTCCCCAAAAACACACACACGCTTTAACATACATGCAATCATTATTTTTACCGCTGTTATTGTTTTGACAATGTTTTTGTTTCAAAGCACTATCGAAGAATTCAACAGGAAATGAGGATGATAAACATGAAATTTGAATGATTTAACTAGACAAATAAGTATATAATTTGTTTTTGAAAAGTCTGGACTTTGCATTCCCATTCAATACCTCTTTGTACCTGGCATTGTATAACTCATATACTCGTCAATAGTTGATTTTCCGAACTTACAAAGTAAGTACCAAGTACCTACTGTCATTCTATCTAAAACTCAACATAATTATACTAGTTATTATAAAATACTCAATTTATACTAACAGATAATACCCTACTAGACACTAATATCACAGCCTTGATTTATAAGTTAAGGCCCACGCTATCCAACTCGTGAGATGAGTCAAACCCACAATATTAGCTATAGTTAGTAAAGCTTGTATCGTTAAAACGGTGTACACGAAATCGTATAGGAGTTTCGGCGAGAAAACTGTCCATACGTAGAGATGGTGCCTGAAGAATATTGTGATGACGCAGTAGATGAACACCGTGTATATGCTGTGGGCAGCGTAGATGTTTGTCGCTCGCCATACTGATTGTAAATATCTGAAAAAAAAAACATGTTATTGAGAACGAGCTCTTTGAATTAATATGCTCTTTTTCAACGAAACTGGAGTGCTATTTTTGAGATGCATGACTCATCCAAAATCGGTGAGTCGAATGATTATCGTTCGTTTTCGAATGATTTTCATGCGACATAACCGGTGACTCGAACGATAATCATCCGACTAACTCACTTTGGGTGTCATACATCAGAAATATAGCACTTCTGGTCAGTTTTTGGAGGGAAATAAACTGTCATGTCACCTTGCCCTGTACTTTTCCAAAATTTATATTGTTTCTGATATTTGTGCTGTGCATTATTATTCCCTAAGTATTCGTGAACGAGCGTGAGTGGTAGTTGGGAAGTGGTACAGTGCTTTAATCTTTGTCAACAAAATCTCAAAGTTATTGCTAAGTGCCATTTTTCCATCGCTTTACTTAGTTCTCTAACTCTGGCTAGACTCATTTGACTAGATTACTGAATTGACGTTTTTGACATGACTAAAAGGACTGAAGAAGATTAATAATTCAATATATATATACCTAGTATAGTAAAATAAGCATGCAATAAGGTACTGAATATTCTATCACCTTTTACCACTTAACCTTATTGCTAGACTAAAATGACTAGACTAAGTTGGTCTTAAGTAGATGAAATTAAAAGGCCTGCAAGGACTCATATCCATGGTCGTAAAATTTACTAAAAAGAATCTAAAAAGATCACTGACTGCCTCCAAGTGGCGGCCTGCACCGGCAGCTTGCAGAACAGTGCAGCGCCGGCGAGTGCAGGCCCGGCGTACGCGTGCAGCCCCATGCGCGCCGCCACCCGCAGCGGACTGTACTCGCGCAGGCCCACGTAGCCCGCGCCGAGGTCCACTGACGCTAAACTGTTCGAGTTGCCCTGTCCATACGAGATGCACTTTTATTATATAAGGTGGACACGAATCAACTGCTATTTTAAAAGATTTAGACATCATCATCATCATTTCAGGATGCTGGACATAGGCCTTTCCCAGGGATGTCCAAAATGACCGCTTGAAAGCGGCCTGCATCCAACGCCTGCGACCTTCCTAAGGTCATCCGACCATCCAATAACTACACAATAAGACCGCTTTTCTTAACATTTTTTCCAAATAATCATATCAAAATATGTAAAAGAAATTGACCTCCCACACAAATTGAGAACTTATATATTATATTGCAAGCCATTTGCAGAAGGCGATGATTATAAAATAATTTGAAAGTACAGTATTGTCATTTGTATGTTCTCTTGCTAAATTTAGGAACAATTTTTTTTAACAAATTATAAGTTTGAGAGTATTACTTTATTGACTCACTAATATTGCATCTTATGAATTCATACATGACAAGTATACAAGTTGAAAAAAATGTGGCTATGTGACTGTGCTATGAGAAAATTAAGATAGGTATAACATACATAGATTTGAATCATATAGTTAAACAACTCAATACAATACATGCCGTACACAAATAAAATAGACAACTTTAAACTCTCACCTGATAGAAGAAAAACACCTTTCCAATCCACAGATGTACAAGTGTCTGACTCAATATGTCCAACACGTCGGTATTTCTACCCATCCTCGTGTCCAACATCTTATGGTCCATACACTTCGATGTCAGCACGCACGTCATGTATACACTCGGCACCATTATAACGTTGTGGGGCCTCATCAGCAGTATTATTATCAACATCATACTGTTCAACATCAAATGTGACACAGACTTCGCCAAATTCAATTTCACCAATTCCAAATTCCACGGCTCTTCGACAGACGGATCGTAGAATTGATCTTCAGTTTTTTCTTTCGGTTTGGTGTACGTAAATTTGTTGTTGACTTTCGTTGGTGTTATTTCGCAGCTTCTGAATATTCCAATGTAAGTTAGTATTTCGAATACGAATTGTATTGTGATTATACCCCAAAATATGTTGACAATGTGGACAGTGTCCCAAGATTCTGCCTCTGAGAATGGGGAGGGGAGAGCCTTTGTTGCCATGCGGTAGCTTAGTATGCAAATTGTGGCGAACACGGTAAATATTGTCTGTATGTGCATTGTGTTGTTCGTATATTGGAGATTTTGCACACAAATAACTAATGTTAGTAGAGTTCCTGAAAATAAAAATTACATTAGCTTGTCTACTAGCAGACTTAGGTTTAGTTTTAAGAGGCGTAGATTTGATTCCAATGAGTAAATACTTCACAAAATAGTTTCAACTTCAGTAAAATCTTATTTTAATAAAAGAGATGATTAATTCCTTACCAATAACGAGATGTGCTTGAAGATAAATAGCGTTTTCGGGTGCGTTCAGCCAATCTGCGGTGTCTGGTAGGAACAACCAACGGTCACCGGTTTGGTTCATAGTCCTTAGATACCTAAAATTCATAAATGATTTGTAATTTATCTTTCTATGCTCCGCGGTTTCACCCGCCCATAATGTCTATGTAATATTAGACTATAACCGTCCTAAAAACATAATGAAAAATATTTTTATTAAATTTTAACAAACTGTAGCTTTATTCTTATACAAGTATAGATTGCAATTCAGTAAATTTTAGACAAAAATTCATTTCACAGACATAGTCTCTATCATGACAGAATCTTCAAATTAAAAAAAAAAGTCAAATCCAAAGGACGACAGTGAGGAAAAAAAATGTTTTCTTCATAACTAATCACAATATCTATTAAATCAAACTGTCTTTGATATGAAAATCTTACCTGTGCAACCCAATGAGCAGCACCCACTTCGGCAGCACGCCAATACTGACGTTAAGCTTCTTATAAAACTCCGGTTTGTCCTGCACCTCCGTAGCCCTCACCATGAATATTTTCGCTAAATACATCACGAGCAGCACAATCGTCCTCATCAACACAAAGAACATTAGAGTGTTCCAGAAAAAGTACCACGTCATATGCTCTTCTTCAATAAAACTGGTCCCGAAGAACGACCAAGCATGGAATAAGGTACCGAATATTAGTAAATAATCTATTGAATTCATTTCTTTCAGAGTTGTTAACTCTTTTGTTTTTTCTATTGCAGTTTTCGTTATGAAATATGCAGTGGTTATGGCGCAAGACGTGAGTACGAATATTGGGAGCCATAGAGCTCGGAAGGAACAGAATTGGCTTTTTGTTTCGGTTATAAAGCAGGCTATTGTTAGCGCGGCCATGACTATTAGCAGGACGACTATGAATGCCACTATAAGTCCGGCGTTGGCTCTTGCTGGCCGACAGATTTTGTGTCTATGGTCTGGCTGGAACGAGTATAAAACCACGCAGAGGAGAGTCACTGATAACTGAAACAATTTATTGATCTTTAAAATTAAAGCTGTTACTTTTAAAAATTGATTTTAAAGATTTAATGCATATACTACTTAAAATACGTAGTAATAAGGTTGAAAGTATTTTAGGAAATGAACAATGACATGACCACTTCAAAATCATATCTTCTGCTAGGTGTCTTTTTATGCCAGTAATCTTTAACTAAATTGTTGATTCCTGGGTTTGCTAAAAAGTCTTATTTTTGCCTCTCCATGAGTTACACATACATGCGTGACATTATATTTTCTGACTATCTTGAAATGATTAAAACATTTTCTACTTACAATCCCCAGTAAGAAAGTAGCAATTCCAATAGCAAACAAGTCCAAATCGACAGATGTCTCCTCCAGGTGCTTTGCCATGGCTTCCAGCGACTCCTCATAGAATTCTTTGGCTATTTTGGCTGCACTTAGTTGTCCTGTAGCCAGGTAGTGCGCGAACTGTTTTTCAGCGCGTTTAAATTGTTTGTAAAATTCTGAAAAGAATGATATTTATTATGTTAATAGTATGTATAAAACTGGTATTGAATACTAACTCAAAACTGTCATCTTGTTTATGACAATTAACTAGAGATAACTAATCAACAGGGCAAGGCCCCTTTAAATAAAGTTAGCCCCTTTGAATAAAGTTGAGTCATTTAAACAAGCATAAAACTCAAGGTCGGCCCCTTTGAATAAAGTTGAGTCATTTAAACAAGCATAAAACTCAAGGTCGGATAAAGATAGTGAGGGCCGAATTTAAGCTGGTATGGCAGACACTCTGGGCCGGAGCTATTTAGGCCAGTTTCGGGAGACACTAGGCCGGAGCTAGACTACAACAAGAGGCACACAAACCAGCCTGCGTGTGTCTGATCTGGCGCGCGTTGTGCTGCGCCAGCACGTGCAGCAGGTACAGGTGCTGGCGGGTGTCGGCGGGCAGCAGCGCGGGAGACACTAGGCCGGAGCTAGACTACAACAAGAGGCACACAAACCAGCCTGCGTGTGTCTGATCTGGCGCGCGTTGTGCTGCGCCAGCACGTGCAGCAGGTACAGGTGCTGGCGGGTGTCGGCGGGCAGCAGCGCGGGAGACACTAGGCCGGAGCTAGACTACAACACGAGGCACACAAACCAGCCTGCGTGTGTCTGATCTGGCGCGCGTTGTGCTGCGCCAGCACGTGCAGCAGGTACAGGTGCTGGCGGGTGTCGGCGGGCAGCAGCGCGGGAGACACTAGGCCGGAGCTAGACTACAACAAGAGGCACACACACCAGCCTGCGTGTGTCCGATCTGGCGCGCGTTGTGCTGCGCCAGCACGTGCAGCAGGTACAGGTGCTGGCGGGTGTCGGCGGGCAGCAGCGCGGGAGACACTAGGCCGGAGCTAGACTACAACAAGAGGCACACACACCAGCCTGCGTGTGTCTGATCTGGCGCGCGTTGTGCTGCGCCAGCACGTGCAGCAGGTACAGGTGCTGGCGGGTGTCGGCGGGCAGCAGCGCGGGAGACACTAGGCCGGAGCTAGACTACAACAAGAGGCACACACACCAGCCTGCGTGTGTCTGATCTGGCGCGCGTTGTGCTGCGCCAGCACGTGCAGCAGGTACAGGTGCTGGCGGGTGTCGGCGGGCAGCAGCGCGGGAGACACTAGGCCGGAGCTAGACTACAACAAGAGGCACACACACCAGCCTGCGTGTGTCTGATCTGGCGCGCGTTGTGCTGCGCCAGCACGTGCAGCAGGTACAGGTGCTGGCGGGTGTCGGCGGGCAGCAGCGCGGGAGACACTAGGCCGGAGCTAGACTACAACAAGAGGCACACACACCAGCCTGCGTGTGTCTGATCTGGCGCGCGTTGTGCTGCGCCAGCACGTGCAGCAGGTACAGGTGCTGGCGGGTGTCGGCGGGCAGCAGCGCGGGAGACACTAGGCCGGAGCTAGACTACAACAAGAGGCACACACACCAGCCTGCGTGTGTCTGATCTGGCGCGCGTTGTGCTGCGCCAGCACGTGCAGCAGGTACAGGTGCTGGCGGGTGTCGGCGGGCAGCAGCGCGGGAGACACTAGGCCGGAGCTAGACTACAACAAGAGGCACACACACCAGCCTGCGTGTGTCTGATCTGGCGCGCGTTGTGCTGCGCCAGCACGTGCAGCAGGTACAGGTGCTGGCGGGTGTCGGCGGGCAGCAGCGCGGGAGACACTAGGCCGGAGCTAGACTACAACAAGAGGCACACACACCAGCCTGCGTGTGTCTGATCTGGCGCGCGTTGTGCTGCGCCAGCACGTGCAGCAGGTACAGGTGCTGGCGGGTGTCGGCGGGCAGCAGCGCGGGAGACACTAGGCCGGAGCTAGACTACAACAAGAGGCACACACACCAGCCTGCGTGTGTCTGATCTGGCGCGCGTTGTGCTGCGCCAGCACGTGCAGCAGGTACAGGTGCTGGCGGGTGTCGGCGGGCAGCAGCGCGGGAGACACTAGGCCGGAGCTAGACTACAACAAGAGGCACACACACCAGCCTGCGTGTGTCTGATCTGGCGCGCGTTGTGCTGCGCCAGCACGTGCAGCAGGTACAGGTGCTGGCGGGTGTCGGCGGGCAGCAGCGCGGGAGACACTAGGCCGGAGCTAGACTACAACAAGAGGCACACACACCAGCCTGCGTGTGTCTGATCTGGCGCGCGTTGTGCTGCGCCAGCACGTGCAGCAGGTACAGGTGCTGGCGGGTGTCGGCGGGCAGCAGCGCGGGAGACACTAGGCCGGAGCTAGACTACAACAAGAGGCACACACACCAGCCTGCGTGTGTCTGATCTGGCGCGCGTTGTGCTGCGCCAGCACGTGCAGCAGGTACAGGTGCTGGCGGGTGTCGGCGGGCAGCAGCGCGGGAGACACTAGGCCGGAGCTAGACTACAACAAGAGGCACACACACCAGCCTGCGTGTGTCTGATCTGGCGCGCGTTGTGCTGCGCCAGCACGTGCAGCAGGTACAGGTGCTGGCGGGTGTCGGCGGGCAGCAGCGCGGGAGACACTAGGCCGGAGCTAGACTACAACAAGAGGCACACACACCAGCCTGCGTGTGTCTGATCTGGCGCGCGTTGTGCTGCGCCAGCACGTGCAGCAGGTACAGGTGCTGGCGGGTGTCGGCGGGCAGCAGCGCGGGAGACACTAGGCCGGAGCTAGACTACAACAAGAGGCACACACACCAGCCTGCGTGTGTCTGATCTGGCGCGCGTTGTGCTGCGCCAGCACGTGCAGCAGGTACAGGTGCTGGCGGGTGTCGGCGGGCAGCAGCGCGGGAGACACTAGGCCGGAGCTAGACTACAACAAGAGGCACACACACCAGCCTGCGTGTGTCTGATCTGGCGCGCGTTGTGCTGCGCCAGCACGTGCAGCAGGTACAGGTGCTGGCGGGTGTCGGCGGGCAGCAGCGCGGGAGACACTAGGCCGGAGCTAGACTACAACAAGAGGCACACACACCAGCCTGCGTGTGTCTGATCTGGCGCGCGTTGTGCTGCGCCAGCACGTGCAGCAGGTACAGGTGCTGGCGGGTGTCGGCGGGCAGCAGCGCGGGAGACACTAGGCCGGAGCTAGACTACAACAAGAGGCACACACACCAGCCTGCGTGTGTCTGATCTGGCGCGCGTTGTGCTGCGCCAGCACGTGCAGCAGGTACAGGTGCTGGCGGGTGTCGGCGGGCAGCAGCGCGGGAGACACTAGGCCGGAGCTAGACTACAACAAGAGGCACACAAACCAGCCTGCGTGTGTCCGATCTGGCGCGCGTTGTGCTGCGCCAGCACGTGCAGCAGGTACAGGTGCTGGCGGGTGTCGGCGGGCAGCAGCGCGGGAGACACTAGGCCGGAGCTAGACTACAACAAGAGGCACACAAACCAGCCTGCGTGTGTCCGATCTGGCGCGCGTTGTGCTGCGCCAGCACGTGCAGCAGGTACAGGTGCTGGCGGGTGTCGGCGGGCAGCAGCGCGGGCAGCACGCGGCCGGCGCTGTCGGCCGGCAGCGCGCTCCGCAGCAGCCACGCCAGCGACGGCGCCACGTCCGTCTGCGACGCGGCCGGGCCCGGGCCCGCTCTGCAAGGGAGGTGTGACCGTCATGCTTCACGTTGCACTTCACGGCAGCAGAGATAATTTGTTACGAAAAATTGCGGCGCTTTAGTATGGCAACCACTGGAACAGGTCGAGCCGCCCTGACCATGGAAGCTTCTCGTTTCGCGTTAACGTAGTGTTGTGATTGGATTTCTAATGTTTGACCAAAAAATGATTGAAAATTCGATAAACACCAAATGTTCATTTGGCAAACCAGACATTTGACAAAAGTATCATCTTACAAAAACTCACTTAGCGAATGATCCATTAGCAAACACTACACTTGTAAAGTGTGTTAAATATTAAAATGTCAATTGAATTTTTGTCATTTCACCAAATGAAGTATTTGTCCAAATGTCATTTAACAAAATGATACTTCATAAAAAAGTACTTCACTTTTCAAAAATTACGATTTAGTCTGTGGGGTAAATTATTCTGCTACTCTCTTAGCGAATCATTATCATCATCATGCATTAGTCATCATTAATATAAGAAAAGCTCTAAAGTCACTTCTGGCACCTAGAAAACCTAACACGCTTGTCGCTTCGCTCCTCGCTAACGTAAGCTGTATGGGTCCATTTGCCTTGCTCTGTGGCATAAAATGAAATTTTCTCCGCTATTGGTGGTCATAATACAAAACCTAACCTACGATAAAAATATACAGCCGCCATTTTTGGTGACGCAGTATACCTATTATTTTTTTTCTATTGTGCCTCGTATATAGCCACTAATACTTATACTATTTTCAACATAAACATTGCTGACACTAGTGTGTTAATATCTAATAGATATAGATATTATCTATGCAAATAATGAATTTCCAAATAATGTGTATTAATTTGAACCAAACCATCTCTATCCCTAAAATCTATTAATAAACGAAACACTTGTAAAATAAAACATTTTATCAAACTTTTTTAGTCCAATAGTAGTTTTGTCTGATAACTCAGTTGCTAAATGTTCATCTGTGATTTTTTTTTTGTCAAATGAAAATTTCAACGGTAATCATTTGGTAAAGTGACTCGTTTGTCAAATTATTAGTTGTAAAGTGATCAATTGGTGAATCCATTTCTATGCCAAACGTTTTCTGTCAAGTGTAATTTTGCCAAATGACTTTTGGTCAAACAGTAGGATCCCGTTGTGATTACCTTGATGATTGCGACGAAACACTAACACCTACTTTCTTATCGTGTAAAGTTAAAAATTGATTGACTCGCTACCTAATTTCTCGATGGTTCGCTTTATAAAAGGGCATGCGAATGTACCATAAAAACCGGGTATAATATGCGTATGCGGGGCTATATAAAAAGCGCATTTGTGACAAGGGGGAGTCAGTTTCTTTTAGTTCAGTGGTAATTCAAGTCACTTTAAAAGGAACCAGCGTCTAAAGCGTCGTTGGAGACAACGACCTCGGCAACTTTTAGCACAGTGATAATTAAGAATTTTAAACATTTAGTGATAATTAGTGTTAAGCGAGGTGTGTAGTAGCGAGTGTATAAAATGAATAAACCATAAAAAGCACTTACGGATGTGGGCACTCAAAGTCTCTGCTCTTTGCGACCACCAAAGGCACCAACACCTCAGCAGGAGTCGATCCTCCGTGGCCTCCCGCGTCTCGCATGCCGTGGTCGCCACAAACGAACAATACGGCATTACGGTTCTAAAACAAAACTGTTTGGTCTGATAGATGTTATGACCTAAGCATGAAGGAATCGTGCTCCTGTCTGATAGATTTTATAAGCATCAAAGGAATATGCACCCTTTTCAACTAGTTATTCCCCGCGTTTCAATCGTCCGTGGTATGTATGCAATATAGCCTATAACCTTCCCTTATACTATCAAATGCAAAAATATTTTTTCAAATCTGAGCAGAAGTTTCAAAGTAATAAGCGTTAAAGAAAAAATACTCTTCAAGCTTTCTTTTAGAATATTATATTAAATTTAAAGAACTTTATTGACTCATAAGGAATACAATCATTCACTTATAATGTAAAGTACAATTTTTTTCTACTATTTTGCTGTAAATTTACTATTTAGATTTGCTTTAAACAGTCAAAGTATTGAATAATATTAATATTTAGATTCTGAATAAGATATTTATACAAAGTTTTATGCGCAAGTACTCCTAGACAAAAAATAAAAAAATAAAATAAAACAGTACCCATGCTTTTTTGGCGCCAAGTTAAAGTCGCTCAGTTATCGTCATTGTATTTATTTTTAATATTTGTGTTTTTTCTAGTATTTGTGCATAATAAAGGTGGATTATTATTCGCTAAGTATTCGTGAACGAGCGTGAGTGTTGGGAAGTGGTACAATGTCGTATAATTGACTTTAATCCTTGTCACCAAAATCTTCCGAGATAAAGCTAACACCCATATTCTTAAACGTTACCTTATAGGTCTCCTCCACTCAACCTCATTCGAGGACGCCTCAAGGAAGTTCTCCAACTTTCCTTGAAAACGGTATTCTTAATTGTTTCCTTGAGCAAACTCCAGTGAGGATGAGTCAAGGAATGACGTTCCGTTTTATATCTGTATGTTGGTAAACCGCTTAACTTTTTGACGTAAAGAGAGTTTTTGACAAAGTTTCTTTTTCAATTTTAGCTAACTAGCATAGATTTATTATAAAACAACAACATACTTAAATACACAAAGAAGTTATTATAGTAGGTACAAATTCTTTTAAATCTGGTCCTCAATAAAAGCACCTACCTTTCGTTAAACGAAACGTTCGAGGCTTCCTTATATTTGACAGTTCGTTCCTCACCTCCATTGAGTAATTTCCTTAAGGTGAGGAAGCTAGTGTCAACTATGAATACCATTGAGGTCGAGTGAGGATGAGTGGAGTTTGAGGAAACGTTTAAGAATATGGGTGTAAGTGAAACTTCCACCGCTTCACTTAGCCCTTGACTAACTTGACTAGACATGACTACTGACTTGAATTGACTGTGACTCGACATAATGAAGAACATTTATCTAAAACTTGATACTGGCAAAAATAAGCTATATGTTTGATTGCCATATTGTGGATTATACCCACATAAAAAAAATAAAAAATAAGAAAACAGTACCCATGTCTTCATAGCAGTGAATATCTTCTCCACAATCCCGTCCATTTCCAGCAACTTGGGCTTTATCTTGGGGCTCCGAGCGCCCTCTAGATGGCCGATGTGGTCAAGCCCCAAGTAGTGGAGCACTAGGAAGTCGAATATCGGCTTTTTGTCCTCGTCCGGTGTGAGAACCTTGTCCAAATGACGCGTCACGTTGTTGTCTACCTAAAACAAGTAGGGTGGTAAAAATTTAAAACTTTCTTAAATGTTGGCAGCACAAATGTTGTGTTGCCAACATTTAAGAAAGTTAATACATACATACATATAATCATGTCTTTATCCCATGCGGGCAAACAGAGCCTAGGGCCATAACCATAGGCCACGTTTGGCATAATGGTAGTTGAAACAGGAAATCAATAGTGATGGGTTGCTAGCCGCATCGCCTATGTCATGATTTCCCCATTCGGCGATTCCCTCAGACGACTTTTACGGCTTGCGCGGGAAGAGAAGCAGCATGGGAGATAGAAAGTTAATATTTTAAAAATTATAATGTCACTTTGTCTTCTCATATTTCTCACCATACAAATTAAGTGTCCTATGCTGTGTGTGCTTGTGAAAGTGCTCGTGACAATAAAATCCAATTTCTTCCTCTAAACTAAAGTTTCATTTAAAAGCAAGTATAGTCCACAAGCTTTAACACAAAAAGATAAGTTTAAAAGAAATATGATGGTGTTTCAAATGTTTGGAAACTTATATATTTACTAAAGATCATCATCACATCATTTCAGCCGCGACAACCAACCTACCTATATTATTTATACAAATAAATGGGTGTAAATTTTTTTTTGTGATATTTTATCTCGATCTTCCAATATCACGTTGATGCACCCACTAGCGGCTGCAGATTGCAACACACTGTCGCTGCGAACGGTCGGCAACTTAAATAAAGCGCCAAGTCTGCAAATATCGACACACTTCCATTGAACTGACCTCAGTATAATCCGTTACGTAAAACGAGGTGGTGCCATCATACGCAGCCCACACGCCGGGAAACAGCCGCAGCCACGTGTCATCTCCGTACATGATGTTGATGCGCCCCCTAGCGGCCGCGGATCGCAACACACTGTCGCCGCGGACGGCCGGCGCTCCGAAGTTGAGCGCCACGTCCGCGAATGTAGACACACTACCTGTCATCATTGCCTGAAAAAATACACAAATGCATAAAGATTCGTTACTTTTTCGTCCGTTTTCTGGTCCCAATATTATGTATTTCAGCCTCTTCAGATTATCATGCGAATCTGGATGGATCAGGATATGGGCTGTCATGACTTTCCAAGACACATGTGTGATCAACAATATGGTTAAATGTACCATATATTTTTAGATGAATACTGCAAATTACCATCCGTCCAACCAAACGAAACAATTGGAAACGGATCAATGATTTTTTATGAGAAACATACTAAATTGTTTCTGATTCAGTCTTAAGCTTAGCAACTATTGACGTAACTGGTCGCGGTCGATAGCACACATGCAATGTGGCAATTAGCAAACAGGTCGGAAACATGCTTAGATGATTGCATTGATGCACACATGTGTATATTTGTATTTTGTTCAATTAACAATAATATATTATGTACTTATTCTATTTTACATAAGGCCTAAGAAAGGCAATTCTTGTTGTTAACTGTCTGCATCAAATGTAGGGATTTTATTGTGTCAATATGACGAACACAAATCTTTATTGATACAGTGGTAACTCATTATTAATAGTAAAAGTAAAACGAATATTGGAGACTCGCTAGTGCGGATATAAATAGAAGATACCGACCCAAACTTGAAATAATAAGACTAAATGCCATATTAGCTAATTGCATAACAATTAATTCATAAGAAGCTCAAGTTGATAAAACTCATCAAGTCTTAAGCACATCGTATTTTTAATGCTTTGCGGGCAACAAATCTTGAAAATTTGATGTTATTTCAATACTACTATTTGTTTTGAATAATTACTAAAGCATGCAATATAGATACCATCCATCAGTTAATAAAAGCTACTTCTACCATAAATTTATGCAACTTTTTAATGAATACATTTACTACATCACAACACCAAAGAAAAAACTATTTCATTAATATAGTAAAAATTTATAATTTTATTTAATTTAAAAGTTTTAAGTTTAATATAAAAGTTAGCTTTCATTTTTTTCAGTAGTTTCTTATTGGGTCTCATTTTCCTAAGTTTTGTAGTTTTTAGTTCTAAGAGATTCAAGTTTATGTTAAAACAATAGTAAAGAAGGTAACTTGACATAAAAACCTTGCGGCTACATAATCATTACAATAAAAAAAAATTGAATATGAACCTTGGTATGTTTAAAAGAACAATAGATCTGAAACGAAAAAAAAACTACTTTTAAAAACAGAAATGGTTTTCTCTTTGGTGACTTCATCAACAAACAAGCACAACATAATGAACAAAATATCAAATTGAGACACTTGCGAATATGTCCCTCCAGAAGTTAATGGTGCGCCTCCACTGTGCCCTTTCCTTTTTTCGTTCAGGTGACTGGACATAACATAATTTAATTAGTCTATTGTAAAACTAGCCAAAGGATCAATCACTTAAACTGACAAATAAAATGTATCTGTATAAAATAATACACAAATATTGTAGATAGATATTTTTCTTTGGTCCTGTGATTGAATGCTTAGTATTATATCGTTAACTATGTTAACGAGAGATTATGATTGAGCAATGAGAGAGGAACAGCTGAAAAAAATATTATTTTTTGATTGGATTTCATCATCAGCCTCTGCCAACTTTTAGGATCTCACCAGAATATTATTTACAAGGAAATGTGCCTACAAACAAGTTTTTTTTTTAAATGAAACTTACCTTAATCCTTGGCATAGTGACAGTGGGTGGCTCTGCAACAGTCACATAAATGCAGGCATCCTTTTCTTTCAGCAACTTTGCTGTGTATGGCATGTACTCTTCAGTTACAAAGTCATATCTCAGGCCATCTATGACCATGAGTACGACGGAGTTCTCTCCGGAGTCGTACACCTCATGGCCATCAATACTGAAATAATTTTAGCAAAATTTTCATGTTATTATACTTATCATTTTGAAATAAGGGTATGGAATGTGATTTAATAAGCAGTGATACATATAGCTCTTCACAGTAAATCTTGATGATAACGAATAAATACATACACACATATAATCACGTCTTTATCCCATGCGGGGTAGACAGAGCCTAGGGTCATAAGACCTTAGGCCACGTTTAGCATAATGGTAGTTGAAACATGAAATCAATAGTGATGGGTTGCTAGCCGCATCGACTATGTCATGATTTCCCCATTCGGCGATTCCCTCAGACGACTTTTACGGCTTGCGCGGGAAGAGAAGCAGCTGGTACATTCTATGTTTTTCTTTTTCTCCCAGACCAGCATGGAAGATAATAATATATGATAAAACGAATATATAATATATGATTAAACATAATAAGAACTCACCTAACACCATCAATGAAATTCGGAAGATCATCCATATGTGCCAACTTTCCTGAATGATATTTTAATGGAAAAAATCCATACAGGTATAATATAAGAGCCCCGAGGCCCATGAAAAGTAGCCATTGGCTGGTCCATCTATTTTGTAACCAGGACTGCATAGTTATCACGCAGATACTATTTAATCGTATGTTAAAGCCGCCAATCGGTGGCTAACAGGAAATTAGTTTTCCTTCCAATATTGAAGCGGCTATAGTGTGTATTGCCTTTTCCCGTCCGACGAAAACATATTTTGCAATAAAATTTGTGTAACTCCGTTCGATAGCAGCAATACCTTCAGCGCGTATAAGTGGTCAGATAACTTAAATTTCCAATCAGAAACCTAGTAGTTTTATCAGAATAATAACTACTGCACTACCGTTAATGAAATCTGGTAGAAGGGTACACCTTAATATTTAAAAGCTACCTGTGATTAAATCCCTACCTACATATGGTAAAAACAAAATTTATTTCAAATTCGTACAAATTAAATTACGGCACGGCACGGTAGGTACCTTCCTTTTCCAATGAGCTAGCCGCAGCTGCTCGGTAAATTGACAGTATTGACACTGACATCATGACATTGACGGCACGATGTAATTTTTTTTTTTGAATATTTTTTTACGGCTCTGGATACAGCAGAGTGCAGTCGCACATCCAACGCAAATTAATCATTCATTATAAATAGCACAATCGTATCGTAACGTAATGTCTACTTTGAGGGTGACACGCAAAGTTGAGAATACTTTTACCTTTTTTTAACTGAGGGGATGTGCATTTACGCACTGACACCCATATTCTCAAACATTTCCTCAAAATCCACTTATCCTCACTCGACCTCAATGGTATTCATAGTTGACACTAGCTTCCTCACCTTAAGGAAATTACTCAATGGAGATGAGGAACGAACTGTCAAATATAAGGAAGCCTCGAACGTTTCGTTTAACGAAAAGTAGGTACTTTTATTGAGGACCAGATTTAAAAGAACTTGTGCCCACTGTAATAAGTTCTTTGTGTATTAAGTATTTTATTGTTATATAATAAATCTATGCCAGTAAGCTAAAATTGAAAAAGAAACTTTGTTAAAAACTCTCTTTACGTCAAAAAGTTAAGCGGTTTACCAACATACAGAAATGAAACGGAGCGTCATTCCTTGACTCATCCTCACTGAAGTTTCCTCAAGGAAACAATCAAGAATACCATTTTCAAGGAAAGTTGGAGGACTTCCTTGAGGCGTCCTCGAATGAGGTTGAGTGGAGGCGACCTAAGAGGCAACGTTTGAGAATATGGGTGTGAGTGTGGGACTTCCAGGCCGAGTGCCTAGATTACCCACTAAAATCTCACCAGCGATTCCACGCATGGCCGTTGAGGGCGCCATGGGGTTGGTCCGTTAGCATTTACCACGACGCCCTCCAGCCTGGCCTTTCAGCCCCGTCTAGTGCGCGTCGGCTCTCGCTCCCTTTCGATGGCCTCCTTCTGTGAAATAACTGTTTCACAGGAGGGTGAGGCCAATCACCATCCAGTAAAAGATGTGATGGAGTGGGCTTATAGCAGTACATTGGCCGACAGTCAATAAGACTTCGACTACCGCCGCCCAGGGTCCACCGTCCGTCTTAAATCACTTGTCAACCCTCTCTCTCACCGAATCCGTTTGGATAAAGCGAGAACGCAAAGTCTTCAAGTGACACTCGAGGTTTCCCGCACTTTACCACCCTTAAGTCCAGCGGCGGACTTATTATGGCTGAAATATCATCATCATCATATCAGACCTATTTTTGTCATGTATGCCAAATAACGCCACGCTAGCCAGTGCGTGTCGAGTTCTTTCTGCTACATTGGCGAGCTGAACTGAAGCTGAATTTACTGAATAGTGTAAAATCTATTAAATTGTTCAATCAGTTTATCAGGGGACACCGTTAGGAGGTGACAATGACCTATATACATCACGAAGGGTCAATACTTCAATAGCATGAACGCTTTATGGATCATGAGATTGAGACTACCTTCTCCCCTTGGGATGATGATGATAAATACTCTTCTACATCCCCAGATATGTCAGATTCTCATCCCACTTTAGTCTAATCATCCTACAAATTACCTCACCTACTAAATCGAATGTTCTCAATATTTTGTCACAAAGTTAAATTTAGACTCCTTGTTTATTTTAGCCAATACGACGCTCTGTAACGTAGGCAAACGTGACGTAGTGAGTTGTCATTCTTACATCCCACTTGGATATAAAATAGGTAAAGTACAATATGAATAGGTAGTTATTTATACTTTCATAGCCTACAGATGTATATGGGTAAATATTTTTGCATTTGTTGTTTCAGCGGTCCGCTATGGCAATAATTTTGAAAAATCTGGGATAAATAAAAAGTCCTAGTAAAAAGTATACCAACTAAGGTACCTACATCTAGATTGTTTCACTTTAATAGTTCAAAAGAAGACTGACTTCCCGGTTTCTTCGATTAGTTTAAGCGGGATATGCCGATAAATAGGTATTAGGTAGACAAAATATATTTAAGAGTAAGTACTGATAGTATTGTGGCGACACTAACGCCACAACAAACAAACTACCAAAGACGCACAACAGATGGCGTTAAAAGCACGAAAATCGAACTTGCATACAAAACAGCAAAATTACTATGGAAGTCTAAATCGCGCTTTCAAAGTTTCTACGGATTGGAGCATATATACAACCTCCGACAAGACATCGTCGGAGCCGCGGTTCCCCAGGCATAACAACCTAGCCTGGCGGGAAGATCTCCCCTTTGTGGCGGTCGAGCATAACACTATCGCTCCCGTCACACTCTCCAAAGTATCTATACCTGATGGAATATATAAAATAACGGAGACAGCAGTGTGCTTACAGCTTATTATGATAGATAAACGCTAGACTTTATCGTGGTGAATATTATATATTTCACAAGCTTCAGGTGACAATATCAGTTATAAGAATATAAACAAACCGTAACTAGGTACATTTAAATATGACAGTAGTAGAGTAATAGATTATATGGCCAGCATATAATAATACAACCTCCAATACGCCCCCTTAATCTATTACGTACAGGCATCAACCAATACTATACATGTCCATCAACAGCAGGTACATAAAATAAATTATAATGTAACACTTTTGTGTCTGACTATACCAAACATACATTTTGGTAAACCATAAGTATAGTAACACCTAACAAACATAACTATACATAATAACATCACCAAAAATTAATCTATTACAACTTAACAAAACAGTTTTAAAGTACATCAATATCAAAAAATAAACACAAACTAACCCGCCCCCTTAATAGAATAATTTGATAGGGATAAATCCTTCAAAAAATCTTTTAACTTCGGGCCATGAACACTTTTGGTTAAAATGTCCGCTATCATTTTATCAGTTGGCATGTACTGAATTTCAACTTTATTATCCAGTACACATTCTCTAATAAAATGATACTTAATATCGATGTGCTTCGTCC
Organism: Apomyelois bistriatella; assembly: GCA_947044815.1. NCBI lineage: Eukaryota > Metazoa > Arthropoda > Insecta > Lepidoptera > Pyralidae > Apomyelois > Apomyelois bistriatella. The sequence goes on from OX345705.1 coordinate 7,643,687, forward strand.
TATTATGCATCATTTTGTTACCTGCTATTTTATGTGCAGACTGGTTGTCATTGAAAATAACTACAGCTTTATTTTCAACACATATCAAACTACTTAACAATCTGTTCAAGTAAAGTGCCTCTTTTGAAGCTTGACTCAGTCCTACATACTCTGCCTCTGTGGAACTCAACGAAACAGTTGGTTGCTTCCTACTCTCCCAAGAAATAACATTTTTACCAATTTTAAAAATTAATCCTGTAAATGATTTCCTATCTAGAGCTCCACCCCAATCAGCATCTACATAGCCACGTAAGTCTAAGTCCCCAGATTTTCTAAATGTAAGACACATATCAGACGTACCCTTTAAATATCTTAAAACCCGTTTAGCACACTTAAAGTGAATTTCATCATAACATGAATTGAACTGTGATAGTACACTAACCGCGTGTGCTATATCTAGTCTTGTATTACAGGCTAAATAATTAAGACTTCCTATCAAACTTTGATATGGCAGATTACAGCGCGTACCTGTCGACCTCTCCAATTTCCAAATTTTAATTATAAATTTGAAAGGACTTTTACATGTCTTCCCTTCAATGCATGGTATACACGGTTCACACAAATCTGTGTTCTTAAATTCCATACCCGTAACCATATTTTTCGTCAAAGACATATAATTTCTATTTAAATGACAAAGCCTTTTATGCCATAAGTTCGAAGTATTTTCATTTTGTTTTGACAATGTCACATTTACGACATTATTTCTCTTTTCTGTCAACTCGTAAATTCCGTCAACTTCTTTACATCTTGCAATGACTTTGTTCTTATTTTGAATTATGCAACCTCTTTTGTTAAAATTTATCGAAAAATTCTTTTTAGTCAAATCGCTCACCGAAATAAGGTTCATCGACAAATCGGGAACATGTAAAACATTTTCTAAAATCAATTTTTCGTTTCCGCTGACTTGTGGTTCAGCATTCCCTCGTCCTTTGACTGACAATTTTTCTCCATTAGCTACAGAAATTTACATGTTGCTCTTTTCAGGTTTATATGACACCAAATTGTTTTTATCATGTGTCATGTGATTGGAGCATCCACTATCAAGATACCATTTATCTTTGTTAATAGTTTCTTTCGTATTCAGGCATACGTTTGCTGTCTTTTCATGCTCTTTGCATTCCGACGCCTTATGCCCTTGTTTATGACATCTAAAACACTTGAACACAAATTTCTGCTTACGATCATTTGTTTTAGTATTAGATCTGGCATCATTTGGTCCTTTACGTGTAATCAAAGCTTGCTCGTAGTCTGTACTCATTTTGCTCTGTCTACTACCTTCTTGCAACAATTTCATTTTAATTTGCTCCAACGTGATCTCTTGTCCACTATTATCAACAGCCATAATAAGGGGACTGTACTCAGGAGTCAAACCACCCAGCAATATAGATATGATCCAATCATCAGGAATTTTAGCATCAATATCATCCAATTGTTGTGCAAGAAATGTTACTTTTGAAATATAACTCTCCATATAACTAAAATTATCCAGCTTACTATTACATACTACTATTACATATTATTATATACTAAAAAGCTCTCGCTGTATTTGGATTCGTCTACCCCAACCCTTATCTTCATATGCTTTTTGCAAACTGTACCAAGCCTCCTTTGCTGTTTTTGCTTTATAAACGTGCATAAAGCACTCAGGCTCTAACAATAAGCAAATCGTAGTACGTGCCTTTCTATCTAAATCAGCATGATCTACATAATCAGATTTATTTTCAGATATTACTTTCCACCAATTTTTATTTTCCAAGTAATTTCTCACCATAAATTTCCATGTTGGGTAATCAACAGATCCCTTCAGCTTTTTAATTCCATGTACGCTATCTTCCGACATAGTTACAGCAAAAGACTACTCACGTATTATTCAACCACTCAATTTTATTTTTCTAGCGCTATCAGTGCGTGATGCACATAACCTGATGGAATATATAAAATAACGGAGACAGCAGTGTGCTTACAGCTTATTATGATAGATAAACGCTAGACTTTATCGTGGTGAATCCATACTAATATTATAAATGCGAAAGTCTGTCTGTCTGTCTGTCTTTCTGTCTGTCTGTCTGTCTGTCTGTCTGTCACCTCTTCACGGCTAAACTGCTGAACCGATTGTGATAAAATTTGTTATGGATGTAGTTAACGACCTGAGGTCAAACATAGGCTACTTTTGGGCGCGATATAACCGAGTCCCACGCGGGCGGAGCCGCGGGCAACAGCTAGTATTATATATTTCACAAGCTTCAGGTGACAATATCAGTTATAAGAATATAAACAAACCGTAACTAGGTACATTTAAATATGACAGTAGAGTAATAGATTATATGGCCAGCATATAATAATACAACCTCCAATAATACCTAGATCCATAGTGAATAATTATTATTTTGTAAATTAAGTATCTATGTATATTTTGGCTGAAGGCTTGAATAAACTTAATCCGTAGGTATCTATTCTCATCAAGGGGACAAAAAGGCAAATACATACATACTTACTTCTTACCGAGAAACATCAACAACCAAAGAGGCTAAGGAGGCAGGAAGTTGATCGTAAAACAAATGTCAAGTCTTTTTAGACTTAGTTCAGTTTTCAGCCACTGGGACAGAAAACTTTGCTGCACTCATTGCACTGTACTTAGGTACCCATGAATTTACTAAAGTATCACATTTTCAGTAACGCAGATATTGTAAGGTACTGTACTCGCAAAGAAGCGATACCTATAAAGCGATACAAAACCTTTTACAAATACTTTTATTGCACCGATGGAAAACATAATAAAGTATACGAGTACCTAGTAGATTTTTTAAAATATTTAGTTTTTAATCTTATCCTCATTGCATCACTAAAATCTGGACACCACATCCAGCAAGTTCAAGGTATGTTCCCGTTGACTCAGCTGAGTGTGGGTCGCTGAAAATTCTATTTAAATCTGACTGATGTAGTGTGGTCATCGCAGCTTCAGTTCGGCAGAGCAGCGCGCGCTTGCAACGAAATAACATTCGCTAAGGTATTCAATTTTATATTATTATTTTTTAATCCATCGGTGATATACCTAGTCAGTTTTAGTTTTTAATTAGCCAGTATTCTATTAACAATTTTGTATTTTTTTAATTTGTCTATTGTTGTTAGTAATTCAATGTTTTGTTTTTATAAATATTATGCATGTTTTGTTATTAAAAATATTACCATGTAGCGGACTTAATTTATTAATCATGGTAATTGACTTTTCTTGTGGCGGTAATACTATTTTCAAAATAGTCGTTTGAGAAATAGCATGATGTTTGTTTTTAGTTTAAGTTAAAAATTAATTAAGATTATCGCATAACACAGTGGTTCCAAATAAAAAATATTGGGATTATAAAAATGAATAAAATTTTTAGGCATCCTATATAACAGATCTACAAATTACTATTTTGTGCCCATTATTTCGCTCGAGTTAAATTATTTTCTGTAACTCCATTTTTTATTAACGTCAAGTAAGTTATGGAACTAGCGGAGGACAACTTTAACAAATGTTGTATTTAGTCATTAACTGACCCCAAATGTAAACGCTTTTATGGGAATCACTATCTAGTAGTGAAAACCGCATAAAAATCCGTTTGTTAATTTTGAAGTTTTGCGTTCACAGTTAGAACACAGTGAGTAGGTATGACTTTACTTTATACAAAGGTGTAGATTAAGTACTTAGGCTATTTTAGGACTAATTAACTTCTATATTAACGAACTAATTCTATATTGTATTTTACCACTTGACTCTGTCGGAAGCATAAGCTGAGGATGCAACTGGGAAACACGCTTGAATGATAATAATGATTGCATTTTGCGACTTGTTCTTGAGTTAATACAAACAAAAACTGTGTCGTATTATATTTGTCGAACCACTGAAATTCGGCCCAATTGCATCATTTCTAAAATAGTTCCCAGGTGATTCACGCGTGGAATCGTTCCAAAGCAATATTTTGTGTATAGATACACACCGAGCACAATTTTATTGTTTACAATAGCACGTAAGATGTTTATTTTTGAAATGAGCAGGCAAATAGAGCTACGGACAACCTGATGAAAATTGGCTACCCCAGCTTATAAAACGAGCGCGTTACCGTCCCTTGACACGTTAGCGGACACACAACTGCTACAGCAGCTATAACAATTAAACTTCTATTGTATTTTCAAAAAAGTCGGCCAACGTGTTAAGGAATCTTAATTTTGAAAAATTATGTCATGTTCACTATTACCTATAATAACGCATCTAGATAAGATTCAAGGTGGTTCATATATACCATTTTTTAAACCTCTTGAATCTGATAGTCATAGCACAAAGTGTGCATTCGCCTTTATTACCAAAAATATCTACTTTGAAATCAGTTTGTTTTTTCGAGGTGCAGAGTTGTAGACAAAGATGTTGATTTATCTTACGCCCACGTTGTTCATGACACACTGATAATTCTGCGCAGTTTATTACAATTTTGATGTTTTCCATGCACTATCCTGGGTATCCATGATTGTAGGTACGCGGCATTAATGCATGTTTGGCTGTACAATACCTATTTAAGATATAGTTTTTGACATTAATGCTTATCTTTTTAAGGCTTAAAAGAGGCATGAATTAAATTATAAACGACTAAACTAAACGAGAGGTGGTCAACGGTGGCCACGTAAAGTAAGGATGGAGTATCTAGCTAGTACCTATAAGGTATAGCTTATGGTATGGTAAATTCTCACAGAACAGAGAAACCGCTATGCTATGCTACCATGCAATAACGATTTTTAATTCCCTAATAAAATAGACAGCTTTGAAACAATATTCTACCTAGATTAACCGATTTAGTTAGAAATTAAGTAGAGCTAGCTATATGTATGGTATCTTTTCTTAGGCAAACAGAAAAAAAATATCTAAAACAAAAATGGAAACCATATAAGTAGGCAATTTTTTTCAAAACAATTAAGGTATGTTTAGCTATCTTTGAACATCATATAAGCAAAAACCTTATTCCGATTTCAGATGTCGATAGTACCAATGATGTTCCGTGACTGGTGGGACGACTGGGACCGGCCTTCTCGGCTGCTGGACCAGCACTTCGGCATGGGTCTCAGGCGGGACGATCTCCTCAATTACATCTCCACGATGCCCTCGAGCTCGCTGAGGAATTCCTACTTCCGACCCTGGAGGACCAGTCTTGCGAGACAAGAGTCTGCGTCTACCATTAATCTGACCAAGGATAAGTTTGAAGTTAGTTTTTTTTTAGCTTCTTTATTATCTTAGCTGCACTGTACGATTAAAGCACTCTCATAGTTTTCCATTGCCTAACGTTACATCATTGACATTACATCCAGCTCTTACATCTTAATTGCTTAGATTTTTGGACTATGTTAGGTAGGATGTCCGACGCTTGCCGTTGGCCAGAACCTTTCTGTACTAGAGGGCATCAGTTGTACGCGCTCTGTGTTAAACATATAAAATGAATTGAAATTGTTCTAGTACAATAAAGTTATTGCAAACACTTAGAAATAATACAAAATGAAATTATACACAATACGACGACGTAATAAACCTACACGTCTAAGGTACAGGATAACGGAAAATAAGGGAATTTTGGTACATTTGCATTAATAACAAATCTGGGAGCACGACGACGGTATAAAAAGGCATAGCCTTGACATAGACAGACAGCTTTTCGCAATTTTAATTTTAGTAAGTATAGATAGTACTTATGGATTTCTTCTGATTTTCAGGTTATCCTAGACGTTCAGCAATTCACACCTGAGGAACTCATCGTGAAAGCTGCCAACAACTCCATCTTGGTCGAAGGCAAGCACGAAGAGAAACAAGACGAACACGGCTTCATCTCCAGACAGTTCACACGCCGGTACATCCTCCCTTCAGGGTACGACGTCAACGACTTAGTCAGCACCTTGTCTTCAGATGGAGTATTAACAATCACAGCGCCCAAAAGACCACCACCCAATGCCGGAGAACGCATAGTTCCAATTACGAAAACAGGACCAGCCAAACAGCCAGAGCCACCAAAAAGTTCTGAGCAACCAAGAGAACAAACAGTACCCATTGTAACCTCTCCTTAAGAGCTATCGACAGGCGACCGAAGCATAAATAGCATTTATTTTTAAGCCGTTGTTGGCCAATAACGAGACACGATTCGAATGAACGAATTAGGTTTTTAAGAGAAAAAGAAATGCAAGTTTAACATCGTTCTACTATGTAATTTATTTGAATTTGAATAAATTGTTTTTTTTTTTTATCTTTTCTGTCACACCAGTTTTCCTAGTACCTATTATTGACTAACATTGATAAAGAGCAGAGACATGTATGTTATTTAAAACAGCTTTATTGCATTATCGAGAACATGTAGTAGGTAATAAAGTGTATAAGCACGGTAATATGATAGTATTACCGTTGTATAAGTATGGAGTAGTACTATTATAACTGAAAAAGTTGTATTTGTTATATAAAGAATTAATGTTAGGTATGTATTTTCTATTTTTATTGATGATGTATGTGAGTGAGTAGTATAGAAGGTGTGTGAGACTCAGTCAATGTTCCCTACGTCCAATAATTTATCATTGTGCCAGAGGGCTGGGGATGACAACGATTCTCTAATCAAAACAGTCGTTCAAAATTGATTATTTTACTTTGTTGTCGTAAGCATAGTATCTATATTTATTTAATTTGTATGAAAGAATATCGACTATTTAAAACCTAGTAAATAAAAATTTAAGTCTGAAAGTCATTAGCAAACCTCTAATAATTATTTTCATATTCGCATAGGTCGGTACCTAAATTTTTATTATTTTCTTTGTTACTGACGATTGAACTTAATCATATAGGTACATACACAATTTGAACAGAATGATACGATCTCGATACGATATTACCTATGTTACATACCTAAGAAAAGGTTTACTATTTTGATAGTTTCGTCCTATTTACTTTTCAACTTATTGAGAATTTTAGGATCTAAAATTTAGCACGCAGGTTTACAGAAATAAAAAGATTTAGATTTTCCTTTTTAAAAGCCGTCTTCTCTTTTCGATAACTCATCAGCTAGAACTACCTAGTCTCTCTGCCTCATCTTAGCATTTTTCTGGTTGTGTCCTTAGCATTTTTCTAGTTGTCCTTAATCACAGATTATAGAATGCTATACTAGCACCTTAATCGATTGCTTTGAAAATGCTTTTGTTGGTGAAATTCGATCACAGCATAGTCGAAAGATGTGCGAAAGATACAAGCCCGTTTTTTTCCTCTAAGTCGCCGTTTACGACATACTCACCTACTCGAGATAAAAGGGCTTTTCGTAACTTTGGTAAGCTGGAATAAAAATACCAAGATTGATTAATTATGTCTATTTAATCAGTGATTATTTATATAACCTTCGTATTAATGTATTAATATTGTATGATAGCGACATCTTCTTATTGCTGTTGGGGTTATAAATAAGTTTTATTGCTAAGAGCTGCGCCATCTGTATACGTCGGTGGGAACTATTTGATACAATTCATATTGTTTGCTAAATTATAATGTGCAAAATAAATTATTGGATCATCATCATTTCAACGTTTTTCCGGCTATAGGGGCATTTCTCGTGAAGCGGACAACGAAAAAAAGCGTTTATAAAGTCTCATACTAGGGGGTACTGGTACCAGATTGCAAACCTAAAAATATTATTAGGAGTTACTAGGATAATAATGTACGAAAAAAGTGTTGTTTGATCCATATCATTCGGAAATAAATAATTTCATTTCAAAATAAAAGCTTTTATTATTAGGCTTGACTGCCAACTAAATCACAAAAGAATACCTCATAAAACCAACAAGACTGGTGTTTTTACCTTACTAACCCAAACGAGAGTAGATACCTATATTAATTTTGCAATTAAAACAAAGGGTAAAAATGCAAGGAGTTAAGCTCTGAGTGTGGTAATATTGTCTGGGTAATAGATCTCGTAGTCATGGATCACTCGAGTCTAAACGGAGTCCGATGGGAGAGGAGAGGGGGGGATGTTCATCAATCAGCCCGGAGCGATTACTGCGAGGCGGTGCGAGGTACAAGATGCAGGCGGGTGAATTAGCTTTAACCCACCTTGGGTTAAAAATAGCACACTTAAGATTTTACATTTACTATTATTCACTTCAATTTAGCTAAACACAGGCTAAAAATGTGTCTTGACTTGACTTAAAATGAGGTAGGATCGCGGGGGCAAACTGGAATATATAAAAAAAACTATTAAACTTTTTAGCGACTCACAAATTATCTGTTTCTCTTTGTGGTTGCTAGATAATACAATGCTGCAAATAAGCAATTAAGTACAAGTATGTTTTACTTGTGAAACAATAATAAATAAAACTATAAAATGTATTTTAAAACACAAAAGCGTATTAAAATAATACATTTTTGTACAACAGTTTTTGACACTTGTCACATCACAAGTACAATCATAAACCATCAAGTTAACTAGACGTCACATTAACCGTGCTATAAATTTGATGGTAAATTGAATCGTGTATGTATGGCTATGGATGACCAGTCTACTGCTACAAATTCGTAGCGCTCGTAGACGGCGTGGCGCAGGCGCGTGGAGCACTGTTGTAGCTATCTCGTAGCAACCTTTATAAGGTAGGGCTGATTACTCCGGTGCTGGCGTAGTGCGCCTGATTAAAATATGTTTTTTTGAATGAAAGCGACATTGTTTTATACTAGGTATATAGTGATAGTGATAGCTGACTACGTAGAATTTTACATAAACTCAAGTTGTAGGCAAAAACATTTATTTTTATTTGAAGATCGGTCTATATTTTTTAGTAAATTCAAAACAATTATTTTTCATCTATTCAAAATCATTTTATCAATTCCCTTAAATTTTTGACCAAATTTCTGTTATTATTTCCCTGATAAATATTCATTACGTTATTCGGTAAGTTAGATTTGAATAATTTGATTTTCCCAGCCATTGATGAAATTGTTTTATAAATATTTTTGAGGAAAAGTCCTAAAAATTTTTTTCATCGCTCATCTTCTTTCTCTTAGACCACACCCCACCACGCTAGCTGTTCGACAACCGATTGATCTGCCGTCCGTATTAATTGCTGTTGTCTGAACCTATAGCAGCCGTCGAACGGAGCGTTTTTATTTGAATTGTTCCGTAATTTGTATACTCTTCACTCTGAAATGATCTATAAACTGCAAATGAGTTTGCTGACCAAGATTTAATTAGTAATCGTATTGATATTGCCTGTTATTGCAACTAAGTTAAAGTTAATTCGCTGGATAGGGCTTTTCCAACCAGTCATTCTGGAAAACTCTACAAAAACTAATCTCTAGATAGGGATGGACTTTTACTGGATGGCAAAAGTGACATACTGTTAACCACTGTAACACCATATAATATTTTCTAATTATGGCTAAACAAAGATTTATTTTTTTATTTCGAAATCTATGACAGGCCTACGTTCATCAGTGGACTGCGCTTGCTGACATGACGAGGAAAAGTTTATTGTCACACTTAGAATTTATCATTGTATATAGGTACTTTTTTTAGTAACATATTAAAACTTTTTCGGCCACGGTTTGGGCGATTGTCGGATGAAGAATTTTTTATTTTTTATCGGTTTGATTGATCAAACAACTGGCGCCATTTCTTTTCCACTTGCGCTTTGGAAATGGGGTAAACTTAATATAAGTAATGATTTGACATCAATAAGTGATAATATTATTCTACCTCTATATTGAGAATAAACAATTTCATTTCATTTCATTTCTAAACAGACAAGAATCGGGATCAGCTGCCGCAGGAACAGAATAGATAATAAGTGAGGAAACGATAGAACCCACAACGATAAGTGGTCACCATCGCTCGCGCTCCTATTTTATGTTTTTCTCTGCCCTAAGGTTGATTGAAGAAATTGCAGCATTATATAGTTTTATTTCCAATTCTTTACAATCCAATGATGTAAATGGTATAATAAAGTGTTTATTAATTAATTCTACTCTAAATTTGGCAGCCCATCGCTCCGAGGCTGATAAATACTAGGAGATATAGGTATTTAATAATTGTAGTGTTACATTTTGTTTGTCACTGTCTTGCGTTTCGCAGTAGCTACATGTCGCTTCGATGTCCCAGACATTGGACTGTCAGGTACAATGTTAAATTTTCCGTATTAAACTGTTAGGTACAGAGGTTAATACTCATTTATTCATAATATTTTTTACACGTCAATACAATAGATTTAAAAAAAATTAACATCAAGTTCAATTAATTGCAACAGTCCAATCCGAAGTAAAAAAAATAAGAGATAAATTAAAACTTTATACTGTCAACATTCAAAATAATATAGAATAATAAATTAATGCATATCGTACCTTTTGTACAATAAAACTAATAGCCCATGAATGCATTGATATTATAGTAAGCGTTGTCGATTAACCATCGTTATCTGGTTGTGTACCCACCCATTTTTCCTAGGCCATATACTTGATTGTCAACGTAATTTTATAAATAAGAATAAGTAAATTCAGCAATAATGCTGACTTTTATTTTGACCGTGAGGTGCAAGCACGTGCAGCTCCTGCCAGCACTCTTGGACTTCTATCAACATTCCAGCTTTTTATTTGAATTCGTATGGTCTTACTAACGTACTAAGTATAAATAGATTTATTATTATACCTACACATAATGTAAAAGCTGGATCTGTTTATGTAGGTCCTAATTAACGTATATACCTGCTTAGTTATTACAAATTAACACTTAACTAGTTAAAATGCATGTAGCATTCGCATACTACACAGCGTCTATCATTAAACACATTCATTTTATATATTTCAAGAATACAAATAAAATCTAACTTAACAAGTTTAGAGAAAATACCAAACTTTATATTTAAAAAATAAGTGTGGTTTTATATATTTTGAGATTTAAAATTGTCACAGATTTAGTTCTACTGCTGCTCTTGCACTGCTTACAATAAGAAATAAAAACTAACAAAGTTTCAAAGTTAAGGGGTCTTCTTTCATACAAACAACGAGGCCATTAGATAATACTGAGGGCTGCATGAAGACACCAGATATTCGACAATAGAAAATCTGACAAATAATAAAATAACATTTTTATGCACAGATGAAAAAAAACCTTTAAGATGTATTTGTCGTTCGTAAATTTGTCGGAAAGCAATATTAATTTAAAGGAAGTGACGCACCAGATACTCGAGTGGAGTCAAATCAAGTATGTTTATCAATGTGAAATAATCAAAAATATAACAAAATTGGTCGCTATCACATGAAATGTACATTAAAATGACGTTTTCGAAGTAAAAACCAGATTTAATTCATCGGGACATTAGACCTAATAACGTTAATAGTTTATTAAAAGACCAGAAGTAAGAGAGGCATAGAAGGTACCAGCTGCTACTCTTCCCGTGCAGGTCGTAAAAGTCGACCGAGGGATAAGGCGAATGGGGGAAACATGACATAGGCAATGAGATCATGCGACTAGCAATGAACCCATTCTATTGATTCCCTGAATCAACTACAATTACACAAATTGAAAAATAAAAAAGGGGTTTAAAAGATAAAAAAGGCAGAAAGTAGAAAGTGCATTATAGTTTTAGTATTAGTTAGGAAGTTAGGATTAAACATGTTATATGAATATTGTTATTAATTTGATTTATTATCAACATGTTCTAAGTAAGTAGGTACTTATTTTAAATTGGGTCGTAATAACGTCTACTTGTTTTATTGATATGACAAAAGTTTATGTTCTAGAATATTCTCATTGATGTTTAAAATATTTTTATTTAGGTATCAACATAATTTTATTCAAATGTATTCTAAAAAAAATCTAACAACAAGTACAATTGTCTGATAAAAGAAACATTTAAAACAAGCAAGATGTCATCTAACTTAACCGCGCAGCTAAGTGGTACTAGCCGACCAATAGCGAATCAAACTCGATCAACGTCGATTATTTTATATCTCGAATAAAAACAATAATAGGCGGGCGGGCATCCGAACGCCGTTTGATCGACGGTGTACGATTCGCCGACGCCCGGCCGCCCTAGGGCGTGGTTTGGAGACCCCTCTCTCGCGGCTCACCATATCAATTCGAGCGGGCGTCGACTGCGCTCGTGTTCCGTGCCGCGAGTTCATGTCCTGTGTGTGATCCCACGTGTGTGGCGTATACCCCCGTGGGTTTTTTTCCCTTCGTGGTTGATTAAGCCGCCAAGATTCGGGTGAAGAATCGTGAGCCGGTGCCGGCGTATGCGATGGCCGACGCCGATCGCGACTCGGACCTCGGAGACGATAGTCCTGTGGTGAGTTCAGCATTGTTTGTTTTTTTTTTTAAGTTAATTTACGCTTAACGTTAAGATTAGTTGACAGTGCGCAGTCAACTCTAATTCAAAAAGTAACAAAAACCTTGGAGTTTTGATTTTTCGATTTATCCGGAAGCTTAAAAATAATTGAAAATTTATTAAGCACTCAACTTACTAGTTTCCAAATAATTGTAAATCTTAAATATGATCTTGTTAATTATTAAATGTTTGACGACATAAGAGATACAAAGTTACACAGTATATAGTGCAAATAAAATAAAAGTATACGAACAGGGTACGGTACGGTAGGTGTTTATTTTAATTGAACAAATCTTTTACAAAGTAACACTAGAAGAGTACTTAACGTCAGTAAAGTTGCATCAATGTCGATCTACGATCGATGCATGTGAATACTGTGTCATGGGATCGTCAGATGAAAAGCGTTAACTTGACATTGAAAGTTGACAATTGATCTACACAAGTTGCTGTTAAGAAACATGGGCGGTCTCTTTGACACTTGATTTTACAATTTTATCGTAGCGGTACATCAAAAAGTTATATAGTTTGAAATAGTTAATATGACAAATGACATAAGCACAATATGATAACACCATTTTTTATATCAGTAGATTTTTGCAGTATTTTATTAACACCATTGATACGATACTATGGAGATAGAAATTGAAGAAAAAGAAGAAAAAAGAAGTTTCATTTATTTAAATGTACGTTCTTTATATTTTAGTCTAGTTTACTATATCCCCAAAAATTTCGTTTCTATTGGTAAGTATATATTATAGTATTACTAGCTGTTCCCCGCGGCTTCGCCCCGCGTGGGACTTGGTTATATCGCGCCCAAAAGTAGCCTATGTTTGACCTCAGGTCGTTAACTATATCCCTACCAAATTTCATCACAATCAGTCCAGCAGTTTAACCGTGATAGACAGACAGACAGACAGACTTTCGCATTAATAATATTAGTATGGAAGTATGGATATGGAAGTATGGAAGTATGGATTTATAGGCGAATTTTTGCTGAATATTGTTGTGTTGATTAGGTCATCTTAAGTTGTATTTTTGCAAGTGATTATAAATAGGTTTTGAGGGTAGTTTTAGATAATTTGATAAGACTCCGTTTACTTTCTAAGATAAATATTTTACTAAGTGATTTATTATTTGTGTTTTCAGTAGGGCTTATTTTATAAGTAATGTAATTATTTATATTTACTTAAAAGTGAATTATAATATTATGTACCAGTACCTACTTAGTAAATTTTTTAATCAATATATTTTTTAAACTAAGATCGAAACATAAGCCGGAATTTAAAATAAAGTATATTATTGTGAAATCTAAGTGTCACTACTTATAAATAGTGTTATAAAATTTATTTCTTAAATTAGAAATAATAATATCTAATATAATCCGCAATAGGGACGTATATTTATATACATACACAATTGTGTTTATTTGTTTTTAAATTTGATGGTTACACAAACCTATTAGTGCTTAGTTTAAAAAAGCATTGAATTTTTAAGTACATAATACGTAAGTATTAAGTTCTTGAAACCAAAGGTGATACTGGGTCGTAGGTCAGTGAGGGCCATGGCAAATATTCGTAATTGATAGTCTGTTATCATCGTTCGCATAAACTAAAGGTATAATAATTTTAGATAAAACGTCATTGTCGCCAACAGCCATTGTTCAATTATTTAACTTCTAATGAACTTTATACTAATTATGTAAAATATATGTTATTGATTGAAAATTTTGGCCTTCGCTCTCATGCATAAAATTGTAGTTCTCTATTCGAATATGAAATATCAATCTGAAATGAAACTGACTTCCAGCACGCCTTCTAATGCCTAGTGTTTTGTCAATCATAACAATTTTTTTATTTTTTTCGAGTTGCTATAATCCACAATATGGCAATCAAAGTTATAGCTTATTTTTGCCAGTATCAAGTTTTATATAAATGTTCTTCATTTTGTCGAGTCACAGAGTCAAGTCAGTAGTACAACTAGCTGTTTCCCGAAGCTCCGGACTCGGTTGTATCGCGCCCAAAAGTCTGTTTGACGTGTTAGTGTAACAGACAGCCAGACTTTCACATTTATAATAATAAGTATATAGTTAAAAATGAAATGGGAAATTTAAAAGATGTGATTCATGCAGTCTATGTCAAATGTGTTGCTATACCGATTATCCATAATTCCATAAATAATACAGAGTGTAGACGTAACGAGATGGCTAAAAAAAGACACCAACGCGTCCAAATAGTGACGCAACTTTTTTATACTAATGGACACCACACTTTAGTGATAACCTTATCTTTGCATGGTACTTATGGGTGCATGTATTATGTCAAATTTCGTGTTTAAATAAAACTTACTATCTTATCCATAGGGTCCAATTTTATGATTCACTCCATTATTGTAGGTAGTACTTGTCCCTTTGACTTGCACACAGTATTTAATTTGTTTCTAAGAGATATATTTAAAAAATCCGACTAATTCAGGACCTTCTTTTCCAGACTGTTTCTAAATAGGATATGCCAATGTGACTAAAGTGGTTTTGAGTAGGTTTTATGGACAAGGTAACATGAAAAATATTGTTATTGACACAAAAAAAATTATTTAGAATATGCACTAATAATATTGGAGACTAGCAGTGGACTTATTGCAGCTGAAATCATGGTGGTAAAAAAATGACATCCTGTTAATTAGGATAGGACCTGTATTTCCATATTTGAATTTAACACGTGTGGTATTTGCCATATTTCAGGCGGCATGGTCTAATGGCGCCGCTACGATTATTAATAACAAATTTTGGTTCGCGATTCGGTTTCAAGTTTATATTGTAAAGACGAAACGACCCTTTTACCATCTGTGCCGGCTCTAGGAAAGACTGTATTGTTTATTTAGCGGAACCATTTCTGTCGCTACTAATAATTCTAAACAAAAAAGGGATCGGTTTATTATTGGGTGTCGCATTTTTTCTTCATTTACAAATAATAATTATATGCATAACCAATGGGTTTATTTTGCGAGCACTGTCAGGAATTCTAATGATGTGAAGTAGATCTGAGGACTTTATTATCGGTTTCGTATAAGACATCGTTAGGAGTTTATTTTGGTCTAGACAGATATAATGTTTGCGTTTGAGTCAATCATTTATTCAGCGCTTTGGAGACATCTCACGGGAGGCCAGAAGCATGCACGATTTATTACAGCCTCTCAGAGGCCACAAATTAATTAATCAAATCTAGCTGTCAGTCAGGGTACAATCGCGGGCTAAAGTTAGATCGTGCGAGCGCTGGTTTCCTTTTCCTGTCGGCACTGCGACGTTCCATTAATTGAAATAATTGGCGGTTCGGGGATTTATTTTTTCGCGCTGACAACACTTCTCGACGGCTGGCGTTTATAATTATGATTTGTCGCGTGAATATCACCACGATTATTATTCATTAGTTTCTGAGAAATGCGTAAACACATATTAAAATTTAATGTGATATTTATATTTGGGCGATATACCTATAATTGCAAAGCGTAATTATGAAATGGCACATTTTTTTTCAGCATTTTTCGTTATAATACTCTAATTTGTAACTTGAACATGCTATGTACGCATATATACTCGTATCTTTATTATATCTAAGATACAGAAACAAGATACATGCATAGGTTTAAAAATTAGGCCGCTAGTTTTCATATTCTTTGATGACTTTTTAGCTATAAACAATTTTATTTTAGTTTGTAGTTTTCTCTTTATAAATCCAAAAGTTATCGGTAGACGTATCGACATTATATCAATCCTTTTAAATCCTAACGATTGCTCATACGATTTAGATTATTTGACGCAAATGCTTTTTGTATATGAAACAATTTGCATACAAATAAAACGGCTGACTCGACAAAAGAGTCTTTGTCACAGAAATCTTACTCGATCTTTTATCTCTCATATATATTCAATATATTTGTCGTAAATAATTGTATTGACATTCAATATTAATAAAGGAAAGGTTGCGTGGGTTAGGTCTCTACTCTCAATGCCCTGGCACGATCTCACACTCACGGTATTAAGTATAATACATTTGTCACAATAGTTAAAAGAATTTTATTTAAATTGAATGTAGGTTAAGTAGATAAATTGGCAAAAATGATCGATCATGTGTTTTCTATCAGTTCAGAAAGGGTTGTCTATTGCAGAGAAATAAGGATTGACATACATGTGACGCGAATACCCGCATAGTTTTTTCTTTATATAGTGCCAATAGATAATTGAGCACATTAAACGTGATAGGTTATGTTGTTATTCAGGTGAAAAAGGACAATTAATTAAACTTATCTAGAATGTTTTTACTAATTTAATCTATGTTATTAATTGCATCCGTATCAACACTACCCGGAGATAAAGCATAAATTATGTATTTTCTGACTGTCTACAAATAATATTGTAATTGTCATTAAACTACAAGAACAAATTAATTTCAAATTATTTATGAACTCAATCATAATGTAATAGAGTCTATTTTGGTATAGGTTTATATTCAATTTTATTGTATGGCAACTGTAGTTGTGGCGCGGGTGCCCGCATAAGAATAAAAACAATTTATATAATAATACCTTCCCTATTTGTTAATATCGCATTCCTATTATAGAGTCGATTATCAACATGTTGGTTAACGGTTTTGTGGTAAAATTAAAAGAATTATACTACACATTGCACAAGAATGCTGTAAGTAGTGAAGGATTACCCCAGTACAAAAGCTATTGTAAGAAATAATTATTCATTTGGTATCCAGCCCTTTGTCTCCCAAATGTAGGCTTTCAAGAAACAATACTTTTGTAATAATTGTGATCTGTAACTACTATTGTGCTACTTTTCATGTTATAAGTTAATAATTCATATAATATTTCGCACGCTTAAGGTATCAATTTTATAAGAAAAAGGGATTTTTCGAGTACTACGTACCGCATTATAATTAAAGTTGCTATCGATCCGTTTGTTTGGCTGTGTCTCACGAACCGTAGTAGGTAATGACTTTAAAATTCACAAATTATGTATTTCCGATACCACTATTAATAGCATTGATATGCAAGAAACAAATGATTAAAGTTTAAATGTACCAGCTTATGTAATGTTATCTATGTTCCACAACAAATTATTTGATTTAAATCAAAAGCAGGGTTTCCATATAAACAATTTGTGTTTTTTATACAAACCTGCATTTTGGATTCCGAGCTTCTCCTACTTGGTGCACAAATCCGGCTCGCAGTTGACCGTATTTAAGGTGATACCTCGGTGAACACTAGCGCCACCGTCATTTAAAAATCATCACTCACTGAAATCACAAGTTATCAAAAATCCCTCTGCTGCAATTATGGTTCTGGATCTGAAGTTAATTTTAAACATATTAAATTATTAAATTAAAATTCCCTATAGTTACAAATTGCATTATTGCTTAAAACGGCCACTTTTAGCAGTTACAAACAACAATTTGAACAGTTCAAAAGCTTTCGACCTGTAGAAGGCGCATACGCATAGGTCGAATATTTTATGAACATAATGTCTTTGTTGTTACCGAATCGATTGTGCCTATGTTTGTCTATCATTAGAAACAGCTAAGCTTCAATTTGCATGGCAATAATTACATGCCGCCTTAGAGTTAGCATAGCTTTCTTTGTCTCCATTAGAGTGCGCCCTTTTATGTGTATGGTATTCTATGTTTAATTTAAAATAAAAATTGTTATAAACGCGAAAGTTTGTATGGATGTTTGTTACTCTTTCACAGAAAAACGGCTGAACCGATTTGGCTAAAATGTGCTATATTTAAAGATAAATCAATATAAACCCTTTAGGTTAAATTAATTGAGTTCATAAGTTGTACCAGTTCATAATAAATTAAGAAATAAATTTATACTTACCTTATTCACAATAATTAATTAATTCATAATAATGGAAGTATTAACTAATTTAAGCTTTATTGCACTTAAAAATCAATATAAACAATCATCACAATTCAATTTTGATAAATTTAGCTTCTACATGTTTGTGACCATGATGATAGACACAAATGATATAAACGAGTGCCCACTTCGCTGTTTTCCAGGTGGAATGAAAAAGCTTGACGATCTTACGCCTGCCGTGGCTGTAAACTGTCTGATGAATTTGAATTTAGACATCTGATTCATGCAGTACGAATGCTATATGCAATGATAATGATGATTATAGCGAGCTCTATAGACAAATAGTTACTATTAGGCCGCAATGTAATAAATGAGAGGGCTCACCGTAGACATTTTATTCAAATCGTGTATAGAAATAGCGACGTCGTTTGAAGGGCTTTCTAGAAAGTTGTATTTACTTCAGAAGTTACTTTGTTATGGTAGTGTGCACTATTGATTGTTGACGAACAACTTTAGACAATGAAAACCATTGTTCGTGGATAATAAAGTGCGGAAGATAAATTGATGGTAATTGGTTGCTTGCAAGTTACTTGGGGATGAAATATTATTAGAAGTGTAAATATAATTATACTTACTCATAATTACAGTGATATTAATTTTGTTAATGAAAGAAAATATTATAAAAAAATCAGTAATTGTCATTTTAAATGCTTTAAAATAATACTTTTAAGATTTTATAGTTAATTATTAATAATAATTTTATTATAAATAATTAACACCCTATCTAATAAAAAAAACCGCATCAAAATCCGTTGCGTAGTTTTAAAGATTTAAGCATACAAAGGGACATAGGGACAGAGAAAGCGACTTTGTTTTATACTATTTAGTGATTATTGTAAGACTAGCGATTATTAGTGGCTTCGCCTCCCTGGCATTATATACTACTGCGATGGCTCAGCGGCCCAAAGAGGACCTCAGACCTTAGAGCTCTCCACCGTTCCCCGTTTAGCGCCACCTCTTGTCAGTCGGTTTTTTCGTGGGCTGGGTATTACATTTATAACGTTATTGTTATACAGTAGAACGAGATAAATAAAAGATGATATTAGAAATATACACTAGTATTTATTTCGAGTAATACAATGAAAGTTAGGGTCGTGGAGTACAAGCACAAAGTTGGTGTCTGAAGTAAGAAAAGCAGTAATGTACTCAAATGGCAGATGTCGAGCGAAAGAGGACCAACAACTACCAGTCGAGCCATTTATAGGGCACTTGGTGACGCCGCGGTGAGGGGAGGTAGTCCGCATTGTTTTTGGTTTTATTTGCATGGATTTTACATTAATCAATTTCAAATTAACATTTGGTTTCTAGTTTTTCTTTTTAGAGTGTCGACGTTTATTTTGAATACCCTTGGATGCCCTAAACTGGTTTCAGTTTCGCCACTGAACCACTGGTAATTCCATGTGTAATAAAAATAGATAGGAATCTTGGGCTAAGATACTATCTTGGCCTTTTTCATTAAATATTACATAACAAATGAAAAAAAAACTGTAAATTTGTAGTTAATCTAAAAATGTACAATATCAAATAGCCACAAATATCAAATCCGATGTGAGTAAATATTGTATGCGTTTTATGTAAATAGATCGGTATCACGGCAGCAGTGATGGGTCTTCACGAAGTCATAGAATCATAATCGCGTTCCGATATTGCGATCGGTGCATGCTGTCCCTAATTAAAAGTGCTAAGCGCGCTCTACTACGAGTAGCATGGGTTTGAGTACGCATGGCTTCAAATATCGATTATATTCTTTGGTATTTATTTTTATAATTCAAATTTGGATTGTATTCTTTTGTTTTTTTTTTAATATTTTATTTTACATTTTAAAGCGTGTAATTTTTACCTGTATATATCTGGATTTTGAAATAAAGATCCATAGATTAAAAAAAAAATATTTTGCGCGATTCGAATTTATTTGTGAAAACCAAATATAGATGCCCTTTCATTGCGTGAGACAGTGAAACTAAAAAAAGAATCTACCTGACGTACAGTGGGCCACATAGAAAAGTATACCAACTTATAATATACTTTTCTCTACAGTTGGCTAACTGTACTATAACTCATGTCCAATATTTGTAAAGAAAATAACTAACGTTGTGTTGTAAAATAGATCAATTTAAACTTTCAATCAAGCCAAGACTAGTCAGGTGTGCCCAACAAAGTTTACACGATATTGTAACTCAATACCAGATTAGGAATGAAAGACGGCCGATATCGATTTGAGGAAACCGATAACTACAAGTCGACACTGATATAAGAATCGATTAAGAGTATTAGTTGGGTACTTTAAATCATTGGTTGCTTCCGTTGTTCTAGTGTCATATCAAATCGATGGGGGGATTTTGCAATTGCGTCAAATCTTTTATAGTATAAAAAAAAACGATCGTCGTAGTACCATGTATCTCCAGTTTATCCGCATTGTTCTACCACTTGCCATTTCATTAAAAGCCATACTTCTGCCTTCTTCTCACATGTTCTTACTCTCATTAAGTGTATCTCTATCCCTCTTCATCTGATTGCGTCCGATCTCGAGGTTCACATTCAGGCTTATTCTCCTTCACTTCGCACTTTTAAGACACCTAAAATCCATATCCATACTTCCATACTAATATTATAAATGCGAAAGTCTGTCTGTCTGTCTGTCTATCTGTCTGTCTGTCTGTCTGTCTGTCACCTCTTCACGGCTAAACTGCTGGACCGATTGTGATGAAATTTGGAGGGGATGTAGTTAACGACCTGAGGTCAAACATAGGCTACTTTTGGGCGCGATATAACCGACTCCCACGCGGGGCGAAGCCGCGGGGAACAGCTAGTATATCATATAGGTAAGTTTATTTCGTCTCTTTCAAGTACGGTCGGTGGCAGATAAAAGTGACCCCCTACCGTACTCACCATTGCGACCGGGGGCTCAAGTTTATCTGAACCCAACTGTACACCAAAACTATTTCTGTTACTTTCTCTTATCATCATAAATTTAAGAGCTAGGCTCTTGTTGGTGGTTCCTTCCATTTCTGTCTATCATTTGCAAGTACCTTTATTTCTTGATAAGGAGTATGGAAATTTCGATAAAAATAGTTACTTTCCCTACTTACCGTAATTTAATTTATCCAACTGGCTATAAGCATTAGTTTGTTTTGATACCACAGCATGATTAGGTCGAGGAATTAACTTGTGAGGTTTCCCTCCTTGAGACTGGAACCCGATAGCGGCAGTCGATTCATTCAGGTATCGGGTGTTTGCTGAACTGATTATTTCCTTGTCATTTTTATGAGATTATAGACGTGTACGATTTCATTAGTTATTATGAAACTTCCTTTACTGACAAGACTGATTAAACGTGTGTTGAACCTAAACTTGTTATTAAATAACAAGTTTTGTTCAAACATAATGATTAAAAGTTTGTTTTGAAAGGTACTTTCTTTATACTATTGCTTTTATCGTTTTAAATTATTTGTGATGAGCATATAGTGAGATTTTCTAAATACCCTTAAACGAGTCTCGCTAGATTACGAACACGTCATTCAATTGAGGTTACTCACATAAAATGCTAGCAAAGCTGCTTCCTTCGCATCAAATTAGGCGCTTTAATTATTTACTAGTACTAAAACGTAGCGTTAAACACCACCAGTGTATCTAGACCTACCTCCCCGCTCGCACCAGACCAAAAAAAGGAGTAAAACGAGTGGTTTGGTGACCGGTCAGGGGTCAAGTTGCGATGGACGGAACGGTACTAAAATGTTTGGGGAAATAAAAGTGATGTGGCAGGAAACGTCTGACAAAGCAGGTGTATTTTTCCTTGGGTGCGAATTCCCTACGTCCATTAAGTATTCTGAGAAATACATATATTGTGCTAACTTTGTAGGTATAGTAGTTGTGCTACAATTTGAAAAAAAAATATGTTGTGTCATAGATTAAGAATGAAAATTAATTTTATGGACTTTTCTTTAACTAATTCGGTCAATTCGGTATCGCCACAGCTAAGTATAGTCTGATGTATATCATCTGTTTAGTTTACAAATCGTAAAAATAATAGTTTTAAGATTTTATAAACATAGTAAGTAATCTGAAATATCCTTGCTTTCCTTTATGCAGTCATTCAAATTTCTTTTCCGGAGCAAACACCGACACGCACATTGTTTATTATAATAGCCTCCCAAAATAAAACGCGGCCTCGCGGCCTTCCGCAACGGAAGTTTGTTGATCTATGACGAAAAGCCTTACTTCTCACACACACCCACATCTGTAAAAAGAGGCCAACGCACAGCTTGCACCTTGCACCTACTGTGCAATTTTGTTGTCACAGATCAAAATATAAAATGACGATGCGCATGTATTGGGCGGAAAATTCACAGCGTCTTTTCTCATATAGCGAAGTTATGGCCTCTATGCACTATTCAACAGTATTTTACAGCTTTAAGGCTTCTTACATCAACTGCCGGTTATGTTCAGAATAATTATTTATTGTTTTGTGCATTTGTATATTTTGTACTTATAATCGAGTGTTTGGAATTAGCGGAATTAGATGTGAAATTGTTTTAAATAAATTACCTCTTATGAGATTGATATATTACTTATTTAGATGGCACTTGATGGTTTATAACTTTTCGAAATCAAATCGTTATCATCTTATTAATTTTTACACTAGTATTTAGCGGGGGAGATGGGTAGACTGCGTGAGGAGAGCTGCTAGAGGTAGCACAATACATATAATGCGGTTGGGAGTATTGCCGATCGCGCATTCTGGAAACACATAAGTATGTGGTCATGATCCTCAGCATTGAGGAATCAATAAAGAAGAAGAATTCAGCGGGAGTAAATATCTTATGGCTTTGGGAAGTTCGATTATATACAGGGATTGCATTATCGATCCACTTTCAGTCAAGCACTTTCTGTCACCTATCAGCCCACCAGTACTCAAATGTAGTTGTTCCATTTTAGTAGTATTTATGTTAGAGATGTTGTAAATCTATAGAATACGAGTATAAGTATATAGCATTAGATTGCGAAACATGTTTAAATAATTTCGAACACAACTGTTTGCTTTCTATGCATTATGGATGTGTTATCACTCTGTTATGTTGACATACAACAAAAGCGCCACCATATTGAAAATGTAAGTTTTATAATCTTCGAGAAGAGGTAATTTACCTCAGCTTCTATCTACGACAATTGATTTATAAAAAAATATTAGGAATCTAAAACTATTAAACACAAACCACTTCTTAAATCATCAGATGGGACAGCAATAGTGTAGGGCATCTCAGAAAATTAGCTTTGAATAAAATTTGTTAATTTAAGTTGAAGGTCTCTTTGAAACTAGTGCAATATAATACTATTAAAACAATTTTTAATTCTCGGAAGGACAACAGGGATTTCCCTTTCGTAACTTTCTGCGTATGCCGTCCACATAATCTTGATCTTTTGTACATTCAACAAAAATAAATAATATTGGCGTACATTTTATTATGCATTGATTTGTTCTGGTATTTCACACTAACACAATCATCATCAACAGATGTTATTAACAAACACGTCTCTAAAGACAATTTATATAGTTACTTATCAGGAAAATAATTTCTTGTTTCTAATATTTACATTCTGTAAACTTATTTCCTCAAGATTTGGACAATTGGAATAACATTTGAAATGTAATAAATAATACAATTAAATATCGATGTTGCAGTTCAAATACAATGTCTAAGATAACTTTGTATGATTCTACATAAATGGAGCGTTATATATTAGATAGAGTCACGTTTAAAGAAAATTATATAGAGGTAATGTAACCAATGATTACCTATTTCCTTTAAGTGGAACGATTTCCATATAACGCGTCATTTACAATCTTTAAGCAACGCTGCGGGTACAAAACAGTGGAACTCATATGAAAATGTAACGTATCTATTAAAAGCATATAAACTATGTAATGTATATGTGAACTTTTTTATCCTTTCATTTAATCTTAGTCTTCTCAGAGTACTACGAGCCTTTCTAAATTTAGAAAAAAAAACCTTATGTACGAGTATTTAGAATTACCTAAGCACATGTCAAAAATTTTTGATATTAATTTAACTGAAAAACTAATTTAATGTAGATGTCAAAATCACCTATATAACATTTGTCTTCTAATTAATGTGCTAAAGAATTACAGATTCACTATCAATTACTCGATAAAATTTATTCCTGTGACATCTCAATTCATCAAAATTTTAAAGTGTGGTATATATTTTGTTAAACTAGGTATCATAAATAGGATCAAATTAGACGAGCGCGCTACATTCACGTTCGGGGGTAGTGTGACGGTCGTCTTTATGGCACCCCGTTGTCCAATTCACCGTTATTCTGTTGTATGGATGTTAACAGTCACTTTACTAATTGTAAATTAAACCTACTACTTTTGTCACAGAGTGGGTTTACAACATATTTGCAGTTAAAGAAAAAATGTAAGTAAGCAAACTGACATAATAAACTTACTTAAAGACTGGACGATTGGACATTTTATTTCTATGGTTACTTCGGACAAACATAAGAAAATTATTAAGTAATATTATTAATGAAACAAAAGCTCGCACTAGGTAGGTTCAATTTTCTTCGAGTAGAATCTTAATTTGTTTATAAATTCGAACGACATCGACGACGTCTGAACAACGAAAAATAAAACCTTAAATAACGAACGGAGAATACGCTGAATTAATATGTCGGCTCCTTGTAAGTCTGTTGTTGATTTTAATTTCAATGGCGGCAGCACAATTTGAATATATGCCATTTATTAATAAGCTGCTCAAAACAGCGACAAAAGCGGTAACATTAAATATAATTAATTAAGCAGTTATAATAAAGAACATTATGAAATCATCTACTTCAGTACAAAAGCATTGAATAACAAAATGTTTCTTTTCAAGTAGCTGTCCCCGCGGCACTAGTGATGTAGCTCATGTATAATCGAGGTGATTAATCGACTAATCATCGTTTAGCAGACTCAACAAAATATGTCTCTTTTTTGTATTTAGCTTTGTTAATTGGAGCATTTTATGAATTAATGACCCGTTCTTGCATAATATGTGTAATTTTCTTAGGTTAGTGTTTATTATATATGAGCGAGCACTGTAGTTTTTGACTTTGTTATATGGTAATAATCTCGGGAGTATGATAATGATACAGAATAAATTTAAGTTACTACTGATAAGGTTTGAAAATAAATAGTTAGTTATTTATTTATAAAAACAGATTACAACGACGTCATTAACAATATGTAAGCAATAATGTTTTAATTAAATTTATTAAATTTATAATCCAAAGGATGTGTGCCTAAGAGCTTCAAAACTTTAATCATTAATAACTAGAGAGCGCTAAAATATAAAATACCATTAATAGTAGATGTCGGTGTTGTCGATATCAAATAGGTATTGTAACATTTATTTCAAAAATTTGCCGTTATCGGGTATGCGTTTATAATAATTTATATGTAATTGCAAGTTTTCCCGCCATTGCTGTTTCATTTTAAAGATGGCGGCCAGTCGGGGTGCGATTTCACGTCATTAAGACTAGTTAACGCGCGACCTGCCTGCTATCCTCTAATTATGAGCTACCGGTGCCTCCCATCACGATGGAAATAATATTGGATATTATAAACTGGAATCGCAATGGAAAATGATTGCTTTCTATCGCTGAATGAGGGGTTGTTATTTCCATGAGATTAGATACCTACCTGTCATAATGTGTTACGTTATGTTATGGCTAAATCCTATTAAAATAATAAATGCGTAGAAGAAAGCATGAAATATTATAAAAACAGTACAATAAAATGCAATAATTTTAAGAAATACTGCAATCCGACAAAAGTTTATCAGCTACACAACACCAAGGTGATCAAAATTACATCAAAACATTTAAGCGCACTGGGTTATATTCTATCAAAGGAAGATATTTTGAACCTTGTTCGTATACAGTGCAAATTCACGTGAACAATGCTAATTTTGAACTCCATTCCACATTTAAAAATATAGTTTTATATAGTTATAGGCATCATTTTAAAATTGTCGTTTACAATGGCGTGTGGCAGCGCAACGCCCTCAACCGCGCGTGTCTCAGCCAGCCAGTATCCAGATCTCTAATTATTGTAATTTGTAATCGAATCAACTGCCATTAAACGGTAGCTATTTCTCTAAACAAGAAGTTGGAAAACCTTAGAGCTACGTTTGTTTTTCTGGTCAGTTTATTTTAGATTTCGTCACATTAATATCAATTCCTTGTAATTTTTATCTATGCGGTGCAATAAAATGTTAAGTACTAACGAATTAATTTACATAAGTCTAAAATTTAATGTCATGTAGAAATATCTTATAAAAAAGCATCTGAAATGGATTTACCCCGCTTGTTACATACACTATTTTAAGGAAAATATCAATATTGTTAATACCTAATAGCATTTTCCTACGTTTACATAAGAAAAACATACTTATTAAGTTCGTTTTCAATTCCACGTAGAGCTGTCACTGTTTGCTATTCAGTCGATAAAAGCCGATATGTCGATACGCAATATAGAATTGTGTCAATAAGTGTACTTATTGACACAATTCTAGTATACAATACTAGTATAAACATAAAGTAATAGGTATGCATCGTATCTAGAAACCATGATTTCTATATTGTATATATTTATATTTCCAAAAGATCGATCATAATTCATAATGCAATTGAATGGCGTAACATTTCAAACATATTTTAAACATTTACGTATGTTTTGATTTGCGTTTGTGTGAATCGATTGAAAGGTATCATTATGTCTGCGATACACATCATTATTCTGAGAATCGAGATCGTTTACCTAGAACTCGCTAACCAGAGCCAGCGTGGTCTGCCGTGAGAATTCGTGCAATATCTAGCCTCTTGATTGACAGTTGATTGTTTTCGAGAAAACTTGTAATTGACATGATTGATCTAATTATTTAATTTTCTTTGATCAAATTGACTAAATGTTTTATGCCTAAATTAAGTATAAAATAGGTACCTATAACAAATACTTACTATAATATAGGTAATGTTTAAATTAATAGAAAATAGAAGAAAATCATCATAAAATCCATTTTCTTTGATAAGTATTTTACTGTCGAAGTTATAATTTACCAAGAAAACAAATAATACGTACTCAAATAAAAGGTGATGACGAAGAACAGTTGCATGGTCAAGCACGGTTTTTTAGGGTTAAATCAATCATTACCTATTCACTTTATATAGTAAATGAATTTCTTACTTTAGTTTATAAACTAACTAGCGACCCGCCCCGGCTTCGCACGACTACAAAAACCTTCCTCTTGAATCACTCTAGCTATTAAAACATACCGCATCAGAAACCGTTGCGTAGTTTCAAAGATCTAAGTATACCTACATAGGAACAGACAGTGGGAAGCAACTATGTAATGATAATGATTTAGATTAAAATATAATAACAATCATTCATAATAATATTTCAAGAAACTTAAGCAAAACAAAAAATCGAGTAATTACTAATCGATTCCCACGATTGCCCACATCAGCCTTGCGAATCATCACATCACTTTGCATCGATTTGCCCCTGACAGCCGCCAATTTGAATGGCTATCTTAGCTACTGTTGCCCCACGGCGCTGCTCTGTTCACGCAACGTTATTATTGTAGACTTAATGTTATTAGAGTGCATTATCGATATAATTTTCTTAATTCAATCATTGTTGGTGATATAAGTTATAATTTTAAAAGAATAACTCTATTACTCTTTAAGCATTTGTTGCTTGGGGAAACTTATAGATGCTAAACACATTACTTAAATGCACAGTTCTATATGTATATCGTTATAATCGGTTGAGTAAATTTAACATATATTACCTTTTAAAAATAAATAATTCAAAATTTAATTTCAAATATTTATACTTTTTATAAATATAAGTTGAAATTTAGCAAAAATAAAATTTCAATGTAAAATTCAACGACCATCTTCAGGGTCACGTTACGTATTTTATAAAATAACGTCTGTATAGAAAAATCATCACTATCAATTCTTATCTCAATTCACTCAACATGCCAAACATTGAAGGTCATTTTTGAAATATCTCTTCCACGTCATTAGATCTGTTTGGTTATACTTCTCTTTCATTTCTTCTTTTCTACAACGACAACTACCTAGACAAACTGACATCTTCCGGCACGCGTTTTATCTAGGTTCTCTTTATTTTTACTTTTACTCGTGATTCCGATATTTTCCCTCGGGCAGTCGTGTCGACACGCGAATCAAACCCACTACCCAATGCTCGACTCTAGCCACTGATATGACTTAATTCCGCCATTAAGATATTTTTTGTACGGAATCCTTTAACCATTGGAATTCAGTTATGAGTAGTAAAATTGATTTGTTGGAATTTTGCAGGGCAATGCAATTTTCAAAGATGCTTTTGATGATAGTTTTGTATCCCGGCTTATTGGTTTCGGTTGTGATTCTCGTATTTTGACAAATTATGTATTAAAATCCCTACATAGTATAAAATAAAGTCGCTTTCTCTGTACCTATATTCCTATGTATGGTTAAATCTTTAAAATTACGCAAGGGATTTTGATGCGTTTTTTTAATAGATAAGAAGTTTTTTAATAGAAGAGAGTTATTCAAGAGGAAGGTTTTTATGCCCATGCAAAGCCGGGGCGGGTCGCTAGTTAAATATAAAATCAAGCAATTTTCCTCTACTCACCAAAGAATTGACCATACGTATATTTATGTGGTGTTTGGTATTGAGACTCATCAAACAAGAATGCGAACCCATTGCATATCTTTCAGGGTTTCAGGTCGCCTGTTTGAGCCTTCACCATTACAATCGTCTGTTTCTAATAGGTATATTCAGGTTTGGTAATATAGATTAGTAAATTCTTAGAACAAGTCACATTCATTCCAGTATTATCCAAAAACCAGAATAATTTTATTAAATGTCAGTTGCATGCAGTTCCAAGCAAGCAAAGTTAGTTCCGCCCAAGCCTGGTTCTATTCGTAATTTACGGTAACCAGTAGCCGACAGTAAGTCGTTATTACCATCTTGATTTATATCTGTTAGGGAACATATCTTATAATGAGTGTAGATATAAAAACAGAAAATTGCTCTAAATTAGGGACTATTATAACATTGTTAGTTGTTACTGACACGTCATCATTAAACTAGGTATTAATTTATTTGTCTTTTTTTCTACCTTTCCGAAATGAGATTCAAATATGATATTCGATGACGAAGGATGACATAGATCTCCTTTGTCTATCAACGCATTGAATTAGAGCGACATATTGACTGTTTCCATTAAAGTGTACCTCTTTGTTTAAATAGATACTTATTCTAACCTTTTTGTAGATACCCAAACAAAGCTTCATAAATTATTTTCGATCGCATCGAGACAGGGAGCGTGCCTTCACTCCCGCCTTTAATAATATTTAAATTTAGAACGGCGAAGGGATGGGACATGTGTGTTGTAACGTTTGGCGAAATGTGATTACAGTCGGTAATTAACGAGGTGTTATTTATAGCGGCGACCATAGATAATTTAAACATCTTACTTGAAATTCTAAAATTGAATTACGAACTAGGCACGCCCCCTTTCGGAATCACACTCTTTTGAAATAATTATCATTGTATTCGTGAAAGTGTTTTACCGTTGGCCAACCGTGTCATGTCCGTTTTGTCCAGTCTCTTGAAATAAAGCACGCTTTCAATTGCAGACTAATTATTCCAACACGAGAAACTCATTCGGTGCCGTCAGTTTTTCGTGTAAAGAGAGATTAGTCGACTTTAACGACACTCTTGAGTCAAAGAAGCATTGTGATGCGGACCGATAATGATGATACGTTAAGAAAAGTATTTCATTCTGGCCATAATGGGTATGTTGAAAAGGAGTTTTTTTTATAAAATTTCATTTGGATTCAGAGCTCGTCGCGCCGGTGTGTCACACTCTCTGCTTATGAATAAATTACGGTTGTACATTAATTTATTGATTGTTATTCAAATTGGGTTTCTCAATCGGAGGTTGGAGGTGATGCGACTCGTCTCGGCTTATTGTGCTCTCTGATGTTTTGAGTTCGTCTGAAAATGTTTTCTGTGACGAAAATTCATTTCTCAATAATTGAATAGGCATATACGTTCCATAATTATATGGGTAATTTACTCTACTTGCGTCATATGGTATTGATTTGCGACGTATCTAATGTTATTGTGAATACCTAGCTACTTGTATATTCGTTGGGAATATTCTGCTTTCAATACGAATTGTTCACAAGCGGAAATATATTTCTCGAACAGACTAATCAAGTATTTGTTAAATATTTTTGAACACACTAACATCGTATGAAACTGATGCGAAATGACCTTTAGTTCCTAGATTTTGTATGTGTTACTTTAAAGGAGGACTGAAAAGTGCAGTGATGACCCACTAGTGGAGTCTGTTTCAGTCTGTGATCACATGAGTATATAAAAAGATGTTACATAATAGAAGCGGGTCATATATAGAAGTTGATTAAGTGTATGGATTGGGGAAAATCTTGCCATTGGGTTTCTATATATGTATGTAACCATAGCGAAAACTAAACTTTTCGTAACAGTTGTTGGCAACGAATAGTGCCAATCCCTAAAGTCTACCTTAAATTAAGGTGTGACGATTGCTTATAGAAGCAATAAAAACAATATTAATAATTAAATTACGTAATAAGTCCGCCTTCTCCAATTCGTCCGCGTCCGATTGGTTCGCTCTGAAACGCTTCATCGCCCACAAAGTTATTATTATTCTTAATGTTATAGTATTTCTAAGAACATGTGCGACTGTTTGTAATGACAAAGGAACTTTTTATTATTTGATCGTTGGTTCGTTTCTGTTAATTGTTCCGGAGACGTGATTTTAATATAGGTATGCATGTTGACTGCTCTTTTATCGTATGCTAATAAGTGACGATGGTTGGCCGAGCGATGCCAGTTTCAGTGTGAATGGGGCATAAAACAGTCTTCAGTTTTATTTTTATTGGATTCAATTGAATGTACATTTTTTAAATGCATAAATGGTATCCTTTTTATTTAACGAAAATGAGCACAATTTAAACGCAAAATGATTTAGCAAAAATTACAATAGGTACCTACCTTCTAACGACCCCTATAAGTACATAATGATCACCCTATATAAGAACATCTTATAAACCGCCAATGTGGCTCTATCAAAATAACTTTTATATTACATTCTAAATATTCAATTAAAAAGAATAATAATAATCACAGAAAAAAGAAAAACCAAAATAGTGTGTCTATTCACTACAAGTACTAACTTAGAGATAAAAAAACAATTGACAATTTTAAAATGTTGTCATTTACATATTTAAAATACGATTTTTTTTTTATTATCAAAAAGGGAAGAAAACTGATTATTAATTCGATCTAAACGAAGAATTAAACCAAACCCATTGTTGTTATTTCCTGGGTTCCCATTGTGGTGTATTCGGTAGCTGTCTATCTGTCGAGCCAAGCGCCTCCCTCAATATGGCGTTCCACTAAATATAGCTTACCATATCTTGAACATCTAAAGATATAAGTATACTTTTAGTGATAATCCGCCTTCTGCGTATTAAATGTATGATAAATAAAGAGTTTTCTTCTATATTGTAGTTTATTCTGATTTAAACTTATTATAGGTACTACTTAATTTAAATGCGCAAGTGCAAGTGTGTGCACTTTAGCCATAAATAAAAATAAAAAACATTTTATTCAGGTTACGATAGATCCATTTGTAAAAATAATTTAACTTAAATATCGCGCTTAATTTAGCTTAAATTTCTTTCATATACATATATAATTGATCAATTTATTAAATTAAATATACAAAATGTCATAAATTAAAATTCATTAAAATTTAAAGTAATAAGTAATCTTCTAATTCTTCAGTGCCTCTCCATTATTAGAATTTGGCTGTCAGACCCGCAAACATATGAAAATTTCCGAAACTATAATCAAATATAAGCTGTATTTGATATATCTTTTTCATAGTACATGTGCACAAGCCTAGGATGACTGGCACATCTCCCAGCATTTGACTTGCTGATACTAACACCGGTGGTCCCTCGGGACCTCTCGGCGACCTCTTCTATTTGTTAATAAGCACCCACTCCGAGGGAACAGCCGCATCTCATTATGTTAATGATATCGCGTTTTTTTCACATTTACACGTGCCTTATTGATAGCGTGCTTGATGTCATTTTTTTAATGAATATTTATGCTCTCTTGTTTTGTTGGGATTTTGAATACACGATTATGTATATGTTGTTTTATATAAAAGTACCTACCTATGTTTATGTATTTCAGAAAAACATGGAACTTAGGTTTCTTTTTAAATTTATTTAGTTTCGAAAATCAAATTATGTAAACATGGGCATGTGTATTCTTTAAAGTGGATAGGGTAGACATAATCTTATGAAAATAAATGTACTTCATGTACATCTAGGTTCTAATTTACATAATACACAATTAGAATTTGATTTTCCGCTTATATATGAAGTCTTACAAGATTAAAAGACACATTACCATACCGATAACCATATTTGAGTAATGTGGTTTTAAATGAAGTCTGCTCGATAAATATTGCTCACGAATATTTGTAACTTCAATTATTTCTAAGAGGTAGAATATTCTGGAATAGAATTTATGTTGCTGGATGAAACAAAAGTTTTAGTTTTTTAAATAATAGTTATCACATCAACAGTGACGCCATATACTTTTGAATTTTATTGCGGCCATTTTAAATGGTCAAATATTGATTTTGAGATTTTGCTTATTAATATAGTCATATTTTTTTTGTTTTATTGAACTATATCTAAAGTATTTTTTTATTTGAATAGTCCCTTCTTCCTTCATTTGATATCACCGTCTAGTAAAAATTTCTTTATAACACAAAAAAGTACAAAGCAATATGAATACAAAAAATAAAAGGTACGGGCAAGTTTTTTCTAAATCATACACAATAATTATATGACACTGTCGGGCCAGGCAAATTTGTCTTTGTTATTTCACATTTTTGTAGTCAAATTATTATGGATTTTCTACGAATTTGCTAATGCAAAAATTATTGCGACATGTACAATTTAAAATAGAATTATTTACAGTTACTACAGTCGACTGTCTGTTCTAGTAGAATTGTTATTAAATGAGTGACAGTTTTTTTTTTCATGGCTACGCATGGCTAGTCCTGGCCCTCCCAAGCAGCCCTCTCCAGCCCTGGAGTGCCATCGACTACCGAACTACGATCGCCCCCGCGTGTTTGCTCTCCTCACAATATGTCACATAATTACCCAACTTCGTGTGGTCTACGTAATATTGGTAGTCTGTTTGGAGAATCTGTTTAGTTTTCAACAATTTGTTGGGATCTGACTGGATTCTTATCGTCAAGAGAGCTGAGAATTAATAATAGTAATATAATACACCTTTGTGGTCAACGGCTTAAGAGTAGACAACCTCTTCTTTTCTTCTTCTCTTATTCGTCCATGAATACATGAATATTCTCTATCTACAAATTATTTTCCGTTGCATCCTCAAACATTTAGTAGTTTGACTCCTATGTAAGTAACATAAGACTTATTATAGATTAGCTATTCTAAATGCCCCGGTCCGAAAAACTACACGAATAGGAACTCGATGTAATTAGCCCTATCTTCTCTATGTAATTAGTGGAGGGATTAGTGATGAAACCAGAAGGATAATGGTCTTCATCAAAATCATCAAAATTTATAAAGTCAATTACTTAGCAAATTCTGTAGTTTATAGTATGCGCTAGGATTACACATAGGTTGAAAAGGGGAAAACCCTTTTAGAATTACCATCCCCATCCCATTGCAGTGTTTTAAAAGAGGTTATAGCATAAAAATAACATTGTATACATATTAATGTGGAGTTAATGGTTCAAAAGCAGTAATTACTCTTAGGGGCTGTCATCAATCACACAGGAAAGAAAAATTAAAAACTCTTTTAGTTCTTAATGTTGCTTTAGTGTTTATATCTCAAAGTGCCATTTCTTTAGATTTAATTATAGAATTACTATATTTATTTTTATAAAAAAATACTAAAAATATAAACATCTAGGTGAATCATTAGTCAGAAATTTGACCTTAAACGAGACTTCAAAAAAATTGCTCTGCATTGATAAATTAAACTTAAAAAAAAAAATAGAACTGAACAATAACTGAATAGATTTCTTATTGTCTGGAGACATTAATTACCAAAATTAGGAAACAAAAAAAAGTAACGTATAATATAAATACCTATGTGAATAAGAAACTTGACGTAACACGACTTTAAAGAAATTGCTCTACATTGTACAATCTTCATTTTTAATTATCACATTATCACTGACATTACAAAATTACCGCTATGCATGGCCAGTATGACATGTCAACTTTTGAAAAAAGAACGACCACAGATGATAAACTTAACCTCACGGCCTCGCTTCGTTGCCCCGATTCGGCGAACTCTCGCTAATGTTCCTAACCCCGCCCCTTCCTGTCGCTTACCCCGCATTAGCAAGTCGCGGGTTCGATGCCTGTGCATGCCTGTCGTTAAATGTACTTTGTTGCTTCTCTATGCACTCCATTAACTTAATATAGTTTAACTTTTATTGCTTTTGATTTCGCTTGGCTTAATGTGGACTACTTTGGATGCCTTGAAAGCCTTAACGTAATTTGAATTGATAATTATTTTTAGAGTTTCTAGTGAAATTGTGTGTTTATGTGATGTTGATAATAAAAGGACTGCTTGTGGGAGATATCTCTCTATATGATGACCATGGATTTAAGACATTAAAAGTAAATCAAATCGATGATAAGACAACAAATCTTGGTGTCTATAGCCTAGAATAATTTTCGCTCAAGTTTTCACACTTCACTTATTAGAGCTGATGGCAGACATAATAAAAATGTAAATCCAAGTGAGTTATAGAGGACGTAGGCTTGCCAGCTACCGAGACGTTCACCCACGCTGTCTGCAACTTGTCGGAGTTAAAAAATTAACAAAACTGATAAAGACGATCTCAACCTATATCTTTTTATAAACCATCTCCTTTGATGTAAACGTAAAAATATGGTATAATAGTTTTTCAGGGACTTATAAAATATAATATAGCTTAAGAGTATGTTTGTTTGTATGATATTCTTCTAGATAGAGTTAGTCAATTCAAGGAAGTATATAATTAAGCCAGACTTTCTAGACCCTAGCACAATAGTGTTATAAGTCTTGATATAAATGATAAAACGAAAAATAGAAATAAAACTAACGACGATAAAAAGCCTGGACTGAAATCAACAAATGGTTAGCATGTATTAACTACCAATCTTAGTACATACCCACGCAACAAGCTAATTAGAGATGTAAATATCACAACCAATCAATATTTGCCCAATACTTTCGATCTGTCATCGAAAATTACATCCGGTTCCAATGTAAACGCATATCAAATCGTGTGACGTGCCTTTAAAAGCTACTAGTTTACCTGTAAAGTATACTAAGTGATATAGTGTTGTTCTAGGGCCCACTGTTGACTTGCGACCGTGTGTGGTCCAATGCTTTACCATAAGAACAATAGAACGTCTTAAATCATCAAAACTATGAATCAAAGTTAACTCTATTGCAAAGCAGCAAAGATTATATTACATTAAAATTCATAGCTAACATTATTCAAAACTTCTTTCAGAAAAAACGAAGGATAATAGCGAAAGTGTTAAATGATGCTGGTTTGTTCGCTTTTTGTAAACGTTAAATCAAATTGGAGTAGCGTTATTTTTAGAAAGGGAAACGCAGTTGTAGATATGCAAATTATTTCAAATTGCGGGAGGATGCGCAAGATTCACGCCAGACGAGGCGTGGGTGACCCATTGTGTTCCGTAGCTTATAAACATACACGTTGTGACATTTCAATGACATTGAATTAAATTAGGGTATTAACTAATGTTCAGTAGCTTATTTAATTGAACCATATATAATAAGACATACTTACATCTGTTGCTTCTCATTGGGTTTTACATAAATATATCAACTGACACCGATAAAACAATTGACTGTCAATCTCCAGTGCTTCATTGTTTGCATTGTACCGCTAGTCAGTATAAAAGTAGGTAACTTTACGCAAATTGGTCGCTTCATTAGCCGCATCTTAGTTTTATTTTGACAGCAAACCTAATAGGGCGACTAACCGAGGCGAGCGTATAATAAAACTCAAATAACCTTTTAATCTATCAATATGGCGGTCAGCGTCCATTAATAAGCTAATGACAGGTGAGTTTGACAGCTACTTATCGCGCCATCTAGCGAGAACAGTTTAATATCAGGTACGTTCCACTACGTCAAAATGTTTTGATGGGTCTCGCTCGCTTACTCTTTTTGATTTAGTGCCCCTCGTGTTGAGAACTGCATTGATTTATCAATTATTTTAGGTATGCGAGCATGGTATTCTTAAAGCATGATCTTACTTTCATGTCATACTATTAGAATTTAATCATCAATTATAATGTTCGATGCGTAAATATTATCTGATTTGGATGAGTAATACTTAATACGGCAACAAAGATGAGTTTTAGTTTATAAGAGGTATCAGGATGGGATGAATAGGATGCGAATGTAAGCGGTGTTGTAGTGTATTGTTTGTAAATAGGGTGCGCCCGCGCAGCGGGGTGCGGCACTTAATTCGGAAATGACAGTGTGGCCAGTGCTTGATTATTTTATGTTTGTCACTTCTGGATAAATTATTCTCAATTTTTTAAGTTTTCTTTATGCTTTTGACACCTCATTTTATTAATGAATTGTAATTTACATCAAGGGTTCCATATTTAATGAGAGTGTATGTTTTAGTTACAAAACAAAAAAATGAATTGAGACCGACGACAGAATTGAAAAGCCAATGGCGTGCAATAAACGAAATAAACATAATTATTTGAAGTTTAGCAGACTTTTTTTAATAATTTGAAATAAATATGTTCTAACGCCAGCTTCAATATTCGCCTATAAAATGTTTAATATTGAAAAGTTTATTTGGCTTTTAAGGCCTTTATAAATATTCTCATTCTGCTCATTTGATAGATATTATGATTTATTCATATCGGCCGTAGGTAGATGCTATTATTATATTATAATACAATGATGGTTGACAGATCGGTCGTCTTCGATTACGTGTCTTTTTTTTTATTTGTTGAATTTAAATGGTCTTGGCTCCAAGCGCTATCTGAAAGGGTTTGTATTGATTTTAGAACTGTTTGTTTTTAATAGTTTACCTTCATGGATTTTTGGAATGGAAAACATTACTCGGTATCATCACTTTTATTTTTTATTACATAGTTGTACAATATGTCGATGATAAGTATATTGTTAAACGCAGTTTCATCCATAATATGTTTTTAGAAATTTGGTTTGAAGGAAAATGATATGATTAAGAAAAAGGCTTGAAGGCTCTATGCATCCATGTAAGAGATAAAGATGTGAAAAATATTACTCGATTTTTATGCAAATTGTCAACCTATATAAAATTATTTTTAGTATTATACCTCAAGTTAAAATTAAATTATTAGAAATATTTTAATGTCATTTTAAAAATACTACAATAAAATTAAAACAATTTTGAACATGTAATTGTACAGTGAACGAGTACGATAAATCGATATTGAGATAACAGGCCACATCAACCAGAGTACAATCCGTCTAAATTAATATCGACAAAACGGTATCCCGTACGCTGTGTTCGGTTCTTTGTTAACATAAATCAATCCAGTATCGATATGATCGTATCGATTATCAATCACTCGAAGCCGTACTCGAAATGTCGCGTATCGATACTCTGACATCATTAATTTATATTCAAATGCCTTTGGGCGAATAGCCTTTGAATTTTTGATGCATTGAGTTGTAGAGCTTGAGATATTGTATAAGCCAGATGCCAGATATTTTGACAAAGGTGCAGAGATGATGTGAGAGCGAATATGAGAAAGAAAGAAATAGAAGGACCTAGTACATAATATTACTATTTAAAAATGAAAAATTTATTTTCATATTTCACCTTTATCTATTTTCACTTGGAACGTCTAAAATCTCAAAACACCACACGACGGCCACGTAAACAACGACCCCGTTTGACTTGACCTAACTGCGGTTAACATTAGTTCCTGGACTTTACGGTGACCGCAACACCTAGGCAATTAAACCAGCGGTTAAACCACGGCTGAAACTAACTCCACTCCGCCATTGTCTACGACAATGTTGATGATAGCTAAAATTAATAACTAATTTCGTTTTATGGCCGATTTAATTGCTATTTTAATGACACTTGTTGCATTATTTGTAGTTTATATCTTTGCATATTATGGTATAACTGAACTGGCAAATTTTCTGTTTTTATTCACTTTAAGGCATCATTAAGGGTGCCAAGATGGCACCCTTAATGATGCTTAGAATTGATGTTTAGAAGTCAGCAAGCGGAAACCCGCGCGTCTTTGGGTCGCTATTCTCATTTTTATTAGTATTTAAATCCGGTCCTTCTTTCATCAAACTATTCATTAAAATCCTTAATTTCATCAAACCACTTAAGCAAAGGCAGCCAGGAGATCTTTTGCCAAGAATTTTGCCACTCTTAGGCACCCCGCTCCTTATGTTTAATGTTGTTTTATAAGTTTAACCTCCTTATTCATAAAAATTAACAAACGTTTATGCTCGTTATAACTAAAATATGATGTGGCTCTTTATTTTACGGTAAATTTCGATAAAAAAGATACTTTATTAAAATGGGCTTAGCAAATTTTTGTTAATTTTTATGAATACCCCCTGTAAATAAATAATAACTGGTAGAGATTGTGAAATCATGCGCTCAACGCTGACCTCAGGGTGAGAAATCTTCTAGAAGTTATAATTGTTTTTTATTGCGTATTTACGACTATTTCATAGTTTAATGTTATATTATATGCAGCTATGTATTTGTACTTGAAAAAGGTTTAATGCTGGTTTTCTCTTATAAAAATAAATAAATATAACTATATTTATATTCCTAAACACACTAGCAGCATATAAAGCTGATGCGTGTGCATCTTATAGAAATATATCACACCGATTAATGACTCAATGCAGCTATCCCGATTCTAAAAATGAAATGTTGGCGGCAAGCGTTTTTTGAACTTTGTAGGTATTTACTTAAAGATGAGTATTTACTTGTTTGTATTATGTATGTATGTAATGTTACGATGTGGATGTGTTCGTGACATCATATCCCGGGAGCACATTAACAGATTGCGACGAAAATTTTGTTCCCATTCCCATGCATAGGCTAGTTTCTTCATAATAAAGTAGACTTGTCACATTATTATATTTAGTTATAACATTTTATTCAACTATTTATAAAATACTTCACAATTTTTGTCAATAAATTAATGGATACATTATTTTTACTACTTAGGTACATTCGGTATTTTTTAAAATTCATATCTGATCTTTCAATATTGTTAAAATTGGCAGGGTAAAGAAATTAAAGTTTTAAGGAAAATAAAACTACGAGTAAAAATAGGCAAACGTGAGTCACTTTTATGCATTAAAACGACCTATGATCCTTTTTCTGTTGAAATCTATGAAAACATCGATTACAAAGTACGCAATTGAAACTATGACGAAAAGAACAAACGAGTTTAATTGTTTATAAGATAATGTTTGTTAAAACGATGAGTTATCGGTTTTGCCCGCATTCGCGTAATTTTAACAAGTAATTGTATTACTATTTAAAAAAATCTTACTACTTATATAATACATAAGGTACAGTGGACTAGATAGTAAAGTATTATACCATTTCACTTACACCAAAGGTATTTACTTTTCTATTTGGCCCACTGTAGGGCCTTGTAGGTGCTCGTAATTTAATTACGCAACTTTAGAGCGAGCAAATTAATTGAGCAGATGTGTTTCTATCTATAGTCATAGTACTTCCTATCGCGTACTCTAGAAACACAGAGTGAAGTCTCGCTCCTTGGCACTGAGGGACTGATTAAGAAGAATAAGGGGTTCAGGACTTAGCAATTTTTTTTAAATTATTCAATAAAATGTATATATACCAAAATATATAAACGGTGGTCTTGAAGCCGAAGGCTTTTTCTAGCAGCCAAGTCAACAAACAGTCTAATAAAGCTAAAGCTTATGCAAAAATATCAATGAAAAATCTTAAAATACGCCCAAGGTTAGACAAAAATATGATTTTATTTCAATTGAATCCAAGTGTACCGTAGCAGCTATCTGTAAGCGTGCCATTGACTCATTCATCACTTACCTATCACTTATCTTCAAAACATGACTTCGTGACATCGGATTTGCCTGCCACAGCCTGTTTTCCACAAAGGAAATGACACAAGTCGGCCATCTTTTATTCAAATACTTAGAAAACCACATCCGTTTGGCGCCTCTATTGATCGGATATTTCACAGCCAGTAAAGACATTTTTTGTCTGACAAAATTAACTGATACATATCTTTATAATAATAATTTGAAATTCAACTTTAACTCAAGGCAATAAGGTTAGGACTTCTCAAAATAAAGTTATAATGTAGGCACAAGAATTCATCGAAGATGGACGGACAGTGTATTTGAAGAGTACAGAAATTATCTCGTTGTATATTGAATTCCATATCCAAATAAAGATATGTACAAGGTCTAAAATTGGTAAAACTATGTGTATTCTAACTGGAATCTAGACTGCAACGATGTTGGCAAGAAGTTTTGAACATTTCCACGAGAACAAAAAATCTTTACTAGGTACTTTTGTAATTTAGGTAGTTTTGAAATTTGGAAAATTATAATACGAGTTGATGCTGTAACATTAAACATTAACAATTAGTCATTTATTAATATCAACAAGATTGTAAGTACTTACTTTCACTAGTCTGCCCATTTCTTTGCATCTAATTAATTAATATTTCCATAAATTTTTTTTTAATGAAAGACCGAGTTGCTTGCTTGACTTTGTAAACCTCGAAATCTTACGACAATGCAAGATTATCATTAATATTGTTACG
Organism: Apomyelois bistriatella; assembly: GCA_947044815.1. Lineage (NCBI taxonomy): Eukaryota > Metazoa > Arthropoda > Insecta > Lepidoptera > Pyralidae > Apomyelois > Apomyelois bistriatella. The sequence continues at coordinate 7,685,057 of OX345705.1, forward strand.
TCCTTTTGAAAATATTCAATTAAGGTCATATGATGAAGTGAGAAACGCAAATAAAGCCTTCAGGAAATTGACTGATAATGCGTTGTTTTCCTTATTAAGACTCGTCATTTTCGCGAATAAGTGACTTTTCTTTGCCAATGACTCATGAGTCACGAGTCAACAAGGCACCGAGGGTTCCGATGATCTCTGTTGACGCAGCCTGTGATAATACAAATAATGCAAACATTCGAGTTCACCTCAAACGTATGTTTGAGGTTTTATGGAGTTCTGCCATTTCGCCTTTCGCGACTTCGATGTTTGTTTATGCATTTTTCACTTATGCTGCATCCTGGTTATTGTATTGGTAAATGTCATCATTAAGTGTACGTACTTGTCCATTCTTTACATTTATTTAAATATTAATATTAGTATATTATGTATGTTTAAATATTATTACTAATTTGGACTACCTTAAAATTTTAACTCATATGATTGATATGTTATTTCTTGTTTTTTTTTCATACCCGATATCATTGCGACGCCATAACAACAGTTATTAAACAATAACAGCCCATGACTGACCTAAAACATGAAATCGAATCAATTCAAGTTGTAAATGCAAACGAATTTGGGTGGAGGAGGCATTTTATGAACACGGAACTATAGAAGGTACTACATTTTTTAACAAATATTTACAACGATGCAAATATTGCATTGCTCTATCTAATAAGTGGCAGTTTAAAATTGAGACACGTCATAGAAAAATCAAATGATTCTTCTTTGGGAACGCTCATAAAAAAATGTACCCATTTAGCGGTCAAGATGACAAACTATATAAAAATCAATCATGCAGGCAAAGCAGGTTCCTTTATGCAAGTTTACTAAAGAAATTAACGCTTTGCCTTCGATTCTTCGACGACATGTTACATTTTAAAAGTTTCCTCGAAGTATCACCCGGCGCGCCTACACGCGACGCGACGCTATAAAGCTATCGATTATTACCTATTTATGTGAAAAGCGGAAGGAATAAGGCTTTGTGAGCACGAGCCGACAGAGCTGTCGTGAGAAATGTCAATATTTGACCATCATCTCGCTCGCTACGGTTCGAAATTGTCTCATCGACTTCGATATTTTCCAATAACAAACATCAAACCAATATAGGCGTCTTCTCGACGCATTAATTGCCAACTTGCATCACGCTCTTCGTAAACATGGATTCATTATCTCAATCGCAATGTTAAGGAACTCGTTTTTATTTGCGCTTTCTACGCATAAATAAATATGTATAAAGGTGTATTACCTGAGAATCTGGCACGCGTCAATCAAACGGAACGTATGAAATGAAACCCAACGATTTGTCACTCCGCCATTTTGACTCATTCACAAAAACGGCAGCCATTTTGGTGACAATAATTAACAGATAGGCATCTTCAACCAACCGCTTTCTAGTTTTTGTTTTCTAAAATAATTATCATCACAATAAGCGACACGATCTCTTTTTACTTACCGCTGTTGCGGTATTTTGAATAAAATTAACTGGCCAAATGATTTCGAATTCAATAGTGTTAGGTATGGTTGAAATGGGTATCTATTTGAAATAAGTGAAACAAATATATACGAAGACTATTTCTATTCTATTATGTTAAAGTCATCTAGGCATATGCTTAGCAAGTATCGAATTTATTATATTTATAGTTTCGCCAATGGCTACCTAGAGCTGTCTAATTAACTGTCGCGGCTGCATAGATATTCAACACAAACGTGTCGTAGTTGTAGTGTGGCAGTAAATAATCTGCGCTGAAAACATTTCAGCGCTGCATTCAAGGCGTTAAACAGCTGCTGAGCGTATGTTTAGCGCGAGCGCAGGCGCGGGACGTCGACGTGCGCCCGCGACACGACATGTGTGTATTCGGCACGCCGGCGTCACGCCGTCAATGGGTCAGGTTATTTACCTCTCCTTATCACCTTTTGTTTTGCTCAAATACTTGGTTCATTTCGAAGCAGTTATAGCTTCCTGACATGTTACTATACTAGTACCGCCATTTGTTTCCTTTGTAAATAATTTACTCCCATTGTTCTCTGGCACTTAGCAATTACTTAGATCGCTGCATTCAATTAAATTTTGTTCTCCAGTAAAACAAAACGAAATCGGGAAATTTAAAGAGTGTGTTTACACAAGATATCGGTGGAGATCGAACAGTGAAATAGAAGTCGGAGCTATTGGATGGGCCAACAATAAAAGCATCGAAGTTGGATCGGCGATACAGGTCCTTGTGTCCACATTAGCATCTCGAGGCAGGAGTGTGTGCAAACACCGAGGGTCATCTGATGAAATGTTCAAAGGCTTTTAGTTCCCGAGAATTATTAAATGAAGCCCCAGGATCGTAATGTAAACAGCGCGTGTTTGTCGAGGCAAGAACCTGTTGCTTTGTCGACGGGTTGATGCGTGCTTTGGCTTATTGGCGGTTATTTTACGTCTGCTAATGTTAATGTTACTGCGGCAGTAAGCCTGCAACATTGTTCCATGCAAGCACTGCCATCTTGCCTTTGTTCGTTTTCATTCCGTCGCCGATGACGACCATTGTCCAGCGCGCTCTGATCACGCAATTACAGCGCTGATAAATCTCGCGATAAATCGAACAATTGACTCCGACAAAGTAAGACGTGCAATTCGCTAAATGCCTCAGTAGGTTGGTTTTACAACTTATTAGTATAAACTCTTGTACAATCAGTAATTCCTTCGAAATATTACGCAAACATTACGGCAGATTTCCCTTCGACGTCAACAATACATTGCACAAAATGGGTGTCGCAATAAGCTCTTTGAAACAGCAGATTTGTGTGGATATCTGAGTAAATACATAGTCCAGTGTATAAGTAAATAAGCAGGTAGTCGCTGGCATCCAGGGCGCTAACTTTGCTAATGTGTGGACAAAGCCCCTCGTGACGGATCCTGCTAATAAACCTTCCAGGGAGTGTGAGATACGCGAACCTTTCCATCACGTTCTAGGGAATCCTACTACTTCCTGCATTATACTTATTTTATTTTTTATAGTAATCGCTGATGCAATAAGTGCTTGTTCCAAAAATTTACACAGCTAACATAGTAATACAAATTATTCACATTGAGCTGATCGGTTAAAGTAATGATTCAAATAAGATTTACGATTATCACGCAGACTTAAATGTTTTCACTTCACAATTTCACACTAGCGATATCTCTATTGGTATTAACAACTTAATGTTCAATATTTTATTACCATTCGTATTTGCTTTGCATACCAAACAAGTTGAGTGAACACGACATCTTTCATTACAAGTTTCTATTTGATTTCGCTTCATAAAAGACGCTCGCATAGACTCGATTATGATTTCTATCACAAATAATACAATGTTTAGTTCGTTTTCATGAACAGTTTGTCAGTTACAACATTTTACGACTTTGTTGCGATCAAAATATGGTTTACTATGGTTTAATTCATTACATGCTGCAATATCCTTTGTTTGGACTTCTGTATCATTCAAATAAAGTAGTGTTTCCACTAAATCAGTTTCATTGTTAACATTGGTACGGTCAAATTAGATATTTTATCAATCTCAATCTGAGCTTTATTATGAACTACTTTTGAATCAGTTTCCTTTGCTGTCAATCCTAGTAAAAGGCGTTAATCAATAGTGTGTCCTCCTGATTCACTCCAGGGCAAGTTCGGGATTCTTCTGAGAATAGCAGTTCACTTGTTGTTTGACTAAGTAATAAGCAAGTTAGCTGTTTAATGCTTTTGATGGATGAATTCTTTTACTTTTCCTTTCGTTGTTAGGTCAGGACTAGTTGCAACAAGAACGTTTGTTTGCAGTAAAAATTGTCTCATACAAGAGAAAAATCTGTCACACTGCAAAATTATTGCATTTCTTTACAAGATCTTTTATTAACTTTGTATTCATATGAAATTAATCTAAACTAGGTTGTTGGTAAAACGTGAAATTCCGTTGTCATATTGACATAACCAATCTAATACATGTGTACCTTTTCATCGTCGTCGTCCTACTAAACATCTTACAGTTATTGTTATATTATAAAATCACGCGAGAGATTTCTCAAAGCGACCAGTATCTTGATGAAAAAATATAATAATTACAAAAGAGTAACCGCGGGCAAACTGCAAGAGAGTGACCTAAGATGGTACTGTCGTGTCCTACCAGTGCTTATATTAAATCGTCGGAAACAGCTGGCTATTACGAGTTATTTAAGGAACCTATGCAAAAATCTTAACTTCTCATAGACAATTGCATGTATACTGTCTCATAAACAACTAGAAAATGTTATTTTGTATCACGGACTGAGTATGGGGTCAATTTCAAATGTAAAAATCAATGGAGTTTTTGGACATGACACTTGCCAATTTGTTGATATAAAATGTGATGTTAATTACATACTCTTCTGTATTCTCATTATTTAATTCTTCGATTCTGTTTATTTTGGCATTAACGCGACGTATGCTAACTTTATCCTACTTATCGGCGTGAGTATGTTGGTTTTTACAGTTGCTCACATGATAATAATGTAATAAAATTTTAGCATCTGGTGTTTATTTATTAATCTCTCTAAAAAATTTCTGAAAAGGTAGACGAACCCGGGTAAAGCGACTTGTTAATTTTATTGATATAACGTTTAAATTAAATTGCGGTCACCTTAAAAGAAACAAAAGGTGGCAGGAATCCAGTAGCGGCCTGAACCATGAGAAAATCGAGTTGAATGAATCAAGCCATATTTGTTTATTAGATATCAGAGGTTCCGTATATTTCAAATATTATGCAACATGGAAATACATTTATGAGGAGCTTTTACCTTCTCTTTTCTTTCATATTCTGCCTATTTGTGTAGAACTTCTGAGAATAAATATGTTTTTTTAAACGCTCTTTATGTTATCTAGTTGGTTTTGTTTTCTTATTTTAATATTAGCATAAAATTATAGTCTTCAATTATATTTGTTTAAATTTTAATACTACAACTATTCTCCAAGATGCCACTTTTCTTACACATAAGTTTGACATGACACCCTGGTGTCACCCATTTTGCCGTGCTCTAAAACCGAAGGGTTATTCAGTCATCATACCAAGGAACCCTAAAAAGTCGCCGTCAGAGCTTGCGTGTCGTTTCGAGTCGAACGTTTATCCGAACGAAACGTTTCACCGATAATAACTCCACACAATATAATAATGCGAATAATAAATAAAAATGGAAATAAAATAATAATTTTAATGCCGTAATTGGGGGCTGCGGGCGGCGAACAAACTGCACTCATTTCCAACCATTTGATTGCCGCTCGGCCATTTCTTATATTGATTCCGATGGAACTTTAAACACCTTTATGGAACTGGTTCTTTTCACAGATGTTTTCAGAATTTAAACTTTTATTTCATACGGAATGCGCCTCTTTGTGTTGTGCGAAGTAGACAGAGATGTCGACATGATGTAATATGGTCATGTGGCACTAGTAGATATATTATTAAATGTTTAAATAACATATGAAACAAAAATAATAAAAAAAACTTATCGGTGGTTTAAAAAATAATAAACAATTTGCATAAATATCAATTTGATATATTGAATAAATTTTCATTTCTGCATGAAAATAATAAATTGGAAACAAATAAATGCTACTACTGAAAAGTACCAGTAGTTGGTTGATTAGAAGAATATGTGAACTATAAATCCATCGATGTCATAAAACGATGGTTAGTGTAGATATTAAAAAATACACCAAACTTTCTTTTACATAAAAAATTGTACTTATATAATTTGAGGGACATAAGTAATAAGGCCCTTTGGCCATATTTTCACCACCAGCCGTTTGCAATGTCGTTTTGATTAAGCCAAATTCATACGAAAATTAGCCACAAAGCAAATTATGTTTATTAAAGGAAAGGAAGCAGTTCCAGATTAAGACTGAATCGAAGGTGAAATACAAATTAGTTAGAGCTAATTGCAGATTACATTGTTGTAGTGCGTATTTGTTAATTTTACAAATTCATTAAATTGCTTGCGATACGATTAATACACGATAATTCCAATTCAAAATAAAAGAATTACAATTTTTTTAAACGAATCTTTATTTATCTAGACGACTTTGTAATTTAAAACGAATTTATTGATGCACCGATTCCAAAGTGGAGTTTGACAAAAAATAAAATTAATTTGCTGTGTATATCAAATTAAAAAGCGTATTGATATTGTCTATAAGCATAGATTAAAAAAAGAAATGCCTGGTAGAGACCGCGCGCGATTCTAAATTCTATGTCTATAAGTAAGCATGTATTTTACTTTGTTATATTTTAGTAAAAAGTTTTAGGTCTCCAATGTAATTTTATTGTGAGGTGAATGTGGAGGAGGTAAATGTAAGATTATTGTTAGGTTCCTCGAAAAAATATATAAAAATAATCTAATATATGAGTACTAGAACAAGACATAAGTTTTGTTTCAATAATATAGTAAAATACATAGTATCAGTATCCACACTATATATATACTAGAGTTGATTGCTTGTACCTATTAATTACTGCAATTAAGTATGTTTTATACGTCCGACGCCTCGCGACATTTATCTCTAATTGCTGGTTACCACTTTAACCATGTCATGGGCTCTAAATCTAGGGATATAAATAAATATGTGTAATAATAAAAAAGGCAACAGTGTAGTTTGTCTGTACGTCATGGAAGATTTTTCAATTGTAACGTCCACAATAAACACTGCTGTGAGGATACTCTTTTGGTCTGTAATTGGAGGTTATACAGGGCAAAACTCTAAAGTTGAAGGAATTTGTATAGAAACTCAAAACATTTAATACATTTATACAAATATTAAAATTAAAAAAGTAATTTGACATTTAATTCTGTTATCTATCACACACATTATTATTGTTAGCTGTAGAAACTGAACGAAACAAAGAAATGAAAAGATGGACATATTGGGTATACATCCGTGTTCATTAATTGTCATTTAAGTACCTCCGTAATGTGTGTGACAGTCGATTGTTTTAAATTTAAAAATTTTAATCACAAAAGATTTTTTTTAACAAAATAATTTTATTTAAAGAATTTGTTTGTTTGTTTGTAATATCTTTATTGCTTTAAAATACATAGTAAAAGGAATTTATTTGCGTGCATGATGCGGGTAGCCCATTTATAGAAAATATTTAATATTTTTTTTTAATTCTTAATAAATTCAATATTGTAGGGTCAGATTCTAGAACCTAGTGATATCTCTAAATCGATCTTGGACAATAATCTCAAAAGCTCATTTTCCATGGCTTTTTTTCCGAGTTGTATATTGTTCTCTACTAATTTCTTAGAAACTAAATGTAACCTGCATTTGCTATGTCTCTTAGATCTCGAAGCCCTTAAGGGCTAAGAGATACATTTCGTAAGAGATGAAATATGAATTTAAAGAAGTAAACCTTTGTCCACAGTCTGCGCGGTCTGAAGGGGAGTCGTCGGGCGACCAATCTTGCGAGAGCTCCGACGAAGGCGTTGGTCGCGACGCGCCGTCACACCAATCTATGCAACACCAGCAACACCAGGCGCACCAGCCTCTACCACTTCCACCACAACACAATATGAACCACCATACGGCCAACCATATACAGATGAATAATCCTCAGCTCAACCATCACCCGAGAAACACGGCGAGGCCGCTTGAGCGAGAGATAAAAGTAAGACCCACCCTAATGCCCAATACTCAAACGCTACTCAGTTTTGAGAGATGTTTAATGTTCAGCGCAACAGCATGAAGCAGCTCTCAAAATTGAGTAGCGTTTGAGTATTCGGGCGTAACTCTATTTGTATTTAAGAGTTTTTGAAGGCGTCAGTCTCACCAGCGTCTACCTTGGCGTTATGAACCTTCTTGCAGTAAACCAGAAGCATAATATCTTTATTCTATCAACAACAAAATACTAATGATCACGTGGTCAACCACCAACTAAATGACCCGCTCTTGATTAGCTTAACCGTCATTAGTGTAACTCGGCGTCGCATGAATGAGTGCTAAATGTAAGACCTTCAGTTTCCAGGAGGTACTTAAGTGGTTTCTTTAACAATGTCAATAATAGTAGTACTACCATCCATTCAATATCCCAGAAACTGATGAGTTGCTTCTTCATTACCTTATGACAGAAGAACATGACTTCCACGCAATCCTGTCTTGAGGAAAGTGGTTAGATTGATTTTTGGTGTTCTTTAAAATATTCATCCAACATACTACTAACGACTTTTCTAAAATCAAATAAAATACCATCTGTATTAATCATGAGATTAACTTGTTAACTTTAACGAATAATAAAATCTTTCTTCAGAAGCAATTTATAAGTGACACAAAAATAGATTTATTTTTCTGCGACTGGCTATGAACTTCTGTCACAGGATTTTGTAATTCCTCAACCATTATTTCACACACGCATTTTACATTTCTTAAAATGTAGTTTCTATTTCAGGTACGAGATGACTTTGAATCACTCAAGACATCTCTGCATCCCCACCTTTCATCGCTGGCATCCCTGGCCCAGGGTGCTCCACTATCGACACCAAACAGCGTGTTCGCGATGGCTGGTGGTGGGCCCACCGGTGGGTTCCCATACGCTCCCCCCGCGTTCTTGGCCCCCGCCCCCCCTCCACCAGCTCAGCCTGCTGGCTCGGCCTCGTCATCATCCTCTGAAGGCAGTGCCGCTGGCTGGAGCTTCGAAGAACAGTATAAGCAGGTCCGTCAGGTAAGGTTGTTTAATTAGTGCTCCGTTGAGTTCTTGTTTTTTGATTGCATCTCATCGATATCTTTTATTAAAAACTGAGAAATATACCGCCTTAGTAGAGGCAGACAAAATGACAAGTTGTTAGATGACGCCTTTAGATGAAGAGTTATAAAGATATCATTTGGGTAAGTGAAATTTATACATTTTTTCCATTTATGTTCTTAAAATAATCAATCGGAATCTTTTTAATTCATCTTCCCCTACCAATTTTTTTTATTGGGTTGGTTACTAAGCTTCATCAGGAAAAAAAATTGTAACCAGATATTGGCAATATAGAAAATTGGAGATGTATTTAAGTGTAATCATATTATATCCATTGTTGAAATCAACTTCTCAAACGTTTAGAACACACTGACGTACAAAATAGAAAATATTTCCCCACAACAACATAATCACGACAAATCAAATAGTTAAACCCTGCCCCTGATATAATTTATTCACTCTTCTTACATTACATGTCGTTATGCCCAATAAAAATGTGTCTATAATCGCCATATAATGGAGTAACCCGTTTCCCTTTGTTGAATTTTACATGCGGCGCGATGAGGGGTCGCGGCCCTGTGGGATAAGAAATAATAATTCGCTGTCAACTTACGTATTTGCAGGAATGCAGCATGTCTAGACTAAAATGGATAAAGATTTTTATATCTAGGTATATTGTCTATAGTATTTCTTGAAAATCCCGTCATAGCCATCATTTTAAATCGATTTAAATCAGATAACAATCAAGTGTTTTAACAATTTTTTTAATATATTTTTCGGTACTAGTCTAAAGTCTGATATTTTACTATTGACTGAGTTAGTTCTATAGAAAAGAACTAAATTTAAATTATAAAACAAACTGAACATCAGGAAATTATAACGGTCAAAATCTAGCTTTCCTACTTGGTAGTATAAATAAGTTACCGAAATTCGGAGATATTTAAAAAACATGTCGTGATCATTGCCGTTCTCCGTTACATTTTTTAATTTAAAAACATCATAAATAAAAGAAACAGTACTTCCAAAATATGAAACAGATGAAAGTGCTAAAAAGCCACACAGTTAAATAATCTGAAAATTGTTACTTACTGGTAATCATGCGGTTAAAAGACACAGTTACTGTTAAGTTAAAATGACTTCCAAAAAGCATATTTTGTTTGCGATTGGAAAGTAGTTAACACGCGTAAAGTACGATGAAAGGAAGAAAGGGCTAAATTACACACTCCACTGCTTGCTTCACAATCATTCACCACGATATAGAATGTAGTAATTCTTACAATGGCAGTTTAAAACTGATATTGAAATTGGGAATTCACAACAGGAATTTCAACAAAATTATTTATTCTCAATATACAGCCTAAAGCAGGTGGAAACTGATGCAATTTAAATTTAAAAAATAGGTTAGTTTACATACACAATTTCGTTTGGGCAAAACGCAAGGAAAATTCAACAACTGAGTCATGCAAATGATTGAAGATGCTCTGCCTCAGGCGAAAAGTGTTATTTTTTAATCCATATTTTCTATACTTCTATATTAATATTATAAAGAGGTAAGATTTGATTGTTTGTTTGCATATTCGATGCAAAGAAGGCTTTAAAGCTACGGGACCTATTTAAAAAATTCTTTCACCGTTGGAAATCCACACTATTCCCGAGTAACATAGGCTATGTGTGTACAACGGGCTAAGCCGGGATACTCCTAGTTCTTTAGATAAATAAAAAAATGTAATTAATCTAGCAGTATGTTTTGTATTCTACGTTTTAATTGAATATATTCTCATTATCAGGAACCAGTAGAGTTCATAAATTTTGTTATATCACTTGACAATTTATATAATTTCACCAGACACATCTTTCTTACACATACAATAGGAACTTGCTTTTATATGAATGGATATCGTAACGGGCAAAGGTAGTTATTTGCTTAACCATTGCACCAGTTTCTTTTTCGACAAGTATTCAAAACCGCTTGTTATTAATGCTATACATTAAATGAACCGCCTTTTGTTCACCGACAACCGCTTATAAGAAGCATCGAAGTGTTAATTTGACATCGTAATTACTTGACATAAGGCTTGTCCTTTTGAAAGGGCACGCATGGTCCTTTGTATTGTGACACGCGATACATAATGTGATAGGTAACATTTTTTTTGTCTTATCTATCTCTACTTGAAATAGTCTTTGAGCAACACGGCCACTGTACCAGAAAGAAGTAGCCATACGCTGCGTTCCCCTCTGTCAAAGTATATGCCCAATCTGCATATGCAATGTATTAGTGTGTGTAATCTGTACACGAATTATTTGCTGTTCTGTTACATTTTTTAAAGTGTACTACACTTACAGTACTTATGTAAGTGTAATGACACCATCATTACAGTCAGGTGACAGTATATATTTTGCATGTAGGTATCCAGAACTGTACTTTTGTGTATTTCCCCCCCCGCAAAAAAGTCAGATCTATTGGTAGGTATAGTAAAATATCGCTCCTTGCATAATCCTGTACGGGAGTCGTGTTGCTCGAAGGTAGTCTAGTGTATTAGTTTTTAACACGTTTCTTAAATAAATCTTAATAAAAATAAATATTTCATAATATGGGAACATTTATTATACTTTTTTTTCTTTAAATAATTTATATTAAATTTTGTGAAATTTAATATTTATTTAAATAATCATACGTACACACACAATAATACTGTTGTAAATATTATGAAAACATAATAAACCGTTGTGCAACTTTATCGCTACTTAACCTGCGTTAGCGACGCCGCGTTCGCCGTCGGGCGGTCCTTTTGATCGCCAGTATCGCCAGCGCTCTACTTGCGATTCTGCATGGCCCTTTGACTATTGTTCTAATTCTTATGTTTCTTAAGATATGGCTTATAAATGTTCTTAAAATACTCTCTCTCTCATCTTAGCGCTTTCCCGGTTGCTTCCTCAGCCGATTGCTTCGGAGCCCAGGGTCGGCTTTCCTGCTTTTTCTCCTCCACTTCGCCCGGTCTTCGGCATCCTTAGTTTTGAGACCATTAGCACGCATATCGCTTACTGCAACGTCGAGCCAGCAATACTTTTCTTTCAATTCTTAAAAGTCCTTAAAATACTGTAATAAAGTAAAATCTTATACATGGAATTCAATAGGGTTTTCTTACATTTTTGAAAGACTTACCAATTTTCCTTTTTTTTTTACTTTATCCAAGCTTTTTCATGTTCTTGAATTGCTCTATTGAAGGAAACTTGATGATAATATTTGAGTTGTAAAATGTTTGTCCTAACATTTCTGCAACCCTTACAAATTATCTCATATCTTATTCGTTCTAGTGTAAATAAATAAATAAACATACTTTGGACATATTAGTTTCTCATATATGAATTAAAAACTCTTTTCACATTATTCAAATCATGCAATTGCATGCAATTATGTTTCGATTGCGGTAATTTACTAGGTAGTTTTTGTACACGTTGAAATGTTAATTTAAAACTAAGTCATATTGTCAAGCTACCGAGGGCTACTCTATATAATTTCACTCAAGTCTATAATTTGCTTCCTGTTCACATCCACAATATTTTCCACAATTTCTAGTAGTATTCGACAATCGCGATTATCACGCCCTCGTATAAAATTATGACATTATGTCAAACAAATTTTCAGTCTTATGCATTGGAGTTTAAAGTCGTAAATCAGGTTTGGCGTTATTGGTATTGCGGTGTGAGTTCATAAATGTCAGCCATATTGGAAACTTGCTGTTTTCCGACCCTAAATCATCGTGGCGAATTATAGTTGTTCCCTCCTTTTATTACTACCTACTATTACTGTGTTGCCAGTTGTTAGATAGCGTATTTATAATACTGGTAATTTTAACACATACTTTGTAACAATGCTGCTACTACCTAAGCCTATTTACTCGTAAGTTATAAAAGAAGTGGGAAAATCTTTGAACAGTACAGATAACTATGTGGTTATATTTTTTAAGTTTCTTAAGTAATTCAATATTTTTCAAAAATATTCAATATTATTGGGTATTTATTATATGAAAGTCATATAATAAATACCCAATAATATTGATTAAATTTAATTTATATCAAAAGTTAAAGTTTATACAGAACTTTAATTAGAATTGAGTGTATTAGGAGATTTTTATTAATCCAGATTAAGTTCTTAAGTAATCTTAACGTGTGATCCGGTTGTCCGGAATTATATAGATGTAAATATTGTCCATGCCATCATGGTATCAAAAACTAGTAGGGTGTCTAAAATAGTGTTGGGCAATCGACATGACTTACCATCATGAGCCTTTCACAATTTCAGGTTCCTACTCGATGGCTTTGACCACAGATTTATCAACCAGCTCTTCAGAATGCGTCATATTACAAATATGAACTACGCCACCTCGAAAGATATTTCATCCTGTATGATCTCATAATTGAATTGTGGTTAGTCTAAAATCAATTTTGCATTGCTTTTCCAATACGTATTTCTTGGAGTAATTTGTAAATGTGGTAAATATGCCATTGTTTATTTTATTAGATGATAATTGAAGCTGAATATTTTTGAATTCTGAAACCTTTTCTTAAAATTATCTGAAGTATGTCGTTTTCTGCTAAAGCTTCAAGCAAAACAAGATTTATGTATTTTTGGGTTATGTAAAGTTCAGATTCTTTTACAAATATCAAAATTTCATTTTCATTAGTATTTCCTGCAACAACGGCATCATAAATTTAATTCATTTTTATAAAATTACTCAAAGCATAAAGCATTTTAAAATGGACTGTAATAGTCTGAAATAAAGAATCTTATATTTATTATTATTACTAGCAGTTCCCCGCGGCTTCGCCCCGTGTGGGACTCGGTTATATCGCGCCCAAAAGTAGCCTATGTTTGATCTCAGGTCGTTAACCACATCCCTACCAAATTTCGTCACAATCGGTCCAGCAGTTTAGCCGTGAAGAAGTGACAGACAGACAGACTTTCGCATTCATAATATTAGTATGGATTATATCGTTATATCTTTATAACAACAAAACAATCAAGTAAAGTAATTAAATTATTGAATTATTTATAAAAACAACAAAAGCATATCGTGCGGAGGAGTCACCACAGTCTGCCAGTATTTTTTCAAAACCCTACGAATAAATGCTATCACGTATTTTGCGACATAACTGCACGATCGCACTTAGTCAAGATGGTCTCCCCTGGGTGCCATGTTTAAAGGACACCTTTGATTTTATCCCATGTGTCATCCTTGTAAATCAAATGCGATGGGATTTCAAAATCTCTAAACTGATAGCTAGATAAAGTGCCTTACGCTTCGTTTCCGTTACCTCAATTCAATTAACTAGAAAAAGTTCTGACAATTCATAATAACTATGCCATCCTACTTAAAATAAATAAAGCCTTCAGTTACAAATTTTAACTGAGAATTCTTCCGCGCTTTGACTTCCGTACATATTTTGATATTAATATTGTACGAAACTATTCTCAAAATTAACCGAAGCTCCACATTATCGTTAGAAATGTAGGCATAGTATTAGTTTGACAATAGACTTTTGTCTGAAGATACATTTTCCACACTGTATTTAATTTCTTTATGGCCGAAAACAGTAATCGATTGCAGTAATGTCTACTACACGTTAATTTAAAAAGTACGATTTTGATTCCCTAATCTAAATTCAAGCGTGTTTTAAATTCGAAAATCAAATACGTAGATTCGCCGTCAACTTAGTTGCAGTGGGTTACATTCGAAAAAAGTAAATGTTTTTTTTTTTCTTTAACTGCCACCCCGGCGATTAGCCAAGTGAGCCATCGAGCTGGTATTCGAGTGTTTTGGATATTTATTCCGTCTAGACACGTTATCTGGTGGATACTCGATGCGCTTTATCGAGGGCACGGTTTATACACTTGAAATAGGAAAGTTAATGTTCGATGTGCTTTTAACATTTTTCTGCGTAAGTGTTGTTTTTGTCGTTTTTTTTATCGCCAACCCAAGAAATGGGTTTTTAATTTGTATATTCTAACATGTATGTTATACCTTACTATTAATACCTTTAATTCTTGTCACCAAAATCTCCCAATATAATGCTATGGTAAATTCTTCCACCGCCTAACTTAGCTCTCTGACTAACTTGACTTGACTCAGTGACTTGACTAAATGAAGAAAATTCAAATAAAACTAGATACTCACAAAAATAAGGTATAAGTTTGATTACCATATCGTGGGTTAATTCCAAAACAAACAAAAGAACACTATAATATTAAATTGATTTTTTTAATAAATTACAGTAATATATAACGTAGGCAAAAAATTGCAACTTTTTAAATTACAAAGCATGAACTTAGATGCAATATTGTATCACATGTTTGCATACAATAACACCGCTTTACTTTCGACATTACTTAAGCTTTCTCTACAAACAAACAAATTAGTTAAACATTATAATGCCATAGAGACTTCCGCACGTAATTAAGGAGTGTTCTTTAAGTTAACATTTAGATGCGCTTATTATGGACTAATCGGCAATTTACTTCAGCAATTAGCCTTAAAATGTAGCATAAATCGTTTGAATACGTGTATCATTACTATCGAGTAACTACCTTAGAGTAACTTGTTATCGATAGAGAGCGCACTGCTCATAGTAACAGATTTAAAACTTATGCAAATGTTTATGGTTCCAATATTTCAACAATGTTTTCTTATTTATTTTGCTATAGGTTACTGTGTCACTTACCACTAGAACTAAATATTATCTCTAAATTAATTCTATTTATTTAAATTAAATACGGTTCATAATGTCTTTATAAATAATTCTACTAACTATAGCTGTTACCAAAATCACGCATTGGCACGCGGCTTTATTCACGACGTTTTTTTCTTCGCACAAACCCATCTATTGTTATATTAAAAAAACTAATTGAAACGCATTTAATAGAGCTTTTAAAACACAGACTTAGATTTAAAGTATTTTTTCGCATCTAAAATCATTGGATTTGAATTTTGCGCGCTCTACTACACGTTAAGAAACCTTTTTTTAAGCTCTATCTATGTTAAAAACAAACTGCTATTTATCTTAATACCTATGATGTATGCTCAGGAGTCGATTAGAACATTCCTATACGGAGGCGCTGATTGGTCAGTTACAATACAAGTGTGTCATTCGAATAATGACATTTTGAAGACTAATTGTAATATTACGTAGTTAAGTTAATATATTGTGTTTAATTAAATGCTCTAATATTTACACCTAAGTATATAGATTCTTACAATTATGTCTTCAAAATTAAAATATTTTTTGTATCTAGTTTTACATATATCGGGCTGCTATATATAGCACCATGATCAAAAGCTACCCTAGGCTGTAAAGTGAGGATGTAACCTGGAAACATGCCCAGGTACTGATTTATCAAGATTTACACATACATTTATTAACACTAAAAATATCCGGTATACTTACCTATATTACAAATATAAGTATACCGGAAGCCTTATAAACTTATAGGGCGAATTCTAATTTTATTGTTTTTATTTACTTATATATGAATAAAAAAAGAAAAAAAAACTAAAAAAAAGAAAAGTTATAGATTTTATCTTACATGAAAAAGGTATTAGTTACATAATTATTGTATCAACATGTATGTAATTTCTCTCGCCGCCGCCACGATATCGCTTGGCGCACCCCAGCTGACTCGCTATTTCTGGTAGATGCGCACGGGGTATGGGGTCTTCGATGTGCAGTCATAAACTGATACTATGCAGCTTTATAACTGATATATTATGCAGCTATCCTAACTAATATTATAAATGCAAAAGTGAGTTTGTATATTTGTTTGTTACCTCGTCATGTCCTATCTACTGCACCAATCTTCCTGAAATTTCGCATACACATAGATATAAGTATTGAGAAGGACATACATACATACATTTATCCTGAATCAGTTTTAGTAAATACATTTTAGAAGAAATGATCGTTATGTTTCTATAGGTCTCAAATTATGTATTTATGTAAAATTTTAGTGATACCTATCAAATTATTGTATTTGCATTTAACAATTACAAATAAGACATTTTTTGTCCCATTATATAATTTTTTGTAACAATCTACCTATCACAAAAAATATATATCTCTGATGTATGATACTCGTATTATGTTGATCTTTATGTATTATTCAAATTAATTTGTGTATTTAATATGAATCTACACGAATCTTATTCCAATAATTTTCCACTTTATATTAACATCCAATGTGTAATTTCACAAAGTAAAATATTATTTGCCGCGACGTAATAAGGCGTTATTACAATTTTTTTGAACTGTCTAAGGGAAATCAAACATATTGGATTTGATTCATGAATGACCTTTACGAGTACTTAGTCTCGGTTGTTATGCTAATTGAATATATTAATATGCATTTGTATGAAAGTCATAGATCGTCCATATTATTATGTCAGACCTTTTTCTGCACAGTGTTGGCTTATCTTCGTATATGTTATACATATAAGGTGGACACAAATCAACTGCAAATATTTTAAGGGCAGGTACAGACCACTATACTGAACAACTTTTCCAAATAAACTTATACCGAAATATGAAATTTTATTTTTCACTCTCCATACCAAACTAGATCAGCTGATTCTCAATTTGTATGGGAGGTCAAAAAATTTTTTTCGTATTTTGACATAAGTTTATTTAGGAAAGTTGTTTAGTTTAGTGGTCTGAATCTGAAATTTTAAGGGCAAAATATTTGCAGTTGATTTAAATTCACATTATATATGAAAACGTTAACATCATCTTTGTATGAACCGAAGAATTAAATAGTCATGTAGATAACAATTCAAATTCAACTCAGTTTAACCATAGATTAAAGAATTTGCTCGCGATTCGAAATTCTTTGAGTTTAACAGAGGGTATCTGTCGACATACGACAAAGATTGGGGCATCTAAACCTTTTTTATATATTTATTTACTTTTTTGTTTCTGACAATATATTATAATTTGATTAAAAATGTCTGAAGCCGAAAAGATTGTTTCAATAAATTTCCCATGAAAATACTAAAATATTTCGCTTTTAAAAGTATTCAGTATCCCTAGGAGGTACAGGGTTACATCTTCTCTTTTCTTCTTCTTTTGCAGCTCATCTTGTACACAGTTATAATCTCTCCGGTTTTAGGTTCCGCCAATAATGACCTTTATTATGCGGGCAGCTAGATTGGCTTTTTTCCATAGCTTCCAGGATTTTATTTTTATTTTATACGGTTACGTTGGTCAAGAAAAACCTGCGTAAGATGGACCGTAGTAAATTTAACCGATTTCATGTTCATAAAATTGCAATAATAGTTATGTATAACAATTGATTTGGTCACATATAATTCATGGGACAGGGAACCTGTTAACTTCGTGATACATTAATGGAGAACACAGGTTGCTGACATAGCCCAGCGGATTAGCTCTTTGAAGTGGCAGTGGGCAGGGATATAGCGCGACGAACCGATGGCCGATGGGGCAGAAAGGTTCTCGAATGGCGACCACGCACCGGTAAGCACAGCATCGGACACCCACCGACCAGATGGTCAGATGACCTAAGGGAGGTCGCAGGCAGGCGCTGGACGCAGGTCGCTTCCAACCGGTCATTTTGGAAATCCTTGGTGGAGGCCTATGTCCAGCAGTGGACAGCCTGCGGCTGAAATAATGATGATGATGATGACATTAATGGTGTCACTAGCGTGCTGTCAACTCTTGGGATAGGGAGTTGACTCTCTCAACCTTCAAACCGGAACACGACTGTACAAGCATTGCTGTTTGCCAATCATCAACATCATGGGGTGCCATCTTCGAATTGAAGGTATGGATGTCAGCAAATGGAAACCCTCGCGGCTATGGGCCTCTATTTTCAGTGGGTTGTATCTAAGTCCGGTCCAACCAGGTTTAAAGAACTTTATTCTCATTAATACACAAAACCAATCCTTTATGTCATCAAACCACTTTCGTCGAGGGCGGCCAGGAGATCAATTGCCAAGAATTTTGCCTTCAAGAATTAGTCTCAGATGCTCAAACTGGGGTCCCCGTTGTATGTGGCCAAATAAAGCTACTTTCCTTTTCCAAAAAGTGGTCATAAGTTCGGGTTTAAATTTGGTTCGTTCTCACACTTTGACATTGGATGTATAAACCTACGTACGTTTGCTATTGGAGACAGAAATAAGTGAGTGAGATTGTACCCAAACAATCATCATCATCATATCAGCCACAAAACGTCCAGTGCTGGATATAGGCCTCCCTCATAGATTTCCAATGGGACCGATCTGAAGCGGCCCGCATCCAGCGTCTTCCTGCGACTTTAATAAGGTCGTCGGATCATCTAGTAGGTGGATGTCCCACGCTACGCTTGACAGTACGTGGTCGCCATTCCAGTCTTTCTGCCCCTACGGCCATCAGTTCTGCGCGCTATGTGCCCCGCCCATTGCCTCTTCGACAAACAATACGACCTTTGTATAAGGTCTAAGTCTGATTTTACATGTATTTATAAATAAAATTTATTAAGAAATTAACGATCTGAAATGTCCACTCGACACGGCCATATGTATCGCCTCACCGCACATTATCGTGTCGGGTGACTGTCTCGAAGCTGCAACTGCAATACGCTCTATTTATAAAGGTGCATTCGATGTGGTGCATCTCTGTATAATTGCAATTGTTACTGTGCTGAAAACTAAATCATGTGCTGTGTCTATTCCTATTTGAAGTGTCGTAGCTTATATTTCTAAAATCTAGTCTTTCAATTACATTGTTTAATTTTTTTACATTTAAATGTTAGTTCTTCATCGCCTAACATACTATGAAATGAGTCTTGAAATAAAAATTATTTATTCAAAGACGAAAATTCAAAGTTTTGTTTGTCATTTTATGATAAAAATACCTCCAAATATTTTTTTTTATATTTTTCAAGCATCGAAAATATTCATTATTGTGATTAACAGTAAACTAAAAGCCCAATGAATGTACATACGGATGGTACCATCCCACTCATATCACTTGTTTATCATAAATATGTTTTCATTGTATAATATGTAAAATAAATGAAACTAATATCTCAATCAACTGAATTCTAGTGTCATATTACAATATACAAAGAGGTGGCACGCGTGTGCGCAGCGCAATTGCATGGGGATGGGGAGGTTTCGGGCCCTCACGGAATGGCTAGAGGAGGGTAAGGTGAGGAGAGGGGGGTCGCTGGAAATAGCCCTCGCACGGGGCACAGGGCGCATCTGCCGATATAAATAGCACCCTCAATGTAGTATCAAGGACGATGATGTTTATGTCCTTATTGTAAGATGTTTTCTTTTATTTGGCATTTGGACATGTCTCATTGAATTGAGATTCTTGGCTTCGTTGCTGCTCATAAGGTTCCAAGTCTTTTGGACGTGAAACGATTTCTTTACGGTTGGCATCGCTCACGTGACACTTGGTAAAGCAGGCGATTATAGCCTACGGTAATCGTTAACCATTGGGCCGTATGTCAGTTCGTCTACTTAATACTTACTATAAACAGGTGCAAGTCCTGCTGTATTTCAGTTATTACAATACTGTCAATAATGTTAAGGTTTTACGAATCGATACATAAGCCATCTGATGTTACTATATTGACCTTTAAAAATGTGCTGATTCCGTTCACATTGTAAAGTTTATCTCTCATCTTAAAGCTTTTCCGATTGTGTCTTCATCAACTTCGGAGCCCAGGGTCCGTTTTCCTGCTTAGTGTCCTCCACTTTACTTACTTCTTCGGCATCCGTACACGATTGTGAGACAATTTGCAGGCAAAATTATTTACTGCAACGTCAAGTCACATTATAATAGTCTATCCTATATTTATGATTGACTGTTTAGTTTTTTGTTTGCGATTATGACTTAGCAGTCAAAATACTATATACTTAGTTTGCATCATATCAGGAATTTTCAATGAAATAACAATTAAAAATATACACATTTATATAACATCACGGTAAAATCATTATTTTAATTTATTTCAATTAATTTGCACTCTTCTGTCTGTCGTTGGCAATTGATATAGCTGATGGTATCTTATATCGTTAAAAACACCCACCACGTTTTTCCATGTTTGTAAGTAAAAAAAAAATCAGTCACACATAAATTACTTTGATAAAACGTAGTTGCATTGGGTTCAAAAATAACTAAGTTTATATTTTTCATTAGGTACTAAATTCTTATTAAAAGTATTGTATCAGTTTAATTTTTCTATATTCATCGTGACACTAATTTCCTAAATTCTGATATTCAGCTGGATATTCAAATAACAGCTTCCTTCATGTATACCCCCGAATCGAAACCAACATTTGGTTAGCAGTTTTTGCCCGAAACATTCCTATAAAATGTTTATCACCGAGCCGCCCGGTGCCTGCACATGTGCAGCCCTCTTCACTGGAGATTATTCTAAAATTTCCAGATTGCCACCCCGGGCAAAAAATAAATAAATCCATAGCAAGCACAAAAAATGCTCCCAAATCCGTGGCCCAATCATATCCCCTTGAAATCCCGATTTACCGTTATCGAAGATTTACATTCGTACATTTTTCAGGCGATAGAAAGAGACGAAGGCGCTTTATCTTTAAAAAATTTGAAGTTGTGTGAGTGAATAATTTCAATATTCGAAAACTTTTTTACATTATAATTCAGTTGAAGTGATCGTTTGTTGTTTCTTCTTAAATGTGTGTGTTTTAATTGCCTCGTGTATGTGTGCCTGAATTCTCTGTTTATGTTGTTACGGCATTTGCATGTGTGTTGCGGCCGCCAAGCGGGGGTGGCGCAGACGTTCGACCCACGGGTTATCATTTCCTGTTCTCATTTTAAATTTACAACATAATTATTTTTTGCTCACATCGGAGCGACTGAAGCTGTAAATTTATTATTATTCTAAGAACGACGTAAAGGATGTAATGGAGATAGATGATATACTTTTGTACTTAAAGCAGTTTATGATAAAAGACATCATTTATGCTACGAATAAAAATCAGCGATAAAAATCATCAAATGCATTGACACTGAAATGAACACGGTTATAAAGGCGCCTGCACATATTAATTTCCAGCAACACCTGACCTTTGATTTCTCGTCGCACCGCAGCGCGATTCGCTCGATAAAACGTGGAACAACGATAATTATTTTACTGTTTATATGCGTAATTTTTTATTAAGTCCGCCGCGGCTTTGTCGGCGCAACAATGCCATGCTCGCGGCTTTATTGCTTCGATTCGGTTCACGCCAGTGTATATGTACCTTTACAATTTGTGATGCGAAATGAATTGCTTGATGGCTGGTCAAGCGTGGCAACTTTACGTGTAGATGTTTTAGGATAAGAACTAATAACTATGAAATATTATAAATGCCTATTGTTATAAGCCGATCACTTAATTTGGAATATAAAAGAATTTTCATATCAAATGTTAGAAATGTGAATATTATGTTTCTATTAATGTATACCTCTTAGTACTTTAGTTTCTTTATAATAACTTTTTTATGAACTCTAATCTTACTTGACTTCTAATTCTGAACTTTGATAGATGGCCGAATGAACCTCTTCGTCAAACGTTTTCCCGGTTGGTATAATAATATATAGTGATTTTTACTATTTTTTGTACCGTAATTTTTTCTAATTCTTTATTGTCAGGATAAAACATGTCTAACTAGTGAAAGATAATAAACAGATTTATAAGAGATCCTTATGTTGTACAAGGAATCTCCGACTTTAAGAATCTCCAGTCAAAACATACCATAGCCCTTTGATCAGCCCTAATTACAACTGTTCTGAGAAATTAGTTAATGAGTTATACGTAAACAGCAATCTACTTTCCTTCTATAATAGTGGACATTAACTTTTGTTATCTATTATGAATTTAGCTAGCGCTACGAAGCGCTGAAAGCGCTGAATATAATAACCCACTTATTTGTCAATGATTCAGTTACATCACACTAGAAGTGTCCTCCAAAAAGATAGTAGTTACATTTTTTATATAAAAAAAACAAACTGAACTAAAAATATCTTCTTGCTGTGATCTTATAAATAAGATACCTATACATTTTATAGGTTTTCATAAATAAGTAATTTAAATTACAATTTACTAATTTTATTCCGCACGAATTACAACGAACCAAACAGGAGAACAGGAGAAAAATTTATTTATTTATTTATTTATTTATTTATTTATTTATTTATTTGAAACACAAAACAAATTGCCACCAATTAATAAACATATATAAGAAACCAAACTTATAATCTAGGTAACAATTCTAAGCATGTGTTTACATAATTACCAAATTATGAGAATATACTCGTACAGAGAGCAAATTAGTAAGCGATTAACAAACAAAGTATCACATGTTACTAGGCAGTTAGGACAACTATTAATTAATTAATTAATCTCTGGTTAGAGGGAGAAAAACATTGTGTTATTGAGACACTGAGATACCCGTAGGTATTTAAATGATAACTAGCTGTATATTTCAGTGAAAGCACATACTGCACATACACTGTAGTGATAATTAAAAAAGAAAAACAAAACAATAACAATAGGTAACAATAATAGTGCAATATTTAAATCAAGGCATTAATTTGTTACATTAATAGCTTGACAAATTTGTTTTTTAAAGGAGAGTAAGGAGAGGTTAAAGATATCAAGGGACCTGTGGACATGGACAAGCTCATTAAATTCTCTACACATTCTGACTATTGGGTTATAATAAGAAGTATTATTTATATATATCTGAAGAGCAAACAATCTGTCTGTAGAATTACGGGATTTATACCTCGTATTAAAGCCAATGAGGGACAACAAAGGGGGAGCATCAATAATTGAATGTACAATTTTATACAAACAAAACAAATCACTGCATGTACGGCGATTTTTCAAAGAAACAATATTAAAGAATTCAAGTCTTTCAGTATATGATGCTAGTTTACGATGATTACCCGTCCTAAACGAGAGGATCCGCAAAAATTTTCTTTGAACACGTTCAATACGGTCACTATGATTTTTATAAAAAGGAGACCATATCACAGAGTTATACTCCAGAACACTTCGAATGAGGGCAAGATAAAGATATTTAAAACCACGAGTATCTTTAAATTCCTTGGTGTTCCTTGAAATAAAGCCCAGCAGTTTATTACTTTTAGTTACTATATACTCATAATGATTTCTAAACGATAGCTTAACATCAAAAATTACACCCAAGTCCCTTATTGAATCCATGCGTTCAAGCTTATGATTACCTATTGAATAATCGTATACAAGTTTAATCTTTTTATTTGTGAATGAAATGACAGAGCATTTTTTCTCATTCAGAACCATAAGATTTACTTTACACCAATTAGATACAAGGTTGAGGTTATCCTGAAGTAACTTAACATCAGCTTTATCGGACACCACATTATATATTTTTAAGTCATCCGCATACATTAGAGCAGGACAGGTCAAGCACTCAGCCAGATCATTCACAAACAAGTTGAAAAGTAAAGGACCCAAGTGGGAGCCCTGCGGCACACCAGAAGAAGCACTGATAGGCGAAGATAGATGGCCAGCAATAGCCACCAACTGACTTCTATTAGCAAGATAGGATTTTATCCAGCGCAATAGGTTTCCATGTATGCCATAACGCTCCAGTTTAAAGCAGAGTATGACATGATTAACCTTGTCAAATGCCTTAGAAAAATCTGTATATATTGAGTCAACCTGCAATCTTTTAGCAAAAGCCTTACACAAATAGTCTTTATATTCCAATAAATTGCTTGTTGTAGACCTATCAGTCATAAAGCCATGTTGTTTCGTTGACAACACGGGTTTAACATGATAAAAAATGACGTCATAAATTAGGCTTTCAAATATTTTTGCAAAATGGGATAGGATGCTGATGGGCCTATAGTTTTCACATTTACAATTGTCATAGCTTACAAATAATAATATATTTTTAAACCTTATAAGTATTTATTACCTGACTAGGCTCTCATAGAGGCACTCGTAGCTCTTTCGTAGAACTGGCGTAGAACATCTACGGAAGTCTATTCAAGTCGGGTAACTTTTCAAATCAAAATAAAACCAACTATCAGATTCTGAAATGATCAACATCTACGTTTTATGCCACATCCAGTAAATGGCTATATCTTAGATCAATGTGAATACGACGTGCGCTTGATTTGTTTAGACAGCGGCGATCACAAAGCGCAACCTGCAACGCTTCCTCTTTACGACCTTCCCAACTGTGCCACGTAGTTTGTTCCAATCCATTGTTTTATCAATTTCAATAATTTATCTCGGAGTCCGAGAACGGAACTCTTCACTCCGCGCGTTAAATATCGTGATT
The DNA here is from genome assembly GCA_947044815.1 of Apomyelois bistriatella. Lineage (NCBI taxonomy): Eukaryota > Metazoa > Arthropoda > Insecta > Lepidoptera > Pyralidae > Apomyelois > Apomyelois bistriatella. The sequence goes on from OX345705.1 coordinate 7,710,169, forward strand.
CCTTCGTAAACAATTTCTTGGTTTGAATGATAGTTACAGTTTGATTTTGGTGTAATATTTATGGCGAGGCGGGATAAATAACGATAATATATCGATAATTCCATATTTTTTTAGCTACATTTGATGTTTGATGTACTTTGTTGAGGTACTTTAACGTTATTCAAAACATTTGACGAATTAATTAATGTATAAACACTTTATTGCACCAATTACTTACATAAACACATCATTGGATTGTACAGGGTCGGAAATAAAATTAGTACAAAGGTGGACTTATCGCTAATGCAATTTCTATACTATTTACGATCAAGATACGTTTGGACGAGTTAAAGAAAAAGCTAAAAAACTGTTTACTAGGTGGTTACGACCTCCTTGGCATGATGGTTAACATAAATAAATAAATAATAAATAAATATATAGGGATAAATCACACAGATTGAGTTAGCTCCAAAGTAAGTTCGAGACTTGTGTTATGGGATACTAACTCAAAGATACTATATTTTATAACAAATATATAAATAGATAAACATCCAAGACTCAGGTCAATCAGAAAAGATCATTTTTCATCTTAACCTGACCGGGGATCGAACCCGGGACCTCCTGAGTAGCGGTCAGGCATGTTAACTATTACGCCACGGAGGTCGTCGACATGCCTTACTGCTACTCAGAAGGTCCCAGGTTTGGTCCTCGGTCATATCATAATCCTAAGTAATTTTACATAAAAAATTTAACGAATTTATAGTAAACTCATTCAGAGAATAAGCAAAAATATCATTTTTTTTGGACTTTGAATGGTATCACAATGACCCATAATACAAAGTGCCAATAGCATTATTCCCTTTTCACCCCGTAGTAAGTAAAACGAATAAGAATACTTAAATGAGTATTAAGGCATTCTCATTACAATATTTACGTATCACATCCAATCAATCAGGGTTGGCACTTGGCAGCTATAAAGCGCCACCTTGCGGCGAGGCGTGGTGTTGTAATGAACTGCCATTAACTCTTTACTAGCAGTTTATAGGCATTTTAAGACTGGTTTAATTATTGTAAAACGTATAATGCGGCCGATGAGTGATGGTCGGGATACCGTTCGAGTGGTGAACCCACAGGCCACATATTGCAAATGTTGGATTATAATGAAATGCGAATATTTTATCCTGAATGCTTTTTTTAATACTGTTGATTATGCAAACATGCATACGGTTGGAAACTGGGGACCCTTAACCTCTTACTTTTATAAATTTTCACTAAGTGTGGTAGATTTTTGGATGCTTGCAACACCAGGAAACGTGCACGCGTTACCGACACTTACCTAATTGGCATATAAATACATTTCTTGCATTTGAATGAATTATATTATATTATTATAATATTAATTTCTCTTTATTGTGAATAGCTTAACAGACTCGATCGGTATCTATCATAGTCACTGACTTGTTAATTCAAAATTTTAATCGACAAAGAACAATAATTTTTGAATTTACATCAGAAGTGAAAAATCAGTAATGTATTAATTAAAAAAAAAAAACCATAGAGCAGGACTTCTAATTTCAAAATTACCGTTACTGTCCGAAATACTATTTATTGAGTGATCAAGCGTAATTACACCCTCTATGGGGCTATTGTACACAGGGTGCTTGACTATTGGGTGTTAATTAAAACCGTAGTCGATAAATCTTCGCGTGCGAATTTAACGCGTGTGTAGCCCCGGGGTTATTAGGGATATTCTGGGGGCTAATCGAAATTATCTTGTAAGCGAAAAACGATTAGTTTAATAAGATGTTGTGTTGTGTTAATAGAGATTTGAAATAATATTAAAATGTTGAACGTAAGAATAAAGAAAAATAAAATTTAGTTATTTTCCTTTGTCGTTGGTACAATAAAGAGTACCTCTTCGGGTTTGAATAAAGATATATTCAAAGCAGAAAAAAAATATAGTCTTAAAATTTAAAATACTATTTTGTGGTAGGTTTGACTATATTATGGGCATAATGACTAATTTTAGTTCTAAAGTTGTATGTTCTCACAATAGTAATCACATTGGTAAAAATGACTGCAGCAAGCCTTAGCTTTTTATTCGTATAATACCAGATTCTCAAAATATCAAATTCGTAAAATATAAGATTATCGAAATAGCATATTCTTAATATAACCAAAATTGGACACTCAGCGTGAAAAATTATATAAATTTTTAGTCATTGTTCGACTAATGTGCTTTACATTTGTATATAATACCAAAACCTTTAACTTATTGTGAACTTTATGTCAATTTGAAATTCACATTCGATAGACTGCACGAAAACGCTCCATACTAAATGGTACTGCATTTTGCTTAGATTGTTCTTGTGTTGATCGACATTTACCTTTAAAAATGCGTTTATAAGGTTTGTTTTGAAAGTAACTGCATTTTTTGTAAGTTAATAATTTTCAAGCATATATTTTTATTACGCTATTACTTGTATTAAAACATAACATTTTTTATCGTGCCCCTTTAGACCCATCAAATACCTAATATACTAGAATTCAAATTCTTATCCATAAAGCGTATTCACATTGTATTCCTTATCGCTGTTATTTCATTGATGTTGTATTCATGGTACTAAATTCCACCCTATCAAGGGTGAATCATAAAAATATTTTTGTATTCCCTTATCACCCCACTACGCCTGCTGACGATTTATTTTAATTTTATCAGTGGTAAAGACTTAAGTAATTAACATTCTATAGACGATATTATTGTGAGTAATATTGGGACGCAGGTAAAATATTTTCACAAAGGGAATGAACCTTTGTATTTATCTGTAAGTAATATTTTATCGTCGCAATTAGTCTCTGGAAAGTTCCAATGATCGTTTTGTTTCATTAATATATTTTGTTAATAAAAGACATATAAATTAAAAAAATATCAAACATGTCCAAAATCAACCATTTCTAAATTACAGCTGAATAAAAATATTACCTTTATCAAGTCAGCTTTGAATCTAAAAAACACGTTGTGTTTTTAATTTTTTTTGTTATCGATATTGTTAATTTCTAATTAGTAATTGAATTATTAATACAATGATTATACCTATTTGATTGTGAAAGCTGTCGAACGAGAAGAAAGCGTGAATTAGAAAAAGAAAACAAATACATTTTTGGAAAAACTACTTTATAAAGAAATTGTAAGTCAATGCTTTTATTAGATAAATATATTCACTTTTCTTTTATATCGTGTGGATTATAAGGTCAATTTATCCTGCACTCCCTGGTGTTAAAGATTTTCACAAAACTCCTCCCGGCCTCTTGACTTGTTTTCTTTAATAATCACCAGATGGCAGCCGGGACTAACAACGGCTTAACGTGCTATCCGAAGCACGGAATATTTTTATTATTGTTTCATCAATAGTGTTGAAGTTTACAAAATCGTAGTCATAAGCGTTCATGTGTATAAATTTTAAAGTCAGCGCAAACAAAGATATAAAGTGACTGTCCCACAGTACCCCAAACAGATTTTCTTTTATTTCGCCACATGTTGAATAAAAACTATAAGCCCCGTCCGCTCGTCCATTGTTTCATCCCAGGCAATTTCTCAGAAACGTGCCCAATGTTCTATCTATTGACTTCCTTTCCGATAATAAAGTAAGTATCCCTCTATTGTTTGGAAAGTCCGAAATATTATTTTAATCGTCATTACGATTTTTTGTACGGCCCCATGCTTTGTGATTTTTATTGCTGTTACTTAGATATTTATATTGTGTCCGTTTTTCGGTGATAGCGAAGAATGGTGAGTTTTTCAATTGACTCATCAAAGTAGGTAAGGTAAAATTTATAAAAATTGTCAATTCAAAGGGATTTATTTGTTTTAGTTGCTGCATACCCTTTTAGTATTAAAATCTGATTTTCAATTTACACGAACTGTTTATGTGGTCCAGTGGTTATGGAGTTACTCGAACCTACGTCATCTAAAATCCAAATGTCTTGGGTTCGATTCCCACGGGTACTTTTGGTTCACGATATAATAATACTTGTTAATTTTACAAGCAGTTAGTTATCTCATCACATATCAGGCTTGAATCACCTGATTGTATAATAATAAAAATGATTCTGTGATTCGGTAGGCATGTTAAATAGTTTGTCCCGGCTGCCGCCTGGTGGCTGTTAACGAAACCACGTCAGAGGCCGAGAGGCGGTTTCGATAAACTTGGGATAACTAGGGTATGCTGGATCAATTGATCTTGCATCCACACGATATGAATGAATAAATAAGTGATATTACGTTTGATTCCCTGTGCGCTGGGAAATAATGTTGATTTTCCAAATTAATATTACTGCTTTTGAGTGCAAAAAATAATATACTTCAGGAAAGAAAGCATGTGATTAACAGAAAAATAAAATGCAAATTAGACAATTCAGTACAAATCAATCACAATAAAGATATAGAAAAATGTTACATTCGGAATTATACCAACCCTTCTTTTGATAAACCTGTCACGGTGCTGCCAAATCTGCCCGTATCAATTCAAAGGCCCGTATGTCGAAATTTGCCCACTTTACCCCATTATAAAGATATCAATAACGAGATACAGCTCGCCCTGCGCAATCGCACGCATTCAATTCATCCATTTTAATTGATTATTTGTGAACCAAGTAATTTTCTGCCAAAGCAGTTATTATAACACCCCCAATATTACGAGGGTCTTCTATTAAGCCCATATTATTAACAACTTTTGCAAACATATCTTTATCATCATTTTAATCAAATTTAAACTTTTCTGTACTAAATTTATGTTTAGCAATACTCACGAATATGAACAGTTATTGTTTTTGTAGGTTTAAATATGTACTTACGTAGGTAAGTATAATTATTCTACATTACATTACGGTTCTGCTAACCTAAATGTTGGTTTAGAAGCATAAACACATGTAAGGCCTCTTTGTGCGATATTAGCCATCAGCTTTACGAGTTTGCAAACAACCATGTACCAATTTAAGACCGCATCTTTCAATCATCGAATATTATAAAACAAACCGAATTCTGAGAATAAATAAGCCTTACGCATTGTATCCACACGTTTGCTATTTATAATAAATTTAAAAATGCTAACACCCATAAGTCTTATCTCCAAATTGGTCTGTTAAAATAACAATCTTCAAACTATTCTGTAAGGTCGAGATTTGAATAACATTTAATCTGATTTTAGTATCATTTGTTTAGCAGGTAGAAATTTTGAATTTTGGAGTGATCTCTTCTGGCGACAACCCCTGCGCCGCCGCAGTTCTTGATAGGGTGAAGCGGTGCTAGTACATCGCGTTGTCTCGTTCCGTTCCGATCTTTTGTTATCTCTGTCTCACCTATTATTGTCAATTCAAGATTCGAACATTTCGAGCATTGCATTTTGTTTCCAATTTTCAATTTAGTTTATATCGGATGTTGGCAAGAGCAAGACGTGTTGTGACGTTAGGTCGCAGTCCTCCGCGCACGTGTTCGCGCGTTCGGATTATTTGAATTAGTGAGGTGTTTTTTATATTTGTGCATTGACTTTGATCAAGATTGGAATGGATTATTATGAATTATTTCAATATCTGTTCGAAACACATGGGTGGCTTCCGCCGCTACCACCACTACCACAGCTACCCTCTCAGTCTCCGTCACCACCACATTCAATATCAGGGCCGTCTTCGCTAAGCAAAGATCAGGGCGAACCTCCCAAGATGTCTAATTGTTTTGAAGCTGATAAGCGGAAGGTATTTTTAACTTTTTAATTAGTTACTTATATTGTACATACATGCATACATATAATTACGCCTGTCTCCCGTAGGGGTAGGCAGAAACTTGAGATTCCCATTATACCGTATTGTATCATTTAGTTATGTTTAATAATCGTTTATTTTTTTATTAGATTTTACATATTAATTTATGCAGTCAAACTTAAAAATAAATTAACGATAACGTAATTGATTAAAACTGAAAACAAAATCTTAAAAATTATTTTGTTTTGTTTTGACGTCACAACTGCTAGTTATTTTTAGTCAGTTGTATTGTAGGTTGTTATTTATAGATTTAAACATGAAATTTTCAAACGTCAAATGTTATTGTTCTATTTTTATTGTATCTACTTATGATGATGGGATTTTTTAATTTTAAATTATGTTTATGCTCTTTTTCATTTATTCATTCATTTGTTATATTTTATTATTTATTAGTTACTTAAAGATCACTCATTAATTAGGTCTAATAGTATATTATATAATAGTAATAAGTGGGTATCTATATAAACACATATTGCAGCCACAATTTACCAATTGTCATATTAATATTGGTATATAAGTACGAATTATTAATAGTAGGTACCTAAGTATAGGATTATTTGCGCTTGGTGCAGCGTAATTAGAGCGTGAAAAAAAGGATTATACCTACCTAGTTAAAGTACGAATATATTTAGGCTTTCACACAACTTATGAATCTTCTTATCATTGTTTTTTCTGGAAAAATACATTGAAAATCGCTGAGAACAGGGATTTTATAAAATGTCTTTTCAATATACAATTTTACCACTTATCTATTATTTTTGATATCGTCATGCTAATGGTGTTTATTTGAAAATAAATTACTATTTACATTTAAATAAAATTGACTCACATAATTTTGACATTAAACATTAAAGTTGATAAAAGACGATGTCATTTATAAATTACACGATTTAATTTATTTAATTTAATGCTATTGCTAATGATTTTGTTTATGCAAACATCTATTATGGACAATCTTAATCGACTTAGACTATTCATTTAAGTAAATAATATAACACATTTTACAAAACTATTATTTAAGGTTTATAATTCATAAAGCATACATACATAAAAGGAAAACACAATTTCAAAGATATGAAGCTATTTATGCTATGTCTCATTTATGCTTGTATAAAATAAATCTTTCTATCAATTAAAACTTTTTTTTTCGATCTGGTGTAGAGGGCATAACAGGAATGAATTCCACATGTTAATGGGTTTTGCGAAATCTATCAAAAAGTACGTTTATTTTTAATCCTGATCAATAAAGGCCAAACAGCCAAACTTGTTAAAATACGACAAAACAATAAAAAAAAAGTAATAAAATAGAAGAATGACCGTAAAAGATATATATGAATATTAAATCTTCCAATAAAACTTGCGCCGATATGCTTATAGGGACTTTTTATGTGCAAGTTAATTATAGTTTTAATATAAAACGATACAAAATTAATATCGAGAAGCGGACGGATTAAAAAATGGATTCGATATAAATTTGGATAATTTATGAGCCGTTTAATAGACAGCTAATCTTGCTTAAAGCTAAGTTTCACATCGGGGTAGAAACAAGTATCAGAATAAAAAAAAATGAAATGTCTTTATTATCTTAGCGTTATCCGCGTCCGAACCAAGAAACGTTATTTTCTTCAAGCTACAAATGAATACTTCCAAACATGCATTACCAACAACAATTCATCCATCTTGTTTTCAATATTGCATAAGCAACAACGCCAAAGCAAATTGCTGTTTTTATCTGCTTTGAACGAAAGTTTGTTTTCATTCCTTCTCATTCACTCACAAAATTTTGACAGTTTGGGGTTGTTTAGGCAAATACCGTTAAAAGATTCAGACATGCTTTGTTGTACCTGTACCTTGTGGATTTTGACTACCTATACAACGTGGTTTTAGAATTACTTTCTGTCAAATACAAAAAGTGTTACGCATTGTAAAAAAAATAATTTGACTTAATGCGCCTTTCAAGATATTTTGTCCCTTGTTTGACATTTATTTTTCCACATTAGTGAAAGGACAAATGCCAAAGTGTCGTTTTCTGCTACTTATCTTTTTATGACTAAATTAGAGTGCATTGATGGAGACAGGTCCACACATATTTATGTTATTAATTCTTTAGCTTTAGGTAAATCTACAACTGGTATATGAATAGCTGCAAGAGAATATAAAATAATAATACTAAAGCAAAAAATATGCAAATTGTATAAAAAATATTGTGAACTTTTTGATCTATAGAATACTTTCAATGTTCTTTGTGAATAAAGATATGAATAAGTATAATAAAACACGCAAATTAAAAAAAAAGAAACTGTATTATTAATATCAAAATTAATCAATTTAAGTGACACACTGTTGTGCCCGGTATTTATTCATCAATGTTTTTTGTGTAGGTAAAATACAATAACGATTTTACATACTTACCTACAGTCTCACACTTAATACGCATGAATACACAGACATACTTACATAAGTACATTCTCAATACAAGTCTCTTCTTCTGATTTAAGTAGCTATAAAAAATTGAATTTTTATGATACGTTTAATACTTAAGTTGAAAAAAATAATATAACATTATCTACTGAGTAGTAGTTAATGTGTAATATTATGATATGAATATAATAAGCATGGATATGAAATAATAAAATTATAATACTTTCTCTAAATTTCACTTCTATAAAATCTAATTTCGTAGAATAAAGGATTCTTACCTGCTATTTATTATTGTGTTATTATCAAAAGGCCAGCCGACCGATACTACAACTAAACCAAGTTGTAAACTCTGACAAATCGGATCCTTATTTGATGTGGTTGAATTTTTTGCCGTGTAAAAAATATGTTAGTCATTACCATGTCAGCAAGCCATGCGATTTGGGACGCGATTGGGTAAACCCAGTCGCGTCCCAAATCGCATGGCTTCGGAACCCGGGGTCCACTTAAAGCTTTCCTTCCAGATTAGTTTGATGATAATTATAATATACAAACAAACATACATATAGATTATTCAACCCATGTCATTAAAGGAAAGATATCCCATTTATTGAAGAAGTGTGAAAGAAAAAACCCCTCATAACGCTAACCCGTCGTCGGATGTCGTGGTGTGGTCAATTTGACCAGATTATTTTTATGGCATGTCAGTTTTATTGCCTACCGTGAAGCGGGTCGTTTTTGTAGTTCTCTGATCGGATTATCGGGTGTCCCTTTTAGCCTTATTGATTTATCTATCTTAACCCTTTGTGTAAACGGTCTAGTGTTTACGTCATCCTTAGAAAGAAGAAAGTAATTATTAACATGATATTTAACTCTATAGTAGACAATTAGAATGAAGATAACTAATAATTTTTAAATGTTTATCTCTCTAAGCGTTTAAAATAATTGAACGAAGTTCGAAGTAAAAACTCCTTGCAATGATCTTCAAAATAATGAATTAGCAATGTCAGACGCGCCATCCGTAAATAAAATGATTTAATTTGTAATAATCTGTGCAAAAAATGATAACCCAGACTACCTGTCAATTATCAAAAGGCACCACATGCGTACAAACAATCGGAGTGTCATTTTTATATGCACCAAGCGATTGGAGTGGGGAATTAGCATGTCGCGGGCAGTGTTGGGTGTGTGCAAACATCTTTGTGCGCACGCGAGGGTTGCCAACTGAGAGCTATTTATCATACCGCCCGCATAGCCCTTTATCAAACATTCGATTTGAAATTAATACTGATATTTTGATGAACGATTTGTACCTACTGAGCGTTAGTTAGTCTTAAACATTATTATTTCATGTTATTTGTTGTAGTTGTAATATTCAAGTCGTATATATGGTCGATTGACCATGACACCTACACGAAATGAATAAATTCAATTAATATTCAAGTAAACATTTTTTTTTAATGATTAGTTTACTTAATTTTTTAACAATAGATTTTGATTGACAATACCACATTTTTATTTAGATGATTTGCTTAAACATGAGTCCTACTGTTGGGCTTGTGTTAACCCTGCCCGCACACAACGCCCTGAGGCCGATGACCGCATACACCTGCGAGCATGCATTCGTGCATTCGCAACACAAACATGCATGTGTGCGTTCGGTTTGCACTTGTATGCGTTCATTAAGTGCAGTGGAAACCTCTTTTGTTGCATCTCCGCACATAAAGCCTATTTAGCATAATATCTATGAAGGAAATTTTATTCAAATTATATTCATGTTGGTTTAGCTTAATTCAATGAAACCCATGCATTCGCAAGTGATGTGATGTTAAACAGAAAGAACAAGCAAATATTAAAACACACTTATTACCTACATGTTTCATGACTTGCATTGCATATATTAGAGGAAGTTATTATATAGGATTTATTATCACATGTATTTATATATTGTATATTGCATTCTTTAAACATATAGGTCTTATGTATTGCTATTGATTATTATTAAAGCGGTTTCGGATACACTTAATGACATCATAGTAACATTTGTAGATTTTAACTTCTTTAAGCCCTGAAACATTAATATAGACAAAAATGCAATAATTAATATAAAACAAGAAACAATTGACACAAAAGGCACTAAATGTGTTAATTTTTTTGTTAGTGTGCTTTCTATACTCGCAACATTCACACAAGCAAGCTGCATAAATTCACATATGTTTGTGTGTGTGTGTGGACTCGCTAATAATGCTGGCACGCATTGACCGGAGCTGGACGCGCCATTTTCATGTTAAACCTAGTTGACACAAGAAAACATGGCGAAAAATTTTTGATCCCGTTTCATAATGGCGCAAAAAGATCTGAAATGTTTAATATTGAAACATGTTTTAGATAGTTTGATAACATTTAAGAATTATTTTTGTGTTGGCTTTCTTTATTATTTACTAGCGACCCGCCCCGGCTTCGCTTGGGCATAAAAACCTTCCTCTTTAATCACTATCTATATAAAAAAAACCGCATCAAAATCCTTTGCGTAGTGTTAAAGATTTAAGCATACATAGGGATATAGGGACAGAAAAAGCGACTTTGTTTTATACTATGTAGTCATAGATATAGTGATTTGCAATTCGTAAGTTACGAACTTCACCAGCGGCGATACTGAAAAGATACGTTTTAACCAAATATTTAGTTTCAAATCTAGATAAGTCATTTACTTAAAATAAATACAACAATCTATGCGTGCATAAAAATTTACTCAACACCATTTTATATTAGTTGGAATAGCTATATGTGCAGACTAAAACAGTATTAAGGAATTCTTTTTCTGGTAGATTTTTAACCCATAAGACGAATTTTCACCGCTATTCAGCTACTGAATGGAAGTTTCAGGATTGAAATCGACAATTTATCGGTCAAACTGATTCTAAAGACTATCTTATCGTCGCGAATAGACCTTATCTTTACAAATTGGATTATCGTGAGGATTTTTCAAGAGATCTAATACGGGGTTTTAAAAAAGGTCCCGAATTAGTCAATACGATAAAAAAATATTCCTATACGCTATTCCATGCAAAGGTTGCAAGCTTTTTGCTGTTTCATGTAGTATAAAAACGTGGAAGTAGTATAAATATTTATTTATTTTAACTTTATTAAACTTAAAAAATACAATAATTACAAAAATTGGTATTTAATAGTATTATCTAGTAATCGTATAAAAAAAAATACTTTCACTTAATTAGAGTTTTGTCGAAAGAAGTGTTTATTTGTTTTATTTATTCATTTTTATCAAGCGATTATATTTTATTAACTCGGTATTAACTTTAGCAAAACTTTTGTCTAGATGGCAAAGATATTTTTGTGGGACGTTGATATTATTAATTAGCATTAAATTCTATTTAAATCTGAACGTGTGTCAATCACCACCCGCACAATAAGCCAGTGGTCAATAATCTTAATCCGGCCTGATAATTGCGGCGTGTAATGCTGGCTTTGTGGGCGGATTACCCCGCCCCGGCGCTCAGCCGCCCGCCCTACGATTATTTTCTAAGATTGCGGTATAGTTGCCGCTTTGTTCTTCAATCCACTACAGATTTATTATATTTATCCCCAATCTCTATATAAGGTTCAAATCAACTGCAAATATTTAAGGACAGATTCAGACCACTAAACTGAACAACTTTTCCAAATAAACTTATGTCGAAATACGAAAAAAAATGTTGACCTCCTATACAAATTGAGAATCACCTGATCTAGTTTAGTATGGAGAGTGAAAAAAAATAATTTCATATTTTGATATGTTTTTGGAAAAGTTGTTCAGTATAGCTGTCTGAATCTACCCTTAAATATTTGCAGTTGATTTAAGTTCACCTTATATATCATAAGATAATGTTTATTTCTACATTCTTTATACAATCTAGAAACCTGTATATTATATGATCTATTGATTTAATTTTTGTCGGGTAATTTATGAGTTAGAGTTTCATTTTCCAAATTATTAACGACAGTGAAGGTTATTGGGAAAGCGATGACTTCATTGAGCGCTTTCCACCAAGTGTGTTTATAGTAAATCCAATAAAATTTCTTGGAAATTAACATTTTTAAGTTCATCAGTGTAGTTAAGTAATTGCTCATTTTGCATACTAACTTCTCATGTGTGTGTTCTACATTTCAGTCAAAATCATCCGAGTTGTTGAACAGGTAAATTATGTACTCATCTATCAAAGGATTGGGCGATCCATTTACTGTGTGAATAGGCATCAAAGGGTCCTCGGCTAGTGGCTACTGTCCGAACATTGCCAAATAACCACCCTTAGAATTATTCCGGGCAAATTATCGTGTAATCGACAAAAACAATAGGCTGTGGTCATCAACGCATGCCTACACAGATATAAAGTATGATACTAGATTTGTTATTTTTTTCCCATACAGAGAAAGTATATCTTTTTTTATTAATACCTACACCATTTTAGCCTCTTAATTTCCTTAATTTTTTGAGACTATTTGACATTTTTTTCAAGAAACAATAATTTGATAATGCCTATGAATTAGAAACTTCGATCATAAGATAATTAAACGCATGTAATATGGAATATATTTGTAATCGAATTATTTCAATATTCGGTGAGATCAACTTACTTCTATTCAAGTTAATTTTAAATGACAATAATTTCTTAATCCAACTTAATTTTTAAACCAAATAGAAACAAACATATGTTTGACTCTCAATACCAGTATCTTTATAAGATAAAATTACAGAATTAGGCGTGTGTAATACCTTCATACATCTAAATCTTACGTATGAGACAGATATACCTAGCCACATCTAGTTTCTGTAAGCGTAGTGTAACTATCTCACATACACAGTATACACGATTACACGCCCTCGCTTTGATCTCCAATTAGACGAGCGTTTCGGGGGTCGCGGCAGGGGATGAGTCTTTGTGAACACCCCTCTGTTTGTGATGAATTAATTATTTTTTGCTACCAGGTTATGCCGACAATTCGTTTAGCCACTGTGTGTTAATCCACAAATTCTATAGTTTATGGAACAAACATATTTACGCTATTAGTTGCAGCGTCATGCCGAACCATTTAATTGTAATGATTTCTTATGTTTTCGCGATTGTTACACATTAAATTAAACTATTTTATACGGTTTTCTATCGCGTTTATTGCTTACTTATTTATACCTAACGTTTCAAGCACTTTACAGAGCTCATGGTCGCAGGCAGACTGTTTGAAACGTTAGGTATAAATAAGTAAGCAATAAACGCGATAGAAAACCGTATAAAATAGTTTAATTTAACATTTAATTGTAGACATTTTTTTGATATTACAATTATTTAATTGTAGCAGATAGAAAGTACTGAGTAACTCATGAGAAACAATTTCACGCACAAAATAAAAATCAAATAAGCTTCCTTTAAAACTATAAGTTTAGCTTCAAGTAAATTTTAAACTATTACGTCACCATTATTCTTTGTTTTATGAATCCTGATATTCTTCATACCAAAAACGCCCTTAGGGTTGTCCGTAAGTCGTCCACTATCTAGACACGCGGCAGCGTGTCAAGCCAAGTTCAAGCAAAGGAACTGGCTAGCCAGCGCCGAGTGTAATATTACACGAACCACTTGGTGCCACTTTTGACCCTTCTATAACTCGAAACCTCTTTAATGTAAACACATAAAACTACGTGTGTTTAATAAGATCCATCAGGACATGTAGAAGCCCAAATTTCATGAAGCTAGCTCAAACGGTTATAAAGATATGAAGGTCCAAAAGTTGTAAATTTTAGCACTGACTGACTGACTTATAGTACCTAAACCTAACCTACTTCCAGATGACCTAGAAGGATGAAATTTGGAATCCAGCTCGGAAATTGTGTGTAAGCGTAAGAAAAAATCAAAAAATAAAAAAAAGTAAAAAAATAAGTGGTGTCCCCATACAAAAAACTTGTAATACCTACGCGCTAAACAACCGGCCAACAACGGTGTGTCGTCAGCGGCGCGCGGCAGCACACCAGCCAATCAGCGTCACGCTCTGACTTATGGTACAAAATTATAAGCGGTAGCGATTTACTTAAAATTTAGCGGGTAGGTTGGTTTATACCTGCATAGTAGTTATCTTATAGTCCACGGCTCACTAAATTAACAAAGATCAGTGCCCAAGGTTCGTTTCTCTGATTTCTTTTGAAAATAAGAAATAATATTTTAAGGTATTTTGTTAGTTCGAACTCTTTGTACCCTAAAAGAAACTCCAATGTGTATGTATACCAAGGTCAAGGCAATAGCGAAGTCTTATTGGTACCGATATATGTATGTATAGACTAATCTAAGAATGCTGCTTAAACTCGCTCGCGCCTTGCACTTGTGCGCGGCTCACAGCGCTATACGACTTAAAATGCGAACGAACCAAAGTATGCTCTTAGCGGCGCTCATTCGCGCCAGCGTCCTCGTTATGCCCGGTTGTTTAGCGGAAACCCACCTATTAGATTGCGTTTAATGCTGCGTCGTTCGACTAAATTTATTTGAGTTATAGCTGGAATAGTCCAGATATAAATTATTCCTTTTTAGTATTGTACTTTAACGGCATTTGTGAGTTATTTAATATTACGTAAATCGTTTCTTTCAAAACCTCATTTGTTTGTAGCTCTTTTAGGTTAATTTGTCACGCAAAAAAAAAAAACATTAAATAGGAATACTTGCCTAGTTTTCTTTACAAAAAGTAATGATATCCCACCAAAAACATAAATGTAAAAAACGAGAGCCAAGTTCAATACAAAAATTATGCTTGGCGGTGAGCTTCGTCGCAAAAAGAATGGCGATCTAAATGAGTGCCAAGTTCTATGCAAAATCGAAATATGTTTTTATAGGAACAAAATAACATTATGAACAAGTATTAAACTCTATTTCTTTGCTTTATTAGATACCTATAACAATTGCTGTTATTTAAAAATGTGAGATCTTGAAGTAGGTCAGATTTGACTTGGCCAGTTTTCATTACATAAGTCATTTTATAAAGTTATTCAACATTTTAATTATGTTAAAAACTGGCCAAGTCAAATCTAACCTACTTCAAGATCTCACATTTTTAAATAACAGCAATTGTTATAGGTATCTAATAAAGCAAAGAAATAGAGTTTAATACTTGTTCATAATGTTATTTTGTTCCTATAAAAACATATTTCGATTTTGCATAGAACTTGGCACTCATTTAGATCGCCATTCTTTTTGCGACGAAGCTCACCGCCAAGCATAATTTTTGTATTGAACTTGGCTCTCGTTTTTTACATTTATGTTTTTGGTGGGATTAAGTACTTATTATAAAACCTACACCTATCGATTATAATTAGACAGTTGCATTCCAAATTATACACTGTCAAGCGCCTCAGAGCAATTTCCAGACTCGTTCTGATAGCAATACTCACTTTTATCATTACCAACTGGTTTCCCACGATACATTTTCACATTTCACACCAGAAACAAGCTTCTATTCTACAGCTCAATTTACTTTGATCGCTGTCAAGGAATGCGTATCAATTCCGATGTTTTCAAACGAAGTGTAATTTTTGTGTACACACAACCAATGGGAAACATTTAGCGGTAAGATCTGGCTGTTATCAAAAGAAGACTTGATTTTGACTTTCACATTCGTATTTAAAAAAAAATAATAGTATAATAATTTCCATTTATCTATCAACAAATAACCAAAAAAGGTTGATCGCGTCTTAGGTTTCTTTTATTACTTTTATGATTGTTGTGCAATAAAGTTACTAAATCAAGTTAAATCATATCATACCTGACAAATGAGTGTTTATATTTCATCATTCACTTAGATGGATTGACAATATTGATACGTGAATTACTAAATATAATACTTCATTTTAAAAATTCTTGTCTTTATTTAGAATTGGGTTTCATCGACCGATATCTCACTAAAATAAAATCAGTTGCCACTTAAGTACATTTTAAATTACTGATTCACTCAAGACTATAGCAGTCTTGAGCAATGTAGCCCAAAATAATGCAATTTAGAAAGGACTTGCTTTCACCTCTCAGCAAATTAAGATAGCTGATTGTCTTCCACCATTAGCTGAAATCTTGTCTACACTTAGATTTCGTCACTGGTCACCGTATCAATGCGGCTTTGTTTGGCGGCCAACGCCCCAGCCACTTTGCTGTGTTTGGCTCGGGTCGAGTGGCCTAAGTTACAAGATGATAGTTTATTAACACTTTTTCTATCGATATTAATTATTATACATATACTTAAAGTAAATCAAAATATAATAAACCCATAGATTAATAAAAGGCCTCCGCGCGCAATTTCCTAATTCTACAAGATAACCGAATATGGTTATATTTTAAAAGATAATTTAGACAAAAGCTACCTAAATTATCAAATCTTGTTAGTCCACACGCAGTACACGCACGAATGTACTTAGCAGGGAAGCACTAAAAAGAGTTAATTGATATATTTAGCTTATAGAATGCTAGGTAGAACTAACAATATACTTTCAGCTTATTGCATATTTTTTAGGATTAAACGAGTGTTAGCGTTCTTAAAATATAATCGTTGTTAAAGAAACAGGCAAGCCTCTAAAAACAATAAAATTAATGTTTTACTCTCAACTAAAGCAATGTAAAAACAGAATTAGTAGTAATAGCTCATTTTTGACTTAAGAAATCGCTTCCGACTATGGCTTGGGCAGACCACGGGGATCGTTTGTTTACCTCATTACAGCTCGGGTTAAAACTGTGTTACGTATAAGAATCGAACCCACACCTGCCGCCTCCGCTTTCGAACTCAACACTTAATTATTCATTGTAACTTCATTTTCTTTCAAAAATTTCAATTTTTACAAGCTTTTATTTATTCTCAAAAAATAACATTCGTATCTGACATACTTCTCATCCTGAAAATTTATATTATCTGCCGAGTTTACTGTAAATCGCTAGTCTACAAGTTTTATGTTCTATTGTATTTTACATTTTTTAAGTTTTTAACGTCATTAACAAATAAAAAATTACAAACTAAAACTAAGATAATACTAAAATTTTAATTAATGTATATTACACTAAAATGTATTACTTTATAATATCTCTAAATTGTATCTATAAAGCATATGTACTGAAATATACATAGTAGGTATGTAGACAATATCTTAATTAGTAGCAATATATTTCACCCACATTTGACCCAAAGGTTGACTTAGACAATGCGATCATTAAGTCCGCCTATCGAGCGATACATTATATTTTGTGCAATCAAGGTTAAATAAAAAAAAATGTTTTCCAAATGATGTTGATGGCAAGTTAAATTGACATATTATTGAGATCTTAAGGACACAGAAACACAGTTATTTTTATACGTTAATTAAAATTATCAATCCTTTATTTGAAGTTTCATTATATTGAATGGATGACAACGAAACAAATACTTACTTGAAACTCAAGCAAAAGCATTAAAATGATGTCATATTGATTTAAAAATACTATGACGTAAGGCATTCTCTACCAGTCTTACTACAAATAGACAAGATACAAAAGTTTTGAAACCTTTTCAATTTATCACTAACGGAAAACTGCTGCTGAAAACGGTTATAATAACTAGTTATTACCGATATGGCGTATTGAAAAGAGGTCGACTTATCGATTTGTTTCGTGCTAATAGATATGTGGTTTACGACCCTTTGAAGGAACACATTGTAGACATGGAACGACAGGAAACCTTGGTTACTTTGTTAGTATTGCTATTAAGATGATAGTTGCATTTGTTGGAGGATAGAATGAAGTTTAACGACTTCAGATAGGAAACATATAAAATATGACGTTAAAAATAATTTGCGTATGAGTTCTTACCTATTATATTTCTCTCCGAAAAAGATTGATTCTTGTGTGAGTATCTAAATTTTAGAGGTGTGGCAGCGAAATGTGCTTATAATATAGCCCATTACATAATAGAGAACATTTTTGCAGATGATGAATCTGCCCAAGATACTTGTATGTATGTAAAAAGTTTATTGTACAGAAAGAACATTGATGATACAACATAGAACACAACAAAAGGCGGATATATCCCTAACAGAGATCTCTTCCAGTCAATAATAAAGGAATTGTAATTTTTAGACACTGAAACTAAATTAAGTCATTGAGCTGTATTATTAAGAAAACATTTAAGTAAGTATTGGGGTATAAATTAACTACATTATTAGAGATAAAAGTAGTGCCTTATACTTCCTCCTGTGAGACTTCTTCAATTAATGCTTACGATTCTCGTTGGGTTTCATAAGTAATTGAATACAAACAGTTGAACGCAGATCTCATCATATAATATTAGCAGAATAGCCCATTGATGGACACAAGCCTATTAAATTCTAAATAGAATCCATGTTTATAACTCTGCATAATTTTCGCGAACCTGAAGTGTCGACAGTCGTACATTAAATAACAGCTTGAACTCCAAAGACGAGCAAATCCGAATGTGCAACTAACATATTATCCTGACGCCGCAAGACAATTTGAAATTGCTTGCAATAATTCATTCCAGTAAAATAAGGGTGTATTTATAAACGAGAAGACTGGGCGAAATAGTAACAACATAGAGTCTGTATGCTTGATACCTGTAGTAGAGCGCGCAAACAAATAAAGCCCATGAAATACAGGTAACCACAAAATGAAAATGAATATTTTCAATTAATCTAATCTTTAATTTACACGACAATTCTGCTGTGTTATTCTTTTTCATTATTACAATTTAATATTCTAAACACTTGCTTACCCAATTATTGTGCTATGTCATTATGGCCAAACAAATATTAAACTCCTATTTCTGTAGATAGGGTTAAAAAAATTATTGATTAATTCAACGATGATTTAAAGTCGCCAGACTTTAAAAATTACTTTTTTATAAACAATGAAATACTTATCGTCAGTAGGTGTCCTAGCTAGCCTCCCTAGTGAGAAGACTCGCAGGCACGTTCCGTTTTATAGTTACTCTAATAGCAACAATATTTATGGAAACTCCATGGATTTACACTTATTGCGTTTGTTAAATTACACGTACAATGTTATTTCTTGCGAGATCGCGACCTCAGTTATAACGATCGTTCATTAATATTGATTATTGATGTTATAATTGTTGTATAAAATAACCTTTGATTATATAAAACAGCTAATGGAAAAAGTAAATTTATCTTTAAACTGCTTATTCGCTTTTTGCCCGTAGTATAGTTGTCATAGTCGGGTTAATCGATGCCCGGTTAACCTATTGATGAACCATCCTTGTTGTCCTTAAATTCCCTCATCATTTTTTGCTGTTGGTGAAAAAGATTTTTTTAGAAGTATAGATCCCAGTATCTTATTTTATCTTTAATTAAAACGGGGTATGTTAGACTACGCATGCAAAAATTTGTATGAAAATTGGCCACTGCGCATTCAAGTTCATTTCCGTTTTAGGTATACTTGTTTACCGCGAGTTATACCCCTTGCAGTCAGTTCTTTTCTAATAATTAAATGTATACAAAATGTGATAAATAAGTAAGAAAATCTTCGAAACCGTATCCATTTGCAATTAAATGTGGTGCAATTCTTAAATCGAGTGTCAACAAAATTGCGTTACGTTACAATATTGTCGATAATAAAACAAATCTGAATGCCCCAACACAATGGCCTATCAAAGTGTCTGTGTGTTATTATAATATAAAGAATAATAATGTTTTAAAGCCTTGTCCTATATGATGGTAATTCAATGTTCACATTGATTTATTATTCGTGATACATCATGTTACATTCCCAGTATTAACCTTGTGGTTTGTGGTTTGATTGCCTTTTTTTTTTGTTTTATTTTTTTGGTGGTAGAATCATAGCAATGCTAAAATGCGTTTTTAAGTCAAGTCCTGATTTTTCTAGATTAAATTATATATATATAGATAGATCATATTCAGTAATAGTGATAACGAGGCAAACTACCAGTCGGTGAAGGTGGCCAAGTACTGGTCAAAGTCAATATAGGGTTCATATACCTAATAAACATGTTAAACAAAAAAACATTTTTTTTTCATATGCAATTCGCTTTTAATATGGCATTTAAGCAGCTTCAGTTAAACTTTTCTTTTATGAAAGTTTGTAGAGATGATACTTTACTTTACACTCTTTTGAAAAACAATATTACAAGATTATAATAACTGCATAAAACCTATTTTACACAAAGTAAACAAACAGTACAAATACGCTACACTAGTAAGGTCACATCGATAAAACCACTCGAATAACATCATAATATGCAATTCATTCGATGACATCGCAATGCAACGATTGGTGCTTATAAGTCGTAAAATAAGCAATGCAGTCGTAAAATCAAATGTAAACCTAACAAGTTACTTTGTGAGCGATCAAGGTTTCTGCATGTAGTGTAGCCAAATCTATCGATAAAATATTCTTTGTCTCCTATAATAAGAAACTCCACTTTGAACTCTTGTACCACCTCTTTCCATCGAAACCTGGAGCGGCGACATCCGTGACCATCCTTTCTTACTCAATAATTGAATCATTTTTTTTTACTATTATTTGCTCATAGGACTTGCATATCATATAAAAGATTGAAAGAAAGTTTTATTTGACAAAAGTCATGCAAATATTTGGTTTCCGTGAACTGTTTAAAGAAAAACATGTTAAAATATACGGAAATAATTATTCTGGATAAGATTGAATAAATAAAAAATATGATGTTCTCACATTAAAAATATAATTCATTAGTCGCAATGTGACCACGATATTAACATCATAAGGGCATCGCATCAACGGTCACTCGGTGTGAATGTTTCCTGGGCGAATTATTATGAAATGACAAAAATTATCATAACAGGCTGTCGCCCACCGGACTATTTGAATCACAAAACGACAATAAGCCAGTAATCCCCATTGTGAAGTGCCAATTACTGACTCTCCCCTTCCGCGTGAATGAATAAATATTGTGAAAATATGACAATAATAGTGATGCGATCCGTTTGTACGTAATCTGTACTAAATAAAATAATAACAATATCCCATGAAAATTACTTCTGGTACACGAATCTTCTGTGTTGCTTGCAAACATAATATAGTGACACATACGAGTACCTATCATTGCATATTTTTTAAATATAAATGTGACTTTATTGAAAAAACTACACTTAAAGAGATTAGCATTATTATTTTTACCTTAGTTTAATTCTTTATTTTGTGCTTAGAAAACAATTACAAGGAAATATCATTTTCATGTCAATGAAAGATCATATGTGTTAGCCCCTTAGCTCGGGCCTAATGTACACATTATCGATAGTACAGAAATTCACTTCGTCCGGACTTCAGCATCACCGTCAGTGAGATAATTTGCACGCACATCCTCCACTGCGACATGAAGCTACTATATTTTGGTTTACCGCTTCTACCGATAAGTCCCCGACTCCAATTATTTATATTCAACTGGAGATTAGACTCTGATCTCCGACCGTCTCTGTATTTTCAATAGTTTGTGGCTAATAGCGGCGAGCGGGCGATCCAGCCCAGCATCAATCTTCGCGATCGTCACTGTCGACTTCGCCTCGGCCCCCGCGATTAATCACTAGCGTTTTCGATTAGCGCCGGCAACCCACGAAAAAACAAACGTTCCAATTATGAACGATCAACCCGTTTTGTTTTACCATTGTCTTTAATTATAATAATATATTTCCGTGTCTATGACAAGGGCGTTGAATGAAACAGTAGCTTGTTTATGGTTGATTGTTAAGTTGAATTAAACGTACTATTTATACTCGTTACAAACAAGTTGAAACTAAGTATGTGAACATTTTTTGTAGATTTATTGGCGAATTGCGAGTATGATGACGAATTATGTTGGTTATTGCCAAATAAGGTACCGGTGCAGATGAGAGGATTTCCTGTTAAGATGAATAGGTCATAGATAAATAAAATTTGACGACAAAATATTTGAAGAGTCATTATATTGCACTAGGATAGTGCGACTTTTCCGATTGAAAAGTTAAAGCATGATTCCCCAACAAACGTCATCACATATTACCTACTCGTAGGTATTCATCAAAAGTGAGAGTATAAAGGTGACTTTTAGTTTTATAATTCCTACCAACCTAAAAGAAAATGAGAAAATGTGTTTTCTCTTCTACAATTCAATGTATTGAAATGTCGTCAGTTAACTCTTTATGGCAACGTACTTACCGTATTTAGATACCTAGTCCAGTCATTCTACACGATAAAAGTAAAAGTTTACTTTCTTTCCTATGCATTTTTGACATGTACCTATATCAATTCTTTATAATATGACAGAATAAAGTCAAAATTGAAATAAACCTCGTGTCATTTTTTTATATTTGTTCAAATATGCAATACCTCGTGATCAAACAAGAAAGAAATCTAAGCGGTACACGCACGATCATTTAATCGACAAACGTGTGTTCACAATCTGACCTGACATCATAATGTCAACAGCAAAATCCGTTAAATAAAGTATGTATTAGACAAATTTGAACAGCGCTGGAAAGTGTCCCAAGAGGCGCCGAAAACACGAACAAATATCCATTGATATGCTATGACACGAATTGATAATTAAGACTTAATTTTTCGTTAAAATGTTAATGATATAACTATTCGTGGGCTAGGTTTTGCTATCAGAAAAAAATGGGATGTAAAGTTTTCTGTTCATATGTTCATTCAAGTCTACTACATTAGTGTTATTAAATTAGTTTATTATGGACCGCACAAATTTATCAAGGTATCTACACTTTCTTTAATTTAAAAATATTTGCTCATAACACTTTTAATACTCTTAAAACGTACTATGTATCAGATTTACTTATATGCAACACACGTGGTTTTTGTAGCTGTCAGGTACTGTAAATTTGCTAGTCCTAACATTAGTTCAAATTTAGAATGCATACGGCAATTGTTCGGTGGGAAATGGATCAAACGTTAGAAATGCTTGTTCCAATATATGTACTTGCAGTGTCGTCTCCATAATTAGAATTCAGTTCAAACATATTTGCATTGAGCGAACAATTACATCGGCGCACTTAGTGCTACGAGGAACCGGGCGGTGGACGGACAATGAAACGCCATTTGACACTTCCGGTTCCGTCTAATATATTTACTGAGCTGTAAATGGTCGTATTCGGGTCACATCGTGCGAAATACTTGGTTAACCCTTCGGTCACAGTTGAAGACTGTTACGCTCCATAAATATACTTGATCGTGAATTAAAGAGTACTTAATGTAGTTGTACAGTCGGCTGCTGAGCTCGATATACAATTATTGAGTTATCGAACAACGAGATTTGACGCGATAATATGTCCTAAGACTTTTGGATGGATAAGTAGTATATCTTATTTCTTAGCGAATTTTTAGGCTAAGTCAAATGGAGAGTTGTCGTCGTCGACCTAAGCATCGTCTTTTCGTCTTTGAAACGACAATTAATTTTTAACAAACTTCAAAAAAAAGGAGGAGGTTCTCAATTCGTCTAAATGTTTTATTTTTATTGTATGCTCAGTACGCTGCCACTTGGTTTGCTGCAGTCCCTTCCTATTAATAGCCTACCTGATATTGTAAAACTTTGAGTGAGACAAAAACAAAAATTATCATGGTCATAATATGATATCCCCGCTATGACCCGCCCTAGCTTCGCATGGACATAAAAACCGCATCAAAATCCGTTGCGTAGTTTTAAAGATTTAAGGTTGCAAAGGGACATAGGGACAGAGAAAGCGACTTTGTTTAAATTTTGTAGTGAAGAGTAGATTTAACTAAAGATATTATACAACATTAGCATATTAATATTAGAAGTAGGAAGCGTCGTAACGGTGACATCCACGTGGGCCCGCATGCCGCAAACAGCAATTGCATTAAGAAGTAGAAAACATGGCCACTCATGAATAATTATCGATAGCGGAATAAAAAACGTACAAAGTAATCGTAAAACAAAACGGTCGACCGTTTTATTTAATGGATAAATCAATCGATTCGTCATCGTCTATAAGTATACAACTCTAGGCCGCTAATTTGAACTTTCGTGCAATAAGCTTTGTTCTGGCCTACACTTACTTATTCTGTGTTTACGATACTAATAGTTAATATCTAAGTGCTAAGGAAACAAGTCCTTTTACTCTATATCGATATAATTTTCGTCATTTTATTAACATCATTATTTCGTGGGTTCCAAACTAAACATGTAAAAATTTAAATAAATTTGAAAAAAAAATTCTGATCCTTGTTTTCTCTGCCAACTATGTTAGGAAAAACAGCGAACTAGTTTTGCGTAATTGCGAACATAATTGCAGCGATATCCTGAGCAGACTGCGCACTGCACTAGATAAGTAGCAATAATATGCATGTATCTATCACTGAATAAGCGATAAGGCCACACGCTTGATTGGGTAGGGAAATAGGCGGGTGGAAATGTGCGTTTACGTATATAACCTATTGAATAGTACCATTATGTTCACTGAATGATAAACTAATGTAATTGCCATGTGAAACATACTTGCTTTTAACGTTTTTATTTTATAAGTAACACTGCGGAACATAAAAACGTAAATTTTAACACTGTTTAAATTTACGTTTTTGAAGGGCTTAAGATTTGTTTAAGACATCTGCAATAAAAATTCCACCGTTATAAAACAACGTATTACATGCGAAGCAAAAGGCAAAAGATAGTTAAAACATTAATAATTTTATCTCCAAAACGTGATAGTTTTATGTGAATATCTATAAAATACTCTTATTCTATTAGTTCTAGATACTATTTGTACTGGCATAAAGCGATCTCTCTAGCTAGATCAATAAAAATAAGTCCACTGACACTAAAGTAATAACGCATACTCATTAAATTTATTTTCTTTGTTACAGTTATATGAAATAAGCGATGACCCACAAAGAAAAGAGTTCCTCGATGACCTTTTCTCATTCATGCAAAAACGAGGTAAGTCCATTTTCCCACATTTCGATCCACCATTATTAAACATGCTTTGATTAATCCCCTGTAACAATTGATGTTTCTTGTAATTTATCATGAGTCTAAATGCTCCATTCACGATCATCGAAATGATACAATACGGCCAATTCGAATAGACATTTGTGTAGTAACAAATAGTTTCCAATCGGAGCTCTCTGTTCTTTGGAGCAGAGATACAAATCAGATATAAGTTAAATCAGTCATTGGTTGTATAAACGATTTTATATTGTGGAGATCGGTGGTCAAGTGATAAAGATCTGAATGATTGACGACCCTGGGCTGTCGTAGTAGAGCTGTGAGCTATTAATGAAAGTAAGAGAAGCTCAAAGATTAGTAATATCACATGTTTATTATGCATATGGTACAAGGTAAGTAAAATCATGTTTTAGTTAAATAATATTACTGTTTGCTTTCTTAGTATTGTATTTTTCCTGTTGCATCCTCGTAGCTCGAAATCTTTCCATCTATATTTTTTATTTTTTCACTTATCATGAGAAGACAGCCTCACAGCGGTAACAGTTCCATAGCCTAAGGATAAATGGTTTTTTGATATGAATATTTAAAACCATTGATAACGTCCCGTCTATTATTCAGCAGGCAAACTGTCTAGTAGATGTTTTTTGGGGACTCCTAGATGTTAGTAGAGAAAAAAGTTAAACATTGACTACACTTAACACGAAGCACGCTTGCACATTAATCTCAGTTATTAATTAAAGCTATAGAACTGTTACATACAGAACGAGTGTGGGAATTCGCCATATGGGCTTTATCCATAAAGATTATCATTACATTTTAAATATCATAATAGAAATAATTAAGCAGGAGATCTTCAATCGCCTCGAGCGAGATCGTGGGCGAGTGATTGA
This sequence comes from Apomyelois bistriatella, assembly GCA_947044815.1. Lineage (NCBI taxonomy): Eukaryota > Metazoa > Arthropoda > Insecta > Lepidoptera > Pyralidae > Apomyelois > Apomyelois bistriatella. Next base: position 7,736,241 of record OX345705.1, read on the forward strand.
TAACTAAGCATGTGTCTCACTTCAAGTTGTGCACTTGCATATAGGCTATCTCTTTTCGGCATTAATTGAACTTTGTTGTAAATGGCGCCATCACTGTCGTAGGATCAATTTGATATCTCTCGCTTATTGTTAGAATCAATATTGCTTTTGTTGAAGATTGAGAAAACTAAAACCATACAAATAGTTTGGCGCAGTTAGCAGCAGGCTAAGATATTTATTGTCACTAATTAACAAAACGAATTGTTTTTTTCCTTAATGGTTAATATTGATGTTTTAGCAAATTTAGCGTCCATTTTTACGGTAGATCAGCTTTCGCCCAGCTTGAATGTTGGTCATTGCGACTATTCAGCCAAGAATCAAGGTATGCCCATGCCAAATTTTATTCAAATCTGTCACTCCGTTTCGACGTGAAAGACTGACAAACATACAAATTCGCACACATTCATATTTATAATATTAGTATGGATTTGCTTGACATATATAGTTTAAAGCAAAATATGTAAGTACAAAGTCGCGGTGTCAGTACTGCATTTAGATACAACATTTTTATTTAAATGTTTTACATAGTTTCAGTAACATGGTTATTAATTTAGCAGATGTCAAGTTCAGGTGTCATATCTTAATACTGCCATCCAACTCTAAATGCAATATTTTGCCTACTCGGGTATTATCATCAGTGTAACTACACTTTAACAACTAGTTACAATAAAATAACGTACCATGAAACTAGATGATCAATTAGTAAAACGGTTTGGTATCCATCATATCTTCACTCAATTAATGTCAGTAAAATTTTATGAAGATAGATGGTTTGTAAATATTTAGTAAAATCACAGTGTAGGAGCAAATAAAAAGCTGGAATTAAATTATTTATGGAACAAGACTTTTTTTTAAATATTAAGTCACAATTTTAAAAATATACGGGCAATTCTAAGGTTACATTTTAGAAACCATAAATTCAAAATAAGTTTTGTCCCGCGACTTAGCAACTGGTGGCCAGCAGCCAGCCCAGCAGACGTTGAGAGTATCACGCCTCGCGATCGCAACAGGGTGCTTATCTTGTTGGAATAAATTATTATTCAATTTATCACATCCCAACGTAACCAATAAACTTCTGCTTGTTATTACGCGCAATGCGATAACAGCGAGAACTAATCGGCATTCGTCGGATTTCCAAACAAGATTAGATTCAATTAAAAAATAATAAAACTTATTTATACTCTTTCGCATCTAAGTCTTTAGTTCAATTTGTTTGATTTGACAAAAATACTCGACTGTGGTATTTGAATGCCGCAGGGCGGCTTTAAATTAGTAGAATTAATTTATTCGACCCAGGCTAATCTCGCATATGTGTGCCTCCATCACTCCGACTGATCTCCTCGTATTAATAATGTTTTATCATTTATTATTGCCCATGAGTAATGAAAGTTAGCCCGCCACGCCCCGCGCCTTCTCCGCACTCTGTCTTCGTCTTGTGTTTGAAAAAAGAAATTAAAAATGTTGCTTTTTTTTCTTTTTTATTAACCTTCGACGTTTAATTTAATGCCAGCGACAACCGATTATGTAAATGTTGATCAAAATATTGCTAGCCTGAGCACATCTTGGTGGGTGTTCCTGGATCGATTAGGTTTTTGCTGATTACTTTGATAAGGAGTCTGTGCATTTTTTATTTATTTTTGAATTTAGATCATTAGTATTAATTAGAATATCAGACATATTTTTGCTGGACCTCACATTCGAATTCCTTCGAAGGTATGATATCATCATCATCACAGCGTTCCCCAGTTACAGTTGTATGTCAACTCCTATGGTTTAAAATGCTGCTGGTGGAATTCACCAATAAATTCCGCTACACTATAGAAATACATCATTCTATTTTTAAATTACGCATCTCTTGCCCGTCAAAATTTCCTATCATAGACTATAATGATGACGATATTGTATTTTATTTTTCATGTTCGAGATATTATCCGATGAATTTTAGTCAATGAGCATGTTATTGAGGGTGGTGTGAGCGGGGTCGCGGGGGGATGGTCGTGTAACCACGTGGCCAGCTCGTTAGCAACTGATTGATCGGCCATCGGCCTTCTGACTCACCTACAGGATGACGTTGAATTGTGGCGCCACGAGTGTGGGTCACGAATTTGTATTTCGAATATGCATGAGTGCAAACTCAAACTTTGCCTCAACTTTTTTATAATTAGATTTTCTGTATTTGCAGTTATTCAGTATATTTCGTTTCTTTAATGGAATAACATCTAAATTTTATTCCAAATCATTGAAATTTGCTAAGGTTTCGACTTTTGGCTCCGACGCTCTGTCAGCTCTTTGAAAATTTATTTATTTTGTCTCGTATATATATAACATCTTCACAGTAGACACCAAAGCGAAGTAAGACGCAATTACATCAATTTCCGATTTGATTACATTATCGTCCATAAATTTATTCACCTGCTACAGTTTCACAATAATAAATCCAATTTTAGTTAATTATCTTTATGAAGAAAGAAGGTATGATCTTAATTTTTTACTTATAGCAAAAAATATGTTAAGTCTGTTATTTCCTGCAATCACACTGCGAGCACCATGTATATCCACACCTATTGTTTCACTTGTTAATAGCGAGTGTGGTATAACTAATAACATCTCATTCGGATTCATTTCCCGTGATTAATTATCTGTTTAATCGATATAAGATGTTGTGCCAACAGCCTTCTCGAGTTTCTTCTCAATTGCCTCTCAAAATTGTGCTTTAATATTAGTTAGTTAAAGTTTAAATTTGTTTATGTACAATTTGATGATAGATTAGCTTAAAGAGTTGATCTATCAAATTTTTTTCGTCTCATTGAAGCCTTTGTTGGGGTTTTAATTGGTGTCTTAAACTGGCTTGTAGTTAATTCGATTTCGACTCGACTCCAGTCATTTGTTTTCTTCAGTCTTGGACTAATCTAAAGTTGATTGATTAGATAAGACTTCGATACAGGGCGTGGCCGAGCTGTGGATTTAATTGTGCGGCGAAATACTTTAACATATTATATTTTTAATTAGCATTTTTTGTATTTCTTTTTTATAATGAGCAATTATTTCATGTCAAATTAACATATATTTTTTTTACTATCAAAGTTAGTGCTTTTTAGTATTGTAATAATTTATATCAATGAATATTGACGTGAATGTTGTTCTTACTCGACTGCTATCACCAGTACCAGTAGTTTAGCTAAGTCAGTCTTCAAGCAGTTTGACAGCGAGAATGTTTCTAACATACACGAAAAGAAAACAAGACTCCTTTTAAATGAAGAACAACTGAAAATAAATTTTCATTGACTTTATGTTAATACTATATAGATAGGTACACTTTAATGTGCCTCTACAGAATGTCTATAATTTAAATTGACTGTAGCAATGAATTTCTATTATTACCCCAGCATAGCAAACAGTATTGTCGCTCTGTTTTAAATAACCCAGGATTGATGATGTGAGCATCAGAAATAAGGGTGAAGATTGATGATGAGCTGACAGGCGGACGAATTCCGCATAGCAATGTTATATGTAATTGTTTTAATTTCTATCCGGTTTAAAGAGGTGTTGATGATTACGCTCGTACGTCTATTTTGTGTTTGTAAAACTAATTTGAAGATGTCATATAATGAACTATTTACACTATCTACTGTATAATATAAATATAGATACTTCAAAAAGGTAAAAATAAGAGTTGTTGCTGACGTTGCGGCTGGGTGTATTAGTAGTACTATTTATTCTATTTGAGTTGAATATCCTTCATATTTTTGGTAACAAAAATTATAATTTTTTAGCATAGCATTTTCAACAACATCAACTTCTTTCCCACAAATATCACGAATTTCTTAAATTGCCCCATATATGGGGTCTTGAATTTTCTTCTGATTAATTCGTATTTTATCTTAACAATGACATAACATTTTATATATCTAGATTGCACATGCCTAAATGGAGGTGTGTCTCTTTATCACTATGAAGTGTCTATTTATTTAATATCTTAGCTAACTCGTGTGGGACGTATTTGGGTAGACCTTTAGATACATACTGGCAGATGTATCTAAAGGTCTTTTTTTTTCATAGCACGTATTTTTTTTCATAGTTATAATGAGCAGGAAAAAATACTGGCTGCTATTTAAAAAAATGATGCAATAAAAAATATTTTAGTTCAATGATTTGTCTGCTATTTAGTACAACACCAAGTGCAAATTAAGTGACATTTTCAATAATGTAAGAAGTAAATACTTTATTTCACAGGTTGTGAAATATAAGGAAAACTTGAGGTAGGTAATAATGGATTGGTTCGCTTTGATAGCCTTTGTATATCTCTTTACCTGATGATAGTAAATTCTTTTTCCGATGTATAAAGAAAAGCGTAAGTACTCAATACATCCTAAGTAGTCTACTGCCTGTAGTATCATTATTGTTTTTTTAATATTTAGTTACTGGCAGGTTTTACCAGAAAAAACAACAGTTGCAAATTTATGAGAAACTAGCTGTTGCCCGCGGCTCCGCCCGCGTGGTATTCGGTTATATCGCGCCCAAAAGTAGCCTATGTTTGACCTCAGGTCGTTAACTACATCCCTACCAAATTTCATAACAATTGGTCCAGCAGTTTAGCCGTGAAGAGGTGACAGACAGACAGACAGACAGACAGACAGACAGACAGACAGACAGACTTTCGCATTTATAATATTAGTATGGATTAAAGTAGCCCCGCCAAATGCAACCGATTTCCAATAAAACGTTTTGAATTTGGAACCCACACGCCCCTTGCAAACTGCGGAGTCTCGTAGTAGACATTGTGACGGTCATCTCGCGCCAATAACGGTTCTGCTAGTCACGCTTTCAATGGTGCTACAAGGTATAAGCCGATAGCGATTATTTTTATTCATTGGTAAGTAATTAATTTTTTTTCATAACCTTCAAATTCTTTTTTAAATGTAAGTATGATAAAAAAAAATTGTGGTATTTTATGTTAATTTGTTTTTTTTTTTAAATATATATTTTGATAAACCCAGTATTTAATGACACCTCTAAAGCTAAAGTCCATCAAGCCGTTCAGGCTGCAGAGCGTGCCGACCAATTATATATATATACATACTCTCGAAAAACACAATACTCCTTCTGGCGCAGTTGGGTAAAAAATGGGTTAAACGTTCTGTTTCATAGTCTTATTTTTTTTTAATAAAATGCTAAATTAAATAAAAAAGAAAATTCATATTGTTAGTGTGCGCTACATCATGTTCTGTAATCTCTGCCCACTGTCTGTAGATTGAAGCTTGAACCGTATCTATAAAAGATATTTACTAGTCACGTGATTAGCAACCTTCTTAAAAAATAAGCATTTTTCAGTTGCATGTAGGTACTTTTTCACGTCTACATATGTGCCCCGTAATCTCATTAAGAGAAGAAAGACAGATTGTCTCATTGAAATAACTGAAGTGATTCTTACCGTAAATCGGTCCATTAACATTAGAAGATCGATTTGAATCAGCCAACTTTCACTTCATTCAAATACAAACACGATATTATGAAGACTTGTACGAGTATAAAGAAGCTACTGGTCTGTTTACCTTCGATTCGGTAGACGTTCATTTAAAAACAGAACGTTATTTGAAGTTAAATTAAAATAGTTGACATTCCATTTTTAAACGCGTTCCATAAAGTTGCCGCTATAAATATTACACAAGCAATAAAAGAAACATCTTTCTCATTTCAACAGATTCCTTTAAGATTATGATCGATTATATTTTTGTCGTGTTTTCTCAGTGTCGTGAAAAATGCTAGAGACATTTCATCGTCGCGGTCTTGCGGCGTATCGGGATCAAACGCGCGTCGGCAGCTGCTTGATTCTTAAACAAATAAAAAATGGAATTAATCAACGTTTTCATAGTGATGTGAAAGATGATAAATATCTGACGAACTCGTCATAAAAACATTTTTAACACGATTCTTTAGTATATTTAGCTAGATAAAATGACCACAGATTTCTTTTTCAGAAATAAATCAGATTTATTATTTGAAGTGTATTACGACAAATATATTTTATCTAAATATGTATGAATTGATGTCATATTTTGTTAATTTACAAAGTTCCCGCTTGATGTACGTACTCTACCTACCTAAAGAACTATCAATGTTTTTTCTTTACATAACTCAGTTAAGTTGAACGTAAACTACTCGAGAAGCATACTTATAGGTACTGCTGCGTATCATTCGGCCACTGTTGAACTTCGCAAATTAATAACAAGTCTTGGATGTCAATTAAAACTGAGTTAAGAAGAGTTATTTCGAGTGTCTTTCCCATCACTAGTGGAGCGAATGAACTGTTCCATAAGTTTCCTGCAACACGGCATATTCGATGCTATCTCAAAAACGTAAATTAATATATCAAAGTCTGAACTTTATTTTATGTTACACATTTTAATTTAATCGCCCACATTTTTGACTCTATTAATATTATCTTGAGTTAAATGAGTCTTTTGTTCAACTCCTGATAAAATACCTCTTTGATGTTAGAAAAATGTAGCAGATGTACATTTTTATGTCGGAATGTGTCACGTGCGAAGACTTTGTGTACAAATTACTATGGGATTCGGGTATATTTATTGCGTGTAAATGAACCGTTTCATAAATGTGTATTTTTTTATCTTTCAGTAATTTTTCTTTGGACAACTAATATTCTTGCATACTTACTATTTGATTTAATTAATAATTATACTGCATCTTACTAACAGATTTGGTATCCAGAATTGCTAACGGCAGCGAGCGACTGCGTTTGAAAAATCAATGGGTAGAGCTATTTCTTGTGAATAAAATAATGCGCTGAATTAAATCATTTTCCTTTTAGGATATGTAACAAAAGTTAAAATCATGATTTCATATTGAAATTAAAGTAAAATTGTTACACCTTCATTTGGTTGGGAAAAGAGGCACAATTGATGTTTACGAGTAGGTACCTACATGTAGTTTAGCACGTGTTAAGTGGATGACGGATGGTAATGTCACCGTTATGTGACATACTTCATCGGATTTTGATATACAGTTCCATGATAATTTGTCGAAATACTGATTAATTTTGTATCGATATCAATAAATACATAGTGTATTGAGTTGCTAAGTTTTTACTTTCAACAATGCTCACTATGAAATGATTTTTTCAGAAAAAAAGTCTAAATTTCTGTCCATATTGTCTGTTAATTATCAGAATGATCGGAACAGCAAAATTTTTACAAGTTTAACTAATAATAAGATTATTTTTCATATAACATCTTTTTGATCAGCCATTCTAGAAATTATATTGATGCTTTTTTATAAATGACTTCGAAAACGAGGTGAAAAATTAGTCTAATAAGACTAAAATATTTTATTCCTTAAAAATAGAATAAATAATAATAATAGTATTTTTCCCCTAGTTACATCAACTTTGAACTGACAAACCTATCAGTATATTGTCAATCTAATATTCAAATTATATACGCTACCTGATGCCCTTCAAAAATATTTCTATACATAACGAAAAATCAACAGATTAGGTAGATATGAACTGTGTCTCATAAATATTAAAGTTGTCATCAATTCAAGCTACGTCATCACATGTGGAATAAAAAATATCTGCGCATGATTTGACATTGATTTCTGTGGTTCAACATGAAATATCGCTTAGGTATCTCTTTGACATTAGTTTGATGAATAATGATAATGATTTTAACCTTTCATTGACTTAGATCTTTTTCAATATATGCCTACTTATTTTTTAAAACAATAGGCGTATTTATGTAATCATTTTGTCTTACAGCTACATAAAATCCAGCAATTTTTTATCTGATTTAGCCCCTTCATTATTTGCATCTCGTTGCAAATATCTAATAGTTATAAAAAAAATGCATCTCTCGCTTTCAAAAAGTACATCCTATAAGGTTATTAATACATACACTAGCTGTTGCCCGCGGTTCCGCCCGCTTAGAAATATATTATTACGCGCCAAAAGTAGCCTATGTTTCACCCCCGATCTTTAACTATTTATATCCATATATATATTTAGCCGTAAAAGCGTAACAGACATTTATAATATAGTATTGAAGTATGGATACATACACATACATATCATCACGCCTGTGTGCCGCAGAAGTAGGCAGACTAAAGATTTTCATTGGTTGATTTTTAGGTTCCATATACTGTATGGAATACAATTCACAAATTTAAATTATAATAACAAAGCCGTTTCTAAACCAAAATTTATGCCTAAATCGAATCGGTGTTCAAAACCATTGCGCTGGATATCACGCGCGTGTTTAATCGATTGTGTTTAGGTATCGGTTACTTTACCAGCGAATAAAGACTTTATCATCATATGTATGTATATACAAGACAGACTCTTATGATCTGGATTTGCCTATTCGAGTGAAATTGGCAAATAACAGGAAAAAATGTTAAATATTTCTTCGTTTTAAAAAGGCTTAAGTTGCATTGTTTTTTATTGGTAACTGGCTGGTTACAAATCACAGTTAACATAGCAGCCGAAATGAAAATAACTAAATTCAAAAATGGAAAATGTGTCTATGTACAACTAAATAGGACAACGCTTGGAACTCAAAATTCATACAAAATCTAACTGTCTTAACTGTTGATTGATTCTTCAAAAAATAATTAAAATTTTAAATATAGAATTTGCCATTTTTGGTATAAAAGTACCTTAGGAAGCGTTTCTGGTGACAATTGACTAGGTGACAATAAAACCTTCGATACTTTACATGTTGAATAGGAACAAATTAATTGTTACTTTGAAAAAACAAAACATGGTATAAATTTGTCAAACCTTATTCGTTGAGAAGCGAACAAAAGCATTGATACTAGCTGCGAACCCCGACTTGGCTCTCCATTTTGTAAGCCTATTGTCCGCGTGTCCGTCCACATCAAATGCGCTCATAAATCATATTCGTCGTAAATTCGATACGACTTACAATGAAACATCTCTGTTCTTATTTGAATATTAAGAATCTGTGACAAGTTTTTATGTATAAATGAACAAAAGCCCGCTTAGAATTCGGCACGGATTAAATTATGTCGAAATAACAATGCACTCTTTAGGTTGTATAAAAGTACAATCGTATAAAATATTGATTAGGTCACAAAAGTCAGCTAGGTCTTTTGTGGCGTATTAATCAATAAAATTATTTCAATTAAAATTACTTTTCGTGAGTTATTTTGTTAAAATATGCCAAAAAAAAATTGTAAACTTGAGCAAATTAATTATGTTATTAAAAACTGAATTATAAAACAAATTAAGTTTAATTGCACTGATGAAGATTTTTTTTTAAAATAGGCACTTATTAATATTCGCCATAGTCCATAAGCGGGTTCTAGAGCTTCATTGCAACTTGCTTTGCTTTGGATGCAACCTACATAACTGAGAGAGAAAGAGAGATTCACATAGTTAAGAATAGATAAAACTAAAACAAAGAAAAATTTAATAACTCTTTTTTTTATTTAAGTTCTTAATTAATTGTATGTACATTTGTTAGACTAAATTCAATTAATTTATCTAAAGATTTGATGTATTGATAATAATACAATTTTCTTCGCTCGGAAATAAACTTGTTTATAATTAATACTGAAGGACCTTGTTTGCAATGTTCGAGGACCTTATATAGTCGAATCACAAATTGCCGGCTATTGTTGCTTTCGGCCCCACACACCATCAATGTTTACGCGACAAGCACGTTCGTTTACTTTGTCGCGCGACATCCATCCCAACATGTCACACCTCTATTACCACTTACTAAGGTCTAAAATACCTAAGCAAAAGCATAGTTGGAGCTAGACTATCAGCAGGGTTAATTTTAAAATTCGACGTGTGAAGGCATTTTATTAGGGATTTATTTAGAATTTGCTACATTGTTGCTTTACTATTACTAGGGTTATGCAGCATAACTTAGCTGCAGAAGTTTAGTAACATATACAATACAATCCATACTTACATCTTCTAATATGAATGCGAAATTGTTTGTTTGTCATTCCTACACGTCCAAATAAATCAGATATATAAACGTCCCAGTTTTACTTTTTAAAATAATTTTGTAATAGTGTTAAAGAGGTGGGCCGACAACTTCATTGGGGTTCTTTAAAATTACCAATTTGTTATCTAACAAAAACAAATACGTGACCACCTACACAACGCTGACTATAAAATACATTTCGAAAATAATCCTTATAACTTTTTGTATAGGGGTAGAACTCCTTTGAGGCGCAGGGCAATGGCAAAAAAGTGATAAGTCCTTTGTAATCTGGCTGACGCCACGGACGGAGGCTTACAAACGTTAATTGCTTTGGAATGGTTCTCTTGTCGTCGATAGCTAACTGTTTTATTATTGTATTCTGTCTACCTGTATTGGAGACATTGCGATAGACACAGACGATGAAAAAATTCTAATAGTTTGACTCACGATTCAGCAATGTTATCGATAATTTTATCGATGTTTATTTTGGCGCGCGGCGACATATATCTAACAGAATACTGTAAATGGTAATAAGTAATTAACTTTTTATCATTGTAGGTGTGCTGGCTAAAGAAATTAGGTAAATCAAAATGAATTTACTTACTAATAACTAGGTATAGTTATCATGTACCTATATTAGGTAGATTTCACCTCACAGATCGTGTTCAAGCTGACCCCTGGCACAGAATAGTATTAACATCCAGGTTCTGAATCTTTAAAGCCTAGGAAGCAATCGGAAAAACGCTGGGATGATGATGTCATATTATAAAGGAACTATTTGCTCTTAGATATTTGACCAATCTGACTCCGCAGTCGCCACGGTATTGAATTTTTTATTCTCGCCGACATTGTTTCTGTTGCATTTCCTTGCAAACCTCTATTCATTGAAACACCCTTATAGAGAGCCAAAACCTTTGTAATTGACCATCGGATCCCTTTCTTTGAATTTCTTTTGAGTTTGTTCGTATAAAAACTATATTTGAATACGAACGAAATTGAATTGGGAAATTTCGAGATGAAGATTTTATTTGAAAAATTTACAAAATAGATACCATTACTTTGGAACTTTGTATTCAGTGGCTTTAATTTTTTTATCAAGATTTTATTTGAGTTATTGTCAAAATTTGTAATCGAATATAAACCTGTGTTTGTTTAATTATTTGAAATTCAAGTAAAAACAACAAACTTATTAAATAAACCTTAAAAACTATACTTAAAAAGAACTTAAAATAAATATAAATCTAAAACTAATCTAAATTTAAAATTAGGTGGTGTCCGTGAATATAAACTGAATTTCCCGTGAAGTGTCAGAAGTATAAATATGCAATGAGTTTTTATGAAATTAAGTGAATCATAGATTTTTTTAAAGATACAAATTCAAGTAAATTACCAACTATTAAATTAAATGGGAGTTAAAAACAGAAATACTTCATTGTCCATAATAACAAAGACACAAGGTTTAATTATTTCCTTGTCCCGGCTCTGTTTTACTTTAAATAATAATTTTGTTGATCAAAAAGCCTTCTGCAATAATATTTTTTGGATATACTAAACATTAGACCGCAATTTATGTAAATATTTTTAAAACACATCAAAACTTAAATTCCTAAATTATCTAATAATAGCTGATATTGGTACTCAAAGAATAACTTCCTAGTATTGGAACTATGCATTAGTAGAAAGGAAACATGCATTATTTTAACATCTTGATATCGCCCTGATTGCTAGATCGAGGGCAATTTACCAGCTCTATAGCATTTCGTAGAAGCGGCGCCATGGCTCACGCCTCATCGTTCTATGTGTAATTTATGGGTTATTTCTACTTATTTCAAACAAATTGTACTGTTCCTAAATACTAATGGCGTGTTGTAATTTGTAACAATGTCTTCTTGGGCCTTGAATTTAGATGTTTTAGTTTCGTCTAGTCTAAACCTTATCTACATATATTATTCTGTAATCTCTGTCTACATTAATATTTGGAAATGTTTTTTGTAACTCAAAGTGCTTACTTAAAATTTCCAAATGAAATACATTTGTTTGTATAATCATGTCTTGATTACAAAATTATACTTACGTATCATATTTGAGTGGCATGTGTATTATGGTTTTTTTTCGGGCACTGCATGCTTGTTATTAGCTTCTTATTAAAGACATTGCAATGATTAATCTCATCGCTATTCAAATGAGATACAAATACCACTTATTTGTTTTAAATGCATTGTTTTAGATCAAAATAGTCATTTAGAATCATGACAGCTTAAAATCATCATTTATACGTCTCATCACAAATAGAAAGCTATGATGATTACAATTCAGAACCGGATCGAGCTGTGGCTCCTTGTTCGAACCTATTCAAAGTTAAGTAGCGGAACTTCAGTCTAAATAGTTTGTTTTATCAGTTCATTCAATGAATATCGACGAGATAGTAAATAAAGTTGGAATTCATTGGGTTGGGAGATGGAATATACTATATACTATAACAAAAACGAAAATGAACTGAGACCAAAAAAATCACGCAAAATAAAACAGTCCCAATTAAATGTTTATCGTTCACTTAATAACGGATTTAGCTTTTTCTATTACATTTTTTTTATTTATTCATCTTTATTCGCATGACATGAAAATCAATTTGACTAACTTCTTCAAGTTTCTCTACATTTCGGGAGCAGGAAACTTCACACGTCCAAAAGACAAAGAAATGCTTTGTCTTTGGCGATTCCCGTCCACTGAGGTTTCATAGCCATGATTTCTTTCGTCTTCAAGCGCGCGTTTGGCTTATCATAATTTATTATACTAAAAAAGATGTTTTTCAATTTAATATTTATGTAATCTGTTTCATATTGTATAGGTACCTATCACAATGTGTGCCTTCGCCACATTCTATGTAATTAAGTTCTTAATTGATATAATTATCTAATTGTTTTAAGATCGCCGTGATAGCTCGGATCGTATATCTTGATAGTAATTTAGACCCCTGTTTATATCTTTAGATACAACTGCGGCTTCTTTTGTTTAACTGCGATACCGTCGCAATTTGAACAGTTTCCTTGTTAGGTTGCGTCTTTGTCACCAACTAAAAAACTAAGTTCAGTCGCCTTGTGATAATGCCACATGAGACCCCCTACGCTTGTCGTTCTGAGCGTTGTTATGTGGTCGTCCATCTTTTTGCGATCTCTCTCCACTTGTCACGATCTTTTGCTCCGTGGATCGCCTTGGAAATCTGGATTGGGTCAAACTGCTGCTTGATCGTTCGTCAGATCAATGTATCGGGCGACAATCTCTGGGATCTTAAAAGTTTATATATAGATTCTTTTATTATGGTGAATGATGGTTGTGCATATATGCTTGAATTAAATAGGTCGATGCAACAACAGCTGGTTTTGAGACCCGGAAATAATAAGACCTTTGATTCCAAGAAACAATTTAAGAATAGCTGGAATCGTTTTGACAAACATTACACCTCGTTCTAATTTAAAATCACTGCTATTTATTCTGTAAGTTTATAAACTGAAAAATTTGTATTGAAATAAACACATGTTGTAATGATCTAATTCCATAGAAATTGTATAATACTAGTGGAGGTCAACCTAATGCCGAAGCTGCTAGTACATATGTGAAACTTGATACTGTTTATTTCATTTTTGATTGATCTAATGAAATTGGCTATAAAAATACAGCGTTTGATTATTATTATATGGAGATTAGCCAAAATCCAAAGATAGTGTTTGTAATGAAACAAATAATTCTTGATTAAATGATTAAATGTCAGTAACCAATTATAATAAAGCCTTTTCATCTATTACCTACTGGCCTATTTTAATGTCAACAAACGCTTACTGGCAGTTATAAATAAAATAGCTCGATTAGCGTTTACCTCATAAATCATCCGGTCTATAGTGTCAAAACACATCCACGCATTCTCTGATCTCTGTACTATTCAAAAATTATACTTTCGACCACTCGGACGGCTCGGCTAATTACTAGTGCGTTTATTTTTTACTTTTTAAAGTAGGACAATGTGTTTTGCTTAATGTAGTTAAGATAAATTGTTTTATTACTGGGACAATAAAATATAAACGTTTTGAAAAATATATTTTTAATGTGTTTTCATTCTTTTGGTCGTCAGTTATTTGTTTTTCATTGTTTCTATATTTTTCCAAACAGTTGTTTGTCATCATTATGTTATCATAGTATTCATAAAATATTACTTATTACACAATAAGTCGAATTTCGACATATCTTTTGTTTTATCTACTTGTATCACGATTTAAAATATTTTTTAATTGACAAGGTATGTTCACGGCTAAATACATTGAGTTTTATTGTTTAACGTCAGTAAATTGTCATTTCGAAGCCCACAGAAATTCAGATGTTACGTAGTGATGAGAAATTTTGGCTGAGTTCCATCACGAGACTATTGTTAGTATAGTTGATGACAATAATCACATCGTTATTAATTTGTTCATTGTGAGTTTACGGTTTTCAATATAACGTTTACTTAAATTTAGTATGTTCGGTTTTTGTTGGATGCTTTATCATTTCAACCTGTCTGTGACTAACTGTACTTTGCAGAAAAATCATGACTTCTGTAAGTAGGTATACTGCAACGTAAACACATACTGCATTTCTAATAATCGTAGTGTCTAGACTGCACATCTGTCCAAGTGAATTAAATTAAAGTTATAATCACACATGAAAATTCTCCATTCTGTAATAAGATCTAAGAGTGGTCTCCCCGGTCCATATATTCGGAGAGATGTTTATATTTGCACATTCATCAATGTGCTTTGTAAGCATTGTTCCGATGATTTAAACTGGCTCTTTGATCACAGCCATTACATTTGTTTCGCTGGAATGGTATTAATCAAATGCATTTATTACGCTCTCATTCAAAATTAACAGCCGTAGATTAAGTGCTTCTAAGAACTGGCTATCAAATATTCTGACAATAACTGCTACTTCCCCGATGCTGTCCTGGCCGCAACCACAGTATCTGTAACGTCATATTTCTGGATTACCGCCAATACTTTATGGGCATTATTGTTGTTATTTAATGTCTATCGCTTTACGTCCGACCTTTTAGAGAAACAGTTATTGGAGTCGGTTGATAAGTGACTACTGCTCCTTATGCAATGTACATATAAAATCTTGAGAATTCAAACGGTTAAGTTTTATTAGTAATAAGATATTAACTGTTACTTGCGGGTAAATTAAAGTTGATATCAAATGAAACAGATTTAAAATTAATCAAATAAGTGAGTTATCAAACAAATCTGTCTGAAAACAAGAAAACACGAAATCTCCCGCGACGTCTGTCAAATTAGCATCACAAACGAAAATAGCGTCATTCTAATTATTTTGATGACTCAACCGAAATACAATTAATCTTGCCGGTTCTGTGAACTGTCCGAGTGACGGACGGACGAAAATATCGTCGCATTTCGCGATAAATAAACTTTGGAGTCGAATATCGGATTTCGATTCCATCGGTGCCGCGTATCAAAGATTTTATACGCGTGTTGAATGCTGTGCGGCGGAGCGCAGTGCCGCGCGCGGCTACCAGTGCTAATAAGATCTTTCTATCTAGCTAGACATACTACGAGTAGTACACTAAAGTCTACAATGTTTTGGTCAAATAGAGGTATAGAAATTACTAGAAGGTATGTAATACAACTTACAAAACTAAACTATTAGTAGAATTTGGCGAGTTTTAGAATGTGATGACATTTGCAAATGAAGCAGCAAATTCATTTGTGCAATAATCATATCATCATGAAAAGATAATTGAGTTTGGAATGTGCGCAAACGTTGCCAAAATATGATTTTTTACTTTGTCAAGTTGGATTCCAATTGGATATGTTAAATCTTCTATTTTTAAAGCTGTGCTTTCGCAAATTACAATTTTGAAATCATATTATCTTAAGATAAAGATTGTAAATAATCTTAAGGCCAAGTGAGGTGGTTTCAGATTATGCCATGCAGGTCGAATCAACTTAACCGAAATCAATCTAATTAGATTTGCCATATTGATCGTGCATTCTGTCATACTCGTATGTAACATGAAATTTAATCAATAAATCAATCAAGCCAGTAACCCTATCTAGACTCTTTCCATGACCGGAAATCAGCTGTCGTATCCCGATTCCTACTGGGAGATCAGCCAATGCTAGATCCACTGCGATTGGTAAGCCGAGATGGGATGTTCAGCGGAACTCTAATTAGAATGCTTTTGTAAAATTAGATTTGCTGTCATGTCCATCGCGCCATCCATCGTGAGTAATTCATTAAACTCATCTGACCTTGCAGAGCTAAGTTATAAGTACAAAGGTGAATGAGCTGTCTCTAGTCTCTAGTTAATCATTGACTTTCAAATTTCGAAACACATTCAAAATAAGAATGCCCGTAAAAAATTACATTTGTCAACTTTATTTTTATCTAGTGATGGAAACTATTCCTCTTTAAAATTATCGATATTACGTAGACTGATTCTAAAGCTGTAATCTAAACTTGATTCGACACGGAAGGCGATTTATATATAATTGGTGCCCTTCACGACAAGTTATAAAAATAATACGTTATAGCATTCATCAAGCGTTGACACAGAACCGCACTGTGCGGGCCTCGCCGCCGTCTGCGCCTCGTCTAGCTCCATACATAAATCACTTGCCACAAATTGGAAACTTGCCTTATAAAAATCCCAAATTATAACTAAGGATCTAAATGTCGTAAAAACATAATTTCGATTTTAATCCCGCCGTGGTTTTACGACGACCTAAAGTTTGATTAATAACTCGTTGCGGTTCATTTGTATAAAGCCCGATAGAGGTCGGACAATGTTGCAATGACCCATTTTCGGATCATGTTCGTATTTTGGCCGGCCCAGACGCAACAAACCCTTCGTCGATCGAGAAACATGACTCATATTAGTTTGTTTTTCATTCTTTTATAGTGAATTCTCCTCGGTTTGGCGCGACATTCAGGTTCAGTGTGATTTTCTAGATAGCTCACAATTATTTTACCAAATCGATCTGATTCATAAAATAATGGATTATCTTCATTTACTTTAAAATTAATTAATCAATGTTTTATCGAAATTACTTAATGCAGCAGAGCATTCTGAATTTACTTTCGAAAAGCAAAGAAAGATTTACAAAAGTTACGTAAATTTTTTCGGGACACGATTGGATAACAAGATAGGTGAAACTAAAAGAAATGAAATTAAACGAACTGAAATTATAATAACAAGCCTAGATGAAGAAAATATGTGCTAATTTTATAATAGTGGCACGCACGATTTGAAGTACGTGGACACGTCAATCTGTCCGTCTGTCAGTCTAACTTTTTGGTATTTCCCGCGACGAAGCTCGCACTTGTCGGATAGGACAGTGTGTCGCGTGATTTCTCGATCTGTCACCTGATTTAAACAGTATCAAATTTAGCGCAGCGCAAGTGGGTTAGACAAAATTAGATCTGTAATTATTAATTTCATTTTTCACGTTTTAACAGTTTCTTAGAAAATATAATCACAATTTTTGAGTTACTAAGTTTTGCAAATGCAAATTTTAAAAATGCAGATCGGGCGCGATTTCGTAATTCCATGCTTTCTATTTAAATATTCGAGTTATGCATTAGTATATACACACTTATTAGTCTTTGTTTGCACTTCTACTCTTTTCTTGTGCATTTTCTTTCGTCATTCGCCGGTTGACTGTAAGAGATCCCATCCTGGGATAAGTCCGCCATTGTCTTCTTATTTTAATAATGTTCCTTTTACTTTGTATTTTAAAGCAATAAAGATATTACAAACAAACAAACAAACACTTACACATTAGGTAACAAATTTATCAGCGCCTCAGATGCCAACACAGCCTTGTAGAGTAATATTTAAGGCTTATTAGACATTCGGGCATCGACATCTGGCAGTGGAATGCCACACTCGACAATTCTCGTTACAGATTTATTCATTGGGCACATATATTTTAAAGCCATAATCCATTGATGCGAAAGAGGCAAACACGCTATGCACGAACGACTTAGCTTCGGTTTATTTTAAAATGTATACAAAAGCCCCGAATGCATGCACGAGTCATATGAAAATAGAATAATAATATGTGAGCTGCTGCTACGCAATCTATGGGTAATGCTTACATCAAGTATAATTTTAATCCAAAAGCCAAAATGAAAGGGTAACATAAAATAATATTTGATCTAGCAAACCGTAGACTACCCAAGTCGCATCTGACCGAATACTGTATTATTGTCTTTACTTTTTTTTTATAAAAATCAAATCATTTAATTGTCATTATACAGTGAGATAAGGTTTTAAAAGTTAATCTGGAGAGGTGGCGTTTGTATATTTAAACGCTTCTCTGAATCTACTCAGGAATTAAAAAAAAACATTACTATTTTTGCATAAAGGATAACGTATAATGTCTCAAATGCGGGTAAAACAACGAAACAGTTTAGCACTTCATAGCCGCGCATAGCTATGGAGTTGCAACCTTATAAGGGCACATATATTTTATTGTTGTGCCGCTTGTGCCTGGCTGACCGGCTCGCCGCAGGGCCCTATAAAATTATACGAATAAATAAGCAACAGATCGACTCGTAATTAAAAACATAACTTATTAATATCGTTTATTAACGCTGGCGGGTTTCGCGCCAGCCCAACAGTTTAGTAGATTTTAAATCAAGCGACAGAGGAAGGCATATTTTAATATCGATTTGAATCGAATCGTAATTCGTTTGCATTGACGCTTTTTTATTTATAAGATACAGAAGATGTAATAGACATTGGAAATAATTGGTTGCTATTGATATAGTTTTGTAACAGTGAATGTCTATTTGTATGCTTAATATTAGATCTTCTTCTTAATTCGGTGCCATCTTCTATCAAAGGTAGGCAACCATCAATGCAACCTGCACCTTTGAGATAGCCGCTCGGAATAGGGATCTCGACGTACCACTTCTATTGCACCATCTTATTATAAGATATAAAAAGTAATATATATATATATATATACTAGCTGTTCCCCGCGGCTTCGCCCCGCTTGGGACTCGCTTATATCGCGCCCAAAATTAGCCTATGTTTGACCTCAGGTCGTTAACTACATCCCTACCAAATTTCATCACAATCGGTCCAGCAGTTTAGCCGTGAAGAGGTGACAGACAGACAGACAGACAGACAGACTTTCGCATTTATAATATTAGTATGGAAGTATGGATAGAACCTTTTGCTAAATTTTAACCAAAAAATGTACCTAGTAAATAAATTATTAAACTTCTTAAACCAGTTAATAGCGAAACTTAAACGTACGAAATAGCCGTACAAAATATTGAAAGGCGAGAAAGGAACAATAAACGTTGTGATTTATTTTAATATAGTAATTTATGAGGCCCTCACAAATTGGCCTCGTGACGGGCCCTCTTATCGAGTATCGGCACTCGATAAAATCGTCGATATCTCGATCGGCGATTCTCGATACATGGTTATTAATGATACTACTCATTGTACTTTTTAATGAGATATGATTTGTTTCACACCTTCCTTTTAAATGAAACTGTATTTGCTGTTACTTAACAATCGGATAATTCATGAATTTTCCAGAAATTACTACCTTAGTACTTGCAAATTGTTGACGAAAGCGTTTATATTCATAAATACTTAAAAAAGTTTATGCATATATGATTACATATTAAAAACTATAAGTTGCATTGTTAATAAAAATTTAGTAAATGTTATTAGTTTAACAAAGACTAGCGACTTAGGTTTTGTAGTTGAGAATACTTACTTAACCTATAAAATTTTTAGTAAGTTTGCCACAGATTTCGGTTTTTAATATGCAAAGCTGGATTTACAAATACAATAATTGAATAGGTAAAATAAAAAGGTACTAATCATACAAAAATAATGTAAAATAACTTTTGTGTAATTTACGTCAGCCGACCAATACCACCAATACATTATTTTGTATTGAAACATACGACGTGCCATATAAATAAATAACCTGTCGATATAAGTGTTAACTCACATGTAGCAGCAACAATAAAAAGCGAGGACATTACCAAAACGTCTGCTCCGTTCATTCCTGAACGATCGAATGATAATTCATCTCGTTCGGTCGTAAATCGAGACTGCGTCCATAACTCGTGCTGGTTAATTACGAATAAATAAATAAATAATTGAATGTGAGTCGGCCGCGGGCTTAATCGATCGTGTGGAAGGTGCTAACAAGCCTTCGCCGGCCCGTTTGCTTTGTGCGGGTTGTTGGCCATTGCGAAATCCGCTACCAGATAAGCCGATTGCATCGTAATTGAAACTTTGTAGAACATATTGTCTTCCGCGAAAGATGGACTTGCTGGGGCAGCTACAGAACTGATAGCTGACTTGTTACGTATATTGATTTATGAGGCGAGATTTTGGTACTCGTGAAATGATCATATTTTTTCACAAGTTTATTTACTATAGATATAGTTGTTTCACCATATCTAAACGTGAATTGAATAACTTAGCAACATTAATAATCCAATCTGAATGAAACTGATACCATCCCAAGATAGTCGAGCCTACGGAAGCCGCGCGTATTGTTTTCTTCATCCATTTTTCCCGACGTCGGACGATTGACGCGTATCCATTTCCTCAGACAAGAATAGTTCCGCCTCCATGGCGTGCTATAAAATAAAGGGCATCACTCGTCGCTGACGACCATCGAAATATACCGACGAGATGTCACGGATTGCTGCTCGTTAGAAGGTAATTAGCTTATGGATCACTCATCAGTGTCTATTTAAATAGAGGTGGAAAATCATTTATATCCAATGAAGACGCGGCCTTACCCTAGCTCATTTGTGTTATTCGCGAAAAATCCGATCGTAATTGCCTACCACCTTCAGTCTAAGAACATAAATACTTTTCAGATTTGAAAATAGAATCTTTTTTTCTTTTGTCTATTTTTAAAATGTATTGACCAATTAGTTGATTTTCTTAAGAATTAATAAAACGATGTCTAATGACGTTCTATTTATAGTTTTTATAGGTATCGACAATAAGTATTTAACTCTCTAGTTTTTGAAATCTTTAGAGGAGTCCATAATCATTTTAATCTCCAAGAAATCGACGACACTTTTTACCAAAACTTTTATTATCGATCTTACATAAAATGGAGCTAAATTGGCTACATATCAGAAATTCCCAACTGGACATCATAAACTTTACCTCTTAGCGCATAAAATATATGATGAAATAGAAGTTCAAATGAAACTGTCATAAAAAACTAGCAATTTTGTACCGTATTTACGTCATTAAACAACTAAAGTCATTGTTTTAAATCCTCTGAATTGAATGAATCCAGGTCGAATGGAAGGTGTGCTTGATGGATGAGCAGCTAAATTAACAGGCCCCCCCTCTCTTCGTTTTCCCCCCCTAACGACTGGGCCAAAAGCGATTATTTATAAGAAGCGTTGACAGCTCTTCCGCCTTGATGCTTCAAGATTTAAGCGCTGCTTGATTGAAATTTAGCTATTTTTCTAGGAGCATTAAAGTTAGTATTAGTTTACTTTTTATTTAATTTTTTTCCTACCTGTTTGGTGAAATTCAACGTGGAAATTTCTACGATTGTAAATCTTATATTTAGAAAAAGAAAGTGGTGATTAGGTTCAGGGTTTTTAAGTTTCTCACAATTAGATAGACTAATTTAATAATTTTTAATATATAAACACAAATCACACAGATTGAATTAGCTCCAAAGTAAGTTCGAGACTTGTGTTATGGGATACTAATTCAACGATACTATATTTTATAACAAATACATATATACATAACATCCAAGACCCAGGTCAATCAGAAAAAGATCATTTTTCATCTTGACCTGACCGGGAATCGAACCCGGGACCTCCTGAGTAGCGGTCGGGCATGTTAACCATTACGCCACAGAGGTCGTCATATATCACTTATATATTGACTTTAGTCATCCTAAAGTTTCTTAGACAAGATTTTTCGTCAAAAAGCCACTTTTTGCATACTGCGTCCTATCATCTTATACAGTAAAAATAATGTTTGTTTAAAGCTTTTAAATCGCTATAGAATGTAGTAAGTATACTACGTTTTATAGCTATTTAAAATCTTTATATTATTGCCCATTTTTTTGGTTACATGCTTATATGAGGAAAACCTCATGTAAAGGCTAGGCTAGTCAAGTATAATCGAAAGTCAACCTACTTTGCACCGCGTATTTACCCGGCATATCCGCCGATTGGCCAGTGCCCGGATATGCCTTCCTTATCGCACTATCTCATATCCGCAATCGTCCATGTGTACGATTCCCACGGATGTTGGATAAATGGAAAATGGTTTTCTCGCCATTGAAATTGTCATTCTCAGCTCATATTGGTTGCGTAAGATTGATAAGACAACTGTTTGCATCTTGATTCACAAAGGTAGTGTAGTCATTAAATATTGTTATAACCATTTTGTTCATAACTATTTTCTTATCCATTTTTCCTTATTAATCTAAGTAAACATTGTCCATTCTCATTTATTTATAAAGTACGCATCTACTAAGCACAGACTTTATGAAACAATGTCTTAGTTCAACACCACCATACAAATAGAATAATATTCGCGTGTTTTAGTTAAAATAAGTTATTGTAATAAACTACTCTCAAAGCCGTAGGAAAGTTTACTAATGAGCTATAAGCTGACCTTGGTATAAAATAAAATAAATAAAGTAGGCGTTCCCGCCCGCTTTGTATACCCGCCCGCCCCTGGTTAGGGCGGATCAAAGCATTATCAATTAATCGTAACTTATAGCATACTAGCTGTTCTCCGCGGCTCCGCCCCGCGTGGGACTTGGTTATATCGCGCCCAAAAGTAGCCTATGTTTGACCTCAGGTCGTTAACTACATCCCTACCAAATTTCATCACAATCGGTCCAGCAGTTTAGCCGTGAAGAGGTGACAGACAGACAGACAGACAGACTTTCGCATTTATAATATTAAGTATGGATAGAGATAGCTTAGATTTAATTAACTCGTCTCCTTTAATTTGAGGTTGGATCTCCTCGTAGGTACATTTTATAGTGAGAATGAATAATAATATTAAATGGATTAGGCAACAAATAGTACCTATATCACGGAATCTAGAAATATTAACAAGTGGCATAGCGCACGAAAAACGTGTCACTAGTTTAGCTTGCAACCCAACGTTTCACACAGAAAAATGGGCGGGGAATTTGATTGCGTCATTTATTGCCTCTGTTATTGATCGATAATATTAGGTGGCTCTGATGTAAACTACGTTATACATTTCTAATAAGTTGTGGTGTGATTTACATGGGTTTACGTATATTAATTGAAGATAGAAAGAGAGAATATACTGCCACACTGATCCTGGAACTAAATCCGTTTCAAAACATTTCTATTCAGATAATTTCTCTGTTTTGTGATCTATATCTAAATAAAAATATAGGTATACCTATGGGACAAAAAGTATAAAGGTGCTCTTAAAATTGAACATCGAAATGTCATTGTTTTTTAGAATAATCAACGAAAGAACAGTAAAGGTAAGTCATAATAACTTTGAGATAAAAAAAAAACAATTAAAATGACGAGAAGGTACATAGGTATGTTGTAGTAAGACAAACAATATTATGCCATTAATTGATATTTTAAAAAACACAGACAGAGTCACAACTTACAAGGTTGTGATAGAGTGCTACACCTAAAAGGTTATGTTAGGGAAATCCAATAGGCTGCTGTAAAAAGAGAGGCAACCTAAACCAAGTATTTTAATATATTATTTATAGTATTTATTTATTTATGGATTTGATAGACGACCTCCGTGACGTAATGGTTAACATGCCTGCGCACGCTACTCAGGAGGTCCCAGGTTCGTTTCCCGGTCAAGTCAAAATGAAAAATGATATTTTTATGATTGGTCTAGAGTCTTGAATGTTTATGTATATGTATATGTATCGAACTTACTTTGGTGCTAACTCAATCTGCATGATTTGTCCCTATATAAAACGTGCTCTAAAAAATCAATCAATACCGTATATCAAAAGAACCATTGTCAGCAAGCGTAGTGGGTGGCTGAGACGATAATACACGATAGTAATATACTGATAAGCTCCAGGTTGCTATCGGAACATCGGATTTACCACACAAAGGCTTATCTCTGATTAATTTCGTGGACGTGCGAGTATTGAGCTAATTCGATTATCGATATCTGAGAGGTCAATTCGTGAGGTGAGTGTTGAAGTTTAAAAAATTTATGTTTATGAATCAATCTTTAAAAAAAAATTCAGGCATAGACACTCTTGAAACTGTCGCAAAAGGCAAAAGAATTTTAGTTACATTAAATTAACGTACAGGAGTGGTCTGAATCACGATGGTAATGATGACGATAGTCAATAGAAATGATGGTACTGTTAACATATCCATTTATGACTTGAATTGAGCACAACGGTACTCTCAAAAATTTCGGTTGAATTATTCATAAATATAATAAAAAATGTATGACCTACTAACGTTCTTCATTTCTAATTTTGAAAAACAATACGTCTCCAATGTCTTGTAAAATTAAAACTATTTGTATGTTAACAAAGAGAAAGTTCAAATGTTCACTAAATACGAATATAAAATTAACATGGAAAATGAGTAAACAATATTACTTCGATGACTTTTTATTTATAATTTTTGGAATTAACCGTTAGTGGCATTATTTTCTTTATTGTAAATTAATATATTTTAAAAAGCTTTATAACAAATAATTGTTACTCAAACATTTGAATTTAGGTGCATTGAAGTTTAAAAAATCTCTTTATCGGACTGCGTCTCAATTTGATGAGTATTTTGAAAATGTCACTAGACTTGCTTACCTGAAAGGACAATATATGTAATTAAATATATGTTATGTTAATGCATAAAATTAAAATATCAATGATATAACATATTAGACTGGTCAAATCGTTTCATATTTTACAGGTCTGAGAATAGTATCAAAGAAAAAAGGTCAATTTTAAAACTTCAAATCAAAAGTCGAGGCACTCAGCAATACACTGGCAATGAAGTATTTACTTTTAAAAGGTCCCAGTGACTATCAAGTCACCCTGTTACCCTAGCCCATTTATGCTAATGTTTCATTGTGGTAGAGAGTTCATTTTGTCTATCTCAGCATTGTCGTCCTGCCCTTTGACTCCATTGTGTGGTTTTTGTCAACAATCATTTTATTTATTTCCGTTATGTATCTATCTTGGTTGTCTCATGTTACGATATTAACTTTGAATGTACTTTTGACTAAGGAATCTGTTATAATATTTTTATTACAGTTACTAGTTTCCATTAATATAGTAACTAAAGATTCATCCTAGTTTCTTGTTACGAATATAAACTTTGTTGTGCCAGGTTCTTACTTTATTATGCTTAAAATGTAGAATAAAATGAACTGTTTTCCTCCGATATGCATTACATATCTTTGTCATTACATTGTTTGTAATAATAGTTTAAAAGACAAGTTCTGTAAAGGAATCAAATAAAAATCTATAAATTAACTACGACCTTCTGTCTCGAGATAATCCAAAGTCACAGTTAAACAAAACATATTATTCTATTTAAAAATAGTAAAAATTCTTATCACTAAAAAAGGTTCTTCAACAAGTTACATAAATAAATTTATAAATCATCTTTATAAACTATTAGTAACAACCTCCCATTATTATGAATTCATTGTGACGCCTCCAATTCCGCCTCGTCACGTTCGGGACGCCGTATTTAAATGTTATTCGAATTGTCATTCAAATGTTCATTCAGACGAGAGCCAAGCACAGTGGCACTGCGGGCCTCGACACCTTCGTAAAGAACCGAAAACATGCAACTACTTCAAATTCTATTTACTGCTTACATGTGACCCTAATGTCTAAGGTTGCATTTGTATCCATGGGAGAATACTGCGACTCCTGACAAATGTTTGTTTATACGACGGCTACATGTTCAAAATTATCAGTTTTTCATTACCTACATACATAGTCGAATGTATCAGTTTCAATGTATTTTTATAATTGCAAAAAGCTATAACTTTTCTATTTTGTTACAATGGAATGTTAAACTACATTGTATTATACACACTGCACAACAAAAGGAATGATAAAGTAAATTAAAGGTTTCCATTCCAATGATATTTTACGATACCCGTAAGCGACAAAGCGATGGTCATAAAATATAAATATAGGTAGTCAGGACTTGAACTTATAAACCTTAAACGAAGAATACATAAAGTGGTTCAGCCACGACTATCATCTCTACACGCAGTCTTTAAAAGTAGTCTATAATTTAAATCGGTCATGTATATAAGTCGTTTGGTTTGTGATATATAATTACTCAGGCTTGAAGGAATAACATTGTAAGATGCTGGGAGAGACAGTCCCGGTACGGTCAATTTTCTCCGCACTCGTAAAAATCGCGAATATGGGAACGTTTATAATAAATAACATACATGCACCTAACCCAGACGACACTGGGTGTGTCGTCTGGAACATCTGGAACTATGTGGAAACAACTATATACTAATAATTGGTTTCCCGATATTAAACGTGCAAAAGGGACGAATGGTTCATGTGGCGCTGGCGAGTCAGCTGAAACAATGCTTATTATCGATCACCTAAGTAGAGAATTATTGGGAAATAAATCTCAGAAATTGCGTACAGGCAATACCATTGAGTATCATGGATATCTGGCATATAATTTCAAAAGTTACATTAAATGGAGATTTTATTGCAGACTGTTAATGCTGATTTTACACGTGAACATCAAGATTTATACCTTTAGGGGTAGGCAGAGTAATGTAGTTACTTAAAGAAAATTACTTCTTTCATCAATACTTTTTAAACTATTTTATTTTTACTGTTTTATTTATTTCATATCTCTGATTTGTCATTATTACGCCTTGGTCTACAGTGAAACTTAGTACATTTTACGGTTGCCGATAGCCGCCACCATTTGAGGGATTCCATTGTTGTATTGATGGCAATGATCTCTTCGTCTTCAGTCGCATCCGACATTTCCATTGTTGCAATTTTATTGCCGGTGTTACCGTCCCCGCGGGTCGTAAACCATGCAACAGCATTCGATACTATCCACCGCGATCCACTGATGTACAGATGGGATCTGTGACCGCAGGATGCATATTATCACCAGCCCGAGCCACCGCAGAGCCGCGATTTTCATTCGTTTCTAATAAATTGATACGAGGTGCGGCGAAAAGGGTTCGAGCAATACTATTGGTCGAGGCGTTCCCCAAGGATCGATGTTCGAACCCGGTTGTAAATCAACTTTACAACCTTTAATTACAGATATTTGCCGTCTCATGCGAGTGCACGAGATATCGGAGGGCCGTGCTCGCGAAAATATCGCATAATAATGGGTATTGACCCGTAATGGCACGCCTGTAGGTACTATCGGCCGCCTTTGTCTTGATTGTTGGGGCGAAAATATTCTTTTCTGAATGATTGCCAATTACATCGAATGGCCTCCTGAATTCCACTGAGCGATACAATACTTAAATATGCTTCTCGGGTTTGATTTGCGTCCGTATAAATGATTTATGTGATATTAAATTTAATAGCCATCAGAATAATTTGACGTTTTGTATTACGTTTTGAGGTATAAACTCTTGGTCTGATTACGGACTTTTATCGTTATTAAGCATTAAAAAATTTCAATTCTGATTGAATTGTGTGACCAATGCATTTGTTTTGTAATTCTGCAGTGAGATATCCCAATATGAGTGTTATTGGCTACGCTCGCCACATTGTTGCACCGGATAGGGCGGCCGTAATTTTAATGTCTCTCAGACGGAATTACGCTGGATTGTTCTCCACTTTACTGCTCTGTTCATGATTGATCGTTGTATCCTCAACCCTATGTCATTTTCGCGCCGTATCTCTTGGAATTTGTACTACAAGCAATAAATGTATTCCATTGAGTTATGGTAACTTTGTGGTGTTATTGAGTTCAGTTTCTTTTACTAAATCTGTATGTAATCTGGAGCTGTTTATAAGACATTTGATATGTATTTCACTACTTACTTTGTGATATTAATTTATGTATTGCTGAATTTGATCATGTCTGGAGTCACATTGAAGAATGCGTACGTTTTGTACCGAAGTGTGGAAATTAACACTAGAATGATCGTATTTCTAAATTAAAAGCCCGCCTCGTACCGCAATAAATTCTTCCGCCCATAAACTCATAACGACTGTCTAAACAGAGGCTAGCCGTCGTTTATAACCCTAATGCAAGAATAAGAAATAAAATCAACTTTCTGCTATTATATTTTAATCCACTTTACACCTCGTTTCGATTTTATTACATTTTTACAGGTTTTAATGTCATTGCTATTCTAAGAATTTGTTAGCTATATAACTCCAAGTAATTATCAATCAATTTTTTATTAATTTTAAGCACGTCCCTCAATTGTATACCGTAGTGTCCATATCAACATAAGATATGTTTTTGTCAATAAATTAAATCTATATTTGATGTAGGTTTATTTGTCGCAATAACATGAATTTATATCCTCAATCGTAAACATTTTACAGCTGCATCGGTAGGTTTTCCTTGCGTTTCGCATTTCTAACACGTGTTCAAATATTTCTATTTATATTCCCCTGTATATGATCTTCTATAATTGATGAATGCAAAAATTGCTCGTTACTGTGGTCTTATTTATTGTAACCTATTAATTTAATTTAAATTATACTTATGACGCGGAAATTAATCAACTTCACCCTCAGTATAGATAGGTAGTAAATTTTAATCAGTAATTTTATGTCTATTTCATAGACTTTCTGTAATTGAAATGATATTTTAATGTTTTCTATAATAGCATGCTTGCCAGTTGGAGTTCTACCAACATACGCGTGTAATGGAGATTGATCGAGTCGAGAATCGAGGGGGGCGGTGCAATCAAAAGCGTATCAGACCAATGGGCGGCCACGCGGTCCTCTCCGGCCTCTCTTATTGGCCGGTTGCAGGGTTAAGCGGTATAAAGGGCCTTGATACAGCATTCGATAAGCGGTAGGCGTCGAAAGTCGATTCCATCGATTATACCGCGTGCAGCTAGTAGATCAGACTGCTAACCGTTAGTTTTCATTTAACTCCTCCTGTTTTCCTGCTTATACACATTTACAATCTTTAATACTCAAATGACTAATATTAACTACGTTAGCAACTTAACGTGTGAAGTTTATTAATAGCCATAAACTGCAAATCCTCAACATCTGCCCGTAAAAACGGATTACAAATCAAAGTTGCGGACTGCAACACTTAAAAGAGATTACCGGCTAATCTCGGGTTATTTACAATCCTTTATCAGCGCACGGGGGCGTTTGCCAAC
Organism: Apomyelois bistriatella; assembly: GCA_947044815.1. Lineage (NCBI taxonomy): Eukaryota > Metazoa > Arthropoda > Insecta > Lepidoptera > Pyralidae > Apomyelois > Apomyelois bistriatella. Next base: position 7,765,647 of record OX345705.1, read on the forward strand.
ACGATTAACGATACTCGCGAGTTTGGCATACAAAAGAATTAGCCTTTCTAAGCGACATCGAGGGCTAATAAAATATCGAGTGTGGCGCGAATAATCGCTTCGGATGCAACACTGTAGCTATTGCGGTATCGGTAAAGAATGATTCTGTACAAAGTACCATAAAGCACGCGTGCGTCCATAAAGTGAAATTTAGCGTAAGGTTTCGTAGGAAAAGCAATAATTTGTCACAATTGGGCACGATTAGATTGGCTCTGCCGGCGATTTGACATACGTCGTAAATTACCCGTTGAGCGGCCGAATGATGTGAGCTGTCAGGGCCGTGGCGGGTGTAGCGAAGCGCAGGCCTTCTCGAATGGTCGGGTTATGCAAATAGTGCGCGCAAGCGGCTAAGCGCACGCGCGTCGAATCGCGCGTTTTCCGCCGCCGCCGCTGGTGCGGGGATTGCGTTTTGTGGAAATCGTTATTGGGGTGATTGCTTTCATAAACAATAGCTTTTGTCCACGGTTTCTTGTAACTAACTTGTTATTTTGTCGGATAGCGGGACTTTAAGCGTAACTTCGTGTCTGATAGGCTGTCTGGCGTTTATGCAATTTAGCTTGAGAAGTCGTGCCTCTACTCTGTATTCGATCGGATCGGAATGTGTTAGCAGTTGCACTTTGCATGAATTGTACTTCTTAATTTATTTATTATCAATTTAACACAATAATTGTAAAATTTAAATCTAATTCAAGTTCTACTAGAATCAATAAATTTAAGCTCATTCACACTATCATAAAAGATCGGATACCTACAAAGCAACATAGTATGCGCGCGCGCAATAAAAGGCGAATGTGTCACCGAGTCGTGTGGGTGGCGAGTTCTGAATGAGTTGCAGGTGAGTCTAGAGAGTAAATAGTAAGTACATTCAGGGCGGCTAAGTCCTAAGTCAACACGGCTGTAAATGCAAATTTTCATGTATTATTACCATTTAAGTAATGTATTTCGCAAGAAAATGGTTATTGTACTTATACTATTGCACATGAGTATATACTTATTTTCTTATATTTACCAGACTCCGGCAAAGCCAAAAGGAAGGGTAAAAATTATAAATGAAATGGTACGAAATCCTAAACATCGGATCGGGTGCGACTCTACCATGATCATTTTTGTACTTACTGCATTTCTGGATTTCTATCTGAATTATTTTCTTGTTTTATCCTTTTAAGATTGCATTTTTAGCGTAGTCGGATTATAGTTTTTTTTTAAACTTATTGCTAAGTATCTACTAGGGGTTATAGCATCTACTTATTGATTAGGCCAAATAACCCAGAACGTAGTAGAGTTTGTCTAGGCGAATGTAGTAATAGAGTTTTTATTTTATTTCCTATACCTATCCTCTTAAGACCATTATGAGGTTCTGTCTATTCCTTAAAAATATACTTGAGTACAAATGAAACCTCTTTAATTTTTATTTGATTTATATTTTAACCCTTTAGATCTGAAGACTGTTGTAACTTATTTACCCTTCAAATACTTACCAAATTTGAGTCCGTGTCAACTTATTCAGTCTTCAATTCCTTCAATTCCGCGCATCATCCCTAAACATAACGCGGTAATTAATCTCCCTGGGTGACGTGCACCCTCGCCCCCGATAACCAGATACAAATAATGCATGTATAGAAGTGACACTGCCAACTAAAACCACTTTTTCATTATTATTTTATGCTTATTGCTCTACAATCATAGGCCTTTGTATGATAGCTATAAGTTTATGCTAGCTTACCTAGGCTTTATTTACTAGTATTAGTATTTACTTACTGATTTGGGTAACAATTAAATTAAGCGGTCCTAGAGATGAACAACTGTACGCTTCAAAGCGTGGAGAAGCTCTATCTATCTATTTAAAATTTAAGAGCTGTGCTCTTGTTGGTGGAGCCTCTTCAAGGTATTTCTATCTTCCGCTAGCCATTTTACCTGATACGAAGAGAAAAGAAACTCATGATAAATATTAATAATAGCTAAATATTTACATTAACTATCGTCCGTGTTGTGTGAATCAATGCAACAGTTCATAAATTCGTGTGCTTCTATAGGTATTATACCTCTGCACTTTCCTTATTTTTCAGCAAGAGTAACAGGAAGACGGATTGACAAATAGTCGTTTTGGTATTCGCTAATGCCTCGTTCTCATCAATAAACGATCTGCTGTCGAATTTAGAGTAATTCTCCTCGGTAACTGAAGTTGTAATGGATTGGAGTTGGTGATGGCGAGGCTGGAATTTCAAAATTAATTCTAAGTAGAGACAAGAGAAATGCAATAGAGGAACATTTTTTTATTTAACACAAAAACAATATACCCAAATGTACAAAAAATGTAAACGATTATTATATAATCAAAAATTCCACTCCAGTTGTTTTTATTAGTTTATAATTTCACACTGATGTTATTTAAATTGTTACCCTTTTTGAATTTATAATCTTTGACGTTTTGATTATAACTGAATTTTAGAAGTATACCCAAGTTGTCTAATAAAAAGAATCTGATTTGCCTGTAATCATTCTTGCTTTTTTAGGTATTTTTTTCTAACAATAAGAACAACACATGAATAAATTCAACACACATCATCAGATAGGAAATACGTGTTACGCATCAACCCTTACTAGCATATAGAGGATCAAAAATACCCCATAAGTAACTTCTGGTGGCTTACCACCATCTCTTAAAACCATGCAAGAACGATTGAGTAAGGGAGATGTCGCCTTACATCACGTAGCGCGCTATCCCCTTTACTCACTGGATCGTGCATGGTTATAAGAGACGGTAGTAACCCCCCTGATCTGGCCTGCACCATATCGGGCGATCTTTCACGGTTAGATTTTACGCGCCTTATGAAGTACGCTATAAAAGGATTTATTGCCCAACATACGAGCATCTACTGCCGCGATTTTCATGTTTGTATCCGCTATTTGTTGCCATAAATGATTATAAATAAACAAATGGTTATAAGTTATAAGTAGTTTTGCAGTGGTATGACCTTATTGCAGTATATCTTTGCCTGAAATGAAAATAGCTTTTGAGATAGATCCTCTAAAAATATTATTTTGTTTGTTACAGGGACTCCAATAAACCGTCTACCGATCATGGCAAAGTCCGTCCTGGACTTGTACGAGCTGTTTAATCTCGTGGTCGCTCGAGGCGGCCTCGTCGAGGTCATCAACAAAAAACTCTGGCAGGAAATCATCAAAGGTCTTCGGTTGCCGTCCTCTATCACATCAGCAGCATTTACGCTTCGCACGCAGTGAGTTTCTCTTCTTTATCTTTTTTTTTCCTCTAGCCTATTAATATTGTATTCCATGACAAGAAAAAATATAAGGCGTTTGATCTTCTTATTCACTCGTCTACATCATAGAGACTTATTATCTCATCTTCTAACTTATTCATTTTAGCTTGATCCTGATGATGATAATTGATTGATGTGCTTTTCAATTTATTTACGTTTAAAATTTTAGAATATATCGATACACAAATATGCACTAAATTCTTGAAATTATGAATATCATCACAGAATATGAAAGTAGGTAGATCGTTAGAGACCCAATGCTTCAAAAATTTTTACTCTCCCGTATCAACATTAATGTAATGCATTGTTCTGTTTGCAAACACGTTTGCAGTTTCATGATCCAAAACGAGCATAGGAAATATTAACACAACATCAAACGATGGTTAACGTCTTGACGTATCCTCAAATACATTACATTTGCAGACATACCATGTACATAAATATCAATCTGTAGTTCGAAGTGTTCAGACAAAGGGTTGCACAATAGAAATCCGTGTGGTCTAGACGAAGTCAGGAGCTGTATCTTCCATATTGGACATCTCATTATACAAGTCTCTCATTGGAATTCTCACGAAGACAAAGCCTTGTCCACAATGCAGTACGTGAGATGACAGTCGCGACAATGTGTCACGTCATAATTAATAACGTCTAACTCATCCGCCGATATAATTTTCCATTTATCTTTCACGAGAGTTCCTTCACCTCCTCGCCTTTTGTCGGCCCACATAAAGGTATGCTACATTTCTAATTCAAACTGTGCATCGTTACGCACGAAGCGTTGATTTTAACTCCGTCTCTTGCCATTATTACTACCTATTTTCCACAGTTTGTAGCCCCGGCTGTAACAAGGAGCTTTCCAACATCACCGTTCGACTGATTTGTTATTCAAGTGTCCAGTTTTTTTATTATAATATTCATTATTCGTAGATTTTACGTTGTTAAAATTAGACGAGTCGTAATGACGAATACCGTATATTTAGCTCTGGCATTTGACAGTTCATGAAAAGGTAGCACGGTTTTTATGAAGCGTCGGCTGACTCAAAGTTTTCTATTGTGTTCCGTATTAAATATGTGAGCTCTTAATATGAGTTATGACAACGAACGGTTGACAATATGTTGGTATAAAATTGACTCACCTCGAGAATAGGATTAAACTTGTAATGGGATGTTCTATTATGCGTTTGAAGGATAGGCTTTTGATAATAATTGGACTTGAAATATGATTTATAAGCGTGCGATGTGATTTGAGAGGTTAGCTGTACGTAGACGGACTTAATGACATCATTAAGGCACTTCGGTCTGAGGTTGAATGGTAACATGAGATTTAGACCTGTCGAACTGATCTTTCGATTTATCTAAGAGCTTTCTAAAAGGTTATTATATCTTTGTGACGCCGCCCTTGATAAATTTGGAGAGTATATAGACCAAATGCATCATTATATACGTGTTGGTTGAGACGGATTGATCTAATACTTTATACCTACAAATAATTTTAGAAGAAAACATGTTCAATTATTCAATTGTTATTCATTATTATTTTTCAGACATTTTTAAAAAAATCCCTACTTATGATTACTGTTAAAGATTCCTGCATCGAAGCCAGCTACAAAAGGGTCGATAGATGATGCTAATGTTGTTTTATATCTTTTCAGATATATGAAGTACCTCTATGAATATGAATGTGATAGGAAGGGCCTGTCATCCCGTGATGAATTGGACGTAGCCATCGAAGGCAACAAGAGGGAAGGACGCAGGTCCTCCGGGCAATATGAAGCACAAGCGGCTCTCGCTATGGTAAGCTACCGTTTATATGCTAGAAAGAAAAAATCTTCTTTTGGTATACAAATGTACACAAAATTATGCCTACGTATTATGGTGTGATTTTTTTTCATTATTATCACTTCAGCACTTTTCAGTTGCATCCTAAGCCATACTTATAGCTTCGGAGCCTAGGGTCCGCTTGTCTTATTGTTTTCCCTTAATGACCTTTTAGGACATATAAGGAGGAGGAATGGTCTATTTTAAAGCTAGAAAATACCCAGCCTACTGAAATATTGTGAATGTTTTTGTAGAGTACTTATTTTTTTAACGACTACGTTGCAGTTAACCATAAGGCCCACGACACATGGGTGCGCTACGGTCGCGGCGGTCACCGTAGCCTATTTACACTAACTTGGGGGTGTCAAGACCGAGCTGCCAACTCATGGCCTGTTGCGCCTAAGTACCCAGTAATTTCACTCCCTCTTTCACCCTCAGAATTTATAAAATAAATCTTAATTAGGAAATAATTTCTCCTACAGCAACCCATGAGCCGTTCTGTTCCGGCCACCCTTGCACAGCTCTCGCAACACATGCAACCCCTCTCCCTCCCACTCGGAGGGGGGGTCGCGGGGATGGCTCGGCTGCCCTCGATCCCACCGCACCCTGCTACACACATTGCCCCCCACGAAATAGAATACAGAGTACGAGAATACATGAAGATGCTTCAGCAGCAAAGGGAACTGATGAGGAATGGTGAGTAAACTTTGATGATTTTTCTTATTTTTCTAAACACCACGATACGGAAGTATCTCAGGTTATCCTTTCAAGGATTTTAAAGGATACCATTATTGATAGTACTTTTAAATTGAAGGTGTGAGTGATAAGTTAATCGAAAAGAAAAATGAGCTTCTGAACCTCTACAGTCAGCAAAAATTAAGTTTTACGATGATATGATTGCAAACAAGTATTTTTATAAATGATTAGGTTAGCAGTCATTACGATGGATATTTAGTTTATTGACAATCATGACACATTCACGCGCTGCTAACTCCTGAGCTAGTATCTTTTACCGCTATCCTCACTCCTCAAACTAGTATAAAGCATTGCATGTACTGCTGTTTGGGTCAAAAATAGGTGAGAGTGAGGTGCCAACGTAGGCAACCTTTGTATAAGTCTACCTCTGGCATACTCTCATATTTAACTATTTTAATAAAGACGGTATGCCAGAGGTAGCCCTAATACTACTATCAGTCACAGAATAAGTAAAAGTAGATGCAGTTTTGACTTATGATGTCAGTTCTCTGCCCAGAAGCGGAGTCCCCGCCCGGCACCAGCGCCGCGCCCATGATGTCTCCTCGCGACGCAGCTGCCCTCAGTGCCATAGATGCCTCAAGGATGATGTGGACTCTCTACAACAATAACAACAACAACAAAAGTCCTCAGCCAGACCTGGAACCTCAGCGGTGAGTAGTCTTTTTCTACCTTAAGCGTAGTTAGATCAAGAAAGTCACTCTTGACCGAGGTTGACTTTGGGTTTGTTGCCCCATCACCGTAGTTAGCTAGATTAGCGATGAAAAAGAGAAAGAGCATGATAAAACGTAGAGTGAGACAGAGGAACATACTAGTGGCATCTAGCTGGTTTTTGTCACGAACGATATAATGCAACTTATTTTTTACTAGCTGTTGCCCGCGGCTTCGTGGTAGTTTAAGAAAAAAATGATAGATTTAAATGGTTCTATATCCTTATATTCTTTTTCCAACAGCGAGGCCCTAAACCTAAGCGAGAGTCCAGGCTCGAGCACCAGCGGGGGCAAGCGCGAGGCCTCAGGCCGCTCGCCGCCGCCGCCCGCCAAGCGCCGCCCCCCCTCCCCGCGCACGCCCACCCCCACACCCGCCGACCACAGCACACCCAACACGCCGAACTCAGCGCGCCCTTCTACGTCACAGGCACAGGTCAACGGCACACCCAATCCTGCTCCCACTACTAATGGGGTCAACGGTGCTGCGTTTAAGATTACTACTAGAGGTGAGATTTTGTTGTTTTCTTTTATTTATTTGTACAAAAACTGATTGTACTTAATTGTGAAATACTGTCGTTGTTTAGTACCTCATCGTAACAGCCCTATTTTTGCCAACTGTTGAATTTTGAGCCTTTGTGTGTACCAAATTGGTATACTTATATATTCAATAAGGGTCTTGAAACTTCAGTGTATTAATAGTGTAAAAACTATTAAATTCTTTAATTGTTAAAATCAGTTTACAAAGGATTGGATTCGTTATGGTATCTCAATGGCCTATAACACAGTGTTAGTAGCATTATGAACGCTTTAAGCGGCATGAGATTGAGACTCTCTTCTATACATTTTATATTGTTTAATTGTTAATAGTCTGTGTGTCTTATCTACCACGAGATCTTAAATGAAGACGCTAGCGGCTACCTCAATATTGTATGGGGATTTCTTAGTTATCTTACCATTCGCCAGAGGCACTGTACAAGATTGTTTGTTTTGCGCGTTTGCGTTTTTAAAATCTCGTGGTAGGGGAAATAAAGTTATGTCTGTTTCTCATTCAAAAAATTGTATTACAGGTAACGCAACTACAGGCGACCAACAACTAGAAGTATCAATAGAGCTGAACGGCGTCACATACGAGGGGGTTCTCTTCCCTTCCCAGGGCAATGAGCAAAGCCACAGGCAAATGGTCTCTTAAATCAAGTTACTCGTATTGGAACAATAAGCACCTACCCTTAACCAGGATAGAAGCTTTTTTGAACATACAGTTTTGTAACGAAATACAAATGATCACAAAGACTATAGAGTTAGGAAGATTGTTTTGAGTCGTACGCGGTTAGCACCTAAGTCTATGTAAAAGAGTATGACAGAGAAAACACGAGGGGTAACGTTCATTTATTGTTTCCCACCATAAGCGATATTCGTCATCGACTGTACTTTTTATTAGGTAGGTTTATATCTAAGGCATGCGGAATTTCGAAATTAATCCCAGTCAAATAAAAGGCGCTAAAAATTACACATTTGGACCAAAACATCGGCCTATTCGAAAATATTGTTCACCACAGTTAATAAATATTTTAGATTTATTGTCTATGTTCAAATTAGATATAAACCGGACCCTTTGTCGAATATAATCGGTCGACCATATATATTTTGATCTCAAAGCCTTATCGAGGTGTTTGGGACTGAAATCTAACATACATAATAATTTCAGAACTCAAATTCGATAAATGTACAAACACTCATCATCACCCAAACATTAAATCAGTATAAAGATATATTTAAGATTCGTTTTAAAATAGATTAAGTTATTATTACAAGTAAACCAGGTAAATCAGATAGTGTATCAGCTCAGAGAATGAAGGATAGAATTTTCAAGGGGATTGTATTTTCACTTAAACTTACTTACTTCGCAGGCGAAGCCACGTATAACTAGCTGTTATAAGTGGCTTCGCCTGCATGGTACTCTATTGTATTGAGCATAAAGTAGCCCATATTCTTCTTGGATCTCAAAACATACTTTTGTCGTTATTAAATACCTGTTAAAACGACAAGATGGGGCCTCAGTAATGCGCAGGTGAGCTTTATCCCTGTTTGCCTACTAAATTATATAAAAAAGACCATATGAATCCCCAAGATTTTGAAACATTGATATTGAATAGCTTCGGACTTCCGTCACGTCGCTCTATCGTTTATCTGGTTCGCTCATGCTCTGAATAAATTTCATGAATAATTGAATATTTTTTTCACGTCACTGCCGAGAAAGAACTTGAAATTATTTGAAAAAAAAATAATTATCATATGTTCATGATGGATGTTTTTGTATAATAATTTTAATACGTTTTTTATCAAGTCACAAGTATGACGATTTATGTAAATATAGTTTTTACGTTTTATTTATAATTCGATGTTTTCTTGAAAGTGTACTGATGTTTGTGTAAATTTTTGTACATAGAATTGATTTAATGATAATGTATGTAAGTTTACATCGTATCTTGTGTATGTATGATGGTTGCTTTTGATGGTGTATATTTTAATATCGACTAATTTGTCAGTATTTTATTTAATAGTAGGTAAGTAAGATAGATTCAGTTGCACTTTCTATGTTGGATTTCAAGTTGCAAGACAAACGAACTTCAGCATCAAAATTGGTTTGTGTTGTTGTTTGCGAAAGTTATAAAAATATTTTATTTATTATTTATTTTTATATTTTTATGCAGTGGGTATGTGTTATGTGAGGTCATTTAATAAATTTATTTAAAAGTGGCTCTGTCTAAAGTGGTAAAATGTTTCTTAATTTATGGAGATTTTATGATGTTGACTTGTCATCCAACAGATTAATTGCAGCTTATGTAGATACACATATCTTACAAAACATAACAAAACATTTTACTTACAGAATCGATCGATGTACGATCTGATAGATAACTATTAAAAATATCATTCTCGAATAAAAAATGTCATGCTTATATTCCTAAAAGTAAGTAATTTAATTTATAGACAAAACATCGAGGAGCTCAATAGCCTGTCATGTAGCGTGTTCGTAACGATCATGCGTGTTAAGCGATGGTGACCGCGGCCGGTCTGAGTTGTTCGCTGTTAGTGGCATTTCTATTTTGAGCTCCAATAGCTATCGCACCAGATTTCTTTTAGGCATCCTGAAAAATTACAGTGATGAATACTAACACACCCGGATCATGTTCCTATTGATCTGATTTCCCTGTAATAAGGGGAAACGTAGGTCTACTAAGGTCATTCTGGAATCCTTTGGGAGGCTTTTGTCAAGCAGTGGACTGCCCGCGGCTAAAATAAAGATGGTCAGTGAAAAGTCGATAAAAACAATTGTTTTTACAAGAAAAAAAAGTTTATTATAGTGTGATTAGATGTTATGGCACCATGTAAGGAAACAGTTATAACGTATGTATACACATTCTTAATTACGATGACTTAGTAACTATTCGACAATGCCATTTCCATAGTGTTACGATATCTAACGTTGGAGAATAATAAGAAATATATTAAGTACCTACTTAAAGTTTACTAGACCGACTTAATATATGTAATAGGTACCATATTTATGGCTCATTGTTTTGAATTTTAAAAATATCCAATATCTTTGTTATTGGTTTCCTTGAAAATATGTTTTTTTTTTGTTTTCACGATAACAGTTTGAACTTATTAAGAATGTAGGCAAATATGACATTTCAAAGAAATTGGTAATCAAGAGCTTTTGTAATAAAATCATTATAAAAGATCTACAACTCATTTCTTATAGAAAGTGAACTAAAACCTACAGACATTTACATATTTAACATTGACTGTACAAAAGTATTAAATATATTGCCATTTAATTATGTGAACTTATTTTGTTTTTTGTAAAAACACTAATTAGGTATTTAAAAAGATTTTATGGTACGGTCAAGGAAGATATGACGCACCCACAGTACTTTAAGATTTTTTCAATAACTGTTAGCTTCAATGTATGTAAATTGCAAAACATACTCCTTTCTAATTAAAAAAATACAGTTACCAATTCATGTCTTATTTGCCTACTAAACAGTTGCTATATATATACATTTACTGTCGAGGCGCACCGGGCCCGCATAGGTAGACTTGCATACACCATAGACCAACAGTACCAACACGGACTTCTAACTCTATCGAGGTTGATCTATGGCATCTCTATGGCATACATAGCACAGGTATCCGGTTGCGAACCGCACAAATAGGAGGTACATTTGCTGCCTGAGGTTATCAGGAATAGAGATTTCTGGTTTCTACCGGGTAAATACCGGGAAAATACCCAAAACCGGGGTATTTACTCTGGTAAATAAACAGTTTAATACCTGGGTTAATCGGGTAAATACCATTTGGGGGTTTTCCAGCCGCTCATCTCGAATCAGACCGGCGTTTTCATTACGGAAGACATTATGCAATCTCTAAACGCTGTTTCCTACGGTGTGACAGTTTACTGCTATTTACCCGCTATGATGAAGTTGATTAGGTTTAGAGATAAGTTTCTACCGGGTAAATACCGAAAAAATATCCACATCGGGTAAAGTATTTACCTATCGCCCATTTCTACTTGTGGTTACATAAAAGTAATCTTCTTTAGGAATTTGACACTTTCTTTGAATCACTTGCAGCTTGGCTGGATTATGCATATAATATAATATGTTATGTTACTTGCTATTTAATTGCGCCACTGCTGGTATTCGCTAAAATACAGTTCTTGCCAGCGCTCGGGCAGCGGAGGTACCTACTTTGTAATATGTATAAAATAAATCATGATAATTTAATTCCATTGGTCCTAACTGTTTTCGCTGAGGTGACAGCTGTTCCTTTATGTCGGATGCCTTTAAGTAGCCTGGAAAAAAAATGACAGTGGTAGTCACTAACATATCCGGATCATGTTTCTATTGGTCTGGTTTCCCTGTAAAAATGGTTTAGGAGTTCAGACGCTCCATTGTAACAACCAATACAGTGCTAACACGTTTATAAGTTACAACGATGCACCCGCGCGAAAATAAAATTTTTGTATGTCGGAAATGAAAATCAAAAAAATTGCGATAATCATGTTATTTTTTGAGATTTTCATTCGGTTTGCGTCGGCGGTTGGCGCTATTCTGCCCTATCGATCATTGTCGATGTAAATTATAATCGTGGTACTACTGTTCTTACTGCCATATTTAGGACCATGATTAAAAAGCGTATTCTAGACTCTGAAAGCGTAAGCTGAAGATGTAACTAGGAAACACGTTCGGATGATTTGGAATGCATAAACTAGTGCAATAAAACGATAGTATTCTGAACTGTTATACTACTCTGTTTTCAAATAATAATGCTTTGTATATTACTATGACTGATTTATGTTTTATATAATAAGTTGAATTAATATTTAATTTCATACTTTTAATTTTACAATTCAAATTGGATATAATTAGTTGTAGAATTAGTACATTCCTGATAATGTACAATACTTTTAAGAAAACATATTCTTATTATGCTGGCCTACATGTCTTTTGAGGTCAGGAAATTGCGCGTTAGCGAATTTCATATTAGACCAAAAATTTTTGATGTATATCGAAATAAATGATTACGTATTACATACATTTCATTTGTTTTCCTCCTCTCCACCATATCGTCAATTATAGATTTAAAAAAAATCTGATTAGAAATTCTTTGCCGACAATCAATATTTTTGTACTTATATACCTAAAAGATACCACCAAGTTGCAGTTCAAAACATAACTATTTATTATTTTAGTACCCACATATACAATCATATCCATCTGTCAAAACACTACTCATAATTAATACATAACATACCTTTCCATCAACAATCTTTAGTTTAATTACATACTAAGAAATAATTTAATAACATATAATCAAAAATCCAGGTTTGTGCATCTCTTGGAGGATTATTTCTTACAGCTTGACACCTTTCACATGTTGCCACTGTTCTCTCAATCTGCTGGTCGATGCCAGCCCACCACACATAACCTCTGGCATATGCTTTTGTTTGGACTATGCCTGCATGTGGGGCATGTAACAATCCCAATACCTTCGACTGAAGCGATGAAGGGATAATAACTCTATTGCTCCATAATAAACATTCTTTATTGTGGGAAAGAGCTTCTCTCCTGGTCCAAAATGGCAACAATGCTGGGTCTGAATTAACACGTGGCCAACCATGCAGGACATGGAACAAGACTCTACGTAAAAGAGGATCCTTCTTAGTCTCAGATGCTATTTTTCCACAGTCTAAATTCCATCCTTCAGGTTGTTCTTCCAATAATAACACATCTCTAAGAGGTTCTTCCTGTAAGTCAGATGTGTGGTTCTCAGTCCATCTACTTAAGGCATCTGCATTACCAATCAATTTCCCAGCTCGGTATTTAATATCATACTCATAACAACTAAGTTTAAGAGACCAACTATTAGAAGCAAACACACACTTTTTAAGGTTCAGCCTGAACCCTAATTTATTTAATTTTTGCAATACCATATGCAGACGATGATTGTGTTCTTCCCTGGTCTTCCCGGAAATGGCTATATCGTCCAGGAGACATGCTACTCCTTCCATTCCAGCCAGTGCTGTTGACATCACTCTTTGAAAAATACCTGGTGCGGCATTAACTCCAAATGCCAGTCTATTCATTTTCATCAGTCCAAGTGGTGTGTTAAGTGTTAACAGTAATGCCGTGTCTTCATCAACTTTCATCTGCATGTACGCATTTTTCAAATCCAATTTGCTGAAGATTTTCCCACCACTTAAACTGACAAATGCCTCGACTGCAGCTGGCAAGGGATATGTATCCCGGTCAATCGCTAAGTTGACTGTTGACCGATAATCCCCACAGATACGGAGAGAGCCATCATCCTTCTTCACAATTCTGAGCGGTGTAGCCCATTTGGAAAATGTAACCGGTGTCAGAATACCAGCATCCACCATCTTTCTCAGCTCATCATCCACCTGCTTCTTTAGGGGAAAGGGGACAGGTCTAGCCTTCAGGAAACGAGGATTCACATCTTTGCGAGGGGTTAAGGATACCTCAGGACCATTATATAGGCCCAAAGACTCTTTAAATAAATCAGGAAATTCACTAACAAAGTTCTTGATTTCATCATCAGTCCAACATAATCCAGATATTTCTAGTCCAAGCACACCAAACCAGTCTCTACCTAATAAGCTTGGTCCATTACCAGACACTATAACCAATTGACACTGAGCTTCTTTATTCCCTAATACAACACGAACTTGGATGATGCCCAATACTTTCAGAGGGTCACTGGTCCATGTTATAAGCTTCACGTTTGTCGACTTCAATGGTGGAGGTGATGTCCATAGTTTATGATAAGTTGACTCAGAGATGATAGATCTAGAAGCACCGGAGTCCACTTCCATTATGAGCTCTACTCCATTTATGACCACCTTCACCCTAATCGGTTGACGATTGTGATCCGAGCAGCTATGCACTCCTGTCATATATCCTGTGCTTGTATCACATGGCTGCTCTTCTATTTTCGAACTGGTCGTGGCTATCATATCACCCTCATCCAACTGGTGTACTTGACCAGATTTCTTCGTACACGCCGGTGCAATGTGTCCATATCTCCTACAGCGGTAACATCTAGCTCTTTGAAACGGACACCGCTCCCCTGGTTTATGCTGGTTCGCACAATGTCGACATCCTGATTTTGATAACAAAATTTTGTCAATGTCCATAGGCTCCATGGACGGAGTTAGTTTTGAATCATCAGTACTAGTCTTTGCATTAGGATAAAAATCCTTGAATGTCGTCTGGTAGTTGAGACACATCTGAAAGGCTGTCTTCAAAGAGAGATCTTTTGTCTTCAACAAATCGCGGCGCAGACGATCATCACGCACTCCCAACACTAGTCTGTCACGCAACTGGCGTTTCAAATCCACGAAATTGCACTTAGCAGCTAAAGAGCTAATAGCCCCAACATATTCCTAGATGCTTTCATTTGACAACTGGTTACGATTGTGGAATTTACCAGCTTGTAATATCTCATTCACTTTCGGTTCATAAAATGCGTCCAAAACTGACAGAATCTCCTCAAAACTAACACTAGTAGGTCTGTTTGGCACTAACAACGACACAATTAGTGAAAAAGTCTCTTTTCCACATTGGGAAAGGAAAATAGCCCGTGCTTTATCGTGATCGTCGCCGACGCCAGATGCGGCGAGCGCACATATTAACTGTTCCTTATATTCACTCCATGTGTCAGTCTTAGGGTTAAACTCGCCGGGAAACACTATATTCACAATATTGGTAGCCATTATACACGCAAATAGAATAAATTTATCTCACGTCGCCATTAAAAGATACCACCAAGTTGCAGTTCAAAACATAACTATTTATTATTTTAGTACCCACATATACAATCATATCCATCTGTCAAAACACTACTCATAATTAATACATAACAATACCTATTACTGATTCCAAACTAACTAAACCACAAATTAATACACCACGTATACATACACTAAAGAAAACAATAATTTTAATAATATTCCTTTTACTATGTATTTTAAAGCAATAAAGATATTACAAACAAACAACAATAGAATCCATAACGCTATGCGACCACCAACGACCTCTTGGGTGTGAGGGCTGAAAAGACTTACTAACAAAAATCAATGGACAGTAAATCCTTAAGGTATACTACGGTAAGGATACCTCGGTAAACTACTTAAAACTGCTAAAAGTGGCCGTTTTAAGCAATAATGCAATTTGTAACTATAGGGAATTATAATAATTTTATATGTTTAAAATTAACTTCAGATCCAGAACCATAATTACAGCAGAGGGATTTTTGATAACTTGTGTTTTCAGTGAGTAATGATTTTTAAATGACGGTGGCGCTAGTGTTCACCGAGGTATCACCTTAAGATATAGATTAAAAAAAAAAAAATTTGCGTCAGTCAGAGAGACTGCACGATTCGAACTTCTTTGCCTTAAGACAAAAAAAGATAGCCGAAATAAAAATTAAAAAAAAATTCAAACAAAACCGATGCGAGCTCTATTTTAGACTGCATCTGCATTTAACATCAGGTGGGATCGTGGTCAATCGCTGGACATTATGTACTAATAAAATATAAACATTAGGTATGTAGTCGTTATTTTATTTATAATCTTATGATAGAGACGAAGTAAGGGTAGTAGTTACAGCTACCTAGAAGATAAATAACATTAAAAACTATTATATCCTGAGATATTAAATGCACTTAGGTAACATCCAATATGAAAAATAAATATTGCTTTTTGCCATAAAAATCACCACGCGAACGAAGCCGCAGGAAACAGCTTGTTAAAAATATAAAAATTGTGTTTAGTCTTGTATTTACATACCTGTTTACTGATACCTCCCGACTTCAGATGGCTGTTGTATTCCAATCGTTAAATGCAAAAAAAAATATGTTTCCTCAATAAATTCTCTACAATTTTCCAAATTTTTCTTTCCGTAAAAAGCTTCTATTTGTCGTAGCGCCATCTGTCGAACTATAGAAAATACAAATATTTTGATAAAAGCACTTTACTAGCGCCATCTCGGCAGTACTAAAAAAACATGTAAAGTTTAGCATGTTCGACTTGAAATATTGCTGGAACTTCTTGATAGGTGGCGCCACATGTTATGTTTCTAAATCTAGCCCACAGATTATAGAAATTCTAGTAGGTATCTAGCTCTACTCCATGGACGTAGAAAGTTATTACTCTACTCAAAGCCGCGTTTATGACAAAAACAAAATTGAATGCTTATTACACTTGGTCCCGTTGCGAAAACTTTACCACCTATTATTTAAAGTTTTAAAATACCTTGTAGGTTCTTACAGAATGCATTATAAGAAAACTGCGCCGAAAAAATTCAAATATTTCTTAAAACTTCTTCTTATCGAGTCGAAATGGCTTAACTCTTAAATTATTTTTGACCAGCATGTGGCTACGTTGATTGCTCTGTCGTGGCCGCTCCCAGATCCTCAACTGTACTGGAGTCAGGGCAGTTGGGACATATCATGAGATGATCCATAGACTACACAGCCCCGCAATCACAAAGGTTGTTAGTCGAAAATCCCTGTTTTCCTGGCATCTCCAGCCCGTAGACTGTTAAGGACTTCCAGACTGTCCAGGGAAGATCGCCACCAGGTGGGAGCGTTTCGGCTTGAGGAAGACTGGTTCCTTTTTCTTTAAACTGCGCTCCTGAGACAAGTAAGTACTTAAGTATAAAGTACAACAGTGGGAAGCCAGGGTTTGCATAGCAGGTAAGTAGTTAACAAAAGTTTTTTTTTTTCTCGGGCACCTGGAGAGAAAGCGTAATACACAGGACGACCAAGTGGAAAGCGTCCAGTCGGTCGTCCTAGGAACCGTTGGAGTAATGAAGCTGGAAAGGCCCTGAAAGCCCTCCAAGAAGCCGACTGGCAAGAAATTTACCAAAACATTTTATAATATCAATTAGATACGAGAATCAAGTCAAGTGATGCTTCATGAAGTGCTCATTGTGAAGGTAACTGATGTCAAGCATCCACTTGTCGAACAAAATTATTTATTTATTTATTTATTTATTTAACTTTATTGTAAAAATACAATAGGCGGACTTAATGCTAAAAGCATTATCTAACAGTCAACCTTTGGGTCAAGCAGAGAACAGTTTGTGGGTGCAAAAATAACATTTACTTAAATAACAAATATAATAAACTTACATAACATACATAATAAATAGTTAATATATACATATATATATACATACATACATACATATTAATACATATATACCTAACATAAAATATATTAGCCATAGTAAAAAAAAAAAAATATATATTAAAAGCAAAATAAACAATAGCAGCAATTCTCAATTTCCCCTCCCTTTCTCCTTCCTATAATTTTGAGAGTAGGAACTTGTAGACAAGCTTTTTGAAAGTAGCACGACTGGAATTATTTAAATTAAATTAGACTGAGTAATATCTATTATAGTATAAAGTACTTACTTCAACGAGGGCTCTTCAAGTGCCACGCACGGTACAGATAAAGTTTATGTAATAACTGGGTAGGTTATTAAGGTACTTACACGAAAATAACTAAATCATTATTGTAAAAAAAAAATATTTTTATCAGGTACCAACCATATAAAATTAAAATTGTGAAATGAAATACTACTTATATAAAGATGTACTTACATACTGAGCTCCAAAGCAACCAGTTGCGGATGAAACCGGAAAAGCGCTAAGATGAGAGGCTGAGCGTCCGAGCTCTGGAATTGCAAATAGGACCCGTGACAATGGTTGTTGTGAGGCTGTATCCTGCAACTTTGCTACATGAGTCTACATCTTATGAAGTTCCATTTGATGGTTTTTAGGATTCTAACCCGCTTTTGGTTGGTAGGTGGAATTTAAAAAAAAATTAAGAAAATGCCAATCTTTTCTGCCTGAACAAATAAAAGATAAAATAATAAACGGGCTAACCTTCATCAAGTACGCAAAAACATTTTTCGTCAAAGTCTTAGTTCCGAATGATAGCAAAATTTTAATCGATTCTCCAATTGATTCTCTATCTTTCATTAGGAACTTACCCTAAAAGTGCAAAGATATGGGTAAAATATGTAGAACTAAAAATTCGACCTCTTTTTTTCTATCGAAGAAGATAGAATATAATATACTATGCCTTCTAGGATTTTTTTACTTAAAAGTTTAATATTACATAGTTGAATAACCTCATGTCTGCCGCAGACATTAAATTTCTTATGAGGAGGTCTGAAAGTCAATACTTAAGCTTTAATTGAATTAGACCGACAATAAATTTATAAAATGAATAAATATTTAAAACTGTAAGTCAGTCCGCTTGTTTTAATAACATAAACTAGCTATTTCTCGCGGTTTCCGTTGCCCATGGTATGTATGTAATAGCTTGAAACCTTCTCCAAGAATCAGGCTATCATATACAGAAATAGTTTTTCTAATCTAAGTTACAAGCGTACAAAAAAAAAAACCTTCAGCTTTATTGTATTAGTATAGATAAGATACTTATGTGTTTACTTTATTATAAAGTGTACTTGTTCCGTTTTTTTCGGATCTAGCTCAAACAGGTTTTCCCGAGTGGAACTACCCCCCAACATGGAATCAAGAAGAGTGTTCAAACCATAGGCTACAGTAACCATCCATTAATAGGTGGGCCGTAGTCCTGTTTACCTACTCAGTATTATAGTATTTTGACTAATTTTGTTTAGTTAGTTGTTTAGTTGAAATATTGAATCGGAAGAGAGGCAGTGAAATTACTAGGTACTGTTGTAAAATATCTAAAGCCTCGAGTTGGCAGCGAGCTAGTGATTCTTCTATGGTATCACAAACGTCAATAAGCTAAGGTGACTGCGCGCCTATATTTCTCGTTTCGTATGCCAGGCTAAAAAACCTCCGTAGTTTTGTTTTTCATGATTTTACATACAAATTTTCTTAAAGAAAATTCTCTTAAGAATAATATGAAAGCTAATATGAAATAAAAAATAAATATTCCTTTCAAAAATTTGTTTACAAATAACAAAGTATTGAAATACAAAATTGAAAGAAACATGTTTTGTTTACCGCGAAACTTCGTAGCAGGCCTATGCGAAACTTCGTAGCAGGTCAATGCGTAGCGTCGTAGCTCTTGCTACGTAAATTTTATTACGCTTAAATATTGGAAAAATTTCAAGGTCATAAGTGCCTTTTACTCGTCGTATCTGTGAGTCGAAATGAATGTTTATTGCTAACTTAGTCTAAGGTATATCTGTCTATTCGTTTTGTTTAAAATTATGTTTTTTTGTTGTGCATATAAATGACATAATCGTTAAAAATGAAAATAATGATAATTTTGTATGAAATAAGGTTGTGTAAAATAAAATATAATAGGTATGTGTTATTCATAACAAGATGAACAATATATTATAACAAGTCATAACATCCTAGACAGTGTATGAAACCAACATAATTAGTCAATTATTGCATACGTTTCCCAGTCACTTAATAAATTTAAATGGCAATCACTACATAGTACAAGTAAAACAAAGTCGCTTTCTCTGTCCCTATGTCCCTTTGTATGCTTAAATCTTTAAAACTGCGCAACGGATTTTGATGCGGTTTTTTTTAATAGATAGAGTGATTCAAGAGGAAGATTTTTATGCCCATGCAAAGCCGGGGCGGGTAGCTAGTTTTGAATAAATAAGTTCCTCACAAATATAGAAATTATAATAAGATGTCCCTTTATTAATTTGGTAAACGAGATTTCACGACAACCAGCTAATAAGGATTTCGTAAGCATTTACAGTAATAACGCTAAGTGGCGTTACTAGCGACATGTTAATTAGCACGTTATACTTTAAGACATTTCACACGGCCGAGATCGGCCTTACAATGTACTATCACTTCACTGCATACTATAAAACAAAGTCGCTTTCCTTGTCCCTTATCCCTTTGTATGCTTAAATCTTTAAAACTACGCAACGTATTTTGATGCGGTTTTTTAATAGATAGTGATTCAAGAGGAAGGTTTTTATGCACATGCGAAGACGGGGCGGGTCGCTAGATATAATCGAATTAAAAGTCATATTAAAAGTGGTTGAGAAAATATTTTTCGCTTGGGCGGTGGCGAAGATAGGGCGGGCGGTGGGGATTGAGGAGTTTTCATTTAAGCGAGTTTAGTCGACATGCATCCGTGGGAGGAGACGCACGTCGCGTCTCGTCGTGTTTTCTAATCGGAGTCGCGGATTTTCGTGTAGGGAACTCGCTCTGCCGCCCAAACCTGAGGGATGATCCCTAAAATCTAAATTTAGTGTTCTAATTTCAAAAAGTAGTACTGTGTTTTGTGATTATATTTGTGTTTACGTACAAAATTACATAGGTAAGTTATTTTTGATTGTTGCTTCGTGGAATATTTTTGGAATGCGTTACTAAGTTTGTTTGTACGTACGTCATAAATTTTTGAAGCGAAAATCTTAAATCGTGTACTTAATATGTCGTAAAGTGTGAAATTTATGGAACAAGTTGTTGAGCAATTATTTGGTGGCGGGTTATCGTGGGATTAGCATAACACGTCGTCTTTATCCGTCGCCTAGGAGCGTTGTTTGTTCGTTTTTAGGGTTCCTTACATAAATAGAAATAACAGAATGCATGTGACACTCCTGAAGTTGTCAGCGTCAACAGGTAGGCCGTCAGACTATTTTCCCGCTAAAAAAATGCAATAACATATTTATTATTAACTTGTCATGTCTGATAATATCACGTTCTTATACCTACTAAGGATTAATAAAACAAACTGGTTGATTTTTATTATTATATTTTTATTAATACATCTCTAAATTGAAAAGTGTCAAATCATGATTTAATTTTACTTAATTTTTATTTGACAGAATAAATTCCGATTAAGTTTAGAAGATATAAAAGTTGTTTTGTCTACGGAACCATTTGTTGTTTATGATTCGCACGTGCTTGCTTTTTTTAATACGTGATTAGCGTTCCTAGGCGTGTGGTGCTAACTACACACATGGGAATTGTGATAAACTGTAAATATTAATCTTAAAAAATTATAGCATTATTATTTTAATTACTATAAATAACCTTATAGTAATTAAAATAATAATGTTATAATTTTTTATATATTTTATTAACTATATAACCCAAGGCTCTGTTTACTCCGAAGGCGATGACATGAAATTATGAATGTTTTTACAACTGTTATTACAATGAACTGACAGGCGTCTGACCTCCGTAACCCTTTTTTACACAAACCAGATCAATAGGAACATGATCCGGGTGTGCTAGTGAAAAACATTTTCAATTTTTCAGGCTGCCTAAAGGCATCTGACATAGCCTTACAACGGCTGCCTTAGAGATAACAGTCGGGACCAACGGCTTTGCGTGCCTTCTAAAGAACGGAAAGCTAAAGATAGAAATGCCACTAATGGCGACCAATCCAAAGCTAGGCCGCGTTCACTATCGCTCGACACACCATCCTCCTCTCTTAAACTAGCAGTTGCCCGCGGTTAAGCTCGCATGGTATTCGGCTATAACGCGCCAAATAGTAGCCTTGTTTAACCTCCGGTCTTCAACTATATTCATACCAGAGTTTATCAAAATCGGTCCAGTGGTTTAGCTGTAAATGCGTAACAGACAGATAGACAGACGAACTGACAGACCGACTTTGAGTATGGAAGTATGGATGGTATGGAGTTATTCGTCGGCTGTGTCAATTTCAATTTGAAATAAAATAGACGTTTTCAGCACAGTTTGCAGTTATTACGCAGATCTTCGAACATCAAAAACATTTCACTTCTCATTTTAATCTCGCAGATTACGATCCTAACTATAAAAACCATAGCATAGCGGATCGCCGGTACTCAAACGATACAAGTATAGCACGTAACATATAGTTATGTAAATAGCGATCGAGGTCATCCGCTAATCATTTCTTCATGCCGCTGGTGTTGACATTAGGTGACGAACGACTTCCTTACACCGTACAGTTGACATCCGAAAATTGCACACCTGGATGGACATACATACATACATATCATCACGCCTGTCTCCCGTAGGGGTAGGCAGAAACTAGAGATTTCCATTGGCTACGATCCTTACATACCTCTCTCGCTTCATCCACACTCATCACTCTCGTCATACACGCTCGCCGATTTCGGGTACTCCTAATGTCTCCCTTTTTCAAGAGGTCTGCGATTTGGTCGCAGTATGTTTTACGAGATGGACAGTGTAGTAATTACAAAGATGATGGTGTAAAGGCAGACAGAGAGAGGTCGGGTTTTCTCCAGAACACAACCGGATCATGTAGGTTGATGACCTTTGTGGCGTAAAGGATAACATACCTGCCCGCTTCGTTTGAACTCAGGAAGTCCCGGGTTCGATCCGCGTGCAAGTCAAGATTTTTTCTGATTGTTCTGGGTCTTGGATGTAAATTTATTATATAATGTATTTGTTATAAAATATACATAGTATCGTTGAGTTAGTATCCCATAACACAAGACTCGAACTTTGGGGCTAACTCAATCTGTGTGATTTGTCCCTATATATATTTATTTATTGGTCTGGTTTCCCTGTAAAAAAAGTAACGGACGTCAGACGATAGTCGCTCCATTGTAATACAGTACCGCCAAGTCAAGGTCTGTGATAAAAGCGTACTCTCTATTCTATAGGGTATATGAGGTGCAACTGCGAAACCTAATTAAAAGATGATGATTTACCTTAAAATAAAAGCACCTCTCATGGTATGTAGTTTTCGTAATAGGCGACTTACTTAGGAAATAACAGAGGTTCTAATAATAATAATTGTGCGTCTATAGGAGATACAGGATTTTATTTTACGTAATGAAGTTAACCATCCTTAGCAATGTTATGGCGGCGTAGTGAGGGCTATCCACGGGCTATCACATCAAAAAATTGATGGCTCTCGCGTCTTTTAAGTCACCCACGGTAAGAAAGTTAATTGCAATTTTTTTTAATCGGAATAGAAACCACGACGTGTTATGGTTTGTTCCACTTTGTTTGATTGTAAATAAACCTTTTAAGTGTTAACTTAATGTTCATTTAATAGCATTGTTAAATCAAAAAGATTGATCGAATCATTTAAACTACACTTAAACCAAGTCGTGAAACATAAGGAAGGAGTCTAAATCATTTGAGAAGGTCGATAATCAAACGGCATGTCATAATTACGTGTTCATAACGATCGTGTCAAGTGAAGGCAAGCGTGACCAGATTTGGATTGGTTGCCACTAGTGGTATTTTTAGCTTAAGCTCCTCAGTATTTCGGAAGATAAGCTGTTGGGCGTTATCGCTAGATACCTATCAGTTGTTAGGCTGTGCTAGATAGCTTTAGGCAGGTTGCAAGTTTTGAAACCAGCGCTGATCACTAGATCTAGTGATCAGCGCTGGTTTCAAAACTTGCAACCAATTTGCAGCCGCGTGTATTAGTATACACGCGATAAGAATTATACTTAGCGTCATCAGGTTGTGTCATATGCCTTTAGGTACTTTTTGTTAAGGTTTAAAATAAAGGCGGAAGGAATGAATGTCTCTTCAAAGAAACTTAACCTTTTGCTGTCAGAGTCATAGGTGGTATCTTCTTCTTCGTTGTGTCGATGACTTTTAAATTTTGTGAGCCCAGTACGTTGCCATTGGGCTGCACCCTTTGTTGGCCCCATTAGGTCACTTCTATAGCATGCAGCAGGCATAAGGGATACGACAAAAGATGGCTATTGTATGCACTGGCATGATGGGAGTTTTGTTTGTTCTCAAAATAATTTGTCAATGTCGATTCGCTAAAAGAAGTTAAATGACATTTGCTTTAGATATCTAGTAGTAAGTTTTTCTTTAACAGCCCCAAGTGTCCACTGCTGGCCAAAGACCCCTTTCTCATAGACGCGTCAATTGTTATAAATTTGTTACATTTTTGTTTACGGGAGACAGGCGTGATGATATGTATGTATGTATGTATTTTTATTTTCTGACATAAAAAGTCAAGTTTCCACAGATAAATGTTAAGCCTTTGTTTCGTAAAGGTATTGATAGCATCGTCGCAACCGGCACACTTTGCGCCTTCTCTTCGAACATGCAAACAAAGGCGATGTGGAATGTATTGATCTGTACTGACGTTGTTATTATACATGTAAATCAGTTCATGCATAATGATGTACCGTACAACAAAACAAAGACTCTTGAATATACTATGCTCATAACATGCTCAAGAATGATAAAGTTGAATTGGGATTTGTCTGAAAATAGAGATTCTGCGCTTTAGAAGGCACGTCAATCCGTTAGTATCAGACTCTCGCATGCCATCTGGTGATCGTTAAAGGAGTCACGTCAAAAGCCGAGAGGCGGTTTCAAAGAACTCTGATACAACTCTGACCGTGTGAGAGACAATTGACCTTGTGACCCACAACTACTAGTATAGATTCGAATCATCAACAGAGTTTTTAGAATGTCAATCAGGAAACTTACATCGGATTCAGATTCGAAGTTTAAAATTAAATCTTACACCCTACAGATATCAGGGCTGAGAACCGGTATTTTGAAGACCCAAAAATATCCTGGTAATTTTAAACACCGGTCGATTTAAGGGTCCTAAATACCTGGTTAAGACCATTATTTTTGGGAATATACCGGGTTGAGCGGAGCCGTAATGCTATGGGTAGCTGTATAAATGTATGGACAGACAAATGAACTGGTTTATGATTCTAACCAGGTTTCCGAGCCCTGCTTACGAGCCTCTTCCGTATTATCGTTTATAAAAAAGGCTCTAAATATAACAACTTTAAATTATTTTGTAACATTGTGACGATACAAGATGCATTGAACTATTTATTGACCTATTGATTGATCATCTTCATCGGTCCCTCACTGCTGAGGATCGTGACCACATATTATGTGCTACCAAGCTATGCGACCACCAGTGCTATGGACCGCTTTGTAGATGCTGCCCGCAGCTGCTCTTTTCACTCTGTCCACCCATCCCTTTTTATTGAATAATGTGTGCCTAATAACTAAAAGTTGACTTTTAAGGTGATACCTCGGTGAACACTAGCGCCACCATCAAATAAAAATCATTATTCACTGAAAACACAAGTTATCAAAAATCCCTCTGCTGTAATTAAGGTTCTGGATCTGAAGTTAATTTTAAACATATTAAATTATTAAATTATAATTCCCTATTGTTACAAATTGCAAAACTGCTAAAACTGGCCGTTTTTATCAATATTGCAATTTGTAACTAGAGGGAACTATAATTTAATATGATTAAAATTAACTTCAGATCAAGAACCTTAATAACATCAGACGGATTTTTGTTAACTTGTGTTTTCAGTGAATAATGATTTTTTAATGATGGTGGCGCTAGTGTTCACCGAGGTATCACCTTAAATATTTTGTGTATACTTAGCACTTGACTTGGTGTTGCTACTGTAGGTGTGTGAAATTGAATTAAATATATATAACTACGATTTAAATGCACCTATAAAACAAAAATAATTAGTGCAAAACATTAGTGAATAAATACATATAAGAGCATATGAAATTTATAGGTAGATAGCAATTCTATTTGAACTAGATTTGAAACAATGTTTGCGAATCTCTTTGATAATATATTTACTTCAATGCGTGTCTGCTACAGTGGTATACCGAATTAATATTATTCATAGTATCTGTAGAGGATCACAGGTCATGATATAGACTTGACCAGTTCGTTGAAAAATGAAATGTTCGTTCTTTCTGGCCAAAAAGATTCTACAAAATGGGGTCTCCATGTTGGTATGCTATATATATAGTCGGAAGACGTTCACAGAGCTGGGCATTCAGTAGTCCGATGTCCAGTAGTGAAGAAGTAGCGGCTAACTTATATTTTTTATGAATTGGTTTTAAATCCGACAGAGATTAAAATAGACTTTTTTTTAAATAACATAGGTACATATCTTTATTCCATACAGGGTAGACAGAGCATAGAGCCATAAGACCTTAGGCCACGTTTAACATGATGATAGTTAAATCAGGAAATCAACAGTGATGGGTTGCTAGCCGCATCGCCAATATCATGATTTTGCCACTCAATCAATCCCTCAATCAAATTTTACGGCTTGTGCGGGAATAGACCAGTATGGAAGGAATAACAAAGGTTATTATTTTAAAGTAAAAATGATATCTGCAGAATACGTCCAAGTAGATACTTACTCAAAACAAAACCAAAGATTATAGAATGCTATACTGGCAACAAAACTAATCCTGGTAACTACAAGCAATTTCCAAACCAGAGTTATTACCGGCTCTGACCTTATAAATTGGGATTATCCCTATCCCTGACTGTCTATAAATAGTATGATTATTTTAATAAGTTTAAGGTTTACCTACCTATATCAGTTTAGTGGCAATGCAATATCAGTCTTTCGTTTACTATAATTTAGTTCTAATTTCGTGCACTATGTATATTTTTAGTTCTAATTTCCTTTTTATATCTTACTAGCTTTCGCCCGCGGCTTCGCCCGCATGAATTTCCCTCGGGAACAGTGCTTTTTCCCGAAATGAAAGGTATCCTATGTCCTTCTATACTCCTAGCTATATGTATACGAAATTTCAGAATATTGGTTCAGTAGGTAAGGCGTGAAGAGGTAACAAACAAATATACAAACTCACTTTCGCAATTATAATATTACTCGTAGTTGGGATTGTCATCGTTATCTCAACGGCTAGTAGTTTCTTAGATATAGTTAATGAGTATCGGTAACTATAAAACCGTGTTAGCGACTACAGCTTAATTCAGAAAATTTTCATTTTGAATTTTTGATAAAGTTTGCCACAACCAACCCCACGAAGTGCTTGCATCATGGTGTAAATTACATAAGGACTCTTTAAAATTGGCCATTTGTAGTCGGTTTAAATTTTTAAGATTATACTTGTTGTAAAATAGACCCCAAGCCTAGCAGATAAAGTACCCAAAGTTGAATCACATGGTTGTCCGAGAACATGATTCCATTCGGAAGGCACTTTAAGCTGTCAGAAGTGCTATTATTGATTCTATTAGATGTATGACTAACTTAAAACCGGTGAGTCGAAAGAAAATAATTGGTAGATGGATTATCATTCGAATGGATTTTGAGTCAGTCATACATGTCAAAAATAACACCCCATAAGGTTTAACGATCGTAGTGTCAAACACGTTGTGATTTAACGTCTGATACCAAGTTGATCAATTGACCCTCGCGATAAACAAGCAAGCTTGTGGTACACTCTACAAACATCATTCAAATTTCAAATACAAATTGTGTGACATGCAGACATTATCGCATAAACTAATATTTGAGCCAATGTGTTTTATGCTATTTAAAAAGCGTGAAATATCTTCATATGTTCACACAGTAATCCCGGTCTGATAACGTGCTATTTGCTAAAACAAGTTTTTGAACGATTATCTTTACATGTATGTCATAATTTTATGATTATGCCTCCCGTTTTTCATATGTGGTTACATGATTTCTTTGGCTGATAACTTTTTTTTGGCTGTATACCTATGTCTTACTGCTGAGCAAAAGCCTTCCCACTAGCCCTCCATGAATCCCTAGCCATGGCATTTTCTCGACAGTCTTTTTCGAAAGCCTATAGTTCGTCTGACCATCTACGTTTGATAATATCATAATAAATTTTGTAAGTTGATAGGTATTTTATATCCACACTTTATTTATTTAAAACTTTATTGAGCCGAGAGCTACAATAGGTAAACTCAATGCTATAATATATTCACTTTCTAAGATATTTAATACTAGCTGTTGCCCGCGGCTCCGCCCGCGTGGTACTCGGTTATATCGCGTCCAAAAGTAGCCTATGTTTGACCTCAGGTCGTTAGCTACATCCCTACCAAATTTCATCACAATCGGTCCAGCAGTTTAGCCGTGAAGAGGTGACAGACAGACAGACAGACAGACAGACAGACAGACAGACAGACTTTCGCATTTATAATATTAGTATGAAAGTATGAATGTATATGATATTTATTGTAATTATGAAATAAAATAAATTATTTGTCAGGGATAAACTCGCACCCGTATACGTTTGAACATTATTGATTTACGAATCATTATTCCGGGTGTGTAAGTTACCAAATGATTGCATGTAGGTATAAAATTCTTAATGGTTTTCGAGCGTTTTAGACTTATTTAGCCCTATTTATTGATACGTATGTTTATTTCATTATCCTTTTTTACCTATGTTTGCGGTTCACTTGATGGAAAGCCGTTACTATTATTATTGGAGGACGGAAATACTTAGTATTGACGAATCAAAGATATGACAAGCATGAGTCAATTTATTTTCCAAATTATTCTGCAAGTGTGTATATAGTGTTATAGAGCAAGTGTGTTTATGTATTTATACTTGGTACTATTTATTTCAAATAGATTCATGCGTTACTTTTCGGAAATCAAAGTTACAAGTACTTACCAAATTACCTTGCATGTTTCCCCCACCAGTTAGTTCATGCAAACTACTTGTAGGTATCCACACTTTCGTACTGATATAACAAGTGTGATAAGTAGTATGTTTGTTTGTTTATACTTTTTCGTATTATAATTTTGCGAAAGATTGTTCAGTGGTTTGAACTGAGTTGATAGTCAAGTCAGCCAATAACGGTTGCCGTAATTACCTCTAAACTTAGTACTTTCAACAAAACTGGAAGAAAATATATCTACTGCTTAAATAGAATTATATTAGGAAACGGCGCGAGAGCAATTTTTTTTAAATCTATGACTGTCTCCGATAGATTTAGAGGATATTTGAAAAATGAAGTTCAGCCATTCCTTTCGTCGGAAATCTAACTTAGTTGCTTTGTATCCAATAAAAAGTCATTTTCAAAATTTGAACCTTCAATAATATGTCCAAAACATTTCGCTAAACGGGTGGTGCTGACATACTACATACACGCATTAGAGGCCTAACACTGTCAGAGATAAGCGCTCCAACTCAGCCGTATCGTAGTGATAAGCAGTGATAAGCGGTGATAAGGGGCCACAGCCACTTACGGCTATCTCGGGTCAGGCGTCTTAAAATAGTTGGTCAATTTGTGACGTCACGTGAACGCGACCATAGTATAAATAAGAGAGAAGACAGATGTATAGCTCTTTTTTATGTTGGAGAAGAACAACCATCACGCTCACGAACGATAGAACATCGTGAAAAAGGTTTTTGTCCTAATAAAGGAACAAACACAATTACCTATATGAATGACTAGGTATAAGCATCATATCTATCAATTCGCTTCATCAAAAGCAGTGTTATTACGGTAAAGAAAACGAAACTATGTTTCTGTACTCTTTTTGAATTGTGCATTTGAGTCTTAAGAGTGCATTATATGTTTTTGTCCCGCTCTACCATTTATTTTTGGTTGTTTTGATAGCGTCATACCGTTACTATTTACTTGAGTTGATACTTTTATTTTTTACCTACTAACTGACCTACTACACCTGCTACTAGAACAACTACTTTGCTTACAATAATAGTGTAACGATGGTTAATTTACTGGCAAAAATATTGGTCGCAATATGTGGGGGTAGTTCAAGAAAAGTTTATAAAGCATACCCGTTAGTAAAAGTGGGGACTTGTCTTTATTTGTCAGTCGAGGCGTTAGCATAGTTTTTAACATTCTCTTCTCGGATAGCTCTTAGTGCAAATAATGACAGTTTGGGTAATGTTCAGTTGTTGTTGAGCCGGCGTTGTAATAAAATGGCCATGTAGCTTAGTTACCACGGTAGGCATCTCTAAAGCTTGGCGGAGATGACAGAAGTGCGCGGAGGCATGGAGCGTCATCCTAGTCGTGATATAAATAATGCCTAGACCTAGACATATTGTAATGCAGTCGAGTTGTAACGAGGCAAAAATTAATAGGCAATTGATAGTCTGGAAAATTAAAAGAATTAGTTTCTTGTGGAACGCACACGCTTGATTCAATTTTCAAAATTAAATAATTAATTTAAAAAATAGTCTAACATAATAATAATTCAAACTTGAACTGTATTAAATTTTCTGATTATCGGTGTTTGCTAATTTGGAAACTATCTATAGTAGACATGAGTTAATATATATTTAACCGTTACACATTCTTTGCAAATTGAGCGAAATACAAATGGGTTCCGTATATATGATCCTACACTTCAAATTACGTAAATAAATATTTATCGTTTTCTTATCGCCAGGTTGGCCCAAACTTATAATAGTTTGTAAAGTCATTTATTTTCTGTTTCGTACATCCTGTGGGACGAGGAATGGAGATAAAAAGCAGAGGTAATATCCGATAATTCGATAATGACTCTCTATCCCGAGAGAATGAAGTAGGTAAAAATTGAGCCAAATTCATGTTCAAAAAACAACTGGATAAAAATTTGTGACCGAATATGTTTGAAAATATTTACCAAAACCACGTAAATAATCTAATATATAAAATTCTCGTGTCACAATGTTAGTTATCTTACTCCTCCGAAACGCTTTTCTGATTTTTAACAAATTTTATATGCATATTCAGTAGGTGTTAGAATCGGCTACTATATCTATTTTTTACACCCCTAAGTGATAAGGGTTGTTCACAATTAAATTATCTAGAAATAATTTATATGGCAAAACAACGTTTGCGGGTTAGCTAGTTATTATAATAATGCTACGTATAAATGAAATGGCCGCAAGGATATACGAAAAAAAATTCTTCCAAGCCGGAGACGCTTCTTTCGCGCTCTGTCCTCGGTCTGTCAATGAATTGCCAAATACCACAGGTATTTAGCAATTTTTAAACACAAATAAATCAAGAACATTTCAAGAACGATATATCCGTTACAGTTATTCGGCATCGTTTATCAAACATACAAAACATATTATGAAACTGAATTCTAAAAGCGTCCTCACTTGGGTGTCGCACCAAATCGTCAACAGCAACTCGTCGTTAGAATGGAACATAAAAATATACTTACATGCATTTTTTTAGTTAGTATTTACCTAGTTATTTCTAATTTTTATTGTAACATTGCACTACAAAAAATGTTTACTATGAAATAATTTTTCGATTGCAATACGGGGAGCCTACAAAAGTATCGTGTCGTGTTTTTTTAAAATGTGCACTTAATTTAGATTAAAAAAGACAATCTCACAAATTAGTAGTGAATGGACAATTTTTAATAGATTAAAACAACTAAGATGAAAGGGTACGCGGTCCGCACTTGCGTTAGAACACATCATAATATAAATAACTTTCACTCATCTCGTCGGTCTGTCGATATATCTGACACTGTACGGGCGTGCACGAGGCCTTGGGAAATGATTCAAATTGTTGTTGTCTTACGCGATTTTGACTTCAGTTATTGATATAATATTTAAGCGATAACTGATTGTTTGTATGTATGTTATAACTTTATTGCACAAAAAAAAAGTAAATACAAAAGTGTACAATTAAAACAGAAGTACATTGGAGGACTTATCCCAGAAAGGGATTGAGAAAAATCTGTAAGTCTAGTCTATAAGATTTAAAAGGTGTTAATTCAACATAATGTGATTAAAATTATGTGACTTAGCTCATTCGATCCGGAATAATGTCTAGATCATTGTGTAAAAAAATGGAATTAGTCCATAATAAATTTCAAAAGTTATAAACAATTAAACACCTTCAAAAAATAGTGTTTGTTTTTTTGCTTATTGTTCGTAAATTATAAATATTTTCGAAATTTGAAAAAAGATTCTTAAAGAGGAGGAAATTTAGTAAAAAAAAGTTCCAACTCCCGAAACTGTACCTCCATTATTTATAATTTTAATTTAACGCTGAAAATAGCCCTCCGCGCGCAATTGTTAGGTTGCGCGCGCGGCCTCGAAAGCGAGTACGTCACTTAAAAATTTTTTTTTTAAATACTTAAAGTTGATTGAAAAATCTAAAAAAATTACAACACAATCTAAACACTTTAAAGAATTAATTCTCGTTGAAATTTTTCATAAAAACAAATTTTCTAATATGCTAGACGATTGTTAATTAACAAAATTTTTACAAACTTTCTTCATCGTTCTAAATTTAATAAATGTTTAAATAATTACCGTAAAATTATTTCGCTTCGTGGAGCTCTTCTTATATACATACAAAACAAGATTGCGTCATCAAAGTTTTAAAAATATAAATACTTCGTTTATAATAATTTTTTTAAGTTAACAAAAAAAGAAAAAATACAATAATGTTGTAAAGAAAATTTTTTTCTTTATTTATTATTATATTTTCGTTTTTATGTCAATAAAAAACAATTATTAATTAAAAAAAAAATTTTTTACTCCATTTGTTTATAAAATTTTTATAAACAAATTGACTATTTTCATATTTTTGAAAAATTTTTTTTTGTTATTTTATAGAGAACTGTCAATTATGATTTTTACAATAATTATTTTCTATTGTTTATAATCGTTTTTTTTAAATATCGGATGTTTAAATTATTAGTTAAGAAATTTTTTTTTTTCTAAAAATCATAATTGACTTGAAGAACAATAACCGAATTTGCATTATTTACAGAGTTAGAAGCCGCAAAAGTTCGAAAAATCCGAAAAAATCTTCAATTTTTATAAACAAATGACCAAAACAATAAATAAATAATAGATAAAAAATATATGACTGACATCATCTGAAAGATAATTTCATCGTCTACAAAAATGACCTGAATGTTAATTGACGTTTCTTTAATAGTTTAAAAGTTATATTAGCTTTAAAGTCAACAAATGGATCAGCTGTTGCAATTTTTGTAGCACGTATATTTTCAAAATTACATAAAAAATAGAATAAAATTTTTTCGGTATTTTTATGCATGAGGTCATTTTTGTAATTATTGTTACGTTCAGGAAAAAAATAAAACAAAGTTGAAAAATTGTTTATAACAAATTGTAAAGTTAATAAACAATGCAACTGTTAATGAAAAAAAAAAATTTTTTGTTATTTTGTGGAGAAAAGTCAATTATGATTTTTAGAAAAAAAAAAAAATTCTTAACTAATAATTTAAACATCCGATATTTAAAAAAACGATTATAAACAATAGAAAATAATTATTAAGAAAAATTCTTTTTTGTAAAAATCATAATTGACAGTTCTCTATAAAATAACAAAAACAAATTTTCCAAAAATATGAAAATAGTCAATTTGTTTATAAAAATTTTATAAACAAATGGAGTAAAAAATTTTTTTTTTAATTAATAATTTATTTTTTATTTACATAAAAACGAAAATATAATAATAAATAAAGAAAAAATTTTCTTTACAACTTTATTGAATTTTTTCTTTTTTTGTTAACTTAAAAAAATTATTATAAACGAAGTATTTATATTTTTAAAACTTTGATGACGCAATCTTGTTTTGTATGTATATAAGAAGAGCTCCACGAAGCGAAATAATTTTACGGTAATTATTTAAACATTTATTAAATTTAGAACGATGAAGAAAGTTTGTAAAAATTTTGTTAATTAACAATCGTCTAGCATATTAGAAAATTTGTTTTTATGAAAAATTTCAACGAGAATTAATTCTTTAAAGTGTTTAGATTGTGTTGTAATTTTTTTAGATTTTTCAATCAACTTTAAGTATTTAAAAAAAAATTTTTTAAGTGACGTACTCGCTTTCGAGGCCGCGCGCGCAACCTAACAATTGCGCGCGGAGGGCTATTTTCAGCGTTAAATTAAAATTATAAATAATGGAGGTACAGTTTCGGGAGTTGGAACTTTTTTTTACTAAATTTCCTCCTCTTTAAGAATCTTTTTTCAAATTTCGAAAATATTTATAATTTACGAACAATAAGCAAAAAAACAAACACTATTTTTTGAAGGTGTTTAATTGTTTATAACTTTTGAAATTTATTATGGACTAATTCCATTTTTTTACACAATGATCTAGACATTATTCCGGATCGAATGAGCTAAGTCACATAATTTTAATCACATTATGTTGAATTAACACCTTTTAAATCTTATAGACTAGACTATTATACCAATTACTGATTTTTTCGTTTGAGCGAAAGGTCACTGACTTAGGTATTATTAAGTTATGAAGCTGAAATTTGGCAGGCAGGTAATTTTCAGATTACTTTAAAAAGAATTTCCCACTTCTCACGGGAATGGGAGCCCTGGGGGGCCGTCATTAAATTTATAAATAAGAAACTCGACATGGTATATTGAAATATAACAAGTCAATCGACAGAAGTGGTTCACAAACTAATAGAGCAATTTTATCTATATAAAGGCTTTTTTTGACGGACCTACAATATTAGCTTCTAAGAGCTTTAATATTTATAGCGGGTCTGTTTGAGGCGAGGGCTTGACGCCACTCAGCCTTTTTGGCAAAAGCGCAAGGGGCTCCCAGTTGGGACGAACCTCGGCCATGGGCTTTGCCTTTGAGCAATGGAGAGAGATGCAAACTCCCGAGTGATGCAAACGATCATTGCCTGAAGGGCCGATACTAGGGTGCCTTAGGCAAATATATGCTGATAGACCTGATATGTATATAATCAGTGTAAAGTTCAGCAGATCACATAGTATACCACCTAATGTGTGTATTGTCAAGGGTAAGGTTATAAGCTATTCATCTATTGATGTGATCCATAATGGAATCATCACTATCATCATTTCGTGTAGGTGTCACGGTCAATCGACCATGCACACCTTGGTGTCAGAGTTCTTCGGAACCGTCTCTCAGCCTCTGACGTGGTTCCTACCAGATGGCAACCGAGACCAACGGCTTAGCGTGCCTTCCGAAGCACGGAAACACCTATACCCAATTGAAACATATAGAAGTACAGCAATTTATTTCTTTTTAAGATTGTATGTCAACATATTTTGGCACCGTGACACGTTCGCTGTCGGCGCGGACACTAAGTGACTGGGAGTGAAACATGTCAATTTCATGATGTTGTGATTATTTAGTGGCTCCACTTTTCAAGCGACTATCGTGCATAATTAACAAATGGTAATATTAAAAGTCAAACAATTAAGAAGTTTCTGTAAAAACAGAAGTTTCGCGCGCTACTCGTGAATTCTTTATATTAACTTCGGATCTTTGAATATAAGTACTTCCGATGATTACTTTTTTTGTGTTTCTCTTATTTTCTTTGCCCAATATTAAGATTTCGTTTACTTTAAATATTTTTTCATTCTTTCGTGAATATTTATGTTTATTAGATATAGCTGGAGAAATAGAAACCAAAAAAAAATACAGATAATAAACATTCTTAAAATGAATTAAGTACATATAAATGAAATATCATACACCATAGATAACATAAGAATATATAAGTACTTAATGCCATTTGTAAATGCCAGCACTCAATCAAAAGAAAATAAGCAAAATTCACTGGTTCATAATGTTTATTGGCATAGATTAAAAAAAAATTGCCTCCGCGTGCGATTTCAAAATTTCATTTTTATTCTGGATAATTTTCTCAGAAAAGAAACATACAAATACATAATGTGTTTCTTTTAGCAAAAGAAAATGTCACTTGTTTGCCTTATCTTTGATCTTAAAAAAAGAGGTAAAGAGTAACGAGCTAGTCTAATAAAATAATCTCATCAACTGACACACAGACGTAAATAAACAGATAACTGCTCAAAATAACGGTTTTAACTAAACAACAGACACCCACAAAGTGTTTAGTCTGATCGTGAAAGTCGTGAAGATAGAAAGTTAAGTTCGCGAAGGCAAAAGTATATTTATTTGAATTTCATACAAGCTATACGTAAAAAACAAAACTACAAACTAAAATAACTAATATTAATAAAATTAAAACTAAAACTTAAATTACTAAAATAATAAATAAAACTTAAAAATCTAAAAATTGGTGTTCTTGCGGCATGGTGCCAAGAACCCCAGCTGCATTCCCGCGCTGAATAGCGACTGCTATTCTCTGCGCGAGAAATGAGCCGGCCCTCTTGTTACCAGCGGCGTCGACAAATCGCGGTGACAAAAAATTAAAAAAAAATTTCATAGTTGGTCCCCATGGACCGAAGTTTATCAATCAACTTGATGTACATTCGGCAATATAAAAATGTATGCCTCTTTACCTTTACACAATTTTTTCTAAGGGCCCACTTTTCTTGGTCTGAACGTGTCTCCCGGTTGCATCTTCAGCTTACGATACAGAGCCCAAGGCACGCTATCAATCATGAGCCTGGTTTGCCGGTACTGGTTTTTTGAATGCAGCCACTGCCGTCTGACCTCCGTAAGCCTTTTATACAGGGAAACCAGACCAACGGGAACATGATTCGGGCGTGTTAGTGGCCAACACTGTTAGCAATGGTTACCATTCTCCATAAGGCCCGTTGGCCTGTCGTGTCTACTCAATAATGATTTAATGATATTTTTATTATAAGTAACAAAGTCTCATCTTGTTAGTAGTGTAACAGGGAGCCAAGATTGAAAATACGTGATTACTGTTTGATGTTTATTTTCAGACTCAACCTCTTATTTGTAAACGGAGCCCACATTCAATATTTAAAATTACATACTTTTTTGTATGCAGCCAGTCCTCGTTACAGTAGCTTATAATCTATGTTTCTAAAGATAAATATAATAAAAAAATTAAAGAAAATATCACTACATAGTATAAAACAAAGTCGCTTTCTCTGTCGGTATGTATGCTTAAATTTTAAAAAAATACGAAACGGATTTTGATGCTTTTTTTTAATAGATAGGTAGAGTGATTCAAGAGGAAGGTTTTTATGTCCATGCGAAGCCGGGCGGGTCGCTAGTAATTAAATAAAATATTGTTCGTCGTCCTCAATTTTGGCGTAAACTTTCTAATATTTTGTGTTCCAGTTTTTATCTGATATCACCGACGTCTCGCATTAACCAGATTTGGTGTATATTACAATGTAAATAATAATAAATATAAAACGTTATCTCTCTACAAAGATATCCAGATCCGACAACACAATATGTATTTAATATGCTACAGTACACACAGTAGCCACTCTTGTTCCGTCCTCAACATAGCGAACAACTCTTTATCATTTCACATTTATTTTGAAATATGTTTCTCTTGTCAGCCCTTTGATGTATAGCCTGAAAAAACCTGATTTACAATTTCAAAATATTTTTAAGCATGGAATTATGTTTTCCATAATTTTTTTAATGAAAAACATCGGCGAACCTTAAATGTTACTAAACAAAGACTAGGGGTGACGGTCTATTTTAGTTTAGTATAATTTGTTATTGCACATAGTGCTGAGTATTATACAAAGGGTCTGCCAGTTTACCTTAATAACATTTTAGCGTTTAAAAGACAAAAAAGTCATATGAGAAACTAAAGAGAGTATTTACCTATTGACATTGTCTTATTACCACGTTTACAGCAAATATAAAGTTAGATACTTTCTTACAAGAACGGAGGCAGCTCTATACCACATAATACCTAATAGTAATAACGTAATATACTACTCTTAAGTATCTTGAATAAAAGATAATTTAACAGATAAGTATATAAAATTGTAATTTTCTCGAACATAGGATCAGCATTGCTATTCAACGTGGCAATGCTGCCAGCCTTTTGGGCATATTACCACGATGTAACAACTTGCAGGGACTTCAAATTTTATAAATTTTCATTTTTAGTAACTTTTAGTTATTTAAAAGTAGGTAAGGTTTTATTAGGAAATTATAAAAGAGTCTATTATTAGCTAGGACCGAATTACCCATTCGTGTCTAAGCTTTGGCACTATTCACGGTAAAGATAGGAGCACCAACCCCGCTCCTATCACTGGGATCCAGCCTGAAGCGTACCAATCCCTCGTCCGTGCCTAACTATGTTAATCTACAGTTACATTTGAACACATATTAAAATTATCAACAGCAATATCATATCAAATACTAATAAAGACCATGTTAAATCACTAGAGCACAATACACGTCTGCACCGCTCGGTGAACCCAAGGAGAAGAGAGCGTTACACTCATACTCACCCCGACACTACTACTGCCAAGAGGGGTTTACCTGTAGTGGGGAGATATCTGTCACGTGATGTTACCGGGCGCTAACACTATACAAATAATATAAGCGTTGGTACCTAATCATGCAGAACTCTGTTTCTTCTTCCCAAAAAATAAATCTTTATTTGTAAGCGTACTTAGGTACGCTGGCTCAGTGACCGGAATATGGGCTTCCAAAACGCTCTCGAAAAATTACAACAACTCTGAACCAATGTGATGGCTGTAAAATCTCTTTACCTGAGCAAATTAAAAAAACATTGGCGGCAATCGATACAGAAATCCGCGCACGTTCGCACCTCGACCCGCCTGATAAGATCGGAGACATTCACCAAGAAACCTACGGAATTGTTAATGGGTCGAAGCAACGACCTTTTACTGGTACAATTTATGAGAAAAGCGGAAAATAGGTAAGCATTTAACTGTCTATAAATAATTTGATCTTTAAAAACAAGTCCTATTTTTGATATATATGACTCTTTGGACTCATTAATGTTTGCGCGCACGAAATTGTCACCTAATAATAGTGTCTGGTTTTCTAGCCAAACCAAACGAGTCGGTCAGCTGAATGGTTATCCTTCGACTTCGGGTCATTTTCATTCAATATAACCATACACGATAACCATATAATACAAGGCACTTCTAGCTACACGATCTACAAGGGGTCTAAAAACGCCACTTTGAGCAATTCATCGAATCAATTCAATTCCTCTATGTTTTGTAAAATGGCCAACTAAACTTTGCAATTCCTCTTCAAAAAAATTGAAAGAAATAGGAATTGCTTAAGAATTGCTAAGGAATTCGTAATATGAATTAGATTCGATCAATTTCTCTAAGTGGCGTTTTTAGACCCACTGACATCGGATTAGAGCCTCATCAAATTTTCCTATTTTATGGCGCAACGTTCCAGATTTTCCCTTTCTAAAGACCCCTACAAGGTATTTTCTAATAAGATATGCAGACGCATGTTTCATTTTGTTTGCATAGAAACATGGATTTGTTTAAAATCTACTTAATCTGACAAACCCATAATCCTTAAATATGGTCTAATTTTGTTAACTAATCTATTTCGGGATAATATTCTATATCTATAAGCATATACATTTACCCTACATTAAAAACTGAGTAGATATGTCACTTTAATTTTCAATAATAAAAACACAAATATTTTCGGGGTGATTCACAGAATTTAGCCAATTTGAAGATTTCAAAACAATTTAGTTAAGAATTAAGAATAGCAAAAGACTAATACTCACCCGAGACGTTATAATGGAATAGGTTGTGGAAATGTGAAGTATTATAATCGTTCACGCCTACAATCTCATAAATATTGTCGTAAAGCATTCTATAATCTGTGTCGTAATAAAGACGATTTGAGTGGCGCAGGATTTACGTCAGTTTGTCTTTTAATGAATATTTTTATCAAATGTGATCATAATCCTACTATAGAATATTATGAACTCAAAACATTGGATTATTCTAATTTATTAACTTTCATTAGCCTTTGTTATACAAAGGCAAATTTTAGACAATTAACTAATAATCACTAATATTAATTGAAATAAAATAGAAGAACGCGCGCCATATAACAAAACGTGTGGGTTAAGATGTCCAGAAATGGACTTTTAGTGATTTAAAAGAATAAATGCAATTCATAATTACTAGATTTCACCCGCGGCTTCGCCCGCGTGAATTTCCTACGGAAATAGAGCTTTGTCCCGGGTTAAAAGGTATCATAAATGTCTTTTTCAATATTTTTATCTATATGTATGTGAAATTTTGTAATTGATCTGCAGCAAATATTCATAGAGCGTGAAAGCGTAACAAACAAACAAACAAACTCACTTTCACAACGCGAGTTACGATAGTTTGGATTGTAATATAAAAAAATTGTAACGATTTCTTTGTAACCAAGGATGCCGAAGATTTAAGCGAAGTAGAGCGAAAAAGCAATAAAGCTTGACTCTCTCTTCAATCAACTACTACTAAGGACGCAACTAATTTAGTAACACCACAAATTACAGAATACTATCTATATCCTTAATAGTATAGTACAAATATTTAGATGAAGACAATGCAATCAACTTACTAAATTCTCAAATAGTCTTAACTAGTTTTTGCCCGCGGCTTCGCCCGCGTGAACTTCCCTCGGGATCTTTTTCCCGGGATAAAAAGTATCCTATGTCCTTCTCCTGGCTCTAAACTACCTCCCTGATAATTTTCAGCTAAATCGGTTCAGCCGTTCTTGAGTTATAAGTGGAGTAACTAACACGACTTTCTTTTATATATATAGATTTACATACGAAAACGTAAAAAATTGCGACAGATATGTTAATTTACAAAGAAACTGTTAGAAGATTGCTCATCACTGGGCATTGTGGCATTTCACAATATTGTCCGATGCTATGTCTATTATTAGTTGTATTTTCTCTTTGATTCCCTACAATAGGTGTACGGAACCTTGCCCCTATTGATGCTTACTGTTCCAAAGACAATATTTCAATTTCAATGGCTACGTCGCGGTGCTAGAATAATTTATTTTTTTCCATTGTGCCAGAATTAGGGTTATGTTTTTTGAGTGCATGTAATATTTCTTTGGCACCCTCTGTAATATATTGACTTCGATTTAGATAAAGAGACGTAAATTTTACTTTTTATTTACAATGCAGTCAAATGTTTAATAGATTCAGATGTTACTTTGCGGAAGTCAAAGTTACAAGCACTTACCAAAGTGTAAGTACCAATTAATTGTAAGTTCCCAAATGGTAAGTGCTTGTAATGCAGTCAAAATTTTGTTTTCCATAACTATCCCGTGCTGTGTGTATGTACGTCTTTTATCTTTTCCGGAATTCGGGATATCAAACTAAATAATAATTTTAAGATCTGAGATGACTTTAGAATTATATACATTCAAACAAACAAACAATCTCTTTAGTTTAGCATTTACTAACATATCAATATTGAAAGTTTTTATCATACGCTGTCAAAAACTTGACAATCGCATTTGCGTAATTTTTTCGCATTTTATTTCAAATAACATTATATCTACATAAAATATAACGTATTAAGATCAAAGAATAATTTCAATTGCTTGAAAACATAATGTAATCATAATATGTCTTTCAGAAGTCTTTCAACTCAAAGGAAAAAATATTTAAGAAATACTTTGCAACTTAATTTCTAAGGCTTCCCTTAGAAGAATCAAGTCAAACATTGCATAAGGCTGGTATTCCAATGAAATTTGTCTTTGAAAAAATTCTATAACCGCTTATAGAGATTCCCCTGTGACACGATTATTAATAGTCCCTATTGATACTTTCCTACCAATTTTATAAATGTAAAAATAAACCTCGCATTACAGTAACAACACCGCTAAATTGATTTAGAGTTTGGAACGGAGTTTGTTAGACTACCTTTATTTTGATGTATACTATGAGAGCGAATTGAAAAAAATTACACCGCTACTATGATAGTTTTATAGTGACTGAGTAAGTATGTGGTAAGTATGTATGTTTGGGGAATGTTATAGTAATTAATACCCCCGGCGAGTGAAACCAAGAGGGCAGCTATTGATTAAATATTAGGGATTCGCGTAACATTTCGCATATCTTTTAGTGGAATGAAAACATATTATTAAATGTATTGATTTCATCACGGCACGGTTTTCCAAATTAAACGTCACCGATTCAATAAAGGAGGTAACACGTTGTTGTTATTCTCCAGGTGTTTACAAACCAAGTTACTTTGAACATAAATTAAGAAATATGCAGAAATAATATTAATATTACTCATTTGTCAAGTATAAATATGTAGGTAGGTAGCAAAACCGAATGGCAGTTTTTATCATTACCTGTAAGTAAACATCGGATAGGGCTCCGAAGCCACAAGGTTTTGGGTGCAACTAGGAAAACGATAAAATGATGATGACCTTGTCGGAAAGTACGTAAAATAGTTATGTAATTAAATATATGAAATAAACTGTAACTCTACATTTCATTTAATAACTAAATTACATGTTTAAGTTGCAATATTAAGTATTTTTAGATATTTATTTTGTCATTAAATATGCACATATTTATTGATTTTTATTAAAAACAAATAAAATATTCAATTCATAATATTGTATTGAACATACAATTACTAAAAATAACGTGAGAATATAAGTTAAAAAATATTGTAAGATGTGGCTTTTCTGTGATTTTTATAATTTGTACTATAGAGTACACATTGAATATTAATGCAGTTTCGGGTTAAGTTGTGATAGTATAACGCGGGGACGGAATAAGAAATTGTAATTAATTAAGTATAAGTATATCGATCGAGGTTACAGTCTAAGGCTTTGACGTTTTACCAAGTAGAAAACCAATGCTAGATTTCTGCACCCATTAACCATAGAATGCGTAAATATTATGTGTGGTTTGAATATCTTATAAACATTTCTTGCAACTTATAGATTACAGGGTAAGAGGAAATATTACAAAAAATATATAACTTATTTAATATCTTAACTGTACGAAGTGGGTCCCGTCATAGAATCGAAATGGCACGAGGTCTCTACAATATTTTTAATATGGGTCTTAGGAGGCCTGTGAGCAGCCATATTAGTATTTGTGTTCTTTCAGTTAAATAAAATCTTATCCATCAAATTGTTAAAAGTATTAATTTTTAGCCCCAAAATGTGATTTCGTGTGTCAGTTTGGTAAAGACATAAATATGCAGTGAAAACCGATTTTCCGCACTGACACCCTCAATTATTGTTATTGAAAATATGTGGGTGGTATCCTTCAAGCGAAAATTCAAATGAGTACACATAATTACAGAAAACTCACCCAAAATATTCATAGTTGTGTCATTTGTCACCTTCAACTAGTCTACAAATTTAAAACGGTAAATTATGGATACTACAACTAATTTTAAAACTAATTTTCCAGCATATTAGCTTTATTAGTTACACATCCTATGCTCAATACCCAAACGTACTCTAGTATTGTGCTTCCTAAGAATTTTCCTAATGAAAAATAATACGCCATGTTAAGTAGAACTTATTGCTTCATTAAGTTTATGGCACACTAAACATCGCACACTAAATCATCTAAATTTTACGCTTTAATTCTCAAAATAAATTTACTACAAGGTGATCATGTATTTTTTTTAAGGAACGCACAATTTTCCTCGCTTAATTGTATCTTATAAGACAAAATCTTACGCTATACTCGCCATATTAAGTCAACATTTTTTTTGTATAGCCACTGTTACGCTTTTTTTTTTCAAATAAGAAGCTAATGTCTAGAAGGGATAAGGCTAAACTGAAATTGCGGCATTGCCCTTCTGATTATAACCGGAATAGGTAAGTCACATACCTATTCCGGTACTGTATAGTGTATACCGACAATGTTCGTTTAAAGGTGTTCCTATCATCCATTTATACTTAATTGGTGCGACCACGGCTTTACGATGACCATTTGGTACCTATACATTTCTGGATTTATATCTCAATAATTTCCTTGTTTCATCCTTTTTAGACACCACGTAGTCGGGTTATAGTTTTCTAACTTAATTTTTATTTAATACTTTTCCGTTTCCTGGACGGAAATGACTGGACCGCGTGAAATATACCACTTTACCAATGCATGTTAATCATTTCTACCTATATTTTAACTTAAACAATATGAATTACATACATATTTTTGCAATGTGCTCGTCAAGACCTTTCCTTTGATACCAAAGACGTGATGTCAATCTCAGTTTAATTTATTTTGATGTTAGAATTTAAGGTTTAAATTCCGTCAGTTAAAATTTTTACACAATTTATATAGCCTATGTTACCCGCGCTATTTTTGCGAATCATTTGACACCTCATTCATTAAAATCGGTCCAGTAGTTTAGGCGCTACGGTGGAAAATACATACATACATACTTACATACATACATACATACATACAAACATACATAGACTGCCAAAATCATTACCCTTCCTTTTGGCTTCGCCGTAGTCGGGTAAAAACGAATGTTTCGGATCATTAACACAAAGTAAAGGAAATATTTAAAAATAGATAAAAGAAAGATATAAGTACCTCCATGTAAATAAGTAAGTACACTTTGAATTTAGTATCTGGTAAGTATTTTATGCTCTGACTAATCTAGACACTATAATTTGAGCTGAGTGTTAACGAGTAAGTAAATAGCGAAATCCTATTGGCTCTTCCAAAACCATCTCGTCTCTTCTTGTCCCGTCTTCGCTCCAGTTGAGCCTTATTTTCTGAAAAGAATTAGTATAAAAATATGTTAGTATTTATGAAAATAGTAACACATATATTTAGGTTAATTGTTTTCATTAAATTTCCACCAAAAACGATACAAGTAGGCCGATTTCAAGTTGTAAGAGTCTCACTATCATACGTGTTGTCGACCCAGGTTGATTCATTAGGAAGGAGGGGAAATAAAAGCAGTTCTATGTTCAAACTAATTATTATTTAATATCAATTGAAACACACCGTAATCACTTAATAACCATAACCATAAACATATAATAATTGATAATGTTATCTATTTAAGAAATTATATCTTACTATGTGTGTTTATGAGGCTGTGACAAATCATCACAGCGCTTCTTTTACAAGGCAAAATACCTATCAAAGTTAACAGATTTTCATATTCAAATGTAAGCCTGAATAAACAATGAGGCTTGTTTTAATA
Organism: Apomyelois bistriatella; assembly: GCA_947044815.1. Lineage (NCBI taxonomy): Eukaryota > Metazoa > Arthropoda > Insecta > Lepidoptera > Pyralidae > Apomyelois > Apomyelois bistriatella. The sequence goes on from OX345705.1 coordinate 7,810,448, forward strand.
TTATTTGTTGTGACTTGTGTTGAATAAATTATTTATTTAATGAATAAATTGGTATGGAATGTAAACAACCAGGCATCCGTGGTTTGAATGAAATGATTTAATGTTACAAGCGTAAATGATTGGGTGGATAGATATGATTGATTTAAATTTAATACACAGGTAGGAAAGGGTTTTAATGCTAAACTTTTGTTGCTTTTTAGGGTTCCGTATCATAAAAGGCAAAAACGGTCCCCTTATAAGATCCCTTTGTTGTCCGTTCGATTTTTTTTTCCGAAGAACGCATGATCTTAAGTTGAAAGTCATATACTCGCCTGACTATGGTCTCGTTCGGGTATAAAATAATCAAAATTATACATTGATGCGATCAAAAGATATGATATAAATGTTGCAAATTTTAGTAATTACAGATGGGAATAAAAACCTCTGGGGTATTTCCCGTTGAACTAGAATTCTAAACAACTAACTAAATATTCTTAATATAATTACTGCAAATTTGAAGTTACAAAATATAATAATAAAACAAAAAAATAAGAATATAATAGTCGTGGTTCACTCACGGGAGGACTGATCTATGACTGAATTTATAAGGGTTGCTTTAAATATGATTATATTTGCGTCCGTGTTAGTATCTATTCTGTTGCATTAGATTTAAATTCATTATGATAATGTCATGAAAATAAATAAAATACTAATTTTTAAAAACAAATTATAGGACAGCAAAAATCTTAAGAAACCTGTCAAATCTTTTCGTATTATGTTCTAGTATGAAACCCTCAGAGCACGAGTCCGACTCGCACTTGGCCGATTTATTTTGTTCAAGATCCTTTTTTATTAGAATCTAATATCAGTTTATCTGAATGTATCTGTATAAACACTTCACCTTTTCAAGATTGAACGAGTTGTATTCTAAAAGTCCCATTTCCATAACTAAGAGAGCTTTACTCTGTTTGGTTGTGTGAGGACCAAGTATAAATAAAAGTTAGCAGACCCTTTCTCTGACTAATGTAGTTTGTGGAGTTTGTTCAAGGCTTGAGTACCTTTGCTATAACTCTACTTGAATTGCTTCGCTGTTGAGTTTAAATGGGATGATTGGAGATGAATTAGGTAATAGGTTTATAGATAACCCTTTTTTAATGTCATTTGAATTTGAAACTCAAAACCTTGGGCTTTCTTATAAGGCATATAGTAAGAGACCGAGATATTAAGAGTTTCTGAGTCATAAGTCATCACGGGTAACACACTCTGATTTAAAGACTTTCATCTTGAGGCACAGTGGTGGTGTGCATATTTAAGAAAAAATATAGAATTTAGGCAGCCTAGAAGCCAGCCACGTAAATTCTGGATGTTTTTCTGGGCAATGATCCTCGAATGCTCTAGGAATTTTTTTAACCTATTCTCATGAAAACCTATTTCTACGATCTACACGGGAAGATACGCACAATACTGCCCAACCAGCAATAAAGACAAAAATAAACCTACACTAAACACAATGTCTCATTCCTATCCTTCCAAGACACGCGAACAATATAAAAGTCATTTTATTAATTTAGTTTGTGTCGATTCCCGAAAAAGTCGGCACATGCCCCCGGGAGAAGTCGAATACGTGCGACCGCCAAAATGCCGTCAAATAATTTTCCCATTTTCCTCCATACATCTCCTTTCTCCCCACATTCCGTAATTTTTGCTCAGCAGTATTTTTCTCTCTGGGGAATAAAATTTAGCCTTCTTCACACAAAGAAATTGAAGGGATATTTGAAATAAGAGACGCGTTGTGCCTTATTTTATGTTCTTACGAATATATTGTGGTGTTATGTTGTGATCACAATCGTTGTTACTTAGTTATTAATAATATAATTATTGGAGGAACGATTAATGGGTATAAGACATACCTTTGCATTTGCAAATACTTGATGAAATTCTCACGAGGCGGGAGTAATCATTATTTTCATTTGGAGATACTTCACCCTGCAAAAATTATAAAAATGTAAGTTAAAAAAAAATATTCCGATGAACTCATTTCTTATTCGAAGTCAATCTATATGTAAAAATCGATAGCTGATATTTAGACTGGCTAATACTCGAGAATGGCTAGGCCGATTTGGCTTAATTTGGTCTTGAAATATTGTGGAGTTCAGGGAAGGTTTTGGCGGTGAGAAATAAAGTGCATTCAGGCGGTACGGAGTCAGCCGGGTCACTATCACTATTACTACATAGTATAAAACAAAGTCGCTTTCTCTGTCCCTTTGTATGCTTAATCTTTAAAACTACGCAACGGATTTTGATGCGGTTTTTTTTTATAGATAGAGTGATTCAAGAGGAAGGATTTTATGCCCATGCGAAGCCGGAGCGGGTCGCTAGTTAAAAATAAATAGCGATTCAGCAAAGATAAATTTCAAAACATGTGTGTATTTGATCAATTAATTACTAAAACTGCACGTCATTCTAATTCCACTAATTGCTGTTGGATAGTTGAGTAAACTGCACAACAACTAATAACTAATTATAGTGCCAGAGTGGTTTCACTCCGAACTTCAAAATAATAAACTGTGTGTATACTGTGCCTTAAGTAATAAATGGGTAGCGTATTTTATACAAAAACCATATTAACTTATTTCTCTGAATTAACAGTGTAAGGCGAGTTGTAAATTTTGTCGTTAAATGCGCTACAAAAATTAGATGTAAGGCTATACATTCTCAAGATGCACAGATGACGATACTTACTAGGTTTATTTAAGTTTATTTAAGGGAGTCCCCACACTTATCGAGGTGGAGTCTTCAGCCGGTCAGAAAAACCTTTACATATATTAATGTAATAAGGGCCATTGCCATGCCATTGACATATGCATGGCGACTCAAGCTGGCTACGATATTGGAAGTTTTCCTTTGGTGCGTCTACGTTTTGCCCAGTATTATGAGTTCATCTAAACAATGACCAGGTGACCGCATGATGAATTGAAAAAAATGAGGAGCATTTCGTTTCTTTTAAATATTTTTTTGAAAATCAAGCCATTCATGACATTACGTAAGTGATAGTTAAGCATTCTTTATCTATAGTATTAGTGATAACAAATGCCTGAAATCCTCCCTACTATATTTTGCAGGATTTTTGAAAAGATAGGTCTTTAACAAAATCTTTACCTCTTAAATCTTGGACCACAATATTAATGCAGTGTAAACTTTACGGGCAGTATGCAATGGTAGTTCAATTAGATGTCATTTGTGTAGAGTTGTGTTTGGGAATAGGGCTCTGAGGTTTGGTGGCGTTTGTGAAATTAATCTAAAAGTACAGGTATTTGGTATAGGGTAGACCCTAATACTACTGATAATTATACTGTAGACAGTAATATGAAAGAAAGGAACAATAGTTTATTATTTGTATCAAAGGTATTGATAGTTTTTGTAATCGTATATTAGTTTAATGTGAAGTCTGGAACAAATGACAAATGTACAAACTAGTTAAGTCACAGAAAAGATAAGTACTAGTGTGCCAAGTGCCCAACTGACTTCAATTTGGGTGACTTCAAAACCTTAAAAAAAATATCTAAATCGGTTCAGTTCATTAGTATTAATTTTCCCAAGTACAGTGGGCCACATAGAAATGTATACCACAATGACATTTAACTTACACCTAAGGTTTTTATGTGGCCCACTATACTTTTTAAACTCAATTAAAAAGCAAACCCTTATATTTTATGCTACTAACCCGATAATATTGCTGTCGTTTTCATGAAAACAATGTATTGTTTGATTTTTGGAACCATTAAAAACTCTACCCTTTTTCTAGATTTCCAATATTTCACCCTCGTCGCCATGCATTCTTTCGTCGACACCTTATCCAAAGAACCTTATGAATATGTAATCCATATTTCACTTACCTACCCTTCTGACCTGTTGCTCTAGAGGTTGAAGGACGAAGGGTGACTCTAGACTCGGAGAAAGTTTTCAAATCTCAAATGTACATGACATTTGTGATCAACTTGAGCTTACGAAGAATTTATTCTGATTATACGCGTAATAAGAGCACTTGTAAAATATATATGTGCTCAATTTATCTAGTTCTTTTTTGCCTCTTATATTTTTACTTTTTAGTAACCAACCATAGTTTATCAAATCCTAACTTGAAATACAAAAAGTCGCCTGAGTCTGCAATTAAGATGATTATGTTTGAAAATTGTGGTAAGAATAATTTTCCATACATTAAGGTTGACTGGAAGAGATTGCTTTAGCGATAAGTCCGCCTTTGCGCCTCATTCTTTTAAGTTAAGCTGTTTTATGTAATTTTATTATTTTGTGGTGCAATAAAGAGTATTTGTATTGTATTGTAGGAAATTCTAGGCTAAGAGTTGGCAGTGCACTAGTAACACCTTCGAGATATAACGAGTGGATAATCTTCGATGACATGTCTGACTGACTAACTAACTACAATATCTTCACTGTTGATGATGGCGACTGTACTTTCCAAAACACGCTAGTACTGATAGCTGAATACGCAAAACCAAAGTATTTGTCTATTATTATTATTATATTCAGTGCCAAGAGTTGATATGCTCCGATGATAACCGCACCCGAATTGAAAGACGATACCATAGATATACGAGCATCATAAACAAAAGGTTCTATATCTTGTGAACAGAATCATATAATAAAGGGAAGTATATCGTAGAAGGAAAAACGCACATTATTTTATTTTATTAGTATACTTAGTTAATTTTTTTAGCCTTTATTTATTTAGTATTGATCTCACTGTTATATGAAGGCTTCTTATAATTTGAGAAAATGCTGCAGTGGGGTTTATGGCGCCGCATCTTCTCTCGTGCTTTGGAAGTGGTGATAAACTTAAAATAAGTAATGAATGACGTCAATAAGTGAAAATAATATCCTACTTCATTTCAGAACTCGGCCGCCGCGATTTTACATTTCTTCAGCCTCCGCGAACTTTTTTCTCTACTCGTCTCAATCTCTATTACTAGCCAGCCTCTATAAGTATAACATCATACAAATTTCGTACAATTTTTACAATCAAATTAGAGAACCTGACAATTAATAATTTTTTCGACATTTTACTGGCTTCATACAAAACAACTTGAAAACCATTTATTATTTGTTTACGAAAGGAAAAATATACGGCAAAATGGCAGCAATCACAATATCCGACTATTGTTAAGAGTGACGTGGGTTACCTTTACCACAAATTAAACAGAGTGCAAATGTGCCACTTAATACGAGATCCTAGAAAAAAAGAGCTAACAATTAGGACCAATTTGCAAAATGAATTGTTATTTTTAAATGCTCTCACAAACAAGGTAATGCAAAAAGAATAATCAGTATTCTCTATTAATGGAGCGCAGTTAAAATGTAAAAAAGGCTCAAAAATATAACAATTTTTAGTTGATTTAATATGAAAATATCATCAATAACAAAAATGGATTTCCTAAGAAACTGCGACATCCGTATTAAGCAGAGTGATGTTTTCTTTAGTCATAAACTAAAAAGTATCATTTACGTAAAATTTATTAAAAATGGTCACCTTTTGGAAGTAGCGCATCCAGCGCTTACCTGCGACTTTCTTCATATCATCTTTGCCCCTAGTATGAGTTTTTATTAACGCAGACGCTAGCGACTGCGTTAGGATTTTGTATGGAATTTCTTAGTTGCCTTACTATCCGCCAGAGGCGCTGTACAGGTTTGCCATACTAAATCGCTAACGCAGTCGCTAGCGTCTGCGTTAAGAAAAACTCATACTAGGGGCACTGGTCATCTTGCGCCAAATGCTGCGCTTGCTGAATTTGTCTTGGGTTATAATTCTGTGGGCTCAATAATCTGTGACTTTACTTTCGTCCGAGGGCCGCCCTGGGGTGTCCCCCTGCCCCCTTCACCCACCTGTTGCTTGTTGGCATAGCCCCAAATTTCAGGCGGGTTGTCGGGTGTGTACACTGTACACATTAGTAGCAAAGTAGTTTTCTGTTTATGCTTTTCATTTTATCATTCTCAGAATTAGTAATAAATAAGGGTTTTTTGAAATTGGCGATGAGGTACGTACCGAAGGTTTTCAAATTAAAATCGTCCTAAGAACTGTGGATTTGTAGAATTGTGTTTGTGATGAAAGTCAGTACCTGGAATGGAAGCCTACCAAAAAAACCAACTGGCCAGAAGAGGCACAGAACAGAATAGAATTAACATGTTCTAGTTTTTGGGCCAAGATCCACTTCGTCTAGTATTATTAAATTTATTTTTTCCATTATAACTACTAAACATTTATTGTAGAGACTGAGCTCTATCAGGCCCGTGAGAGGACTGGAAAATCTCCGTAGCTTGGAAATCTAATATCAGTCTTTTTTATCATGTCGACGTTTACCTTACATACCCTTGGACGCCTAAAACTGGTCAACGTCGTGGTAAGGCTCAGTCAGCCACTGCGTTATTACACTTATAATAAAAACAAAATAGGTTTTAAAAAAATGTAATTGATGTCTGTATCATGTGTCTGAGCTTTTTATAGACGTAAGAGTATAGCAACATTAAAATTAAAACAGGGTAATTTATATATGAGAAAGGTATACATAACTATATTCTACACTCCTCCCACTTTTTCCTTTATTTTTTCAACTCCAACTTGGTCTACCTCTTCCCCGTCTTCTCTCTGGATCTGAAACTTTTAAAAGCAAATTTTATAAGTACAAATTTCGTTTTTCTCACACCAATATTGTCGACTTGGCAACTTCGATGAAAAGAACCACTGCTGGAATAGTAAAGAAATATTTTTCTGTTGATATGTTCATTACTCGTATTGTGATGTAAAAGGATATCTTCCGAAAAATATACCCTTTTTACGTTTAATATATCTTGTTTGGAATAAATGACGGGGTCAATGGCATCTAAAGCATGGGTGAGCTCAGAATAGAAATGCCACAAGGGACAACCAATTCGCCAAAAAGACATACATATCATCACGCGGGAGACCCGCTGTGCTAGGTAGAGACTAGACATGTACATTGGCTATCGTAATAATAAGGGGGATCGTAATCATCTCTCATCAAAAAGGGATATTGAGATGTTTTGGGCATGTAGAGATTGAATAAAAGGAGACTGACGAAAGGTATTTACAAAGCAGCGTTGACTGAGAGAGTCGGTCAGGGTCGGACTCGAAAAACACCTCTTGAAAACCTCTTGAAAAACTGATACATCAGCAGTACCCGAAATCGACGAGCGTGTATGATGAGAGTGATGAGTGTAGAGGAAACGAAAGAGTTAGATTTCATAAAAAAGATACACCGATTGAAGCTATGACCTAGCCATAGGCACAATGTTTGCTTGCCACCAAAGATTAGCTCGGCTTATGCTTGTTTGGCGACTGCCGCTAAACAGCGTCTCATGAACGTCATAAGGAGAGCAAACACTATCGGTTTTCGACCTCCACCTATTGTGATTGAGTACACAATCGTATGACAGCAAACACTTCCGTGGTACGCAACTAGGCAACATAAACATGGTTTTCCTGAAATTTCATTCATGTTATTTATTGGCTGTCACGCTTTTGAGTTTACTGCCAAGTCTCGCCAATAGATCTTTGACATCAAAAGTCACCATTTTGTGTAGGTAACACAGTCAATCGACAATGCATACCATGGTATCAGAACCACCTCTCGGCCTCTTATATGGTCCCTTTAAAGATACCAGATGGCAGCCAGGATCAACGGCTTGCTCCTCGTACTCTCGTTTTCGTGAAATTCAAAAATAAATCAATTGCACCAACTACATAGACCCCATTAATAGGAATAACATCTCAGTAATAGAGGTTCTTTTGTTAAAAGTACGTCATACATACAAAATTTACAACACCGAAACCACTTCTGGCATTACACATCTTTGATCCCACACCTCTGATTAACTCTAAAATCGTCGATTAACAATAACATCAATTCCAGTCTTATTCCGTGACGTCAAGGTACATTTTCACTTGTTTACTGGAGTAACAGGTGCGAGTTGACGTCACTATTTATCAGCTGTCTGAGAGCGATTTGCGAAATATAAGGTTTAGTACGTTATTGATGTACGTTGGATATTACGTAATTACTGGCGTACTTCCTTTGATTAATATTATTGCTTTTAGGAAGCAGTTATTTTTGGTACCAATCGTCAAAGAAAAATTTGGAGCCATTATTTTCCTGTTATGTTTTTTTTCCTTTAGAAATATTATGTACGTTTCATGTAATTCTCATCATTAGAAACCTTAATACTAGGGTGTCCACATTTATGACCACGACGGAAGGTCGTCATATACGGGTTTGGTAAAAGTGTTAGTAAATTTTCCGCTTTAAAAAATGTATCACTACATAAAGGTGGATAAATTAAAGAACTAACATAAATATAACTAAAATAATGATTATATATTTACAAATTGTACAGTCCCGCCAAAGTGTCACACCGAGGTAACGTACCCAGAAGGCTGGCAGCATTGCAGAGTTGTATGGCGATACTAAACTTCTGTGCCAGGTAGGTTCCAGCCTTCTGGTCACGAGATACGTCTATCAGCTTTTTCGACATAAGACGAAAAAGCTGATGAGCCGATGGAATAAGACAGAAGCTGGCCTCTGGCCGAGAAGGCAAGCGAGGCGTACGTGTGAACGTAAGCCCCCTAAAGATGGGGAAGAGTTATTAAAATGCAATGATTGCATAGATAGGCGACACTATAGAGAACTTGTAGGGAGATCAAGCAGGTGCGACTGGAAAGAGATGCGAAATGCTAGTACAGCGCACTCTCCCGAGATTCGGCTCGTATAACCAAAAGGTTGGTAGAGCCATGGGAGGTGGAGGGAAGTGATGAGCCGATGGACCCCACGGGCCGAGAGTTTCTACCCCAAAAGGCTCAAATATGTAGTTATTACTTATACCTACATATTTACGCCTTTTGAGGTTCTCTGCCTCAGCTGCAGCTGGAGCCAGAGTGTCGACACAAGTTGCGACACAAGGCACCAGTGTCATTCCATCCGGTCTCTTGCCATCATCCCGAGCCAGGCCGTTGGGTTCCAGGACAGCAGGAAAGTGGATGGTGGCAAGAGTCCGGTGGATTATGTTATTTAGGGCAGCATGACGCCCTAAACGGCCGGCACTTCTCGGGCATGAAAGACCGTGATGTCCAAGGGCATCGACGATATCCCCGCAGGGACAGCGATGTGGAACCGTACAATTAGCGCCTAGCCGCAAGGATGTTGCCAAACGGAAGGCATCATCGTGCATCAGCGTACCCAAGTTGGCAGATGGTAAAGCCTGCAACCAAAGCCCAGATTCCCATATCACTACATAGTATAAAACAAAGTCGCTTTCTCTGTCCCTATGTTCCTTTGTATGCTTAAATCTTTAAAACTACGCAACGGATTTTGATGCGGTTTTTTTTATAGATAGAGTGATTCCAGAGGAAGGTTTTTATGTCCATGCGAGGCCGGGTCGGTTCGCTAGTAAAAAATAAAATAAAATCCATTAATTTCATTTAACAATTTAATTATGCTGCCCGACATCGGCATCTTGCCTTTGCTAGTTGGATATTCTTCCTTTAGTAAATAATCCCAACATACTGTAGAAATTAGCAAATAAATGCGAAGATTTACGCAAAAATAAATATCTGATCCAAAAGACCATATATTTATTTTATTGATAGAGACTTCCAATTTCTAGCCTACTTTTAAAAACGGTTTTTTAATCTATTATTTAGTACTTATTTTGTAGCATTGACTTGGTTTAATTAGAATAGCTTGTTAGCCATGAAAGCCCAGTGAGCAAAAATTATGCCGTAATGAAAATATATTTATAAACCCAACGAAGAAGCTTTGTGCTTACAAAGTAAAGTAATTCTGGATGTAAAGTTCAGCTCCAGGATAATAGAAGGTTTTAAATAACTTCGCTTTATAAACAATCCTGTGTATTTCTTCGACTCTTCGTCCTAGCGTGTTTCCCGGTTACAGTTCCCAGTTTCAGCTTATGCTTCAGAGCCCAGGGTACGCTATTAATTATGGTCCTGATTTGGCGGAACTCAACGGAGTGACTGCCGTCTGAACTCCGTAACCGTATATAATGTATAGATATAAGATTATTGGATCTCTACGGATGAGGAACTTTGATTTTATTTTTTCTTAAACGCACCAACCTTGAGTAAATTGAACTCGAATAAAAATCGACGACGTATTAATCCAAAATAAGAATAAATCATAGAATACCTGTCTAGGATAAATAATTTTCTTTCCTACTTCCTAGGAGCCAGAGATAAGTGAATGAGAGTTATTACCTTAATAATTAAGGAAAAGCTAAAAGCTACAGTTAATATTAATTAAAAGCGTTGTGATTTGCTTCTGTTACCTATTTTATTTGACTACCGATAAGAAAATTTTTACGTTAAAGATTAATCTAACATTTTACAAACTTAGCAAGTTGATAAAAGCTTGTAAAAAGGTAACATAAAACAAGAAAAACGTTTTCCCCGACCCATTGTTATTCAAATTACAATTCTTTCCCTTTATCAAGTAGGAAGGGGTGAACTAAATCAATAACTCACGTATGTTAATGGCGTTCGATGCAAATGCAACTTGATGCACTTTTGCTTCGCCTTTGCATATATAATGCGTCGTAGACACGTGTAACTCCGCTGTTGTCGTTAAAAAAAAAAGTAAGTAACTACTTTCAGTTAATTTCTTTTTTATTCGTTGTTTTTTTATTGATGGCCAGTCTTACCTATAAGAAATTTGAACGTTCCTAAATTCGCGTTAGACTGCGAATCGAAAATGTTCGTAGATTTATTTCATTAAGATCATCACCAGTGAGAAAGGCAGTTTCAAAAATCTCTGACACCAAGGTATGCTTGGTCAATAGATCCTGTGACTTTTACGATGTTGATTTATTCATATTTTGTGGGTTACAAGGGCAATAATAATTGATGCTGCACATCTTGGTGATACCAAGAGTTAATCGAAAAACCCTCTCGTCCTCTGACATGATTTCTTTAATTACCACTAGGTGGCATCTGGGATGTCCAAGGCACGGAATCATCTTTCTTAACAAAAACCAGATGATGCGAACCTACACCGACAATTATATATTCTGTGCCTACACTTATATGTATACGACGGCTATAGCAGGTTACAGAAACTCGTTGTGACAAAAAAAATCCTTTACAAAATGTAGTAACAGATTTTTTTTAAATATACTTCGTGCTTACTTTATGACGCTAACGATATTATATTTCATAAAAACTAACTACGTAACAATCCAATTACATTCTGTACCCTTTGAAGCTCGACATAGCAAATAGACCACTACCATTTCCAACTTAATAACCCGAAGCTTTTAATGGACTAGTCATATTTTTTAGCTGAACTATACATTTCGATTATCACCGAATTTTTCACTTTTTTCATTTTGTACCTAATGGATGGATCGACAGATAGTCCTTCAGAAAGGTTTTAATTAACAGGGCTTTTAATTATAACGTAATAAGAGTAAATTGGTCCTTGTTATTTCCAGCTGTAAATTCATTTTCCACAAGAAATATTCGTTGAAATCCGGCTTGAGTTCCGTTGTAACCCTTTATAATAAGTACTAGCTGTGCGTTGTGGTTTTATTCCGCCATGATTTAAATTTACACGGACTAAGCCCGAGTGAATTTCCCTCGGGAACAGTACTTTTTTCAGGATGCAAGGTACCCTTTGCTATTCTCTATACTTCTATGTGTATGCGAAATTTCAGAATGATTGGTTCAGTAGAGGGGTATGAAAGCGTAACAAAAATTTTTTTTTCATTGTTTTTCTTTCCTATTCAATGTTGAACTGTTTGTCCGTACAAATATTCTCTCATTTAGATAGATAGATATACACATTATCGTACTAATTAACAAAGAAGAAGAATAAAAAGAATTCATAAGTATCTTTCAATGTCACTCACTGTACCTACTATTCTCATGAAGGGGGTAAAAACACAGCATTCACACGCAATCACAGCAAAAACAACAACAGCAGACTCCGAAACCATACATACTTGGGATGCAACCGGAATAACGCTTACGTTACCACGATGATGGTAATTAAATCTGTCCCAGTATTTTCCACAATAATGATTCTTTCAAAAACCTGCGTGAATTCCGCAGCAACCCTTTACGATACTTATTTCAGATTCTCTTTCCATTTCAATTAAACTGTTTGTTTGTTCGTAAAAGTAATCTCTCCTCTGTGCGACCGAAAACCTTTTCAAATGGGATTTCCACTCGAATAGGGACTGTATCGCTAAATAAAGCCTATTTATCTGGCTCGGGCTTTTTATTTATTTATTTAACTTCATGATGTCGATGATAGACTTAAAGTCGTTAGTTTTTTTCTATCAGTCAACCAGGTGGTGCAAAGAAAATCATTTTTCTGGGGTACTTAATTGATAAAATAATCGCGTATCAAGGGTTGCGTACCAGCAGCTTTGTCGAGAAAATGTTATTCTTCTTTCTTTTATTTGCTGTTAAACCGACTTCAAAAAAAGGAGGAAGTTCTCAACTCGTCGAAATGTTTTGCAGTTTTTTTTTCCTTCATCAATCAACTATTCTACGAAAAATATCCAAATTTTACGAAATAGTTTTATAATTCTTATACATATATCGCAAAAAATGATGTGAATTTTTATCGAAATCTGGAAAGATACTACTAAAATCTGTGGCTACAACCTTGAGAAAAGAGTTAAAAAAATTTAATTAACAGCATTATCTCGAGACTAAACACTTACTTCAATAGGTAAATAAATTACCTGTTCAAACAAAAAACAACTTACAAAGATGAAAATAGAGTTAACAATAAACAACTCATTATACTCGTTACCAAAGTTTCCCTATAAAGGTGGATAATGCTCCAACAATTTCCAAAATGGGATCCTCTGCCGATATGAGTTTGTCAACGACTTCAGAACAAAAGTTTTCTTCTAAAGAAACTTCCTCAGATGAAGCCGAGTGTCCTGTTAATAATTTTCCGCTTATGGCTACTTAAGGAATTAGTTGAAAGTTTTTTAATTACGACTTACCTTACGGCTTAGCTTTAGTATTTGTAACTGAAAAGAAAATAATTGTATTCTAAAAATAATAAATACAGTTTAAGAAGGGACATTATAGGGGGGCCAAAGAAATTTCTGTCTAAGTGGCAGCGTATACTGGGTACACTAAATTAAAGGTTATCGACCCTGACACCACGGTATGCTGGTTCAATTGACCATGTTACCTACTCGATATGATGACGATTAGCACCAAGTTTTATGTGCATAGTTTAGAGAGAGTTTAGGTAAGTAATCGATTTTCGTGTAGACAAATCTTGTAAAAAAAATATCAAAGAAAATGGTATCATTATTCTAGATTTTAATCAATAATGCAAAGCGCTTTGACACCAAAATACTTTTGAATTCGTGAATGACTACTTCAAAGTTCAGTCCTCAGTTTATAAATGCTAGAATTAAATCTGTCTAGACGTCTCGCATATCGTTGATATTAAACCAAATAATATTATAATATATTTTTATTTTATATGTTAAGTAAGTTTACTTGTCTTGTTCCCTAAAATCGAAAGTGACAGCTTTGAATAAACTGAAGATTATTTCCTACAAAGGCAAATTGGTATACAGCACAACATAGATATATTAAAAACGAACTCAATTTTATTAAACATACACACATTACTCGTAAATAACTTTAAGGGCGAAGCAGAGTAGAATATGGAAGAAGGAGTACTATTTTTGAAATGTATGACGTAGCAAAATCGGTGAATCAGATGATTACGATCGATGAACCGGTGGCTCGAACGATAATCATTCGACTCACCGGTTTTCGGTGAGTCATACTTCTCAAAAATAGCACTCCGGAAACAACAAGGTGACAATGCAACTAAAAATGCAACTAGCAAAATAAAAGCATTAGGATAAATAAAGCATAAAAATAATTTTTCCGATGATTACATTAATTGCCTTGAAAGAGTTACCCTTATAAACTTTTAAGTAGAATCAAGTCTCAATCAAGACGTAAGTACGGTTGATTTGAAATTTCATTATCCTCGCATTTCCTCGTAATAGTTTGGTTTGAACTCGGGGAGCTGCGAAAGGCATTTAAATTGCGTCCCCCGAAGGGCTAGGAACGTAACTGTTTGTGCCAGCCACACACGAGAAGTAAGTGTACACTGTACAGTTTCTATTCATTGAACTGTTAACATAAATTACTTCCTTTGTAAAGTTTACTTTTTGTGGTAAATTCTGTAAACCTATCTTAACTTAATTTCATTCTGTGTATATATTAGTAATGTGTTTTATTAATATTATTATCCGTGTAGATGAAATTATCCTAAAGACACAAAAACATAATTTCTGAATTATGTTTTTGTGCCTGAGTCGGTTAGGGCAGAGAGTCTTGAAGTCCCGTCATCTTTTATCTCCGTTTTGCTGACGAACTAAGGAACTTAGGTTTGACCGAAGTTTGCTTACCTATAAGGTAAAACTACATCCGACAGATGTGTTTACTATTTTACCCGGCAAAAAATCTTATTTAGAACAGAAAATATTTTTTTAGCTTACTCATATTCTTATAAGAGTTGAAATGGGTAGTATTAACCAGTACATGGCTATGTTGCTCTATCGTTGGACGCTCCAAGGTTCTTAACTAGGTCTGGATGAGTCTCTAGCACTATAAGCTTTAAAGCGCTAACCATAGGGTCATATTTATAAAATTTTTATTGTTTCAGGAACCATGTCCGTGAGTGAAAGTGATTGTGCCAAAGTGTAGTGCCAACATGGGGTGCACCCCGAGCATGCTGTTAGACCACAAAAACCGGAGACGAGACAGCACTGGCTCTCAAGAAGCTGCCTTGGCCAAGGTCGCTCCGACCCCGGTTTGCAACAAAGCAGTTCAGGCTGCAAGGGCACCTCGTGCGTCCTTGGAGTCTGACGGCTTCAGCATACAGCTGTCGAGCAAAAAGGACAGCTATGTCTCTCAAATGGGGAACAATTTTGCAACGCAGCTGCACATCAAAAGGATATCTGGTAAGATTTTCAATTGTTTCTCGTAATTTATAATGGAGTTTAGTAAAGAGAAATTAACTTTTTTTCCGCGTGACTTATTCGACATAAATGCAAGTGACAAGACAATAGAATACACATTACAAAATCCTTTACTGCGCATAAATAACATATAAAGATTATTTTAATACTTCATTTAAATTTAAGCACAAAAGGCGGTCTTGTCACTGTAAAACGTACCCAAATACATTATATCTCTATTAATCACCTCTCACGGCTCTATGACGAAGGAAGACATCTCTATTAAAAGAAGTAGTACCCTTGTACTCATTGTCTTTAGTCCTGTATCCTATGTTTGTATTTTGTTTACATAAACAAATAAAATAAAATATGTAAATGTTGAACCATAACTTTTATTAAAATAAATTAGTAAATTACTATATCAAAACCTTACTTCAAGTTTTAATTCGAATGAATTATCTCCCTTTCTCATTTCATAAGTCACTTTCGACTTAGACTCCTTGTCACCAATGTGCGTTCTATATTTTTTTGGTTTAATTTTTTTCAGTTCGTCACTTCTATCACTCTGTTCATATGGCAATTCCAATTTACGTAATTTCCCTTTCTGTTGGATAACCTTTTCATTGTCTGTTTTATTTGGCATTTTTTCTAAAACATCTCGAATAATCTTGCTGACCGCAGCATGCATTGCGGATGGGTTTAAACAGTCCTCAGGTTGCCCTATAGGACAATATTCTAAACGTTTGAAGTGAGCTACATCATCTAATATAGCTATGAGAGTATCAACTTCTATTTTATCATCAGGCAAACCGTAATCTTTCCAGTTTGTTATGTAATAGTCAGTATTAGTATCATTTTTTGACAACTTTGTTTTTTTTGGTTTTCTATCTATTTGACTTTTAACGATAGCAACAACGCCAAAAAAATAAATTAGTATCTGTAAATAATTAAGAAAGAAATATAAAATAAATAATAGTATACCTGGCAATTTTTTTTTTATTATACTTACAGTCCACTTCATTTTGTTGTTATGTTTACGTTTGCTTGCTCATTGCCTTGGTAGTTGATTAAGTAGGTGCACACATTTTCATGCAGTACGAGTCGTATATCGAATTGCATTTAATTACTATGATAAGCTGTTATATTTTCCTGGTTCTGTAGGTGTATAAAGTGATGATAGCTTTTGTCGGTAGAGGAACTTCACCTCATAAGCCTAGCTCCAATTCAAGCTCCAATTTATAATGATCTGATCATAGCTTAGCGGCACGGTAATACACAAACAATAAACTAAATGTTTAAAAATACAGATTAGCAATAAAAAAATAATTTGTTTGGTTTGGTAGTCAGAACTTTTTTTAATAAAATTAAAGGCGAACGACATGCCTAAAATCCTGCCCCTTTTGTGGCCGCAAAGTCACTATTTCAAAAAATGGTTGAACCAAAATAAGACATATCTTTTATCGTTTCACTAGTAATTTTTAGTCACTGATTAAATTAACTCTAAAACTGAAACGGCAGTTATTTCTAGAATGGACTGAGACATCAAAGTGAAAATTAAGTAATTTAAATATTAATAAAGAATGAGCTAAAATTGCCCTCAAGAGGAGGATAGGAATTAATTAAGTGTATAAATGTTCTGTTAAAAACACGAAGCGTAAAATGCAATGTAAATTATTAATGCAGTGATTTTTTTATAAATAAATGGCTTTCTTTTTTCAATAATTGTTTTTTTTTTGTACCGCCATAATGCATGCTATCCAATTTCAAATATTTTGTTAGAATTATAATAAAACATGCAGCATACAAACATTTTGATGTACGCAGAAAAGATTCACAACATTCTTTTTCAAAAATTTACTTTCAAAATTATTAGGCACAGACAGTCATAATATTCTGATGTAATACTAATAGCTCATGGTTTCTAGTTCAGTAGATCGTAAAATCTAAATATAACTGGTTTGTTATTAGAATTGCATAACAGTCGGTATACAAACAAGTGGCGTATAGATCACATTAAAGTGATGATCATATTGAAGATAAAGAAAACGTTGCTGTTGACTGGAACGTAAACATGTCATAAATTAGTCTTGATATTTCGCAATAGACAAGCCGTGTGCTTTTCGGTTTTCTACCGTTTTACTATACTTACGTCGGTTATTGTAAGCAACGGGTTTACTATATTTTTCTTAATTATTTTTTTATCGTTAAGTACACAAGATTTTCGGTAAGTCCCAGAAATATGAATATCACGAGAGTCGACTTCAGACTGACCATAGATTAACACACTAATTACAAGTAACAAATATATTATTTAAAAATTTATGATGCAGCTCAGAAATTAATATAATCTGTGAAAATTTAAGGCATCTACCTATTACAGTTTACCTAATACAGCAACCCGCTAACAGATAGTCATAAGTTTAGGAGTATAGTCCCGTTTTAAATTTTTTGTACGAAACCCTAAAAATCAATTATTCACATATAACGTCGCTATCACTCAATCGGTCGGTGTGAAGAACTGTGGAGGGAGGCCTATGTCTAGTAGTGTACTAATTGCATATAAGATAAAACCATTTACTAGCGCTCCGTTTCCGTTCTCGTGGGAATTACGGGTAATCCTTAGCTTACATTCATATTATTTCCTAATATAAAACACCTACCTGCAAAATTTCTGCGTCAGAGCTTTGAAAAACTTGTGTTTACTATAAATTACTGAGTCAGTAACCTACCTCTAGATAAACAGGATAGGGCAAAACACGATAAACAAACTAGTATACTTTAAACTATAGCTAAAAACTGCGATCAACTAGAATAAACACAATTATTTAAAAAATAGAATAGGCTGGGTCAATGGGATTTACCCAGTTAACCTGAACTTTAACAAAAGTGTCAGATAACGGGATTAATTCCTGTAATCTGACAGTTTGATGTGGATTAGAACGTTAATCTGTCCGCGATGCAGTGAAAGATAGACATTTAGATTTATTAAGAAATGTTGAAGACGTTTATGGATTTTAAAAAAATCTGATAAGAAAATCGTTTTCATTTTTCATACTTTGAAAGGAGTAATTAGGCCGTGTAGTTTATAGCTTTGACTGGTCAACTTTTACGACATAAGCAAGATGAAAGTGTAAGTCTTCTTGTGGTTATATTATTGATTTTAATTAACAAATAATAAAGATGAAAGAAGGCACACATTGGTTCAGGCTGCTATCTGGTAGTCGCTAAAGAAACCAAGACCGAGAGGCGGTTTCGAAGAACTCTGACACCAAAATGTACATATACAATTGTCCCTGTAACCCACATATGAGATAAAATATTATCTCCTTTTTCTTCCTCTCAACGTATTTCCCAGTTGTATCTTCAGCTTAGTCTTCAGAGCATAGGGTACGCTATTAATCATGGTCCGGGTTTGGTGATACAGGTTATTATTGCTCATAAGATATTTTCTCCTTCGTGGTTTATATTAAAAACTCTGCTCGGACTTTAAAACGCGCGGTAATCACTCTAAATGTACTTAAATCTAAAATAGATACTTTTACATTCACAAAGAACAAAAGCACCTGTTTGAGTTCATATGACCCTTTTTCCTCCATATATGATTAACGTTTTGTATTCGTGCAGCCATCCTTGCCTGGGGATGTTTTAATGAGTTAATTAAAACCTTGAACTGGCAACATTGTATGCTGATGATATTTAATTAATTATCCTATATTAATTCTATGTTAAGATGCCGATACAGATTAAATATTAATTTCAATTAGTAGAAAATCTCTTTTTACTAGAGTACGTCAAAGTAAAAGAAATTATAAAGAGATTAACATTTTACTGTGTAAGTATTTAAGGATACTCCGACTCTATATTGGGTGCAAAGGGTAGCCGGGGTTCGCATTTATTCACTATGCATGAATGATCTACAAACACAATAGACGGCCTTAATGCGAGAATCACTGCATTGCCTACATTAAACCTAAATTTGTATGCAAAGCTTAAACGCGCTTGCGAAATTTCCGAGGTTCGAAGCAAACAGGCCTGATGGAAAAATCTTCCCTATGTGTTATGGTTCTTTTCAAACTTCCATTAGTCGTTTACTGCCTCCGTGGTCGTTTGCCTGTAGACCCGGGGTCTTTCAACATTAGAGATTACATCTATCTTATGTTTGTAAACCTTCGCCATATTGGCACATAACTTTTGAAAAGAGTTGTAGAATTTAGAATATGGTTACAACTTATAGGTGCTATTCGCGGACAAAAATATAAAAATTAAATGTATGCCCCAAACAGCACCTGTGACCGCTAGGTGCTGACATTTTGTTAATTTAGTCAGCAAATTGAACGATTTGGCACTATTCAATGTTCATATCAAACCTCATAATACCTCAACATAAATGACGAGCTTGATAGCCTAGAGCAACGAGCGTGTTCGTAACGATAGCGCTCGTCAAGCGACGGCGAGTGCGCGGCCATGTTTGCATTGGTCGCCATTAGTGGTATTTTCTACCTTGAGATCTTCCGTACTTCGGATTTCGGAAGGCACGTTTTAAGCAGTTGGTCCCGGCTGCTGTCGGTAGATGGCAGTCGTTAGGCTATGTCAGATACCTTTAGGCAGCCTGAAAAATCTGACAGTGTTGGCCACTAACACACCCGGGTCAGGTTCCTGTTGGTCTGGTTTCCCTGTATAAAAGGGTTATGGAGGTCAGACGGTTTCTTCATTGTTAATAAACAGTACCGCCAAATCAGAACAATGATTAAATAAAAAGCGTGCCCCTGGGCTCTGAAGCGTAAGCTGAAGATGCAACCGGGAAACACGCTTGGACGAAGAAGAATGTTCATATCAAACCGCCAGGGAAGATAAAATGTCCACAAACAGCTTTTATAAAAAAGTCGCAAGATTAAAGTAGATACATAACATGATTGCTATTCTAAAATTTAAGTATCTTTTCCCTGCGGCCTAATTTTTCCTCCGGTAGATGTTTTTTCTTGGAGAGATTAAACAGATAACTTACCGTCAGATTAATGATGACTTAAATTTTTCTCGAGTTGACTCCTGACCTGGCCTTTCATTTATGCAGCTTCAAATAAAACAAACGTGCACTGGTAATAATGGACATGAAGAGCGTGACGTAACGTTTGACGTCACTTCTAATGGTTACTTGACACGATAACAAAATAAAGAGAATATAGAACAAGTCAACTGAGTTGTTGAAGTACTTACTCAATTACTTGCAGTGGTGAAAGATGGGCAAAAAGATTGACGTAAGGACAACTTGCAGATAAGCGAGACCATTACTAAACTAATAATTGTATTTTCGCAATTTGCGCTTTGCTTATAACTGACTCCATATCCAACTACCTCAGACTCAGATAATAAAACCACTAATCGTGTATAGCAAATATCAGAGTTTTTGCTAATTGCAAGTCAATCAATCGTGTCGATAACAGTCTAGCCTTTCCTGTCGTAAACGGAGAGAGGCCAAAGTTAAGATAGCTCAATAGGCTGTTAATAAAAACCTCACCAGCTATGGATTGAACAGAAACTACGTCTAAGGTAGTGCAAAGTGGAAGAGAGCACTTAGGAGAGAGGACCCTTTCGCAAATCGACCCTCCTCGCCAGGACAACGATAAAACGCGTCTACAACAAATTAATTATCTTGCCTCATTCTTTTCCTCATTTTTTTTTCTTTTGCGACAAAGATAAGAAACTGATTTATGCTAATGTATATAGCAGTGCCATGAACCACCTTGTATGACTCTCAACATAATCTTTAATCTAGGTTATAATTAGATCTCGACTCGTATAATCCTTGCGTTTAACCGAGAGTCTTATAGGGTAAAGTCAAATGACGTATCATTAAATTTACATGAGTGGAGGTTATATTATAAAGATTGTACAGTCGGGGGCTAATACAGTGGTATCAGTTGTCCTATATCAAGGACATAAAGTCTAAATTCACGTTGACTTAAACTCGCAATCCTTTAAAACATAATGTTATCAGTAGACTATTGTTATCAGAGTTGTGACGCAAACACAACTGTGAGACAGGTCCATTACAGGACACCATAGACAATTATTTTAGTGCCTGATGCTTTTCGGACATTTATTTATTTAACATTTTACCAAACAAATTAAAAAAATATCAGATTTCACACATTTTATTAAAACACATGTTATGATCCATTTAATAAAATATTGGTTTGCATGTATTGATTTCAAAATTGGTCTTAGATTTAGCGGTACTATAATAATGGAGCAATTGCCTTCAGACCTGACCAATAGCTAACTCTTAGCATGGATTGAGAAACTGTAAGTGCTTTAAGTATTTTTTGAAATAAATAATAGATAGAAATAGATTTGAGGTGTGTTAGTGGCCAAAACTGTCTGTGTCTGTACACAGCCTAACGACTGCCAACAGTCTGACCACGGCTTAATGTGCCTTCCGAAGCACGGAAGAGAATAGAAAACCCACTTGTGGGGACCAATCCAGTACAGACCGCACTCGACGTCGCTTACGCCGCGATTGTTACTAAGAAACACTTTTGCCTCGCCAGGCAATCGACCTCCTCATTTTCCTGCTAATTCCAATAACATACCGAAATAGTTTTCATTAGAATCTATACTAAATCTTATCTTCTCAATCGATCCAGTACTCCTAACGATCAGCGCGAATCGTAAAATCAATTTTATTACTGTTTAACACGATTTAGCAATGTTACCAATATTTTACATGCAAAATAACTCGATGTTTATGATTCTTTTTTTTTCTGTACGCTGCCTTACCAGATCTAGGCAAAAATAGAACGGCTATAGATAAATAATTCGTAGAAGAAAAGCATATCCAAAAATATATATAAATTACGTGTTTGACGTGATACTTAGACGCTATTGCGTTGCGTCATGTTTATCTGATAGTAAAAGACTATTTAGAGTTAAATAATGAAATTGTAATGTACTGGCCTAGCTTATGTATAATAAATTAAAATCTATTTGATAATGCCTTGTGTATATAGATAGTTACGCTTTGTTATATGGAATGACCAATTATGAAATGATTTATATGATTTTTGATTATTCTGACGCAGGTAGTATAAAATATTAAGCGTTTAATCAAACAAAATCAGCTAACTTAAAATATTATTTAGTATCGTTGGATAGGTCTTTGTTAATGATATGGAGGTTCCTAAAACAGTTTTTTTTATTCCAATATTTTGTGAAATATTCTTAGTAAAAATTCTGTCCCCCTCCCCCTCTAACTTTTGAACAATACAGTGAAAATTGTAACAAAATTGGATATATCAAATTCAATAAAAACTTTAAGCGACATTTGATTGGAACAAAATCGATCAAGTAGTTCACAATATGGGATAATTTCGATATTTACAAATGTCATATTAAATGTCTCTAGGACCCATGATTATTGATTAGATCACAGGTACTTTTAGTATTATGTGATAGTACGGAACCCTCGGGGCGTGAGTCCGACTTTTCAGAATGTTATTTATCCGTAATTTTTTGCGCCGCACGGCCTTCAAACTTCTGTTTCTCCCAATGATTGACTGGTAGATTCATAATTCATAATTCATAATTCATTTATTTTATGTCAGACATGGGTACATTTAAGGGTGTTAGTATTAAATTAGTTACTGTGCGCCATGCTGCGCCGTCAGGCATACAAAATTGGTATTAATTTTATAAAAAAATGGTATACTAGTAAATAACATTCATGCAATTCATGTCAATTAAATTATCGAATTAAGTTAATTATCATAATGTCAGTCATTTCAAATTTACATTTTTTCCATTTAAATTTAATTACATTAAGATATTGCATTAAAAAGATGTCAATTAAATATTAAAACATTAAAAAAAAATATGTCATAGGAGAAAAAAAGACAATAATAAATTACTAAAATACTTTTAAATGCAGTCAGTTTCTTGTAATTTTTCAAAATTGTCACTTAAAAATTCTTCCACTGTATAATATGCTTTTTCTACTAGTGTTCTGAAAAGTAAATTTTTAAAATTCTGAATTTCTTTACAATTTCTGATAGATGGTGGAAGTTTGTTATATATTCGTGGTGCCATTGAGTATATACTATTAAGTAGAAATGCGCTTTTTGTACTTATGAGGTACAATTTATCAGAGCGACGTTGACTTTCGATTGATCTATAAAGATTCATATTACATTTTACAAAGACCGAAACCTCGTAAATATACATCGAGGGAGCTGTGAGTATTTTTAAATTTTTAAAGTGTGGTTTACACGATTCTCTTGGTTTGAGATTACAGATAGCTCTAATGCATTTTTTCTGTGCTATTAGTACATTTTTGTTGTAAGCGGCATTACCCCAAAATATTATTCCATACCTGAGTGTTGAGGCAACATATCCGTGATATGCTGATATTAATGCTGTTTGATTAGCTATTTTACTGATCATGCATGCGTAAAGCGTATGCAGATGAGTGAAGTTTTTTGCAAACATGTTCTATTTGGGTTTTCCAAGACATGTTGTTGTCAATAAATAGTCCTAAAAATTTTGTACATTCTATTTCTTTTATATTTTGGTCATCATAAATTATATTAAGTTTAGATTTTTTATTATGTCTTATTTGGAATGTCATAACGTTTGTCTTTGTTAAATTTACTTTTAGGTTGTTTTCGTCTAGCCAATCAATTATTTTTACTAAATTGTTATTAATATCTATGTTAATATCGTCATAATTGCCTTTATCGAATATAATTGCACTATCATCTGCGTATAGGGACATTTGGTTATTAGTTATATTTGGGAGATCATTTATGTAGACAAGAAACAAAAAAGGTGCTAACACTCCACCTTGAGGTACACCTTGTATTATTATTTCATTAGCAGACGAATATGTTTCTAATGTTTTTGTAGCTACATTCAGCCTATCAATTTGTGTTATTTGTTTCCTGTCTTCTAAGTACGATTTTAATAAGTCATATGCATTTCCTCTAACGCCATAAACACTTAATTTATGTAATAGTTTATTATGATCCACGTAATCGCATGCTTGCGTCATGTCCATATACATTGCAGCACTAGGTTAAGTATTATCCATGTTATTATGTATTTTTTCCAAAAAGTTGTAGATAGCTGTATTAATAGATTTATTTTTTCGAAACCCCATTTGTTCTTTGCAAAAGATGTTATTTTGTTCGAAGTATGGATATAAGTTGTCAGAAATGACCTTTTCAAAAATTTTTGAAAATACTGAGGGTACAGCTACTGGTCTATAGTTAGATACTTCATTCCTGTCCCCTTTTTTATAGAGAGGCTTGATAACTTATTTTCAATTGAGTAGGGAATGTTCCACTTTGAATACTATTATTTATGATGTGTGCAAGAAGAAAAATCCGTGAAGTACGAAGTATTTTTAATAAAATCAACTTGTTACAAAATTAATTCCTTATTTAGTTTAAAAATGGAAGGAACTCCACCGACAAGTCTAATTAATTTATTATGATTTAGTTTATGTAGTTATTAATAAAGGATGGACTTGTGATGTCACAGCCTAAGCTATCTTATCGGCTTATACACTAACACGTATACATAAGCGTTACACGCAAGTTTATTAAGTACTCATCAACATACAAACAAATGTTGAATGACGAGCTGTAAAAATGGTTAACGAAGATACCTGGTTATTTATAAACTGTTTTCTTTGATAATATTTGTGGATGAAATAAGAAAGATAAGGTTCTTTCGAGGTCTTTTGAACTCGAAAACAGTAGAAGATCATGGCCATATACAGTAAAACTGCTAAAGTGAAAGTTTAATAGGAATAAGCCGAATATGATGTGTTTTTTGTTGAAAACTGTCATCATCGACATGGTTATCTTTATTATTATTATTATTTATTACATAGTATAAAGCAAAGTCGCTTCCCGCTATCTATCCATGTGCATGCTTAGATCTTCGAAACTACGCAACGGATTTTGATGCGGTTTTTTAATACATACTGATTCAAGAGGAAGGTTTTTATAGCCAAACGAAAACGGGGCGGGACGCTAGTAGTAAGCTATACTTCAAGAATATCTGTTCTGCAGTCATTGAAGATAATTAGTCCGCTCTTTTCCTACTTGACTAAAATAAGTTCACCAATTTTCACGATTAGATTTAGAAAAGAACAGTCTTAGCGAGCGGTCCTTTATGAATCGGGTTGATATTAGGTGTACAGGGGACTTAGCCAAAATCACAATCGCAAAACGTTAACGACGTACGACAAGAACAAAATGTATGGGATTGACATAAGATTGACCACGTGATTTACCGCAGCTTAAGTCAATCCCATACATTTTGTTCTTGTCGACATTCCTTAACGTTTTGAAATTGTCACTTGACTATGGGTACACTGGACTGGTAGTGGTACTTCAGTGATACTTCTAAAATAAAGTGACTTAAACTGAGGCTGCCTAATTATTTTCTCAACTAGTTAGCAACTCACATCAGATAAAGAGTGTTTGGGCTCAACGTCATATTAAGAGATCTGTATATCTATTTGGTATAGACGATACTTACCTAGTTTTTATAAATATGAATTTCTATTAGTTTCATGGACATTTCTTCGTTATTTATAGTAGGTATGTGTATTATAGGTATATTATATATTTATATAAATTATAAATGAGTTACAATTATATGGTAATCTTTTCAAAGTAAAATTATTAAATGATAATGGTCGAAGATATAAGATAATTATCTTATATCTTACTTACCTGAATGATTTTACCAATAATTTAATTATTATCATTATGTATTTATTTAAATTCGATAAAAGTAATTACTTATTTTCATTAAAATTCATATTTACTTAGATAGCAACCCATGCAACTCCCCGCTAGTAGGGTGGCCTCTTACCGACAGTTGATTTGCACAAGTTGAGGATAACAGCCAAGCATACGGCCCGTTGTAAGATGGGCAAACGGCCGTTACCTGCTTATAGAACTAACTATCAAACCACGGGCTAGGTACATAGAGTCACTTAGAAAAGAAAGTCAAATTATAAACTTACAAATAGCGTTTTTACGTGATCTACCACTGTACTCATATCCAAAAAAATTACCTGTACATATAGCCCAAATCTGGCACAACTAAAAGTTTATCTAAAAAGTTTGTGCGGCCACGATTTTGTAAGTAAGTTAGCAGATAAGTAGCAGTATTCCTTTTGAAGCAAAGCCTCGGACAAAATCTAATTAATTTTGTGGAACATAAATGCGAACATTGTTTTTTTCCTGTTTTATCATATTTTCCTTTCGACGAACAATACCACAAACAATAAATACCAACTGTACCTACTACCAAATCCTAATTTTACCATTTGCAAATACTTACCTCCCAAAACACTCTATGGGAAATTCACATTCATAATTATGCCCATAATTTAAGAATTAAGTACAAATCCTTCTACCAATCGAAGTTCCGAACGGAGGAACGGGAAAAACCCAGAAAACTTATCTGTACAATAATAAATATTTATGCGGCATATGAATTTGATGTACTTTGTTAGTCAACTTAACAAATCAAACCTTATACGCATTCACCTATTGACCTACACTGTATGCATGCATATGTAGAGTACATATGTAAGTTATTTGTATAAAAAATTACTCGTAAAGCAAGATCGACTCTTGACCACTTTTTAAGAAACAATGTCAAGTACAACCGCGTACAATGCTTGTAAACATCCAATAATTATATTTACATAATAGTATGGTAACGTTTTGCCGACTCCCGCATGTAACTACGAGTATAACCGCTTATCAGTCGACCTACGTTAGCGATTGCTACCCGTCGTCTCACATCAATCACAACGCATAAAATAATTAAAAAAATAATTAACTTAATCTGTTCATTTAGTATTCTGAATTCAAATATTGTGTTTATGTGTTACAAAACTATGTGAAGTGAAATATTATTTATGAAAAATAAAAAACAACGTGTTCCACATTTAAAAAATGCAAAGTTGCAATAGCAAAATACCTTTTAGTGATGCACCACGCAAACGTAATTCGATGAACGCATATACAAATTATTATTTAAAATATCGGCTTACATTGGACAAGTTCACGCGATATCAAAGACTGCTAACTGATCAATCGTTCCGATGATCAACGCGGTTGAATCGATATCCCGATCTCTATTCCCCGGAATCTAATAAATTTAAATTATAAACCGAACTTAAAAGTAATACTTTTGTGCCATATGAATTTTGTCGGTGGCCTACATATAAGAATTGTTCGTTTAACTGATACTGATAAAGTAGTGTTTACTCCGTGTCTCCCGTGATAGTGAAGTGATGGTTTGAACTGTTTTGTGTTATTTGCTTGGAAGTCTCGATAATGGAAGTTGATTTTGAGGAGATATCAGGTAATTGTTATTTAATTACTCATTTTTTTATCAAGAAAAATACTCTGTTGTACACGGTATCCTGCAGTTGCGCCTGCGTTTAATTCTATTACTATTATAGTAAAACTATTGTTCCTACTTCCTTTTTTAAGGTCAAATTTATCTCCGTATTAAACTTCATCGAAATAGATCAAATAAAGGCAATAAAGTTAAGTAAATAAATAACAATCATGACTCGAATTTTGTAAATTGACGTTCTGGAGAAAATGCTGCAGTGGAGTTTGTGGCGCCGCTTCTTCTCTACTTGCGCTTTGGAAGTGGTGGTAAACTTAATTGACGTCAATAAGTGATAAGAATGTCCTATATTGAGAACAAACAATTTGAATTTGAATTTAGACAAAACATTTGATGAATGTAAACGGTTTGGAAATAGGGTTAAATTGTGAAACTTATTATATTACTTATATTATATTAGCTTATCCCGTGAAGCCCCGTGGTTTTACCTACCACAGCTTATAAAACCGCTTGCATTTCGCCTATAAACTTCCTCAGTCAAACAAACATACTTATCAATCATATAAAGATAAATATTAAAAGTCTTTATTTCCTTAATTTATATATGTTTTGTTTACATATACGGAAAACGAGGTACCTAACTATTTGATATGATGTATGTTTTAATAATTTCATAAATTTATAATTTTAAAATGAATAATAATACTTTTTAAAAAATTTATTCAATTCTTTCTAATATGTAATTCTGACAACATCATTATAAGTATTACTAACATAAAACTTCGACTAATATTTTCAGATGCTATCTAATTAGGTGAGAATCTAAAGTACTAATCGTTTGGGCTAAAACAAGTCAACTGATGGACCAAGGCCTTTCCTACAAATATCCTATGTACCTTTGCGATCTAAACAAGGTCGTCGGTCATGGTAGGCAGATGTCCCACGCTTCTTGCCTGTACGTGATTGCTATTCCAGAACCTTATTCTGCTTTAACTTGCCCCATTACCAGTGTAAGTATCGAAAAAATAAAGCATTTGAATTATGAAGAACATACGAATTATAAAGATTATACAACATTTAGGCGAATTGAGAACCTCGTTTTTTTTAAGCCGTTTAAGAAGATCAAGTTTATTTTTTTACTTACTCCGCCGAGCTTAGTGTTAGGTGAATTGACTAACAGTCAACCATACATTCAACAGCAAAGCGATAAATACATAACGAAATATATCAAACA
Organism: Apomyelois bistriatella; assembly: GCA_947044815.1. NCBI lineage: Eukaryota > Metazoa > Arthropoda > Insecta > Lepidoptera > Pyralidae > Apomyelois > Apomyelois bistriatella. The sequence goes on from OX345705.1 coordinate 7,839,099, forward strand.
TCAAAGTTTAATTTCGTGGTAAAGCCTGTGTATTCATTACCTGAAATACCACAAAGGAATTAACTACATCCGAGAAACACTCGTATCCATAAATTGAGCCTGGAACACCTAAATTCGTAGTTTTGACATTAGTACATTATGTATGTACTCCACACTAAATATATAATTTGTAAATAGGTATTTTATTTGAAGTGTTTTGTGAGGTATGAATATCGCGAAAACTCTGATAACCGCCCGGTGCATAAAATGCACATTTTACCTACAGTTGGTATTGGGTCCGATTTTGTACTTATTATTCGACGAAACAGATTGTATAGGTATATAACAACAAAACGATTAATATTATCTAATGTTGACACTTATGCAACAACTTGCTCACTCTTATATTATTTTGCTCTACATACGAGGAGAAGCGCGTGGCGTGGGCGCCGGCGCACGGGCATGGCATGGTGGCTTGCCGCCAAAAATAACATTAACTCGAACTTATGAAGATTCATTGATTGTACTGACATTCGTAATACTTATAAACTTATAATTTCTACCTAAAATATAAATTATTAATAATATTACGAATTTCAGTACACAGAAAAGTGCAGAGTTGACTAATATAGAGGCATTTGAAGTACATATTATATTCATGTTGTAATGTAAATTTTCTTTGGTAATTGGTCAACACACTAGTTCGCAATACTTCAGGTGATGAGTTTCTATCCAGCCAGGATTTGATTTGAAAAACGGTTTTTTCAATTTGTCCTTAGTATAGAAATTAATTTATGACTGGTTACATCGTCTAATTTTAATATAATGTATTTTGTTAATTTATTTGAAGAAGTGAGAACTGCCTTAATTAAGTTTTATCTACTTATTTCAAATTATTGCAGTGTAAGAGTGAACCTACTTATTTAACCTCTTTTTTTTATCATTGACTCTATAAAAGAATAAAAGCGTATAAATAAAACTGAAATAAATAAATAACATTTTTATCATAGTTTCTGTATTCACTATTCCGTCAGCGCAGTGGACCGGGACATACGCGAAAATCAATAGAAAGTGCTCGTATGTCAGATAACATATCTCTTCAGCTACTGTTGTTGTATGCTGTTCTTTATTATCTCAATATATATCTTGTTTATTTTCTCTACTATGAGTATTTTTATAATACTACAGAATGGGTTATATTTTATTGGCTTAGCTATAATAAAGCACATTTAAGATTGGAAAGTCATAAACAGGGTCTATGATCTATTAAATATTGGGCCTATAACCAGAAGTGGATTTATTGGGGCTGAAGCGTAGTATATCATTTCTGTGGCTGAGGTAATGATGATAATTTCTCTACTTTATGCAAGAATGCAGTAAAATGCTACATGGTATTTGGTTAAATATTACTGCATCTATCTAATTAATGACGACCTCCGTGGCGTAATGGTTAACATGCCTAACCGCTACTCAGGATATCCAATCCACAAGTAAAATTTGTTTTGACTGCATTTCTGCAATGAGAGGTATCCAACTTCCAACTTATATTATAAATGCGAAAGTGGGTTTGTTTGTTTATTTTTTCGCTTTCACGCCCTATCCACAATCTATCATCAACCAATCTTTCTAAAATTTTGCATACACATTGTTAGAAGCATTGAGAAAGATATTAGAGTAATTATCATCCCGGAAAAAGGCACTGTTCCCGAAGGAAATTCACGCGGGCGAAAGCTAGTCACCTTTATAATTTGTAGCACATTTGGAAGGGAAAAACATTATACTAATCACTGATTTTAATTTTTATCTATTTGTTTACATAATAGGTCAAATTATCTCATTTCCCGTCAGGACTACGCTGATATTGATTTTTAAAAATTTTAAACTTCTGATAAAATTATGAATAGGTACTTACGCGTCTACATGAAAGGCGAGTATTTCTGTTTTTTAACGATCTATGCCGCCAAGCTATAAAACTTTTTAATAGCACTAGATGACACATTCGCTTAAAAACTGACGCATGAAAAATCGAAATAGACCAAATTAATAAGGTACCTGTATTTTTAGCTTCAAGTAAATGAAACTAACTAAATATCTTCTATCACCGAATAGTAGAGTTGATATTTGTTTGAGAGTGTAGATGTCGTATAAAAGTATCCTGTGATACAATAATGTCAAATAAATAACGGTTAGTGTGGACACAACTCCAGTTAATTGGCGGTTTAAATCCTTGTAGAGTTATAACAGGTATTCCTGCGTGGGTAGATCCAACCGCATGTCACCCTTTATTGTTATTTTATGGCGAGAACAAATTATTATGCATAGCAGTACAGGGCGGCAATTAAGGTCTGAAAATATAATTTATCACAAAATTACAGAAAATACTGATAGCCCATACGCCCATACTAATATACAGTGATTATAAAGGGTACCAAAGTGAGCTCTCTTACTGTCAGGCCCTTTGATATTACATGCAATGTGATGATGAGGGGGAGCTCAAACAGAGCCCTGAAGCTCATAGATGAGAGGGTAGATGCGGCGCTGATGTTTATAGAATTTGTGTTTACCATTTACATAAGTTTAAAATAATTTAATACTTTAAATTAATTGTACATTATCCTGATATGGACAGCCATCTGAAATATACAATTTTTATTTTTTATTACTTTTCTTGCCGCTAGTCCTCTTGCTAATCAGTTGAAATTCGATCTATTTTGCCGTCAATTCTTTTGCTATTACGTTTTTTGTCATTAAGCTTTATGCCATTAGGCCTCTCGTCATGAGGTCTCTAGCTATCAGGCCTCCTATGTAGGTACTATGTGAATGGATGCCCAGCTTATCATATGATATAAGGAAGTATTCCCAAAATTCTCGCGGGAACGCGTTCTTAATGAAAGCTTTTACTGTTCCGCTATAGGTGCAGTATTATCAGGAAAAGTTACGAGGCACGGCAGCGAAGATCTGTCTTTTAGATGACAATAAAGAAATATGAGACATTTTGCTAGAATATTCCAAGTACATACGTGCTCGGGTTACATGGAAAATTGAATTTATTAAAGCAAAGTAACGCAGTGAAATTACTTCATACGGCATTTTAAAATGCTATCGAACATACTTGAATCTAGTGTAGATACATTGTTCTCGTATTCTTTTGAACAGATATGAGTTAGGTTTCCACTAGTTACATAAAACCTACTGCTTTAATCTGTGAGGTACCTATTTTTCAACTAATTCCGGGTATCGCCCCAAAGGCAGTATATATTTTCTTTGCCAAAAGTCAACCATCTATTTTTATCTATCTATATCCTACCTACTTATTTCTATACAGACTTTATTTAAAGCGCAAATTTTGTGAGTTTGTAGGTGAAGGAATAATTTGGGGAAACGCTACACCAGTTTAAAAATTCATCTACCATTTCAATGTTTAAAAAGTCTTGATCATAATCATATCGGGTGTATATTGACCCTATAACCCAACCAGGATCACAAGGTCAATTGACCATGCACAGGATGGGTCACAACTATTCTTATTGGGCTATATAGATACTCGTATAATAGTACAACGAAGGCAAGAGCTAATTATCGATAAAAAGGCAAACATTTTATTTTCTGTCAAAAATGTCATAATCAATATATTGAATAGAGATGGCGAAGGATTATAAAGGGCGGGGTGTAAGGTTTTAGGCAAAGACAAAGACTAACGCTGCCGCCGCCCACCTCTTGCCGTCTGACTGATCTTGTCAATAATACGATAAATACGCATCTGTTAAATATGACTCATTGTTGTGTGACAAGACTAAATAAGTTAAAATCAGTCTGCCTGTATAAAAACGCGAAAAGTATATCGAGGTCATAGTATAGTTACGTTTGTACCATCTATTCGTATGATAGTTGTTTTTTTTGCGCCTAACACACATTTTAAGGCAACGTTACTACTAACGCCACTATTGCTGTAAGCTCACATACACAATTCATTACAGCACAACACAGGTAAACATTAACATTAACAGGTAACATTAAACATATATAATAAATCCTACTCGTAAAATTATTTTACCTAAATATTTCAGTCCAAAGCAACAAGATTCACCTTAAATAATATTATGAGGTCTGTGTTACCATAATTTCAACTCTGCAGTGTTCGGAATAAAGTTTGATTAAGCATGCACAGTTAACCTTTTAACTTTTTGGTTGCGGCACTACATTCTGCAAATGGGATTGAAATGCAAATAACCGTCGTATTTTCGCCGGCATTGGTGACTTGGATGTTATAAGTTTTGAATTTAATATTAAATGGCAATACTTTGCCAATCCAAAACCGATCAAGCGAGGATTAGTAGCCAAATGTTTTCATTCGTACAGCAGCCTCTTTGAATAGTCCAAATAAAGCGTTATTCATTGAACATCGGCGTTTGAATCAAACAGGGTTTAATCCAATAAGGTCCTATTGACAATATTGGAACCCTAAAAATAAAGTTTAAATTGGTATCTTGCATTGCTTTACTAGCGACCCGCTCGGCTTCGCATGGGCATAAAAACATCCCTCTTGAATCACTCTATCTATTAAAAAAACCGCATTTAAATCCGTTGCGTATAGTTTCAAAGATTTAAGCATACATAGGGATATAGGGATAGAGAAAGCTACTTTGTTTTATACTGTGTAGTGATAGTGATAGTGATAATGTTCCGACGGACATATCACAAAAAAACTGTTTTACCTAAAATACTAGAACTCTTAACTATCAGATAGAGATACAACTGAGTTGTAAGGTGACTTGGTAAATAAATAAAGAGCTGAAAGTTGCAAATATTTATTAATTTCTATTTTACATCTGTTCTGGGCACGTCCAGCCAAAAAACAGACATTTAATTAGGATCATTAAGTCAAAATACACATGTTTATTTTTTAAGACACTTTAAATTTCTTGGACTAACGCCACCTCGCTGGCTGAGCTGCAATGTCTCCACTACAGATGTTTATGAATCATCCAACTAATGAAAATATGCTTCCTGTGTTTTCTTCTGCGTTGCTTTTATTATATATTGTGTGGATTTTAATGCACAGCAGCGCCATCTTCTTCATAAAGTTCCATTCACTATCACTATTTGACCTAATCAAACGATAATCGTCTAAATTTCGGGGTAAAAAAGTACCTTATGTGTTTATTCAAGTTATCACTTACCTCTATACTAATTTTCATGAAGTTTAGCCCAGCCGATTACATGTGAAGACGTTACAAGCATACTCACAAACTTTTACCTTTATAAAACTAGTGGGTAACAAATATAGTTCTCTTTCTTCATTACTACACCAATCCGACATCGAGTTTTAAATGCAAAAGGACAATGATACAATCGATCTTAAAAAATTGTCACAATAGATGAATTAGTCACTACACTACAATGATAATTGCAGAAAATTACAGAAATCATCCAACAATTATTATCTACCTACTTTAAAAACAATGACATTTTAACCATTGGAAATGAATTTCTAATGAATGACGTTGTAATTAATAAATATCATTTTGAACATGCAATGCTCAGTGACAAATTAATTAATAAAAGTATTTATGTTCAGTATTAAAATGAGTACATTTAGGCACTACGAGTATTACATATATATACATACATATAAACACGTCTTTATCCCATACGGGGTAGACAGAGCCTAGAGACATAAGACTTCAGGCTACGTTTAGCATAATGGTAGTTGAAACAAGAAATCAATAGTGATGGGTTGCTAGCCGCATGCCTATGACATGATTTCCCCATTCGGCAACTCCCTCAGGCGACTTTTACGGCTTGCGCGGGAGAGACGCAGCTGGTACATTCTATGTTTTTCTTTTTCTCCCAGACCAGCATGAGTATTATCGACAAAGAAATTGGAATTCGCGCGTGGTTGACGTTAGGCACGGTTGACGTTTTTAAACCTGATTATCGAACTAAATCTTTGTAAGAAAAAAACCTCTCGATTATCTTTGAAAAAGCGTGTTTTGTTAAATCTTGTGATTGTCGCTCAGTTGTCTGAACTGAACTATAACGTGACAGATGATACGATGCGAGTTGAAACAAATTCGTAAGAAAAATGTTTGTTTTCCCTTTAGATGACACTTAAGTGACGTTTTTCCCGTGAACCTTCCTTGTTTCGATACATTTAGACAATCTGTAAGTAATAAAGTACAACAGCCTGTGGTTCTTTGGCTTATAATATATATACTTTATACCATCTTGTAGATGTCGCGAATGGAGATTGCCTTAGGAACCATGCAGTGCCTCTAGTACGAGTTTTTATTAACGCAGACGCTAGCGACTGCGTTAGGATTTTGTATGGAATTTCTTAGTTGCCTTACTATCCGCCAGAGGCACTGTACAGATTTGCCATACTAAATCGCTAACGCAGTCGCTAGCGTCTGCGTTAAGGAAAACTCATACTAGGGGCACAGTCATTGGTGGTCGCGTAACGAAATGGGTACTGTTCTTCTCTCCAGTTGCTGATTTAAGGAGTGAATTGCATATGTACAGTCGAGGGCAAATACTGACCGCCATACTATTGTACCGGATTGAATGAATAAACACTTTATTGTAGCAATTACATAAATTAAATACATCATTGGATTGTACAGGATCGAAAATAAAATTAGTACAAAGGCGCTATCTCTAATTCAATTTCTTTCAGCCAACCTTAGGGTATAGAGAAACAGAAAACAAACAAGAATACAAAGTCTCAACGTGAAGTGTACAGTGGGCTACATATATGTACACCAGGTATGGGGTAAAATTAACTAAGCAAGTAAAGTACTCTTACCCTTCTGGTAACTTGATGATTTTTAGCTTCGGAATCGGAAGACACGTTAATGCGTTGGTCCCAGCTGACTACTGGGGTCCACGTCCACGTCGGGTTCCAAAGAACTCAGAAACCGTGGTCGATTGACCGTGACACCTACACGAAATGAATGAATGACCTTACCTGGTAGACATAACTATGTGGCTACGGGACAAAGAGTTAAGAAGTTAGGCCACACGCAGTTAGTTATTCAATGGCGGCGCACGTATAATATTTGCTAATAAGGTGAGACAAAACTATGACATGTTTATGATTCAAAGCCATTTTCACAAACATCACGTGACTTCCTCGTGGGTTACAGTTTAGCAACAATGCAGCCATGGATACTAGTAGCTGGAGTTATCGCTGACGACGTCAGATCACGATAGATAACAGTCAAGGAGAATTCCTTAGTCGTGCACTTGTGGCGTGAGCGATAGCGTGGGAAATGTGTCCTGATTGTGTTTATATGTAAATATGTATAAATACAACAAGATTCGGATACGAAGGAGTAAGTTTTCCTTTTTTATTTTTATATCTCTTTAATTTGGTGCTGGATGTCTCGGCTAGAGAATATTGTAAATCAATAACACGGTAAACATATCCATAGGTATATATAATCTCTACTATTGTAGAGACATATTTATATAAAATCGTAGATAAACAATCAGTAAAATAGGTAGATACCATCTCCAAACTAATCTATAAACGCTCTTTCTAGGCAGTCGGTTATTTCAGGAAATAAATCATTTTGTTTGCTTTCTTGGAAAACTTTAGAGAACTGGTAATATTCCATTCATTTATTTTCATGTTCCTAATATTGTTATGGTAGGTAGCTATTGAATCTTATGCGCAATACTTATTTTTCCTTGAAAGAAAAATGTCGAATGTGCCTCTTGCTTGCAAGAAGGTAATATTTGCTTTGTGTCTAAGGGTTAGAACACTATTCCAGAAACTTGTTAAACTTTTAAAGTACTTAGGTATATATAGTGGGATGTGGCTATGATGTGTGATGTAGGCTATGTCAGATGCCTAAAGGCATCTGCCATAACGACTGCCATCTGCCTATAACAACCGTGACCAACGGCTTAATGTACCTTCCGAAGCACGAAGAGCTCAAGATAGAAATGCCACTAATGGCGACCAATCCAAACATTGCCGCGCCGTCGCCGTCGCTTGACACGCACTATCTTTACGAACACGCGCGTCGCGCTAGGCTATCGAGCTCCTCATGCTATGTCCAACCATGTCGTTAATTAAAACCTCAGTTGAATCTTACTCACCTCTTACGACATCCACGGGGAAAAAAGGGAGTGGAATGAGACAAGCTGAAGTCTATCTGTAGGTACGGCTCCGTTTGATTCCGTTGTTGTTTTTAGGGTTCGGTACAAAAATGTAAAAACGGAACCCTTATAGGATCACTCGTGCGTCTGTCTGTCCGTTCGTCCGTCTGTCACAGCCAATTTTCTCCGAACCTACTGGACCAAAACAGATGAAATTTGGTAGGATGGCGTGATCCTGTGACCCAAACACAGATGTGCAAAGTAAATAAATATTTTTATAAAATAAGTACCATTTTCGGGGGACAAATTAGGAATTAAAAAACAAAGTTTAGCAAACCTTAGTGTGTTATATATCAAAAGAAAGGGCTCGTTATGAGGATTACAAATATATTTTTGTTATTATTGTAACATAAATACTTTTGATTTTATTCATGAAAGAAGGCGAAAATTGACCCTGATCTCCGAAACTACTAAGCCTAAAATTTTGAAAAAAATACACTATACAGTTCATAGCCTGTAGATTACAGGAAAACCTACAAGAACTCTGTCAATTGACAATTAAGTGGTGAATTCAATATAAAACGTTCACGGAAAATATAGTTCACTAAAACACCACTAGATGGCGATAGTAGTAGTTTGTTGATATACCACAATTGAATTTAAAAACGACATTGGCATTGTACGGAACCCTCTCCACGCGAGTTCAACTCGCACTTGACCGGTTTTTATTCTACTCAACCTTTGTAACATTGTAAGTTTCCAAAAGGTAAATAGAACCAGTTTTGTTTCAGGTTAGGTTGTCCCTAACTATTTCTTGTGTCCATTAGTGATAATGGTTTCTAAATGTAGCAAAATCAAAGGGTTAATGGACGCCGTCAATCTAGCCTGACACCGAGGTGACGTTGAATCCTTCGAGTGCCTTCGATAGAGAGGTAAAAGGCAAAAGGTTAGAGAGATGAGTGTCCTTTTATTTGGATATTGAATTGAAGGTGGTTCTAAAAAAGTATTATTGTCCTACATTGATGACCTCTGTGGCATAGTAGTCACGGACCCCGATTCGATTTCCGGTCAATGGATCCTGGGTCTATTTCTAAATGTGTATTTATTAAAAACTATGGTATCGTTGAGTTAGTACTTATTGATAACACAAGTCTCGAACTTATATCGGTAATAACCCAATCTGTGTGATTTGTCTCTTTATATTTATTTATTATCATATATATATATATGTTGTAATGTGTACTGGTATTTATGAATACAATGAAAGAGACAAACTGTCAACAAAATTTTATATACTTCGAAGGCTTCGATGTATGATTTTTATATGATATATTTATGTTTGCTGAAACTTTTGTCAAATGCTATCATTACCATATAGTATATTATAAATATAGATAGCGCCTCCTTGAGAAGTCATTAATTCTGTTATTAGGGTTCCGTTGCTAGATACACTGAGACTCCATCTTGACAGACCGAATTTGTTGAATAATAATTATCAATCATCAAGAGAAACGGAGAAAGTACTAATAAATTAACAATTTATTTACTTTAAGAGAATGCTCGTTGGATAAATACTTACATGATCTTTAATACTTGATAATATGCTTTAGTTATTTTAATAATTAATGATATAGCAATTATACATAGGATTAGCTACTTATTTGCTTTAGCATTTTAAGTATTTAAATGTTGATATGAAAAAAGTGCCATACGTTGATGTCACATGATAATAGCATGTAGAGAAATGTCAAATATCCGTCCATTAATGAACAACCTTTATTTTACATTTGCAATCATATAATTTATAACTGTTATCACTGTTATTTTTATTAACAATTATACCTTTTGGCTTAGCCAAAGTCACAATTTCAAAACGCGAACGAATGTCGACAAGAACAAAATGTATGGGATTGATATACGCCGCGGTAAATCACGTGGTCAATCTTAAGTCAATTCCACATATTTTTTTCTTGTTGACATTCGTCGTTATGAAATTGTAATGTCATTAAGCCCCCTTGCCTATATGCTATATAGTTTAAGTATAATATTACGCTAAACTCAAATCCGATTAAATCCAAGAGGATTCCCTGATTGATTTCCATCATCATCATGATTAATTTAAGAGCTAGGGCTAGCATTTTGTCAATCATGTTCAAGTTCCTTTATTTCTTGAAAATGCCTTTGTATACCAGGACCCTTCGCTCCTTTCATATTTCCTTCAATAATGTTTTTCATAAAATAATCGTGTCGTATCAATTGTCCCAACATTGATTGCCAACACATGAAAATATTGTATATTTTATTTTCATACGACTCGTCTGAGGTTTTGAGTGAGCTGTGCAATATTTGTATTTCTGTCTATTTGATTCCAAATCATGATACTACGAATCAAATGTAGTAAAGTAAACTGCGGTTTACCACCCTGTTGTGTCTACTATACTTACCTACTATCAAATACAAAGCGGATTACTCAAATCCGTACATTGAATCTAAATATTAATTCCTATCGTACTTATACTCGTACATATAATAAATATGCACACAACCGCTATATTAATCGATAGTTGAGCATATACTCTACCCTTATTCATAAAAATTAGCAAGCGTTTATTAACTTGTAATTAGTTATAGGTAATAATAATATGTTTTGGCCCTTTTTCTCTTATCGAAATTTACCTTTAAAGCAAGAGTCAAAACACATTTTAGTTAAAACGAGCTTGAAATTTTTTATGAATAGGGGTCTAATTTTTTTTTATAATTCGTGCTAAGTAATTGATTTTTTTTTATAACATCTAAAACATTTTCTAAGCGAGTCCAAATAATCCGCCAGCTCTGTATAAAAGTTCAACGATTCAAGCTAAAGTAATTCATTTTGTGCAATAGCACAAAATGAATACGAGATCCTAGCTCGGCGCGGGATATCTTTTGTTATTTTCTCTTGGTTTTCACAAGTGCATATGCTTTATGCGACAATCTGATATTGGTTTGAAATGCCTTTCGATTCAATATTCAAGCGAAAAGCTCTTTCAGGCTACTTTCAGGGCATGTATAGGCTCAGAGTATATGTTACAGTAAGACTTTAGCGATTCTTACATAAATCTGTAACTACTTTTTATTTAACTTATTTAAATGCCGTACGTGCATCGGATGATCGGTGAAAGAATCAGCAAAACAAAATTTCCAAGGAGATTGATTCAGCGTAATAATGTGTGACACGGCAATAAGACAATAGTGACGTCAGTGTGTTACAATCACGTGGACTCTATTACGATTTAAAGTGTACGATAACAACATCAGCATCACGTCATGATAGATAGTACTGTCAACAGGAAAAGTCGGCAATCAATTCTTTATTGCATCAAATTAGGGTTCTTACAGAAACATTCAAATAAAGTATTTAGGTACAATGGCTGAATTATCAACTCGCTTTCGCAGTTTGTGGGTAGTATAAAAGGTTTTTAAATAAAAAAATACGATGGAATGTCAATTTCAAAGTTAATAAAAACTAGATCTACGAGTACACAATATCAATCTCAATTTTAACTGTATTTTTCTATTTAACTAATGTAATACATACATCTACACAATTTGCACGCGCGCTTCCTGTAATTTTATCTTATAAACTAGCTGTTCCTCGCGGTTTTACTCGCTCAAGGTGTGATGTACTATAGCTTATAATAACCTTTCCCGAGAATCAGGCTATCATGCAGAAATATTTTTTAAATCCGACAAGTAGGTCTAAAGTTATAAGCGTTCAAACGAACTCTTCATTATATTAGTGTAGATGTGGTCCGTTAGTTTAAAAGTTAATTTAAATAATCTTGAGGATGAGGATGATATTTTAAGTTTTCTCTTCAAGTTTATACACTCAAATGGTCGTTATAAAGTAAGTTTTATAGCATATACTTTACTACCAGTTTTGCTTAATGCTTCACTATCACTACATAGTATAAAACAAAGTCGCTTTCTCTGTCCCTATGTTCCTTTGAACACGAAAACTACGCAACGGATTTTGATGCGGTTTTTAATAGATAGAGTGATTCATGAGGAAGGTTTTTATGCCCATGCCAATCCGGGGCAGGTCGCTAGTTGACAATAAAATTTGAATTGAGCTGACATAAAGTAAGGTTAGATCAGCGATATAGGTTTCGCAAGCGCTGATAAATGCTGCTTTGATTAATAGTGCACACCTGGTCACACTGGTTATGCGGCTGCGCAGGATCGGCTTTCAGGGCTGTAACTCTTAATTCTTTTAACGCATGAGTCAAACAACCCAATCAATAAGTACTAAGTAGGTAAAAGTAGTTATACGCTTACCTGATGTGTAAGAATACTGCCAGACCTTTACAACATTTTTTGGTCGTATTGAGTCATCATCATCATTTCCTGTAGGTGTCATGGTCAATCGACCATGTCCTGGTATTAAATCTTTTCGGAACCGCCTCGTTGGATTGAGTAAAATTGCTTTTCTAATAATACCTGATAAACAATTTCTGCATGGGATAAGTCCTCTGTTGGATTTATCTTATTTATTGTACGTCTTATTTAATGTTATTTATTTCGGGCAGTTAATATATTACATAATAACAATACTTACGAAAGATTTAAACACAGGCGTGAAAAGTCGTGCAAATGATTAAACTCAAGCTATCAATACCATGCAACAAATCTCAAATTTTTAATATGTCATATTTTTAAATTGAATAACAATGTTTTGACAACCCTAACCTGCGTAAGCGCAGACAGTAATGCCCTAGGTGCGGTGTGACCATACCATGTAATATAGCTAGAGGCCACCCAAGTGTTACTTAACTTCAATTGTTTCCAGCTTGGCCATGAACATAAAATATAGGCTGCTAAAGTAATTGAACAAAGAACATGCTTTTAAAGCCAAAGATTACAAAAAAATTGCTAAGCAATTGAGAGCAACTCAATTACTAGGAGTATTCTGTAATCTGTGGTAAAACCTCATTCTTTGTAACTATACAACCTTGTACCAACCAAATCCTCGCCTTGAAACCTACATCTAAAATGTTAGTTATCTGTCTATTGCACCAAAATAAGAATTTTTCATTCAGAAAATAAAAAAAATGCTTGAAACCACTGCAATCTTTTCCAGGCAACCTGTTGCTAAAATATTCTTATTTTATTTTTACATGAACTTTTTTTTGGTATATTTTATTCTCACCCACCATACAATCTCAAATCGACTTGTAAAGCGGATGAGTCACGTAGCAATAAAATTATTTATGTGTATTAGTTACTACTAAAATATTCAATTCTTCTTCATTCTATAGCTTTCCCGGTTACATTCACAGCTGGTTGCTATAGAGCTTAGGTTTCCATCTCCTTCTTTTTCTACCCCACTTCGCCGGGTCTTCAGCATCCTTGATGGTTCGGCCATAGCACACATATCCTGCACAGACGCGATGTCAAGCAAGCTTATTTTGAGATTGCCCATTCTAGCACGCCGTGAAGAAGAATATCTAGAAAATGTTTGCTATCCCACATCTTTTATATAATAAAATCAATTGATGTTCGTTAGTCTCGCTAAAACTCGAGAAAGACTGTACCGATTTAATTATCTTGGTATTGAAATAATTGTGCGTGGTACGAAGTTCGGTCTCTCGGAAATCGGTTAAATATAAATTATAATCGGCTAGAAAAGGTTCAGCTGTTAATCTAACCGGTTTTTCACATCGTAAATGATAACGACCTAATGAAAATGCGTTCCAAATTTCCAATATTCATGTTTATACTAGGCCATTGTTATTTTTGTACTCATACAATTTATTGCATGAAAATATGTCTCATAATTTGTTATTGTCTATAACTAATTGACACATGTTACATACAAGTAAATATAAAAATATTTATACCTATAAGTATAAATCATATTCTGATGCACCGGCCAGATGGTCAGATGACCTGAAGAAGGTCGTAGGCAGGCGCTGGATGAAGGCTACTTTCAACGGTCATTCTGGAAATTCGTTGGAGGAGGCCTATGTTCATCAGTGGATAGCTACAGGATGAGAGGACCCCCTGTATTTTAGAAGACAAACCTCAAAAAATAATCCTAGCCACAGGATATTATGTAGTGCTTATGTCCTGAAGTCTGAAGATAATTTTGCTTAATATAAAGCTATATAGATTAACATCTATTTTTGCTCACTTTAATTCCATTCGCGTACAATAGTATCGCTTAATTAAACCCGTCCGATAACAGAGTGTGACGTCATTATTACGTTTGCACTTATCAGTAATATAAGAAAGACAGTACTTGTTTACCTTGTCGATATTAATCTTAGCTTAGAGCATTAAACAAATCGGAGTGGCAACCCCAACAATGACTGGCGACCCCCTCTGCCAAAAGTATAAGACCGCTGGTCAGACTGCTTATACCACAGAGAAATGACTTACTCTATATGCTCCGTGGCTTAGGTATACTTATGTGCGTGTATTCTTTGCTTGTATTTGATAATTTTGTCAAGTGTGTGCTTGCGTAGGTAGTGGCGTAGTGTTTCCTCACCTGTGGCAGCCTTTTTACGTAGCAAAAAGTGTGCGTGGCGTCTCTGGCTTGTTTAATACTCTTGATATTAAAATATGAGTCGACACTTTTAAATTTAAATCCCAGAATAATCGCTTCTATTCACCTCAATTTTTATCTAGATCTTTTTTGTCGTGATATACTAAGTAACAAACATCCATCTATAAAGAAATCGCATTTTATAGTTAAATGATATTTAAACGCGCTAACAGCCAAGAATTTCTGAGAGGAAGACCTCAAATTAGATGGAAAGACAACATCAATAGATAGCTAGCAGAAACTAAGATCCTCATTGACCACGACAGGTAGAAAAGGCGGAGTCTGAAAGAGGTCTACATCAATCACTTGGTAGAAAAAAGCTGAAAATGAAGAGAGTATTTTAAAAAAGAGATATTATTTAAACCGTATAACTAAGTCAATAAGATATCGTGCCAATTTTCCATTTGCCCGACAAAACAGCCATGCGGCTTTTGTTTATACGGCACTTTGGAATGCGGGTTTTTCAGCGGCGCCAGAAATTAATAAGTTTACAGAAAATTTGCTCGCCCTGAAGCCACGAAGTCTATAACTAAAATGAAACACAGTTTGTTTTATTAGCTATGACCGAATTACCCATTCGTGTCTAAGCTTTGGCACTAATCACGGTAAAGATAGGAGCACCAACCCCGCTCCTATCACTGGGATCCAGCCTGAAGCGTACCAATCCCTCGTCCGTGCCTACCTATGTTAATCTACAGTTACATTTGAACACATATTAAAATTATCAACAGCAATATCATATCAATATCAAATACTAATAAAGGCCATGTTAAATCACTAGAGCACAATACACGTCTGCACCGCTCGGCGAACCCAAGGAGAAGAGAACGTTACACTCATACTCACCCCGACACTACTACTGCCAAGAGGGGTTTACCTGTAGTGGGGAGATATCTGTCACGTGATGTTACCGGGCGCTAACACTCGGCCGTCCTGAAAAATCCGGTCGTCCCCGACCGTCGAGCTCAAACCATGAAACAATAATACATTGATTGAATACAAATCACCATTTATGCTTTTTCTATAATGACCTCGCCATTTCGATAATGCATAGTATCTTGGGTTGTTTATCAGTGTTCCGAGACCATTATGACTTTTCCGTTTCAGTCACTTCTGGTTTTTAACTGATCGGAACCCTCACCTATGCTAAAATCGAAAATGACAGTAACCAACTTTATTTCATACATTTTTAACGAATATTAATCACTAATCAACATTATTAACGCTTGCTGTTCCTGCGTAGGTCAGCTCACTTTGTGTTAATTACTGATAATTATTTCGTATTGTAACATTTTGACACAATCATATTATTTAAATAAAATATACAATATATACCAAAGTGAATTTATCAAAGTTATCACTCGTTTTAGAACTCACGAATTATACAATGAAAAACACAAATAGTTTACATAATCATTAAATAAACCAAATATTATCATTAACCTTTTCAATGAATTGATATCGAATTCAATCACAAATACCCAAACGTAAAGTTTTTTTTTCATATCATTTTTAAAATACCCACAAAATAAATAATTTTCACAGAGATATTTTTTTTCAAATGTTTTTGGATTGGAGTCACATAAAACTTAAAAAGACTTACCGCTTCTGCACCAATACTTACAGCTGTGGTATATTATCACAACATTCATTCATACTTTAACACTTACAAAAACTTTTTCGACTACTTTAGATTACAAATTTAATCTTATTGTTTGTTAAATTTACTTACGCGTGTGTGTCAGAATGTTAACAATTAAGTATCACAAAACATGTACAATTTACTAGGCGTGGTAGAATATTAAGAAATATTCTTTCATCATACCACTTCTGATATTAGCTAGGACCAAATTACCCATTCGTGTCTAAGCTTTGGCACTAATCACGGTAAAGATAGGAGCACCAACCCCGCTCCTATCACTGGGATCCAGCCTGAAGCGTACCAATCCCTCGTCCATGCCTACCTATGTTAATCTACAGTTACATTTGAACACATATTAAAATTATCAACAGCAATATCATATCAATATCAAATACTAATAAAGGCCATGTTAAATCACTAGAGCACAATACACGTCTGCACCGCTCGGCGAACCCAAGGAGAAGAGAGCGTTACACTCATACTCACCCCGACACTACTACTGCCAAGAGGGGTTTACCTGTAGTGGGGAGATATCTGTCACGTGATGTTACCGGGCGCTAACAGTTTGGATGGAAGAACACGAGTGACTGAAATTTTAATCGAGACGTAACATTCTTTATACAAGAATTTGGAACAGCGCGGACGCCAGGCATATTACTTTTTTAATCTATGGAATCAATGAACCTAATCAGTAGTACAAATTAAGTGTAACAGGTGACGCCACTAGTTATATTTTGCCATAAAATATAACTAAAAAGGTTTGACTGGCAGAAAATGCCTTATGGCATTAAGTTCACCTATTGCTTTATAAACTGCAATAAAGTTTACTAATCAGTCAGACAAATCCTTCTTATATATAGGCGAAGCCTTTAAGAGTCACATGTTATGTTGTAATGGGATGAATTATGAGGTTTTGTCTTAAGGGCAAAACGGTTGGAAAGTATAAAATATTTTTAGGTAATAAATAATATTACATCTTATTCATTATATCTTTTACAGTTAACTTTCCAATTCTACTTCCTTCATAATTTGTTATTTAATATTGCATACTCCATTACTCCAAAGCGCAAAGCTGCGCAAAAATGCTTACACCATAGAATTCGAAAATCGCACGCCAAGATTTTTTTTAAATATATATGGCTTACACACGCTGCGTATTCCTTCTATATATTGCAAAAATTCTGAAATACAACATGGAAATCTCCAGTCTCTGCCTATTCTTGTAGGAAACAGGCGTGATTGATACGTATGTATGTACAACAGTTGAATTGCAATTGGGAAAAACCTTGGGCTTCAATGAAGCTCTATAATTTTTGCTATTAAATAGCCAAAGGAGTTGAGGAAGCGGTTACCATAGCCTATAAACAAATGCAATACTAGAATTATCACGGGTCTGGAGATATGTTTTCACCCCCTTTTTAAAAGCGTATTTTGTAGACAAAATGGTGTCAGAATTTTTTATAGAAATTCAGCAAAAAAATAAACTTAAATCCCTCTTTGATATCAAGCTCCTTGGTAAAAGGAAATCCCTGCATATCTAATCACGTAATCTAATATACTACAACAATATATTGCATAATAAAGCGCCAACATTGATTACCAAGTCATTACTTAGTTATTTAATTTCATTTTTTCAATAAAATATATTAGATTGATAGCTACCTAAAAATACCTGTATGTATGTTACAAAAGCAGACAGTAAATTATTGAAAAATATTTTAATTTTTATTTATTATTATGTGAATTATGTTTATAAATAGGTTTCATTTGGGAATGGAAAAATATGAGGTCAAAAGTGTTATGAAACATGATCCTGGATGTGATTTATGATAGCTGTAAAAGATATAATCACGTTTTTTAAAGGCAAATGCGCGGTCATAAATATTTCAATGTTTTTTTTAAATTACTAGTTTAGTGTATTACAAAACCAATCCATTCGTAATTACAGAACTATCTTGCATTTACTTTATTTGCATTCTACAAATAATACAAAGTCAATTGACCCTGCCTACCCTGGTCAAGATATTTTCGAATCTGCCTCAAGGCCGCGTCAGCCATTTTCATTCTTCTTCTTCGTCCGAGCGTCTTTATCCCGGTTGCATCTTCAGCTTTCTTTCAGAGCCCAGGGTACGCTATTAATCATGGTCCTGATTTGGCGGAACTGGTAATTACATCTATGGTATATAGGTATCATTTTCATTATCAGACAATGATGAGATTCAAGCCAGAAGACTTAGTAAAGTGGATGCGACCACGGCTCTAAGTACCATGGCCATTTTTAGGGATTTTCCTAAAAAATCCTTTAAAAACGCTTTTCATTTCTCTCTTATCAATATTTGACGTAAGAGAACGAGACTAAACACATTTTAAGTACTCTCTTATTATTTTAGTAATATTTAGTAGTCTTAGGATTTGTACAAACACAGCAACAAGTTCAAATAAATGCCTGCGGTTCGAAATCCGCAGTAACTTTTCATAGCCTGCGCCGGCTGGGGTGAATTTGCATTTTAAAATTGCAAGCGATCTTTTAACTCTTATTATTATGCAGTTTTCATAAAATATTTTCTCTTTCAAAAGTACAGGTTATTAGATTTCATAATGTAAGTTCGTACAAATTTAATAATTTTCCTTTTAGAAAATCTTTTAACTAGCTTGTGAATTTTAAATCTTATGAATTGAAAACTGTTGAAATCTTACAATTTTATCAGACACCTTTCAGTTTTTAGAAGTCAATAGGTCTTGTCTTTTATTAGCGAGTTCCATTAATAACATTACTAGCTTTCGCTCGCGGCTTCGCCTGCATGAATTTCCCTCGGGAACAGTGCTTTTTTTCCGGGATTTAAGGTACCCTATGTCCTTCTCAATACTCCTAGCTATGTGTAGGCGAAATTTCAGGAAGATTGGTTCAGTAGATAGGGCGTGAAGAGGTAACAAAAAACAAACATACAAACATACTTTCGCATTTATAATATTAGTTTGATACGACACGAAATTTTACATGTAAGATCATAGATTTAAAAAAAATACCCCGCGCGCTTACTAATTTAATGTGTAATATTGTATTGGTGTAAACTGTCACGGTGTTATTTTAAGGTTCTTTATAAATAAATAAATTTTGTTTTCTACTTTATTAATTTTATATAACCACGCTTTCTTTAACAAACATCGTTTAATGATGTGTTTTCAATGAAATGTCCTTTACTGCCTTTATTTATGTTTATATTTATGTACGAAATCCGACCCACTGTGACGTCACGTCTCGGAAGACGAGGTCAAATGAACCCCAATGGAAATTACCTTTAATTAGCCTTTCTAAGTTGTTCATAACTCTAGATAATTGCCACATTATACTCCTCCAGTTTGACCTTTATTACGAGTTATAGACTTGCCTATAGGCAAGGCAAGGCAACCTATATTCAGATATGTACAAATTTGCTTATTCGCTATAGCGAATAAGCAAATTTGTACATATCTGAATATAGGTTATACGGTTTTAGAGTTGGACCTACTTTTTTGTTGTCCTTTTAGTAAGACCATGGAAATAGGACAATCTCTCTGGTCCTACTACAAATATTTGTTTAACATGCCCACGACTTTACAGACATTTCATGAGGTATAGTGATGCCCTTATGGTTTTATTTATATTTACAAAAATTGGCAGAATTTAATGTTACAAAGCATTCTGTACTAGTCAACCATAAGGAGAAACAGAAAATTTGACTTATTTAAAAGAAAATATGCTAATCATAGAACTAGTTTATGGTCTTATCAACTAAATAAATATCTAGTATCGCAAATGTTTTAATGACTCTACATTTTCATAGCGTAACTAAGAAACGCCTAACAAAATCTAAGCATTATCAAATGAGATAGTATCATACATCTTGGTAATCACTACATAGTATAAAACAAAGTCTCTTTCTCTGTCCCTATGTCTCCTTGTATGCTTAAATCTTTAAAACTACGCAACGAATTTTGATGCGGTATTTTTAATAGATAGATTGATTCAAGAGGAAGGTTTTTATGCCCGTACGAAGCCGAGGCGGGTCGCTAGTAATGTATATTTTTTCTCTATTACCTTCCCGTAAGTTTTAGACCTTCATTTACCAATCTCTTTGATCCGAAACCGCAATTCCGATTCAAAATGCTATAAATAATATAAAACCAGCAACCTTAGATTCGATCCCTAGACACACATTTTCAATGTTGTCCTTACTTTGAAGGGTCAATTGCCCTTTAAAATTTCGTTTTTTTTTATCCAACTAATAATATAAATGCCAAAGTGAGTTTGTATGTTTGTTTGTTTAAACAAACTGCTTTATGATATGATTATATGAGTGCTGCGTTAAAAGAAAAAATCGGCCAAGTGCGAGTCAAACTCGCGCCCTAACGGTTCCTTACCACCACACAATACTAAAATACTACTATAAAAAAAGTTTTGCTTTCCTTTTTATTTTTTTAATCCTATACTATTAAACGAGCAATATTTGTATGTATATATATTTGTCTCGCGTTTTCGAAAACGGCTCTAACGATTTCTTTGAAATTTTAAACATAGGTTCTTATAAAGTCAAAAAATTAATCTAGCCAGGTTCCATGTCTGGGAAAATTTGTTTTTCCCATATTTTCCAGCAAAAAGATTTTCCGCATGAAATTGTAGTTATAGTACAATAATTTCGGCGCCTGCGGGTCTGCTTCGATAGCCCAGTGGTTAAGCCATCTATTTTGTACTCTGGTGGTTCCAGGTTCAAATCCCAACTAAAGAAAGTTTTGTTTTTCATTTTTGTTTTTTTTTATGTTTTGATTTGGAGTATAAAAGTATTAAATCAGTATACCTAAATCGCGCATATATTATCTTAAAATGGCTTGAAAGAATTATTAATTCGGTTATAACGTATTAAAATATTTTCCTAAGAAACATTATACTTTCAAATCACACTTCATCCAAGTATCACCATTTTTTCAGGATTCCGTCATCAGAACCTGTTGAAACTAATATGGGACCAACTAGACGGTCTAACCTTTCAGACAAAAAAATGTATTTCAAATCGGTTCACGCGTCTTTGAGAAATAGAGTAACAAACATTAAAAAAAAGATTCCGATAAATTGATAACCTCCTCCTTTTTTGAAGTCAGTTAAAAAATTGAATGATAAATTCTACCACTGACCCAAAGGAAATACTTAACAATCCACGGAGTAAATAGTGTACCTACCTACCAATTCAAATAGGACTGAAACGTGGAAAGTACTTAAGGAATGCAACTAACAACGGTAGACGCTAGGGCGGTAATCTATTTACTGAAAAAGTACAACGCGCTATCGTTGTGTTTTCCCAAAAAATGATTCTGTTTTTCATATATACCACCACTAGCTGGTTCCCGCAGCTCCACCTGCGACAAAAAGTAGCCTATGTTTGACTTGGGGTCTTCAACTAAATTCATACTAAATTTCATCAAAACTCGTCCAGCCGTTTGGCCATAAAAGAGCAACAGAACAGACAGATAGACTTTCGCATTTATAATATTAGTATGGATGGATACCATAACTACCGAGCAGAGCTCGGTCGCCCAGGTACTAATAATAATACAACAACAAATTTTCCGTTTTTTTATTTATTCCTTAATAAGTTACATACATAGATACATATCATCACGCCATGTCTCCCGTAGGGGTAGGCAGAGACTAGAGATTTCCATTGGCTACGATCCTTACATACCTCTCTCGCCTCCTCAACACTCATCACTCTCGTCATACACGCTCGCCGATTTCGGGTACTCCTAATGTCTCCCTTTTTCAAAAGGCCTGCTATTTGGTCGCAGTATGTTTTACGAGGCCGACCCTGACCGCAGCCAACTCTGCTTTGTATATACTTTTCCTCAGTCTCCTTTCATCCATCCTCTCTACATGTCCAAACCATCTTAACATCCCTTTTTCTATCTTTGTCACTACATCCTCTTTTACACCGCATCTTTTTCTAATCTCACTATTTCTTAATAAGTTGCTGCTATGATTACTTCTTAACAAATGTCATGATTCTAGTTCAAGAGAAAGTACCCCATAGGTAATTTACAACATTCGGTCATTTGTTTTGATCGCGGTGACGCATAATTTTGATTAATTTACGGCTCTTTCCGTTTTCTTCCCTGTTTTTCTACCCCATGCCTTAAAATAATAATATTAATTCCGTTTTCTACCACCTTTGAAAATAAATTCCACGTTCGACCCTCAAAGAATTTTCAATACTGACAGCAAATAAGTCAAACAAATTTAAAAATATCTATTTCTGTAGTAACAACATGATTAAAATATTAAACTAATTACAGTATTAAAACTTTAGGTCAGAAATTAACATACCTATCGTTATAAAAAAGCCAATGTAGGCAACTGTCAAAACAGACCGTAGACCTGAGTGTATGTTATAAATTTTAACTTGATATGTTTCATACATTCCTCAGAAAAAAAAGTTTAACAGATAAACATGGACAACAAAATGACCTTATAAGGGTTCTGTTTTTGCCTTTCCATGTACAGAACTCTACAAACACACTACGCGTCATCTAGCTGTTTATAATTACTGTTAAACACAAAAACATAATTACCTCACTATGCTTTGCCATTCGCTAGAATAAGAGATTCAATCAATCGAAACATTTCCATTACACATGTGTTTCACAGAAATTTTAATTCTTATGATCATTAGTTAACAGGAAAATGCTATTAACTGTCGTTAACAAGTGTCTTCTGCTCTGCTTTACCTGGCAGTTTTACAACATAATGCGATAAGATTTTCAAATCCATTTGTATTGTATCGTAGTTCCAGAGATACCGCGAGTAGATAAAAGACTAGTTTAAATAGTTGTAGTAGTAGTTGAAATTTTAGTGTATAGATAGTTAGACGACTTCGAAACTTTAGCTTCTTAGCTTGTGTAGAATGAATTAAATATATTTTCACAAATAAATTATTTGATTGATTGACTTCTGTTGTCGTTAAAACGACATAGCTATAGTTTATTATCAATTAAAACGATGGGTCCCTGGGGCCCTAAAGCAAAATTATTTTTAAGGGACATCACAACGCGCCTCGTGGAGGCAACAGGAGACTTGAGAGCTGGCAACTATTTTGACAATACAGCGGGGAAATGCTGGAAGACTTTTTTTATTTATAATTTGCTTAGTGATATTCATTTATTAAGTAATCTGCACGTATATATAAATTTAAACAAAATAATAAGAAAACTTAGTCTAAAGAATAACCTAAAAACTATCTACAGTTTGAGGCAACGTGCCCAATATGCTGGCAGCATTCCCTCGCTGGATCGCAATACGAATTTTTTTTTTGTTTTTTCTTAGTGATTAATTTTTGTTATTTTTTTATTGGCAATAATTAAAATGTAATAACACATAACAGTTTCTCGTAATAAATCGAATGAATGTAAACATAAAAATAAGGCATCCTTTAGTTGTCGTTTAGTCGAAATGCTACGAGCTAGCATTGAATCGCCTCTAACTAGTCCCCACATACAATAGGCTGGCGGCGCGGCGCGCGGCGTGGTGGTAATACTTGTTGCGACAACGCACATCAATACCGCATGTAATATAGTTTATTTACAGAACTAGTGCTTGCAAGAAGGGATACACATATTAAAAAATCAAAGTAGATTACAGTATGATAACCTTAACGATTTATTTTCATCTATAAAAACTTTTTTGTTTCACAAGTAAACATCCATACTATTATTATAAATGCCAGTCTCTCTGGCTATTACGCTTTTTGCTTCCACGGCTAAAGTGCTGGACTGATTTTGATGAAATTTTGAATCGGTATAGATAAGGACCAAGGGTCAAACAAAGGCTATTTATAGGCGCGGTTAAAAATTAGTTTTTAAATACCTAAAAAATTGGAGCATTATCATCCAACATACAGTAAATTCTCTGCTATTTTGTATATCTGCATTCTGTAGTCCATAATATAATAACGAACTTGATTTATGTACAGTTGACCACTGAGAAAGTATAGAAACTTTACCTATGGTGGTATACTTTACTATGTTTTCATGTGTACTCCTGCTAAATGGCATCAACCGTTATTACAGCTTAGCTCCGATTGCACCATTTACACCCGTAGCCATTCATTCCTGACCTGACTGACCTTCTCATATTGGATTACAAGTAAAGCTTAGAATCAACTACAACATATAATCAACTCTCAACTTATTCAAATATAGATCTTAATGCATTGACACATGTGCCATCGAATTCAGACTCATAACCTCGTGGTCGTGTTTGATCAATCTCGAAACCCACAAACTGGTTTCTGTCGTCGTCCTAATGGTAATGACCCATCAGTTTAACGTTTTCGCATGCTTTTTTGCTATCTCATGTGACAGTGAAACGGTTATTATCTCGATAAGAAAAAAAACATATCCTAACATCATCGTTAGGTATCATAGCGTTTTCCTATTATCATCAAAAGCATGAATTCGGACCTTCAGGTTCACTTCAACGCTTAGTCTTAATTGACACTTAAGACCTTAAGACACACGATACAATTTGGTTTCATTATTATTGTCAGCCGCATACCTAACGTTAACCTTCCTTGGGTATTGGACTCTCATTAGTGTAAAACGCCATCAGTCAATCAATGAGTTACAAGATAATGTAAACCACTGTAATGTTTCTCCTTAGTCACTTTAACGGCGTATTTGGAAAGATAGGAAGTAGTCTACGGTCTATTCTTATCCAGACTATTGCATCTAATAAAAAAAACTCCTAAAGAATGATTCATTGATTGTGTACGTAAGTCTGAGTTGAAGACCAATTCGGTATACTCACCTAGTAAACACGTTTTTACACTAGGTGTAAATAGTGGCTGCGCAAATTCTAACAGCGTTTGAGCAGTTATTTATATGTTCGTCATAACGACGCATATTCAATATGCTAATATGGGTTTTTAGAATATCGCATGCACGTCTAACATCACACATTTATCAACACATCAAAACTTTCGCTGACATACGAAATCGCCTAACCTAGTTAAATTCGATGAATCATGAACATTTTTTTTATTCGCTGGCAAATGATCTGCGTAGTTTTATGCAATATATGTATGTAGTAAATATAGTTATTATCATAGTATTATCCTGTTTAATTCTTCGAGAGCATGTGATATCCCTTCCAGCGATAATGTATGACCATCGTCCTACATTCACCCCCCTTCTTCGATCAACTGTCTCGAGTTGACAGCATTACCTAACCGACCGCTCGGTGCTCTACAAACTTCTCGCCAACATGCCTGCACACCGGTAAATAAAAATATATCATAATGCTCGGTAATAAAGTTTAAAAATAAAACCACGAAGCGAAATTTAAAATTGTTTATCTACCGCTGTTTACGTTCGCATGTTGGCGATCGTCATTTAATTAATTCGATATTTGAACGCGGCATAGTGCTGTTGCTGTCATTGCTTTTGGTTGCAATATTTTTTTAAATACTATTTGAATATCAAATCTCGTGGCGTATGTTTGTTTTTCATCGATTTCACTCTTTCACTGCAATCTACAGTACAATATTTTTTTGGTTTCCAGTACTGCGTCATAGACAATAACAAGTTTTACATTTTGTTCTATAGAAAGCTAGAATAGTGAATCGCTTATTCGGTGCATCAAATTCATGTGGTGATAGTGTTTAGTGACTAAAATTGTGTCAAGAAGTCTGTGGTATTGTGATACAAAAAAAATGTGCAAATGAAACATGCTAGCTGGTGAGGATTCCAGCATTGAATTAGTGAAAAAATGGTTAACCCGCTCTATTGAAGAAAAAGAAACAGGTTATTCACTTTATTTTGTCTATGATTTTATATGATTCCGTCCAGTTTAACCTCAGAGCAATCTAAACTACCGACAGGAGACTGAATTGCATTATCTTTTTTAAAGATAAAAATTAAATTTAATATTAGATAGATTTAATAGATTTAATTTAAAACTCTTATCGACATTTCAAGGTTGTCATTATGGGCTATTTGAAATGGAACGTTAAGGGGTTATCGCTCTTGGCTTAGTACGAGTATCTATACGTCTTTTTATAATGAACATTTGATAAAACCGGTCAAATGGGAGCTGGATTTGCGTAACAAGGGTTCAGTACTCGCTTGATTGAATCATGGCTATGATTAAAGCGTTTTTGCATTTCTCCCATTAGTTCACAAAAAACAAAATATTTTTTTGTGACTTTTCGTTAGAGCCCAGGAAACGGAAATACACGACAAAGCCCGCTGATTGAAAGCCTTGGGACTTTTATCCAGAGCCATTAAACTATTTATTTATTAGTTACGAGGTCAATCGAACCTGAAATCGAAACTATAAAAAATAACAGACAGACGGGGGGGACGAACGGTCGGATGTACAAACAACATAGAGAGCTTAACTAAAAATAGGCGCGTATCTTTGGCGGTTGATTATCTGTAGTAGTATAGTGTAATCTGTGAAAGCAAGCTATAAATGGTGAATAGTTACAATAGCAACCTATTGGCAAACGCAGCATGGGACATCCACCTTCCAGATGACCCGAACGACAACCTTATCTTAATAAGGTTTGCAGCAAGACTCTGGATACGGGTCGCTTCAAATCGGTCAGATTGTAAATCTATGAGCCCGGTCTTTTTTTAACGATTACTGACTTCTTTTGTAGCTCATTTCTTCCACTGCAGGACGTAAGCCTCCTTCAATGCACGCATTTCTTAACGATATTGTGCGAGTATTTTACATATATTTTTTTTTAAGTTTTGCGCGCACAGGCAGACTGCGGCACTGTGCGGGCGATTTAATTTTTTATTATGTACAGTGAGCTGCAGAAAAATATGACCCCCTTTCAATAGTGATACTTAAGGCATGGGGGTCAGATTTCTCTGCAGCCAACTGTACCTACAGACAGTATTTTTGGCCGCAAGCTAAAGTCCTATTAGTCCATCGTATTTTCTAATATTTGTGTTATTTCGAGTATTTGTGCATATAAAGGTGGATTATTACTCGCTAAGTGTTCGTGAATAAGCGTGAGTGTTAGTAAGTGGTACAATGTCGTATATAAGTGACTTTAATCCTTGTCACCAAAATCTTCCTAGATAATGCTAAGTGAATTCTTCCACCGCTTCACTTAGTCCTCTGACTTGACTGACTTAGACATGACTACTGACTTAACGTTTTTGACTTATTTTTTATTACTTACTTTGATATTGGCAAAAATCACTACATCACTTCACTACATAGTATAAAACAAAGTCGCTTTCTCTGTCCCTATGTTCCTTTGTATGCTTAAATCTTTAAAACTACGCAACGGATTTTGATGCGGTTTTTTTTTAACAGATAGAGTGATTCAAGAGGAAGGTTTTTATGCCCATGCGAAGCCGGGGCGGTTCGCTAATAAGCTATAATTTTGATTGCCATATTGTGGATTAATACCTCAAAAAAATATATATTTTATTTATTCCTTGTTGCAGGCAGTTCGAGCGGGTCGCCCGGGGCGCGCGCGGGGCGGCGGTCCTCCCTCGCGCTGACTCCTGAAGATGAGCCTTTAGTCGATATCGCCGTAAGTACCGATGAAGTATGTTGAATGTACCTTACCTACACATTTATAAGTGTACTAGTGACCAGCCCCGGCTTGCATGGGCATAAGATCCTACCTCTTGAATCAGTCTATCTATTAAAAAAAACGCATTAAAATCCGTCGCGTAGTTTTAAAGATTTAAGCATACAAAGAGACATAGGGACAGAGAAAGCAACTTTGTTTTATACTGTGTAGTGATAGTGATTTTTAGTTTCATACCCATGTAACTGGTACCTAACCTGGGGAGTTACTACCGTCTCTTAAAACCAGGCAAGAACCAGTGAGTAAGCGAGACAGCGCAATACATGATGTAAGGCGACATCTCCCTTACTCACTGGATCTTGCATGGTTTTTAGAGATGTTGGCAAGGCACCTGATGTTTGACGCTGACGTTGATTCCGTGGGAATATTTCTTCTACGATTGATTATAATATAGCTCTATTCAACTATCGGTAACTCGTACACGACTTCAGTGCGCGATGTCATATAGAAGTTCATACAACACAAAAAAAATCTGATGTTCCGTATCTACGCTCCGATTGAGATACGTTATGTTACTTGTGCATATAATCTTCGGAAATATATGTAGTGGCCTATTCTTAATCCGGCAACCACACAGCATGTTAACATCCTGTGTCGGTTATACTGTTATCTTTACATGGATTTAGTCAACCGCATTTTAATGAGAGTATAGCTGCTTAAAATTGATTGATCAGTACCAAGCGGATTATCCGCGATATAAAATTAATTATTTTGCACGGATGTCAGGAAATGATACATGATTTCCATAGACCTCGCGATAGGATTATCTGCTTAATAGCATGCATAATTGGTTGAGACAATATGTTCTGCTATAATTAAATCCTGATTATTTTGCTTAAATTTAGAACGTTTTTTTTTCTAGAATGAAATATGAAAAAAGTTAACCTGTATATTATAGGTCTCGCCCAAGGCTTCATACTTAGTACTTAGATATATCTTTTTTGATAGATACTACTATTCACATTGACTATCTTGATAGAAATTAAACCAAAGAAAGTCACTTTTCTACTTGATTAAGAATTTGGAATTTATAAAAGTTTTTTTTTAATTTCTATATTTGATAAAAGATGGAAAAAATATTCCGTTTATTAAAAACTTCAAAACAAAAAATAATTCGACACATATCGCTTCAATTAATATGAATAAGGTTGGAAAAGACTTTACTAAAAATATAAAACAAATGATTTGCATTCATTAAAATTAAACATATTTTTATGTTTTAAATTCATATACTTATGTCTTTAATGAGGTAAATTGCGTACAAATATGTTGACGTGTTATCAGATCGGTTTTATCTTGTTGCTTAGTCTAGCTTTTCGTCACCGTCTACAACCACTACCTACTGATACATGAAACCTATCAACTGATAGGGATTACAATAAACCATATATAAATAAGCACTGATCATGTATTACCTGCTTAGGTTTTAAAAAAATACTAGCGACCCGCCCAGGCAAAAAACCTTCCTCTTGAATCACTCTATCTATTAAAATAAAATTAAAGAAAAAAAAAAACTTTTTTAAAAACAAGCTTTTATCTTTGATTAATAAAATGAACTAAAAAGCTTAAAATAAATTAACTCTAACATAATAATGGTAGAAGCGTGGGTTTATTTTTTAATTTTTAATTTAATGTTATTATTATTTTTATCCACAATCTCAAAGAGTTGGAGGCAAACTATCGTCACAGGCTCGTCCTATATCAGCAGGGACTACCAACTAAACACATAAGCCTGTAAATATGCTCTGTGATGTCCTTTATCTGTCTTTTAGAACGCACATTTTAATACGTTAAGATAGTGATAATTCATTTGAATCACCAATTAAAAATTAATAGCACTTATTTTTATTATAATGTATCTCTTAATAAGGTTTACAATAGAGCGAATACATTATCATAAACTGTTATCCATCCATTTAGGTGTCAGTATTTGTAGACATTGTTCTAGTGCGGTCATGTTAACTGAAAAGTTCAATAAAGTAATAAATGTTTCTTGGGTCCTCGAATATTACATTATTAGCTTCTGCAATATTTTGTAATATAAATATGTTTACAATCAGTGTGTCGTGTTGATTGAGGTTAATTAACACCCAGCGGTGATTTGTGTAAAGTTAATCAGTAATCAGTGTGGTTATTGATAGTGTTATCAGTTCGCGGCGCTAGAGGAAGGCAAGTCCAGTCATATAATAATCGCCTTGGCGGACACTGGTTGGTGGATCGTTTATAAACCTGGAAGTTCTAGCGAATTTTTGGGCCTCGAAATAGCGCATAAACCTTTTTCTTCGCCTCGGTGTGTGAGTAAAAAACATTTAGATGGATTTGTGAAATTTTGTGTGCTTGTTCGTGCTAACAACGTATTCTCAATTTTAGAACTTGATAGTGGATGTGCATAAAATTAAAAAATAGTACTATGTGAATTGTGAAAGTTTTTGACAATTAGTTTTATTAAGTGGTGCTAAATATAAACCAATAAGCTCAGTCATAATAACTATGTTTAGGTTAAAATAATTTTCAAGAATAAAATATAACTATCTACATTTCCGTCTTAGAATAGTGTATTAGAACTGCTTATTTAATTGTATCTTATCAGCTAATTGATCACGGGGAACTATTCTCATTATCTATAATCAGTAAGGGCTAACCGTGATTAGCTGGCTTTGATTTCAAATCACTGACGCAGGTTTAGGTACTACACATACAGATTATATAGCGTCTATAATCTGATGACTTTGTAATCCCATGATTGATATATCTATAATAGCCACATCATTCGCAATCCATTGATGACTGAGGAAAATGGACAGGAGCCGAAACGTAGTATTCGAAAATCGAAGAGTCGTGGAAGGAGAAAAACCGAAAGGCAGAGGCTGTTGGGATAAATTTAGAAGTATATTCGATACCAGAGGATTCGATTTAGCTTATGAATATACAGATTCAGCCTCTGTAACGAGTTACAGACCAGTCGATAGAAAAACCTCAGTATCTAATAATACAAGGAGAATATCTATAAGTAATAGTGAAACAAGCAGTGTCGATGATGTTTCAGATAATTTTTATGAACAGTTTACTAACTATGGCGATGATGCAAAGAATGACGTGGATTTGTACAAGAGATCATCGGCTTTTAAACGCGTATCTATGCGGCCTAGCCTCTTCTTGACTAATATCCTTGAGGAGACTTCTAGTACTGGCGAAGTGGAGATATATGAGGTGGAGGAGGTAAGCTTGTTAGACTAAGATAGTGATAAATATAGACGAAGTAAATGAAGCATGACGCATTGAGAGTTAATGGATAGTTACGTGGTTATTTATATCGAATATGTCGATATATCGAGTATGTGAATGATCAAGAACATATAAAACATGTGTTGTATATGATTATTATATTCTAGATTGCATTCACTGACACATTTCTAGTATAATCGCTTTACATGAAATAATAATTCGAACTCGAAATTAGATTTTTGAAAACTCATACTCACTTAAAATGAATTTTCATTATAATTTTTCTAATGTTTATAAAGTTCTTCAGGGGGCTTTGCCAACGTTACACTGTCGTTACGTTAACGAAGTTCGACAAAAACAAAATGTATGGGATTGACATAAGATTTGCCCACGTGATTTATCGCAGCTTACGCCAATCCCATACATTTTGTTCTTGTCGACATTCGTCAACGTTTTGAAATTGTGACTTTGGCTAAGTCCCCTGATATGAATACTTAATATTGAGCTAAACTCTTAATTCTCTTACAGTTATCCTAGCCCAGTCGGCTAAACGTTTTTGATGCAATAGACTTACTAACTCCTATTGTTGAGTCAGTTTGTTCCCACTTTCTAACTTCCGTATCCAGCTTATAAACGGCTGTCAATCGGGCTGTCGCTATAAGAGGCTTATACGGTTAGCTAGTCGATCGCTCGCGGCAAATCAAGACTTTCTCACTAATTGGATTGCTAGGAGAGCGTGTGAAAATATTCTATTAGATTGGTTATATTATTTTTGGGTTGGTAAATATCATGTAAATTATTATGGAAACAATAGAAAGCTGTCACACCAGTCCATGTTGACTATCAGGTCTTAACCTAAACGCCAAATTTATACTAATAAAATAATACTGAAGAGTTTGTTTGTCTGAAAACTTATAAATTTAAAACAACTGGTCGGATTTGATTTTTTTTTCTTTACAAAATGATAGAAATGATTCTCGGGTAAGGTCATGGGTAATACATAAATACACTACGGTCGGTTGAAGCCGAGGAAATGAGATAATCATCAATATATATAAATCAATGCCACTTTTCGTTGTCATATTATAACTCAAGAGCGGGCTCATCTAGCCAAACCAAATGTTTAGGCTTTGTTTGGGTTATTTAGAAGACGGTTTATGTAAAGTTTGCACAAAATCGTTCGAGCGGTTTTTCATTTATCACATTTTTACCGGGCCGCTAGTTAGCTGTTCGGTCTACGCCTCACAAGCCAATCTTCACTGCTTGCGTCTAGTCTAACCACGAAATGTGACTGGGTGTTATTCTGATAACAAAATAAATCAATGCTTACAATCTAGTAGGTACTAATACTGGATCACACACAACAAACATTTCAAGTTTTAATAAGTAACTGGCTATAAGGTTTTAGAACTTTATTCAATGAAATTAGCTACTCGTTAGTCTGTGAACAAGACACATTTGGTATTTTTAATACAAAAATTATCTGTCGAGGATTATTTTTGATAAATCAGTACTAGTACGTAATTTACATTCAATTAATGTGTTATATCCAAACACGGAATCAGAGTATGATTAATTTATTTTGAAGGAAACGGTTCTAATAGGAAAATGAAAGATAGTAGTTATACCTACTTTATATCTTATCAATAAACAGTAGTTACGTTGTGGAATTCGGTTTCCTTGTTTATCTGAAATCATAAAAAAAAAAAAAAAGAATATCATTCAGCGAACACAGAAACTCTCGATTCTTTCGATATATAATTAGAAAACTATGAACCATAATTATTTATGACAAAAAAAAACAAGACCGACTCCGAATCATGCTAGAGTTACTCAAACTAAAAAAAGTAATAAGAAATTATTAATAAGTTGTTGTTTAAATATGAATCATTTTCAAACATTTTAATAAATTCCATTCAACTATAGTAAAAGCAGTCGGTCTAGCGATAGGAGCTGAAAGCTATGACAGCAGAGTGTGCAGGTTTTTTTTTTTACATGATATAAATAAGTCTATACTTCTAAGTAGCGACCCGCCCCGGCATGGGCATAAAAACCTTCCTCTTGAATCACTCTATCTATTAAAAAAAACCGCATCAAAATCCGTTGCGTAGTATTAAAGATTTAAGCAAACATAGGGATATAGGGACAGATAAAGCGACTTTGTTTTATACTATGTAGTGATAGTGATGATTTCAACTGGTCGATTTAATCTACGTTGACAGCAGCCATGCCGACGCACCATAAAAGCGGACTTGGGCATCCCTTTGTTCCCTCCATTGTCACACGACCAAATCGGAGTTCAATTGTAAAATTTCAATTGAATTGTCCAATCCTGCAAAATTTTGATGAAAGGAATTTCAGCCTTACTTTTGATACTTTGATTGCGGTCTAAAACTATCATGGGTTTTATTACTTATTTAATTGTCATATAATCAAGCCGCCAAATTTACCTAAGTATATTTTATTTGTATTTCATCTATAGCAATGTTTAGGTCGATTGAACGTGTCACATGAAATGACTCTGGAATTCAAATGAAAATGTGAGATTATTTGCTTATTCGCTTGCAATACTAATTTGACATAGGTAATATTAATCAGGTTACTCGAGACCTTTATCTAACCCAAAATTTTAAATTGCATAGTCTCATTATTTACTGTAAAAATATTCCACATAACAAACCAAGGATTTTTTTCAAATAGACGGGTTCTACATATTTCAATTTCGGAAATAAACGCAGACAATGCATCTCTCTTTACCAACAAACAAAATCAGCGTAAAGACGTAAAAAACATGATAATATTTACATCACAACGCAACGTTCGTACGTGATGCGAATGGGTTTGTTTAAACAACGCGAGTTTGTTTTGAGCTAAATTGAAATTTATTCGCCGACGGACCGACCGCCGGCTATGCTCATAACACGAAACATTGAAACATTTAAACTACAGAAATAGCACATCATAACCTATTTATTATCCGTTATATCCACTGGTTTTAAATTGTAGGCCGCCAGGCCAGAGCGCAGGCCTGGGATAGGGCGAGAGAAGCGGTCGCTCTGGGCGCCAGGTGGTAAAGGGTGCCTAAAAGCCAAACGCGATAAATAATTACTTTTGTTTTGTAGGAGATCTTACAAAACATACAGGTGTTGATTGAAATCTTAAAATTAAGTTCGTATTTTTATTGCATCAAACTAATAAACCAGTCAGTGCAGTCTATGGATCATCTTATGATATGTCCTAACTGGTCTGACCCCTGTACGCAGCTGAGTGGGAGCGGCCAACGATAGAGCAATCAACGTAGCCATATACTGGTCAAAAATAATATAGGAGTCAAGCCATTTCAACTTGATAAGAAAAAGAGACAAGAAAAAGATTGGTCAAAACAAAACCTTCGAATACCTTTTATCCTGGAGAATCGCTGCATTGACCACACGAACAAAATTTATATTCCTGTATATTGTATTAATGTAAGGTATTTCTGTATATTTATAGTTTGTGCTTGCACGACCATCCCAATCCCTAAGATTTATTTCCACTTAAATCAGAAGGAATACGACTTCGGGTAATTTAAACAAAGGGAAGACTTCATGAGTGGATTATTTTTCTGTTACTGTAGTCTCTTTCTTCTAATATTATGTTGTCCTATTAGGAAAAAAGTCTAATATTTTATAAGATACTTACTCTTAACAACAGACTCATAACTTTTTTATCATACTATTAATTTACACTTTTGTAATGAAATCTAGATGATTACTAAGCTCTCTATCTGGCGATATTCATCAACATCTAATCACAAAACGCTCTTAGTTTACATAACTACAATGTAATGAGTTTGAAGCTTAATTACTGTTGCACAAAGAGTAAAATGAAATACATATTCAGCACACTTGTAGTTACCATGAAGATACTGTACTCATTGACCTAATTTCGTTTCGGAGCCCGCGTTCCACGCAAATAGCTACAGTTCGCCTTTAGTTTTAGTGCTTCAGAACATAAACTCCTTTTATGAGTGCTTTAGGGACACTTCAGACCTTCCTAGATGGCTGCTTTTCGTATTACTGTGGAAGGGGTTATTTTTACATTTTTCTTGCACAAAATAATACAGGTTGATACCTAATTTTAAACTTTCGACATAGTATACAAAGTTGACATATTTTATGTCAATTTAAATTCTTTTATCTGTGCATTTGTAAGTTTTTTTTTTTTTCAAATCAACCTAATTATGGTACCTAATTCACTACATGTTTTGGGTAACTGTAAGGGTAGTGAGTTATTGAATAAATAAACCTCAACTACGAAGAAGATTGAGGGAGGGAAACCTCGGGAAGTTCTATAAAAAGATAAAATTTACCCTTATTATGCGACCCCTGATATTTATAAATAAAATATTTACAAAACAGCTTTTAAACAGACAAAAACGAATAACAGATGCACAATTAGTATCTTCAAACTTTTAACACATTTTTTTATTATTACGAAAGCGATCAAAAATATGTGCGTACGTAATCTCAATAGATAGGTACAATAAATAAAAATAAATTAATCCTCATACACATAAATTTTGTTCGCAAAGCTCTCATCTCTGTATAATGGTGTGTGGAGTGTGGAGCACAGCCTCCAGCGGTTCCGCTGTTTTTTACTAATTGATCGAACAACGGATTTAAACCTCGGAAATTCCAGTAAAATGCTTCGAATTTATTCTGATGAGTATTGCGTTACATGGGAACCATGTATTTAATTTCTACTTTTCAATTAGAGTTAAAGAAATCGATTCAGTGTAGTTATAACCAGATACGCAAAGAACTAACAAACATTACGTTGATGATATGTGTGAGTTAAAATTAATATCATGATGAACCATAATAACTTTTTATCTATAAGACATGTCCAAGGCTCCTAGGCAAAGAAAACTGTTATAAATCTATTAAAAATAATATAGATCTAATAGGCTTATTAAAGTATGTGATTGTATTTCATGAGTCTTCTACGTTCAATTAAAAAAATTACATAATTTTTACATTATTAATTAATATTAGCTATGTCATAAATTAAAAAAAAATTGCCTGGCCGCGGGCGATTCCTATTTTTGTTAGATTGTTGTTTCGATGTTTTTTACCAATTTTGTGGTAATACTCGTATCTACTTTAAATAATATAACCTCAGACACCAAAGTAGTTCGAATCGCGCTGGTGACGCATTTTTTTTTTAAATCTATGTCAGACACAGATATATTACACAACTTCGCTTAAATTATTTTTCATGTTCAGCCCCAGTGCTCCATATAAGGCGTTACGAGAGTCCAACCCAGCCAGCTATAACTTAACAATTTCAACAAGTTTGAACTATAACTAACACGTTTAAAGTTAGATTATACACTCAAGATACAAAATCGTATCGCAGTTAGATTTTATGCAGCCATTTGCATAAGAGAAAGTTTAATGCAAGAAAACCAAGCCTGCGCAAGCCCGCATATAAGTTTTGATTGAACTTGGTGAAGCGAGACGGGGTTAGATTTTCCTAAGATAGTAAGCAAAGTTTGTGTGACACCTAGATGCTATCTTATACCTGGGATTTTTTTTAACAGTTACACTAGCTTCTTTTTTGAAGTACTTAATAGCTTCTTGACTTCGTAATAAAGACGTAAGGAATGAGATCGTGTAAAGTAAGTACGTGAGGCCAGTACCCTTAATATGATATTTTAGAAACGTAGACGCTAGCGACTGCGTTAGTGATTTTGTATGACAAACCTGTACAGCGCCTCTGGCGAATAGTAAGACAACTAAGAAATTCCATTTTATTCCATACAAAATCCTAACGCAGTGGCTAGCATCTGCTTTTATAAAATCTCATACTACGGCACGGCTATCACAGTGCTTGCCTTTAAGATATTCTAGACACGACTAAGTCTTGACCTGTACATAGTTGGCTCTTAGAACGTTTACCCAATAATTGGCAAGCAAATCGAATAGCTAAAGGGCTTGACTGCTTTAGTATGTATGAGTATGCAAGGTCTTCAACTGCAATGGCTCTACAAACCTTTCGGTTATACGAGCCGAATCTCAGGAGATAGCGTTGTATGTACTTGCTTGACTCTTTCCAGCCGTTCAATTCATTAAAAACTTCACCAATATAATTCGTTTCTGAAAAATCTAAACAATTGCGATGAATTATCGATTTTTACTTCTTAACGAGACGACTGGCTATTATTGAGATCTTCGTTTTTTTTTTAGTATTTCCAATTTGAATCCAGTGACCATAAAGGAAGCCGAAACATCAATGCGAAAACTAGATAGTAGAGAAATTCTCGTCGCCATGAACTCAAATGTGGCAAATAGCAACTCCATTTAGGCGAAATATCGGTCCTTGGAATTCGGTTTCCCTATAATTCAGTTTATCGATTTCTCGTTTGCAGACTGTCACTGTGGATTAGTATCACTGAAATCCTCCAACTTAAGAACTTAGTGTAACTATTATATTCTTAGAACGCACATGTCTCTAATGTCCTTACGCAATCTGTACTGTGAATGGAAGAACCTTTGTTTTGATCTTTTAGGACGCGAGTTCGGCTGAATGGATCTGAATAAACTTTGACACAAATAATGTATTATCCAATAATTGGGAAGCAGAGGCCGAGAGGCGGTTCCGAAGAACTTTGACACCACGGTGTGCATGGTCAATTGATCATGACACCTACACAAAATAAATGAATGAATGTATTATCGCTTGTAACAGAAGCCGTTTCCACTAGAGCAGTGCTAAGCGAGGCTAGGTAGAAGCGATTCTATTAGTTCTTTAAAAACATCCTTCGATACGCATCCTCGCATATCTTTGGTGGAAACGCAGCCTGTTTCACATCACTATAAAAATATAGGCCATATTTTTATAGTGATGTGAAACAACAATTGTGATTAAAAAATCTATGTGCCTAATATGGGGTAAATACACGGACGGGTAACTAAATACACGGAAAATGTGCTCGAAATATACCGTAGTTAGTCAGATCCCTCAGAGCGTTCCCTGCATTTTGTTATGTCACAGCGTGTCAGTATATCTACATTAAATCATCAATATTTTTTAAAATAATATTATCATGTTTAAAATTTCTGTAATGCTTTTTGGCACGGCTTTCACTTGATAGACAACCTCTACTGTAATTGAATATAAATAACTCTATGGTTATATTTCGTCTTCGACGTAAACTTATGTGCAAATGTCGGCATGGCGAATGCAAATTATATTATCGTTGCTTTATGTCGTCGTAAACAAGCTTTTTGTTTATCATCTGGGAGGAAAACCAATATTTTTCGTTGGTTATTATATCATGTATACTATTTAAATAATGTTTAAGGTATGAAGATTTAAATAAAGAGGTATTCCATAAATGTAAAAAGATCAATGTCACCAGTTGGTTAGTTTATATCAGTATCAAATACTTACAACCAACAAATATATTAATGTAATAATGGAAGATGAAAAATTTGCTTCTTGTAGAGATAAAATTTTCTCTTTCTTCACACAGCACATAGTAATGCGAATTTGGAATGTTATATGTAACAAAGAATTTACTTAATCAGACTATAATGAGTATTAAAACGCTTTGTTTCTGTCTGTCTGTCGCCATTGTCAAAATTCTAATTAAAACACCGCTGCACCTACGTAATTGGTTTTACGAATTGTTGAGGAACTCTGTTGCCGTCCTTTTGTCACTTGCAGTAACGAATGTGGTATTCAAACGAAACGCGGCAGACATTTTCGAGGTATGAAAAGGGTTGCCAGGCAAAATTTTCCTAAAAAATCCGATAATAAACGCATGCAGCATGAGCTTTTCTTTGTACTTAACTCAATGATTCAAATTTTAATCTGACTATAAGGAAAGGTGCCTTACATATTATTTTAGTCCGGCCGAAATTATCTTATGGTGCTTTGGATATTGACAAACAGGTTCGAGTAAACTTCAGCATCAAAATCGGTTCAGTAGTGTTAAATTGAATAACTTGGATGTGTTCAAACGGTAATTATGAGAAAAGTACATTGTATGAATTGGTTCTAAACCTATGACAATGGTACAAACAGGAAATTGTTATAAACGGCAGTATTCAAAGTGCAGATTGCTTTGATGTTGGCGTAGCTTCGTTGAAGGTAGTAACAAAAAAATAAAATTGACCACTTCTGTATACAGAATCTGCAATTCTTTGAATTGCAATTTTAAACTTAATGTTTTTTTTAATAGGTAGTTAAACACAGAATAATCAATAGAACAACGTTATAATGCACCTTAATCTTGATGACACATTCATACTAGTTACTCAAGCGTGTCTAAGTATTACATATCATTTGAAAGAGCAATATTTTTCCACGTCACCTTTACGTGACGAAATGTCTATAAAAGAGGGAGAGAGGTGAGAGGG
The DNA here is from genome assembly GCA_947044815.1 of Apomyelois bistriatella. NCBI lineage: Eukaryota > Metazoa > Arthropoda > Insecta > Lepidoptera > Pyralidae > Apomyelois > Apomyelois bistriatella. Next base: position 7,878,687 of record OX345705.1, read on the forward strand.
GATCTGGAATTTTCATTAAGGTCGATTCGGAAAACATCGTTAATGAAGTGATTAGGGACGCGCCCCGTCTGTCTCCCTCAATCATCATGAGATGGGGATGGGACGGATTGAGGTCCGAACTCCAAGATTTATTGTCTGAGTTTTTGGGGGGTTTAAAAAAAGTGATTTGAAAGTGTTGTGGCTTTATCTCTGAGATCTGGAGGTTGAAATTTAATTGTTAATTGTCTATCCGTATTCTTTAATTCAAAATATCACATGCACAATATTTTTTCTATCAAGAATTGATTAACGTTTTTTCTTGACTTCGCTTGCAATCCAGGGAAATTTTGATTTGATTGTATATATATACTTACTACTAAGGTGTAACGTAATGTTATACGTTTACCTTTACCATATACTCTAAACCATTATCACTCCCTTCATCCTGATACCGTAAAGGCGACTAAGGGACCAAAAATAGTACATTTTTCTGACATATGGCGGATTTCACTAATAACAGCTTTGAGGTACCACATAATATGCTCAATCTGATAAATGTGTAAAATGAAATGTCTGATCCGGAACAGAATAAACGCTATGACGAGAAGGTGGTTGATATAAATGTAGATTAATTCTGAGAGTTACTTTGCAAATTTCAATAATTAACACTCGTGATCCTTTTGGATTGTCGATGGCCATCACAAACCCGCCCCGGACCCACGTCCCGTCACTAGGGAAATTTAATTTTGCAAATCTAACTCGCAATCCCTGTTAATGTTAAAGGAAAATTATATTTCAGAAATCATCAGCATATTATTATATTAATTTCAAGAAGAATCATGGCAAGCGTGAATGAATGAAGTAAATCATGAGAGTAAAAGGAAGTGAAAAAGATCTGCAAGTCTGTATACCTACACCGTAATTACTGCGTGCGCCGATAAACTTCCTAATTATTATTGTATGATAAATATACACCATTAAATTTAAACTTTTCGAGAAACTGAAAGCCGACCAAATCGCAGACCTTGTGAAAAAGGGAGACATTAGGAGTGCACGAAATCGGCGAGCGTGTATGACGAGATTGACGAGTGTGGAGGAAGCGAGGAAGGTATGTAAGGATCGTTGCCAATGGAAATGTTTAGACTCTGCCTACCCCTGCGGGAGACAGGCGAGATGATATGTATTTGCTAAAAGCCTAAGCAAGCACTTTCCTCGGGCGCGAATTAGTATGGCTATTTAATCTGGTAATGCTGGCATCTTCGATACAATGCCGCAGCGACAATTTATATTAAAGTTTTATCTTAGGTTATTTAGTTCAGTATTTGTTTTTGTACATATTTAAGTTCATTATATATTAATATATACTATTTAATATTTTTATGTTCATTAAAAAGGGCAGGGTTTTAAAAAGTCGTCCCCATTGTACTCATACTTGTAGTTCATTTCACTTCCTTTTTTACAAGCTTTTATTTTATGTCTGTTATGAAATGGGAGCGTGATGGGTCTTACATATACTTGCCTACGTACATAGGCGTACATACATGTACGTGCTGCATACATCATGTATCTCATATAAAACGTGTAATGTAATCAAAGTTTCCCGACAAAGTGCTAACGAAGGTTCTACGAAACTGGAGAAGGAAATTTCCGGCTAAATTTTCTTGTGCATATGTTTTTTTATATATTTGCATATTATTCAATACAACTTTTTAGGTCGGTAGGTACCATGGCAATCTTTATTAAGCATAGTCGTAGATGAGTGGGAGTTTTATTCTTAACAGGTGTTATAATAAATACTTGGGCTTTTTAAAGTTCTTTTCTCTCTTTTCGGCTTCTTCTGACAAAGTTAAGTTTCAGCCTAATTTTAGCTTGAAATCTCTATTTTGAAATTTAGTATCTATGACATGAGTAAATCTGTGACCTTTTTCTCTTTTAAATGTAAAATTATAATTAATCACTATCACTACTATATCCCTATACATATCCCTATTTATGCTTAAATCTTACGCAACGGATTTGTTGTGGTTTTTTAATAGATAGAGTGATTTAAGAGGAAGGTGTTTATGCCCATGCGAAGCCGGGGCGGGTCCCTAGTAGATATATAAAGATAACACAAATAGTAATATTGAGCTAGCCATGTTACTAAACTAAACTTGGGTTATAAGATACTATATATTTTAATTTCAATTCAAATTCTACATCTTTTAAGACCACGGAATCCTTAAAATAAAAGTATATTAATTGCATGTAGATGTAAGGGATGATAAAATTTATGTCATTTGAATTCGAACGAACGAAACGAAATACAACAAGAACCTATTGTTACGACACATAATGATAAATTTAATTACTGATGCCACAATGTAGGCGTTGAATGTATGTTTATAATCGATTTTACATATAATTGGATTACACGCGACGCCACCCGCTGAATATAATTAATGAATGCTTCTCAAATGAATAGATACGAGCACAAAACGAGAATTATTTAACAAGACGAATAAGATGCTGGATTCGCTTCTTTATATATCGAAACAGAATTTATAATACTACTGGCGACCCGCCCGGCTTCGCATGGGCATAAAAACCTTCCTCTTGAATCACTCTATCTATTAAAATAACCGTTGCGTAGTTTTAAAGATTTAAACATACAAAGGGACATAGGGACAAAGAAAGCGACTCTGTTTTATACTATGTAGTGAATAGGCGTGATTTCTGTCGGTTTGGAAATCTTTGAGAGAGGCGTGGACGTCTTGCGTTGAAATTATGATGATAGTCATCATCATCGTCTTTCAACCGTGCTTCTTGGGTTTACGCTTCGCTTTACAACTTAGGGTACGCTTTTAATCATGATTAGAACCATGGTTAAAAGCCAATATGGCGGTACGGGTACCCTTTTTACAGAACAATAGAAATAAAATCGGTGTGTGTTTATCAACTCTTATAAATTTAGGCTGCTTTACTAAAGTCACCTGACTCACCCACTTACTACAGAATTATACAACTGAAGATTGTTTAGGGTCGCTCTCTGGATATATGTTTTAGTATTAATATTATTATTTTCATGATTTCTTTCTTGACGTCTTTATTCTCCCTCATCATCAAATCCCTCATCATTTTTTCTTCTACCGCCGTTCTTACGATCAGTCAAGATTCTGATAAGCTCCTATTTGTAAATAAGTTTTTAAGTGTAAATCTACAAGATCACTCATAAAGACAACCCAAACTAACTTGGACTGTGCCTGTTATTACCTGTGTATATTTATTAGTGCTACAAATTGGTTGACTATCTGACTATCATCGCAGGGACTTAATCGTTAACTGTGTTGCGTGATTGTGTTAATAGTTATCGGAACACTTTTTATCGGATGTACTCTATAGGCTGTGCTACTGTCTTAGTGTTAAAAACAGGAATGACTGTATTATGCATTGTTGTAAACCCTAAAATATAGTAAATTTTTATTACGATCCGGGCGCTGGCGCCATCTAGTCCGCAGCGTAAACATTACTAATCTGATTCGTTGTCACCCTGTTCAGCTGCAGCTGCGCGTCGCGTGAGCCGCGTCGATCTTTATTTATCGTCATCTTTATGCGCAGCTGCATTCAGATGGCGCTGTAAGTAATTAGTGCGCCCGATCACTCACCCGATAACCATGCATTAGTTGTATCAATTTCCAAATGGACGGCGCTATAAATAATTAGATGCGATTTTTCCGTACCGCATTCAATAATCAAACAAACGGGCAGACGTAATTATATTGAGGATTTAATAAATATTTCATCGTGTCGTCGCTAGGTGGCGCTAAAAGGATAATCTGTTTACTTAGAGAAATATATTGACCACTCTTGGGCTGCTATACAAATATAGTTTACTCTGATAAAACCTAGATAATTTAAACAAAATTTAAAATGAGTTGCTCAGCCTGTATGGATTCTATAAATGATGAAAATGCCCTAAAATGTTCTAGCTGTAAATTACTGTATCACTGTAAATGTCTGGGGCTAACGAATGAACAATTCATTGTTCTTAACTCTGAATATATATCAACCTGGATTTGCCCAGTATGCAGTAATGTTACGAGACGCACTAACAATCAAAACACACCAGTCAGACATAGGCAGATCCCGATCATGGATGAATCTATGAATGTATCCTTTGATGTCTCTAATAATTGCAATATTGGCAGTGGACCCACGGAGTGCAGTGTAATATCACCTGTTGTGCAACAAACTACTGCGTCACACTCACAAGTAGTCACAATGGACAAAATTAGCGCTCTGTTAGACAGAAAACTGAACGACACTTTATCAACCTTTATGGATAACTTCAGGAGCGCCCTCCAAAAAGATATTAAAGTTATGGTGCGTTCTGAGGTACATTCAGCGGCGCAAGAACTTAAAAAGGATTTCACGGCGTCCACAGATTTCATCTGCTCGGAGCAAGCATCGTTAAGGGCACAGATAGCCGATAAAGATAAAATAATAAAATCTCTCGAATCTGACTGTGGTCGACTGCAGGGTGATGTGAACAGTCTGAACGGCAGACTGAGTGCTATTGAGAAATCCTCTCGCAACTTAAATGTTGAACTTCAAGCGGTTCCTGAAGTAAAAACTGAGAACGTGTCGGCCCTTTTTAAAAAGTTGTGTGGCATTGTCAATTTTGCTATTGATGATAGCAACATTCAGGCTTGCCGCAGGGTGGCTAAGATGGATGTGAAGTCCAGTCGACCTAGGAACATCTTGGTAACGCTGACTACTCCCCGTTTGCGAGATTCACTGCTTTCAGCGGTCCACAGGTATAATAAAAGCCATCCTAATGACCTACTCGGCTCTGCACATCTTGGAATCTCAGGCGACCACTCAAGAATTTACGTGACGGAACATTTATCTCCAGATTGCAAGATGCTTTATGCTGCCACTAGGAAATTTGCCAAAGAGAATGGATACAAATACGTCTGGGTGAAGTACGGGCGTATCTATGTACGAAAAGACGACAGTTGCAATTGTATTATTATTAAAGACTTTAACACTCTGAATAAATTAGCTTAGCAACCTTTCAACATAAATTTTTAAATAATTAATATTTATAATATACATTGGTCTAAATTTTCATTTCATACTTTCTTTTTTTTTTTGTGTCACTAATATTTATTTATTTTTAAGTATTTTCTCCTCGCATAGAGAGGGTGGCATATTATTGTTTTTCTCTTCTTTTCTTTACTGTAGTACTCAATGCACCTTTACTACCAGAATGTCAATAGAATCCGCAGTAAGCTCGCACAATTATATCTAAATGTGCTTAACAGCAACTATGACCTCATATGTCTGACGGAAACCAATCTTGATTCAAATGTACAAGATGCTGAAGTCTTTGACGAGCGTTACATTGTTTATCGCAGAGACCGCCATAGTAGTGATATAAACAAAGTTGAGGGAGGCGGTATTGCTATCGCTGTGAAAAAGGATATTAGGGTGGTCCGTCAGACATCGTGGGAAACCAACATAGAGGATCTCTGGTTGAGCTTCACTCCTTCTCGTGATAATGGAGCAACTTTAAACGTATGTCTTTGTTACTTGCCACCAGACTTGCCTTACGAAAAGCTAAAGTCATTTTATAACAACGTACAGAAAATTATTCTACAGTCTGGCGTGGGCAATGAGTTTCTTTGTATCGGCGACTTTAACGTACCTAATTTAACATGGTCTAGCGCTGCTGACTCAACTTGTATGATTCATAGTCATGCGACTGATAGCAAGGCTCTGTTGCTGACAGAGATGGTGTCCGTCTGCAATCTATTTCAGTTTAATCATCTACCCAATAAAAATAACCGGCTTTTAGATCTAGTTCTAACCACATTTCAAAATGTTCATGTTTGCGGCGATGTGGCTCTCAGTCGCCTAGATGGGCATCACCCACCTATAGTTGTGGAATTTAATGGTTGCAATAACGAAACTCGCGCCAAAACTATCAAGCCAACTAAAACCAGGCGCCTTAACTATCACAAATGTAATTACGATGGAATCAAAACAGAGTTAGCTAACATTAACTGGTACAAAATCCTATCATCTGACGATATTGATGAGGCTACAAATGCTTTTTATGCCAACCTTAATAAAATTATAGATTCGCACACACCATTTTGCAAATCACACTCACAAGATTTTCCCTTTTGGTTTACTCCCGCATTAATACACTGTCTAGCTGAAAAGAATAAATTTCACAAACGATACAAGCGATACGGTAACCCTCGTGATTATGACACCTTTTCACTTTTACGTAGTAGGTGTAAACGACTTATAAAGAAGTGTCATGATGCATACCTGTCATCCGTAGAAGATTCGCTAAAGTCAAATATCAAGTCGTTTTGGAAATTTGTGAATAGCAGAAAGGGTAGTAAGTCAATTCCAGTGAATATGAGGTTAGGCGATGAAGAGGCATCAGATGCGGCTGGTGTTTGTAATCTATTTTCTAGATACTTTGGCTCAGTGTTTGAGGAACCGCTTGAACCCACGAGCTCTTCTGTTAATGACAACAGCGCAAACAATAACACATTGAGCAGTTTTTCCATTGATATTGATAATATAAAACAAAAAATTAAACAGCTGGATTCTAATAAGGGGCCTGGTCCTGATGGCATTCCACCGGAGTTCATCAAGAGGTGTTGTAACGAATTGTCTGTGCCTCTTTATATTTTATTCAATAAATCTCTACAGGTGGGTTGCTTTCCTGCTGATTGGAAGATAGCACATATAGTTCCTATTTATAAATCCGGTGACAGATCTTGTTGTGAAAATTACAGGCCAATAAGCATATTATCACATTTTGCAAAAATTTTTGAATCATTGGTTCTTGATGTTTTAACCGTACATTTCAAACCTTTAATATCAGCTAGTCAGCATGGCTTTGTTCCTAATAAATCTACCACTAGCAACTTGTTAGAGTATAAAAACTATCTGTGTCAAGCCTTCGCGGGGCGTCTTCAGGTGGATTCCGCATACACAGATTTTTCTAAGGCTTTTGATAAGGTGAACCACTTTATCTTGTGTTCGAGGCTACTCGCTGGTGGTATACATGGCACCTTGCTGCGCTGGCTTAAGTCTTACCTTGTCAATAGAAGTCAACTTGTGGCTATAAAGGGTTATTTATCTGGTCCAATTACTGTAACCTCCGGAGTTCCACAAGGATCCCATTTGGGTCCTTTGTTGTTCGTTATCTTTATTAACGACTTGGTTGAACGTATCTCCTGCCCTTGTTTGTTGTATGCTGATGATCTTAAGATCTTCACTACTGTTGAGTCTATTAATGATGCTATAAAACTTCAGAGTGATCTGGATGAACTGTGCGATTGGTGCGACAAAAATCTGATGAAGCTCAACGTGGAAAAATGTTTTGTTGTAACATTCACCTGGAAGCGCCATGCGCTCAACTTTGATTATGATCTGGGAGGCCAAACATTGAGCCGTAAAGACGTTGCAAAAGACCTAGGCGTTTACTTTGACAGTAAACTCACCTTTCACTCACATTATGACCATATTATTGATAAGGCAAACAAATTAATTGGTTTTATTTCGAGGACAACCCTCACGTTTAGGAACCCCAGCAGTCTAATTTATTTATACTTTACATTGGTGCGGTCTATTTTAGAATACAATTCGGTTATCTGGGAACCATATTATTTAATTCACCGTAAGAACATTGAAAGAATTCAAAAAAGACTTTTAGCCATAGTCTGTTTTCGATGTGGGTTAAGCCGTAAACTTAAATCTTATAATGAGAGACTGGGAAACTTTAAAATACCCTCGCTAGAGTCTCGTCGTAGCTGTACTTCCTTAATCACCTTATACAAAATCGTACATTCTGAAATTGATTCACCCTTCCTTCTTTCTTTGCTCAACTTCAACACTCGATTTAGATCTCGCAACCGCAATAACAATACGTTCAACCTTCATGTCTATAGTAACAACACTTCCTATTATAACCCAATAGTCCGCATGTGTCGCCGATACAATGATGTTCTAGTCAACCACAGTGACCTGGATATTTTTAATCTGAACTTGCTCCAATTTCGCCGAGCTGTAATGAGTGCACTTGGTTCACAGGATCCTGAATAGATTTTATTTATACGTTATAATACTATTATATATATTCTGTGTTATAATTATACTTTACTTATTTATTATTGTATACTTTATTTATATTATTATAAATTTTATTTATATTATGAAGCTATATAGGTAGGTACTTATAATATCACGTCTCCCAATTGGTGTACCGAAACTTATAGTCACGTAAAATGTTGAAACGGTTTTCGTATCTATTATAACATCCGTTATGCCATAAATGTAATGTTAAATTTCCTTACAATATTTATGTAGATGCACTATAATGACATTTGTTGCGTCTAAATGTACCGTATTCGGGTAGATACCTATCTTTAATATGTATGTTACCTTTTGTTCATCTTTTTAAGATTAATTTTAATTATGTAAGTAACTTCTATAATTCAACATTGTTATTGATACACCTTGTTTATCATAATCTTGTCTTTCGTTATATAAAAGCATTTATGCACATATATCTAAGGATTGTAGTCTAGTTCGAAACAAAATTAACCTTTTATTAACTGTATTGTTTGTGACTGCAGTTTGTAATATGTGCTTATAGATAAATAAATAAATAAATAAATCATAAAATTTCATTCCTGAAAATTTTATGAACTTATATCCAAAATTTTAAATAGTGCAGTTTGTTCAAAGCTTGATATCGACGTAAAACAAATCTTATATTACACATAAACTTTTAGGAGAATGTAACATTTTGCCTCTCGTGATCCGCACTTTCCTCATAGTAACTTATAATTACGGACTCTGTGAAATAATCCGCTTATTATCATGACGTAACAGATAACCTTGTTCCCTGGAAATTCAAAATAACTTCAATAAAGTATCCCTCCCGTCCTTGGTCAATTATCCTCATTTGTTACCTTCGCTAAATATTGATATTCTAATAAAATAATCATAAATAAGGTTATCGGGATACGGGTTTCTTTCAAAATTGGGGGAGCGCTATAAGTCATGATTTAAACCCCCAATCCAACCGTTTAATGATACATTTATCAAAATACGAATTTTCATTCAGCCTAGCATCAATCTGGACTACTTTTGTTGGAGGAATCCTTTACCAGTTGGATCAGAGATAAGTTCAAAATTGCGACCTCCGTTAGTCTCTTCCTCTCCTTTTCGACATACACGGGAAGAGAGTGTAGTCTATTAGGCCAGCTGACACACAACTAGTTTATTGTTTTATCTCACAGAAATTGTATTATAGCTCATCATGATACAATTCAGTTTAAAAGAAAAATTAGAAGTGGTTACGCGTATACGGCAAGCGATAATCGGATCCTCGCGCGCAGAATCCCGCGGGACGCGTCGCTCCCTGAGATAACTACCCCATAATGCGGCCTCATTCCGGCCGTTCCCGCGCACCAGAAAATTATTTCTCTTGAGATTTCACGTAATATGTTTAGTTTCCCGTTTCAAAGCTTGTTAGTTAAAATGAGCGATAGTTTAATTAAACTTGAGACGCTTTTTGTTTTTCAACAGACTTCCAAAAAAGGGAGGTTAACATTAACAACTCGGCTGAGTATTTTTATTATGTTTGTTAACTCTTATCTTTGTCATTTCTGGACCGATTTTGAAAATTATTTTTATTATTCTATTAATTTTGTCTCATCGAAATTTAATCAAAATCGGTGCTGTAGGTAGTTTGGTTTTGAAATCAAAATAACTGGAGTTCGCAAATCGGCAAAGTCAACAGCCCGACTAAGGATGTCCCCTTGCGGCACCGACGCCCGAGGAATGTTCTCTTTGATCCCGACGACCCCATCACGGTAGCTAATCGGCCATACGAAAATCTCCAGTCTCAAAGGAGACGGGGATTTTCCATAGGCACACCGACACACCGCACTCGCCGGCGAGTGCGACGAAGTAGGAACAGTAGCTCGTCTTCCAGGTACCAAAATGTACCAGGGCGCTTCTCGCCACCAGTAGGTTCTTTGTAGGCCCTTGAGGCACCCTAGTGTCGGCCCTTATGGCCATTGCTCAAAGGCAAAGCCCATGGCCGAGGTTCGTCCCAACTGGGAACCCCTTGCGCTTTGAATAAAATTAGCATTTTTTGATTTTTCGTAGGTATGTTTACAAGTTGCTTGCTTAATAATGGAGTAATTTGCAATGTCAATCGACCCTGTATGCCCCGGTATTAGCTTACGGCCGCTATACATAACAGTTTATACTTGACATTCGATTTCCCTTGGTATTAATTCATATGAGTGGTGGTAACAAGCTTAGTTGACCCTGCGCACTGTGGTGTCAGAGGGGTCAATCGACCCTGTATACTTTGGTATCATTGTTTAAAAATAAGGCACTGCCACCGTTATCGTTTATTTGTAGTCCATTTGAGTATTATGTCAATTGACATATCTAGGTGCACACCTAGGTGACTACTTGAGTTTTTGTAATCTGTCAAAGTTCAACTTGGCCCCAGTAAACAAATGAAAGTCGGTTTTTGCTTTTTTTCGGAAAAAAGATTTTAATTTAATTTTTTTGTGCACGAATATTATAGAATAGGCTAGTTGACTTGTATTTTGATTTACTTTCGTGTTTTGAACGAAGGAAAAAAACATGTAAAAATGAGTACAGTAGACAAACTCACTAATTTAAGTAAAACTAAGAAATAAATTTATATATATATATATATCGTATGCGAACAGACAGACAAGAGACTAGGTACATTTATCCGCTTTGCAATTAATCACTACATCACTACATAGTATAAAACAAAGTTGCTTTCTCTGTCCCTATATCCCTTTGTATGCTTAAACCTTTTAAACTACGCAACGGATTTTGATGCGGTTTTTTTTAATAGATAGAGTTATTCAAGAGAAAGGTTTTTATGCTCATGCAAAGCCGGGGCGGGTCGCTAGCAATAAATAAATAAATATTCACGGACGTGGAAGCTATGAAAAAAGAGAACCGCATCTTATTGCCATTATCCCAACATGTTGTTACGATTTACGATAACTTTCATACAAGTTTTGTAAAATATCGCACATTTCTAAATTCGATATTGATTGGGTTGTATTTTTTTAAAAGCAATACTGGTTCGTAATTTAACGTTTTTTATTTGTAATGGAAATACAATTTGGGTCAGAAATAATACGTGTATGTATAGGTATGTTTGTTCAATACGTTTTGTTTGGACTAATCCTAACTAATATTATAAATGCGAAAGTGAGTTTTTTATTTGTTACGCTTTCATGCCCTATCTACAGCAAAAATCTTCCTAAAAATTCGCATAAACATAGATGGAAGTATTGAGACGGACATAGGATACCTTTCATCGCGGGAAAAAGCACTGTGGAACACGCCGCGGGCGGAAGCTAGTCCAACATAAATGTATTTTTCGTTCTCGTATTCGCTAGATGACGTTTTCGGGCGGAGACGATTAGGTACAGAATGCTACTCGTACTTAGTAGCCAGGTATTTCTTCTTGTAGAGTCTAATTGACTCGTCAATTTGTTTTACCCAATTATTGGTAACGTTCACTGCTCTGTCGATGGCCGTTTTGAGATCCTCAGTTGGGATACCAAGATATGTACCATGGACCTAATAGCCCAGCATTTACACAGGCAATCAGGGTGTACGTGATGACGGAAAAGTTGGTTAACCGCTTGTACCAACGGATATATTTTTCCTTCCAACACCAGATTGTGATTTACATTTATTTATTTAATTTTATTACACAATTATAAACGGCGGACTTAAAGCCTGATGTGATCAACCCTAGGTAATTTGAAAGTCCTGCAATAGACTTTGAGCTTCGGAGATGTATATATGTGCAAGTGTAGGGTTATTTATATGAGGTAAGAAGATAAGAAGAATATGGAGAACAGAGTAAGCAGGTACTTGAGATATTGGTCCAGGAAAATTATTCATCTACTAAACAGTGATGTGGATGTATATAATAAAAAAATAAACCTTGTCGATCCTTATAAACATTACCCGGTTCAGTAAAGTGACATCAGAATATGCATATTTTACGACTAGGTGCGGGAATTTATCTCGAGTTATTTTATTTTCGTCGTCGGAAACGAACTTAAATTGGGACTGACGTTTTTGAATATGACACAAAATTGTGCTTAGGGAGGCTCGATTTTCACGTCGACTTCCTTATTCGTTATTTGAAATAAACATAATAAGAAAGGAAATAAACAAAAAAACAATGAGTATACTTTTTTAAAGAAATAACAAAAGGAAGAAATTGAAATGATTGAGCTATAAATGACTACCTAATCATAATTACACTCTCTGTCTTTGATAGTAAGACTGTTATCGGTGGAGTTACTTTCATGGTGGCTTTTCCTCTTAATAAAACGAAACGTGATTCCCAGTAACATCCTCAGCTTATACTAGTACTTCGAAGCTCGCGAAAGGCTTTATTTAAAATAGATATAGCGGCACTGGTTATTACAACGGAGTGACTACCGTCTGACCTCCGTTACAATTTTTACAGGGAAACCAGACTCCTTAGACCTCAGTGTCCTATTGCATAGATAGGCGACACTATAGAGAACTTGTAGGGAGATCAAGCAGGTGCGACTGGAAAGAGATGCGAAATGCAAGTACAACGCACTCTCCCGAGATTCGGCTCGTATAACCGAGAGGTTGGTAGAGCCATGGGAGGTGGAGGAAGACCTCAGGGTCCTATTAGTCTGGTTTCCCTGACTGACTGACTGAGGTCTATGTGGCCCCGGTCATCAACTTTTATTTGACTAATTAGCAATGTTAGAAGCATTTACATATATTTATGATAGACGGACACGGACAGACGTGGAGACTGTGGAAGCCTAAATTATATTGTGAGATGGTCACAATACATTATCTATTCTGTGACTTCAAAGCAACACGGCTTCTGTACCGGAGGCCGTATTTCTTAAAGATTCTGTGATATACTGAGATGTGTGGTCATAGCTCTTTCAGATGAAAAGTGTTTACATATGATTCATAAAATCATAAAAAATAATGCAAGCTGTGTGTTGTATATTACACAGGGTGTCTCTCTTTGCAGAACAGGTCGCCGCCGCCCTCGCACGTTCCCTCTGCCCTCCTGTATGCACCTGCGGAACCGCTAGAGGTAAGTATTACCTTATATTTTATGACTTATGTAGGTACCTTAAAAACTTATTTAGAAACAACACTCGTGTAATTGAGAATCAAAATTAAATGATTGAATTTAAAAAGCACGATGTCAAACTAGTCAGCAGCATAAAAGCACCAACTCGCTGAAAACTTTTTTTTCCTTTCTCCTTGATAATTGTATGATAACAAACAGATAGATGTGCACATTTTCCCTTCTAAGGACAATGGGCCACTATTCATAAAAGGCGAACTTGAAAACTTCAATTTGATTAATAAAACGCTAGCTTTTAGTTAAATTACTGGGAAAATAAATACTTTGATGTTTCCAGCACTTAACAAAATACTTTTAAAACATGCCCTGTACAAAAAACCTCGTCACGGTAACAGGCACGTCCATTAAAGCCATAGCCATTAATTAAAGTGTTTGATTGTACAGTGGGCCACATAGATATGTACACCAGATATGAGGTAAGAGTTTACTTCCCGAGTTACTCTTACCCTTTATCTGGGGGATATGTGGCTCACTGTACAGGAATGAACCGTATTATTACGTTATTTAACGTTTTTTTTTGTCATTTTAATATAGACCTGACAGTAATATGTTTGTATAGACAGCTATATATGTTAGTACACTAACATACTTACAGAAGTATGATAGTGTACTAACACTTTAAATTACGCCGATTTTTGATGGTTGACTGGGAGAGAATGCTTTTAGCATTAAGTCCGCCAATTGTAAAAAAGTATTTTGTTACTTGTGGTACAATAAAGATTCATAAATAAATAAATAGCATCGTGGATTTCATAGGCTTAGATTCGGAAAAACGCTTCTAGCCTTATCTAACGCTCTCTGAATTGTATAAGGCATACTATGCATACCCGAATTCACGGTAGGGGTTATTCATAACAAGTCCAGGTTTTTACGGTCTGGGAAATTGCTATGACCTATAAAAGCGATAAAAAAACTATCATGATGTATCAGATGTCCTCTTTATTATTTAATTGCGCCAAATAGGCTTGCTCACTCGTTTTTGGATCTTTGTAGAGGTCATAAGCCCCCTGAGTGGAAAGTCTTCAAAAGTCTTCCTTTGTGTAGAGTGGTTTTCAGCCCCGAGAGCATTACCGTACACCGCACAAGTTACCCTTCAAAAAGCTGACATATTTTTCCATTACTTTCCACTTTTAGTAGCGACGGAGTTTACCGGAGTTCAAACGAAAATGTGATTTTATGAGAGAAATCCGATTTACAGTGCAGCTCAGCCGTAACTTCCGCGTACTTTTCGATTTCGTAAAGTTTTCAAAAGCCGTAACTAGTGAAGGACTTGAAAGCACAGTTTATTATGAATTACTTAGTTGTGACTTGTATATATTCCCATCTTATCTATTCCAATTTGTAAACTATAATCAAGTACATAGATAATCTTATTTACCGTTATCGAACACATTTTCCGCATACTAAACTACCCTCGTCTCGCTCGAGGGTAGTGCTTGGAGTCCCGTAATCCTGTTCCTTTCTACGCACAACTTCCAAATTGAATCTAGTGCACACTCAATTTACGCAACATGTTTAGCCTTCTTTACTTGCCATTGCATTGTAAATTGTAAATAAGTATCTAGCTTTTTAAACAAATTAGATAATATAATAAATGGATAAAGGCCCTTTCTGTAGATACCATTATCATAAATACTATATACATTCTAACTACGTGTACAAAGGCGGAATTATTGCTAAATGCAGCAATATCATTCCGTCAACGTTAGGATGGACAATAAAATGTATGTACCTACCAAACAAGCTGACATCTAAAAAATTGCCTTATTATGTATTAACCCTATTGTTCGCAGTTGCTATGCGTCTTCCCGGAGCGTGCGTCGCGCGTGTGCGCAGCGGCATATGCGGCGGCGACGCGAGCGGGCGGCGAGGTGCGAACCGTGCGAAGCCCGCGCGAAACATTGGACGCGCTAAGACGCGACGGCGACGCGCGAATACCTCATGTGGTAGTGGTGGATGCCCGGACGCCACAAGCTCTCGATGCATTATTACTTGCTAGGTAAGTATTGTTTGAAGTGCGAAATATATGTATGTACTTACACCATAGATTTAGTTCCAAATGCCTGTTTAAATTGTTTGAAAGGTATAATGTCAACACACAAAGTAAGTATATACTTAGATTTGATTTAGAAACTTATAATAGTTTCAGCATCTCTTCTTCTAAGAGTGCCTTTCCAACTAGTGAAGGTTAGCAGTTAGCCTGTTAAAGTGTTTCTTGTTATATAGCACGCGCAATGGAGCTGTGCAGAACATCTCAACTGCGCTTGCTATCCTGGTCCGTTCTCGGATGTTGCGTAGTCAGTATTTCTTTCTTTTTCCCATCGTACTCTATCCAGCATAATGAAATGCAAGAGGTTGTATCATTGATATGGAAGAATATGACCCAGAAGGCCCTTCCGCCGTTTGACGATAAACATGAGATTTCGTTTTTGGCCTATCGTTCTCCAAATAAGTATACAGCAACACGTACTTTTTCTATAATTTTTAAAGAATGACTGATAGTCAAACATAAATGGAAAAATATGTTTTAACAGTTTCAATGGACGATTGATAACATTGCTTACAATTTTGTTTATTAAATCAAATACAAGGGAAGCTAGTGTAGTAATCTGATAACGCGTCTTATTTTATATTTTTCTTATCTCCGTTATTGGATTTAAAATATTTGCATTATCTTACATTTTATACTTACTAAAAAATATTACCTATCTCCTTAGTATTCTACATTTGTATATTTGTTATCATTGCAAGCACCTAATATAAGTACGAAGTATGGGTAAACCAGACTTATTCCACGTTGATATTTGTCCCTAAATCTCAATAAGTGATACTTAGCAAACCAAATGTGCTGCAGAATTGCCTGTAAAACGTAAACAATTTTCCATATCCTAGTCACAATTTCAATATAGCGAAGGAAAACTACACATGATTCAATTTCAAAACTCGCCGGCGCGTCGGAGTCGGCAAACAGACCGGGAAAAGCAGATATATAATAAGGTCGCACATCACGTCGCACGTCGTCTCTTGATACGGCTCGAGTAAACGCAGCATTAAAAGGGTTATTGAAGATTTCAAACAACTCGGGAGGAAAGGAAATAAGCTTGACTTCCCAGGTCGAGCAAGGTCTTTTATGAGCTTCCATCAAAATATTATGTTACCTAGGCTCTACCAAGTGTTACTATTCCCTAAGGTGTGGAGGATGGCACTCAGTGTTTCGTTGTGTCTTGTGCTATATGAATGAATGATGACCTTATTACTTTAAACGTGATACAATATGGTTTACCGTGGTACATTCAGGGTAAGAAGTTTAAAATAATCTGCAACGTTTAATCGCCAGTTAATTTTAAAGCTAAATAAATAAATGGGGACAAATCATACAGATTAAGTTAGCCCCAAAGTAAGTTCATGACTTGTGTTATGGGATACTAACTCAACAATACTATATTTTATGACAAAAAGATATATAAATATTCAAGACCCAGGCCAATAAGAAAAATATCATTTTTCATCTTGACCCAACCGGGGATCGAACCTGGGACCTCCTGAGTAGCAGGCAGGTATGTTAATCATTACGCCACGGAGGTTGTCATGTGATAGGTAATGTACCTATCATCATCATCATATCAGCCACCAGACGTCCACTGTTGGACATAGTCCTCCTGGTTCCAGCATCTTACTGCGAACATAATAAGGTCGTTGGACCATCTGGTAGGCATGAAAATGTATGCCGTACTAATAAAAAAATAAAAAATCTGCCTATTTTTCAAATCCGGCAGTGTTAGGAGTAGCTTACGCTAATTTTATATCTATTTTATAAAAATAATCAACACGCGTGCAAAGTCTCACCCAAAAGCTAACCAAATGTAAAAATGTATGTTATAAGAGCTTATCACTTGGATACCAGTATCCTATAAGGATCATTTTTTATTTTTATGTAACTGGTTACAAAACTTCGGTTACATACGCGGCCGCAGGGCTTCAGTATTTATCGTATAACATCACGCTATTCCAGCATACTCGGCTGGAATTCAAGTAACATCACTAGGTGGTGCCAGCATTAATTACACGCATGCTGTGCACTTTAATCTGCAGTAAATGTGCATCCTCTCAATTTAGACATGCCAGCACAAATTGGATGCGGCGAAATTGACCAGCGGATACAATGTTGTCCGAGTTTCCTTTTGTTTCTGTTCGTATACGCTATAAATTGGCGAAATGGCTCAGATGCAACAGGGATGCTAGTATGATAGAGTTATATAAAGATAAAATATTTGTTTTCATTCATTGAGAAACAACAACCGAAACCGACCTACTACCTAATTAATTTACCTACCTTTTAACAGAAAATATTCAAGACCTAGATTTTGTATTTATTTCGTAGTCGCCACTCACAAGCCACTCGGGAATCTAAAATACATTATTTAATCCTTTAAATACTTATTAGCTAAAAGATATTCATCCAAAACGATAAAAGGAGGATTTCAATAGCATATATAAAGCGTGAGTGGAAAAGGTTTCATGGGACTGAACATTTCGCACTTTTATATAAAACACCGTCACTTTTGTGGACGAGAGGACGTGGGTTTCGTCACATCATTTTCCCAAGCGAATAAAAATTTATAGGGAAATGAAAGCGTGCGTATGTGGAACGCTCCGAACGTGTACAGACGCCTTTTTCCGGCGTTCGAGACGTGTATTGCGGACTTTATAAACGTTTCGTTACACATGTTTGTGTTTGTTTACAAAATTAGTTATTTTTGCCCTTTGTTTGGTTTCAATCCAAATACGAAAAATTTAATCAAGGTAGGTACTACCCACTAAAATAATTATGTTTACCGTGAACTGATTTCAAATAAAAATATAATAAAAAATTGCTTAATTCCTTTTTTTATTATTATAGTGCTATCCTAAGCTATAATAGGTATTTTGCTGGTAATCCTTACCAGCTTTATATATCCTCCTTGTTCTTATACCTTGCCTGCCTATCGTCCTTCGTCACCTATAGAGAATATTGTTAGGGCATGCTACCACCTGTTGGCAAGAGATACTTACAATGAAATTTCAACCTTCCTCGTCATCTCCCCTGTCACAATACCCACAGATAGAGAGCGAGTCCATATAATAAATCTGTGAAGTGCTCTAATTTTATGCAAACACAAAAAAACCACACGCCTAAAGTCCACCATTGAGTGCCAATAAACAGAATACACAATGGCGGACTTATCCTATGTAAAGATATCTTCCAGACAAACAAAGTTTGGTTGAGAACTTAGATTAAAAAAACCGCGCACGATTTCCAAATTCTATGGTTGAGAGGCAGAGTAACTATAATCACATAGTATAAAACAATGTCGCTTTCTCTGTCCCTATGTCCCTTTGTATGCTTAAATCTTTAAAACTACGCAATGGATTTTGATACTTTTTTTTTATAAAGATAGAGTGATTCAAGAGGAAGGTTTTTATGCCCATATGCGAAGCCGGGGCGGGTCGCTAGTAATTAATAAAAACAAAAGTATTTAAAACCATAGAACATAAGGTCTAAGGATGCTAACATTGTGATAAATGAGAATCCACGGATACTGCTCGTTAATCTATCAGTGTAATCGGCGGGTATTAAAGGCAGCATTAATCGATACATTAGTCAGTTTTATTACTTTTTCCCGAAGCGATAAACAGACGATTTGCGTCTTGCAAGATTTGTTACATCTGTATTGTTTTGTGTTTGTAACACTTACACACACAAGTTAATCCCGTTCTCAAAAATTTGGGTATCTCATAAAAGCCTTCTTATTGCCCATTGCTGATAATTTCTTCTTTTCTATCGAAGAGGAGCACGATAATCTAGCCGGTCATGCGTGTTTTAAAATTAATATTTTTAGTTTGAGCTCCTCCGTGCTTCGGAAGGCACGTTGAGCCGTTGGACCCGGCTGTTATTACAAGATGACATTAACAGTTGTTAGGCTGCGGTATACTCTTTTAGGCAATCTAAAAATCTGATAGTGTGGCCCACTAACACATCCAAATTGACAGACGAAGGTCAGACACGGTTAAAATTTTATAGTCTCAATATTGACATGCTCGTGTGTTTAAATTATTCAGGTTAGTACTTGTGAAGCATTCACTTCGATCTGAATAGTGCTCAAATAGTTGAAAACTTCGTAAATTGTTTTGACGTCGACATGAATACACAAATTAGGGTTGACGTAAAATTCTGCTGCTGAAATTTCAGCAATTTTGACTAAATTCTAAGTAAAATTGTGAATTTTTACTTAGGTATATCTTTGTTTAGTAGACAGGACAATTAATTTATTTTACTAAATTGAAAAAGATAATGAAATCGAACCTTTCAAAGAATTAAAAATCAATCGCCATGTTATTTTGTTTAATCTATGCAGTTATAGTTCATTATCTTACTCTCTTTTTATTTTGTTAATTTCTTAGTGGCATTCGACACGTCACATTTATCAACCGAAGGAAAAATTAAAATCAACAATTTATCAACAGGGATATACTTAGACAGGGGTAATAAATCCCATAGCAGATCTCTAATTTCGCTGTGTTTCACGACTTCCTTCTGAGTTTTTTGGCTCTTCCGTGTTGATTTTCCTTGGATCTCTATGATGGTTTTTCCCATAAGGTGAGGTGTATTCTAAAATGTTATTTAGATGCAATATTTGGCGAATTTCTATAATTTTACTACTTCTATTTCATTTCTCAGAATTTTACATAGAAATCTGTATATCTTTCTACTAAAAATAAATTTACTCAAAATACGATTAAGCATTTTTGCCTCGATAGAAAAAAAAATCGCAAACATGCCTCCAAATTGCAAATATGTGTCTATCACAGACGTGACGCGAGGATGATATGTTTATTAAGGGCGTTAGATACAAGTTTTTTACATAACATGTAGATGATTTTATAGAACTTACATATAAGACAATTCAATGTCTATTAATTCATCATTTCCTCACATCTGAAATACATATATTAAATTTATAATTCAAAACTTAATAATTTCATGTACACAACCACATGATAAAATTATGATTCCCTTCAACATCCTGTGCTATGTCAAGAATACTTATAATAAAGCTATTTACTAGATGCTAGCCAGCCCAGCCATACTTGCGCCCAAGTACCTAACTTGGCTGTTTCCGTAAAATTAGGAAAATGTATAAACCTACCTTAAAATTACATCAATGAGACGCGTCGGGTTATATCGCGGACTCGCCTCCGGGGAGGTCGTGTGGCGGTTCATATTTAATTAGAACCCGGTGGAAAATGTACTTACATTGTTATTTTATATCAACACTAAAGGGATGAAATTGTACTTGACAGAGTTATCGTAGAAAAAATGCAAAAGATTCATAATCCAATCGTCGTCGTATCAGATTTAAATTACTTTATATGAATATATATTTAAGATATTGCTTATTATGAATAGACAACTCTACCTATTTCCCGTAGATGTAAAAACCAGTCAAGTGCGAGTTGAACTCGCGTGGAGAGGGTTCCGTACAATGCCAATGTCAGCTTTTATATTCAATTGTGGTATGTTAATGTGAAAGGATTATGAGATGCGAGTTAACTAACGACCCTTATTTAAAAAATATATATTTATTTTCTTTGCACATCTGTGTTTGGGTCACAGGATTACGCCATCCTACCAAATTTCATCTGTTTTGGTCCAGTAGGTTCGGAGAAAATTACATTCCGTACATTTTTGTACGGAACCCTAAAAAGTGAGAAAGAAATTAACAGTCTTCTCATTAAGTGAATGAGAGACAGTACACATTGTTTATTTGATAATAATAATTTTTTACGAGTTCTAGCAATTACAAAATGAAATATTTTTTCCGCGAAGCGTATCGTTTTGTCCTAAATAAGTCGAGGATCATTATTCAGAGCTCCGTGCTTCTGTGATCTCAGGGCTCGGTTTAAATTGAATTCCTCTCACGAGAGGCTTCGGGCCGTGTCCTTTGGGATGGCGACAAATGGAGAAGAGGTAGCGAGGGATTTTTCACAGGAGAATTTACTTGAAAAATAATATATATACCTACTGTTTGAACAAACGTTCATTGACAATGTTTTAATTTTTTATCTTCTTCGGCCATCGTCTCTTTACTGAGTGTAGGCATCTAACAATACACGCCATTCCCCTCACTCTTGTGCTGTCCTCTTTCAACTCCTTCCGAATATTTTAAGATGGTCATCGGTCCTACTGGTATAAAGTTTTTAAGGAACACTCCGTACTTTTCTTAATGTTTATTAATACATGAAATGCTTTTATATTACAAGTAACTTGAAAAATCGACATATAATAATAATTGAAATTGTGTAATGGTAGCTCTATATTACATGTAATTCAAAGCCAGTGACACAAATACTTTAATCATAGATTTTACATTAATTGTTATCGCTGTAAAGCACACTAAAAACATACCATTAAGCAAATATAGGACAAGAGGACAAGGACGTCGGCTAATATAAACAGGTGAATTATTCGTAATATATTTAATGAAATTATTGAAATTAAAAAAATAAAACAAATATCAAAAGGATCGAAAAATTTTAACTGACACGATCATTCTATAATGAACTAACTATTAATAACCTCTATCGTAGTGCGTCTAAGGGTAAATACTTGAACTATAAAAGAATGTCTGTTTGTTTGTAATAACTTTATTGTACCAAAAAATAGAAAGTACATTAAAAATATTCAAAAATAGTAGTTGTGAGAGAAAATCTTATCTGAAAAACTAAAACTGGATTTCTGCCACTCTTTCAGTATAATTTCAATGGCAAACAAGCATATGTTTCATTTGTTCAGAGAGTAAAATTTAAGTATTATGATTTTGGTTAATCTATTGTTTGCCATATATCGTCCAGTTTAAATGGAGGCTAAAGCTCATTTTTGTGTAAGTATCTTTTGTGAATTTTGATTGGTGGCGATATTCTATGTTTTTTTCGTGTTATAAAATAGATCTTTTTTTATTATTATTTTTTGCTAAAATAAACATGCAATTATTATTACTTTAGATGAGTGAGAAAGAACTCCACCAACGTCATTATTCTCCCGCGCGCATTGTCCTTTACGAAATTGATACCAAAGAACATATCGTTATAATATATCTCAACAGTCTCGTAGTAAATCTTGAGATAGATACCAAGAAACACTAAGATTTATTGCATCCGAACTGGGTCAACGCTGCTAACAATGTATACTTACCTAGATACCGGCAGGTATTGTATTGCATAAGACAGTGCAAGCATATTGAGAGGTGTCTAGGCCTCTATAACTGGCTTTAGATAAATAACTTACTTTTTTTAACTTAAAATATATATATTTATAGCTCTAGTGTTATGATTTATATTTGGATAAAAGGTATGGAGATACTTAAATCAACACTAATCTATTATACTATATGTGGCCAATGGATCACGCTCTACGATTTAAAATAACGTCAACGTAAAATTAATTTTTATTCGTGTGAAATATCGTGGAGTTAAATAGAAGCAATTTCTGCAAATTAAATGCAAAAATATTTTCTTAAGCCAATTATGTTGGAAAAGAATTTTAAATGGCTAGATTAGGTAGAACATTTCTTTATTTTAAATCGCTTTAAGCACGCAATAGTATTCGTATTTGAAAATAATGTAATAAATGTGAAGCTTATATTTTAATTGGGTAGCACTCAAGCAAGAATCAATATATAAAATATCCTTATTAATGTTATTGAGAAACATATTTTTAGCGCGTAAATGTTACTGGGATTATTTTTTGATCGGGTACCTACTTCCTTGACAACTCTTCTTGATACTGTTGTTGCTAGTAGAATCCATCTCTATAGACCCTAAATGCGCTTTAGGGAGTCCCTAAGGCTCTCTCGGTACTCGGTACCCAGTATAATATTAGCCAGACACAACAGATTGTTTAAGTTTTACAATAATATTCATTTCGTATTCAAATTAATAGAAAGCATAAAATATCAAGAAGTAGAAAATATCAATAAACATCTAAGTAAAGCGTATTAAGGAGATGACAAGATCATTTGCCAATCGTTTTTTTATTAGTTTTAATCAGTTATTTTATGTGAATGAAATATGTGTATTGATGGAAGTAAATGAGGTAGTCTTTATATACATTAAGGTAAGCCTACAGAATCTCCGGTATAATTTAGCAGCTATAACCATTTCTTCGTTATAATTACCCCATATAATAGCAATTAATGCCATCCATTCTAGATAGTGACACAACGTCAGAAGTTACAGGTTGAATGTCCAACGTCTGCCTAGTGTGAAGTCAGCCGTGCAAGGACCATTTTCCAGCCATTACGTGCACTCTGCATATAATGGAACGGTTTCAGGAGACTAGAAAGCTTACAGGAAACTATTAATTAATCTGTGGTTAAAGTATCTAGGGCATGAACATATTTTCACCGAGAAATTGTTAGTTGTAGACACGGGAATAACATACAAAACGTAGCTTTTAGTACGGAATTATATTTTTTATTTTGACAAAGTCTAGCCATTTTTTAGTTACGAAGATACATATGTAGAACATAAATACAGGTTAAACACATAACCCTCCTTTTTTATCTTCGCCACAGACAGGTAAAATTAGAACTTGATTCAGTTAAGTTTCATAATTACGATAGGGAACTATTATACATATATATATCAACTATAGTATTTAAACGATAAGCACGAAACAGGCGCATTTTATCTGTATTTTCCCAATTTCCCCTAGATACACACGCTAAAACAATGGAACTAATGATGCCCCACATAGCGTGATAACGCAGACGTACCCATAATAGATAGACATCCATTAATATACAGCATCCTATGAGTTTAATTAGACGTGGAAACTTGTGGAGGGAATACGATGTTACTTAGTTACCTACTCAAATGTGATTTGTCCCTTTATATTTATTTATTTAGTTCTAATAGTGCTAATAGGTGACGCTATAGAAGGATTGAAAATATTCCGTTTATTTTTGGCGAAAAACATGATTAATTGTATAAAGACCGATTCCTAAGTATCGACATACTACCACAAACAATTTAGTGCTTTGTTTAATGAGGTACCAATTGGATTAAAAATCATAGTGTCTCAAGATAGAGTTTAATACCTATTTCTCAGTATGGGGATTCTCTAATAGTACCTACATTAAAAATTTGGCACGTGTCTTTGTATGGCGGTTGAATATCTGGTACTAGCAAAGTATTCTGTAATCTGTGATATAACTAAGTAAGATTTATATTTAACAGAGCCCAGGTCTAAAGTAACTTAGGTTACAAACACGATGATAGAGGGAGAAAATGTTGTCATAATATACCATCTATATTTTTCATATCTTCGTGACATGTGCCCCCAAGTTTCGAAGTTTACTCTATACAAAGTAGTTATTCAACATACGTGTTTGTACATACTCTATAGAAGCACCGACAACTTGTTAACTTTCCGTCACAAAGCGCAATGATCCTCCAAGTTCACCCAAACATAAGTATTCTACCTATCTATATAACCACTCACAACACAAGTGTATGTGTCACAAAATAACCACATCACAGAAAGGCTTCCTTCTTAAAACTTCTATAAATAGCTATTCGTATTTCCGTTATTAAGCTTCGGCTAGGATAAATATAATTTCCCGTATTAACAAATAAATTATTGCACACTATGGTATCAAGAATGTTTTGAAACCGCCTCTCGGCATCTCAAGTGGTTTGTTTGACGACCACCAGATGGAAGATACTTTCAACAGCTTGAAATGGGACTTATATCGTAATTTCACCAGTAGGAAGTCCTCTGTTGAATATAAACCTCCCTTAAGGATTTTCAGAATGACTGACTGTTAGCGGTCTGCATAAAGCACTTTCTTATCGAACAGTCAGGTGATTCAATCTGCAATATCCGAAGGCATATCGGACACAACTTGTCATCATCGTCACTTCTCGTAAGTGACACAGCCAATGACCCATGCACATCGTGGTGTCAGTTCTTCGGAACTAAAACAAAACAACTGGTACAAAGTAGTATACTTACATTTTCGGCTGTATTCAAAATTAAGACCTCTGAAACGTAAGGCAAACTAGACCATGGTGTCAGTGCTGTTATTTACTTTAATTTATGACCACCTCTATACGCAGTTATTACGCGTATGTACGTACATACGCGTCCTCCCTTTGTTTCTGATCTTCAAACTAGACAAGGGCGTGGAGTTTCTTGAACTCACTACCCCTCTTTATGTAATGACGGTGTCGAAATTATTTACCTTTAAATAAACCTTAATTCAGCTTACAATTTAATATTACAAAAATATTACTTCTCTAATCGGCACTTTCGTTTTAAATTATTTATTTTTGAGGTATTAAGAGATTGATGTCAATTGACCATGCACACCTAATAGCCTGGAAATACATAACATGGTATATACCTATTAAAATGCAATAAAATAATTGGAAAAGTATTAAGAAACAACCGTTTGGCAACCCTAAAGGCATCCCTAGCGGCGAATTTAGTGAACCTTCTCATTAATTCAACACATACGAGTGGAAAACTTACATAATATAAACTTAACTACTATAGTTAAACGAAAATTATGGTAATGACTGCCTGCTTTCTTTTAAATTTTAAATTGCTATAGCTGCCTATGAAATATGAAACTCGCAAGCTTCTTTTAAGCATAATGATTTTAACTTTCCTCTTGGGAATTCAGGTTTTGTTGTTCAGTAGACTTTTTAAATATAATATGTAGTTATGGCGAAGATAGTGCTAAGTGGAAAAAAGGGAGAAATATATCTAAGAACTATATGGTATGGTACATTATGGTGCAGCAAAATTAGAGGGTGAACGGAAGGCCGTCAAATTCGGTCACTTACAGTTAACCACACAGATTTAGATACATCTAAATCTGTGGTTCACCACCTTGTACATGTTTTTTGTATGTGTATTCTAAGCTGCTAGTACCTAATCGTATTTTGTATTCGTGGACCAAGAAAGAGTACACGAATCCAACTCGCGCTTGATTTTTCGAGTCCCGTACCTCAAAAGACAAAAACGGAACCCTTATAAGATCACAATGTTGTCCGTCTGTCTGTGTGTATTTTTTTCTGAGGAACGCGTGGTATCAAATTGAAATTCACGAGTTCAACTTGCACTCGGTCGATTTATTTATACAAGCTACAATTTCTTCCTTAACTAAGTGCCTCAGTAATCACATTTGTTATTCAAACTTCGATGGCATCATAAAAAATATACGGCCCGAAAGTTAACCTCTCAATCTTTTAAAAGTCATGGTTCGACGTCTGTTTGAGTGATGATACTCAGAAAGCCCTAACCTTTATTAACAAAGCAAATAAATTCGGTAATATTATCCTTTCATTTAATAAAGGACGGAGAAGGCACAGGTTCGGAAAATGGACCGCAAAGGTATGTGTTTGTTTGGCTTTAATTTAGTGTCATTTATTATCGTAATATCAACTGCCTGGGGCTTCTGCTGCGTGAGAATTTCAGGATATTTTGCCTACTCGATGAGGCAAAAAGGTATACGTACGACCTTATTGGTGGGAAGCTGTCTCGACCTGTAGACGCTTGGATGTCTGAAACACTCGGTGTGACACGCTTGCGTTGCCGACTCTTACATGAAATATCCTTTCTATATTACTTCTGTCCTAAATTTTGCCAATTATTTTTAGTATAGTAAAAGCGCGATTGAATAATTCATTTACAAAGTTTATTCATTATAAAAATATAAAGCAGTTAGTGTTTTAATTGCATACAAACCAAATAAGCACTACCTAGCCTAACAACAAAATTAAAACATAACAAAGAAAAATTAGGGACTAGATATACTTATCTACTGGTAGTTGTTAAAACAATACATAAATACAGCTTGAATTTTTAAACAAATAACAGCAAAATTAAAATCAATCTATACGCAGTAAATCGTACTACATACAAATATTAACATGAATGGCGACATTTTTTTCGAGGACTGAAAAAATATTAAGCCTCTCATGTATGAAACCGATACGTTTAACGTTTTAATTAATTTCTTAGTTCCGTTTCCTCGAATGTTTATTATAAAATATATAAGCAGAAAAGCAGTGGGTTGTTCTACCAGTCCACTAAAGTTGATATTTGTTTCTGTATAAAAATTAAAATTCGGTATTTTTATTTAACTGTTTTACCTATAATATTATTATAGATACCACGTAATTTGTATGATCGTCTCACTTTCGCATGACCTTACGTCTCTTTTTTATACTACAATAATAAACAACATATAAAACACACTTCGTAAGACGAAACCTTCACACGTCACAACAAGAATTATGTCCATTTGACAAGATCGGCTTACCCCAAACCCTACCCCTTAATCCCTTAGCGTTATATCGTCATCGGCAGCCTATACTACGATATCCGGCACGTCATATCCCAAGGTCTTCCGGTTCCCTACATATTTCACCATTCAATAAGATTTCCACATGATTGTGCCTTAGCTCGCAAAACCGCATGAGTTGATTCCCTTTTCGTGAGACTTTCATCTTTTTGAGGGTTATATTTGATAGAATAGTTTTTTATTGTGCCATATAAAGGGTATTTCGAGCTTCAAAGAAGAATAAAAAAGCATATATTTTAGTTTTTACACTATTAGAGACGTATCATTTTTGCTAGTTACAAAAAAAAATAATTTTAATAAATACATTAACTTATTTAATTTCATAATTTCTTTTATCGTTATAACGTAGGTAGAATTTACTAATTACTTAAGGTATGTGTGAGGAGAGAAGATAAATCCAGGTTTCAGCGAATCGCACAATATTTATTATTTGTACTTTACAAAAGGTTAGACTCTTAAAGATAACCGTTAATGAGAGATTATAGGGGTCGTGAGATCAAAGTAGGCACGAAATCCAGTCAGGCAGCCGCTATGAAATAGCCAGCCACTTAACTTGAGATGGTGAGGTCAGCCGAAAGAGGTCTTCTAGTAGACGCGCGCAGCCTTATATATGGCCGTCGGGGGTGATGCGGTGCGGGGCAGCGAGGAAGGACCGCCGTAGGAGAATGCGCGACGTCACACCGTTCTTTTTTGTACTTTATAAACTTGCTTAATCTTGTACTTTTATTAATGTCATAGTAAACCACTAAACGTAGTGATTACATACTCTTTGTATTAAACAAATAGGTTCGTTATAAAATGATAAAAATGTTAAAAAAAAAAGGAAGTGAAAAATAAACTGGCTGAAAAGAATTGTAGCGTACGAAAAAAATGTTCTCCCGCCATTTTTTTTTGCTTTTTTCTCTTCATTGATTATCTTTTGTGATGTAACTTTAGTATATAAATCATGTTTTAAAAAATAATTTTAATACATTTAATCAATGTCATCAAGTCGCGAGATCAAGTCAAATAATTTAGTTCAACAAGTTAAATGTAAAACAAATTATAGTGCAGTGAATTCTTAAACAAATAATACAATTTCAGTTAGCGCCGAACTGCCCTACCTATCTACCTAAGAAGGTACAATTTAGTATTTACAAGGAAGGTACAATGTATTTTACATCAACCTTATATGAAGCAGATCAAACATGGACTAACCATATCGTTTTAGACTTTTAGACTGAGCAGAGCAAAACAGATATTATGTATATTTTCCTGCAAAATTAAATAAACGCAACCCGCCCTTAAACACACTTTGTCGTTTATTAAGAACCTTTTATATAAGAACTAAGAAAAGTTTCTTAACTTTGAATGGCTTTTTTTTTTGAATCAACCTCGGTATGTACCAAGTGTAATTTGTTTGTAAGGTTTCAATTATTATCCATCTTTTGAGAAGTCTGTGGTTTTTATGTGACTCGGATCCTGAAGAGTATGTTCGAAATATATTTATTACTAGCGACCGGTGCCGGCTTCGCATGGACATAAAAACCTTCCTCTTGAATTACTCTATCTATTAAAAAACAGCATCAAAATCCGTTGCGTAATTTTAAAGATTTAAGCATACAAAGGGACATATGGACAGAGGAAGCGACTTTGTTTTTTACTATGTAGTGATTTTTCATCGGGCAAGACCGCTATATCAGATTTTATAATGAATGCAGACGCTAGCGACTGAGTTAAGTAATCTAATCTCTATCCGCCAGGGGCGGTCATACAAATTCGCTAACGCAGTCGCTAGTGTCTGATGCGTATAAAATCTAATACGAGTATTAGGCGTACTGAACTGGAACATTCGATGTATGGACAATGTATCGTAGCCTCCGAGTCGGGTAATAAACGTCTAAGTATCTATTTTATTCAAGGCTACTCTGTGAAAATTTGAATCAAAGAAAAAGGTCCTTAAAAATCATTTTTCCAGAAAAGTATGACTCAGTACGCTCTACATGTTCATATTTAAACACGAAGTTAAGACATACACAAAAATGTCTCTCTCTTTCTCTCTTGTTCTTCCTCTATCTCTCTCCCTTTGCACCCATAATTTAATCCACTATAAGCACTTGTTGGGTTTGTTTTTTTGGTATGGTCAGATAGAGTCAAGATGGCCGTCGAATGTTTAATTCCTATGACCTGGATATTTTCAGCTGTGCAAATCTAATAAGTCGGTGAAAACTAAGTTAAAATGAGTGCAAACTTATTTGAGTTTCTAAGGATTTTTAAATCAGATTCGTAAAATTATTTATTTCTTGTACAAATTATCATGTATTATTACTTTACATAATAATATGCTGATTGGAAATCTATGATTATATTAAAACTAGGTTACAAATATAAATATTTATATCTACTTACATTTATTGATAATGTATTTTTTGTTGCAGAGCGATACGAGGAACCAAGAACACTCAACATTTAATTCTCATAGCAGTCGTGAAGAAAAGGTAATTTATTTACGAGTATTACATTTCATTTCGTGTTTCCTGGAGATTTTGAATGAATTTAGATAATCACGTTTTAATTAGCTAACATTTCCCTTTTTATTTTTTAAGTGTCCATTTTGTAATTTCAAGTTTGGAAGTTATATTTTACAGTTCTTCTGAACTTCAAGTTTGGAAGTTATATTTTACAGTTCTTCTGTTCTCTACATAAAAAAAAATCTTAGAGATAAGACTCCATTTCATAAACTTAAATTATTACTATTGGATCTTTTCAGCAAAATCGTGAGGTACATTGAACACACTAAGCATTGCCACTTTTTTTTCTGTCTAGCTCATGGGCCCCCGATATGTCGAAACACATAAATAATTTTGATCATTATTTTGTTTGTTATAAAATATAGTTTCGTTGAGTTAGTATCCCATAACACAAGTCTTGAACTTACTTTGGGGCTAACTTGATCTGTGTGACTTGTCTTGTCCCTATATATTTATTTATTTGTGAATTTGACACAGTCAATCGACTATGCACATCCTGGTGTCAGAGTTCTTTGGAATCACCTCTCGGCCTCTGACGTGGTTTCTGTAACAACTTTTAGCCGGAACCTACGGCTTAACGTGCCTTTCGAAGCACGGAATCATCTTTCTTATCAGACAAATCAGGTGATTCAAGTCTGCAATGTCCTAACCAAACTGGAAACAACTAAACAAAGTGCTTCTTGTGGGAAGCGAACCCACGACCTCCAGGTCTACATGCAAACGCCTTAACCACTGGACCACGGAGGCATAATATTAAAGACTCTACATATACTTACTGATTAATTAAACTTCTAAAGAAAAAACGAGAATGAAATATAACATTGAGAAATTATTTGCTAGGAAAAATATCCCCCGGCCCGAAGGGCATTCACTATAGAGGTATAACTTTATTCTGTTCGGGTTCTAACTTCAGTCTCAATCAACTTTGGAGCTTCGCAAACTCCGGCCATCAAAGTTCAAATATTTGTTTAATTTCTATTGTCTTTACAGGATTCGATAGACCTTGTCCTGTTTGTATAGACGTGCTTTGGAACTTTTCGTACTTTGTACAAAACATTATTGATATATCTATACTGGATCCTATTTTACATATCAATCCTATGTTATATCATTTAAAAACTTAGTTTTGTTAACTTCTTTAATGTCCCAAATTAGTTCAAAATATCAATATGTTTAAAAAATATAATAATAAAAAAATTATTAGAGATATTTATTAATCTATTTATTAAAACTTTATTGTTCCAAAGAACAAAATACTTATACAATTAGCACTATGTTAAAAATATGTTCTACCAGTCAACCATTGGGAGAAGCAGATAAAAGTAACGGAGGAAATAGTTCAAAATAAAAAGAAATCCACAATATATACATTCACAAATACATATACCCTTACTTATATACAATAAATAAATAAATGAATATATGAGAGATATCGGTATAACATGACCACACAATCAAAGTCGCGGACTGTACTATTAAATTAAGTAAACTAGGTAAAGTACTAGCCTGTGACGCAGTTGGCGTTTACTTTGGCGGTCTGGTCTGGATTATTTCCATTTTTATTGCTTTATCTAGCTCTGGCGTCAGTTCATTTAGGTAATAACGATTTAGAGGTGCGTAATGGGTCTTTAAAATTTGCTGTAGCTTATGTTTCGGTCGGTTATCAAATGGCCCGGTGGTTTACGCGCTTGCCTTATAAGCATAAGAAAAAAAAATACAACCGCCTATCAGATTAAATTAATAAGGGCAAAAATAATTTTAATTATTGAAAATATTAAGATAAAAATTTAATCACTTTTACAGTCTCTATATAAACTAACTAACTGTGCTCTCCGCGTGTTTCTGCCGATGGTGACGTGTTGTGTACGTACTTTAAGTTAACATTTCCCAAGAATATGGCTATCAAAGAAATTCAAAAATATTTTTTTAAATCAAACCAGTAGTTTCATCATAGTCTTAAAAAACTTTAGCCTTATTTTATGAGTATAAAACAGCTAAGAGGCTCTACCAAATGTATTTAAAAAATGTTGCAAATTGAAAGTGCAACGTTTTCAGTATCAATCCCGTATCAATCCGGTAAATTAAATCACTCCCTTCCAGCTGAGCGCGCCGACACGGACGTGACAGCGGAGGCGACGCGTGAACCAACCAGGTTACCGTCCAGCGGCTAAGTAAATGAGTTGTGCATAGGGTTACCATGCTTTCTGACAAAAATAATGATTTAAAAGCGTTTTTTTTTCAATTTTTTCAAATTGTCGAGAATTTCACTTTCTATCCCGTATCAATCCAGTAAATTAAATCGCTCCCGCCCAGCTGAACGCGCCGACACGGACGTGACAGCGGAGGCGACGCGTGAACCAAACAGGTTACCGTCCAGCGGCTAAGTGAATGAGTTGTGCATAGGTTTAGCATGTTACCTGACTGAAAATAATGATTTAGATGCAACACCTATTTTTGTTAATGTTGTTAGAAATGGTGATCGGTAGTTTTCTGTTTCAATCACGTGTCAATCTGGAAAATTAATTATTATTATCGCCCTACAACCATGGAGACATATGAACCAAATAGGCTACTATCTAGTAAAACTACCCAAGTGTTACAGTTGTACATAGGTACCACGTCAGAAGCGTGTTTCAAAGAAATCTGACAAAAGGGTATTCATAGTTATTTAACCCTGTAATGTACACGACGACATACCTACTCGTAGGATTACCATGTCTCCTAAAAAAAATCATTTACATGAAAGAAGCGGTCCTTAGGAATCATTTATTTCACCTTCATAACTAAGTACTTTCTAATTACAACTTTCTTAATAACGAACAGAGATACCACGTAGTTAAAATCATATTTTTTGCTTTTATTTTCCAGCAACAATATTGACCTGTACTATAAACCATTAGAACAACAAAGCCTCGTAAAATAAACAAGTATCGTATCGCGAAGACGTAATCAAGATACGTATTTACGAAAGATAAGTCCAAGAAAAAACATTTCTCCATTTCCACCCCAAGGGCACATAACACACATGTAAAAAATAAAAAGGAATAAAAGTCATTTTCGTTACGCAGCCCCGCGGGGAAACAAATTAAAGGAAAAATGGCAGACCATTTATGTGACTAATAAGTTGTTCCATTCTTGTGCGTTAGATACAATAACTTCCAACTTAGTTAATAGTTGCGGGGACAAAGTTTGTCTTGTTCCACCAACTTTCCATAATGTACCGGCAACGAGACTAATAAGTAACCAGTTTACCTTATAATATTGATCTTTATTCTAAACATAATATGATGTATGATATCTCTTTCACCGCGACCGTCGGGATTAATCTGACAAATCGTGCCTATTTTGCGAACGATGTTTCTGACCAAAAACAGTACATTATACTAAGGTACTATAACTTTGCGCACTGGGGACATGACAATATAAAGTCTAGCGGTCAAGGGGTTAAAAAACTTTAGAAGCATCTTGTTGAATCATTCATTACAAAACATGATTTTAATCATATTTTGCAATTAAGTATTTTTTATTTATTTATTATGTGTACTTATTTTGGATTCACTGATTATTATGACGTAACTATAATCGGCTTTATTGAATCCTTTGTCCTGTGATCATATCTAGTCGGAGATAATTCACAGCATTTCAAAACGAAATCCAAAACCTTTTGTACTAAATTCTACTGCTACAGAAATCAATATAGGATTTAACAGCAAAACTAAGCTCAAAGACCAGAACAATCCTTTTGTAGCATCCTCATGACCTTTAATAACTTCATTCCACAGACAATCTCACATAAACCCATAGACAAGGCGCACAATAGACGGACAAAGACACGCACCGCGGTATTGTGTTATATCTTGAAATCCGGACAAATTTTCTCTTTCTGAAAATTTTTCTCTGACTTCAGTTCTGCAGATCAAGAATATATTATATGGTATTACCAAGATATTTTAAATGATATTAGAAGTAGGTTGGTAAATAATGCTTTCACCCTTTTTTCGGACTCCGGCTATGGAGCTATATTGCTTGCGACCATTGTGTCTCGCAAGCCGTATCATCCAGTCTTGCCAGATTATTATGTAATTTTAATGAATTTTTGACATATTTTATTCAGATTGTAAAATTCCATCTAATTTGTATACCTATGCAAAAGTTACAAATGTATTCCAATAAAAATCATACCACCATATTCACCTTTGTATAACTATTATCCTTCGCTGCAAAATGTTGAAATGTGACTCAGAGATGCTTTCGAGGACACTTCGAGTCTTGCTACTCGTGGATCCATTATACTCCTGTGCATCATATGCTAAAGATATCTTTAGACAGATAGATAGACTTTCGCATTTATAATATTAGTATGGATTCAGGATAGATTTTTAACGACTCATATACTAGCTAGCTTGAAGTTTGTCTTTTAAAACTATTGTCAAAGAAAAGTGAATGAATGAAACGTTTATTAGGACCCATAGTTGGCTCATATAAGAAGTCCTCCAGACGGAACAAGAAGAAATAAAATGTTATACAGACGCATGCGTCCGTAATCGCTTTTAACTACATAGAAGAAAAATGATGAAGATTTTAGAGAAAGCGATACATGTCAAAACTGAACAATAGCCTAAATATTCAAAACCTGAAACAGAGAAACTGTTAAACTTTCCTGTCATGCCCTGATAAATAGTTTCCAGCTTAGCTTAATTCAGAGCTCCCCGAGCTGCTTGCATTGTGTACTCGACGTAATTCTGCTCTATTTGCGAAACAAGTGCAGTTAAATATTTATGTGTTTAACCAGTTGCTTGTTTGTTGGCTTAGGGTAATTGCCCGAATCCAAACAGCGAAAATTATCAAAATTTGGCCTATACCCCCTAACCTAAAAATGACTACCTATAATCGTTATTAATTAATTTCCTTTATTTGCAGTTGGAAATTCATATTATGTATGACTTTAGTGTGAAAGATAATTACAATATTATATAATTGAAAACAAAGAAATCGTATTACCTACATACCAAAACGTAACTTAATATATTTTTTAAATGTATTATTTGATTACAGTAGAGTTCATATTAAAACTATTTGAATTGAGTTTTTATCATCTAAAAGTGTTATACTAAATGTGACCAAGTGACATGCTGTATTGCTTTATGATCAGGGTTTAATGTGGCTTAAGACATAAAAATGAATCTCCCACCCTATAAGCCGACATCAAAAAGTTATTATTTATCACATAAAAACCCCTGACGCAAAACAAGTAACAGGCCTGTACAAGGAACTTCAAATTAAATGGAGTAGTCTGTTTGTATAAACTTGGGGGAAAACTTGAAGACCAAAGTTCCTTTTTAGAAGATCAGCGCCAGCATTATATGCTGAGTAGGGACTTATTTTTGGGAAACTGTATTTATCTGCTTGAATAATAAAAGTTTATATGCAATTTCGTTACTTACTGTGGTTTACAATGATGACCATGACAACTGATAAGTGTACCGACAGAAAGAATAAGGATGTAATTTCGTGTTTTTTTAATTTTTTTTTAATGTTGAGATGAACGTGGAAAATGTATTGTTTTATGTTTGATAGCCCGAGAGATATTTTTTATAGGTATATAAACACGAAACGCGAGAAATTTCCGTGCCTAGAAATTTTACGTACTTTTTATACTTATATTATTTTATGTTTTAAAAAAACTAAGCAGAAGTAACTAAACCGCTTTTTTGCATTTGATAGCCAGCCAACCGGCATCAAGGAATACAGCCAGATAAAAATTGTTAAATTTGGGAACAAAACAATGCGAATTTTCAACCTCGATCTTGTTCTAGCTCCTCGATTCTCATATTTCCAATGGGGCTGTAAAAAAGCTTTTTTGACAGAAATGCATAAAAAAGTTAAATGTTTGAAAGTGGCAGATTTGAGCGTGATTGTGTATGTGGTATGGATGGGCTATCTTTTTCAGAAGCTCTTTATCATTTTAAACAATCGAAAGTTGTACAGAAAATGGTGTTCGGTTTGTTTTTATACGGCAGTTGAATACGATAAAAAGA
Organism: Apomyelois bistriatella; assembly: GCA_947044815.1. Lineage (NCBI taxonomy): Eukaryota > Metazoa > Arthropoda > Insecta > Lepidoptera > Pyralidae > Apomyelois > Apomyelois bistriatella. The sequence continues at coordinate 7,914,877 of OX345705.1, forward strand.
AACATCCCTTGGAGAAACTTCAGTCTGTTTTGTTAACAAATTAATGCGAACTGTTAAAAAAAGTCCCAAAAAATTTTCAACTATATACATATCCACTTCACTACATAGTTTAAAACAATTTCTCTTTCGCTTTCTCTGTCCCTATGTCCCTTTGTATGCTTAAATCTTTAAAACTACGGAACGGATTTTGATGCGGTTTTAATAGATAGAGTGATTCAAGAGGAAGGTTTTTATGCCCATGCGAAGCCGGGGTGGGTCGCTAGTTCTAAATAAGTATTTAAAATACGAAAGTACTAACAATAATATACTTACTTACTTACTTATAATACAGAGTTTAATAAACTAGAGAGTTACACCTTTGTTAAGGACAAAGCTCCTTTTTATTGTTTTATAATGGTTTCTAACGCAGTTGGAGTCGCGGGCACAATCTAGATGTCAAAATCAACCCAACGATTCCCCCGTTCAGGGTGAAGTTTCGCTGGGGCCACAGAACACTCAACGCCTGGGGGCTAATATTTTATGTCGTGGCTCGCCCCAGGTTTATCGTCTCCTGGGAGGATATCACGATACCCAAACGGAGAGCTTTAACCGTTGGTAAATTTCAGCATGAACATGGAATACATGTGGGATTATATGGTAAAATAGACGATCGATATGAGATGTATCATCATTCCACAAAAACGATTTAGAATTAAAAAAAAAGAAAACATAATTATCTTGAATCTGTCTTAAATAACATTCTAGATTGATACTAATTAATAACATTCTAAATGTTTAGTCTAGAATGTTATTTAATGTGGTCAAAAACGAATCTGGTAATATTTTTCTGAAAAGTCTTTTTTATTTTCTCTCACACAAGTAGCCATAAGCCTAAGAGGTGATTTTAGTGGTAAAAAGAGATTTGGCACAAAAACCCATTCTATTCGGGGAAAAAAAACAACAAAATTATGAAATCACGATAACAAGTTCATTTGATTACCATAATTTGAGCATTTTGTATACACTTTTATGCAAGGGTTGGGAATTGAGACTTTAAAACTTTCTATGTACTTTGTCTGCAAAGTGGACAAATAAGTACGCTTCTCTCGCCTTGGGAATCCCGGAGGAATCTTTGCAATAGTAAGCGTATAATATCCAGACATGCCGATTCATTGAGAAAGAACCAGAAGGTTCAATAGTTATCCGCATAAATGTCTTTCTATCTTGTATCTATTCTCTGCGGCAAAAAAACATTTTTCTTTGAATATATGTATAATAATACGCTGTATTTGAGTATGCATGGTAAGAATATATAGTTTATACAAATATAAGAAATTACTGAATTGACCAAATATTTTTTTTTTACGTCGAGTAAATTAGCATCAAGCGTCTTTAAGCTAAGGTAATCGCTTTCTATTGTACGAAAACTAAAGAAGTTTATTTTCGTAACTACTATGCAGAAATGTTAGTTGAATCCCCATTATCATAATTTATTCAAAATTTTGCACTACCCCTTACCTTTCTCTGCGTCACTCATTTGGGACTGGTAGATAAAGCCTCGGGCTTTAAGTCCGCCGTTTACAATTGTGTAATAAAGTTTTATAATTAAATAAATCGGAGTGCATATTGAGTGTAAATAGTTATCTGAAGCAAAGGCAATATATTATATCAAGTAATGCAATTTTAATGTATAAAACAACGATTATACTCGCTTAACAATGGAACTTTAACAAAGATGAAATATAAAGCTCTAGTCTATTCATATCAGCGAATCAAACAAGCACTAAATGAATTGTTGGCTCGCCATGATGGACGTCGCGACAACTTGATTGTGTACAAATTAGATTCAGTCGCAGCACAGTCGCAGTGTCTGCCGCTTACTTAAATATGTTGTAACATTGGACTGATCAAGTCTCTTATGACTTGTTTCATAGAGCAAGATGAAGTGCTGTTAAATTTTCTAAATAGACATCCGGTTTACATATATGTATATGTAGTACAGTTTACGTATAAATCTCTAAATTAATTGTTAAGGTGACGCCGCGTTCAACTAAAAATCTGGAAATCCCTGCTCCGCGCCCCATTCGTTTCACCTCCGATCTCTCCTAGAAAACCCGCGTAAACAGAAAGTTTTTGCGACAGCATTGTCTTGTTATTTTAAAACTAAGTACGTTTGTCAATACTTACTTGTTCTTTTTATTTATTGTTTGTGGGTGGCCGGCATATTTATACGTATGTTCTTTTTAAGGCGCTGTGCATCAGAGACCGTAAAACGTCTATTTTTTCGTCGCGCAGTTAGCCTTTTTTTTCATGGAATACAAGCATGAAAAAAATATGAAGTATAAGTAAGTTAAAGTTCAAAGATCAAAATAAATGATTACATCAAAATAGTAAAAAAATAATTATTAAAACCTAGCTAAATAAAATAGCCAAACAGCTATATCCAGAAAAGGTTCCGTCGCGAATTACTTGATATTTTCAGCGACAACTACCAATTTTTTTACGTTTGTAAAAAGTATAACTTAATGATACCTAAAAAAATTACAATATTTAGTTATAATTATCGAATTATTAAATTAAAACTGAAAAATAACAACCGAAATGGCATTGAACAGACTGGTGACAGGCCAACCCAGTATCGCCACTTTCAACCTTATTTCATTTCGAGTACGCACTATAATCGCATTTCACCTCTCTCAAAAACCTAAGGGTTGGGGATACAGCGCCTTAAGGAAGTTATAATGAGATTTTTTTATTAATGCAAACTGTAAAACGCCTTGTTCAGTCCAGCATTGTCACATTAATTGGGCAGTGTCCGGCAAATGCTTTCAAACACATTGCAAATTCAAGAGTTCATCACAAAATATGCATGAGCCATTTAGTAAACGCTTTGTTACAGTTTGCAGAATGGCTTACGGAATGGAACACCCTATTGTTTGTTTGATAATTAATATCATATAGCATAGAAATATTAATTACGGCCGCCGCTATTTCCTAAATCAATGTCAAATAGTCCAATAAATAAAATGCTAGTACAGCGCACTCTCCCGAGATTCGGCTCGTATAACCGAGAGGTTGGTAGAGCCATGGGAGGTGGAGGGAAGTGTCATCATAATTTCAGCCGCAAGCTGTCCACTGCTGGACATAGGCCTCTCCCAAGAATTTCCAGAATGACTAGATGGAAGTATTTACTAATTATTTTTCCTATTTTATATAGAATAATGCTTTTTATTGCATTTTATTTTAGATCATATTTCTAAAAAACTATTTTGATAGAAACATGCCTTGTACTTTACGTAATGTTAGTAGCCACACTATCAGAGCCTTAAGGCGTCTGACATAGCCTAACGACTGCCATCTAGCAATAACAGCCAAACACAAAAACAATGTAGTGCTTGTTTTAGTTTAACTTGGTTAATCTTGCACCCTTCTTTTGGAACAGTCGGGAAAATAGTTGGGATCATTCCCATATATCTTTGTAAGGCCACAAGTGAACACCCTTTTAGTTGTCGACTGTAAGACCGACAGCCCTTTATGGGCAGTAAAACGTGTTCTTCATTACGTGAATAGTGCCTTAGGGTATAGCTTTGAGCTTTAAAAATAAATTAGACTATATTTTATCCGAAATAATAAAGAACAATAATGTATTTTGCAATTAGTAGTGAATTGAAATGAAATTGTTTATTCTCAATCACTACAAAGTATGAAATAGTCGCTTACTTTGTCCCTATATCCCTTTGTACGCTTAAATCTTTAAAACTACGCAACGGATTTTGATGCGGTTTTTTTTAATAGTGATTCAAGAGGAAGGTTTTTAAGCCCATGCGAAGTCGGGGCGGTTCGCTAGTATAGGATATTTTTATAAGATTGAATTTTTTTTAAACAAAAACAATTACTCTATACACATTATCCTGAAGGAAAATAGAGTAATAAGTTTGTATGAAGAAAACGTAGTCTATCCTCTTACGTCCGCCAAATATTAGTGATGCGCATGGAATGGTGGAAATAAGTAATTGATGCGTTATATTTCCTAATAATATTATAATGCCATTGACCTTTTGATGTAATCTGCCTAGGCATATCAAAACCTACGTGAATTTTTCACGGCTATTTTTACACAAGATAACTATTTGACAATGTTATTATACCTACGTAAGCAGCGGATATAGCGAGTGCTACGACGCGTAGCAATGCTACGAAGCTACGAAATTAGGAGCATTTTATTTCTGATTTAGGAGCATTTTATTTGGATTTGCAACAGAATCTGATAATTTAATCACGTGCCTTATTCAGATTGTTTAAATGTCTCTATAATTTACGTACGGGGTAAATACAGTTTTAACTGGTTTACAATAAACACCATAGGTATGAAGAAAATAATAAGCTAAATGTTGTTTCTACTAGGGAAGTTAACAAGTTCTACAAGAAGGTATATTTCTTTTTTGGTTTACTAGTAAACCAGTAGTGTTAATTTTAACTGACCTGCTATTTATCTAAAATACTTTTTTCTTATCACTTCTTAGTTTAATTACTTGTCATTAATTTGGTTTATTTTAATTTAATCTGGTTAACTTTAATTCTCTATCTTTGTATTTTTTGGCATATTGTGCTAACTCTACGTTATTTTCTAGATAAGCCTTCGAACTTTTCAAAATTCGGGTTGGCAACACTGATCCCACTGATTGAACTTTTAATATTTATAACATTAAGTTATCTTTGGAAGTATCTAGAATGAATGGCCTCTCCCAAATTGATCACCTAAATTACAAGTCCTTTTGTGCACTTTTTTATGTTGGACAATGTACCTCATTCATATATGTAGTAAAGAGCTTTGTATTGTATTATACAAACTAATGTACCATGATTCCAGATATTGAAATCGATATGAACCCTTACAATAACGAATGTTGACGACTTCCATTAAGCTAATCTATAACTTACAATGGCTGTCTCCCATTCAGTGCTTCTAGGATTTCCACATTAACACATCCATTGTTACCACCTCACTCATAAAAAGTACTGTAACACAAGTTTATATACTTGTTAAGTAGACATTTCACTCATACATACATATTCTAGGCACAGTAAAGTTTTACAATAACGGGCCTTATTTTTTATATGTATAATTAGGGACTCTCTAATAATTAATATACATATAATGCATGTATGAAACTTGTACTGAAACCTGAAAAACATTTTCATTTATGCCTCAGCACCTAAACGGTCCCTGGTGGCCGCGTAACATTATGCATGGTTTACAATCTTCCCTCTGGTTTTACTTAGCTAAAGCTCAGGCTATGTTCTATTTTTGTTGGTTTGTTTGATATAACTTTATTGTACAAAAAGGATATACATTTATATAGAGAAAAGAAACAGAATTAACAATGATAATTTTTTTTCATAATACTTGAAATCATAGAATTTGGAATCGCGCGCCGCCAGGCAAATTTCTTTTTTAATCTATGCTTGAAATATTGTGTATCATTTACAAAAGAGCCAACTATATGAAAATCTAGCAATTCTGGTATACCTGTTAATCAAAAAAATATGAACGAAAAATATTAACGAATTCCGTGAACATGAACAGCAGATTAATATTGAAGTAAAAATTCCTATAAATATCAGAAATTGTAAATCCGCCACATAAAACTTAACAAGTAGATGGAAGCCGTTTTAAACGGCGGCATTTTTCTAGGAAATAACTCATAAAGTATCTTGTTTCCGGCGGGCGTGCTTGAATTACAGTTTAATATTGGAAAATTGTGCGCCATCACAGAACCGCCATTTTTATCTCACGCTCTTGATAAATTACTCTCCAGTGGTTGAATGATCGGGAAGTACCTATACTAATTTATATCGAAAAAGGTTTGACGTGAGAAGGGTTGTGATTTCTTTTTTAAACGGTTACGTTGGAAGTCAAGCAGACGGCCCGCAGAAGATGGGCGCGCGGTTTTAGTTTTTCTTCACACTCTCTATTCTTCTTTCAAATCATATTTTTTTAAATAATTTAAGAGTGATAATTTATTTCAAGTAACCGTAAAAGATTCAACTTAAGACGGCACTGCCTTTATCTTTATACATATAAATAAAACGGGAGCCGAAGAGAATTAGTACATTGATATTTTGGAAGTGTTTACTGCACTGGACATATCTTTGGATAACTGCCGTCCCTCCGTAACTATATAGGATATGATATTAAATGAAACAACATTACAAATTTACCACATTCCAAGAACTAACCTGAAACTATATTTCTATGTTTAACAAGTCCCTTAAAGCCGTTAATCCACGGCTAACTTGCATATTCGGTAAACTCATCTCGATGTAGATAACACACGACCTCTTAACTACTCGTGTTATAGAAGTACGTTCTACGCTTTATACGGTACTTCACCCGACGCCTTTGTAAAGCCCTTGACTTTGTATTATAGTCTCTTATTCTCAATATAAAAGAGAATAAGAGACATTTAGGCGTGATTTCCGGCTGAAGAATATTGTAAAGGCACTGTACTACTATTATCTATTCTGTAGTCAAAGGCAACTAAGGGCCAAAAAATAGGACAACTAGGGTAACACTTCAAAGTCATAAAAAATATCAGTACTTATTTACATTCAAATTTACGTCATATGAATTCAATGCTTCACATACTATACAATACTATACATAATACTATTTCTAATTAAAAATAAATATACATGTTGTAAACATCGCTTTTCAGCGGAGGCTGGTCTTCAAAGTAATAAATAATATGTTTTTATAACAGGGTTTAAAATTCTAAGAAATTTATAGATAACGCTCTCTTATCCCAGCGCATCGCCCGCTAGGAGTCAGCCGTCTTCGTTCTTTGTTATTTCCGAGACGCCTATAAAACAAATGTTATTTTCGAGATACCCATAAAACAAATACGTGAAATAAAATAAATGCAACACTTCAAACCTCTCCGCCATCGCTTCAAAAAAAAAAACAAACTAAAAATTTTAATTGCGAAATGTGCGCTGCTTGTTGTAAACTTCCACAGGCAAGTGGAACAAAAGTAGTCCCGTTTCGCTTTGAAAAAGTTTGACGAACGCCGCCCTGTAAATTAAAACCGTAGATATGTCGACACTTGTGTATAGCATAGAGCATGTATAGCATACCCGCTTGTGTGTATACACTTTGCCGCGTCGCAAAAAGTGGTTTGTTTTGACACTTTTTCAAAGCCCGCACAAAAGGTGTCAAGTTAGCACACTGATATGTTATACACGTATATACACTCTTTTATGAAAAGGTCAATAACAAATTGGCATTTTTTTTAATTTCAATTTTCTTCCTATTCTTTAGCCAGTTGCCACCCAACGCTGAATGTATCTATCTAGCAAAGCACGTCATTCTCGTTAATATTGTGCTTTCCTTCATTCAACTCCTTTCGGGAATTTTGATCCAGGTAATCGGCCTATCGATAAAGTATTAGTAAACCTTATTAAATTTGATACAAATAAGATATCCTTTTTAGTCCGGTTCTGGGTTTCCACTCAAATACCAACTTTTTCCGAGATCTTCTCTTATGCGACATATGTAACTCGTCCACTGGGACACCTTTTACCACTTAAGCATTGTTTGGTATTTCAATATTAGGTACTTTATACCATTTCATATTTTTTTATTTTGATGAATGAAACATTTCTATTTTATATATTTGGGGATAAATTCAGACTATTAATAGTCTGAAGCTTAGTTACCGCGTTGTTCCAGTCGTTATCTAGTTATAATTGCTTCGGAGCACGGGATTCAAGTTCACACATCCATGCTTTTGAGTGACGTCGTATACAGGTTGTGTTGGTACAAGCAAAGAAGTGATACTTTGAAAAATCTTTTTAAAAACTTGAGTCTGCGGCTGCGGTCGCTGAACTTTATTGCTTGCTAAGTACTCACTGAGCTGCGAAAATCCAGGCAAAATATGTAATGTTTGTTTTTCCAGCACACAGAGCTCAAGTTTAATTTCAGAAAAATAAATCTTTCAGAAAGGGACGCTTTTTCAACTTAATTTGTGTGGTTGACGTTTTCATTTTACGCCATGCATATCATATTATTTACCTATTTTTATTGCCTTAAAATAAACCTTCGTTGAATTTTCTTTAAATCATGTGTTGCTATGTTATATGTAGACATTTACTATCTGTCTCGTATAGATATGTTTCTCCGAGTATTCATAAATTTACGTAAATAAGAACTCTGTTCTCGCGGTTCGATTCACAGTTAGCTACAAACCATTATTTCGCTTCATTTGCTCTTGTTCAGTAATTTTGCGGTATATTTTACAGTATAGAAAAGCTATCAAAATTTAGAGATGAGACACAATGCGATTTGCTCATTGCTAATTACAATTATATAAACTACGATAAAATATCTAAAAATATATAGATATTTTATTTTCCTCAAAATGACATCAGAATCAATGAAATATAATATACCTAGGCAAGGTACAAGGTATAGAAAATTGAAAATCATAATCAATTTCGATTGATTTATAGCCTGAATGGAAAAAGAAGCCACTAGAGCATCTATTCCACTTTTCTTTTCAAATGATACAAAAAAATTACCATTTTTTATTAAAATTATTAATATGATAAGCATTTCAGAATCAAAGTATACAAAGGAATAAAAAAGCCTATTTTGTTATAAGTAGGCATTGTATTTTGTATTGTAGTCTCGAAATTAATCCCCCACAATGGAGCCAACTCAAGATCAAGTACGTAAGAATATCGAGTGCATCTGTTTCCCTTATCCCTAATAAGAGGACGGCGAAGTTCGAGATGTCCTTATTAAATCCACAAAAGACACCCAATTACAGGGGTTCATTTTATCAGGAAACCCAACGAATTTTCCCTCGCAATCTTGTGTTTTCATATCATTAGTTGATCGGAAAAAATGATGTAAAAATGTGCTGCGATTTACTTTCCTTAGGTTTTCTTAGAAAATCCAATTAGTTTGAAATACACTTTTTTTTAAATAACAGTTTTTTTTTAAATGATATGGTATATCTATGACCTGTCCAATTATATATTTTTTGTGTTGTTTTTTTAAAAAAGAACTATTTTTGTTTTATTAAAATACTAGCAGCACCCCCAAGGTATATAGATAGATAGGTTTATCATATACACGGCAGCGCCACGTACTCGTACGTTATAAAGTGCCATTTTTTGACCAAACAGTTTTTTTACCTACGGAAATATCGTAATTTTCGGGATGAAAAGTATCATATCTGTTGATCCAAGGTATCAGCTACCTATTAAAAAATGGCCCTATCGTTTAAGCGTGAGGAAGAACAAACATACAAACTTTCGCCATTATAATATTATGCGATCCTATATTGGAATAGAGGGATGTAAAAAAATATATTTCGTACAGAATCTTTTTTTCATCACTATTAAGCAGAACTTCGACTTACACTTCAGAGCCTAGGGTACGCTTTTTATCATGGTCCTACATTGGCGGTAAGTTTTCAAACCGTCTAAACTCTAAAGGTTTCTGCAAAGTTTTTACACTAAGCAGTTTCATAGAATCGATGTGGAACTATGTATCGTGCTCGTAAAACTATTTCTGTAATATTCCTGTTCAGCTTCTACCTGCAGATATCCTGGGAATTTAATTTAACATACGACTACATTGAATTCATACATTATGATATGCTCGTCGTCGACTAATTAAAAAGGCTACAAATTGATATCTTCTAGGTATTTTATTCGTTGAATAAATTTATTTATTCAAATTGCACATACTATTTTTGCATTAGCGGAAGTACATACAAAAGAAAAAGTTCTATCTGAGAAGGCAATGGCAGAGTCCATGATATTCTACATATCCTGAAGTGTAGAATAGAAGATAAATATGCAAGTTTTGTTGATCATCATCATCTTTCTAGCGAGAGTTCCGTCTTAAGACAAAAGAGAAAACCTTTATTTATTTAGCAACCCGCCCCGGCATCGCACGACTATAAAAACTTTCCTCTGGAATCACTCTACTTAAAAAAAAACACGTCAAAATAGTTTCAAAGATTTAAGCATACAGACAGCGGGAAGTGACTTTGTTTTATACAATGTAAAGATAAAGATCTTAATGCTCTCAAATAATTTACAACATAACTAAGGACCTTCAACTATATCTTTACAGAGGGGTATAATGAAGTTAATGCAATTAGTAACTGAAAATTAATTAAATTAGTTTTGGTTACAAGACAGACCGTATTCAGAATAATTAAAATACTTTAATTATGAAACGTTTTAGTTGGATTAATATTTCTATTCGCATTGAACATGGATTTCACCATCAATTCAGTAGCTAAAATAAATAAAAAATCCCTCTAAGTGTATTAGGTTCGAGATATAATAGCGGCACAAAAATACATACATAGACTCAAATAAACCGCGCTCGCTTTACTGAAATGGTCAATAAACAAATTACATAGTTTAAAACTAAATTTAGAATACTTTTACACTACTTTTGACTTAAAACTTAAATTGGTTTAGGTACCTTTTATCCCGCTAGATTTGAACTTCTTTGCTTTACCCTTATCATTCCTGACGTTTTGAACAATGTAGGTAGGTTATTGATTAATTTATATTTTTTTGAAGAACACTGATAGAAATACACCGATAGTTCTTATTATTCACACAAGAGAAAAAAGAACAAGAGAAAAGCACAAAAAAGCCACACTGTAATCATGAGCTAGATAAATTGATGAGTATCTGTTGGCTAGTTTTTTAACCGATAAACACCAAAAGACCTTTAAATTGTAAGAATTATTAATACTCTTAAATGGAAAAGGCACAGTGTTAATAAAAGATTCAAAGGTAAGTTAGTTGGCAACGAATCTCTGTGTATTTTGGTTTGGATATATTTCCAACAATTGGAGTTCCGACCACAAAGGCTGCCCACACGTTCGTATTTCCTGAGTATTTCGGCCTCGGTGTCAGTACCTGTCTCGGTAGGGTTACCATACTCTTGATTTCTATGGACAGACATAATGCTCGGAAAAGACAATATATGGAGATATTATTGTTTTCGAGGTTCTGTTGTGCTGTTGGTATAAAAGATTTTCGTGCAAGTTCAAAATACAATCTGTATTGTATTTTGAACGATGACAGCCTAAAAAAAGACCAAAGGTTGCCTATTTGATAAAAAAAAGTACTTTTATCTACTACTAGCGACCCGCCCCGGCTTCGCATGGGCATGAAAACCTTCTTCTTGAGTCACTATATCTATTGAAAAAAACGCTTCAAAATCCGTTGCGTAGTTTTAAAGATTTAATAAGCATACAAAGGGAAATAGGGATAGAGAAAGCGACATAGGTAGTATAAAACAAAGTCGCTTTCTCTGTCCCTATTATAGTGATAAAATTATATATTTAACTTACTTTACTAATACTCTACAAGCCGGCAATGACTGACATCTAAACTCAGTGCTGCCCATGGAATTCGAACGCACGACTCCGGGTCTACAGGTAATCGACTTAACCACTGGATCACGGAGGCATTTAAATTAAAATATAGACAATATATATATTATTTTACACCTTTTCTGTTGAAACGAATTTCCCCGAAAAACTTATTCAGTAACTAAGTAAATAAGTACTTGTTTGTTCCGAAATAACTCGTGCGTGCTTTTATTTATTCAATTCGTATACTCATAAAACTTTACCTTATTTACAAGGACTTATAAACGACTATTTTCATTTGATTATTTAAAAACAACGAAAAAGATATTTGAAAATAAATTTTACATTGAATAATTCGCTGAGCCTTAATTTACATAATTTTCAGTTCATCAGCAGGAAAATTTATCTTTTTGTCACGCAAAAAACCGTCTAATAGACACAAAGTTAGGAAAATACGGAAAAGCTAAATACAATTTGTTATAAAAATTTTACAAAATTCAACAAGCTAAAACGATTATTCAAATGCGCACTATGCGCTATTTTAATTTATTCGGTCGGATTACGTGTTCGATAAAAAATACTTGCATTTTTACCTGATTTTTGAATAAGGTAAATAACAGAAATATTTCATCGATTTTCGATCTTTCAAAAGACAATTGGCACATAGGTACTAAAAATCAAAATATTTGTACATTAATTACATATGCCACTTATACCAAAAAGCATGCAATATTAAAAAAAATATCGGGTACGAAATATCGTAATCGCATAATAATGCTATGACTAATGTGACTAAAGTTGACTAAACCGCCTAGACTTGACCACCGCGACTGTCTTATTTTTATAAAATAACCTGAAGCAAATTAAATTGATCAGATTGGAGGATGGAGGAGGACGATTGATCTATGGGTGATATTTTTGTCAGCAGTGTATTGACGAAATTTATTTAAGTAATTATTATTTTTGTTCAATAAAGGGTAAATGGGTTTTGGCTGTAGAGGTATCTACAGCTAAAACCCATTTTTCATTGGTAACTACTCTGCAAGTAACAACTCCGCATTCTGGCGCATTTGGATGAAAAAGTATGACCGTAAACGCATGTTCTGTGACCTCATTATTTTATGTGATAACTTCGCCGGAAACATTTTTCTAAATTGTAAATGAAAACAAATTATTTTCCTTTGTTCCAGCGCGTACCTCAAGGATGATTTCGCGGTGCTGCCCTACTTAGAAGCCGGCTACAACAGGGTAAGCTTAGCTTTATCGATATTTTTTCTAACAACCCATCTTTTTTCCTTAATCTGTTTTTAGATATAAAAATAAAGCTCGCTTTACAAATGAAGAAAACGCTCTTTTGCTTTATAATATAGGTACATTTTTATAAATAATGATTGAAAGGGGTTAAAGTCTGTTGCGGAAGGAGGCTTCGAATGTGGATTTAGTAATTGAACAGGTTTTTGGTAGAGTCACTGTTTTCAGATTAATGCACATAACATAAGTAACTCGTCAATGGCTTAGATTACATTCTATATTTATGTAAATTAAACTTATGCCCCTCGAAAGGAAAACAATAGACACAGTCCTAATACTGAAAAACTTTCACTACGATACTAGAAGACTGACATTAAAACACTTCCTCATTAAAATATTTGAATTATTAAACGATATACAATACACTAACGAGATAAACAAAACGTAAATAAAATCATATCTTTTGCTTACATTAAAGTTACATAGGTATATTTAGCTCCCAGCGGTGCCATCAGTCTTGTTTATATGTCATGCAGATTTGCATGCACTCTTGTAAGCCGACAGAAAATGCATTATGCATTAAATGTAGTTATTTTCATTCATAATATGGTCAATTATGGTCATGGAAGGGGAAAAAATACTTCGCATGTTGTCCTGCCCGACTTGTGAACTTTACACGGTTTGGGTTGCATTATAACGCGTAGATGATAAAAACCTCCTGACGTTAACCTTCCTTAGGAATGCTTCTGATGGCTTGGTCGGCTTGGCATCAAGGCAGTCTGAAAGCCGGCGGTAAGCCCGGTGGCTTAAGCCGGCGGCATGTGTGGATACGCCATGTGTGCCTAATGAGACATTAGAAGAGTGTGTGTGTATTTTTGACCTTTAAATTAACGATTCAGATAAATTTAACCGCTGTTGTTACCTTGTTAAGTGGCTGCGAAAGCCGTAGACAAACCCAATTAGTATCAAAATAATAACAATGACGTTTCTTTAATAGGTAATGGTAGAGACATTGGGAGCGACAGCCTGGTGCGCGGAATTGTTACAAGCGCGTGCGGCTGCCGCGGCTGCGCGCGCGCAGTACTCCGCGATCGCCGCTTTAGCCGCAGCGACTGACCGCTCCAGAGACCTTGTTGCTGTGACTGACGACCAGCAAAGGATACTTGTCAGTACCATTTTTTTTACTTTATATTAATCCAATGTAGGCAATTTTTTTCTCAATGGTAGGATGTGGTCGGCGTCCAGCGTCTTGCTGCGCTATTAAATAGATCGTCGGACTAGGTAGATGGCGCTGGCTGGATGCAGCTTCAAACCGGTCATTTTGGAAATCCTTGGGGAAGCCTATGTTCAGCAGTGGAAAGCCTGCGGCTGAAATTACTATGATGATGACTAACTAGGTGGATGTCCCAATCTACACTTAACAATACGATGTGACCATTTAAAATCATTTATGATTATGACGCAATTTCTATGTATCACTCACTCAATAGCCTGATGATGATAATACTTAATTGGTGGCGAAGTATTAGTTCTGTACAGCAGAGTCGACACGCTAAGAATAAGAAACAAACTTAGTGTGTGAGACACAAAAACGTTATTCTCTTTGCGACTATTTGTATTTCTGATATATTTTCCCTCGTTTCCAATGTCCATGATCGTAGTAAAGTAAAATAAAATTCTTTTTTAATAATATATTTTCTTATAGCTAACAAACAAGTCATGGTGTCGAGTTCTGGGTTGGCGCGGGGAAGAAGGCCCAAGGCCGCTGATGGAGACAGCGGGCGGCGAGGCCTTGCGCCTGGCGACGGCCGGCGTCCGCGACTGGGAGGCCCCCGTCACGCTCAGGAGGAGGGCTACCCCTGATCCAATACTACTGCCGTGCAGGGGCGCTACGATTTCACTCACAAAGTTTGTCAATCATCAAAGTTTTATAGCTATCTTATTAGTGGATTATATTCCATGCTAGCTTTCGCGCGCGGCTTCACACGCAAAAATTACTTAAAAACCCGGTAAACCCGGGATGAAAGATACCCTATGTCCTTCTCAATATCTACTCTTAGTTATGTGTATGCGTTTAGGAAGATTGGTTCAGTAGATAGGGCGTGAAGAGGTAATAAACAAACAAATATACAAACTCACTTTCGCATTTATAATATTAGTTGGATAGGGTACCCACCGCGGAGAACAAAGCGTCAGTTGGTAAATGCAGCAGGCGGTGAGCTCTAACAGCTACTAACTCTACCTCTACCTTCCTACAGAAGCACATCTCACATTGTGTTCGTCTGTGAGCATACAAACGTGGTGGAGAGTGAGAGGGCCCGTGGCTCGCTGCACTCCATCCGGCGAGGGTCGCTGGACGTCCGCTCCGTGGCTTCTGACGGACTCCGGCGCACTTCGCTGGCGAAACTACAGGGATTGCCGCTGGAGGCGCCGATCACAAAGGTAATACACAAACCAACCTTAACGCGGTATGTGAAAAGCAAAGGACGAAAATTAAGAAATTTTGTCACAATTTCAAAAACCTACCTTTGTTCCAAAAGCGGTGTTCTACTGTACAGTACTCCTAAAATTTTTTCGATGTGATACCAACAGCAACTTAGTATCATCGCACCTCTCACTTATAAATTGGACTCGGTCGCCATGCGCAGAGGTGCTTGTGGTGCGTGTACTTCGAGAGAAATTTTCTCCCACATACGCTAATGTTGTGGAATCAACCTCCTTACAAAACTCAAACATGAATTTTTCAAAATGGGAGTAAAAAGATGATCTCTTTCTGATTTCTGAAAGCAAAAACAAATTGCTCTTTGGTCAAAATCATTAAGTAATTTATAAATCCCTCAGCTACCGGAATGAACAAATTCGTGACTACACTACCTAACACTTGGTTGCTTAGGTCACAAATTTCAAGTGGCTGTTCATTTGGTGTAGGTGTCACAGTCAATCGACCATGCACACCCCGGTATCAGAATTCTTCGGAACCTCTCAGCCTCTTGTGGTTCGTTTAAAGACTACCATAAACTTGTAAATCGGTTAGGTGATAGCGCTGCTATCAGCGGCTACCGAAGGCGCGCCGCCGTCGACCGTGGCGTGCATCGAGCGCGCCGTCGACATGCTGCGCACGTCGGAGCTGTACTCGCCGCAGATGAAGGACGATCCCAAACTCAGGGTGGAAGACCCCATAGCAACAGACCTCATTGGGGCTCTCTTATCTGTGAGTTTCTTTTTATTTTTTTGTATTTTTTTTTTGCTAACGGCCAGTATTTATTTAAATTTATGCACTTTATTTTTAAGTCTATGGGGTGTTGTTATTTTTAAAAAAATGTTTTATGTAGTTCGTTTCATATTTGACGTACATAAGGTATTTATTTGAATATAATATCAGTTTACAGAGACACTGACGATGTAATGAAAAGTCACAGACGTCTAGTGTTAATTACTTTTATTTATCTAAAAATAATGATAACATTATTAATATCCCAGCGACATATGAAATATACTTATTTTTGTAAATATTTTAATTTCCTATAATTTTATGGTGGTATTTTATGGTATTTTTATACTTTGGGTTTACTTGTATTGTAAGTAAAATCTAATTAATTTTAATCACAAAATTAACAAGGCTGTTAATATAATTAGTTATTGTTTATATAGGCAAACAATGTAGTTTATGTAAATATGTACTTAATAAAGTTATGATATCGATTTCAGCTTTCTAAGAGTATAGTAATTTATATTTCATTTCATTGAAAATTCATTCAACTGAATCAACATCATATCGTAATTAATTTTACAAAATAATTATTTATTTGTGGGTTTGATACCATCAATTAGGTTAATTGAAAGTTATTCTAAATAATATGCCTTACTTATTTTAAATGTATGTTATATTAAAAATTAATTGAATGAATTTTCGACACGGATAAAGAGCATGAAATAATATATTAAAATATTATTTAAAATGGAAAACTGTGTACTAACATGGAATTTTTTGTTTACGATCCTGCCGGCGGTAGCGGGACCAGGCCAACATGAGCCTTTTCCATATGGTACGAAGACACAAAATCGACTGTCTTTGTCTGCCTTCTCATAAATCTTCACGTTTAATAGAGTCGTAAAGCACTCAACTGTCAAAAATTTCCTTCAATTCTTAATTTTATTTATATCTGATCTAATAATTTCCATATTTGTATGCTTTTTGAATATCTTATTGTCTAACTTTGACTAATTTTATGTACATATCTACTCATATAGTGATAACACACTGTCTAATACTAATTTTTATATGTTCATACACACGTGGAATCAACAGTTCCCAACATTTTCATTGAACCAAATACTCAATTAGATTTCGCATAGAAAAAAAATCAATTTATTATAAATTCGTTTACTTCAACTAAAAAGAGACCACCTGTAGGTACAAGCAGTTTTGTTTTATCATAAACTAGCGACCCGCCCCGGCTTCGCATGGGCATAAAAACCTTCCTCTTGAATCACTCTATCTATTAAAAAAACCGCATCAAAGTCGGTCCGTAGTTTTAAAGATTTAAGCATACAAAGGGATATAGGGACAGAGAAAGCGACTTTGTTTTATACTATGTAGTGATATAAAAGTATTTTTTGTTAGACATCTTTACTTTAGGCTCCATATTTATAGCCATTGAGTTGTAGAGATACTTTGACCCGCAAATTATTTCCACGATTCATTTCCTCTCTAGGTTAGTAGGGATTTATTATTGTTCGCACCCGCATTTTAATACGATTAAGACACTGTCACACATACCACCACTCAAAGCCAAATATTTCAATAAGACACTACCACCAACCTTATCACAAATAAATAACACATAGCGTAATGTTTTCAGCAGGGTCCCACCAACGTGCTGTCTTCTCGGAGGAGCAGCAACGACTCCACGGTGGTCCGGTCGCAGACCAACAGAGCCAACATCAAACATAAGGTAAGAACATCTACTATATCTAGTCGTTCTGATATCTGGTCAAATAACGAACCAGACCATAGAACAAAAAAAATATCCGAATAGAAATGTTTTGACGCGGATTTAGTTCCAGGATCACTGTGGCAGCGTATTCTCTCTTCTTATATTCAATTGAAACATGTAAACCACACCACACCTTTAAGAAATGTAATACGTAACTCGACCAATAACAGTCGCAATAAATGACGCAATCAAAATCCCCGCCTATCTTTTCTGTGTGAAGCGTTGGCTTGCAAACCAAACTAGTGACACATTTTTCGTGCGCTATGCCACTTCTTGATAATATTTCCAAATTCTATGAACCAGACTAAAATCGAAATCAAGTCCAATTGTGATTTAGTAGTAAAGCTATCTAGTCATATTGAGATGCAGTCTTTTTTATATTAGTCCTATAAGTTTTAGTTATATTAAGTCACCGAATCGACTGTTTTCAAAGAGAATGTGAAGAGATTAAAAATGTAATAAAATTATTGATATTGTTTCTTAATGTCAACTTACGCGTAATGTAGTTTTCTAGATACATTTATATTTTGTCAACTAGCAGGCCATATGACTTATATTTATTCAGTAAAGGGATACAAAGCTTTTTTCTGCTGATACACAGTGTTGTTAAACCAGACTATTTTGTAATTCATTTTATATAGTTTATGTGCAATAAATGTTTATAATTTTCCGAAAGAATTCCCTTTATTAGCTTCGTTAGTTTCAGATAACAGTCTTATTATACTTAGATACTATACACAATGCAAAAAATTTTACTGGCGTTCATTCTGTTTATGTAGAACCACGACGGTCATTTTTTCTGTCATTACGACATTCATATACTATTGGAAAATAATAAAAAATAAAAATACAATCAAGATATTATTACTATTAGTCATTTAAAATATTAAGGGCCCATACATAGTATAATATCGTGCCCTATTAAATAATAATAGCTAAAGGTTTAAAGTACTTACCAAACTACTTGGCGTGCCTCCGCCACCAGTTAGTTTGGTCTGCAGTAGTTTGCACGTACTAACTAGTAAGTACTTGTAAAGTAACGTCTAAATCTATTAAAGAAAGGTTAATGACTCATGTTATATAAAATGACAGGCGTCAGGGCAAGTCCGCGAGCTCCTCGACACGGCTATGAGCTGGGACTTCGAGATCTTCCGTCTCGAGGAGCTGACGCGCAACCGGCCGCTGGCGCACCTCGGGTTCTCGCTCATGGGCGGGCGGTTCGACGTGTGCGGCACGCTCGAGTGCGACGAGCGCACGCTGCTGCACTGGCTCACTGCCATCGAGACCAACTACCATTCCACCAACACCTACCACAACTCGACGCATGCTGCTGATGTGCTTCAGGTATGTTTGCGTCAGATTTTTCAGCTGGAAGAAGGGAAGTTCGACGTCTGCTAGCCCTAGAGTGTGGACCCTGCTGCACTGACTCACTGCTATCGAGAACAACTACCATTCCACCAACACCTACCACAACTCTAAGCATGCTGCTGATATGCTTCAGGTCACTTTGCATCAGGTTTTTCAGCTATAGGTTCGTATTCTGCGGGAACTAGAGTGGCCCTTGCTGCACTGGCTTACAGCTATCGAGACCTACTACCATTCCACGAACACCTATCACAACTCTACGCATACTGCTGATGTGCTTCAGGTATGTTTGCGTCAGATTTTTCAGCTGGGAGAATGGAAGTTAGACGTCTGCAGGCCCTAGAGTCCGACGAGTGCACGCTGCTGCAATGGCTCACTGCTATCAAGAACAACTATCATTCCACCAACACCTTTTTTTTTTTTTTGTTAACGGAGGGGAAATGCATTTACGCACAGAGTGTGGGACTCCTGAGCTGCTAGTCAGCCCAGACTACCCACTAAAACCCCCTCTGGCGTTTCCGCACTTGGCCGTTGAGGGCGCCATGGGGTCGCGTTAGCATTCTACCACGACGCCCTCCAGCCTGGCCTTTCGGCCCCAACTAATGCGCTGGCAAGAGCCCAGCGCTCCCTAACGATGGCCTCCCTCTGTGAAATAATTATTCCACAGAAGGAGGCCCCCACCTCGGGGTGGGGCATCCGCTCACCATCTACTAAAAGATGGGGGGAGTGCCCCACAGTTAGCAGGACATTGGCCGACAGTCAATAAGACCCCGAATATCAAGGAGTTATTAACTGCCGCCCAGGGTGCACCGTCCCAATTCACTTGTCAACCCGCTCTCTCACCGGATCCGTTTGGATCAAGCGAGAACGCAAAGTTTTCAAGTGACTGGGCACTCGAGGAGGTTTCCTGCACTTAGCACCCCATTCCACCAACACCTACCACAACTCGACGCATGCTGCTGATGTGCTTCAGGTCAGTTCTCATCAGGTTTTTCAGCTATAGATGGGAGGTTAGACGTCTGCGGGACATAGAGTGGCCCTTGCTGCACTAGCTCACTGCTATCGAGAACAACTACCATTCCACCAACACCTACCACAACTCTACGCATGCTGCTGATGTGCTTCAGGTATTTTTGCATCAGGTTTTTTAGCTGGGAGAAGGGAAGTTCGACGTCTGCTAGGCTTAGCTAGAGTGTGTACTTTGCCGCACTGGCTTGTTACAGTGCATTACTTTAAAGAGGAGACCTTCCAAATCAACTAACTTTTATCCTAAAACAGTTTTCTATACACCCAAGCTAGTGTCATCATGAAAACCCTAACACAGAACCGTATCACTTTTACAGGCTGTGGCCTACTTCCTCGAGAAGGACCGCCTGAAGTCTCTGCTGGAGCCGCTGGAGGCGGCCGCGGCGCTGATCTCCGCGGCGGCGCACGACATCGACCACCCCGGCACGTCCTCCGCCTTCCTCTGCAACTCGCGGCACCCACTCGCCATACTCTACAATGACGTCAGCGTTTTGGAGTCTCATCACGCGGCGCTCACTTTCAAGATCACGCTCAGTAAGAAGTTTTTTATAGTAAATTACATAGTCGGCTCGAAGGACCATAATGGTGAAGTAAAATTTATATCATACATCTTTTAACTTTTTCAACAGCTAAGTGCAGATATCATTTAAGATAAAGCTCAATGGTTCAAAATTAGCTGTCTTGAAAAGACCTAAATAATTGTGCCCGGGAAAATGAAATAATTACACTTTTGCTATATTTCCCAGATCGCAATTATAAAATAGCAACTAACATCCAACAACAAGCACACCATTAAAAAAAATCTCAATTGTAAAAAAAAATTAATTAATTAATCAAAACATATTCCAGATGACGACCGCGTGAACATATTCAAGAATCTCGACCGCGACACGTACAAGTCGCTGCGGCACAACGTGATCGACATGATCCTGGCCACGGAGATGACCAAGCATTACGAGCACCTCGCCAAATTTGTCAACGTTTTCTACGCCACGTCCACTGGCAGCAAAGAAGATGACATGCAGACAGAGGTTTGTTACCAATATATAAAGAGGTATATACCTAATTTACATCTTATCCATAAACGTTCCTCCTTTAAAAGTAAACTGGCTGTCGAAACCTAGAAGTCATCGTTACAGCCATAACGTTGAAGTCTTAGATGTTAGTAGAAGTATTTATAGGAAAAAAGCTAGTCAGTGCAGACGATGTCTCACCTGTGCCCATTATGTCCTGCTACAAAGGGCACCTAATGGCGGCGACAACAGGTGGCAGTATAGTGGGCCTCCAAAATTATTTAGGTCATCGAAACGAAGAAGAAGGAAAAAAACTAAAATAACCTACTTAATAGTTGATTTTCAACATCATCGCATGGGCTTCGGAGCCATTGCACCTCTTTTTTCTAAAAAACAAAGGGGTAATAAATGACAGCAGTGAACAATCAGATGCATAAGCCCTTATGCATCTGATTGTTCACTGCTGTCAGAAATTTGTTCACGCTTAATTCCGTCCTTACACCTTTATTGATCAATAGCAATAGGACATACAGGGCATGTGGAATTATCAGGTTGACTTCTAGGTTCCATATAAAATCAATTGATGTTCGTTAGTCTGGCTTAAACTCGAGAATGGTCGGGCCGGTTTGACTAATTTTGGTCATGAAATATTTGTGGAAGTTCAGGGAAAGTTTAAACGATGAAGTGCAGATTTAGACGGCACGGAGTTCGCCGGGTCAGCCAGTAATATTATAAAGTACTCTGTGACTGCGGATGAGTTTATTTACGTTTTTTTTTTTCAGGAACCGCTGTCACTGGACACAACGGCGCTGTCGCAGCCGGAGAACATGGTGCTCGTGAAGAGGATGATGATCAAGTGTGCTGACGTCTCCAACGCTTCTAGGCCGCAAAAATTCGCTTTCGAATGGGCGAGGAGGTACGTTTTTTCTAGTTGTTCTCTTATTAATATAGTTTGGACTACAAGGTCAATTGATCCTGCTCAGCCTGGTCAGAGTTATTCTAGATGTCCTAAATCTGTCAAAGTAAAATCTTTTAGTCAAAACGGGCAAAAGATGTCGTGGAAGGAATGAAGAGTGAGTTCTCTAATTCGCCAATTGCGCGATAGAATAGAACAGAATAGAAAACCATTTATTAAAACATTTATCTTATCACACATACAAAATCAATAAAAGACAAAGATAACAAATCTGTATGACTGACATGAAATGTGACCAATATCTCAAAACTGGCCTAATAAATTAGGTACTAACTACGGTAACTTTTGTATGCAGTTAAGTGGCGTAAAGCTTTTACACTTAACATTATGAGAATCAAATTCTAATTATCTTCTAGACCAAAAAATCGATTTTGAACCTTGAAATACCAGAAGAAATTTCTTTGCGTTGATTCATTTTATTCACAAGAAATGTATCTAAATACCGTAAAGGAAATTAAAATCATCAACCTTGGGTACTGACAGGATTGCGGAGGAATACTTCCTCCAGACGGACGAGGAGAAAGCCAAAGACTTGCCGGTGGTGATGCCGATGTTCGACCGCGCGACCTGCTCCATCCCGCGCTCGCAGCTCGGCTTCATCGACTACATCATCATCAATATGATGGAGGCTTGGGCTGGTCAGTATTTGGGATTTTCTTTACATTTCCTTCATTGTTGTGGTTGATTAACGTGTGCTTTGTAGGTGTGCCTCACATGTATGGTTGTTCTTATTACTGCCACGGAACTATTTTTATTTATTTATTTTAACTTTATTGCAAAAATACCCTTTGGGTCAAGTAGAGAACATTTTATCAAATTAGGGCAAAAAAAGAGATCTTATCGTAAGTATGGGTCCTAAATTATAGGAAGCACGTCGAACCTTTGAATCCTTTTATTTTGTTAATTTATTTGTCTACTTCGTTTTTTTTTTTATTTAAATTTCGTTTTATGTATAATTTAATGTTGAATATGGGTTTTAATTACCTGAAATAAATGAATTTTAATTTTAATTTTGTACTTACCCAAAGAAAAAAATATAGAAAGATTTTTTTAATTAAATCATATTTTTAGATAAGTAGGAAAAGATCCTTGCGTTCGCGCCTGATGCAAAGTCGTTACCGTAGCCTGTGGATGGAGACAAAGTTGACTTTGCAATGATATATATTTCACGTGAATATTTTCGACCCTAAATAAATCATAAACGTCGTTAGACTGTCGTACTTACAATCACACATTCCCTATTTATTTTTTTAGCCCATTGGTAGAGAGACCGCTCGCTTAGATACGAAAATATAAATTGAGATAAGTTATGTAAATAGGTTGACTGAAAGAGATTGCTTGCTAAAACAATCTCTTCGCTTCGCTATCGCAAAATAGTCCGCCTTTGTGCCTCACTATTTTATGTAATTATATTGTTTTGTGGTGCAATAAATTGTATGTTAATTCGTTCGTTAATTCTACTGAAATGAATGAATGAATGAATAAATACTTTATTGCACCAATTACATAAATACATCATTGGATTGTACAGGAACGAAGATGAAAATTAATGAATTTAAATTGTAGGTATTTGTTTTCATTCGTTAAGGTGATACCTCGATGAACACTAGCGCCACCGTCATTTAAAAATCATTACTCACTGAAAACACAAGTTATCAAAAATCCTGTAATTATGGTTCTGGATCTGAAGTTAATTTTAATCACATTCAATTATTAAATTATAGTTACATATAGTTACAAATTGCAAAACTGCTAAAAGTGGCCGTTTTAAGCAATAGCTATAGGGAATTATAATTTAATAATAATAATAATAAGTTTCTTTATTATATCAACCAGGGATCAATTTATTTGTTAATATGTTTAAAATTAACTTCAGATCCAGAACCTTAATTACAGCAGAGGGATTTTTGATAACTTGTGTTTTCAGTGAGTAATGATTTTTAAATGACGGTGGAGCTAGTGTTTACTGAGGTAAGTATCACCTTAATTCATCAATTCTATTGAGATGTATGTATTTCCAGCATTCATCGACATGCCGGAGCTGGTGTCGCTGGCGCGCAGCAACCACGCGCGCTGGCGCGAGCTCGACGACGCCGGCGTCACCACCGTCGCCGACGTGCTGCGCGCGCAGCGACAGCTGCCCGCCGCCGCCGCCGCCGCCGCCACCGCGCAACCCACCGCTGAGGAGTGACTCGCCAACACCACATGTTAATGTATCTGATGGCCTACTACCATCTCTTAAAACCATACAAAATTTACTGAGTAAGGGAGATGTCCTACAATCTCTTAAAACCATGCAAGATCCACTGAGTAAGGGAGATGTCCTACCATCTCTTAAAACCATGCAAGATCCACTCAGTAAGGGATTATGTCGCCTTACATCATGTGTTGCGCTGTCTCGCTTACTCACTGGATCTTGCATGGTTTTAAGAGACGGTATTAGCCCTCCTGTATACATATATTATACATCGACCCGGTGACCAACTACCATCTCTTAAAGCCATGCAAGAACGATTGAGTGAGGGAGTTGTCGTCTTACATCGTGTGTTGCACTGTATCGCTTACTCACTGAATCTTGCGTTGTTTTAAGAGACGGTAGTAACCCCTCAGATGGGCAGATGACGTGAAGGTTGCAGGCTGGCGCTGGATGCAGGCCACTTCCAACCTAGGATGTAGTCGGCGTCCAGCGTTTTGCTGCGCTATTCAATAGATCGTCGGGACTAGGTAGGTGGGTAGCAAGGTGGCGCTGGACGCAGCATCCAACCGGTCATTTTGGAAATCCTTGGGGGAGACCTATGTCCAGCAGTGGACAGCCTGCGGCTGAAATGTTGATGATATATTAACATGTCTTCAACTAGTTTAGCGAACAACATATATTAGTACGATTAAGTGGAAATACGAACGTAAAGAAAATATGCGTTCAGATATTGGGAAGCGGATGTGTGGTGGGTCCAGCATAACTCGTAAGTGTACAACCAAACTAAGATCAAGCTGCCCTCCGCCACCTCTGCCGCGCATCCCACCGCCGAAGATTGACTCACTATTAATCTTATTCGGAGGAAAAATAGACTATGTTCATAGTCAAAAGAAATAGTTATGGAACAAATAGGTCACAAAAAATAAACAACAATGTAGATAGGTGGGCGACCGATACTGGAAAATGAAAGTGTGGCAGATCCAGCAAACTCTAATATAAGAAAAAAAAACTGCCGCCGCCACCGCTACCGCCTTCCACCGCGCAGCCACTCGCTGAGGAGTGTGGATAGATACATCTCTACCTAATCTCGTACGGAGGAAAAAAAGGTTATGTTAATGTATTAACTAAACAAGTCTTGAACTATGTCAAGGGAAAAAATTAAACAAACAAAAACAGTATAGGTTGTTTTGGTGATTCAGTCGGAAGAAAAATTAGTGAGCGGAGAGCGGACAAGTATTGAGGAGATATATTATAGAAATATGGCGGCTTCAGAAAACTCTAGAAAAAGAGCTTCCCAACCCGCAGCGAAGCTACGTGCGCTGGCATAAGCTGTTCCTAGCATCGCGCACCCCACCGCTGGGAATCCAGCCCCTATATCAGTACATCTTTACATGAGTGACTGCGAATAAATATGATGCATTATAATTAATTGTAGTGAAATAACAAGATAGAATTTCAAGTAGGTACCTTACGAATAAATTTTCTAAATCTATTCTTAAAATTATTCATATGCATCGATCAATCGTCATCAAGTGAAACTTATGGGTACGAAAACTTGCATTTTGGTAGTATTTGTTTGATTTTTACCTTACATATTTTTTTTATTTTATTGGATCGGATACTTGAAATTCTAGTCTTTACAAACATTAATATAGACAAATATATGCTGGATCTGCCAAAGGACTAACAAAGAGGCGAATCAAAAATGTTACGGGTGTATAAATGTGATTTTGAATATTGTAAGAGTTCACCAAGCGAGTTCATGTGCCTGTTTCAAAGTGTCAAAGAACTATATGGTTGGTAGAACAGCGGGATCAAGGGAGCCAAGACAACCTTGGACGTCAACGTTAAAAGTCTGAAACGGATCATTGGCACGCACGGTGCCTGACGAATGTGTCCGAAAATACGCTTATTTTATACTTATTATATCCGTGTTAGTGTGGATATCATCAATCATACATTGATATCCACTTTTTACGTACTAGTATTTTATTAGTATTTAGTTTATTTTGAATCAAATATTTATATACACGTATCAAATTTGGATTTACATATGTAGACGCATTATCCTCTATATTGTGATGACGTATTATAATTGTCGTGTAACACGGGTAGGTAACATAGTTTGTTGTCTAATATTATATTTAAAGTAAACTCCGTGATAAAAGTGCCATATAACACATATTGGCAAAATATTTATCCATTCAGTAGCCGGTTAAGAGTAAAATATAGAGCATTTCTTACCATTAACCGCACCCTTATTTATTTTTTCACCCTTATTAATTATGTCATTTGTATCACCCATCGTATGATAAATCTCTGCCAAAACTTTGTTCTTATATATAAAATTACATCGGTCCATTATATACACTTGAGCTTTCAAAGATTCCTATTTTTATACTAAACTTTATGTAGTGTACCGACTCTTTCGGCCTCATATCAAAAATTCCAGTCTGCCTAATTTTATATCTTAAAACAGACTACAGTTTTAAAAAATATTTCATTCCTAATGGATAATAGTTTTTAAATATTTTATACTTAACAATTTAATGAATGTTGACGTTATTTATTAAATAATAGGTCACTTGAATGTTTTATAATATAATAATATAATTTATTATATTCGAATAAGGTGTAACGTATTTCTATAGTAAGATTAATACTAAAATACATATATTCGTCTTGATGACGCTGGTAGGCTAAGTGAATTTTATTGTGTAGTTATAAATTAAAATGGTATGATTACGCTTCCTTGTGCTCAATGTTGATACAAACGGTCTAAAGTAATTATATTCTTCATTGTAAACCAATCTATTATAGATATAAATTATACTAAATATCCAAGTTTTTGCTACCGCTATTAATATTATTGATTGAAAATGACGGTGTTCAATATCGTGTTATAATTGTATGACATTACCAAAATGTACTTTTTACCGCTACTAACATTGATTCTAATAGGTTAGATAAAATTAAAAATATTAATTTGATAGTTAGCTCAATTTATTAGGACTCGTCTATGGATGTTGGCAAAAATTCTGAGGTATAAATTATGTATGAGTGTTTCGATGAACCAACTTATCTAATTGAATGTTTATTTATGTTGAGTTAAAAATTACGAGTAAGTTTAATGTTTGAGAGTTATCTTGTAAGGTTAAGGGGGCTGGTCCCCATATTTAACTGTAGATATGACTGTCGCCGATTTTATAAATGGAGATATGCGTGCATATATATTACAATAATGATTATTGTGTATATTTAATATTTAATTATACATATTCTTAAAATAATCCATCGCTTTGGTTTCGAATGATTAGAAGTATCAAAGACGACATCATCTGATAAATGTAAAAGTTTTAAAAGTTAGACGCTATTATGAATTAATGACACATTTCAAGAAACAAGTAGGGTTAATGCGTATAATATATGTAAATGTAATTATTTTCAATCAAAAATATTTTTCAAAACATCAAAAGCGATGTTATATTTAAGACGTATAAAATCGATTATGCAAAGCATAACATTAACGCTTAAGTTTTAATTCCATTATAAACAAATTTGATCTGATTTAAAATAATCCATGTTATATAAAAACTTTTGTAAACACAGTAAACAAACTTCCAAAACCTCGAGTAATTTTATGAATATAAGATTCTCAACGCACACGACTTTTAGTGGAATTATGACTTATGTTTTGTTTGTCTAGTAACACTTGATGGATGTTTGATATAATTGAGTGAAGTTGTTAAGTGTTGTAAATAAAGAATTTAAAAAAAGTTTTTTTTTTAAATCAATAAGTACTTATCGCTTTTAACTATTGATCTTTTGCAGCCATAGAAATGGATAATGTATATATTAAGTTCTGTATTGGCAGCCTTTTACATCCCAAAGTCGTGGCATACTCTCGTGTCGTAATGTCGTGTCGTGGTAATGCGCAATACGCAATATAAAATTACACGGCAAAATACATTGAAAGGCTTAAACACTCCCTAAAAACAATAAATTAGTTTTTTATTTTATTTTTAAAACTGGGATTTTAATTATTTTCCTCGGCTTAGTATATAAGGTGGACTCAAATCAACTGCAAATATTTTAAGGGTAGATTCAGACCACTATACTGAACAACTTTTCCAAATAAACTTATGTCAAAATATGAAATTATTTTTTTCACTCCATACTTAAACAGATCAGCTGATTCTCAATTTGTATGGGAGGTCAACATTTTTTTTTCGTATATCAATGTAAGTTTATTTGTAAAAGTTGTTCAGTTTAGTGGTCTGAATATGCCCTTAAAATATTTGCAGTTGATTTGAGTCCACCTTGTATTATTATTTACCTTTAAACAAAATAATAAAAGAACTTTTCCATCATAAAACTTTTTATTATAAACAATAATTAAAAAACATTTTTTATATAACTTACAATTCCAACGCGTTACTATAAATGCAATAATTTATATCCCCCGTATTTAACCATGAATTTTAGGTATATATTTTGAGACCTGTACAATATTGTATTTAGAAAGTTATTATAGAGGTAATTATAATAAAGTTTACATCGAGTAAGTAAAGTTGGAATGGAAATAATATTAAGAATCAAAAACATTAATATAACAATGTGTGATACATGTTACAACACTTGAACCTAACAATACCTATGCGTTTATAATTCAGAAAGAATCTTGTAATTCTAGATATGAAATAACGAATTACGATAAAAATAATTCTAACCATGAATGTGAATAACTTTTGATCAAATGTGTCGCCACGGTTTTTGTTCTGTTTATTTTTTTATTTCATACAATAAAAACTACATAAACAAAGGAACCTGTAATGGCCAATTGAAAACGACCTACGCTGCTAACACGTAATAACGAAAATAAATACAACAAATTTTTAGTGTTTTCAGTACAGTATGCGAATCTCGACAACTTTATAAAGAAAATTGTCGTGAAATACAAGAAAAAAAATTCTACTGCTACTGTTGGCGCTACTTAGGTGTTTTATCTTACCCACATCTTTTGGATATTTTCTCGCACCAAGCGAACACACTACTTTTTTAAAATCAGTACGCTCTCAACCGCGAACGGCATCACTCGCTTTATGCAATATTTTGCAAACCGCACCGCGCCCCTTTTTCGGAAGTGACTGAGTGCGAATTTAGAAGAGGAGATCGCGTCGTGAACATATCTGGGCCCAGAAGACACCGGGGATCAACACGAGGTTAGTAAACTTAAGCTTCATACAGTCCACTACCGCAACCACACTTACAATGGCATGTAGTCTATTAAACACGTTCTGAAAATACTGTTTGAATTTAGCTGGTAATTATAGTCCATAATAATCAATATTTCGTGTATATGAGACCTAACCTATAAAGCTATTAAGAATTCTGTTAGGTATGTTTGTTTGCTTAAATGTTATATCATGTACCGAAATTACTGCCAATAGCATCTTCGCCTGTCTTCTGACAGACTTATAATTAAGAAATTTTCCAAATTATATCTAAACTATATTAAATTGCGCTGCATGTATAAAAACCTAAGCGGCACAATAAGATAATCATAGTGACTATACATAAATCAAGGTAAATTCTGTTCATGAGCTCAGAAAATAAACACAAATAAGTAAATATTGCAAACATTTCTTTCCAAAAGATCTTACCTCAGATCAGGAGTTAAGCGCGAAGGCTATGTTCAGAAGACTTTATGACATTAAATGAGTACCATATAAACTAAAGTAGGTACATATTTTTTCATGAATATGTACCAAAAAAATTTTTGATTAATAAACCATGGCCGTGCCAGGAAAGATCACATTAAACACTTCATTAAATGGTGTAGTTCCTATTTGCCTTGCTATCAGCAATCAGATATAAACAGTTATATAAAAGGAACGTTGTCTATGTCTTTTTTTGAATGATCGAGTTAAAGTCGGTAGTCTACGCTGCTTTATGAGTTATGATCGGACAAAAGTATTCAAAACAAGAACATTCTAGGTAACATGTTAGAGAATTAGAAAAAAACAATCTCGAAAGTTATCGTTTCAAATTCTTTCGTCCCATCACTAGTCCAAATACTGACTTAATCGGAGAAACTACTATTTAGTAAGTAGTGTTAACAATTTTAAAATATAATATAAACATTTTTATATAAAACACAATAAGTGCATTTACGTAAAAATAGTCATGTTCAAAATACACTGACACTACCTTCTAAGTGATCACATACATTGAAATTTCACATCAAGTCATATTACCCTTTTTATTGTGCATCAACTAAATGACTTTAGCATCTTATTTTTCAACGTGTTTGTCTTTTTAATAATATCTTTTCATTAATATCACTACATAGTATAAAACAAAGTCGCTTTCTCTGTCCCTATATCCCTATGTATGCTTGAATCTTTAAAACTACGCAACGGATTTTGATGCGGTTTTTTTACTAGATAGAGTGATTCAAGAGGAAGGTTTTTATGCCCATGCGAAGCCGGGGCGCGGTCGCTAGTCACCTATAAAGTTATTTATTTAATAATAGTCTGATGCAAAAATAGCGGATATCTTATTTTCTCTTACATAAATAATGAAACTTAATGAGAGTTGATTTTAGGCAGCATTTCTTATGTAAGAGATGAACAAAAGTACCGCTATATTGAATTACTCTACATGGAAAAACTATTAAGATTTTCAATCAAGTGTCGCAATTAATAGACACTATGATAAACTAATAGCATATTATGATTATATCAATCATAACAAAACTAAAAAACAGAAATATTTTTAGCCGGGCCATTTTTAATCAACAGTAATCCGGCAGGTTAATAGTTAAATGGGCCGGTTTAATACCTGTTTTGGGTAAATACCTTTTTTGATTCTTACTTTTTATCTAGTCATAATTCAAAACATCGTTATTGGCAGATATTACATAAAGTTGTTTTTCATTAATTAGGTTGTCAGTCTAAAGTTGACGCACAAATTGTTATCCCAAGCCTATTCCCTATCGTAACCTACGTGCAGACTTGATATAAGTACTATTTTACAAAACCACGCCTTTCAAACTAATAACGACCTCATTACCAAGAGTATAATGGCCCCTTTCCTTTGTATTAGTGCAAATATAAATACATATTAATTTTAAAGGACAGGTACGGCATTCTTATGTAAATATTGTTATGAATCTAATATAGCCTTGTTCTGGAACATTCGAAAAGTCAAAACTTATATTTATAGTTCTAATAGTACAGTAATATAGATTATTTTCTTAGTAGTTATAAATCTCATTAAATCGCGATGTGCCTTAGAGTATGAAAAGTTTTAATAAAAAATGGTGCCTAAGTTTACGACTTCTTGCACCTGTAAACCGATGTGTCAATGGGCTCAATGGCACTCAATTTAAAAGAGATCGAATGTTTTTGTTTTTTTTTTAAGTTTAAAAATATGGTGATAAAAAAGTCACCTGGGTTTTAGATACATAGATTCACTTGACTAGTTTGAAATAAATACTCGTGACTATTAGTTTCTTACATCAACGCCATTCAATATGATATTAAATCGCACTGAACTTCATTAACAGGCCGTTGAGGTCGTAGAGTAAACTTAAGACACATCTGATTAATGAGAACTAATAAGGCATATCCGATGCTAGTATACCATCCAAAACTCGCACTCTTCTGTGAGAATTTAGTTATAAATAATAGGCTTGAGTACGAAATTCCAGTATTCAGTTAATTTATTTAAGCAAACGTTTATTTATAAATATAATTATAATTGTTCTTCGGTACAATAAAACTAGTGATTGGATTCACTCTTTCAATACACCCACTGTTTGTTACTACATATATGAACAAACCTAAGCGTTAAGTGTTGCCACACAAGTTCCACTATATATCTTAGGCTAACTTTTATACATAGCGAATATTTAAATTTTTTGTATGGTACAAAATACATCGTCCTCTAAGCCTCAGTACCCAAGCCGACTGATGCGAAACGTTTTGGATTGTATTGTTCTCTCCGGAAGTTGAAGGATTAAAACCATTTTGATTTATATATCTTTATACAAATATATTGATAGAACTTTATACAAAATGGCGGTCAGAAATTGTATTCAGAAAATGGCCGCACGTTATCGATATTTAAAATTTCTTTACGAAGTTCGACACTAGGCGGCGCTACTTGCCTGTAATCTGAATAGTGAATTATACTAGCCTGTGAAGCGTAGAATATGCAAGTAAACATTTGGTCGCCAGATGGCGCTGAGAGTTCAGCGCTAGATAGCTAGTGGTTTATCCCGGCATTGCTCGACGACATAGTTGGTGAATCTTTTGAGGAATTTAGGGTATTCTCGTTTGTAGACCGCGCGGAGAACGCCTGCTGGGGCCCAACCTCCGGGATTCACTAAAAACAACGTGCTACACTTTAGTATAATTCAAATCAATTATTTTTTGAACGAAAAAAGCAAGCAGCCTGCTGAATTTTGATAAAATAAGATCATGTATTATAATATACCGATATTAGATATTAGAATTCTTCTTTGAATCGACTAACCTATTTTGATTTTGATCAACTAGATATTATATTAGTTATAATAGTACATTGAAGACCTAGTTTCGTATTGTTGGAAATAGTTAGAAGGTACAGTGAAATATATGTAACTCACTGAAGTCATTATAAATTCATTCACGGGACTAACTATTACCTCTACAAGCGATCCAAAAACAAATAAGCGAGATGGCGCAATAAATTATGTAAGGCGACATCTCTCTCACTCAATCGTTTTAGATCATAGCAAGCCCCCAGAGTTCCTTTTCACCGCTATATTTTGATGAAATCTGATGTTGTTTCTTCGCAAGCGTAACAAAAGCACTATACAAGGCCGAAAAACAATCAAAATTCTCATTTAAGTTAAAAGGAATGCCTACCTGTACTGCAGTAAGCGATACTGGTAGTGATATTTTCCCTGGTGGGAGCGACGCCGGGTGGGAATGTACTGCGACACGCCAGGCACACTGTGACGAACAGACGGATGCACGCGCCTGTGTTTGACTGCGAACAAACAATATTTATCAGCTCTATGATCTTCGGCTTAGAATAGACCACCTCTTTTCCCGCAGGTGTCGTTAAAAGGCAAGGTAACTGACCGCCTTGTTCATTTAAGACGTTAGTTAAATCCACTTTGAAGACTTTTTCTCAACCAAATTAAAAATAAAATTAAAAAAAAAAAAAGAGATTAAACACATTTTAGTAAAAATGGGCTTAACAAACGTTTGATACAAAGAAAGGAGTAAGGTTACTTTAGAGCCCAGGGTTTGCTTCCCAGCTTTTTCCCTCTATTTCGCCTTATTTGACACCCAACTCGGTCTATAAAGGATTTATAAATAATACACTCGTAAGGTCAACTTTCAGTACATTTTAGATGTTGATGTTTGATACTAATTTCGAACGTCAAGTGTTTTGGCCCACTTTTATGTTACTTTAACGTCTCGTTGAATATCAGCGTATCCGGAGATATCTCCTTAACTATCGTTTGTACCTAATGGTGCCCTCGGAAGAGGCCTCGGCCCAGCGTTGTGGTTCTCACCACATTATACTGAGAAGGGACAATTTGATATTAAGACAAATATTTTTTTTTTCTTTTTTAATTTTATTCAATCGCCTTTTGAATTTTGTCTTGATTTAAATTCTCAGAACAAAGAAATTATCAGAATAAAATTGTTTTAACGCGGATTTAGTTCCAGGATCAGTGTGGCTAGCGTATTTTCTCTTCTTACTTTCTATTAATACATGTAAACCACACCACACCTTATTAGAAATATATTAAGTAGTTTACAACAAAGTCACCTAATATTATCGACCAATAACAGTGGCAATAAATGACGCAATCAAATTCCCCGCCCATTTTTTCTGTTTGAAACGTCTGCTTGCAAGCCAAACTAGTGACACGCTTTTAACGCGCTATGCCACATCTTGTCAATATTGTTAAATTCTGTGGTTCAATCGAATAAACATTCCTTTCATTCTTTATGTTATCTAACTTTTCGACAAGTATTTTGTGTCACAAACAGACAAACTCATATGACTGATTATATAATATTTTGTATAGTTATAAGCCCAAACTTTCTTTATTATTTTGTGGATAACGTTATAACGTTATTAATAGGCTGCGTTATTAATAACTCTTTTATAAACATTATTGTTAAATTGTATGACTATTTATAATGTAGCTGTTTGTTGTTCCTGTTAAATAAATAAATAAATAATGTGTTCGCAACTCACCGGGTAGTCCTCGTTAGTGGTGGAATGGTTGGTGACGGCGTATGTGTTGTCGTCGGCGCGCACGTGCGACCAGAACAGCGCGTCCCGCTGCGACGCGGGCCAGATCCGCTTGAACGTCTGGTGGAGGATCAGCGCGTCCATAGATATCTCCTCAACTATCGTCATGTTTTCTAATGTCGCTGTTATGGAAAAAAAAAATAACAAAAAACATAGATATCACAGTTAAATTATTATAACACTAGCGACCTGGCCCAGCTTAGCTCGGGTGCAATATTATAGGTTTTACTTACATAAAAACCTTCCTCTTGAATCACTCTATCTATTAAAATAACCGCATCAAAATCTGTTGTGTAGTTTCGAAGATTTAAGCAGTCTAGTCCAGTCTTTCCCAAAGTGGGCGATAACGCCCCCTTGTGGGCGCTGCAGGTCTCAAGGGGGGCGGTAAGAGACCCAGAAAGAAAATGGGGCGTTGTGTAAAATAACCCTAAGCGCCGTTGTATAATATGTTACCTACTGCGCTCAGGTTTCAAATAGCGGGTTATAGTAAAAGTTTCGTTTAGAATTGTCCGTTAATATACATAATATATGTATATTGATCACAATAATTAATTAATTTAATTTGAAGTTATAGTGGTTTTTAATTAGGTGAAAAAATGGGGGCGCTAAAAAAATATTTAAGTAAATCTCAAAGTGGGCAGTAGACAAAATAAGTTTGGGAATCACTGGTCTAGTCTGACGTCATATAACATACTAGCTGTTGCCTAATCTTCCTTTAAAATCAGTGTATATATGCATACAATTTACTAGTTTTTAAATATAAGAACGTTTTTAACGAACAATTTATCAGTTTTAAAAATATACTAGCGACCCGCCCCAGCTTCGCATGGTTATAAAAACCTTCCTCTTGAATCACTTTATCTATTAAAAAAACCGCATCAAAATCCGTTGCGTAGTTTCAATGATTACATACATAGGGATATAGATATATAACGAGAGAAAGCGTCTCTGTTTTATACTATGTAGTGATGGATAAATCCAAAAGGAATTCAAAATAGGAACAATAAAATGTGACTCACTCTCCCACTCGTACCGGTAGCGCGGGTTGAAGAAGTAGTGGCACATCTCCCGCGCCGACACGCCGCGCACCTTGTGCATGGCCTTCAGCGGGTCCGTCACCATGCCGTCCACCTCCATCTCCCTACACATAGTACTAAATAGTAGTAGTCCGACCAGGAATTATTCTCTTTACCCGTGTTAAACACTCTACTTTTCATTTCAAATATAAGGATGGTAAATTTTTTTAAGTTTTTCTAAAATAAATATCATTATAAAAAATAATTCAGGTTTTAATTTTAATTTAATTGAATTTGAAACGGCTCGCTTCCAAGCATTTACTAAGGAGTTATTTCCGACCGTGGTGGGAGGGGATGAAGCGTTTTCCACCCTATACTCAGATCAGACAAACACTACTTTTCGAGTATAAGAAATATAAACACTATTTAGGGGAATTTACTAAAGGGAAAGTCCTCATCCTACTTAATATTATAAACGCGAAAGTTTGTATGGATGTTTGTTACTCTTTCACAGGAATACGGCTGAACCGATTTGGCTAAAATTCTGAATGGAAATTGCTTAGAATAACACATAGGCTATATTTTTTCCGGAATTCCCACAGGAGCGGAGCCCCGGGCAACAGCTAGTCTATACTAATATTATAACGAAGAAAGATTTGTATTTTTGTGTGTATGTTTGTAATGTGCTGATTTTAAAAATTCTTTCACCATTGGAAAACTAAATTCACCTTGAGTGACATTTCATTCGGCTATGTATATACCTCGGGCGAAACCGGGGTATACTGCTAGTTATAAATAAAAAGAAATGAGAAATATTTATTGAGTAGGAAAAGTTAGAAAAAAATGTTCTCGTGAATAAAGCAGAATAATTGATATTCTCAATTTCAATCAATCAATCAAATTCTTTATTTGCTTTCGAACAAGTTCGAGCCAGACTATAAATATTTCAGTGTTTCGCGTACCTCCTATACATCCTCATGTCGCCTTCTTCAGCGAACAACTGCCATCCAATCTCCCCGCCGACCCCTTCGAACGCGGCCTGGATCTGTTCTGTCGATATCCGGTCGATCTGCAATGTTACAATTAATATGTAAGTATATTGTTATTTGTATGTAAGTAGTTTATGTAAGTTTATATTACTACTAGCTCGTCCCGCGTGGAACTCGGTTATATCGCGCCCAAAAGTAGCCTATGTTTGACCTCAGGTCGTTAACAAAATCCCTACCAAATTTCATCTCAATCGGTCCAGCAGTTTAGCCGTAAAGAGGTGACTGACAGACAGAATTTCGCATTTATAATATAAGTATGGAAGTATGGATTATATTAAACCAACATTACGATCTCTACTTGACCCAAAGGTTACTGTTAGATAATGCGTTTAGCATTAAGTTTGCCTATTGTGCATATACAACTGTATTTTGTACAATAAAATTTAAATAAATAAATAAATAATTTTAAAAATGATACCGTTCTTCGAAAGGCACGTTAAGAGACACGTTTAGCCATAATTACCGACTGCCATCTGGTGTTCGTTGAAGAAACCATGTCGGGGGCTGTTGTTGCTTTTTTTTTAGCACCTACTCTATGCTGTGCCATCAGGCACACGAAAATTAATTAAAAGAAATATAGATAAGAAGGGTTAAATAATAATAACAGCAATCAATTGCCCGAATACTCAAACGCTACTGAATTTTGAGAGCGGTTCATGTATCATGCTGTCACTGTTATATCGCTGACGTTCAGCGCGACAGCATGATACTTGAGCAGCTCTCAAAATTGAGTAGCGTTTGAGTATTCGGGCTAATGTCAAACATGGTCAGTAGAAAACGTCTATATAGATAAGAATATCAAATTAGGTTATATTGAACCAAATAAAATACTCAACTCATTTGCCCATGATAATATTTCTTAACATAAACATCAGGCTTCCTTTCAGTCAATATCAATTCATAGCTTAATACATACTATTCGTATTTTCATACTAATATTATAAATGCGAAAGTTTTCACGGCTAAACCACTGGATGGATTTTGATGAAATTTGCTATGGATATAGTTGAGGACCAGAGGTCGGCTACTTTTAGGCGCGATATAACCAAGTCGCCTGCGGGAGGAGCCGCGGGCAATATCTAGTCATCAATACATAGTCGTTCAAGTCTACAGAAACAGTACTGCACGCTAGTTTTTCTCCGTTGCATAGTTTACAACGGATTTTGGTGATATTTCTGCCATTATTTTAAGAATTTCATCCGGGAAGTTTATATGTATAATCTAATCCAGAGCAAAGCCAGGGCGGGATGCTAGTCGCTACTTCGATCTAATAAATTAAGACCATATACTCCTATATTACTCCTATATTAAATAAAGCAAAAATATAGCAAAATATTGCAAAAATATGACCCCATCAAAATAATGGACTTTTAGGCGGGGCTTAATGATCCATTACATTTTCGTACAGACGTGGTTGTTCACAGTGCCGTTGAAAATAAACCTGTTATTAGTGAAACTCGCCGTTTGTGAAGCCCTAGGCAGAAACTAGTGACATTCATTATGGTATTGGGTATCAAGTGAATTATAAAAGAGATTGTACACTTACAATGTATAACAATCGATTGATTTATCAAGTACACGCATATTATATCTGCCAACATAATCTAGAACACTACATTAAGTATACAAAAATAATCATATTTATACTCAACTAACTTTTGCCCGAGGCATTGTTACTATGGGAATTTTTAAATGGCAAGTTTTCATCTTGGCGATCACTTATATCAAAAACTATAGATAACAAGTAGGCAAATGGGTTTACGTCAAGTTGTGATGGTAAGCGGATACTCTAGCCTTACAACATGAGATGTAATTAATTGTTTTTGGTACATCAAATGGGTGTATATTCTACTCACCTCGGGCCATAGAGGATGCACGGTGAGTCTGTTGTCGATGGCCGGCGGAGGCAGCTCCACTTGGTCCCGCGTGTGCACACTAGGCGGCGCCACGCGCGCGCACCGCTCCTCCTCCATTTTGTCGAAGCCTGTCTCGACGGCATCGTAGAACTCGTCGTCTGGTAATGTGGAGTGAGGACCCTCCTGAGAACAAAACAATTATATATTATAAACAGTTAATTTATTTACTAGAAGTCAAACTCCCTGGTTTTGTCCTGTTTCCGTGAAAATTTAGTTAACGATTAAGTAGATTTTGATATCTCCTGTTTATACAACATGAGTGAATGAGTGCAATTTCGCTTTGATTTTTTATCAAAAATACTTAGATTATTATATTTTAAACTAGCGACCCGCCCCGGCTTCGCATGGGCATAAAAACTTTCCTCTTAAATTTCTCTACCTATTAAAAAAACCGCAACAATCTCCGTTGCGTAGTTTTAAAGATTTAAGCATAAAGAGATATAGGGACAGAGTAAGCGACTTTGTTTTATACTATGTAGTGATAGTAATTAACAGAAACGGAATATTTAGGATAAGTATTAAAACTTACTAATATACACACATTTGAGTATACCTTCTTTCGATTTCAATTAAACTTATCGTTTGACAACCTCCGTAGTACAATGGCACGCTAATTCTCTAAAAGGAGAGTTCTATCCATAGTCAGAGCATGTTAAAAATTGTATAGTTCTTGGAATATATATTTATTACAAAATATAATATTGTCCAGTTAGTATACAATAGAAATACAGACCAATCATAGGTACCTACACAATAAAATGTTTGAAAGCAAATTCGAAGTAGGTACCTACTACACATTCTTGTAAGTATATAGGTACCTCAAGTGATTATTCTGAGCGAGTGTAACCCACATTCGAGTAAGGACGATACCTCTGCCAACGAATTCGGTTGATTGCGTTATCGGTCGCTACAACTGCATAACGATTAACTTTGGTAAGCGAATTGTCCTTTGTTTGTATAAGAATTTAGAGTTCATCACGTACAGTATTATAAAATAACACTTATTTGACACGAAACAATACACAACAAATATACAGGAACAGTGCTTTTTCCCGGGATGAAAGGTACCCTATGGCCTCCTTCAATACTCCGAGCTATGTGTATGCGAAATTTTAGGAAGATTGGTTCAGTAGATGGAGCGTAAAGAGGTAACAAACAAACATATATGCAGACTCACTTTCGCTTCTATAATATTAGTTAGGATATTTGGGATATGTTTACTGTGTACATGAATTCAGTAAACAATAACCACCTTGTTCATAAAAATTAACAAACGTTTTTAAAGCCCATTTAACTTAAATATGTTTTGGCTCTTTCTCTCTTATCGAAATTTTTCGTGAAAAAAAGAGTCAAAACACATTTTAGTTAAAACGGGCTTGACAAACGTTTGTTAATTTTTATAAAGGGGTTAAACTCTACATACGACATAGAAACCTAAGACGACAAAAGGCGTTCGTATTTAGCAGTGGATTTCATTTAGCTTTGAT
Source organism: Apomyelois bistriatella (assembly GCA_947044815.1). NCBI lineage: Eukaryota > Metazoa > Arthropoda > Insecta > Lepidoptera > Pyralidae > Apomyelois > Apomyelois bistriatella. The sequence goes on from OX345705.1 coordinate 7,954,889, forward strand.
AAAACTGGTAGATATAGCAAGTACCTATCACCGCCACAGACGCCCCATTACATAGCTGCCACCATGCTTCCCTATCAAGTGTAAAATTCTCTTGAAGCATTGAATTTCCAGTAACTATTGAATTGTGCAGTGCGATAAGCGAGGTGATAGATTACATGCATGTACGTGCGTACCTGTCTAGTCTAGTAAATAGATTTTAAAACTAGTGAGGTTAGCGGAATTGTGGTAATAAATTAAGTATTCTATGGCATAAAATAACTTGCTAGATTATATTTTATTATAAATTAACCCAAAGAAATAATTACAGTTTAGAATTCATTGAAAATTATAATTGTTTTGATTGCAACAAAAAAATAATTTCGCTGAAATAAAATTCAATATCATCATATGAAAAGAAACATTGAAGTTATGAAATGCCTGAATTAACTTCACACAACCTTGTTCTGTATTATTACAAAGATACGACGCAGGGCTAATGTGCCCAATTAAGTATGAGAGTTAAAATGTAATCCAATTGGAAAAACTTACACCACAGAATAAACAAGCAAGGCTATCAAAAGATATGGTTTGATTTAGCAGTAGCAGAAATCACTACATTTATATACACAAAAAATCATCGATCGACAGAACATTGATACGAAGCGTGTAGCGTGGTTAACATCATCAGTCAAGGTGGAACGCCTCGTATAAACAACCAGCTTAAAAATACACGAGCCGACGTTGCAACAGTTCTAACAATAAATTAGCACGGGTTTAATTATTTCGGTGTATTTTTTAAGTATTACCATGTGAATTATCCTTGTGCAGAATTATTCTTGAATTTCTTTTGGTAGAAAATCTCGTTTATTTAAAACATCTTGATAGCATTTCAACCTTTTTATTGCTTTTACTAAGTTCTTACTTTTTCTTTTAAATCATGATTTGACCAGTTTTATATTTACTAACGTAAAAAGTACTTTAAAATTTGTATCGCCATTAAACAAGTTATTTTTTTATAAAAATAAACAACTTTAAAATTAAGGTTTGGATCAGAACTAACGTAAGGATTGTTAGATTAATAGCTACCCAACTTATCTTAGGTTGCTTAGATTTATCTTAGGTTGGTCGCGTAGATTTAGACCACTGAAATAGAAATCCTTTCTATAAATCTCATGGCACTAGCAATTCTTCTATTCATCACTCAGCACAGAGTTATATTAAACCATAATCCCAAAACAAAACAACCCCACATATTCTTTGATCCGTTCCTTAATACACCTACTTAGAACCTAAATCACATTCTCTTACACCCAGTCCTACATACGTTTATGAGTACAATCAAATAAACATATAAACCGACAGTCATGCACACAAACCATAGTCCCCATTCCCAAAGCAAATCCGCTCCCACTTTAATTGGGGCAATGCAAGTACACATTTATACGACTAACGTCTATATAGTGAAGGTAAAACGGGCACGGCCAAATCACTACTCGGTTACACCCGACTCCGACCCTGTCTGGTATAGGGTTGGCGATGACGAAATCTGCATCAAGTTTTACGTTGATCATAGGTTAGAAGTATAAAGTCACTCAGTAGGTTAATAAAGTTTGATTTGTCACACTATTCACATTAATTTTAGAAAAAGGTTCGATCACTACAAATATTTCAGAACTCTTCATCTGTGTCTGCGGTCTACTATCTTATCTATATCGCGATCTATTCAATTCAAATTTTTAGACTAACCGTCGAGTAATTGAAGAGATATTCATAATATACTATGAGTATCTTTTCACATAAAACATAAATAAATATAGTGTCAATTTTCCTAAAGCACAAAATAGACTCGCACAAAAGCAAATGCAATAAGTGTAAACAAATACTTAAAAACTGTGCTTAAATTCATGTAAATTTATAAGTTTCTGGTTCCCAGACAGATTTATATCGATGATAAATTAAGAACCCTGAAAGTATACTCATGACCTATAAAACTACTGACAATAGTGTCACGCCGACCTCAATTTGAAACCCGACTTCAATTGTTTCCAAACAAAAAGTAGTTTAGTAACAAGGACTATATATTATCATAAATAAATAATGTTTAGACAGCTGGATCCACAATAATAAAAATTTCTTTGTGTCATAATTTATTAACTCCAGCCGTAAAAGGCATAGTCAAAGGCACAAATCAGAGAACTCTATTGATTATGTACCAGATAGAGTGCAGACGTTTCCTGTCTAGACCGTACTTAAACCATTAGATCGCATCGACATGCAGAACACATTCAATAACTTCTCAAGTCAGATGTTTGTACTAAAATTTATATTTATTGGCATGTCAATTTTAGTATAAAATGTTTATACTCCAGAGGAGTACAAACACCATCACAAGATTTACATAACAATAAAGCAATTTATTCATTTACTCACGAACATCGTTCAATTTACATAGAGCTGTGTAAAGATAAACTCAATATTGCTACAAATGTTATGTTAATTTGTGAAACAGTCTTGATGAAGCTTGCAAATGAGTTTACGACGGCGATAAGACACTCGTAGTCATAAACGTTCTTTACCGAGCAACTGACTGAAAACAATGATGATAATGGCGCTAAACTACTTTTACGTAGAAACATCCCTACTATCTCATGTCGTGAGCGCTTATCCTGTCACTCAGGTTTACACTCGCATCCATGTGTGGCACCCAAAACAGGAAAGCTATGAAAAAAATTGGATATTAAGATTGCAAAATTGGAGAAATAAGCCACTTAAAGCTGATCTCTTTCCTCTATACTGTATTGGGCCATTAAAGCCTGCGTTATCTCCCGTGCTGCGAGGCCGTAAGCCTATTTGCCCAGAAATATAAATATATAGTAAATGTTAAACATTAAAATAATTAAAAATATGTATCTGGACTTCCCCAAGGTTCATCAAACAATTAGTTAGAACATAGACAACCTTGTTTCTTTAACAGCTATATTTGTTAAACGTCTATGAAGATAATGTCTAGTGCATAAAATGGAGGGGAATAAATTTACAAAAAAAAAATACTGGCTTAATGATACTTATGGCTTAAAAATAAAAAGCCAAAAATAAACGCCATACTCTGTTGTTATCCATAACGTGACTATTAAGAACCATGGAAGTCACGGAAGGGTGGTCCTACACGCGCTGACACCATAACCGTACCAGATAATAACGAATAAGCCGTCACTATCCCCAGTGACGTCATAGCCGCACCCCATGACAACCGTGGCGGCCTTAATGTATGTCAAAATCATCCATATAGCGTAAAAGAAATAGACACCTATTTTTAGGGCTTTGTGTGTTTGATATAGAGCTATTTACGAGTCCGACACGTACGATGCCGGAGCGTGCCGCTAGTGTGTCAACAAATTGCATAAAGGTGTCAATAAATTAGTCAAAATGAATGTGAAAACCTTTTTTAAAGAACCAATATATGTAATCTCTATCTATATATTGATCGAGTGTTTGAATCGTTACTCTAGACCTCTCTAAACAATTTGGTATCTTGAAAGAGTCACTTAATAAAAATATTTTCAAGAAACTACCAAAAAGAGGTAGTTCTTTATATTAGTTACAAAGAAAATTAATCCTTAACATGTTTAGAAAACAATAAATAAGAGTTAAAAGAAATGCAACAAAGGCTAAGATATAGGCTATATCCAAAGGCAAGTGAAGCCAAATGCAGAGATCAGACACAAGTACCACGGGACACTACTAGTTTTCCACAACCCAGCACACCGCCAAGGTCGCTCGAGTGACATCAGCGCAGTGGCGAGAACCAGATCATGCGATCTTTGTTTTTGGACGAATTGGCATTAGGAAGGCAAAGCCAGTGACGTCATGGCGGCTAGCCGAGTTGAATCACACACGTGCGAATCACACTCAGAATTATAAAGAAGTAACTAGTTCCGCTCTCGTGTACAATTCAGGTAACTTAGTACTAACGAGCGTCGTATACAGTCCTTTAGGTGGTTTCGAACCTCACACAAGCTATACAAGATATACGGCAAGCAACTTTAAAACGCATAAAAAGTAAAGCAAAAAACAACTAAAAAAATATCGATGCGTATAAAAAATCCGAAATCGTTTCAGAAGTGACTGACATTATGAACCTATTTTCAAACCTGAAAGTCGGTTAAAAATATCGAATTTTACTAGAAGCATAAATACAATCACTACATACTGCACCTACTGACTACATGAAACAATGGAAGGTATACGCACCAAGGCTACATTGCCACACCGCGTGCACGCCCCAATACAATCCAGCCGCAAAAAGCTCTGGACTGACAGGAGGTACCTACCATCAGTAGGTCGCGTGACGTCATGTCTTACCGGCGTCATCGCAAGGGTTGTCTCCGCACATTCCCTTATTGGATCGTGACGTCAGATTTAACGGCTATATTTTGGTAAATGACAAAGGTTGATATCGAAATATTTGTCGGCGAATCAAATTAATTATTAATTGATGTCATATAAGATAACAGTGATATCGTCATTTGATTCAATTCTAAAAAAATCTAATAATAGTTTGGTAGATTACACAAATAATAGTGTCCATTGTGTACGTTACAATGAGAAAAAGATTTGTACATTTCTTAGTGAAATCTTTTATTTACAGAAAATAATGTAGCAATACTACACTTTTAAACTTCCGCTCATATGTGTATGCAGTTTGAATCTAGAAACATTGTAAAAACGACGTAAAGCTATGCATTTAAAGAGTCTTTAGAATGATGTAGGGATTTGGAAATCCTTAGGAACTCAATCTGAAGCTTTACGGATCTTCTGATATCCAAAAATATGATATACATAATCCCAATTATAGACATGATAGGAACAATGAGTAGTTAGTGGAACATTTTAATTCGTAGGAAGTCATGCTGTGGGTAACCACAACATGCAGTGCGGAAGGGAGAGTGAACGTGCAGCCGAATCCGTGACTAATGGGAGCTGCTTATAATGTGCTATAATTGTTAGAGAAACATGCCAGTGTAAATGATGTCAACGCTTCTCCCTCAACCAATACCCCTGATAACTGTAAACTAGTAGTAAGTAATCCACATATTTTATACCTTAATAGCGACCCGCCTCGGCTTCGCATGGGCATAAAAACATTCCTCTTGAATCACTCTATCTATTAAAAAAAAAACGCATCAAAATCCGTTGCGTTGTTTAAAAGATTTAAGCATACATAGGGATATAGAGACAGAGAAAGCGACTTTGTTTTATACTATGTAGTGATAGTGATAGTGAAGACAAGACCTTTAGAAGACAGAAACATTGTTAAAACCCCACTGTTCCCAGTCTTTGAGAACGGGTGTCTACGTTTATAGCCATCATGTCTATCTCATATCTCATAACATTCACACTACGTATACAATGCGATACAATTTTGATGTAACCGCTAATGATATTAATTTAATTATACGCTACATTGAATTCACACTACCTCGTGTGAACTGAATGTCTAATTAAAACGTTGCGGTTGATAAAAAAAACTTCTTCAAAGACTTTGTGAAGAAAAATTACATTAACAAAACGTAGTCAGATTTACCATGCTATCTCAATTTTTTTTAACTTGTAGTAGCTTGATATTTTTATCATCCAAATTAAACGTGAATCGATCTTTACTGGCGTTTGCTAAGAAACAAATAAATCATACGATATATAAAGCAGTAACTGATAGATATTATAGTGATCGCAATAAATAACACTACTACAAATCAAACGCTAATAGACAACGAAGCTCCAAACACATGTATAGGTTCGGATTCGGTCAACTCAATTAACTTTGGTTTCGAAAATCGATACATCATAGTTCAAACGCGCCGATCACGCGATTTGGTGCTAGTTCACAGAATTATAAGTTGTATATGAATATTCACTATCACCAGCCATGTATTTTACTCTAGGGAAAGCAGTGGTGGTAGAATAATAAAGTTAATAATCGATTTAATTCGACTGTTCAGCATCTAGCGTGAAATAATGATCATCACCAGCCATAATCAATAAAACGAAATTCCGATTAAGCGAAGTCTCAATGATGTGAAAATGTTTCATTCTGATAGCACAATTAAATGTATTTCTAACGTAGGAAAATCAAGCCTTTTTGAAAATTGCGTTTTAAGTTCCTAGGCATTAAAACGAACGTCACGAGTATCATGAGAAATAGTAAAGACATATGAGTGGGATGACTAATGAAGCTTAAAATAATCCCTGAATTCAGACACAATCATTTGTGTTGACAGTAAACAAAGTGCTCATAAATAACCCAATTTTTCCGATTGATTTTCCTATCTATGACTAGTATAAAGATATCACGATCTCAACTGTTTACTAAAAACGCTAACACTTATATATCGATATGGGCTATCGGTTACAATAGAATAGAAATAGTTTAAATTAGAAAGAATACATGACAAGAACGAACATGTTCTTTTTGTGCAATAAAGTTATTTCAAACAAACGAAATAACACTATTAATTTTTTAAATTAGGCTGTCATCAGTATTATACCAGAAAAATGTTCTTTTAAATCTGTGTTTCTAACTTCGTTGTTATAGATGCCAAGCTGTAAGGCGTAAAACTCTACATCTCACGGAGACACCAATAAACATATAAATCGATCTATCTAAACCTAAAGCTTGTTGTAGTCATAATTTTTATTTAAGTTGATATAATTACATTGAAACCAAATCGATGTAGGTTGTAATTTACTAATCAAATAAAATTTGAAGCCTAAAAGTTGGATTATATTTTGTTGAATAGCGGTATGAAAATAATAATGAATGTGTACAGTCGGCTGCAGAGAAATCTGTCCCCCATGGCACAAGTATCACCATTGAAAGGGGGTCATATTTATCTGCAGCTCACTGTACGTTTAGATCGAATTCTAAATTCCATAAATATATAATGAAAACTAAAAGCAGATTATAATAAACAGAAGACATGCAATTGTAGCAAAATAATAAATCAACAACTAGACATCTAACTTCGAGCAATGACCTACCTTAACTTGCATAATTATTCAAAGCATAGCATAGAGACAATAAATATATTAGTAGTGAATTAATGCATTAGCCTAAAAGACTAGAATATAACAAGAAAAACGTAAGTTTGGTAAAAAGAGGTTGTGCACTGGGCTCTGTACTTTGCCACGAGCATATCTTTAGGTCATGCAGTTGGCAACCTACCAATGATAAGCCGATACGGCCGATTGACGTACGCAGTACGGGCATGGTGTGAAAGTGCAGTCTGCTGTTTGTACAGTCAGACATACGAGTAAATACACAGTGCTTCGCTACATCACTACATATCACTATCACTACATAATATAAAACAAAGTCGCTTTCTCTGTCCCTATGTCCGCTTAAATCTTTAAAACTAGGCAACGGATTTTGATGGGATTTTTTTTAATAGATAGAGTGATTCAGAGGAAAGTTTTTATGCCCATGCGAAGCCGGGGCGAGTCACTAGTACATGCTAAAATCGGTCATTTTAGAAATGTCCGAGGGTCTATGTCCAACAGTCGAACTTTCAGCGAATGAAATAACTATGATGGCCAACAATTTATTAATTAATTAATACTTTATAATTTCTAAAAGCGTTTTCTACTTATTTGGAGAAACAATCTGTGTTCCGTAAAGAAATATTCTCCAGTAGTTTTCCAAGATTTCACGGTATGGGTTTTAAATGGATATCTCGCTCACACAGTTACTTTCCGAAACTTTTCCAAATGACAGGATGGAAACGTCGTATATACGAAGATATTCTTCTACATTGCATAATATTTTTATATCAAAAGGAGATAAGACAAACATCAAACATGTTTGTCGCATGCGGCCAGAAATATGGGTTAAAACGGCCACTTTTTGTATAAGTATCGGACGGCCGGCAAAATAGAGGCAGACCAAGGAGGAGGAGGCGTAACGATCTCGACAACATTTTGGACAAATGGCCAGAGGTTGCACTGGATAGGGATGAGTGGAGAAAGAGGGGTAGGCCTTTGCTCAGCAGTGGGACACATTAATAGATGGCTAAAAAAAGGCGAAGTATTATTTGATGGATATTATTTGACTTAAATCGTCCGATGACAGGACATTCCGCAGACGTGCATTGACCCTAATGCATGATACACTTATTTAGCAATCAAGGTGTCTTTAGACGCAATACCATTTGTTTGCATTCTAGTTACTTTGCTTACATAATTACAATGTGTAACAACGCGATTGTCTAAAAATATACTCCCGCCAGTTTGAGATACGTTATCGGGTTAACAATTCATCATACTTTAGACTTCATTATCGCATTCAAATTATTTAAAAATATATTATAATAATAAACTCATCAAGTTCAGTAACGACAAACTCGCCAACAAACTGTAGTGTTTAGCACAAATGTCCAATAAATAAGTAAGGTGCAAAATCTATTTATATATTTCTTTTTGATTAGTTCTTGCTTGTTATCAATATATTACAAGCAAGAACTAATAATAAGACGTAGCTATACGCTATAGAAATACTACAATTGTAGTAACTGTTGATTTACTGCTTAGAATATATTATCTTGTTCTGTGTTTACTACCGTCGCCGTTTCAGAGATCTTCTGTTAGACTTTAAATGATTTTATTTTGCTTATAAAACAGGAATATAGAAAAATGTGACTTATCTATACCTAATTGGATAATAACACGATGCTGATCAACCGAGGTATATAAGTAACCAGATAGAATCATACGATTCGTGAAAGTCTAATGGTGATCAGACAGGCGTAAAATACCTAACCGTTTGACGTAATAGCTCGGTAATATGTTCAATCGCAGGTAACCCAAGTAATGACCAACTATTATGACCAACAAGCGTATAAAACCTTCCGGATATAAGGCTATAAGAATTAGACTACGCTGTATTGTTGACATTAAGCCTTTTAACTATACGATTTATTGGAGAAAGTGTCTGACAAAGAGAAGGGGTGCTAATGTAACTGTTTCATCACTTTCGTCGAAAACAGTTCACTGTTGGATTGATGCATCTCTTATAGACACTCCTGCGACTTTAACTATGTCCCATCTAGCCTAAACCTACGACCATCTAGCTAAATGTCCTACTGCTTAATTGTGTTATTTTTGAGTAAAAAATTGTTATAATTTCCTCTTCCAATGTTGTATAACCAATAATGTAATGTCTGACATACTTGATGAAATCTCAAATTACTTAATAATAACCTTTTTGCGTGTTTTGTTATATTTTAACTAAGTAATACGCTACCATCATAGAAAGGAACATAATGAGCGGCTTCAGATTTGCAGCGTTATATAACTCTGGCATAATCTGTAATTTCGAACAACACGGACAAAATTTTAATTTTTTGTCAGACGAAAATTAATTCCATGCTTATACTCGTAGTTTTCCTGAGTATGTCGTTACACGACATGCGTTAATTATAATTAAGTACTATTAGTAACTTAAAGGTGCTCATGAAGCTTCACAAATCGCACACTTTCTGGATTTTTAAAAAAGCACTAAGTATGATTAGCAAACGTCTCCGTGCTTTAAGCTTCGGGGACAAAATTTCCGATCTAAGCCTAATATCAGTTGGACTCTGATAATTCAAAAACTAGTCTTGTTATTGATTTGTATGGTATGTAAGAAAGTGACCGCTGCTTCGTGTATCTTTTTAGGTACCTATTTTAACCGCTGACTACAATGCGTGTAAATGTTAATAATTATAAAAGGTGGCATCCTTAATTATTCTATATAATTAAACGCTCGCTCACACATAAATATGTGAATAGAAGTGTAATTAACTACTGGCAATATATTTAAAGTCGAATTCCGCAAAACATACATCTGCTCAAAATTACAGCGTGGACATGACATGACAGTCACGTAACAACATTTTACTTTCACTACTTTTTAAACTGGCTTAGATAAACTCAAAATGGTAACAATATTTCCTTGAAATTTTATTAAACAATATCTATAACAAGAAAACTTCTGTTTTATGATTCAGTTTCATTTAGTTTATTTAACCCAAATGATTGAAACTTACTTGTATAAATAAGAAAGGAGTTAATATAAAATGATAAGGGTTAGAACAAAATGGATGAACTTATATTTTATGTCGACCTTTTAGGAAAAAGATAGAGAATAAGAAACGGACATCCCTTTCATCTAACAATATCTACTTTCTCAATATCCACACTTCATAATAAATGACTAATGTATGAAAAAATGGTTCTTTTATAAAACATCAGCATAATGCTATCGACAGAAAGACCAATTATCAATTTCATTATCGGACAATTTGTAAGAAGAGTGGGTCAGCATGGATGTGGAAACGACATATCAAACCGGCTATCACATACCTGCACGTAATGCGAGTCGGGGACCTTACTCTTGAATTACAATGATTCATTACAACGATACGAAACGTATCTTTTTCGTACTACTACGTAGTGAGTTAAAAGTTTGTATTATTTGGTCTACCAGTTGTACTTCTGATCTGTGGATATTACATTTTTTATCTCTTGTATATAATTTTGACAAGTGTAAAAATACTTGCATTCTTAATAGTATTATACTCTTATAGCATAAAAATTAATTGATTAGATTCTTATTACAAAAATCTATGATTCCCAACAGTTGTACATGAATAATTTGACACTGTCTTTGTTTACTTAGGCGTGCACTAGCACTGTAATGGTTTATAATTTAACGCAATCACAGTATTGCGCGTTGGGGAAAGGTTCGTACCACAAAAACGCAGCTGCACCGATCGTCGTTTTTTCTCGGAGTAGAGCCCCTCTCTCTCGCTGCACTTTCTTTTGCAAATGCGAAACAATGAATCATTTAAGTAATTACATAAACGAAAATAAACTTGTACACGATGAACACGATTTCTACGTCATCAACCTTATTTCGAACTTCCACTATACGCACCAGCTATTTGCTATTATACTTACATCAGACGTAATAAATTTTTTTAAGTCACGCCAAATACAGTTCAAGCAGTTAAACTTGAAATTAACAACGAAAACATGTTAAACAAATGATTAATAAAAAGAAAAAGTTTGTTTAACTAACTCGGGCTGAAACTAATAGACGGATTTTTATTCTATTCAGGTATATTGAACATATGAACAGCTCTATTATTGGGTAAGGTTTATAAGCTTACATATTATTATTAAGCTGTTGTTCGCAGAGAACAGCTAGAAATGGAGTTCTTGAGAACATTGCGTCAAGTAGCTAAATTTAATTATGGATAATAACTTCCTGAACAACTAACTTATAATAATCTTATCCCAAGTGATGACTCTCAATAAATATTCCGAAAATGTTTGCAAAATAAAGATTGATCTTTTAAAGCTTAATAATTTAGGTATAATTACGTAGTACTATATATTCTTTGGTATAATGTAAATAAAGGATCATCTATATTATGTATGATCAGTATAATTTCTTTCTTAGGTACGAGCACACAAATAATATATATAAGACAATTGTACTTAAATAGAAAAAATGCGTTTTTGTACACCTTGGGTTACATTATTGAAGTTTTAGTGAGGAAATCCTAATATTTTCTGATCAAAAATATAGCCTATGTTACTCGAGAGAATGTAGCTCTTTAATAGTGTAAGAATTATTAAAATCAATCCAGTAGTCGAGTTTATTCATTACAAACAAAAATACAAACATGCAAAAAATCTTTCCTTTTTATAATTAGTGTTATGTGATGAAGTGTGATATTATGTCAATATATAAATCTGTAAATTTTGTTTGTATACGCGCTTTGCTCTGGCACAAATATGAAAAAAATTTTTTGCCTAATACTTTAAAAAGTTTACAGAAAATAGTCTACATGCATATATCAAGCGTTTTTGAATGTTGTATTTGTTCATTATTGCATTAAATGACTCCATATGGTCGAAAGTAAGCAATTTTTTATTTAAATAAACATTACAGTCAACCCAAAAAAAAACCAAATTGTTAGCTAAACAAACCTTTTGATAAGAAACTGCACTTGTATCAACAAACTCACCTGACGTAAACTCTTCTTGAAAAGTTTGAACTTCATTTTATGTTACACTTAACTTCTATTTAACTAATCACTGAACCACATTACTTAAAAACTGGGATGCTATGTCCACAAAATCACTGACAACTTTTTAAATTTTAAATATAGAATTTTCTTTGACAGCGCGGAATAAAAATGTGGGCGCGATGTGGCGCGACCGTACCACTTCACAGTCGCGTTCGTTATGTTTTGGACGATATGGTCTATACTAAAATTTGCTACGCTATGGTTATTGTACAGCACGCTGCGTCAGTTGGGCTGGGCCGATGAAATTGCTAGATTTTCACTTGTGTGGAAATTGAACTGTTTATTTAGTTATATCTCATTGGCATATACAGATAAATCAAACGCGTTGTATTTTGATTACGATATTGTTTGGGATTTAGCATAGCGCTTAGACGTTTTAGCATTCTGAGAACGTCATATCTGCACAAGCAGTGTTTTATTCTTAATTGGATTTGTTCGGTTCTGATGGTATGATCAGAATTTTAAGTACTGTTGTCGCATAAAACATACTAGAAGGACGTAACGTTTACTTCGCTTACATCAAATCACATAAAACAAAATCTAAATATGATATAATTAAGACTTATAATAGGATTTCCTTTTATTTATTGGTAAAATTAATTTTATTTATATATTTTATGCCATCTAGCATGGCATTAAGTCCATCATTTGTACAATAAAGTTTATAATAGTTTAAATAAATAAAAAAAATATACCTATGTTCAAATATCAACAACTTTCTGATTTTCGGTTTCTTCCTATGCCTAAGTAGATTTCTTTTTGACAAATTTCATAATTCAAGGCCAACCAGAATATGATTTCCTTTGCGAATAAGGCATTTATTGGTTTGTGTGTAGAGGTCCAAGGGACCGTAGTCCTCAATGTTTGGTTTAAATTTTAAAACGGGTTTAGATAGACGGACAGAAATATGGACATCGAAGTGGTCTTATAATAAGATAATAAAATTCCAGATTATTTTTTCTTTCACGTAGAGGTACAATATCCGGTTACCTGGTAGTGTTAGTATTCCGTTCCTCGGATCAGGGGTCGGAAACCTGCTAAAAATAAAAAAAGGAGCTCTAGCCTCAACCGGTATATAATCAAAAATAACGCCCTTAACCAGGAATTTAGGCCCCTTACTCGTAAATAATAATCAAATCAATAATCATTTATTTTTTGTAAACATGTAAAAATAAAGATGGTAAAATCGACCGCTATACTTACCATGTTAATTACCATTATTTTTGGGTCCTGAAAATACCGGTTTCTATCCCTGTCTCGGATTTCTTAGAACAGCTAAGTATCTACTGTTTTATTTCTTAATATTACTATTTAAATAATAGTTAACATGTGTAAAACCTATAAGCTTTATTGTGTAAGGTACATAATAAAGTTACACATACACACGGTATCATCATAACATAGTATAAACAAACTCGCTTTCCCCTGTCTGTCCCTATCCCTATATACGCTTAGATCTATAAAAACTGCGCAACGGATTTTGATGCGGTTTTTATACGAGTAGATAGTGATTCAAGAGGAATCCATATCCATATCCATACTTCCATACTAATCCATACTATCCATACTAATATTATAAATGCGAAAGTCTGTCTGTCTGTCTGACTCTGTCTGTCTGTCACCTCTTCACGGCTAAACGGCTGGACCGATTGTGATGAAATTTGGTAGGGATGTAGTTAATGACCTGAGGTCAAACATAGGCTACTTTTGGGCGCGATATAACCGAGTCCCACGCGGGGCGGAGCCGCGGGGAACAGCTAGTGTATTTATATATAATAACATAATCTATATTATTGAAACCGCGCAAAGCCGGGGCGGGTCGCTAGTAAATGAATAAATGTAAGTAGACTTTGGATTAAACTCGACATACGAGTATAAGGACTTGTTGATTAACCATAGACTAAAACCAATTATGACATTCTGTTCGCACATCTCCCGAAAATTACCAAGTCATTGTTTCTCTTTCCACAAAATACATACAGACAAGACTTCAATACACTCGGTGGGTGAGATGTCATTACATTCCGATACTGGATTCCGAATCGACAGTCCATCCAATATTAAAAATAATAAACCGGCCAAGTGCGAGTCGGACTCGCGCTCTAAAATATTCCGAGAGGAATGTGGATGGATGTTCAGGATCTGCGGTCGCCAATCAGTTTACCAAGAGTTTGTCATAACCTCAAAACGATATATGCAGCGTATAATATTAAAAGTAGTGCTAAAAACAACTGTAAAATTCAATCAATAGTCACGACAAAAAGTTCCTTTTCTTATCTTCTTCGACTAAATATTCACATTAAAAAAATATTCCTCAAATATTTCAATTTTTCAAAATTTTAATTTTCAGTAGAATAGTTTGAAAATTATATTCATTCACAGAAATTCAAAAAATAATTATCAATAATATATAAACACCACGAAAAAATTATTAAGAAATCTGAAAACTAAATGACGTATGGGTAAATGTAACAAATAAACTTTGAATTTGTATAAAATGGCTACGTCTTGTTGTGCATAATAAACAAAACTTACCTCGTGATCAGGCCCCGGTTTGGATGCCAGCCTAGCCTCTGTCAGTTGAGTTTTCAATGCCCTGAAGCAAAATCAAGCGTCAGAAAGTCGTAAACGAGTCGTAAAAATTTAAATGGTATCAAATCGCAATAAGGAACTACTATCATCATTTCGTGTAGGCGTCACGTTCTATCGACCGTATACAATCACACACCCTGGTGTCAGAGTTCTTCTAAACCGCTCTCGGCCTCTGACGTGGTTCCTTTAACGACTACCAGTTTAACATGCCTTTCGAAGCACGGAATCATCTTTATTATCAGATTAACAGATGATTCAATCTACTAACTAAACTGGAAACAACTAAACAAAGTATGCTTCCCATGGGAATTGAACCCATGACCCGGGGGTCATGGTCAGGGGTCATGCCTGTAGACTCGGGAGTCTACAGGCAAACTCCTTAACATCTGGACCACGTAGGCCAGTTACAGAAGAACTACTTGTGTTCGTAGACATGTCATCATCATTCAGCATATGCTTTAGGGCCCAGGATCGTACGCTTTTATTCATGGTCCTAGATTTGGCGGTTCTGGTTAATACAATGACGTGACTGACATCTGACCTCCGTAGCCCTTTTTACAGGGAAACCAGATCAATCGAATTATTATCCGGGTGTGTTAGTGGGCAACACTGACAGATTTTTTAAGCTACCTTATGCATGGTATCTGACACAGCCCAATGACTGCTATCTAGCGATAACTTACGGCTTAGTATGCCTCCGAAAACAGGAAGTACAAGATAGATATGCCATTTTAATGGCGATCAATCCAAGTCGGGGCATGCTGGCCTTCGCTTGACTTGACACGCATGATCGTTTCAAACACGCATGCCCCGCTAGGCTATCGAGCTCTTTAAATCTCATTGAGGCCATCTAGTGATGTATCAACAATACTATCTAAAAAATTAAGATCTATGCTCGTGCATGTATTGAGTCCCGTCCAAATGCATCTATATTACGCTAGCCTTTTCATCTCCTGATACGACACGACTACTCTTTCTCTTGTTTATTTTTTTCCGGTCTTCTCTTCCCAGTCTTTCTTCTAAACAACACGAACTCACATATATAACTCTTCAGCCTTTCTTGCTTGCTTCTCTCTTCTACTTAGCAGCTCCGCGCAATGGCTCAGTGTTGCCATCGTAGCGCCAATGGTCGCACGGAACGAGGCGCTCGTGCTGCGGACTTCATTGACGTGAAGGGACATGTCATTTCCTGTTGAAAAAAAAATAATAGAATAGATAGATATACTCTTTATTGTACCATTAACATACAAATTATACATGTAGATACAAATACAAACAATGTGCACAAAGACGGATTTATCGCTAATGCAATTTCTTCCAGCCAACCAATAAGGCATATTTTCTTTACTGAGGCGTAATAGGGTATGAGTGAAAATTTTTGAAACGCTTGAATTTTTTTCTGTCGGTAGGAATAAGGTTCCTTGATACCAGAAATTAATCTCAGATTTTTAGAATCAGCCAATTATTTTAAATAAAATATTATATTTTAATGACGAATTAATGGCGTCGCTACGACCCTTGCGGTCTATTTCTTTGCTTCGTTCGGTAAAAAAAACAAATGTCATTGTCAATATGGTTTTGGTTGTCATAAATGACATTCAACATGAATGACACTAATGACAACCAAAACCAACATTCTCATTCAACATTTCTTCATTTCTTTCTAATTTAGCAGATAATTATATCTCCAACAGTACAGCATATAAAATTAGAATCTCAATAAAAAATATCATTTAACAATATTACCTAATATAGTCTGGTGTTGATTTTAAACATCTGACTAATTTAAACATCAAAAACAGCAGTAGATATAGTCATCCATATCACCGGAAACATACAGACGCAATTATAACTGTTGTACTTCTAACTAGGTATGATAATTTCGCAAATGGGATGGTTCATTTATTAGTCGTTAAATAAGAATGGCATGATTGAATCATTGTAGATTTTTATTGATGTTTTAATTTCATATGTATACATCGAATCATTATAATATAGTTTTATCTGAATTTGGTTGCCTAAAAGTAGTCCATGTCATATCTCAACATTTTCATTTAAGCTGATAGATGGCGCCATAGCTAATTTGAAGGAACCTTCAAATTCGCCTTAGCGTCGTATTGTATTGTGTTACAAATTTTCTTTTTTTTATAGTTGTACCGAAAAATTTTAATTTCAATAATTACCATCAGCTATCGTCTATTTATTGACGCAATCTAGGGCCTGAGTTAGATTCCGTCTGACGTCCTGAATCCGTCTAGTGAGATTTAATGGGTTAACTTTCAGCAGCGAACGCCACGAATATATCAAAGAGAAATTTTCATTCTTTTCTAGCCCAAAAATCAATTGAAATTGTTACCATCAGCCAATTTAACAGCATCAATCGCCTCAGTCTCGACACCCTCGTCGATCTGAGGGTACGAAGCCACGCACATATCGAAGTACTGTTGCAGCTGGACCGCTTGCTTCGAAAGCAGTTCACTGTATGTATCCAGCTCTTGTATCTTCTCCGTGAGACGACGGGCCGTCCGACCTGCAATACAAACATACACAATATCACTATACATATACTAGGTATATCTCAATGATTTCAATGGGGCAATTTAAAAATAGTCCGTATGCCATTCACATTATGGTGTGAATCGTTTGTATTCGTATTTGTACAAAGTACTTATGTTAAGTATGGTACTATCGAACTAAAGACAGACCACGTCTTACTAAGAACTCTCACGTACTAGCCGTAACCTTAGTAGATTATTCCTAAAGTTTGCAAGTCGTAAAACATATCTTATTTCAAATAGCTACCAAAATGCAATGACATATACAAAATATTGTTATTTTATTCATGCTTTAATACAAAGTAGATTTTTTTTAAGTATATTGAGATTTATAAGCAGCAGCATCAACAGACCACCGGATTCTCCCGAGTCAGCCCTGCTTCTAACGTCAGTGGGCGATGGCGTCCTTGTACCATCAGCGGCCCAAAATGCTCGCTTCCAAACTTCAAACAGAAAGAAGAGAAAAAAAATAAACAAACCACTTTAGTCAGAAAACGGGTATCAAAATAATGTCTTAGTAAATAAAACAAAAATAGGATACATAAAAAGCCCAAGCCCATCTAATGCGGCCCTGGACTGTCAACGTTATTGTATAAAAAAAGCGTGACAGACAATTCATGCTTGAAGTAAAAAGAAGCGATATGTTGGATATTCTAAACGATAGCGATCATAGATCTCGAACTCTCGCAATGATCAGTTGTTTTTATTTGTTAGAAATCTATAACTCAAAATCGGTGTGACGTATGAAAATTATTTAACACACCGGGCTTGAGCGAGTCCTAGAAACAAATTTCAAAAATAGATCCCCTGAACCGATTTGTGGAAGTTGTTTACAGATTGATGAATTCCATTACTTGATGAATGTTTCCGACGGGGAAACCCGCAAAATGCTCTGTCAATGACGCATCTGTCTCAGTGAAATAGGCATGACGACTGAGTTTTTTTATGGCCTGCCAGTATATTATTTGATATCAAAGAATTTCGAATCGCGCGCGGGCTCTCAACGACGCAATTTTTTTTAAATCTATGTTTATATCAGATACATTAAGATATTACGAAGATACAATACGTTTTATTTTTTAATGTCGTGCTATATCGCTTATAATTTTTGCGTTGTTTGCACTGAAACTTAGATATTTTGTATCTTTGCGATTTTTTACTGATTTTTTTAGAATAAGTGTCCATTATTTTTGGATAATGGACACTTATTCTTCGAAAAAAAGGGTGATTTACAAAGATTGATCTGATCGAGTACCTCGAAGAGTCGAGAGAGAGAGGTATTGGAAACGTATGATTTAATCCAATACATCGTCTAGTAGTCCAGCGCTTTGTTGGAATAGAGCAGGTTCCTTATTAACTTACTCCACTGGCTCAGCGACCCAAACTGAATCTTAGCCTCCACGACGAGAGAGAGCCAGATTTTTTATTTTGCGCGATGGCTCGCTAGTTTATAGCGCCCATCTCACGCAGGTCAGCCTTTTTTTAACTATTAATTCCAGTGATCTACCCCGCACGCCGCCCACTCAGTACCAGTGGTATTGGATCCGTGTAAACTTGATACGCTAGTTAGGATGATTACTAAAGGTTCAGTACCGTGAGAGCCTGTCGACTGCAAAGATGTAGCGGAACCATGTCTTCGTAATCCACCGCCGTTGGAACTGCTGTCCGAACTAGTGCCATATCCAGATTCAAACTGCAATAAAATGTGTCATGTTATTTTTATTTACATTATACGAATATATCATCTTGATTATGTTATCCTACATAGCATTTCGCTCCGTCAGAGTGATATGAGAATTCCATCATCATCATCATCATTTCGTGTAGGTGCCACGGTCAATTAACCCACAGATCATAGTTAATTTTATAATCTGTAGGTTATCCTTTGTGAAAAGACGATTTTTTTTTTATTTAAATCCGCTCTTCGAGGCATTCGCATCCCACATAAAGATAATGGCCATTTTGAATAACTTTTTGGATATAGTTCTTGCTACTTGTGGAGGTTTTGTGCATAGTGGATTGCTATAATTGCAAGTAGCAAGGTAATTTTTTATCCAATTTAAACACTTGTTGTTTGGCGTTTTCCTCTTGGCCTTTTTTACCTATGTACAGATAAAATCTACGACAATAAGTTTTCTAAAATTGTCCTGTTCTGAGTGGGCAAATATTACAAAAATCTTGAATAATTTAACTGAGACAGATTAAGGAAAGTTATATTAGTTATTATCTACTTTCTGAGATATTTAAAGTAATCTAAGATCAAATTAACCAAATTGTCAAAATCAAGAAGAAATTTGGTGTAGCTGGTGAGCTGTGAGGTGAGCACCCTGTCACTGTTTATTTCCATGTTTGTATTTTCTATGGTGCATTATCATCCGAGCGAATTTTCTTGATCTATCGTCAGCTTACAATTCAGAGACTAGATAGATAGATATACTCTTTATTGTACCATTATCTTACAAATTATACATGTTGAATACAAATACAAACAATGTGTACAAAGGCGGACTTATCTTATTATTTATTATGGACTAGGGTCCGCTTTTAATCATGGTCCTAGATTTATTTATTTATTACAGACAACTATTTGAGTATCTTACTTACTTATTATAGTATTATTATCATCAGTAAGCACATAAATGCATAAGATCGTCTCTAGGTTTTTGGACTGAAGAGTAAAGTATTATGTACGTATTGATGCATATTATGCCTCACAAGAAACATTTTCGCGAAAATACATTACACAATACTATCATGAGTTATACAAACATAAGTCTACTAGCCGATAGAGCACATTGCAATACTAGTAATAGTGCCAAAGAGTAACGTCAATATTCCGATTACAATAGTGCAGTCAACCGCAAGAATAGATTACCTGTAACGGGTCATATTGTACTTTGGAATGCTATTGTATTAACGATGTAAGGACTGAATGCATTATAAAATACTCCTCGACATAAAGACTTTAATACTTAATCTTATCATGTTAATCCTACTGATTGGGTTTTTTTAATTATTGTCATATGATTAGTAATTTTCATGTTTTAGGGTGATATTACTCAAAAACAAACAACTAATAAAAACAATAATAAAAGAAAAAATAGAGGCGAGAAGGGGGCAAGGTCTCCTTAGGATATATATAAACAAAAGAGAAGGTTAAAGTCGTGATGTAAAGATGTAAAACGGATGGCTAAAGACAGAGAGACGTAATTGGGAATGGATATCTCATAACGACAAACTGGGTCTCTTATAAAATATTATCGATGAAAAACCTAATTGACTGAACTTAATCGGGTAGAAAATAGGTCTCAAGTTACAGGAAAACCGACGCGAGTTGCTCTCGCACTTGACTTTTTTTAATTGAAGGTGCTTGAATCAACTGTTTGATGATAAGAAACATGAATCACGCGCTTCAGAACCTTTGGCCCTAAACGTCATGAAATATAACTACGTCAAAGATTGTGAAGATAGGCAATTAAAACTAAAAGCACCAATGTATGATTTTTACATACTACGAGCATTACAACATACCAAATAAAAGGAAAATAAAATTTTGTAACTTAGAAAAATAAACTCAAACGGAAAACTAACAGCCAGTAAGCCTCACCACTGCCACCAGATTACAGCTAATGTATGAAGCATCGCAGAATCATTGAAGAGAAAACTTTTAATTATAGGCTGCCAGTGTTATTACTAATCTTATGATATGTCCAAACTGCCCTGACTCCTGTACAGTTAAGGATCTGGGAGCGGCCAACGATAGAGCAATCAATGTAGCCACATACTGGCCAAAAATAATTTAAGATTCAAGCCATTTTGGCTCGACAAGAAGATTCCTAACCATCAACACATCTACCCATAGACAGAAAAGTTTATTGCAGAGTATTAACAAAAAATTACTACATATTTGATCACTATCAAGCATAAGGCCCGCGAAAAATGGGTGCGCGATCATCGTGTCTTATTTGCATTCGTGATACTTTGATAGTGTCAATAGAGCACTGACAACTTATGGTCCACGATGTTTCGCCACGGACGCCGCAGAACTCAAAATTTCCATTAGTCCCATTTCGTAGCTAGATTTCGTAGCTGGCTTCGAAATGGGTAAGAGACTGACATATTTTTAAAACTATAAAATACTTATTTGTTTTAGAAATATTTGTCAACAGGAAAACCATGTATCAAAAATATATTTCTACCATTTGGTGATAAACCTGTTTCAAGGTTGAATGCATTTAAAACCAATTTGAATTCAACTCTGACTGCTGTGAATAAATATATAAACTTTTCATATTATAAAATTGCTGCAGACCGATAATGATTATATTTTCTGATTTTTCTTATATTTTAATGGTAGAAATAGTTTTTTGAAATAAAAAAAAAAATGTGATTTTTTTTTATGCAAACCGAATTAAAACATTAGGTAATGCAAGGAAGACTCACTTGTGGAATAAAATAATATCCTATCCTAAACCTGAGTGATTTAGTTGATTTAAAGTAGAACCCCACATTATTTAACCACTATATTTTACCAATTGAACAAATAAAAAAATCATTTGTTACTAATAATAACACCATGAATTAAATATTATTATAATAAATATAATTCATAGAACTTAAAGCCACTAATTTAAAACTTAATTTCATATATTCAGTGGTGAAATACATAGAAGGGGAAAGTCAGAAATTAAAATTCTCCTGTTGATTTAAAACATTGCTTATATTTCATGCTGAAATCGGCACTGAATAATGAAGACACTAGACTCGAACGATGTTAATTATTACTGCATAATTTTTTAATTAACTTCTCAATGCCAGCAAAGTGGGGCTTGCAAATGTTCTATTATTCATTATTAGCAATGTTATACAAGAGGCTAATTAGAACTCCATATACAACTCACTTTTGAAATTATTGACAATATGCTTGTGATTTTAGTCAACAACTCAATTAAAAATACACATAAAATTATAGGTTATAAAATTAAATTATAAATAAATATATAGGGACAAATCACACAGATTGTTAGCCCCAAAGTAAGTTCGAGACTTGTGTTATGGAGTACTAACTCAACGGTTTTTTATTTTGTGACAAATACATATACTTAAATAGATAAAACCCAAGCCAATAGCCTGAGAGGGGATCGGACCCCGGACCTCCTGAGTAGCGGTCAGGCATGTTAACCATTAGCATTATAACCTGCAAGAGATTGCTTGTGCAGAAAGCTACCATTGGTATAATTTATTTATTAATTAAATGACATTAAAACATGTTACAATACCTACGCCCAAAAACTCAAACGCAACTCAATTTTGAGAGCTACTCAAGTATCATCTGTCGCGCTGAATGTCAGCTATATGACAGTGACAGCATTGAATTTGAACAACACTCAAAATTAAGTAGCGTTTGAGTTTTCGGGCTCAAGTCTTATAAATGTGCATAAACCTTATATAGGTTTGAGCCCACATCTATATTTTACACTTGCCATAAACAATAATTTCTTGGGTTTTGTATTATTTGATGCAAGAAATTGTTAAATAAGTATATCAGTATTATAACCCAATCCACTAGGTATGTATATAAAATTGTCTATATGTGATGCAATGTCGTTGTATCAAATAAATTGATATAATCAAAGATGACTTCCATCTTTCATGGCCTTGTATTCAATTCATTTATAATTTGTAGCAGTGTATTTATTTCAATGACTTGTTGTTCTGTTAGAGAATATTTATTTTAATAATAACTTGATGTTTAGCATGTACACTTTGTTATTTCATATATACTTTAGTTACTTAATTGAATACTTTTATATACCAGTTACTTAACAAAATTTTGGTTTATTAAAAACAAGGAATCAAATAAAATTGCAGTATAAAGTGTAAGTAGGTATAGTTGGTAATGAAATACAAGTTTTTTTGATGCTCTTTGATAAATTTAATATATACTCTCTACAGTTTTTTAACTTACATAATATCAGATTCTCCAGATGAAAATAATAGAATAAATGAAATTTCAACTCAAATAGCTATCAGCGCAACATAAACGTTTTTTGAGCAGCCTTAAAGCAGTTGAGTAAGCTAATCAACTTGTGAATGCTTAACTAATGAGACATAGAGGAAATTGACTTAAATAAGAACCTGTTATAAAGTCATTATTCAGTCAAGATAGGCACTATAATATTTATTGTTTTAAAGATAACAAAGTGATCAAGTATGCCTATAAACCAAACAACATGGTAACTACATTAGTAAATGTGAACTTAGGAAATTAGAACTAACCTTGAATGATTCTAAAACATCAATCCATTGCTGTTTTTCTTCAGGATTAGATGCTCTCAAGTACCATACACAATCATTTACGGACACATCAAACCTACAGTCGTCAAATTCATGAGGCTGAAACACAAAGTAAATATATAGGTACCACAACAACAGGAAATCAAGCATAAAATCATAAAAAAGGATAATCTAAAACTATGCTATAAATTGGTATAATAAATTGTTCGGTTTTCTATTTGAAATTACTGGACTATGAAGGAAAGATTATTCATTATTCAGAGCAAGGGCATTTAAAAAAAAACTTCCTACACTAGTACCTTAACTTTGGCTTTCTTCAAGCATAATGCACCGCGACATCCAAGATTACTCTCCAACTCGCTCTTGTAATAGGATAATGTTGAATCTTTCAAAACAATGAACCTGTCCTGCCAACCATGAATGTAGTTCGTCCATTTACTCAAATGCCCCCTGAGTTCTTGGGTTCCGCCTTCATCGGAATCAGAGTTGTCGCTCACTGTGATGTTTTCTTCAGCCATTTTTTAATAAGATCTCATGAAAACAACAAAAAAATTAATACAAATTGAACCACACGTGTAATAAATCAAGGAACACACAACTCTTAATAAGTTTAAAAGTACTCTGTGGTTTATTTGATAGCAAAATTGTTTTGTTTCTATTTCTACTGCCAATCTACTGCTATTCTTTTTTTTTTAATAGTTTTTACGGCCATGGAATCTAGTCCTTTAAGGCCTTTCTTGAATTTATTAATCTTCTTCAGTCCTACTTAAGTTAGTCGAGTCAAAAATTCAAGTCAATAGTCAAGTCCAGTCAAGTAAGTAAGTCTAGTCTGAGTCAGATGGCTAAGTGAAGCGGTGGAAAAATTTCACTTAGCTATATCATGGAGATTTTGGTGACAAAGATAAAAAGTCACGTAATCGACACTGTATCACTTCCCAAATCTCACGCTTGTTCACGAACACTTTGCGAATAATAAACCACCAATATTATGCACAAACACTCAAAAAAACCTAAGTTTTGGAAATTAAATACAGCGCGGACATAGCGACAGTTTACTTTCCCTCCAAAAACTCCTTCTACTGCTATTCGGTCATTCGTTTCTGTCAAAAATGTCAATTTTATTATTCTCACAGATTATCATAATTTTATAACATTTTTACAGCCCTGAAAACAAGTCATTTAAGGCCTATTTTGAAAATAATTTTCTTTAGGGGTTTTAAGAGACGTTATTAACCCCCCAGGTGGCCCATTATCATCTGACATCTCTTACAACCATGCAAGTTCCAGTGAGTAAGCGAGACAGCGCGCTACGTGATGTATGGCGACATCCATCCCCCTTACTCACTGGATGTTGCATGGTTTTAAGAGATGATAGTAGGCCACCTAAAGATGATTAATTTCAAGATAGGCCTAAAGAACTTGTTTCCAGGGCCGTAAAAATATTGAAAAAAATTGCCGATTGTTGTGACGTATTTCCGGAATAATGTTTGTCGATGCGCTGTCCTGTTATTGATATTGAGAAACGAAGCAATCCTATTGGTACAAATTAACTAACCGCCAAATCTAGGTGTTTTTCACCAATGACATGCCATGTTTCTACTACGCGCAATTTCCGTTCAAAATGGCTGACAAAACTATGCCTATTTTTGTTCCATCTGAAAAGCCTGTGAAAGTCGTAAAGTGGAAAATAAAACAAGGTGCATTTGTTTCGCAAGGGCAAATAATATTTTTGTACAATGATTCGTCAGGCAGCAATACCGAATTAAAGAAATATAAGGTTGTGCGCGCTGGTACCATCTCGTCGATCAAGGTGAAGGAAGGAGACATCGTAGAGCCCGGGTATGTGACGTCATGGTTTATTTAGTCATATTATTATATTTTATCCATCTTTTAATATATTTTCTTCAATACATTAATTTAGTATATACACTTTGATTAACTAGTATTGAATGAATGCACGGCTAATGACGGCTATTTACTGTAGTTACCTGTCAAATAAATTTGGCGGGAAAAATTAAATTTATAATATTCAAAAAACAAAACAATATGATATAAATAAATAAGTACTTGCCTGAGCCTGAGTTGCCTGATTAGCCCTAAAATTACTTTTTTTTTTCATAAACAACAAATGCGTAGTTTTTTTAATGATATCGTGGAAGCTTATTATAAGGATGTATTGTAATAAACATTCCAAATGTCCATTCATTTATGTTATGATTATATACATCACAGTATATCAAAGTAGGTACTTTACATGTTTTTTATGTACAGTAGACCACCCACGTATAATAATACACTACTTTAGGGACCTAGTTAAGGTTCCTATATAAGTATAAGATGGTACTTATACTTATTATATACCTATAGCCGTTAGTCCTAGTCGTTAAATGAATCATGTCAGAGGCCGAGAGGCGGTGCCGAAGAACTGACAGCAGAGTGTGTGCATGGTTGATTGACTGTGACACCTACACGAAAATATTACGACTTATCTATGTGGCCCTTTGTACATAATATGCCCTTGTAATGTTGGTCAACAATTATTAACTTCACACGCTTGACAGGACCCCTGTTGCAGAGTTAGAAGAATGTCGACACCCTACTGTTATGAAAGAGATGTGTGCAGAATGCGGCGCAGACCTCCGCACCGATGATGGCCCAAAATGTGATGTAGCAGTTGTTCCCATGGTCCACTCTGTACCTGAGCTCAAGGTAATTTACAATTGTTTAGAAAAATATCTATGTATCTTGTTATTTAATCTTGTTCTTTTTCTTCATCCTAGCGCTTATCCTGTTGCATCCTCAGCTGGTTGCTTCAGACTCTTGTTAAATGTTTGTTTAACTGTGGTTAAAGTTGAGATGTTCACACGCAATTAAATTCTATCACAGGTTGTTTTGAGTACTCACAACAAAAAATAAACTGAATATTTTTTTATTACAGGTTTCTGAAGAACTTGCCCAGAAACTAGGTCGAGAAGATGCAGAGCGTCTTTTGAAAGACCGCAAGCTGGTGCTGCTTGTTGATTTGGATCAAACATTAGTCCACACCACTAATGACAATGTACCACCAAACTTGAAGGTACA
The DNA here is from genome assembly GCA_947044815.1 of Apomyelois bistriatella. Lineage (NCBI taxonomy): Eukaryota > Metazoa > Arthropoda > Insecta > Lepidoptera > Pyralidae > Apomyelois > Apomyelois bistriatella. Next base: position 7,981,524 of record OX345705.1, read on the forward strand.
AATTTGTGATTTCCTATGTGATCCTTGAAATGAAATTGGCTGATCAAAATATTAATATACTAGTTTATTAGATTTATAATAACGCAAATCTTAAGTCCATCCTTAAGTCTGATTTTATACTAAAGTATCTGAAGATATTATATTAGGCTTGAATGTTAAAACATTCAAGCCTAATATAATATCTTCAGATTAACAGTGACGTGCACAGACATTTTCCTTAGGGTAGGCAAAAACCTACGTAGACCAGAACTATTTAGTTACAACTAAAACAGTAACGAGCAAGAAGATAATAAAATTAAAACATATGTATTAATCATATACTTAGGCCCTTTAAAAGACGACCGCCTTTCCCTCCGCTCTGTGGGAGTTTTGGAAAAGCATAGCAAACATATTAATTTGAAAATAATATTAAATAATGTTGTTGTTAGCTTACCCTTCACTTCAACTAAATCCAATCAATCCCAGTTGATAACGTCCATTTATTTTTATGGCAATTTTTTCTTCAAATGAAACATTACTTAGCGCGTCATTTTATAGTTTTTGTAAACAAACACTCGGTTTACAACAATCACATGAAAATTTTACAATTTTAAACTACAACTGAGTAAATTTGTTAAAAATAAAAGTGCTATTTTTTCACCTCATTGTAAACAATGCACATTGCAATTATCAATTAATTAAACATTCAAAACAAACAAATGCACGCAAGCAAAGCAAAAATATTGTTGATTTCGATAGTCTTTCGAGTCTATGCGTTTTTAATTTTGCAGCATTACTTGTTTAATATCCAATAGACATAGTTATCGCAATCGATCGTAATCACTAATCAGATTTAAGTATGTGTAACGCGTAATTCTAATTGGCCGTAACAAAAGTGAGAGCGAGATGAAATGTCATCTCATAGCATTTTGTTTCATCTAATAGTGGAGGTCTTTAATTTACTCACACAGGCGTAATTTAGCGCATATGTGTTTGTTCATGTAAGTTTTTTTACTTGCACTACTACACGAGCAAAAGCACATCTATACATAGTGATTTCTTTGTGAGAGTAGTAAACTTCAGACGTTTTACTAAAAAGCTGGCCTGTGCCCCTAGTATGAGTTTTTCTTAACGCAGACGCTAGCGACTGCGTTAGCGGTTTAGTATGGCAAACCTGTACAGCGCCTCTGGCGTATAGTAAGACAACTAAGAAATTCCATACAAAATCCTAACGCAGTCGCTAACGTCTGCGTTAAGAAAAACTCGTACTAGGGGCACTGGCTGGCCTAGCTAGCAGCGCGTATGGGCCGGCGCGCGGCGCGCCGCGTGTTCGCGCGAATTCATAGATGGCGTTGTTAAGATAATTCAATATCTTGTGTGAAAAAATATTTATTATTTATATGTATTGATTAGATATTTTTTTTTTATTATTTATTACAAAAGTACAGGGTAGGTAATGTCTAAACGTCTTTATGATATGCACGCCACTGCAGATTATAATTGTGTTGCAAGTTTTTAAATACTTCCCTCATTCTGCAATTCCAGTGTTTATTTAATATTAACTTATTGCATGCTTACAGACATTGCATCTTCACAGCATATTCACAGGACACACAGTAGATATATTTCAATGGTCTAAGATGTTCTTTTGCAATGTGCATCTAATTAAAATATTTATTTTATTTACAGGGTGTTTTGCACTTCTTTTTACGAGGTCCTGGTTGCCCTGGCCGCTGGTGTCACACCCGATTTCGCCCTCGAACAAAAGAGTTTTTGGAGTCTGCCTCAAAAAACTATGAGCTCCATGTATGCACGTTTGGGGCACGGCAGTATGCCCACGCAATAGCAGATCTTCTAGACCCGGAGAAAAAATATTTCTCTCATAGAATACTGTCTAGAGATGAATGCTTTGACGCTAGAACAAAAGCTGCTAATTTGAAGTAAGTTGAGTAATAATTATTTATTTCTTCCTTGTCTAATCCAAACATGATCGCGCACTTGCCGTCGCTTGATGCGCGCTATCGTCAAACGCGCGCCGCTCTAGGCTATTGAGCTACTCGATAACTGATTATATAATGTAATATTCATAAAAAAATATTGTTTTAAACTCATTAGATATTGGCTTCCTGCAATACCACACCAGCAGAATAATGTAGGCCAAATAAAAAACATTATATTCTTTACATCTGAATAAAATAACAACAGGAATTTAAAATGTATATAAATAGTACTTTATATAATGTTTCAGAGCATTATTTCCATGTGGGGACAACATGGTGTGTATCATCGACGACCGGGAGGATGTGTGGCGGCATGCCAGCAACCTCATACACGTCAGGCCTTACTCATTTTTCGAGTCAACGGGGGACATAAATGCTCCACCAGGATGTATGTCTAATTTTTATAACCACTTTAATACTTATTAATAGTGAATGGATAGAGTATGCTAGGAGGATAGCAGGGTTTGCCTAGTTGAAAATCATATGAAAATAAGTAATTTTGCTAGATTTTTATTACATTTGATGGGTGTACGTACCTCTATGAACTACACAAAACACAGGTATAAAAGGATTTGGAGAGATCAATATTTTTAATGAAAAACTGTTTTGTAAATACTGACCCTCTTTAAGTGGATTGAGATACGAGTTTTATTGTATTAAGCAATTTAACTCCACTTAACAATCCAACAATAAACTTGCCCTTCTGAAGACATTCTTTTATTAAGCTTTGAAAGAATGACAGATACGAGAGCTACAAATTTATTATGTCATTTTATCAAGTACTATTTTTCATTTTAATATCTCTGACTGTTGACATAATTAAAACATAACTTTTATGCTTCAGCGGATGATAAATCAAGATTAATAAGTGGGAAGAATGGTTCACAACCTTCAGTAATGAATCAAATGCCTACATTAGACCTAGAGCCAGATCAAAAAGAAGAAATAACTGATCAAAGTAATGAAGAAAATCAAGAAAAGATATCTGAAAGTACAGATAATGATGGAGATAATGGTAAAATATTATCAAATGATAAGGAGAAACCCAGTGAAGAAAAGAAAGAAGAAAATGAGAGAATAGAAGTAGGGGCTGAGCCCCGTTGGGTGGAGACTACAGATGGTCAGATAGAAGTGGAAGATCCTGATGATTATTTGATATATTTGGAAGATATCCTCAAAAGGATACACAAGTACGTATTTTTGTATAATCAACAAAATTACTATCTTGTAAACATCTTCATCTGATGCTTACTATTCTTAAGCAGGAGACCACACCTCAAAACGATTATAAGGCTTTATTTTCTTCCTATAAAATAAATATATAAAATGAACTAGCTGTTCCCCGCGGCTCCGCCCGCGTGGGACTCGGTTATATCGCGCCCAAAAGTAGCCTATGTTTGACCTCAGGTCGTTAACTACATCCCTACCAAATTTCATCACAATCGGTCCAGCAGTTTAGCCGTGAAGAGGTGACAGACAGACAGACTTTCGCATTTATAATATTAGTATGGATATGGATATGGTGCAAAAATTAACAACAATCTGTGAAGTGACTAAAGGCTGGCAACTGCCTGCGGGAGTCTATAGATTATAGACACATCAGCTGTAACTGCTTCTTATCCATAAAAAAATAAATAGAGAAGTGATCAATGATGGTATTATACAAAAAAAAAATTAAACTATTGGAAATATTATCAACACAGCAAATATTGATAAATAATAAACCTTTTCAGGCATTTTTACGACCTCTACGACAAGGCAGAAAACAAGCAGATCCCAGATCTGAAAATGGTGATACCGGAAGTTAAAAGCGAGGTGCTAGCGGGGGCCAGCCTGGTGTTCAGTGGGTTGGTGCCCACGCACCAGAGATTGGAGACCTCTCGGGCTTACATGGTCGCGAGGAGTTTGGGTGCAGAAGTCACACAAGACTTCACCGATAATACTACTCATTTGGTTGCTGTTAGATCAGGTAAAATAATAATATAATTTTTGTTTTACCAGATTTCCGCTCGCGTGAATTTCCCAAGAGAACAGTGCTTTTTCCCGGGATTAAAGGTATCCCATGTCCTTCTCAATACTTCTCTTTATATATATATAATACTTCAATCTATGTGTATGCAATATTTCTGGAAGATTTGTGCAGTAGATAGGGCGTGAAAGCGTAACAAACAAACTCACTTTCGTATATTATAAATACGAAATTAGCAGGCCTGTCTCACTCTGCGCGGTATGTACGATATTTATCTACGAAATCGGCAGAGCTGAGATTTACCAATCTCGGTGTCTGACTCCGAGATGCTGACCACACCCAGTGTCTGACTCCGAAATGCTGACCACACCCAGTGTCTGACTCCGAGATGCTGACCACACCCAGTGTCTGACTCCAAGATGTAGCCCACACCAAGTATCTGACATCGAGATGTAGACCACACCCAGTGTCTGACTCCAAGATGTAGACCACACCCAGTGTCTGACATCGAGATGTAGTCCACACCCAGTGTCTGACTCCGACATGTTGACCACACCCAGTATCTGAATCCGAGATGTCGACCACACCCAGTGTCTGACTCCGAGATGTTGACCACACCCAGTATCTGAATCCGAGATGTCGACCACACCCAGTGTCTGACTCGTAGATGTAGACCACAGCCAGTGTCTGAATTCGAGATGTCGACCACACCCAGTATCTGACATCGAGATGTAGACCACACCCAGTGTCTGACTCCGAGATGCTGACCACACCCAGTGTCTGACTCCAAGATGTAGGCCACACCCAGTGTCTGACATCGAGATGTAGACCACACCCAGTATCTGACTCCGAGATATAGACCACACTAGTATCTGACATCGAGATGTAGACCACACCCAGTGTCTGACTCCAAGATGTAGACCACACCTAGTGTCTGACATCGAGATGTAGTCCACACCCAGTGTCTGACTCCGAGATGTTGACCACACCCAGTATCTGAATCCGAGGTGTTGACCACACCCAGTGTCTGACATCGAGATGTCGACCACACCCAGTGTCTGAATCCGAGATGAAGACCACACCCAGTGTCTGACTCGGAGATGTAGACCACAGCCAGTGTCTGAATTCGAGATGTCGACCACAACCAGTATCTGACATCGAGATGTAGACCACAGCCAATGTCTAAATTCGAGATGTCGACCACACCCAGTATCTGACATCGAGATGTAGACCACACCCAGTGTCTGACATCGAGATGTAGACCCACCCAGTGTCTGACATCCCGATGTCAGACACTGGGTGTCTGAATCCGAGATGTCGACCACACCCAGTGACTGACATCGAGATGTCGACCACACCCAGTGTCTGACATCGAGATGTAGACCCACCCAGTGTCTGACTCCGAGATGTTGACCACACCCAGTTTTGACATCGAGATGTAGACCACACCCATTATCTGACATCTAGATGAAGACCACACCCAGTGTCTGACATCGAGATGTAGATCACACCCAGTGTCTGACATCGAGATTTAGACCACACCCAGTGTCTGACATCGAGATGTAGACCAAACCCAGTGTCTAACATCTAGATGAAGACCACACCCAGTGTCTGACATCGAGATGTCGACCACACCCAGTGTCTGACTCGGAGATGTAGACCACACCCAGTGTCTGACTCCGAGATGCTGACCACACCCAGTGTCTGATTGAATCCGAGTTGTCGACACACCCAGTGTCTGACATCGAGATGTCGACCACACCCAGTGTCTGAAACCGAGATGTCGACCACACCCAGTGTCTGACATCGAGGTGTAGACCACACCCAGTGTCTGACATCGACATTTTGACCACACCCAGTGTACAATAGCACAGTTTAATCAACTGTAAGTAAAATCCTGGTAAAATGTGTTTTTTTTATTTTTTTATTTTGTTTTTTTTTTCTTTGGCGGCTCTACTTCTGAATCAACCATTGATGCATAGATAACTCATACATGAAAGATTTTATTGGCAATCAGTTATAGAAGATGTAGTATAACTTTTAATAAAAATATGTGTATAACTTTTATCTTTATGTGTGCAAAACTACTGTTGGTCTTCCTTTAATAAATCTCTTTTTAAAATTCAATAGCTGTACGTTAGTCTCGCTAAAACTCGAGAATGACCGCACCGATTTTGGAAGTGGAAGTTCAGGAAAGATTTGAACGTTGAAAAAAGTGCGTTCAGGTGCTACGGAGTTCGCCGGATAAGCTAGTAAATAGAATTTTTGTAAGGTCTTGGTTTGATCTTGGAAAACGACATAGTCTTCGGCATGTAGAGATGTGGGAAACTGGTAATTTTTAACACGTAATTATTTCAGGAACGGCGAAAGTAAACGCCAGCAGACGATTGGGCGAAGGCAAAGCGAGCAAACTTCACGTCGTGACGCCGGATTGGTTGTGGACTTGTGCGGAGAGATGGGAGCGGGTGGACGAGAGATTGTACCCTTTACAGAGAGGCGGACAGGTACGGCATTTATTTATTTAGTTCTACATTGGACAAACAAATCCTTAAAACTTTCGCATGTTGTGTGAATACACAAAATATTTTTTTTGTTATTTTGTTCAACAAAAGATAAGTATTTTAGCGGTCAGCAACATCCACATTGCCGACCACTTAATAGGTTTTGGTAGTCTAGAGTGAAACTGACTGCGACTGACTAATTAGGGAGCTAATCGTTATTTGACGTCTATGTATTTGACAAATAGACACTGGTTTAAGTAAAGCAGCGTGCCCCACAGAGCAGCAACCGCCGGCCGCCCGCGCACTGCAGCTCGCCGCCGCTCGCCGCCACTCGCCGACGCACGCCGTCCGGCCGGTTCATGGACTCGCTGAACCCGCTGCTGTCCTTCTCCAGCGACGACATCGCCGACATGGACCGAGAGGTATCATACACACTCGCCGACCAGATGATACCATGACTTGAAGAATGACGCAGGCAAGCGCTGCATACAAACCGCTTCCAACCGGCCATTTTGGAAATCAGATGTATGTGTGGAGTATAGAGCAAAGACATAGAAACTCCCGCATTCGGGACAGCCTTCATATCTTTGACATAGCGAAGAAGGTACAGGAAAATTGTCTATGATGGTATGATCACGTTCTATGGAGACATATTACTAACGTGGGTACATGGGGAACAATCCAGAACCTGGCTTGACAGGCGATGCCGAAGACCGTGGGCAGTCTAGAAGCAAAAGCAGGAAAGTAGGCACTGGGCTCCACAGCGCCAAGCTGTTAGATGCAACCAGGAAATCGCTAATAGATACGCACTCTTCCAAGCACTACATAAAGCTTGTATTATATTCAGCCACGTCGTTTCCGACACCCTCTGAATGCGTAAAACTTACTTGAGCTGTTTTTTCCTAGCTTTTACTAAATCACAAGTCAATTTACAGGTAGAGGATATCTTCAATGAGTCAGACGAGAGTTCGTCGGAAGAATCGAAGCCAGTGGAGGATGACTTGGATGACGAAGAGAACCCTCCCGAAGATAGGTTGTTGTCTGTTGAAACTGAAGAGGATACGCAAGACAGGTTAGACAAGTACATAGAAATGTATACCTTACTCTTATACTCATACTAGCTGTTGCCCGGGGCTCCGCTCCTGTGGGAATTCCGGGATAAACTATAAGCTATGTGTTGTTCTAGGGTCTTAGCAATCTCCTGTTTTCTGTGAGAGTAGCAAACATCCATACAAACTTTCGCGTTTATGATGTCGTAAGGTTTACTTTTCGATGTAGTCTTTTGTGTTTTTTGTTGTTGTTTGTTTACCTACCTATTTATTGTTTTGTTAAAAAATGTTTGATCATTACATTAAACTTTTTAAAAAACTTACAATACCTGTTGATCTTTATATACCTACTTTACATAAAATTAACGTTGAAATTTATTAATGTACTGGCACTTATTTTCAAAATCAAATAACAAATTCTTTGTTGTTTCAGATTACAAGATACCCTAGGTTTAGGATCCAGTGATTCAGATACAGGTATGATTTGAGTTTATACTGATTCATCATATGTCCTTTATATGTTGCATACAAAAACAAATGGTTTTAGAGTTTATATGAATGTACGAGGAATGAAAGGCAAAACATGGTATCCAATATCACAAAGCACATTTTTTTTTAGTTGAAAAATCACTCATACGTAATTTATGGAAGCTCTCTTGTGCAACCACCTCGGCCTAAAAGTTTCATCTGGGTGGTGTCAGAGCACCAGCATTATCAGTATTGGATTTTCCAAAATATATAAATCTGAGTATGGTAACTATTTATAACTATGTACTATATCCATACTAATATTATAAATGCGAAAGTCTGTCTGTCACTCTTCACGGCTAAACTGCTGGACCGATTGTGATGAAATTTGGTATGAATATAATTATGCATTAAGAGTCAAACATAGGCTACTTTCGGGCGCGATATAACCGAGGCGCACGCGGGCGGAGCCGCGGGCAACAGCTAGTATACTATATATCTATTAATTATTTACAGAAGACGGTTCCCGGCCCCGGAAGCGACCGCGACCCAATACACCCCCGTCTGATGACGAACCCCCGGATGACGACGACAGTTCATGGAACCTCATGGGGGCCGCTCTAGAGAGGGAATTCCTGGCACAGGACTGATGTACACACACCCCACGGCGAAATAAAATGCTCTTTCATTTACTTTACTGTTTTACTTTTAAATTCCCATTCCAAACACCTGCGTTTTCCTGGTTGCAACCAGGGTCTGCGAAATGTGAGGTCTTTTCTTCCTTCATTGTTCGTTCACATCTTCAATATAGTACATAATATGCCTGCTCCTTCACAAAGTCTTGTCTTTTTGAGGCAAAGAAAGTAAGACCTATTAAAAGATTCAAAAAGCACAGCCAATTATTATTTTTATTAGCCTTTAATTAAAGGATGCGTCATATGTGATTGTGAGTAACACCATTTCTGTAGGTCGACCGCCTATCTCGATTCTCCTCTCGTAATGGCTACTTGTATCGCTATCGCCACATTTCGCTCCGCCTAACACACAAAAAGCTTTAATTTTTTTTTGTTAGAGACAACGCATTCAACAATGTAAACAAAAAAAAATTATAGCATTTTGTGTAGCCATTACGAGGAGAGTTGTTCCCCAAACACTTATCCAAGGACCTTGAACACTAAACCTGGTTACTTCAGAGCCCTGGATTGGCTTTCTTGAAAGTGTTGCCTAAAATACACCAGTCTTAAATCAGTAGCATTCGGAATATTGCAATTCATACAAAATTAACTACTTGACAAAATTTATTAACTATGAGCCTAATTACAAATTCTATAATATACATAAATATTAAATAGCATAAGGATCATTATCATCAAAAACATGATATTTTGTGTATGTTGGTTTAGATGTGAAGTCTTTCTTTCCGTCTTGCCAGCCTCTAGGAGGTGCCTTAGTGTAGTCAAATGTAGAATCTCTTTTGCCATACAATTCTGCCTCTTTCTCAATATCTTCTCGATATCTTTCCTTTGCTACTTTCTTGCCTGTGATGGGGTCAGTGACATCACCCATTGGGTATACAACTTCTTTTACCTCGTGAGTGATCAGCTTGGTCAGTTTCTGGGGCAATGCTTGTATTAAAACAATATCACCTGTTTTGCATAATTTTTCAGGATCATGACAGTAGTAAAATTCATCTTTTCTAAAGTACTGCAACAGAAAATCATTGATTGCAATAGAAGTTACCTCTAAGCATTCTTATGTTATAGGTAATAGACCTTTATTGTACAAAATATTATAAAACAAATCGCACAGATTGAGCAGATGAATATAGATAAGTACTTAACCAATAACTGTTATTGACTCTATAGTCTATAATAGTTAACAGTTATTGGTTACTTGCCTATGCTATGCACTTCACCAGGTGATGTTCTGAAGCCCAGGCATTCGTTTAGAAATTCCACTGTGTGTAAATAAGAAATAGGGTAAGTACAAAAGGACCCACAGGTGTGACGTGATTCATGGAGTTAGTGACCCTATAAATAAGATCCAGTACTTACCCAAGCAAAAGGCCATTTTTCAACTTGCCCTAACTGAGGATAAATCCAGACCAAGAACCTCCAGATTAGCGGTCTAGCATGTTATCTATCTTAGTCCTGTTCACCCTTTCGTATACTCAGTTGTTGTAAGTGTAAAATAAATTGTTAAATAATTGTAAAACATTAAAATGCAATACAAACCATTAATAAATTTTCATCTAATTCTAACCTCTTTACTCTTATTTTAGCAGCATTTTGTTTCACGGTAGGCACACACTGTCCCAACAGAAGAAATTTCCTTGCAGTTTCCACTAAGTTTTTGGCCATTATAAGTAATTAACACAGCGCTTATTATATTTTATATTTATAACTAATTTTCGTGTTTTCAGAGAATTTCAATTTATGAAATGAAAAATCTGAAAAATGATGGAATTTTATTTTACCGTTGGGACTTTACATTGACACTATTCACAGATTAAAAAGACGCAACAGACGTACCTATATAGAGGCACGGAGTAGAAGAGGGGATACTATGAACTATTTAAGCAGGCCCGAAACGAGTAAATGAGACGACGCAATACATGAAGGCGTTATCTCGCTTATTCATCAACATATGTGTGGATATGTTCCTATATTCTGTGGTCCACAGAATATAGAATAGGAACATATCCACATATATTCTGTGGTCCACAGAATATAGGAACATATCCACACATATGTTGTTAAATCCATATCCATACTAATCCATACTAATATTATAAATGCGAAAGTCTGTCTGTCTGTCGGTCTGTCTGTCACCTCTTCACGGCTAAACTGCTGGACCGATTGTGATGAAATTTGGTAGGGATGTAGTTAACGACCTGAGGTCAAACATAGGCTACTTTTGGGCGCGATATAACCGAGTCCTACGCGGGGCGAAGCCGCGGGGAACAGCTAGTATGTTTATAAAGAAAATGAACTACACAGCACCACAGACTGTGGTGCTGTGTAGTTCATTTTCTTTGGCAGGGAGGTTACTATCTCTCTTAAAACCATGCAAGTTTCAGTAAGCGAAACAGCGCGATACAAGATGTAATGCGACATCCCCCTTACTCACTGGATCTTGCATGGTTTTAAGAGATGGTGGTAAGCCACCAGATTCCATCAAAACGACAGCACACATGGAGGCGACCGGCCTGCCTGACGTCAAACCTTTATGGGTCATGTTATTCTTTGCAAATGAGAAAATATCGTGTAGAAATAAAATTCAAATGTTACAAATAAATATAATTAGTTAACTTAATTTTTCAGTATCCTTAGATTGTAGAATAATATCAGGTTCCTGGATGAGAGCTTTGCTCGGCGCATCACAAATAAGAAATTGCCATAAAAAACATTTTATCATAATCTTTAGAGCTTACAAACTTACAAGTGGCTCATCATATAGGCAGTTCTCTAAATAGTAAATCTTATTTTACTATAACAATGGAGCCGCATTGTAGCTTCCTCCAATATTCTATCCTGGATTAAAAAAGAGGATCAGTGGCGTATGATGATTTAATCAAAATAAAAATACTTTTTTGCCTTTATGTCATCATCATTATCAAAGAGTATATAATCACTACGTTTATCATTATATATTCGGAGCATTAGCCTAGCCCCAGAAAAAAATCTAAGGGAAGAGAGATAAGATAGGCCAAAAAACCTATGACTCACGAATAAACCAAGTCGAATTGCATTTCGCAAAAAGATTCATCATTTTTCAGTTTCATTTGCAATGAAACTTATCACATGCTGGAAGTTAATTACTATCATAAAAGCACCTGAGCCAATTTATTGCTAATATTTATCCATCACCAGTTACATAGCAACAAATGCTTAACCATATACCTGAGCATGTATGACAAGTTTGACTCTAGCTTGCCTGCAGCCTGAGGTATGACAAGATTAAATTTAAGAGCACTGACAATGTTTTAGCTACGTTTCCCCTCTTTAGTACGAGAAAAACACACAAAGCCTAGGGCCACAAAACCTCAGTTTACTTTGTTTTTTTTACCTTACTTTTTTAGAAGTAGTTAGAAATATACGTGTTTACCATGGCTTAAAGACTATTTTTGAGCACATAAACCTCATTGTTGCAGAGCTCTAGTTATTGGTCTTTTTAAACCTTGTAGGTCACAGCTTTACCTGTAGGTCTACCGCCTATCTCGATTCTCTCCTCTCGTAATGGTTACTTGCCACATTTTGCTCCGTCTAACGCACAAAATACTTTAAAAAAAAAATTTTTTTGTTAACATTGGCGAATGCGTTGCCACTAACAAAAAATTTTTTTTTAAAAGCCTTTTGTGCATTAGACGGAGCGAAATGTGGCGAAAGCGATACAAGTAGCCATTACGAGAATAGAGAATCGAGATAGGCGGTCGACCTACTGGTATCCCTATAACCACGAAGCAAATATATAGAGGAGCTGGCCTATTGCTCTTCTCCTTAGAAACACAGGATCTCCTAGTTACGGGGGGTCGGGGTATGAGGTATCCGCAATATCATTTGGAAAGCCATCTATTAGTGTATAGATGAACTAAAATAAACAGGCTGCTATCATAAAGGTCGATATCGATAAAAGTTCTGCCTCTCGTCACTAGATGTAAGTATGTTATAAAAATAATAAAACAAATTTTAAACTTCTAAACAAGGTTATCTGTTGAACCTGTACATATGCAATATTGTAAAAAAAACTAAATTTCGAACCAACTTTTAAGAAAGAGGTTTTGTATCAATGACAATCAAACAGTCTTAAAACAGTTTTAAAAATGTTTTTGCTCACGGCTAGATAGCGCATTACGAAATTTTGGCTGTCACTCCATGCCACAGTAACATAAAATTATAAAATGCAAATTATTAATTGCTTACAAATGAAAAAATAATCTTTTAGCTTCAGTCAGTTTAGGTTTACACATATAGCTTTTGCACCCAATAACACACTTCATTTTGTCGACCACTGTATTATTTATGATTTATTATATAGTTGAGCAAAGCACGTGTTAGAACGACGTCGAAGTTTCGTAGTTTTCGTACTGATTTTAGCAACACTGGGGCGAGAAGCTGAAACTTTTAACGTGACGTCAAAAGCCCCTTTGATACATACTCAACCTGATTGCTTATTTCATCTCCTCTGTGTATTTGCTTGGTGCCTATAACCTACTGTATCACAATATTTTGAATTATGAAGGTACTAGTTTTGTTATTGGTTTGACCAAAGTTATGAGAGCTGCAATGGAAGACAGTGCTCCTAGAGTACCAACAGCACTTGGGCTCAATTTTGTGAATCCTAGCGCAGTCAACGGAATAAACAAGTCACAAGAGTTCTTCAAAGTATCAATAAAAACATCTTTATGGCAATTCAATAGTGCATATACATGTTTTGCACTTAATGCCAGGTCAAAATGTCTAGCATTTATTAATTCTGATGGTTTTAAAAAGGTTGTTTTGGTTAATTCCAATATTTGTAAAATTTCATAAAAATCTCTTGTTAAGTTTGCAATAATGGAAAGCAGCCAGAATTTGTTAGCAGTACGATTCCAGCTGTCAGAATCAGCCTTCAAGAAACCACTTCTTGATAACCAGACTATGTGGTCAGCATATAAGTATAATGCATGTGCCAGTTTGCTTGTTGTCAATGCCAGTCTCAATATGGGGTCCTCAATATTTATGCTATCTAAGGCTGTATAGCATATGTCTATACATCTTCCTAATCTCAAAACTGAAAAATAAAAGAAAACATATTAGTCTACAACTTAAAAATAAAATATTTGTCAGTAACGCAGTTGTAATTTTAATTTTGAATATAATAAAGCTGCTTGATTATTTGTTTGAATATCTTTACCTCGGGAATTGACAGAAAGAATTCACATCTTTATGTTGCATTTATTAACACTGTTCTTTTCAAAGGTAAATTCATATATATTAAAGGTGGGTGAAAATATAGGGTGGTATGGCTATTATTGAATAGTTATAATTTGTGGGTACCCAAGCACAACCAAGCTTCTTTTGGTTTTTTTTTAAACACCAGCCATGCTTATGAAAGCTGCTTGTTATGACTATTGCTCCAATAGAAAAAGATACTTAATTAAATGTTAATCTGCATTTGATAGTGCTTGTACGGGGTGGTATTGATTCAACAGAAGTTAATGTTAGACCACATAAAAATTACATAAATACCCATTTTCGCTAATAATATAGATATTTGATGCATGAATAAGTATCAAGGTATTTACTTTTTCTAAAAGACCCAAGGTTACTCTCCAATGTTTTGATTCTATCTACAGAATACTTGTTAGCATTTCTTGTTTCAAGCTGATGCCATACTAGACGACTTGTATATTGTATCAATCTGCAAAAGAATGATTGACAAATTAGTATACTTAATGCTGATTATATTTAAATAAAAATCGCGAGTATATCATGAAAAGTAGGTGTGTACCTACTGACCTTGCTAGTTTATCTCTCCCATTAGATTGATTATTGACTTTTATGAGGATGTCCATTGTAGATTATTTATTCTTCTAATTATAAATAACAGATATCACAAAATATGAAAACTTGTATGTAGTTACAAAGTCCAATCGACAGAGAGTATAGGATAATGTTTCACATTGACATAATTGTACGATTCGAACTCGTTTTTTAAAGTTTCTTTTTTTCTGAAAATTAAATAATCTTGATATTACTACTGCTTTTCATACAATAAAATAAATCTGCAGTGTAAAGTAAACTTCGATTTGTATCACAAACAAACGAACGAAAGTAGTATGTTGTAGTGTCAAAGTTTTTTTATTTTTGTTTACAATTTTTTTAATATTTTATTGGCACTGGAAACAAGTTCGACAAAGTTTTTTTTTTATATTAAGGTAGGCGCACATTTTGACGGACCGCAGCGTATCGGGCCGCATCGCTAAATTCCGCCTTAATCGCTTCTGTGTCATCATCATCATCAGCTGTTTACAACCCACTGCTGGACATAAGCCTCCCTCTGTCTATGCCATGTATCCCTACTGTGAGCCACCGCAATCCAGTTGTTGCCAGCAACCTTCTTAATATGATCGACCCATCAAGCCGCTGGACGTCCAGTACTTCGCTTTCCGTATTTAGGGTACCACTCCGATACAGCCTTACTCCACCTACCATCGTTTCTTCTAGCCAGGTGACCTGCCCAGTTCCATTTAAGCTCGCTTCTGTGTATTGTGTATGAACTAACGCACACTTTGTCGGGGCCCGGGCCGCAATAAATCCGCCGCGGATTTGTGTTATATTCATGTGGGAGAGGAACTGCTTATAAGGTAATGGAGACTAGGTATTGTATGTAATAAAAATTATTGTATTTTATTTATTGATAAGTAACAAGCAAGCTGCAAATAATAATCGTCTTTGTCGTTATTAGTGGTCGCGGATTCTTACTATGGAAATCTGCCTCCGTGGTCCAGCAATTAAGGCGTTTGCTTGTAGACCCGGGGAAGCATACTTTCTTTAGTTGTTTCCAGGTTGGTTAGAATATTGCAGGCTTGAATTACTTACCTGACTGTCTGATAATAAAGATTCCGTGCTTCGGAAGGCACGTTAAGCCGTTGGTCCCGGCTGCCATCTGGTAGTCGTTAAAGGAACCACGTCAGAGGCCGAGAGGCGGTTCCGAAGAACTCTGACACCAGGATGTGCATGGTCATGTGTGTGGTGCATTGACCATGACGCCTACTCGATATGATGATGATGATGATTAAAAATAACTCACTAGGTACCTCACTACCCGACTGAACGGAAGAAGTTTTTGGAGGGAAAGAAAACTGTCACTTTGTCTGCGCTGTATTTAATTTCCAAAATTAAACTAACTTAGGATTTTTCGAGTATTTGTGGATAATATTAATGGATTATTTTTTCAAAAAGTATTCGTGAACAACAAGCGTAAGTGTTGGGAAGTGAGACAATGTCGATTACGTGACTTTTATCTTTGTCACCAACATCTCCAAGTTATAGCTAAGTGAAGTTTTTCCACTATTTCACTTAGCCATCTGACTCTGATCTGATCTGAGTATACTTACTTACTTGACTGGACTAGCCTGTTGGTTTGACTTTTTGACTTGACTTGACTTAACTAAAGTAGGTAGGACTAGAGATGGGTTTTTGTCCGGGCTAAAAGTCGGAAATAATAAGCGCCCGATTTCCGTCCATTTATGCCCAATAAAAGTCCATTTCACTGGGCGTTTACTTTAAACTTTAAAAAATGACTAGTTTATATATACATATATATACATATTTATCGATAAAATAACATAACACCATACATTTTAGGAAAATATAATTTGTTTTTACCCGACTGCCAAGAAAAGATAGTGACATTTTGGCATATTTCTTATGTACCATAATATCATCGCTACATCGTACACTTACGTATCGACCGCATCTTTTCAGTCTGCAGTACTCTTAAAACGGATTGTGTACCAAGTTACATTTAAATTATTTGAAATGAAATAAATTATTGATTTTCAAAGTTAAAAATGAAAGCAATAAATCATAGCAATTATTTATGTAAACATTGTTTTAATGCCTAAGAACTAGGGTTGTAATTTTTAATTTTTAAAATATTCACTATAGTTATAAAAATCTTTCATTTCTCATACTCTGAAAGTAGTGTTTTCCTGATCTGAGTATAGAGTGGAAAACGCTTCATGCCATGAAAAGTAGTGTTTACCACGGGTAAAAGGAATAATTCCTGCTCGGACTATAGCCGTCTAAATGCCTGGCACGGGAATTATTCCTTTCCTCCCTTGTATAACAATCTACTATTACATTTTAACCGACTTCCAAAAAGAAGGTTCTCAGTTTGGCTGAATTTTTTTTTAATGTTTGTTACCTTATATCTTCGTCATTTTGAGACATTTTTTTTTTGTTTGAAAGGACATACTTTCAATTTGATTCCATTAAAATTGTATCTAAACCGGTGCAGTTGATTGGTTTTAAATCTGGTAAGTCAATTAAAATAAGATTTTTTTATTTTTGTAATTACTACAAGTTGTTGGTGATATAGTATTTTGCAAGGTCAATCTACCGCGTAAACCACAATATTGGTATTTTAAACCCCGTCACGACCGCAGTAATCCATACTAATATTATAAAGTCTGTCTTTTACACTAAACAGCTCGACCGATTCATCTGAATCATGAACACCCAGTGTCTGACTCCGAGATTTAGACCACACCCAGTGTCTGACTACGAGATGTTGACCAAACCCAGTGTCTGACTACGAGATGCAGACCACACTCAATGTCTGACATAGAGATGTAGACCACACCCAGTGTCTGACTCTGTGTGTGTGTATTTTGTGGCTTGATGTGGGATGAGCCTTCTGTATGTTATTACTATTAAGTATTCTGTGCTGCTGCTGTATGCTGTGCTGGTGCTTGTACCAGCCCAATGTATTGGAAGATTTAATCCATTATACATTGAAAATTGGCCATATCCTAAAATGGTACTGTATGTAATTTTTATGTACGGAACCCTAAAAACATTTGTATAATATCTATAATGAACGAATACAATCATAGTTTCATACCTAAGCTGGTGACTTTTCAAGGGTTGCTTGAACATCTAATTAGGAGTTGACCTTTAAGCTACAATAGCAATCATATCTTATGTTAAAATGGTTTATTATACATTCCAAGACAATATATTATATCTTATAGCTCATAAGCCACGTAAAAAGCATTCTAATATAAGAATTTTTGTTTCCATCCAGCGAACGGATGTTTATCGGGCGCATATCGGGCTTAAATTATTTTCGACCTTTCGGTCCTAGTTTTTGACCACTGGGCAAAAACGTCGACCCATCTCTAGGTAGGACTGAAGAAGATTAATAAAAAAAAAGGCCTTAAAGGACTAGTTTCCATGACCGTAAAAAGTATTAAAAAAAAACTGTACCGGAAGTCATAAGTAAATTGAATAACTTTAACTAAGTAATTATTAATTAATATATTACATTATTAAACAGCATTTAAATAGTTTTATTATCAAAACATACATTCTGTACTGTCATGATAAAAGTTGGGATCTATTCACAGTCCTTTATTATTAATAGACAAGATTTGGCCTAATTACATCCTCTTCAGCAGTTCAGCCGGCCATGTTTTTTATTTGTCAATCAAAAGTACTGTGACTGGCTTGTGGCTTGTTTGTGGAAGGTGGTGCCAGTCATTCATTTTGTGGTTCTTTCTTGCTTGTGGTTTTTGGCTAGAAGTAAAGTGAATTCAACAAATTCTCTGGTATTGTGGGTTTAGTGATAAACAAAGTGGCTAATAATTTTGTGGTAAGACAATAAGACTTGATGCGATATAAAACCACAGTGAAAATTAATTATACTCTGGAACTGACGAGTTGACGACATTTTGAAGTGACGTGTAATGTTGTGCATTTCAGATAGTGGTACATCGGACTGAGCTTACATGATTGGATTACCGCATAGCGATAGAGATAGAGATCGAATAACGGTGAAAATACGTAACATGAAGAGAAGTTCGTCAAGGGATAGCATGCCACGATCGAAGCGGACGCGTAGTAGCATCGGCAGGTATGACGACAGTTCCGACGAACGAGTCACCCCTGATAGGGTGCGTCGTCGAGTTCGCTCGCCGAGTCCCCGCGGCCGGTATGTGTCGCCACATCGAGATGACTACGTGCGTTCTCGCGAGTTGCGGGACGATTCTACACGTCCTTACTACAAGGTATTGTGTGTCAGCGCCCTACATCCGAAGGCTGCCGACGAGATCGTCAAAGATACCTTGTATAGAGAATATAAAAAATTTGGGGACTTCAGCATAAAGATTTCTCACGAGTTAGAAGAAAGGGTTGCATATGTATGTTTTCGCAGTGCTGAAGACGCCAGGGATGCTAAGCATGCTAAGCCTCGGATCATCCTATATGATAAAGTGGCAATTGTAGATCCAGTATATGAGCCAGTACGATCAGAGTACAGAGGCAGACCAAGAAGCATTACTCCACCAGATTATGACCGCCCCTACTCTTACACTTGGTCTCCTGTTCCTGAGAGACGTCGCCCCCCACCAGATGATAGGGCTTACGGTATACCACCAACAGTCCCTCATCATAGAGACTTCCGTCCTCCAATGCATGAGTATCCAATGGCAGGTCCTCATGGCCCTCCTATGCACCACAGGCCTCCAATGCACCATCCCCCGCATCCTCATTACATGCCACGCCCATATATGCCCAGGCCACATCATCCACCTTTTGAAAAAATGGAAAATAAAAAAGACAAATTCCCCAATTATTTGCATCATGTCCAACCGGAGGATGATCCTCTAGCTACTCGAACTTTGTTTGCTGGAAATTTGGAAATTAACATATCAGATGAAGAGCTCAGACGTATATTTGGAAGGTTTGGCATTGTTGAAGATATTGATATCAAACGCCCACCTCCTGGAACCGGCAATGCCTTTGCCTTTGTTAGATATCAGACTTTGGATATGGCTCATAGAGCTAAAGTAGAATTGTCTGGCCAATATATTGGTAAATTTCAATGCAAGATAGGGTATGGTAAAGCAACTCCTACCACACGAGTGTGGGTTGGTGGGTTGGGCCCTTGGACTTCAGTTGCACAGTTAGAGAGAGAGTTTGACAGGTTTGGAGCTATTAAGAAGATAGAATATGCTAAGGGTGAGGCCCATGCATACATTTTGTATGATTCAATAGATGCAGCACAAGCTGCAGTGAAGGAAATGCGAGGTTTTGCTTTAGGTGGGCCAGATAGACGTCTCCGTATAGATTTTGCTGATGTAGGCAATGGTGGGCCATATAGGCCTAAGACATATGCTCCTCCTGTTGGTGAAGATGGTAGACCAGTTGAGGGTTATGAAGGGTATGAAGGAACTTGGGAAGAGGGTTATACATATGGGACTCCAGGTTATAGGGGAAGAGGTGGACACCGTGGGCGCGGTCGTGGTATGTATAGGGGTGTATATCATGGCACTGCAGATTACAGAGATGAGGAGTGGAGGAGGGCCCCAGTGGAAAGTGAATATGAAAGTCGCATACGTCGTTCCGGATCTAGAGAGCCGGGTGTGGACCGCTCACGATCACGTACCCCACGCCGCAGATCCCCTGACAGTGATTCAGATGGATCTCCACGTCGAACTGGTGGCATGCTAGCCTCTGCTAGAACACTACCTGAAGTAGTACGTAAGGCAACCACAATTTGGAATGGGGCACTCATCCTGAAAAATTCATTATTCCCAACCAAATTCCACCTTACAGATGGTGATTCAGAAATTATTGATAGTCTTATGAAAGATGAGGATGGCAAAAACCAATTGAGAATCACACAGAGATTGCGTTTGGATCAGCCTAAACTAGATGATGTACAAAAGCGCATAGCCACATCTAGCTCACATGCAATTTTCTTAGGAGTGGCAGGATCTACAGCATCCATTACAAATGAAGATGCTAGTATTCAGACTCGGCCAATGAGAAATTTAGTGTCATATCTAAAACAGAAGGAGGCTGCTGGTGTGATATCTCTTCTCAACAAGGAGACTGAAGCTACAGGAGTGTTGTACTCTTTCCCCCCTTGTGAATTTTCAACTGAACTCCTAAAGAGGACCTGCCATAATTTGACAGAAGAAAGTCTTAAGGAGGACCACCTAGTTATTGTGGTAGTCCGTGGTGGTTCTGCTTAAATTGAACTTGGTCATTATTTTATATTCATATGAATAATTTTTTAGGTTAAGTTATTATAGTTATTTTCATGTTTCTAATATTTTTCAGATTGTACCAGATTGTATAAATGTGTTGTGTAGTGTTGTGAGGTGTTAACTTGTGAAGTTTTCACAATCCTTATTTGTTTGTGCAAGTGCTGTGTAATTCACAGTTTAAATATAGTGACCAGCAACTATTATTGTGAACATTATGTAGCTAGTTTTGCTAGTAAAATATATGCCTTTTTTATTACAAGTGTATTTAAATTGAACCGATGTAGTGTATTCAGTGTAAGTTAGGTGATGTGTAGTGTAAGTGTGTGTAATTTTAAATAGATTATTCTAACATTTGTTGTAGTTTTTTTGCTCCTGTGTGTTGGTGATTGAGAAAGTGAAACAATAGTGGATGAGTATGTGGTGTCTACTGTGACTCAAATGGCTTGGTGTTTACAACACTAACATGCAGTGAAATAAGTCCCACTTTCAGATGAGTTATGTTTAGTGTCTAGGTGATATAGTGATAGGTGTAAGTGTAGTGCCACTTAAAAAGAGGAAAGTATCAGAAAATAGTGCCGCAGCACTTTCAGAAAGTGGTTCAAATGTGAGTGGGGTTGTATTGGTGATTTGGCAATGGTAAACTGAACCAGTTTTGTGATGATTAATAGTGTTGTAAGTGAAAAGTGGAAGTCACAATTTGGGTAACATAAACCCTCAGAAATATTGGTAAAGTATGTACCTATCTCTAGTCATTATTAGAATTTACCACAATTTCCACATTTAAGCTCAATAAACTGCTAAAGAGGCCTCTGTTTAACAGCTTTAAGCTAAAGTTAATGCTTACAATTACAAAGTTAAGAAACAATATTAGTCAGTCATAAATTATTTTAATTTGAAAAACCATTAACTGATTATTAATGGCATGCACTATGAGGTGTTTTAGGGTATGGTAGGTATTTCTAAAGTAGAATGGAAACTTTTGGCAAAATTGGGATACAATGATTAAGCTGTATTTTTACTGTACTAATGATTCTTAACTATCAACAACTGAATCTGCTAGACAGAATAACTTGGTTCACCTGAAGTAAGTCTTGAGTTAAGAGTTCAGGTCTACTGATGGTTGAAGTATTTAGTGGCATTTCAAAATTACCTCTAATCTTATCTGTCCAGTGAATCAACTTCATTGATTTGTAATGTAATAACTGACTAGGCATAGTTTTTTTTATCTTAGTTGTTTTTGGATTGCCTTCTAGTTAAGTAAGGCAGTTTTTTTATAAAAAAAAACCGGTCGCGTGGATAGGGTTCCGTACAATGCCAATGTAAGTTTTTAAATTCAATTGTGGTATTTCAACTAACTACTACTATCGCCATCTAGTGGTGTTTTAGTGAACTAAAACGTTTTATACTGAATTTACCACTTAATTGTCAATTGACAGAGTTCTTGTAGGTTTTCCTGTAATCTACAGGCAATGACCTATATTCCGTAATTTTTTCAAAATTTTAGGCTCAGTTTTCGTCTTCTTTCCTGAATAAAATGAAAACTTTTATATTACAATAATAACAAAAATATATTTGAGATCCTCATAACAAGCTCTTTCATTTGATATGTCACACGATATGGTTAGCGAATCTTTTTTTTTTTTAAGTTGTGATTTACCCTCCAAAAGTGACCCTCAAACTCATAATTTATTTATTTACGTTACACATGCACCTTTACCTTAACTTACATAATATGTGTACCAAATTTCATCTCAATTGGTCCAGTGGTTTCAGAGTAATCGGCTGTGACAGACGGACGGACAGACGGACAGACACGCGAGTGATCCTATAAGGGTTCCGTTTTTTCCTTTTGAGGTACGGAACCCTAAAAAAGACCCTTTCCTGCTATGTTGACCACTAAGGAAATTGTCTTAACAGATAGATTTCATCTTTAAATCCAATATTAACATTTGGAAGTTCGATATATACAAAAAAGGGGTTAGATTCTACAGTACATTCGAGGTAAGTACCTACCAACTGCCATAGATAAATATTATCAATTCCAACCAAAGATAACAAAGAATAACAATGATAATGATGTTAGCGATAATATGGTTTGCTCAACTCAAGTAATGAGTAGGTATTGAAATAAACCATTGCCTTCACAGGGGATTACCACAGAGAAAAGTTCTTCTCCGTATATCCTCTGTGAGCAGAACCCTTGATGGATTTTGAGAATGGACAGGTATCAGGTTTTTTTTATTGGCTATAACCATAAAAAATTCAAATAACTAGAACAAACAGACTTATGACTGTAATTTATTTGCATTTTTTGCATCTCAAAAACGTTTGTACCGATTTTGATATAAATCTTGCACAGTTCTCTGACATTTCAATTAATAAATAATTTTTCGTTTGCAATCCGAATTTGGGACAAACTTACATACACTTATATGAGACAAAATATGTTTAGTAGGTACCAACCTACATACCTATCATACTTATTATGAATATGGACTACGGTCTGAAATAAAAATCTTTTATTTCAGACCGTAGTCCATATTCATAATAAGTATGATATAAAATAATAAGTATGATAATTATTTTATTTATTTATTTATTACTGCCATGTTTTAATTATTAGTATTTTTACTGTCTTCCACTAACACAATAATGTACACCCTGGTGTAGATTTCTTCGGAACCGCCTCTCTGCCTCTGACGTGATTGTTTTAACGCCTACCTACAGCCGCCGCCAACGGCTTAACGTGCCTTCCGTAGCACGGTATCATCCTATCAGACGGGTGATTTGAGCCTGCAGTGCCCTAACCAAACCCGAAATAACTAAACAAAGTATGCTTCCCATGGGAATCGAACCCACGGGCACCAGGATCACAGGCAAACACTTCAATTAACCATCGGACCACGGAGGCAGTCGAAATGATGGAAAGTGGTTACTGACTTGAGAGAGAGAGAGACACATCCGTATTAGAGACCGATGGGTCTTGTCTTGTAAGACCCAGTATATTTGGAGACCCACCGGATAGGTCTAGGAGACAACAGTATTCGGAGACGCACCAGTGGGTCAATGCCTATGAACGCCAGTAACTGGTCCCGTGCGAGTTGTATTTCGATGTCGAAGTACTTACTGAAGTATAATAAAAATAACGCTACCAAATTCTAGTTCCCTTTGTGAATTTTTCAGGTACTGTACGCTGATACATTCGAGTGCTTAGTGTATTTTTAACCCATCTTGGTGTAGTAAGTGATTTGATATGTGACTGTGATACTACACATAATACTACGTGACATTCTTTGTCTGTATCCAAAAAACGGGTAATAAATTTTAATCAAATTATTTGCTTCGTATGTTATTATTTTTATCCTAGCGATTTTAACAGTTCTACCATCAATCTGTGAGTAATTAACTTGTATGTTTTGTCTAAATATCTCTTTACCACAGTTCTGATCCGTAACTACCTACTCAATAGACAAAACAAGGGACTACCTTATGGAAAGTGGTTACCGTAGCGTAGATTTGGTTTTCAGGATTTATTCTGATCGACTACAAATCTGACTGGAACTACTGGACGGTGGGAACGAATATAAAGTTTAAATATAATATCCTATTTATAGCTATATTTATTTCCATGCTGGTCTGGAAGAAAAACAAACAGAATGTACCTACTAGCTGCTTCTCTTCCCGCGCAAGCCGTAAAAGTCGACTGAGGGAATCGGCGAATGGAACAACGACAGGCGATGCGGCTAGCAACCCATCACTGTTGATTTCCTGTTTCAACTACCATCACGCTAAACTTAGTCTAAGGTCTAATGGCTCAAGGCTCTGTCTACCCCGTATGGGATAAAGACGTGATTATTTGTATGTACGTATCTATATTTCCTAGAGCTTTCATCGTTATCTCCGCATCTTTTGCATCCTAAGCCTCGTGAGACCGGGGTGACCGAAGCGCAGGTTGATGTTGTTTCCCATTGAATATTCTTTTGTTACCTCATCTCCGTCATTTCTAAACCGATTTTGAAAATTATTTTAGTTAGAGAGGATAATTTAAATTTTATCATAATCGGTGCAGTACAGGGTGTCGATTCTGCTAACGTTAAATCACAATCGTGTCAAAATAGTGTTTCAATGGTAGTGCTTTTTTACACAATAGTTACAAGAAATGTATATTTTTATTATATCACTCTGATGATCACACCACACACTACATTCACATCACATCATACTGTCCTAACTCTTTTAAATAGTGTGTAAAAAGCACTACTATTGAAACACTATTTTGATACGATTTTGTCTTAACGTTAGCAGAATCAACGCCCAGTTGTTAATTTTTGATTTTTCGTATATTAACAAGTTGCTTACTTGATGATGACGTACGGCCGCGAAGGGTTTCCAACGAGAGAACTCCTTAATGGTAAACTGCACTGGAGATTAAATTTTTGTCACGCATTTTAATGCAAGTGGCAGAAATGAAACTATATACAAAATATTTATAACAGCTGAAATTACCGAGGCAAAGAACACAGATACTACAAAATTGACGATCTTTTTTTGCGCCCCAAACCCAGTCATAGTTTTCTTTTTAACGAGATCTCAATGTCGTAAATTCTTATGTCAATCAAAAAGTAGGTATATTTCAGTTAATGGGTAGTATCTTCTTAAAATATTTGGGTACCTATACACTCGAATCATCATTAATAAATTATATAGTCTTATTTAGATGCAAATGGATGGTAAAAGGAAGAGTAAGTATTTAAGACTTCTTGATTATTTATTTATATTGGGCCCAGAATACTTAGATCTGACTATCTAAATAGAAAAACCAAGTAGCTGCCAATTTGGATTATGGTTTGTACTACTGAAGAAGGTTCCAGCATCTCATTCACTGAACGTAGTGCTACCCAGGGGACTGCACATATCTGAGGTAGAAGTACTCGCGTGTACCTCGGGAACAGTGAGTTTGCCCGGGATGAAAGGTACCTACCCTATATCCTTCACAATACTTCTATTTGTATGCAAAATTTTAGTGATTGGTTCAGTACTTAGATCTTGAGTTATAGTAACTAAAAATACTTTCTTTTATATAATAGAAGCGAAACCTTCCTCTTGAATCACTATCTATTAAAAAAAAACGCATCAAAATCCGTTGCGTAGTTTTAAAGATTTAAGCATACATAGGGACAGAGAAAGCAACTTTGTTTTATACTAAGTACCTACCTGTAGTGACTAGCTTTCGCCCGCGTTATTTTCCCACGGGAGCGGTCCTTTTTCCGGGATAGATAGATATACTCTTTATTGTACCATTATCATACAAATTATACATGTTGAATACAAATACAAACAATGTGTACAAAGGCGGACTTATCGCTAATGCAATTTCTTCCAGCCAACCTTAGGATGGGTAGGAACAACGTGGAAAAAACGGGATGAAAGGTACTAGGGTCCTTCTCAATAATTATATCTATGTGTACGCAAAATTTCAGTAGGATTGGTGCAGTAGATAGGGCGTGAAAGCGTAACAAACAAACAAACTCACTTTCGCATTTATAATACTAGCTGTTCCCCGCGGCTCCGCTCGCGTGGGACTCGGTTATATCGCGCCCAAAAGTAGCCTATGTTTGACCTCAGGTCGTTAACTGCATCCCTACCAATTTTCATCACAATCGGTCCATCCGTTTAGCCGTGAAGAGGTGACAGACAGACAGACAGACAGACTTTCGCATTTATAATATTAGTATGGATTAGTTTGGATAGATTTTAGTTCAAACTAGGTACTTACTTGCCACCTAGGTTTCGCCACAAACAATCCAAAAGCATGGGGGGACGAGTACCTAATGGCCATGAAAAGGGCCCATCAGCAGAATAACAGAAGGGTGGTGCCGCATGAAATGAAGTCACCTAGAGAGCGCCGGAGGAGGCACGGCTCGGATAAAGACTCCATGTAATGTGTAACGTACCTATTTTTTCTTCTCGAGTCTTCTTCGTCCGAGCGTGTTTCCCGGTTGCCTTGGGCCTAGGGTACGCAATTAATCATAGTCTTGATTTGGCGGTACTGGTTAATACAATGAAGCGACTGCCGTCTGACCTCCGTTACCCTTTTAATACAAGGAAACCAGACCATGAAACCGAATGAAGGAAACCAGATCATGTTTCTCTTGGCCAACACTTTCAAATTTTTCAGATTGACTAAAGGCTCTGACATAGCCTAACGACTGCCATCTACCGACGTCAATCTCCCCGAATCAAAAATTTAAAAAAATCTCGAGTTATCAATATAATAAAGCTGAAGAGTTAGTTTGTTTAAACCATAGACGCTTAACTTGAGAACTTACTATTGAGATCGGATCTGAAAAATTCTTTCTCCTTATGATAGTCTGATCAGTGGGGATTTTGGGTTATAGTAAATTCACACCAGGGCGAATGAAACCGTGGGGAACCTAAACATCCCATGTATGGAAAACACTGATGATGATGATTAGGCAACTGGTCATTATTTTTAGTAAGTCCCAGAAATTTTAAGTACTTAGTACTGGCTGTAATTTGCGGTGTTACCCGCGGTTTATCATATACAGCAGCGACATTTACTGTATTTAACCTACCTAAGTACGTACTTTTCGGAATAAAAAGTATCCCATGTGTTAATCCAAGGTAACAGTTAGGTGCATCCATACCAAATTTCATAAAAATGGGCCCAACCAAGCGTGAAGAAGTAACAAACATATAAATACTCGACATTATATTATGAGTGGGATTAATTAACTGGAAACTACGACTCCAGAATGGAGGACATGAAGGACAGCACCGGCACGGCCACACAGGGCACTCGGATCAGCAACATCGCGTCCATGGTCCCTGATGAGATCATCTACAAGCCGTCGGACTACAGCGTGAGGACCTACGACGGAGCGCTCATGTTCATTGATATATCTGGTAAAAACATTATAAGGAGGTATAAGTTATTCACTCACGTTTTTTCAAAAAGGGTGTGAAAAAGATCTAAATGCAGGCTGCGGCCGGGGACTACTTACCATCAAGTGGGCCGTTTTCTTGTTTGCCTACTAAATGACATAAAAAATAACTTAAAAGAACCTCTCTACACTTGGTTAGTTAATTTGATGAGGTTTTTCTTTGAAAATCTAGATTATTGAGACAGAAGAATAATTTGATGGTCAACCAAGAGGAAAAGTTAGATAGTCTAGGATAACCCGATATTTATTTATTATTGATAGGCAGAAAAACAGCTATCTGTACGCAAAGTTGGTCGCAATTTGCTCCCCAAATAAGTACCTAGAACCTTTCGTCCGGACACTTATAAACGTCTGGGCAACGGGAAGGTAAGTGTAACGTTAACTTACTGACAAACGAGGCAAAAAAGGAGGGTTGACATCAGATACACGGTCGTTGTTAATAATAAGTAGTTAAAGGAATATTATGGTAGCACGTAGAGTACGAATCTGAGCTTTGAATCAACTGCTAAAGATGCATCTGGGAAAGCGCTAAGATAGGAGAGATAGTCCAAGTTAGTCGCATACTGAGATAACTTAAAAGATTTTGGTGAAGCAGCCCTAGAGATCTAACTATAAAGTTGCTGAATACGATCGACTGTTACTCCCACTGACTCCCACAACACTGTAAATTTCTCTGCTCTGTGGTTGCTCCTGTAAAAATGCGCCATTTATGATTAGTAACCTTTCGTTTCAAATGATTCTTATTCGACATTATATGTCAGTCATTCGACTCACCGCGGTATTGAGTGAGTTGAGAGTGAAGAATTTAGATTTTAGAGTGTAGTTCACTCGTATGCCTTTAGGTTTTACGGAGCTCTGCGAATGCTACACGAAACCCGGCCGCGGTGGGCCGTCCAGACTGACACAAGTACTGAACTCTTACATCGGAGCCATGGTGCAAGAGATCATGGCCCACAATGGCGACGTCCTCAAGTTTTCCGGAGACGCCTTCTTGTCTTTGTGGAAGAGAACACCTAGGCTTAGCATGCAGGAGGTCGTCCATACGGCCATAGACTGCGGACTTATCATTCAGAAGAATTACGGGACTTTTACTACTGATATCGGGGTTATTTTGAAGGGTTAGTTAAGTAGCTTATTATTATTTTTTATTATACTTATTTCTTACGGATGTACCTATTCCTCTCTGGTTATAGATCAAGGATACCTTGTTGCTTTTAATCCATAGTCATGAATCGAATCGCAGAGGCAACATTGTGAAATTGCTTCCAGTTTGCTAGGTATACTTTGCAAGTTTGTTTCTACTTTTAAAACACTATCAAGAAGGCTTTCTTGTAGCATAAACTGATTTAAAAACACACCTGATTGTGATTATCCGTGCACTTGCAACTCTATAAAAAGGATAAGAAACGAAAGATTTGAATGACAAACCTTTATTTTCTTACGTAACTAACTAAACATTCTAAACATTTCTTTATCAGTAAAAGTGGCTATTTCCGCGGGTCTCGCCCACTTTTCAATAATTGGCGGGGACACCTCGTCATCCCACTACGTGATGGTGGGCCAGCCGGTCTGGGACGTCAAGATGGCGCAGTACATGAGCACGGCTGGAGACGTCCTGACTTCGGCCAGTGCTTGGACGTATGTGAACGAAGCTGAGTA
The DNA here is from genome assembly GCA_947044815.1 of Apomyelois bistriatella. Lineage (NCBI taxonomy): Eukaryota > Metazoa > Arthropoda > Insecta > Lepidoptera > Pyralidae > Apomyelois > Apomyelois bistriatella. The sequence continues at coordinate 8,010,877 of OX345705.1, forward strand.
TTGTACTCAGCCGTGTGGCGATGGGAGGCACACTAAGGTGGGTCCACGTCAGGAAGACAGCTGGATAATGCGTTTTAGCGAACCCCGGGTTTCGGGTGATGATAATACGGTACCTACGTCACCGATATGCCCTAAGTAAAGTCAGACAGAACTCTTAAGTTGAAGTTTTTAAATAAACATCTTATTTTATAGAGTTAATAATAGTTTAGGGGCATCATATACTCATACCCAGGCATCAGAATCTCATAATCTAACTACTTAGGTACGTACCTAATAACTATACTCCCTTCCTGTAACATTCGATCATATAATCTAAGCATGTAACCTGCTATAAAAAATGAAATTGCCATATATTTTTTAGGTTTTAGGTGTAGGAGCTACATGGAAAAGAGTCGAAAATGGTCATAGCTCAGTTGTCACCAGCCACGCTGTCTGTAAGTATCATAATTTTCTTCATTTAGTATCAAGAAGAGAGCTACTTACATTGTTGTTTCAATTCATTACACTATATCTAACCAAATTTCATCAAAATCGGACAGACAGACTTGCGCATTTATAATATTAGTACCCATGGATTAATTGTCTTATGTTACGCGAAATACATTAGAGGGAGTAGATACTTAGAATATTTTATCGGCAGTTCCCCTATGACATAGATACTTAGTAGTTAGGTACACGAAGAACTGTAAGAAAACCATCAGCTCGCTACGCTGCTGGTGAGATATTGTTGACTTACAAACACGATTAGGATGATGTTATAATTTCAGTTACTGAAGTCATCTCAGAAAATGGTCCTAGTCCTGCAATGATGAACGACGTGGGAGTAGCTAAAATGGGTTACAGGGAGTACTCACGTGAGATATTGTTTTATTAACATATTGGAAATCCTAAGTACTTATTTTGAGAGATGCTGATAATACACTTAAAGATAGTATAGACAGGCGATGAAGTAAGGGACAAATAAGACATTGAACAAGGCTGCTACACGAAAAATCTGAGATGATGATGTCTCAGGAAAATTCCTTTTTAAGTTTTTGTCTGTACACTTACTTTCCAATATGTGCTATAGAAACTTTATCGCAAGGGTTTCATTAGTTTCGATTATAAATCAAAATAACTGATATAATTAAATCATCCAAGTATAAAAGAAATGTGTTCTCTTCTTATGTTTTTAAGTTAGATTGGCTGAAGAAATAAAATTTGGTTTCATTCCTTTCCATCTATCTATCTCTATATTCGAATTCTTGTAATTATTAAGAAATATTGGTTTCAATAGTCCGGCCAGCCATAGTGTCGGCATTGCGCAGCAACTGGTGGCCAGCGCTCCGTCGGTTCATGGTGACGCCAGTCCTCCGCGCCGTGGACAACGACGAGCCAATGGACTTCCTCACGGAGGTCCGCCGCGTAGTCGTCGTGTTCCTCAACATCATCACCAGGACTGTCACAGAGGATGTGCTCATTGGCGTCGTCGATAACGCTTATAAATTCGTTTGCAGGTTACCAACTGTTATACTCGTATATTATGTGTTATAGAAACTTAGAAACAAATCTTAGAATCAAACCTGATAATGATTTCTTTAAGTCTCTTTTCAGAGAATTGTGCTGGTAACATTTGCCAAGGTACTCTAATATAAAAGTATTCTTATTGAAAAAAATCCTTCTTTATTATTAAAAACCTTTTTGCAGCCTTGCATCAGAAGCGGGTGGGCTAGTAAACAAGGTGTCGATGTTCGACAAAGATATGATGTTCCTGGTGGTGTTTGGTCTGCGAGGCCTGAAGCACGAGCAGGAGGCGCAGAAGGCGCTGCTCTGCGCTTACCAGCTCAAGGAGAAGCTGGCTTCGGACGATCCTAATATCATTAGCGTGTCCATTGGAGTAACCTCAGGTTATATTTTAGAAATTAATTGGACACATCCAGGGCTCAAACTGTCTTAAGAATAGCGGAAAATAGAAGTGGTTTTTTTTAACGAAAAGTGTACTTTTAGGGATAATGATCTACCGATAATCTACTTCATGTGTCTAATGAATTTAGTCAAATACCTTTGAAATTTTTATCACCTTATTTTTTATACAATAACTCGCATCTGAAAATTGTATAGATCTATGTTTTTTCCTCTTGATACAGGTACTACATACTGTGGAGTAGTGGGACATGTTCTAAGAAGAGAATACACGGTGATAGGACCAGCTGTTAATATGGTATACTATTGATACCTTACCTATCTTCAAAGAATCTTAGGTAAAACCTGTTGATATCTTCTAAAAAGCCAATCTTCGTAGTGAAATGTTTAAGAACAAAAAAAAAATATTTGACCAATCGTTAATTAGTAGTGAGCAGCAGAAAACGTTGGGTAAATGTATATGGATGATGATGAACGCACGATATGCACGAATAGCAATAGGGAAGAGGACGAGCATTCACTTGGAGATTAGCTTTTACCTGCATAAAATTGATGGCCACGGTATTGTCTTTCAACAGGCAGCCCGACTGATGATGGTGTATCCAATGAAGATTACTTGTGATAAGGAGACATTCCTTAGAAGTAAACTGGACCAAGATTATTTCAAGTTGATGGAACCTCGAGTCATCAAAGGAATCGCCTCTGTGGGGCCAATCTATGAGTTCAATCAAATGTTAGATTTTAAACTTTCTTTATACTTAGGTACTTTTTGCCACATAGTAGAAAATACCTACTTAGGTCTCTTTGGTTAGCTTAGCATATCCAAAGAAATATTTTACGCAAACGTAACATTGTGGAATCTTTATATACCTACTTAAGTATTAGTCATAAACTCGTAAATAGTAAACATTGAAAAGCAAAAACCAAAATAATTTTATCGAAATCGGTAAGGTTCTATCTATCTAAGACCTTCAAAAAGCTGTAAAACAGCCCCTTGACTTTGCAGTGGAATAGCTTAGTTTTAATATCAGTTTGGCTTATTTCGAAGGTGGACTGAGCAAGTCTGTTGCTGGCGGCACCCACTTCTGGGCCGGAATGAAGAGCTGCGTAGATACAAACTGATCCTCCTCAACGCATTAAATGAAAGTGCCGAGAGGTTTACCACGTTCAGAAACCACAAGTTTGCTGTTGTATATATTGTTAGATCTTTATTTTACTTACCTACTTCTTCTTGTTGAGTCAAAATGTCTATAGGCTGCACTTTAGCTATCATATATTACTAGCTGTTGCCCGGGGCTACGCTCCCGTGGGAATTCCGGAATAAAATATAGCCTACGTGTTGCTCCAGGGTCGAAGCAATCTCCATTCCAAATTTCAGCCAAATCCAAAGCCAGCCAGTTCCTGTAAAAGAGTAACAAACATCCATACTTACAAACTTTCCCGTTTATAATATCTATTAGTAGGATATTGCCTAGGTACTCGTAAGTTAATAGGCCGTGTGATCTCCGGGCGAATACCACCCCCTTTTCCTTTGGGTGTCATATGAGGCGACAATGGGAATACAACTAGTACAACTGTCCAAATGGTCTCGTATTCTAGTTACAAAAGCATTCCAAAGCAAACGAGGTTAATAAGTAAAACAAAAATGCAGATGCAGTGTAATTTTTTTTTAACTAGATCAAGATCAAATAACAATAAATGGTCTAAAAATCTAATTAAGTACCTGTTTCTTTTTTTTCTTTATTCTTGTGACTTGAGCTTTAGAGATTGGATCTTTGTGAAGATTAACATTATCTTCGATTTCTCGAACGGTGTGCGGTGTTGTACCTACTTCTACGATTTCACACGTCACATGTCATCGCAGAAAAATTGTTTTGGGAATTGGTTGCACCTTGTTTGTCTCTGCGATTCAGAAGACCTAAGTACCTATATTGTTTTACAGGGTCCTAAGATGGTTGGTAAAAAACGGCTGGTTGATGAATGTCTTCATATAACTCCGAATAATATGCGAATAGAGAAAATAGAACTAACTGAAAAGGACAAGGTATCTACTCTTACTTAGCATTTTCACAAACATACCATTAACTATTATTATTTTTATTAAGCTTAAGGTTTTGGTTAAAAGAGGGTGAGACCTAAAAAATACATTTAAATAAGTTTTACAGTAGAGCCTTGTAATAATATATGGCACACCTACGTATTTATTTATTGTTAAATTTTGTTCAAAATTAAAGTTTTTACTCCTCTGAATACTATTTACTAGGCGCAATATGCGCTTGCACTGCAGAACTTGATAACATTCACGAAGTAACTACGATTATTATTTTTTAGGTTCCCTTTGAGGTGTTTAGAAAAATAATGTTGACGGTTTTCACCGTATCAACCCAACGGACCATGAGGCTAAAATTTGAAAATATGATCAGATACAAGTAAATATTTTTTTTATTGTTATTTACTATAGTAGAAGGGCGGTACTTGCGGCATCAAATATCAACGTTTTCGGAGAATAGTTACTATAGACGTAAAAACAGCATCCCTTTGCCCGTCTCCTATTGGTATTTCCAATGCAAAATTAACCATGACATCATCCGAACATTGGTTACCAATGACAATTCAAAGGAGTTAGTAGAAGCTAATCATACTGAATTGAAGGCTGAGTTGGCAGCAGCTTTCGATGTTGTACAATCGCAAAGAATAGGTAGACCTAATGGAGGTATTTTTGATTCCAGTGTAGATACAGCAGAACTCAAGCCGCTAGAACTATACGCTCTGAATATAATATTCGACGTGAGATTTCCATTACCTGAGAATTTCAGCTATGCTGGTGATATTCTGTCCAATTTCGGTGTAAAGAAAATACTCAGAGAGTTAATTAGAGCGGTAAGTATAATTGTGTTAGAATGATTTGTTGAAAACATTGTTTGATCTTGCTTTGAACATGTATTTTACTCGCAGAACTTCAAAAATCTATGGATATTGACCATTTTCGAAGCACAATACATAGACGATGAGTCCTGGCGATTGTTACTTCTAATTTTGGAGACAAAGACTACGTTTGTAATCATGACACTCACTGAAGAAAACAAGCTGACAAGTGAGTTACCTATCTTGGTTTGCGTCCTTCGATCATATGTTAATGGCTTTAGTTAACGGTTGGTTTCATATAACTATAAACTTAGTGTACGTGTAACGATATCTGTGATATGGCACATGGTTTGGTCAACACACTAGTGGTCTGTCCTCCTGAGGTCGTGCATATGATTCCGAAAATGCTCAAACTAGATCTGTAAGAAATTAATTTCTAGTAATGGTCATCTAGTAGCTAAAATAATCATGATAACTTAGTAAAAAATACTTTTAGACATGGGTCAAACCAGCCTAAAGAACCATATGATAGTTTGCTTTCGGTTGGGGGGCATCGACCGGTGGTACCACGCCGCCCTGGCATGTCAACTGTTGGACGTTCAAGCAATTCCACCGGATTTAGAGAAGTATTCCTTTTCTACATTTTATTTTTATTATTAGATATTTATACTAGAAGGATGACCCGTTCCCACATCCCAGCGCTTTCACGGTTTCGTCTTCAGCGGTTGGTTCTGAGCCCAGGGTCCGCTTTGCTGCCTTGCCTATTCCATATCGCCCGGTCTTCAGCATCCAAACTAGGTAATTGGATAATGAGACCAATAACATGTAATGCAACATGCAGAATTCCTTAGAAGGGTTGAATTAATTTGGAAGATTAAGGTTACATAAGCATTCAAATAGTAGATGTACTCAACTTTGTGAAGGGGTTTTTATCCAATAAAGTCAATGCGAAATCTCTAGAGAGCAGAGATTCTAGTGAGGATTGATGAATTGCCTGAAATAAACAAAAGCTTGTGTGACTTGGGCGAGAAAGGTACTACTGCTTTTATCAAAAAGGTTCTCTTTCCTACCACAATCTCTTCTACAGAGTAATCGAATGCGCAAGTGGAGGCGTCCCGGGATGGATTCAGAATTTCCTGATATCTCTGGTCCAGCGCGGCGTCTTGACTATAGTGACGGTGTCACGGAACGAAGCTGTAGACTCCGGAGCTATTTTGCCTCCACCACAGTTACTGCAGAGGACTGACGATGACGATAATTATGAAGCCGAGTTGCCGCTCAGAGGACCTAGTTATATGGTGAATAGATGTTGCTATTATTTTATTTTTAGCCATTGTACCACCGAATCAGTAGTATTTCTGAAAGATATTGTATATTATAATTAATACAGTAAAAATAATAATTTTTTTTTTTTTTTGAGAAATGTAAGTACTAAAAAAAAAGATAAAAGTAACAAAAAATAAAATAAAAGGAACATTTTCAAAAATAGGCTCTGACTCAGCGTATGCTGGAGGTCTATAACATACAGCACTGGTCTTCCGTCGGGACCTCTTTCTGGTGCCCAACTAGTTGGACAGAGCAGTTGGACCACTGTTCTGCACAGGATAAATGTGAGAGTGTGGTACTTAATCAAATAAACTTTGTACAATGGTACCTCTTACCGAAAATAGATGATGATATCATAGTACCTACTGGTGGTGATATTTTTTCAATATCTAACTTGTTATTTAAGAGTATCTATAGCGTCGTGAGCGTCAGCACGAAGAACAGAAGCGAAGGTGGTAGCCGGTTTGATGTGCACGAGACGGATGCTGTGCAGATGGCGGTAGTGGCCGAAGGGTACAGCTTTCTGGACATGAAGACTGACATGTCTATGGATGGTATAATCACAACTAATCTGTTCTTTGCTGCTATCGGTCGCATTATTTCTATAAATGTTATAGTTTTCTAAGAAAAAAGTAGCTTTGACTTTCGCTGACAGTAACGCCTCTGGCTGGAGTCCAGCCAGAGGCGTTACTGTTATCTACTTATCTATTATTATATTTATCTACTATTATTTATCTACTATTATTAGTTATCTACTATGATTGTTATCTACGTCCAGCCGCTGGACGTAGATAACAATGGAATTGCTGTTATTATATATCTACTTATCTACTATTATATTTATCTACTATTATTAGTTATCTACTATGATTGTTATCTACGTCCAGCCGCTGGACGTAGATAACAATGGAATTGCTGTTATTAGTCTTGTTGACTGTGAAAAAGGGCCGATCAAGGTGGCCCAAAGTCAATAATCTATAAATAATATGACTCGAAAAGAGGAAGAAGCGAAAGTGCCAAGTTAGTTATTCTTACTATGACTTACCAAAATATGTTTCCCGTATGAATGTATGATACGAAACCACAAAATTAGGCAAACAAATCAATTTTTAGACTACAGTGCAGACTTAGGTAAAAGTTATGATACTGCAATCGCATCTCATATACGGAACCACGATATAGATCTGTAGGTATGCCCAGAAGTAGACTTCTAAAAGATTTAATCTTAAAATTTTCCTACAGCTGTGATACTGAAAACATACGATTCTCTGACTCCATTTGAAAAGATGCTGTTGAAATGCGGTTCAGTACTCGGAGACGTGTTCTCTCGTCGAATGCTCCTCTATTTGTTGCAAACCGATTCACATAAGATAGTAGCTCAAGGTAATGGGCATCTAGTTCCTGATATATCAAGTTAGCTTGCTGCGTTTTTAACTTTTCACCAGCATGTGGTGTGTAATTAATTTAGCTTTAACCTTCCCTAGAAAGAATTAAAAAAATAACTAATTCTTTGCCTGTAAGGACCTTAACGCGCTTACGCTTCAGAGTCCAAGGCAAGCTTTTTAATTATGTTAGTACTATTATAAATTCTGTGATCATGGTCCTAGATCTGGCGGTACTCGTTTGTAAAAACTCAGTGGGTCTAAAAACGCCAGTTTAGCAATTCATCGAATCGAATTCTTATTACGAATTCCTTAGCAATTCTTTATCAATTCCTATTTCTTTCAATTTTTTTGAAGAGGAATTGCAAATATTAGTTGACTATTTTACAAAAAATAGAGGAATTGCTACAGAATTGCTAAGGGATTCGTAATATGAATCGATTCGATGAATTGCTCAAAGTGGCGTTTTTAGACCCCAGTTCACTGCTTCCTCTCCCCCATCTTTTTGTATATTATCTATTCCAAAAATGTTTTACTGACTTTGCCTTATGTAAAATTTTACGTAAAGGGCAAAGCAAAGGCAAGAAACAAAAAAATAAGAAAAAAGTTCAAGAACCGGGAAGAACCGGAATTCCCGGTTCCGACCCGGTTTTTGTCTCGGTTCCAAAAAACCAAGAACCGATCCCGGTTCTACAAGCTCTTTGTAAAGCTCAAGATACTAAGTCATCGAAATCACTTCTGCACTTATTTTGTTGGTGGTCGTTCAAGAAACCACGTCAGAGGCCGAAAAGTTGTTTAAAAAGTCTGACACCATAGAGTGTGTAGGGCCTTTGATGTTATAAGTATATAGGATATGAATGAATGAACGAATTCATATTTCAGCCGTTGCCAGATTGTTTTCGATTCACGTACTGGAGTGCGAAGGAGGAGACTTCACTCGGGATACTTCGAGTGTTCTAGTACACCCTGCGCCTGCGCTGCCGGCCACGAAATCTCCGCATTGCTCTTGTCTTGGCACGAGACAGCCTCGTAATTTTCTTTATGTATTGTTTCATCTAATTCCTTATGTGTTTATGTGTACTCAAATTAATTGGGGTGGTAGTAGATACATATAGACCCCTCTCGCACCGCAAATCCTGGACTGAATACTAACCACTACCTCCATAAATTGGGATTAATCCCAAATGGAATAAAAAGGAAGGTAGAGGTAAGGTAAGGTAGTCACCATAGTAAGATTGCGGAACACCCGAGAAAACCCTATCCCATGTGGTTAAAAATGTCTACTTTGCTGTTTTAACAGTGGACTAAAGAAATTGCACAATCTTGCTGTCTGTGAAACCTAGGTATAAATGTTTGATCCCCGCCGCGCCGGAACGAATGTCACACGCAATGATGATGATAATTTTATAAACCACTGTTAGTAAAAATGGAAAACAGTCCAGTCATTATTCGTTAATTGCAACGATAGAATAGTTATTTTCTTAGTTATCTCCTAGTTCAGTTGTTGAGCTAATGACTTGATAATATGTCATTAAGTTGGTAAAGGGGTCACCCGAAGGATGGCTGTATACTGTAACCATAGATGCGTGCGAGGAGAAGCACGAACTCTAGGTATGCCTCGACTAATTATCTCATGTTTTAGCCTATTCTCTGTAGGTAAGTTATGTGAGATATTTGTATGATATAATTTCCTTTCAGCTGACTGCCGCGACCTACCTCTTTATGCTTTTTGTGGATATATGAGATTCAGACATTCATTATTTAGAACAACAACATACGAGTTGCTTACGGAAAATCAAAAGGTATCATCATGCATGACTTCACTGATCTCATCGTTGTAAATGATATTATTCTAGCTAGTACTTGATACTGATTTACTAGATGAAATAAGTAGTTAAATTGAAAAATTAAATGTAAAGTGAACAAGATTTCCAATACAACGTCCAACTTAAAAAATACTTCGTGATTCATTACCCTGGTCGACTTATACATATATAATCTTAAAACTGCTATAAAGTGTTTATTATTTAAAATTATTCTATTCGTTGAAATTAAAGTAGAAAAACTTATGTCACGAACGCCATATTAGCTAATTCCACGTCATTAATTTATTATAGGTGACTCCATTGTCATAGAAGAAGATGAGTTGATTGCTTGTCCCGCTTGTCCCTTAATAAGTTTTATAATGAATTGGAAAACAACTGATAAGTATTATACGATATTTCAGCACGAGATGCATTCCCGCGCGCTGATGTATCTCGAGCGTTACACGCGCCGCTGTAACGTCTGCGGGTCAGGGTGCTTCGTCAAACTTCTGGGGCTACGCTGCGATGATGTACGTCATATTCCTATATTTAATTTTTATCTATGAAAACATTTACTTTTCAACATCTTAGTTATAAACAATCGTTTATACATGGGTCTCTCAGGGTTCTCACTTTTGCCCTATGCTTTTTATTTGTTAATTTTGTTAATTATGGCGTGGCTCTTGATATGCTTCACCAGAACCACTGTATGTATTTGATATATTCCAGGGTTTGCGTGAAGAGAGTGAGGAATTGAAGCGCACTCGTCAGCAAATTCGTAATCTGTCTGCTGAGACCAGAGTTGCTGGCGAATACGAAATGTCTGCAATAGGGCCCGGGACTTCACAACTCACGGTACTTATAAATATTAGCATTAAGATATATTTTCCAATGCTTTTACAAAGACCCTATGTTAGTAGAACCATATTTGGGAGTTTAATCAATAACCTTAAAGTAGCAGAGAAGACACGTTGAGGTCCAAGTCCAAGATATGAGGATGGATTCTCTGTCAATTGCAAGAACGACGATGAAAGAGAATAGCAATCATGTCGAAATATAATATTTATCTGAGCACAGACAGTACATTGTGCAAGCGACAGATATAAAAGGAAGGATGCAATTTTTTTTTTCATGTAATCACATTCATATTCAGATAGCTTGCGGTATTGATATTGATTTACATGAAGTCTCACTTGGGACTTACGAAATTGTTTTTTTTGCGTCCGTTAAGTTTTACCACGCAAAAAAAACATATTTTCTCTCTATTGGGTACATCATTGACAACTTTTTTTACAGATACAACCTTTCCTCAAAAGGATGCCTGGTGAAGCGACAAGTGATCTTTTCGATCTAGATGGTGGGTCAGAATTTATTTTGTTAGCATCTGGCGTTATCTCTAGAACATAACAAAGTTTAAGTTGTCTATGTTTAGGTACTGCACAGAATATACAGGCAATCAATAGTCAGTCAAGTCTACAAAATTTTAGACCAAGGCCCTACTAAAATCCAATTGAAACCCCTCATCATCCATCCTCGTTACCCAGCTTTATCTAGTCTATTGCGATTTCGACGGAAACGGAACATACCTTGCTTCCTTTAAGTACGCTGAAAAAGCGGAAAATGTAGATTACCTACTTCAACTATAGCAAATCTTTCAAATTCTTCAGAAAATTAACAAATAAACAAAAAAACCGCCAGAGCTAATTCAAAAATACATGTAGAAATGATCTACTTAGTCAAGACAACAAATAGTAAACGTACTGAGCTTGACGTTTGAGCGCGAGACGTGCTTCGGAAGGCACGATTCACAGGTTGTTCTTCTGGACTCTCGAAATTTTGTTTGGTTTTGTTTCTGCATACTGTGCTGCTGCCCACAGAAATATTAATTTTTCTGTGGTAAGTGATTTCAAATGTTTGTCATAATAAGTAAATTTATTAGTGTTATGCTCGTCGGAAAAATGTAATGTACATATTAGATATAGTTTCTCGGTAAGTGAATATTGTATATTCTTTTGAGAAATAAATTCTTTAAACCAAAACGTTAAGCCGTTAGACTCGGCTGCCATGGTAATCAGTCATTAAAAGGAGCAACGACAGAGGCTGAGGGGCGGTTCCGAAAAACTCTCTACAGGGTGTGCATGGTCGATTAACCGTGTCACCTACACGAAATGATGATAATGAGTAACTGAGCGAGCAGTAGGGGGAGAATGGCGCAGAGATTTGGCAAAAACAAGATGGCGATATAGTTTTTAACAATCAGAGAAACACGGTCGGAATTATGATATCTAGGTACATTGTACACGTCATACGAATTTGCTTACTTCTGATAAAGTTGCTAATGTTTTCAGACAATAAAAATCTGACAGACTCAATCGGATTGTACACCAATAAGCAAGTTCGTTCGTTTTCTTCTCTGGAACTGGGTAGCTGCGAATGTCTGGCAATACTGCTTTCCGTCTATTGTCAGATCATCGACCATTGCAAAGGAGCTGGTTAGTTCTTGAAGTCAAAATTAAAACCATAAGAAATATCTACATCATTATTATGTCTATATAATAGTAATAAATACTACACATGAATTTACTCTTATCATTTGCGTCGCAACCATGATCTCAGCGTTTTGTCGTTTGTATCCCAACCCATGGCTTTTTAAAAAGCCGTTTTTTATGAAATCCATACTAATATTATAAATGCGAAAGTCTGTCTGTCTGTCTGTCTGTCTGTCTGTCTGTCTGTCTGTCACCTCTTCACGGCTAAACTACTGGACCGATTGTGATGAAATTTGGTAGGGATGTAGTTAACGACCTGAGGTCAAACATAGGCTACTTTTGGGCGCGATATAACCGAGCCCCACGCGGGGCGAAGCCGCGGGGAACAGCTAGTACTTAATATTATATATAACTACTTACTGTACTGTATTGGTTCATGATTATGTAGCTATAGAGTTCCTATTTCGGTAGCACACTTATTTTAGTCATGTTGGCAGATGAACATGTTAAACTTTATGAAGCTTATATGGAATACACCGATTTGAGTATTCTGAAATTGAATATTCCTCAAGCCATTAGACTCCTGTTTGAAGTGGAGACATTCGTCAAGGTAAGTACGAAAAGTTATTTATGGAATTCAAAAATAATAAAATAGTTGAGAAACATCAGTACCCTTAGGAACTGAAATTACCGGTTTTATGTAGTTTTTGCACTTTAATCAACCCAGAGTGCGATATTTGGGAATCCTTATTCCATTTCCATCGAAGGTGAGTTTTCAGGTTTGTTTATTACCTCTTCTCCTATTATCTGCTTAATGGAAATATCGTCGGGTACTGGAAAGGACAGGATACTTTTCATCCGATTCGGATTACGGGATGGGATTTCCGCGAGCGTATGCTGCTAATCTTCTATAAAATAATAATCAATTGCTGTTCGTTAGTCTCGTTAAAACACGAGAATGAATGGGCCGATTTGGCTAATTTTGGTCTTGAAATATTTGTGGAAGTCAAAGAAGGTCTAAACGGTGAGTAAAGTGAAGGTTCAAGTGGTACGAAGTTCGCCGTGTCACCTAGTTTAACATAAAAAAAATATAATAAATCCAATTTTCAGACAACAATGAAAGACGAAATGCCCTATTGGATAAACGACTTTCGACTCGCCAGTATTCACTCCCTGCGAGGAGTGTGCATGCTGGAGTCTGGCGACCTGGGGGAGGCCAGGGAACAACTGTTCACTGCCATGAAGCTTTACTACAAGCCTTTTCCCAATACCAAGTATTTTTTTTATTCTCATTATTCAAAATAGGAACTACTATCTAGTATTTAACTTTAAAATCCGGCGGCTTCTAGTCTTAGGACTTGTACTAAGCATTTACTTACTTAATTATTTAACCTACTATTTAGAATATAAACCTGCTGTACACGAATAGAGACTATACTATATTGTTATACCCACCCATGTAATCAACATAAAAATTAACTTGTATGCACTTACTCTACTAAAACTGGTAGAGTTTTTGGACTTGCTGAGTAGTGAGCTGGTTGACTTTACCATTTACTCTAACCGTTTACAGCAGGCTGAAGTCCCAATTGTAACATCTCTTATTTCGTCATTACAGTTCATCGTTTAATTAAATCTATAAAAAAGATTGTCATCACTTTTCGGCATCGTCGATCGTCGCACGTTCACTGCCGTTGCGGACACTGAGCGACTGAGAGTGAAAAAGGACAATGCTTTGTTTTAATGTTTTCAGATTTAAATTTAAATTAGCCAGCATGCAGGTAGCATTTCATCAGCTGATAGAGATGTCTGTAGCTCCGCAGTGCTACATGGCCAGGTCTAATGGATACGTCGGATACTTTTACGAAGAAATCGCCCTCACTCTAAATAGAATGTACCGGCTGTTTTCGGTAAATAACTTTTTTTAAATTAATTTTAGACTTTTTTTTTAAATCTTTTTGAGACAAGACAATGCAATTTAGTAACCCAGTGATAGACTGAGTAATAATTATAATAAAGTTAGTTAAAACTTTCTTATAACGACTAAATCAGACCCAACCGTTGACTCTACGAGTATCAGCTCAGATATTATTTTTTATGTTCAAATTAAGAAGAATTTTTAAGGGGGGGTGGGTATCCTTTACAAAAAAGATGTTTTGTTCACCCTTTTCATCATATTTGGGGTTTAAACTATCAGAGAACCTGGTTTTTGGGAACGCGTTTTTCTCTCCCAGGAAACAAAAGAAGAAGACAACGCTATCCTGGCAGCGAAATGGTCTTTCAACTACGCTTTGCGGACAAACGCGAACTTCCGCCTCCTGTGCACTAGCTACGGGAATATGATTGCTGTGCACCGCCAGAAACAAAAGGTAACGATTATTCAAAAGTGAGTGTTGGTTGAATGCTCTATAGGTGTATGCTATATAGAATTTTATTTATTTAATCATTACCTTTAAGAAATAAAAAAAGGAAAAAAATGTTCTTGAAAAATTGTTTACCTGATTAAGCCGGTAGTCTGGTACCCTCTTAGATACGGTATATAAATACGGCATAGCTATAAATAAATTGGTTCTATTAAGTCATCGTCCATCAGCGATAAACTCGAGAGCTCAGTGTCTGCCAAAACAATACATTTCATAACCATTCCCAGCTTAATCTCATTCGGGACAGCTGTCGTTGATGGATACAGATGGAGAAAATTGTCTCTTAGTAAGTCGGTTTTTACGACAACTGGTTGGTACACACCGGCCCGTATTTTGCTAACTTTTTTACAGATTTAACATTATTTTGTGACCGGCTTGTTGTAAGAAGGCCTTAGTTTACCTCTTAGTTGTCTATGACATCCTTTTCAAGAGTGTGAGTGGTCTATTCCACGTAGGAAACCTGCACCCGTAGCCAAGTGACAATTTCAAAACGCTAGCGAATGTCGACAAGAACAAAATGTATGGGATTGACATAAGCTACGTTAAATCACGTGGTCAATCTTATACTAATCCCATACATTTTGTTCTTGTCGTACCTCGTTAAGGTGATACCTCGGTGAACACTAGCGCCACCATCATTTAAAAATCATTATTCACTGAAAACACAAGTTTGCTTGAAACGGACACTTTTAGAATGTAGTTTTGCAATTTGTAACTATATATTAATATTATTAAAATTAACTTCAGATCCAGTACTTTAACTACATAACAGGGATTTTTGATAACTTGTGTTTTCAGTGAATAATGTTTTTTTTTATGGTGGCGCTAGTGTTCACCAATGTCTCGTCTTAACGTTTTGCGATTGTTACTTTGGCTAAGCCCCCTGACATCATTCTCATCATTTCCGTTCAGTTCTCAATGTGCCGGACGCTGGAGAAACGTGTGATGGACCTGTGTCACCGCAAGAGAGGCCAACTCGACGTCACGGAAGTGCAGGCCGTCTGCTATCTCTACACCACTTTGTTCTTATTTTTGTAAGTTTTTTTTACATGCACATTTCCCTTTTCGTTAAACCAAGAATGTTTTGTACGGACGGATACAACTAGGGTGCTGGCTCGTCGCGTCGCAGTGGAGAATATGCAATGTGTATCTATTGCTTACTACTCTGGTCTCACAACCAAATAGATACAAAACTTTCAAAGTCACAATAGGCAAAAAATAATACACTAATAGTTCGTGTAGTAGTAGTGTTGCCACATAAGGATACATCGTCGTCGTCAAATTGGTAGATCCTACTAATATTATAAACGCAAAATTTGTAAGAATATGGATGTTTGTTGCTCTTTCACAGAAAAACAGTTGAACCGATTTGGCTGAAATTTGTAATGGAGATTGCTTACATCTTGGAACAACACACAGGCTATATAATAATATTATCTTGGGATTCCCACGGGAGTGGAGCCCCGGGCAACAGCTAGTTAAAAATAAAATAAGGCTTTCTCTTCGATTTGTGACACATTACAGTGTGGAGTACGGCAAGAAGATGGAGAGCATCCAGTTCGGACTATCAGTGATGCGCATGATGAGTAGCCTGACGGACCTCAACACTCGGCAGCTGCTGATCCTGTGGATGCTCAAGTTCCTGCTCTCCGACCTGAGGATACATGACATGGTCTCTATCATGAGGGAGTTCTTTTACATGATTGACCATTACGATCTGAGCTGTGAGTTGTATGGTTGTCGTCTTTTAAAAGTAGATGTGTAGATAGTATTCGTAGTTTTTAAATTTCAAGTACTAGCCGAAAAACTGTAAGCGTCCGTAGTGCCATTCGCAGAATAGGTTTCTTCCGCTATTGAAGAGAAACTGTTGTGGTAGAAATCTTCTTTTATTTTAATCATAAACCTTAATGTTCAGTAAAATAAATAAAAAATATATTCTTAGAGCTACGTACGAACGCTACGACTACGACTCACACTACGCTACAAGCCTACGAGCTACGTCGCCTACGACAATACGTAGCCTACGATTTTCCGGCTGCTACGCTACGAGCTACGACCACGAAGCAAATCTTTGTATTTGCTTCGTGGCTACGACCTATGATTCTACGATGTTACGGCTACTACGAGCTACGAGTTTTATCATGTCGTCGTAGCATTTCTTAGCTATGAATATTTTTGGTTATGCTACCTCAAGTACCTACGTTACATTAGTACTATTATCTATTCTGGGCTATGCTGTCGTATTACAATATTATTTTACTTCCACTTGCTCGGAAACAGCACCATTATAAAAAAAAATAAGGCAATACTCATTTCGGGACTTTGTCATCAACATATTTTTTTAACTATTAAATTTTTATCAATAATTTTACCAACGTAGCGGAAACGTGGTACTATTTTTACGCAATAATCATCTTACTGGACACGGGGTACTGCGTGGAGACCTACAGCACGTGCGAGAAGTTCTACATCAAGAAGGGAGATGCCATCTTGAGGTCCAAGTCGCCGGAGGCTGCTTGGAACTTCTTTGTCTGCATGTGGCTCGTGTGAGTATTAACCTTTATTTACCCGATTGTGGCGATGCCAAAGATGGTTAATGTGTTCAAGCTGATCAATTGTATTTTAGGATTCAGTCACCTTTTTTACATACATGACATCTGTCTCCCGCAGGGGTAGGCAGAAACTAGAGATTTCCATTGCATGGCTACGATCCTAACAACCTCCCTCTCTTCTCCACACTCGTCGATTTCGTCGGTACTCGTTTTATCCATCCTCTCTACATATCGAAACCAACTCAACATCCTTTTTTCGTTCTCGTCACATCATCCTCATTCACACCGTGTTCACACATCTTATTTTTAACGTATGGAAAAGGCCCTTTGCCTACCAGTCTAGGCACCGGATGAGAAGCTGGACGGTTATGTGAGGCACGAACCCACACATTCCATCGGCAGCCCCATCCTTGCTGACATGACCATACCGGCCTATTGGGGAAACTCATGATTGTATGGTTGTAATTTAGGTACCAAACCCAAAACTCCTTCTATCATAAAGATATTGCAGTCCTCGGTTTGGCTTTTCGAATTAACTAAATTTCTTATTTATTTTTATTTTTTTTATTTTAACTTCATCTGCCATCAATCTTTCGACTATAAGCGGATGGTCTCTATTACTTGTGTTTTTTCTACAGGACTATTCGCGTCGGCTCGTGGGAGAGGTCGATACTTTGGGAAGAGAAAATAAAGAAAATCCAAGGAAACCTTAAATTTGAGAAGTACGAGTTTGGCACAATGATCGTTGTTCGTTTATTGGAAGGGCTGTTAATCACGCTAGTAAGAGAGGTAATTACACCTGTGATTCTTTCTCTTTTCGCCTTTATATGTCAGGCTGTCTAAAGGCATCTGACATAGCTTAACGACTGCCATCTAGCGATAACAGCCGGGATTAACATCTATAGAAATGCCTTGTGACAATCCAAGCTAGGCTGCACTCTTTGTTCCATGTTATATAAAAATAAATAATTTCATTTCATTTGTCGTTTGACACGCACTATCATTACGAAAACGTAGGCCCCGTTCAACTATCAAGCCATACTATACGCTTGCGACTGTAGTTCGCAAAAGTTATGGTGGCCACAGAGATGGTAACGGTACCAACTGACGTAAAAATAGACTGCGGCCATTCGGTGTGCGCCGATATAAATTTAAGTAGACGTTTCACTGTAAAAATGCAAGTTTTATGTACGGTCACGTTCATAATTGCATTAATAGTTCGCAAAACAAAAACAAAAGAAAACTATGACTGCAATTATGAACGTGACCGTACCTAGTTTATTTTGAATCTTTTGTTAACTTTTGCACTAAATAAATACCAAATTGTGTTCTTACAATCCTGCATCAGCGTCACAAATTAACGATATAGAGATTTTACCAATTTTTGAGCTAGTTGTAGAATACTTACTTCCCGAGCGTGTTTTTCCCGGTTGCCGTATTTTTAGTTTATCTATTTAAAAAGTCAAGTAGTAATCTTGAATGGCAACCATTTTGTCTGTATTTGATTACTTTTATAGAGAAAATAAAATAGTCTGTTTTTATTGGCAGATGAACAACAGAAACATCAAGAAGATAATGTTGTTGGAGGGTTCTATCCAGACAATGCTAAAAGATTTGAAGTCTGCTTGCAGTAGGGCGACCATGTTCACACCAAGGTATGAAGAACGTTTATTTTAAAACTAGCTTTCGCTCGCGTGAATTTCCCTCAGGAACAGTGCTTTTTCCCGGGATGAAAGGTTCTCTATGTCCTTGTCAATACTTCTACAAAGTGTATGCGAAATTTCAGGAAGATTAGTTTAGTATATAAGGCGTAAAAGTGTCACAAACATACAAACAAACTCACTTTCGCATTTATAATATTTTTTAACTGGGATGGGATACATAGTCATTATTCCCTAACAATTTCCAGACAAAAGATTTCATAAAATTTCTTCAACTGAATGACTTTATGCAAGGCGCGAGAGCTAGACGTTCGTGTTACTCCTTGTGTTGCTATATCTATAAGAAACGGTAATCGACTCCATCCGCTTTGCCGTTGGCCTGATGTTATAATTCCTTTCTGCTTAAAATGATAACTTGGGAACCTAATAAGTGGACCCTGGGCTCCGTAGCAATCAGAGATAACTTAATTTCGTCTTACATCATAGATATTACCTGCTGTTGGCATACTTCGACTACATCCGCGGAAAGAAGCTGCGTGCCTTCAATAACATCAACAAGTCCATCGAGCTGTCCAGACAATACGCTCACGTGCCAATGCAGTGTTGGGCTGAACACACAAGGGACGTAAGTGACGGATTTTCTCTGTGCTGTGACTAAGTTTTTCAAAAGTTGCTGGCGTAGATAGGTTTTTGTAAGGAAATTCGTAAAACGGTTTAAGATGGTAAAGTAGCGAAACTGGACAGATAGAATCGGATTGTGATGTGAATTAACTCATAATGCTAGAGTAAAAATTTCGAGTATTGTGATTGGTAAGTTCACAGTTCGCTCAGCTCCCCTCTGCCACGCTTCGCGTTAGTGGAAACGCAGCCATACTCGGGTTTCCAAAGTATGTTATGGTAATGATATTTGCAAAAACTCACGAGCTCTTATTATATAGGCTGAGACACATTTGATCAATCATAGATAACAGTTTGTGTATCTCTACGTGCAAAAACTAATGTAGGTATTCTAATCATTAAAACCACCCCTCAACCACGCGTGCGAAGTCGCGGTAAAAGCTAGTGTATTCTAATAAAATAACAGATACCATCAATTTTAATGATAAAATGAGTCTATATGACTACACTATGTCAATATATCGCATGACTCATGATAAACCTTGTTAACTGCCGGACTCATTATTTGTTAACTCGGGAGGTCGTGAACTTATTAAGAAGTGATGGCGTCAATGTTATTTATGAAGAAAATAAACAGGTACAAATTAAATGAAATGCAGCCTGGAAAGATGTAAGGTTTGTTTTCTCTGTTACATGATTAGATAACGAAATAGAGAGATGTCCTGAGATAGGAAAGGCAGGCAACACATGAACGATGCGCACTGTCCAGTCGAGTTCAAACGCTCGATTAACAAATCCAATAAGATCATAGACAAAAAAAAATTGCGTCACGCGATTTGAAATTCTTTGATTAAGTTGTCTTGATTAAGTCTTTGATTATTTGATTTTGTTATCACCGGTTTCTCTTTCTTGCTCGTATGAAGCTTATTATCTGTTTCGTTATCAACTGACTTCACAGAGAGCAAAGAAATCAACGAAAGCTTGTATTGCACTTGACTAATAATTAGATTTTTCCTTTTTATTGAAAGTGTTGTTAGTAGGCAAAACTTCTGTCAGATGTTTCAAGCTGCCTAATTTTTGTTAAGGGTATTTTGATCTAATTTTTTTCACACAGCATTGGAAGGGCACTTTGCCGAAAAGTCTTGAGAATTACTGGATTGAGCACTTCGAACCGGACAACCTACTGGATTACAGAGATTTTGATACCAAAGTGAAGATAGTACCATACACGCTTCCGTTGCCGCAGGACTTGGAGTTATAAGTATTGTAAAGATTATTTTTTTCAAAAAATACCTGGTAGAGTAGTTTTTTATGTTTGGGACTAACAATTGGTATGGAATTTAGGTCACTTATTTCTAGATTATTTTTCCGTACGAGTAAGATCCGACTAAAAATTAAGTGTACATTATTCTATTAGAAATTATAATTTTTGTTTACTAGCGGCTAATCGTAATTAAGTACTTTGCTGGCTCAACTTTAGCATATAAAACGAGAGCACCAGTGTATTTTTTAATTTTTAATATTAGGCGTTCATAAATATTATAATGATTATGTTGTTATTAAGATTTAAAATTGTGATAAAACGTCTTCTCTGGTTCCACTTATTTAAAATTAAATTCCACAATAATAGAGCTGGTGTATTATTTACGAAAAATAAAATTGTGAAGTGTAAATAAGCAAAATAATTTTATTCAATATAAATAAAGTTTGGTACTATGAGCTGAGCAGTCACTTTATAGCTATCAGGAACAATTTGTGCATTATTTATTTTTGTTCTAAAGTAAGTGCAAAGATTTATTAAATTCAGTTGATAATGTATAACTTTTATAATTGTCCCATTGGGCAATCGCTTGAAATGACTTTTTCCATTTTCCTATTCACACAAAAAAATGAAATATTTTCCAAGTTACAAAGTGACTGTAGCATCTCTCAGAACCAATTTCGAGGTGGAAATATGGACAGACAACCTCAACAATTTTATCAACATAATTTTTACACAAACATAAGTTAAATTCATACATTAGGAATGTAAAACAATCATTAGTCATCATAAAAGAAATGACAAAATGGAGCAATCAATTTTACATGAAATATATACAACTAACATCAATATCATTACGTTTTTGTTACTTGGTGGTGTATTTCACCAATGCCATACATATCACTTCATGTATTCAGATCTGAGTTCTAAAAGTCAATATTAATTACATAAACTTCTTTCCTAAATCCTGCATAAATACAATTAGTAAGTAACTGTACAAAAGATGTTTAGTAAAAACGAGTTTATACATCTATCTATTGGTTATTAGACGTTGTAGGGAAAGTTTTCAGCAAATATTTTAATGACTTGTTGCAAATCACGGTAAATTCAGTATATTAAAAATGTGTGCGATTTTTGGACAAACACTGTTATTTCCTTCACTGTATTAATCATAAAGATGAGAAAAAATGATTGTAAAGATATTTACATTTATTATTTATTCCCGTCTATCCATCCTGATACTTAAATTAAAAAAAGATGCCTTGGCACGTTTTTTCTTTTAAATTAATCAAATTACATTAGATCATTATAATTTTGTAACCCTTTTAATGTTCATTGCTCATCAATTTTGGAAAAAATCTATCTAAAAGCTACAACATAGTATAATGTTTTTACCAAGTGTTTTTAACACTTATCAATGAAAGAACTGCTTTTGATTTGATAAAAGCTTACCTTAGAAGAAATTTGACGATTTAATAGTAAATTTTGTTTACATCCATTTATAAATAAAAAAATAATACATTGAAATTAACACAATTCTCGTTCATTGAATTGATCAAAATCGATAATGGATGTTACAGTAAAGCCGAGTGATATTTTTATTTTAACAAATTAAAGTAGATCAGAAAAAACCTCGGAAGGTACACCAAAGATGGGTACTTAAGCTTTACTTAACAACAATAAAACATAAAAATTGTTACAAGCAATACCTTAATATCTTTAGCCTCAACTATAAAATCTATGAAACATTCCAAATATCAATCACATATATCATACGATCCTAAAAATCTATCACATTTTTAGATAAAATTTTACCTGCCATTATAAGCTCTATATTGTTTGGGTAATCTCATTTTTTATTTGTACTTGAAAATATGTATTGCAAATTCTGCATAAATTTAAAAGTGTAAGACTCGGATTCCACCAAAGGGGAGACGAGAGGAAAGGAGAGGACCTGAGTTTAAATGTTTTCGATAGTTCGTATACGAATATGTCACATAACGAAAGTATGTTCTATATTTCATCTATCATTATTGTATGTCAAATGTTGGAAGGAGAAGACATTATTTTAAGTTAAAATTGGCTTAATAATTTTTTTTATTAATGTATGGAACTAGTGAGAATGATTGACTTTTTTTGAGGCTTCAGCCACAATTTGAAAATGCCAGCCTCATGCCTTTAATTCCGTGCTTTGAAACTCAAAAATGTATGGTTCATCCTAGTATAATTTATAGCTTGGGAACCCAGAATTCAACTATCTTTTGGACATAGCTGCGCTCCACAATTGTTATTTAAAATGAATAAAATGAAAAAATTATTTAAATAGGAGTATAATATTATATATAGTATGATTATGCCTGATGGCATAAAATCCAACTAATGTACCACAAAGAAACAACTTTATTGTAGCTGTCGCAAAACATTTGACAGCACAGATCACACAAGAAATACCTAATAATATTTTATTTTAGTCAAATATAATTACATAGCATAAAATGGTTTACCCAAACAAAAGAGTGTTGTTAGCAACAGCCTTATTGTCTTTTCTGGTCAATCCTCATCCACCACACTCTATGAAAGAAGGAAGTCTTTCAAACATTTTGGTAACGGCAGCATTTTTACCGAGCCATTGTTTACGTACTGGAGTATTGCGTCTCTGCATGCATGCTGAAGTGTTTTCACTGAAATAAAAACATTTTTTGTTAATTAAAGTGGCTGAATTTGCAACACAATTTATAATCTAGCTGAGAGAATACATGTGCCAAAATGAATAAAAGGTAATTATTAAAATATGTAAAATAAATGGAGAATATGACATCTAAAAGATTGTGCCAAAATGAATAAAAGGTAATTATTAAAATATGTAAAATAAATGGAGAATATGACATCCAAAAGATAGCAGGCAGCAACTGGATTCTCACTACTTGGGACAGAGAAATGGCAGAGACTAAAGGACACTAATCCACACCAATTGCTTAGTGAAAAAGGATGAAAATAAGAAAGAATAAAAGGAAAAAGATGTTTTACTCACCTCCATAAAGCTGCAAAATTTTAACTTGCTTTGTTGTACCATACACATCTACTACAGCATGTAGTGGTCCTCTTTTATAAGGTATAGCTTTAGTGCAAGGTCCTTGATCTTCCCCATTAATAATGAAATGCATCTCGGCTAGATCAACATCGTCTTTATTCACTTTTGGACATGGAACATACATCACTCCTATGCGACTGCCAGCGTCCATAGGCAATATACCTTGAGGAGTTCCATTTTGAGTCTGTGTTTGCGGTCTGAGGATAGTTTTAGAAATAAATCCTCGCGGCGTCCAAACATTATGGCCATCACCAAGTACAGAAACGCGCGGCTCATTCTCTCGGCGTCCATTAGCGCCTTGGTTCACTAATTCGATAAGCACATTATTCTGCGACTTAGAAATAGGAAATACCCATGACATACCAGTGTTTGCGAGGTCCGGAAGTGCATATTGAGGCAAACCCTTGTGTCCTGATGCAGCTGTTTGCGGGTCCATTAAAGTTAAACCGAGTCGCATATGTCCACTCCAACCACGCTCAGTTTTCTCTATTTCTACCAAAAAAATCTCGCCTGGCAATAAAGGCTTCTCACTAAATGTTAACCCATGTGCGAAACTGGCTTTCCTATATGCTACAGTGTTTTCCTCAAACAAGACAATGTTTGACCCATGAAAATGGTGGAATCTGGATAACATGTTTATATCACAGCTTTACACATTTAATTCAGACAGTTTTCAGGAAAGTGTTTTATCTATGTATTTCTCTGAATAATTTCAAGTTAATCCTCGAAACGACACATTTTAGTTTTACGTATATTCTAATAAAAAATCTTCACGATCCGCGAGGATAGCTTAGCTTTTAGCTGCAAGAAGCTCACCACAAACTAAATAGAGATACTACGTATCAGACGGGCAAGCTTGAACATTCAAATTGGGCCATAGCAAATTAAATTTCATGGCAACACTGACTGCAAAAATACAAAATGACAAGTATTTTTTTTATATCGTCGTGGCAGCTATAGTTTTAAAAAAGCTATTTAGGCAAAGGAGAATGAGTTTTAAGTTTTATACAGTATAACCACAGGTATAACCGTTACTTTAATAGGTGATATTCCATGTTATCCTTCAGGATCTCCTGAAAGATAACATGGAATATCACCTCTTAATGAAAATGTTGTAATGACATACAAAATAAAAGACCGAATGAGTTTTACACATCATTTAATAAGTATATTATTTCTTATTTTTTTTTAATTTATAAAAAATTACCAATTAGTCAAATTTACAACTTGTTTGAGCTTGATGTGTTGCGTTACGAAGGACACTCCCTTTCCATCAATATAGTGAACTGAAAAGGAAAATGTTGAAATTATTAAGGGCATTTGATAATCCCAAAATTAAAAAGTGATGCGATATCATCATGATCATTTGAGCCGCAAGCTGTCCACTGCTGGAAATGGGCTTTTCGCAAGAATTTACAGCATGACCAATCAAAAGCGACTTGCATCCAGTACATGCCTACGATATCAAAATAACATACAATATTAGCTAGAGTTTGTTCTAGTACTAAAACAACTTATTTTTGTAGACTATTATTTAATAAAGACTATTTATTGCAACATAAAAGTACAAAGATGAAATTATTGATGGTTGAAAATATACAATAGCAATTCATTCATATCATGTGTTAAAAGGCCAATTTAACTTTGTTATCCCCGGGGTGAGAGTTCATTCGGAATTACTACGAAATTCTCTGTCTCTGACTTGATTCTTTTAACAACAACCAGAGGGCACCCTTTACATGCATTCGAAAGCACATTAAAATATGCTTCCTGTGGGAATTGAACCCACGACCAGAAGGTCTGCCGGCAAACGCCTTAACCACTAGATTATTAAAGCAGTTACTGAAATAAAAGGTTTTCGCTTTTGTAACATTATAAAACTATTCAGGTAACTAGGTACCTACTTAGCATAATTACCATTACATTATCCAACTTACCAAGTCACAGAATGTGCTTGTGCTATGTACCCCAGTGAGTTTATCAGTTATAGTAAATAAATTGGGATATGCCGATTGCCGTAGTAACTTGCCATCTTGCCAACATCTCTTAGTTATTGTGACACACATAAATACAGAAGCTTAGGTACAGCTTCTGTAGGTTAGTTAGGTTAGTCGGGTCCTGCATTGGTTTTAAGAAACTTAGGTATGTACTTAGTAAAACACTATTCCTTTTGCTTTCTTAACAAGGAATACAACACCACCAAAACATTATCAACACAATTTTCAAATATAATAAAGGCACTCTGTGAAAACAATGCTATTTTCCAGTAACCACATGGTCCAGTCAGTCAAAAATTATAGAGAATAACGTATGGCGAACAAGGGGGTGAAGAATGAAGTACGGGAGGCAAGACAATTGTCAAAATGTATATTTGCGATTGTCTATGACGTTCTCTATCGATAATTTTTTTTCTTTGAGCTTTATCTGCCGTGAAGCTCACAAGTGATTACTACTTTTTGACTCACAAGAAGCTGTGGCCTGTGGCAAAAGTGAGTGAACTGTCAGCTGTCATGTCTTTCTAGCATCTGTCACAGTCACAGTGCATTGAACTTGTCTGAGATTGAAGCTCAGGTGGTCTACTACCACCTCTTAAAACTATGCAAGATCCCGTGAGTAAGCGTGACAGCGCCATACATGATGTAAGGCGACATTTCCCTCACTGGAACTTGCATGGTTTTAAGAGCTAGTAGTAGCCACCCAGGATTGAAGATTGAACATAGCGCAGCGATTGTAGCACAGGTGGCCTACTATCATCTCTAAAAACCATTCAAGTTCCAGTGAGTAAGGGGGATGTCTTCTTACATGACGTAGCGCGCTATCCCGCTTACTCACTGGAACTTGAATGGTTTTTAGAGATGGTAGTAGGCCACCAGACGAAGCACCAAACCAACGGACGAAGAAAAAGAAGAAATCTACCACCACACCACTTGGCTATTTGTATACGAATATTTGCAAGGTTTTTTTACAATGTCATTGACAGCCAGCAGCTGTCATATTTTATAGCAGTTGTCAAACTCAACTGTCAAATTGAAAAAACAAGTTCCTCCTTCCAAGCCATGTCTTTGAGATTCAGCTCGCGGGCTTTTCATTTCAGTTTAATAAATTCTTTCAATATAAGTAAAAGATCAGTTACTACACTCATAAAAAAAACTCCAAATTACAAGTTTGGCTTTCTACGAAACATATATACACAATCAGTCAAATATTACTCAGATTTGGTGCCCAAAACAAGGTTTGTTTACATTGCCGAATGGTATTTTTAGGTTTATGGGAATAAATTTCGAATGGAATAAAAATATTGTTATCATTTCAAAATCAGTTTCGTGGTTACACATTTCTTCATGGTAAATTAAAATTAACATCATTTCTTTTGAGTAACATTCAAAAGAAATGACATTTTTGTTGTCACCAAATCAACACAGTCATCATTGTAGAGGGGCACGCAAGTATGAAATAATTTTTATTTATTTATTTTACATTTGTAAGTCAAAGAAAGTTAAGGCATCAATTTGAAAATAATAAACAGTAGTTGCATAGTATAAAATATTGCCAATTTCCGCATATTCGAATCGCCGGGATCGCCGCTAGAAGTTGGCTAGAACATTTCATAACCTAACCTAAAAACATATTTATGATTCTTTCAATTCAGAATTTCTGATTCATTGCTGTCATAAATCAATCAGATATAGATACAAACAGATGTCAGTATGGTTATTAAAGATAGCATAATGTTGGGCTCATGTTGTGTATTAATTTCCTTTATTGTGCTTTTTGTCTGTTTTAGCCAAGTTAAAGCTATGGGAGCTTTAAGTGCTATGGACCCATCATCTTTCTCAAAACCTGGCAAGTATCAAAATTGTTATTATAAATATTATTAATTTAAAAAAAATATTAAGTAGATACCTATGTGTATATTGTTCATATAATATCTGTAACTCAGTAAATTGAGTTCTATTCTCATCAAAATAATAGAGTATTGTTTGCATTGAAGTAGGCCAATAAACATATACTAGTCTATTGACCAACTCTTATGCATCTATTTTATTTTATAGTGTTTTATTCCAATAGCACAAAAACCCTTGACAACCGGTACCACATATAATACCCGGCACATAAGTTGGACACAAACGGGACATGCGGGGGTAGCGCATGTTAAACTTTGTATGAAAATCGGCTTGTAAGCATTCATGGTCATTTCAGTTTATGGCCAACTTATATGCCACAAACTGTAACAATAGTTTTTTTATTGTGTCTGGAATCTTAGTTGTGATTAACACTTCTATTCCTGGAATTTTCATAATAATTAATTATCAGCCATCAGTATATCTGTAGATGGCAGGGAATGTGTAGACAAACAATGTTTTTTTTTAATAATAGCTTTCACCAATATTTTGGTGGTTCCGCCGATGTCATGGTTTGAAGGGACTGGTTATTTGTACAGACAGTTGAAAATAAACAATCAAATAATTTATTGCCTTATGTAAAAAATAAGGTATCATAAACTTATTCATGTCTTTGCTTTGTGAAGTTTATGATTGTAATGCTATGTGTCTGTATCTGGGCACTGAAGATATTTTTTTTGTAATGTAATGGCAAATTATGTATGTATAAGTCGAGGACATGTTATTATTTTATAGTTTATTAATAGAAAATGGTTTAATCAAATGATTAAACATTACTAGTCCAAACTTTCTATGTCATTGACCCTTTACCCCTGTTTGGCTGTGCTATTGGCAATTTGTTATGTAAGCTGTTCAATGCTTAAAAAATCATAGATGGTGTAATATTATACTTATGATATGTTTCGAAATCAAATTTTTGGCAAATTTTACATATTTTTTTCTGTGCAAGTATGTCACATGCGTCAATAATATATATTGACGCATGTGGCATACTTGCACAAAAAAAAATGTAAAATCTGGATTAAATCCAAAATTGAATACCGCTTTAAACATATCAATGCTAGTGACCCTATACACAAATGTATTGCCTCAATTATATTTTATATTGTAGTTAGCTATGAGCTTTCATTCTTATGCTTAGTAGATTTAATTTAAATGGGTCTGACGAATGTTCACTTTGCGAAATGAGTACTAGTAAGTAGCACACTTGTTCTAATTTTAAAGCACATTAACTATATCAATATTTTCTGCACAAATAAAAGCCTATGTTGTCCCCAAGGTTCAAGGTTCTCCATGTTCTTATAAAAAAAGTTGTTTTGTAGTTAAAGCAAAAAAAATAAAAGACGGTAACTAGCATTATAGTAGACCCTGGGCTCCAAGGTGACTAGTTGGGTATACGACCGCGGAGACGCTAAGGCGAGAGAGAGAGAGAATAACTAGTTTTATTCCTCATTACAGATTTGGCTGTCATTAAACACATTTCTTTATCATTTAATGTGGACTTCGAGAACAAAGTGTTGAATGGTGTAGCATGTCTAAATTTTGATGTCCTAGAGGATATCAATGATGTGGTAAGAAATACGTCAAACAAATCATTTTTAACCCAATAGATAGACAATTTGCTTTGTACATGTCTAAATTATTATCTATTTACCTATGTTATCAATCATACAATTTAAACATGTGCCTCTTGAGAAGATGTGATAAGAAAAAACATCTGTAGTATATCGTTGGGTATTTTACATTATCTGACATATGCTTGTCAAGGAGATATACACTTAAAAATATACTAGCTTAAGGCTTAAGCTGCGTGTCTATTGCGTCGTGATCATCTTATTCATAGAGGTATTAAATTTGAGGGCCCTTTTCCTGCCCACATCTTACCATTTCGTATATGTTTCGATAGGAAATATGTATGAAATGCATGCATGCGGGTAGCTACCGTGCTACTCGGATACGTTCGGCGTACTGCGGCCTTCAGATTCATTGTTAAGGTGGCGAAACATCTTAGGCCACGAGTTGACAGCGTGCTAGTGACATTCTCTAGGTATCATGAGTTTAAATAGGCTACGATGACCGCGTGCCCATATTTTGTGCTTGTCTGACATCGTATTTGTAAAAAAATGGTGTTTTGCACACCCCCATGCCCACTATATGGGTATAGAAAGAGAGGAAGGCCAAGAAAAAGATGGTCAGATGACTTAAGGGTCTTCGAAAAAGATTGGAATGTTTTAGCTTTACAAATCTTGCCCAAATGATTGGTAATCTACAACGACAATTCGCATCATTAATAAGACACTTATAGCGATATTAATACGCTGTACCCGTAGTCCGATCTTCCGACTAAATCCTTAAACTACTGATACAAGTTTCGAATCGACGGAGCTTAGCCTTTTAGGGTTAATAATTTAATCACTGGCGACACGTACGACTCAATTTTTGTCCTGCGTGTGGCCAGGAGCGTGTAATCATCCGTATGCGGGCGAGAAAACGCATGACAGGAAAAGAGCTCTAATATAATAAAGTTAAAGAGTTTGTTTGTTTCAACCCTTATAACTTTAGAACGACTAGTCGTATTTCAAAAGTTCGTTTTGCATATGATAGCCTAGTTCTTGGAGAAGGTTATAGGCTAAAGTTAAAACCGCAGGGAACAGCTAGTTAAGTAAGTATATACAGACTTCGAGCAACTTTGAATATCAGACACTAGTGTTAACCACTAACACATAAAACCATCAACAAATTTCTGTTTTATGAATCGAATTATAATTTGAAACCTTTTTTTATTAAAACATGATTTAAATTTCAGATATTGGATGTAAGAAACCTTACAATACATAAAATAGAACTTGACGATGGCTCGGAACTTGAGTACAAAGTGGATAATGAAGTGCCTAATTTTGGATCGAAGTTGACTATTAAATTGTCTAAACAGGCTAGTGGCGGAGAGAAGTGAGTACATACTTTATTTTTAAAACATAATAATGTAGATTTATGGAACAATAATTAAATCTAGATAAAAATCTATATTTTTAAAAGCAAATGGTCCCTGACTCGTTCATGTAACACGAAATCTCAAACGACTAGAGCTATAAAACTGAAATTTGGCAGGTAGTTTATAGTTAAATGTCATCCCAGAACGGATTTCCTAAAATTCTCGCGCGAACAGAGCTAGCTGCTAGTCTAGATAACTTATCTACTATATTATACCTATAAGTAAAGCATAAAAATTAGACTCCAAAGTGAATAAGTCACCTTAATCTTTTAATTTTTTCACCTTGAATGCGCAGTAGCCGATTTTCATACAAATTTTAACGTGCGCAGCCCCCGCACGTTAAATTTTTATGAAATCGCCGCACGTCCCGTTTGTGGCAACTTATGTGCTGAGTATTATATTACTGCGTTTTTAACTTGGGCAGAAAATCTGTCCAAATAAACTCTGACCATGAAGGGTCTGATGAAATGTGTCCAGTTTGCGTGTTACCGATGATCGATTCGAATGATATTCCAATGAACTTCAAAGAACACTCCTATAAGACTGTATTAGAAGATGGCAGGACTGGAAGAGCTCGCTGTAAATGCAGAAAAATGTATGGAGTCCATTGGTTTCAATGTTGTATGTTTTAACTCCGTTATTAAAAAAAAAATGAAAATGGAGGCCCCATATATTTGTTACTCGCTCACAAATATGTGGGTAGATTTTCTCTCGCTCACACAATATAGTGTGTTAGCATTTAGACTAATATGAGGGTCGCCAGTTTCAATTATTTTCTTTAAAAAAAATAAGTACTTAATATTATAAATCCTTAGTTTCATCTAAGCTAGTTTTAGCTGCTTAACTCACTTATATCTTAATCTAATAGGAACCTCCAACATAACTTACTATTGTATAAAAAAAGAATCAAATGATTTGTGACATTATTTAGTAAGTTTTAAAAACATCTTCGCATATTTCATCACATTTCAAAATATTTCTAGGGTCTACTACTTTGGAGCTATTTGAAATACATACTGCTTTGCCTGTTATAAGTGAGCTAAGTGTTACTGTCATTCATTAGTCATAGTGTAGTTTTTTTTAAATTATGATATTTTATTTTTTTCCCCGATTTTTTTATTATTTTGACTAAATGCCTCGTGTACCTATTCTCTACCTCACCTTGCGGCATTGTCGGCAGGTTGAAAATAAAAATAAAGTATAATACAGCTCCGTCGGCTTCGGCTTTGCAATGGCTGGACCCAATGCAAACATCAGGCAAGAAGCACCCATACCTCTTCAGTCAGTGTCAGGTTGGTAGAGCACGATTAAATAGTAAAGTAGTGGTATGGTATACTACAAAAGGTCGACGTATATGTTAGGAAATCTCTTCCATTAAGTCTAAAATCTATTTAACTTGAACTTTGATAACATTATGTTGTTAACTATTTTGTGCTATTCTTTTCTCTTTTATGTATACTTATGTTTTTGTTCAAAAGTATTAAAAAACGTATCTGAACATGTTTTTAACAATAATTTATTGTCCAACTTTATTAAATGAAAATACTTTGTTAATTTAAACATTCAGCTAGAGTTTGTGTACATTCTATCTACATCGATATACAGGGATGTCTACAGAACTCTGCTGTTGTATGTACCTTGAAGTTAATGCTAATACTATATTATCTTTCACGTGAGATAAATAGCATAGAAAAACCCCCGTATTAAGAAACGTTTGTTAAGCCCATTTTAGCTAAAATGTATTTCGTCTCATTCTTTCTCGTGAAATAACAAACGTTTCTTAATACGGAAGTTAGTCTTTATTTGCACTTGCATAAGGTACACAAAACAACTGTCAAATAACACAAATTTCAGCCAATCCACGCGCGCTCCATACTCCCATGCCAAGATTCACCAGCAGTGAAATTCACATACGACGCCGAGGTCACTGCCCCCGAGGAGTTCACAGTTCTCATGAGCGCCATCCGCGGCGAAGCCAAGAGCAACCGGACGAGCTTCCGGCAGCCGGTGCCGATACCTTCATACTTGTTGGCTATCGCTGTGGGCGTGCTGGAGTACCGAAGTTTGGGGCCTAGGTGAGATTAGACCTTGTGATATATCTCCAATAGGCTACTTGACTCACATCAATTTTGATGCAACACCAGTGACGTGCACAGACATTTTCCTTAGGGTAGGCAAAAACCTACCTAGACCAGAACTATTTCTAGTTAAATTTATACTTATAATTTATTTAGGTATATTTGAGTTACAACTAAAACAGTAACGAACAAGAAGATAATAAAATTAAAATATATTGATCATGTAGGTACCTACTTAGGCCCTTAGAATATTTACGAGACGAGTTTTGGAAAAGCATAGCAAACATATTAATTCGAAAATAATATAAAATAATGTTCTTGTTGATAACGTCCATTTATTATTATTGCCATTTTTTCGTCAAAAGAAAAATTACTTAGCGCATCATTTTATAGTTTTTGTAAACAAACACTCGGTTTACAACAATCACATGAAAATTTTGACATTTTAAACTATAACTTTGTTAAAAAAAAAGCTATCTTTTCACCTCATTGTAAACAATGCACATTGCAATTATCAATTAATTAAACCAAATTAAACATTCAAAACAAACAAATGCATGCAAGAAAAGCAAACATATTGTTGATTTCGATACGGACGGAAATAAAAATATAACCCTACGGAATTGGAAATGTTAACTTGTTTCCATAAAGTCTTCAAGTCTATGCGTTTTTAAATTTGCAGCATTACTCGTTTAATATCCAATAGACACAGTTATCATGTTGCTGCAATCGATCGTAATCACTAATCAGATTTAAGTATGTGTAACGCGTAATTCTAATTGGCCGTAACAAAAGTGAGAGCGAGACGAAATGTCATCTCATAGCATTTTGTTTCATCTATAGTGGAGGTCTAAAATTTACTCACACAGGCGTGATTTTGCGCATATGTGTCTGTTCATGTAAGTTTTTTACTTGCAGTACTACACGAGCAAAAGCACATCCATACATAGTGATTTCTTAGTGAGAGTAGTAAACTTCAGACGTTTTACTAAAAAGCTGGCCTGCCTGGCCTAGCGGCGCCTACGGGCCGGCGCGCCGGGTGTTTGCGCGAATTCATAGATGGCGTTGTTAAGAATTCAATATCTTGTATGAAAAATATTTATTATTATATTTATTAATTATATAAAAAAATATTTATTATTTATTACAAAAGTACAGGGTAGGCAACGTCTAAACGTCTTTATAATATGCACGCCACTGTGCAACACATGTTAATTTCTTACGAAAACGTGACATCCAAAAGTGAGGAGTAACAAGATAACGTTCTGACGGTCTGTAACGATACCTTCCTACTTGTTGGGTATCTTTGTAGAGTAGTACTAGTTGAAACTTAACTGGCAATTAAAAATTTGCGCCATATTGAATACCTTTTTACGTAAGTTTCCGGTATATCTATGTTTCCCTCAAAACACAGTATAAGATACAGCGATCCTATACATTTTGGATGTGCCGTGGTCTCTTGAAAAGTAGGTATTTTCTCACGCAATGATGATTCGAGTTCGATATTTTCGTAATTCAATGATTATGTGCGTTTAGACGCCCGATTCGAAATTATCTTTAGCAATATGTGTCTTGTTTTAGATCTTTGGTGTGGTCAGAAAAAGAGGAGATCGAAAGGAGCGCGTGGGAGTTCGCAGAGACTGAGAAGTACCTCCAAGCGGCTGAACGTCTCTGCGGGAAATACGAATGGACTCAGTACGACTTGCTAGTGCTGCCCCCATCGTTCCCCTACGGCGGGATGGAGAACCCGTGTTTGACTTTTGTTACGCCCACCCTACTTGTAAGTTGAGTATTTTTTATTGCACCAATCTTCACCCCTTCACCTTATTTTGTAATTCACCAATCAGTTGTCTATATTCCTTAACTATTTCTCTTACACTACCGCCTATCCCTTCTATTCCAGTGATTTAGTCATGCCAGTCATTACAATACATTAAAAAACTCTGCACCAAGATTTAACAAAATTTTGTTCTAGTATAATATATTTTGTAAGAGGCGGCCTTATCGCCTAAACAATCTTCCAGGCAATCCCAATGATAAGAGAAAGTTGAGTTTATTCCTTATTCATCTACCCCTCCGACTTTTAATCATAATCTTGGCAAGATCTCTTTCCATCGACATCATTTTATTACAATACTTACTATAATTACGTTTGAAAGTAGTAGAGGAAAAATTCAATGAACTAGAAAAGATCTTCGCTGACTAAAATTGATATTGGTTTCAATGAAATACATACTTTATTGCTTTACAATATGATTTAAAGCTAAAGCTCTTCCTATTACGCTTGTAATATTGATGCTCATTATACATGGCGATTTTACTGCGACAGCTTTTACTAAATAGCTAGTTGTTGTATTTGGCGCATAATAAGAAGTAGTGTTTTACGTAGACATTCCTGTCTATACAAATGTATTATTGAATGTAAATTGAAAAAGCCTCATAAAATGATGTCAACTGATATTTATGGTTGAGTTTAAGTACGCATTGTTTTACTATACTTACGTAGCGACATGCTTATTTAACCTGGATAAAGCGATTGTTTAATCCTATTTATATGTATTGACTTAAAAATGTTATTTTAAGCTATTTATTATTATCAGAGTAAAAAACAACTAAAAAGAATAAAGTTGAGGCAAAAACGTTATGGAATGGCGACCACCTACCCACACCCGCGGAGAGAGTATAATGCTGTCGGCAAAAAAAGTCTATAGGGCATGTCTATGTCGAGAAGTATGTACTATGACTTCTTGTGGTTGCAATCCTCCTAACTTCCTAACTAATCCATACTAATATTATAAAGGTGAAAGTGTGTTTGTTTGTTTGTTTGTCCTTCCTTCACGCCGTAGCTAAGCAACCAATCGACCTAATAAATTTTTCTTCCTGGCAAAAATTTTTCTAATTCCACGCGAGCGAAGCCGCGGGTAAAAGCTAGTATTGTAAATGCGAAAGTGAGTTTGTTTGTTTGTTACACTTTCACGCCCTATCTACTGCATCAATCTTCCTGAAATTTCGCATACACATAGATAGAAGTATTGAGAAGGACATAGATTACCTTTCATCCCGGGAATAAGCACTGTTCCCGTGGGAAATTCACGCGGGCGAAAGCTAATGATATAATAACCTCTTTGTACTTAGTATTTAAATCTTTTTTAGGCGGGCGACAGAAGTCAAGCTGACGTCATAGTCCACGAGATAATGCACAGTTGGACGGGAAACTTGGTGACCAACAGGAATTTCGAGCATTTTTGGCTAAACGAGGGCTTCACCGTGTTTCTGGAGAGGAAGGTGGCTGCTTCGCTGATCAATGACACGGCTGAGTCGAAGAGAAGCCGGGACTTCCATAGCTTGCTTGGGTTGCAGGAGTTAAGTGAAACTGTAAGTACATGATTCACTTAATTAAACTTTATTGTTTCATAAAAATGGCGGACTTAATACTAAAAGCATTCTCTATCAGTCAACCATTGGGAGAAACAGAAAAACTGTGCAGCGCAAAAAAGTTACATAGTCCTATGTTTTCAAATAGTTTAATTAATCACATGTGGATTTTTTTCGTTCGTATCTAAACACGTTCCAGAAGAAGTCCTTAGACACGGATCATTTTAAAGATTTTTTTGCTGAATGGAGCGCTTGCATCACGTATGACGGATGATGGCCGACGCGCGTTTTGACAGTTCTGAATTTTAAGTAAATTTGAAGTTGAAATTATATTGCTATTTGCATTTTTCGTAACGGAGATCGATATATTTCAGTTTCGTGGGTTAAATACTGTAAGAAATAAACATTTGTTGTATCAAAATTGATATGAGTCAAGTAGTTTATTGTTTCCTGGGTGGTGGCGCTGATTTGTAATACTTATATGACACCAAAAATATAAATATCGTTGCAGGTTAACGATTTCCTCGGCGCCACCAACCCTCTTAGTTGTCTGGTGCCTGACCTCAAGTCCGGGGTCCATCCAGACGATTCCTTCTCAAGAGTTCCCTACGAGAAGGGGTCCCTATTCCTTCGATACCTCGAAGACTTAGTCGGAGGGCCTGGTAAGATTTTATTTACATTTTCTAGGTGAAGCATGAGTTGGGACCGGAGAGTAAATTGACGAATCTGGTAGTTAGTTTGAAGGGAGTGCACCCTGATGACGCGTTCTCGACGGTTCCGTATGAGAAGGGATCGCTGTTTTTGAGATATTTGGAGAACTTAGCGGGTGGGCCTGGTGAGATGTTGCTTTTTTTATTTATTTTTGAATCACTATTTAAGTAAAGTTTTTAATGTGTAATTTCATTAGTGTTGTTGGTCAAAGTAATAATTAGAGCAGGTAAATGAACCAAAACGCATTTAAATAAACCGTTTTGTCTCTCTTACAAATTTAACTAGATAAAGACAAAAAAATACTTAATTCTTTATTTGAAATGCGTTTAGGTTTTAGTTATTTTATTTGTTTATTTGCAGCCAGTATTAATTATTATATATTATTTTTAATTTCAACATTAAATTTACAGAAGTATTCGACGATTTTCTTCGTTCGTATCTAAACACGTTCCAGAAGAAATCCCTAGACACGGATCAGTTTAAGGAGTTTTTGCTAAATTATTTCAAGGACAATCAGAATATTAAGTCAGTGAACTGGGACGCTTGGTTGTACACCAGTGGCATGCCACCAATCATACCTAAGTAAGTAAACCCTTTTTTGTGAATTTAGAATTATTAGGTTCAGGAGGAACGTCGAAATAATCGGCATGTTGGGTCTAGCCATGCCGCCAGGGCCCGGTTGAAGGGGCAACCCGAAAAAGTGCTGACTCGACATCCCAGTAAATAATATGTGTGCAGGTCTCAACTAAGGATGCCTTAGACCGGGCGAATTGGAGGTGAATAAGCAGGAAAGCGGACCCTGGGCTTCGAAGCAGTCAGCTCAGGAAGCAGCTGGGAAAGTGCTAAGTTGAGATAGAGAATTAAGAATGTTCACTCCGCTTTTTGGGTATATTTGCCGGATCTAAATGAATTTTCATGAATTCCAGTGTAGTGGCTTACCACAAAGACCTAAGTCTTTGACTGAATCACGGGGCCAATGTTTAATCCCTGGTCAGGACTATAGGAAAATACTGTATTTTTCCTTTATGTCTCAATTTTTGTTACTCCATCTCTTGATAATGGTTGAATAGAATCGGTGGAAATATACTTTTATGCCGGAATTATATTTTTTTTTGTCTGCCATTTTTTTCATCTGTTACTTTTGCAGCTACGACACATCAATGACGAAAGCCGTGACCGCCCTGGTCGCAGTGATCACGGAAGGCAACACTCCGCTATCGCACGCCGACGTCAAGTCATTTACCCCGCATCAGGTCATCAATCTGCTTCAAGAACTCATAGACAAGCCCGCTCTGCCCATAGACAGGCTGGCCACACTCGGAACAGAGTACAAAGTCAGCACTAGCAAGAATTCTGAAATACTGTACAGGTATGTAATAATATAACATGTTTGGTTGAATGAATTAATATTATTAAGTGAATATGTGATTTTCGACAAAAAAATTATACTTAATGCATTTCAATAAAGTACTTACCTGGCATAAAATAATGTCACTCAATATATATATATTTGTTAATTTAATTTGATATTTTATAAATCCCGTAGATTTTATTTTTGATGGTATTGGACCCGGCTTGTTATAATTTGTAATCGTTTGCGAAGGTCTTCACTAAATTGAGACTTATTTCCAGGTGGATAAGGCTGTGTATACGCAGTCGCGATATCTCCAAACTCGACGAAGCCTTCAACTTCGTTAATAATCAAGGCCGTATGAAATACGTACGGCCAATATACAGGGACCTGTACGCCTGGGAGGAAGTCCGCCAACGAGCCATAGACAACTTTTTGGAGAATGAACCGAACATGATGCATGTCTCGGCCTACACTTTGAGAAAAGACCTCCATCTGAATGAATAATGCATTTGACTGAAGACTTTTGTCTACCAGATTGTGTAGTTTTATTTTAGTTAATTAATTGAATCAACTTGTTTTGTAAATAATTTTATATCGTGTCGAATAATACGTCATTGACGTATATAATAAATATTATATTTTACAGGCTGTTTTATTATAAGACTATTAGGTACGCGATCCTCAGAATATTTTTTATCTAGTTATTATAGCGACAGATACTATGTAACTCACTGGTGAACTGATTTCTACATTGGTTTTGTATCGGCTTTTGTTCTTAAGACAAATAAACATTGTTAGATTTTTGTTTATAATTACAGTTAATTCATGCCGGTAACATGTAGGGAGCTCGTTGAACGGAATACGTTAGCAGCATGCAACACATTCCCCTCATAATAGAGGCAAACTATAAAGACTAAGCTCAAAAAGACCTGGAAAAAACAAATAAGATGAAAGGCCACCTCAATCATTATCCTAAAATAAAACATTCTTCCTTACTGGGGTTACCATCAACTGTTTTAGCAGACCTGAAACAAGTGAGTAAGCGAGATGTCACCTTATATACATGCGCCATCTCGCTTTCTCACTTGCTACGGGCCTGTTGAAACAGTTGATGGTAACCCCCGTATGCATTTGATTAAACAAACTTGCTTTTGTTCAATGAAAACGAACGAAAAAAGGATAAATGTCAATGTCACACACACTACATACATTATTTATGTCAAAAAAGAACACTTTTTTCTAACCTCAAATAATTGTATTCTGTTTTTTTTTAACTAATAAAATCAAATGAAATAGGACAATTAATAATTAAAACCTTGAAAACAAACATTTGTTTAGCCAGGCATGTCAGCATTTAAGAGGGTTCAGGTAAGCAAAGCGGGCTTGCTCTTCATCTATTTTCCAATAAAAAAAATAACTATAAAATACAAATTTATAAGGTTATAATAATATGAAATTCTTCCTCTTCTCAGCATATTTGCGTCCACGGCTGGACATATGCCTCTTCCATGACATGTTATTAAATTAATGTTGTCAAAATAATAAGAACTTCTAACCTCAAATAATATTTACTATTGTAGATATTTACTTACCTATCAAAGCATTTTGTTTATTTTCAGCAATGGGCCACCTTCGCTCGAACTTGGCATGTTTTCGACTGCAAATGGCAGGATCCATACGAGTCTGCTAATGTTATAAAGAAGTACTTGATGGGTTTACACAAACCTATTTACCACCCTATGAACGACTGTGGTGACGTTGTGGTTTGTATAAACAGCAGAGAGATAGCTCTGAGGGGTGATGATTGGAGAAAACGGGCATATTTCCATCATACGGGCTACCCTGGAGGTGCAACATGGACCTTGGCTTGGGAATTGCATAATAAGGATCCTACTATGGTATGTATTATCACAGATTAAAAAAATATTATACTAGTAGTTATTCAACCGCCATACAGAAACCAACTAATTTTTGTCCTCTCCATATTGAGACATTAACGCCATTTATCGCTTGAGACACTGTGATTCTAAATTGAATAACTTTTTAAACAAAGCACTAAATCAGTTTGTGATTGGACGACAATACTTTAAAAAAAGGTTTTTACATATTTTTTTCAATCGTAGTAGCACCTATTAGCAAGAAAAAGAACTAAATCTTTTTCTTAGGCAGTGAGACCACATGGTATTGTATAAAACCCAAACCCTTTTTTTGCATACATCATAACAGCCCTATATTCACCTACTGTTGAGCATTGGGCCTCCACATACCTATATGCCAAACTGGTTATTTATTAATTTTACTTTATTGCAAACAAAAGGTAAAACTGAATGCATTGTCTCCTAGTGTACTTTCGGGACACTGGGCATTGGGTCTATAATTTTGTACTAACTGCAGTGGTTTTTTGTGGTGATAGTTATATTTATCTATTATTTAAGAATTTCTTGTCGGTGGAGTGATTTACATGTCTCTGTCTTCAGCCATCTATTTCACATCTTCAGCCTTTTATTTGGTCTATTACTATGTATGCCCTTGATAATCTTTGGTCTTCCTGATATATGAATATGGAATTTCACAATTTGTTACTATTTATTGTGCTGTAGGAGATACAAACCAAAAGGAATTTACTGTTAGTTTTAAGGTCATACCAAAATCTATTGTCTAAAAAATATGTTAATTGATGCCTTTATTCATAATTATTAATACATTTCCAGATAATAAGGAAAGCAGTATACCGAGCTATGAAAGGCAATCTCCAGAGGCGGCACACTATGGAGCGATTATTAATTTTCCCCGAAGAAGAAGTCCCGGAAGATGTTATGCAGAATGTCACCAATCAGATCCGAGCATACCGCATGGTGCCTACCAGACTAGACCACATACCCAAGGATGAGGTGGAGAAATACCCCAAGGTCATGGAATTCCCTTCGGACTATGTATTGAAGTGATTATACCTCTTTAGTTATTAATTTTAGATAAGTTAGTAGATAAATAGAATTAAATGTTATTGATGAGTAATTTGTTTGTTTTAACTAGATAACCAAGAATATTATCGGCAGATTTCTTGTTAAGTTTAGTAAATTAGTAAGGATTACGATAATTCTTTCAAATGCATAAAAAATAAACAATTTTTAAAAATATATATTCACAATCATCTATAAATGGATGGATGGGAAGATGTGATTAATATGGATTTGGTTTTATAAATACATAGAAGAAAGTTCAAATGAACATTGTGAAATATTTTTTTCTATTTACATATCATAGTACATATCAAAATTATCTCAACAAAGGATCCACAAAAATCTTTCCTGGTCTGGGAAATTTCATTTGTTCAGCCATAATCAGGTCTATGATCTGCTGAGGCACAACCACATTCGCTTCAAACAGAGGCAGGATGGGTTGAAGTTCCAAGGGAGAGGTCTTCATATCTTTAGGGGAGTTGACGAACCTTACAGCATTGTATTGGGCTTCTTTAACTACAGGCAAAGCAGCGGCTTGAAGTTCAATTGGAGCAGGCAAATCCGCGATCTTTACCACGAATTCAGGTTCTTTGGAGGCTTTGACTTCTTCCTCAAGAGGCGAGTCTACAAATCTCACGGCATTGAGCTCCTCAGTCTGGGGAACGTCGGCAACCTTTACAAGTGGTACGTGAACAAACTGAACTGTATCTTCAGACTGAACTGTGTCTGCTGAGTCTACGAATCTGACGGCGTCGAAATTGCTTTCTTCGGCTTCAAAAGCTGGTGCGTCAGCAATTTTGACAGCAGAAACTTCGACTTCTTCGGCTACTGGCGCAGATTTAACTTCGTTAACGAAATTGACA
This sequence comes from Apomyelois bistriatella, assembly GCA_947044815.1. NCBI lineage: Eukaryota > Metazoa > Arthropoda > Insecta > Lepidoptera > Pyralidae > Apomyelois > Apomyelois bistriatella. The sequence goes on from OX345705.1 coordinate 8,052,487, forward strand.
GGGTCAACCTTGATTTCTTCAGGAGCAACTAAAGCTGGCGCGTCAGCGATTTTGACAGCGTCAACTTTAATTTCCTCAGCTACTGGTCCAACCTCGGGTTGAGGGAAGTCCACGAATTTGACAGGGTCAAGTTTGATATTTTGGGGCTCTGCCACCTGCGGGATGGCAGGCTGTGGAAGGCGGATGGGCTCAGGAAGAGCGGCCGCAACTGCGACGAGTGTTAGCGCTAGGAACAACTTCATGGTGCTTCCTGAAACGTATGTTAGTTGAAGTTAGTTTTATATCTAGCTGTTGAAACGATGTGTCCATATGGCATAATTTGCCGTAACGAAAGCGTTTACATTTTAAAATAGCCGGACAAACTAAATTTACAAATCAACCGTAAAATTAGGTTTAACTTTAGTTACAAACAACAATACCAACTACCATTATGCTAAACGTGGCCTAAGGTCTTATGGCCCTAGGCTCTGTCTACCCCGCATGGGATAAAGACGTGATTATATGTATGTACAAACAAGAATTAATTTCAAATTAAGAATTAAAGTTTTTTTATTAGGTATCAGTTTATATTAGGTATTTGCACCTAATTATTTTATAATATCTGTGGCGTATAAATACATGTTATCTTGCAGGTAGGTTTGCTGCGCAATCTCGACTTATCATTTTCAAGTAATTGACTAAATCCACTTGTAATGTCTTTGATTTTTAAGATACCTATATACCCAGTTATTATAGTTTAATGCTAGAAATATGAAAACCGAAGAAAATAAAGTTAATCCGGAATTTATCCAAACTTTAAAAGCTGTCACACAAATTTGATTTAATTATGAAAATAATAATAAGTACTAGTTAGTTCTATTATGTATCTACTGATACATTTACCAAATTAAATCTAAACTAGAAAAGAAAAACTAAATAACATCTTTCTTAGCATTCAAGTAAATATAAATAAATCACAGATCTAAACAAAGGGTATCGCTATAAAACAAAAGGTAGTTTTTAAAGAGAACAAATTTCCTAAAACTGTTTGTAGGGTCCATAAACATAATAACATCGTCCATAACAAATAAAACTACTAAATCCTTTGTGTTTATTCAAGGTATCAGCTACCTCCACATATCAAAATACATAATTAAAATGGCCCAGCCGTTTGAGCGTGAAGAAGAAGGAACATACAAATTTTGCTTTTATAATATTAGTGGGAAAGTGGAATAAATCATTCCATATTGACTAAAAAAACAATAAATAAAGGATAACTCACCTGACAGTTTTATGATCCAACGGAAACAGATAAATGACGATTGTAATCACTCTTTATATACTTACAAGTAGATAATTATTATCAGTTACTTAAATTAGTCATTATCCTATTAGTCCACGTAGCCACTGGGCTACACCACCTTGATTGATGAGCAAGTTTTTAGTTTTTCATTTTCCACAAATTTTATATATTCAACAAGTAATTTGGAATATTTTGTACTCCAAAGGGTAAGCAGCCCAGATATGTGAACTTTTCATAAAACTTTTGTATCAAAAAATGCTAGAAGTTTCGTTTTTGTGAGACGTGACGTGTTTGTAAAAAAATAAAGATACCTTAACAGTTGATCAGTTACTTATAAAATAGACATTTAAATGATTTAACCTTTAGCCATTTTTTACTGGTTTTTAACGTCTCATTTGCTAAAGGGACTCTTGGTAAGTACTTTTGGTGAAATAACGCGGATAATTTTAGATTTTTATAAGATTATTTATCTATATGAAGCGGGAGGTATTTGAATAAAAATAAATAATGCGATAAGATATAGGATAAATACCAAAATAAAGTCTAGGATTATTTATTTTGTCGTTGTTGAAAATAACAAACGTCAAATTAATACATATTATTTACATACTTACGCCACCGACACGAGAGATCATTCTGATAATAGTGAATAAAAAAGTAAACAGGCCCATCACATCAATGGATTTTTTTAAAATAGTAACTGAATATAGATAATATTTTCTTTTCTGAAGATGCGTAAAAAGGGTGCAAAAAAATCTAAATAAAAGTACAACTTTTAGAGTTCGAAACCAACATTATATATTTTATTTATAATCTTCTTTTCCATTACACCAAATTACCTCTAAATATATTTGGCAATATAAAAAATAAGGAATACATTAGACTCGAGATTTTCCAATCACACTACCTAATATTCATATCTAGTACGGTAAATATTTTGTTGCTGTCAAATTATCGATTTGGCCTTTAATGTTTTGTTAGAAGCTCAGATTGGCAATAAAACTTACGGCCTGTCACCTTAAAGTTCTCGCGTGATTTGTCTATTCGCTACCTGTACCCCTAGTATAAGATTTTATAAATACAGACATTGTATAACAAACCTGTACAGCGCCCCTGGCGGATAGTAAGGTAAGTATGAAATTTTATACAAAATCCTAACACAGTCGCTAGCGTCTGCGTTCATAAAATCTCATACTGCTTTTAAGTTCAAATATAACCTTATAGAATACTGCGATTTAAGGTTTGTATTAGTCCAGCTGATAATTATTTCTGATACTCTTCTACCGTAAAAAAACATTTTAAATACGCTAGCAAATAATCCTTAGCATGTTGGAATTTTATGACCAGTTTAAAAAGCCTTGCAAGATTTTATTACATATCTCATTTTGCTCAACCAAATCAATACTTTACCAGCAACATACACATCCATTCTTATGAATACAATGTCTTGATGTAATGCCTAATATTCTTAAATTTAAGATAAAACAAATGACTATAAAAAATATACATAGTTTTAACAAAATCTGGATTTGTTACCTTACATACGAACAATTCAAAAGAAATATAAAAGTTCAATTAAGTATAGGATTTTGTTATTATATCATGAATTTAACATGGGACATTGATTCATGTATGTATCTACACATTGGAAATAGTATATGAAATTAGTTTAATTGAAACGCAAATATTTAAGGCCATGATAGTTCAGTCCATGACACAATTTTTTTTTGTATCTATAATTAACTTATTGAATTAAAAAAAAGAGAAACCTGCGCTGCGAAGTATATTTATATTTGTGATGAAGTTCGTTAACTTTGCAGGGAAGAGACAATTTCGGTATCATAAACTGGACTTTTATGGTCAAATATTAGAGCTTTCTTTGAACCAACATCCTAAAATCTGTATATATTTTCGTTTCTTTATTTTCTGTAGGTGCTGGATATATTACATATTATGTACGATTATAAACTTTATTGCTTAAGTAATCACACTTTCATTGTTGAACATTTTGTAAGCGTGAAGACCTTCTCTAAAACTCTAGCAGGCGTTTTGTATCCTTTGTATGTTTTTCAGGACTAAATGAACTACTTAATTAAGTCGAACATTGCGACAGACAAAAAAAAATTACATTCATCTTGTGATATTCTAAAGTCAAATAACGACAGCAGCGATCGTAGAGATTGTTGCGAGTGCATATACCGTCCTATTAGAGTCTGAGCGAAAGCGCTAAATGTGATTATTAGGTACTTATATTACGAAGTTTGGTGTATTTGCCATGCTTATTTATATTCTCTGAACGATTTACTAATATTATGATCATTAATTAAAAAAACTAATTTGCATCTCTTAAAACCAAGTGTCTTCTACTTGGTTTTAAGAGATGCAAATTAGTTTAAAGCATGAAATATTTCAGTACGTGTCAGATTATGTGTCAAAGGGACCACACAGCCAAATTGAAATAAGGACCCCCCATTGGGTTTACTGATCGGCCAAAATGGTGTAAAACTATTTTTCAACAGTTTCCTACCTTTACCGTTAAACCTTGGTTGATAACATTCGTGGTTTATAGTAAACGACGGTGGAATACCGTTGATAACTAGTTTAATACCATTTTTGCCCATCACTAGTTAAAACGTGTGACGTTGAGAATATCTGGAAACGTCTTCTACATGTGAAGGCGCAGTATAATGGAATTATGAAATAAAAAACAAATAAACAAGCACGTGTGAACTGATAACATATACAGACGAAAACCATAGATATTAATCCATTACTCTTTGTATACATATCCGATTACAATGGTCCACGTTCCTTAACATTCCGTGATAGCCTTGAGTCTGATCCGAAAATTATATTGTTTTAATACAAAAAAAAAAAATGAATCTTTCTATCCGGTGTTACTACACATCGATTCGGAATCGGCTTCAGTCGGTTAGAATAACCTTAATGTCACCGATATAAAGGTGTCCTATCAGAACCGATGCGAATGACATTACGTTGGCTCCATATAGAAATATATCCTCCGTGGTTGGCTCTTATTACGTTGACATAAAGGTTTTCCTGACCAACTAATAAAGGGATTGGCAAAGGCGGCTGTTTAATCCTGCCATTACAGTATTATTTCCCGATCAGACTTAGTCATTGCGATAATCTAGCAAACGAAAACGTATTCTGAAATTATGATACCCTTACAGTACAATTAAAACTACTTATGATACCCTAAGCAAATTACATATCTTCAAAAACAAATAAAATGTTGAACAAGGAGTTTATTATATTATTTTAAAGTTTTATTATTATTTTTCAATTTAACCAAATGCTTTTTAAAAGTTCCGATCTACAAGATTTGAAATAAATAAAATTAACAAGTAACTAAATTTAGAATGAAGAAAGTACTTTTCAAATAATATTATTAAAATCAAATATACTTATTCTTATTTATCGAGTCGATTTAGTTATTGAATACTATACTTTCTCCAATTGAAATAAGGGCCGGTTTACATAAACGAGTTGCAGTCTGGCCCCGGAAATTGTATCCCAGATTTTTTTACCAACTTAAATTTTTCGATTAGTCATAGGTAAAGGTCGAGAGTTAAAATCGATAATTATCGAAAATGTTCTTGGAAATCATCTTATTTTTGTTTTATTACCGAGATGACTAACAAGGTTATGTACGACGGCTATTATTGTTCAATTTCCATTTTGGCAGTTAGAGATCGCTTATAGGTACCCCTCAGGATTCCGGTGAATCCTTTAACTAGCTACTACATGTTGTATATTAACACCGAGATTGAACCTTCGATACAAGATAATATGAGCCTTTTTAAAAAAGTCTGTTACTATTTTACAATAAACGTTTATCTCGTTTCCGTAATATATGAATGTATATATAAAGACATATTTTGTTCTTAATAATATTTATACATTTTACTAACTACACCGAAAACTAAGTTTCCGGTTGCAACTAATATAGATATAATTGAAAAAAAAAATAAAAAAAACATTCGTATTAAAAATGGTGGAATGTAAATTAATTTGGAAATAAATATTTAAATTATTGCAAAAGAGGGATATTGCCAAAACTTAAGTTGAGAATGTTTAATAAAAAAAAAATATTATAATTTTTTATAGTATAATTTTTTAGATATACAAAAAATCTAGTAAAAGTATGCAATCTATATTACCCTCTTTCATATTATACGGGCGAGATAGGTCGACCATTAGGCTCAATTTACACCGCCACCGTGTAAATTGAGCCTTAAACTTTCATGATTAAACAAAAAAAAAAAATACTGCTTTGTTTTCAGAGGTAGAAAAAACGAATGAAACACAGATTTCAGTGTTTTATAAATTTTGAATAATAGTAAAAATAAATAAGTATTATTTACTTGTTTTTAATAAAGAAAAAAAATAAGTATTTTGGTTGACATGTAAAAAAACTGTGTTTATTAGAGCGTTGCTATTTTAAATATTCAATAATCAAATATAATAATAATCAAATATTCCATCATTTTAATTGATATTCTCTTCTATATTTTAATTTTAGTGGTCGGCCTAATTATTGAACATAGACAAAACGAGTATAATAATAATTATAGGTATAGTCGCTTAGCTGTATGTTTGAGGACGGGGCCGCCGTCAATCCCCGACTCATTTGATGGCGCGCGCTTCTGGCAGAAACGCGTCCCAGTAGCGGATGGCCTGAGATAATTAAAAAAATAGTACATTAGGGTGATACCTCTTATTAAAATTAAGGTGACACCTCGGTGAACACTAGCGCCACCGTCATTTAAAAATAATTATTCACTGAAAACACAAATTATGAAAAATCCCTCTGCTGTAATTATGGTTCTGGATCTGAAGTTAATTTTAATCATATTAAATTACTAGCTGTTCCCCGCGGCTTTGCTCGCGCCCAAAAGTAGCCTATGTTTCAGTGAATAATGATTTTTAGTTATGGTGGCGCTAGTGTTCACCAAGGTCTCGTCTTAACATACATTAATAGGACAGATAGATGAAAACATAGTCAATACACCATTCCTATATTTACTTTTAAAATTATGAAAATATTTTAAAAAGCAAGTATTAAGTATTTTTTTAGTTCCAATTCGGATCTGGTGGAAGAAATTTCTATAGAAATAATTTCCTAATTTTATGTAACCTCTGTTTGTATTTGACTGTACATGAATTAAAAAAATAAATTAAAATAGCTGCGTGACGTCACAGGTCTAAAAACTGATGGCATGCCTATTTCTCCGTATCCAATAATAACATTCATAGATTAAATTATGATAGTAAGTAACCGATTTCGCAAATCGACATGAATTCACCTTACTGGGCGCATAATTTCCTTTACTTAATTAATGTACTGTCGTATTTGTATTATATTCTTGAAAAAAAAAAAACAAAAAAACTGTCAAAAAAAAAATTTGCAATAATTTTTTTTTTTGCGTCTATTAGAAGTATTGTTATAAGGAACTTGTAAGTATACTAATACTAAATACAATACCTGAGCCTGGTGCTGCATGTGCAGCTCGAGATATCGCAGTAACGTGAGCCGCAGCTCAGTGAGCCGGGCCTCCTCCCAGCGTTCCAACTCTTTCTTGATGACGCGGGAGATTTGGTCAAACTCTTGCTGTCCACGCTCCACCTTCGATTCCCACTGAAACAAACGATTTTTTTAAATAATCTATACTGGAATACTAAAATCCCACTAACAATATTTAAAGGCGAAATTTTGTATGTATGTTATGTTATTGTATGTTACTAATTCACGCTCGAACGGCTGGACCCTTTTCTGTGAAATTTGGTGTGAAGGTAGTTGATACATTGGTGTAGTATCTTATGTGTTAACATAGGATACGTTTTATCCCAAACTAGCGACCCGCCCCGGCATTGCATAGGCAAAACCATCCTCTTGAATCACTCTATCTATTAAAACCGCATCAAAATGCGTTGCGTAGTTTTAAAGATTTAAGAATACAAAAGAACAAAGGGACAGAGAAAGCGACTTTGTTTTATAATATGTAGTGAAGTAAGCGATTCCCGAAGGTTAGGTCAATAATGGTGCTTTATAAAGTAGATGGCGCTGCTGTGTATGATGAACCGGTAACACCGCGGGGTGCAGCTAGTTGATAAATAATTTATCCTTCGCTGTACATTTACTGGTGCAACAAAGAATTTTTGTACTTGTAAAATCGTTCGAAAAAATAACTGTATATAAACATAGAGTGAGATAAGAAGAGATAGAGTAGGAGAGAATGCAATTACCTCAATAATCTCATTGGACGCCTGTTCAATTTTCTCGGGCCGGTTGGCGAGTTCAGCCTTCGCTTTGTTCTCCCTCCGTTTGGTGAGCTGCATTTGAGCGTGTTGCCAGTTTTGGAATACCTACAAATGACAAATATGATGGAAGGCACGTTATCATAGATTGATGATATAACTCTACGAATGTTTTGCGAGATTTCGCACGCTTATCGTTTTCAGCCGTTTTTTTTTTTTAATTATATCAGATAGTGCTTGACTGTAGACAATGATAGCCGCTGTGTGTATGAGGTAATATAAATTTAATTATTAGAATAGAAAAAATATAATAAAAATGGCAGCCGCCCCTCGCCGCAGCGCATCGCAACGCAGACTAAGCCGTAACAATCCATAACATGAAATCATATAATAAATCATACAGCAATAAATATATAGTGTCATTTGCAGTCTAGAAAATATCATGATAGATGCAAAGGATATATTACCTTAACTCTTTCGTGGAACACATCTTTGATAGCGCCGATGAGCCCGAGGTAATCCTTGATGTGTTCGGTCAGCACATAGAAGTCTGTGTTGGACTGTTCCAGTCTCAACTGTTCTATCTGAAAATATAAAAATGTTTAAATTTGTTTTTTATATTCCTAGAAAGGTTGCGAATGGGCTGAATAAAGTACCTACTGAATTTTAGTTGTTTGTATCATATATTATGTCAATCAAATCTTAAATCATTGATTTGTATAGAATAGGGTAAAGCTTGACATGTTTGTATCGTTCTTGCACTTAAAATTGCATAAGACAATTACCTTTTGGTTGCTTGGTAGAAAAAGCCCAAGCAAGTCCACCATTTAGCTTATTTATAATTAATTTTTTACTAAACTTAATTACAAAATATCTAAATTCTTTTCTATATCTAATCTTTTACGGTTTGCGCGGGAAGAGAAGCAGCTAGTAAATTCTATGTTTTTCTTTTTCTCCCAGACCAGCATGGAAGGTTACGTAGATACCTTTTCGTGCAAATCAGCAGTGTGTGAAAGAGCACGAGATAGTGGAGCGTGCGGATTCGCTCCAACACCGCGACGTAGATCCGAGCAGCTAGTTCCCTTCTTTAGTAGCACTCATCGTACCTCTTACGTAGACATCTTACCTTTTCATGCAAATCGGCAGTGTGTGAAAGAGCACGAGATAGTGGAGCGTGCGGATCAGCCCCAGACAAAGCGGCGAGAGCGCGCGCCGCGTCGTGTGTCCGCGCGGCCAGTTCCCTCCGCTCGTGAGCCAGCGTCTCACACGCGCCGTACAGACGACGCAGACATGTTTCTAGTGCTTCCACGCGGCCGGAACGCTCTTCGAACCACTGAAGATACCATTATGACGTTATAATTAACTACTAGCTTTCGCCCGCGGCTTCGCCCGCATGAATTTCCCTTGGCAACAGTGCTTTTTCCGGGATGAAAGGTATTCTATGTCCTTCTCAATACTCCTAGCTATGTGTATGCCAAGTTTCAAGAAGATTGGTTCAGTAGATAGGGTGTGAAGTGGTAACAAACAAAAAAATATACAAACTCGCATTTATAATATCTATTAGTTGGGATACATTGGTTCGATTCCCACGGGAGAGCATAATTTGTTTAAGCTGATTCCAGTTTGGTTAGGACATTGCAGGCTTGAAACACTTGATTGTCTGACAATGAAGATGATTCCGTGCTTCGGAAGACACATAAAAGCCATTGGTCCCAGCTGCCATCTGGTAGTCGTTAAAAGACGTCAGAGGCCGAGAGGCGGTTCCGAAGAATTCTGACACCAGGGAGTGCATGGTCGATTGACCATGTCAAATGAATAGCTGATTAACTATCTATAGGTATTTACACATATGCATTTTGATCTAAAACTTTAACTTACGGGATCAGACTCGTCCATTCTATACGTGATCTTGTTGACAGTTTCGCCGACTTTGTTGAAAAGGCGCAGTACACCTGCGCCGCTTAGTGCCGATGTGCTCGTAGCCTTTGGCAGTTCCGTATCTGAAAATATACATCAAAATAGGTCTATTCTGTGACTGGAGTGAAGACCAGTACTAGAAATTGAAATAGGTTTCCGTCTTAAGCTTCATCACTATTATTTTTATAACAAGTACATAAGAATTTCCCGAGGGATCGTAGTGGCAATAATAGCAAGTGCTTTACTCGAAATAGGGGATCCTAGTGGAAAATGCGATAATATACAGCTACTATATTTTAAAGCGACTAAGGATAACAATAATTCAACAACTATTAACAAATTGTCATTTGAATTTTCATGTCTCCCCATGAATTAAAGCACAGTTACAATAAATCAACCTTACTGCTAGGTAATAAGGATGAGTATTAAAAACTAACACTGTTAAGTATCTATTTGAAGTCAAGATCGATGGACTGTACTGGTTTTTAGGCTAATCTGCTGGTAAGAAATAGCTTAGGAACAGCATTTACTCTCCATAAACTAAATCATCGTTGTTGCATTGCAAACCTTGAGGCTGAGTAATAAGTATGAATATTCAAACTTACCAGATGTTTACTGGAAGTTTGGCTACTCTTCAGAAACCACTTATGGCCAGCATCTCTTCACTCCATGAACTGTGTCATTGCTGTTACAGTTATTAAACCTTACTGCTAGGTAATAAGGATGAATATTCAAACTTACCAGACTCTAAGAACTCTCTGAAGTCAGGATCGATGCATAGTACTGGATGTTGGGCCACTCTGTTCAGAAACCGCTCGAGGCCAGCACGTCTTCTCTCTACGAACTGGGATTGCACACTGGCTGAGGAACCGGTGCCGTTGGCGCTTTCGGTCGAAGGAGTCGACGTCATTTTCAGTTTTGTTGTTCCTGGAGAAGTAGGAAGATCGTGAAACTCAAAATAAAAATGGATTCGTATATAATTTAACTTTCTCCACCGCTCGCGCGTTGTCTGTTTCTCTCTACCCTACCCTGGAAGAAATTGCATGGCGATAAGTCCGCCTCTGTACGAATTTTATTTTCGATCCTGTACAATCCAATGATGTATTTATGTAATTGGTGCAATAAAGTATTTATTCATTCATTCATAAGAAGTTGTTTCTCTCAGGTCCATAAATTTTATTAAATCATTATCTGAATGACCATTTCCAATCAATCAGATAAGTGACTTGTGTGTTACTTGGGTAGTTAAACAAAAAGAGACAAAAAGTTTTAAAACAAAATTTTATTTTCTGTCACTAAGAGAGTGCCAACTAAAGCATTCCCAAAAGTGAGCTAATAGCGTGACAAAGCTGTCGAACTTAATATGTCGGGAAATGTAAAAACTATCGAAAGATAAATATAGAACACAAAAAAAAAAAACTCCTGTTAACCTATTCACTAAGGAAAACAAAACACAGTAGCTAGAGGAGGTAATATTGCTTATAATTAATATGCTTACCAACTATGCTCTTCTCCGGCGCCGGTGGTATGACCCGTCCAGACCTCAGATACTTCTCAGTGAGTTTCTCATGCAGCCCTAGGAAGTCGCTAAACCTCCTCCATACCAGCAGCTCCTGTTTGCTGAAGATCGGCATGTTCGTCTTGGTGATCACGCGGTAAGCGACGTACGAGCTCATGCCTTCTCCAATTTTTTGTGGATCTGTGATCGTTATGATTATATTGTTGGCTCGCTCTGTTGCTATCTGTAAAAGAGACAAAAAAACCAATTTACACAGATAAAGTTACTGGGTATTGTGGAGAAAGATAGTCAGCAACAAGCTGGCAATACACATGTGGAATTCGTTACACGCATTTATAGGCTGCTGTGACCATGTATGACTTAGATGCAAAGTTTAGTGATATTAAAACATGATTATCAGGTAATGCAAAGGAGAACAGCTCCAATGATGATATTAAAAAAAGTACTTATACTAATCATAATTCAAAAAGTAGTACCTCCTCCATGATGGGACTGCTAAGTGTAGTTGTTATAGATGGAGGGTCTCCGATGGTGGCCTTCTCCAATCTTTCTGCAGCTCCATTCACCTCAGGGTCCAAGCTTACTTCCTATAATATTTAATATTGTTTATTATCTAAACCATAGATTATATAATGGTATACTAGCACAGATATTCAACTGCTATACAAAGAAACCCGCAGATTATTAGTGTACTAATGGAGTCTTTCCCATATTAGAGATATATTAATGCCATTTATCGATCACTTGAGATATTGTGATTCTAAATCTGATAAGATATTAAATAAAGCACTAAATCAATTTGTGCTAGCATGAAAATACCTTAAGAAAATCGTATTTTGATAATTCACACTCTATTTTTGCTGAAATTAGGTGGTTTCTTAACTAAATTTAATTTATTTAATCCTTGTAGGATCGAAAAAATATAATGAATAAATCTATATTTATTGAAAAAAAATAATTTAGCTAAGAAAAAGAACTAAATCTTTTTCTTATGCAATGGGACCATGTCTTAACTAATAAAGCTGAAGAGTTTGATTGTTTGAACACTAATTTACTACTACTACTGCTTGGCTATGGCCTGATTTTTATGGCTAAAGTTTATACATTTCATGGGCGAAATGCATACTTTCTTTTGTTCTCTTCAACTTTTTGTATGAGGATACTTAGAGATACATGTAACATTTTACACAGGCAAAGCCACAGTCAATAGCTAGGTACAAAATATGTGCACGTGCAGTGGCGCACATAAAAAAGTGTACCACCCTTACACCTTAGGTATGCCCTTTACGGATAATTTTCCATCTATCCTAATGTTGACTGGAAGAAATTGCTTAGGCAATAAGTCATCCTTTGTGCTTCATTGTTATAAGTTTTAAGTATGCTATTTTATGTAATTTTATTGTTTTTGTGGTGCAATAAAGACTATTTTGTATTGTATCGTATGTATACTTGTTATTGATTTATATAGTAAACACACACAAGGATGTTGAAGACCAGACAAGTGGATAAGAAAAAGTATTAAAGTGGGCCCTGGGCTCAGATAAAGATACACTCAAGACCCAGGGTAATATATATGGACCTCTTCCATGAAAGAGATTAAATAGAGAAATTTGCGCAGGCACATAACATAGAACCTCGAAGAGATTTCTATCTCTCTTAAATTAGCAATCGTAATCTTAACAAAAAAATTTATTGGTTTTATTTTTTTATACAATTACATTTGCAGTCAAGTACAGTTCGCATAATAATTTGGATGAACATTCACTACCTAGTCTGTATGTATAATCTTTATACCTATGTTTTTGAAGGTTGATGAGTACTGACATGTTTAGAAAACTGATCCTTATTATATGCAACATGTATACACTTGGCCAGTTTATTACTCATATCTGAACAGTGATAAAAGTATAATATTTATAAAAAGAAAGCAATATACATGAGTCATAATAACATTTTTTTTATAATGTGAATAGATTAAATTCTATCTATGTAGGTACTTACAACTATAATAGTAACTACTTATATTGTATTATATGCTTCATTGGATCAGTTAATGAGGGAATAGTATGGTTTTAATCCACTGCAAGGTCACTAGTACAAAACGCTAAGCATGATAATTATCATGCCACACGTAAATCAAAATAATTGAATTATCTTTTCGATTATGTACTCGCCAGTTTATTAAGATCAATTTTTAATTAAATACCTACTAGACTTATTAAAATCATTAAAGGGGCGTCACCGTACCCGGCACGCCGGGGGCGTATTCCAAACAAGCAAAGCAAAACAGGATAAAAGTACGGTACCTGAACCGCAGATGCAAAAAGATCTTCATCCTCTCTATTTTCATTGTTGATGTCGACAGTGCTGAACGGTGGCGAGTCTGGCCCGTCCGACATGATTCAATTAACTCGAACACTTACTATAAATAATACTATACGAAATAATCAAAGTTTCTCGGCAAATGTTAATAAAAACAGTGAAAATTCAATAGTTCTACGATGGTTCACTTATTTGACAGATTATGACGAAACGAGATAGGTACGAGACGATCAAACCATTACGTCAAATCAAATGACAGATTCTGTGTGACGTATTGACGTATTCAATGAGGGTCAATGGAGTTTTTGGAGGGAAAGTAAACTGTCGATATGTCGGCGCTGTATTTAATTTCCAAAACTTAGGTTTTTTCGAGTATTTGTGCATAATATTGGTGGATTATTAATCGCAGTGTTCGTGAACAAGCGTGAGTGTTGGGAAGTGATACAGTGTCGATTACGTGACTTTTTATCTTTGTCACCAAAATCTCCATGATATAGCTAAGTGAAATTTTTCCACCGCTTCACTTAGCCATCTGACTCAGACTAGACTTACTTACTTGACTGGACTTGACTATTGACTTGAATTTTTGACTCGACTGACTTAAGTAGGACTGAAGAAGATTAATAAATTCAAGATAGGCCATAAAGGACTAGATTCCATGGCCGTATAAACTATTCAAAAAAAAAAAAATGGGCGTCAATGTGGTATAAGGTCTGTGGGGGTCAAAGAATTTATATATAACACTAGAATGCTTACGGAGGACAAAAGCCGTTCCCGAAATAACACCTAAAGTTTGTAGGTATCTCTTTCTAGTAAGTTGTATAATATTCAAGAGGAAAAGGGACACCTACTTTTGGACCTTTTTCTGGAACGTTAGGTATTTGTATGTAGGCTTTAAAGGAAAATCAACTTTGCAGTAGAGTAATAAGGAATAATTTTGAATGTTGTTTTTTGCGATTGTTGTTATTTGTAAGCATTCTAGTGTTGTATATAAATTCTTTGGTAGGTAGTAGGTAGGTAGTCTTGGGTAGGTAGATATTATGCCAGTTGCTGCTGTCATTATCAATGTCAACATGGTGTTAACTGTCAACACATGATTCAATTTAATCTGTCTTCTGTCATTGTCAGTTGTCAAAAAAACAGAATTTCACGACACGAAAGAAAGAAAATAAATATTTTTGATTTTCACTTGTACGTGTTATTTACTTTATATATCGTTTTTAAATAATAAATACATTTTGATTGTATTACTTCAGTTTAATAGTGTGCTTATAATAGTTGTGGCTTGTATTTCATTGACTACAATATCGGTTGCCTTTTTTCTGTAGTTCCACAGCAGAGATGAGTGGATCCGATAAAAAATCTAAAATCCCAGAGGCACCGAATCCGGCCGTGATTCCTGGGAATTTGCTGTCGAGCGTGGCTCCTCCAATGCAGCTTCCGAATTTCGTCACTACCAACGATACAGTAAGTGCAATAAAATGCACTTAAAAAAAATACATTAGTCGTTCAACGAAGAAAGTAGCACTTCACGGAAACCTATAATAACTACGTATATGTTCTTGGCATTATTTCTAACATTAATCTTCGAGTGGAAAGTGCCTTTTATTAACCATGAAAAATCAAACATTAATCTATAACCTTTGATAAGCAGCGGCCAAATTGAATTATTTATACAAGTAATAAGTACAGTGGGCCACATAAAAAATATACCACTTTACGCATAGACCTCTACATAATATACTTTTGTAGGTATGTGGTTTACTGTACATGTATGACCTAATGATTTGTGTTTCATTGTGAACCTATGAAAAATAAACTACACATATACAGTTAGTATATTATGTATTATACCTAATAAAAATAAAAGCCTTTCTTACAGACATAAATTACAAAAACCCACATAGTAAAAATTTTAAGTAAATAATTTTGTTGTTGTCTTAATTTATTATTGTTCTTCTGTATTCTATTGACATAGGCCTCCACCAATCTTTTACACATCTCTCTGTCTCACTTTTCTCATCTAGGTTGATCCAGACACTGCCTAGATTTCATCTACCCATCTTTTACAAGGCCTTCCTCTCTTTCTTGTCTTGTATTATACATATTATACTTAAAAAGATAAAAAATTTCCCCACATAGGTATATATCTGCGTAATTTGTACACAAATATTTATTTATTTCATATGCCAGTGTTGATTCCAGGTTTCAAATGTGGTGCCACAGACACCAGTTCCTATCCAGCCGGTTATTGTTCAGCAAGCAGCTGAACCAAGGCCTGAAATTGAGGAGTCATTTAGGTAAGAGATATGGAGCAAGTACTCAAAGACATGATTTGACTTGAAATGCTTCCTGTACTGAGATCGTACCCATAGATCATATAGTAATCCAGTTAGGGATGATTGTCATTAGAACGGGCCGTGTCAGGGCCAGGGCGTGGACAAGCCGGGGTCCGTCTGTGCTACACAATTTATAAATAAACAGTGCCACCATATCTAGAACTTTATTTCACAACCGAGCAAGTGAGGTGTCTAAATCGAGCAGTGACGTGCACAGACATTTTCCTTAGGGTAGGCAAAAACCTACCTAGACCAGAACTATTTCTAGTTTAATTTATACTTAGTATATTTGAGTTACAACTAAAACAGTAACGAACAAGAAGATAATAAAATTAAAATATATTGATCATGTAGGTACCTACTTACCTACTTAGGCCCTTAAAATATTTACGAGACGAGTTTTGGAAAAGCATAGCAAACATATTAATTCGAAAATAATATTAAATAATGTTCTTGTTAGCTTACCCTTCACTTCAACTAAATCCAATCAATCCCGGTTGATAACGTCCATTTATTATTATTGCCATTTTTTCGTCAAAAGGAACACATGTTATAGTTTTTGTAAACAAACACTCGGTTTACAACAATCACATGAAAGTTTTTACATTTTGAACTATAACTGAGTAAATTTGTTAAAAATAAAAGTTTTATCTTTTCACCTCATTGTAAATAATGCACATTGCAATTATCAATTAATTAAACCGAATTAAACATTCAAAACAAACAAATGCATGCAAGCAAAGCAAACATATTGTTGATTTCGATACGGAAATAAAAATATAACCCTACGGAATTGGGAATGTTAACTTGTTTCCATAAAGTCTTCAAGTCTATGCGTTTTTAAATTTGCAGTATTACTCGTTTAATATCCAAGTACCTGGGCGACCGAGCTCTGCTCGGTAGTTATGGTATGCATCCATATTAATATTATAAATGCGAGTCTCTCTGTCTGTCTGTTGCTCTTTCATAGCCAAACGGCTGGACGGATTTTGATGAAATTTGGTATGGATTTAGTTGAAGACCCGGGGTCGAACATAAGTTACTTTTAGTCGCAGATGGAGCTGTGGGAAACAGCTAGTGGTGGTATATATGTTAGAGGTGAGGCATAAATATTAGATTAGGTGCGTGGATTATTTTTCGATACCAGTGCGTACCTAATATTTGGCACCCCGGATTAGGTATTTTTCGATGCAAGCAATATTCATCCTTAAATCATACGACGTAAAGTTCAAAATCGACTGAGAAGATTTTTGAATATTCTCGTCGGCTCTTGTATTGGGTATGTACCTATCCAATACTTTCATCCATCAAAGAACACTGACCCTTAAACTAATTATTATAAGATAAAAAATCGGTTGCGAAAAATATTTGCTACTAGAATTAAACGTATGGATTAGGTACACTTTTATCAAATATTTTCATCTAAACAACAATGACCTTTACGCACTTTAAGAATAAGATCAAAAATCAGTTGCAAATAAAGTATTAACAATTACTGGGATTAGGTGTATTAGATTCGCTAGTGCAGCAGTGTTACTATTAGGAGCTTCGATCCAGAAATGTTATCTAATACACAGATTAAGGAACAATACTTTGAAGATCTAATACTATCGTGTTAGAAACAATATTGAACTTTACGATGTATGATATAAGGTTGGGTTAGTGGTTAATTGGCTGCGAATGGCAGGGATTAGGAAGAGGTATTCGGATTAGGTATTTGGATAGTTATTTTTTGGTATTAGTATTAGATAGAACAGGTACGGGTTTTACCTAATCCAACCCACCTCTAATATATGTCAAACAGAATCACTTTTTGTGAAAACACAACGATAGCGCGTTGTACTTTTTCAGTAAATAGATTACCGTCATCTAGCGTCAACCGTTGTTAGTTGCATTCCTTAAGCACTTTCCACGTTTCAGTGCCCCTTGTATGAGTTTTCCTTAACGCAGATGCTAGCGACTGCGTTAGGATTTTGTATGGAATTTCTTAGTTGCCTTACTATCCGCCAGAGGCGCTGTACAGGTTTGCCATAATAAATCGCTAACGCAGTCGCTAGCGTCTGCGTTAAGAAAAACTCATACTAAGGGCACAGTCCTATTTGAATTGGTAGGTACACTGGGTACACTATTTACTCCGTGGATTGGTAAGTATTTCCTTTGGGTCAGTGGTAGAATTTATCATTCAATTTTTAACCGACTTCATAAAAGGAGGAGGTTATCAATTCATCGTAATCTTTTTTTTTATGTTTATTACTCGATTTCTCAAAGACGCGTGAACCGATTTAAAATTATTTTTTTTGTCTGAAAGGTTGGACCGTCTAGTTGGTCCCATATTAGTTTCAACAGGTTCTGATGACGGAATCCTGAGAAAATGGTGATACTTGGATGACTTGTGATTTGAATCTATAATGTTTCTTAGAAAAATATTTTAATACGTTATAACCGAATTAATAATTCTTTCAAGCCATTTTAAAATAATATATGCGCAATTTATACTGATTCAATACTTTTATACTCCGAAACAAAAAAAAAAACCTAAGAAAAAAAAGCCGTTCTTTAGTTGGGATTTGAACCTGGAACCACCAGAGTACAAAGTAGATGTCTTAACCACTGGGCTATTGAAGCAGACCGGCCGATGCCGAAATTATTGTACTATAACTACAATTTCATGCGGAAAATTTTTTTTCTGGAAAATATGGGAAAAACGAATTTTCCCCGACATGAAACCTGGCTAGATTAATTTTTTGACTTTATAAGAACCTATGTTTAAAATTTCAAAGAAATCGTTTGAGCCGTTTTCGAAAACGCGAGACAAATATATATATATATAAATATACATACATACAAATATTGCTCGTTTAATAGTATAGGATAGACACAGTTATCATGTTGCTGCAATCGATCGTAATCACTAATCAGATTGAAGTATGTGTGACGCGTAATTCTAATTGGCCGTAACAAAAGTGAGAGCGAGACGAAATGTCATCTCATAGCATTTTGTTTCATCTATAGTGGAGGTCTAAAATTTACTCACACAGGCGTGATTTAGCGCATATGTGTCTGTTCATGTAAGTTTTTTACTTGCACTACTACACGAGCAAAAGCACATCCATACATAGTGATTTCTTAGTGAGAGTAGTTAACTTCAGACGTTTTACTAAAAAGCTGGCCTGGCCTAGCGGCGCCTAAACGGGCCGGCCGGCGGTGCGCCGGGTGTTCGCGCGAATTACTAGATGGCGTTGTTAAGAATTCAATATCTTGTATGAAAAATATTTATTATTATATTTATTGATTATGTATATAAAAAAATATTTATTATTTATTACAAAAGTACAGGGTAGGCAACGTCTAAACGTCTTTATGATATGCACGCCACTGAAATCGAGTTGGGGGCCAAAACACATTGTTTGTATGTTTGTACCGTGATAGCTGCTGAACTGATGGTCAGATTTTGATGAAATTTGGTAGGTATGTAGGAAATATCAATTTTCAAGTTTGTTGGGCATCAAAATTGGTTTGGTAGTTTTTGAAATATTAATAAAAAATATCCACGATTATGTAGCAAATGGAACCACAGCGCGTTCTAACTTTGGATAGCGCCATCTAGGTGTCGCGAGGTATAAGTTCGCGACGAACTACTAGTAAAAGCTACCTGAAACATGATTGGATGAAGAAGACAAGATTCTCAGCTCAAACTGCTTTCGTTATTGCATACACATTTTCATGATTAATGACAATAATATTTTTAATCTAATTTGTTTTTAATACCAGCCCTGCAATACCACTGAGCAAAGGCGAGCCTCTCGTGTCGATACGGTCGCCGGTGGACTCCCAAACCACACAGTCGCCTGAATCACTACCCGACTCCATACCAGAGGTGGACCAGATAGGTACACTGTTTTATTTTATTTATTCACTAGATTTTCGTTACGGAATCAGTCGTCCGTTGTGTGTATGCACTAATAGCCTTATAACTTTTTTCAAAAATCAGGCTATCACATGCAACAGAATTATTTTAAACTACTAGTACTACTAAAGTTATAAACGTTTATAAAATTTGCATTTGCCCGCTAGGTACTAATTTATATCGCGTCAAAAAGTACCCTGTGTTTGACCGACTCCCAGTCTGTAACTATATCCATACCAAATTTCATCAAAATCGGTTCAGCAGTTTTGCAATTTTAGACCTACCATACCACCAGTGGTATGGCCGGTGGTATGGTAGGTAGGTCCGCAATGGTGAAAGCGTAACAGACTTTCGAATTTAACGTCATTGGATAAATTTATACATTTATCATCATATAATATATTTTTAGGAGATATAATGCCTGGCAGTGGCCTGTTCACGTGGGTGAAGGGCGCGGTGTCCAGCGGCGGGCTACTTCACCGCGTGGCGGAGAAGGCCAAGAGTTCTGTGGACTCCATGATCACCACCCTCGACCCACAGATGAAGGAGTACTTGAGTAAGTTATTTGAAACCAATACCAGGGGCCCAATTCTCACGCAATCGAAGTTCACTTCACCGATTTTCTCCAATTTAAAAAAATCACAATTGAAAGAGTTTCATCGAACTCATCGATCAATCGGGCCCCTGATCTTTGTACGAATGTATCGAGCGACACGACCTCCGTACTGGATGAGAGTAGCCATACGCTGCGTTCCCCTCTGTCAAAGTATAAGCCTAGTCAGCTTATGCAGTGTGTGTAATCGGTACAAAAATTATTCGCTGTTTTGTTTATTTTTTGATGTGTATTTTTATTTTATTTATTAAACTTCATCACTATCATCACTACATAGTATAAAACAAAGTCGCTTTCTCTGTCCCTATATCCCTGTATAAGCTTTCTAACTATGCAACGGATTTTGATGCAGTTTTTTTTAACAGATAAAGTGATTCAAGAGGAAGGTTTTTATGCACTTGCGAAGTTGGGGCGGATCGCTAGTTACATATAAATGTCTGTGTGTCATCATAGGTATGTACTTGTGTATTTTTGCCCCCCAAAAAAAACGCCAGATCTATTGGAATAGTAAAATATCGCTAAGGCTACTTACATTCAGGTACGGTAGCCATGTTGCTCTTAGTACGAAGGGTGTCTGCTTGGGTACCTCTTTCGCGCCAAAGTTCGTCAACTAACAGCAGTGTCGCATTGTTATAATCCCATTTGTAGAGTGAAGTGGCAGTAAATTTATTGGGATGATTCTAAGCCATAAATTGTAAGAAGCGTCAATCTACGCTAAACGAAAAAATCAATCGCGGACCGTAAGCTTGGCCGTTATATTAGATAAAAAAAAAAAACAATACATTAGTCGAAGCACAAAATATATATAACGTTATATAAACCTCTAGTATATTTGTTTTTTTTTCATGATGAACAACAAGAATTTATCAAATATTTTACAGATTTTGCTTTTCTTTCCAGAAAGTGGCGGTGATTTGTACATAGTCGTAGCTTCAGATAAAGAAGTCAAGGTGTCACCAATCAGAGAAGCGTTCCAGACTGTATTCGGGAAAGCCACTGTTGTGTGAGTAAAATCATTTAATTTTTGGTTTTTGACTAAGATAGCATAGCATCCTAATGTGAATATAAGCCCTTTTCCTCAGAATTTTCAAAAGCAAATCTATTAAGCACAAGAACTTGGTCTAAATATTCGTCAAAGAAATTGTATAACCCTATGAAAGACCTTGATCCACGTTTTCTGCCAACTACAAATCAATGTTAATTAATGTTCTCTTATAAAACTACATAATATAATATTTCACTTGCGGTTATTTCGCCCGAGGCTTAGTACTTTTCCTGCTTGTATAGTACTTTTCTTACACTTGCGAGGAAATATAACATTTTGTAATATTTATCACTGGCATCTAGTATATGTAAAGCGTCTGCATTGTTCCTCTTAATTATAACAAATTGTTGCGAACCTAAAAGAATCATATGTGAACACAAAATTCATATTCTTCCGGCCATTATCGCTGGGTGCTAGAATAGGTTTGTTTAAGAGTATAATTAACCCAAAAACTCCCTAGATCCATGCATTTAGTGTTAAATTTGTGTAACACTTAATATCTATACTAATATTATAAAGAGGAAAGATTTGATTGTTTGTTAGTTTTGTTTGTATTGAATAGTCTTCGAAATTTTGGTAACAAACATAAAAGTCACGTAATCAACACTGTACCACTTCCCAACACTCACGCTTGTTCACAAACACTTTGCGAATAATAACCCACCAATATTATGCACAAATACTCGAAAAGCTTTGGAAATTAAATACAGCGCGGACATAGTGACGATTTTCTTTCCCTCCAAAAACTCCCTAGCTTACAAATACCCAGAAGGTTATAAGGAATATTTTTTTTTAAATATTTTAGTGGTCTTCCCGCCCAAAGCGAGGTGATAGCAGCCCAGCCAGTCGGCTACGCGGCGGCTTACGCGGCAGCGAAGCAGCGCATCGCTCACATCCGCTCCACGCATACAGAACTCACCAACAACGTGCCTGTCGTAGCTGTCGAAGGGTTCCTACAAGAAGCTATAAGCGACAAGTTAGTATTACCATAAAGTTAATAGATTTTGACTAACGTTATTCATAAAAAATTATAATCGTTTGTTAAGCTCGTTTTAACTAAAATGTGTTTTGGCAAAACCTTCCTCTTGAATCACTATATCTATTTAAAAAAAACCGCATCAAAATCCGTTGCATAGATTGATTTAAGCAGACAAAGGGATATAGGGACAGAGAAAGGGACTTTGTTTTATACTATGTAGTGATAGTGATAATTAACTGTTAGATGTTTCTTCCAGATGGTACGAGCTATCGCTAGTAGTTCTATCTCAGCCGTCCCTTGGAATTGAACTGCAAATACAATCGCAAGGTTCGCCGGTGCCAGCGGCGGCGGTAGCGGCGGCTCGAGCGGCAACTGCAGCGGAATACGAACACGCACAGACAGGACTCAGCGTTACTATCGGATCTATAATGGCTGCTAGCTTACAGGTGAGGAAGTTTTTAGGTTATGAAGTACATATATATGTATACTAGCTGTTCCCCGCGGCTTCGCCCCGCGTGGGACTCGGTTATATCGCGCCCAAAAGTAGCCTATGTTTGACCTCAGGTCGTTAACTACATCCCTACCAAATTTCATCACAGTCGGTCCAGCAGTTTAGCCGTGAAGAGGTGACAGACAGACAGACAGACTTTCGCATTTATAATATTAGTATGGATATTTTTAATAAAAAAACAATAACACCTTTTAAATTATTAAAGATAGGAGTCACAGCAACAAAGGACCATGCAGATTTTAATAACTGTGGAAATAAGTAGGTGGCTTATTGGTTTTAATATTGGACTTATAATGGTTGTGAGATAGATACTACAGTAGAGTTACTATGGTTGAGTAAAAGAGATGGCGCATTACAACGTGTATTGCGCCATCTAGCTTACTCACTCGTTTCGGGCTTGCTAAGATAGATGGTGGTAGGTAACACGCAATAACGGGACTGAACAAATTCAAATATTTGTTTAGGCAAAAAGGTTAATAAAATCAGATACTTAAATATGAAAAAAAGCCTTTATTCTATCACAAGAAATCCCAACTAACCTAACTAATATTATAAATTCGAAACAGATTTTATTTGTTTTTTTGTTACGCTTTCACGTTCTATTTACTGAACCAATCTTCTTGAAATTTTGCGTACACTTAGAAATATTGAAAAGGACATAGGGTTCCTTTCATCCTGGAAAAAGTACTGTTCCCAAGGGAAATGCACGCGGGCGAAGCCGCGAACATAAGCTAGTAAAAAGTTCATTCAGATCCACCTTGGGCACAATCTACCAACGACAAATTTTATTGTTAATCTCTATTCGCAGGTCCCACACTCACAATGGCATGAAGCAACCACGGGGGTGTCTCGAAGGGAAACTTTATTATTAGCAGCGCGGTCGCTCGCCGGCTCCTATCAGAAATTGTTAGCAGTATCCGCTGCCGAGACCTAGTGAGCAGTGAAGGACTAATTTGTGTTTAAATTGTAAGTATTTTATTGAGCCCCGAAGATAAATTTCCTTTGTACATGTGTGGTATCTCGCCATAATACCACATTAGAAAAGATCCTAAATGATTACGTTAAATAATGCTTTTAGCTTTAAAATAATATTGTGCTTTACAAATATGTGAGTGGTTACGCAAAAAGGGACCTATTTGTACACATATAGATTTTAAGTTTAAATTTACTTTTTTGTACAATTTATTTAGCTTTGTTTGACTCCGGGAGTGAAATGTCATTGTTAGCAGCATCGGCTGCCTAGATTTATAGGGCAATGCAATGTGTGAAGAATTAAGATACGGTAGAGTCCCGAATAAATCTTATCTTGGCAATAAAGCTAATGATTTCAACTACGCAAGTAATATACACTAATATTTACTGCTGATGTCATGCTAACGCCGCGTCTTTTGCCGTACCTATACGAAAACTATGACTATTATCGCTTATAAAGTTCCGCAAGCCGCAGTCGATGGGTTAAAGTTGAGTTCCATTATTGGTTTTTTTATATGACATTTTTTTGCAATAATGTAGTCGAGTTTTTTGGTCCTTGCCTACCCCTGCGGTAAACAGGCTATATAATATGTATGTATCAACTAAATTAGAGGGAGAATCATTTCGAAGTTTAATACTTGTATGTATTTTATTTTGGCATTAATTTATTATCCGCCAAATTGTGTATAAGACCACATACACAATAAAACTCGTAGCACGTAGGGGATGAATGAATGAATGAATTTTTAATAAGTAAAATGCGATGCCACTTACGACTGTTGACTTGGGCTCTTTAGATCGTTTGACACAGTACCCGGTAATTACATTATTTCTCTCATTCTTCAAACAATAATTTATTTAATTGTGACTGCTCCTTTTTTTAAATACCATTAAGTAGGCAAACCGTCCATCGGTAGACCACGCAAAAGATGGCGGGTTGACCTGTACCCCTAGTATGAGTTTTTATTAACGCAGACGCTAGCGACTGCGTTAGGATTTTGTATGGAATTTCTTAGTTGCCTTACTATCCGCCAGAGGCGCTGTACAGGTTTGTCATACAAAATCGCTAACGCAGTCGCTAGCATTTGCATTAAGAAAAACTCATACTAGGGGCACTGAACTAATTCGAGAGTGGATAGAATACAATAGAGGCGAATAGAAGACAAGAGGGTTGGCGTTTGCCCAGAAGTGCAAGAGTGCAACATTTGAGCTTAATAAACGTCGAAATGCGTAAAAAAAGGAGGCAGTCAGGCATACGGCTCACTTATTATTAGGCAACCGTATGCCTGTCTGGTCTTGTAAAGGCCTAATGTTGTAATAAAAATATTTTTCTTTGTTTCAGAGATAACCCAAGCGGTATAAAGCAGGAATCTACTACGTTACGATAAGTTATACAGTTATATTGTAATATAGATATAATAAAGATAAGACTTAAATAAATTAATTTATATTGGGGCCATTGGCGGTATTTTGTTTCATTTTAAGATTGATACAGAAGCAAGCGTTTGATGATTGGAATTTTGATCATGACCTTTCTTTTCTAAGGGTGGTGTCACAAAGCAGTTTTCGTGTCACTACCAAGTGTCTTTACGAACAAAATAAGAGATAGCTAATCATATGGTTCAGTAATAATGTCATTAAATATATCGTACAGGAAGGGATTTCAGAATTGGATATACCGAAATGCACATATTTTACTTCGAATAAGTTTCAAAATACCTAACAGAATTTATACGTCGTATGAAAACGCTGGATGTGGGCCGTTTGAATCGGTCCGATTTTAAATTTATGAGGGAAGCCCGCCTATGTCCAGCAGTGGCTGATATGATGACGTTACAGAATGGAGTAATGCTCACTAAATCGTGTTTCATAAAATATTTTTGATTTTCGAACATTTCAAAAGGTTTTTACAAAATAGCCATAATCTACGATAACCATAACAAACTCGAAAAATAATAATAAAGAAAAATAATTTTGGTGAGCATTTAAATTTTACCCTTGTGAAAAGATGTCTGAAAAATAAATAAGAAATACTTAAGTAAGATATTTATTTTCACTTTCATTTTTAAACATTCAATGCAAGAAGTGGGTTAACATCGCTTTTTCTCGTCATTTGTATATATTTGAATATGTGCAATAAATTTGAATTCAATAAGCAGTAAAAATATACCTACCTACTTGACGAATTCGAAAAACATTATGCAGCCTTCTGTACTAAGTATAGATCATATATAAATATTTAAATCGCCTCTTTTCCATATATAAAGAATATGAATATATATTTAAACAAACACGAATAAACTTTAACAAGAATATATAAGGTGGACACAAATCAACTGCAAATATTTTAAGGGCAGATTCAGACCGCTATTCTGAACAACTTTTCCAAATAAACTTATATCGAAATAGGAAAACTGAATCTGCTCTTAAAATATTAGCAGTTGATTTTTGTCCATCTTATATATTTAATACAATACAATACAAATACTCTTTATTGCACCACAAAATAATAAAATTACATAAAACAGCCTAACTTAAAATAATGAGGCGCAAAGGCGGACTTTTCGCTAAAGCAATCTCTTCCAGTCAACCTTAGGGTGGATGGAAAATTATTAGTAAAAGGCGTTGGCGCAGTATAAATACATAAATAAAAATACTTATCATGAATATAAGAAGACACACATACATAAATAAATATATATATATATATATATATACATACACAAACATATCATACACACACATACACAAACAAAAATATACATAAATATAGAAGATAGCTTATTGAGAAAGTATACATAGGAACAGTGGGTTAGGGAAAAGACGAAAGATAATGAGACTTAAGTTGTTTAAATTGTGAAATCGTCTGAGCATTCCTATTTATTTAATGTTAGGTTTTTCTTGGCTTTGTGTTGTTGCTTGGACCCAGTTGATAGAAGACTAGTAGGAGACCAAGCTACATGCCAGTACTAGTTTTATTAGGAGTTATACTAATGTTAACAAATACTTCCTACTAATTTAAGATCTACGTGTTTTATCCCTTTATTGTCCAATTGACGCTTGTTTGATATATGATGTAAGTCATAAATTGAAGATATTGTAACATTATCTTTTGGCGAGGTATAAATACAGAAAAACTTCGTATTATGGACAAATTGGTCAACAGAAGGTAAGTGGAAGTGTGTTTGTCAAGTGTAATATTTTTATCATTGAAAATAAATAAAAGATACTTTATCTATTACAATCACTTGTCAAAAAGAGTAAAACTTTGGAACTATAAGTGAATAACAGACTTCTCAATATAATTGTAAGTACCCTTTGGCGGATTACACCAACACCAGCATTCCCAAGGAGGCTTGACGTCAGGCAGGCGGCTGGTCATAAGAATAATCCCTTGTCTCATATAGTATACCTAATCAAGTAAGGGAACATTAAGACATCGCGATCCCAGGCTCCGCATTCACACTGCTTACTCCGCCAACAATAATGATGAATGTCTATGGCCTTAAAATTCCACTTTTGTTCACTTTTACAAAATATAATTACAATAGTACTTACATACAGAAGTCTCACTCCGCAGTCATTCAAATGAAAAGCGACTCTTAGAGCGACGTAATACAGTTCAATTCAAGTTCAAGTTGTGACGCGTGTAGCTCGGTCCAAGAATAGACCACTCCTCCTTGTGCAATAAAAAGTGTCTTAATACGATATTCCTTTCAGCAACCATGAAGTTTCTGGCAGTATTCGCGGCCATTTTGGCCGTCGCCCTCGGCGCTCGGTCCCATTGGACCCTGACCCAGCTTTCTGATGCCATACAAGACCCTCATACTAACCCCTCTTTGCTACCAATCTTGGAACAGGCTTTGAACTCTTACATGGAGTCTTTGTTTGCTGGGGAGAGCCATGTAAGTGTTTTTTATTGTTTGTTATTACAAAAAGTCTAAGATAAGCTTAAGCTGGATTTTTAAGAATAGACCACTTCCTCTATTTCCGTTAATATCTTAAAAGACTACCTACTAGAGGACTTTAATTTTCTGGCAATTTTATTTGATTTTTAGCGGTATATACCAACATCAGTATCCCGTAGGAAGGTGGACGTTAGGCGGTCAGCGTTCGGTCATAAAAATAATACCAAATCTTATTCACGACACTCAATTTTTTTGAAATGATTTTAACCTTCAAATCGTATGGTAGATCAAATTAATCTACCCTTACTTTAACTAAGGCATATTTGGTAGACTGGTTGACAGAGGCCGAGAGATGGTTTCGTATAGCTCTGAGACCAGGGCGTGTAGGGTGAATTGATCTTGTTACCCTCATTATATGATTAAATTTGTTAGGAATACATCAGCATCACGACCGCTCCTGTTGACCTCTCCACTTGGACGCTCCAAGATCTGTCCGAAGCCCTGCAGAGCCCCAACACAAACCCAGCCATCACGCCCTACTTGGAAAACGCTCTCAACACCTTGATGGACGCTATCTTCGCTGGAGAAGTTCAGGTATATTTTTTTTGACAGGGGGGGCAGGTCAAAACGAAAAATTTTATTTTACAGATTTATCTGGGTCTATGTTTATCTATGTAACTATGATATTATTATAAAAAAAATAGTATCGTTAAGATAACACAAGTCTCAGACTTACATTGGGGCTAGCTCAATCTATGTGATTTGTCCCAATATATTTATTTTTCTTATTTCAAAATAAGAAATAGAATGGCGACCACGCACCGATAAGCGCAGCATCCACAGAAATTATCCGAATAGAAATGTTTTGCCGCGGATTTAGTTTCAGGATCAGTGTGGCAGCGTATTCTCTCTTCTTATCTTCAATCAATACATGTAAACCACACCACACCTTATTAGAAATGTATTAGGTATGTACGTAGTTTACTACAAAGCCACCTAATATTATCGACCAATAACAGTGGCAATAAATGATGCAATCAAATTCCCTCCCATTTGTATGAAACGTTGGCTTGCAAGCCAAACTAGTGACACGTTTTTCGTGCGCTATGCCACTTCTTGTTAATATTTCTAAATTCTGTGGCAGCATCGAACTCCCACCGACCAGATGGTCAGATGACCTGAAGAAGGTGCCTGCCTGCTGGCAGGCGCTGGTTGCAGGCCGCTTCAAACCGGTCATTTTGGAAATTCTTGGGGGAGGCCTATGTCCAGCAGTGAACAGCCTGAAATAAAGTTATTTATTTTATTAATATTTAATGTTTTATACGTAAATGGAAGTTTATATGTTTATTTATCTCTTTATTAGGCCACTACAGCCCAAGTTTCCATCGTCATTCCCGCGCTGGAGATCTCCTACTGGACCCTGGCGGACTTGGAACAAGCTCTGGCGAACCCTGCCACCAGCGCTACCCTGGTTCCGTACCTCGAGCAAGCCCTCAACCACATTGTGGAGAACCTCATCAATGGTGTCCAGCAAGTATGTTATTCTCAAGTTTCTATATAGAGAAGAAGAAAAGAGTAATTTGAAACTACACGACGTTTTTATGAGTTTGAAGTTTAAGACATGATTAAAAATAAATTCAAGTGAATAAGAGATAGTGATAATCATTTTTATTTATATGTATAAGGTGAATTTAAATCAACTGCAAATATTTTAAGGGCAGATTCAGACCACCAAACTGAACAACTTTCCCAAATAAACTTACGTCGAAATATGAAAAAAAAATTTTGAGCTCCCATACAAACTGAGAATCAGCTAATTTAGTTTAGTATGGAAAGTGAAAAATAAAATTTCGTATTTCGATATAAGTTTATTTGGAAAAGTTGTTCAGTATAGTGGTCTGTATCTGCCCTTAAAATATTTGCAGTTGATTTGTGTCCACCTTATATATTATATAAAAAAATATAAATAAGACGCCATAAGATAGGGATACCCCCTTTCCCTTTTGGGTAAGGAATCCTAGAAAGGTGTCCGTACCCAAAAGTGAAAGAGGTAGGGATAGTATACTACACTAATCCTACTGTGCATCTGTTTATCAAGAGTTGTAAAAATAGTTCAAACATTTTTTCACAGTAGTATATTATGTAGGTATCTATTGAAGCTTTAAAAAAATATGTTTAACAAAAAAAAGCTTTTGCATATAAACATAAAATTATTGGACTCAGTTATTATCCCCAAAAGTCCCCTTCCTAGAACCATTCGCACATAAATAAGCCTCAAGCCGATTTTATCAATTGAAAACCTTACAATACTTACACTTACATAAAAAAATCTTTTCAGACCTCTGTCGTCCTCGCTACACCCCTGGAGGCCGCTACCGCCGCCCCCGCCACACCCGAGGTCGTCGCCCCTGAAGTCGACCCTGTACACGTGGTGGACCACGCCATCGATACCCCCTTGAAGCCTGTGATCGTGGCCAACCCTGCTCCGTCACCAGTAGTTCCCAGCCCTGTTGCCATCAGCCCTGTTGCTACTGAATCCGCCCCTGTGTCTGGAAGTCCTCTAGTACAGATCATTCTGAATATCAACCAGCAGGTAAGAATGATTTAGTCCAAATCATGGACCATGTTATAGCTATCCCCGCTTGAAGCCAAAACCTTGGCTAACCCAGTGGTTCCCAGCCCTGTCGTCATTGAGTTCGCCCCTGTGTCTGGAAGCCCTCTAGTACAGATCATTTGAATATCAACCAGCAGGTAAGAATTACCTAGTCCAAATCATGGATCATGTTATAGCTATCCCCTTGAAGCCAAAGTCTTGGCTAACCCAGTGGTTCCCAGCCGTGTTGCTACTGAGTCCGTCCCTGTGTTTGGAAGCCCTCTAGTGCAGTCAAGTCTAGTCAGTAGCCTGGATATCAACCAACCGGTAAGAATGATCCAGTACACTTGGTTGATGATGTTGAAGGTACTCTCTTGAAGTTTGTGACCGTGGCTAACCCAGCACCCAACCCAGTGGCTCCGCGATCAGCTCTGTTGCTGCTGAGTCCGCCCCTGTCTAGGAGCCACCTTGTGCTGATCGTCCTAGATATTAACTAAAAAGCTTCCACCGGACCACAATCTACCCTGGCCTTTATGGAGACCACTGAACAGGCTTCGGGTAGGGTTCGGCAGATGTCAGGAGTTGCGGAAGAGGTGGGGGTTTTCTGATGACAACAGGTGTCCCTGCGGGAGTACCCAAACCAT
The DNA here is from genome assembly GCA_947044815.1 of Apomyelois bistriatella. Taxonomy (NCBI): domain Eukaryota; kingdom Metazoa; phylum Arthropoda; class Insecta; order Lepidoptera; family Pyralidae; genus Apomyelois; species Apomyelois bistriatella. The sequence continues at coordinate 8,083,320 of OX345705.1, forward strand.
GGCACACTTGCTGTCGTGCCCCGCCTCTGCCGCATCCTGTTCAGTCAGTGTACGGCTCGATGGAGGCAAATCGGAAGGCCATTGACGTGGACTCGCACTGGGCTAATCATATCTAGTAATTTGTCATTGCCACGATAAGAAGAAGAAGAAGAATCAGCAGGTAAGAATGACCCAGTACAACTTCAAATCATGGATCATTCTTAGAGAGAGCTCCTTTCGCAATCAGTCCTAGTGCAAATATGAACAAACAGGAAATAATGACTTTTATAAATGCAATATGTATTAATTTGTGTAACTAATGTAAAAATCTGTTTCAAATTAACAAAATATGACGTATCGAACATAAATATGTAATTCGACGCATTTTTTCAACGAATTAAAAAACACGTCAAGTACCAAGGTTTTTTGAAACAATAGAACATACAGCGCATTCAATTTAAGTAAATATATAAATAAATCAGTAAATATTAACTTTATTATTACGCCCATATAATTTATTTTAGCTTGTATACTCACAATTTTATCCTTGGGTTGCAGTTGAACTCAGCCTTTGCCACCGACTGAAATAACATCTTAATAACTTTATCTGCATCTTATTTGTATAGTATCAATAAAGTAATTATTGCAGCATTAAAAAAACATACACTGAAAAACTTTCTGTACCAAGATGCATACTTATTTATTTTATTTATTTATATATCGCTGAAAATGTATAGGAAAATTCAATTAAAATTAAAAATAACTATGTTAAGCTAGAGTTCCTTTAATTTAGTTTGAGAACCCCACGTGGCTATTTTAATTGTTTTTTTTTTAAATTTCAGTCTGTCGTCCCCGAAGCCGTGATCACGCCCACTCCCGTCACGGTTCCGGACAACACTGAGGCTTTCCCCAACCCCCGCCCCCCCGCGCCCGAGGTCGTTGCCCCCGTCGAGGAAGATCCTTTCGTCAACCCGAGACCACCAGCTCCAGTTATCGTTGTCCCTGTCCCCGAACCAGTAGTCGTACCTGAACCCATCCCCGAACCAGTAGTGCTTCCCAACCCACCAGCACCTGAAGTTCAACCTGAGCCAGTCATCGTCGCTCCTGACTTCAACCCAATTGAAGTCATCGCTGTGTCTCCTCCTGAAGTCAACCCTATTGAAGTCATCGCTGTGTCTCCTCCTGAAGTCAACCCAATTGAAGTCATTGCTGTTTCTCCTCCTGAAGTCAACCCCATTGAAGTCATCGCCGTGTCTCCTCCTGAAGTCAATCCCATTGAAGTCATCGCCGTGTCACCTCCTGAAGTCAACCCAATTGAAGTTATCGCCGTGTCTCCTCCTGAAGTCAATCCCATTGAAGTCATCGCCGTGTCTCCTCCTGAAGTCAATCCCATTGAAGTCATCGCCGTGTCTCCTCCTGAAGTCAATCCCATTGACGCCATAGCGGTTTCACCTCCCGAAGTCAACCCTGTTGATTTGCTGAACCCAGTCATTGTGCCCGCGGTAGTCGCTGGTGCAGACATTGGACCTATGTAATTTGCAAAACCTCAATATCTATTGAAATAGGTATATTGATTTAGTTATTGTCTATTACTGATTTTTAATAAGTATATATTTTTCTTATAAACCTTCGTTGTTTTAATTCTTCTTTTTTTTTTGTTTGTAGCAGTAAATTCTCTGATGAAAAATTTACTGCTTATTTCATTGAGCTAATCAGACCTTATTTTTTATATTATGTGATCCATAACTAGCTTCTCCGTTTTACTAGGGTTGTTCTTAACATTATCCCGTGTCACCGGTGTCACAGGTTCTTTCTTTTGATTGTATTCGGTATTAAAATATTTGGACATACTTGTAAATGGTGAGCATTTCGGTCAATGGCTAAGTTTAGCCATACAGCGTGGCAATGCCGCCAGCTTTTTGGGTACCTTACCCGGTGATGGCAGCGATTTGGGTTCTATATTTTATTTAAATTAGTTTAAAGTATTTTTAATATAAAATATTTTATATATGTAAGTATTTTTTTTAGTTTGTAGCTAGTTTTATCTTAATTGTTTATTTTCTAAAATAAATCTTACTTTTTCTTTAATAATTAAAAACTAGCTTGTAAATGACTAATTTCTAGTAAAGTTATTTAGCCATACCTAGTTGTTTACATTAAAATATAGAATTTCGGCATCAAAAACAATGGGAAGTCACGAAGTTCAAATAATTTAATTTTGGAACAGTGCTCATGAAAAAATATAAATAAGATAAACACACATGTGACATAAGGACGCCAAAAAAATTGCGGCATGCCACAAGATAAGTTATCTGTTATGGGAGTGCACCTTATCTATCGGTCGATTGCAAGAACAACGTGATTCAATATTATTTACGTATATTTTTAATACCTAAAGGCCCATTCACACAATGCGTGTGTATGCAGACTCGTTGTAATGTATGACATTGTATAAGATATGGCACATTGCTAGAGTGGCGGCGTGAGCGTTACGCTCACACGTCACTTTTCTAGAGATGAAATAGTACGTGTGTGTATATGCTGTTCGCGCATCCGAAGGGATTGCTTTAAGGTGATACCTCGGTGAACACTAGCGCCACCGTCATTTAAAAATCATTACTCACTGTAAACACAAGTTATCAAAAATCCCTCTGCTGTAATTAAGGTTCTGGATTTGAAGTTAATTTTAAACATATTAAATGAATGCAATTTGTAACTATAGAGAATTTTAATTTAATATGTTTAAAATTAACTTCAAATCCAGAACCATAATTACAGCAGAGGGATTTTTGTTAGCTTGTGTTTTCAGTGAGTAATGATTTTTAAATGACGGTGGCGCTAGTGTTCACCGAGGTATCACCTTAAGTATTTATAATGTACCGTTATCTTTTTACCCCCTTATTTATAAAAATTAAATACGTTATTTAAGCCTATTTTTACTGAAACATGTTTAGTCCCTTTCTCTTTTATCGATATTAAAAGTGAAAGAACGAGACCTTGTAGTTTCTGCCATGTAAGTTGGTACCTCAAGAAATATATTGCTTCTATACCCGTGTTGTAAGAGGCGACGGAAATAAAAGAGGTCTGGAATTTTGTCTGGTTTCCGCGAATACAATCACAATGTACCTACCTACTAGCGAGTAAAAGTAGCACAGATTACAGAATATTATGTGATTGATAGTTTAATGTTCTTAACCGGAAGACGAACCTTTATAGTGTAGGGTTTGTATTTTTTATTTTGTTATTGTTTATATTTGAGTTATTTTGTATTTCTAGTTAAGAGTTTCATAATATGTTTATTTTAAATGAAATATTGCAATTAACTAATAATGCTATTGCATTGAATCTCTAATCCTCTAGTCACAGACAGTAATATAACTCTACGGTGCAATAAATTGTTTTTTGCCGAGATGCCGAAATTCTTATGCTAAAAATTTTAATGAACAAACAAATTATTAACTCTAGTTAGCTTCAGCTTTATTATATTAGTATTGATTCCTCTTCTTACATTTCCTCAAGTGATTAAAGAAATAGTGACTCAATGTATTACTTTAAAATTTTACATGTTAATCAAAAAACTTCGAGCTTAGATTTTGAGGTATACATATCGCGTCACCTCCGAGTCAGCTTGTTATCTATAAAAATGACAGGACTCCCTATCTCGAGTACTGATTGCGTTATTTATAATAAATGGGAGTGTTATGAATACTAGTTTGGCCTCCGACAGGAGTTTGAGGGGACGTTTGTTAACCTTCAGGAGTTTCACGTAAGTTACTTTTCAAAAATTTAGATTTTTAATTATTAAAAATTTGCGTCTTAATAAAGGAAGCCATTTTTTCATTGTTACCTAATATTATGTAATCTCAGTATGTATGTATGTTTGTCTACTTTTTGTTACTTATGTCAATTTCTTATCTGAAATTATGAATTGTATTGTTTTTTGGAGTCTTGGTACTGTAGCTACTGTAGATACATATACAATTATCTAGTTAAAAACCAAAAATTTGTGTAACGATAATAATATCAATTAAGATATTTATCTAAGACCATGATAGAATAGACATTTATTATTATGGCATGCGCAGCACATAACATGAACAGTGGAAAGTTAATTTTATGTGCTTGCATACCTATCTGCTAGATAATGTTTTAGAGTAGAGATATGGCCTTCTAGAGTCCTACACTCTTAGGTATCTGTTTTGAAAGTATTCAAGCCTCCGTACTACGACGATGCAGTGGGCATTTGGGATGTGTTATTTATTAGTTAATAAATGTTACTTTTATTGTTTGTAATATCACTTTTGCACCAAAACTCATACACAGTAAACAAAAACACACATTTTACATATACTGTTGCTTAAAAACTTCAATGTTTTTTTATTAAACATCAAATTTTAGGATTATTCCGAACCTGACCTAAAATCGTAACCCGGCCGCGGGTTAGGATAGGAAAATAAGTAAAAATATAATATTTTTTACAGACTAAAAATAACAATGTCTTTCGTTCCGACGGTAACCATTGACGAGTTGTCCAAAGGCACCACGGATCCTACCATCAACTCAACTCCGAAGAAAGTCTTAACGGGGATTCTGAATGATTTCATGGATTTGCAATTTGGCAAAGAAACCCCATATACCACAGGGAATACTGTGATACCAATGCAGTGTACTGTCGAAGATATCGACCAGTCGATTGGAGACAAAACTGTCGAGAAGAAGTTTAAGGATATATTTGTGAAGATCTCCGAAACCCATAAGAGTGGGGATTTGACCCCTCAGTCTAGGAACACGGGATGGGATCCTAAGTTGACGCCTGTCTTAGTCTTTGTGACTCCAAGTGCTTAACACTTTCGCTGACACTAAACGAGATAACAATTTAATTGTTATCTACGTCGAGAGGCGTTACTGTCAGCGAATGTCCCATTTTCTGTGTCAAACATTTAATAATTTTTAATTTATTTTAGAAATAACATGACAGTTTGAAGGACAGCGAGGGCATAAAATATTCAATAACTTATTATATTTATTTAATTACAATTACCAAATATAAAATTAATACTACATTAAGTTACATTAAAATATTTAAGTTGTAGTTATTTTTTATTATTGAGACTATACCACAAACTACTAGGGATACTACATGTACCTATATTGTTACTTATACTTAGATACCAGATTATCAATGGATTCGCTTCAACGCAACGACGTATTATTGGTTATCCTCTATAAGGAGATACTTTTTTAAGCTTTTAAATTAAGATATAACATTGTTTTTAAGACCGGCCGCCTGCCTAGTATTAGAAGAAAGACCCTCTAAGCTAATATTGACATGCTGTTCCTATAGTTAAAAAAAAGAAATTGCCCTGAAACCGCGCGCGATTCGAAATTCTTTTGTGTTGTTCCTAACACTGCGTTTGATTTGTAATTGTCCCTTAATGATTGACGGTGAATACTTTTGCATATGAACATTCAGTTTACTACTACATGAAGTTGAGTTTAAACATTTTTTCCATTTATGTTACAAGAGTTTTTAAGAGAAAACTAGCTACAAATTACTAAACGGTAATAATGGTGACAATTTTTTCTAGATTTCCACCACGGGTTTTCACTTCGAACTTTTTTTTGGTAAATACTTAGTCCAGTAACAGAAAATTGGGTAATTTTCTGTTGCTTAAAAAGTTAGCCAGTTTGTTAACGGTCTTACATAAGGAAACCGTAGATAAATATTTACAATTTAAACGGCAATTAAGTATGAAATTATATCGATTAATCAGGTATTTTCCAGCTAGCTGAATTTTTTCCGGTGCTTATCTATAAAACCTGTTGTTTTGAAGTAGGTACACTGGATCAAACATGAGGGTACTACCTTTTGTTGTTGTGTCTACTGTGCCTTTTCGTCGTTTTTTCGGTAAGTTGTTATACTTTTTTGATGTTTATCAGAGTAAGGAGATTTGGTCAATGGGATGTATGATATTGTTGATCGATGGTATATACCATATAAAGGTACGCGTATTAAACAATACAGCCGATCTAAGGACGTCGCTTAGGTATTCTAGTTGTTTAATAGATTCAGGCGTCACTTTGTTTTTATTTTTATTTGGGAAGTACTTATTCTGGTTAACCTGGAGCATATTATGGACTCGGCGATTGCCGGACTTGAAGGTGATGACGGACAACCCTAATCTTTCTCTACAAATTTATTTATATTCATTGAAAGTTTCCATTTCCATAAAAATCTATTTCATGGACATCACGTCTAAAACGTCTACCACGGTATAATGAATAAGCGGTATAAAATACATTACTTAAGGTTTAAGATATTTATTCTCAAAAAGAATTATAAATTCACTTACATGAGAACTTGTAGTATTTTCTTATAATAACGCGTACAAAATCCATCGAAATATTTGCACTTTAAACACTACTTAGCAAAATGTCTAAGATTGAGATCACTACTGTTCCTGATTGTAAATCGAACCTAGAACCTAAGTCTAGAATATCTAGAGTAGCGAACTAGCGTCTTAACCATTACACACCAAAATAAATATTTGAGTGTTTATTTGATTTCAGACTCAAATGCCCCCAGATGATCCAACGCTAAGAGGACTTAGGCAGCTTCCAAAGGGCTACCCTACTGGACCTGACGCATATCGTGGACTATCGTATTATTATCGTATTATTATTATTATTATAATTAAATATACCTAACTAGGTATTAATTTCACTTGGTTTTATTTCCTATAGGTATAGGTATTTCTTTAATAGTTATCTAAGCAAGCATCCCTGGCCTTTGCTACTTCTCTCGAATCCCTATCGTACAACAGCCTTAGGTCATCTGACCATCTTTTTTGGCCCTCCACTCTTCCTACCACCCAGGTAGTCAATATTTCATCTTTCCAGAAACATGCGGGCGGCGCACATGTTTTTTTAATAAGTTTAACTACATACAGATAAAGAAACTTTAGTAACACTAAAGCGTTATCTTGGTACTATAACAGATTTTAAAATATTATACTACTGTTTAGATGCTACTATAATACATACTGTGGTAGCATACGAAATAAGTATGTTCCTAAGTACTCAAAGGAAAATTAGGTCAAGAGGCCTACTGCTGTTTTTTCAATGTTTTTTTTATCTGTCGTACATATACTGGAAAGTGGCGTTTCTTTGTGTTTGCTTCCTGCTTGATAACGTCTATGTAGTTCCATATCACTGTGATAGGTGTCGCCACAGACCACACACTATCTTACTACATTTGAAATGTATGATATGAGTATTTACTTTTATTTAGTTATACAAAAACCCATGAAAGTATGAAAACGCAGTCGCTCTACACAAACCTTATTAAACATTTATAATAAGTTACAGTATATAAATAGCGTATATAAGAGCTCGATAGCCTAGTGGAGCGCGCGTGTTCGTAACGAAAGCGCGCGTCAAGCGACGGCGAGTACGCGACCATACTTTGATTGGTGACCATTAGTGGTATTACTATCTTGAGCTCCTCCGTGCTTTGGAAGGCACGTTAAGCCGTTGGGCCCGGCTGTTATCGATAGATGACAGTCGTTAGGCTGTCAGATGCCTTTAGGCAGCCTGAAAAATCTGACAGTGTTGACCACTAACCCGGACCCGGATCACCATCCGGATCATATTCCTATTGGTCTGGTGCGTAAAAAGGGTTAAGTACGGATGTGGTTACGGTGGTCAGACGGCAGTCGCTCCATTGTAATAAGCAGTACCCACAAATCAGAACTATGATTAAAAGCGTACCCTTGGCTGGAAGATGCAACCAGGAAACACGCTTGGAGAAGAATAAATAAAGAGCGTATTTGTATGTATGGAGGACAATTTCATACATTACTTATTTTGAAGACATAATAATGACTCTTTATTTTAAAAGCTAGGTACAGATAGTGATGATTAGGTAAGTACCTTAATGTACGATAAGGGCAAGACACACTATTCAACAATTTACACCTACAACTAACAAATTAGCGCATTAATACAAAATTTTACAACTCAATAAAATGATAAAACATGAATTATAGCTGCCAAAATACAAACCAACAACGGAAGTGCCTTTATTTCACATATCTAGTTATCTTCTATTAGCAATAAATTATTTTGTCTTCCATGAAAAGAATTAGTAAGATCTTAAGACTCGTAATCTTTATAGTTTTGATATGACGTTTTATTACTATTTCAATAATCTACAATAGTTCCACTTCGGCATAAGGCACTGAACCTTCGTTCATAACGCAGGTAAGCATAGTCTATTTATTGATTTAGAGCAGTTTTTGTGGCCCAAATAAACAAAAATCAGTGTGCGCTTATGCCTACCGTCTATCCATCATTCATCCTTGCAAAAGTTTGGTGAGGCTACGTGATATGTATGACGGAGTACTAAGCGGGCGCACTCGCGGGCATTAGCTACCTAGTTACATATTTTTTCTGTATCTGATCTATGTCTGTTTCTGTTTTATAGATTAGACACGTAAGTTTACTTCTATTTTATAGGCTGTGTGTGACCTGGTTTCAACCGCTACTTTTTGATCCCGAACAGTGAACTAGTGTTGGATGTGGCGTTTAAACTTCGTGCACTTCTCTTTAATTATCTGTAAAAACGCATGAAAGATGTATGAAACTGTCATAATGACAATGCTTTTCATAGCTATTTGATACTTTGTAAAATCTATATTAGTAAAATTTAATATAAAGATACTAAGAGAATTATTTCTGTTGAAGGTGACCTAAAAAATGAAAATCCTCCTGCTGACTCTTTTCGTGGCGGTGGCCACTTCCGCCCCAGTGGAAAATGGTGATGCAGTGGAAATCGTCGTGAATGGATTGCCTGAGGGACAAGCTCTTGACGTTGGACACATCGTTGACATCAAGCTGAAAGAACATGTAGACGGACAAGTAGCTGCCGCTAATGATTTGCTTCATCCTTTCAGCGCTGCCGGAATTGCCGAAGCTGCTGCCGAAATTGAAGCTCAGCCTGTCCAGGTCGTAGAAGAAAATGAAGTAGAGCCAGTCCAAGTTGTTGAAATAGAGGTTGAGCCGATCCAAACTTTGCCCATTGTAGTTGAAAATGAAATTGCTCCTACACCTGTCGTACTACCTTCACCGGTTGCCCCTGAAGTAGTTCCTGAACCCGTAGTCCTGCCTTCTCCCGTTCTTCCTGAAGTTGTTCCTGAACCAGTAGTTCTCCCAGAGCCAGTGTCTCCTGAAGTGAATCCTTCACCAGTAGTTCTTCCTGAACCAGTTGCTCCCGAAGTTGTTCCTTCACCAGTAGTTGTTCCTGAACCAGTTGCCCCGGAGGTTGTGCCAGAGGTTGTGCCCTCCCCAGTAGTCATTCCCGAACCTGTTGCTCCCGAAGAACCCGCCGAAGCCCTGCCTGTTCCTGCACATCAGTTTGGTGAGATTTACAATGACGGCTCAGTCCAAGTGACAGTGAACGCTCCTGAAGACGAAGGAATAATATCTACCCTGCAGTCTTGGCTTAACATTGTCATGAATTACATCAACAGTTCAGGCACCACTACCCAGCAAGTCGTTTAAGCTGCAAAGAACTATTTGAAGTGTTTGATAGGTCTTTACGATATTGTATACTTTGTGAATTTTGTGTGTAGTAGCATCATGCAAAATATATATTTTATTTGTTAATAAAATATTTTGAGACCTGTTTTACACATTGTTTTATGATATCATTTCGAAAAAAATCAAATAACATTAGTATGCCGCGTCAATACCTTCAATATTATCTATCTGATGGATTTACATTATGTTTAGTTGGGGGGGGGGGGGTAAGTCTACAGAGTATCATTTATAAATCATTTATACCAAAATTCTAAGTCTTACATATAAATACAATTCATCATTGGGTAAGAATTATTTATGAGCATTATTTTTAGTGTCTATGTGTGTGTCATGTGAAGTTTTCTTTTTTTTTACAAATAATTTTAATTCAATAAGCAAAAACTGGGACTGAGCTGGGACATATCAACTTGATTTCAAAATTAAAACGTCCCACCAAAATCTTGGAGATGATGACCAAAATGATAACCTGTGGTACATACACAATTGTAAAAAGGGATATTATTAATTGCACATCAAATAAATAATCACCCATCAATTTCTGTATATCAAATAAATTATTTTACTTTAAATTAAATTAAAAACTTGGTGACAGAAGCAACTAACGGTCAAAAGACGACTTTGTGACAGAAGGTAGGTTAGGTTATGGTTATACAGTGACCTTAACAGTGAGCGAGCGAGCGAAGCGAGCGAGTGTCAGACTTGGTGACAGAAGCAAAACAAATTTTGCTGTGCAATCAGTAATTTTGATATGTATTTAGGTTATTTTTGCATACAAAAATTGTTTTTATTGATTTGCGTTTAAATACTACCCTTGTAAAAATAACCTACATGTATACCTAGCTACAAAGACTAACATACATGTATTAAAGACGTAGGTACTTATAACTTTCCTAAACTATTCAGTTTATGTCAATTTGTTAACCAATTGGAGCAGCATGTTATAGAATTTGGCACGTCTTCAAGCCGCCAAGTTTTGTTAGTTAGCTCGTTACCACAAGACTCAGCAGGCGTCCGGTGTTCAGGAATATGGAGACTTGAGTAAGTTAATTTACCTACTAAGTATTGAACCGCTTCGATTGGACCTCTTCGAAATCTATCTCCAGTAGCTCAAATGAAAAAAAAAGGTTTTTCATTTGATCTGCGTTTTTGATGTTTATTTCATACTCAAACTCTCAACTGTCTCCATATAAAATACTAGCTTTTACCCGCGGTTTCACTCGCCCGTAGTGGGTATATACTACCTATAGCTTATAACCTTCGCCAAGATCCAGGCTATCATATGCAGAAAAAAATATTGGAATCAGACCTGTTTTCTCAGTTCACTCAGTTCTAAGCGTTAAAACAAATAAACGCTTCAGCTTATATATTAGTATACATATATAGAAGTATAGATATATATAATCTAAATCGGTTTAACGGTAAGCAGGCAGAATTACAAATTGAATACAGATCGACGGAAATTTCTTTCGCATTTTTAATATAAGCAGGCATAGAAAAATAATCAGGGATTGTAGGAATTAGTAAAACCTTTCCTTAGTTAACTTTTATCTTTAAAAAAACCCAAGGGTGCCAAGTCCCGGGCAAAGTTAGTACTTTCTGTGATTGCACTGTTTTATAGCGACGAAGTGTAGTTTGGCATTTTCTCAAGTAAACTCAAACTTGAGCAATTTGGGGTGCTTGCCTCTTTAGCACTTCACGGACAAGTGCGCAGTGTCTCGTGCTCCAAGACATAGGGATAGACTTAATCGCTTTTGTCTTATGGACGAATAAGCGATTTTACAACTTTTTATTATAGGTATTTTTAATTATGCCTTGTTATCGCTAGATGGTATTCATTAGGCCGTGTGGTTTAATCAACTTTAAAAATTTGAGACGCAAGTCATGATCTTATTTGTATATACGCAGATATTTTTAATTCAGTGACTGTGACTATATTTAAACATGGGGAGTGTTATTTTTAAATTAAATTAATTTAAGGGGACAATAGGGTTGTCAATTTATTTGTATCAATATTCCCAAGAAGAGTTGACGTCAGGCAGGAGACCGGTCTTACATTAAAGATTTGCCCGTATTGTTTTATCTATATACCTTCTTAATATTAAAACTGAAGCGTTTGTTTACACCTTTTTGTTATCATAATAAAATAAGATTATTTTTATGAATCTAACCTCTCCTTGGGAATACTATTGTTAGTGGAATTCACCACTAATCAAAGAAAACCTAGATTTTTTTTACCTTTTCATCTCTTTCTCTTTACGACATCCACGGGAAGAGGAGTGTTCTATACCGCAAAGTTAAAAATTATCAAGCACACTGCAATTTACACTTATATATATATATATACTGTAGGTACACACATAGAAAGTTAACAAAAGATCTTTTAAAACTAATGTTTAATAGGTTTGGTTCAAGAAAACCGTCAATATTATTTCATGTTGTCTTTGTATTCCCATACGCAGGTGTTCGAGGCTATAGGGGGACGCTCTATAGACATAATGTAGGTTTAACGTTTTTATAAGAATCACAAACATGACTGCACGCCCGCTGTGGTCACGCGACCGTGCCTGTTCGATTACCGCAGTGGCCGACAGAAAGGATTTTCTGTCATACCTACCTAATTTGAAGTAAGTAATGCGTAGATTGAAAAAAAATTGGCCGCGTCCGCTCGCGATTTCCTAATTCTATAAACTAATTCACAGATTTTAAAAAATGCCCGCGATTTTCTGTTGTACTTAGTGACAGTGACATGATTTGAAAAACAGATAGGACAATTTAAATTAATTTCTCACTCATCGTCATCCCGGTTGTTGTGTCCCAAGCTATATGGCTCTGTAACCCCGGGGTACGTCAATATCTGATGTGATATTAATTTATTTATTACTTGCCACCCGCCCGTCTTCGCATGGGCATAAATACCTTCCTCTTGAATCACTCTATCTATTAAAAAAAACCGCATCAAAATCCGTTGCGTAGTTTAAAAGACTTAAGCATACAAAGAGACATAGGAACAGAGAAAGCGACTTTGTTTTATACTATGTAGTGACTTAGCTTTTCCATCATCATTTCAGCTTTTGTGTATATCAAGGTTTTTTTAAAATCCGTTATTCTGCCTAATTGTTGCAATAAAATATAACTACTATTACTTATAATTGTAGGCATACTTCTTAGTAAAATACACTATATCATACGTTCACTTGGTAGAGACTTCAACAAAGGGGCAATTTTTTTTAATCTGTGGACTTCAATGAGGTACATGGTTTGCGACAAAGTAGTTGGAGGGCCTTTGATCGTCTTTGACTAAAGAAGACACAACTGTGAGATGAAGACTGAAGATGTGCCGTTCCCGGGAACGTTCCTTTGTTTCCAGAAACGTTCCCAAATGCCCGGGAACGTGCCCGGGAACGTACCCTTAAAAAAAGAAATGTTAGGAAAAATTGTAATTAAAATTTTTATTTACAGTTTTGATCCCTTCCAATATAATAAATATATGTAAATACATTTTCTAATTTATTTAAAAATATTTTCAGTAAATTTTTAACTTTGCCGATGTTTTGGGAACTTGCCCGAGAATGTTCCCAAATTAGTAGGGAAAGTTCTTAGATCTATTGGGTTTGTTTCCATATTTTCAAATATGAAAGATAAATCTATTTGGGTTTCATTATTAGATTTGTCTCAGCTAGTTCTTCGGTAGTAACATGATATCGGGCGTCTGACGATGAAGCCCGAAGTTGGTCGAAGAAACTTTTAAACTAAACAAGATAATTCCATCTTTGTTTGGACTCATTTGATTTGTCTTGGCTAGTTCTTTGATGCTGCACGACATCCATGGTCTGATAATAGAGCGGAAGGTGGTCAAAGAAACTTCTAAACTAAACATGATAAATCCACCTTATTTGGGTTCGTATAATTTGTCTTGGGGAACTCTTTGGTGATATATTAATCCAGTATCTGAAGACGGAGCCTGAAGGTAAGTAGTTAAAAGAAGTTCTAAATAAAACAAAATATAACCAACGTGTTTCAGCTTTTTTGTATTTGCCTTGAGAACCTCTTCGGTGCTATATGACTTCCAGGATCTGATAATGGAGCCAGAAGGGGGTCAAAGGAACGCATAACACAAACAAGATACATTCACCGTGTTTAGACCCATTTGATTTGTCTTCGAAAGCTCTTTGGTGTTACTTGACATCCAGGGTTTGATGATAAAGCCGAAAGGTGTTCAAAGGAACGTTTTAACTAAACAAGATAAGTCGACCGTATTAGAGCTCATTTGATTTGACTTGGCTAGCTCTTCGATGCTACATAATATCTAAGTTCTGATGATGAAGCCCAAAGTTGGTAAAAGGAACGCTTTAACAGAACAAGATAAATCCACCGTATAAAGGCTCATTTGATTTGACTTTGCTAGCTCTTCAGTGCTACATGAAATCCAGGGTCTTATGATGAAATCCAATGATGGTCAAAGGAATGCCTAAACTGAACAAGATGATTCCACCGTATTAGGGCTCGTTTGATTTGTCTTGGCTTGTTCTTCGGTAATACAGAGACTGAAGATAGAGCCTAAAAGTAGTCAAAGGAAGTTCTTAACAAAACAAAATAGAACCAATGTGTTTCAGAATTTTTTATTTGTCTTGAGAACCTCTTTGGTCTACATGATATCCAGGGTTTGATGATGGAGCCGGAAGGTGGTCAAAAGAACACCTGAAATAAACAAGATAAACCCACCGTATTTGGTCTAAATTGAATTAGGTGTTACTTGACATCCAGGGTCTGATGATGGAGTCAGAAGATGGTCGAAGGAATTCCTAAACCATTTTCATTGCAAGCTTGCTTTCAGATGGATACCTTTTGCCCATCTTAATTTTACTCTGAATATCTGCTTTCCTTATACTAGTTCATTTCCTTTTTCGAATGTAATTGATCAGTAAATCATCTTTATATTTACTTAAGTACGAAAATATATAAAATACAACAAATTATAAAAGTAAAACATTTCAGAAATATGTTTTGTTTTCGTTGGGAACATTCCCAAAAACAGGGAACGTGCCCGGGAATGTTCCCGGAAACGGGGAATGTTCCCGGAAACGGAAACGGGAACGGGAACGGGAATTTGGGAACGGCACATCACTACTTATGACCATAAACACCCTATTTCGCTGTGAAAGTCAAACTAGATTACCTAATCTGAAAAAAATGAGTAACTGCACGAAAACACCATTTTTTAAAACAAATGCCAGCAAAGCAACGAAATACTGCATTTGCAATACTTTGCAATCGCGCTTCCAATGGCTTATCGTGACAACCATGGCCACGGCTTAACGTGCTTAACATTTCTATTTCGTATAATATTTACATCGACATACGATTTCCTGGCTATTTCATAGTTAAAACTGGCGGTGGTGAATCGTGTGCTGTACCATGGTTCCGGGCCTTATGGAATATGTTCTTTGTCTATTTTATATGAATTCCCCACGGAAACAGTGCTTTTTACCGGGATGAAAGGTATCCTATGTCCTTTTGAATACTTGTAGCTATGTGTATGCGAAATTTCAGAATGATCGGTGCAGTAGATAAGGCTTGAAAGCGTAACAAACAAACAAACTCATTTTTGCATTTATAATATTAGTAAGGATACTAAAGTAGAAGGATACTCGTACATACCTATACATGCCGCTGTATGAACATCGGCTTATTTCTTCTAGTTATATTTTCACTTTAAAACTTCTTCATGTTGACGTGTATTAATGGACGATGATTACTGATTAATCTTCTTTTCATTTGTCACCGTCGTCGCTCTAATTACATAGGACTTATATACGTAATGTGACCTATATTTATGTACTGGTAGAAGATGACGTCGTTTTGCCATCGCTGCTCATGTTAATAATAATTACTTACAAAGTTATTTGTTGGCAGCAGGGTCTTGTCTTCCTTCTGACTCCTTGGAACATAGCTATGGCTATAACTCCGTGTACTGCTGACGGACACACAGCGCGCGGCGACAAGCTGTGTTGCTCGATCTTCTTTGCGTGGTGAGACCACATGGTTTGCAGTCTGTGACCTGGGGCGATTACCTTGACCTGGGATGTAGTTGATGTTGCCTTCGTTAGTTTGGGCAAACTTGTCTTCTTTTTGCTGGTCGTAACGTCTCAAGATGTTTCAAGAATTTAGTGATGTAAACTGTAGACGATTCACTTAGTACTTAGTACAGTGATAAAGTACTATTATACTTGCTCGTTGTACTTTTTGAGTCTTGCTTCTTATTCGTTCTCAAACACAACGAACAATCGGTGCCGCACGAGGCAACGGCACTGGCAGGGTCGCCATGTGAAAGTGGGACGTGGAGAGGTATGTTCAAAATGAAATGCACTCTGAGTAGGTTCGTAGATAACTGATGATAAACTGTTTTTATTGATGGTTAGACAGAGTTTATATACATATTTAAAATAGGCTATTGGTCATCATAAAGGAAGTAAGTATCTAGTTCTAGGTTGAGTACCAGGTGTGACCTACTCTTCATAATCTTGTTCTAAATACAATTAATACAAGGATATCACGTATAACCTTATTTTAACTAGCTCATACATCACACCTCGATAAAGTAGAAATTTGTAAAAAATATTCCTCTATGAAGAAAGGAATTTCAAAAACACTACGGCGGGAAAACGTTACAGTCATAAAGATTATAAGGGGTCCGTTTTTGAGGGCCGTAACCCTAAAATGTAGACACGAATCTTACGGCATTTTCTGATTTTTATCTAAGACTTGGAACTTGCCAAATAGATTGACCTTTGGCGTCTTTTTCTTTGTTATTCTTGATTTGAATTAATTATGTATTCATAGGAATCTACGTTATTTCTTGCTTACGAATGTATTCAGGTTTTATTTCTTAGCTATTGCAGATATCAAAATTCTCTCATCATGATTTCGTGTGTCAAGGTCAATGGACCATGCACAACCTGTTGTCTAGCTTCTTTCAAACCGCCGCTTAGCCTCTGGACATGGACATGGCCCCTTTTACGACTACCATTTGGGGCATTTGGCAGCCGAGACCTACTCAAAATTCTTTGAATTTAAGTATGATATTTGTAATAGATGTTTATTTGAATAGTATTTCACATTTATTAGAGGTACAAATTTTAATAAAAAAAATATAGTTTTATTTTAATTTTTTACACGTGTTTCTAGGGTTTTAATTGATAAAAGTTTGATTTGAAGCATTAGGAAAATTCCTTTATTGAACCCTGTTCCAATATCGTACACAAAAGACAGTGACATGATATTTTTCCTGTTTCCAATTATATGTTATCCTCATTTAGATTTATTTGCGCCGTTTTGTGACCTCAGCGCCCTCTAGAGCCGACCGGGCTCTTGAAACTGATCCCTTAAGATGTCCCAATAGTAGAACCCTCCCGCCCCCTCTAAGGGAAGCAAATACGTTCGTAAATATGTATTTATAGAACTTACAAGCTTCTATTAAGTTTGAACCAAAAAACTTAAATATAACCTAATGAAACCATTCACATTAGAAAATTGATTTCAAAATGTCTTATAATCTCTACTAGATTTAGTATAGTTGTTTACTCACATTAAATGATAAAAAAAAATTGAACTGAACTACAGCGCTAACAAATATACATTACTGAATTTAGGCCTCACCCACCAATATTCACACTTTAGACTGAAGAGGCCTGCATCTTTTGTTTTTCTACCTTCATATATCTTCTGAAAGACGGATAAGTGCAAAGAGTTTTCAACCGACTTCCAAAAAAAAAGGAGGTTCTCAATTCGGTTGAATATATATTTTTTTATGTTTGTTACCTCAAATCTTCGTCATTTCTGAACCGATTTTGAAAATTCTTTTTTTGTTCGAATGGATATAGTTTCAATTAGGTCCCATAGAAAGTTTATCAAAATCGGCGGAGTAATTTGGTTTTAAAATCAAAATAACAGGAAAACGTATATCGGCTAAGTCCAATAAAATGAGCATTTTTTTTATTTTTCGTATGTTTACAAGTTGCTTGTTTGATAATGAGGTAATTTGCAAGATCAATCGACCCTGCATGCCCTGGTATTAGCTTTTTAGAACCCCCTCACGGCCGCTGTAACGGCCTTTATACTTGACGCTCGATAATATGTCCCTTGGTATTAACTCATGTGTTAATAACAAGCTCAGTTGACCCTGCACACTGTGGTGTCAGAGTGGTCAATCGACCCTGTATGCCTTGGTATCATTGTTTCAAATATGGGGCACTTCCACAGTTATCGTTTATTTGAAGTTTAGAGTACTAGGTAAATTGACACCTAGGTGACTGAGGTTTTTGTTTTTTGAGAAAAAAAAGTTATTACCCAATTGCCCGAAGGGGAGTTATGTTGTATGTCTATTTTGTAAACTTTTATCTACTGGATTTATTATGACACAATGTAGGTATTATTAGATTCATCTTTATTGTGAGTGGTATAAGGATATTTGTTTTATACAATAATTAGGGTTTTTAGTCGTTTGTGTACATAAATAAATGAACCCAATAACGTGCTTCAAGTTATCCAGCTTCAGCGTAGAACTCTGTCTAGCCAGTACTCATATGCATGAATATGAAATAACGAGCAGCAAACAATATGGAAATGAGTTCCTCGAAGGCAGACATAGAGGAGTTGACATGACTTCCCGTCACGGAAATGAGCCCCGCGATCCTTGACCTGCAGCTTTTGATTGTCAACTACTCATAAATAGTAAGTGAAGTGAAACACTTTATTGCATCATAGAAAATCAGAGATAAAAAAAAATTCCTCGCATTAAACGCGATTCGAAATTCTTTGTAGATAATCCATACTAATATTATAAATGCGAAAGTCTGTCTGTCTGTCACCTCTTCACGGCTAAACTGCTGGACCGATTGTGATGAAATTTAGTAGGGATGTAGTTAAATACCTGAGGTCAAACATAGGCTACTTTTGGGCGCGATATAACCCAGTCCCACGCGGGGCGAAGCCGCGGGGAACAGCTAGTACAATATAAACCGTAAAAGTGTTTTTCGTTGAAATTGAATAAAAAAACAAAACATCTAACATATTTTAATAAACCACAGAGGCTTGTATAGAAATGAAAGTGTATTCACATCAAGCAATCACGATTTATAAAAGTGAGCAGGGAAATCACGGCTTTTAAGATAATTTTTGCAAACAGTTTAGTCATTTGGTTTATCGTTTTAAATTAAAGTACGACTACTTTCTCTTTATAATATAGATAAGCAGTTAAAGTATTTTAAGAAATATGTATTGATGCTCATTCATTGCAAAAATACAAAAATCTGAATAAAGTAAATCATACAAAAATATTCTATAGTCGAAATGTTTGCTGAAAATATCATTATGGAGTCGTAGCACGTCGTCGTAGAGGCTCGTAGCATCAGCGTAGCGTAGCTACAATGACGCAGCAAAGCCGTGTAGCGCTCTGCTACGCCAATGTTCATTTTAATTTAATGCCCACGGCGACCCATCTTTTGGAGTTTGTTTGATTTTATTTGTGTAACTATATGTACTTAAGTTAATTTATTTGTTTTGTTGTATACAATAATAACAGTGAGTTACTTAACACAAATTAATAAAAATATTTCACTTATTTTAAATAGCTTTTGGAAGCTTCTGTGCAATTATATTAATTACTAGTTATAAGTAATTCATTTTGTTGCATCAAATCAAATCATTGTACAAAGGCAGCTTTATCGCTTGAGTATTTCTTCCGAGCTACAGATAAGCGACAGGTAGGACAATAAGGAAAAAAAAACAATTAAACACGTAAAAAACAAAGAACTCCCCTTATCTCGTGTTCTATGAAACATCTGCGTGTCCCACGTACCTTTTATTAATAAGTACGCAGCGAATAAATCAATTAAGTGACCTAGAAACGGGTCGCGTTTTGATAGTGAGGCAGTTCCTGACCGCATCGCATTCGATCGAGTTAACTTTTTACTTTCACGAAACGTACGCGTCATGGAGGGAATCGATAGGGTGTGCGGCCGTGCCGGCTGCAGCGGTACGACAATTCTGAAATGCGAATTTAGGGCATCGAAACGCGGCGGCGCGAAGTACCCCGCCCGGGTCGGCGGCGGTGGCGGCGGTGGCGGCGGCAGCGGCGGCAGTCCGCCTCGCGCCTCGCCCCGGCCGCCCGCGTGCCGCCCGCGCCGCCTCGCCCACGGCAAGCGACCATGCGCACGACCGCGCCGCGACCGCCCCGCGACCTAGTCGGCGTCGCGCGCGAAAACCACACCGCTCCGATCTCCTAACTCTTATTTGTTTAAACGCGAATACAGGTGAGCACATTTTCGAGTGAAACTTTCAATGTGAATCGATTGAACTTTGTACGTGCGAGATCGATATTTTGTTGGTGAGTCGTGTTGTTGATTTATTTACGACGGTATTTGGACAGAAGTGACTATTAATAGATTTCGGCCGGCTTGAAAACGCTCTGCCAGTTTGATTAGGCGCGGGCGGCGTGCTTGTAGCGGTGGACTAAGGCTGTCCTACTTCAATATTCAGACGTCAGTCGTACACCACGATACTTGGAGAAACACGTTCTTATTTTTAGTTCACTTAAAGGTGAAAGGTCACGCTGAGATTGCTTTGGTACACAACTGTATTCGAAATACATATTTAATTAATGAGCTAGAGTATTAATCAAACTAACAAAACAACAAGATTTTAAAAGCATCAGTTTTTTTAATATGCTTATTATATACATTAATAAAACCAGAATCCTAGAAAAGGTTAACTTTATCAAATGTAGACCTACATTTCAAGTTGCCTTGCGGTACTCTCGCACACATATACATACGGCATACTTATAATATGGCGCGTTTAAATCAGGTAGACAAAAATTTACCTGTTACACCATTAGTTTTATATTTATACTCTGCCAAACTACCTAGCATATTATAATACCAGTAAAATAAGAGTGTGTTACAGTTTTGTTTAAATATGTCACAAAGATGGTTTTGACAAAGTTCCATCAAAATGCTCATACGTAAAGCTACATATTATCTCAACTTATAGTTGCAAAAAGACTTTTATTTATCAGACGTTGATCTATAAAAAAACAAATACAATTAAATTTGATGAACAAAATTCAAATTATTAAAATAATGCAATATTTGTTTTAACCAGCCTCAATTATTTATTTTTTATTTTTTTTATTTTGCATTGTTTATAATGGTAACATATTTTACCGTTTTTAACATTAATCATCGTATCAAAAGTTTACAAATAGCTATCCTAATTTAAAGTGGATTTAAATTTAAACTGTACATTAATTAAATAAATAAAATAGCTATGGTTTTAAATTAATTATATAGCATAAATCTTTATATTGTTTGCCGAAGCTTGACTCTTTAATATACTGGTACTAATATTAGTAAGTAACAAGGGTTCATGAAAATTGAGCAGGCTTTGCAAGCTTAACTTGTTTGTTTCGCAGCTAGCTTTGAAGACTTTTATTGTTGTTTTTACGAAATTAATGAGTAAACAACGATTATAGTATTACAATGAATGAACATAGAATGAATTTTGGGAAATGAAAAAATGATCTGATGGATATATTTATTTAGGATACTACGACGTCAGAGAAAATACACATGCACACGTCTACGTCATTTGCATGTGTGTTTATAACGGCTCATCTCTTAAAATATTGAATGTCTGTGTGATCCATTTGTATTTACATCATATGGGTTACAATGAGAAATGACCCTGCATACCCTGGATGTTTCTTAAAAATGCCTATCTCTCGGTTTTTTAAGGCTTCTGACGAGGTTTTTTAACGATCTGATGGCAGCCAGGACCAACAGCTTAACATTCTTTTCAAAGCACGAAAGGATTCAAGTGTTTTTGCCAGAGCTTGAGATAGGTTACCAGAACTTTTAATAGCGAAAAAAGTAATATAATTAATTAACTTATAATTACATTACTCTACAGTCTACTCTCTAGCTATTGATACTGCCTTTCCGCCTTTCAAATAGAAAAACCTATTCGTCATAATATTAAATAGTGATTTTTTACAATTTAATTCCAAGTATTCAGCCATTTGGTTAATATAAAAGTACAGTAAAACGTGTAGCAGATTGATAGCAGAGCTATTTTTGTTTCCTGAGGAGCACAAAAGCGTAAACTATAAATTTTTATAGTCAATACTCAGTACTTTAACTACAGTTCGGAGTTATGGTTCATCGCCCGTAATTCTACCTTTTGGTCCAAAAATGTGGCTTTATCATTAACAAATTTAATATTTATATCTACTTTTGTCCGGGGTCATGCTATAGACATATCGGTGTTTTATACCATATAAGTACGAAAAATACCAACCATGATGAATATAGGCTATAGTCTTTAGAATGATTCTTGAACTTTAATATATTAGCAGAAACACATCAGAATTATAACTATATAGTATAATAACTATAAGTACCTATACTTAAGTAAAGATAAGTCTATACTTATATAATAATACTCACACGCTTTTTTACACGCCTTAAGAAAAGATAATTCGGTGAATTTCAATAGAATCCATTAATATTCATTTCCGTGAATCATTTTATTTTTTAGGTTTTTTTTTTAAGAAAAACGCTTTTATCAAAGTTTTTGATAATGTATATTGTGTATATTTTATTTATTTGCAAGAATATATAGTACATACCTAGGTTTTGGGCAGGCAAGCAAATCGGTTCGATAGTTTAGCCGTAATACTCTTATACCCTAACAAGCCACCTTCAAGCTGGAAACTGGACTCTAGGTTCAAAAGAAATCTTTGCTTTTGATGCAACCAGGGGGAAAAAAAGAGATAAATAAAACTCTTCATTGCGCAAGGAAATTACAATTGAATAAGTACAAGTACATTGACCACAAGTTTGGTCTAGTTCTAAAGGTAGCCTGGAAGAGATTGCACTAGCGATAAGGCTGCCTATTTTATATCTAGTCACAGACTGTAATTAATGTAAGCAAGTCTATTGTACAGTAAGTGTTTTTACTTACTTACTTACTTACATAAAAATAAAGTGTGCACGATCTATGTTCTTATAGATGTAGGTGTATATGATGTAGGTACGTCCTAAGTAACAGCTAAATGTCCGACAGTAACCTTATGCTAAGGGATTTGTAAGTGTATAAATTGAATTTTTAAAGAGCTTATACAGACTACGATGTTGCCGATTCAAATCAGTGTTTTCCGAAATGCGGAACTTATGCGGCAAATAATAAATTAATTTATTCCCGAACGATGCGTATATTTTATCAAGACATGTATTCGCTCGGTTCCTGAGGGAGCGAGGTTGCGGTTAGTTTAATAACGAACTTTGGATTTCAGATTATGAGATAACATATACATACAGAGGCATTTTAGTATATAATATAACACAAATCTCTTATTTTGTCAGGGATAATGTTTATAATAGTAAATATGAAATATTTAAAGTAAACTGGGAAATGGAAGATCAAAGTAAGTAGACATCCTGATTAGTATATACCAAGTGCTTTCGTATGACTCTTTCTCATTTGGTAAGAAGAATAAACAAAGATTTCTTGTCGTCTTTATTAAATTTATTTTTGTACACGTAACTTTTTCTATTATATAATAGTTTTCCTAGCAAAAGTAAAGTTAAACTTAGAAAAAAACATTTGATAGTTCAACCAAAACTCCTAACTACTTTGTAAGTTATTAATCCAAAAACAAAAGACACTTATTTTGCAGTTTTAGTCAATAATTACAAAGACACAAAAATATCTAAGTTCTAGGGTGGAGGTTTTTGATGTCACAACCTCACAACTATGTAAAATTTGTACTCTCAATTCCTAGTTCAATCAGATAGAAAAAAATACATGAAAATATTTTTATTGTATGTATCTGTTAAGCGAAAATATTTTTTTACACCTCATGCCCATTATAATTTGTATTGTGACGTCCAATAATGACGGAGATATGAGGTAACAAACAAAATAAAAAAAATTCATCGAATTGAGAACCTCCTTTTATGGAAGTCAGTTGAAAATACCGCTACATTTTGAATACGTATTTAAAGTTTTCACAAACTGCACAATGGAGGTTGTGTTCGCAATGGCAGCCATATTTTCAAAGAGTGGCAACGGAAAGCAAACGAGTGGAAAACACGAAACGAAGTCGGAACAAACTATTTGTCTAAATGTAAAGCACTATGAAACTATTGCTTTCCTTTTACCGTTTGAACAAACATGCATCTGAAACTTTTACGCTAAGATTCGGATAAAGCTTTTTAAAATTTCATGTTACATTAGATATGACGAATAAATACAATCTTTTATCTATATATATAAAAATGAAACCCGTTTTCCGTTGTCACGACATAGCATGAAAACGGCTTGACCGATTTGGCTGATTTTTTTTTGTAGATTTCTAATACTCTGTACAAGGTTCTTAAAAATAAGAAAGGCGGTACGAAGTTCGCCGGGTCAGCTAGTATGTATATAAAAGACATAATATATATATATATATTATATACATATATATATATATATATATAT
Source organism: Apomyelois bistriatella (assembly GCA_947044815.1). Lineage (NCBI taxonomy): Eukaryota > Metazoa > Arthropoda > Insecta > Lepidoptera > Pyralidae > Apomyelois > Apomyelois bistriatella. Next base: position 8,107,440 of record OX345705.1, read on the forward strand.
ATATATATATATATATATATATATATAGGCTTTACAGTCAACGATCAGGTGATGTTAAGAAAATTTAAAAATCTACTTGAGTTTTAGGTGGTTCTGGACTACAAAGCAAGCGAAGAGATCTTGATCAGAGACAGAAAATCTCTTTCTTATTATAAAGTAGTTTAATACATGCAGGGTCCAGTCCAGCTAACTGCAGAGTTTCCTCGTGCGAACACGGCTTTAATCATAAACAGTGGAATTAATTTATGTGCAAGAGATCAACAGATCTCTGATTGCTCTTTTCTGGACAAGAGCATTAGACCAACTGGAGTGGCCACTTACTGCGAAATGTATATTACCCCCTGCCAAATGTTTATGACGGTCATACTGCTTGTGTGCGTGTGCGTGTATTGTTTGCTTTTGTTAGATAATTTTGTCAAGTGTGTGCGCTATATTGAATAATGCATTAGTGTTAATACTTATTGTGTGTGTGTTTCTTCACCCAGCGCGCAGATTTTGACAGACCTTTTATCGTAGAAATAAGTGCGTGTGGCCACAGAACAGAGAAATTATCCGAACAGAAATGTTTTGACGCGGATTTCGTTTCAGGATCAGTGTGGCAGCGTATTATCTCTTCTTGTCTTCAATTAATACGTGTAAACCACACCACAACTTATTAGAAATTTATTACGTAGTTTACAACAAAGTCACCTAATATTATCGACCAATAACAGTGGCAATAAATTACGCAATCAAATTCCCCGCCCATTTTTCATGTGTAAAACGTTGGCTTGCAAGCCAAACTAGTGACACGTTTATCGTGCGCTATGCAACTTCTTGTTAAAATTTCTAAATTCTGTGCCGTCTCCGGTTTAATAAGGCGCATCTACATCTCGTCATATACATACATACACTATCTAAAGGCCCATTGTCGCTATTAGTGATAAAAAAGTATCACAAGGGAAAACATCTTAAACAGAAATTCGTTTCTTCTGGCGACACTTTCCTACCCATTGTGTATTGTTGACGGTAAGTAAGTACCGAATCGTATACTTCCCTTGACTTTGCCCTTTTCCCTGTGTATTTAGATTGCGTATTCAGTATTCATGAGTTTATTAGAAGATTATCTTGCTTTGCATGCCACCGAAAACGATCTTTTTAGTGGGGGAGTGAGAGCAAGAAATTGTGCTGTAGAGTATATTTTTGTGGAGAATTATGTTTATTGTACCTTTATTAGTCTTTACGCTCTAACGTGCTCTTGCGCCTAAACGGCATCAGCTGAAATGTTGTACGCCAGTAGGGTACCTATAACTATAATTAACTTCTATAGGTACTAATATTATAATAAAAAACTGTCTGTCGGCTAAACTGCAATTTTTCTTTGTAAGAATATAGTTAAGAACCAGGGTTCAATCATAGGCTACTTTAGGGCAGGATATAACCCAGTCCCACGTTTGAGTTTGGGTCAAGTTTCAGATTAAGCAAATGCAGATGTATTCTTGTTTGTTAACTTTATTGTTCTAAAAACATAGGCGCATATAAGCAATGGTGTTTACTATTGCTTATATTAACTAATGCTTATATGAATTTTCTTATTGCTTATATAATGCTTATATGAATTGTCTAATTCACGTCTTAAACTCGGTAGTAGACATAAGAAGCTCTAATGATGATGATCTTAGTTCCACTAAGTACTTAATTTTAGGTAAATAATTTTACATATTTGTTTGGTGCAATAAAGAGTTTTAATATTCTATTCTATTACCACGATATAACGTCTTGCAGGGACTATACAACTTATAAATTATTATTTATAAATAGGTTTATCTTAAGTTTAAGTAGTTTCTTAATGTGTTTATGACATGATGACATATCTTAAAAAACTTACAAAGTAAAAAAAGGATAATGTTTTACACTAAAAAAATCTATGACTAACAATACTATATATTAATTAAAAACAATGGAGTGATACAGTAACTAAAATGAACATAGCTTTGCGATTAGGTCTTGTTAACTCTATCTGCAAAAAAATTTGAAAAGTCCTAGCTTCTCAAGGACTTGTTAACCCATACTACACGTAGTTCCGTACATATTTCATTATTCACCCTCCAGAATACCCGATTTAATCCGGTCGCGTTTTTCGCCAACTTAAATATGCACAAATGGTCTATTCGTCCCAGGTGCGAAGGACCGCCTGGCCGGGCTGGCTTATGGACCCGATTTCAGACCAATTGACCACACAATTACTCGTAGATTTTTGATATGAAGAGTAAATAATAAACGGTGTAGTACTTAATCTTGTATTTTTGAGCTATAGATGAACCTAACTGGAAAAACGCTTACTTAAAAAAAAAATTGGTTGCCTGTAAAGTCGGTATACGGGCGAAAGTTTTACGTGACAACGACTTTGAGTCTGTCTCTCTCGCTCTTAGGGGACGCGTGCCTCTCACTCGCTCTCATTGTGAGCGCATCGTAACGTTACCGAGCGTTACACTTTTTCATAAGTGACTCCCAGCCGCAACCTAATTTAAGACGTTGTCACGTCAAAAACAAAAGTTACATAGGTACTTTCACTAGTATACTTAGAATCCATAAAAGCGTCAATTATTGTTCACTGCTAAACATTGCCACTCTCTCTTTATGTAAGTATATATGAGTATGAGTACGCTTTATTAGTATCTATATTTACATATATTTATAGAAAGCCCTCATCAATCTCATCATAGAGGCAGAATTCCAAATACTCGATTAAGTTTCAGTGGAAAATAAATTTTATTCTTAGCTATCGCCTTAACTCAAATACTAACAACCTACTAAAAATAAATAAAAATGCTCAGAACCTGCAATTGTAACAACAATTGTTATCTATGTACAGTCGGGGCCAGATAAACCTGTCCCACCCCGGTCATTATGGTAGGTAACCACAGAACAGATAAATTATCCGAATAGAAATGTTTTGACGCGGATTTAGTTCCAGGATCAGTGTGGCTAGCGTATTCTCTCTTCTTACCTTCTATTAACACATATAAACCACACCACACCTTATTAGAAATATAGTACGTAGTTAACAACAAAGCCACCTAATATTATCGACCAATAACAGAGGCAATCAATGACACAATCAAATTCCCCGCCCATTTTTTCTGTATGAAACGTTGGTTTGCAAGCCAAACCACTGATACGCTTTTCGTGCTATGCCACTTGTTAATATTTCTAAATTCTGTGGTAAGTACGGTAGGGGCCACTATCATCTGTTCCTGACTGTACATATAACGAGTTGCGCTACAATTCCCACGTCCCCGTGGAATCGAGCCCGGACAAACGACTGTTGCTTTCTCAAATGGGTTAGTGGGCAATGTTGCAGCAAAACTGCAGTGGCGAGTAGGTAATTATTAATATTATTGTATATTATACATATAGGTACGTGAATAATAAAATATTATACATGAATGTTGCAAGTGTTATGGGCACTTTTGCGTCAGGTACGACTTGGGGCGGATTGGTTGACTAAAAATTAATGTGTAATTGATGATTTGACTGGTCTTAATTTGTATTTACTATTATAAATGTGGATGTAAATTAGTTAATACATTTAAGTTTTTTTATTTCAAAATTAAGTTGCACTTTTTTTCGTGCTTTGCAAGGCACGTAAAGCTGTTGGTTTACGCGCCTTGCAAAGCTAGAGACGGAAATTAGTAGGTAAGTAGTAAAAGATACTTCTAAATTGTGTATTTTTTTAAATTTTATGTTCTAACTGCACTGTATATTGATAATTTTCAAAGAGTGCCTGAAATTTTAAAATGTTGTATACTTATTTGTCAAACTTTATCTTCTGTTGACGTATTCTGGGTAACCAATATTATATTTTATCTTGATGACTTTATTATCGACTATAATAATCTTAATATTCGTCCAAATTATAAGTAAGAAACCTTCCTTTTGCTCTATGTCATAAAAAGAATTCTCTGTCTTTATATTGTAGTTGTCTAAAGTTATATCAAGACATAAACGACACAAGGTCGGAAGTCAAACAAATTGTCGATAAGAAATATTCACGAAAACAGCAAACATAAGTTGATCTTTTTGTTAGTTCCGCGTGAAGTATAAAGGGCAAAGGTTGTTGTATTATAAACAGGCTGACCATTTGTCAGACCCGTGGGTTGTTGTGGCAAAATAAAAGCTTTTTTCCATGATAACAAGGTAAGAAATATAATGTGGCGTAGAGTTGTTGCCTGGGTATTTCGTGTTGCGGATGCGTTCTGATTTTGAATGAATGGGGATGATACCTTGGTCTTAGATTTTTTTTATTGCCTGCCGTGCGATGTCTTAATTCTTATAGTTTAAATTTATAAAATATTTTCAGGTGTGTAAGAATGAAACTACATTTTGCACAAAATTAAGTACGATTTTAAAGATCATGTTTCATTTGTAATAAAAAAAAAGTTCATATTAAGTTAATCTATTAGTGTACCTACCTTTCGATAAACCGAAGACAAATCTCTCTCTAAGGAAATAAATTAGCTCAAACTAACAACTTAGTAAAACAAAAACACAGTTAGGTGTTAGAACACTGCAAACATATAAACCGATAAACAACCATCACAACTTGGTAACTGGAACTTAAGTAATTTAAGTAATTTTTCCAACGCTACGGGGCCCGGCGGACGATACCACTGTGAGTTAGTTTGGTGCCAGTTTCGCACTAACTTTTTATATAAACTGTGCCCGCTGGTTACGGACTCTAGTTGTTTGATTCGAAAGTTTAAACTATAATGGTTGGATTTATTTCAGTGTGGTTCGATTGTATGAGATTTTAAATAGTTTTGGTGGTAATATGGACTTTTTAGTTAATTTCATAAGGAGTGTTATTTGCCGTATATTTTATTGGCTTATTCTGTAACCTAAAAATCCTGATAGAAAATTTTTTTGCTTGTCAAACCTTGGGTGGGACCATACAGTTATGGTAAGAATTTTGTGTTAGAACTTAGTGAGAGTGATACTGGCCGAAAAAAAATGTATTCGGCTATGTCGTAATTACAAAAATTTACTTGTAAAGAAGTCTATTAGGTTCAACAATTATAAAGTTCTAAATTTAGTGTTAGCTTAAATGGTAAAGAGTTTTTTATTCAGAGAGGCAAAATTGTAAAAAAGCATTTTTTAAAATGATATATGAGCATAGACGCGCTACCGAAAAATAGTATCTCGTACTTGTCGTATTCATGAAATAATTATATGTTAAAGGTTAACTTTCTGCATTCTTGTTCAAGAGTTTTCTTTAACCAAGTGTACTTGCCTACTTACTAAGTACTTTGTGTACAACCTACTACCTAGCTACAAACAGTTGTTTTATAGACTTCTAGACTCCTACTTTGGTAGTCTGTTGAACTGTTACATAAAGCGTATTCAAAGAAACCGCCGAGAAAGGCGTGTGCGCTGTCAAATTGCTCGGTTGTGCCTCAATCAGTCAACAAGACAGTCATTAATCAACCGCCTGTTTAGCTCTGTCAGACGTGTGGATTACACAAAACGCACTGATTATATGCTCTTAGGATTATATATTAACTAGCTGTTACCCGCGGCTTCGCCCGCGTTAGGTCGCTTTTTCGCGTAACCTGTGTTACATTGAAATGAAATGACGCAATCGAAGTAGCCAGGACATTATTCAAATATAAACAAATATCATGTTTCAGAGTTAAGTTCAAAGAATCTCTTTGTAGACAACATTAGCAGTTCTTCCCTCAGAGGCTAATAAAAATAGATTTTCGGCGCTACTGACCCGCGAGCAAGCCACATACAGTCACACAGTTGTCCATGCGAGAAACATCTTGTTGACTTGATACCAGTTGCTTTTAGGGTTTGTCCCTGCGACTTATTTATCGTCATGGCAAAGCATACAGCAACTGGAAACTGGGTGCGTTTAAATTGAAAGGGGTAATTGTTGGGGATGAGTGGTATTCGAGGTATGTACACCATTTCGCCTGAACCACACCCTGTGAGAATTTCGGACTGTATTAAGTTGCGCTGCAAAACAGTTACTTTGAGTCGGGTCCCGTTGCATATTTTAGGCGGAGAAAGATTTCTTAGGAGCATAATGGGAACGCCGACTTTAAGGGTAATTTTATGAGCAGGAAGACCACTTGCAGCCAATGAACTCAAAAACCCGATAGGGTAGGTGGTAGCATCATCCTGATACACAACACTGTTATATGACGTGTAAATCACTTCATCCCCGACAATTTCCGCCAAAACCTTGAGTTTCGGTAAACGTTTCCGAAGCCCGAGATGACGCATGACGCTCGCGGTCAGCGGACAACCGAGACTCTCTGTCAGAAGAAGTTTCTAAAGACCGAGACAATGCATGGCGTTGCCTATCTTCATCGAGTCGCATCTGTCTATCCGCATTCGATTCGTGAGATATAGCTAACCTTCTGCTTTTAGCTATTCTGGAATGATGCGACAGATTAGATCGTTTCCTCCTAGGCATTATTTAAAATAATTAAAATTCACGACACGATCGTATGTTCCGTCAAACAACAAATTCAATTTTCAATTCAAGCAAGACAACTAACAATAACGAACCGAACTGTCCATTTACCAAACCTATCAATAGACAACAACAAAAGAACCAAACCAAAAGAACCACAAAGTCAAAGATCACCAAATTTTTCAATTTGCTAGGGTTTATTTCAATCTGCTATACCATAATGCGAAAACGTAACCATAGCGAGTTGTAAAGTAAGTCAGCGCCATCTATTGAGATTTTATGTTACTAAATTTACGATCAAATTCAATGTGTTATTTTATTAAAATTAATAGGTGCAGTGCGTGTTTTCATCTTTATTGATATGGATAATATAAAGTATATCCATATCAATAAAGAAATCCTATCCTTATCTAAATTAAATTAAACGTAAGTAAACGCATTAAAAGTTTTGAAGCAGTGTTTGAAGTAAATTTTCAATCGACCATAACTTCTTTTTCCCTTAACCGATTTTGACGAAACAAAGTTTTGACAACGCTCCTAATTATATGTAATCCAACTGTGAAAACCACGTTTAAATCCGTTGAGTATTTTCGAAGTTATAACGTACCAGACAGACATACATACATACAGACAGACAAAAATTCCAAAAACTGTTTTTTTTGGTTTCTGTTACTCTTTTTTAATCGCACTCAATCAGTTTTTTTGAAAAATATTAAATGTACAGACACTCGCATTTTAGTGTCTTATTATATGTATATAGTGCGCGAATGAGCCGCGCGGCAACATGCTTCATAGACTGATGTGCGCGGTTTTGCCGTGCGAATCGTCGACACATATCGGCCGGCGGCCATCATTCATTTTAATACCAATAACAATTTTAAATTCGTAATATCTTTTGAATGAATTGTCCGATTGGAATAAAATAAAAAGTAATTTATAGCTATTGAAACAATCTTGCTCAATAAATAGTTTATTTGGATAAGGATTAGTATTTGACGATAATATGATCAATAAACATAGGCTAATAATTTTAATTACTTTTATTCTATGGAAAAGTGGTTATAATGGCTAAAATATAAATGTTTGGTTTATACTATCGCGGACTTTTTTGTAGGCATTATTGAGTTCTACAACTTTTCTATAGAAGTCAACCATACATCTCTAACCATTTAGGCAGCGTTCGCGAGAATCGTTAACGTACGGCAGGTTTTTCGTCGACTTACTTCACAATTTTCACTACCACGAAAAATCCTATCTATTTTCCGGGATAAAATATAGCCTATACGGATTCGGAAGAATCCCTCTAAGTAATGGTAAAAGAAATTTTGAAATCGGTCCAGTAGTTTTTGAGCCTATTCAATACAAACATACAAAAATACAAAAATACAAAGGTTTCCTCTTTATAATATTAGTATAGATTATGCAAATCTATGATTAGTCGAGCATTTAACTAAAGTTGAATGATATTTAGAGCAAGAGTTGCTAAACTAGAAAAAATTCTAGATATCCTACTTTTTTGATGATTATGATATTTTTATCGCTCCTAGATTATATACATCGATGTTATATAGATTTGTCTGGTGTAAACCTGTTTATTATGAGAAAAAAACGGAGCGTGACACAGCAAGAGCACACAACGCACTTATCCTTACATTTTTACGATGTTTTCACCCCTAATGGACGTAAAACCCTTTTCACCCATCTACGGCAGACATTTGCGCTATTTGTGTATTTAAATTGCGAAATAAGAATTATGTGAGGAATATTTAACTTACCATTTGGGAAAATATGTATGTAGATGTAGGTGTTACTAAAATGTGTCTTTTATTGTCTTTTAAAACATACTGATTTAACTTCGTATCTTACTATATTTTATTCAAAAGCTTGGAACGGGTTCAACAGTGAACTAAGAAAATTATTTTATGAAACAGAATGTAACATGTTTTAGGTAGGTACTTAGTACTTAAGTATATAGTTATTACTTACTAAGTAGCCGTGTGTTTTTTTATTCATTTTATAATAAGTAGTTGTGTTCCGTCGTTTCACTCCCCTTGCATTAAGGATTGACATGACATGCAAAAAGAGATTTTAGTAGTTTCTTGAAACAGCGCAACGACGTTTGAAGTTTTTGACATTCAAGCACTTATTATTAATCCTTAATGCAACTAACAAACTGCTAGATTGGCCTCTGTTATGAAGTTGAAATTATTTGTGTTACATAAAACCTAGAAAAATAAGATGTTCCCTTAGTCGCCTATTACTTCATCCACAAGCAAAGGAGGCCAGTCTGTTCTTAAATCCGAGACCACATAGTAAAAATAAAAATATAAATAAGTTGGTATTAAGTATTACACTATTTATACTACATTTATTAAAACCCACATGCAGTCTGTTTTACGTCAGTAGTACTTAGGGACCACAGTTTCTCTTGATTACCTCGGGGAATCAACTCATGCATTCTCGATACCCGGAAACTATTATTTTGTTCGGCCACCGCATTGTTCCAACACTGGGCTAATAAATCCCTTAAAAAACGTTAGCAATTCGAAGATTTACGGCCGTATGCGAATTAAAAAAGTAACTTTCAACATTGTTGTTTTAATGCCGCCATGCAAAACTTAATAAATATTGCTCTTGACACTATGAATAATTAAGCACTTTATTTTGTGCCAGTTTAGGCACACAGTCGCGTGCTATCATGAGCACACAGTATTAGTAGTGTAAGTTGCGTGCAATCATGGGCTCCTATTGCCTCTACTTATTTTCTATTCAGTGGCCTAAGAAATAGAATTCGTTTTCATTTGTACTACTGCAACGATAGTATGATAGAGTAGATGTACCTACTAGTTTTATTAAGTATATCAATTAAATAATGATCTTGCATATTTTCGGGAATCAGAGGTCAAAATTGTTAAAACACGGCAAGCTGATTTAGAGCGCGTACGCTCAATAGATGGCGTTGATGGTTTTGTATGAAAACGTACTTACATCATAATGAGTCCCCTACAAGTAGGTGCGTGTTTGTGGTAAGGATATACCTATTATATAGTATTATTATTTATTTTATTAGCAAAGTGTCGCAATTTGGGTGGCTAAATACGAACTTACAGGAAACCTCATATAGCTTTGTGCAATATTTAGAAATAGACCGTAGCGCCCTCACGGAAGAATCAAATAAGTTTGTTCGAGTATATGTAGGCAACTGGATGCCACGGTGATAAGAAAGTAAGTAAATCCCGAAGGAAGTTTGGAAAGGCCGCTTTCCGAAACACTTATCAAACTTTCAAGTGATCTTTAGATATCTTTTATATGATTTTGATAAAGATATCACCTTCTTCATATTAGCATTATCCCGATTACATTCCAAGCCATATGGCTTTAGAGCTCAGGATATCAGTTTTATTTTCTCTTTTTTTCGGTACTACTTAAGGTATGTATTCACTCGCTACGGATAAGGCTATTAAAGAGCTGACAGCTAACCTTCAGTAATGAAGTGGCACCAAAAGAAGAAGAAGAAGATATGTATGAGTTTCAACATTATTTGTATGATCACCTACCTGCCTGACATCAATCCTCCTTAGGAATGTTGATGTTTGTGGAATCCGCCACCACTCGATTAGAACAATTGAACAAAATCTCTGTTTTTTCTTTAGTCACCTTAAGAGATGGTTTACTACCTCCAAGGGAAGACAGGGGGAGGTATATTCTTAAGCCGGAGACGTAATAGCTATATCACCAATAAAAATATTTTTCATGATTTGTTCTTATAACTTTCATGGTCGTATTATTACCCTTGACATGTTATTACAAGTCAATCTTATGAAATACAACGAACAACCTAAAAAAAAATGCAAGACAATCGAAACATTTACATTAGACCTGTCTTCGCATTTCCGGGATGACGTGGCGTGCAAACAAAACGCGCGAAAAGTGACTTCCTGTAATAATATTTGAATACGGCGGAAAGCGGAAATGACAACGTCACCATACTACCGGCTCAGGAGGATCGGGTTCGTCAACTCGGATCATAATCCGACTTTAGTCTTCACTGATCACATAAAACTTTTATCCTACAGGTCCGTCTCCACGAACGAGAGAACTGCAACGAGTTCTATTTTAGTATAGATTCGCCGCGATAATATCGCCGTTTGTATTGTAGACGCGGATAAGGAGTATTATTGAAATACGTGCCACGACGTCAATATAGTGCCGCGATTCTTTTGCTCGAGGACACAGCTCCTTATATTTTCTTACATTTGACAGTTCTTAACCAAAACTGGACAAGTTAGACTTATTATAAACAGTTTTCCATAACGTGTAATTCTAAAATTTGTTTGCATTAGTAAAAAAAAAATCAAGCACAAAATGGTTCCCAGTGGTTTATTGGTGGAAAATGTTACTAATAGTATGTTTACTTATGAAGCAATAATTTTTTTATTAATGAAATAAATATCTTCTGTCTGATGAAAAATCTGTTGATACACTTCTTGTGATCCGAGTGGAGCAACCCGTCGGGTCTCCATTCGTAATTAAGTTTTTGCTCGAGAGATATGCCTACTTCGCAGTAGGAATTCTGAATTACATTCAACACGTTCACCGAAGTTTCCGCCCGTTTTTCAGAAGTGGATTAAAACGAGATCTATCGAAACAGGAAATTAGCTAAACGACGGTTTTGGATATATAAACGAAATTAAATTTAGAACTTCATTTTCATCAAAGCGTGATTTCTAGTTAACTACATCATGAACTTGCGCTTCAAAGCCCAAGCTTTAATTATGGTCCTAGACGACGCTACACTGTAAATAACACTCTTTAATGCACAATATTTGTTACATAAATGCATTTTACCATGCATTTATACTAAAATATCAAATATATTTACATAGAGCTTAAATGTAGAAACTAAAATTATATTCATCCCACACAAATTATCGTCCGGGATGAGAATTAAAGCCGTTCCCTAATTCCAAGCTCTAAAGCTTCGCATTACGCAAAATAAGCATGTCCATAAGCAAAACAATAAACTTTTTGCCGTAATCGTATCTGATACTAAAAATACAAACAAATACAGGAAATAACGAAAAGAAAAATATGTATTTGTTCGGCAAAATATTACCACAGATAAGTTAGGACAAAAGCGTCACATCAAATCGGCACGGCCATTGTGGGCGAAGGGTCAAAGGTCACACCGCCACAGTTTATTTCACTGAGACAATTGCTGCCTTTCGGTAGGCCTCCGATTTGATTCTATTCAAACAATCTGTGGACCCACAATTCTAGAATCAAATTTGTTATCAATGGTTTCGATAGGCACACTTTGATTTTTAGCTAAGTAGAAGATTGTTTTTTTTTTCACTACAAATTTTTTTTACAATTTTTTAAAATTAAGTAACTAGTTTATTTACCAGCCTTCCTACATTATATTATTATTAATCATATATAATTCATTGTTATTTAAATAAAAATAAATTAATTCATTTATTCATTACTAGCAAAGTACCCGTGCTTCGCTACGGGAACTCACTTTATTTTTAAAGAGCTATTATTTAACTTACAGTGTGTTTTTGTTATTAATTTATTTATTTGTTTGTTTGGGTCTAATTTTGCAACACAATTTTGAAACAAACTTTTTCCACCGATTGTGCTGAAATTTTGTACACGATGACAATACAATATTATAATGATATATACCTATTTGACGATAGAGCTGGAAGATGGCCATATAAACTTATAAATCAAACATATAATCAAATCACATCATCTTTTGGCTCAACATGTACATAATTGTTTTTGCCAAAAAAAACAACTTTAATTATTTACCTCAAATGCTTCATATCAACTATTTTAATAAATCTGAAGTCGTAACCGTAAGTATTATCACAATTGGTACAGAAGTTTAAGCGTTTGGAGGAACAGACACTTTTTGTCAATATGTTACAGGGCATTCATGATTTGAGAGTTAAGCAGAGGTAAAAAGCTAGTGTTATTTTAAAAAAATATCTCCAATAAACATAGAACTAGGAAACGCACGCGACGCAATTTTTTTTTTTAATCTATGTCAATAAACCAAAATATTTCGAACAAAACAAAAATGTGAATCCGGTATTGGCCAGCTTACCAGCCATCCGTAAATATCGGTTGATAATCCCGAACATTTCCGACTACTGAAATATTTAAGAGGATAGGTTCAGCGTTACGCGGAGGTAATTTTATTTGTAGTGCCAATGTTGGGCAAATTTATTTGCTACTTTGTAAGTATATATAATATCTCTCTATAAGGCTTTGGTGGTAGATTATTACTTTTTTCTTTTTACAGTAAAAAAAAGTATTTGGATCTTGGAAACAAGGTCACGGCTATTTCCCAGTTTATATACCTCCATCTATTTTTATAGTTTGCCTATTTGTCTAAGTAGTATGAAAAAGAAGAAGAGATAATAATATTGTGAAGGTTATGACACTTAACATCATAACAACTAAACATAGGAACAAAGATGGCACAAGATATATTAAATGAACCTCCTTCTCCAAATAGTTCAATTATAAATGACCCACCTATTTCTCAATTATCATCGTTTGTGCTGTTGGATACGGACTGTGAAGAAGTTTACGACATTTTAATGGGACTAAATTCAGATAGTGCTCCAGGCTGGGACAATGTGCCTACTAGGTTTTTGAAATATGCTAACCAATTAATTGTTCCGGTTATAGTACATTTAGCCAACCTTTGTTTTAAAAATGGGATATTCCCGGCTGCTCTAAAACAAGCTGTTATAACGCCAGTATACAAGAGTGGTGACAGAGACGATGTATCCAATTATAGACCTATTTCCATCCTAACAGCTATCTCTAAAATTATTGAAAAACTTATTAATAAAAGACTTCTCAATTATTTTCAAAAGTACAACATAATATCAAACTCTCAATTCGGCTTTAAAAAAGGGGTATCTACAGAAGATGCTATCATTGCGCTGACTTCCGTTATTGTTGAAGCAGTAGACAGTGGTAAGAAGTGCTTAACGTCTTTTTTGGATCTTAAAAAAGCATTTGATACCGTCTCTGTCCCTACTCTTGTTAAGCGGCTTGAAAACGTAGGGATAAGGGGTACCCCGCTCGCTCTTCTGACTGACTATCTCAAAGACCGTAAGCAAAGAGTTAAAGTGGGCCAGTACATCAGTGAACAATCGGAAATCAGGTATGGAGTTCCTCAGGGGAGTGTGTTGGGGCCTACCTTGTTTCTCATTTATATTAATGAGCTCTGCAATATGAAACTTGATAACGGCCATATATTTTCCTATGCAGATGACACGGCCATAGTATTTGTGGGCGACTCTTGGAACGAAGTTCGATGTTCGGCGGAGGTGGGACTCACTAGGATAGCTAAATGGTTGAAAAGTAACCTCTTAACGGTAAATATGGACAAAACAAATTATATAACGTTTACGAATTATAATAATACACAACCTCAATATGATTTAAATGTCAGGATACACTCATGTTCAAATACACAAGCCTGTAACTGTAGTGTGATAAGTAAGGTAGAAAAGACTAAATATCTGGGTGTAATGGTAGATCAGAGACTTACTTGGCACCATCACCTGGAGCTTCTCACAAATAGAATACGTAAGCTTATGTGGGTATTTAAAACGCTGAGGTATATAGCAGACAACAAATTATTAAGAATAACATATATCTCACTTGCACAATCAATCTTGGGATATTGTATCTCTGTTTGGGGAGGAGCTACGAAGTCTGAATTTATCTATCTCGAGAGAGCACAAAGGTCCCTCCTCAAATTGATATATTTTAAACCTTATAGATACCCCACCTCAGAACTTTACTCAGATTGCAATTTACTTTCTGTTAGGAAGTTATATGTACTTAATATCACCTTAAAAAAACATAAATCTGTTCATTTTGATGCAGGTAAACTAAACAGAAGACGGAAATATGACGTAGCTGAAGTAGTCCCAGTCAAAACCACCTATGCGCAAAGGCAGTTTTCTAGACAGTCCTCGCATATATACAACTACCTTCACAAAAATCTTGACATCTATGAAAAAACTTGTCATGAATGCAAAAAACTTATGACCTCATATCTCATGAGTAAAAGTTTTGATGAGACTGAACTTTTGTTGTGTGCTTAATACCCAACCCGAACACATTATTTACTTTACAAATTATTAAATTTTCATTATTATTATTTATTTATCTATGTATTTATTTATCTATTTATTTATTTATCTATTTATGTATCTATTTAAATATTTATTTATCTATTTAAAAACTGGGCTTATGCAAGTGATTTTTAAACAAGTTTTATATATTTTTGCATTCGTATTATACAATATTGTTAACATTAATAGTTTCAATGTTATAATTTGTGCAACATTTAATTTAATTTAAATTTGTTTATTTAGAACTTTTTAATTTAATGTTATCTTTAGAAGAGCGGGCTCTCCAAACACAAGTATTTATACTTAAATGGAGAACCCAATCACATGAGTTGATGTAACCAAGTTTCTGAATAAACATTATTATTATTATTATTATTATTACATCATTAAAATGTATTACCAGTTCAATCTTAAGTCTTTGTAGATTTAGGAAACCTAAAACACGATGTCTTAACTTTTCCCTATATAAGGTACACGAGTCATTAATAGAATAAATGTTTTTTTAGTCTCTTATCAGCAACACTATGCCTATACTAATTTTGGTAAAATCAGTCAAAAATCGGAGAGAGATAAAAACAAAGTAGAGCTTTATTGATCCCTTAGTTTTCGACACATACAAGAAAAGATTTGGGTGGCCTTTTTTTAAGCCGGAAACTACACTATTCATTACGAACGGAGAGTTTTTTTTTTTTTTTTGTAGATGTATATTTCTTGCGGAGCGTACATGAACCTACTGCCTTAAATACGGTATAAGCCGCTTTTGCCCCCACTAATTGAATCCGTTAATCAATTAATACACTAATATTTTTGGTTTAACGCCTCTTGTCATTTTTTATGAGCGTTGTTTATTGACTCAAAGCTCTATATTATTTTCTTGATATTAACCCAAAAATTTTAAAGAATGTTATGTTAGTTATTTGTTAATTCACCTTATAACCCTTAAGTTTTCAATGTTGGTATTTGAGTGTGTATGAAATAGAAAATAGCAACCAGAAATATCCAAAGATGGTTGATCTTTTTCTTTTCAAGTTATATCACTATTACTACACAGTATAAAACATAGTCGCTTTCTCTGTCCTATTTATTTAAGCATACAAAGGGACTATGTCCCTTTGTATGCTTAAATAAATATGCTTAAATCTTTAAAACTACGCAACGGATTTTGATGCGGTTTTTTTTCAATAGAGTTATTCAAGAGGAAGGTTTTTATGCCCATGTAAAGCCGGGGTAGGTCGCTAGTTTAGTATAAAACAAAGTTGCTTTCTCTGACCCTATATCCCTTTGTATGCATAAATTATCAAAACTACGCAACGGATCTTGATGCGGTTTTTTTTTATATATAGAGTGACTTAAGAGAAAGGTTTTTATGTTCATGTGAAGCCGGGGCGGATCGCTTGTTGACTATATGATAATATAGTTATTGATAAAGTTAATGTCAAATTGGTATGCATAATTTGAATTTAATAATGACATAATATAGAATTTGGTATTATAAAGCAAAAAAAATTGTCTATAGTTTAGTTAGGCATTAGTTGCAAAAAAAGCAATAAATTTGGATTTTTCTCTCTCATTATTGGCTGTAAAATATATAATAAAGGTTACATAGACTACGTGTCATTAACTAAAGCATATACAAAGTGATCACGAGGTGAATGGGGTGAAAGCGGGTCGGCTATTCATGCCTTTGATGCGTGGCTGGGCTATGTTTACACCCCTGAATTAGGTGACACTATGACACACAACTTTTCTTTACATGAGTATGTTTAAAAATCTTTTTAGATTGGCTACGTGCTACTTGGCTACGTGGGTGGATTTCAAGGTCAATCATCCCTGGAAAATTTGCCTAATTTTCTTAACTGCCTCAAACCAAGCGCGGCTGAATTTGAATTTCAAATATTTTTGGATATTAGATAAATCAAAACCATTCGGTACAAAAAATCATTTGAATGCCATATTACAATAAGATGATGTACAGATACTCTACATATTAAGCATTCTACTTATAATCAGATGAATTAGTTTACCTATTGGACCAAAACAAATCTGTACACAATGACAAATAATCCAACTATAATATTATATATATAATTATATATATTATATATAAATTTTCGAGGGAGTGGACACACACATGTAATTATCAAAAGATAAAAAAAGGCGGCGGCGTTTTGGTAAGAGTAAGTTTACTTGCTAAGTTCTCTAACTCTTACCCCTTATCTTATAATAAACTAAGTTGTAAGCCTAAAAATATTCCGCAAAGCGTTCCAAAGTACGTAGGTTTTGAACGCGACTTTGTATAAAATATGCAGAGAATTTTACCGTATTCGCATCTCACTGTTGTATTTTAAAAATCTCTTCAAGCTCTCGCTGCCAAACGCTCTCTTGACGACTTTTAAGCCTTATGATTTACAAGTGCCTTTGTAGTCTGTTTCTTTTAAAATTCGAATATAAAATTCATTGTCACTTGACTAAGTTAAAAGGTTGTGGTGGCAAATTTTTTTGAAGAATCTTATAGGTACTTAAATTTTATAAATTTTTGGAATTTTGCTATGTTTAACGAAGACAATGTTTTAGATTTATGATTAATACAACACATCAGTTGGAAGTCCGTTTTGGTCAAAGAAGTTCGAATCGCGCGCGGTCTCGTTACGCATTTTTTTTTATCTATTGTTTTGGTCGTTTCGTTCGACACCTAGCAAATATTGTGTATGAGTAGTTCTACAAAGACAGGTTCTTAGTTTTTGTTGGTTCATCTAGCGTAATATGATTTTTGAATTAAAAAAAAAAAAATGAGACTTTTTAGTCTTTTATAAATAAGTGTAAAACAATTGCTAAGTGAAATTTCAAAGTAAAAGTTCGCATAACGCATGTTATCTTGACAGACATAATATATCACATTATTCTAAATATTCAAATACAGTAATTAGTATATTTCTGATAAAAAAAAATTCACTCATCACCATCCCAATATATTCTATTCTTCTTAGTTGTCTTTTACGACATTTATGAGAAAAAAAAATGCGTTTATACTTATTATTTATTGTTATATTATTATATATATTAGGCATACGACACGTATCGTGGGACTGAAATATGAAACACTGGAAGTTAATATAATCAACAAAATGTATGTCAATTATGTGAAGTATCATAGAGCTTTATTTAATATAAAAGCGAGCATCACCCCCGAGCGAAACAAATGCTTTTAATCTGTGCTAAGTCCTCCGATTATGTTTTTGTTATCATATCACTTCCTTTGTGGTAAGCCTTCACGAATTAAATGTGTTAGGAAGTCATCTATGTATGATTATTTGTGTATGTTTATTTCATTCATAGTTTATTATATTATTCATTTCATGTTTGTTACTGTACAGACTACCCTATTTTTTCCAAATTTATTTGATACGGTCAGTGTATTTAGTATAAATTTAGCTAACGTAGTCGCACTGTTACCTAAACAGCTGGGTAGATATTTCAAAACGCAGACGGCTTAATTTTTATAAATTACTAATTTATATATATGTCGGAGAGAGAGAGATATAAGGGGGCCAAATGGAAGTCAGGATGGATGGCTCGGAGCATCAGATAGGGTCATAGGATGGCTTTCGTGGGCAACTCTTTAAAGCAGAGTGACAGTTAATTAACAGGGTATCTTTACACAATCTTACAAAGGTCAAGCGAGGGCATAATTGTCCCGATAGAGGGACAGCAACCCAAATCACGGCTTAGATCGGTGCCCCACACACGCACACGATAGTAATCTCACAACCAAGACTCTTCTCGATTTCCTCCGTGCTAACACAACTGATAACCAACAGCAATTGGTGAAATCAAGGGTCAAGGGTACACAGACACTCGCGCATCTAGGCGCCTCATCACGAGACTTCTGAACACTAGGCTTCTCGCCCATAGGTCAACAAGGGATAGCTAGCTCTCAAGACACATCTAAACATATCGGGTCACACGCACGCGCTAACACTTAAAACAATTAACACCAACTAATCACGATACTATTTCGTAGCTACTGCAGTGCACTGCCGCGCGTCTACATTCGAACTCGGCCCGATCGATTCTGTTCTCAACTGCCATTGCAATCACTTTCACCGTTACAAAAGTAGGGATAACCTCAAGTGCACACGCCCGACGCCATATTCAAAAAGAACGTTCATTTCGATTCCCAACCGCTACTTCTATGACATTGACATTTGACAATGTCATTTGATGTTGCCAACCGCATAGTGTCGCCACTATAGTTAAGTTGCTTTCAGATTGATAAAGACCTTACGTTTAGTACTTCATTCTGCGACACGGCCATCTCTGACAAGTTACACGTCCCTGTGTGACATTTGATGACGTAGTAATCTAATAAGAATTAAATTCTGCTGCATCAGACTGTCTCGACTCGGCCTATCCTGATTAGACAAGTCGGAACAGGGCTTCAAACGAACTCTCATAGTAATTCAAAGTTTATTTTCAAATAATTAAGCTTACATCATTACTAGGTATAATCACAAACTACTTCTAATTATAAACTGACCAATGGCCATTATTCACTCAACCACATACTTCAAAAATTAGCTAAGACTCTACTTGCTCTACTAAATCGCTCATATCGACTCTACCGATTACGGTCGTCTCTATCGCCTAATTCGAGCAATAGGACTCATGCCACCTCCAGTGACGATCTCTCAAGGCGTCACTACTACCTAAATCGAGCGGTATCAGATCATGCCACTTTCGCAGTGACGATAACCTTGCCACCCTCACCAAGTGACGATAACCACGTTGCCCCCCAGAGAAAACAAATAACAACTTAGTTACTTGATTGAATAGTGTTCAATGGACTTACACTTTCCTCTACATCATAACCAAATAGACTACCGAGTCCCAGTACCACTGAGTTACACTATCACATTACACTTTTTCAAAACAAAATAATTTTGACCGATTTAGAATTTATTACAGTCTCACATCTGTTATCGCATTTGTGGCCAATAGCTATCACAACACAATAGCTCAAAAGGTATGGAGCACCAAAACCTTTTATTTTGCGGACTTCCCCATGGGAATCCCGAGTCAGACCGCGACTCTACGATCTACGTACTACCACCTACCGCTTACCCAGGGTCATCTCATTTCAAGGAGATAACACCAATTTCTACCAGGCTACGTCTACGATATAGGGGCTAGGAGACTGTACCAATAGTCTCCTAGCCCCGAATCTATAACCAAATCAATCAATCAATCTACCGCTTTTACGTCATCTTACTTTACAAACTCAATAGGTACTTGACTCTTAAACATCTTCCCGATATTATCATGAATGTAATTTTACTTTCTACCAAATGATGGTTTTAAAAAAGCGATAATCTAAACGAAATTAAACACAGTAAAATTTAACCGCTCGGTCGTTCCTGACCCATTTGGAAAAATTACGGTATCAAGTGAGCCCAGTGAAATTATCACTGTTACAAACAACAACTTAAAATATTATATTGCCAAAAGTAACATTTTACAAAAAGTTTGTTCTGCTATAATTTATTTTGAATTTCAAACAGCGTTATCACCAGCCAACCATCAGTAAAAACTATGCAGTACAACGCAATGCTTAACCAGCACAGCAAAACCGTAGCACTTAACCAGCACTACTTATCACTGAGCACTTAACCAGCACTCAGCCCAACCGCGATGCTTAACCAGCAAGGCAAAATCGTGGCACTTAACCAGTGTCACACACCGTCTAGTACTTAACCAGCACTAAACCGCAATGCTTAACCAGCAAAGCAAAATCGTAGCGCTTAACCAGCGCTACACACACACTAACACTTAACCGGTGATAACCGAGTACTATCCTTTAACCGAGCAGCGCTTAACCAGCACTACACACACCGGCACATAGTAATAAACTTAAATCAACGTAAAATGTACTTTCAGCAATTGTAAAGAATCACAATACTTTCGGCCTCTACTCTTAAGGACTAATTGTTTCATCCTCAGATACTACATTGTTATCAAATTCTGAGGGAGAATTAGGATCTGGCATTTTCCTGAATCGATCGTGAGCATATTTATACTGGCGATTACCACTAAGCAATGCAAAACTTCTCATAACTTCCAAAAATTGCAGTAATTTCTCAAAATAATAAACTGGGTTCTGTTTAACAAGCACACAAAACATCATTGTCTAATCAATTTTATTCAACGAATCAAATCAGTAAGCCGCACATTATGAACAACCGGTCCATTTCCGCCTTTGACGTATATCAATTATTTTTTTCACGAAATTTACAGTTACTTTAAATCAATAAATCCCGATTACAAAATGAGAACTCAGAGATCACTGAATCACCTTAATCAATAACTCAATATCTTGATGGCAATTAATGTCAACACAAAATCCAAAATTGCGCAATCTCAATAATACCACAAATACGCGTACCACGCCTGTGATCACCGGGTCCAACTGACCCTACGGTTTTCTCAGAAACCCGACCTCCACCAGAGTCAACCGCATATCGCCTACTCACGGACTACACAAGGCAGACACCGATTTTTCTCGAGGTACGACTAAGACTCGGACTCCAGCATAGTCAAAACACAAATAATATCAAACAACGCAATTTAAAAATTCAACTATTACACTATGAACTTAACGATCGGATTCTTCAATGATCTCTTTTGCCTCTAGCGTATTACCAAAAATCACAAGTTACGCTTTACAAGCACGCTTACAAAAATTTAATTCAAAATAACTTCGCCGTAACTAAACCCTCAAAAATGTAGAATCAATAAACCGTTAAGCAATTTTTTTTTTATTACGCGTAAACGAACGTTAAATCATTACTGACAATAAAACATTTTAAACAGATTAATCAATCAACTGAATTTACCAGTCAACGTCGTTTTCGCAATTTAAATTCACTACCTAAACTTTAGGTACCGAAAATTACAATTTAAAATTAACTTTGTCCATGTAATTTAAGATTTTTCTCGAACTACCCCAAATATCTCGTAACCACAGTGTGTTTTTATGTATGCGAAAATGTTCAATAACAAAAGTGAAATATCATTTTTTTAAATAATTCAACATCGCAATCGTTTAAATACAATCGATTATTTTCTGACTAAATAAAATGCACAATGTAATGAAACATTATAATCGCACTATATTAATGTAACCGACAACGTTTTCAAAAACCTGTGTTAGCCAAATTGATATCAAAGATGATATTGTCAGTTATTTTTATCTACATCATAACTACCTTCAAATATCAAACAATTTTCCACTGACAATAAAATTACTCAATTGATGATAAACGCATAAAATTTCAAAAAATCAGGTAAGATAAAAATGTCAAAAGACTTACCCCGGTTACTGCAACAAAACAAACGTATTGGTACTTACACTATACTAAACACGAAACCGTTATGTTCACAGAAACATCTACTAACCGTTTTATTAAAGTGGGTAGTTTTATACGCGTAGGGTAATAACCAGATTAAAGCCATAGTCAAAAACAAGCGTGTCAGAAAACTAAAAACTATCGGGTTCACCATCCCACTTCTGATGTCGGAGAGAGAGAGATATAAGGGGGCCAAATGGAAGTCAGGATGGATGGCTCGGAGCATCAGATAGGGTCATAGGATGGCTTTCGTGGGCAACTCTTTAAAGCAGAGTGACAGTTAATTAACAGGGTATCTTTACACAATCTTACAAAGGTCAAGCGAGGGCATAATTGTCCCGATAGAGGGACAGCAACCCAAATCACGGCTTAGATCGGTGCCCCACACACGCACACGATAGTAATCTCACAACCAAGACTCTTCTCGATTTCCTCCGTGCTAACACAACTGATAACCAACAGCAATTGGTGAAATCAAGGGTCAAGGGTACACAGACACTCGCGCATCTAGGCGCCTCATCACGAGACTTCTGAACACTAGGCTTCTCGCCCATAGGTCAACAAGGGATAGCTAGCTCTCAAGACACATCTAAACATATCGGGTCACACGCACGCGCTAACACTTAAAACAATTAACACCAACTAATCACGATACTATTTCGTAGCTACTGCAGTGCACTGCCGCGCGTCTACATTCGAACTCGGCCCGATCGATTCTGTTCTCAACTGCCATTGCAATCACTTTCACCGTTACAAAAGTAGGGATAACCTCAAGTGCACACGCCCGACGCCATATTCAAAAAGAACGTTCATTTCGATTCCCAACCGCTACTTCTATGACATTGACATTTGACAATGTCATTTGATGTTGCCAACCGCATAGTGTCGCCACTATAGTTAAGTTGCTTTCAGATTGATAAAGACCTTACGTTTAGTACTTCATTCTGCGACATATATATATATGTATATATATTTCTATGTTTTTTATTACATTTAACTCGTACTCGTTTCATCAATCGTCAATTCAACCAAGCAAATTAGAGTACATCTAGAGTAGGTATAAGACAGTAATAAAAATCTTTATTGCTTAAAACTAATTCGCCCTTGACATATCTATTGAAAAAGTTGGTAGGAGTTTGGTAAGAACTTACCATAAACAAAAAGCCACTGGTACAGTGGGCCTAAGAGAATAGTATACCATTATAGGTTTTAGTGTAAGGTAAGTGGTTATACTTATTTCTTGTGCCCCACTGTACATAAAACTAGTGAAACTTTGGCTGCTAAATCTTATCTTTTGTGGCTTGAAAATAATGAAGATTATGCATGAAAGCTCAGGACGGCGTGCGTTTTATTGAAATACAAATATGTGGTCTCGTTCACATGAGCTAAGAATAGAAATGGCTGCATATTATTAAAGAAATTATGTTATATTTTAAAACAAAATATACTTAGGTTTTTAATGCTAATAGAACTTATAATTATCGGGACGAGGAGCTCGCTAATCTAGTGGGGCATGCCATTTCAAGCACCAACGAGCACGGCCTCAGTCGGATTGTTTGCTACTAGTGCCATCAGCAAGGTGCACGGTCATAAAAATATTGCTCACGTAGGTTGTAATACGATCTCATTTAAAAAAAAAAAATTGGTCCTTTAGCTCCCAAGTTATTATAAGATGCGACTGAAAAAACACCAAGATCACAATAGCTAGTCGACATCTAATTATTTGTTTAACACTTGCTGTTGCTCGCAGCTCCATCCGCGTGGGACTCAGTGAAATTTCATCAAAATCGGTCCAGCGGTCTATCTGTGAAAGCCAATAGACAGACTCGCATTTATAATAATTGTATGGATTTATTGTACAAAATACAAAACGGTAACACCAATATGTCAACTAAATCAACTCAATGTAGTTTTAACAAGAGTCGACTACAATAAGAGGCTAACAAGTAAAGCAGTGTTATATCACGTTATATGTAGCAAAATAGAAAGATAAAATAAAAGCAAGCAATATAAAAGTGCACCGGCCTGGTAGATTGCTGCTTTATTGTGGCCATAACATAATTTTATGACGTACACTTTCAATATAAAAATGTAGTGTACCTACTGCGGTGAAATTAGTTTGTAGGTTATAAAGACTCAGGTGTTTGTTTAGGATTTCGGAGTTCCAAGAAATCAAAATAAATTTTAGTGTGGTCTACGGTTTACAGCATAGAATTTGAAAATGGAACGGATTTTTTTTTAAATCTAGGGTTTACAGCTAGATAAGGTAAACAACAAATATGGGTCAATGCAATTTTTTTTTAATCTGGGGTATACACTGAATGTGCAATTAACAAAATAATGCAAAATTAATGTTACCCGGGTTATACTAGCTGTTGCCCGGGGCTCCGCTCCCGTGTGAATTCCGGGAGAAAATTCTTGTATTGTTCCAGGGTCTAAGCAACGTCCATTCCAAATTTGAGCCTAATAGGTTCAGCCGTTTTCTTGTGGAAGAGTAACAAACATCCATACAAACTTTCGCGTTTACAATATTAGTAGGAAGGATAGGATATTTCAGTGAAATCATGAAGTGAAAAATGTCTTTGACTATGGTCATTGTACTAATATAATTTTTCCGCATGGCCGCGCGACATCCATGGATCGATAGTTCCCACGGTCCACACGATGTTGTGACGTCATTATCGTTATTAAAATCAGTGGGCATAAGGATTTTTGTATAGGTTTTATTACTCTTAAAGTATGTAGTGTTTAAAAGTCTAGAAATAACTGAAACCTGGTTATGACAAAAAAACATAATTAAATATTATTAGCCAAGGACAATGCCTTGGTTTCCATATTTTGTGGGTTTTACCATTTATGAATGTCGTTTCGTATTCGATCCGAATTCGTTGTGAAACATATCATTACGTAATATAAATCAAAGTAACTTTCCGCTTTTTGTCTCTTTATATGTATGCTTAGATCTTTGAAACTACGCAACGGAATTTGATGCGGCTTTTTTAATAGTAGTGGTGAAATTCATAAGGAAGGTATTTATATTTAACCCATAATATTGCACTCGAGCGAAGCCGGGGCGGGTCGCAAGATTTTTAATAATATTGTTCTCTGTAGGTTTGTCTCACCTACTTACATCTAAATAAAGATGAGGTCGGATTTCGGTAGCCATACGCTTGTATATGGCCGTTGGTCCCAGACTAAACTTAGAGCGTAGGTAGACTATGGTGACCCGATATCGCGGGCCGTATGTTTGACTGACAACGTAATCGTATAAAAAGGACTCCATCCGGTGCTATCAGCAGCTTTTAAGAATTTAATTCTAAAAGTAGCTTCGTAATTAAATGTATGAATTGTAGTATAAAAATTGTTTAACTGAGTAAAGTTGCAGACCAGCCGACGGAAAAATTCGCGGCTTAAAAGTTTAACACTCCAGATTTGCTCAGCTTGATAAATTGATGTGCCGCGAGTCGCGAGTGAACGTCAAAGTAAATTTAACAGTTCATAACTGGTGGAACCACACCACAGAACAGGTAATCAAAAGATGTGTCAGATTTTTGAATTTTGGCTTAAATGTCTTAGGTTATTTTTCGTCCAAGCGTGATTTCCGGTTGTCTTAAGCTTACTCTTCAGAGCCCAGGGTACGCTTTTAATCATGGTCTTGATTTGGCGATACTGGTTATTACAATAGAGCGAGTGCCGTCTGACCTTCGTAACCCTTTTATACAGGAGTACCAGACCGACAGGAACACGATCCGGGTGTGTTAGTGGCCAACACTGTCAGACTTTTCAGATAGCCTAACGACTGCCATCTACCGATAACAGCCGGGGCGAATGGCTTAACGTGCCTTCCGAAGCAGGGAGGAGCTCAAATTCAAATTCAAATTGTTTATTTTCAATATAGGATATTCTTATCACTTATTGACGTCAATTGTTACTTATTTTAAGTTTACCACCACTTCCAAAGCGCAAGTGGAGAAGAAGTGGCGCCACAAACTCCACAGCAGCATTTTCTTCAAAAACGTCAATTCACAAAATTTGAGTCAAATCAGACGAGTTTACATTTGAATATTTTTCTAATTACCATAAGTTTATTATTAAATAAATATTGAGGATTATTGAAATAGTTTAATAAAAATGTCAAGTAATAAAAGATGTCATGATAAAATAAAAAAATAAAAAAATATAATGTACTGAATGTACATATGATCAATTTTTAGCTATAGTTTGGAGGACTCCGCACCAAGCTTAAGTTACACATCCTTGTCATTGAGAAAATCATGAGCGCTATAATAGGCTTTTTTACAAAGTAAATTCTTAACATGTGCTTTGAATTTTCGGTCAGGCAAACTAAGGACCGACTCTGGAAGCTTATTGTAATAGTGTATACAGTTACCCAAAAATGAGTCATTAACTCTACTTAGCCGATATGATGGGAGATATAATTTATTTTTATTCCGTAAGGGTCTATCCGTAACATCGCAATTTTTTTTAAAAGAAGAAATATTTCTCCTGGTATACATAATAACCTCAAATATATATTGAGAAGCGAGAGTTAAAACATTAATATCCTTAAACAACTCCCTAAGCGACTCCCTTGGTCTTAAACCATAAATGGCACGAATTGCCCGCTTTTGCAAAATAAAGATAGTCTTTATTTCACTTGCCCTTCCCTAAAGCAATAGTCCATACGACATTAAGCTATGAAAATAACTAAAGTACACTAGTTTAGCAGTTTCCACATCTGCTATTTGTCTGATTTTTCTGACAGCATAAGCGGCAGAACTAAGTTTTTTAGCTAGGCTTGTAATGTGCGAACCCCATTGCAATTTAGAATCAATTGTGATTCCTAGAAAGGTGGTATTATCTACAAGTTCTAAAATCTCTCCATTCAACGTGACATCAACTTGAACCTGCCTCACGTTTGGTAGTGTGAATTTTATGCATTGGGTCTTATTAGCATTAAGCATTAAGTTGTTAGTTGAGAACCAATTAGAGATGGTATACAAAATATTATTCACATGATTGGTATTTACACTACGGCGATTCATTTTAAAGATTAAAGATGTATCGTCTGCAAATAAGACTATATCAGCGTTCTTTTCAACCGCGTAAGGCAAGTCATTGACATAAATCAAAAAGAGGAATGGTCCAAGAATTGAGCCTTGAGGCACGCCAATTTTTACTGTTGATCCGTCTGATTTGACACTATTTATATCAACAGTCTGACATCTATCACTTAAATAAGATCTTAGTAACTCAATTGACTTAGTATCAAAGCCATAATGAGAAAGCTTGAGCAAAAGTGTCTCATGATCAACACAATCAAATGCTTTAGAAAGATCACAGAAGACCCCGATAGCATCCTGTGATTCTTCCCACGCGTTGTATATATGAGTGATGAGTGCCACTCCCGCATCGGTTGTTGATTTACCGGCAGTAAAACCAAATTGTTGACTGTGAAAGAGGTTGTAGGTCTTAAAGTGCAGTAGCATTTGGTTGAGCATAATCCTTTCAAACACCTTGCTCAATACTGGCAAAATGGAAATAGGTCTGTAATTGCCAGGTTCTAATTTATCTCCTTTTTTTAATTATGGGATTAGTTTACTGTATTTCATTAAATTTGCTCAAAATAGAAAATGCCACTAATGGCGACCAATTGCCGCGCATTCGCCGTCGCTTGACGCGCAATCGTTGGGAACACTCGCGCGCTGTGCTAGGCTATCGAAATCCTCAACGCTTAATAGACATCGATTATCGTCTCAAAAAAAAAATAGAACCGCTATTGATTTCAAACGAATAGAAACATTTGGCTCAAGCTTTCGGTTCTGCAAGCAATGTTCCCCGATCAAAGCCACTTGAGTGGATTGATTCGCTGAAATATTTCAATATGGGTTGACTTAACTTCACGGACAAACAAACAAATCGACACACCCAATCTTAACCGATTTCCTGTCCATAAAATTTGCAACAATAATCAGGTATATATAACAATTGATTTGGTCACATAATACCCTTGATTCATGGGACAGGGGGAACCTGCTAATCTGTCTTCTGCGCAATCATTATCAATATTCTTATTCTAGCGTTTCCTTGGTTATACCAAGCTATGTTTTAGGCAATAAGTACTTTTCTTTTTCTTCAAGAATATATATACTAATTTGCCATTATTTGAATGATTGGTATGTCAGACTGCACTGCATCTAGTGAGTACCACTATCACTACATAGTATGAAACAAAATCGCTTTCTCTATATCCCTATGTATGCATTAAATCTTTAAAACTACGCAACGGATATTGATGCGGTTTTTTTTAATAGATAGAGCAATTCAAGAGGAAGGTTTTTATGTCCATGCGAAGCCGGGGCGGGTTGCTAGTTATTATTAAAACCTCTGTTACTATATTGTTATATTGGCCTAAAACGATACTAATTTTTAAAACAAATCTATTTTGTCTGCTTATTGTCTGCTCCAGAGTGTTTTAGTAAATCTCAAAACACAAGAAGAGCTGGAGTGGTCTATTCTTTAGCCGGAAACCTCCAGTTTTGTTGACTGTACATATTATCTGGGTCTTTATAAGCCTCACAGGTGTCCACTGCATGGCGCCATTGGCCCGCTCCCAAATCACGCTCAAATCTAAAATTTCGCTTGGAAAATATACTTTTGCTGATATAAAGCGACTTTTGTGATTTATTAAGTAATATTATAACAATTTGTTCATTTATTGCAATACTAGCTCTTTATAAGCCTCACAGGTGTCCACTGCATGGCGCCATTGGCCCGCTCCCAAATCACGCTCAAATCTAAAATTTCGCTTGGAAAATATACTTTTGCTGATATAAAGCGACTTTTGTGATTTATTAAGTAATATTATAACAATTTGTTCATTTATTGCAATACTAGCTATTGCCTGTGGTCCTACGCGGTTATATCACACCCAAAAGTAGCCAATGTTTGATATTGGTCCCTGGTCCTTAACTATATCTATATCAAATTTCTTTGAAGCCCAAGAAACGCACTCCTGCTTTTTAATCCCGCTCGATCTTCGGACTCTACATTTACCTACATATTTATGTAGGCTATCATATACCATTTTCTAATGCTCGCAGTCATTCATCCTGATGATAGTATCTCCCTCTCCCTTTTGAACTTCAGTTCTCTACATCTATACTAATATGATAAAGCTAAAGAGTTTGTTTGTTTGAACGCTTATAACTTTAGATCCACTGGTCGGTCTTTCTGCATATGATAGCGTGATTTTTGGGGGAAGTTTATAGGCTCGGGCGCTCGGGTGAAACCGCAGGGAACAGCTAGTACTTATATAAACAAGGTTGTTAAAAAATAGAAAGCATTGGTATGCGGTACGGTTTTCTCTTATCATTCTTCTATATTTTTTCTCGTAGCCTTGTGTTTTAGGCTTTGGAATTTTATGTTGACGTAAAATGCGACTCAACAATTTCAGTACAACAATTATAAGTATCTACTCTTTATGAGGTTCAGACTAACTTTATAAAGTGTAGAGATTATAAGATATTGAGTTAAATAAACCCCTGTCTATGAATCTCTTGTATTACCTAATTTCTCTTTTTATTCAACGGTTTACAAAAAATCTGCAAGGACGGCTATTCAAGAGCTAAAGCTACTGCTAGCGATATACTGAACTAATCGAATCCGATGACTGTTCGGAAACAGTTTAAAATAAAAAGGTGTGTTTCGCCTCCGTTTTCCGAGAAAAAAATAGCGTTTAGCAATATCAGCGCAGGTATATCCCAGTAAATGCCACTGGAACTACATGAGTAGATAACAGAACAGACAAAATAGTTTAAATATTCGACATAATCACGTCAAAATTATGATCAACCAAATCTATTTTTAGTATTTTTTTCCTTGCTTTAATTGTTCAGTATCACTGAGTCTACGATTTCAGTTTATTAGGTTGACAACTTTAGATCACCTAGTATTGCCCATTTGCCTGGACTGGATGCCACACATGTGAACTTTATGTCGACAAATAAAAGAACGAACTGGTTTCTTCCTGCCAGTGCGTGCGTAACGAACGTATGTTCACACAAGCATGAAGCACACACACGTGCGTGCGAAACGCACTTGTGTGTACTTCATGCTTGTGAACATACTAACATAGTACATTTGTTTCTGTTCCTATAACTACTCAGTGATAGAGTCGTGCTGCCGGCGGCGGCGGCGCTGTAACAAACGCAAAGTTCTCGCGTGCCGTAGCCGCTGCATTTGTATTTTGCTTTTCCTTTGTTTTATATTTTGAATTCAGAAAGAAATTGGTTGCAGAATATTTGTAATATCTAGCGCTTTAATATCAGTACGTACTATAGGTATTTAAATTGTTAAATTTGTAAGATTGTAATTTTTGCAAATTACCTATTATAAGCACATATCTACTTTTACCTGATCAAATTAATATTCTTAAGAAAATACATGATTAAGTGTTAAGTTAAAAAATATATGTATTCTAATATTTGTTTCTAGGTCGGAATAAAATAATGTAATGAAAGAAGTTATAAATCGACAAGCAGAAGAACAAAACAAGGAATAAAATAAGAAAAAGTAATAACTAAAAGCAAAGAAGGAAACTTTTATCTGAATACAGAACCGAAGAAATGTTATTTCAAAATCCGATTTACTGTTTAGTGATTTAATATAAAATAATAATGTTTCAGTCCTGAAAAACTTCTAAAATCGAATAATCGATGTTTTCCATTATAAAACGCTTTCTTAGAATGATCGATTGGTCTTAACACGAAGAGATTAATGACTTCAGAGAATTGCCGTTTTTATTCACATTTTTTAAACATTTTCCTGACGTCGACGTCGTCGAGGAAATCATAAAATTAAAATTATTTTCCTTAATATATGGTGGAACATTAAAAACGTCTTTAAAGTTCACAAATCACATAATATAAATTTGTCAAAAAAGTCTACTGTCAACGACCAGCTAGCGACACTGTCTTATACTTGACTTATAGCTCCGGTGTACATATTATACATAGATTTAAAAAAATTAGAGCCCGCTCGATCGGGTATGTTAGTAAATATTAATCTCTGTGGTATATCCATATTCAAGTGTCTACTCTCTAATCTCTTTGTTTTACGCATTAAGTTTTATTTCTCTCTAAATCTTTTAACTGCACTTCAGATCTTCTTCATTCTTAAAATAAGAATATGGTCATCAGGCAAGCCACAATGCACTGAAAATTGCTCTTCAGCTGATCGATCACCGTGTTTATATTAATTCCGATTACAATTGGTACGCATTGCGGACTGTGGTCTTAGTACCTACAATTAGAATAAGCATTAAAAAAACACGTGTTTTTGCATCAATTTTAATTATAATATTATATTCCTCAATTTTCCTGTGTAAACTGTTACTAGCAACCGCCCGCGACTTCGCCCGCGTGGATGTCGGTTATTGTGACGAAAAGTAGCCAATGCCTATCCACATGATACCTTGCCCGATTCAAATCTGTCGCTCCGTTTTGAAGTGTAAGACGGACAAATATACAAACACACACACTTCACATTTATAATATTAGTATGGATATTTCAAAATATTCCATTTACAATAGAGTTTTAATAAATTCACGTTTGTTGTCCCATCTAGCAACAGTCCATTCCAGAAGCTTTGCATGGGTATAAAAACCTTCCTCTTGAATCACTCTCTGTATAAAAAAAACCGCATCAAAATCCGTTGCGTAGTTTTAAAGATTTAAGCATACGCAGAGATATAGGGACAGAGAAAGCGACTTTATATTATACTATGTAGTGAAAAGGCGACAGAAATGGAACCCCTTCATACGTCTCTTCGATAGGTTTAAATTTTTCAATACAATGTAAAACTAAAATATTATTACTAACAAACCCTCCTTTATATATTTGGTTTAAAAGTATACCGCATTATTTGGCGTCAAGGCGTCATAGCACGGCGTCGTGCGTGGGTGCGTGTCTCTACTTCGACATCGATCCGTTCTCGACCTTGCTACCCATGAATGGTTCGTCCACCACTCGTACACGAGCCTTACCCGGCCTGATTACGGTTGTATCATTATGCAGATTATCTCTGAGATGGTAAAGACTGCAATTTACGGAAACAAGCATCGCTATGAAATTGTATAAAATTTGGGAAGATTATATTTTGGGCGGGCTATGCGGTTTAGCTAGTTTTCTTTGCTTTTACACGATTTTAATGCTGTTTTGATTATTATTTTGATATTGTGATAAAAGTAATTGTTAAAATTATCGTCATCATCATTTTAGCCGCAGGCCATCCAAGGTTGAAAACCTTCCCCAAGGATTTCCAATGACCGGTTCGAAGCGGCCTGCATCCAGCGTTAGCCTGCGACCTTTTTCAGGACATCTGATTATCTAGTCTGGTTGTTAAAATATGACATTATAATGCATCACTAAAACTCTATATGTATGTGGTCTTTCGGGTGCTCCAGAATACGACTATATTATCTATATTTTACTGAATTTGTTATACTTAGAAAAAATAACGTGCTATAAGTAATCACATGTACAGTACAAAATAAAAAATGAGAGAGACTTTGATGTATAAGGAATTTGTATGTATAACTCTATTAGAAATTAATTTTATGAACTTATTTCACACACAGACTTTCTAGCTTAGATTAAAAAATTTGCCTCCCCGCGCGCGATTCCAAATTCCTTGCTTTGTAGCAATGTCATTTTAAATCTTAATATATCCCAGTATCTGTAAATTCAGTTAAATCAACATATTAAATTTGGAATATGTGCCGTCATCTCCAAACAAAGAGAGTAAAAGTGACCTCAATTAATTTACTCTGGGTTAAACTTTAAAATTCGCTCCAAAAGGAAGGGTAGCAATTAAGTTTCGTTTAAAAATAGGTTGTTTGGGCAAAGGGAGGGTGCAGTGACTCGACATCAAGCATAGATATTAAAAGCAAATGGATTTTTCATACACATGTGATTAATTAGAAGTTTTTTTAATAGGACACAAAGGAATTAAAGACAAGTAAGTATAAGCGTAGCAAGATATAAGAAGATAGTTTTATATATCGATTTTTAGTTTCATATTATTTACGCTTTGACTATTCATGTAATATTTTTATGTGCTATGAATTACTTTGTTACATATATGTACGCGGCGTACATATATGTAACAAAGAAATTCATATAATCAAGCGAAAGGGCGTACAGTACGCCCTTTCGGACAAGTTTTATTGAATAGCGTTATTATCTGAACTTATATGAAAAAGTAACATTGTAAACATAACGAATGACTGTAAATAGTGCCATACGTATACATAAATAAATAATTTGCCATCTGGTAGTCGTTAAAGGCCGAACGGCGGTTCCGAAGAACTGACACTAGGGTGTGCATAGTCAATTGATTATATCACCTACACTAAATGATGATGAATAAATATCAAGTTAGATTTTAATGCATAATATACTATCTAATGATGCTTACTAAATTTATACAGGAAAAGAACTGTTCCAATCAAATCCTAAATTAAGCAAATAAAAAAATGGAATAATTTAATAATCCCGACGACAGCTGATTCTTAGTAAGTATAAGGAAAAACGGAGCAAAAACTCTCATTTGGGTCTAAGCTCTTCACGTTATCCCAGTTTTGTTCGGCTAACCGTTCCTTTGTTCAAAGTTGGCGGTACACAATCAGGCCTTGGCTCAGCACTTCATAATTAGCCCTTCGAACCTTCGTGCCGCTGATGAAAAAAAGATTGTGTATTTACGAACAGAAACGATGAGGTCGAAAATGGAATGGGGTTGATACTCTATAGTGAATGATTTATTTGAATATGATTTATTACTTACAAAAATAACTAACTCTTTACTGCATTAAAAAAAAAGACATATTTACCTCTCTACATTATAAATATATATTCATAAGTTCATATATTCTCTAGCTTTTGCCCGCTCATACGTACAGAGCTTAGAATAAATTACAAAAACATAGTGATGCAAATATTTTTTTACAAAAAACATTGCAAATGCACTATATTTTTCTTTTCTTTATATGGTGACTTTATTGAAAAATGTATTTTTGTATGATGTGAGCACAAATAAATAAACAGACAGCCGTATAAATGTAAAATATTCTAGCAAAGTACGTATATTTAGTAAAATATAAAATAAATGAGTTGTAACATCCTTTGACATTATGTTGTATAACTTTATCTGGCCATTTCACCCGCAAATTTTACTTTCATTTAAGTACGATTGATATAAAAAGAGGAAGCCGAGCAGATGCTAATTTTATGCGAGTTCGTTCTATAGTCTTTTTATTGTTCGCGAGAGACAACTTAACGGTATATCTTACTTAAGTGATTAAGTATTATGCTTTAAATGTTTTCAACTGAGGTTAATGCTTAAGTTGCAGACGAACCTGTTGAAACCATGATCATCGCCGTCATTAAGTAGGTGTCATTGTCAATCTACCATGCGCACCCTAGTGTCAGAGTTATTCCAAAACCGACTTTCGACTTGACATGGTTCCTTTTACGACTACCAGATGGTAGCCATCTTCATTTCAGCCGCAGGCTGTCCACTGCTGGACATAGGTCTCCCCCAAGAATTTCCAAAATGACCGGTTGGAAGCGGCCTACATCCGGCGCCTGCCTGCGACCTTCTTCAGATGGAAGCCAGGACCAAAGATATTCAAGCAATCGCTTTAATCACTAAACCACAGACACTATCTTATTATTTTACAATAACATTATCAGCAATTGTCAAAACTAAGTCAGATCCATCATCTACACATACAATTTGCTTAAAATATTAACATGAACACACATCTACTAGATATTTGTTAGTTGTTTAGTACAAACGCTATCGTCCTCCCAAATAAAGTAAAACGGGGGTTTTCAAGGGAGTGGGTTCTGAATACCAAGATGACACATCATGTCGCCACTCCGCTTTGTCACCATGACTTGGAAAAAAGGGTATTTTCACGAGCCTGCCTGTCGATTCTATAAATTTCAAACAACAACTTGCTTCTCACGTCTCTATTACTCACACTTCGCATAAGGTTAAAAATGACAAGTGAGAAGTGAGCTTCGGAGTTACGGAATTACCTTACAGAATGCAACATCTTACGTCATCTCATACAAAATCTCACGTCCAATCTAGTTCATCTCGCTGACACGCTCGCAAGGGTAGCGCTGGTATAGATTCGAATTATCAACTGAGTTTTTAGAATGCCAGAAACTCACACCCTTAGTCCCATTTCGTAGCCAGATTTCGTAGCTGGCTTCGAAATGGGAACAGCGGTTTCAGATTCGAAGTTTATAATGAAAGCTTACAGAATCAAACTTCCTATAGGGTTGGAGTGATTTGAGAGGTCTATTTATACATAACATGATCGATTTATAATTACGTTGGTATGTTTGGTAAGTTTTCTATATTGTTATATTTAATTTCGCATTATGTTGAATGTAGATAATGCTAGGCTATGAATATTAGCGGTAAATGAGTTAGGCTGAGAGGGTAATGACATGACTCGTTTATTAAAATACTATTTTAATATATTGCTTCCTAACTTACTACATTATATCGACAAAAGCTTATACCTGGTCCAATATGTACTTAACTATTAACATTTGAAACGACGTAACTTACTTTTTTTTTTAATTGAGGCCGCGCGCGATTTCCAAATAGGTACTATGCATTCTACAGTTTTAAATTGTAATAAATTATTAATTTAAATTTAAATTGAAGAAAACTGATCGGACAGTTTTTCCGACGCAGAACAAAAGTAATAATATAAAGGCGAACTATTTTCAATTAAACTTCAGACGGAACTAGCTTTGTGGCTCACTGGGAATGAACCTAGATTGTCAAAGTTTATAGTTTGCCGTGAATTTTTACCCGACCTTACAAAGAAGGTAGCTGAAAAGAATTCATTACTGAAATTTACATAATGCGTATTTGTATGTCAAATAAATTGAAATGAAATAAATTTATTTGCAGGCATGTTAGGACAAAAAGTACCTATGTCTAGATTTAGTTAAACAAGCGTGTTGCGACAACAAGTGACATGCAAATGTTCTAAGTTAATGCTTTATTCAATAAATTGAAAACATATTATAGGTACGTCTCTAGTGGCATTTCTATCTTGAGATTTTTCGTGTTTTAGAAGAAAGTTTAACCTGTTGGTTGGTATCGGGTATTTTTGCTAGATAACACTCGTTATGCTGTGCAGGTAGATAGTTAGATGCCTTTAGGCAGCCTAAAATATTTAGTAATGTTTGCCCCTAACACACTAGGATATTGGTCTAATGTACTATCTCTTGACTTGAACGAGGTGAAAGGTTGGGCGGTGGAAGTGGCCAAGTACCTTACAGCACATATACCTAACCATTAGGATTCAAAAAGAAGAATGTCCCTGTAAAAGGGTTATGGAGGTCAGACGGTAGCTTCATTGTAATTATCAGTGCCGCCATATCTAAACATGATTAAAACGGAGGTACTGAAGCTTAACTAAACACATTCTGATGAAAACACGGCAAAACTTTTTTTATTATTTAACCTAATAAATACTAAATAACTAATCATTTATATAGTTCTTGTAGTTAATAAGTAGTTATCATTACGGCTATCGTTACATAGTCTTGAGTCTTCCTAGAAATATAACAAAAGTAATAGAAAAATTATGACATTCCCTTTGTACATTTACTTGAATGAATGATACTACAAAATGCTTTGTATATACAAATCCCTTAGCTTCCAGACATCATAATTATATTATGAATAGCAAAATCTATCTAATATTTGCTTTCTGCAGAGATGATTAATCTGTTAAAGTCAGATTGTATTGAATTATAAATGAAATTAAATCATAAACAATGGGTGGTGAAAATTAAAATGTAATTAGGGAAGGAAGTCATGCATTCTTAAGTGGGAATGTAATTTGTGCTGGCCCCCGGCTCCACGGTTCATGTTTGCAATAATTTGCCAAAATAAACGAAGGCTTCTTCGCAAAAATTTTCGGAAAACCAAATCTTTTTTGGTAGTTCTTCAAATAGAATAATTTATACAAGATGTTGTTCGTGGTTCCGCCTGCACGGTGTATTAATCTATCCTTATGTAAAATTTCATAAAAATTTGCTCAAAAATTACGTCAATGAGTAGCAAATAATTACATATTTAATAAGTATTATTGGTAGACTGTGATGCATAGGTACTCTCTTTGGTGTTCAAGTTTGGTTAGGATATTAGGGATTAGGAGTTCCTAAGAGGACCCCTAGTATGAGATTTCATAAACGCAGACGCTAGCGACCGCGTTAGCGTTCTTGTATGACAAACCTGTACAGAGTAAACCTGGATGATAGTAAGGCAGCTAGTAATTTCATACAAAATCCTAACGCAGTCGCTAGCGTCTGCGTTTATAAAATCATTCTGGGGGTACAGTAGATGTGATCTTAAGAGCCCAAGAGGCGTCACTTATTGGGTCTTCCGTCGTCATTAAAAATTGTATACTTACCACAATAATGTACCTACCTCCTCAATAATCTTCACTTCACACATGTTTTACATGATGATGTTTTTATTTATTTAGACTGTGGCACTTTTTTTAACCGACTTCCAAAAAAGGAGGTTCTCAATCCGGCTGGATTTTTTGTTGTTGTTTGTTACTTCAAATCTTCCGTCATTACTGGAGTGATCTAAATGCCGCATTTGCTGCATTTGCTTTTAAAGGCTAAACGATACCGCTTTCTGATGTGACTTTGAGTTAGTACACAACAAAAAGCATCAATGAGTATTGGTAGCTTTCCTTCTCTCTCTATATATATATTCATAGAGTCCATGAAAGCCGTAATAGGTGCTTATAGCTCGTGGCGTTTCTACCAACAAAAGGATAGCTAGTGGGAGAATAAATGGCGGAAACATTCCTCGCCGCAAGCAATTTATCATCATTACAAACGTGCTGTTGGGCTTACCCCTTAAATTTAGAAAGCGGTCTTTTCAGGGAGAAAAATACATACAATTTGGTATCTGGTTAATAGGGAATAAAAAAGCGCTTCTTTAGACTAGACGTCTCCCTTTTGTCCCTTGAAAGTCGTACAACTCAAATAGGACAAAAAATTGTCTATAGGTCAATAGATTAAGACTCACCACTCCATGAACTCCCTGCTATGGTTTTCCCAAGTGACAACAACATGGGGGTCTTCAAGAAGGGCGTTAAAAGATTCCTCCATGGTCGGAAACGCGCTCGGAATGCTCCTGGTATTGCAGGCGTCTCATAATAGGTTACCGCTTCCCATCAGGTGGGCCGTACGCCTGTTTGCCTACTTAATAGTATAAAAAAAATTATACCAAAGACCGGACGAAGTGAAGAGGAAAAGTAGAAATGTGAACTCTTAGCTAAAAAGCAATTAGCTAAGAATGTAACCGAAAAAACGTTAGGATGAAAAAGAAGGACGCAATAGATTTAGATCTCAATATATCCGTTTCTTACGAGTATATAAGCGTCAGGTTGTGTCCTGATATGGTTGCTCTGGAGCATAGAGCCTGCGTATTTGTGACAAAATTTTTCGAAAATACATTTGTTTTAAGTTCAATCAATCAAGGGAATTTTTTAGAAGTTATTACCAATAAGGTGATCGGCTAACATTCTGAATAATCTTTTCCACCTACAAGCTCAATTATGCTTAGATTCGTGCATTTCAGGTTTAACAAGTCCTAGCGCATAAATAAATACTTAAATAGCTTATAAAAAAATGGCTATGCCTAAAGGAATTGTTTGGTATTATTATATATCCACTTTCTATTATCGCACCTCTCGCCATCGGCAGGAAGTCTATTTTCACCTTGGATCACAAGTTCTCACGTACAGTACCCTTCAAATGGAGTTTTCTCCCTCGTACGCTGCGATTATAGAATGAACCATAGTTTTCCCGACTGACTACAACATGACCAAGTGCTTAGTTTTCACCGTAAATTTAAAAAAAATTGCCAAATACCGCGCGCGATTACAAATTTGGTTTTCATGAAAGGCGTAATAAGTTACTCTAGTGACAGAAGTGACACTCCTAGTGTTTCAGGCGTCCATAGGCTACGGTAACCACTTACCATGAGATCATCCGCGTCCGTAAGCCTACTCAGTAGTGTATAAAAAAATAACAAGCTGAGGCTCTGTCATCTTCTAAGTTTAAGAGACGTAAATATACGTATTTATGATGTAGAGTATAGCCGTAGTCAATTTATGTATTTATTAACATGATTCAAGATTTATGCGGAGCCTTCGTCACTCCCATTGATACCCTTATCATACGCGTCAAGTGTCAGGTCTGGAATTTATTCATCTCCTATTTGACCTTGAGTGAATCTTATATTTATATGCTTTTTATATGCGAACTTATTTACATGGTTTATTCTTGGGAATGGCCATTTAGCCTATTAGTAAGAAAAATAACTAAATCTTTTTCTTAGGGACCACAGGTTAGTATCGAAACTTCGGGATTTCTCTAGGCATGCATTTCATGCATAAATTCCATTTTTTTTGTGCGCGTGGTATTAGCTAAGGAATGAAAGGATCGCAAAATAAAATATAAAAGTATACCTGAACAGATCTTTATTACACTCTATGTATACAACAGAAAGAATGTAATGTTCTTTATTTGGGCTATTGCATAAAATTTATTACAATTTCGTTTGAATTTGGAAGTTTATTTACTATCAAATTCAACTAGAACGTGTACGTTTAGTTGAGGATCTCTGGGAGAGTGATAGCGGGGGCAGGGATGATGGGGGTGCCGATCACCACGGGCTCGGGGGCGATGACCTCAGGGAGCACGGGGCTGGGGAGGACCACGGGCTCGGGGGCGATGACCTCAGGAAGCACGGGGGCGGGGAGGACCACGGGCTCGGGGGCGATGACCTCAGGGAGCACGGGGCTGGGGAGGACCACAGGCTCGGGGATGATGGAGGGCTGGTCAACAACGATGACGGGGTCAACGGGAGCGGGGGCCACGATGACGGGAGAAGGGACGATGGGGGCCTGGTCGACGACGATGACGGGGTCAACGGGAGCGGGGGCCACGATCACGGGAGAAGGAGCAATGGGGGCCTCAATGGGGGTATCAGCGACAGCTGGGGGAATCACAGCAGGGGCGGGGGACTCTTGGTTGGCCTGTTTGATGTTCAGGATGATCTGAACCAGAGGAGCACTGCTGGACTCAGATACGCCAGCGGGAGAGGGGATGATGGCGACGGGGCTGGGCTCAACCACGGGGAAATCAACAATAGCGGGTCCAACGGCGATGGGAGAGGGTTCCTCGACGATGGCGGGGCCTACAGCGATGGGAGAAGGCTGGTCCACGATGGCGGGGCCCACAGCGATGGGAGAAGGCTGGTCCACGATGGCGGGGCCCACAGCGATGGGAGTTGGCTGGTCGACAACAATGACGGGGTCAACAATGGGAGAAGTCTCAATAATGGCGGGTCCGACATCGATAGGGTTGCCTCCATTGAGGATCACTTGCAGCTGGTGCTCAAGGATGGCGGCGGTGGCGGGGTCGGTGCTGGGGCTCTGGATGGCAGCCACGATGGTGGCGATCTCAGCATCGCTCAACCTAGCGACGGGGCTGGCCGCAGCCAAGGCGATGAGGGCGACGAATGCGGCGAAGAATTTCATTTTGAATCTGGAATTAAAGAAAAGTAAATAAATAATAGTACAGCCCCCGTAGCCAAAGTGAAAATTTCAAAACGCTAACGAATTATAAGAACAAAATGTATGGGATTGACATACTTGAGCTGTGGTAAATCACGTGGTCAATTTAGCCATAATTATAATTTCTGTGGCTAAGCCCTCTATCATGAGTCATGAGCCAATTTTCTTCTATTAAAGAAAGATGATGGTTGGCAACGCGCACGTAACACCCCTGGTGTTACAGGCATCCATAGATAGCGGTGAACACTTCGCATCATACATGTGCGTGTTTGTCTACTATATGGTATAAAAATTACATTGATATAAAAAAGGGGGGTAGAGCGACTGCAAGGTGCCAAAGTTATCAAAATGATTTTAGGTTATGTTTGTTTCCTGTATGAAAAAAATATATACCTAAGGTAGTTACATGAAATACTAAGTTAAGACTGATAGATTATCTTACAGAAGAAATGTTTAAATTTAGTGCTTATGAGTGATGAATGATTATATTAATGAGATATTTAAAAATTAATTTCAAAGTTATGTGATTGTAAGGGTACTTACAGCTCGGTTTACTTGCGATCAAACTGATGCTTTTCCCACAAAACAAATTGCTTTTATACGTTTCAAATGTACATCGATATCAAAAATATCAGTAGCAATTAGTAAAATTTATTGACGTAATCTTAGGAAATACAAGGATCATCTGGCATATTTACGACGTCTGGATAAGATTACTTTTGGCAATAAAGTAATAATGTTGGGTTATAAAAGATAATAAACAATTGAGTTTCATTGAAATAGGTAAATAAATAACAGTTCAATAAATTGAATGAAAATGAGTCATCTTTAGCGAGGGTCTCGTCCTGTGTCAGAGTCGCTCTCCTAACTACTCGTTCCAATTAGCTCTACAGGGTGGAAGGGTTAACACACCAGAATAGGGTAATATATTGGTTAACATCATTATCATTCAAATAGTGTATAGATATAACTACATAATTACTCCACGTTTTAACAAATACATAATATACCTAAATAAACATCCAAGACCCAATCAATAAAATATAATTTCATTATCTTTCGTTTATTATTGTTTATTAATTTCATTATTATTCGAGAGGTGGTTATGAAGAACTCTGACACCAAGGTGTGCATGGTCGATTGACCCTGGCGCCTACTCAAAATGATGATGCTGATTATCTTGACCTGACCAGAGGTCGAACCTGATTAGCGGACAGGCGTCAACCATTACGCCACAGACGTCATCATATTTGTCAATCGTGGCGTTAATAGTACATTCACACAACAGGCGAGTAAAACAGGAGGAAGCAGGTAGTAAATAATAAAAGTCGGAATCCATCAAGAGTAAATTAGGATAAAGTATGCGTTATCGTATACATTTTATTGATTGATAAGGATTTAATCGTCTGTTTGAAAGATTTCCGACATTTTAAACAATAATATACTGCAGTATATACCGGACGTGATAATATTTTTTCTTTATTGCATTTTACTACGAATATCTGGTACTGGCAGTAGCATATAGATATCATGAGAAAAATCTATATCTTAGGAAAATACTTTCTATATTTAAACCGCATAATTTTAACATACCTCTGTATAATACGAGTATAAGGTTGGCTGAAAGAAATTGTATTAGCGATAAGTGCGCCTTTGTACACATTAAAAAAAAAAGAAACGTTTATTTTTTAAGAGTATAAATAATGTTCTAAATCTGAGTCCAGTGTACTCAGTCTGCTTGGAGATGTACAAAAGTTACATTTAAATACACAAATATACATTACAATTATCCATTCACTTGCAGTAGTCATGTTAAATGGATTTAATCAAAATGTATAAATAATTGTTACTTTATTTGTACAATAAACAGTATATCAATCTATCTATCCTTCTTCTTGGAGCGTTCCTCCCAGTTGCACTTTCGGCTTACACTTCAGAGCCCGGGGTATCCTTTAATCATGGTCCTGATTTGGCGGCACGGTTATAACAATGTAGCGACTGCCGTCTGAGCTCCGTAACTCTTTTTTACAGAGAAATCAGACAAATAGGAATATGATGACTTTTGACAAAGGTCACCTACGGAAGTAGGTACCTCACACCTATTTCTGCTGCTCAAACCTGCAGTGCTTGCATTGTTGAATACTGGCTTGGATGGCTAAAGAGGCATAGTAAACTGGGTACTATTGCTAAATATCCTAGGCCAAAATGAATAAACAATCGCTCCAGTTACATAAATGGATTGTACAGGGTCGGAAATAAAATTAGTACAAAGGCGGACTTATCGCTAATGCAATTTTTCAGCCAACCTTACGGTAGAGAGAAACAGAAAACATGGGAGCGCGAGCGATGCAGTAAGCTTATAAATAAATATGTTAAACTAGCTTTTGCCCGCGGCTTCGCCCGCGTGTACTTCCCTCGGGAACAGTGCTTTTTCCCGGGATGAAAGGTACCCTATGTCCTTCTCCTGGCTCTAAACTACCTCCCTGACAATTTTCAGCTAAATCGGTTCAGCCGTTCTTGAGTTATAAGTGGAGTAACTAACACGACTTTCTTTTATATATATATAGATATAGACCTAATAACTATATTTATAGACAGACACATTAATAAACCTAATAATACCTTCAAGGTACTTATTACGAGCTAGCGGTAACCGCGCACCCATCTCGCACAGGCCGCGTGCTTTACTTCTAATGTAATAAAAACAAAAGAAGTTAATTTTCGTATACTGGTGACACTGCTTATGTGTCCCGAATGACTACTTACTACATTTCAGCTAATTTACTTAGTAAAGTAACAAACATGATAACTTTCTCAATTATTACTTTTATAGGATTATCTAATAACGTTGTATGTATAGTTAGTTCGTAAAACTACTCGTAGTCGTAGCTCTCTTTGAGCCTGCCAATAGGTTAATGCCACTGAACTTAATACCTTAAGCTGCAAAACTAAGTTCGCTTTTACGCTGGTTTTGCTCTGGAGTCCGGAGTTGGAATTAAGAGGTTTTATAGTAATTTGTACTTGCAATAATAAAGTAGCTTCATTTTCTGTCGTAGGTAATACTGTCACGTGTTTATATAACATCTTTCTAAGCTTCTTGTATGTTTACAGAGAATGATCTGTATAAGTAGGTACTTTTTAACCGACTTCAAAAAAGGAGAGGTTCTCAATTCGTCGGAATGTTTTATTTAGTTTTACTTTAAACGTAATAGCACAGATTGCAGAATACTACACTACTTAAATATTAAATATACTTACTAATCTTATAATTCACCTCATTGTCAATTCGTTGCTATTAAAAACAGAAAACGAAAATTAACTAATAAGCACAATTTAGACTTACTGTAATCGATCTGACTTAAATTTTAAGATGCTTGTACGTTTTTAAGTACCTAATTATGTTGTAAAATAGCGGTCAGCCCAATTTGTGTTTTGTTTTCATTTTCCCAATAAGCAAATAAAATAAAAAATATAATAGTCCAAATTTTTTGATACCTTTTGCAAAAATAATTGAGTTCGAAACGGGACGTCATCAGATTTCTTTTTTTTTCAAATTATCCATAGTATATACGTAGATGGAGCAAAATTTGTATCTTAAAAATATATATTATTACAAACAGAAGCGAAATAATTGTAGCTGCTCTAATCATCATACCTTTAGGTATTTATCTGATTTATTACTATGCGTGACTTCAACCATTGCTCAAAAGGTTCAAAAGTGATTTTATTGCCGTTTATCTCCACGCTAAATTAGACCATAATGTATTCACGGTATGAGTGTTATTACAACGGGGGAAAAAGCCAAATGGTGTCATGTTAGCGCTGTATAACCCTGAAAATAAGAATGACCAAACTAATCAAAAGAACATTAATTTGCTATAACGGAGTTGTGTTTTTTTAGGGTTTTGGATAGGTTTTTGAATGGGAAACATACTTAATAAAGTACAATTCTATTTAATATTTATGCCATCAAAAACAAATCTTTATATTAATGGCGTGAGATTACCAAGGGACAGCGCGACAATATGGCTAACACATAGCTAATGGCGGCGGTACAGAGTGATTTTAAAATTTTGTTGAGTCCTAAAAATGCCCTGCTGTGTAAAAAGTCTTTTTAGTGGTGACGGTCGACTGATTTACCCCTTAACTATTATTTGCAAACATT
The DNA here is from genome assembly GCA_947044815.1 of Apomyelois bistriatella. Classification (NCBI taxonomy): domain Eukaryota; kingdom Metazoa; phylum Arthropoda; class Insecta; order Lepidoptera; family Pyralidae; genus Apomyelois; species Apomyelois bistriatella. The sequence goes on from OX345705.1 coordinate 8,152,346, forward strand.
AGGTATTTTTCCCACTTACACCCCCAGAGCTTTGTAACAGCTTAACCGAGTTTCATTCAACATGTTTTTTTGTAATGTGCACGCAATGCGCTTTTAATTATTGAGACCCCACTCGAGACATTCGGTGATTCTTCCCCACATATACCGTCCGAACTTCTAAACGGCTCAACCGATTTTCATCAAACATGTCTAAGAACACTCGCCTATAATAAAAAAAAACTAAATTGAAATCGAATCATCCGTTCGGGAGCTATGATGAAAGAGACAGACAGACAGACAGACACGTCAAATTTATAACACCCCTCTTTTTGCGTTGGGGGATAAAAAAGATTGAGGTTAGACAGGTGGTCGGTCAGAAAAATAGAAATAAATAAAATACTGCTTGGATGCAACGGGGCAAACACTGCAATGATGACTATAATAAGTAAAAGGTATACCTACGCTACCGTATGAATTTCATTTAATAGTATGGTGTACGCCACACCAATTATAGTAGGTATTAAGTGACGGCCTAGCTAAACAGATTTCGTGCTGAACTGAATATATGCTTGTGTTATATTTAGCCAGCCGAGCAATTTCAGTTAATTTGCCTAAATTGTCCGTGTTTTTGATATGTTTCCCTGTCGTTATGGTTTGATAACTGTTATTGTGGCTTATTATTATTGGTCTAGCACAAGTAACAGGATATGTAAATATATTCTATTGGCATGGTAATATCAACTTTTATGTTAATCGTATTGAGAAGAACAACAAGTAATCGTAAATATTATGGTTACCTTTATAATATATTTAATTGTTAAATGTTTAGTTGTTTACAATATATTTAGTTGTCTTGAATGATCGCGACTTATGTATTTTATTTAAATATGAAATCGCGCGCGGTCACTACGCAGGCTTTTTTTTAATCTTTGCATTTTATACGCCTAAGATATTATTCCGTATTTGAGATTTCAATTTGTAGTGATGAGATTGTTTTAAATGACCATAAATAACAAAGAATGCAAATAATGAGAACAAAACGCCTACACTAAAAATAAGATAACGAATAATTTTATATCGAAGGTTAGATACTAAGTACCTAGTATGTCTTTGAGATATAGGATTCCAAGAAACTGCGCAGCAAAATTTATCAACGTCTATTAAATAGTATATTTAAAATAAGTACATACTTCATATAAATAATCATATGAACGATTTGTCACAGATTAAGCTAGTTCCAAAGTAAGTTCGAGACTTGTGTTATGTTAGATATAGGTACTAACTCAACGATATATTAGACACTTGTCAATCTGAAAAAGAACATTTTCCATTTTGAATAAAATCGGGGATTGAACCCAGCAGCGGTATGACAGTCTAGCATGCAGCACCTAGGCCACAGAGGTCGTCAAGTAAACGTCTTTACTTCAAAAAGTCTGCCGCATTCTGCGCGCGGGTTGAATAAACACGCATTTCAATTTCAATTCATTTATTGCAATTCATATTGTACAATTACAGTTCTAACTATAAACAAAGTCATTGTCTTAAAATATGTACAACATGAACCTTGTCGGGTATCGCAATTTAAGAAAAAGTGGAACGGCAAGCGGATAATGAATATAATAAGTAACACTAATGTATTATTCGAACACGTCGTTACACATGCATTTGACAAAATTTCGAACATAAGCAAAAAAATCCACGCACACAAGTACAAGCAGTATGACCGGCGGTCTTATACTTTTGGCAAAGGGGATCGCCTGTCAGTGGCCACTGCGGTGGTTAAATGCTCTCAGCGCATTTACAAAATCCAAAAAATTAGCATTCAAAACTCCCAACATGTCTTTTAACGATAGCAAAAAAAAAAGAAAACGTTCCGATGAATTGAGAACCTCCTCCTTTTTTTTGAAGTCGGATAAAAATGGTTTCAGATGGAAGCTAGACTAATCCGGTGTGGAGCGATGAGGCGATCATATGAGTGTTCGGCAAATAAGGATTTAGCTCACATTTACTTCACTATTGACTTACATTTGCCACTAGCTTTTGCCAGTGATTTTGCTTGCTTCTTGCATATTATCACTACGTATCTGACGGTCAAAGGGTAAACTCTGATATATATTGTACAATGACAACGTCCTGCGTCTTTGGCTCCTATTTTTCGCTATTTTATTGAGGAATTAAATATGGCGAATCACCGGGCAAAAAAATATTGTAGTGGCTTAAAACTTCATTATTTATTAAAATTCATTATGAATAGATATATAATAGGTATCTAGAAGCTCAAGAAGCTGTAACCCGCGCTATGAACTATATATAGTCTTGACCTTACCCGGGGATTATGCTCTCAAAATAAAAGCAAAGATGCTTAAAACCGCCTTCGGCTTTAAGTTCGTCGCATTCACATCATTCTAATGAAGTTAAATAAATATAAATAAAAAAATATCACTTCACTACACAGTATAAAACAAAGTCGCTTTTTCTGTCCCTATATCCCTATATGTATGCTTAAATCTTTAAAACTACGCAACGGATTTTGATGCGGTTTTTTTTAATAGATAGAGTGATTCAAGAGGAATATTTTTATGCCCATGCGAAGCCGGGCGGGTCGCTAGTAAATAATATATAAAAAAACTCTTTTCCTTAATCATTTCATTCTTATTAGCAAAACTGAAGATTGTGACAACACAAGCAGATACATTCAAATCCCAACTTCCCTAAATATCTTCTTCGATGTAATCGATCACATCTCAGTATAAAGATATATTACGAGGTAAACGTGACGAAATTGGGTCTACTTTGGCAAATCTATCATTTAGATCTATGAAATGTCACGTAATGTATGGGAAAACACGTCTCTGGGGTCGTTACTGTGAAGACCTTCATATGGTCGTGAAATAAATTGTTATGTTGTCTTCATTATGGTTTTACTGCCTTCTAACGTCAGTAGTGTCACGCGCGAGTTTTTGCCCCAACAATGTTTTCATATGATCATTATAACAATTACAAAAAGTCCACTTCTGGACATTTTCCTTCGTCATAGAATCTTTTTTTTTTCTTTTTATCTGTGTTAAGCTTTCAAGGCATTTCACCAAAGCCTGTCGGCCCATAAGTATACATCTATTTTTATGTGTGCAAAGAGCTTTAAAAATAATTACATACCTATAAATAATTTTCCATACTCCCCGCTCTTTACAAACTGTAACTATTACTCGTATATGAGTACTTATAACAAACATGATGGCATAAAAAATGCATCAAATACTAAAAAAGTTGTGTCACAGTTTTCATATTAGGTCGTCCTGCCTCCGAGGCACGAGCAGCGCACTTGACATCGTCTCGACCGCGACACGAGAGCCATCGTGACCTCTAGTGTCAACACTTAACGTCATATATCAACTCATGACGTCATTTAATGAATAGAGTATCAAATAACTTGTAATGTTTCATATCAGCTCGTTGATAAGTTTGATCGGTCTCCTCCTCCTCCTCTCTGCCTCCGTGGTCAAGTGGTTAAGGCGTTTGCCTGTAGACTCGAGGGTCGTGGCTTCGATGTCCACGTGAAGCATACTTTGTTTAGTTGTTTCCAGTTTGGTTAAGACATTGCTGGCTTGAATCACCTAACTGTCTTATAATAAAGATGATTCCGTGCTTCAGAAGGTTTGTTAAGCGGTTGGTCCCGGCTGCCATCTGGTAAACGTTAAAGGAACCACGCCAGAGGCCGAGAGGCGGTTCCTAAAAACTCTGACACTAGGGTAGGTATGCATGGTCGTTTGACCGTGTCACCTACACGAAATAGTGATGATGATGACCGGTTAAAGGAGGTCTTAAAGTATGTGATTCCATTGCAATGTTTTGAAGATATTAAGATGTTCATGAGTCACTAAGATACCAAATCAGAGTTTAGGAGTTCTCTCTTCTGCATCACGCGTCGAGAGCCGGGCTTAGGCTGAAAACAAATATCTTGATAATCCGTTGCCTCCTCAGTGGGTTTTGGCTCAGATTTTGACAGAAGAGACACACAAAAAATGCTAAGTAGACGATGCTGTAGATAACATGCGGGATATGACAAAGGCTATCGTTATCATATCATTTTCATCTGGTGACTCCCGATTGGCGAGGAAAAGTGCTCAGATAAGGTTTGAACGAGCACTTATACTAGTTTTAACAAATAATGTGCAAGTTAAAATAACTAAAATTTAATTCAGAATAAACGACTATCTGGAAGTGGATCACATTTAATTTCTAAATGTAGCTGTCCACAGTCTTCTAGACTATAATAGAGACACCACGAGACCAGACCAGGCAGCCCGCCCAAATTACGCGTTAGCATTTTCCTTTAATTACAGTGTGACACGTCTCCGTAATTTGAAACGAATTATTTATTAAACGCAGCTTGTATTATAATTATCATATTTCAGAAGTATTTTTACGCGCAGAACGTACTGGATAAGAGAAAATTTTATAATTAAATATAGTTTTATTTATTTACGGTTCAGGATCTTGGCCTCCGAAACCACTGCCCTTACTCTGCCACAAGATATTCTAAACGCAGTCACTGGCGACGACGAAGGCGCGGCGGCGTTAGCAATTTTGTATGCAAAATCCGTACAGCGCCCGTGGTGTATTGAAAAGTAAGGTAATTAAGAAATTCCATAGAAATCTAAGGCACTCGCTAGTGACTGCGTTTATAAAATGATATAGGGGCACAGAGATCTACTGTTCGCTGCTCAATGCAATTCTTACGATTCGACTTTTTAGACGACCAAGTCAAAAGAGACCAGTCGGTCTTTCGAGGTACCACAGAAGAGATGAAGTTGTGAACGACCTCCAAAATATAACTTTAGGCAAATGGCTAGTACAATTTTTCACAAAGATTTGAATTTAAAAACCATATCGAGGATTGGCTTAGGAAATAGTTTGCGGGAAGAAAAAGGCAAAACAATTGAATGGAATTAGATTTATTTATATAAGCGTAATACAGCTGTATCCTTAGTCGCTTTGGTGCCAGAGATCTTAAAATATTAGCTGGGATAGATGCAACGATAATCCTGAAGCAAAACAATCCATAAACTTGCAGTTTGTAAATAGATAAACTCGACAACTACACAAGAACCGCGGCTAACCAAATCCCCAATATTGGTTCGAGACAATACAATGTTTGCCTTGCGGGAAATAGGTCAACTTCCACCATTCATCATAACTGGAGGCTGCTTTGTTTTCTATCTATTTGTTTTAAGGCAACTGCCACAGAGTTAATGAACAGATCCAGCGTTTTGTTTTTTGTCACTAGCACAGATTTAGCTAGCACCGTGTTTAACTAATTGATCAAAATTAAATGTAGAAGAACTAGAGTTACAAAAAAACGTTTGAAACCAAAATCCGTGGTTTAAAGCCAATTTTAAATTTTAAATCGCTTTAAAAACGTACCACGTGATTACTACTTTATTACCAAATTATTATTTTGAGAGTAAAAATAAAAGATATTAATTGAAAGCTTTTTTTGTTAGGTTTTCTTACATATTACTCGCGGCATTTTTAACCTATATTAAACCTCAAAAATTGGTTTATAACGTTTTAGACAAAATAGACGGTTTAAAACCGAATATAGGCAGTGTTAAAGGTTTAAAATACTTTTTGCATTTTTAAGTAGCACACATTTTTTGGGAAATAGATTTTATTTGAGTGTGAATAATGGTTTTTCTACGGTACACGATTCTTTAATCGGTACTCGAATTAGTGACCGGACTACAGGAGTGAAAATATACTACTTAGTTTTAGCTATAATTGTTACCGGCCAAACCCAATTTCAGGACAATTAGTTTTTCCTAGGCCTTTGCCATCGGAATCGGTAACATTACTGAGAAATTTCTTAATCTCCCAATCTAACTAAGTCAGCAATAATTGTCAAGATTATTTCAACAGCTATTTTGTAGTTACATTTGCTATTTCCTATAAATTATCCCCATAGGACACTTAAAGGGCATCCAAGGTTATATAAGGTGAACGTCGACACGCTAAGAAGAGAAGTTTAATGCGAGTCCAACTGCGTTAATAAATTTCGTTTTATAATGTTTGGAACAGCAACTGACATGAAAACTTCACCGTATGTTTCAGATAAAACCAAGAAAGCACTGAGATCAAAGAAAAATCTTCTTATTTCTTTTTAAAATCTATGACTGAGATAGATAAAAAATATTAATGGAATCTGAAAAACATCTTATCATGTAAACTCACCAATATTTCACATTATTCGTAATATCAGACTCATTTATTTCCTTAGTTTATTTCGCTGCGGCCAGATTTCATTGTAATGGACGCTTTGATTAATGAAGACCCTTACGAATTCATTGGTTTACGGCGAGGAAGCTAACCTGCTTCAATGGTCGACAGGTAATGGAATTCGTCTATTGTGAGCTGGCGAAGATTTCTTTTGTAATGCTTTTACATTATTTAACTGCAGCTGTCGGGTGGTAGTCATGAATGAGAAGATTCAGGGTAGATGTGGGTGTTGAAACTTTATCTATTAGGATGCCTTTATAATATTTAATGACATGATCATTTAATATTGTTGAGTCTTGATTCGCAGTTAAGGTAGGGCAATTTTTTCCTGCATTTTTATGTATTTAACGAATCGGGATTCTGCTTTTATATTGTTGAGTTAGCAAATAGTTTTACGGTCTTCTAAGTTCCTCTAACAATTTTTAGTGTTGTGATTCTTAAACAAATCTTTTTTTAATATTTACATTCTTTTCAGTTTTATTTAACTTCTGACATAAAAGTTGTCAAGGCTAAGAAGAAAAAATAAAGAATGATCACTTTTCATCAGTTTCACTTTATATATGAAGTTAAGGTGACAGTTACATTTTATTTTAGCTATTTTAACACTGCTATCTCTCTTCCTATTTATCTTTCTTTACCTATCGAAGTTTAATTTATTTCACTTTCAACATACCCCAAGAATACTTGCCTGTCGACCCTTGAGTAGAAATGACGAAGATATAGAACTTATACATCTTCATACATATGCTTTAAATTCACTCTTTACATGATTAATGTAATGAATGATAAATAAATAAATACATTAACAGAGACAGGTTTGTGTGACTCTCAAACAGTCGTCGAGTTTTCAAGTGCGCTGCATACTTTGGAAACGGAACGATATTGAGCTAAGTCGTCCCATTATTGACGTTTATCGTAAACGTCTGAATACTTCGAATAGGCCTATTCTAGAGTTCAACGGTTCATAGGTTTTCAGTTTCAGAAGATGATAAATAACATGTTAAAAAGTTCAATTGAAAGGTTATTTCAGGCAATAGTGTGCGTTAAAATAAGTCTCTATTAGTTGCGTATGTAGAGATAGCCAGACACTACTGATAAAATATTTTTAAAGACCAGAGAAATAAAAATCTAAAGAAAATTTTGTGATTTTCTGATATTATTTAGTAAACTGTGTTATTCAGTTGCTAAGAAAATGAATGCTATTGATATTGTTTGCTCCAACTCGTCTGATATTCTTATTTTCAACAAGTATATTGTCCGCCAATTGATGCAACAGGCAGGCCACAAACACAGACTTATTGCCACATACTGTATGCAACATATCGTAGAGAATGCAATTTTTATTTTAGAAAAAATGTAAAATAACTGGTAAAAAGTTTACGAATTTCTTTGATTTACTTCATTGCGCCGCACAAATTTTCTGTACCTCCTTAGGGTTGACTGGTTGAGTATGTTGTCCCTGTAAGTTGTTGTATTTTACTTATAGAACAATGCAGTTTAAAAAATAAACATAAAGTTTTGTTTCATAAAATAGCTACCTATATATTTAAGTAAGTAAGTAAGTAAAACCTTACTTTATTGTACTATAGAATTGCATACATGGATTACAATCTGTGACAAGATATACAATAGGCGGCCTTATCGCTAGTGCAATCTCTTCCAGGCTACCTTTAGTATAGGTTAACTAGACCAAACTAGTGGTGCGTAACAGTTTAAACAGAGAAAAACTGTTTGAAAAGAAAAATAATAAACAAGACAGCAGAATATTTCCATACTAACATAATATATAAAATCAAATACAGCATAAATATAAATACTTTTTACATGTTTATTTTAAAAAACAACAACGACCTTTCTTATTCGCTTTTATCGAACAACGTTTGGTTACACAACTTTGTCCAAGGACGCTAATTATATCTCAATGAATTTTTCTCCTCACTTTCGTTTACTTTTTCTTGATTCCCCAGTATATTCTAATAAAAAGAGAATAAATAATAAAATTGATCACGAAATTAGAAGGCCGGTCCGTAGCAAAAATTAATTTTGTATGAGGGAGACATGTATTTATTTGGGGTCTGTTGTGATGTATTTAGGGAAACCGGGATGAATGGGATACTAAAACGAAGATTGGGTGTTTCGTATTCGGAAGGCTTGCCGTAAGAGAAGAGACCAAAACGTCTGAATGTTTAATCAACAATGTTTTGTTATCTTTGTCAAATTACTCTTAGTTAGGGTTAAAAAAACCTTATTTAGGTTGTGTAATCACTGCGGCTGAAAAAAAGTATGTCTACATGGCTCCTAAAGAAAATATTCATCGGTTCTGGATACAATAAGCTAATGAGGCTTGAAAAGTCTGACACGAGTGTTAGCCACTTACACACTATAAGAAAGAAAAGTTAATAAATTTGGGACTCCAACCTCATTTCATATCAAACGTATATTTAGATAATGACTAAATGAATTATTTTCAATAGCATATAACAACAACTAAACATCAAGTTTAAACGGTTAAATGTATCGGAAAATTATTTCAAGGGTGCCGAGTTCGATTCCACTCGGTAAGCATCGAGAAGGCATCGGTTGTTATCGGCAAATTGATCGGAAGTTTGTCGATGGCGATGCGATGATGTGAATATTATGATTGGGAGTTAGAACGACACCAAAAAGATATAAGGAAGACCCTTTTAATGTCTATGGTGTTTTCGTCCAGTTGGCCCTTAAGTTAAGAGTATCGTTGGGTCGTGTGCAGGATTCTAAAGCTAACGATGACGTGGGAAAGGGGAGGCGAATCAAATCAATCATACAACTTATTAAATGAGAAAGGAAGTCTTTTTGTTGCCATATAAAAATTAAATTACTGAATAGATTATGGTAAAACTTAGAACCGAAATAAGTTATATAAATATTGAAAAGTATTATTTGGTATAATAGCTTTACAAATATAAGCAAAGCTGTAGAAAACAGCTTCTTCTAGAAACATAATCGATTGGGACTGCAAAATAAGTTTGCGAAGTTTAGAATATAATAGATATACAGTTTCTTTAAAAGTAATAGTACTGTAAGTAATATTAACTTCAAAATATAATAGATATACAGCTTCTTCAAAAGTAATACTGTAAGTAATATCAAAAAGAGAGAAAGATTTCTCCAAACAATGCACTCTTTGAAACGGTCGTAATATAGAGAAATCTTTCAGCGCACAAAACTTTTAGGTCAGTGTTTGCGAAGTACTGGCATATTGGTGCTATAGGTATCACAAAAGATGCTCACAGTGCAAATATGGAAATGGTTTTCTATTTTGGTCAGGGCAAACAGCCTGTTGGAATAAAGTTTCATCTGGAAATAGTGGAACAGGTTTTTGTTGACCGAAATTTCGCCAGGTGATACTAACTGTGTTTTCAGCACTTTTGTGTTTCAAGTTCAAATTTCGAATGTTATGTTTTTTTGGTCGACCATATAGGCATAACGAGATATTAGAATGAAAAACCCAAATATTCGTGACTTTTTAAAATGTCAAAGACACATACACCTACGTAGGACACAACCAACTATACAATACCTTACCCAAATAACAATAAATCCAAATAATAAAAATACAAAATAAAAACAATAAAAAATAAAGTAAATTTTATAAGAATAATACTTTTATACTGCCAAAAAGGAAAAAAATCTTTCTGTTTATCTTCCGCTTTCCTTTTCACACTTAGGAGAGTTATTTTTGAGATGTGCGTGTACTCTGTTCTGCTGACTAGATTCTAAAATTAATAGTCAAACTCTTTTTACTTAAATGAATAGTAAACTCTTTAGAATAAGCCTATATGCAAAGATGTGTAACTAAAAGAAGATTGTACATTTATGTGTCAATTTAGTTAATATAGTTAAATTGGTTGGTTCATAAGGTACCTACTCGTTTACAAACAAACTTAGTTTTAAAAGGCACTAGTGCACCCGCCCCGGCTTCGCATGGGCATAAAAACCTTCCTCTTGAATCACTCTATCTATTAAAAAAACCACATCAAAATCCGTTGCGTAGTTCTAAAGATTTAGGCATACATATTTTTAAACTATGTAGTGATGATAGTGATAAGTACGTAAATAGGGGAAAAATCATTTACACTTCAATAAAACATATTAATAAGTGGTATCCAGCTTCAAAAAGCTATATTTACTACTGCACTCGTAAATAAAGTAGTGCACAGATTCACCCCATCTTCAGGCCGATTCGCTATGTCTATGCCGCGGGCCAACAGGGAAATTGACTTTATAAGTAGCCGGAGTATAAATTGAATTCTGAACTAGGAAATGTTCCATTTCTCATACATGTTCCTTTTAAATCCTTTTGCATTACCATTCTCAAGTAAGTCAAGTCTGCTTTGACTTAAAATAGATTTAAGTTTATTTGTTACATACGACGAGTTCTTAAAAATAATATCTATGTACCTAATTTGGCCATTCCTTTTGGTAGAGTTAGCTCCGTTACAAGTAGATAACAAAAACTAAATCTATTTCCGAAACATTATTTAGAATCCGATTGTGGACATTCCTGAAACCTAAACAGCAATTCCACTAGAATAAAATTCTCATAACATACCGATATGAAAATGTATATAATAACTTGGAAAACGGCAGACATTTTCCTGTGTAAAAATACATCCGCGCCATTTCTGTCCAGTCGAGACAATGCACAATAGTGGCCGCCTCTGTAATAGCACCATATCTATAGTTACAGCTGCTGGCATTATGTGGGTGGCTTCACTACACAGGCTGTATTGAAACTAATGACGCGTCCTGACTTTCCATTTGTATAATGTGGATGAAAAGGAATAAATAAATAGAGTTACAGTTCTTGGGTAAATACATGACGTGACCTATCGGAGTGGAGTAGAAAAAGCAGAAAAGAGAACCCCAAGTCCGAAACAAATATTAAGATGATATAAGCAAATAAGATAAGACAACATTATTCGATTCGACAGACATTATTCGATAGGTTTCTCCCTCATGACTTCTAAGTAATATCTTGGGATGAAAATCTAACAAGATGATTTTTTACATTAGACATAAATTTGAAAGCTTTAAAGATTTACATCCGACGCCGTTAGGCTTCTACGCCGCACCAAGTACAGCCAATAAGGGTTTACGATCACATATGTCAATATTATTTAGAGATACGGCAAAATCTGCCCTTAAATTTAACTCTCGTTGCATAAAACACACGCTCGGTTTATTATTCGCGGCGCCAATGGTGTAATGTTTACAAAAAAGCTATTGGTTTCGTAAATAAACCGTAGATATTATTCAAACGTGGACGTTTAGTGCGCCATGTGTCGAAAATAACGTTGATCCGGGATTTTAAAATGTATTTTCTTTTTCAGGTGGCAGTAATCGGGAATGGCGTCATCGGACTGCAAATAGTGTGGGGCCGCGTGGCGATGGGCCGGGCGCGGTGGTAGCCGGCGCGCCGTCGGCATGGAGGAGGACGAACGGCGGCTCTCGTTCCCGCCGCCGGCGCCGCTCAATTCGCCCGGCGAAGAGATCGACGGCTCTCGGCTGCTCGGGGAGATAGTTCGTACACTTGAAGCGACTAACCCGGAGGCGGCCGCGCCTCTGGTCGCGTCGCAGTCGCGGGATGCGCTGGACGTTGAGTGTGAGAAGCCTCGACGGGAGGAGTTGCGGATTCCACTGGATGGGGTTAAGTTCTCAAGCGAGACGAGGGAAGGGGGCAACGGAGGGGGAAGGGATGAGCCCCGCGCCGCCGTCACGCCGTTCACGCGCGAGTCTGCGAGGCGAGCGGGCTCGCGCGGCGCCCAGCTTGTGCGCGAGTTCGGCTTCATGCCTCGCCGGCGGCTCAGTGTGGAGGACGGTGCGCGGCTGCCGAGGAAGTACGAGCCCTTCCCTCCCAAACTGTACGGGCGACCGCTTGAGGAGATCGACAATTTTATATACGATGAGGTAAGTTTGTTAAATTATCTTCCTTGCCACTTGTTTACAGTTCCCCTGAACTTTTCATATAAATCATACAAGATTGGACTTTCAGTATGTTAGATTGGCAGCGAGTATTTCAATATTCTGACTATTTCAGACACGCCAAATATATGCGATAGCCATTTATCACAACCGTTTTTCGTTGACACTTGTATCCGCGATTCAATACTGAAGTGATGGGTATTTTGTATTGAATTCTAGCGCAGTTGGAGAAATAATTTTGATTCTATTACCTTGATTCTATTATTTATTGATTCAACTAAATCATTTTTTTATTATGCAGATTTATTCCTGAACTTTTTATTATTAAATGAACGTAGGCCGCTTCTTTTGTGCTTATAGTTTATTTTTTAAATTATACTAGGTAATGCAAATATGCCAAAAATTGTTGCAAAAAGGATGAAGTGTTTTTTTCCAGTCGACAGTTTTAGCCATATACTTTTTATCCAGTTTTGTATACAATTTCCAATTTAGAAATAAATATCTTTTATTTTCAAACCAAAATGTTTCGGCCGACCCAAAAACAGACCACCAAATGCACACATTACATAATTGAACATAGAACTCAATACGTGTATGGTACTTCGCTGATAAATATTTGATACTATTTATTATATCTGTACATAGAGTATCCACCATACATACTAATAATATAATGACTAGATGGGTCGGTGATATTAGAAAGTTTGCTGAACACAACTGGATTGCGGTGGTTTAGATAGGGATGCATGGCGTAGACAGAGGAAGGATTATGCCCAGCAGTGGATTGTAGACAGCTGATGATGATGATGATAAATATTAATGTGAAAGTTTGCATGTTTGTAATTCTTTCACTTGGAAATGAAGAGACGGATTTGAATGAAATTTGCTATGGGGATACCTTGAACCGTGAAGATGGACAGGACATAGACTCTGTTGGTCACGAAAACCGACATCTATGCGGGCGGGTGAAGCTACGGGTGGAAGCTAGTCAATTAAGTCAATGGGAAGCTAAATTCCTACATGAATTTCCTTTCCCACGGAAACAGTGCTTTATCCCGGGACAAAAGTTACCCTTTGAAGATTCCTGAAAAATCGCTCTTTTTCATATTGTTAGAATCCTAAGTCGGTATAGGAATGCTAGTTACAGTTCTTATCACCGCTAAGATCCCTACATCTTGTTTTAGTAATCAAATATGCCCAATATATATATAAAAGACATTTATTCACTTACCAAATTACATGTCATATACTTAACCACTTATTATATACTTTCTCTTTCCTCTTCTTAAATTATTAGTTCTTTCCTATAATTATTTACCCGTATGTTCCCTTTTTTTATCCTTTTACCACAACAACCCAACTTCAAAAACTCTACCACGCTATTCCCCGTTAATCCCTCTCTCTCTCTCTCTCTGGTTCGATCCTCTTTTTTTTAATTGCATTGTTAAATTTCAGGTCACGTATTCTCGATTGTCAATAAATTGGGATGGTATTCTCGATTCTTTACATAAACGTGATTAATATTATTTTAAGTTTCTAACAATATGTTTTTTTATCTATACAACGGATTTGATGCGGTTATCATACAGATAGACATAAGAGTTTTAAAAGCATACGTGTATTCTTTGAGATTTGTAAGACACAAAACAAAACGTAGGTATTTGCATAAATGTTGTAAACACTTTTTCACTTTACCCCATCTCTTGTTTCTTTTCTATCACTTAGCTATTATTATATAAGTAATGTACTCGTTTTGATCCATAAAGAATGAAGCCTTATAAAAGTGTGAATCTGATAATAGAAAACCAACAATTTAAATAACAAATATAACCTCAAAAAAGAGGGTGCAATTTGCCATAAAAGTGGAACTACAAAGGAGTTTTATGATCAGAGCGCTTCAAGTTTTTGAGATATTGCGTTGCCGCCGGATTGACAGCATAATGGAGCCGGTTAGATTATGCTTTTATACTTTTCACCGTTTTATGATATTGAAATGTAGAGCGGGAAACAGCTGAAAACTTTGAGGTTAAGTCGTTCATTTTTAAATATGGGTTATTAGGTAAATTGACACTGCACATTCAGTGTCAGAATTTATTGAAACCGTCTCACGGAATGTGAGGTTTCTATAACGACCACGAGATAGCTTAACTTAGCAACATTTTATATTCATTTGATCGTCTTATACAAAAAATAAAATAAGCCATAGTAGAACGGAACCTATCGACTTGAGCATGACCAGTTTTTAGGGTTCCGTACCTCAAAAGGAAAATACGGAACCCTTATAGGAACACTCGCGTGTCTGTCCGTCTGTCTGTCCGTCCGTCTGTCACAGCCGATTACTCTGAAACCACTGGATCAATTGAGATGAAATTTGGTACACATATGTAAGTTAAAGACCCATAGGTGCATGTGTAACGTAAATAAATAAATTATGAATTTGGGGTTCACTTTTAGAGGGTAAATCACAACATTTAAAAAAAAAGATTCGCTTACCATATCGTGTAACATATCAAATGAAAGAGCTCGTTATGAGGATCTCAAATATATTTTTGTTATTATTGTAATATAAATAGTTTTCATTTTATTCAGGAAAGAAGACGAAAATTGATCCCTGATCTCCAAAACTACTGAGCCTAAAATTTTGAAAAAAATACGGAATATAGGTCATTGCCTGTAGATTACAGGAAAACCTACAAGAACTCTGTCAATTGACAATTAAGTGGTACATTCAATATAAAACGTTTTAGTTCACTAAAACACCACTAGATGGCGATAGTAGTAGTTAGTTGAAATACCACAATTGAATTTAAAAACTGACATTGGCATTGTACGGAACCCTCTCCACGCGAATTCAACTCGCACTTGACCGGTTTTTTTTATTTATTTATTGTTTACTTTTCAGTACATCGTTTCATCGCCCGCGAAAATGGAAAACAGTGTTGAACCGTAACTCAGTTTCGTGCTATTACATAAATTTATGATGCCCGCTTTATTGGGTCAGTGTAACAACGTTTGCACGTTTTATTT
The DNA here is from genome assembly GCA_947044815.1 of Apomyelois bistriatella. NCBI lineage: Eukaryota > Metazoa > Arthropoda > Insecta > Lepidoptera > Pyralidae > Apomyelois > Apomyelois bistriatella. Next base: position 8,167,592 of record OX345705.1, read on the forward strand.
CCAATTTTTAGGGTTCCGTACAAGAAGTGTAAATACGGGATCCGATTTTCTAATTGGATCCCGGACTAACTACTAGCCTTTCGTTGTCCGTACGTTACGTCTGTCTGTAATCGGGCTGTATTTAAGATTCAGTAATAGATAGAGACTTAAAATTGTTACAGAAGAATATATTTCAGTTGTTGTTGGCGCAATTAAAACAATATAAATAAAATAAAGTTAAATATAAAGGATCGCTTAAACCCGTAACATATTTCCGAACGGTATCCTGGTACTTTAGGAATTTACTAGCGAGCTCTTTCTAAGACCATGTCTGCACTTAACATACTCACCAATTAATACATCAAAATAAAAAAGAGGTTTTCATTATTTCATTAACTACTTAAATAGGAAGTAGAAAATATGGATTCTAAGCTCCTATTACGGAACGAATGATAGGAAATTCCAACTCAGGCTTAACCAGATTTACATTAAGAATATTTTTCGCTTTGTTTACAAAGGAAGTCAGGAACAATTACAATTTCGACGAGTTATTTTTGAATTTTTCAGTTCTTTGCGACGGCTATTATTCTTTTCAGGGTTCCGTATACAAAAATATCGAAATGGAAACCTTATGATTACTTGTAGAGTATACGAGTAGCCATATTTTTTCATTTTCAGAATTAATTTTTTAATTTTAATGAAATTTAATACAGAAAGGACCTGACTAGCAAAAGGTGGTGGGGAATAGGGAGGAGTAAAGAACTCTTGTGTCGGAGGCCTAGATTCACGTTAAGTCATCGAGCCCTAAGTTGATACTAAGATAGATAGCATAAAAAATAAGATTATATCATTATCGAAAGAACAAGGAACCAAATAATATTTCAGTCAACTCTAGAACTCTAGACATTCCAATCAATAACATCTATTGGTTCTAACTTTCAACGTGCAGACAAAACAATTATAAATCAATCATTCGTCGCTGGAGTAACTTTCAGCGAATTCGGAATTAGATTCATTGTGAAAATATTTTAACTGCGGGTAATTGATGTTCAGTGCTGAAAATCAAATGAAATACACAAGAGAAGTGTGTTTAAATTATTATTTGAAAGTAAATGGTAGATTGTTTATTGCAAAGTTTTAAGAATGAATTAACATTTTCCGTGGGTGTTTTCAATTAACAGTTTTTATTTTTTTTTGTATATTGTGGCTGTATGTCTACACAATAAAGATATTTGTATTAAATAAAGAATTTGTATTTAAGTTATTTTACTTTAGTGAATTTTAAGAACCATAGCAGTTTTGTCATAGAATAGAATAAATATTAAAACCAGCTTTTCTCTTCGACTCTGTTTGTATTATGTTGTGGTATATAAACTAATGTAGATGAAAAATACGAAATTATCTACGTGAAATATGTTTACTTATTTATTAACTGATGGTAAGTGATTACCGTAACGAAACACTCAGTATAGAAAATCCCATATTTTCCCAACAACCTTATTGCACAAAGCTATATTTCCCGACTTCAGTGAATCGCAACGCCAGATTTTCACACATATTAAATCCTACAATTCTACTCTGCCGCATGGCGCTGACTTAGCGATAAGTCGACGTATTGTTTTAAAGCCAGTTTACCCGTAAAATTAACTTTATTTTTATTTATTTATTTATTCACTAGCTGTTCCCCGCGGCTTCGCCCCGCGTGGGACTCGGTTATATCGCGCCCAAAAGTAGCCTATGGTTGACCTCAGGTCGTTAACTACATCCCTACCAAATTTCATCACAATCGGTCCAGCAGTTTAGCCGTGAAAAGGTGACAGACAGACTTTCGCATTTATAATATTAAGTATGGAAGTATGGATGCATTTCTTACACTATCATCACAGGTTTCCCTAATTCAATAGTGAAGTCAATAATTAGATATAATAGTACTTTTCCTATCGTTTCCTACCATAAATTAATACAAACAGAGTCGAAGCGAAAAGCTGGTTTTAATATTTGTTCTCTTCTATGACAAAACTGTTATGGTTCTTAAATTTTAGTAAAATAACTTAACATACAATATCTTTATTGTTGAACACAGATAAAGGATTACATTGTATCCATTAAAAAAGTATCACTGTGCCGTGCCCTCATTAGGGCGTTACAATATTTAAAAAAACATGCGTACAAAATTACATTAAATTCAAGTTATTTTCTTATGATGTCGTAGCGACCCAAAGTGGATCTTGGCCTTTGTAATGGTATATCATATGTAAATATTTTTAAGTTAAAATTATTATAAGTTAACAAAAAAAGCAATAACAGTTCATTGTTATTAAGATTATTTTGTTTTAATTATACTCTAAAAAACACATAATATAATCAGTTGCACAATTGTATCTGAAACAGCCTAACGACTGGTATCAAACAACTTTTTCTAAAAACTAACTTAACATTCAATACTAATTACAAATCAAACAGCTGTTTAATTCGTTTTTTCTGTCGTTAAAAAACGAGCCAATACCTAAACAGCCCCTTTTCACTTCAAAAGGTAGATAAGGCTGTAGAACCCAGATTACAATTTACAGGTAAGTAATATCGGCTGTTATCTGTGGCACCATCTCGGCGCAACAAGTATAGATAAAGCTTTAAGCTCACCGACAGTTGCGGTCACTTGTAGCTCAAGTGTTTGGACGACTTGGCGAAAAGTTGGTTCAATATCTGTTCAAAGATAAACCAAAGATCGATGAGGGGAAGGACTTCGCTTTGCGCTTTATGGCTAAGCTGAAAGCCTTAGGAATAAATAATAAGTATAGGGAAGAAAAAATAAGTAGAAATTTTTTTGGCGTTACGAATAAGTCCGGCAAAATATGAAAATAGGGATAAATACAGAAAACTAAAATGTTTGTTGTTAAAATAAATTGTTGGTAAAATTGTTTGTAACAGTATTTAGCCCATTTTTATATATTTATACCAATAAATAGACGAGTGTCAAGCCTCGGGCGAAATCTAGTAGATTACAATTTTCCTTCTTTTTATCTTCAGGACATTGCCTCATGAATCGGCGTTTAGTTTAACATACCCGATTACTTGCGGGAATAGAGTTAATAAAACTTTTATAGTAGAGCGCGCATGTTGTCGGCGATTTCAAGTTTATTACCATAGAAATGGTAAAGAAAGACTATAATGTAGAGCGGTTACTGCAGGACATATAAGAAGCTAGTGGTCTATAAACAGTAGAGTATTAAGTAAAAAAAACTCACAGAAACACCGCTAGACCATCATAACTTTCGATTGCAACCATTTATGAGCTTTTGAATTTTAAAGAGCGCTTTAACTACCAACTAGTGGTTGAGCAGTGAATGACTTTATACGATTCCGGCCGACTTTGGATCCCGTCCAAAAAGTATCGGTATATTTCACTGGGTGATATATTCTCGACTGATACGGTGATATTTTGTGAATTGTTGGTATTTGGGTTTGTTTAAGCGGCTCTGTTGTGCTGTAATGTGCCAATTTGTGTTTTGTTTTGGATAAAGCTGGGATTGCTTTGGTAGTATCGGAGTAAATGTAGAAGAATAGTACGTATATGGTGGAATATACACAATTAAAATATTTTAGTATAAAATTTGTTGCTTTAATTCTTTGTTTCTTTACTCGGCGGGTCAATGTAAGAAATAAAAGCTGAATTGTCTCCGACCAAAAACTAAAATACTGCTCTACCAGTGGGTCTAGTAAGAGAAACAACAGGTTTTTAAACACCTAATGTTTTTTAAATTTAATATTTATGAATATTTTAGAAATCCTTGGGGGAGGCCTATGTCCAGCAAAGGACAGCCTGCGGATAAAATGTTTTAAATAAATATCTGTCCACATAGTTTAGTTTCGTTCAAGTTGTTTACGCAAATTAGATTGCCGCCCTCTTCCGTCGACACAGCGCTTGAGTTAACGATTTTCCGTTTCATAACTAACTCGTTTGGAATAAAACAAACTGCCATTGTTTTAAGTATGCTATCAACTTAATTGATATACGACCCGACAATTAAGCTCAAATGAAGCAATACTCAAGTTTGAATTTCGAAATGTATCAAAAAATGCTAACTAAAACTATTGCTTGGGAGATTCGCACTTTTTTGAAGAATTCATATATTTTTCACTTTTTTACTAACTTAAATTTTCACAATAATTCGAACTTTAATCATATTTCAACTATTAAGTAAGAACATTTTTTTTTTGCGTATAAAAGCAAGAAAAAAAAATGTTCTTACTTAATAGTTGAAATATGATTAAAGTTCGTTATTCTTACTCGTAATTTTCATAGGATAAAAATTACATTCTTTTGTACATTTATTTGTAAATGTTAATGGAATATAACCAATGTAAGCATTTTCTCTATCACCATAAAATCTTTTGTTTACCGTGTAAGATATTATACAAAAAGTTCTGATAACAATACTAAGGTAACACAGGTAGGCACACAGGTAAATTTCTTTTTTTATTTCTCATACTCGGAAAGTAGTGTTTTCCTGATCTGAGTATAGGGTGGAAAGCGCTTCAGGCCCTACCACGGGCCGAAAAAACCCATAGTAATCACTTTCTTCCCTAGAGCGGGAAAGAAATTTCAAAATTAGAACATAATTTTGCCTGTGAATTTGGATGGAAATCGGCAACAAAAAATTGCAACAACTAAAAAAAAAATGTGGAAGTTTAAACAGCCAGTGTTAATTTTAAAAATATTTATTAGGGTCAGCACTCACTAAGAGCAAAGCATTTTCTGATAACACTAAAATATTAACTTCATGAATTGGCATACAGTGAAAAATAAACTCATGTACAAACGCGACGGTCCGGAACATCATGTTCGAGGTTTATTTAATTTTTCATTTTAATTTTTTTTATAAAACTAAACCCGCTAAAACAGTTGATGGTAACCCCACTGCAGTGCTCTTGGTGTGCGCTGATCTTAAGCGGAACGGAGAGGCCCCCATGAAGCGCGCGGTATGTTCTAAATTTAAAATTTGAAACTGAATTACCAACATAATTTAAGAAGGCACTAGTCATGTTTTTACTATTATTAATTTTAGAAAAATTTCTTATTTTACTTTCCTTATATTCGAAATAAAAAGTAGAGTGTTTAACACGGGTAAAAGGAATAATTCCTGCTCGGACTATAGTCTAAATGCCTCGCACGGGAATTATTCCTTTCCTCCCTTGTCTAACAATCTACTATTTCTTTGTCTTTTAGTTAAACTCCAAAATTCATTTCAATCCATTTTTTTGGTAGATTTATCATCATTTTAGCGACAAGATGATCCCTGCTAAGCATAGACCTCCCTCGTAGATTTTCAATCTGATCGATTCATAGCGGCCTACGTCCAGCGTCTTCCTGTGACCTTAATAACCTTTCATCGTCTAAAGTTCACGCCGGCGAAGCCATGAGCAAAAGCTAGTTTTCAATAAAAATGGCTATGAAATTCCTAAAAATATATTCAGAAATATTGTATGCAAAAATATACAGGATCCATGCATCAAACATTTAGAAATCTCGGCCAGATGAAGCAAAGGCCAGAGGGAGCTTTAACTGCACGGCATGCATCTCAGTGGCAGCTTATCCCAGGCCAATGCAGCTTTGAAATATCACGGGGCACCGAAATTGAAAAAGAATTTAACAAAGTTGAAAATGTGCACGGAAATTTCGAAGAGGTTAAGATTTTTTTAAACTTTCTTGCAATTTTATAGCGATTTCAAATTGCAAGACCTACTAATAATTGTTTTACTTTACGTATTAGCTAAGTACAGTCGGCGGTAGATAAATCTGTCCCTCCGGACACTATGGTTAGTACGTTAGTACATTTGCTCACAGGCCACACGGTCTGATATTACAGGCAGGCTTAGGATACTACTTCCCAAACTAGAAATTACAAAGATCATTTACTAAACAATGTTTTATACCTATTAGATGAAGAAAGGACTTAGGTGACAATTATAAAATAATAAAATAAAATAAAACACCTTTTATTTCTTGCAATATAGGTAGAAAAATTACAAAACAAAGCAAAAACAAATAAAAAATTAAAACAAAAAACTAAAAAAAAAATATTATGAAGTTAAATAGGTTGACAGACACGCTATAAACTATGTACCATTTTTTAGTCTTCTTTAAGTTAATTTAACAAACATGAATGGTTTTATTTACTATTATAGTAATTTTACATTTAATATATATACAGAACTTAGTTAATAATATCTATAATCGAACTATATTTGCAGTTTAGTCTGCAAGAACCCCTCTGCAGGTGAAGGCCTCCTCCCAAGATAACCAGTCCTCTCTGGACTGAGCAGTGTGGATCCAGTTTGTGCCGGCTGTTTTTATGATATCGTCTACCCAACGGGCATAAGGTCTCCCTTTCTTTCTTTTCCCCTGAGGTCCCTTCCAGGTAGTCGCAGCTCTAGTCCATCTTCGGTCTCGAAGACGCGCTACATGTCCAGCCCACTTCCATTTTAGTCTTAGAGCCTGTTCTAGACCGTCTATGGCGTTGGTAATATTTCTTATTTTGGTATGACGAACCTTTTGGAGTTTTCTTATGTTCAACATGCAGCGCTCTATCCCTCGTTGACATGTTCTTATTTTTTGTTTTACCTTAGTGACAAGGTGGTTAGGTGACAATTGATCCGCAAAAAATCTCACCCGAGGATGTAGGTGAAACACTATAAAAGAGACAACTCTGTGTGTTAAATATTAATATGATTTAACAACGACGAAATTTTATCGCTCTCGTTCCTTGTACATTTAAGACGAAGTTTATGACAATTTTTCCTAAACTCGCCCCATTTCCGCCGAAGTAAAGCCCATTTTCCCGTGAAAAAGATTTAAGTGTGTATGTGCGGCATTTTATCCAAGCTTTGGTACTTGAATTGGAGTTTAAAATAAAATAAAATGCAGAAATACAAACATAGTACAGAAGTCATAGTTTTATATGTCCATGGATCAGCGAAATTAGATGTTTAATAATTTTCTTGAAAATATTGAATTTATTGCTGATGGTTTTTAATCAGGTTAATATGTATAGATAATAAAAACTAATTTAGTCTTGCCGATGTAGTTTGGCTATCGACAGTTTATTCTCAAACTGTTGATCTATGTCTATCGAAACGCTATTGGTAGTGGTCTTTATAGCGAGAACACTAAAATATACATATAGGGGCCCAGCAGTCAGTCATTAAGGTACCAGTACCAAGGTAGTGTATTGGGTCCACTGTTGTTTGTTTTCTATATAAACGACATATTTGATGTAATTAAGCAAAAAGCAATACTATTTGCTGATGATATATCGGTCATAGTAACTACTCCTAAAGATGAAAATTTAGATAAACACAAAAATGACATTATGAATAATTTAAGTGTCGGCCCTTAAGGCAGTGTCGGCCCTTAAGGCAATGAGCGTTTGCATCGCTCGCGAGTTTGCATCGCTCGCCATTGCTCAAAGGCAAAGCCCATGGCCGAGGTTCGTCCCAACTGGGAGCCCCTTGCGCTTTTGCCGAAAAGGCTGAGTGGCGTCAAGCCCTCGCCTCAAACTGTCCCGCTGTAAGTATAAAAGCTCATCGAAGCTAATACTGTAGGTCCGTCATAAAAAAAAAAAAAAAAAAAAAATGAATAATTTAGAAATATTAGAGAATTGGCTTAATAAAAATAATTTAAAAATTAATATATCTAAAACTAAACTTATGAATTTTAATAATTTTAAACATAAATGTATTGACGTAAATTATGACGGACAAATTCTACGGAACGCTACGAATGCGACATTTCTAGGGATAAAAATAGACTCAAATTTGAATTGGAAGGAGTATATTGACACTGTTAGTGGTAAAATTAATAAATTTGTGTACACAATATACAAGTTAAATAAAGTTTCTAATAGGAAAACAGCCGTAACGACTTATTTTGCTTATGTTGAGTCTGTGCTTAGATATGGTTTAATGATATGGGGCAATGGGACTAACATACAAAAAATATTCTTGTCACAAAAAAGGTGTATCAGATCAATATGCAACATAGCACCTGATGTTTCTTGCAGACCATATTTTAAATCGTTAAAAATATTACCAGTTCCTTGCTTATACATATTTGAAATAAGTGTTTTTGTTAAAATGAATTTTCAGTATTTTGTTCAGGCAAAAGACTTCTATCAGAGGTCATCCAGAAATAGAAACAGGATTATTCTTGATGTAGTTCCAGTTAGTACAAAAAAGTTTAGCAATAACTGCTCTGTTATGTGCAGTAAAATTTATAATAAAATTCCAGCAGAAATAAAAGATCTTTCGCTAAATAAATTCAAATCATCTTTACGAAGTTGGTTGCTGGAAAAAAGTTACTATACATTAGACGAATTTCTAAATGACGATGCATAGATTAGTTTTGTTTGCAATTATATGTACTTAACTACCTACTTATGAATTAATGGATGTTTTTATTTTTATCAATTTGTATGAATTTTTGCATGCTGTGGACAATGGCTAAATAGGTTAAGGACTCTAAATTGTTATTATGAACATCACATTGTACCCTATTTATTGCAAATAAAGGATTATCTAGTCTTTGAAAGTAAGTCCTGTTTTTTTGTACATTATAGGGTGCTTTTATTTAGAAACCATAAAAATACTTGTTTCAGCTACTAAAGCTGAATACTGGAAAATTCTTCTGTAGTAACATTATTTTGTACTTTGAGTTTTCTTTAAATTATTTAAAGCACAGCAGCGCCGCTTTCGTCTTTGACGTAAATAAAATTCCAAACAGTGGCGTGAAATAGTTTTACTGGAGAAAGACCGAGTTATTCGCTTCGATTACCGGTATTGTATGCAAATTTTAGATTTAAATCTATTAATTTGTTTGCATTAATATATTTTATATTGCCTGCGGATTCGTACGTAAAAACAGAGTTTAACATTAAATACTTTATTAGGTATCATGAACTTACCACGTTTTAACACAAATTTTCACGCCATTTAAAAACGCTGAAACACCTATTTCTTTAATTGTCTAAAATTTTTCATTCCAACATAATATTTCCTTTTATACATTAAAGTCTAAATTATTATTTACAAAAATCATTGGGTTTTCTAGACGTCATCGTATTTCAAAAGAATCTGTCGATTAAAAAAAAGATACCTTTGAAAGGCTTTAAGTCCGCTATTTACATGTTTTTTAATAAGTCTAAATTAAATAAATAAAAAGAAGTAAGTAGATACTATTTTGTAGCCCCCATAAGTACATTTTTTCTTTGCTTATGTTGGCTAAAAACAATCACAATTTTTTTTACTTCTCCATGTTCTAGCAATACAAGAGCAAGTTATTATAAAACAAAAGCGGAGCGAAGCCGTGACGCCGGAAGGTTTCTCGTAGTTTTAATGCGGCGCACGGTGCGGAATAATAAGGCGATTCTATTCATCTTAGCGACCCAGATAGCAACCATTTCGATACGCAGGCAGCCTGAACTGGAGCGTTGGCTGTTTTACATCACACCTTGGGCCATAGATTTAAAAAAATTGCCGGACTGCGCGCGATTTTCTAATTCTATGCCTTGGAAAAGTGTAGGTATATCTTCTTTGCCTTGGGTCCATCCATATAAATAGTTTTTGTTTTTTCCAAGTGACTCTCAGGATTTCTATATTTCCAAATTATATGTTAAATGTGAAAGTGAGTTTGTTTGTTTAATTGTTTGTTGGTTTTTCACGGCCTATCTACTGAACCAATCTTTCTTAACCTTCCTTTCCCATACACATAGTTAGAAGTATTGAGAAGGACATAAGGTCAACACACACAAACACCTTTTATCCCGGGTAACCTGTTGCGCGGGTGAAATCTAGTAATCGATAATTAAGAAAATAAGAATTTTTCGTAATAGTAAACATATTACCATTTAACTAAACCACCGAAAAAAAAGTTACAGTGCTACAGTAAGTGCCTGTGGTCCACCCAGGTGGACCACGGTCCTGACTGGCACTTTTATAATGATTACACCTAAAGCAGATTGGGGTGGTCTATAAAACATTTTGGGAAACTAAGTGTAGTGGGTAGCTTTGTATAAATAAATAAAAATACTTAAGCCGGAGACAACACGGTTAAACATGACATGCAATAATGTAACAACGATCATCAAATTTCATTTTACCTTTTGAAATCCAATAGAGCAGAAAAATTATTTACAAAGTAATTCCCGGAAACATGACCAATGGGGAAAATTCCCGCTCCACCAAATACACAACGGGCGTAAATGAAAATTATTGATACAAGCTATTTTACCGCTGTTATCCCTACTGCCGATTTTGTAGGAGATTAAATTAAATGCTACAATTACATTTAGAGGAATTAATTTGCGTTTTCGATTTATGTTTATGATTTCTAATTATTTTGAAAAACAATTTACATGCTTTTTATAATTTATACCGAACATATGCCTCCATAAATCATACCAGAAACAAATGAATAGTTTATTTAAAGATTTAAGTCACCTAGTTACTTACTAAACTTACTACTTAGTTTTTTTTTAAGAAAAAAAAATAATAACAATGAAACGGATACTCTCGCAAAACATAACTAACTTTCGGTAGTCGAATGTTTCCTAATATATGCCAATCAGTCAAGGCCGAGAACGATTGAATCACGTTTATAGATAGATTGAAACAGGATGCATTCAGAGTACAGATTAAAACGATACGATACGGATCTAGGTCATCGGAAATATGAAAGCTCACTGGTTAGTGGAAACAGTGAAAGATTGAAATAAATATCTTAAAAAGTATTACATACATACATATCATCACGCCTGTCTCCCGTAGGGGTAGGCAGAGACTAGAGATTTCCATTGGCTACGATCCTTGCATACCTCTCTCGCCTCCTCCACACTCATCACTCTCTTCATACACGCTCGCCGATTTCGGGTACTCCTAATGTCTCCCTTTTTCAAAAGATCTGCGATTTGGTCGCAGTATGTTTTACGAGGCCGACCCTGACCGCCGCCGTCCCAGTCAAAAAAGTATTAATTATAAAAATAAAAGAAAACTGTGAATAAGATCCTATAAATAAATAAAAAACGGGGTTTTGCCTACTAACATTGTAAGATAAAAAAATAAAGATTTATTTAGCCTAAAGACTGCCATCTTGCGATTACAACTGAGACCAAATGGCTTAATGTGCCTATAAAACACCTAGGAGATCAAAATTTTTGTAAAGGGGTGTAACACTTATGGCGACCAATCGAAGTTAGGCTAATTTCGCCGTGGCTTGACATGTGCGACAGTAACCAACACGCATGCCCCGATAGTCTCTCTCCTCATTCGAAAAAAAAGTATTCTAAAAAAATATTACCTAGTTAAATTAAAATTAGAGCACTTTACCTTCTTGTGACGACAGTAATTTGAGCTCTGTATTTAATTTAATATAAGTATTTAGTTTTTACATTAATTACTTAAATTTTGTACACAAGACATTTTTAATTATAAGTTATTTAAAAATTAAATTATCATTTATTTCGGAACTTTGTTAGTAAATCTTATCCTAGAGTTAGTAAGTGCACTCTTTGTCTTTCTATCGTTTTATGAACAGAGTTGAGGCTTAACAAGTACAACATAACTAAGTATTAAGTGTTCATATAAATTGAAATATGCACCTAATACACTACTCAATTACGAAGGTAACATCTAAAACAAACTTTCGGCAATAATACTTGTTCTTGACACATTTTCCAACAATTAATGTAGAAATAAGTGGGACATTCCGGACCGGACAGCTGTGAACAAAAACTAGTAGCCGGAACAGCCATTGTCCGTCTCTCATTGTGTCCGGCAGATCTATACTTGCCTCAGATTTTCCATCTGCATTTGTGGCTTTGATATTGCAAAGATAAATCTAGATAGTTTCGAAATCGTCATCTCGGCAACAAGAAATCTGCCGCTGCAGGTCTGAAATGTTTACTTATGGTTACTGGTTTCATACTGGTTTCTAAATCATCTGACGGTAACTAAATTTTGTATAGAATATCCACAACAATCATAATTTTAAAATGTTATTATAATTACATACACGAACATCCCAAATCTGACATTTTATATTGATGAGTATACTTACACACACTTGTCAAACTTGTAAAGTACTTTCACAGTACCCATACGATGTGATGATGATTATGATGACGTACTCAGGACACCGTCTTTCCCTTTGTACATTCTAATAAAATTAACAGAGTAAACTGTTATCGATTGGCAATCGAACGGCATTCCACATAGCCTAGTAGAACTTTATACCTCGACACACCTCCATCACATGAAACATGCATCCGCTGCACCAGGCGAGCAGAACACCGCAGGAGCTACAAATGGGACGACTTGAACGTAATAGTCGTATCATCGCCGTCGCCGTTCCGGTTCTGCACGCGAGTAATTAATTTGAAACGTTTGGAACGCCAGTAATGAGAATGTGTTTCATGTCGCTCTGGTAAAAGTGTAATGAAAATGAAGGATTGTGTTCTATTTTGTTCAGTCTATCATATGGCTTTTTTAGACTTCATACTTCACTCGTGGATGTGATAAAAGGCGAATGAGGAATGAATAAAGTTTATTTAGACATTGTGTAATAACCGCAAGTTATGGGTATGGAGATGAATGGAACTCAAAACTCTCAATTTGTAAGAAGAGGTAAAATCATTTTTCTAGTTTATTATAAATACTTACTTGTAGTAAACTGAAAAAAATTAATTTTTTTGTAAAGCTGCATTAATAATTGCCAGTGCTTTAAGTACTTAGGGTCTTTTAATTAGTTGATATTGGATATTAAAGTAAAAGTTACTTATTTTCTGTTCAAAAGTTTACACATACAAGAGGGCGGTATCGCTCATATACATTTCACGCTGTCTCGCTTTTGTTATGTACCGTATCTTTGCGTGTTCTGCAATCCTAGTACTTACATTCACTGGTCTGAATAGTGCGGCTGCTGGTAAAACTGATCTGAATGTTTTATTATCGCTTTCGATGCTTAATCACAAAATACTGTTGTACTGTACTATTGTACTGTACTGTATAAAAATTTTGTGTCTATTTCAATAAGGAAAATTGTTTATTATCATTTAAAAAAGTCTGTAGTCCAGAATTCAATCCATATAAGTATAGAGATTTGAACTTGATAAATAGAAACTGACTTCAAAACTATAATTTTATTTAACAATTAATAATATGTCTAAGGTTTACGTTGTAGAGTCTGCAATACGGTTTTTTGAACTCCTAAAACTGATTTGATGTACAATTTAGTAGGCAAACAGACAGGCCTACCTGATGCTAAGTGGTCAACGTAACCCATTGACGCTTGCAACACAAGCATAGTCAACGTTTTTTCTAAAGACATTTGGACATACAAGAAATTCTGACAACTAAATACAAACATAGGTTGAAATTGATAAATTCTTTATTCAAAAAATACGACAAGACTAAAAGACCTTTAAGTTTTATACCATACCATACCATTATTCTATAAATAACTACAATTTAGGCACGAATATCCCCGAATATATAAACCCTTAACATTTCTCGCCCCAGGCTTCTGCCCCAACGCCTATGCGGAGTTTAGGCGGGCGGGAGTATACTGCAGAGTGGGTCGTTAATTGAATCTATGTAGACACATGTGTATACACCACTTTAGAGGAATCGTAGCCGATTAATTTAGTACATTAAGATCCGAGTGAGTACACATATATGTTTAAATTTAAAACACTACACTAACACACTTAAATCGGCAGTATAAGTGTAAACGGGTCTTAATACAATGTTAATTAATTTGAGATACCGAATTAGTTCGATTTAATTACATGATCATTTGGATAAATAATTTGTTTCGCAATGAACTGATTTTGAAATGGAATATTCGAAAGTGAAATTGATTATTATCCAATAAAACTTTATCTAGAATTTTATTAATCGGTAATTTCGTCAACATAAAATTTTGATTTATTTAATGCTACAGAGTTGTTACGAAAAAAACATATTGTTTTAATCAGTGTGTTTAAAACACGTTTAAAACTCATAAAAATAAAACATTGATTTTTTCATTCTGTTTTTAAACAATGTTTTAAACAATGTTTTAAACATGTTTTCAACAAAGAATTTATTGACAAATGAAACAAGTTCATATTTAGAAAATAAACATTATATTATTATTTTATAATTATCTTTTTATTATCATATACCTTTTATATATATATATATATATATATACTAGCTGTTCCCCGCGGCTTCGCCCCGCGTGAGACTCGGTTATATCGCGCCCAAAAGTAGCCTATAGTAGTTTGACCTCAGATCGTTAACTACATCCCTACCAAATTTCATCACAATCGGTCCAGCAGTTTAGCCGTGAAGAGGTGACAGACAGACAAACAGACAGACTTTCGCATTTATAATATTAGTATGGATAGTATGGATGGATATGGAAGTATGGATATATATATATATCCATACATTATGTTTTGACATTTTCTTATTGACTTTTTTTTTTAAATAGTTTATACGGCCATGGAATCTAGTTCTTTAAGGCCTTTCTTGAGTTTATTAATCTTCTTCAGTCCTACTTAAGTCAGTCGATTCAAAAATTCAAGTCAATAGTCAAGTCCAGTCAAGTAAGTAAGTTTAGTCTGAGTCAGATGGCTAAGTGAAGCGGTGGAAAAATTTCACTTAGCTATATCATGGAGATTTTGGTGACAAAGATAAAAAGTCACGTAATCGACACTGTATCACTTCCCAACACTCACGCTTGTTCACGAACACTTTGCGAATAATAATCCACCAATATTATGCACAAACACTCGAAAAAACCTAAGTTTTGGAAATTAAATACAGCGCGGACATAGCGACAGTTTACTTTCCCTCCAAAAACTCAATTTGAGAGACTTAAAAACTGTTACCAATTTGGCAATTTTTTCAATGTTAATGCCAAAGAAATGCGCGCTTGCCAGTGTTGCCGTGAGGCATAGGAATAAAAGCCCATACAGCCAAGTAAAAATATGTGCCTGGGAATAAATCATGTTTTTTTCATGTTTTAAACATGAAAAAAACCGTCGTAACAAAACGTGAAAAAACAATGAATTAAACATGAAACATTGATTAAAGCAAATAAAACAAATAAAAAAATTGGTTGCCTGTAAAGTCGGTATACGGGCGAAAGTTTTACGTGACAACGACTTTGATTCTGTCTCTCTCGCTCTTAGGGGACGCGTGCCTCTCACTCGCTCTCATTGTGAGCGCATCGTAACGTTACCGAGCGTTACACTTTTTCATAAGTGACTCCCAGCCGCAACCTAATTTAAGACGTTGTCACGTCAAAACTTGTCTTTTTTTTAATTTCTTGTTTTTTTGCAACTCTGATGCTAATTGACGTAAGCTATCGTTAGTTTCTTAGTCGAATTCGAAATTGGAAAAAAAAAAATATAATTAGCATAATATTTAATGAACTAGATTTGTTTCAGTAGTATTGGAATTAGTTTATAGTAATATAGTACTGTAGTAGTATGTATAGTATAATAATATTGTCTAAAAAATTTATCAGCTTCTATTTTGTTATCTTTTTCGTGTATCTGAGTCTCAAATTTAATCTGACAAAAAAGGGTATTTCTCTTAAAAATGTCGTGATAATTTTGTCGACGTTTCACAAAACGAGTTTTTCACATTATAAATTGTCGCGCCGCGTCGTAATTGACTTGGTAATTACAGGCTGGGTTTTCAAAAATAAATTATTGCGCCGTATACTTGCTGAATATGAATTATGTTTTGATAAGACTAAAGATTATTGAATATTTTAGGTTAAATGTTTTTAACTGACATCATTTATTTTTTTAACTTTGTAATAGGCCGTAATTTATGTTTTATATTAATAGAAACTGAAATAGAGTCGTAATATTTCATAAAGACTTCTTATAAGTCGTAGCCAAGTTCGAGTTCCATCCAGTAACCTCATAGAATCCTCATATTAGTACCGCAAAATCAGGAATGTGAATAAAATTGTACTTGAATACTGGGTTCTGAAGCGTAAGCCGAAGATGCAACCAAGAAACACGTTGTGACAAAGAATACGTAAAAGTTAAAAAAATCTTGTATCGCATTCGCATCTAGTTGCGAACAAAGATTGGTTGCGAAATTCCGTTACTCTGTAGATCTTGGCGTTAACCATCATAAGAAAAATAGTAAGTACCGTTATTGTAGAGTAAGTACTCTGTCACTACATATTCACGTACGTATATAAATACCTACAAAATTCGAAAGAGACACTATGTCTATCATTAGATATTACACTATTTATATCGGGTCTATAGACAGTGTCTACTGCCTATAGAAACTGACACATTTTGAGCATACTCGCAAGCTCCCAAGTGCCAACTCCTAGCCAAAGATCTTTCGCAATATACAGTTATTTTACTGCCTCTATCACTCATTTTTTTTATTTTATTGTAAAGCTAACAACGATATAATACATATTTAAACCAAAATACAACAATGCAAGCGTTGCATGCATAATACGATTTTAATATCACCCAAAACAAGTTGCCAGAATAATTTATTGAAATTGAACATGTAATTTTAAACCAAACGGATGCATCTACAATCTACATCACCTGCATTTCAATTTGATGCGTTTAAACGAGCAGTAGACTGAAAAATACGGAGTTTTAAATTTAAAATGTTTCTCTAACAGGGCCGAACTTACAAGCTCGATAAATAAGAGGAAAGTACCACGCAAACTGCGGGAATGTAGCGCCACTTACTACACATACCTATCTAAATTCACGTGTGTAGAAAGATATTTCTTATTTAGATGATCTCTGATTAAACATAGTTATTTTTATCTTCTTTTAGTAACTTACATAGGGTGCGAGTACACCATTTTTTATTTAAAAAAAATATCAAAAAATATTTTACGTTCAAGCTTTTTAGTATTATATGGAGCACCTAGCTAGAATGCTATTAATAAGCCATACGGACTTAATTAATAAAATTAAGGAGGGCTAACAATAATAAATTGCGTTTAATCAGATCTCAAGCTTCGATGCAACCAGAAACGAACATGGGTTTGTTCTGAGTCTATCACCTAGTTTTTAAATCGAAAAAAGCTAGATTCGTAGCCGTTTGATTTCATGTCGCGTCCTCCACATTAATTTGCAACCGCAAAAAAAAAAGACATTACAAATACGTCTCTGTTTTCCGAATGCAGGAAAAATGCGAAAATTAAGCCGAATAGCGAATAATTCTGAGGTCATTGAGCTACGCGGCTAGTTAGCGCTTTGCCACGCTGCCGCTTGTTTTCTTTAGTTTTTAAGCGAAATACTAATTACGCGAAACTTTAATGACCGGTATTTGCATATTTTCGTAGTAAACATTTAATAACCTAAGCTGGTTTTAGTACCTACGTTACATATAGGTATTTTTACTAAATGCATTTGCCTAGCTATGAAAATAGTCTTAAAAACATAATGCAACTGGCAACAACAAATATAAAATGTTGAGGATGGAAAAATAAAAACGAAATTACATTGAATTAGAAAATCGCGCGCGGTCAGCCAGGATTTTTTTTTTATTATTTGGGATAATTAGCTCGATTTCATATAGTCTCTGTTTTGCGAATTTGCGACTTCAGTACGTTATTTTATAATGTAAATATTCTCACACTGAAATTCGTCGGATAGAATGGAACTGTTGAATGTGTGGTTAGTGAATGATGTTTCCAACTGATTACGTAGCGTTTTCAGTTTTATTTAGTTACAAAAACGGTTTGCTTTCAAGTATTTGCTGTATGTGCATGAAATTTGTATGTTTTGTCTCATCTATATTTAATTTTGTTTTATTTTAGATATGGTTTAGAATTTTTTATTTTATACTTTCTGTGCTATTTATTTTCTTATATAACATTTTTATGTATAGAATATGAAGTTTAATACACTAATAATGTGACCCGTAAAATAAGATAGATTTTAGTAAATTTTGTTGCAACACACTGCAATTTAGGATTCTCTACATCAAGTTCGCTTAAAATGCTCTACCGGGGCTGACAACTTTATAGCGGGAATAAATTTTATTACAAAGATAAATTTTTATATTACTTTGCCAATTGGTATTGGGAAAAATTTGGGGTATTTCCCACCGACAATATCGCGGATGGTCACCATAGAGAAACGAAGACTCCATATTAGTCAAAGGTCGCAGGCAGACGCTGGATGCAGGCCGCTTCCAACCGATCATTCTGGAAATCTTTGGGGGTGGCCTACGTCCAGCAGTGGACGACCTGCGGCTGAAATGATGATGATGATATTAGTCAAACAGGTCATAGGAAGACATATTTTGTTGTTTCTAGTTTGTTTCAGATACTGGCTTGATTGACCTGATAGACAAAGATCGAGAGGTGGTTTCGAAAAAAAACTTTGATTATAGGATGAGCAAGGTTAATTGGCATTATAACCTACAAGAACTTGCTAGTTAGTGTAATCTGTTGCCAAAGAAAGTTAAATACATAGGGACAAATCACACAGATTTAGTTAGCCCCAAAGTAAGTTCAAGATTTGGGTTATGGAATACTAACTTAACGATACTATATTTTATAACAAATACATATATAGATAAACATCCAAGACCCAGGCCAATAAGACAAAGATTATTTTTCATCTTGACCTGATCGGGAATCGAACCCGAGACCTCCTAAGTAGTGGGCAGGCATGTTAACCATTACGCCACAGAGTCTAGTTGCTGCTCTATGTAGCGTTGATTTACTTAAAATAAATAATACATACTCTATGACAAGTCTTTTACACGCGCTTCCACGCGTTAGGTAGAGCGAGTTTATGCTATGCTCTTTGCTCTATGATATATCATATTAGCCATACAGATATACTTATATAAAAGTGGCATTTTCCTATTCTTAGCAATTCTTACTGCCAAGATTAAAACCGATAGTTTGTTTATGTTTGAACTAAAACGGCAACAGTTGTCTAAACAGAAATTGAAATACCCACACATATACAAACTATGTAAGTATACATATTTAAGGTAGTTTTGCGTGCACGTGTGTTGACCCGCGACGGCATTGCGACACGGTGACGTCATCGCGACGTTGAAAATGGTCGGCATTCGTACTATGTATTAATTTTCTAGTTGCAATGCATGACGATGTGACTTTTTTCTTTCATATTTTATAAGCTCGGTAGTTAAAATAACATTTATCTGTTTCAAAGCAATTTAACTCATTGCTAATTAAGATGCCTTCAGGCAGTTTAAAATATCGAGCACCAGTGTTGGCCACATAGACTAAAAAATATAGCAGCGACCACGATCGATATTCCATAGAATTTGAAAATCCCGCGCGGTCTCTACCGAGGCAGAGCTTTTGGAGGGAAAGTATAATATTGGTGGATTATTTTCGCAAAGTGTTCGTGAACAAGCGTGAGTGTTAGGAAGTGATACAGTGTCGATTATGTGACTTTTATCATTGTCACCAATTCTCCAAGTTATAGCTAAGTGAAATTTTTCCACCGCTTCACTTAGCCATCTGACTGACTAGAATTACTCACTTGACTAGATTAGACTACTGACTTGACTTTTTGACTTGACTTGACTAAAGTAGGACTGAAGAAGATTAATAAATTGAAGAAAGGCCTTAAAGGACTAGTTTCCATGGCCGTAAAAAGTTTTAAAAAAAATCTACCGTGGCATTTTTTTTAATCTATGCGTTTTTCTAGGTCTTTCACATGAATTGATTTAAATTCCGAATTTTTATGAAAACTTCTCGTATCAACTTGTTACATTTGTTGATATAAAAACACCAAATACCACCTGAGATACGGAAATGGACGAAGAAAAAGATTTGATTATAAAACATATATTTCGGTGCATTAAGGTGGACTCACCATCATAATCTCGCAGGCTCTCACGGACCCCAACCGAATGGCTGTAATAAAATATAATACACTAATAAAACCTTTATCGACACTTCACTGCCATGTATGAAGTCGATTTAAGCTTTTCCTCTTGTTTCCTTAGTTTAGGTTATACTTACACTAGCGACCCGCCCTGGCTTCGCATGGGCATAAGAATCTTCAACTTGAATCACTCTATCTATAAAAAAACCGTATCGAAATCCGTTGCGTAGTTTCAATAGTTTAAGCACACATAGGGAATAGGGACAGGGAAAGCGATTTTATTTTGTACTATGTAGTGATATTGATAGTGACAAGTTGACAATTAGCAATAATAATAATAAATGTTGGGTATGAACAGCTTTATAATTCCGAACTTAGATGGTTGGATAGACTATTACCATATTTCGAAGCAAACATATTGGGAAAGTCTGGAACTAAGTGGAGGCTATAAATTTTCTTACCTTCGCCAGAAAAATCAATATAAAATAGACTTTAGTTTTCCCAATAAGTAAAATAAGGTAAAATACTTAGGTAGTCAAGGGTAGTAATTTTATTTTGCGGTTTTCCAATAAATAATAATAAATAAATAAATAAAGGGACAAACCACACAGTTTGAGTTAGCCCTAAAGCAATAGACTTAAAAGTCCAATAGACTTCCAAAAAAGAGAAAGCTACATGGCTTTACGTGAACCTTGATTACACTACTACTACTATTTCTTTACACTTTCAAGTTGCAATATCATTATCATCTAAGCGTTTTACCGGTTGCCTCCCAAGCCATATTAAGGAGATAAAGGTTTTTAAAGATCCGCTAAAAACTAGCCTAATAGATTTTTATACAACATTTCCAACCGAGTTCCTAGATCGGAAATGGATTTTCATAGGTTTTCCCGCCTGCAAACTCGTATGGAAAGAATGAAGAACTTTTTGCCCTTTTCCTGCGTAAATAGGCCTCTTTTCGAGGTAGTATAAATACAATTGTTTCTATCTTGGAGACGATTACTAAGTTCCTGAACTTTAAATAAATGATAGTAGACGAAACTTAATAACAAGAAGATAGATACGAGCGATGTAGAGTCGAAATTTCTATTCATACTAAATGTAATTTGTGAACAAGTCGGTTTGTTATATTGAAAAACAGCTTTAGTGTGTGTATTAGTGATAAGATAAACATTAAATACTTTTTTTTAGATTGTATGACTTGTGATATAATAATTATATTATGCGTTAAGCTAAAACTTCCTTATGTGTCTCTAAATCTTAGAGGGTAAAAAACGCTGTTTATCTATATCAGTTTCAGATCATAACTTATTTCACTTTAAATAAGTAGCTGGGTATTTGCCCAAGTAAAAAAAAATGATTTGAAATTAAAAACTGTATTGGACTGTTATATATTAAAATACAATTAATTTTATTATAAAAAGTAAATGTCGTAACATATAAAAAAATATTTTATATTTTTCTTTATTATGTAAAATACTTTTCCAGCGCCTATTTAGAGATATATGATAAACACGAACGGAACAATGCTTATATTTCGCAATTAGCCTTTTATAGATTATTTATATAAATGAAATGTAAGAAAAATACAATGATATGAAATCTTGTATAACAACTATTTGCGTAGAAGTACAACTGGTTGTGAATCTTAGTTACCGTAGCGTTCGGAAAGGATAGAAATATATGTAGAAATAAAAAGATCACATACAAATTCAATCATAAGATCCACATTGGCGCACATATGTTATATTAAAAGTAAGAACACTCCAGAAGGTATCAAATCAAGAAAATATATCGAAGGGCCTTGAAAAACATACTTAATAATCATAAAGTAGGTATGGCAGACAGCCAAATATTTGGTACTTACTTTGTCCAATCGCTTAATAAAGTCGCCCTCTATATCCAGCTTAGTCAAAATATACTGTTTCTTTATTATGACAATAGATGGGGCTGAAAGCGAATTAAAAGTCACTATGGTTTGTTATATTATTATAATCCATATATTATGTGAGAATAAATACTCTTTGAATTCACCTAGGACACAGTTTGTTTTATTTGGATCTAGAGATTGTACATGGTCCTTCGAGCCGGATATGGCCTGGTTGGTACATACGGAGTTTGGCATGTTTTTACGTAACCAGTGAGCATTTATCCAATTCGTCAAAAAGAAGAGTATTGTATAAACTGTAAGTACGTTCAACTTTATTCAGAAGAATTCACTTAGAAAATGTAAAGGTTTGGGCCTTAGAATAATTTAGAGAAAAAAAAGTGAAATGACGGGGAACCTATGCCCGATTTCACAAAGGTTGAATTCGAGAAGTCCCAAGCACTTAGAAAAATTTACAAAATATTTTTCATAGACTTGAAAAATAAATCTGAATGAAGTTGTCATAAATGTCATCGAATTGTGAAGAAATCAAGAAAATATATTGGATTTTGTTGATATTATCGGAAGAAATTTATGCAAAACGTTTTATTTTGGAATGTTTGCATTAAAACACTTCTACAGTATTAAGTATGTAGCAGTATTTTCCTGGTCTAAAAGGATATTTATGATTTTCAATTTCAATTTTATTCTTTAAAAAAATGAGTTCATTGTTCAATCTTCAGTACGACGTGTTAGCGAATATCACGAAAACTAAGCGTAATTTTAAAAAGACATCAAAAGATCGCATTAGCATATCGTATGTAGAAACACGTCTTGAAATATTGGAAATATTATGGTCTTCGTTTTACTCTACTCATAGGAAGTTAATAGAAGAATGTAAGAAGAGTGATCTCGAGCAATCAGAATATCATACTCAAGATTTATATTCGTCTACTGAGGATCTTTATATCGAATTCAAGTGTAGTTTAAAAGATATTTTAAGCGAATTAAAAAATCAAAATATTTTACCAATTGTAGTTACAAATAATATGTCAGAAAATGGTTCTAATTTAAAATTGCCTAAAATTGAATTGCCTGTTTTTAGTGGTCAATATACAGAATGGACAAGTTTTTACAATTTATTTAAGTCACTCATTCATAACAACAAGTCGCTCGATGAAGTTCAAAAACTTCATCATTTAAAAAGTCACTTGTCAGGAGAGGCAGATCAATTACTTCGACATATACCTATTACTTGCGAAAATTACATTGTTTGTTGGAGTAAGTTAGAAAGCCGATATAATAATAAAAAATACCTGGCAAGTAGTATTTTATCGTGATTTATGAGTCAAAAATCTATTAATGTCGAATCATCGAGCGCCTTGAAAGAACTTTTAGATACAAGCAATGAGTGTCTTAATGCATTAAAACAATTGGGTATCAAGGTGAAAGAATGGGACATTATTGTTATTTACATTTTAAGTTTAAAACTTGACATAGAAACAAGAAAACAATGGGAATTAGCTTGTAGTAGTTCTTCGCAGGAATTACCTTCATGGGATTTGTTTCAAGAGTTTTTAGAAAACAAATTTCGTGCGTTAGAGTTTTTAAATACGAAAACTGCTTGTACTAAAATGGTAAGTCGTAATTTAAACAATAGTGTTAAGGCTCTTCATGTCACCACTTCTTTAAATTGTCCATACTGTACTGAAAATCACAAAATTCATACTTGTCAGAAATTTTGTAGTAATGATGTCGATACTCGTCGTAATTTTGTTCAAAGTCAGGGTTTATGTTTTAATTGTTTAGGACCACGTCACTCTGTAATCGTATGTCGCGTGCCAACTAGATGCCAAATATGTTCCAGAAAACATCATTCTTTGCTACATTCTAACACGGTTACCACACCAGTTGAAAAAGAAAATGATAACAAACAATCAACTAGTGCTGAAGCTGTGTCCTCTGAAAATATTCAAGGTGATTCCAAGGTCTATGTTAGACCAGGGTTCACAGGCTTCGTTTATAACGGAGTCTGCAGTTCAATTACTTGGACTGAAGAAAATAGCTAGCAAAAGTAATGTTTCAGTTTTGGGAAGTGATACGAGTCCCGTTGTGGTCTCGAAGTATATCGTGTTTGTTAAATTGCAATCACTTCTTGATTCTAATGTTTTTGTTCGGGTAAAAGCACACGTATTAGACAATCTGACGAATTATCTACCTAGCAAAAAAGTGACAGTTGAATTGTGTTCTGAAATTTTGCAATTGTCTTTGGCTGATCCTACATTTGACATTCCTAATAAAATAGATCTTTTACTCAGTGCAAAGGTGTACAGCCAAATAATAAAACAAGGGCTTATAAAGGATCCTTCTAATTTTCTCATAGCACAAAATACTTCTTTCGGGTGGGTCATATCAGGAGATACAGGCGCGAGTGAAAATGAATGTTTGATTACCTGTAATGTAAATGTAAGTATGCATATTCAAATAGAAGAAGATAATATACTTAGACAATTTTGGGAATTGGAGTCAGAGCCATCGTCAGTAAAGGCTAAGAAACATTTGACAGAAGAGGAACAACGATGTGAAGAAATATACGCAAGTACGACTAAAAGAGATCCTTCTGGTCGTTACATAGTCAAACTACCATTTAAAGAATACAGTCCACAATGCATAAAAGGAAACTCGAAGGAAATAGCACTAAAAAGATTGTGTTCATTGAATCGAAAATTAGATAAAGACAGAGAATTACGGAAGAAATATTCAGAAGTGTTTTCTGAATATTTAAGTTTAAATCACATGGAAGTTATACCAACACAAGAACATGAAAACCCTAATACTTTTTATTTACCTCATCTTGTTATAGTACGTAACGATAAAAGTACAACTAAAGTTCGAATAGTTTTTGATGCATCTTGTCCAGGTTCCAATGGCGCGTCTTTAAATAATGATTTGTTGGTTGGCCCGAAATTACAGGCTGATCTAAGACATATTCTTTTGAGATGGCGAGTACATCCTGTTTGTATATCAGCAGATATTGTGAAAATGTATCGACAGATACTTATAGCTCCTGAAGATGTGGATTTTCAGCGTGTATTATGGCGTGAAGATCCTAACACAAAGGTAGAATTTTATAGACATCTTAGAGTTACTTTTGGTATTGCATCAGCTCCTTATTTAGCCATTCGATCATTACGTCAAATTGCTACAGATGAAGGTATACATTTTCCAGTCGCTGCAAAAATATTGTTATCAGATTTTTATGTAGATGATTTAATGACAGGCTGTGAAGATTTGATTGAAGGTCAACAATTATATACTGAAATGAAACAATTATTAAAAAAGGGAGGTTTTGAGTTACAAAAATGGATAAGCAATGATGATCGTTTAATGAAATGGATGAAATATCAAGAGCAAGGATATGATGATGGTTCAAGTAGTACAGTTGATAATTTAATTCACGAAGAAAAAGCTTATAACAATATTTTGGATGAACACGAAGATGAGCTTGATCCTGAAACAGAAAAAAGAAGATTAGTAGATAAAACTGATGCAATTACTAAAATATTAGGGTTAACTTGGAATAGATGTAGCGATATTTTCAAATATTCAGTTCAGTTACCAACGCTTGAAGAACCTGTCACAAAGAGAAAAGTTATTTCAGACATATCACGTCTTTATGATCCGCTAGGTTGGCTCTCGCCCATAATTATAAAAGCCAAGATTTTTATTCAAAAATTATGGTTAGCAGGATTACAGTGGGATGAAGAACTTACCCCTCATTTGTTGGTTGAATGGATGAACTATAGAAATAAGCTATCGTCGGTGACGAGTTTTGAGATACCCCGATGGATGAGCACGCATAAGGATGATATTTGTGTCCAATTACATGGTTTCTGTGATGCGTCGAGTGAAGCATATGCAGCAGTTGTTTACATTAGGATTATGGATATAACAAATAATATCCACGTGCACCTTGTAACGTCCAAAGCTAAAGTGGCTCCTGTAAAGCAAATATCGATTCCTCGTTTAGAGCTATGCGGTGCTGCGCTTCTTTCGAAACTATTAGTAGAGGTATCAGATGTTCTAGGAATCCCGAAACACAATTGTTATGCGTGGTGTGATTCCTCGGTAGTGTTGGCATGGCTAAGTAGCCATCCTTGCCGATGGAAAGTTTTCATAGCAAACAGAGTTTCTGAGATTTTGCAAAATTTTGATAGATCTCAATGGTTTTACGTTCAGTCTAAAGAAAACCCAACAGACAGCGCGTCACGTGGAGTTATGCCATCAGACTTAATAAAGATTAAATTATGGAAATGTGGTCCTGAGTGGTTAAAAGCGCCAAATATAGAATATAAAAATAAAGACAGCTTTGAAACAAATATAGAAGCGAAAAACGTTTGTCAAATAGCTAGTCTAGCTAACGTCACTGAAAATGAAACTCTATGGCAAAGATTTTCAACATTGAGGAAGCTTGTTAGAGTAATATCTTGGTGCAGAAGATTTATATTGAAAATTAGAAACAAATCTATCAAACTGCCTCAATGGCTTATAAGTAAAGAATTGCAAGAAACTTTACTCATATATGTCAAGCAATGTCAAAATATATATTTTTATGATGACATAGACAATTTAAGTAAGAACGGAGTTGTTAAAACTAAAAGCAAATTAAAACCTTTGAATCCTTACCTTGACCACGATGGAATTTTGCGTGTTGGTGGGCGGCTGGAACTTAGTGCTAGTTTTTTGAGTGAAAATGTAAGACATCCAATCATTCTTCCAGCTAAATCTCATTTAACTGAGCTGATAATAGATGATACACATAAGAAAACTTTACATGGGGGGCCGCAGATAATGATTAATTGTTTGAGGTCTAAGTATTGGCTGATTGACGCTAAAAATCAAGTAAAGCGTTATATTCGCTACTGCGTAGTTTGTACACGGCACGCCGCTAAACATCAAGTGCAATTAATGGGACAATTACCTTTAAGTAGGACAACTCCTAGTCGACCGTTTGAGAAAAGTGGAGTAGATTATGCTGGTCCTATTGCAATTCGAGTATCAAAAGGACGTGGACAACGTGCATACAAGGGGTAAATTTGCCTTTTTGTTTGTATGGTAACTAGAGCGATTCACCTTGAAGTGGTAAGCGATTTTACTGCTAGGGGATTTATTGATGCCTTCAAAAGATTTGTAGCGAGAAGGGGGCATTGCGTCGAACTGTTTAGTGACAATGGTACAAATTTCGTAGGGGCATCCCGTGAATTAAAGAAATTGTTTACTGAAGAAAGATCTGGAATCATAACAGAAGTAGTAAATTGGTTATCTTCGAATGGTACTGATTGGCATTTTGTGCCCCCGTTGCTCCCAACTTTGGAGGACTGTGGGAAGCTGGAATTAAGTCCACTAAACATCATTTAAGGAGAATTATCGGCACATCTACCCTCACGTTCGAAGAAATGAGTACTCTTTTGGCTCAAATTGAGGCTTGCCTCAATTCAAGACCATTGACTAGTTTAAGCACGTCTTCAGATGATCTTGAACCTTTAACTCCTGGTCATTTTTTAATTGGGGAGCCATTAGTACTTGTTCCTGATGTTAATTACGAGTCTTCTAACATATCTAGTCTCAAACGTTGGCAGTTAGCTCAACGAATGTTACAAGATTTTTGGCGAAGGTGGTCACTAGAATACTTGACTCAGTTTTTGCATCGTTATAAATGGAATTATCAAAATCCAGAACCCAATATTGGTGATAAAGTACTGGTAAAGGAAGATAATCTTCCTCCCGCAAGGTGGTTATACGGCAGAATAACGGAAAAACACCCTGGATTTGACAAAATTACGAGAGTTGTTACTTTGAAATGTAATGGCAACATTATCAAAAGACCAATTTCTAAGTTATGTATTTTGCCAGCAACTAAATAGATTGTTTTTCTTTAATTCTTGTAATACTTTATTTAGTTCTAAATTGCGAATTTAATTATATGGTTTGTTTTAAAATTAGCTTTAAACTGAAGTAGGTACATAAAAAGTTATTTTAATTTGTTATTATAGAAGGATAATATTAGTTATAATTATTGAAGAATTGATAATGTAATAATTATTGTTTTTTGTACTGTTTTCATTATTTTGGTTGGAAAATTAGTTATTTTCTTTTTATTGGAAAGATTAATGTATTCGCTGGACATGCTGTCCATGTTATGACAATAGATGGGGCTGAAAGCGAATTAAAAGTCACTATGTTTTGTTATATTATTATAATGCATATATTATGTGAGAATAAATACTCTTTGAATTCACCTAGGACACAGTTTGTTTTATTTGGATCTGGAGATTGTACATACTTTGTTGTTGATTTGCAAAATTATTCCGACAGAGGGTCTACTCATACAGTGTAGAAGTATTAGTAGAACCTTAATATTGTCGCAAAAAATAAGCAAGTCTAGAAAAAAAAATGTGAATCAATACAATTGGCTCAGGCATTCAAGCCAAAACATCCCATTCCTAGCAAAATAAATGGTATTTTTTAACGCACTAATTTTTTTTGTAGAGACCAGTTAGAACTTTTCAAAGACCTGTTCAATCATAAACTCTATATGCTTTGGCTAAACAAACATTTATTAATATTTGGTGGCGAAAAATTGCTTAACGTAGATATCAAAACAATTTTGGTGACCAGAAGCTCTTCCAGGCATTGTCAGTGCGGCGGTCGATTTCTTGATATTAATAAGGCATTTTATTTATTATTCATTAAAATTTTATTGTATCCATAAGTACATGATACTTACATAAGGTGGACTCAAATCAAACTGCAAATATTTTAAGGGTAGATTCAGACCACTATACTGAACAACTTTACCAAATAAACTTATGTCAAAAAAGAAAATGATTTTTTTTTTACTCTCCATGCTTAAACAGATCAGCTGATTCTCAATTTGTATGGGAGGTCAAAAAAAATTTTTCGTATTTCGATATAAGTTTATTTGGAAAAGTTGTTCAGTAAAAGCATTCTCTACCAGTCAACCATTAATTTATTTTATTGTGCCATTTTAGGACACTACAAAATATCTTTCATAAAATTATAACGATGCCAACCTCCCCTCGTAATAGCTGTTCCAATCAACATCCATACAGCAAGCTGTGATGAGGCAGATAGCTTCAATTTTGCCACAAACAGTCTAATTAGTTTCTGAAGTGAACTGCACCTCAATTTACAGAGAGTACAGAGATCAAGCTAGAAAGACTAAACCTCGCACAAGACGATTTGGTCTTTCGTTTTTAATGCGTATTGCGAAGAAGTGCCCTCGCAATACGCATTAAAAAGCAATTCCACTGAATTACTATAATAAGTAAGAAGGCTAGACTTAATAGGCCTTTAAGGAACCAACGAGATCTATCTTTTATTCTATTATTTTTATAAATATTGGCACTTAATTTGACGTGTGATCAATCGCTGGGCACCAAGTAGAGAAATAATTATAATTTCAGTGAAAATGCTGCTAGAATATGTAGGTATTGAGCTAGCAAGCTGTCACTGTTTTATATTAACTTTTGTTTCTGCCAGTTGAACCAAGAGTATCAACCTATAAATCGATAAAAAAGCGAAACTACATAGTTTTATCAATACATATAATAAGACACTAAAATGCGAGTGTCTGTACATTTAATATTTTTCAAAAAAACTGATTGAGTGCGATTAAAAAGGAGTAACAGAAACCAAAAAAAAGAGTTTTTGGAATTTTTGTCTGTCTGTATGTATGTATGTATGTATGTCTGTCTGGTACGTTATAACTTCGAAAATACTCAACGGATTTAAACGCGGTTTTCACAGTTGGATTACATATGATTAGGAGCGTTTTCAAAACTTTGTTTCGTCAAAATCGGTTAAGGGAAAAAGAAGTTATGGTCGATTGAAAATTTACTTCAAACACTGCTTCAAAACTTTTAATGCGTTTACTTACGTTTAATTTAATTTAGATAAGGCTAGGATTTCTACTTTTTATTATCCATATCAATAAAAACGAAAACACGCACTGCACCTATTAATTTTAATAAAATAACACATTGAATTTGATCGTAAATTTAGTAACATAAAATCTCAATAGATGGCGCGAATTTGCGTACCTATAGACAAATCCCATTTGAAATTTCGCTAATCTCTAGCAACGTATGTTGGCCTATCGGTAGAGGTCGTATATCATATTTTTAAGTCGAGGGTTCGAATCCTGCTATACATGACTTTTTTTTTACTTACTTTCTTTTACTTGCTTTTTTTTACTTACTTTTTTTTATTTACTTTTTTTTTTCGTTTTGTATTAATTTTTAAGAATTTTTTAATACTTTAGTAAAGAAATGTTTCAAGAAAGTACCTGGATCGAATCCTGTCACAAACAATAATTTTATGATTTCGTGTTTTATTTGTTTTCTAGAATTATTTTCTTACTTTTTTTTTATAATTTTGAAAAGAAACAAATAAATTCATTTGCAAATTTATTTCAGGATAAACGATATCGCAACCCCTTACAAATCATATCTAATAGTTTGTCATTGACGACATTGAAAAAGAAGATTAATCAAATGGTTGACTGGTAGAGAACGCTCTTAGCGTTAAGTCCGTTAATATATAAGTACTAGCTGTTCCCCGCGGCTCCGCCCCGCGTGGGAATCGGTTATATCGCGCCCAAAAGTTTATGTTTGACCTCAGATCGTTAACTACATCCCTACCAAATTTCATCACAATCGGTCCAGCAGTTTAGCCGTGAAGAGGTTACAGACAGACAGACTTTCGCATTTATAGTATTAGTATGGATATGGATTTTGTACTTATCTATCTATCTTTACATATAATAGGACAGTAAAAATTGAATGTCTGTACATTAAATATTTTTCTAAAAAACTGATACGGGGCGATTAAAGAAAGACGTGTAACAGAAACCAAAAAAAAACAATTTTTGGAATTTTTGTCTGTCTGTCTTTCTGTATGTCTGGTACGTTATAACTTCAAAACTACTCAACAGATTCGAACGCGGTTTTCACAGGTGGATTACATATACGTTCAACAGTTTTGTCAAAACTTTGTTTCGTCAAAATCGGTTAAGGGAAAAATAAGTTATGGTCAATTGAAGTTTACTTCTAGCACTGTTTCAAAACTTTTACAGAGTTGAATCCGGTTTACATAAACGTATTTAATATAGATAAAGCTACAATTTCTACTTTGTTTTATCGATATCAATGAAGACAAAAACACACTGCAGTCTCTATTAAATTTTAAAAAATTAACATATTGAATGTGTGTGGGCGTATAATTTAGTTACATAAAATATCAATAGATGGCGCTGAAGTTAATTTAATTATTTTTTTCTCATATGGTATTATAGCAGATTGAAATTTTTCCAGCAATTAATTCTAATTATTTCAAAAAAATTTTGGTTGTTTATTTAGTTCTATTGGTTGGTTTGTTTATCGGTCGTTTGTTGTATTGTATTGTAAGCTATTTGAATTGATTAGTTGGTTGGTTTGGCTTTGGTTTAAAAAATAATCAAACCAGCAAGTCAGTTCAGTTGTTGTTCGACGGAACATACGGTCGTGTCGTAAGGTCTAATTTAACTAACATAACACTATTTATTGAGTTAGGTTCTAATGACCCTGTAATAGGCTGCGTCTACTCTTTTAGAGACAAATATGTGATAGTATGAATGTTAATATTTTCAGTTTGATATCGTAGCAATGTAATGGCTTTATAAAATTGGCACGGGAATAGGATACTACTTATAGATTTAACTATAGGTCTGGATAGTTGTAGTTTCCACAGGTTAAGCGAAAAGCGAACTACACGCGGGCGGAGCCGCGGGCAACAGCTAGTTTATATTATTACTCTTTGTTAACTCTTGTAACAATAAAGTTAGGATTGTACAGCAACTATATTTTATCGGGGCTTAACTTTTGTAATTACATTGTTCTGTGCCTGTCGTCCATCAAAGCGAAGCCATCGTTAGCAGACTATTGTTCTCGCAATAACGAATTGACTCTAATGCAATATCAATTTCCAAAAACAATTGACTTTGCTAGCTTGTAGGTGACATCTTTGTCTTCTTTCTTTCTGAAAGTATTAATTTATCAGTCAATATCGTACATCAATTCTTCTCTTATTAAACTACAGTCCTCATTTGTATGTCTGGGCTGATATATAACTTGTACCACCTCAATATCTCTGTCAGATGCAGCTCATAATTCAAGATACGACGAGTCATAGTTTAAAAAGAAAAAGATAATAAAAAAATCAATTGTTTATCATCTGGCCCTTAAGAAATATTTAAAAAAATCACCGCGACTTTGCGTCGTGGTCATTGATGGTTTATGACATTTGATAATTAGATACTTTCATGAGATAATTGCCAAACAAAGTCTGTTTTAACATTCACAGCATGCTCCAAGGTCTCACCATTGGAAAACCTGTATGAATCTTATCAAGCGCCGTATAAGTAAAAGGTAACTGCTTCATACTATATAGAAATCGCTGACCAAGACCCATGGATTGTAAGAAAATAGGCGTGTATTTTCAATGATGTATTTTCTTTGTTTCGTAGTATAAACAAGAACAGACGCCTGAAAGAAACCATTCATCTTTTTGCATACTGTCACTCTTTCTTTCCGGCAAAGCAATCAGACAACAATCAGCCACAGTCGTGACTGACAGCTCAATGTTGAGCTTGGGACACGAAACGTCTTCGTTTTAGTTCCACAATACAATCCTAGATACACTAACCTATAAGGCAAGTTCTATGGGAGCTGGTAAATCAAAATGAGATATTTGGAAAGTAATCGTGGAACATTGTTTAATTATTGTAAAGAACGTTACTAACATACGGTTTTTAAGTTTTTATTTAAGTACTTTATGGATTAAAGTAGTCAGAAAATACTTATGTTTTATGATAGGATTGTTTTTGTTTTCTTGGACTCATTGATTATTTGGATTTCGTGTAAGAGATTAACTCTCGATAGCTGGCTGAACGGACATGTGATAATAGGGTTACCCCGTTATCAGGGTTATCAGCCATTATGACCCTTTTCTGTGGTGACCTTTGAGCAACACGGCCTCCGTACTGTAAAGTGAGTAGCCATACGCTGCGTTCCCTTCTGTCAAAGTATAGGCCCAATCGGTTATTTCAGTGTTTATAAATATGTGTAATCTGTACACAAACTATTTGCTGTTTTGTTTCATTTTTTAATGTGTAATAAGTGTCATCATTACAGTCAAGTGACAGAATAAGTTTTGTGTGTAGGTATGCAGAACTGTACTTGTGTGTATTTATTATAGTTCAACGTACCCCATAGGTTTTGATTCCCATCTGAAATCGCAAAAGTTACGATTTTTTTTCTTAACATTTACGGTCATACTTTTAGAATGCGTTGTCGTATAATTACGATGATTTTATAGCCGAAAGAGATCATGGGCGTGAGTATTTGTTATGTATTTCAACATGATACGTTCATTCGTTCCTCAGAAAAAAGTTTGAGAGACAGACAGACAACAAAGTGATCTTATAAGGGTTCCGTTTTTGCTTTTCGAGGTAGGGGACCCTAAAAAGGGTTCAGGTATAATATGGATATTTCTTTTTCTAGGACGGCAGAAAAACAAATTGCTTTGTTGAATTAACTTTTTCATCAGTCCGAACTCTGAAAGCATTTTTTACGTTGTTGTGAGTAATGGTTCGGCTACTTAGTTGCGCTTTGAAGCTCCTCTTGGTAATATGATCTATTCTGACAAAGGCTTGGCTTACATCTAGGTCCAAGATGTTAGACAAACTAAATTATAAGAGTCAATCTTTGATCTAAGGAGTCAAGTACATCCTTTGTCCTAACCTGTATTGTTTCGAAGCCCGACTCAATACGAACTTAATGCTTTTTTCCTCTTATGAGGTACTTAAGAATTTAAGATTAAATTTTTTAATAAAAAAAATATACCATTTTTGGAATGAAATACCGTAGCATAAACCTACAAGTAAAGAAAGAATATTTACATACAAAAAAACATTACAACACAAATAGACATTGTGTCTCAATAGGTGACAGCTTAGTGTTACGCCGGGAATCTAATGTCTAATGGGATGCCCAGAGGGGTTACTACCGTCTCTTAAAACCATGCAAGATCCAGTGTGTAAGCGAGACAGCGCAATACATGATGATAGGCGACATCCTCCTTACTCAATCTTTCTTGCATGGTTTTAAGAGATGGTGGTAGGCCACCAGC
Source organism: Apomyelois bistriatella (assembly GCA_947044815.1). NCBI lineage: Eukaryota > Metazoa > Arthropoda > Insecta > Lepidoptera > Pyralidae > Apomyelois > Apomyelois bistriatella. The sequence continues at coordinate 8,201,609 of OX345705.1, forward strand.
ACTGATTTTCAGCTGCCACCTTTTGGGGCGCCACGATCAAATAATAAAAATAATACTACCTATTGGACAAACGCTTATAATATTAACTATAGAGTAAATTGACTTATTTTAATTCCGATGAGAAAGAGAGTGATCCAGTCTTGTCGTTTTGTCTACGAAACCCTGAAAACAGAAACAGGAAATTTGCAAATTTCGCTAACAGTCCAGTGAAACAGTCGCAACATCGCAATAATTCGATTCTCATACGTTGCATTGACCACGGAATGTTTGTCGGTTGATTGTTGATGAGACGTAATCAAGTTTACTCACATGCTTTGTGGGGTTATTAACATATTAACTGCTCTGTATTCTGTCGGACAGTTAATTATATTACTCTTCTCTCAGATTTCAAGCTAAACAATCATTTCTGCACACAGCTACATTTTAATTAAAGCGTACTATTATTAATTTTTTAACACTTGCTGACAATAACGCCTCTCGACTCTCAACGTAGATAACAATTAACTGTCATTTTTATCTCGTTTACTGTCCGCGAAACTGTTAATAACAAGTTGAAATAGTCAGTCGGAAATTTCATAATCGAGATTTACTTGATTATATGAATTAAGTGATTTTTGTAAAGAAATATCATCAGGTAGGTTATTTTCATCACATAAACGTGAGGAAATGAGAAGAGGATTAGAGTAGGTATACTAGCGACCGTCCCGGCTTCGCATGGGCATAAAAACCTTCCTCTTGAATCACTTTATCTATTAAAAAAACCGCATCAATATCCATTGCGTAGTTTTAAAGATTTGAGCATACAAAGGGACATAGGGACAGAGAAAGCGACTGTTTTACACTATGTAGTGATTATTGCAATGTTGGAATCTTGACTTAGTGTCCTAAGGCCCCCGTGGGGCAGAGGGCGTCCACTCACAGTGTTTTGCCATTTCGATCGGTCTTGGGCTAAGCGTTTGTTTGAATATTGGAATTACCAACGGAATATTTTCTTTGCCAACGGTGCGACAATAACAGGTACAATTCTGACAAAACATATGATAGAAATATAAACCGTCAAATTGAGTTTGAGCCATACTCGTCTATATACTCATTGTCCCAAAGGTTCACAATTCAATTTGTCTTTATATGCCTCCTTCGTATATCTTTTATTATAAAGCGGATAGGGGCCCGCTATCGGCTATATTTTATTCACTTTCATTGGAATAGGGCTTGTTATTTATGGTTTAAGACGTGAAGAATGTGCTGGGTTCTAGAGTGGATGGAAAGATTTAGTCTTCAGGAATGAAGAGCTTGACTATATCCATACTACCCGTATATTAATATTGTTACGATTTTACGGCTGGATTGATTTGGATGAAATTAGGATATAATTGAAGACCGGGTGTCAAATATAGGCTACTTTTTGGCGTGATATAACCGAGTACCAAGTGAGCGGAGCCGTGGGCATCAGCTAGTATGATATAATACAAATTCTATAAAAAAACGTCTGAAGTTTCAATTGTGTTTCAGTGTTGTCGCTGTACCACGTTAGCGACAACACTGAAAATATATATAAAATTTTTAAATAAAAATATAGACGAAGCGAATAACTACAACATACTCGTTAAATAACCAAAGAACCTCGTCGATACTAATTTTCATAGCACATGTTTGGTGGAAACGCCGACACATTTCCACAGCACCGCTACACGTTCTCTTACGACACATTTTTCTCGCACATCTGGTGGAAAAGCAGAAAAGCACCCTTATTGCACTTCTGAGCTTTGGGAGAAATAGCCTTTTATGACATGTTTGGGAACAAAGGACGTGGGCTTTAATTTCTCTGTGACTTTTTCTCTCCTGTAAACAAGCTATAATTTTTTTTGCAAAAATAATATTCGCCTTATTGAAAAAAATAAAAAGATAAAAGGTCGGCTTATTTATTTTTAGCTGCACCTCGCGGTGTTACCCGTGGTATATCACAGCAGCGCCACCTACTTTATAAAGTGCCATTGACTATCAGACTTTTTCACTTAACCTACATGATCGCGTACTTTTCGGGATAAAAGTACCTACCCAAAGTGTTAATCCAAGATATCAGATACCTCCAGGTAGCTGAAACCTTGGCCTCTCATGAAATTTGGTTAAATTTCATGAGAGTCTTAAATGGTGTAACTCAGTACACAAAGATAACATCATACATACAACACGTTAACCATAGATTTAAAAAAACCCTGGGCTTTAGCCGGTTCGTTATTCTATGACGCCAACCCTATTTTCCATAAAACAAGGCATAATATTTGATTTACAATTGACAATCAAAAGTTAATATATTCTGGGTTCTGTATTACCTTTCACAATTGGCAATAGGTTGCTCAATAATGCTGAACAACCATTAAGGCTTACGAGAAAACTTAAGCCGTCCTGAAATTAATTACAGCGGCCCGCCATAGACTTATAAGAACTCCAGACGTAGTCTCACATACAACATGAGTGAAGCTTGCAAACTATGGCTGTTGTGTTTGTTATATACGACTTTTATACAAGTGACACTTGCGACAATTCCCATAACGCATTATCGTGATACAAACATAAACGGTAACTCGAGCTTCACTGTTAATTTGACGAGGATCCGTCTGTAGTTCTTTTAAGTCTTTGCGTAATACTCTTGGAGAACATTTGTTTAACAAGGGCGGGTAGGATTGTTTGGTATGAACTGGTTAGGGTGTTTTCACATATTATGATTTATTGTAGAAATCACGTAAGTATATAAAATACTAGCGAACGCCCCGGCTTCGCCCGTGGTACACACATAGCATATGTCACTCGGGGACAATGTGGCTTTCCAACGACGAAATAATTTTCCAAATTGGACCAGTAGTTACTATAATATTAGTATGGATAGATAGTATAGAGTAGCGGCCGCCCAGAGGTCCGTGTTTAGTTCCCATAGGAACTCAATTTTTATCTGATATCTCCTAGTTACTACATAAATGGTCTAAGTTACCTACCTGGTAAATTTATAAGCTTCATAGTATTTTAAGATTTCGCATGAGTGAGCTTTGCTTTTATATATATCTACACTTCTACAGGTATAGTCCTGTACTCTTGGCCGCTATACATACCTATTATACATATGATATTTTTCGGGTTGGCTTGGGTCTTGGAAGTTTATCTATATATGTATTTGTTATGAAATATAGAATCGTTGAGTTAGTATCCCATAACACAAGTCTCGAAGTTACTTAATTTGGAGCTAACTCAATCAGTGTGATTTTTTTTTGATGTGCGAGTTTGTGTGTGTGTGATTTGCCCTATATATTTATTTATTTATAATAGTATTATTTCATTTATATTCAAATGTCTAGATGCTAATAGCATATTCAATATTTTTTATTTCAAAACCAAATTACAAAAACCGCATCAATTTCGGCTGTAAGTAGCTTCCATATAAAACAGTAAGTAGTTTGCAACCAGTGCGATACAAATTATCATCTGTTGCTCTACTATATCAAATTTATTTGACAGTTATAGCCAACACCCATTTAAGTTGGAATCACTTCGGCTCTATTTATTGGACAACCACTTTATAACCTCAATCTATAGTTATAACCAACAAACTGGTCATAAACTTTGATTGGGCGCCGCAGGTGGCCATCGACTATTACTGAACCATTATAAAGTTATGACGATAAAGTAAACCGTGCGTTTTTACGGTTGTGGCGAAGTGGACGGTTTAATGGTCGAGTTATGGCACTCAATACTTGAGAGCACAGAATGTTAACTTACTATGTTAGTAAGTGACAAGATAGCTTGATTTTCACAACAAGACTACACGGATATGTGTTGAGGATATCTGTTTTACAATTTAGTTGCTAGATTTGACCCAAACAATCATATAAGTACATTTTGTAATTGTGGAGCTTTAATTCATTGGTACACTGTTATTAAAAAGTATTTTTTTGTTTCGATTATACCCACGATTCAGGCAGCCTAGTGTGGGATCAACTGTGTATTTAAAATTTTTGTAATAATCTACATCTTTGAACATTAAACTATTCTTATTCTTATATTACAAAAAAACATTGAAAATTAAATAAAAGCGTAGAATTCTATTAAACGATATATCTCTGAATATTCCATGTCCTTTTATTTTTCCGATTTTTAAGATTAGGTCTTTCTTAGTGTACGCCTAATGATATACCTAATAAGAATTGAAGGAAAAGATAATATTCCTAAAACGCAAAAGGGGCCGATGTGTGTAGGCGAGCTTTGACAAATTGATAGTAGTAAACTAAGTAGAGTAAGTAGAGTTTGAGTAGTAAAGTAAGTAAGAGGTACGTTCCGTTAAAGGTGGGAGCGGGTAACTAGAAATTGCAAGACAAAATCATTTTTTTATCTGAAGAAAACATTTTGCAATATTCTTCTGCACTTTCCTTATTTTGCGGTTATGAAATATCCTGTTATCTCATATTGCTGGCTAAATGTGGTTAGTAAGTTGTGGCATAAACTAAAACGTGCTTGTTTTGTATACTTTGTAGTCTTGGTTTTTGGATATAATATTAAGATTTCATATTTTCTTCTAAGAAGACGTAGCAGTCAGAAAGACGAGGCAGTCTTTCCTCAAACGTGATTTTATTGACGACCATATAAATAAGCCTATTATCAAGGCATTACTACTGATGAAACTTGTGTATAATTGTTTCCGAACGATGCTGAATTGTACCCTTAAATTAAATATGAATACTTACTAGGTAATTGAACCCATTTGTACGTACAGTCAGCTGCAGAGTTCAGTGGTCTACATAGAAATTTTTACCACCTTAGGTGCAAGTTTGATGTAAAGTGGTAATTATACTTTTCTATGTAAGCAAACTAAACGTTCAATAAAAATTCTATTTAAGTATGACCGTCAAATATAGTCTTGGTCGTCCGAACATTGGCTTTTATTGCCAAATGACCCGGAACATTGCAGAACAGAAATAAATCTATTATTTTTACAAAATATCAAGAATCTTATTTATTTATCAAAACTTTATGGTACCACAAGTAAAAACTTATACAATTACTTAAAATCATTCTCATAAAACAAGATAAATCCAAATTGAATATGGCTGTCAATGTAAACATAGACTGTCTTATTAATAAACCAGTTTTAAGGTCCGCTTAACTTTACACCAAGGTTTAAAGCAGTTTTAGTAAAAATACTTATTAATAAACCCAGTTTAAGGATAGAATAACTTAAACCTAGGTTCTACCTTGGTGTAAAGATATACCTAGCAACCATTAGGTTTAGCGACAGAATAAGGACAATCTAACCTAAAATTTTGGGACAAGTCTGGTATCTTCTTCGTCCGAGCGTTTTTTCCGGTTGCATCTTTAGCTCGCGCTTCAAAACCCAAGTACGCTATTAATCATGGTCTTGATTTAGCGGAACTTGTTATTACCAACAATGGAGCGACTGCCGTCTGACATCCGTAACCCTTTTTACAGGGAATCCAGACCCACAGGAACATGATCCGGATGTGTTAGTGGCCAACACTGTCAGATTTTTCAGGCTGCCTAAAGGCATCTCTGACATAGCCTAACGACTGCCATCTACCGGTAACAACCGGGAACCAACGGCTTAACGTTTCTTCCTAAGCACGGCGGAGCTCAAGATAGAAATGCCACTAATGGCGACCAATCCAAACATGGTCGCGCACTCTCCGTCATTGTTGCTTGACACGTGCTATCGTTACGAATACGCGCTCCAAATAGGCAAATAAAGGTGGCCTACTATCTACCATCTCTTAAAAACCATGCAAGTACGAGTGAGTAAGCGAGACAGCGCAATACATGATGTAAGACGACATCTGCCTTACTCAATCGTTCTTGAATGGTTTTAAGAGATGGTAGTACCATATAGCCATGTGTGGTACCAGCATTACAATTCATAAGTGCTACAAGATGGCAAGAGACTATTATTTGAGCTGCTTTTATAAGAAATTTTTGATAACAAATGTTAAAAATAAAATGCTTTCAAGAGAAAATAAAAATATATTTCATTTATCACTTTTTGACTTTGCAGCCTCCATATTATATTGAGCAGTAATCATCTGGAACTCTGCCTGCTTCTTTTGCACAAAACACAATTCTTCTTCATCTTCTTCTATTATCCGGCACGATTCCTTTAAAGCCGTACACTAGCCGAGCGTGAGAACAACAAAAACACAATAGAAATATTAAACATTACTATACATTACAATACAAACCAATTTTAACAAATATGGTTATTTTTATTTAATTTAATAATTTTGTATTTCCCTGGAAACGAGTCTTTTAGGCTTTCTTGAATTTATAAATCTGGTTTTGATATATCACTTCTGTCAACAATGTGACATATAAGACCAAAATGAAAAAAAGAAACAAAATATTCGTTTTCTTATTATGGTAAAAAGGTCAGTGTTGCAATTTTCTACCTTAAACCGAGGTGTAACTTTAGTATAGCTAAAACGTCGCTAATCTAAGTTTATTAATAAGGATATTAAAACTTGGTTGAAACATCCTTATTCCTAGTTTAACTATTCCAAGCGTAACCTCGGTGTAAGCTTGGATTAGGGTTATTTTATTAATAAGACAGAGACTGTCTTATTAATAAAATAACCCTAATCCAAGCTTACACCGAGGTTACGCTTGGAATTTAGTTAAACTAGGAATAAGGATGTTTCAACCAAGTTTTAATATCCTTATTAATAAACTTAGATTAGCGACGTTTTAGCTATACTAAAGTTACACCTCGGTTTAAGGTAGAAAATTGCAACACTGACCTTTTTACCATAATAAGAAAACGAATATTTTGTTTCTTTTTTTCATTTTGGACTTATATGTCACATTGTTGACAGAAGTGATATATCAAAACCAGATTAATAAATTCAAGAAAGCCTTAAAAGACTCGTTTCCAGGAAAATACAAAAATTTTAAAATAAATAAGAATAACCTTATTTGTTAAAATTGGTTTGTAATGTAATGTTTAATATGTTTATTGTGTTCTTGTTGTTCACGCTCGGCTAGTGTACGGCTTTAAACGAATCGTGCCGGATAATAGAAGAAGATGAAGAAGAATTTATTGTGTTTTGAGCAAAAGAAGCAGGCAGAGTTCCAGATGATTACTGCTCAATATAATATGGAGGCTGCAAAGTCAAAAAGTGATAAATGAAATATATTTTTATTTTCTCTTGAAAGCATTTTATTTTTAACATTTGTTATCAAAAATTTCCTATGAACGCAGCTCAAATAATAGTCTCTTACCATCTTGTAGCACTTATGAATTGTACTACTATCTCTTAAAACCATTCAAGAACGATTGAGTAAGGCAGATGTCGTCTTACATCATGTATTGCGCTGTCTCGCTTACTCACTCGTACTTGCATGGTTTTTAAGAGATGGTAGATAGTAGGCCACCTTTATTTGCCTATTTGGAGCGCGTATTCGTAACGATAGCACGTGTCAAGCAACAATGACGGAGAGTGCGCGACCATGTTTGGATTGGTCGCCATTAGTGGCATTTCTATCTTGAGCTCCGCCGTGCTTAGGAAGAAACGTTAAGCCGTTGGTTCCCGGTTGTTATCGGTAGATGGCAGTCGTTAGGCTATGTCAGAGATGCCTTTAGGCAGCCTGAAAAATCTGACAGTGTTGGCCACTAACACATCCGGATCATGTTCCTGTGGGTCTGGATTCCCTGTAAAAAGGGTTACGGATGTCAGACGGCAGTCGCTCCATTGTTGGTAATAACCAGTTCCGCTAAATCAAGACCATGATTAATAGCGTACTTTGGGTTATGAAGCGCGAACTAAAGATGCAACCGGAAAAAACGCTCGGACAAAGAAGATACCAGACTTGTCACCAAAATTTTAGGTTAGATTGTCCTTAATCTGTCGCTAAACCTAATGGTTGCTAGGTATATCTTTACACCAAGGTTGAACCTAGGTTTAAGTTATTCTATCCTTAAACTGGGTTTATTAATAAGTATTTTTACTAAAACTGCTTTAAACCTTGATGTAAAGTTAAGCGGACCTTAAAACTGGTTTATTAATAAGACAGAAAAGGAATATTTTCCACAAATTCGATACCATTGATGACGTCACTATGCTGAAAATAGAAATGCCTAACCTAGCTCAAATAAAATATGTGGGAATCGCAGATGCGTTTAACTATTTATAAACTCTCGACTGTTTTGTATGTTAGTTTTTGTTCAATTTAATCAATCAATAAAACTATACCGCGATAATCATAGAATTTGGAAATCGCGCGTGGTTTGACGCCAGACAATTTTTTAATCTATGGCGATTAATGTTGTCTAACAGTATTTAAACGTGTCATTCTGTTTAAAAAGATTAAATTCTAGCTTTAATAAATGCTACTGATATAATATATGTTGTAAATTATTATCTCGTTGATAGTAAATTGTTTATTTTGGAATTGGAAATGTTTGAAAAATATAATATTTATTTGCCAACTCATTCCCTCCATCTTTCATAGAATTTCGCGCCAATCTTAATTGAACGCCATTTTAATATCACGATCAGCAATTACATCGGATCGTTTGCATTGAAATTAGGTTTGAGATCCGTTTAATGGAGAATGCGATTACTGGTATTTTATAGAATAAATTAAGATTTTATATAATTAATTAAGATTTCCCATTTTAGGAGCGTGACGTAGATAATTAAAATTTGATCAAAATTACTTGCGGAAGTAGAAAAAAACCACGTTTTCTCTATTTTTTTAATATATGTACTCGTATATAAGTAATATCGACATTTAAATGGTGAAAAATTCTCCATCAATACAAACTGACAATTTTATTACACATTTATTATGAATTTGAAATCATTTGCCAAAGTCAGGATATTAACCTTTTGTTTGCCGTACTTTAAATTAGAATAATGATACATTTTATTAAGTTATTTACTTGATAAAGTAAAACATTTGAAATTTAATTAAGTAATAAAAAAATAATAATTAAATTTTATGCTAAAAAAAAAAAAAAAATTATATATTAATGACTAAAATATATTATTAAAAGGAGTCCCTGTAGGCAAGGTATATGTGCACATAGGTGTACATATACCTAATAATATATATATCTAGCAGTGGAAAAACCTGCGGCTGAAATAGTGCTGACATTATGTTTTTACAGATTTATTTTCATTATTTCTTTTTAATTTACTTTTTTTTTGTACTCAGACACCGAAATTTGAGGGAGAGTGTAAACAAGAAGTTGTTAATAGATTTAATAGCCATCCGGGCGCCATTATTATGTTCCTATTGCTGTTGTTACCAGTCGTCCAGTCATAAACTAGAACTCATGCACACATAGCTAATTGGCTTCAGCTCAAAATTGCGCGATAGCAATTAGTGTTAATGAGTTCGTCGGGGACTCTAGAATCGAGATGGTACTCGTATGGTACGTGAGACGAACAAGAGTAGGGTTCATAAATGCAGAGTTGACTTGGCAAAAACAAAACAATACTATAGTATTGCCTGGAATTTCCTTTCATTGAGGGATTTCCTTTGTGCTTACTATATATAATACATAGAATCACGAAATGATTTTTTTTAAATCTATGTCTATAGTAAGAATATCTTGATTGTCCGATCTTTTTCTCAGTTTATCTGTGTATGACGCTTGTGATCTTTACATATTTGACAAATTTAAGACCTTATGTACCTTGTAGCGTAGAAAATAAGCCATTGCGTTTCAGCGTACTTCGAACTCTGAACAACGCAGCTTGGTATGCATTTATGAAACGAAAAAACGCAAGTATTTAAAAACATACATATCTACATAAATATCAAAGATTAAAAAAAAAATTGCGTCTTAAATGATAAATATCATCGCGCCTGTCTCCCGTTAGGGGTAGGCAGAGACTAGAGATTTCTATGCTACGATACATACCTCTCTCGCTTCCTCCACACTCATCATTCTCGTCGATATACCCGATATCGATATCCTAATGTCTCCCTTTTTCAAAAGGTCTGCGATTTGATCGCAGTATGTTATTCGAGGCCGACCCTGACCGCCGCTCGCAGCCAACTCTGCTTTGTATATACCTTTCGTCAGTCATATATAAAAAACAGTAGTCTATAATGACCTAAACACCACATTTGTTTCAGACATTCTGCGTGGTATCCAAGAGGTTTCGCAAGAACTACATCCACCGGTTCACAGCCACCAGATCCCTGTTCTGGTGGTCCCCGTGGTCCTCGGTGCGGCGTGCGTGCGTGTACCTGTCAACCAACCAGTACTTCGACTACTTCGTCATGGCTACCATTCTGCTCAACTGTGTCTTCCTTGCCATGTCGGAGACCATCGAAGAGGCTGAGTGAGTACATATTTTTTTTGTAATTTACTAACTTTAGCCCGCGGCTCCGCCCGCTTGACTTTCCCTCGGGAACAGGATTAAAAGTATCCTATGTCCTTCTCAATACTCCTATAGCTATGTCTTTGCGAAATTTCAGGAAGATTGGTCAGTAGATAGGGTGTGAAGAGGTAACAAACAAACAAATATACAAACTAACTTTCGCATTTATAATATTAGTTGGGATTTATTTCTGAAAAATAATCTATATTTTTTAAGTTATGTGGCTACTCAAAAACTATTTATACGTAAATTATGTAACGAGTACTTTAAATATCACACAAAATAATCTCTATCAAAAATTACTACTCAAAAAATTTATTAATTTATTTAAAACTTTATTGCACAAATTTAAAATAAAGTGTACAAATGGTGGACTTAATGCCATATGGCATTCAAGAATGAATGACTGTTGAATTAAGTAGCAGTCTTGTACTAATTTAATTAGATACTACAACTTTTTCATTATTTCGTAAATTAAAAAGACGAGTTCAATAGCATTGGAAACCTATAATAACTTAATTATCGTTCAAAATACTGCCGTAGAAGCCAAATAATTGATTCAACACCACTCGACAGCCCCGATAAGATCGTACAATGCAATTACACTTGCAGCTGGGCCGGGTGAATGCACAAATTGCCCTTTTAGCATTTCAAAGAGTCCCAAGACGGCTCCGTGCGACTGTTGCGACTGACATAGAGTAGCTTTTGTGTATGTAGAGCGCGTGTCTATTTTGCATCGCAGTGTTTTAGTGGTCTCTTATGAAGATCTATTTGCTTACTCTCGCTGGGTCCGCCAAAATGTAATGTAATTTCGTTTATAAGGAATTTAATATGTTATTATTGCAAACTTTGTCATTATATTGTGACGCCAATATTTTTAATAGATGTTACTTTGTATCTGCTTATAAGTAGTTTGAGTAATTATTTCAAAGTCAGACAGAGGGTTACTCCAAAAATGCTGGGTAAATATAAGAAAACTCAAAATACAGAACGAATAGAAAAAGTGCAAGAGAAAGCATATAAAATACTATAATCTTCTAATAAATATTTTATAATTTAGCTTTAAGAGCGTGGTCAACTCTACGGTATACGGACATGCGATATACTGACTCTAATGCCATTGCATTTTGAAACGTACGTGCGATGGAAACATAGTGGAAATGGAATAATATGGAATGGATACGTCGACGTATGAATTTTGGATTCAGTCCATTGTTATGCCATAATAGACTCAATAATAAGGTACAATGACAAGTAAACAAAAATAATACATTTATCATCTGGCATCTAAGCTATGAAACTATAGTACAATAAAGCAAGAACTTTGCCAATCTAATCCATAATGAACAAAAATTGGAACCAAATGGCGTATTTTTCAGCCCACACTGTACATTACATTTATTTTTAGATACTGCATAAGGTTTTAAAAGAGTTATTATCAAAAACTATCCAACTAAATGAAAAATTTAATGTCGTTTTGTGTCAAAAAATAAATTTACTAGTCAATAATAGACTCAAATGGATGGAACTCTACCGACAAAGCCTAGCTCTTAAACTTATGAATTGATCTGTTATATTGTAATTTGAAGTGCAAAATCTTATCTAAAAGTCGGATACTTTTTTTTAAACTTACAAAGAGATCAATAAGTACTTAATGTATTATGGAGGAGGGATTGAGGACGCACTTTTGAGGTTTTTTAGTCACCTCATGTATGAGATGAGAGATGTAAATCTGTGCAATTTTACCATGTATTCTCATAGAACATATATTTTATAAGTGCGTCTCAACGGACGTAGATTCTTATTCTATGTTATTACCTAAAGAAATTAATGTAATCCTACCAAAATTCGTCATTGACACAACAAAAGCAAATATTATCAGTCGGGTATTTAATTAAACGTTCAGATTGAATTAGGCTGTACGCTAATCGAATTAGGCTGCATTCGGGGCTGTTCTGTAGGTATCTGTGGTCAGATAATTAATGTCCGCGGTAACTGCTATGTTGGCTGTTTGAGGAGAGAATGCCGTTTCTAATTATTATAATTGGATATGATTATCTATCGCTTTCATCAATATCATCGTTCAAATATATTTATCTACTGTCATTAGAGAATTATTTTATTTCTTGTTTGTTTGTTTCTAATAACTTTTGTTCTTAAAAAAGTCAATACAAAAGCATCAAATTAAAATAAATATAGGAGTACAATGACGATTTATCACAGGAAGGGATCTCTTCAACAGTCAACCAGAGAGTGACAGAGATGATAGCTTATAAGAAACCTTAGAAGTAGAATGTAGAAGTACGATATATTTCTCGATGCGATACGGCGTTTGCTTTCTTCTTCTTTAACTAGCTGTGCTCCGCAGTTTTACATCTTGCCTTTTCAGGCCTTAGACCCGAGTTCACTAACTATATCATGTGAACAAACGCGTCAACATCTGTAGTCTTATGACGGAGTAATAAATCGCTGTGTTTATTACTGAATCTAAGGACTTTTCTTCGTTTAACTAAATCATATGGTTACCGTACGTATGGTCAATGATTTGTAAATGGTGAACACGAAAATTGTATGTTGACGAACTCAGTCTTAGACGCCAGTCAAGAAATCGTTTTCTTCGTATTGTTATTGAAATCTGGCAACAAATAGACACAATGTATCCCAATCACTTAGCCCTGTACCGCTTTACTTCATTTTCACGCTCGAACATTGATGATTGATGATTCAATCATGAACCGTTGCTTACTTGCACTTATGAAGGGTGACGTGCGATATCGTAAATCGTTAGCGGCATCTAGTGTGAAAATAAAAATGATTTAAGGAACAGTAATATTTTAGACTAGGTTAGGTTTAAATAAATTTTATTCTCAAATAAGACAAAATCACTTACATGAGAACATATTATAAGTCAAATTCAAATTCAAAATTCAAATTGTTTATTTTCAATATAGGATATTCTTATCACTTATTGACGTCAATTGTTACTTATTTTAAGTTTACCACCACTTCCAAAGCGCAAGGAGAAGAAGTGGCGCCACAAATTCCTCAGCAGCATTTTCTTCAAAAACGTCAATTCACAAAATTTGAGTCAAATCAGACGAGTTTACATTTGAATATTTTTATAATTACAATAAGTTTATTACTAAATTATTAAATATTGAGGATTATTGAAATAGTTTAATAAATGTCAAGTAATAAAAGATGTCATGATATAATAAATAAAAAAATGTACTGAATGTACATATGATCAATTTTTAGGTATAGCTTGGAGGACTCCGCACCAAGCTTAAGTTACACATCCTTGTCATTGAAAAAATTATGAGCGCTATAATAGGCTATTTTACAAAGTAAATTCTTAACATGTGCTTTGAATTTTCGGTCAGGCAAACTAAGGACCGACTCTGGAAGCTTATTGTAATAGTGTATACAGTTACCCAAAAATGAGTCATTAACTCTACTTAGCCGATATGATGGGAGATATAATTTATTTTTATTCCGTAAGGGTCTAACCGTAACATCGCAATTTTTTTTAAAAGAAGAAATATTTCTCCTGGTATACATAATAACCTCAAATATATATTGAGAAGCGAGAGTTAAAACATTAATATCCTTAAACAACTCCCTAAGCGACTCCCTTGGTCTTAAACCATAGATGGCACCGATTGCCCGCTTTTGCAAAATAAAGTATAATATGTCGTTCGTATACTAGGTAAGTACCTAGGTATATACAATGGTATAGCATGCAAAACTTATCACATTCTCACTGCGATTATTAGAAAATAAACACATTTCTTAGCAACTAATACTGTTCAACAACGTAAGATTTCTTTTGAATCCATTAATTGAGTTTACATTTTTTAAATCTGAAAGCAGCCTGTTATAGGTTCTCTTATTATATCGTTTAAATTAAAGCACATTACCAGCAAATTTTTAAAATAGTGTACCAATTGTGTCCATTTTAGCGACATTGCAATACATTATGGGATACAGTTTAGATTAAATGGAAATTTTTTCGAATGAATAAAGGAATTATAATTAAGCAATATTTTTTAAATAGGTACAGCTAAATTACTCCTGAAGTTAGTCTGCAAATCTCGGACATATTTTTTTTTTCTTATGCGATTTTTCCGCGACCCTCCACACATCCATCGGAGCATCTTTATGTAAGGTTTAAACTGAAATGATATTTAAAGCTAAAGCAATGCAATCATTTTCTTCAATGTCCTGGGAAAACGAACTGTTCTGAATCTAGCAAGAGTTCGTTAAGCTTGTCTTCGTTTTTAGAGCTCTTTTTGATAAACAAAATTATTCTCTCGGTTTAAAAAGTTAAAAAGCAGTTCTAGTGCTGCTTTTTAAGCTCCGCTGTACTAATATACTTAAGTAAGATTTAGCAGCAACGTCGTGGATTAAAAGCTCCGCTGCCTGCTTTACTGCTTAACGAAGCTACCCACTATTATTTCGCTCTAATAATTAAGACTACATAGTTTATAACTAATACTTATAGAGAGATTGGGCGTGTTAATGGTACTGAAATCATGGAGTCTATAATCAATATATTATAATTATATTAATATCTATAAATAATAATAATCAATGAATCATGAAGTGTTATAAATTTTATCAAAGAAATTAAATAAATTATTCTTAGCTGTTCAAACTCTTGAGGCGCGAAGTCGACTCGCGATAGGCTAATTTTCACCAATGCATATCTAACGACAGAGACGCATGGATAAAAGAGCAAAACAAAACAGGGGAAAAAGGGTAGCAAACTTTTGTTTGCAACAAAATGAGTTACTGGTTCTTATCTAATAACTTGTATGACCGCTGTCAAAGAAGTCTCTTCTGCAAAGTTGAGGTTATGAGAGAGTCTGATGACAGAGCAATAAACGTTGAAAATATGATAAGAAGATTAATATTTATCCCAAAATTTCCACAAGATCAAAACTGCAGGCTATACTTTAAATTCCAAAACACAAACTCCAAAGATCT
Organism: Apomyelois bistriatella; assembly: GCA_947044815.1. Classification (NCBI taxonomy): domain Eukaryota; kingdom Metazoa; phylum Arthropoda; class Insecta; order Lepidoptera; family Pyralidae; genus Apomyelois; species Apomyelois bistriatella. The sequence continues at coordinate 8,216,986 of OX345705.1, forward strand.
AGAATATTCATAACGGTGCCTTATGGCAATAATAATAGCGATAATACAAACTAGAGTTTATACTCTAGTTTGTATTATCGCTAGACAACCGAAGCAGTCCCAGTAAATAGCTGCCGTTGACTCAGGCATCCTCGTATATCAAAACAGAGTTAGCAGCGCCCTCTAGCGCCGAGCTCAGATCGGATTTACGAGATTTCTGCCGTCGCCAGCTTGGATACTCCAGTTTACTTGATTTATCAATTCGGAGCGTTTCATTGTTATTTCTCTTGGTTTGACTTTCTATTTATCTTTAATCTATAAAATAACAGCAAGTATAGAACAATATGTATTTCCTTTTCATCATTTTGGCTGCAGGCTGTCCACTGCTGGACATGGGCCTCCCCCAAGGATTTGCAAAATGACTAAATGAATGAAATGATTATTAATTTAAGGATTGGTTGTTTTTACTAGCAAGAAGAATAAAGTTGTCAGGCGACCATGAACTTACACACTAAATAATTACATTCTAATCTTCACTAAATGATCAGGGACCTTATGACTCAGGCAACTTTTATTAGAGTGTGAGATAATTATTAGAAAACTGTTAGCAAGATTATTTAGAAAAAATGTGAGCAAAGTGATGTTACATTAAACTGTTTTATTCTATTCTAACGCCACTATTTTATTAAGTAAATCTCGCCATTATCCCTGATGGATTTTCAATGCTCGAGAGGAGATATGTTTTTGTCCCGAGTTAAAAAAATTGTAGATCCCATTATGTTGAAAAGCAAGTTTTTCAAAGCATAGATTGACAAAATCACACAAGCTCATGGCATGTGGCATGGCATACAACTGTGTACGCTGGTGGTGGGCTCGTCACATAAGATACCAGTTAACCTCTTTTAAGTCCGATTGTATCGTTTAGGCATCTACCAGGAAAACATTCGCAACTGAACAATAAACATCAACACATCTACTACTGTAGTGTGTAGACAGAATCTTTAATAAACATTGATCGACTACGCATGCGAATGACATGAGTCGCAATTGTACCTTGAATTGCACGTACGTACTTTGTTATTTTCTCATGTGCAACTAGGGTTCCCTCAAGAGAACGACCCAACTTGGTTACAAAGCGTTATCCAGCCGCTTCATCACTCTAAGCCCATTGTTTTACGCGTCATGCTCTTTTGAATTGAAGCCATTTGTTTCAGCGCAGGCATTTTTTTATGTCAATAAATAGACCTCGTTTTTTAAATTTAGGTTAAAATTTATACAAAATTCCATTGTTTGAAGGAAACAAATAAAAAAAACCCTCGGGCGATTTTATCATAACCTTTAAATATATCACGCTAAACGTCTTTTCACAAAAGTCTACTCTATATCTGTATCAATTTCCTTAGAAATTGGTTCATTATGAGTGAAAAGAGAAATGAACAAAGTAATTTGCGTATTGATTATGAATGTTTACATTGATACGTTTAATGTTATATTAAATTACGAAAAAGAATATATTCCTGAAATCAAAATGTACTTGTACACACAATTAAAATCTTCTAAATGAACGGTTTGATGAGCAATAATTTTCCCGTAAATATTCCAAATATTTCTCTTCGAAGTATCTTTAACATTTGTTTGTTATCCATCGTTAATGGCAAGTTGAGCAAGAGATCAAATTAAAGACTTACAGATGGCATTCTTGTCAATCAATCAAATTGGAACTCGACTACTTTTTGTGTGAGTGAAACGATTAAGAGAAATAAGTCGCCAAATAAATACATACATTTCGTCTTGCCGCAAGACATATTGATTGAAGTTTCAGCTATAATGTACATGTAGATTTAAAAAGAGATATTTTTGAGCCGAATCCCGTACAGTTATATGGACGCTTATTATAGGATTATATTCATTGTACAAGAAACTTGCTGCGTCGAAATCGCAACCAAAGCCGAAAACCAAACAAAATAGAGGAAAAAATAAAGGAAGAACGAAGAAGGTCCGCTACCTTTTGCTCCAACTCCAAGCAGCCAGCCGAGGAAGCAACCTGGAAAGCGCTAACATGAGAGAGATGCAATGAACAAAAAAACTATAGAGCAAGCAAATATTATTGCCTAATTGTTAGGTACTCAAGTCATAATCGTGTATTCAGATGCGATTACAAATCTTACGATTATGATTTCTATTTGTGTAAACCGCTAAAAATTCATTTCAAAAACATGGTAGTTATCGTGCTGTGCTTTGGATATTTTGTGACGTGAGTATCAAAACATCGAAGTTTTGAACAATTGAAAGGAGCGCCTTTCTGCATGTAACTTCAGAAACACGGGTCTCAACCATGTTTTGCAGTTGAGTTATAAGATCAGAAATTAAATTGTCAATAACAAGCTAATTCACGGGTTCTTTAAGAGTGTACGAAATTCAAAATTCAAAAAAGAATTCTAAATTAGAGTAAAATTACTGCAACAATTTTTGACAACTTATTTATAGTTTGTGATAATTAGCGCTTATGATTACGACATTTGTGTCATTTAAATTAATTACATTGGAATCCGAGATATCCTTTTGAGCTGGTCTTTTCTTTGTGCCTTCTGATTAACATATTCATAAATATACTGTTTGATTAATCAAATCAAGAATCTACCGTATCCCACATCACACGTAATCATATTCAGTTCGCTTAGCTTTAAAACTCACAAACATACGTACTTTCGAATTATCTTTAATCGTAGGATTCATTTTTGCGCGAGTAAATAAACTTTTTCCAATACATTTAGCGTATATACGACCAACCCACGTTTCGCCTTATTTTTTTTCGCTCAATCAAATGCTCCTCTGTCATTCATCATTGTTCGTGACTTCTCTTATTTGTGCAATTACTATTTTGGACTCCGATCGATCAAAGTCGGGTTATGGAGTTACGGGCCAACATTGGCCCAATAGTCACGTATCAAAAATTATTTCAGTTTATCATAAGTTGAAGGGGAAAAGGTCTATAAATAAAATAAGTATAGCCTTTCAGGTACGCTGCTGCTAAGAAAAAAAAAACTATCGGAGCTTTTAAAACTATGTACCTATATAAAAATCTCAATATACATTTAAACTCAAGTAAGACTTGAGCTCAGAATAAGGTTGCTTCAGCTTATGGTTTAGAGCCCAGTTATTACAACGGGGAGACTGTCGTCTGACCTCCGTAACCCTTTTCTACAAGGAAACCAGACCAACAGGAACACGATCCAGGTGTGTTATTGGCCAACATTATCAGATTTTTTAGGCTGCCTAACGGCATCTAACATAGTTTAACGACTGCCATCTACCCATAGCAGCCGGGGCCAAGTTATCATGCTTTTTGCCTGCGGTATTTCGACGGCACCTAATCTTGTCGCGCTATCATGTATATGTAATGATGTCAACAGAATCACCCTACGAGTATATGTACAAAGCTGTCACGCATCTGACCGCTTGTCAATGCCAGTTGCGGGCTAACATCGGACAGTGATCCGGGTTTAACCGGTTTCCGGTTAATCACGTCCGGGATACGGGCGAATCACAAGTGACGATTTATTGAAACGCGAGATTATAAGGATGATTTGTTATTGACCTCTGACTGATTGTTCGGGTCAGACAGAAATCAATTGATTTCAGTTAGTAATTTAGTTTAGAAATGTAAAGGAAATTAATTTTCATTTAGTGGCATACTCACTGAGTAATAATATAACTTGTAAGACCCTGATTCAGTTGAACACCTGTTTTTTTTTATTTAAGCATATACCTACTAGCTATTAATGCTTTTGCCTATATTTGGCAGTGTCTCCGCATTGGCGATGGTTGGCCAAGCTGTTTTACTTTACTTACTTTCTATAGAATTTTAATATCTCATTTCTTTCGCATCTTGAGTCGATCCTGTCTGGGGCCTTCCTTCCACCTCCCATTTTTTTGACCATCCGCCTGCCTGATATCAACTATGCCCTAGAAGTAGAACCCACTACCAACAATTTCGAGTTTAAAAATAATTGTGTTCTATATTACTATCCACTAAAGCCGCCTTTTGGGACATCAAAAGATAGAAGAAAAGTTCTATTCCTAAACTAAAAACCACGGGGTTACCAATAATTTTAAATAGTCTTGCAAATTCATGCTAAGCCGTACATGAATAAAAATCAAACACTCCATTCTAAACTGACGTGCGTCTGATCGCCTGTCACGCCGGACTTGGGTCCGTATCGGACATTTATCCGGGTTTATCCGGATTTCTGTTAATCGCACCCGAAACAAGGACAGGGCTTTCACCGATTGACGTATTATTGAATTATGATCAAAAGTGTGGAGACACAGTTGGAACATTCATCATCAGCGTGCCTATCCTATCGTTCCTCTGTTTGCAGCCTAAGCGTTAGCTTAGACTTCTTTTTATTACTGTTTTCTCTTCATCAAGTAAAAACTGTGTAATACTTGGCTCTATTATTATGACAGGAGGCCGGTTTGCCAGACGTCAACCCTCCTGTTGTTGGAACAGTTGAACAAATAAAAAAACAGACCTATTTTATCTCTTAGTTATCTCTTACGACATCAACAGGGTGAAAATGAGTTATAGTTATCCCTTATGTTTGATTGAAACAATGTGTTTAATATAGTTAAACTGTCCTCTAAAAATTCTACATTTTTATGATGATACCTATTGTATCCCTTGGCTCAAATTTTTTTAAAAATAAATGATAGTTTTAAAACACAATTTTTGATAACTTCGCCGTCAGTCTTTGGCGAAAACAAAAGCCCTGACTTAGCTTGACGACTGTCAATTTAACCGAATTATGCCTACTGTTATACTATACTTGAGCTCTTTCGTGCTTCAGTACTACTGAAGCACGAAAGAGCTCAAGTATAGTATAATGCCATCAGTGACACTTATTTTCTTATGTCCATCATTAGAAGTTTTTGTTAAAAATTTTAATCATAAATTTGAGAGCTTACTCTTGTCGGCGGAGTTCCTTCCATCTCTGTCTATCGTTAGCAGTTCCTTTATTTCTTGATACGACACGTTTGTTTTTTTCTTTTATCTGCTTCATATATTCCTCGGTCAACCTGGACCCATCCTTCCTTTTATCTAATTCAATGTTGTTTTTCATCAAATCATCGTGTCGTATCAAAATGTTAATAATCACAATACTAATAAGAAAGAGATAAATAAATTACTGAATTAAATAAAATTACAATAAAATCTAACTTACATGTTTGTTACAGCGAATGCCGTGTTAAAGCCGTCCGTATATCTGATTTGGCTACGATATCCCGATAACAGCACGATGCGTGTTCGAAGCGATACAAAACATACATTTGTTCGAGTTTATATGGCTAGCGAAATCCAAATGGATCGGATGTGAAATGCAATGTATAGCCTGTACTTTGTTTAACTAATTTGTTGGTTTGAATACTCCATATCGTGACAGCTGTCGTTTTATTTTCTACCGCTAGATATACAAGTTAAATGCAATGCAATGTAAAAGGCAGATTTAATATTAACGATAATATTATAATGAGGGTCAGGTACCTAAGCAGACGACTTTGTACAACGGTCTTCCTCTGGCACAGAATCACTACATAGTATAAAACAAAGTCCCTTTCTCTGTCCCTATGTCCCTTTGTATGCTTAAATCTTTAAAACTACGCAACGGATTTTGATGCGGTTTTTTAATAGATAGTGATTCAAGATGAAGGTTTTTATGCCCATGCGAAGCCGGGCCTAGTAAATAATAATACTAACTCTGGTATAAGTAGTATCAACTATAATACGTATAGTAGGTATTTACTTAACGAACATGTCAATTTGAGCCAAGTGTTAAATTACATCGCCTCGCGCCTGGACGTAGCTTAACTCAATTATTTCTCCATGTGAGAGCTTCCTTCGTCACGGATTCCTGGGGAAATGCAATTACTTGCCCAAATATTGTTAGGCAATCTGTTCTTTACCGAACATTGAAGGACTAATTAAACGCCACCCTAATTATAAATGAAAAATGGTGGTTTTAATTAAGAAGTAGATAAAGGTTTGTTTTCCTTATACTTTAGGGTTGTTGTTGTTGTCAAAAATACATCGAAATGACCTGAATTTTTCATAATAAAGATGATTACGGGCACGTAAAGCCATCTGTAGTCGTTAAAGAAACCACGTCAGTGACCGAGAGGAGGACCAAAGAACTCTGACATCAGGGATATGGTCGATTGACTCTGTAACTTACATGATATTATGATGATTATAATCCTTAAATGTCATTTTACAGAGAAGTGGTCTATTCTAGAACTGAGAACCATGGAAATAACACATTCGCCAGCAATGCTTTTAAAGTGGTCGTGACCCTATAACCTAACGACAACATTGCATGTCTGCCCCCTATAGCGTTGCTGATCAATACCAACACATGACCAACGAGTTAATCTCACCATGTTTTACATTCAAAGAGAATAAATCATAGAGCTATTTGGACTCTATGGAATAAATCATCATCATCCTAGCCAGACTTCTTATATACCTTCTGTTTTTAAAAGTGTAGGCCAAAGAATATGGAACCGCGCGCGAAGGCATTTTTTTTTAAATCTATGGTGTAGGCAGTCCACCACTGATGAAAAACATGACAAAAGAGATACACAAAGAAAAGCTAGTCATACACACAACCCGGAGTAGACATCATCATTTCAGCAGCAGGCTGTCCAATGCTGGACATAGGCCTCTCTCAAGGATTTCCAGAATGACCGGTTAGAAGCATCATGCATCGCATGCGCTTGCTTGCAAATTTCTCTCAATTCAGTTTTATCGACAGCCAGCTGCCTATCCATCTACCATCTAACCTACGACACAAGTCCAACACCATTGTATTTTGTCCACTTATTTATTCATTTACATAAATTATGAAGTATAAAATATATTTAATTTATTGATTTGAAACAAAAGGAATTAATAATCGAGGTGACGAAGCTAATTAATTCCCTTCGGGGAAAGGCAGCGTTACTGCTGTCTCCAACACTGATTTATGTTCGCTTGATTTTTGTTTCCTTTAAAAAACACATTTGAATTAATTTTCTAAATTTAAATTGATGAGAATAATAGGCTGGGTTGCACCAACTTACTATAACAATAACTGTGTAGTCAAAGTACCGGTTAGGTGAAAAATGGGTTGCACCATTTTGTCAATCGTCAAAATACGTCATAACTTTTACGCTAACCGTAACCGCCCAAACTTGACCGGTTACCGCTATTGTTATTGTCAACTTATCTGTCAGACAGGTCGAATAACCTCCGCGGACGTTATTATACTTGTAACCCTGGTAACTAACTATGCTACAAAATCGACGGTGCAACCTATGTCGCTTTAACGGTTATAGTTAGCAGTAATGTTACTGTTACATTTGACTTTAACTGTTACGATAACTGATACTTTGGTGCAACCCACCCTTAGTATCGTAGCGTTTCGGCCTTTGGAAGCCTCCTGCGACATGTTGCTCCAAGGGTGAGAGAGGAAGAGAAATTACTGGGTACTATGGTGAAATATTCCCGCCTGTAAGTAATATATCACTGGGCAGTACCATTGATGGTACAAATGACACTTATTAGCAGTGGGACCTAAATACGTAGTAAAAAAATATATTTATCAATAGATAGTCACTTTAAAAATATCTTGCTTAGTAAACTTACCTGTTTTTGTATATCGTTGATTAAATTATTCTATAATTTTTTACCCTTTTGACTGAATTCCTCTCAACCCTCACTACCGTAGCTGTCTGGGGCAAGACTGATTAATAGCGACTCCAATTATCTTAATTTATTTCGAATTCAAATGAACCGCTGAATTTAGATGTAACAAAATGATTATTGGAAAGCATCAGTTTTTTGTAAGCACAAATTGAGTTTTCACGTTGATTATTTGGAATTAAATTCTCCTTAGTTTCGGATGTTTTATCTTCTTCATTTATAATTTATGACATATACAAACATACAATCCTACTTGGCTACTTTGATGATAGATAGAAATTAAATATTGTTTATATTCTATCTATCTGAGAAGAGCTGTGCTCTTGTCGGTGGAGTCTCATCCAAGTGTTTCTATCTACCGCTAGCCCTTTCACATCCTGATAGGAAACGACTCCCACTTTTACTTTTAGAGGGGAGAAGGGGAAGAAGTAGACCAAGAAGGAGTTCCATAGAACAATTAATTTGAAAAAGTAGATAATTTAGTTTATTTTTATTTACGTATAAAAACTGACTCTCATGGGTTCCAAGACGCTTGGGTACGGAACCCTTGAATCTGACTCAAAAATTCTAGCAACTTACATTTCTATGTTTGCAACTCATACAAAAAATATTTCTGGTTTATTAATAATTGACATAAATGTACTAAATATAATTAATTAAAAATTACACCTTAAAATCTTCTATTTAATTTTTGCATATCTAATCAAACATTGATCAGAGATTATGTAATTACAGCTCGGCTGTTTACTTATTTACTCCCAGTAAGTAATACCAACAGAACAAACTAATACATGTTAAGTACCTCACTAAGTATAAGTACTTAATTAGAAACTTGATAAATATTTAAGGTAAACATAGGTACATATTTACGCAAGAAGTGAAACGAGAAACCTCTGTTACTCGCATTTTAGTTCCCTTTAGCAAATGTCAACCTTATCCCGTAGATGTAAGTTATATATTGTTACTATGATGGGTTCAGGTGCTCGCAAATAAGTGTATGTACCTCCGTCTAACAACCTCAAGATGTTTCGTGCCGCCATGACAGTCTTCTGTATAGAATAGTTACTAAGAAATTACTACGAAAAGATCAAAAGGCGATAGTCAACAATTATTATATTTTCTAAAATACAACACGTCCATTGCTGGAAACTTGGACCAAGGCACACAGGAGACATACATACACACCACGGGCGGATGAAACCGCGGGGAACAGCTAGTTGTATGACTTACTTTCATTGACGTAACAACGTTAGTTACGAGTACGTCGATTACCTTTCGGCTTTCGGTGCGTTAAGTATTATCCGGGGGAAATTTTCAGTTAAAAGCGTATCCAGTGTCTTCTTGCGATATTTTCTTTCCTTTCTTTCTCTTCCAACGGCCATTGTTTATGTCATTCGTTGTATACTTCTTTCTTCGTCATTGTTATACAGTTTATTAATTGCTGACTTGCTTTCGCCCGAGGCCAGTTCTCTCTCCCGTGTAATAATGGGAAGCCCATCCAGAAACATTTTTTATGGGAAAGCCTTTTTTTATTTTTATTTTATGACTATTTACCCAATGTTAAAATACATTCGTACGACCAAATCCGAAAACACAAGTCATAAAAAATCCGCCGTTCATGAGTTATAAATTTTGTAACTAACTAACACGACTTTGTTTTATAATAATTAAATTTATTTTCCTTGTTACAGATACATTTTCCTGGCGATCTACACGGCGGAGATGATAATAAAGTGCATAGCAAAGGGGTTCATACTAAATAAGTACACCTACCTAAGGAACCCGTGGAATTGGCTAGATTTCGTCGTCATCACGTCGGGATACGCCACCATCGGGATGGAGGTTGGGAACCTTGCTGGGCTGAGGACCTTCCGAGTGCTTAGGGCCCTCAAGACTGTTTCTATAATGCCTGGTAAGTCTTTGTTGTAGTTTATTAAATACCTCTTAAGGCGGGCCATATAGAAAATTATTACAATTTTTCCCTCTTTTCTTCTTTTCCTTTACCTTATCCCACTTTCCTATGTGGGGTCGGCACAGTATGTAAGTTTCTTCCATTTAGATCTATTTCCCGCCATTACCCGCGTCACACCTCTCCTGGTCATATCCTCCTTTACACAATCCATCCATCTCTTTTTTGGTCTTCCTCTTCTCTTAGATCCCATAATTTTCATATTCAATACGCTTTCCGTTACATGGCTTTCCCCCTCCGCACGACATGGCCATATCATCCTATATGCATACTTTCTGTCTTATTTGTATTTATATTTATCTGAGCTTGGAGCAACACTGCTTCCATACCGGCGCAGGCAAACGTATATTGTTCCCCTCTGAAAAAGTTCAAGCCCACGTGGGCCTACGCAATTAATTGTGTTAGTGTGTGTAATCTGTACCCAAATTATTGCTGTTTTGTTTCTTTTATTCTTTGTTAGTGTGATTACAGTCAGGTGACAGCATAAGTTTAGTGTGTAGGTGTGCAGATGTGTATTTGTGTGTAGATATATTTCCCCCGCAAAAAACGCTAGAGCTATTGGAATAGTAAAGTAGGTTTATATTCTCTTCCGATACGCAAGCCGTATTGTTCGAAGATCGCGCCTTTATTCACCATGTTAAAAATTATGTAAACTGACTTGAACAATATTTTTTAACATAATTAATTTGATCAGCTCATGTAAAATCAGAAAGAACTGTCTCCGCTCGCTATGCATGTTTAAAAGACTCTTCATTGTAACTTAGCATACATGAAGACAATGCAATGGGCATATGTGAAGCAGTCAGAATGAAAGTTTCAAATTAAAATTAACAATAAGAAATATTATTTAAAATAATGTAGGTACTTTGACAACATCCCAACGAGATCATTAGAAAGGCAAATTCAAATAACGTCGTGAATTTCCTAAGTACTTTCGCTACAGGGTTCTTATCCGTCGCCGTTTCCTTTGCTGAAATGAGACTAGAAAATAGCTTTCGCCCGCAGCTTCGCTCGCATGAACTTTCCCAGTGATTTTTCTCGGGATGAAAGGTATATTCTATGTCCTTTTCAATACTTTTATCTATGTGTATGCAACACTTCAGGAAGATTTGGGTAGATAGGGCGTGAAAGCACAACAAACAAACAAACTCACTTTCGCATTTATAATATTAGTAAGGATTACTGCCCTCAGTGTCTTTTTGGCACCATTTGGGGGCTTGGGCTCAGAAATGGTATTAAATTGACCAACAGCACAAAGTGCCAATATATAAAATTATAATTTTAACACTTAAAACAGCATGAAATAGAGATGCCCTTCTCTAGTCCCTTATTATAGCCGATGAGAATAATATATACGTAGCTATTACTTATTATTATAGTACTTAACTGATAGAGATTTAGAGAAAAAAGAAAAGTTACACGACGATAATAAAGTACAGCTCCATAAAATACAAATCATGTATAATTTTAAATCTATATTTCTGTGCGATCAAAATTGGTTTAGAAAAGGAACATATCTCCACCACAGATTATAAAATGCTCCTCTATATACTTTCGCATTTTGTAATATAAGTATGATTAATTTGTAGGTATCATTCGTTTTGGTTGCATTTTTGTTGGATCAATTTTCATAAAAAAAATATAAAACGATTCCTTTGATGGGGGTTTTCACTTTGAAATAATAACGCTAAAAGACTGGTTTGTATCGAACAAACAATGTCCAGATTGTATTTTGTTCCCAGTCTCGGCAGATTAAAACTGTAAATAACTCTGTTTGAAGAAATGTTTGTTAGTAAATGCCTACTAAAATAATTAATAAATGGGGCAAACAAATGCGGACAAACAAACCTTTAAATTTATTTTCATTATCAATTTTTTCTTATAAAACTAGGGTTTTTAGTAGGCAGTTTAGCCTTTGTACTAATTTTATTTTTGATCTCGTACAATCCAATGATTTATTTATGTAATTGGTGCAATAAAGTGTTATTTCATTCATTCATTCAGTTTAAAAAAATAATTTTCTATCTTGTACTGACAGACATTCTTAACCCAGACTTTTTAGTTCAAGACAAGAGCTTGCTCATGTGCCACGGAAGCCTCTAGATCATGATCTAATTGAAAAAAAATCACAAATTCGCCATTCAATTTCGGAAGACGCTGATTTTTCGTCGTTTTCACCAACCCTATACCATTAAACATTTGAATGTGGCCTTAATACTTTTAAATTACAGTTTCTCGCCTCGCCAGCTCCATTAATAGTCCATTAACGTCTTGATTGTGGACATGACCCTTTCAAAACACTATCGTCATTAGCGTTTTCAATAAAGATACATGGTGTGTTTTTGTATTAAGAACAGAGCATGTAAAGCTTAAAATAGGTATATTTTATACTAGGTTATTGTATATTACGTTTGTTCTGTCTATAGGTTTTAAGCTACAGCAATAATTATATCAATCCACTATCTAAAAAATATATAAAACTATTTATAAAATCGGCCAAGTAGTTTTAGTTTTCTCTAGTTCTAATACAACAAATGTATTTATAATCGTCTTGCTAACGTGCCCCGCCCTCGCCACATACTTTTCTGAGGACAACTTGATGGAAGCAAATCGGAAGGTTATTGAGGTGGCCTCTAATAATAGATACAGTCTTTTCTATTTTCTTCTATCTCATCATTGCTTATCTTATCTTAGTGCGTTTTCGGCTGCATCCTCAACTGTTTGCTTCTAAGGGTCTGATATTCTACTTTTCTGCTCGACTTTGCCCTTCAATCCATCAGATATAAATGACTTAATAAATTGTTGACAGGCCTGAAGACCATCATCAACGCACTGCTGCACTCGTTCAAACAGCTCGCCGAGGTCATGACCCTCACAATCTTCTGCCTTATGGTCTTCGCCCTGTTTGCCCTGCAGGTGTACATGGGGGAGCTGAGGAACAAGTGTGTGAAGAATTTTGTGGGTGTTCCGGGGGAGAACTTCACTGACGAAATCTGGCTGCAGTGAGTAAGCTTAAATGTATTTTTTTACTATAAGCATTCGGCACTCCTAATGGAAAGTAGTTATCGCCTGGACATAAGCCTCAGCCAAGGACTGGTTGACACGGCTGCGACTTTGTGATCATCAGATCATCTGTGGCGGGCGACCAGCGGTGGTGCTATGCATGCTCGATTCAAAAAAAAAGAATCTTGTAGGTCTAAGAGCTCGAGGTTTTGTCTTTTTATACAATTATACGTGGTCAGACAAGCATACTGCCCAAGAAAGAGGCGTGCAGTCACCATAACCTATTTACTTTGACAGTGTCCAAGCGCTGCACCAAATCGTGGCTTAAGATGATACGCCACAGTTCCCACTAATATCACTGCTTCTCTCACTCTTCAAACTGGAATACATTAACAATGCAAGTACTGCTGTTTGGCGACAGAAATAGGTAGACCAAAGGTATCCAAGCAGATGACCTCTGTATGAAGATCTATCTCAGGTTTTTCAGGCTTTTATCACAAATCAACAGACAAATTTCTAGACTTTTCTGAGGAGTAGGTGATGACCCATGTTTCTTTTTTTCAGATGGATCAGAGATTCTTCGAACTGGATGGTAAATGATGAGGAGATCCCAATAATCTGCGGCAACCTGACCGGCGCCAGGCACTGCCCACCCCAGTACACCTGCCTGTGCGTGGGCCCCAACCCAAACCATGGGTACACCAACTTTGACAACTTCCTCTGGTCCATGCTCACCACGTTTCAACTCATCACTTTGGATTATTGGGAGAATGTATATAATATGGTAAGTGGATAATACCTCGAATCTAGTATAACATTCTATGATCTGTGCTTGAATAAAATCAACCGCTTTATTTCGTATATATGTAGGTAACGGCTGCATCTCCAACTGGTTGCATTCGAGGGAAAGATCCGCTTTCAAACTTTTTTCATACTTAGTTATGAGATCATTGGCACGCATCTCATAATCCTCCGCTGCGACGTAGAGTCGATATTTAAAAAAATATTCTTATTTTTGATTCATTAATATAACAAAGGGTTTAAGGTCAGCTTGGTATCAGAGATTTTTTAAACACATGGGACCACCGGCTTAGCGCAACTTATGAGAGATATTTTTTATAATTCATAGATACCTATTTTTGAATATAAAATTATCGTATAATTTTGATTTACTTTTTTATTTATTTTATAAATAGTACTCATTCAATGGACGGACTAGTATTTATTTCTTATCGAGTGTGTAGCCAACACTGGTGGTAGATTTTTTAATTCGCCTGTACCTATCTGACTTAGTATAACGTCAGCCATTTATTTATCTTTACTAGTTAACATGTTCAGTAGTAAAAATAAAATTTCACTTTTGTATCTGGTTTAAAAATACTCAGTATAAATCCTGATCAGACAGATCACTGGCAATAAATAAACCCCAAATCTTGCCAAACAAGCTGGTAGGTGACGGAATATGCTAATACACTCCATATATCACAGCCCACCATACACTCCGAAACAAAATGCCGTCCACGCCGAACGAACCTTGTCTTGACGTTTATATGTGATTTACTGGTGTTTTTGCTTTTTACCCGTAGAGCCAAATGTACAAAATATACTACTGTAGCATGCTCTATAGCCTATAGTCTAAACTTAGTCTAAACTAAACCAAAGGATTTGGAAATCGCGCGTGCCAGGCAAATTTGTTTTTTAATCTATGGTCTAAACTAAAAGGCTAGAACATTTTTTTCGCACATTACAATTATTTTCAGCCAGTACTTATGTTTTTCACTACTATCGTGATAAGTTCGAAAAAATTGGTATCTACTTACTCCGACCGTAGTGTTAGGTAATCACGCACGGTCTATTTTTTTTCAATCTATGGCTTCGACTGTGCATACTTAACATTATTCATGATTCTAATAAAGGTTAAAACTAAATGTTGATATATCACGTCCCCACACGTCCGCATCAAGGCTCACCCAAACCACAACCACTTGTAACAGTAGACGTTGATACCGACCCCGAGAATTAATTAAATTATAAAGCCTCGGACACATAGGAGTACCTACCACATAAAATTTTTGGACAAACAATTTTTAAGTCCGCCGTTTACATTTGTACGTAATGAAGTTAAATAAATAAAAATAAAAATATATACTTCATTTTACCAATTAAGAAAAAAACAATGCCCTTAAATAATTGTACACAAAGGCGGATTTATCGCTATTGCAATTACCTCCGTCATAAACTATTGAAATGAAGAATGTTTGTTTACCAAAAAGAACTTCTCTTGCGTGAAACAATTATTGTCTTGTCTTATTGATTATGGTATATAAATAACAGCAAAACTAGGTCATTAGAACCACTTACCGGTAGGTCATAAATCTATACTTCCATACTAATACTTATTATAAATGCGAAAGTCTGTCTGTCTGTCAGTCACCTCTTCACGGCTAAACTGCTGGACCGATTGTGATGAAATTTGGTATGGATATAGTTATGCACTAGGAATCAAACATAGCCTACTTTCGGGCGCGATATAACTGAGGCGCACACGGGCGGAGCCGCGGGCAACAGCTAGTAATACATATATTCGTCGTGGAACTTAACTAGGTAAATATTTACATTATTTTCAATTATGAGGATATTTCAGAACTAAAGCGCAGACTAAAGTAATTTCCGAACTATATATTAATATTTGATTTGATAATGATGAACTATCCATGTCCATACTAATTATAAATGCGAGTCTGTCTATCTGTCGCTAGACCAATTTTGATGAAATTTGGTATATGAATATAGTGAAGGACCAGGGGTCAAACATACTCTTGGCACGATATAACAGAGACAACAGATAGTTTAAAAATAAATTAAAATACCCTGTATAATTTAATTAAAGGAGGAAGAGAAGGAATTTTAATTTTTGTTTTTTAATTAGCAACTAAAGGCATCTCCCTGTATTGGCTGAATTGGGTCTGGAGTGTGTTCATGGACTTCCATGTTGGCCTTTGTAGGTCATATCCTGGAAGACTCTTTGACTTCGGCAAGAGTGATATAGTTGGGTCTCTTTTCATATGGTTACTTTTGAATGTAGGAAATTGGTCATCACGTTTTAAGCATTACGGATCAGAAGGTTTTGGAAGCTAATTGTCCTTGGGTGCACATCGACTGCAATATAAAATGCTCTGAGAGCAAAATGTCCTCAATATGTAACCCCGGGCTCTAAATAGTTGGAATACAACCGTGGTAATGCTAAAGGGCCCCTTCTTTCTCAAATATCGTTTTTAAAATCAATAGGAATCAGTATTAAATAGTCGTAAATTTTTTTTAAAAAAGATATGTTTTTATTTGAGGATCTAGCAGAGTGAAATTCGCTTACAGTAACACAATCAGACGAAATTCGCTCGATAGAAAAAAAAACAAAGTTGCCTTCTTTTATAAAGTTTATTTTCAATACTATCATTGATAAAATATTACTAAAGTATAGATGGTTATCCTCCATACATCAAAGTGTGCCTGAATTTTACTTTCTCCTTGATTAACTAGATGTCGCTCAATCTTACTATTTTTGCCAATTTTTCGTAAAAATTAGAACCATCAAAGCAAACCTCGTGTGACCACAAAGTAAATATGATAGTAGCTTCGCATAAATTCACTAGATGGCGCAATTCTTAGAATTAATTTTCTACGTTTCGTTTTATGCATATCAATATGTCTTGCAAATGCTAAGAAACATAATATTTTAATAATCCATTGTAAGAATTATTAAATATTTTGTTTGGTATTTGATGTATTTCTAAGACATAGGTTAATTTGTTATGTTACATTGCAAAATATAAATATACAAAAAAATATATATTGGATGATGACCAAACTACATAAACCGGAGCGCATATCTGAAGTCAAGTTTGAGAGATTTGTGTGAGTGAGTGATGTGTTCACAGCTAGGTAGGTTGTAGCTTGTATCGTTGTTGGTGTTCTTTTTTTCCGTGTTACGTTCTCGTATTTTTATACTCATTGATTTTATTAACGACTCCTGCATATTCCCCGGACTCTGGCGTAATCGGAGTCCGGGTTAACGTTGATCCTAGCAAGCTATTTCTTGATTTTTCGTATGTTTACAAGTTGATTGCTTGATAATGAAATAATTTTCAAGGTCAATCGACCCTGTATGCCCCGGTATTAACTTTTTAAAATCCCCACGGCCCCTGTGACGGTTTTTTACTTAACGTTCGATTTCCTTTGGTATTTATTCATAAGTGTTGTTAACAAGCTTATTTGACCCTGCACTCTGTGGTGTCAGAGTGGTCAATCGACCCTGTATGCTTTGGTAGGTATCATTGTTTCAAAGTGAGGCATTGCACTTTATTTATAGTCCATGTGAGTACTTGGTCAGTTGACCCTGCACACCTAGGTGCTTGAGTTTTATAATCTGTCAAAGTTCAAATCGGCCTCAATAAAGAAATGGAAGTCGGTTTTGTTCTTGGGTAAAAAGATTAACAAAACAGCCCCTTGACCTTCATCACTCGACCTGCTGCGGCCTCGTAAAAGTTACTCTGCCTTCGCCATCGCGGAGGGCTACACCTTCGGCCTTAGGCGCCAAGTTACTTATGGGACCATTAATGAAATTTATATGGGCTTTGGATTTCTTTAATATCTGCTCTGTTACTAAGATACCCCTTTCATTTTGTCTATGAATAAAAGGGGTAACTTAGTAACACAGCAGGCCCCCTAAGTAACTTGGTGCCTAAGGCCGAAGGCGTAGCTAGCCCTTCGCAAGGGCAAAGGCAGAGTTATTTTTACGAGGCCGCAGGTCGAGTGATGCGAGCCCGTAGGGCAAGCTGTGAAAAAACCCCACCAAGAGCCTGTTTTGTTAACCTTTTTCCCAAAAAACAAAAACCAATATGCCCAGCTAATCTATACCCAAGTGTTTAGCCAAGCCGTACCCTTTCCACATAAAATATCCACAATCTTTTATCACCGACTTTATTCAGATTTATTAAAATGTTTGTATTGTTATGAAGCATATTTAAACAACAATGTATTAATTATTTCATCCTTTTTAGTTAAGTACCTAATTGGAGTCGGTTTCGTTTTTTTTTTGGCAAAAACATGTTGGTGCGTGAGCTAGTGGTGCCATCTATGGCTTCTGAAAATAAACTAACTCGTATGGTATTTAAGCTACGACTGCAGCGACACTTTTCAATTTTACGGAATTTTTATGGAAACCTATAACAAACACTTCTCAGTAGCGCCATCTAGATATAAGCCGAATTTGGCGAGGTACAGATTCAATGTACGTGAGTAGCCATCTATACTTTAGTAATATTTTATCGATGATACTATGCCTAAAATAATAAACTTATTGACCTGATTTTTATACCAGCCTTTAGAAAATGTATTTTTATAGTAAAAACCGCTGAAGTAGATGTTTGAACACTTTATTTTTAACTAGCTTTAGCCTGCGGCTTCGCCCGAGTGAATATCCTTTCCCACGGGAACAGTGCTTTTTTCGGGTTGAAAGGTAAAAGATATGTCCTTTTCAATACTTCTAACTACGTGTGGTTCAGAAGATAGGGCGTGAAAGCGTTACAAACAAACAAATAAATAAACAAACAAACTCACTTTCGCATTTATAATATTAGTTGGATTTGTGAAATAAATTGTATGTAAATAAAAAATAAATAACTCTACAGTATTGTGTATGTTAACGCGGCCTTACATTATGAATATCCTCAGTTCTCACTAAACTCAGTCTGTGTGCGGTTAATATTTATGTAAGACTAGTTACCGTTTGTGGTTTATCATATCAAGAACTTTGATATGTTTATATAATTATTTAGTTCCGCACAATTATATTTAAATTTTAATTTAGGGACGGCCAGCTTTCTTGTTATATTTATTTAGCACATGGTGTCAAATCAGGATATGATATTCAGAAAGATTGTTTTAAAACTGTTCAGTAGTATTAATTAGTCTCTGTGCAGCAGGACGCTTGAGACTACTAAAAAAAGCCTATTGCTTAAGACGATACCACTGCTAAACAAGGTGGTCTTTAACATCATTTATCTCGCAAAGTTCTTTTACTATTGGTTTCAAATCTTAGTATATGATTTTTGAGTATTTTATCTCCTTATGTATCAGATGGAAACACGTTTTGATAAAATTTTCTCGATAGAAATATTTTTTGAAAAATAGTATTCGCTTACCGATATTTCTAAATTATAGATCGACGATTCAGTATAAAAAAATGATTTTTAAACTAAAATATAGGTCGTTAGTAATTCATCATAAGAGGTATAATAAAATGTAATGAACTGGTCTGTTTTTTTTATAAATTAATAAAAACAAATTTGGCGCTTACGCCCTATTTGTTTGAGCGCCTCGAGACTATACCTGTCTCATCGTTCACGGGCTTTACCGCCAAGCGCTATCCCTTGCGCGCTCTCCCGGCCAGTCTGCGTCTGCATTTGCCGAGCAAAAGACGCGCGCATTTTTTATTAAATCTCGCGAGTTTTTATGGCATTTTATAATATATATTCAAATTTATTGTTAAAATTTATATCCCAACCTAGTTTTTATTTTAGTGTTTTTCTTGACTGTAAATAGTATTTGTTATGTAAAATAGTGTAATATTAGCTATGGTTTTGTTACGTAATTGTGATTTTTTTATATTCGTATTATCATAGGTAATTGAGCAAAAATACTAAAAGAGTACCCGATTACAAGGAGAAAGCCTAGCTAATGAGAGTAAACAGATGGTAAGTACCTACCCATCTAGCCTATCATATTAAGTCTTATTTAGTCTACCAAGTGCCTCCGTAAAAAAAAAATATTTGTTATGGAAAACTAGTACTGATCGATCATTCTATACTTAGGTACCTTTATATTTATTTAATATTTATATCAAATTGGATACCTAGGTATCTAAGTATTTTGGCTTTGAAACTAATTCGCCATTTTATACAAACAATTTGATAGGTTGGTATAGGTAAGTGTGGAAGTAACAATTTACATATAAGATAAATATAAAATGGCTAATATCAAAATACCTATGGTTTTCAGGACCAACAACAATTTGAGGTCTTTGTGTCCACGCTGCCGCCGCCGCTGCTGTTGCGACTGCCAGAACAGGGAGGTGTAACAAATATGGAGTCGGATTTACAAACTTTTGTTTTGAATGGACAAAATATTATACCGCCAGCATCACGAAATGTAAAACGGTTAGTACCTAATATGATTGTACTAGCTATTGCCTACGACATGTTACTATGTTTGATCTTCTGGTCTTTAATGAAATATGTTTAACGATCTTACATTAAAAATCTGAAGACATATTCGATTATATACGTATGGGATTGTTTCAGGTGGAACCAAATGCTGATGTTACTGGGCACCGTATTGTCGATATCAACAACTTTTTCAAGAAACAAAAAAAGTCCTAATTTAATTATTTCAGTGTCGATTTCATATTTTAAATATTATGTCAAAGAAATGTTCTGGATTCTAAGCAGATTCAATGAATTTACAAAATGGATCATAATCAAACCTAAAGATTATTTTTGTTTTGGCAGTATCAAGTTTTATTGGAATGCTCTTTTTTAGTGTATTTCTGGAACGACAAGATCAAGATATTTAAATAAGATAGTTAGAAAATGACAAAACATAATTTAAAATGTTTACAATGATTAATTTGCATGCTTTAATTAGGCTAATGTGTTTGTACCAAATTTATTATAACAACCTTTGTAACCACATTTACGCAAATAAAATAATTTGATTTGATTAGTCATATCTAGTCAAGTGAATCAGTGAAAGGTTTCTTATAGCATTAAGTATCTCAGAAATTTTAGTAACAAGGATTAAAGTCACTTATTCGACACTGTACTACTTTCCAACACTCATGCTTATTTATGAACACTTAGCGAATAATAATTCACCATTATTATATACAAAGTAAGTTTTAAGAGTACTTATGTTAGAGGGCTCTAAAAAGCCAATACCGGAGCATGCAGGGTCGATAGACCTTGCAAATTACTTTATTATCAAACAAACAACTTGTAAACATTCGAAAAATAAAAAATGTTCATTTTATTCGACTTAACCGATTTACGTTTACCGGTTATTTTGATTTTAAAACAAAACTACTGACCCGATTTTGATAAACTTTAAACTACTACGACTAAATTGAAACTATATCTGTTCAAACAAAAAATAAACTTTCAAAATCAGTTCAGAAATGACGGAGATTAGAGGGAACAAACATTTAAAAATAATTTAGCCGAATTGAGAACCTCTTCCTTTTTAGAAGTCGGTAGAAAAAGAGCATTTTTTCACTTTTCGAATGTTTACAAGTAGCTTGTTTGATAATGGAAATTTGCAAGGTCACCCGACCTTTATTCCCCCGTAATCCTGGTATTAGCTATTTAAAATCTCTGTACGGCCACTGTGACAGTTGAACTTGAAGTTGGATTTCCCTAGGTATTTACTTATATGAATGTTAATAACAAGTTCAATTGACCCTACACAGTGTGATGTCAAAATGGTCAATCGACCCTGTATGCCTTGGTATCATTGTTTCAAATTTGAGGCACTGCCACTGTTATCGTTTACTTGTAAACTATTGGAGTACTAGGGTACAAGGTCAGTTGACCCTGCACATCTAGGCGTCTGAGTTTTCTAATTTGTTGAATGTTCAAGTTGGCCCCAGTAAACGAATGGAGGTTGGTTTTTGATTTTTCGGAAAAAGTAATTTTTTAAGTACAATAAAGTTTATACAAACAAACAAACGTATAATAATGACAATAACTTAGTTTTTAGGGTTCCGTACAAAAATGTAAAAAACCGGTCAAGTGCGTGTTGAACTTGCGTGGAGAGGGTTCGGTACAATGTCAATATTAGTTTTTATATTCAATTGTGGTACCTATTTAACTACTACTATCGCTATCTAGTGGTGTTTTCGTGAACTATTTTCCGTAAGTGAACGTTCCGGAGATTAGAGGAGGTCAATTTTCGTCTTTTTTCATGAATAAAATCAAAACTTTTTATGTTACAATAATAACAAAAATATATTTGAGATCCTCGACGCGACATGGATTTCAGCAAAGACGCTCTCGGATGATTTTGATGTTTGCAGGCGTCCTTACAGAGCGTGGCTGACCACTCCTTTGGCTATCTTGCAAAAAACTTCACTCCTTGTATCGTTTAATAGTGTAATACACGAAGTTACGGCTCACACCAAAATTTTTCACCTGACGGGAAATCTTTATTATTTTTTTTCCCATCTTAAATAGCGAAATCACGGCCGCACGTAATTCTTTTGTTTCCTCTATCACGACAAATTTGAAAGAAATTAATTTAAAAATCAAAGAAATTAAAAGTTAACATTCCAAATTCAAAATTGGAAAAAGAAATAAATAGATGTTACCTAAGTACAAAGTTTGTCTCAAAACTTATGAACACACGAGGTATAAAAAAAATCGTTTACAGGAAAACCTACAAGAATTCTATTAATTAACGATTAAGTGGTAAATCCATACTATTGTCTGTCTGTCTGTCACCTTTTCACGGCTAAACTGCTGGACCGATTGTGATGAAATTTGGTATGGATATAGTTATGCACTAGGAGTCAAACATAACCTACTTTCGGGCGCGATATAACCGAGGCGCACGTGGACAGAGCCGCGGGCAACAGCTAGTTCAATATAAAACGTTCACTTACGGAAAATAGTTCATTAAAACATCACTAGATAGCGATAGTAGTAGTTAAAAGGACAAAGAGACAGTTGAAAGAAATAGTAGATTAAAAATTCACATTAACATACGACAATTGAATATATAAACTGACATTGTCATTGTGCGGAACCCTCTGCTTTTTTGTTCTATTGTGATTTCACACTTTTTTAAGTTAAAATAAAGTTTAAAAAAATATTTTGTCTTTTAAATTACTAATATTTCCCATTACATATTCAAATATAAAAATATCTGGCATGCAAACTCCATGCATTCTAACCTCCGGAACGAGATCACGTGGCAATCGTAAATGTTGCAGAATATTATAAATCGCTGTGCGTGGAATCGCGCGTAAACAGACAGAGGGGCGGCGGGGGCGCCGGGGACTGACACCCCGCGCCTGGGGTCTAGCGCCGCCCATTTACTAGGTACATAACATTTGAGGTATCGCCTTAAACTTCATTGTTCCTTTTCAAAGTCGTTTTTCTGAAAATTATCAAATTGGGAGCTAGTATCTTCCAACATGTTCTATTCTGAGCTTGGTTATTTCCCCTTGGGTGTTATTTTTCAAAGCAAGAAGGTCCGTCCACTTTATTACTACACGAGTACCTAAAAATAATTAGACCAAATCTAACATATTTAGTACAAACTAAACTAAATCACACCATTCAAGGTTTAAACACGAAATCAATTTATTGTAATAAAAATTCAATAAACCCTCAGGCTTAAAGACCTGTACAAAATAATTTATAAGATCAAAGCAGTCACGCGGTACGCGGCAAATAAATAAAGTGAAAATGGCTTTACGATTTCAGGTTTGCGCTTTCTACACTATTAAAGAGAAGGGGTAAATACTCCTATGTTCATGAATAAAGAAAATAAGTAAAATAAATGTTTATGAATTTAAGAACAAATTCAGCATTAAAGAACGCGATTTCGTAATTCTATGGTAAACAGTTACTACACAGAATTTAGAAATATAAACAAGAAGTGGCATAGCGCACGAAAAGCGTGTCACTAGTTTGGCTTGCAAGCCAACGTTTCTCACAGAAAAAATGGGCGGGGAATTTGATTGCGTCATTTATTGCCAGTATTATTGGTTGATTGGCTTTGTTGTAAACTACGTAATACATTTTTTATAAGGTGTGGTGTGGTTAACATGTATGAATTGAAGGCGAGAAGAGAGAATACGCTAGCCACACTGATCCTGGAGCTAAATCCGCATCAAAACATTTCTAATCGGATAATTTGGTATGGATATAGTTAAGGTCAAATATAGGCTACTTTTAGGCGCGATATAACCAAGTACCACGCGGACGGAGCGGCGAAGAATGGGGCAAGTAAAGCTCAGTAGCAACTGATAAAATAACTATTTAAAAATTAGCCATCAATTTAAATACAAATTACCTAAGTAAGCAATGGTTAGGAAGGAGCAATAAATACTAATTAAACAATTTACTATGGGATTATCTTCGAGGGCAATTAAACCTAATAGGACCCAAGCTATCGCACAGCTCGCGCTTGAATAGATACAATATGTAGATATGTCTATTGTGAACTTTATACTTAGAATATAAGGTTGACTCTACGTTGCAAATTTTGCACTTCATATTACTGTGTCAGTAGCGGAAAAAAGAGAAGAAAAATTTTATGGGCGATCAAGTTACTAAGCTTGTCTTGACATTGTATGCTGTATGTAAAAAAATGTTTACAATTTATTATAAAGTTTGTTTCTTGAAATCAGTACGTATGCTTATAAGCATTTGCTATGAGTAAGTATATGTCCAATTTGGCTAGTGGTCGAAATTTCAATGGCCGAGTAGTCACCTAAGTCGAGTATGACTACATCACTGTGAGAATTTTCAAATAGTTCGGGCGACGCATTCACGGCTAAACCGCTGGACCGGTTTTGATGAAATTTGGTATGGATATAGTAAAGGTCCAGGGGTCAAACATAGGGTACTTTTAGGCGCGATATAACCGAGTCTCACCTGGGCGGAGCTGCGCGCAACAGCTAGTACACTCAGTGGATCTTCAGTCTCTCATACTCCTACCTGCATATAGTTTACTAGCATTCGACCGCAGCTTCGCCCGCATGAATTTCCTCGAGAACAGTGCTTTTTCCCGGGATTAATGGTACCCTATATCCTTCTCAATTAAATACTCCTAGCTATGTGTATGTGAAATTTCAGGAAGATTGAGTTCAATAGATAGGGTGTGAAGAAGCGACAAACCAACAAATATATAAACTCACTTTCGCATTTAAAATATTAGTTAAGATATTTGTTATACCTCTAGGGAACCTAAATCCTCTAATACATACATAATACACATAGATAAATAGTCTATTTTAAAGTTCCCACATTATTTATTTATTGAATAAAGACACTGGCACTTACAGTTTCCCAATGCGTGCTATAATTACCTCGACGAATATCCTAACTAATAACACTTTAATTACTCCAAGTACCTATACTTACACTTAACATAATTTGCTTCCGATACTTCTATTTACAGAATCTGATTAATCTAAAGAGTTATTGATGCCGATAGCTGTTAAGTGGTTAATTCAATCCGGGCTTAATGGCAGACAGGCTCTGAATGGGAGGCCGATCGATCCTGTCTCAAAATTCACGGTAAATTTGGCACTTTCAAAACAATTACGAGGATGTTGGGTATTTTAATCCCAACTAATATTATAAATGCGAAACTGAGTGTTTTGTTTGTTTATTTGTAACCTCTTCACGCTTTATCTACTGAACCTATCTGCTTGAAACTTCGCATACACATAGTTAGAAGTACTGCGAAGGACAGGGTGAAGCCGCGGGTGAAAGCTAGTGTATAGAGTGTGTAGTGTAATAATATCATTGCTAGAGTATCTATTCTACCGCTAAATAGCATTACAAGTTAAATATAAAGCATGAATAAAAAAATATGTGACTATGATAATTATTAGTTTTAAGCAGTGAACTAAGTACAGTGTGCCACATTGAAAAGTGTACCAACTAAGGTGTAACTGGAAGGGTAAATTGGTACACTTTTCTATGTGGCCCATTGTACTTAAGCTAGCTGAAGTTAAGTTTGAATGGTTTGTTTGTGTTGTAAGTCGAGCATATGACCTGCTTGAAGCTCCTCAAACTTGAGCGTAGCTAGTTTAATGAGTTATTTTCCTACGTTCGTGTAAGTTTCACTTGCCTATGATGTGTATGGACGGTCATAATAGTGGGAGTCGACTTTTATCCGACTGGTTGGTCCAGATTTATAGGCGGATTCTCATCATTATTATATTATACTAGAGGTACTCGTACTTTTGGATTTGGACAAAATTTAAAACCAATATAATTTATTTGAAAAAAACTAAAAAAAATATCATAATACTCGTAAATTGAGAACGGCTCAGCAGAATCGGCTAAAATTTTATCATATTTTTCACATGAGCGATGTCTCGATCATATGATTAGAATTGTTTATTTTTTAACTCTAGCTGTTAGTGCTGTTACTCGGTCGTAGTGTAGCGCCTGGTACTCGGTTATATCGCGCCTAAAAGTAGTCTATGTTTCACCCTCGGCCTTTAATCACATCCATATTATATGGACTGGAGACACATTATGTATTTAATGCACTATAATTGAAAAATTAAGGAAATTTTAGTACATTATTATTGTTCATGTGGATTAAAATATGAATTGATAAACATAAATACTTAATGGTTTTAACCTTTATATGTTTGCCTTAATAGATTAAATAGGTTAACTCAATATTAGGTTTAGGTTTAAGAACTTTATTTCTCAAAAGAATCATGCAAGTGCTTATAATAATTCACTTCAAGAGAAATACATTTCACAAAAACATACATAATATGTTTATAAATAATATTATGATGAGCGGTTTTTTCATTATAAACCAATAATCAACACTAATGTGAGCTAAAACGACGTTTACTTAAGACAATAGCTGCAGTCGCGATGATTATGTAACCATAATGTTCAATCACCCAGACAATTGTAATACAAAACATTAGTTTAATGGAAATTGGACTTTAATGACATCACACGTTAGTTAGTGTTTCCAGGCAAATTGAAAAATCTGACACCAATTCGATTCATGTATTTTTTATAATCGATCATCAAATCACTTTTGTCGGAATAATTTCTTGGACGTGTCCCTTATAATTATATTATACAGGGTGTTCAACTAGGGTAGCCTCATCAACGTAATTTTAATCATGCAAGAAAACAGTGGTCTAAAGGAAACTTTTTTGTCCAAAAAAAGGCCTAAATAAAAATCTCCAGTAAAGTTTTAGTTGTTAGTAGCTTGCACTACTGGAGTGAAATATTTACCTGCTGCCGCGTGACATATAGCTCTCAATATGTTTTTCTGACCATGCAGAAGTCCATTTTCTTTTTTAAAATGGCTTTGTAAAACTATCATATAAATGTCAATAATATTTACACCCTGTATATCATTGTAAATCAGTTTTGTTTGTCTATGCCAGGTGCTGTCATCGTGCGGGCCGATGTCGGTGTCCTTCTTTACAGTGGTGGTGTTCTTCGGGTCGTTCTACCTCATCAACCTAATGTTGGCTGTGGTGGCGCTCAGCTACGAAGAGGAGTCGCAAATCACGCAAGAGGTTGGTCCTTTTCTATCATCATCATTATCTGAGCGTTTTTGCGATTGCATTCTTATGCCGTATAACTTAGAGGTCGGATCCGCTTAACCCGTTGGCTCGCTTAATCCAGACACAAAAGAAAAACGATTGTTATGTGGCAAATTTATGCGCGATCCAAGCCGAAAATTTAATGAAGATCTTGGGTTTGAAATCAGTCTGCTGAGGAAACAACCGGACCTAAGATGAGAGAGAAATTGAGGCATACCTTTGTACAAATGCCGTCTGTTTGAGTAACACACTTTTACCTTTATCTGCCGCTAAACATTCTGTCTCTAAAATGCTAAGCAGCTAAATGTATTTCGGTAAATAATTTGTCAGGTTGTGCAACAGATTCGTCTTAGACGCGCAAGTTTAATTAAAACGAAATACCGGTGTTGCCAAAATATGCGTTTTAAAAACTACTAAGCTTACCGAGTTGGGTATCAAAATAAAAAGTTTCAAAAAGGTATTACAACAATATAATATTTGGGACGTAAAATCCGAAATTTAATTTCATGCCGCAGTCGCGTCACTTTTTGTTTGAATTTCACTTTTTAATTTTAAAAGCCATGTTAGAAAAGGCTAACCTATTAAAATTCAAATCGCATTTCTACAAACATTTTACGGGCAATGAAGTGTTAGTTCCACCAGCAATTTAATTTCAGTAAAACTATTGTTTTAATTAAATTTTCAGCTTACTTTTTGTTTTACAGTGTACATTAAACTTTAGAGAGGAAACTGCACGAGACGAGTTCCATGCGCATAGGAGTAGGTATAGGGCGGCCATGGAGGAGGCGCAGCTTTTGCATTTCAGGAAGATCGCTGACTCCGGTGACTTTGACCCCTGGGGACAAGCGTACCGGGTCGCGAGCGGGCGGCACAGACCGCCCAGTAATGTTATTAATGGTACGGAATACGCACAAGGTTATGCTGAGGATGTGGACGGGGCCATGCACGGTCTCATGTGTGCGCTGAACCCGGATGACGACGTGTCTAAGGACTCCGCGTACCACAGACAGGTGCGTCGTGTGGCTTCGTTCATACCGTCAGGAGAAGATGCGCCTTCGCCATCGGATGAGGACATAGGGGACATAGTTAGAGAACTTCCCAGCACTGCTCCGGGGATCGATGGGATCAGCGCTCGTATTATCCAGCATGTCTGGAAAGCCGCGTCCGTAGAGTTCTCGGAAATGTATAGGCGATGTGTCAAGGAGGGCTGCTTTCCGAACGTATGGAAGGACGGTAGGCTAATTGTCTTGCCCAAGGGCAACGGCAAGCGGCTTACCGACCCGAAAGCGTACCGCCCCATCGCGCTGTTGCCGATTCTAGGTAAGGTTTTAGAACGTATCTTGATAAAATGCGCTCCGCAGATGACCAGAGGTCTTTCAGAATGTCAGCATGGCTTCACGCGAGGTCGGTCGACGGTAACCGCGCTGAATTCCATCTTTGGCGCGGCTCGGGATAGCTCGTCTAAGTACGTTCAAGTGATCTTCTTAGACATCTCTGGTGCCTTTGACAACGCCTGGTGGCCGATGATCCTGCTGAAGGCAAAAAGGGGAGGGTGCCCACCAAACATCTATAAGATGCTGGTGGACTACTTCACTGGACGCCGTATCGGCATGTTCGTTGGAGGAAGGGCCTTGTGGAAGACAGCAACAATGGGTTGCCCGCAGGGATCGGTGCTGGGGCCCATGTTATGGAACCTGCTCATGGACGACTTGCTTCGGCTCCCGCTTCCGGCGGGGGTTAAGTTTGTGGCGTATGCCGACGACGTGACCATCTTGATCGAAGCTCAATCCCGAGCGAGCATAGAGACCTCTGCCTCTGCTACTTTGAAGCTCGTTGGCCAATGGGGGGAGAGGAACCGACTGGAGTTCTCGTCGAGTAAGTCCGCCACTATGACAATCAAGGGGAAATTCCAGCGGCCACCTGTCATCAGGTTCGGTGGAGCTTCTATCAAGAACGTCACGTCGGCTACGGTCTTGGGAGTGGTGGTCGACTCGAGTCTCTCGTTCGCGCAGCATGCGTTGTCGATAGGGATGCGCGCGGCAAATTGCTTCGGCAAGATGTCACGGGTATCGGCAACCTCATGGGGTATTCGGTACAGGGCACTCCGGGTCCTGTACAAAGGCACTTACATCGCCACGGTAACGTATGCTGCGGCGAGCTGGTTCCATCGTGCGTCACTGCACGTTGTGCGGAGCGCGCTCCTGCGCACCCAGAGACCCGCCTTGATCCTTCTGACCAAGGCGTATCGTTCGACAAGTACTGCCGCTCTACCAGTATTGGCTGGTGTTCTGCCGGCCGACATCGAGGTGGGCCGTGCTGGTAGGTTAGGGGAAGCACGCGAATCCGCGGTTACCCGGGAGGAGCTACA
The DNA here is from genome assembly GCA_947044815.1 of Apomyelois bistriatella. Lineage (NCBI taxonomy): Eukaryota > Metazoa > Arthropoda > Insecta > Lepidoptera > Pyralidae > Apomyelois > Apomyelois bistriatella. The sequence goes on from OX345705.1 coordinate 8,246,426, forward strand.
GCGCGCGAAACGTAGCATTGCGGAGACCGCACTGGCCACATGGCAATCGCGTTGGGACGCGTCGACCGATGGTAGGGAAACATATCGATTTTTCCCGGACGTGGCGGGTCGGCTCAAGGCAACTTGGGTCGAACCGGACTATGAGACCTCTCAGATCTTGTCCGGACACGGCTGCTTCAGGGGTAGGCTTCATCGCATGAAGCTTTCGGACACCTCAGCCTGCTTCTGCGAGGAAGCGGTCACTGAGGACGTCCATCACGTACTTTGGGAATGCCCGATTTATGAGGAGGCGCGTAGGGAACTATTAAATAATGTTGTTCCGCTCGGGGTGGGCCCGGTCTACTATTGCGATCTCGTGGGATCTGAGGCGAACTTTAAGCGGCTAAAAGAATTCTCGCATCGGTGGCATAAAATTCGAAGCGGCCTCGAGAGGGGCATAACTTGAAAAGTAGGAGCACATCAAGAATACTGCCACAAGCAGACAAAGAAGACGAAGAGAAAAACTGAAACTGTGACAAACTCAAAACCTAGAAGACAGAAGCTGGCCTCTGGCCGAGAAGGCAAGCGAGGCGTACTTGTGAACGTAAGCCCCCTAAGGATGGGGGAGAGTTATTAAAATGCAATGATTGCATAGATAGGCGACACTATAGAGAACTTGTAGGGAGATCAAGCAGGTGCGACTGGAAAGAGATGCGAAATGCTAGTACAGCGCACTCTCCCGAGATTCGGCTCGTATAACCGAGAGGTTGGTAGAGCCATGGGAGGTGGAGGGAAGTGTACATTAAACTGTTTGTAAAACGTAAAAAGCTTTTATAGTTTAACGATTTGAGCACATTAACAGTTACCTTAATCCACCTTCGTAACCAAAATTCATAATCAGTTATAAAAAGTATAATATTTCTTTACTGTTTTATTATCAAATGTATAAAAAACACAACAAAGATATAACAAGAATGAAAGGAACTCCACTACAGTCATTTTTATACCCCTTTTTTTCCTGATTGTCCTTAGTCGCCTAAAGGACCGACAATAGTCTAGTATTAAAAAATAATTATGATTATGTGACGAATAATCTGAATTCTGGCCAACAAAACGTCAAAAGTTACCATAGTTTTCAGAAAAAACTATTAGGATTATCCGTGTTACACTTTTCGTTGAAAATACTATAAACTAGAATAGTGATCGAACACTTGATCACATATTTGTGCGCTTTTTGGACCTGAACGAGGCGAACGGTCGGAGGTTGTAAAGTACTGGCCAAAGTCGATATAGATTCCATAATTAGTCACTATGACTCAAGAAGAAGAATGAGATATATCTTCTTAATAAGGAACTTTAAGATAAAGTAATATGTATGTCATTCATTAAAACCGACAGTCACATTATCTGCTTGGTTCCGTAGTTGACTGGTAGAGAATGCCATATGGTATTAAGTCCACCATTTGTTTAATAATGTTTTAAATTAATTAATTAATAAACTTTAATCCAACAAGACACAACTTTGCAAAACTAAAATGTTATTCACAGGAAAGGAAGAAAGATCTGAATGAGCACAGAGACGATTCCACCTTCAGTTTTGACCCCACATCCTTGGCCGTGCGGACATTGGCCAAGGACTCCAAGAAGCGTATCGATGCCAGAAAGGGCCTGCTCCTGGCGTCGTACTCCAGAAAGAGGACAAGAAGACGCAAGAGGGGCAAGAGTGCTATACATCACGCGGCGGCGGTGGCTGCTGTTTGTGAAAGGTATGTGATTTTTTTATTTTATTTTTTATCATGTTTGTAAAGAACTTTATAACAACCAGAATAAAAAAAAAATACAAATAGGTACAACTATGTGAAAAAGAATACAAAAGACAGAATTTATTTCTTGGTCAAAATAGTACAAAAACAAGGGTTCAAAAATTTCTTTTTTATTTTGACGTGACAACGTCTTAAATTAGGTTGCGGCTGGGAGTCACTTATGAAAAAGTGTAACGCTCGGTAACGTTACGATGCGCTCACAATGAGAGCGAGTGAGAGGCACGCGTCCCCTAAGAGCGAGAGAGACAGACTCAAAGTCGTTGTCACGTAAAACTTTCGCCCGTATACCGACTTTACAGGCAACCAATTTTTTTCCTAAGAACCAATTTTAATTTTTTTCTACAAAATAAAAATAAGATTTATTTTTTTTCCTAACTCAGTTTTTAAAAACAATTTGTATGCCCCAAATATGTAGCAGTGTTAAGCACGTGTGCAGATTTTAGGTTTAGGTTAGAACCTAAAATAAAAGATATTGTTTTCACTGATTCCTGTAACTTGGTTTAATAAGTTTTCATACGGTACGTTGTGATAACATGCATCATCCCATTTAACATACGATAAATTTATATAAAAAAAAAAAAATGATAATAATAAATAGTATTTAAATTCTTGTAAAAAGCATGAAAGCTTGTAAAAATTATCTGCATTACATTTTCACGGGGATAAAGAAAAACCCAGTGACTAGTCGCTTTTAAATCCAGCTAGAAATAAAATGCCGGCAGTAATAAGCGCAATAAACATAATCCCGCCTTTTGCTGTCGCCAAGTCGAGTAAAAAATCTGCTCACTGGAGATTAAATTATGAACTTCATAACCTGGTTTTACAGGCGAGATTTTATTCTATGTCTTTCTTATGAGCTTGGGATACGTTGAAACTCTATCTAGACATTGCAAATTTTTACATCTCTTTCAATAATCTGTTTATCATCATCATCGCATTAATATGTATGTAAGTAAGGCTTTATCCAGATATTTCCATTTTCGTCCAATGATCACATTTAAATTTATATAGTTAAAATACTTTTTATAGATATTGCATTAAATTTGAAAATTGTTTCACTTTATATATTAGTCAGTTGAAAGGTTGATGTTTATATGAAAGTGAATTTTATGGCATTTCTTAACTTTTATTTCTCCATGTGGTTCTTCATGTGGTGATTATGCTCTTTATAAAAAATAACTCTATTTGGTCGGGTTAATCTATATTATAACAAGCGATCAAAGCCATAGCTTTGATTTTATCGACGGCAAATAGAAACGCGAGACACTTGTATTTCCTTTTTACTATAACGCTAAATCCTATACTATTAAACGAGCAATAAATTTATTTGTACTCGCGTTCTCGATAACGGCTCTAACGATTACTTTGGAATTTTAAACAGTTCTTACATAGTCAAAAGAGCTAGGTTTCATGTCTGGGAAAATTCATACCCTAATTTTCACGCAAAAAGATTTTCTCCATAAAACGAGCGAGGCTCAGTCGCCCAGGTACTAATAATACTAAGTAAGGACATTAATATCGCAAGTTTAGTCAACTCTCACTATAAATCATGTTCAATTAATGTGTTTTGATATCACAAATTACTAAAGGCATCTAAAATATACGACCAGCATTAGAAGGGTCCCCACTTAAACAATAGTCCATTCAAACCCCTCGTTGAAATGAGTATAATTTGATGGACAAAGCGTAGGTAGGACACACGAGGCCTATTATAATAACCGTTGTCATATAACTGAACGGTTTATAGACATTGATGCCAGGCTCTCGTGAAAGATAATGTGAGATTCACACGTGAAAGTATAGCCTTTGAAGTTTTGGTCAACATCAGATTTAGACAAGTTACGGAATTTCATTAGATTATATGAGTATATACTCATATTTTAGTTACTTATATTTTTAGTTGCCTTACTATTCGCCAGGGGTACTGCAAGGATATATATCCGTGCAGTACCCCTGGCGAATAGTAAGGCAACTAAAAAACGAAGAGGCTCATGAACTACCTGGTGACCGCAACCTCTTGACGCTTACAAAATTCGTTATACGTATCAATGTCATGCCCACATTGCACAACCCTTTCATCTGTTTACAAAATGTTATTTCTGTTCATGAGTGACTTACCTAGCAAATATTCTCACAAAGGGTAAATTTAGATAAAGGATATTCAGGCCCTTTACCCGTACAAAGGAAAAAAATAAGGGACACGAGTCACTGGGATCGTCGTCATACTAAACGGTTTATATTCATTGACAGCGATTGAAAGCCACCGAGGCGTTAAAGATAAAATGTTCGTCCCATAGCTATTTGAGAACTGGAATTTTATAAATGCTAGCAGTACAATGCATGTTACTCACAGATAAAAAAAAAATGCCTGTCCGCGCTCGATTTCCAAATTCTTTGTATATACTCGTACATCTTAACACTTGCGCTTTTTAATGGCAATGCAATTGCATTGTTGACAGGATAAGGCCTATGTTCAGAAGTAAACTTTTGCGGTTGAAATAGTGAACTAGGTTACTTATTTTTCACTGAGATTATCACAGAGTAGTTTTGTTTAATAAGAAATTACGTAACTCGTATAAATCATGATTTTAAAAATATATGTATAGTATTTAAATTTTTTTTTTTTTTAATTATTTATCTTAATATTACAACAAAGTAATATAAGATATCTCAGATTTTTGAGCTTTGTCTTTGAAGCGAATTATTTATGAAATTTATATAAAAAAATGTTATTTATAAATAATAATAAACCCCTAATAAAAAAACCTAAACAAGATAGGACCAACATCAAAGTTAGAATGACTCCACTTTAAATTTTCACCGCAAAAGTGATTTTGTAAAAGATAAATTATTAATTGGAAAAGGTTGAATAAAAACACGCTGCTTTAAACTTCAAAAGAATTGAATAAAAGAATCCTGGGATGAGATTTCAGGTTGATTGGGATGAATTATTGAAATATTTTTATTTCTTAAATTCATATCGAAATAAACGCTTAATGATGGCTGTATTCTTTTGCATATTTTTGCTTCTTAATAAACATAAATAAAACCAACGATTTATTTTCTAAAAATGTTTAAATTGGACTCATTGCAATTTGGAAATTATGATAAAATAACATGTTTACATTATTATTTTGACTTATATTATCTTTTTAAATTTGTCATTTTGTTTTAAATTGTTGAGTATTTTTTAGACATGATAGATTTGCACGCCTTACGTATTCGCACATTCATATTGTTACACCATCATTTTCTACATACATTCATACAAATAAAGATATTTGATATGTTTTAATACTACTCGAATATTTCAGACGTCCTATAATGACAGACCGTTGTTCTGCTCGTGTATGTTCAAGTAGGGCTCGCAGGCTATAAATCACTATAAAATTTACAATACAACATTTTATCAATAAACTTAGGGCATACCCTAAGTTTATTGATTAAAAAAATGTTATATATGCATATCATAATATGATCATTAATTTACTCACAAACATATCTCATCATTTAGTTATGTAGACGCAAAAAAGATTAATTTCCAATTACAAAATACACCTATAAATCTTTTCATAATGAAAATTAATAATAAAACGAAAAGAATCGAACAAATACTGCAATAGTTGGTAGCGATCACCGACCTAATATCATTATTGCTCTAGACTGAAAACTTCTATTAGTTTAATATTTTAAAGCTGTAAAAAATGACAAGTCTTACAGGCAATTTTGCCAAATCAAAAGTAAATCAAAGATAACAAAATATTTTTTTGTAATATAGTTTGACCTTTTACGTATAAACTCATAATGTAATTATGCCTTTTAATATTATTAATTTGATAATTGTGTAATACCAGAAATATTTTATTTTAATCATTTTATACTGCAATAGCCAAAGCGACAAACTTCAAACAAATCACGTCAAAAGTTACCAAATTTGTTTGAAACTTATTGAGTTTGATGCTGTTGATTGACATCAGAAATGAGAAATGTTGTGCGAGTTTATTTCCAGCCTCTTAACTTTTGATCTTCGTGTAATCTCCATGTCTCAAGACGCACAGTTATTTATTTTCTAGATGACAACCTCCGGCGCACACGAATATTATTTGTCAAAAAAAAATCACTAGTATCATTTCTGTACCATTTCAGGCGGGATGGTGCAAGAATGGATCACGTAAAATTCATTAGTTGTCATTTCTATATTTACTAATATAGCCTATACTAATTAGTTACTAACTTTTTTAGACTAAGTTTCTCGTAAATAAATTATTTAATTCATTCATTACCAAAAAGCAACAACGTTTGATTGCTTACTTTTTTCCAAATCTAAGTAGCAAAATCAAACAATTAGTCTAAGACATCAAACAACTGACGTCAACGGGTATAGGTATGTAGCTAACGAGATTTCTTCTTTACCGTCGGATTAGGATCAAGTTAACTCGAGGACAGAAAATCCCGACGAAAACCTCTGTTATCTCGCCAGCGCTTAAATAAATAAAAAGCTCTAGAGGAAACTGCATTGAATGCAATAGTATTTGTAAAAGTGAACATAATATAATAATATCAGAAAAAGCTCAGCAAATGGATCTATGGGCCAGTGGTTATGACCGTAGCCATATGACCTAGTAGGCCGTGGGTTCGAACCCCACGGGATATTTCTGATTACATATTTTTGTTATCGAGTGGGTTACAAAGGCAATGGAGTCAGACGATGTTTATTTGACAAATTCCACTAGAAGCACGATTTCACCTTTTTTCATGGATTAGGGATTTAAGCATTCTGTTTGAATTTCTTTCTGAAATACTGGGATTCGAACCAACGACTTACGGATCTTTAGGCAAACACCTCAATCGTTGAACTTAAAAAGCATCGCTGAAATGATCGCTCTATAAATATTAGGTACATACTAACTGTTCCCCGCTGTTTTACTCACATGTGGTGTACTAGCAGTGCACCCCAACTTCACCCGTGGTACATACATAGCTTATGCCACTCGGAGTTATTGTGGCTTTCGAGCATTGAAAGAATTTTTCAAATCGGTCCAGTAGTTTAGAAGCGTATTCGATACAAACAAACAATCAAATATTTTCAAATTTTTATTTTATTTCCTTTTTTTAAAACATAATACCAATTTTTGTTACACACTACTATTTATATTCGAAGACCTCAGTGGCGTAATGGTTAACATGCCTGACCGCTACTCAGGAGGTCCCGGGTTCGATCCCCAGTCAGGTCAAGATGAAAAATGATCTTTTTCTGATTGACCTGGGCCTTGGATGTTTATCTATATGTATTTGTTATAAAATATAGTATCGTTGAGTTAGTATCCCATAACACAAGTCTCCAACTTACTTTGAGGCTAGCTCAATCTGTGTGATTTGTCCCTATATACCTATTTATATTTTATTTATATAATACTAAATAAAATCTTTCCTCTTTATAATATTAGTATGAACGAGTAGTATAGATATAAATATAAATGACGCATACTAAAACATGTAACAGTTACCTTTTGTCTCACACGGTCCCATCTGTGATACAGCAATAGTTTTAAAACTATTTGAGGCTTTGAGGCTCGAGCCGCCCACAGACACATTCCGCGAAGCTCCGCCCGAAAAGAAACGGGTTCACTAAGCCGACGAGAAACAAAAACTTTTCACACTGAAAGTTAATTAGCGCACGCTGAAAACAGACATCCATGAGTTTGTTTTTTATTCCACTATATTTTAGGCCAGTGCTATCCGCCTTAATCACTCTTATCGTCTTCTTATTTATTATCCTGCATATTTGAGATTAAATATTTAAATATATCTTCCATGCTGGTCTGGGAGAAAAAGAAAAACATAGAATTTACCAGCTGCTTCTCTTCACGCGCAAGCCGTAAAAGTCGTCTAAGGGAATCGGCGAATGGGAAATCATGACATAGGCGATGCAACCCATCACTATTGATTTCCTGTTTCAACTACCAATATGCTAAACGTGGCCTAAGGTCTTATGGCTCTAGTCTCTGTCTACCCCTTATGGGATAAAGACGTGATTATATGTATGTATGTATTTAAATATAGAGACCAATCATGCCGATTGAGTTAGCCCCAAAGTAAGTTTGAGAATTGTGTTATGGAATACTAGCTTAATGATACTATATTTTATAACAAACTAGCTTTTTTCCGCACCTTCGCCCGCGTAAACATCCTTCGGGAACAGTGATTATATATATGAAACTATGTATTTAGGCATAACGAATCTAAAGTAATATCATCGACAACGATTGACGAAAATACATGCTGTACATATATCCGAAGCTGGTAACACAGAAGCTTGAGATCTCGATCTAAATCCCTGCTTCGAGGGATTCAATAAGCGCTCGCCACAAACTCTAACAGGTTTCATTCAATTTATTCGTTCTTTATGTTGCTCTACATTGGTACGTGCAATGAAGCAGGTTTATTTCGTACTTATAGAACATTTTTGAATTTTATTTGTATTTTATTTTTCGAGTGTTAGTGGCCAAGTCTGGTGTCAAATTATCAAGGTGTCTAAAGGCATCTGAGCTTAACGACTTTATCTTGCAATAGTAATAGAGACTATTAAAGGCTAACTTCAAGTTGGCTGTATGCTTGTTTGCCTTTACGGTAATTTTTAAAAAATTATATCAGCCAGGCCATAACATAATACACAGTTGCGTAGAGGAGCTACGGAACTGGCGTAGCTTCGTAGCTCCCCTACAACTCATGGTCGCTTAGCTACGAACAAGACGCGTTGGCGTTCTACGACTTGTAACCCTACTACGGCGCGTGCTACGCCGTAGTCGTGCTACATTTCGTAAACTTACTAAGTACTCATTAGTCGAGAAATTTTGAGCACATTGCTTTAAGGAAATTTACTTTATTGCAAAAATATGTTGTTCTTGTTTATTAAGTATATAAGATATAAGAAATTGCGTTAAAACCGAAAGGTTTATTTAAACATGTCTACTTAGGCCTGCTGTTTTTTAAAGGATTCGCCACCAACATGTGAATTTTAACTAAAGGTAATTCAGTTCCCTAAACTAATCACTAAATGACAAAAGCCGCGTAACCTCTAACCAAAACGTTTGCTCTTTACACATGCTCTTAACGTCATTACTTTTGTGCGATACTTAAAATATCTGAAAACACTCTTTCTCTCTGTCGTCTAAGTTTTTTTTCTCCTCCGCTTTGCCTAGTCTTGGCATCCTTGGTTGTGAGACCATTTGTACGCATATTCTCCAATGCTCCTATGTCGAAGCAAAACTTAACGCAAAATATCTGGAAACGCTATGAGGAGCTATTTTATCTTTTTATAGGGTCCTAAATTATAGGAAGCACGTCGAACCTTCCGGTCCTTTTGTACTTACCCCATTCCTTACTCACCCACACCGGTACTACCGAAGGACTGCATGAGCTTCAGAACATTACCTGGTGACGTGCCTATAGTCCTCCAGGTCAGGGTACGCTGCTCCAAAGAGGTCCATGCGCAGTGTCATAGTCAATCGACCATGAACACCCTGGTGTCAGAGTTCTTTGGAATCGCCTCTCGGCCTCTGAAGTGGTTCCTTTAACGACTACCAGTTGGCAGCCGGGACCAAAGGCTTAACGTGCCTTCCGAAGCACGGAATCATCTTTTTTTTTGTCAGACAATCAGGTGATTTAAGCCTGCAATGTCCTAACCAAACTGGAAACAACTAAACAAAGTATGCTTCCCGTGGGAATCGAACCCTCGACCCCCGGGTCTACAGGCGAACGCCTTAACCACTGGACCATGGATGCGCAGTGAGCCAAAGCAACACAAAATGTGGCTCATTAACTCCTTTGCTGCAGATATATGAAGAGTTAAAGACAGCTCGATACTTTCCAACTGAGTATAGAACAAGCAGATAATGCCTGTCGTTTTACATGTCGGCTGCAGGCGACCTACTTCGCGATGCATCGCAAAATCATCATAAAAGCAGGCATCGATTTGTGTCGTGTGTGTGGAATTTCTCTACAGCTTTTGCCTGTAACTCCGCCCGCGTAATTCTTTATATTGCGGCAAAAAGCCTATGTTCTTTCACAGGTTTCAAACTATCATCATTAATATTTTCATCAAAATCCGCTTGGCGATTAAAGTGATATTTAGAACTCCAAACTCACAAACAACTTAAGTAGATAAATATTTAATCTAAACAAACTTTAAATATTACAATAAGGGGTTTTTCCCAGAAAAGGACATCTTACAGTCAACTAGCTATAACCCAACCATGATGAAGGGGATGGTACCTTAAAATAGCGTAAAATTGTGTACTATAGTTCCATTCAGTGATAGATATTATTTTATGTCCCAGTATTTTTAGCCTTTTTTTTACCTTTGCAACTGTAAAAACGCAGGTGTTAATAAAATTAGACACAAAGAGACCATTCAAAGAATAAAATATTTTAATCAAAGCTCAAATTACAGCGGGTTAGCCTGCTGCGAGTAATAACTCAGTAATAATGAAAAATCTCGTTTGCTGAGAGCACTCCAACTCCAATCTTCAATAACTGAGAGATCCCATCCTGGGATAAGTCCGCCATTGTCTTCTTATTTTAATAATGTTCCTTTTACTATGTATTTTAAAGCAATAAAGATATTACAAACAAACTGATGGTGGCCTTACTATTATTGACAACTATGTCGCCCGGGGCCGAGGATAGCAACCGGTATTTTGAAAACCCAAAAATAACGGTCTTTAACCTGGTAAATAAAAATAGCGTTAAATTTAAGAAACGAAATACCTGGTTAATTAGCCTTTATTTTTGGTATATAACCGTTGAGCGGAACCACAATAAAATGAATTAATTGGACAGAACAATAAGCTGTTTTTTAAACTTAAATCGATTTTTACATCGAGATTATAATTTCTTTCAAAATAAATATGAAAAATATCTTAAAATAAAAAGTGTCGTAAACTCACTGGCCACATAGGTAGCGATACTAACTACTTTATTTAAAAAAAATCGTTTAACACTGATCTTGTACTCTCCGCATGACCTAATTCTGCAAACATGCCAGCTCGCATGAATTTGCATGATAATAGTGTTTGAGGTGGTTTAGCATACCGCTTGCTTGTAACACGGAATATAGAAAGTACAAGTGTTGAACCTGCTGGATCAAGTAAGGACACATTCACTTGTGGCAAAGAAAATATACATTATGATTGTGGTTAAATGTGAAATGATAATTAAATTCAACCCATTTGATATTGCGTTTATATTATTTATCTTGCAGTTAAGTTATATGTACTTGTTTTTGTGTGTTTTTAAAATATACGCATAATCTTGATTATAAAAAATGTAAATATCAAAACTTCGTTACACTTTCGTAGTGATAAACTAAATAATTTGATTCCCTGATCTTCAAAACATAACGTCCTAATGTTTCATTGATTTATTTTATTTGACCTAGTGACCAATTAGGTAAAAATGTCAGTACACCCTTGTTTTGCACATAAAATAGCATAAAAATAATAGCAAAAAAAAATTTTTATATGCTTTCTGAGCACAAAAGAAACGGTAATTATACACAAATCGCGGCCGCAGGGAAATTTATAATGCCCCATGTTGCGAAAACTATCATCTGAATACGCACATCAAGCAGAAACATACGAAAATATCATCGTCACTGTCCTCTCTCGGCATTTTTGCGTTCGCGTTCTCAGGTGCCTGCTTAGAAGCCCCAAGGTCCACATCATTGTACATCAACAGTCCTGGGTGTCGATTCTGCTAACGTTAAGTCATAATCGTGTCAAAATAGTGTTTCAATGGTAGTGCTTTTTTACACACTAGTTACAAGAAATGTATCTTTTTTTCACTATATCCATATCACATCATACTGTCGTAACTCTTGTAAATAGTGTGTAAAAAGCACTACTGTTGAAACACTATTTTGATACGATTTTATCTTAACGTTAGCAGAATCGACGCCCTGGTGGCCTACTATCATCTCTAAAAACCATGCAAGATCCAGTGAGTAAGGGAGATGTCGCTTTACATCATGTATTGCGCTGTCTCGCTTACTCACTGGAACTTGCATGGTTTTTAAAGATGATAGTAGACCATCTGTGCGCTCTATATTTTGATTGCAGCTGACCCTGCAGCGGAATTTAGTGGTAGTTATTAACAGGGTAAAGATCAGCTTAGTGATTTTTAAGCGCCTGTATAAATAAGAAATAATTTATAACTTTTTAAGGTAAATAATAATTGATATTAGCTTCCGGAGAGGACAATAGAACCCATAAAGATATGCGACCCCTTACAAGCTTGGGTGCTGAGTTGAATACATTAATTTAATGAACAAAATTTTAAACAATACCTAACTACACCTTATTAATTAAATGATATATAGAGTCCAAATTACTATCGTCACAGGAAGGTGAAGTGCCCAAGAGGCAATAAATAAATTAATCCTTATTTTTTTTAACTTTAATTGGTTAAAAATATAAACTAATAAAAAAGGAAACGATAGACTTTTTAACATGCACAGACCACACTGGTCTATCTAAAATTGTAAGGTCCGTCTGTTTATTTTGGGAACCGTACTTTTGAACTTACATAGATAATAAAAATTTCTTTAGCTATAATAAGAAATGTAACACTGTAATGTAAAATCTTCTGATCACAGAATACAATACCCCTTTTATAAGCGCCCGTCATCAACTGGATTCTATTCAATACTTAGATAAAATATATTTTCTTCTTGACTTTGAAATGTTTACAGAAACCTAGGTATATTGTGTGATGAAGAAGATATTGTGTACCTTGCAAGCGTAAAATTGAAAAAGATAACACATAGTATTATATGTTATCTAACGAAAAGTCGGACCATTTTCAGCTGTGTTTTTAGAATACAAGTTTTGCTTTTTATCCATAACTTAATTTTAAAAAATTTACATTTAACAATTATAAATCATATTTCAATTGACAATCAATACAATGAATTTTTAAGGATTTACTGCCGCACTCAGAGTACTTTCTTAACACTTTCGCTGACAGTAATGTCTCTCGGCGTAGATAACAATTAACTATTATTGCTATCTCGTTTACTGTCAGCGAAAGTGTTTAGCGATTCCTTAGTATAGAGTTAATAAAAAGAGCATACAATGTAAATACATTGTCTCTATAAATAAATCTCTATTCTTCTTCTTAGCGTGTCGACGTTCATCTTAAATACCATCGGATGCCCAAAACTGGGCCATCCAATAAATCTCTATTACCAAATGGTTATGTATGGTTACGAGACCGAGGGACTTTTAATGCAAGATTTCCTCAGTTATTGAGTAAAGCCTTTTTGCATTAGGACTATATAAAAGAACTTAAAACTGAGGGCTTATTTGAGTCGGGAGTTTTATGAGCTCTACCAAAATAAATTCCCTAAATTTGGACATACAAAACTCGAGTTCAGGCAACATTACCTAGACCAAGGAAACAGTCGAAATATATGCAAAAACAGACTTTATATCCATACTTCCATATCCATACTTCCATACTTCCATACTAATATTATAAATGCGAAAGTCTGTCTGTCTGTCTGTCTGTCTGTCTGTCTGTCACCTCTTCACGGCTAAACGGATGGACCGATTGGGATGAAATTTGGTAGGGATGTAGTTAACGACCTGAGGTAAAACATAGGCTACTTTTGGGCGCGATATAACCGAGTCCCACGCGGGCGGAGCCGCGGGGAACAGCTAGTAATATTATAAATGCGAAAGTCTATCTGTCTGTCTGTCTGTCTGTCACCTCTTCACGGCTAAACTGCTGGACCGATTGTGATGAAATTTGGTAGGGATGTAGTTAAAGACCTGAGATCAAACATAGGCTACTTTTGGGCGCGATATAACCGAGTTCCACGCGGGGCGAAGCCGCGGGGAACAGCTAGTTACTTCATATAATGATCCACCCATTACATTTCAGATCGAGATCTCGTTCGCGGTCGAGGTCAGTGACCCCGAGTGCTTCGCCCTCCCTCCCGCAGCCACCGCAGCCCCCTCCACCGCCTCACACGCTGCATCCAGACAATGCCTTAGGTAAATGCATCCCTTATAATAATATTTACTCTCTAAAGTGGACTTCAATGTATTTAAGTTTTAAGAACTGAATTCATATTCACTTAGTTGTCGTTTGGGTATTTTAGTCCAATAAAGAGAATAATAAAAATCTATTATGTTCAAAAGTTTTCCGAAAACTTTAAATAAAAAATATCTAGGTAGTTTATTCTTTTGTTAGTTCAACCACTTCAAAAATTTTACTTCTTTACTTTTGTTAATTTCATAGATAAAAAAAATTGCGCACGATTTCCAAATTCTTTGGCCAATTTCTTTCTTTTTTTCAACTGTGTTAGTGGCCATTACTAATGTCAAGTCCAAGCGTCTTGGATCTGACAACTTGACGACTACCATCTAGCGATAGCAACCGAAACTAATGCTTTTATGTGCCTTCGAAAGCACGAAAAATGACATAATTTATCGTCACGTGGCCACCACGTTGTGGCCAATCTATGTCCGATCTACAAAGTGTTACACTAGGCTATCGAGTAGGTGAGAGGGTATACCATACAAACCCTGGCGTCAGAGTTCTTCGGAACCGACTTTCGGCCTCTGACGACTACGAGATAAAAAGCTTATTGTGGTAGTGGCATTTTATATATATTCTTCCCAATTTAGTCATATGGCCACGTTTAAGATTTAACGAAAGTATGCTATTTGACCTTAAAAGCCTGCTTAGATCAACTATCCAAATCTTAATTTAAAAAAGCCCCAGTTATAAAAAAAGCCTAACCCCATATAGAAGTATCTACTGTAGGTCGTGGCGCACTAAGTGCCGCCGGCCGCCAACTGAGCGACCACAGCAATAACCGAGAATCGTCTCTGGACGATTCAGGAGTGGTCGACGACCATGATGACGGCGAGCACACGTCTGATGACCAAGCCCCGCATCCGCATCACCCGAGAAGACATCATGTGCCATTGTTGGGACATCAGCAGCCGACGCCAATGCCGATGCCTCAGATACAACAGGTGATGAAATTAATCTTGCTGTTAGTTTAGATAATCAAAAAGTTGCATATGCAAATTCAGAAATATATAGGCCGATTTACAGCTGATTAATAACGATCGACAAGACATGGTCAAAACATAACAAGTTGATAAAAATTGATGCTTAGAGCTAACATTCATGAATTGTTGAAATTTTTGTCCATATATTGATTCTTTGGTATTAATTTTTATTGAATGCTTTCACATTGATATCATAAGAAAAACCACTAATTGATAAATGCTAAAAGTATATTTTCTTGAACAGATTCAAGAAAGTCAAACTCTGGCGATTAAGCCAAAGAATGTATCGAAACAAGAAAAGCTGGAAAAGACAAAAGAGAAACCTAAGAAATCAGAAAAGAGCAGCATCCAGGAGAAATATCCACTGAACCCAGACTACCTCAATCAGATCGTGGTGCTAGGTAAAACTCGTTAATAACACTCAATGCACACGCTTACATTTCACAATAAACGTGTAATGCTACCAAAACATATTTCTATAATAATGAAATACCTGTACAAAATTTGGTTGCATCACACAATGAATTTGATTGGCACGGCTTCAACACGGAAAGCACGAACATTTAAACACTAAATAAACGAGGCTGACTTTTTCCAAGAATGAAATGCTTCGCAAATACAGAAAGCTATAATATAGGTACATAACATTGGCCTGAATTGACTAGGGATGCATTGTGTAGGGTTCATTATCGAAACATGTTCAAATAATTTCTAAACAGTAGTTTAGCTGAAAATGGTATGATATTGGCTACTAATTTGCATGACTTCTTCGTATTTAATATTTTACTATTGTAAAAAAAAATACTTTTAGGAAGTCTACTTCTCTATTACAAACTTTCAGTGCTTGCGGTCTGTGCAATTTTCTACTTTTTCAAAATTCTTTTATAAAATATGAAATTCTGGAATCATTGCTAAACGGAATTATTAGACAGTTTGTACATTTTCTCTCCAAACATCTAATTATGATTCTGTTTCAATTTGCATTTGCAAACAGATGATATTTTCTTTGGATTTCACAAGCATTATGTAAGGTTTACTATTAAATTTTTAACACCTATGTAATTCTGATAGTTTACAAGCCTTTAAATTAACCATTGTGTTAAAATAATCGTTAATGTCACTCTATTAAAAAGTTTCAAATTAAAATGTACAATTGTATACCTAACGTAAAACTATCAGAATTGTAGATACTGCAATATCATTTTGCAATTACTACAAATGTACTACTGTTTTTTAGAACCAACCATTTCTCTAAGATTTAATACCTTTAATTACTAATTGTATATAGATTGTAACAAGACAAATGGTCGTTTCTAATGGCTAGTATTCACTAGTAGCTTCACATCTCAATGGGTTAACAATCCATTGGGCATTTTGATACAACACTGTTGCAATCTCGCTTCTACCCTCATTAATATCGTCAGGGGCGGACTGGCCATACAAGCGCGCGCCCGACCTCCCGCAAGCGGAGACGACGAAAATTAATGAGCTCAGTTTATTGGCAGCCACGCACAAAACTCATATGGGCAATTTCGAGCAAAATTGCACTTACTTCACAGGTTAGTAACACTGACGCCAACGCTTCTACCCCCCAGTCCACCCCTGTTCCTCACAGGAAGACTGCAGGGTCATTGTGCGATTGGTTGACTTGCTGTCGTCTCATCGCCTTACGGAATCGCATTCAAGTCTCCCCCCTATACGTACTTGCACACTTTCCATGATTTATTAAACTTTTATGCGATTCAACCTTTGGAAACAAAATTACTGTCACGATTCGACCTTACTATCAAATTGCACTTTTAAACACGCTCAAAATTATTCTTGATTGGCATAACCAAATTAACCGTGCATTTTCCTGCATATCTTAGCCCCTTTTTCGCTTTGATTGCATGATTTTAATATAGTAATTACCTTAAATAACAAAGGACAAAACTTTAAAAACTTAAGCTTTGTAAAGAAAATATTTAAATACGCTTCACTATGCTTTTGCTGTTCTGATCTCTTTATTCAGTTTTTCCTTTCTTCTGTTTTCGATGTAATGTTGTCTTTGAATTGTTGGTTTTTAATGTGTTTATTTAATTTATAATGTCATAAATTTTATCGCAGATGAACTTGTGGATAGAAACTGCGAATGCTGCGTCACCTGCTGCATTGACTACGAGGGCTGGCTCCAATTTCAGAACTGCTTGTATGGGATCGTGAAAGATCCACTTTTCGAGTTGTTTATAACAACTTGTATAGTTCTTAATACACTCTTCCTGGCTTTAGAGCATCATGGAATGAGCGAGAACGTTAGACAGGCCTTAGATATAGGAAATAAGGTGAGATTAAATAATATATACCCATTTATGTATTAGCACGATTTTAACAGTTAGTTAAAGCTAGATACAAAGAAATGCTAATCAACAATTTCTTTTTAGTCATAAATCACAGAAGTATTTTTCAGGTGTTCACGTCAATATTTACTTTAGAATGTATCATGAAGGTGATGGCGATGAGCAAAGACTTCTTCGCCTGTGGTTGGAATATATTCGATTTGATTATTGTATCAGCCAGCCTTTTAGATCTAATATTTGAGCTCGTTGATGGCCTATCCGTGTTAAGAGGCCTTCGTTTGGTAAGTGAATTATATTAATTGATTAAAATTTAAATAAGAATTCTAATTTTGTCTAATTCAAAATAGACTTGAAGGAATTTATCATTTAATTTTGCATGATTTTAAAAAGTCATCAATAGCCAAAGCTACAAGGAATCTATACCTACGTTAATAAAAAATTTGGGACTTTTCTTGACCTTTCATTCCAATTTCTGGACTTCTTTTGCCTTAACTAATGACAATAAGATTTCATACTTTTGTTCCAGTTGCGAGTGTTAAAATTAGCTCAGTCATGGACTACAATGAAAGTGTTGTTGAGTATTATAATATCGACAATCGGTGCTCTCGGTAATTTGACGTTCGTGTTAGTGATAGTAATATACATTTTTGCTGTTATCGGCATGCAACTGTTCTCCAAGTCGTATACGCCGGACAAGTTCGAGCCTGACCCTGTGCCAAGGTAATTATACAAGCTTTCACATAGGTTATTCAGATCACTAATGAAAATCATTTTTTTAATAAGATGATAATAAGTTTGATCAGCGTGCGAATTTTCCATTTTTCTCTGCGTGTCGTCTGAATCGTTATTCTATACCTATCGTTTCTCTTCATTTTGTCTTATTCTGTTTTTATCATGTTTCTTTTTTTAACCAACTTCATTCACAAATTGTTTTCTGTTTATGACTTATATCAAACAGCTGTGAACAATTTGAATATTTAATTTGTGTGAGGTACTTACTGCTCCACTCAAACTTACATTTATAAACTTAACAGATTTTCTAGATGACATAGTTTCTTTTTTGCTAAATTCATCAATTATGAAAATTCTTCAAAATCACATTGCTCGACTATGTTTAGAAATGATTTTTCTAGTACTATTTTACAACAACATTTTTTTCTTTCAAAGTTAATTGGGTAAGCTGCTACATTTTTTAGTATTTCTGTTTTGCAAAACTTTAAATATCTTCAAATAAATCCATTAACTTACTACACCTACCTCTAGGTGGAACTTCAACGACTTCTTTCACTCGTTCATGATGATCTTCCGAATATTATGTGGCGAGTGGATAGAGCCGCTCTGGGACTGCATGCGAGCTGAGCAGGCCACCGGCGCGGAGAGCTGCTTCTTCATATTCCTGCCCGCGCTCGTTATGGGTAACTTCATGGTGCTCAACCTCTTCCTTGCCTTGCTGCTCAATAGCTTCAACAGCGAGGAACTTAAGAATAAGAAGGAAGTGAGTTTCGTTTCTTCTCTTGTCTTAATCTTCATTGAAATTTATATGAACCTTAAACGTATCTTTTCTTTTGGCAAGAGTTACGTTTTATTTGTAATGTCATTTTATTTATACGTGCGTATGATCTTTTGACCATTATATTTATTTATTACGTAGCGCAGTGTAACTTTGGAGTCACGCTGGAATGCTGATAATGGATGATAGGTCTGGTATTTTTTTATCTCTGTGATATTATATCATAACATCAACACACAATCTGCAGGTTTCTTTTATATACATAGGTAAAACAATAAACAAAAAAATGTTTTTTACTAAGAAAAGAAGCTAAGTATTTTACATAGGACTTAAAAGTGAAATTGCCAGACCAATGGAAATATCGCAATGAAATCATTTTAAATTTAAATGGTTTATATGCTATTCATATTATAGCACATCTTTCTTAACTTAAATATTTTATAGTCCAGGGTCAACTTTGCTTCTTATTGAAGCAACAATCACAAGTTAAATTTTAAAACGTTATTAAAAACTAGATACCCACTCTATCTTAAACTTTTCAACGAAGCAGCAACGTTGCTGTAATGTGAAAATAAAGATGAATACCAAGTACTCAAGTCCGAACTTCCTTTAATAAAAAATTTTAATATTCCAGGAAGTAGGAGAGGATTCAAAATTAGCTAAAAGTTTCGATAGAATACGTTCCATAGTAAGAAAAAAGGGTTTCCTTATATCGAGAAGTAAAGAGACTGAAAAAAAATCTAAGTTAGAAGAGCTAGTTAATGAATTTATGGCGCAACAACGCGCCGTGAAGGAGAAGAAAGTGTCCATACCTAGCGAGCAGAGGTTTTCGGCTTCGATACAAGAAACCATACTGTTCCCACATGACAATATTTATAGCCATAGTTATCAAGAAGCTTTAAATAGGTAAGCATATCATCCGCTTCTTTAGTTTAGCTGAGATGCAAAAATTAAACATAGCATCAAATAAATTAATTCTCGCATTTCAATAAATAATTAACCCAAAATGCATACACCAGTATAGTCAATTATTCTACAATGGAATGATTAAAGGACAACGTAAACTTCTGATTGCTTAAACATTTAAATTATTATCAATATAATGTATGTTAATGTTTTCGATAATTTTTAAACACTTCATTCATTGCAGACCAATATCAGTAGGATCGGATTTCGCATACCCACAACTTTACCAAGCTAACTTCAACCACGGGAGTCAAGAAACTTTGAAAGATGTCCGTGACCTGGCAGCGGAGCACAAAATAACCAGCATTCGAGAAGATTCAAAGGAAAACCTTGAGGCTACCACGCCGATAGAACAAGTGGCAGCCCAGAAACTTTTGAATCAGATGTCTTCTGGATATCATACGCAGCCATCTGATTCGAGAGGTAAATACTGTTATAATTATAGGTTTATTAAATTCTAAATAATTATACTCACATATTCTCTGTGGAAGTAGCAGAAAGATCGTCATATGCTGGAACCCGGGTAGACTATTCTCACTGCATCTACGTCCATCTCACTCATCACTCTAGTTATGTACCTACACTTATAAGTTTACGTTAACGAGTACTCTCACCGATTCCCGAGGACTTGTTGCATTTAGCCAAATTCTTAACAATAACTGCTTTATCTTAATTGTAGCTGTACTACAGAGTTTCTGTAGAAATAGCGGCACAAAAATAACTTATACATATCAGGTAGATGAGGAAGAGTCCTACGCGTACTTTATATATTATCAAAGTCCCTTCAGTATTGAATGAGTACTAAACATCCACCCGAAATTGAAACTTCAGCAGGTATTGCGCTGTATTCAGAAGAAAACCACATAAAGGACAATTTAGCTGCAAATTCCATTCACCTAACATCAATTTACTCACTAGTTGTATTGTATACACTTGCACATGCACAATATTCCGTCACACTTTTGATCTTATTACAGATGAAAATGAACACTACGAAATGGCACAGCTGTCCAGCAGAACGACCCCAGAGAGAAGACAGTACGGGAAGGACACACCGAATATTATAAGTAAGGACGCCGCCAAACGCCCCGATGAAGAACAAATGAGGCATCCTTGGCAAACTTTAGTCTCATATGTAGATGAATTAACCGTAGGTGGGAGAAAAAACTCCAAGGGCCAATACGTTGACGCGATGGGAAACTTCCCGGGATTTGGAAAAGCCAAAGAGCCAAAGGTTCCACAGGACTGCTACCCCCGCCAGTGTTACGATGCGTACGTATGAGAATGACTTTTTGCGCTATCTGGTATCCCTCACTCACTCTCTAAATTTAACTGCATGGTATTGACTATATTTTTAGATGTCCATGCTGGGACTCATGTATCGAAACAAAGATGGGTCAGCGTTGGATGCTGCTCCGTACTTTCATCCTCCGTTATGTTGACACGCCTGCCTTCGAGTGGTTCGTGCTAGTGCTAATATTCGCATCCAGTATAACCTTATGTTTTGAAGATATCCATCTTGAGAAAAACAAACCGTTGAAGAAAATATTGTACTGGACCAACCTTGGTTTCTGCATGATCTTTGTCGTGGAAATGTTTCTCAAATGGATTGCCTTGGGGTTTTTCAGATATTTTACAAGTTTTTGGACTTTATTAGACTTTACTATAGTTTTCGTAAGTATGCTTTTATTCACATCTTATTAAGCATAACTCAATGCCTTTCTAATATTCGAATAACAAATAGTGCTTCCTAGCATTCTCTTACAATTTAACAATCAGCGCTAAGCATAGTATTTTTTATTTCTATAAATCTTTCCCCTTTGTTATTTGCATCAACCACAAGGGCATTGCATGTTGTATGTTTGAAATATAAAACAAAATTTTTTTACAGGTGTCAGTTTTTAGTTTATTAATAGAAGAAAATGAGAATTTGAAGGTTTTAAGGTCACTAAGAACGTTGCGTGCCTTGCGACCACTGAGGGCAATATCCCGATGGCAGGGAATGCGAATAGTGGTAAACGCTTTAATGTACGCAATACCGAGTATCTTTAATGTTTTGTTAGTTTGTTTAGTTTTTTGGTTGATCTTCTCCATAATGGGGGTGCAGTTTTTTGGCGGGAAATTCTTCAAATGCGTCGATGCAGAAGGAGAACTTTTGCCTTTAGAGGTACGTATTTTATAATATTCGAAATTTTTTTTGGTCAATAAAAAATTTTTTACTCAAAAATATATTTAAAAAAAATTGTTAAAAATATAAAGTCTATTGAAATTATCAAATATTAGT
This sequence comes from Apomyelois bistriatella, assembly GCA_947044815.1. NCBI lineage: Eukaryota > Metazoa > Arthropoda > Insecta > Lepidoptera > Pyralidae > Apomyelois > Apomyelois bistriatella. Next base: position 8,268,409 of record OX345705.1, read on the forward strand.
CAAATTATAGATCTCGCGTATTTAAAGAAAGTACAGTGAATAACAATTTCTTACTTATTTTATAACTGCAATATTAAATTTGTTCTTGAGAGCGTTGCTCGATTATATAAAACATTCTCAATATCGGCTCTAACTTAGCAATATTCTCGCATTAAGAAGTGGAATACTATCATACCCCGCTAAAGGATAAAATAAATATCTAAAAATGATTACTCTTTTCAGATAGTAAACGATAAGTGGGAGTGTTATTATAATAACTTTTCTTGGGTGAATTCCAAGATATCTTTTGATCATGTGGGGATAGCTTATCTAGCTTTATTTCAAGTTGCGACCTTTGAGGGTTGGATGGAGGTGATGGCTGACGCGGTGGACGCGAGGGGCGTTGACCTCCAGCCAGCAAGAGAAGCCAATTTATACGCTTACATTTATTTTGTGATATTCATCGTGTGCGGATCATTCTTCACCCTCAATCTATTCATAGGAGTAATCATTGACAATTTTAACATGCTCAAGAAAAAGGTACGTTCAATTTAATTATTTTATGCTGTTATCAAGCGATTATAAATTTTGTTGGGTTTGAGAAAAGTCTAGAATACAACACAGTTAAAATTATGCACTTTAGAAAAAAAGATTTTCAAATTGCCCTTAAGAAATCAATATTGACGCTAATCAAAGAATTTGGAAATCGCACGCGGCCAGGATTTTTTTTTAATCTATGATGTTAATCTATTCTACTTTTAATAACAATAATCTTTATAAAAAGTAAATGTTTTATGAAGACGTGGAGTGTTAATAGTGTGTTTGTAAACTTTTTAGGTATCTAATTAAAATCTGTTAAATTTTCAATTTCAAATCTAATAAGTCGTGTTAGTTACACTTTTTATAACTCAAGAAAGGCTGAACTGATATGGCTGAAAATTGGTAGGAAGGTAGCTTGGAACCAGGAGAGGACATAGGGGTACCTTTCATCCAGGGAAAAAGCACTGTTTCCGAGGGAAATTCACCGGGGCGAAGCCACGGGCAAAAGCTAGTAAACTGTAGCTTCTAACTGAAATAACTTAATAGAATTTGCCTGGTTTCTAAATAAAGTTTCTAATATCTAAATTCAGTCAACTATCAACGGATAAACGAGACCATTATAAATTATAATGAGATAGTAAACTACTTAATATAATGAAACGTTAATAGCTGTGTGGCAAAATGTCTTCGAACTTTCTTCTAGCCAAGTAAACAAGTTCCAAGAAAAGCGTAATTTAGCCATGTGTTTAATTTACGAAGAACATCAGAACTAATGGAGCGTTTAACGCCATCAACTATTGAACTCATTTGCATTTTCTTGTAAATGGGTTGTTAAAAAAGTTATTAAGGCGAATTTTTTTTAAATTATTATAAATATCTTTAAGAGTTAAACGTTACGTTAGTACTATATATTCTGCGGAAACGTTTTAGATTAAAATAGTCATGTTCTTTTTTATTGCTTTCTCTTTTAAAATTCATTCATTCATTTTCTTGGAAGTAAAATAACTCTTTAAAATAAATATCTACACAAATTCCACATTTGTCAACTTTTTAACACTGTGTAAATGGCATTCGCAGACTATGAAATAACGCAGAAAAAATGAAGCTACATTTCTACGACGCGACAGTTTGAATATTTAATGTTCTTTGCAGTACGAAGGGGGCGTTTTAGAGATGTTTCTAACTGAAAGCCAGAAACACTACTACACAGCTATGAAGAAACTGGGCAGGAAAAAGCCGCAGAAGGTCATCAAGAGACCCAGGAACCAATTTCTGGCAATGTTCTATGATTTGTCGAATTCAAGACGTTTCGAGATAGCTATATTTGTTCTCATATTTTTGAATATGCTGACAATGGGCATTGAACATTATGACCAGCCGCATACTGTGTTTTTCATTTTAGAAGTTAGCAATGCGTTCTTCACGACAGTTTTCGGATTAGGTTTGTATGTCAAGTTAATATTAATTTCTTTCTGAGCATAGCTCTAGTTGTACTATTAGAAATCTTACGTGATCCGCAAAAATGGGTCGGCACAATACTGAACTGAAATTTTAAAAAGATGACTGCCAGAGAGAGCGCATAAAAGCTAATTTTAACTTGGCAATTTTATGGGAATGTGAGTAACATTAGTAGTAAGAGCTTAATGTTGTATAACATACTCTCTTTTTTAAATTTCACTATCTAAAGATTTTTATAGTAATTTAAAGGTCAGACAACCCGCTAAGGATACTAAACATTAAGACGTGCTCAAAATATCCGGTTTAATTTTAAATTCCAGAAGCAATCGTGAAAATCATAGGGCTGCGCTACCATTACTTCACGGTGCCATGGAACGTGTTCGACTTTCTCCTGGTCCTGGCTTCGATCCTGGGGATTCTAATGGAGGACATAATGATCGACCTACCAATATCGCCCACGCTGTTGAGGGTGGTCCGAGTATTTCGCATAGGGAGAATTTTAAGACTGATTAAAGTGAGTAATGTGGAATTTAGATAGGGTTATTCAAATATAATTCAGGTCCAAATTTTTCTTAAAGAATTATAATTACTAAGTTTATAACGTTTTCTTTATACGAGTAGTAACGCCATAAAACAGGCAAATTGGGTCTTGGCTTTCAACAGAAGCGACTTTATACGCTCCTTCACATAAGCTTAAAAGTTAGTAAAAAGTATTACGTGGATTGTATACGATCCTGAATAAAATGTTTATTATCCCTAATGATGCTGTACTTTTGTTCCTGAAGGAGCATTCGTTTTATAGAGTAATTCTGCAATTCGTCCCATGTACCTACGGCCCATTTGGTACGAAACGCAGAAAATCGAAATTAATTAAAATTTCATTCTGCATTTCGTCCCATGTTTATAAATGGTACAATCTGTAAAATAAGTGTTAGTGTAGAAATAATAAACGTTGAATTTTTCATTAAGAAATTTAATAATCATAGAATACTTTGTCTTCAACTAGAATAAGCATATAATGAAAGTATGTACAATAAACTGTACAGAACATAAAGGTTGATTTGTAAGTAAGTATATTATATACAGACAGAATTGGAAAATTATGAACTAACAAAGCACAAATTATGTGCAAATGGGTATTATGTAGGCTTGTAATAGGGCTGGGGTAATAATATATGGCTCGATTAAGGACTAATGTAAAATGAACTGCCGATGCTGAAAATTATTTGTGAAACGGAAACGATGAGGAAAGAAGAAAGTAGAATGCACTTTAAGGTATTTCATTTTGAACTATATTTTATTTACTGTTTGTACTTATACAAGATATACTGAACTGCTAAGTTATTTGTTATCAATTTTACAAATGTTGATCTTACAATGTGATCTAGTTGTGAAAATCAAAAGATAATCAATTTAGAGAAACATTGACAGAGACGGCGGGAAAAAAACATATTATTTTTTTACACAACATTATTTTCAGCCAGTAGCTTAAATTGTTGAATTTATTTTTTGAACAAATTGTGGTATTTCAACTTACTACTACTATCGCCATCTAGTGATGTTTTAGTGAACTAAAACGTTTTATATTGAATTTACCACTTAATTTTCAATTGACAGAGTTCTTGTAGGTTTTCCTGTAATCTACAACTACTAATGACCTATATTCCGTAATTTTTTCAAAATTTTAGGCTCATTAATTTCGGAGATCAGGGGGGAATGGTCAATTACAGCGAAAATTTATTTGAGATCCTGATAACGAGCTCTTTCATTTGATATGTCACACGATATGGTTAGCGAATCTTTTTTTTTTTATGTTGTGATTTACCCTCCAAAAGTGACCCCCAAATTCATAATTTATTTATTTACGTTACACATGCACCTTTGGGTCTTTAACTTACATATGTGTACCAAATTTCATCTCAATTGGTCCAGTGGTTTCAGAGCAATCGGCTGTGACAGATGGACGGACAGACAGATGGACAGGCACGCGAGTGATCCTATAAGGGTACCGTTTTTTTTTTTGAGGTACGGAACCCTAATTAATATTAAAATAAATAATACATACTTACAACAACTTTTTTAAGAACGCAGACACTTGCATAGTCACATAAGTCACAAAATTTCACAGATTCAAGTCACAATAAATGTCACAACAATAAAATATACATTTTTTTCACATCTACTGAATGATGTTCTGACCTTTTCTGTCGGAAAGTGTAAACCATACTAAGTAACTTATTTGAATTCTACAAAATACTCCCTCTCCTAGTTATGCACTTGTACAAAGATAATTAGGTAGCTTTATTGCTTTATTGATCCTGGCATACTTTACTTCAAGGGATCACCCTTGAAGTGGTGATCACACCATAACCATTGTTTACTTACTGATAACAACCGCAAAAACATAAATAGTCAAAACAAAAGAATTCATTATATCTTCCATTGGTATCTGCATTCTATTATAGGGACGGACTTCATCAAAAGAATGAACAAATAATACCTCTTCAAAAGTGACCATCGCATCCATTGTTTACTTATCTGGAAGTCAACCAATTGTATTCATTTCGGTAACACTTGAACTTGTGCGTTTTCTTATTAAATGAAACAATTACCTGATGTCTTAGATAAAACATTCAGCAATAACATTTTTTTCACAATCAATTATTTTATATTTAACTATGAACAAAACCACAGCAAAATGTAACAATTCTAATGAAATATACATTTATCTTAATTCTTGTCTCACTGACTGTACCAAGCGTTGATAAGGTTTAAATTTCCACACAAAAAAAGAATGGGACGAATTGCAAAATGAAATTTTGATTTTCTGCGTTTCGTCCCAAATGGGCCGTAGGTACATGGGACGAATTACAGAATTACTCGTTTTATATCTACAATCGTATACACGAATTCATGTTACTATTCCCGATTGAATTATATCGTTATTAATAAACCGCCGATAAATCAAACCAAAATGTAAATCCCTGAGGAACGCCACGAAAACAAATGAAAAGCAATCTTAAATCTAATTTCAAAGTATATTTGGGAAAATTTTCTAATAGCTGTACAATTTTGGAAATTATATTAATCAGTGTTTCCTAACGGTTTTGTGTTTTAAATTTACATTTGTGGATAGGTGTTGTTTCCCTTAGGGGTGACCTCTACCGCCATTTGTTAAAAGTAAAGAAAATTTTCAAACATTGCTTGAAATTGAAAATTACTCTTTGGAGGTGATAATAATCTTACAATGTAAGTGACAAGATAATTTTAAATTAAAGATTAAAATTTATAATGTTGATTTTTAATTTCAGGCCGCAAAAGGCATTAGGAAGCTGCTCTTCGCGCTAGTAGTGTCACTGCCAGCCCTCTTCAACATCGGTGCCTTGCTGGCCTTGATAACGTTCATCTACGCCATCATCGGCATGTCCGTCTTCGGCCACGTCAAGGAACAAGGTGCATTGGACGACATCGTCAATTTTCAAACATTTGGAAGGAGTATGCAGTTGCTTTTTCGGTAAGTGACTATATCTAGCTTTGCCGTGATATTTTTTGAATAAATTATATCTTGGATAGGTAATTTATTAATCCGGCATTCAACTATTCAACGTGTTCAAGACACTTCAAATGGCCAAACAGATCCACCAATGGTTTCAGAAAATAAACTCTTCATATTTTTATATTAAAATATAGATTATACATATGTTTAAATATTGTTATATAGTTTGTATACCCTTAAATACACCGCAATATGAAACGACAAAGAATATGGTAATTCTTGTTTGTGGAAAATCTATATTTTACCGCAGAGAAATTGATTGGAAGCTACTTTTGATTGGTCAATATGAGTATTTAATTTTAAATTGATCTACTTATAATAACAGTTACAATTTAATGGCTGAAATAATTAACTTGCCGAAAATACGTCTTACTATAAATAATACTATTACTAAGAAAATATTTTTAATTTCAGTCTCATGACATCCGCTGGCTGGAACGACGTCTTGGAATCCCTTATGATCCAACCGCCCGACTGCGAATTGGGTGAAATTGGACACCTCAACGGAAATTGCGGGAGTCCTTTGCTAGCCATCACGTACTTCACTTCGTTCATCATCATCAGCTACATGATAGTCATCAACATGTACATAGCTATCATTCTCGAGAACTTCAACCAGGCGCATCAGGAGGAGGAAATCGGAATAGTTGAAGATGATTTGGAAATGTTCTACATCCGATGGTCCAAGTGAGTCAATATCGTTTTTTGCTAATACATTCTAGTTCAGATAAGTGATTATATATAAACATATTGTATGGAAAGAAATGCAAAAATATACTACTTCTTCTAAATTCTACTTTTTATACAGTTTTTTATTTATAAAGATTTTCCGTAACACAAAAACCTCGTGGTGTGAATGCGATTGAACCAGTTTAATATTATTCAGACTTCAAAAAATCGCACTTTTAATATAATAATTCTACCATATAAAATTTAAAGGTCGTGAAAATATTCCTCCAGGGTCGGCAATGCGCTCACTTCTGTACCCCTAGTATGAGATTTTATAAACGCAGACGATAGCGACTGCGTTAGCGATCTCGCATGACAAACCTGTACCGCGCCCTTGGCAGATAATAGTAACGTAACTGAGAAATTCCATACAAAAATCCTACGCAGTCGCTAGCGTCTGCGTATATATATCTCATTATAGGGATATTGGTATTGCAGGCTACAGGTACAGCTTTCTATCAGGTCGGCTGCAGGCCTTTTTATTTTGCAAAAGTATTTAAAAAAATGAAAATGTTTCTTGAATTTAAAATTACTAACTTCCAACCATCTAAATACCAATACCTAAAAACTTTTAAATTTTTGTTTCAGATATGATCCACACGCTACACAATTCATAAGTTTCGCTCAACTATCAGACTTCATAGCATCTCTTGATCCCCCCTTAGGCATTTCTAAACCCAATACGGTAGCACTCGTCAGCTTCAATCTTCCTATAGCTAGAGGCAATAAGATACACTGTTTGGACATCCTTCATTCATTGGTCAAACACGTGCTAGGGCACGTAGAAGAGACTGATACTTTCAGACAGTTGCAAGAACAGATGGATATTAAGTTTAAGAAGCAGTTCCCGACGAGAAAAGAATTGGAGATAGTGTCTTCGACAAGGATTTGGAAACGAGAAGACAAGGCTGCTAGGATGATTCAAAGGACTTGGAGAGAGTATGTTAAGTGAGTATTCAACTCTTCCATTTATTTGGTGATAGTAAAAAAAAATCAAGCTCAAATCAGATTCGCGCATCTAGGCTTCTATTCCAGCAGCTTCTTAGAATCCGTACTGTGATATAATAAAACATTTTAGTGTGTAAAAATACGTTTGTTTTATGGGAACCATTTTAATAATTAGTATTATGTTGTTATTGCAGCAATAGGAATACACCCGTCTATGTAATTACAATTACATTCATGAAATACAGTCCGCTGACCGACCGATGGACAACGTAGCTTTGATAAAAATGATATGTACCCGTCAAAAAATCCATTACAAACTTCTAAATAGTCGCATAACAAATAGGCATTTGTTTAAAATAATAACTGATTTTGCAGACGAAAAAACAGAAGTCCTTCAAATGAAGAAGAAAGTACCAAGTGGTCGCCTGGAGGAGGCTGGGGTGGCCGCCTAAGCGCACTGTTACATGTAAGGCGCGGATCTCATGCATCAAGCAGGAAATCCTCTCGAGCTTCGGACGCCTCTGACCTCAGCGAGTTGGGTGGAGCTTGGCTCAACCTACCTTTACTTCTACTACCGGGGGCGAACCCTGGTGATCAGGTAAATTATTATCAAGATCTCAAGCATAAAGGTAAACGAGTAGTGGCCGAAGATAAAAGAGATAGAAATGGAAGACTTAATTTTAAGTTAATTTAATCTACTTATTTGTTTGTAAAATAGCTATTCCTAAAGGACTAAAAATAATGTATTCTTACTCTAAATATTAGCCGTTGTTTTAAGTAGAATCAAAATTAGGCCAATCGGTAGTTTGGTTTTCATATTTTACTGATTCGGAATGGCAAAGTTCAAGTCATGTACGACCATTTCTTCGCATAGCCATTGGAATGATTGAAATTGTATTTTATTCACCTGGGCAAAGAGCTCATCATTCGAAATGCTGGCTTCAAGAAAGAAGTGTCTCCGTTAGTCCATAATTCCATAGCTGCGTAAGATTTATTCACACTACACTTCGCATGGCCGCTAGCTCCGGTGGATCGTAGTAGATAAAACAGTTTTCCTGTGCTATTGTAGTCAACGATGCCGAGATATACGCATTTGAACCATTAAAATATTTAAATCGCGTACTATATCAATTTGACTATCATTTAATCCATTATAAAGTCAGTCAGACTTTAGCTAGTTCGCGATTTCAAATGATTCAAGATTTTAAAGCCTTGAGTCTTCTGTATAGCAAAGTGCTCCAGAGCAACTCATCTTTTATTCTCGTTAGCTTGAGACCCACGTTCATTTGCGTATCAGTGATTCGATTATGTGGAGAGAACATAGCATATCAATGCGCAGCCATGGACAGCCTTTTCTATTTCCTCAAATAGGGGACGAATGATGATATTTATGGTCAGGTGGCGAGCGGTTCCGAACAAGCCCCGCCCCGTAGGCGGTCTGCGTATGGTTTGCCAATATTCCTACGCCATCAAGACGCAGTCGACGAGGACGGCGGCCCGAAACGCGCAGGTTCATATGTAATGTTTTGCTTTCCGTGTCTCTTCCCTAGACCTAGATGTTGCCGCGCATATCTCGGTAAAATTCAACTTTTTAAACTTAGTTGTCACATCAATCTAGTAATAACTAAGTATAAAATATTTGGTGTATATTGAAGTCGATTTGATCTGTTAAAAATGGTAACAAAATGAAAATGACATGTCGAAACATGAAAAAGCGTGTGAATTGCTGTTGTTTGAATGCTTCTGCATGATTGCTTGTACTTTCCTTTTGAAGCATCTATCTACCTACTTGTGTGCCAGTTTATCTTGTAGGCTTAGCTTTGATGTATCCAGTATATCAGAAGCAGCACAATAGACTGTGCTTGTTTTACTAACTCTTCATTACAATCCCATCCTTTTCATGTTTGTAGTTAGTTTAGATATTTTTCGCCTCTACAATTTTAATAGTAGGTATAACCAATTTGAGCGATATCAATACATTTATGTTAAAGGTATCGATATAATTGAATATTGGTAAAAATAATAAAGTTTGACAAAAACAATTGGCGTCAATTAAATCGAAGAAATAAATATTGGATATATTATATTATTTTAGAACACTGAAAGCATATTTGAACTGTATATGGAATCGTGTGCATGGTATGATCCAAGCCCCTGCTCTAATGTTTTATTATATCAAATGATTTATTCAGACTGAAGTATATTCACACACAGGTTCCCTTCGTCTGAGTTCGCGGCGAAATTCAGCTCGACGATCAGGTGCAGGTCCGCCGGCCTTGCCGCCACGACCCAGGACACCTTCACCACATGCGAACAGCGAAGTAAGCATCCTCGTGACGGAGGCTTCACCAGACGCTGCTCCACCGCCCGCCGCCCCGCCCACCGTTGTGAGAGTCCTCGTACACAGAGAAAGTGATGAGCAACCCAGCTGATCGACACCCGACGAGCCTGGGGCTCCACTAATTTAATTGACTCGAAAGTTAGTGTCAAAATCTACTCGTCAAGAGTTATGTGTTCACGCACGCACGACATTCGAGTGATACACCGGACGGTTGAGTTCGATTGTAATTTTGTGATTTTAATCTTAAATTAGGTAGTTTGCCTGCTCGAAAGAGGAGATAAATAGACGTCTTAGTTTTGGTTAAACTTGGCGCTAATAATAAACAATTGATATGCGTAATTGTTATGTTTTCATAAGCTAGCTTTAGTTTTTCGCGTAATGAACGACGGATTTTAGTGATTTTTTTTTCTAGATAAACTAAAACTAAATAATGTCTATTTATCTATTATGAATTACTTTTATGCGAAAACACGTCACCAGGAACTTCCAGACATATTGCAATAAAATTAATTAATATTGACTCTTCACCATAATGATAGATCAGAAAATATGAGATATATAAATTAGAGACAAATCGCGTGGTCGCATAAGTAGAAAGAAATCTAGTAAAATATGTTTTTGAGAGTTATTTTAAGCGAACTGGCGTACATGTCTTAAGAATTAGAAGAATAATCATATTAAAACAGAAGAATGATTAAGGCTCACCGAGTTCTATATTCAAGTATTTTTTTTTTAATTCAAAGGGGAAATTTGTTGTAAGCTGAAATTCGGTCAGATATGATTGTAAATAATAGTTAAGCCATGAAAAAACGACTGATTTAACATCATAAGTCGAAACTAGATAGAGAATGAAACTAAAGGTGGCTTTAATATCATTAATAACCTAGAAAGCTTTCAAATTTTAAATTGTTGTTTAAAGCCAGTGAGATAATTTTAAATAATGTATTAAAGTAAGTATACGTAACTTCGAATAGTTATTGTTATTTTATTTACATTGTACAAGTAATTGTTTTAATATATAATTGTAGCCACTAGTAAACAGAACATAATGAACTTTAAGCTAATTCATTTATTTATTCATATCAAGTGGATTACAAGGTCAATCGACACAACTATTAACTGCCAATGTAATCGTAAAAAACTCCCTGATATATAATGTGCCCAATAAAGTATGTGTGAATCCACGTGATTTCAAACCAAAAAAATTTAGTTTTTCTGGATTTAGTACAACTACATTTGAATGTGTTTCATATTTTCTTTCGTTAATCGAAATCATTTTCACGATATTATGAAAAGAATTTAATGTATTTATAAGATACAATATAGCCCCACGGTTAAAGTGAAACTGCTAGTTTTGTATTTTGTAAAAGTGTGATACTGTTATAATGTCGTCTATATAAACAAGTTCGTGTAAACAATTACCTGTGTAGATAAAATCCAATTAAATATACTAATGACATGATTAAAACTAGTTCAATTCAAAATATAGAATTCATTAGACGATATTGTATGATGTTGCGACGTATGCCAATAAATGTATAAATATTGAATAAAATTTACTTGGTAGTAAGCCAGCCTTAAATCTAAGAGTAAGTTTACAACTAAATGAGAAATAAAGATTCACTTTCAAGAATAACATTGTTAGATCGATCTTGATTACAATAACGAAGTTACGTGTATTTAACTTCAAATCTTGCGATCCTGATTAAAAGCTAGTGTGATTATTGATTTCTCTGTGGAGTACTACATTATTGGAGAAGAATTTATAGAAAGTCAATTTTCGCTTTAATAGATAAAATTCTTTTGTACACTTAGCTTAGTATGTTCATTTAGATTTAGGCATCGTTACGTTTGTAATACGCTTATTAACAGTCGCGCAGAACCTGCTGCTTACAAACCTGGCGTGAGTTATAACTCTTTATAAGCGATAAATCGTAATGGATGTATTGATTATAAATGGTAAATGTCTTCAATAACGGGACAATTAATCTTAATGAATGACGTAATTAAGTTTTCGGCTATTCTTAATGTATTTAAGAGGAGCAGACAATGCCATTAAAAGTTAAAGATTGAAAATTAGTGCTTTATTGCTTTGTATTAAATTGTATGTGCGACATTTCACGACGCCGCCTTGGCAGCGTTGATTGTGTTATTTGGGAATTATTGATATTGCAAAGAATAGCTAAAACGCCTTCAACTTAGATTTAGTGATTCATACTCCTTTTACTTTTAAGGCAGTCACTTCATTACTGAATCGCACAAATATTTATTAATTTACTATGCTTTATAGTTATAAAAGACAATATAATTCGATACTAAGCTGTTAATGCAATATATTTGCTTAAGTTTTTGTTAGGATTTCTGACTAATTTATTAGAAATTTAGTTATATATTTGCATGTATACTTTAAATATCTCAAATCCATTTCGCCCGTCCACATAATTTTTGTTTGATTTGTAGATTTATTAAAATTGCCATAATTTTACAAATGTTTGCACATAGTGCTTATAAAATTATCTTATTATAATTTTGAATGTTTGAGTAATATGTAAATAATATGCTTTTTTAAACCAAGTTTAACATTTTTAATACGTACTTTATTGTATTAAGCCTATATAAAAAAGCAGCTTGTGAAGAGAATTTAAAAATGTCGTACGGATATTTATTAAAATACAACTTTACTAGCGGTAGAGACTCCACAAATTTACAAATACTTACGGTTTTGACTGGTTAATAATTCTCCGAATATACTCGTAACAACATTATTTAAAAATATATATGTAAGAGTGCATACTCTTACCAGTCAGGAATACACTTTTTTATTATGAATTTTGTTTACTATTTTTATTTTCTAACATTATTTATCTGAATGGAAGCATCTTTTCTGAATTTATCTTAAGCTTTAGGCATAACTTGTAGACCCATATATTTTCTCAATTCATTAAGGACCAAAATGTCGATTAATTTACAAATTTTATCTCTATTATAATACTCAATCCTGACCAAACCTCTTTTTACAATTATTTGTATGTAGATATTTTCGAAGCCTGTTTCAAATTATTCTAGATATTTAGGCGCAGATACACAAAAATTACTGTTTGTACCTCATCGCTTTATGACAATTTTTACACAGTTTGCTTTGGATTGAACCCTATGATATTTCAAAAAACAAACCACAATCACTAGGTATTGAAATTTTAAAGGTTAAAAAAACTTAATAAAATTGTTCTGATAGAATAGATTTCTCAAATATTGTTCATTATTATGTAAATAGGTAAAGAAGATGCAATAATTTTTCATAATTTTATCTATACTATAGTTATGTCTTAAAAGGTTGTTAGAATACTTTTAAACTCTAAACTTTAATTATGTACGATGTACATGTAAAACTATAGTAGTTAGTAAATTGCAATATTTAAAGCATGTGTTAGCATGATTCAGAAATAATTTGTAACATATGTTTAAATTGTATTATATGTAAATAAAAACTTTTAAGTGAGACCTGCGAAATATGATTTTCTTCCGAGGTACAAAATATAAATTTAACCATGTTGAAAACTATGATTAAACGAAATTATAGAAATATACATTGTTTTTTTAATTATTGCCTTGCCCGTGCGTGAATTGAATGTGGTACTCACTTCTAAAACTTCTATCGATAGATGATGAGTAACATATGATTTAGCCAACTGGTTTTTATTGACATAGGTACCTATACCTATAAAATATATAAGGTGTTTCATTCTTACTGATTTTGCAGATAGAATTTCATGTTTTTTAAAGAAAATTAATTCAAATTTAGAATTCAAAGCCTTTTGTTTGAAATTGAAGAATGGTAACTTTATAGGTTTAGGCTTTTACCACAAACTTATAAAGAACTCTTTTTAAATTTGTAGGCCTAATTTATCTTCATAAATTTTAGCTATAGCTGTCGCATTGTTCAGAAAATATCTCCTCACCTTTCTGCTATAGCCTGATCCTATGACAATGTTTTGCTCCAAAAATCCTCATGTTTCGACATCAACCTGCACCTTGAATGTCCTCTGACAAAGATGTTATGTAGGTATACATTTTGTTGCAATAAAGTTTATCTATTCTAATCTGTTCATGTGGATTTTTTTTGGGTTGACAACATGATACCATTGACATGAAGAGATAAAGAAGTTAAAAAAAAACATCTATTAATTGCCACAATATGTATTACACAGAAATCATTATCTAATAAAATTAAATAAAATCAACAAATTATATTTACCATCTACTTTGTCGAGACTCTAGTGCGACGATTCCAAGAAAAGTTAATACCATAGTTTTTAGGTCTGAAATCCTTTTCCGTCTTCGGAACGTCTAAGAACCAAATCCAGCCGTTCTTTTCGCAATGCTCTATAGCTTCATCAGGAGATGAGAATTGGATCTTCATGTTAGACAGTGGATCTCCAGTTGAAGTCCAACCCATGAGTGGGTTTTCCCAACGCTGACGGTTGTCGAATTCCATTTCCCAGTGTTGAATGTTGCTGGTTCCGCTTTGCATGGCATTCTTTGTTGGCTGATAGATCCTTACTCTACGTGTCCTGATGTGCTCTTCAGGGACCCCTGTGATTGGAGAGATATCCACCTGAAATAAAATCATTTCTTGTTTCATTAAATTTTTTAATTGCATACAAACATAGATTCAAACTACACAGAAATCATCTGGCCACAACACTGTTGAATACCAAAAATTGCATGTTTTAACTGAAAAAGACAAGACTGCCATCAATCTAATGATTGTATAAAAATGAGAGATGACACATCGCTGGATGTGCAAATCAAACTCTATCGATGGATTGCAGATAGAACACAGAAAAAAAACATTTATTCATTTCAAAAAAAGAATTTAAATTTTGTTTTTGTGATCTGGTTACAAGTTGTAGAGAAGCAGTGAAATTTCTGGGTACAGTAGAGCAACATCTTATGCCACGAGTTGGCAGCACACTAGTGCCTGCTACATTCAAGATCATCATATGTGTGATGCAGGAGCATAAATACATTATGTATGGTGACCAGGTTGAGACCATTATTTATTGTGTTCTTATTTCTTTTCTTCATTTCACAACTACAATGAAGGCATAAATAGTAAAAGCTTGCAAATAAAGTTACCTTAGTTGGAACTTGAATTGTTGCTTCAAGAGCAGATTTCTCCCTGGCTTCCTCAGGCAATGCTAACACTGACTCATTTTCTATCCTTGGAGCCTCTTTAACACAAATAGGATCTTTGGGGTCTTTGGTCCATCCTGCGCAGCTTGTTGAAAACGCAGGAAGACATCTGAAAATTGTGAAGCAAATATTGAAAAAACTATTAGATAATGGAATTTTCTTCTATTTTATTGAATATAATGTCGTACGACAATGCATATTTAGAAATTCAGCCAAGTATCCTGAAGGAAGTTACACTTACAGGGGCTTCAAAGAAATAATATATATATATATATATTGTAGCTACGGCTTTCCGCTATTTAACTACAACTTTTCTCAGATCTGACGAACAAAAATCACAAATATTATGTCTTGAAGCCCCATTCACTATTTCTTATACCTTAATTACTTGGTTATTCACAAGGAAACAAACAAACTGCTATAGAAATGGCTCCCTACATCTCTAAGGTGATCTTAATCAGAAAAAACACGTATATGTTGGCATTGCTGATATAGCTGTAGGGTAAAAAAGACGTCCTTGGATGCTAAAACCAAGGCTTAGAAGTCTGTGAAAAGCTATGCCAAAATACTCGTATCACAGAATGAACTTTCTAAGTAAATAGTATAAACTCACCTAGCTAATGGGCCTTTAGATAATCTGGCCGCACACGTTACTGCCTTCAACATGATTCTAATACCAGAAATTAAATTCCAATCGTATTTATATTCAAAAGAATAGAATGATTATACAACGAAATAATACGATCATCTGTAATTTTTTGACAAAACAAAAGAACAAAATGATATGGATGGCGCAGACAGTGACAGTTTATGACAATGACAAACAACAAGATTTTTCAATTAAAAAAAAATACTTTTAAGGCCATGGAAACTAGTTCTTTAAGGCCTAACTTGAATTTATTAATCTTCTTCAAGGGGGCTACTTACTACCGTCTCTTAAAACCATGCAAGATCCAGTGAGTAAGCGGGACAGTACGTTACATAATGTAAGGCGACATCTCCCTTACTCACTGGATCTTGCATGGTTTTAAGAGTTGGTAGTAGCCACCCAGTCCTGCTTTAGTCAGTCAAGTCAACGATAACGTCAGTAGTCTAGTCCAATCAAATAAGTAATTCTAGTCAGAGTCAGGGGGGTTGCGCTGTCTCGCTTACTCACTGGAACTTGGATGGTTTTTAGAGATGATAGTAGGCCACCAGATGGCTAAGTGAAGCGGTGGAAAAATTTCACTTAGCTATATCTTGCAGAATTTGGTGACAAAGATGAGTCACGTAGTCGACACTGTACCACTTCCCATTTCCAACACTAACGCAGTCACGCTTGTTCACGAACATTTTGCGAACAATAATCTACCAATACCATGCACAAATACTCGCAAAAACAAAGTTTTGGAAAGAAAATACAGCGCGGACAACGTGACTGTTTACTTTTCCTTCCAAAATACACTCAAATTTTTTCAGGGGGGTTACTATAGTCTCTAAAAACCATGCAAGAACGATTGAGTAAGGGAGATGTCGCCTTACATTATGTATTGCGTTGTCTCGTTTACTCACTCTATCTTGCATGGTTTTAAGACTAGAGACATTAGTAACCCCCTTGGTCTTGTATGCACGCGATAGTAGTAAAAGGGGCCTCTCTTCATTTACAGTCTCCTTGCCCACTGCACACTCCAAAAACTCTTCTTCTTCAACTTTCAACTTCACACATGGAATGGAAGTGAAAATAGTGAAAAATGTGAAAATCATACAAATATCAATTTTGACGTTGGTTGATCAAGTTGATGAAAACTGTGAGAGTTTTTGGAGGGAAAATGAACTGTCGCTATGTCCGCGCTGTATTTAATTTCCAAAACTTAGGTTTTTTCGAGTGTTTGTGCATAATATGGGTGGTTTTTTATTCGCAAAGTGTTCGTGAACAAGCGTGAGTGTTGGGAAGTGATACAGTGTCGATTGCGTGACTTTTTATCATTGTCACCAAAATCTCTATGATATAGCTAAGTGAAATTTTTCCGCCGCTTCACTTAGCCATCTGACTCAGACTAGACTTACTTGACTGGACTTGACTATTGACTTGAATTTTTGACTCGACTGACTTAAGTAGGACTGAAGAAGATTAATAAATTCAAGAAAGGCCTTAAAGGACTAGATTCCATGGCCGTAAAAACTATTCAAAAAAAAATGATGAAAACTGTAAAATACTGTCAATCAAAGAAATAGTTTAATATTGTGCATTTTCAATTTGTTTTCAATTCAATTTACTATTTCGTAATATTTTACCATTTTTAATTTAAACACCGAATTCATATTTATGCGCTAAAAACTTGTTGCCCATACGATTTATGTTCTTTTTCACTGTGTATTCAAGGTAAAAAATGAAATTTGCCTTTGATATTGTGACGAACATTTATCAAGCAGCTGTTTATATGTAAAGGTAATTTTTTGAAATTGTTTACATTCTTTTTTCTATTTTCGCAGAATACACAATATAAGTTTATTCGATATAATGATGTTATCAGTATATCCACAAACTCCACAAACTATTTCTACAAAGGCCGGCTGAAATCCTAATCGGTTTTCAAACTTAGTAACCTTATCAAATATCATTCGTCCTTGAGTCGCCTGAGTTTTAGTTTAAATTTTCTGTCACTGCTAAGTTCTGCTTTCTTAATAGCATATAAACCCAAAAAAATGTATTACCTACGTAAATATTTATATACCTGTTTACTAAATATGACTACTTACGTTTATAAAATAATATTATGCAATTTATACATAGTACCTACATATATTTCAAGATCACAACGAACTAAAAAATATTTAAATAAAGTATTAAACTAATCAACATACATAATAAAATATTCTAACAAAAAACGAAATATTCAAAATACACAACTAAATAAAATATTGGACCCTAGTCTCTGCCATCACTGGGTAAGGTGCCCTAGAGACTGCCCGCATTACCACACTGTATAGCTAAACTAAACTTTTGCTCTAAGTGCTCACCAGTCCTTGGATCTCCTGAGACATCTATTAGGCAGGCAGAGATTTCTTCATATAGGTATTGTTTTTGCCTCCACACCCCAGGGCCCCAAGGTCTCCACAGCAAAAGGCGCAAACATGTATGGCTCACCAAAAGTTGCATATTTGTGCCTTTTATTGGTCCCTGCTGTAGCCGCATCTGTGCTGGCCTTACAGAATGTCACTTGTAAATGAGATGGAGCTCCACACAAGTGACAACCCATAAAATCCAAAAAGAGACATCCTCCCGCAAGGGGGATGTTGATCCTACATTATCCTTTATATAGCAATTTTATATACCAGTCATGTTATTTTATTTTACTAATAGGTTCGTAGTGACTTAATATTTTTGTTGTATATTTTTTTAAATGACCTTTTATTAGGCAAACATGGATACATGACAACCATTAAAGTTAATCAATGTTTTATTCTTATATTTCTTGGTCTATGTATCCTCTCCCTCAGACTTCCTTTGTCTCTCATTTGCTATGTTCTATTTTCCTTCCATCATATATGTTGACACGTAAGCAATCATATTTTCCTTGTATTATTTTTTTATTAGTTGGTTGTATTGGTTGGCAGAATGCTTTCACTGGCTGAAGCGCCGCAGAATCCTTGAACTAGGGAGCCTCGCATGACTGCCATGTATAAAATAGTTATTCCTAAAGGGGAATAAATATTAAATGCTGCAGCTGAAAAAATCTGCTCATAGCCTTCTGGCTGATTATAAGATGAAAAGAAGAAAAAAAAAAGTTGGTTGTATCTTACAAAATGAAGAAACTTTCCTCTTCTTGCATAATTGCATCCAATCAATGAAATTGTATGCTAGAGTTAATCAAATTAATTAAGAATATTTGTTTCAGAGAGTCACCGCTGCCATTATGACCTGCTAAGAAGGCACTATATCCCCCTTATTACTTTAGAGCGCTTGCTCTTCAGTACCTGTTTTTATTTATAATTTATTAATAATTACTAACATATCTGATATAACTTTAATTAGATTCGTAAGATATGTACATACAGATAATATAGTTATTGTTACTTATTTCCTTGTTATAAAATAACAAAAATGAATAAGAATAAAGCGGAAGTTGACTGCACAAGGCGGTGCAAGTCTCGGAGTCACGGACATGCTCTGACAAGTGCCATAACCAAGAGATCCAGTAGTGATGAGGCATTGGCATGCTTTATAAAAGCAACATGTGCTAATTTCATCAAAGCTTTTGATTTTGAGGTAAGGGCACACATTCTTATAATAATTATATTATATGTAGTCTTAGTAATAGTAAAATTGCATTCATCATTTCCTGGGGTGTCATTTTCAATCGACCATGCACACCCTGGTGTCAGAGTTCTTCAAAACTGCCTCTTGGCCTTTGATGTTGTTCCTTTATATCTACCAGATGGCAGCCGGGTCCACGGCTTAACATGCCTTCCGAAACACGGAATCATCTTTATTATCAGACAATCAGATGATTCAAGCCTGCAATGTCTTAGCCAAACTGAAACCAACTAAATAAAGTATGCTTCCCATAGGAATCAACCCACGACCCCCGGGTCTACAGGCAAACGCTTACACACATACATTTAACATTTACTAACGACCCGCCCCGGCTTCGCACGGGAGCAATGCTGTATATTACATGTATTATATATATAAACCATCCTCTTGAATCACTCAATCTATTAAAAAAAACCACATTAAAATCCGTTGCATATTTTCAATGATCCACATACATACATAGGGACAGACAGCGGGAAGCGACTTTTTTTTATACTATGTAGCGATAGCCAAACACCCTGCAGTAATATTAAATTTTGTCATATTTCAGGGTCGCACGGCCCTCCACATGGCTGCATCTCGGGGCCGTGCCCGTCTCATGGATTGGCTGGTGCGGCACTCTTCTGTCGCGTTCGTAAACGCTCGCGACCGAGAGTCGGGATATACCCCGCTGCATAGGAGTATCTTCTACGGGCAAATACATACGGCTGTTTTGTTGATGAAAATTGGTAAGAGTATATGAATATTGGCTGGTAAAGCCCTTCTCATAAACATGCGACATCGAATGGTCGAATCCTGCATTCGATGGTCGAGCGACTTCTAAGTTAGGCGCAAATATAGCCCCTTACTTTTATCAAGGTAGAGTGAGATTGTCTTTCTGCGCCGTTTAGTCGCTTTCACTTCACGTTATATCTCATTTTATATTAATCACTACATAGTATAAAACAAAGTCGCTTTCTCTATCCCTATGTCCCTATGTATGCTTAAATCTTTAAAACTACGCAACGGATTTTGATGCGGTTTTTTTAATAGATTTTTTTAGAAGGTTTTTATTCCCATGCGAAGCCGGGGCGGATCGTTAGTTGCAAATATCAACATACTAATATTATAAATGCGAAAGTTTGTTTGTTTGTTACGCCTTCACGGCTTATCTACTGAACCAATCTTTCTGAAATTTTGCATACACATAGCTAGAAGTATTGAGAAGGACATAGGGTACCTTTTATCCCGGGAAAAAGTACTGTTCCCGAGGGAAACGCGGACGAAGCCGCGGGCAAAAGTTTAGTAAGTCGATAATTATTTGTTGGCAGGTGTAAACACAGACATAGTAGACAAGGATGATTACAAAGCGCTGGAGCATGCTATGTTAGACCGCCAGTACATGTACAAGCACGCTGGCTCCGGGCCTAGCGAGGTCTACGTCTGGGGAACCAACTCCAACTACACCCTGGGAACTGGCACACAGCAGAGGAATACCCCCGAGCTACTCAGTTGTTTCAACAGGACAAATGTGTGCGTTAAACAGGTACCATATAAACGTGTTTTTCAGTTACATCCTCAGCTCTGAAGCGGGCCAGGGTACGCTTTTAATCATGGTCGATTGTCGTCTGAAATCCTTAAACCCTTTTTTATAGGGAAACCAGCTCAATAAGTCTTGATCAGGCTGTGTTAGTGATCAATACTTTAATACAAAATATGCTTGTTTGCGTATAAAGGCTTAACTATAACAAATTAAACTTCTTCATGTAAAAATTATTCTTATTTCTGTCAAACTAATTCAATAAAAAAGAATATGTCAACTGTCAATAGAAATCAAAACAACATGCTTTTTAGCGATTTTTTGTAAAATTCTGTAACAAAATGCATACAGTTGCATTGCCACGGACTTGTCTTGGCTTCACAAACTTTCTATTTTTTCTATTTGGTGTGCTCAGTTTCTTCGTTTGTTTGTGGTGCTCATTCAACGCACAGTTGTTCAGAGATGTGAACTACACAGTGACGCAGAGTTCACTCGTTAGCAGTATCGCGGATTTCGTTAGTTTGAAGCTATGGTTCACCCCGATGACTACTATTCTGATACCTATCGCTTTACTAGCAATGATGACCTCGTGTTGCGGCATATTAGGCGCCGGCTGCCGAATGAAATGTGCCATCAAATCCTACATATTTCTCGTCACAGTCCTATCTTCAATCGCTTTCTGGATATTCTTCATATCAGGAATCTATAATATTTACACAGATAACCAGAAAACAAGAGTGATGTTAGAGAAAGCTTTGCTTTCTGATTACGGAAAAGAAAATGATATGATAACGTTTTTATGGAATTATACAATGATGAATTTCGAATGCTGCGGAGTTAATAGTTACAAGGATTTCGCTCACTCACAGTGGCTTAAACACAATCCTGACAAATTGTACCCAATTCAGTGTTGTAAACTACAGAAGGGAGATATTTTAAAACCTGTATCAGAGAACTGCACCTTAAGCGATGATATTTCAATCGAATCTTATAAAAACGTTGGTTGTTTCCTCGCATTGAGAAAAGCTATTATTGATAACAAGACATTGCTTATATTCAACATATTATTAATTTTATTTTTGTATTCAATTTTAACATTTTTCGCTTACTCTGTCATTCGAGGAGAGCCGTTGGTCAGGGCTATGTCAGGCCGGTTCACATTCTTGCCTTCGAGAAATATACCCGAAGCTCAGGTTGATAGAAGACCGTCTTACGATACTATCTCGTACACGGAAGAACCTACAATGAAAGTGGTGAAGGTAGTCTCATCTGCCAACCCGTTCCAAACGTATAAATATGCTCCGGGCGCGTATGATCACGGTCATTTCGGTAATACGTACCCTCAGCATATTAGACGGCAAATTTAATTTGTAATTAAATTTTATTTGTTTTAACAAGGTTTTTTTATTTGTATTTGTTTATTACTTGTTGTTCTCGAATTTATAATAAAACCACTTTTTCTTTCGTAATGAGATCGGCAAAATTAGGCACACAGACACAAAAAAAGCTGTGCACCGCTTAACAGCCTCTGGTGTTGTTGATTAGACAACTATTAGGTGTGTCGAGAGTACATTCGAAGCACAAAATTGGAATCCGCTTTTAGAATCAGGTGATGATTATCAAACCCGCAATTTCCTATAAAAATTTAAAACAACTAATTAAAATGGACTAAATTGGATTACATTAATTGATCAAATTGTTTTAAACTGTAATGTACAATACGAATTGCAATAAATGAATCGAAAAAGCTAAAGGTAATCAACCATTACAATAACAAATAACAATATAAGTTTCTAATAGATAAGAGAAATATATAGAGAAAGTGTGTTGTATTTGTATATGATTCAAAAACATGCTATAGTGAATTACAATAAAACTGAATTTTGCTTGACACACAACTAATACATTCGTAGGTCTACCTCGGCAAATTTCACAGCATTTGGCTTTGCGAGGGCAATACCGGAGTGGAGGTGTACGTGTGCGGTCAGACTGGGCGAGCGGGGGGGCCGCATGGCACGGCGTTGCGGCCTGTGGGGCTGCGGTCACCCGAGCCGTGTGTACAGGCTGCTGTCACACTGACTTCCACGGTCTTCCTGCTTGAGAGCGGCACTGTAAGTTCTATTTTATTGATTTTCACAACTTGATGTGTGAGTTAGGGTGTGGTCAGACTGCTTGAAGGGAGGAATTGCATGGCACGGCGTTGCGGCCTGTGGGGCTTCGGTCACCCGAGCCGTGTGTACAGGCTGCTGTCACACTGACTTCCACGGTCTTCCTGCTTGAGAGCGGCACTGTAAGTTCTATTTTATTGATTTTCACAACTTGATGTGTGAGTTAGGGTGTGGTCAGACTGCTTGAAGGGAGGAATTGCATGGCACGGCGTTGCGGCCTGTGGGGCTGCGGTCACCCGAGCCGTGTGTACAGGCTGCTGTCACACTGACTTCCACGGTCTTCCTGCTTGAAAGTGGCACTGTAAGTGTTATTTTATTGATAGATTTTACAATTTGATGTATAAGTTAGGGTGTGGTCGTACTGCTCGAGCGCGGAGACCGAATGTCACAGAGTTGCGACCTGAGCTGTGTCTAAAGGCTGTTGTCACATTGACATCCACGGTCTTCCTGCTTGAGAGCGGGACTGTAAGTATTATTTTATTGATTTTCACAACTTGATGTATGAGTTAGGGTGTGGTCAGAATGCTTGAGCGAAGGGACCGTCTGGCACGGCGTTGCGGCCTGTGGGGCTGCGGTTACCCGAGCCGTGTGTACAGGCTGCTGTCACACTGACTTCCACGGTCTTCCTGCTTGAGAGCGGCACTGTAAGTATTATTTTATTGATTGATTTTCACAACTTGATGTGCGAGTTAGGGTGTGGTCAGACTGCTTGAGGGGAGGAATTGCACGGCATGGCGTTGCGGCCTGTGGGGCTGCGGTCACCCGAGCCGTGTGTACAGGCTGCTGTCACACTGACTTCCACGGTCTTCCTGCTTGAGAGCGGCACTGTAAGTATTATTTTATTGATTGATTTTCACAACTTGATGTGCGAGTTAGGGTGTGGTCAGACTGCTTGAGGGGAGGAATTGCACGGCATGGCGTTGCGGCCTGTGGGGCTGCGGTCACCCGAGCCGTGTGTACAGGCTGCTGTCACACTGACTTCCACGGTCTTCCTGCTTGAGAGCGGCACTGTAAGTATTATTTTATTGATTGATTTTCACAACTTGATGTGCGAGTTAGGGTGTGGTCAGACTGCTTGAGGGGAGGAATTGCACGGCATGGCGTTGCGGCCTGTGGGGCTGCGGTTACCCGAGCCGTGTGTACAGGCTGCTGTCACATTGACTTCCACGGTCTTCCTGCTTGAGAGCGGCACTGTAAGTTACTTTATTGTCAATTTTCACAGCGTCCTGCATTCTCTTGTACCAGTGATTCTAATCTGTCTGCTTCCGTTGTGGGTAAAACAACGTACCATCGGCTCAGCATAGCTGATTCAAGGTGATTAAAGTCCTCTATGTCCTACCTAAACAAACGTTAATGT
The DNA here is from genome assembly GCA_947044815.1 of Apomyelois bistriatella. Classification (NCBI taxonomy): domain Eukaryota; kingdom Metazoa; phylum Arthropoda; class Insecta; order Lepidoptera; family Pyralidae; genus Apomyelois; species Apomyelois bistriatella. Next base: position 8,292,497 of record OX345705.1, read on the forward strand.
TTATTTGAAATAATTCAGGCCCAAGACAGATTGAAATGGCGAATCACTGATGACGCCCTCACCCACCTGGGGCCTTTAGGAAACTAAGTAAGTCAGTATTTAAAATCGAATAGTTAAAATTCCAGTAATTTATTAATTATTATTAGAAATAAGATCCACCAACTTTAAGCGATAAAAGGCCACCTATTGTATAAATTACACGGCTTTTCATAATAAACTTATAAAAATCTTAAATGCATGTATTCCTAAAAAACAAATAAAAATAAAAAATAAAATAAAAAAAACTTGGTTAAGTACTGGTATTAAGCAATCATGCAAAAATAAAAGATTATTAAAATTATTAAAAATACAATCAAATAATGACATAATAAATTCATATTATAAAAGATACGAAAAATTATTAAAACAAACAATTAACACGGCGAAAAAAATTGAATATAAAAATAGACTAAAACGCTCTCCGAATAAAATGAAAACCATGTGGAATATTATAAACGAACGAACTAATAAAAAGATAAATAAAAATAAAATGAATATAGAGTTAAAAATAAATAATGATAAAATATGTGAACCAACGCGTATAGCTAATGCCTTTAACAGTTATTTTGCCTCTGTGGGAAACTGCACCCAATTTAATGAAGCAACTACCTCGAAACTACCCGTAACCAACTTTACAGAAAATTCAATCTTCCTTAGCCCAGTTGACAGCAAAGAAGTACACAAAATATTAAAAAACCTAAAAAACAAAAATAGTTCAGGTATAGATGAGCTGCCACCAATCTTATTTAATAAATGTGCGGATGAATTAACCCTGCCTTTTACAACATTAATTAACCAATCTTTTAAAGAAAGTACATTTCCATGCCTGTTAAAAATAGCTATAATAAAACCTATTTACAAGAAAAATGAAAAAACAGATCCAAACAACTATCGACCAATTTCCTTACTACCTACAGCTGCAAAAATATTTGAAAAAGCAATGTATAGTAGAGTTTACAATTTCTGTGAAAAATATGCGATTTTCCACGATTGTCAAAATGGTTTCCGCAAAAAACGGTCAACAATATTAACAGTGTATAAATTCATACAAGAGGCGCTTAATAAACTAAATGACAAAAAACACTCATTAGGCATTATGTTGGACATGACTAAAGCTTACGACAGAGTTCAACACAAAATTATATTAAATAAACTATATAAAGTAGGTATCCGGGGACAGGCATATAAATGGTTTTCCTCATATCTTAAAGATAGGAAACAGTTTGTAGAAGTGGAATACTACGACTTTGACAAAAAATAAATTAAGAATGTAAGATCATCGAGCAAAATCATCAATTCGTCAATACCACAAGGCAGTGTCCTAGGATGCCTGTTATTTCTTTTATATGTCAATGACCTTCCAGAAATAATGAGTGATTTTTGCGTCTTGTTCGCGGATGATATTTCTGTACTTGTATCATCCTGCGATGAGGATACATTACACAGGAAAACAATTACTACCTTAAAATTTATAAATGAATGGATGACTAACCACAACCTTGAAGTCAACTTGCGGAAAACTAAATTAATCTCTTTTCGTCCTTACCAAAGAAAACCAATAGATTTGAAAATACATTTTAATAATGAAGATTTAGAAATAGTAAATGAATTCACGTTGCTCGGATTAAAAATAGATACCCATCTTAATTGGAAATCTCATATAGATTTTATAAAACGTAAAATGTCAAGTTTCGCGTATGCTTTAAGAGAAATAAAGAAAACTACGGACTTAAAAACTGCCGTCTCTGCATACTATGCATACGCCTACGCTTGGCTGAGCTACGGAGTGCTACTATGGGGAGATAGTACTGATTCAGAAAGTTTGTTTAGATTACAAAAAAAGTTAATAAGAATAATAACAAATATAAAACAAATAGAAAGCTGCAAGCCACATTTCCAACAATTAAATATTCTGCCCCTACCGTGTATTTATATATAAGAAACATGCAAATTCGCTCGCCACAATCTAAAGTTCTTCAAAAAAAGGATGGAAATCAATACTAGATATGATTTAAGATACAAAAATAAATTACAACTGCCTAATTCTAAACTAACACTACACTCAGTTAGTCCTCTAGCTATGTCAGTCAAAATATATAATAAACTTCCGGAATACATAAAAAATGCCACTAACGAAAATAGTTTCATTAAACAAACTAAGCAACTTCTTCTCTCTAAATGTTATTATACTGTTTCAGAGTACCTGAATGATAAAAATATATAAAAACTCATTAGGTTAAGTTGTAACCGAATAATAAATAAAAAACAACAATATAGGTAAATAAAAAATATGCAAATAAAGGAAAAGCAGATAAATTATAATAAATAATAACAATAATAAATAAATAAAAAGTTGCATAAAGAAGTATTATTTTAAGATTAAGTAAAATTATAGCTAGTTCCTCCTCTCTACTTTGCAGCGCCCAACAGGGTCCTTGAAGGAGTGTAGAATACATTATATCTGTAATATTGTATAATCTGCATGTAATTTAAGGTGCAATAAAGTATTGAGTATTGAGTATCTATGTTTATAATTTCCTTATTGTATACTAGCTGTTCCCCGCGGCTTCGTCCCGCGTGGGATTCGGTTATATCGCGCCTAAAAGTAGCCTATGTTTGACCTCAGGTCGTCAACTACATCCCTACCAAATTTCATCACAATCGGTCCAGCAGTTTAGCCGTGAAGAGGTGACAGACAGACAGACTTTCGCATTTATAATATTAGTATGGATATGGATTTTTACTGGTGCAATAAAGAATTTCTGTCTTTGTCATGTCATTTCAACTTTCTAAACTCAACCTACAACTAAACCTCGGCTCACAATTTTTTTTTTCTTACCAGATCATCCAATACAGCCTCAACAACGCTGAAAACGTGAGCCAATCAACGGCCAACACTCCATCGACGATCAAACTGCCTTCGACGAAGCCATTGCTAAAGATATCGAAGCCTTTAGGAGTGGTAGCCGCTCGATCGCATGTTGTTGTGTGGAACGTTCATGCTATTTACACGTGGGGGACGAACTTGGGACAATTGGGACACCCGCAGGAGGATAAAGTTGTAACAGCGCCTAAAAGGGTGAGAAATTTGTATTTTGTTATTATTTCATTATGAAATAGCTCTAATACCTACTTAAAGTGCCGTACAACACATCATAGTAAGGAATGTCCATGCTATCTACACGTAAAGGGGCGCATTTAGGACAACGGGGACTTATAAAATTTTTAGCATAAGCAGCTACCGGTCTATTTAGAAAAAAAAAATAGAAAAACTTGTTTTTTTTTCTGAGACCGCATTTATGAAAGACATGTTAATAAATTGCCTAGGATTCGAACCCATGGCATAGAGGACTAGCGTGTTAAACATTACGCCAAGGAGTTAGTGAATCTAATTGTTTGTAGGTGGCGATATCAGTAAACAATAAAGAGGAGGCTGGCATCCAGCTGGTCGGCGTGGGCGACGCAGCCACTGTCTTCACCACAAGTCGGGGGGACGTGTACTTACTGCACAAGTATATATGCAAGAAGATCGCTATCAAGTTAGTTTGTTTATTTTTTTAAAGCTTTGAAACCTACAGATATTTCTATACTAGCTGTTCCTCGCGGTTTTACCCGCCCGTGGTGGGTGTACATATAGCCTATAAGCTTCTCCAAGAACTAGGCTATCATATCCAGAAAGAATTTTTGAAATCGGACCAGTAGTTCTAAAGTTATAAGACTTTAAACAAACAAACCCTCCATTTTTTATATTAAGTATAGATAAGGTGGACACAAATCAACAGCAAATATTTTAAGGGCAGATTCAGAATACTGGACAAATTTCCCAAACAAACTTATATCGAAATACGAATTGTTTATTTCACTCTCCATTCTAAATTAGATTAGATGATTTCCAATTTGGATGGGAGGCCAAAATTTTTGGTATTTCGATATGTTTAATTGGAAAAGTTGTTCAGTATAGTGGTCTGGATCTGCCCTTAAAATACGAGTATTTGCTATTGATTTGTGTCCATTTTATAAAGTGAATACTTGGTGGGGTAAGGAGAATAAGATTATTATTTTTTCCAGACAAATAAACATCACCCAAGTATGTGCAGAAGCTAAAGTGAGCGAGCAGGGTGTATATTCGCGTGTCACCGTGTTACTCCTTACCAGTGTCGGACAATTGTTCATATGGCAGGATAATACTACCCAGCTGACTAGGTATGATTTTTTTTTTTTATAAATTTTGTCAAATTATTTGAACAAAACTTGAAAAAAAATAAATTCAATCATAGGTTCCGCCCCTGATCGTACCCGGTTCATTAGACATGGCTTTGGATCATTAGACATGCTAAACCAAATAAAATCCAAAGCGCACTTGTCATATGGCAACATTATACTCTTATTATCTTTACTCAATAATATTCAAATATAACGATACACAATGTTGATAGAAGGTCGATCTGAATAAGTTGAACGACTGAAGGCGGTTCCGAAGAACTCTAACACCAGGGTGTGAATGGTCGATTGACCGTGACGCCTACTCGAAATGATGATGATGAGTTGAACGACTGCTTTCTAGCGGAAAGCCGAGGCCAACTTAAGTGCCCTAAAAGAAAAAAAAAAAAACCACGTCCATAATCCTGAAAATTGGTTCCAGATGTGTTTTCGGCCTTAGCCACCAAACCGTCATAACCCACGTCGCGCTCACTCACGACGCAGTCTACTTCACCACTAAATACGGAGAAGCTTTCATTGGCTCGATATCTCGGAAAGCCCCGCCCACTAATCCTCAGCCAATCAGGAAAGAGAAAGAAAGGGACAGCAATAAGTCTGCGCTTGTGAAGTTTTTGGAGAAAGATGATTGTACATCTGTCAGAATTACGAAGATACCCAACGTACATAGAGCAGTAGCTATATCTGTTGATAGTGAAGGTTTAAACTTCGCTTGCCTGCAGGTTTGTTCTATGACTTTATTTATTTATTAAAGTTAAAACTTTATTGTTCCATAAGTACAAAATACATATACAATTGGCGGACTTAATGCTAAAAGCATTCATTCTCTACCAGTCAGCCATAAGGAGAATCAGAAAAACTGTGCGGGCAAAAAAGTTACAGGGGAAAATACTTAAAAATAAACAAATTTTTCCCGATGGGCATTTTAATAGATATCATACTAAATTTTGCGAAAAAAAAATTTGCCAAAATAAATATTTGGCCTTTTTATTTGTTTCGATCCGCCACCAAACTGAAAGAGATATATTACACTCAAATCATTAGTATACTCATTCAGATGTTACATTAATTTTGTTCCAGATAAAACCAACATGCGGCCTGACGTCCATACCCGAGTTATCGCCGACCAGCATGTCGAAACATATGGAATCTCTAATGGAAACCGCTTCCAACGATGATCTGCTACACGATGTCGTCTTTAAGGTATCGATACTCGTACTTATTTATTGGATATGGATCCAATCCATACTTCCTCCATACTATTATTTAAATGCGATAGTATGTCTGCTGTTATGCTATTTTGTTGAAATTCGATATGAATAAAGTTATGGACAGGGGTCAACCTTAGGCTACTTTTGGCCGCGATATAACCGAGTATCACGCGGGCGGAGCCGCGGGCACCAGCTAGTGTACAATAAGGGTCAAATTTCACTGACACAGAGTCAAAGCTAATTGATTGTTATTTATTTTCACTTTATTTTGTTTTTCAGATTATGTACCTAATTTTATTTTTCAGATTGGCGCGAGACTATTCCCCGCACACATTTACATAATCGCATCTCACAGCGAACATTTATACAAATTGTACCAGGATCGCATGAACAATAAGGAGGTCAAGCCGATTATTGTTCTAGAAAATGTTTTACCCGAAGTGTTTGAGAGAATTCTTAGGTGAGTTATATAAGCTCTACTTTTCAAAGTACCAGGATAACATGACAGAAAGAGGACAGGCCTTATTATTCCTAAGAAATTCTCAAGTGACAACAGTAGTACCACTTTAATAAACTATACCAATGTAACTGCATAGAAATTAGCAGAAATGTCCAGTTATGTTAATGCTTAATAGTGTATATTAATATTGTTTGTTATATGTTGTGTATTCCTTAAATAAATAAAAAAATCCAAGACGCTAAAATATTTCCGCCAATCATGGCGCGCTATATGAACAAACCCATCTTCTATTGGCCAATTCCTACGCGCCATGCTGCAGGGAGAATTATTAGGAGTTCTCTTATTTGTGGATTTTAAATCTTTTGAATAACAATAAGTTCGTTAGTTATTTTTCATCCCTTCTATTCGAAATGTTCAACTTTGCTGCCCCAAAAGTGCGACCAAAGTAAGTCTTTTCCGATAGGGTTTTTTAGCGGGCAATCTAGCCGTGGCGTAATGGTTAACATGCCTGACCGCTACTCAGGAGGTCCCGGGTTCGATCCCCGGTCAGGTCAAGATAAAAAATGATCTTTTTCTGATTGACCTGGGTCTTGGATGTTTATCTATATATGTATTTGTTATAAAATATAATATCGTTGAGTTAGTATCCCATAACACAAGTCTCGAACTTACTTTGGGGCTAACTCAATCTGTGTGATTTGTCCCTATATATTTATTTATTTATTAATCTCTCCGTTCGGGATTCAAAAATCGCCCTCGCCGTAAAAATATTATTTTGTTCCCCTGTGATACAATCTACTATTATCAATGTTTGTACTGAGGGCTCTGTTCTGCGTAATTTGGGTAAAATGGAATGTATAAAAATCCATGAAAAATTGTCGATTTTATTTCTGATTGTAAACATGACGATCGAGTTGTTCATAAATATAAATTATTACTAGTTATTGCCGGAAGAGTTTCTAAGTTTTCCACTATTAAATAAATAAATTAATATATAAGGACAAATCACACAGATTTAGCAAGCCCCAAAGTAAGTTCAAGACCTGTGTTATGGGATACTAACTCAACGATACTATATTTTACAACAAATACATATATAGATAAACATCCAAGACCCAGGTCAATCAGAAAAATACAATTTTTCATCTTGACCTGACCGGGGATCGAACCCGGGACCTCTTGAGTAGCGGACAGGCATGTTAAACATTACGCCACGGAGGTCGTCAAATTATTTGGCATTGTGTTAATAATGTCTAGTTTATATAGGGGTTATTTCTTTTAGATACATGTACACTGGTACCTGTGACGTGGCGGAGTTAGGTCCGTGTGGCCTCAAAGTGAGAAGGGAAGATCTGAACACTGCGATGACAAAAGAGAATAAGGATGTCGAACTCGAATTGGACATGATTGGTAAGCCCCACTGCAGCCCATTGATGGTTGATTTTGGAAAATGGTAGTCTATAGTGGTTTGATCCCGGGTCAACAAATATATCCATTATTCTGTAATCTGTGTTCATACCAAATTTCATCAAAATCGGTCAAGCGATTAAGCCGTAAAAACCTAACAGACATCACTTTATCTATACTAATATAACAAAAAGGAAAGATTTGATTGTTTGTTTGTTTGTTTGTATAAGCTCCGAAATGTCTGGAGAAATTTGAAAATTCTTTCGCCTTTGGTAATCTACAATACAACACACATATAAAAGAAATAAGAAAGTAAAAATCGCCTCAACACGATATCTGGCACAGAATTTCCCCGAAATGAGGGTCCATAATGATTACTTTTTTGTTTTTTTTTTTTTAGTAAATCCTTCAGAAACATCAGCATTCGAAGTGTACAAGCACCAAGAGAAGAACAAGAAAGGCAACAAAACAAAGAGACAGAAAGACACGCCGCCGCGCAGTTTGTACTGTGACCCCGTGAAGCTGGTGCAGGCGTCCGCTAAGAGGCTTCAGGTCATGGGGCTGCATAAACTGCTGGATAAGTTTTAGTAAGTTCATTTTTAAAGGTCAACATTATTATTTTTTACACGACTACGGCGAAGCCGAAAGGAAGGGTAATGATTTTGGCAGTCTATGTATGTAGCCGTGGTCGCACCCATTGTAAATGAATGATAGGAACACCTTTGAACGAACATTATTGGTAGATGATATACACTATTCAGTGGGTGCAACCACGGTTGTACCATGACCATTTATGTTCCTATGTATTTCTGGATTTCAATCTCAATGGTGTCCTTGTTTCATCCTTTTTAGACACCACGTAGTCGGGTTATAGTTTTTTAACTTAATTTTTATTTATATATAAGGTGGACTCAAATCAACTGCAAATATTTTAAGGGCAGATTCAGACCACTAAACTGAACAACTTTCCCAAATAAATTTATGTAAAGAAACGAATAAAATTTTTTGACCTTCAATACAAATTGATAATCAGCTGATCTAGTTTAGTATGAGGAGTGAAAAATATAATTTCGTATTTCGATATAAGTTTATTTGGAAAAGTTGTTCATTATAGTGGTCTGTATCTAACCTTAAAATATTTGCAGTTGATTTGTGTCCACCTTGTATAATGCTGTAGGATTAGGTTAATTAAAAATATTTAAACTGGACATAAGATAGCAAGCTTTTATATATATCTGAGATCTGAGAAACATGCAAAAACTATTATTTCGGCTCTGATAAGATTTCGTTAAAGTTCTTGCCAATAGATGGCGCTATAAGGATTAAATTTAAATGTAACTTTTGCAAGTCTCCAAACAGACTGAGTACACTGCACTAAGAATTGTAACACCATATATTATACATGTATTCTTGCAAAATAAATGATTCTTATTCTTATAAAAAGTTGAATTGAGAAAAAAATAGTGTGAAAAAGTAGTATAGTAATCTGTAATGGTGGTAACTTCTCAGACATCCTAAATGTAGATAGTGATAGTTGACAAGATTAGGTGGCGTAGAAATTTGTTATAACGCTGTAATTATTATATTTAATTCCATACTGCCTCCGTGCATGGTCCAGTGCCCCTAGTATGAGTTTTTCTTAACGCAGACGCTAGCGACTGCGTTAGCGATTTAGTATGGCAAACCTGTACAGCGCCTCTGGCGGATAGTAAGGTAACTAAGAAATTCCATACAAAATCCTAACGCAGTTGCTAGCGTCTGCGTTAAGAAAAACTCATACTAGGGGCACAGTGGTTAAGGCGTTTGCCTGTAGACCTGGGGTTGAATGTCGTAAATCGGGTCGAGGGTTCGATTCCCAAAGGAAACACACTTTGTTTAGTTGTTTTCAGTTTGGTTAGGACATTGCAGGCTTGAATCACCTGATTGTCTGACAAAAAAGATAATTCCGTGCTTCGGAAGCCGTTGGTCCCGGCTGCCATCTGGTAGTCGTTAAAGGAACCACGTCAAAGGGCTAGAGGCGGTTCCGAATAACTCTGACACCAGGGTGTGCATGGTCGATTGACCACGACACCTACACGAAATGAATGAATTTAATTCCACAGTTACCGCGACGGGTCCGTGTGCCTCCGCGACTCGGCGACTTTAGCTAGAAACCAGCCGCCCGCGTGGGACCGCGGCTGCTTCCCAGAACTCGTCGACACAAACGTGTGCTCCAAAGATGGCGCTCTCGTCGCCGCGCACAAATGTGTGTTGGCCGCGAGGCTCGAATACTTCAATGGGATGTTCATGCATTCTTGGAGTGAGGTGAGCAAATGTGTTTTATATTATACTAGCTGTTGCCCGGGGATCCGCTCCCGTGGGATTTCCTATAAAATATAGCCTATGTGTTGTTCCAGGGTCTAAGCAATCTCCATTCCAAATTTCAGCCAAATCTGTTCAGCCGTTCTTGAGTTATAAATTGTGTAACTAACACGACTTTCTTTTATATATATAGATATTGACTAGCTTTTAGTAATTTCATTGTTTATTATTTTTATGTTTTGTTGGTTTGTAAAAACTTCATTTTACAAAAACATATACATTTACATAGTTAAGAAACTTTTTTTAAGGGATTAAATAAAAATAGCTTAAGTTAGGACTTAAAACGTAAGCTATCTGTCAATGAAAGTCCTGTCAAAATTGGTCTAACTGTTTTGAGATGTCTTTATACACACCCAATGGAAGGCAATTACAGTGGGATACTATCTCAATGATACTATATGTTTTAAGAAATACATAATAGTGTATTTTTCTTACAGAGCAAACAGCTATCTAAAGTGACTCTTCCAATAAATCACGGGATACTTCAACCAGTTATCGAGTTTTTATACACTGACTCATGCCCAGAAGTGGAGAACTCTGACAGCATAGACTTCATATGTAGCATGCTTATCGTCGCCGACCAGCTCTTCATATCACGCCTTAGAGAAATGTGCGAAGTGGCTCTCTCAAACTTAATAAACTTAAAAAACTGCGCGGAGCTATGCCAGTTCGCACACACATACAACGCTACACAACTAAAACAGTGCTGCATGGAGTTTATATCTCTTAACCTTTGTAGCATACTAGAAAACCGGTCCCTAGAACCATTAGAGGATACTGTTATCATAGATCTGTCTCATTATTACTGTAAGTTCAATCCTATAATGTCATCCCGAGTGATAACCCCATTTTACAATGCCCCAAGCGATGAAGTTATTGATGACTGTGCGGCGAACTTCCCTGTACACTTGCAGTTAACAGATGAGGATATAAAAAACGATAGCTTAATAGAAACAAAAGAGAAGAAGAAAAGTAAGCAATCTAAAAAGATTGAATACACTGAGAGTGAAAAGGCAAGAATGAGATACGAATTGGTAAGCTCAGTGTCCTCATTGGACCTCTCAAATGAAGTGTCTGGTGATATCACTCTGTCACTAAGTAGCATTTCAAAGGATTCGGAAAAAGGCGCGCGTGAAAAACAAGAAAAGTGGATCGAAGTGCCTTCTTCTCAACAGAAACAACAGAAAGTTATTCAAGCGAGACTGAGGGCTATAAGCATCGCGACTGACATTCTAAACGAACCTCAGACGGAGTCCTTCAGTAAGCTATCGAAAAACAATTCATCCAGTTCAGTGCAGTTCAATCAGTCGACTGAAAATGTACCTACTACATCGCGTATGTCTGTGTCTCCAAAAGATTCGCCACTAGCCGAAATGGCGAGAAGCCCTACTATGTGTCAGGGGATAGTCATAAGCCATATTGGGTCAAAGTTGTCCCAAAAACAAAGGAAAAAGATGGCGATGCAAGGAGGTGAAATGCCACAAAGTCTAGATGGTTACTTGGCAAATAAGTTGAATATAGGTAGCCCTCCGGAGAAACCTAAAAACCCGTGGAAAGTGTTAGAGGCGCCGGTCGCCAGTAGTAGCCCTAAGGCGAAAGCCATAGAGTTCAATCAAATTCTTACTGATCAGAAGAAGCAGAGAGAAGATTTTTCAAGAATCATGACAAAACCACTTGAATTAACTCAGGTAAGGGAATTTCTATCTATACCATCAAAGCTAATGCAGATGTACAAATCACCTGTGGTTATGTAAAATATGTTTTCAATTTTTATTAAGACGATACCTTGATTAACACTAGCGCCACCATCAGTTAAAAAGAATAATTCACTTATACAAGTTATATAAAATCCCTGTTATGTTTTAAGGTTCTGGATCTGAAGTTAATTTTAATCATATTAAATTATAGTTCCCTTTAGTTTTAAATTGCAAAACTGCTAAAAACGGCCATTTCAAGCAATATTGCAATTTGTAAAATTTGTAACTAACTATATTAAATAATTTAATATGTTTAAAATAAAGTAGATCCAGAACCTTAATAACATAACACGGATTTTTGATAACTTGTGTTTTCAGTGAATAATGATTTTTAAATGATGGTGGCGTTAGTGTTCACCGAGGTATCACCTTAAGGACAACACTATATGTGTATGTCATTTTCTGGATCTCAGACAGTGGTCACAGGGATAGTTTCCCATGTAACTGTCCGGTTTCTAACGCTGTTTTATAGCCCCTGTAGTCCAGTAGTTAAGGCATTTGCCAGAAGACCTCGAGCTTCCAGTTTGGTTTTTGCAGGCGTGAATTATCTGATTATCTAAAGATTTCATGGTTTGGAATGCCATCTGGTGGTTACATGAATTTCAATTGATGTGTTTAATTGAAACTGTCTCATGTGGCTCCTTTTCCTGGTGTGTTCCATCAGGGTGTGTAGCTATTTACAGTGATGATGATTGACATTTTGCAAAGCAGTGAAGTTATTCTTTTGGCCATATCAAACAAAAGCAATGTCACACTTTGAGCTACCTTCCAATTCAAATCTTTCTATCTATATATATATTTAAAAGAAAGTCATGTTAGTTACACTATTTATAACTCAAGAATGGCTGAGCTGATTTGGCTGAAAATTGGTGGGGAGGTAGTATAGAACTAGGAGAAGGACATAGGGTACCTTTCATCCCAGATTCGTTACCTGACAGAAAGTCACGCGGGCAAATGGTTACTAAGTTAATAGTAATATCACTTCGATATAACTTACAAGTTATGTTTTTGCAGCTTGAAGACAAAGCAATAGAAGAGCTGGAGAGATTCTACAATGTGCATGAAGCAGACGATGAGCTGATTACAATAAGGCGGATCGAAATCAAAGTGTCTTCTCCTCAGTGGATCCACACTGCCCCTAATTGATATATTGTGCTATTTTATATATTTCTAAGAACATATTGACTAACATTATGTATATGAAGATATTTTAAAATTAAAATAAAATATAAATGCCATGAAGTACGTTTATCTATTCCTACCGTTTCCTTAAAATGCCAACCCACGGTCTTCTATTCATGTCACCTAGTAGACTGTTTATGTAATGAAGACAAAATTATTTTGTACGATACTATGTCCAAACTATACTTGGTTTGGCAACACTGCTTCTACCTAATAGAGATCCATTATAGTATAGGACTTCATCAATAACAACAAAGAATAACTAAATAAATAAAAAACTTTACACTTTACCTATCTATATTTATATTAAAGTAAATACATATTATTATTCACAAATGCTAAATTTTACTATTTCTGTGGAGGGAAGGATTTTAAAAGTTGATTCATTTGTCTATGCGTCAAGTTCTTTTCGCCAGGAACAAGAATACCCTTCTTCCCTTGCTCTCTTTGGACAGCTAGCTTCTTGCTGAAATCAGCATAGCAACTTTGAAATGAAGTGACCTCTTTTGTGCACTCTTGTTGGTTGAAATCGTACTTCTTGAAACACGCGAACATCACGGCCATCTCCTCCATACATGCTGATTCTCTTAATCTGTCGCTTTTCCCAGAAACTGTCTTTTTTAATGCCAGTGGTAGAAGTTGCTGAAAAGGAACTGGTTCTCGTTGTGCTCGTCTTGCATTGGTTTGCTTTGCAGTCGCGTATATAGGTGGATTTATTCGCATTGTTATTCTCAAAACTGATACCGCAAACGATTTTTTATATTAACAGAAATCAATTTTTTTATCTAATTTCAAATAAATTCTCAACACAATAGGTTAGGTTCGGTCTGTAATCTGTGTTCATTTGACATTGACATTATTACATTGATACTGACAGTCGTTTTTTTTTAATAAGCAATTTGTTTCAGACAGAAACATAGTTCTGTGGAGTTACCATGATCTTTTTAAGCAGAGCCGACTAGAGATGGGTCGACGTTTTTGCCCAGTGGTCAAAAACTAGGGCGGAAAGGGCGAAAATAATTTAAGCCCAATATGCGCCCGATATACGTCTGTTCGCTGGGCGCAAACAAAAATTCTTATATTAGAATGCTTTTCACGTGGCTTATGAGCAAAAGTTACATCTCGATGTCAGGCACTGGGTGTGGTCAACTTTTTGGAGACAATCACTGGGTGTGGTCTACATCTCGATGTCAGACACAGAGACACTGGGTGTGGTCAACGGTGAAGACTTAATAAGAATTTGAATTTTGAAGTTTTACTTTTATCTCTTATCAGATGCATCTCCCTTACTGGATCTGGCATGGTTTTAAGAGACGGTAGTAACCCCCTTGAGATGTATTTGATTTCCCAAAATTCAAATTCCTCAGCCAGTTTACAGCGGCAGGCGTAAGATCGTGATTTATTTATTTAATAAAGATACCGATAGCACTTACAGTTTCCCAATGCGTGTTATAAGCCAGGACAATTATACACAAGTTTATGAGACATACACATATAAGGTTTTGAGTTTATCATAAAAAATGTCCACGTTTGGCGAACGATCAGCAATCAAGGCGTTGAGGAGTACCAAAGCCTGGTTTTTGATAAATGTGGTGAGTATTACCCTTTTTGTAGGTAGGTACCAAAATATACGACATTCCATGCATTGGCGCCGTCTGATGATACGTCACTTCACTTGATATCTTAGCCTTGAGTACAGTCGGACACAGAAAATATACTTCCTAAGGTATAAGCATAAGCCTAAAGCACAAGGGAGTGGTATACTATTCTCCGTAGCCCACTATACATTGAATATGTAGATTACCTTTATCGTTATCAAAAACTAAATTATACGTCATATCAAACTGGTACATTATCTTTACAACTATTATAAGGAATTGATATAGTTATAATACAAAATTTATGGTATGTTTACAGCTTGGCTTAGCGGCACCTCTTTATCAGAAGTCTTTCAATATGTGAGAGAAACATGAAACGAGAAATATCTAACAACAAATTATATAAGAGGCTATTATGCAATAAAAATGTTTATTGATTGGTCTTAATGCTTTAAATTCAGAAAAATGAGATAACGCGTGTTCAAGATTATTAATTAATATAAAAACCTCACAGAATCATTCAGGGGCATAGTCGTGTATTCGACAAGGGCTTAAAAGTAAGTAACCTTTTTATATTACCTACCTAATTCGTTTATTCTACCCATATGGGCGTTATGGGCAGTTTTTAGTCCATGTCTGACATAAAATAAATGAATTATGAATTATGAATTATTATGAATTAGCACAAACTAACAGTTTTGAGGTTTTGACCATAGCGGTAGAGTTCCAGGAGTTAGGAATTCGAGAGGAGTCGATCCCATCCCATGAATTGGGCTTTATTGGGCCAAATACGCCTGCCTAATAAAAGTAGAGTCGGATTCGACTCAAATTTAAGAAAAAAGAGAGCAATGGCGAAGTGGCTCACAAATTTGAACTAAATAGTATTTCTTTCCCAAGTCAGTAGGGATGGACATTAATCATTTACACTTCCACTTTTTTCAGGACCATCAAGATGAAATTCTTAGCTATTCTTCTCATCGCCGCCGTCGCATCGGCTAAGCCCAGGGCTGGTGAGCTCTCTGAAGTGCAGCAAATCATTGCTGCCATCCAGAGCCCCAGCACCGACCCTGCCACCGCCACCGCTCTCGAACAGATGCTCCAGGATATCCTCGGCATCAACCCCATCGCTGTTGGACCCGCCATCGTTGACACCGTCGACCCCGTCATCGTGGTCGACCAGCCCTCTCCCATCGCTGTTGGACCCGCCATCGTTGATACCGTCGACCCCGTGATCGTAGTCGACCAAGCCCCAATCGCCGTCAGCCCCGTCATTGTTGTCGACCAACCTGCTCATATCGTAGAGCCTACACCCGTGGTCCTTCCCGACCTCGTTGAACCTACCCCCGTTGTTGAGGCTAATCCCGCTGCCAGTGCTCCCCTCGTTCAGATCATCCTGAATATCAACCAGGCCGCTCAGGAGTCTCCCGCTCCCGTAGTGATCCCCCCCTCCGTTGTTGACACTCCCATTGAGGCCCCCATCGCTGTCGATCCCGTCATCGTTGTGGACCACGCTCCCGTCGACCCCTCTCCCGTGATCGTAGCCCCCGCCCCCGTTGACCCCGTCATCGTTGTGGAGCAGCCCGCCGTGGTGCCCGAGCCCGTCATCGTGGCCCCCGTGGAGCCCGTCCTCGTGGGTACCCCCGTGTTCCCGGAGCCCGTTATCGTCCCCGAGCCTGTCGTCGTCGGCACCCCAGTACTTCCCGAGGTCCAGCCTGAGCCCGTCATCATCGGCACCCCCGTCGTTATCCCCTCCCCAGCAATCACTCTCCCCGAGGAACTTAACTAAAGCATTACTTTGTAACCATTAGGCTTAGGTAATCAATACCAAAGGAAGGTTTATTGTGATCTATAAATGTTTTGAATACACGAGATAGGTACAATAAAAATTATGGTATTTATTTTACTGAACCTACCTTATAATAACGAGCAGCTAAGGCAAAAGTGAGAGATTTTTTTTAAAGTAAGAAATAAGTGCAAAAAAGAAAAGATTTGCGAATTCTTAAAAAAAAATTTTTACTAGGTGTACCTGTTTGCCAACAAAACTACATAATCATCAGTTATCCTTCTTAGGTTTACAAATAATGGGTTGTGACATAAACAAAATTTCCATTTCCACTAATCGAGAGAGTTGTTGTTTAACTTAAGTTTTAAGCCGTGACAAACTTACAGAAAAAAACACGAGTGTACCTATAAGTTTCTTTTTTGTCATTCTGTTAACGGAACCCTAAAAAAATTTTGTAATCTGAAAACAACTCTCTTTCAGATAACATAATACTTAAAATTAAGTACAAAAGTTCTAACCAGAGTGTACAGCGTCAGTTGACCTCGTAACCTCAAGACCTAATGAATGAATGAATGCGTTGATGTCTTTTACTTAGGCCCTGTAAATATTTTTTCATTTCTCATACTCGGAAAGTAGTGTTTTCCTGATCTGAGTATAGGGTGGAAAACGCTTCATGCCCTCCCACGGGTCGAAAAAACCCATAGTAATCACTTTCTTCCTTACGGCGGGAAAGAAATTTCAAAATTAGAACATAATTTTGCCTGTGAATTTGGAAGGAAATCGGCAACAAAAAATTTCAACAAAAAAAAAATGTGGAAGTATAAACAGCCAGTGTTAATTTAAAAAATATTTATAAGGGTCAGCACTCACTAAGAGCAAAGCATTTTCTGATAACACTGAAATATTAACTTCATGAATTTACAGTGAAACACATGTACAAACGCGACGGTCCTGAACATCACGTTAATTTAATTTTTATTTTATTTTTTTTGATAAAATTAATCTCGCTAAAACAGTCGATGGTAACCCCTCTGCAGTGCTCTTTGTGTGCGCTGATCTTAAGCGGAATGGAGAGGCCCCCAGGAAGCGCGCGGTATGTTCTATGTTTAAAATTGAAAACTGAATTACCAACACAATATAATTTAAGAAAGCACTACATACTCATGTTTTTACTATTATTTATTTAAAAAAAAAACTTTTTTTACTTTCCTTATATTCGAAATGAAAAGTAGAGTGTTTAACACGGGTAAAAGGAATAATTCCTGGTCGGACTATAGCCGCCCTCGCTACGCTCGGGCGTCTAAATGCCTCGCACGGGAATTATTCCTTTCCTCCCTTGTATAACAATCTACTATTTTACCTTACAGACAGATACGGGCAATTCTTGAGTTTTGAAATAAGTACTTACTGCCGAGGCAACGCTGAGGAGCCCTATTGTACAGAGTTAGTACCTATGCCTATTGCCTAGGCAGCCTGGTTCCTTCGGAGCATTCACATGTGTCGAACGGCGACCGATCGAAGCCTGACTCGGATTGGTCGCCATTAGTGAAAAATCTATCTTGAGCTCTCCTTCCTGTGCAAGCCTTTGTTTCTCGTTGTTATCGCTAGATGGCAATTTTAAGACTGTTTCAGATGTCTATATGTAGCCTGAAAAATCAGACATGCAAACCCGGACCATGATGCTATTAGTCTGATTTTCCTGTGAAAAGGGCGAGGACGGCAGTCGTTCCATTGTAATAACAAGCGGTGCTTTAACTAAGACCTTAAAGCGTACCCTGGGTTCTTAAGTTTATGATGATGATAATGTAACAGAGAATCATTCACTGGTGAAGAATAAGAAGCAGCGTTAAGCAACTTCATTTCTTCTGATTTTTGATAGGTGGGTTTGTATAAGCAACTGAATTACCAAAGATGGATGAATCGGAGATGCAACTGTACAAATGCTTAATTGTAAAAGAGGGATTATTAGGATTAGGGAACCTAGACTTTTTAGAATGATTGCTAAAATTATCTCTTTAATAAATTTTGATGTAACTACAAAAACGTTACTTTAAAAAAATAAATATCGATGGAACTGGCAATAAATTAAGTTTATTAAACAGTGGTGCAGAAGAAGTCCATGCTGGGACTCTTGTTATTTTATTGCACGGACACACTGTGTTTGAGCTATGAACACTGTTTATATCAACAGAATTGCCCCATATTGGAATACCATTACTTAAATTATTTGACATACCCATTATATATAGGCTGTTAGTGACGCTTTTTAATTTACTTGTCTTGCTAATCTCCATAATGCTTAAACGAATCTATTTGCGCACCTACACCTACTTATAATGAGTGAGTAGACAAAATGTAACAGTAACCACTTAACCTCTGATGGTTTAAATCTATAACCGTGTCACGCAGTAGTGACGACATTACATAGTATCTGTTAGCCAGATAATTGTTATTTTCAAGTTAATATTTATTAGTCATCTTCATTTGCATATAACAAGACAACCGTTCTTCTGTTTCATGCTCACATTTTTAATATACATTGTATTTTAAAGGAAATCCCGAGAAAAATCCCCATTTTTAACGTCAACAAACTTCAGTGCAGATTTTTTTTGCTTGTCTATTTTACACCTTTGTTAGTTAATAGGTATCGGTTGTTATCCCTAGATGGCAGTCGTTAGGCTGTATCAGATGGCTCTCTTTAGGCAACTTGAAAAATCTAACACTAACACACTCAGAACATGATGGTATTGGTCTGGTTACACACATATATAAAATCACGTCTTTATCCCATTTGGGATAGACAGGGCCTAGGGACATAGTTGAAACAAGAAATCAATAGTGAGGAGTTGCTAGTCGCATCGCCTATGTCATAATTCCCCTACTCCACGATTCCCTCGTTCGCATTCTAACCAGCCCGGGCATTTCGTCCACCAGGATCCCCCAGCCTGCACCCCCAGGGGATCCCCATGAACTTATCAGTTCACCAGAATCCCCTATATAAAATAAAATATCGAAAAGGCAGTATCACACAGTCTATAAGTACAGCATTTATGGGAAAAACTTTGGGGTGTAAGAATCGTAGTTTTGGGCGTAAGGAATAAGAGAACTGATACATTCTATATTTTTGTCCCAGACCGCAGTATGGAAGAGTTTTGGTGTATTGGTCTGGTTTCCGTATTAAAAAGGATTAAGGGAAGTCAGACGGCATTTGTTCCATTGTAACAATCTGTGAAGACACAATACTCAATACTTTATTGCACCTTAAATTACATGCAGACACAGGTACTATGATTAATGGGCTGGGCTCACATGATTATGCGAGGGAATATGAAGGTTGCAATAGTTAGTATTTTTTCAACCAACTTCCAAAAAAGGAGGAGGTTCCTTGTTACTTCATTTCTACGTCACTTCTGAAATAGAAACAAACCAAAACTACTAGTGGTCTACTACCACTGCTTAAGTGTTTTCAAGTTAAACCCAGGTTAACCCCAAGAAACTAAAAGAAGTCGATTTTTGTTATTGGAAAAAATTATTAGGTGGCTGTTAGACAAAGACAGTAAGTATATTTCCATTGGCGAGTGACATAAACGATGCACGTCAGAGTAACGAAAAGCTCAGCCTTTTTCCGGTTGAATTTCAAGCCGTTTTCATTCGATAGCCTTTTACTCCAAAGAATTTTTTTAATCTATGCTTTACTCTGTCTAACGAATTTGGAGAACAATTCCATAGAATACATTTGAACTCCGACCGGTAGTTCTGAAGATGGTACTTTCGAACTAAAAATGAATAATAACGAACTAAATAAGTACAAGTACCAATAATATGGTAAAATAAAAGGTCGTAGTGTTTTTTTTTACATTGACATATCACTACAGTATGTTCAGTTTATTCGAGACTATTCTTTTTTCAATATACAAATACGAAAAAAATGAAACGGATGTATTTTTTGAGGTTTTGGTGTTGGTGTTGCGAGTTTAACGTGATTTTTCCCATCTCAATACCGCGCCTAAAAAAGTTTTCACTTAAAAAAACAGATTTCCGATACAAAATCTGTCACTTTATTAATTTACTAGCTGTTCCCCGCGGTTTTACTTGCTCTTGGTGTGTAAGTGCTATGCCATAACCTTCCCTAAGAATCAGGCTATCATATACGTCCAGTGGATCTAAAGCTATAATATTGTATAAGTTACAATCCATACTAATATTATAAATGCGAAAGTCTGTCTGTCTGTCTGTCTGTCACCTCTTCACGGCTAAACTGCTGGTCTGATTGTGATGAAATTTGGTAGGGATGTAGTTAACGACCTGGGGTCAAACATAGGCTACTTTTGGACGCGATATATTCGAGTCCCACGCGGGCGGAGCCGCGGGCAACAGCTAGTATTATATAAGTATAGATTATTCAGTGTTGTCTTCAGAAAGAATTCGAGTACCTATCAATGTGAAAATGTGTCTGGCTTTTTAAAAAGTCACCCTGTATATATGCATGATATATATGCGTGTTGCGTGTATAAAGTTCATTGGTGTCTATATATCTGTTGTATATATGTGTGTGTGTATATATGTTTGAGCCATTACCAATTGTAATGTCTAAATATAGTATCTCAGTAGGTATTCTAAGTTTACCTAAAATAACAACTTGTATAAGTACTCGTTTCCCAATAAGCTTATGGCGCAAAATTTTCTGTTTCTTCTTATGGTTGATATTATACAATTCTTAGCATTCCAATTTGTCAAATTCCCCCAATTATATGTATAGTAAACTAGCTTTCGCTTGCGGCTCCGCCCGCGTGAATTTGCCTCGAGAACCGTGCTTTTTCCCGGGATGAATGTATCCTATGTCCTTCTCAATACTCCTAGCTAAGTGTATGCGATATTGGTTTGGTAGATGAAGAGGTAACAAACAAACAAATATACAAACCACTTTCACATTTATAATATAAGTTGGGATTGGGATTTCTTGGAGAACGATAGTTTTATAATTAAAGTATAAATTCAAAATTCACAGCTCTACATGTGTGGGTCAAACAATTAACTTTTTTTTTTGAAAATTTCTAAAAAATATTAAAATCAATGCGTTGATGTCTTTTGCTTTACAGGGGCATAAAATAATAGTTATTAAATTTTATTAATCCTTTGTTTTAAATATCTATTTCGGAAACGAGGGACTGAAGGGAGGCAGGAGGTGAAGACGATATCTCTACAAATTTCAAGTGAAGGGACATGTCAAATCTCATTTAATTTTTTCTCCGCGCCATGCAAATTTGGGAGAATTCTCCGTGAGATACAGGAAGTAAAAATACTTTTGTTGCCCAAAAGATGGGCATACATAACCACAGATTATAGAGTGCTATACTAGCATTTATCTTGCTAACCTAATAATAAAAAAGAAAACACAATTCAAGATTTTAGGTAAATACTTAAAACCATTTACCATGTACAAATTAAGTACTATAGCAATAAACAGATACAAATAATAAAAATAAAAAATATGCTAAATGACTCATTTGAAATCGA
Organism: Apomyelois bistriatella; assembly: GCA_947044815.1. Lineage (NCBI taxonomy): Eukaryota > Metazoa > Arthropoda > Insecta > Lepidoptera > Pyralidae > Apomyelois > Apomyelois bistriatella. Next base: position 8,314,030 of record OX345705.1, read on the forward strand.
CTTATTTGTTAGAATCACGTGCACACATGACTGATCATGATAGGTAGACTATTTTTGTTCTATTGAGTTGAGTTATGTTAAAAAGGCATCTCAAACTCGTTCACTGCATTACACAATAACTATTTAAATGCAAATATATTTAATATCCAACTAATATTATAAATGGGAAAGTGAGTTTGTTTGTTTGTTAATTTATTTGTTTGTTTGTTACGCATTTACGCCCTACCGAACCAATCTTCTTGAAATTTTGCATACACATAGTTAGAATTATTGTGCATTTTATCCCGGTAAAAAAAACACTGTTCGCGAGGGAAATACACGCGGGCGAAGCCGCGAACAAGTGCTAGTTAAACAATAACAAAGTTTTCATTATTTGTTCGACAAAAGTTTTATATATAATGTTTAAATCTATATAAATCTGTGTGTATCATTAATATTTTTAGCTTCACAACATTGAATTCACAGTTACGAGAAAATAAAAGCACAGACATAATGCTTTATAAGATAAAAAATAGGTTTTAAAAACAATAATAAAATATATTTATTTTTCTCCACAAATAATAAAGTAAAAATATTAGGTACACAAAAAGTCAATAAAATAATATCTAAGTATCTAAGCACTAATAAGTTTTATTATTTAATTGAGCCTACAGTTTTGTACTATTGTTTTGTTTTTAATTAAAACACATAAACAATCATACGAGTTGGTGCATGATAACCGCCAATAAAAGACTGATTTCACTAAATTAAATAAAGATAAATAAAATTGATTAAGATTAATCTTTATTACCCAGCTTAAATGTACAGAGATAACTTGGTTTAAAGACATTTTTTTTTTCATATTTCAAATGTTATTCACCTCGAATTTTTTCCAAACTTCCAAAGGAAAGATAGATTCTTTGTCGTTTTGGTTAGACTACTTCAATCAATCTTCAGATTGAGAAGTATAAGGACTCTACGCCCATGAAATGAAAATGTAATCTATTTCGGTACCATTCATTCAGACGATATAAGTATGTTATTAGATATAGATAAGTATTACTTGTTAATTTTCAAATAAGAAAAATATGATCAGTATCGTTTTTGCACTTAGGTGCTGTCGCGTAAAACTTTATCTGAATCACCTGTGGATTGACTGGTAGAAAAAGCCCAGGCTTTAAGTCCGCCATTTACATATTTTGTAATTCAGTTTGTTTGTAATGTCTTCGTTGCTTTAAAATACACAGTAAATATAATATTATTAAAAATCAAAAGATAATGGCGGTGACAATGAAGTTACTTTTGCATTGATGCTTCAACACGACAGAAAATCAATTTCTTGAGTTTTTGAGCATTGGGTCTCTCACATCGAATTTTTCTTTAATTTGTTAATTCATTCACGTTATAGGTACATTATGAAGCCGTCAAAAAAATACATAAGTAAGATTTTAATTTAATAATTAAGTGTAACTATATTGTTATAATATTTATAGTTAAGAAATTATTCATATTTTGAATGATCATGCAATTAACACCGACTGGTGCATAGAATGAACGTCATATTTTTTTTATAAAGCTTGTAAAAAGCCAAATTGTATTTAATGTAGTGATATACTAGCTGATGCTCGCGTCTCTGCCTGTGAGGAGTTCTTTACTTGTGCTCCGCTAAAAACCTTTGCGCAAAAGATCGAGAAATCCTAAAGTTTTACACACACTCTATTAAAATAAATGTATGCGTAAATCTTACAACATTATTATTGATGATAACTAATTCACAAAAGTACAGATAATAAAGTTTGAATGGCGTAGGTATATATTATATGAATGATTTCTTGATAATAAGTCTTTCAATTTTTTTTAAATACGTATTAACAATGCTATTATATTGACATTTTTACGAGATTTAGTGATCTCTCTTGGTCAACTGGTTTAAACTATTTTATAGTTACATTGTTTATAAAATTCCAGGAAAAAGTGTTAAGAAGATATCGCCAACAAGCACTGGCCAGCGTTCTCTTTTTCGAATGTATATAATTTGGCAATTATGTCAGTAGGGGATCCCTATATGTAACCTTGCTGCGAAGCTTTTATTGTGCGTCTGCGTTTATAAAATATCATTTAGGGGTAGTAAGTACTAAATTAAATTGATACAAAAATGAAAAAGATGCAAATTCTAAGTAATTTCTGGACTGGGGCTGGCCTAAAAATTTCAAAATATTTCAGTTGGCAAGCCGATCGGTTTATCTATCAAAGCTTATATACTGCTCAATCACTAAATAGGTTTTTTTATTGTTATACTTGTAAACTAATACATGCCGTAAATCAATAAACATATCTATTGATAAACATATGTGCGCATTTCCTATGTAAAACTGTGAAGTTGTGATACGATATGACTTATGACTTCTTTAAGCCTAAAAGATAAAGAACATATGATCCAAACAAATCACTGAAACAAATATGTTTATGGCTTTATTTTTATAGAAAAGAGCCTCGTCTACTCTGCCATGAGATATTTGAAATGCATTGGATACCTACCTAATTCTTTTTTATTGTCATGACAAACTTTGGATAAGAGAAGGGGAATTCCTGGGCAATTCAAGCTGGAATTTCACGCGCACGAAGTCGCGGCATACAGCTAGTACATATTATAGAATGCAATCTAACAAACTGGTAAAGCAAAATTGTTCTACCATATCAACCATATGGCCATATAGAAAACAATGCTAATCTGTTCTATTCATGAATAAAACAAAGTCGCTTTCTTTGTCCCTATACCCATTTGTATGCTTAAATCTTTAAAACTACGTAACGAGTTTTTTTAATAGATAGAGTGATTCAAGAGGAAGCTTTTTATGCCCATGCGAAGCCGAGAACGGGTTTTGGCAGGAAAATGAAATGAAATAATTTATTTACAGGGGCACCACATAGTCCACTTCACAGGTCCACATTACACCAACTTTTGCCAAGCCAAGGGCCTCTACGCATTACCCCTTACATTAGAGAATAATCCGGGGTGTACACCCCGTCAATCTCGAAGAAATTTAAATTATCACAGCCTATGAAACATATTTTCGACAATAATCTCACTATTATTTTTGAATCTATTGGTAACTATAGGTACAACTATTTATGAATTTATTGTTTTATGTCAATTCTATGTACCGGCGCGTTAATCTTTATCGTTAGATACCTAGGTACTATTATCCGCACTGGGATTAAAGGGAGGGCATTATGTGCCCGGTTATCTTCGATTTTGTTAATCGTCACTCTACTGATAGTGAGAAGAAGTATAAAATGCAATCATTTGCTAATTGGAGCATAGTTTGTTACTACAACGAAAACAGCAGGTAAGGTTTTAAAAATCCTGTCAGTGTTTTAAGTGTTTTAAAAAAAAGTGAATATGTTAAACTGCGTAGTATTGTTAAACCTAATCTATTTTTTAAAATAGTTATATGACTTGAAGACTGGTTCTTACCATTTGTTATTAATTTCTTACTGTTTGTTTCCATAGCAAACATGCAATTCTTAATCCTCGCTGCCGCCGTCGTCGCCGTGGCCGTCGCTGGCCCCTACCAGCGCGCGCTGGTCACCCCGGAAGTTGCTGGACCCATCCCCATTGAGGTTCCTGGTGGCAGCCTGCCTGCCCCCATCGTGATCCCCGACATCGCTGGACCTGCCCCTATCGAGATCCCCGACACCGGTGCGCCCGCACCCGTAGTTATCCCCGACATCGCTGGACCAGCTCCTATTGAAATCCCCGATACTATCTTGCCTGCGCCTATCGTGATCCCCGACATCGCTGGACCCGCACCCATCGTGATCCCTGAAGTCCCCACCCCAGTCGAGATTGTGCCTTCTCCCATCATCGACCCCAGCCCCGTGGAGATTGTACCTTCTCCCATTATTGTGCCCAGCCCCGTAGAGATTGTGCCCAGTCCCATTGAAGTTGTGCCCAGTCCCGTAGAGATTGTGCCCAGCCCCGTTATCGTCGCCCCTGCCCCCGAGCCAATCGCCGTCGGACCTGCCATCATCGATGACTTCGAGCAAGTTCCTGCCCCCGTTGCCGCTCCCAGCGCTCCTCTTGTTCAGATCATCCTGAACATCCACCAGGCTGAATCTGCTGCACCCGTAGTGGTCCCTCCTGCAGTCGTCGACACTCCTATTGAGGCCCCCATTGCTGTTGATCCCGTCATCGTGGTCGACCATGCCCCCATCGACCCCTCTCCCGTGATTGTGGCCCCCGCCCCCATCGACCCCTCTCCCGTGATTGTGGCCCCCGCCCCCATTGACCCCTCCCCCGTGATCGTGGCTCCCGCTCCCGTCGATCCCGTCATCGTGGTCGACCAGCCCTCCATCATTCCCGAGCCTGTGGTTCTCCCCACTCCCGTGCTCCCTGAGGTTATTGCTCCCGAGCCAGTGGTCCTCCCCAGCCCTGTGCTTCCCGAGGTCATTGCTCCCGAACCCGTAGTGCTCCCCAGCCCCGTGCTGCCTGAGCCCGTTGTGATCCCTGGGCCCGTTATCACACTCCCCGCGATCCTCAACTAAGGAGCTGATGCACCACATTCCGACATAAGGGAGGTTTGGACTTTCTATTAACACCTTGAAACGCTTGTATGTCCAAATATAGTTAATAAATGTATTAGAATAAAGATCTGGCCGCAATTATTTCTTTTTCTTTTTTTTATCTCATGTTTTTCGTAACCAATTTAAATGCAATAAATTTATACAATACAATAAAATAGGTACTATATAATATTCGCCGTATCGCCAAGGTAAAGTTCGTGCGGGCATTGCAGGTCTTCTCAATATTTCTTTAAGGCACCGAGACCTGGACTATTGGCAAATTTGAATGGAAAAGGATTTAAAATGTGGTGTTGGAGGAAATTACTTCGCATACCATTGACTGCCATGAGAACAAACGAATCTATTGTCTCTCTTTGCACTGCCATGAAAGGACCCTCAGTTTTTTCGGACATATCATGCGGTCTCCTAGGCATTGTCTAAAAAAACTTAGATTTTTGGGGAAAATTTAAAGAAAGCGCCCCAGAGGAAAGCCTCCAGCCAGATAAGGGGTGAACAGAGTGAAAAAAACAGCTGGGGGCAGTATCTATAGAGCGGTCCATAGTACTAGTGATCGCATAACTTGGAAGCACATTATGTGAGGGACCGATGAAGAAGAGAAGGTACTATATTGCATAACTGTAATTACTAACTATGAGTTAGTGATTTGAGTTATGCGTTTGCCAAATGACCGGTCTTTTGATCTAGTAACCGTAGAAACATGGTATGTATGGTACATAACAAAATTTGGTGTTGCACCACTCACTAATCAAATAATCAATGTATAATAATAATAATACCTAATGGGGGACAGCTGAATCAACCTGACTTACTGGTTAACTTCTAGATAAGGGACTAAAATCCTTGTCATAAATTTATATATATATATGTATATATATATATGATTAATATAATAGGGATCTCTATTCTGGGGGTTACAATTTCAAAACGCCAACGACTATCGACAAGAACAAAATAATCCCATAGGATTGACATAAGATCGACCACGTGATTTACCGCAGCTTATGTCAATGCCATACGTTTTGTTCTTGTCGACATTCGTCAATGTTTTGAAATTGTTACTTTGGCTACAGGAGCTGTTCTGTTCCCGCCCAGCCAGCGGTTAAGCTGCAAGAGCCAGCTCCAGTCGAAAGGACGCATCCGCACGATCATCGAGGTCGAGTGGGTACTAGCTCATCCTCATTATGTACGGCTGATTAAAATAGAGATCACTAAATATAAATCTTCTTCTTCAAAAAAGTGTCCATGCACAAATATTGAACACTTTTCGGGTGCAACCTCCATTAATTAATTCATCATTGGTACCTACATGTAGTATATATATATATATATATAAGTCCCGCAAGTCAAGTCTCAGTTTTTTTATCGTAAAAAGTTGCGAGTAGTATAATAATACCTCGTCGGTATATTTCACAGAACTGGTCCCTTACTACCGTCTCTTAAAACCATGCAAGATCCAGTGAGTAAGCGGAATAGCGCGCTACGTGGTGTAAGGCGACAACTCCCTTACTCACTGGATTTTATGGTTTTAAGAGATGATGGCTTACCACCATCTCTTAAAACCATGCAAGAACGATTGAGTAAAAGAGATGTCGCCTTACATCAAGTATTGCGCTGTCTCGCTTACTCACTCGTTCTTAAGGCACCTTCTGTCTTAATTTTATTGCGTTATCCTGCGATGGTACCTCATTAGCTAACCTAACAACATATTATTATGACTTCCAGCAACAACTGGATAGGAGTTGCCTTAGCCATACTTTACTATTCAAATAGATCTGTCGTTTGTTGCTAAAAGGTGACTTTTGGGCTCTTCAATAAGGTTAGACCATTTATTCTTGTAATCACATACATATAAATTATTAAGTTTAGACTTGAAGGCATCATTACGAGTATAGTAACTAGGTTCCTTGAGGAATTTGAATGAAATTATAGAGTAAATTGGGATCAGATCTTTATTCATGTATCAAGTTGTCACAATAGAACGTCACAGTCCCAAGTTCTTATCAGCATATAATAAAATATATATATTTTAGTTGAGTTCCTCGGGGAGGATGATCACAGGAGAGGGAATCACGAGGGGGGTGCCGATGATAACGGGCTCAGGCTGGACCTCGGGAAGCACGGGGGTGCCGACGACGACGGGCTCGGGGACGATAACGGGCTCGGGGAACACGGGGGTACCCACGAGGACGGGCTCCACGGGGGCCACGATGACGGGCTCGGGCACCACGGCGGGCTGCTCCACCACGATGACGGGGTCAACGGGGGCGGGGGCTACAATCACGGGTGAGGGGTCGACGGGAGCGTGGTCCACAATGATGACGGGGTCGACAGCTATAGGGGTCTCAATGGGAGAGTCAACAACGGTGGGAGGCATCAACACGGGGGCGGGAGACGCGGCCTGGTTGATGTTGAGGATGATTTGAACAAGAGAAGCGCTGCTGGACTCAGACACAGCAGCGGGAGAGGGAATGATGGCAACAGGAGAAGGCTCAACAACCGGAGGTGGCCTGGGTACAACATCAGCGGGTGTGGGGGTAATTACAGGGGTAGGTACAACCTCAACGGGGCTAGGTTCCACTACGGGGCTAGGAGCAACAATGACTGGAGAAGGCTCTACGACGGGGAACTCAACAATAGCGGGTCCAACAGCGATGGGCGCGAGTTGGTCAATGATGGCGGGTCCAACGGCAATGGGCTCGATGGTGTCGACATAAGCGGGAGAAGGGTCTATGATGACGGGGCTAACGGCGACTGGGTTGGCACCGGCGATGATGGCCTGCAGCTGGGCCACTAGGATGTCGGCGGTGGCAGGGTCAGTGCTGGGGCTCTGGATGGCAGCAACGATGGTGGCAATCTCAGCATCAGAAATTTTAGCGTTTCTGACGAGAGGACTGGCCGAAGCCAAGGCGAATAGGGCAACGATAGCAACGTAGACTTTCATTTTGAACCTGTAATATATAAAAACTTTAATAGCAAATACACCTGTGGTTAAAGCGTTTGTCTGTAGGAGGACCTGAGGTCATGGATTCGAATTCTACAGAAAGTTTACTCTGTTTTTTTCAGTTTGGTTAAGCCATTGCAGTTTCGAATCAACTTATTGTCTAAAAGAAAATCACATGATTCCGTGCTTCGCAAGGCACATTATCGTCGGTCCCGGCTGTCGTCTGATAGGCTGGAGATCACAGCACTGGCCAAATGTTAGTTTTGAAAACTCTGACACAAGTATGTGCAGGGTTTATTTGCCTTGTAACACACACGATATGATGATTATGATGTTGAATTACTTTCAAACCATTTCAACTCGAAAAGAAAATAAAAGCTTTATGCTGTGATGTAAATCAATAGACAAAAATTAAAAACAGTACTTACGGTTCAGTTAAGACTATGATATTCAGCTTTTACACTTGCAATATGAGATCCATATAAAGGTTATCGCATTGATATCAGCAGGATCGTTTGATAATCCTATGAAATGTTGGAAGTTTAATTGGTATATTGATGTTCTGGATTAGATTGCGGTGTTCTTTAAAAGAATTATACTTTGCCGGTGTTGTTTCATGTCTAGTTATGCATCTTATAAACAAAGAATGTGTACCTTAGTCATCATCACCCGAGATGTTTCCTAGTTTCATCTTTAGCTTGCTTCTAGCCTATAGTACAGTGGGCTGCAGAGAAATCTGACCCCCATACCACAAGTATTGCTATTCAAAGGGGGTCAGATTTCTCTGCAGACCAGTGTACGATTTTTAATCATAGGTTAGATTTGACGTTACTGGTTGGTTATTACAATGGCGACTATTGGCGACTGCCGCCTGATAGGCTAGCGAGGCATGCGTGTTTATAACAATAGCGCGTGTTAAGCCGTGGTGAGCTAAGCCATGATTGGATTGGTCGCCATTTTTAGAGACCTACTTTTAATTTGTTACCACATACATTTTTAAAAATTTTAAAACAATATAAGGATGTTAATTATGAGGTATGTCGTGTCCGAGCCAGTGTTTTGTTGGAAGGTTAAACGACCCTGATTTTAAGTCCTAGGTGGGCTGTAATACGTTATTGGTTAGTGTGTATACTGTTGTTGTGGCAACTATACCCCTAGTACCTATGAGATTTTATAAACGCAGACCAAAGAAGTTTAAATCTCTCGCGCGCAAATTTTTTTTTTAATCTATACGCAGACCAAAGAAATTCAAATCTCGCGGGGAGTGACGCAATTTTTTTTTTAAATCTAAGACGAAGACGCTTGCCACTGCTTTAGCGAATTTGAATTACCAACCTGTACAGCGCCCCTAGCGAATAGTAAGATAACTAAGAAGTAAGTCGTTAGCGTCTGTGTTTATAAAATCCCATACTAGTAGGTACTGCAGTGGTTGAGTATTTGAGATTGACATTGTCGATTTCGAGCTAATCGACACGTTTCGCGTGGCATAAAGGGTCTGTTCTAATTGTGGTCTGCAGAATAGACCACACCATCTAGTCGGTATGGTAAAAGGCGAATCGGTAAAACATGGCCTGGTCGATAATAAGATAAGATAGACATACAAAATCTACTGACTAACGCTAACCCCCGCATTAAGAATCGTTTGTTAAGCCTATTTTAGTTAAAATGTGTTTCGTCTCGTTCTTTCACATGAAGTTTCAGGTAAGAGAGAAAGAGCCAAAACATATTTTAGTTAAAATGGGCTTATCAAACGTTTCTTAATACGGCGGTAAGAAATTAAATGAAATTTTTTATTTACATGAAACATGGAACAATAGGATGTTTTATACATAAGAACGTTTATTTGATAAAGCTGCATATTTTGCCAATAGTATATATGGCATTTAAATTATAACGTTTTCATCAGTCAATGTTAGTGATTGTGTTGCTTAAAATCTCATATTAGAGACACAGAAGGCCGCGTTGCTCTAAAGACAGCGGCGGTCCCTTTAACTCAGAATATAGTACTCTTGAGCCTTTTATGCTAGATGATGACGTTATATATACTATACTGCTGGCTTAGCCAAGTAAATATACCCAATAAAGCTAAAGAGTTATTGTTTGTTTGTTTGAACGCTTTCCTATAACTTCAGGTTTGAAAGATCGGTCGCTAGGCGCCTGGGGCCATAAGTACCTACTGCCAAGGGGCGTCAAAAAGCCAAAATGCGAAATATACTTTTAATTTGTACCTATAAAATTTTAATGACGCCTTTTGAGAATGGGAGCAGTTTTGCCAATCAGATATCTACTTCTTCTTTCTTATATAAAAAATTCAATTGCTGTTCGTTAGTCTCGAGAATAGCTGGACCGTTTTGGTTAATTTTGGTCTTGAAATATATGTGGAAGTTCAGGAAAGGTTTAAACGGTGAGAAAAGTGCGTTCAGGCGTTACGGAGTTCGCCGGCTCAGCTAGTTTGTAATAATTGGTTTTTGTAAATTTGATATAGTTATTATTTGTTTAACATAAAACTGACGTAAATTATGATATGTGAAAGTTTCGACTAAAGGGCGGTGAAAGAGTATCTCGCTCTAATCAGATCAAAGCTAGGACGGCCACTGATTGATTAAGTAGGTTTGTAAGCAAAGAAAGAAGTGAGCAGACGCTGTTATCTCAAGTAGGTTTCTGTTAGAACATTATAGTGGTACAGGTCGCGCCATATAAAAAGAACGCTGGAGGAGAGCGGAGGGGGTAAACATGCGCAACACGGGAAGCCAACGAACCAATCGAGTGCGCCGGACGACACCCCGCACAGCGCTTACTTACCGTATACATCAATAAATCGTCTACTACGCAGCTTACCTAACCGCCAGCGTTCATCTCACATGACGCGACCTATAGACTGGTAGATAGTTACCACAATACCCCGGTCAAATCTGATCGACGATCGATGACCGCTCTCATCTTAAGCTGTCATCAAAGTGTGTGCGTTATAATTTAGTACCTATTAATGCGCTGCTGCTAAGAACTTAGGTACAAAGCTAGCAACTCCATTAAAAGGCATTCGCATTTAATTTACAGGGATAAATGGCGTACATAACTAGGGTGTTGAAATATATAATAATAATTAGACAGTTTTAATTTTGTACTTAATTTATTGAAGTCATTGAAATCTGTGATTAACAGTCTTTGATTTGAAGCCACGGAACACAAGGCCATGTCAGAACAGCCTACGCTTTCAGGTTGTATAATTAATTCTAGTAAAGACCACTCAATTAATCTTAGTTGAGGGCTTCGGGAAGAGTGACTACAGGAGCGGGAATAATAGGGGCACCAATGTCAACGGGCTCGGGGACAATAGGGGTTCCGATCACGACGGGTTCAGGAATGATGGGGGCGCCGATGTCAACGGGCTCGGGGACAACTGGGGTTCCGATCACGACGGGTTCAGGAATGATGGGGGCGCCGATGTCAACGGGCTCGGGGACAACTGGGGTTCCGATCACGACGGGTTCAGGAATGATGGGGGCTCCGATGTCAACGGGCTCGGGGACAACAGGGGTTCCGATCACGACGGGTTCAGGAATGATGGGGGCTCCGATGTCAACAGGCTCGGGGATAACAGGGGTTCCGATCACGACGGGTTCCGGAATGATGGGGGCGCCGATGTCAACGGGTTCGGGGATGATGGGGTTTCCGATCACGACGGGTTCAGGAATAATGGGGGTTCCGATGTCGACGGGTTCGGGGATGATGGGGTTTCCGATCACGACGGGTTCAGGAATAATGGGGGTTCCGATGTCGACGGGTTCGGGGATGATGGGGTTTCCGATCACGATGGGTTCAGGAATAATTGGGGTTCCGATGTCGACGGGTTCGGGGATGATGGCGGGCTGTTCCACAACGATGACGGGGTCGACGGGGGCGGGGGCCACGATTACTGGGGAGGGGTCGATAGGGGCGTGGTCTTCAACGATCACGGGGTCGACGGCGATGGGGGCCTCAATGGGAGTGTCAACAACGGAGGGGGGAATCACGACGGGGGTGGCCTGGTTGATGTTCATAATGATCTGAACAAGAGGTGCAATGCTGGATTCGGGGGTGGCGGCAGGAGTCAGGTCGACAGCGACAGGGCTGGGCAATACAACGGGGGAAGGCTCAGCAACAGGGAAATCAACAATAGCAGGGCCCACAGCGATGGGAGAGGGCTGGTCGACGATGGCGGGGCCAACAGCGATGGGGGAAGGCTGTTCGACGACGATGACGGGTGAAACTTCGATGGGCGTCTGGTCAACGATGACAGGTTCAACAACGACGGGGTTGTTGGCAGCAAAGATATCGATCAGCTGTTGGTTGAGAAGTTCTGCAGTGGCGGGGTCGGTCGAGGGACTGTGGATGGCAGCGATGATCGCAGCGAGCTCAGCTTCGAGATTGTTGGCGGACTTGCCCAGAGGGCTGGCCAAGGCCACGGCGAAGATGGCGACGAAAGCTACGAAGAATTTCATTTTCTTTCTGGAAAGGAAGGTGAAAGTGCAATGTTATTTTCTGTTATGAAATTTTTATTTTAGTGATTTATTATTATTTGTTTTCTACTATGTGTCTCTTTTGTTATTAAACGTGTATTACTTCTTATGGCTAAGAGTTTTTCCGATTTCAACCTCTGCTATGTTGGATCAGACCGACCTTTTTCAGGGTTCCGTATTTGATATTACTATTTGGGCGGTTTTGCCAATCACTTGGAGTTAAGTACTCTATGGTCTTTTCAGGATTTCATACACCACACAAAAAATTAAAAAATGACACAAACAACACAAATAAAAATAAATTATCATGAAGAATTTTTAAATATATACTTATGTTAATTAAAGTTACATAGGTAGTTAAAATGTACTTACTTGTGATTTGGAATCTGATCGAAATGATGACTTCTTCGGAATCCTTTGCTGTTTTTATAGTGAAATGTTATCAAAATACCTAATGAAGATTAGGTTTATGATGTCCAATAATTATATAAAAAACATTGATATCATATTCATTGTCCTATCTTTTTCCTCAAAAGGCGACCAGATTCTCCATTATAATTCGTAGCTACATAAATAATTCAGATCCAAACTTGAAGAGTTATATTCCTTTGGACTAGTACACTGAATAACTTTTTCAATTAAACATATCGAAACATGAAAAAACTTTTGACTTCCGATGCAAATTTTAAATCATTGCGCTAGTTTAGTACGGAGTGAAAAAAAAATCGTATTTCGATATAAGCTTTTCAATATAATGTTGCAGTTGATTTGTATCCACCTTATATCACTATCACTACATAGTACGTATAAAGCAAAGTCGCTTTCTCTGTCCCTATATCCCTATGTAGGTAGGTATGCTTAAATCCTTAAACGGATTTTGATGCGGTTTTTTAAAATAGATAAGAGTGATTCAAGAGGAAGGTTTTTATGCCCATGCGAAGCTGGGGCGCCCGGGCGGGTCGCTAGTAAAAAATATAATATTGTGAAAATTTGAAACTCTTTGCGGTTGTAAATTCTCAAATTTTTTAAAATAAGTATTACTTATTAAATTGAAATATTGTGATTCATCTGAAATGGTTGCCGATCTCTGCCATAAATGGATTAACTACATCGGTATAGAAAATACAAAAAGGTGTGAATTAGATCCTTAAATTTAAAACGCGAGTTTACTTAATGGACTTTCTTCCTTTCTTAGGCTTTAGTTTTTGATTAGGTATAAATCAAAGGCTTAAATATATGGTCGTACAGGACGCCATGCCGAGAATAGTCAAGTCTCTCTTCCCGTGCTTATTGTAAAACGGTAGGGACCAAAACAATAAAATCATGACCCGATCCACAGAAATTTTTGTGATTTCTGTGTTCCGAACAGAGGTCTAAATTCACACATTTTAACGGACCCCGGGCTTCGAAGCTGTATCTCCTCAGTTGCAGTGCATCCTCATGCTTATAGGAAATCGTCTTCGAGGGAGAAACTTGAAACATAAATTGTCATTTATAAATGCTAAATGATACGTCACTTGTGAAGTCGGTTTAATGATCACGTGCAAAAATAAATAAATAAGTAGGTAAGTAACAAAGTACTTATAAAGATATAAAAAGTAATAAATGAGGAAGCGCCCAATCTTAATCCCCAAAATAAAATCATAAAGTGATCAGTTGTTTTACAACATTAAAATTAATTTCATAAATTTAGTTATTGACGGCTTTGGTAGGCGGTAGCTCGCTGAGAAAGCCCTAGGTTGCCTCAGAATCACTACAAGGTGCCGGGTTCAACAATCATTGTAAGATTAAGTACCTATTTTTTTTCTTCTAACGGACTTCTTGAGAAATTCAAATCCAATTAACAATAAAAATTGAGAGGAAGAGAAATTACTGCAAAGAGTCTTCATGTTGGATTAATATCCCCGCGCAAGCCTTTCAAAAGTCTAGTCTGGTGATTTTAAAGTAAAAGTGAAATGTCCTACCTATTTTATGGATTTAGTTAGATGTTGATGTTATTTAGTTATTTGTAAGTTTAGTTTCATTATTTATGTTTTTGTAGGTTTTTTTTTTTATTTATACGTAGGTTATAGAAAAAAAAGTATTAAGTCCTAGTATAGGTGGTATAAAGAGGCCATTTTGGCCCTTACTTTTTCTCATAGCAACATCATAAAGTATTAGTTCTACGGCGGTTAACTTGATTTATTAACATTCCTATGTTGGAGGCGTTTAATGACTTCGTTTGAAGGTCACAGTCAAGACAGGCAGTTGATCTCTAATGATTAATTCATCAGATCATTTTATACTCTTTACTTGATTAATACGACGGAGACAAAAATTTGGGTTCCAGTGGCTACCCAGCGCCGACCCTAGGATAGGAGCAGACACTAGGCTCTAGCTAAGTAGTAGCGCCAAAAAAAAAGTCAAATACGAAAACTATTTTCAGCCAATACCCATTTTAAAAATGGGTATTTACAATTCGATAAAAACTTCAAACGAAAATTAGTAAGAACAAACTCGATCAAGTAATTTACTTATGGGATAATTTCGATATTAAAATTTATGCTATTTCGAAATCTGTTCAAGGTGTTTCTAGATGGCGCCAAATGTCACATTAAATATCGCTAGAGCCCATGATTATTTGCTGCTATGGAAACCAAAATGGAAACCTTCGTGAGCGAGTCCGACTCGCTCTTGGCCAATTTTTTTAAATGTGTAAATTTCATCATTTCAATAGAGAGGATGGATGGCAAGTACCACCAGCTTGGGACCCAGTTATCAATTTAATAAAATCTCAATCTCATCGGAAGACTACAAGTGTTTTTGATACTGTCAGCCAATACTGTGTGAATCGAAATAGTTTTCAATGATTTATGAGCTATGGTTTTGTATTCTTGTGACATCAGAAACAAATGACACAGACGAATGTCAACTCAGTCTGCCTGCGACCATGAGCTCTGTAAAGTGCTTGAAACGTTAGGTATAAATAAGTAAGCAATAAACGCGATAGAAAACCGTATAAAATAGTTTAATTTAATTACAATCAGGTGATACCTAGTATAAGTTTTATGTATGTATGTAGGTATGTAAAAACTTTATTGTACAAAAAGAACATTGATGATACAACACATAGGTATACCTATACATACAGTTTTATAGTTTAGTTCATATTTTAGTTTTAGTTTAATTTATATATTATTAATTTAACTGCTACATTTTATTGATTTTAGTTCTCTGTAACTCAAATGATATGAAGTATTAAATGTGTCTGGCAGTTCGACAAATGTTATATTTTTATCTACATAGAAGACCAGTCTAATAAATGATTAAACAGGTTTTATGAGTAGGTATGTATAACTGTATGTGTATTTTCCCCGCGCAAAAAACGCCAGAACTATTGGAATAGTAAAATAGCGCTAAGGCTACTCTTTTCCGGTACGAAAGCCGTGTAGCTCGAAAGCCATACCATGTCAGACATGACACACTCTTACCAAACAGCAAAAAAGAATATTGCAAAATGCCATGATGGCGCATTTTAAATCTCAATTAACGTCATAGATGTCAAGCTTGGAAAATTTAAACGAGTAATATTTGTCCGCTAATAGAATAACAATGTTTGTCTCCATTCTCCATATAAATTGTGAAGGCGCCATATCTGAGGCTTGTTTAAAATGATTATAAATACAAGAGTAAAGTCCGTCGTGTTCGTTTTAAGAAATTTTAGGTGTAGGTATGTAGACTCATCCAAATAAGTAGAAACAACTGGAACTATGGTCCAGTAAGGGTGTTTGCTTAATGCCTGAGGTCCGAGGTCTCGGGTTTGATGTAAAGTTTGTTCAGAACACTGAGGTCTGACAATGACAATAATGATAGTTACATAAGTGTTCGTCCCTGCCATTGGTATTTGGTCGTTAAAAAAACCACGTCAGAGACCGAGAGAAGTATCAAAGACACTTTCCAACAATGAGCCATTTCGAATCATCGAACAAAAACTATCAACATCGAAAAAAAGCGCATAAAAAAATGTATTGCGAAATTATCGCTAATGGATTATGCTAGTTGGTAATTAAATAAGTACTTACATATATATAAGTACTTACATGTTTGTTTAAACCCATTCAAGTAGGAGATCACCACATGAAATTTATTTTCTTTAAGTTTACGTTGCTGGCTAAAACCAAACTGTCGGAGATAAAATCAGAACTTCCTGTTTGTTCTTCAAGAAAAGACTATTTTCAGCCTTTTCAAAGCAGGCCAAAGATCACTTTTGTTGTGACAGAATTAGAATTCATTCAGTCCACACATTGCACAAACGTTGGGTTAAGAAATTGCGCTTCTTGTGTTGACCTTAGGGAGCGTAGGATGCATCAACAAAAAATACGGGCATAAAGATTTACCGACTTTAAGTAGGTAGGTTAGGTATGCTAGGTACCTTGCTTTATAAGATCTTTTGAAAAAATTTTGGATAACGAATATCCCAACTAATATTATCCTTTAGGCGCGATTGGTCTAATTCATCTTTTCGCGATTGGTCACTTTCGCATTTATAAAGGAATATTATAAATGCGAAAGTGAGTTTGTATATTTGTTTGTTTGTTACCTCTTCACGCCTTATCTACTGAACCAATCTTCCTGAAATTTCGCATACACAAAGATAGGAGTATTGAGAAGGACTAGGGTACATTTTTTCCCAGGAAAAAAGCACTGTTCCCGAGGGAAATTCATGCGGGCGAAGCCGCGGGCGAAAGCTAGTAAGCAATAAAGTGATCAGGTGGTAGGATTCCTTACCTTAGCGCTTTTCCTTTGCTTTGGAGCCTAGGATTCGCTTTTGTGTGAGACCATTCCCACGCATATCCTTTACTGCGACGTCGAACCAGCACGTTGTGTTGTTGTGGAAACCAGTAAGTATAATTCCACTTACATGTTTCTGAGGACGTTTTTTTTAATGTATCATTATTTATATCTCAATGCATTATTGTTGCGATCATGAACCGAGTGAACCATGATATGGACCTTAGGTTTGACCGCGTTCATTATTCGTGTCGTTATTTTGACTAAGGAACCCGCACAGTGGCGTATTTTAAAAACTAGGCACGTCTAAGGGCCAAATTACAAATAAGGCCCTTTTAAAATTAAGTAAATTTTAATGATGGGAAATGAGTATTGTGTAAAATTGGGTAAAATAATTTAATTAAATATGGATTGTTTCAATATTTAAATTATATACAAATAACGGCTAATCATAAAATTAAAATACCTAAGAAATAAACTAATGTTCCTGTTGGTCTGGTTGCCCTGTATAAAAGGGTAACGGACGTCAGACGGCAGTCGCTTCATCGTAACAACCAGTACCGCCAAATCAGGACCATGATTACCTAATAGCGTACCCTCGGAAACAAGCTCGGACGAAAGAAGGGTCTATTTACCCCTCTGACACCAGTATGCAGGGTCAATAGCGAGTGCACTGGGCATTTTAAAATTGTACATAATACTTGTTTAATCTACAAGTCCAGGGGTACGTGTACTAACTACCTACTTACGTGTAGTAAGTACTTACTTTAAGTACATTTTTACTCGATAAACATGCTCCTTGGCTCAGGCAGGAAAGAATCTCAAATTCATTAAGAACTGCGGATACTCACGGCCTAATCGAAATTACGTTAGTATCATTATATACGTAAGTATATATTCTGTGACGAAATCATTAAGCAAGTGTCAGCCACGAGGCGTCCCCCGTGACCTTTAGCGAGATAAGAAAATCTCTGGCGTTAAACGTATGGAAATTGATTTGCAAAACTTAATTATTTTGAAGGAAGTGACGCGCCTATTAGGGTAGTCAATCCTTTCAGTTTGGCACTTTTGGCAGTGCGTAAGCTGCAAAAGCATACGGACATTGTAAAAAATATATTTTTTTCAAAACGAATGTATTTCAGGGCTGTTATACTGGATTTATATATATTATTTATACCTTTATGGGTAAATGCGTACATAGGCCCACTTCAGCTTTGGAGCGCCACTCCCGCGGTTAGACCTCGAACACGGTAACCACCTGTTGCTCACACGCTTGCCGTGCCTTCTTCACGTAGAGGTCATGATCGGACCACGCGAGAGAACGATGCATTCTTCGATCACAATAAATTAGTGATATCCATTTACAGGCATTGCATAAGCTGCACACGCTCACTCTCCCTTTATTTCTAGTCTTTCTACTGAACGACATTCGTATCACTATCACTACATAGTATAAAACAAAGTCGCTCTCTTTGTCCCTATGTCCCTTTGTATTATTAAATCTTTAAAACTAGGTTAATATTAATACTGATATTACTTTATCTAGAACTGCTATATTATTGTTGCTGTACATGACGATTAACTATAAAAAATAAACAAGCCGCCTTTTTAACTTGTACGCAACGGATTTTGATGCGGATTTTTTAATAGATAGTGATTCAAGAGGAATGCTTTTGTGCGCATGCGAAGCCGGGGCGGATCACTAGTCCTTTTATAAAGTTAGACATGAACACACGTAAAGTGATAATCCCTGACTAAACATCTCTATTTAGTTTGTGGACTAAACCATTCATATACTCGCGGACACCCCAAAATCCATTCGTAGGTAGACCACGCGATGTTTACTGGTTGACGGCTTCCACTCGTTGACCACGGTGATATTCAGGAGCTGGGTCTTTACTTTTAATTTTGTTGAAATGGCTAGAGGGACATTTAAAAAGAATAATAGTAAGCAAAAAAATGTTTTATGAATTTTTTGTCTGTCTGTCTGTATGTATGATCACGCTTATCTCCGAAAGTACTGAATGATTTGCTTAAAACTTTCTCACCAATTATTTTGTTTTTACTAAGAAGAACATCTAAAGTTTGTTTCATCAAAATCGGTTCATTAGAAAACAAGTTATCGTCATTTGAATGAACTCAAGGCATGTTTGCCTGCAAATATATAGCAATTTCCCACCAAATTGCATAATGCTTTTTTTGTGTTGTAATTGTCATGACAAACTTTGTATAACAGGAAAAAGGGGTTTCCCGGTTAATTTCCGCGGGAATTTCGGGAGCAATTCCCGAATTTCACACGATAACGAAGCCGCGGGCTACAGCTAGTATATATATAAGTCCCGATATAAATGCAATGTAGATAATGATAATATAATAGAGAATTGCGCAATAATATTATTACATTACCTGATACATGATTTTTATGCGAAGAAAATAATACGTGTGAGTTTCTCAGTTACGTGTTTTCCTGAAGGTTTTTACTGCCGCGTTCCGCCCGAGTAGAAGCCACATATGTTATTGGTGGGGCGGTACGGAATAAATGTATATGTATGTATGTACGATACGAGCAACGTGGGTATATTTAATAGCAATGAGCCAAAATCATAATACTGATAGCGCGGCAAATGCGGCAATCATGAGCTTACTCTCAGTTGGTCAAATTTTGAGCAGGTACGAATAAATAGGATAATTTCCTTAATTTCATTAAATTTGAATAAATTCTATGTAGATTTGTATAACATCTAGATGAGACGAGGTTAGTTTTTATCATTTTGTTCAAACTTCAAAAGTAATGTAAGAACTTCTATGTTTGCCTGTGCATTTTTATGTATAATTTCACCTCATTTTTACAAATTTAAAATTATATTCATTAGTTTCGAGATGATTTATTAAAAAAATAAGCATGATTTAAAAATAACAGTCCAAAATATTTATTAAGAACAAAGACATTTTATTTAGTTGGATACAAAGTTCGATGTACACAGAACAGTATACCACCTTACCCTTATCTTTACGTGTAAAGATGGAATACTTTTCTATTTGGCCCACTGTACATCCTGTCCAAACTGTAGCTGTTTGTAATATAATGCACTGTATTGTGTTGTAAGGTAACTATGTAATGCGTACTGACAACCTGACATGAATTCGCATGCAAAAATATAATGAAAATTCGGTTTTATACTTTGAGCACCAATTTATTGAATTATTTCAATTAAGCATAAAAGATATGGTAAAGACAATAATTTGCAGTTAACTTTTGCATTTGTGTCATTTTCGCATTGCACATCAATTAGGCAGATTTCTTAGCTAAAATAAACAAAAATTTTGATTTAAGGTGCTCTCTGAAATTGTCGCCCGCGGCCGGTGCCTTGGTTTGACCTCTAGATCCAGCATTTTACAGTAAGTCATTTGATCAAAATCTCAACAGATTTCTATTTTTTTCTGCCAGATTAAGAGTTAAAACATTACATAGTATTTTGAAAGTTGTTTAAAACAAAAGAGTAGGAAATTTCTGTAAGCGAGGAAATGTGGCTGATTTTATCAATACCACAGATCAATACAGTCTTATCTGTGACAAAGTTCAAGGCATATCTGTCTGTAAAATAACAGCGACACACATATTCCTCGGAGAAAAATGCTAGTTAGAACAACCAAAAACATGATTATAATCAAATTAGAGCGGCTTTGTTAACTCATACATTTTTACAAAAAAGTGATTGTAAAATATATGTGTGCAAAAAACAAATGTTTTCGTTTTTTTATTAACTATTTAACATACTGTGTGAGGTACTTACAATGTTTCCATTCCTCTCTTACATCACAGAATAGGTTTTTATAATAATAAATGCATTGCATGCATTAACATGGAAATACATAAATATATCTACAAACTCATAACTACTAGATAGGTACATTCTTTGTTAAAATCATACTTTAGTTTTCCTTATACAAAAAAAATAATCCATTTTTATATACCTAATAAAAATTTCAAAACGGAGTTATATTTTATTCTGATACATACATTAGATAACAAATACTCAATGAATGCTGATAGGCAAAAACTATTTTGATACTAAATTGTAATCAATACAAAAATTGAAATTATATTTTATAATATCCAATGCACCCCTGAAACCCTGTTACCAGCATTCAAATAATTATAATCTTAACCAACATACTAACAAGCCCAATAAATTACTATAATAATAATAAATAACAACCCCGGAATATTGAATGCTTAATAAATTACAAAATAATTTAATAAATTATAAGTGGAGACATAAAAATTATATTCTCCCGTACCATACATACAAAATTATACTAATCTGAAGTTTAACTCAAAGTTTCCTATCATACGTACGTCGTCTTTGGTCATCAATATTTGTGAGGTAGTATGTGCCGGGGAACAACACGTCTACAGAGCCTGAAGGCTTGTACGGAGCTGTGTGGTAATTTGCAGTCCTCAAATCCATGATGTCAGAAAATAAAGCAGGATCCACACTCTCTCTTTTGTCCAACAACGAGACAGATCCCTTCAAAGAGTCAATCAAGCCATTCAACTTTGTAACATCATCACAAATGTTTATTGAGTACATTGTCGATGCAAGCCCTGATCCGTATGAGAATAATGCGAATTTCTTTCCCACTAATTGTTCTGGTGATTTGCTTACAAGGTAAGAAGCTAGACTTCCGTAGAGAGACGGTGTGTACATGTTCCCGACATTACGAGATATGTAAAGTGATGGCTTCGTTTTCTCATCAAACAACTCCTGGCTGTATGTCATAAATGCATTCTCAACATCTTTGTCAAAATATGTGTCTGCTAGCTTGTAGTCCTTAAACTTTGACAGCCCTGGGAACTGCTCTTCCTGGACTTCTGGGGGTGAATTCAGGAAATCATTAAAACACACTCTCGCTAATGACTTCTGCACCAGTTTGCAGTATGGGGAGTGGAACAACATTCCATCTAAACTCAGTAGACCTTTAAATGTAGGGTCTGTCTTTCTCATTTTCTTACAAAATAAATTATAACAACTATCTAAAGCACTGAGGTAGCATTGGATTGAAAGTTTTCCATCCACAATAGGGAACTCTGAGGCCAGGTCTGGTTTGTAGAAGTCATATGCATGTGTCATGTATGAAGCGCGTACACCACGATCAAAGACTAATGGAGCATCTGGTCCAATAAGTAGAGCCACTGCACCAGCACCTCCTGTAGGCCTCGCTGGGCCCTTGCCATACACTGCTATATCACCAGCTACAACTATAGCTTTTCTGCCATCCCAAGATGATGATTCTACCCAGTTTATAGCATTGAAGAGAGCAGCCGTGCCTCCATAACAAGCATTTGTGGTGTCAATGCCCTCAATATCTGTGGCACCTTCTTTAGCAAATAAGGTCATGAGAAAAGTTTTGACACTTTTGCTTTTATCTATGATGGTTTCTGTGCCCACTTCCAAGCGGCCTATGTCGTGAAGATTTATATTATTCTTCTCTATCAGTCTGTGTAGGACTGTCAAGCAGAGAGACTGAATATCTTCTCTGTCGGAGCAGAAGCCCATTTTACTCTGACCCAATCCGACTGTATACTTTCCCGGTGATACGCCGTTATATTTCTCTAGCTCCGTTTGGTCCACATACTGGGATGGCACGTATAATTCCATGGCGAGAACGCCGACATTCTCGACTCTGCCTCCCATTATCGGTCACAGTAACTTTCACGACTTAAAATTAACTAAGAAGTATCAAGTGGCGGCGTGTTAACCGAGCGGTTATCGGCGCAGACTGATGCTCCCCGCCGTTGCTCTAAGACTCGTCTGCCTGGTATGTACGTCAGCACCTACGTTACCGGTTCACCATTGACCTAAAAATCCAACTTTCTTTCAATAGTGCGAGTAAACCATCATAGTTTGCGCGGCTCACACCGTGTCAACTCGAAACATCGGCTGATACTTCCGATAGATAAGATAAACAAGTTCAGATAATCAAACCGCTTGTTTTTTAGGGTTTTGTTTCATCAATTTTAATTTTTTTATTGTTAACTTGATTGTCTTGAGAAGTTGATATTTGAGGTTACCGATACGATATTTTGACTTGACACACTTTTGACAATTTGATATTTAGAATTTTTTTTTATAATACATTTTACGGCCTTGGAAACTAGTCCTTTAAGGCCTTTCTTCATTTTATTAATCTTCTTCAGTACTACTTTAGTCAAGTCAAGTCAAAAAGTCAAGTCAGTAGTCTAGTCAAGTGAGTCAGAGTCAGATGGCTAAGTGAAGCGGTGGAAAAAATTCACTTAGCTATAACTTGGAGATTTTGGTGACAAAGATAAAAGTCACGTAATCGACACTGTACCACTTCCCAACACTCACGCTTGTTCACGAACACTGCGAATAATAATCCACCAATATTAAGCACAAATACTCGATAAAACCTAAGTTTTGGAAATTAAATACAGCGCGGACATAGCGACAATTTACTTTCCCTCCAAAAACTAACATTTAGACATATGACAAACAAAACGTCATCAAATCATTCCGGCTCCAACCAAACGGTGGGCTTACCTTACTACCATCTCTAAAAACCATGCAAGAACGATTGAATAAGCGAGACAGTGCAATACATGATGTAAGGCGATATCTCCCTTACTCAATCGTACTACCATGGTTTTAAGCGATGGTGGTAAGCCACCAGGTGAAGGTAAACTATAATCTGGAATAGGCTCTGGATCAAATAGTGTTCTGTGCTTTGGATACGGAACTAGGTAGGCCGTAGGATACTTTGGATACCTACTAAATATAAATTATATTATGCTACTAAGATTTAAGGTAAATAACCCAGTATCCATACTAATATTATAAATGCGAAAGTCTGTCTGTCGGTCTGTCTGTCTGTCTGTCTGTCTGTCACCTCTTCACGGCTAAACTGCTGGACCGATTGTGATGAAATTTTGTAGGGATGTAGTTAACGACCTGAGGTCAAACATAGGCTACTTTTGGGCGCGATATAACCGAGTCCCACGCGGGCGGAGCCGCGGGGAACAGCTAGTAGTAGATATATTAATAAAAATTATATATATAATAGAAACAAGCAGACTTATGTATTTAAAATTAATTTTATTCTTAACCCTATTTAAATTAATAAGTAAATATTTAAGTACTTCCTATTTCATATTTGTAATCACTTGGTCCTTATCATCTAGACTTTGTTGTTGTGTGATGTCGTTGTCCCTCGGTATGAACTTGTAGAACTTGACTCCTTTAAAACAAAATATCACAATAAGTCTTAAATAAAAATCTGATTTAAATATTAAACTAACTTAATCAAAAATGATTTCCACCATAAATTTTTGCACACGCGGTTGTTATCAATTTGTATAAGTAAATGTAAAACCTGTAAATTAGTGAAAACCGCAAGGTAGTTAATAACTAGGTTTAAGATTTTTTATGGAAATAGCATCCCTGGCAAAGAGTAGGTGCAAGCCTAGGAATTCTTTCCACACACAAAATCCCAACATTCCCAACTATTATTTTAAGTAAAATAAGGTGAGAGTGGGACAAACTATTACTTATATAGTTATGTTTGCCTTAATAATTTATATTTCGCGTATTTGCCAAAATATTGACGAACAGGCAAAGTAGGCAAGTAACACAAAAAAATTGCCAAATATACCGTCCACACATGGTCAAAAAAGCAAATATTTGTATACAAATAGCAAGTGTGGTGGTAGCATAATGTAATGCTACCACCAGACTTGGCTATTCGAGATAATAGGCTAGAAATAGGCAAATATTCGTAAACAAATAGCAAAGAGAGTGTAAATAGTCTACGGTGTACTGGTACCATAGATTAAAAAAAAAAGACTGCGCGCGATTCGAACTTCTTTGATTGATTGGTACCTACGGCAATTTTTAGAATATTTTTCATTGAGACGTGTTCTTTAAATGTTTTGCCGCAGTACCGTTACTACCCTCTCTTAAAACCATGCAAGATCCAGAGATTAAGGGAGATGTCGCCTTACATCATGTATTGCGCTGTCTCGCTTACTCACTGGAACTTGCATGGTTTTTAGAGATGATAGTAGGCCACAATATTGTGCAATAAAGTCTAATTTACACGAAAGTGTTGGATGAAACATCACCTAATGGATTTATTCTGACTTCGAAGTCTTCATCTGGCTTCAAGATTCTATCAGCTTCGTCTTTATACAGGTTCTGAAATAATAATAAAAAAATATTTTAGTTTTCCAATGACTAAGTACTTTTGCTACGATGGATCGCAAAAATGGCATACCTAAGAATTTAATATTTCAAGATTTAATGCTTACCAAAGAAAATGTTACATAGGAATTTTTCGGAACTTTACCTAACTAACTATAACTGTCTAGGGTACCTTAAATCGCGCCAATCGCGGATACCATCAAAATCAGCTTAACAGTTGATTGAATAATAAACACACTAACTTTCGTATTTCTATATTAGTGGGATAGGATTACTTGGTTGAATTTAGTTAAGAGGGCTTCGGTACTATCATCTCTTCAGACATTATTTCTAATTTGTGCTATCATCTCTGTAGTGAGTAAGCGAGATAACGCAATAAATGATGTAAAGCGACATTTTTGGAAATATTTTTAGAGATAATAAATAATCTGTAGTTATAACACTTCCGTTGTTCCGTTGGGTACCTTTAAATCATAGGTCTGTTTGGGCAGACTCATCTCATCGAAGGTGAAGTTAGCAGCATACGGAATGCCGTCGTCCCGCTGATTTACGAAGGCCATGGCGTAAGAACCGTCGAATAGCTCGCGTTTCCAGATCTCCAGATTTTTCCTCTTAAAAGATAAACAAATCATATGTAAGTTTATTAAATAAACAATAACTGGCTTAACGTTGTCATAACCAGGTGGCCTACCACCATCTCTTAAAACCATGCATGATCCAGTGAGTAAGGGGGATGTCACCTTACATCACGTACCGCGCTATCCCGCTTACTCACTAGATCTTGCATGGTTTTAAGAGACTGTAGTAACCTCTCAGTTCCGCCAACTTAGGACCATGATTAAAAGCGCACCCTGGGCTCTGAAGCGTAAACTGAAGATGCAACCGGGAAACACGCTCGGACGAAGAATAACTGGCTTGACGTCGTATAGTCCACTTTAACTGGATGCATGCAAATGGTCATACAACCAACGATGCCGAAGATCGGGCGAAGTGAATAAGAAAAAGCAGGAAAGGACCTGGGCACCGAAGCAGACATCTAAAGACGCAACCGGGAAAGCGCTAAGATGATAGAAAGTAAGTACAGGGGGTCACAAAACGACACTGAGCAATTCGAATTCATATTACGAACTCCTTAGCAATTCTTTCGCAATTCCTATTTCTTTCAATTTTATTGAAGAGGAATTGCAAAGTTTAGTTGGCCATTTTACAAAAAATAGAGGAATTGCTACAGAATTGCTAAGGAATTCGTAATATGAATCGATTCGATGAATTGCTCAAAGAGGCGTTTTTAGACCCACAAAAATACTTTAAAAAACAATTCTATGAAAAGTGTACGTACGCAAGTTATTGCTCAGTGTTTATGAATAGGATTATTTTTAAACGTCGTATAGTATATAGTGATACCGTTACCACGACGTGCTCCGTGGCGAAATGGTTTACTTGCCAGTCCGCTACTCAGAAGGTCCCGGGTTTGAACACCGGTCAGGTCAAAATGAAAATTGAATTTTTTCTGATTTTCTTGGATGTTTATCTATATTTGTTACTAGCTGTTACCCGTGGCTCCGCCCGCGTGTAGGTCGCTTTTCGCGTAACCTGTGTTACATTGAAATGAAATGACGCAATCGACACTTCGATTGCCAGGACATTATATTCAAATATAAACAAATATCATGTTTCAGAGTTAAGTTCAAAGAATCTCTTTGTAGACAACATTAGCAATTCTTCCCTCAGAGGCTAATAAAAATAGATTTTCTGCGCTACTGACCCGCGAGCAAGCCACATACAGTTCTCCATGCGAGAAACATCTTATTCTTAGGTCGATGCCAGCTGCTTTTAGGGTTTGTCCAGCGACTTATTTATCGTCATGGCAAAGCATACAGCAACTGGAAACTGCGTTTAAATTGAAAGGGGTAATTGTTGGGGATGAGTGGTATTCGAGGTATGTACACCGTTTCGCCTGAACCACACTCTGTGAGAATTTCGGCCTGTATTAAGTTGCGCTGCAAAACCGTTACTTTCAGTCGGTTCCCGTTGCATAGTTTAGACGGAGAAAGATTTCTTAGGAGCATAATGGGAACGCCAACTTTAAGGGTAATTTTATGAGCAGGAAGACCACTTGCACCCAATGAACTCAACAACCTGATAGGGTAGGTAGTAGCATCATCCTGGTGTACAACACTGATATGACGTGGAAATCACTTCATCCCCGACAATTTCCGCCAAAACCTTGAGTTTCGGTAAACGTTTCCGAAGCCCGAGATGACGCATGACGCTCGCGGTCAGCGGACAACCGAGACTCTCTGTCAGAAGAAGTTTCTAAAGACCGAGACAATGCATGGCGTTGCCAATCTTCATCGAGTCGCATCTGTCTATCAGCATTCGATTCTTGAGATCTAGTTAACCTTCTGCTTTTGGCTATTCTAGAATGATGCGACAGATTAGATCGTTTCCTCCTAGGCATTATTTAAAATTATTAAAATTCTTTATATAAGGTGAATCAACTATCTATCAACTGCAAATATTTTAAGGGCAAATTCAGACCACTCAACTGAACAACTTTCCTAAATAAAATTATGTAGAAATACGAAAAAAAAATTTTGACCTCCCATACAAATTGAGAATCAGCTGATCTAGTTTAGTATGGCGAGTGAAAAATAAAATTTCGTATTTCGATATAAGTTTATTTGGAAAAGTTGTTCAGTATACTGGTCTGTATTTGCTTTAAAATATTTGCAGTTGATTTGTGTCCACCTTATATACGACACGATCGTACGTTCCGTCAAACAACAAATTCAATTTTCAATTCAAGCAAGACAACTAACAATAGCGAACCAAACCGTCCGTCCATTTACCAAACCAATCAATAGACAACAACCAAAGAACCAAACCAAATGAACCACAAAGACAAACACCATCAAATTTTTTAATTTGCTAAGGTTAATTTCAATCTGCTATACCATAATGCGAAAACGTAACCATAGCGAGTTGTAAAGTCAGCGCCATCTATTGAGATTTTATGTTACTAAATTTCCGATCAAATTCAATGTGTTATTTTATTAAAATTAATAGGTGCAGTGCGTGTTTTCGTCTTTATTGATATGGATAATATAAAGTAGAAATCCTAGCCTTATCTAAATTAAATTAAACGTAAGTAAACGCATTAAGTTTTGAAGCAGTGTTTGAAGTAAAATTTCAATCGACCATAACTTTTTTTTTCCCTTAACCGATTTTGACGAAACAAAGTTTTGACAACGCTCCTAATTATATGTAATCCAACTGTGAAAACCGCGTTTAAATCCGTTGAGTATTTTCGAAGTTATAACGTACCAGACAGACATACACACATACATACAGACAGACAAAAATTCCAAAAACTATCTTTTTGGTTTCTGTTACTCTTTTTTAATCGCACTCTATCAGTTTTTTTGAAAAATATTAAATGTACAGACACTCGCATTTTAGTGTCTTATTATATGTATTGATAAAATATAGTATCGTTGAGTTACTATCCCATACCACAAGTAGAAGAAACACTATTCGGCCATTCTCAGAAGGCTTAATTTAGAGCGTCCAGTGCAAAATTTTCATGTAAACATAATAATATTATGTGCTGTTTTTTTTTGCAAAGTAGCTAACAACTATTTCTATGTGTAGCACTTTAAAAAATATCTCTATATTGCATAGTATAACAGAATTATTTTTTCAAAACATTGTTCTTAAATTACCACGACGCGTCCACGCTCTCTCCCAGTTTGGAAACTTGTCTGATACTAATTCAGAGAAAGAGTTTTAGTTGTTTTAGACGTTTTTTTATATTAAGGAACTAGAACTATTACTAGTACTTTCTTAGTCAAAATTATCAAATGAAGACGTGTCCGACCTTTGACAATAATTGCCAAAACCACTTGCAATCGAGGGCGTACATCCCTAAATAAGAATCTCTGGCACATCACTATAGCACAGGTCCCAAGCCGTCTGTGTTGTCGAGGTACTCGTCGAGTGTGGTTGTGCGCTGTGTCGAGTAATCGCCAGTTAGACACCTAAGTATCCAATTGCCATGACTTTGGTTTTCGATTTTTCTAATTCATGTAGCCTTGATCAAAAACTTATGAGTTATTGTTAACTTATTCTTGTTTATTGAAAACTAGCTGTTACCCGCGGCTCCGCCCGCGTGTAGGTCGCTTTTCGCGTAACCTGTGTTACATTGAAATGAAATGACGCAATCGAAGTAGCCAGGACATTATTCAAATATAAACAAATATCATGTTTCAGAGTTAAGTTCAAAGAATCTCTTTGTAGACAACATTAGCAGTTCTTCCCTCAGAGGCTAATAAAAATAGATTTTCGGCGCTACTGACCCGCGAGCAAGCCACATACAGTTGTCCATGCGAGAAACGTCTTGTGGACTTGTTCTTAGGTCGATGCCAGCTGCTTTTACGGTTTGTCCCTGCGACTTATTTATCGTATCGTCATGGCAAAGCATACAGCAACTGGAAACTGGGTGCGTTTAAATTGAAAGGGGTAATTGTTGGGGATGAGTGGTGAACCACACCCTGTGAGAATTTCGGCCTGTATTAAGTTGCGCTCAAAACTGTTACTTTGAGTCGGATCCCGTTGCATAGTTTAGGCGGAGAAAGATTTCTTAGGAGCATAATGGGAACGCCGACTTTAAGGGTAATGTTATGAGCAGGAAGACCACTTGCAGCCAATGAAAATCGATAGGGTAGGTGGTAGCATCACCCTGATGCACAACACTGTTATATGAAGTGTAAATCACTTCATCCCCGACAATTTCCGCCAAAACCTTGAGTTTCGGTAAACGTTTCCGAAGCCCGAGATGACGCATGACGCTCGCGGTCAGCGGACAACCGAGACTCTCTGTCAGAAGTAAAGACCGAGACAATGCATGGCGTTGCCTATCTTCATCTAGTCGCATCTGTCTATCCGCATTCGATTCTTGAGATCTAGCTAACCTTCTGCTTTTAGCTATTCTGGAATGATGCGACAGATTAGATCGTTTATCCTAGGCATTATTTAAAGTAATTAAAATCCATACTTCCATATCCATACTAATATTATAAATGCGAAAGTCTGTCTGTCTGTCATATCTTCATAGCTAAACTGCTGGACCGATTGTGATGAAGTTTGTTAGGGATGTAGTTAACGACCTGAGGTCAAACATAAGCCACTTTTGGGCGCGATATAACCGAGTCCCACGCGGGGCGAAGCCGCGGGGAACAGCTAGTTCTTTATATAAGGTGAATTTAAATCAACTGCAATGCAAATATTTTAAGGGCAGATTCAGACCACTCAACTGAACAACTTTCTTAAATAAACTTATGTCAAAATAGGAAAAAACCAATCAATAGACAGACAACAACCAAAGAACCAAATCAAAAGAACCACAAAGACAAAGCCCAACAAATATTTTAATTTGCTAGGGTTAATTTCAATCTGCTATACCATAATGCGAAACCATAGCGAGTTGTTAAGTAAGTAAGCGCCATCTATTGAGATTTCATGTTACTAAATTTACGATCAAATTCAATGTGTTATTTTATTAAAATTAATAGGTGCAGTGCGTGTTTTCGTCTTTATTGATATGGATAATAGAAAGTAGAAATCCTAGCCTTATCTAAATTAAATTAAACGTAAGTAAACGCATTAACAGTTTTAAGCAGTGTTTGAAGTAAATTTTCAATCGACCATAACTTCTTTTTCCCTTAACCGATTTTGACGAAACAAAGTTTTGACAACGCTCCTAACTATATGTAATCCAACTGTGAAAACCGCGTTTAAATCCATTGAGTATTTTCGAAGTTATAACGTACCAGACAGACATACATACATACATACATACAGACAGACAAAAATTCCAAAAACTGTCTTTTTGGTTTCTGTTACTCTTTTTAAACCGCACTCAATCAGTTTTTTTGAAAAATATTAAATGTACAGACACTCGCATTTTAGTGTCTTATTATATGTATAGATAAAGCAGATTGCTGGGCTCTATGGATTATGATGTGTCTTTATGAGAATTCTGTTTATTAAGTAGCTTTTTTTTTGGAAAATCATGTTTCTCTCTAAGAGCCACGACGCTAATTGCCACAACTTTTCTAATTGCCATCGCTGCTGTTGTTTAAAAATAAGTATATAACAGCTGTTATTTAAGGTGATACCTCGGTGAACACTAGCGCCACCGTCAATTAAAAACCAAAACAGCTGTTATTTCCGTTAGAATTAAGGCGCTGTATCCCCAACCCTTAGGTATTTAAGAGGAGTGAAGTGCGATTATAGTACGTACGCGTAATGAAATAAGGTTGAAAGTGGCGATACTGGGTTGGCCTGTCACTAGTCTCCGTTCAATGCCATTTCGGGTGAAATTTTCCAGTTTTAATTTAATATTTCAATAATTATGACTAAATATTGTAATTTTTTTAGGTATCCATCTGGGTCATTATGTTATTCTTTTTATAGACGTAAAAAAATTGGTAGTTGTCGCTGAAGATATCAAGTAATTCGAGACAAAACCTTTTCTGGATATAGCTTTTTTGCTATTTTATTTAGCTAGGTTTTAATTATTATTTTTTAAATATTTTGATGTAATCATTTATTTTGATCCTTGAACTATACTTCATATTTCTTTCATGCTTGTATTCAATGAAGAATAAAGCTAACTGCGCGACGAAAAAATAGACGTTATACGGTATTCCCCTGATGCACAGCGCCTTAAGCAAACTCAAACAATAATAAACTTATTATAATGTTGAATTGTTGCGTTTTATATGATAGTTTCTTAACAAAATTAATATATAATATGAAAATATCTTCTTTAAATACATAAGCGGTCATTATTCAATATACTTATATGGAAAAATTCAAGTTTCTAATTACCGGGACGAGGTAAAATTATAATTTCTAATTGTCACAACCATCAAATATTATAGATACCGATAACTTGGATACTACATAAGCTAAATAAATGCTAATACGATTAAATTCACAATTGATTCATATTTATTCTCTCTACAGTCATATTTCATGAATAAGTTCAAAAAATTAAAAGGGTAGTGGTAATAAGACTAAGAATGCCAAAATTAAGAAAGGCCGTATTAACTTACAGGCCCGGAGTCCTTCTTCTTCCACACCCTCAGCCCTTGCTTGCCCATCTTGTCCTGGTCTACGGCTATAATGTCCTTATTTAGCAGGATCTCCTTAAACTCCGGCCTTATGGTCGCCAGGTCCACGCTCATGAGTAAAGGTGCTGCCAGTATTGACCATACTGCCATTTGCACGCGGGCTTGGTCTATGGATAAACCGAAGTTGCCAATTAACAGCTGGAAAAGAAGGATGAAATCACATTTAACCTTGGTTTTTCGACGTAGGTGAAACTACGAACCCCTATTTTTAAGGTTAGTGGGTGCAATAGCAATAGTGGGACAAAATCGGTGGGTTCACGAGTCAAGAATTAGTTGACGTACATACATACTTTGTTGTGGATAAGTTGTAGGCAGAGATCATGGAATTCTCTTATCGCTCGTAAAATTTTAACTACGTTGAGTGTCATGAAAATATAGTTTACAACGTCATTTGTTCCTTGCCAATGGATTAAACCAATTTCTTATATCCTTGAGCCTATGGTAGAAATGTGTTATCTTACCATGTCCGGGTCGTTCCAGTGCCCCGGGCCCGCGAACTTTGCGAGTCGGTCCTGGTTGTCTCCGAACCAGTCCATGATCTTGGCCATGGAAGACCAGGAATCCTCGATGTCGTCCCAGTTCCGCCATAAGTTGCAGTGTTCCGCTATCGACTCGTAGTTTGGCTAAAATCAGTAAGGTTGAATAGGTAATTAACTATACCTTTCGACCGAGACTTCACTCCCGTTTAATGAATGGGATAAAAAATTATGTGTTATTCCCGGTCATCCCCTTAAAAAGATTCAGAAACAGATTCTGTTCTTAGGATGAGAATAGGCACAATTATATCGTTAAAGAAAACGCGAGAAACAATGGTAAGTAAAACTTTATTGCACTTTAAAAATAATAGGTAGTCTTAATGCC
Organism: Apomyelois bistriatella; assembly: GCA_947044815.1. Taxonomy (NCBI): domain Eukaryota; kingdom Metazoa; phylum Arthropoda; class Insecta; order Lepidoptera; family Pyralidae; genus Apomyelois; species Apomyelois bistriatella. Next base: position 8,347,088 of record OX345705.1, read on the forward strand.
ATAAGGTTTTCTCGGCCAGTCAAACCTTTGGACCAAATTGGTATTATGGTAGGACCTTCTAAAAGGACTGATGCTTATATCCTGGATGATGATAATACCTGTTCTATATATACTTTATTCAGCAGTGAATTTCAACTATTTTTGTAATGAAGAAGATACATTAGAGAACTTGTAGAACTTGAGAGATCAAGAAGGTACGATTGGAAAGAGACAGTAAGTATAGCGCACTCTCCAGGTGCCTTACACCATCTCTTAAAACCATGCAAGAACGATTGAGTAAGGGAGATGTCGCCTTACATCACGTAGCGCGCTACCCCGCTTACTCACTGGAACTTGCATGGTTTTAAGAGACTGTAGTAACCCCCCAGAGCCGAATGTATATAACCGACAGGTTGGTACAGCTAGTAGAAGTGGAAGTTAAAGAATTAAAAGTAAAGAGCAAACTCACCAACATGTGCTCGGGCTCCTGATAGGCTGGCCAACTACATGAATAAAGTATTGGCCGTCCAGTTTTGTTTAACATTTTACCGAAATTCGGGTAACCTGCGTTTGAAAAACGGCGAATATTATTAAAAAGGAAGTCATGCTGCCTTCTCTGCCTTCTGCAAGAGTTGTCATTGAAGATTTGAGGATGTCGAAGGGCGTTTAGATCTAAACCCCCCACTAAGTAAACTTACTGAGAGGTTCTGTTTATCTGTCTCCGACTGTATCTGACAATTATTTCAACACTGAATCCATTTGCATCACTTTATTAATATCTGAGGCGGTCGAAAGGGTTTCTCTCTCATCTTAACGCTGCTTAGCGGCTGTTCTGGAGCCCAGGGTAACGCAGCCGAATGATCTACCAAATATATTTCCAAAATAGCCAGATTTGACATAAAGTTGTTATAGTTCCAAAATTAAAATCTTCTTACCCTCGTCCATGGCTTCCGGCTTGATATAGCATCCATCCAGCTTCAGATAATCTATCTCCCACTCCACGAATGTGGCGATGTCCAGCTCCTCATTACCGAGGACCCCAGGGTACCCCGCACATGTCAGGTTCCCATAGTCCTCATACATGCCGAATTTAAGGCCTTTACTGTGGATCTGAAATTGTGACGAGTACGTGGTCTGGGTGCCCAAACACCTACACCATAAAAATACAACATGTGTTCCGATTTGAAAGGTGAGACAGTGAAGAAAATTACTGCAGCCTAAAATCACGGAGGATATATAGAATTTATCTGTGCCTTAAACTCTTCAAGCGTCACATATGTCAATAAAGTGTTTACTTACATAGTCAGCAAGGCCTTTCATTCCGCTGGGGAAGCGTTCCCTATCAGGCACCATGCGCCCATCCTCGCCTCGCTTCTTTTCCAGCCAACAGTCGTCTATCCCTACATAGTTGTATCCAGCGGCCAGGTAACCATCACTGACCATCAGGTCCGCCGTCCGTTTGATTAGATTCTCACTGGAACGTTCAGGTAATCGAAAAAAATGCGTATACGATGTTTGAGCAAATACTTCCTCTAGAAGGAAATAAATTAAAAATTTACCCTGTGTTTATATTTAGAAACAATCCCATGCCACTAATAAATAAATAAAGGCGAAAGTTTGTAGGTTAGTTATCTACTTCTTTACGCTCAAACAGCTGGGCAATTCATGAAATTTCGTACGGAGGTAGATAGTTTAGATTAAGCCAACATAGTGTACTTTTATCCCGAAAAGTACGCTTTCCCCGTAGGTTTGGTCAAAAAGACTGATATATCAAAAATCAAAAAGTCAATGCTACTTTATGAAGTAGACGGCGCTGATGTGTATGATAAACCGCGGGGTGCAGCTAAATAAGTAATAGCTAAAGCAGTAATACGAGTTGTGTTCTTACCTAATACATTCATCAGGGTATTTCTTGCAATCCGTGATACAGCGGAACCTCTCCCACGAGAGCCAACCCATTGGCGGCGTCAGAGCCAGGCCGTTGTCAAGCGCCACAGCAGATGACACGAAAGCAGCAACCATCCATAACCACATCATCTATATATGGGTGTACATATGTATAGAGGTAGATGGTAGTGTGTTGTTGATTTGTATTGTATTTGTTCATGTATATTTACACACTTATTTATATCGATTGATGGTACCTAATTACGTTATAGTTTTGACATCATCCATAACACCATAATCTTTCGTCGTAGAATATAAAATCGCTACCATACATTTTTTTTAAATCTATGTCTTTCGTATTCATATAGGTCTCACTACACACTTCTGACAATTTGTGCTTGATCGAGCGAGTGATCGCGTCACCCACACGTAATGATGTTGATGATATACCTACAGACACACTGTCAGCAGATGGTACCTGTTATCTAGCATATGCTTGTACTTTAGGTAATATTTTTTAAACTTATGTGGTGGTACCATTCAGATAGGTACATGACAATCGGACAAACAGAAAGAAACAATAGTTTATTTATGTCAAATCATCTAAATTCCATAAATAAAAATAAAAATCGAGAGAATCCATCACAAGATAAGAAACATTTGACAACGCGCTTATCGGTCAAGCCACATCAAGAGGGCTTTTGTCTGGCTTCCTTTCATAGATTGCAGGAATAAAAGAAAAACAAGAGGAAAAATTACACTATTGACGAGTTATTTTTTAAATAAGAATTTTTTGCCGAATTCCTTTTATTTAATTTTTTTTTTAATTTTAATTTTTTTACTATTTATATAGTAATTTTATCATTATATCTTAATTAATTTAATTTAAGTTTTAATGAGTTGTTATATTTAAGATTTAAGATTAAGGCAAAAATTAAATTTTTACAAGTTCATAAAATTCGTGTGTGGTCTTAATCTAGGTGAGTACATCATTAATAATTATGTACAGCAATTATGTAGAGTACAACAAGTCCAAGACTTTTTTCTACCACAGAATAGATATAATTAATAATTATATCTTTTCTACTAGAAAAAAGTAATCATTGCAAATACCTTTTTCATATGAATATTTACCTACAAGAAAGAAATTGTTTTTAAATTATTGAAAAAATATGTTACTTTGAAATACGAAATCTCAAGGACTTGTTGTACTCTAAGGACTTATAAAGTTCCATGGGAGTTTCATACAAAAGACATCAACGCGATCGAAATAATCAAAAAAATGTTTTAGTTATTTAATTATACTAACATTTTTGCTACGGGGTAGGCATAGACTTAGATTATAAGACAAATAATCACTCAGAAATTTAATCATGTAGAAAAAAAAAATCTTATATTTTGACTGGTTGATAATTAGAAACTGAGTGCTGCTTAAACGAATTTTAAAATTCTTTGCCATTCCCTGTTCATACGATTCGATATATTTTTTTACTTATGCTAACGACGAAAGTGAGATGGCGCAATCTCCACTGTCTGTCCGTCAGCACGACCTATGTCATGAAACCTATAGACCAAGAGATTTTCTTACAATTATTATTTTTTACAGAAAAGCATGTGCCTATAATTAAATAAGTTTCGTTTTATTGTAATTTTTAAATTGTAATAAAATTTAAAGTAAATAAAAAACTTATTATAGGTCCATGTAACACGTGTTTTCCATACAAAAACTTCTACTTTTATTTTCTAAGTAAGTAATATGAGATCTTACGCAGCTACTACGCTATACGGAACCCTTCTTGGTACAAGAACCTGCTCAGTTTAACTACGTATCAACATATTTGGCATTTACAACTAATATGTAGGACTATTAATGACATACCGTAAATAACAGTATAACGCCTTTTCCGTTATCATTGCTCGAAAAATATTTGAGACTGTGAATTTTTAACTATCGGATAAACTAAAATTGTCGCGTTCATGTACCTACTTACTGAATTGAAGAAAACCCAGGAAAAATCATAAAATATTATATCCATTGAAATTTAGTTTATAATGTCATATCATACATGCCTCTGCCTATACGTACCTATAGGTAAGTTTTACTTAATACCTAAATAATCTTTTACAAGAATTGGGATATATGAAAATATTTATATGGATTATGTATGTATGAAAGGAGAATTAAGAAATACTTAGCTACCGCTCGCGATTATTATTCTATGGGAAAATTATATTTATTAGTTTCAGTTAAATGCGTACTAAAAAGAAAAAAAAACAATTTCAATCACTATCACTACATAGTATAAAACAAAGTCGCTTTCTCTGTCTCTTTGTCCCTTTGTATGCTTCAATCTTTAAAACTACGCAACGGATTTTGATGCGGTTTTTTTTAAATAGATAGAATGATTGAAGAGGAAGGTTTATATGACCATGCGAGTCGCTAGTTACTTATAAGTAGGAACCCAACATAGATATCATTTGAGATATGATTTACTTATTCAGGGAGTAAAATATTTGGTGAATAAAATTAACAAGCAATTTAGTTAGGTTACGTGCGTAAACTAACAAAAGATAGTTCGACCATGCGTGGTGACCATAACCCCAATTTTGCCAAACTATTTCAATACAATACAAGCTAAAGTAGTTTTGTATATCTATTGTAATAGATTTCTTCATGTACTTTTAGCAAGATAAATAATATCAAGTGTAAAAGTGAAGTATATCTTTAAAAAAATATAACTGTTACTTACAAATCGATGCACGAGTAACGAAGTACTTCACTATACCAGATACCATTAAATTAGGTATCTACCTACTTGCCTATAAATTACCTAAGAACCTTTATATTTTCCTATTAATAGAGGTTAAAAGAAAAACTGCCGCCAAAAATTGCAATAAATTAAAAAAAATATATAAAGATCCGTGAAAAATATATTTTTTTTTCTCTTACCATATTTACGATACAAGCGGCCAGTTACAAGTCACCTTCGTCACAAAACACAATAGAGTCCTGCAGAAACTACTCTATAGGCGTCCGACTTGGCCTGATCAAGCATTTACATTGCATTGACCCGGTGTCGTTTAGTCGGCTATATTACCTCCTATGCAAAGATAAGCAAAAAGCAGAGCTACTATATAGCTACAGTTAAGAAAGCCTCTTTTAATGTAGAAAGTAGATACAAAAATCATAATGACATTTCATTTTTTTAATTTAATTTTATTTCATTTTAATTTCAATATATATTTCTATGTATCAATATTATATTGTATAAATGTGGGTTTATACCTTAAATAAAGAAATTTATTATTATTATGATATAATACAATATCAATGGATCATGTACTGCCTAGTTTTAGAACTTTTAAATAGCCCAACAGCCTATTTCCGTTCGGGGGCTTATAAAGGATGGAGAAGAAGGGCCAAGGTACGGGATTCTATTGCCACAGCCTTAAATGCTATAACTAAATCCATACTAATATCCATCCATACTAATATTATAAATGCGAAAGTCTGTCTGTCTGTCACCTCTTCACGGCTAAACTGCTGGACCGATTGTGATGAAATTTGGTAGGGATGTAGTTATGAGGTCAAACATAGGCTACTTTTGGGCGCGATATAACCGAGTCCCACGCGGGGCGAAGCCGCGGGGAACAGCTAGTAATACATATATCTACTTAAATGGAATTGGACCCTGTAGAGCCGTAGATCAAAGTCTTATAAAAAACAAAAAGTGTAGTAATATATTCCCATTGCTTGTAATGCTCGTAAAATCATCTTACAGATGCTTTTACCATATATAAAATAGTAACTATTATATAATATATATTTCCCTAATAATCAAAAAGCTGAATGTGGACTATGTACTCGTACTACATACATTTTATTCAGTCTCGTAACCATAGAACTAGGAACGCGGCTCTAATAGAAGTAGCATGACAAGCTAAACTGTCTTACCACTCATACACGATATTTACGTGTATGCCATCCTTGGGTTCACAGTCTACTAAGGTCTATTGCGGAGTATATAAAAGGACAACAAAAAAAATCAATTTTGGGTATTAATGCCGATTTATGCCTTCACAATATGTAAAAATAATTGTATAAATCCAAATATGAGTTCTCCTGATACTTCTTTTTACGTTTTATACAAGTTAAAGCCTTATATTATGTAAAATACTACAGCACATTCAACGCCATTTTGAATGAAAAAAATATTATTCAGTCAAAAGCATGTGCTAAGCATAGTGTTGTTGCTCTTACGTTTCTTTCGTCAAGTATCGATAAACGAAGTTAGGAGGCGAGTTTGGAGTAAAATTCGGGATTAATTATCAACATAATTCTTGTAGGTAAATATCAACGGGAAATGAATGAAGAAACCAGTTTCTGAAATTGCTAGTGTTACCACAAAATTCCGAAAGATGCCAATTATTCTTGTTTGTAACGTCTTACTAAAAATGTTTACATATTATATGACAATCTTCGGGATCGAAAAGAAAAGACGAAATTTTCCTGTGACATCTAATGAAGTAAAACTAGACGTGGGGTTTAACGTCAAACCCAGAGAGATGGTTAAGAAAAATCAGATAATTGGATTTTCAAGGTCCAATGGACTACAAAATCATAACAGTGTCATTCACGCTATTTTTAACCCAAAAAGAGGGGTATTATAAGTTTGACGTGTCTGTCTGTGGTAATGGATAAAGCAATTTCAGTCTAGTTTTTTTTTGTAGTAACGGTGACTTATGTGCGAGTGTTTTTAGATATATGTTTGATGAAAATCGGTTGAGCCGTTTGTAACTTGTGGGGGTGAAAGGGGAAAAGAATAACCGCATGCCTGCAAATATATACTCGAGTGGGGTCTGAAATTAAAACACATCACGTCCACAGTACAAAATAAAATGTTCAATGAAAATAGGTTAAGCTGTGAAAAGCTCTAGGGGTATTAGTGGGGAAAATACCTAATGCCTGGAAAATATATGGGTGAGGGGGAGAGGGGGAGAAATAAGTCGAACTACAGACAAAATTGACATTTCATTAATTTTTTTATCAAAACAATGATGCCAGGCCTTAGAGGGTCCAATGACCTCTGTAACGCAAGAGTGTGCAGGGTGAATTGAGCTTTTACCCACATATGAATTAATAATCAAAAAGGGAAACGGACGCAATATAAAACATTACAGCAGCTTTTAAACATTAGTTCTACAGTATATTAGGTCGACTGACTTTAGAAGGTACTAATACATTATGCAAGCAACTTAAAACGTTAAATCAAGCATGACTAATAATGCGCCACGACGTCAAGCTGGCACGTCTTGGGTTTGCCCCTTCCACCATACCAAGCCCCGTGGGAGGTGGCATGGTCAAGACACCTGTTTCCACGAGACGTGATCGTACCACCGCAGGCCACTCTTTTGAAGCTTATCTATCTGCTATGTTATGGATATGAAGGCTGTCTCGAACGTGGTGGGAGTTTCTAACGCGGTCTTTTCGCAATATTTCACACATCCAGCGCAGCGGACAGTTCTAATGATGGTTCTATAGACCTGACCCTTGAGCCTGACCGGCATTCTGGAATCACAAGTGAAACCAGTCATCTCAGGCCATTATGCTCATGATCCTGTTTGCTTCGACTTCTGGTTATTTTTTCATATTGTTTCATGACATCGTATCGAGTCTGGCTAATGACCACCACCGCCAGATGCATTGTTTGTGACTTAATAGTTTAATAAATAGTATTCTTCATGTCAGACCATACTAGCCCATACAGATATAAACAGTAAATTATGATTAAATTTAAAAAGTGTAATAAAATCAAATATTAATTAAAAACTAATAAAAAAATAACAATAATAATTCAACGTATTCTCGATATATCGTTGCTACGCGAATCTGTTACTTCACTAATTTTGCCTGCTGTCATGTCAAAATGGCAACAAACAGACGTAATAATTATACAAATGGAATGAGTTATTACTTTTTAGAGTGACGATAAGCATTGAACATCGTGTCTCTGTCACTCTGAAAAATATATATATGGCCATCGCGTGAAAACACATTATTATCTCACTGATGATACAAACCTATTAATTATAATGAATTAGATGGTTTCGTGCGATTGGCAAGTCGTCCTGGTTATTTAGAAGATTAGAAGATGTTTTTAAGTAAGCTTATTACGCAACAAGCGACGCACCCCAGCTTTGCATGGGCATAATAACCTTGCTCTTAAATCACTCTATCTATAAAAAAACCGCATCAAAATCCGTTGCGTAGTTTTAAAGATTTAAGCATACAAAGGGATATAGGGACAGAGAAAGCGAATTTGTTTTATACTATGTAGTGATAACCGAAGACAAGAGGTCCGCTTAAGAAGGGACTGAATAAATTAACCGGCTTGGTATTACATGGATCTCATAACTTTTGACGGTAGAACAACTAAGCGAGACTTGGAATTTTTATAAGTTTTGTTTTTGATGGTATCTCATTTCTTTTTGTAGATTACAGAGAACTACTTTACGACATACATATTGCCTCTTGATAACGCGGGCGAAGTATAAGTATGCAGGTACACTGATCTGTTCACTGCGATTGTAACTTTGTTATCCTAGATATTTATATGGGATTACAAAGTTATTTATGCAGTTGGTGTATCTAGAAAACTGGACCGAAATTGCAAAATATTTTAGTTTTCCCTTGGGTTATATACTAAACATTAATTACATTCTAAATTTGAAGCTTATGTATATGCTGCAGTGCCACTACCGCGCTTCAAGATTCTTGCTCTGACCGCAACAACGCAATTTTCTGATATAACTGCAAATCTATTAACAGATTTGGTACTTAACATTTGGCCATAGCCTAGATGACCTATGGATATCAGCTCATTAAGATTAGTTCAGTTTATCATATTCAGTGCTGTTATTTAAAAGAGCGAGTAACAATAATTTTATAATGTTGCTCTAGTTTATGGAAATTAAGTAAACTGTGACTATTAGATAAGACATATATCGGGCATAAATTCATACCAATTTTCCAGTCAGACTTTCAAAAGAGAAATTTATTATAAGTACACTCATCTATAAGTAGGTACATATAAATTCGAGGATGAAATGGCTTCGTTTTCCTGTCTATCTATTTAATTAGATCATGTATTCAAACCTAACAATAAATAATAGTACTTACTAGTAATATCACGCTAGTGACACTCCAGGTATCAGTACTGTTATCTATTCTGTGGTATCACGAGCGTAAATAGGCTAAAGTAACTGTGCGCTCATCTTTCCCGGCCTTATTTTATATTATGATTATATACAGTATATTTATTTTTATATCTTCGCTCTAGCGTGTTTTTCCCGGTTGCATCTTCAGCTTACGTTTCAAAGCCCAGGGAACGCTATTAATCATGGTTCAATGGAGCGATTGACGTCTGACTTATGTATCCTATTTATTTATATATATTAGTAATTATAAAAAGAAAAATAGTATGTACTTGGTAAATAACAGTCGTATTGAGAACGAGAAGGTATCTTTATCTCCAGAACAGACCAAAACCTACGCTCAAACATTACAAACGGCAATACCGTACGATACACTTCGAACTTTTTTACGAATGTGAACTTTTTTCTATTGCTCGAGAATATACATGGAAATTTAATTATTTCCTGCTCAGACTCATCATCTTTTTATGTAGGTGACACGGTCAATCGACCATGCCACACTGGTGTCAAGAGTTCTTCGGCCTCTCCCGGCCTTTGACATGGTTCCTTTAACGACTACCAAATGGTAGCTGGGACCAACGGCTTAACATGCATTCCGAAGCACAGAATCATCTTTATTCTCAGACAGTCAGGTGATTCAAGCCTGCAATGTCCTAACCAAGCTGGAAACAACTAAATAAGCTCCCACGACCCCTAGGTCTAACAGGCTCAGACTGCTTAGTAGGTCGGAGTGGAAATACAGTGCATTTGTACTAAGCCTTAATCCTGAGTCATAAAGTCTTTTTTGTTTGGTTTTGCAATAAGAAAAGTTTGTGAACTCATTCCATAATGTGTGTATTTGGTGACGGACCCCCCCTCCTACCCTCATTTACCTCAGCCCTTACCCCCCGCAAACGGCGCGCTAGGTTCCCATACATTTAATGTCATATGTTACATCTATCTTAAGTGACGCAATTTTTTTTTTTAATCTATGCTCGTAACATGGTCACATTAAACGTCACTGTTTTGTTCTTTATAAACCTACAAATTTAAGTAAGTACGTATACTTCCGGTAAAATGTAAGTTAATTTAGCTAACAATGTACCTTTAAATACCACAGAAAAGATAACGAGAGGTATTTATACATTACGTTTTATTTCATAAAAAATCCAAACACGGACCATACCACATGTATAGTTCCATATTGATAAAAAAAATACGCTGAAATTGTGAAATCTCTTGAAAATCTCCTTTTTTTAAGTCGATCAAAAAGAGAAGGCAGTACTGTTGCTTTAAATAGGTAGTTGGGAAGTTTCCAAACCGAACGAATTTATATGAAGTTTTTACGTTACTAACTAGCTGACCCAGCGAACTCCGTACCGTCTGAACGCACTTTTCTCACCGTTTGAACATGGTTAGAACTTCCATAAACTTCCACAAATATATAAGACCAAAATTAACGCAATTGGTCCAGCCATTCTCAAGTTTTAGCAAGACTAACGAACAGCAAAATTATTTTTTTATATGTGAAAAGATGAAGAGAGCATATAGGTACTGCGTAATTTTTCTGTGACCATAACATTGAAGGCGTTACTAGCGCGCTGCCAACTTGTAGCCTAGGATGTTTCGGCACAATGCCCACTAATTTCACTATTTAATTATATCGCTATATACCGCTTATGTGATGACGAGAAAAGTCCTTAAAGTAGTTAAATTGTAAAAACATTAAATACAAACAAATAAAACTCGACTTGAATGAATTGCATTTAACTGCTTTTCCTTTTAACTTTGACCTATAAAATTACACAAATATAAAGAAAAAGACAGGTAAACACAAATAGTAAAATAAGGAGATAAGGCTAATGGAACATCATTGTAAAATAGGCACGTGTTTTGAATTTATCAGCATAATGAGCTTCCTAACGGGACCCTCACAGGATCTGCCGTCTCACTCAATTACAGATTATTGACCCCGCCTCGGTGTGATTGAGATAAGAGAAACCAACTGAACAAATAAAATATAGGGATATTTTTTTTAAATTATTTTGATAGATTATTTTGACAACACAAGAGATAAAAATGATCCAATTTGACAAACAGCTACATACGTGAATTAGGCTAAGATTTACAAGATCTTACCTCGAGTATTTGTGTGGGCGTCCGTTGTTTTGTATAACTATCGGTAAGCATATGGTAGTTAGCCCTATACACTGCAAAGGCAACTCGTACAAAGGATTGGGTTTAGAAACAGGTTTTTTCTCAGTTGGAATGTTACCATTTTGTTTTTATCGATTCTTTTGTTCGACGGATTCATTGAATTTCTTGTTTAAGTACTGTACTTACATCTAAAGATTTTATTTCTCTTTTTGTAAATTTATAAATATTCACGAACACGAATAAAATGGAATGAGACAAATAAGATTTTTTTATGTCTCTCTATAGGTATAAGTAAATAATATTTTCAGTAAAATCGTGATACCTACTAGACATGTTTTGCATACAAAATTTCTCCAAATAGTGTAACTATGCTTGAACTATATGAGGAGTTCGATAGCCAAGCGCGGCTTGTTCGTAACAATAGTGCGCGTCAAGCGACAGCATATGTTTGGATTGGTCGCCATTAGTGTCATTTCTAACTTGAGCTCCTCCTTACTTCGGAAACACGTTAAGCAGTTGGTCCGGGCGGTTATCGGTAGATGGCAGTCGTTAGGCTATGTCAGATGCCTTTAGGCAGCCTGAAAATTCTGACAGTGTTTGCCACTAGCATACCCGGGCCGGGTCATGTTCCTGTGGGTCTGGTTTTCCTGTAAAAAGGGTTACGGAGGTTTGACGGCAGTCGCTCCATTGAAATAACCAGTTCCGCCAAATCAGGACGCATAATTACTAGCGTACCATGGGCTCTGAAGCGTAAACTCAATATGTAACCGGGAAACACGCTTGGACGAAGAAGTGTGACTATGCCGCCACAGGCCTATGCTTTACCTATCTTTCTGTGCCTATAGTTTTCTTTTTTGCACCTTTGTTTGATGTGTACCTACTTAGGTCCTTACTTCAATTTCTAGTAATTTATTTAGTGCTGATCATCCTTTACTACAACCATCATCCTACTTATTGGTACGTATTTGTATATTTAGATAAAACAAAACATCCCCATTTTTTATTTACATAGAGATATTACATTCTTTTAAATCATCGAGCTAATACGAATTTTTTAAATCATTCACCACGTCAGTGATCGCATCGCGTGTGGTAATACCTAAATGCTTGAAAGATTCATAATAACGGATAATCCCAAACCCAAATTCTTATATGTTTGCAGTGCGCTAGCGATCCCAGAAAAAATCGCAAAAAAACAGAACACCTGCCTGCCTTGCGATCGATTATCAAAAGTTTGAAGTTTGAATACGAATACGAACGAGTTTGAACTGTTTCATTCGACGTTGGTGCTAATGTTGCTATGAAGGGAATGGAACGCAACTTTGTCATACGGTTTTTGTAACGTAGTTTTATTCATGATTATACTGTATTTGAAATTTTGGTATAAATCTGATATTTATTGTGAACTTTACAAATACTTATATTTATTTGAACTTTAAAACGAAATAATATTCTTAGGGCATGTGTCTTGATTCACATCACATGCTTAAAACGAAACGTCGTCAAATTCCAAACGTAAACAAAGAAAGGAAGTGTGACGTTAATTTGAAAATTTTGCGAAAAACAAATGAATAAAAATGTAAAAGTACAGTGAATTCGTATATTATAGTCGAAATGTTTATCAATTTTTTGCTGCTCGACCGATATTTATTAAATTACTGATACAAAACGATATAAATGTGATAATCTACACAGGAAATGGGTCCAGTCTAACATTTGAAATCGTGAGATTTTGTGTAATTGAATCATGGGTACAACTTACAGGGAATTATTTAAACTTTACGACTTAATTCAAAGTGGAGACATAAGGTATGAATAATAATTAAATATCTCTTTTATGTAGGTATTTACAACTAGAAAATTATCATTTTATTGCCTTACGCAATGTTACAACTAATAATTATACCTATCTTTATTCTAATTTTATTTATCAGCACTATTGGCCTGTATTTAACTTGTAATAGCTAGTTTACTTGTGGCATGCATGCCTAGAGATCTCCAATTGGAATATTAGGGCAAGTGGAAGTTAAATTCACTTTCAATAACAGTATGAGTCATAACTACATCCTGCCTAAAACAAATTGGCTCCTGTTTATTGCTGTATTTTGTTTCCAGTTCTCTGAAATGTTACTTGAGAGATAATATTGTGGCAATAAATGACATATTACCATGCAAAGGTATTGGATTGTTGCATTTGGCAGTGGGGGTAGACCCCCAGGACAAGTCCAAAGAGTTTACAGAGATTCTACTCAAATATGGTGCAGATCCTAATTTACGGTGAGTTTTTTTTTATAAAATACTGTTTGTTACGTGTCCATAAAAAGCCAGTTAATATGTATAAAATTTTTAAAAAATATTAATAACTATGCAACTATTACACAATCTCATGTTTGTTGGATCATAATTTTTACAGTATTCTGAAAATTATTGCATCTGAGTGCAAACAGGTCCTTTACTATTAGTGAATGAGCCTATTACCTTCTCTAGAAATCAGACTAACATTTCCAGAAGGAAATTATGAAATTGTTTTTGTTGTTTTGAAGATTGCCCCCTGCAAACAAACTTACATACCCTTCCCTTTATATTATTCAGGCCGCTTCCAACCAGTTATTGCGAAACAGATAGATTGTTTTGAGTAATCTCAGTGACAATATTAATTTAGATTCCTTACATGTACTTTTACAGTAATGACGATGGTATAACTCCTCTCCACATAGCAGCAATATGGGGACGAGTGGACAACTTGAAGCTGCTGATAGGCTGCGGAGGAAACCCGTCTCTTCAGGACTTAGACGGACACTCCTCCTTTGACTATGCTGTCAAAGAAGAGCAGTGGGACGTGTATGATTACCTACATAATGTTATGGATCCTCTTGACGACTCCGTTGGTTCTCCTTGTGGCTATACTTTAGATTTAGGTAAGAGATAAATTACATTTTTTATTTATTTGGCGAAAATGTATAAGGAGTGCCGACCCCAAATAATATGGGAATAATAAGGCAGAAGAAGTTTTATTTGTACTTATTTAAGTACTTATTGAATACCCAGAAAGAAAGGTAGGATTTGGCAAATTGAATTACTCAAATTGACATCATTGTGCCATCCCAAATTCATACATACATACCTACATATCATTACACGTGTCTCCCGTAGGGGTAGGCAGAGACTGGAGATTTCCATTGGCTACAATCCTTACATACCTCCCTCTTTCCCTCCATACTAACGACTCTCATCATACTCCCTCTCCTGCCCTTTTTCAAAAGGTCTGTGATTTGGTCCCAAATTAATGCAATAAAATAAAAGACTTTAGTCCTGGGCGTCGATTCTGCTAACGTTAAGTCAAAATCTTATCAAAATACTGTTTCAATAGTAGTGCTTTTTACACCCTATTTACAAGAGTTATGACAGTATGATGTGATGTGAATGTAGTGTGTGGTGTGATCATCAGCAGTGATATAAAAAAATATACATTTCTTGTAACTAGTGTGTAAAAAAGCACTACAATTGAAACACTATTTTGACACGATTGTGATTTAACTTAGCAGAATCGACACCCTGGTAGAATAATAAGAATTTAACCATAATAAGCCTCCATGATATTTCCAGTTGGAAATGTGTCCACAAATAACAATATCTTGACAGATTTGACACTGCATTATATGTTCAAACATTATAATAATTTTAAAATAAACTAATCCAACATCATATTTCAGATAAAATACTAGTGACAACTGACGAAATGGTAGCTGAATATGAGCCTATCACTGAACATCATTTATCAAGCAACAGTGCTCCACGGAAATCTGAAATGGTCCGTGACTGGTGCGAAAAAACCAGTCTTGTCGTGAACAAGTTGTACCCAACAATTATAAATGACACGTACCTAATAGAAAACGAATCTGTGCCATGGCGAAGTATTGATTTTACCAAAAACATGACTCTTGATCTCACCCAAAGTAGGTTATCTAATGATAACCTAAATGAAACTAGTTTTAAGACGTGTTTATCTAAAAAGGTGTCTGATGAAATTGACATAAGTGGAATACAGCGCTTGGAAATAACATCTGACGAGTCAAAGGACTCCTGTACTTGTCTAAGTCGGACATATATGAGACATGATCGTATGAGTATTTACGAAAACTTTTCATTACCGGGATCCCCGAATAGTATCACTCATATAAATTATCATACAAAAACTAATTTGAAAAGGAATAAGTGCAATTGTAAAGATAAGGGACAAGACCAATTAAATACTCAATCGTTGATAACGGATGATTTGTCTCAAAGATTAGATAAAGCTATGGTTATCATTCAAAATAGAACAAATGAATGGTTATGGTCAAGTAATGAAGGGCAAACTAGTGATGTGAATGACAGAAATACCAGGAGATCATCAGCGAGTAGTGGTGTGAGCAGTAACTACTCTTCGGGGAGCATAGTGATAGCCAATATGCACGAGGAGTACAAGTACGAGGATAAGGAAGAAGATGTGGTGTTGATTGAGAAAAGGCTGCTGGTGTCTCCTATAGTGTAAGTATTCCTAAAGTATTACATATTTTGATCTTCATTTCATGTATGTGATACGGTCAATCGACCATACACACCCTGGTGTCGAGAGTTCGGAACCGCCTCTTGACCTCTGTGACGTGGTTTCTATACCGACTTATTAAGTGAAATTTTAATAACTTTGGTAGGAAAATAATACAACATCTTTCTTTTGACATGTCGATGATATTCTTAAATTTATTTATTTAGCTTAACTTTATTGCACTTTAATAAAATTTAATTAAGCTGACTAATCGAACGAACTGTTAACTTATTTATTTACCCTTATATTTTTTTAATTCCTCATGCACTAAACTGAATCTATTCTAATATAATAAGCTAAAGAGTTTGTTTGTTTGAACGCTTATAACTTGAGAACTATTCGTATTTGAGAAATCTTTCTGCATATGATAGCCTGACTCTTGGGAAGATTATAAGCATACATACATTAGGCGAGTGAAACAGCTCGTTACATAATAAAATAATGTAAATGTTTATAGATTACCAGTAGATGGAGCCACAGATACGACAAGTCCGGACCAAACCATACTCTCAGTGGCTTCATCCCTCCCCCCCTCTGTGCAATATGACAACAATACGCTGAAGGAGGAACTCCTTAAGCTAGGCTTCAAACCGGGCCCCATCCAGGACTCCACCAGAACTCTGTACCTGAAGAAGTTGCAGGCGCTCAAGAAAAACCCAATTGTTGTCAGAAATCAAGGTAAAAGTAAGTATTTTGCAAGTTATATTCTTTCCATGTACTGTTAATCACCGACATCTAAGGTTCTATCCCAATCAATGGCTTTGGTGGTTCCCTGTCAGTACTATTGTGTACTAACTGTTGCCCGCGGCTTCGCCCGCATGGGACTCGGTTATATCGCCCCCAAAAGTAGCTTATGATTGAACCCTGGTCCTTAAATATATCCATACCAAATTTCATTAAAATCGGTCCAGTCGATCGGTCCAGTCGTTTAGCCAATCGTAACAGACAGACAGGCTTTCGCATTTATAATATTAGTATGGATTCTGTGTCGACGTTCTGACGTCAACCTTCCTTGGGCTTTTGTTGATGGAATACACAACTATATTTTTATGAATGTTGTCGATGGGAATCCACCACTAATCTGACAGAGTAACAAGTAAATTAAGACCTGTTATTCCGTTAGTCGCTTTTTACGACATCCATGGGAAATGAAACTAATGATAAACTAAATCGGCCGCCGTCTCCTTCCTGGCTCAACGTATTTCCCTAGCTATCCAGCGTGGCAATGCTGCTAGCATTATGGGGACGTTTGAGCCGGGAAGTCGATCTGATTTCTTAGATTGGTATAGTTTTTTTTTTGTTTTTGTTAGTATTTAAGTTTGTATTTAGTTTTTAATTTAGTATCTAATAATATATTTTTTTAAATAATTATAAATCAGACTGAAAACTCTTCACAAAGTATAAATTAAATCAGTTGTCAAAAGTCAACAATAAAGCGTCTATCATCCATCATTCATATCATTTTGACATGTTTATTTATAAATAATTAATGTTTTATAATGTAACTTTACTATTTAATTAGTTGAAATTAATTAGTTATGGTGTTCAAAAAGTTAAAATTACCAAGTAAAGATGTTGTTAAATTATTACTTGATAAAAGTAAGACAGCAGCAAATTTACTTAGATATTTATAAATAATATGGATTTTTATATTATGATCATCAACCCTTTAGTTAGTGGTATTTGCCTCCAATTGGAGCGTCTAAAAAATTAAGCATGTGATTTTACAAACGCTGACGCTAGCTACTGCGTTAGTATTTTGTATGCAGTTTCTAAGTTGCCTCACTATCCGCCAGCGGCGCTTTACAGCTTTGGCATACAACTAACGCAGTCGCTAGCGTCTGCATTCGAAATATATCATGGCAGGCTGGCTCGGTACCGGATGGTCATGTCATGGCAGTAAGAATAATGGTTGACTGGTCGATAGACTAAGGGAATCGGCGAATGGGGGAATTATACCATAGGCGATGCGGCTAGGGGTTTGACGCATACCGTCCCATTCGCATTCGGTCACGAATTCAAAAGTGGTCCCATTCGCATTCGGTCCCTTTCGCATTCGGTTCCATTCGCATTCGGTCCCATTCGCATTCAGTCCTATTCGCATTCGGTCCCATTCTCAAAATGGTCAAAACCAGTGGGGGTCACCCCACAGATAAAAGTTGTTTTTAACATTTTCAACCTACTAGTTAAACTTTTTACAATTTTAATATTTTAATATTTTTTTTATAATTTTTACAATGAACAGGACGTTTTTTATTTACATATGAATGTTGTCGTGTGTGTCATAATACTTAATTGTTATGTTGAATTTGTAAGAATTTTGATTTTGGAACATTACACGCCTACCTTTTTTGAAACAATACCAAAGTTCAACTTGTAGGTTGAAAATGTTAAAAACAACTTTTATCTGTGGGGTGACCCCCACTGGTTTTGACCATTTTGAGAATGGGACCGAATGCGAATAGGACCGAATGCGAATGGGACCGAATGCGAATGGGACCGAATGCGAATGGGACCGAATGCGAATGGGACCATTTTTGAATTCGTGACCGAATGCGAATGGGACGGTATGCGTCAAACCCGCGGCTAGCAACCCATCACTATTGATTTCCTTTTTCAACAACCATCATGCTAAACGTGGCCAAAGGTTTTATAGCCCTAGGCTCTGTCTACCCCGTGATGTCTAGACGTGATTATATGTATGTATGCAAGGTAGATAATGCTTAGAAGCTTAGCATCAATAAGTATTTTTAATATTTTCATACAATTTAGTATGCAAACGGCCCAGTTGACGGGAAGTGGTCACCGCTACCTATGAACTCCTGCAACACCAGATAATTGGAACAATAATATTATAAATAAATAAGAATATGTCTCACTAAAATTCCTATTAATTTCACAGCATACAGCGTAGAATTGGAAAAATCATTACGTAACGCCGATTGGATGAAGAATCTAACGCCTTACATAGAGCTTGAGAACAAAACGCGCGCGGATTTCGCGAATCCCACCAAGAAATGGCGGGAAGGCACCGCTAAGACCTCGTTCACGTATCTCCTGCTAGATCCGCGGGTCACGGACAATCTGCCTGCCAGGGCTTCCAAACAGGACCAACATCTGTCGTGGATCACCTTCGTCAATTCTATCTTCTATGTTGGAAAAGGTAATTTTTATCATGCAATCCTATCCGGAACAAAAAATAATTCTTGTTCTTTCGTTTTTCACGAGTCAACGATAATATATACAGATACATATTTAGATAAACATCTAAAACTAAGGCCAACTGAAAAAGATCATTTTCCATCTTGACCTGACCGGGGATCGAACCCGGAACCTCAGGATGTTGACCATTAAGCTACGAAGGTCGTCAGTCGTAATTCGTATTAAGATCCTAAACTTATGAAATCATTATCGTAACTAATTTGACCCTTAACTTGTTAATTTCAGGCAAACGTTCCAGACCATACTCCCACTTGTACCAAGCGCTGACGCTGTGGAAGCGGGACTTCACCACATCAAAGGACAAGAAAGTCCAACACATCCTAGACATCTGGTCCGACAAGGTAGGCGTCATCTGTCTCCATATTTTCCAAAACGTCATCCCGGCCGAAGCTTATACCCACGAGGCGGCCATGATAGATGTACTCGGTCTTCCAAATTTGAAAAATCTTAAAGCGGGAAATTATTATGGTGTGACTGCGTCATGGCCGCTAAAAGAGAGGAAGTTATTAGGTCTGTATTTACTGTATAAGGCTATGTTAATATTTTTAAGCGAAGGCGAGAGACAGTTAAGGCCGGATGATATAGATTGACAAATGATTTACACTTTCATGGTTCCGTAATAATTATAGGTTCCATCTACATGTATTAAGATCTCATTTCTGGACGCAACTACGTTTATTATTATGTTCTTACAATTCATGCATATGAAAAAACTTGTGTGAAGATCTCGACTGAGGTAAACAGTACCGAAAATTGTTGGTAGATATCTGGTGTTTTTACCAAATATAAAAAAAGTACGCAGTCTATTGTCGCTAAAGGTATTTCGTCTTGGAAAATAGACCTTATGTATTATGCTTTTAGCGTGGTTGTGAAATTTTTGATGATAAATGAAGTATTAAATTATTAATAAAGGCTCTCTATAAATTTTTAGCGTTGTATTAGATTGTCGCTCAGTTGGGAATGATGATTTTAGTTTTAATTGTATTTATTGTAACTTATATTTTAATTAAATTTTTTGTACTTAACAAATTGAGTAAAATATTCTGCGGGTCATTATCTAAAACAATAAATATTGTTCACATTAGTGTTGACTAAAGTTGCTATTGCAATAAAATTATGTTGTATTGTAGGTATGTATTTTTTATTTGGCGGTATTATATTGTATATTCATACAGAAACATCGAAGAGCTTTAAATATAGATAAGTATTTAATAACAATAATGCTTATGTCCAAGCATATTTATTTTTAAAATGAGTATGAATGTATTCTGTTTTTATGTTCAGTTCACCTCTAGCTGTAAATTTCGAAATCTTTATAATGGAGAGCTTAAATCTTCAGCATTGTCATTATACAAAAAGTGAAAACAATTTATCAACTTCAATAATATGTTATTATTGTTACCATAATAAAATATCATCTTCTACCATTATTTAACTATTTAGTTAACCATTTAAACCTAACGATTTTGTAAGTAAACTGAGCCTAAACTAATTAATAACCGGATACAATAAAATGTTTTTTGGATGTGTTTATGTAAAAAAGTTGTCTTAAGGTGATACCTCGGTGAACACTTGCGCCACTTTCATTTAAAAATCATTATTAACTGAAAACACAAGTTATCAAAAATCCGTGTTATGTTATTAAGGTTCTGGATCTCAAGTTAATTTTAAACATATTAAATTATTTAATTATAGTTACAAATTACAATATTTCTTAAAACGGCCATTTTAGCACTTTTGCAAGTTGTAACTAAATGGAACTATAATTTAATAATTTAATATGATAAGAATTAACTTCACATCCAGAACCTTAATTACATAACACGGGTTTTTGATAACTTGTGTTTTCAGTGAATAATAGTTTTTAAATTATGGTGGCGCTAGTGTTCACCGAGGTATCGTCTTAATTATAAATTTTTAGATGAATTGTATTCATGTGATGTATTGCTGGTATTTGCAGAATTATTGTACAAAGTTGCCAAAGTATTTGTAAGTTTTTACAAGGTTTTAAATAACTCGTACTTTAATAAGTTAAGTTACTATTTATTTTCCACTTATTTGATAGTTCGTATTTTTTATTTGTTTCATACATACCTATTGTAAATGATATGTTCTAGTAAGCTTTAACACGCCTTTAATATTTAAGTTACCAATTTTTTTACAACTAACCAGTATTACGAAACAAGTTAATAGACTAGAAATTGTTGATCGAACTTTTATCAAACAAACTGAATGATGCTTGAAAATAGAATATTTTAAATTTTTAAAGTCCGTTTTCTTGTGTGGGACTGAACATAAGGATAAAATGAGTATGCTTTCATTGAATGATTAGTACCTCAAGTGCTTGACGAGATAGTAATAATGTTTTGACGAAGTACTATTGTTCAGGCCTGTACTAACATGGAACATACTTTTCATTGAAATTTTAATATTTATGAACTCTAACAAAGGTTGAAATTGAATAGACAACCAAAATTTCAATTTAAAAATAATCAATTTTATAGCAGAGGCTTATATTCTCAGTCTAGTTCCATGAAATTATAATTTTTGCTTCGACTTAAACTTTGTTCAACGTATCACGTCACGACCATAAATTCATTTGTTAAGTATGTATGACATCGCATAATCGATTGCTAAATCGTTTCGTATGACCTCTGTATTGTGCTTATTCGGTAACTATATCTACTGTCTGTTTTGTATACTGAAAATTGGTTGCAAAATATATTAGTCTTTCGTATTTTGGAAAATTAAACATACTTACTATCCATGCAATGGACTAATTCATTTTGTGATATAACTAAATTCCTAGTCATCCAAATTGTAATTAATGTATAATACACATTGCACCTACTTTTGCATAATAATACATAATGTAATAACACTTTTATGACATTACGAATGAATTTATGAAATAAAACAAAATTTTAAGAAATAATTTATCTTTATTATTCCTTTTTTAAACGTCTCGAATTTTTCCTAAGAAAAATCAATCTTGGCTTTAGTTACATCAAAAAAATACACAAAGGTTCATATTATAATATACCGACGCATTATAAATACAGTGATCATGTTACATACCACTTGGCCAACGGCACTGGTATATTTAAAATTAATGAAGCGTAATGTTTCGCGTTTTTATCGCCGAATGAACAGTGCACATGTCCGTAACAGCGATGAGAGAAACAAAATACAGGAATATAAATAAAATATATATCCAAATGTGTGTACACATTTAAAATAAAGGATTATTAAGAACATTCTGGATACGGATCATCGCTGCGATAGTCTTGAAAAACTTCTGATTCTGAAGAATAATTAAGATTTTCTTCTTAAAGAATATCTTACTTTTTAATATCAGATACGCTATTACGGCCTTGCGTAATGTTCGGAATCGTAACAAAGGATCAGTCTATGCATTCATCGACAAGGAGCGAGATGAGATCATGTTTATCTATCCTGCTACACGGTGATCTGTTGGGATCATAGATTTCGTAATAATAAATCTATGGTTGGGATTTTGAGTTAAAATGGTGCTGAACATAATAGCAATATTATATTAAATGAAGTTGCCCCGATCCTATTTTAACAGGTAAAAATGATTCATTTACTGCGACAAAATTATAAAAATAAAAATATTGGGTTTGAATCAAGCGAGTATGACGAGAGTGACGAATTAAAATGAAGTAGAGGTCTGTAAGGATCGCATTAAGTATGCGGGAAACAGGTGTGATGCTTTGTATGTTAATAACAAAAATATACATTAAATTTGTATCTAAAGGGAAATTCCAAGAATCTTAATTTCAGGTTTAAGGGAAATAATCTCTAGTCCAAATGCCGGGTAACTTATTAGTTTTGTTGACAGTGCGTGCACATTTCAAAGGTTTATTCAGATTCAATAATAATAATTTAGTCATTAAAATAGGTAATTATATAATTTTTTAGTCTGTAACAAAGAAATCCATTTACGATTGTGGTCAATTAAAATGAAACAATCTAAATTTTTAACATGTTAAATATTGATCTTATTTGCTGAAGAGGTACAGATGGCATCAATCGTAAATTAATTAGCATCATTGGCATGGATTTTAATATGTTTATTCGTATAAAATTGCGATTGAACTGTATTTCTTATTTGTTTGATTTAATTAGCCATATTATTTTACATTAATGGAAATGTGTATCTGAATAAACCTAAGTTAAAAACGGAGCGCAGATCAAAAGTTCAAATCAGAAGCTAAGCTGTTTGGTGCAACATAGCTTTTACTTAAAACACTTAAGTAGGTTGCAAGTCTAACAGGGTTCAACTAACCAACTACACAATATGACAACAATTTTGGATGTCGCCAGTTTTTCATAAGCCAAAATTAAGCAGTCATCAATCCTGTGAAATATTGACGTAAGTCAAAGCAGTAAGGTTTATATTAAATTGGTGGTTTAAAATGTGTCCAACTTTAAAAATAAGTCACCGTCTACCAGGGACTGGTAGAGTACCACTGATGGACAAACAGCGATGGTAACATCGTATCATATGTGTAAGATGTGTTTATTGATGGCTAATGAAAACATAGCGGGCAATTGGCATATGTACTCAACTGTTGGATACATCTACATATTTATCACTTATATACTTGAGGATTAAGACGTTTTAATATTGAAGCTCATCAAGCCACACACAGAGGGTTGAAGCGGAGCACGCCTGATCAAATGATAGTGATTGGAGATTAAAATAATAATAGTATTAGAGAAAATATGATATCGCACAACTTCTGACCGTGTGTGTCGTCTTTTAAACTAACACAAACTGTAAAAATACACACCGCTCCTCTTACGCCTTCATTGTGTATTTAGATTGCATGACTCATATTGTGTGTTGCTTAGAACATGTTCCAATCTTTATTATATTGATTGTATAATTTTAACAAACATGTAGATTCACAATCAATAAAAATTATTTAAAAAAAAAGTCATACAACTCATTCACTGGTTACACAAAATGTCACTTTTTAAAGCCGTAGGTATTTAGGCCCCTTATACAAATGTTTTCGTTAAATTATGAAACAGGTACATGCGTACATTGACTAATGTCATGAAAATAATACCATATCACTATAATTAGTAATTCAAATCTCTAATGTGATTTACAATGTTCACTCACCTACTAGATTGAAATGCATTTCAACGACTTCACACCAATTTAAATATAATCAACACATTTGATCTTTATAACCTGCATCATTTTTATTTCGCCTTACAATTAACAGGGGAAACGTTAACTCAATATTATAATGATCGCGAATCACTCAAATCTTTTTTGGAAGACTGTTGTATTGAACTTTTAGGTAGTCACTGCGTTAGCAGCGCCACGTAGTCGAAACCATCCGAAAGAATTTGTCGTGCAAATTCAATAAGCAATAATTGATGTACTTTCTACGTGTACTATTTTAGTGCACGAGCGAGAATGGTCCCGCTGGAACATTAAATGCATTTCGATACATAGCTAACTGAACCAAACAACTATACAAAACAGTCCCTCACGGCCGCACGTACACAAGGTACAGAAAAGCTAATCCCTTGTATGAGAATATAACGGACTATGAGATTTTTATAGTTATCATTAAAAGCCAGACATACATACACAGCGTTGTCCAAACACACCACGATTCTATAGAATGCTTTCTACTTTATATAATAACGGTCATTTTTCTTTAAACTATTCATTGGCAAAAAGATCTTCTGACTTCGAAAGATTTTAACAATTTTTCCAGTGTTATTGTTACACTATTTCTCTTCTTTGTCAACAAATTGTTTATAGAGAACGGCCACAAGTCACTCGATTCGTCATTATAATCGAAACAGAGTACGATTTGTGCACACTACGATTCATATAGTAATGATCACATTGACGCCTTCAAACTTACACTATCAATTACTTAAATATTAATTATCTCTAGTTACAACTAGGTACGCTTGCTTTCTTTGTGGAATGCAGTATTCATAAATAAAGATCTTACTACGCTGAACCGCACAATATCAAATTTAAAAGGGGCTTCAATCATCAGTACAATGCCCTGTTGGAAAATCAGTGAATTCGATGTTTATATTACATTAACTTAGAAACTAACGACGTAATGTAATTTACAGATAACACTAATATGTACAGAGCTAGTTTGTGCTTTCGCTAGTAAACATATAAAACAAATTAGATATAGGCAGAGGCGACGCCAAGTCCACGCCTCTTCAACACAATGTTCAACACTCGCAGAGTCTCAACACAACACTCGTTCACTATAAAAGAACTCGGGTAACTATCGGTTCGTACACATGCTAACATTCAAAGCGCACATCACATAAACATCGTGGGTTACGCGAGATCACAGTGTTTAAATTATGGCTACTGGCATAGATAAGTTCAACAAATAAAGTTTTTTTTTTCACAAGTCTAATCTCACTTTTAGTTCACTGTCATTACACATCCGTTGGTTTCCAATCTTGGTTCGAAGCGTGGGCGACGTTACCGCCAAGTAGCGCCGATCGCTTCTCGCGTTACAAGACGCGAGTATGTCATAGTTTGTTCCACTAGTCAAGTCGTTTCTCTCATTTGGGCGGTGTCGGGAAGGAGTTGACGACCGCCTGGGTACTGGCCAGCACCGCTGCCGCTGCAACATACAACTCCGTTTATTGCCACTTGTATGCGTTTAGAATGACATCTCTCTAGGGCACGCTAGACAGGTTGGGCGGGGTTGGGCCGCTTCTCTGCCGTGTGCTATCGAGCCCCTGCAACCAATGACATGCGGATTAGATACATTTGGTTGAGGGGTAGAGTAGATGTATTCTAAAGTTTGTTATTTCTTAAAATCCTAGTTGAATATATTAGTAGAATGTGTAGAATTTTGCATGCGATAGGTTCTTATTAATTTATCTATTATGTGCATGCAAGTGTAAGTGAATAGGTGGGTAGTTTTAAATATGGAAGTATAATATTTTTAATTTAAGGTTGTTTAAAGAAGAAAAAAAATTGTTCAAAGTTATATAAATGAACAAATTAATAGGTTGTAGGTGTTGTAGCAACTACTTCGTAAAGATCAATATCTTTATGCTTGTTTGTGTTTTTTTTTTTCATTAAAAATCCCAATAAACGCCTGATTGTTTTTGTACACTAGTCCGAAGTCTACGTAGTTTCGAAACTCCAACATTGTGTTGTGAAAGTTATGTTTTGAATGAATGAATGAGTGATATTTTTATTTCAAGTAACGTAGAAAAAAAAATTTGTTTAAAAATTTCACAAATATAAATACCTGGATACGGCGGCGGGTAAAGCGGGTACCCCAACCCGACATGCGTGTGATGATGCGTATGCACGTGTCTCTGCGGCGGAGGCGACGGCGGCGACCGCTCCTTGGGGGCGTCGGGCCGCGGCGGCTTGCTCTGCGGCGACTTGGCGTGTTCCTGCAGCTCGTGGATCTTGTGGCCGTGCGCGTGCGGAGCGCCCGCGTAGTACTGCGGCCCGTGGGAGCCCGGGAGCAGCTCGAGCTTGCCCGCGCCTGGCCGGGACAGGTCCTCTGGGGCGTGGTACCTGATGATTGGTATGACACGTTTTTATTATGGTTTATTCAGGTGTTCGTTTGTCGGGTCGGAATGGATGATCGTAAAATTTGTTTTGATAAATGAGTGGTGACGTTCAGACGCCTAAAATGCTGTTAAAAGTCAAAGGGAATGGACTGACTGCCAAGGAAGAAGCCAAAGTTGGGTTTGAACATTGGAAAAATAAGAACAACGGTATGGCCAAAACCCTTACAGTCGGTGACGATCTCCGCTGATCATTTTAGAAGCCCTTCAATAGAGTTTGAGCTGGTGCTGGGAGATACTAGGAGAACAGAGTAAAGTGGTGGGTTCAAGGCTGACTGCCAGTGTGCCCCTCCACCCTATAGCATATCACTGCGTGGTTACCTCGGCACAGTCCAGCCGCCCCCAAAGCTGCCCACCAGCATGGGGCTGAGCGGCGCGCGGTACACGCTCTCGAAGGGTAGGGCGGGGTAGTGCGGCGGCTGCATGTAGGGCGGCAGGTAGTACTGCGACGTGGGCGGCGGCGGCGGGCCCTGCGTCTCCGTCGTCGGCTTCTGCCCTTCCTGCTTCACCTGCCACAAACATTCAGCCAACATTAGTATCGGTTGGAGACAAACCGCTCTTGAAGTCATAGCACAACAATCTATACTTTTTGTATAGTAGGTAAGTTTTATGAAATTTTCTTAGTTAAGTTTAAGCCACGATCAGAAATTTTACGGCACAATAATATCTGAGGGGGATATAATTATTCCTTATGTATTCCTACTTAAACCTCCTTTCTCCCTAAGATTTATCATCCTTGTCCTTGGCAGCGGGCGGCTTGTGCCGCAAGCGGCGGACTCTCTCCTTGCGACGTTGCTCAAACGACATGTAATACCTAATAAGAAAATATAAAATGTTCCCTGTCATTCCTAGCAGTGGGCGGCTTGTTAGGCGCGTGTAGCGTGCACCCTTCTTACGATGTTTCTACTTCGACCTCTTCCATAGGTTTGTCATCCTTGTCTTGGCAGCGGACCCCATTCCTTGCGATGTTGCTCTAACGAAAGGATATAAATGTTTCCTGTGGTTTCTAACATCACTTTAACGGCGCGCGGCGTGCACCCGTGTTTTCTCACGTCGCAGCACCAGCGACATGCAATACCTATGGAGATGTTCCCCGCGGTTCCTACCTTGACCTCGTCCTTGGGTTTGTCCTCCTTGTCCTTGCCGGCGGGCGGCTTGTGCGCGGCGAGCGGCGCGTGTTCCTGTGGTTCCTACCTTGACCTCGTCCTTGGGTTTGTCCTCCTTGTCCTTGCCGGCGGGCGGCTTGTGCGCGGCGAGCGGCGCGTGTTCCTGTGGTTCCTACCTTGACCTCGTCCTTGGGTTTGTCCTCCTTGTCCTTGCCGGCGGGCGGCTTGTGCGCGGCGAGCGGCGCGTGTTCCTGTGGTTCCTACCTTGACCTCGTCCTTGGGTTTGTCCTCCTTGTCCTTGCCGGCGGGCGGCTTGTGCGCGGCGAGCGGCGCGTGTTCCTGTGGTTCCTACCTTGACCTCGTCCTTGGGTTTGTCCTCCTTGTCCTTGCCGGCGGGCGGCTTGTGCGCGGCGAGCGGCGCGTGTTCCTGTGGTTCCTACCTTGACCTCGTCCTTGGGTTTGTCCTCCTTGTCCTTGCCGGCGGGCGGCTTGTGCGCGGCGAGCGGCGCGTGTTCCTTAGGTTCCTACCTTGACCTCGTCCTTGGGTTTGTCCTCCTTGTCTTTGCCGGCGGGCGGCTTGTGCGCGGCGAGCGGCGCGTGTTCCTGTGGTTCCTACCTTGACCTCGTCCTTGGGTTTGTCCTCCTTGTCCTTGCCGGCGGGCGGCTTGTGCGCGGCGAGCGGCGCGTGTTCCTGTGGTTCCTACCTTGACCTCGTCCTTGGGTTTGTCCTCCTTGTCCTTGCCGGCGGGCGGCTTGTGCGCGGCGAGCGGCGCGTGTTCCTGTGGTTCCTACCTTGACCTCGTCCTTGGGTTTGTCCTCCTTGTCCTTGCCGGCGGGCGGCTTGTGCGCGGCGAGCGGCGCGTGTTCCTGTGGTTCCTACCTTGACCTCGTCCTTGGGTTTGTCCTCCTTGTCCTTGCCGGCGGGCGGCTTGTGCGCGGCGAGCGGCGCGTGTTCCTGTGGTTCCTACCTTGACCTCGTCCTTGGGTTTGTCCTCCTTGTCCTTGCCGGCGGGCGGCTTGTGCGCGGCGAGCGGCGCGTGTTCCTGTGGTTCCTACCTTGACCTCGTCCTTGGGTTTGTCCTCCTTGTCCTTGCCGGCGGGCGGCTTGTGCGCGGCGAGCGGCGCGTGTTCCTGTGGTTCCTACCTTGACCTCGTCCTTGGGTTTGTCCTCCTTGTCCTTGCCGGCGGGCGGCTTGTGCGCGGCGAGCGGCGCGTGTTCCTGTGGTTCCTACCTTGACCTCGTCCTTGGGTTTGTCCTCCTTGTCCTTGCCGGCGGGCGGCTTGTGCGCGGCGAGCGGCGCGTGTTCCTGTGGTTCCTACCTTGACCTCGTCCTTGGGTTTGTCCTCCTTGTCCTTGCCGGCGGGCGGCTTGTGCGCGGCGAGCGGCGCGTGTTCCTGTGGTTCCTACCTTGACCTCGTCCTTGGGTTTGTCCTCCTTGTCCTTGCCGGCGGGCGGCTTGTGCGCGGCGAGCGGCGCGTGTTCCTGTGGTTCCTACCTTGACCTCGTCCTTGGGTTTGTCCTCCTTGTCCTTGCCGGCGGGCGGCTTGTGCGCGGCGAGCGGCGCGTGTTCCTGTGGTTCCTACCTTGACCTCGTCCTTGGGTTTGTCCTCCTTGTCCTTGCCGGCGGGCGGCTTGTGCGCGGCGAGCGGCGCGTGTTCCTGTGGTTCCTACCTTGACCTCGTCCTTGGGTTTGTCCTCCTTGTCCTTGCCGGCGGGCGGCTTGTGCGCGGCGAGCGGCGCGTGCGGCGCGCGGGCGGCGGGCGGCGCGCCGGCCGGCTTCGGCGACGGCCCGCCCTCCTTGCGGCGCTGCTCCAGCGACATGTAGTACCTGAGGGGGGGATGATTAGAACATATGCCTTGATCGCACGTACCGAGGACGGGCGAGACAGTGATTACCTAGGTCACTTTCTAGGCTGAGCACTATGGCGTCCCTATTTAGCAGACGTGATGTGGTCAAGAAAATATTTATAAATTGTAAGCAAATCATTATTGCAAATTCATCGCGTCACGTCTGGCTAATACGTGTTTGTAACTAAGTCTTAATTTTGTATATATAGTTATTTTATTTTGTTCATATTATCCAGTCGTCGAGAGTTTAAACGGTGTACACTTCACTTCCTCTTTAATTTCCTACCATAAGCACTCTGCGCGCTGTTTATACACACCGAGTATTCGGCCGAGGGCACTGTCTCGCCCGTATCACCGGTACGTGCGATCAAGGCAATACATACACATTGAGGAGCACGATAGCCGATAGCCTAGCGGGGCATGCGTGTACGTAAAGGTGCTTCCACACGGCAGTTATGCACGTTACACGATTTTATATCGTTATATAACTGCTGTGTGGGAGCACCTTAACAATCGTGCGGAGTGTAGCCTGAAAAAAATGCCACATGTAGCGACCAATCTCACATGTGGCATTTCTATTCTAGCTCCTTTGCACTGAAAACACGTTAAACCGTTGAAGAACCAATTTATTTTATCAGACAAATAGATGCTTCAATCCTACAATCCCCAGCCAACCCGGTAATAATTTTGTGTAATACATAGGGGATAATCTAGGGCCATACGAGTACGACAGAATTTTGTATAAAAAAATATTGAATACGTATTTTACCTTCTCAACTCCTCCTCTCTAGCATGCGGTGGCCTCTGGAACGCATACGGACCCATCTGCGCTTTCATCTCAATACTCTCCTTCAAGATCTGATGGTTATCATTCGGCCGGTTCGGGTTTTCCTTGCCGTCCGGTCCTCGAGGCTGCTTGTTCTTCTCCAAGGGACTGGGTGTGGTCTTCGCTCGATCAGGTTCTTTAGATTTGTCGTCTAAAGGCGCTCCAGGCGGGGGCCCCCCGGCCTCCACGTTGTAAGGGAAGTTTGGGACGTAGTTGTAGGGGTAGAAGTGCTGGGGAAGCACCTTCGGAGGGCCGCTTTCTGGCTTGCCATCCTGGAATAGATATTTGAAGTTTACTTCGTTTCCTATATATTATTTTCTAATCTCGACATTATCAAACCAGATTTTTATCAAATTTAATTTGTTCCATTATCAAGATAACAGGATAGTAAACTAGAAAAGGACGTTTAGATTTACTTCATTTTCACGAGGTATATTATCATTAATTGTATAAAGTTCTTCAACACAAATATCACTAAAATTAAGAAGAGGACAAGTACTCAACAAATATGATTTTACATTTACAACAGTAATTGATCAAAATAACTGCAAATGCTCACCTTGAGATCATTCTTAGGGTCTCCTTTGCTGAGGTCCTCTTTGCCCTTATCCCCTTGCGGCGGGGGCGCGGCTTGAGGGTGCGTCGGAGGGAGGTACGGAGGCTGGCCATAATACTGCAACAGAACAAAAGATTGCATTTAATACAGGATGTGATTCGTGGCCTAAGTGACAAAAGCTTGGTTTTCACTTGCTACGATAGATTTACCTCTTTTCCAAATACAATACTCACGAGTATGCGTATAAGTTTATTAAATGTAGACGAGGCATTATCTCAGTCTATTGAAAGTTAAACTCAATCTACCGTATGTTTGTGTACACGACGAGGAATAAGACAATTGCTTGTCGCACCACAAAGAGGAGCGAGACACCTTAGGAGTCATACTTGCCTGTGAGAAATTGGTACCTTTAGCTGCAAGGCCGCTATTGTGCATAACGTCTTTCATAATATGTTATTTATAATTATATTTTTTGTTGCAATAAAAAAATTGTTATGTTACGAGCATTTATTTGCCTGCGTGCGTGACTTTATCTACTAGTACTAGTCAGAATATGGTTAATGTTGGAGCGTCGTCGGAGATGTGGTGTGCGAAGGAGTCTCATACCTGATGATAGACCGGGAACGGCCGGTGCGCCGGGTCCGGCTCGCCGGGTCCGTCCGGCGGCGCGGCGTCGTCGGAGATGTCGGAGTACGCGGGCGAGCGTACGCCCGGCGTCGGCGAGCGGCGCGCGCGGCGCTTGCCCGGCGACCCGGCCGGCGGGGACTCTGTCGACTTGCGCTCTTCCGCGGGCATTAGCGCTGACCGGGGCTTCACCTGAATGTAAGGGACAAGTTAGCTAAATGCTACGCTGGTGTTTTTCAGATCAGAAATTTTCTGCTTTCAAATTGAAAATCGAATAGACAGCAATCAGATTACTTCTCATTTCTCATTAAAGTCTAGACAATGTTTAGTGTTAAAGTAGCATATTAATGTGTGACTTGTACAATTTTTCTCACCTTGAACTGTGTCGGTTGAAGTGCAGGCAAGTTTTCAGGCGGCGGTGTGGAAGACGCGGCCGGCGTGGGCGGACGCTCGGCGGCCGGCGCCGGCTCCGGAGTGGCCGGGAACTCCTCCGGGAACCGCACCTGCTGGGGAGACTCTACGCTGGCTTCCGGTTTCTCTGGAGATTTCTCCGGCGTCTTATCGCTTTTTGCGTCCGGTGACTTCGCCGGAGTGGGAGATTTCACTGGCGTCGCCGGTGTCGCGGGCTCTGAAGGTGGTCGCGCCGGAGACGCAGGTTCAGTGGTTTGCTCCTCTTGCTCGGAACTTGAGCCGTCCTTGTCGTCGTCGTCCGGCGCGCCGTGCGCGTGCGACCGGTGGTATTTGAGCCCGTTTGCATGCTTGTACTTCTTCGAACAGTTCGGCTCTGGACATTCGAGCAGGACCGGATCGGGAGGAGGTGAGGATGGAGTTGGGGGTGGCCGCTTCGCTTTAGGCGTTGGCGGGCGTTCGTCAGCTTCGGAAGTCCGCTTTCTTTTGGAGTCAGGTCTGGGAGGAGTGAATGGGGTGGGTGATGGAAGTGCTCGGCGTCCTTTGGCGCCGCCATTTCTTAATTTGCTGTGGACTGATGAGCGCGTTTCCGTGAAGTTTGTCATGTCGGTGGGAGCTGCGCCTCGTCCTCGTTTCGCACGTCCTTTCGGTGTTCTTGCGTCTAGCTCTTCTGTAGGTGAATCACAGAATCTACAAAAGAAACATATGACTGTAGCGTATGATATGAATTAAGGTCTCCACAAGTCATAACAAGCACCTGCATCAACTTCATGTACTGGCCGATACATGAATATTCTTAAAACCATTCTGCCCCTTTGCATCCATCAGTTCTGTAGTGCGCGTTAGCATTTAATAAAAATTATATGGTACTGAAATGGTCTGACCTGTGGAACAAAAAATTATGCTCAGCAGTGGGGTAAGTAGGGCTATTAATAAAAGAATGACACTAACCGTGGTGGCGCCCAATCATGTCGCGTACAATCCAGCAATGTCCCAACGTAGGTCTTCCCTCGCCACGTCACGTTAACTACTAGTACACCTGTAACAATATACCTTTAAATTATATTCCCTATTTCATACTTTTAAGGAAAATGTTAAAAAAATAAGTCGAAAATTTTATTGCACGAAAAATTTCTTATTATTATAAGAAGAATCGATTGGCGGTATTAACAAAATCTGGGCTCAAGTTATTATTTTATGGTGGTGGAGTTCCGATCCAATTTGTCAGAGTCTCATTTGCATATTAGGGAACGGAGGGCTGGCTTGGGGCGCGTCTCGCGGACGTGACTTCAACCGCATATAGAAGCACCTCCACTGTGCCATGCCTCCCTAGTACTTATCGCGCTAGCGTGTCAACTTATGCAAATTTAATTAATTTTTTCACCCCTCTTTTTATATAACTTTTTTCTAAAACGACAATATCATTTCCCTTTTAACTTTTCATCATGAATCTATAATCACGAAACATATTTAACAGACCTATCGCCGTTAGTTAATCTTCTCTTTGTCCGCAAAATGTTTTTTTCGTAAACAAGATGAACAAATTGGGATAAAAATGAGGGTCTCGGATCTAGAACAATCCCTTTTTAATCCCGAGCGAGTATTCCAGAGACTCGATTTTATAGGTCTCGTTGAATTGTAAATAAGTACCTGCTCACGGCTTAACATTTTAAAAAGGTTTAATGAGATTTCAGAGGCAAGCTCAAACGTATCTAAATGCCTTAAAATTTGTGGATTCACTAATTAATGCGCGCCCACGCTCTGACAGTTTACATGTTTTGTTGAGACATGTTTGTCGTGGAAATTTGTATTAAACGTATAAAAATTTAAAACTACTACCCAAGCAAGTACAGTTATCGTCTGTTTACGAAGCAAACCTTCCGCCCACGCTCGACTAGTCAAAGAGAATTCGTCAACAAACATTGAACCATGCGAGTCTCCAATATTGCGAGCTTCAAATCCTAGTGTACCCAGTCAGTATTTATTGATATGTAAGTAAACTTTAATAGGAATTAAGCAAAGGTTGGGGTGGGGACTAACAATATCAGAAAAACATAGATTATAACAGACGTCGATAGGATACAGAAATAAACAATGCATCAGTATTTTGGGAGATCATATTTTTCCCACGCAGCATTAAAAGGCCCAAAACATGGAATACACCTGATACACGAACAAGATCCTCCAAATACAGATTTATGGATTATATAAGGGATGATAAAGAGGTGGTTTAAGCGAATATAATAGTTGTATGCGCCGACTCAATATAGAATTGATATAGAGTTATTATTATAGAGTTCTGGTCCTCACAAATATAAATTTGCCAGAGTCGACTCGCTACTAACAAGAATATAGAATGGGACAAAGTATGGGAAATGATAATGACTCCATTGCACATCACAGAAGTATAAAGCAGAATACGAAATCAAACCAAAAAAATTATCTACTCGATTATGAAAAACTAACAACATAAATTAAGACAGACGGCACAAACAACATAAAGATTTAAAATGATGTTCCGTAAAACATTACAACATTGGAAACACATCTCTCTTAACAAAGATTAGCAAAACGCCAAGTTAATTCCCAGCTTATATTTATTGTTTTACGGAACAATGAACAAATAAAGCATTTCTATAAGCCATTAGCGTGTAACTAGTTATTTCATGATTTAATTGCTTGTTAATTGGATGTAATCTGTCAAACAAGATTAATGACGTTCGGATAGTATTCAAATCGGTAGCCAAGTCTACTGTGACGCCTATAGAATATAAATATTAGTATGAATATTAAATAGGTGTTAGTAATGTTAGTTTCCTTCAATCTATAAAAGCTTTTTTTACAATATTTGATGAGGTGAGTAAAAATATGTATAGTTTACATAACTGCGTTGATTGATTGGATTTATATGTATTATTAAATGCTTTTATTAATAGCTAGTCAAACAAATGGAATCGGCAGAGCATTGTCGGGGCACTGGCTATTATTTGCAAACCCCACCTTGCCTTCACTTTAATTCAATAACAAACATATTCTGGTCTGAATAACAAACTCATAACGAGACATGCCTCACATACCGATGCCTGCCGGCAAAGTTTGCAACTTTATGCACATTGTTAGTTAGTGCAGTGCAGTTGCAACACTTATTAAAACTGATATTCTAACAATAACCCACCCACGGGTGAGATGAGATAATCTGCCTAATGCTTGTTTAACGTTGAGGCAAGAATTAACATAACAGTTGTTAAACCTTACATTTATGTAAAAGGTTTTATTTGTTATGTTATTAAAAGCAAGATTGCGATTTTATCTTGTCAGTTTTAAGTATATCCACTAAACGCATAGTCACATATATTATTCAACAGCACTGTGAACAAACTACTCCATTGTAAATTAAATGTCTATGCTTATCCTAATCTGATGAAAATGAGACTGGTTTCTCGGGTTTTTCAGATAAAAAGCTTATGTATGTTTTATAATATCGCATCAAACTATCCACATTCAATGTAAATTCGCTAGTCCTTATAATAAAGTTGGAAAAAGGTGTTCTACTGAGTACCAGGACCGCAGGAATATCAAAGTAGCAGGCAGATAGGCCATTCACCCGAGTCGCTGTCGACCTCTCGGAAATTGTCGGCCTCGGCCGCCCTGCGCTCTTTTATTATTTAGGGTGGAATTCCCGTCTAAATGGTTAATACGGACTGCCGGGCACGGAAAAGTTAAATTAGAGGCCGTCCGGTTCTGTTTGGTCGCGTGTAATCGCTTCGATTTGTACATCTGTCTGTCTAATGGTTTGGCGACGTCATTAGACAGATCGTTACATTGCGCCGAGCGCCGCCCAAGCAGTAAACTATCATTAAACAGTCATGTTTTCCTGTAATTTGTTTATCTATTTGAGCGAACTGGACTATCGGCGGAAAAGATATGATCTCATAAATAGTGTTCCAGTTAGCTATTAATTACTGTAAACCTGTAAAGTAAATAGAACGGCAATATTGCGGAAATTGGACTGTACACTAACGTCTTGACATTAATTAAGGCGGCCATAACCTAATCAATCAGATGACAATTATTTGGAGGACGTAAATATATATTTTTGTAATACTTATTTACGTAAAGGTTAGCATAATATTCTTTACTCGTCAATCGTTTTCATTATACTGAATGTAAAGCAATTGGAATGATATTATCAAATATACACAAATATACAACCACTGAATTTTCGTAATTTTAGTTATGCTTGTAATAAAGTCAACGTCAACAAAGAAAGAAGATTATAGCAATAATTTTCCTATAATACTAAGAATGCCCACAAAATCCTCCATCATTAGGATAGAAATAAAACATAACAATGTAATAGGAGAGCAGAGAGCACACGTCCCGATGCCATTAGGGCTAGCACACAATGCTCGGGTGCCTCTCGTAATTATTATAAAACACAGTAATAAATCACCATCTGCCCGCTTCTGTTGCCTGTGTTGCCACTTTCCAAATTTATCCGCCCGCTGCTGGCGCGAAGGGAGGCAATTCACGCCCTTCCTCTCTCTCCGAGCTTATTTATTTTCGGCTAATGGCGCCGAGCAGCTTACGGAAATTAAATACAGCGATGTGAGACCGTGTTATTATTTTATCAAACGCCTATCAATTTAATTCGCAAATAAGTAAATGTTTACGGACATACCATCCGACATCTGTATATCCCTGACGGATCTAAACTTCAATCACTTCGAATACCTCTCTCGAATTAAGGCCATCTGGCGTACACGGTAAAAAATGCCCCGGAGACTGGTTTATGAGCCGTGTTGAGACTTTACGTGCTAACAATTAAGAGGCTATCCAGACTCAGAACGGTGCATTGCATGCCACTAATTATAGCAGACGCAATTTAAATGTTTTTATTACCTTCACAAAGTTTCGGTTTGTCGCACTAAACTATTATATATTCTGTGACTTAACTAATTAAATTTTGAAATCACGAAAGTTTGCTCTGAGACACTATAAAATAAATTTGACGATCAAAATGTTCTTTGTGTGTGTGAAAAACCTTTTAAGAGCTCAAAGTTTACTTTAGCAACAGGTCGGTAGCACGTTGAATTGATGTAAATGAAATCCTCGGAGCTTTGTTTGTCTATGGGAAACAATGAGCAAGTCTGATTAGGACCATTCTCAGACGGAACTTCGCCGCCCACAGCACTCATCTGAACTGTTAAACTTGTTGGTTGCTATGCTAGTTTTGCCCCCTCAAGATGTAGCATCAATATAAAATACTCGTAGTTTCCATTTTTTATTCGATTAAAATTTGCTGGGTCTAACACAATATTGATCTTGCAGTAAAAAAAAGCCATCTACATTTTAGATCATCGAGTAGGAGTGGGAGTAGAATCATAGCAAGATGTAAAAAGGCTAACGGAAGATAGAAGAACCTGGTAAAGACTCCACCGGTAAGAGTACAGATATTAAATTTTTGATAGAGAGTGTAATCACTCAAAACAATAGCAGGTGAAGCGGCGAAGTGGGGACGACAGACATTCGGCTGCTGATTACGCGCGGGGTAATTAGCTTGCCTAAATGAACCTATTTCAGTGCCCTGCCCCTCGGCATTGCCCTAGCGATCTCAATCAGACAGTAAACATTTAGCTAGACTGCTAAGCCTCGCTCCGTTAATTACTCGGATTAATTGAATTACTCAGCAACGCCATCTCTATAGATATTGCTTCCCTTGACAAGAGGCTTGAATTAATTGAATAGACTTATTATCTCCAGCTTCGCTCTTATGGTAAAGGCCTCGTATGTTAATCTACATATATCTATATCGTATTAGTATTTGGTTATCTGTTGATTAGTACTGCTAAACAGATTGTGCCTTAATAATAATTTAATGGCGAAATGGACCTACTTTGATTAGGGTATTGTTTTGTACTTTTTACTAAAAAGACATTATGATAGATAACAGTGTAATATATACTAATAAGCGACCCCAGATGAACTGGGATAAGTGGTGGACAAAGAAGAAAGAAGAATGCTTATTTATGGTCCCTAGTTAAAAAAATATGAAATGAAAAATCCTATTGGTCAGTCAGTCACAACCAGCTCCAAACCATTAGACAAACATTGAGGATCCTGAACAGACTCTGACATACATACATATAATACATCTCTTTCAGAATTGAAAATGAATACATTTGTCTTGTCAATCAGTACATTTAGTATCGAAAATAGGTAGTTTATCACTTACACTGTGTTAATAAACAATTTATTGAAAACATTATAAAGTTCGCATGACCGTTAACAAGTCGAGACACTCATTACGAGAAGAGAATGAAAGGTGTAAAGGCCCCAGTATTTGCAAGAACAGGGTTATAAAATATACTGCGATGCTATCTCACTCTACCGCTAATAAGGGCCCAGTTAATTATGCGGGGGACTCATTTACTACACCGTTTTATGTACGGCGTGAATATTTTAACATTTAATCGCGGCTTTTTGGTTATGAGCTATAAATATGAACAAAAAAAGGTCATGGTTATGGCTTAAAGCGGCGATAAAGCCGCTGTGAAACGTAACTACAAAAAAGGACCAAGTGCTTTCAATAATCGCCGAGAGCCAGGTGCTATAAATTAAGGTATTACCGCTCTAGTGAATGCCATCGTCGCCATGTTTTACCAATGTGGTTTTACTGATATACAATTTCTTTTACTGTTGTTTTATTTTAAATACATCTTTTTTTTAGATGTGTTAGTGGCCAAGATTGGTTTCAGATTGTTCAAGGTTTTTATTTTAAAAGAATATAGTATTAGTAATTTTATTTCATTGGGAGCAGCATTGGATGTTGAAAAATAAATGAAGAAAAATCATAGTCAAATCAAGAAATGTTATAAGAAATAGTACGTCTAGCATAGAACTAGGAACGCACTAGGAACGCCGCGACGCAATTTTTTTTTTTTAAATCTATGACGACTAGTATATAATTTGTCGACGAATTTTGTTATTATCAGAATGTTATCAACTATTGCAATGAATAATTTATAAATAATAAGTAATATATGAACAAAATACTTGCCGCAGCCGCACCAACCCTACTCACGCCGCTAACCAGACTCGTTAAACTTGTTTGGATAAAATAATCGATTAGATAATTAATCAGTTTAGATATCGATCAGACTACCAAAGTAATTTAGTTATTTTATTATGCCATAGTGGTTGGTTTGTCGTTTGGTTGACATTATATGAAAAATCGAATTTGATCTATTGAACTCAATATTCAGTCCAATGATTCCTGCTTTCCCGATCCGTTTACTTGCTAAGATCATTTGAGTGTATGAATTGTTTTAACCATCATATACTGACTGCGTGAACTACGCCTTATGCAAACTCTTGGTCCACCTTTGTGGACAACAGGCAGACTCCTTATATGTATGTGCCTTGAATATATATTTTTTTTATATATGTATGTCTGCAATGAGTTAAAATAATTTTAGTATTGCATTATATTATGATGTGGATGGGATGGGAATTGAATTATAAAGTAGTGCCTCCCAAGCTACAGATAAAGTAATATTCTGCTTTACCGTATTAGGTAGTAAAAATAGTTGAAGTAATCAAACGAAAAATGGTCCCCCCCAGAAAGCCAAAATTGAACAAGAATTTGATCACCGACTAATATTGGAAGGCACAACTTTAGCATTCGTGGATCGCAAAGCAGATACATGTACTAGGCGTGCATAAGCGTGCAGTAGATGAGATAGCGAGCGCTACGGTGCATTGCGTTCGTGCGCTAGTAACAACTCACCACCTTCCGTCTCGTGCCACACGATGCCCTCCAGCGTGACCGATGTACCAGGCTCGCAGGGCCCCAGACAGTCTGGTTCGGTGATCGTCCCCACTGAAGTACCGACACATACTTCTGCAGTCTCCTGTAAAAAATAAATCACTAAATTAATTTTATTGAGATTTGTTAGTAGTGAGAATTTTCCTCTCGTTTTCCTGCTTACTGTGTGTCAATTCAATTATTGTTGTTGTTTTTGTGCTTATTATGATAAATAAACTTCATTTTTAATTAAGGGCCTTTGAAGAATTCAATGTTGGAAATTAATTACTTTTCAACACAATTCATCGCTCTCATACAAACATGTAAACCAAAATCCAATTAAACCGCCATCTGTTTGAATTGAAAATATCAATTAAGTTTACAATACGCAATTCTCGGAAAGATTAATCGGCTCCCAATGTTAATTCCAGCCGATTTGCCACAGTTCAAATGATTTCATATTCAATTAGACGCCGTCTAATATGAATGAGGGAATTAATCACTATTTAAATATAACAAAATTGTTAGTATGTACCTAACTAATGTTTGAGTAGCATCGGATAGGGTTGCCAGCATTTGACTCTTACGACTTTATCTTCAAACTAGCGACCCGCCGGCAATATTATGGGTTATACATAAAAATCTTCCTCTTTAATCACTCTATCTATTAGAATAACTGCATCAAAATCCATTGCGTTTTAAAGATCGCAGTTTCAAAGATCTAAGCAATAGGTACAGTCAGACAGTGAAAACCGTTTTTTTTAATATTGGGCTACCCAGTCTCGTTAAACTGAAATCTCGTTTAACGCATGTGGTAAAATCGTTTTCGCAAACCCAATTATTCAGCTTCATCGATTTGGATGTTCACCAGCTTCGATCAATATCGATAAGAATAAGCCAAAAATGCCGTCAACTTGATAGCAAAATTATGTACAAATTAAATTAATTTAAATGCTTGCCATGAAATGAAATTCTTACGATATCCGTCCGGTAAGGAACGGTAGTAGGCCTCCCTACTACCGTTCCTTACCGGACGGAGAACGCTTGAATAAAATGACTGGACACATTTTATTTACGCATGGCAACCCTGTTCGTAGGTTGTTTTAACGTGCACCATCGTTTTGTGGTGTTATTACGCCTTAATTGCACAAACGAACACACAATAAACAGAATATCGTGAAATCGTGATAATTGATATAAAGCTGCAGCGAAAGCGAACCGCAAGCCTTTGTGAAATATTGCAACAGCGCTCAATTTGGACCGCGGGTCGTGATTGGACAATAAATTACAGCTTTTGAATTAATTACAACTCCGATAGTGTTTGTGTTCATAATTCATAATGCCAGATACATATTTGCGGTTGCTTACAGATAAATAGTATGTTTAATAGGCAATATAGTACATATATGTAGTTAATTTTTTTCGTGAAAATGTATTTTTGTATATTTGAGAAAATTTAAACCAAAAGAGCATAAAAATGTGAAACAACGACAAATGGAAGGCATAAAAGAATCACTAACACTAGCTTAACAGTTTACTAGGATTGCATAAACGCAAAGAACATTTGCGCAGAACATAATCAAATGAAGCCATTTACATTCAACGCTCGACATGAGAAAGGAGCAGCTATATTAAGGTCCTCTCGCTCACGCACGCTGTTAATGGCAACACAAATTATGAAGTACCGGTACTGAATAGGCTAGTTGACAAAATTTCAATAACTGCTTAATATTTTAGCTTATTAGGCATTTTATCGAAAAAAAAGGTTTATTTATTTTTAATCGAGCGTTTACATTATAAATTTCGCGTTTTAAAAAACCATTTTTCAATTTGGTTCCAAAACGCACAAGACTGTCATGGCGTCTTGAATGACGTCACGCCGTGCGAAACAAACCAAAGAGCGATCGTGTCTTCGTACCTTATAGCTAGTTTTAATCGTTTAAAAATAAATTTCTCATATTATAAGTACTGTATAGTGCCCCAGTGTGATAGCACGACTATAAAAACGCCAAACAAGTTATTTATATATGTTCCAAACAATGGAGAAATACGGAAAAAGTGGCTAAAACTTGCAAGAAGAGATGATGCTCATACTTTAGAGATCATACTTTATGCTAAGAGATCCCATCCTGGGATAAGTCCGCCATTGTCTTCTGATTTTAATAATGTTCTATTTACTATGTATTTTAAAGCAATGAAGATATTACAAACAAACAAACTTTATCAACAGGTTCAAGAATGTATTTTTGTGAAGATCATTTTGATTAAGTAAACATTACTTATTGACATACTTACTTATTTTATTATCATTATTTTTATTTTTATTTCGACATTAAT
Source organism: Apomyelois bistriatella (assembly GCA_947044815.1). Lineage (NCBI taxonomy): Eukaryota > Metazoa > Arthropoda > Insecta > Lepidoptera > Pyralidae > Apomyelois > Apomyelois bistriatella. The sequence goes on from OX345705.1 coordinate 8,389,254, forward strand.
TAAATTGTAATGTATAGATTTTGGTACCACTTCAAAGACTTCGCAACACCCAGCCTGGGTTTATGTACATTCTTACCAAATTATGTAATTCCACCTTCTTCATATTATGTACATGTAAGCGAGAAATAAATAAATAAATAAATAAGTATTTCACACAATACAATCTATTACTTAATTCGAGCAAACTAGATGTGTTTTGTAGAATCCCTATTTTCTAAATAATAAATACATGAGTTCAGGTTAAGTTGTTTCACTTTTAGGAGTGAACGTTTCATTTTCGTTTTCTAATTAATGTTACAAACATACTCTTTTTATTAGTCTAGTTGCCAAATGATATTACTAATTATATGGAGTATCATATGAAGGGAACAGTAAAATAGTAAACAGTATCTTGCAAAATGTAAGTCACAACATTAAGTTCTTGTGTACCGAACTGAAATATCACATAGCATTTAAGCTTATAATAAATATTTTATACTTACAAGGAAGTTTTAACATTGCGAAATTCAGATGAGCAAAAGTTACTGTTCGACGCGAAAAAATTTCCAAGCATAACGGCATCGATTCTGGGCAAATTATTACTGTCTGCTTTGCTGAATCCAGATTCCATGGTTAATTTTTTCAAATTATAATTTGCAAAAACTGTATCAACTTGATATTAGTTGTTAAAAACCAAAATTTTATCAAGAACCGGTAGTGATACTCGAAACGTCAAAGACAAGATTGGAGTTTCGCACGGCGTGACGTAACGCTTTCTGATTGGTGTTCACTGTCACGTGACTAAAGGATTAATTTTACGAAATTTATTTTAAAAAAATATTATTAATCTTTAACGCTTTTAATAATTAAAATTGTTTGTTATTTTCTCCATAATATAATTAATCATTATAAACCCATATCCATTATATTTATTCTTAATGGACAAAAGCCTATTCGCTGCTGTCTCTCCTCAAAGCCCCGAACCAAAATAGCTACAGCTATTGGAAAAACGACAAAATATTCGACAACAGATATTATTACTTTGATAATAATCGTATCACGTTTCGGTAACTATGGGGTCGCTGTATTCAATACGAAAGCACCCCTCATTTCAGAAGAGAAACTTGTAGGATAAACTTGTTGAAATAAATTTCAATCGAAGTAGTTTAGATAGCAAAACAAATTAACATCGAGCTCGTAATGGTATAACTAATAGTCATGAAAATCATTGTAATGGAAATACGGAAACGTCAAAGCATGTTAATTACGAAACCAAACCTAACTATTAATGAGAAATGAAAATTGAAGTCAACAGACCGAAAGTAAAAGCTGTTCGTGTCTCCGCGATAAGATTGTTTATTTTGTTATGTCGATCCTCTGTTGAACAATGAGTTTATGCGTAGAGCATGACAGTATCAATTTACAAACCTGACGTGTGTGGTCGAAAATATATTCAAAATACACAACGTTTATCAATTAGCAATCTACAGATGAAGTCATAAGTCTGGCTGAATGCATCAATAGCGATAACAACAAAATAATCGATTGCCTCATACCCACGCGTCGCCTATAAATAAAATTAAACGCTTTATTGTTAGTCGAAAGACAAATGTGCTATCATCTTACGCCCACAGCAACTCGCGAGCTCTGAAACGAATGCCAAAGACATTCCGTTTATATGGACAGTTTAGCCGCAAACATATTAATATTTCGACACGCGGTATCGCTATTAAATCCTTTATGGGCTCTGGCGTGAATGTTACAAGTTGAGTCTAGGGGAGGCATTGTGCTGGCGAGGGTCTGCGAAATTATAGCGCGGCTCAATGCTCTCCCGCTAGTCGAGTGCAAACAGGAGGGGTCGCCGGCCCAGCTGCCGCTTTATCTCTCAAACGAACCGACGGAAACTAAGAAAAAACGTTTGCGCGGCTAGTTTCGAATTTACATTTCAATAAAGTCCGCTTGAACGCACGAGAGGCCATATATGACGCAAACATAAGAGATGCATGTGGTTCGAAATAAAACAATAGGAAGTAAATCAATTCACAACGTGAAGAGCAAAACGACTCTTGGAGAAGGAATGTAATAAATGCCGCACCGCACGATTAAGACGCCGCCGAAAGGACTCATTCTGGCTGGGATCTTTCATTGCGGCGCGTCCTCGCAGGAACTAATTTGTAGTCGCTCTGCCGACCCGAGCCGCAAAAGGAAACCGTTTCGTCGAACGGCACCGTCCTACATGCCTAATGACTCGAAACAATGTTTCTCTGACCGCCCTGACTCATACGAGCGTCACTTCTAAAAGCCATTATATTTACCTAGATGTTCGTGCCATAACAAATTGCTCGAATTCCGTAAACGTGACAAATATTTTGGCAAGCCAGTCAGATTTAAAAGTGAGAAAATTTAATAGTGTGACCAAATTACTGAACGGCAAACGTGTCATTAAAATAATTTAAGGAAATGGTTCGTTTTAGTGCGCTTTTATGGCGACGATGCGGAGGATGCCAACAGGACGCAACGGCAGTAAAACCCGGGGCGGAGACGCCCAACAGCACCGTAACTACACCATCTAGCCATATCAATCTCCTGCCACATAGAGTACAGTAAATGATAGCAACGAACTAACAAAGAATTTGTTCCACAATAATAAATACAATGCACTGCCTTGACCCACTTATAGAAATAACCATTAAAATTACTGACAATTAGAAAGCGGTTCTTATGGAAATAATTTTAATGTTCACAGTATTGTCTTAAATGTTAAAACTGCTTGTTGAATAATTACTCTCATTTACTTGTTCATTTCTGTATTACCGGTAATTATCTTCAATAAAGCAACAACAAAAAAGGCAAACCAACTACCAAAGCATCAATTAAATTAATGCTAATTTTGAGAATAAAATTTTATGGCATTAGGACCAACTGCAATACGAATCTTGGGGAATCGTCCGTCCCGTGTCCGGGTCAACTTGAAGAATCTTTATTTCAATTTCCAGAAGGTTTTTTTTAGAGGAATCAATGACTTGATTGACGCTTTTAATAACTATTTGACCTTAATCCTTCCATGCTGGTCTGGGAGTAAAAGAAAAACATAGAATGTACCAGCTGCCTCTCTTCCCGTGCAAGCCGTAAAAGTCGTCTGAGGGAATCGCCGAATGGGGAAATCATGACATAGGAGATGCGGCTAGCAACCCATCACTATTGATTTCCTGATTCAACTACCATTATGCTAAACGTGGTCTAAGGTCTGATGGCTCTAGGCTCTGTCTACCCCGTATGGGATAAAGACGTGATTATATGTATGTATGTTGACCTTAATATCGTCATAACTGGGATGATAAAAGTATAATCGCATTTGTAAACTTAGCTACGCACGCCACAGACACTCCATAACTATAGTGTAAATCAAAAAGTAAAAAAATCATTAAGCTGGTATGTGAGTACGGCCGCAGGCAGAAGCTTGTGAATAATAATAAAGCATTGTAACACAATCAGCGACGTAGGGCGCGACCCTCCTCAAAGCTGACACTCTCTAATTAACTTTGTACAATTCGATTTTACGCGAACGCATCGCATCGCGTCGCTACTGTTTCTGTTTAGACGGAGTGCGATCTCTAAATGGAGCTGGCAAGTGGCAATGGCAACACTCATCGGCACCTCACCAGCTTGCGACATGTCATGAAAGCTCACTGCACGTCAACCTCGATTCTAGATTTTCGAAATATGTTTTAGGATTTAAAAATTCGGCACTGAAACTCTTTGTAGTATTTGATAGGATAACAACATGTGTTCGAAAATAATACAATTGGAACGATGGGAACATCTATTTTAAAACAAAAAGTGTGCCTTATCAAGTACTTTCTTCCAAGCAACCTTTAGAAATTCAAATTGATTCCTAAAAGCCGAATATTCGAATGATTTTTGCATTTATCTAAAACAAAACAAAGTTTATTCTAGGTACTATTTTTGTTACCTATCATAGTTACAAACATTTCTTTTACGAAATTATGTCTTTGTATCATAAAATATGCACAAAACAGTTTTCTCATAGAATTTATAATTATTTCCGTTTTATAAGCACATAAATAATTTAATTAAAGTTTATTGGTGGCACTAAAACGACTTTTTAAACGAATGTTTCCGCTTGTCGTTAATTATTATACCTATTATTTACTTACAATCACTTATAATCATAGTACAGAATTCTAACAGTTCTAACTAGGTTTATATAAGATTTATTAAAAAAAGATTAAGCTATATATACATAACATATTTTAAGATGCAAAAAGAATTAAGTTCATCACTTTATTTCAATTTTAAAGTATTCAAAAAGTAAGTGTCATTCATAAATGACACTGAATTCATAATTGAGACTGTCCTAATTATTTTAAACCAACAGTTCGTCATAATCTCATAATCATGTTATTAATAAAACTGACCCCGGATTCAACCCGTTTACCCCGCGATATAATATGTAAGACATCATTTATTTATTTAATTAGTTAAGATAGCTGTGAACGTCTGTCATTCTTTGATAGAGGTCATACAAATATTGTCTACGTTTATGAAAATAAAATAAAATACGACATTGCAAAATATCTAAGTATCTAACATCTATCTTCTTTAGTGAGCAAGAAAGTTTATCACTACATAGTATAAAACAAAGTAGCTTTCTCTGTCTCTATGTCCCTATGTATGCTTAAATCTTTAAAACTACGCAACGAATTTTGATGCGGTTTTTTTAATAGATAGAGTGTTTCAAGAGGTAGGTTTTTATGCCCATGCGAAGCCGGGCGGGTCGCTAGTAATAAATAAACAAAATAATTTTCATTTATAATGTCTGATTAGTTCAGGTAGTAGAAACTAGGAGAAGATTATTTTGAGTGCTATTTTTTAAATGTATGACATACCCAAAACCGGTAAGTCGAATGATTATCGTTCGAGAGTCACCGGTTATATCGCTTAAAAAATATTTGAATACGAACGTGAATCATATACCTGCTTAATACGACTCACCGATTTTGCGTACGTTTCCAAAATACTACTCCATATTTTCACCATTCACTCATGTCATATGTCCACTGATGGACATAATGTGTGTTCGATGTCGACCTCCCTAGAGCAATCCTTATTGACCCTTAGTATTTTTAAATGATTCATTTCAAGACGAATCTAACAGTTTTGTACGTATAAATAGTCCTATTTTAAATACATTCAATGTAGAGAGATAACATACACAGCTGCGTGGACGGTCTGTTTGTTCAGTCCCCCTTGCTTATTACGTAAACAACACAATGGAGGAAAAAGAGCATTATTTATAAATAAATCTTTACTTACAATAAGATAGAACTTAAATAAATGTTCATTTTCTAAAAGATATTATAAACTTTCACTTTAAAACCCTGTTTTCTTGAAAGATATTCTGTCTTGACATTCGTCGTGAGTAATAAAATATGAATGGTTCCATCTCGCGTAATCTATGCAATATATTAAATATTAATTCCTCAGCTTATTCAAATCAAGAAGAACATAAAATTACCAAGAGCTACAAACTTTAAGATAGCAAATAAAGAGATACCGAGTACTAAAGAGCCTTTTAAGAGCAGACTTTTCATTCATTTCATTACAAAAGATAAAAACTAAAGTAATATTGCGCTGCGGAGTTTGCCCGAGGGTTCGCATTGAGTGAAAGAATGCAACTTTGTTCCCCTTTGTGAGACCGGCGGTTGTCGTTTGTGCGATTTTAGCTTTTATGTGAAGAGGCATTAGGAGTGTAATAGGAGTGACAGGTGTAAATTGCACAAGGCTCGTGAGGGCCTAGCGAAAATCTTAGTAAACGTTGGATGCGACACGGAACAGTGTCGGCAACACGGCGAAATTGCTTTGAATCTAGAACGACATAATCACAGGGCCGCACTCCACCGGGTCTTGTCTTGACGACATTCTCAGTACTGAATGAACACAACATTTATTCCAAGAATATAAAGTTATTTTTGCTATATAAAATAGAGAAGACTTTCGATTGTATGCCAATAAAAATGGGCATCCAATATGTTTTTCTTATAACAACGACGTAAACAACAAAAGAGATAAACATTAAACAGACATTTTAGCATAAGAATGATATATGCTAATCTTGGGTTGTTAAATCATAAAAATAGGAATTTATTTGTCTAGAAAGGTTATGAATCAAAGATCAAGAAACGTTTGTATTTTGATTAAACTTTGGTAGTAAAATTAAAACAAAGAATTCTTTGAAAACATAAATTAATTGAGCGTTCGCTTTCGCGTCTTCTCTCGTATTCTGAATTTAAATGTCGGCTATGTTTTGCAGTTTTGGCACCGTGTACCATGTAAATAGTCCGTTCCCCCGCTCCTACGCCATGTTGGCTTGGGTACATTAATTTTACAGCTGGGAATGTTCGCTGAATTCGCACACATATTCACATTCATTTTATTTATTTCAATACCTTTGTAATTGCCATAGTCAATCGAAATGAATACTTAATTCAGATCTTTTTCAAAAGATTCGTGTTTTTGATTAGGAATTATTAAATAGCAAACGTTCTATTTGATTAAAAAGAATTATTTATTTTGTCAATAATTATAGGTATTACGTTTATTAACAATCGAACTTCGGCATTTTATTAATTACAGGAAATTAATACATAAATCATAATTTAAGACTCAAATAGGTATCACACAATTGTATTATCTTTAACAACTTTGGCTACGAATAACAACCTTTGGTTAAATAATTGATAATATACCTAACTTTTACAATAAAAATTCTTGAAACATACAAATGAAATCATTTCATTTGAATATTCATAAAAATTTAAAATAAACTTGAATAAATTTCCACACTAAGTGTATCTTAATGAAACATTAGTTTTAGTAAGTATATCACTCTGGCGTATAAACCGTTAATTTTAAAGTTAAACCAGAGATCGTGTCGCTTAGTTTTACATTCATTAGAAGGATTTACATAATAACACGCGTACTAATGAGCGAATAACTACATTAAATCACAAGGGATGTAATAATTTTGAAATGTGTTTGTGTATGCTAATAATTTTTATATTATTAGAATTTATAAAGATATAATCATTCATTATCACCTTCTTAACTTTTTTATCGGGTGCTTTACACCCAATCCTGTTTCTTTTGGCATATTATAAAATTCGGCCTAATTTTTATGACCTATAGTTATAGGAATGCATTTGTTGTTGGAATCCGCCACCAGTCCAAAAGAGGTGCTTCGAGACTTCTTTTGATCCCTTACTCGCCTTACGGGAAGAAATACAGTGCACTATTCTTGAGACGACAACTTCATAAGGGTTCTATAACAGAAAATAACGGTATTACTTTAACTTCTATTAATTATGTTTCCTGTGCTTTAATTACTCTGCGCCATTAGAGTGTTATTACGCATAATTTAATGTAATTAGTAGAGCGTACAGCCGTACCCTAAGTAACAGGTAGGAACAGTTAAAAAAACATTTAATTGGATACGATAAAATCTGTCCTATCCGTATACTTATATTAAACAATTTATTTCTGAATGAGGATGAATATATTCGTTTCATGTTTCCTTAAACGCTCATCAGTTCGGGTAGTACGTAATTTCTACGGAGGATATATAGAGTAAAGAATGTAATTTCTCTATGGTAATTTCTGATAATTTCTTCATATTAACCCACATTAAAATTAAATTAAAAAATTAAAATTTCTTTAACAAAATTTGGTAGGTACATAATTCAAGTGAAATACACCGTTGTTTGAAGGCCACGCTCTTACATAACATTGACCGTTCAACTTATTTTTTTTACAAAGCTTGTTTGTATATTTCAAAAAAAATCTTCTCTGTTTTATGCGGTTTTATGTATTAAGACTCCGGAAACTATAGCAAAAATTATTTCTGCCATCATCAGTTTCCCAGCTATATCGGGCCCAAGTAACGCTTTATACATACACATGGCGGCACAGATTATTGCAAGAACCAGCACTATCTAACAATGATAAAACATGATAGTCCTTTTTTCCATTAGTTAATCGCATACAAGCATAAAATGAAAAAGCAAATAAACAACGATGGAAATAAACGAAATAAAACGCACATTCGGGCAACATCGTAATTTTCGTTTAAAGCCATTTAATTTAAGCACAGAGAGCCGTGGGTGGAATAATCTGATTTATATCTGCCGGGCGTAGTCCTCTTCATTCGCCACTAGCCGTTATTTGTTGAAAACATTCAGTTAAGTGTTTTTTTTTTCTCTTGTTAAGGCCGTTGTGCCGCTCTCGCCCTTCAGTGGTTGTCAGTAATTAAGTCATTACATTTTTACTATTTAATTACGCCTTGTGTACAAGAATTAAATGGATATTTATTAGCCTATATTTAGTGGCACCTGTCGCGGAGGTTAGTATTCACAAACATGTACTCCCATAGGTTCTTAAGTCAAATGTAATTAAGTCTAAAATTGGCTTGATGATCGTGACGGTGGCAGCTGTCGTCAGTTGCAAGCTTCTCAAGTCTTTGAGCACCTAATCGTTCCAGTGATACTACTATATGGATCTTTTATCGGTATAATAATTTCCGATTCTCTAAACTTATGTGTGTAGAAATGATGTAATTTATTTTCCCGTTTTTTAAATTAATTTTATAATTGAATTCGCTAGGTAAATCTAGTGTTCTAGACGAAAATCCACTTAGTAAGTCACACGTTATGTGTATGGAAATTAAATTTTGTAAATGACAAGAATTTCTCTGAATATCAATGGACATAACTACTACAATAAACTTATCATATAAATAAAATTAATGTCTACAAAAGCTGTAAGTTCGGTGACTCTACAAAGCAAAGGTAATAAAAATATCTAATACTTAGTTGAAGAAAGTAATCCTTGTATGAAATAGCGTGTTCCCGACCCTCCGACGTGTTATTTATCCTCCCAAACGGCTTTTACGAGTACAATATCGGGTTCGATTTTATCCCGCACAGGGGAGAGATAAAGAAGCTTAGTGGGCCTTTGTATGTCTACCCATCTCCTGCACGTAAACATATAAAGTTACACTATACACAGCTCGCCACCGTATTATTATGATAATGCGAATTTATTTCTTAAACAGATGTTAATAATGTTAGACGATACTAGCCGTTTAACTTATGTTAGTTGTTTAAAGGAAAAAAAATAAGAAATATTTATGACGTCATCGTCATTCAATTGTTTAACTATTTTGCGCAGCACTAATTTTCTGTTTCTCCTTATGGGCCTGTAGATGCTTTTCGCATTTAGTCCGCCAATTGTATAATTATTATTTTACAAGTGGAACAATAGTTTTTTATTAACAAATTAATACCTAAAAAGAACTTATAATAATCACGAGAAGCGAACATTTATTTACGAACAAGAAAACAAACATTCGCTCAAAACAGCTCAGATTTGTTGAAGTTTTTTATTAAACATGTGAAGTTTGAAAAGCTTAATAAAAACAGAGCGAGCCGCTAGTCTGTTAAACCCACAGCGTAAATTATTCATGATTCGTGAGGCATATAAATATTACAGAAACAGCGCTAATGAAACAAGAAGCCGACCCACAGCTCGCTCAAATCTTCAAATTATTCCGAGCACCGCCACAGCCGCCTTCGTGCTTCTGGCTATTATTTAAAATTATTTTTAATTGAGTAAAAGCGAGAGAAAAACACGACGGCCCCACAGTTCTCAAGTTAATTACCTTTGCTACGTCCCAAAGCTTCTGGAACGACAAAAACGTTATCTTGTACGAAATATTCGTCTTTAGAGGTTCTTTTAAAGAAAATGACACGAGAAAAGAGTCGTAATGAAATCTGTTTTTTACGGCTTCGCAACGGCTGAGCGATTTCAACCTCCTTTTCATTGAAATTCACGTTTCATCCGGACACGAAGGGTCCTTCTTGCGAAATGTCAATTGTGAGAAGGGTAGTACGAACTACGGACGCATGTACTGCGTGACAAACACTACGCGCCGCCGTCGAGCTCATGTGGCCCACCAGGGCGTCTGAATAAAACATGAGAACCAAATGAATACTTTAAAAAGTTAACAAGGTTTTCTGAGTTTTCCTTTGTTGCATACAATTGCTCAGAGCGATGGAAGAAAAATATTATGAAATATTTTTAGAATATGCTCAAACACAGCTGAATTTATAAATTACTTAAGAAACAGGCCAGCGCGCCAGACTGCCTGCCTACACACGATTTAAGAATATAAATGTTATCCCACTAGAGTACTTGATTGTCTTTGATTAATGTTGAAGATACATCCAATCATTGTTAATTGTTTGTTAGAGCCTTTGGATAGAATTAGGCATGTCTATTAGCAACTACCCTTTGGAACTGTGGGGCTCGAGTGGCCGGCAAAGTTCCGATCCATTCCACCCACACGCCACGGATAGCCTCTGTAATGGGATTACAGCGCCCCCCGTGTTACCTACTAATCGCACGCAAACTTCCAAACATACACGCCACATTACTGCCTATTTGTCATGGTAATTTCTCATTAGAGAGGTATTGCACTGGTAAGAAATTTATAGTGAATTATTCTTGTTTATTCACTAACTAATTTTCCGAAAGGTTGCCTGGAAGAAATTGCTTTTTGTGATAAGGGCCTAAAGACGAAAATAGACGAGAATAAAACAAACATTTTTAAAATCATATGTTTGTTTTATTGTTTGATTCTCTGATTTTTCATCATATTATACCTTCATCATATTATATCATATACTTATCTAAAGCAAAAGAATATTAGTACAGTTTTATTATCGAACAAATAAGTAGACTATGCTGTGATAAAAGGTAAGAAATAACGTGATGATATAATATCCATAGTTATAATATGTTATTGTATGGCCGTGAGTTAAATATCGTATGTTTAATAACATAAATCTTCGTACAATATGAACAAACCATTGGAGCGAACACAATTACTGACGATACGTCGAGTGTACTATAGAAATATATTAGAATATCTTCTGTTCGTGTCATAAAGGCGATATTACCCGGCTTTCTATCGCACTTCCAGATTGTATTCCGCATCGCAATACGCCAATAAACCTCCCTGATATATAGGAATTCCTCTCTTGAGCATTGAACATAAAGACGGAAACTTCGACGTTTATATTTTTGCAGATTTGGCGAGTTTTGTTTTTCGCATTGGTTCTGGTTCTGAGAAACTATTTCGCAGAGATGCGAATGGGGATATTATTTTCCAGCGAATAGCAAAATAATATACAATTCAATTTCTTATTTAAATAAACAGTTCATAACAGATAGCTTTTTATATATAAATTATAGTTATAAATAAAAATAATTACCATATAAAAGTTCATAAAAAGGCAGTCTTGTATATTTAATACTAGCAGTCCACCCCGGCTTCGCCCGTGGTACATACATAGCCATGACACTCAGGCAGGAATGAATGTAGCTTTCCAAAGGTAAAAGAATTTTTGAAATCAGCACAGTAGTTTTCGAGTTGTTTCATTACAAACTATTCACACAAAATACAAATCTTTCCTCTTTATAGATAGATAGTAAATACTTTTTATTGTACCATTAACATACAAATTATACATGTTGATATAATTACAAACAATGTGTACAAAGGCGGACTTATCGCTGATGCAATTTCTTCCAGCCAACCTTATAATATTACTGTTTATTAACTCTTTATAATATTAGTATAGATTTATTATGTCTTCATTAACAACATTGCTCAACTTCCAACTCTAATACCATACTCATAATAGTCATAATCACAATACACAATGCTAACATATAATCTGCATCCATTGATAACTAGGTATCGTAGAGAGCGTTACGAATTTTACAATCCAGAATCTGCTACATCTTTTAATGTTATGTTAGCAATAACAATCATTATATTATTAAAATTAAATGCGTTCTCCTTCATCCATCCTTTTTGCTATTTACGTTTTTAGAATCAGCTTTTTCATTTTCTTCTTCATGTCGAGTCATGGCTATAGACTGAAAATTAAAGTTGTCCTATACTTGGCCAACCCTTTGCCAAGTATTTGGCATAGAGTTGGCAAAGTATTATTTAGCCGTTGATTCGCCGTATTTAAATTAAATCAATTAGCTTATGTAATAGAATTGACTATCGACATTACTTGAGTGTATAATGAATTTCTTAAATTCAATGTCAAAAAGAATGTCAAAATTTACATTTTAATATGTCTTTCTTATCGAAGTGTCAGTGTAGACGAAATGATTCATTCTTCGTTTGTCCCACTGAGTTTTGTCCCACTAATAAATTTCTTAGTTTGTCCCAAACATTATGCTTCCTTCGTCCCGATGTACAATTTTTATTATTTTATTCCTAGTTGGTCCCACTTTGCATTCCTTGTTCGACCCGTTGTTTTTTATAAGTAATTTTCTTTCTAAATAATATAGGTTTTTGTTTGTTATTCGTTCAAAATACTTTTTTGTTAGCTGTACCTTTAAAGTACCTTCTTGTGAACTGGGACAAACCGGGAATATAAAAGTGAATGGGACAAACGAATCATTTTTTGAAATGTGGGACAAAATTTCAGGACGAACGAAGAATAAACCGACGAAATGTGGCTACGAAATGGGACTAAGGGGTCAATGTTATCTAACATTAGCGTCAGATGTGTGTATAATGTGCATAGATTTTAATGCAACAGAAAGCGCTGTGATGATAATTTTACACACCACTCGAGCTCACAATCGACACCGCAGGTTATAAAAATCGACAATGAAATTGAATCGCTCACGAGCACGACAAATCATAACTTGCTTTCTAGAGCTGTCGGGTAATTAAACAGAGCCGTAGAAGTTTATAGCATTATAAAAGACTCCTACCAACTTCTCGTCCGGCAAGTTAACGACTGGCTGCTCGAAGCGGCTTCCGCTGTAAAATAATAGTTTGGAATTCCCGTCCAAGGTTTCTGTGTGCTTCTTACCTCACGTCCTTTTATCAGGACTAAGGGACCACGACGAACGTCTAATAACAATTCACTAATGATTGAGAACGTGTGATGTCGCCTCGCATCATATAGTGCGCTATCTCGTTTAGTCGATAAAACGTCGTGCTAACCCTCAGTTATTACAAATCGTAAGTAATGACATAGGGTAGGTAATAGGGTACTCGTAATAGAAGTATACGTAGAATTTATGTATTACTAGCTGTTCCCCGCGGCTTCGCCCCGCGTGGGACTTGGTTATATCGCGCTCAAAAGTAGCCTATGTTTGACCTCAGGTCGTTAACTACATCCCTACCAAATTTCATGACAATCGGTCTAGCAGTTTAGCCGTGAAAAGGTGACAGACAGACAGACAGACAGACAGACAGACAGACAGACTTTCGCATTTATAATATTAGTATGGATGAATATTATTTATTTATAGATGTTTGATCAAGGGATTTTTCATTCTACAAACGATAGTAGGAATATAACAGTAATATATTTCTATTTCGATTTTTATTAAATAATTCTTACATTTTGCCGTGTCTTTATTATTTACGTAACGTTATTTTAAAATAATAGTAAAAATAAAAGTATTTTTTCAGTGGTTCTCAAACAGTAATGAGAATTGTGGTGGAATGATCGTCGTAATTTTACCATTTCAAATTTATAATCGTCCTTTCTAATTAAAATATTTTAACACAACGTTTAAACTATTTTCTTATTTTATTTTTTATAACGATACATTTGTAGCGACGCTAAATGAAAGTTAGAATACCAGAGTATATTTGTGATCGAATTTGTTAAAAAAAGACAATTTTAAAAATTTTATATAGGGTATATCAAATACTTGCAACCCTATTTAAAAAATTTTAGCCCTTCAATTTTATTACATCCCTCCAATCTTAAACGAAGGCCCTTAAAAAAGACATTACACTTCACTTACAGAAATCACTCCCTATTCACCATTTCTTAGAAGGCACGAAAAGCAAATCAACGCAATAATTGTCTCATCTGCGTACATTAGAGCGAGAGCGTTGTTTTTAAGGGAAACTTATTAATTATTACAAATAAAACTTGGCCCGCCGTAATTAAGAGTCCATTTTGCGACAACCTCTTAAAATTCACTTCACGAGCGGGGAGCTGGGGAGGCTCAAAGGCAAAATAATTAAAGAGGGTAGAAGAAATGCCAGAAGGTAGAGAGATCAAAGCACGGCGCTCCCCTCCGTAAATAATACAGGGCTTGCGCAACGGATTTTGGCATTTGTTACGGTTAAAATAGCTATTACCGTGAGTTACTGACAGCCCTATCGAAATTGAGCATTTAATATTGAAAACATTAATTCGACTTCAATTTACAACTACTTTAAGAATTTGTCTTTGAAGAACAATTTACCGTCATTTTCTGACTTATTAAAAATGATACAGTTTCAAGTTAAAAAATTAAAGTAGATTGTTCGTGTCGGAATATGGTACCTTTGATTATTTAATAAAAGTATGGTATATCTGCAATAACGTAGGCTATAATAACGTGTTGAATCTTAGAAACGTGACCTCGCCTCTCGGGATAATTATCAAAATACGATTTCAAAAGTAAGCTCACCACAAAAACAACAAATTATGCAAACTGCCTTATTTGTATGCAAATACTATAATGAATATTAATATCGGATGGTAAACGAAAAAGGAAGAATTTCAAGTATTTATTCTATTGTTGTGGAGTTCATATAATATTTAACAACTTGTGAACTTACCGCCGTAAGTCCGGGGATCATGTGTACACATTGAACTTTGCCGACTTACCTGAAAAAATAACAAACTAAAATTAAACGTAATCCATGTTTCAGAATAAAAAATATTCGGAATTGAATCAGCTTATTTACAACAAGAAATTGTAAACATTTCCTTACAACTGAACAAAGATCGAGTTATATGTTTGCTACTAACAAGCTAACACGACACAGAATATAAGTACTCCTACTTTACTATAATAGGAATTCTTGCTATGCTAATACAAAATGTTCAATATTGCTTACGGCACTAAGGAGTAAGGACGGAACCCGCACAATAATCGTAAAATCGCATTATCACGTCAACGTTTACGGGCGCGTTTCAGGGCGCAAAACCAAAATGAACGAGCTACAGAATTACAGATTCAACAGACGCATCTCAACTCATAACAAAGTCACTAACAGTCTTAAATTGTTAAAAATTAACATTCAAATTGGGGGTGCGCTGTTAGTGGAATTAGTACGAGTTTCACTCATAAATCGTCTGGAGAGGGTGGTGAGTACCACAGTACGCGTCGCTTTATTGGCTCGAGCTCGACTCGACATTCGCCCGCTAATAAATGAAGCAGAAAACTTCTACCTAAGTGTAGTGTGCTGTTTGCCCACGGCGGAAGACATCTCTACCTCATCTGCATTACCGAAAAAGTAACTTAACATCTAGCTGGTGCAAGGTTGAAATTCGGTGTAGATAGGTTTTATAACTACTTCCATCTTCGTTCGTTGCTGGCAAATGAACAGGACGGAGCGAGCATGATTATGTGTTATGAAATGAGCTCCGCCGCCTCATGTTACCTTGACGGAGAAAATGAAATTATGGCTTTGGAGCGCGCAAAGAAAGCGCACATGATATCTCCGATTCTTTCTCGCACTGTTTTTGCCCAGGGGCGACATTGTTAAAGAAATTGTAGAATTTACACATTTAAAATTGTAAGCTTAGCATAATTCTAATAAGAATCAAGGAGCGGCTAACGACGCCACAGAGTAATTAATAAATAATATAAGAGTCAATCCATTTCGACTCGACAGTAAGAAGCCTAATTCTTTAGAACCATAAAGTAAATATTATACTTTGAATTAGAAACTCGTTTTACAAATCATTATGATATAATTGAGTAGTGTGAGATTAGTCGAGACGAGAAGCGAGACCACAATGAACACTAAACAGCAATTTCAATATAATCGCATTATAATTAAATTGGATCCTTTGATCGTAGTGATGAGATTGCTTAATATTTATGCCTAATTTTACGGTTTATTAATTCGAAATTAATATTGTTGTAATTAAATGATAATGAACTAATTAGTCTAGCAACGAATTTACGCTGGTTTTTCTTAGAAAGATATTTCGCTAGTATGTCTCTAATGATATCTTTGGTATCTGAGGAACCCGACCCCGTCATCGTGGCGCCTCAGGCTCTAAACCAACACAAAAAGAGCCATCTGCCACTTATTGAGAGTGATTAACACCAAGTTGTATTTTGCTGCAAGCTTGAAACACACATACAACAAAATTAATGTTCTCTGACCCTCCTCGTTTTATTGACATTTATTGAGGGAAACTAATAATGATGTATAGTTAGGAATGTATTTACGTACCATATATTTTATGAGCCAACTATCCTTAAGTTTTGTATAAAAGCTTTTAAGAATTTATTCCTACATTAAATATTTTCACGATATAGTCAAATAATTATCAAGCTTTTGAAAAGGTTTAATACTGTAACGTTATTTTTTAATTCACATTAATAATTCAGGTCGATTGTCATCGCAATTGTTCAGTGATCGATTTAGCCGACTTTTCGTTATTGAACTCTAAGAAATCCATACAACTGATATCCGATTCCGATTCGATTAAGTTTGCGCGATATTCGTATTCCCTAATACAATTATGAATCTGTGGCTATCTACAATTAAAGCTTGTTTAATATGTAAAAATCCGAGTAAAGTAACTTACCAAGCATCGAATCGTTGAGAGAATCGATATTTTGAGAATTTTCTGATGAACTACGATTTGGTCTTTAAATTAGTAGCGGAATACGGGAAACGTCAAAATGTGTCGTTGCAGTTCGGCTACGATGCGGTTGAGCGCTATGTGCAATTACGAAATTGGTGGGTTACTTAGATCTTTATTTATCGACGCCTTTGTCAATGACAGTTGCGATTGGTGATCGATAATTCACACGTAGGATTTTCATTTTGCATTGTATAATTGTGATGAAAGAGAATCGAGTAGTCGATACCAGATTGTGATCGATTATGGATAGACGAATCGAAATTGTCGACCTTCGCCCCATCACTACGGACGAGCTAGCTGTCAAATGGATTTCGCTGGTGGTTCGATTAGATGCCGGCTTTGAATTTATTTTTCGTTATTTTGCAATTAAGTTGCTAAATAAACGTATTTTTTTATAAATATTCTTTTAAAAAAGTGCCGAGATATCGAAAGTCGAATATTTGTAATCGAAAAGTACATGGAGGTTGTATTTTACCAACAACCAAGTTTTGTTAAAAAATATTTTGGAAAACCCTGAAAAGGTAATTTGTTTTGTTCTAATTTTCTATTTCCACGTTAGTATGCTAAATAAACCGTAAAATCCTCTCATTTGGTCTTATATTTTCTTGGTAAAATCAGATTCTTTGTGAGATTTATATTTTTGAGATTAGGGTAGTTATCAAGTGTTTCTTGTATCCAGATTTTGTCTGGATTCTGTCTTAAAATGATTTCTAACTATTTGTACACATGAATAAACCAAGAACATATAAATTAAATGTAAAATATTTCACACAGGGTCTATTTTTCTCAAAATAGTCAGATATTTCATTGCCAGGCAACCCACAATATAAAGTTGAGAATTTCTAGTTGATAATTGCAACCATACCGGATTTAGCAATGATTATACAATGAACATACTCTATTTTAACTAAATTTTACATACTTTGAGTAATAATTTGAGTGTGAAATAGAATTTTCAACACCGGGCTCCGCACTGTTTGTACTGTATCTGACAATCATTGTTACACAAGCCAATATATTCTTCAGGGTTTTTTACATTGCGCCTGAAGAGATCCACTGGACCGAATGGGACCCCTTTCTCTCCGGGTCTTTAACTAGAGAGGTCACAAAAGCGCGGGATCTGAGAGCTCATTTATATAAGGAACAAGAGGACTTGCCTTTTACTACAAAAAGCTTTCTCGTTTTAAATAAGGTAACAATAGCCAGCTGAGGACTTCGTTATCGGTCGGCCCTGCAGATAGCAATTACTTCTCTCAACTTTATTTCCTTTTCTACTTTACTTTTTTTTTTTATCAAAACAAGGGAACAATATTTGACCAGTCGATCTGCTCTCTCTATCTATTTCTTTCTATATATATTTATTACTTCTTTGTCTCTCTGTTTCTTATGCTACTGGATGAACATTCCTTGGATTGTTTGTTAAAAACCTGTATTAAAAATAAATATTGTAAAAAAATTTATTTGGTTTTAATTTGTTTATTTTTTTTTGTGTGGCTATTTTCCTTAAATAAGTAAGGTGCAGAAGATAGGAAAGAGACATTTCATTGGCGCCCGGAACAGGGACGAGCAGATAAGAGGTAAATTAACTTGTATTGCTTGCAAATTTAAGTAAGTAAATAACCATAACCCTATTTCTGGTCATTTTGCTCAGAATTAGCTGTCAATATTGATCCCTTGTTTACTTTTATCAATTAAGTTTATTTTTACTACCCTACATTACAATCTGAAAATAAGTCAGTTACAATATAGAATAATTTTGCTTTTTACCAAACATTTGTTACGTCTGGTCAATATATTCTTAACCCTATTGTTTTTTTACCGTTTTCTATTTACAACTTGCTAAAAATGGGTGAAAGGCCAATTTGCTTTAATTTGCTACACAAAGATGAATTAGAGTATGAAGTAAGAATTCGTGGCGCTCAACCTAAGGATAATGTCATTGGTCTGAGGGCTCAGGTTCGCGCGCTTAGTAAAGAAATCCCATCAGATGAGATTTTCACTTGTGATGCGAATATCGCGGAGGAATTGAACATAATAAAAGACAAATTGGTTGAATTAGAGGGTTTAATTAAAGGAACAAGTAGTAAATCGGGTTCTCTTAAAATACTGAATAGAATTCAAACCTTAGGACACCATTTGTTTCATCGTTTGGGTAGATTGGATGCTGGTGATGTGGAAGAATACACCCCGCAAATTGAGAGCTTACAGGAACGATTAGACCGCATTTTGTTCAAAATTGACGGGATCATGGATAATTTTAAAAGCAGTTCTTCGCAGCATCATCACTCTTCTAACCCAGCAACCAATCCGCCGATGCCTTCTAGTAAATCTGATAATTCTTCAAATTCATACTCTCAGATTTATAAGCTAAACCTTCATTTTAATGGGAAAACTTGTGTAAAGGCATTCTTGCAACGTTTAGAAGAACTTTGTTTGTCCCGCGGTATTAATGATTGCAAACTTTTTAATTCTGCCGCCGAGTTATTCACTGAGGAGGCACTGTACTGGTATCGTGGAGTACGCGATGAGGTGAATGGTTGGTCTGAATTAAAATCCGCCCTTCTGGAGGAGTATCTGCCCGCTAATTATGATCACCGACTTTTGATAGAAATAAGAGCCCGCACACAAGGATCTGATGAAAACATAGTTAATTATCTGAGTGTTATGCAGAATTATTTCACTCGTTTGTCCAAACCCTTATCTGATGAGGAGAAACTTAATATTGTAATGTTTAATATTAGGCCTTTCTACACTTCCCAATTAGGTTTAAATCCAGTTGACTCGTGGACCGATTTGAAGCGTAAATGTAGACTCCTTGAGGATGCAAAGGAGCGTTCCAAGTTATTTTCAGAGCCCCCTAAATTGTCGTCTTCTTGTTTGGCCCCAGATCTTATTTACAAGGGCAACCGATGCCCTGCTGTTCCTAAAGTGGCCGCGACGATGGCACAGGTTGATGGTAGCAACTTCTGCGTCCGTTGTCGTGTAGATGGTCACACGTTGAAGTCCTGCAAGGCGCCTGCCATCATAATTTGCTATCGTTGTGGAAAGAGGGACGTCACCGCCAAAACTTGTCCTAAATGTTCCCCGTCGAAGACTGTCAAGTCGCCAACGCCGCCGTCCATTCCAAAAAACGAGTAAGCTTGAATCGACAACATACTTCTACAGCTTCTAGTAATTTCTGTGCTGAAGAATGGCGGTCTTGGTTAAATTATTTGAAGAATTTCTTTTCATCAACCCGTCCCCAGCGCGTGTTGTCGGTTCGTAATTCCGATATTGAACCTATCTCGATGACAAGCGACGTTGACAACTCCTTCGACAGACGGCCGTATCTAAAGGCTAGTATACACGGTCGGGTATTTAATGGCCTTTTGGATTCAGGCAGCCAAATTTCGATAATTCATGGCAGTGCCGTGTCATATTTTCAAAAATTCACCACGGTACACGAGTCGGCGGATTTACACTATATTAAAACTGCTAATGATTCTACCGCACCTGTCACTGGATGTATCTTTTTGCCGGTTACAGTAAAGGATAGAACAGCAATTATTAAATTTTATATTATTCCAAACATTAATACTGACTTACTTTTTGGAATAGATTTTTGGAAAGTTTTTAATATAGCTCCCGACGTTTTATCACTGTTAAATGACAATCAGTCTGAATCTACTCGAGAAGTCCATACTGTAGCCGTCAAGGATAAAGCGTTACGAGACTTTGACTCGCTCTCCGAGTCAGAGTGTGAACTGGCTCGGGAAGTGATTCGAGAATTTGAGGAAATTTCGGCCGAAAAGAGAGGATTAGGGCGTACTCACTTGGTGACTCACCGTATTGATACCGGTGATCACCCTCCAATCAAGCAACGTTACTACATGATGTCTCCAGAGAAGCTAGCCGAAATGAACCGGCAGCTTGATCAAATGTTGAAAGACGATGTGGTGGAACCGAGTAATAGCGCTTGGAATAACCCCGTCACCCTAGCCCGTAAGGCGGACGGCACACTCCGCTTCTGCCTGGACAGCCGAAAACTCAACGCTATCTCTAAGCACGACGCGTATCCTCTACCTTATATTAACCATATTTTGGATCAACTCAGGGATGCTAAATACCTATCTTCTGTTGATTTAAAATCTGCGTATTTCCAAGTACCATTGGATTCGAACGAATCTCGTGAAAAAACTGCATTTACCATACCTTCACGAGGTTTGTTCCATTTTAAGGTCATGTGTTTCGGCCTAACCTCTGCCCCGGCGACCCAACAGCGTCTTATGGACAGGTTGTTCGGCCCGGAGTTTGATAATAAAGTTTTTATTTATTTGGATGATCTTATCATCATTCATTCAACTTTTTCCGATCATTTAGAATTGTTACGTAAAGTCAGGGAGAAATTGCAGGCCGCAAATCTCACTGTTAATATGGGTAAATGCCAATTTTTCAGAAAACAATTAAAGTTTTTAGGTCACGTGGTCGATGAATTTGGTCTACGTACTGACCCCGATAAGGTAAGGGCTATTGTCGATTTTACCACCCCTACATGTCGAAAGGATGTTAAGCGTTTTCTAGGCACTGCTTCATACTATAGGCGATTTATTAAAAATTTCAGTCATCGCGCCGGTCCCTTAAACGCGCTTACGTCAACTCGCAAAGGAGCTCCACCCTTCCGTTGGACTCCCGAGGCAGATAAAGCTTTTACTGATTTAAAGTTGGCTCTGACCACTGCACCTGTTCTAACATGTCCAGATTTTTCGCGTGAATTTTCTGTGCACTGTGACGCGTCGGATTTTGGAATAGGCGGGACCTTAGTTCAAAATATAGATGGACAAGAACATCCAATCGCTTATTGTAGTCGCTCGCTTTCCCCCGCAGAGAGAAATTATTCTGCGACAGAGCGGGAAGCTCTCGCAGTAGTACATGTGGTAGAGCATTTTCGACCTTATCTGGAGGGCAGTAAACCTTTCCGTATAGTTACGGATCATTCTAGTTTGAAATGGTTTTTAAATCTTGAAAATCCTACCGGTCGCTTGGCTCGTTGGGGTTGTAGGCTCTCTCCCTATAACTTTATTATAGAGCATAGAAAAGGGTCACAAAATGTAGTACCTGATGCTTTATCGCGGTCCGTACCTGTGTCTGTAAATGCCATAGATTTAACTACAATTAAGGACGCATGGTATCTTAATATTGTAAAACGTTGCACCGAGAGACCCCGGGCTTGTCCGAATTATCAACTTTTGGATGGTAGGCTTTTCCGTTTTACGAAAATTTCTAACCAACTCAGTAGTGATTTCCAGTGGAAAGAAGTTATACCTCTTGAGCTTAGGGAAAGTATAATTATTGAAAATCATTCTAAACCTACTGCCGCTCACCTTGGTGTAGCCAAAACATATAAACGCTTAAAATTGAGATATTTTTGGCCTGGCATGTACAAAGATACCGTTAGTTTCATTAAAAATTGTGACATTTGTAGTGCCTATAAACACAGCTCACAGTGTACACCCGGCTTTATGGGAGAACCAAAAAATTGTACAAGGCCATTCCAGTGCATAAGTGTGGATCTAGTCGGCCCGCTACCAATGTCCCGCCGTCAAAATAACTACCTGTTAGTTGTCATTTGTTGTTTTACAAAATATTGTTTTTTGTTTCCACTTCGCAGGGCCACTGGAAAGGTTATTGCGCAAAGATTAGAAGATCATGTGTTTCTGGTGCATGGAATACCGCAAACCATAATTTCTGATAACGGATCCCAATTTACAGGTCGTGACATTTTAGCCTTATATGAAAAATATAATATCCCCCAGATACACCTAGGCCCAGTATATTGTCCGCAAGTTAACCCCGTTGAACGCTATAATCGTACAGTAATGACCGCCGTTTCGGCTTTTGTGGAAAATGACCATAGATCCTGGGATGAGAATATTCCAAAGATCCAATTTGCTATAAACACTTCGGTTAACGAATCCACCTCTTATAGCCCGTTCCTTCTAGTCCATGGTAGAGAAGCTATAGCCAATGGTGATATTTATAAAGATTGTAGTGATGTCAATGAATTAACTATTACTCCGCCTGATGCACATGTTCAAAAATTGGGTCAACTTTCTCAAATTTTCAATAATGTAAAAAATTCACTTAAGCAGGCGCATCAGAAGAATGTGAAATACTATAACAAGAGGCGTAGGGATGTATCCTTTAATGTAGGAGATATTATTTGGAAACGTACTTACAAACAAAGCGTTGCGAGTAAGTATTTCACCGCGAAGCTTGCTCCAAAATATGAAAAATGTAAGATTATCAGGAAGCTTTCACCATTGGTGTATGAGTTGGAGGACGACCAGGGAAAATACATTGGTAAATGGCATATAAAAGATTTTAAATGTTTAGACTAGCTTTCAGCGGCCGTGGGATGATCGGCCTCAAAGAATTGTCTCCCCGTCTGATGTCCGGACGTGTCGTAGGAGGCGACTGTGGACTGTTTTAGGTGTTTTCCATCCTTACCTAACCGCAGCTTATATCAATCTACCATTCCATTTAGTGTATCTTGTGTAATTTGAAAAACATAAATTTGTACTTAGTTTCTCTCAATTTTTATAACTGGTATAGCAAGAAAACTTAATTTCTTTTATGCTGCGTTGTCTAAGGGATCCCATGACAATTAGCAACTATATTATGTCTATTTGCACCCTACCGGTGTTGGTAGATTTATTATTTTAATACATTTATTCCCCAATTATAATATACTCATATAGGCGAGTCTATTTGTTTCCGGAGAATAATAGGTTATTTTACTACTATTTTGTTGTACAGGGTTGGGAGACGGTTTTATTACGGATTTACTGGTCATTTTTTCAGGCCTTATGGGGATGTAAGTAGTGGTTGGTTGTCACACCTTTAATTTTATTTTTTATTCTTTTTTTTATACATTATAACTTACCTCTAGTCAAAGGTTTTAATCAGTTGTTGTTTTTCTCCTTTAAACTACTTTTATTTTTACAAAGGGTTCATTCCTGTTTTCAGGAATTTACTTTTCTTTTCACTTACCTATTTAGTAAGAGTTTACTCTATTTTTATACATAATGAAATAAGTATATTTTATTTATATACTTTGGATTAATTCCTGTTTTCAGGAAACTATCATTTTAATAATTTACTTTTCTTGTTTATTTTCCTTGACTGGAAACTGTGAGAAACAATTGGCCCCTTTGTTAGTTAAAGAAAAAATATAAATTACAATAGGCATCCTGTTTAGAGTACCTGATTTTGTAAAATTTTGTCAAAACTGTTTATTTTTCAAATCCTAAATTGATACGTACAACCAATTTTGGCTAATAATTCAGTAGATTATAGTTTCACTTAATTTTCCCCACCGAATTACCAGATCAATATTTATTTACAATACTATGCCTTCTTGGTCTATTTTTTTTTTGTCATTGTGTAAACTCCAGTAGCGACTTTATATACAAACTGTTTAACCAATCTTTACCCTATATATATACCTAGACATTCTAAAATACATGCTTATGTAATTATGTATCAGTCTTGAACGATTTCTTTTCGAACAAATCGTTTGCAAGCCTGGCCGATATTCTCCCGCTGTAGTTGTTTGCCTGAGCAGTTCTTTAGTAGTGGCATTCATTTTTGAATATCCATTTTCATATATTCCTCTATATTATAACCTATATTTCAGTAATAAATTCGATTTTTTATTATTATGGTCGGTACCTTCAAATATCATAGAAAAAGTAAATCAACTCGACGGTAGTATGTTTTTTTATTTTTAACTGTCAACGTCAAGTAGTGCGGCAAATGTTCAGATCGATATCGTTATCTCATGAATCGATCGATTGAATCCATCCTATGATTTGGTTTATATCGATTGTTTCTCGATTTATTTTATTGCCTTTTCTATCTATTCTTATAGTAAAAGTAAATGAATATTAATCTTCCTTATGGTATACAAAAGGCCGAGGACGTCCCGCGAATTCCCTACGTGAATTCTTATCCGGGGAAGGGGGTGTTGTAACGTTATTTTTTAATTCACATTAATAATTCAGGTCGATTGTCATCGCAATTGTTCAGTGATCGATTTAGCCGACTTTTCGTTATTGAACTCTAAGAAATCCATACAACTGATATCCGATTCCGATTCGATTAAGTTTGCGCGATATTCGTATTCCCTAATACAATTATGAATCTGTGGCTATCTACAATTAAAGCTTGTTTAATATGTAAAAATCCGAGTAAAGTAACTTACCAAGCATCGAATCGTTGAGAGAATCGATATTTTGAGAATTTTCTGATGAACTACGATTTGGTCTTTAAATTAGTAGCGGAATACGGGAAACGTCAAAATGTGTCGTTGCAGTTCGGCTACGATGCGGTTGAGCGCTATGTGCAATTACGAAATTGGTGGGTTACTTAGATCTTTATTTATCGACGCCTTTGTCAATGACAGTTGCGATTGGTGATCGATAATTCACACGTAGGATTTTCATTTTGCATTGTATAATTGTGATGAAAGAGAATCGAGTAGTCGATACCAGATTGTGATCGATTATGGATAGACGAATCGAAATTGTCGACCTTCGCCCCATCACTACGGACGAGCTAGCTGTCAAATGGATTTCGCTGGTGGTTCGATTAGATGCCGGCTTTGAATTTATTTTTCGTTATTTTGCAATTAAGTTGCTAAATAAACGTATTTTTTTATAAATATTCTTTTAAAAAAGTGCCGAGATATCGAAAGTCGAATATTTGTAATCGAAAAGTACATGGAGGTTGTATTTTACCAACAACCAAGTTTTGTTAAAAAATATTTTGGAAAACCCTGAAAAGGTAATTTGTTTTGTTCTAATTTTCTATTTCCACGTTAGTATGCTAAATAAACCGTAAAATCCTCTCATTTGGTCTTATATTTTCTTGGTAAAATCAGATTCTTTGTGAGATTTATATTTTTGAGATTAGGGTAGTTATCAAGTGTTTCTTGTATCCAGATTTTGTCTGGATTCTGTCTTAAAATGATTTCTAACTATTTGTACACATGAATAAACCAAGAACATATAAATTAAATGTAAAATATTTCACACAGGGTCTATTTTTCTCAAAATAGTCAGATATTTCATTGCCAGGCAACCCACAATATAAAGTTGAGAATTTCTAGTTGATAATTGCAACCATACCGGATTTAGCAATGATTATACAATGAACATACTCTATTTTAACTAAATTTTACATACTTTGAGTAATAATTTGAGTGTGAAATAGAATTTTCAACACCGGGCTCCGCACTGTTTGTACTGTATCTGACAATCATTGTTACACAAGCCAATATATTCTTCAGGGTTTTTTACATTGCGCCTGAAGAGATCCACTGGACCGAATGGGACCCCTTTCTCTCCGGGTCTTTAACTAGAGAGGTCACAAAAGCGCGGGATCTGAGAGCTCATTTATATAAGGAACAAGAGGACTTGCCTTTTACTACAAAAAGCTTTCTCGTTTTAAATAAGGTAACAATAGCCAGCTGAGGACTTCGTTATCGGTCGGCCCTGCAGATAGCAATTACTTCTCTCAACTTTATTTCCTTTTCTACTTTACTTTTTTTTTTTATCAAAACAAGGGAACAATATTTGACCAGTCGATCTGCTCTCTCTATCTATTTCTTTCTATATATATTTATTACTTCTTTGTCTCTCTGTTTCTTATGCTACTGGATGAACATTCCTTGGATTGTTTGTTAAAAACCTGTATTAAAAATAAATATTGTAAAAAAATTTATTTGGTTTTAATTTGTTTATTTTTTTTGTGTGGCTATTTTCCTTAAATAAGTAAGGTGCAGAAGATAGGAAAGAGACATTTCAATACTGAACTTTATTAATCCATATCCATACTAATATTATAAATGCGAAAGTCTGTCTGTCTGTCTGTCTGTCTGTCTGTCTGTCACCTCTTCACGGCTAAACTGCTGGACCGATTGTGATGAAATTTGGTAGGGATGTAGTTAACGACCTGAGGTCAAACATAGGCTACTTTTGGGCGCGATATAACCGAGTCCCACGCGGGGCGAAGCCGCGGGGAACAGCTAGTTAGGTAATATATTAAGTAGACTATATAATTTTACAACGCCTAAAATTACATTTGTTATAAAATTACGCTATCAAAATATTTATTGTAAAAATTTATATAATAAAGCCTAAATACTTATTTTAAATTTAATAAAATATAGAGCCCAAATCACTGTCGTCGCAAGATAAATTCCCCAAGAGGCTGGCTCCATTGCCACGTTGTATGGCTAATAAATATAATTCAGAAATCTACATATAACTTTTATACGAGAAGAATATTTCAGACTGATTTTTTTAATTAACTTTAATTGCCGTGATTGGGCTGGCATTAGCTCGATGCGGCAAATAGACAATTTCACGTTTGTAAGGTTTCTCCGACGAGTATACTTGAAATGTCTGGCTTCACTAGTTAACTTCTTTGAAACGAAAGTTAACTCTTCTTAATTTATTTAATGGGTCATTCCTAGAACCTAGTTATATTATTGATTAGCCATTTATACAGACAGGTACAGTCGGCTGCAGAAAAATCTGATCCCCATGCCCTAAGTATCACTATTGAAAGGGGTCATATTTCCCTGCAGCTCACTGTACCATCGCAGACTGCCTTATCGGGGCTGTAGGAGTTTCCAGAGGCAGCATTGCTCGTCATTTGCTTCAGTTACGAAACACTGCATTTATTTATCGGCCAAATAGCCCTGATATACAAACACGAATTAAATATTCAGAATTTGTTGTACGATTGTAATTAGATGGCTAGATCCCCGGCCAGGTCAATTGCTTATTTTAATCTCATAATTAATGGAGAAATATGATATCTTTAACTTAGTTTAAGTAATTATTGACGTCAATAAGTGATAAGAATGTCCAATATTGAGAATAAACAATTTGAATCTCATTACGCAAAATAAAACTCTAAAACTAGCTCAAATCCTATAAGTGCATTTATTGCATTTTATATTGTACCTAAAATTAAAGTCTTAAGACAGCGCTCGTATCAATTTGGACACTAGGAGCGACCGCCCGCTGCGCAATCTAATGTTTATTTATCAATTACTACGAATTACGTCACTCACGAACACGGCTACGTACGCTATCAATTTAATTCATCGCCCAGCAGTTATTTAAAACATGTAACATCAGCCTATGGGTATATTGATCAAGGGGAGTGAGCAGGACAGCGCGATAGTTTGTTATCCATGCGAGAGGGGGACAGTAGTGACAGCGGTTCTCAACATGTCGCGTTTAGCGGTGTTAAGGTTAATAGCGCTATTTGTATAGCGAGTGGAGATGTTATCACGGAAGGCTCGGCTCGAGACATGACCAGTTTATTGTCTACATCGAACACTGATAATTCTCGAGGCACTTATTCTTCTCGTGTCAATCTATTGGCTTCACTTTGCTTCATAACTGTTACCGATATAGGAGTACTTTATTTTTAGCTGTGTAATTACTATGTTGTTACTTGGATTAATTAAGTTCCCAAATAAAACAGGATTATCCGCAATATTTACAATTTAGTTTATTCTAGATTTTTGTAACCTGACTGTTTAAAACAAAATTAATTGACTTATTTAAACACAATAAATTTAATGTAATAATTGTATTAATTTAATGGTGAAACTGCATTTTATGGAGATCTGATTTATCCGGAGACCCATCAATGCCATATCTTTACATCTCATCCTCAGACAGATAGTTTAGGATTAATAAAACACTATATGCTATAAATTATCGGCTTGTTATTATACTTTAAAAAAGAGAATGTATTTAAAATTCAAATGAGCTAGTGAGGTTGCCAACAAGAAGTCATCATAACATAACCATTCATTTAATACAAAACTCGAATCATTAGTCAGTATATTTTCTGGTCAAAAACGTAATCAATAAAACCATTAATCGTGTTATCGTGAGAATTATTAATGATACAATTCGATTCTCCGAGAATAATCGATAAAATATTATCAAATATTATACTCAATAAGAGGTTATGACCTCGGTAATACACAAGTTAACTATTTTTAGTCATAACAAAGTGATAAAGACAAGAAAACACATAAAAGTGTGATGAAACCTACTTATTTACGCCAGCACGTCGTTTTTATAGCAACAAACTGTAATAAAATAGCAATGCCATAAGAGATAAAACATTAATTTACAATGTAAATAACAAGTCATGTTTAAACAACAAAAACTGTTTACAATCTCAAATACCATCAAAACTTGTTTTAGGCGGCTACATGGCGTGAATGTTCAAAAAGTTACCACAACAGAATGCGAGAACACTGCAGCATTAGTCATGTAAGTATCATTAATGTATGATAGGTGGTTATGCTAATTATCGCGATGTATATGGTAATGACACGACAATTAGGTGCTCACAAAGCGTTATTAACATACCTATGACAACAAGATGTGCTCGAATCGACGCGGTAAAAAACCAATAGGCTATGATTGACGTTATGGTAGACTTAAATGGAACTTGTATCAGTAATCTTGGTGTGGTCGTATAAAAAACGAGGTCAATCTCTCTAAAATCTTGTCAAACTCAACACAATGAGATTTTTTTTTTTATTATTATTAAACAAAACTTGCGCTCAATAAACCAATCGGTTTTATTTAATATACTTTACAATTTTAATAATTTATTTATTTTTATGCTTTGTTCAATAAAAGTTTTTGCTATAAGGCTAAGAGTAATTTACATTATGTACATAAACAGCAGAACTTGCAACAGCTGCCTAAAGACATCTTAGCATTGAGATTGACGTTTAGCGACAAAACACGGCATACTAATGACGGCACCAATCAGTCACCGCTACATCTTGGATTTAAACAGCAGAACTTGCAACAGCTGCCTAAAGACATCTTAGCATTGAGATTGACGTTTAGCGACACGTTACCTTCTAAAGTGTTAACCATTACAGAGACAAAAGCACACCGGTCTAACTAAAGTTCTTTTAAAATCTATAAATAAAAATCGTAGCATAAACACAAAAGAAACAATAAGAAGCCAATATAAACAAAACGTGATGAAAATGTAAACGATGAAAACAAAATATCACTTTCAATTCAATTCGTTGCGATTCGAAGACAAATGGGCCTGGTTCGAACTAAACATGAACACCCAAGGGTCTAGAGGCTGTGTAAGTATCATTAAGCCGTTTGTAATACAGCAAGTATTTGCATGAGAACACCAAGATATTTGCATATGCAAATTACTTTCCGTCTTTATTTGGGCCGCGGACGTTAACTCCGCGTCCTTATGTAAATTTAAGATCCCTGCTTTGGGCATAAGCGTATCCAATCGTTCATTGTACATCGAAAGCCCTAAATCAGTAAGCGATCGACCGTACCGAGTTCCATCGTTTATGAGGTTTGCTTGCAGCGACACAATTAACGAGGCTCTTCGAGTTGGGACAAAAAAAGCTATGAATAGAGCACTAACTAACAAGGCAAAAACGGTAGTTTAACAAAAACTGTTAATAACGTTATTTTAATGAAATGAAACTATAAGAAATTGCCAACGACGACGATTGAACAAACGAAGAATCGAGTGAACAATAACGACGAGCCGCTCATTTTTGTAGTCGCACCGAAACAATAAAACAAAGAGAGCGCAAAAACGACACCGTGCACGCAAGCGGGGCTCTCGAAAAATATTAGCGGCACACACGCGACGTGCCGCGATGCCCCATCCACGCCCGATCTACAAATTACCTAGAGAACAAAAGGATAACTCACATGGCTTCAAATACAGATACAGGCTTTGAGTTAAGATCAGAATATTCCTATTATTTTATTAAATTCCTTAAAAAGCCCTCTCATGGCATATTAGCTTTTCCCCTGACTCTTAAACTAATGA
Source organism: Apomyelois bistriatella (assembly GCA_947044815.1). Lineage (NCBI taxonomy): Eukaryota > Metazoa > Arthropoda > Insecta > Lepidoptera > Pyralidae > Apomyelois > Apomyelois bistriatella. Next base: position 8,419,931 of record OX345705.1, read on the forward strand.
TGTATATTCATTCTTTTTTTATATGTACGCCTAGCGATTATTAAGTACTATTGAAAGTCAATGAGCACAACTCTGGACTTTGATATGACCTACTGAAACGTATTAGGTATAATACCTACATGCATTCCATTTGTGAAAGATATCTACGTCAGTATAGTTACGTTAGTTACCCATATCAATCATGATCATCCTCCTAGGGAGAATAACCTAATGTAGTACCCACATTAATATTTTATGTGAAATAAGAAATGTTATATCGTGTCTGTTCATCTTAAACTTGCGCTTTGGTTTACCGGCATAAAGCTACTATGCCACACATGCAGGAATAAAAACAGGCACACAGCTGGAACGTCGTGTATTGTAGTGAACGTAGCGTAGCCCCGTACTTGCGGAGGCATTCGTGCGTGAACTCGTCTCAACCTCGTTGTGTAAGTATAGCTACGTACTTGTTCTGGGTATGTGTGTTGTGGTATCCATTACGCGGCGGAAAAAGTACGCGGGGCGACGCAGCGGTGTGTATAATTGATTAACAGTTTGAGAACCTGTCTGCAGCTGTACGCCTACGTCCGTCACGGCGGCGACGACGTCGTCTTGATGATTAGTTTAAAATCTTAATGTGCCATTTTGATTCTATAATAAAGTTATTAAACGTTTTAAAAGAAAATCGTTCATCGTAAACTTTATTTGCTTAAACATGGGTAAATCACATTCGCTTTACAATTAGGCATGCCAATATTTCCAATTGAATTGTCAACCACACCACCTTATGTTGTCTTAATTACTTCTACAGAAGCTACTAGTAAATAAGAAAGATAAAATAAGGGCAAAGTGAAACAATGAAAAACATATTTTTTATCGACAAATACTCAAGTACGACTCATTACTGTTTTTATGACCAGAAAACGAATAATTTATTAAATAAAAAACACAATAGAACGCAGAGATGTGGCAGTCGCCGCCGCAGGCAGCGCCCGCTCCTACATCAATAATTCATGCGACATAGCATCGCACCATTGAGAAAGTGCTCTGTGATCCCCATACTAATTCTAACACTGAATACGGAAATATTTTTCCGTCTGTAATGCATCCCATTATTTTTTAAATACCTACCCACACCAATTACAGAAATCGTAAAATTCATAAGACAGACAAATTAGTATGCCAATTAAATTGTTTTAATATTTAAATATAATATTTTAAAAATACAACTTTGAATAAAATTAAAGATTAAGAACCACAGTTCCTCTTTTTGATTTTAATAGTTTGAGAAAAGTTGACGTTAAATATTTTATTTATACAAATTAAAAATTATGAAATTCTAAGACTACAGCTTGCTTTTAAAACTATAGATTATTTATTTTGACTTTCATAAAAAAATCTAGGCACAATTCCAATAAACAATTTTGAAATATCTTGCGTATCGCTTGGATTAATTCGTGTAATTTAAACTCCGATACCAGGAGAATACGAAACGGAGGAGATTCCGTAGTACGTCGAACTGCTGGGAACTTACTCTGGCAACTTTTACATGCAATGCAAGGCAGTCAACTAAACTAAATTTATACTTGACAACCATATTTGTGTTTGATGCTAAATAACAAAAGAAGAAATTTAACGGAATTTACTGAACCGAAAACACTGTTATGTTGATCACTTTTTATATTTAAATTTAATGAGCACAATAAACAGATTTTCCTCAAATAATTAAATTACCATTGAATTATAAAAACCAAAAATAAATTCAGAACATGGCCAATTTATTACCTGATATTAATTTACAAAATAATAACGGGATATTTTACGCTCCACTGGAAATTCTTCAATAACTTGCCGCGTGTTTTCCGCTCGTCTACACGATGACGAAGGGTGGAAAGGGAGAGAACACCCACCGCCCGGCTCGAGAGGGAGAGGAGGATATTTCATCGACTCCGACTACAAGATGGCAGACGTTTGCGGTTGATAGTTTATAGTTATTGCGAGTGCGACGTGTCCGGGCCGGCTTTATCACGTTGTTAGCGCTGTTATCCGCGTCCACCGGATTAAGCGAAGATCACATTCGAGACCGGCTTACTCGACACCCTCACTATAATGGCTTTTAACGGTTACACGATATCTGAAACAATCATCTCGAACTCTTCAAGTTTTACAACGCCATAAACCCGCATAAGTACTTTATTTTTTATAATAATCCTGAAACAAAGCATTTTCAGCTATTCTGTATGTTTAAGAGCTTTTCGAGCATAATAAGGTTTCAAGTTTATGCCGCTTTAATTAAAAACAACGAAGCCGCGCGGTAAGAATTTATTTCCCCCATCTAGCGACTTCAAAGGGCCAGGAGGTGTCGCGTCTGAATATAAATCTCTGCCGCTCGGGATAAAAGTGGGAAGGCCCGGGATCTATATAAATGTTGCAATTCTTGCTAGTTTCTGTGATCGATTGCTCTCACTATCGCCCCACTATTTCAAGTACAAGACGTCTCATTTATTTCTGTCATATTCAAAACGTTTTTCTCTCGCGTGAGAAATTTGTTACGATAGAAATGTTTTTGTAAGTGGATTGTGAATTATTATAAACATTAAATGTTGTTGTTACTGCTGAGTCGAATTGTTTATTGGAGTGTCAGATATAAAAATATTTTACAGCGAAGTGAATTGAAGTCGAACGGATTTGATCGATACGGTGTGGTTATTACGAGGAGCATACAAAGGCAAAGGAAGCGGTGTCGAGCATTCCGCCATAAATCCGTCGCAGCTCACGGAGCAAAGAAAGCGCTAACCGTGATTTACCGCAGCTCGGCTGTGCTGGCTTCTCCACAAATTAAAACACTACAGAAACGTCACTTCGTACAAATTATCTCTGGTACTAACATCAGCAATGTCTGCTCCAAAGAGATCGAAAGCATACTGTTGCGCGTTATCAGAGGATTTAAACTAAAAAGTGCTACTCCGTGTTATCTTCCATCACTGTTGAATTTATGCGATCGCTAATATATTTTAGTTCAAGTGGCAGGCTATTAGCCATATATTATCTAATGGCTAATATCTCACATTCATAACAACACTTCACTTTTTTAAGAACTAGTTAGATACACCTTAAACACGAGCATTATCCCGCCATATTAGAAAACAGACGAATAAAAATGTTCTGCCATGGAATCAAATTGAGCACATCACGAAATATGTAACTAAAATGCAGATACTCTATTGTTTTAGCGAGAAATTAAGCCGTTATATTTACCAGGCCCTTCCAAATTAGATATCGAATATACGTACAGTACCTACCTACATATTGACGCGTATTCAGTAAGGCCTTTATAACCAGTCTTTAAAATCGTATTTCGCAGACCAAGAGTTTTAAGAACAAAGGAGTCATCATCATTCGTGTGGGCTACGAACATCCTGGTGTCAGATTTCACAAACTGCTTCTTGGCATTTGACGTGGTTACTTTAGATGCAAAGACGTTTTTGTAAACACAATAGAAGTTTAATTGTTATAATACTGCTATAGCAGTCGTGTGTCCGCTAACGTGGTAACGTGCTTTCAGAAGCACGGAATAATAATCTTTATTGTATAAAAAAAGAAGTGTGTTGATCAGAAACAGAAACCCTCTTAAATTTTTGTTAGTAACTCCCAGGGTAAAAAAATATATTTACCAAGCAATCAAACCAAATAACCTGTTTGGTATAACCCAAATTGCTTTCAGACAGAATTCAATTAAAACTTTATTAATTTCATAAAGAACGGAGTAAGAACGGTCACGGTGCCAAAGTTAAAATTTAGCTAATACAATTTCCAAAAGATATAACTTGGTACCCGGTCTTTCGAACTTTACAAAGACCTCTTAGGTCCGGTTGCTCGTACATTACTGTACAGTAAAAGTTAAAAATTAACTATTGTTAATTTTGACCTTGGTAAAAAAAGTTACGTTGGTTATTTTCGCATTCAGTTGCCCAAAAATATTTTTCGCGTCGGTTAAATTAGACGAGGGTTAAAAGTGTTGTCAGTGCAATTTCATTGCGTTTCCCTTTATTTTTGATGGGGAACTTTTTTTTTGGCTGCCAACACTGTATTAACTGTCACATTGACATTGTTTGTTGTTTGAAGTTTGAAGAAAATCGCGTGGTGTTGTGGTGGTTTCTAGTGATTTTTTAGTAATTATACAGTTGAATTCATCAAAATGGATCCTAAAGCAATTAAGTATGTTATTTTTTTAGTAGCTAATCCTAAAAACGTAGTTTATGTGGTATAGGATTTGAGCTAATGCCTGTTTTGTTCTAGGGAAAGAGGATCAAATTTTTCGAACAATGAGCTTGAACTTTTGAAACGCTTAATTGACGAAAATAAGCACATATTGCTCTGCAAAAAAACTGATACAGTTTCTCAAGCTCAAAAAGAAAAAACATGGCTTCATATCCACATGGAATTTAACGCAAGTAACTCAAGACACAGAACCATAAAACAATTAAAGTATAAATTTGATAATATGAAGAAGTCTGCCCGAAAAGTAAGTATAATTATAAATTTTTATGTATTGTAGGGGTTAAAGTACCTGCTTTGCTTTATAATATATATAGTAACTAGTAATAGTAGGTCATCATAATTATCAGCATTTTTATATCAGAATATTTACATAATAAAGAATACTTGTAGAATTACATAACCATCCAAAAACATAACCATGGGGGCCCAATGTGAATTATTTAACATACATTTATACGTAGAATTATTTGTAGGAGGCAAGCAGGGAACGGCAAGAAAGACGAAGGACTGGAGGAGGTCAAGTACCAGGCACATCAAGCAGTGACCACCCTGATAAAGAATGGATGAGATCCTTAATATTTTTATCTGCAGATGGTATGGAAGCTACATATGATGATGACATCCTATCAGCGGTATGTATTATACACCTCTATCCATACTTAAAAAATTAAAATATTTTTCTTTCTTTAGACAGAATCAAAATGAAGCAAAGGAATTATTATTATATCAAGTATTTAAAACGCTATTTTTTTTTTCTGGAAAACATCTTTCCCTGCGATAGCTATTGCCCATCGGCAGCTATTGGCAAACCACATCGGAGTCAACCGCATCGTTGAGCATTATCTTTGTTGCACTAGTGTATGACAGATTGTTTCTTTCCAAAGGTCGATGAGTAATATATATCATCTACTACTGTACATAAAAGGTGTAATTAATAATTATTATTGGTTTTATTGATTACATAATTACTAATTATGTAATAATTAAGTAATTGTCTCCTTTTTCCAGAATGTTAAACCTAGTGGTGATGGTGAAGAAAACTTAACACCCGTAGCTAAAGTGGTAAAATTTGACACTTTAATTTCTTGATTATTATTGTATACTTACTTTGTTGGTGTAAAAAAACTATTTGCTAATTTGTTTGTTTTATTTTGTAGAATAATGATGAAATAATAAAAACATATGATGTTATGGCACCACCAGCAAAAAAGAAACTGGAGTACATAGAAAACTCTGAGGTAATCCCTATTTCTAATAAAATGTAAAAAAAATTTCTGAAGTATTAACTTTAAAGTTTAATTCGTGTATGTAATGATAAGTAGTTAATTAAATATTTTTTCATATTTTTTTTTGTTTTAGGATGAGTCTCTGCTGCCTTTAATAATGATACAACCAACGTGCAACTCTAGCCCATCAAGGCAATTAGATCAGCCTAATAGTGATGTGGGGACATTGATCCCGTTGGCTCAAGTGGAAAGTGCTGAGAGTGTCAAGGTGATTTATTTATTTTTTGTTACTAAAATCACACCTCAAATGCTAAACGGATTTTGATGAAATCCATACTAATATTAAATGCGAAAGTCTGTCTGTCTGTCTGTCACCTCTTCACGGCTAAACTGCTGGACCGATTGCGATGAAATTTGGTAGGGATGTAGTTAATGACCTGAGGTCAAACATAGGCTACTTTTGGGCGCGATATAACCGAGTCCCACGCGGGGCGAAGCCGCGGGGAACAGCTAGTTTAGTATATGGGTAGGATATCATATGGATTAATATATAGGATACATTTTATAGTTTAGTGTTCCTAAATTTTATATTATTCTACAAAATTATTTATTCTGTTTCAGAAACCCATTATAAAAGACACCGGTGGCGGTGCACCTGGATGTTTATTAAGACGTCCAGTGTCATCACCTTTAAAATGTAAGCAAATATATAGAGAATATTGTCCAGTGTAAGTTGTGTTGATGGTAATGAATCAGGTTTTAATTATTTTATAGGTCGCAAAAATAAATTTGGAGCTACTCCAGTGGCAGTGAGAAAATCTATAAAAATGCTCTCTGATGAAAAACTCCAGTGCACTAAAGAGAAGGAGAGAATCCTCGAGGAGTCTAATAGACGTGCTGAAGAAGAACACGTGAAGAAATTAGAACATGCAAAGGAACTACATGACCAATTAATACGACATAATGAAGAACGTCACCTTAAAGAAATGTTACTGTTAGATTTAAAAATTAAAATACATGAAGCTGAATTAAAAAGATTGGATTAAGTTGTTTTATGAGTAAGTTCTTCTGTCTGTCTCCATGTCTGATACATGTATAATTTAAGTTCTTATTTTATGTTTCTTTTTTTAGTAATATTTATGTTTAGTTATTTCTCCAAAAGGAAATAGATAAATAAATTGAAATTAAAGAGACTGATTAATCTGTTTTATTAAAACTTTTCTTTTACAAATAAATCACTAGTCATATTTAAATATCAGCTAATCTATCAAAATATGACGATATCAATTCACCTCTTGTACCGTCTTGATTATTTGTAGCCGTTTCATCAACAATATCCATCTCTTCGTAGACCGTTACTAAATCTGGAGGTTGTTCTTCATTCATCTTGCGACAAATGTTATGTAAAACAGCAGTTGCAACTATTATTGCTTGCATATATTTTAAATTTGTTCGTAATTTGGATCCGATTGTTGGAAATCTTCGCTTCCAACAACCAAATGTCCTCTCAACGACATTTCTGGTTCTTATGTGGCTTTCATTATATAGATGTTCTCCTGGTGTTGTAGGGTTTGCTAGTGGCGTCAAAAGAAATGACCTCAAGGCATATCCTCTATCACCTAATAGCCATGTATCACCAAATTCTCCATCTTCCATTCTGCCTTTGATGTTACTAGAATCAAATATGTGACTATCGTGACTTCCTCCCGGCCATCTTGCTACAATATTTTTTATGTAACAATTAGCATCAGCCACAACTTGGACATTTAATGAAAATGAGTCTTTTCTATTGCGGTAATATTCAGCATTATTGCCACCAGGTGATTGAATATAAACGTGAGTGCAATCTATAGCACCTATGACTTTTGGAAAGCGGCTAATGTTGTAAAAGCTGTTTACAGTGGCTTTTCTCTCATCTTCATTTCTTGGCATATAAATAAATTGTGGTCTAAGTTTAGCCAACTCCTTGCTTACAGTGTGTATAGCTCTACATACTGTTGATTTGTGTACTCCTTTTGAATCCCCAACACATCTGAGAAATGATCCAGATGCGTAAAACTGTAGAGCTAACAAGACCTGATCTGCAGATGTCATTGCATTGTTTCTGAAAAAAAGCAAATATTAATAATAAAGTTATGTATTGTTATTTATTTTACAGGTAAATCCCAATAAATATTTTACATAATAATAAATGCAAAAGTGAGTTTGTATATTTGTTTGTTTGTTACCTCTTCACGCTCTATCTACTGAACCAATCTCCCTGGAATCTCGCATACACATAGCTGGGAGTATTGAGAAGGAAATAGGGTACCTTTCATCCCGGCACTGTTCCCGAGGGAAATTTATGCGGACGAAGCCGCGGGCGAAAGTTAGTTTACTATAAGATGAATCTATTATTTCTTGAGAAATCATTCTTACCTATATGGATAAAAATCGACTTACCTCTTGGTCAAACGTTTGAGACGTGAATCTAAGAAATTTATAAGCATTTTAGCCAAATTTCTTGACACTCTGAAGCGTGCTCTGAAATCTATTTCTTCCCATAGAAAATAATCAGTTCGTGGTCGAAAATTCCTCTGTCTTTGTCGGACTACTTGGTCAAATATGAAATCATCATCGGAGGAACTATCTTCATTAATTAAATCCAAAACAAAACGCTCTGATCCCATTTTGATAACTGTACTCTTAAATAAATATTAAAATAACCTAAAAACTGTAAACGATCACTACAATTCTACCAACGTTAAAATTTAAACGACCCCCTCCCCTATCGGTTATTTTGACCGCCGTCAAATCTGAGATTTAACCGCTTGTTAAAGTGACCGTTGCTTCAACAACGCTTTTAAAGTTAGCCCGCCGGTTAATTTTACTTTAACCATAACTTTACCCTTCAGTTAACGTAACCGAGTTTCGAGCAACCGGACCTTAGAAAAGGAAATAATGATGCTTTAATTTTAACCTTAACGAAGGATTTATAAACAAAACTAGCTGTTTCCCGCGGCTTCGCCCCGCGTGGGACTCGGTTATATCGCGCCCAAAAGTAGCCTATGTTTGACCTCAGGTCGTTAACTACATCCCTACCAAATTTCATAACAATCGGTCCAGCAGTTTAGCCGTGAAGAGGTGACAGACAGACAGACAGACAGACAGACAGACAGACAGACTTTCGCATTTATAATATTAGTATGGATATTGTTCAACAGTCTATTATTAATCCTGTAACTTAACCATTTCTGTTCGATGTAGACTTCTTTACTAACTAGCTTTTGCCCGCGGCTTTGCCCGCGTGAACTTCCCTCGGGAACAGTGCTTTTTTCCCGGGATGAATGGTAAGTACCCTATATTCACCATACTTCTAACTATGTGTATGCAAAATTTAAAAAAGATTGGTTCTGTTCATCATCATGAGTTCTAAGTGTAGTATTATACCTATAGATAGTGAACATGGGTAAGGAAAAAGAGTTATTGATTTGGTTTACTAACTCAAGACTGCTTTAGTTAGGAATGTTACCGCTTAAAGCTTTCATTTACTCAACTTTTTAACACAAACAAAACAAATTCTATGTATACGTTTGTTTTTAGTAATTTTGAGGTTAGAGAGTTGACGTAGAGAGCCGACCCTAAATATGGAAAGACGTAATTTAAGGTTACGTTTCTTACAGATAACTCTTGAACTCTATGAACAAAAACTCTTCAATAATTACGCCTCAAATTTACTTATTCAATTTCATTTTTATTTTACAAAATCATGATTATTTTATTACATTGTTTAAGAATTACAAACGTGTCTTTCAAGAGGTTTGTGCGGGATTTCGACGATTAGTACGCATGAAAGGAGATAAGAGGGGGGGGGGGCTGATTTTGTATTATAAATATGCTACTCTCGCCATCTAGTGACGAGTTGAGTAGTTAAAAATAAATAGGTCAAGCACATCTCAAGCATGCTTTAAGATTGGTTACGATGACCGCGTGCCCATCTTTTACGGGCATTGATAAGCCTTTTAAAAACAATAGAAGGGATCATTGTACGCGGTTAGACGATGTTTCGTAATGACATAATGAATACATATTACGTGGCAATAATAACAACAAGTTAAAATAGAGCCGGCTATTTGTTCCCACCGGTGGTTATTAGTCAAAAGTAGGGCTATGTAATTAGAAGCACATTTGGCCGGAGCTAGTAGGAAATATAAAATAAAAATAGTGCAGATTTGTAACCTAAAAATAAAAAGTTAATTACCTAACAACAGAAAGTGATTAAATGTGATTAATTTTCTATTTTATGTAAAATCCATTTGTGTATACATTATACATATAAATAAAGTAAGTAAGTAAGTAAGTAAAAACTTTATTGTACAGAAAGAACATTGATGATACAACATAGAACACAACAAAAGGCGGACTTATCCCTAACAGGGATCTCTTCCAGTCAACCTGTATAATAAAGGAAAAAGAGTACACGGGCATTAAAGAGGGTACATCGCAAAGATACACATGAAATTACAAACTAATTAAAACATAAAAGTTACTTAACCTATACTATAAATCAACTCAAGTCCGAACGCTCGAAGTATTCCCTAACCCTAAATTTGAAGGAATGTAGTGAGGACGACGTCTTGACCTCCAATGGGAGTTTGTTCCATAAAGTTGCAGCGAGTACTGCAAATGATCTGGCGTAACACTGGGAGGAGTGTGTAGGAATGTTTAATTTCAAACTATGGGACGCTCGAAGACGGGGATCGATATTCCGGAAAGAAAATTTTGATTTAAGGTAGTCAGGAGAAGAAGGATTAAAAAGAACATTATAAAGGAAAAAGAGAATGTGAAGATTATGGCGCATTTTTATTGTAAGCCAGTTTAGGCGTGAACGGAATTCTGAAATGTGGTCATATTTTTAAGGCCGAAAACATATCGAATGCATATATTCTGAAGTCTCTCCAGTTTAGTTGTCAGCTCATCAGTAAGTAAAAAATCAGTAAAGTAATAAAATACATTATACATAAAAATAAAACATTTAGTTCTGTGCAGTCTTTATATTAGCTGGCAAGCGGTCTCAGGCGCGCCGCATACGTCGCGTTCATTAAATAATTAAAACACGCCACTCGAACTGCACTCACGTTAATAGGCGGTTTATAGAGGAAAAAGTTGTGGCAAACAAACAGTTTGAGTAGTAAACCGAGTGAGATTACATCACTACAATAAAGAGTCTATTGCAGGAGGCGAGAACAGTTTCTCGACTCGCAAATTGCGATATTAACATTTTTGAACAGACGCTATAAAGTGTAAACATACATTGAGGTGGTTGTAGAAAGATAGCTTATCAAATTTAAAAGTGTACGATACGTGTAAATTTAGACTTTACATTTATTTAGATTTAATTTTATATTTAACAGAATACAATAAAATAAATAATTTATGCCGGTTGAATGGTTTAGAACAGTATGTGCGTGCGTCGGCAGCTTTTAAAAATATTATAGAACTGGTATTAACAAATTGCTACTAGGTTGTGTGTCACCATATCTCTCTCTGATCGTTAAGATTCTTAACGATCAGGTTGTATCCTTTGGTCTTTTTCAGCTTTTTCTTATCCACTTTGCACGGTTTCCGGCGACAGATTCAGCACTTTTTAGAATCTTCCCCTTTTCCAGACTCGGTTGAGCATGGCATGGGCGAACAAAAGGATTCTCTATATTACTTTTTAGCCACAAACATTACTTCAATCTTCTTGCAGCTGAGTATGTACACATTGTATAAAGTGTCAATTTCTGTTCTGTCATTATTTAGGGCTATAAACCTATAAAGCTGGCAGGAACATTGTAGTTTTAGAGGCGGCCGTTATGGCTCATAAAACGTTTACTATTCATGCACATCCTAGGACCGTACAGCGAACGTTGCACTTACACTTAAAAACTTTGTGTACCTAACTGGGGCATGGAGCAAGAGAGTACATATTTACACTCAATCTAGACATTTACTAGAAAAACTCTTCTAATAAATGTTATTACGTTCTATGGTTATTGTCTTTACTGCTACTACTGATGTTTCTTGTAGACAAAATATTATAGTCCATATAAAAATAATGAGAGAAGTCATTACATAGATAGCTATGGAAAGTTGTTTTATATGCGCAAATGTTATAAACTTTTAGCACTATAGACGTATAAAAGTACCATGACAAATGGGATCATAAAATAATCCAATCGACATTAATTTGCTTGGCGCGGCTGAGCGCAGGCCGAATCATAATATAAATTAAAGATTTATTTTTATCAGAGTTAGAAGAACAGAAAAATGAGAGTAGAGAAAATATACGTTTTAATCGTACTCAAAACTAAACATATAAGGCAAATAATATTAGGTTATTTGGCACAAGATTGTTCATCGTAATGATAAGGTTGGACATTAGGAATAAATATAATGATAACCATAGCGAAAACAAAATCACGGGCATTAGCTAGTTTCATTACAATCAAAAATCTACCGTTCAATAACCAAATAAAATTTAATATTAGTTCAGATACGGTAATATTGGACTACTTATCGTTCCGTTGACGTTTGTTGGGTAATAATGTTACTTGGCACCGGTAACACTAAAACTCAATAGTTCATAAAAAGCGCTCGTTCGGACTTTCCTTTTGTACGCTTATTGTTTTATGCTGTAGATTATTTCTAGCGATTGCTGCAGCTAATAGATCAGATGGATCTTATCTGGTGGATTAAACTAATTGCGTTTTGTAAGTATGTTTTCATTGTAGATTCTTTATCGTGTTTTTATCGTATTAACCGTTATTCTCTTAGGCTTATTTAATGGCCTGCTGACAGATAAGAAATTTAACTAAAATTATCAGTCAAATGTTAAACGTATGTATTTGCTTTGCGGGTGTTTTCTTATCGTTCAAGCAAGTCAAGCAGTTGTGGGTGTGGAATACGAGTATATTCATATGGATTTTAATTCACTTTAATGAAGGTTTTCGATATTTTAGATGTGGCTAGTTAGGTTTAGGGTCCAATGACTGTCAAATAACACAAAGTTGAGGGTTTTTTAAAAACTGTTTTTATTTAATAAACACTTGTAAAATAGCTTGACCTCTAAAGCACTAAATAAACCTGTCAAACCGATCACCTCCAAAACAATATAAATTCACATGAAAATTTAAATTAACGTTATAAATATGGGCGGCCATTAATAGAAGGTAATATGTCGCCGAGTCGACCTCCTTAGCAGAGACAATAAAACGCCGCCAATAAAACCTCGCAACGTGACTTTATCACAATAAAATGAATCAATCAGCTATCAACGGCCCGTGGAATATATCCGACGCCATATTGTGACGATGAAATCTCTGAATAGCGAGCAGATTTCCCCAGTTAAATAGCGGTTTATGGACTAAGGTATGATAGATATTGTATGCTATAACAATGGCATGTTACAACTTAAATCGTGTAGTAAGATTAATAGGTATGATGTGTTTAAGGTTCGGCAATCAAGTAATAACATATAAATATCGGGATGATATATTTCATGTTTTACTTGATTCGAGCCTGTGAAGTTTGTGAGTTGCAACTTCAGCTTATGCTTCAACGTACGCTTTTTATCATGGTTCTACATCTCTAAATTTAGCTATACTAATTATTACAATACATTACATGAAAAATATGCTATACTTATATTTTATTCCGATTATAATGTTACCAAATTTCATTTACAAATGGGCCTAATTAAAAACATTTCTAGGGTAACTTAGCTTTTAAAAAATTAAAATTTTCTAAACAAGAACAAGAAGAATAAAGAGGGCTATTTAAATCTTAAATATTACGTAGTTAGAAAATCATTCCTTTGAAATAGTAAATGTAAGTTACCGCTAGAGTATTTACTCAACACGAACATTATCATCGGTTGCCGCCACTGGCAATATATTAACTTCTACAATCACATACAACTTGTGTTACCTATTAACGTATAGGTCAAAACGTCAATAAAGATAGTATGTGAAGTACCTCGTAGTTGTAGTCACTTCGAGAGTAATTCGATGTCGTTTTGAAATAGCTGCAATAAATAGCAATTCGCCTCGCTAGAACGTTATTGTTATGAGTGCTAATGTCGCATCAACCTTAATGCCGGCTTAATGCTCTATGTTCAATAGACTTAATGAAATAAGTAGGGTACAGAATAAAACATATGGTAATACACATACATATGTTGCCAAGTTAGTACAATGACTAGTTGTGTGTATAATTAAAAAAAAAAGTTACAAAGAAATTTAAGGAAAAATCCAGATGCAACCTATTAAAACTACTTCGAAAGAGCGCGGCGTCGACGATTCAACGAATGGGGGGGGGGTTGGGGGTAGCTCAGGCAGCGCAGTAACGGTTAGTTGTGTGTGAGTGTGTACCTATCATGAATAACAAAATTACTTAATTCAAGTTGTACTTCTAGACGCTCAATATTTTATGACAATAGACGTTAATGTTGGTCGTTTAGACCCTAACAATGGTTCAGCCGCGCAAGTTCACACGCATCGACTTCGCAAACAAAGAGTATGATAACATTTTTTTTGCAACATAATTTATGATTCTTTGCCGCGAAGCCGTCGCCTGTTTAAATTTACTTTACGATATGACAAATGCTAAGGCAAACAGTATTATGTTATTTCAAACTTTATATTTTAATTATGTTTTACATAGCATGTCTTTGTCGTATTTAAATAATAGATAAGCACTCATTACTGTACATGTATCGATATGAAATGAATCCTTAAATCTTTAGCGAGCCCCATAGAATAGAATTAAGAAGTTCGTCAAGCTAATATGTTCCTAATGCGACCCTCAACAGTTATGTCATGTTACTGACATGTCTCTGTTGAGTACAACTGAATTATCATTATATACTTTTTTTGAACTGAACAATTTATTAGAACACCTATAACTGGAATTTTTAGTCAGATTTGGAAAATTATTTTTTCATTTGATAGCCCTATTCTTGGAGATAAAGGTCACACTACACACTACGCTCGGGTAAAACCGCGGAGCACAGCTAGTTCAAAAATGAATCTGTTAATTTCTAATTTGTACCGAAGCGGGAGCGGTTCAAGCGCGTCGTTTGTCCACACATGTCCAGCTCGTGGGCAGTTGGGCACAATAAAACCAGTATTAATAAAGTTCACACATGTCGGAGCCGACCGCAAAGAGAACAAAACCCTCACCTGCTGGGCCAGTTTTGTCTTACCTGCAAAAGATAAAAATATACTGTTAGTAGATGCAGCATTGTTGTGAAAATTGCTTTTTCATAAATGTTATGCGAGACAATAAAGTTAAATAGAATGCTTTATTTTATTTTTATGGTTAAACTTAACATTATGCCATACATATGTATGTATATTTTCCTATTAGTAAACACTTTATAGTCTGTTTATTTAATATACCCTCTTGGTCTTTTTATCCAGCTATTACACCATTTTGATTTTAAATGAAAAATATAATTAAATGAACTATCAAGTAAGTCAGTAATTTCATGGCCATACCTCTCTAATAATATTTGAATTTGATTTAAATGTTCCACAGATTTTTTTCTGCATTATGCTTTTGTAAGTATCAGGCGATCATGAAACGAAGACACGCGAAGGAAATATATTTAGCCGTGGTAGCTTAGCTTCTAAATAATATAAGTTCACTGAGTTCAACTTTTTTCCCGCATAATATGTCACTCTCCGGCTGTTCAACTTCTCCAAAAAAAAAATTCCATGAAAGAAGAACAAACAAAAAAAAACACTAAAATTTCTAATATCTATAATAGTAAAAGTAATGTTATGGATGGCTATTGCAGACGTTCAAACCAAGCGTAATGCAGCTGCTAACATTTTCTCAGAAAGAACCCGACAAATGGACTCTCGTTTAAGCACTACTTTTGTTGCCACAGACGACACAGCCATCAGTGTTTATGACTTCAATGAGTAGAGAGAAACGACAATAAAACAATTTAGCAGAATGTCAAGCTATAAAGAATTTAAAAATTTCCCTACTGAATTAATTCCTCTTTTTCTCTTGTCATAAACATTTTGATATACAGTGAGCTGCAGCGAAATATGACCCCCTTTCAATAGTGATACTTGTGGTATGGGGGTCAGATTTCTCTCCAGCCGACTGTACACATAGTTTGAAAGGCTTACTTGAATATTCCCGAGAAAAGTTGTTAATTGTGATAAATGTATTTATTGATCGATATATGAGTCAGAATCCTCTCCTTTCAAGGAACTGGCAGTTAAATTTTCAATTACATTTGAGCAACTTGATATAGCTAAACATCACAATTTTCTCAAGATATGAGTTATAAAATGTGAATTCCTTCAAGTAATAAAACTTTAGCCGTACCAAAGAATATGGCCGTACTCACTCAGTCCTTCTTGTTCCTGAATATTATGTGTCATTTGCGACATTTCTAAACGTTTCATTATAAGAACTCGTATATTACATTGCAGTTTTTTTTAGATGACTACAACATGGGGCCTTTCAAGAAGGTATGAAAAGATTTTTAAAGAGCCGGCAATGGGGTTGTTTCAATTCTGGTTTTGCAGGCGTCAATAGACTATGGTTAAGTGTCATCATATTAGGTCGTCCTGTATGCAATATAAAAAAATACAACATAGTTTAAAATGTACAGTGGGCTGCAGAGAAATCTGACCCCCATGCCACAAGTATCGCCATTGAAAGGGGGTCAGATTTCTCTGCGGCCCACTGTACCTGCTCGTTTGAAAGACGATAAGAACTGTCGTCGCTTGCCACAAAACCCCAAAGGAATACTGATGCAGTTTCGAAATGTGTGCCAGATTTATTGGGTGATTTAGGCAGTCGTTAGATCGCATTTTACGTCGGGCTGGGTGCATTAGTCATGCTACGTTTTATGGCTGAGGCGAGGCGTGATATGATACATATGGTGTCGCCGTCTGCCGGCCATGTTGGTTTTAGTTTCACAATATGGGTTTATTTAACAATACCAAAATTTCGGTATTATGATGATAGATAGATTGATAAAGATAAATAAACATTGACAAATAACACATTGAAATTAAGCTAGCTCCAACGTTAGTTTTTAAACTCATGCTTTGGATACTATCTCAACTCTACCAAATATTTTAACAATAAAAATAAAATAAAAATAGATAAGTATAATAATTCGTTAATATATGTATACATGCATCACCCAAATGCATCAAAGGTTTAAAAGCATTTATTTGCATGATTTGTCCCAGAAGATTTATTACATCAATTCAATTGAAAAGAAACTATCGCGACTATCTGTACTTTGCTCCAGTTAACTAAACTGTAAGTCGGTAACTTGTAGGAATTGTGCGACGTATTATTTTGAGTTACGACCGGGAAGCATGCATCACGCTATAACACAACTCGCTAAATACATACTTTTCTACATAGTGACCATATTTGATGGCGGATTGGGTTCCAAAAGACGTCAAAAATTCCACGGTTAAGGAGTCGAATTTGGCAACTGCCAAATTATAGCAATTTGGTTGGATCCGATAGATATTGCTGTGCTGAATTTAGCGTGACTATCATACGGTTTTGACAATATCGACAGTTTGCGTTCAACGGCGACAGCGTTTTTCTAATTTTAATTGTTGTTTTACCTATAACGTTTTCCGGATCAATCTAACTCAATCAATCTGTCGAGGGCCGCAGTTGACACCGTGATCATCAGTGTCGAAACCGTCAACCAGGGGTTCATGAATGGCGAGGCAGTCGAAGCGGCCGCGGACCGCCAGCCAATTACTGCGGCGCGTCAACTGTGATTTACGATATAATGGCATCCAGGCTCAGGGCCGCCGACGCCTATATTGTTTAAATGCCTATCAAACCTCCTCGTCTTCTATGAACGCCGGCTTGTAAAACAAATAATAAGACTACTTTCTGCTTTTTTAATTAACGATGTTTATTTGTTTATTTTAATGGTCCTAAAAAAAGTAACTTGTCACTTCTCCAATACAAATCTATTGATGGAAAAATACGTTGTATACTAGAGATTATATAGATGACATTATTTTGGACCATCACAAATCTGTTTGACTCAAATGTTGTAAAATAAACAATTTCATTTCAAACCTAAAGATCTATAAAATTTTATACAAAACATTGAAAGACATTTGCTTTTTCAAATGAAATCATTATATAAAACACACGTGTTTTATTTTTAGGTTTGATAGCTGTCAATTCAGTTGACCAAAGTCAGTCAAAACAACCAAAATTAGAGATCCAAATCGGTTGCGTGCATCTCAATTTTGATTTGACGATTAGCGACATATGTATTTAGGTAAATTAGGTATAATTACAAAAACAACTACCTACCTACTATTAGATTTTTTATCTCTGTCGCCTCGGGCGTACATGACCAACGATACGTAATTAAGTGTTTAATTTATAAACTGGTCCTTCACCAAAAGTGGACAGAGTTGGAGAAATAAACATGTGGTTTGGTCAGTGATGTATTTAAATAAAAAAATGACTTGTTTATGGTGCACCAAATGAGGCTTGTACGTTTATAGCAATGTTCAGATGGAGCCAAAATTGATCGTGTGCAATTTTATGGAAACGCGTAAAACTTGTCGATAAAAGAGTCATCAGCTTTTGATTAAAATATCGACAAAGAGAAGATAATAATAAATTATAGTGAGGGCTTGACCTCTCACACTTTGTTGGCCAAAACCTTTCATTAATATTAAACACCGTTATTTGATTCTCATATTTATATCAAATAACAAAGTAAAGTTTTGTCGAAATGTAAATGATAATGTGAATAAGACCAACGAAAAATATAAATAAAGACACATTCACCTCTTGAAATTTACCAAATAAAAATATCCCCCGAGAAACTTTTTATTGCTACCACGAAATTCGATAAACAGTTAAACTCCTAACCAGTAGTTAAAACGGAGAAGGTACTAATAAATAAAGACCACACAGCTAACGTTTAATTTATCTCTATAATTTATTACATCCTTATAAATGTGATCATATTAATTGTAAATTAATTTTTGATGTGAGCAGCACAAGAGGCTAAGTGTCGGTATCTTTTATTTAAAGGCGTTTAATCTTTCCAGAATATATTTTTTTGATACCTACTTACATACTTTTTTTTCTCATATTTTTTTTTTTTTGAAATTTAATCTCAATATAAATATTCAATATTGGCTTGTTGCCAAAGCAATTTCTTGGCTGTAGTGTAGTGTCACATTTTAAAAACAAAATATATCTTAATGACCTTTCCAGTTTGTCTCAGAGTTGTTTCGTGATAAGTGGACGTAATCAGGTTCAGTCGTGTTTTTATAATTTAAATAGATTCATGTTTATTTATATATGGCGTTGATAAATTGGTTCAACTTCTATTTTTAGTATATTCCAACTCAACTAGTCGGACTCAAAATATTTTAAAGTCCAAGTGGCAGTCAGAGACACTAACAGCAACAAGCGAGTACTTATGAGACCACGCGATTAGTAAATATAATTAACACATGTATGACTTCTTGAAATATATATTTCCATAATCGAAATAAAACGAATGCGTTTTAAAGTATAGGTACATCTTTATCATTTTGTCGTCATCAAAATCGAGATATAATAGACCTCACATCCGCGACACTGTGAACCATATTTTTATAATAAAACACATCCCCAAAAGGGGATTGAATTGAAATGAAACCCTCGTTGGAGCTGACGAGGCAGCGAGCCATGTTGGAATAAAGTGGAATAAAGGACCATGATACGAGCCACACCCAACGGCGGCCAGTTAAAGCTGGGCTCTTTTTAATAGAGGCATCGACAGTATAAAGGAGCTCAGATTAAAGTTGCTTAGATCTTCCTACTATTACAGGAGGACGCGAATATTCATAAATATCTTTACTTAAACAAAATATCTTGCACATCTGCCGATAATAAAAAAAAGAGCAATGCTAAGAAAGATTGTACACCCAAGTTGTACTTAGGTCTTTCAGAAACCACTGATTATATCCAAATGATTGAAATAAAAGAAGGCTAATGTGTCAATTCTAAACAATGACTAGAAGAGCAAATGAATCACAAATGTATGAAACTCCCAAACTACTGCCCCAAATTGATTAATTCCTTATCGTTCTATGTATCTGTTTGTTATTGTTACTCCACCCGTGCAAAGCCAGGGCAAACAGCTAGTTAATAATAAAGTAGTAGTGTTACTACGGCTGACAACATACATACATCAAGACATGACTTATCGCAAAATCGGCATCGATTTCGTTTCAATAAACAAATACGAGTGTTGCAAACTTGAACGAGTTCACGCTCCGGCAAACCAACTAGTTCCAAGAAGCATAATGTTTCCAATTTTTTTTGTGAGACTAATCAGCCCCGGCTCACGCGATCTGACGTGCCCGAGAGCAGTTGCTGCATCCAGCCCATTATTCACGCGATTTCAATTATCTATCTGCCGATCTATGTAATTATTACGGGCGTTATAAAAGCATACATGTGTGCAGTCGCATGTGAACTCGATCCGGCGGAATGGGGTATGTAGTATGCCGGCATTTTCATTAAAGAAGCCGTCTCATTAAAGACGTGCCTGCCGTTCGGTCGCCGTGGCAATTAACGCGGTACAAAACTTTATTCAGTTGTCGCGGCAGTGATGTGATGCCCGAGGAAATTATTCCCGCTGCGAATTCCGCTTCATTTGTGATTTGCGTTGCGACGGGAGGCCACCACCGCTCTCTTCCTGTGCCCCTGGTGACTTTTATCTACTGTCGATAGTTTTCGTTGGCTTTTATTGTTTTGTCGTTTTATTTTTGCTTCGTTTAGAAAAAGTTATATCTGCCGTTTTTTATTTTTACTTCGTTTAGAAAAAGTTCTGTCTACTTACAAAACTTTGGACGCTGTGCTATTGACAATACTTTTAACGCAGAACTTGCATTTCGCACCAAATCTTACTCATAAACCAATTCATACTTTTGGCCCGTTTTCACTTCTCAGTGGTAGACCATATTCATAACAAAAATAATAATACACTTCTGCCTATCTTTGAAATAATAAATAATTCAACTTTCTTGATTTGTACAATTTGTAATTCTGATTAGCTGCAGTTATCGAGATCTAATATATTATCGACCTGCGCCAGGACTAAAAGAAAATTTCTTAAGTTTAGGAATCAACATTTTTGTAGCCCGTATTAAACATGTTCGTCAATGAAATTATACTAAAACTGATAATTAATGCCCATCATTTTACGCTTCAAACATTTATGTATCAAACATAAATAAAGAGAAGAAAAGATGTACCTAGGCACTTTAGACTCGATGTAATAATGTTTTAAAGCAAAATGAAGACATAAAACTATTGCATTATGTTCATGCAGTTTCATGAATTTTAATGCCAAGAGAAAGTTATTTTAAGCTAATAAATATTGTAACAGACAGTTTATTGCATTGGAAACAGTTTCATCTTTATAATATCTATTAAAAAGTATTTACTAACACCTGTCTTTTTAATTGTTTTTTTTCTGTAAAGACGGGGGCACCACATAAATAAGCAATTAAGTCAATTTGCTCCGACGTGCACAGAGCGCTGTTTTATGTCGCGCATTTATCAGATGGCCCGTCACTTTTAGTGTTGCAAGTTGATAAAAATAAAATGTAGTTTATTTTAGCTCACGAACGCACGCTGCGCCCAGCGTTTTGAAGCAACGTAGGCCGCGTGAGTTTAACGTCAATTAAAATTACCATTGCTTGCGTACGTACATAAGGCAAAGTCAATAACATATATATAAGGATTTGCTTTGTATTGGAATTTTTAAGACATCAATCGTTTTTATGAAAGTAAATCATGTAAGCAGTTTATGCCAACAAAACTTTTGTACTTGATATGTTGATTCTCTTATAAAGCATTTAGTAACTTTTGACGACCTCGGTGGCGTAATGGTTAACACGCCTGACCGCTACTCTGGAGGTCTCGGGTTCGATCCCCGGTCAGGTCAAGATGAAAAATTATATTTTCTGATTGGCCTGGGTCTTGGATGTTTATCTATATATAAGTATTTGTTATAAAATATAGTATCGTTGAGTTAGTATCCCATAACACAAGTCTTGAACTTACTTTGGGGCTAACTTGATCTGTGTGACTAGTCCCTATATTAAAAAAAAAATCTGAAAAGTTTTGAGGCTGAAAAAGTGAAAAAAGGGTAAAGAAGACCAAAAGCTAGAAAGAAAACTTGGGATTTGCAACAATATGCCAATAGGGTGATACATAAGTAACTGTTGAATGAATGAATGGTTTAAAGTTGAATGAATATTTTCATTCAAATTTAAACCTAATAAATGGCTTTGTTTATCAATAAAACATTATTAAGTATTATCATTCCTTAATTGTATATCGAAATAGCGAGTAGGAGAGCCAACGTATAATTAGTTGGCAAGCAATAATATTTTTTAAGAATTTGATGCCAATGCCAACGAAATCGAAACTAGTATTTAATTTTAAACATAAAATAGTTCAAATAAAATATATTCCATTTACAATTAATTGAAATTCTAAAAGCTATTATACACAAAGCCGAGCACATTCAACGAATTATTTAGTTTTGACAACAAACATTTGGCATCCAAATATTTTTCAGTGTAATCAACAAAAACCGCGTGTTTTGGGATTTTGGCTTTTTCTCAATGTTTCAGGGGTTTTAAATAGAAACGAATGTCGTGGTTACTAACGCGTTTTGTAACACAATTTGTGTTGTTACAAAACGCGTTTTTTTGTAATTCAATCACAGATTTCGGTTTATACCATAAGTTGATGAATTTTGTTGGCTGGATACTTGGAATAGACCTCCGTGGTCCGTGGTCGACCGCTGTATTGGATGGAATACAGTGTACCACAGAGAAAAGTATACCATGTAATCCTTACATTTGTACTTTAAGTAGTATATCTTCTGTGTTTACTTTTTACTTGTATAGCTTTTTATATAATAGCAGTCCACCCCGACTTCGCCCGTGGGACTAACATAGTCTATGTCACTCGGGGATAGTGTGGCTTTCCAGTGAAAGAATTTTCCAAATCGGTGCATTAGTTTTGAAGCCTATTCGATGCAAATAAACGGTACGAGCACGTACAGTAACATAAAAAAAAGTATTCAAAAGGGCTTTGTATGGTATGCTATAGCCGACCAAAATCAGTTCGCGTCTAGCGGACATCAAGAGTGTCGCGCGTTCTCATACATATTCTATTCATCGTTCATTTATCAAGAATCACTATAAAATCAATATCAAGTTTATCAGAGACGTTTAATTATATTATGGCGTCCCGTAAACAAACAAATAATCAAATCTTTCCTCTTTATAATACTAGTATAGATAATAGGCCACGGTGTTTTTTAGGCCACACTAAAAAGGAAAGTGTTAATTTGTTTTCGATATAAAAATTCAAATCGAGACGTTTTTAATTGATACATTTCTTAAAGACGTGGTAGGTATCTCCCCCTGTTTAGTTGATTAGATTCGACGTTGGGAAATAGACTAGTCATGTGCGCTCGCGCATGGCGTGGGCAGCGAATCAAAATATTGTGGAAATCAACAGTTGAAATTAACTGCCATTTATTAGTTTCGAAGTAACCTATCCTAGCTTCCAGGAAACGGTCTGGCTTTAATTTAATCAATATTTTGACGACCTTCGCGGCCGTAATGGTTAACATGCCTGCCCGGTAAGTTCAAGATTAAAAATGATATTTTTCTGATTGGCCTGGGTCTTGAATGTTTATCTTATATGTATTTGTTAAAAAATAGTTAGTTATCGTTGTTAGTTATATATATATCGTTGAGTTAGTATCACATAACACAAGTCTCGAACTTACTTTGGGGCTAAATCAATCTGTGTGATATGTCCTTAAATATTATTTTAAAAAAAAATTACATAAAATGTTCAATGATAAAAAATAACAATTATGTTTCACTTTTATGAAAAAGTAATGTATCTGATGAAGTTAAATTTTTAAATAAATTATATGACAAAACAGCTAAAAGATATTAATAATTCATAACGGTGGTGAAGTTAAATTCGTGATGGGGTTGCATTCCCGTGGGGTGAAGTCAACGCGTGCTTTCCTTTGTTGATGACGATAAAATTGCTTTAAGGTAAGAAATATTAGGCGCCTCTAATTAGTTTTGTTTAAAACTATTTTTTGATAATCATGTGATGGCTCTATTTGTTAGACAATGTAAATTAACCTAAGTAAGAAAAATATAGTATCGAGGATAGATACTTTTTTTTTCTTACAAAAAATACTACGTTTGGCTTACTGGTAACAACATACACATTGGCAGTTCAAATACTGCTAAAAAATCATATTCCGTATGCCTTATCATTGTATCAAGTAATGTAGGTAATCTTGCTGTCGCCGCTCGTACTATAAGTTGATAGCGGCTTTGCGGCGTGCCGAGCGAACGAGCCGAGAATCCCTGCTCTGCTCACTAATACCGATACCAGGGTAACAGAAACTACAGAGAGCAGCCGTAAGTGGCAGTCGCATCGCATTCGCAACATAAACACACGCACTCACACAGACACAAAACAATCGATATGGGGGCCGCCAGTGCCACCCCGCATCCCCATCGAGGGGATGAATTTAAATTATTCACAGCGGGTATAACTGCGTGTCGTCTTTAACAAACAAATTACGTATGCGCACCTAATAACACGATACACGAGGCGGCTTCTGGGCCAGTGAGCTTTCAATTATAACTTGGTAAGATAAGCGATGCGGCTCAGATTTGTAATTACCTCCGAACGATGCTACTCTCCTGGTCCGGAATTCGCTAATTACTTCAACGATGTCGTAATTATGAGCTGGCTGAAATCATACACAAACTTTGGCAGCAGTTGGATTTAATAACGCGACGATGCTATGATAAATTAATCTATTATCGGATCCATAAAATATCATTATGTCAAAATGCCACAGTCATCGAAGGTAATAAAAATGTCGAGAACTGAATCTGAATCGTAGCTAAAGTTATTACGTTATCATCAAAAACATTCCAATAAATCATAACATCTATTTAATTGGATCGTATTCGGAAATAAATATACCAAAAGCAACCAAAATACAGAATAGCTAACACACAAAAGTTACGCCAGGAAAACTCGTCAGAAAATGAGCAAAGAAGAATAGCCGAGATGTATCAAATAAAAGCGTCGTGGAATGCTTCCTTCAGTCCCAATCGTGTTCTAAACGCCGACACAAAGTAAGAAAGTAGGGAGCGTATAAAACGTCAAAGAGATTGAATATCGATTGTGGAGTCGACAGCAATCTCGGAAAGACCTCGACGAGAAGCGGAGCTCGAGGGTCTGTAAGGGGAATGGGGTGAAGCGTGGGGAGGGGACACTTCCGAGCGGCCGTGACAATTTATGTTATTGGCACCGAGCTGGGCAGCCGCGATACGGGACCCTCACATGTAATTGTTAGTTGGTACCGCAGGATATTGGGGCATTAAACGGAGCGGTGATTGATTAAGCGGCGATAACGATTACTGCTGGATATCGCGGTATGGTATGGCGGCAAATAGGGGAGCTATCCTCTAATTAAATAGAGTGAAACAACACTGTTGTATGTGACAAAGCATTTTATCTGAAGATTACGCAAATGATTTTGTGATAAGCTGATGACATAGCGATGGCGAGACGGTTAATAATACTGCAAATTACTCTCTCAATTGTGTACGCTTTAATGATTTAGAATAATATGCATCAGATTAAAACTTTATAAACAAACATTTTTGATGTCACACAATGTAGGTACTTACCTACAATTTTCAAATTAATCATAAAGGACTTTAATCAAATTACTAACTACCTAAAAAAGAAAATATCCAAGAAGCAATTTGACTTGTACATGGAAGAATACCAAAAACAAATATGAGCTTCAACCTAAATGAATGAAAGTGAATTAAAAAGACCGTAATCGCCTGTTTTATGTGAAACCAAATAAAAACAGGCGACTGCGAGGCGCACTCACCCGTAACAGATTAAGCCGAAAGATCAACAAATATATTTTAATCCCACCCGACAGCATTCTCGCATTTCCGACGGCAAAAACGCGCCTCGCGACACATGGGCTCGCCAGCACCGAGGAAAACCAGACATATTATCTTAAGTCGACCCAACAGAACCCATTAGTAAACAACACGGGCACAAAAGAGGGCAAAATAGCAGCTTATAAAAAATGGTTACAAAAAATCAGCTTTTGATCCCCAGTTCCCCCATACAGTATTTGTAATGGTTTTATTGGTCGTCGAACTAGTCGCCCGATATTTTTTAACGTCCCAACAGCACATTCGAGTGATCCGAATATAGTGTTATCATTCAAAGAATATAAATTTTCCATCAGGATACTTAAAACACTTATCTTCAAAGGAGAACATAGTTAATTGAAATAGTCATTAAGATAATACAAACGGTTTTATTCATAACATTAATAATAGTCAATAATGTCACGGCAATGTCGATAAAGTTGACAGAGCAAGTGACGAGCGTCTGGCCGGCTCCCGATACAATATAACAGTTTAGATGAGATTCTGAATGCACCGCTTACTGAGACAAATCTGTGGGACGCGAAACTTTCCACTCGAACAAAGCAACGGCCAGGTACACGGCAGCTGCGGATTACTGTCGCTCGACGTGACGCTCGACTTGTCTTCCAACTCGTCGACAGTCTATACCACCGCTCAACTGGGAACCCTACACGATCCGAACTCCAGAATACCCATATAACTAAGTTTATTATGACAACCAAGACCAAGACGGAAGAATTTTGTGAGCAAGCACAATGAAATGTGTTGTTATGACGATGACAGATTGAATTTAGTGTTAATTGATGTAATAATCTGTAATAATTTAGCATACAAAAGGGTCTCAAAATAGCAAACACTGTCAAAAGTCAACGTGAGAGAAAATTATATTCATTTTACTCAACTAAATTACCAAACCGTTAAACAAGTAACTGTAAACATGAACTCTGCTCGCCGAGGGGCGCAAATCGTGATAGCCCGCGCATCGGTGCAATTAACGTTGAATCAATTTGCTCTGTGCGAGTGAATATTTATTATCGTTTCAATTGTTCATGACATAATAAACGAGAACGTAACAAACCGCAGCGGAGTATAATACGAAGCGGAAATAATAATGGCATTTGTTAGAGTGGAGCGCTGTCGGCGCCGCGGGCTTTGCCCGGCTCACATCCTAATTACGCCAATAATAATTACACAGTAGTCGGCAGCTGGCCGCATGCCGCATGGCGGCCACCTCCTCGCGCCTTCTACTGTCTTGTTCAATAATGTAATGATCTCATATCATTTAGTTATTTCTAATGTTCACTTTTTTTCTAGTTTCTTATGTCATTGTTGTATATATCTTGTAATTTGCCAATTGTTGACGGTGAACAAGTTAATCATCATCTTTTACTTAATTTTTGAGTTGTATTTTGTTTGACCTTTTATATCATCTTTTTAC
The DNA here is from genome assembly GCA_947044815.1 of Apomyelois bistriatella. Lineage (NCBI taxonomy): Eukaryota > Metazoa > Arthropoda > Insecta > Lepidoptera > Pyralidae > Apomyelois > Apomyelois bistriatella. The sequence continues at coordinate 8,446,939 of OX345705.1, forward strand.
CAAAGTTTAATAAAAACAATGGGCATTGTTGCCAATAAAACCGAAAACAATTACGTATTATTAAATATTCATTGCCATAATTATTATGATTCGCTCCATTGCCCTAAATGGCTGTCACTGTCATGTCTGTTTCCATTCCAGAGGCAATTTTTTTCAACATATCAATCAATTACTTGGTATTCGCAATTAAAATTTTAATTGAAGGTCTGACAGTGAGGTCACAGCATTTTGGCGGCAAAAGCAATAAGGTTTTGTGAAATGAATGATGATACGCCCCAGCAAGTAAAGTGATACGTCCGTTTCGAGGCTAAATAAATCCATTGAAGCGGCAATTTTATCGGAATTTACAGCTCATTATTAGGTTTCGTTCTTTAATCTGAACTTGATCTAATAATTTAAATCTGTTAATACTTTCGGCAGTACTACAATTAATGATTGTCGTGCACATCATAAATTTTACATTTCTGACAATGACCTTACCATTTCTCAATTTGAGATCAACTCTCTGTGTCACTCTTTCTATTTCTTCCAATCTATAACAATATCCATAGTATTGATTCATGTCAAACATTATTCACTCTTTCTAGTTCCACGTCTTCCTTAGCCCCAATGTCAACTGCGTTAGTACTATTATCTTTTCTGTGTCTTTACATACGTCAACCATAAAGATTTATATAAATCATGAAATGAACAAGATAATCACCGCAAGTCAGATTAACTTACGAAATCCTGAACACCACAAATTGTTTTTAGAATTACCGAGCTCGACCGGGTATTTATTTAATGTCCATGGCGAGCCCCGCCGCCAGTTAGCAGTTAGTTTAGCGGGGAACACTGATCAGCGGCAATCAACATGTAAATTTATTCAGAGCGATCAGTATAATCGAGCGTTGCGGTGCTATTAACCTCATTCACGAAGACATATACATGTTAGAGATCATACTCTCCTGGTAATTTAGATAGAAATCTTATTAATTTCTCACATTAAATTAATAAAACATTATTCAAATTGATTGAGTCGTTAATATTATAACTGATACTATGTAGTCGAGTTCCTGTTGTTGTAAGTGATTTCTGTTTATTATGATAAATTTATAAAGTAAGTACTAGCCGTTCCCCCCGGCTTCGCCCCGCGTGGGACTCGGTTATATCCACGAAGCAAATACAAAGTATTGTGTATTTGCTTCGTGGTTATATCGCGCCCATAAGTAGCCTATGTTTGACCTCAGGTCGTTAACTACATCCCTACCCAATTTCATCACAATCGGTCCAGCAGTTTAGCCGTGAAGAGGTGACAGACAGACCGACTTTCGCATTTATAATATTAGTATGGATATGGATTACATCATTCAATAACTTGTGGCAAAAACAGTTTGTAGTAAGAACCAATAATATGAATGTTAATATCAAATTCGAGTTACTTTCAGCCTTTCAGCGATAAACAGATTCAAACAAACATACTCTTTAGCTTAATATATATATTAGTAATAGGGCTGACAACTCCAAGAACACTATACCAAAAAACAACAGTTTATCTAGAAATACTGTCATAAGATGATAATACCTAAATTTGATATTTTGTCTTTATTTATCAACCCTCGAAAACTTTTCCAGTTAGCAAGAGAACGTTAAATTGATTCTACGAGCACTTGGAGAAATTTTAGAGCCCTTGACAGTGATTAATGAAAAGCATTTCGGAGACTCGATGTATTCAGTCTCCGAACTCCCCTAGTCCTTACTAAAGCTAAGAAAAGCAAAGGGAGCCACCCTTCTCATATTGCACGAATGAAATAGGTACTATTTCTTTATGCGGCGCTGTAATTTCGCTTCTGCCATAAAATATTGTGGTCGCGCTGCGATAGCAAATATTGCCTAAACAGCTGTTACATCCCGTAATAAGTGCAGGATGTTAATAAAAACAGCATCATTTGATGTTGTTAATTGTGATAAGTTCATAAAACATGAGGGCAATTTGCATCAGCCTTTGGCAATAAGTTGAAGTCACGTCAATGTGATTAATGATGCCCATTCATGAAGATCGTGAAAGATGTTTTCGCAATGCAAGGTGCACGATTAAGCTATACACCGACACGAATAAGTCTCGGTGGTCTTTAACACAGCTAATCGATATGCAGTGTTAATTAACGATGGTAACGGAATGCGATTTGCCATTATGGGTGTCAAAGCATCTGCAATTCCAAGTCGACCGAAGATACACAGGCTTATTTGCCACAAAGACCACAATCGCATTAATTTGTGGAGTGCAGCGAGTATTGTGAGGTCCGGCTACCAGGCAGATAGAGGCGGCGAGGGGGTGATTTAATGAACCGATGCGGCGGGCGACAGCGCGGATTACTCCCCACGAGCGTTTGCACTCAATCAAGCTCGCAAACAGCCCTAAGCTAGAACAATTAAATAATTCGAAACAATCGAATACAAACGCGATAAGAGCAATCGGACAATCAATAAAAGATTGTTGAACATGCGTTATCAGTTCTCAGATTAAAGTCTTACGTCAGCTAACAGACTGTCCTATAGCGAATGATTGATTGATATAATTATGTAAGTACGAGTAAATCCTTAATTAGGTTAGGAATGTGTGCTCGGTTGGCTTGGTCACTGAATTAATAGGGTAGGATAGTTGCGTCAAATCAGCCGATCTTTAAAATAAATTACGTAGTAGTTAATACCCAGCTAATATGTAGCCAGTTGGCAAAATAAAATACGATGCTGGCCGATCAGCATATGAGCTAAAGGGGGTCTGTCTCGGTAAGTGTGCGGATTCACTTTTTGCGGGGATAGTAAGACCATGTTAGACTAAGCTCTTTGTGGCTGAAATAGGACAACATACGTAATTTATCATTATGTTGTTAGACTAAAGATTTAGTTTTTCTTCGTGTTTTTACTATTTGTAGAAAAACTTTAGTACAAAAAATAATACCTTAGGTTCCATTTTTTGTTTCTTCGCTGGGGGCTGCGAACTATGTGTTTCTTGCCGCGAGTCGTCTGGTTCAGGTTTCGCGGGCGTAGGGGGGGCGGTAGGCGGATGAGGCGCGGGCGCGGGCGCAGGAGGCGGTGGCTGCGCGGGCGCAGGAGCGGTAGGAGCGGGCGCGGGCGCGGTCGGCTTGGCGTCCAACCGGGGCGCGGGTGCCGGCCGAGGTTCAGGCTTGGCCTGCGTCGGAGGCACGGTAGGTAGCGCGGCGGCGAGCGGCGCGGGAGGCGGCGCGGCGGGCGGGCCGGGCGCGTTGGGCGGCGGTGGCACTCTCGCCACGCCGTTGACGTCGTGAGGCGGATGAGGGTGGTGGTGCTTATCGCGCGCTTTGTCGCGACGGTGACCGCCTGATCCGCGTTTAGCGGCAGCGGGCTGCGACGCGGGCGCGGGCGGCGGCGGCTTCGGCTCGCCGTTCATTTCGTTGGACTTGACGATCTCGTGCTTCGCCTCGGAGCTCTTGGTGCCGGGCTTGGTGCGCTTGATCTTCATCTTGAGCGCGGTGCGCTGCGCGTCAGGTTCGGCGCGCGCCGCCATGCCGCCCGCCTCGTCGGTCTTCTCTATGTCGGCATCGAGGTCTATGATGAGGTCGCCGATGCCGATGTCCCACTCGTTGTCATCGTACTCGAAGTTGGCGGGATGCGCGTGGGGCGCCCGAGCTCCGCCGGCCGGCGCGCCCTCCCTCATTGGCGCCGCCATGCGCGCCGGCTGCCCGCGCCCGCCCCCCGCTCACCCTCACACGCACACACCATTGTAGCCCTGAAGCAATAAAAATCATCATATTAGCTAGTCATCATCAAATACAATAAGGAGAACTATAAACATTTGAATGATCAAATCTTGAAATATTCATAGCTTTCACTATCTTAGCATCATCAACAAGGTTCTGACAGGTCAACTGACCCTGCATGCTCTGCTTTGATGAATAAATATAAACCATCATAAAAAATGGTTGCCTGTAAAGTCGGTTTTACGGGCGAAGATTTTACGTGACAACGTCTTTTTCTCGGTAGAATATTTATTGATATGAATATAATCTGCCGCGCGCGGTCTGCCGCGCGCGGCAGACCGATCATAGTTGAGTGGGAGAGAGACGCAAGGCATTCGGCGGGCCTCTCTCTCGTTCGGTGACTCATCGTAACGTTACCGAGCGTTACACTTTTTCATAAGTGACTCCCAGCCGCAACCTAATTTAAGACGTTGTCACGTCAAAATTCGCATCCTATTCTAGTCTAATAGTAGTATTACAGATATGAATACGAATGAGATAAATTACTATACAGCCCCGGCGGTACTATAAAAATTAATACGAAGCAAGTACTTAAATGAACATGTCCATTTAAAATTATTCCTTTATAGAAATTTCATATCGTTCGCATTTATAACCAATTCAAAGAGGCTATAATCGTAAAATAGCTATAAAACAGCGTAGATAAGCCCGGTTACTCTTTCAAAGGCGGTATAAACCAAGGAGGTGCGTGCTTACTACCAAACGTATGCTTATTTAGAACAATTTACAACCTGGGATTAGAGTAAGTAACAAAGAAAAAAGTAAGAAATAGCTAAATTTTATAGACATCATATTGGGTTATTACTGACGTCATAAAACCATGTTATTGTATTACATAACAAATAAGATGAAGTCGATTTAATTAAAAGTTATTTTATTAACACTAGTCTCGAATAGTTTGGAAAAAATCTTCGTTAGTACATTTTGCTTTCGTTTAAACAGCACCGCTCATCGCTTGTCCAATTTTGATAACGGTAACTTGTTTTTATTTTGCGAACCTAATCTTATTTACAAAATAAGTTACAAGAGACACGAATACAAGCATAGCGAAGTGGCTCTTATGAAATAAAGTTTTTCAGCAATTTTCTAGCTAGGAAAACATGGTTAGAAGTAGGTGGACACTTTATAGCGAGCGTCGGCGTAGGAGCCGGGTTTATATACCCATTCGATAACTCCTTATAACTTTTTTATGACGTGCGTGCTTATGCGAGCCTGGTACTGGCGCAGAGTATGTTGGGTATTAATATTAACTACAACAGTATACCTACAGTAGTAAACCTAATTTTTTATTAAATTTTAACCAATTCTCTTTTCAATGAAAAGGTCTTAAAAGTATGATGTTGTTGTGTTGAAGTAATTGTGTTTTTAAAAGCATACTAGCTTTCGCCCGCGGCTTCGCCCGCGAGAATTTCCCACGGGAACATAAAATACAAAAACATTTTTTTAAATTCGTCTGGTAGCCTCAGCGTTGAAAGCATTCAAACAAGCAAACTCTTCAGTAAGAAGCAATATACCAAACGCATAATTGAATTGGTTTTTTGGATTTGGAAAAAGAGTTGCAACGCGCCCCTGAAATATCAGATGTTGCAGGCAGGCGTACATTTATTGCGGTAACCGCTTTCCCTCAGGTGGGCCGCATACTTGTTGGCCATTAGTTAAAAAATATGGAAAAATGGGCAAATGAATTCAGTAACTTGAACAGATTGATGGTAATTGATTTGATACCTCCTACGCTCCTATTTATAAATATGCGACCTTATGAGACTTATATGCACCCGAATGTTATGCCAAATCATATCTTTGCCACATAATTTTGCTATCAGATTAAAGATAAAACGATACATAAATAAATTTATAACAATAAAGAAATAACGTGTTTTAATAATCCACTCCATGAATAATTTATAAAGTTCTGTGTTAAAATCCAATTCTCAACGTATCAAGATATTAATCAAATTATTATTATAAATGGTAATTTATTCTCGGAACCGGGCGACAGCACATAGTATAATAAAATGATTCAGTGAACTTTAAAATAATTACACACATTTCTCGGCAAATTACCACAGTGGCAATTACCAACGAACAGAAACATCCAATAATTTCGTTCTTAATGAATATTTTGAACATATTATGCAATTAATCAGCCACCTTCAGTATTCTTGACATTTCTGCTTTGCCTCTATAAAAACGACTAAATGGCCAATCGGCCACTCAAGCGAAATCAATTTAAATCGATAATGCGACTTTAGCAAAAACTGTTTGACGTGTTGACGAATAAAAAACTAATAAGGACAAATTAAAATGTTAATCTGTAGTTTATGTAGGTACGGTAAATAGTTGTTAAATGTTATGTAGATACTTTTAGAAAAGTTGAGTTAGTTTTTCACGTTCGCGGATGTTTTAACCCGAATAACTACGATACCTAAAGGAAGGATAATGATTTTATTTTGGATTTTTAATTGTGTCCTCTAACGTGTTAGTAAGGAAACGTCAGGTAAAAAGGTATTTCCGTAAATTTTGACATCAGAAAGAGGAGCCCGGGGCGGTATTATAAATAAACTAAATGAAATTTTGAAGTCGAACGAGTTTTTTGTCCCATGTGAATTTAATCAGCTTTTAACCAATAAGTACATAAATTGCCAAATAGGTTAATACATCGTACGTGTTTTTCTACATAATATGCCGAATGTGGCATTTTGCTATTTTATTAGATTATAAAATAAAAAACTTTCGTAATAAATGGTTACAGTAAAGAATGTAGGAGAGGCATAAAATCTGTTCCCCGCGGCTTCGCCCCGCGTGGGACTCGGTTATATCGTGCCTAAAAGTAGCCTATGTTTGACCTCAGGTCGTTAACTACATCCCTACCAAATTTCATCACAATTGGTCCAACAGTTTAGCCGTGAAGAGGTGACAGACAGACAGACTTTCGCATTTATAATATTAGTATGGAAGTATGGATTGGTCTCCAAAACATTGTCCGTCCATCACTCACAACACTCAACAACCTTCGAGCAACACGGCGCCTCCGCTATACTATATAGGTTAAGGACCAGGGATCAAACATAGTCTGCTATTGAGATATAACCGAGTCCCACGCGGGCGGAGCCGCGGGCAACAGCTAGTTGGTTATATTTACATGACCAGCCGGGGTGGCACACTAGCAATGTAGCTACTAAACGCATATTGAGACATGGAAAAGATTGCCTACTTATTTTTTAGGAATCGCTATTAAATATCTAGCAAACTATGATTCATACAACCGTTTATTACATCAAAGTATAATTTAAATAAATTTACGATCATAAAACTAGCTTTAACTTCAACATATCGCTATAATAATAAAACCTTCAAACTATACCTACTTAAATATAATAATGATAAAAAAAATATAACATATGCTATTATAATTAGCGTCTTTGACTGCAGTTTAATTTAACTGAGACGAGTCTGAATGACGGATCGCATGTGAAAAAAATACCTCGTGTCAAGCGGGTGACCAATGTGTAATACCAATATGACATAGAAAATTGAGACTGTTCCTTCGGTCTCACATGCGCCTCTTTCCCAAAAAAAAAAAAAAAATTTCTGTAAGTGAGCTTGTAAGAAATCCTCGCGCAACTTTTTTGCTAGTATTCATTTCACACACATTCATCACTGAAATAAGGCTTTAAGCATTAAGTTCGCCTATTGTGCTATACAACTGTATTTTGTACAATAAAGTTTAAATAAATAGATTAGGCAAAAGCAAGATCATATTTGCAATTAAATTTCCTCATAATTTAAAAATGCGGTTAGTTAGTCGCAAATGGCATTTTTAACCTATGCGCCTGGGAAACTGTGGGACTAATGTCAGTTAGGGCGATTTCCTGCTTGCAGCCGTCAGGTATTTGATTTATTCGTGGGAACCTAGTATTTGCAGAATCTCTCATGCTGACTGTTTGACGGAGTCAATATTAAGTACCTCTATAACTCTTGATTATATAAATAATCAAAGCTCTACACGTAGAATTTATGAAAACAGAAAATTAGAAAATGCGTGTTGGGTCAAGGGTATAGTTTTGATATGTATTTTTTTTTAACTATAATAATGGGTTAACTCAAGGTTTCACCATTTCTCTCGTGATGGATATTATCTATATCTATCTATAGGTACTAACATTATAAAGAGAAAAGATTTGATTGTTTGTTTTCATGAAAAGGCTTCGAAACTACTGTCCCGAATTGAAAAATTCTTTCACTGTTGGAAAGCCACACTATCCCCGAGTGCTAAGTGTGTGTCAAGGGCAAAGGCGGGATGGACTGATAATATCAGCTTTATCATGGTTTAATATGAATGTATATTTGTTTCCTTTTTCAATCTATGAAATTTATCATCACTATCACTACATAGTATAAAACAAAGTCGCTTTCTCGGTCCCTATGTATGCTTTACATCTTTAAAACTACCCAACGGATTTTGAGCGGTTTTTTTAATAGATAGAGTGATTCATAAGGAGGGTTTTTATGTCCATGCGAAGCCGGGGCGGGTCGCTAGTTGACGATATTATATTTGCCGTGAAATCTGCTATAGAGCTTTTCTTTACATTTCTGAAACTTAAGTGGAAATGTATATATCTATATTTGATTTTTCATATTTCCATTGACAATAAATAAAAGCCATACGTAATGGATTTACGCAGAGTTGGCCACAAATCTTGGCTCAATGTCATCGACATCATACTATCGTAAGTTATTCCGATCATTAATTTACAATGTCATATTGTATGGCTGTTTATATTTATTAAGACAGTATGTTTGATAAGTATAACGATTTAATTAGGTGACAAGGTGATTTCTAACGACGATTAAATTGAACTTGATGATAATGTGTTTTCTTTTAGTATTTTTTAAATTATCGTTTTTATTCTTCTCTCTTATAGTTGGGTCACATATAAATTTATTTGTACTCGCGTTTTCGAAAACAGCTCTAACGATTTCTTTGAAATTTTAAACATAAGGTCTTACATTTTTTTTTTAGTTTTGCTAGTACCTATTCTACAACACAAGTCATGACTTTACTTAAGGGCTAGCTCAATCTGGGTGATTTGTCCGGATTTTTATTTAAAGTTCTACTTGCTTATCGCTTCGTAGGATAAGTCCGCCATTACATCAGTTTTTTTTTAATATTGTATTATAAATATTAAATATTGCCACAAAAATCAAAGCAAATAATAAGACAGAGGTACTTATTAAAGCAATTTCATAATTTGGATGCGCAAAAAATCTGCTATGGTGAGTTGCTTAGTAATAAAACCTATTTCAAGATGTTCAAGACATCTCTTCAACAGTTGTTTATTTTCTAGCTAAATCATCAAACAACGTCCAATGGGTTAAACTAGAAATAAATACATGGCACTAAGGGCTATTAAATAATAAGTACATAACATAATATGTATTAATAGATACCTATTTTCAACAACAATGAGAATAACAATAGCTCCATAATACTATGATAGGAAGTCGTAATCGAACAAAAACTCTGACAGCTCCATTCTATCTAATGCCACAGTTTACCAAAAGGACGAGTAGACTCAAATCGGCAAATAAGTCGCTGGGTTTTCCATTATACCAGCGCCGCCGTATGTTTGTCAATAGGCCGTCTGATTGGGAGCTCCTCGATGCCTCTGCAAGCCTGGTGCTGAATATATCGAGACTACAGAAGGTTATGTAATGTTATATTAAAATTATTTTTTACGTGAAAATTTATCTTGAGTATTTGAATTTGGGTAACAAAACATAGTTTAATTAATTCTTTGCTCTATAGGTATATGTGTGGCATATCATATGCATGTACGGATCATGGGTATTGATGGATAAATGGACGTATTATTTGTGTACTTTCTTTAATTTACCGTGATTTACTGACCGGCCGCGCTACTTGGCGCGTTGCCCGAGCATCGAACCCGGACCAGAGGTGCACTTTGCAAGAGAAAAATTGCTTCTTTCGCGGAAATATGTTAGGGAGATATTAACTGCTGCGCAAATACTGTTTTATTGCAGCAAAGTTGATTTGTTGTCTATTATCAAACTGTGTATTGAACGCAAGCGCAGTTAACGCGATAATCGTATCGCACACCTGTTTCTCGATGACAAAAAACTAGAAAAATCAGTGTCTTAAGATTATATTTCAATACAAAAAAAAAATTGTCTGATCAGGTCTGATTGACCGAGCGAGCGAAGCGAGCGAGAGTCTCCATTTCGAGACTGGCAAATTTTGCTTTTGTCCGGATGTCTGTCTGTCTATCTGTCTGTTTGTTCCGGGCTAGAGGTCGCATTTCTGAACGGATCTTAATGAAACTTGGTACACGTGTTCCTTGATTTATTTGCAATTTTTTGTCGAGAGTTTTTTTTGATTGGAGGGAAAAGGGGGAAAAAAGGGGGAAAGTTTTCTGTGACGTTGTTTACGAACGGATCTTAATGAAACTTGACACACGTGTTCCTTGATTTATTTGCAATTTTTTGTCGAGAGCGTTTTTTGATTGGAAGGAAAATGGGGGCAAAAATGGGGGCAAAAATGGGGGAAGTTTGCTATTTGTTATATTGCTTACTAGCTGTTCCCTGTGTCCTGTTAAAGTAGCCTATGTGTGACCTCAGGTCGTTAACTACATCCCTACCAAATTTCATCACAATCGGTCCAGCAGTTTAGCCGTGAAGAGGTGACAGACAGACAGACAGACAGACAGACTTTCGCATTTATAATATTAGTATGGAAGTATGGATATTTTTATTTTTATTTTTATTTTTATTTTTATTTTTATTTTTATTTTTATTTTTATTTTTATTTTTATTTTTATTTTTATTTTTATTTTTATTTTTATTTTTATTTTTATTTTTATTTTTATTTTTATTTTTATTTTTATTTTTATTTTTATTTTTATTTTTATTTTTATTTTTATTTTTATTTTTATTTTTATTTTTATTTTTATTTTTATTTTTATTTTTATTTTTATTTTTATTTTTATTTTTATTTTTATTTTTATTTTTATTTTTATTTTTATTTTTATTTTTATTTTTATTTTTATTTTTATTTTTATTTTTATTTTTATTTTTATTTTTATTTTTATTTTTATTTTTATTTTTATTTTTATTTTTATTTTTATTTTTATTTTTATTTTTATTTTTATTTTTATTTTTATTTTTATTATGACTGTATATTGTGACCGTCTGACCAGAATAGGATAATATGGCAAAATAAAAAAATATTGAAAAAATCCTTTTTGAGAATATACGAGGGAAAAATTAACAGAATAAGAAATACCTATATATACTCTATATAGAGTAATAAATAAAACGAAAAGGGGGTTAACGGATGAGGTTCGCGAGGTCTACTGTTCACAGAACCACTAGTATAATAAGGTATTTAATTAAAACCCATAAAAAATACAATAGCCACACTTTCTTTCTCTAAAAATAAGGTGTTTAAAAAAACTATCTAGTAAGTAGTTGTGTCTGTTGTAGGCGGATCACTAAACCTTAACAGACTTTAATTCTAAACATTTGAACAAGTGTTCAAAACCGAACAAATGTACATTTTACGCAACCTTAAATTTTTAAGCACCTAAACGGCACATATCACAAAACAACCTTCTCAACAATGAAAACACGTTAGTTGACATTGGTAACAAAATCCCGTATGTACATTTAATCTGACGTGTCACGAGATTTTATCTCCGCGAGATTATCTCACGTTCGCCATAATGATGTAACTATCCTGAACAAAATTGTTGTTGCGGCAGCCAATTGCGGCATGTTATACGTAGCAATAACGAGCATGGCGATATGGCCGTGCATTATCGTGTAAATATTTCGAGTTAATGATATTATTAGACAATGCTGCGTCACGGCGTGTCTCATCTGAATAGGTTGATGATGTACAGTTGACAAAACAAGTCGGATCCTATTTTTAATGATTATTCAGAATGTAATTGGTTTATAATTAAAAAATTAAAATTGGTTTAAGTGATGTTTATAAATTCATTTAAGTAATACACTTTGTGATTGGTCAAATATTTTTCAAATCAATTTTTCACAAATTTTATTTGCACTACAATTAAATTATAAAGTGCTATATCGTCTACTAGTTGAGGAAGTAAAAGGATAACTAAATATATCCGTACATACTAACATTACATACCTATTATAAGTACACAAATAACATACAGTAACTTAATGATATGTATTTAAATACAAGCAGCTTATCTTGACATATGAAAATATTTACAGACATCTTGAATTGACGCATTTTTATGATATTCATGAATTTGCAATTGAGTGCATTATATAGTTAGTAAAGATAGATAAAGTTTGATAACTGTACATGTACATTGTACAATACAAATGGTGGCCTCCTGGAATCTTACAAGTCATTTCAAATCGATCCAATGTTGTAGACAACCGGCTTAGCTTCGTTCGTATGTGTACTGTGGACCACATGGAAAAGTATACCACCTTAGATTCGAGTGTTTAGGTAAAGTTGTATACTTTCCTCTGTAGCCCACTGTACTCTTTATTGCCCATAAAATAAAATCATTTAAGTGGATCTTATAGGATTCCTTAAGTGAGATAAGAATGGACATTTAACATATTCTCAATGAGCCATTGTTATCTTATTATTACAATCTTATAGTATTACAAGCTGTTTCCGCGGTTTCTCTCGCCCGGGTTGTGTATGTACTCGTGCTATAAGTACCCACCACACATTTTTATAATATATATCGCATAACACGCATAATTTTAAACACATTCTGGGTTGCGCTCTCGAGGTGAACGGACGTGCTGTCGCGGCTGTCTATCACTAAGAAAGTCTGCTTGGAATTTCTGACCGATTGCTGTTGGTGCTTCGTATCGTCGCTGCTGGAATATCAAACTTCTCTACGACTCGTCGTACTGTGGTGCGGTTTCCGTATCGGCGTGCGTGGCCCTGCATTTATCGCGAAGAGCGACTGACGGGTGACCCCGAATTTTAGACCGTACTTGTACGTGTCTAAAGGACGGGAAAGCCTTTGCTCGTGTAGCGTCCTTTTCAGGGCATACCGAGCGTCAACCTCTTTCACACGCCCACACGCCTTCAGTGTGGTTGAGTCCCACATTTAGTTGGGCCCTCCGGGAAGCAAATTGGCCTGTTTTCTAACGAACGCAGGCCGAGCTTGTTGCTCACCGGTGGTAGTGCGGACCCTGGCACTAGCCCCCTTACCCCTTCAGGGTATCGGGCAGAAACAGGCTGGGCCCGGAACCACTGGCCTTGGGGAGGTCCCCTAGTCAACCCCGGGTATCGGTTAGGTAGTTAAGTTGATAGGTACACACCTGTTGACCCTAACAAGGTTGGCAACAGACCCCTACAGACAGCACGTAGTAGGGCCAATAGGCACACACCCTTCTGTCTACACCCGGCAGAAGGAAGAGTTAGGACACCCGAGTGGACCCCTCGGGTTATCCCCCACCCCTTGGCGTTCAATCGCCACACTGTCGCCGTAATGGCGGCCCCCACCCCTCCTCCCGATGAGGACCTATTTATTAGGTTCCTCACAGAAAAAGGAAACTTAGGAGAGTTTCTCCTTTACAAGGAGGCCCTCCTTGCAACCCCTCTCCCACCCCCGACCGCGCCCGCGACCGCCTCCCGCAACCGTTATGGGATCCTCCCCGTCGAGGACTCTCAACCCCCTTCATCCCCCGTCCACCTTAGGGACATACGACCTCCCATTCGCGATTCGCCATTGTCCCCAATGGCAGAATCAGAGCCGAAGTCCGAAGAGGAGCCATCGTGTCCAATGGACACTTCGCCTCCCAAACCACACTCGGACGCCTCACGAGCGTCCTCTTCCGACGAGGAATTCGTCGTAGTTGGTGGCAAGCGTCAGCGCAGGCCCAAAACCAAAAATAAGCGGCAACCGCCCTCCAAAACATCGAGAAATGGAGATGGAAAGGCCATTCGCCCTCCCACCCCGCACAAACCCACTCAAGGCCCCTCCACGGCCGCAGAGACTACCGGCCCTAAGCCAAAACCCCCACCCCCGGTCATCATTCACGACTCCAAGCATTGGGAGTCCATTTCCCGGACTCTCAATGATAGACACAGTATTCTAAGGCGCACAAGTGCGACATAGGTATTAGGGTGACAGTCCCCACCCTTCGAGACCACAAGGCCCTGACAAGCCTCCTCCACGAGCGCAAGTACGAGTGGCACTCGTACACGCTTGAAGAAGACCGAGTCCTCCGGGTAGTTATCAGGAGAATCCCGCACGACATCTCAGAGGAGTTCATCCGAGAGACGCTCGTAGCCCAAGCTCTATCCGTCCGGGAAGTCCACCGGATGTACAAGGGCAAATCCCCTCGGACTCCCTACGACATGGTCATGGTCGTTCTCGACAAGACCACGGAGGGTAAAAGGATCTTTAAGATCCAGTCCGTCGCCGGCCTCACCGGCTTCTCTGTAGAGACCCCCCGCAAACGCGGAATCGTAGGGCAGTGCCACAACTGCCAATTCTACGGGCATTCCGCCCGTAACTGTCACGCTCGCCCCCGTTGCGTAAAGTGCACGGAGGACCACGCAACCAAAGACTGCGAGCGCACAAAGGAGTCCCCGGGCGAGCCTGCGTGTGTGCTCTGCGGAGAATCCGGGCACCCGGCCAACTGGCGCGGTTGCCCGAAAGCTCCGAGGAGCAAACCAAGGCAGGCGCCGACCGGACGCTCTCCCCGAGTGCCCAAGCAGCAACCCAGCCCCAAACCCAAGCCGTCCTTCTCGGCCGCACCCTCCGAATTCCCGGCCCTCGACAAGAGGCCATCCGGGCCCCCCCCTCCCCCAGCCCCTCTGGCTGCCCCGCAGGCCCCCAACTTCGCTGCAGCGGTTGCCAAACCCTCAGCCCCCCGCCCCCAGACAACGAGGCAGGCCCAACCGCCCGCCGTCGATGCCCGCAGGGAGCCCGCTACCCCTCGTGGGAACGCGGTCCCCCGTGTGGCAACCGCCGACGAGGCGATTGAAGTCTGCTTCAATGTCCTCCGCGACGTCAACCTCGACATCATCGAGGAACTTGGTCATGCCCTAATAGCCGCCGGCAACGATTGGATCGCCCGTACGCAGGTTATTAGGAGCTACAGAACAGAAATTGCGAAGATCACTGCGTATGACATCCCAGCACATCTTCGCGCCAACCAGCGTCCGTGATGGGTAGTACGGCCCAAAGAAACAAACCCCGATCGCTGACCTTGGCATTCTACAATGCCAACGGAAATCTCCGCGACCAAAGGACTGAAATTGCTCAGTACCTCACCCAACATCAGGTTGACATCCTCCTACTGCAGGAGACCTTCCTCAAACCATCGCACAGAGACCCAAAAATTGCGAACTACAACATCATTCGCAATGATAGATTAGAAAACGCCAAAGGCGGAACGCTAATCTATTACAAGAGGTCCCTGCACTGCAGCAAACTCGACCCTCCTTCCCTAACAAACTTGGAATGCTCAATCCTCCGAATAGCGATGACTGGCCACCCGCCAATCAACATCGCCTCCGTCTACCTCAGCCCCACCAAAAGCTTGCCTGAGAGCGACCTTCAAGCCCTGTTTTCTATGGGAAACGCTACCATATTGGCTGGCGATTTCAATAGTAAACACACCAGGTGGCATTCGCTAACCAACTCGACGAACGGCGAAACCCTAATGAGGCTCGAAGAGTCCCTGGATTTCGACGTTGCAGCGCCCCTGGCTCCGACCCGCTATCCTACCACGGAAGGCCAAAACCCCAGTGTCCTGGACTTTGCCCTACTAAAGAATATCACCTTGACAGTGTGTTCATTAGAGGTGCACTCAGACCTAAATTCGGACCATAGACCGGTCCTTCTCCAACTAGGACAGACCGACAATGGGCGCCCCGCCCATACAAGGACAATCACGGATTGGAAGAGACTAGCGAAAGCACTCAACCAACCCTCCCCCGACTTGGACGCGATACCCGAAAGGATATCGTCCACCGAACAGACCGACATGGCGATCTCCTCCCTCACCAACCACTTGCAAGCAGCCATCAAGGACTGCTCCAGGCAGGTCCCTTCTGTGGACCCTAACCACAGATTCGAACTGCCGGAAGACGCAAGGCGGTTGCTGACGGAGAAAAACGCCGCGACAAGGGAACACGACCTCTACCCCACCGAAGAGGCCCGTTCTAGATTACGCTACCTTCAACGTCGAGTTAAGGAGCGCATGAAGGAACTCAGGGACGAAA
Organism: Apomyelois bistriatella; assembly: GCA_947044815.1. NCBI lineage: Eukaryota > Metazoa > Arthropoda > Insecta > Lepidoptera > Pyralidae > Apomyelois > Apomyelois bistriatella. Next base: position 8,462,983 of record OX345705.1, read on the forward strand.
GGTGGGGCGATTTCCTCTCTGAACTGTCACCGTCCCACGTCACTTATTGGCGTGTGGCACGAAGTCTCAAGTGCGATCAGATCTCAACCACTCCTCCTCTCAAATATCCGGATGGTTCCATCGCTTTCGATGATGACGAAAAAGCTGAATGCCTAGCAGACAGCCTGGAAAGCCAATGCTCTCCTAGTCGTGAACCAGTTGACCCAGATCACCTACGACGGGTAGAATCGCATGTAGAGAGCATCACCGCCTCCGCATCGGCTCCCCCCGTGACCGCACTCCCTCCAACTACGATTGAAAAGGTACAATCGATAATCAAATCCCTAAAACCCCGAAAAGCCGCCGGAGCTGACGGAATATCTTACGGCATATTGAAATGCCTACCCCAGACTCTATTACTGCTGCTAGTGAGCATCTTCAATGCTTGCCTAGCTAATTGTACGTTCCCAGACGCCTGGAAACAAGCAACGGTAATAGGCATCCCAAAACCAGGCAAAGACCTGAAAAATCCGTCCTCATATCGCCCAATCAGCCTCCTTAGCTGCATCGGGAAGATATACGAGAGAATCATATCGGCCAGACTCAAGATTTACACCGAATCTATGAATCTGATCCCGAATGAGCAGATGGGCTTCCGCGCAAAACACTCTTGCGTACACCAACTGCACCGCCTAACCGAACACATCCTAGGCAACCGCCGCCGCGGAAGACCCACAGGAGCACTCTTCTACGATGTAGCGAAGGCATTCGACAAAGTCTGGCATGCCGGCTTGGTAGCCAAGCTGGCCATCATGGGCCTGCCTGACAGTCTCGTGCGCATCATACGAGAATTCTTGTCGAATAGATCCTTCCGCTACAGAGTCGAAGGAACTCTTTCACGCCCCCGACCACTAAGAGCTGGAGTCCCGCAAGGGTCTGTGCTCTCTCCCATACTGTATGCATTGTACACCAATGACGTACCCCGGACCCCGCACGTGGAGTTAGCCCTTTTCGCTGACGACACTGCTCTATTCACATCCAGTACAAGTAAGGAGCTTATCTCCAAACGCCTCCAACAAGCAGTCGACGCGCTCGGCGCTTGGTTCAGGAAGTGGCGCATCGAGGTGAATCCGGAAAAGAGCGCAGCAGTGTTCTTCTCCAAAGACTCCCGCGGTGCAACACGACCCCCGGCATGGAGCACACAATCGCTCTTAAAAACGATATCTTTGTTCGGAAAATCCATTCCATGGGTTGACCGCACAAAATATCTGGGCGTTATCTTTGACAGCAAGATGACCTTTGGACACCACATCCAAAGAGTACGCAACAGAGCAGCCTTCTATCTAGGCAGACTCTCACCCATGATCAGTAACGTAAAAATGTCGCTTAGAAATAAGTTGACTCTTTACAAGCTGTGCATCCGACCTGTCATGACTTACGCTAGCGTTATTTTCGCACACGCAGCACCATCTCTTCTGAATAAACTCCAACTCATTCAGAATAGGTTCGCACGTAGAGCCACGGGATCCCCCCGGGGTCTACGCACACGCGATCTACACAAGGACCTTGAGCTCCCATCCATGTCGAGATACCTCAGAGAAACGTCAAAACGTTACTTTGAGAAATGCTCTTCCCATCCGAACCCGTTAGTGGAACAAGCTGCTAACTACAGCCCGTCCAAGGATGTCCCCTTGCGGCACCGACGCCCGAGGAATGTTCTCTTTGATCCCGACGACCCCATCACGGTAGCTAATCGGCCATACGAAAATCTCCAGTCTTAAAGGAGACGGGGATTTTCCTTAGGCACACCGACACACCGCACTCGCCGGCGAGTGCGACGAAGTAGGAACAGTAGCTCGTTTTCCAGGTACCAAAATGTACCAGGGCGCTTCTCGCCACCAGTAGGCTCTTCTTAGGCCCTTAAGGCACCCTAGTGTCGGCCCTTAAGGCAATGAGCGTTTGCATCGCTCGCGAGTTTGCATCGCTCGCCATTGATCAAAGGCAAAGCCCATGGCCGAGGTTCGTCCCAACTGGGAGCCCCTTGCGCTTTTGCCGAAAAGGCTGAGTGGCGTCAAGCCCTCGCCTCAAACCGTCCCGCTGTAAATATTAAAGCTCTTAGAAGCTAATATTGTAGGTCCTGTCAAAAAAAAAAATTTTAAATCGTTTTATTAATTTTATTTAACCACCTGACGATCGGGCGGGTACCGCGAGTACTGCATATCGATAGTTTTTCCATTGTGTCTAAATTCTCGGTAGTAGAGGGATTAAATTTCGATGACACTTTAAAAAATGTTTATTGGAAGAATGCAATGTGAAACCTGGTACAATATAATAAAGGCTGCTTTCATTTGCATCACAAAGGTGTGTGATTTGAGATGAACCGGTAACGTTGACGCGATCAGTTAATTCTGCACAATGGGTATCAGTTGGCAGACAAAATGGGTCATTCGCGGAATCTTTCAGAAAAAAATGCCATTATGTTGATTTATTTGTAAAAAAAAATTTTGATACTAAGTGATTTATTGTTAAAGTTGTGTAAAATAAAATGAATAAATACACATTTTTTAGAGATAATTGACTCGTGTGATGTATCGGAAAAGGATATGGCCTTAAATTTACATCTTTATAACTATTAAATTGTAGTATTAAAAGTATTTTTTATGGAAATTATTTTGTAAAATAAATCAAAGATTTTTTTAAATTTGAAACTAACGCTTCGTCATTCTATGCTCTACTGTGTGCTATCGCCATCAAAATCTTACTAAATGGTACCTACTAAATAACTTTACATTTCAAGGCTGATTTTGACCACTAATAGAAAAATAATGTCATAATAATCTATTCAGATGTACAACCAAACTGTATAAAACCCACAAAATGTTAGAAAACAACTCAGATTACAGATGATTGATGAGCCCGTAATCTCGCACATAAAACATTATAAGGATTATCGCGCACATGAGATTCTCAAGCCGCTTCTTACCAAAGAATTCGAAGAACTTCTGTAATATATACGTCCTTTTCACACTTTAGAAGTTTCTCCGCTCCTTTGATACGAAAGGGATAAAAAGGCGTGTGAACTTGAGTGAAGATGATACGGTACGAAAGCACAGATTATATAAATAGTTACCTATGAAGGTAATATTTTTTTTACAAAGAAGGTGAACGTAATTGATTTGGATGGATATTCTGTCTCGTCATTCTGTAGATACTAATAACAAGCTGAAAAGAGCCCGAGGTTACGAGTCTTAACAGCGGATTATCGACACGTGTATTTAAAAATGGAAAATAATTTATTTTTTAGTCTGTTTTTTATTTTTAGGATAGATTACGTCACTATTCTTTTTTATATAATTTGCTATTGGTATTTTCAGTGATTTTAGCCTTATAAGGTTACTTATTGCTATTAACTGTTCTGTGCTTATTGTAATGATAAGTTGTTTAGTTTACAATGTAGTTATATCTGGTTCTGGTGATGGCTTTCACCATGTGTTTTTAAGTTTAGACGGCTGCGCAAAACAGCCACATGAATATGTATGTACAGCAAGAAAAGCGAACCCTCTGGTTTCAAGGAAAAAGTTAAGTTAGAAGGAACATTTTACATGCGAAGTAAATTCATGTCACTTGGTCAAAAACTATTTTTTTTTAATTGAGTTTTCGACGTTATAACAAAAGAATATAGGTAGTTATTTAAACTTATTATTAAACTTATTTGCACATGTTAATTTAAATAATATGCCTATACGGGACAGAACAATGAAATTGATATAAGATTTACCGAATTATTAATAAGTGAGGTACCTTTGCGACATAGTGACATTGAAAGAACCTATAATTTTAATAAAAACAAATCAACTGCTCCTCGCGCGCTACCTATCCCATCCCATCCCACATACAATAATTATGGGTGATGTTATGTGATTGGCCGACAAGGTAACAAAAGCGGGAGTCATTCCAAACGGTAATGTAGTTAGTTAGTGCTACATTTAATTAATAACTATAAAAAAAAATTCTCTCCACTTTGTGTTCGTTCACTGTCTGTCTGTCGCGCGGCCAATTTTTTTAAAATCTATAATCCTTACCATATAATTAGACCCGAGACACGAGTCGTACGGTGCAAGAATTCGGTTCACATTTCGCCCTCTCGAAAATAAACTCAGAAGTGCTCAGAATACAAATTTTATAAAACCTTTTGATTTTATATTATTCCAATTCCACATCTTCTCATTACATCGTCGGATTAGCTAGCTTATACATTGATCTTATTTTCTTATATAATTAGAAAAATGATCGATATTCTTTGTATCTAAAACCATAAGATATGAATCAGATTCAAAGAACGAGTTGAGGCACTAAGTAAAGGATTGTTAAACAAAATAGTTAAAAGAAGCTATCTCTATATAGTTAAGATATGAAGAACAGCACAATTCAGGAGTTATAAAAAGAACCGCAAAAATAACCTTAGAATAATATTAAAAAAGGTGAGATATGATTTTAAAATACCTAACAATACCTACTATTATAAGCACATTTTCTTATATCTTCTGAGTCATATAATTTCAGTAACAAGGGTTGAGGCGCGAAGAATTTTAATCAAATTGAATAGTATGCATAATTTACAGAGTATGTATTTGTATTCGCAATAATTGTTTCCAAAGTTCCTGGTAAACTAAAGTTTAAGAACTGGATATATTTTTTAGTTTATTTATTAGTTTTTTATTTAATAAAATGCCTGTGACATCACGAGAGACACTCTCAATAACATATTTAAAAAAAAAAGAAAACATTATAACCGAACTTTATGTGAACTGTGACGAATAATTCAGCAAAAAAAACGCATTACACAAAGCAGTTAAACCCTTTTTAGCTACGAGATAACATAATATTATGGTACTATATGGAACAAACACATAACCTGTTTTTTTTTTTTGCTTCGCCGCTGGTTAAAAAAAGAGGAAATAAAGTGACTTAAGTGTCACTAAATAGGTGACTATTACCACGTGCAATCGACTAGAGTACCTAACCTAGTAAGGTGGCTTACTAACAGGAAAACGGTTTATTCTTCGTTCGTCCTGAAATTTTGTCCCACATTTCAAAAAATGATTCGTTTGTCCCAGTCACTTTTATATTCCCGGTTTGTCCCAGTTCACAAGAAGGTACTTTAAAGGTACAGCTAACAAAAAAGTATTTTGAACGAATAACAAACAAAAACCTATATTATTTAGAAAGAAAATTACTTATAAAAAACAACGGGTCGAACAAGGAATGCAAAGTGGGACCAACTAGGAATAAAATAATAAAAATTGTACATCGGGACGAAGGAAGCATAATGTTTGGGACTAACTAAGAAATTTATTAGTGGGACAAAACTCAGTGGGACAAACGAAGAATGAATCAGGAAAACTAAGCGATTAAGTTAATTAGTATGAATAAATTGGTTTATTTTTAAAACTATAATAAAATAAAAATTTATTTCCACGGCAATGTTTTTTTTTAAATGTTAAGCTTATTTAGTAGTATTTAACGTTAACGTTTTTTTTTATTTCAACAGTTAGGTTTACACCTATTGAAAAAATTTTAATCCCCATTTGATAAAAAAAAAGTTTGTCCAGTCTATTTAACTAAAATGTTCATAATTTTTTTATGCTTATTTAACTAAAATGTGTCCTCTAGTTCTTTCACCAAGGGACTAATCATGTGTGAACGGTCAATTTGTTAATAAATTACCTACAAAAAATTATTCTTCTGTAACTTGTATGTAACTAATGTAACCCTGCAATCTTTATAATTGTTTTTTTTTTATTGTTGTATTATTTTAATAAAACTAACAATAATATTACTGCTAAATAATAATGTTATGTACGTACATACTATAAAATATAATATAATAAAAGTTATTGATGTTATATAATTGGCTGTTTTATCTTATTGGATATGAAAAGAGGCATATAATTGAATTAAACCTATTGTAATGCTGGGATATTACAATAATTACGTGTTGCTGTAATGTGCACGCGTCTTTATCTCGCTCCTAAAGTCGTGGCTCCTGCCATGTGTACTGGCCCTTATACCCTACCTACATCTTTGTTGGAATATTTTCTAAGCGTGAAGCAATTAGTTTTTGTGTTAAAGGTTGATTAAATGGCAATCATTACCAGATCGGAATAGCTATGAGGAAGTTGAATGTTGAGTCGGTTTAATGAATAGTCATGAGCATAAATACGAACATGGGCCTATGCAACTAAATTAATACTTGGGAACTAGGTAGGTACCTAACCTCATAAATAATGCGAAATAACTAAGGAAGTACTTATTAGACAATGTTCATGTAAATACTTACTTGTTCATGTAATAATGTTTAGAATTACCATCAATACCTACTTTTATTATTTTTATTGATTCAATAGTTATATAATTTTGTAGTAGTTTGACAAGGTTCTAGTACCAACACAAGCTTATCTATTAGTTGCATTCTTTTGTATGTAACGCAACGCTGTTGGTTTAAAAGTAAAATAAAAAATAAAACAAACATCTTACAACTAGAGATTAAAATTTGTATAAGCAAAATGTCTTACCGTTCCCAGTAAGGTCTATCGAGGACTCGCGGGGGCAATCCAAAAAAGACACAATCCATTCAGCACTGTATGGGCACTATAGTTACACTAACACTACTCAGTAGGTACTGGCACGATCTCAAACCATCACTAGACACACTAGCATCCCGGATTCCTGGCTTGGTACTGCGTTGCTCCTCACCTACGAAGAGACAAAGGAACAAATGAGCATACACTGCACATCAAAATTATAATATTTATTATATACACACACACATACTTTTTATTTGACGCGCTTGCGTGGCGAATATACGCGCGCTGTAAAGCCACGCTACATGAATACTGAACTGACAGCCCGAGTCGAGTCGAGTTGCCCGCGGCTGCAGCGGCGAGTCGGCTCGGCATTCGAAATTCGAATCGTGATGTTCATCGAGTTGGTTTCACGCTACACTTGCTGAACGAGAATACAAATTACGAATAAACATCACTCAATCTTTGATATGTATTGGCAAATATATCAACGTTTGGAGAATGAGCTCTAAAAGCTTTTGTCGTATGTGTAGTTATTGTGTATGTGATGAATATACTCGTAATCACAATGAATTAAATGCTTACTATGAATTGATAGCAGTTTATGTATGTATATTGGTACAAATGTTTGTTATCATTGGGAATCAAACCAGTGTCCCGTTCACAGATAATTCCATTATAGCTTTGCGCGAGCACAGACGACCAAAGTCTTGTAAAACCTCATTTCATGTATCCCGTTATGTACGAAGCAGTTGTAAATAGATTAGCATTTAGCAGATCAAATTCATTTAACTCCAACCGTCATATTCCTGGATTCCTGCTCCCCACACCATGTGGCGTACAAATCGTATCCATCCGTATTGTACCCGATCCCATATTCAACGATAGAAAGAGACGGACAGATAACCGATGCAACGTGGCGAGAGGAGACTCGGCAAAACGTGCTAGGGGAGCTCAGAGGGATTTGAAAATATTACACAAACATTTATGCATGAAGGGATAACAGAATGTTATTGGTATTATATCGGATTGATTGAGGTTTATCCATAAATTATTATGTGATGGATCACAACTGCCAACGTTTACTTGACAAATTATTTAGTCGTAATGAGATCTCGACCGCGTCGCTATAAAACCAATTTCCTTCGCATGTGTCGGTGTGCGCGTTGAAGGAAACATGTGAGATAATAAAAAGTTATGTTTGAACGTTGGACTCGTAAAGTTTATTTGTGTAATACATTCTTTAAACAAACGGATAATTACATAGCGTTTTATGGGCGGTTACAGCGGCCGTCGGGAACTAATAAATTTTAACAATAGATGGCCTTTAAAACGAGCTGATCTTGAATAAGTTGAGAGTAATTATTTCTGTAATTCTTATGCCACGCTATATTAATAAACACTTATAATGCTACTGTAAACAGTTAATTCATTTATGTTTTACAAAAAAGAATGCTGGAAGATTTCTCTGCAAAGAAAATCCCTCTGTAGTCGGCTGCTTTGTGTTACAAATGACAGAGACCTCCCGGGCGGAAGATATTTAAACTGAGCATCTGGGACTTAAATTATGAATGAGCATTTATCTTTACACTAACAGCTAACATAAATATGTAGTATCTATCTAGCTATCTAATTTGTAAAGAAATTTACCTAGAATGATAACAAGTATCTTTACACATAACAAAGCATATTAAAATCCTAATTGTATTATTATTTTAAAGTAATAATATGTTTTGATAAGTAAAGGAATAAGAAATATTTTCCAATATAAACGAGGAACCGATGCGATGCGGATTGTAGAGGCGGAGATATTTCTCATATTCTTTTGTTAGGATATCTGCGGTTGGCTCTTTGTTGTTTGAGTTATAGGAAGACTTACTGAATAAGAAAAACTGGAGTATTATTCGAGTCACCGTTTCCATGGACACGTCGAGAGATTTAACTGACAAACTTACGTAGAAAATTTATTGGCATGCATTTTATTTTAATAGGTTCATAGCAGACGATTCGTTTTATAATAATAATTTCATCTTCAAATGAAACGCACTTAATTATGACAGAACTTAACTTACGTGGTTCGTTTTATCAATGATATTGTAACCTATTCTACGATTTACACTTACATATCTTTAAATATGGGCGCATAAGGAAACTGGTATGGGTCAAATTTAACTTACATGATTTAATTACGGATGAAGGGAAACTAAAAGCCTTGTATACCACCTACCTACAATCAATTAATATTGAAATATCTAAAAATTCAAGTAGAATGGGAAATAAATTGTTGATATCTATATCTATATATATATAAAAGAAAGTCGTGTTAGTTACTCCACTTATAACTCAAGAACGGCTGAACCGATTTAGCTGAAAATTGTCAGGGAGGTAGTTTAGAGTCAGGAGAAGGACATAGGGTACCTTTCATCCCGCTTAACTGTTCCCGAGGGAAGTTCACGCGGGCGAAGCCGCGGGCAAAAAGCTAGTAAAACATTAAAAACAATCATCGGATATCAAATTGACAACTATCACCAACAAGTCATTTGATATAAAAATGTTTGTGCGAAAAATACACGCGCAACGAAACTAAACAGATGATTCAACGCTAAAACGTCTATTGACTTTGTAATCTAAGCTCCGAGTAGGGAGCTCAGCTACAAATGTTTCTGAGAATCAACCTTATGTACGCCGGATGAAGCCAAGCCTCCACGACCCTAAAGCTGAACAAAGGGACGAAAGAGACACCGGAAACTATAATCGACAAGGGTTTACTTTTGAACACAAATTGTCCCATCCTTTACGCTAAATCTTTTAATAAACCCGTCTTCGCTACTCACAACTGTCAACTATCGAGCTCTCTCCCTGATTTTGAAACGATACCAAACGTGGATTGTGCAACACAATTTTACCTCGTGTTTTGAAATACCTTCGGCTATTGTTACGCTGATCGCGTATTATATTACGGCTGCGTCGACGTTATTCATCGGATCGTGTGATTGTTTATTTAAACCAATTCTATTTCGATCCACGCTATCCTTTGTGTGTTTTTTAGTCATGTATTTGCCGAGCCGAGCCACACGTTGTTAATCATTGGAGCGACGGCAATTTGTATCCGATAACCACAACTGCAACGCGAGACCATACACTCGATCGGCCCACTCGCTGTAAAGTGATTGATGGTGCAGTGTCAATTTCGCGTTATCGCTGACACCCCGATCCCGTGGCTGCCTCGATGAGATTGTTGCATAAATTTACACTAGAGATAAGGTTACGGGCCTTGGTTAATAACTTTATACGACGTTACGCTGTCGAGTCGCGGGAATTAGTAGCTGTTCTTTCTTCTCAATTCTTTTGTTCTCGGCGAAACGATGAAACTTCCCTGATTTAATGTCTTTGTTTTTGATATTTATTATAACAAAATTTGTTCATTTCGGCGTGTTTAACTTTGATCATTTCTCATGAGTGTTTATGCTAATTTTATTTATTTGAATACATATTTCGTACCGAGATGATGTTTCTGAATAAATCACGATTGATATTCAAATAAATATGTGTAACCGAATAAGTAATGCGAATGCGTGGGATAAACCATTAAGCGAACAAAAGCAAACAAACAGATTATTATCAGATATAACGTCGTAATATAATAATACGGCACTCAACGCCTTCTGCGTAATAACCACTTCTGAGAATTTACATCGCGATTGAACATTATATTTTTACTTTCTTATTAAATAAAGTTTTATATTGTATTGTAAAACCGCTATCACTTCGAGGTCATGAAAATAACAGTTAGTGATGAAGTGAGGCGTATGACGAATTATTAACGCCCCAAACAATTTGGACAATGTACAGAAAAGCTTTCTACGACCCTCCCGCTGTCGACGCTCCCCACAAACCGTTTTTAATACTCAATACAATTTATTTTCCGTGAAACTGTTATAAAACTTGCTGAACGTTTCGGTCTAGATAAAAGCAACAAATACAAATTCAATCACAAATTTATTTAACAGGAAAAAAATTGAAATGGAAGAAATTGGAGTGCATTTTACGACGATGCTTTATTATGAACGATACACAACTAATTCGCTAAATAGTTACTATGTTAGTTGAAACGAATATATTTTATATTATTATATATTATACTCGCATAATATATAATATTGTTTTCATTGATGAATTAGGTACATGGTTATAAAGCATTCAAGTGTTGCTTTGTTACCCCATTCCCCTCTCCGTTTAATATGCAAATGCGTATTTTGATAAAAAGGGATTAAACTCTTTAAAACAAATTTTGTCTACGTAATCTCTCATTCATCATCGTCATCCCAGTATCCCGGTATTTCCCGGGCATCCCTTAGGATGATGCCGGCTTGCTACGGTCTTAGAGCTCGGGGTCTGCAAAAACGCGATATTTTTAGTCCAGGAGACACTTATAACCTGCTTCACTCTCTCTCTCTCTGGGAAATTTTCAACCTCTAATTGCCCCTTAATCGCTTTTTTCGACACCCAGAGGGAGAGGCCTATTCTCCAGCTGGATATCTCACGTCAATCTGCAAAATTCCTACCGCTATAGACAAATTTGAGGTCGTCGCTTACGAAATGACATACCAATATTACTCTTCCTTCAGAATTTCATATTCATATCGCATTAGAATATTCCAACATAGACGGTCAAATCATATTTTCACGGAACTCGATAAAACCCTCAATAATGCCTAAGCGAAGGAGAAATAAAAAGTATTGAATCATATAACCAAAGGTTGTTGAACAAAATATTCGTTTTTATCCGTATTGTATTTTCATACACATAAAATGCTAAAATAAGAGCTATTTACGTAACGCATATATGACAAAAGATATGTTGTCTGTTTGTTTCTGGTAATTTTCTCAATAGCTGAGCCGATTTGGACGAGAATTTTGCTGGCAGATAACAAACATGAAAATGCATCATTTTGCGTACTTTTACATACATATCATCACGCCTGTCTCCCGTAGGGGTAGGCAGAGACTAGAGATTTCCATTGGCTACGATCCTTACATACCACACTCATCACTCTCTTCATACACGCTCGCCGATTTCGGGTACTCCTAATGTCTCCCTTTTTCAAAAGATCTGCGATTTGGTCGCAGTATGTTTTACGAGGCCGACCCTGACCGCCGCTCCCAGCCAACTCTGCTTTGTATATACTTTTCGTCAGTCTCCTTTCATCCATCCTCTCTACATGTCCAAACCATCTCAACATCCCTTTTTCTATCTTTGTCACTACATCCTCATTTACACCGCATCTTTTTCTAATTTCACTATTTCTTATTTTATCGCTCAAGCATAAACCACACATACTCCTTAAAGCTCTCATTTCAACCGCATTCACTCTACTTTCATTATTTTTTAGCCATACCCAACTTTCACTACCATACATAAGGGTCGGTATTAACACTGCCCTATGAACAGCGAGACGTGCTTTTTTGGACACAACTCTACTGCTCATAAAGGAATGTAATGCCCCATTTACCTGATTACCAGCAGCCACTCTTTTTTCAATATCACTCTCATGCTTGCCATTTCTAGTGAACTTACAACCCAGATATACAAATTCATTCACTTGTTCAACACTCTCTCCATTTATACTTACATTACATACTGTTCTACTTTCATCCTTTTCAAACACCATTATTTTCGTCTTACTCACATTTATTTTCATACCCTTACTTACTAGCGCTACATTCATTATTGTTATCATCTTCTGTATGTCTTCCTCCGATTGAGCAAGTAGCACTTGGTCATCAGCATAAAGAAGGCATTTGATGCATAACTCATTCATTCTTATACCACATTCAGCATCTTTCAAATCTTTCAGACAGTTGTCCATAAACAGGTTAAACAGCCAAGGTGACGCTACACATCCTTGCCTGACACCTTTTTCGATCTCAAACCAGTCTGTGTAGCTCCCATTTATTCTGACACAAGCGCTGGAATCCTTATAAAGGGATTTCATTGCTCTTATCAGTTGGCTATTCAACCCGTACATCGACAAAGTAGACCACAACTCATTTCTTTCCACTCTATCATAGGCCTTCTCCAAGTCCACGAAAGCGCAATAAACTCTTTGGCCTTTAGCCAAAAATTTTTCAGTGATGCATCGTAAGGAGAATACTTGGTCCGTACATCCCATCCCCTTTCTAAATCCTGCTTGTACATCCCATATCTTATCTTCCGTCTCTTTCACAATCCTTTCACTCAGAATCTTTGCATACAGTTTGCCGACAACGCTAAGAAGACTAATGCCTCGATAGTTTTTACACTCTTGCTGTGACCCTTTTCCTTTATATAGCGGTACTATGACGGCTCTGCACCAATCCTTTGGTACAACGCCTTTTTTCCAGCACAAATTGAAAAGGAGACATAACTGAGTAGCCAGGATGCCCTGTCCAGCCTTAAGCATTTCGACAGTAATTCTATCATAACCCGCAGACTTTCCCATCTTCATTTTGTTCAGTCCATTCACAACTTCGTCCATTATTATTTCATCCTTACATTCTTCTATATCATAACTTCCATCAGTAAGCACACCTCGGTTTTCATCTCTTTCAAACAATCCCTCAAAATATTCTTTCCAGCCATTCAAAACACACTGTTCTCCATTCAATATATCTCCATTCTTATCTCTTATCTTATGCAGTTGCACCGTCGACGTTTTCCCTCTAGCCTTTTTTATCGACTTCCAAAAATATTTTAAATTACTTTTGAAGTCCCGGGTCAACCTTTCATGCGTACTTTTATTTTAGAAAAGTAAATATTCTCTATTAAACATTAAATACTTCATGGAGGACTACACTAATACATCTAATAAAGCAAAGTCAACAATAAAAATACAATAATACATTGACACCAGAACTTGCTGCATACTTTGTATCGAAATCAAATCCGCTGTAATTTCACATGATTTCCTGCTATATTGACCGGTAATTTAACAGGCAGATAGGCTGCAATCACACAGGACATTGGACATAATTGTATGCTTGGTCAACGCAACAATGTATTTAGTATACTTGTCGAAACAAGACTGTTCATAAATAAACAACTGACTGACGATGGGTGGACTTCGATGGATGGAAGCCGTGACGAAAAGTTGAGTCTTTTTGGCACCAAAAGAAATCCATATGACCAACTTTTAAAAGTAAAAAAATCCAACAAGCTCCAGGCAATTACTTTTTCAGTGAAAAAATAAACCAAGTAGTAACACAACAGTACTCAAGTTCTCAACTCATTTATACAAACACCTCCAAAGAACAATTTCATTCATTTTATATGACAAGAATATCTAGATCCGCCGCCCGTTTTACATATTGGTTCGTTCACCCACGCGCCGAAACCACTACAAACGATTTTATTAAGCCAAATAGTTTTCTATAGTTTTATAACTAGCCTTGTACGCTTTAACAGATTAATTGAGGCTCTAATAACGCCAAATATCAACAATTTCGCCTCCAACTTCAAATATTAGTTAATAATCTTTTGAAATATCAGTTTTGTTTTACAATTGCTCGTAATATTTTGTAATTATTGTTTTATCTACTCTTTTATGACATGTCACTGATATGTAAATGACGACCCCACATAGCTATGTCGTTTGTCAGAGAATACACAATGGCCATTCTCGTTACAAGTTTACTAACGATCGAGGTTAACTTTCAAACGGATAATACTGTATTCAATAGACGTGTGCAACTTGAGACGTAAGAAAAAGTAAAAGTCTAAGTAATTACCTTTAAGATGTTCATAGTGAGTCCGTCATATGTCAGTAGAAATTAGAAATAACCGAGCGGACGATCGCTGCACGTCCGATTGCGAACAAAAGCAATTTGTGTCCGCACGAAGTGGCTTTGTACGTGCGTTGCCTCCTAGGTGTTTATTAGCGGGTGTTTCTGCTGTGTCGATACCATACTACACGTATGTACAGTGCGGTATAGCAGGCCGTTAGTCCGGTCCACACGACCCTCTGAGGTCATCTAATATCGGCTTACTAATCTCGCATTCTCCACACTTACAAGAGCTCCCACGGCCGCACGGTTACAATCTAATTACTCAGTCTTACTCGTAATACTACCGAAACACTGAGCTGCATACAATTTAACTAGCCAGCACGAATGAAACAGTATTTCGATTAGGCAGGCAGTTATGAATACTTGGATAGTTGGAAACAAAGTAACATTGGCGGAAATCCAACGTCATTTACAAATCTGATTTAGTGTACTGCATGGGCAATTTAAAAAGTTATTCGGTGTTCTGCGGTTAAGAATACCTATCTTATTTGTCTAACAAGTGCATAAATAGTTTGGAAGCACTTCTGTTTGACAAACGTACTGGAAAGATGTAATAAATGTAACGTTATGACTGTTATGAGTCACTACGGTTCGAATAAAAAACGTCCGTCGAGTCGACAATGCTGTGGCAGTGAGTAGCGTTGTTGGCTGCGATCCAAAAACATGCTCATCACAATCAGGCAACACGCAGACATCATTTAACGACAAATTTACCGTGACATAAAAAATGCCGCGCTGTCAACAATGTACTATTTGAATATTTGAAAGTAGGTAATGCGAAGATGTTACTATAAAATCACTAAAATGTAAAATGTTCTGCTCTTATTATCGTTCTTGTAGAGTATATTGCAGTCCAAATTTTTTTACCGCTACTCGTTAACCTATTGATAAAATATCGCCAATAAAATAAGCCAACAAGGAGCCCGTCAGTTTTGATAAATATCCTTTCAGCGCTTTTCCATTATTCGGAGGGAGACAAATGTCCCGTCGGTTTGCTCGGCTCGGATCACGGCATTCCCTCATTAAAATGTCCCCCGGGCGATTGTCGTCCCCTGGCCCCTCGGATTGTCGACGATTCGATACGATAATCGATTTTATTGCCGATCGCTATAAAATCTGCGATAAGTACGTTTTATGTTTTGTTTTTGTCACATATTCCTCGTTGCAAATCAATCACTGTGTTATTTAAACATTTAACCGATGTAAGGAAATTGTGTTTTATTACTGTGAACATAAGGCTATGAACGTTTTGAGTTTCGATAGACCAAGTCGGCTAGTGTGAAGTGGAACTAATTCGACAGACGATTGTGTTGCTGCATTTGATTAAAATAGATTTTAGTTTATGTACAGAAGGCTGTTGATCTCGTTTTTAAATTTCAACCGCTCTCATTGTTTCGCTTGAATCGCAGACTCAGCTGATATATTTGTTTGTACATTTGTTCAAAGAACATTACTGTAAATATTTTAATAGGTTGTCCGAATGAAGTCGAGCGTGGGACGAACAAAAGACTCTTAGAGCGTAGCAAATAAATTAAACGACAAAGCATTATTACTCTCGGCATTTACGCTAATAGTAAACATGCCCGCGTTATTTGCAAGTCTGCGAAAATTTGCTTGTTCATCCAAGTTTGCTAATTACCCGACATTGCGCGTCGAGATTGCCAACATTGGTTCAAATTCGCCAATTTACCGGCCAATGTACGATGTAATATCGGCTCCAATTTGCAAACAAGCTATTATAGGGTTCGCTGTCAAAAGCGCGCCAATGGAATTAAAATACTATTACGCCAATACAAAAGTTGATTGAATGGAGGGCGCAGCGAGGTCGTGCCTGTGTATAGTGCGAGTGTTTCAGCATGCGAGTGCGGTGGTCTGGTTGCCGTTGCCGCCAATGCCGCCGCCGCCACTCGCTCCAACGCTCGCTCGCGCCTCACCGCGCTCCTGTAATTTGATTTGGAGTGGCGCGGGACGGGCGGAGGGAACTGGATCGATACCAGGCGGGGGAGGGCGCACGGAGGGTGCCGGCGGGGAGCGGGGCGCGGGGAGACCACCGCTGTTGTTATGGAAACCGTAGCTACCCTCGCGCCTCCAGATTTTGTCGGTTGTCCCAGTAAATTAAACAAAGAGGATCAGTGATATTATTTTCAGGTGTTTCGGGACTTAATGGGTCTCATTTCGCCGAGGAAACTTTAATATTTAACAGTTACAAGGTCTGCCGTATAATATTTACAGGGATAGAAAATAAAGCTAATGGATTATAAAATGTTAATTATGCTAATATCATGGAAAAAAACTTAGTAATAAAAGATAATGATGATATTGACACCAAATTGATAAAACACGATCATTCTGTAATATAAACAATTTTGTTATTTCGGTAACATTATATTATACATGATGTTGAGCCAGTAAGGCTTAGTACTGAAATAGTTTCTATTTGCAACCATCCTCTAATTTGCCAATGACACGATCTTCATACCAATAACATAACTATAGACGAGCACAATGCTCTCTAAAACCAATACAAAGTTAACTAGCGATTAATGTCAACAGTCAATGAGATCCAATCCCGAACGATTACAAATTAACGCAAAAACATACAGATCAATTTAAAAATCCTTTTGCTATAACATTAGCATAAATATTTATGTTACATATTCATTAACATCAGAGGTCAATATCTAGACATTTATTAAAATATGTCAAAACCGCTTTGGCTTCAGGCAGTCGTTGTTGTATTGAAAGATCATAAAATTTATTTCTTACGTTGTTTTTTATTGCATTAAAATGAAACTTTACTTGATCATGGCATACAACGTTTGCTCATAGATGGACTAATAACTCACTCTCAACATACTTATAAGTTAAAAAGCCACTAAAACAATAAAAGTTTTCGAGAAATTCAGAGATCTGTAAAGGATTTAAAACTGTGCAAACTGCGGCACTAGTACAATACAAACGGTTTCAGTGTTAAATTTAAAGTTCCCGGGCAGCTTGCTTAGTTGGCCGCCGTGCCAAACTGTTATTTACAATTTCTATACACCAAACACATTTCAAGAGAATATACTTAAGTATTTTTGATGATATGTAGAAGGAAATACCCTTAAAATGTATCTAAATTATCATATTGCTCATAAAGCTGCTACAAACGGACACTTGCTAATTATTCGTGTAAGCTTGGAATAGTGTTGATGTTCTTTAAATATCAAATATGTTAATTATGTTACGAGAACTATTCATTAGATCGTTGGCAATATATTCTGATTTGTTGAGAGGTATTTTCTCTCCATTATCTGCACGAATTTGCGAAACCCCTATTATCTCGTTAAACCAAAGTCGGCAGAGCGGCTAGATCTAATAAATACCTTTCTCCGGCATTAACTCCATTATCGCCCCTTATATTAATTTTGAAAGACGTTTTTACTTTATCTGGCTTCATTAAGATCGTTTTTTGTATAGTTACATTACTTACAACAATCAAAGCTATCGTTGGATATAGTAACAAATGACCTGTCCAATATTTATTGTATCAATAAATCATGTTTCAGTAGTTAATGTTTCTGTATGTGGGAAATATAAGCAAGATATTTTGTATTGTTAAAAATAACATCAAAGTAAATTAAGCAGAAAGAAAAGGCTGAAAGCTTTGTGTGGATTAAATTAAAATTTGGGTAAATAGCGTTGAGTAATGATGAATGTCGCTGTATGGGCAGAAAAATAAGCTAGTTTAAGTTCTGCTGCACTCTTTACCAGTCAATATAAATGAGCATACGCAAACTTTACGCAAATGTTAGCTTGGAATTCAACACACTTTTAAATGGGTAAATCAATTTTACTTCAAAATTCAATACATCATTTTTAGTATCTGAATAATTCAAACGTTGAAATGTCTATGGAAAATGCATTTGATACAGCGAAGCAGCATGAAAAGGTCCGTTCTGGGATAAAGAACCAACCAATTTCCATAGCTTTCAAAGTCGGCCATATGCTTTGTCAGAAAATGTTCAAAGAGTACTAATGAATGCTTCGAGCTTTTGTGTAGGCCTAATGACATGTTTTAAATAGCATGGTAACAGCCGCAGGCTTTCAGGTACATGCAATTCAATAGGCTCATTTAAATTGCCTAGTCCAGGAGATAAGCAGACATGAAAGGGCGGGCGATGATGCTAATATACTGCACTTAACCTGGCCTGCGGCACCTTGCGGCGTCCCGCCAAACTGGTTCTGGCGTCGACCTTCGCACTATCTCGCTCTTGCGCGCTCATGTACTCCTGGTAGAACTGATCACTATGTCTGATTATTTTCGATTAATAAGAAGTTAATTAGAATTGAGAAAAAGATTCGATTTTTGTTCATCAAAATGTTTCGACAATTAAACAGACTGTCTGAATTTAGAATACGGGAGATTTATTGCAGTTTGCCTAGTAAAAGACACAATCGACTGGCAAGCCGTGTGTTTACCAAGATATTGAGACATATAAGAATAAAATATATTCCTTACCAGAGGAAGAGGAGATTAATCAGTACATATTAAAAAATCATAATATGTACAACCTAAAAAAAATGTTTTTTTCTGAAATCGATATACAATTAGTAATGTAATCACATGATTCATTAAAAATACAAGGCAGTAAAGAAAAAAAGTTTTAGAAACTTGGCAATAAAATCGATCTAGCGATTTCAATGTAAGCATGAGGTTTTAAAGATTTGCTGCGACGGCTGCCAGTTGTATAATATTTTATTTGAAAATGGAATGAACATTTAAACTACCTTTGTTAAACCATTTTTGTTTCCATGTGACAATTGTAACTTGCTACAAAAGAAAACAACGTGTGGCGTGGCGATTAAATCCATCCACGCCTATCGCCATTATGCTTTCGAACATGGAAATGGCATGGCAATTCATAGTATGGTAATGAAAGAGGCGTCTCTGTCTCTTCAAATGGTGGGGTTATCCGTGAATCGCGACAGTATAATCGCGTGAAGTCTATAATTGGCCTTAATCAAGCGAGATGGCGTGTGGTCTGGCAGAGCAATGTTGACTCTGTGTTCAGCCAATTGTAATTGCATGGATTATTTGTTTAATTGTTCGAGAGAAGTTTGCTTCTCTCAGGTAGTAATTATCATCCGTGCAAACGCATTTGTAGTAAAATGCTCATGTAAACATGTAGGTTTAACAGAAAGTTATAAAACTGTTTCCAAAAAACTACACACTTTGATATCATCAAGGTATAGAAAGATTTCAAAATATTTGTAAGTACCAGTAGATGTAACGGGTATTAACAGTTTGCAAAAACCGTATTTGTCTAACTGCAATTAACACTTGCTTTGCGAAAATGGTTTTGGAGAGAATTATATTCAACAAATAATTTATGGAACTTGTATGAAATGTGCATCTGTGCGCGAGCGTGTACTCATGGTTTGTTTTAATAAAATTGTTGAGATAAGTGAAGAAATTGCAATGAGTTCCATAAAGATATGGCAGGCAGTTAATATAATTGGTCGTTACATCATACAGTGGTAATGTCGCTTAGAAATTTCTCTGGGGAAATGGGAAAACAAATGAGAGAGCTCTTATCTACGCATTACCGCGGCGCGCAGTGATTTACGACCGGCTACCTACTCCATACATGCGAGCCAGCTCAGACTTACATTATACCGGTTTTACATAGGGTTGCCATGTTTGCACAGACGTGTTTGGGCACTACAGTCTGTACTTGACTGTGGTACTGATACTTATGATTGGTTTAACACAATATTTTAAATGTGTCTTAATAAATTGATGGTTATTGTCTGTCTGATCTTACAGACCTACCCTTAAAACGGTTATAGATGTTATCAGCGCTTTTGTTCTTTAGAAGTCTTTATCACTTCACACTTTAACAATGGATGGTGGAACAACTCAGCGAATATCTAAATCACATCTATGCTATCGGAGTAAAATTCTAGGCGATTGTGAAGACAAGCGGGTTTTTTATCAGGATTCGCACATCTTGAGTAGGTAACCCTACTTGTACCGAGCGAAAAGACATACCCGTTTGAGAAACAGACGTGAATTGAGTGTTAAACATGCCGGCTGCGACGTTGTATAAATGGTTAAACGTAAACAAGATCGTCCGACTGATGGCTGTCTCGTCACCAGAGCCGAGAATCAAACACTAGTTGTTTGCCACGAATCGACTCCGACAACAAAAACCTTTCAAAGGCTACAAGACGAATTAGCGTGTACAAATATTTGCTGTGAGAAACCAATGTCAACATTTTGTAGTGGAGGCACGCTGAGATTGTGGGTTTAATGACAAAGTGGGCCCTGTCATTAGGGGCGTAAATGTTAAGGTTGTTAGAGCGGTCATTCTGAGAACGTCCTTTGTGTTATCTCGCTTGCCAGGATTTAATGGACGGAAAAAAATATCACCTGCTTTCCGGACGCTGACTCATTTTATGATTTAGCTTTGATTTCGATGAATCTATCATCTTATTATCCTTTTAAATTAATTTTTCTACAAACTTAGGAACTAATTTAACTACATTAAAGTTCAAGTTTTAAACAATGATAATCATTCACCATCGGTTGAGTCATTTAACGTTCGACGAACCTATCCATCCATATCGTTATCCTGATTATTTCGAAACAGACAACCGTTTCCACATGATTAGTTCAAGCGGTTAATAGCTAAACAATGATCTAATAAAGTTGCAGCTACAAACGTCTCATTGAAAATTTGAAATTGGCCGTGGGCTGTGATCAAATGGAGCCCCATTACATTAGCATAGCGTTTAGTTTAAGAACACGTCTCGGTGCAGCGGCGGTGAGCCACGGGCGAGCGGCAAATTGCCAGTGGGCGGCCGGCGTGATCTCGCGACCCCTCGATAAAATATTCCATCTATCGTGCTCCTCCGACTTCGACTAGCACGGAATGATGAACCGACCATGCAATCAATTCGAGTTTGAACTAGTACTTTTAAATTCTTCTTTAGGATATTCAAAGCATTATGAAATCAACGGCTTATAGTATTCTTTAATCATGAAGGTGTAGAAATAATTAGTACTTTTGTTAAACTTTCTCAAATGAACACTTGAGTTTGATTAATCTTAAATTAAATTCTTACTTATCGACTTAGCATTTTACCAGTTTCATCCCAAGTGTAACTTCAGAGCCCAGTCACTTGATTTTAAGTGTATTGTTTTGACTTCATTCTTCATTTGAATATTAAAATAAAATGTTTTGGAAGACAGTTATAAATAACATCAAAGAAGCTTTAAATTTCGTCTATCGTTTTAGAACGTATAAAACCACCGTCACAAAAAAGCTTCATATTGTGCAAAGTGGTTCAAAAAACAAGAAAGAACGAATCCAAATTAAAATTAATCCACCCGGAAACAAGAAGGATATGAAAATTCCAACAAAAGGGACAAAGGAAAAAATTCAAAAAGGAATCGGGCTAAAAGATAAAGGAACTAAAAAAGAAAACGTTTATGGAGCGGGCGGGCTGGTTGTGTGCCGGTGGCGAGTACCAGGCTAGCATACCTCCGCTGTAGTGCTCAATTAAAAAGCGCCGAGTTGAGATATAATCAAGTGTGATTTTAATAGAGTGGTGTCGATCAAGAAAAACTTGCTTGTACTGTCTGACAGCTGAATGCATAACTGTTTATTTTATTCTACTAGCGCTCATATCTCTGTGTTGTTCAAAAATATAGTAAATGAAATTGGATACCGTTTACCGCTTGCAGCGTTTGAAATGTCGGAAGAACAAGTAGCAATTGCAAACAACTTGTCCGTTTAGCGTTTCGCGAACCACGGTATACGAAGATATGATTGAATTCCCGCTGGCAACTGCAATTCTATTCTTGAACGAGGCACAAAGAGCGGGGCATTGGGTACTACTTATGTTCGTACAATGAATATTTCCTAGTAAGGGAGCTAGAGCAACTAAGGTTTGTGTAGTGAGTGCAAATCAAATGCTCGTAGTTTGTGGGCCGCCCACTGGGACCCCGTGGCGCTGGCATCGTTGTAAAAACAAATTGGAAATAAGCAGGCATTGACGAGCCAATGTTTTAAACATTGTCTACTCGATTGTATTCACTTTGAAATACACACCCATAAGTGACTACTTTTGTTGTCAACGCAAATTTACATTTTCAAATAAACGCTCATTTTATACGCCGAAGTCATAATTATACCTTTTCATTAGATTGCATTATACGCGTTTTCAGCAAAGTTCAATTTAGAACACTGATTTCTAACCAACACAAGATTTTGTGTTATTTCTCATTCTCAACCAGCAAATGCTTAGTAACAAATTTTGTATTTATATTTGATCATGCAAATGCGGTTGTTTCGGTTACGCTGATTTAAAAATAAGTTTTTGGCAGTAAGATTTGAAATTTTATACTAAAAAGACAGAATTAATAATAGTAAGTACTAGTACCTACCTATAATTTGTTTTGGTACTATAAAGAGTATACATAAGTATCTATCTATCTAGTACCTACTATAATATAATTTAAATTGTAACAAATACTATCATCGACTAGTTTTTTTTTTAATTTGTTTTGTATATTGTCTGTCAATTCAATTCACCTTTTACAAATATAAGACTGCTTGATACAACATGTAATAACGAAAGGTCACGTCATGTATTTAAACGAACCTCGTTTGTATTGAACTTTGTATAGACCTTTC
Source organism: Apomyelois bistriatella (assembly GCA_947044815.1). NCBI lineage: Eukaryota > Metazoa > Arthropoda > Insecta > Lepidoptera > Pyralidae > Apomyelois > Apomyelois bistriatella. The sequence continues at coordinate 8,486,054 of OX345705.1, forward strand.
GAATACATCTCTAATTGTATTCGTACTGGAACTATTGTGTATTTGTTATCATGATATGTATACGTGACAACATGCGCTTGCATGACCTTTTTTCCTCATAGCTGATGGTCGTAAACCATCAAAATCCAAATAGGTATTTAGCTTATCCCAGACAGATCTATTTTGGGCTTCATCTAGGGCTTCTTATGTGTTCCATTTTACAACTGCTTGGGCACGGAACTACACGTCCATAGGGTGTGGTGTATGGCCTTTTGTCTTTCCCCCTTTTTCATAAAAAATAACGAACGTTTGTTAAACCCGTTTTAACTAAAATGTGTTTTGGCTCTTTCTTTCACGGTAAATTTTGATAAGAGAAAAGGAGCCAAATCATATTTTAGATTGTAATTTTTTATGAATAAGGGGGAATCAAACTGCGACCATCAAGTAGGTTGTTTTTTTTAAATAATTTATTCAGGAATAACAAACGGAAGATTTGAAGAAAGATTGTTGTGTTCCAGTTTAAAGGGTGAGAAAGAAAGTGAAATTACTTTGTACTGTTATAAACATCGCTAGTGAAGTGACCCCTCCCCCCTGAAGGTATCATAAGAAAGAAAAGAAAATATATATATATGTGTGAAATTCTTTTGAAAAACATCCTACGAGTTGGCACAGCCATACATATTATGTATTCCTAGGAGCAGTCGGGTAAAAAGAACAACAAGGCTAGATCATATTAATAGCGTGTTTGCCTACAAAAAAAAACTGATTGGCTTCACTACATGTCCAATCAAATGTGTCACAATCACGAATGATTCAATAAAACGTGGTTAGCTGTGGTCGTGCGTTAATTAACTGTCGGTAGCCATACAACCGGTTGTCTTCTATAGCCGCCTGAAAACCAATTTGTCTTATACGCTTTGTCCAATCATAAATGTCAATCAAATCAATGTGGACCGTTTTTTATTGACAACTCTAGTTACCAGCTTGCTTGCTATATGTATAAAAGCTACAATATTATTACAAGTTTTTCAGTATGCTATCATTTAGCTATTAGTTAAGAAAAGGTGACCGACAACTGCTGCATTTATTTCCACAAAATTAAGCACAAAAGTAATACCTAATACTGCCAAATAAATACTTGTGAAATTAAAAGAAAGACACTCAAAAAAACTTTAGAAGTATTACACACTAGCTTTCGCCCGCGGCTTCGCCCATATGAATTTCATTCGGGAACAGTGCTTTTTCCCGGGATGAAAGGTACCCTATGTCCTTTTCCTAGCTATGTGTATGCGAAATTTCAGAAAGATTGGTTCAGTAGATAGGGCGTGAAGAGTAACAAACAAATATACAAACTCACTTAACTCACTTTCGCATTAGTTATAAGTTGGGATAAATATACCCGTATAAATAATTAAAATTACTACTCACGTATCTGATGATTACAGCCAAAAGCTGAAGACTGTAGAAACCTCATTATTCGTAAGCATGTAAGTAATTATTTATTCTGTATATTCGAACAATAATTGTAATTCAACGTCAATCACCTCGTTTCTGAATTGAGAGCAAATTAATGCAAATGTTCAATTATTTCAACAGACGCCAGCATTATTGAAAAATGTTTAAGTTGTTTCAAAAGGATTATGTATTTAAATTTTGATCATTTACATAATAATTAATGTAGAGGTAGAGTTTATTTTATTTGCAGAAATAATTTGCTCGATTCAGCCTGCCCAAGAGATGTCTAGTATTCACGCGGGCGGAGCCGCGGGCAAAAGCTAGTAAACAAATAAGAATGAAACTATTTTCTAAAGACACATTCAGCGTTGGAAGTGCCCTTAGCGTGGTGTTCAACCAATCGTAACACTACCAACTAGTAGAAGTTACCCTTCGTTGACTTTGGACAAACATAATAATCAGAGATCGGGTCTCAGTGTCTACAAATAATGCTCGTCATATTTCGGATTGCTTTAGATTTGATATTTTAAACTATTGGAAATAATATTTATTAAAGGATTATAAATTTCAATCAGTTTTTATTCTATTGGAACCATTTAGGTTTTAGATTGATATCTATGACAAACGTTACTCGGTGTTCAATTCAAACACATGAACCATGTCATGAGCGTTTTATACATGCCATCAAAGAGCTGTTCCATGTTTAAGTGGCTTGTTTTGGAGTTAATAGAATATTTAACACTAAAAGAAAAGACTAATAGTTGTCTTTGCTCCAGCCTTCAATACATGTACTATCTTTTTATGGAAAAGGCTTAAATATAGAAGTACCTATATAAATGCGAAAGTCTGTCTGTTACTGAAACGATTTTGATGAAATTTGGTATGGATATGGTTTAGGACCAGGGGTCAAACATAGGCTGCCTTTTGGCGCGATATTAGCGAGTCCCGCGCGGGCGGCACCTCAGACAATAGCTAGTTTAAAATAAATTCAATACATACTTAAACACTTTACAGGCACTTTTCACGACATATCATACACTAGCTGATCCCCGCGGCTTCGCCCCGCGTGGGACTCTGTTATATCGCGCCCAAAAGTAGCCTATGTTTGACCTCAGGTCGTTAACAACATCCCTACCAAATTTCATCACAATCGGTTAACCGTGAAGAGGTGACAGACAGACAGACAGACTTTCGCATTTATAATATTAGTATGGATATGGATATGGATAAGACATCTTTTCAAATTGAGACAGATATAAGTTATGTTAGGTATGATCTGTCTGGCACAAAGTCAAAGTGCATATGTTATGTGCTGAATGCAGTGATCGTTTCAGCGAGCCTGCACTCGGACAATGGCTTGTATTATTTAGTGGCCAGTACCTAAATAGTTACCGTAGCTGTTTGAGAATATTCCAGAAACAAAAATTCAACTGTTCTTTTGGCAAGTTGTAAGTATCAATAAATATGAAATGTATTTTTTAAAATTGGCACAATTATAATTTATGATTAAACGAACTTACCTGTACGTGAAGTTCAATCATAATTACTCGAAGAGCTTCGTTCGAAGATATTAGCATTGATACACTTGTAGTTCCACATCTGTACTTACATATTTTGCACATTCTTTCGGAGGTAGTTACACCTAATAAAATATAAAAATATTAAAACAAATGGGGGTGACTGAATATATCGCGCTATCAAACTACCTCCTACCCGTTCTCATCGGTCTGACTCGTCATTTGGTTTGGAGATGATGCTGAGCTGTTTTCGAATTTCACGACAATGGGAGCCTGTAATGGCTGGGAGGGAGGGATGCTAATATCTTCGAACGAAGCTCTTCGAGTAATTATGATTGAACTTCACGTACAGGTAAGTTCGTTTAATCATAAATTACTCTCGAGCGTTCGTTCTCGATATTAGCATTGATACACTTGTAGATGTTGAGAGACTTTTAGTCGTGAAATACAAATTAATAAAAAGTTTTTTTTTTTTTTTTTTATCATGTAATGAGTAAAAATAAATATGAGTAGTTAATATAAAGATTTATTGTATATAGTAATCAGAATAGTAGCCGAAATAATTTTAACAGTAGTTAAGAAAAAAATTATAACAAAACAAAAGAATAGAAGTCTTTAGTACTCATTAATATTCTTTTTTTTTTTTTTTTTGTGAATGAATAGTATAGTTTTTAAATTAAGTTATGAACTAAGAACATTTATGGCGAATTCATTTTGATTAACTGAATCGCCGATAACAATTCTGTTGTAATGTTTAGCAAAAATCATGGAGTTTGCCGACCAGCCGGCGGTATTTTTGATAATATCTAAACTAACGCCAGATTTATAAACCTTTGAAGAAGATGCATGTCTAGTGCTATGTGCACTGAATAAAGTGGTGTCTATGCCACTATCTTTAAGAACAGTTTTTACCCATCTACTTAACGTCTGTGAGGTAACCGGGCGATGCGGTTTTCTAAAGGAAATAAATAGAATCTGGTGATCAGTACGAAGGTCGATTGATTTATTTAGGTATGCCCTTAAAACATTTGCAGGGCAAATCTGAGGCCTTTGAGGAAAATTTGGTATAGAAAGTAATGGTTGAAAGGCACCAATTCGTGACGTTTTTATAAGATCAGGAATTTTGATAGTATATCCTGATTCTGATGAAGCAATATTACTTACACAAATTTTAGACAATGTTTGAGCTCTATGAGCTGTTATAAGTGCCAGAAGAGTAACTAATTTTTTACTAATTTGTTCCAAATTTAAATTGTCATTAGGGTACATTTTTGCCAAGTGATTTAGGACTATATTTGTGTCCCACGTCGTGTTGTATTTTGGTAGAGTGGGACGCAATCTAAATACTCCTTTAAAAAACCTCGAAACAGAATCATTATTTGTTATTTCCTGACCCAACAGTAGCGATAATGCTGATCGACAACTATTTATAGTACCGTACTGAGCGCCTTCGTTAAAAATTTGGGTCAAAAAACATAACACATCAGATGTTGAGGCACAATAAGCATTTACACCTTTTTCCCGACAATATTGGAAAAATTTTTTGAGACAACTATCGTATTGTTTGATCGTATTTTCTGACAAAGAAGCTAACATTATGGATAGTGCGGTATGCGGGATTCCTCTTCGGAGTAATGCAACCCCGACAACATCCCTGCAACCAGAGTAATCTTCCGGTGTATCCTGCGTTCCCTACAACGAGATATAATCAAATCATCACGAGAATATAAAACTATAGGTTTTGATATCAGTAAACTATTAAAGAGGGGATACCATGCCTGCGTAGGCCATCGAGGGACTATAACAAGGCCTGTTGCTTGGTCATCTATAATTTTTCGCAATGTTTTTAAAATAATAGAAATGGGTGGAAACGCGTAAAAGAACAATGACTTCCATGACATTGTAAATGCATTTACTGTAAATGCATCTGGATCCCGGTGCCAGGACACATACATTTTACATTTATGATTATTTCTACTTGCAAATAGGTCTATCTCTGGCATACCAAACTTATCTGTTATTTTTTGAAATGCATTAAACGAGAGCTCCCACTCAATATCTGGGTGAGACCTTCTAGACTCGGCGTCTGCGACACTATTTTCAAGCGAACTAATGTAATCGGCATGGATTATAATTTTACGCGCTTCACACCATTTCCACAATTGTTGTGTAATGTCCGTTAAGTGGGGAAATTTCACACCACCCATACGATTAATATAAGATATGGCCGTAGTATTATCAATACGTAATAGTATTTGACAATTTTGATATTTTTTAGCAAAACTTTTAAGACCTAAGTACGCTGCTAGTATCTCTAAGTAATTGATATGCATAGATTGCTCCGATTCATTCCAAGGGCCGCTAGCCGTATCACTACCACAAGCCGCCCCCCATCCCGTTGTTGAGGCATCAGTAAAGACCTCTAGGGCATAATCATCACGCTTAATTTTACATGAAGTGTGAATAGCTTGTAACCACCAATCAAAAATTGGTGCTAATTTTTGTGGTACCATCATTTTTCTATCATAATTCTCATTATTTTGCAAGTTGAGATACTTTATTCTTTCCAAATCTTTTGTATAAAGCCAGCCATATTCAACGGCTTGGCAGGCAGATGCAAGTAATCCCAAAAACCTTGCAAACTCTCTAATTTTGCAAGTTTTTGTAGACTTGAACCTCAAAATTTCTTTCTTTATTCGAGTAATTTTTTCATCAGGCAACCTAATTTCTAATCTTAATGAGTCAATAATATTTCCTAGAAATTTACATTTGTGACTTGGTATAAATGAACTTTTTTCTGAATTTATTATGAATCCCAAAGCTTCTAATAATCGTTTAGTATCCTTCATATTATTTAAGCAATCGCTATAAGTTCTACCAGTTAAAAAGGCGTCATCTAAATAAAATGTCGATAAGTAGCCCAAAGACCTTAGTAGTTTTGCTACAGGTTTAAGTATTTTTGTAAAAACGTAAGGGGCAGTGTTCAAACCAAACGGTAAAACATTAAATTCATATAGACTACCATTCCATTTAAATCGTAAAAATTTTCTTGAATCACGATGAACGTTTATTAAGAAATAGGCATCTTTTAAATCAATAGTACACATATAGCCATTTTTAGTAACTAGTTTAACCGCGGTTCTAAGATCTTCGAGTTTAAAATGCTGAGTTAAAATGAATTTATTTAGTTGTTTTAAGTTTAGTATAAATCTGTTTTTACCGTTTGGTTTGGGTACTAAAAATATACTTGAAATAAATTGATTATCGCACGGCTCACAAGGCGAGATAGCGCCGGAGGATAAAAGTTCATCTACGCATTCTTTATACGATCTGTATTCAGAGTGTGAATATTTAGGTTCAGTCGGGACTACAGCCTGTGTGACTGGACCTGAAAATATTATTTTATAGCCCTCTATCCAAGAAAGTATAAGAGGATTATTAGTGATCATAGACCACTGCTTGTAGAAGTAAGAAAGTCGCCCTGCGGGCTTTACCGTGGTTAACGCCGGTGTCGTGTGGTCGGATGACGCGATGATGTCCTTGAAGAGCTCTGATGCATCGTTGACCTCGTCGTCGTGTGTCTCGTCCCTGCAGCTGCCGCCCGCATCCTCGCACCTCCCGAGGGCGGCGGTCGACGGTTCGCCGACGCCGGGGGTGCTCTGTAGTTTAAAGGTCTACCAGTTGCTCTGCCGCGATTATTGGCTGATCGTGCTGTTGTAGTAGGCCTAAGTTGTGCACTAGTGCTAATGATAGTTTTAGCGGATTTAATAGTTTCCGCCAGACTGTTGCCAAAAAGCATATCGTCAATTTTCGTTTTTTCCAACTGATCCTTGAGTTGCTTGTTCACAGTCGATAAAATGAAATATCGTCGTGACATTGAGTCTGTATGTTGGATGTCACTCAGGGTGCGAGCTGTATCCATCAATAATTTTAAAAGGTCAGGGTTTTTTAGTTCTGAGGACAACAGCAAGGTTATGGCTTCTGCTAAAGACGAAAGAGCACAAGAAGTTAATGTCTGCTTATATTCGATCCCCTTATCTCTTTTAATTTGGCTTTCCTGAAGAGAACCTCGAATTTCAGGATTTAGAGTAGGTGCTTTAATGAATCTACAATTTGCTGGGATGGTGTATTTTTCCTTTAGGTCTTTTCGAATTTCCTTAGACAGGCCTGATATAGCAATATGATTTAGTCGGATAGCAAGATCTTTTTGGACATCTTTGCCGTACTCCTTTGACGACGTGGGATCTTCACCAAGTATGTCTAGTAAATCAGGATCTAACTCAGGTGTTTGTTCCTGAAGATTACCTGTATCTTGAGGAGTAGCTTGCGATAATAAGGCAGTGTTACTGACAATACCACCCGTTGTTGGTTCAATAGTGGCTGTTGTACCAATATCAGTAACATTTGGTGTTTCGACGGTACCCTCCTTTTGTGTGAACGCCGTTGGCTCACTAGCGGATGGTTGAATATTTTCCTGTGCATCTGTTAGAGACGTCATATCGTTGGTCTCCCAATAGGAGCAACCAGGTTGGTATAAGTCTGAATCGTCTTGAATTTCGATAATTGATTCGCACTCTGTAAGTGAGAAAAATAATATTTTTCGCTAATCGGGTAATGAAACCACTGATGAGATACACGCAAACCCAGTTTGAACAGCTTATGTTGTATGTTTTTGTATATGCCATAGGGTAGTATGTGAGACTCCTGATGAGAAACACGCAAACCCAGTTTATATAAACTATAGGGTAGTATGTGAGACTCCTAATGAGAAACACGCAAACCCAGTTTTAAAAACTTATATTCGATATAAATATATATATATATACTATAGGGTAGTATGTGAGACTCCTGATGAGAAACACGCAAACCCAATTTATTATAAGAATATCTTATAAGTAGGTAGATCAATTATTTTTTACCCACAATAATTCGCGACTTCGAATAGTATTACGAAGAAAGTTTGTTAAATATTAAGTATTTTATAAAGTAGGTTTTTACATGTACCTACTTAATAATAAAATCCTACATGTTGAGCAGTAGAAAATAGACGCAGAGTATCAGTTAAGTAAATATTTAATACGTACTTAAAATGTCATAATTTAAAAATTCATATATTACAAAGGTAGGTAAACTCACCTGTTTGGTTCCTGGGCGAATCACTTTCAAAATCACTCCCTGAATCACTCCTATGGCGTCGTCGGCGACGTTTAATTTTACGTTGCAATTTCTTAACCTGCTTAGCCAAAAGCTCGTATTCACTGCACTCGCGTTTTCTTTTAGGCATATTGTTTATTTATTTAAATAATGTTAACTAACGGATTGTTTCTAAAATAATTTTTGAATTTAAATAAAGAACGTGCAAAACAGCGAAGCACACAAATGTGAAATGACGAGTCAGACCGATGAGAACGGGTAGGAGGTAGTTTGATAGCGCGATATATTCAGTCACCCCCATTTGTTTTAATATTTTTATATTTTATTAGGTGTAACTACCTCCGAAAGAATGTGCAAAATATGTAAGTACAGATGTGGAACTACAAGTGTATCAATGCTAATATCGAGAACGAACGCTCGAGAGTAAATGAAATAGTAATTGACCGAGCGAGCGAAGCGAGCGAGAGTCTCCATTTCGAGACTGGCAAATTTTGCTTTTGTCCGGATGTCTGTCTGTCTGTCTGTTTGTTCCGGGCTAGAGGTCGCATTTCTGAACGGATCTTAATGAAACTTGGTACACGTGTTCCTTGATTTATTTGCAATTTTTTGTCGAAAGTTTTTTTTTGATTGGAGGGAAAAGGGGGGAAAAAAGGGGGAAATTTTCCGTGACGTTGTTTACGAACGGATCCTAATGAAACTTGACACACGTGTTCCTTGATTTATTTGCAATTTTTTGTCGAGAGCGTTTTTTGATTGGAAGGAAAATGGGGGCAAAAATGGGGGAAGTTTGCTATTTGTTATATTGCTTATACCACTGGCCGCATGGTACTTGTTCTTTTACAACTTTGCGCTTTGAATTCGTTTTCGGTCATTTATTTTTATTTTTATTTTTATTTTTATTTTTATTTTTATTTTTATTTTTATTTTTATTTTTATTTTTATTTTTATTTTTATTTTTATTTTTATTTTTATTTTTATTTTTATTTTTATTTTTATTTTTATTTTTAATTTTTAATTTTTATTTTTATTTTTATTATTTTTATTTTTATTTTTATTTTTATTTAATTTTTATTTTTATTTTTATTTTCATTTTTGTTTTTATATGACTATATTATGACCGTCTGACCAGAATAGAATAATATGGCAAAATAAAAAAATATAGAAAAAATCCTTTTAAATATATACGAGGGAAAAAATTAACAGAATAAGAAATACCTATATATACTCTATGTAGAGTAATAAAAAAAACGAAAAGGGGGTTAACGGATGAGGTTCGCGAGGTCTACTGTTCACAGAACCACTAGTATTTAAAAATATATACTTATCCTACTAATATTGTAAATGCGAAAGTGATTTTATTTGTTTGTTGGTTACGCTTTCACGCCACGAAATTTCGCATACACATAGTTAGAAGTATTGAGAAGGACATAGGGTTCGCGAAGGAATGTCACGCGGGCAAAGCCGCGGGCGAAAGATAGGATTGATATAAGTACGAACAGTCCAGACGCTGAATTGACGGGGTGAAAAGGGACCTGTGCCCCTAGTATGAGTTTTTCTTAACGCAGACGCTAGCGACTGCGTTAGGATTTTGTATGGAATTTCTTAGTTGCCTTTCTATCCGCCAGAGGCGCTGTATAGGTTTGGCATACTAAATCGCTAACGCAGTCGCTAGCGTCTGCGTTAGGAAAAACTCATACTAGGGGCACTGCGCGAGCTGCTCGCCGAAAAGTGGCAAAATAAGGCGCAGGACTGATCGAAATGGAGATCCTTATTATCGGAGGCCAAGACTCACTTTGGGTCGCTGCGCCATATTAGTTAGTTACGTATAAGTAAACCAGATTATAAGAAATCACTTTGAACAAATGTGCCAATTAAGATAACCTACATACATAATTATCAAGAAGCTAGAGAAAAACTGTGTTATTATCATAAAATCCAGGAAGTAGATCTAAGTCAATAGGATACTCTACCTCTATACAAGTAATATTTGACCCCTTCCGTATCTATTCTGTGGTCGGCGCGGGCGAGAATCCAGCAAATTGAGACAAAGTTTGGAGAAAGTCATTATTTGAAACTATCAGTTACCCATCGTACTAATATCTAACTAAATTATGAGTAGACTTACTAAAATCTATATCTAAATTGAGTTTGATTAGATACAATTCGAATAATTATGAAATATCTAGTAAATATTTACGAATTTTGCTACTTGTTCATTTCACTTTTATGTTTGCTGGGTCGACTCGTCATCAAGCTAAATTGCGTTTCGGATAAGTACCTACGTTAGTACTATTATATGCTAGCTGTTACCCGGGGTTCCGCTTCCGTGGGGATTCCGGGATAAAATAGCTTATGTGTTGTTCCAGGGTGTATAGGCAATCTCCATTCCAAATTTGAAAAATAAATACAAAACTAAAAAAATAAAGTTGGTTGACTGGTTAATAATGTACCTATATTGACTTTTGTTATGAAACAATAAAGTTTGTTTGAATAACTTAATTTATTTTTGTTATAGAAATGGGTCTTTTATAGAACCTTTACAAGTATTGTTTTTACATTCAGCGCTCGTCGCGAACTCGATGCGGAAAAAGATTAGTTCCTTCCTCGAGAGCTAAGCTAGCATAACTTATTACTAGCTCAACTGTTCTCCCAGGATAAAGTGCTTAACGAGTATATAAGTTATCGTTAAGAATTTAACTTCTTGCACCTACTTTTGTCAATTAAGTTCAATTGCACAAGTGTTTATTTGGTAGAAAAGTCCAGTTTGTACAATTTAATTATTTACTTTTGTGTAAGTACATTTAAACAAATATCGGGCGGTGGAGGGGGCCAAGTTCTGGGCAAAGTCAATATAGAGTCCATATAGCTATTATGACTCGAAAAGAGGAAGAAAAAGAAATATCTAAATTAAAATCAGTAAATCGACGCATTTTTATAAAAAAAAAAGATTTGACCAAAATAGAACGAGGAAATTATAAAGCGCACTGGTACTTTAGAAGTGCGGCGCGGTGTCACTTATCTATTCTTTGTGGTGTTTCGAGAGTGAGTGCGACACCCTCTCAACTTTTTACCGGAGGGTGAAGGGCGAATATCTTTGTTCAACACATTTTTCCGACGCATCTTCACTTGTTTACTTATCACTTTCGGGCACCACACGACTAGAAATGCAGCCAAGTACACTCGAAACACTCAACTACTCTTTGTGTAGTCACTTAAGTGGACTTCGGACAACACGATAAAATATTATTACTGAGCGTTCAATAAATGTGAAGTAAATTTCAATAAATAATATATTAATTCGAATGTCGTGATGCTAATTGATATTTTAATTGCTGTTAGTCATGAAGATATTAAATTAATACAACGCTGAGATAAACTTTCATAATAATAACGAAAATAATTGCGGTGAATAAGTTATTAATGAGTCGAATTATAGCAACGTAAACATGTATACAATTGGCAAAACAAAATGATGATTCATCTCAGAATATATAGGTAGGTAAAGGTTAAAATGATTTCTGTTCTTCGATAAAATTAGGTTTATACATACATAATTATCAACACGCCTGTCTCCCGTAGGGGTAGACAGAGACTAGACATTTCCATTGGCTACGATCCTGACCTCCCTCGATCTAATTACAAATGAGTACGAGACCATCAAAAAGCGAAAGTTCAATAATTTCCAAAAAAATCCGAAAATGAGTGTTTTCAGATTGGAGCCTATGGAGTGAAATTGATGGTTTGAGAAAACTAAAACTAGACTTACAAAACGTTAATAATACAGTGTGTGAAGAAAAAAAAATGTATATTTAGACAGGGGTCTGACGATAAACTCTGGGGATGGTGACTGTAGTCACTGGGGTCGAGGGCTTGCCTTATCGGCTCCGTGGGTAAATGGGATGGCAAACATTGTACAAAATAACATAGTACGGAATTAACACTTAATTGAAATGTATTATTGACATACACATCCCTACGTAGATAGCTTATATGCTTAAGACGATGCCTTGGTGAACACTAGCGCCACCATCAGTTAAAAATCTTTATTCACTGAAAACACAAGTTTTTAAAAATATTGCTTAAAATGGCCAATTTTAACAGTTTTGCAATTTGTAACTATAGGGAACCATAATTTAATATGTTTAAAATTAACTCCAGATCCAGAACCTTAATAAAGTAAGACGGATTTTTGACTTTCCATAATGTTTATTATTTATGTGTGTGTATTTTTTGTCTCTGATTCATCTTATCTGCACATCAAAGGTATAGGTACAATGGATCGAGACACCGGGGAATGCATGAAGCTACGATATCTCAGAATCAATGCATGCTCCCGAGCGGCAGCAAATCAACGATTTTACGGGTGTGAATGCTTCTTTTAAGTAGTCTTTTTAAGCCCATGCATAACGTAGGATTAGATTTGGAATACCTGTGTGTTGTTGCGTTTCATTTACTGAATGCAATTTTTTTTACCGCATCTCATGTGGCCGCCAGGGCAGTCCGTTTACGGATACAACTTATAATTTTTTTCTCTTCCAAGCTAGAGTGACTGGGCTACATCTAGACCACATATGCATTTAACATCAGTTGGGTGGTCAAACGCTGGAATGGTAAACTGAAAAAAGTCTGTAGAGTGGGCCACACTGTACTTGTAGGTAAGTACTGTGTGTATGTGGGCCACTCTACAAATACTTTATTTAATATGGTGTACAAGTTATCCTTCTGTATTGTTAGTTTTTTGATGCAGCGATCGCGATGGCCGCCGCCGCGTGTTGACACGGCGCGCCGCCGATTTGGTTGGTTTATATTTCGGGCGGCGTGCCATTATCCCATTAGGGAAGGACATTACTCAGAATGTGAAGCTATTAGCCGAGACTCGCTGCTGCCATCTAGGGCTCCAATTAGTTTTTCACGGATTTGTCCAACGTAGGTTATTCGTTTACCTATCAATGTCATACACGCGAAGTTTTACGATTAGACTACTGAAACGATTTAGAAGAAATTTGCTTAGAGATTGGCATGAGCTCCGAGAAAGGACAACAAGAAGAACATAGGACTGAGTATAAATTTAACATCTTGGACCTATTTAGCTGATAGCAAAGAAACCCACTTATTAAAAAATAGCAGGCCTTTACACCTTGTAATATCCTTCTATAGCTTTCCATCCATTTAAAAATGTGTCTTGGCTGCACTTATTATCTACTTTACCAGTAGTTGCACATGACATTTTGTATGGTCAAACGTTTGCAATAATTGCGCCATTATAGCCATACAAATGTCAGCCAAATGAAATATTAATGACTAGCATATGTTCCGCACTAATAAGACCAGGTTTAGTCTCAGGGGCGGAATAGTAGCTTTATTTAAAAAAAATCGTTTAAGCGCGAGTCGGCTTCGCAAGCAAAGGGTTCTGTCTGGCTGCTTCTGATCCGACAGTTCTGACACGTCGCCGTCGACGTCTACCAAAGTAGTGTTCAAACCACGGATCGAATGAACTCGAACGTAAGTTCGTGAGATTACAAAGCAAATTACGGTAAAACTAACATACAGATGTTCAATCCCATACATACAACGCGCCAAGTTTATTACGCCATCTATGGATCCCATGGGACATTGTCTTTCTAAATTGTATAAATTGTGAAAGGGATATTATTAATTGCACATCAAATAAATAATCACACATCAATTTCTGTATATCAAATAAATTATTTTACTTTTAATTAAATTAAAAACTTGGTGACAGAAGCAACTAACGGTCAAAAGACGACTTTGTGACAGAAGGTAGGTTAGGTTATGGTTATACAGTGACCCTAACAGTGAGCGAGCGAGCGAAGCGAGCGAGTGTCAGACTTGGTGACAGAAGCAAAACAAATTTTGCTGTGCAATCAGTAATTTTGATATGTATTTAGGTTATTATTGCATACAAAAATTGTTTTTATTGATTTCCGTTTAAATACTACCCATTGTGAAATAAAGGTATGACGGTAGTTAAAAATCTTGTTTGCATAATTCACATTTTTTATCGCAGAGAAAAAGCACGATTGATCACGAAAAGCACAACAAAAAGAGAACAATTTTAGCCAATTGGAAGCCTATGCTCCAGTTACAGAAAATTGACAGACGGACGGCGGAGGCTTCATTATTTCTTTATTTATTTCTTTACCCTTCTCCAGTCCCGCGCCCGTTTCCGGGACTCGCCTCAACAGTCGCACGGTGCGCGGATTTTTTATCCCGAATTTCCCCGCAGCGGAAAACATACGATATCTCAAAATTGTCAAAGAAAATGTCGACATTTAGATAGATAAAGCCCGCTTTTCCTTACCTATACTGTTGTAGTTATTCTAAAAGACAAATTTAAAATGTCTTACGAGTACTAATTGGTTTTTCTTGTTTTTAACCGCTAACATGTTACAACAATGTTTTTGCTAAGTAATATATTTTAATAGGTATGTACTAAAACGGATATTTAACATAGGTTAGTTGCTAACCTAAATCGCACAAAATAGGTGGTAGGTAGGTAATTATTCAATGTGTCAGGATCAGTCTTATAGAATTTGTGATGTATGGATTTGGTATAGTACCTATATCGTAGGTACCTACTTAGGTATCTATAGTTCGCGGCATATAGGTAAGTTGGCAATAAACTGAAATGACATTGAATGCGCAGTAGCCGATTTTCATACAAATTTTAAAGTGTGTCCCTTTTGTTGCCAACTTATGTGCAGGGTTACACACCGCTTCAGTGCATGCACTGAAGCGGTGTGGAATGATAATTATCTGTGATCCGTGAGTGCATGATATACCACAGTATTACTATCAAAATCCATACAACCATCGTAGGTAGGTTAGGTAGGTACCTACCTACAACAAACTTTTGACCTAATAGCTATTTATTCTATAAAATTTTTGGTGAATAAGTTGACTGCCTGGATTCCTACTGATGTGTACAGGAAGCGAGGAAGGCCGAAAACTAGGTAGGTAGATAGTCAAACGAACTATAGGTTTTCGATAAACTGGCAAGAAAGCGCCATGGCTAGGGATCCATGGAAGGTTAGCGGGGAGGCTTTTGCCCAACAGTGGGAAATACCTAAATAGCTAAAAAGAAAAAAAGTTGTAGCTAAATGCTGATAGCCTATTTTAAAAACATTTCCCAAATTATGATCATTTTGTGATCCAGCCAGGGATCGATTGCGTATATTTTCCCTAAACCTTTTGTGGCTCTTATCACCTTGTAATAAAGCTCAATTTGTATTGAATGTAAATGTGAGCTTAGTAAGTTTAGGCTCAATAACTGCCAATAGTATGAAAATAAACCTTATTGCAAGGAAATAAGATTGACACAATATAGAAACTGTGAATGATGATGGAGTATTGTCCGTGAGTATTGTAAATTGAGGCATGCAATGGAATAGCACATATCAATCTGCTTGAGCTTTTCATATCAATGAGCCTCTTTTCTCCCTTTGCGGATCCTCCAGGTAATAAGACTGACGAAATAATGCATGGTATATTGGGTGCCGCTCCCCGCGTCGCACCGTAGAATTAGGTACTCCGAGCCCGCTTGCGCCGGTCATCGCCACTCTATCATAAAAAAGCACTTACATAGCCTATACCAGCTCGTCTCCTCAACAATCCACGGTTCAGTCTCTCAATAAAACGATCGATACGCACCGGTCCTCAACACCGTACTTAAAAGCAAATTACTTGTATTCACCATTCAGCACTAAACGAACACGGCCGACCCGTTTCACATCAGTATTCGCCAGTTTCACAATCACTTGTCTAGGACACTGCACTGTCAATATTCGATCCTGTCGACTGGTATTCAATCCTTGGGTTGTATTGTGTACTATAAACAAATAACAGTGGTGATTTCACAGTAGAAACACGAGCGACAACGCACGTCACGTCAGCGCCGATTCGCGTCGGCGGGCGACCGCGGAACTCGGGTGAAGCGAGCGACGTGTCCCTCGACCGGCCGGCGAGGTGCGAGCGAGAGAGGGACGCCTACATGAAATCCCCGGTGGCAGAGAGAGAAATAAGACATTTTACGACGCGGCGGGAGGCATAAAAATACGAGAAGGGCTCGCTCGCATACTACACTATACAGGCATGGGGTACAATCTGCATCGCTACCAGGGTTGGTGAATCGGTATGTTTGGGTTCCGTATGTACTTACACAAATTAAAAAAAACGGGATCTTATCTAAATACAACGGGGTCTTTAATTCTTCATACAAACAACGTGTTTTTTTTAAACTGTATTAGGATTAGGAAACATGGAAGCCCTAAGCAAATTCGACTCGCGATTAAACTAGAAAAATACTTCTACCCCGGTATAATTACCTAACCTACCTATGAGAATTTATTTGAATCTCACTGTTTTTGAATAAAAATTGGTTTTAAAATAAAATCGGCAAAGTACGAGTAGTAGAGTAGGACTCGCGCTGTAAAGGGTTCCGTACTATTATATATAGGTACTATTCATTTAAGAATACTAAGTAGGTAATATACTAGTATCTATATAAAACAGCAAAAATCACGTTTGTTGTATTGATTGACACAGCATCAGAAATACATCACCTGTGAAAATTTCAACTGTGTATGTAGCTTAGTTATCACGGTTCATAAATACCAGTCTGGTAGCTGGTAGATGACAGACATATAAACAAGAAGACGGACGGACATCGGAATCTTAGGCCCCGTTTTTACCCTTTGGATATGAAACCTTAAAAACAGGACCGACTCCAAATAGATCAAAAGTAATTTACTCCAAAATACCTCCCCTATTTGAAAACCTCATCAAAATTGGTTTAGCCAAACCCGAGATAATCGAGACAAACATACATACAGGTTCAACTTTAACGCGCCCTGTCCTCCAAGGGATGTAAAAAAAATTGAAGATAGCAATCCGCGTCTGTTGCAGATTTATTTTAAACCACAAACTCAGATAAATAGAGAACCCTAAAAAAGACTATTATTATTGTGACAGTACTTTTCTGTATAGGGCCATGAGTGCTATTTTTGAAATCTATGACTTACACAAAATCGAAGGATTTGTCGTTCGAGTGACTTGGTTTTGTCATGCCAAATAAAAATCATTATGCCGACATAATCCTGGTGAAACTCAAGCGACAGTAGACGATGAATGGAATGCAAATGGGACATTAAAACAAATCAGTGAGCATATTTACATTTATTGTTACTTCTTACATACTTCGACGTGTTGGAAGAGTGGCCGTACCCACTCGTGACGCAAACTCATTCACTATAGTACAATTAGTTTCATTATCCTACACCTTAAATACAAATAAATTAGATTCCAGTTTCGAACAGCGTTTATATCTGTACAGTTATGGTGTTAGAGGAGTCATTGTCAATTTTTATTCGTGTTTAGATTCATGTGGGATTTTACCAAACTGATACTTAAAACACATTATTTAATCCGATATTACAGTAATTTCAATACATAATAACATATAACTAAAAATATTTTTGGAATAAGAATACACAAAACGTCGGCGCGGGTCGATCCACCAAAGCAAAATCTCGCCGTAATTCGTATTGAAAAAAATAAAATATATACACAGTCGAACATAGAACCTCCTTTTTTTGAAGTCTGTTAATTAGATTCAACTTTTTAATTAATCTAACATGTGAAATAAACAACATCCTATAAAACAGACATTCTGGAAAATGATACATTTCTATCAAAGATCACTGAAACTCACTTAGTAACATCAATTAGACCAGTAGTTTTTGAATTTCACTGTACACCACAGTTCAAGTCCATATATTGAACTTTTTGATGTAAATATCATCCACTCTTAGATTTAAACTAGTATATTCCTCTATCCTCCCCTATTCTGTACAAACATCATTAAATACTGGGAAAATTTATGACAGATCTACTTAATTATTAAAAACAACTCATTCTGAGAATCATGTTTGTAAGCCGAGGATTTATTATCAGTTTATGAATGAAAATGCGTTCTGCGATACACACTAAGAAGTAAGGCGCAGCGGACGCGCCTTTACACGTTCGCTGACACTCAACGAGACAATAATAGCAGTACCTTAAGAACAATTCGTACCTAGATTTCGTAGCATTTATTATCTACGTCGAGATACTTTAGTGTCGGCGAAAGACTTGTTTGATGATTATCTAATCGCATTTAAATCTCACCTGATAATAAATCCAAATAAAATCAAAATGCTGTATATGTATGTGAATAACAGACATTAACATTTAATTCACTCATTTAGCGTCAGTCTACTCAGTCAGTTTTATATGGATAGGTATAAAAGGGCTGTAGTATGTGGCCCAATGAGATAGTGGGATCTTTTTTCAAAATATGCATCTAATCTCGTCGTGCTCTGGGTGCACCCTGAACGATTTCTTTGTCGTCTGACATGCCGTAGAGGTGGCTTCTTTCTAAGCAGAATTAATTAAAAAATATGTGCTTCTGATACGAAAGGTTTTGCCTTTTTTATCTTCAAGAAATATTTTTGTTTAGTGAACAGAAAATGTATCGAACTATGGACACTGCGACATGAACTAAGACATGAAATTTTTACCCCTGATTCACCCAGGTGAACTAAGTAGGTGTACCACGGGCAATGTCTCAGATTTATATAATAACTGCCCATTTAAACATTCTTCATTGATGATGGTTAGTTCCCAAATGTTTGGTAATCTTATGGTATATTTGGCAGCAGATATGGGTATAATTCGGTCACTACTTCACAAAATATTTTCGCCTGACTTCAATGCATGAGATAAATACACCTTTTTAACCAATAGGAAGGTTAAGTAAGAAATTAACCTTATATTTTACTATTTTTCTAAAAGAAATTCTATAATACATATATTAGGCTTTCTTAAAGAATAATATAAAAAAGGTAGAAATCACTTAATCTCCCTAATAGGCTGTCAATGATGTCATATGTTGACAGATGTTGATAGTAGAATGTTCAGGGCGGCAACAGGGGCACCTCAGGATACGAAGGTTCCTCCTGCTCTTCTTCGGAAGAATGGCCGCTGGCGTAGGAAGGGCGGCCACTCTTCTCCCGCAGTCAGTATCTGTTGGTTCAAATTATCTCTTATTCGAACTCTCATAAAAATCTGTGTGTAAAGTGATAAAATAAAAATAAACTACTATCCTTAAATGAAGGTACATACATACGTATTCATTTAATTATACATAACTAGCTTTTGCCCGCGGCTTCGCCCGCGTGATATCGGAAACATCAAACAGTGCTATTTAACGGGATGAAAGTATGTCCTTCTCCTGGTTCTAAGCTACCAATTTTTAGCCAAATTAGTTCAACCTTTCTTGAGTTATAAATTGTGTATCTAACACGACTTTCTTCACTGTCACTACATAGTATAAAACAAAGTCGCTTTCTCTGTCCCTATTTCCCTTTGTATGCTTAAATCTTTAAAACTACGCAACGGATTTTGATGCGGTTTTTTTTAAATGGATAGAGTGATTCAAAAGGAATGTTTTTATGCCCACGCGAAGCCGGGGCGGGTCGCTAGTTTATATATATAATAATAATAAGATTATTTATTTATACATGTATGTGTATCATGTAAGTATTGTATTGTACTTCTAACTTCTTCTACTACCTTATAAAATCATATTAAACTAACATTTAAGTGTAAACGGTTGTTTTATGTTGGTGAACTCGGGTCTAAGACACTTATTTGCTTAGTTAGTTAATTGCATGTGGTGTTTACCTTAAAAGATTTGCACATTAAGCTTAAGAATATTGTAATTTTAAAGTGTTGTACTGATGTAGCAATCACTGGTGAACCAAATAAATAAAATCCTTACTAATATTATAAATGCGAAAGTCTGTCTGTCTGTCTGTCCATCACCTCTTCACGGCTAAACTGCTGGACCGATTGTGATGAAATTTGGTAGGGATGTAGTTAACGACCTGAGGTCAAACATAGGCTACTTTTGGGCGCGATATAACCGAGTCCCACGCGTGGCGGAGCCGCGGGGAACAGCTAGTAAAAAATAAATAAAAAATAGTTGCTGAATGTTTAATGAATAAATTCTCATAAATTCTGGAGACATAACAAGTCTCTTGGGTCTACTGGAAAATATTTCCTTAGAAATAAGAATCACTTGTTATTTTCTCTAGAAAATCCTGTGTCATAATTGTGTACATGAATTTATTTAATATTAAATAAAAATCCATTTATTTACCTCCTATAATTTTCCATATTGCTGTCAGACTCTGCGTAAGGTTGCCAGTGCGAAGGCGCCGCATCGTTGTCTTCGCGTTCGCTGTTGTTACTTGTACCTGGGCAAAATAAAAAAGAAGTTACAATGTCTTATAATTTATGCAATCTTTACCTGCGAGTCAATAACACAATACAATGTATATATTTTTTTAATATTTATTTTTTACTAGCGACCCGTCCCGGCTTTGCACGGCTATAAAAACCTTCCTCTTGAATCACTCTAGCTAATAAAAAAACCGCATAGAAATCAGTTGCGTAGATTCGAAGATCTAAGCGTACATAGGGACAGACAGCGATAAGCAACTTTGTTTTATACTATGAAATGATAATGATGCAATCTTTACCTGCGAGTCAATAGCACAATATATCAGGTTACAGTCATTTTTATACCTAGTGTTTTTCCCGATTGTCCCTTGGTCGCCTCAAGGAATATAATATACACTTTCATATATAAGTTCTTTTAGATTAACAATAATTTATTTCAATTGTTCTAAATTTAAATTCCAGCTTCTAAAGCGATATACAGAGAAACCAGACCTATAGAAATATGGTCCGGGATAAAATTGTCATATTTTTATGTAATTGGTGCAAAAAGTGTTTATTCTTTCATTCATTCATTCATTCGACGAGTGTACTCACATCTGGAAGTTTCTGGAGGGAAAGAAAACTGTCACCTTATCCACGAGTATTTGTGCATAATATTCGTGGACCAAATGCTAAATGCACATTTTTTTTACATTTTGAGAAGTACACATTCTGCGTCAGACTCCTTAAAGGACTCGTTTCAATGGCCGTAAAAAGTATAAAAAAAAAGTACTCACATCTGTCAGCGGGGCAGTCGGCGGCGGCCGGCGGCGGCGAGGCGGGCGCGGGCGGCGACGGGCTGTCGAGCGAGATCACCGCGCCGCCGCCGCCGCCGCCCGGGGAGCGGTAACCGCTTGACGACACCGCCTCCGCTGCGACAACAGGGATTTTTGATAACTTGTGTTTTCAGTGAATAAGGATTTTTGATAACTTGTGTTTTCAGTGAATAAGGATTTTTGATAACTTGTGTTTTCAGTGAATAAGGATTTTTGATAACTTGTGTTTTCAGTGAATAAGGATTTTTGATAACTTGTGTTTTCAGTGAATAAGGATTTTTGATAACTTGTGTTTTCAGTGAATAAGGATTTTTGATAACTTGTGTTTTCAGTGAATAATGAAGATCATTATATTTGATAGTGGCGCTAGTGTTCACCGAGGTATCGTCTTAAGGTGATACCTCGGTGAACACTAGCGCCACCGTCATTTAAAAAACATTATTCACTGAAAACACAAGCTATCCAAAATCCGTTTTATGTAATTAAGATTCGGTATCTGAAGTTAATTTTAAACATATTAAATTATTGAATTATTATAGTTCCCTCTAGTTACAAATTGCATTATTGCTTAAAACGGCCACTTTTAGCAGTTTTGCAATTAGTTACTATAGGGAACTATAATTTAAAAATGTAATATGTTATAAATTAACTTCAGATCCAGAACCTTGTGTAAGGAATGAGAGATGACACATCACTGAATGTGCAAATCGAAGAAGAATCTAAAACTGCATCAACATATCTGATTAAAGCTCCGGGGCTGATTGCAGATAGATCGATTAAAATTTATAAAAAAAAAAAAAAGATCCAGAACCTTAATTGCAAAAGACATATTTTTTATAACTTGTGTTTTAGGGGAATAATGACCTTTATTTGATAGTGGCGTTAATGTTCACCGAGGTATCGTCTTAAGGCGGAACCATAAGCAAACTAGCGCCACCGATCATTTTATTTCTTACTCCAAAATCAGGTCAAATTGAATTTGGTACAATAAAGTTATTACAAACAAACAAACAACTCACCATTAGACGAGTATCCGTCATCAGTCTTAATAGAAGACTCTGGCACGGGCGGCGTGGATTTCGGCTGAGGAACCTTCCTCTTCAAAGGCAGTTCATCTTCAGAGTCCGACGTGAGGTCAACGACCGCTTCGGCCGGCTTCGGTGCGCGAGCTTCGCCGACGGCTGCGCGTTTTCCCCCACCACCGCCTCCTTCCACTGGAATGACTTCTATTGAAAAATCATAAAAAAATATGTCAATTTATTTATTCATTTAAAATGGCTCCACCGAAATCAAATCTCCGCTTCTTTTACGAATTGATTTCGCAAAGGAGGCTATCAGCCTGGACAGTGAAACTAAGATTACTATCGAGGCCGGAAAAGAAGCAATTTACGGCCGAGTAATATTGCAAGGCCGAAGCGAAGCCAAGGCCTTTTAAAAATACTTTCAAGAGGCTTGTACATTACTTTTCTTCCTCAGACTTCCTCTTGAGACGAAACAACATCGTGTCAAGTTTTATAATGGCGCCAACAAAAGTGTCGAGCAATATCCAATAACCGACCGCAAGTGAAACTAAAAAAACGGTCAGCTGCCGTCCGCGTGTAGCTGTGTCTCGCCGCAGTGACGTCACGCTGGCACTCACCGAGGTCGTCCGCGATGAGTGTGACGGGCTCGGCGGCGCAGACAGCTGCCGTCCGCGTGTAGCTGTGTCTCGCCGCAGTGACGTCACGCTGGCACTCACCGAGGTCGTCCGCGATGAGTGTGACGGGCTCGGCGGCGCAGACAGCTGCCGTCCGCGTGTAGCTGTGTCTCGCCGCAGTGACGTCACGCTGGCACTCACCGAGGTCGTCCGCGATGAGTGTGACGGGCTCGGCGGCGCAGACAGCTGCCGTCCGCGTGTAGCTGTGTCTCGCCGCAGTGACGTCACGCTGGCACTCACCGAGGTCGTCCGCGATGAGTGTGACGGGCTCGGCGGCGCAGACAGCTGCCGTCCGCGTGTAGCTGTGTCTCGCCGCAGTGACGTCACGCTGGCACTCACCGAGGTCGTCCGCGATGAGTGTGACGGGCTCGGCGGCGCAGACAGCTGCCGTCCGCGTGTAGCTGTGTCTCGCCGCAGTGACGTCACGCTGGCACTCACCGAGGTCGTCCGCGATGAGTGTGACGGGCTCGGCGGCGCAGACAGCTGCCGTCCGCGTGTAGCTGTGTCTCGCCGCAGTGACGTCACGCTGGCACTCACCGAGGTCGTCCGCGATGAGTGTGACGGGCTCGGCGGCGCAGACAGCTGCCGTCCGCGTGTAGCTGTGTCTCGCCGCAGTGACGTCACGCTGGCACTCACCGAGGTCGTCCGCGATGAGTGTGACGGGCTCGGCGGCGCAGACAGCTGCCGTCCGCGTGTAGCTGTGTCTCGCCGCAGTGACGTCACGCTGGCACTCACCGAGGTCGTCCGCGATGAGTGTGACGGGCTCGGCGGCGCAGACAGCTGCCGTCCGCGTGTAGCTGTGTCTCGCCGCAGTGACGTCACGCTGGCACTCACCGAGGTCGTCCGCGATGAGTGTGACGGGCTCGGCGGCGCAGACAGCTGCCGTCCGCGTGTAGCTGTGTCTCGCCGCAGTGACGTCACGCTGGCACTCACCGAGGTCGTCCGCGATGAGTGTGACGGGCTCGGCGGCGCAGACAGCTGCCGTCCGCGTGTAGCTGTGTCTCGCCGCAGTGACGTCACGCTGGCACTCACCGAGGTCGTCCGCGATGAGTGTGACGGGCTCGGCGGCGCAGACAGCTGCCGTCCGCGTGTAGCTGTGTCTCGCCGCAGTGACGTCACGCTGGCACTCACCGAGGTCGTCCGCGATGAGTGTGACGGGCTCGGCGGCGCAGACAGCTGCCGTCCGCGTGTAGCTGTGTCTCGCCGCAGTGACGTCACGCTGGCACTCACCGAGGTCGTCCGCGATGAGTGTGACGGGCTCGGCGGCGCAGACAGCTGCCGTCCGCGTGTAGCTGTGTCTCGCCGCAGTGACGTCACGCTGGCACTCACCGAGGTCGTCCGCGATGAGTGTGACGGGCTCGGCGGCGCAGACAGCTGCCGTCCGCGTGTAGCTGTGTCTCGCCGCAGTGACGTCACGCTGGCACTCACCGAGGTCGTCCGCGATGAGTGTGACGGGCTCGGCGGCGCAGACAGCTGCCGTCCGCGTGTAGCTGTGTCTCGCCGCAGTGACGTCACGCTGGCACTCACCGAGGTCGTCCGCGATGAGTGTGACGGGCTCGGCGGCGCAGTCAGCTGCCGTCCGCGTGTAGCTGTGTCTCGCCGCAGTGACGTCACGCTGGCACTCACCGAGGTCGTCCGCGATGAGTGTGACGGGCTCGGCGGCGCAGACAGCTGCCGTCCGCGTGTAGCTGTGTCTCGCCGCAGTGACGTCACGCTGGCACTCACCGAGGTCGTCCGCGATGAGTGTGACGGGCTCGGCGGCGCAGACAGCTGCCGTCCGCGTGTAGCTGTGTCTCGCCGCAGTGACGTCACGCTGGCACTCACCGAGGTCGTCCGCGATGAGTGTGACGGGCTCGGCGGCGCAGACAGCTGCCGTCCGCGTGTAGCTGTGTCTCGCCGCAGTGACGTCACGCTGGCACTCACCGAGGTCGTCCGCGATGAGTGTGACGGGCTCGGCGGCGCAGACAGCTGCCGTCCGCGTGTAGCTGTGTCTCGCCGCAGTGACGTCACGCTGGCACTCACCGAGGTCGTCCGCGATGAGTGTGACGGGCTCGGCGGCGCAGACAGCTGCCGTCCGCGTGTAGCTGTGTCTCGCCGCAGTGACGTCACGCTGGCACTCACCGAGGTCGTCCGCGATGAGTGTGACGGGCTCGGCGGCGGGCTGCGCGGCGGCGGGCGGGCGCGGCGGCGGCGCATGCGCGGACCAGCTGCCGTCCGCGTGCAGTTGGATCTCGTTGCAGTCGCTCGACAGCCGGGACGATGTCAACACCTCTTGGAAGTACCTTGAAGACGAGTTCTTACGTTTTTGTTTGTTTGTGATAACTTATTTGGTTCCGTATTTATCTTTATTTGGTCCGAATCAAACATCAACGTTTGTTTTAAAACAAATGAAAAAAGAAATTAAATACCCGTTATATTTAAAAACATATAGCGATAATTTTAAAGACATCACATAGACTATTGTCTATGTGATGTCTTTAAAATTATCATAGAAAATTATCATTAAGATGACTCTTACGGGGACTTGGCAGATGGCAATAGCCATCATTTATTTATTATATATTTATCATTCATCCAACCCTGTTTCCCACTTACTTTCCCAGTTTTACGCTTGACAGTATAAGGTAAACCCTATTGCTCCCATCACTCTCCAAAACCTGATCAACTATTTCGATAAGTTACAAACTCACCCGTCGACGACTAGGGAATCATAAGGCGCCGGCCGATCGCACACAGGACACAGCCAGGTAGGTTTCCGTTCATTCATTTGCAGAAATAGAGACGCGTCGAAGCACTGAAGATGAGGGCAATTTGCCGGCCGGCAAGGACATGACATCCGCATTTTGCCGAGGGGACACATCAGTGACACACGAAGCGAGGTTGTGGCTATTTCACTATCATAGTCTTCGGATAATTTCTCTTTGACTGTTGAAGACATTGGTAGTGTTAGTGGACGCATTAATTTTAGGTATTAGAATATTGGATATGGATGGTTGGTGAATATTAGCTTAAAATAAATACTGTATTTAATAACTATGTTCAGAGGACAGAATTTCGGGGCACTGCCTGTAATAGACGTAATTTTTTTTAAAAGATTCACAAGCTGAAAATATTAACATTGTCAATTTATTAAATCCCCAATACGTAATATAATCCATACTAATATTATAAATGCGAAAGTCTGTCTGTCTGTCACCTCTTCACGGCTAAACTGCTGGACCGATTGTGATGAAATTTGGTAGGGATGTAGTTAACGATCTAAGGTCAAACATAGGCTACTTTTGGGCGCGATATAACCGAGTCCCACGCAGGGCGAAGCCGCGGGGAACAGCTAGTTATATATATATATATATACTAGCGATTCGCCCCGGCTACGCATGGGCATACAAACCTTCCTCTTGAATCACTCTATCTATTAAAAAAACCGCGTTAAAATCCGTTGCGTAGTTTTCAAGAATTAGGCATACAAAGGGACATAGGGAGAGAGAAAGCGACTTTGTTTTATACTATGTAGTGATAGTTATATATTCTCCACTTACTCAACGACCGAGTATAGTCCGGGTTCTTGGTTCCTTTATTCTTCAACCTCTGCAGTAACTCGGCTGACGTTAGCTTCCTGACCATGAACACGCTCAGCACGTAAGCCCGCGTGAAGTCCGCCGCCCATGACACGTGTATAGTGTTGGCCACAGTCGGGGATAGCTTCACCAGTGAGGATATATTGACTGGCCGAGGAGGTCGCTTTGGCTCCGGAGTGGGTTTGTTTGTGGGAATTGGATTCTGTTGAGTAATTTTATGTTATCTTACAAAGATAAGCAGTGGACTCTGATCTATGTAGATTTAAAATATTTTTTTTTCTATTGAGTAGGTAACCATATGCAAGAAGAAATAAAGAAAAGAAATAGCTAGCATTCTAGTTGTAGTATTTAATATTATATTAAAATATTGTACTATATTTATGTGATTATTAGGCTTGCATGAAATGTTTATTAATACCGAAGTAAAACTCGGTAAATATGGCGAAAGACATATTTAGGTATACATTTATATATATAGTTATATAATTAGACTTATGAAACTTCGTCAATAGGCTACAGTTATCGCGCGCTTATATTATGTTAGTCAAATGCTGGATAACTTTATCATTTTTCTTTTAAGAGCTGTTGTCTTGTCTGTGAAGTCGTCTCTTCTATCGTCATCATTTCAGCCGCAGGCTGTCCACTGCTGGACATAGGCCTCCCCCAAGGATTTTCAAAATGACCGGTTGGAAGCGGCCTGCATCCAGCGCCTGCATTTGACCACCTGGTCGGTGGGTATCCGACGCTGCGCCTGCCAGTGCGTGGTCGCTTCTTCCAGGTGTAAGTTACACCATATCATATACCAAATTAAATAGACTGATAAAATAATGGCATTTTGATAGATTAATGAATGATAAGAAACTTACTGGTAGTGGACACATCTTATTGTTTACTTTAACATTAACACTAGGTGGGAAGTAGTCTTCCTGTTCGCACGACGTCTCCAGAAGACAGAATCTCAGTTGCGCCTGCAATATACAACAACTATTACATGGCTTTGTATTATAAATTTAATGGCAAACTATAACTGGTAAGAATTGAAAATCACATGGAAGAAATGTGCTCTAAAAACTTTTTTCACCTGTATAACATAATCGAGCTTATTGCTAGTTCCGACTATGTCCTTGCCCGAAGCAATCTCCGTGGCTTGCTGCGGAGTCAGGTGGAATATGTAGGTGCCTTCCTGCATGCGGCCCGCTTGCATCGGCATCATGGTAGACGGCTTCATCAACTCTGCTAACACGTCGTAGAAGGGAAGTCTGGTGGGAGAAAATGGGTGTGTGTAAATTCTTACGTAAGTTTCTTCTGAATTTTTAAGATCTTACTGAGAGCTGTGGTTTCATAAGCCGCTGGTGGTGTTTACGTATGCCTATTCCTCAAGAATCTCTATCTATGAAATGCATTTTTTTTAAAATCATCTCCTAGACCGTTTAGATTTATAAATACCTATGTACCTATCTATGTATATTTTTCGGGTTATCGTAAACTTGCCACATAGTTAATTCGTCACGTTTTTAAAACTCCATACATTCAAAGTTAATTCGTCACATGCATAAAAAAGTATTAGTTAACTCGTCACAGGTAGGTATGCGTTATAGTTAATTTGCCACAATTAGCAAAGTACCGACAGCAAGCAAAGTGATTTATTTATTTAGTGGTTTAAATCTACGCTAATATGAAAAATGCCGAAGAGTTTGTTTATTTGGTTTTATGACATGACGACAGGTTAGATTTACAAAAAAAAACCACTCTTGTAAAGATGAAGGTATGTACCATGGGCGGAACTGAAGCGGACAACAAGTTAAATACATTTATTTACTACAAATGTCTAAAGTATTCAACTACATACAGGGGTTTATTTATTTGAATTTAATGATGGCCAAATTATATAATTTAATTTTCTATATTACTCAATTTTATTTTTCTATTGTCATGTGATCTATGTATTGGAATGCAATGTATGAATTATTATTGAATAAATTAATGATCACTTGATCAATTCAAATAGGACATCATTTTTTTTTTAGCTGCAAAATGTTGATAGTTATCTTGAGTTCATTCATACCCTAGGAGGCTGTTGGTGCTTTTTAAATAATCCTTTATATGAGGATGAGAAAATTTACAATCAGACAGCTAGGTAGCACTCCTGCACATGCTTTTATCTCTCTCGCTCGCTGCAACTATCTCTTTCTAAATGTAACAACTAACCCTTTCGGTCAATGCATTCTTGTTATCAGTCCAGTGACTCACATGACCTTGCGAGAGGGTGGTGACGTGTTTTGCAAAATTACTGTGCAATTTTAAATGTTGTAATTTGTGCATCTTTGAAAAAATGGATAATCAGCCGGGAACAAGTACGGGAGGACATGGTGTAAGTATTTTTAAATTTAATTCTATACAAAAAAAAATATGTGCTATTTGTTTATTATTTTATCTCTCAAATGCTCTTATATAAAAGGAGTTCGATTTTAATAACAGTTATTAAACAATGATTTTATTTAATTTAACTTTAGATAGCCTATGGTTTTAAAACAAAATTAATACTTAACTGACCCCTCATTATTTTCACAGCAATGTCAATTTAATCAAGTGTTTATTTAATTGATTCTAGTAATTATAATCTGCAAGTTAAACTGCACTAGATCTAATACGAACTATTAATTATAATTAAATAAATATTTGAATAAAAGAGTCACATTTCTTATTTTATTTATTAGCAAAGGTACAGTTTAAAACTTTAGATATAATTTTAAATCATACCGTTTTATGCTGCTTGTCTTAACTAGACATGACGCATGACAAACTTTAAACAAAATGGCCGACGGCTCAGACGCCAGCGGTGGTGTGATTAATCATACATTGTGAAATTTGACATGTATTATGCTTATTGTTTTCTGTAGACAAACACAGTTACAAATTTCTATACTATACCCGTTTAGTTTTAAAGCATGTAGTAATTTTTATGGTGATTTTATAAAATGCTGACTATTTCCCGTGACTTCAATTGCGGCATTTATTTCCGTTGTTGTTAAGAGTAAAGAGTATTCTTATATTGAAAGAGTTATCAAATTCCGTCCAGTAGCTTTTTTTCCTCTTTATAGTATTAAGTATAGATAAATTTATGATACTATTTCAACACCTTTTCAGGTCACATTTACGAAAACTGAAAGGGGACGGAGAATGCTTGTGAGAGGTGGTTATATGTACACCTTTCATCGGGAAACTAAGCTTGGAACTGTTTGGAGATGTACGAATCGTGCATGCAGTGCAAGTATAAAAATTTCGGAGAATCATAGCGTTCGAGTTTTGCATGAAGCGGCTCATAAGTGTAAACCAAATGTAGTGAAAACAGAGATTATCAAGACAAAGAATCTTTGTAAAGAAGCAGCAGCAAACACCAGCACACCTATGCCTCAACTATTTGAAGAAGTTTTTCAACCAAAAAAAGACGCGGGTTACGATTTATTAAGTGCCTTACCGAAATTTAAACACTTTTCAAGATCACTTTATATCGTAAGGAATCGTGAATTAAACGTACCCAAAACACATTTTGCTAAATGTGAAGATGTAATAATCCCGTTCAAATATACAGATTGTTTTTTATTATTTGACGACGACAGTGATCCTGAGAACAGAATAATAGCTTTCTGTACTGAGACAGCTCGTGAAGCTGTAAGAAATATTCGAACATATTTTTCGGATGGAACTTTTTCAAGCTGCTGTAAACCATTTTATCAGCTTTACTGCATACATGGTGATGTGAGAAGTGACGAAAACTTTACAAACGTAGTTCCTCTCATATACGTTCTAATGCCTAATAAGCAAGAACGGTCTTATGAGCGACTTTTTATTGCTCTCAAGAAAAATTTGCCATATTGGAACCCGGTGACAATGATTGTCGATTTTGAAATTGCAGTTATCAACGTCATAAAAAAAATGTTTCCACATATTAAACTACAAGGATGTAACTTCCACTTCAAACAAGCATTGGCTAAAAAAGCTCACGCCTTAAATATGAACAGCATCAACGAAAAGAGACACTTGGCTTTGTGTGCTGCATTGGCGCATGTAAAGCTAGAAGACATTGAAGACGGTTGGTTGTGGATTATGGAAGATGCGCCACAGAGTGAAACAGTAACAACATTTAATGATTATTTCGTATCCCAGTGGTTAGAAAATAAAAATATACAATTTATTTGGAATATACATGGTTCTCGTCATAGGACAATAAATCTCGCAGAAGCATGGCATAAGCGTTTGAACAATATGATGCCTCAAAAAAAACCTAGAATGCTTCAGTTTCTGGAAACACTCAAAAAGGAAGCTGATTATGTAGATACTAAAATAAAAAAATTGAATCTAGCCATACCATCAAACTTAAGAACGCGCAGGTCAATTGCATATGACAGGGAGTTAAAAACTCTTTTAGAAAATTATAATAACATGCCCCTGTCTGAATTTATATTGAAAATTTCTTATATGCAGCATTTTAAAGAAATGTAACATGGATGTAGTTAATTCTACATTTAAGATTTAAATTAATAATTTTAATGTATGATTTCAAAGGAAAACTAATGTTATAAACAAAAAGCAATATCTTTACTTTATATAATAAAAGTTCTTTTTACTATTGTTTTATTGTAGGTTGTTCTAATTTGTTACATAGATGTAGTTAATCCTATACTTAAGTTTTAAATTACGACTTTAATCTTTGATTTTAGGGGAAGGCAAGTGATGAATTATGACAAAAAATACTGTGATTTTATCTGTGATTCATTAAGTAGATATATTTTGTTTTTTTTTTTTTATGTTATACACGTAAGGTATATCAATAAGGTAGGTAGGTTGTGCATGTTACCTAGGCAAATCAGCCGCTTTCTATTTATAAAGAGAACTGTGATTTTTACAAATTGTTACATAATATTTTAAATAAAACAGCTGTAAATTTTGAGAACCTTCCTAGAAATTAACAGCAAATTTATTTTTGTTTGCTTCTTCTTTGGTTATATTTGTACGTAATATTTAAGTAAATCATTCAGATAGAACTGTGATTTTTGTAATAGATGTAGGTAAGGTTAATATCCCAAAACTGTGATGAAAGAAATAAATGTTGTTATTTAAATTTTTGTTTAATTTTCTTGCTGTCTGTACAAAAATAATCAGTGTGACGAATTTACTATACTAAATATTAGACTGTGACGAATTAACTATAAAAAAATAAAAGTGTGGCAAGTTTACGCATACTTTTTTTCGTGACGAATTAACTTTGTGGCAAGTTTACGATAACCCTATTTTTCAATCTCAAGTAGGGTAAACAGAACTATTGTTCTTGTACTTTTTATAGTAAGTAGTCGAAACAATGATATAACTTGTAGAACTACTAAGCATAATGATTCAGTCACAAAAAACTTACTAAACATGGGTTTCCCCACACATTATTATAGAGTAATTTCCAAGCTCGCTGCGTTTGGCAAACATGTCGGCGTAGCGTGCGTGTTGATTATGTCAACTACTTTTTTGATAAATCTTCAAGTTATACTGACATCTAATCTATTAAATGTCGATTTGTTTTCGCCAACACGAAAAAATGGTAATATTATACTTACTTCTTAAACTTAACATCAGGATGCACCGGGAACGGCGTCAACGGCGCAGTGGGCGAAGGCGCCGGCATGGACGTGAGCGTTGCGCCCGCGCCGCCGTGCGCGTATCCGTGGTACATACCGCCCGCATACATTGGATTCTGCCGCCCCTGTCGATGTATTTCTGCTTCATTTGGCATAGTAACTCTACGGCTACCAAGCGTGCATGCTCGCAAGGCAATACTTACACAGTTCAAGACAATTCAAATTAAAACGAGGCGTGCGGGGGTTGATAGGTTTGTAGGTAATTTTACGCCATACTCGAACGTTTACTAGAACCTTA
The DNA here is from genome assembly GCA_947044815.1 of Apomyelois bistriatella. Lineage (NCBI taxonomy): Eukaryota > Metazoa > Arthropoda > Insecta > Lepidoptera > Pyralidae > Apomyelois > Apomyelois bistriatella. The sequence goes on from OX345705.1 coordinate 8,518,476, forward strand.
TTTGAGAAATGTTTATGAAAAAGTTATTGATGTGTCTATTATCTTACGAGTTTTTCTGCGTAAGATGATTTTGATCAAATTTATTATGGTTTGATATCTGCGCACGTTAAAATTTGTATGAAAATCAGCGCGTTCGTTATTTTAGGTCAACTTACTTGCCGCGAATTGTATTTAATGCGGTCATACAATCATCTTTTTTGCTACTTTTTTCAAATTGAAATTCAAATTGTTTATTTTCAATATAGGATATTCTTATCACTTATTGACGTCAATTGTTACTTTTTTTTAAGTTTACCACCACTTCCAAAGCGCAAGTGGAGAAGAAGTGGCGCCACAAACTCCACAGCAGCATTTTCTTCAAAAACGTCAATTCACAAAATTTGAGTCAAGTCAGACGAGTTTACATTTGAGTTTACATTTACTACGAGTACTAGTCGCTATCCAATTTTTTACTACTAACACAATGTGCTGTAACAACAGTGGATTTCAGATATTGGGAATGCATTGTTACTGTTAGAAGTCAGTCTTATTTCTGGCTAATGAATAATAGCAAGTATCTTCACATTTGATACATGCCCATTTTTTCTAAAGAATATTTTTTATATATTTTAATACATAATACATCGACTTTCGAAATTAAAATCACATAACCCTTGAATGTCATTTGACATAATCGAAATCCACTGTTAAACCAAAAGATATTGAAAACATTCAGAACACATTCATGCCATGAAAATGCATAAAATCTTCTAAATAAATGGTTGTATGTATACTAAACATTCTTCTTGTGCATCTACTAGACTCTACTACCCATTACATATTTAACAGGCAATCAAACAAACAAGACATGACAACTACACTTTAATTTAACAGCTTTTTTAAAACGTCCAATGGAAACTACAGAACATTCAAGGCCTAGAACTTATTTCTATACAATAAAAATTAAATAATTACAATACAGCTAAAAAATAAAGAACCTAAAATCGATGCAATCAAATAAACTTCATAAAAAATTCGATGCAACCAAACAAACTTCATAAACATCACAACTAACTCACTAGCTCAATACGCATGCACCTTATAGACACGACTTACGGTAACGGGCATGCCCTGGCCCCTAGAGTCTTGCGGGTTGTACCCTGTGACGGCAGGGTGTTGGTACATGTTGCGGGAGCCCGGGAGCGCCGGCGCCAGCGGGTCCTTGCCCTGAGAGCCCGCGCCGTGCCCCGACCCGCTCGATGGCATGGCCTGATTGTTCCTGTCGATAGAACGCACACGTCAAATACTCTAATATTATAGGGGGTTTGATGGTTCACTCGAGACTGGATGTTGCTGTTCTAATCTGACGTATATTTGTTCAGTAATGTGTAGAAGAAATATACAAAATAATTCAAATTATATAAAATAACCATTGTTATATTGTTATTTATTATGCTGTTCAAATAAATCTTTATGAGATTATTAAGATTTTAGAATATCAAAACTGTTTGGCTTGACAGATATGTTTTACTTTTTGTAACATATTTTTAGTATTCTTACAACCAAATACGTCTAGTTGGAAATTCGCAACATCACTTAGCCTTCCAAATGACCAGCAAACACCCTGTACTTACATGCTGAATCACACTTATTTTACTAAACAATTTTAATTACATCTGGTACCACTCTTCAGATTCGAACCTGTAATGATAAAAAGTCAGGGCTACTCCCAAGTCAACAGTTATAATTAGAAGCTCAGACCATCACCAGTTTCCCAAGGCTCATGCATCAGACAGATTTATTTAAAATATTGTTGGCAGACTATCCAGTAGGGGAGCCTTAGTGCTTAGGCATGTGGTGGCACAGGGGTATATTACTAAAAACAAGCCAAGAAAACAAATTGTCATTACAAATGGAGTTCTGTTCTAAACTGCATTTAAACAGCACAGGTCCTTAGAATTTGTCTTATTTGCTTGATCATTACATTGAATTAGCCTATTAAATTGTAACCACCACTGCAAGCACAGGACAGTCAAGCTAACAGCTAAGTGCGAGGTGAACGCGAGAGGAACAGACACTTGCCTATTATTACTGCTGCTCTTTTGCGAGCGGTGTCCATTCTCTGTGGCTTTGAGTCGTGTTCTAAGTTCGGAAGTCCCATTTTCAGCGGGCGCGCTTGATGCCGCATTCCCTACCCTCGCTGAAGACCGTGTTTTAACCATTGTTGACGTGCGACCGTCTCATGTCAACTGAAATTCACGAGTCCGAAAACGGACAGAAGCTATCTTAAAACAGTGGAATTGTAAAGGGTTTTCTGGAAAATTTCTTCAACGTTGAGACTTTCTCAGCACCATAACTCCTTATTTCTCTTACGCATTTAAAGTTGAAAGGGAAAGGAACTCAATATGACATCTGCAATTGAATAATTAGGCATTTTAGTCATCAATGGTTAAAACATGTCTTACAGCCTTTTATTGTCTAAACAAACCACAAATTATCCTTAATCGAAGATATTTTGATTTTGAACAGTGTTGGCGGTCTCTTTTTGTATTGATAAATTATTCCACTGCAGCTGTGAAGGAGCTTAGCTAAGGAGAGAAAGTTTATTAACAGGTCGTAACTGACACAATTGGAAGACAAGAGTTAACTTGTAAGAGAAATAAGAGGTCCTGTCATTGAAATTTTCCAGAAAACTGACAAGACAACAAATTACTCCAACCAGAACATTTGTTGAGAGGAACTTGTTACAAAAAGTCGTTAAATCTTTTGGACCACCGTAATATTCAATACTGATTACAAGCAAATTTCAGTCACTCAGAAATCCAATTAATAACTAAGCCATCGACTTGAACATATTATGTTTCAATGAAACTTACATGAAATACAGCTTGGGAACGGTTTTATGGCAATGTCGACTCAAGGATCATTAAATGATCTAATCTATTACTTGATTTCATAAAATAAGGATTTGTCTACATAGATAATAGTCACAAGTATGAAGATGATGCTATATTGTTTAGACTTGAAGAGCATTTTACCATTTATTCCCAAGTGAAGCTTTGAAAAAGTGTTAGACAAAATAGACAACTATAAAATAAATACTTTTTGGGGTTTAAGTGGTACTACCTAAGCTACTGTATTTTTTATTCATGCATGAATTGTATAACTAATTATATTTTATGGTATCTTCAGTTCTCGCTCATCCAGCATTTGTTGTACAGGGCAACTTGTGACCTGCTTACACCTACTATTTTAAGTGGGACAGTAAAATATCACTGGTCTGAAACAGTGCACCAGCCGAGTGACTGTTTACACAGCTTTTTAAGTTTGTTCAAAGCAGTAAGTCAATCCAGCCTTTGAATTTACTAATACAATTTTTTTGATTCTCTTACTGGCATTTGGTGGATTCCACCAGCAACAGTATTATCAAACTCTGAGATAAAAATTTGGTAAAGAAGCGGCGGTAGCCCCACTTTCTTACCTAAAAGTATCTTGATCAATCAGCTTACAGTTTTGTATATTTAGGGTTCATAATAAGTTGCTGAAAAACGCGACTATTCAAGCTTCATGTTTGAATAGTCGCGTTTTTCTTATTGGTTTAAGACTCATCAGAATTATAGTACCTAGTTAAAGTTATGTTTTTGATTATCTACAAGTTTAAGTTTAGTGTTCTCTAAAGTAAATAAGAAGTAGGTTATTGAGTAAATATAAATCGACTAGTACATAATTTGGATCCGTGTCGGCCACGAGTAGGCAGGGAGTGAAATAAATAAATGGTGTATTCAAAAGACCACGTTAGAGGTTGTGGCTTGTGGACGCAAAGGAGGCAAATGTATACATATAAAAACATCGACAAAAAAATCATTTCTGATCAATTATTTTAAAGACAATTAATGATTAAAACCTGTTCGCAAGTTTAAAATTATTGATTAAAAATCAATAACAGTAAAAATGTGTACAGAGCGTTTAAAATTATAAACAATATGGATGTCACTAAGAGAAAACAATATAACTTACCATGATATCGCGTTACCGTAATCGTAATATCTACTCATATTAATATTTAATTATAAATAAGCACTAACATTTAAAAAAACACTTTTAGAAACATTTACAAATGTCTTTCACTTAACGCCATATCTTGACGCTTGTACGACAGCAGCGCGGCAGCCACATTGGCCAGAGACAATATTTTTTTTGTTGCTGCAGTGTGTCCCAGCCCTAACTTTGTTTTCAATGTTTCATGTATTCTTCAATAATATAAGAATTTAGGTACCTTCGAACACTGTATAGTATATTCAATCATATACTTAATCAAATACTATTTAACGAGTCAATATATAAAGGTATAGGAAAAATTATTAGTAATATCATAAGGTCGTGGATACACTAGCGGAACCTGCAACTGCCATAGACAAGTTTATTAACCATATCCGTTTCCTAACTTCCTGTGCTGTGCCACATGAAAGATCCTACATGTCTGTCTAGCTGTCCGAACAAATACTATAAAGTCAAACAGGCATACGGTCGACCTAACGGAATATTTTTTGAATCTCCTTGGGAAAACTGAGGACCTTATGTAATTTTTGTATTCTTATTGTTTAGCTCTATATTAAGATCCCATCAAAGACGAAGATCATTTCAATCCGTCTCGAATCTCGATCACTGTTATCACGTTGGTAATAGATAATAAAACAAAACAAATTAATTCATTTAAGTAATTATTCTTTAATAATTTATGAAAAGTTTCACACGTTGATAATGTGCTATAATAACAATTAAATATACTCATGTTCATTAGGGGATCTCGCAGACAATATTCTGACATAAATTATATAAATGCTGAAGGCCACCCCAAACAACCAAGAGACGAGGCCCATGATGATTAAAAAAAGATTCTTGATTAGATAGATCCGGAATTTGCCGTAGTTCTCCGGGTACAAAAGGCAGAGTTCCATTGTGGCAGGAAACACTATTGATAGTAATGTGGTGCAAAGATTCCCAACAAATGCCACAAACGGTCCTTGAAACGGTACAGAGTACGAGATAATGACTAGAAAAAGAAAGATGGTTACAAAAATGAAGACAAACTAAGAGCTTTACGAACAGACCTGATTGTTTACTCACACGCTGCGAACCTTTTACTCTTCATATGGATGGAATTTTAAAGGCCCTGCCAAAATTTTACAGTCTGTTTACGATATGAAATGCATCTTTGTGCACTTTTGAACTCTACCTTCTAAAAATACTTGCAGTGAAATACAAGGATACATTTAGATATTCTATACCTACAACTACATGATTAAGTAATAAGTATTATTACTAGACTTTTTCATCATCACTACATTAGCCATTAGTAGTCCACAGATGGAAATAGGCTTCGCCCTCATAGATTTCAAATCGGGCCGATTTAAAGCGGCCCGCATCCAGCTCAGACCATCTGGTAGGTGGATGTCCCTCGTTGGGGATGGTAGGCAAGACTAGGACTTATTACTTACTAGCTTTCGCCCGTTGCTTCGCCCGCGTAAATGTACCACGGAAACAGTGCTGTTTCAAGGGATAATAGGTATCCTATGTCCTTCTCAATACTTCTAATTATATATAACTAGCTGTTCCCCGCGGCTTCGCCCCGCGTGGGACTCGGTTATATCGCGCCCAAAAGTAGCCTATGTTTGACTTCATGTCGTTAACTACATCCCTACCAAATTTCATCACAATCGGTCCAACAGTTTAGCCGTGAAGAGGTGACAGACAGACAGACTTTCGCATTTATAATATTAGTATGGATATGCAAAATATCAGGAAGATTGAACAAACAAACAAACTCACTTTCGCATTTATAATATTACTAGCTGTTCCCCGCGGCTTCGCCCCGCGTGGGACTTGGTTATATCGCGCCCAAAAGTAGCCTATGTTTGACCTCAGGTCTTTAACTACATCCCTACCAAATTTCATCACAATCGGTCCAGCAGTTTAGCCGTGAAGAGGTGACAGACAGACAGACAGACAGACAGACAGACAGACAGACAGACTTTCGCATTTATAATATTAGTATGGAAGTATGGATTAAGTAGTACCTGGGCGACCGAGCTCCGCTCGTCTTTCAAGCCATTTAAAAATGATATATGCGCGATTTATACTGATTTAATACTTTTATACTCCAAAACAAAAAAAAAAAACAAAAACAAAACTTCCTTTAGTTGGGATTTGAACCTGGAACCACCAGAGTACAAAGCAGATGTCTTAACCACTGGGCTATCGAAGCAGACCCGCCGGAATTATTGTACTAAGTATAACTACAATTGAATGCGGAAAATCTTTTTGCTGGAAAATATGGGAAAAACGAATTTTCCCAGGCATGAAACCTGGCTAGATTATTTTTTTGACTTTATAAGAACCTATGTTTAATATTTCAAAGAAATCGTAAGAGCCGTTTTCGAAAACGCGAGACAAATATATATACATACAAATATTGCTCGTTTAATAGTATAGGATGAAGTATGATATGACATGATAGTATGAAATATGATGTATATGGTACACTAGCTATTTCCCGCGGTTCCGCCCCGCGTGGGACTCGGTTATATCGCGCCCAAAAGTAGCCTATGTTTGACCTTAGGTCGTTAACTACATCCCTACCAAATTTCATTACAATCGGTTCAGCAGTTTAGCCGTGAAGAGGTGACAGACAGACAGACAGACTTTCGCATTTATAATATTAGTAGGTACATATAAAGTAGATCTATCTATTTATCTTAATCTTTTAAATCGTAGTCGTAGCCCATACATCTTATCTTAATGAATACACTTGACTGTTGAACCACCCTGGTGGCTTACTACCATCTCTTAAAACCATGCAAGATCGAGTGAGTAAGCAAGACAGCGCAATACATGATGTAAGGCGACATCTCCCTTACTCACTCAATCGTTCTTGCATGGTTTTAAGAGTTGGTGGTAAGCCACCTGGTGTTATAAATGTCAGTCAATATATATTCATTAGGACTCTTTTAATACAAACAATATCTGACTTACATGTTGTTAGTACGAATACTGGTCTAGCAATGTATTCAAAGATTTTAATAGTATCCTCGGATATTGGATGTCTAAATTCGTAGTTCCTTATAACCTCTATCATGATCTGAACTCCAGGGTAGCATTGAAGTGGATAAGTAAATGCTACCGCTACTAGATACATGCCTATGGCTGTCATTGCTGAGCTGCAGGAAAAAATATTTAATACTTTTAATACTACAAAATACTTTTGTTCTCAATAAACAAAAGTGTAACAGCAAACAGGCACTGGAGACGGAACGGCATTTTGTCGGATAGCGACAGGGCTGGCTGGGCTTGTTTTTGTAACAAAACGATACTTTTGTTAGCAGGTAACGTTAATTTTTCCGTTAACGACGTTAACTTTAAGTGCGTTACGACTACTAATTTGGCGTGTTTGACTTTCCGTCTGTGCGGCAGCCCTCTGACCTTGATTTACGCTTTGTGCGGGGGCTATTTATTTTTCTATGTTCCCAACACATTTAAGTAAGAAATAGTGGTATTCCCATTGTTATTGTTTCTATTAGAATAATCTGCAAAAAAAAAAGTACGAAAAAATAATGGTCGTATCGTAACAAGTGTCCCAATCGTATCGCTTAGAAAGGACGCAATAGTTTTGCCCGCAAACACTACGTGTATCGATAGATTTTTGGAGCCCCGTTAAAGAAATATTTTTGTTGATTATTTATTTGTCGTGAATAATAACATTTATTATTTTATTCACGACAATCTTTTAACTCAAACCACCCCAAACCCAAACCGAATAGGACCAGGATCCAAACAATTATTTATTCTGATTCTGAGGGGTTACTATCGTTTCTTAAAACCATGCAAGATCCAGTGAGTAACGGAGATGTCGTCTTACATCTTGTATTGCGCTGTCAAGCTTACTCACTGGATCATGCATGGTTTAAGAAATGATAGTAGCCTACCTAGTACCTATTTGATCATTATTAGTGCAAAGTTTGAAAGCTTTTGAAATTAAGTAAGTAAGACTTACTAATCATCAAAATTTAATGAGCGCAAGATATTCTCCTCCATTGTACCGAATGACCAGTAACCCAGTGCGCCAAAGGTCGTGCATATCACGATAGCTATTGCACCACCCACGTTGATTGCTCCAAAACGGCTTACCATTATTTCTGGATTAGCCAGATTCTTATCCATAGACAACACCTGCAAGTAATGAATTTATTTAAACTTAGAGCAAATGCGCACCGCAGCCAGACCGGCATTATATAGCGGCATGACAAAGGTGAATAGAGATCTTAGGGCTTGTTTTAACATTGTCGTTAGGTTACTTTACCTTATAAATATCGTTAACTCAGGTAACGCTATTTTTCACTCAAATTAACGTTAAAATAAACGTTATTTGTACATAACAAAAGAACCGTTACTTACTCTGTCTTCATCCGGCAAAATGCCGACCCGGCTGCAGTGTGTGCTGTGTGCGTTCGCTCTAATAAATATATAACATGGATTTAACTAATACAAAGAATGTACTAATTACGTCCATGGTATACTTATAATATCACTGCCCCTCTTATCTATAAAACCGGAACACAACAAAGCAAGCACTTGTGTCTTATTATCATCTCTAAAAATGCTAAATTGATTCAGTATAGAGAAGTATTGTGCCACCGTCTTGCTTACTCACTCGTTTTTGGATGGTTTTTAGATGATAGTAAGCTTCGCATATGCATCTGTTAAAGAGAGAGCACGCTTAGCCAACTGCTGTTTGGCGGCAAGACTGCGTGAGAGTACTCAAGTAGGATTGTATGAGTCTAATACTGGGGGGTTACTATCGTCTCTTAAAGCAGGCCCAAAACGAATGAGTAAGCGACAGTACAATACATGTCAAGCGACATCTCCCTTTAATCAGTCGTTCTCGCATGATTTTTAGACATAGTAGTAAGTTCACTGGTAGTAGTACTACCAGTGAACTACCGTAGTACTTTAATATTAACTCACCACACCAACCGCAGACATATTAAAGAAAAATGTTCCAATGGAGAACAAAATGGAATAAGCATGTAAGTTTACGGAAATGTATTCTCCGTGAGGATCTTCAAAGATATGGTAAAATATCATTGCTATTCCTATCATAGCCAATAAGTTTCCTGGAACACAAACAAAAAAGAAATTATCAAAGCATGTTAGAAGAGATGTTTTTAGGAGATTTATTTATTTATTTTATTGGGTATAATAGTTTATTTAATGGACATAAATTTACAATTATTATACAATCTTAAGAACTATCTATATACACACTTAAAGTTAAAATATATATACATATATATACATAGAAAAAAAAAACAAAAAACAAAACAAATTATTATTATTTATATTAAACAAATAGTATATAAGTAATATTTTGTATGATCATCTAAGTTTAAGTAAATATTATTATTGTTGTTACTTGTAGTCTTTTTTATTTAACATTGTCTTTTTTGTGTTTGTATATATCTATTTCTATTCTACTCGCTCTTTTTTAAATAAATATTCCCAATCAATCGCTGGTTGACTGGAAGAGATCCCTATAATGGGATAAGTCCGCCATTGTATATTGTTTCAACTTTCTATGTTTAAATATGTTTTTATACAATAAAGATATTACAAACAAACAAACAAACAAACAAACATACAAAACACTACGCGTCGAAATACTCCTCCGCATCACTGTCAACTGGAAATGTGCCCAGAAGGCTGGCAGCATTGCCACGCTGTATGGCAATGCTTAACCTTTGAGCCAAATATAGGCCAGCCTTCTGGTCACATGAGGCGCCGATTAATCTTTTCTTTTCTTTATTTTATTTATTTATTTGTTTTCGGGTGTCTTACAGCTTAATGTAGTATAGTATATTAAAGAATACAATAATAATGTCGGACTGTGCCCATAACAAGACTCTACCAATTAAAAGTTTAAAATAAATTTTTATTAGCTTTAATCCTTACAGACTTCGCTCGCTTTCTCCACAATCTCGTCATACACGTTCGCCGATTTTGGGTACTCCTAAGGTTACTAAGGATTCCTAAATATGATTAAGGATCTTACCATTTATTATGGTTTTAAAGAGAAATAATAAAACCTAAAGTAATAGGACTATAGTCCAAGTAACTACTATCCAAATGATCAAAATAATGTTGCTTACCCGCCATAGAAACGTAACTCACTACTTTCAAGTTTTTCATCGAAAATTCAAGTATTATATAGGGTAAAATCAAACATAGTAGAGATGAATTTATATTTTCCCAATCCAATATCTAAAACATTGTTATAGTGCTTTAAAATTATATACTTTTTACTTTCCATTTATCTCGATTCAATGTGTAAGTATTATCCCACCAAAAACATAAATGTAAAAAACGAGAGCCAAGTTCAATAAATAAATTTAACACAATTAAAATGTTGAATAACTTTATAACATGACTTATGTAATGAAAACTGGCCAAGTCAAATCTGACCTACTTCAAGATCTCACATTTTTAAATAACAGCAATTGTTATAGGTATCTAATAAAGCAAAGAAATAGAGTTTAATACTTGTTCATAATGTTATTTTGTTCCTATAAAAACATATTTCGATTTTGCATAGAACTTGGCACTCATTTAGATCTCCATTCTTTTTGCGCCGAAGCTCACCGCCAAGCATAATTTTTGTATTGAACTTGGCTCTCGTTTTTTACATTTATGTTTTTGGTGGGATATCATTACTTTTTGTAAAGAAAACTAGGCAAGTATTCCTATTTAATGTTTTTTATTGCGTGACAAATTAACCTAAAAGAGCTACAAACAAATGAGGTTTTGAAAGAAACGATTTACGTAATATTAAATAATTCACAAATGCCGTTAAAGTACAATACTAAAAAGGAATAATTTATATCTGGACTATTCCAGCTATAACTCAAATAAATTTAGTCGAACGACGCAGCATTAAACGCAATCTAATAGGTGGGTTTCCGCTAAACAACCGGGCATAACGAGGACGCTGGCGCGAATGAGCGCCGCTAAGAGCATACTTTGGTTCGTTCGCATTTTAAGTCGTATAGCGCTGTGAGCCGCGCACAAGTGCAAGGCGCGAGCGAGTTCAAGCAGCATTCTTAGACTAGTCAATACATACATATATCGGTACCAATAAGACTTCGCTATTGCCTTGACCTTGGTATACATACACATTGGAGTTTCTTTTAGGGTACAAAGAGTTCGAACTAACAAATTTATACCTTAAAATATTATTTCTTATTTTCAAAAGAAATCAGAGAAACGAACCTTGGGCACTGATCTTTGTTAATTTAGTGAGCCGTGGACTTTAAGATAACTACTATGCAGGTATAAACCAACCGACCCGCTAAATTTTAAGTAAATCGCTACCGCTTATAATTTTTTACCATAAGTCAGAGCGTGACGCTGATTGGCTGGTGTGCTGCCGCGCGCCGCTGACGACACACCGTTGTTGGCCGGTTGTTTAGCGCGTAGGTATTACAAGTTTTTTGTATGGGGACACCACTTATTTTTTGACTTTTTTTTATTTTTTGATTTTTTCCTACGCTTACACACAATTTCCGAGCTGGATTCCAAATTTCATCCTTATAGGTCATCTGGAAGTAGGTTAGGTTTAGGTACTATAAGTCAGTCAGTCAGTGCTAAAATTTACAACTTTTTGACCTTCATATCTTTATAACCGTTTGAGCTAGCTTCATGAAATTTGGGCTTCTACATGTCCTGATGGATCTTATTAAACACACGTAGTTTTATGTATTTAAATTAAAGAGGTTTCGAGTTATAGAAGGGTCAAAAGTGGCACCAAGTGGTTCGTGTAATATTACACTCGGCGCTGGCTAGCCAGTTCCTTTGCTTGAACTTGGCTTGACACGCTGCCGCGTGTCTAGATTTTACCGTACTACGGTGACTACGGTGAGTATTTATGGTGAAATAATACACCTTGAATCGATTAATTTAAAATATAACTTTTAACTATTTATGTTCTCTACTTACATCTTTTAAACTTTCAGCAGTAAAAATAACGAACACCGAACAAATTCCAAGTTGGCTCAGTATCATAAATACAGCTATAATGCATCTGTAGAAACCAAATAATCAGTAAGTAAGTGTAAGTATAAATGCGAATGTGAGTACTGTTTTAGATTAAATTTTTCATTGAAATAGTTTAAGTCCCGAGGTAGGACTTATTTTTAGCGTGACTTAAAAACTAAAAATAATAAGTGAGGCCGCCAGCAATATCTAAAACTATAAATAAGGACAAAGAGTAAATTAATATATGAATAGGAACCTATATTTGGAAGGGGAAGTCTCTTACTATCTGTTTATGAAATTGATACACTTTGGAAAAGTAAAGCCTTTTTAGGTATAGTAGGAAGACAAATATATACTGATCAATACTTACGGCCCATGCTCTCCAAGATACCTTAAAAGAGGAGGACCATGAAGAAGTGCTATTCTGAAGCCGTATCGATAGGATATGTATGGTATCTTCAAATGCCGGCTGATCTCGTTAAGACAATCTAGCTAAACCAATAATAATATTAATCATAGTATAGTGTTACTTTGAGAGAAAACACACAGAGAAATTGCATAATTATTCATATAAATAAAAAAACAATACTCTAAATATATATCCTCCGTAAGAAAACACGATATTCGAGTAGCTCGTTTATTGCCCGTTACAATACTGTTACAATTTGTTTCGTCTACCATCACAAGGGTTGGTTGAATAGGAATCCAATACAAACTTTATTTTCAGTTATATCACCACCATGTACACCATGGTATGGCGCATACGCAACAACCAGGTACTAACTATATCTATCCCAACAATCAAATCAAGCGGCCTGGCAAAGTGCGTATGTGCCCAATTGACAACTAAAATTATTTTTCTAACCCAGGAGGCGTTTGATAAGTAGTTACTACTGAAGTATACTATACCAGCATTCTATGTGTGTGGATAATGAGTACTCCTATGAAAATGCACAGCAGTGGTCCCAGAATCATGCCTGCCTGACTAACTGCTAAAGGCAGGCCCAGTGCTCCGGCACCAAAACACGTCCTGAGTAAATTGAAATATGCCATTCCTGGGCTGGTAAAAATTAAAAAAATGTAATAGACCTTTTTTTACATAGAATAGAGAACTTAAGTGTATTATTATTAAAGATAGGTCTAAAGCTCAACTTAAGTCTACCTAATGTAGTAGCGAAAAACGGTGACGAACCTGATTGGCTTTTTAGGATCTCTAATTTGTCGAGGGTTAAACGGAACAGCATCGGATTCAGGACCAGGTGGAGGAGGTGCAAAAAGATCTCCCTCAGGTAATTTAGCCGTTCTTATATCTATTAAAGACCTACTACTCCCAAGTGTAGGTAAAGTAACTTTGCTTACACCTTCAAAAGCAGCCCTGAAAAAATACTTATATCAGAGATTCGGAAGTATGTAGCTATGCAGTTATATAAAAATAATATCCATGTGCGTATTACATACATTTTTTATGAATTTAATTAATTATTTAAAAATTAAATTTTTGTACGACTATAGTGATAATCTTATTCTGAAAAAAATTATAGTCCAGTAACAACAAATTACAGTAACATTATGTACGAACACAACACAATTCATTCAATCCCAATCATATAAGCATGTAATCATGACATGACATTGTAACCTACAGACTAGGGGGAGATACATGGGTCTTATTTATAGGTTTGTGATTTATTGTTTTTTTCTCTCTTTGACGATGATGAGTCCATGGCATTCAGAATGGAACAATGGAACTAATAAAACGTAATGATTATATACTTTTTGGGAACTAATGTAATAAGTAGGTTTAGGTAATAAACCAACCAGTATTATAATAATACAAATCCTTTATTTAGTTTACTGTACTACGTAGGGCATGTGCTAAACGTAGGTTACAGACGTAGAGAGAAACTCAATTTCAACGTACAAAGAGAGAAGCTTTAAAAATGTTTAGTTTCCATTACTACTCGCAATGAGGTTTCAATGATATCTTTTCTGTGTGCCAACGTGCCAATTTTTAAAAGTAAGTACCTAGCTACTGTATTTTTTCTGTTCTAAACATTGATTTTAAAAAAAACTGCGTCACGGGACCGCGCGCGATTCTAACTTCTTTGGTTCTAAACAATATTAACTCGTATAAATAAATAAAAAATAATAAAGGAATTCAATGTTAAATTAATAATTTTTTTAAAGAAAATTTTCTTTAAACTTAAAAATAGGATAGACATTTCGACTATTATGTATGGATCGTAGTAACATTAACAGAAAAAAATTATAACACAGTATTTCGGGATAACCACGGATTACAAATTTCGGGCAGGGCAGGTGACATTAATATTAGGACTAGGCATCATTCGGACATATGAATATTATGGAAAAAACGTTAGATATTAAGTTATGGATAAAAACTTTATAAGAAAATAGAGCACCTTTCGGGCCAACTCCGTCTGCTAAAACTATTCATAGTAACGCCCCAGCCAGGTTATTATCATCTCTAAAAACGATGCAAGAATGAGTGAGTAACCGAGCCGGCGCAGTTGATAGAAACCACGGAATATAAAACACAGGATAGTTACCCCCCTGGAGAGATGTCGCCTTACATCATGTATTGCGCTGTCTCGCTTACTCACTGGATCTTGCATGGTTTTAAGAGACGGTAGTAATCCCCCAGGGGGCTTTCTACCATGTCTTAAAACCCCCCGAACCGATACATGATGTAAGGCGACATCTCTCCAGGGGGTAACTATTTATCCTGTCTTATACATACCGTTGTTACTATCATCTGCGCTGTCTCGATTACTCAGTTTTTAGAGATGGTGGTAGGCCACCAGGTGGCCTACTATCATCTCTAAAAACCATGCGTTCCAGTGAGCAAGCGAGACAGCGCAATACATGATATAAGGCGACATCTCCCTTACTGGATCTTGCGTGGTTTTAAGAGATGGTAGTAACTCCCCTGATCTATACGTCATTGACCGTCTGTGCCGGGCTTTATGTGTAAATGCTGTTGATATCACAAACTAAATAGAGATACTAGTTGATATGTAACCTTAAAGGACTTGTTTCCAGGGCCGTACAACATATTATAGTTGATATGTAAAGTAAAAATATTTTCTTAGCTTATGGTCAACTGTCAACGTCTAATGTAAATGACATTATTGACAGATAACTAACAAAAAAGTAATAGGCGATTTTCTATAAAATAGGCGGAACAATTTTATTTTCTATCATTTAATGATCCTACTTATTTTCCCAAAAATCATTTCATCAGAGAATGATGTCTACAACAGAAGGAGAACTGGATCTTGAAATCTGCAACGAACGAGAGGATGGGGAGGTTAGATCTTTCATAAATGGAATCTTTGCAATGCTGAATTTAATCGAATATTATAAAGCCTTTATTGTAATAATTAGCATAATTTTGAAAAACCACTAATGTTTAACCTTATCAGTAAAACCTTTTACCAAACACACAACTCACAAGGTGCTGGTTTTTTAATTGTTCAACTTGTTTCTGCGTCGTAATAGTAGGTCGTTGAAAAAGTAACATGGCCTTCTTATTTTCGCAGTTGGACGATTCTGACGTCGAAGAGGGTACGTACATACCTTTGGAGCGTCCGGATACTTTCAATCCCCCGTCGTTAGTTAACATGCAAATCCAAGATGAGCAAAGTGACGAAGCTTCGCTTCAAGAATCATCAGGCTCCGAGTCGGACGAGGAGCCACGGCGGCGCGCCAAGCGACTGAAGGTTCGTCCGCGTCGACCACAGCCTTCACCACAGACTGACAAGAAAAACAAGTATAATGTTTGGTGTACAGCATTACAGGTAAATGTTCTATGGCCAATATTTAATTTTAATACATTATCTATTGTACGAAATTGAAATGACATCTCCGTAAAGGTAGATTGAGACTTTGAGGCTTAAGAAGCATCAAGTGTGCCATTCAAAACAAAAAGCAGTTTAAAAAAAATCTGATCTTATGATAGTCTCTCTTAGCTATAAATTTCTTAAGAGAGTCATTTAACAGTCAGGTGTATATTGCAACTCAGGAACCATTATAATCTGAAACAGAGGTCCACTGCTACACATAGTGCTCCTTCAGATATTTCCAGGTTTAGGCATAAAGCAGTAGAAGCAACACAGACTTAATTTGTACATTTTCAATATTGGTTTATCTTATATGCACTCGCTGTCAGTGGCATCAAAACTAGTGAGTCTAGATTGCCATGGCCAGTCTGTAAATTGTTCAATAGACTGGAGTACACAGATTGGCTGCTGTAAAAGTGACATGGTAGGTTGGGGTTTTGCACATATATACATGGTGCCTCTGTGACATGCTCTGCAGTCGATGGACCATCTGTTGCAGTGTCCAGCATGCCCTTACAGGTGCACCTTCGAGAACCTTGTGCAGGGCACAGATAATGCAATTAGAGTGGCAGAGTTTTGTTCTGACACCATCTAAAATAATAATTATCAGACATTGACACAACAAAGAAGAAGAACTGCAAATAACAATAATATAAATGAAAACAAGTTTTGTCCATTATTTACGCAAACAAACATGTTACATCTAAAATCTATGCACATAAATCATTTTTGTTTTCTATTTTAGGAGGACCTATTAACAGAAGACATGGTCAGCTGTGATGTTTCCAAGAAAAGCAGATATGGCGTTGAATCTTATGATTATACCATTAAGTATAGATTAGATGATGACTATATATCTAAGAAAGTGTTTTCAAATAGAAGCGATGATCGGGAACGGTCATCAAACAAACGGACAACTGAAGACCGGTCTAATGTCAAGTTGAGGCTCGGGAAAAGAATCAACAGTCACAGGCATTTGGAGGAGAATCAGAAACCGAGGTATTTGCCTGATTTGTCTGTCAGTGCAGAAGACTCTATAGATGATATTGCTAATGATATAGCAGAAAAACTTGATGAAGAAAAGAAGGATTTATTAGGTAAGTCAATTATTATATATCGGGAATTTCGGGAGAATCGCGTGCTAACTCACCTGACATAAAACCAGACTAGTTATTTCAGAAGTACCCTCAAGCATAGGATATGACATGCCTTTCCCCCGAGATGACTGGTATCTTCTTCCTTTTATATCACTAAACAATTGTCTTTTTTATACTAACACTAACACCTATCACTAACTAATCTATTCAATGTTCTAGTCTTTACTTTGCGATTATTTATCTTAATAACTTCCACTATCAATGTCTTTCCCTACCAGTGACTGCTGGGAAACTTCAAGATCATCCTCTCTATCTTCTTCATACTCCTCAGTATTGCACGCCATTCGCTTGTTAACTGGTTTTGGAGGTGATTCAGATAGACTCCTTTTGTTTCCTTTCGTCCTACAATCTTCTTGTGATGGTTGATGTATCTCTATCTCCTGTGGTCCTGATACTCCAATTATATCAGCCCATTTAGATGGTGATGGTAATAACACATCGTCTTCATCATCTTCGTCAAGTAGACTTGATTGACTATTTCTTTGTTGAACCATTTCTAACTCTTCGTTTTCCCCCCCAAAAAGATGCATCTGATTGATATGTCTCTTCAAAAATTTACCGTTCCATTTTACCAGATATCTACAAACTCCTAACTTTTTATCAATCACTCCTTTCAACCACCGAGGTCCTCCTGTATAATTCTTTATGTAGACTGTTTGTCCCAATTCAAAATTTCTCACTTTTGTGTTTTCATTATTTTCTAATTGCTGTAACTGTGGGTTATTCTTAGATGAAAGTGGATTCAGGTAGTCAAATTTAGTACGGAAACGTCTGTTATTTAATAATTCAGCTGGCGTTTTCTCATTAACGCTATTTGGTGTTGTACGTAAGCCATATAATATCTTGGGAAGTCTCACTTGCCATGGTACAGTTGATAGTTTTCGTAACTTATTTTTTATTGTCTGTACTGTTCTTTCCGCTTGTCCGTTTGATGCCGGGTGATATGGTGCTACTAATACATGTCTAATGCCATTGGTTTTACAGTAATTTTGGAATTGCTCTGAGACAAAACTTCTACCATTATCACTTACAATTGTATCCGGTAATCCTTGTTCTGCAAATATTTCCCTTAATATTTTTATTAGTGTAAAGCTGCTCATATCTGGAACTATCTTTACTTCCGGCCATTTAGAAAAGGAATCTATTAAAATAAGGAAAGTTTTTCCCTGAAAAGGACCAGCGTAATCTATGTGTAATCTAGACCAAGGTTTGTTTGGTCTTATCCAGTGATGTGTAACTTTCGTTGGCATACTTCTATTTTCTGCACAAATATGACATCTTTTAATCAGATCTTCAATGTGTTTGTCGATAGCTGGCCACCAGAAATAACTTCTAGCCATTGCTTTTGTAATTACAATTCCATCATGAGTTGTGTGTAGTTCTTCTAATACTTTAGCCCACATTTTTTCAGGTAGTACAACTCTAGTACCCCACAGAATGCAATTTCGAAATGTTGACAGTTCTTCTCTTTTTTGCCAATATACCTTGAATTCGCTTTCAGTTTTAGTTGGCCATCCATTCTTAATCCAGTATAAAATTTTACTCAACTTTGGATCTTTTAAAGTTAGTTTAGCTACTTCCTCAGCTGAAAACTCTAATTCTAGTGGTGTTTCTTCTATAAGTAGAACACCTGAAAATTCTTCTTCTATCTTTTCCGTATTAGGAGAGGGCCACCTACTTAAGGCATCCGCATTTCCTAAATTCGTTCCTTTCACATATTCTAATGTGTAATCATAAGAACTTAATAGGAGTGCCCATCGTAACATTCTAGGTGAAATGATATTTGGGATGGGACGTTTTGGATCAAACAACCCCAACAAGGGCTTATGATCAGTTTTTATTGTAACTTTCCTACCACTTACAAATTGGTGAAATTTTTTCAAACCAAAAACTATAGCCGCTGCCTCTTTATCCACTTGAGCGTAATTTCGTTCATGAGCATTCATAGTCTTTGATGCAAACATGATAGGCCTAGTACTGCCGTCTTCCATTTCATGTTCTAATACAGCTCCAAGTCCATATTGAGAAGCATCACATGACAATATTAATTTCTTCTTTAAATCATAATGTACCAATGTGTCACTGCTTGTTAACATCTTCCGTAATTTGTCGAAGGCTATTTGATGTGCTGACTCCCATTGCCATTTTGTATTCTTATTCAGCAGTTTATACAAAGGTTCCGCTACTGTAGCCTTATGTGGTAAAAATCGATCATAGAAATTCAATAGTCCCAAAAATGCCTGTAACTCTTTTATATTACCAGGAGCTGGACAATCCTTGATTGCATCGATTTTATCTTCACATGGATGAATACCGATCTCATCGATAACAAATCCTAAAAAAACTACTTTAGTTGCTGCAAACTTGCATTTATTTTTGTTCACTCTCAATCCTGCTTCTTGCAGCTGTTTAAGTACAGCATTCAATCGAGCATTGTGTTGCTTCATGTCAGCTCCACTCACAACTATATCATCAAGTAGTACGGCCACTCCAGGCACATGAGCCAACAAGGAAGACATCAACCGTTGAAATATACCTGGACATGCTTTGACACCAAATGGTAGTCTCTTTACTCTATATAGGCCCTTTGGCGTATTAAGTGTAAGTAAGAGAGATGTAGGTTCATCTACAATCACTTGCGTGTACGCTCTTTCTAAATCAATTTTTGAGAAAACTGTTCCTCCTTGCAAGTGCGTAAAAGCTTCATTCAATGTTGGCAGAGGGTATGTATCATTATCGGTTACCATATTAACTGTTGATCTATAGTCACCACAGAGTCGTATACTTCCGTTGGATTTAAAAACTGGCACAATTGGTGTTGCCCATTCTGTATGTGCGACTGGCTCCAGAACCTGTTCACTAACTAGTCTATCAATTTCATTAAAAACTCTTTCTCTTATAGCAAACGGTATAGATCTACACTTAAGAAATTTTGGGGTAGCCCCTTCCCTTGGTGTGATGCTTACCACTGGGCCAGTATATTTTCCTAAACCTTCTTCAAACACTTCTTTGTATTTTTTAAGTAAATTTGTGGTATCTTCTATGGCACTTATTTCTATATTATTTATTCCTAGTAATTGGATATTCAAATCATCAAACCAATTTCTACCTATTAAACTAGGACCCTGTCCCTTAGCTATGATCAAAGGTAAGGTCTTATCAGTCCCTTTGTAGTGTACCTGTACCATCACTTTACCTAAAATATGTAAGGGGTTGTCAGTCCATGTTTTTAATGCAAGATCATTTTTTTCCATTTTTGGTAATTCACCTTTCCATATGAGTCTGGCTGTCGGTTCACTTATTAGAGTAAATGCACATCCTGAATCAATTTCCATTTCAATTCCCTGGTGATTTATAAAAATATATATTAAAAATGGAGATATTCTTTTTTGTCTAACACTGTTTACAGAAGCTTCATACAGACCATTGCAGTCTGCTTTCACCAAACTTCCATTTTCTTTATTTTTACTTAAACATACTAATTCTATATGACCTGTTTTCCCACAAAAATTACATTTCGACCACCTAAATCGGCACTCCCCCAGGTTTACTCTGAGATTTACTAAATTTTGAATCTGTCTTTTTATATGCAATTTTATTGACTTCCATCGGTTCCTCCAAAGATATATTAGACTTGCTGGTTCCTGGAATAACTATTAGACTAGCATCACTATTGGCCGATTCATGTGACAATGCCATTTTACATGCTGATGTAAATGTTAAATCAGATTGCTGTAACATCTTTCTTTGAACCTCTTTGTCACGGATTCCACATACCAATCGATCACGCAGAGTGCGTTCAATATCTTTAAAATTACAGTGGATTGACAATTTCCTCAAGTTAGCAATATAATCTCTAACCTTCTCCTCCTCTTCTTGGTTTCTATTATGAAATTTAAAAGATTCTACAATTTCATTAAGTGGGGGGTGAAAATGATTATCTAAAAATGTCTTTATAGTAGAAAAAGTAACCTCACTTATTTTCTTTGGAGCTATCAATGACGAAATTAAATCAAATAAATCCGGGCCACATACCGCTAGAAGATTCGCCTTCTTTTTAGCATCTTCTGTCACTTCATTTGCTTCTAAACAAAATTCAAACCTTGTAACGTAGTTTTCCCAGCAGCCATTTGCCACATCAAATTCACTGAATTTTATCACCATTTTTACCACACTTTTACACTTTGTTTTACGAAAATTATATTTATTATGAATTTTCCACACTTTATTGCACACTTTCCACTAGTTTATCCTCGTCGCCACTATTATATATCGGGAATTTCGGGAGAATCGCGTGCTAACTCACCTGACATAAAACCAGACTAGTTATTTCAGAAGTACCCTCAAGCATAGGATATGACATCAATATTATATTTTTTCTATAGGTATGATGAATATGATTGACTGAGACACCTACACAATATGATGATGATGAAAAGTATTAGTTTTATGTGTTCAATCATGCTAATATCTGGAACTACCAGTTGGATTTTTTGAAATATCTGTGTCATTCATAGCTTCAAAAAGGATTGACCAATTTCGTCAAAAGTTTTTTAGAGCTGACTTGACTGAGGTGGTACTTGACTATATAAATATTTGTAAACTTTAAATTTGTTCTTGTTCACAGGGAGAATTGTTCAAGTTATTGGTGTACACAAGGCCATGGAAATATACAAAGAAACTCAGAGAGTAGAAGCAGATGGAGGAATGCTTGTTGTGGTAAGATGTTTGCACATTTTTTTCTTCCACATGGCTACATTATTTTATCAGACTATATATAAAAAATAATTGATTGATTGAGACTGGTATTAACATTAACATGGTCAGTACTGACAGTGTCGAAATACTAGAGAGCCTGTCACTGAATTGATGATGATATTATGATTTAACAGAACGGCACGCGTCGGCGCACACCAGGCGGGGTATACTTCGTGCTGCTGAAGCGTGACGTGGACGTGTCTCAGGAGATGGTGAACCAGATCTTCAATGAAGACCGCCGCGAGAACGCGCGCCGCATCAAGAAGGCGCGCGCCAAGAGTCGCCAGAAAGTCATGGAGCAGCTAAAGCAGACCCTTACAGGTAAAAATATTACAGTTTTTTTAGCCATTGTGGTGTAGAGTGGTTCAATAGACTGCGTTACCGAGTACTAGCTATCCAGGTGCGCCGGATGACGGCTGGTTACTAGGGGAAGCTTTACACGCATCCATTGACTTCAAATTACAATGAGTGAATTGTGTGCGTAACCTTAACAAAATATTGCACTGTTGTTGTTCAAATGTAGCAAATTTTTTTCTGTTGTTCAAGTTCGTTTTTTTATTTGCATAAATGTAGGTTTTATTAGGTTGTATGGGACTTGTAATAATTTTGCAGATTCAGAACTGCCGTCATTGCTATCGCGGGGCGAAGCGACCGTGCAGTCGGAGCACGGCTCCAACCCGCCGCCGTCGCCCGCCACCGACGCCCGCGACGGCGACAGCGACACTGACGCGCGCGCCGCCGGATCGCCCCCCTCCCCGACCTCCCCCCACTCCCCGCCGCCGCCCACACCCGCAGAGCCACTCCCGGACCGAACGCACAGACCGCTACAGAACTACGACGATGATGACTACCTCGAAGTGATGTGCAATGAAGACATGGACTTGTTCTAAAGTGTGTTGTGAATTTATGATTGACAGTGCTTTGTGAAGGATGCGTAAGTGTGAAACTGCAATGCAGTTTTTCAAGTTAAACAACAGATGCAGTGGTAACTTGTGGAATTGCGGCTAAACAATTATCACCATCATAAGAGTGTTACATAGCTTATGCGTCAGAGATCAAGATATGATTTAATGGTTCTAGATATGGGGGCATGGTTATTAGACAATGAAGCAACTGCCATCTGACCTCTATAGTCCTTTATTTTGAAACTTTGCGACTACAAACTAATCTCTAACATAGTAAGTTTAAAGTCTTATAATTCTCCTTTCATGTACAAAAACCACAATTTAGACAGACAGCATTATATTTATTTTGTTGTTTAACTATAAACTCATTGTTTTGCAGAAAACTAATAACTATATATAACCAATGAGCGACCATAAATGATAAGCACATGGAAATAGGTTTCTGGAAGCTTAATATGACCTCTAAAAATGATGCAATAACGAATAAGTAAAGGAGATGTCGCCTTATATCATGTATTGCGCCATCTCGCTTACTCACTTGATTTTGGATCATTTATAGAGCTCATAATAAGCCCTGTTTGTAGAATAACCAAGAAGGTTACCACAAATACATGTTACAAATCTGAGAATTGGTGCCAGTCTTCGAGCAACACGGCTTTCGTACCGGAAGGGAGTAGCCTTACCGCTATTTTACAATTCCGATAAATCTGGCGTTTTTTGCAGGGGGAATTTACACACAAGTACAGTTCTGCATACCTACATACAAAACTTACAATGTCACCTGACTGTAATGATGACACACACATCAAAAAATAAAACAATAAATATAGTTTAAAAAAACTAAAAAAACACGCTTTAATGAGCAATCGAACTAAAAAACGAAAAATAAATTAAACAAAAAAAAGTGAAAACAAATAAAAAATATGGTACAAGCACCCCACACGCTTTTTGGTTTCATTTATTTTTCGTTTTTTAGTTCGATTGCTCATTAAAGCGTGTTTTTTTAACTATATTTATTTTCCACTTTTTAGAGATATCCTTGATAATTCTACAAAGTTTGAATTAAATCTGACGGTTCAAAGTGGGTCAAAATTAAGTTCAAAGAAGTCGGTTACAAACAAGCAAGCAAACATACACGTGAAGCTAATAAAAGCGTGTTAATAAAAAAAGCAAATAATTTGTGTACAGATTAGACACTAATATATTTCATATGCCAATTGGGCTTATACTTTGACAGAGGGGAAAGCAGCGTATGGCTACTCCCTTCCGGTACGGAGGCCGTGTTGCTCGAAGGTGCCAGTAGCTGTCAAGATACTTCATCAATGTATCATTTGAATTAACGTTTTGCGGCGAGATCTTAGGAATAATAGCGACACCCTATTTACGTTGCCATAAAGGCTTTTCTGGCCGGGTTAAACCGATTCCGCGTCAATGTGTGGGCACTCCCTAAGGAGAAGAGATAGTTTATATTTTTGGTGCTAAATTAATGTGAAATCAATTTCATTAAAAATAACAAGAGCTACAACTGCATCATAACTAAACACTTCTAAATTTTAATGTCTCTTGAGCCATACGTGGCGTGGAGTGGCAATGCAGTTATTTGATTTTTTAAACTTCAGATCGCCAAAAAATATTATCCATTCTCGGCTACTCGCCGAACACGGGCCAATGTATCGGCCTATGTTTTAAATCAAAAGCCCAATATTTATTAAGAAATAATTGTAAGTTTTACCCCAACTAGTAGTTAACCAAGCAACCTTTGATGTTATACCAAAGGATTTTACACTGTACCATTGAATGATTTTTATGAGCTGCGACCAATAGCCGATAACACAAAAATGGACTGTATGGATTTTTGAAATAATATAATAAGCCGACCACCGTCTATCTAAGCAGGCCCGAATCGAGTAAGCGAGATGGCGCATTACAAAATGTATTGCGCCATCACGCTTACAAAATCGTTTTTGCAAGGTTTTAAGAGATGATATGCGGATGGCCCCTGATCTGTTCATACCAATGAAATGAACATGGAAGTGGATCCCTTACCAAATAATGGTGCACCTAAATATTATGAAAGATGTTTTGTTTACTTGATAAATGGTTAAACAAAGCTTTGATTCTTTGATAAACAGAAAAAGATTAGAATATTCCAAAAATATTTTAAATTGTCACCACTTGTCGAAATTGATCTCAAAATCTGTAAATTACAAAGATTATTAATGATTCAGACATATGGGATAGCATTCCTTTTTGAAAAAACCCCTGGAGAAAGTATAGCAGCCATGAAATATAAAAATAAATTATGAATCTAAAATATAGAAATCATATAAATTGGGCATTGTGTTCACATCCGCCTATAAAATTATTTTTATAAGCAAATCTGTGTCTATCGTTCAGTCTGCAAAAAGTATATAAGTAGACAATAATAATAATAACGTGCCAGTCTGCAAATAGTTAATATTTTCGTAATGATTGTAAAAATTACGAAATTATAGAAACTTCGAGAAGCTTAACCATCATCATGGACAAGGTGGTAGATATTTTTAATAAATTTATTTGTTATTAGAGCAAGAGTGCTATTTTAAAAATTTGTTTCTCACAGTTTCAACAGAGGCGTCATTTTTTTTATTCGACTAATCCAACGAGACAAAAAATTTATTTCAATAGTGCCTCATATTACTATCAAATCAATTTATCAACTGATAATTTGAATCTGTTGGTTTGTATTATATTAATTAGCTATAATAAGGTTTCCTGTCCATTGGGCTATTTATAAGTTTAACACAGAACAAACAGGTGCTGTGTTAAACTTATGAAATTTACTTGTTTTTGTAATTATTTTATTTTTCAACATAAAATTACGATGTCACATGTTGAAAGGTGCATATTGTTTTACCACCCTGACTAGTGGCATGTAAAATGTTTTTTTTTAATATAGGAGATGTGAGTGCGGGTGTTATGGCCTTGGACGCCTGCAACTTAGTGTAGATGCCAATATTTGTATGTCTAGTTTGGCAATAAAAAACTTTTCATAATATTTTTCTTTTTTTATTTTCCTAGTCATCAGTATCCAGGTTTCATATAAAGACTATTGTGTACATATATAATTCAAGGTTCGGATATAAATCCTGGAAAAACTATATAAAATGAAGACACCCCATTTCATATAGTTTTTCCAAAGATACTCAAAGGTTAGTGGGGAGACTTTTGCCCAGCAGTGGGACATAAACAGCACAGGTATGGTCACGTCTTAAGAAAAATGCCAAGTTACATTGGGAACCAGTGTCTGGTCTGGTAGTAGGGGTATACTCGGAAGGTGCCGGCTTGACGTCGTAGCGCGGGACATGGGTGCAAATGGACTCACTACCAGTGATGCTGAAATCCGGGCGATAGAAAAAGTAGGAAAGCGGACCCTGGCTCAGAGGCAACCGGCTTAGGATGCAACTGGGAAGGGGCTAAGATGATGAAGAAGGTGGGCTATTGATAAGTGTCAAATTCTGAATTTAGATTTTTTGAACTCAGTAAGTCAGGCGTTATGCTGCCTCTTAAAAGTCGAGCAGTCCACATAATATTGAATAAAGATTTATTATATACTTGATTCAACCCTTTATTCTACCACTTGGGTACTGAGTCAAATAAAACCTTTTTATATGGTCCATATTCTCTAATATTAATGTCAATGCATCTGGTGAAAATGCAAGAGTGACAGCCCACAATTGTGACTGGCAGGTCTATTTCATGCTCATCTCTTGGAAGGGCTATAAGTTTTTTCAATGACAAGAAATAGAAGAGTCTGGATTAGTCATATTCATATAGATCTCTCTTTATGGAAAGTCCAGCATCTGTAAATATAAAAAAAATACTATAATACAGGTATTTTACCATAATAGACATGCAGTGGAGTATGATGGGTCCTGTATCAAGCACAGTTCAAGAAACATTTGGTAAAAAAAGAATAATAGTAAATTAATTGGACTATAGATAATGGTATTGAGACCTAATTCAAGACAAGGATAAATATTTTATAGCAGGTAGCTATCACCTAGTTTAGCTACTGCGATAAAATATTATCCCTACTAAAGTTAAGTACAGTCACAAATTAAAAAATGTAAAAAAATTATATATTAAATACATGCTAATAACTATAACCATGTGGTCCTATTGCCATAGTGGCAAAAAAAATGAATTATAAAAACATGAATTTTTAAAAATATTGTCATCTTACCTCCATCTGATTTAAGTAATAAGTTATTGGATTTAGTATCACAGTTTCTCAAGTGATCGATAAATGGTGTTTATATGTCTCAGTATGAGGAGGACTCTTATTTAATTGGTACACTATCATCATCAAATTGGCGAGTGTCTTTGTACTACATAATAACAATAAATAAATGATAAATAAATAACAGAAAAAGTTATAAATTACCAGTTGCGGAAGGCACTTTTCAACATGCTCCAACTCAACCTTGTCGCAGGCCTCGTGCAGGGCCTGGTTGGAGGCCCGCAAGCAGGTCTCTGTCACCAAGCACTTGGCTACTTCCACCACCAGGGTCAACGCATCATTACCAAGTTTCGTTTTATTGTCTTGGAACGACCCTTGCAATAACTCTTTTATAATGTCCTGGAAAATAAATAATTGGAAAGGAAGGTAAGGTAATATGATTTTACAGTAAAAGGCTAGAGGGAAAACGTCGACGGTGCAACTGCATAAGATAAGAGATAAGAATGGAGATATATTGAATGGAGAACAGTGTGTTTTGAATGGCTGGAAAGAATATTTTGAGGGATTGTTTGAAAGAGATGAAAACCGAGGTGCGCTTACTGAAGGAAGTTATGATATGGAAGAATGTAAGGATGAAATAATAATGGACGAAGTTGTGAATGGACTGAATAAAATGAAGATGGGAAAGTCTGCGGGTTATGATAGAATTACTGTCGAAATGCTTAAGGCTGGACAGGGCATCCTGGCTACTCAGTTATGTCTCCTTTTCAATTTGTGTTGGAAAAAAGGCGTTGTACCAAAGGATTGGTGCAGAGCCGTCATAGTACCGCTATACAAAGGAAAAGGGTCACAGCAAGAGTGTAAAAACTATCGAGGCATTAGTCTTCTTAGCGTTGTCGGCAAACTGTATGCAAAGATTCTGAGTGAAAGGATTGTGAAAGAGACGGAAGATAAGATATGGGATGTACAAGCAGGATTTAGAAAGGGGATGGGATGTACGGACCAAGTATTCTCCTTACGATGCATCACTGAAAAAATTTTGGCTAAAGGCCAAAGAGTTTATTGCCCTTTCGTGGACTTGGAGAAGGCCTATGATAGAGTGGAAAAAATGAGTTGTGGTCTACTTTGTCGATGTACGGGTTGAATAGCCAACTGATAAGAGCAATGAAATTTAACCTGTTTATGGACAACTGTCTGAAAGATTTGAAAGATGCTGAATGTGGTATAAGAATGAATGAGTTATGCATCAAATGCCTTCTTTATGCCGATGACCAAGTGCTACTTGCTCAATCGAAGGAAGACATACAGAAGATGATAACAATAATGAATGTAGCGCTAGTAAGTAAGGGTATGAAAATAAATGTAAGTAAGACGAAAATAATGGTGTTTGAAAAGGATGAAAGTAGAACAGTATGTAATCCATACTAATCCATATCCATACTTCCATACTTCCATACTAATATTATAAATGCGAAAGTCTGTCTGTCTGTCTGTCTTTCTGTCTGTCTGTCTGTCTGTCTGTCACCTCTTCACGGCTAAACTGCTGGACCGATTGTGATGAAATTTGGTAGGGATGTAGTTAAAGACCTGAGGTCAAACATAGGCTACTTTTGGGCGCGATATAACCGAGTCCCACGCGGGGCGAAGCCGCGGGGAACAGCTAGTGTAAGTATAAATGGAGAGAGTGTTGAACAAGTGAATGAATTTGTATATCTGGGTTGTAAGTTTACTAGAAATGGCAAGCATGAGAGTGATATTGAAAAAAGAGTGGCTGCAGGTAATCAGGTAAATGGGGCATTACATTCCTTTATGAGCAGTAGAGTAGTGTCCAAAAAAGCACGTCTCGCTGTTCATAGGGCAGTGTTAATACCGACCCTTATGTATGGTAGTGAAAGTTGGGTATGGCAAAAAAATAATGAAAGTAGAGTGAATGCGGTTGAAATGAGAGCTTTAAGGAGTATGTGTGGTTTATGCTTGAGCGATAAAATAAGAAATAGTGAGATTAGAAAAAGATGCGGTGTAAATGAGGATGTAGTGACAAAGATAGAAAAAAGGATGTTGAGATGGTTTGGACATGTAGAGAGGATGGATGAAAGGAGAATGACGAAAAGTATATACAAAGCAGAGTTGGCTGGGAGCGGCGGTCAGGGTCGGCCTCGTAAAACATACTGCGACCAAATCGCAGGTCTTTTGAAAAAGGGAGACATTAGGAGTACCCGAAATCGGCGAGCGTGTATGAAGAGAGTGATGAGTGTGGAGGAGGCGAGAGAGGTATGTAAGGATCGTAGCCAATGGAAATCTCTAGTCTCTGCCTACCCCTACGGGAGACAGGCGTGATGATATGTATGTATGTAGGTGGCTTACCACCATCTCTTAAAACCATTCAAGTTCCAGTGAGTAAGCGGCATTGCGCGCTACGTGATGTAAGGCGTCATCTCCCTTACTCACTGGAACTTGCATGGTTTTTAGAGATGGTGGTAGGTAAGCCACCAGATCGGTGATTTTAACCATAAAACTTACATGTTTAATAGAACTTTTTACGTGAGATGTAATTGAAGTGGGATCTATGCTGTCATCGTCATTTTCGATACAATTGCGAGCCATTACAAATTTATGAAAATAAATAAACAATAGCAACGATAATCAACAATTCACACACAATCAATCATCACATCATCCTCACAATTTGACATAAACAGCTGGCTGACAGCCTTTACAGTGACTGATAACATTTGGTACTGACATTGACATTTTTCATAACATCCGGAAATCAAAAAAGTTTTTTTTAAAGTTTGATTTTTAGTAAAGTCGGTCATAAGAGAAAATACTACTTCTAGTCCACATTATTCTTCTATTGATTCGTCTACCGTGCAAGTTTTTGGTCACATACTAAGACCGGGCAGTTTCACAGTGATTACATCTTCGTGGATTACATACTCTTTGGTATCACTATTTGTTAACAAACATAACATATAAACATATATGTATGTGTGTGATATTACCCTTCTCTTTCTAATCAGTGCATGGGCCCTCCGTCAACTTGGATCCACCTGTACCTATGCCTCCACCTCACCAATAAGATTTTGTAAACGCAGATATAGCTATTTACCAGAAAAATTAAATTTGAAATCCAATATGCATTTGTCGTCAAGGTATTTTATAGAGAAGAGTATCTAAGAGGAGGCTCTTCATGGCCACGGTAAATGAAAGAAAAACAGTGAGAAATAAATAAAAATATTACTCAAAAATTATTATAATTCATTACATAAAATTAATATCACTTTTTGCTTAACAAAAGCATTTCTAATAAATAAAATATCCTATTTCTAATTTCATCAGTCGTTTTGTGTGTCAAACTCTCCGCTAACAAATCTATCACTTTATTATCTTCAATGAACTCCAGGATCGGTTTGTCACCGCGCTGTTCTTTTGTAAGATTATCCTTTATAACTTGCAATATGAGCTTGTCTTCGTCTCTCTGCCATTCGGTGGTTTCAGATTTGATGGTGTCATCATCTGTATCGACGGCCATGGACGCTTCCGTCTCGCTATTTTGTGGTTCCTCTGGTTGCGTTGTCTGTGGATTATTTTCTGCACTGGTTCCGTCTGAATCATGTTCCTGTAAGCATATACGGAAAAAATATAAAAGGTTGTGACTACAGGGTGTTTTTCTGTTGCAGTCAAAGCCCTATGATTATAGAAACCAGATGTGTGTGATGTGTTATTTTACCCCATAATGAGGTTCAAACTTTTATAAGATTTACATTACTCTGAATTAACCGTACCTCTGTGTAAACAGTAAGAAACTGTCATTTTGTAAAAAAATAATAATCGAAAACCCTTATAAAACATTTTTATTTAAAAAAAATTTATATCCCAAACTCTGTGTAGAACCGAGGTTGATGGATGATTTATAAAACCTAATACTTACAGATTTTATGTCAGTGATGATAATTTGTATGTTAGTGGTCGCCATTTGGTATCCCTCTTCCCCCACTTCCATGGGTTCCTCTTTGATTACCATTTCCCGCTCTGTGTCCGTCTCGCTTCGGGTCTCATCGTCTTCGCCACTAAAATGATATACATTAGTGAATATAGATAGCATTAGTAAATCCTGCCCTATGGATTAAGTGATCAAAAAACGAGTGAGTAAGCGAGATGTCGCCTTACAATTCATGTATTGCGCTATCTCGCTTAATTATACAGGGAGCGGGGTAAATATCGTTAGCCTTGATACTGGAGGTTCAGTATCATGAGTAGACTGCAAAATAAGTATATACATATTATGTGAATTATGTGTATATGTTGTATCAAAATAACAAGCACGCATAGGTACAGGTACAGCACGTTCGTTTTGTTTTTGTGTATTTATTTAACTTGTAACTACACCAAAAAGCTAATTGTATAAACATTCATTACCTGGACGAATGATCGGCTTCATAATCCATTTGCAATTGAGTAGTAGTAACCGCGACACCAACTTGGTCTTGATTCTGAGACGAGTTGCCACTGGGCGTGACGTCATTTCTCTTTTGGGGCGAGTTGCTACAAAGCGTGACAACAGATTTATTCAATGGCAAGTGACCACAGAGCGTGGCATCGGAATTCATCGGCGAGTTGCAATTTAGCGTGACAGCTGCTTCGTTTTGAGACAAATTGCCACCAAGCGTGACATTGTTTGTATTTTGAGGCGAGTTTCCAATACATACATTCCTTTGAGGCGAATTGGCATTGAGCGTGACAGCGGTTTCGTTTTGAGACAAGTTGCCACCAAGCGTGACTTTGTTTTTCTGAGGCGAGTTTCTAACACAGACATTCCTTTGAGGCGAATTGGCATTGAGCGTGACAGCGGTTTCGTTTTGGCACAAGTTGCCACCAAGCGTGACATTGCTTTTCTGAGGCGAGTTTCTAACACAGATATTCCTTTGAGGCGAATTGGCATTGAGCGTGACAGGTGCTTCGTTTTGAGACAAATTGCCACCAAGCGTGACATTGTTTGTTTTTTGAGGCGAGTTTCCAATACAAGTATTTCTTTGAGGCAAGTTCACATTGAGCGTGACAGCTTTTTCGTGTTGAGACAAGTTGCCACCAAGCGTGACAGTGCTTTTCTGAAGCGAGTTTCTAACACAGGTATTTCTTTGTGGCGTATTGGTATTGAGCGTGACAGCTGCTTCGTTTTGAGATAAGTTGCCATCAAACGTGGCTTTGTTTTTGTTCTGGGGCGAGTTTACAAAACCGTTCGTACTTTGAGGTGAATTGACATTAAGCGTGACATTGTCTGTGTTTTGGGGCGAGATGTTAACACCATGATTTCTATGAGGCGAGTTGCCACATAGCGTGACATCCGATTGGTTTTGGGTTGAGTCAGCACAGAGCGTATCAACAGATGTATTTCGTGGCGAATCACCGCAGTGCGTGTCTTTGCAAAGAGTGATGTCCATGTCTTCCTCAGTGGCATTATCACCCGGCTGTAATTCTGGATCGACCCTAAAATAGTAAAATGGAGCACAATTACAATTTCAATGATTTTAAAGAAACTAAAAAAGTAGGCAAATAAGTAGGTTGAGCTACGACTACTAGATTGCAGCCGGGACCAACAATTTATTATCAGACAATTAAGTGAATCAGGCCTAAAATGTCCTAACCAAACTGGAAACAACTAAATAAAGTATGCTGCCCATGAAAATCGAACCCATGACCCCCGAGTCTACAGGCAAACGCCTTAACCATTGGACCACGGTGGCAGTCATCTTCCGTGGGCCGTATGTTTGACTGCCAACATATTTGTTAAAAATAAATATATAAATAGTATGTTTTTTAACATACCGGGGCTCGATTCCATTTTTTTCAGAGGTTGATGCGCCCGCGCACTTAACAGGGTTCGATATTTCTTCCTGTTCTTGCTGCGGTTTATTACATTCTCTGTAAACAAGAATCAGAATAATTTATCAGTATAACCGCTAATTCCTTTGGCAAAGGGAAAATAATTTGTTCTTTTTTGAGCTTAAAGATGACGCTACATGATTAAAAAAATCTTTCATTTATCTCTTTTAGTATGTAATGGGTGGGACGACTCCCATATTTTATCTTATAAATCTTTTGCCTGAGTTGAAATTCAACAAATGGATAACTTCTTCATTTTATTTTGCTTCCAAATTAAATTTCTTGTCAAATGAAAAGCAACCTGGTAATAATATTTCTTAATTAAGACCTTAAGGCTGTTCCTTCGGTCTCACTAGCGCCACTTTCCAAAAAAAATCTCTTTCTGTAAGTGAGCTTATTAGAAAACCTCGCGCAACTATTTTGCATTAAAATTTCGAAAGTCATTGAAGTACTATTTCCTTTGTACAAAATATTAAAACGGCCATTTTTGTCAATTTTTGTCAAGGTTTCCAAAGCGGATAGTATTTCAACAATAAACAATATTTACCTGCACGAAGCGCACAAATCCATTCCGGCTACCGATCTTCTGCCCCTTTGTCTACTTCTTCTCGGTATAACTTCTTCTTCTTCCTCAATCAAAGTGTGAGGGAATATTCTAAACACTCTCTGAGCCAAATGCGGGTAGTTGGAGAACGCGGGTAGAAGCATAGTGCATATTTCACACGCCGTCGGCTCGCCTTTACTCGCTGTTAATATTTTGTACGTTTTCTGAAGAACCGTGCGCCGGAATTCGATTTGCGTGATCTCTTCCTGGATTTGGGGGAAAGGAAATTTAAATTCAATCAATTTTTTATGTGGCGACTCTAGTGCGTTCAATAATAATCGTAAAAGCTAACAGATGGCGCTAAAAGTGAGAAGACAGATCGCGCTTGCGTAGTCAACGACAAGATAACGTCGGAGCCGCGATTTCGAAAAGAAGGTAATAAATGACAAACGGTTCAATAGTATTCATTTATTTATTTACAGTGAATACTATTACACACTCTACTCACGAATACACTATCTCCCTCTCTCTCATATAGCTTATATGAGAGAGAGGGAGACAGTGAGTCTGTGATATTCAAGATCACTTTCTTTTATAATTCTCTAGTTCAGACAAAATCGTCGACGCTATTATCTTTTGAACTAAACTATATTGACAATAGGTCCGTTCTGCAGTTACACCCGCCCATGTGTTTGTATACACTGTAGCGTTCCTTGTTTAAAAGCATTCGCAAGAAATTGGCTATAAAAATGTCTTATGTCATAGTAGTATTTCCTTACCTCGACCATCTTCACAAGATCCCCAACACAGACTAGAGCGAAGTAATCCTTGAACCTTCCCATCCTGGCCGCTTGTTCCTTAGTGAGGAATGGCAGGAAGTCCCGGAACAAAGCTGAGTGGTGTCCCGTCAGTACTTTGTTCAGAGAGTCCGCTAATGTTTGGGGGTCATCACAGTTCGCGTCAAAGTTTGAAAATATCGAGTGCACTTTCGATTTCAGTTCTATGTTCGGCCCGAGTCTAGCCATTAGCTTCATTTTGTAGCCGGTTACGTAGGCTGAAAAGGAAATTAATTATTAATTACTAGCAGACCCGGCGAACTCCTTACCGCCTGAATGCATTTCTTAGCTTTTAAACC
Organism: Apomyelois bistriatella; assembly: GCA_947044815.1. Taxonomy (NCBI): domain Eukaryota; kingdom Metazoa; phylum Arthropoda; class Insecta; order Lepidoptera; family Pyralidae; genus Apomyelois; species Apomyelois bistriatella. The sequence goes on from OX345705.1 coordinate 8,553,006, forward strand.
TTCCCTGAACTTCCACTAAGACCAAAACTAAAAAAATCGGCCCAGCCATTCTTGAGTTTTAACCAGACTAACGCTAAAAATTATTGATTTTTATATAAGTACTAGCTGACCCGACGAACTCCGTACCGCTTGAACCCACTTTCCTCACCGTCTAAACCTTCCCTGAACTTTCACAAGTATTTCAAGACCAAAACTAACCAAATCGGTCCAGCCATTCTTCAGTTTTAACCAGACTGACGAACAGCAATTGATTTTTATTTATATGATGATGATGATAAGAGATATGACCGCCGGTCATTCTGCTTGTACTTGTGTGTGTGTATTTTTTGCTTGTGTTGGAATTTTGTGAAGTGTGTGCGTTGCACAAGATCCAATTGTGCATTAGTGTTATTACTTATTGTGCGTTTCCTCACCTCGCACGCAGAATGTGGCAGACTTTTTCACGTAGAAATAAATGCGCGTAGCGTCTCTGGTTGGTTTAATTCTCTAAGAAAGGAATGCAACTAAATAATATACTTACACAAATCTTCCACATCAGTTCTGTTAGAATCTTCTATATCATATTTTTTTCTTATTTTATTTTTCTTTATCCTATAATTTGTCACACGTTTACCCTTCTGTTTCGCATCGTCCAATTTCATAGCAAAACTTTCCATAGCTATCCTATAGGGGTCTTTGAAACTGTTCACTAAATGTATCAATTTCTTTGTGATTCTAGGTATTTTAATTTCTTTACAAAAGCAGGATTTTCTTCTTTTATATATGAGATATTCAGTAATCTTCGTCTGGCGTTTACATACTTTCCTTAAAAGCATGCAGCAATTGCAATGACCATTAGTGCTTGGAGGTAAAGACACGATGGGTTCATTATTACTTGCATCATCATCAGAAGTTTCAATTTCGGCGGGAAATGATCTAGTAGACGTTATAGGAGAATCGTTACAACTCACAGTGGTTGTAGTTGATTTATTTGTATCAATTGTGGCAATGTTTTTAGGCGTATTGCCCGTAAGATCTATTATGGCTTTCGGAATAGGTGTGCTATTTGTGGACGTTAGAATATTTAAAGGTATAAGTATGTCTTTAGCTGTTTTCACTTGAATAATAAGAGGTGGTAATCGTGGAGTGTTAGCATTAGCTTCCACTGTATGTACAATTGCATTGGCCGGTGGATTTGTAGGTTGTACATTAGTTGTATTATTAGTATTTCCTTCTGTTATTTTCGTATTATCATTGGCTTGAGTTTCACTTTCAGTTGTTGTTGGAACACCTGGTCTCGCCTTTTTCTTGTTCTGTACAATTTTGGTGAAGTCTAAAGGCAATGGAGGCTTCATTATAGGCGCATGGGGATTCAGGTTGACTTGGATGGGGATACCGATTGGAGGGGCGCCGGCTTGGTTTTTGTGGCGTTTGAGGAATTTCTGTAAAAAAATACTAGTTTAAATACTTAGTTTTATAGATTTAACTGGTTTATTAATAGCCTTCACTGTAGCCTTAAAAAGATTTCTGCAAATTAAAACCTAATCTACCCTGAAATAGGGTTCATTTAGCGAAGTCGCAGCTAAATCCATTTTGTCCACTGGGTGTTTGCACAACGTCATGTTTTAGATTGAACGGCAGTATTGTATGTTCAACTATTTACTGTAACTGCCTATTTAACCTAGGATACATTTAGAGTGTCACTAGCGCGCTGCCAAATCGCCAAATAGCCTAGGATGTTTCACTACACTGCCCAGTAATTTGACAGAGAAACAAATTAGGTTTAGAAAAATAGATTCTCGCCCTGAAATCGGGTACAGAAGAAAATAATAACTCACCCTATAATTAGGTTCAGTTTGGGCGAGGTACCGCAACCAAATCCTTGGCATTTCGTCAACTGGGTGGTTGCACAGCGTCATGTTTGGGTTGAACGGAAGTATCCTGTGTTCCAACGGCTTTACTTCGTGAGTCGCGAAGAATTTCTGTAAAAAGAGAAGAGTAGAATGGGGTTCCTAAAAATAGATGACCTTTTACCATTTACTAGGGTATTTAAGCACAACAGTCAACAATGATGAATTAAAGGCGATTGTGGAATCTGATGATACCAAATCTAAAGCTACTTAATATTTATATTACAAAACGACACGACGTTCGACACGTGCAAATTTGCTCTCTGTACGAGTATATCATTAATTAATATTATAAACGCGTAAGTTTGTATGAATGTTTGTTACTCTTTCACAGGAAAACCGCTGAACCTAAAATGCCTAAATTTGCCTGAAATTTTGAATGGAGATTATTTAGACCCCTGAACAACACATAGGTTATTCCGGAATTTTTGCTTGCACGCCAACACGGTACTACTATTTAACAGTATTGTAACTCAGCCGTGTCCTTGAAATAAATGCCTACAGCCGCGCGGTACATAAACATGCGATAGGGCTGCCCACCTACAGCATTTTAATTAGGTACATCTGCCTTCTTTGAGTTTCTTTCTTATTTTGTGATTGTAAATATTTTTTTTGTTGTACTTAAACAAATAAAATAATTTGCGAATGGAATAGGAAATATTCGATAAAAATGCATGTTGTTTTTTGATTGGTAAATTTAATTAAATAACCAATTTTGTTATATTTTAAACTTAATAACAAATCGGTCTTAAATTTGTTATTATAACACAATGCGTACCTTAATACAGGCATTTTTTTTTTTGAGGGAAAAAGGAAATCAATTAAAAAGACACAAATTACGTACCTACCTACTAGTAAGTAAAATCACTTTATAGCCTTACCTATCGGAGTTTCTAGGTAATCTAAAAAGGTTATTCTGAGTGCGTTATTGAGGAATTAATGAAACCAAAAACAGCACAATATAATCTAATTATCATATTAAATAGGTACTTGTACTTATTGGTAATGCTAGTTCACTGCGACGGCGACTGTTGCATGCCGAGCGCATGCCGAGATCGAGACGCGTAGGTATAGCTCGCGCTTTTTCCGTTTGTATGAAGTTACGATACTGTTAGATAGTATTACCGTGACGGCAACGTTTCACACATAAAAAATGGGCAGGGAATTGGATTGCGTCATTTATTGCCATTGTTATTGGTCGATAATATTAGGTGGATTTGTTGTAAACTACGTAATACAATTCTAATAAGGTGAGGTGTGGTTTAAATGTTATTATAGTATTAATTGGAGATAAGAAGAGAGAATACGCTGCCACACTGATCTTTGAACTAAATCCGCGACAAAACATTTCTATTCGGATAATTTCTCTGTTCTGCGGTTTCAATAAATAAATTTAAAGAAATGAGCTCACATTAATAGGGTTCTCGGCGTCCTGCAGTTTCCTGACGTTGGCGATGTGCGACACGAGCATCCTGTAGGTGAGGAACGGCAGCATGTGCTTGGCGACGAGGTCGAGCGTGGCGTTGAGCCACCAGCGCTGGCGCGGGTGGCGCGCCTTCGGCGGGTACAGCGCGGGGTTGTCCACCACGTACTGCCAGAACTGCTCCATGCCTAGCGCTATTAACCTGCAATAGTTTCGCTTTTGACGTGACGTCTAATGACTTGATACTACGGGCTGCATGCACGAAAAAGATGACGTCATTGTCTCGTTACGCTCATTGTCGCGTTCCGCTAGCGAGTTGTCCGTCACGTACTGCCAGAACTGCTCCATGCCTAGCGCTATTAACCTGCAATAGTTTCGCTTTTGACGTGACGTCTAATGACTTGATACTACGGGCTGCATGCACGAAAAAGATGACGTCATTGTCCCGTTACGTTTATTGTCGCGTTCCGCAAGCGAGAGCGCGACACGAACGAGGGAGAGGCATGATCGGCTCAGTTCGGTTCGTGCTGCACCTATCTTCCACTCCTTCTGTGTATTATACTACTGTAATTACCGTCCGTAAACCGACTTTACAGACAACCAATTTTTTAAATACAAACATAGCAAAGCCATTTAGTTTATGAAACACCTTTATAATCAAATCGCGTACTTTTTAGGTTAAGAAATATCCTATGTGTTAATTCAAGGTACACGAATTGACTACCTTCATACCAAATTTTATAAAAATCTAATCAGTCTGAATTACTTAAAAACAATAAATATAAATATATATAAATGTTTTTATAATCAATGTTTTTTCTGTACAATAAAGTGGTTACATACACAAAATTTTTCCAGTCCACACTATAAATCGGTGGGTTTCTTTTGAGGATTGAACATCTGTACATAGGATTAATGTAAAGTAATATATGCTTACTAGTGACCCGCCCCGGCTTCGCATGGGCATAATATGGGCAAATAACTCTATCTTTAAAAAAAACCGCGTCAAAATCCGTTGCGTAGATTCAAAGATTTAAACATACAAAGGGACATAGGGACAGAGAAAGCGACTTTTGTTTTATACTATGTAGTGATAACATAGTCAGGGTCTGTGACACTCACGCGTCCTCTGACACGAGGTAGGCACAGCGCCGCATCCGGTTGTGGTAGGGTCTGACACTCACGCGTCCTCTGACACGAGGTAGGCACAGCGCCGCATCCGGTTGTGGTAGGGTCTGACACTCACGCGTCCTCTGACACGAGGTAGGCACAGCGCCGCATCCGGTTGTGGTAGGGTCTGACACTCACGCGTCCTCTGACACGAGGTAGGCACAGCGCCGCATCCGGTTGTGGTAGGGTCTGACACTCACGCGTCCTCTGACACGAGGTAGGCACAGCGCCGCATCCGGTTGTGGTAGGGTCTGACACTCACGCGTCCTCTGACACGAGGTAGGCACAGCGCCGCATCCGGTTGTGGTAGGGTCTGACACTCACGCGTCCTCTGACACGAGGTAGGCACAGCGCCGCATCCGGTTGTGGTAGGGTCTGACACTCACGCGTCCTCTGACACGAGGTAGGCACAGCGCCGCATCCGGTTGTGGTAGGGTCTGACACTCACGCGTCCTCTGACACGAGGTAGGCACAGCGCCGCATCCGGTTGTGGTAGGGTCTGACACTCACGCGTCCTCTGACACGAGGTAGGCACAGCGCCGCATCCGGTTGTGGTAGGGTCTGACACGAGGTAGGCACAGCGCCGCATCCGGTTGTGGTAGGGTCTGACACTCACGCGTCCTCTGACACGAGGTAGGCACAGCGCCGCATCCGGTTGTGGTAGGGTCTGACACTCACGCGTCCTCTGACACGAGGTAGGCACAGCGCCGCATCCGGTTGTGGTAGGGTCTGACACTCACGCGTCCTCTGACACGAGGTAGGCACAGCGCCGCATCCGGTTGTGGTAGGGTCTGACACTCACGCGTCCTCTGACACGAGGTAGGCACAGCGCCGCATCCGGTTGTGGTAGGGTCTGACACTCACGCGTCCTCTGACACGAGGTAGGCACAGCGCCGCATCCGGTTGTGGTAGGGTCTGACACTCACGCGTCCTCTGACACGAGGTAGGCACAGCGCCGCATCCGGTTGTGGTAGGGTCTGGGCGGCAGCAGGTGCGGGTACAGGAACACGCTGCTCTCGGCCACCGCCTTCTTGTACATCGCGTGGAACTCGCCCGTGTAGTAGTTGTTTCTTGATAGGTAACGGGCCCTGTGAGGTGGGAAAATTAATTAAGACTGGCTTCAATCCTTGAGGTGATACCTCGGTGAATATTAGCGCAACCATCATTTAAAAATCATTATTAACTGAAAAGACTAATTTTCAAAAATCCGTGTTATGCAATTAAGGTTTTGGATCTGAAGTTAATTTTAAACATCAAATTATAGTTCCATATAGATACAAACTGCAAAACTGCTAAAAGTGGCCGTTTTTAGCAATAATGCAATTAGAAATAATTTATTTTTCCTTGGGCAACTTTTTTGCTAGTATCCTTAACTTACATTAGAACCTCGAAAGTCATTGAAATAGAATCCGTTGTAGTTTCCTTTGTAAAAATTACTAAAAACGACCACTTTTAACACTTTTTATTTCTTTAAATACAGAAATAGAAATTATTCTTTTTGGGAAGTGGCGCTAGTGAGACCGAATGAGAAACCTTATTAATTATTAAAAAGGCTTAGTGTAAATAATATTATATGTATATATGATTATTGTAACCGAGTAATCTATACTAATATTATAAAGAATAAAAATTTGAAATTTTGTTTGTGTGTTTGTAATGAATAAAAATCAAAAACTAATTTACCGATTTCAAAAATTATTTCACCATTGGAAAGCTACATTTACCCTGAGTGACATAGGCTTTGTATGTGACACGGGCGTAGCCGGGGTGGACTGCTAGTAAAGGGTATTTATATATTTATGTAATGGAAAATTAACAAACTGTTACAAAAAGTTGTTATTTGCTTACCATTTCTTACAGTCGTCTTCAATAAACCTGAAATACAAAACAGAAAATTTTAATTCTTAATCTACTGGGGGAATCAATAGAACCCATAACGTTTTTATTAATTCAATAGCAGATATCAGATACAAGGAGTCATTTAAATAAATCATTCCGACGAATTGAGAACCTCCTCCTTCTTTTTGAAGTCGGTTAACAATTTTACAAACTTGTATATAACGATAAATTTAGAACCGCAGGACGAATAAAAGTAAGTCAAATTTAAGTATCAAGATTTGATTACAGACATCGGTAGGTCGACCGCCTATCTCGATTCTCTCCTCTCGTAATGACTACTTGTATCGCTATCGCCACATTTCGCTCCGCTTAAAACACGTGTTTGTGTATAGTAGCCATTACCAGAGGAGAGAATCGAGATAGGCGGTCGACCTACCGGACATATAAAACTAAATAAAAGCGTGTAAAAACGTAGTTAAGCTGTTTATGTAATTTTATTGTTTTGTGGTACAACAAAGATGATTTGTATTGTATTGTACTTACTTTATATACTCAGTATTTTCGGGCGTGTTTTCGGACACTTTATTCTCCCAATCCCTGATGAGTTCCAAAGCTGGACGCAAGTTGCAGACGTCTGCCACCGAATTGGGCGTCTTGTCGGCTAATTTCACCAAACTTTCCTGGAATTAATTATTTATTAGATCAATGGTCAATCAATCTCCTTCCACAAGCATCCTCTCTCTCACTCGCTGGTTGACTGTAAGAAGGATAAGTCCGTCATTGTGCTTCTGTTTTTATTGTTAGCTTTTATATTTACTTATTTTTGGTATAATAAAGTTATTACAAACATACAAACAAACAATGGTTAAACAGTGTAATTTTTTTTACAATTACATTGGCATACGACCCACGAAATTTAGCTCGTGATTCCTTAATAATCACCATCATCATTTCGTGTGGGTGACACGGTCAATCGACCATGCACACCCTGGCGTCCGAGTTCTTCGGAACCGCCTCTCGACCTTCCACGTGGTTCCTTTAACGACCACATGCCTTCCGAAGACGGAATCATCTTATTATCAATCCAATAAAGATATATATAGATATCTACCTATCTATATATATAAAAATCAATTGCTGTTCGTTAGTCTCGCTAAAACTTGAGAATGGCTGGACCGATTTGGCAAATTTTGGTCTTGAAATATTTGTGGAAGTTCAGGGAAGGTTTAAACGGTGAGTAAAGTGCAGGTTCAGGCGGTACGGAGTTCGCCGGGACAGCTAGTATATATATATATATATATATATTTATATTCCCAATGTCCAGCGATTGACCACGATCCAACCTGATGATGAATGTGATGCGGTCTATAAGCCTATATTCACTATAGCCTTGAAAATACCCAAATTTTATGTGTCCAGGAATACGTCTGCTGGTAGGGAGTTCCACTGTTTAGCTGTACGAATTATAAATGAGGATGCAGAACGTTTAGTGCGAGCTTTTGTATTGAATTAACTGGATCCTTGGCTATTACTTAGGAGGTAACTTAAAACTATTCATTAACTAGCTGTTCCCCGCGGCTTCGCCCCGCGTGGGACTCGGTTATATCGCGCCCAAAAGTAGCCTATGTTTGACCTCAGGTCATTAACTACATCCCTACCAAATTTCATCACAATCGGTCCAGCAGTTTAGCCGTGAAGAGGTGACAGACAGACAGACAGACAGACTTTCGCATTTATAATATTAGTATGGATTTATATTAGGTTACAATTATAAGGTCAATGCACCCAACACACCATGGTGCCATGTGTATATGAAAGTATATCAAGAACTTACAATAAAATCCTTATAGGTCGGTCCGAAGCCATAATTGAGGGGGTGTACGAAGAGATGCAAGAAGTTAGACGCGGCGAGCTGGACGTGCTGCCGGAGCTGTTGTTGCAGGATTATGATCTGCTCCGGGAGGATCTGGAAACATACATTTACCACAACATAGTATAAAACAAAGTCGCTTTCTCTGTCCCTATGTCCCTTTGTATGCTTAAATCTTTAAAACTACGCAACGGATTTTGATGCGGTTTTTTAATAGATTGAGTGATTGAAGAGGAAGGCTTTTATGCCCATTCGAAGCTGGGGCGGGTCGCTATTTATATATATAAAATAAAATTTTATTTATTTATTTCAACATCACTTATAACTATCATTACAGGAAACCTAATGCGATAGTGAAGTTAAAAATACAATAATTATGCACATATGATTCGTGATTAATTTTGTATGCCCAAAGACACCCAGAGGACAACATAATATGTCCAAAAACATACCCTTAGCTCTGAAGCGTAAGGTGAAGATGCAACTGGGAAACATGCTCGGACGAAGAAGACTATTACTACTTTACTACTACTATACTACCACTGCTATACTACCACTGCTATACTACCACTACTATACTACCACTGCTATACTACCACTACTATACTACCACTGCTATACTACCACTGCTATACTACCACTACTATACTACCACAGCTATACTACCACTACTATACTACCACTGCTATACTACCACTACTATATACTCACACATCTGTCGGGGTTCATGTGGACCTCGACTCGTGTGACCTTGGGCAGCGGCTTGGCCGGCAGCCACTTCTTCTGCTGCAGCTTCTGCAGCGGCGCCGGCAGCGTCGGCACCGGCACCGACAGCGTTTGCTCGCCCACCATTATGTTCACCACGTTTATCGGTTGCCTGACAAAATTATATAAATACATACTACTTACGAGTCCATGTTCATCTTTATCTTTACACTAGCGACCCGCCCCGGCTTCGCTAGGGCATAAAATCCTTAATATTGAATCACCCTGTCTATTTGAAAAAACCGTAACAAAATCCGTTGCGTAGTTTTAAAGATTTAAGACGATACCTCTGTGAACACTAGATTTTTGTAAACTTGTGTTTTCAGTGAATAATGATTTTTAAATGATGGTGGCGCTAGTGTTCACAGAGGTATCACCTTAAGCAGACATAGGGATATAGGGAGTCCCTATAGGGACAGAGAAAGCGACTTTGTTTTATACTAATATGTAGTGTAGTACTAATATAAATATGTAGTTGGTAGTGATAATATAAAACAAAGAAGCTTTCCGCTGTCTGTCCCTATATATGCTTAAATCTTCGAAACTACGCAAAGGATTTTATGCGGTTTTTTTAATAGACAGAGTGATTCAAGAGGAAAGGTTTTTATGACTCGGGGCGGGTCGCTAGTAATATTATAAATGCGAAAGTGAGTTTGTTTGTTTATTTGTTATTTACGCTTTCACGCACTATGTACTGAACAGATCTTCCTGAAATTTCGCATACTACATAGACAGAAGTATTGAGAAGATAGATATAAATAGATAAATTCAATCAAACACCACTCACCCATCCACAACGTTGACCACATTAGGAAGCACGGCGGGGACAGGTTGGTTCGCTAAAATTTCTTGCTCCTCCGACCCTTCCCCAGATTCACCAACGGTCTCGCTTATCAATTTTTCGTATTTGCTCGCCAAATCCCCATTTTTTCCCTCCGATTGCGCAGAAACATCCTTGTTCAACGGTTCAACTGTAAACTCGTAGATTTCCCCTTCGTTGTTGACCTTCGCTTTTGTCGGCAAAGCGCCTATCTCCAAATACGTCGGTACTTCGTCCTCGTCAGGTGTCTCCATTTTCCCCATAGAAACGCCTGTGCTACTTCGCCTCTCCTGTTTCGCTATTTTCCCAGTACTATCTCGCCTTTCAAAGGTGATTCTGTCAGATATTCTTCTAGCAGAAATGCTCGCCGTTTCCTCATCCGATTGTGGTTCTTGTTTGCCTTCCCACAGCTTTGCCTGTAACCAATGTAAAAAGTTTGGTCGAATACACACTAAGTCCACCTATTGTATTTTTTTAAAGTGCAATAAAGTTTTAATAAATAAATAGATTGTGCAGCTATTTCTAGAACATTCTCTAAACCCTAAAGCTACCTTACAACACTCTTACCGTCTGACTAGTTCCACCGAGTACACTGTCCGCAATGTTGGCAGCGAGACAGTCGTCCACTTCCTCCGGCATAATGTTGAACAGCTCCGTGACCAGATCGTTCAACTCTTTTTTAGATATCTTGATGATGCTGTCCCCAATAGCTTCTTCGTCTTCGTCATCTGAAAAAAACCAACTTTTACAAGACTCCTTCTTTTTACCTATGTTTTTTTTTTCTGTTTTTGGCACTGATACTGTTTTCAGACAGCCAAAAGACATCTGACCCATCCTGCCAGCGGCCGAAACTGCTTCACGTGCCTACCGAAGCAAGAAGCTCAAGATATAAGGCCGCGCTCACCGTCGATTTACAGGCGCTATCATTACGAACACACGAGGCATTGAAGGCATGTTCAGCCCTTAGTCCTGGCTGTAATGGTTAGATAGCAGTCGGTGTCAGATGTATTTAGGCAACTTGAGAAATCTGACACCCGGTCCAATATGTTCCTATTGGTCTGGTTTCCCTGTGTATTACGGAGGCAAGACGGCAGTCGCTCCATTGTTAAATTACAGAATCTACGATCATGATTAAAAACCACACCATGAGGTCTAAGCGTAAGTTGAAAATTCAATTCGGATACACTCAAACCAGGGATGGGAGGCCTTTTCAAATAGGTCAGATTGGAAATCTAATCCAATCTCTTAGTCTAGACTTTGAAGAGTAAACTAAAGATGTTGTGGCCTGCAGCCGGCCACCCCCCTCACCGCGGCGTCCCCGAGGGCCCTATAAATGGTAAGACTGGTAGTTGTTCGTCCTCCTTCGCTTGACATCTGCCAGTTGAGTACATTACTGCTTTTCTTACTTCAGTCACCAACTTTGTGCTAGTACTATCCACGGCCCTAACTTTAATTGTATAGCTCGAAATAAATACTAGCGTATATTTCTAATATCATCTTTTATCTCGTTCTAATGCATCTGGGAAACAAGATAGTATGAAGTCATAAAACTCACGTGCATCAGGATCCGCGGCGACATTATACTCTGGGTCTGCATCATCATCCTCCTCCCCCGCATTCTTGTTGGGCGCGGGATCCAAACATTCCGCCAAGAACTGACTCCAGAGGTCGTCGACCGGCACGGGGATGTCGTCTGGTGGCACGAACGAACTCTCTATGTGCTCTATGGGAGTCTCTGATAGACTTAGTTTAGATCTAGTGCGTAGAGCTATGGTGGCTTCCTCTTCTAATTCTAGTTTCCGTCTGGCTGGTGTTAAATCCTAGGGAGAGAATAGTATATTGTACAACTAGGGTGAACTGTGACTGATTACCATCCAAGGTGTTTCAGATGAGGGCTGCATTGACTTGGCACATACTACCAACCTTGAGGAAAATAAAAAAAGCAATGTAGATATTTTACCACCAAGAGACAACCATATTTTACTTTTAAACTAAGAAATGCGTCCATGCTATAACTTTAGAATTAATGGTCAGATATGAAAATTTCTTTCTGTATATTATAGCCTGATTCTTGCGGCAGGTTTTAGGTTTGGTACCTATATAACACGAGCGGGTGACAGCTAGATCAAATTATACTATTATTATTCCGACTTACTTGAGGTACTTTGAACGGCCCATCCTTGACAACTTTAGGACTATTCGTATGAATTTGTCTGTTGGGAGTGGCCGGCGTCCTCGGTTGAGAGTCCAAATCGCTACAAGACTCCAGTGTTTGTTCATCGTCACTCTGCAAATGAAGAAGTTTTAAATTGTTGTTTCATGTAAATTATTTCATTTCAGTGGAGCAAAGTAATTTCAAGCCCTATTTGCGGATATAGAGAGAGCATATTCTTGTGACACATAAGCCTCCATGTTTCCCTATCTCTAGTCACAGGTCGTCCGACTATGCCTTCCATTGTAAATTAATGAGTATTTTAATAAAAACAGGACATAAGGTATTGACGATTTTCATGGGGTAATTCTCTCTACTAATCTAATCTACATTCCGGAGGTTATTGAGTTCTAATACTTGGTAGTTCGGGCAAGTCTGTCTACATCTATCTTAAAGTGTTTTAATGCGACAGCGAAGTCTTATCAAACGTCAATAACTGAACCCTAATAAGATAGGATCATTTTGTCGTCCATCTGTCCATTTGTAGTTAGATCACACAATCATTACTTTATTGCGATCACACTTATTTCCAGTTAGTTTTGCAAAAAAAACGCAGCGAACGCAGGAAACAATATTTCTTTAACACCAAAATTATGTCCCCCTCATAACGTTTAATTTTATTGAAAAAAACAGTAGGAAGTTACAATAATTAGGAAGTTAATTAATTCACGTACCACAGTTAGTTTATACAAACTACTACTAGTGGCAAAGTAATGCCTGAATCTATTAAATATAGTAGACTAGCGACCCGCCCCGGCTTCGCATGGGCATAAAAACCTTTCTCTTGAATCACTCTATCCATTAAAAAAAAACGAATCAAAATCCGTTGCGTACTTTTAAAGATTTAAGCATACAAAGGGACATAGGGACAGAGAAAGCGACTTTGTTTTATACTATGTAGTGATAATTATTTCCAAAAGCTGCTGGTACGGAGCTCGAATCCAACTCGGGCTTGACCGGTTTTATTTTTTAATAATATTAATATGTATCCTGCACATCGTCATGAGTTGGCTCGTATTCATCATCATCCTCGTCGTCCGGCAGCTCCTGAGCAATCAGCGCCTTGACCTCGGGTCGAGTCTTCACCGGGATGTGCTTGATAGGAGTCAGCTCCAAATTCTCCAAGTTCCACGCTGGCTTGCCTGATGATGATGCTTTTTTTAATTCTCTGTTGAAAATTAATGAATTGCAGATTAAATTATAACTATCCGGGATTACCTACACTCTATCTATTTGTAATTTTCAAGAGTTGGCAGAGATTGCTTATAGCATTAAGTTTACCTATTGTAGCTCTTGGCACAATAAAGTTTTAAATAAATAAATAAATTACCCGAAATAAACAGATACTATACATATTGTTTCGTTATCATAAACCGTTTCTTAATTCTATTAGATTAAAAATTCAATCGTAATATTTTTATTATTATTTTGGCACCAAACCCACTAAAATCGAATGATCCCGCTGCATTCAAGTTTCCCGCCTTCAGAAAGGAAATTTGAATCGCCAAACGTCGAACGAAATGTTCTTTCGTTCATACGTCTCGTCGACCAATCACATCCTGGCAGTGTGGTTCTACAAAAGAACATTCTCGCATCGGGCCTTGAGGAAAAAGGCTGTTTTTTTCTGTGTCTTCTTCGGCGAGATACGATCGTTCGGTTCGTGTGACGTGGAATCTTCTAGAACCGTGTTTAATCAAAAATAATTTAATCCAAAGCTAAAACAATTCATCCTAAAGATTATTGTGTGTGACATAACCACTTTTCATAGACTCTTGAGCTGTGATTTAGCAAGAATCAGAAGACCAAGTTCATCACCCAGGAGTGGAATATATCAGCCCACTCTTGGACAAGGCGTACGTGACCGGAGGTGAGCTATTTCTTTTCTGGTGACGGGCTCTTGATCGCGGCAGTCGAAACATTCGATTTCCTTCATAGATTGCCACCCATATGACGAGGAATTTTACGGTTCTCGTACATATTTTTGGTGCCGAAACCCGGGAATTAGATATCAAACTAATCAAAATAAGTCTAATTTCTCTTATTTAATTACATTTTATACATTCAAATTGTAGGTAGTTTCTTACAAATTTTTATCGAGTGTCACAAAATAAAAATTATGTAGATGTGGAACTTTATAACTTGTGGAAACACTTTAGTATTTTGATATCGAATGCATATGGACTACTAAATATTGGTTTCAGCAGCAATATTGTGCGATTCATAATACTGGGATACTTAAAATTAAGTAATTTCTAAAAATAATAAGGAGAATAACACGTAGTGTAACTTTACACAAAGGGTGAGTTCTGCATATTTTGTATTTTGTATCGGAATTTATTAACTCCGTACTTGCCAATCATAACTACCTGCATATTTACATACACGCGCTAGTTGCTAGTTATATTTCGTTTATAAAATACTTATCGAATAACACGTCACACGTAACAAATTTCCTAAATACCTTACTCGACTAAACTATAGGTAACATACAAAACGTTAACAGTGACTTCAATCCACGTTGATTGTTGCTGTGTCCTATCGATTAACCGCCTATAGATCGTTTTAATCTTACCTATAAATTTCGAATGCCTAAAATAATAGCCTATTTGTTAAAGGGTTGATTTTACTTTGGATTCTCGTAGGTACTATACAATATTTCGTTTCTCATTCTTTTGTATAGTGCATGTTCATGTCCAATTTTATTGTCAACTTATTCGCGCTATTATAATTGGGTATTCTTCATTTTGTCCGGTATTCCTTACAAACAGGTATACAGTGCCTACTCGTCCTACATTGTAGGTATATTGGTTTGGAATTCTCGTACTATACAAAATAATCGTTTTCATTCTCTTGTTTATTTATTCAAGAATAAATAAATGAATAAATTTCTTTTGTGTAGTGCTTATTCGTGTCCAAGCTAATGTTTGAATGCAGTACTCGTGCTTTATACCTGCCGTAAGCGTATTTGAAGTACCGTTTCGTATAAATTTATCTAGTGTTCACTAATTATAAAGTAAATTCATATTATTTGCAAAGTTTTTAACCAAAGTGAAAGATAAAAAATATAAGGTGGATTTATCTATATCTAACACATTTTATACATAGAACACCTATATGATTGGATTCTTGTCTTAATTTTTTTTAACCTTAATTAAGTTAGTGTATTGTTCTATAAAATGTCTTACAATCCTAAACGAAAATTAAAGCTAGATTCATCTAAGAAAAGAAAATCTCTCACTATGGTTGACGACGAACCTGCTCTCACGGCTCGAGACTTACCTATTTTGCGGCGTAAACGCACTCTTGCTTTCAATCGCTTAAGGAAGACACTTGAAGTTGCAGAATCAGCCAAAAGGGATCCTACTCAGCTAGATGCATTTTTCGCCCATTATACTGCTGTGCAGAAGCTATTCAAAACTTTTGAGGATGCACATTCCGATATTCTTTGTATTGTGAATAGCGAGTCGGAAGAGCAGGAGGATGAGATTCGAGCAGACTTTGATCAAATATATTTTGACATCGTGACCATTCACAGGCAGTTAATACCAACTGGTACAGGAGAATCTAAATCAAATATAATCGCTATCGACCGCTCCTGCACCAGTAACGTAAAACTACCTAAAATTAATATTCCTATATTTAATGGGAAAATCAAAGAATGGCCTCAATTCTATAGTCTTTATAATTCATTAATACATCACAATTTATCCCTTTCGGACGCTGAACGTATGCATTATCTTTTTTCAAGCCTTTCTGGAGACGCTCTTTCTCTTATACGCTCGTACCCTCCAGAAGGTGCTTTTTACCGTGAGGCCTACCAGACACTAACGAAGAGGTATCAGGATAAGCGTGAGCTTGCATTTACGTGCTGGAAAGAGATATTAGATGTAAATTTAAGAGCTAATTCGCCTGATGAGCTTCGTCGTACGCTTGACTATACAAAAGAAAATTTAAATATTTTAAGAGGTCTTGGGTTACCTACTACTGACTGGAATTTCGTTCTTAGTTATCTTTTCTTATCGAAGTTAGATTCACAAACACGTTGCGCATACGAACGAAAACATATATCAACAGAGTTACCAGATTTTGATGAATTATTAGAATTCGTGTATACCAAAAGCGAGGCTCTCATTCGAGATACTCACTTCTCAGATCAAAATCGCTCGAAGGTTTCTATTAATCATAATCAAACCAAGTTTGTTGTTCAAAACAAGACAAATAGTAACTCTTCGAAATCCAAGACTACTGTTTTCCTTTCTAACACAGAGGAGAAGTCAAAGCCTACTCCTCCGGTGACACAGTCTATTAGCTCAAAATCAACCTCTTCCTCCACACTTTCGGTTGTAAAATGTTCCTTTTGCTCAGAAAATCATTCGGTCAATCACTGTAAACAATTCGCGCAGATTACCGTAGCCGAGCGGATTGAACATGCAAAAACTAACCGTTGGTGTTTCAACTGTCTGAGGCCCTCGCATCGTCTTTCAGAATGTAGATCTATTTTCAGGTGTCAGAGATGTCATCAGCGTCATCACACACTTCTTCATTTGGATCACTCTGACAGCGTAGCTCCTTCATCGACTCAACCTACGTCTAATTCCCAAACTAAAGGCCAAATTCAAGTGCTTACGAGTCTTGGGTCCCAGCCTGTAGTTTTGCTTTCTACAGCTAGAGTCCAAATACGAGATTCTTTGGGCAATTTTCAGTCTTTTCGCGCCCTTATTGATTCTGGCAGTCAGGCACACTTTATTTGTGAGCAATCTTTAAAGCAGCTTGGGTTGAAGAGTCATTTTACTTCGCGCCAAGTCAGCGGTCTTGCTGAGTCATCTGCTTCTGTTTCCGGAACAGTACAGATTGAACTTGGGGTCAATGGCCGAAGTCTCTTTAAGATTGAAGCGCTCACCCTGCCTAGCATATGTGGTCAAATGCCATCAACTCGTGTTGATCGATCGACGTGGCATCACTTGCAAGGTCTGAGATTGGCTGATCCAGACTGTCACTTGCCTGGTCATATCGACATTCTTCTTGGTGCTGAGGTCTTCGCTTCATTACTTCTTCCTGGTAGTGTGAGTGGAGGATCGAAGCAACCCGCGGCGCTTAATTCAATATTTGGTTGGATCCTGCTTGGATGTGCGGATCGCAACGATGAAGTACGCTCATTTTTCATAAATGATGATGCTTGTCTTCATAAAGAAGTCAAACGCTTATGGGAACTGGAATCCTTCGAAAAAACTCAACTTCTCAGCCCCGACGAAATACGTTGTGAGGAAATATTTACAGACCAACATAAGCGTGATCCCACAGGCAGTTATATTGTCTCCTTGCCTTTTAAGGAAGACAGTCACGATCGGCGATTTCCAGGGTCACGCAACATTGCATTGCGCTATTTCCATTCTATGGAACGAAGATTGGTTAGGGATCCGGCGTTATACAAGCAATATAGTGAATTTATGAGGGACTACCTAGATAGGGGCCACATGAGTAGTGTTCCGATTGATGAGCTTAATGACGGAAGGTATTATCTTCCTCACCACTGTGTGCTCCGTCCTGATTCCGCTTCAACCAAACTGCGCGTGGTTTTCAACGCTAGTTACCCTGATGCTACAGGAACTTCTCTTAACGATACTCTTCTAATCGGTCCTAAGCTTCAGTCGAACATTTCTAAAATTCTTCTTAATTTTCGCACTCATTTTGTTGTGTTTACGGCCGATATGCGACAGATGTATCGAATGATTCGAGTATCGGACGCGGATAGAGAATATCAACGCATTTTCTGGCGATTTGATACTGATCAATCCGTTCAGGAATATCAGCTAAATACTGTCACTTACGGCGTGTCTTCAGCGCCATTTCTCGCATGTCGTACTATTAAACAACTGATTATCGATGAGGGCCGTGATCTTCCGGTGGCTAGCAGGGTTTTATCGTCTGATTTATACATTGATGATGTAGTGACAGGTTTTGACAGTCTTGATGCTGCTTTGCAGGCTCGAACTGAAATTATTGAGTTGCTTCGTAGAGGAAATTTCGAACTACGAAAGTGGGCAACTAACACGCCTGCTCTTCTTTCTGGCTTACCTCCTGATCACTGTTTAACCGCATCGGTGATGCTGGATGATAAAGACAATCCTTCTCTTAAAGTTCTAGGTTTGAGGTGGGATCCATCTAGTGACTGCTTCTTCTTTTCGGTTGTCCCGCAAAAAAAGACTTGTACAAAGAGGAATATTCTAAGTGAACTAGCACGCGTATTTGATCCCTTGGGCTTCCTCTCGCCTTTAACTCTCGTCGCCAAGGTTCTAGTGCAGCGTCTCTGGGTTCTCAATGTGGGATGGGACGATAATCCTCCAGCGGATATTGTTCATCTCTGGAATCTTTACTTAAACGAGCTGCCTTTGTTGGATTCGTTGCGTGTTCCTCGTTGTGTCTCAGTGAGAAACATTGTGTCTTGTGAAATTCATGGATTTTCTGATAGCTCAGAGACTGGTTTTGGCGCCGTGATTTATTTACGTATGGTTGATACCAATCAAACTGTTCACCTCTTCTTTGTTTGCTCCAAAGGACGTGTAGCTCCAGTAAAGTCCACATCGTTACCTCGCCTTGAACTTTGTGCCGCAGTTCTCCTAGCTGATCTTTTAAAATTCGTTAAAGAGTCATACTTTTCCGTTTTTCCTTGCACTGGTGTCTTCGCGTGGTCTGACTCCACTGTTGTGCTTGCGTGGATTCGCTCTCATCCATCCCGTTGGAAAACTTTCGTCGCGAACCGCGTTAGTCACATTCTTGAGGTCATTCCGGATGCTCGTTGGAATCACGTGGTTTCCGACGATAATCCGGCGGATGTAGTTTCTCGAGGTCAGCTTCCGTCAGCTCTTGCCAATAATCGTTTATGGTGGGCGGGTCCCTCTTGGCTTTCTCAACCAGTTCCTTCTTGGCCTCGTTCTGACGAAATGCTAGATCAAAGCGCACTTAATATGGAGGAAAAAACCCAACATTCTTTAATCACTCAAGACGCAACTTCTATTTCCTTCATAGATCTCTTGCTCGAACATTATTCTTCAATTCGTAAAATCCAACGCCTCATTTGCATCTGGATTAAATTCATCACTTTCCTTCGTAAAAAACGGACAAGCCGCCATGATGTAGCCTTAACTCATACAGAGCTTTACAATGCTCTCCTGATAGTCGTTAAGCACATTCAATCTAGTTATTTTGCTACTGAGATTGAACAACTTAAATCAGGAAAGCTCTTGTCTAAACAAATGCGAAAGCTTAATCCATTTTTAGATATGCAAGGTGTGCTCAGGGTGGGCGGCAGGCTGTCGAAATCTGGTCTTGAATTTGAACACAAATATCCTGCTTTCCTTCCGCGTGATTCGAAACTCACCTACATGATAATCGAAGCGTTCCATCGTGAAAATTGTCATGCAGGCGTAAATACAATGCAATACTTGTTAACTCAGCAATTCTGGATCCTTTCTCCAAAACGCGCTATTCGTCATTGCTTGTCAAAATGCTTGCAGTGTTATAAAACCAATCCTATTCCTTTAGAGCCGTTTATGAGCGATTTACCGGCTGTTCGCGTCAATCAGGTGAAGCCCTTTTCTATTGTAGGTACAGATTACGGTGGTCCCTTTAAGATTAAGTTAGGAAACCATCGTGGTGCTAAAATTGGCAAAGCCTATCTTTGCTTATTTATTTGCATGAGTACAAAGGCGCTTCATCTTGAAACGGTTTCGGATTTATCATCTGATGCTTTTCTAGCAGCACTGCGTCGAATGGTCTGTCGCCGTGGTAGGGTTAGCCTCATTCACTCTGATTGTGGAACCAACTACGTAGGTGCGAGCAATCAACTCAATACTCTTATGCAGACTGCTGCTCATGCGCAAAACATTGAATTTCGTTTTAATGCCCCTTCTAGCCCTCATTTTGGTGGAGTGTGGGAGATACAAATTAAATCTGTTAAATCTCACTTATATCGTATAATAGGAGAGCAGGTACTTACGTTTGAAGAGTTGAGCACTGTTTTCGTTCAAATAGAATCGATGCTAAATTCGAGGCCACTTTGCCCGCTGAGTTCTGATCCGAATGATTTGAATGTTCTTACGCCGGGTCATTTCTTAACGTTAGAACCGTTAACTTCTGTTCCTGATGAGGATCTTACATCCGTTAATATAAATCGTCTTGGCCGTTGGCAATTAATCCAGCGCTTTCAACAGGATTTTTGGAATCGTTGGAAGCGAGAGTATCTTCAAACCTTAACTCAGCGAGCAAAGTGGACCAAACAATCTAAACCATTAAACGTAGGATCAGTTGTTATTATAAAAACAGATAACACACTTCCGTTACACTGGCCTCTAGCGCGTGTTGAACAACTTTACCCTGGCCCGGACGGAGTAGTTCGCGTTGCGACCGTACGCACGGTCGATGGCTCTCATCTAACGAGACCACTGGCAAAACTTTGCCCTTTACCTGACCTTATCAATTAAAACGCAATTCATTTATTTCGTGTTAGTATATAAGTATTATAGACTTTATTTAGTTTAGTCATATGCATTCGTTCCTATTTTGTAGGTTTATAAGTTTCTTTCCTTTCATATACATTTTCATAAGAAAATACACAAGTGTATTTTGGTGGGCGGTATGTTTCGTTATCATAAACCGTTTCTTAATTCTATTAGATTAAAAATTCAATCGTAATATTTTTATTATTATTTTGGCACCAAACCCACTAAAATCGAATGATCCCGCTGCATTCAAGTTTCCCGCCTTCAGAAAGGAAATTTGAATCGCCAAACGTCGAACGAAATGTTCTTTCGTTCATACGTCTCGTCGACCAATCACATCCTGGCAGTGTGGTTCTACAAAAGAACATTCTCGCATCGGGCCTTGAGAAAAAAATGGCTGTTTTTTTCTGTGTCTTCTTCGGCGAGATACGATCGTTCGGTTCGTGTGACGTGGAATCTTCTAGAACCGTGTTTAATCAAAAATAATTTAATCCAAAGCTAAAACAATTCATCCTAAAGATTATTGTGTGTGACATAACCACTTTTCATAGAGTCTTGAGCTGTGATTTAGCAAGAACCAGAAGACCAAGTTCATCACCCAGGAGTGGAATATATCAGCCCACTCTTGGACAAGGCGTACGTGACCGGAGGTGAGCTATTTCTTTTCTGGTGACGGGCTCTTGATCGCGCCAGTCGAAACATTCGATTTCCTTCATAGATTGCCACCCATATGACGAGGAATTTTACGGTTCTCGTACACATATAATGGTTGACGTAAATTAATAATTTTCAGGGTCCGAGAGGCGATTCCAAAGAACTCTGATACCAAGGTGCGCATTTTCTAATGACCGTGTCACCTACATGTATTGATGATGATGATAAATACTTTAATACCAAGTAAAAAGATATTACACATTAAAAAACATACACAAAAAATTATTAATTATTAATAAAAAAGGAGTCTTCATTTACAAAGTGTCAGCAACATTGTGCCAAAAAGTAGTGTGTTTGACCCACGGTCTTTACTATTTCCATGACAAATAGCATCAAAATCGGTCCTGGGGTTTTTCCGTAAAAGCATAACAGACTGACAGACAGAGTTTTGCATTTTTTATAACACTCAAAAATTGCTGGATGAACACTAGCTACACAGATACCTTTTTTTTTGTATTATCCTTGAAATTCGGGGAAGATTTCTATATAGAGAAAAAGGTAAAAAAAATCTCATACCGAAATTCTCACGGCAGCAAAGCATGCAGTAGGTCGACCGCCTGTCCCAATTCTCTCCTCTCGCAATGGCTACTTGTATCGCTATCGCCACATTTCGCTCCGCCTAACACACAAAACGCTTAAAATTTTTTTTTTGTTTTCATTGTCGAATGCATAGTCACTAGCAAAAAAATTTTTTTAAAGCGTTTTGTGTGTTAGGCGGAGCGAAATGTGGCGATAGCGATACAAGTAGCCATTGCGAGAGGAGAGAATCGAAATAGGCGGTCGACCTACAGGTTAGGTTATTAAAAAAAATGCCCACTCACTTTACTTTCGATCTGGTGAGCTTGGGAACATGGCCACTGTCTTCAGCCTCCATCGCCTCTTCTTCTTCCTCTTGTAACTTAACCAGCGCCAGCACATGATCATTTGTAACCACTTTCTGCAAACACAGATAGACATAAGATCCCTTTCTCGGATAAGTCTGCCATTGCCATCTTTTTCTTAATATTGTTTCTAACATAGCTTTTTTAAGGAAATTGTTACTAACAAAAATGGATCCTGGTCATCTGAATAAAAGATTTATTATTATTATATATTATTATATATTATTGTACTTTTGATATTTCTATGGTACTTTATTGTACAAAAACAAAAGTGAATACAATCACTTGTTTTGGTACAATAAAGTAAATACAAACAAACATGCACATTTAATTCAATTACGGCTTATTTCCAAAGGAAAATTGTTGTAAAATTATGTAGTTTCTTTTTTCAATGTTGATTTTCTGCAATCAGTATTCATACTATTCTGTTCGAGCTATACATGAGTAAGAGATAAATAAAAAGTATTACCTAGAAATTCAGCACTGGTGTTTATTTCCAGAATATTATAAATAGAATCAGGGTTGTGAGAAAATCTTAGATCAAAGGTTGCAAAATTTTATTTTTCAAAGTGAATATATACTTACAATGGTATGATGGCAATGATTTGCGGGACATTTTTTATTTAGAAGTATATTTTTTTAGGGCTTTTTGTTATACCAAAGTTGAATGATGAACGATGAGAAAAGCAATGTTTGTTCGTTTGTAGTATCTTTATTGTATAAAAAACATATATAAACATAGGAAGTTGAACCAGTACACAATGGCGGACTTATCCCATATAGGGATCTCTTCCAGTCAACCAGAGATTGATTGAGAATATTTATTAGAGAATGAGCGAGTAGAATAGAAATAGATATACAAACACAAAAAAGAACTCAATGTTAAAATAGACTACAAGTAACAACAAAATATATTAACTTAAACTTAGATGGTACATACAAAATATGTAATTATAATGTTTATTTATACTCATATAATATATCAGATTTTGATGAATCAAAATACCTTTATAATTTTCTTGACGCTAGCTTCGTCCAAATTATTTTTCACTGCTAATTCCTGGAGGGTTTTTTCGACTTCCAGAGTATTTTCTGGAAGAACATCATCTACATCAGTGCTGCTATCGCTGGATAGGCTGTAAAATAATATTTTTTTAAGACAAAGTACCTACTATAATTTACACAATCTAAAATCTATTGATTTGTTGCAAACTCTAGTTTGTAGTAATTTTAGTGTAGGTGTGTAGTGTAGGAGTATTATTTTTTTTATTTAGCAAAGTGATATTGTTAGCACAAATGACTCCAGCAAATCAAACTATCAATTGTTATACAAAAAATATTTTAAACAAAACGATATATTTTTGCACATAATAGCCAAATTCTCGGGGAAGGCTTCATGCAAGCCTAGCTGTACCAAACGGTTCCACTGAACGGAACAATAAAACCCGCAACGTTTAAGCGGCGGCCAGCTGTCGATTGAATACTAAGGCGTACAATGATCTTTTACAGTTAATAAGAATTTATCAAACTAATATACACAAACCGTTTTCGTTT
Source organism: Apomyelois bistriatella (assembly GCA_947044815.1). Taxonomy (NCBI): domain Eukaryota; kingdom Metazoa; phylum Arthropoda; class Insecta; order Lepidoptera; family Pyralidae; genus Apomyelois; species Apomyelois bistriatella. Next base: position 8,576,641 of record OX345705.1, read on the forward strand.
CATTCCGCGGGTTCTAGGCCTATGTATAGGCGAACTGTCGTCGTCGTCGCCGCTAGCTTGTGATCTTCTAACAGAACCATTATTCTTATTTTCCATTGTATTGTCCTTAACATGTTACATTTATAAACTAAAATCTTTCTCAAACCACTGTTTTATTGATACATTGATAATTATTAGCTAAAATAATATTAAAATCAAATTACTTATGTATCAAAAATCAAATCATTGATCCGCGCCTCACAAACTTACTAGAGCAACAGCTGACACAGACTGAGCAGATCTGACACTGACATCTCACTCTGTCTGACATATTTTTTTCTTATTTTACTGCCCTGGTAACTCATTATTTAAGGCGTTCCTACCCTACCTATTTTTTTTTTTTTATAGTTTATACGGCCATGGAATCTAGTCCTTTAAGGCCTTTCTTGAATTTATTAATCTTCTTTAGTCCTACTTTAGTCAGTCGAGTCAAAAATTCAAGTCAATAGTCCAGTCCAGTCAAGTAAGTAAGTCTAGTCTAAGTCAGATGGCTAAGTGAAGCGGTGGAAAAATTTCACTTAGCTATATCATGGAGATTTTGGTGACAAAGATAAAAAGACACGTAATCGACACTGTATCACTTCCCAACACTCACGCTTGTTCACGAACACTTTGCGAATAATAATCCACCAATATTAAGCACAAATAGTCGAAAAAACCTAAGTTTTGGGAATTAAATACAGCGCCGACATAGCGACAGTTTACTTTCCCTCCAAAAACTTCCCTACCCTACCTATCTACTTTAATCAAGTCAAATAACGGTGGCCCACTACCATCTCTTAAAACCATGCAAAAACGAGTGAGTAAGCGAGACAGCGCAATACATGATGTAAGGCGACATCTCCCTTACTCACTGGATCTTGCATGGTTTTAAGCGATGATAGTAGTTTTCGTCATATATGTGAAACAAGTGTCACAAGGAATGTGTGTGTGTAAACTATTGGTGTCGGGCATACTGCGACTAACAGCAGTGAGTGGGCGCCAGCCGGCAGTAGTTTGCATGAACTATTTGGTGGTGGAAGCACGCAAAGTAATTTAGTAACTACTCGTTTCTAGATTAAGGCTACAAAATAAGTATATTATTTAATAAAATAATTTATTTTCATTACAGTCATACTTTTCATGACAAGAGGCATATCTAATATATAAAGTTACTACCGACGGTTACTACATTGCGCTTAAAAATAAATATCAAAGGTTACTTGAATATGCACATGGATTTTTTTACCACGACACAATTTGTTTTTAGTAGTGAGGGTGACTTTTTTCTTCCCCCCCCCACATATTATTTGCAGATATTAGGTATTTGCCCCACTTATACCCTCAGAGCTTTTTCACAGCTTAACCAATATTCATTGAACATAATATTTTGTAATGTTCACATGACGCTCTTTCATTTGAGACCCCACTCAAGTATATTTGCAGACATTCGGTGATTCTTCTCCACATTTACCCCCACAAATTCTAAATGGCTCCAACGATTTTCATGTCTAAGAACACTTGCCAAATAAGTCATCTTTAATACAAAAAAAAAATTAAATTGAAATTGCTTCAACCATTCGGGAGCTATGATGCCAGAGACAGACAGACAGAAGACATATCAAACTTATAACACCCCTTGCCCCTTCCTTTTTTCACATTTAATTATTTGCAGCTAAACTTTTTCCCCTTTTATTGTCAACACCCTAGTTTTAGTATTTATTTTTATAAATCACTAGCGACCCACCCGGCTTTGCATAGGCATAAAAACCTTTGTCTTGAATCACTTTATCTAACAAAAAAAACTGCATCAAAATTGGTTGCGTAGTGCGTAGTGTTAAAGATTTAAGTATACAAAGGGATATAGGGACAGAGAAAGCGACTTTGTTTTATACTATGTAGTGATGTAAATCATATGGTGAGCAATTAACTTTCTATTCTTATTCTTTCCTATCCTTCCAAGAAAAGATTTTAATAACAAGATTCTGATATATTATAATTTAGTTGCTTTCTCCTCGAACTCAGCTAACAATTGCTTCATATCATCATATCCAGATATCTCCTGAGCTTGCTGAAGTGGCAACCACTTGTAGTCTTGGTGTTCATGTGAAAGTTTTACTTCTTGTTCTGAGTTTCTCAGTTTTGCTAGCCAGTACACAACTGTTTTAGGTTTACTTTTAACTTCATAATCCAAGACCTTTGATACATCCTTGTATATCTGGAAGACAAGAGAGTTTCTTAGTACCACTCAAATAAACTGTAGTGCACAAGAATATGAAATCAGACAGATTTTAATGCTGTTACATAGAGGTCCTTGATAAGTTTCTGTGTGTTAGTAATCTTCATATACAATTTAATAAGCTAATAATAATAAAATAACATGCAAGGATTTAAAAGAAGGGAAAATTGTGTTTATGTTAACTGTTGGAAGTATAGCTTAATTATCTGCACTCATATCTGTGTGATTTGTCTTTAAATATTTACTTTATTTATTCATAAAATGTATTTCCATACCTCCAAATCTTCTTCACCTAATCCAGCCTCTTCTTTCGTTTCTCTGAGAGCTGTCACCCAGTCAGACTCACCAGGATCCACATGACCTGAAAGTTTGATAGCATCATTAGCTATGACTTGTTTTATAGTTATAAAAGTAGTACAAAAATACTTTAAGCACTTCTGTATTAGATATTTTTATGTACTAAAAATGTCAAATGCAATAAATACAGAGCCAACACCAAAAAGTATGAAAGTTAGTCCAATTATTGAGTTCTAGCTAGAATCTATACTTCTATACTAATATTATAAAGCTGAAGAGTTTATTTGTTTGAACGCTTATAACTTGGGAACTACTGGTCGGATTTGAAAAATTATTTCTGCATATGATAGCTTTATTATTGGGGAAGGTTAATTTATAGTACACTAGCTGTTTCCCGCGGCTTCGCCCCGCGTGGGACTCGGTTATATCGCGCCCAAAAGTAGCCTATGTTTGACCTCAGGTCGTTAACTACATCCCTACCAAATTTCATCACAATCGGTCCAGCAGTTTAGCCGTGAAGAGGTAACAGACAGACAGACAGACTTTCGCATTTATAATATTAGTATGGATATACACAAAGGACAAGTAAAACCGCGGGGAACAGTTAGTAGTTTATGTAGAGTGCAGAAAGTATTAAGACCTTTATTAAAATATAACATAAAATATTCTTTGGCATCAGGTATATAAAATTAGGCAGGTGCTTAAAAAAAGTAACTGTATCAAAATTTAAGTTAACAAAAAGCCAGTAATTAAATTAACCTTTCGGAGGTGTCCAATGATGTTCGCCGTACGAAGTTTGCAATAATAAGAACTGGACAACTTGGTTTACTTTTCTAAAAATTACCAATCCTGCAGCTCTTGTTGGTGACATATTGTTCAAATGAGCCCACTAAAATTCACTTAAATTAATTAAATTAGCAGCAAGGTGGTAAAAAGTCAGTCGTGCAAAATCACTGCGCAAACTATAATAATATCATTATCAGCTGTTTTTGTCAGTGTCAAAGTCAAAGAGCCGTCTGCTTTGAATGCATGGTTTGAATGACATATCATGTCAAGCTTGTCAAGCTACCTAATTCAATAAAAAACAAATTCAAACTGCAACGGCTAACCAACAACTTTTTAACGAGTAACTGGAAATTATTTGTTTGTTTATTACTTCTTCAATTTAATGTAAACTATAAAGGTTTGTGAGTGGTGTCCATGTGTTTATTTTGTGTTACGTGGACTTTTTCAACATGTTGCAGAAATGGAAGACAATTTTGACAAACTGGGTAAGATAGGAAAATGTTTGAAGAAACAAAAACATCATTATTATTCTAAATTTCTTACATTAAACTATATTCTAACTTTCAGATAAATTGTTATTTTGACGAAAGCAATACAGGAGTCCAAAATGTGAGCTTAGAATCATTAATAACTATAATTTCACACCTGCGCGAGAACCTGAACTTGGATGAATCTAAGTCTTCGATACTAGAGGCCCATACAGTTGAGGAGTTCATCGCCGAAAAATATCCGGAATTTATTTTTGGAAACAGTGCAACTGAGCCTGTAAGTGAGGAGGATGTGTACATAGCGGCTTCATTGTTATTATTATTTGTGTGTGTGAACTCCAAAGATGTAGACATCAAGAATGCTATGTGCAGCAAGCTTAGTATTGAGGACCAGGAGATCATCATGAAGTTCAGTAAATACCTAATGGAATGTTCATTGATATCCTATAGAGATATACAGAATGCTATCACAGGTAAGCACTGTTAGTTTGGGATATATTTTATTTTCTCATGCTAATGCTTGGCATATATCTCTCATCTCAACCTCAACTTTCAAATTTTTATTAATTATATTGTAAAAGGCATCTTGGAAAATAAATCTTTGTTTTCTTCATATTATAGAGGCATGTGGCCAAGATATAGCATCCGTTGAGACCACAAATGGAAGGGCAACAGTTTCTGAGACTCCGCCGGCTCTACGCTCCCTTCACAGTGAAGTGCGGCGGCTGCAAGCTGCTCTTGATGCTGAAAGGTTTGACCGGAACTACTTGCAGGATGAACTAGCTCGGACCAACTTGAAAGTAGAAAAACTATGTAAGATTTGATTTTACAATATTTGTCTTAAATTAGATTTATAAGAAGCTGCAAATACTGCTCAATTTCCAATAGGAGACAGATTGCAATAGTCAGAAATAAAAAAATAAATGGTAGAAGGGGCTGTCTAATAAAACTTTAGGAACTATCTGCCTCATGAGGGGTAAAGATGTTAATAAATTTTTAATAAAGGATTTCTTGGTGGTTTTAAGACATGACATGACAAGGATGAAGTAAACTTAGCCAGGCCTTTCCATTCTCCCCCCATTGCCATAGTATACAATGTTGCAAAGCACCAGCTTTGTCAGAACAATTCTTCAGAGCTGTTTTTCATCCTTCAAGATGAGGGTTGTGACCTTGGGACCACTGCTATCCAAACTAGCAATTATTGTCTTCCAGACAATAATCTAGCCCTTTGCAGCTTGGGATTTATTTTCCTATTAAAATTAAAATTGATGGTTTCATAAGTACTAAATACCCTTTTCTCATGCATTTCCTTTTGTTGACTGTAAGAGATCCCTTCATGGGATAGGTCTAAAAAAAATCAGAAGACAATGGCGGTCTTTTGATTTTAATAATATTGTATTTACTGTGTATTTTTAAGCAATAAAGATATTACAAACAAACAAATACTGATACAATTGGCTAAGAGCATTCTCTACCAGTCAACCATTGGGTGAAACAATATTTGTGTGGTGCCGTGCGGCAAAAAGTTACAAGGAAAAATACTTTTTTTTTTTTGTTTTATATGTTGAAGCTACAACTGACAATAACATAATTATTTTTATTATAGTAAAAGACAAAGAGCAACATAAACTGGACATTGTCAACCTCAAATCGAAAATTTCACTATGTTGTGGGCAAGAAGCCGAGTCCAAGGCTGAGAATGGAGTGGAGAGCACAAGCAAGCTAACAAAACAGTTACAGCAAATGGAGGATAGGCTCGTGGAGACCCAGGGGCAACTTGATGACGTGCAATATGAGCGGGATACTTATAAAGCTAAGGTAAGTTATGTGTCGCCATGTTATTATAACACATTATTGAAGCGGACAGCGAACCTACGTCTTAATAAATAGGATAAGTTAGATTAATAAGTCTGATTTAAAATCTGATATGTTTGATATGTTCCTTTAGATAACTTTGATATATGATTTGTTAAGTTTGATTATATACCTAGGTACATACAGTTGCCTGTTCACACTCATTAGTTAGACAAGGATAGATGCATAGAATGTTCTAGAAATTTTGTAAACTTTAACTTTTGTATGTAAATTCCCCCACTATTTTTTAGTATACTCGTCAATGCTTGTATAGTTAGTATGACGAAAAACTTGCATAAAATTGAGCATGATTTTGTATGGAGCATTCAGTAATTCGTCAGTTCCAGTACTAGCAAGAAGAAAAGGAAGAATCACTAGGAAGAATCACCAGGAAACTATGGTGCTCAACAGTGGGAAAATAATTCTGTAAAAATCAGTGAGAAAATAATGCTGTAAAAATCAGTGAAAATAAATCAGTGCTTCGTGAAAATCTGCGCCTTCATTTACTACAGTCCTCATCAGCTGGTCCTTCAGAGCGTCGGATATTCAAGAAACAGCAAGGCCAGCACGAAGCTATCGCCGTCGGGACGCCGCTATCAAGATCAAAATGGTGGTAACAAGAAGCCAAAGCGGAGAGGAAGCACGTGGCCGAGTTTTCGACGATCCGCCCAGGTCGCCGAGCGCTACCGATCCAAGCGCTACTGGGCGTCGTATCCCGACTACTGTGGCTGCAGCCGCCGCTCAGCGCACCGCCGTTGCGGACGTCGTCGTGACGGCGGGGGTCCGTAGTGCGCCGCCCGCACCCTCCGCCTCCGCGTCCGCCACCCCCGCAGCATACCCGTCGACCGCGTATTCAACCGCGCCGCGCCCCACTGCTGCGCCCTATACTGGTGCAGTACCGCGTACTCACTCGCCTGACCGGTCAGTGCGCTCGGTTCATTCACGAAGATCGTCCATCAGCGCTTCAGTACGCATCAAGCAAGCTGAACTAGCCGCCGTCGAGAGGCTCGCCGAGATAAAAAGACGTGAGCTACGTTTAGAAGCGGATATCGTTCAGAAGAAACTCGCCTTTGAAATTGCAACAATCCAAGATGAAGAATGTGAAGCAGTCAGCGTCCATGAACAAAATCTCGACAGGGTGAATTAATGGCTGAATCAACAAGAGCAAGTACCTACAGATCAAGAGCCTACATATACTGAAGAGCCGTCTATCATCCAACCCGCCGTCGATGTCGCGCCTCCCGCCGTCGCCGCCCACGCAGCTGCTACCCCTACCATGGAACAGCAGGTGCCCCTACCCCGTGCTCACGCATATCCAATACGGGGGGAGCAACCTGAGGTCTGCGATTGGAACACACCAAGGCCACGACGAACAATGGAACGTCAGCGCTCACCGACGCCGAATAGAAACAGAAGCAACGGAAGAGGAATAGAACAACTCGCCGATGCAATAACAAAAATGGCTCGCACCAGGATACCTCCGAGACAAGTCACCGATCTACCTACATTCACGGGCGCCCCTGGAGAGTGGCTTCCTTTCAAGGCTGCGATGAGGGATTCTGCTGCAATATACAACTTCTCCGACGTCGAGAACATGGCGAGACTACGGAACAGCTTGAAGGGCGAAGCCAGAGAAGCCGTTCGAGCACTACTGCATACATCAAGGGATCCAGAGGCTATAATGAAGACTTTGGAACAATGTTTCGGCCGGCCAGAGATTATCGTCGATCAAGCGCTAGAAGATATCAAGAAACTACCAAGACCAGGGGCTAGTGCAACAGAACTGAACAACCTAGCAGTGAAGCTACAGAATATAGTGCAAGTACTCAATAGCCTGAACCAGAAGGGCTACCTGTACAATCCTATGCTGACAAGAGAAATAATTGAGAAGCTAAGTCCACATCTTCGATCAAAATGGTGTGATTACGCTGAGAATTACTGCAATCAAGATGAACCACAGCTCGTGATACTCTCACGATTCCTGATGAACGAGGCTGATCGTGCATTGAAACACTCATATGCACCTAGCATCGCTGCGCCATCGCGAAGCACGAAGACAACTAATAATCAACCTGCAACGCGGCGGCAAGAAGCGAATCGCAAGGCAGTTACATACACAGCAGCCACTGAAAACAAGGACAGCGTCGACGTGCAATGCTTACACTGTGGAGAGCAACACAAGGTTCCCCAGTGCGACAAATTCCGCGCACTGTCTACGGATCAAAGATGGCAATGGGTGAAAGAGAAGAAGGTATGCTTCAAGTGCATCAGCAACACGCATCGACGAGTCAACTGTCGAGCCAAGCCGTGTGGGGTCAATGGTTATCGGCGACCGCATCACTCGCTACTTCACGCAGCAGCACCTGCCACTCCTGATACCGCTCAGAGTGATACTACTACGCCAACCAAGGAAGATACCGTGCTATCAGTACGGACAAGCACGACCCAGCGAACGGTGCTATTGAAGATATGTCCAGTCACCGTGATAGGCCCTGGGGGTATAAAAGACACCTATGCTCTGCTGGATGAAGGGTCAACGGCGACACTAATCGACGCAGACCTGGCGCGCAAGATCGACGCTCGCGGGCCTGCATCTCCACTTCATATTCATGGGGTGAACTCGACGCGCCAAGAACAAGAAAGTCATCGAGTCAAGATCAAAATCAAGAATGAAGATCACGACTATGATATCACAGCGCGTACAGTGGAGGGATTGACACTCACGAAACAATCAATTCCTGCACACCTGCTACAATGTGCACATCTTAAAGATCTGCCAGCGGAGAAGCTTAGCTACAGCTCAGCGACACCACGCCTACTGATTGGAGCAGACAATTGGGACCTGATCATCACGAGAGAACTGAGGACAGGCAAGAAGAATGAACCTGCTGCTTCGAAGACTCGTTTGGGCTGGGTGGTTCATGGTGTTGCGACGAGACATCAACATAAAACTGAAGCCTCAATTTTGCACCTGCATACGAAGAGTGAAGAAGATCAGAAGCTTCATGAACAGATTGAAGAGCACTTTCGCATCGACTCACTAGGGGTGACATCAGCAGTCAAAGTGTCACCTGCAAATCAGAGGGCAATGGACATCTTCCAAAAGACAGTCACATGGAAGAATGGACATTACGAAGTTGGACTCACGTGGAAAGAAGACAATCCGAAGATGCCTTCAAGCCATGACCAAGCGCTACGAAGACTGAAAACAATCGAGAAGAAAATGAATCAAGACTCAGACTTCGCGAAACAATACAGCGCCCAGGTGGATAATCTGGTCGCAAAAGGATACGCCGAAGAATGCAAAGGAGGAGAAGAGAAGCTGCCTCATAGCTGGTTTCTTCCACACTTCGCTGTAACAAACCCGAACAAACCTGGGAAGATACGCCTTGTCTTCGATGCTGCTGCAGTTGCCAACGGGACAAGCCTCAATGACATGTTGCTGGAGGGACCCGACATGCTGCGCTCGCTATTGGGAATTCTTTTTAAATTCAGAGAATACCCAGTAGCCCTTACCGCCGACATCGAAGAAATGTTTCTAAGGGTGAAGATTCGGGAGGAAGATCAAGCAGCTCAAATGTTCCTGTGGCGTGGCAATGAACGAAGTCAACCACCGCAACAAATGAAGATGACCTCAATGATCTTCGGGGCATCGTGTTCTCCTTTCATCGCGCACAGCGTACGCAATCACAATGCGCATGTGCACGCGAGCTCACATCCTAAGGCACTAAAGGCAATTACAGAAAACCACTACATGGATGACTACGTGGTTAGCTACGAGTCTACGGAAGAAGCAGTACAGACAATCAAGGAAGTCATAGAGGTACACGCTAAGGCAGGCTTCAAGCTACGAAGTTGGAACTCTAATAAACAAGAGGCTCTTGTCGACGTGCCAGCGGAACTGCGTGCGAAGTCCAGCACACAATTAGGTCACAGCGACAAGACATTGGGACTTATATGGAATCCACATGAAGACACACTGGGGTTCAACACAACAATGCCAAGGGTTCCAGAAGAAGTGCGCAGCCGACAACGAGCGCCAACAAAGAGAGAAGCATTAAGCGCCGTGATGTCAGTCTACGACCCATTGGGACTGTTGAGTTGCTTCACCATCAGCGCGAAAATATTCCTGCAGAGCCTGTGGAGACTTCACATTGGATGGGATGAGCCAATACCAGAAGATCACGCTGAAGGTCTCACGACTTGGCTTGAGCAGCTTGAGCAAATAGCAACACTCAAGTTAGCGCGATGCTACGGCTCTGAAGATGCAGTGGAAAAGACACAGCTTCACGTCTTCTGCGACGCCAGCCAGGATGCGTAGGACAAGTGCAGACGTCGAGGAACAAAAATGACGACAACCCATTTGAACAAGGCAGAAGAGCTTTTATTGAAGAAAGCCCAAGAAGACAGCTTTCCAGAAGAGGTACATCTGCTGAAGAAGGGGAAGCCGATATCAAAAACAAGTCGACTGAACAAGTTAGATCCAGAATTAGGAGAAGATGGATTGCTGCGCTTAAGAGGCAGAATAAACGCCGCCAGATTACCAACGCAAACAAAAAATCCCATAATTTTGGACGGAAGACATAAATTAACAAAATTAATTATCCTGCAAGAACATGTTAAAGCAGGACATGCAGGACGAGAACGAGTGGTGAATGAACTACGCCAGAGATTTTGGATAATGCAGCTACGACCGACAGTTCGAACAGTGGCACGTTCATGCATGACGTGCCGAGTCAGGAGAGCCAAGCCCTGCGTGCCTATCTGCGGAAACCTGCCTGCGGCGCGCCTCGACTGCTATCACCGCCCGTTTACCAATTGCGGCGTTGATTATTTTGGCCCAATGCTCGTGACCATCGGCAGACGAAGAGAGAAGCGCTGGGGAGCCCTGTTCACATGTCTAACTACAAGGGCAGTTCATCTGGAGTTGGTTGGAAGTCTCACCACCGACTCTGCTATAATGGCGTTAAGAAGAATGGCGGCGCGACGAGGGTGGCCATCAGTGATGTACAGCGCCACCAACTTCAGAGGAGCTGACGTGGAGCTGCGAGCTGCCTACGCCGAGTGGATGCCTGCACTACGAGACTACGGACACAAATACAACATGGAGTGGAACTACATTCCTCCCGGGGCTCCAAATCAAGGCGGAGCCTGGGAACGCCTGGTTCGATCAGTGAAGGTGGCCTTGCAAGCAATCCTGCACGAGAAGACACCAAAAGAAGAAGTACTGCAGACAGTGCTGGCAGAGGCAGAGCACAGCATCAATGCTCGACCTCTCACGCACGTCTCCGTGGAGCCAGAGGACCCAGAGGCCCTCACCCCTAATCATTTCCTGTTGGGGTCATCATCAGGCCTACCACACACTGGGCCTTGCGACATGGCGGACCGGCGGACGTGGCGAGCATGTCAAGCGCTCGCTGACGAGTTCTGGCGGCGGTGGGTCAAGGAGTACCTGCCCACACTAGCAGCTCGAGGCGAGTCCAGAGACGCTGGCCGACGACCGTTGCAGCCGGGAGACCTAGTCATCGTGGTGGACCCAACGCTACCCCGCAACACGTGGCCTCGCGGTGTCGTCGAGCGTGTCTTCCCGGGACCAGACGGCGGCGTACGATCTGCAGACGTCCGAACCAGAGGAGGAGTATTCAGAAGACCGACATCGAAACTCGCTGTCCTCACCATAGAAGAGGCTACGCAGAGTCTTCGCCGGGGGGAGGATGAAGCGGACAGCGAACCTACGTCTTAATAAATAGGATAAGTTAGATTAATAAGTCTGATTTAAAATCTGATATGTTTGATATGTTCCTTTAGATAACTTTGATATATGATTTGTTAAGTTTGATTATATACCTAGGTACATACAGTTGCCTGTTCACACTCATTAGTTAGACAAGGATAGATGCATAGAATGTTCTAGAAATTTTGTAAACTTTAACTTTTGTATGTAAATTCCCCCACTATTTTTTAGTATACTCGTCAATGCTTGTATAGTTAGTATGACGAAAAACTTGCATAAAATTGAGCATGATTTTGTATGGAGCATTCAGTAATTCGTCAGTTCCAGTACTAGCAAGAAGAAAAGGAAGAATCACTAGGAAGAATCACCAGGAAACTATGGTGCTCAACAGTGGGAAAATAATTCTGTAAAAATCAGTGAGAAAATAATGCTGTAAAAATCAGTGAAAATAAATCAGTGCTTCGTGAAAATCTGCGCCTTCATTTACTACAGTCCACATCAATTATATTTATTGCAATCTATCTTCTACCAAACTTTCACTATTATATTCTGCACTATTCTTCTGGTTCTTTCACAAATAATAAAAATAAATAATCTTTATGAAAAATATGAACAAATGTCCAGCCTAGCAATGTGATATAACATAGTAAACTATTTTATACTTTTAATTAATTTGTAGATTGAAGAGTTAAAACAAGAACGTGACAAATGGCTTGCACACAGCCAGCAGGAGAATAATCGCGTCAGTCAACTCACCAGCGAACTAGAAACCCAACAACGTCAAGTGATCTCTCTCAAAGAGTTGGTGACAGAGCTACGGCAACATAATCAGCTGAATAGGTTTGATTCGAGCCAGTGTGAAGTCGATGATCTTGATACTAGCCTCCATTCTGTGCACAACTTATGTAAGTTGTTGTTTCATTTATGCTTAATGTATTAAATGGGTATGCAATCATTGCTCAATCCTAGAGCAGGCCCTTGTACAGTGAGCCACCGTAAAACTTATATCACCTTACCCTGACATATAAACCTAAGGTGGTATATTACTTTTGTTGCCCACAGTACCTATTCAATGGCCTGCCTCAAGTTTTTCCTATTTGCATCACAAACTTTTCCTTTTAATTTTTATCCCCATTTATTATTGTGCATTCTTTTTATAAATGGTTGTCTGCCTGACTCCATCATTCCTATGGATGATGTTGTTGGTCAGGACAATTAAATGTATACAGTAATTTTTAATCTATCTGGATAGGCCAAGAACATAACAGTATAGTGCCTTAAAAATCATGGCATGATGCTTTTAAAATTTTAGCACTGTAACTTTAAAAATCTAACTGGAAAAAGTAACTTGGATAATTTTGGTTAAGTGGATATTATATTGAAGTAAATAATAAACAATGTTAAGGATTAAACAAATATTCTTACAGCAGTTTGTAATGAGGTGTGCGCTAATGTAGTCGAAGTGCAGCTAGGTGAAGAGAGAGCAAAAATAGTGGTTCTTCAACAACAGATTCAAAGTTTACAGGTAAGCTTTAAGGCAAGCAAGTAAATTAAAAATCCTAGGAAAAAATTTATTAAAAACGAGAGTAAATTGTGATTATACTTTAAACATGACAAAGGATGTTCATTCTTTCAGATTAACAAAACTGCTATGTTTCCTTTAAAAAATTAAATCCATAAAAAATATCATTATTTATAACACATCTCAATATTATCTTTAAGTTGACTTTAATTGTTAACATGGAAATGAGATAAAAAAAAGTATTTGTATAATTTTTTTTCTTATTTAAGGAACAATTTAATGAACTACAAATAAAAAGTGAAGAAGAAAAGCAATCCCTACTAAGAGCTATCTCCGAAAGTGAAAACGATATATTCAATTTAAAGCATCGCATCAATGAGGAGATTGAAGAGAAAAATAATTTAAAGGATAATTTCAGCGACCAAGTTAGTAGGCTAAATAATGAAATTAATGAACTCGAACAGAAACTTAAAGAGAACACAGACCAATCAAGAAGAATTATAGAAGGAAAGATGCAAGAGATACAAACACTGCAAGAAGAGAAAATGTCTTTATTGCAAAGTCTTTCAAATGAAACGACAAAACTCAATAGTATTATAAACAAACTTGCAGTAGATTTGGATACTGAAAAATGTACCAAGTCAAGTATGAAAGAAGAATATGAAAGTAACATAATGAAGTTAAATGAGAAAGTTTTGAACAGGAATAATGAGTTGGTTGAGCTGCAGAATAAAATTTCTGAAGCTGGCGAAAGGCTGGAAGATCTCCATGCAGAACTTCGCAAGGAGAGGCAGACCAGACAAGATGTAATTGAAAAATATGGTCAAGAATTAGAACAGGTTAATAAACAAAAAACTGAAACTGAAAGTTTGTTGCTGTTAAAAACGACAGAGGTTGAAGAGTTGTCTAGGCAGATAACGGAAATAAATCAATGCAAAGATGAACTTGACAAGACATTTGTTGAATGCAAACAAACTATTGCAGGACTTCATGAAAACTGCAGACAACTCGAGGAAACTAAAGTTGTATTGCAAAATGAAATAGACAACAGTAATGTGAAAATGGAAGAAATAATAAAAAATATGGAAAATATGAGAACTAACTTCAGTAAAGAAAATAATAAGCTAATTCAAGACATAGACGAAAGGAATGCTACTATAAATACACTTCAAACCCAACTTCAGAATGAAATTGAATACAAAATGAAGATTCAGCATGAACTTACCATTTTGCAAGCATCTAAAACGTCTTTGTTAGATGAGATTAATGGCTTGAATTCAGAGTTGTCAAAGTTAAGAGAAGAATTGCAGACCAAAGAAAATACTATTATTGGTCTAGATCTTTATCTGCATGAAGAGAAATCTCAAAATGAAAAGATGAAAGCAAACTGTGAGAAATTGAATGAGAAATTAAAATCAGCCGCTAATGAAGTCGTAATTAAGGAAAATCATATAAAACAAGTTCAAAGTACTTTACAAAACAAATTGCATTATTATGAAGATGAGATTCGCAAATATAATGAAAGTTTGCAGCTTGAACATAAAAAGTTGCTTTCCGTAATTGAAGAGAAAGGCAGTGTTCAAATTGAACAGGAGTATTTGAAAAAAGAAAAAAGCAGATTAGAGAGTTGCTTGAGTGAAAAGTGTAACGAAATAACGCAATTACGAGAAGAATGTGAAAATTTGACGGAATTTGTCAAAGAAAATAAGCTGGGTATGTAATATAAACATTTTAATATTTTATTTATTGTTTGTATGATTTTGTTTCACCCAAGATCTTTAACATTCACAACATGTGTTTTTTTTAGTAATTGAGTCTTTGGAAGAAAAACTAAACCAAGAAACATCACGACGTATCGAAATAGGGAAAGCGTTTGATACAGAGACTTCTCGTCTTATGGCCAGACTCAACGAAACAGAGAAATCCATTAAAGAACTTAAATCCAAATCAAAAAAATGCATCGCGGATAAGGAATTTGAGATCCAAGCGCTGAATATAGAGTTAGGAAAGTCACAGAAAAACATGGCAGCTGATAGAGAAAAGATTCTTACATTGCAGAGGGAGAAAGACGCATTGGTCAGTAAATTAGACGAAGAGGTAGAATATAGGAATAATCTGGAAAAAGAGTATCAAACAAAATGCGTGAAGATGTCAGAAGTTACTGCTCAGTTAAATGCACAGATAGATAAATTGAAAACTGAAAGTGTAGATCTGTTAAAGGCACTTAATGATAAACAAAAAGGTAAGTTAGCTGCTTTTATATTAAATTATATATTAAATATATATGTATATAAATATAATTTGTCAATTTTAATATTAACACATTTTTACAGAAATCTTTGCACTCGAAGAGAAAGTGTGTTCATTGGATGAAGAACTCAAAAATGAAATTCAAAACAGAAAACAGGCGATCGAGATATTAGAAAACGAAAAAGAACAGTTACATTTTGTCCTTGAAGATGATAATAGTAATCATGAAGTCATTTTGAAAGAAAAAGATGCTGTGATTGAACAGCTAGAGGAGGAACTTAGAATCAGATCCAGTCAGTTAGGAACAATACAAAAAGATTATGAAGAAACCATATTTACATTAGAAAAGTACAAAGTTAATACACAGGAAACAATCGAAGCGAAGGATAATTACATCAAAGAATTGGAAACAAGTATTGAGCAGTTAAAATGTGCTATTGATGCGAACTCTGATGAAATGAAAGTTATGGAGGAACAGATGATTCATCAAATAGAAGGACTTCTTAAAGATATAGACCAGTGTAGATGTGAATTGGCTGATGAAAAAGCAACAAAGGATACATTAGAAAATGAAAAATCGTCATTGATAGAACGTAAAGATTTATTAGAGCGTCAGTTAAATGAAGTAAATGAAAATATTACAGTCATGAAAACAGATAAAGATTCATTGATTAAAGAAAATACAAAATTAAGTCAACAAATGAAGGAAGAGAAAGCAGCCCATAGTCTTTTAGAGGAACAAATAAAAAATTTGGAAATTCAGAAAAAGAACCTTGAACAGGAGCTGACGAAAGAAATTTCGGTTAAAAAACAATTGTCAGATGACAAAGAATGTTTGATGCAACAATTGGTGGAAGAAAGATCTGCAAAGGAACTTGCTGAGCAGGAGCGACAAATAGTTATAAAAGCAAAAGAAGAATTTGAGAATAAATTCTCGCACGATAAAGATAATTACTCGAAGCAAATAGTCACATTGCTTGAGAATCGTGCTCTTTTGAGTAAAGAGCTTGAAACCGAAAGAATTTCTAAGCAGATGTTAACAAAAGAAGTAGAAAGTTTAGTGGAGGGCTCTAAAAAACAGGAGACATTAAACCAGAGATTTGTTGGTGAGAATGATAAGCTGCGTGAATTAAATAATTCCCTCACTAGTGAAGTGGATGCGTTAAAGGATAAATATAATAAATTGACAGAGCAGCATAAAAAGCTGGTTGAAGAGAAGGAAAATCTTGAAAAATATTCAAAGGAATTGTGTGCAGCATTAGATGATATTAAAAAAGATAAGGAACACATTGAAAAGTTATTAATTGAAGCGCGCGATGCGAATGATCAGTGCACTGCAGAACTAATGGAAAAACAGGAAAAACTGAAGGAATTGGATCAACAGATTATGGATCTGATGAGAGAATGTGAAGGTATTATTTTAACTAACGCGTATTTTGTGTATTTAAATCTTAGTTTCGCCTTTTGTAATATACATGTGATTTTTTGCAGCTAAAGAAAAACTCGACGCGAATTTAACCACCAAATTAAATAAAGGTTTAGAAAAAATATTTCAAAATATCATTAAGGATAATTTACAAAATGAAGTTTTGCAAAAGTTGATAAATGAAGATCATGAGGGCAAGCTATATAACGAAAAATGTGAATATTTGATCAAAATTGCTGAAACTTTGGCATCAGAATTATGTGTTAAAAACAAGGTAGAAAAAGCTTTAAAAGAGGAAAATTCTTGTCTCGTCGAAATGAAGGCCTTGGTTCAACAGAAGGAGGAAATAATACACGAGTTACAGAATCAAAATAAGGATCTTCAAGATATTGTGGAGGAAAAGAAAATTGGTAAGTACTTAAGGTTTTCAAATTCATTTTTATCTCTTGTCGGATATTGTATTATTTTGGCGCATTCTTTGCTCTATGTGTGTGTATTCATTTCAATTATAATTGCTCATCTTGATCATTACTTTTATTTTAGAATTAATAAAACGAATTGACGTGAATTCAGCACTTGAGACTAAGCAGAGAGATTTACAGAAATTACAGCACGAAAATAAATCATTACAAAATGAACTGAACGACGTCAAAGTGCAATTAGAAGTTAAAGTACATTCACTTAAAGAAAAATTAATTGACAATGAGAATCTGACTGACAAACTGAAGAAAACATATGAATGCCAGATTGATAATTTGAATATCATGGTCAACAAATTGACCAACTATTTGAAGGATAAGACCACAGAGTTGGAATGCGTAAGAAAGGAAAGGGATAGATTGCAGCTAGTTGTGGATGAAAATAATAAAGGTAATGCTTTATGCATATCGAAAACTATTTCATATCTTTCTCTATTCTTGATCATAAAGACCGGTAAAATATTTCAAACTTTTTATTTTTACTTATGAATCATTAGTGATTTGTATATTGCATAAAAAGTAATAAATATTAATCAATTCGTTTTTAGCAATGAAAACATTAGAAGAAGAAATAAAAACACAAAAACAGAATCAAGAAAAATTGATAACAGATTTTGAAAACGAGCGCCTCGTACTTAAAAACATGGTAACAGTCACAGAGTCAGTCATGGAAGACCAAAAGGTCAGTCTGAATAAACTTTTAGCCGAATATTCAAAGGCTAATGAAGCATTGCAGGAAGAAAATAAAAATTTGACTAAGCTACTTGATGTTGAAAAGAAAAAGTCTGATTTAAAAATTCAAGAAAAGGACTCTCTGTTTGAATCAGTTTTCAAAGAGATGTCGGATCTGAAGAGTGACAAAGATAAAATGCTGGCCGAGAAAGAGATGACGGAAAAAGACATTGTAATGATGAAGGAGAGTATTTTGTTAAAAGATTCTCAGATTAAGGCGTTGGAATCACAAAATAAAGAGTTAGAAGCTATTCTACAAAAGTGCAAAGATGGTAAGTAGAATTTGTTGATGAGATTGATAGATTCTAAGATTGACATTGTCTTAAATAATAATTTTGATATTTCTGTTCTAGATATCGCACTAATAGAAGAACATAATAATGAAATGAAAATGAAAAAAGATGATTTACAAGCTAAACTAATAGAGAAGGTAGAAACACTATCAAAGGATATTGAGGAACAAAATAAAATCACAAACAAACTACAGGACGAATTGAAAGAAAAGACCGAAGAAAATGCTGATCTGCACCAGCAAATCAGTAGCTTTAACGATAAAGTCAGAGATCTGAATGATCAAATAAATGAGCTGGTGAAGGAGAAGGGTGAATTAGAATCACAAAAACAAGTAATAACAGAAAAAATAACAAAATTGGAAACAGATAATGCGAAAGACATTGATGACGTCAGTAGATTGGCGAAAGAAAATTCACATTTGCTTAAGATTGTTGATGAAAATAAGACTGGTATGTAACATTCACAAAATTCTTAATTTGTTTCCAAATTGTAAACTGTTCTCAATATTTACAATGAAATTCTGTGGCTTAGTTACCGTCAAAATATAGTCATGATTTTTCTTATTGTAAATCGCCGTTTTTTCAAATGGTTCACATTTCGGATGCTAACTCAAAACTTAATTTCGTCTTATTTTCAGTGATAACTAACTTGGAGCAACTTATAAAACATGAGCTCGAGCAAAACCAACAACTTCGCGACGATAACGGCAACGAAAAAATCAATTTGACCAATAAATGTTTCCTCCTACAAGAATACCAAACCAAAGCAGAAAAGGAACTAGACCTACGTCAGAAAGAGATTATTGAATTACAGGAAGAAGTCCGCGATTTGAAATTGAAACTAGATTCTTATGAACAAGAGATTGATAAGAAAAATGAGATAATATCTAATATTGCTCAAGAAAAAGATGTCGTGATTGGTACTATGAGTAAGGAGTTGATGGATGAGCAAATGGAGAAGGAGTTGTGTAAGAAAGAGTTGGAAATGAAAAAGTTTGAAGTGGAGAGGTTGAGGCAGATGTTGGCGGTCGCGAGGGATGGAGAAGCGATAAGGGAACTGAGGAAGGAGAATGATGCGTTGGTGAAGGCTGTAGGTCAAACAGAAACATGTGAGTTATTGAATCTATACTTACTATCATTAATTAGGAAGCTGAAGAGTTTGTTTAATTAAACGCTTTTAAATCGGGAACTACTAGTCTGATTAAAAATATATCCATGTAAAAGTACAACATTCAGTTCATTTTGTAATGATTTATTTTCGTGCTGTAACTTTTGTCTCTCTTCTTAGTCTCAAGTGCAGAGTTTACGTCAATTCATTTTATTAATTCCAAAATAAAGGTTATTTCCTCCTGTTGAACCAAATCCTACATTTTGACAAGACAAGAATTTTCCTCTTTTAAAGCTTTTTCTACCTTGTTATTAACACATAATTTTTATGCCAAAGTTACAAAAATTTTGCATGCACTGATTCTTGGGAAAGGTTGGAAGCAAGATATTCTTGGATGACTTAAAACTAATTACCTACAAAATTTTAGCTTCATATATGAGTGTATATCTCGGGCAATACCCAGGTTTTCGTTGCCCGAATTGACACCTAAGCCACTGTATAACTTTAGGTACTGTAACTAAACATGTAACTTTGTTTCAGTCCCCGTCGTCTCTTACGAAAAGCAGTCTTCGAAATTCTCGAGTTCAGGCGAAAGGGACGCACAACACAATCAGGTAGATAACACATCAGACTATACACAATCATCCATGGAGAGCCTTAAAACCATATCAGATTTAGAAAAGATAATTCAGGACAAAAACAGGACAATAACCACCCTGCAAAGTGACGTTACTTACATGAAGTCACTGATGGCAGAATCAGAGAACAAACTGCTGGATGTGACGAAAGACCTAGAAGTTTCCAAAGAGAATTGCCACCAGTTGTCTACTCAGCTAAAGAAAATAGTTCACCAGAAGAATGAAGAAATCGCGGAACTAAAAAAACAAGTGTCCAAAATGACAGTCACCGAAACCAGAGCGACGCAGATAATCAAAGTCTCGGCGAAGTACCAGGCGATCATACTCAAACGGATTGCTGAAATTAAAAACAATACCGTGTTGAAAGAGCTTACCAATTATGGTAACACTGCCAGCTCTGACACCGATTTGCGGCGCAGTCTCAACGCGGGAACTATCACCATGGAGGACTTGGAAAACTTTTTAGAAACAACAGAAAGACATATCAGAAAATGTTCGGAGAAGCAGCTGGCCTTGCAGAAGGAACGCGATAGATTGACCGAGGTCAACAGGATAAACGAGTCTGAGATAATAAACTTGAAGAAGTTCCTGACGGAGCTATCTGTTAGCTTTAAAACATTTAGTAATATAAAAGAAATGTACGCTCAGAAGTTGAGTAGGGTCGTGTCGATACAGAGAACTGTACGGCGGGAGATTCTCGGCTCGGACGGGCAAGTGACGGACGCGACGATGTGCAAGCTGGAGAGGGGCTATGCTGCCGTGATGCAGGACCTGGCCGAGTGTTGTATGAATATGGAGAGGTGGGTGGAGCGCTGCTTGGGCAGGACTGTATCGCCGGAGAAGATCAAGCAGGCGTTTTCGAGCGACAGCGAGCGCGCTTCTCTCGCCTCCACCACATTCCAGAACACCAGTCTCGAAGTCCAATTGGACGAATTGGAGAAATCTTTCCAGAGGTTGTTAGAAGAAGTAGTACGCGCGCAGAAGGGGGACGGCGCGAAAGATGCCCAAGCCGTGACTGTGATGGAAGTGCGGGCGGAGTACGAAGACAAGCTCAACAGAATGAAAGCTAAAATGGTCAGTATACTCCCTGTACTGTTATTGATATTGCTATATCAGGTCGTGTGGTGGTTTTACCTTAAAATGGATTATTGATAGTGTGGCTTTTTGTTGACTGTTATGACTTGTGAAGTCAGTTTGTTAAATAAATGTTTTAATGGATACTTTTGTTTTATTTTTTAGTTTTCAGTCGTTTAGTGTTCATTAAAACATGTAGATTAGTCCCGCTTGCAGAAGACAAGGTAAAGATTTGATCTTAGGCATGTGCACGTCGCATGTGTTTTGCTTTGCATGGATGTGGTTGTTTTATGAATTACATCAATGTTCAACTGTGTTAAATTTTTCAGAAACAACTGTACCAAGAGCAAATAGCGGTGTTCCAAGAGAAGCAGAGGCAGGAAGTGCTGTCTTTGGAGAAGGAGTTACAAGCTACCAGGAATAAGTTGGCGGATTCGAGTAAAGCGTACGAGGAACATATTAGAGGTCTGACTATGGAGCTGTGGGACGTGGGACAGAAGTTCCTCGTGAAGAAAGACGAGGCGGAGTGGCTGCGGAGGAAGCAGCGATCCGGGTCGCTGATGTCGCTACAACACGTGCATTCGGTAAGATTATAAGTTCAAATATTTTATAAATATATTTTTTATACCATCACTACATAGTATAAAACAAAGTCGCTTTCTCGGTTCCTATATCTCTTTGTATGCTTTAATCTTTAAAACTACGCAACGGATTTTGATGCGGTTTTTTTTAATAGATAGAGTGATTCAAGAAGAAGGTTTTTATGCCCATGCGAAGCCGTGGCTGGCCGCTAGTATTTAAACTAGTTCTTTTATACTAAGGGGAAACATGCTGGGAATTCCGATGTTATTACATTCCACATGTATCTTTTTGCATATTAACTAACTACCTATAAAAAAGCGAAATTAACCGTTTTCTTCCTCATTGGCTTGATGTCTCACGTTCAGGGTTTTAGCAATCCCTTCCAATCCGATAAGCTGTGGTGTTTGATAGATTTTGTACAATTTTACGATGTTTCTTCGAATGTGCAAAAAGTACTATATAACTCTGCTTAAATTGTCAGTAACGAGTTTGTTTAATTTTAAAAGTAGTGCTTAAAGGGCTTCATTTATATGCTATTTAGAATTAGATCCTATTACAATATTAATAAGGTTTGGTATTGTAACAGTCGGGCCTCGTGCCGCCTCCCGAAGAGCTGCCGTCGCGGCCGTCGGACACTCACTCTCTAAGGTCCCTTCCAGCCACCAACAACGCCAATACCAACACCAACGCCAATACGAACGCCAACAACAAACGTGGTACGTATTTTATTTTTATTTTTGTTTGATATTATAAGTTGATTTTTTTCTCTTGAAATAGTCTTTGATAGGTTGGAATGGAATAGAAGATAAAGAGAGCGAGAGAGAGTTTGATATGTGTGTTGTGAATAAACATATCTACCTATCTATATGACTGAATCGTGCAGATTTTCCGAGTTGCCTAAAGGCATTTTTGTTTTTGTATCATACTAGCTTTCGCCCGCGTGAATTTTCCACGGGAACCACTGTTCCCTCTTTTTCCCGGTATGAAAGGTACGCTATGTCCTTCTTAATACTTCTATTTATGTGTATGCGAAATTTCAGGAAGATAAGTGCAGTAGATAGGGCGTGAAAGCGTAACAAATTCACTTTCGTATTTATAATATTAGTTAGGATACATGGTAATTACAAAATCCGAACCACGAAAACCTCGTAGGGTTTATCTGGGCCCCGGTGAGCCGTCATACATACATTCGCTTCAAAACTTACTAAGTAATTGAATTTAGTAAGTATTTGATAAGAAGTAAGAAGGTCGCAGGCAGACGCTGGATGCAGGCCGCTTCCAACCGGTCGTTCTGGAAATCCTTGGGGGAGGCCTACGTCCAGCAGTGGACGACCTGCGGCTGAAATGATGATGATAATGATGATGATTGAGCATAACATATAATTTTCGCAGAACGCCGCGGTCTGCACATGTCGGACGAAGAAGGTGAAGTGTTCGACAACCGCTGGCTCAAGGAGCTGTCCTCCACGCCGCGCCGCCCCCCCTCGCCGCGTGAATCAGGACTAAGGTGTGTACTGTTCAGATGATACCTCGGTGAACACTAGCGCCACCGTCATTTAAAAATCATTATACACTGAAAACACAAGTTATCAAAAATCCGTCTTATACTCGTATAATTAAGGTTTTGGATCTGAAGTTAGTTTTAATTATATTAAATTATTAAATTATAGTGCCCTTTAGTTGCAAATAGCAATATTGCTTAAAACGGCCACTTCTAACAGTTTTGCAATTTGTAACTATATTGTAACTATAAATTTAATATGTTCAAAATTAACTTCAGATCCAGAACCTTAATTACATAACACGGATTTTTGTTATGTTTTCAGTGAATAATGATTTTTAAATGAGCTTTTTTAATATTGTCATCATTTATATTTTACTAGCTTTTACCCGCGGCTCCGCCAGCTTGATACTCAGTTATAAGCTCGCCAAAAAGTAGCCTTTGTTTGACCCCCAGTCTAACTATATCCATATCAAATTACATCAAAATCGGTCCAGCTGTTTAGCTGCATATTGGTAATAACTATGATATCAAGAAGTGCCTGTTCAGATTCTGAATGTGAATATTTACATTTAGGTTGTCGGAACTACGCTGGAGGAATTCCTTATGTCCACCACACCTCAAGAGTTCGTATCCCGCTGAGACTCAATTCGCGCCCGTTGTCGACGAGGAAGATATCAAGGTAACTTAAACAGCATAATAGGTAATAGAAGGTTACGGTAACCGCCTCCCATCAGTTGGGCAGTATGCCTGTTTGTCTACTTAAAAGTATAGAAAAGGAACATAATATTACAAGTACCATCGTCTGGTAGTCGTTAAAGGAACCACGTCAGAGGCCGAGAGGTGGTTCCGTAGAACACACCCTGGTGTCAGACCAGGGTGTGCATGATCGATTAATTGTCACCTACACGAAAATACGAAATGATGACAAGAACCGTGTGCGATCTGAGTTAAGGTTACTTTGTACCCGCGTAAAAAAAACAATCTCAAATCCATAAAATTCCAAATTTTACCTTTTACCGACTCATGGCGGTTTCCACCACTAGTACTCCCCAAAAGGGTAGACGGCAGTTGACATGTACTTTTAAATATTACCGCCTATTGTATTTTTACAATAAAGTTAAATAAATAAAAATAAAATAAATAACAAGCAACAACAACTTATATGCCGCGAACTATACAAAGTAGCTGACAAATTATTGCAACTGTAAGGAAATGTACTGTAAGTCATAATGTGATTATTGTTTGTCAGTGCGCAGGCACAGCAATCCCGCAGCAGCGTAAAGAGGTTGGCATCACAGCGTACAAGAAACCCGGCCCTCCTACACCAAGCAAACAAGCAGGCAGACTGTCTGCTACAGTAAGTATACATTGAAAGTTCCTTTATTATATACTAGCTGTTCCCCGCGGCTCCGCGTGCGCCTCGGTTATATCGCGCCCGATAGTAGCCTACTATGTTTAACTCCTAGTGCATAACTATATCCATACCAAATTTCATCACAATCTGTCCAGCTGTTTAGCCGTGACAAACAGACAGACTTTCGCATTTATTATATTAGTATGGATTAGCTTTCGCCCTCGTGAACTTCCCACGGGATCAGGGGGGTTACTACCGTCTCTTAAAACCATGCAAGATTCAGTGAGTGAAGGAGGTGTCGCCTTACATTACGTATCGCGCTGTCTCGCTTACTCACTGGAACTTGCATGGTTTTTAGAGATGATAGTAGGCCACCTGTGTTTTTTCCCGGGATGTAAGTCCTATGTCCTTCTCAATACTCCTAGCTATGTGTATGCGAAATTTCAGGAAGATTGGTTCAGTAGATAGGGCGTTAAGAGGTAACAAATAATTAAATATACAAACTCACTTTCGCATTTATAATATTTGTTGGGCTAGCTTTCGCCCGCGGCTTCGCCCGCGTGAATTTCCCACGGGAACATAGCTTTTTCCCGGGATGAAAGGTATCCTATGTTCTTCTCAATACTTCTATCTGTGTATGCGAAATTTAAGAAAGATAGGGCGTGAAAGCGTAGTAAACAAACAAACAAACACACTTTCGCATTTATAATATTAGTTAGGATAAGCATGTATATGACACAGAGAAATTACAAAAAAAGAGATGAATTAACTAATACAAGGAGCACTGAGTTCATAGCAGCCTTTGATTAGTTCCAGTTACTCGCCACCAGTGGCGTATGGATCGGTACAGAACATTCCTCATTGTCATTCACACGAGTTTACTCATGACGTGTTCTTAAATTAATAAATAACAGAAAAGCGTAATAAAAATAATAAAATGTTATCTTTACTTTCACAACTTAGTTTACATCGCAACACAATATATTTACTTTTAAGTCGCAACTTATTTATTTTTCTATAAAAGTTCCGATTTTGCCAAAAGTTCCGATTTTGCCATTTGGATACGGAAACCTAAAAATATAATTTTCCATCTTGACCTGGCCGGGGATCGAACCCGAAACCTCCAGTGTGGCAACCTGGCATAATGACCATTAGGCCACACAGGTCATCCAAACAACAAAGATAAACAAGAAAATACATAATTAATTGCATTTATCCAGGATTCAGAGCTGCGTGAGTCCCTCCGCGTGGAAACCGACCCTCAGCCGTCCCGCAAGACTAGCACTCCGTCCCGGATCCGCTCACTTTTCAAGAGACACGATAACACTGATGTAAGCTTTATATTTATACAGTCATTAAAACAAATAAGTGACCAAGGGTTTTACCATGATAGCAATTGGTAAACGATTTAAGTAGAAATAGCGCAGTACCTGTGTATGTATAGACTAATGCCCGAATACTCAAACGCTACTCAATTTTGAGAGCTGTTCATGTATCATGGCTGCCACTGTCATATCTCTGACGTTCAGCGCGACAGCATTATACTTGAGCAGTTCTCAAAATTATGTAGCGTTTGAGTATTCGGGCGTTAGGCGCGTCGCATATTATTTATGTACATTATATTTTGCCAAAATAAATTATTCTGATTATATTTCATAATATATAAATTGTTATAAGATGTCGTGCTAACCTGCTAAGGCTTTTGCTAAGTTTGATTTTGCCAAGTGGATATGAAATAAATTTAAAAAAGTTATGTTTCGGAGAGTTACTAACTAATAGGGGATTTATTCTGGTTGAACTTTACGAACTAAGTATTATTTTATTTCCAGGGCACCCCTCGTACCAAACGGCTAAGCATTTTCCGGAAGAAGTGATATAGTTTTATAGTTTTGTTTGTAATAACGAAATTGTTTAATAAATTGACTAATTTATTTTTTAATGCGGTTTATTTTTTGCCAAAACACTGTGGTCCCTGGACCAATTCAACTAGCTGAGGACGTTTGTTCCCGGTCGTCCCCACCATGTCGTCCCCACTGGGGACGAGTGGGAAAAAAAGTTTCGTTCGTTCCCAGTGGTGACGATTGGCACTATTTATTTCCCACTGGACACAACCAGGAAAACGCTTAGATGAGAATGAGATCCCTAGGCTCCCCATTCATCATCACCCCATTCACCTCAAGCACGAATATATGTAGGTAGGTTTCGTATCGAAAACGTATCGAGTTGCCGATACGGTAATAGAATACGACGAAAGCGCACCCATTTCTTTTTCTAGTTTTCAAATCGCCTGATATAATTTTTACGCCTGAAAGTACTTTTACTCTCTCTCAAAGCAACATTGCTCTGATAAATTTATCAGGCCTATGAATTTTAAAATGTGTTTTTTTTTTATATACCGTCCCTTTTTGAATATTATAATTTGTAACCGAAGCTGAGTAGATACCGTTAGTTTAATTTTAAAAAAGTATTCTGACAGTGTTACTCATACGGTAAGTTGATTTTATTTTTTACATTGTGTGCAAAATGTTTTTAAAGTTCTACCAAAGCTTGGCATTTATTTAATTTCTAGATAAAGAATAAAGATAGTCAAGAATATGGAAAACAAAAGAGGATTGTGCAAAACTGACATGGACAAAATTAGAGAGTTTGAAATAGGTCATGCAGACATGAAAAATAACCCGAAATCTCTAACACTGGATACAGAAGAAATTAATAGTGCAAAATTTAACCTTGACATTAAAATCTTAGAAAATACAATAGATTCTTTGAAAATCATGGTACTTCAAGAGAAGAATAAATATGAACTGCACAAAAAGGAAGGCATGAAGATACTGTCAGAGTTAAAAGCAAACAGTTTAAAAGATTCAAATGAAATAAAAAAAATGAAATGTGAGAATCAACGTTTGGTAAAAAATATCGAAGTAAAGAAAATTGGTAAGTACCCAAATCTTGACATGATATATGGACAAATCACACAGATTCAGTTAGCCTTTGGTTAGTCCCAAATTAAGCGCGAGACTTGTGTTATGGTATACTATGGTATGTAAATGTGTAACTGTAATCGCAATCGCAAGCTGATGGGAAACACGACTATCTACATGAATAAGAATGTAAAGGGCGGACTTAAGGTGATACCTCGGTGAACACTAGCGCCACCATCAAATAAAAATCATTATTCACTGAAAACACAAGTTATCAAAAATCTGTGTTATGTTAGTAAGTTTGATCATCTTAAATTATTAAATAATAAATACAAATTGAAAAACTGCTAAAAGTGGCCGTTTTAAGCATTATTGCAATTTGTAACTATAATATAGGGAACTATAATTTAATATGTTTAAATTAACTTCAGATCCATACATAACACGGATTTTTGATAACTTGTGTTTTCACCAAGGTCTCGTCTTAAAGCATTAGTTTTACCAGTCCATAGATGAGTGTGGAGTATAAAAACCATGTACCAATACAATTGGGTTATCCAAATGTAGCACGAGAAATATTAAAATACGGAACAAAACTTTTCAATTTTCTCTTTTTTTATTTTCTTTTCCCAGAAATAAATTATTTAAAGGAAAGAAGCGTTACCGAATCAAAGAGATACCAAAATGTTGTCTCAGAAAATAACGATTTGAGAACGGAATATAACATTCTACAAGAGAATCAGAACAAATCAACAGAGGAGATTAACCAACGGAAATTAGAAATGAGTGCATTGAATGAAATAATTGGCGACTTAACAAAAAAAAATGCAACTTACGAACAGGAAATATCGAAAAAGAATGAAATTATAAGTAACATTGGTAAAGAAAAGTTGATTGGAGTTATTGCTACTATAAGTAAAGAGTTGATGGGTGAACAGAAGGAGAGGGATCGGTATATGGAAATGTTGGAAATGAAAGAGATTGAAGTGGAGAATTTGAAGAAGAAGTTGGATGCAGTTGCGCGTTATGGAGACGCGGTGAAGGCGCTGATGAAAAATAATGAGGCATTGGTGAAGACTGGTGTGTGTAAGTAGTCTTTATTTATTTGTTCATGTGTGTAGATTTTTAATCTCATGCCGCAAACGGTTAATTATGCAATGAACACAATGATATAGGTCCTCTGTGAATAATTTTGATTCTATATTTTCTGACTTCTGTGTGTGTCAATTGATGTAATTTAATTATTTCCACATCAATCAATAGGTCTCTTAAAACCATGCAAGAACGAGTGAGTTAGCGGCACAGCGCAATACATGATGTAATGCGACATCTCCCTTACTCAATCGTTCTTGCATGGTTTTAAGAGATGGTGGTAAGCCACCTGTACAGCGCCCCTGGTGGATAGTAAGGCAACTAAGAAGATTCATACAAAATCCTAACGCAGTAGCTAGCGCCTGGTTTTATAAAATCTCGTACCTACTAGGGATACAAACTCCGGCGGTTGCTCTTTGTGTTTACTACATAAGTGTCAGTGACCTTTTGTTTTATATAATATTTTCTTGTACTTATAACATTCTAGATATTCTATAGTCTGTGATAGTAGCTAAGTTCTTCCCTAAGAATAGGTTTATCAAATTCAAAAAGATGTTTTTAAATCTGGCCAGTATTTTCAGACGTTAAACAGACAAACAAACAAACTTAGCTTTATTTTTATTATGAATATAAAACATAACATGTCCTTATTTTAGACAACACCAAGGGAAAGCCATTCACAAAATATTCGAGCAGGAATATATCATCCAAAGAGAACAACAAACTTGTAGCGGAATTACAAAAGCTTGTTGAAGACAGAGATAAAACAATAACCGGCCTACAGAATGATATCATCCACAACGAAACATGGATGGCAGAATCCAAGATCGAACTATTGGATGTGACGAAAGAACTTGAAACCTCTACGAAAAATATTGAGGAGTTGTCTGAACGGCTGAGGAAATTTGTTCGGCAGGAATGTCAAGCCGTACAGAAAAAGTAAGATTATAAATTAATGATCTCAACAGTGTCTTAAAATCTGAAAAATGTGTAGGTAACAATAGATCATACAACAAGAGAATCAAAGATATTATATGGAGGTCGACCGAGCTATTTTATAGCTTTAAAATGTCAGATTTTTGAATACTTATTTTTTTTTTAAATTAAAACTGAGGATAAAGGAAATAAATAAATTAGTTTCCTAAAATTTTATGTCATTATTTACTTTATTATAAATTTAAAAGTATAATTTAAATTTAATTATTTTAATTAACCAATTTATTTTTTAATTGATTTGGCCTCGCTTTGGGCTAATCATATGTAAAGAAAGAATTCATTACAATACAGTTTCAGCTCTTGCGAATTTTTGTGCTTTATGCTGTCATACTAAAACTGTCGCTGATGCGCCGGTAGCATCCGCACAGTAGCCTGTAATTTGCGCAAGTTCAGTCTAATATTTGTAAGTAATTATACAATTTATTATTATTATTTTTTTTTGTATCCTGGTAGATGACGTCATGAAAGTTTTTTTTTAAAGAAGGACTAATAGTTATTGATTTCGAGCTACGTTATCATTTATTTTGTATTAACGCCATTATTTAACGAAATTTCTAAATAAATTGATGAAAAAGTTGTTATTTTTTTCTTTCTTTTTAATACCGTATCGTATGTCCCTAATAGTATACAGAGAAGGTTGCTAGTGGACAACGCCATTTCAAACTGTCAACATATACTCTCATCTTAGCGCTTTCCCGGTTGCGGAACCAAGGGTCCGCTATCTGTTAAAACCACTATGTAAAAATCAAGATGGAAGCTTGCCAAAAGGAAACGACACAAGTAGAATCAATTTTATATTTCATAGATTACACCATTGAAATCTCTATAGCACCAAACTTTACATATAAAATGTACAAAATTGTGCTCGATTCTTATTCACACCCATTGATTCTAGACTAATGTTACACTTCAGGTAAATTCATATTACACTACTGTCATTTCTTAATTTACAACAACTTCATATAAATAAAATCTAAATGTCAACACAATTTAATAA
The DNA here is from genome assembly GCA_947044815.1 of Apomyelois bistriatella. Taxonomy (NCBI): domain Eukaryota; kingdom Metazoa; phylum Arthropoda; class Insecta; order Lepidoptera; family Pyralidae; genus Apomyelois; species Apomyelois bistriatella. Next base: position 8,607,025 of record OX345705.1, read on the forward strand.
ATATTGGTAGGTACAAAATAAGTATTAATCTCATTCAAAACGGTTAAATTTACAAAAATAACTGTAAGTAAATAAGAATATTATAATATTCACACTTATAATAAAGAGGACGTAAAAATAAATTTATTTAAAAAAAATTGACGTTATTATTAAAATAAAATATTTTGTAAATAAGTAGATGCCTCCTTATAGTAATTTGTGTGTAAAAACAAATATTGACAAAGATTAGTAGAATCTGTTTAGTTAGTAGCACAGTGTGTATTTTTTCTAAATGTGGCCAAAATTTTAACTTATTATCTTTATATAAACCTAAATTATGTATACCTTAATCTTGATTTCATCACGATTCTTAAGTAGATACAGTTATTTTCAGTTATGTAACTTGTTACAACAAATTGATTCTAAATGTATATAATAAATATAATAAAAACTTGCAACAGCCTATCTACAAAACTTCTACTTATACTAATTGTTGAGAAATTAAAATTGTGCAAACCATGTCGTATTGTTCATATAAGTATTACTAAGTGTAAATAAACCTACCCATCATTGGTTGACTACCTATGTTCATATATCAGTACTAGCGACCCGCCCCGGCTTCGCATGGGCATAAAAACCTTCCTGTTGAATCACCCATCTATTAAAAAAAACCGCATCAAAATCCGTTGCGTAGTTTTAAAGATTTAAGCATACAAAGGGACATAGGGACAGAGAAAACGACTTTGTTTTATACTACTCGTATGTAGTGATGAAAAACTTATGTCTTCTATGGCTTTTTTCAGTTTCCTATATTATGTGGGGTCGGCACAGCATCTCTTTTCTAGTCTATCCCTTCCTCTATATCAATCTACTCTCATATTTAAAACCTTTCTCATAATATACCTTTCATCCCTCCTCATAACATACCATCTCAGTCTATTGCTTGTCAGTTTGTCTGTCACGGGTTCCACATTCATACTTCCCCTTACATTCTCGTTTTTAATTCTGTCCTTCCGCGTAATCACACATCCATCTCAACATTCATATTTCTGACACATGCAGTTATTTTCAGCTGTCAGTTTGGTGGGCCAAAACCTTTGAGCAACACGGCTTTTGTATCGGAAGGGAGTAGCCTTCGCAATATTTTACTATTCCGAGGTACGGAGGCCGTTTTGCTACAAAGCCAAAACTAAGTCATGAAAACTACTGGTCTCATGACGCTTTTACAGATTTTCCCTTTTCACTTTAAAGTCTTTAAAAGAGTAGTATTTAAATATAAATAAAGGTTAGGTTAGCTTCTAACAAGACTTTGTAAACACACTAACTAGATTGAGTTAGCAATATTGTATGAAAAAAATATACAGTCGAACATAGACCCTCCTCCTTTTTTGAAGTCGGTCAAAAGCCTGAAAAGGCCCCTGGCGGATGGTAAGGTAATTTGACAATTGCATGATGTAAAATTATGCGAAACATTGACATATCAAAAGACAGAAAAACAGTAAATATTTTTTTGTCCCATCTTGATACCGAATCTGCAAGTATTTCAATTAATATTCATCACATTGGTTTTGTTCAACGAAATTTCATCTAAATCTACACAATTATGCTCTTGTTGTTGGAAATTACAGCATTAATGCAATTATAAATATCACATTTTGGACAAAGTAAAAAAAATATATTAAAAAATAAAGTAATTGGTTGAGGAAAATAGGTAATGCTACTTCTATTTTCTAAGAACGTTCGTTTTATCAACTAACTAAACAAAAAGATTTTTACAAACTTTATTATTATCAATTTGTGCATTTTATTTGCATAAGTTTAAAATAATAAATTAAACATTATGCTGTTTAAGTATGCGCTTGTGTTTTTTATGTGTATATTATGATTTTATATTATAGATATAAGAATAATAAATGGCGCTTTGCATAAAACTATGACTACCATTATGAAGTGCGTTATATGTGTGTTAAGTATTGACACAAATTGAGGTTAAGCACACTAAAACAAAGCAATAAACACAGAAATATAGTAAAATTTATAAATATAGAAAAGATTGCTTTATATAAAAAGTGTATAAATTTGACACGTATCCTGGTTACTATAAACAATTGCACAAACAGAACGATGTTATTATTGTAAATAACGAGCTAATTAAATAAATACTACTGTACAAATTTCTATCTACTTATTTCAAAATTCATGTCGTAAGTCGTCTATAGTTTATTATGTACAACAATGTGCTCCCACATCTACTTGTAACTCTGGAAAGTACTCGTACTCTCAATCTCGTTCGTCAACTACATTTGTGGTTATCGCTAAATACCTCACCGTATATCAAATACAGACATCGATAGCAAAATGACCACACATTGGTATCATTTGTTTACTTATTTAGGGTCACATCGTCAGTAGGATTAAGTATGGCGACCGTGTCAAGTATTTTAAGCCTTACAAAGCATTTTTAATGACAACTATTGTGCGAATTCGCGTTCCTAGCCGCGCGCTGCGGCAGCGGCGGATATTCGGGAGTAGACGGTGGCGCGGTCGGCCGCCGGGGGCTAGAGGCAGGCGTGCGGGTTGTGCGAGCACCAGCGCGGCCACAGCGGCGCCGCGCGCACGCCGCGCGCCAGCAGCCGCGCGCGCTGCGTGTCCAGCCGCAGGTACACGTCCGGCGTGGCGCCGTCCGCGCGGTCCGACCACAGCCGCTCGGCCGCCGCCGCCGAGCGCGGCCACACGCGCGCGTCCAGCCCGCCCGGGCCCAGCTGCTCCGTCCACAGGCACACGGCGCCGCCCTCCACGCGCCACGGCCGCACGTCCGGCGCGCCCGCCGGCGCCGGGCTCTCCTCCACCCACGGCCGGTGCTCGTACATCTGCTGCCACGAGTGGTACGGCCCGCAGTGCCCGTCCGAGTTGTCCCTCCAGGAGCCGAACCCGCAGTCCAAGTACCACGCGTCCACGTGCGATAGCACCGACCGGAAGCCGGCGTCGAGGACCGCTCGCGACTCTTGCCACTTGGAGGAACCCCATATCTGTACGCCTATATTTTTGTTGTCCAATCGTTCGAGGTACGGAGAGCGTGTCAGTCTAGATGACCATAGTAGTGTTACCTCTGGTATCTTTCCGTTGTTGGCTTTCTCTAAGGCGGTCATTGCCCGTTTCGTGAAGTCGTACCAGAGCTCCATAGGGTCTGTGTCGTTGAAGTGTTGGGCCCAGCAATTCTCCGAGACTTCGTCGCCGCCGAGGTGAAATATATCATCGACTCCCGTGACCTGTATTATTTCGGCGTAAATTCGTTGTAAGATATCATAAACGTGAGGATTGCGAGGGTTGAGCTGCCCACACGGTGGCTCCCCGCAGTATGCGCTCCAAGGCTCCGCTTCGACACAGTACGCCAGGTGGCCCATGCCGGCGGCCGGGCCCCAACTCCAGGCGCGTCCGACGTGAGCCGGGGCATCGATTTCTATCAGCACTCGTATACCACGCAAACTGGCACGTCGAACTATTGACCTAACATCGTCCATAGTATAAATCGCTCCCGGGCCATACGCGCCGTGTTGAGCTAGTTGGGGAGCGCTGTCCAATTTTAACGGGAACGATTGCGAGTCACTGATGTGCCAATGAAAAGTATTTAATTTACAAGCAGCCATAGCGTCAATGGTTCGTTTTATTTCACCCACCGGGAAATAGTTGCGAGCGGTGTCGAGGAGTAATCCTCTAAAACTAAATCGAGGAGCATCTTCGACTGTCGCCGCTTCTAATGTCAGCAGAGAGCCGGCGTAGGGGTCAAACCATATGAGTTGTGACAGCGTCTCATATCCATGCCGCGCGCCACAAAACGTACGAGCAAAGATATCAACTACTAAGGAATCCCCGTGAGGTTGCATTTTTAGTTTATAACTTTCGTCTGTATTGAGGCGCATACGAGGATCTCCGCTGCCGTTGACCGCAACGCGTACTAATATATCTCGCGGACTGCTGATTTCTGTTCGTCTAACTTCAGAATTTCCATTGGTGCCTAAGTGCCGCAAGTCTTCTATGAAGAGGGCGAATGCATCTTTGAGGTGAAGATCTACTTCACGGGAAGGAGTGGCAGCAATTTTGAGTGAGATCCTGTCTGCATTGACGGGAACAGCGTTGGTGGCGAGGCTGGCAGAGCCCGTGGGTTGCGGCCACAGCTGTGTGGACGCGCACAGCATGTTGCAGGTCTGCAGGAATTGCAGCGTGCTGGATTCTGAGGCTGCAAGCCGCTCGCATCGATCGTTTCTGCAGATCCAAGTCCATTGAGGTTCTATACCCCTGAAAATTAAAAATATAAATTTTTATAAAGGTACAGGAATCTTAGATAAAATAGTGATGAATATAAGATGAATGGCTTCTTGCGGCTAAAATGATGAAGTTGTATAGACTGTCGAACGTTGTACGAAACTGTCAAAATATACTAACGAGTACATGCTGTGCATCGGGCGATGTGTCAGTTCGTTGGTCTGCTGCCGCCAGTACAGCAGCGCAGCCGCCGTGCAGGCCGCCGCGGCCAGCAGCCACATGGCGCGGCGCAGGCGGGCCACGCGGGGGATGTGCGCGGAGGCACCGCGCCCCAGCGCCTCCGCCCACGATTTCATCTTAACGGCTACAGTCACACACCTGTGGGCAAAGAATATACTGTTTACTAAGACTACTCTCCCTCTTTTATGTTTCATCGGTGGTATGAGTATCATTCATTGCTATAATAGCATAGAATTACGAAATCTCCGCCATCATCATCTTAAATTTAAGAGCTAGCTCTTGTCGGTGGTTTCCTTCCATTTTTGTCTATCCTTTGCCAGTTCCTTTATTTCTTGATACGACACGACGTGTGTTTTCTCCTTTATCTGTTTCATATAACCATGCCTTGGTCTACCTGGACCCCTTCTTCCTTCTATCTTTCCTTCAATGATGTTCTTCATCAAATCATCGTGTCGTATCAAGTGGTCCAATATGTTTTCTCGTCTGCTCTCAAATCTGTTCTCAATCGCCGCCATGTTAAAATATTTTTAATCTATGGGTAAATAAAACAATTTTAATGAAGATACGAGTAAATAGAGATACAATCTATATTGTATCATAATACAAATAAACAATGTCTACAAAGGCGGACTTATCGCTAACGCAATTTCTTCTACGTATGTAAAACTCAATGTGTTTAAGAGATATTTTTCATCAATTCAGTCAGACACTATATTTACGATCGGCCAGTTTCTTGATGTTAACCGTACTCGAAAATGATGTACGGTAGAATCCACTATCCGTCAAAAGTGATTTATGTTTGTTCTTCCCTCATTGACATCCAGCAGGCAGACACCATGAGGTGATGACGATAGCGGTTTACATAATACACTTTATCTCCGCGAGAGAGCAAATTATATTCATACGTTTGTATCTTAGATACGCTATGGGCTCAACTATTTCAAAATTTATTTTTATCAACAATAAATAATACTAAAGGTGGTTCTTAGTTAGGTAGGTAAAAACCTGAGGCCGCGTCTCCGTAATGGATAAAAATGTAAAACTATGTATACACGTGTGGAACACGTAAGCAAAGCCGTGTTCAGTGTCGGATTCCTTTGGCGAGATCGCTTCGTTTTCTAGACGGTGTCTATTTCTGAAGCGAGACCTAAAAGGCGTCTAGCTTTTAGGTCACTTCACTCAAGTTAGCACCTTAACGAAAGCGACGTCTGTTTGTATAACTATTTACAATCATATTATATGTATTCATATGTGACTAAATCAAATTACATTCGAAATATATGGCCCGTGTTATGCTCCTAATACCTTCAAAGTTATTAATAGATTCAGATGTTACTTGCGATGCTGGTTTTGTAACGTGTCATTCGTCGCTTGTGCATCGAACAATTAACAACTTAGTGCCTTGGTGCCTGAGGATGCCTCGCGTAGAGGTGAAACACGTGTCGCAAGAAATGTGTGTGCAAACTTATGGTGGCGGGCATGCTGGGGCCAACAGTAGTGGGTGGGCGCCGGCCGGCAGTAGTTTGCATGAATTGGAGGCGGAAGCACGCAAAGTAATTTGGTAAGTACTTGTTCCTTCCAAGTTAAAACATTTTAAAGTGAGAGAATGGTTTCTAGTAAGCTGAAATGCAAAAGTGTCGTTCACCGCACAAGCCCTGAATGTTTGATGCCATCGCCTGCAAGTCGTAGACCTATGCAGGCTGCAGTGTCGTCTTGATAGCTATGTTTATTTATAAGTTAATTTAGGCCCGCCATTCGATAAAAAGTACGAAAACTTTTAGCACCAACCTTACCTAGGTTAATTTTATTAAGCATTTATCTTTTAGTACTAGAAAACGCAACATACGAACCACAGAATATATACTTAGTGGTAAGACGATCTGGAGTGCTATTTTTGATATTTATGATTATGACTTACTAAAAGCAATATTTTCTTCACTAAAAGTCTGCGAGACAAATGAAAATCATTCGACTAACCGATTTCATTCCAAGACTCTAAATGCAGACCGTTGCAATAAAAAAAAACATTGCATCTGTGACACTGATAATTATGAATTTATGAAAACAAAACACCATTACTAAGGAAAGTTGACATCAGATAGGCAAAGAGTACTGTAGCCATTTCAGGCCACGAGTTGTGGCGTGCTAGTGACACCCTCAAATTATGTCGACCTACTTACTAACGTCATTATATAAAAAAGAAAGCCTAATTAAAAGCGAAGCCAAAGTAGATAGTCGGTGTCACTAATACAGCTGAAACAACAGTTTAAGCTATTGCAGGACAAGCCTTCTAAATCCATGATGAGTTACGAGGGTTGTACATCACGCTACTATTAAAGTCTACATGTATAGTGTTTTTGCGTAAGCAATCGTTGTAAGTGGTTTCGAGTCAACTAACTTGCATATTTGATAACCGAATACACTGGCCGGCTATAATGTACCAAATTAACACTGACAAAGAAAAATAGGTTTTATTCCGTTTGTAATAAGATTAAAGATATCAAAGTAACACAAAAAGACATTTGATTTCCTTCGGGCATTGGGAAATGTTATTCGTGTTGTAACTTTTTGTTTGATATTAATTAAGATAATGACAGCAAATTGATCACTGATTTTCTGATTGTTTTGATGAGAATTAAAATCTTGTGTAGAAACTTCTTAATTTATTGCACAAATGATATACCCCCGTATTAAGAAACGTTTGTTAAGCCCATTTTAACTAAAATATGTTTTGGCTCTTTCTCTCTGGCTTGACACTTCATGTGAAAGAACGAGACGAAACACATTTTAACTAAAATTGGCTTAACAAACGTTTCTTAATACGATACGATAATTAGTATTTTAACCATCATCTATATCTATACCATTTATACTTAAAATTATAAAGAGGAAAGATTTGTATTTTAGTGTGTATGTTTGTAATAAATAAACTCAAAAACTACTGTGCCCATTTCAAAAATTCTTTCACCATTTGAAAGCTACACTCACCCTGAGTGAGGCTAATGTATGTACTACGGGCGAAGCCGGGTGGACTGCTAGTAATACATATTTTTACTTAAAGTATTCAATATATTCTTAACCTAACAGAGCATTGTTGAATTTTCATACACATAATCAAACCAAAGTACTGTAAGTATACTTACCAAAGGACTTCGGTATATCGTTGTCATAAAATAAGCAAGGGGCGTTAACAATTTGCATTATGTTGCCTTAGCTTAGTAAATATTTAGGCAAAGCATAGCTTGTTAATGCAAATTCCAGTTTGGGACTTTATTAACATGCTAATAATGAAATATAAGCGGTAAGGATGACAAAGAATGAAAATAAAATAAGAAATAACGTTTCTCTCGGACTACAAGGACCTATAGTTCTGTTTACTAACAGTTGTTGTTACTACAATCTACTTAGCCTTTGTAAGCAAACTATTAGTTTAAAAAAATGTGATGGTGCTTACATAAGACTTTATTTATGATTCGGTATTATTGTTCATATTCAATTGTCGGTGGAGATAATAGAATTGACATTTTTTTCGATGGACAACATAAATCACACAAATTGAGTTAGCGTCAGAGTAAGTTCGAGACTTGTGTTATGGGATACTAACTCAACGATACTATATTTTTATAACAATTACGCAAATAAACATCCAAGAGCCGAACCAAAGATTTTTTTTCATATTGACACAAGCTTCTTAAGTTTCTACAAAAAAATTGTGCAGATGAGTGACCCAGCGCTTAGTAAAAACAAGACTGCGGCCATTTTTACTGAGTTTACAAAACTCTGCTTAGATGTGTTGCCTGTGCCTCTACGTGTGCGTCTTCTTGGCAAATCCTTTAGTTTTTATTAATCCGTGTGTATATTGTACCGAGCACGGAGTCACCACAGTTTATATAAATAAAATACGAAGGGCTAGCATGACGTAGGATAAGAGGTATGACGAATTGATGATAAAACCGACCGGCCACTGAGAGACATAAATGATGCACGTAGTAAAAGATAGCGTTAGGCCACGTCAGCTTCGAGTTCGAATGTATCATTTTATTTAAACTATATTGTAAAAATTAAAAATAGAGTGTACAAATGGTGGACTCAATGCCATATGGCATTCTTTACCAGTCAACCATTGGACCAAGCGGAAAATATCGATTGTCGGCGATGAATGAATTACATACATATTTTATAATACTACATTAATAATACTTTAATTTATAATAATACCGTTTCTGTTTCAGGTAAAATGTTGTTTACTACATATAACATAACTTGATTCATGTTCTTAAATTAAACATGTATTAGTTCCTGAAACTTGCTTAGACAAAGTATTTTTAGAAATCAGTTCCAACCATAGATTTATTATAAACAGTAGTAGTATTCCAACAGACCTGAGAGAGGATATAAGAGCTTAAGCTACAAGCTATTTAGTGCTACGACTATTTTGGGAGAGACAGCTACGATCTACTATTACTCTTTACTTGACAGCCACTTGCTCTTGCTACGAGATCTGATCGAGCTCTACATACACTTACCTACAGTATGTGCTACGACTAACTTATGAAAGCTCTACGGCCGTAGCCGCACTCGTAGGCCTCGTAGCTAGTACGCTTCAAGTATTATTTTACTAGCTGTTGCCCGCGACTCCGCCCACGTACGCCTCGGTTATATCGCGCCCGAAAGTAGGCTATGTTTGACTCCTAGTGCATAACTATATACATACCAAATTTCATCACAATCGGTCCAGCAGTTTAGCCGTGAAGAGGTGACGGACAGACAGACTTTCGTATTTATAATATTAGTATGGATTGTGTTATGTTGAGCTCTACAACTAAGCGCTACGACTATACTTTAGCCCCGCAGTACTATTTGTTCAGTCAATTTATACAACCTCTTTTTTAAGGTTAAACGTTGTTTATATTAGTGACTTGAATTAATTTAAAACACTATTATTATCAACTGATTTCAAAATTACTAATACAATTCTTAGTTTCTAAATAATCTTTAACCTTAAAATAAAGTTATTACCGACATTACTTTGAACATAAATAGTTAAGTGCTTACGAAGACTGTTCTTTTATGCAATAAACTAGTTTATTACATAAAAGGACATTGTAATATGCTTTAATAAATTTCGAAACCTTTTTAGCTGTACATACATTATGTAAACGTGTATGAAATGTCGACATAAAAGTACCAAGTAAATTGGGCTGAAAGACGCTCACTTACAATGAAGATGGTGGAATTTTTCAAAGGAAACATAAAGTGTATAGAATTATGCCTTAGGTCATAGCTTTTCAACCTGGGTGGGTAGTTAACAAGGTCTTCTGGTTTAAAAAAAAATTACTTTAGAAAACAAAGAAATGGGACACAAAACGTACTACAGTTCAAATCCTTGCTAGTATCACTATAATAAATAAGAAAGCGAGTTAGTTTTACCGTTTGTAGATGTGGTTTTCGTGTTATAAATCGAAAGTGGTTTCATATTTCAGACATATACGAGGAATAGACGAGGATATTAATAAAAATAATAAAAATTAAACTTCTGTTAATTAAGTCAAGCTGGCAACAGAATTTTTTTAAAACTTTTTGACATGGCAATATCTATGACGACTGATAAATTTAACTGAATCTTTGAGACTAGTAAAGATAAAGGTTGAGAAGCGCGTTTAAAGTTTCGCCCAAGTGGCGACGTGGGGTATTTATGATGCAGAAGTCTGGAGGGTGATAAATGGTGGCGAACTTGCCTGGACCCGGCTAAGTTTTCACTAAATATTTTATTGAGACATGATTAGATTATGATCGACTTCGGTTTGAAAATGAACATTTTCTCGCTTCTCGTGTTCTCTCTCTTGGGTCTGTTGGAAAATATTTCTTTAGAAATATGCAGCTCATGTTCTTTTCAATGGATAATCCTGTATCATACGTGTGGATTTAATGGTCGATTGACTATGCACACCCTATTGTTAAAGAATAATAATTGTATACATGAATTAGTTTTTTATTATTATTTAAATTATTTATTTATTTGTAACAATATTTTCACTCATAAATGAATGAATTAATTAAATAAAACGTTTTAACCTACGGTGAAAAGAGAATGTTGCTAATAAAACTAAATTTTTAGACATACCTTAAGCGTGACAGTCCTTCTGTCAGTAGTCTACATCTCGAGAACCGTAACTGTCATTTAAATTGAGTCTGGATCAACTTAAAATTACACTCAATTGCAGTACGAAAGAGTAAAATCATCGAATACACTTGCGACCTAAAGCTCAAAGCAAGCATACGAAAGAGCTTCAGAACACAGCCGATATAGACAAAGCTTAAAGTTCTCTGTATGAGACATATCGCGAGCTTAGACCAACTCCGAACTTGTAAATCAATAGTTCAGTAAACATGTCTAGCAACTTCTTCTACCGGCCTTTTCCCGTTTTAATTGGCGTCGGCTTTTCCAACCATTTTTCTCCAGAACTGGCGATTCTGGGTTGTCTTTGGGTCAATTTTATTCTTTCTCAGGTCATTATCTACAGCTTTTATCCATGTCATCATCATTTCGAGAAGGCGTCACCGTCAATCGACCATGCACACCCTGGTGTCAGTTCTTCGGTACCGCCTCTCGGCCTCTGACGTGGTTCCTTTATCAATGTGATTCGGGGTCTCCCACGTTTTCTCGGCGCTGGCTCGAGTTCAAGTACTTTTCTGTTTATGTCTAGTAAAAATGTCTAGCAACTATGAATGAAAATAACTGGTCAAGTGAGAGTCGAATTCCATCACCAAGTTTTCCATACAGTAGACTGTGTGGACACCTTTACTGTATGTAAGTAATATTGCATTTTTTATAAAGATCGGTAGATGGATAATACTTATATTATAATGTATGTCTATACCAATTTTATAAATATGAAGAGTTTGTTTGAACGTTTTTTACTTCAGAACTACTGGTCGGATTTGATGTATTCTTTCTGCATATGATAGCCTGATTCTTGGGGAAGCTTATATATCAGGGACGAGTAGCGGACATGCATGTTAACCATTACGCCAGGGAGGTCGACATTTATATGTATATTAATAACAATTAGCTATTCTATATTGCAAAATATTACTCAATGTATTCTTGCACGTGTTTCTTGGGAAGTAGCAACTGGCGATATAAATGCAATTTGCGTAGGACTAACAAAAGAAAATCTACGTTATAGCGACAAATTTATCAATATTTTATACATGAAATGGCAATTGCACATAGTGCACTTGAAAAAATTTGTGTTGGCCCCTAACACACCCAGATCATCTTCCTATTGGTCTAGTTTCCCTGTAAAAAGGATTACGGAGGTCAGACGGTGCATTGTAATAACCAGTACCGCCAATTCAGGACCACAATTAAAGGTATACCCTGGGCTCTGAAGCGTAGGCTGAAGATGCAACTAGGAAATACACTCGGACGAAATACTACTGTAAGTTTTAATTTTATTTAAAATTTTATTAATACATCTAAGTACATGCATTCATACATCACGCAAACATAGACATGCATAACACCCACCACACTTATCACTACAAATTTGTTAACGCGGCTTGTGCTAAGAGAACAACCTTACATGAAGTACTAGATTTTTGAAATTCGGGATTTTTAAAATACTAATATGTAAAATTATGTATCATTCATTCATTGTACCTGTTTTTATAGTAAGAACAACAAGGAAATTACAAACAAACAGACTCTTACTGATGAAAACAGAGGGGTGATGTATTTTTAAGCCCTTGACCACATGACTGTTGGAGCCAATCTGACGCCAATATTGGCCACAAAGACACGCGAAAAGAAGGTGCGTCGATGCGGCATTTACCCAGGTATCACAAATCAATAAGTTACTATATAAAATTGAATTTATTTTTGATTTTCAACTTCATTAATTTTCAATCTTTCATCTATTAATTTGATATTCCGTACTGAACTAAAGCAGGTCAATTGACGTTTAGTCCCATTGCCATTCAATTCTGAACTTAGTTGTTCAGTTCATAAAGTATAACTTAAGAACTAGTCACATTGCTGACACTAACGTGGCCCAACTAGGGAGCCAATGCTTCTGTATTATTCAGAGACATCGATCAGGTTTTTACTGCTTTAAGTAGGTAGTATCACTTAGCCACTTGTGTTGGAGTCACTGTAGGACAAACGGAAATGGTCAATTGGATATGAGTGCAATTGATTAAGTTTGCATATCTCATTTTCATCTTATTCTACTGCCAAGTAGCAGTACTTATATTGTTGAGATGTTTGAAAAGTCAACAAAATTGATACGCATCTTGTCAAAAAATATAATAAATAATACAAGATTGTCACTTCGCGCGTGGCATACTCATAATATTAGAAAAGGTTACAGTAGCCGAACTCCCATCTGAAGATATGTGTATGCTTGTTTGTCAAATAGTCATATATAAAGACTTTATTCAAGTTCAAAATTTGGATACGAATTATAGGTTTGGATAATGAACCAAAACGTGTGACCACAGATGATATATGTATAGAGTATGTATTATGTCATTTCTCTGTGAAGGTGACAAAATGTTATCTTTATGTAATTTAAATGACGTTGACGAAATAGCCTCGCTCGCGATTGATTTTGATTTTCTTTTAAGATTTCGAGATTTCGAGACTTAACTACAAACTCACAAGAAAATGCCAAAGTCATGACCGAAAATGGCAGTGTCCAAACAGATTAAAGAGATGAATAAATATATGCTAGATTAAACATTCTTATTTGCCAAAAACAAAAGCAGTTATTAATATTAAAATACCGACAAACACATAAATAAATCAAGCTCAACGTTCAGTAATATAACAAGATGTAATGATGAAAATATCTGCATCAAAAGTATTACGAGATTATTCGTCCAGAGAACGCATTCACTGAAGAAACAAATTAATGTATTCGTCCGTACAAAGAGTGAAATAAATGAGTGACGACGGCCATCTTAATTATAATGCAAATGGCGGATTCATGGGGTGAACTTCTTGATATGTGGACTGTTTATATTTACATTTTAAACTCAGCTTACGCTTTAGAGTCTATGGTATGCTTTTATCATGGTACTAGATATGGCGGCACTGGTTTTAGTAATTGTTTCCTGCTAATAGACAACATTAATTTTCAAAAAGATGTCATAATTAAAAGGACAAAACAATAAAGAACAAATAAAAGTTAAAAATTGGGTAGGTAGCGACTGTCTTCAAGGAGGATTGTCCTCAGGCAATGCTTATTATATTATTAAAAAATGTATTAAATAAATTATATATTTAAATATATAATAATGATTAATTATTAATATGTTGATGGTTGCATGGCGACCTATCAACATTAAAATTATATATGATTTTTGGTAAAATTTAATAAAATATAACTTTCTAATAAGTAAAATATGAAGAAAACAATGCAATGAGCACAACAAAGAGAAATAAATAAAATAAAATTATAAAGTGAAGGATTTTATGAATATGAAATCAAAGAAAATATAATTACTACGTTCATGAAATGTCATTTTTGAAACCTGGATCGCACGAAAATTAAAATATATAGGTACCTAACTTATACCTCTGTATCCATTATTATTATTGCTTTCTACGTTCGGGAGTTAAAGTTCGATCCTGACAGGCTTAAAATTTACATCTATAATTTCTGACTATACAGTCCAGTTGGTCCAGTATGATAGCCATAGTCGCAATAGAGCCTGGAGGCCTACATACTACGAAATAGCCCTCGCCTCGATGTCAACGTGACTTACAAGGTTTATGAAAAGTGACTTGTGTTGTGTTGTGATTGCGAAAATAATGTGTTTTTTTGTCTATTTTTCCAATCTAGGTTAAGTTTTAAGTGTACATATTTATATAGTAGGTAGTATATATGCAGGATAGTAGCGATGCTGAAGTGAGTGAAAGTCAACCAACCACATCACTAGTGCGCTGCCCCATTTGCCCCCAGGCTAGATATTTTAAAGGTGAGCGGGGTTTGAAAGTACATCTTGGAAGATTACATAAAAACCAAAATGTACCTCCAAGCCCAATTTCAGTATCATCTTCCAATGACAAAATTCCTTTTTGGCAACTCTTGTCTAAATTAAAACACTCTGTTCCAGTTCTAAAACGAGTTCCCCGTGGCGCGAGACCTTCAGTTGCCAAGAATTTGGCCAACTGTATTGGTCTCGTCGTGCGGGAGAACTCCACATCAGCCTGGGAACAACTGCTAACCTTCCCTTATCGAATTCTACATATCAAAAATTCTCGGTCATCAAATAATTCTCTAACCTCTCAAATTAAACAAAACTGTCTAAATGCAACAGTCGATGCTGAACCCAATTATACACGTAGCTTTAAAAATTCCTTTTTTCAATATGTGGAATCAAAGTTAAGGGAAGGGGATATAAGAGGTGCATCTAGACTATTATTTAGTAGTGATGTGGTGGCGCCATTTACTCCTGAAACTCTGACGAGTCTTAAGAGTAAACACCCGGCGCCCTCTGATGATCTTTCTTTTCCAGATCCTCCTGATGATTATTCAGAGCATCTGGTTACTACAGCCCAGGATATTTTGTCAGCCGTTTGCTCCTTTAGGAGTGGCTCTGCAGGCGGCCTAGATGCTTTGACTCCCCAACACTTAAAAGACCTTACGTGTCCGAGTGCCGGAGCAGCTGGCGGAGCACTCCTGGGGGAGCTTACGAGCCTGGTGAATCTTATGCTCTCCGGCAACGCAAATGAAAATATCATTGATATTTTATACGGAGCAAATTTATGCGCCTTAAAAAAGAAGGATGGCGGCATCCGTCCCATCGCCGTGGGATGCACCTATCGTCGTCTGGCAGCCAAAATTTGTTGCAAATTTTACAGTCCCGAACTGGCAGAAAAATTCCAGCCTATTCAATTGGGTTTTGGGTGTAATGGGGGCTGTGAGGCTGCCATTCACGCTCTTTCCACCTACCTTGGCTGTGGTAATAGAAAGGTCATCATGAAGGTTGACTTAAAGAATGCCTTTAACTCAGTGAGCAGGGATACTTTGTTGACCCAAGCAAAATTAGAAACACCCAAAATTTTCAAATTTCTTTGGCAGTGCTATAGAAAACCATCAAAACTATTATACAAGGACAACGTTTTAGAATCATCAGTTGGATGTCAACAGGGTGATCCTCTTGGACCAGTCATTTTTAGTTTAGCTATACACCCTATCATTAGAAAACTAAATTCAAAATTTAACATCTGGTATCTGGATGATGGAACCCTCGGAGATAATCTCGATACAGTTTTAAAAGATTTGGCATTTTTAAAAGAGGAATTTAAAAAAATTGGTTTGGAATTTAATACAAGTAAATGTGAAATTCTATTTGATAATATTAATGATACACAATCAGCATTATCTAAATTTAATATTTTGGCACCTAATATAAAAATTATTGAAAGAAAATCTTTTCGCCTCCTTGGGTCTCCGATTCTAGAAGAAGGTTTTGAAAGTTTTATAGACGAGAAAATACAAAACTTCAATGAGACTTCTGATCGTTTACTCAAAATTAATATACATTCGGCTTTTACAATAATTCGATACTGCCTTTTTGTTCCCAAATTTACACACGCATTACGATCGTCTCCTTTTTGGAAAAAAAATACTATTTTAGGCAAAATTGATAAAATTATACAAACTACTTTAAGTAAGATTTTGAACGTTGCCATAAATGACCGAGTGTGGCAACAAGCGTCACTACCAGTACGCTTGGGCGGCCTCGGCGTCAGAAAAATTACAGACGTGAGCCTGCCAGCGTTCCTGTCTTCGGTTCACAGCACTGAGAAATTGACCAGGAAAATATTAGCCCAAACACTGGTCGATTTCGAGGTGCCGTGTAAAGCTGAGGCCATGAGCGTTTGGCGGATGGCTTGTCCAGGCACTGAGTTACCGAGTAACCTATCCTCCCAGAGACTATGGGACGAGCCTCTTTGCCGCATTACAAGAGGAAAACTATTGGATTCCTCTTGCAGTGTGGTTGACCGTGCTCGTTTAATGGCTGTGGGAGAATGGGAGTCGGGTTTATGGCTGCAAACACTCCCGTCGCCCAACATAGGCACTATGTTGGACGACCATACCTTCAGAATCGCTACTTGCTTGCGGTTAGGTGCCCCGTGTGTTTCTCCGCATCGTTGTCACTGTGGAGAGGTCGTCGATGCCCTCGGACATCATGGCCTATCGTGCAGCAGGAGCGCTGGCCGCATTCCGCGGCACGCACATCTTAACGACATAATCCGTCGTGCTCTGACTACCGCCGGCGTGCCGGCCGTGCTTGAACCTATTGGCCTCGCACGCGACGATGGAAAGAGACCAGACGGTATGTCCTTAATGCCTTGGAATATGGGTCGGCCTTTGGTGTGGGACGCGACATGCGTCGACACCCTTGCGCCATCACATGTTCCAAGCACCGCAGGGTGCGCTGGCGCTGCTGCTGCGTCAGCTGAAACCCTCAAACGGCGTAAATATAGTAATCTCAATGGAGATTACATATTTGAGCCGTTTGGGGTGGAGACCCTTGGGCCATGGGGTCCGAGTGCGCGTTCTCTTTTTAGAGATCTCTCCAAAAGATTAATCGGCGCCTCATGTGACCAGAAGGCTGGCCTATATTTGGCTCAAAGGTTAAGCATTGCCATACAGCGTGGCAATGCTGCCAGCCTTCTGGGCACATTTCCAGTTGATAGTGATGCGGAGGAGTATTTCGATGCGTAGTGTTTTGTATGTTTGTTTTGTTTTTTTTTTTTCTATGTATATATATGTATATATATTTTAACTTTAAGTGTGTATATAGATAGTTCTTAAGATTGTATAATAATTGTAAATTTGTGTCCATTAAATAAATAATATCCTATAATAAATATTATTTTACAAAAGTTTTACTTACTTTGGGAGTAGCTTCAGTGTAATAAATAAAATAAAATAAAAAAGCTAGTATTCAGTAACCTGCCTTTCAAACCTTTCTTCCAGGTAATAATTTACAAATTGGACTATTTAATGGTAACTTATTATTTTTAACACGAACTAACAACAGTGGTATTTTGTAATATTGCAATTCATCGAGTGAATTAAACACGATCCCCAAGTAGCCCTGCCGTGTAGTTCCAATAACTCAAAATGCCAACCAGACACCGGAGACCGGATACAAGTAAATTAAACTTGGAAGTGCATAAGGTTTGGAAGCGGGCGGTCGCCAGACAAAAACGAAGTTCACATTGTGTAGAGTAGCGAGTGAAGAAGCACAGACAAAAAAATTATCAAATTCAATTTAATTTTATCTATTATTACGTATTAATAAAACCTATTGATTTTTATTTAATTTTATCTTATGTATTGTTTTGTAATGTAGTTGTAAAGGGTTGGTACTTCAAAAAACTTGATTGCTCATTTGCCAAACGTGGACATTTTTTAATGATAAATTCAAACCCTTTGTTTTTTCATGTATAATGTCTATGTCTCATAAACCTGTGTAAATTTCCCTAGCCCAAAACACGCATTGGAAAACTGTAAGTGCTATCTGAGTCTATTCAATAAACCCATTGCCCAATTGCCCGTTAGGCAAATGATTTGTCAATTTGTTATGCAATTATTCGCTTCGAAGAATCTTTAATTTAGAGAGTAAAATACTTGTGAAGTGTATTGCTTTCATTTTTTTTTCATAAGGAGTACAAAAATATTTTTTTGAAACCTGCTGGCTTACTGGCGACTCGCCTCGCCTATTTCACTCAACCATTGTGAAGCTAAGTTATACTCTAGGAAGACAGGTGTCTCGGCTGAAGTGGGTCGGATGTTAAGTAAAGAAACATTCTTGGGAAAATTCTTCGAAAATGGATGAGAACTCGTATGGCATTACGGTGGACTAAAAAGTAAATATTTTTTTTTTGCATAGCAATCATGAAAAAGTTAAGAATATAAAATATCACATTATTTTGATTATCATGATAAAGGGTTCTTCCTAGTTTGTAAATCGTAAAAAAAAAAAACGTTTTTGTGTAATGATTTGTTTTACGTCTTTTTATTGGGTCCCGTATTTATATTTCTATGATTTTATTGTATAACTAGCGACCTCGCACAGGTGCAATGCTATATAATACATGTATTATACATATAAACCATCCGCTTGAATCACTCTATCAATTAAAAAAAAAACGGATCAAAATCCGTTGCGTAGTTTCAAAAATCTAAGCATGCATAGGGATAGACAGCGGGAGGCGACTTAGTTTTATACTATGTAGTGATAGTAAAGATTCAACATACAAAAGTCCTGAATATTAGAACAAAAATAAACTTTTTATTAATACAAAAATTAGCATATTACACATATACGATGTATGTTACACACAGCTATAATAAGTCCGTGCACGATGAACATATAGTATGCTATCTCAACTACGTATAACATATAGTATGATACGGCTGTCTGTTAACCTTAGGCGTTTACCATATTTCTTTATTTCAATCAGAATAACAGCTGCATCGCGTGAGTCAGCTCCATGTTCCCACAACACGACCTACATTGTTAAATTAGGAAACTTGGATGTTTTCAGTCCCTGTACAGTCGGGGCCAGATAAACATGACCCCCAGATCACTATGGCAGGAGCGGTAAGGAGGGGGTCACTTTTAACTGCCTCCGACTGTACAAAAAAATGTTTTAAGTAATTGTTAAATTTTTAATTTTTTTTTATTTATTTTAATACAGAAACATAATTTATATTTACATTAATACAAAAACTATTCATAGAATAACATTGTATCAGTTTGTTTGTTTTAAAATATAAAAAAAAAAACTTTTGTTTGTAATAACTTTATTGTACTAAAACAAAAGTAAGAATTTAAAAAAACGAACTATGGCGGACTTATACCAGAAAGGGATCTCTTATAGTCCAACAATCAGCGAGGGTGAGAGGATGCTTATAAAAAGTTTTGGTTGTTCTGTTAAAACTGTATGTGTTATCTTATACTGATGGAAACATTAATATAAGGAACTAATCTAATCTTCCGTGGGAATTTCAGAAAATTCGATCTCAGTTGTCTTTAATTTCAACTACGTAAATCAAACAAAACTACAAGTTTTTGAATCGTTGTTTGAACCGATATAAATATGTTGTTTTGAAATAAAACCCATAAACAATACGCATTGTTTAATCATATTCCGTTTCCAACCAAACAAAAATGTTATTTAATTAAAGTTAACAAATGTTTCAGACTGACGTTCGTATTTTCGTTTTTTTTTTTTTTGCGAGAAACAAAACGCTAGTAGTCATTGTTTCATGTTTGATCAACGAATGTCATGACCGAACAATCCGAACATCCATCGTTGTACGAAAATGCTGATTGGATAGAAGGAATATGACGTATTGAGTATCTTTGGTAAAAAATGGGACATGTATCCTATTTTCATTTAGTAATTAATAATAATTAATAATAATTTTCTTGTAATTCAACCAGTAGTTCTTTGTAATAAATTAAAAAGAAAAAATATTGTGACACTATTTCTGCCCAATATTGAATATTGGGGTTCTCTATGCTAAATTGGTACACATTTAAAGAGGAGTTAGCTTTCAATACGCTACGCTGCTGCTCACTACGTTTTGGCGAGATCTGCCTGTCATGTTTGCCCGAGTCAAAAAATTTAGTGCGGGTTCTATAAAATCATGGTATCGTGGCGACGACTCAGAATTTGTGGCATAATGAAGTTATCTTATCAAGCCGTGGTCGCACCCACTGAATAGTGTATACCAACAATGTTCGTTTAAGGTATTCCTATCATCGATTTACAATGGGTGCGACCATGGCTTTACCATGACCATTTATTGTACCTATGCATTTCTGGATTTCTATCTCAATAATGTGCTTGTTTCATCCTTTTTAGACACGGGTTATAGTTTTTTAACTTAATTTGTATTTATACATATAAGGTGAATTTAAATCAACTGCAAATATTTTAAGGGCAGATTCAGACCACTAAACTGAAAAACTTTCCTAAATAAACTTATGTCGGAATACGAAAAAAATTTTTTGACCTCCCATACAAATTGAGAATCAGCTGATATAGTTTAGTATGGAGAGTGAAAAATAAAATTTCATATTTCGATATGTTTATTTGAAAAAGTTGTTCAGTATAGTGGTTTGTATCTGCCCTTAAAATATTTGCAGTTGATTTGTGTCCACCTTGTATATAGATAATTGCTTCCTTTTTAATCGATTTCAAAAAAAGGAGGAGGTTTCTCAATTCGACCGTATATATTTTTAGTTGAGTAATTGGAGTCTGTTCCGCTTTTTAGTCGGTTAAACGGTCCATAATTGACTTTAAAATAGTGTTTTAACTAGGAGTGATATACTATACAGTAAATTTTTAAACAGTCAATTTATACGCGATGCCTGACTGACGTCATTCGAAGTAAAGAAACTTTATTAAAGTTCTTTGTAGAGTTCAAGAAAAGTTACGTACCAGTTTTGTATGCTTACATTATACAACGTTTCGATCAATAAATTCTATTAAGTGTAAATATTCGAAACATACATGTAAATTCTTACTATTACCGTCATGAATATAATCAATTATTTAAAAAAATGTGTTAATTTTAAAAGGTATTTTTACTTTTAGGATTCAACTTCATCCATGTCATGAAATACAAGTAGTATCTTAAGCCGTGCATGAAAGTAGATAAGAATAGTTATTAAAGGCTCTTCAATAAAAAAAAAACTTGATAAATACATAGCATATATGTCACTTATAGAGACCATTAAGTCATAAAGCAAATAAAAGACACAAAAAGCGAAATAAAACTCTAAAAGACGGCACAACAATGGCGGCCGTTTTAAAAGTAGGGTTTGATTGATTGCGCTTCAGGCAATGCAAGATTTATGTTGTCATCAGCGGCTTTTGTGACGCCGTAATGTCATACACACATAAATTAGGGCACCTATACATAGACCTCATCAATTAAGCATTTAGGTTAGTAAGCTCAAATCTTATGTTAGCGCCAGGTGACGTCACGTGCCAGGTATCTCTTCACTACAGATGAACCCCTCTTAAACAGGTCAAATCGTGGTAAGCGACATGTAGGTCAGACATCTTAAGTTACTTAAAATTGTGCTTAAAGTCAAACACACAAAACAAAAGCAGACAGCGAACGTTCAATTAGTTATCAATGATATCGACGCATTACTGTCAGTAATAGTATCTATATATGATGAAAACTGAGAAAGCACTAAGATGAGATAGAGCATTAACACGTTCGCGGACGTTTTTGAAAACACAATAGAAGTTTTATTGTTATAACTGCTATAGCAGTCGTGTGTCCGCTAACGTGTTACTTCAAGCATAAAATATTAAATAGATATAATATGTAATACGCCATGTAAATGGCGGACTTAAAGCCATAGGCCATAGCTTAAAGCCCGCCATTTACAGGTTTTATAATAAAGTTAAAAAATTAGTACATTAGAGATGAACATTTTGGAGAGCATTGGTCCCCATCAATCCAAATTTTTAATTGTTAGGATACTTTTATACGAAATGACCTTTGGATATATATGTGAAAGGTCTCTTATCAATATCCTTGAGAGATATTGTAGGTTGTTGGACAATCGAAGGGCGAATTTGAAAGATGAAGGCGTATCACTCGGACAGATGAGTTCAGTTACGATTCTGACTGACAAAGGGACGAGGGACGTTAGAAATATTATTGGAGTTGCAAACTTTGATTGGTCATTTCCTTTGAAATTCTATTCGCTGCGTATTTTTGTCTGTATGTATGATCATGCTTATTTCCGAAAGTACTGAACCGATTTGCTTAGAATTTTCACCAATTGTTTTGTTTTAACTCGGAAGAACATCTAAAGTTTGACAAAATCGGTTCATCATATCATCATCATGATGATGAAAAAAATTATCGTCATTTGAATGAACTCAATGTTTGATTTCTAACGAATGCACCAAATTGGATAATTCTTTTTTTTGTGTTGGTTATTGTCATGACATGACAAACTTAGTATAAAAGAAAATGGGGATTCCCGGGCAATAAGATAACGGGAACGAAGCTCACGCGCACGAAGTCGCGGGACAGCTAGTTGAAAAATATACAAAACTCTATTACATAGAAGATTGCGTGAATATTAACTTAAACTTAACTTTCCTCATCATTTTATTTTTTTGTAAAATGCAAACATGTTTCAATGTAGTTTACTGAGGTAGAAAACACAGAAAATTTTTTCCTCATATATTTTAGGGTTTGTTTTACCAACCACGTCTCAACCTACCTATAATATTTTGTGCCTACGTGAAATTTGAGGCATCTCTTGGGAATCTAAGCAATAAAAATATCAACAAAAATACATATATTTTTGCACGTCATTTAGAAGGATATCGCATATTATAGAATGTCGCAGCCGGGACAACGGCTTAACGTGCATTGCGAAGCACGGAGTCATCTTTATTATCAATCCTAATCAAACTGGAAACTGCTGTACAAAGTATGCTTCCAATGGAAATCCATCTGGTAGTCGTTAAAGGAACTACGTCATAGGCCGAGAAGTGGTTTCTCCGACACCAGGGTGTGCATGGCCGATTCATAGGGTAGTATATTTTTAAGTTGTAAATTACCATGTCTTAGATCTGAGATGCCACATTGTACTATAAAAGTGAATAAAAAATATTTAGTGTCACCTACATGAAATGATGATGATGGAAATCCAACACATGACCTCTGGGTCTTCTGGCAAATGCCATAACCACTAATAGACCTGATAGGAAGATTATATGAAGATTTTTTATTTGCATATCATCACTATTTTTTTTTTCATCATCATTAGTTTCATCACTATATTTGTATAAAACAAAGTCGCTTTCTCTGTCACCAAGTCCCTTTGTATGCTTTAAAACTACGCAACGGATTTTGATGCGGTTTTTTTAATAGGTAAAGTGATTCAAGACGAAGGTTTTATGCCCATGCGAAGCCGGGGCGGGTCGCTAGTATTTTATATAAGAATATTACAGAACATTTTCAGATGTTTGTTTTATTTAGTAAATGGCCAAATAATGAATGGCGGTTTAGGCTCAACGGCGCCCTTGTAAACGCTTTTACTTAATTGAATAGTTATTTGTAGGTCGATTGGTTCGCGGTACAAAAGCAATGTTCATCATATAATGTAGGTGACAAGATCAATCGACCATGCAAATCCTGGTGTCAGAGTTCTTCAGAATCGCCTCTCGGCCTCTGACGTGGTTCTTAACATTTAACTTATAAATCTTAAGGTTAGTTTAACGACTACCAATAGCCAGCCTCCTATCTCTTAACCAAACTGGAAACAACTAAACAAAATCTGCTTGTCGTAGGAATCGGAGATCCCCGGGTCTACATGCAAATGCCGTAACCACTGTACCACGGAGGCAGTCAAATACGAGAAAGCAGTATAGGGGGCTGCGCTAAATCACGTGGGCGATCTTATGTCAATCCCATACATTTTGTTCTTGTCGTCATTTGTTAGCGTTTTGAAATTGTGACTTTGGCTAGGCCCCCGGTAATCTACTATAGCAGCAGTTGAAATAGAGCGTGAGCATAATTAACTATTAAATATAAATAAAGCTTGTTAAAAAAAGTAAGAATGCAGAGAAAAAGTGACAAAATAAAATAAACTACAAAAAAGATTAAAATCGTACACGTACACTCGAACTAACATCAACCTTAACCCGTCTTATTAACTGAAAATGAATTTGTTAAGTTTGATGTGTCGCCGACTGTACATAAAGGTACATGGCCCTTCGGTACTAAATAAACACGATTCTATAATTAAGACATATAAAATTAATTAGTCAACAGTAAAAGGGTTGATGGTAACGGCACCTTTTTCATAGGCATTTATTGGCCTCGAGGGAGAACCCGTAACTAGTCAAGGATTATAACTATGCCCTTGAAATAAGGTAGAGATTCGCGTAATTATTAATGTTTACGTACCTCGGGGCGGCGTCGCGGGGCGAGCACAGTCGAGGGAGTGACAGGAACGAAGGCTGTTTGACGAAGGTTTGTGTATTGGGCCAAATATTTGTAAGAGACTTTACACATTTGGTTACAACTTTTTTTGAAAAGTTAACGAATGCATTTCAATATATACACGATATACACGATTAATATCAG
Organism: Apomyelois bistriatella; assembly: GCA_947044815.1. Taxonomy (NCBI): domain Eukaryota; kingdom Metazoa; phylum Arthropoda; class Insecta; order Lepidoptera; family Pyralidae; genus Apomyelois; species Apomyelois bistriatella. The sequence continues at coordinate 8,631,678 of OX345705.1, forward strand.
AAAGGAACGTTGTTAACTAAATTAACGATACAAAATAAGAGAAAATAAATACAAGTTGCAGTTATTTGGGTTTAATATTTGTCAGTAGCAGTGTCATTTGTTTTTCTAGCCCGGTTAAACATTTCTTAACCTTAAAAGTAAACCTTAAAACTTGTAAAAATATTAAGTGTTATAAAAGCACATGGCCAATCCGCCAAATTTCAGCCAATGTTCGTCCTGCCCGCCCAACGTTGGCCTCACTAGGGCGGGCGGCTCTCACTCAACCGCGGTGACCCGGACGCTCGCGTCGCGTCGCTCTCAACTTAAAAGTTTGTATCGCGGTAACTTACGCGGCTTATTCAGTGTTCGTATTTATTATAATTTATTTATTTGGTGCCTGTTAATGAGGTGTTGGGGATTTATTATAAGGTAGGTTTGTATTGTGCTAGATAGTTTGTATATTATATTTAGAAGTTATGTTCCTACTGTTACTTCAATCAATTATAAATTAAAATTGGCAAACCAAACCCTTCCAGTAATTGTATTAATACATTTTATTTCTCATAAGATTTTTAGCTACACGTATCTAAAAATAATTACTTAATTTATGTTAAAAAATAACAAAAAAGTTTTATTTTTTATCCCTGTGAAGCGGTCGATAAGTATTTTTGTTGTTGTTAAAATACGAAAACATTAGGATTTACATTAGGATATTTTAGAAATTTAGAATATTTAATATTACTAATACGAGTTTGTCAAATTATAGTAGTTGGTATTTATAGTTAACTTGAACTTGGCTATATAAATCAAAACCGCTCTTCATTTCATGTCTATTCAGAATAATCTTCCAAACTAATGTGCAGATTTTCATACGATTTCACATATAGAATGGGGTTATCTTAGAAGGTATAATAGGGTATAATTTACGAATATCCTTTCATCAGAAGTCATCCGGCTATAAATAGGTAATTAGTACTAGCAAGTGGCTAGTTATATAACGCTATTTGCTTTATAAAAAGAAGTGTAATATTTTTAGGGTCCATATTTCTAGGCTTTATAATGCAATAAGTCATTAAGTCCACATTTTAAGCATTTATGTGAATTTACCTATACTTAAAAAAAAATGTGTACGAGTAAAGTTCGAAAAAATAGGAAGGCAACTGGATAGTGCCTTAAAATGTTAGACATGGAATGGCAGCAATGATTGTGTTATAATGTCAACCAAAGATTTAAAGAATTCTTTCGCTAAAAAGAGAAGACCTGATGATTATGCTGATAAAAATAGGGATCTGAAATAAATTAATGTTAATTCATTTTTTTAACAAATTTCCTCGCCTATAGTATCTACTACAGAAGTAGCAGTGAAAATAGTAGGGAGTATTTAAAATAGGTTATATTTTTTTTAACTCACACTAATAATAAAATGATAGTACTTACCAAATTACTTTGCGTGCTTCCGCCACCAAATAGTACTATCTAGCAAACTACTTTTAAATATCTTAAAAATGCTAGTGTCTAACCTTTCAGTGCTAACTTTTTAAAACTGTTTAAACTTTAATGTGTTTGTCTCGTTCTTACGTTAAATATCTTTTTTTTAATTTTTATGAAGCGGTAAATATTTGATAAAAAGGAAATGAAGAAGAACAAAAATATACAGATTGCAAAATAAGCCGGAAATATCATAGCTTTAAATCCGCGCGCTCGATCAGTAGGTCAACAAACTTTTCTTTCGGAAAGCGAGTTATTCGACCTGGGTTCTTCTCATAGGCCTGTTAGTCTGATACCCTTTTCTTCTCGTATCCTCCCTTGGGTTGGGTTTCTTTAGAAATAAGCAGCACCATGGTATTTATGCGCTTTTCTATATAAAATCCTGTTTTTTTTTTAAATACAATTTAGTAGGCAAACAGGCCTGTGTGTAATAATTTTATGTATATTAATTTAATAAAAATAATGGGACTAAGTTAAAATAAACTTGTATTATTTTTATAAGGCATGAACCTAGTCTTTAAATAAGCAAAGAGAATAAAGAAGAGAAAGAAAAAAGATGTACTAACTCGTCTCTATAAAGAGCTGTTACTGTAATTAGATTTTGTAATTCCAGTCTTAAAAAAAAACGAATCGCAGTTTAAAGATAGGGGGGTTTCCCAACTGCGTCGTTAACTTCTTATACATGCTGATGGAACCAACAGATTTAATTTGCCATTTTAAATGACAGAACTAAAGTCGCGTCTTTATGAGGAACTAAAACATTCCAGATTTACACGTACAATAAAACCGAATCATTTTATACGGCACACAAGAGAGAAACAGATAAGGCTTTATAAAGCGATTCAGCAATAAATATATACATATGAAATGAAAATTTAAATAAAAGTATATTTAAATCTTACCGTCAAAAAGACTTTATTTAATTTTAATTCGTAAATTTTCCGTGTGCGTGCTGCTCATCAAATTGTTTTTGATTTCAAAGAAAAGAAAGACGCACTTATAAATCACTTTTATTTAAACTTTATTGTTCTTTAAAATAAACATGCCAAAGACAATCTCTGCCAGTCAAACCTAAGAAAAAAAATCGTACAGGAAGTGCCATAAAAAACACAAGACTACTTTAGGTATATAAGCAGATTTAAGTTATTTAAAAGAAAAAGGATTCCATGTAATTTAGATATTTTGAGTTGGTTGGTCTCTATGTTCTTTGTATTTTCGTATATCACACTAACCACGGACTATTCTTTAATTTATCTCTAGAGTAAACTTAGGTAATTCTCATGTTTTTTTTTATCAATTAATTTAACGCTTAATTAGTTTTCCGACACCATTAAAATTAATAATGTTTTAAATATATTCTGACGACACTTTCAAATTTTATCCTTATTAAAATGGTGAAACCACATAATGCTGAAGTTCTAATTTTAGAAATGAGAACGAATGCTTGCAAGGAACCTCTGCTATGAGAGTGATTATTTTTTAACTCCATAACGAGACTGCCAAAAAATAACATCCAATATGAATAAGAATAATATAATTTACAACCAAAGGATGAAGTTATCCTTCATCGACGACATTCAATTGTGAATTCGCTGAAAGTTTCCGAGCAACGAACAGAATTTGTTAGCGCCCATTTAATTAGAATTATTGTTGTTCTTTCGCCCGCCAATGGGAAGGCTAAGGGAAGGCGAAGCTCTTCGCAGTTAGATCACGCACCATTCACCATTGAAGCGCGCTCAATTCATTATCGGAACAAAATGCTTTTCGAATTCAATTAGACTTAGCTATTCGTTAGCTTACAACTTTCTACATGCATAATTTGACATTAACAGCGTTTTCATTTACATATATTGTTTCAGATGCGCCACGAATGCAGCTGCATGAAAGAGAAGAAAAGCTGATATTACAAGAACTGGCTGGAAATTTTCATTAATTTCAATAATTCTTCGAATAAAAAAAACCGTTTCCATTTAACTGGCATGAGAAATTCTTTGGTCAACAATTTGAAAAAGGAAGACGTAATTTTTTGTGTTGGGGGCAGTTGCAAAGGCGTCGGCGCGCGGTTCGGTTGTGGCTCGCTGGCATTGCTGGTTGCTGGTGGGGGCGGGTGCCGTGAGCGCCCAGCGCAGCCCGCTCGGCTGGGCCATGGGTAGTTCGCAACGACTGGCAGCGGTGGCTGCAGTCTCTCATGCGAGACATTATTATAATAACACGCAACCAGACGTAGCGCAAGATAGTGCACCGTACACCGTCAATGTATTTTTTGTCAGGTTAGTACTTTTTGTCTTTAGATGTGGGTTTTATCAACCACGGTCTAGAATGTACAGAGTGCGACTGATACTTAAAACGCTATTCCCAACATTATATTACAGTGATTTAAGTTTACACGACATGTTTGGCAATTTGAGTTTTATTACAATCTAGTGTGTTCCCACACTCGCCAAGTTTTATAACAGTAAACGAGTTATAACATAATTTGAACTATAACCCGTACGTCGTCGACAGTCCTTAACAGCGGCGAATGACGTCATAACTTTTATGATGATAATACAAGGCATGCCGGCGGTAAAATGGTCAATGAAATAGTTCAATCCTCTAAAGAGGGCAGCGCTGGCCACCGATTCCCGTTTTACGTTCAGAATTTTTCATGGAACGTAATTCTGTTAAGATTTATGCGAGGATTTAAAGATGACAGTTTTAACTGCGGTCTGAGTGGGTACACGCTTAATAATTCAGAGTACCCAGGTAACGCAGATGGTTTACGCAATTTAATGTGTTTAGGATCATTAAAAATTAACTTATTCGACTCTTGCGAGTTTAGTAGGCGTTTATTTTAATTTAGCTCTTTCTATTTTTTAAATTGATTGACTAACTAAACAAAGTTCGTAGATATATTTATCCATCCATACGACCTAACTTGGATGGGTTACTAGTAGTAGCATTTCTATCTTGTGGTGCTCCGTGCTTCGGAAGGCACGTTGCCGTGGTCCTGGCTGTTACTGTTACCGCTAGTTGGCAGTTGTTAGGTTGTGTCAGATGGCGTAAAGCTCAAAATGCAACTGGGAAAAACGTTCGGATGATGATAGCTATTGCCGCTGCCGTTTTTTCGCGGCAAATTCATTGTGATTTTTTCACCACGACTCAGAAGCCTAAGTTAAAATAAAAACCCTTATTTATAAAAAATAACAAACGTTTGTTAAGCCAATTTTAACTAAAATTTATTTTGGCCCTTTCTCTCTTATGGAAATTTACCGTGAAAGAGAAAGCCAAAATACATTTTAGTTAAAACGGGCTGAACAAAGGTTTAATAATTTTTATGAAAAAGGGCGCAAGTCTCCGATCATTTGATACGGTTTCCAACAAAGTATCACCGAGTTGTAATCTGCCGACTGTAAAGAAAACCTACTTTGTCGCCGGAGACGAGAAGTCGGTACTGAAACTGAAGTGTTTGAGAGAGCTGACGACGCGAACTTTGTAGGCGCGCCTGAAAATGGCTTTTTAATGCATCGACAGAAGATAAACATTTTTGATATTATATAAAATTAGTTGCTCGTTCTGGCTTTGTTTCGGGTAGAAGTTATCTCTATCTCATCTTAGCGCTTTCTACGGCTTCGAACGGGTGGTGAATCAGATTATTTATTTATATTAATCTTCTCCTGACCATTAAGATAACACAACAAAAATAATATTTCAGAAGAAATAGGCTTGCAGACATTTTGGAGATTATTTTTTTATTTATATATTGCTTTATTTATATGTTGACTAGCTGTACCCCGCGGCTCCGCCCGGGGTGGGACTCGGTTATATCGCGCCAAAAGTAGCCTATGTTTGACCTCAGGTCGTTAACTACATCCCTACCAAATTTTATCACAATCGGTCCAGCAGTTTAGCCGTGAAGAGGTGACAGACAGACAGACAGACTTTCGCATTTATAATATTAGTATGGATGGATTTTGAAACTGGGCTTTTACAGGTACTTTTGCGTCCGTTAGAATGACCGGTCACTAAACGTATATTACATTGAATGTATGCCTAAACATTGCTTCCGTATTGCTTCTCTTTGCTTCCGATTAAAAAAGAATTGCTTCCATCGCAAATTATTTGCTTATAAAAAAAATAACAAATATTGCAATGTTCAAAAATAAATAAGCATCGCAAATAGTGTAATGGGTATTTTTGAGGGTACAATCGGGGTGTTATTTCCGATTAATAAAATAATTATGATGCAGAATTTATCGTAAGGATATTAAAGTTTTCTATTCATTAAAAATATTTTAAATGCACTTAAGTATTCGACATTTCCCGCTAAAAGTTTGCTTGCTAATTTGCGGGCGTAGACCTACAAAGACTCCGTTTAAGAAGTTTAATATTCAGGATAATTCCAGCCCTCGGTTCAGTCAGAAAACTGGCTAACTGCAGTTTTGCGGTTTTGTTAAAAATACAATTACCGTACTGTATAAATATGTCGAAGTTCATAATGAGCAGCGTTTTAGTTTAAGTTAAGGACTTGTGTTATGGGGTACTAACTGAACTTAAAATCCATACTTCCATACTAATATTATAAATGCGAAAGTCTGTCTGTCTGTCACCTCTTCACGGCTAAGCTGCTGGACCGATTGTGATGAAATTTGGTAGGGATGTAGTTAACGACCTGAGGTCAAACATAGGCTACTTTTGGGCGCGATATAACAGAGACCCACGCGGGGCGAAGCCGCGGGGAACAGCTAGTAAAATGAATAAATATATAGGGACAAATCACACAGATTGAGTTAGCCCCAAAGTAAGTTCGAGACTTGTGTTATGGAATTTGAAAATACTAATATAGATTAACATTCAAGACTATCCAAAATCGATAATTTTTCATCTTGACCTGACCGGGAATTGAATCCGGAACCTCCGCTCAGGGTAGTGTATATTTTCTTTGGTTTCGGTGTGGTAGATAGGCATGAAGACCACAGAGATTGGTTTGAATTCAGAACCTCAAAATCATTACAATTGTCAGAAGTTAGCCCGCTGAGCAACATGTCCCAACTTGGCTCAATTTCAGGGAACGTCCGGCTGGCCCCTAATTGGACATGTGAAGACTAGGTGACTTACAACTCTGTATTAGTTACAATACATCAATACAATCTCTACATATCTCTTAATTCAGTTACATATAGCCAAAATGAAAACGTGAAAATTAGTGAGTATATGTTACTAAATAAATGTAGGTTAAATAATTTTGATGATATATCGTTAGATATACTCAGTGATACTCGCGTTAAACGAAAGGAAACCAATGATTATTGCGCAAGTGTCATTGGGTAAGTAGATTATGGGTGGGAGTATATTAAAAATTATAAAGACCAAAATGTGTAATAATTTATTTTGATCTAAAATTATAAAGTGTAGTATCAAATAAGAGGAAGGATACAAACATAAATGCTATACAAGACATTTTAAAGTATTCCAAATCTTATTTGCTACCATAGTCTGATCGTTTTTTGCTTCAAATTGGCTTGTTTCAAGCAGGATTTTAAACAATTTGCGAAATTGTTTGCATGTATTTAAAATATGTGGTAATTTTCACTTTGCAATTGGTCGTAAAGGTGATAAGATCTGTGTGCTTAGCACGCGGTGGCAACGCTGGCACGCGTCTGTTGGAGCGAATCGGAAATATTATTGTTGAATCACACTACCGTAAGGCCAGGTTTACAATAAAACCAGCATAACTCGGATTTGTGTTTGATGTTCCATTTCAGCAGTTTCTTTAAATATATTCTCTATTTGTTAAATTATTTAGCATATAGGTATATTCGGCCGTATATGAAATGAAGGGTCATGTTTCCACACTTTGTGTACAAAACCTACGGAATAAAATGGTTTTCTAAAAAGAATGCAGTACTATACATCTACAAAATATTTCTTAAGATCTACGACGCGCTTTTTGTTATTTTTTAAACAAATATGTTATGCTTTGCTCATAGATTTAAAAAAAATTGCCTCGGTAGAGACCGCGCGCGATTTGAAATTCTTTGGCTTTGCTGCTTGTGTGTTCTATGCTTTAGTAATCCCTGCTGCGACTAATCCGGACAAATGTGGTTTAAATTAATTAATTAATTTTCATTTACGCTTTACAAGGATATTTAAAAACATTGAGTTATTGATATTGCGTTCTATATTGTTTTTGGATAGAATATCTTTACGATCAGACTATTATTCTAGAATACATCTTTCAAAATTTCATACCTAACCTACGCAGTATGATGTTAAAAGTATAAAACTATAATAAAATTTTGTAGCTAGATACCATGCGTTTTTTCCATGAATTGTACTTGATTTGCATTGTATTATGAAGAGTTGGTCACAAAATTTTTATCTAACAAGTTTTCAAATATTTTCTATTTGACTAACGAAAGAATTTTGTGCACGAAAACCACAGATTAAGAAAAAATTGTGACGAAAATATAATTTTAATAGTAGGTTTTTTACAATTACAAAAGTACATTCCATTTCGATGATTGCAAATAGCAAATTCCATACAAATAATGAGAAGTCTAATTGACTACTTTGTAGGTTTCCCTACCTCAAAAGGCAAAAAGGAACCCTTATAAGATCATTTTTAGGGATTGCAATCCGGCGTCATTTTCAGTCCGGCCGGATACGACCGGATTCCCATCAATCCGGCCGGATCCGACCGGATCCGGCCGGATTGATGAAATCAAGATGATTTTCGTTTTTTAGTATAAAATAAGTGAGTTAATCAAGTGTCACTGCACTTATATGTAGGTAGTTTATAAAAAAATTAATCACAAATATATAAAATCGACTTTATTTCCTTACCAATGTTAAGACAAATAGACAACAAGAAAACAATTAAAATTTAGTAGTGTGGGTAACTAGTAATAATTTTACGACTTAAAATGATTACTAGTTACCTACACTACTAAATTTTAATTGTTTTTGTTGTTTTAATTGTTTTCGTTAATTACGACGTAACGAGTAGCTCAGTCTTTCTAGATTTCACTTTCACAGATAGATCAATTTATAAGTAACAATATTAATTATCAAGTAACTATAATATCTAATAGATACAATTAACCTTACGTAATTAACTGAAATGAGATCAAAATCATTATTAAAGTATTTGAGAATGCTAACAAACAAGTCTTATAAGTAGGTATTTATGATTATGACAAGATACCATCATGATTAGATGAATCTGTCGAACGAATGAATGGTAAAAATTATCAAAATAATGAGTTTAGAACTCTTTAGTTTAATCAACTTACGATAAATAATTATTTTCAGTAATAATTATAAAAAAATATAAGTACCGGATCCGGTCTTCGGATCCGGTATATTGGTACCGGATCCGGTAACCATTAAATGATTCCGGATCCGCCGGATTACCGGATCCGTTTTTCCGGATTGCAATCCCTAATCATTTTGTTGTCCGTCAGTCAAAGATTTTTTCTAAGGAACGAATGAATGTATTAAATTGCAATTCATAACATATACTCAAGTCTTCGGTCTCTTATGGGAGTAAAGTAATCAAAATTATACTCTATCGCCAACGCGATCAAAAGATATGAATGATGGATTTTCGTAAATTTTGCGATTTCAGATGTGAACCAAAATCTGTGGTGTACCTACTTCCCGTTGGATCCTGAAATTTTGTAAGAAGCAATATTATACTGTACTTATTTAGAGTTAAATCTAAAAACTGTAAATTAGTTGTTAAATTGTAAGAAAATAAATAATTAAAGTACAAACATTTTGTAGGAATGCCAAAGTTTTTGTAGTGTGGCGAAACGGAACCCTCATAGCGCGACTCCGACTCGCACTTGGCCGGTTTATTTTTTAATTTGTTGACGAAGCCTTGTGAAGTTAGGGCTGAATTCTATTGGTTCATTGCGTGCTAATAAGATCGCAAAATTACTTTATTCGGGCGTGGTGACCGTTATACCGCAAGGCCGTATAAGCCGCTTATAGACTGCTGTAATGTGTCCTTTTTAATCTTATTTTTTTATTATCCCTGGATAAATACAGATATAGTCTAGTGAGCTGTACAGAGCGGATAATCATTTTTTCGGTAGCAACACATTGTGAATGTTTACAAATAACAACCTGCTTACTGTAATAGCAATCACTACATAGTATAAAACATAGTCGCGTTCTGTCACTATGCCCCTTTGTATGCTTAAATCTTTAAAATTACGCAACGGATTTTGATGCGTTTTTTTAATAGATAGAGTGATTCAGACAGGTAGGTTAGAGTAGAAACCCTACGTTGATGCATCTTCATCCCCACCCTTCAGATTTCACCGATGCATTATCCCTACAGAAAAACACAACGGAATACAAAAAATAAAACACCATTACATCTCCTAATACCACAGATAAATTACGTGTCGTAATTTCAATCTCGCCGACAAATGTATCCGTTATCTAACAGATAGACTAAATATACAAGTGGTGCTTGATAGGATAGTTAATTAAGCTATCGACAGCTATCGGGAGTAATCAGTACTCTGTAATCTCTCTCAGTGGAATTAATATTCGTGATTAACGTCCAAAAATGTCACATCTCTAATTACGAATGAAGGAAATTGCTAGCAATTATTAAACCGAAATCGTCGCGAGTAAGCCGTTGCGCGTTGGTCACATTTATCCTATCTAATATTATAAATGCGAAAGTGAGTTTGTTTACTCTATCTACTGCACCAATCTTCCTGAAATTTCGCATAGATAGAAGTATTGAGAAAGAGATCATTCCAGGAAAAAGCACTGTTCCCGTGAGATATTCAGGCGGGCGAAAGCTAGTATTTAAATAAAAAAGTTAAATCTAGCATAAAAGATATTTAATTTGCGCCTTATATACTTCCTCAAGCACCAGACTATCATATGATCATATGCGTTAATATAGTTTCAAAATTGGTGCGTTAATAAAAACAAATTCTATAGCTACTTTGCTGGTTGTTCTCAAAAATGGCAAAATATAAAATGGCGTTGGCCCAAATAAAATAAACATTAAATTGACTGCTACTCAGGAGAACCTTAAATATAATGTAAGTATATCGTGATACTTAACAGGCGGTTATCGCGCCGAAGTAACGATTAACCCTCGTTAAAAGTCAAGGGGAGATGGTACGACCGATTACGAGACCCGATGTAGCACGTTACTTCGATCGACTTATTTTAGAATACTTTTTATCATAGCTACTGAAGTTTGAGGTCGATTTTACTGTCTGTTTTACCGGTCCTCCTAACTTGTATTTATTTGATCATCATCATCATCTTCTTCGCCCGAGCGTATTTCCTAGTTGCATCTTTAGCGTACGCTTTAGATAAGGTATAAGGATACGCCTTGGATAAGGTAAAATAATTTAAAAAATTGTTTGAAATATTTTTTTTATTTTATTTTACACTTGATCATCATTATTATCCGAGTACTATTAATTACTAGCTTTCGCCCGCGGAATCGCCCGCATGAATTTCTTTCGGGAACTGCTATAGCTGGGGTTGCTGAGGGAAAAGGGAGACTCAATCTCATCTTTATGTTGTTCATACACCTCCTATCGGTGTTCCCTAGTAAACTGACATCACCAATGTTATAGATTAGTCTCGCCATACTATTGTATTGTTATTCAAGCACACGTGACAAAACAGTTTGTGGCAACTGTTCTCAAGAATTAGGCTGTCAAATAAGGTAGACAGAGATTAACCCCAAATATGCTTATGGCCGAAGCTGTAGTCGGGAATCCAAAGAAAAGAAAAAATCTGTCTGGCCTGCACAGAACAACTTTCTCAAAATCTTGTAGTAGGAAGTCCCACATTTCTCTTACAACGTGGTTTAAGTGTTCCAAAGACTATCAGTAGGTACTACTGCCAACTGCCACTTCTGTGAAATAATCCGTCGAGCTATGTCGTACTTGTGATCTCTTCGACTCATTTAACTGAAGGAAGAAGATCAGGGGCTTAGCCAAAGTCAGAATTTCGAAACGCGTACGAATGTCGACAAGAATAAAAATTATGGGATCGACAAAGCTGCGATAAATCACGTGGTCAATCATATGTCAATCCTATACATTTTGTTCGTGTCGGAAGTCGTTAACGTTTTGAGATTGTGATTTTGGCTAAGTCCCAGTCCTCTTTTTCTTTGATGCTTTAACAATATTTTTGTTACAGTGCAACGCTGTGCGGAGTTTTGGTGGCTGTATGCGCGGCCTGCTGGCGTCGGTCCGCGCCTTCCGACAAGCCGGACGACGTGACTGAATGTCGGGGAGTGTACACTGTCAGCGCTGACCTTAGACTTACGCAGGTAAGTCTGAACTATTGATCAAATAGCGTCGAGCCCAAGAATAAGAGCAATGGTTATATGCTTTTTTTCTGTTTGTTACTTCCGAAACTTGCTATTGCGATAGCAGACGTGACGCGATATATTACACAAAATGTCACTTCTGCTGTGGTATTTTTTGAGGAATTTTCTTAAGAAACACAAAGCCGTTTTTATTGGGAATGATATAAAGCTTTTTATTCCTACTTATGTTTCTATGTAATGGCAGTTTTGTAAACAAATAAATAAGAAATGGGTATATTAATATTACCTCGGATGTTAAGGTGCAATTGGGGCCTATGGTATTTGATGGCTGGTCAGGTACTGATGCTCAAAAAAATTGACATAGTTTCACAGACTCAACGACAGGAAGTTGATCTTGGACTCTGAAAAGCGAGAGCACAAGTGTTCTATTCTACACGATTGCCCAAATCAAATACCCTTAAATTGATAATTACTTCCAATCAATTCAGAATGCAATCAGTTCAATCAGAACAAAAACCAACAACACATGTGCTTCGATTTACATTTTGCAGTAAAATTAACCTTTGTCTATTCCACGACTTCGTGTTAACTACTTCATATTTGCCAATTTAACTGTAACCAACAAAATAGCATGTAACTAAGTTGCTGCCTCTGCCGCCAACCGTTCAACTTTGACCTTTATGTCTAATGTAATAAAAGCGTCGCATCCGCGTTTCGCGAGCCTGTTACGGATCGGATATAAAAGGGCCTCCAATGTCGTCCTAGAAATAAATAGGGTTGTCACACTCGACTTAATAAAATTATAACCGAGAGTTGTTCTTTTCCAATACATATAAATAGAATGTCCAATCCCTATTCTAATATTATAAATTGCAAAAAAGCTATATCTGTTTGTTACATTGCCTCGCTTAAGCCACTAAACTGGTTCAGATGAATTTTGGTATGGGAGATACTTTAGAATTTGAGGAAGGACGTAGACTTTATGGCGCGTTATACAGTTACTAACCTAACATACATTCTGTTACACACTATTGACCCATTGGACCAAGAAGACCACAAGATACCTTAATGATAGATTTTAAAATGTTTATTACTATATGTATTTTACTTAACATACAAAATCTATTTATAGTGAGAAGCTTATTTATCGTTTTCGTAAATAAAAAGGTATTTTTGTAACACCGAAGTCTTCATGCATAATATAGACATCTTCCCGCTAGAATAAAATAAACACATAAACAATGTTCTAAAAGCATGTTCTGAAAGCTTTTCTTGTAATGGGACTATTTGTTTCCATACGGAGCTTTCCTTCGGTGTAGTACGATTCCTTTTGGTGTTTGCTATATCAAATTTTTTTAAATACATATCACGTCATGATGATGGGCCAAAATGGTAAAAATCTAGTTTTCAACCGTTATTTTCTATCCACTACAAGACAACTGTTTCAACTACCATCATGCTGGACGTGGCCTAAGGTCTTATAGCCCTAGGTTCTGTCTACCCCGTATGGGATAAAGACGTGATTAGATATGTATGTATCGTTAGAAAATCTTTGTGGTTTATAGTAGACGGTTAAAAACTAGTTCATTACCACTTTGACCAATCATTATCACGTAAATTTTTCATAGAAATTGGCAGATACAATCAAGTTAGTAGATTAATTAATGTGTTGCTTTGGCCTTACACGATTTGACTCAAGGGCGTAATGGTTAACATGCATGTCCGCTACTCAGGAGGTTCCGGGTTCTGTCCCTGGTCAGGTCATGTGAAAAATGTAATTTTTCTGATTGGCCTGGGTCTTCGATGAGTATCGTTGAGTTAGTAATACCTATATCAATAGGCATACATAGGCAGTCATTCACAGACACCACAAAGCATATTTCTGCGTGTGCATTACTGCAGGCCGGGTGCGTCGCCAGAATGCATTCGCTGCTCATCTCGCATGCGGCACTGGTGCAGACTCGCGATGCATTCAACAGTGTGGTTTGCAATCACAAATGAATGGGATCAATCATATATTTAGTAAATAGCTCTTGAAGGAATTCTTGGATTGAACAGAAAGTTCAGGCAGGATTTATTCTGCTAATTTCCATGAAAAATTGACGTAACCACGATATACTAGGTACTGAAGGAAGGTTATAGAAAACAACGTATTCTTTCATCGTCTTTTCAATAAGAGATGTGATGAAAAGAACTGATAGCCTTCACATATGGCTATAGGGCTTAGGGCTAATAAAAAATAGGTACCCCTTTCGGTTATAGTTAGTAGAACCATCGAGGGCGGTGGTAAGTGCGGCGGAACCGGAACCGGAACAACAATCCCGCGGCGGAACTCCGCGCCTCGATAAACGCATTAGCCCGCCCCCGAGGGAGAGTACACTATAAAGTACTAAATAGACATTTCAAATTCGTACATCTTCTGAAGGAGCTGAGGCTGAGAAGAAGTCTAGCGAGGGATTTCTGTATTACTGAGCCACCTAATAATGGGGAAGAGTTAATGCTAGAAGACAGGTAGGAAGACTCATTAAAGAACTTGTAGGTAGGTCAGGGTCGATGCGACCGGATTCAACAGATATCAAAAGTCAGGGATGTTGTACTCACTATCAAGAGCCAGAAATGGAAGTGGGCAGGACATATAGCACGGATGGACCGAGAACGGTGGACCTGAAAGGTCATGGATTGGCGACTATGCACACACGCGAGGTAGAGGCCACCCTACATTACGCTGGGTGGAATTATCTAGTGCCGTAATGCAGGCCCCAACTGGATGTGTGTGGCAGTGGCAGGGGACAGGCAGAAATGGAAATTTTTGGAAGAGGCCTAAGTCCAAAAAGAATATCATAGAGGCTGCTATGGATGGATGGGAGGTCAAGTAGAAAAAGCAATTACAGCGCACACTCCCGAGATTCAGCTGCAAAAACCGAAACGTTAACCTTTAAAGGTAGATTAGTGGGTAGAACATCTTCTGAAGGCTGGAAATGGAAAAGGACTGTGCTTGCATTCCGAATATAGATTCGGATAAATCTGGAAAGAATGCAGTGGAAATACTGAGTACTGTGGCAAAACTTGTAAGCCCACAAATGACAGTGTGCTTGTGAAACCCCAAGGAATAATTAATAATATATATTATAAGCATTGTGTAGAATAATAGATTTTTTATACTATTTAAGTAGTAGTACGGCCCACCTTAAGAAAGGTGGCTACTGTAGCCGTATGGACGCTTGTAACAGAAGGAGATTTCGTAGAAGTACGAAGGCGTCGATATTTTTTTAGTAAAAATCTATGAGAGAGAGAGATATCAAAAGTATATGTATTTTCGAACTAAAAACATAGTTTTCATGTCAGCGTTATTTGGAAAAGGAGAGCTCTTGTAACATTTACACATGAAGGGCGAGTCACGAACGTGCGTGCACCTGAAAACGGCAGGATGGTCACGAAACGCGGTCCCATTTATTTGTTTTAAAACGACGTCACGTCACGTGACAGGCTAAAAGTGGACGAGTTCGGTTCAATAAAACACTATTTTATTTATGTACTGTACACAGTTTGTTTAAAGTCTATGAAATAGGTTTGTAAATTATATTAACGCTATGAATTGCACTTAAAAGCGGTGCGAATTTGGCTTTTCAAACTATATGGGACATCTGTTGTCGTGCGAAAGGTACCTCAACACCTGCACTCATCATCATTCGAGCGTGTTTCCTTGTTGTATCTTTAGTTTACACTTCAGAGCCACGGGACAAATGGTTTCAGGTGCCTTCCGAAGCAGGCAGGAGCTCATAATAGAAAGCCTCTCATGGTGACTAATCCGAGCCAGGCCGCGCTCGCGAATTTAAAGACGTGATGCATTCAAGGAAAAGTATTTGCTACAAGGAATTTAAAATAAGAAAAAAAAAACAAAAACTAAAACAAAACAGCATTAACGTTGTTTAAGTGCGAAAGCTTAAAAAGAGACAATGTCCTTTGTCATTGAAAGATGCTCGCAGTTTGCTGTAGAATCAGCGAGTTCCGATACAATAGCCAGTAAAGCGTTGCTACGTCCATTAAATACTTAATACAAAGACTAATGGCCGCTGCAGACAGAAATGAAGTTCGTATTTTTCAACAAGATTAACAAATAGTCCAGGTTATAATGGATAATACTAACGTTCTACCTTTGAGTAGTTAAATACTGAATAAAATATTTAAGGAAATAAAATGCGAAACTTTGTATATTTGTTTGTTACCTCTTCACGCTAAACTAATCTTCCTGTAATTTCGCATACACATAGCTAGGAGTCCTTTTCTATCTTTCAGCCCGGGAAAAAGCACTGTTCCCGCGGGAAATTCATGCGGGCGAAAGCTAGTTTACCATAAGAGAAGTGCCAAACCAAATTTTATAAAAAACGGGCTTTGCAAATGTTTGTTAATTTTTATGAATGTAGTAAAATGTTAAAATATAACCTTATTTCCCTACTCCACTCCTCGTCCGAGCGTGTTTTCCGGTTGCATCTTCAGCTTACGCTTTAGAGCCCAGGGTAAGCTATTAATCATGGTCCTAATTTAGCGGTACTGGTTATTACAATGGAGCGACTGCCGTCTGACCTCCGTAAACCTTTTACAGGGAAACCAGACCACAGGAACATCATCCGGGTGTGTTAGTGGCCAACACTGTCAGATTTTTCAGGCTGCCTAAAGGCATTTGACATAGCCTAATGATTGCCATCTACCGATAGCAGTAGGGCCCATAGGCTTAGCGTCCGAAGCACGGAGGAGCTCAAGATAGAAAATGCCACTAATGGCGGCCAATCCAAACATTGCCGAGCACTAGCCGTAGCTTAACGCACGCTATCGTTACGAACACGCGGGTTGCAATAGGCTATCGAGCTTTTCGTTAAAATTAACCATGTAGGCTGTAATTAAAATATGGACAGACCATAGGGACAGATAGAAATATAACAGTTCGCGACTATTTCATTACCAGAATCATACGATGCCATATTTACGTTGTCTGCTTATATTTATAATTTGTTTGTAGTCGCGTGTCGAGTACTCTGACGTCAACATGAATTGAAGTAATTTCCATAATATTATTGTGAAGCCACCGGTAGCCAATTAAAAGGGCCTGTTTTATTTTCAACTTGTTATTAAGCGGTATTACGATGACGTAATTTCAATAAAACAGATATTTTGTCATATCCAAGCTAGTGTTTGCTTCGAAGTTGAATTTAGACATTTTTCAACTTATACATTGATTTTTAAACAGTAGATAGGATTCAGAATATATGAGAAATATAGTTCAGAATCACTTCGGTCCTTTTTATTAGTTTTTATTCTGTCATAATAACAATTCTCGTCGCTTTAGTTGGGGTTCCCTCATAATTCTCAATCTCATGAAGGAGGATCTATAAAATTGTTTAAATCAGTTTACCACGACCACTAGAAAGCGTGGACTCGGCATTGATATCACAATGACATATTGCATAATTAACGCTTTAAGCTGATATTGTTACTATCTTGTATCCTATACTTTCGCCTCCAATAACAGTGTAGGTAGGCTAGGTACCACGCGTTTGTCCAATGACTTCCATTTTAGAGTCATGACAAAGGACTTCAGTAGCTTTTTATGTGTTTGTTAACGTACTGTGTTTTTTATCGCTTAACCGCACAAACCCGTTTAAAGTTTAAAGTTAAATTGTTATCTAAGCCTCAAAATAACAGTATACTAACATTAAAACCTATCACTATTGATTTTCTGTTTCAACTACCATCATGCTAAACGTGGTCTAAGGTCTTATGACCCTATAGTCATAAGAGCCTATATGCTCTCTCTATCCCGTATTGGATAAAGACGTAGACGAATATTATATGTATGTATTATACTAATAGTATATAAATACTTATGTTTAAAATTGATTTTCATCTAATCATTACTTTTTATATTAAGTTAAAGTTAACAGACAAAGCAGATTTGCATGTCTCGAAACTTTATTGTTGATTTCTGGACATGTCTGGCTTGTTTCGTAACTGAGCTTAAAGTTATGTATAGAGTTCTAAAAATAAATAAGGTTCTCCATTAAGAGTACTGTTATTTTCAAAGGTTCTTATTTTTAACCTGTCATTATCAAGATTTCTATTTCTATCTACAATGATTTGATGGCTATTCTGTTATTTGGGATGGAAATACATCTAGCAAATCAAATACCATCAAAATAGATCCAGCTATTCTCGTAAAAGTGTTCGAACAAATCCGACTTTAGTTTCTAATTCCGACAAATGTTTCTTATATAACGCGTAATATTACATGGCGCAACTATTGTGTAAATTAAAATAGTCAAACAATTGGTTTATCAAAGTTTATATTATTTTTCGTAATATTCATAATTTGCTTTCTGGATTTAAAATAAGGACATTTCTTTATTCAAATTGTTTAACTCTTTGAATTGATAAGTCCGATCTAAATTTCCCAGCTATGGTCGGTTTAAAAGTCTTACTCAAAGTTCAGTATTTAGACCATTAAATTGCCTACTATTTTGGCGGCAAATACTCGTGAACCCGTCGGCGATGAGGCAGCTGTCAAGCCTGACACATCGAAAACGTTTTAACTTCAAGCTGTTGAACTACTATTTACCAACAATCAACATACTTCAACAAATCTATTTCACCTCGAGTTTAAAACATTTTCAACCACTTTTTTTTAATTTGAACAAAGTTATTTGAGCTCCGGCTTTTTTCCGTAATATAAATTAAGTTCTATAGAACCCGACTACGTTTAATAAGGTGTCTAAAAAGGATGAAACAAGGAAAATTTCAGATATAAATCCATAAATGCACAGGTACAAAAATGTTCATGGTTGAGCCGTGGTCGCGATATATTACGACTGCATTTGAAACATTCTTACGTTTTTGGCGGTTTTTATTTTATTTATAAGTGCCTAGTTTTATTTTGATTTAGTTTATTTATTACATTTAGTTTTAGTTTAATGTTACTTATATTTATTAGTTCTAACTTTATCTCATGTTTTATTAATATAAATGGTTCAATCGTTTGTTTAGCATTTTGTTGATTCACCAATAGTTCTCCAATCAGAAATCGGAGTGGCGGCGCGCCCCCTGGGACCAGGGGCGGTGGGTAATTGATCACTGAAAGATATAAAAATAGCATTTACGTAATTGTTTTCGGTCTGACGATTAAAAAAAAATTACGTATTGTTTAATAAATATATATACATCCATATCATCAATCCCTGTCGAATCTCCCGTAGGAGTAGGCAGAGAAAGATTTTCATACATTTCCATTTTGCTACGATCCTCACAGACCTCCGTCGATTTCTCCACACTGATCATTCTTGTCATACACGCTCGCCGATGTCGGATAAACGTTGGAAACATAAGAAAGGCAAATTCTACAGTAGTAGCTGTTGCCTGCGGCTTCGCAGAGGTCCGAGATCTTCCTTGAAAAGTAGATACTTATACCACTTTGTTAACGAATTAATAAACACTTTCTAGTCTTCATTCCTTGCAGGGTTGATAGAGGCTCAGGAAATTCTAAAATAGTGACAGGTAGCATTCATAATCAAATAATTCATATAAGCATAGAAAATAGTAGACTATAATTCCTTGGTCAGCTGAAAAATTGTTTATCTGCCTTGAAGCCAGAGTTAAGATTATAAATGCAAGATTTTGTGTCGATGGATGTTTTTGACACCTTCAGGAGAGCCTGAATGAGTAACAAACATCCATAATAGACATTTTTATATAATCATAACTAAATGGAATCGTCTGAAATTAGATACACGGATAGAAGCAATATATACCTGTTTGTCTTCTTGAAATTTACACCCAACGAACCCCTTCTTTTCGTGTCAATGATAAATGTTTAAATTTGGTTAGATCAGAGCGAGGCCACCTCAATGCCCCTTGGCTCCAACAACTACTTAGAACGCTTTAGAAGTTCATTGTCGGTATATCTATTGAGTCTAGAAGGCAATTAGCACGGCCATGTTGTTGCTCCAATCTAATTTGATTGCGACAAAACGGAATTCGATGGAAAGCAGCTACGGCCTTTGTACAAGCGGTCTAGTTTTGTCCCAGACAAATTAGATTCGCAAGCACATGAGGAATAATTACACCACAAACTGATCATCTTTTGATACAAAGAATTTAGAATCGCGCGCAGGCAAAATCATATGGCATTAAGCAATGGAGTATTTAGCCGGGAAAGTGTGAGGGAAATGCTAATACGATCGGGTACAGTCATAGATTTAAAAAAAAAATGCGTCTAGAGAGACCGCGCGCTATTCGAACTTCTTTGGGTACAGTACTTCTCTTCGTGTCAATTAGTTTAAAACAGTTAAATTTTTTTATGTCATGAATAAGGTATTGTTTAGTACAGCTCGCAGTGCAAGAAAGGCAAGACAAGAGAGCGGCATAGATTGAAGAGCATAGCCATTCGGCATTGGAGATTGGAGACTGATCTATACAGAGTTCGTCAGACACCTTACTCTGTGCCGTATTGTCTATGCCAAACGATGCCAAACGATGACGAATGATCCATTCTCAGTTCCATCGGAAAATAGTTTGAAGTGGAATACTTCTATTGTGTACATAGCTCAATGGCACTAGTGAGAAAAAAATTTCACTAGTTCCATGGAACTATTTGCCGATGGAACAAGTTTAATGATCCGCTAAATTGTGGTTGATGGTAATACTTCCCGATATAGAGGGATTTAATTGTGTGGAGAACAAAGATTCGATGAGGTCATCTTTGGTTAAATCATTAGTGATTTATTGCCGGACCTCTTTCATTAGGCCGCCCGTAAATTGGGCAGCAAATATTTACTGCGTCAACAACACCTCACATTGACATTCTGGGTAGGTAGAATGGAGAAACAAATGTTTAATGTAGTTTCTGGGCCTAGATAAGACTTGCAAATAGTAGTAAACCAAAATATAAATCATTTGGACAATAGGGTAGGAGTGAAAATTTTTAAAACGCTTGATTTTTTTTCTGTCGGCAGGAATAAGGTTCCTTGATACCAGAAATAAATCTCAGATTTTTAAAATCAGCCAATTATTTTAAATAAAATGTTGTATTTTAATGACGAATTAATGGCGTCGCTACGGCCTTTGCGGTCTATTCCATTGCTTCGTTTGTGACATTTATGACAACCAAAACCAACATGACAATGACATTTATTTTTTTTACCGAACGAAGCAATGGAATAGACCGCAAAGGCCGTAGCGACGCCATTAATTCGTCATTAAAATATAATATTTTATTTAAAATAATTGGCTGATTCTAAAAATCTGAGATTTATTTCTGGTATCAAGGAACCTTATTCCTACCAACAGAAAAAAAATAGGGCGTTTTAAAAATTTTCACTCATACCCTATTTTGTCTGGTGATTACATCCTTGTATGAATATTGTCAAGTTGTTTGTATAGTATCAATATTTAAGCATACATAGGAACATAGGGACAGAGAAAGCGACTTTGTTTTATACTATTTAGTAATATGAGATTGGCGAATTAAAAGCCACTAGCATTTACCAGTTAACCGGGCGAAGTGAAGAAGAAATAGTAGGAAAGCGAAACCTGGGTTCTCCGGAGTACTCGGCTGAGTATTCATTTACCAGTTTACTAATAGTGGATGATTTGTAGTTAGTATGTTCTAATCGCCTATCACTACATAGTATAAAACAAAGTCGCTTTCTCTGTCCCTATATTCCTTTGTATGCTTAAATCTTTAAAACTAAGCAACTGATTTTGATGCGGTTTTTTTAATTGATAGTGATTCAAGAGGAAGTAATTTATGCCCATGCGAAGCCGGGGCGGTCGCTAGTAGTCAATAAAATAAAAATGCAAAATAAAAATGAAAAAAAAAATCTCTGCAAATCCATTGGAATTCTTGTAATTGAGACCGGAGCGGGGAAACCAGCCGTAAGCCCTGCATCGCATGCATTGTTCACGCTCGTCTTGAACGGGCCCTTACCTCGTTAAATCGCCGATGCATTCCGCACTACGCTACGGTAGTCTGCAGCGAATTCCACAATTAAAATAAAGCTAAGGGCGAGTCATATTCGAACGATTCTAGCTAGAGTTGAGTAGTTTCTAGGAATCGAGATTTTACATTTTACTTTTGTACACTAAAAACGTGGGTTTGTCAACACGTGTTTTTGTTGGATAACTTTAAATTTAATTCTTTTTTTTTGTTTTACTGCTAATAGAAGAACATGATCTGTTCATGAGTTACAACGGTTTGTATAAAGAACTCATTTATTTGCACAGATAAATGTATTAGGTATATTTAAATAATTTAAAATTTTATAAGAAATTCAGGTAACGTCACAAATGAACGGCTCCTTTGTCGGTAAAGTTTAGAGAAAATATTACTATTCTAAGTGTAATTTTCCTCTCTATAAAATATATTATCGTTGAGTTAGAATCCCATTATACAAGAAAAAAAATTGAGTCTAACTTAATATTGGTGTTTTGTCATTATACATATATATTAATTTATTAACACTCAACCACATAGTAATACCCCCACCACACATCATTGTATGATAGGATGTATACGGAACTCTCAACTGACTTTACGAAGTTTTCTCTCGAGTATCCGATCATTCTTGCATGAGACAAATACTCTTGAGCGCATTTTCGTTGTCAGAAAACCAGGCTTTCCCTTGGGAGCCGTACGCGTCACGTAAAGTGCTTCTTTCTTGAGTAAACGCTACGGTGTATCAAGTACGGAAGGTTTATCCATGGATTAATATTACTGCATTAGAATTGATAGGTAAATTGCCAAGAGGTACTTTACATTTATTTTTGAAATTTTTATTTGCATGTTTATAGCCTGACTAAACACAAATAGCCTTTGATAATTCTATTTTAAAGACGTTCTTATACATAGTATATTTTCCTGATGGATCTCAGTTGCTCAAAGAACATGATCATCGCGTTTTAGATCTCTTAATGTGGATTTCATAAAAGTAAATTTGAATTTTTATTTTCCTGTACCTTTTTCCGTTGGTTGGTGGTTAAATAATTCCACAGAAGAGTTGACGGCTGACAGGGAGCTTGGTGATATTTTTTTATCGACCATTCTGATGTCCATTCTCTTCGGGAATGCTGGTATGGTATCCGCCATTTGCCACCAGACTGAGACAGAGGTAAAAGTTAATTGAGACCTCTTATTTGTTTAGTTGCTTCTCAAGCTTGATACACATTAAAAAAAAATGTTATATCACAGTATTTATAACATAAAGACAGACCTTCGGATTTTTATTATATAAACAATGTTATAAGACATTTGAATATTGTTCAATCAATCCTATTACAATGCAAGTATTTAAAAAAAACAAAAACTACTTTTGTTTGGTAAAAAAATAAAAATAAGTAATATAAACCAGTGTATTACTTACCTGTGACGTCACAGATCATCAACCGTTGATAAAAAAAGTGTGGGTGAACATTAACAGAGTACACAAATAACTCGTCCATATCAGATTCCTATAGAATTAATATTGACAATGGCATCCATCATCGGCTGTTCCGCTGTTTACGCATATATAACCTTTCTATTCTGATTCAATGCTTTTAAAACAATATTTATTTTTGTTACATTTGTTTTTAGATGTCTGAGTAGTAAGTTTCTCACAAACGAACTAAGAATAACGTCACAATGTGGGTGTGTCTATTTATAAAGTACGGAGCACAAGTAGAATACGCATTTCTTGTAAAAGAAAATAGTAAGTTACTCTTTTTACTTCGTTTATAAAACATCTTATAAAACATTTTTTTTGAAGTCAGTTAAAAATGACAATTGTCTATGATATTTTGTGATACATCAAAAATATAAATATATATTTTAATTTTAAAACCAACAGCTTAAGACGCAAGCTTTAAATAAAACCGGCCAAGTGTGAGCCGGACTCGCGCACGAATAGTACCGTACCATCATCTATACTTACAAACGTTTGTTGTATGGGATTTTATTCTGTTTTCAGTATTTGTTTTTATAGCGACAACAGCAATGATGTATTTCTTACCTGTGAAAATTTACACTGTCTTAATATCACGGTTCATTTGAAACATCGTGGTGACAGACAGACGGACAGTCTTAGTATGGTAATAGGTTCCCATTTTTCCCTTTTGGTTACGGATCCCTAAAAAGTAGGTATTCCAGCATATAGGACAGCAATTTAATTTTCCACCGAGTCTCAGCTTGTCTCTAACCGCTTAATTTCGGTGCCAACTTAATTTTTTTAAGTTCTTGAGCAGCAAGCGCATTGTGGCCTGTGTTCGTGGTTCGTTTTAGATGTTTCTGTTTTCTAGAGTTACTATTACTACTGTTTACCACTTAAAATGTGTATAGTGTAAAGTTTTAAATGCTACTATAATTATTCAAATTTTATCCAACTTATATTATAAATGCGAAAGTGAGTTTGTATATTTGTTTTTTTATTTGTTTGTGCTAGCTAGTTGTCCTTATAGAACAACTAGCTTTCACCCGAGCTTCGCCCGCGTGAATTTCCTACGGGAACAGTGCTTTTTCCCTGGATGAAAGGTATATATCCTTTTTAATACTTCTATCTCGAAAGAGACATTATGAGAAAGAGATATAATGCGAAAGAGACATTTTACGACTAGGGGACCGTTTGCGAAAGAGACATTTTGCGACTGAGCCTTCTATCTATGTGTATGCGAAATTTCAGGAAGATTGGTGCAGTAGATAGTGCGTGAAAGCGTAACAAACAATAAACTCACTTTCGCATTTATAATATTTGTTAGGATTGTCCTTAGTTTAGTATGTCTATTTATATGTGAATAAAATATGTAATATTATTATTGCGTATGGCAACCCTACGTAAGTTAAATCTTTAAATCTAAATTACTCGGTTAGCTAACGATCTACTTCAAAAGCTGGTTATTTGATCCTGTTTGAACCACTGTTTACTGAATGTGAAGGTACTTTACCAGTAGGTATTACGTGGTTTTTATTGAAAGTTAATATAAGCTCATGGTCGAACTTTGTGCTTCAATGAGATGCATGCGTGATTTATTTTCCAAAATACAAATATTTATATTTGAACTTACCATAACAATAGGAAAAATTAGACCCTAGACCAGTCTTATTTATTTGAGCATCTGAAACAAATAATATGAATTTATTAGCAAATATCATACACACACATCACATTACTAACAGATTTTTATAATGAAAAGATTATAATTTCGTTAAAAAAAAATTGTTGGTCTTTTATCATCTAGAGAGGATAGATGAAAGGAGACTAACGAAAGGTATATACAAAGCAGAGTTGGCTGAGAGAGACAGTCAGGGTCCCTCGAAAAACATACTGCGACCAAATCGCAGACCTTTTGAGAAAGGGAGACATTAGGAGTACCCGAAATCGGCGAGCTTGTATGACGAGAGTGATGAGTGTGGAGGAAGCGAGGGAGGTATGTAAGGCGTAGCCAATGGAAATATCTAGTCTCTCCCTACCCCTACGGGAGACAGTTGTGATGATATGTATGTAAAATTTTTGGTTCTCTGATTTATTTGTAGAATAGTAGTAGTTTTAATTTATTAAAAACAAAATTATTATCATTACTACGATGGCTACATATTACGTAGCGCAATGGCTGCGACGACGCTACTCCAACATTCGTATTCGTAGCTCAAAACATTTACTACTGCTACACACTTCGTAGCGCAGTAGCTACGACGCGACGCTATTATTTCAACATTCGTAGCTTAAAAATTTTGAGCTAATGTTGAAATAATATTTTGAGTCAAAATATTTGCTACTGCTACGTCAGCTACAAACTTAGAAGCGCAGGTTAAACTCTACAAGCTATTCTTAGCTCAAAATATTCTATTTCCACAGACGTCGTCGTAGTTACTGAGCTTCCAATATTCGTAGCATGGCTTTGTAGCTCAAAATATTTGCTACATACTACGTAGTGTGTAGCTACGAACCTATTACAACATTTGAAGCGTAGCTCTAAATATTAGCTATACATTTGTTATACATTTCGTGGCGACTTCGCTACGACGGTATTTCAACAGCAGCAAAGAAAATATACACTACGCGAAACAGTAGCTCGATATATTAGCAACTGTACTTTCTTCATCTTCTTCATCCTAGCGTTTTCCCGGTTCATCATCAAATCGGTTGCCTAGGAGCCCAGGGTCCGCTTTCCTAATATATTAGCAACTGTACTTTATGAAGATATGTGTGGAGAAGAATCGCAAGAGCTGCGGCCATGGAGCAACCCAATCTGTAATCACGACCACTTTGTCAAGAGTGTACGACTAAGAGAAATAACAGTCAGAGCCAATTCATAATGATTGTCATAGTAATTTTCAAGTTACAACCAATATACAGACGGTCGGTGAAATAGGCCATTGTAGTCCCTTATATTAATTGACTGAGTTCATTAACTCTTACAACATCCCCACTAAACCTTATAATATAAGTAGCATAGGACAAAGTGGCAAATGAAAGTTCTAATTACGCTTTCATTTAACATCCTTATTGTTTTAGGTCAGTGGACGACCGCTGTGTTTTTGCAGTCAAATTGGAACAATCGTATAGCTGAATAGTTTATTTAAGAGCGTCATGGCTATTTCGGTTTCGAAAATCTGCTGCTTTTTGAGAGATTCGTTTTACTTCATTCATGTAAAGAAAACATAATATATGAATAACATATTGTGTTGGTCAAAAGGTAAACTAACCTACAGACAGGGGTGGCGAAATTTTCAAATTAAATTTCTGCCTCTGACGTGGTTTCTTTGACGACAAAAGGGGGTCTTACAGGTACTATGACATCACAAAACAATACAAAAATCTTTGAGTAATGGGGATGGATGCCGTCTTACATCATGTATTGCGCAATTTGCGCCATCTCGCTTACTTACTTGTTTTTGGGTGGCTTAAGACGTCATAGTAAGCCTCATTGTCAAGCCTCAGGCCTCAAGTGCTAAAGCATGGAATTGTTATTCTTATCAGTTAAATTAGTAATCGAACGAACGAGAACGTTGATAGTTCACAATAATTTACTATATTAAGATTAAAAAGACAAAATAATTTTCTATTCCTGTACTAAACTGTAGTACTGTATGCAAGAAAGAAATAAAAAATTAAGCGTGTTTTTCCGTTCAACATAAATGAAATTAATAACACTCTTGCAGCTTACTTCGCAGGAAAAAGTACTAAATGGTATGAAAAATAGGAAAAATATATATATGTCTGAAATAAGGCTTTTGTCGACAGGTGCAAGAAGAGCTGCCTGGTCCTCCGCCAGCGTACGATACCGTGGTCGCTGATGGACCTTCGAATAAACAGTGTCATACACTACAGGTGAGAATAGTAGTTTCGTCATACACACTTTAAAAAATGTAAAATGTTTATTTTAAATTTTCAACTTTCTAGCTATCTTCATGAGATACTATACCTGGTTGGTAAGGTAATAAAGTAAGAAATGGCATTAGCGATAAGTCCGCCTTTGTACACATTGTTTGTATTTCTATCAACATGTATAATTTGTATGGAACAATAAAGAGTATATCTATCTATATCTATATGGTTGGTGACAGACCGGGTGAATAGAAATAAGGTCCAATTTTTACCCTTCGATTACGGAACCCTATAAACATAAAGGAGTATATTTGGTGTCAAGAAGGATCTTTCGGGATGCAAGATAAACGTGCCCTATCCCAGTTGAATCAAACTTTAAAAACTGAATTATATTCTCTACCTTAACTCTGTCCAATACTCAGCTGGTTACTTAATCCCAGCTACCGAAAGTTACAATAGAGCCCATTAGGTTGCGCGGCCACCAATGACCGCTTGAGTGCGGAGGCATTTATTTCAAAATCATATAAATCTGTATCTTTTCCGTACTTTCAGAAAGTGGTATAGGAGTCGTGTATCTTCAGAAATCGCTCAATGCCTAGGGTTCAATTTATCTTTAACTAGCTTTTGCCGCAGCTTCGCCCGCGTAACCTTCCCTAAGGAACAGTGCTTTTTCTCGAGATGAAAGGTATCCTATGTCCTTCTCAATACTTCTATCTACGTGTATATGAAATTTCAGGAATATCAGTGCAGTAGATAGAGCGTGAAAACATAACAAATAAACAAACTCACTTTCGCATTTATAATATTTTTTAGGATTAGGATTAATTTAAAAAAGTAATAAGTAGCACAGGACAAGGACGTATGGCAGAAAAGAGGGAAGCTTTTGCTCAGTCAGCAGTGGAACACATGACCTCGAAAAAAAAAACAAAATCATAAATAACTCTAATCTGTATCTTCTCCGTACTTTCAGGAAGTGGTGACGGAGTCATGTCCTCGGTGCGAGACTCCGCAGCGCTGTGACAGCGGGCTGCCATCGTACGAGGCCGCGGTGCTCCTTAAAGACACCAAGTTATAATATGCCTTCATTTGTAGACTGGGATAAACTGGTTAATATACGAAACAAGTCAGATGCTTTAATGATTTTTATTGAAAAAGATTTTGCAATTGTAATTTATTTTATAAAGAAAGGTATTCTTTTTTTTATTAATTAAGTTAAAAATAATTAACTATTTTCGTAACTTCAATTTGACATTAATGATTTCCAAAAATCGGAATATGTATGTATTTATCTGTATAAAGTAATTAAATAAACCCCAATTAAATCATGATGTAATACTGAGTATGTAAGAAAAGAGTAATGAGATGTGTTTTTATGAAGTTTATATTTTCATTTTCAACAACCTCTTAATTATGCCAATAAATTAAGAGTCAGTTTAACAAATATTAGAAACATCACTTCAACAAACATTAATATAATATATGTCTCAATTATATATCAATTTAAAATTTAATTAAATTTAGTTGATTTAGAATTGTTTTTGTAAGTTACTAATAACAATTTATTGTGTGCACTTTAGACTTCTTAATTCTCAAAGTAAGACTCGATCCCATTTTTTAGTCGAAAATTTGTCACGTTTAATTATATGTACTATATATAATAAAGCTGAAAAGTTTGTTTGAACGCATATAACTTTGGAACTTCACATCAGATTTGAATATTTATTTTTGCATTGCTAAGCCCTATTCATAGACAAGGTTAGGCTATAGTACCTACATACACACCACAAGCAGGTGAAATTGCAGAACACAACTAGTTTTACTAATACCATAAAAAAGTGACCAGGGGGCATAGCCAGTCGCAATCGCAAAACGTTAACGAGCTACGACAAGAACAAAATGTATGGGATTGACATAAGATTGAACCACGTGATTTACCGCAGCTTATGTCAATCCCATAAGTAGGTACATTTTGTTCTTGTCACTTTTGTTTTGAAATTGTCACTTGACTACGGGTGATGATCTGTTCAAACGCAAGTCAGATGAACGATACCCACACTTCGTCTTATCAGCTTACTCATTGAAGAGGATAATCCCCTAAGAGATCCAATAATAGTCTGTAGGCGGATCACGTGGCTTACAAAGGTGGTGTGCGATGTATGCGGACGGCGTCGGCAGACCGTCAGACCGTCGGATACGACCAATGATGAATAGCTGCGGATCGCTGACAGGATAACACTTCACAGAATACCTAATAGTACTATGCTTCAACGGAGAAACGAATTCGTAGATATATTGTTATACTAGCTTACGACCGCGGCTTCGCCCGCATGAATTTCCCTCGGGAACAGTGCTTTTTCCCGGAATGAAAGGTACCCTATGTCCTTCTCAATACTCCTAGCTATGTGTATGCCAAATTTCTGGAAGATTAGTTCAGTAGATAAAGCGTGAAGAGGTAACAAATATACAAACTCACTTTCTCATTTAGTTGGGATTTTATGCTGTGTTTATAGAAGTACGTGAAACTACTTATTTTTTGATTTGTAAGATTTTGATGAAGCTCTATTGGTAGGATTTGAAGATTTCTTCTTGTACTTGATATATTTCCCTGTTTTGGGGATTATTGGTTTGCAACCGGAGGATGTACTAATACAAACAAAAAGAAAATATATCACCACGCCAAAACATATTTGGTCTATGTGATTTGCTTTATTATTATAATTATATGTGAAACATACTATACATATCATTTAACCTGTGTCCCGCAGAGATAGGCAGAGCCTAGAGCCTCTTACATACCTCCCTCGCTTCCTTCACACTCATCACTCTCGTCATACAAACTCACCAATTTCGGGTACTCCTTTGTCTCTTTTTTTTCAAGAGGTCTGCGATTTGATTGCAGTACATTATTGTGATAACACCTTATATCTAACACGTGTTAAATTTTATTTTTGATTGAAACATGTATTTACACTTTTCTTACTATAATTATTCCTATTTAATTCGATGATATATGTTATCACTTTTCGTTACAATCATAACTATTATAGACATATATCCTTTAGTGGTACATTAAAACTGTATTTTGTTAACGAGGTCATAACATCCGGTCTTATCAATATTTAGCAAAAACAACTAACTACAATATTACATATTCTGTAAACTATACAAACAATCTATGATTAAGTATAATGTAAGTGTAATGATTATTGTAACTTATAAGATTTACTTAGACATTTCAATTTAATGTTTTATAGTATAACTTTTGTTACGTGTCAATTAATTACATAATTTATTGTCATACATTAATTAAAGGGTAATATTTCATAATAATTTTTAGTTTATATGCCTAAAAATGGTAGGCCAAGCGAAGTGTCTTGCTTGCGGCTAGAGTGATGATGATGAAATGTTTGTAATATTACCAATATCCATAAGCCATGAGAGTTTGTATAAACGGGGCTATATATCAAAAATTTAAAGTTTATATATTTTAAAACCTATTTTTTGAGGATTGAGAGCTTTAGCTTCATCGACGGAGCGAAACCGCTAGGCATATTTAGTTTGATATAAAATACAGCGTATACTTGTAATAAAGGAATGCATATTCAGAACATCTTATGACTAGCAGTGTAAGTGAATTAGGACATACATATAAAACGAATTGTCATAAAATGTAAGTAGTTAAGGTATGACCTAACTCTTTTGCTGACTGTCACGTTAAGGCTTCTGCGTAATTAACAATCAAACTGCTCTCGTTGAATGTCAGCGAAGTGTTAGTATTATAGATATTAGGAGTGCTTATCAAAAATGTAAATTTTGTTATTTTAAGCTTTTATCGCGGGCTTTAAGCGGCGACCGAATCAAGAAATTTCCTAATGGCAACGGTTAAATGTTTACGAAATTTAGTTTTAATATTGTTTTTATTGAAAATATTTTAATATCACTGAATGGATCTAGTTTTATATGCTAGTAGTAGTCTATTTTAATCTTTTTTTCGAGTCATATTGTCTCTATGGACTCTACTACTATTACATAGTTCTTTTAATAAAATGAATATGGCTTATTAAATATGTTTCGATCATACATGAACTCACTCACCGCTCTGTCGTTAGACTTCTCCAAATCCTCAACCGTGTAGAAGTCTGGGCAATTACCTACTGAAGCCTATGGATGCTGCCGACATTAGGATTTACGTTTATTTTTGTCACCAATACATTAATTAATATTTAACTTCATTCTTATTTACCTAAGACAATTCGCACCAACGGTAACCTAAGTATATTTACAGTTAAAGCTGACTGTTCAGCTTGCCATATCATTTATAGTCATTCATTTATATACATATTCACATCATTATGATACATTAGTAAAATAAACAATAAGAAGGCATGTTTTACTACACACATTTTTACAAAGATTAAATAATTTAATGTATAATCAAGTAAATGCTGTGATAGTTTTAATGATTGGTAATAAATGAATAAAGCATAGAAACGTCAATTAAAAATGTGTTTTATTTTTATAACAAAATAGTTTACGCTATACAATCCATACTAATATTATAAATGCGAAAGTCTGTCTGTCTGTCTGTCTGTCTGTCACCTCTTCACGGCTAAACGGCTGGACCGATTGTGATGAAATTTGGTAGGGATGTAGTTACTGACCTGAGGTCAAACATAGGCTACTTTTGGGCGCGATATAACCGAGTCCCACGCGGGGAACAGCTAGTACGATATAAAACCTTTTATCCGAAATCGGCGAGCGTGTATGACAAGTGATGAGCGTGGAGGAGGCGAGGGAGGTATGTTAGGATCGGGGCCAATGGAAATATTTGGTCTCTGCCTATCCCTACGGGAGACAGGCGTGATGATATGTATGTATGTAAAAAAATTTATTGCATATTACAAAAACAAAAAAAGGTATCCGAAAATGCCTTTATCGAATTTCGAAAAAGCCATTTCTTACGTTTGTCTCATAAGCTACTTTTCATAAAATTTTATTGCCTATCATTAAGTAATTTTGCAACGATTCGAGTAGACTGCGTCGTCGGTGTTGGAAAATATCAGAATAAGTTGCGAATGGTGTAAATGTTATCCAGACTTGTGTCGTAACTCTCACTTTTGAACCATCTTGCATTAACAAGATGGACGCAATATACCTACACTAGCTGTTGCCCGCGGCTCCGCCCGCGTGTAGTTCGCTTTTCGCTTAACCTGTGGAAACTACAACTATCCAGACCTATAGTTAAATCTATAAGTAGTATCCTATTCCCGTGCCAATTTTATAAAGCCATTAGCCATTGCTACGATATCAAACTAAAAATATTAACATTCATACTATCACATCTTTTTCTCTAAAAGAGTAGACGCAGCCTATTACAGGGTCATTAGAACCTAACTCAATAAATAGTGTTATGTTAGTTAAATTAGACCTTACGACACGACCGTATGTTCCGTCGAACAACAACTGAACTGACTTGCTGGTTTGATTATTTTTTAAACCAAAGCCAAACCAACCAACTAATCAATTCAAATAGCTTACAATACAATACAACAAACGACCGATAAACAAACCAACCAATAGAACTTTTTTGTTTTTTCTAATTATTCCAAAATTTTTTTGAAATAATTAGAATTAATTGCTGGAAAAATTTCAATCTGCTATAATACCATATGAGAAAAAAATAATTAAATTAACTTCAGCGCCATCTATTGATATTTTATGTAACTAAATTATACGCCCACACACATTCAATGTGTTAATTTTTTAAAATTTAATAGAGACTGCAGTGTGTTTTTGTCTTCATTGATATCGATAAAACAAAGTAGAAATTGTAGCTTTATCTATATTAAATACGTTTATGTAAACCGGATTCAACTCTGTAAAAGTTTTGAAACAGTGCTAGAAGTAAACTTCAATTGACCATAACTTCTTTTTCCCTTAACCGATTTTGAAGAAACAAAGTTTTGACAAAACTGTTGAACGTATATGTAATCCACCTGTGAAAACCGCGTTCGAATCTGTTGAGTAGTTTTGAAGTTATAACGTACCAGACATACAGAAAGACAGACAGACAAAAATTCCAAAAATTGTTTTTTTGGTTTCTGTTACACGTCTTTCTTTAATCGCCCCGTATCAGTTTTTTAGAAAAATATTTAATGTACAGACATTCAATTTTTACTGTCCGATTATATGTAAAGATAGATAGATAAGTACAAAATCCATATCCATACTAATACTATAAATGCGAAAGTCTGTCTGTCTGTAACCTCTTCACGGCTAAACTGCTGGACCGATTGTGATGAAATTTGGTAGGGATGTAGTTAACGACCTGAGGTCAAACATAAACTTTTGGGCGCGATATAACCGATTCCCACGCGGGGCGGAGCCGCGGGGAACAGCTAGTACTTATATATTAACGGACTTAACGCTAAGAGCGTTCTCTACCAGTCAACCATTTGATTAATCTTCTTTTTCAATGTCGTCAATGACAAACTGTTAGATATGATTTGTAAGGGGTTGCGATATCGTTTATCCTGAAATAAATTTGCAAATGAATTTATTTGTTTCTTTTCAAAATTATAAAAAAAAGTAAGAAAATAATTCTAGAAAACAAATAAAACACGAAATCATAAAATTATTGTTTGTGACAGGATTCGATCCAGGTACTTTCTTGAAACATTTCTTTACTAAAGTATTAAAAAATTCTTAAAAATTAATACAAAACGAAAAAAAAAGTTAATAAAAAAAAGTAAGTAAAAAAAGCAAGTAAAAGAAAGTAAGTAAAAAAAAGTAAGTAAAAAAAAAAGTCATCTATAGCAGGATTCGAACCCTCGACTTAAAAATATGATCTACGACCTCTACCGATAGGCCAACATACGTTGCTAGAGATTGGCGAAATTTCAAATGGGATTTGTCTATAGGTACGCAAATTCGCGCCATCTATTGAGATTTTATGTTACTAAATTTACGATCAAATTCAATGTGTTATTTTATTAAAATTAATAGGTGCAGTGCGTGTTTTCGTCTTTATTGATATGGATAATAAAAAGTAGAAATCCTAGCCTTATCTAAATTAAATTAAACGTAAGTAAACGCATTAAAAGTTTAGAAGCAGTGTTTGAAGTAAATTTTCAATCGACCATAACTTCTTTTTCCCTTAACCGATTTTGACGAAACAAAGTTTTGACAACGCTCCTAATCATATGTAATCCAACTGTGAAAACCGCGTTTAAATCCGTTGAGTATTTTCGAAGTTATAACGTACCAGACAGACATACATACATACATACAGACAAACAAAAATTCCAAAAACTGTTTTTTTGGTTTCTGTTACTCCTTTTTAATCGCACTCAATCAGTTTTTTTGAAAAATATTAAATGTACAGATACTCGCATTTTAGTGTCTTATTATATGTATTGATAAATAATTAAAAAACAGAAAGAAAATAAAAATCGAACCATAGATATTACTGGCCAACAAAACATCACGATAAAGAAAATATTTTCAAATATGAAACGATACATTTTCATTTGTCAAATAATATCCCAGATTTACAGGTTAAGGCAATCTGCGGAAGTCACAAGTTTAATACACAAACTTTAGTTGACAGCTCAGTTATAGGAAACTCTGAACAGTCTTCTTGAGAAATATGTTTTTTTCACATTCAGAAGTAGATTTATAAATAGTTAGTTTTCTTTCCGGATTAGGGCTAAGTCAGAATAGATGTCGATAGATACGTCAGTGGGTGGAGTATCACTTGTTTATATCATGGAAGTAAAAAGTATTATGGAAGTACTACCTTAAAAGCTTAAAAATTAAAATATTAATGTTTGGCATGAGTATCAAAAATAACTCCGTCATTTTTATAAATGTACTTAATTTGGTTAAGGATGTGACACCGCCATAGAACAACGCTAGCGTTCGTGGTTGCGTTATTTTTGTAGTTATTTTAATATTTTTTTTTTTGGAAAATTTATTTTTCAGGGTAAAAATAAATAATTCAACAAAAATATAGTCTCGAGATTTTTATCAATGTGGATATGATACGTTTCAAGCTCACTACCTATGTGGTTTGCGCGGTAAAATCCGAAAAGGTATGATTCACAAGTATGACTGAACTTTTTCATCTAAACTAAAACCTATACATGGATTTGCCATTTTCAATCTTTACATGGCAAGTTACAAAACTGTGCTGTATTTATTGCGCGTTAGAGTCGATTTTTGACGTGTGGTTTTTATATTAAAAGATGATTGCTGGCCATTTGATACACCGGATTGCTTTTATGCAAATTGTACGCAATATGCTAAGCTATGAATAAGTTATAGAGGTGTTTAATAGAAGATTTAAAATAGTGGTCACCTTTTGTCTGCTTGAAATTATTTTCACTATTGACTTTTATTGTGAAGTATATTTCGTGAGTATAATATTATTTGTGTTATATAAGGTGGAATCAAATCTAATGCAAATATTTTAAGGACAGATTCAGACCACTAAACTGAACAACTTTTCCAAATAGACTTATATCGAAATACGAAAACATTTTTTTTATTTCCCTTACAAATTGAGAATCATCCTGATCTAATTAAGTATGGAGAGTGAAAAAAATATTTTCATATTTTGATATAGGTTTATTTGGAAAAGTGGAGCTCTAGCCTACCGCGGCTCGCGTGTTCGTAACGATAGTACGCGTCAAGCGACGGCGACGGCGAGTGCGCGGCCATATTTGGATTGGTCGCCATTAGTGGCATTTATATCTTGAGCTCCTCCGTGCTTCAGAAGGCACGTTAAGCCGTTGGTCCCGGGTGTTATCGGTAGATGGCAGTCGTGAGGCTAAGTCAGATGTCTTTAGGCAGCCTGAAAAATCTGGCAGTGTTGGCTACTAACACACCCGGGTCATACGGCTGACGGCTATAAAAACCTTCATCTAGAATCACTCCAGCTATTAAAAAAAACCGCGTCAAAATCCGTTGCGTAGTTTCAAAGATCTAAGCATACATAGGGAAAGACAGCGAGAAGCAACTTTGTTTATACTATGTAAAGATAAAGATTATTATAATAGGCATTATAAACGAGTGTTTGTTTTTCCTTCTTTCACGTCAAAACGGAAAAAACTGATTAACTTGATTTTTTGTAGAAGGGCCGTGAAAAAAATAACTAACTAACATTTAAATACCCCCATGCGTCTAGGCGCCATGAGATTTCAGAAACGCAGGCGCTATCGACTGCGTTAAGATTTAGTAAACTTATTATTCGCAAGGGGGCGCTGTACAGCACCAGTAG
Source organism: Apomyelois bistriatella (assembly GCA_947044815.1). NCBI lineage: Eukaryota > Metazoa > Arthropoda > Insecta > Lepidoptera > Pyralidae > Apomyelois > Apomyelois bistriatella. The sequence goes on from OX345705.1 coordinate 8,668,075, forward strand.
CCAAGTGACAATTTCAAAACGCTAACGAATGTCGACAAGAACAAAATGTATGGGATTGACATAAGCTGCGGTAAATCACGTGGTCGATCTTATGTCAATCCCATACATTTTGTTCTTGTCGTACTTGCCTCGTTAACGTTTTGTGATTGTGACTTTGGCTAAGCCCCCTGGTTCATAATCATGCGTGTGTTTCTAAAACCACTTGGTAGGGGTAGGTACTGAACTTACATAACGATAGGTTTAATCACTCGGTTAAAACAAGAACTACAAAATGCTTGAAAGTAAAAAGTTTGAAAACCAAATCCGGCACGTGAAAAACTTATCAAATTGATATCTACGAAGAAAGTCATAAGAACCCTGAACCAAACCGAAGTATATACAACAAAGAGACTCAAAAAGTGTATGTAAAAAGTTTTAAGTAGTTTCTAAACGGTGGTAATGTGCGGTGCAGCTGTGGGCACGCTGTGTTTTCTTCCTGCAGTATTAAACTCAAGTTACACTATCCAACGAAGGGCGAAAATGAGATTTCACGCACGTGAATGTTATGGCAAAATCTAGTTTTCATACAAAGAATAATCTTTTTACGAGTAAGTGCTATGTCTGGCTTTAAGTCTGAAGAAAAATGGGGTTTAAGTACTTTTGTGTCTTGAAAAAGTAAGAGATCAAGTTGAAGTATACAGCTTAAGAAATCTTCAGCTCTATCTATACTTCTATACTAATATAAAGAGGAAAGATTTGTTTGTGTGTTTGTTTGCATTGAATAAGCTTCGAAACTACTGGACCGATTTGAATAGTTCTTTTACTGTTGGGAAGCTACACTATCCGCGAGTGACATAGGCTATGTGTGTACCACGGACGAAGCCGCTGTGGACTGCTTGTAATAAATAATTTTATAAGTAAGGCCTAACAAATTTAATTGCGTATGTACTGTTTTCTAACTAGAAAATAACTGGTCTAATTTCAGAATCGTGGTTTTTATTCCAAAGTGAAGGGTTCTTCAGGACAGCACTTTGAATACAAATGAGAATGTGATCGTGTTATGTTTGTTAATGTGTGCTAATCGCTTTCACTGCAAATAGTGTTTTTAAAAGAAAAATTTGATTGATTTATATTGTTAACACAAATATAAATAACAAAAATTCAATTTAATATAACACAAACAATAAAATGCTACTATATTTGGTAATTTACGTAAGAAACGAAACAAAAACCAAACACATGAAATAATATTAAATTTTCCCATAAATATGGCATTACGCAGGTAATTTTATGGGTCGTAAAATGGTTTCGACCATTTGGGCAAATTTTATAGCGTGTTTACTTACGATAAATCACAAGTTTGTTATCAATAAGTGGAATTGATAACCGTATATAAACTAGTGCATATTAGTAAATAGTAGTTTTTTTTATTAGAAGCCTAATAAAATAAGTACCTATACTAAGCACAGAGTAAATTTGGGCCGCCAGAGCGATATGTAGGATTCCATGCTGTGTCATCATCTTGCGTGGATCAAATCTCCATGTCCAAGTTCTTTAACCAGTTTCAATGATTTCTGTATAGAATTGGGTAATTGCGGTCACTACCGGCAGCCATTTTCTAAATATATGGTGGATTTTTGGGTTTCCTTGTTTGAATTTCATCCAAATTAAAAAGATGTATAATTTGGTGTTTCTTTCATTATTATTTTTTAACTGTTAAATTATTTTCTTGGTTCTGGAGTAGTTTGAAAAAAGAATTTGACAAATAGGACCTTGGCTTAATGCTGCTACCACACTTGGCTATTTGTCTTCGCCTATTTGCCTATTTGACCATGTGTGGGCAGTATATTTGCCAAAACTTTGGGCTATTTGCCTATTCGTCAAAATCGTCGAATATTTTGGCAAATACGTGAATAGCCAAGTGTGGTAGCAGCATGAGACTTATCAATAGGACGCGATGTTCTCGATGGAAGACAAAGCGGGCGGCACTCGACGACTGGAGCCCGGTCGAGCACGTCTCGAGTCAGAGGAGCCCTTGATACTGCCCTATAGAACGGAAAATGTGGAATATGATGTAACTCACTATAAAAAATTAGTTCCGTTCTTTTTAGCCGAAAGTGTTGAAACGGGGCCCTTTATTAAGTGAGGTTCCACTCGTTCGTTTCTTTAGTCGGTGTCGGTTAGGACATAATTTACATTTATCAATCCTCTCAAATCCCAATCAAGGTCATAAAGTTTATTTACTGGCATAGAATGTCATATGGTATTAATTTTATCCGTTTTTATATCTTTTGACATGTAATTCAAAACTAAATAATATGAAATTTTCTTTTGTAAATTTCTTTGTAGGTACATGAATTTGAAAATACTAATAAATGTTAAAAAAATTCAGCTTATTCTGTTTTCGCCGTTTTTGAGTATAAAAGTATAAATTTCTCACAAACACGTCCTGTTTATACAGATGTGACAACTACAAAAAAGTATGTGTTGGCCTTCCGAACTAAATTGTAGTGATGTACCGAATAGTTAAAAAGATGGTTTGGTAAAAATGTTTTTTTTTTTTATGATAAGTTATATATATAATCTTTAGTTATAAGAAGAATAACATAAGTATTTATTAATTATTGCAAATATGCAACGCCTAGACAAACCTCACGATTTTTAGACGTTATACCGCGAGGCTAATTTTTATTTTTTAATTTATGCGTTATACGTACTTTTTGGTTACAATGCAATGTGATCAGATGTGGTTTTTCCCCTTATTATGTCCCGCTGTGCCCTCACAAAATGAAATATTTCAAAAAATTATTATCGTTACTCTGACATAAATAAGCGATCAAAGCAACTCACCATCTAAAAATAATAAATAAACAACCCATTAAAAAAATAGTGCGATCGCCCCAGCTGAAAAATTTAAAAGTGCCGTAAAAACATATATATATATATATATATATAATGGGTTTTACGGCCATGGATTCAAGTCCTTTATAGCCTTTCTTAATTTTTTCAATCTTCTTCAGTCCTACAGTGTGGTTTCGTCAAGTCTAAAAGTCTAGTCGATAGTGAAGTCAGAAGAATCAGGCTAAGTGAAGTGGTAGAAAAACTGCACTTAGCGATTACTAGGAGCTTTTGGCAACAGTCATGAAAATCACATAAATCACGCACTGTATCACTTCCCAACACTCACGCTTCTTATTGAATACTTTGCATACAATAATCCACCATTATTATGCACAAACACTAAAAAAAAACACAAATTTTGGAAAATATAATACAGCACCGATACTGTTCCTCCCAGATTCCCGCCAAAAGTCCGCCGTAAAAACAAAATGGTGACCATAAACAATTGAATATGGGGCAATATTTGCCGATGACGCGACGTTCCGTTACAGCGTATAGTGATCAGTATTGACCGTAAGCCAATATGAAGAGCCCATAAACCGCAGTACACAGAGCACTTGAAATAGAACGTAGCCGATACGGGCACTATTCATATCACGAAGTTTTTTTTTTAGGATATGACGGTGATTGCTACAGTCACAGAACAAAAATAATCCGAATAGAAATGTTTGTTTTGACGTGGATTTAGTTCCAGGTTCAGTGTGGTGCCGTATTCTCTCTTCTTATCTTTAATTAATACATGTAAACCCATGTAAAACACACCACACCTTATTAGAAATGTATTACATAGTTTACAACACAGCCACCTATTATTATCGACCAATAACAGTGGCAATAAATGGCGCAATCAAATTCCCCGCCCATTTTTTCTCTGTGAAACGTTGGCTTGCGAGCCAAACTAGTGACACGTTTTTCGTGCGCTATGGCACTTCTTGTTAATATTTCTAAATACTGTGGCTACAGTGGTGATTTGGGGATCCAAAGTAGTATATGTATTAATGGAGTCTTCCGTGTTTTACAAGGTGCGTAGAGCCATTAGATGAGGCTATAAGTGAGATGTCAGTCTTTAACATAGTCCTACAGCTTTAAAGGCCCTGAATAATCAGACCAGCCGTATTGGCTTCTTCTTGTTAATTGTATCCATGGCTTAAATTATATAAATTTGGCCCCGTAAGAAGCAACATCCACGACTGAGTCAGAGGCCTCAGTAAATGCAATATGCAGATGAAAAGGAGCAGGTGGGGCACAGCTGCAACACATCCAAAACTGTTGGACACTAAGACTATTTTACTTTTTCATTGTTTTAGTGGTATTAAGAGTTACCACGAAACAAAATCTATATTATTTACGGTCGGTATCGCAGTCGCATTAACTCGAGGTAGATAAATTCGCACAAAACAACGTCATTCTTAAACTTCCCTATATAAATAAACCTTTGTAACAATACTTAGTGCATAAAATATTCCATTCCCGGTTTTAAAACATTCCAGATCATAATATAATCAAACTTTCCACAGAGTTAATATAGATTTGTTTATAGTAGAGCGCGTGTAAGCGAGTAAAGCGAGCTTATTCCATTATAAAAAAGTAGTCATCGGCACTGTCAATAATACCGTCTAATTCTACACACTTTAGACATCAACTCAGATGATTTTACAACAAACCACAACTATTACATTTACGAGGTATTATGACGTCTATAGAATGCAGAATGTTTACGCTCACATTATTATACCAGCGTATTCCACGTTGTATCCTACCTAAGTCGTATAGCCATACGAAGATGAAGCCTGGGTTTTGCAAAGACAACGTCTTATCGTTTTTCTGTCTAGGTATTAAAAACATAAAATAAGATTAAGCATTGTTTTATAACCTGTAATCTGCTCGATGTCGATTCGCGTTGAGAGTTGTTGTTGGTGGAATACGCCACCAGCCATACAGAGCGGGCAAGGAATGAAAACGAAATCCAACAGGCTCTATAGAACAGTTATTCTTAGTTTTCATTTATAATGACACTCTTTTGTATTGAAGAATATCGATTTACTTTTTACTATGAAAGAGTTCATCATCATCGAAGCTAGGATCAGATTAAATAGACGTCTTATTTTTATCTTACTTCGAATGCTATTATTGGTGTGATCCGCCACCAATCTGATATATGTACAAGGAAAATTTGATCTCTTTTGTCTTTTAGTCCCCCCTTTCACGACATTTAAAGAAGGAGAGAAAGATCAAAAATAAATTATGTGCTTCATATTTTGCTTACATACAAAGTATAGGGCAACACAAGAGTACAAAACGGAACAGAGAAAGGTTAACTTGATGAGATCGATGCAGTATAGTAACATGACTATTACACACACAAGCGTGTGAGTGAGAGAAAGTGTTTTTGTTGTGCGCGTTATAGCTCACACACGTGACGCATACGGTACGACGGGACGTGCTAGTATCGCTATAAGCGAGTTTGTACGAATGCTTGTATTTACACGACTGATTTAAATTTGTTAGTTCACAAATACTTGCTAATGTTAGTTAATAACTTAACCTATTTAATCTTTTGATTTACTTATAAATCTTTTAAATCTCTCATTTTTGTTATTCATCTCCTTTTTCAATCATTGTTCTCATCATGATAAGGTTTCAACGACCCACTATATGATTTATACAGGGTGTAACATGTAAGTGTAGTCATATTTTCAGGGCCGATAGAGTCGGTCATAAGCAATGTATTCCAATTGGTATTAAATGGAAAAGTTAATAATCGAGGGAATTTTACTCTATCGTAATTTAAACGTATTATCGATATCGATAAGTGTCAACAGACATCACTGTCTGTATCAGCTGACAATGTGAATGACCTTTTTTACCTAAGCCTTAACCACCTCCTGTCGAGCACACATTTTCTCCTGGTAAGAGATCTAATGCAAAATAAATTAAGCAAAAAAATTAAGGTTCTGTATGATTTTTTTTTTTAATAAATTTGATATGTCTTCTTTGCTAAGACAAAAGCCAAAAAGTAAACTAAGGGATTTTATTACCAATCAGTGGCTTGAACAAGTGTCTGGTTATTATGCCGCCTCCCCAGCAGCGGCCCGGCAAAGGGTAAACGCAAAAACTACTTGGTAAATGTGTACAAATAAATGGTCTTACAATCAGACCGAGTGAAGTAGAGTAGAAAGCAAGAAAATCGACCTTGGGACGACGATCGGAGAATACAACCGGAAAATCGCGTAGAAGAGAGATAAACTTGACACAAAAAAAAATGAAACAAACAGAAATTGATGAACTGGCTAGTTGACGTTGTAGTTTTTTTCCCAGTTGCGTACATCACTTACCTATTTCGGAGCCGAAGGAAGGTTCGACCGCTGTCGCCTACACGGTACAGACAAACAGAACAGAGGTGTACAGTACTTTGTTTCCATCACCATCTTTCACTTTTATCATATCATATCACTGCCTCCGTAGTCCAATGGTTAAGGCGTTTTGCCTGTAGACCCGTGGGTCGAGGGTTCGATTCCCACGGGAAGCATACTTTGTTTAGTTGTTTCCAGTTTGGTGAGGACATATCAGGCTTGAATCGTCTGATTATCACCTGATTTGTTTGACAATAAAGATGATTTCGTGCCGTGCGTGCACGTTAAGCCGTTGGTCCCGGCTGCCATCTGGTATTCGTTAAAGAACCACGTCAGAGGCCGAGAGGCGGTTCCGAAGAAAACAACTCTGACACCAGGGTGTGCATGGTCGATTGACTATGACACCTACACGAAATTAATGAACTTTTGTCATAAACATTGTCTTACTTAAAAAAAAACACCATAAAAGCACCGCGGAAGTATTGTATGCGCACATGTAATATGATATGCCCCTGTGACACCTGGTACATTAGCAATAAAAATTAAAGAACCCTAAATTTATTTATGTGCTTAGGCTACGCCTATTTACTTATGTGTTGTAAGAAAAGAAGATATTTCTTTCTCTTTCTGTTTAATTTTATTTTGATTATTGGTTCTGTACAAATTAGGCAAAAGATGCAAGAGCATTGCAAGGGAATTCAAATCCCTGTCCCATACTTGCTTCGTGGTCCTATAACAGACTTTTACGTCATTCTCGAGGGAGAAAGTTCGAGGGAGTGGTCTATTCCTAAGCTGGATATACCACGCGCTTGCAAGAACGTATCAATAGTATTAGGATAGCATAAGTGTTAGAGAGCAAGTACATAATTTTTAAGAAAAAAATCATATTGAACCCTAATTAAAGCCACACCCACTTCACATACACATTTGCCATCTCTTTCTTTGCAAATAATTATTAAAATAATTATGAGGGTTCTGTCTATGAATAATGGACTGCGTTATTAAAATTGCATGGTTATTTTGGGTATTATGGGTAATAAGAAAATTCGCAAAGCTTTCTAATAAAACGACATTAAGAGATTTGACGTCAAGATGGCGGCCGATCATAAAAATAATGTCCTCCGCGTTTACCGGTCGCATTCTGCAGCATAGCTTTAGAAATAAGTGCGAGATCCGTTAATACGAGGTACATCGACTGAAGTCATAAAATAAGATTTTAAATTGTTTGTATGACCGGCCGCCTGCCTGCCGTTAACCTTCTTTGCGAACGCTGCTGTTGGTAGAAAATGCCACCAGCCGGCGGCGGCGAGAGATTTTGCTAACAGCCAGGAAGAAAAACATGGGAATTCAGATATCTGTTTCTCCTTTGTACGACATTCACGTGAAGAGAGAAAGTGGTCTATTCCTAAAGTACGTAATTGGAAAGGAAAAAAAAACTATTCGTGAAAAAACCCTCTGAGAAAGTATTTTTGAGCTGGATATACCACGCGGTCATCTTACTAGTACTAGGATAGCATAAAAGTAAAGAGTAAGTACAAATTCGTAAGAAAACCCTTACATGTTGAATCCTAATTAAAGTAACGCCCACTTCTCATTCGGCCATTACTGTTTTTTGGAAATAATGATCTAAGGGTTCTGTTTATTAATAATGAGTTATTTCAGTGATACAATGTTCGCTTGACCGATCAAATTGGTAATAAGATAATTTGAAATTACTAAAATCATGCGAATAAAACCGGTTCATTTAGTAGACGGAGTGATTTTTTCACTAAAATTTTTTAATATTGACTAGGATAACATAGGCGTTAGATAGTAAACACGGAAGCTTTTTAGTTAGTTTTAATAAGGAACTCTAAATTGTTTTCTGCCAAAATATGGGGTAGGGATAGTTCCTTATGTAAAGATCGGCCAATAGCAAGCAGGTTAATCGATCTTGTATGTACATGATCCTTCAATCAGTCGGGCCGCCGATCAGTTGCTTGCATCTGAACGTGGTGTAAAGATACTTTTTATTTTAACCGCGCGCGTGACACTTTCATTTTTTTGAAAATGTCATTTTTAAGTCACGCCGAATACTACGAAATGATTCTTTGAGTGGGGGCTGCCGATGGTAGTCTTCGTGGAGCTCGTGAATTGTATCGTGAGAGGTTTATCGAAGGACGTCCAGAAGCTGAGCAAAGGCAGCTGCCATCTTTGGAGTGCTTCCGTAGGATGGTGCTTCGATTGCGTGAAACTGGATCATACCGTGGCTCCACTTCCCATGAACGCGCAAGCACCATCGACCCGGACTTTGAAGAAGCCGTTCTTGAGCATTTTGGTTATGTTCACGTGTTTATTTGAATACCTACGTTGCGGTAGTGCACTACAATAATAAGTGATTTTATTAATAATGTGTGTGGTGTGTGTAGTTAAATTTAAACTGGGTGTAAAAAGAAAATTCAATGTGTATGTGCGGCAAGTGATATTGTCGCCGCCAAAGATACCGCGCCGCCATTGTGTTTTTCGCTCCTTGATACCAGGCGCGCATGAACAGGCAGAGCTAACAATATCTCAACATCACGTAAGTAGGTTTGATTAGTAGAGTTCATGACCCCACTAGTGATGGGACACGATTGTTTTGATTATGACGTCACAAAAAAATATATTTAATTAAATTTTCATTTTTTATTAAATTAACTTATTGTGTCTTATGACATTGCACACAAGATCTACATCGATTACACTTATACCTCCTTGAATATGACTACACTTACATGTTACACCCTGTATATTAAAACTCAAGTAAAATAAGCCTAAACATGCAAATTTTGGAGATAGGTAATCTTTCTATAGTGTTATCTACTCATGTGGTAGAGTGCACTAGATATTTGCAAGTTGGGCCGCAGCCTGCAATTTCGTTAGCGGGCCACTTGCACCGCTCTCCCTGTGAGTATGCCGATCGAGGTAAGGAAATATGAAACAGTATGAAGAATATTGAATTTATCAATTAACTACCAACCAGCTAGTACAGTACTTAATAAAGCAGATTGTAATTGTAACGATATCGTTATTAGGGTTTGGAAACACACTAACACTCAGTCATATTTATCAACTCTACATAAACATTCAATTGTTATATCAAACTTAACTATATTATCCATACTAATATTATAAATGCGAAAGTCTGTCTGTCTGTCTGTCACCTCTTCACGGCTAAACTGCTAGACCGATTGAGATGAAATTTGGTAGGGATGTAGTTAACGACCTGAGGTCAAACATAGGCTACTTTTGGGCGCGATATAACCGAGGCGCACGCGGGCGGAGCCGCGGGCAACAGCTAGTAAACTATAACTCTAAAAATAAAAGTACTTATATAAAAAATGTCCCGTAAATCAATGCCATCGGGAAATGTTGCCAACGGGCTAGCAGCATTACCACGTTGTATGACAATCCATACTAATCCATACTAATATTATAAATGCGAAAGTCTGTCTGTCTGTCTGGCCCTTTTCACGGCTAAACTGCTGGACCGATTGTGATGAAATTTGGTAGGGATGTATTTAACGACCTGAGGTCAAACATAGGCTACTTTTGGGCGCGATATAACCGAGTCCCACGCGGGGCGGAGCCGCGGGGAACAGCTAGTATTTAATATAGCGGAGTCTGCTTGGTATAGTCCAATATAATCAAAGAGTCCAATAAAAATTCTGTGTTTGTAGCTAATTGGAGTCTAAATAAAGCTAAATTTGTATGAAAAATCAGTTAATTAAATGGAAGCTAAGAAAAAGAATTGTATTAAACTATTACAGATAAATTTTCTTTTTCTAAAGTGTCAAGTTTACATTAACATTCTGTGTTCGAAATTTAAACAACTATATTTATTTCTTTTTTTTTGTTATAAATTACAAATGTCTATTCTTTTAAATATGTTTTGACCAGTGGCCACGTTTACTGCCCTGTTTGTCGTTAGCATCCTCAACAATTTCAAGTCGTGATTTTGTCATACAGAAAGAGACACAGACCGACACGGATGGACGAATGGATACAGGAGGCGTAGTAATAGGGTCTCATTTTTACTGTTTTTAGGGTACGGTTTTAGTTGAAGAGCATATCAGCTGTGTCAAGACAGACACACGCAATACAGTATACAATTGGTATAAAAAAGTAGGTATCATTGACTTACTATGTCAGTAAACGAGGCATTGTTTCAGTCACATTCGTGTCAGGTCAGGGTGATCTGAAACAAAAGAAAACGTAGGTAATAATCGCAGACATTTAATATTTTAAGAGAACGTACCTAATATTAAAATTATCTCGATGCATAAGGCCGGGAAAGAATAGGCAACGCACCAGTTTTATAAAAAGTATAAGTAGATCGAATAAAATAACTATGTACACAAAAATCATAGTATTTCACTACACATTGAAACAATTGAATACAGAAAGCGTTGTGAGTAGAGCTAACATACTTACGAAGATTTGGAATATATGTAACGAAACATTTTAACATTGCCTTAAGTCAAAATTGTATTAAGTACCTATAACTTATAATGTTTGGTTTATTAATGCTGTTTCAGCCAACTCTGCTACCAGAATGTTTAAATTTAGCAGTGGAAGCGTGAATGTGGTAGAAAAGTTAGACTGAACACTAAAAATAAACAAAAGAAAAGTACCTTACGCGCTTGGGCGTGACTTGCTTATTAATCCGAATTAATTAAACCCGATTAAGCCCCTTCTCATGAGATTCCTACACATCCCCTATTAATTCGGTGTCGATCCGGCGAAGCACGGCGAATTCGGGTAGAATGGAGGTCTCCACAGGGGTTATTTCACTACCGAGTGTTCAATTGTCAATAAGCTTTAAACTTTTATCCACTAGGCAACCGGGCCTCACTCACGATATCAATGCGCAATTATTCCCGAAGATTGAACGCGAATCGTATTAAAATAGTCTATCCCGAGACTTCACAAGTAATAAATAAAGAGAATGCATCTAACCGCGGCCGCGCGGGTCAACAGACTGCCCTGTCATGGCGTCATGCGCGTCCAAACCCGCTAGGGATGTACCAAAACCGAAACTTGTCGACTATCCGAATCGAGTAAATTCAATGTGAATATATATTTGTCTGATGAATGTTTTATCCGAAACATCCCCCGCCCTGAAATGTATCCCGACATTTCACTAGTAAACCATACTAGTCGTTTGATGGAAGGCGGGCCAATGAAGTGAGTGCACGGGTCAAAATTGATCCGTCTACCAAAACCTCGGCAACTCGAGGGATTCCGTCCGTGCCTGGTATCAACTTTAAAATGCGGCCTCGCCGCCAGCACAGGGGGGCCAAATTAGGCTCTTTCATTAAAACAATGTCGCCCTCTACCGGAGGGTTAGTATGATCCGTCCATTTGACTCGCTGCTGCAACAAGTGGAGATATTCGGCAGACCAGCGCCTCCAGAAATCCTGACTCATCTGTTGCAGCATCTGCCAACGCGATAGCCGAGAAGTACCTTGATCCCGCCAAGGATACTCTGGGAGGGCAGTTACCGGCTGCCCGATTATGAAATGGCCCGGTGTCAACACGTCAATATCATTTGGGTCTTGAGACACTGGGCATAGTGGACGGGAGTTCAAAGCGGCTTCCACCTTACAGAATATGGTGGCCAACTCTTCAAACGTAAGAGTGGTCTCCCCCACTACTCGCCGTAAGTGTGTCTTGGCCGATTTGACCGCGGCCTCAAATATTCCGCCCCAGTGCGGACAGGCTGGTACCGAAAACCGCCATTCTATGCCCCGTTGGGCACAGCCCTGACCAATTTGGTCACTGTGTTGTTCCAGGAACTCAGTGACGTCACGCAGATAGTTGGCAGCACCCCGATAGTTCGTTCCGTTGTCCGACCGAATCAAGGACGGCACTCCACGCCTTGAAACGAATCTATCCAGGGCCGCGACGAAGGCCTCGGTGGTCAATCCCGACACCACCTCCAAGTGCACCGCCTTGGTCGCGAGGCACACAAACACACACAAGTATGCCTTGGTCAATTTCCTGTTCTTGACCGCGGCTGACTTTATCAGAAAGGGTCCCGCAAAATCCGTGCCGACCCCGACCCACGGCCTCGTGTATTGTACCCGATCAGCCGGCAGATCACCCATCTGCGGCTGCATGGTAGATGCCTTTGTCCGGTAGCATGATACACATTTGAATATAACGCTCCTGACTGCTCTCCTCGCGGACAGGATCCAAAATTCCCTTTGTAGAATTGCTAACATCGCACCTAGTCCAGCGTGCGCGTTGCTAACATGACGGTGTGTTATTATGAGCTCGACAAGGGCCCCGCCCTTGGGAAGTAGTAAGGGATGGCGTCTCCCGTAGGACAGGTCCGACTTCCGGAGTCTGCCCCCCACGCGGATTAGACCATCCTGATCAATAAATGGGTTCAATCTGGCAACAGCACCCTTCAACTTAGCGCGTCCCGAGCGCAAGGTTTGAAGCTCAGACTTGAACCTGTCCTCCTGGACTAGGCGAACCAGATGACGCATAGTAGTGCGCCGATCCTCAGCGGTCGCTACCGGCGCGAGCCTCTTCTGCTGAGGATGGCGACAATTGTGGATGAACCGCAACATCCAGCTGGTGACACCCAACAGCTTGTCCAAGCTGCTGTAACGGCGCAGCAGCCAGTCAAGATCCAGCGCGGGTTGCGCCGTCACTGCGTGTACCAACACGCCTGGCAAATCCTCAACCAGGCCTGGCTCAGGTGTACTCGGCCAGGTCGACTCTGGTTCCAGTAACCACTCTGGTACCCACCAGAGATGATGACGTATGAGTTCGGGGGCGGTGCAGCCGCGTGAGGCACAATCAGCCGGATTGAGCTCACCGGGCACATGTCTCCAGATTACAGAAACGTCCAGGTCCTGTATCTGGGCCACCCGATTTGCCACAAACACCTCCAGAGTGTGTGGCGCCGCCCGTATCCATGCCAATGCCACTTGGCTATCCGACCACGCGTAGCTATCCCTGATGTCTACCGTGGCCGCCAGTTCTTTGCTCACGTGGGCGAGGAGTCGAGCCAACAAGTGAGCCCCGCATAACTCCAGTTTCGGGATTGTGAGTCTGGCCTTGATGGGAGCCACCTTGCTTTTAGCCAGTAGCAATCTGACCTGTACTCGGCCCTCCGAGTCTGAGGTCTTTAAGTACACGACTGCTGCAAACCCGCGCTCTGATGCATCACAGAAGCCATGTAAGCTCGCACGGTACCTACCCGGGGGCAAAATGCACCTCGGCAGGGCCACCTGATTGAGCTCTCCCATCGTTGTGACCAGACCCAACCAGTCATCAAGCGGGCGGCCATCCAGCGGCTCGTCCCACGAGACACCCAATGTCCACAGTCTCTGTAGCAGGCATTTGACAGCAAACAGGACCGGGCAAATCCAGCCATTGGGGTCATACATCCTAGCCAGAGTAGACAGACATGTCCGTTTAGTCCAAACCTTCAGGGGATCCAGTCCAACTCGGAAGGTGAAGATGTCTGCCACAGGTTTGTACTGAATCCCGAGTACAGCAACCATTTCAGGGTTTTCCTGATCCTCAAAGAGGTGCGGATTCTGTTGGTGATCATCCGGGATCCCTTCCAACAGACGTGGGTCATTCGACACCCACTTCCGCAACTCGTATCCTCCAGTGGCGAGGAGGGCGATGAGCTCGTCCCACAGCCGGATCGCCTCCTCGATTGTAGCCCCGCCCGTGCACACGTCATCAACATACACGTCACGTGACAGCACGGCGGCGGCACGTGGAAACCGGCTTCTCTCCTGCTCGGCCAATTCCAGAAGGGAGCGTATGGCGATGAACGGACTCGACTTTAATCCGTACGTGTTCGTGTTGAGCTCGTAAACGGTTACCGGATCATCTGGGCTCTCACGCCATAAGATGAGTTGAAACCTCCTGTCCTCAGGGTGGATCAACGTCTGACGGAACATCATCCGGATGTCTGTCCCAAATACCACCTGGTGTCTCCTGAAATTTAAAATTATGTCTACAATATCGCGCTGTAGTTTAGGCCCGGCGTGAAGACACTGATTTAGTGACACCCCAGTGGAGGACGGTGCCGAACCGTCGAACACTGTCCTCAGTTTACCTGACTGGGGCTTCAAGACCGCATGATGCGGCAAGAAGTAATGGTCGGTCGTGGTCCAGTCGACGTGAGCCGGAGACATATGTCCAAGAGCCTCATACTCCCGCATGAACTCCACGTATTTATTCCGAAATACGGGGTCGCGCTGCATGCGCCTTTCCATAGACAATAGCCGCTTCTCCGCCAAGACTCTGGACTGGCCCAATACCGGTGGGCAATCTATGAACGGTAGGCGTGTCTGTATGCGTCCAGATGGCAGCCTAACCGTATGTGCCTGATAGAAGTTCTCGCAATCCACATGGTCAGGATCCAGCCGTGACACCATGGGAGGTTCCTCGACTTCCCAAAACTTTTGCATTACCCGTGCAATAGATACTCCTGTGAACGAATGAGCATCATCCGGCAGCTCACCTGTGTAGACCGGTCCAAACACCGCGTGACCCAATGCCGTGGACACGGCCATGAGAGAACTCGATCCCAGTCGACGTATCTCACTCTTGAGTATCCAACCAACCACGTCCGTACCCAAAATCATGTCTACTTGATCTGGGACGTGAAAATTGGGGTCTGCCAGTCTCAAGCCTGCTACGAGAGGGGTCACTCCAGCTGGCAATTCCGTAGAAGGGAGACGGCCAACGACGGTATCCAGCACCGTCGCCGAAGCCCAAATTCTCCATCTCGTATCCTTATCTGCGGAGAATGCGAAGTGTGTTCGTCCAGTAACACCTGGTACCTCACTACCTCCGACTCCGCTCATTCCCGTGACTACGGAGTGTCGGGGTAGGCCCAGTGTC
The DNA here is from genome assembly GCA_947044815.1 of Apomyelois bistriatella. NCBI lineage: Eukaryota > Metazoa > Arthropoda > Insecta > Lepidoptera > Pyralidae > Apomyelois > Apomyelois bistriatella. Next base: position 8,683,209 of record OX345705.1, read on the forward strand.
TTAGCAACCCGAGTTGACACCAGTGTACCCTGGGCCCCTGTGTCCAAAAGGGCTCGTATCCGGACGTAGCCCTCCTGAGGGCACCAAATGCGGACCGCCGCAGTTGGCAACAGGACGGTAAGGAGTTCTGTTGCCTTATGGTGACTGTGGCAAGCTAGTCACGCGTTGTACTGGCCCGCGGGGGAGGGCGGCCCCGTCCAGTAGGGCGGCCCCGTCCAGTAGGGCGTGCGCAACATATAAGCACTTTGAGGCGGAGCATATCCCGCCGCCCTCCCGTACCGATGATACGGGGGGTGGTACTCCAGCCTCGGGTATTCGTGGAGCGGGGGCGAGAACCGGTTCGCCCTTGACTCCTGCACCGGCTCCCGTGCCGGTAATTGTGGCCTCTTCATAACCTGGGACTGCGGCGCCTGGGCCGCTGGAGTCCGGACTGCAGCCAATCCGGTGGCTGTCGTCGGCCCCTCCTGGTCGACCTGGGTTGGGGAGTTCACCCTGTCTGCGCACGCAGCACTTGGCGAACCTCTACCAGATGACCTACCACTTCCAGGTGGTGATGCTCTGGAGCCCCCACCCGTTGGGCGCTCCACTCTCGGTGGGTAGCCGTCCCTTCGATTACACAGAAGGGTATGGTGTGGTCCTCCACACCTGGGGCACGCTGTGGCCCTGGGGCAGTCCCGGTACTGGTGACCCCCCAGACAGCCGTAGCAGCGTCTCCCTTCTCTCGCCCTCCGGCGGCGATGTCCTACGGACAGTTTGATGAACTGTGGGCAGTCGACCTCCCGATGGTGCTGCCCACATCCCAGACAGCCAGTGTCTGGTGCTCCAGCTGTCACCGCATAGGCCTGCGTCGGCCCTCTGCGCTGCTGGGGCCTTCCCGTTCCCGAGCCGGGCGGAGTGCGTTCCGGCGCAGTCCTCCGGATCGTTTCCACCGAGGTCTCCGCGACCCTGGCCTCCCACTCCAGGAACTGGAGGAGATCGTTGAAGGTGGGGAGGTCCCGACTCCCAGCCACTTGTTCCCGATCGAACCGGGCCCGCATCTCGGCTGGAATCTTATCCAGCACCAAGTGCAGGAGCAGATAGGACCACTGGTCCACTGGGAGGCCGAGCAGCCGCAACGTGTTGGTCGCGACCTTCACCGGAAGGAGTATCTGCGACCTCAGCTGCGAGCGGCTGGTCACCCTGGGCAGTGTCAGTAGCTGCCTGACATGCGCGTCTGCCAGTAGACGCGTGTTTTGGTACCGCGATTCCAGCAGCTCCATCGCGGTATCGTACTGGTCACCTTCAAGGGGCAGGTGCTGGATAAGCGCCTTCGCTTCACCACGCACCGCCGTCAACAAATAGGCCAACCGCTGGACCTTTGTGAGATCCTCCCGTTGATCCACCAGGGAGGTGAACATATTCTTGAAGGCCACCCAGTCCTCCACCTTGCCGCTAAATTGCGGCAAGTCCAGTGTGGGGAGGCGGCCTGTAACCCCTTTTCCTGTGGGGGCCGCGGCTGTCGTGTGGGACGCCGACGTTCCTGATTCGGCCCTCCCGCTGTCCAGTTCCCCGACAGCCTGGATGACCTCGTTGTAGAGCTCCATGATCTGATCAAGGTCAGCAACAGCCCGATCTCTCCTCTTGGCCCCATCAGATCCAGATTCTGGGTCATCTGCATCCATCAACACGTGAAGGGCACCCTCGGCCCGAGCGAGGCGTTCCCGAGCCTCGCTGGCGCGCTGCCTGAGCGCGATCTCCCTGTAACCACGTCCTATCAGCGTCCTGACTGAGCTGAACCACCTCAGTTCAGACGAGATGAGGGTTGTTGGTTTCGCTGGTGCCATCTCGCTATGTCCAGCAGTGAGTCAAGTACCCAAATAACACAATAAGGAAACCAAAATAACAAAAAACAAAACAAATAAACAACGGCAGTGACAGAATCCAGCAAGTCACAAACCGGTACACTTATTTAAAATAAACCGAAAAACCGAATAAAAAAATAAACAAAACAATATATTAATGCACTAACATTAAATATTACTTGACTCGGATATCAACAAGTGAAAGCAAAATATCAACTTGCAAACCCGTATCGGAGCCCGTATCGGAATCCGTACCGGATCCGGTCCGGAATCGATAAATCAGAATCAGAATTTGATGATGGTACAACCCTAGTGCATTCCGATGCACCGACCTACCTTCGCCAATTTTTTAATCTTTCACCCGCAAGATTATTTATCAAAGTAGATTCCTAGATTTTACTAGGGAAACTACGCTCTGCTACCAAATGTTTCAGCCATCTCTGCTACCAGAATGTTTAAATTTAGCAGTGGAAGCGTGAATGTGGTAGAAAAGTTAGACTGAACACTAAAAATAAACAAAAGAAAAGTACCTTACGCGCTTGGGCGTGACTTGCTTATTAATCCGAATTAATTAAACCCGATTAAGCCCCTTCTCATGAGATTCCTACACATCCCCTATTAATTCGGTGTCGATCCGGCGAAGCACGGCGAATTCGGGTAGAATGGAGGTCTCCACAGGGGTTATTTCACTACCGAGTGTTCAATTGTCAATAAGCTTTAAACTTTTATCCACTAGGCAACCGGGCCTCACTCACGATATCAATGCGCAATTATTCCCGAAGATTGAACGCGAATCGTATTTAAATAGTCTATCCCGAGACTTCACAAGTAATAAATAAAGAGAATGCATCTAACCGCGGCCGCGCGGGTCAACAGACTGCCCTGTCATGGCGTCATGCGCGTCCAAACCCGCTAGGGATGTACCAAAACCGAAACTTGTCGACTATCCGAATCGAGTAAATTCAATGTGAATATATATTTGTCTGATGAATGTTTTATCCGAAACAAATGCGACTAACATTTTCTGAGTACACTGAAACAATAAGACAAGAAACGATTCGAAGAACCTAGATATTTAAATTTTGATAGAATTTTACAAAATATATTTGCAACAAAAGAGAAGATAAGTATATATGTAATACCTTTATATTATATTTTACGTCTAGTTTTCCAAACGTTCTAACCAAAAATTCTATGTAATAAAGTGTGCACAGAAAATATAAAACATAAGATAGAAAATATTTTTAAAAGTGGACAGGATTTAGTTATCTATATCCGCAACTGATATGCATGTATTAATGTACAATTTTCTGAAAATGGCGAACCACAATACTACCTATACCTACTTATTTAGGATAGACTATGGAACGATATAGATAAGCTCTGTTTACACGCTTCACCTAACGGGGCCATGACATTGTTCGATTTTAGGGTTCCGTACCCAAAGGGCAAAAACCCTATTACTAAGACTCCGTCCGTCAGTCCATCTGTAACCAGACTGCAGACTGTATCTTATTAACCGAGATAGCTAAGACAGTTGAATAGTTGAGTGACGCCCATTGAATGGGAATCCGTAATTTTTGGTTATGATAATAAAAAGTTATTATTTTTATTAATAATTCATTTACAATTTCGCTCTTATGCGCGTCAGTTTAAGGTTCAAAAATCTGAGTATTTCTAAAATTAACTCAAAATATCACACCTCTTAAGTTATCTATTGTGATGCTCATTATGAGTGAAATTATTGCTAAGCCTGATAAATTGCGAAAATATTCTTCAATAAATATTAATGGTGGCCATATTTCCTCCTCAAGGTAAGTCGCTTTTTTAAAAGGCTGATTTATGTCACGATTAAGTTTCTTTATTGTTCAGGATTTCGAATTTACCTTTTAATGAGCCTCATTAACGCGAAATACAGCCGAATAATAATAAAAAATAGAGTATGGCAATACTCACGAATCTATTATTCGTCGATTAGGTATTTTGCTGCAAATTTAGGACCTCATGATCCATGTAATCTAAAAACGAACGTCAAAGATAAAAAGATAGTGGTCCTTTTTATCTTGACTTAAATCAACAAACAAATTTAATGAAATGAGTGAAAATAAATATATATAGCCATTTTAAAACAAAACCCCATTAGAAAATTTACTTGTTTATTTTGAGCTTGTTTACGTTTCTTATTTCCTATTTTGTAAATACTTTATTGATATTCTGTAACAAGAAATAGTACATTTACTAAACTGTATATATCTATATATAAGACTAGCTGTTGCCCGCGGCTCCACCCGCGTGTAGGTCGCTTTTCGCGTAACCTGTGGAAACTACAACTGTCCAGACCTATAGTTAATTCTATTGTATCCTTTTCCCGTGCCAATTTTATAAAGCCATTACATTGCTACGATATCATTAAATATTAGGGCCACTTCTTTCTCAAATACCGTTTTTAAAATCAATAGGAATCAGTATTAAACAGTCGTAAAATTCTGAAAAAAATATATGTTTTTAGTTGAGGATCTAGCAGAGTGAAATTCGCTTACAGTAACAGTAACAATATCAGACAAAATTCGCTCGATAGAAAAATCTAAGTTGCCTCCTTTGGAAGTTTATTTTCAATACTATGCCTAAAATAATAAACTTATTGTCCTGCTTTTTATACCAGCCTTTAGATAAAGTATTTATATAGTGAAAATCGCTGAAGTAGATTTTGTAGTGTTATTTTCTCAAATATGTCTAAATGCCTACAAAATGAGTGAGCGCCGCGACTACGCGGCTTACGGACAACGGACCTTCAGAAGAAGGAGCTCTTAACATTCATACTATCAATCTTTGTCTCTAAAAGAGTAGACGCAGCCTATTACAGAGTCATTAGGACCTAAAATCCACTCCCAAAGTTTTAGTGGGCGTGAAAAGTGGAGAAAATCTCAATAAATAGTGATAAGTCAGATAAATTAGTCCTTACGACACGACCGTATGTTCCGTCAAACACTGATTTGATTATTTTTTAAACCAAAGCCAAACCAAACCAACCAATCAATTCAAATAGCTTACTACAACACAACAAACGACCGATAAACAAACCAACCAATAGTACTAAATCAACAACCAAATTTTTTTTTAAATAATTAGAATTAATTGCTGCCGTAAGGAAAAATTTCAATCTGCTATTAAAATAAAGTCAGCGCCATCTATTGATATTTTATGTAACTAAATCATACGCCCACAAACATTCAACGTGTTATTTTATTAAAATTTAATAGAGACTGCAGTGTGTTTTTGTCTTTATTGATATAAGTAGAAATTCTAGCTTTATCTAAATTAAATACGTTTATGTAAATCGCATTCAACTGTTTAAAAGTTTTGAAGCAGTGCTTGTAGTAAACTTCAAATGACCATAACTTCTATTTCCCTTAACCGATTTTGATGAAACAAAGATTTTACAACGCTCCTAATTATATGTAATTCACCTGTGAAAACAGCGTTCAAATCTGTTGAGTAGTTTTGAAATTATAACGCACCACACAGACAGAAAGACAGACAGTCAAAAGTTGCAAAAGTTGTTTTTTTTTTTGTTTTTATTACTCTTCTTTAATTGCCCCGTAGAGGTTTTTTAGAAAAATATTTAATGTACAGACACTCGATTTTTACTGTTTTATTATATGTATAGATAGATAAGTACAAAATACTTTTATATTAACGGAATTAACGCTAAGAGCTTTCTCTAAGTAAGAAAATAATTCTAGAAAACAAATAAAAAACGAAAACAGAAAATTATTGTTTGTGGCAGGATTCGATCCAGCTACTTTCTAGAAACATTTCTTTACTAAAATATTTAAAAAAATAGACTTCTAAAAAATTAATACAAAACAAAAAAAGGGTAAAAACAAAAGAAGTGATATCTAGCAGGATTAGAACCCTCTACTTACAGACATACATACATACAGACAGACAAAAATTCCAAAAACTGTCTTTTTGGTTTCTGTTACTCTTTTTTAATCGCACTCAATCAGTTTTTTTGAAAAATATTAAATGTACAGACACTCGCATTTTAGTGTCTTATTATATGTATTGATAAAGTTTACGAGTAGATCTGAACATTAGTAAACTTCATATCAAAATAGCAAAGATCATATGCTTGGGTACTTCACTCATCCCTATTTTTTTCCGCCGAAAAGTAAAGGGCGAAAAAGGCAATGAATGTACTGTGCCCCTAGTATGAGTTTTTCTTAACGCAGACGCTAGCGACTGCGTTAGCGATTTAGTATGGCAAACCTGTACAGCTCCTCTGGCGGATAGTAAGGCAACTAAGAAATTCCATACAAAATTCTAACGCAGTCACTAACGTCTGCGTTAAGAAAAACTCATACTAGGGGCACTGTATGAGTGTGTACGTGAACTGTATGTGAAAAATAAACTTATTTTTTTAAATAAACACTTTTGACATCACTAATGGGTTTTTATGACCGTGATGGATTATCTTTCTTCTGTACAAAATTGTACACAAACCCACAAAGACGATCTCTGCTTACCCAACTCGTGCCCTCATCGAAATTGGCGTTAAGACAATGCATTAAATACGCTTTTACAATACATTGTATTTTGGGTAATAATGGTTAAACAAATAAGTAAATATAAAACAATGTCTCTCACGTCCTCCTCTACATTGCACATGTCCTCTATCTTAATTGTATGGTTGCTTGTAACTTAGGTATATTATTACTATTGCAATTATTTGCATGAGACTATTTTTCAAGAGATTCACAGTTGTGATAAAATACAAAGATAATGACGAAAAATCTCGAAAAATCAATTTTTCTCAATCATTGGTAACGGAAATGTATCCCACAGGATGTTGTGAGAGTGCGGAATTGAACAAATTGCTGTTTGCTGACAAGCAAAATGGCGGAAATCACTAAATTGTCGACAACGGCATCTTATTATTATAACAAGTGTTGTAAAAAATAAATTCCAGAATATACATATAATATCGAAAGCATCATAACTTTTATCAGGGGTTAAGGTTGTCTGCTTGGGCCCTATTCATATTCAAACGAACATACTAACTATATCTACCACTCTCTCTCTCTCTCTCTCTTTTTACCTATTTTTGCAGCCAAACAGCAGCGCTTTTGCATTGTCATGTACTGGTTTGAAGGGAAAGAGGCAAAGAATTACTGGTTACTAAGGCAAACATATAACCCATGCCACATATTAGCAGCTCGCTTGTGACACTCTCCAAGTCTCCAACCAACCTTATGTTCTAAGGCTATGGTATTAACCAACAAGCAGCAACTACTCTAGTTACTTATATTGCTAGTATAGCATTCTATAATCTGTGCTTATATATAATTGTTTTCTTATCGTCTACTGTGTCGGCTACATAGAATTATGTAATTGATGATTTTACACTCGGCTTTGTATTGTAATTGTAGTATTGTTAGTAGTTTGTTTTCGTGACCTCAAATTTTCTATAGTCCAGTCGGCGCGGTGCAGCGGTATAGAAAATTGGCAATAACCTGTACTGCGGTAATGTAAAGAGCAGCAAGCCTCGGGGCTTCCACGTGAAAACAAGGCCTCTTCGGACTTCGAAGCTAAATTCAAACCTTTTCAGCCAGCTATTATTTTTTATTGATTTTATTTTCAGTTTTACATACCTACATACCTAGTCCGTTTATATGTCGGAGTTTTGGAGGGAACCTTAGATTAAAATACTGCAAAATTTTAGAAAGGCCTATATCTACGGTAGTAAAATAATATTTTCCAAATTTGACAAATATATTAGATCATGAAAGTATTTGATACAATACAATAACTGACAAATATAGTGAAATTAAAGTACAAGGAAAATACATTTAAATTTAGATCTTCGCCTAGAAACTTCAGTATCGTTGATCATAAAAAATGACAGAGAAACTTGGTGCCCCGACTCTATCGCGATTAACTTGCACTCCGCTAAAGTTACGAAGATGGCAAAACGGCAGGCAACTTTGATTAAGAAGTGAATAAAATATGAAGAATCTTACAGTACTTACTTAAAATTTTAATATATTGCTATATTTAAATGACTGAATGGACATTAAATTTAAAAGGTTTTATGGTTTACAAAACACAGAAGACAAAATCTATTTAAGGATATCTATTTCTCGCTATTTAAATGTTTTAGCTTAATCTTTCTAGCCCTTCTTTCTAGATGTAGCTTATATTATTATTTAGAGTCTAAATAATAATATAAGCTACACCTACGACTTCGAAGAGGGTAAAATGCATGTATTTCCCATGCAACTAGTAATTATAAATCTATGGTAAGTAATTAATCTAAGATTAAAAAAAAATCCCTGATCGCGCGCGATTTTCTAATTCTTTGTAATATTATGGTATCTATTCTATGGTAGTATCTCCAAGACTTTCTGAATTTTAGTGCCATTTCAATACAATTTAAATTAAAATGATTCAATTTAAATTAAAACAACGAAACCTACATCACGTGCGGTTTTGCAACGAGCTTTGTCAGTCAATCGTAAATAAATACGAGTGGTCTTCTAAATGGGAGCAGGGGGAGTCCAATGCGCTCACCCCGCGGCTCTTCAGCAATTCACAAATCAGGCAGAATGCTCGAGTGCCATTGCCGTGAGGTTAAAAAATTGCAGGCTCAATTTGAATAATTTTCAAGTGTCATTCGAAGTCTGTGTTTGAATAAAATTGGCGGAAGTAAAGTTTTTGTCCGTGTTAGCTATTATTAATTTATTTTTAAATATTTGTAATACCGCGTTATTTTTTTAGTGCGATAAAGATTTTACATACAAACAAATAATAGTTTTGATTTTCTTTTAAAGTCGTTTAAGGTGACTGAAACTTTGCAAAGTTTCAAGTTATTTATTTCATTTTATTATAAAATTCTTACATACTTTATAGCCGTAAGCTTTTTCTTTTAATGAATCAATGGTGAAAGAAACATATTTTTGTAGTGAGGGCCATTTTATGGCAATATTTGCAATCCAACCTTCGATAATATTTTTTTTTAGTTACCAATCCTGGCAAATGCTTTGCGATTCTTCTCCGTCCTTCATGTGTACATTTATATGTTTCAGTGTAAAGTCAAGAGTTCAGGACGTACTGAAATCAACTGCTTATGAATTCGCAAACAGGAAATGAAACCCGTCACCAACTCGAACATCGCGCTGTTATCTGCCTAATTAGCCATTAAAAGTTTAAGCGGCTGATTTTGCGAAAATTTATACGATGTTTCATCTTAAGAGGAAGTCAGAGGAAGAAAAGTACTGTACAAGCCTCGGCTAGTACTATTATATATTCTGTACCTCGGCTGAAATAGCAATTTACGTCTTCGTATTTTTAAAAGGTTTCGATTTCGCCTCGACCTTTAAAAAGTAATGTACTATTGCCGTACCTTAGTAATAAAATATCCAAAGAGCAGCTAAGCCAAATATGCTCTCCAGACGCCATATTTATTATATTTGTACTGGCATATTGCTGAGTTCCGCTCCGGATATTGCAGCCGGCAGTAAAATACAGAAATTAGCTTAGGAAGACATGACGGATGCTAATAGGACATCTACGTATAAGTACTGGAGATTGGTTGGTACTGTAGGTGGTGGTACAGTAGGAGCGGGAAATTTGAAAAAATGTAACACAGGTGCCAACCTGTGTTACATTTTTTGAACCGTTGAACACTTTTTGAACAATTTCCATCTTGAAAAGATTCAAAGATTTTCACGATTTTTAATCTGTGAAAAGTATACTCTAAAATCACCTGCATTAAATTATTTTCTTCTTCCGAGGCTAACACAAACGCAGCAGACTTTAATTTTAAAAGTTTTACCTAATTATTTGCTGAGCAGCTCTGCTCCTTGAATGCACAGGAATGCACCACTTTTCCTCATTACAAATACTCAGTTCTGCACTCGCTGTAATTTCACAAAAGCAGCTTAATTAATTTACGACTCTTAAATTTTCAACTTAGTTCTTTACTATCGCAACTTACGGTTTATTTCACGAAAAAGGTTGGTAAGTTAACATTTTGAACTAAAACATAAGTGGCTGGGCCAATTTTTTATGGAATTGGTATGGAAGTAGCTGTGCATTAGATTAGCACATAAGATACTTTTTATCCCGAAAAGTACGCTATTCCTGGAGGTTTGGTCAAAAATGGCGCTTTATAAAGTAGATGGCGCTGCTGTAGGTATATGATAAACCGCAGAATGTTACTTTTTTTAATAGAACTGTTACTGACAATTCAATGTCTGCTTCGAAGTTAAAATAATTCAAACAAAGGTGAAATAAAATAATGATTTTTAAATGCTTATAAAGTAAAAAAAAACAAATGGCCGTTTGGGTTCTCTATTTTGTCTCATAAAATTGTATTTAATGAAAATTTTCACTAATATACCTATCAGGGGTATTAAAAATATGTTCATGATAGATAATTATTTACTTGAAACATACTTCACAAAACATACAAATAAAAATATTATTGGCGCCATCTAACGGAAAAGGTACTAACTAGATAAACGGGGTTTTCCAGCCCTTGTGAACAGGAAGCTTCCCTACAAAGAATACCTTCACTGAAGTCCAACCACTGAGATTACTAAGAAACTCACAGATGGCGTTGGAACAGTTTTTATGGGCCATTAACAAAATGAAGTTATGTTCTCATAAACGTTAACGATGTCATAAAAATTATGTTATGTTAAAAGAGCTCTATTTTCTAACAAAGTGTACCATCAAAAACAATAAATAATTCAATGACCTGCCTTCTCACTAAGAGTACATTACAGAATACTATAGTCTGTGGAGTAAGTAGGTAGGTACATTACTAATTTTGTGCTATAAGCATAGATTAAAAAAAAAAATGGCTGGGACCGCGCGCGATTTCCTAATTCTATTGTTATAAATATACATATGTCTAATTATATTATGTATCTCATCGAGAGTGTAGAGCTGACTTTAGTGAACCAACTAGGAGTACACTATAATATATGTTACATACTATATTATTATATAAACTTATTGGTCTTATATCGGCTCGAGGGTTTTGTATGTTTCGTAGACAATATGAAAAATTGGGACCTTATTTTAAGTTTCCGCTGTGTCCGATATGTACATAACAGACCTATTATAGTATAGAGGTGTATTAGGTACCTACTTCGTCGACGGCCTTGTATCTCGTGAACCGATATAGATATACTTGAAGATTTAACAGGTTATGTAAGTATAACTTTCCATAAAATAGTTAACCTATTTTTCATACAGAGCTGAAGATAAGGCAAAGTGGTCGATTATAGCCTAAGCCCTCTTCATTTCGATGGGCGATCCGTGCTCTAGGTAGCAAAAAACTAAAGGCTGGAGGCGAATGAAAGGAGAAAGGGGTATTTTAGATGCTTTGACCTGGATTAAAAAGTAGATAGATTAGGTGCGGAAAACTTCTAGTCTAGAGTTATGAGACATTTTTCCCTAGTTCTTGACCGCGGCTGCACCCGTATATGACTCGGTTATCTTTGCTACATATATATAAATGTTTTTCTACTATTTATTCCTTGAAGCTATAAATTAAAACCATAATTATGAAGTTAGAAGGTATAAACTAGGCATATTTATCGTTACTACAATACCGACATCGGTACCATAGCGTTCCATTTTATTAATGGAACAACATTCTATAATCTATGGTCGAACGAACTGATGCCAGGTCGTTGTCCTAATTTAACTCTTCACTACAGATCCACAGAGACATGATATAAATACGTGCAAATCGCTTATTTGTACATTGATAAGGCGAATGTTTTATCTATATACCCATTTGATAAGATTTAAATATGAAAATACAGATTATTACTTTATGATTCATTTATGATAGTTATAGATCCATGGCAGTAAAAAGTATTTAAAAAAAAAGATAGTCTATAACTATCTTTTTTTTTTAAACTCCAATTAAGTACTTATGTATCTATAACTTATAGATACATAACTACTAAATTGGAGATTGGAGTTTTGGCGCCAGCCAAGCTAAAGTCGCTCAGTTATCGTCATTGTATTTATTTTCTAATATTTGTGTTTTTTTTAGTATTTGTGCATAATAAAGGTGGATTATTATTCGCTAAGTGTTCGTGAACAAGCGTGAGTGTTGGGAAGTGGTACAATGTCGTATAAGTGACTTTAATCCTTGTCACCAAAATCTCCCAAGATAAAGTGAAACTTCCACCGCTTCACTTAGCCCTTGACTAACTTGACTAGACATGACTTCTGACTTGACATGCCTGTGACTCGACAAAATGAAGAACATTTATCTTAAACTTGATACTGGCAAAAATAAGCTATATGTTTGATTGCCATATGATTATATCCACATCAAAAAAAAGTACTTAATATTTAAGTATATTTATTATGTGTGATTTGTCCCTAAGTATAATTATATTTATTATTGACTAGCGTCCCGCCCCGGCTTCGCATGGACATAAAAAACTTCCTGTTGAATCACTATCTATTAAAAAAACCGCATCAAAATCCGTTGCGTAGTTTTAAAGATTTAAGCATACAAAGGGACATAGGGACAGAGAAAGCGACTTTGTTTTATACTATGTAGTGATGATATATATATATATATATATATATATATATATCACGAAACTAAATCAATCACGGTTAATAATAGTTTATATCCGCTATCCAGGTATATATATTCAGTTGATTATGGGCCTTATCCAATGTCATAATCGATGGGTATTTATAACAATTAGCTGTGCTGTAGTCCGTCTGTGATTTCATCCACCGGGGTTTTTCAATTCGACCATATAAATGTTTTTTTTTTTTCTAATATGTGTTCGGGAATAACATCGTTGTTTATGAACCGAATTTGATAATTCTTTTTTTGTTGGAGAGGATCCCAAGGGTGGTAACATGATAAGGAAACCAGGATCTGATGATGAAGTCTCATGAGTGAAGCATATTCAATAAACCACTACACTTTTATTATTTCTTCATCTTTGGTTGAGTATATAACTTTAGCATAATTTGGAGTTGGTTTCTTTTTTACGAAAAACATTTTAAAATATCTAAGGTTTAATCTACACACACAAATGTCATTAAATATAAACAATCGACGCCCAGAAAGAATGACAGTTAGCTCCACACCAATACTCATTATTGGTTACCGTCAGAATGGCTGGTTGCCTATGGCATTTGGCTGTGAGAGTTTAATCAAAAATTGCTACATATTTGCTATTAATTGCTATATATATATTAAATAATTGCTACATATGATATTATTTTAGATCTCAGATTTTTTTTTGACCAGCCATTCTGACGTCAGGTTGGCTGGTCACCTCCTCGTTCGGCGCAAATTTTCAGTGTTTCAAATTTGTTCGGTAGAAGTGCTTGACAAATTGTATTGAAAATATATATATATATTTATTTTTTTATTCGGACTATATATATATATATATATATATATATATATATATAGTCCGATATAGTATATATATATATATATATATATATATATATATATATATATATATATATATATATATATATATATACTATAAATGCCTCGCACGGGAATTATTCCTTTCCTCCCTTGTATAACAATCTACTATTGCTGATACAATTTGTCAGGCGCTTCTACCGAACAAATTTTATAAATGCTATATCTTCTTACGTGATATATATACGAAGATCATACTCCAGCATATTTATGAAATAACGATGTAGCAATTATTGCCGCTGAAGTTTTATGGAAACACTGAAAATTTGCCACAAACGAGGAGGTGACCAGCCAACCTGACGTCAGAATGGCTGGTCAAAAAAAAAATCTGAGATCTAAAATAATATCATATGTAGCAATTATTTAATATATATATCAATTAATAGCAAATATGTAGCAATTTTTGATTAAACTCTCACAGCCAAATGCCATAGGCAACCAGCCATTCTGACGGTAACTATTATTATACCCAATGGTCCATAGATTAAAAAAAAAAGTTGCAGCCCCGCGCGTTTCCAAATTTTTTGCAATGGACAGAGTAAAATTGACCATTTAGGTAATATAACCGGAAATACGATTGGTTTAGTTTCCATTGTATTTCCGTCAGAGAGAGCTAACCGTTACCTGGTAAACCGCTATGTGCTAGTTAGAGCATCGCCCTTTTGATGGCAGGGTTCAGATCTAATAGTAACATTTTGAACTAACACTAGGTAACTGAGGGTTCAAATCTAATGTTAGTATTCAAAACATGATAACGTGCAAGAGGAATGTTCTGATTATCTTAAAATCTTATCTTATCCCAAGAATTGTAGAATAAATTATAAAAAAATGTCAAAAAACTTTAATTAGAAACTTTATTTAGTTTTCTGTGTTTTTAGAATAAGATTAAACATTTGGAAACAGGTTTTTTATGGCGGAAAATTAATAAAGGGGTTAAGATTTCTTATTGTTTTTAAAACCAGACATTTACCTTTAGTTACTCTCCGATTCGATAGGTACCTAATTCTTGGTTGCATATTTCATCATTTTTTGAACCCTCAAGATGGCCATCCATTAGTAAATGTGAATACACTGGTCCACATTCTCAATTAAAGAATGACAATTAATACATACTTAGAGAACAGTCTGATGAGATCATCGCTAATAACGAGCATAATCATCATTATTGCTTCCAAGATGAACATAACCTCAATTGAAAATCATTTGTATTTGTTTTTCTCTCAAAATCAAATGTGGATTTATAAGGTAGATAAATGTTCGATGTAATGCAGTTGTTTTTAAACTTATCATTCACATTATCTACAAAGTAAATACCTACAGTCTGTCTAAAAAGTCGTGAAAATAAATAGGTGCGCCACTTTCTTCGCCAATTCAGATAAATAATTGCAACACTGGATACGAATTGTATGAAAAAAAATTAAGTTGCCAGTCAAAATAAATTTAGTTTAACTTTCATTTCACGACTTTATAGAGAAACTGTATCTCTAATGAAACCTAAAACTAAATGTGCAAGAATTTTTGTCGGACTGTTTTTTCAGGTAGTAATTTTGGACTATTGAACATTGACATTACATGATGGGAATAAAAGTTCAACAAGATCTTGAGCTGTAAATCAGACGCTGAATGCTGCCAAGATATGAGGTTCAGGCTTATTATAGCCCTGTAGGCGCCGACGACTAGATTGTATCGACTAAAGCAATACAAAACTTCGTACATTACTTACAATATTTTTTTTGCTGATTCTGGTGAGCTCGAAACGATTACCCATTCTCCAAGACTACGATAAGATTACGCACACAAAAATATTTGATTCATCTCTAATTAAAAAAAAAATGCTCTGAAAATGAATCTATCACGAATACCTGCATATATATAACAGTCATAAGAACAATAGATTACTTTTTGATGCTTTCTATCCATTTACCCAGTGAAAAAATAAAATTCCTATCAGTTTAATAAGATACTCGTGTGAACACAGAGTCAGATAACGTTAATAAATAGTTAGATGTCATAATCATCAATCGTGGAATCAAGAGTGGCGGGAATGGCATCGGATTGAGTGACAAATCGAGTAGCGTGTGAAGCGGATGGCGCGTGTATCGCTCGTTGCTGCGCCCGCGCAACGTATCAAACTGCTTCCTGACTGGATAGAATATCTTTATGTTTATAGTCGTTTATCTGTTATATCCATTTGAAATAATAATCATCAATTCAATAAATGCTTACACAGTCTTCAGTAGGTAAAACGGGCAATCCTAAGCGGTCACAGATATAATAGTTAGTATACTCGTATGCGGTCTCACTAGTATAGTATTCTGTAATCTGTGGCATTTATGTATCTCTGTGTAACGCAACCTGCTATTGCAAAGTGGAATTGTGCATACAAAAAAGCAGTCACGTGAACGGTTGAGCAGTGAAAGCAATAAGACTCACTTTTATATCAGATACTATCAGTCAGTTCATTATCTTTTGCGGGTACAACCATCGTGGCTGACTCTAAAATTAAATTAGGTTAACTATAATAATCACTAAAATCGCAAGGATTTGTTGAGTAATTATCAAGAATCCTAAATGTAAAAAGGATTTATTATCAGAATAGCTTACGCCCGCGGCCCCGCCCACGTTAATTTCCCTCGGGAACAGTGCTTTGCTTGTAGGAGTATTGAGAAGGACATAGGGATGTCCTTCTCAATACTCCTAGCGAAACTTCAGGAAGATTGGTTCAGTAGATAGGGCGTGAAGAGCAGAGCGCAGGATGCAGACCGCTTCGAACCGGTCTTTGCGGGAATCGTTGGGGGAGGCCTTTGTCAGTTGTTGGTTAAAATGATAAGCAGAAATCATGCCAAATCGTCAGAAATTACTTATTAGATGGAAGTAGAAGAATTTATAGAGAAGTTTTGAATATGTAAGGTCTTTAATTTGGTGCAATAAAGAGTATAGAATTGTATTGTATTGTAGTTGATAGCCTAAAGGCACATGGTAACGAAGCTTAGGTACTTAGTAATCAGAAAAAGTAATAGTACTCCTCGTAAAATTGTTTTACGACCATTAGCTGGCTAACTAAATTGCCAGACTGTTGAAAACAAAATAATTACAACCTAGTGAAGGAGAAAAAAAAAATACTGACACTGAACATTTTAAAATGTGGAAAAGTAGACCTTGGGCTCCGAAGCAATTAGCTGAGGATATAATCGGAAAAGTGCTTGCATGTAGAAAAAGATCTATTCTGTGGTTATAGCATCATTTTAAACCTTAGAGTATTAAACCAACCGGAGACGCCACGCGCATATATTTCTACGCGAAAAAGTTAGCCACATTCTGCGCGCGGGGTGAGGAAACACATACAATAAGTACTATCACTAACGCATTATTCTAATATGTCGCTACTACACTTCACAAAATAATTCAATACAAGGAAATAATACACGCACAATAAGCAGTATAACAAAAATAAAATGATATATAGCATAAAGGGTCGTCTGTCTGTGTCTACTCTGGTGGGTTTAATACTTAAAGTTTTAAACATATAAATATCAGTTGTTGCCCGCGAATCCGCCCGCGTGGGACTCTGTTATATCGCGCCCAAAAATATTCTATGTTTAGAATGGTCCAGCAGTTTAGTAGTGAAAGCTAGAAAATATATAAAGTATACCTAAGTTGGATTATATCACAGTGCAATCTCTTCCAGGCAAACAATGTTGATATGTTGTATGACAAAATTAACCTGTTGACTCGCAAAATCCAGACACAAAAGAAAAACTATTCTTATATGACAATTTTGTGCACAAACCAATCTAAGTATTGACATAAAATATAGAGAACGGGTCTGTACAATTTAAGTTAATAATTTATTTGTTTATTAATTATTATTTTTAAGTATATACTTAGTTTTAAGATTTTATTAATAAGTTGTGATCTAAAGAAATACTTACTTATTTCCATTATGATTTAAGAAGATTTAATTTGATTTATTTATTTAAAGAATTGGATGACATATGATTCCAACTACATATAATACGATACATTACAGAAACAGATCATCATCATCATATGCTGCTATGGCAACTAATTTTCACAACCAGTTGTGAAAAGGAATTTTTATTAAACACCTACATTTTCACCTACATCCTTTTAATTTTGTGTAAAGTTTTAAATTAAAACTGTGTAAAAATGATTAGGTACTTCACATTAATGGACATTAGTTTCCCATAAACAGAAGACTCATTGTCTTCTTTTGCAGGTAATAACTCAAAACAATAGTACTAAATGACAAACACTTAAAACTTGTTTTGATAACAATGACGACTTCTTATTTGTTTCCCACAATAAAGGAAGTTTGAGACTTGTGAGCAATAAAATAGGAACTATTATGATGTAACTAATCATTATTGGCTGATTTTTAAGGATTGATGCCTCCATGTTGAAGGTAATGTGACAGACACACATATCACATAATCCTGGTTTTCAGTAAAGACAAATCCTTTCCCACCAAAATTTTTTTATTTTTTATTTCCTCTTATACTGCAATCTGTCTCGGATTGGACATTGAGCAGTATTTGTAGCTTATTATATCATACAATTCTTTTGGGTAATGACCTGGCCACCTCAGTCATATTGGTAGTCAATTTTAAAACAGTGAGATTTTACAATTCACATATCAAAAGATATTGTGACCAATATTATAACGGTGAAAGTTTGTATGTTTATTATTTCTTCACACTCAAAGGCCACCCCAACCTTTATGATTTTTTATGTATGTAGCTGATACCTGATAAATGATACATGATAAACACATAGGATACTTTTTATTTCCAAAAGTATGTGAAACTACTCACTAGGTTTGGTGAGGAAGACTGATATTATAAAGTAGATGGTGCTGCTGTATGATAGATAAACAGGTTACACTGCGGAGTGCAGAAAATAAAGCTATAATATAATAAATAAATTATTTATTATAATATAAGAAAGCTGAAGTGTGTTTGTTTAAAACCTTACACTTATGGTTGGATTAACATGTCATTATATTAACAGATAAATATTAACATAGGCCCATATTTTATTCACAGCAGTGACAGGTGATCTCATTATCTTGACAACATATAACCTAAGAAGCTTTCTAAAGAAATACTATAAAAATCATATATTTTTAATTAAAAGAACATAAGCAAGGTATTATTACATTGTTGTTTAAATGAGGATAGTGTAGGCTGCAATCTTCATTCTTTGAACTCACAGGAAAGGATGTGGGAGAGGAGTCTGCACAGAGGAAATTAGTGATTATTATAGCTAAGTAGGTACCTACTATAAGAATGCTATATAATTATCTATATTGGCCACACAAAAATAAATCAAAGGCAATAAGTCTATTTTTGTATAAATAACTAATAAATGCTTGTTTTAAAATCACTCACCAAAAACGGATTGTGTATTCCTTTGTAATCCAAATGTATCACCTTTCAAGAAGGTACTATTTTTAAAAAGAAATCACTGTTTACCACCGTACATCACAGCATCACTTTCAATGATTTCACTCCGAAAACAAATGATTGAGTGTAATTATATTTCGTTAATAAGGTATTCAATTACACAGGCCATTATTTTTTTCAGTAATATTTCAATAGATTGCGAATGAAGAAATTGTGTAAAAGTCAATTTATTTAAGATTATTACACTAGATAAACAATGGAACTGATTTTATTGATTACACTTCTTTAATAATTAAATGACACTGATTGGTTAACATCCGTGAAAACGACGAATCAATTTAATCGGTACAAATTTATTATTAATGTTAAAAAAAGAGTGAAAACACGATTTTTTACAACACACCACACACCACCACACGGTTGCGTTTGGCGTTTGCGTACGCATACGCAATGTCAAATCGTGAATTTGATCTGCGCTGCGGTGTTGCCAGTAGAATGGACTGACTGAGTGAGTTCATGCTCTGGGTTTACATGGAAAAAAAAGTAGTATATAAGGTGAATTTAAATCAACTGCAAATATTTTGAGGGCAGATTCAGACCACTAAACTAAACAACTTTCCTAAATAAACTTATGTCGAAATACGAAAAAATTTTTTTAACCTCCCATACAAATTGAGAATCAGCTGATGAAATGAAATGAAATGAAATGAAATATTTATTTTGCGAAAACATGGTAGTACAACCAGTAAGGTAAAGGCACCTATTATGAACACGGTCTAATTATGGACAGTTTTTAATAAAACCTCCAAAATTGGGAAACTCTTAAATGTTTTTTTCCAAATGACTGCACTAATAAATTTTTCAATCATTCCAGACATTGTATAAACCATTTTTGACAGCAATCAGCCTTTAAGTTTTCAGCCCTAACAGTGTTTCACTCACGCAGTGTTTTTTCGTGTCAAAAATCCGAACTTCTTATAAGAATCTTAATGCGAGTAGGTATATTTACTGTCTTTTTTTTCGACAGTTGTAAGGTTTTTGCTAAAAATCTTATTATTTATTGAATCATTGATAGCAAAAAATTATTTATGCAACTTGACTAAAAATATCATATTAATTTTACCCTTTAAATTTATCAATGTTTATAATTGGAATTTTTTTCATCTTGTGCCCATATATGGACAAAATGTCTATAAAGTGATTTTTCGTTATGTTACATTGACATCATATACTACAATACAATCATTTAACATTACCTTTTGTAATAAAATCTGCAGCAAATTAAAACTTTGTCAGTTTAAGAACATTCTGTTCATAATTAGGTGTTCAAAACTGGTTCACTATTTTAAACTACAAATTTTCTAATGTAAAAGTATATTGCTGTTAATATCATTCTCCCAAACTGTATAGACCTATCATTATATACTATTTGGGCTTAAACAAATACAACTTGGCTGATTATTAAAGAACCATTGAACATTTATTACCCAGCTAAAATGTCCATAACTAGCTGTTCATATTTGGATAATGTTCATAGTTGGGGGTTCATAACTAGATTTTGCTTGTCCATAAATGGAGTCTCACTTAGGGTATTTTTATAAAATTATATTTAATTGCAGCTAGTATTTATCTTATTTTAAACATTGAATAATCATTAATTAAAAGGCTCTTTATTTATCTTCAAACCCCTGGGACCGTGTATTGTAAAATTTACAAATTACAAATGAAAAACGCAATTTTTTTTCTTATACTGTCCATAATTGGTGCATTTACCTTACTATTACTAATTCTGTGGTACAACTGTGTTAGGCCCAAGGCACAGAATTAGTAATAGTACTGCCCAAGGGCAATAGATATAGGTATCAACATGTTTCATCATATTCTGGCATGCAAAAATGTTTAATATAATAAAATGTCAATTTGTTCCTATTATTTTACATTACACATTGTAATGTAAAATAATAGGTACAGAATGACAATGTAAAATTATTAATAAATCTAATTATTATCATTACATGCACGCGAGTTCATAAATTCATTAATATCGTAAAAACACTGTTCAACTAACCAATTCTTTAATTTCTTTTTAAATACTTTGTTTGGCAAAGCCCTTATTTCGACTGGAATTTTGTTATAAACATTGAATGTCATTACATAGCAATTATTTTGAAAGAAAGCACTATTATGTGTGGGTGCTCTTAATCGATGTATGTCTAACGGACGAAGTCTTTCAGCTCTGTTAAATTTTTGAAAAAATGAGGCATGATCTCTTATAAAACAAGCAATTTCTAGTACGTATAGTCCAGTCAATGTTATAATATTCAAGATCACATGATCTAGTTTAGTATGGAGAGTGAAAAATAAAATTTCGTATTTCGATATAAGTTTATTTGGAAAAGTTGTTCAGTATAGTGGTCTGTATCAGCCCTTAAAATATTTGCAGTTGATTTGTGTCCACCTTATAGAGTAGATTAAGATGCTTCCTTAAGTTTAGTAGTTAGTGGTTAGTAGCAAGAACGATTGAAAAAGGAAGATGTCGCCTAATCGCCTTACATCATGATTGCGCTGTCTCGCTTACTCACTCGTTCTTGCATGGTTTTTTAGAGATGACATATAATTAGCTCCAATAGCTCCGCTAGGAATAATAGAGTTCTGTTAACTACCCGTATACAACACTGCGCGTGCGCTATCTATAAGTTTTGATATTTTGAATAGAATAAATTTGCAAAGTTGAAGGCCACTGAATGAGCTAATAGCAATCTATCATGAATGACAATGACTGAGGTACTGCAGGGTATCCAATGGATTAACATTGTTCAAATGTTACACCTTCGATCATTATTCTCTCTGTTCCACAAATAAAACAAGTACCATTCAAACCCTTAATAGTTTTTAAGCCCGTGGTGCCATGATGCCTCTACAAGCCTCTACTAGGTATACAAATTTAGTGTATATATGTAAGGCCAAAGACTTTGTAACACACGATACATTTGAACGATAAGATTTTGTACTGTCATCTGTGCCCCTAGTATGAGTTTTTTGTAAACGCAGACGCTAGCGACTGCGTTAGCGATTTCGTATTAAACCTGTACAGCAGCTCTGGCGGATAGTAAGGCAACTTATTAACTAACTAACTAGTAACTCCATACAAAATCCTAAAGCAGTCGCTAGCGTCTGCGTTAAGAAAAACATACTAGGGGCACAATATACCAATCCATACAGTAGGCCGACCCCTTTGAAGTCGGGAGATGCCGACACCTGTATAGGTATTTATGCAAATACGGAAGGGTTGTCACAAATTTTTTTGGAAGGAGAATGTCTTTTGCCAAGTATTGAAAAATTATATAAAATATAAACTAGCTTTTGCTTGCGGCTTTGCCTGCGTGCAATTCCCTCGGGAACAGTGTTTTTTCCCGGGATGAAAGGTACCATATGTCCTTCTCAATACTTCTAATTATGTGTTTGTAAAATATCTAGAAGATTGGTTCTATAGATAGGGCGTGAAAAAGTAACCAACAAACAAATAAATAAACAAACAAACTCACGTTCGCTTTTATAATAATAGTTGCAATAGATAACTAGCTTTTGCTCCGGAACAGTGTTTTTTCTCGAGATGCAAGGTACTCTTTATCCTTCTCAATAGTTCTAACTATGTGTATGAAAAATTTCAAGAAGATTGGTTCAGTAGATAGGACGTGAAAGAGTAACAAACAAATAACGACACGACACAACGAAATGTAATAAATTGCTTACCTTTCTTCATCGTGCGGAAATTGATGAGTTCTTTATTTATCCGAGATGAAGATTTGCACGCACTATAATATTACTTTAGTAAAAAAATAAAACGGTAAATACGCGATAGAAAGGTAATATAGCCCTGGTAGATATGTCCCCAGCTACTAAGAACCGCGTAGTATGCAGCTGGGGCTCGTCCCACTCGCGTCTCACCCCTCACGATTTCCCTGTCTAGACGTCTCCGTCGAACTACTGCATGGATTGGTATACTGTGCTAGGAGTACTGGTAGTCTTTAAAAGAAACCATGTCGAAGATCGAGAGGTGGTTTCAAAAAATCTCAATGTTAAGGGTATGTAGGGTCAATTGAACTTGTAACCCAGACGATTTAGAATAGTAGTAGATTATGTTAGACATGCCGATATAAGGCCGATATCTATGTTCACAACTGGCTAGCGTAGTGTCTGGCTGGGACTGTGGCAAATGACTAGGTATATGCACAACTAGAGGCTCTTCAAGAAGAGCCTGAAAATATCTCCAGCCTGGCTACTCGCGACTGTTTCTCTTGATATTGCAAATCTGTAGGCTACGGTAACGACTTTCCATCAGAAGGATGTCAAGTCAGTTTGCTTATTCAATAGTAGGTTAAAAAATCAAAGATCCAGCATTAAGTATAAAAAAAAAGTTTTATTGAATTTATAGTCGTTTATTTACATTATTATTTTAATAAGGTACTTTAATACCTACTTAATTATTACACAAATGTAATTTTGCAAAAGGCGACACATGTTTTGTTATCACTATCAATTAGCAGCCTTTACTTACAAAAAGATCCTATAAGCTTCACCACGACAACGACTTTGCCATACGCCGCCATTTCTGTATTAAAAAAATATTTTTATCTATTGCTATCCCGAGACAACATCCATAGGTTTCACATTGAGCCTCTTTGCGAGGGCTGCACTGGATTCGATTTGTTGCTGGACGTAGGATACAGTCCCTCGTTCTGCTGTCTCTTTGGCGTTCTTCTTCTCTTTGTCGCCTGGTGCTAGCACTGGTAGACTGGGGTCCGTCTGAAGGAAACAAAGTAGGAAATTAAGAATTATTAAATCGAATGTCAGATGGAGTCTATATGGACTTTATATTGACTTTACTTATACAGTGCTTGGCCACCTCTACCGCCCGGTCGTTTGCCTCGTTCAAGACCGCAAGGTGTGCAGGAAACAAATACTAACAAATAGTCTTCGAATAGTTTAAATATTAAATATTCTACTGAGTAGGCAATTAGGCCTACGGCCCACCTGATAGAGAGGTACAACTTACGGTTTGAAAGCATTTTACAAAGGTGCGCCGTACGATTGCCGTCTGACCTTCAGTTACCAATTTTACAAAGAAATCAGATATAGGATCAAGATCCGAGTGTGTTAGTGGCCGAAACCGTCAGATTTTACAGGCTGTAAAAAATATAATAGCCAGAATTGGCTCACCGAAAAAAAGGCAATCAATTCCTCAGCCGGATTGACAACACAACTAACCACCACTTCCTTAAATGGGGATTTAGGTGCGACTGGGGAGTACCCGACCAGACCCTATCAAACGTAATTCGTACATAAATAAAACTAAGTAGTAATACATAAGTAAAACTAATGCTGTTTTTCACGTGTAATGAAGGGGAGAAGCCTGCCACTGTATGCCTGCTTTCATGATGATGTCCCTGTGGCGACACTAGCGCCACAACAAAAATAACTACGCAACATTCAACAGATGGCGTTAAAAGCACGAAAATCGAGTATGTATACAAAACAGCAAAATTACTATGAAAGTCTAAATCGCGCTTACACTTACGCGCTTACTTTCTACGGACTGGAGGATAAATACAACCTCCGGCAAGACATCGTCGGAGCCGCGGTTCCCCAGGCATAACACCCCAGCCTTAACATATTTACCGGCTCCAGCTGCCTCCAGTGCTGTATGCAGTCGGCGAGGCGATCCCCGAAGCCGGGCGCGAAGCTGTCGGGGTCGACGGCCACGAAGCAGTGGCCGAGGTTGGCGTGCCCGCCCGCCCCGCTGTGCGACCACGACCGCACGTGGTGCCCGTAGTTAGCGCCTGCAACGTTTTATGAATAAATTTATACCTACTTCTTTTGGCGCGATTGGGAAAAATGATGGGTGTACGTTAGTACATATTCTTATCTATGGATGAGTGAATTTTAACGATGCGCGCGCACACCGACCGAAAAAACCAACAGTATAAAGTAAGTTGCAAGCCTTTATAGACTGGACTTGTTTTAACGATACCTTTACGTTACGTTATAGGTATCGTTATCTGGGGTAACGTTATTATTTTGCCAAATTAACATTACAATAAACGTTACATGCTAACAACAGTATCGTTAAAGCAAGCCCTGTCTTTATTGTAAAATACAATGTACAAAAATTAATGTTATGATTGCGTGTGCTGACCTGATGAGATTCCACAAAACAGCTCCACCATTGCACCCAGCCCGAATCCTTTGTACCCTGAAGTCTTCTCGCCACCGCCCAGCGGCATCAGGCAGCTAGTATCGAAGGCCTATTTCAAAGAGCATTCAGAATTAGGTTAGGTTAATCATTTTGCAAAATCACTACTGCGTTAAGATTTTGTGAGGAAA
Organism: Apomyelois bistriatella; assembly: GCA_947044815.1. Taxonomy (NCBI): domain Eukaryota; kingdom Metazoa; phylum Arthropoda; class Insecta; order Lepidoptera; family Pyralidae; genus Apomyelois; species Apomyelois bistriatella. The sequence goes on from OX345705.1 coordinate 8,708,357, forward strand.
TGTTTAAATAACATTAAATAATACGGACAAGCTAGCCCCAAAATAAGTTCGAGACTTGTTGGCTCTCTTCACTCTACCTTTTAACTTTTTTTTTCTTAAATAGATTTGAAAGATGTAACTTTTACATACCAGCTTTGCGTCAGTGGTTTCCCTGCCGTCAGGCCCCTGCGCCCAGCCGCTGGGTATGGGTTCTCCTTTTCTTAGCTGCATCTCTATCTGAAAATTTGAATTTAAGATTTATTTTCAAACTAGCTGTTACCCGCGGCTCCGCCCGCGTGTAGGTCGCTTTTCGCGTAACCTGTGTTACATTGAAATGAAATAACGCAATCGAAGTAGCCAGGACATTATTCAAATATAAACAAATATCATGTTTCAGAGTTAAGTTCAAAGAATCCTTTGTAGACAACATTAGCAGTTCTTCCCTCAGAGGCTAATAAAAATAGATTTTCGGCGCTACTGACCCCGAGCAAGCCACATACAGTTGTCCATGCGAGAAATGTCTTGTTGACTTGTTCTTAGGTCGATGCTAGCTGCTTTTACGGTTTGTCCCTGCGACTTATTTATCGTCATGGCAAAGCATACAGCAACTGGAAACTGGGTGCGTTTAAATTGAAAGGAGTAATTGTTGGGGATGAGTGGTATTCGAGGTATGTACACCGTTTCGCCTGAACCACACCCTGTGAGAATTTCGGCCTGTATTAAGTTGCGCTGCAAAACCGTTACTTTGAGTCGGGTCCCGTTGCATAGTTTAGGCGGAGAAAGATTTCTTAGGAGCATAATGGGAACGCCGACTTTAAGGGTAATGTTATGAGCAGGTAGACCACTAGCAGCCAATGAAAATCGATAGCTTAGGTGGTAGCATCATCCTGATGCACAACACTGTTATATGAAGTGTAAATCACTTCATCCCCGACAATTTCCGCCAAAACCTTGAGTTTCGGTAAACGTTTCCGAAGCCCGAGATGACGCATGACGCTCGCGGTCAGCGGACAACCGAGACTCTCTGTCAGAAGTAAAGACCGAGACAATGCATGGCGTTGCCTATCTTCATCGAGTCGCATCTGTCTATCCGCATTCGATTCTTGAGATCTAGCTAACCTTCTGCTTTTAGCTATTCTGGAATGATGCGACAGATTAGATCGTTTCCTCCTAGGCATTATTTAAAATAATTAAAATCCATACTTCCATATCCATACTAATATTATAAATGCGAAAGTCTGTCTGTCTGTCACCTCTTCATAGCTAAACTGCTGGACCGATTGTGATGAAATTTGGTAGGGATGTAGTTAACGACCTGAGGTCAAACATAGGCTACTTTTGGGCGCGATATAACCGAGTCCCACGCGGGGCGAAGCCGCGGGGAACAGCTAGTTCTTTATATAAGGTGAATTTAAATCAACTGCAATGCAAATATTTTAAGGGCAGATTCAGACCACTCAACTGAACAACTTTCCTAAATAAACTTATGTCGAAATAGGAAAAAACCAATCAATAGACAGACAACAACCAAAGAACCAAATCAAAAGAACCACAAGGACAAAGCCCAACAATTTTTTTAATTTAATATGCTAGGGTTAATTTCAATCTGCTATACCATAATGCGAAACCATAGCGAGTTGTTAAGTAAGTAAGCGCCATCTATTGAGATTTCATGTTACTAAATTTACGATCAAATTCAATGTGTTATTTTATTAAAATAAATAGGTGCAGTGCGTGTTTTCGTCTTTATTGATATGGATAATAGAAAGTAGAAATCCTAGCCTTATCTAAATTAAATTAAACGTAAGTAAACGCATTAACAGTTTTAAGCAGTGTTTGAAGTAAATTTTCAATCGACCATAACTTCTTTTTCCCTTAACCGATTTTGACGAAACAAAGTTTTGACAACGCTCCTAACTATATGTAATCCAACTGTGAAAACCGCGTTTAAATCCATTGAGTATTTTCGAAGTTATAACGTACCAGACAGACATACATACATACATACATACAGACAGACAAAAATTTCAAAAACTGTCTTTTTGGTTTCTGTTACTCTTTTTTAAATCGCACTCAATCAGTTTTTTTGAAAAATATTCAATGTACAGACACTCGCATTTTAGTGTCTTATTATATGTATAGATTAATGACGTCAAAATTAGTAAGAAAAAAAAAAGATTCAACTTTTTAGTCTACTTTAAAAATATTTTAGAACATAAGTACATCACCATTAAAATGTAAGGCGTACCCTAAATTGTATACCTATTAATATCTATGTAAAAAGAAGTATAGCTGGCCCTTAAATTAAAGATTAATGTAAAGATATATGATGTAGAATAGGCCCCTTTTAAATACTAAGATCGACGTTAAAATATCTAGAGCCGGCCCAAAAATACGAAGATCTATGGTAAGATGTAGAGTGGGCTCTAAAATATGAAGATCTACGTAAATATTATATACAGCGTTCCTAAAAAATATGAAGACCTTCATAAAAAGATGTAGAGCAGGCCCTAAAATATAAAGATCTACGTAATAATATGTAGAGTAGGCCCCTAAAATACAATGATCGCGTAAAATGTAGAGTTTGCAACCCATCGGGATAGTCAAATCGAAATGACATATCTCATTTAGGTAATATTTTATTTACCTTTCCGACAGCGACAGCAGTGGTAGCCATGTCAAGGTAGAAAGATTCCCCTTGCGATGCCGGCGCCACCACTGACAGGGGGTTGGTGCCCAGTGCGGACTGAAATAATAGACAGACTTTTTTAAATACTTACTCAAATTCTTACAGTGTGTTCAGTACCCTTGTATGCGATTTTATAATAGCAGACTTTGTATTTCTTAATGGCCTTACTATCCGCCAGGGGGGGGGGGGGGGGGGGGGGGGGGGTTGGGGTTGTAATACAAAACCGCTAACGCAGTCGCTAGCGTCTACGTTTTTATAATCTCATACTAGGGGCAGAGTAGGTGCGTGTAACGTGTAAGTCTGGATTCGCGATTAATTTTTATGTCAATGTGTTATTGCTTTTTTCGTACTCTAACAAAGGCTTTTCTGTCAGAGACGTGGGTGTATTCCCGCGATAAGCATATTTGATTGGTTTCCATTTCAGGCTTAGATCACCTGATTGTAATGATTCCGTGCCAAAATGTACTCTGGGAGCTGATGCGTAAGCTGAAGATGTAACTGCTTACACTCGGATGAAGTAAATAAGTAAAAACACTTTTGTACACTGCTTACATGGATTCAGTATGTGATAAGATATACATTAAGCAGCCTTATTGCTAGTACGATCTCTTCCAGCCTACCTTAAGGATGAAAAGAAAGTAGAGGAAGAATAGCATACTAGCTTTAGTAGTCAAAACCTACGATGTGTAGCTTTGCTTAAGGAACATGTGAAGCGTACCTGTTTACTTCTAGTTGGAGCCAATAACGGTGAAGTGTTCGTGAACGCCATACCAATGAGGCCCTTGTCCGCTGCCTTCTGAGCCCAGTAGCCGGCCATGCCGTTGTGGTTTGATCCTGAAAAAAAAAGAAATAATCGCCATTTAAGAATCTTATTCGAAACTCAAATATCTGGAACACTACAGCTGAACGGCTTTACGAGATGAACGCATCAAATTCCAGGGTAATTAGGACAAATAGCAATTAAAGCAGTTATATTATGACTAATATACTTAACTAATAAAGCTAGTTACCGCTTTCAGACGCAATTCGCGTAGGTATGTTTTGTTCGTGAGTGATAAAATTTGAAACCGTCAATCCATCGATATTTACTATAAATAGTACTGATACGCACCTATGTTTAACCATGATAAGATTCGGTCAACAACTGATATACAAAATCTCAACATCACTGCAACTTTAGGCAATGTAATGGCACCTATCTATCATAAACCATTAGCTATGTCTACAGTTTCGTTCCTGAGTTTCAAAGAAACGAAGTAAGAACGCAAACAGTAAAGCGCTAAAATGAGAGAGAAATTGCTACCTGGTCGTCTAAACTGGTTGTCTGTCATCTTGTTTGTTTCTTAACTCTACGACATCCGATTTATGAGAAAGAGTGGTCTAGTCTAAATTAAGATACCACACGGCCTTAGAAAGAGATAAGAACATTTACCTTTAACAGTAACCCATCCAACACCAGTATTTTTTGCCTTTTTGATGGCAATATCCATTGCAAAATGGCTGGCAGTGGCGCCCAACACGTTGTTTGCGTCCACCCAGGCGGTTGATGCGTTTTCTTTCAGGATTTTAGGCTCGTTGTTTGGTTGACACGCGCCACTGATTATGTCATTTACATACAATTCTGAAATAATACAGACTGAGTTTTAAACACTAGTCAAAGATGTAATCAATCCCTTTCTATGACAATTTCTTCCCGTTTATACTTCTTTATAATTATAAAGTATTGGTACGAGAATATAACAAAAAACTTCTTAGTTACAGGCTTTAGTTTAATATTTAAAAATTGTGTGGAAAATTACATACTTAAAGTAAGTGAGGAGGGACTTCGAATGAGGGAAAGATGCTATATACGCTAAATCTTCTCGGAGTAAATGAAGTCGCCGGTCAGATTGCTATTTTGTTTTGTTCAGGATCAGTTTTTTAATAGTCTGTCATCTTTTTGTTGTTAATTGTCACATTCATAAAATAATCATGTTTATGTCTATGCATCAAAGATAATCCGTACTTCCATTCTAATATTATAAATGCGGAAGTCTGGTTGTCTGTCTTTCACGGCTAAAACGCTGCAGCGATGTTAATAAATTTTGGTATGAGTATAGTTAAAGCCCAGGGGTCAAATATAGGCAACATTTTGGTAAGATATACTGAAATCCACGCGTGCCGAGCCGTGGGTAATAGCTAGTTTGATATCTATTTGTAAACCTTCTAGGCCCATAACTAGGTCTTGACGACGGCGTAAACTCACCTAATCTATTAAGACCATGACTAGGATGCCCCATCTTATCCGCCTGTATGAGGAGGTCGGCTTGCTGTTCTGCAGCCTTCGCAGCGGCTCCGACTGCCTTCAGGCAGTCTGTCATGAACCTCACCGCTTCAGACGTCACTACTTTGGCCATGTTTGATGTCAGTAATCTGAAAAAAAAAAGTCATGGAGTTAGTACTTATTACTGCCAACTTCCTGGACGTACCAACTTGTAGATAAGCTTTTGTACCTAACTAACTACCTATATAAATACCAAAATTAGTTATTGGTAACCAATATACGAATAATATTTCTAACAAAACTCATCAAGTGCTTTTATTTTTGAAGACGTGCTGTAATTCGTAAACAGGTAGATTTTACGGTCGCAGAAGGCCAGGTTTTGGACAAACAGGACCTGGCAAATGACCACGAGGCTTCAAATTCTTTAATGCGATAGTCTATAGTATACAAATTTTTCATGTTTCCAATATATTAACAAATTTAATTAAATTGGTCCTAAATCGGTAAAGTTTATGCAAAAATATCGAATTAGATTTACAAAAGTTTCCGTGCCAACAGGTTGAACTCCACAACAACCATTTTCATTTGGAAAAAATTACGTAAGTATAGGTATCCTTTAATTTTTAAAAATTTGCAAGACTGACAGACGGAAAATAGATTGATCCGTTTTTGCATTTTGGGGTACGGTGCCTTAAAAACGAACTGCCTGGCGCGACCGCGCTTGATTTCATACTTCTTCTATGTATAATATAATATTCAAATTTTACGATTTATGATTAAAGGTTGTCAGGTGGATTTGTTTTGAGTTCCGAGATAACTTTATGTAAACAAATACGAATGTATTCACATTATCAACAAGATGACCAGTTTAAGGCTGTCAACACAAGACCATGAAGATTTAAATATACTTAGGTACTTAAGTAATAGGTAAGACCTTTACAAAAAGTGTCAAAAGTGTCCGTTTGTGTAATTTTTACAAAGGAAACTAAAGCGGATAGTATTTCAATGACTTTTGAGGTTATAATGCCAGTTAAGGATACTAGCAAAAAATTTACGCGAGGATTTCTGACAAGCTCACTTACAGAAAGAGAATTTTTTTTTGGGAAGTTGCGCTAATTAGGTATTCTGTGACGCTAGTAAAATCAAAGGAACTGCCTTAATCGTGTTGGTGTAACTAAGTAATATAGGTAACTAACTGCTCCGCGGTTTCACTCGCCATTAGTGTGTATGCACTATAACCTATAACCTTCCCCAAGAATCAGGCTTTCATATACAAAAAGAATTTTGCAAATCCGACCAGTAGTTTTCAAGTTATAAGCGTTCAAACAAACAAACTAACAATCAAACTCTTCAGCTTAATTATTTTAGTATAGATTTATGCCCCTCTCGAATCGAGTCTGAACCAATTCGTTCCTTTATATTCGCCTTCCGATTCGGATTCTGTACCACCAACAACGGTGCGAGAATTCTTTAAGCCGCTTAAACTGACGATGTGAACAAAACAAAGAAGTGATCAAATCTTTTTATCAAAGACGAGTTTTTATTGGTTCAGGTCAATGATAATTTTAAATTACATATTCAACTTTTAAATACATGGCCCCTATATTATAGTTAGATAGAGATGTGTGGTGGAATAATAAGGGGGAGGCCTTTGCTCAGCAGTGGAACACTACATCTATAGTCTAGAGAAAATAATAACTAAACCAAGGGTTGTTGTTGACTGCAACGAACTTTATAAGTAAGCGGGTAGGTACGAATGTGACGTGCTCGACATAAATCGGTCTTTTTTCGATAGAGTCACGTGCAAATACAATGCTCTTTGAGTCTCTAATCATTTTCCTTATTGTCTAAGTAACCATTGTAAGTAACTAAACAATCATACTTATGTATTTACGTGTTGTACTTTAGTTTGGGAGCATCTAAGTTGTGATATAGATGCTATGTTAGTAAAAGTAAGTACCTTTTAAGTACCTACTCATTAGTTTTAATTTTTTTTTGCGGCAATCAACTTATTAATAGGCGAGGTTTGTAATGTAGGTATATACTACTGCAATAAATAACCGTTGATGTGAATGTTGATGATCATTTTGGAGTAATTAAGTAAGTACCTACGTAATTTTATAAGATAGATAATTTTGTTTTTTTGACCGCGACTTTGTTAAGCGACTAAGCTTTATAAATATCTAAAAATTCGAATTATATATAAAGGATGAAGTGTTATATACCTATTATATATTATTTGGCCCTTATTTAACGCCAATATCAATGTTATTATTGTATACAAACAACGTAAATTCTAACCGCTAAAACCGGCACAACGGCGCGCGGCGGCAACCTTGAAATCCAGACCGATAAATAAATTATAATCGCTAAAATTGAATGAAAACGAGCATAATGTTTAACGCAATAAGGGCTAAATTAGTTTATAAGTTAGTACCTGCCAGTATTTAATTTTATGTATAAAAAATACTGGCTGGGATAATTAAAAAAGATAACTAAAAACAAAACTCACCACAGATTTAAAATAAGGTTGGAATTGTCTGTAAAAATTAAATTCTTATTTTGAAATTGTGATAAGACACAGCGTTATATAACAGCACGTTTACTCCGAAGCACACTGCAGTGCGAACTACGTTACAAAACGATGTACGATCAGAATGTTAGTTGACATATGCTTATGGCTGACAACAAAACTAATCAATTGCCGTTACAGTTTTTATAGGTTTAGTAGGGTTTTATTTATTCCTTCACCTTGTATGGTAAAGTAGGTAAGACAAATAAAAATATGAGAAGGTCGATAGCCTAGCGAGGCACGCGTGTTCGTAACGATCGAGTGTGTCAAGAGTCTATGTCCTGACTTGGATCGGTCGCCACTAGTGGCATTGAGGAATCGGTCGCTTGGCAACCTGAAAAATTTGATAGTATAGGCCACTAACATACCCTGATTGACATGATCTGATTGGTTTGGTTTACCTGTATCATATAAATAGTAGGTACGGGTGCTAACGCTGTATAAAGGGTTACGGAGGTTAGGGATCATCACCATGATTTCGTGTTAGTAATCAATGTGCAATCGACTATGCACATTCGGGTGTCAGAGTTCTTCGAACGACGTGGTTCCTTTAATGGCTTCCAGATGGCAGCCGGGACCAACGGCTTTACGTGCCTTCCGAAGCACGGAATCATCTTTATCATCAGACAATCAGGTAATTCCTAACATAATCCAAATTAGAAGCAACTATACAAACTATGCTTTCCGTGGGAGTTGAACCCACGATCTCCGGGTCTACAGGGAAACGTCTTAACCACTGAGCCACGGAGGCAGTTAGAGGTGTTATACCATGATTCTTTGATATTGTTTTATGTGACTGTTTCGTCTCATGCATCCTCATCAAGGACAAAGAAAATATACACTGCTTGGGATGCAGTAATGAACTGTAACTCGGTCATGACATAGGCAATACAAAAAAAAAACAGAATACGAATAAAGAAGAGAAAAAGACGAAATTGCGGGTAAAAGCTAGTGCTTAACAAATCCATTAACTATCATTGTTAGGTTGCATTGCAGTATTTAGTCTCTCCTTGTATTAACGCGATCAAATATTATTTAAAAAAAATAACAACATACCTACCTATATGTGCCTATATTGTATAACATATAACAGAAATATGTTTGTTACCAATTTAATAACTTATCATAGTTCAAACAATTGCCATATTATTATGTATGAGATAACGGAAATGTTTATATGTGATAGTATATTTACCGTCTTATTACAAAAGTACCTATTATATAGTCTTATTACAAACAAGGTTTAGACCATTATTCACACAAATCCAGTTGAGATCTAGTAATACACTATCTCCCTTGTCAATATTGACTTGATTTGGCCGGAAAATAGTTTAAACCTAGTGTTAAAGTTAGACCTGCCTTTGTATTAAGACGGTTAGTGTTTTTGAGTGAGAAAACTTACGGTACATGCTTAAGAAACAAGGGTGCTAAGAATGTGTTCATAACTGTTTTCACATATTATTTACATTTTCCGTGGTTACTGGAACTTGATCCCTTGCTAGTTTATACAGGATGTTCTTTTTATCTATCGTCAATATTCTAGTGGATTAATAAAGTGTATCAACGACAAAGAGTTTGGAATCGAGCGTGGTTTGACGCGAGGCAATTTTTTTATTTTTTTATTTTAATCTATGATTAACAAAGACTTTAATTAAAGCATGACAGTCTCTCTCTCTCAGCATAGCGCTTTATCGGTTCGGGCCGAGTCCTCGTCCCTGCTTTTCTCGTCCATTTCGCCCAGTGTTTAGAATATTTGGTTGTGAGACCGTCGTAGTAAAGGATATTCGCGCTCGACTTGGCGGGGGCACTTCCTTGCCCCCGGTGCGTACAAACAGCACATACTTAACTGCAACGTCGACCCAGCAAAAAAAGAACTGACAGAAATAAATAATTTATTTGTTAAATTGTCAATTTGGTGTTTATTATTCTACTGGTCGAATTCCTTAAGGTGACTAATGACAATCAGGAAAAAATATTTATAAGACAATGTTTCAATAAATAAATAATTGATAAAGAAAAAAAATTTCAAAATTTAATAAAATTACGTAAGATTTGATAATTTTTCAAAACTCTGTGTTTTAGTACGAAGAGGATTATATTATGGTACATATACCTATGTAGCAAAATATTCATCATTTGAACAAATAATCAACTTTGATAAACTTTGACATGATGTATGGGTGTATGATATCTACTAACCACGCTTGATTTTCAGTCTGTTGATGTAATCTCGAACATCTCCCGTTTTTATGGGTACCTATCATTATGTGTATTTAAACGAAGATAATATAATTATCCGACAAGTTAGTTCAGTGCTCAGTGAGACATTAGTATAAATACACAGAGAATAGGTAAGTAGCATAGAGTATATGGAAAAATTTCGCACGTGGTAGCGCCTGAAAATTAATTATTTAAATTATAGTACTTTTTACAGTACAGTTTTTGTGAATTTTACCATGCTAGAGGCCTATCCTAGGGTTCTTTAATCGCCCTAAGGGTTTTTAAACCTCATACATAAGGATGTATGAGGTTTAAAACCCTAGGATAAAGATGTACAGGATAGATTAAACTACATATTTATAATATTTTATAGAAGTATATTTATTTTCGATGCTAATGTTTTTTATGCAAATGTTTTATCCCTTTCCTATTTACAAGTTATTATACGATATTTTTTTTCTTATTCTTACTTAAGGTTTTTTTTTATGATAATTTGAGATCACCATATATTTTAAATTGCTCGAACTTATATGTACTTGGAAAAGTAAACACCTTCATTTCAATGTTTGAGACTAATTTTTTTTTTTATTTATATCTTATACTTTCACAATCAACAATGTTTTAGTCCTTTCAAGTCTTATTTGTATTTTAATTATCACTACATAGTATAAAACAAAGTCGCTTTCTCTGTCCCTTTGTATGCTAAAATCTTTATAACTACGCAACGGATTTTGATGCGGTTTTTTTTGATAGATAGAGTGATACAAGAGGAAGGTTTTTATGCCCATGCGAAGCCGGGGCGGATCGCTAGTGACTTATAAACCATATACTATAGTATTTCTTCTTATCATAGTATAAAATGAAGTCACCCGCACTGTGTCTGTATGTCTGTGCGCGCAAAACTTAACAACCAACAAATGGATTTTTATGCGGTTTTCACTAATAAATAAAGTGGAAGTGGCAGGGAAGGTTTTAAGTATATAATACATAGAGGGTTTTATATAAATACTAATAATTCTAAGGCGGTATGAAGTTCGCCGGGTTCGCTAGTATATAAATATGATCAACCTGTATGTCACTCCTATATTAATATCAAGATTGTACATATAAAGTGTCTACTTTCCCCAGAGCAGTCGCAATCATGCCTCAAGTCCACATAGAAGAGGTCAAGAGGTTCATGGAGGACAGTCTCAGAGCTGTGGGGGCTCCGGACTCGGAGGCCACGGCTCACGCTGAACTTCTACTACATGCTGACCTCACAGGTCATTTCAGCCATGGGTTGAATAGACTGCGTAAGATTTTTTAAACTGTCTTTTATTCATCCTTTTTTGTACTTATATTGATTTGTCAGAGATTGATTGTTTGAACACGCTTTTCTCTGTTTTCACCGAAACGATGGACAGATTTTTTGCATGACCTTTAATTTAGTTTCTTAATTCGGAATTTTTTTTATTCAATCGATTGACTATGTATATAGTAAGTAGGTAGGCTGAGTGAGAACAAGACGATCGTGGGATCGATAACCATTTGTTGATTAAACATTTCTTACTTTTACTTTTTTGTACTGTCTCTCCTCAGGCTAATCAAAAACCTATAGTGAATTTTGGCCTCGAAAAAGAAATAATGCCAATTTAACCCCCTTATTTATTTATCTACTAGCTGTTCCCCGCGGCTCCGCCCCGCGTGGGACTCGGTTATATCGCGTCCAAAAGTAGCCTATGTTTGACCTCAGGTCGTTAACTACATCCCTACCAAATTTCATCACAATCCGTCCAGCCGTTTAGCCGTGAAGAGCTGACAGACAGACAGACAGACAGACAGATAGACAGACAGACAGACAGACAGACTTTCGCATTTATAATATTAGTATGGATGGATATCAATTATTCTATATTAAAGCTATCAAAAATCTGACACCAGTACTGTCTTCATAATATAGGGATAAATGTAGAGCTCTACATTCATTTCTAATACATAATTAATATAATATTTTATTTTCAGTACTATACATAAACGATATCAAATCCGAAGCAACGGATCCCAAAGCCAAGCCGGTTATCCTGAAGGAATCAGCTGCCACAGCGTGGGTGGACGGGCGCGACGCCCTGGGGGCAACTGTTGGGAACTTCTGCATGGATTTGGCCATGAAGAAGGCTAGGGAAACCGGAGTTGGATGGGTGTCGGCTAAAGGTATGGCATTGCTCTTTTTTTAGGTGTTAGTGTAATGGCATAAGGTATATTTTCCTGTGGCCCACGGAACAAATGGTGGACTTAATGCCAAGCATTAATTGGCTTTCTCTACCATCGGATCAAACTGCCTTAGTACTTTGCAAACAAATGAAAGTCGGTTGTTATACAGGGTTGATACATTTACACAGTTAATTGTACATAGAAGTTTTCATAAAAAGCAATATCAGTACAAAGTAGCTGCTTATTTGTAAAGAAATCTACCAGTCTTGTTATTTCAAGTTTTTTTTTTATTTCAGATTCATTTTAATATTAATACCACTGTTAAGACTCGTACCGCCATCTACATCGCCAGCGAGGAACTACCGGTTGACACGACGTTGGCGCGCATTGCATTTCGTTCGATGTTCAGCTTCACTTGCAATCCGAATTTTGAACGCCTAACCCGCTACACTTAACTTGTAAATTTTATTATTGAAAAATAAACGTTTCCGTTAATTTAAATAAAATCAAGTTATTGAAGAGCTCCCGTCTCCCGCTAAAGTCAAAGTCGCAACATATCCTTCGAGCCGGATCATCAAGAACAGCGACCAGGAATCGAATCCTTCGCCGTTGACCAGAAACGAGGAGAGAGCTTGGATTTGAAAATTAACGGAAACCAGAAGCTGGAACATCAATAGCGGTTATCATCGGGACAGTCGTATCCTTTTTAATCACATATCCAACACTTTTATTTGCGTTAATACCGTGTTTGATTTGTTCTGGTGATCTAGGTGTTTCGTTTAGCGGTTTCGAGTGGTATTTCAAACTGTAAGTACTCTTGCTTCCCTATCAATTCCCGAAATGTGTGAAAATGAGCATAAATTGGGTTCTGAGGCGACTGGCACACGTTCCAGATCGAAATCACCTCGCCCAAATGGTTCAAATTCAAATTCCGATAACCGTCTTTTTGAATTACGTAAACGTCGCGGAGTCTTCAAGGGTCGTCTTACTCATTTTGATAAATATATTTCAAATTTTAGCTCATCTGAACTCAATTCTCAGGATTTAATCGAATTAAAAATGAGATTTGAGTCGATTTCGGACATGTTTAAGAATTTTAGTATTTGCCAGAGTGAGATTGAAGATTTGATAAACGAAGATGACCTAGATGCTAACTTAGAATACAGAGAGAATTTTGAGTGCATTTATTATAAACTTGTTGCTGCTGCAAAGTGTATAATTTCGCAAAACGAACCAGACAATAATTTTAATTCTCTACCCTCAGATTGTTCTGTGAAGGTAAAACTGCCTCAAATTAAATTGCCTACCTTTGACGGTTCATACGATAAGTGGCTTGAGTTTAGGAACTCCTATTTAACCATGATTCATACTCGTAATGATTTAGATCCAATTCATAAGTTCCATTACCTAAGATCATCTCTTAGTGACACGGCATTGCGGGTAATCAGTGCGTTAGAATTTACAGCGCCTAACTATGTCCACGCGTGGGATTTACTTGAGGAGAGGTTCCATAATAATCGTTTGTTGGTGCAGAATCACATTAAATCGTTGTTTACTACGCCGTCGCTTAGTAAAGAATGCCCGACACAGATTAGAAATCTTATAGATGCGACCCTTCGTAATTTGCGTGCGTTGCAATCTTTAGAGGAGCCTACCGAATCTTGGGATACCCTAATTATCTATTTAGTTGCATCCAAACTCGATCAAGCCACAGAACGTGAATGGGAATCTCGTAAAGGGTTACTTTTATCCGATTCGAGAAAGGGTTCAGGAAGGTTGACGTTAGACGATTTGATCACTTTTCTTAGAAATCGAGCTGACATGTTAGATATGATAAAATCAAATAGTTCTAAGAGTCTTTCGTCGCCAACCTATCCTAAACCTCGAAGCGAAATAAAACACTCCGTCGATCATAAGAAGCATGTCGAGTCTACATTTAACTATACATCTGTGGCGTCCGCTAAGAAGAGCACATCGGGTAAAGATAACGCGTACCGTAAGCAAGGTCGAACTTGCATTCTATGCGCCGGTGAGCATGTTCTTTATACGTGTGCAAAATTTCTTAATTTGTCCGTCCAAGAACGATGGAATTTCGTAAAAAATAAGAAAATTTGTCATAATTGCATTCGTGAGTCCCATTCTACAAACGAATGTTCGTTTGGGCCATGTAAATTATGTAATGATAAACATAATACGTTGCTACACATTGATAACGCTGCATCTTGTCATTCGTCTGCGTGTACGACGCAGAATGCATCGCTACAGCGGCAGTTATCAGGTAATACGTCACGCGCGCAGTCAGCTGATGCACCTGACTCGATAGGTGGTAAGTTAGATGAATGTCGTAATGCGATGATGTCCAATTCGTTACAACAGGTTTTATTGTCAACCGCGCTAGTCGAGATAGCCGATTTAGATAATAAATATCATACGTTTCGCGCCATTCTTGATAATGGTAGTCAAAATTGTCTAGTGACAAAACGATTATGTAATATTTTAAACGTACCAGTAATACAGTCCACAATCCGTGTATGTGGTGTAGGACAAAGCGTTTCCCAGTCCACCCACGCATGTAATATTCATATGCGATCGAAAACATATGATTATGAAACCGATATGAGATGCCTAGTACTACCTAGCATAACTTCGAAGTTACCTTCCATAAATATTGATGTTAAGTCTCTTGGTATACCTAGTTATATACAATTGGCTGACCCAACATTTCATGTCACGTCAGAAATAGATTTGTTGATAGGCGCGGATGTATTTTGGGATCTTTTAAATGATAACAAAATGCGACTTTCGTCCGGTCCTTACCTACACGATTCGAAGTTAGGGTGGATTGTGTCCGGTCCTATTACCAAATCGTATAATATGGAAAACGTTAATTGTAATATTATGCAAATTGAGTCGCAGTTGCGTAAGTTTTGGGAGTTAGAAGAAAAACCCAACCCTCCTAAAGTGATGTCTAAAGATGACAATGTATGCGAAACATTGTTTAAGGAAACTACTGTCCGTGATGAAACAGGTAGATTCTCCGTAAGAATGCCCTTGAAAGAATCAACTGATTCTTTGGGGGAGTCATACAGCAACGCTAGGAAACGTTTTTTATCGTTAGAACGGAGACTCGACCGTACGCCACAGTACAAACAAATGTATTGTGACTTTCTTCGTGAGTATGAAGACTTAGGACATATGAGTTTAGTGCCAGGGGGAATAGAAAGCGTAGATAAACCATACTATGTTTTGCCACATCATGGTGTTTATCGTGAGAGTAGTAATTACACAAAATAGTAGTATCATTGATTTTGATAGGTATTCATCATTCCATAGGCTACAACGCATAGGTGCATATTGTTTGCGATTTATACATAATGTGCGCCGGCCGGCGAGCGATCGCAAAACCGGTTTTTTAACTGCAGATGAGCTTAGACTGTCAGTACTTGCGTTAACTCGTATTGCACAACAGCAATCGTTCGGTGAAGAATATTATAACCTTAAAAATGATTTACCTATAAAGATTAAAAAGTGTAAAACGGTTAATAAAATTAATGGATTGAATATTTTTTTGGATCGTGATGGTATTATACGTGTTGGTGGTCGGTTAGATAACTCGAAACGTTTTAGTTACGACAAAAAACATCCGATGTTGTTGTCAAGTAAACATAGATTTTCTGTGCTTTTGTTTACATACGAACACAAACGATTATTACACGGTGGACCTCAGCTTCTTGTTTCTACCATGCGTGAACGTTGGTGGGTGCTTGGAGCTCGGAACTTAGCCAGGCAAGTGGTTCACAACTGCGTCACTTGCGCTCGTTTTAAAGGTAACAATTACACACCGCTCATGGGTAATTTACCTAAAGAAAGGATCGAAAGTAATTTTCCGTTCATGGCTTGTGGGGTAGACTACGCTGGACCAATGCTCGTTCTGGACCGTAAAGGTAGGGGTGGTCGTGTCACTAAAGGCTATATTTGTCTGTTCGTATGTTTCACAACTAAAGCCTTGCATTTGGAGTTAGTAGGCAGTTTATCTACGCAAGACTACCTGTTAGCTTTTAAACGTTTTGTATCACGGCGCGGCAAACCGTCCGTTATATTTTCCGATAGCGGAAAAAATTTTGTAGGCGCTGAAAAAGAGCTTTCAGCAATTATTAAGAATAGTGCTCAAGATGTTTCTGATTTTGGCAGCGAGAATTCTATACAAATAAAATTCATTCCCAAATATTCAGCACATTTTGGGGGTTTGTGGGAAAGTGGGGTGCGTAGGTGTAAGTACCATTTGAGACGCGTTATGGGTAACGCTAGACTCACTCATGAGGATTTTGTCACGGTATTGACTCAAATAGAAGCCGTCCTCAACTCCCGTCCTCTTTCACCTTTATCCGCAGATCCCAACGACTGTCTCCCGCTCACACCGGCTCATTTTTTGATTGGTCGGCCGCTGACTGCTTCAGCCCCGGAAGACCTGACCTCGACTGCTGTCGTGCGCTTGGGGCGCTACGATCGAGTGGAGCAGCTACGTCAGCACTTTTGGAAGCGCTGGTCAAAGGAATACGTATCGGAGCTTCAAAGACGAGTCAAATGGCAGACCAATGGTGAAGATGTCAAGCTGGGCAGCCTTGTAATTATCAAAGATGATAACCTTCCACCGCTCAAATGGAAATTGGGACGTATTATCCGTTTGATACCAGGAGATGATGGAATAACGAGGGTCGTCGACATCATGACTGCAAAAGGGACTATACGAAGAGCCTGTACCAAAATCTGTCCCCTACCCGTACAAACAACAGCTGAAGAACCTGCTTCGTGTTGCAGCCCTTCAGTACATGCGTAATCTACAGTTGGAAGATATCACATTCTTCCAAGGTGGCCGGTATGTTAAGACTCGTACCGCCATCTACATCGCCAGCGAGGAACTACCGGTTGACACGACGTTGGCGCGCATTGCATTTCGTTCGATGTTCAGCTTCACTTGCAATCCGAATTTTGAACGCCTAACCCGCTACACTTAACTTGTAAATTTTATTATTGAAAAATAAACGTTTCCGTTAATTTAAATAAAATCAAGTTATTGAAGAGCTCCCGTCTCCCGCTAAAGTCAAAGTCGCAACAACCACCTTTTATTACCTACGGGGTTGATGGAGCAATGTATCCAAGTGACGTTTTGTTTTGTTGTCAACCCAGGTTGCAACCACTACGGCATGGCCGGTTGGTGGGCACGGAAGGCGGAGCGACAGGGGCTCATTGGCATGGCTTTCACCAACTCTTCTCCGATCATGGTGCCCACAAGATCTAAAGAGGTATGTGCCCATCGATCTTACTAATACTATCTCTATCGCAAGCAAATAATTTGGAATCGCGCGCGGTCTCTATTTTTTTTTATCTATGGTCGCCACAGATTAAAAAAAAAATTGCGAGAGAGACCGCGCGCGATTCGAACTTCTTTGATGGTCGCAAAGCTGTCGCGTCAAAACTAGGATATGACTAGGGCTCTATTTTTGAAATATGTGACTTACTACGATCATTGTTGAATAATTTACGTTCGTTTTCGAGTACAGTCAAAAAATTGAAAAAAAGCACTACACAATTGTTTTTTTCAAAATAAGCCTAGCGCGATAAGCTTAGAAAGCAATTCGTGAAATGCTGGTGCCTGTAAATATCTTAAAAAACTCGTTATTCCCTTTTTTGATATTTTCAGCGTGCATGTGGCACAAATCCCATAGCATTGTTCGCGCCGGCCACAAACGGGGATTCGCTTGGAGTCGACATGGCCACCACGACGGCTGCTATGGGAAAGGTAATTCTTTTTCTTGTGGGTTGCAAGGACTATCTACCTTGCTTAACATGATGTCAGTTTGAAACTGCATCTTGGCCTCTGATGACGTGAAATTCAGCCACAAAATAGATCGTGGCGTAGATTTTCTACTTGTGTGAAGAGAAATCGTGTCTTTGAGGTCATTCGTTCATTTATTCATCTTTTACACGCTAGTTTACGCTAGATAGAGAGCCTCATGCTTGAAGCCAACTTTAGGATTTTAGGTATGTAGTTACATTATATTTTTTCAGATAGAAGTTCAAATTCACAAAGGAGAATCAATCCCACACGGTTGGGCTTTAGGACCAAATGGCGAAACAACAACCGATGCACAGTTGGTAAGATTTCTTGTTAATACAGCACCAAAATAAATTGATACTCGTAATTGCTTATATGTAACACATAGGCGCTTCTCGCCGCTTGTTATGGAATATGTACGAACTCTTTATTACTTTGACATTATCATATCTCATTTTAGCCGCAGGCTGTCCACTGCTATACATAGGCCTCTCCCGGATTTTCAAAATGACTGGTAAGAAGCGGCCTGCATCCAGCGTCTGTCTGCGACCTTTTTGAGGACATCCTACCATCTGGTCGGTGGGTGTCCGATGCTGAGCTTGCAGATGCGTTACATTTATCTTTATGTATTCCATTCCAAAAGGGCAAACATGTGCATTTATTAAAGAGGAAAATCTACATGTTTAATAATATTTGGTCAGGCTTTCGACACCGGCCACCTTTTGCCTTTGGGTGGGTTCGAGCAAACCAGCGGATACAAGGGGTTCTGTCTTAGCGCGATGGTCGAAGTCTTCTGCAGCGGATTGTCAGGTGAGTCACGTCCATCAAACTGGTCCAAGAGATGAAGCGATAAGAAAAAGGTTGGGGTGTACTAGAAATATATATATATATAGGTATATATTAACACACTAACTTATTTAAGTAAGTACATATGTTTATACAATACAATTATGCTTTTATTTTTCTTACGACCCTAGGCTCTGTCTACCCCGTCTGCCTTGTCTGAGTGATTATATGTATGTATGCTTTTTTCCACTTATGGAGTACACTGAACGGAGGATACCACACGTAAATATTAATACTGCGCCATCGCTTTTGTGTTCTTTTCAGTTCAGTTTTTCGTAAGTTTTCAAGTACCTAAATAAATTAAAGTTTACCTACTCGCTCATGTAGGTAAATTTTATCGAAATCTCGGCAGAAGTAATCTGGGATTTCGTATCTGTGGTTAGTTTATATCCAATCACATTGGTATTTCTGATATCATTTTCCATATATTCATTGAGGAAAATTCAATGCTCATATTAAAGCTAGGGGGAAAAATGTGATCTATGTAATATTACATATTTTAAATCTAACAAATCAACTATTAGATATTCTAGAGTATCTAAGAACAGAACGAACATACATACATCCCGCCCTTCTCCCGCAGGGCTAGGCAGAGACTAGAGAATAATAGGCAGAATCAATATTTGTTTATTTAAATACATGGTACCTAGAAAATATTTAACTTATTATTTTTTAATGGAGCGGTCCTCACAAATATAAATTAGCCAGAGTAGACTCGCTAAGAAGAAGAATAGAGCGGAGTCTCAGGTAATTTTATAGTTCCTCTAAGGTACCTCTATATTAATGGACCATAGAAAATCTTTGCTAATTCGTATCTTAGTTAAGATGGACAATAGACAAAATTGGCAAAAAAATAAAAAAAAAGTCCCGCAGACTGCAGTATCCCGTCGTGCCTTGATAAAGTTAGCTCGTTTCTAGCTATTTTTTTTTTAATTTATACATTTAAACAGGCGCGAACCCAACTCACAAAATACGAGGCTGGGCCCTGGACAGCGATGAGGGTCCTCCCAACCTTGGACAGTGCTTCGCGGCCATCAACCCTGACTGCTTCGCGCCAGGGTTTGCCGAAAGAGTAGCAGACTGCTTGAAGACCTACAGGAATTTGCAACCGGTGATTATTCTCAAAGACTTAAATTTTCTATGTATACTATTAGTTTCTTGGATTTTCTATGTCCCATCACATCATAAAATTTACTGATTTTGATAATTCAATGATATCTATGTCGTTAGATTAGTCTATCGCACGAGTGTCACTTGGGTAGGAATAGGCATATCAAAATGGCAGATAATTGGCGCCTGTTCTGTGATTATATATTTTCTTTGGCATAGAGGCCTTTGATTATTTCAAGCAAAGAAGTTCGAATCGCGGTGACGCAATTTTTTTTTTTCTATGATTTCTAGGCATAGAGTATAGGTAGTATTCAATTATTTTTCTTTTAATCGTTTCGAAAGTGGTATTAATCAATGGTTGTTAGGTGGTTATTAGGCGATTACTAAGAATCCTTACTAACAAACAAATTATATGTAAGTAGATATAAAATGCATTTTTGAGACGCGAAATCCCTTAAAATTTAATTCTACAGACGAATCGTTTTTTTTCTTAAAAGGGCTCGTTATTCCCACACTCAGAAATTCTATTACTCCAAACAACACACACACAAACAAACTATGCTTAGAACCATTTGAACATAGAATTAGGAAATCGCCCGCACAATTTTTTTAAATCTTTGCATTTGAACTACTTAACGCAAAAAAAATAACTCATGTTTTATCTCAGGTGGATCCTTCATTACCAGTCCTCGCTCCCGGAGACAAGGAGCGCATCAACGCCCAGAAGACCAGGGATCGTGGAACGATCATCTACGCTGATGGACAGATCGATGTGTGCAACACTTTGGCTGCATCTGTTGGAATCAGACCTTTGCAAGTGGTAGCATAGAATAATAGACTACATCTCTTATTACTTTGGCGAAAAATCCCAGGATAAAAGGTTGAGGTCTCCTAAGTCTACATAAGAAATGTTGCGAGTGTGTAATCCATATTCATACTTAAATGTTATAAATACGAAAGTCTGTCTGACAGATCTGTCATATTATATGGATACTGCTACAGGATGCAATGTGATATAACCGAGCCCCACGCGTGTGGAGTTGCGGGCAACAGCTAGTATTTGTATCGAAATATCGCCGGATATGGATGGAGTTCATCTTAAGGTTACAGTTATAGATTTTTGTTATGATAAGTAAATAAAATAAGTAAAAATAATACTTTGTACGACGGACCCTTAGAACGTCGTGGCACATTTTCTGCGGACTGCACGCTTGATTATCGACCTATAGTTGTATAAAAAGTATAAGAATTGTATGCTAATGTAAATATTGTTAAACAAACTTATCTGTGCCGGTCGCGATGGCGCCACAATCAATGTCTATTGCACAAAACTGTATGAAGTTTCCTTAGTTCAGTTTTTAGCACCGGATCAGAATACTTTGTATGTATATAATAAAATATTGACGTACCTAAATTGTTTTTCATGTTTTAAATTATGTAAAGTATTGTGTTATTATTGTTACGTTTTTTTCCCTATTGACTAAGATAAATCGTCCCGCCTTATTTGGTAAAGAGTAATCCGATTTGTACTATCGATACTCATATTACCATCGTTAAGGTCACACTTTGTGTATTTTATTTCATTTGCATACTAAGTACATATAATTTACAAAAAAACAAACATGTCTAAAATACATGATGGTCTAAAGGCCGATAAAAAAACTTGCATTGTACTAAGCTACTTAGTAGCTGTTTTATTTCTAGCAAGGGAATAATTTTTTTGGATGGTAGGTTATTAATTCATACTAATAAAATAAAGTTGAAGAGCTTTATTTTTAAATAGCTTTCGCCTGCGGCTTCGGCCGCGTGATTTTCCCACGGGAACAGTGCTTTTTCCCGGGATGAAAGGTATCCTATGTCCTTCTCAATCTATGTGTAAATCAATATATCTATGTGTATGCGAAATTTCAGGAAGATTGGTGCTGATTATAGGCCGTGAAAGCGTAAAGAACAAACAAACTCACTTTCATAATTATAATATTAGTTAGGACTAGCTGTTGCTCGCGGCTCCGCCCGCGTGGTACTCGGTTATATGACTTTTTACCCCTGGTCTTTAACTATATCCATTCTAAATTTAGTCAAAACCGTTCCAGCGGTTTGGCTATGGATGCGTAACAGGCAGACTAATAGACTGACGGACAGACAGACAAACTTTCGCTTATTAGTGGAAAACCTATGGATTTTAATGTCAAACGACGTGACTCTTCGAATAGGTATATGCCTCATGAAGAGAGGGCCAATACTCCAACAGTGGGCATATAATATGCTATAACATCGTAGCACCTAAACAAATAAAGCCGATTTTGATGATTGTTTTATTTTTTATTTTGTTAAATAGATGTACGTTTATAAGAATGGTTTCAATAAAGAGGATTAGGTAGATGATGATAAGCGCCACTTGGAGAGTTCTCTGATCCAGATATTTCATTGGTTTTTGTAAATTTTCAAATGACAAAAACTAACGTTATTTGTTATATATTTTAATATCCCATTATTTTATAGGTATGTGTGATAACGATTTAAGTAGGTAAATTACAACGTTTTTATTGTGTGTTGGCCTTTGGTTTTCCGTAGGTAGAATCTATAAATAAACCATCCCAAATATACAGGTACCTAACAAAAAATAATGGTGATGATACGATCGTGTAGGTACTTGCACTTCAAATTTGTTTTGATATCTAATTATTATGAATAGCACTTGAGATTTTTCTATTCAGTCTTCAAGACGAATAAGTTGACAAGAAACTAATTGTAAATGGTTACCGTATCCTATGGAAGCCTACAACACCAGTACCACGAGATTTTATTGACTCTAACAGCATAAGGATTTTGTATGGAATTTCTTAGTTACCTTAATATTCGCCAGGTGCGCTGTACAGGATTGTCATACAAATTCGCTAATGCAGTCGCTAGCGTCTGAGTTTATATAATCTCACTAGCTTTCGCCCGAGGCTTCATCCGCGTGAATTTCGGGATCAGTGCTTTTTCCCGGGATTAAAGGTACCCTATGTCCTTTTCAGTACTCCTTAACTATGTGTATGCGAAATCTCAAGCAGATTGGTTCAGTAAATATTCATCATCAATTCAAACATTCTTCTAAACAAAAGCTTTGCGCTTTAAACACATATGCAAAGTCTCTTAGGGACCTTAGAATGACATAAACATTTGGGGCAGCCTTCATGTTTGTGACATAGAGTCATGCTTTAAGAGAGTCACCTAAGATAATCATGTCTTTGGAAAGTTAACACGTTGACGGACGTTTTTGAAAACACAATAGAAGTTTTATTGTAATAACTTCTATAGCAGTCGTGAGTCCGCTAACGTGTTACGTTAAGAACAAGTGTCTGATTGCCACCTCTTAATAAATAGGTATAGGACTTGTATGAATAATACAGTAATTGGGACTAAGTAACTCAATACTATGCAAACATTAAATTCTTTTTCTAAGAATTCAGTTTGAAATACAATAGAAAAATATGACATTTTATTATTTCATTTCGCTAAGTACTTTCCTTTTGCATATAATAGAAGAAATAACGGTCTAGAATATTAAC
The DNA here is from genome assembly GCA_947044815.1 of Apomyelois bistriatella. Classification (NCBI taxonomy): domain Eukaryota; kingdom Metazoa; phylum Arthropoda; class Insecta; order Lepidoptera; family Pyralidae; genus Apomyelois; species Apomyelois bistriatella. The sequence continues at coordinate 8,731,616 of OX345705.1, forward strand.
AATACATGTTGTAGGTGGACAATGTAGACTTACATGTTATTATTTTAGAAAGTAGGCGGCTCTTGCGCTTGAGTTTTGTATAAAATTAATATAAGTATACTAACTTGTTTTGACAATTGATTTCAAAAGACTAGAGGTCTATAAGAACTTCGTGAAAAAATCATCCAATGAAATAAAAGCATAGACAGTCATTGGTAAACAACTTTCCCTACGAATTTACGTACTGCTTTTCCCATTCCCCGTGAGAATTTCAGGATTTTTAATATAAACTTGACAATAATACTAATATAATATTATAAACGCAAAAGTTAGTAAGAATGTATGGATTTTCGTTACTCTTTCACAGGAAAACGGTTGAACCGATTTCGATTAAATTTACAATGGAGATTGCTTAGAATTAGAACCACACATAAGCTATATTTTATCCTGAAAGTCCCAAGGGAGCAGAGCCCCGGGCAACAGCCAGTTAACTATAATATACATTTACTGAGTCTTACAAAGATTCTAATATGTTAGCGCGTAATGAAATGCTAGTACATATTTGTATGCACATGCACAGTTCAATGCTTCTTCAGAACCGGTATATCTCTCTATAAAAGGGAGTAACCGGTAGGTACAGTCTATTGAATCTATTTGTAAGTAGGTAGATAAATAAAATCCCTTATAACGTTAGAGTTATACAAGATATATGAGATAAATAAAAGATGTCAAACAGAAATACAACACTGGTATTTATTTCAAGTGATACAATTAAAGTTAGGGCCGTAGATAGTTCAAGCACAAAGTTGGGGACTGAAGAAAACAGTAAAAAAATTCAACTGGCAGATGTCAAGCGAAAGAGAACGATCGACTACCAGTCGAGCCATTTATAGGGCACCCGGGACGCCGCGGTGAGGGGCGGCTGGTCCGGGCTCCAGGAGTAGGTAGTGGCAGCGACGCCACATCCTATTTCATTTCTCTCAGTCACGCAACACCATATGTTAGCACTGCTACCGATGTACCTTACCGTACAAAAATTAAAAAAAGTGTCCCTGGAGTACACTGGAGCGAACCGAAAGAGATTTTCAATATCAAAACTCACGTCATTGTTCGGTCATATATTTAATAGATGCAAGATTCCATTTAAAATAATAAAAAAATCAAATTCAAATCTGGCGCCGCCGCGTCTAATATAAACATAAGTTTTACATTTAAAAAATAAATAAACGTCTAAATGATGGTGAACAGATGCGGATAACGACATTAATTTATACTATTGCTGTTCGTCTCGGTTTCGCCTGGGTGATGCACTCGGTCATTTTGTTTTTTATACAAACCATTTAATAGTCATAAAACGAACGCAGTAAAATAAATAATTATTTATTGAAGTGCAGTATTTCTATAATAAAGCCTTAGAATAAAGCTAGATAGATGTCGCAGTAAACGATATGCGTGCTTATGGTCTACAATTAAGGATGCCGAAGACCGGGCGAAGTGGAGGAGAAAAAGCAGGAAATCGGAACCTGCGGGTTACGAAGCATTCAGCCGAGGAAGCAACCGGAAAAGCACTAAGATGAGAGAGAGGTGCAGTATTTCAAAAGTTATGGGCTGACATACATTTTTGCTTTTTATTTTCATTACATAGAAAACTAGTGACCCGTCCCGGCTTCGCTCGGCTATAAAAACCTTCCTCTTAAATCAGCCTATCTATTTAAAAAAAAACGCATCAAAATCCGTTGCGTAGTTTCGAAGATCTAAGCATACATAGGGACAGACAGCGGGAAGCGACTTTGCTTTATACTATGTAATAAAGATATACTATTATTATGTATGGATTATCTACTAGCTTCAACGACGAGATCGTGCATTCCAAACACGAGTAATTAAATGCATTTAGCTCGCAATGTGCATTTTAATGCAACGAATAATGATGTGACGTCATTTTTAGGATCTTTGTCTGTGGGTTCGTGACGAGTTAATTAATCATTATGCCTGTGAGTTTTAGGTAAACTTATAAAAATTGATAAGTTTCCCAGTAGAATGACATAATTCGTATAAATAATAATAATGAAGTACTTATTTTGTTAATTCGCAAGACAAAATATCAAAACGATATACTGTTTTATTTATTAGTCGCTGAAGCTTATTATTTTATTTTTGAGGTCGTTTATTTAGACCGAAGATAATTTGGAGGTTTTCCAGAATATTTAATTACTACTTTCAAGTCTGCAATTTTTGCAAGGTTAAATGTCTGTTAAGACTCAGATACCTAGATAGATTTACGATAGAAAGAATGCACCTACTCACAAACAAAAACTTCGCCTTTTACTAATATTGAAATTAAGTTTAATAAATAAAAAACTGGGCAGGACATGTTTGTCGCATGCGGCCAGAAAGGTGGGCAAAATCATCCTCTTTTTGTGCACCGGACGGACGGCGAAATAGAGGCAGACCAAGGAGAAAATGGCATGACAATCTAACAACGTAACGTAGTAAAAATGGCCAGAAGTTGGCATTGGATAAAGGTGAATGAGAAAAGAGAAAAAGCTGAAAAAAAAAGAAAATGCTGCCTTGTAGTTTATGGCGCCGCTTCTTTTTGGTAAACTTAAATGAGTAATGATTGACGTTAATAAGTTATAAGAATATCTTATATTGAGAATTACCAATTTGAATTTAGAAGGGGGGGGGGGGTGGAGGTGCCTTTGACCAGCAGTGGGACACAATGAAAGGCAGCTTAAAAAAAATTTAAGTGACTGTGCCAACTTGAGGCTGCGGATCCTTCATCAAATCACCTAATAATTTCACCGCCTTTCCCGGCCTTCACATTGGAGCCGGAGTGAGATCCCCAAGCATGATCATTACAAAAGTCTACTTCTTGTAGCATTGCATTCATTGTGTTCTTACTCCTTTAGCATAGGTCCTTTAAACACAACATTATCTAAAACACCAGTACCCTCATACTAAGAGGAGTCTCAGGTCACCAATAGAAAGTGTGGTAGGTATAAAAACATAAAGTTTATTGCATTTGGCATTTTGCCTGCAGAACCGGACCTGAGAGAAAGGTCCTGTTGTCTGTGGCCGACTTTCTCCAGTTACGATACTACCGCACTCTAGGGCTGCTTATCGTTATTCTCATATTTATGGGATTCCGTAGAAAAACACCTGATTATAGCAAGCTTAGTAAAGAAAGAGTGGCATCTTGACGAGAATCGCAACAATAATGTATAATAGTAGAGTTGTTTCCAGAAAAGTACCTTAAGATGATTCATACCAAATTTTAAACATACTTATTCAAAATTTGTAAATATCCTCCAAAATGTAGAGATATTTTCCAGACGTTACTTTGAAAGTGCTTGTGGTTATTGCTTTGTACTTTGGGTTTAATTTAACGTGAAAGTCGTCTATGTAATCGTAAAAATCGTCAGTAGATCGATTGGCTCATAGAAACCATTGTGGAAACCGGGACAGTATGAAGCCACGCTAGATTCTAGATCAAGGTGCATAAGCTGGGTGTCAGAGTATAATGCACAATGAATATTTGATCAATGTACAAAATGGCGATTGGAAGAGAACGGCTAACCAGTTATACTGGATACCTAAGTATTAGTTATAAATGCTGCCTGCATACCAAACACAAATTTTCCTTTTTTGAAATTTTGTCGATAGTTTTTTTATTTTATTTAAATGTATATTGTACAAAATAAAAAATGAAGTGTACATATGGTGGACTTAATGCCACATGGCATTCTCCACCAGTCAACCATTGATATATTGATAGAATGCACATGTTTTCAATTTTCACAAACACCTTATCCTTTTGTTTTGTTTGTCTTGGTGCGATAAATTGTAACTCATAGATTTCAAGATCTAGATCACGTTATAGTTCTAAAACGCCGGACATAATACATTAAGGTATATTTATATTATTCTATTCTATAAAACATCATATATTCTGAGCCAATACCCACTCACTGAGAATCTACACTTCGTAAGGATTTGAGGATATGGAGCGAAGGAAATCCAACCGGCTCGAACATTGTCACGTACAAACTTAATCCTTTGAAATCACATTTCGTTCTTAGCTAGTTCTTATAGCATTTTATTTTCTGTGGTTCTTAGGATTTTCTTCTTTATATTTTGTTAAAACTTTATTACAAAACATCCATTCGTCCATCCATCGCAGAAAAATAAAATAAATTAAGTACCATTGTTAGCGGAATAATTAACAAAAAAAAAGAAAACGTATCCTGCTATTTTTAGAACAATCTAGATAAATACCTAGATAATAATTATTTAATTATTCCCTATGTTGCATCAAATTGCTAAGCAAAAGATGACACATTTCATGCCTTGTAATTCCTTGGCAGTCTTGCATATCAAACGAAATGGTTTATTTACTGACCTTGACAATGGTAAGGGCTTGGTTACAGATCTCTAGCTGCATTCAACATATCTTTGTATTATCTATAATTGTATCTATGATTGATTGGTTGGACTATTGTATAGCTTGTGTATATGTGTATTCCTATCTGTTGAATGCAGATTCGTATTCTTGTAATTTGTTGGCAGTCCTATATGTGGCTGCCTGCTTAACGCCAATCCCTCTTGGGACCTGTAGGCCTGTTCTTTCTGCACATAATAGCCTGATTCTTGTGGAAGATTATAAATAGTATATACAGATCACGGGCGGGTGAAACCGTGAGAATAGCTAGGAAACTAACTAGAAACTGGCAGATCCATATCCATACTAATATTATAAATGCGAAAGTCTGTCTGTCTATCTGTCTGTCTGTCTGTCTGTCTGTCTGTCTGTCACCTCTTCACGGCTAAACTGCTGGACCGATTGTGATGAAATTTGGTAGGGATGTAGTTGACGACCTGAGGTCAAACATAGGCTACTTTTGGGCGCGATATAACCGAGTCTCACGCGGGGCGAAGCCGCGGGGAACAGCTAGTAACTCATATATTAATTATATAACATCGGTCACGATTATGCGCTTGTTTGGGTTATTTCTTATACAGGTTTCCGGTTATGTCATTACATGGCAGATAATATAATAGTTTGATAACATAATGTTTAGTACAGTGGGCCACACAGGAACGTGTACCACATAATGTAAGGGTCAAGTGTTACCTATACATTTCGCATGTGGCCCTCTGTCATACGTAGGACAGGTGTAGAAGAAATACAATCGATACAATACAAAGTTGTGTGAGTTTGTTTGCTGAAACTAAAGCAGTACCCCGCTGTTTCACTAGCCCGTGGTGTGTATGTACTATAGCCTATCTATAATATTTCACAAGAATCAGACATGTGCAGACAGAACAGGCCTACAGGTGGCAGATATTGACGTCAAGCATATACAAGACTGCCAACAAATTACAAGAAAACGAATCCGTATTCAACAATATATACATACCTTATATATACACATACCTTCCTTCCTACTTACATACCTTCCTCAAGAATCAGGCTATACGAGTAGTTGTAAAACTTAAGCTACATTATATTAGTTAAAATCGACCTCCGAAGTATACTCAACTCTATGTTTTCAATCAAACAAACCGTCAAAAAAGAAACAAACTGTCAGTTCAGCGTTATTATAATGGTCGGTTGAAAACGAGAACAAAAATTAGTATCTATATGCGCAGCGATATGTCGCGACATGCAAAAGTCAAGGTAATATTATTTTAATATTTAAAGCCCAAGTTTTTAAGAAGAATAATTATAATTTTTGCTCAGATAAATGTTGGTCCATAATTTTAATTATAAAATTAGGTCTAGAGGTTACATTTACTGTGTTTGTTGTGTGTGTGTGTCTTGGCTGGAGTCCCTGAATGTGAACCCATAATTTTATATTTATCTTTTTCCTTTTTTGGACGATGACGTTTATGTATTGCGCCATACGAGTAAATAAATAAATTTATTGTATTTACAACAAGCGAAACCGAAAGGCAAAAAGCCAGGTTTTGAAGAGAACAGTTATATTATTTTCTTAATCAGATCATTATTGGTCCATAATTTCAATCATGAAATAAAGTCTTGAGGTCACATTTACAACAGGCAAAGCCGAAAGGCGAAAAAACATCGATGTCTTAATTTTGCATCAAACTAATTTCAGAATACCTTTCATAGTAATATTAGGCCTACAGGCATAATTCATTTAATAGAGGTCAAAGGCCCAGTGCGTCGTCATGACTCATGAGACGTAACAAGGTGTGTTAACTTGCGTTACACCAATTTGTCTATTTGTTTGACATTCAAATCTTATGTAATCATATTAACTTAGATCAATTAACTCATCTCAAATGAGTGAGAATTTCTGGGGTATCCTTCATTAGATAGATTCCCGAGTTACTGAACTTGATTGTCTATCAATCAACACATATTTCACAGCTATTCTAACTAATATTAAAGGTATAATGTAAATGTGAGTTAATTTTTTAATTAAATGCGCTTCCACACTTAAACCGTTTCTTAATTATAGATGGAAGTTTTAGACAGTATACTAGCACAATGCTAGAATAGTCTGAATTTCATAGAAGGGCTTTACTTTTTGTTGTAACATTACAGAGTACCACGCGGGCAGGAACCACGCTTAAAAAAGTAAGTACCTAATAGAAAAGTAATGTGATTAGTATTTTAATTAATCCCGATCTAAGAACATTTTGTTTTTGATTTCAACTGCCTATATAACTCCAAAGTGGTTAAGGTTAAGACTCCCACGGCAAGCATACTTTGCTCAGATATTTCCAATTTGGTTAGGACATTGCAGTATTGAATCACGTGATTGTCTGATAATAAAGATGATTCCTTACTGGAAGGAGGAGGGGGCAGGAAGGAGGAGCAGGAGGTCTAGTGAGGTCTGGTCCGAGAAGAGGTTTTTAGGAGCTCTGACACCAGGGTGTTATATTATACTCCTGTGCCCCTAGTATGAGTTTTTCTTAATGCAGACGCTAGCGACTGCGTTAGGATTTTGTATGGAATTTCTTAGTTGCCTTACTATCCGCCAGAGGCACTGTACAGGTTTGCCATCCTAAATCGCTAACGCAGTCGCTAGCGTCTGCGTTAAGAAAAACTCATACTAGGGGCACTGTACTCTTATCTTTGTCTCCAGACCAACTCTGGCTATAATGTATTTTTTGTAACTCTGTCCAACTTATCAAAAAGAAAGTATTTTTAAAAGTGCAATCAGGATTTATATTATTATCACTCAACGGTATATCCAAACTAAAATGAAGTGTCCCACAAATTTTAATTAACACTTCCTTACCAGGTTATTATGTTATTAAACATTGTAAATATTTTGCAGATTTCGCGCGCTTTCTATATAGACCCCATTCGCGACATGTCGATAAAAGAAGCCATACCAATACACCGCTAAAAGTAATGTCAAACACTTGTTGATACCGCTTACACTTTTTTCCGTGCACATTTTCAAGAATTCATAAAAATCATGATTTTCTTGCGTTTCTGAGCTCTACGGTACACAAAAAGACTTCCGCATAGCTCGGTTACCACTGCTGAAAATTACGTGTAAAAGAAAACGTTATGAAGAAAGATGAATGCACTATTAAGTAATTAATAAAGCTATATATTATTTATTTACTGTTTGCCTTATTTTAGATACACAGAACTGCTTAATTATTATTTATTTGACAATGTCATAGATTTAAAAAAATTCAAATTCTATGGACAATGTTGATCTTACAATGCTTTGTGATCTAATTGGATTAAAAAAAAAACTAAATATAATCAATGTGGATAAAAATTTAAAGGAGTTTTTGGAGGGAAAGTAAACTGTCGCTATGTCCGCGCTGTATTTAATTTCCAAAACTTAGGTTTTTTCGAGTGTTTGTGCATAATATTGGTGTATTATTATTCGCAAAGTGTTCGTGAACAAGCGTGAGTGTTGGGAAGTGATACAGTGTCGATTACGTGACTTTTTATATTTGTCCCCAAAATCTCCATGATATAGCTAAGTGAAATTTTTCTACCGCTTCACTTAGCCATCTGACTCAGACTAGACTTACTTACTTGACTGGACTTGACTATTGACTTGAATTTTTGACTCGACTGACTTAAGTAGGACTGAAGAAGATTAATAAATTCAAGAAAGGCCTTAAAGGACTAGATTCCATGGCCGTAAAAAATATTAAAAAAAAAAGATAAAAATTTAAAGAGCCGGCGGCGGCGGCGGCGGCGCGGCGGCTGCGGGAATTTAAATGAAATTATTATATTTTTTTTACACAAAATTATATTCAGTCAGTACTTGAATTGTTGAATTACTTTTTTGGATAGGTTACTCATTCAAACTAAACTATACAAAGAACCATCTTAGACGCAAAGTAAAATATATTTTATTAATGTAAAAAAACCTGTATATCTACAATTCCTCAAGCATGTTTTAAATAATGTAAATAGATGTGTCAAAGAGTATTTTTTTTTTTGTTTTGTAGTTTTGTTGCAACGGGAAAAGCAGTTTAAAAAATATATTGAGCATATTGTGAAGTTCCTATTATACAAAATGATTTTTATAATTTTAAATTAATATTACTTAAATTAATTAATAGCACGCATTTTTCAATATGGGCCCTAATTATCTTGACCTCCTTACATTTACTAAATCACCAGATTGAGATCCTGTTTTGAAAATTATCATGACTTTCTCTGCCGTCAATTAGGAATTTAGTCACTCAAAAACAAGTCTTGTTTTTGAGAAACTTTATAAAGGCCATAAAATCGTATTAGGTATATTTTTCTCATATTCAAGCATTTTTCGACCTTTCGTTTGAAATCACGCTTTTATCTAAAATCATTTGTAATACAAATCTATACAAATATAATAAAGCCGAAGAGTGTGCTTGTTTCTTAGATCATGTATTAAATTATCTAAGGTTTGTTTATACGAAACGCTTATAACTTAAGAACTACTGTAGGTCCTATTTCAAAAATGTTAGCCTGATTCTAAGAAAAGGTTCGATGCTATACTTTCACAACACAAACAAGTGAAAAAGCGAAAATCATGGGTGGAATCCAAAATAATCAACATAATTAATATCCATACCGAACCCATTTTAATGACTTCGTTTTCTTATAATTTATTTTCGAAAATGGATAAATTAAAAAAATACTATTCGTATATTATAGGTTAGATAGGTATAATTATGAACAACATAGTAAATTGTACAATTGTACCACTTGAATTATGCAAAGACAATGTATTATATTGTCGCAATTTTGATCTGTGATATGTTCTAGCAGTATAAGGCATGGTCTCAGATGGTTGCCCCAACATAATGGCTCTTCCTCAATTGTAATATTGAATTTACGTAAGAGTTTACGATCTACCGGACAATTCTCATTGTGTATGAATTAAAAACATCTTATCTGGTTATACATACATGTAATCACGTCTTTATCCCATACGGGGTAGACAGAGCCTAGGGTCATACATAAGACCTTAGACCACGTTCAGCATGATGGCAGTTGAAACAGGAAATCAAAAGTGATGCGTTGCTCACCGCATAACCGAAAACTTACATAGTTTTTAATAGGTATACCAAGATGAAGTTTTTCTGTTTTGTAAACTAATGGTATGAAGCATTTTCATTATTATTTCAAGCATAATATATCGTAAGAGTAATTTATAAATATAGTCCCTATAGGTATATATCTAACACAAGTGGGTTAATAATTAAAAAAAAATACAAAAACATTAGGAAAAAAAGTTGTACGTTAAATTGATAACCTCAAAAAAATAAGCACAATAAAATTATGTGTGTTTCAACGATTTCAACCATATTTAGGATTTCACTGCTCTAATTTGCGACATTTTAATTACATTGTGGGAAATCTGATAAATATCTGTTTTAAAGTTGATTAAATTTAAAAGTTTTTTTTCGTGATCGCATTACACAAGTGCTACTTATACGTACTCATTTAATTATTATGGTATGGATAGATAATTAAAATATACACAATATACAAAACTAAACCATTAAAACACTTAAAATCAATGGTCAGATGACTCGAAGAAGGTCAGCTGAAGGCCGCTTTCAACCGGTGATTTTGGGAATCCTGAGGGAAGGCCTATGTCCAGCAGTGGACAGCCTGCGGCTGAAATGATGACTAAAAGGAAGGGTGAACATCATTAAAGTTTTTCATTTTTTAGTTATTTGGTAATTCGAAGTGGAGATACAAAGTTTGTGGAGATATTTAAAAAAAAAATTATATATACTAATGGGCTGAAAAACTCAATTTTAATGCCTTTTAGCTTTTGAAATTTAATAAATCATATTTAATGTAACTATCACAGTGAACTATCACGATAAAGAAGAAGTATAAACAAATCTGTTCATTCAACATAAAAACATTCATTTATCTATTCTGTGATAAAGATAAAAGAATAAACATTAAAAAAGAACTCTTGGTTTACACAAAACAAGTCCTTGAACCTAACTAAGCTTGTTTTAGATTAGAGCATCTGATGCAGAAGAAAGCGAACCGGTGCAGTGCTGAGCAATCAACTTTACATTATAATCGTGAGACTACGCATGCGCCTCTCATAGACACTCGGCCTCGCGTCGCCGCAACTCGCGCGCGGATGTAAATGTGACCATAGACCAAACGCGGGAGTTCGTCCCTGTTTTCCGAATGTTCGAATCTTAAAATTTAAAAATGCGCTCTTTATTTTTCTTTTGTGTTTGTGTTTATGTAGTGGCTGGACAAAATGTCAACGATATGGCTAATTTGCCGAAATACGATGAACGGTATGACTATTTGGATGTGGATGCTTTGTTTAATAGCAAGAGGCTAGTTAGGAACTATGTGGATTGTCTTATCAGTGCTTCGAGGTGTACACCGGAAGGAAAAGCTCTAAAAAGTAAGTACTTAGCCACTATTTTATTTTACAAATAATACTCTCTTATAATATAGGTACTTATAAACACTCTTTGGTTTTCATTTGTATTTATTATATACCTAGGTTTTTAATATAAATATATTTCTTTAAAATATGGCTTTTAAATAAGTTTTTTTTTATTTTTTTTTTTATGTACTAGAACCACAGAACATCAAATTATTATATTGCTCACGCGCTTCTTATTTACTTTTTGCGCTATGGTCTGCATATATGATAAATGATAATTTTAATAATTCAATAAGCTATTGCCGATTTTATCTTCAGAATATGTAAGGTTAAATAAACATTACCTTATCATGTCCAAAAGTACATGTTTAACGCATAGAAAAATTCCAGTGTTTTTCCTAATTTAATGGCTGTTACGTGATACAAAGGAATAACTTCAGAGGAAAATAATAAAAATCACAGTATCAGTGATGCAATACAAGTAGTTGTTATTATATTATTTTGCATAATTAAATTAATGATGACAAGGCCGTGTCATGAATGCTACGATATATATATGTAAATCTGCCTACTTTGTATTTATAAGAACTGAATTTTTAACCCCCAACATAAATGGAAAGGATGTTATGTTAAACTAAATCAGATGCTTCAAGGTAGTAAATCTGATGCCAGTGTCTTGTCCATCTGTCTGAAAAAAAACAAATTTATGATGAAAATATATATATTAAATTTTCTATTTTTATTTCTTCACAATCACTCAGTTCCTATCAGACGTAGACTACATTATTAATTGTTATACCATAAGATTAAAATTCAAATCAACAGGAAAAATTAGAAGAATTATGTTATTTGTGCTTATGTGAAACTCTATGGTTATGTAAAATACACTCTACCTACAAAAGACATCAACGACTTATTCATTATGCCCCAAAAGTTGAGAATTATGGTATAGCCCCACCCCATGTCCAAAAGTGCTTTTATTGTAGCTGATTGTGGTATAATTTTTCAAAATTTCTATATATTTGTATTATGCAAGACTACAGCATGAAGTTATATAAATTGTCACAGATTGCTAATTAAAAATAAAATAAAAATCAATTGTTCCAAGTGTTTATAATAAGAATGGCTGGACCGATTTGGCTAATTTTGGTCTTGAAATATTTGTGGAAGTTCAGGAATGGTTTAAACGGTGAGAAAAGTATGTTAAGGCTGTACAGAGATCACCGGGTCAGCAAGTTAAAAATAAAAAGTCAATTTTACCTCAATAAAATATCTTATGCTTATTATTTTAAGCTATACGAAGTCGCGGGCTCAGCTAGTATCAGATAAATTTACCATTTGTTTTCGTTAAATGTTTTTGTATGTAAAATAAAACGCGGAAGCATATACTTGATTCTATTTTAAAGAGAACGGTGAACTGCAAAGGCCACTGAGTAACAAGCTGACTACTTAATATACATATACTCCTTTGGTGTGTCATATATGTATGGAGATTCATATATAAAGAACATATTTCAGTATTTAATAATACATTATGTATGTATTTGTCTATAAATGTTTATATTCATTTCATGTTTGCACTTCTACTCTTTTCTTGTGCAATTCCTTTTGTCATTCGCCGGTTGACTGTAAGAGATCCCTTCCTGGGATAAGTCCGCCATTGTCTTCTGATTTTAATAATATTCTATTTACTATGTATTTTAATGTTTGTTTGTTTGTAATAAAATATTTTTCTGTTTTTCCGAAAATAATGTATTATCATACATACATACATATAATCACGTCTTTATCCTATACGGATTAGACAGAGTCTTGGGCCATAGGACCTAAGGCCACGTTTAACATAATTGTAGTTGAAACAGGAAATCAATAGTGATGGATGGATGGATGCTAGCCGCATTGCATAAGTCATGATTTCCCCATTCGCAGATTCCCTCAGTCGACTTTTACGGCTTGCGCGGGAAGAGAAGCAGTTGGTACATTCTATGTTTTTCTTTTTCTCCTAGACCAGCATGGACGTATTATCAAGTACTGAAATATGTTCTATACGTAACGTATATTCTTATATTATCTGTTCATCTATTTTTTTACCTTTCTCTTAAAACGGCTTGACAGATTTCAGTATATTTATTATGAGCACTTGGTCTATTAATGTGAACTCAACATGGTTAAAATATAATTAAGGTACTTGTTTTCAATACGAAATCATTGCACAAAACACATTAAGACTTAATTCTATAATAAACAAATTGATTTACAAAATAAATGATTAGTTAACGACAAAAGGTATGCGCGTCAAACAAATTATTCTCTAAATCGTGACGTTTGTTAATAGAAAACTTGTAGCGTAATACAATTATTTATTCCCTTAAACCTGCATCAAGAATCAGGCTATAATATGCAGAAAGTTATTTTTAAATCTGATCATTATTTCTAATGTTATAAGGGTTCAAACCAAACAAAAATATTCTTCTGTTTTATTATATTAAGTATAAATATATGTTTTCTTAGAATAGAATATAGAAATATAAATAAATAAAATTAAATAAAAATAATTAAAAAGTATATCAAATAAGGTGTAACAGTAACTTTAAACATTGTTATACAATGTGGCAATACTACTAGTCTTTTGGGAACATTTCCGATGGCAATGACTTGCCATCACATTTTTTATTTGCAAGTTTGTTTGTTTGATTCGTTGTAAAAAAAATACAAAAGTGTACAATTAAAACAGAAGTTCAATGGCGGACTATCCCAGAAAGTATTTACTTATTAAGTTTTTTAGGGTTCCGTACAAAATGTAAAAACGGAACCCTTATAGGATCACTCGTGCGTCTGTCTGTCCGTCCGTCCGTCTGTCACAGCCAATTTTCTCCAAATTTGCTGGACCAAAACTAAAATTTTGAAAAAAATACAAAATATAGTTCATAGTCTGTAGATTACAGGAAAACCTACAAGAACTCTGTCAATTGACAATTAAGTGGTAAATTCAATATAAAACGTTCACGGAAAATAGTTTTTTTTAGTTCTCTAAAACACCACTAGATGGCGATAGCAGTAGTATGTTGACATACCACAATTGAATTTAAAAACTGACATTTGACATTGGCATTGTACGGAACCCTCACCACGCGAGTGCAACTCGCACTTGACCGGTTTTATTTTGTTATGGTTCAAGTTTATAATGTAGTTTTCTTTTGTTCCTTGCATCCTTGTCCTTAAGGTTTTGGAGCCCGAAAAAACAATTGGTATTATGTCTGGACATCTTGCTTTAGTTGCTTGTATGTGGAAATTATTAATTTTCTTCTTGGCATTGGAAAAGGCAAATGTAACGTTGAAGTCACGTTACATTTTTCTTTTTTCCTTGGTTAAGCTAAATTACTTTAAAATTACAATTTAAATACAATTATTTTATAACAATTTACAAGAACAAATACATAGAAAGTAAAAGCAAATTGTATCAGATTGAAACAGAAACTTCATTTGTTACACTTATTGAGGTGTTAAATACTAAATATGTATCATAACTGTAACACTTTTAAACTGTTACACATTTATTGTGGTACACTCACTTATGTGTATCACATTTTGGCATTAAGATTTAAAAAAATGCCTGGGTAGAGTCCGCGCGCGATTTCCTAATTCAATACTCAATACTTTATTGCTTCCTTAATATAATTCTATGCATTTAAGGGTGTTTTTCAGGCCTAATAATACCTTTATTAGGACTATTAGCAATGCAGAATTTTCTTGAAGACCATCCGAGCTATAAGTAATATAGCGTTCACAAAACCGTTCATTATTCCCACAATTACATAGCATTAATCTTTAATTGTTTTGTTTTACGTTGCCAACCACGAGCTGATAATTAGTGATAAAGAGAAATCGGAATGACCACTTAACGAGGAAACGCCATTAAATGGTCGTTAAACAAAATTTTAATATAAAATCACGTTTTTGATGATCATTTGGATTATTCTTGATTACAAAATCGATCAAGCTATTAGAAGAAATATATATATGGGTAATTTTGGAGACAAAAGTAATATCGTGGGTGTTTTATCGTGAATGCTAAAACATTCAAAAGGGGAAAAGAAGAGCGCAGCTCTGTTAATTAGCAAATAACATATATACTCTATTGTACAAACATAACATATTGTAAACATTCATAAAAACAAAAAGAATTCATGTGCTTGTTATGTGGCCCTTATCGCAAAAACCAATTTCTTCCAGGCCATCTTTCGGAAAATTGAATACAATTAGCACCTTTGTCAAAAATATGTAAGGAAGAGAGATAGAGAAAGAAGTTCGTGATGTAACATCATCTTAAGATGATGAACACATCGTCATATAGCCAATTTTTTCTGGTTTCATCCCAACCAAAATGTCTTTGGAGCACAGGTTCTAAAACGTGACATCTGATAATTTTACCTTCATTCCCTAAGACTTATATAAATAATTAATAAGATTCAGCATCATTTTTATGACTGGTAGTCTGCCTGCTTAACTCCTTGGGTATTCCCATGTGCACAATTCTACCAATTGTTGGTGAGATTCGCTTAAACCGAGAGAGATGTGCAAAAAAATTTAGCTGCAGAATAAATTCTAGTGTACAGAGGGCTGCAGAGAAATCTGATCCCATAACACAAGAATCTACCAGTGGTAGACCTTCGTACAAAAGGTCATCTGCTTAGGTACCTCTCTCTCTCACCTATTTTAGTCGCCAATAAGTTTTTTTTTTCGGTTTGAAGACTGAGAAAGCCAGTGAAGTTAATAGGTACTTAATGTGGCAAAACATTATACAATTCTTTGAAAAAATCCTTGAACAGTCCTTTCGTCGCTACTGAGAGGGACTTCTCTATTGCAGTCTGTACTTCATTTCACACCCTCCTCAGACCAAACAATCGATTTATTAGCAAACAAAGCATCGAACTTTCCCACATGTTTGTTGACAACTTTCGCAGCCCAAACCCGTTGTTTACAATGCTGATCGCATTCCTTCGCTAACGACACAGTTTGACTAAGGTCGACAATCGCACACGCGCCGCTGAATATCAAGAACATAGAAGAGTAACATGTGCAAATACAAAACTAGAATATCTAAAATAAAAATTGTTCGCGCTTTTAGTTTTTATTAAAATTCCTAATTTTTGACAAAACAATATAGCGTATGTTGCTCTACAATCCTACAAAATTCTTAAATAAACTGCTAAAAAAAACTAAAATGTCATGAAAAGTTAGTAAAATTTCAATTGTTAAATCGCCTTGATTATTTGTAACAATTGATTGCTTGCATTGCCAAAACACACAAATGTATCATGCAGGTCGTGTATCAAGTGTTAATTCTTTACTCTCCATAATTTACACACGTGGCATTCAGTGGTATTACAAATGTGCGTCACGCCTGGCAAGCCATTCATGCTATGTGTTCACGGCAACTGTAGCACCGCTAATCGTTTTCGATCTTATCACACATCTATCACAAAAACTTCCGTTCTGTTCTTATTTTTAAGGATATGATGATATGAGCAATATATACCTCCGACTAAGAAATCGTCGGAGCCACGGTTTCCCAGGCATAACCGGCCTCTCGGGAAGATCTTAGGGCTTAGCCAACGTCACAATTTCAAAACTCTAACAAATGTTGGCAAGAACAATATGTATGGAATTGACTTACGCTGCGCTACATCACTTGTTCTTTCTTATGTCAATCCCATACATTTTGTTCTTGTCGACATTCGTTAACGTTTTGAAATTGTGACTTTGGATAAGCCCCCTCTCTTTGGGGCGGTCGAGCATATCCCCATCGCTTCTGTCTCACTTCAGAACTCTATCAATCGTAATCTGGGGGTGACTCAAACGTCCGAGTGACCTTGATTAAGTCGATCATATTCATGTCGTGTAGGTACACGAATAACGATAGACTTTTCTAAGCAAACTTGTCATCATTTGAAAAATGTTAAAAACAACTATTACATCGATATCTTGACAGTAACTACATAACTATGATGTATTAAAACAATGTTTTTCTCAATTCATACAACTTGACATGCCTTTTATTTATTCAACAAAGATAGATATTTACATTTTTAGAGTTCCGTACCTCAAAAGGCAAGAACTAAACCCTTATAAGATCACTTTGTTCCGTCTGTCTGTCGGTCTATCTGTCTGTCTGTCTGTCTCTACTCCAGTCCAACGGTTCTTTTCGGCTGTAAAATAATCAAAATTAATATACATCAACGCGATCAAAAGATCATAGTAAATTTTCCGATTTTAAATGACTATCAATCCCTACGACGACTTGCACTTGTCCATTTTTAACGGACTTCAAAAAAAAAGAGAAGGTTCTCAATTCGTCGGTATGTTTTTTTTTTATATGATTGTCGTTGTGTAAAAAGTGTTACCTAAAAACTATTGTACTCTAATTAAAACGATAATAATAAAACGCGCTGGACCGACCCCCTCCTTGCAGCATTGAAGCAACAGCCAAGAGGCCATACACCGGGCCCAGAATAGATATGATTGGAGGATACTAACTGCCAATTTGGATTATGGTTGTCACTACAAAAAATAATTAAAAAATAAAATAATAACATTGCCATTTTAATATATACAGAGGAAATTAATGCGGGTGAGCTCTCAGGCAATAGCCATCATAAATATACATAACTTGAATAAGCGCATTAAAGATGTTATTAATCGCCATTACACACGCTACATATTTAACAGTCATTAATTTTTATCCGTAATGATTTTTTACTACATAGATCTATATTGTAATCAGGTTCAATTACGCTGGAAGCAATTTAATAAATATTAATAACAGCATCTAGTTAGGTGCAGTTATTTCTTATAAATTATTTATTATAAACACAGACATACGGATACTTCCTATAATTTATAAGTTTTCCGATTAGATACAGGATGGAAATACAGTTATATATTGTGACAACGTTATATGGATCAGCAAGGCCATATCCCATTCCTTTTGTGATTTTTACAACTATTTTGATTCAATGAATCGAAATACCGTTATGATATACAGTTATTTTAAAAGTAGATATTTATAGTACAGTTGTCCAAAAACATTTAAGTACTAACGAGCACGTGTATCAAAAGTCATTTTAAAAAATTCGCAAGTTCGATGTTCCTTTTTCATACTCTTAATTGATTCGACTTAGATTTTTAAGTGGACTAAGATTTTTATTGATGAAATTCTTTATCGGTTTTAAAATACTTTTTTATTATAAATATGAAAAAGTTAAATCTAGAATTGATAACTACTATACTAGATTTTTGCTGTAAAAAAGTTATTAAGGGTAGAGACAGGCAAGTACTCTTTATAGCTTAAGAATATAACTAACCATGGGTGTCGTAGCCGCAAGAGAAAATCACCTATAAGAAAATGGTGACCGGTAATAAAAATAAATAAAGTCAGACAACACTCAATAACAAACAAAGGGAATTTAAAATTTAAAAAACTTAGTTCTAAGGAAACTTCTAGCAGGCCCGCGATAGAAGCTTAAAAACAAAAAGGTAAATTGGAGTTTACACTTAATGTACAAATTGTGAAAAAACCCATGTACACGAAAAACGCTACAACGATGATGATTCTATTCCATCCAATACACTACAATGTTATGTCTGCCTTTCTTTGAGATCCGTTCATTTATTTTGGCGTGATCGAGTAACTAACATCTAGATTTTATAATATTAATAGGTATACTTATATAACGTAATTTATTAATTTTGTTATTTGGTAAGGACATTGAATTCCTGTTTATAATGACAAGCAAAAGGTCAACAGCAGCCAAAACTGGCTTTATGAAGTCTAGACAAAAATAGACTAGGTGTCACCCACCACTCCTATCATGGCGCTTTGTTTTTGATATTTTTTATTTTATTACTGCAATTCAATTTATTATTATACTCATCATTATTATCTACTTAAAAGTTATATTATTTATTTATTCATTAACTATAACAAAATAAGCTTAAAGTCCTTATTAATATAAATAGACAAACGTTTTCTAAGCCCATTTTAACTAAAATATCTTTTTGGCCTTTCTCTCTTATCGAAATTTCTTCTTCTTTCAAGTCGTGTTCCTCATAGCTGAGGGACGTGGCCACCATAATCCAAGCTGGCAGTTAGTTTCCTCTAGTCATATTTACCTGGGCCCGGTGTATGGCCTATTGGGTGGTGCATTTCAATGCTGCAAGGAGAGAGTCGGTCCAGCGCGTTGGTGGTAAGCCCCTAGATCGTGATCCCGCCATACGGCCAACCATAATAAGAACCTCAAGACTATCGAAATTTACTGTGAAAGAAAGAGACAAAACAAATTTGTTGGTTATTAGGCACCTTCGACAAAACCCCCGGGGTGGTCTATCCTTAGGTATCATAAAACTAAGGTATACCAGCTTCATACTTCGTTACGTAACCGAAAAAGTCTATTTCAAATAATAAATATATAGGGACAAATCACACAGATTGAGTTAGCCCCAAAGTAAGTTCGAGACTTGTGTTATGAAATACTAACTCAAGGATACTATATTTTATAACAAATACATATATAGATAAACATCCAAGACCCAGGTCAATCAGAAAAAGATCATTTTCCATCTTGACCTGACCGGGGATCGAACCCGGGACCTCCTGAGTAGCGGTCAGGCATGTTAACCATTACGCCACGAAGGTCGTCTCAAACTTTTGTTCTTCTCCAGGAATCGAACTATCATCCATACCAACTTGAATTTTCAGCGTCATAAAGCAATACCGGACAGTCTCTTTCATTTCTAATCATAGACTTTAAAAATAATTTGCCCCGCGCGCAATTTCTAAGTTTTATGTTTCTAATCTATATATATAAAAGCGAAAAACACTCACTCACTCATCACGAAATCTCCAAAACTGCTAAGCCGATGAAGATGAAATTTGGCAGGAAGGTAAATTGTGACTAAGAGACGTCCGCTAAGAAAGGACTTTTGGGAATTTTATCCCTAAAGGGGTGAAAAAGGGGTTGCCAGTTTGTATGAAACTTCGTCATTTTTGAAGTGAGATACATGAAATTATTAATTTACATTTGAGGTTGGTAAGAAATAATAAAGCACCAATCAGATTTTGAAAATTACATCCCTAAAAGGGTGAAATAGGGGTTGCCATTTTGTATGAAACTTTGTCATTATTGAAGTAAGACATATGGAATTTTTAATTTGAATTTGTAATTGGTAAAAAATAATAATGCATCAATCCGATTTTGAAAATTACATCCCTATAGGGGCGAAATAGGGGTTGCCAGTTTGTATGAAACTTTGTCATTTTTGAAGTGAGATACATGAAATTAAAATTGAAAATGTCTTGGTATAATATTTTGTATTACATTGAATTGTATTGTATGTACACAACTAAATTATAGAAGACAGAGTGCAAAGGTTTTATTTATTTGTTAATATTATGAGTTCAGTAATGTGTCAATAGATGGCGCCACCATACATTTTAAAAGTCGATATGGTTTGTCGTTCGCATTTAATCATCATGTGTAGTTTGAGATTTCAAATAAATAAAACATTTTTTTTTGCTTTTCTAACGATTTCATTGTGTGTTAAGACGATTTGGTACCTGTTAAATATAATAAAATAAAATTAAATTGGAATTGATTGGAGTACGGAGTGTGATTGCGGTATTATATTGTACTAGCTGTTCCCCGCGGCTTCGCTCCGCGTGGGACTCAGTTATATCACGCCCAAAAGTAGCCTATGTTTGACCTCAGGTCGTTAAATACATCGCTACCAAATTTCATCATAATCGGTCCAGCAGTTTAGCCGTGAAGAAGTGACAGACAGACAGACTTTCGCATTTATTATATTAGTATGGTGTATAGTTTAATGTCTGCGTTTTGGGCTACTCATTGATTCGTTTAAATTAAGTTTGAAAAGTATTTTTCCGGATTCCGGAGTTCGAATAGTAGTTTGAATAGGTGAATCTTTGTGTTATTTTCCATAAGTTAGTTGCAAATCTTAAATATATTTTAAGGTTTCTCAAATAAATTGTAGGTCTTTAAGTATATTTGTATTATTTTCTAATTAGTTAGTAGATTAATATAATTTCTTCTATATATAAGAACAAGGGCAATTGATAAATCAACGCCCAGCCTAAACCATAAAAGCTATAAACTTGAAATTTGGACCGAAGTTTTATGTTAATACGTAATGCTCAGATAAGAAAGGATTTTTCAAAATTAGACCGCTAAAAGGGTTAAAATTGAGGGCAAAGTTTGTATGAAAAAAAATTAAAATCTTCACTGATGTACTTGAAACTTGGCAAGAATGCTTCTCAACAAAAATAACTAATGGCGTGTTTCAGCGTTTTTTGAAATTCAACCTCTAAAGGGGTAAAAAGAGGGAGGTTATCTAATTTATCATCACAAAACCGAAACTATAAAAGCCATAAACGTGAAATTCGGTTAGTGTCTTCATTATTATACTATATACTGCCCACATAAGAAAGGGTTGTTCACAATTCCAACCCTTACATCCAAAAAAGGGGTGAATTTTCGTATCTATAGACAAATTCCATTTGAAATTTCGCCAATTACTAACAACGCATGTTAGCCTATCGGTAGAGGTCGCGGATTATTTTTTTGAGTAGAGGGTTCTAATTCTGCTAAACATGACTTTTTTTTTACTTACTTTTTTTCGTTTTGTATTAGTTTTTTAGAATTCAATTTATTTTGCTTTTAATAATTTAGTAAAGAAATGTTTTAAGAAATAGCTGGAAGTAGCTGGATCGAATCCTGCCACAAACAATAATTTTCTGTATCCGTTTTTTATTTGTTTTCTAGAATTATTTTCTTACATTTATTTTAATTTTGAAAAGGAACGAATAAATTCATTTGCAAATTTGTTTCCGGATAAACGATATCGCAACCCCAATCAAATCAAATCTAATAGTTTGTCATTGATGACATTAAAAAAATTTTGGTTGTTGGTTTAGTTCTATTGGTTGGTTTGTTTATCGGTCGTGTTGTATTGTAAGCTAGGCTATTTGAATTGATTGGTTGGTTTGGTTTGGCTTTGGTTTAAAAAATAATCAAATCGGCAAGTCAGTTCAGTTGTTGTTTGACGGAACATACGGTCCTGTCGTAAGATTTAATTTAACTAACTTATCACTTTTTATTGAGATTTTGTCCACTTTTCACGCCCACTATAACTTTAGAAGTGGCTTTTAGGTCCAAATGACCCTGTAATAGGCTGCGTAGGTCTACTCTTTTAGAGACAAAGATGTGATAGTATGAATGTTAATATTTTCAGTTTGATATCGTAGCAATGTAATGGCTTTATAAAATTGGCACGGGAATAGGATACTATAGATTTAACTATAGGTCTGGATAGTTGTAGTTTCCACAGGTTACGCGAAAAGCGACCTACACGCGGGCGGAGCCGCGGGCAACAGCTAGTCTATATATATAAAAGCGAAAAACACTCACTCACTCATCACGAAATCTCCAAAACTGCTGAGCCAATGAAGATGAAATTTAGCAGGAAGGTAGATTGTGACTAAGAGACGTCCGCTAAGAAAGGACTTTTGGGAATTTTATTCCTAAAGGGGTGAAAAAGGGGTTGCCAGTTTTTATGAAACTTCGTCATTTTTGAAGTGAGATACATGAAATTATTAATTTACATTTGAAGTTGGTAAGAAATAATAATGCACCAATCAGATTTTGAAAATTACACCCCTAAAGGGGTGAAATAGGGGTTGCCATTTTGTATGAAACTTTGTCATTATTGAAGTGAGACACATGGAATTTTTAATTTGAATTTGTAATTGGTAAAAAATAATAATGCATCAATCCGATTTTGAAAATAACATCCCTATAGGGGTGAAATAGGGGTTGCCAGTTTGTATGAAACTTCGTCATTTTTGAAGTGAGATACATGAAATTAAAATTGAAAATGTCTTGGTATAATATTTTGTATTGTATTGAATTGTATCGTATGTACACAACTAAATTATAGAAGACAGAGTGCAAAGGTTTTATTTATTTGTTAATATTATGAGTTCAGTAATGTGTCAATAGATGGCGCCACCATACATTTTAAAAGTCGATATGGTTTGTCGTTCGCATTTAATCATCATGTAGTTAGAGATTTCATATTTTCTTGGCTTTTCTAACGATTTCATTGTGTGTTAAGACGATTTGGTACCTGTTAAATATAAAATCCATACTAATACTATAAACGCGAAAGTCTGTCTGTCTATCTGTCTATCTGTCTGTCTGTCTGTCTTTCTGTCTGTCTGTCTGTCTGTCTGTCTGTCTGTCTGTCTGTCTGTCTGTCACCTCTTCACGGCTAAACTGCTGGACCGATTGTGATGAAATTTGGTAGGGATGTAGTTAACGACCTGAGGTCAAACATCGGCTACTTTTGGGCGCGATATAACCGAGTCCCACGCGGGGCGAAGCCGCGGGGAACAGCTAGTACTCAATAAACAACAGTATAAAAAATAATGTGAAAATCAATAGCCTACTATTGATATCTATTAGTGCGTTACCGCAACCGTGATAGTCTAGTTGTTGCGGAAATGATTCAATATGCACCGCGGCTCCGCGGCAAGTCATGCAACCGCCTTCATCACAATACAAATTACTGCAGTCAGGTAACCGAGGAAATATATTGGTACTTGGTAACAGTAAGCTATAAAGAATACGTAAGTACCTATGTCCGCTAGTAATCGTATATCTGCTATTTCGGTCGGCTGCATTAAGGTAATTATAAAGAGCACCTTCGAACTTTGAAATGGTCTGACGACCTAAGTAGTCCGGCTCTTTTTCTTTTTGTGTCGGTGGTACTCTTATCATACTTTTATTTGCCTTAAAACAAGGTTATTGTTTATGTTTTTCTATTTAATAATTTATTTATTACATATACATAAACAGTAGTGCAAAAAGTTAAATATAAAATACTTGAACAGCTCTGTCAGAGGCCAGTTATTAGCTCATTCATGGTTTACTTAGGTGTTTTGGGCACCCATAGAGATAACAAATGCCCCGAATTTTAAGGAGAAACCACACACAATACAATGGTTGTGTACATCTAGTCCGCATGTAATGAACATATACTTAAGTAGGTATATTGTGAAACTAACTTGCGCAGCACTATTATAAACGTTTCTTTTTCCTAATGGGTGACGGGAAGAGAAAGCTTGCATTAATTTCGTCAATTGTAAATGTATGTTTTTATTTGTGGTACAAAAAAGTTATAAAAATAAACGTTGACTATGTCAGCCAAATTTTTCATCAAAGACGTACTTAGCCATTCGAGTCTAAGATTTTAAGTATAAACGCGACAGGGATGGGTCTAGTAGCGCCAACCCCGCTCATATCACTAAGACCCAGCCTGACGCGTACCAGTCTCTTGTCCTCCTTACCTATCTATGGGATCTTAGATATAGTTTTTTTCAACAAGTGAGCGAGGTCATTTATTAAAGTGTGCGCACGACTTTAAATGCACTTTTAATTCAAAGCACCTAAGTATCTATTTTGTAAATGGGTATGTGCTTTTGAAGTCTATTTTCAAGCAACAGTTTCACACGAATTACATACAGTTTATGTTATTTAATAGACGCTTACAGGACTTTGAATGTGAATGTTCCATACAATTTATAATGTTCTCACAGCAATCGGTACATTAGATAACTGTCCCATATTCGAAATATATCATGTTCTGTAACTTTAATCCGACACATTATCTAACAACTAACATATTGCGGACGAAACGAATCTAATGGCTACCTTTATTGGTGGTGTTCCGTACACGAAGATCATGACTAGTTATGGTTAACTGATGGTTGCCACCATCAGTTTTTGTTATAAATATGTGCAGATTTGAATCTTCTTCTTATGTTATTAAGGTTGAAGGTTTGATCGTATTTGCGTGATGATACTTCATAGAATTAATAATGTACGTAACGTGGCCATATGATCAGTGCATGATCAATCAGCGCGGGTGTGACTAATGACTAACATTCAGTATACTTTCGATCAATCAGTAAGGTAGGTACAATAGAAATTTTAATCCCTATCCTATACTTCACTACATAGTATAAAACAAAGTCACTTTCTCTGTCCCTATATCCCGTATGCTTAAATCTTAAAACTAGGCAACGGATTTTGATGCGGTTTTTTAATACATAGAGTGATTCAAGAGGAAGGTTTTTATGCCCATGCGAAGCCAGGGCGAGTCGCTAGTAATATTATAAATGCGAAAGTGCGTTTGTAATTTGTTTGTTTGTTACCTCTTCACGCTTTATCAACCAATCTGCTTGAAAATTCGCATAGTTAGGAGTATGCTGAGAAGGACAGAGGGTACCTTTCCACCCGCGAAAAAGCACTGTTTTTGAAATTCGCGCGGGTAAAAGCTAGTATGCTGTATATTAAAATTTCTGTGGTAGTAGTAGTACCTTTGTCTCATTTAAAAAAAATAACTCCTGTCTAAACGAAGTATTATAAACTTAAACAAAGCGATAATAATGACTATTAGTCTGATATCAAAATAATCAGGTTAAAATCATGTCCAACCAACTTTCATCCCGAGAAAAAATACTATTCCCTACTGAATTTTACGCGGACGAAGCCGCGGGTAATAGCTAGTTATTTATAAATACCACCTAATTTTGTTTTACCAAGGTAGAGCAGTGCATTTGCGTTCTTAAAATTAAGTATAACTTAAAACACGGAAATTATTCGAATGCATTTCAAAGAGCCGTGACCATCTTGTATCGCCCGAATACAAAGTACCCTTAATCTGATATGATCTTAAAATAGTCTTTGGAATCTCACTATTATAGGATATTTATTGTGGTGTTTGTTTTGAGACTCTCACATTCTTGCATTAATTAAGTTGTTATTTTGTCAAAATACTACCATAACATTTAAAAAAGGTTAATGGTATTATTGACTCCGCGTTATTTTGTAAATAGTTAATTAGTTACTGCATATTCTAGAGGGATTTAAAATCAGGCATTTTTTTTAAATCTATGGCAATCCTTGTCTGACCATAGACATATAACACAGATTAATGAATACTATATGTACTAGTACAGGTATTTAACCGCCATACAAAGAAACGCGTCGATTTTTAGTGTACTAGTAATAGAGTCTCCCCATACTGAGACATATTAACGCCATCTATCGATTAATAGATAAATTGTCATTCTAAATCTGATATTATTAAACAAAGCACTAAATACGTTTGTAAAGGATGACTATACTTTAAAAATCATGTTTTAATAATTCACACTCTTTTTTCGCCAAAAACAAGCCGGATCTTAACTAACTGCAATTTTTTTAATTTTTGTATCGTCAAATCTTTTTCTTAGGCAAGGACCACATTGTGTCTGCTAACAAAGACAAACCATAATTTTTTTTATTGCTCCAAAGTCCAAAGCACAAATTATTTATATATATTCAGATTTATCTGTCCGACTGAACATGAAGAGAGGCCCAATGCTTAACAGTGGGTAAAAAACATGTGTCATTAATGAATATGGTCTTGTAACTCTTTGCCTGAAATCATCATCATCATCATTAGTAGATGTCACAGACAATCGACCATACACACCCTGGTCTCAGAGTTCTTCGGAACCGCCTCTTGACCTTTGAAGTGGTCCTTTAACGTCGGCCAGGGCGACTGCGTAATGATTTTGTATGGAATTTCTTAGGTGCCTTGCTATCCGCCAGTATAGGTTTGTCATACAAAATCGCTAACGCAGTCGCTAGCATCTGCGTTCATAAAATCTCATAAGTACTAGGGGTACTGATGAAATGATGACGTATTAGAGTGGACGTGACAATTACTTAGCACACGTACTGAGGGTACTGGGTACTTAATTTGAATAAAAACTTGGTATCTGTGATATGCAATCTTCTACATATGCATATGATTTATATAGATATTTATTGTATTCCAACCGTTCATACTAATGTCCATTTAATTGGCTTTAATAATGTTCTCTATTATTGCTTGTTATTACGCGCGTTGCAGTGCATTTGAATTGCAATGCATTTGTAACGCAATGTAAGGATTATTTCCAATTCAACAGGCCACTGTAACACATAACATAAGAAAAAAAAAACAATTTGCCCGTTTTAATAATATGGCATTTCATCATATTAATATTATAAAGGCGAAAGTTTGTGTGTAAGTTTGTTACTCCTTCACAGGAAAACGGCTGAACCGATTTGGCTGAAATTCCGAATGGAGATTGCTTAGACCCTGGAAAAATCCCTTAGTCCCATTTCGTAGCCAGATTTCGTAGCTGGCTTTGAAATAATACATAGGCTAAATTTTATCCCAGAATTCCCGCGGGAGCGGAGCCCCGGGCAACAGTTAGCTCAGAATAAAAGTCATCAAATGTTACTTATTAACATAAAATGTAACTATATTCATACCAAATTTTATCGATATCGGTACCTACAGTGGTTAAGACGTGTAAGCATAACAGGTAGACAGACTTTCGCATTTATATTATAAAGTATATATAGGGATCAATGTAAGTAATAAACGCGATAGAAAACCGTATAAAATAGTTTGATTTAATGTGTAACAATCGCGAAAACATAAGAAATCATTATCAATGTAAGACTTTTAATTAAAAAAAAATCTATTGTTCTCAGGATTACTTCCAGAAGCATTAAGAACAAAATGCATCAGATGCACAGAACGACAGAAGAAGACAGCCGTGAAGGTGATCAAACGGCTGAAATACGAGTACCCTGAAGAGTGGGCTAAGTTGTCCACCAGGTGGGATCCCACGGGAGACTTCACGAGGTACTTCGAGGAGTTCCTGGCTAAGGAACATTTCAACACAATCTCTGGATCTGGTGAGTGGAAATTCTTTTATTTTTTAGAGTGAGTGAGGTGTTGAAATTACCGGAAAGTGGATCGGATAGGTTATGAGGGCCGTGTTTGATTGCAAACTTAATTGTAAAAAAAAATTGTAGATCAATAATGGTTGGGGCCACAGAACAGAGAAATTATGGGAATATTTCTAATATTAAGTTAATATTTCTAAATTATGTGGTTGTGGCCAATGTTAAGAGCTGATCATTAGCCATATTTTAAAATTTGAATTTTCCTCATAAACACTTGTGCTTTGATTAGATATAATTAATAAAGAACTTACGTGAAGATACTTAATATATTTTCTATTTTATTTCCACGGCAAATATAGAAATTGCAATAAACAGGTATTTTTTTTCAATTAGCGGAATAGGTATCGATATTAAAATATTTCCCGCCAACCTAGAATAGAATAGAATAGGCCAACCTAGGGTTAACTATTTACTTAAGTAAAAGTTAAAATAATAAGTTGTATAGTAACATAACATATATTATATTTATTACATATGTTTTTGTACCTATAAAAAAATAAAAAATATTAATATATAACATTACGTACACTTTAACACATTAATAAGATAATTACAAAGCTGTAAGTGCGGTGTTTTTTTAAAACAATCGTAGTTTGTTACAAAAACGTGGGAAAAGTGTTCGTATAAGGTATGTCTCAGTTGTTTTGAAGTAAATATGTGAATGAGTCGCATGTCCAGTTGTCTAAAAATAGTACAAGTTATCTCTTAGTACCATCGTACATCCTTTTTCGAGAATCTTATCTTTTTTGTTGTCGGAGTATCTTGTATGATACGATACTAACATTACATTACTATACTGAATAACTTTTCCAAATAAACTTTTATCGAAATACGAAATTTTATTTTTCACTCTCCATACTAAACTAGATCAGCTGATTCTCAATTTGTATGGGATGTCAAAAAAATTTTTTCGTATTTCGACAATTTATTTGGGAAAGTTGTTCAGTTTAGTGGTCTGAATCTGCCCTTAAAATATTTGCAGTTGATTTAAATTCACCTTATATAAATCTGAAGAGTTTTCTGAAAAGTCTGCTGAGCTATAATTTCAGATTTATAATTCTCTACGATTGCAGCTAATTGAAATATTTTTATAACTAAACATAGGATCAAAAGTGCCACTAAACCCTACGCAGCCTCGCAATTGGCTAATTATATTTACACTTATATCATATATAATCTTGTTTACTTGGTAAAATATCACACATAAGTAAAAATACAAAATAAGTAGTGAAAAGGTGACAGAAAGTTTGTATAAAAAGCAAAATGTATATATTTTTTTTAAATCAATATAATTGAAATAACTGATAAGTACATTTTTCTTTTATATTTAAGTTATTAATTAATGTACTATAGCTTTGAACTTTGTTAAAGAAAATAAAGCAATAAGTAAATATTTTCCTAGAGGCACGAGGGTATCATTTTCAGTGGTAAGCCACATTATTAATATGATCGTCGAGTCGATAGCTAAGCCGCAAACTCATACATACGCCCAGTGTATTCATATGCAGTAAGTATGTACTACTTATATAAAGCTATAATGGTATGGATAAACCACAGCATTTCTTCACGAATTTAAAAGACACCAACTCAATTGTCCAAAATAACTTAAAAGGTTTAGACAAATCAACATCTCTCTGTCTCTTTCCTCTCTCTTTCTCTCTCTCTCTAGTTGAGAGACCATTAGCGTGAATGTGGAGGAATGTATGCTTTAACACTTTTTGGACAAATCAACATTGTCTTGAGCGTTTACAGATTGCATCTCAACTTTCGGAGCCCAGGGTTCGCCAGGTGCAATGTCTTAATTTTATCCCTCTATGAGTTACTGTTTGATTTATTATATAACCAGCCGCTTGCCTTGCGTCAACCCCTATTGGGAATGGTGTTGGTAGAACTAATTCAAATTCATTTAGTCACCATTCAGAGGTGCAAGGAAATTAAGACCCTTAGTCGCTTTTACAACATCCACGGAAAATAGGAAGTGTATTTTCTTGAGTGCATTCCATACGAGTTAACTAATGCAATAATCATTATTTATCCATTAGTTTATCATCATTATTATTATTTATCTATTATAATAATACTGAGCCATTTCTTAGTATTTTTTTGCAACTTTCAGTTACAACTAACAACCCGACTTTATGTCAGGCAATATTTGTCGACCTCGAATAGTCCTCGATTACAAAAAAATTTCCGACCGCGTGCGATTCCAAATTGTTTGCGTGCAAACAAAATTTAATAAGGACGATTATAAACAAGATTAGCACATATAGGTAGGCTTTTTGTCGCTAAATTCCCACGAGACTATACTTATCACGTCAATGCTTACAATTTTTTTATTTAATAGACAAAAATATAAAATAAATATATGTGTACAAAACTGACTGTAACAAAAAAAAGTAGTACCTACCAAAAAGAAAAGGAAAAAAGATCACGCTATTACCTTAACAAACTAGACCATCAACTCTAAGTATGGGATTCGGCAAAAAATATATAACTACGTACCTATAAAGAGTTGGCGACGTGTTTAAAATAATATATTTAGTGGGCAAAAAAGGCCATAGACAATTTGACACGGACATTTGTCTCTAAATATCATAATTGGTAAAATATGACAAAAAATCTAAAGCACGAGAACGTGCACTGCCATGAAATTGGCGCGAACGGAACATTAAATTTCAAATTTATATAGTACAGTGGGCATAGAAAATTATTTAGAAGTACGTTATGAGATACTTAAAACATTTAGTGTAAGTACTAAACAGAGTAAGTATCTTTGAGCACTTTAAACAGACACAGTTAAGTTTCTTGACGTACTTTCAAATAACTGTATAAAATAAGTAGCTTAAAGTATGTCTACATAAGTGCACTTTCGTAACTGTCACAAGCAAGCCCTTGACTTTAACTACCCTTGAACTTTCCCAACTATGATTAATAACATCATAAAAAGCCGCATAATGACTCTAAATGTTATCTCTAATAGCTTTTTTTTACTTGCATAATGACCTCGATTATTAAAAAAAAAACCTAATTTAATTACTTACCAGAAAAAAATGATCTAAGAG
Source organism: Apomyelois bistriatella (assembly GCA_947044815.1). NCBI lineage: Eukaryota > Metazoa > Arthropoda > Insecta > Lepidoptera > Pyralidae > Apomyelois > Apomyelois bistriatella. The sequence goes on from OX345705.1 coordinate 8,762,456, forward strand.
AAATTAAATAAAGTGTTTAGAATAGAAAGGGTATCTTAATGCCTTTTTGATTTGCCTCCATCTCGTCGTCTATGGAATGGACGTGGAATAAAAACAGAGCTATTTGTATCTATAGATATAAAGCTAGCTGTTTCATGCGGATTCACCTGCTCTGATGATGATGATAACTATAGCATATAACCTTTTCCAAAAATCAGCCTATCATATGTAGAAATAATTATTCAAATCCGACCAATACCTAGTTCTAAAGTTCAAACAACAAACGTTTTAATATATTAGTTAGATACATATATTTATTGTTTTTTTAATAACACTTCCTATTTTTTACAGCTGGCAATGAGATCCCAGGATCGTCTCCACCGTCGCCACCGCCACCGCCACCACCGTCGATTCCGCCACCGCCGTCGCTGCCACCTCTGACCAACCCGCCACCACAGTCATTTCCCTCAACCTCCTCACGGCCTGTCATCCTAAACAGGTGAGAATATAAAAGTTTTATAGTAATCGTTTATGCCTCAAGACTAGCTTTTGCCATTTACTTACTGTGTATGAGTAGTATGAGTTTTTCTTAAAGCAGACGTTTACTAGCGACTGCGTTAGGATTTTGTATGGAATTTCTTAGTTGCCTTACTATCCGCCAGAGGCGCTGTACAGGTTTGCCATACTAAATCGCTAACGCAGTCGCTAGCGTCTGCGTTAAGAAAAACTCATACTAGGGGCACTGCGATGGCTCATTGACCCAAAGAGGATCTGGTCCTCCGCCACCAGAGTACTCCGCCGTTGCGTGCTCAACGCCAGCATCACTTCTTACAAATACAATACAAATACGCACCACAAAATAATAAAACAGCTTAACTTAAAAGAAAGAGGCGCAAAGGCGGACTTATCGCTAAAGCAATCACTTCCAGTCAACCTTAGGGTGGATGGAAAATTATCAGTAAAAGGCGTTGACGCAGAATAAATACATAAATAAAATACATGAATAAAAACATTTTTAACAATACAGCATCATTGATAATGGCAAGAATATAGGTACCATTTTAATCAACAGTTGAAAGTGATATGTAATTATAAGTCTTATAAAATCATGAATTTTCAATTTTACTGTTTTGCTAAGAAAAGAGCTCAACGCGTTTTAGTGCGTGCTAGTAAAAATTGTAACTGCTTGTTACAATTTTCAAAAACATTAAAAAAAATTGAAAAATTTTGTGTTTATATCAGTGTTTTTATTTTTATATACCTATTTTGGGAAAAATGTAATTAACTAGATAAGTAAATGTTGCCACTATAGGCATTTAAACATTGACTGACGATCTTCAAATTTTTTTATAAGAATAATCAGTAATCATTTATTTTTTGTAAACATGTGAAAAAAATTATGGTACATAAGTATTTAAGTAAAGTTAATAAGTTTTTTATTATTTTTGATTGAATATTCAGGAATAGGAAGTCTCTATTGTCTATTAAGGAATTTTCAAATTGTATTTCGTGAATTTAATTAACGTATTAATTAATAAGAAATAACAACAAACACATAAAATTTATTGTAAGCTAACAATGTTATCTTGGGACCATCTCAATAGTTACAAATACAAATAAATATTCTAATTAAAGTACTTAATATCCAGTCGCCATAGCATTACGTAATTTCATGGAAAACTTGACAATTTGCATATAGTTTATAACTAATGTATAATAAAGGTAAATAATAAATATAAAAGGTTTTATTATCAATTTTCTAAATTCACAAATATATGATTCTTAATGTGCTTACTTAGCATATTATCGACTTCACTTTAGAAAGTCTTTCCATGCACTCTACAAATTAAATAAAGCTATGAGCACGGACCTTAATCGATAATTTGTGGTATTTTCCATCGAAAATCAAATTGAAAATTTACCTTCTTTTCGAAATTCTCGAAAAATCATTTCAACTTGTCTACCACTCTCTACCTCTCTACCATTGCATGATTTAATTCAAAGAATTTGGAAATCTACGGCAATTTTTTTAAATCTATGATTGAAATCATTCGAACCAAATATTTGCTTAGTGCACCGACGTGGCACTTTTCCGGACTATCTAATAGTGATCATGACTGAGATGTCGATTCTCACTAACAAATCTTTCTTTCACTCTCCCTCTCTCATTTTCGTTACAAAATTTGCCAGTGTTAACCGCTTGAAAAAAATACACATTTAGCTCACAATTTAAAAAATATTTCATGAAAAAAAAATTTATGTAGTTAATATTTTTCATATAATGATTACTTACTAAATTGCATCAAGCCACTTATGCGCTAAGTTTTATTTTATTTAAATGCGCCATACACCAATCAAATCGAATCATTTCAATCGATATTTCCACGCACTATTACCTGACTAGCAGATAATTGAAAATTTATCGTCACTTTTCCACGCTATATTTCAGCCGCCATTATACAATTAAAAGTGACAATTATAGCAAATAACTTATGTGTAAGTCTATAATCAGTGGTCTGAGGTATTATGATACAGTAGCATTGTTCTATAATGCTGAAAATTATCTGTCTCAAGGTAAAAGAAAAAAAATGTTACGTAACAAAATGCTAAGGACTTCTCAACTACATTCTTTACTGATTGTATGAATATAACAATGTAACTATATTCCCAAGGAATGACATGAAAATTATACTTAACTATATCCTAAAGGATAGTGATAAATCACTACAAAAATATTTAAATCCAAAAACATGTACCTAAAGAACCTTTGCATATGACTCGTCCCTCCACCTATAGGAAGATAGCTCCAAATAGGCAAAGCGATATTCAATTCATATATAATTTTGTTTTGTTTTTTTTTTCTCAAAAAATAAATAATAATTATATTTTGTATAAATATTTCAGATTCGGTGACGACGGCGAGCTCATGATGGGGAGTCCTTCGTCAGCTGCTGGCACCACGCGGCCGACGACTCCGCCCACTATGAGGCCGATCTCTCCAACCACCATGAGGCCTATGATGCAGCCCAGGTATATATTGATCCTCTTACCACTTTTATTGTCTTTTCAACACGACGACCTCCGTGGCGTAATGGTTAACATTCTTGACCGCTACTCAGAAGGTCCCGGGTTCGATCCCCGGTCAGGTGAAGATGAAGAATGATTTTTTTCTGATTGACCTGGGTCTTGGATGTTTATCTACATATATGTATTTGTTATAAAAATATTTTATCGTTGAGTTAGTATCCCATAACACAAGTCTCGAACTTACTTTGGGGCTTACTCAATCTGTGTGATTTGTCCCTATATATTTTATTTATATATGTCCTTCCATGCTGGTCTGGGAGACAAAGTAAAACATAGAATATACCAGCTGCTTATCTTCACGTGCAAGCCGTAAAAGTCGACTGAGGGAATCGGTTAATGGAGGAATCATGACATAGGCGATGCGGCTAGGAACCCATCACTATTGATTCCCTGTTTCAACTGTCATCATGCTAGACGTGGTCTAAGGTCTTATGGTCCTAGGCTCTGTCTACCCCGTATGGGATAAAGACGTGACTATTTATGTAATATGTCAATCCCATACATTTTGTTCTTGTCGAGATTCATCAACATTTTGAAATTGTGACTGGCTACGCCCCAGGTTTGGTATTGTCTCATAAGAGATATGAGTATGACTGACCGACGACGGAGAAAAAAATTTACTTTTTCTTTTATAAAATTAATACGAATAAAGGATTACGAAATAAAAAATTAATTCGAATAGAAATAACGATTACGAATTAAAAGTCTAAGTTATCTCAACTTTGACTGCCTAAGCCCCCTGAGCAACTTAAAAACATTCAAGTAAGAACTAAAAAGATCTTACTCAAACGATTGCAAATAGAATTGCAGTGAGTGATTATGATGAAAAACAAACAATAGGCTAACAATAGTGCCTACTTACTACCTAACAGTAGATATCTATGGGCGTGGGAGAGGCGAATTAAACAGACGACGATCAGTAAAAAATATTGGCAACATATGATACGACGACGCCAATATTTTGAAATAACTTATAAGACGTAAATCATAGATTAAAAAAAAAATGCGAGCCGCGTTCCTAGTTCTATGACGTAAATCATAAAGTTCGTAACTGTCAATATAGAGTCCATATAGCCATTAATATGTCTCGAAATAAAGAAAAAATTCGTAACTTAGCCGCTCCTGTAGTCGAGTGATTTGGCGTTTACTTACAGACTGGGTTCGATCCCCACGAAAAACTAACTTTGTTTCACTGTTCCAATTTATATAGTTTAGACATTTTAGTCGTAGTAACGCAGTCACTAGCTTCTGCGTTTATAAATCTCATACTATAGGGTACATGTATGATGATAACATATCATTCTTGAGTTTTTTTTTTTTGATGTGGATATAATCCACAATATGGCAATCAAACATATAGCTTATTTTTGCCAGTATCAAGTTTTAGATAAATGTTCTTCATTTTGTCGAGTCACAGTCAAGTCAAGTCAGTAGTCATGTCTAGTCAAGTTAGTCAAGGGCTAAGTGAAGCGGTGGAAGTTTCACTTAGCTTTATCTTGGGAGATTTTGGTGACAAGGATTAAAGTCACTTATACGACATTTTACCACTTCCCAACACTCACGCTTGTTAACGAACACTTAGCGAATAATAATCCACCTTTATTATGCACAAATACTAGAACATAAATACAATGACGATAAATGAGAAACTTTAGCTTGGCGCCAAAAAAAACAATTCTTTAGTTGTTTTAATGTTTAACTCCCGTATTAAGAAACGTTTGTAAAGCCCATTTTAGCTGAAATGTGTTGCGTCTCTTTCTTTCACGTGAAGTGTCAGGTAAGAGAAAAAGAGACAAAACATATTTTAGTTAAAATGGGCTTAACAAACGTTTCTTAATACGGGGGTTATAGTGTTTTTATTTACATACATGAGTATGTAAAAACACTAAAATATTGCGTCTAAAAATACTCTTATCTTCCAGGCCAACAATGGTGTGGACGGCAGCAGCGTCAGACTCGATGCCGACCCGCTTCCCGCTCCGCCCCAACGACATGTCTCCGCCGTACACCACCGCCATCACGCTCATCGACCAGATCGGGTACAAGATCATCAGGACCACTGAACTGGTCACTGATATACTGAGGAACACTGTTAGGGCTGTCGTTGGACGGTAGAAAGCGATTATGAGGAGCGTATTGATATAGTCATTAAATATTTTTTTAAAGGGCTCAGTTCGAATTTCAAAAAGAATCATCCCCTCTCTGTCACTTTGGGTTTTCCGCCATTAGGTGGTCCTTATTATCATAATTTCATCAAATTTTAGGAATAGCACTCAAAATTTTATTCAACAGTAGGTATCCTGTTGAATGAAATGTTGAGTGCTATTCCTAAAATCTGTGACTCACTCAGAACCGGTGAATCGATTGAAAATCATTCGAACTCGAATGATAATCATTTGAACACGAATGATAATCATTGGATTTTGTTGTCTTTAGTCACGTGTAGATCTTTACTAATAAAGTAAAGCCGAAGAGTTTGTCTGCTTGTTTGTTATTAACTAACGGTTATAATAAGTAATAACTACTGGTCGGATTTGAATATTTTTTTCTGCACATTATAGCCAAATTCTTGAGGAAGGTTATAAGATATAGTACATACATACCCAAGGGCGCTAGAAACAGCTATTAAATATATAAATGGTGAGTTATATATTTAATAGCTGTTTCTATTTTTGATCACTCTTGGATCTATTTATAAAATGAATACAATCTAGCCCATTTTAGCTAAAATATGTTTCGTTCGTCTTCTTTTACGTGAAATGTCGGGAAGAGAGAAAGAGACAAAACATATTTTCACAAAAAAGCTCTGTCAGTACGCTCCTCAAGTTACCTCAACAAAGCTAACGCTTTCGAAATGTGAGATTATTTTACTGGTTATTGTTATTAGGTACCACCGAATAGTTTGGGTCCAAATTAGTTTTTCTAGTTCGGAAGGATCATTAAATCGCTTTCACCTAGCATTTTGTTGATAAAGATATTTATGTAGAGACTAGAACATAATTACTTAGTTAGAATGTAATGAACTTTGAAAACATTTTTGAACATACATTTGTGAGATTATGTAAAAAACCTTTGTTATAAACGATAAATAAGAATGCGTAACATTTCTGAAATCATGCTAAAGTCATGATTTAAGTAGATAGTTATGTTAACCTTAATTCGTTATTTTTCATCTATATTCACCAATTATTATTTTTGCTACATTAATTCAATTAATGGGTTCCATAATTTTCCCTCCTTAATTGGCATATCGCTTTTTGCGCTTGTTTTTTCTATACTCTATGGTAGAACCTTAGGTATTTTATTAGAATATATAGATACTGGCCAATGTATGTATGTTAGTTAAATTTATGTTAAAATTAGAATAAAAAAATAATATCTTCGTTATTATTTTACTTAATATGTGAATCTCAATCTGAACTCATCATTAAATATAAGTGTTAATTTATTTATACCTTTTTAGTTACTTAATTATTGTAAATTATGTCTAAGTTAATACCTGGTACTTATATGGTGCATAAGGAATGTTGTATTTCAATATAATTTAAGTGCATCTTTGAAACCTTAAGGTTAATTCTGTAAGTCAATAATTTTTATTTTATTAAATTGTGTATAAAACGATTTTTTTATTTCATATCACCATGCTAATTATTTAATTTCTGTTAGTTATTCAGAACACAGTTCCCATTACCATTTACCAACTATTACATACAAAATCAATATTTGTGTTAAGTAGGAATACTACTTCAAAGGCTAGTAATAGTTATGTTACTTATACCTTATTTAAATAAACATCACATATTTACAGCTTTTACAATCTCGATAACTGAAACAACTAAATGAAATATAGAAATCTAGAGTTTGATAGTATATGGCGGGGTGTGTGTGTGTTCGTAAGAGGCCATGCTTGCATTGGTCGTCATTATGACATTTCTATCTTGAGCTCCTCCGTGCTTCAGAAGACACGTTTAGCTGTTGGTCCCGGCTGTTATCGATAGATGGTCATTAGGCTATGTCAGGAGGTCACTAACATACCCGGATCATGCTCCTATAGGTCTGGATTCCCTGTAAAAAGGAATACGGAGATCAGGGGGTCCAAAAACGCCACTTTGAGCAATTCATCGAATCGATTCATATTACGAATTCTTTAGCAATCCTGTAGCAATTCCTCTATTTTTTGTAAAATGGCCAAATAAATTTCGCAATTCCTCTTCAAAAAAATTGAAAGAAATAGGAATTGCTAAAGATTTGCTAAGGAATTCGTAATATGAATTCGATTCGATGTGGCGTTTTTAGACCCACAGACTAAAATCGCTCCATTATAATAATCAGTACCGCCAAGTAGGCTCTGAAACGTAAGCTTAAGATTCAACCAGGTGCCCTTAGTATAAGTTTTTCTTAACGCAGACACTAGCGACTGCGTTAGCGATTTTGTACGGCAGACCTGTACAGCGCCTCTGGCGGATAGTAAGGCAACTAAAAAATTCCATACAAAATCCTAACGCAGTCACTAGAGTCTGCGTTAAGAAACCTCATACTAGGGGTACAGGGCGATTGCGTTTATAAAATCTCATAAGTACCTATTAGGAGTACGGGAAATACGCCCTGGTCGAAGAAGATAAAAATCTAAATCAGTTTGATAGGGGAAAATGAATATTTTAAATCTGCGATTATAGGTAGGTACTGCTAACCTAATTGTCGTATTATTATCGCACATACCTACTTACTTAGTTACACTATACTACTAGCATAGTATTCTATAATTTGTGGTTACACTAAGTACTTATGCGATAAATAAAAATTATAAGCGCCTGTTTTAAATTTCTAGCAAAGTATTCGTCGCGTACATTTTGTTTATTTATTCTCAAATACTAATCAAAGATACCTACTTAGTACCTAATTAATATAATTAAGTAAGTAACTTATTCTTTTCTAAATGATGACAATATACCTTTGGAAAGGTGGCGAAGCAAACTTAAAAACCAGTAGACCATGAAAGCAGCCCGATCAGTAATTTCAAGTCTACAGAAAAACTTGAACAATTTCATGAAACCCTTTATGGTTTTAAGGGTAGCACAACCGAATACCTACTATACTAGTAGTACCTACTAGTTAGTATAACATTTGATTTGCTTTGACTAGGTAGATCCTGCTACTATGCAATTTGTTAGCGCTATGCGCTACTACGGCGCTACTTACGTTATTTTTATACTTACATCAAAAATGAAAGTAGTTCTGTCACAGCGTTACGGCAAAAAGAACCATATAGAACCGTCATGCCAATCAGATCAAATTCAAGCAAAACAAAAATTAATTCGTAGTGATAGTGAATCTGTAAAAATTAAGTAGGTACCTGTTATAGTTGATGTTTCTTCTGCTCCATGTTTGTTTTACGAGTATATACAATCTCCATATTCTATTTATATAATGGGATTTTAATAGTTGATTTTAACTTGATAAGAAATGTAAGTTATTTATATTTCTTGCCAAGAAGAGCTTGAGTGCGAGTCAAGCGATTTCTATGCTCCTCAATGCTTCGGAAGGCACGATAAACCCTTGGTCCCAGCTGTCATTAAGACGCAAGATGGCAGTCGTGAGTACATGTTCCAGATGCCTTAAGGCAGCCTGGAATATCTGACAATGCTGGCCACTAACAAAATCAATAATGCATGAACCTATTAGTCTGGTTTCACAGTCAAACTGCTTACGAAAGTCGTTCCATTGTAAGTGACAGATTTTTGATTTGATTTTGATTGACCAAATCTAGGACCATTATTTAAAGCATACCATGGGCTCAAGCTTAAGCCGAGAATATAACTGAGAAACACGCTCAGGATGAAGAATACACGTAGCCCCTTGGTATACTTTACGAGATTTTTAATAATATTACATTGTTCACCAAGGTGAGAAAAAATTGAAAATATTTATTGAGTTAATTATCACAAAAATATTCAGTTAGTATTATTTCACAGAATTAGGTACCTATGGTAAACTAGAGTGCTATTTTTGAGATGTATGACTCACCCAAAACCGGTGAGTCGAATGATTATCGTTCCGGTTCCCAAAACCGAAATCAAAAAATCGAAAAAAATCATTCGAAAACGAACGATAATCATTCGACTCACCGGTTTTGGGTAAGTCATACATCTCAAAAATAGCACTCCTGGTCGTCGCAACAAGGAAAATTTCTGATTCCGTTCACCAAACTGTTGCCTGGAAAACGCCACTGCATGTGACTAATAATTCATAATGAATTTGAATCTACAGGTAAATTACTTTGTTAACGCCACTGACGTATTAAATGACGTTATTGCTCTGGTTCCTTTACACTAACTAAACGAGAACAAACTAGTTTTTTGATGTGAAAAAATATTTGTTCACCTGATGATTTTGTATTATCATAAACATTTAAATTAAATGTATTACATAAAATGTATTAACCAATATCTGTTTTTATCAAATATTTATGTTTTTGATCTAATTTTTATACATTCTTGGTCTATTTGTTGTAGGTATTATAACTTTTTCAATAAAAATAAAACAATGTCATTATTTTTAAAAGTATTTCATAAGACCTTGTAAAATATCAGGTTGAGATCGACCTTGCTTATCAAACTATGAACTTTCATTATACTTGAAGTAAACATTCATAAAAAAAAAACGGTTACTATGCTTCAACATTTATTAAAATATCACATAAATTATGTAAAAATAACATTCGCAGACATCACACTCCATAATGAGATTTGTTCCCTTATTGTCTTGATATCATTACTCTTATAGCCATTAAAAGCAAATTATTTGCTAATTTAAAATACTATTAAGACAATTATTTTACAGTCTTGTGCAATATTTCACAAGTAGTTAAGATACATTTTGCCTTATATTAAAAATGCTTTGAGAAGACACCAAATACATTTAACATTAACAGAATACATCAATATATGACAATGAGATTGTCTAGGTTTTTGTATATGAATGTTTGGCAAGAATTATTGTACAATAAGCTCAGTGACATTGTTCTTTGTTACAAGAGCAACCAGGCTCCCACTTGCTGGACGCTGCTCCCCCTTGATCCACTTCTCAAACAATTCAGCTACAAATGTAAGAGGTGTCCAACTGCTGAAGTCTGCTTTAGGCATCCACTTCCTGTTCATTTCTGTGTCCAATGTTACCGGCAAAATAGCCACTGCTAATGAGTTTTCCGGCAGCCCTGAGTCTTTATCACCTAGAGATTTTGTTAACTGGTGCACTGCACCTTTTGCGAGGCCATAACCAATCATACCAGGGGTTGGTTCTAATGCGGCTTTAGCACCGGTCAGAGCTAGTAATCCACCAGATGTGAGGTATTTAGCAGCGAGTGTGGCGGCGATAGTTGAGCTCCAAACGGACTGGCGCCACATTAGCTCCGCCTGCTTGCTCAGTTCCTTGGCCGCGTTACCGCCAGCCCAGCCGCCGGCGACGCATATCACGGCATTCACTTTTTGACCTTGCAGCGCCGCGCCAAGCTCGTTGACAACGTGCTCCTCTTGCTGGACCCAAGAACCATCTTTGGGGACCGTAATATTGACGTCAGCACTCTCGTTCGGGTTCAAATCAACGTTGGCGACCCACCAGTTAGCAGACTTGAAATGTTTGACACATGCTGCGCCGAGCGCGCCACGACCTCCGTATACGACGATTCTGCCGCTAGCCATTGTCACGTCCTGTTGCTGTCGCGATTCAAAACCAACTAAATGACACGCGAGGGCAATGGAACGGCGAATTCGTTATCTTCGGCTTGGAGTAGCCTCGACGACTATCGCTCGGCCCTCGAACGACCGGTATTCTAGTAATTAACCGCAGCGCAGATACAATACCTACGGAACAATCGCGTGGGAAGTTATGTTATGCAATAAGTATGTTGTTAGGTTTTAGTCAAAATCAAATTATTGATTTACTGGGACCACTTGGCAGTATCAACAAAACAGGCAGGCAATAGGTATTAGGAGAGAAAGGAAAAGGAGCTAAAAAAAATGTCACATCGTCAAAGAAAGATGATGTGTTAACTGACAATTTTGAGTTTGACACAACGGCAAGTCAATGTCAACGTCAATTTGTGACAAGTTTTTTAATACTTTTTACGGCCTTTGAAACTAGTCCTTTAAGGCCTTCTTGAGTTTAATAATCTTCTTCAGTCCTATGCTAACTTTAGTCAAGTCAGTGTCGTATTTATTAATATCATGCAAAACTTGCAAGCTTGCAAATAACGGAAAAAAAATATTTTCATCCTGGATATGTAACGGTTAAATAGTAGATTTTCTTCCTGGATCATGTCTCTATTTATAGTCTAGTCTTTCGATAGCATAGCGAAACACAAGTGCGTGTTTGTAACAATAACGCGCGATAAGCGATGCGAGCGCGGCCAAGCTTAGATTAATATTTAGTCTCCATTAGTGGTATTTATACTCCTCCATGCTTCGATCGGAAGGCAAGTCAGGCCTTTGGTCCCTGCTTGTTATATCTAAACAGCAGTCGTTAGGCTAATTTCAGATGCCTAGTATAGGAAGCCTGAAATTTCTGACAGTGTTGGTCATTAGCACACCCGTGGTAGTTCTGGTTTCCCTTTAAAAAGGGTAAGGGATAGGAAGGTCAGACGGCAGTCGCTCCGTTATAATAACTAGTTGGTAAGTAGGTTTCGCCAAATCAGGACCATAATTAAAAGCGTACGTTTGGCTTTGAAGCGAAAGCTAAAGATCCGAACATAAATCCTAGACATATGCTCGGACGAAAGAGAGCAATCATTTTTCTTTAGAAACAATTCTGGATGTAGGCAGGCTTGGCCCATCCTTAGATGGCCCATCATACCACACCCCATTATATGTTTTTTACCGATTCATAATCAACAAAATAAAATATGGCCTTTCAAAATCCTTACCTAATTATACTACCTTTTACAAGCTGAAAACGCAGGAGCATAGTTTTTCGAGGAAAAAAATAGGGTACGGATAGATGAGAGCTATGATGTTTTTCCTGTGAGAGCACAGTGTGAGTGAAAGCGCTGGTAAGGACTCTTACTTAAATAAGTACTTACTTACTTATGCCTAATTAAATAAAATTACTTCCTTTTTTAATGAATATTGTATTCTTTATTATAATAGCAGGTATAATTAAAAATATGACTAAAGTGGAATCTTAGGATTAAATATTATCACAATACAGAGTGTTGATTAATGTGCCTTAGACAGAACTTAAGGTAAGTACTTATAAGTTTCCTAAAAATGGTTCAATTCCCTATTTCCCTTGTTCATACCAAAAGCCCATAAGGCACCAGGGTAAATATTTATGTACTTAATAGAATTAATCTAGTTCTAAAGAAACCAGTGGCGTATTTTCAGAAGGACGCTGCGGGCCTTTTTATTTGACGCCCAAAGTCACAGAAGAAATGAAATACAATGAATGAATATCTTAAAATATAAATCACACAACAATATCATCCGTTTGAATCGAGTAGAAAATACTTATCAAAATATTAAGACCTATTGTAACACTCTTAAAGCCTAAATTGACGTTGTTGAGAATTTCAGCTTTCCGTTGGTCTGGCTGGCGATTTATGTTGAAAATGCATCCCAAAATGATAGCTACTATTGCTGACACCACCTATGAAATAACAAAAAATGAAATAAATAAAAATAAAGCAAAAAAAAATGTTAAAATGAAATCAATAAGCATCAAAAAACTAAATGAAATATAAAAAAAAAAAACATAAATCCAAAAAAGTAAGAAGTAAGCTTTCACGAGATTGCGACAACAAAACGACGAACGTACGTACGTACATAATAAACAAAAGCTTGGCAAATGTTTTTCAAAAAATAATTAAAAAAGACATCACCACATTAGATCCATGAAAAAAAACATTCCTAAATGTAAAATAAAAATAGCATAGAACTAGGAATCGCGCGCGGCTGTAATGCATTTTTTTTAAATCTATGAAAAATAAGTTAGGATTTTTAATAAACTAACTTGTGTCAGACGTCTAACGAGACGAAAGTAATAAAGCATAGTAATCAAATAAAACATTTTTTAAAAAGTAAAATAGAAATAGTACAGTGGGCTGCAGAGAAATTTGACCCTCATGCCACAAGTATCGCTATTGAAAGGGGGTCAGATTTCTCTGCAGCCTACTGTACATCAATAAAAAATGAGTGTCCCTGTCTTCCCTGTACTAGTTAACATTACAATGTCATTACATAAACCAATTTAACCTACCTAAGTATTGTCAAATTGGTTAACAATATAATATCTACATTTGTAGGCACATTTAGGGATCTTACTTAAATAAGTATTTTAATGGTTATTTTAAAAATGCACCTGTTTGTTCTAATTATGATATAAATACACATTACAAATTAAATTACATGCTACTAGTGGAGCTAGGCTACATCTTGGAATATATTATAACTTTTTCACTAAAATCATAAAACTATTTTAACATTTTACATACTACATATCTCAGTAGTTTAAAAACGTAATTTTAATACCAAGAACTGAAATAGTTATTAGAAGATTTATTCCCAAAAGAATCTTTCTCGGACAGTGCCGGGTCTAGGCCGAACGTCATCTTTATGACGTCACAAAACACTACCCCCGTCATCAACCCGATGGAGGTGTGGTACACCCAGTCAGATATCTTCTTTTGCCTTTGACTGTGTTCCACGTCAAGAGACGTGTTGATCAGCGCCAAAGCACCCGCGCTTGCCTGCGTGAAGCAAATAGATCACACTTGACACTTGAAAATTTGATAATAAACGGATAACGGTCCTAATTTTATTTTAAATGCAATAGTCGAGTGTAGAATACGTTCGAAGAATTTCAAATAACAGGGTCAGTTTGGCGATTTTTTGATTTTATATTGTATTTGGACAGCCACCGAAAATTATAACCATTAATGTATTTACAGGGGAAGGAATACAATACAATAACGCCAAAACTCTCTAAAACCTAGCTCAGTAAGTCCTTAGTAGATAGAGGTACACTGAATAGTAAATTATGAGACAGTAATATTAGCCTTTCTAAAGTATTCACCATTAATATATTTCAGCCTTTCCAAAACTAATGGGCTATTGGAATACTCTAAGCCAAAGGCTGAAATAATAATGTTAATAACCGATATGACAAATATAAATATCACAATGACGTCATTGAGGATGAGCGCCGAAGGTTGGTCTTCGTGGTCGTTCAGATCCAAGCCGCCAATTACCACGAATAGCAAGCCGACGAGAAGCTAAAATTAATAAAATCAATTTACACAGGTATTTGCTTTATTTAAGCTGCTGATGATCATCAAATACGCGACCAGTCAGCCTGACCTTCGCTGCTCTATAATAATTTTCTAATCTGTGATAATAGAAATCAGCTTAAAACGAGGTAAAATAAAGCTAAATGTTATTAAAATTGTAATAAATTTTTCTTTGTTATTTTAGGCTGTGCCTAATCAACTAAGTAATTATAGTCTCCAATTTTAAAATAGCTGGCAAAACAGCTGTTTCAGGTAGCATAATATTTATCCACAGAATTTCGTAAAATTGCATTTGAATTGTATAACCACTTGTGCCTGATATTCAGTATAAACGAGATATTAAACATAATCAAGCTCCAGGTATCTGGCCAGCGAGGAGTCGAAAGCAGATACAAGAACGTTGAGAACGGTTACCACGAAAGCCGTGGCAGTGGTCGCGTAGTTGATGTTCAGGGCTGAAGATCTGTGTCTCGGCTGGTGGAAACGGCAATCGCGGAGCAAGTTCAAAGTCAAAAGGACGAAACCCATCGCCACCTTTATAGAATGACAACTTTATGATCTGCAAAGTAGCTCCAACCTATGCTGGATTTAAACATTATTTCGATGCAAAAAAGTTAGCAAAAATATCCTTAAAAAATCTTACTCAGACATTATTGGTTATGTACTTAAATATTTACTCTTCTCCCCCCCCCTACTTTTAACATGTTAGTTAGTAGCAAAAGACTAAAATTTTGTTTTTATTTTTTTAAGTTAGGATAATTACGAGCAGGTATTCTACTTGATTGTGGTCTGGTCAAGTATCAGCCGCATACTCGCAACGAAACCAAAATGGGCACCAGAACAAATTTTGACTCAGGGCATGTCTAAGGTGAGCTACGCTACGCCACTACCTAATAGGAGTACCCACGGTGATCTGTAACCTTTGGTAAATACAACTATGAATTTGGCAATTAGGTACTTAAGTTAGTTAATTTGAGGATCTGTAGCAACCACCAGGGGGGTCACAACCAACTGCACGAGTGATTAAACGAGATGGCGTATTAATAAACCTGTCTCAAGAAATAAAGCTTAAATATACAAGGTGCACACAAATAACTGCAAATATTTTAAGGGCAGATACAGACCACTATACTGAACAACTTTTCCAAATAAACTTATATCGAAATATGAAATTTTATTTTTCACTCTCCATACTTAACTAGATCAGCTGATTCTCAATTTGTATGGGAGGTCAAAAAAAAATTTTTTCTATTTCGACATAAGTTTATTTAGGAAAGTTGTTCAGTTTAGTGGTCTGAATCTGCCCTTAAAATATTTGCAGTTGATTTAAATTCACCTTAGTTAAATAACATAAAAAAATCACCTGTAGAATGAGAGAGATGGAGATGAGCACAACCAATAGAGTGTAGAACTCGTGTTTCGGCCCCACTTGCAGTACGTACTTCAGCTGGGAAGCGTTGGAAGTCAGCAATGCGATATCCAGCATACCCTGGGCCACTGTCTTCTTCGTCGCATAGCGGTTGGCGTCCAGACCTTTGATCTGTGGAAACACAAAACAAGTAGATAAAACGACTGTGTTTGCGAAAACTGATAGTAGAGACGTTCCAAAGCAAGCCCTATATAAGAAGCAATTGGAATCCACTAAAATAACAACAACTAGCTTGATTATAAGTTTCTTTTTACTTTTCTGCACGCGGATGTCGTAAAACTACTAGGTAATAGCATCGATAAAATATTAACTTTATCGATGGTACGTAATAGTTAGCTTTATACCAACTAAACGAGGATTCCTCGAACAATAGCATTCCCAAGGAGTTACTGAACTTTTAATATCCAGTTCTGTGAGTTGACATCAGTATAGTAGGTCGAATGGTCGATTATGATCGACAACAATAAGGCCAGATTTTTTATTAAACTAGCTTTTGCCCTCGGCTTCGGCCGCGCCGCGTGGATTCCCCTCGGAAACAGTGCTTTTTCTCGGGTTGAAAGGGGTTGGTATCTATGTGCTTCTCAATATTCCTAGCTATATGTATGCAAAAGTTCAGTAGATGGGGCGTAAAGAGTTAACAAACAAACAAATTCACTTTCGCATTTATAATATTAGTTAGGACTAGTTACAATAAGTAGTTAGGATTAAAGAAGAAAAAATAAAGCGTTGTTAACTTGTTATATAGACCCCGGTTCAGGAGCCGTTTGGAACGCAACGGAAAAACGCTAAGATGATTCCACAATCAATTATTTAAATTAAATCGATAGAACTTTGTGGATAAAAAGAAATATAGTAAGTAGGTACGTTACATCGTCACTGATGACATCCGTGGGTGCTTGACCTATCACAATCTCATCAATATTGACCATAGGACCACCGTTATCACTACCACTGTCCTTTTTATCGTCAGCCATCTTGCTGAAATTGTTTTCTTGTTTTTGTGTTAGTTACTTCGCGTGTCTGCGTCTACTGATTGGTTTTATTAAAGATTTCGTTAGAAATCGCATGTTTACGGTACTTCCTTTTAGCAAGGCCAGCATCGAAATTATGTTCTTGGCTGTTTGCTCTCTATATTTTATCAATAGTAATTACTTATAGAGTTATAGTAGGTGTAGCCCGTGGCTTCACCCGCGTGTCAGGTACTCTGTTAAGAATATCTAGTTATCGCGGGAAAAGTAACAGCTACGTATGTCCTACCCCGAGACTAAATCGGTTTATTGACAACGTGATCGGTGTAAAGATTACGGAACTAGTAAGTACCTAGGTAGTGCTTACAACCGATTGAGTAAGAGAGATGTCGCCTTACATCATGTATTGCACTGATCATGTACCTACTTAGAACCTATAGGTTCTAAGTACATGATGCACATAATACGGGGTAGACAGAGCCTATGCCACGTTTAGCTGAAACGGAAAATCAGTAGTGATGGGTTGCTAGCCGCATGACCGCATCGCCTATGTCATGTTTAACCCATTTGCCGATTCCCTCAGTCGACTTTTACTTTTAGTTTCTAAGTACTAGATATTACTTATTATGATTATGTACTCTGTGTCAGAGTTGGTTTGGTGTTGGGTTGTAACTTGTGAACACATAACTCGCTTTACAGTCTAGTGAATTTACCCATCATATTTATCAGTAGGCTAAGTACCCTAAGCTAGGGCCGGCAGTAAGTAATATTTAAAAAAACTTCTTAAAGTATTTTTTTTGTAGTTACTTACAAACAGACATCTGAAATTGTTCACTACAAATTCCTACTTACCCCATTTCGTAGACCTGCTGGCAAAATAGAAGCCATTTCCACAGAACACAGTAAAAAAACTACCAAGTTCCAAATTCAAAATTTCAAGAAATCAGCATCTTGTTTTTGTGCAGAAGGCAAAGATATGTAGCTTGGGGCTGTTTGTCATATTTTTGGATAACCATGGGATAATGGACTTCGTCACTGGTTCACTGTCGTGGCTGTTTTGGATTCGATTTGTATAGTTATATAAAATCGATGTCGTTACTTAGACAACGGCTATACAACATATCGAAAACTAGTCAGATAATAGCAGATAGTTATACCTACCTAGAGCACTTCGTATAGCATTCTGGACAGTCTTTAATCCATTGTGATACGGTTCTTTTTAAGATGTCTTAATGACATTGTAAATGTGTAAAAATAAATAAATATTAGATATATGTATGTAGGTAACACTCAATAAATTAAGTAGGTACCTTCCTATGTACCTAAGTAAGTAGCTGTTCCCAATTGTAATCAGATAGGTAGGTACCTATGTCTATTAATTATGTATTCTTATGCTAGTTTTGTATTGTACTTATTAGTAATTACCATACTTAAATAACTTATTACCTACCTTCTGCTTTAATATCTACAATATTCATAAGACCGTTAAAAAGTTACCCAATGGAGGCTGTCTTTCCATTGGGTAACTTTTTTCACCATCTAAGTACCTACCTAATTTCTCTGCACCATCTGCACCATAATAATGCAAATGACAATTAAAAAAGACTAGATCTGAGATGGAGAGAACCGAAACATGGAGGGGGAAAAGCACATGATAAAATCCCACTGTGAGTAAGGTAGGTACCTATAAAAATTTTGTACCATGCTATTCATTCTTATGCTTACTTATGTACCTACCTAATTACTTAACGGAGTCTAATTGATTCAGGCAACTCCTCATTATATGGTTGAGTAGTAGCACAGAATCAGTAATAGTACTACGTAGTAGTAGGCTGAGTTCAGATAAAATACCTAGTTTTGATGGTTCGAGTTAGGTTAAGGTATGTTTTATTTAATAAATAATACGTTACCAGTACTTTACCTAAAAAGAAGAATAATATACAGCGTTTACCCTGTTTTATTCCAACCTACCTATTCGGAAGCTACTACTAAGCTTGGTAGTAGTAACTACTACCAAGCCCTAAGTAGGTAGGTATTATGCTTCAGTCAAGAGGTCAGAGGCGTCGTCGTCGTCAGAGCGCGGAGTCTACTAAAAGTTTTTTCTAAGGTCAAGATAGACTGAGTCGTCATTATTCATTACAATGTACAACTCTTGGAGAAACAATGATAACTGCTACTAGTAGGTATTCTATAATCTGTGATGGTATAGGCATTTGGTAGGCACAAAGCTGCTTTGATTAAATTACTATGTGATTATTTTACCTAGTATTAGAAAAAGTATTTTTCTATAAATAATTAGTCATTTAAATGAAAGGCAATCTTTGTTTTATGTACTTTCATAAAATAAAAATAAAAAATCATAACGGTAATAGTGATTACATACTCTTTGCCGGTAACTTTTTTAAAATTGCGCGCTCAAAAGTTGTCTTATTTTGAACTAACTTTTCATGCTAAAAATAACTTATTATTGATGATATCTTGTAGAAATATTAAATGTAATATTTCACACATAATATATATGTACATAATAAAATATTTTTTAAGTATTTAATAGATATACATAGCATTTCTAACTTAAATATTTGAGCACTTAGTCGCTCGCAGTTTTGCTTCTCCTTCCGTCTGTCAAAAATGTTTCCATTCTTACGATTGCTTGTTGTATTGTTTGCATAAATAAAAACAAAATGCTTTGGTTACTGTATTTAAATTGATATTTTCGAGTTATTTTATAGTTGGTGCTTATTACGTGTTATAGTGTCTTTGTTTTTAGTTTCGTGCATTGTAAATATGTAAAAATCTTTGCATCAGGGAGTGCCGTTTCTTGTTTTGTTCGAAGTAGATCACATAAATCTTCCAGATGCTGCCTTCTATGCCCATTCTTTTTACAAAAGAAAGCCAAGATGCTTTTGGGAATAGGATTGAGCCAAGTACTAGCTTTTTCAGTCAACATTCCTTGGTTAAACCTCAAATTAACCCAGAGGTGAGTCGAGTACCTTGCATGTGGCATTTCGTAATTTGAGCTTATTAAGAGCCTTATATTTCGCGTTCCGCTTTCATAATTATATTGAGTAAACCCTCAAGACCTGGTTCATATAATTAGAAGCCATGATTCCCTAATTCATCATCAGAATGCGATGTTTATTTGGTAATAAATCTTTATGCGTACTATGCTTCGTCGCCATTTTTGTTGACAAATTGGTAATTCAACGATTTATTTTCAGCCACCACCTCCAATTATTGCGAAAGAGGCTATTAACTCTGTGCCGAAAGAAGCTAAAAGTAAACAGCCTTCAAAGAAAAAACAGGACCCGCCTAAAATTAATGAAAGTGCTCTAGAGACAGGTGAGTATGTAGCAGCTCTGACTCACCCTTGAAAGATATTAAAGATTGTCAAATAAATTTTTATCTTCTATATTTTTAATCAGAAGGAATTGATGTTCTACTGGTGTCTGCAAATAAATATACACATGATAAAATTTCAGAGGAAGTCCAACAATAATATAACATTGACTTGCAAATTTGAAATTGATGTTTAAATTCAGCGGCAATGCAGCACACACTGTTTTTAACAAATATTGATACTGAAAATAACTTCTGCATCTAGCAATAATATTGGATACTAGTTGAGATATAGTTTTCTCTATTTGATGGACAAGGACTTATATACCTAATGACCTAGATTACATAGGTATTATATGTATAAGAAGTGAGTGAGGTCTACTTGAATAAAACTTCAAGTAGGTTATAAAATCCTTAAATCCCAACATCTTAGAATATCAGACTATAGCATAACTATAGATAAATTGTAATCTGTACTTAATTGTGTACAATGGTGGTTAAGAAGAAAAAATAATTGGATTAAATTGATCAATTCCTGATGGAGGTCCATCTTTCTTCACAAAGTTGTTAAAGAGTATGGCATATAGCCAAATCTATAATGAATTTGATTTATTATAATATTTATTTATAATGAATTTAATATTTCCAGCATTAGTGAGATCCTACTACACAAAAATACAATCAAGGTTTCCTGCGAACACATCAATAGCAACCAACAAGTTTGCCCAGTTCCAAAGCATCTTGAAAACATTTGATCCATCAAAGGAGACACCGGTAGATTTATACAAGAAGATTGAAGGTCTATTCGGAGACCAGCATAAGGATATCGTGGAAGAGTTCTTGCTGTTTCTGAAGCCAGGGCAGGCAGCACAAGTGGGCAGGTTTATGGATCACTTCGCCCTGGTCCACATGACCCAATTCATTGACCTTCTACAGGTAAGGATGGCACAGATCTGCTGTTAATTTATCTCCGGCAACATCATTGGACAGTACCTTCATCTTATTAACCATCAGTATGATTATATATGAGTTGATTGTTTCTATGATTGCTTTAATTTCTTAAAAAAGGTTATGGTAAAACTTCAGGACACCTGCTAGAAAATTTATATCAATTGTTTTTATTTTCGATTTAGTTTCTGATCTTTAATAAAGCTTGGACTAGTTAGTCAAGCTTTATTAACAAAATCAAGATAGTATCTATTATCCAAGGCCTCAGCCACTTAGTGTGACTATGCAGTCATGGGAACAAAAAAATATGTTTTAGACATTACGGTTCAAATAAATAAATATTTGGCTCCTCTTATATAAGAAAAGCACAATAGAGTGCCCAATCACAAGCTGCTATTCATATAAATAAATAAATATATAGGGAAAAATCACACAGATTGAGTTAGCCCCAAAGTAAGTTCGAGTCTTGTGTTATGGGATACCAACTTAAGGATACTATATTTTATAACAAATACATATATAGATAAACATCCAAGACCCAGGTCAATCAGAAAAAGATCATTTTTCATCTTGACCTGACCGGGAATCGAACCCAGGACCTCCTGTAGTAGAAGTATATGCATCCCTCTACCCATACATATTTTCTTTAGATATATTTTTTCATATTTTGAACCTGTTAAAATTCCTTCTAAATAAATTTTGATAATGTGTCAAGGAAGATGTCAATTGAAGAAAGGTCTTTGCTGTGACCAAAATGTGCATATACACAAGTTCTTACTTTCTAAGTGGCCTTCAAAAATATTTATAGTTCTATTAGATCCTTATTATTCATCTTTTAAAATCCTTTTAGTATGTTAGGTCCTATAACCGGAAGGAAATAAAAAGGACCTATTGAATTGGAATAAGTAGCAAAGCGAATCTACTTCTTATAAATATTCTGTTGCATTGCGAATTACTTTTGTTTATGTTAAGAACATAACAGAAGTAGCTTTTGCTTTTTGTTATGCACTTTTCAATAATTTATATTAGCTTACCGAGTTTTCCTCAATCATCCTATAATATGATGACGATGTTCCTATAGACTATTTCTGTGCCAATTTGCACCTAAATGCGTTGCGGCGTACTGCCGTAAATGAGGAACAAACATGCATCAAAACTTGTAGTATTAGAATAAAAGAATAGATCTATGAGAGACATGAAAGGCGATTATTACTTACACCATTGAAAGATTTTTCATTTTTATATTGCCGTTGGGTTCTCTCTTATAGAAGGAAATGCTGCTTAAGACGAAACCTCGGTGAACACTAGCGCCACCATCAACTAAAAATCATTATTCACTGAAAACACAAGTTATCAAAAACCCCTGTTATGTAATTAAGGTTCTGGATCTGAAGTTTATTTTAATCATATTAAATTATTAAATTATAGTTATGATGTTATGGTAATATATGATTTTAATCATATCCATCCATACTTCCATACTAATATTATAAATGCGAAAGTCTGTCTGTCACCTCTTCACGGCTAAACTGCTGGACCGATTGTGATGAAATTTGGTAGTGATGTAGTTAACGACCTGTGGTCAAACATAGGCTACTTTTGGACGCGATATAACCGAGTCCCACGCGAGCCGGAGCCGCGGGGAAAAGCTAGGTTATTTATAAAATATAGTTACAAATTGCAAAAATGCTAAAAGTAGCCGTTTTAAGCAATAATGCAATTTGTAACTATATGGAACTTTAATTTAATATGATTAAAATCAACTTCAGATCCTGAACCTTAATTACATAACACGGATTTTTGATAACTTGTGTTTTCAGTGTATAATGATTTTTAAATGATGGTGGCGCTAGTGTTCACTGAGGTATCACCTTAAAGCTTTTATCATGGTCGCCTTTAGATGGTTTATAATCTAATGGATTATTTACGCGGAAGACACGCCCTGAGTTCTGTCTCTTTGTCTATAGAAAACCTTCAGCCGCAAACCGACTGTGCTGCGGAAGATATTGCGAGCGATGACGACAGCTATCAACAGCGGACAGAGCGCGGATATGAAGACCAGGGTGTTGCCACATCTGCGAGCTCATCCGCGTCTCGCGCAGATGTTCAAAGACATGTTCATGGATGAACGTCCTCCTGATAGGTAAGGTCTTTAAAGAATTTATTAAGAAAGCAGTCTACTGCTAGACATAAGGCTTCCCCAAGGATTGCCCGGCCTGTATCCAGCGCTTGCCTGCGACCTTATTCCGTCCGGTCGATGGGTGTCCGCCGCTGCTCTTGCTGGTGCGTGGTTTACATATTTGTTTGTCCTTTGTCGAACGGCAAAAACACGACAGTATCGGCAAGTGCCCCACTTTAGAAACAAATACTTTACCTTTGTTGAAACCTATTTTATTAAAACTATTTTACTTTGCTTATATATAAAAAAATATATATAAAATCTTGATGAATATTTTTTATACCTTACGTCAATATTGCTGCAAGTATCTGACGTCATTTATTACGCTAACGTCCTAGTCGGCATGCCTACCACATACGCCCACATTTTCAATTCTAGTGCCTACGAGAGCGGCGCGGACGTACTAAACGAGAGCTTTCTAACGGGGGACAAAGCTTGCGACGCGTGGGAGTTCGACGGAGGCAACGACAATAAGAAGAAACTCGACGCCAAGGAGGGACTGGATACTATGGTAGGAGATTTTTTTATCTTATTGCAATATACATTAGAATGCAATTTAGAGTCTTAGTAGGAATATTAAGAAGTTCTATGGAAAAAGTGTACTTACGAAAACTAATTTAAATAATAGAAAACAAATAATACCTATTAATTTTATAACTGTGATAATAATTTTGCCGTTACCTCTTTACCTCCACGGAAAACAGCTAGTAAATAATCAAAGCGAAAGATTTTGAATCGTATTCTAAGCAGAATATTTTAAAAGTCCTATCTGTAGCTGATTAAATATAGTCGTAGTTTTTAGTTAGGAGACGTCAGCTAACGAATTTATTGAAATTTCAAGCGAAGCACTTGAAATAAGCGAATGCCCTTCATCTTAGGAGCCTAATTATTTCCAGTATCTACATGGTCGAGTGTTCCTTCAACACGGCAGAATGCTTCGGTCAGCGCGCGTCACCTACCCCTACAGCAAAGAACCTTATCGGGTGCATGCGCGCCGGCTAGCGCCCGACCACTGCCATTTGTCCCCACCTGAGTCCGAAGAGGAACGTTCCTCACCAAAACGCAGCCGAGTGCCCAAAATTCCACCTAAGAAAACAAAAAAACAACTCAAGTCTCCCAGCAAAACCGCAAAAGACGTCAATGATAATACTAAATTGAAAGACACAATGACAAATGTACTGAACAGCCCAAAAACAGCAAAAGGGAAATTACAAAACAACACAAAGAAAACTTTAAAAGATAAAAAAGAAGATAAGGCAGAAGTTATTCCTAAAAGAGAAAGGAAAGATAGTAAAAATCACAAATGTCCCAAAAATGAGGGTACAAAAGCGAAGCAAGTTAAAATAGATCCAATTCCTAATGAAATAAAAACTGAAGTTAAAAATGAGAGTTGGACAAGAGATGAGGATAAGACAATGTTGCAAGTGATAAAAGGGGAGGCCAGTTCCGAGCAGATGTTTTGCAAAATCAGCCAGCTGTTGCCGCACCGCACTGTGCCAGAAATTAAAGAGAGGTTTTGTCATGTCATGACTTTGTTACAAAAAATGGCAGTGGGTGAAGTCACGTAGTTATTAAACGTTGAAGTTAATGTTAAGCAAAAGTAATATTTATAATTTTGTATAAATAAAAGTTATTTTTGATCTTAGTTCCTTTTGTTATTACTTACGATGTCCTTACTCAATTCTTATTTTATAGAAGATGGTGAACCTGATAGACTAGTAATTTGATAGCTATAAATTATAATAATTGGCTAAAATAAATTCGAAGATTAATTAAACCTGCCAATCATGGCCTGTTCCACTCCACGTTGTAAGTACTTATAGAACTATATCTAATTATATTTTCGCCAACAGTGCTAATTCAGGACACTATATTATCATCATCATGTTTCTATGACCCGCTGCTAACAGCAGATCGGCAAATCCAATAAAATCATTACTCAATAATAATAAACTACTGACACGTCATAATGTCTATGGTCATAAGAATAGCACTTTCTTTTCGTGGATGTCATATCAATTTGTAATGAATTTAAATTGGGAAAAGATCATGGGAGATGAAAAGAGAATGTGCGGAAGAGAGAACTGAGAGAGTCAGGAGCGTTCTTTAATGTATTTACTTCGTAGATAATTTCTAACATTATAGAGGTAGCTGCATTTTCTAAAACGTGTGTTGTCAGACGTAACCAAAAAAAGGTCGTAATATAACCGACTCGTCAACAACAGCAAATGTCACCTGAAAAAATATGCATTAAAGCTGAAATCATTTTGGATAAGTTTTGGTAAACTAGCGTTTTGAAACATTTATTTTCTTATTATATTATTTTTAAAGGCATCGACATGTCCAAGTTAAGTGACGAATACTATGAACGCATTTGTTTCCTTAAAACCGAAACTGTGCCGACGCAAACTGTTATGAAAAAGAGGATGACACCGGCCCTCGCTAAAGTTTATTTTAATTCCATGAGGCCCAAATTAAAAGTGTTAGCGGGCCTCGCACCGCCCATGAAGGGCGGAGGTAGTGACTGGTTCATACCACCAGAAGAACTGCTCAAAGGTAGAGTAGTAATGAAACCCATGATAAAAGAGTTCCTTTCAAAGTTAGGGTACGACGGCATAGCGCACTTTGGTGAGAAAATTGTCGCAGATCACAACAGAAAAATGGCAGAATACAAGCGCAGGAAACTACAAGAAAACGACGACTTTTGGAAGAACACCATTGATGCGAAATGTCGTCAAGAAAGAGAAAAATGTGAATATAATGCCGCTCTAGAAAATACCAAGAAGATCGAACTTGCCTTCCATCAGTTTTGCTTTATGTACAGTACGTCTCTCACTAAACTAGAAGATATGCTGTTTACAGCTGCAATAAAGGACATTAAGCGGGTGGAAGCAGAAGCTTTACAACACATGCGAACACGGTATGAGACAATGCTGAAACAACAGGCTACAACCCTTTATGATTCATACACCGAGCGATTATTGAAGGAACAAGAAAGGCTAAAATCAGAATTCATTAACAATCTGGAGGCAGCTCGGACACGCTTAGTAAACCAAATACATGATATTAATGTAGAAAAGCATATCGCTGTAGAAAAATTGAGACATCTTCTTGAATGTCAAAACTTAGCTTGTCAAGTTTATGTAGCTTTAAAAGAACGAGAAGAGTGTGCAAAGGAAATAGAAGAATCAAAGCGCAAACATCAAAAAGAAGTAAAGATTCTAAAAGATCGAATAGCTATTAAAGATTTTGAAATTAAACTAGCTATAGAAAAGGAAAAGAAGCGTCGGGAATTCCAGAACGTATGGTACAAGAAAATATGCGAAGTAGTGAAGAAGTTTCAATTGTTCGTGTCGTACAGCTTGCACGAACTACCTGAATATGCAGACTTCTTTATCAATACGGAGAAACTTCTGTTGTTGCAGTTCAGTGAAGTTTTAGAAAATCCTGAATTCAATAGTATTTTCGAATTTGACAAAACTCAATCGTTTCACACTCCGGTTCCGCAACCGCATCCCTATTTTCTCTTTTGCGATAAAGGCTATAAACCTGACTTAGACCAAAACCTTTGCCCCAAACACTGCACTTCAAGCGCCTCTCAACTCCCAGTGATAGTAGTGAACAAGAAATGCATATACGCTGCCTGCGACAATTTCGAAATGTTTACTGACAAAGTGACCCAATACGTTCACGGTAAACGAGGTGACGATGCGGATTTCGAAGATCACCATGACTATACATACAGCTATCCAGTCAAGTGTACTCCGTCCGATCAAACCCAACATCTTCAGTTAGAGAGCTCGTTGTTACAGCTCTTACAGAACGAATGGGTAAATGTCAGAAATCTTCCAATAACATGTTGTAGTTGTAAAATTCCGTATTGCTTCTGCAGTCGCTTGGAAGCAGAACTATTACCAAGTAATCCAAAACCGAGCACTGTATTATCTGAATCGTTAGATTCATTATCTTCTGGTAATAAAATAACTACGCGCTCAATAGAGTTGGAGCATGAACGTGAGCCAAAATGGGAGAGTTTTATGGAGTATGTAAGATCTAAAAAATGCAAATGTTCTAAAACGGCCAAGAAGCATTTGGAAGAGCATTTGCCTCCTTACATGAGGCAGATGTCAGAATACGAGGCGCCAGATTTGCCTCACTATGAGCTGTGTGACTTAAAGACCCTGAAGAAATTGGTGAAGTTGGCGCAGGGCAAGCGCACCCCACCACCGGAGCCGGAGCCGCCCGAACCGAGAACCAGAAACGTCGAAACACAATATTCGGATATGAACTTCGAATTTATATGCACTTGTTTTTCCGACGAAGAAGCAGACAAATTTCTCCAGAGCTACATAAAGGATTCTCAGATGTTTGACTCGGAAGAAGGTAAAGTTCAATGTCGAGTTGTGACTGGATCTGTAACATCGTCGCATTTGGCCCACGATGCTCCTTCTTTTGCTACCGAAAGAGCATTTTCGTTAAAAGATTTATTGGACGACTCTCCCGAACTCGAAGAGATATTTAGGAAAAAGGATTGTAAGTTTGAGTAATAATACTTTAAAATTAGACTAAAATAAATAAAAATAATAATAAACACTGAGACGGTACCTAATTTATTTATTGAGGTGTGCAAAATCCGTTCCTTTATTAAGGCACTACGAGTCGGTTGGGATATTGAAAATATTCAATAGCAGTACTATTACTAAGTATGTGTCAATAGTATTCTTATTTCTAGAACTAAGGAGTACAAGACTGCCTAGATGGCAGCTACCGATCTTAAAGGATTCCATCGTCAATTTAAGTTAGCCTTTGATGCCTGTGCCCCTAGTATGAGATTTTCTTAACGCAGACGCTAGCGACTGCGTTAGGATTTTGTATGGAATTTCTTAGTTGCCTTACTATCCGCCAGAGGCGCTGTAAAGGTTTGCCATACTAAATCGCTAACGCAGTCGCTAGCGTCTGCGTTAAGATAAACTCATACTAGGGGCACTGGTTATTCTCTGGTATTACTACATAGTTTAAAACAAAGTCGCTTTCTCTGTCCATATGTATGCTTAAATCTTTAAAACTACGCAACTGATTTTGATGCGGTTTTTTTTAAATAGATAGTGATTCAAGAGGAAGGTTTTTATGCCCATGCGAAGCTGGGGCGGGTCGCTAGTCTAGAAATAAATTTGAGTTGTCTGGAGCCCTGTTTTCACATTAAAGCAAAGGAAGGCATAAAACCACCCTGGCTCTAAATGAACAAATGATACCAGAAATCATTGAAGAATTATGTTGCTTCAAAGATAGGTTTTATCAATTCGGTGGTGACTTCCTTGACTTAACTAATTAAATTGAGATTGAGAAAGTAGGAGCTCAAACGCCTTAGTTCTCCGTGGTAGTAAGTACTACCAGTCTTGCTACAGACAGGAGTTTTTATTTTAAGTTACACCGATGTAGGTACCTGCACAGAAATAAGTTTTACATGTCACGAAAATATTTGACAAATCATAGCACTTTATATGAACAAAGCCATCTGTTGTTGGCTAATTCGTATGTGCCAACACACGCTGCAACGGAAAGTAGAACGAAATAGCATCCTGTTGTTTTTGGATTTAAAATCTTATTTTAATAGCAAAAAGTTTGTTATTTTTTTTTGGTGTTTTCTCTGTGAATGAGCTTTTGTGCTATGGCACAGAATTTATTATAGTACTAGAGGCTGTGAACCAGTACATATCAGTACCAATTGCAGGCGGATCTCACTCAAATGATGCTTTCATCAATAATGTAATACCATACCAACGTACGTACGCTAAGGCGCACCCTAGACGCTCATGCGCGCATGATGGAAAACCATCAAACAAAGGGATGGTACTCGAAAGGTGAATTGAATCGACTGATTTCCAAATAAAAAATCCTAAATTTTTTAGTTTAAATCAAGAATTTTGCGATGATTTACGATGGAACAATTAAATCAACTGATTTTCAAACAAATCATCGCAAAATTCTTGATATATATTAAAAAAATTAAATTGATTTGTTTGGAAATCAGTCGATTCAATTCAACTTTCGAGTACCATCCCTTTGTTTGATGGAAAACCATCATGCGTGCATGAGCATGTAATGTGTACCTAAGTCTACCACCACCACCACAATGTTACAATGTAATGTGCACGTAATGTTAGAAAGTTTGTTTGTTATTGTAGTTACAAATGATTTATAAGATCAGTATAGGTATTGAATTTATTTTGTGTAAGAAACATTTGTTTAATCTAAACCAATTGTTTAATCGAATTTACAATCTTTTTTTCTAAATATCTCCTCAAGTTTGGGCGACACAACTAAAAGCTTTTTCAATGAATATGTTCTTCCAGTAGCAAATGAAGTTGTCGAATGATTCAAATACGAAGGCGTTACAGACCCCGAGACTACTTTGCACTGAGCTTCAGCTGCACTCGAGTCGAACATCTCTGAAGTGTTTATAACATCTTTAAGGAATTTATCTACTTCTTCGTTGGAGAAACAAGTGCAGATGTATAACTTTAAATCCGAATATTGTGTTTCGGCGTCTCTAGTTTTTGGTTCAGGCGTCTCTGGCTCGGGCGGCGGAGTGCGCTTGCCCTGCGCCTGTCTCACCAATTTCTTCAAGGTCTCCAAGTCACACATTTCATAGTGCGGCAAATCCGGCATTTCGTATTCTGACATCTGCCTCATGTAAGGAGGCAAATGCTCTTCCAAATGCTTCTTGGCCGTTTTAGAACATTTGCATTTTTTAGATCTTACATACTCCATAAAACTCTCCCATTTTGGCTCACGTTCATGCTCCAACTCTATTGAGCGCGTAGTTATTTTATTACCGGAAGATAATGAATCTAACGTTTCAGATGGTACAGTGCTTGGTTTTGGATTACTTGGTAATAGTTCTGCTTCCAAGCGACTACAAAAACAATACGGAATTTTACAACTACAACATGTTATTGGAAGATTCCTAACATTTACCCATTCATTTTGTAGAAGTTGCATTAATGAGCTCTCTAATTTAAGATTATGGATTTGATCAGATGGAGTACATTTCGCTGGAACGCTGTAGGTATAGTTGTGATCATCTAAAAAATCCTCATCGTCTCCTCGTTTACCGTGATCGTATTGGGTCACTTTGTCAGTAAACATTTCAAAATTATCGCAGGCGGCGTAAATACATCTCTTGTTTACTACTATTACAGGAAGTTGAGAGGCGCTTGAAGTGTGTTTGGGACAGAGGTTTTGGTCTACATTTGGTTTATAGTTTTTATCGCAAAAGAGAAAATAAGGTTTCGGCTGCGGACCCGGAGCGTGATATGGTTCGGTTTTGTCAATTTAAAAAATGCTTTCGACTTCAGGATTTTCTAAAACTTCACTGAACTGCATTAACATTAGTTTTTCCGTGTTAATAAAAAAGTCTGCATATTCTGGTAATTCGTGTAAGGAGTACGACACGAACAACTGGAACTTTTTCACCACTGCGCATATTTTTTTGTACCAAATATTCTGGAATTCCAGGCGTTCTTTTTCCTTATCTTTTGCTAGTTTTATTTCAAAATCTTTTAAAGCTATTTCCTCTGTCAAGAGTTTTACTTCTTTTTTATGTTTATGTTTCAATTCTGCTATTTCCTTCTCACACTCTTCTCGCTCTTTCAACGCTACATAAACTTGACAAGCCGCATTTTGACATTCAAGAAGCTGCCTTAATTTTTCTACGGCCATATGTTTTTCGACGTTGATATCGTGCATTTGATTCCCAAAGAGTGTACGGGTTTCGTTCAAATTCTTAATGAAGTCCGATTTGATCTTTTCTTTTTTCTCCAAAAGTCGTTCATTATATGCGTCGTAAAGTGCTTTAGCCTGTTGTGTCAGCATCGTCTCATAGCGCGTCTGCATGTGTTTTAAACAATTTGCTTTTACTCGCTTAATTTCTTTTATAGCAGCTTGGGTCAACAAGTCTTCTAGTTTGTTTATATTGTGCTGTACATGAAACTAAACTGATGGAAACCAAGCTCTATTTGCTTTCTATTTTGTAGAGCTTCTCTGTATTCGCATTTTAGTCGTTCTTTACGACATTTAGCGTCAATTATATTCTTGCAATAGTTGTCATGTTCGCGAAGTTTTTTTTCTTTGAACTCTTCAAGGTGTCTGTTGTGATCAGCGACAATTTTCTCGCTAAATTGTGCTATGCCTTCGAATCCTAATTTAGAAATGTCTCGTTTTATAACAGGCTTCATTACTGCCCTACCTTTAAGCAGCTCATCTGGGGGCACGAACCAGTCACTACCTCCGCCCTTTAAGGGGGGTGAGAGACCCGCCAACACCTTCAACTTCGGCCTCATAGAATTGAAATAAACTTTGGCCAGAGCTGGCGACATTCTTTTCTTCATAACGCTTTGCGTCGGAACCGTGTCGGTTTTCAAAAAACAATTTCGCTCATAGTATTCGTCGCTTAATTTTAGAAAAGGCATATTGCATTAAAATAGGTATAAAAATAAAATAAACATTTAATAAAACAATGTAAATGTTATAAAAGTTAGTTAAAATTTGCTGTCAAGTAAAAATAGTGTCAAAATACCGAGGCTATAAAAAAATGGTTTTGAACAGATAAAGACAATGTATAACAGCCTGGCATGGACACTTAAAAATACATGTATGGTGGGGTGTCCACCTATTTTTGGAATGTACTCTTTGGTAAAATATGCTATTGTGTTCAGGATTTTTGGACACTTCCGAATATGCCCATAAACCATAGATTTAAGTTTATAATGCTATAAACATTCTCGGTTATATTCTCTTTGGAAGAATATACATTTTACATAGAAAAAATTCCCAGTAATCTTTGTTCCAGCCATCGCTATGTATGAGTTAGCGTACCACCGGCCAGTTTCCTTGCTAATCATTTTCACTAATTCACCAGTTTACTTACTGGACACTTTCGGTAGGTTGTCAATTTCGCTAGTTAGTAATTTTCCTGATTCGTCAGTTTTCGGAGTTACAGAAGGTGGTTTTTAGGCTACGTGTGCCACTTGCCATTATTGCGTTTTTTTTTAAAAAGGCGTTTCGGATTTCTAGAGGAGTGCAGAGCAGATGTCAAGAAATAAAACAACACAAAAGTCTATAAAAATCTTTTATTAGAAAATCACTGCAATATTGTGTAATGTCGGCTAGCCGACTTCGCCTACGCACAGGATTGGGCAAATACAATTAACAATAAAATTATCCTATAATCATATGATCTTACCGCCGAAAGGCGTTCCACAAACATTACTCGATTATAACTAAATAAAGCGAATCGGAGCAGAAACAAATGCTATCGAATGATTCAATTGTAAAATAAATACATTTACATATATTTGTAGACATAAATCATGTAATTTATCAAAATTGCGGCGCGCAGTTTGACTCGCGCGCCGCATAATATTTAGACATTAGGAAAATTCGACGCAAGCGCCTCCGATACACCGTTTACTAAACCGATAATCCTTAATTACGATTGTCAGTCCGAAAACTGGACAACGCGGTCACCGCCTTACCACCAGCACTACCAGCTCGGGAATGCCCCAAAATGCAGTAAATGGAGAGCCATCGCATACGCTACTTGACTTGCCAAATATCAATGATTATGGAAAGGTAGAATCGATAACAGCAGTCTTTACTGCATATCATTGCCGGCAACGTGACGTATCCTGCGTCTTGAAATGGCAATGTGTAAACAAATTATAAGAAAAACTATGGAAAGTTGTAATAAAACGGACAAGGCTAACGGAAAACGGGACATTGCTCCAGATCATCGTCCATAATGTTGCATGTTAATAAAAAAGTTCTTTATTTAAATATTGGGCAAAAATTTGACATTTTGATTGCTCTAATCAAAATGTCAAATTTTTGCCCAATATTATATACAGATTATTTTCGTCTTTGTAGAGCGTCCTCTTTCACACATTGCTCTAATCGATAAATTCTGATAAGCCATTAAAACCAAAGTTTTTACGCGACAATGCGCTCTACGAAGCTAAAACTAACAGATTATCTTTATTTAACGTCGATGTTCATTATTTTCGGTGTAGTTTTCGTACGAGGCTCTCCATTAGTATATAGTTTGTGAGATAGGTGTGTACGGAGCGTGTTGTCCTCGTGTTTAGCTGTAGAGGTCGTCGTCGCCGGCCTCTTCCTGGAAGGTTGGCTGGTCGCCGCCGGAAGTGCCCGTGCCGCCCGCCGCGCCACCGGAAGACGGGAACCTAGAACCGGAAATTGGTTTTAGTCCGTCAAAAACTTCGTGAAATGTAATTTAATTTATATAGAATTGAAAAAATTATAATTTTTTAAAATCAACATTGTATTATTATAATACTTTGACCGTGTTCGCTTGCAAATAATGTATTTCATATCAATTTTAAACATGATCTTTATAAGGAAGTTAAGATTTCGTTTTCGGCCGAAACTGAGACAGTTGCCGAAATTAGTTTTCGGTTTCGGTCTACGTTAAAAATCAGTTTTGGTCAAACACTACATAAATCGTATCCAGCGTTGCAATAATTTAGCTAAATTGGCAAAGAAAGTGCCCTTGTTGACAGATTGCAAATAGATTCATCATCATTTCAGAAGCAGGCGGTCCACTGCTGGACATAGGCCTTCAACAAGGATCTCCAGAATGACCAGTCGGAAGATCATACACTGTCACAGGATTAGCTACCTCTAAGGATTACAGATCATTCATAAGCAATAAAGTCCTACCTGAAGTTGATTCCGAATCCGCAAAACAACTAACTTCAGATTATAGAAGTCGTACTTGAAGTTGGTTTCGATACCGCGGCTTTATTGCAGCGTCTGTCTGTCCGAACATTTTGTACAGTTTGGGGCAAAAGTGTGGTGTGGTGGGGGGGGGGGGGTCCACTTTTATTGCCCCCGACTGTACTTGCGGATATTCCTCCTCTCTTGTCGAACTCTTTAAGAAACAACAAACTTCAGATTACAAAAGTCCTACCTGAAATTGGTTCCGAATCCGCGGCTCTGCTGCAGCGTCTGCGCGAACATCTCGTACTTGCGGATGTCGTTGTCTGAAACGGAGCGCCGCGCGAACTTCATCGCCTCCTCGAAGTGAGCGCGGCTGATTTCCGGCACAGGGTCTTCTTCGTCCATCTATAATTAAAGGCGGTTCGAATTTTAACAATAATATAGTTGTGGAGATAGAGAATAGAAATAAGAATGTATTGCATTGTTTTATAAATTTAACTAGCGGACCGCCCCGGCTTCGCGTGGGCATAAAAACCTTCCTCTTGAATCACTCTATCTATTAAAAAAAGCCGCATCAAGATCCCTTGCGTAGTTTTAAAGATTTAAGCATACAAAGGGATATAGGGACATAGAAAGCGACTTTGTTTTATGCATGTAGTCGTAGTAATATTACACTAATAATAATAAATGAGGGTAAAGTTTTGACATAGTTGGCAACACCGGCTGATGGCCACCATCAGCTTATCTTGAAAATTATTTGCTGAATATTATTATCTTTTAAACCGTTTAGAAAAAAGTAAAGTGGGCCGTGTTAGTGACGAAAATCTATATAAAATATAGGATGATGACTTTGACAGCAAGACAGAAATATAGATAACATTGAAGTGCGACAGAGACTAACAAGAAAATGTATGCGATTTGACAGCTGTCATTTTAATCAAGTTATATTTTACAAAGTATAAGTTCTTTAGATGCAAAAGTCCACCTTTGCGCACGTTAAAATTTTAATGAAAATCGTCTACTGCGCATTTAAGGTAATTTCAGTTTATGGGCAAGTTAATGCCTTGAAGTATACAGGGTTAAATTAAATCAACTGCAAATATTTTAAGGGCAGATTCGGACCACTAAACTGAACAACTTTTCCAAATAAACTTATATCGAAATATGAAATTTTATTTTTCACTCTCCATACTAAACTAGATCAGCTGATGATCAATTTGTATGGGAGGTCAAAAAAAAAAATCGTATTTCGACATAAGTTTATTTAGGAGAGTTGTTCAGTTTAGTGGTCTGAATCTGCCCTTAAAATATTTGCAGTTGATTTAAATGAACCCTGTAGTGTATAGTGTATATACTGACGTCCATGCCGGCTTGCGCGCCCGGCTGCGCGCGCGCCCGCTCTCGCGCCAGCTCGGCCTCGATGGCCTGGCGGATGGCGAGCTTGCACGCGCGCTGCGATATCTCGTTCAGGTCCGCGCCGCTGAAGCCTTGCGTCACCTGGGAAATTCAAATTCATTTACATACATACATATCATCACGCCTGTATCCCGTAGGGGTAGGCAGAGCCTAGAGATTCATTTATTACTTGTAAACATGTTGTACAGTAACTCCCGTATTATGAAACGTTTGTTAAGCCTATATTAGCTAAAATGTGTTTCGTCTCGTTCTTTCACGTGAAGTGTCGGGTAAGAGTGGAAGAGCCGAAACATATTTTAGTTAAAATGGGCTTATTAAACGTTTCTTAATACGGAAGTAAGGTTTTATACACAATTTTTAACTTAATATCAATATACGGCCGAGTAAATTGTCAAGTCCTTTCAAAACAAACGAGGATGTTGCTATCTCGGCCGACGCATATCGCGATCAGAGTGGACTAGGTAGCGATATCAGATTCCACTTGCGACTGATAGAGCGATCCGAGTGGATCACCTTGTATTGTGTTAATCGAAAAAACGACATCGTATAAATTCAAATAGACAGCACTTCCTTGGTTACTATTAAAAAAAAAATTAAATGTGCAATTCATACAGATTTCAAACAATAAAATTAATAATGAATAATATAGAAATTTATTAAGACATAATCGCACATAAAAATCAACAAAGAACAAAGATAACAAACATTATTAACATATATTTCTAGTTGACCCACAATAACGTCTATAGGCAATTTTTTTAAATAACGAACCTATTTCCGAGCAATAATCTCTTACCTTGGCGATGTAGTTGAGATCCACGTCCTTGGCGATGGGTGATTTGCGGAGATTGGCGCGGAGGATGGCCTCGCGGGACTTCTCGTCCGGCAGCGGGATGTAGATCAGCTGGTCCAGACGGCCCGGCCGCAGGATGGCCGGGTCGATGATGTCCGGACGATTCGTTGCACCTGCGAATTACATATCTATATAAATACAAGATTCCTCAATCGAGGGGATTATTTGAAGCAGTTTAACCTAAATGACGTAGGGCATATTCGACAATAAACAATTAACTATCCAAAAAAGACAAGGTATAAACATTTACCTACAGTTGGCTTTTATATCTTTTTTTTAAACTGGTTTCAATCAACCCTGAGGTTGTAATAAACAATTAGAATTTTTATTTCAATTTTGAACAAACGCTTGTCACCATGCTATTTCGCTCGTCATTCCATTAGTCTCTAAGAAGAAAGTTGATCTTTCGCGAGTTTCGATCTTTTGAGAGTCGCAAAGTATGTTCGAAAATGAGTTTGTTTACTAACACAGTGACGGACGTCGTTATCAAAATGGCGGATGGCGTTTTAGACATTTGAAAAACAGATAAGAAAACACGATTATTAAATTGAATTACATATTTTTTAAATACATTTTCAAGAATAAATATCAACATTACAGTTTTCAATTTATTTTTACTAAGCTGTGGTAACTTTGTATACACGTTTATAAGAATAGTATCATATAAATTACTCACCAATGATGAAGACGTTCTTCTTAGCGCCCATGCCGTCCATCTCCGTGAGGATCTGGTTGATGACCCTGTCTGCCGCGCCTCCAGCATCAGACACGCTGCCTCCTCGAGACTTGGCGATGGAATCCAACTCGTCGAAGAACAACACGCAGGGAGACGCTGATCGAGCCTGAAAATTTATTATGTTTAGGGTTCTGTTGATAGAGATGAATGGCGTGCATTGTTAGATGCCTACACTCAGCATTGGGTGACGATGGGCTGAAGAAGGGTTCTGTTGCATAATGGGTATTGAGTTGGTGAAAATAATTAAAAAAAATCAAATTTAATTTGCTTCTTTAAATTCGAAGAAAATAATTATTTTGTTTTAAAAAATTAAAAAAAAAAACTTTTAAAAGTTTAAACTTATAAATGTATCTATGAGGGTTGACATTTTAAAAACACAAATATGGCAACAATTTTTTCCACTCATCTTCATTTATAAACATGATTTTAATACTGCTCACAATACACAAGACACGTAAAATATTATAAAAGATCTTAAAAAGTGGGTACCTTGTCAAAGATGTCGCGCACGTTGGCCTCAGATTCACCAAACCACATGGTGAGCAGCTCGGGGCCCTTCACCGAGATGAAGTTGGACTGGCACTCGTTGGCGATTGCCTTGGCCAACATGGTTTTACCTGGTAGAAGCATTATAAGTAAGTCAATTATATTCTCATCTTTAACGAGGACGACTTCAGGGCGTAACGGTTGACATGCCTGACCGCTACTCGGGAGGTCCCGGGTTCATTCCCTGGTAAGGTCACTCAGGTCCCGGATTCAATCCCCGGTAAGGTTAAGATGAAATATGATATCTTTCTGATTGGGCGTCTGTACTATTATATGTATTTGTTATATATAGTATCGTTAAGTTAGTATCCCTTAACACAAGTCTCGAACTTACTTTGGGGCTAACTCAATCTGTGTTATTTGTCCCTATATATTTATTTATTTAATTAATTAATAGTTGCTCTAATTGCCTAGTAACATATGATACTTTGTAAATCGCTTACTAATTTGCTCTCTGTACGAGTATATTCTCATATTATGTATACACATGCTTAGAATTGTTACCTAGATTATAAGCTTGGTATCTTATATATGTTCATACTATATTTATTAGTGGCAATTTGTTTTGTGTTTCAAATAAATAAATATTTAACCATAAGAATAAACACTCACCGCATCCCGGAGGCCCATAGAACAGCACTCCCCTAGACGGCTGCATGCCAAACTTGAGGAACTTGTCGGGGTGCTCCACCGGGTACTGCACCAGCTCTTGCAGCTCGCGCTTCACATTCTGCAGGCCTCCGATGTCTGTCCACGTCACGTTCGGGACTTCCACCACTGTCTCGCGGAGCGCTGATGGCGAGGACTTCGTCATGGCGTACTGTTTTGGAGGTTTGGAATTGTTAATGAGCAATGTCTTAAATATTTAGAGAAAAAAAAAACAATTTTCTTGGGTGTGGTGAGAAGAGATTTCTTTAGAAATATGCACCGTTTTCTATTCCATGTTTTATCGTGCGTTTGCTTTACTGTGTACATAAATTGAGTAAATGAATAAACAAATTTCTTCTAAAAATCTTGATAGATCATGATTCATTTCGGTCAAATAGGTTAGTTTTTTTTTTCTATATAAGACGTCACACGCTGCGCCGCACTACATAAGAAGAAAGACGCCAACGCACTTTTGCGATCTCATCAAGATATAACATTTTCATACTAGTTACAATAAGCCTAACCAACATGTCAATACTCCACAAGGGCTAAAAAGGAGTTGTAATCACCAAGAAGATGGCTAATTGACATCTCACAGACGAAATAACACAAACTTACTCTGAAGTTGTCCATAGACACAGCGAGAGAGTTCAACACTTCAGCATCGATCTGATCATCCTCAAGATCGATGAGGTCCATCTTCTCACGGATCTGCTGCAACGCTGCCTCGGAGCACAGAGATGCCAAATCAGCGCCCACGTGGCCGTGAGATTCTGCCGCGATCTGAAATAAATTTTCAATTAGCACAAATGCTGTATTAGGTCATCATCATCATAATTGCATGTAGGTGAAACGGCCAATCGACCATGCACACCCTGGTGTCACAGTTCTTTAGAACCGCTCTTCGGCCCCTGACATGTTTCTTTTAACAACTACCAGATGGCAGCCAGGACCAACAGCTTAAAATGCCTTCCGAAGCACGGAATCATCTTTATTATCAGATAGTCAGTTGATTCAAGCCTGCTAGCCTAACCAAACTGGAAATAAATAAATAAAGTATGTATTGGGTATATGAGGTCAAGGGAATGTGATTCTTGTAAGTACTTCTTCTTCGTCCGAGCGTGTTTCCCGGTTTCATATTCAGCTTACGCTTCAGATCCCAGGGTACGCTATAAATCATGGTCCTGATTTGGCGGCACTGATTATTACCGCCAAATCAGGAATATCAATCAAATAATCAGAAATAACAATCAGGATAAGGAATGTGGTTCTTGTACTATTGACAAAATAAAACACTAGTGTCAAATCATATTACAGCAAATTGTAACTTCTCCAATTCTCCATGCTTCGGAAAGCATGTTACCCCTTTGGTCTTGGCTGGTATCGAATCGCTAGATGGCAGTTATTGGGCTATGTCAGATGCCTTTAGGCATCTTTAAAAATCTTATCATGTTTCTATTGGTCTGGTTTACTTGTAAAATGGGTTATGGAGGTCAAACAGCAAGGAATTTAAATGTAATATCCAGCACCACTAAATGCCATAATTAAATATATGTGAATTGGCGATGCAACTAGGTATTTTGATATTATTTAGTTTTTTTTTTTTATTAACTTAAGAATTTATTTAGATTACTAGCTGTTTCCCGCGGCTTCGCCCCGCGTGGTACTTGGTTATATCGCGCCCAAAAGTAGCCTATGTTTGACCTAAGGTCGTCAACTACATCCCTACCAAATTTCATCACAATCGGTCCAGCAGTTTAGCCGTGAAGAGGTGACAGACAGACAGACTTTCGCATTTATAATATTAGTATGGATATTATTAGTAAGATTATACTATCTATACTTGTATTATAAATAAAGAGGAAAGATTTGTATTTTATGTGTATGTTTTGTAATAAATAAACTCAAAAACTACTGTGCCGATATCAAAAATTCTTTCACCATCGGAAATCTACATTCACCCTGAGTGACATAGGCTATGTATGTACCACGGGCGAGCCCGGGGTGGACTGCTAGCGATGAAATAAGTAGACAATCACCTGTTCCAGATCCACATCGTCTCCCAACTTCATGTTCTTGGTATGAATGCGTAGGATCTCCAGGCGGCCGGTCGCGTCGGGAATACCGATGTCGATCTCGCGGTCGAAACGACCGAACCGACGCAGTGCAGGGTCGATGGAATTGGGGCGGTTGGTAGCCGCCATCACGATCACGTGGGACGATTTCTTCATGCCTGCGTTTGGAAATTCCAATTTTAAATTTTAAATTTACGAAACTTATAAACTAAAACATATATGTGGTCGAGTTTTTGGAGGGAAAGTAAACTGTCGCTATGTCCGCGCTGTATTTAATTTCCAAAACTTAGATTTTATCGAGTGTTTGTGCTATTATTGGTGGATTATTATTCGGAAAGTGTTCGTGAACAAGCGTGAGTGTTGGGAAGTGATGCAGTGTCGATTACGTGACTTTTTATCTTTGGTCAACAAAATCTCCATGATATAGCTAAGTGAAATTTTTCCACCACTTCACTTAGCCATCTGACTCAGACTAGACTTCCTTACTTGACTGGACTTGACTATTGACTTGCTTGAATTTTTGACTCGACTGACTTAAGTAGGACTGAATAAGAAAAAAAAAATATATATATGTGGTCGAATCGAAACCTTCTCTTTCTAAAGTCGGTTAACAAACAGCTTTGAAAAGTGACTGATACTGCGGCCGCACCTGTGATAATAGTCCTGAAGTTTCTTTAAAAGTTATCCTGTTTGTCGTTATACCTGCTAAGACTGCGATACTTTTTATGAATCTAATAAATAATCTTGCAAAAATCCAATGATTGTATTTGTGTCCTGGATTTTTATCGAAATATAATTTATACACAAGTAAAATTTGTTTTTAAGATTAACTAAATAAATAGATATGGGAAATTTTGAACAATTATCTATCAGAGGTAAAAGCTTTTTACTTATGAGATTTAAAAAACCATTTGAATGATAGCTTCATTATTTCAATATACATGTATATAACATACAAACTACGGGCGAGTGAAACCGGGAAACATCTAGTATATACTCACCATCCATAAGAGTCAAAAGCTGCGACACGATACGACGCTCGACTTCACCATGAGTCTTCTCTCTCTTCGGGGCAATAGCATCCAGCTCGTCAATGAAGATGATAGCTGGGGAGTTCTTGTCGGCTTCCTCAAAAGCCTTGCGGAGGTTGGACTCGGATTCTCCGGCTAACTTGGACATGATCTCTGGGCCGTTGATCAGGAAGAAGAAAGCACCTGTTGGAAAAATGTGTTTTTTTAATGTGAATCGCTTAAGAGTATTAAATGCTTCCAACCATAAGACGGATATTGTCTGACCATTTTCTATTTATTGAGCTCAGCAACTTAAGGTGATACCTCGATGAACACTAGCGTCACCATCATTTAAAAATCATTATTCACTGAAAACACAAGTTATCAAAAATCCGTGTTATGTAATTAAGGTTCTGGATCTAAAGTTTATTTTAAACATATTAATGGCAGGCCACGCCGCCAGCGAGCGAGTCCGGCGAATATCGTTAACTCTCTTACGTTTACTAAGCTAGTTTTAAGGATATACAAACCCAGATTTATTTAATAGTCATTTTATTTTCAATTAGTCTATGACGGGGTTAAACTTGACTCATACAATGCTATGAACTTGTAATATGCTTATAAATAAATGTGTTAAAAATAATAGGCAAATAAATGTACAAATAAACAGCACAAGCACCCAGTGTCTTTCTGAAGCCCTGCAGACAATAGCTTTACACTAAATTAGTCAACAGCAGGATAAAGGTTTACACAGAAAAAACTTTTAATATTAGTCTACAGCAGGATACACCCTAACTACCCAACTATGAATGAGGTCGACCTCATCGTGGCGTAATGGTTACCATGCCCGCTACTCAGTGGGTCCCGGGTTTAATCCCCAGTTAGGTCAAGATGAAAAATGATCTTTTTCTGATTGGCCTGGGTCATGAATGTTTATATGTATAATTGTTATAAAATATAGTATCGTTGAGTTAGTATCCCATAACGCAAGTCTCGAACTTTGGGGCTAGCTAAATCTGTGTGATTTGTCTCTATATACATATTCATTTAACTCACCAGTCTCATTAGCCACAGCGCGAGCGATGAGCGTCTTGCCAGTACCGGGCGGGCCGTACATGAGGATGCCTCGCGGCGGCTTCACGCCGATGGCCTTGAACAGCGACGGGTGTCTCAGCGGCAGCTCCACCATCTCCTTGATCTGAGCGAGTTGTTTGCGACAACCGCCGATGTCGTCGTAACCGACAGCATTCAGAGCCTCCTCTTCTTCCTGTTTTGATATTAATGGAGATTTAATGAATGAATGGAGATTCATCGTGTTTACGCGAGTCACCACGAGTAATTACGAATGCGGTGTGACATGTCTTTATTACAAACAATACAAAATGTATGGTTATGGTTAAGTTTACAATTATGGGATTCTAGTCTTTATCTGTAAGTTTATTTTTTATTATTCTGTGTATAAGTCATGTTTTTCAAAAATTTCAAACATCAAGATGTGCAGACTTTGCCTTAAGCTACACAATATAAATGAATCGTCATCATTTCGTGTAGGTGACGCGGTCAATCGACCATGCACATCCTGGTGTCAGAATATAAATGAAAAGGAAAGGCATTATTAACATCCTTTGAAATTAAAGTCGCATACCTTTGTCTCACCTACACAACCCACAATATAATTGTCTCCAGATTACAATAATGGACAAAATTGTCAAAAAGCACAGAACGTAAACTGTCATAGATTAGAAACCTCCTTAGTATACTTAGTACGTAAAACATGTTTTTTTGTCTATTAAATTTTCATAAAAACCTTAGTTTGCACTAGTGCCATAAACAATTTTTTTTGTCTATTACTAACCTCACGTTTGATAGGCTCGCCCTCACAATGTATCACTGTATCGGGTGCCACGATGCAGTATGGTGAGGGATCCGTCTCCACCACTTTGAACTCGACCGCTCGCATGCCTCCGCGGACCATGAATGTGTCATCGCGGTGGATTGGCCGGTAAGCCTCCATGAAGTATGGCTTCAGGTAAACTTCAAACAGGTTCCTGTGTGACAAAGAAGAATTTCTTTACCTAGATATCATTATTCTAGTAGTTTCATGTTTCCATTTTAAGTTGTTGTATGGCTTCAGGGATTTGACTGTGCTTAAACATGATTTTTGAGATTTATCCTAATCCTAATATTGCAATAATGCGAAAGTGAGTTTGTTTGTTTGTTTATAGCGCTTTCACGCTATCTACTGCATCGATGTTCCTGAAAATTCCTACATAGGTATATAGAGATAGAAGTATTGACAAGGACATAGGATACCTTTCATCCCAAGAAAAAGCACTGTTC
This sequence comes from Apomyelois bistriatella, assembly GCA_947044815.1. NCBI lineage: Eukaryota > Metazoa > Arthropoda > Insecta > Lepidoptera > Pyralidae > Apomyelois > Apomyelois bistriatella. Next base: position 8,806,024 of record OX345705.1, read on the forward strand.
CCGTGGGAAATTTACGCAGGCGAAAGCTAGTCTATTATATTTTGACTTTTGATGATAAAAAGCACTCGTACAGATTTTTGCAATTTTTGCGATAAGATATAACACTAGTGATCTATGACATGATTTGCTGGAAGGTGATCAGTATACAATGCTCAGAGCTAAATTCCTTAATGGCATTCCTCTGGACAATGATAACCTTAATGTAATATTGGTCTTGCTTATGTCAAAAGTAGCCAAATCAATCTATGCATTTTTGAAGGTGGTAATGTCTAAACGATAGAAGAATTCTTTCCAACCTATAACATCCTATCTATACAAGTATAAGTTTCCCCATGAGGCTGGCAAAATCACACTAGCCTCAAAAATAGATATATGTATTAACTAAAAAAATTTAACAATAAAGATCAAAGTTCAAAAACATTACATTATTTGTTATACAGATCTAAAAATTTCTAGAATGGGCTCAATTTTTATTTAAAGACTAGCAGTTCCCCGCGGCTTCGCCCGGCGTGGGACTCGGTTATATCGCGCCCAAAAGTAGCCTATGTTTGACCTCAGGTTGTTAACTACATCCCTACCAAATTTCATCACAATCGGTGCAGCAGTTTAACCGTGAAGAGGTGACAGACAGACAGACAGACAGACTTTCGTATTTATAATATTAGTATGGAAGTATGGATATGGATTACTTAATCTTGAAATGATAATACTGAGTACTCAATTAAATTATCTGCCATCATATATTCCATAGCAAGGTTAGTTGATTATAAATAGTCATGATCAATGGCGAAGATACATTATTTTGTATTTTGTAATCTATATAAAAGAAAGTCCTGTTAGTTACAACACTTATAAAGATAATAGATCAATTATTATCAAGATCCACTGAACCAATCTCTCTTGACATTTTGCAACACAGAAGTATTGCGAAGGAAATAGTACCTTTCATCTCTCGAAAAAGCACTGTTCCCTGGGGAAGTTCACGCAGGTGAATCCGCGGGCAAAAGCTAGCTATTTTTAAATTCAATTCTGGGACTTGAATCTTGAAAAAGATTTTTTTTTTTATAAATGTTAGTCTCGTATCAGTGAATCATCAACATACAGCCAAAAGTATTAATAACGACATTCATGACATTGTTACACAATAACAGTACAAAGAACAATACATACCCAGTCAAACCTTCAACTGAATCATCAATGGGCAGTATGTGCACGCGCTTGCCATACTTCACCGACGGGCACGGCGCGATGGATACCACGTCTGATAGGCGCACGCGCAAGTTGTTTCTCACTACACGGTTCATTCGGATCTTCTCATCGGGGCAGTTGTCGTCGGAGAGGACGATGCAGACGGTCTCCTTGCGCCGTTTGCCCTTCAGCAGCACTGTGTCGCCACGGAACAACTGTAGTTGCTCCATTTTGGCCTGTGAATTTTCATTTTAACTCAAAATCTTTTTGCGTGAAAATATGGGTAAAATGAATTTTCCCAGACATGGAGCCTAGCTAGATTATCTTTTTGACTATGTAAGAACTTATGTATAAAATTTCAAAGAAATCGTTAGAGCCGTTTGTGAATATGCGAGTACAAATAAATATATATACAAATACTGCTTTTTATAGTAGGATAAAGGATAGGCAATAAGTAATTTTGCTTAAAAAGCAATTAATTTGATTCAGTTAAATATTATGAAACAAATATGTAAACAAATACATATTGGGAGAGAATTCCCTGATTAGGTCCTTAACACGTTGACACACGACTGCTATAGCAGTTCTATTGTGTTTTCAAAAACGTCTGCGAACGTTATTACTTAGAACAGCTGGAGCAATTTTGATGAAATTTGGTATGGATATAGTTAAGGACCCCCTGGTCCTTTTGATTGATCCCTATCAAATATAGGCCTGATGTAACCGAGACTCACGCGGGCGGAGCCGCGGGCAACATAGAATGATGGATAAAAAACGGGTAACAAATTAAAACAGATGCCCCAGTGAAATAGAAAATATTATACAACTTGATAATGATAAAAAGTTTTTGTGACTATAAATAGAATGAGAAGTCTAGTATTTTGTGGCACTGTTCATATTAATCACAATTTTTTTTATTTTTTAAATTAATTTATTTAACAAAATATATATATGAATTAATAAATAATTGCTTATAAAATACCGATAACTAATTAAACATTTTGGCATTTTGGTTTGTAAGTCGTCCCATTATAATATTAATTATATTTCCCAATATCAAAACATTTACAAGTTTTTACATGCCCAATCTGCTTGGCAGTCAGTTGGCAAAATTATATTTTTATATTATAAAGCAGGAAAGAGGACCCTGGGCTATCAGCTGAGGGATGCAATTAAAAAAATGCAAATATTAAATAAGAATAAATCCTGACTCAGTTCTTTTTAAAGAAAGTATATAGTGAAAAAATGCAAGCATCATATGGACTGCAAACAACTGAGGGTCAAACTCAAACCACAATAAATTTTCAGACAAGAGATTTGTGTGTTTGCCCTACAGATGATGGAGGAAAAATATTTTTTTTTTTCGACTACTTTTAGTTTTGGCATCACAACTAAGGAAGGATGCTAAGAACGAAGTAGAGAAGTATAAGTATGAAGGCTACAAGGTACAAGATTAGTTATATGAAATCCCATCCCATTCAATTATAAATATGAAATATTGTGGAAGAAGCATCCTCAGGTGCCTGCTTCGTAACCCAAGGTCTGCTTTCTGCAAAATTGTCTCTTGTCTGTCTGTTATTTCTTACACATATACCAAAGAATATTAAATAGTACTAAGAATATTTGATTTATTAATTTTTATATATATATTTTTTATTTGATATTATTGTATAAATTGTTGACCCAATGTACATGCATGAATTCGAAATTAATAAACAAATTTTTCAAAAAAAAAAGTAGTTAATACCAATATAGATTTTTGTGTTATACAAATTGTATTTCATGCAATAGTTTAACCTGTTGGCTCACAGAATCCAGACATAATAGAAAAACTATTATAATGTACCACATTTGTGAGCGAACCAATTGGAAATATAAAATAAATAAATAAACATACATATATAGTACCCATTATAATTAAATTAGTTTATTTGTATTATCTTTAATACAAAGAAAACTCCACCGAGAAGAGCCTAGCTCTTAAATTTATGATGATGACAAAGAAAACATATTTTTAAAGATTTAAGAAAATTGGGATAGGACTGGGTCCAGTAAAACTCAAAGCTTGATAAAACATGATCACTCAATATTTTTTACATGAACTTTGTTTATACAGCAAACTTTTAGGTTAGAATGACTTAACACTTTAGAATTTTTGGCATCTTATTTGTATGATTGTCAATCAGATTTTGTCATGTCTCATGGATCTTAACATTGGTTACAATAGTTTGGACCAAAATGCAATAAACTTTACTTGTAGAATACAAGTACTAGCTGCAAATCAGTGCATACATAAAAAGTGCAACTATGTTTTTCAAATGCTTAGAAATTGCGACTTTTCATGATGACCTAGATCCGACAACTAGAATCTAATAATTTTGTGAACTGTTTTTGAGCTAGCAGATGTTTTTGCTGATGTTACTATGACGCCGAATTGAGTGCACTGACCTGTGATAGGGCGACCACGGAGTTATCATCACTGACGGCCTCCTCTACGATGAGACGGTTGGGCCTGTCCTTGCGGCGCAGGATCGCGGTCGAAAGATCATCAGGGCTGCACAAAACGACACCAAACCTCCATCATACAATAATAACCAAACAAGCGTCAGAACGCTTTGTCTTCAATAAATAAAGAAATGTACAAATTTACAGCTATAATCGTAATTGTACGAATATTAATCGCTTTCTATAGGAAAAAATGGAAATGAAAAACATTTCTAGTAAATTATTTCCAACTCAGACATGATGACAAGCCAATTTTTGAAGATCTAAGTTTATCACGGCTATTTGATGCAGATATCAGTTTAAAGGAAATGAAATTACCAAATTTATATTGTAACAAACAACTCACCTCTTGTTATCTGCCATTTTATATTAGAATATATAGATAAAAGCTAAAATTTGTGAAATAACTAATTTTTCAAAAAGCCGAATGAACAATCACTTTCCACTTCAGATTCAGACGGACGTGCGTGACGTTGCCGTATTTCATTTGTTCATCAATGTTTGTAAATGTTGCCATTAGATTTAAATTGTCTATGGAAAGTTGGTTTGTTTTCAAGAGCAAGAAACAAGTGAGTAGGCGAGATGGCGCAATACAGGGGGGTTACTATCATCTCTTATAGCAGGACCTAGTCTGCCTCGCTCGCTAATTTTTACTACCATCTCTTAAAACCATTCAAGATCCAGTGAGTAAGCGGGATAGCACGCTACATGATGTAAGGCGACATCTCTCTTACTCACTGGAACTTGCATGGTTTTTAGAGATGGTAGTAGGCCACCTGTTTCCATTCAACTGCTAGTATAGCATTCTATAATCTGTGATTCAACTTTCAAAAACCGTTCATCTGTTTTTTGTATGGAGATTCTTACCATGACGAGTTGCATTGTAAATTGCGCGCCCTAATGTCAAATAAACTATTTACGAAGCTAATATTTTCCAGCTTCTTTGATCATTTTGATACTATTCTTCATTATTTGTTGTGTCAATGGTGAGGAGTTAAACGTATTGTTTTTGGAGGGAAAGTAAACTGTCGCTATGTCTGCGCTGTATTTAATTTCCAAAACTTAGGTTTTTTCGAGTGTTTGAGCATAATATTGGTGGTTTATTATTCGCAAAGTGTTCGTGAACAAGCGTGAGTGTTGGGAAGTGATACAGTGTCGATTACGTGACTTTTTATCTTTGTCACCAAAATCTCCATGATATAGCTAAGTGAAATTTTTCCACCGTTTCACTTAGCTATCTGACTCAGACTAGACTTACTTACTTGACTGGACTTGACTATTGACTTGAATTTTTGACTCAACTGACTTAAGTAGGACTGAAGAAGATTAATAAATTCAAGAAAGGCCTTAAAGGACTAGATTCCATGGCCGTATAAACTATTCAAAAAAATAAATAAAAAAAAATAAAACGTATTTATCAGAATCAGTGATGCCAACCCTACAGTTTTAACTGTAGATCTACAGTTTTTAGGAGATTCTCACAGTTTTTAGTTTAAGCCTCGAAATCTACAGTTTTTATGCAAGATGCTAGCGTCATCTATTTTATTTGTCTGTACACGAAGTCAGCTTCAGTAAAACCTGCTACAGTAGACGCTCCATATAGTTACGCTCTCAGAAGTTACCTTCCTCTCAAATTCCCCTTAAATGAGTTCCCCACCCTATGATTGGTAGGTGGTCTTTTTATATTTGTAGTGGTAATGTATGTGAATCGGTAAACTAGGAATCTCTTAGAACTAGTCAATAAGAACATTACAAAAATATGTACGAATTCAATAAAAATAAAAATGAAACGGAAAATCAGGCAGACTTAGAAATTGAAAATAACATAGTAGCTAGTGATACTTGAAATGTTACATCATTTAATTTGATTAAAATTTTGATAATTATACGAGTTTTCTTATTTTTAATACCCTCCATATAATGTATTCCATTCATACAATTATACAAAATATAATATAAGATAAAACTGTAGATTTACTGTTTTTTAATTTTATATTTACAGTTTTCTACAGTTTTTTTCAAGCAAATCTACAGTTTTACTCTATGCTGGGGTTGGCAACACTGATCAGAATTTTAATATCTTGTATTACGTACATAAGAGAGTTTCTTTGCTTGTTTTGATTAATGTTTGAAATCTTTTTTTAAGTAACTAGTATATTGCATGGTTGTTTTGTTTTTATATATGACTAGCGGACCCGGGGGGTTACTTTTAACCGTCTTTTAAAACTTACTGGATCTCTCATGGTTTTAAAGCTGGTAGTAAGCCCTTCGTAGCCAGGTGGCCTACTATCATCTCTTAAAACAGTTAAAACCATGCAAGATCCAGTGAGTAAGCGAGACAGCGCAATATATGATGTGTCGACATTTCTCTTACTGGATATCGCTCTTATAGCCTTCTTGCATGTTGCATAAAACACTCATTATCCAGGGCCATACAAAATATGTAAAAAAAAACAATGTCAATCAACATTGACAGTACATACACGGTGCCATGCCAGTGTTTTTGGCGGGAAAGTCAAATTTCATGCATGTTTTGTCCGCACTTTATTTATTTTCCTTCCAGTGTTCTTTCGAGCATTTGTGCATAATAATGGTGGATTATTCGCTAAAGTGTTCATGTACAAGCGTGTGAGTTGGGAAGTGAATGGTACCGATTTGATTAACACTTTCGCGGACAGTAAACGAAATAACAATAACAGTTAATTGTTATGTACGTCGAGAGGCGTTACTGACAGCGAAAGTGTTAAGTGATTTAAATTTTGATCTTTGTCACCAAAATCTCCCAAGATAATTTCCACCGCTTCACTTAGCCCCTGTGCTTAGCCCAATGATGACTAGACGTAGCTACAGACTTGACTTAAACTTCACTAATCAATGAATTGAACTATAAGAAACGACACGGGTAAAAGCTTTATTAAGAAGTTTGATTGCCACAAAGAAAATAAAAAATAATTATATATGCTACATATTTCTTTATTAATTTAGATATATTCTTATTTTATTTCTCAAATATCTATCGATATCGATGTACCGTCGATGTTGTGCCTGGCGATTTAGTTTAGACCTCCACAAACTTCAAAAATTTTACCCATAGCCAGTCAAAGCTGTCATAGATTTCGTATTCATCGATAGCGAGTCTCATTTTCTTTTCCAAGTTCCTCTGATCTTTCTTTTTTAACTCGAGCACTTTCTCTTCAATAGCCCAAAGTATCTTTCCAGTTTCTTTTGCAATACCTAACTTGTCTTTATTTCCATAGTCCAATACATCATAAATATAATCGTTAAAAAATACCTGTTTTCTTAAAGTGAGCACGTCATTCATGGCTGCTATAAATGCTCTTCTATGTTTCAAAGGTTTATCTAACTGCTCTAAGTACGTAGCAAACATGTTTTTTATTTCAGATTCGTCTTCCTCGGAAAGTTCTTTGAAATGTTTAGCTAATTTTCTTGTATAATTATAACTCATGTTATTTAAACTGTCTTTTAAAGCTTTACAGTAAGCAGGTAGCATTTTTTCTGGGAACTTAGTGGACAATAAAGTTAGCAAATCTCTCAAAAATTTGTCAAATATACCTTTGTTTATGTAATCATTTTTGACACCATTTGCAGACAAAGAAATGAGGACTATACCAGTAAAAAATATAATGAACTTCATCTTCCTCTAGTGTAGACCCATAAGAATATTTCACAGTTGAGTGAGTATGAAAGATACACATTAGATAGGTACCCACCGGGACTTACTTATGATAGTATATAAGGAATATTCAGAAGATTGATTCGACAATCTCGGTAAATCAATTCGTTCACCCTTATCGTGAAATTAAATCTGCATTTTTCAATGATTTATTTGAATATCTTTTTTTAACATGCCTTTTACTAATCATAGAATAAGAAGGCGCATGGAGTAGGTACCTAACTCTATATTAACTAATGATAAAAATCTTAATTCCTTAAAACCGAACAAAACTACATTAAATTACATAAAGCTTAGTAACAATTTAAACTTAAATAGAAAATAGTCAGTCAGATAAGAAAAGCTCAGACACTTAGGTCCGCAGGGTTAATTGAAATAGTACTCTTAAAGGACATGAACAAAAAACGATAACCAGTGGCGTGCCCCATTTTAAAAGCAATGCTACCGAGGCATACAGTGTCGATTGACCACTCTGACACAACAGTGTGCAGGCTCAACTGAGTTCAGCCAACCAATACGTTATGAAGTAATCCCAAGGGAAATCAAACGTCTAATAACTACCTCTAAACCAGCGGCCGTGAGGGGGTTTAAAAAATGTAACACCACTTAACACCAGGGACCTTGCAAATTACTCCATCATCAAGCAAGCAAGTTGTAAAAAAAACTATTTATTTGACATATGATTTACGGATTCCACTTATTTTAATTTTAAAACAAACAATTGCAGAGATTTTGATAAAAAAAAAAATTAATCGTTATCGTAAACAGAGATAGGTATGATCTAACAAACATAAAAAAAATCAACTGTATTGTGAACCTTCACCTTTTTTGGAAGTCGGTTGAAAATCAAATGATTATCTGTCATTTTGGACTTGATTTCATGATTTTTTAGATCTGTTGAAAAGTATAGCTTCTATTTATCTACCTGAGGCACAGATATATAACCTACTGACGTACTTGATATCTAACGCGGTTTAGTCGCACTGCTAATAAAGCATACCCAGCGAAAAAATCCAAGAGGTATGGCATTTTACATATTCTGCTGCTCCATTCTTTCTACCTATGGCGACTAATTCTTAAATTTTTATGAAAAAGTTTTTTTTAGACAAGCGTTTCTTTGATTCCAAGTTCATTAACCTCACCACCCAGAAATGTTACCCAGTTAATAATCCTACCTCAATTCATTCAAATTTAATTCAGATTTGTTTTATTTTAAAAGTGCATTTAAATGTCTAGCAAGATGTTTCAAGGGTTTGCAGTCAATTCTTCTGAAAGTACTTTTGGTAGCCTGTATAATAGGAAATAAATTTGTCAGAGCAGCGATAAGCAATTTTTTTGTTCCTGCGTTTAATTAAAAAAATATCAATATTAATTGAAGAAAAAGAAAATAAAAAACATGCAAATCTTAATATAGATATTTGTACATCTTCTCGTTTAGCGTAGTTAATTATGATATTAGGATAATTAAGGAAGAGTTATTGAACATTTACCCGAATAAACTTAGGAAGTCATTTAGTTCCATAGTACTCAAACATTGCCGCATTAAACTTGCGTTTTATATCTCCTTGTGTTTGATAACTTTGCTTGTAGAACCTATAAAATATTAGGCCAGCAAAAACACTCCTAGTTTGGTCGCCTATATGTTTGGTTTTTTTTTGTCCAAATCTTGTCATGTTGTAAATATACTCATCCATTTTTATGTCATCATAATCGGTGTAAATAGAGTTCATTGCTCTGAAAAAATCATTTCGCTTTGGCGTCCCTGCTATTACTATTCTCAGAAATTCCTTCACAATCTTCCTGAGATGTACACCGTTGAAAACCGATAGTTTTTTTAGTGCTGTCGACAGTTGCCTTATCTTCAACTTCATTACATACCTGGGCCCTAGATCTTCCAGACTTTTACCAAGAACTTTGAAGTACGACGGTATACGGTCATGTGAAAATTTTTTCAACAGAACTCTGCATATGTTTACTACAAAATTAAAAAATGCTCCATGAGGTAATATTATTGTTGGTGTTGTAGTACGGGGTTTTCTTGTTGTAGGAGGTAACGTTTCTTCGGATTCACAACTATGACTCTCAGCCCGATCAGCTGTTTGTTTTTCAAGGTTCTCATTAACTATTTTTAATCCTTCTTGTTTGGCGGTTATAATTGAAATATCATAATATCCTTTCCTTGTTGGATCACTTTGATTTACATAATATAATTCTCTGCAGTTCAAAGCATAATTATAACTAAAAACTAAATAGAGAATTTCAAAAAATAAATACTGACTCGAACTCTGTAATATCATTGTGGATTTACGATGATTGCAAATTTTCAATTAAACTGCATGTCATTGATTTATAACTGTTATATTTTTACCATACACTTGAATAAATGGAAGATATGAATAGGTTAGTACCTAGTTACTATTGATATAATGGCATTTCAATTCTAGTTTTTTCTCGCATATTTCTGTTTCCAAATATTGTCCTCAGATGTTTTAGTATCTGAAAAAAAAAGTTTTTGCCCATCGATTATCCTTAGTTTTTATGTCTTGGCTTCCATTATTTAAGGAAAGACTTTAATAAAGTTTAACCTTACTTGCCACGCTGCTAGAGTGACCAAGGCAGCTAATAAGGGTCCGTCTACAGCAATGATGACCATTCCAAACAGCATAGCGTCAAACGTTCCCAGGGCCCATTCTTCACCCCACCTGTGTAATTCATTCATTCATTCAAATTTGTACGACTACATAGTCATTATGGCATTTTTTACGGATAGAGACAGGGTTTGTTTTAATGTTACGAGTTTTTGCTGAGGAGTCCCTGACACATTTTTTGCCGCTGTGACTCACTGGCTATTAAGTTACTGGACCTCTTTGCATCAGCTGAGCTGACCTGGAGGAATATAGACACTTCTCTCCAGGTCATGTTCTGAAGTTCATGCAGTTCTTCAGAAATCCCGGTGTTCAAAAGGACCCGAATGCTTGACGTGCTACCTGTGATTTAGGATGCCAAACAAGATAAGATAACGTAACGACAGATACGTTTATTTGGGAGAAAATAAACGTTATCCGAGAATGATACCTTTTTTCCCCTGTAACTTTTTTGCACCGCACAGTTTTTCTGTTTCTCTCAATGGTTGACTGGTAGAGAATGCTTTTAACATTAAGTATTTTGTACTTATGGAATAATAAAGTTTTGATAAATAAATACCTTGATAAATAACCATACCTCTGTTTGCTGGAGGTAACGTTGAAACAAGTTACTGTCTATCCGTCCGAAAGTCCGGCTGCAGTCATGTTCGCTCTTAGGTAAGGTGGTATATTTTTCTATAGAACCCATTATTAGTATTAGAGAGACCCGCCCCGAACACGTTGTGTTATTGTTTGTCTACATGAGGTGTTAAGACTTAAAATAATAAATATACCAAGTAACAGCAAGGCAAGACGGTGAGCCATCGTCTGGGTCATATAGCAAGCAGCTGGTGGATCCTGACTCCCTCACAGTGAGCTCGACATCCAGTAGCCTTTCCGGCACTGATCGTTCGCTGGCCACCCAGTTTAAACCATCGAGCGCCTGGGAAATATATCATAGTATTCGTTAGTAAGTACTAAGTACTTAGTTAAGTATAATTATCACTCATACACATCAATACATCCTTGTCTCTGTAGTCCAGGGATAAAAGCGTTAGAACTTGGAATTCCTTATAAAATCGTAAGAAGGCTAGCGATTGTTATTTGAAAATAGTCAGTTTCCCAAACGTATCTTCTCTCTTGGAATCAAATAAGTAGGTATTCTTACTTACATAACTATAAAATAAGGAACTAAGTACCTACTTACTCTTTCAAAAAATGCTGCTAGAAATTGCGAAAGTAGGGCTTGCGCTGGTTCGTTCACGCCAATGGCGACAGCTAGAATAAAAAAAAAGATTTGTATTTTTTTTTAAGTTTTAATTTCAATAGCTATAATATAGTGTTGTATAGCATATTATGATAAATGATATATTATGTGAATTCTTAACATTATTTATCTGTTCAAAGTTATTAGTATAGTTTGGTGAAACGGCGAAAAAAAGTCATAAATACTTATTTATAAGTTAGAGGTAGAAATAGTGTTGCCCAAATTCAGTCTTGGTCTTGTTCTTGCGTTTTTGCAAGACCAAGACCAAGAACAAGACCGCGTATTTTTAGCAAGACCAAGACCAAGACTGACCGTGCAAGACTTGAGCAAGAACAAGACATAGCCTGCAAGACTCTTGCGTCTTGCAGCTAGGACTTAGCGCTATTTCACGGAGTAGTTAGGTGTAACAGTTCGGTGTATAGGTAGGTACGCTTAGGAATTCTATGAGACGCAAAAAACTATATCAAAGAATATGAAAAACTGGACCTATGCGCATTACGACTAATACCATAAACATAGCGAATAAAAAAATATCTATTAAAATCAAACTGTGTGCATGCATAGTTATGTTTTAACCATTGGCACTTTGATAATGCGGCATCAAAGGTTTTGTACTTACTTCTCAAAGAAATTTGCCGCTTTTCGGAAGTACATGGTTATGATACACGCGCCGGCGGCTTCTTTTGAAATCTAAAACAATCGTTGCTGCCGCGCCGAAATCATAACATTTGACACTATTCATGCAAAATAATTTCGAATTTTAAGAGTACCTACAGGTGTTCCAAAGAATAAATAAGTTCAGAGTGCTTAGAATGAAAATGAATACATTATACTGATCACGCAAGTAGTATTATGATTAGGATATATAAAAAAATATAAAATCTTTAAATGGCAAGCCTTTTAAGAATGCACTCAAAAACTGGTTAATTGAAAAATGTTTTTATGATTTGGACGAATATTTTAACAGAACTGACTAACAATTATTATTGAAATTTTGTAAATGTATATTATTATTTTTTAAATCTAATTTAATATGAATTTGCTTTGAAATATTGTACGTCCGAAATGGGCAAACTGTTGTGTCTATATAAAACTTGTAACATCTTTCTATGTACACAGTTGACAATAAATGATTATCTTATCTTATCTTATAGGATAAAATGGTAAGGATAGGTAGTAGATGTCATAATAATTCATTCTAGTAAGTATATATTATAATATTGATTACTTATATGGTTTTAAACTAATTACTTAGGTACTATTATTGTACATTTAGTCATTATATTTCTTAAGTTTTTACAAGAAAAAATAGCAAAAAAGTGTTCAAATATCACCCGTTTGATAAATATTGTAGCCACTTTTAAATATACTTGAAACGTGTAAAAAAATTCTACAAAACTAATAAAATAATATAAAAAGCGTAGGTACTTACCTACTAATAAAATAAAAAGCCTGCGATAAGAGTTTTGTATTACTTACCAGCCCGAATATCTCTGAGAGAGATGATGTGATGAGAATAAGTATTTACTAGCTGTGCCCGCGACTTCGTCCACGAGGAATAGTAACTTTGGAGGTATAGTGACGTTCAGGATTTATTTATTTATTTTAAAACTTCTGTCATCAAACATACAAACGAACTCTTCAGCTTTATAATATTAGTATAGATGTACGCCAAAACATTCACTTATATGTAAAGAATAGTGATTGGCACTAATTCTTTACATATATTTTATTTTTTTTTAAACAGTTTCTTCCATGGAAAACGACATATAGGTCAGTTGATTTTTCGAATTTCTTATCAAATCTTCAGTTATTTATTAATCTGCTTGATCTTTACTATGGCTATGTTAATTCAAGCTCACATTGTTCCAATTCTAATACGTTTTTCTAAGATTTAAAGTAAACTTTAATAAATAGTAATAGACTAATAGGTAATTGCAAGACTTGCAAGACTCTTGCTGCAAGACCAAGACCAAGACTGGGAGCGCAAGACCAAGACCAAGACCAAGACCAGGTGTATTGGCGCAAGACCAAGACCAAGACTGGCTAAGTCTCGTCTTGTTCTTGCATTTGGGCAATACTAGGTAGAAAGCCTACAGAATTATTTAGTAGATCAGATATACGTTTTACTATCAGCGCTACCTACTTAGCTGTAAATGTCGGTTTCAGTTATAAATCAAAGCCACTGAAGGCCACTCGTGTACACAATAGAAAATCGCAGAAATTGGCGCCTAGCTAATTTCGTATTGTGTATAAAATATATTAACATACTTTTTAATTATGCTTGCGTTTTACACTAATACAAATAAAATGCAAAAACATATAGATTTGTATCTATCTAGTAAGAATTAACACAAATTGAGCATATACCTACCTTTTATAAACAATCACCTATAAAAATAAAAATAAGCTCATTTCATACTAAGAAGTGATATATGAATAAGTAGTTTGTCTTTGTTTAAACGTTTATAGCTTGAGAATTACTGGTTCAATTTGAATTCTTTCTGCATATGAGAGCCTGACTCTTAGGGAAAGTTTGGGGGAAATTGCGGGGAACTGTTAGCAAATATTATAAATTTAACTATTTTATTGCTTACGACGTCTAAAAATTTTAAAATGTACCAAGTTGATGATACTTACTTTAATTATAACCACACAATTTAATATCATTTATACATACCTGCCTCTGGGCTCGACAATTGCTTGTAAACCGCTCTGCAATAGACAAAATAATATATATCTCTAGATATCTTTTATAGAATTATATGGAAAAAAATTCAAGTTGTGTGTGGTGTTAAAAGACTTTCGAGTTTGACTCTACAATAAATTTAATTTTTTCTTCATTTAATTAAATAAATATACACATTTTACTTACTTAATTAATCAGAAAAATGAAACATATAAATTATACATATTTATCGATGCCTTATTTAATTTGATTTGAAATTTATTCTACTTTCATACATTTCAGAAACAAATACCTTAGTTGTGGGGCTACAACCACCCGACAGGTAGCAAGTGGTCCAGCCATCGGCCTCATGTCTTTAGATTCATCGTTCCTAAAAAAAATAAGTTGGCTAATTCAATTTACCTGAGAAGAATGGGTGAGGATCGTTGCGCCAAAGCAGCCTATCAGGAAAAGGTATCAGGAAGACGGAACCAGATATCGCTGAAGCGATGCTGTGCAGGCTGACCTGCGTGAGATGGGCGCTGTAAAGCGAGACATCACGCAAAATAGAAAACTGGCGCTCTCTCGTTTCGGAGGCCAAGATCCATTTCGGGTCGCTGAGCGAGCGGAGTAAGTAAGTGTTTAAGTTCGAATTATTTTTGTAAATAATTCGAACTTATGTGAATTAGAAAGCAGTAAAAAGTATGATGAGTTAACACGCTGTATTCCTCAACCTTTCGGTATTTGTGGAGGTGAAGTGCGAGTTACGTACTCGTAATGAAATAAAGTCGAAAGTGGCGTTACCGGTTTGGTATGTCACCAGTCTTAGTTTAAACCCGTGTCTGCCATTTCGGTTGTTACGCGACAGTTTACTGGCGTAACCAAATTGTAATTGTGTAATTTTTTTTAGGTATTCCTCTTACAAGTCATACTTTTTATGGACGTGAAAAAGTTGGTAGTTGTCGCGGAAAATATTTAGTATAATTTGCAACGTAACTTTTTCTGGATATAGCTTTTTTTGCTAGGTTTTTTATATTCTTTTGAGCATCTATAGCCTACGAGGGTCATATGATCGCCAAACTTAATAGTAGAAAGAAAATTTCTTTATGTAAATATCATTTTGAGATCGGAAATAAGGCAATAACTTACACCAATTAGTTTTGCTGCCTGATATAAGTACATACCTGCCATGAACATAATGGGCATAATATTCCTCTTGGAAAACCATCAAAGATACTCCCAACCCTGAGCATACTGAAGGCAGGATCCTAGCTGGTGATCCAATTGTTTTGTCGGCCAAAAACCTTGCTAGGAGAATGGTAGTGTAAGACGCCCACCAAGCAATGGTGGCTACAGCCCACTTGTACCCTTGGCTTTGGGGCAGGTAGCTTTGCCACGGCGACATTAACTGAAATAACAGAAGAATAATGAAAAAAGAATTTTAATTCTCAATATATTCTTTTAATTTATTGACTTCAAACGTTACTTATATTAAGTTTACAACCATTTCCAAAGCGCAAGTGGAGAAGAAGAAGAAATGCTTCTTAGTATGTCCATTACGTGTGTTAATTTCATACAAAATCTCTATATCCATACTAATCTATACTAATAAATTAAAGCTAAATAGTGTTTGTTTGAAGCTTATAAATTTTGAACTACTGGTCGGATTTAAAAACAATCTTTCTGCTAATGACTGACTTATACGAAGGAGTAGTACAGTCTGGGGGTTAGATTTATCTGTCTCGACTGTACGTATACTAAAAAGCGAGATCAGCGCGAAATTGCTAATTAAATAATAGAGCTGTAAACTTTTGGTACTTAACCCTAAACTTACAACTAAGGTGTTATACTTTACTGTGACCCACTGTACTTGGAAACATACATAGAGTATAGCCAGTGCTAAAGTAACTGTATAGCCTGGGTGCGCTCTCCTCTTGGTTTGCAGGCTACTCCACACCCTCGCTAACGTCACAGTTTTCCACAGATTCGAATTGTGGTTTGTAACACCATCTAAAAATAAAAATCTTGAGGTTTTATTTATTAAAACCATATTGTTTCCATCATATTGTCTCATACAAAATAATTATACAATTGGCGGGTTTAATGCTAAAAGCATTCCCTACCAGCCATTGGGAGAAACAGTAAATCTGTGCTGCGGGTTTTTACCATCGAATAAATCTCGTTAGACAATAGCATCCTGCTGACATGCTCGGCGTGCCCTGAGACCTGGATGCTGGAAGAGCTGTATAAGCTAAAACATTTATAAGGTTTTATGTTTTATTAACAAAATATTGATCCTTGGTCGAGTTAATAAAAAAAAATTAGAACAAATTCTATACAGGTGCCCCAATATTGGGCCTTTAAGAATACTTAAATAAAATAAAAAGTGTCATAAGAAATGTTAGTCATCTTCAACACGCTGAAGTACATATAATAACCAGACTTTTTTGAATGTTTAGGCTTCCTTTCGTGACGTCCTGGATTCTATCTCCTGTCAGGTCAAGCTGGAAAATTATCTTTTTTAGATAGACCTGGAACTTGGTTGTTTATCTTATATACTTACATACATATAATCCGTCTTAAACCTGTGCGGACGTGGTAAGGTCATAAGACCTTAGACCATGTTTAGCATGATGATAGATAAACAGGATATTAATAGCGATGGGTTGCAAGCCGCATCCCCTATGTCATGATTCCCCCATTCCACGATTCTCTAGGACGACTTTTACAACTTTAATTTTTATGTATTTTTTATAAAAATATAGTATCGTTGGGTATTAGTATCCCATTACACAAGTCTCGAAATACTTTTAGAAAGCTAGCTGGAACGAACGAATAAATAAAATATGATATTACCTTTACTGAAAGGTGAATTGTACTCTGACCAATCCAATAAGAATACGTCGTATCGACACTGGCTCCAATTTATCCACATCACCTTCAGTAGCTAAAAAGTATCCAAAACATCGTTTACAAACAGATAATAAATACTATCAATCACCACCATCAGAGGCCGAGAGGCGGTTCCGAAGAACTTTGACACTAGGGTGTGCGTGGTCGATTGACCGTAACGCCTACTCGAAATGATGATGACCACCAAGTGCTTAACTTGCTTTCCGAAGCACATAGGTCCAGACAGAAATGCCACTACCCTTTATTTTTTACATATCAACTATACTAGTAAATCGTTTATATCTATGATTAGTTGTTTGAAATTTCTTATTATATTTCTACATAAATATACGGTAGTGGCTATCAGTAAATCATCTCTAATGAAAACATTACCAATGACGGTTGACGTGAGACACCTCTTATGTAGAGTCACGTCGCCGACATTTTATGTTAAGCAAACGGCCCATCAACGTTATCTCACAAACCAATTGTGTCTCTCAATTACCAAATTTAAACAATAGCACACACTGTTACCTTCAAAGACACTGCAGAATAAACGAAGGATTTTATGATGTGATCTTCATTTCGTGAAAGTGGGAGAGTCATCCCTAACGTGCCAGCTTCTGCTGCCAACGCATGCAGGGTAGAGAACCAAGCGGCCTGAAACAAAATGAAAGAGTGATTTCATCACCAAAGAATTCTAATCTGACTAATTTAAAGCTCAGGAGGCTTCCTGCGATATTGATAAGATTGTCGGACTGTCTGGTAGATTTTTAATGATTTCTTCTTCATCTATCCCTCTATACTGAGGAATTTAAACACGTGCTTCCAAGTTTTGCAAGCACCAATGCTATGGACAGCTCTGTAAATAAGTATTTAGGAGTATGCTTATTACTTAAAACCGAATTAATAATGTAAGTCTAGATAATTATTAACCTTACAAACATCAGGTTCTGTCTATCCCGTTAAGAATAAAGACGTTAAAAATATAACGATTTTATTCTGAAAAGAAATATTTTTTTAACATATTAGGACTTGAAATACATTACTCTTCTTAAGCAGTCGGGTAAAAAAGGCTACTTACAAAATACAGTGTATCGGCGACCGCTCCCCCCACCAAAGGAACTAGTGAGATAAGGAATCCACCCCTACGTACGGTCCCACGCCATTGCACTAACGCGTACAGCACAGACAGGACGCCTAGGACGCCACCCCAAATCTGAAAATGAAAATGATAATATTTAATAGTTCATTCATTCATTTAGTATTGAATGAATATATGAAGAAAAATAAAGAGATAAGTGTAGGCAAAGAAGTTCGAATAGCGCGCAGTCTCTTAAGTGACGCAATTTTTTTTTTAATCTATGGTGGTAGGCTTTTTATCATCCTCGACCAAGTTGTAAGTATAAATTTTACGTTTCTGTGTGTCAGTGTTATAGGTAGTAGCGCCTCAACGAATGGATAGATTTCTAAGTAATATTTTTTTTATTTACAAGCTGACTTCATCGAGATAGTTCTTAGTTCTTGTTCAGCAATTTGAAGATAATCAGCTTATTTCCTATTGAATACAGTGTTTTACCAACTTTCACGAGGCGAAAGATTCGCAATTACTTAGGTGGTATTTCTAACTAAACTAACCACAATTTCCACTAATCCCCATTAGATTACATCACAGTTTAATTGCGGAGCACCCGACCAAACCTTACCCCACGTGATAAACGAATGCCCACTTCGCTGTTTTAATTCGTGGTGGAATGAGGGAATGTGCAATCCCACACCTGCCTTCGCCGACTGAGAAACCTGTATATAATTATTTGATCCAAGGTAGTAAGGAAGTGTATTATAGGGCACTTAAGGAAATTAATACCATATAGAGAGTTTTCATTTGAAGACTAACGGCACATAGAGTGCTTTATCTGCCTTAGATTTTCCAGGGGCGTTTGTAAAAGGTATTCTTAAAAATGAAAGAATTTTCAAACCTCTAGTCCTCTTATAACTCCAGCGTTAGGCAGTTCATGTTCAACCTTGAAGAAGGTGGTCACGGAGTCTGACAAGCCTTTGGTGGCGTATTGGACCTCAGCAGAAACTTGGCCACGGAGTGAGCTTGACAACTGTTTGTCTCTATGTATCCTGAAATTAACCAATTTTAATAATAAAAAAATAATAATTGAAACATCAAATTCATTTATTTAGTTTCTATTTGATAACACAATCCCCATCTAAAAAAGTTTCAATTTGACATCAAAATCCGCATCAACAAAATGATCCGCTAATTATTGAATTAACTTGTTACAAAAAATGTTATAAATGAATAACCGCTCGACCGATTTTGTGCAAACTTCACATAAACCATCTACTAAATAGTCTGAACAAAGCCTTAACATTTGGTTTGAAAAGGTAAGCCCTTTCTTGAGTTATAAAATTACAACGAAAAGTTTTTTTTATTGATTTTTACATATATAGATTATTGATGATATATCAACAGGATACAAAGATAGGTGGACATCCGAATGCATTAAATTATCATTTAATGTCTCGTGTACTATTGTATGAAGGGAAATAATTGTAATGCAATCTCAATGTAACTAAAATTATTTTTTTCTGTTGCGGACCCTGGGCTATGCAGCAGTAAACTAAGGAAGCAACTAGGAAAGCGTTAAAATGTGAAAGAGATGTATTTTTGATTTGAATTATTACTTACTTTATCCTTATAATGAGTGTACGTAAATATACAGTAGTTGTCATATTAGCAGTTGTAGATAGAACGTTGTCGATTAAAAAATATCGCGTAAATTTATTGGTAGCCCATATTTCTTTCTGAAAGTCAAAGATTACTTAACTTCACTATTTATTTATATAATTTTATACATTAACTTATTACTTAATAATATAGAATTGAGAAATCGTGGTCTCTCCACAGGCGATTTTTTTAAATCTATACTTAACATATTCGCTGCCGATAAACCTACAACAAATAGAATCTGATATATAAATGCTTAAAACGCATTTTTGCGTTCCTGGCACTAGTGTTGAAGCTGCTACCAGAGCTAGCGACCTTGAAAAAAAAAATATCTTTCTGTAAGTGAGATTATCAGAAATTCTCGCGCAACTGTTTTGCTAGTATCCTTAAGTTACATTAGAACCTCGAAATTCATTGAAATACTAACCGCTTTAACCTTTACAAAAAGTGTCAAAAGTGGCCGTTTTTCATAGATTAAAGAATTAGCCTCGCGTTAGAGCCGCACACAATTTCTAATTCTATGCCGTTTTTAGTAATTTTTACAAAGGAAACTACAGCGGATACTACGATCTTGCGTAGGCTACGACTACGACAGGCTACGACTAGGGCTTCGTAGCTTTTCGTAGCAACGCCAACGCAAAGCTACGACTACGCCTTCGTAGCAATTTCGTCGTTTATATCGTAGGCATCGTAGCAAAGTTTTGATTTTGTTGTTTACTTACTGATTTTGACAAGGTAAATCGACCCCGTACTCCCCAATATATGAATGATCACACGGCTTTGTGTGCTTTAATTGGAATCATATGTTTATTATGCTCAAACACGTATTCTATAATAATACCAAAAAATTCTGATGATTGCGAGTTAAATATTCTTGTAACTGGTTAGGTAAATTTTGTTACCAAAGTGGACGAAGGGTATTTACCTTTATATAATAACCATTAGGTTTCCGTACCATAATCGGTATAGGTTTGAATTCCCCGTCAGTTAATATAAAAAGCCGAAAGATGCTTTCACTTTCAAAGTGAGATACATTTGATACATTAAAATGGCACTCCTTACTGAAACAAAGAAAAAGACATTAGTATACAATAAAGTTTGTTTGTTATTAATATGGAAACAACATTTTTTATGCGTTAGTGGCCATCCAGCGTGGCAATGGGGACGTTTAAGTCGGGAATTTGATCTGGTTTCCTAGATTAATTATTTGTATTTTTAATTATAGTTTTTCAGTATTAAATCTGTATAATATATCTATACTAATATAATAATGCTGAAGAGTTTGTTTGTTGCAAAATTCTTTTTGTATATGAAAGCCTGATTCTTGGGGAAGGTTATAGGCTATATATTTTATATGTACATACACACTAATGGCGAGTGAAACCGCGGGTAAAGCTAGTAATTAATAAAAATAAACAGAATATTGACTATTTCAACAGGTTCTCTGTCACATGAATCATTTGTGAGCAAATCAATTGTTATAACTATTGTTGCAATTTTATGGACAGGGAATCGGTTAAGTTACTTAATTCCAAACCAAAGAAAATAAACCATTTTTTTTAAATATTGTCATTGAATATAACAGTAGCTTTAGGTTTATTTGAATGTTACTTACTACACATCATACCCAATCCGTATCTGAATCGGGGTAAAACAGGAAAAGCTGTTACTGTCTGCATTTTCAATCCTGAAGCCTCCATCAGCTGTATGCGCAGCGATAGATATATTTATATGTTCCTGTAATATAAAAACCTTTTGATGACAGTAAAAACTTTTTGACCAGTTAAGTAGGTAATAAATTGGCCAAGTGCGAGTCAGACTCGCGCCCTGAGGGTTCCGCACCCTCACACAGTACTAGAAGATTTAAAAGGTTATTTTAATTATTTATGTGTTTCTTTTTTACTTATTTATTGTACTTAAAATTTAACAACAAATTAACAGTTTATAGATTTATTCCAAAAATAACGTATGCCCGCGGCACCTTCGGGAACAGTGATCATAGGTAGCCTATGTACTTCTCAATACTTCTAACTATATGTAAGTGAAATTTCAGGAAGATTGGTTTTGTAGATAGAGCTTGAAAGCGTAACAAACAAAATAACAAACTCACTTTCGCATCTATAATTTTAAATAAACCTAAAATATCTAACAAGTGGTGCTCTTGCGGCATGGTGCCGAGAACCCCAGCTGCTGAATAAATGTATAGGCAGAAAAATGAGCTGGCTTATTATTATATAACTAGGTTTTTGATACCTGTTGGCTCTACTCTCCACAAGGATTTAATATTTGCTTAAGATACTATAACCTTTACAGTGTAGCGTTAATAATTGATGTAGTAGGACTCACTTTTCCTCGTGAAACGTTAATCTCTCCCGGGATTGTGTCTGAAGATGTCGTCTCTATTGTTAGAAAAGGCAACCCTAAAATAACAAAATAAGTAGGTACAACAGTATACATATCTTCGTCCGAGCGTGTTTCCCGGTTACATCTTCAGCTTACGCTTTAGAGCCCAGAATACGCAATTAATCATGGTCATGATAATGTCTCCGTGGTCCAGTGGTTAAGGCGTTTGCCTGTAGACCCGGGGGTCGTGGGTTCGATTCCCACGGTCTACTTTGTTTAGTTGTTTCCAGTTTGGTTAGGACATTTTGATAATAAAGATGATTCCGTGCTTCGGAAGGCACGCTAAACCGTTGGTCCCGGCTGCCATCTGGTAGTTGTCAAAGGAACGACGTCAAAGGCCGAAAAGCGGTTCCGAAGAACTCTGACACCAGGGTGTGCATGGTCGATTGACCGTGACGCCTACTCGAAATGATGATGAAGGTCCTGTGCCCCTAGTGTGAGTTTTTTCTTAACGCAGACGCTAGCGACTGCGTTAGCGATTTTGTACGGCAGACCTGTAAAGCGCCTCTGGCGGATAGTAAGGCAACTAAGAAATTAAATACAAAATCCTAACGCAGTCGCTAACGTCTGCGTTAAGAAAAACTCACATTAGGGGCACTGATGCGGAACTGGTTATTACAATGGAGCGACTGCCGTCTGACCTCCGTAACCCTTTTTACAACAATTACAGTTACAATAGTATACATATATGTATCTGTATTTGAATTTGTAATAAACTTCTTCCGAGCGTGTTTCCTGTTTTCACCAGCTTTTGCTTCGGAATTCAGGTACGCTTTCAATCATGGTCCTCTGGTATCAACTAACGTCTGCACCTCCATTACCTTTTTTTTACAGGGAAACCAGACCAATAGGAACATGATCCGGGTGTGTTAGTGGCCAATACTGTTATTTTACAATTATTCCTGACAAATAAAAGAAGGATAAGCCTATTTACCTTTCGGAGCTTGAAGTTTGGGCTGTATCCACAACCTGCAAGGACCGGCTAAATCGGTGGTGAACATGTTCCTGACACAATGGTGCGCAAGAGTCCTACAGGCAAGCGCATCATTTTGCTAAAAGTTTATAAATTATAGTAACAACATTATTGATAAATAAAAAAGATACAACGATATTATATAACAAGCCGATGGATGCAAAAATTATGCCAACCTTATCAAAGGAACGAACAACCCGTCGCATTGCTCCTTTGAATAGAAATAAAATTCTTTGAATCAAGTATCTACTCCCTGGAGCGTAAGGAAATCATATCTTTATTTTATGTTCAATCTAAATAATATTCAATTCAATTTATTTAAAAATTAATTAAAATTCATTTATTTCAGGTAATTAAAACCCATATTCAACATTAAATTATACATAAAACGTAATTTAAATTAAAAATCGAAGTAGACAAATAAATTAACAAAATAAAATAAAATACGATTAAAATACAATTAAAATACAATTAAAATAAAATTAAAATAAAATTAAAATAAAATTAATATAAAATAAAATATTTATTTGCATACATTTTAGCTTAAATTTAAAAAAAAATTGATTCGGAGACCGCGCGTGATTCAAAATTCGCTGCGATGCGATAAAAAGTGCAGTTTTATTTATTCAACTTTATTGTAAAAATACAATAGGCGGACTTAATGCTAAAAGCATTATCTAACAGTCAACCTTTGGGTCAAACAGAGAACAGTTTGTGGGTGCAAAAAAAAAACATTTACTTAAATAACAAATATAATAAACTTACATAACATACATAATAAATAGCAGTTATACATGCACCCAGTTAATACATAACTACATTTAGCAGTCATCAGATATAAAAGGATACATAATATCAAATTAATTACAAAAATTGAAAAAATTAGGATTAAAATTACATTTAGATTCCAAAACGCAAATTATTATATATATTTGAAATCTTTAATTCGAAATTAAAAGATAATAAATCTATTAATAGTATCTGTAAATTTTAGTTCAAATTATACTCGTATTCAAGCTTGTCATTGAGAAATTCGTCTACAGAGTAATATGGCTTTGAGCTCAGTAGTGACTTCAGTTTACTAATAAAAATTGTTTCTTTTTGTTCCTTTACTTGAAATAATAATTTAAAATGGTAAGTAAATTCAATTTCAGCACTATTCGTGATTGTACTTGTTCTTTGTCTTGTTGATTGTTGTGTCGCTCTGGATTTCAAGATAGTTCAGAATCAGAAGCTATAAATGTAAAACTACATCCAACCATTTTTTTATCTTTTTGTAGTACATCAGTAATTACGCAGCAATAATTTTTGTAACTTTATGTATCATAAAGTTACAAAAATTATATATAAATAACATAAACATCGGAATGATTATAACAAACAATCTGCACCATTGATGGTGCAGGCCAATGGTGCATACAGTACGACGGGACCGAAATGCTTTACAAAAATTAGTATCTTAGATGATTAGTTATTTAATAAAACAATATCTCACCACGCATAGATATTCATATTTCACGAAATCCAAAACCGTTGATGGATGGAGCCTCGTCTCCTCGTATTTGGGTCTTTCAGCCAAGTATTTCTTCGTCACGCACACATCTTTGACAACGATTTGGTTCTTGTTACACGTACACGCTTCGCAACGCACACATACGTTGTTCTGTGCCTTATATCCTCGGGCACACTTCACGCATAGAACTTCTTTCATAGGAGATCCGTCGAAGTTTTGTGTCACTAGTAATGTGAGAAAAGCCTTTGTAAATATATATACAAGTAAATATGTATGTACGTTTGTTCGGATGCAATCTTGCAAGTTAAATTTAACCTACTTCCGCTCGTGTTCTTCAGAGTTGAAATCGGTAGTACACTTAGAATAGGCTCTCAACGAGGAAAATTATCAATTTCAATTTATTTATTGAAAATTATATTGTACCTACATTACAGTTCTTAACTCTTAACTGCACGGATTTAATTTTTGTCAGGCATATAATGCCTCCCTGTTGACAATAACTTCTACGTGCGCCAAAATTGATGTTTATTTTTTTTGAGCTTATATTCTTATGAGATAACAAAATAGTAGGTAGTTATATTTAAGGTTAACCGCAATCCTAGCCTTCAATTTTTTCCAATCAATCAAAATCCAAAACACCAGTCTGTCTATCAGTCAGTCTGTTACGCTTTTACTGCTAAACCACTGGACCGATTCTGATATTTTTATTTTTAAAGGACCAGATGTCAAACATAGCCTGCTTTTGGGCACGACATAACCGAGTCTCAAGCGGGCGCAGCCGCGGGCAACAGCTAGTGTATAGTTTCTTTTAACTAGGTTAGGTACATAGGCGGAAGAAACCTAGGAGTGAAATTACCCAGTAATATCACTGCCTCTCCTCACCCTAAAAACCTGAACACAACGCTTGCACAATGCAATCACATAACCTTAAAAATATATTTATCTTTTTTTTCTATATTTAAATTATACATGTATGTGCTATGTAAAATTTATTCATTTTTGTTCAAAAGTTTGTGAAACGTCCAAAAAAACCTGAATAGTAACTTTTTATTAAGTAATTCAAACCCAAAATATAACGATAACATATTAAAATGATACGTATCAGCTCAAACTAATTAATATTTAAATTAATTCAGCTAGGTATGTTTCCAAGCCCAGTAATCATTCGATAGAAATTTATGCGAAAAGTTTGTTTTTAACAATTTGGTTGTCTCTATAATTTAGATTATACCAAGGAAACGTTACCGAAAATCTTGCTTATCTTATAAATTGCGGAATCCGGGAAACTTAAATGAGTTTCCTTAGAAATTTTTGAACTCACGACACAGGATGACTCTGGCGTAGTTTTTACACTCTGTAATTATCCTCTTTATTCGTCTTTTTTCTCTATTTGACATTTTTAAATATTAAATATAAAAAAAGAACATTTAAAAATAAAAAAGGGGCACCCATCTGCAGCGGAGAGGACACCCAAGCTGCCGTTACACTGGGTTTATTATTAAGCGACTCGATTACCTAAAGAAATTTGCAAGTAAAAAACAAGCATTGTTTGTACAAATTCCTCCAGAC
This sequence comes from Apomyelois bistriatella, assembly GCA_947044815.1. Lineage (NCBI taxonomy): Eukaryota > Metazoa > Arthropoda > Insecta > Lepidoptera > Pyralidae > Apomyelois > Apomyelois bistriatella. Next base: position 8,832,060 of record OX345705.1, read on the forward strand.
GTATACCATGTGTAGATGATGTCCTCCTCTCCTCCTCCATCGAGTGCCGAAGACGGCGACGAAAGACAAAATTTCATTTTATATGACTAGCGAAACCAAGCTTATTTGAGAAAACTCTACAGCAGCTAGCTCAGTATTTTTTATTAAATTTCTTTGTAACCCTAGTCCGCCACGGGTGCTGTAAAGGCAGTTGTGTCTGCGTTAATAAAATCTCATACTATAGGTTCGAGTTGGTAGCGTGCTAGTGAGACCTTTCCAAGTTATCACGAACGTGAATAGGCTACGGTACCGCGCTTATTATCCGAAATGGTATAAAACTAGTTTGCAATTCTTTTATTTAACTAATCGCCACTAACGTACAAATTAGCTTTAATTTTGAAATTTGAAAAATATTAAATAAAATATGTTTTTACCTTTAAAAATGTAATGAGCAGCCCCGTTCGGATCTCCTGTCCACACTGTCCTGGATCTTCAAAAGTATATGTTTATCCTAGAGGCCTTAGTGTGCATATCGGCTTCTGATGTAAAGGATATTAAATCACAAAATATTAAAATACAAAAATCAAACCAAGATATTGAAAAATCCATAGAATTTTTATCAAATCAATTTGACAGCATGAACACAAAAGTAAAGGAACTGGAACATAAAAACAAGGAAAGTCTGCTTCAACTTTCGGCACTAGATACGAAAATAGAAGAAATACAACGAAATTTAAAATCTTCTTCGATAGAGATTAGAAATTTACCCCCTACAGCTAAGGCTGAATCCAAATCAGACATGTGTGAAATCGTAAAAAACACATGCAAGACTATTGGGATAGAACTTGACCAAAAAGATATCCACGAAGTTTTCCGCCTAAAAAATAAAATCGGGAAATCAACTTTAGTAACTGAACTCTCTAGACCCTATTTAAAAATGACATCATCAAAGCAGCCAAACAGTACAACAAACAAAACTCCTCACAGAGATTGAACTCAGCAGTAATTGGTGTGGCTGGACAAGCTGTTCCAATCTACATCTCTGAAGCCCTAACTAGCAAAGGTCGACGACTACTATTCCTAGCCAAAGACTTAGCGGCAACCTGCAATTATAAGTACTGTTGGACAAGTAATGGGAGAATCTTTGTTAGACGTTCTGAAGACTCATCGCATATTGAAATCAAAACAGAAGAACAAATACTAACACTCAAGCAAGAAAAGTGACTAGACATCAATATTTCCTCCTTTCCAATTGTCATAAAATATTTTGTACATTTTTTCGTATATTCACTAGTTATAAAAAATCAAACAACACTCAACTTATATGAAATCGTGAAAACGAATAACTTCATTTCTTATTTCAGGAGTCATAAGCCAACAATCAATCTGAAATCATTTGGGTGCATTCCATCTGTAACAGTACAAAAAATTACAAACTGGGACATAGATATTATTGACCAAAATTCGATCCTTTAAATACAATTAACACTCTGGACCACTTGGACAGTCTATCAACATGCAATTCGTATTTATGTGAACCAGAGGATTGTAAATTACTGTTAAAAACTTTAAATCCCGCGAAAACACTCAAAATTATGACACAAAACATCAGGAGCATTAACTACAATTTCTCTGAATATGAAGTTCAAATATCAAGGATAGACTGTAATATTGACATACACATAATGACGGAAACTTTTAATTCTTCAAATTCAACATACCCATCTTTAAACAATTACACAACCTACTTTAGCACAAACAACGATAACAAAAATGACGGTCTAGTAATATACGTGAAACATGGAATACAAGCGGCGGTAAGTGAACCTTCTTTTGTCGATGCTAGTTGTATGATAATCAATGTTGAAGACGATACAACCGTTATTGCTATATATCGTTCACCATCTAAAAGGAATATTGATCCATTTATTATCTCTTTAGACTAAATTTTAAAGAAAGTTAAATCCAAAAAGAATATCATCATTATGGGCGATATAAACCTCGATATCAAAAATAAAGAAGAAGACAAGAAGTGTTACCAATATTTAAACCTATTAGCTTGTTACGGATTGTCACCAACTCACAAATATTCAACGAGACATGGTAGTTGTTTAGACCATGCAATCATCAAATCAAACAATTCTTGTAAAACCTGTGTGATCAAATCCCCAATTACAGACCATGCAGCCGTTTTAATAAATGTAACAATAAATGAAAATAAGCGCCAACAACAAACGTGTAAAAAATTAACAACCAAAACGGATTTAAAAAAAGTATTACATGATATATCACATCATAATTTCAACTCAATTATTAATTCCGACGATGCCGAATGGGCAGCTAAAGAATTAGTGAAAATACTTTCTAATTATTTGATAAGACATACTATAAAAGTAATACCACCCAAAAATCAAAGATGCCTAAAACCGTGGATTACATCTGGCTTGATTCGATGTATAAAAAACCGGGATAAAATGCACCAGAAGTGTAGAGCAGAGCCCAACAATACCATTTTAAAGATTACATATAACAGATACAGAAACTTTTGTAATAGCCTACTTAAGAGAACTAAACTAACCTACGAAAAAAATGAACTTTCAAAACATTCGAAAAACCCCAAGATGACATGGAAAATAGTAAATGAAATTACACATAGACATACAAAAAATAAAATTCCCTCTGACCTGTTACGAATTGCAGACTGTCCAAAAAAATCTATAAATGCTGTTAATAATTTTTTTGTCAATATAGGAAAGCAGTTAGCAGATAAAATTGACCAAGCAAAACCGAACTCTTATCAATCCCATGTTAATTACAAATCGCCATCTTCACTTAACTCTATGACCCTTATAGAGACAACAATTGAAGAAGTAAAAACAACTATATTTAACTTAAAAACAGAGTCTGCCACCGGCTGGGATGGAATATCAACAAAACTTTTGCAAAGTGTTGTAGAATTTATTGCAAAACCTCTAACACACATTTTAAACTTATGTATTAATACAGGTGTATTTCCTAAGTGCTTTAAAATATATGTTATTCACCCTATTCACAAGGCGGGAGACAGAGACTGTGTTAACAATTATAGACCAATTGCGGTTTTGTCGGCTTTGTCAAAGATTTTCGAAAAAATATTAAATAAGAGACTCCAATCATTTTTTGAAAAGAATAAAATACTATCCGAGAACCAATATGGTTTTAGAGCAACGAAATCCACAACTGATGCAATAACCAATATCACGGAATTCATAGCACTCAAAACAGACAATAAGGATAAATGTGTTGGTGCCTTCCTTGACTTCACAAAAGCGTTTGACACAGTCTCTGTCGACCTCTTATTACATAAAATGAGCAGGGTAGGTATACGAGGCGTCGCGCTCAAACTGTTCAAAAGTTACTTGTCCAATAGAACGCAAGAGTTAAAATTGGTGATCACATCAGTGATGATATGCCTATTGAGTATGGGGTACCACAGGGTAGCGTGCTTGGCCCTAGTCTCTTTCTTGTTTATATTAATGATCTTTGTGAATTGGAACTAAAGGATGCAAAAATATTTACCTTTGCAGATGACACTGCAATAATATTCTATGATAAAACATGGGAAGGGGCTAGAGTCAAAGCAGAAGTAGGATTAGGTACTGTCAAATCTTGGCTTACAAAAAATATACTCACCCTAAATTTAACAAAAACAAAAATTCAAACATTTGGTATTCGAAAACACACTTTGCCTAAAGACGCTGACTTTAAAGTAAAACTCCACGGCTGTTCTGATAGGCATGACTGCAATTGTCCGACAATTGAACGAGTTCAAACAATAAAATATCTTGGCATATTACTCGATGAAACCTTATCATGGAAACCGCAAATTCTATGTCTTACTCAAAGGCTTCGTAAATTGATATATGTATTTAAGGTTCTAAGACACGTAGCTGACAATAAACTTCTTCACACAATTTATTGCGCATTGGCACAATCAATATTAATGTACGCTATAAGAGCATGGGGTGGAACCTATACAACTCACCTGTTACAGCTGGAGAGAACACAACGCTGCTTACTTAAAATGATTAGATTTAAACCATTTAGGTACCCAACAAAGGACTTATATAAAAAATGTGATGTACTTACAGTTAGGCAGCTGTTCATTTTAGATACTGTTTTAACAAAACATAAGCAAACACCATACGATCCAAGAAGGCTACGGCGTAGAGTGAAATATAACGTGTGTAATTTTATAAAATTTAATACGGTTTTCTCCCATAGATTTCAAATGTACTTAGGACCACTACTTTACAATAAAGTTAACCAAAAACTGGATATATACGATTTAAACAATTATACTTGTAAAAAGAAAATCATGGAATGGCTTAAGACTCTTGATTACCTAAATACTGAAAATTTACTGCACACCCCCAAATAAGTTGAGTTGTCAACAATAATATCATTCATTAAGTACATATTATAATAAATATCTTCTGTGTGTTCATGCACACTTACATGCTTACATGAAAAACAAATGCTACGGGAACGTTAAAGGTAAATGTATATATATATATATATATATATATATATATATATATATATATATATATATATATATATATATATATATATATATATATGTATGTGTGTATGTGTATGTATGTATTAACTTTTACTACATTACATTTACATACATTATGCATTGTATGTGTATGTGTATGTATATGTATGTATATGTATATATGTATATGTGTGTGTGTATGTATGTATATGTGTGTGTGTATATATATATGTATCATAAATTTCTTATCAATAAATTTTATTTTTAATTTTTTTACAGTTACGTACTAAATAATTTAGTCGCTAATGCATATTATATTTACTCATGTCCACAGTTTAATTAGTCGCAAATACCAGTCTTGCACTAGCTGTCCACGCGCATAGTGATTTGTTTGAATGCATGTAGGTAGACAGAAATTTCTCGGACCGCGGCGGACGAGTGCACAGTCTCTGTTCACTGTATTAGTTATAAGATATTATGATAAGTCATGGGAAGAAACTGGCACCTAAGTTACAGGCTAAGCCTAGTTTAGATGCCAGTGATATTACTTCTGGTGATGGGTTTTCCATAGTTTGTAACACTTAGTGAAGTAAGCTAAAGTTTGTGGAAATGAATGAATAAAGATTATTATTATTATTATTATCGGCCACGTTCACAAAAATGTCAACTCACAGAATCCATCACAAAGCTCAAGCAGCGTTACTCCTCTTATCTCTAGCCCGGACGCCACTGGTCATGATGCATTACCTCTTACTCCTCGCCTGGATACTTTATTTTTACTCAAAGACAATGTTCAAGTATTAAAACACATCCCAAAGGGTGCGAGAAGTGCCGCTGCCGGAAAATTATGTTCCACGATAGAAAAGTGTTTGCTTACGAATACTGAAGATGACTGGTTTGCACTTTTATCTTTCTCTTATATGGCCCTTAGAGTCCCCGATAGCTCTAAACGGAAATCATTAACGACAAAGGTTAAAGAAAATATTGATCACCTCACTTTTCCGTTTTTAGAACAAAGTACAAGAAAACCATATTGTATTTACCGCAACATTCAAAATAAAGTATATGATGGTGATCTAAGAGGAGCTGTCCGTCTTCTTCTTTCGGATTCTTCAATTGCCCCTTCAAACGATGAAACATTATCTGCTTTACGGGAAAAACACCCACAATCTTCCAGAACTTTATGTCTTCCTCCAGAACCAAATGTATCAAGCCCCTTCATTACAGTTACGACGCAAGATGTAGCAAACGCCCTAGGTTCGTTCTACAATGGCTCAGCTTCTGGCGTCGATGGCTTACGCCCTCAACATATAAAAGAGCTCACGTCTCACTCTGCTGGCAGTAACGGACCCCGGTTACTAGAATCTATAACCAAACTTTGTAACTTTTTACTGCAAGGCTTACTCAATCGACAGGTATGCCCTTACCTATACGGAGCGACACTGTGCGCACTTAACAAAAAAGACGGAGGGATAAGACCAATCGCCGTGGGTTGTACTCTTCGCCGATTAACTGCCAAACTATGCTGTCGCCACGTAAAAGACTTGATGGCTACCTACCTTCGACCGAGACAAATGGGCTTTGGTACTGCTCTAGGATGTGAGGCCGCAATACATGCCACACGTTTCTTTGCAACCTCTTACACTAATTCTGTTATACTTAAAATAGACATTAAGAATGCTTTTAATAGTGTTGAAAGAGACATAGTCCTAAAAGAAGTTCAAGAACAAGTACCATCGATATTTCCATTTCTTTACCAATGTTATTCAAGTGCAAGTATTTTATCGTACAACAGGAACTCCATTTCATCACAAGTAGGAGCCCAACAGGGTGATCCTTTAGGCCCACTTATATTTTGCCTAGCTATACAGAAAATAATATCTACCTTAGAATCACCACTCAATGTTTGGTATCTTGACGATGGAACTATTGGAGGAAATCCACAATCAGTTTTGAGAGATATACAAAAACTCATACCAGCATTAAAGAGAATTGGCTTAGAAATTAACCCGGGAAAGTGCGAATTCTTTTCTCAAAATGACGACGATATATTTTTTAAAGATTTTCAGACTTTGTTGCCAGGCTTAAGATATATAAACAAGACATCACTGTCCTTACTAGGAGCACCCATATTTCTAGAAGAAATGAGTTCCATCATAGAAAAGAAAAGGATGTCACTTGCTAAAGCCCGAGAGCATTTATTAAATTTATCATCTCACGTCTCGCTCACTTTACTACGTAACTGCTTCACAATGCCAAGAATGACTTACGTTTTAAGAACATGCCCAACATGGCTGCAGTCACAACACATTCTAAGGTTGGATGAATCAATGAAAGAAACATTAGAAAGTATAATAAATATCAATATCAATGAAGCTCAGTGGTGCCAGGCTTCGCTGCCTATCCGCCATGGTGGTTTAGGGATACGTCGATCGCAAGATGTGGGACTTCCGGCCTTCTTGGCCTCGACTTTCGGGACGAAAGATATTGTCACTCAAATTCTAAATACCAATGGTGATAATGTCTGCGTTCCTTTTGTTGCGGAGGCTTTGGACGCCTGGGCGTCTTGCACTGCAAACGGTGCTATACCCGACAACCCCCATTTACAGAGAGAATGGGACGATATTTTATGTAGGCAAGCTTTCAGCTCATTATTGAGTGATGTTTCGGGAACAGATGTGGCTCGCCTAAAGGCTGCTAGCAAGCCGGAATCTGGGGCTTGGCTACAGGCTTTGCCTTCACCTCACTTCGGGACACTTTTAAATAGTGATCGCAGTGGCCCTGAGGCTTGGGTGCAAGGTATGCGAGCCACATCGCTGCATCTGCGGCAAAATGGTGGAAGAAAAAGGTCTCCACGGCTTAAGTTGCCAAAGAAGTGCAGGTCGTTTCTCGAGGCATCACACTTTAAATGAAATTATTCACAGGGCTATGTCCTCCCTGAACATTCCTTGTCTTTTGGAGCCCCCAGGGTTATGCCGCACTGACGGAAAGCGGCCGGACGGATTGACATTGGTTCCATGGCAAAAAGGTCGTTGTTTAATCTGGGACGCAACTTGCGTATGCACATTCGCTGCATCCCATTTAACTGATTCGATTAAATCAGCAGGTTCAGCTGCTGAAAAAGCGGCAAAATCGAAACACGACAAATATATTGCCTTGGAACCAATGTACGACTTCGTACCTTTCGCGGTAGAAACGGCTGGCCCTTGGGGTTTGGAAGGCAGAGAATTGTTCCGGGAGTTTAGACGCCGACTTATAGATAGGGGCTGTGATCCTCGCTCCGGTCAGTATATGGTTCAACAGGTCTCCATAGCTATACAGCGCGGAAATGCTGCAAGCATTTAGTTATATTTTAGTTTTAGTTTATATTTTAGTTTTAGTTTATATTTTAGTTTTAGTTTAATTTACACTTACTTTATATATTTCTAAGATATTAAGCTTTAAAATGGGTTTATGAATAATTTTTTTTGAGAATCGTACTATAAACCTCTTATAAACCCGATATAGAAAGGATTCCGTTTTTATGAATAAAATGGTAAAACTTTGTTGCACTTTTTTTAAATATACCTAATAAGTAACAACCGTTTTCTGCGGTGGTTAACAGTAAATTGTTATCTACGTCGAGAGGCGTTACTGCCAACGAATGTGTTAAACTACGATAGAAAACCTTCCTAAAATTTATATTCAAAACAGACAGACAGGCCGACGGACAACAAAGTAAATGGATTCCGTTTTCACCTTTTGAGGTACGGGACCTTATAATCAGTCTATTTTATAATTTGCAACCTCACCAGTTATGTAGTCATTAGGGCATTTCCTGCAAACGAATCTTCCGGAAACACTTTGACAGCGTCTTGGAACGCAAGCGGAGCCATCGGAGGAGACTACCTCAGTTGCGTTGCAAGACTTGCATTTTGCTGGTTCGCTTTTAATGCTGTGTTCGTTGCAGATGCAGGAGAAGCCTGGAATAAATTTCATTACTTATATCATCATCATATCGGGCATATAGTTCACTAGCCGTCCGCCCCGGCTTTGCCCGTGGTACATACACAGCCTATGGTACTCAGGGAAAACGTACCTATCAAATGGTGTAAAAAAAATTATAATCGGTCCAGTAGTTTTTGAGTTTATTCATTACAAACATACATCCAAAAATACAATATCTTTATAATATTAGTGTAGAAGTGTAGAGAAGTCTCCCATGAAATCCTTGTTAATTAAGTTTTGATTGTTATAATGAAATAAATAAATGAAATAAAAAATTGACAATGAATTTTTAAATAAAAATTTATATACCCCGGCTACAGCCGGGTCTATCCGGGTATTGCAGACATCCGGACATAACCGCTTTCCATGAAGTTTGCCTACTTAGTATTATTAACCCCTTGACGACCGGGCGGTAACCGGATACCGCATAACAATAGTTTTTCTATTGTATCTGGATTCTCGGTAGACGAGGTATTAAAAATCTAGCTAGAGACATTAGTGAATACAGATTGCTAAACATTATCAAGAAAGTATAGAAATAATTTACTTACAAATCACTACATCCATACTAATACCTATTATAAATGCGAAAGTCTGTCTGTCTGTCTGTCTGTCTGTCTGTCTGTCTGTCTGTCTGTATGTCTGTCTGTCTGTCTGTCTGTCTGTCTGTCTGTCTGTCACCTCTTCACGGCTAAACGGATGGACCGATTGGGATGAAATTTGGTAGGGATGTAGTTAACGACCTGAGGTCAAACATAGGCTACTTTTGGGCGCGATATAACCGAGTCCCACGCGGGTGGAGCCGCGGGGAACAGCTAGTATAGTATAAAACAAAGTCGCTTTCTCTGTCCCCATGTCTCTTTTACGCTTAAATCTTAAAAACTGCGGATTTTGATGCGTTTTTTTAATAGATAGAGTGATTCAAGAGGAAGTTTTTTATGCCCATGCGAAGCCGGGCGGGTCGCTAGTACTTATATAATAATATGTAGATTTTCATTGACTAGTTTTACTTACCATCTGCAGATTTAATCATAGATGCATTTGCAGGACATGACTGGCAGCTCATCAAATTCGGATCATAATATTGAATTGTATTACAAATAATAGAATTAAATGCGTTCACCACAGATATAATAATAATAATAAAATCGATAATTAATATCATATTTACAGCACAAATAATTTCGATTTAAATTTTAGCACTGGCATGTAACAATATAACAGATACGTAAGGTAAAATAAATAACGAATGTTATTATTGAGACACAAACTGGCTGGAAATAGTAAGTAAACAAAGTAGGTATTTAGGTAGCAGTTTTCTTTTTTAATAAAGAAAAACACTGGCATTAAAATAAGTGATCCTCGGAACCTCGTGTTTACAAACTGTTTGTTATATTGTGTAATATGCGTTGCCTAGCAACAGCCAGGGCTAGCAAGCGTTGGTTCCGAGCTCAGGTTCCGAGAAATTGGATCAGGCGATTATATTTATCATAGAAATAAACCAAAACAACTTAGGTATGGTTATTTAGTTTTATTGTCATCGACATGATATCGATCATGAAAAAATGTCGAATCTTTTACAGATGTCAAAGCAAGTACCTCATGAAAAGGAAAAAGACTGCGTTTTAGATGACCAATTTTTTTTATATTTAAATACTAATTGGTTCTAGTTCTGTAACATACAAAATACACGTAAGGTAGCCTTTAATAAAATTTCTTATCAACAACATATGTTTCTCAACTTCTCAAGTAATTAAATTTAATTTTAAAAAATAAATTCACGGTATGGTCTACTGTGGGCACTTTTTTGGCGTAAGTTCCTCCATCGCCAAGTATAATACACCTGCAAGGTATCTCATAAATCAACAGTCAGCAATAATGTATGTACTGCATTTTGCGAATGTTCTGAGAACAAAGGTTGATTTATCGCTATACATTAGGTATGAGCTTTGTCAGAGCCGTGAAAAATAACCACACTAAGTTAGACGTAAGAATTTAAAAAGTGCAGTCTACATTATACTGGACTTTTCATTTCTGCTTCAATTTTTGCTATAAAATAAATTTTAAGTTGTGTGAAGTAGCAATTTATTTGATTTTTCTTTAATGACTGCTTTTAAACTGTGAGTGAGGATTATAAATTGCAAAAAAATCAAGACATACTTTTTATGATTTTTGCAAATACTGCGGAATTTAATGACTAATTTCCTATCCTTATCGACAGTACAGCAAAGTGAATCTTTAAAGAATATGAATTAATTATGAATTTCTACTATAAGAGATTCCTCATTTTCTTCAGTGAAATCCTTTTACGTTTTTCGTTTGCAGAAGAAATATTAAATACAGATAGAGATATAACTAAAACACAAGAAGCTATAATTAGCTATAGTATAGATATTGCGAATCACTATTTCGATTATCGTTTACATACTGCTGTTTATTTTCACGATGTTGATATAAAATTGGTTAATATGTTTCTAATGTCATTTAAGGGAACTGTTATAATTGAAAGTAAAAGAGACACAGCTCCACCGAAGCAAGTGGTAATAATAGTTCAAACATTCCACTCTTTCATGAAAATAATGTACAGATTGAAACCAGACCTTCGAGGGAAAACTTTATTGAGCAGCGCTGCAAAATTTATAATAGTGATATTATCTGCTCCACAAAAAATAGATAAATTGTTTAGTATGTTATGGAGTTACTATGTAACAAATGTGGTAACAGTTACGAGTAATGAGAAAAGCAATGTCATATTGCACACATATTTTCCTTATCAGAATCATTTTGATTGTCAAAATACACAACCAAAATTGATTGGCTTTTGGAGAGGAAATGTGATTACAGAAAATGTATTTCCAAATAAAATGAAAAACATGCAAGGGTGTCCACTGTATATTTCAACTGATAAACTGTATCACCCTGAACTGGAGCATAAGGTGCCTCTGCAAATAATAAAGAAAGTGATCATGAGACTACTTAGAGACAAGATGAATTTTACACCAATTACATCTACTAGAGATTTTGTTAACTTAGATTTACACAGAGCTCGTAATTGGTCTGACTCACTTAACGACGTAATATCAGGTCGTGATAATATCTCAACTTGTAGCATTCAATTAGGTGTTGACAAATCGGGACTTCTAGATTATTCTACACCATATTTCCGTGTTCGCCATGGGTGGTTAGCTCCACCATTATCAGCGGGACCAGTGTTGTGGCGGTTGTTAACACCACTAAACGGTTACCTTTGGCTTGTCCTTCTAATAATAGTAATTTTTGTCAATTCCATTCCAATTATCTGGAAGATACAGTCCGTGAAAAATTTTGGTCGGACATATTTTAAGAACTTTAATAAACTACATGGGATAATTATGAGAAGTTGGGGTGTCATGATGGGTCAGCCCGTTGAGATGGCGCCAAAACGTTTTAGAGATTTTTACATCATCGGCCTGTGGATATGGTTTACTTTTGTTGTGAGGAGCGCTTATCAAAGCGTGCTCATAGTGGCTTTAAAAACTGACACAGTGGAAGGTGCCTTTAGTGATTTAAAAGAAACTATAGACAATGGCTATGAATTCGGTGGACGCGCTTCGTTCTTGGCTCATTTCGAATACGATCAAACTATCAGAGATAATTTTGTTATTGTTCCTGATTCGGAATTCGACACCATGTTTTGGGATGTCGTGGAAGGGAGGAAGAAATTCGTGTTGGCTATTTCTCTAGAATACGCATGGGCTTTTTGCGTTTCACGAGGGAGAAAGGAAAGTGAATGTGGATTAGTGCTTTTAGACTCTATCTTGACCGTACCTTTGGTGATATGGACGAGGAACCAGTCGCCTTTTTCTAAGATTATATCGTGTTGGCTTCAAAGATTTATTGAAAGTGGTTTGTTGGATAAGGAATCGATCAAGACACCAAGTATTACGCCTGTTTTGACTTCCGACGCTACTCCGTTGACTTGGAAGCAATCTACTAGTTGTATGCTGTGCTACTTATTAGGCATTTTGATCTCGATTATTGTATTTATTTTAGAGATTGTCAAGTTTAAAATCACTGAATCAAGGAAGAAGAAAAAAGTAAGATTCCTTTTATGAATATTGTTGAAAACAACACAGTACCTCGAAGCCATAAAAAACACTGTAATGATACGCTGAGAGGATAGATAGATTGTTAACTTATGACAATGGGAGAAATAGATTAAAATGTGTGATATAATTATTAGTCAATAAATAAAAAAACAACTTGTGAATTAGTCTAAAAATTTGCAATTTATTAACATTTTTTTTCCATACCAATTGACATTAAAATAAATAAAACACCAGGAAGCAATATTCATATAAAAATAGACAATGATTTGAAACTATGTTTCAAGACATTATAAAAGTAGGAACGATAGATTTTCTATAATATAATTAGCCTTAATTACATTACTACCTGCCTACTGATGTCTTAAAATAATATAGTACTAAGTTAATAATTTCTAAACATCTATGTTCTAACATCTTTACTTAAAGCTTATTTAAATTATAGTACTTAATATATCAAATTATAAAGTAATAATGTGGAATCCAAAAAAACGATTTTTTTATTATATTTATGTGCAAGACTGCAACATACCTCTTATTTCGTTAATCAAATAAACAATATAAGTAGATAAAAATGTTCATTGATGTTTAATTATTTAAAGAAACGCACTGACATGGACCCTGTAGGTCTTAGTCATAGAATTTGAATTCTCGATTTTTTTAAATGTATGGTCTTACCACATTTAATTAGTTTATAGTACTTACATAGTATATCAAAATATAAAGTAATAATGTGGAATCCAAAATAACCTGTTTTTAACTATGTGCAAGACTACAAGGATTTATGTATAACAACATACCTCTAATTTCGTTAATCATATAAACAACATAAGTACATAAAAATGTTTATTAAAGTTTAGTTATTTAAAGAGATGCACTGACATTGACACTGTAGGTCTTACTACATTTAATTAGTTTAATGAACTATAACATAAAAAGTTTTTGGTAAAGTAGCATGCACATAAAATAATTATTTAGATATTTCACTCTTTTGTCATTGTTTGTATATGTGTGATAAGTAAAATAAATTAATCATTCTGTTGCATTTAATAGATTTCATTATATTATAAAGGTTTCAAAAACTAACCACTCAGAAAGCGACGGTACCCCACTCTCCCACTGGAGGGAGCGAACGATCATCGAGGGCTGGTGGTGAGCCACCACCGCCCGCCTCACGCTCAGGACACCGCGCCACGTCTCCTCATCATGGTTAGTGTGGCCCCGCATATTGCGAGCGTCTATGCGAAGAGCTTACTATAGAAATGATCCTATGAAGTAAGGTCTTGTCATTGAGCAATTGCGCCGGCGAAGTCATACTGAGCGAGAGAATAACCATAGCGCGAAACAGTTTGCAAGTGAACATAACAGCGACATCTATCGTGAGTATAAGAAATCATAAAAAATTGAGGTTAAGCGTTGGCCTTGACACTGCGCGCGTCACGTGTATCTTATCATAGCCGATACTAAATTAAACTGGTTATTAATTTCTATGATTGTGTTTTAAAACGCTATAAGTACTTTAATTATTTTTATTTTTACATGAATGGTACGGTAACAGTAAAGTTTACAGGTATTTTATTTACGAAAATTAATAATTTTTTTAAATTATACCTTTTATTTCCCTCGTAAATAAAGTAAAATAATCACATTTTTTTTAAAATTAACAAATATTTACTCTTTGCAAACAAAGTGTCTGTATATTTGTTTTTAATCTGTTCAGATGTATCAAATAAAATAAATAAATCTTAAGCTCATGGTGTATTTTGTAGACATTTTTAACTATTTTTAAATACGTCTCTATACGTGTGACTCTAATATCAAACATAAACTAATTAATATATTAATATTGACATGGATATATTTTTGCATTTAAAGGTGAAATTACAAAAAAAAAACTTTAATCTATACTAATATAATAAAGCTGAAAAGTTTATTTGTTTGTTTGAACGCTTATAACTTAAAAACTACTGGTCGGTTTTGCAAAATTCTTTTTGTATATGAAATCCTGATTCTTAGGCTTATAGTACTACAAAATCCAAGCCTTTACACTTTTTGTACAAAATTGCTTGCTATATAAAACGCCTTTAGTTATATACATACTAATGGCGAGTGAAAACGCGGGGAACAGCTAGTTATCTATAACCTGTGCCCCTAGAGTTTTTCTTAACGCAGACGTTAGCGACTGAGTTAGGATTTTGTATGGATTTCATAGTTACTATCCGCCAGAGGCGCTGTACAGGTTTGCCATATAAATTCGCTAACGCAGTCGCTAGCGTCTGCGTTTAGAAAACTCATACTAGGGGCACTGCTTACTATGCAAAATGCGAGTATAGTTCGATTGTTATACCTGATCCCATTGTTTTGTTGCCAACAAAGAGCCCTAAGCCCTTTCAGAAACGTGTTTTTATTAAATAGGAGTTCGAAATTCGAATATTCTTAACAGGGCTGCAAAAAAAGGAGCATTGTTTGCACCAAGTTGTTACAATACTTTTCTAGATGTCAATAGTGTGCTCAAATTACATTTCTAACTTGGCACTATGGAGATTTTATCGCTTAAAATGAGTTCGCCGGCGCAATTGCTCAACGGCAAGACCTTACTTCATAGGATCATTTCTATAGTAAGCTCTTCGCATAGACGCTCGCAATATGCGGGGCCACACTAACCATGATGAGGAGATGTGGCGCGGTGTCCTGAGCGTGAGGCGGGCGGTGGTGGCTCACCACCAGCCCTCGATGATCGTTCGCTCCCTCCAGGGGGAGTGGGGTACCGTCGCTTTCTGAGTGGTTAGTTTTTGAAACCTTTATAATGAAATAATTAAAAGAATATTAAGTTAAATTAGTAGGAGTAAATGTGGTAATTTTTTTAAACCCTTATAAATATAAATAAATTTTCACAGCCAGCATGCATAGGTAACAGTGGAATATATATATTAATATTTGGAATATATATAAATATTTATTTAATAGTGTGATACCGTTAGTTTTTGAATAATGTTTATTTTACACTGTATTAAATATACATTTAAATAAATTAAATTTAGAATGGTTAATTTTGCAACCTTTTATTATTACAAAATTTAATAAACTTCAAGAAATAATAATATTAATAATCAAGGAAATACATTAATTACTAAATTATTTTTATTTAATTTGTCCGTACATACATACATATAAGTAAGTATTTATTTTTTCGTTTTGAGCCCAAGAGCCCAAGCCCATCGGGCCACTGAGCCAGTGGAGTTAGTAATTTTATAACTTGCACACAATTCTGTTTGTTCGTTATATTCACGTGTCAGCAGTATCACCAAGTCGGTCCATTTGTAGGCAAATCCCTTTAACGCAGTCTTATTATATGCAAATCACGTCCCGCTGGGTAGTTACTGCGAGCGATTACTGTCGGACGATAAAGTACGCATAATCTGTGCATTTTACAGGGATGTTAAATACTCTGTTACATTTAAGTAGATTTGGTTTAATTAAAAATAAACTGTATAGAGTTCGTTATATATGATTTGTATCACAAATTTTTAATAATTTTATGTTATTGTTTATTTGCTATATTCGTCGTTATATCGCCAAAATGTTGTTTATAATTTCAGTAAGTAAGACTTCAAACAAAAGTTGAGCACTGACTGGTTTACAAATATTTATATCTGCAAAATATTAAAATGCTATTGTTTAATTAACGTAACATAATTGGATGTCAGGTAGATATTTTAATGAATTCTGGGATGGCACCAACTGATGGTATCCCAAAAATTCATTCGCAGTGATTTCTGTTTGAAAAGTACCTAGTCCCCTCTTCCTTATTTAATTTGTAATTTATAAAGTAACATCAGTATATAATGTATAAAATACAAATTAAATAACGAATTGTACACACACAGAATTGATGCAGTGGCATTCTCTATCAGTCACTATTTTACCACCAATTTAATGAACATAAAACATATTTAGAGATTATCATTCGAATTCTCATCACCATCCTTTAATCAAGCGGCTAACGTCGGCGGCTCAACCACCAAATACGGTACTTGCAATACAGGTTGGGGGAGAGTGGGGAAGAGGATGGGGTACTGTGGGGGAGGCTGGGGACTCTGAGCGACCAGTCTGGCTTCAGGTTCTGAACACTGCAGCAGCCAGTGAGTGAGCATACGGCCCCTTCCCTTCAGCTCCACTTCACCACGTCTCTCGACCACGAATGTGCCCCATTGGTCGAGTAACACTCGCGTGCTTTCGCTCAGGTGGATCCTTAATGCTTGAAATGGAATAATGTTGTTATGATAATAATGTGTTTGAAAAAAAAACGGTCAAATAAAATTTAGTTATATAGAAGTACACACTCCGTCCCCTAAAACTGACATTTGTTATTAATTTTGTGACCGACTATAATCCAGAATTAATGCTGATTAAATTGGATTACGCCATCAGTCAGAGACAGTAAGTTAAAAAAAAAATTAACGTTTATAATTTTTATATCAATGGTACATCAACATCATAATCATTTCAGCCGCAGGCTGACCATAGCTGGACATAGGCCACCCGCAAGGATTTCCAAAATGACCAATTAAAAGCGGCCTGCATCCAGCGCCTGCCTGCGACCTTCTTCAGTGCCCCTAGTATGAGTTAGTATGGCAAACCTGTACAGCGCCTCTGGCGGATCGTAAGGCAACTAAGAAATTCCATACTAAATCGCTAACGCAGTCGCTAGCGTCTGCGTTAAGAAAAACTCATACTAGGGGCACTGGTCATCCGACCATCTGGACGGTGGGTGTCCGATACTGCGCTTGCCGATGGTGTATTAAAGAGTAATGAGTAAGTAAATGGTACATTAAACAGTATATCTTTCTATGTACAAAATCAATAATAAAGAAATAAATTTGCCTAAATATTTTTCATAGATAGTAGATAAGTGATTGCAATGTTACTAAACCTATCAAACCTTAAACAGTATGGTCTAAGGCACACATTACATGCTCATGCACGCATGATGGTTTTCCATTAAAAAAAGGGATGGTTCTTGAAAGGTGAATTGAATCGACTAATTTCCAAACAAATCATTTTTTTTTAAATTTATATCAAGAATTTTGCGATGATTTGTTTGGAAATCAGTTGGTTTAATTGTTCCATCGTAAATCATCGCAAAATTCTTGATTTAAACTAAAAAATGTAGGATTTTTTATTTGGAAATCAGTCGATTCAATTCACCTTTCGAGTACCATCCCTTTGTTTGATGGTTTTCCATCATGCGCGCATGAGCGTCTAGGGTGCGCCTAACTTACGTTGTCCTGTAGACTCCATCCTGCTGGCGGTGTTGACGGTGTCCCCGAACAGGCAGTAGTGCGGCATCTTGACGCCGACCACTCCCGCGCACACCGGCCCCGAGTGCACGCCCACACGCACCTACATGTATTAAGTAAGTACTTTGTGTGATCTCTACATTATGATAAAATTGTTGTTGTATTTACATTGTACCCCACATTTACACTCAGCCCCTGCCACTGATCCTGTCGCTGCCGGAAATATTTCCCTAAATACTTCTACGGCAATAACGACGCGAGTGAGCGTTCACACTCAGCCTTCATACTTCTTTACTGCTCATCTGGTGGCCTACTGTCATCTCTAAAAACATGCAAGTTCCAGTGAGTAAGCGAGACAGCGCAGTACATGATGTAAGGCGATATCTCCCTTACTCACTGGATCTTGTATGGTTTCAAGCTGAATGTAAACACTCACCCGCGCTTGCGCTGCCCGTCCTTTGACTTCCGCGCGAAAAACCGACAATCGAGGTGTCGCCGGGCAGCGGCAGCGGCATGGGCAGTGACAACGCGAGTAACCTATTTACATTCGCGCGCTGCCCACTTCCCTGCTCACTTCCCTGCCCTACAAGGCTGAGTGTAAATGTGTCTTTTTTAGAGGAAAAAAAGCTAAAACAACAATTTTTAGAATGTATGTTCGACTGTCTGTATGTGCCCACGCCCACGCGCACCTGTGTGTCGATCGATACATATAACAAAATTCTAATAGGCCAATGTTTGTATGGATTTTTGAAGTAAAAACTCATTTAGGCGCGCACATAAACATTTGTGACATTGAAACGGGAAAAAACCATAACCATTGAACTCGTCACACCTTCACAGACACCTCAAAAATATACATGTACCTACTTAATTTTGCAGTTCCGTCCACACTCATGGAGTCCCACTTTTTTCTTTTGATAGGGTCGAAGAGTGACACTTTTTACGCGGGCAAACCCAAACTGGCAATTGCAAAAAAAAAAACGGGCAACTGCTAGTAGTGATAAAGTAGTACCTCAAGTCTATGTGTAGGCCGGTGTCTCACCACGAAGCTCCTCACCGCCTCTACCACAGCCAGCGCCATGAGGCAGATCTCCCGCGCGTGCAGATCACCGTTGCGCTCCGGCAGGCCTGACACTACCATGTAAGCGTCGCCTATTGTTTCCACCTGGGCAGATGAAATAATGTTTTGAGGCCTCCACCATTTCGGTAATTTTCTTCATTACGGTGACAGTCAAGCATTTTTATCTTTAAAAAATATTTATACAACTCCCTCCGTGGTCTAGTGGTTATGGCGTTTGCCTGTAGACCCGGGAGTCATGGGTTCGATTCCCACGGGAAGAATTTTGTTTAGTTGTTTCCAGTTTGTTCAGTACATTGCAGGCTTAATTCACCTGAAAGTCTGAAAATCAAGACGATTCCGTACTTCGGAAGGCACGTTATGCCGTTGATCCCGGCTGCCATCTAGTAGATGTTAAAGCAACCACGTTAGAGACCGAGAGACGGTTACGAGGAACTCATGGTCAGGAACACAATACCATAGATAAATATCCATTTTGAATGAATGACTGAATGAACCTTGTAAACGTCATAAAATCCAATGATCCTATCGAAGGTGCTGTACAAATCGTTCAGCAAGTCGACGACCTGGATCGGGGTAGAGGCTGCACAGAGCTCAGTGAAGCCCACAATGTCACTGAAGTAGACCGTCACGCACTCGAAGCCTTCGGGCTGGACCATCTCGCCAGCCATCAGCTGTTGGGCTACCGGTCTATAAAACAAAAAATACAATAAGGCGAACCTAAATTTAACAATTTTATCTTGCTTTATTACACAACTAGCTGTTGCTGCTGCTGACTCGGTTATATCGCGCCCAAAAGTAGCCTATGTTTGACCTCAGGTCGTTAACTACATCCCTACCAAATTTCATCACAATCGGTCCAGCAGTTTAGCCGTGAAGAGTTGACAGACAGACAGACTTTCGCATTTATAATATTAAGTATGGATAGATAAGATTATTTATTTTTATAGACAATCTGGAAATAAATTAGAGGCCATAAAATAAAACGTTTTAAAATCACATGCCATTCAAGATTGTGAAAATAATACATTGAAATCTTGAAAAACGATAATAAGGAAGGAGTAGAGAAGTGTATCTTAAACACAAAAAGCTTCATTGCACTGCTATACTTTAGTTAAATTACTTAATACTTGTATTGTCCATAGATTGTACACGGAAATTTTTTTGTTGCCTGAAAAATGGTGATACAGAATAACTTTTTCTATAAAAATATATAGTGAAATTTGTAAAAAAAACTGGTTTCCAAAAAAAAACTCGAATCAGCCAATCGCTTTATTTGTATGCGAGACCAAAACTTTGTTTTATTTTTTAATTACATTGTTCACTGGGAAAAGTAATTTAGTAACATGGACTTTGTTTCTCGGTTATCAAAAATACACAATGTATGTATAAAATTGCAAAAATAAATGAACAACTCATCAAGTAAAAAAATCGCAACTTTCACTTATACTCTTACCAGTTTTTGCTCGCGGCTTCGTTCGCGTTAATTTCCCACGGGGACAGTGTTTTTCTCAATACTTTTATCTATGTGTATACGAATTTTCAGGAAGATTGGTGCAGTAGATAGGACGTGAAAGCGTTACAAAAAAACAAACTAACTTTCGAATTTATAATATATGTTAGGATAAATATAAGTAAGAAAAGTATAATGTTTGTTCTCTTCCGATAAAACTACACAATTAGATATTATTGTATCTACTGGAATATGTTTATCTGTTTTTATTTTTTATTTCATGTTTGTACTTCACGTTACATTGCATAGACACTCCTTCTTCGCTTTAATTCAATATTACATATTGAAGATCACGACAGCGTGAAATTGAACGTGTTGGCTCGTATTATTTTTTAACATTGTCAACGAAAATAAAATGTAAATGTAAATAAATCCTGAGATTCACTGCTTCTTTTCACTCTTCAAAAGGAAAAAGGAAAAGTAAATATCACTCTTCTGAATACGATCGCGACTTCTATTGAAGCTGGTCGAAATTGCTTCTGGAAATAATTCCTCAAAGGCCTGTTATGCAAAAGATGTGAATACTTTTCCTTAATGAGAAATTCGTATTTTCATTTATAAGTAGGCCAGTGTTTTATTGTATAATGTTAAAATTGCTTTGTTTGATGTAAAAGGAATTCTAGGACAAAACGTGACCTTTAACTTCAGCCAGGTGCTTTTTTTGGTATTCAGGTGCTAGCATATTATAATCCATCCATATCCATATCCATACTAATATTATAAATGCGAAAGTCTGTCTGTCTGTCACCTCTTCACGGCTAAACGGCTGGACCGATTGTGATGAAATTTGGTAGGGATGTAGTTAACGACCTGAGGTCAAACATAGGCTACTTTTGGGTGCGATATAACCGAGTTCCACGCGGGGCGAAGCCGCGGGGAACAGCTAGTAATATTATAACTCCCACAGTGACTCCTACCGTACTCGTATTACAAACACGGGATAGGTACTTTATATTTTTTTATAACATTTATTCAGGAATATATGCCAAATATATGTATAGTGAATAGAGCTTGCATAACCTGCTGTCTAAAATTCTTATCAGCTATTGGTGTAACCCTTAGTAAGTACTCAGCGACAATCTCTAGCATTGAATGGAAGTTGGTTTTAGTTTACTAAAAAAAAAAAAATGGGGTATCTGTTTAAATTAATAGATAATACCATAGGATCTTAGAATAGAATATGAAATCGCGCGCGCTCTAACTTTTTTTTAAATCTATACATATTATCAACAACAGCATAATATATCAACAACAAGCAACCAGCCAGACACCTTACACAGCTGAATTCATTATACATTAAAGGCGTTAACGAACAAATAAACAGACAATTGAATCCGTTCGTATTTACGAGCAGTAAATTTTATGCGAAATACGACTGTAACTTAAGTCATGTTGAATTCCATTTGAATTTTACCATATTTGACTATTATATCGGATTTATATAGGTAAGTATATATATTTTAGAAACATACTAGCCAACCCGCCGCCCGCGGCTCCGCTGCCATTCTTGTAGGAATTTCGGGGTCCGTGCTTAGCTAACGAGTCTTTTCTTTAACAATCCTGTGTTTTTGAAATTTCCGTCGAAAATGCTTGTTCGTAACCATTTGAGATGGAGTATAAATGATATTAATTCGATACCAGTTCCGTACAAAGAACTTTATTTCATATATATTACGAGTATAGTTATATGAGTGAGTCAGTCTTCTTCCGCTTAAATATCCTTAGTACGAGTATATATATATATATATACTAGCTGTTGCCCGCGGCTCCGCCCGCGTGGGACTCGGTTGTATCGCGCCCAAAAGTAGCCTATGTTTGACCTCAGGTCCTAAACTACATCCCTACCAAATTTCACCACAATCAGTCCAGCAGTTTAGCCGTGAAGAGGTGACAGAAAGACAGACAGACAGACAGATAGACTTTCGCATTTATAATATTAGTATGGATATGAGTTCAGTACAAATAAATACACAAAACAATGTATTACTATAGCAGAGGTTACCTTAAGGGGGCGAGATCCAATGCATACGATGCATATCTAGTGGCAGTATATTTCCAAAATTTAATAGTCACGAAGAAGAAGAAAAAGCTAAGAAACATGCTAAGAGAGAGAGAGAGATCTAAAATCAAACCATAGTACCGTTGTACTGATTACTTATTAACTCTGTTGACTGTACTTACCTTGGCAGAACCTGGTACAGCAGTTCCTCCGACCTTCTTTTTTCCAGTGAGAGTTGTTCCGTCTTCTCTTCCACGAGAGACTCGAGGTTATTGGCGTACTGCTCCATGCGGCGTAGAAGATCGTCCATCAGGTTGTCGCAGTAACCCCTAAGAGAACATTTAATGTACTCAATTACTTATCAGATTTTTAAACGGCTGAAGTATGTGACTCTACTTTTTAGTCCCTCCCAGTCTGTTTTCAAATCATTTGGCTTTGTTTTGTATACTCGATTGTAAAAAGCTTTAGGCCTTAACAATATTTATTTATTTATTTTGTTAAGTACACACAACAAATTGCAGTCAACCAAAAATTATTTACATCATATGCCAAGGTTTTGTGCTAGGCTACAATCCAAAAATATGTGCACATAGCAAGCTAATAATGTATTTACTATTTTGCTCAAACTAAAATGGAGCTCTCGTCGGGCACCTCGTGCCAGCACTTGGCGGCCAGCTCCAGCAGCTCGGCCACTGCACTCACTTTGGAAACATGTGTCAATTGAAGCAAAGACCTATTAAATACCTACTTGATATAGTTAGCATTGATGGTGTCAAAGCTGGGTCTCTCGTCGGGCACCTCGTTCCAGCACTTGGCGGCCAGCTCCAGCAGCTCGGCCGCCGCCCCCGCACCGCCCCCCGCCGCCGCCTCGGTCGGACACACCGCGGGCCGGAACGGGGGCGACTCGCGGGCGCACACGCGAGATACTATTTCTTTGGAGACATATAAACATTAAAAGGTCTACCTTACGGCTCATATTTGCTTTTAAATCGTAAATTTTCATAATGAAACAATTATTTTTTTTCCATATTCAAGTATCTGTTTCAGTTCCGAAATGAGAGATTTTAAATAGTAGTAGGATAATCATCTGCGGAGTCGCGCGCATCAGCTAGTGCAAGAGTAGGCGGTGCAGCCGTTTGCCAGATGCAACCGTGTGGTTGTGCTTGTGGTAAAGCGCTTTAAAGCGTACGCAAAACAACTGAACAGGAGTGCTATTTTTGAAATGTATGACATACGCAAAACCGGTGAGTCGAATGAATATCGTTCGAGTCACCGGTTATGTCGCATGAAAATCATTCGAAAACCAACCGGTTCATCACCGGTTTTGCGTATGTCATACATTTCAAAAATAGCACTCCAGGCTGTTCTGTGCAATATGTAAGTTCCATAAGCACTTGACCAGCGATTGAAATTCAGGGTGAACTGATAAATATTTATCAGGGCGGCGCTAATTCCGAATTCTATTAAAACTTTCAAGGTGGCAGTCGTATAATCGTGTTACACTTCATTTAAACGTCTGGCACAAATTTTATTATTTTTTTATTCATCTTTGTGATGCTATCTTTTTATTCAAGCGGTTTTCATTGCTGAAGTCGCTAAAGAATCAAAATTGTTTTTCGACCTCGTATTTTCAAACAGTTTGCCATACAAAATGAAGGTAAGCATTACTTTCTCAAAATATAACGACCTATTTTATTTAATAGATTCAGGTGTTTCTTTGCGGTAGTCAAAGTTACAAACACTTACCAAATTAATTTGCGTGCTTCCGTAAGAACTAACTGGAGGCAGAAGCAGAGTAAGTGCTTGCGACGTATTTTATTTATTTTTATTTCATTTATTTATTTTCATAAAGAATCAACAGCTTCAAAGCCAATAAAAGATAATGAAAGGATTTAATATTAGTTGATTCATATGTTACTTTACTGAAGTCAAAGTAAAATATACTTACCAAATTCATTTGCTTGCTTTGCTTGAATGGTTGAAACACGCTAAGAAATTTGATAAGTGTACTTCCTAGTGTAATAATAATGGTAAACTTTTATACGTAGGCCACTGTACATTGAAATATGGAGAAGGCCCTAGTTAAGTTACACCTTACCTTTATTAGACATGTTATTTGTGTAATGATGGAAGGGTCCGGCCCTGAGCACGATTTCCTCCAGGATGATGCCGAAGCTGTACACGTCTCCTTTCAGCGAGGCTGCTGCTCCTGGGTAGATGCTGGCCGTCACCAGCTCGGGCGCAGTCCATAGCAACTCTAAATGACATGTAGAAGTTGTGTACTCATATTTTAGAAAAGGAGTTTTTGACACAAGTAAGAACGAAAAGGGCTGAGATGAGATAAAGAGGCTTTAAGTAGAAATGTTGGGTTGGGTCATGTCATAGAATTGAAGTTCCTAATTCTATAGGAATAATTGTATAATAGTACCTACCTTAAATAGTACTAACGAAGCTTAATACCTTACGTCAACGTGCGCCTTACATTTTACGACGACTTTAAATAGTAACATCTATTTTTATTTAATTGACGCCTATATTCTAAATTAAAACTATAATTTTCACCAATACATTACTAATGTATTGGTGAAAATTATATTCAATTCTACACTTTTTGCTTTTGTTGTTAAATTATTATTTTCGGCTTCTTTTACTCAAAAAGCTACACTAGAATTAATGGTAACAAATGGGCAGAAAATTTACATTCCTTTATCACAACAACACTTGTTTTCAGGCAGTCTCTGCCAGCTGTTGACATTTCGAACAACCGTATTTCGTTAAAGTCCATATTTTAACATAATTACTCCCATCATTTAAATTTTCTACCTCATACTGTATACAGGTACAAATTTCCTTCATGACCTTAGTGTTAGGTATATCGTGGTAGCAGCCGCGCCCTTGAAAATACAGAAAAAATAATTTATCTTTCTGAAGTGAGATTATCAGAAAACCTCGCGCAATTTTTTTGCTCGTATCCTTAAGTTACATTAGAACCTCTTAAGTCATTGAAATAGTATCCACTGCAGTCACTGCAACAAACGGCAAACAGTAGAGACGAGTAGAAAAGACAAAAGGGGGCCTTTGCCCAACAGTGGGACTTTTGAGGCTACCAAAAATCAAATGGTGATAAGGCCGTGTTTCAAACGTTTTTCCAACTTTGTAGTAATTTCTCCGATCTATTGGAGGAAAGATTTAATCACTGTCTAATGAAATTGAATAAAATGGAATAACTGTCTTCAAGACTTCTCCAATATTTCAGATTGACTCAAATGGAACTTCTTAAGTAATTCAATCAAATGAGTTGCGAACTTATAGTGGGACAAATCAAGCAAGAACAATAGCAATTTTAAGGACTCTTTGTACGAAAAGCCTTAATTTCTATTATGGTGATATTTGACAAAATTGTTTTTTTTTTTGTAATTTGTCTCTAGGCCTCTATAGCCCAGTGGTTAAAGCGTTTGCCTAATGACCTAGATTGACGTAAGTAGCTCGCATCCACCAAATCTTTTACCCGACTACGGCAAAGATTATTTTTATTATTACTGAGTAGGTAAACAGGTCTATAGTATAGCCCAACTGATGGAAAGTGGTTACCGTAGTCTATAGCCAGCCAGAAGTGTTACGAGCGCTTTGCAGACCCTGAGTCAATCTTTCCACGCCCTTTTTGATGGTTCCAATGATGTACCTCTAAGAAGTCACTCGGGAAAACCATGGCAGCGTTCATTCCATGATCGCAACAGAAATAGAAGAAATATACTGTACATGACATCTTAGGACCCAAGGTATGAGGATGATGTCCTATGATGATGGCAAGAGATGCGATGATATTTTTTTTATTAATATTTTTACGGCCCTAGAATCGAGTCCTTTAAGGCCTTTCTTGAATTCATTAATCTACTTCAGGTGGCTTACCATAAAACCATGCAAGATCCAGTGAGTAAGGGATATGTCGCCTTACATCTTGTATCACACTGTCTCGCTTACTCACTGGATCTTGCATGGTTTTGAGAGACAGTAGTAACCCCCCAATCCTATTTAGTCTCAAAAAAACCTAAACTTTGGAAATTAAATACAGCGCGGACAAAGTGACAGTTTTCTCGGCAAAAACTATATTACTACTAACTATAGATATGGCTATTGGTATCATGTCAACTCTACAAGGATCTTTGGAAACAATTTATTTTTCAATAAAAAAATATTTGCAAATGTTATTTTAAAACAATTACTCACTGTAATAATAAGTGTCGTCCTTTATCAAGTCGGTAGGCGTGCACAGCGTGTTGAGGCCGTAGTCGGAGATCTTGAGCACGAAGCGTCCATCGATGAGGCAGTTCGAAGAGCGAAGTTTGCCGTGCGCACCCAGCCCGCCATGGAGGTAACACATGCCCTAAGGATCGAGAGCCTTATGAAGCACCGTAATTGATAAATGTTTTAGTAGTGTGATGCTTGTTTGGTAATGACAGGTTTTAGTTTAATAATAGGTGTGGTTGATATATTGTCGTAGTAGTAGTATAGCTCCAGTTTTAGTATATGTACTGCAGAAGCAAGACTATTGTATGTAAGAGTTAGTACAAATTTTCACGTATATTTATTTGTTTATGTTAATCTTTATGTATTTATTTATAAAATTCATATATGTATAGGATAAGCATAGAATAGATAACAATAGTACAAGGGTGCTGTTTTTTGCAAATAAATATCTTTCAGCAGGCCCAAGTGAGGAAACGAAAAAAAAATCTTAATAGGTTAAAGGGCAATTATGCTAAGAGGCTAGATTTAATACATATTATCACAACTATTCATTTATTCTTTAAATGATTATGGTAATTGCGGTGTAAACAAAACCATACATAGTACATAAGTATAACTAAAAGTAACTAAAACCTTTGTTCTGTATTTATTTGTCTTGAAGAGGGAAATAGAAATGTTGATATAGACGTCAGTTACTTGCTCGTATAGAAAAAATCTCCTTGATAGATTTTACGATCTGCACGGAAAGACAAGCCTCTGGCATATATTATATTTGTATGTATGCCCGCTACACCGAAGGTAGTTTACTTTCTATAAGTATACGAGGTCATTGCCGCCACAGAGGCCTATTTTGCAGACCTCTCGAAATCATATTTTTCGGACGGGTTAAAGAAGTTGAAGAATCGCTGGATTATGTGTATAGAAAAATAAAAGAAGATTACGTGAAAAATTAAATATAGCCCTTTTTCCGAAATTTTCGTTTTTTTTTGTAGGCTAGACACTTATCGGACCACCCTCGTATATGTTCGATTTATCGCAAGCATTTATGCAGTGTACCTCTATACTCAATTTAACTAAGCTCGTAAAGTTTCCAAGTAATTAAGTATACTACTATAGTTAAACGAGTTAAACTATAAGACGATCCCCGATCATAAACTTATGACGTCATAATAATGTTATAGAGAGTTTAAATTGTTTATGGTAGGTTTGATAGCATGAAATAATACCAACATTTACATATAATGACGATATCAACAAGAGAATACAAATAGCTTTTATACAGTGATTTCGTTTATTATATAGATTTTTAAAAAATCATGACGTCGTGATTTCGTAATGTTGTTTATTAGAATTTATTGGAATTAGTTGGAGGTCATTGAGAATGAAATAAAAATATAAACGTAACTCGTTAATAGAGAGAGACACTGAGGGATTAATGAAGTATATCAATGTTTGATTTTTTATAATACTTTGAGACAGTTGAAATGTGACGAAAATATATTTTAATGTTTTTAATGGTTTGGGGAACTCGAATAGAGTAAAAATAATATATAACAAATGATAAATAAAAGTGCTACGAGTGTCTACGGTCGTAGAAGTTTCGCTACGATATGTCGTATCTACGTCGTAGGCAACGTTGCTACTCGTAGCAAGCTGCTACGAGCTTTGGAACTTCGTGACAAGAGGACAATTAAACATTTAGGTCTCATTATATATAATAATTTGTTACTAATAAGAAATATTTTTTAATTAATAATATTTTATAATTCTTTTTAAATTTAGAACACAATTCATTTGATTTAAAAGCATAACTAGATTAAAAAATAAAAATTTGCCGCGGGCGATTCCAAATTCTTTGTTTTAAAGAGTTTGACGCGTTATGTTTATTTAAATTCAACAGACGTAATTTCCTTTTTAACACGATTTTGTTAGCTTGCTTGTTTGTTTGTAACCGACTTCTTTGAACTTAATTTTGACCTACTTTGAACGGTCAGATTTAATTCAAACTTTGTAGAATTATCAAGGACCGATGACAATACAATAATTCGGTAAGTTTATCTCTAAAAAGTGGAAAATAAATATAGTTAAAAAGAACTAAAAAAACACGCTTTAATGAGCAATCGAACTAAAAAGCGAAAAATAAATTAAACCAAAAAGCGTGTGGGGTGCTTGTGCCATATTTTTCATTTGTCGAGCACCCCACACGCTTCTTGTTTTAATTTATTTTTCGTTTTTTAGTTCAATTGCTCATTAAAGCGTGTTTTATTTTAGTTTTTTTAACTATATTTATTTTTTGATGCATAACATATGTTTGAATTTGGAATAAAATACACTTCACCTGTACCAACCTGTACTATATCGTGAACAAGCGAGGTCCTAAAGTTCCAGTCCAGCTGCAGCTCGTCATTCGCCAGCACGTCCTTCAACGAGCCCTTGGGACAATACTCCGTGAGGATGAACACCAGCGGGCAGTCCACGCAGGCGCCGATGAAACGTACCGTGTTCTCATGAGACACGTTACGGGCCTAGTGAAGTAGAAAGAAGTAAAGTGAAAATAATTTGTTGCAAATTGTCTTCGGCTTAAGAATTTTGAAGAAAATGCTACAGTGGAGGTTATGGCACCGCTACTTCTCCACTTGCGCTTAGCAGTGGTAAACCCTTTCTTGATCCACTCCCTCACCGCTGGTGTCGTGAGAGGTGACTTAGAAACAGAAGTGGTGTCAATTTACAAAGTACCAAACAACAACAAGATTCTCATGAAAAGTGGACGAAAGACAGACGCCTGAACATAAAAATAAAAATCTCTTGAAATGTTTCGTTAATCATCTTCTTCTATATATAAACACAAAGTCGTGTTAGTTACACAATTTATAACTCAAGAACGGCTGAACTGATCTGGCTGAAAATTGGTGGAGAGGTAGCAAAACCAGGATATAGGGTACTTTCATCCCGGGAAATGCACTGTTCCCGAGGGAAATTCACGCGGGTGAAGCCGTGGGCAAAAGCTAGTTATAAATAAATATGTAGAGACAAATAAAACTCTTATTTAACCATAGAAACCCTTACCTGTTTTATTTCCCAAAGCAACTTCTTATTAAGGTCCAGTTTCTTCCTGTGTATCTTTTTGACTGCCACCCGGTTGCCTTTGTACAGGCCCACGGTGAAGGAAGTGAGGGTAATGGATGGACTGTTGCCGACTGATGTGGCGGTGCTGCCTCGGCCACTCCACCCGAGAGACAGCTGGTGGAATTTGACGAGGAGTAATTTTATCTTCGGAGGAAAAATTTGCGGATGATTTGACACTTAACAATTTTAAAAGGGTGACGAATCATCCTCGGATGAGATTTTTTGCGGGTCAATTGTCACCTAAGTCGAATTGAATATGGCCCGTGGTTGCATCAGGTAAAATAACCCTTCAGGTCCGAAAATTATCTGCTTACTTTATATGTACAGTCACGTTCATAATTGCAGTCATAGTTTGCAAACCAAAGTGCACCGTATTTCAACCTTTTAGAGCAGTCAAACTATTACTGCAATTATGAACGTGACCGTACATAATGTAATACATACATGTGTGTTTTCTTATATTTATGATATGTATATTTATATTTATTTATGTGTTTATACGGCGCCAACGCCTTTTACCTACTGATAATTTTCCGTCCACCTTAAGGTTGTTTGGAAGAAATTGCATTAGCTATAAGTCCGCTTTTGTGCCTGATTGTTTAAAGTAAAGCTGTTTTATGTAATTTTATTGTTTTGTGGTGCAATAAAGTATATTTGTTTATTTTATTTATTTATTTAACTTTATTGCAAAACCGATGGCCGATGGGGCAGAAAGGTTCTCGAATGGCGACCACGCATCGGCAAGCGCAGCGTCGGACATCCACCGACCAGATGGTCAGATGACCTAAAGAAGGTCGCAGGCAGACGCTGGATGCAGGCCGCGATGGGAGGCCTACGTCCAGCAGTGGACGACCTGCGGCTGAAATGATGATGATGATGATGATGATAGTATAAAACAAAGTCGTTTTCTCTGTCCCTTTATACCTTTGTATGCTTAAATCTTTAAAACTGCGCAACGGATATTGATGCGGTTTTTTTAATAGATAGAGTAATTCAATAGGAAGGTGTTCTCATGCGAAGCCGGGGTGGGTCGCTAGTCGTTCTATAAATAAAACTCATTCTAGCTTGACATTGACAACAATGCACATAATAAAAGTTGCACTCATTAATTCCACGGCACTCGAGCTTTATTGACGTGAACTACAAAGAGGCTTTTACGTCCCATTCAATTAGTGAGATTACCTGGTAGCTATAATCTTGTTAATTGCTAATTAAATGGACTTTGTATACAATGCGTCTTTGATCGGTTGTTTAGTCAATTAAAATTTGTATCTAACTTTATACCTTTGGCAACCTCCGTGGCGTCACGGTTTACACGCTTGTCCACTCATCTAGTGGTTTTAGGTTCGATCCCCAGACAGAGAAAGTTGAGAAATCACCTTCATCAAATTTCCCTAAGTCCGAATTTAGAATTCCATAACATAAACTCATTTTATGTGATTCGTTTTTGTCCTTATATATCTACTAAATTTTATCCACAAACTAAAATTAAATCTTACATTTATTAAAAAATACCTTTGAAGATTTTTGCATTTGCAGACTTTCGAAATCAGGCTACAAACAATTTACACTCCACTGCACCCAGATATCTTCAAAGACTCGTTAGTGGAAAACGTAAAGAAATTGCTGATTTTTCACATTTACTAGCTGTTTCCCACGGCTCCAATTAAGCATCTTTTAATGCGTTTTATAGGTGGTTATTAAAAATACTGTAACCTTTTACATTTAAGTCTTTTACTGAATATATACCGCGAAACATTGTTATTAAAATTTATGCATATGCATTTTAATCTATGTTAGATTAAAAATAAAATGCCTGCAGAGACCGCGCGCGATATTATATTCTAAGGCATAAATAGTTTCCTGATGTTTTTTTATTTAACAATCATGGCCGATAACAATGCAATACATTCACTTTGCTTGACAAGTGTCTTTTGACTGCTCAAATTTCTTGAGTTTACTTATGTTCACAAAACAAACTAATAGTATTCATGAAACGGCGGCACGGTACGAAACTCATATTAGCCAAAACATATACCTCTATATTTGCTTTTGTTTTCACCATTTACAATGCTCGCTTGAAACTTCAGTCTAGTATTTACCAACTGCTCATGTTTCAACCGTGATTATATGTTGAATTCTGAGCTATCTGGTCCACATATTACAGATTTGAACAGAATTGTTAAATTTAAAAAAATAAAGATGAATTACAGAATTCTACCTATACTACTAACTTATTTTCCAATTTTGCTACTGTCCGTCCATCCTGAGGTGGATAGTACCAAAGTAACCTAAAAACCCTAAGAAAACCCTAGAAGAAATTAGACAAGCGAAGACGCGATAACTCTACCTTTGTACACATTGCTTGATTTTGTACTCCTATCAACTGTATGTTATGGTACAATAAAAGATATATATATATCTAGTACGGTACGTACCTTCACCGCCTCGTTAATGTTGTGGAGAGCTGGGCTGGCTCCTAGTCCAGTACCGACTTCTACTAGAACTTCTTCAGGGCGGACTCGCCAGGCCATGTTGTTGAGCTCCGCGTCGATTCTTGCTTGTCTAAGTTAGGAATAATTTGAGCATTATGTCCTCCTCTTGTGAAATGAACAATTAATTAAAATTAAATTAATTAAAATTCATTTATTTTAGGTCATTAAAACCCATATTCAACATTAAATTATACATATTACATAATTGAAATTAAAATAAAATAAAATAAAAATAAATTAACAAAATTAAATAATAAAATTAAAGTCGTCTCTCCATTCGGCAACACGGGACGTGTTTGGCGCAGCAGTGCCGAATGTATGGACAATCGTGTCTACCAGCAATCATCTCCAGAACGGCATCTAATGAACAACAGGGGAAAGCCTCCAGCCAGATGGGTGGACAAAGCGAAAACAGCAACTGGGGGCAACATCTATAGAGCGATCCATAGCACTGGTGATCGCATAACTTGGAAGATCATATGTGGTCACGATCCTCAGCAGTGAGGGACCGATGAAGAAGAAGAATAGTATCAAAAGGTATAAAGTAAAAATTGTATTCGCTTAATTCTATACTGTCGCTAATTTCTGGATAGTCCTTAAATGTCCTTTATAAACGAACTTTAACGTATATAATCTCTGTTTGAATTTCATTAATAAACATCAAGTAATTAACGTTTCGCAAAATGGCAAGTACCTATTTCGAAGGGTGATTTCAACACCTCTCATCTATCACCCTAACGTCAGACTATTTCTGAATAAATTATAACCGTAATACATCATGATACATGGTAATCTAATTACATGTAATGTAAGAGAAATGTCAGTGGAATGTAAAGTTGGAATTTAAAGTAAATACTATATTTAGGTAGGTACTGTTAGCTTTCAGGTTTAATTGAAATACCCAAGTGCGAATTATTGATCATTTAACTTGGTATGTAAGACTTAGTTTAGTTACAACTGGATATTAAAAAATCTAAGTTAAATGGTATGTTGTGTCATTGTACTAAATTTTGTCGTTAGTTTTTATTTTTACATCCTTAGCCGGTTACTACCGTGCCCAGTCCGCAAAACTTAAAAAAAACTAATTTCGCAAAATTTGAAATACTAATACATGATCTGGCAAAGACAGCAATGTAAATTAGAATAAATCCACGCTTTTTGTAAACACTGACTTCACTATATCGCCTTGAGAATTTATTTGGTGTACACAATGAGAGGCTTATCCTTAATATTGAATCGAAAACATACTCATATTAATAAATTAATTAAGATGAATTAATGAATGAATGAACACTTCATTGCATTATTTACATAGGTACCCGAATTGATAAAATAATAGTCTGACCTTTCAGCAGTAAAATAATTTTAAACAAATAATCATGTCTTTTCTCTTTATAATATTAGTATAGATGAAGGACGTGTGACGAAATTTAATAGAGCGTCATCACTGCTAATTAAGAATGTTTGTTTGGTTCTTTTATCAAACAACTCCAAATAACTATGATGTTTGTTTACATTAATTGCAATTATTGTGAGGAATTTTCGTTTGCGAAATGTAAAACTGAAAAATACACAATTTTTTTTTATATACCATGGACTAAGATAGAACTTTTTAATGTCGATTATGAAAAACAGTAAATAACAATTTTTCTATATCACTATCACTAATAGTATAAATGTCTGTCCCTATGTCCCTTTGTATGCTTAAATCTTTAAAACTACGCAACGGATTTTGATGCGGTTTTTTTTAATAGATAAGTTATTCAAGAGGAAGGTTTTTATGCCCCTGGGAAGTCGGGGCGGATCGCTAGTCTATATATAAAAATCAATTGCTGTTCATTAGGCTGGCTAAAACTTGAGAATGGCCAAACCGATTTGGTTAGTAATCGTAAAATTTTGTGATGAAGTTCATAAACGGTGAGAAAAGTGGGTTCAAGGTGTGAATCAGAATAGCGGGTGTAATGCTGCGAAAGCGGGAGTCGTCGGGTCAGTTAGTCTATTCTAGTATTATTAAAAGGAAAGATTTCATTGTTTGTTTGTTTGCATCGATCGAATACTTCAAGACTATTGGACCAATTTGAAAAATTCTTTCACCGTTTCAAAGCCCCACTATCCCCGAGTGATTTAGCTAATGTGTGTACCACGGGCGAAGCCGGGATGGACTGCTAATAAGATATAAAAACGAAAGATATTTCTTAAAGATTTTATTTTTAATCATAGATAGACATGTTAGATAATGTTCATCTCGCCGATATAAATCACCATATCCAATAGCTTTAAATCATAGAAAACGAGTATATTTTAGTAACATTGTTTCAAATTGCATTTATTTTTTATCTAAACTTCGGCAGAGTCGATCCATCAAATGACTGTCTCGTTTGTCGATATAAAAGGGCAAAGCCCCTAAGATATTTGTTTTTCATACGTTATCCACACAACGCCTATTTATAGTCAACTTCAGCGAAAGTCTCAACAAAAGTGTTATCTTACTTCTATTTTACGTAGATACCTACTGATGTACTACAGGCCAAAGCGAGTTCTCATAAAGAATCCATTACAAATGCTACATTGACAAAACTACATACATACATACATATAATCACGTCTTTATCCCATGCGGGGTAGACAGAGCCTAGGACCATAAGACCTTAGGCCACGTTTAGCATAATGGTAGTTGAAACAGGAAATCAATAGTGATGGGTTGCTAGCCGCATCGCCTATGTCATGATTTCCCCATTCGGCGATTCCCTCAGACGACTTTTACGGCTTGTGCGGGAAGAGAAGCAGCTGGTACATTCTATGTTTTTCTTTTTCTCCCAGACCAGCCTGGAAGATGACAAAACTAATACCAAAAAACAGTGTAAATACATCCATACTTGCTGATATTATAAATGCGAAGGTCTATCTGTCTGTTACGCTTTCACTGCTAAACTACTGGACTGATTTTAATAAAATTAAGTATGGATATAGTTAAGGACCCGGGTTCAAACACAGGCTAATTTGAGCGCGATATAACCAGGTCCGCGAGCAGAGCCGCAAGAAATAGCTAGTATTTAATAAATTTACATAAAAATCGAAAAAACTTAAAAAAATTAAGACATTCATGAATTCACAAGATTTTAGGTGATTTTATCATCTAATCCATAAAACACTAACTTACATTAAATCAATAATAGATAAAACGTTTCTTAAGTCTTTAATAGCTTTGGTATTGATAAAAAGTTTTAAATGCGATAAGTTTTCGTGGGGTCGGAGGTGTCAATAACTTTGAACACTGTTAGAGTAGGATTTAAGGTGATACCTCGGTGAACACTAGCGCCACCGTCATTTAAAAATCATTACTCACTGAAAACACAAGTTATCAAAAATCCCTCTGCTTTGATTATGGTTCTGGATCTGAAGTTAATTTTAATCATATTCAATTATTAAATTATAGTTCCATATAGTTACAAATTGCAAAACAGCTAAAAGTGGCCGTTTTGAGCAATAATGCAATTTGTAACTATAGGGAATTATAATTTAATGATTTAATATGTTTAAAATTAACTTCAGATCCAGAACCTTAATTACAGCAGAGGGATTTTTAATAACTTGTGTTTTTAGTGAGTAATGATTTTTAAATGACAGTGGCGCTAGTGTTCACCGAGGTATCACCTTAACGACTTTTTGATATCATCATCATCATCATTTTAACCGCAGACTGTCTGCTGGAAGTAGGCCTCCCCCAAGGATTATTGAAAACTTGTTGTTATATATTTATATAGATACAATCTTTGGTAGGTCACTTGATAGCTGATGTTTAAAGTCGTCAACTAAGTAGGAATTCCTTAGGGCGCGTACACATAGAACATCCGTTTTACAGGTCCGTTTAAACGTATATGTTATTAGCGTATGTAGTTGTATGAGCGAGTTCATACAGAATACAGTATTCCGGATAAAGGATACCTTAATAAGATAAAGGATCCTGTAAAACGGATGTTCTATGTGTACGCGCCCTTACACATCCCACATGATCAGAACCCTAATATTTATGAATGAATGAATAAAAAATAATTTGTTCAAGAAAATGTGGAATATCTATGTGTATGATGTTCTAATAATGAAATTAAATGTTGTAGTGCTGAAAATTTACACAATCAGACAGACGCGTGACGCGTCACAACTCAATCATCGACTTACGTCCAACGTTGATAGGAATTAATAGTAACCTATAGTGATAGGTTAGGCAACGTCTTTTATGTAGCCTACTGAGTAGGCACTATAACGTAGGATACTTACTTATATGCGACGCAAGCAGCAGTCACGGCGAATGTCAAAAATATCGCCAGGCCGATAAAACAATAAATTATAACGGTTTGAGCCTCTGAGCAGCGTGAAAAGGAACGTAACAATATTATTAAATAATAAAAAAAAACACACAATTTAAATTTTCGAAGATATCACTATAAGTTATACTTCAAAATCGAATTTATTCATATTTTTTTAATTTGCAATTCTGCTAACCTAAGCCACTTATTTGATTTTGATTGAGATTTAATCTCGGTTGTACTTTTGATTGGGCTAGTTGCTTAAAATTTCAGAGGCCAGGGTGGTCCAGCACACAAATTATTAATGGACTGACGTAATGGTAAACTTGCGGCATATGGGTAGTATTTGTACAGTGGGCTGCAGAGAAATCTTACCCCCATGCCAGAAGTATCGCTATTCAAAGGGTCATTGTCAGATTTCTCTGCAGCCCACTGTACCTACTCCATAGATAGTTTCATGTACCTAGTAGATAGACTAACTAGACATTTTTAATTCGCTTAACTTAAGAAGAATAATAAATTGAAGAAAGGTCTTAAATGAGTCTTATCCAGTGCTGTAAGGATATTAAAAACGAAATTGGTTGTCTGTAAAGTCGGTTTAAGAACGTAGTTTGACGTGACAACAAAGTATACTTTGATTGGTAGAAATAGTTACTAAATTGTAATATGCTTTTGCGCAATCCAAATCGTATTTAATTAATACAAAAGAAATTAAAATCATAATTTTGCACCGCAACCTTCCACGAGCAATCTAAACTTTGTAGTTGGATATTAATGAAAAAGAAATGTGGATTGGACAAAGTGCCCAAACAAATAGTAAATAAAGGCTGAAACAGGAAAAGTTTTTATTGGAAAGTTTGTGTAAACCTACAACCTATTTATAACCAACATGCGTAACATAGGCTGTGCTCTTGTCGGTGGAGTCTCTTCCAGGTGCTTCTATCTTCCGCTAGCCTTCACAAACTGATACGACACGACTCCCACATTTTAAAAGGTGGGATTTAATATATTTAGATATAAACAGAAAAAAAATTATACTTAAGTAGCGAAACTACAGTTTAACTGAAATAGGATTGGACTGGTTTTAACATTTCCAGATGGTTTTTTAGAACAAATAACTACTTAGTATGATTGTGATGTTTCCTATAAGTTCTGGGCTAGCTATTTGTCTCTTGTCTTTATTGAACAGGTATAATGGGGACCTTTGAAATGGGTACGGTCGGGATAGAATATTTTAATGAAAAATAAATATTCTATATCAAATTTTACTATTTTAGATACCTAAGATGCCGACTTTGTAAGTGCAATAATAAACTTTAAGACTAATGTTAGTAGGCACTAGTACAAAACGTATGAAATAGTTTATTTAAATATAAGTTAAAAGCAATCAAACTTTTTAGCATTTTATAAATAACTGCCTGTTAATTGAAATAAAAAAAAATACAATATGGAGTAAAGTAAAAAGTGATAATTCACCTCCTTGGCACATGGGGTCGGTGCCTAAGAACCCACAGCGCGGGGTGTCTGGGGGCGGGCCTCGGCGACCGCCGGGCCAGTGGATGGCCTTGCCAGCGACCGGCTTGTAACTGCTGTTCAGGCCGTGGTAGAACGCCACCACCTAGACATATACATTAAAGTCTATTTGGAATAATAATATGTCCCTAGTCGCTTCGGCTATTTCTTTATTTGACTTGTATATAAATAATTTTATTATTTAAATCTATAATTAAAACTAAACTTAAAAATAAAATTAACTACAAAAAATTTCCCGCAAATTATTGCCTTCCGGGAATTTTCCCAAAAGGCTGGCAGCATTGCCACGTTGAATGGCAATGCTTATTCTTTGTGCAAAGAAAAGGCCAGCCCTTTGGTCACATGAAACGTCGACCAGCTTTTTGCTCAGCATTTTAAAAAACTTTCTTTATTTATTTATTAAACTATACTAACTACACAATTCTTTACAGAAATAAACGAACTGGCACTGGCATAACCACTTCTGAAAGGAATAATATAGCTACCACAAACAATCAAGACCCCACCCGCGCCGCTTCAATCATTTTCTGGCGGGAATAGAAATTCGCCATTTTATTGTATACAAAAAGCAATTTCTTAATTCTGAAACATAGCACTTACGAGTTAGTAACTATTTCCATTAGAAATATATGTTTTATTCAGCGGTATAACCTGCCCGCTGTATTGTAATTATCCTTCAAGTATCGACCTTCCCCCACCTATTGAGATATTGGTCACATTTCATTTATGTTCGTTTTTTGATTTGTTTGTGTGTTAAAAGTCTATTGTATTCTCCCAAATAAGATAAGATAAGATAAGATAAGATAAAATTTATTTGCGTAAAACATGTGTAAGAATTTTATGTTTTTGCTTTGTTAAATTAGTAACTTAAGTTTACTTTTTGAAACTTAGAAAAAATAATGCAGACTAAAGCCCTGAATCAGATTGCTCAAAGTACTTAGGACTCATTTGTAAAGGAAAGCGTAAGGAAAATTAATTTTTCAATGTATAATCGGTCGTAGGTGTTGTAGAAAATGTAAGTTCAGTTTGCTTTTGATTTGGTAGCGACCCTAGGTAACCGTATAGGATAAATCGTAATTTCCATCATTGTAGTACTATACTGAGTTTGCTAAACATCTAAGTAAATTTAAATTCTCACGACATTTCCTTGCTCGAGGACGTGCCAATGAGTTATTATTTGGGGAAGTGTATAATTTTGACATATTTAAATTTAAACCTGGAATTCACGTAACAGACGAGGATGGATATTTAACATGTATGTGCTTCGATAGTACTGTTTTCGAAAAAAAAAACATTATGTCTCTGTCAGTCAACTACCGTCAAGTTACGTAGTACTATTACTAATTCTGTTGTCAAGTGAAAAAACAATACTATAACCACATTTTGCTTTGAGAACCACCCACTCGTAATTCGATTATATGTAAGTATACTCTTTGATAACAAACCTACAAATTACTACTTAGGCATAGTTGATTTATATAGGTTAGGTAGAAAAACAATCAATTTTTTTTTAGTATTTATTTTTGATACTTACTTTACGTGATTTCTTTTTTAAACTATCTTTTTTATGCTATGTTATGATCGATTATAATAATTAATAGTAAACAAATACATTTACACTATGGTTGACTCACCTCGAATTTCCCAGTGACCGGATCCAAGTCCAGAATGGCGTAGTCTGCATCTCTGTCACCCACGGCGTCTATGCGAACATGGCCGGTTATTCCTTGACATAGAACATTTAATAAAATATAACAATAGTATGTTTAATGTATACGTGCTTCCTGATGGAGGTAATTGGTTTTTATTTTTTGACGTTAATTATCTGCGCTGTAGATAAATCTCAAGTTGTTTATAACTAGCGACCCGCCCCGGCTTCGCACGGGCATAAAAACCGTCCTCTTGAAGCACTCTAACTATCAAAAAAACCGCTTCAAAATCCGTTGCGTAGTTTTAAAGATTAAAGTGACATAGGGACATGCAAAGGGACAGTGATTGTTATGCCTATACTGTGTGAAATAAATACCCAAATAAAATATAATTTTCAATATATGTGTATAAAAAAAATTACCCCAAGCTCTGTAGCAACCAGTTTTAAAGATGAAGCCGAAAAAAGATAACGTTAAAGATAAAAAGCAAGAAAAATCAGTACTTGCGAAATTTCTTTGCGTCCTTTCAATATCATAATGCAAACTACTGTTAAGCAGTTACATAGACCATTAAACCACCGGAGACGGTTTCATTTCTCGTGAAAAAGTCTGCCACATTCTGCGCGCGGGGTAAGGAAACACGCACAATAAGTATTAAAATTGTCAATATTATTCCAACATGTCACTACGCACACACTTGACAAAATTATCCAACATAAGCCAAAAATCCACGCACACAGGTACAAGTAGTTTGACCAGCGCTCTCATACTTTTAGGGGATCGCCTGTCAGTGGCCACTCCGGTTGTTTTACTGCTCTAGGGCACCCACTCTCACTACTAATAGCTTCCAATAGTTTACATAGGCATTTTGTGTATGTTGTTGAAAGTCGCAAAGGAATTTCTTATGAATAGTAAGTTACAGCAGTAGAATTTATGAGTTACCATGGAAGTCTCTCCCCCACATCCTGGCGGTGATGTTCCGGCCGTCCCTGATGTCGTCTCCCTCGGACAGGGTCTCGTTGAGCGCCATGCCTAGTAAGTAAACGCCGTCGTAGAAGGCGCCGATGAAGAAATTTACCTATTAGAACGAACAGAAATTTTAACTTCTGTGTATATCTGTCGTAGGCCTGTACTCCTAGCGACTGTGTTAGGATTTTGTATGACAAACCTGTATAGCGCCCCTACCTAAACTTGGACAGGGATAGTAAGGTAACTAAGGAATTCCATTCAAAATCCTCACGCAGTCGCTAGCGTCTGCGTTTATGAAATCTCGTGGTACTAAAAAGACCAGTATTTTTTAAAATATTGTATTTTTTTAATTTTTAATAAAATTTAATAAATAAAATAATTAATTTGAATTCTTTTCGTCTGGATTAAACTTTATTGAACCATGCGGGCAAAGCTGAGGACAAGTGACCATTTAATGTCTTTTTATTTAATATCCATCCAGCTATTGTTTTATCAAGTTAAAAAGAACTCTGACCTGGGGCCCGATTCTCGCGCAATCAAAGTTAACTTCTTTTCAAAGGTTTACCACGATTTCTGCTTTTTCAAAAAATCACAATTGAAAAAGTTCAGATCGAAATTTTTCGATTGTAAATTGGCTAAAACTCATATCGAAAAATACTCGAAAAAAATTGAAGAAAATCGGTGAAGTGAACTTCGATTGCGTGAGAATTGGGCCCCTGGTGATCCCACATGATGTCAAGATAGACCTCGCTGATATAGGTTATTGTCAATGGTAAAAACAGCCACTCCTTCGATTTCAATATTTGTTAAGTCCTTTCTTCAGAGCTGTTCTCAGTGGAGATTTTTTCCTATTTATTCAACAAGCTTCTAACGAAACGACCTTGATTTTAGATTTGTGCGATTGGAATTGCAGATTATGTACAAGACTAAACGAGACTGGCTTAGACTGAGGATTAAATTTGGTCGCCAGATAATAAAAATGTGGAAAAATATTATTTTTACTGAAGTATGAAGTCCAAGGTTAATAATAAATCGAAATTGGCTAGATTGATTTTCATGATATTTGATTTGTTGTATTTGTCTCCAACCCGAAAACCACAATCTTTGAAAATCATTGAAAATTATGGAAAAAATAAACTGAAAGAAAAAACATTTTCCCAAGCAATAAGATATGATAACATGAAGGCTACTTTTTTAGAAACATCATACGGCAGCGAAGCCCCGGGCGAAACCTAATAAAAAGTAGATATAGACACAAGCATCGTCACTGATGAATGAATTCAATTTTAGTACACGTCTTCAATATATAATAGCACCTATACAAGTGAACTGAACCCTACCAACCCTTGTAACATGTAAGTCAGGTCACGTGGAACATTCCTCAAGCTAAATACAGTAACGATACCGTCGGATAACAAGCTTGAATAAAACAAGTAACGTCTTATTATCCACCCACAGTGCAACCTTACCTACTAGAAAATAAACTGTTTAATAAAAATGTCAACAATAAAGTATGTAAGTTGAAACCCATGAGATACCTAATTATAGCATAAACAAGAAAACATCTTGCTAAAAAGAAAATTTCTGTAAGGGTCTTGATTATCATATAGAGCATATTTATTTTAGTTGGTTTGTTACTATAGTGGTTACTATATTAGTTTTGAGTCTTAGTAAAATATTGGGTAAATCCAAGATTTTATGACAGCAATATAGGTATGCTTTAATTATGTTTTTGAAGTGTTTATTAATTCTGTACTTCTGCAATATTTTTATTAGAAAATCAATACAATTTATTTATTTATTTACCAAATTTATGTACATAGAAAAATATATACAAGAAAAAACCTAGAATCGAGAACATCGGTACAGTGGTGCTGCTTATTCCAAAAGCAATCTCTTCCAGAAGACCCAAGAGAGGGAACGAGAAAAAGGGTAACTTTTTCAACATAGTTATTTATTTTTTACTAAAAAAATATTATTTTCAGTTAGTAAACACATAGTTTCTGAATATGCATAGCTAGCGTATAGGCTTTGTGGTCGACGCACATATAATATTCGCACCATTCAAAATAAATTCCTTTATCCTATAGGTATCTATCATCGGCTTATTATTTCATCACATATATACACG
The DNA here is from genome assembly GCA_947044815.1 of Apomyelois bistriatella. NCBI lineage: Eukaryota > Metazoa > Arthropoda > Insecta > Lepidoptera > Pyralidae > Apomyelois > Apomyelois bistriatella. The sequence continues at coordinate 8,875,002 of OX345705.1, forward strand.
TACATTTCGACACACCGATCAACGCTGTTAACTCACAGAAGAATACCTAGATCTATTTTGGGAACCTTATTTATTTGTATTGGTCCCATCGGGAAACAGCTTTTTCACTGTCGCTAATAGCACTAATCTAATTATTGGTTGTATGATGTGCGATTAGACGATCGAAAAATTTCGCAGATCCCGATCCAGATTTCCAGTTTCCTTCTTAGCGACTCGACTCCAGCTTATACATTGAGTACGAAAACTCCGCCTTGCCAGTGGCTTCGTACAGTACCCCTAGTATGAGTTTTTCTAAACGCAGACGCTAGCGACTGCGTTAGGATTTTGTATGGAATTTCTTAGTTGCCTTACTATCCGCCAGTGGCGCTGTTACAGGTTTGTCATACAAAATCGCTAACGCAGTCTGTTTATACAAAGTCATACTAGGGGAAACAGGTCCCCCTTTGATTATATATTTAGGTCCCTTAAGACAAGTTCGGTAGAGACAAAATATGTGACATGGTCTGGAGAGAGACATCACTCCTGTTGGTATCCTCTTAGTGCACTTACCTGTACATGTTTACCCTGCTTCGACCTATCGATCGTAGTAAAGTTTGACAATTTTCCTGGCCATATGCTTTTCTGTATGGTGATCAAAATACTGTACTGTTACCTCTTCTCCATCGGAAAATGTATAGTTGTAATGCAGTCTGGCCCTAGCCCGGACTGCGTCGGCGAAGTCGTCGAAGCGGTCACCGGTAGGCAGCTTCAGGGAGACCCGGAGTAGGGCTTCGTAGGCGGCCCGCGCGGCAGCGTCGCGCTCGTCTCCGGCCGCCCAGCCTGTCTCACCCCAGTAGCCTCCCTACATATGAGAAAAAAGTTAATTTGGTTTTTCTATAAATACATTAGAAAACATTTCCATATTCATTATTTTGTATTTTTTTAAAGTTAATTAAGTATTCGGAATTAAGTAAAAGTTCCGAGAATGTGATATCGTTTTCAGTGATCTCTGGTTAACTGAGTTAAACAATTTTACACAATATCAGTCAATCTAAATATTATGTTAGCCATTTCGCCAATAGGAACAGATTTAAAAAAGATCAATTTCAAGATAGTTTGACGCGCGCGAGCTCTTGAATTAATAATGGGGCTTAGCTCAAGTCATTCTGCCAATATTGCTCCGGGAGGTCAGGCTGCAGCCGATAGCTGAAGACTTGCTTCGAGCGATTATGCAAATTATCAATCTAACATCTTACTAACTGTACTTTTTTTTTTTAGGTATTTTAAAAGAATGTAAACAAATATCTATGCTGACTCTTTCATTACAGATTAATTATCAACTATGAAAATTTTAAGAAGCAGCAATATATAGACCAAAAGTAAATGTATCGCATATTATTTGATAACATGGATCTTTTATAGTGTGTAAATCATAAAATTAAATTAAATTATGTTTATTTTATTTCTATTGTATAGGTATATGATAGTGGAACAAAGAACACCATTATGCGAATTAATGAATCTTACTCTAAAAATGTAGCAGGGATAAATAATAAACCAAGCCACGTACAATTTTTAATCAAGATATTTTCATCGAGATAAAACCAAAAAGGTTAGCATTTACGTGTTTTTGAAGATTTGTTAGAATATGGCAACAATGAAGCCAGTGGTAAGAATTTATTTCAAGAGTTTTCGTTACCTAAGGGTTGGAAATAAAACATGTTGAAATTTTGGAACAAGAATTTACACAAAAGCATTTTATTCTCGGCATTAGGACCAATTAATTATAATTAATAAAATAAATTTCCTCAATTACCTATGAGCTGAGATATCCCGATAAGAAAGGATTAAGAGATTCCTGGCAAAAAGGATCAGCATTCCTTTTGATGCAGTTTTTTGGCACAGAATAGAAGTTTTTTGGGCAGTTTGACCTATTCTTAAGAAATATTTTGTGTATATTCGGTAGGTCTGAGAGTAAGGTCATACAATATTTTTATATCATAATATATTATTATACCATAGATTAAAAATAGTACATTACTGTCGAGGCCAGAAATGAAGCCATTTACGGCCGAGCTATATTGCAAGGCCTCAGCTGCGCTTCGGTCTTGCCAAGTGATTTTAAAAGGACGAGGCGAAGCCGAGGCCTTTTAAAAATACGAGGACATAAATTGCAATTTCGGCCGAGGCTTGTATAGTACTTTACTATCTCTGAAATCCTACTGAGACGAAACAACATCGTATCAAATTTTAAAATAGCGTCAACAACAAGCCAGCATTCGCCGTGTTCTTCTTTTGAATCTTTTTTAAATTTTCATACATATTTTTAAAAGATAAAAGAATTAATGGTTAGTACCAATCTAACAAAAGCGTCCAACAATTTCCATTAACGACCGATAGAATAGGTTTTTTTTGGAAGGCTGGCCAGAGTGAAACTAAAAAACCTAATGTATGAAAACGTGTACATTACAAAACCTCCATTAGCGGCCAGCAATGATTTTTTTTTAAATTATATTGTTGTCTTGGGCCAGCAATGAGTCTATTGACGTATTGTTTTTTTTAATAATGAAGCTATCTCCGAGCAAGAGGAAGTAAAGAAATTTGCCTGGCGTCAAATTCAAATTCAGGTTTCCAAATTCTTTGTTTTATACCCAGGTGACTTTTTTATAGGACAAAACAAAGATTGCAGGGTCACATAGATTAAAAAAGAAATTTGCGCGCGATTCCAAATCCAAATCCGGGTCCGCTAGTAAAAATATATAATTCATATTGTATTTTCCCCCTGTTAGTTTATCGCGCCGCACAGATATTCTGTTTCTCCCAATAGTTGACTAGTAGAGAATACTCTTAGCATTAAGTCCGCCAAATGTATAAATTTTTTGGACTTATGGAGCACTTTCATAAATAAACAAATTGTGTCTGTGATGGTTGATTATTAATTGGCAACATTGAATTCTTATAAGTATCACAAAAAATTTTATCAAATCAAACTGACAAAGCTTAATTTTATAATCCACGGTAACAGTCAAATGTCCTTTCTCATCATTAAATGGCATACAATTTAAACCAATTGTTTTATCTTTAATTTATTACTCTGATTAGAGTTTACCGAAATAAAAAGAAAAAACTAGTTTAGTTTCTGTAAATGTAGCCTAATGGCTAATGGTACCTATATAATATAGTAAAATTGGCTAGAGTAGACTTGAATAAGTAAAATAAAGATATTTTTATCACCCAATCTTCTTTCGTATTAGCCCTTTTTATAATTTAATTTTGTGAACAATCTTATCTGGTTTGGCTGCGGGTTATTTTAGATTGTGAAATTCTTTTGCACTAGACTAACTTGTGCCCTTGCCTTGCCCTTCGACCGCGACTATATATATTTCGTAAGTTATCACAATTTCAGTCACGAATTCACATTATTTTAAATAGTTACATTTTTTGAAAAGGTAACAAACAGACTTTCTCTTTAATAATATTATGCATTAATTTTGTTATATTTAATTTAAAATTGATTAACTAGAAGAAAGGCGTAGGCTAGAATTCACGACAAAGACTGTCTTTTTTATCTGAGCGTTTATCCGATTTTTTTTATCTGAGCGTTTGCCCAGTTTCGTTTTCAGCAGGCTGTAGCCCAGATTCCGCGGCTCTCTCTGTGTATTTTTAATCACACAGATTATTTGTTAATTAACTTATTGATGCTATTTAATGCTGCCAGCGTCTTCGGTGCAATGCCGCAGGGACCACTTTTATTTTAAGTTTTGTACATATTATTTGTATTGTTTTGTTGTTTTTATTAAAATATAATCATTTTCTTTTATTAGTGTAATAATAAAATAAAGGTTTTTTAGCAATAAATACTTATTGATTAGATTGCGAAAAGTAAATATCAGTAGTTTAAGCTTACAAATAAACATATTCTTAGTGTCGTAACACATTTTACTTAAAAATTAATAAAAGTAACTTCAATATTTCTAAGAAAGCAAATGACAACCAACATTATGTTTTATACCCTAGTTCAGGTAGCGAATTATCACATAACAATAGTTTTTATATTGTGTCTGGATTCTACGAGCGAAATGATTAAAGACATACTAGTTTCAAGTATATACTGCAAGGTCTCATTTAGAATTTAGGGTCATTCCGCAAAGCGGCAAGGTCAGGTCAAGTGTTCATGGCTTTGCACTAGTTTCCTCAAGTTTAGTCTTTTCTCTGGTATTAATACGTTATTTAAATTCCATATCTTGTTATTCTACTAAATCCAGCTTCCTATAAAACCGTTATATACTTTGCAAAAACAAGTAGCTAAAGATATGTCGAAATAAGTTCATAAATAATCATGGTCAGGGTAAATCTAAATGCTCCATCTCCTGAACTTGCCTGTAGTCACAGCCAAGCTTTAATTAAACCCACCGCGCTAATATATTTTTTTACCTATTTATGTACTTCTGCTAATATCACAACATGTTTTTTATTGCCAATCTAAGAGCACAATACCAAACTAAAATTATAAAAAGTAGAAACAAGGTCACTGTTGATATAAGACTACTTATCACATTTACCAACAGTCTGCTTCATGTAAGTTTGTTACAATGACAAAAAAGGAGGTATATGAGAACTAAGAATAAGAAACAATAAGTCTAGCATGGAAGGTTTGGCTTGAGAATTTTTTTTAACAAGTTAGAGTGGATATCTATAGATAAGGCACGTTTGATGAAATGGTTATCAATGGTTATAAACTTCAGCGTACAAACGCCTGCATCACCAGTACCCCTAGTATGAGATTTTATTAATGCAGACGCTAGAGACTGCGTTGTATGACAAACCTGTACAGCGCCCCTGGCGGATAGTAAGGCAACTATGAAATTCCATATCTCAAACTAGGGGTACAGGAGTGTAACGTGCCTATGCCCTACAGTTTTTGTGGCTGAAATGACATTTAAAATACCTGGAATATTTCGACGTCGAGAAAAGCCCAGTCCCCTCTCGTCATGCCGAGGGCATGAGCAGCCAGCAGGAACTCCCGGACAAGAGGACCACGCACGCTCAGGATTACAACTGTAGACAACATAAAACTAGATATTTTAATTCTGGAGGTAGAAGAGACTACTACTTTTCTCCATACACACGTATTATCATAGATTAAAAAATGCCTAGAGGGTATTAAGTACCCTGGACAAAAGCCCTGGACATGGTATCTCTAGAGATCGTTTTAATTTTAATTAAGTCTAGTTTTACAGAACATTTCGATTTTTTTTAAACTCAACTCTAAAAAATACACTGTCTTTACAACCGTGAAAGAAAAAGTAATATTTTTGGAAAAACAAATGAGCAGCAATCTATACCTTTAACCTATTTTCAAAATAATATAAAAAAATACCTAACAAAAAGGTACACAAATTCTTTATGTTCAATTATTGATATTCATACTATCATCCGATAACTACGGCAACTACGATAAGTTTACCAGTAAAATGTTAGTTTATATAGTAAACTACCAATTTTACATTATACTAATGAATTTATATTGGCTCTTATGTCGGCTTAGCAGTAAACAAAACCGGTTTATTTTGGTACCTCTCAGCTCTCACTCATCACTCAGGGATTAGGGACTTTAATGTTGCTGAAATCCAATTGTGAAGTTTAGCAAGAGGGGATTACTTTTTTTTTCATCGGTAATATAATTTTGTAAAAAAGTTATTTATATCATAAAATAAATAGATAAATATGTATAAAGATTTTTTTGAAGTAATTTTAAAAAGTTTATTTTGTGTCTAATGTGTGCATCGGATTTTTATCATAAGTTTAAAGCTTGTATTATGAATGTGGACCTTTGAGTAGGTATTATACAGTGAATCACATATAAAAATGTATGATGATATAAACCTTATTATACAGAATAAAACATTTAACACACAACATAGAATATAACAAAAGGCGGACTTATCTTTAATAGGAATCTTTTCCATTTAACCTGTATACTAAAGGAAAAAAGAGAACCGGGAAAGTAAGAATAAAGTGTTGTGTTTTTTCAATCTGGCCCACTGTACATTATTTTATTGTTTATCCATAAATAGTACATATGAAAGTTAAATTCTACATTAAAAAGCCCTAAGAAACCCTAAAAATGCGTCACTTTAACTTTTTAACATATTTTATCGAACTAAGTCGCTCATGTCTCGAAAACAGCGCATTACTTTGTAAAATATTTTTTATACGCCCATGTTTTTACGTTACTTGAAAGCATTGCCATTCTATTCATGAAGGCTTATATTGCGTATTATCTACCCTTAAATCTTACACACGAGCCTTTATGTATTATTTTTTTCAGCGCAAAAATATTCGTGTCGAAATTAAATTGTATTTTGAAATGAAACACTACATAGACACAAAACATATTACATATATTATACTCTCGTGTTTCTCGTGTTTTTGTAAATTTAATTGTTAATGAAAAATGTAGAAGGGTAAACTCCGAAGTATGGCTAATAAAACATATTCATTGTTCACAAATATTATGTTTGCATTATTTTTAAGCTAATTTACCCCTAAATCAGCTATCTGCCATTCAAAGTACCGTCAAAAAGTGAAGGTACTTAACGGTATTCAGAACGACAAAGTTAAAAATATACTTTGTTTTAGACTTTCACACGCATTTGCCACTAAATATAAAACAAATTCGAGTTGGTAATAGGTACCATTCTGTGCCCCTAGTATGAGATTTTATAAACGCAGACGCTAGCTACTCGTTAGCTATTTTGTATGAAAAACCTATATAGCGCCGCTAGGGGGATAATAAGGTAACTAAGAAATTATATACAAAATCCTAACGCAGTCGCATCTGCGTTTCTAAAATCTCATACTAGGGGTACTAAACAGAATCGGTAGAAATTTATAATATGGATACTCTACTTACCCGAAAATAATATAAACCCTGGTAAAGAAAATTTCAGAAATGAGGGGTTTATTCTAAAGACGGGTCGCAGCTAAGTAATTATTATTAATTCTGTGTCCAAAGCTCATTATGCAGAATTCATAGGCGAGGCGACGACGCTATCATATTACCCAGCTAATCGTGATTATATTAATCTTGTCCTACTGTATAAGATTTCATTGAATTTTTTTGCTAATTACATTTTTAGAGTTCGTTCCTATCTCCCTCCACCTCCCATGGCTCTACCAACCTCTAGTTTGTTCCTCAGCTCGCTCCTCTCTGTCTGAAAACTACTAACATCATCATCATTTCGTGTGTTACAGTGTCAATCTACCATGCATACCCTGGTCAGAGTTCATCGAAACCGCCTCTTGTTCTCTAACGATCACCCATGACTAAACGTTCCTTCATCATTCGATCTGAAACCCAGTTCACGCTTGACTAGTTTTAGTTTTGTCTGAGTTGGAAAAATATTCAAATAAATAAATGTCATTGCTCACAGAAATGTAAATGACGGCTTATGACCAATTCATGCTTCGTCGACTAAACAGTTAACATTGAATCATTGATCTGAAGTTACGATACGCTGGATACAAATAATTGGACAATATTAAACACCAGGTCTTTTAAATCTGGCAAAAATAAGTGTAAAATGTTTTATTTTTCACCAATATTATTTTTTCCAGGTGAAATAAATGAGGTTCACAATTTTAAGCCTGCTGCTGTAAAATGGCTGAGAAATTTGGATTTGGAGATTTGATCAACGCAGGACGAATGCCATCTATACGCAATGATTGTGAAGCTTATATACGTCTAGCGTAGGATAGAGGCGTTGTACACATTAAAAATGCACTCGTGCGTGGTAACATGTGGCCTTAAAATCTTTTGCCACAGAATCATCTTGCAATTTTACTGCCAATCTTATCATTTAAACCGAAACTCAACAGTGCTTGCATTAGTTGACAGCAGAGTTACAAGACTGATAAAAAAAACCTTATGCTTTGTACGAAAATTTTTACTGCCAATCTTATCATTTAAACTGAAACTCATCAGTGCTTGCATTAGTTGACAGCAGAGTTACAAGCCTGATAAAAAAAACCTTATGCTTTGTACAAAAATCTATCTCTTATTTAAATTGTATTCTTTAAAAAAAATAGGGTAATTTGCCTTCTTTAAAAAAAAAGCGTCACAATTTTTGATGATTTGTCTAGCGTATTACATTATTTCATGTCATCAGAATTAACGAACGTTTAAAAAGCATGGCTGAAACTCGTTGCTATTTCATTGCCATTATCATGACTCGGTGCCCGTCGTAATTGGAGGATTGACTCGCCGTCCAGGTTACTCTCGACTCAGTGAGCACTGACTTTGAACTTTCACGACATCGTCGTCAGATACTTAAGCCAACTTGGACAGAAAAATCTTGTAGTTGTCTTGTATGTAGATAGATTTGTATCAAAAAACAATGGGCACCAGAGCAATCGCGCTAATTCATCACGTTTGAATTCAAGTTCAACTCTTTTTCGGTTGTGGTTTAGTTTCGATACAGTTCTGTTTCAGCTGTAGAGTTTATCAGTGGCTAGCAATGAAACTACCTACTTACCATCATTTAAAAGTTACTATTATAAATAAATATAATTTGAAACAATTATTGTTCAAGAAGTATTATTTAAATATGGGAAATAAATATATAAACAAAAGTTGGCACAGGTACCAAAAACCTACTAAAAACAGAATAAAATAAATATTTATTGAAGTTGGCTCCTATACAACAAACGTGTTTTTTTTTGCCATTCTGTATAGATAATGGTTTTGGCCGGTTCTTTTTTTTGAAAAACATGGTGTGGATTCCATCCCATTCTTTTCACGAAAATAAACATTTCAAAACTTAATGCAATAAAGATGATTTTATTTCAAAGTTGACAAAAACTATTTCGGAAGGTTAAATTTCTCAGTTTTTCCAGGATTTTACAATTGGTGGACATATTAAACAATCATTTTGAAATATTCACGTAAAATCTTAATTGTGTCGTCAAATACGTCACACTGATGGCGTCACTATATACCTATGTAATAATTTCCGATAACCAATATAACAAATTGCTTTAACTACTAATTAACAAGCAGCATGTTGTCAATAATTACCACTTAATTAGTGAACCAAATAAATATTTATCGTTCACACTGAGTTAATTTTAAATGCAGTTTAGTTGCGTCGGTATTCTCAGTGAGTCAGAATTCCTACGACAATGATTAGTCTCCTTAATAGTAAAATAAAAACCAATAAAAATTAAGTTAAATCCCGACTACGCTTAAAAAAAGGATGAAATTAATTCGTTCCTTGTTTCATCCTTTTTAGACACCTTTTTAACGTAGTCGGGTTCAAGTTTTTTAACTTAATTTTTATTTAATACTTGTCCGTTTCCCGAACTGAAATTACTGGACCCCGCGACCACGTGTACAGTCGGCTGCAGAGAAATCTGACCCCCATGCCACAAGTATCACTTTTGAAAGAGGGTCATATTTCTCTGCAGCTCACTGTACCGCTTTACCATTGCATTTTAAACATTCCTACCTTAGATCATATAGATTCCTACTTATATTTTGACTTAACAATATTAATTATATACATACTCGTATTTGTAATGTGCTCGCCAAGACCTCTCTTTTCATACCAAACATTGATTGAAAGAAATATAAAAGTATATTGAAAGCTTCTTGAGAGCATTCACCTTTCTGGAAGTAGGTTTACTTAAGAGATTATTTTTAATTTATTTAACAGGCTTCATAAGTAGTCACTTGTATTTTATTCACCTCTGGCATACATGCTGACATCTTTGAGTAAGGCTTCACAGGACTCTCTCTCGTTGCCATCCAACTCCCTGACAGCCTTCAATATGCCTTCTTTTCGAAGTCCCCACTCCAAACTTTTACCTGTACAAAGTAATATTACGTACTTTATGTCATGTCACTTAGATACCGACATAATATGTTCCTATAGATATTTTACCAACCCTAAATTATCTAACTCAAAGTGCTTAAAGGGTAAAATCAGCAAATTACTTAAGGGTCTATCAAAATAATCTATTTTTAGTGGATAAACAATATCAATATTACAAACTAGTTTTTACCTAGGGCCAAGGCTAAGTAGACCGAACCGCTCGAACACGCTCTGGCGAAGACATGCGGCAGCCGGCATTGACAATTTGACATACTGACCGACAATGAGAGAGAACAAGTCAGACTTGTCAAGCAGAAGCGCGACGTGCGCCCAGCCGAACCGCTCGAACACGCTCGTGAAGACATGCGGCAGCCGGCATTGACAATATGACAGGTATACTGACCGACAGTGAGAGAGAACAAGTCAGACAGACTTGTCAAGCAGTAGCGCCACGTGCGCCCAGCCGAACCGCTCGAATACGCTCGTGAAGACATGCGGCAGCCGGCATTGACAATATGACAGGTATACTGACCGACAGTGAGAGAGAACAAGTCAGACTTGTCAAGCAGTAGCGCCACGTGCGCCCAGCCGAACCGCTTGAATACGCTCGTGAAGACATGCGACAGCCGGCATTGACAATATGACAGGAGTGCTATTTTTGAAATGTGTGACATTGCAAAATCGGTGAGTCGAATGATTATCGTTCGTTTTCGAATAATTTTCATGCAACATAACCGATAACTCGAACGATAAGCATTCGACTCACCGGTTTTGCGTATGTCATACATTTCAAAAATAGCACTCTGGGTATACTGACCGACAGTGAGAGAGAACAAGTCGGACTTGTCAAGCAGTAACGCGACGTGCGCCCAGCCGAACCGCTCGAACACGCTCGTGAAGACATGCGGCAGCCGGCATTGGCAGTATGACATACGCGTCAAAGTCGGGTACTTTCCTTTGTCGTTGAATAGCGTTTGTGGCTACAAAGATATATAACCATAATAATTGTTGTGATCCAGTATACATATAATTGTGTAGTGGGTCACATATAAAAGTTACTACCCAAGGCGTATGTGGTGTGGAGCATTATTCAAATTTTATCAGGTACTAACGACCCGCCCCGGCTTTGCATGGGCATAAAAACCTTCCTCTTGAATCACTATCTACTCGTATTAAAAAAAACCGTATAAAAATCCTTTGAGTAGTTTTAAAGATTTAAGTATACAAAGGGACATAGGGTCAGAGAAAGCGACTTTGTTTTATACTATGTAGTGATAAGTTATTATCCGTGTCTTTCTTTTAAATTTCATAATATAGGTATTTTTACACTCCTATACAGTATTTGTTGTATTTTGATAGGTTACTGGTAAATTATTCTAAATTTAATAACTTACTTATCTTACAGCTTATGGGGCACTAAAATATTAAATAAGTAAATATATAAGGAACTTATTGTCTCTTTCCTTCCTGATGTAATAGAGCCAGTAACAGACAGTTACTGCTAGCGTTCCCTTAAGATATATTGGATTTTGTTTTAATAGGCCATAAAACCTCCTATCACAAATCAAGTTAATAACAATTTCAAGAGTTTTCGTAAGAGGATTTATAGAAGCCAGTTTATACAAACAATGCCTAACTTGTCCAGCTATCGGTAATATAGGGAAGTGGCCAAAGCTAGCTAATCTAGGACCATGTATAAAAGCGTACCTGGTCGTAAGCGTATACTGAGGATATAACTGGGAAACACGCACGGATGATGATTGATAGTAATTACTTATTTTATGAAAAAAAAAACAGATAAATTTAATACGTATCGATTCTCGATTACACCCTCTAACTCACAAAATTATAAAATATTCGTTAAGTATTTGCCCTTAATCCCATTTCGTAACTCGATTTCGTGTGCTTTAGAAATTCAGAATATTTATGTAAAATTTAAAGCGCATCTATCAAAGCACTTTTTTTACTTTCAGGCTTACGAACCATACTTAGATATTAGAAAAAAAAGTTGATAAAACATGAGTTGGTTACCTTTATGCCTTTTCGAAGATTCCTTAACCTGTGCATGCGGCTGACGACGCTGGCTGGAGCCGCCAGCTCGCCCTCCGAGGGGGGCTGTAGGAAAACAAAGCCATTATTATATTACTAGCTTTTGCTTGCGGCTTCGCCCGCGTTTCCTTCGGGAACAGTGTGTTTCCCGGGATACCCTTTGTCCTTCTTAATACTTCTAGCTATGTGTATGCAAAATTTCAGAAAGATTGGTTCAGTAGATAGGCCGTGAAGGCGAACAAACAAACAAACTCACTTTCGCATTTATAATATTAGTATGATTGTGTCTATGTGACGGCTTAACACTATAAAAATTTGGCCCAGTAGAATGCAACATCCACGGCGGAGTCAGAGGCCACAGGCAAAGGCACGTAAATGTTAATTAATTATCCATCCAACGTTCTCAAAGAAGGGTTTTATTTGACACGAGGGTACAAACTTCTTTATTAAACACTAGCGACCCGCCCCAGCTTCGCATGGGCATAAAAACCTTCCTCTTGAATCACTATCTATTATAAAAAACCGCATCAAAATCCGTTGCGTAGTTTTAAAGATTTAAGCATACAAAGAGACATAAGGACAGAGAAAGCGACTTTGTTTTATACTACCTATGTAGTGATAGTGATACATAGAGTGAAAAAAGCAACGTCAGTCCACAACACTATATTCATAGTGGTATAGTTTGACACCAACCATACCACCCAGTGGGATGGCCAGTGGTATGGTAAGCCTGCAAGAGTAATTCTGTAATTCGTCCCATGTACCTACGGCCCATTTGGGACGAAACGCAGAAAATCAAAATTAATCAAAATTTCATTCTGCAATTCGTCCCATTCTTTTTTTGTATGGAAATTTAAACCTTATCAACGCTTGGTACAGTCAGTAAGACAAGAATTAAGATAAATGTATATTTCGTTAGAATTGTTACATTTTGCTGTGGTTTTGTACATAGTTAAATATAAAATAATTGATTGTGAAAAAAAATGTTATTGCTGAATGTTTTATCTAAGACATCAGGTAATTGTTTCATTTAATAAGAAAACGCACAAGTTCAAGTGTTACCGAAATGAATACAATTGGTTGACATGTATGGCTTCCAGATAAGTAAACAATGGATGCGATGGTCTCTTTTGAAGAGGTATTATTTGTTCATTCTTTTGATGAAGTCCGTCCCTATAATAGAATGCAGATACCAATGGAAGATATAATGAATTCTTTTGTTTTGACTATTTATGTTTTTGCGGTTGTTATCAGTAAGTAAACAATGGTTATGGTGATCACCCTTGAAGTAAAGTATGCCAGGGTCAATAAAGCAATAAAACTACCTACTTATCTTTGTACACGTGCATGACTAGGAGAGGGAGTATTTTGTAGAATTCAAATAAGTTACTTAGTATGGTTTACACTTTCCGACAGAAAAGGTCAGAACATCATTCAGTAGATGTGAAAAAAATGTATATTTTATTGTTGTGACATTTATTGTGACTTGAATCTGTGAAATTTTGTGACTTATGTGACTATGCAAGTGTCTGCGTTCTTGTTGTAAGTATGTATTCTTTATTTTAATATTAATTAGGGTTCCGTACCTCAAAAGGAAAAAACGGAACCCTTATAGGATCACTCGCGTGTCTGTCCATCTGTCTGTCCGTCCATCTGTCACAGCTGATTGCTCTGAAACCACTGGACCAATTGAGATGAAATTTGGTACACATATGTAAGTTAAAGACCCAAAGGTGCATGTGTAACGTAAATAAATAAATTATGAATTTGGGGGTCACTTTTGGAGGGTAAATCACAACATTAAAAAAAAAATTCGCTAACCATATCGTGTGACATATCAAATGAAAGAGCTCGTTATCAGGATCTCAAAGAAATTTTTGTTATTATTGAAATATAAATAATTTTCATTTTATTCAGGAAAGAAGACGAAAATTGACCATTCCCCCCCTGATCTCCGAAATTAATGAGCCTAAAATTTTGAAAAAAATTACGGAATATAGGTCTTTAGTAGTTGTAGATTACAGGAAAACCTACAAGAACTCTGTCAATTGACAATTAAGTGGTAAATTCAATATAAAACGTTTTAGTTCACTAAAACATCACTAGATGGCGATAGTAGTCATACTATCGTAAACCGTTATTAAGTTCAGACGTGTTAATTATGTTTTATTAAAATAAACAATTACTTCGCAACTGTGGCCTAGATTTTCAACTGCGTCATTTATCATAATAACTTGTGCAAAATACTCTTAGTGTAATGTTTTTATCTATCAATTTGTGTTGTACGTTTTAAAAATAGACTAAAATGGAAGGCAGTCCGTTTAATCGGAGTGATTTAACACGCCGTAGCCCGCCGTCCACGCCCACCCCAGCGCCAGTGTTCCTTGAGGAAGCGCAACCTTTTTTTTTTTTTTTTTTTTTTTTTTTGATTTCGCAGGGGAATGCTTTTACGCACGGAGTGTGGGACTCCTGGGCCGCTAGTCGGCCCAGACTACCCACTAAACCCCTGCGGGTGCCATCGGCCGCTTTGCATGGAGGCGCCTCGGATCTAACTAGCACAAGACGCCTCAGCGACTGGCCGGTCTCTCATCAGAGACCGGACTCACCACTCTCAGAGGCCCTCCGACACCTGGAGGACCTCTGCCGCCGGGTGGGACCGTATTCCAGTCCCACTCTTATGGGGGCGCTTCCAGGCGCGCTAGGTAGCGCCTGCGTCGCACCCCCGCTCTCCGCCTCCGGATCGGGTCCGCGAGGGGGTCGTCCTCGCGGTCCCTTTCCTCGGCCTCCCTCTGCGACATAACGGTCTCGCAGAAGGAGGCCATTGCCGTCCAAGCTCTGTCGCTCTCGAGCATCGCGTTGACGACACTCGGGAGCGACAGGTCCGTCCCGTCAAGCGCGGCGGCCAGCTCCTGGCGCTGCCGGATCCACCTAGGACACCGCTCCAGGACGTGTTGAGCGGTGTCCTGAGCCTCGCCACAATCGTGGCATCGTGGCTCGGCCTCTCTCTTGGCCACGCGGTGCAGGTACTCACCGAAGCAACCGTGCCCGGTGAGCACCTGCGTCATGCGGAAGGTGAGAGGTTTGCGTCGCCGCAACATCCACCTCTCCAGGACCGGGCGCAGGGCCTCCGCTGTGCGTACACCGTACGCTGCCTGCGCCAGGTCCGCCTCCCACCTCCGCACGAGTTCCGCTTGCCCTCGCAGGCGCACCCGCCGGACAACCTCCACCGGGGGGCGCTCGCCGATTTCCCTCCTTCTAGCCACAAAGTGGTACACTTCGGCGAGCACCTCCGCCACCAATTCCCACGGCGGGTCGCCCGCGAGGGCCGTGGCCGCAGAGAAGGCCACTGTACGGTACCCCCGTATCACCCTCACCGCGATCACCTTCTGCGCCTGCCTAAGAAGGCGTTTGTTCGTCGCGGTGAGGACGTCCACCCAGATGGGGGCGCCGTACATAGCCATGCTCCGGCAGACGCCAGAGTAAAGCCGCCTCACTGCTTCGCTCGGCCCACCCAGATTGGGGAGGAGTCGGCCGAGCGAAGCAGCCGTTCTGATGATCTTTGGCCCCAGTTCCCGAAAGTGGGGGCCGAAAGACCATCGTCCGTCGAGGATGAGGCCCAGATACTTCATCTGGGTGCTCACCCTCAACTCCACCTGACCCACCCGGAGGCGCGCTCCTGGGGGGGGACCTCGCGTACGGGCCCCGCGGAAAAGGAGGACTTCGGTCTTGTCCAAGCGGACCCGAAGCCCAAGCCTTTCTATGCGGTCGACCAATAGGGCAAGGCCCGTTTCGGCCAACCGCGCCGCCTCACCGAAATTCGCACCCCGGGACGTGAAGAGAGTGTCATCCGCATAGCAGATGACACCCGTCCCGGGGGGAAGCCGGCACCGCAGGACCCAGTCGTAAGCGATGTCCCACAGGATAGGGCCGAGTATCGACCCCTGCGGGACACCGCACCCGACGCTCCGCCGAACCATTCGTCCCCCCCTGTCCTCAAACAGGACGACGCGCTCCTCCAGGTACGCCCCCAACAGCATCCGCAGATACGGGGGCACCCTGAAATACTCGAGTGCCTCCCGAATTACACTGTGCGGAATGCTGTTGAAAGCGTTGGCGATGTCGAGGGACGTCGCCAGGGTCACTTCTCCTTCCCGGTCCGCCTCCTCCGTCACCGATCGTAGACGCCTAAGGGCATCGATGGTGGACCTCTCGGCCCGGAACCCATACTGCGCGTCAGAGAGACGCAGTCCCGGGCCATCCTCCACGTGCCGAACGAGCCGCGAAGCCACGACACTCTCCAGGGCCTTCGCAGCCTCGCTCAGCAGGACCAGAGGTCGCACCGCCGAGGCCGAGTCCAGGGGCCGGCTGCCCTTCGGAATAAGGCAAAGCCGACCCTCCTTCCAGAGTTTCGGAAACCGCCCCTCCCGCAAGCAACGGTTGAGCAGCTCCCGAAACCTGTCTCCGAGATGCACGAGAATCAGCGCAAGCATTTTCCCGTGCACCCCGTCTGGGCCCGGTGCCCTTTTCTTTGTCCGGAGGCGGTCGAGGACCACCTCCATTTCGACGTCGGTGACGGAAGGCGGATCAGCCTCCACCCTACCGGCCTCCACTTCGTCAGGCGGCTGTCGGGCCATTCTTGGCGGGAAAAACCCCCGCGGATTGCCGGGGAATAGCTCCCCGACAATCTCCTCCAGCAGAGCTGGCTGAAGGGTCTCCGTCAATGGGGCCGCCAGTGGACGCAGCTTGTCTCGCGCCCACTTGTACGGGCGACCCCACGGGTCTCTTTCTATGCCCTCCACCAGCTCCTCGAAGGCTACCTCCTTGGCCCGACTGATGGCCAGCTGCAGCTCCATCCGTTTCTCCACATACACCGCATACAGCTGGTCATCCCTCTGCTCGTCGCGGGGGCTGCGCCGTCGACTCCGGCAGTACGCTCTTCGGGCCCCGTTGCAGGCGGTTCGAAGAGCGGCAATCTCCGTCGACCACCAGTACACCGCCCGTCTAGGGGGGGGGCGACTGACGCTAGGCATGGCCGCCCTGCACACTGCAGTGCAGGTGTCGCTGAAACGGCCAGCCGCTTCGTCTACCCCCATTCCCACGAGAGACGGGAGGCTCCAGCGGCCAACGATAGCCGCCTCTTCCGCCAGCTCCAGGTCGAGCCGCGTGAGCGCCCAGCGCGGGAATCGACTGCGCACCCGCGACGATGTTGCCGCCTGACCTTCGGGGGCGGCAGACACCTCGAACCGTATATACAGGTGGTCCGAGAGTGTCTCCACCCCCACTTCCACTCTCCAACCCGTCACAGTGTGTGCGACGGCGGGCGTGGCAAACGTCAAGTCCACCACCGAACCCCCCGTCCGCCGCACGCACGTTTGGGCTGTCCCCCTATTCAGAAGAGACAGCCCCGCGGCTAGCGCCCATTCTTCAACTTTCTGCCCCTTGGGCTCCGTGGCCGGATTCCCCCACGCCGTGGATTTGGCGTTGAAGTCACCGGCCACGAGCACCTTTAGGGGCGCTAGCCGCCTTACCTCCGACCCCAGAGCGTCTAAAAACTGCTCCAGGGCCGGCAAATCTCGATTCGGGGAGAAGTAGACGCCAACTATAGCGTACTCTCCCCGAACCGCCACCACAAAGCCGTTCCCTCTCCTCCGGAGCGTGAGGGGAGGGGCAGCGCCAGACTTGGCCACGATGGCCACGGAGCCATTCAGATCCCCAGCCCAGTGGGGTAGGGAGGGAACCGCGTACGGCTCCGACACCACCGCGACGTCAATGTCCCACTGCGCCATGGATTGCAGGAGGAGATCCTGCGACCTGGCGCAGTGGTTGAGGTTGGCCTGGAGGAACGCGACCCCCATTACTCCTCCATTTGGCCAGCTGGCGCCGCCATTTGTGTGCCCTCTCGCGGAGGAGGGGACGGTCCTTTACCGCGGACTGACGGGGGGCTGCAGGACCTACCCCCCATCACGTGATCCGCGGGCTGTCCAGCGTCGCGGCATACAGCGCAACGGGGCGCCGCCGTGCAGGTAGCGGACAAGTGTCCTGCTTCCCCGCACCTGTAGCAGAGGCGGCTACGGTCGGTCTGCGATGGGCACAGCACCGCAGTGTGCCCCTTCCCCATGCACTTGTAGCAGTGCATGGGACGCGCCGCCAAGTGCTGAGGAAGCGCAACCTGAAGTTATATCTACTATTGAGATCCAGTCCTGGATGACCTCCATAGAACAGTGTCTGAAGGAAGTCTGCAAAATTTCAGCCGATGGGAAACTGAACTCGGACCAAAAGCTAAGAATTAGCAATTTAAGTAGGAATGTAAGCCATGGCACATCTCAGATGGCAGTGCAGTACCAAGCATTGAAGCAGAAGACAATTCAATATCATACCACCATTCTAGCCCTCAAAGAAAAGCTTAATCTGTCGCAAAGTCTTCAAGAGCTCAAATTAAGAATTGAAGAAACGTCGAAGCCCACCTCAGGAAAATCTTTCGCTGATACAGTAAAAATGAGTTCAAATAACTTTATCCAGCCCCAAAAAGTAAGTGCCGTAGCTATATACCCCAACGACAAACTAAAAACCAGTGAGGAGACAAGAACGCTAGTCCAAAAAATTATTAGCCCAGCACAGATGCAACTGCATGTTCGAGGAGTTAGGAAAACAAGAAATGGAGGAGTTATTATTAGTACGGAGAACAAGGCCGACGTTGAAAAACTGAAGCAGTCTGCCCAACTGAAAACTTCTGGTCTCACTGTGGACGAGCCGCATAAACGAAAGCCCAGAATTGTAATCATCGGAATCCCAACATCTATGCCGGAAACGGAGGTTTTTTCTTGCATTTATGAGCAGAATCTGGCAGACAAGCTAGTCGATTGCTCTCTTGATCGTTTTTTGTCATCTACAAGACTAAGCCATAAATCTGGGAAAAAGAATGGCGAGACCTGCAATTTTGTCATTGAAGTTTCTGCAGATATACGCAAGGCCTTAATCTCTAAAGATAGAGTTTGCGTGAGCTGGTCCTCATGTCCTGTGAGAGACTTCACGCTGGTGACCAGATGCTTCAAATGCCAGCAATACGGTCATGCGGCCAAAACTTGCAGGGAGGTGGTCAACACTTGCAGTCACTGTGGTGTGGTAGGCCATTCCATAGACGAATGCACGAAGAAGGGAGACAAACCAAAATGCGCGACCTGCCTTCGCTTCAAAAAGCCATGCGACCATAAAACAGGTGACCCAAATTGTCCCGCAAAATTGATAGCAGAGAAAAGGTATATTAATTCTGTAGACTATGAAGGCGCCTAAGAGCGCCACTTTACAAGTTTCTTTAGATCTTAATTTAATTTATTTTATTTTTTAACTATGGATAAGTTTATTTCTGATTTAGATAATTTTTCTGTTTCCGAATCGAAAACATGTGAGGTCGAATGCTGCAAACAATATCTATCCTCTTTTAGCCATCCACTAACACTCATAACACAAAATATCCAGAGCATTTTTAAAAATTTTGACAACTTTAACGTACTTTTACATAGGCTTAACATTGACTGTGACGTCATAGTGTTAACTGAGTGCTTTCTACAAAATCGCGGTAATGTACCCCTCATGCAAGAATTTAATATGTTTAGCACTTCAGAGAATTTCAATAAAAATGGCGGGATTGTAGTTTATACCAGAAACACCCTGAATGTCGCAGTAGAAGAACCCATTATACTAGATTGTAATCGGCTACTAATTAAAATCGGCTCAGAAATTGCCATAATAGCTATTTACAGATCCCCGTCTCATACAAATACCACCGATTTTACAAAGTCATTAAATGAGACATTGCAAAAATTATCAACTTTTAAACATGTAGTTGTAATGGGTGACATTAACATTGACATTAACCCGGATAACGGCAATGCAGATGCTCTGGAATACCTTAACCTATGTGCTTATCACGGCTTACTTCCTGCACATTCTTTTATCACTCGCCCTAAGAGCGGTACTTGTTTAGATCATATCATGATTAAAACAAATTATCGATCATTAGCACTTATACCTAACTCAAGCATAACTGATCATAGAGCTGCCCTACTAACCCTAAATCGTAACTTATATAACCATTACCAAGCGCAAATAAAGACTAAATTAAATTACATTGGCCTTGAAGACGATTTATGCAACATTGATTTTGACCTAGTCTGCAATAACGCTGATACGAACTCTTGTTTGTCACAACTAATTCAGAATATCCGTCAAGCTATAATTAAAAACACAAGTACAGTTTATTTAACAAATAAAATTTTTAACATTAAACCCTGGATTACACCAGGGCTAATTCGTTGTATGAGACATAGAGACAAGTTACATAAAATAGCTACCAATAATCCACAAAATTTGGTATTACAAATTTCGTACAAGCGTTATCGTAATTTTTGTAACAAACTTCTAAGAAAAATTAAATGCAACTACGAAAAAAATGAATTATTAAAAGCTGGTAGCAACAATAAAAAAATATGGCAAAGTATTAAAAAGATTACGTATACTACAAAACAGCATGAATCATCTTCGAGTTTATTACAAGTGCACGCGTCACAGCTGACATCTGCAAACATTGCAAATTCCTACTTTGTAAATATAGGTAAAAAATTAGCGGAAAAAGTGAAAAGACAATCGCTCTCAACGCATTCTAGATCAATATCATATTGTATTCTCCAATCATTTGTGATGCTAGATACTGATGAGGCAGAGGTAGGAGCGATCATTTTAAGCTTGAAAGACAGCTGTGCCGCCGGGTGGGATAGTATATCTAATCATATTCTCAAAAAATTTAGACATATTCTAGTTCGTCCACTGACTCACATCTTTAAAAAATGCCTATCAGAAGGAGTATTTCCTAGATGTTTAAAAAAAGCCGTCGTGGTTCCTATTTATAAATCAGGTAACAAAGAGGAAGTCTCTAATTATAGGCCTATTTCCTTACTGCCTTCGTTATCGAAAATATTAGAGAAAATTATAAACAACAGACTTGTTAATTATTTGGAAAAATACAACCTGTTATCGAAAACGCAGTTTGGGTTTAGGTCTAAATTATCAACAGCAGATGCTGTCCATAATTTAACAGATTATCTAGTTAAGGAACTGGACAGTGGAAAACAAACAATAGGTATTTTCCTGGACCTTGCCAAAGCCTTCGACACAATTTCTATTCCCATTTTATTGCACAAGCTTGAAAACATAGGTATAAGAGATAATGAGCTAAAACTATTTGCAAACTATTTACACGAGCGTTCTCAATGCGTCAAAATAGGTAATATTTTCAGCTCAGATCAAGAAAATAGTTGTTTTGGAGTTCCCCAGGGGAGTATCTTAGGTCCGACCTTATTTTTAATTTACATTAATGACTTGTGTAACTTAACCGTTGAAGGAGGGAAAATAATTTCGTATGCTGACGATACTGCTCTGGTTTTCTCTGCAAATTCTGTGGACGAAGTTTGTAAATTTGCGCAACAAGGATTTAATGTGGTAAATAACTGGCTTCGGGAACACCTACTAACTTTAAACACAGATAAAACTAATTTTATTCGATTCTCCATGCGCCATTCGCGCGCAACCCTTTCTAACTTAAAAATATGTGCACATCACTGTAGTAACCCTAACACCGCCACATGTGACTGCCCGGAAATTGCTATTACTGACAAAATTAAATATCTGGGAATTGTAATTGATGACACACTTTCTTTTAATCAACACATAGAAATTTTAAATGGTAGAATCCGTAAACTAATATTTGTTTTTAAGAAACTACGGTCTATTGCTGACTCTAACACAATCAGACAAGTGTACTTTGCCTTATGCCAGTCAATTTTAACTTACTGCATTACTACATGGGGAGGCATAGCAAAAACATCATTACTAACTATTGAGAGAGCGCAGCGAGCCATCCTTAAGGTTTCCACTTTTCGCCCTTTTCTATTTCCTACTGAACTTCTTTATAAATATTGTAAGGTACTTACAGTTAGACAATTATTCATATTAAGCACAATCCTTCAACAGCACGCCGCACTGCCATTCAGCATTAAGTTTAATGACAAAAGACGTAAAGATATTGTTTGCTCTATACCAGAAACAAAACACGCATTCACCCATCGCTTCTTCATGTTCCTTGGTCCACTCCTTTACAATAGACTTAATAATAAACTAAGTTTCTATCCCTTTACTTATAGCATGACTAAGAAAACCCTTATAGAAACCCTCCTAAATATGTCCTATGACGAAACAGAAGAACTACTAATAGTTTTAAAATAATTTACTTATGGCTTTTATTTTTAACTATACTATAACTGATATTTTATGTATTAATTAGTTTTGTACAAGTAGGTATAATTTAATAACTTAATTTTTTTCTTTAATTGTTTACTGAATTTATTTTTTCCTTTTACTGTCTGAAACACAGGATAATTTTTTATCCTAGCTCAGACACCCTTATTTTATTGACATTTATTTAATAGCTCTTTTGTGAAAACTTTTTTGTTTAAGTAATTTGAATAAAGATTTTATTATTATTTATTTTTATTATAGTAGTAGTTAGTTGAAATACCACAATTTGTTCAAAAAATAAATTCAACAATTTAAGCTACTGGCTGAAAATAATGTTGGGTAAAAAAAATTCCCGCCGTCTCTGTCAATGTTTCTCTAAATTGATTATCTTTTGATTTTCACAAAAACTAGATCACATTGTAAGATCAACATTTGTAAAATTGATAACAAATAACTTAGCAGTTCAGTATATCTTGTATAAGTACAAACAGTAAATAAAATATAGTTCAAAATGAAATACCTTAAAGTGCATTCTACTTTCTTCTTTCCTCATCGCTTCCGTTTCACAAATAATTTTCAGCATCGGCAGTTCATTTTACATTGGTCCTTAATCGAGCCATATATTATTACCCCAGCCCTATTACAAGCCTACATAATACCCATTTGCACATAATTTGTGCTTTGTTAGTTCATAATTTTCCAATTCTGTCTGTATATAATATACTTACTTACAAATCAACCTTTATGTTCTGTACAGTTTATTGTACATACTTTCATTATATGCTTATTCTAGTTGAAGACTATTCTATGATTATTATATTTCTTAATGAAAAATTCAACGTTTATTATTTCTACACTAACACTTTTTTTACAGATTGTACCATTTATAAACATGGGACGAATTGCAGAATGAAATTTTAATTAATTTCGATTTTCTGCGTTTCGTACCAAATGGGCCGTAGGTACATGGGACGAATTACAGAATTACTCGCCTGCAATGCTAATAGTAGGTGACTTGAATAAATTATTGAAAATCAAACTTTCAAGAACTCATTGTTCTTTTATTAGTACAGTTGCATTGAAGCTGTGCTCAGACGCGATTGCTTTTAAATATTAAATGAAGTCTTGAAATTTACTATCCTACAAACAAGTAAGTACCTATACCAAACCTATACTATAATTCATTTGGATTACAGGCTCAAATTACTAATTAGTTTAAAAATAATCTCTACATACATTATTAAAATGAATGGGTCTTTCGTCGTTTTACACCACAAGCGATTCGAACCGCGGTGCGAATCGCCAATCGTAAAGAATCGAAAAAGAGTATTGGATCGTTCCGCCCTGTGTTCCGAATCGACCCATTCCAAAAAATACTTTGGGCCTTTCGCACCGCTCCAACAACTGCGGTGCGAAAGAACCCATTCAAAAACGGCTCTTGGGCGATTCGCACTGCGGTTCGAATCGCTTGTGGTGCGAAGCGACGAAAAACCCAAATTAATATTAAAAATACAGACGAATTGATAACCTCCTCCTTTTTTTGAAGTCGGTTAAAAAGCCGATGGCTGCTATAATCATAGAAGAAAAACTGATATGGGGATCTATATTGAAGCAACAATTTATAGAATTTTCGTCTATCTAGATGTAGTACAAACATTGAACACATTACGCAAAAACCAATTGCATACAGTTTAACGCATTTTATATTTTACTGCATGAAAATATCGTAATTCCACATATTTATTCTACGCGTAAGAGGTTAAGTACTTATTTTTTAATTTGTTTAATATTTAGACGCCTACGCCCTATCTGTTAAATGTACTCGTAACTTTTAAAATTCGACTGGCAGAGAATGCTAAGAGCATTAAGTGTTATGCTTATGTAATAATGTATACTTATATTGTATGGTGCTTATGGGGTATTAAAGTTTTAAATAAATAAATAAGTCTCGAGCATAGCTGGTTTAGGTTCAATAGTTCAAATGTAACCCTGGCAGTGTTATTAAGTTGTTGTTTAGTTTACAAATGTGTTTAGTTACGTAAATATCATAAATGTAAAAAACAATATATTATCACGTTACCCCAACTTATAGAAATTTAGCAGTTATGACGTGTACTAAGATGAAGGGGTAACTGAATATGCTGGTGTCTGGTAGGTGTTGCTTTTCACTGAAATGTATCTCGTCTGGAATTCATATAGAAAAACCACACAGATTTTTATTTATTTCAAAATAGCACTCCCTGATTATTATTTAATTTTATTTCATACTTAATACTATTATTGCAGGCAAACCAAAAAAAATATCCTATGACCTCTCCTAACTAACTTTTTATTAAGAAATGGCATCTATGCTGACCATTGAGAAATTACTCTATATCCTTCGTGATGCTGACTGCACTGCTCTGACTGATCGTCCAGCCAGTCCAGGTGGCCTACTATCATCTCTAAAAACCATGCAAGTTCCAGTGAGTAAGCGAGACAACGCAATACATGATGTAAGACTACATCCCCCTAACTGACTGGATCATGCATGGTTTTAAGAGATGGTAGTAACGCCCCAGTAATCCCGCACGGCCAGCATACCACGACCACTCTTAGTCCAGATACGTTAGTGGTACTACTAGGTATTCTGTGGTCCAGACGTAATTTTTATTCGCTGTAATGCCCTCTAATATATTTATTTGAATAATATCACATGGCCGAAAAAGCTGAATATGTTAATGTAATAAAACGAAATGAGAAAGTTTCGGGAGTTTGTATTTTACTAAATTACGGAATGTTCTCGAAAACTTTACAAAACAGAATCACAGAACAGATAGAATTAATAGCAGGATTTAAATCAGATTTTTAGTTAATCTAAATTCATATGTAGGTAAATCTCATTAAGTAGGTAGATTTTTACAGGGCTACAGATATAAGGTATATAAAGTGAACGTCGACACGCTAAAAAGAAGAAGAAGATTAATTAGGTATATGTTTTCCGCAACTTATTTACCTCGGACTTACATGGAACTGTACCTATGTCAAATTTAACGCAGGTAAATACAATGTCAAAATGTAACCTATCAAATATTTTTACAATTGGCAAACTTCTCGCTAAAAGAATTCTCTCCCATATTCTCTCTCTCATCTTAGCGCCTTTCCGGTTGCTTCCTCGGCTGAATGTTTTTCATTCTCCCCCAGATTCACACATAGAAATCTAATAAATCTAAAAGTACTCGTATGTACCCTTTTCAAATTAATTAAGCAAAAAATTTATTGGCCCCTTATTGTCGTCCTTTATTACCCGACTATATTAGCTTCCTGAAATTTTCCCGCGTCTTCCCATCAAGACGAGATGGGAATAATATGGCGGGCGTATGTCCGAAATATAACGTAATGACATCATGATGTACATATTAACTTTATCCTCAAGGAAACTAATATTTTTCCTTAGATTTTCGGGTTTAATTATACCTCTACCATCTAGTAAGATGTTGCCCGCGCTTACGCTAGCGTGATACTTCGATGTACACGAGTACAGTGCCAAAAAATAAAACTATCGCCATTACGACGTTTCATCACTGGTTCAGTAGTAATATAGTCGGGTGATATTGAATATATTAAATATATATTGAATATTTGTTATTTAATTAACTGAAACCAGAATTAACAACGGCATCCTATAACTAAACCTCTGTTGTGCTATCTATATTTTATTTTGATAGTCTTGCCGCAATATTCATAAAAATTGTATAAGTAAATTTGTTGAGCTAATTTTAACTAAAATATGAAGTCACTTTTCTTATCAATAAGAGAGAAAGGAACAAAACATATTTAGTTATAAATTGTTCAAGATAATAATAACAAAAATACCTAGCACCT
Organism: Apomyelois bistriatella; assembly: GCA_947044815.1. Taxonomy (NCBI): domain Eukaryota; kingdom Metazoa; phylum Arthropoda; class Insecta; order Lepidoptera; family Pyralidae; genus Apomyelois; species Apomyelois bistriatella. The sequence goes on from OX345705.1 coordinate 8,901,059, forward strand.
GGTAACAAACCCTTCGAACGCAAGGCATCCGTTCGGCAATCCATACATACTACTCTATCCCACTCAACCGCAGCCATCAAGTGAGGCATGTGGGGCAAGGATGCCACAGGAGCTTCATTCGCAAAAGCACAGAATACTTAATAGTCGGCAAAAGGTCATTGGCTTTTTGCGTTTGAAACATTTGTAACGAATCTTCTCTTCCCATGTTCAGTAAAGGCTATCCCAGTAGGTTAGGACCTAAATTAAACCATTTATGAATTCAAAAAGATTCTACTTAATAAAATATTAAAATGCATTCCGTTGAATAAAATACCCTTAAACCATTTTTGCAGTATTCCACATTGTTATTTACTTTATCAAATATGCGTCAACTGACAAAAAAATTATTATATTATTTATTTCTAAATCTTTTTTGAAGAAGAAGATGAAGTAAGTTATAAAGATACGTAAATATTATAAAAATATGTTTCCCAGTTACTCATGTTTCTTTTTTCATGACACCACCCTGTACGATTTTCTGTTTGGCCCTAACTGGCAAAGAACGCTTTATAGCATTAAGTCCACCTTTTGTATTTTTAAAGTGAAATAAAGTTTAAAAAACAATCAAGATAGTAGCAGAACATTTTTCTACCGATTTCTTGTCATTTTGCGAATCGAGTCCATCGCACAACGAGATATCGCAGCAGTTATCGACAGCGGCCAGCGGACTATAAAGGGTAAAGTGAAACAGACAGTGCTCGCCGGCTCATTACATTCCTATCCAATCCCATTACGAGCCTTCAATGCCAAGTTCGAGCAATCTGCCTCCGCATGCTTTCACTCTGATTTGTTTGTACCCTTGACCAGAATCGCAAATTAAAGTGGTAACAGAACAGACACTATAAAAGTATTGATGTCGTTGTTTATAATGAGCGTAAAGCGTTTAATTCAAATCCTACTAACCTCATATTACTAGTGCTCGATTACTGAATAATTCATCATCATCGCGTTGTTGTATCCCAAGAGCCTAGGTAAAATATATTATACAGTACTATTAAGATATTTTAAAATATCGGAATCAAAGTCAGCGAATTGCGAATGCTGCTTGCTGATAAACTTACCGAATAAACCATAGATTTAAAAAAAATACTTGGCGTCATAGACCGCGCGTGAGATCCTATTTCTATGGTAAAAACGTTATCGACATACATGTCAACAACAGGCCAAGGCGCGTAGTGATTACATACTCTTTGGAGGCGCGAAGTATAGATCACAAATCGATTGTTTTTAAGTTTTTTTTTATGTTTCGGGTAACTGTAAAGTGTAGCTTTAAATAAAAATAATAAATCCAATGCTGATAAATAGCGGACATCGGGCTCCGAAACCATACGTATTAGAGTACAACCGGGATAACGGTTAGATATTGACGAAGATAGTTCTGTACTCTTCTTTTTTTGTGACAGGTGATCGGTCCGCTCGAGCGCGCAGTGATGGCGACGGGTATTGTTTGCGTATTTCATTGAAATGGCATATTTTAGTAGCTGGAAATTGTATCAGGATAAACAAATACGTATGTATGTAAACATAATTCTACTGCTCGGTCGGTTTTTGGGTAGCTCTAAATAATTTATTCCCTCCTGCTGTTTTCGCAACCATTTTTCACAACTGGTTACGGTGGATGAAATATTATTTATGCTTTCTTTAAAGTGGTGTCTATAGTGTAGCAGACTGCATTTTCTTGAGACTTCGATCGAGGATATGGATCTACATTAATCTGTCCTATGTGGCCTCTTCAAATTAATGACATAGTAATATTATATTTTAGTTTTTTTCGATTTCTTATTAAATGTAAACTTAAATCAAGTTTATACGTTCGAGATGGGATTTTTATTTCCCATTTCGAAATCAGCTACGAAATCTAGCTAATAAATGGGACTAAGGGATGCTTCTACGCATACGAAGTTGCTTACAGAATCCATTAAATAATTAAATGCTAGTTAGGTACTAGACAAAACACTTAATCGTACAAGATTAGAGCAATTAAAGATGTACCTACATAATGATGATTACAAAAATTACAGTAAAGCTAATTATTTACCTTAAGGACGTTCATTTAGTTTAAGTACAAAAAAGTTCCTTTGAAATTTAAGTAATTGATTTAACGTTCTGGCTCATATTTTTTTTATTTCAGTAGAAAAACGTTCCAGATATCAAGCAATCAGTCATTTTGAAAACTAGTCTTGTCTGTTATTAATTAATCCCTTTATACCCACTAGATCACATATCGTATTGGTCAATAAATCATTTGGCCCTGCTTATCCCAGTACACCTACCACGAGATTTCATGAACGCAGACGCTAGCAACTGCTTTGGCGATTTTGTATGACAAATCTGGCGAAAGTAAGGTACCTACGTACGAAATTCCATACAAAATCCTAACGCAGTCGTTAGCGTCTGCGTTTAGTTATCTCGTCGTAGACACTTAGTTGTGTGTGGGAGTCCCTGACACTAGATGGACGTCTATGTAACTAACACACTCATCATCATCATCATCATTTCAGCCGTAGCAAGCTAACCACTGTTGGACATAGCTTCCCCCAAGAATAACCGGTTGGAAGCGGCATACATCCAGCGACCGTCTTTAGGACTGACCATCTGGTCGACTCTGCGCTTGCCAATACGTGAGTTCAACAACTTTCTGCCCAAAGCCCGCCGCTCCTTCGCACTATGTGCCTTGCCCACTGCCACTTACCGCTGTTGGCATGGCAACCATTGTTCTACGGATCTCATTCCTGATTTGGTCTCGTAGGGAACACCGAGCATGACCCTCCCCAGGCAATCTTGTGCTTTCCTTACACACCCGATTTAAGCCTACGAAATATTTGGTAGACTAAGCAAATCTTACAATTTCATTTTAGTTTGAGCTACTTCCCAATGTTCAATCGCACTGAGCTTATATTAGCATAAACGTGTTTTGATCGAGTAATTTCAAAGTGAAACAATACGGACGCCCACCCGTGGGCTTACATAGGTCTTAGTTAGGAGGAGATTTGAAATCATACATTGCTGCTGAGTATGTACCGAAAGGGCTCCCGTTGAGCCGTTGGGTATTGTAAACCAAACAACTTTGCACGTTATTAGTGTTAAGGTTTATTTATAACTAGCTTCACCACGCGGTGTTACCCAAGGTTTATCATACACCTAAAAAGGACCCTATGATTATTTCAAGATATCAGTCACCTCCTCCTCCGGCCTCCGATAATAAGAATCACCATTGCGATCTATCCTGCGCCATCTCGTGCCACTTGTCATAAATTACAAACCGATAAAAGGGAAAACGAAACGCTAAGATGAAAGTGAAACAATAACAAATAACTTGCTCTTTGATATCAACTCATAACATTGCAAACACACCCAAATGCTAACATATGAAGCACAGATATTTGATCGAATAAATAGTATATACCGTAGAATTAAATTAGCCCTTAATTGGCGTAGATAGCGTAGCTACACTTCTGATGGATTTTTTTGCAACTAAATGACAAAGGTTGACCCCTCGGGTTAGCCCAATTACCTACATTTTAAATTATTTTGGGTTAAACAGGTAAAACAGCCAGCATAAATCATGTTATCCAACGTCAGTGTTTTTCTACCCCTATTTACGTCATATTTATCCGTGTGGTAACAGGCTTTAAAAATAGAACAGGGAGTTCCTTTGTTGCTTTTTTTTAATATTTTTTTACGGCCATTCAAACTAATCGTATAAGGCCATTCTTGAATTTGTAAATCTTCTGTCCTACCTTAGTCAAGTCAAAAATGTCAAGTCGTCTAATCTAGTTCAGTCAAGTAAGAGCTAACTTGGAGATTTTGGTGACAAAGATAAAAGTCATATAATCGACACTACCACTTCCCAACACTCACGCTTGTTCACGAACACTTTTCGAAAAATAATCTTCCAATATTATGCATAAATACTCTAAAAAACCTAAGTTTTGGCTATTAATACAATGCACTGTTTACTTTCCCACCAAAAACTCTCTTTTCCTTTGGCTATCGAAAGAGGTGACTAAATTAAAACAGAGGTCACAATTTATTTGCACCTCTAACATACTGTTGGCGAATTCAACCAAGTAACAGCATAACACAGTCTAGAAGAGTAGACGTCAGGCCTCAAAAAAATGTCGAATCTTTTAGTATGTTATAGAATACTTCAGCCTCGGAGAGAACAATAGATCCCATAACGTTACGCGGTCTCAGACCGAGAGGTGTTTTCATGGTCACTCATTGATGAAAAAAATAAGTAGACGGATTTAAGACCCTAGACTGAAACAATACAGCTAATTAATAATGCAACCGATATAAATATCTTCTTTCTTCTTCTTCTCTTATATATAAAAATCAATTGCTGTTCGTTAGTTCGCTAAAACTCAAGAATGGCTGGACAGATTGGTTTATTTTGGCCTTGAAATATTTGTGGAAGTTCAGGGAAGGTTTAAACGGTGAGGAAAGTGCGTTCAGGCTGTACGAAGTTCGCTGGGTCAGCTAGTAAAATCTTAAGTAGGCAAAATTATAACACTTTTGACTAATAATTTTGGAAGGCATATTAAGCCGTTGGTCCCGGTCGCCATTTGGTAGTCGTTAAAGGAACCACATCAGAGTCATAGAGTCGGTTCCGAAGAACTCTAACACCAGGGTGTTGCAAAGTCGTTTGTCTGTGTCACCTACACGAAATAATGATATCTAACAGATATATTAACTAGCTTTAACATGTTCTAGACTTGATAAATGTTTGATCTAGAATATGTACCACAATTCAGGTGAGTAACACGTGATGAATATGGATAGTAGAATGAACTTGAAGTTGTTTGAATCTCAAGCAGCGCGAACATGACTCGAATAATGTATAAATGAATACATTAAGTATGAAGTTAAATGGGCTTCTAAGATATATGAATAGTAACATATGTGCTACATACAAAGATTGATAAGTTAGATCAACTAACTCTTACCGTAGTTAAATAATGTATTTATGTTTTGCCATAACAGAATAAGTCTCAGCGTGTTTCCCGGTTACATCTTCAGCTTACGCTTCAGAGCCCAGGGTACGCATTAATCATGGTCGTTATTTGGCTGAACTGGTTATTACAATGGAGCGACTGCCGTCTGACCTCCGTAACCCTTTTACAGGGAAACCAGACGTACAGGAACATGACCCGGGTGTGTTAGTGGCCAACACCGTCAGATTTTTCAGGCTGCCTAAATGCATCTGACATAGCCTAACGACTGCCATCTACCGATAACAACCGGGACCAACGGCTTAACGTGCCTTCCGAAGCACGGAGGAGCTCAAGCTATCTTGAGCTCCTCCGTGCTTCGGAAGGCACACTAATGGAGAACAATCCAAACTTGACCGCGCACTCGCCGTCGCTTGACGCGCATTATCTTTACGAAAACGAACGCCGCGCTAGGCTATCGAGCTCCTCAAATAAGTTTCAGAACAAGTCCTGTTTATAATTAAGTTTATTATAATTATGTTACTAAAGAACCAATCTTGGAACTGGATCCAGAATCCTTAGGGGTTTTTAATTTAATTCCTCAATATTTTTTGGACAATGACTTGATATGAGTTAAAACTCAATCTAAACCAGGTCGAAACAAAGTCACAAAGGCCGTATAATTAATACTACAAAATTGAAAATACCAGGAGTTTAAATAAAGAACCAATTTATATCAACGCTAGATATGCCGTTTCGTAGACAGCTGTCTACGAAAGAGCTACAAGCACAAGTATTTGCTACGAAATAGCTGAGGTATTCGTAGGCCCGTAGCACTATTCGTAGTACGATAGTTCGTTCCTTGTTACATTACAATTTTTTTTATTGCAGTCAACCAAAATTAATTCATGGTTAATTTTTATAGTACTTATAACGTCGCTTTTAATTTCAACTCATAAAGGAAAATCAAAAGTTTGACACAGAGCTTTAGCGGACACTGAGCATGGAAGCTGCGAGAAAGATACCGAATTAGATATTTATTTATCAACCTATATAAATAGCTAAAATTTATATTCGTGCGTACGTAATAAAATAAATCTCAGAGTTTCCGTTACTTTATCGTGTAACAACGAAATATTGCCCGACCAAAGTTGGGAGGTTGTTTGCTCGCTAACAATAATATGTGGGTTGTTACAAATGTTTTATGTTTTTACGATAATACAGCCTTTATTATCGACTAGATATACCCTGCAGCTCCAGCTCCTATAAAGGCTTCCACTATGACCTTACAGATTTCGCACTTCGTACCCTACACTTATCACTCTCGTCTTACACTCGCCGATTACCGATTACGGACAAATTATTGTATTTATTCGCCGATCGATTACATAACCAATGTACTTATTTTATTTCCAATTCTTGTCTTAAAAATTAAATGTAATTTATTGATGTATTTCTATATTAAGTAATACATTTTTACGTTATAATAGTTTTCTCGACCTCCGTGGCGTAATAGTTAGCCTGCTACTCAGGTCCCGATTTCAATCCCCGAATAGGTCAAGATGAAAAAATATATAAATGTATTTGTTATAAAATATGTATTTAGAGTTAGTATCCCATAACACAAGTCTCGAACTACTTTGGGGTCTGCTCAATCTGTGTGATTTAAATTTACATACTACTTGTACTGGTATGTATAACCATAAATAAAAGTAACTACCTAAGGTGTAAGTGTAAAATGGTAAACTGTTTTCTGTGCCTCATTGTACCTTTCATTTATTTATTTACTTACATTGGGTCACATACAAAAGTAACTACATAAGGTATTAGTGTAATGGTAAAGTAGTTAACTTTTCTATGAAGCCCACTGTACACCGAAAGTCCAAAAAAAGAAACATATAATAATATTTTTTGATAAAAAGTTTTGTCGTATAAAATTTAACATTGCTTTTATTGTAAATACGATGAATTGAGGTTTTATTGCTGCCAGCATCTTAATACCACTTCAATTCCAGACACCAGTCGCCAGTGGACCCGAGAACCCGAGACTTTTAAGCAGAAATAAGTAAGTTTTTATTTGCTGTAGCTAACAGCGTTTTGTTGACAAACTTCATTACATGAGTTCTTATAGAATGAGAATGGAGCGAAAAGGACCTTTTTTGCCAGCGAGTATAAATAGGCGCAAAAATCAAACGCATTGAAATATTTGTGGAAGTTAAGGAAAGGTTCGCCGGGTCAGCTAGTTTAGAAAAAATACAAGTCAGAACGCTACTCTATGATGTTAAAGGTCATTTGATAATCATTCCACTGACCTGGTCTCCCATTCCAGTGATGATGGGCGTGTTCCAATAGGCAGCCAGCCTGGCCACGGGCTCCAGTGCGAAGGCGCAGGCGGGCCCCACGAACGCTATGACGTCATCCTTGAAGTGCATGTCCGCCGCGAGACCTGGAGCGATGGCGCCGGAGCAGGACGGGTAGCTGGGGGCAATTGACAAGGGTCACAAGGTCTTTAAGGTGATACCTCGGTGAACACAAGCGCCACCATCATTGACTGAAAACAAGTTATGAAAAATCCGTGTTATGTAATTAATCCATCATATGATCATCTCTTTCCCTCTCGTTGTACGTTTTGCTGTCCCGTTGAATGAATTTAAGTCAGTTTTTGATTGTCTGCAACAAAAAAATATTCCTAGCTATATAGGGTATAATAGGTTTCCTTTCATGTAAAAGGAAATCTATTTTTGGATTGCAACGTAGGATACAATAAGAAATCAGTATGTCGATTCGATACATTCATGAGGGAAAAGGGAGGTAGTCAGCGGTGAGTAGTAAAAATGAAACGCGGGATGCATAGTAATGAGTTAGCTGTCAAAATTGTACCTAAATACTTCATGTATTTTTCATAGAAAAAATATTAAATTTTTAATTATTTATTAACTGGCTATTCCGAGGCTCCGCCCGCGTGGTACTCGGTTATTAGCCCCTAAATTAGTCTTTTTTTGACCCCAAGTGTTTAACTATATCCATACCAAATTTAACAAAATTGGTCCAAAGGGGTAGCCCTGAAAGCGTAACAGACAGACAGATAGACAGACATGCTAAATATTAGTATGGAACTATGAATTTACTTAGCCGACCAGAGGTCTCTCCTAGTGGTGGTAGATTTCACTATGGAACTAACATTTGGGTAGAGGTCAGATCAGACACTTTTTTATATATTGAGTGTCCCTTACCACGGGCTCCAAATTCATACGGCTGTACGGTGATAATGCAGTAATGTGGAAATGATCTTGCAAACAAGAATGCCCGAATAAAAAGCAGGAAAGCAGCCCTTGTCCCGCACTGTGGCCCCGTGAATGTGACCTCAACCAGGAAAGCGCTACGATGAGAGAGAGAGAGAGAGGGAAATAAGTAATAGCACTAACCTGCCCTGAACTTTCTGCAGCTCGACGCCATGATGAGCGAGGAACTTCTCGTTCACTTTGTCCAGCGCCAAGTCCACTGCTGGACCGCACCGCTCCAGGTCGAAGGGAGAGTCGAGACGAGATGCCATCAGGACTCCCACTTTATACACCTTTTTGGGAGACTCCTCAGAAGACGATAACACAGGAATGAAGAATAGGAATAGTATATTGATCAGCATTTTCATTAATTCATCAAAAAATTGTTTTGTATGTAAAGACTGTGTCCTTTTATTAGTTAGATAACGGATAAAATTGATAAAACTTTTATTTTGTAACAATTTAATTAAGTCCTATTTTAGCAGAAGTAATTATTTGAACTTTATCTATGTATGTACTAAGACTGACAAAATTTCTGTTTTGTAGCAAAGTAATATTAGTCGTTTTGCAAGTAAATTTATCTGGGTTATACTCAATTTATCAGAATAAGGTGTCGATGCCAAAAAAGGTACGAGTATTTGTTTACAAAATCCACGAACTTATAACTCAACATTTATTTAATTTCTATGTTATGCTTAAATATTTATTTAATTAAACCTATATGTCTCTGAGCTATGCGCTATTGTTCACAATAAAAAATAAATATCGCTGTTTCCCAAAATCCACAAACATTTATATATGAAAAACAAAACACGTGAAAAATAGCGCGAAAATTTCGCCTCCTCAGCGACAAGTGTACCGGCTGAGCGGAGACTTGACACTGACCGTTAGAGCTGTTCTGTTGGGAGATGAGGAGACTGAGGTGGGCTCGGCAGGGTGGGGTGGGCGCAACAGGTCTCCTTTTACCCACAAGCCCCTATTAACCCTTGATGAGGCAGCATCGCAAAATTAACGTACCTTTAAATCCTGTGAGCAATATCGATTTTCGAATACTAGGGATTTTTAACCTGTGTCTAATTAATTATCTCACGCAAGCGATAATGAAAAACTTGTTTATTTGTTTGTTTGTTTGTTTGTTTGAAAATACTTATTGTACAAGAAGTAACACATGTAGACTGTATGTATGTAAATATGTATGTAATAACACAAAGCTTGTAACATTGGATACACAGGGCACTGCTAAATTAGATATATGTCTTATCATCATCTAGGCGAACCTCCGCTTGCAACCCTGCTGCAAGCCCTACGTCCCATTTTCCCCCCTTTAAGATTAGCCATACAATTTGGCAATGCTGCCAGCCTTCTGGGCACACTACCGCGGGGTGACACCTTGCCGGGACTGTACAATTTGTAAATAGCTTATTTTTTTTTCAAGTTATTAATTAAGTAATGTATTAGAGATTCGGCATTATTTCTATGACCCTCCTTACGAACTCACTCTCATACAGAGGTATGAATAAGTTATGTTCTCCTTTCTACCTCAGGTCTTCCTCGAGTCTTCTAGACCAAAGGTTCGTATTCGATGTACAAAATTAATTATGTACTAAAGATAGGCAAGTAATTAATTTGATATTACTCGTGTACTGAAATTAATTTCAAAAGTAATTTCCTCGAGATTTTCTTACATCCCATTTTAGGGATAAATAAATTATCGTGATTAATTAATAACAGTAAAAACTTGACTTACTTGAGTAGGTATTGGGTTTATTTATAGGAGAAAAATTTGACCAGGCTTCCGATATCCAGAGACAACTAAAGTGGTACCACATTTGTCTTTAGAAATACAAAAACCGTTTTCTCATATGTACTTTCTGTGTTACTGTATTATATTTCTTGGTGCAATAAAGAGTTTGTTGTTGTTGTTGTCCTTTTTCGAATACCTTTTTCTAAAAAGATTTTTCGAAAAAAATCATTCCAACGAGTTAAGCATTTGTAGACCATTAGGCATTATACTATAAAAGGTATTTTCGACTACCTTCTAGACTAGCTCTTGTAAGAGAGCTCTTCAAATGGGAAAATGAACGAACCTTAAGTCATTGTATTTAAGTGCTTTTTACCCTATGTTATGGAGTTTAGAGGCGGGCTGAGCGAAATTGAATGAGATTGTAAGGCTTAATAAAAATGTTTACGCGCTCGCTTTAATCTGGGATGAGATCGTTTTGATAAAATTGGAGCAAAAATTGGAGCACCCATGTTTGTCAAGAAGAAATTATAAATAAATATATCAAGTTAGAACAAACGTGATTTATTCGAGTCCGTAGTTACGAATACAAGTAGACTGATTTCAACTGATTGAATAAGTTTTAATATCTGAATAAATAGTAACAACACCAAAAGTAGATATAGATAGTTCGGGTATATAAACAATTGACTTAGTTCTAGACACTTACACTTATCGCCATAAACGATCTCTGCGACAAATAAAACCCATGAAAAGAGCAGTTTGATTGGGGAGGAAAGCGCTGCCAAATAGTGAGCTCTCGGCTTTATAGCTCGCTTTAATGGCTGCGGCAGTGCGTGCTACCGACGATAATTGCCTGTCTATACGAGTATTTAGGCAGTGTCAATATACAACGCGGAATAAATGTGGCTTTATAACGCTTTTTCTATAATTTTCTTGAAAGTAAATAGTATTATTTTTATGTCACTAACCGACACGACACCAGACTATGTGCACATACACAGATTTAAATAGGGACAAGAAAAAGATGGTCAGACAACTTAAGGGTCTTCAAAGGGATTGGAAAGAAGCGGCACAGAACAGGGACGCATGGAAGAAAAGAGGGGATTTTGCCCAGCAGTGGGACACATAATACAGCTAGGAAAAAAGAGAAACGTGTCTCATATGTGATACTTTTTGTGTTTATTGAGTAAAAAAAAATTTCTGAAACATGAAGAGAAAGGAAACTGACCAGTGAGTTATAAGACAGTAGTAGGTAATAATACTAATAATATAAAAGTTGTAAAATGCTATTTCGCTATTTGAATATATTAGAGGTACGTGCCAGAAAGACAGATATCGAATATGTTGGGGCAATTAGTATTGCGAAACACGTCAGGTGCGTGGAATTACCTATCACTGTCGGAAAAACAAGACACGCGAAGTGTTTTGCGCAATCAGTGTTCAATACATTTTTCGCACAATTTTATATTTCATATCCATTGTCTTACATTTATTGTTGTTGACGTAGCTGGCGTCTGTTCGTAAACACAATTTCATTGCTTGAACATAATAGTGGACATAACCGTTGTACTAAAAATAACACCCGCGGGGTGTGAGGTCAGTATCAAAGATATTATTAAATATTTTATGTCACTGTAAACATATACTTTTGCCATGAGTAACTCACTGAAGTGATTATATTAATATAAAGTTAATATAGGTACTAGCTGCACCGCCATCTAAGTACTTTATAAAGCGCCATTGTCTATCAGACTTTTTGACCAAACCTGCGAGAATCACGTACTTTTCGGGATAAATGGTACCCTATGATTTAATCCAAGGTATCGCAATATCAAATTTCATAAAATTTGCCCAGAGCAGCCGATTGAGCGTGAAGAAGTCACAAACATACTCACAAACTTTCTTGTAAGTATATAATACTCGTTTTCGCCCGCGGCTTCGCACGCATGATTTTCCCTAGGGAACAGTGCTTTTTCCAGGGATGAAAGGATCCTATGTCCTTCTTAATACTCCTAGCTGTTATGCGAAGTTTCAGGAAAATTGGTTTAGTAGATAGGGCTTGAAGAGGTAAGAAACAAACAAATATTCACTTTCGCATTAATAATATTAGTTAGTAACTTCAGGGAACGGATGAGATACGATTTGCATCTGCAACCGAAGCATTGGGGCGGGTTGCCAATTAAAAAAAAATAACCTAAACAAATCTCTTTAAAATTTACAAAATAAAAAGCCATAAAATTTGGAAACATGACATTTATTCAACAAAACGTCTACACACTTCTTACAATTTTTGCACAAAATATAATTATTACAAACATGAAAGGTACTATTTGGTGTTATAAATTATTACACATAACAAAATAGGTACATATTCTATAAATATATAATATAAACTAATAAACATAATTACAACAATGTTATCAACATATACAATTTTGTACATAAAACACGCAATATTGATATTATTGTTCAAATCACCTACGTAGGGTAATAATAATATACTCTCTTAAAAACTCTAATCTATGGAATATATTAATTAAACACATTAATATGTAAATACATTTGTAAGCGTCAATTTCGTAATGACTACGGGTATTGAACAACTAGGGACCTAAACAGTGTACAGAATGACTTTATAAACACTAGCAGAATTTATACAGTGTATTCAGTACGTAAATAAATTTCAAGATTTGAAGTTAAATCCGAGAAATCGAGAGAACATTGTGAAATAGAATTTTTGAAGTCGAAAATATTTTTCGCATTTCTTTTTAATTTTCTAAGCAAGGATTGAGTTTTGCGAATTAACACGTTATAGTGGACACAGGACTGCTATAGCAGTTATAAATTCTATTGTGTTTTCAAATATGTCCGCCAACATGTTAAATAACTTACTCAATTATATTGTGTGGGTTACAAGGTAAATTGTCGCCATATACTGGTCGAAACACACAAAAAAGCATAGCTGTTTCTACTCGAAAAGATAAATACACTGTGAAAATTTTGCTGGTATTCAAAAAGTTATCCTGTATGTCGGGATTACAAGTAGAGCTATAAACAAAACTGGACACAGAAAACTTCATTTAGACCCTTTATCGCAGACGTTAGTCGGTGAAAGAATAAAATGGAAATTTATATACCCAACTACATCGTGAATTTTTAATTATCCTAAATTCGGATTTCAAATAACAGAAATCACTGTCAAAGAAAATTTTCCCAAAACAAAATAAAAAGTAATCGAGTGCTTTGATTTCGCTATAGGAATTCCGTTAATGAATTTTATTTTCCTGTCTTTTTTTAGTAAATTGACGGGATAATAGGGTAAACTCCTAGGTTGAAATATTTGTCTCCACTTTTATTTAAAGCTCCAAGGTTATGAAGCTCCTATGAAACTTACGATCCGACAATACAATTACTTTATTGCATGCAACCCGTAACGCATGATGTATATGGTCTCAATATTTTAATCAATTGACTGCACAATACATAGATAATTAAGTACAGTAACTGGCATTACCAAGGCAAATAAATAATTTCTTTAACAAGTTTTTTTCTGTCAGCAGTGTAAGAATCGTTCGTGAGAAAGGTGGGCCACATAAATATGAATATCAGATAAGAACTTAAGAGTAGATAACTTTACTTGCTTAGTTACTCTTATCAGTAGGTCGACCGCCGATCTCGATTCTCTCCTCTCGTAATGGCTACTTGTATCGCTGAGCCACATTTCGCTCCGCCTAACACAAAAAACGCTTTAAAACAATTTTTTTTATGTTTACATTGTCAAATGTCGAATTTTTAGTGACAACGTATACGACAATGGAAACAAAAAAAATTTTTTTTAAATCTTTTTGTGTTAGGCGGTGCGAAATGTGGCTCAGCGATACAAGCAGCCATTACGAGAGGAGAAAATCGAGATCGGCGGTAGACCTGCTGGTAATTCTGGCATACATAAGACATGTAGCCCACTGTACATCGAATGCATAGACATACCGGCATGGATCTTGATGCAATAAATTTTACTTTTAATTCAGAAACTAATGGTATACCTCGAGACTTATTAATACAAAATCGCTACGAATTGCACTAATATACACAATACAATAAAATATCTAAATATCAACGTAAAAAATACCAGGATAACTCTATCATCGACTATACTACCATGGCTGGCACACGAGTGCGATTCAAACAAATGTAACGGTCAAGATTATGACGGAATGGTTAAACAACATATGTTAGCGTTAAATTAAAAAGAAAATTAATATTTTATGAATTATCTTTGATTATTAAAGTAAGGGATAATCTTTTCGGCCAATATGGAAAAAATCATTACTTTATTTTGTTACATAATCTTCAGATTAGTACAGGCAGCTGCACACTTTGCCTTACATCGATGTGTACTGAACTCGACAGCTGATTGTAAAAGACTAAACAGATGGAAAATGAAAATAAAAACAGATTAAATCTGCACAAAATAATAAAAATTAAACAAAACAATTCATGTTAATTTAAAAATGATTTTTGAAATTATTACTTACAACTTTACTTATTAAACGTAAAACTAACGGTTGCTTAACCTATTTTAGTCAAATATGTCGTCCATATTTCTTTCCAAAAAGTTATATTTTAAAAGATACGGCTAAACTATTTTTATCTAGAGTAGATATAAACAACCGTTTGAATTTATTTTTGAAAACTTTTTGTTTAAAAAAAAGGAAATATAAATGTAAACTTTTAAAATAAAATAAAATGAAGCTACGCGGTCATTTCTTAAAAATTCTTTTAAATAACTAAAAATATGAAAAAACCTTAACCTTTCCTCGTAAACAAATCGCACTCTAGACATACAAACATGTACAAACTTAGGCCATACTCGACGGGGCACACGAACTGGTCGCTAGTATAACGAGGATTGGTTCCAATAACGCTAATACTACACACAAAATTACCAAATATACTGCCACAAATGAGCTGGTTAACCGTTTTCAATAAGGTGATAATACCAACATAATCTTATAAAACGGTGGGCATATTTTCGTGCCAAGCACCTCCTTGCATTTTTACACATCGCAGAGCAGTGTTCGGTATATATCCTATTCAAATTCAAATTGTTTATTTTCAATATAGGATATTCTTATCACTTATTGACGTCAATTGTTACTTTTTTTAAGTTTACCACCACTTCCAAAGCGCAAGTGGAGAAGAAGTGGCGCCACAAACTCCACATGTATGAGATGGCCCTATGCTAAGGGAAGATCTTTCTGCAGACAGGGTTTTATATTATTTTGTCAGTGATTAAATAATATATGCTAAACGTTGCATGCGCGATTTAGTTCTCCATACTATTTTTGGGCGTTTGTAGTCGATTCACAAACCATCGTTAGGTTCTTTGTGGAGACCTGGAAATATTGGGAGAGGATCGTTGCGTCAAAGCAGCCTATCTGGGAAAGGTATTAGTACCCCTAGTATGAGATTTTATAGACGCAGACGCTAGCGACTGCGTTAGCAATTTTGTATGACAAACTTGTACAGCGAGCCTGGCGGATAGTAAGGCAACTAAAAAAAAATTCATACAAAATCCTAACGCAGTCGCTAGTATCTGCGTTTATGAAATCTGATACTAAGGGTACAAGAAGACTGCATGAGATGGGCGCTGTAAACTGGCGAGCCATCGCAAAGAACCCATACTAATCCATACTAATATTATAAATGCGAAAGTCTGTCTGTCTGTCTGTCTGTCTATCTGTCTGTCTATCAGGCCAGTGTGAAGAGTCACGGCTAAACTGCTGGACCGATTGTGATGAAATTTGGTAGGGATGTAGCAGTGACGTGCACAGACATTTTCCTTAGGGTAGGCAAAAACCTACCTAGACCAGAACTATTTCTATTTTAATCTATACTTATAATTTAGGTATAGGTATTTGAGTTACAACTTAAACAGTAACGAGCAAGAAGATAATAAAATTAAAATATATGAACCATGTACCTACTTAGGCCCTGAAAATTTTTAAAAGACGACGGCCTTATACGGTCCCGTGCGAGTTTTGGAAAAGCATAGCAAACATATTAATTTGAAAATAATATTAAATAATGTTGTTGTTAGCTTACCCTTCACTTCAACTAAATCCGATCAATCCCGGTTGATAACGTCCATTTATTATTATTGCCATTTTTTCGTCAAATGAAAGGTTAAGTACTTAGCACGTCATTTTATAGTTTTTGTAAACAAACACTCGGCTTACAACAATCACATGAAAATTTTACAATTTTAAACTACAACTGCGTAAATTTGTTAAAAATAAAAGTGCTATTTTTTCACTTCATTGTAAACAATGCACATTGCAATTATCAATTAATTAAACATTCAAAACAAACAAATGCATGCAAGCAAATAAGCAACATATTGTTGATTTGATTTCGATACGGAAATAAAAATATAACCCTACGGAATTGGGAATGTCATCTTGTTTATATAGTCTTCTAGTCTATGCGTTTTTAAATTTGCAGCATTACTCGTTTAATATCCAATAGACACAGTTATCATGTTGCTGCAATCGATCGTAATATTCGTAATCACTAATCAGATTTAAGTATGTGTAACGCGTAATTCTAATTGGCCGTAACAAAAGTGAGAGCGAGATGAAATGTCATCTCATAGCATTTTGTTTCATCTATAGTGGAGGTCTGAAATTCACTCACACAGGCGTGATTTAACGCATATGTGTCTGTTCATGTCAGTTTTTTACTTGTACTACTACACGAGCAAAAGCACATAGTGATTTCTTAGTGAGAGTAGTAAACTTCAGACGATTTACTAAAAAGCTGGCCTGGCCTAGCTAGCTAGCAGCGCGTATGGGGCGGCGCGGCGGCGGCGGCGCGCCGCGTGTTCGCGCGCATTCATAGATGGCGTTGTTAAGATAATTCAATATCTTGTGTGAAAAAATATTTATTATTTATATGTATTGATTAAATATTTTTTTTATTATTTATTACAAAAGTACAGGGTAGGCAACGTCTAAACGTCTTTATGATATGCACGCCACTGGGATGTAGTTAACGACCTGAGGTCATACATAGGCTACTTTTGGGCGCGATATAACCGAGTCCCACGCGAGGCGAAGCCGCGGGGAACAGCTAGTATATTATATTTAATTGATTACTGTGGCTCTCTCGTCTCGGAGGCCAAGATCTACTTCGGGTCACTGAGCCAGCGGAGTGAGTGATACCTAGCGCCATCTACCCTTCCCCTCTAGTAAAGTCAAGCAGGAAATCAATTGTGTGACTTTTGATGGTTATTTCGCACTTTTCCTACGTTTTAACAGTCACCAACCGATACACAATGCTCTGTATAAGATTAATTTAGAAAAATAAAATATTAGGCATAATACAAATCGAAAACAAAAAAAAATGATATGGAAACAATTTGTATATGGTAAGATCTTGTTCTGTCACTCACTACACGGGTTAACCATCTCTTTGCCGCTCATGAAGTTAGGCCGAAATTCTACATTAACAACTACACCAAATTATCATGACTAGAATTAGAACCTATCGGTGATAGAATGTTATAGGTCGGGGCTTCTTTCTACCACCAGAGGGTATTTTTATATATATTTTTAATATAAAACATTAAAATAAAATAATCTTATACATATTTGAACCCCAAGTTGTGCAATAACTCCCTCTGGCATAAAATAGAGATATCGCTACATAAAATTAAATATTTAAAGTTAAAATAGTAATTTTTTTTAAGGTATCTATGATATAACATAGAACCCCTTAACTGTTAGTTGTAATTTCATCAATATATCATTAAAATAAACTTAAAACAATTAAATCTGTGAATTCTAATTTTATAAAATATAAAATAACTGTAAAACAATATGACTGTCGATTTATAATAGTAAAATCATGTTCTCGACGATACTGTACTTAACGACGTTTAAATTACGGTATATATTAGATCGTAACCAATTTACAGGGCCGTATTTGGGCGTTAAACGCCGCACGCGGCAAAGCTCAAGTCGCTTAGGAATAATTTAAATAATAAATATCCTAGTTTGACACCGTCTTATCGCTTAATGTTATTTTAAAACACGATTCATATTATTAATTAAAATTAGGAGACTTAATAAGTAACGGCATGTCCTACATACCGGCAATCGGTAAAATCCAGTGTTATTGCGTCTGAACGTCCACTTTCTCTACTATTGTTCTCGCAATTATTATTTTTACCTTGTAAAGTACAATTTGGTAAATCTGAGTAATTCAAAATTAATTATTCATTTCAATTATGAATCGTGTGTAACATAACATCCAGTGACTTCATTATTTTGCCCTAAGAACGACTATTTATTCTTTCAATGATTTATTTTATCTATTATTTTCTAGCACTAAAACTATTTCTCTTTTTATATTTCTTTTTTAGTTGTACGGTATTTTTATGAACTTTCACACATCCATAAAATATTTCTCAATTCTGCCCAGGATTATCTTAGGAATATCTGATCTAACATTAACACTAGCTACAGGATGTCACTAATCAAATGTAATGTCGGATGATTAAATTACGACGACGCCATTTTGTGACGTGACTCAAAATGGCGTTCATGTAACAGAACGCCATTTTGATTTTGAATCATGTTTTCTTAAGTAAAATGTTTAAAATATCCTGAGGTAAGGTACGTGATATTTTATTGCTAGTTTGTGCAATACGTAGAAAGCTACGAAATAGTCGTTCCTGAGACGCAAATACAAACACACTCACAATATCAACTACACTAAAATTTGTGCGTATCAACCTATTATTACGATACAACATACAACCGACACCTCGACGAATACAATACATACATCGATATTACTATATAAATATATTTTATATGTTATTGCTGTTTTTTGTCTCTGTCGCACAGACATTATGATTTTCACACATGATATCGACCTAACGCTGAAATGGCGTGTTACAGAAACCACAAAAGTGTAAGCTGACAACCGATAGTCAAAAAAAATTTTTTTTTTATATATAATCGATCTTGCGATACAAAGACTTGTCATGTTTTCAAAAAGGGATATAACATAGACCATTAAGCTCCCATTTAAATAGTAAATTTAGTTTTGTCAGAGTCGATATAATGTGAAAAATCCTTTAAAGAGCTCGATACATCACTTAAATTACTTAAATTGTACTCGAAGGTTAATAACATGGTCGTTTAAAACTCAAACACACTGGTAACTTAACGAAAAATATACTTTGGTTATTGAACTTAATGGCTGTCACATGGCGCTTGTTCGCTTGTCCCTGCAGCTGACTCTAGTTTTTTCTTAAGCAATTTTTCTACTACAATACAGAAGAAGAAGAACAGAAGTTTCCAAATTTGGGAATATAACTGTAAATTTACAGGATAGTTCCGATAAACTTTGTAAACTTCTAGCCGTTACATCACTAGCCGGTAAGCCTAGTAACCAGTTAACTGATCGGCCTGGGTCTTGGATGTTTATCTATATATGTATTTGTTATAAAATACAGTATCGTTGAGTTAGTATCCCATAACACAAGTCTCGAACTTACTTTGGGGCTAGCTCAATCTGTGCGAGTTGTCCCTATTTATTTATTTATTTTATTTAGTAAGGGTCATTCAATCAAGTGAACAAGCGCCATAATGCTAAAGTTGCGCCTCCGAATGATGGTCATTAACATCACCGAAAATCTTGTACATCTTTGACAAATCCGCCATCATTCTTCGTCGCAGAATTATTTACAGAAATTATATCTCCTACTAGGTCCTCTACGCTACGCTAATAGTGTACAAGCTAAACATTTTAACTCTTAAGCAAATAAACGGCTAAACACATAAATCACTTCTAATTTAATATTGCTTTATTGGGTTCCACGTAGCGGAAGACTTGCTTCTTTGCCACAGAGCAGATAAATGTAGAGGCAAAGTTTTATTCGATAAAACATGTTTTGTTGTTGGATTTCGAAACTTAATTAAATGATTTTGCAAGTTCAGATATTTAACGCTACTGTTCACCAAGGTCTCGTCTTAATGTAAACAGTGTATTCCGCGATTTTATTTTTTCCTGATTGTCCTTAGTCGCCTAAAGGTTCTATTTCATATCCGATCAGATCCCGAATATACTGAATATTGAAATCTTTGCTTAATTCCACCATAAGACAATTTATACAAGCACATTAAAGCTTTGCCTCTGTATCTACTCTGTGGTTTTATTGAGGCCAGAATTATATCGACATTAGGCTGCTTCGTTATTGCTATGGGGAAGAGTATATTACCTCGCAATCTTTTGCCAATTCGCACCAACATAAGTGTTGCCAGCAAGAGCAATCCTACCATTTATAAAAAGAGTCAAGTCAATGGTTAAATTATCAAACGCGGTTGAAATAATGAATCACTGTCGCTGTCTAGTTAAATTAATATCTAGGACATGGAGAGCAGGATAGTTCATTACTTTAAAACTAAATTTGAATGGCTAGCTTTTATTACTTTGCCAACAATTCAAGATATTAATTTTGATACCTAATAAAACCATAGACAAAGTTCTTACAAAGCAATTACAGAAGATTTACATAGTTGGTGCAATTAGGTCCTGGTATTCAGAACGTAAACAAAAAAAGGTCTAATTACCTCTTAAAATAGGTAAAGGCAAGACTCAATGGGCGAAGTACTTACTACAAATACAGTTGTTTAAAATTACACTAAATTTTTAAAGCAGTTAAGGTTTCTAGAGGACCGATATAATAGAAGAGATTACCATTAACTAAATTACTACTATGGCAATTTGTTTTGGTGTGTTGAGAGGATGGCAAATGGTAGAATTGGTAGAAACTGTTAAAAGTTACAGCAATGAGGTAGAGGAAGGCAGGACGTTCCTGTCTACTTATAACTACGTTGGACCACAATCACAAACATTAATTTGGTTCACAAAATGGCCATAAATGCTAAAAAGTTTTAATTAACCAGCAAGTAGCGTCCAAAATAAACGGTTTAATTTGATATCATTATGGTGTACAGGATCGTATGACCTTGAAGCTCGATAAAAGAGATATGGCGTCTAAACTTTTTTTTTCTATCGAACTAAATTCACAAGTCGATTAAATTGAGGCCATTTCTACTACTATGTGGTCCAACTATTATGCAGCTTAGTCAATTCTCACTAGTTCATTATATTAATATATTTAAACACAATTTCCCTTGTGAGTCCATTACTAAGCTAGATTATTTTCAACGAATTACACCACATACATTTGCTACTAATCATAACTATACTCAACCCTTTCAATGCAAATGCTTAAAGTTTTTACGCCTATAAAAAGACGGTATCATTTTATTTTTCTCTTTATGACATATGCAACAGGCAAAGCCAAAAACTAAGTGTTATATTTTATTGCTTTTGTCAGTGATCAAAATAATTAGTACCACACATATGGCTTAAAGCCATTGAAACTTCTATCATCATTCGCCATCTGAACTAGAGGAGTACAGAAGAAAATAGAGGAGTACGGAAGAACCGGTGTAGCTTAGGGATTACAAAATATTTCATTACTTGCTGCCTGAATGGCCCCAGAGGCGTTGCATGCTTATCGATGCGTTTATAGATAAGGTATTCGTATCTGTTTATTTAAAAATAGTAGCTTGCCTTGGGGGGGGGGGGGGGTTAAGATAATTACCTGAACTGCCCAAGAGGCAAGAGGCTGGACAATGCGTTCGATAGTAGGTAGATTCTAGTGGCTTATTCTTTTGCTTTCATGCTAACAAGGAGGGGGGGGGGGGGGCTGCTTAATGATACTGCTAACTAGTAGAAGCGTATGTAGACAGGCGCTGGTATCAGTAGCTATGAGGATGGCAGGTTACAAGTAGTGGCGTGTAGTTAAGTGTCATGTCGGCGACGGCGCCGGAACACGAGCGCGAAGATGCTGCGCAGGCGCCGCCAGCGACGACGCCCGCCGCCCGTGGATATGCCCGTGCCCATTAGCGACGACTGATATTTGAAAAAAACACATTATATAAAAAAACGTGCGGAACTCGAGGACTGCCGCGGTAAATTTATAGCACAGCATTTTTTATCAACTTATGCAATAAGTACGAACGCTCGGCCGAGCTACATGGTAGGCGGAGTGGGGGGGGGTTAGGTTTTATTTTCGTTACGGAATTTCACCGCGCTCAAAGCCCGCGATATAGCATATGCAATAGCTTAAAAACTCCAACTTAATAATAGGAGTAGCTTAGGAGTATGAGTGCTCGATGGCCTTTGTATGTTCGTAAAGACGTGTGTCAAGTGAAGGCAAAGGTTTTTGTATTTATTTTAGTGCAAAGTTTATTACCTGTCTTTGCCGTTCCAAACGTCTTATCTCACGCACGAGCGCGTGGAATGCATCGTCGACAAAATGTCTCAACGCCGCCGATGTCTCGAAGAATGGGCATCCCAACTGCGTCGCCAGAGCTTGTCCTTCCTCCGTGGTCACCTACGACAAATAGAATCGAAATGTTAAACATCGAACAATCATTTTTATCATAATACACACAGTAGTAAGTAGTGCACAAAGAGATGGATTTTCAAATGTGTGTCTGTTAACGCAGAACAAATAATGAACCACTTGCTAAACCTCAGAAGCGAAGTGATCTCATTAGACTAGTATGTAGCTACAAGTTCCGAAATGGGATGACGGGCAGAGAGGCGAAAAATCTTGAGTTAGAATTAATTTACAGTGGAACACGACAGAGAAGCCGATTTCAACATAACGTCGTAATATAATATGGCTACCTTCCTTAAGCCTATCTCTTTCACTCCTCACCTCTCGCTCCCGCATCCGTTCGGAAACCATTATGCATCATCTTATTATCATCAATCATTTATTCCCACACTAGCTGTTGCCCGCGGCTCCGCCCGCGTGCGCCTCGGTTATATCGCGCCCGAAGTAGGCTATGTTTGACTCCTAGTGCATAACTATATCCATACCAAATTCATCACAATCGGTCCAGCAATTTAGCCGTGAAGAGGTGACAGAAAGACAGACAGACAGACTCGCATTTATAATATTAGTATGGATATGTATAGTTCAGCTGACCTGTCTACAGCGAGGTGCCAGGTCCAGCTTGTTCCCGACCAGCACGAGCGGCAGTCGCGAGGAAGGCCGCGCCTGCGCCAGCAGCCGCCGGTACTCGGCCGCCGCCCGGAACGAGCGCCGGTCCGTCACCGAGTAGCACAGCACGAAGCCTTCGCCGCATCGCATGTATTGCTCCCTCATCGCTGTGAACTCCACCTGTTAGGAGGATATAATGCTACCACCACACTTGGCTATTCGCGTATTTGCCAAAATATTTGACGAATAGGCAAAGTAGGCAAATAACGCAAAAGTTTTGGCAAATATACCCTCCACACATGGTCAAATAGGCAAATTATGCGTATACATATTTGTCTATTTGACCATGTTAGGACGGTACATAATATATCAATGAGAACTGAATATAGCTCTGGGGCTGATTGCAGAACGATCTAAAAGAGAAAAAAAAAAAACAAAACAAAAAGAAAAAGAAAAAGAACAAAAAGAATAAAAATGAGAATTGATAAATATTTCGAGATAAAATGTATTAATATTTGTCATCAATTTAGGGTGTAAATACAATTTCAAATTTTCACCTGGCCAGCGGTATCCAATATATCCAGAAGAGCAGGTTCTCCATCTATCACTGCCTGTTGTTGGTAGGAATCCTCTGAAAAAAAAAAAATCATTTTTAGTACAATTTCTATGCAAATGTGTGCATTATATTCATCCCACTATCTCATTCCACTAATATCATAAAGGCGAATGTTAGTATGTTTGTTACTTCTCAAAACAATTTTTATGAAATCTGTTATGGCGTACGGAGGTATACCTTTGATTAACACATAGAGTACTTTTTATCCCAAAAACCATGAGGTTTAATATAAAAGTCTAATAAATAATGGCGCTTTGTAAAAAAGTTGGTGCTGCTGTGTTAAGCCGCAGGTAACACCACGGGGTGAAACTAGTTCATTCATATTGTGTGAGTTACAAAATCACTTATCCTTAATTCTCTGTCCCTGATGTGGTTTTACTAACAACCACCAAATCAAAGTCATGTAACCCGTTATTATAAACTGAAGGGCTGTTAAATAACACGAGATGGGTTTAGGTTCCTTTCATTTATTATGGCGTTGTTATTTTTTTATATTTTACAATTGAAGGTTACAAAAAAGGTTAATTCACAATACTTGTATCAAATGAGGTCCTATGTAAGTACAACGGATCCTCATCTTTTCCCTGAATATTATGGATTCAATATTCAAGATGCTTTGTTGTATTATATTATAGTAACATACACACATAAATTACATGCAGTATTGATGTTAAGCAAAAACAAACATAAGATATGGCATTGTGTGCCCTAAGGGGTAAATTGAAATTGATTGATTGATCAATAGTATTTTTGAACATAATTAGACAATTTGTTGTCATAAACATTTATAAATTCTACCACATTCCATTCAAAATCAATTACTTAATATAGATATTATAGGTAGTTATCATTTTTAGATAACAAAAATTTGATAAGTCTGCAAACTTGCTGAAGATAGCCTAAAACCAAGAGATTTTTGATATTGAAATGACTGTTATCAAATATTATACATAGGAATGTGTTTTAACGCTTGCCTAAGATCCAACTTCACCAACAAGGGCAAAGAAAATAATTTATTTCTGTGCTTGCCGACATTCACTCAGTTCAATTAGTTCTCTCAGACAATCAGTTCTGGACTCTATGTGCTAGCTATCTTTTCTAACTTAGGATCAAAAGTTGAATCAAAAAATAGTTTTTTAAATGAGAATCGGAATACATGGAAAAGAACCTATATTTGTAGGTAATGCATAATTACAAAATGATAACCCCCAGTTATGATAAGTTATGATAAAAATATTGTAATAACTCTGCTCATACTCATGCTTTGTGAAAGGAGGTCAACAAGTACCTATAGTAGGGTCATGGTAGTCCAAGAAGCTGTGACTGACGAACTGCAGAGTTACCGCAGACTTGCCCACCCCGCCGTCGCCGAGCACCACGATCTTGTAGACTCGGAGGCCGCGCGACGTGCCCGCAGCCTCGCCCGCCATACCGCCGCATGCCTGCGCCCCAGCCTCCGACCCTTCCGTACCCTCACTTCCACTTCCAACCCACCATCGCCCGACGCACAAACCGCTGCCCAACGCTAACACCACCGTGCCGGGAATTTTAACCGCACAATAAACACCGCACTTTTTATTTAACAACGCACATTGTATTGGTAAATATCAATACAAATAAAATACCTAAATCTTTAAAAAATCGACAGCTGATTGAAGGCGATTGACATTTTGTTTTTGGATTGGAATGATTGGATTTTTGATCAGTGTTGCCAGAAAAACTGCCTTTTAATTTAATTTACATCAAAGAAATATAATAATACTAGCTTTTGCCCGCGGCTTCGCCCGCGTGGACTTCCCGGGATGAAAGGTACCCTATGTCCTTCTCCTGGCTCTAAACTACCTCCCTGACAATTTTCAGCTAAATCTGTTCAGCCGTTCTTGAGTTATAAGTGGAGTAACTAACACGACTTTCATTTATATATATAGAGAAGAAGAGATAGAGAAGTAAACTTAATATTTTTTTTTTTTTTTTGAATAGTTTATACGGCCATGGAATCTAGTCCTTTAAGGCCTTTCTTGAATTTATTAATCTTCTTCAGTCCTACTTAAGTCAGTCGAGTCAAAAATTCAAGTCAATAGTCCAGTCCAGTCAAGTAAGTAAGTCTAGTCTGAGTCAGATGGCTAAGTGAAGCGGTGGAAAAATTTCACTTAGCTATATCATGGAGATTTTGGTGACAAAGATAAAAAGTCACGTAATCGACACTGTATCACTTCCCAACACTCACGCTTGTTCACGACCACTTTGCGAATAATAAACCACCAATATTATGCACAAACACTTGAAAAAACCTAAGTTTTGGAAATTAAATACAGCGCGGACATAGCGACAGTTTACTTTCCCTCCAAAAACTCCAGTAAACTTAATATAAACTATCTAAAATAAATATTTAAAAAATAGATATATGCCTAATATCTTAAACTACATACTACATACATAAAAATAATCAAATATAATTTTGATTTGACATTGTCAATCGTGCAATACTCATTACATTACAATAATATTGATCATTGATGAATGTAGAGTTATCTTGTTTAAAAAAGTAAAAAGTCAACGTCAAGCCAGCCAAACCACAGTAGTCAGTCAGTTAGTGTAAATAAATAAGCCTGGTTCTACGTTTGGTTTGGCTGGATTTTGGTCTGCAAGAATTCAATAAATAATTAAATTTTGAGTTAATTAATATGGCTCATATACAATTTGTGGACGAATTAGTGCGTGAATATTTACTGTTCAGAGGTTTCACAGCTGCAGTAAAAGCTTTCGACAGTGATTTGAAAGCAGATAAAGACAAAGGTTTTAGGGTAGACAAAATAATTGAACAAATATCACATTATATCAATGCATCAGACCTTATAGGATTCAAAGAGTATTGGTCTCACCTCGACGGATTAGTTTTCTCCAAATTAGAGATCCATGTGCAACCAGGTAAGCTTAAATAAGTAATGTAATCACATATATGCTCTCTTTAATAAAGCAAAGCCATTTTGTATAATCTTATTGTGGTATCCTAAATTGTAGAAAGCACATTGAACCTGCAGACCTAGTACTTACCATATTCCATATTCACCCTCATTCTTTGTATGATATCTTTTTCAAAATTTATTCTAAAAAGTTCTTCTAAATAGTAAAACATAAAGAAATTAATCATCCAAATCATTATTTCTTTTTTGCAATTTTATTGCCACATGATTAACAATAAAAGGTTCCTTGTCTTTCAAAGTTGCATTTCATTATGGTTCAGCCTGCGACAAATATATGTTGAATGAATATAGGTACAGTTTTTTTTTATTTTTAGCTGTTCGCAAATTGGAGTACAGTCTCTACAAGTTGTACTTAGTGATAGCGGCACAGAGCGGAGGTGGAGTGCGCAATGAAAAGGTTGCAGAGTTCTTCTCTAAAATGCTGATGGAACTGCAGGGCCAGAACGAGTGGAGAGATTGGTTCAGTGAGTTAGTGTACATTGGGCCACACAGAAATACTACCTAAGGTGCAATGATAAGGGTAGAGTGGAATACTTTCTGTGTGGCCCACTGACTTGTTATTAGATTAATTTAGTTTTTCCATTCAAATTATTTATTTATTTATTTAATTCATGTCCAATCAAATACAAACATAGGAAACTTAACATTAGGAAACTTAGTACAAGGGTGCTACTTATTTCTATAGAAATTTCTTCCAGTAGACCCGCGATAGGAGATTAAAAATTATATATTATGAATCCTACTTCTCTCAATAACTGTAAAAAATATAATATTCAACACAAATCATTATAATACATCTAGGTCAACCTGATAATGATAATTTTCTATCTTGCCTTGACCACATGATGACCCCTAGGCTATAGAGGTCATCAGATTCGTACATAGAAATTTAAATTTTTACCCCCATATTAAGAAACGTTTGTTAAGCCCATTTTAGCTAAAATGTGTTGCGTCTCGCACGCACGTGAAATGTTGATAAAAGAGAAAGAAACAAAACATATTTTAGTTAAAATGGGATTAACAAACGTTTCTAATACGGGGGTAAGTTTTTTGTAGATAAGAAAAATATTTTTACATATTGCAGTGCTACCTTACATCCAGAAACCAGAAGAGAACCCGTCCTTCAGCCTTTACTTCACTCGAGCATGGCAGGACAGCGTGTGGGTCTCCCTTCACAACCTGCTCGCGACCGTGTTCCAATGCATGCCACAGCCAACTCTCACCAGTTATGAAAGTGATGCTGCTTTAGTCAAGAGGCTGCAGGACGAAGTGGCTGCATTGAGGGGCAAGGTTTGTAAAATTTTATACTTGACTAGCAGTTCATCCGGCTTCCTCCGTGGTACACACAGCCTTGGTGATAGTGTGGCTTTCTAAGGGTGAAAGAATATAAATCAGTCCAGTAGGTTCCAAGCCTATTCGATGGAAACAAACAAACAATCAAATCTTTTTTTCTTTATCATATAAGTATAAATTACTTATTGAGTAGCAGTAATAACCAACATATCCAAATCTTGGACTATGCTTAAATAAATTCCCTGGGCTCTGAAGTGTAAGCTGATGATGCAACAGGGAAACAAGCTTGGATAAAGATTGCAAAGTCTTGGCCCAATGGTCTAATGTGCCCTCTGAAGCACAAAATCATCAGACAAAGTTTGTTTAAGCTTGCTATCTCCTAAAACAAACTTAATATTACTGCTAGGCTGATTACAACCCACAGCTTTTCTAGTGTGAGGTGGTGTGAGTCTCCATTTGATCATGCCACAAGGCCATTCGTCCTTGTGCCGTTTCCTGGGGAAAAAATGTGGTCAGTAGTTTATACATAAATATACAAATCTGTGGTTGTTCTTAATTACTCTTGTTCAGCTAAGTTTTTATTTGAATTTTTTAATGCTTAAATAGGGCTTAAATGAATAATAAAAAAAATGTTTACAGACTGCTCAACAGTCAACAGAGAAGACGTCGCCAATCGGTCACCAGTCACGCCTTTCCCAGTACTCTGAACGACTCAGCGGGCCAGCACCCCTCGTGGACGACTTCTGTGCCGTCCCCTCCGAGCACCTGGACAGCGGAGTCCGAGAGGCCAAGGGACTCCGTGGCCTCTTGCGTCAGATGGGCGGTAGTCCAGTTTTGGGACGGAAGTCTAGCAGATCCCAGAGCCAAAACTGATCCTGATTTAAATGGATGGCGGCTGTTATAGCAGCCCTCTCATGGGATGAGAGTATTTCAAAGAGCCAAAGTTGACTTGAGTTGAATTATCTTCTTTTAGTAACATAAGGCGTCTGACTTGGTGAATATTTTCATCTGAAATGCTACTAAAGCTCGGAACAACATGCCATTTGTGGGCGACCCATCCGAGTCACAATCGGGGTATGGGATTATAAAATATTAGTTGATTTCGGGTACAGGATCTCATTTCATAAAGGACTTAGTATTTGACCCGTGTGACTATAGTACCTTAGATAAATAGATAATTTAATTTGTAAATATGTAACATTCCGTGTCGTATGTTCGAGTCGTTTTATATTGATTGAGTGTGTTATTGTAAGTATAAATGTTGATTTTTGTAATAAAATTTATCATGACTATAGTACGTGAGTATTTGGTTTTTATTTTGCTGAACTAAAATTACAGGACAGAAAGGTAGAGATATCTATACTAAATAAATATAATAAAGCTGAAGAGTTGGTGTGAACGCTTTGGAACTGGTGGTCGGATTTGAAAAATAAGTAGGTGTTTTTTGCTTTAGATAGCTTTTTTCTCAGGAAATATGCTAATCATACTAACAGTGAAACCATCTAAAAGACCGCCCCGTATAGTAGGTACCTGGCGCAAGTAGGTACCTAGGAACACCTTTATACGAACATTGTTAGTATATCTACACTATACAGTGGGTGCGACCACGGCTTTATCATGACCATTTTGTACCTATGTATTTCTGGATTTCTATCTCATTTATTTCCTTGTTTCATCCTTTTTAGACACCACGTAGTCGGGTTATAGTTTTTTAACTTAATTTTTATTGTAAATATATAATTCGCGGCATATAAGTTGACCATAAACTGAAATGACCTTGAATGCGCAGTAGCCGATTTTTCAAGTTATGTGCCGGGTATTGTACAGACCTACTGTCGGATTCGTTCAGCCTTCGGCTACCATTGACACTCATTTGTTCCAAAGAGAACTTCCAAAGGAAAATTCCAGTCTAGGTTACTTTATCTGTGAGTACTGAAAAGAGAAAAAGTATTGTCACGAATCAATACAATCAATCAAATCGCAAGTGACATGTGACCACATTCTTACAACAAATTGGTCTTCAACCGGCCAAATTCAAAATTCTCCGTTACAATAAAAATCCATCATGTCGCACGTATTCTACGCGGACGCGGAGAACCGCTCCAAGCGCCGCATCAGGCGCTGGTACCAAGAGAACCTGATGCCGGCGCTGCTGGCGAACAAGGAACGGCAAGCGCGCGAAGTCGACGCCTCTATCGCGCTCACCAAGGAAATGTTGGCCGTATGCATGTTTTCTAGTATTTATTTATGTTTATACACTTTCAATGCGAATAACCTTTGATGTAGGTAGGTACAGTGACAACTGAGAAATACCTATACTTATAGTAGGTAATTTATGGGAAAACGCCAAACGCGCAGGTATTTAAAGTAGCTTACGATCAATGTTATGCTGTCGAGTGCCAGAGGTCGTGGTGTACGCGGTGAACCCTGAACATCCTGGTGTTATCAGAACGCGCGACGACGATGTATAATCACCGCCTGCGCCTGATGTTTTAATCAATCCAAATTCAGGTACCTAAGTATTTATTAAGTAAGATGAAGTCGTTTCTAGGTGCTTCTACTTTCCGCTAGCTTACATCCTGATACGATGACATGATAGGTATATGACACCGCTCCCACTTATTCCTTTATTTGTTTTTATTAACTCTTTCTTGGTCTTTCTCTCTCTCGTCTTCCCTCTATATTGACCTCCATAATCTATTTCATAAAGCCGTACCGTATCAAATGTCCCCATATTTTTTCTCTGATGCTCTCAAT
Source organism: Apomyelois bistriatella (assembly GCA_947044815.1). Classification (NCBI taxonomy): domain Eukaryota; kingdom Metazoa; phylum Arthropoda; class Insecta; order Lepidoptera; family Pyralidae; genus Apomyelois; species Apomyelois bistriatella. Next base: position 8,931,806 of record OX345705.1, read on the forward strand.
TTCCCTTATTAGTTAGTTTATTATTTATATTATAGTTTTCTCACCCACAGTTAAAATAATTTTTCATTAGCCACTGTAATAAAAATATTTTAGATATTAGACGAACCTGCAGCAAAGCCGGCCGTGATTCCGCCGCATGAGATCGAATCTCGTGGCGATGACGATAGCCTGATGTCGCCTATAGAGCCCGAAGTGCTGGATCTGCTGTACGGTAGTACTGAGAAGGGAGCGGCAGAGAGATACCTCAAAGCTAGGAATAAGAAGGCGCCAGAAGACAAGTAATCACTTCTTTTTAATTGCCGTAATCCAAAAGATCTCTTCTCGCAGCTATATTACCATGTTCAGTAGCTTAGTTCAGCGGGCTGGTGGACATACGATACGAATCTTGTTTCAATACTTATGACATATATAGCGGTCTAATATCCCTGAGGGGACACCCTGCTTGAGTTACTAGATAGTAGATAAAGTTTTTCGGCAGCCACGATTGTATCATACAACACAAAATAAAGGATGGAAGTGATCGTACTTAGCTCGCCGAAGTTCTGTTCTATGATACGTGCTGAGTAAGGTACTTACTGTATTTGCAAAAAAAAAAATAGGATATGATTTTATTTTAACTTTACGCCTGTTAATATAGGTACTTAGTCACTATGGCTACTAAAAGAAACGGCTTTTTCACTACAACTTAACTTTATAACTCTAATCAATCAAAAATTATCTCGTATCGTTCCAAAAATCACCTAAGTACAGTAACATTCACAGATTCTATTTCCGACTGGCCACAAGCTGGGACTACGGCTGGCAGCAGAAGCAGTCGCGCTTGCGAGCTCGTGACGTGAACCGCGGCCGCTGCGCCATCCTGAGAGACACCTTCTACAGGAAGAACAACCTGGCTCCAGATCCGAGGCATTACGCACAACCCTCAGGCGGGGAAGTGTCCATTTGCAGCGAATACTCTTGTAACTCTACATAAGTGAAATTAATTTGATTAAATAACTCGTTTTTATAAAAAAATAATTGCGCCTTTTTTGTAGCCGATGTGAAGTAGGTATTTTATACCTACTTAACTATTTTTTACATTATAATAAATATTTCTGTAAATAAATAGGTAGGTACCTGTTTTATTATGCTAGATATCTATTAAAACAAATTGAAAACGGGACCATATGAAAGCTTCCGCTAAGCGTATGTTTGTTTGCGGGTTGAAAATGAAATCATTCATGTAGACTTGAGTTTACCTATTTTTAACCCCCGACGCAAAAAGAGGGGTGTTACAAGTTTGACGTGTCTGTCTGTCTGTGTATCTGTTTGTCTGTCTCTGGCATCATAGCTCCCGAACGGATGAAGCGATTTCAATTTAGTTTTTTTTTTGTATTAAGGTGATACCTCGGTGAACACTAGCGCCACCGTCATTTAAAAATCATTACTCAATGAAAACACAAGTTATCAAAAATCCCTCTGCTGTAATTAAGGTTCTGGATCTGAAGTTAATTTTAAACATATTAAATTATCAAATTATAATTCCCTATAGTTACGAATTGCATTATTGCTTAAAACGGCCAAAATTGCTTAAAAAGTATTTATCGATGCTATAAGGAACTATAATTTAATAATTTAATATGATTAAAATTAACTTAAGATCCAGAACCATAATTACAGGTTAAGGGCTCTTCATTGAACAATTCCCGCTAGATGGCGTTGTATTCAATATTTTCAGATATTTTTTAATTCCTTCGAAATTGGAGTACTGATTGATATTTTTTTTTAATCGGCGGGCGTTAAACATACTCTTTTATTTATTTTATACTAGCTGTTCCCCGCGGCTTCGCCCCGCGTGGGACTCTGTTATATCGCGCCCAAAAGTAGCCTATGTTTGACCTCAGGTCGTTAACTACATCCCTACCAAATTTCATCACAATCGGTCCAGCAGTTTAGCCGTGAAGAGGTGACAGACAGACAGACAGACTTTCGCATTTATAACATTAGTATGGATATGGATAAGTGACTATGGGAGTTATGGGCGAGTGTTCATAGACATGTTTGATGAAAATCGGTTGAGCCGTTTAGAAGTTGTGGGGGTAAATGTGGGGAAATATCACCGAATGTCTACAAATATACTCAAGTAGGGTCTCAAATGAAAGCGCGTCACGCGCAAATTACAAAATATTATGTTCAATGAATATCGGTTGAGCTATGAAAAAACTCTGGATTTTTAATTTAATGTTATATTTCTATCGCTTAGATTTCGAATCACTGAGCACCGTGCAAGTAATAAGATGGAGCGCATCCTTCCCTACAATTCCATAGATATTTGTTTGGAGAGTGTGTGACGGGAGCGATAGAGACCGCCACAAAAAGATCTTCCCGCCAGGCTAGGGTGTTATGCCTGGGGAACCGCGGCTCCAACGATGTCTTGTCGAAGGTTGTATTTATGCTCCAATCCGTAGAAACTTTGCAAGCGCGATTTAGACTTTCATAGTAATTTTGCCGTTTTGTAAGTTCTATTTTCTCGCTTTTATCGCCATCTGTTGAGCGTCTTTGTAGTTATTGTTGTGGCGCTAGTGTCGCCACATTTGTTTTAAAGTTTCTAAACATTTCTTTTCGATTGACATACAAATCAATCAAAATCTCAAGTATCAATTCTGCCATTCCCTATCTTCATATAGTACATCCGCGAAATACTAAGATAGGTACAAGTTCATATTATTAAATACTTGCATTAAAAATAAGCAAATGTAATAATACAAAATAAAATATCACAGATTATAGAATGCTATACTAGCAGTATTATTAAATGATCATGGACATTGGAATTACAAACCATTTGAGGAAAAAACTGCTGTATGTGCAGCAACTATTCATAAAAGTACCGCTGTTCTTCGGAGAAGTAATATGCAACCTCAAGTGCTATTTCCTACGAATCATTGCCTGGGATGTAGTGAATATTGTAAATAATGAAGTGCGTTACTATTTCTAGATGGTATTGAATAAAAATACAATCTTAGCAAAAAACATATATTTTATAATTTTATATTTACAATAATTCAACTTTTATTTACATATTAACAACAGCAAATGTACCCCTATGGTTAAGGCCACATCTAACTGTTAGAAAGGGAATTATGAAAAATAAAAAATATAATAATGAATGCGCCGAACCGCTTGTGTTGTCACGGTATCTAATAAATTTAATATATCAAATGTCTTATTAAATGTATTTGGATCAAATACAGAATTAGGTATGTCTCTATTTTACAAAAATTATGTGATCACGGCTATTTATTTGACGGTGTTGTGATCAATAACAAAATTAAAACACATTCATCGCAAGCAGCGGCGGTGACAATTGACCTACACACGGGCGCTACATTAAAATTAATTAACCAGCAAATTGTCAACAACATTCGCTCACCCACTCGTGATTTACACTAAAAAAGTAAAATAAAAATTAATAATAAATATGAGACGTTTTGTTCTTTCTCAAGTTCGTTATTTGACACATATGTACAATATTATTATCAGTCCACGAATATAATTCCTTTGTGAATTCTTTTGAACCTCCTTTATTTCAGTTTAGGTATTGAACGTTCGATTCGCCACGATTATGAAGACCTAAAGAAATACCTGCCTATCTATAGTCTTCGAAGTCGAAGGGAAATCGGATTCTGCTAAAAAATATTATTATGCTCTGCTGCTTTATACCTCATAGTGTTAAGTCACATTGACTCAACAAAGGTGGATGCCTTGCTTGCATAAAACATGTGTTATTTGATGTTACTACGAGCAAAATATAATTTTATCGATGGAATTCAAAACCGATCCACCTATTTCCTCAAGTTGCAAACGATAAGGCAGTAGAAATCAACTACTATCGGCGTGACGTCAAGCTAAATTGAGCTTAAAGTACTATTTATTTAAGTGCCTTTTTGTTAGCACGTAAATTTGAGATTGTAAATGGTACTACACGAGCATTTGATACGTGTGGTACGTACTCTGGTTATATAGGATGTTTGTTTAGATCTTAAGCCGGGTCCGCTGCGACGTGTTTTCGTGTTTTCTAACATCCATACATGTTTGAAAAAAAACAGAATAGGGGCGTGGCCTAACAGTTTTGTTAGCAAAACTGCAATAATATGTTTGCGGAGACAAATGGATAACATCCCCCGCTTTCGCCTGCGGGGAGGGGAAGCGTCGCATTTTGTGTTCGCGCTCATTGAATCAAGACATTCGTTCGTTCATTCAAGAATTAGGTTATGTTTCTATTATTTGTGATTTTGTGTGCTTCGATTATTTAAATTAAACCTATTATGAACCATGGAGTGGAACAAAGAAAATACTTTGTTTTTATTGCAACTAATTAGAGAAAGACCGGTCGGACCCGGAATCTATTTCGGTTATGTCTTTGTAGAACTAAATCCACTATAGCTATTACAGCTTCTACGTCCTCTTCGTCGGAACTCATTCTTAAATGAATTGGAACGAAACAATAACAATAACCAAACAGAACGCACCGGACGGGCTGTTATCGTAACACGGACCCGGCTTAAAGCAGGGTCCGTATATATTAAATCTGTTTGTACACGTCACGAGCATAATAGTTTTCATTTTAACATGCGACTGTACTAGATTGTGTATTAGCGCGAGTTTTGAGACTACTTTTAATATTAAATCACTAAGACGTTTCGATAGATGGCATTAATACTAGACCAAAATTAAGATAAAACCATAAATAATTCTCAATTAAAGTACACTACGAAATAAGTTAGATAGAACTAATTTTAAAGTATTTCAATCAAAATTGTACTATGTCTTATACGATTTAATTTATAACTAAAATATTTAAAGATTTAATTTCACAGACCATCTATTGAAACTATTAATAAAGACATGGATCTAAAATATTTTTATATAATGACACCTATTTTTTACAGAATGTCATAACATAATATAGAAATGTGTATTGAATGAATGAGATCAGAGAAATGATACGAGACACAATGATAATTTAAAAACTCATGGAAGAAAAGCCTTAAGGCGATTTAAAATATTCTTAATCATTCAATCAAAATGACGCTTTTCAGGAAAATTATAATAAACAGATACAGACTGTTTATTTAAATTTTAACACAATAGTAAATGGCGGATGCAGGTGATGCAGATATGTAAATAGTGATGCAGAATTTTACATTTATTTCTGTGGTAAATGTAATTTGACGGTTTTCGACTTGGAGTCTCACTAACGCCAACTAGTTATGGAAAACTGTCATTGAAACCGTAGGCGAGTGGAATCTACGTCAAACTCCACACTGCTCTTTCAAATGCACGCTTTTCGAACACATTATTGACCAATGTGCCCAAATTTATAAAACAGTTATTTTATTTATTTTTTAACCTCAAAATTTACTTTGTGGTAGTTAGTTACATGCCCACCGATTAGATCATGAAAATTACTAACGTCACCCACTCATACTAAAGTACGTAGCATATTATGTCGGGCCCCGCTTTCACTGAGGTTGGCAAGTACAAGACTTCATATCAACCACAGAAATTGGCATGCGAGTAGCCAGTGACCGAAATATTGACACGAAAAGAAGTAAATTGCATGAAATAATTGGTGGCAGAATCACGCAAAATTTTTCTAATTTCATGAGAAATTAATTAGATGAAATACAAAGAAACATAACAGTAGCAAGTATATTGTGTTGATCTGTCGACATATAGAAAAAGGTTTGACAAATCCAATTAGTCTAATTTTGAAGGTTTCGGTCGGAATCCCCATGGATAATTAGGTTTACCTAAAATTTTTGAGCGCTTATAGAACCAAGTCCTGTGCGACCTTCGGGCAAGCGCTAGCGCATTTACAACATTCATGCACATTTGATTGTATTATTAAATATACAAAACTTAACAAACAACTATTATACATAAGTAAAATCAATCTAAAATTAATCTGTTTGTTACAGATGTTTATACTCATTTTGCGCACTCTTTCTAGTTGTTTTTCTATAGTGCTATCACTTCTACCAGCTTAGCCCTTCTAATGCAAAATGTATCAAATTAAGTTTCAAAATGGTATTCAGGATGATGACTTATCTACTTTGGAGCATTTCAATCATAAAATAAGTACTACTTATAAATTTTTATCATGTAGCTATTGAAATTGATTTGGAATCTTCTGTCCATGCTTAGGGCCACTTCTGACCCGTGATGCCACCTACACTCCTAATAATAGTAGGGACATTTTCCCTGTGATACCACTGCGGACAATCTATTGACTATGTGGTAGCCACAAGCAAAAATATTGGCTATTTAACAAAGTGGCCATTTTAATTGCAATTATCAATGAATACAAACCTTACAGTTGACTCTTTTTTAAATATCAATCTTACATATATCGTGCTATCCCTGTCTCATTAATATAAAACCAGACAGAGACGGCATAAGATTCAATTTTTATGTGAATTATATATAAGTTACAATTATTTCTTGAAACATCCAGATATAATTGTAACTTATAAACAATACATTACATCAATGGTGGGTTGTGAATGACAATTTTCATACAAAAGCACTAAACATACACAGACAACCTATAAGTGCAGACATGTGAGTCTGATATGAATGAAATTATTGTCATAACATTTAGTAAAAAGAGCTGACATTGATTATTTTGAATTGCAACCCATTCCGAACTTATGTGTCAAAAAAACTAGCAGCTGTTTTACATGGCTGGTGCTCTATTTCTCTTTAATAAAAAATAGGCTAAAGCAAATTGCCTATTAATAGTCAAAATTTAAATTGTTGCACTTTTACTAAAAATGGATAAATAGTTTATTGTATTTATTAAAAGTATGAGAAAATTGATTGAAATTAGAACATGTCAAAATCTGATACGCTAATAAATTAATAGAATATAATTTACCTACAATATTATATCATGTCTTAAAAATAAATATCAAAAATAAATGAAAATCTATGTAACATGTATGTAAGCTTTTAGTTATTTAAAATGGATTGCAGTGAGGCATAAAATAGTGTAGCAAAAAACTAGAACAAATCAGTATATTTCTGGGTTGAAAATCAAATTGTGAGCGCTGTTTGGTCAAATCAAATCTCTATTTTTTTTTCATGTTACATACTTTCATCCCTTTTTTACATAATCCATGCAACAGATTATAGGAAAGCGAGGGGAAAGATTGACACACATTAATTTGTTTACTGCTGGTCTGGCGGTGGTCTAGGTCTACTAGACTTGAGTTGGGAATAGACAATGCGATAGTCAATTATATCATAATCCATTTAGTTGGATTCCACTAAGGTGGCATAAATAATAAGTAAAACCTGGGTATAGCTTTAGCAATGGGAAATTTACAGGTTGACCAATGATATTTACAACTGGAGAAGAGTATAGAAGATTCTTGAATATGTTACAATGATATACAAGGCATGTAGAGTGGTGACCAGAAATATTTTTTCTTTTGGAATATTCAGCTGGGGATACTTTACTTACACTGTATGAGTTGACCTTCATTCTTTTTGTATGTTTTACATGCTATTTATGTCAAGATTATATCAAATTGCTTGAAATATATGATGTAGTTCAACTACTGCCTTTTAGCAAAAGGAGCCGGCCAAAAGCTTGGCATACTACACAAAGTGTGGATGAGCTCATAACGGGTATATCTACTGATCGCGCGATCAGTTGCAAGTGGAATCTGATATCGCTCCCTAATCCACTCTGATCATGCTACTAGCATTGGCGATCAATCTAGAACAGGGCCAAGCAAAAACTTGCTTATCATACGTTAACATGCGCACAGCAGATTCGAAGATGTCGCCTTTCTAGAAGGTTTCCTTAAAGCTTTACTATTGGGGTATACATTGAAGTTTAGTTAAGAAACTAGAAAATAAGAATGGATATGGTTAATTTTCCTTCAGCACATTTTTGTATCAGGTTTAATGGAGTTAGCCTAGGTACTACTACTACATCAACCATTGGAAGGCAACTTACTCAAATTTACAACCATATGGTAAACATACACACATTTACAAGTCACTAATCAGATCATGGACGTGAGTCCACTAAGTTAAGTCACTGTGAAATATCTCTTATTTGGATTGTCGTTTTAGGCCAAAACAGCCTTCATTGTTGATTGTACCACTACACTATATTCACACACCTGGAATCAATTCTAACACATCACTGTGAAATATTTTTCAAGTCACATATCACCAAGTTGTAGTAAGTATGGTGTGGTCTACAGACATTACCTTGAAGTATATTGCATTTTTATTTTTAATCCATGGAATTTTGAAGAATTTTAAGCTATGAAAACACTTGTAGACGTAAATCTCGTTTTTTTATTTTTCACCTTTATTTGTGTTCTTCACGTTGATTTGTGAGCTATTTTAAGCGCTCAAATTTGAGCTATTTTCGTGTAGTATGTCAAATTATCTCCTGTTTTAAAATCGTATGGCAGATGTCTCCGACTTTTATGTATGTCTCGTTGCTAAACTGTCTTACAATCCACCATACCAAAGATCTGTAGACCGATACATTTATCCTTTTATCATCGGATTGCTTCATCTGACTGCAAACGGCTCGTCTATGCCTGTTCGAGTTCCGAGCACTATGTGTTGGTGACGTTTGGAGGTGGAGGTAAAGCGGGCGGCGGGCCCGCGGTCCACTGCACGAGCGCGTGTTGCGGCATCTGCGTGGCCGTGAAGTGGTCCTTGAGCAGCGCTTGTGAGAAGTTGCAGTGCATTTGGTACGCCTCGTTTTCGCGGTCCGAATCGCCCGCTAGCCGGTATAGGTCTGTGGCAAAATGTACACCAAATTAGAGGACTGTATTAGTAGTAAATCCATACTAATCCATACTAATATTATAAATGCGAAAGTCTGTCTTTCTGTCTGTCACCTCTTCACGGCTAAACTGCTGGACCGATTGTGATGAAATTTGGTAGGGATGTAGTTAACGACCTGAGATCAAACATAGGCTACTTTTGGGTGCGATATAACCGAGTCCCACGCGGGGCGAAGCCGCGGGGAACAGCTAGTTTTATATATAAACAAAAATATTTATGGTAGTTTGAAGTTGGTTGGGAAAGACAAGGCAGAAATAGGGAGAGCTGGAAAAGACTGGGGAAGGCCTACGCCACATATCTTATAAAGAAATACAATTTATTACATTGCATTATGAATGTTAGTAAATATTTAAAATATAGTACCTAATACATATTTTTTAAATGTAAAAAAAAGATGCAGAAGAAAAAAAATGCTATTTTTATTTATTTTTTATTCTTTTTACTTGCCTTTGAGTATGGCGGACGCCCACAGCTGGACATGCACGTCGGGTATCTTGCTGGCGAGCTGCATGGCGGGCGTCACCATGTTCATGCTCTCGCGCGAGTTGTTGATGGACAGGAAGATGTGCCCGAGCAGCACCAGCGAACAGGACGTCAGTCTGTTCAGGTCTTCCGCGTTCGCCATCTTGAGCGTTTCTCGGAGATATCGCCTGTCGAGTTCATACAGTTTGAAATTGAATGAATGAATGAATGAGTTTGAAATTATTGTCCAAAACAGATTTTGTTTATGTGAGTGAACAGCCTTAAATAAAACTTCCAAGAAGTTTGATTTTAACACTGTTCCCTAAATTCCAACTATATTATCAACTAGCGACCCGCCCCGGCTTCGCTTGGGCATAAAAACCATCCTCTTGAATCACTATCTATTAAAAAAAATCGCATCAAAATCCGTTGCATAGTTTTTAAAGATTTAAGCATACATAGGGACAGAAAGCGACTTGGTTTTATAGTATGTAGTGATAGTGATGCGAAAATAAGTTTCTTTGTTACGCTTTCCCGCCCTATCTACTGAACCAATCTTCCTGAAATTCCCAAGGATATAGATAGATTTTATACACATAGTCAGAAGCACCTTTCATCCCGAGAAAAATCACTGTCTTCGAGGGAAAATCACGCATTCAAAACCGCGGTCAGAATCTAGTAAGGTATGAAACAGTAGTGTAGTGTATAATGCGGTCTGTGTATACTGACTTGGCCTCGTTGTACCGCGCCTGGAAGAAGGCCTGCAGCCCCAGCACGTAGTAGGACGCGGCGCGCAGCCCGTGCGCGTACGGCGGCAGCGCCTCGGGACGAACCTGCAGCAGGCCGCACGGGTTTAACGCATTTAAACTACAGTATTTTTGTTTGTTAGCAATTTATGTCAAACTGTTGGGCGAGAACTTCCCCTCTCTTTTCGTACGTGGAAGAAACAACATACCTTGAAACAAATAACATTTGATAAAAACGTTATGATCGAAAGCCTGTATCGAAATACTATAATTATTAGGTGTAAACATCTTACCGCTAATACTAAAGTTATAAGGTATAATATCCATACTAATATTATAAATGCGAAAGTCTGTCTGTCTGTCACCTCTTCACGGCTAAACTGCTGGACTGATTGTGATGAAATTTGGTAGGGATTAAGTTAACGACCCGAGGTCAAACATAGGCTACTTTTGGACGCGATATAACCGAGTCCCACGCGGGGCGAAGCCGCGGGGAACAGCTAGTACCTAATACTTCTCTTGTGGAAAAGCTTAAGAATTCTTCTTTATCAAGAAATTTTCAACCGTTTTCTACTGTTGTTTACCATAAACTACGAAGATTTTCTACCATCATTTATGTGATTTATAGTTTACCTGTGGGTATCATATATCGTTTGGGTGTAGCTATCGTGGTGAGCGTATATCCAAGCTTAGCTGAGACGACAGATACGGTCGGAGGATTGAACACATTTATCCTATATCCTATAGCCGGTTATAAATATAATAAGTGAAACTAAAAAAATATTTAAAACCATACCTGTTCCATCAGCTGTGTCAGTTCGTTGTCTCTCCTCGCTCGGAGATACACAATGGCCAGATTTAATTTCGCGAACATCCATAAATCGCGTTCTTGTGACATCTGAAATCAATTCATAGTACTGTAGTTTTCTACGTGTAAACATACATCTTTTGGTCCTTCTAGCGGGAATTTCTTGCTGTTTTTTATATTCACCCAAATGGCTTTATGTGCCACAAAATAGGGCGCGGTTGCCTATATATTACACTTTTGATACCTTATGAGTGTCACTAGCCCTATGCCAACTCGTAGCTTAAGATTTTTCCCGACAGTACCTAGTTATAGTATAGTATATACAGACCCATTGTCACCCTTCAAATCGGAACATATAAAAAGAAAGCACTGCTGTGTGTCGGCAAAAATAGGTGAGTGGTATCCAAAAAGACGACACACACACGCACAAAGTTCTGGTACCTCAAAGAAAAAAATCAAAGTTATAAGTTTGTGTATAATAATGTACACTAGCGACCCGCCCCGGCTTCGCATGGGCATAAAAAACCTTCCTCTTGAATCACTCTATCTATCAAAAAAATCGCATCAAAATCCGTTGCGTAGTTTTAAAGATTTAAGCATACAAAAGGGCATAGGGACAGAGCAAGCGCCTTTGTTTTATACTGTGTAGTGATAGTGATAAGTCGGAGAGCCCTTTAGGCCATAGGCCTGTGCCAAGATATCTTTGACTACACAATGGCCTTGAAAATGAGTGAAAGAAGATTATCGTGTATGAACTTACATTGATAGCAGTGTGAAACTGCGCCTCGGCGGCCTCCATGCAGTTCATGGACATCGCGTACAGGCCCAGCAGGCAGTGCAGCTGCGGCGTGTGCGCCGCCGCGCTGCCGGCTGTGGAAACAATTACACTTTTTATTTTTTTTATCGACATTGTACTAAAGAATAACACTCTCGTAGTTGCCAGCGGACTAAGTAATATAGCTAATCCTATTGTAGAATGTGGCAGAGGTAGTAGTTAAGTTGTGGAGTGCAGGAGGAAAGGATAACCAAACAGTCAGAGTTAGTTAAAGGTATATTGTTTTCTTAGTTACAATTTGACGGTGGCTATTCCTTTCTGTGTTACTCGCAGTAGGTGTGAATGCACTCTCGGTAAAATAAAAATATTGTGACATTTAAGTAATACGCGCGAGCCGTGGCGATCGCCGCGTTAGCAAAAATATGTACAGTAAGACTGTACATCTTGGCAACGCCAAAAAGATAAAAAGTTAAAAAATACATGTCAATGTTACCAAGAACGTATCGGTATAAAAGTTAAAGTCACAAAGATCGGAAAAGCCATTACAAAGCAAAATATATATATATTTTTTAATCAAAGTCGAATGTTAAGTTAGTAGTTCCTCCGGTGACGCTTCGACGCGATGACCCCGGGGGAATCTTGGTATGATGGGTCCTCTCTCTGTGCTCGTCTGGTCGCTGAATAACTTGCAGTTCGATGTCCTCAGTATGCCGTTCAGTGTTTGCTTTTTGATTGTTTCTCCTGTTCCTAGTGAAGCAGCGAGGACAGAGCTTCCTGCCAGCCAACACTAGCGACAAAGTTATAGCGGCTGCCAGTAAAGTATAACTAATCACGTATTGATGAATATCGTGACTAGACATAGTTGTAGTTGGTAGTCGACTTTCTTCTTCTTTCTGGTAGGCGATACTCTCGTCTATCTTGTCGAAAGTAAGGTCTTGAGGTACAGCTTGAAAATATGTTAAATTGACTATCTTGTTAATAGACTTATTCATGTTGAAGTCTGGTATAGTAAGTCCATAATCCATGGCTATTCGGCTGCTGTAGCGGCTTTGAGAGTAGATGGTTAAATCTTTTGATTGTGCCACGCATCCCTGTGGCAGTGTAACAATCCCAGAGGAAGTCATCGTGAGAGGTGTGACGTCATTGCCACATATGACACGTAGAGGGCAAGTTTGGCAACAGATAATCAGCCAGCTGTTCCGTGCATGTAATGCTATCCATGAGTCCTTGCATGTCGCATGCTCGATATCACAAGGCACGGTGTTATGATGTGACAGCAGTTTCGCTTCGCAGGCTGCATTGTGGCTATGTAGATCAAAAACAGGCGGGTTTTTCTTGCAGATTATTTTTTCGCGCTGTTGTAGACATTGTTGGAAGTCCTCTGCAGTTAATAGCACATAGATGTTTTTCTCAAAGTTGACTCCGATGTATGTTGATGTCACTTGCACATAGCCATATTCCATGTTAGTTTTCACTGGAAGTGGTATAGTTTGAAATAGTGTAAAATCCTCATTTGAAATCAAGGGAATATGCATTTCGAAGAGAAAATAATTATCAGTTACTCGAGCTCTCACGTAAATAAGTTTGTAAATATCTTTGATATCTTCTTGGTAGTTCTCGACTGGTAACGAAAGTGATTTCGGAATGCTTCCTGAGATTTCACTAAGCTGTTGAATTAAATGAGCTGGAGTTATCAAATGCACATCGACATGTCCTTGATAAACGTTGGTGAGAGAGTCGAAGAGCATTTCTTGAAATTTCTTCAAACTGTTAATTAATAGGTAAAGTGTCAACGACGCCGAATTAAAGTAAGTTGTGGCTGATAGAATTTCCATTTGAGTCTCTAATGCAGCCAGATTCTGGTTTGTTTGGTTTATGAATCCATCGATCATGTAGAATTGTCGTTGAATGTTTTCTTCGCTTTTCTTCAATATTTTGTTTTCAAGCTCCACGATAGAAGTCTGATTTTTTATAAGTTCCAAGAGGTAGTTATCTTTGTTTTTGATGGATTGTATATCATCTTCGTATTTGTTAGCAAATCGTTGGTCGAGTATTCCAAATAAGCTGTTAGCAATGTATCCCACACCATCAATTAACCCTCGTTTCTTTCGGTTGACTGTGAGATGCTTATGAGGATTGACCAAAATGTCATTGTAATGGTGAAGAAGATCCATCTCATGGTGAAGCTGTTCTGTTGTTGTCTTACATGGTTGTAAGTTGGAAAGGTGACATAGCTTTTCTAAGTTCTTGAAATAACTGTCAACTCGTCGAGTACCCTCCCAGTACGTAGATAGGTTGTAATACATAATTAGCATCCATTCATTGTGTACTACTTGCATTTTGCCGACATTGTCATAGTATATAGGTCGCTCGTGTTCCAGTGATGTAATTTGAGCGTCCGACGATACGCCGGCCTTCGTACCATATGATTCTGATAAGAATGTAAACAAGGTCAATGCAGTTAGTATTAAATTTGTAAGAAGTTTGTTTCCTTTTCTTCTTCGAGTTTTCTTTTCAGGTTGTTGACTGTGTTTTGTTTCCTTTTGAGTTTCAGCTTCAGCATCAATGGCTTCGACTTCAGAGTTCAATAGAAGTGGCGATAATTTGACTATAGGGCGCTTAAAAACTCCAGTTTGCGTTTTGATGGTGGTGACTCTGACATAACCGTCAGAGCCCGGATGTGTGTCCAACACACGTCCCATAGCCCATTTTCCTGGGGGCAAGTTGTCTTCCTTTACTAGTACGATGTCGCCAATGTTTATATTTTTTGTTGGTCTGTTCCATTTACTGCGAGCTTGAAGTTGCGTGAGATAATCGTTGGACCAAGCTTTCCAGTATTGTTGGAACATGTGTTCGAGTAGTTGCCATCTGCGACGTATGTCGATATTGTAATCGTTATAGTTGGATAGAGGTGGAGATAGTATCGAGCTGCCTGTGAGAAAGTGTCCCGGTGTCAGACAGTTATAGAACTCTTCAGGATCTTCGGTTAGAGGACACAACGGCCTGGAGTTTAGACAAGCTTCGACTTTGGTAAGTAGGGTTGTGAACTCCTCATAGGTTAGCTTCTGATCACCCAGTACACGTCGTAGATGGTGCTTCATGGACTTCACAGAGGCCTCCCATACACCGCCTGCACTAGGCCAGGAAGCTATGTTAAAATGCCAAATAATCTCCAATTTGGCTAGTTCGTTGAAGAAATCAGTAGATAAAATCGACTTGAATTCCTCAAATTCTTGTCGTAGTACTCTTGCAGTGCCGACAAAGTTAGTACCGCAGTCCGAGTACATGTGTTTAGGGGTGCCACGTCTGGCACACAAACGGTTAAATGCTGCAATGAAGGTTTCGGTGCTGAGGTCCGAAACTAGTTCAATATGTACGGCTTTAGTTGCCATACATATGAATATGGCAATGTAGCCCTTAGTAGTTCTGGCGCTTCTACCCTTGTAAGTTTTTATTTCAACGGCTCCAGTAAAATCGACACCACAGTGTGTAAAAGGTCGACTTGGTGTTACTCGTTGATATGGTAGGTTGGCCATGAGTTGATGGTTATCCACTTGGTTGAAGCGACGACAGCGAACACATTTTCGTAATTGAGTTTTGACAGCCCTATTGCCGCCAACTATCCAGTAGGCTTGCCTTATGTGAGTCAGCGTGAACCTAGCTCCGCCATGCAATGTTTGTATGTGCGATTGTTCTATTAATAGACTCGTAAATCGTCCATTATATGGTACGATGATGGGATTCTTCATATTGGCAGGCAAAGCTGAGTTCTTGAGGCGTCCACCAACTCGGATCAGGTTGTCCTTATCCAGATACGGATTCAGTTTTAAAATAGGACTTCTATTAGTTATAGGTACTTTTCGCATCAGCTGTTCGTATTCGTCAGTGAATTGCGTTTGTTGCACGTGTCTGATAATTAGTATGTTAGCTATATTGAGTTCTCTTGCACTTAGGTAATTAGTTTCAGATTTCTTCTTGTTGCGCAAGTTATAAATAAATCGTTGAATCCAAGCGATAATTCTTTTCACTCGGAATAATGAACTATAATTATTTAATAATGTAGTTATAAAATGTTCTATGTTGATTTGCGAGTTTGGTTGTTCGCAATAATATGTAGAGCATCCCTGGTTTGTCTGGAAGTTGCAGGGTTGTTCCAAGTTGTCATTATAGTCCATTTTCTTCAGGAATTCCGCTCCTTGCCACCACAGGTCGAAATTAACAAGTTTGCTAGGAAGTAAGCCTCTCGAAGCACAGTCAGCGGGATTTTGATCCGATTTGACGTAACGCCAGTGTCCAGGGGGGATAATGCGCTTGATTTTGTTAACTCGGTTGGATACATACACTTCCCATCTGGATGTTTCGCCTTGGATCCACGCCAATACAACTTGAGAGTCACACCACGCAGTTATAGTTATGTTGTACTCAGAGAAAGCTTTCTTGACTTTTTCCATGAGTTCGGCTAAAAGCTGAGCACCACAAAGTTCCAATCTGGGCAGGGATGTTTTTTGAGAGACGGGCGCTACTCTTGTCCGTGACGCTATCAAAGTAATTTTTGGTGTTCCGTCTTTATTAGTTATGCGACTGTAAATAACGCAAGCGTATGCTTTTTCGCTGGCGTCGCAAAATCCGCATAACTCGATATGATCTTTAGTTTCCCCAATCCATCGGTTTAAAGTTATTTTTCCAATCATTGGTAGTTCATTTTTGAGTTTTAGCCACTCAGTTTCAATATCCTTAGGAACGTCATCATCCCAGTCGAGTTTGCTGAGCCATAGTTTTTGGAAGAGCAATTTTGCTGTGAGGACTAAAGGTGACAGCCATCCCAAGGGATCGTAATATTTGGAAATCTCTGATAAAAGAGATCTTTTCGTAATTCGTTTTGAGTTTTCTTTAATAGGCCAATTGAAGTAGAATGTATCGGTTGTAGGATTCCAGCTCAGTCCGAGCGTTTTAGAAGTTTCTTCAGTTTTAAATTCATAATTTATGTTTGGTGCAATTTGATCCGAAGGCAAGTCTTCCAATAGGGAACGATCGTTGCTGGACCACTTGCGTAGATTCATACCGCCGCCTTTAAGTAATGCGATGAGTGATTGTTGTAGCTCTTTTGCTTCCGAAGATGAATTTCGACCGCAGACCAAGTCATCCATATAGAATGCGTTCTTCAGTACTTCGGCAGCAGTTGGGTGGTTGTGGCCATCATCAGTGGCCAGCTGTAGTAGGGTTCGCATTGCAAGCCAAGGGGCGCATTTCATCCCATATGTTAAAGTACATAGTTGGTATTCGTTAAGTGGCTCGTTAGGTGTTTCTCTCCATACGATTTTTTGCAGATGTTGTTGTTCATTAGCAATCCAGATGCAACGATACATCATTTGAATATCTGCAATTAGAGCAAACTTATATGTTCTCCATCTTAGTATGAGAGCTTGAATGTCTTTTTGGAGATTAGGACCTTTCTCAAGTACATTGTTTAGACTGAGGCCATTGGAATTATTTTGAGATGCGTTGAATACTACTCTTAAACGTGTTGAAGCGGCATTCTCCCGCAGGACTCCATGGTGTGGCAAATAACAGTCGTTGGAGGTAGTTTTAGTCGATAGTTTCATGTGATCTAGTTCTTCGTACTCCTTCATAAAATCTTTGTACATAGTTGACAGTTTATGATTTTTCTGAAGTCGTTTTTCCAGTTGTAAGAATTGGGAGACAGCAATAGGCCGTGATTTCACAAGGTTTTTTTCGTAGTCAGGACAAAGTGGCATCTTGACAATATATTTTCCATCAGAGCTTCTTTGTACTGTGTTCTTGTAAAACTGTTCACATTGGTCATCCTTGGATGTGTCCGTAGAGTTTAGGATTTCCTCCGTTTCCCAAAATTTTGCAAGATCTTCTAAGTTGATTAGGGTAACATGGCAGTTAAAAGTTTTCATTTTTCCGCATAGAATCCATCCTAGATGTGTCTGTTGAGCCACTGGGGATTGTTGACCTCCCTTAAGAACCCCGTCGAGTATAATCTGTGAATACACGTCGGTGCCTAGGAGAAGATCAACAGGGCGTGATATGTTAAAGTCTGGATCGGCAAGTTTAAGATTTTCCAGATGAGGCCATTGTGATTTTTCAAAGGTAGAGTGCGGTAAGTTATTCGTAAGTTTCTTCATAATTAGTGCTGTTGTTTCAAAGGTGAAGTCGGAGTGTATAGATTTGCAGCATAAGTTAAGCTGTCCTCTGCAATCTCCAGATACAGAACCGATGCCAGTTACAGTGGCAGTTAGTTTCTTGCGAGGCAGACGCAGCAGCTGCGATGCTGACTCACTCAGTAAATTCACCTGAGAACCTTCATCCAAAAGACACCTAAGGGTGTGGTAAGTACCATCAACTGCTTTTACTTTCAGCTGAATCGTAGTAAGTAAGATTTCAGTGTTAGCGTCAGTTATATGGTTTGAAGTTTGATGCTGTGAAGATGTTGTGGGATGTTGCTCCACGTAGTTAGACTTGTTAGATGAAAATTTTCTGTTAGATTGATGTAATAAAGTATGATGTCTCATATTACATTCTTTACAAGTTTTCTTCGATTTGCATTCCTCGTTATTGTGGCTAAAGAGACAGTTTTTGCATAGTTTCAATTTCGCAACTGTGTTATTGCGCTGCGTAGTATCGAGTTCAAGAAATTTGTCACATTGCATAAGAACGTGATTTCCGCTGCAATTTGGGCATTTTCCATAAACTGTATGATAGTTGTAAGATTTTTTAAAATCAAAATTAGGTTTCGTCACAAGTTTTTTCGGCGAAGTTTTCCAGTATGGTGAAGAGTGGGATGATTTTTCAGGCTGATTATTTCCCTTCTTCGTTGACTTTGCAGTTTCATAAGCCATGAACTTTGTTTCCAGGAAATATATAAAATCCGACAAGTTTTGTATCTCTCTATGATCTCGAATTTCATTCATATAGTCGTTTAGAGTTGAAGAATCGAGTTTTGGTAACATTAATTGGACGATCATAGGATCCCAAGTTGAGGTATCGATACCAATATTAGAAATTCCGTTCATGCATTCCTTGATGACGTCATGCATTTTTCTTAAGTTGTTAGAGTCTGGATGATGAATAACAGGTAGGTTCATCATAGTGTTGAAGAAAGAGGTGAACTGCAAGCGACGATTGTCATACCGCTGAGTCAGTATTTCCCAACAGGAGTTGTAGTTATCGGCGCTTACAGATAAATGCTGTACTAAAGTTTCAGCTTCACCCTTCAGCTTAGTTTTCAAATGCCTCATTTTCTGCGCCTGGTTAATAGTTGGGTTGTTATGGATAGTCTCCACAAAAAGATCTTTAAAAGATATCCACTTGCTGTAGTTTCCGGAAAATTCCGGGAGTTCTATTTTCGGTGCAGATTTTTCATAGTGAGCATTTGACCAAATTTTAGAGTTGATCTTTTTTCTCAAATCGTCGTATTGTTCTTCAATTTCTCCAAAAGATTCGTAGTAGTGTGAATTAGATCCTTTAAGTCTGAAATCTATTTCCCAGTGTAGTTTGTCGATAGGTTCCCATTTCGACTTTAAGATAGTTAGGTTATCTACCAACTCCCATTTTTCCGAAATACAGGAGATGTTGATCTTGGACATAGCGTTGCTGATTGCGTTAAAATAGCATTCCTGTTTGTTAAGTAAGCGTTGTACCTCACAGGCACCCTCGTCCGTGTCCTGTGAGTCGTCAGTTGAAGTTCCAGCTAAGTCAAATTTATAGCCGCGTTTTTGTTTGGTTAAGGCACTTAACCTATTGTTTATATCAGTTATAGTTGAAAGATATAGTTCCTTAATTTTCTCGTAGACGTTTTCCGAAAAATAGTTGATCGTTTTGTCTTCTATCTCCAGTACTAGAAGAGCATTCCTCGCCTCGAAGTCCTGCCACTGAGCTTCTAGCGACGCTAGTCGTGTGTTGAGATAATCCTCAGTTTTTCGAGATGAAGAGTCCTTGCGATAGTTGGTACACAAGGTCTTGATGTTCTCGAAGCAAGTTTGTTGAAGTTCCATCTTGTTCATGTTGAAAGTTAGTTTTTCAGTAGTTGTATCGATAACTCAGTTGATCTGGCACGTAGTTGACGGTGACAGATGTTTAGAGATGCGGTGGTTCACGACACGAAGACTACACAGTTATACGCAGCCTTGTAGTCGCTTAAGATCTCAGTGTCTTTGTACTCCGTATACAGTGTGTGCGCCTTCTCAATTTAACTGGGGATTCTCGCTTGTGAGAGGCCAGCTAAACCGATTCGCCACTGTAGTAAGAGATACAAAAAACACTAAGTTCTTACCTTTCGAAGGACCAAAAGATGTAGAATGTGGCAGAGGTAGTAGTTAAGTTGTGGAGTGCAGGAGGAAAGGATAACCAAACAGTCAGAGTTAGTTAAAGGTATATTGTTTTCTTAGTTACAATTTGACGGTGGCTATTCCTTTCTGTGTTACTCGCAGTAGGTGTGAATGCACTCTCGGTAAAATAAAAATATTGTGACATTTAAGTAATACGCGCGAGCCGTGGCGATCGCCGCGTTAGCAAAAATATGTACAGTAAGACTGTACACCTATTATTCATAAAAGATAAACCTTTTTTACAGAAATTTTTATCTTAAATAAATAATTGATTAATTAATTAAGAAATAAGGTGGTACGAGGAGACCCGACCCCAGATGAACTGGGATAGGGGGTGCACAACGAAGAAAGAAGAAGAAGAAACTTATCATCTCTTAGTACAAAAATTGGAAAGGGTCGCCACCAGCCTCAACAAGTCCGCGTGCTCCACTAGCGCCACCTCAGCTGTGTGTAGTGTGTGCGAGACTCACGCGAGGGCGCGGCCTGCAGCAGGTGCGCGGCGCGGGCGATCTCGTGCAGCGCGAGCGCCTTCCCGCCCGCCACCAGCCTGCACAAGGCCGCGTGCTCCACTAGCGCCACCTCAGCTGTGTGTAGTGTGTGCGAGACTCACGCGAGGGCGCGGCCTGCAGCAGGTGCGCGGCGCGGGCGATCTCGTGCAGCGCGAGCGCCTTCCCGCCCGCCACCAGCCTGCACAAGGCCGCGTGCTCCACTAGCGCCACCTCAGCTGTGTGTAGTGTGTGCGAGACTCACGCGAGGGCGCGGCCTGCAGCAGGTGCGCGGCGCGGGCGATCTCGTGCAGCGCGAGCGCCTTCCCGCCCGCCACCAGCCTGCACAAGGCCGCGTGCTCCACTAGCGCCACCTCAGCTGTGTGTAGTGTGTGCGAGACTCACGCGAGGGCGCGGCCTGCAGCAGGTGCGCGGCGCGGGCGATCTCGTGCAGCGCGAGCGCCTTCCCGCCCGCCACCAGCCTGCACAAGGCCGCGTGCTCCACTAGCGCCACCTCAGCTGTGTGTAGTGTGTGCGAGACTCACGCGAGGGCGCGGCCTGCAGCAGGTGCGCGGCGCGGGCGATCTCGTGCAGCGCGAGCGCCTTCCCGCCCGCCACCAGCCTGCACAAGGCCGCGTGCTCCACTAGCGCCATCCGCAGCCGCCACGCCAGCGAGGCAGCACTGCGCGGCCCGCTGCTGCTGCCGCCGCTGCCGCTCATAGAGCGCCCCTCGCCCGAACCCTCCTCGCCGCACCCGCTCGCTGTGACAAACGATGAACACGTCACAACAATAAATCTATTTGAATGTGACAAAAATTTAAAACAAGCAGGTCTTCAAAGGGCTATATACTTACAGTATGTCAATATGTTCGCATGTAAATGACTGTCTTTTTTAAGAATAAAACTTCTTTAAACCTAAAGGGCGTGAAAAATTTCAGTTGTTGTAAGTGATTCAGAAGCTACAAGAAAAGCTTTCCATCAGGTTAATCATAGGCCTGTTTGCCTACTTAACAATTAACAAAACAAAATATAAAAGCTACAAGGGAGTCACCACTCACCAGTCAACTTGTCGATCTGAGCGAGCGCCTTCTCCGTGTACTTGTGCGCCTTGTCCATGTAGCCGGCCTGCGCCGAGTGCATCACGGTCACCAGGTACACCAGCACGTACAGCTGCTGCCGCGACAGCCACACGAACGACTCGCCCGCCGCGCTCCCGCACACGGCTATGACGAAACATGCACAAATCAGTATTGCGCGGGAGTGGAAAACGATATTCTTCAAAAATAACGGACATTTAGGTCGGTTTTTAATACAATAATGTAATCAAAATCAGGTGACCCAATTTTGGGCATCCAAGGGTATATAAGGTGAATGTCGACACGCTAAGAAGAAGAAGAAGTAAAAGTTTACTTTTATTAAAACATAGATAGGTCACAGCCAAATCACCCTCAGCCATGTGCATACATGTGAAAGGGCAGAACGTAATCCGCACGACCGAGACAAATATAAAAATGATATATGTATTGCTATAATTATGAAGATCACCATCATCGTCCGGCCACGTGGGTGCCATAATAGTTTGGATACTCTGCTGCAGCTGCTTGAGGCACGGCTTCACACTTTTCACCTGACCAGCCATCAGGTAATGACATACCTGTTGACAAAAAACAAATGCTTATAGAGTATTACATACAGTGGGCCACAGATAAAATAATACTGTATGTACAAGTAAGCAAAAAATTATTAATGACAATTGATTATATTTATAACTAGTTGCGTCAACATCCGTAATGTGTACCTAAACCTTTGTCAAGCATTTAGTTCTCTACTTACCCCAACTGGGAATCAAGGACAAGTTCTCCAGCCAGAGTAGTACACAGTGTCACCAATTACGCCACTCAAATCATCGTAAAAAAATAGGCCTATTCATAAAATTAAAACTAAGATTTATATTGAAGTGTACACAGGTTAGAATATAATAGTAAACAATGTAAATAGTGGCAACATTACAAAATTACTTAATGAGCCTATTGTATTACATGAGATCAAGGGCAGTTCAGAGAAACTTATCAATGAGTTATTGAGTATTGTGAGAATCTTATTAAATGCAACTACGAACATGTTTTTTTTTTTTAAATCTTTTTGAATCCCGGGCTTGACAATGTTTCCACTTGGTTTGCGCACATATATGTCACATTACAATGGTTTTTCTACTGTGTCTGGTTTCAGCGAGCCAGCAGGACCTAGAATATGGCGGCCGGCACTGGTTATCACAATGAAGCGGCTGAAGTCTGAACTGTGACCTTTTTTACAGGATGCATATTATTTCATGCTCCTGAATATGCAGGATGTGTCAGAGAATTAACAATGTCAGACTTTTCTACCTAAAGGAATCTGACACTTCCTAACAATTATAATCTAGCAATAACAGCCAGGAAAAAGGCTTAGCAAACCTTCAAAAACAACAGGAATTAACATTGTGAAAGTCTTTACTTTTGAAAAGTGCCAATCACTGCCAATTTTTTTTTTTATTTTACTTTAAATGTAAAAACAAAAATTGATCCGCATCACGCTTCATCAAAATGACATAAATGAATTCACAACAAGCTAATTCAATAAGAGTTTAAATAATTTAACCAGCATTTTATATATCATTATCATCTCAAGTTCTCTTCTTGTTATTAAGCTATGCTCTTATACTATCAAACTAGAATGAGTCCAAAAAAGACTGGCATTTTATTTAAATTTTTGTTTTTCCATGAACATTCTCATTTGAAATTCACTTGACCCATGAGAAGTCTTTGAATCATAAATGAATTAAACTCACCTGCAATACAAGAAAGAAAACCTTCAAATACTCCTTCTGATGTGGACTACCGGTCCATGAGTCCACCAGGTGACCTGCCTGGTTCAGGAGAGGTAAAACTTCTTGGATCTTTTTGTCTATTAGCAGTAACTGAAACAAACATTAACAGGATTTAAAAATTGGTAAGTTGAAACTGACATGTATGTATGTATTAAGAATATTAGGGTATAAGCTTGCATAAAATACAACTAAAAAAAACAATAATTTGAAAAGATACTGTGGTTGGTTGACTGGTAAAAAAAGCCGCCATTTACATGTAATGTTATGAAGTTAAATAAATTGAAAGACTGTTATGACTAGAGGGAAGTGACAAAGTGTTTGTAAAATGTGCTGTAGATTACTTACCATTACTCTACTAAGTAAGAATAGTACTCGGGTGTATGCAGCATTAGATATCTGTGCATAGTCCACCCCCACTGCCAGCAGACTGCTCGCCACTTCATATTCTCGCTCTGTGGCATGGATTTGCTAAAATAAAAAAATAAAAATTATTTTATTACGTAAGAATGAAGAATTCTTGTATTACAAACAGAGAATCTTTTTCAATCAGTATAATTTATTTCACCATTAAATCATTATTAAATTTCCAGGTTGATATTCATACAATTTACCACTTTAAGCTATGGCTTTATGGTCCTAATTTCATTGGTAGTTTAATTTTGCAGATAGTAACTTGCTCAAGCATTTTTCCGTTTTGTTTAAATTAACCCTTATGGTTATTAGTTTATGAATGAATTTGTTTTGCTGGTACTTCTTCAGTGTTTGATAATAAAATTTCTATTTTAAAATAATATCACGAAAATTTACATACACCTACATACATTCTTGGCATTAAGTCCGCCTCTTGTGTGATACATTATATGATGTACAACCAAGGTTAAATAAACAACATTAGGAGCTCATATCTTTTAAATTAATTTCAATAAACATTCCATTACGGGAAATATCCACCATGGCTAGATTTTGGTAAATGTTATTGCTGAATTTTAAATTTGTAATCAGAATGTGTGTAATAATACTTCTCTTCATCTGACAAGACTGTTTTCTACAGGTCTTTGGGTCAGCTTAGTCCTAGTTACTTTAAAAATTCAATACTCATGCTATCATACATAAAACAGAAACGGTTAGTTTAATTATAACATCTTCCTGTACCATTATTCACAAAATAAGTAGTAACAATACTTACTGCCAGTTGGAATATTAGCCTGCAGTGCCAGTAAACACTGTGTTGAGATAACTCAATAGCTTTCCGTAGAATGGGTTTGGAGTGTGTTGGCTGGCCTTGCTGTTCAAAAAGCTCTGCCAGCACGCTCGCCGCCTCGAACTTAACGTCGTCGAACCCATTGATGGTCTGAGAAAGGCACCACTGCAACCAAAACACCAAAGTGACCCACTTCACTATTTTTGTTTACATTCTATCAACAACTGTATTCGGTCAAAACACTTTGTAACTTTCACAAACATCAGCAACTCTTACTAACACTATTTCACACGGTATTGCTCTCTCCAGAACACGTAAATAACAACAAAAAAAACTTACACTCTGCTCTAAATGCGTCCTCGCCAAGTCGATGTTTTTGGTGTGTGTCAAAAGAATATTCCCGAGTTGTAAATGAGTCCTGGCTTCGACTCTTTGTGGTGGTTTGAAATTAAATACGGCTTGTAGGCACTGGATACAACTTTTTATGTCAGGAGGATTTGATGTACGGAAATGTTCTGCTAAACCAAGTAAAGAAATATACCAAGCGTCCTGCGTTGACGCCATTTTGACATTTCTGCTTGGAGGGAACGGTGTTCACCACTATAAGCAGAAAATTCTACGAATATTTTACTCCCAATTCTACCATTGTCAAAGTGAGTGGTAGTATTATTTTAATAAAAGATTGAAATAAAACCAACCAACCGCCAACAAATAATAAATTCTTTCAAACAGTCTACTACGCACGCGAACCCGAAATAATATTTTTTCCTTATGCGTTCGTTGTGATAACACACGTCAAGCAACGAAAAAAATTGGAAGGCACGTTAAGCCGTTGATTCCGGCTGTTATCAGTAGATAGCAGTCATTAGGCTATGTCATAGACCTTTAGGAAACCTGAAAAATCTAACAGAGTTGGCCACTAACATACGCGGATCATGTTCCTCAAAGATGTTCCTATTGGTCTGGGATTCTCTCTAAAAAAAGGGTTACGGAAGTCAGATGGCAATAATCAGGACACCTCAGGTATCCCCAAAATACCCTCAGCGTAAAAGCTCTGAAGCGAAAGCTGAAGAAGCAACCGAAAAACCCAGGAAAACGCGCAAAAAAAAATTGTTACTTATGTATCTTTTATGTATAGTGTAGTTGAACTGTAGATGGCATAGAAATGTAGGCAGAGGGACGAAAGACTCGTACGGTTCAGGCAGGTTCTCAGTGATAGGAGCGGAGTTGGTGCTCTTATCTTTAACGTGTTTAGTGCCAAAAGCTCAGCGGTGGATCCGTGTACCAACATTATATTTTTGGTCAGCTTTTACGTGCGTGAACATCGTCCGTCTACCTACTGTCTGCCCCTAAAAATAAGCCATCGACGGACAAAACCTCTGTTCATCAGGCACTCCAACTAGCAGGGCGTCGATTCTGCTAACGTTAAGACAAAATCGTATCAAAATAGTGTTTCAATAGAAGTGCCTTTTACACACTATTTACAAGAGTTATGACAGTATGATGTGATGTGTATTTAGTGTGTGGTGTGTCATCAGAAGTGGTATAAAAAAAATATACATTTCTTGTAACTAGTGTGTAAAAAAGCACTACCATTGAAACACTATTTTGACACGGTTGTGATTTAACGTTAGCAGAAACGACACCCAGGTGGTTTTCTTGGGCTCAGTTTTCCCAGTAAAGTGTTAAATACAAATAATTTATACATAACACTAGAATGCTTACGGAGGACAAAAGCCGTTCCCGAAATAAAACCTAAAGTTTGTAGGTATCTCTTTCTAGTAAGTTGTATAATATTCAAGAAGAAAAGAGACACCTACAAATTTTGGACCTTTTTCTGGAACGTTAGGTATTTGTATGTAGGCTTTAAAGAAAAATCAACTTTGCAGTAGAGTAATAAGGGCTAATTTTGTATGTTGTTTTTTGCGATTATTATTATTCGTAAGCATTCTAGTGTTGTATATAAATTCTTTGGTTAAATAAATCCATTAAAGTAATAAGTACTATCTGCTACGTTCTACTATAGACAGAATGAATATGAAAATAATGGTAACACATATTTTTTGTTGGCAATAATATTTTTCGGCTCTGGCACCCTGCCTCATTGCCTGTGGCCGTGCCGTGCGTAGACATAGGGTAACCATGAACTGTTTAAGCAAGCCTAAAACATGTAAGTACCCCCCCCTGGTGGCCTACTACCATCTCTTAAAACCATGCTAGATACAAAATGCAACTATCGATATTGTAATAACCATAGAACTAGGATCGCGTCTTAAGTGACGCAATTTTTTTTTTAATCTTTGGTAATAACTAATGCCCAAAATAGGAGTTTTTGGAGGGAAAGTAAACTGTCGCTATGTCGGCGCTGTATTTAATTCCCAAAACTTAGGTTTTTTCGACTATTTGTGCTTAATATTGGTGGATTATTATTCGCAAAGTGTTCGTGAACAAGCGTGAGTGTTAGGAAGTGATACAGTGTTGATTACGTGACTTTTATCTTTGTCACCAAAATCTCCCAAGTTATAGCTAAGTGAAATTTTTCCACCGCTTCACTTAGCCATCTGACTGACTAGAATTACTCACTTGACTAGATTAGACTACCTGACTTGACTTGACTAAAGTAGGACTGAAGAAGATTAATAAATTGAAGAAAGGCCTTAAAGGACTAGTTTCCATGGCCGTAAAAAGTATTATAAAAAAAAAATGCCCAAAATAAAAAAAATGTGTACAAAGACAAATGCTACAGGAAAAAATCGAACAATATGTACACTTCTTTATTTATTGCCATGATGATGCGTCTTCAAATAAGTAAAGAAAGGATAATGAATAGGGAATATGAATATTTGACAGAAAATTAAAACATCCAACTAGATCACCATTCTTTTATTCGTCAATGGTCACAGCTCCACTATTGATATCGTCAATGACGTCATGAGGTGCTCTGCCGTCGATCGTGCATCCAACAGATTGCGCTGTGCCGAGGATCTCCTTGACTGTTCCAGACAGCTCACGGGCCATTGATCGTGGCCTCATAACTTTGGCGATGCCGATAACATCTTCTAGTGTGATGTTGCCGTTGTGCTTAACTGGAATTGAAAAAAATATATATTTTAAAAATTTATGTATTTGTATATTGTACTTTGTTTTAAATAAATATGAAAAAAGCTGCTTTAAATTGGCCTTAACTATAAGGGTGGCATTTGTCCAGCAGTAAACTAAATGGTCAAGTTTTATACTGCAGCCTCCTTGATTTTTAGGGTTTGGTACCTCTAAAGGCAAAAACAGAACCCTTATAAGATCACTTTTACTGTCAAGCTTTTTTTTTGAGGATATCACGTTGTAACTCATAAGTCATAACATATTCTCAAGCTCAGGCAAGAGACTGTTGTCTCTTTCAGCTGTAAAATAATCAAAATTATACATGATCAAAAGATGTGATTAAACATTGCAGATTTTTGTAAATTTTTAAGATTTCAGATTGGAATCGCTAAATAATTCCCATTGAACTAGAATCGTGATATACAAAGTAATATAATACAGCACTTATTTTAAGAAATTAATATAATTTTTACAAAAACAATAAAATAACCTGTTAAGTATTTTAGTATTATGTGGTGGTACGGAATTCTCAGAATGCAAGTTCGACTCGCACTTGGTAGATTTATTTACCACTAGTATAGTAAGAATATTGAATATATTTTGGTAAAAATTACAGATAGATTATAACATGAAAAATGGGCAAGTTCTACTAAAACTAGTAAGTAAATCTCAATTTGAAACTTACTGTTCTTTTGCTTCTTGCGGTCACGTGGGGGCTCCTTCAGGGCTCTGATGATGAGGGCAGCAGCAGATGGGACAACTGAGATCTGTGCTTGTCTGTTCTGTACAATGAGCTGCACGGTGATCTTCAATCCCTTCCAGTCACTTGTCGCCTTGGCAATGTCATCACCAACCTTTTTGGGGGACTGTAGTGCAAGCATGGGCTCATTAGTTCAGTTAATAAAAAAAAAATAGAACAATGTGAAAATGCAAAAGATGATCCAATTTTCTCATGTTCTTAAGACATCTATCAGCTAAATTTAATATAAAAATGCAGTTTTTTTTTCCTGTTTTTCACTATCGGTCAAGAACAATAACCACCTGTTTTACAAATTTCAATGAGAAAAATTTGTTATACTATGACATAACCTAAAAACTAAGTAAAGCTTTCTTTATTACTACTAATAAGTCATCATACACAACTTTTGCTTGAATATGATAAATGCTAACTTGAAATAGTAGTAATACTGTAAGTATTACTTATCAAGTAGAATTTTAGATTAGAATGTAGGAAAGTAATTACTAATATTATTATAATAACTATGGACTAAGGTCGGTTAGAGTATACGAAAGGATATAATTAAAATTTTTCAGTGATTTCGCTCGTCATATTGACACCCATTTTTTATTGTCCCATGTCGTAGACAACATTATTAGCATCACTTTTGGTCATGTCATAATTTTTCGTGCAACGCTTATTTTCCGAGTTTTTCCCTATTTTCGATTTCGCCGACAAAAAAAGGGGTGAGGGAATGGCGGCATTTTTCACAAATCCGACTTTATGGAGGGTCATAGGTTAGGTTATGGTTATCTTGCGACCCCCAAAACAAGCGAGCGAGCGAAGCGAGCGAGCGTTCGACTTGCGCACCCTTTGCGACACTCTGACCCTAAGGTCTAAAAACTGCTTCATACTCTAACCAACAAATTTCTTATAGAATAAGTATTATAATTTTATATAACAACAAAAAACTAATCATTAAAATGTAGAAGGTCCAAAATAAAATTAAGATGGTTTAGGTTAGGTTACTTATGATCAATTTTATATTTATCTATCAAAAACTTTAAATTATGTACAAAAAAAGTAAGTTTACCACTACTCCAAGTAATTCTTCGTCCAAATCTTATTATCTCACTGAACCCTGAAAAAACGGCGTGGCAGTCACATTGCCTGGTCCGCGACCCCTTCAACATCGGAGTAGCCGCGACAGGGAACCTGGTTAGGGATCCTGAGTCGCGGGTTCCTTCCATCCGCCAACCGGAAGGACGCGCCTGGTAGGGAGGCACCCCCCAGGATAAAAACTGGTAAAAACAAAACAAGACCTTGGGAAAGGCCTCGTACGTAATTGCATTGTATAGATTTGTCTAACAATGCCGTCATCATATGTTTAGGACTGCCACGCATGACTTTTGAGGTTAGGAATTTCAAAGTGATAATTTCCAATTTCTATACTCACGAGACCCAGAGGACCAATTTTAGGAGCCAAAGATGACGTCGCACTGACTTCACCACCAACGCATCTCAAGTTAACTGTAAATATCACATCACATATCAACCACAAATTAGTAAAACATTTTGAGGAGAAATTTATGTCATTACCTAATGCTTACCGATTTTAATTTCGTTAGGATCGAACTTGGGCGGCATTGTGTTAGATAAATATAGCACAAACTTTGCTAGTTATAATAAGTCCAAGCTGATTAACTCGGATTAAAAAGGCGAACCGTCGTAAAGACGTTTCTGCAACGCTACAGTTCGCCGGAAAAAGAATGAGAATTTTTGAGGTTGAGAGATGTCATGTCAGATGGATGGGATGGATGTCAGTTGAGCTTTAACAGTGACAGATGAAAAACAAAACAAAACGAGCAACTGCCTAGATCATATTGTACCTATAGAGTCATCCATTTTTTAGAGTATTTGGGGGGTTACTTTCGTCTCCCAAAACCATGCAAGATCTAGTAAGTAAGCGAGACAGCGCAATACATGATGTAAGGCGACATCTCCCTCAATCAATCGTTCTTGCATGATTTTAAGAGATGGTGATAGGCGCACCTTACACCCATATTCTCAAACGTTTCCTCAAACTCGACTCATCTTCACTCGACCTCAATGATATTCATAGTTGAAACTAGCTTCCTCACCTTAAGGAAATCACTCAATGGAGGTGAGGAACGAACTGTCAAATATAAGGTAGGTCGAGAGGTACCTTAAGGAAGACTCGAACGTTTCGTTTAACGAAAAGTACCTACCTACTGTAATAAGTTCTTTGTGTATTAAGTATTTTGTTGTTTTATAACAAATCTATATAAAGAATATGGGTGTTAGACGCTCATGCGTGCATGATGGAAAACCATCAAAGAAAGGGATGGTACTCGAAAGGTGAATTGAATCGATCGACTGATTTCCAAACAAATCATTTTAATTTTTTGACGTGACAACGTCTTAAATTAGGTTGCGGCTGGGAGTCACTTATGAAAAAGTGTAACGCTCGGTAACGTTACGATGAGTCACCGAACGAGAGAGAGGCCCGCCGAATGCCTTGCGTCTCTCTCCCACTCAACTATGATCGGTCTGCCGCGCGCGGCAGACCGCGCGCGGCAGATTATATTCATATCAATAAATATTCTACCGAGAAAAAGACGTTGTCACGTAAAATCTTCGCCCGTAAAACCGACTTTACAGGCAACCATTTTTTTAATTGATATCAAGAATTTTGCGATGATTTGTTTGGAAATCAGTTGATTTATTTGTTCCATCGTAAATCATCGTAAAATTATGTATCATCGTAGGGGAGATGTCGCATTACATCATGTATTGCGCTGTCTCGCTTACTCACTGGGAAGTGGTACAGGTGGCCTACTATCATCTTTTAAAACCTTGCAAGTTCCAGTGAGTAAGCAAGACAGCGCAATACATGATGTAAGGTGACATCTCTCTTACTCACTGGATCTTGCATGGTTTTAAGAGATGGTGGTAAGCCACCAGTAAGTTAGCGGGACAGCGCAATACATGATGTAAAGTGACATCTCTCTTACTCACTGGATCTTGCATGGTTTTTAGAGGTGATAGTAAGCCCTATGATCAAATAGGCAAATATTCGTATGCAAATAGCCAAGTGTGATGGTAGCATAAAACCATGCAAGAACGATTGAGTAAAGGAGATGTCGCCTTACATCGTGTATTGCGCTGTCTCGTTTACTCACTGGAACTTGCAAGGTTTTAAGTGATGGTGCATGGTGGTAAGCTACGTTTCCAAAGCCGTACAATTATTACAAAAAATATATATGTCAATGTCTTAAGTTTGTCAGCACCGTGACAGTTCGTGACAGTTGTGTTGTCAAAAGACTCCTGTGGTGAATGATTATTGATGAAATCATTGTGATCTTTCATCTTTTTCAGTATTTTGTGCAATCTTTTTGTGTTCTTACAAGTGATTTAATATCTATTAGTTTAACATTTTTTTATTAATAGTGTCTCCACAATGACCAACGACGAATCCATCTTAAAACAGTATCTGACAAAGTATAAACATCGAGATTACACCATTCGAGAGGTACTTAACGTGATACAACTGTACAAGAGTTTGGTTTATCGCTTAGAAGCTTTTGTATTTAACAATGGAACTAGAAAAGATTTATTACACCTCGACGGAACCATACCCGTAAACTATAAAGGAGCATTTTACAACATTCCCATTTGTATTTGGCTAATGGATACTCATCCTCAGAACGCTCCTTTGTGTTTCGTGAAACCTACTCCTGACATGTCTATCAAAGTTTCGATATACGTCGACAACAATGGCAAAATATATTTGCCGTATCTTCATGAATGGACGCAAAATGGTTCGACATTGTTACAGTTAATCCAGGCCATGATAACAGCTTTTGGAGAAATACCGCCCGTGTATTCTAAACCTCGGAATGAGTCACGACCTTATCCAGTTTCGCCATTCATGCCTCTGCCTGGTAGTGGTTATCCGTATCCACAAGGTGCCCCACAACCTGGCTATCCTACAACGACTCCATATCCAACAACATCAAACATGCCATACCCTGGTTATGGAACACCATACCCGGGTGCTGTCAACTCAAATGGCACTCCGTACCCTCCAGCTTCTTCAGCCACTCCATATCCACCTGTAAATAATTATGCTCTTGGAACTGATACTGCTGGTGGTACAATTACTGAGGAGCACATCAAGGCATCATTGTTATCAGCTGTTGAAGATAAACTGAGAAGAAGGCTTAAGGAACAATCACAGCAGTCTCAAGCAGAGCTGGAGACTTTACGTAGAACTGAGCAGGAGCTTCAGCAAGGCAAGACACGTCTTGAGGATATCCTAGCTCGTTTGCAGAGAGAGAGAGCAGAACTTGATAAAAATGTGACCACTTTACAAGAGAAAGAGAAGGAATTACAGGCAGCTGTGGAGAGATTGGAAGAACAGGAGGGTATTGATGTTGATGAGGCCGTTGTCACCACAGCTCCTCTTTACTCTCAGCTATTGAATGCATTTGCTGAAGAAGCTACACTAGAAGATGCCATTTATTACATGGGAGAAGCACTACGGAAAGAAGTTATTGATCTCGATACATTTTTGAAGCAAGTTCGTACTCTGGCACGTAAACAATTTACTTTGAGAGCTCTTATGCATAAATGTAGACAGAAGGCACAGCTGGCTTGCTAGTAAATATCAAGATCATAATCCTGGCACCATACTGAACTAATTGACATAAAGGCCATTACAACAAATAAAAGTGATAACAATGTTAATAGTCAAATGATACATTTATCTGGTCCTGCATCAAACTAAATTTAGTTTTTTAATGGTGTCTGTTGATGGCAAAGAATGTTTTCAAAATTAAATAGTTTAATGTACAAGTGGTTCAAAGAATGAACTTAGATTTTTTTTTACGAATTTAAATATTTTTTTCTATTTACTCAGATAGTTGCTCTATTTAATGATCAAAGCATTGACAATACCTACTGAATATTTTTCAAATCTGTTGCACATTGTAATATGTAAAAATTTTAGTTTGCCAGTCTTATAGTATCATACATTAGATTTAGCACATATTATCAATATGAAATACGTATTAAGTATCTCATTTGTTAGTTTAGTTAGATGTATTAGCCACATAGATGATGTGTTTTATATGTGGTTGTGAAAGTTATTATTGTTTGAATTAAATCAAGAATCCAACATTCATATTAGTTTTTAAAGCATAAACAGCACTGCAATTTGCTTAGTTTTACATATTAGATGTAAAGAGAGAAAACCTCGAGAAACTATCTCTGATATATATATAGCCGACTTATAGATGTAAAAAGTAAGTCTGAAATAGTGTCAGATTGATAGGCTATTAAGATGTTGTAGGTACTCTGCCCACACCTGTCTTTTTCTTTTTGAGTCAAAATGGCAATATATTTTATTTTAAATTATGTTTCGTCTGTTACATCGCCACATCCACTGCTCTGTCGTTTGAACACTATAGTGGATGATTTTTACAATCAGATAGCAAACATGCTGAGACTATGTTTTTATTTCGCTTGAATATGTATGTAATATTTTTTATTAATCCCTAAGCTGCCAGAGGGATCAATAGAACACATAACGTTAAGTGGCCACCTGTTACCACTTGAATGCTGAGGCATTAAATTTTTGTGTAATAATAAAACACTACTATAGGAGTGGAAGCCGATGAAACTAATGTGAGATTGGTATGTTGGTGGATTTGGTTTTATGTAAAATTTGTCATCAAAATCAAAAGGTGTTAATAATATGTATAAATCGTTATAAAACCTTATTATTCACAAAACCTTGTTTGCCCCTTACAAAACTAGTAAACATAGTTATTGTGTGTGAGAAACCTGGTGTTTTTATATGTAATATTAACTTACAATGCACTGGCTTATTTATCATATTAGTGTTATTGAGAAAATTAGACAATAAGTCGAACATATTCGTGATTTACAGAATCTACATATACAAAAGGCCTGTTTTGAATTGAATGAAGTACTTTTAAGAAAGTGCCATTTAATAACAGGAATATAATACAATGTGATTATAACAATATTATTTTTTATGTTTTATGATAATTAAAATAAGGCTGTATATTGTATTATTGCTTTATTGATAATAAATATTGGAAATTATATAAAAATATATAAAAAAAAAATTGTTGTATTTAATGGGTCCTGAAGATTAGTTTTTATATTGCTTGTAATATGTTAGTTTTATTTAGTGATGTCCGAAATACCCTATTTTTTATTACGATAATGTTTGTGTATCGAGATAGTCAAGTTCCTTGCTTGTACATGTACTACTCATTTATTGACACTGTTTTATCAATGTTACATTCTGAGAGATAGTTGTTAATCAGTTTATGTCTTGACGAATGTGAATAGGGTAAGTTTTTCATTGCATAACGTTGTGGACTGATAAACTTTGTCACAATAAATATGAAATTATATCAAGACGCAGTAGTGTTATTGTGCCCGTATTTTCCTTTACCTGAAACTAGCTGTTGCCCCCGGTTTTACGCGGTATATACTATAGCCTATAACCTTCCCCAAAAATCGAGCATCATTTGTAGGACGATATTTTCTTATGGACCAGTGGTCTAAAGTTACAATCAAACAAACTCTTCAGCTTTATAATTAAACATTTTGTTTAGAAAAAAATAATAAACAGATATATAGTAATCAAATTTAATTAAGCTTCGCGTGTAAAATAAATAACAATGCTTGCAGGAATGATATATTGATCATATAGCATTATTTCTTTTCTTGTTTCTTGCCCTTCTTAGCTGCAGCAGCCGCCTCCAAGTCGATGGGCGCCGGTTTGACGAATGGTATGAGCTCCTGGTACTCCTCAGGCATCCAGGGCTTTAATACTTCAGGCACCTGTCAAAAGAAAAGAATGATGGCGAAATTTGTACGAATATAAATTTAAATATAGATAACTTAAAGTAAATCGCATTAGTAAGTATACTTCACTAGTAACATGTTTACCACCACAAAAAAAATTTAAACCCCAGGGTTATTTTAATATTCCATTTTATAAAAGTCGACCTTTAATTTGGTTTTCATTCGCCATTTTTAACGCAACTGAAACATTATGTCAACCTGACAGTTACTAGCAATGTCAAAGCGATATTGACAGTTCATTATGGTAGGTTAGATTCATCGATTTAGTACCTCGGGGGCTATCTCTTAAAACCATGCAAGATCCAGTGAGTGAATGAGATGTTGCCTTACATGATGTATTGCGCTGTCCCGCTTACTCACTGGATCTTGCGTGGTTTAAAGAGATGGTATTAAGCCACCTGGGGGGGTTACCATCAACTTTTTAAGAAGCAGGCTCACTATCAAATGGTTTACTATCATCTCTTAAAACCATACAAGAACGAGTGAGTAGGCGAGACAGAGTAACACAGTAAGACGTCATCTCCTTTCATCATGTATTACGAGATTTAAGAGATGGTGCCTTCCACCATCTCTAATAACCATGCAAGAATGATTGAGTAAGGGAAATGTCGCCTTACATCATGTATTGCGCTGTCTCACTTACTCACTGGATCTTGCATGGTTTTAAGAGATGGTGGTAGGCACCCTGGAAGGTGTTCTTGAGCCACCAATTTATGTAACAAATGCCCTTATTTTTTGTATATCTTTCGTACAAATTCTACTACTTAAAATGAATATTTTTCTTAATAGGTACAAAAAATAAATAATTTCACAGTTAGTTTGGTGTAAGATTTTGTTTGGCGTCGAAATGGCCAAACAAAGAAAAAATTGGCACGTTGCCAGAAACAAAAATATAAAAAATATCGTTGGTCCTTTTCTTACTCATGGACTTCCCTATTTCGCCATCTCACTTTTTCAAATTAATTGCTTAATCACAGGTACAACTACTTAATCTATGAACCTAACCTACCATAATGAACTGTCAATACCGTTTTGACAATGCTAACAACTGTCAGGATGACATAATGTTTCAGTTGCGACAATAATGGCGAATGAAAACGAAGCTAAAGGTCGACTTTAAAAAAATTAAATATTAAAAAAACCCCGGGGTTTAAAATTTTTTTGTGGTGGTAAACATGTTACTAGTTATGTATCCTTACTAATTCGATTTATTTTATGTTATCTGTATTTCAATTTTTTATTCGTACAAACGATGTATGGAGTTTCGCCATGACTCTTTATGACTAATCAAGTGTTATGTTTGTGTTTCGTTTCTTCATTTTTATATGCCATAGATGGACTGCTGTCTAAAATAAAGAATTTATTGCTGACTGCAGCTTCGAAGATCAAATAATATCAATTTTGTCATCCTGACTCTCGTACTTACAACTCTTTTTAGCGCATTGCCACTTCAGTTAATCATCTTACAAAACAGTCCCAGTGTTGCAGACACAAGAAATAAAAGAATGTCCGTAATTCGCGAGCATGTATGAAAGTTAATACTACAGTTTACACAATACTAGTACAGATTTTCAATCCCATACAAAAAACAACGAGGCTTGTGATACTAAAACATATCCATCCCTGGATCAATGTCTGTCAATAAAGTCCCTTTCTCTGTCCCTATATTCCTTTGTATGCTTAAATCTTTGAAACTACGCAACGGATTTTGATGCGGTTTTTTTTAAAAGATAGGGTAAGGTTTTTATTCCCATGCGAAGCCGGGGCGGGTCGCTAGTACTATATAATAAAAGCAATTGGTGCTATATGCTGATACTTACGAGATTATTACTAAATAAGTGATTCGTTTTTTGTAGCGCTATTCTATTAGCACAAAAGAGAACATAATTATTTGACAATGGTTTACTGCTTATAAATAAAGAAACAGGCATGGGTGATATAAATTTGTTCTTTACAAATTGTATATACACAACACATACATACATAATCATCACGTCTGTCTCCCATATGGGTAGGCAGAGACTAGAGATTTCCATAGACTACGATCCTTACATAAAAAAAAATAAGAAAAATCTACCTTGATGCCCTCCTCCGTCTGATGGACCTCGAGGATGGCGCAGATGACTCTGGTGGTCGCGCACATGGTAGCGTTCAGCATGTGCACGTACTCTGTCGCTGCGTTCATCTTCTTAGTCTGCCCGTATCTGAATTATATAAAACAACATAATTTACCCAATTTCGCCAGTTTTTTTTTAATGTAAAAAAAATTCTGGCGGATCATCGCACCAAATAGAAAACTGTGGCGCTCTCTCGTTTCGTTCTTGGAGGCCTAGTCCACTTCGGGTCGGTGAGTCAGCGTAAGTAATTTTTGATTAAAATTGTAGCTTTTCGAGTTAATAAATACTTCAATGGCTATTACTAATTCCAGAATATATTGACAATAACAACCACAGAAGTGCGATGGCAGGTACAGTTTCTAAATAAAAATTGGCAATCACATTTTACCTTCAAGACTGATTAAAGAAAGGCTTCAGAAGATCAGCTATTTAAAAAACCAGATCCAAGAAACTAAGGCTCAAGTCCATTTTTTTAAAGCTAACACAGTCCAGCAGATTACTTTTACAAGCATTCACACAAATTCTTACCTCACAAGTAGTCTCCTGGCCTGATACTCCAGACAGTTGCTGCAGGAGACCAGCTCCCTAAACGCTCCAGATCCTGGGAACCAAGCCTCCAAGTCCAACTTCTTGGATGCCGCATGGTTCAAGGCACCAGAGACGATGTTCACAACGCGGTAAGGAATCCCCAATATTTGATAGAAGTTCTCAGCGTTGCTGATCATCTCGTCCATCATCTTCCAAGAGGCGTCGTCGTGTGGAGATGTTAGGACGAATTGTTCAACCTGAAGAAAATATGGACAGAGTTGTAAGAGAGATGAGAACTCTTATAGAAAAATAACAATACATTTATCTGTATGGATTTATTCTCATCGAGTGTTAGTGGCGTATAATGGTACCAGATTTTTCAAGTTGCCTGAAGGCATTTGACTTAATGAATACCACCTAAGTAGTACTAGCATAGTATTCCTGTATTATGTGCCCCTAGTGATAGCAGCTATAACAGCTTTTATAAAATGAAGAAAAGGAACATAAGTTTTGATAACTTCTACATCCTAGGATGTAGAAGCGCTAGCGCTTTTACAGCATTTTATTGCATCATCAGCTGTTCGCTTAGGAGTCCAGGTAGGTTACTATCATTTCTAAAAACTATGCAAGAACGAGTGAGGAAGCGAGATAGCGCAATACATGATGTAGGGCGACATCTCTCTTACTCAATCGTTCTTGCATGGTTTTTAGTGATAGTAGTAAGCACACAGGGTCCACTTTTCTACACAGCCGCCCTGCCCTGCCTTTGGTATCTTTTGTGGTGAAGTCATTAGTATGCATATCCTGCGTCGCAACATCAAACGGCCCTGGCAGAGGCGTCATGACCAGACACTAGCAGACGTGCAAATGTTTTGATAACATACCTTCTCAAATTGATGTACCCTGAAGATACCTCTCGTGTCACGGCCGTGCGAGCCAACTTCTTGTCGGAAACACGTGGAGAGACCGGCATACCTGGAGAGATTAAAAAATAAATCAAAGTAGAGGTAAGATCAAAACAAATATCTGATAAAAAAATAAAATTTGCATTAAATAAACAAAAAACTGCATTAGAAAAAATTAACAAAACCACCGCTGCTAATTTTGTTGAACCCACAGACTATATAAAGGTAGAATACTAGTTGAAACCAAACATTTTGTATAATATTAGTATGGAGTACACTAAGGTATCCTGATTATGCTACTTGTATACTTATTATACTTTATTTGGCAATAAGATGATTCTGTGTTTCGAAAGGCTTTAAGCTTTTGGTCTCGGCTGTCATCTGGACTACCAGTGATTTCTTTAATGACTATTAAGTACGTAACGATTGACTGTGCCATCTACACGATATAATGATGATAACAAATAAAATTAGCAAAGCGAAAATTAGTAATGTATCTTACCTAATAGGTAAAGAAGCTTCTGGCAGCCACTCGTCCCTGTGGTATGCAGCTATGGGCTGCTCGGAGGTGGCGATCAAGTACTTCTCCTCAACTGCGGAGTCGCCCTTGTTTTCAGATCCTTTGCCTACAACTTTGTACAATTCCTCGTCGAATTGCGCGAGTTGAGCTACTTCTTGCATCACCTTAAAAAAAATTGGTTGTCTGTAAAGTCGGTTTACGGACGGTAGTTTAACGTGACAACGTCAAACATTACAGTAGTATAATACACAGAAGGAGTGGAAGATAGATGCAGCACGAACCGAACTGAGCCGGTCATGCCTCTCTCTCGTTCGTGCCGCGCTCTCGCTTGCGGAACGCGACAATGACGTCATCTTTTTCGTGCATGCAGCCCGCAGTATCGAGTTAGTAGAAGTCACGTCAAAAAAAATTTACTACCTTTATTACTACTACACCTATTGACTCTACTGCACTTTTTATTTAGGTTTTTAGTGTTCCTTACCTTGATCAAAAGATATTACTGTAAATATTGCTTTAGGTTTCAGATGGCGATCGAAACCTATGCGATACTTGACCTAAAGTCATGAATTTGGTAAGAAGCATAGTCATAAAGTAAATATTCGGAAATAAACCCTAACAAATAAAAATTAGTTGTTAGTTTTAAATTAAAAGAAATAATCATTAAATTAAGATTTAAAACAAAAGAGAAATTACTTTGAATAGTCTAATCTAAAAATAACTTTGAAAATCTTTTAATATAGTGTGGTACTAGGGAGTCTGACTCGCACTTGGCAGATTTATTGATTTTAAGTGTTTCAGGGGTTTCATTCTCACACCTGTGTTTCCTAGGAAAAGTACTATGCTGAGTTACAAAAACATTGCAGGCTTACATCTTTCCTCATGAAGAACGGAGTATAAAGTGGCGTGTATCCCTTCTTTAGAAGTATCCTGAGCGACAGCTGCACCAACGCTTGCTCCAAGAAGACGGCGGCGCCCTTGAGGTAGTAACCGCGACCGCCGGCCACCGCGGCACCTCTGTCGCCATCCATACCTTAAAGAAAATGGACTTGATGAAGTAAATTTTACAACTAAAGAAACTTTTAGGACCAGGGGGTTACCATGAGCTGTTTTAGCAGGCCCAAAATGAGTAAGTGACATGCCACCTTATACAATGTATTTTGGCTTTGATGTGTCTGCTTGCATGCATCTTCTTGGCATTGTTTGCATTGTCTGTCTGTCTGTCACCTTTTCACGGCAAGACTGCTGGACCGATTGTGATGAAATTTAGTAGGGATGTAGTTAACGACCTGAGGTCAAACATAGGCTACTTTTGGGCGCGATATAACCGAGTCCCACGCGGGGCGAAGCCGCGGGGAACAGCTAGTAAGGATATAAGAGTAAGTCAAGTTGTAAGAAATATTTATTATTTTATTCGTTCTAAGCTTGTATCTATCATTACTGTATCACACCAATTCGACAAAAGAACGAAACAATATTTCAATATAGTACAGAACTACAGACTATTAAAAATTTGCATAAAAACATATTTTCCAACCTGAATTTAAATTTTTTAATTATTCTCTATTTACACAAGTGTTCTATAGAAGACATAACCTTAAACAATAAAGAAATTTTTATATCATCCTACTAATATTATAAATGCTAAAGTTTGTATCGATGTTTGTTACTCTTTCATAGGAAAATGGCTAAACAAATTAGGCAAAAATTTGGAATGGAGATTGCTTAAACCCTGGAACAAGACATTGGCTATACTTTATCCCGGAATTCCCACGGGAGCGGAGCCCAGGCAACAGCTAGTATTATATATTATACAAATAATATAAATATAAGGTGGAACTTCTGTCCCAACTGTATCACTGAATATTGCTGTTAATGATACTTGGCCAAGAAAAATATAGGGTTCATCCCTATAGAAATTATAAGTTGAGAAGGACATAAATTGCTAGAAGGAATTTCTATAGAAATAAGTAGCACCCTTGTACTAAATTTCCTAATTAGAAGTTTCCTATGTTTGTATTTGAGTGTATATTAATGAAATAAATAAATAAGATAAATATAACTCACCATCAATCATGCAGATGAGGTCCACATGGGAGTATTTATTCCTAACAGTGCAGTCCCCATGTGTTCTCTCCACCAGGTTATGGTCTTCATCATCATCTACAGGCACAGAGTGATGCAAATGGTTACCCACTTCTCGGAGAGCTGCTGAACGAGTCTTCTCAGCTGCAAGAAGTCCTTGCTCATTTTTAGTTATTGCTTCATCTATAAGAACTCTGACCTATAAAAAGAAAATATTAAGATATTCTTTACTAACATTTAAGACTTCCGGTTGTCAAACCACATAGTAAACACTCCTGTAAATTAGCTCCGTGAAAAAGTGAAAATAAAAATTCTAAAACCTTGAAAAACAATATTATCTACACTAAAACTGGTAAAACAGTGTTCGGCTTAGTGATACATCAAATGTTCCGCGCTCCAAGTCTAATAAACACTCAAGAAACTCAGTGTTAAGTGCAAATACTTTGGAGGTTATATCAAAATACCCACAAAGAAAAAGTAAAAATAAAAGTACCAGCAGTGCAACCAATCTACCTCAAGTGACAATAAACAACTGTCACTGTCAAACCAGACAAACTACCAAGCCAATATTAAGTAATATTGCCAGAACATAAAAATTACACATTT
Source organism: Apomyelois bistriatella (assembly GCA_947044815.1). NCBI lineage: Eukaryota > Metazoa > Arthropoda > Insecta > Lepidoptera > Pyralidae > Apomyelois > Apomyelois bistriatella. The sequence continues at coordinate 8,973,870 of OX345705.1, forward strand.
TTGGGGAAACTATAAACTCATTGGAAATAAATTTAGGATGGAAAAACAAATGGAACTAATAATGGAGAAATTGAAGGAAGAAATGAAAAAACAAACTGAGGCTATTAACATAAATATAAACGAAACCTTAGATGCCAAAATGAAACCTCTAATAGAAGAAAATGTTAAATTAAGGACAGAAGTACTTCAACTAAAGAAAAGAGTCACCTATTTGGAGAGAGCCACAAGACGTAATAATGTACTCATTCATGGAATTTTATTTTATTTTATTTTATTTTATTTGGAAAACTTACAGTGTTTAAATATGACTGAATACATTTATAACAAGGTAACAAGAACACCATCAACAAGTTTTCGCGTTTAGATTTTAAAAAACTTACTTACAATCCTGTAATCAAACAATGAGTATCTAGTAATAGTGTGCAATGATGTAGGTACTCATGTATAAAGCAGCATTTTAACAACAACAAAATTATAAAAAATTAAGCAGAACTTAAGGAACCGTGTCAAACCATTGTTTATAAAATATGTTTTTAAATTTACTAATAGTTGAAAAAAAGAGATCTAATTCAGTTTTATTATTGATCAATTTGTTCAGAGCGTCGGAGGACCGGAAAAAGAAGGAATTTTTTCTGTAGTTTGTAGGGCAGTACGGAATAGAAAGTGTGATATGGTGTCGTAAATTTCTATTTGGAACTTTTAAATTTACTCTTGAAAGTAGGTGCGGCGAATCAACCTTCGACTGCGCTATCTTGACAAGTTGCACGATGTCTGCTATTTTACGTCTCTGTGATAGCGGGAGTAGATGATATTTTTTACACCTCTTTTCATAAACATCAATAAAAATATTACATTTATACTGTATGTATCTCAACAACCTACGCTGTATGGATTCAATCCTATTGATATAAATGTCGTACTGCGGATTCCATACCTGAGAACAGTATTCCAGAATGCTGCGTACGTATGAACAGTAAAGAATTTTGATTAATTTTACACTAGGGAACTGAGAGCATGATCTTATAATAAATCCTAACGACTTACTAGCTCTTTTGACAATGTGATCTATGTGCAACTCATATGTCAATTTTGAGTCGTGCAGCACTCCTAAGTCAAGAATCTTGTCCACACGATTGAGTATATGACCCTTTAGCTCATATTGATATGAAATTGGTACATATTTCCGAGTGAAAGTAATAACATGACATTTCGATACGTTAAGGTCTAGTCTGTTTAGTTTACAATAATCTTCAACTCTTTGAAGGTCTTGTTGCAGTAGATAGCAATCGTCGTAATTATCAATTTTTTTAAATATTTTCATATCATCTGCGTACAATAGGAAGTGAGAATTTACGAAGCAGTACTTTATATCATTAATAAAGATATTGAACAACAAAGGCCCAAGCAACGACCCCTGAGGCACACCGGAAGGCACAAAATTCCACCCAGATGTGTAACCGTTCACCGCCACAGCCTGTGACCGATTTTCTATGTATGAGGTGAACCATCTGTATAAATTTCCGTGTATTCCGCATGAAAAAAGCTTTTGCAGCAAAGTGAAATGATCAATACGGTCAAATGCTTTACTGTAATCGGTGAAGATGGTATCCACCTGTCCCCCGGACTCCATATTCTCAGTTGTGTAGTCAATAAACGTTACCAAGTTGGATGCGGTTGAACGATTTTTCAAGAATCCATGTTGTTCCTCTATAAATGTATTAGAGAGGGCGTTATATACTTGAGTGTAGACAATACGTTCAAAGACTTTTTCAAAAATACATAATTTTGAAACCGGGCGGTAATTAGCCACCTCACTTTTACTACCTTTTTTGTGGATCGGGGTAATAAATGCAGACTTCCATATCCTAGGAACAGTACCCTCCTTAATTGATCGACGGAAGAGTATGGTAAGGGGCTTTGCGAGGGCTTTCGCACATCTGACTATAAACAACGGAGCAATGTGATCAGGTCCCGGACCCTTATTTAAATCGATCGATTTAAGCAACTCGTACACATTTTCATGGTCGATTTCAATGTCACATATAGACTGGACACATCCAGTAACCATATTATGTTCATCGCCTGAAGAAGATGAAGGAATCTGATCGTGAGTATTCGAGAGAAATGTGGACTGAAAGTAAGACGCAAATAAGTCACAGACACCTTCACCAGTGCTCGCCGTTTGATCGTTGTAATTCATAGTCGCGGGCAAAGAATTACCACCTTTTTTATTCGATTTAATGAATGACCAAAATAGCTTAGGGTTTTCTCCTATTGAGATCTCCAATTTCTTAATGTATTCCTTGTACAATTGTTGCTCCAATAATTTAGCTCTTTTTCTCAATAGGGTAAAAGTATCATAGTCCGTCGTATTACCATAATTCCGAAATTTTTGTAAAAATTTAAATTTTTCTTTTAAGATTTTTTTTAAAGATGCGTTATACCAAACTGGAAAAGAAGTGGAACTAATAATTTTGCGTCTTATATATTTGTCTCTTAGGTCGTATAAACACTGATAAAAATAAGCGAGTGCACTATCTAGGTCTGCATCATTCAAACAACTATCCCAATCCATTTCATTTAAACATAAGTTAATTTTATCGTAATCTCCTGATTCATAGAAGTATTTGGTTCTTGGTACGACCTTGAGAGTCTCGATAGATGAAAAATTTAACTGTATGTTGAGAGTCCTATGATGAACATCCTCCGGCACTAAGGGATCATCGCAGCACGTCACAGACAAGTCGTTGTTTGATAATACTAAGTCTAAAATCCGATTTTTACTAACATTACGAAATGAATTAAATTGTGTTAAATTACATTCTAAAAGTGTGTCGAAAAAATAAACTTGACTATCACCAGATATGCTGGATGGCTGCAATTGTCCCCCATCAGAAAACCAGTCAACATTGGGGAGATTAAAGTCGCCCAATATTACAAAATAGTCGTTAGGATTAGAGTTTACAATGAGTGACAGCTTGTCTGCAAAGTTATTTAATTGTGCATTAAATGAATAACCTTTATTTTCATCACATAGATATAACGTACAAAAGTGGATCTTTTTAAGTTGGCGGTCTCCTAACCGCTGTGTGACTGTTACCCATACATCCTCAGCTGAGGATCCCCAGTCCGGTCGACCCACCGCCGTTATATCTCGACGTACGGCCAACAGCACCCCGCCCCCAAGTAACTCCCCAGTACTTTCGTAATCCCTATCACGACGCCATACTATGTATCTATCGTCAAAAAGCTCATTATCGCTAATACCATCCTTCAACCAAGACTCTGTTATCGAAATTATATGATATTGATTCAATAATAAGTTACGTTTAAAACTATGTGTTTTACTTCGGAGACCACGGGTGTTTTGGTAATAAACATTAATTTTATCAGTCATTAAGAAACGGTTAAGCTATAGCTAAACCAAAACAAAATAAAGCAAAACACCCATGTCATACAAAAAAACTGTAACTTATTTAGTCCAACACAATTTATACAAATTAACTGCAATATATGTTGCCCTAGGCTAACTTTACAACAATAATCTATCAAAGTATTAAATCTTGGCTTATATGCAAAATTACTATTAGCGCAAGCGATCGAGAATACATACAGCAAATTGCTATTCAATAACAAAATATAATTTTTACCAAGCCACCTGCATTCCAAACCAATATGAGCCACAGTCGGTAGCAGATACGTCGCAAAATCTAAGCAAGCTGTATTGACCACAATTGCATCGATTGTGCATACAATCACTAGCGATATTTGTAAACAAAGCCCCGTACTTACGCCGTGTAGGTTTAAATTGATGCCACTACCTACTCCGGTCAACTCCGAGCGCGTCGCACGTAAACAACATCTGGTTCTCAAACTTTCTTTGATCAAATTTTTTTTAAGTAAATTAATAAATTCAATAAATAAGTAAATTAAGATATTTTTAGTGGGTTCCTTTAGTTCTTTATAAAAATAAAGTTTGAAAATTGGATAATTTTGTATAATAAAAAAGTTAACTATGCTATTTTTAATAGGTCCTTTTCGTTCCTTATAAAAATTATAGGTGTTGTCTCCGTTCTTCTGGCCATAATTTTGCAATGCTTGACCCAAATAAATTGGAAGTTTTTTTCCTTTGCCAGTGCTCTCGCTTTCCTCAGCAAATCTTTATTGAACTGTGTCAAGTGATCATTGACATAAAAATTCCCTGCTGTCGAAAATCCCAAATTAATTAAATTTAGTTCCTTGCTCTTTCTTGCCAACGCCACAAACTCTTCCTTGATGTATCGATTATTAAGAGCCACTATAATAGGTTTAATAGAAGCAGGGTTCCGGGTAGGGGTTCGAGCGATGTAGCTAATATCTTCCTTTCTCACTGAGAATTTGCACAATGATGCAATATTGTTGATAATCTCATATAAGTTTTCATTCTTTTTCAGCGGGATCCCTCTAATTTCTACGTTATTCGCCCTTGCCCATTGGTCTTTGTCTCGTAGTTCTTTGTTGAGTCTGTCTATTTCAATATGCAAGGCTGGTACTTCTACAGCCACCCTATGTACCTCCTCAAACTTTGTCTCCAGGTAGTCTATCCTATCGCAGGAGCTAGTAATTTTCTCATGCGCCAAATGCACGGAATCTTTGAGGCCTCCTATCTCCTGCTTTATTATTTTAACATCCTCCACAAGAGATGCCAGTGGAGTAAGTTGGAACATGATTTTGTTAAGTTGTTCCTGCATCATGTCCAATTGACTGGGCTGAGGAGACACTGCACCAGATTGACCACCTATCGGTGCTGATTTGCATTTGGGACACCGCCATGCGTTTTTCCTTTCACCGAGCTTCCGATATCCAGCCTCAGTAACACCTGAGCATTGGAAGTCGAAGTGTTGTTTACAAGCACTGCAGAATGTACCCTCTGTATGACGAGCACCACAACTCGCACAAGTATACATCGTGACAATTATAATAAATTAGAGTCGCGCAAGGTTGAGAACCACTGACTTCTTGCAAGTAAGCGTCTATTCACTATCGTATCGAAACCGAGAATACCAGAAGAAGAAAACAACAATGAACAACTTATGGAGTCTGTGTTAGCGCACCTTAATATCTTGAACGACAAAGCGGGGATAAATGAGTGGGATAAATGGGAGATAAGCAAGGCCCACAGAATAGGCAAGAAAAGTAGTAACAAAATAAGACCTATTCTGATAACTTTAACATTGGAGTGGAGAAAGTATCAATTGTTAAAACACAATAAAATGTTCCCTAAAAACATCTATGCTACGGAGGATATACCTAAAAATATAATCGAAGCAAATAAAGCTTTAATTCCAAAAATGAATGAAGCAAGGGAGGCAGGAAAGTATGCGATTATCAAAAATGGAGAACTAATTGTCAAAGATTTTAGAAGACATAACAAAGAAAAGCGAAAACGGATACCTTCTTCTACACCATCAACCCCCACAGCAGACTGCCATAAAAATGATAAATGTCCAACAGCTACACAGCCCTTAAAGGTCTCAAAGACAAACTCATTTAATGTACGAAACAATAATAGTCATAAGTCAAAAAACTAATTATGTCCTCTAAGCCTCTTGAAGAAATTAGATCAAATATACCAGGAAGTCACAAGATAATAAACAAAATTAACAAACAAAACAACAAACAATTCCCCAATCCGGTTGGTCCCCGTGGGGAAGTAGACCAAGACCCTCCAAGTAAAAGAAATAGTAAAACATATATAGCTACTCTAAACACACTCACTCTTAGAACACAAGAATCTCTATTTGAATTAGAAGCAGCTCTAGAATATATAAATTGGGATATATTGGGACTATCTGAAGTAAGAAGAATGGGCGAAGAAATCACAGATTATGGTAACTACATATTATATCACAAAGGAGAAACACCGGGACTATATGGGGTGGGTTTCATGGTGAAAAGCCAATATCGCAAAAACATAATCGAATTCATTGGTATATCGGAACGTATTGCTATATTGAACATACAACTCCCCACATACAAACACAATTGGTCAATAGTTCAAGTATATGCGCCTACAAATTTAGCAAGTTCAGAAATAAAAGATAATTTTTACGAAGATCTGAAAACAATTTTTAACACAACACATAAAAATGTAATCATTATGGGAGATTTCAATAGTCAAATTGGACCAAGAAACAAAGGCGAAGAAAATATTTTAGGCCAATACAGCACCGGGGCTCAAAGAAATGACAATGGAGATAGACTAATGGATTTTGCATTTCAAAACAATCTGAAAATAATGAACTCCTTCTACAAAAAAAATAAAAACGGGAAATGGACATGGATTTCACCCGGTGGAGATGTTAAAAACGAAATCGACTTTATTCTTACCAAAAATTCTAAAGTATTTGACAATGTTGAAGTAATTAACCGCCTAAATTTTAACACCAATCATAGAATGGTACGAGGAACACTTAACAACAAAAGCACAAAGATTAGGCCAATTACACTGCCTACAAATTACTACCAATTAGATATTCCCAAAGAATCGATTCAGAAATTAAAATACGACCTACAAAATATAAAGAAAATGAATTGTGTACAAGATAAATATAATTACTTAGAAAAAGAACTTGCCAACCTTAGGAGCAAACTGCAAACACAGAAGAACTTGAAAGACAAAATTGGTGAGGAAGCAAGACAATTAATGAAAGACAGAACAGAATTACTGAAAAATAGAAAACACAATAGGGAAAGAATTTCACAAGTAAGCAAGAGAATTAATGCCAGTATAAGAAATTTTAGACATAAAACACGGATAAACAGAATAAAACATCACATAGAAAAATCTGGAGGCGTGAAAAAAGCGCTTAAAGAACTAAGAGAAGCATCAAACTGGGTGCCTAAACTTAAAACCAAAAATAATAAACCAGTTACAAAGAGGAAGAAAATAATCGAAACAGCTACAGAATTCTACCGTCAACTATACAAAGACAACTTATCTAATAATAATACACACAATATTCTAAATAACACATCAGAAGAACACACAAATAAAACACAAGAAGTACCCTGCATAATTAAATCAGAAGTAAGAAAAGCCATTTCTTCACAAAAAAATGAAAAAACACCAGGTGAAGACAAAATAACAAATGAATTACTAAAATCATCAATTGAGGCCATCATAGAATCCTTAACAGAAATATTCAATGATATATTAATAACAGAGGAGATACCAAAACAGTGGAACACAACTACGATAATTTTATTGCATAAAAAGGGGGACAAAGAACAAATGAACAACTACAGACCTATAAACCTAATGTCAAATTTATATAAAGTATTTTCAAAAATAATACTAGGCCGTATAAATAAGAAATTAGAAGAGAACCAACCTATAGAACAGGCAGGATTCCGGCACAACTATTCAACCTTAGATCATATATATACAATTAAACAGTTAATTGAAAAATACAATGAATTCAAAAAAATATACTATGTAACCTTCATAGATTATAATAAGGCCTTTGACTCTTTAAATCACGACACTATCTGGGATGCTCTTCAAAAACAAGGAATAGAAAATAAATACATTAATATAATAAAACAAATTTACAAAAACAGCAAAGCAAAAATAAAATTAGAATCAGTAGGAGAAGAGTTCGAGATACAAAAAGGAGTAAGACAAGGGGATCCCTTGTCTCCCAAACTATTCACAGCAGTATTGGAACAAATTTTTAGAAATCTTCAATGGGATAATAAAGGTATAATCATAAATGGGGAACACCTACATCATCTTAGATTCGCAGATGACATTGTTCTACTCAGCGAAAGCTCCTCAGAATTGCAGGAAATGTTATATCAACTAGATGAAGAAAGCAAAAAAGTAGGCCTGACAATGAACATATCTAAAACAAAAGTTATGACGAATGGGATAATGGAAGAGATTCAATTAAATGGAAAAAATGTTGAATATGTTGATAGTTATGATTATTTAGGACAGACAATATCCCCTACAGATCAAATGGAAAAAGAGGTTAATAAAAGAATCGGTAACTCTTGGAAACGTTTTTGGTCAATGAAAGAAATCATGAAAAGTAAAGAAATACCAGCAGTAGAAAAAGGAAAAGTTCTTAATGTATGCATAACACCATGTATGTCATATGGAAGTCAGACGTGGGCCTTAACAAACAAAAATCTAAAAAAGTTAGAGGTGTGCCAAAATTCAATGCAGAGGAGTATGCTAAATATTAAAAGAAAGGACAAGGTTAGGTTGATTGAAATAAGAGAGAAGACAAAGGTAACACCTATAGACAGAACAATAAGGAAACTTAAATGGAGATGGACAGGTCACATGGTCAGAGGTCCCAACAAATGGTCGCAAAAACTTACTTACTGGTACCCTAGAGGAGTAAAACGGAAAAGAGGAAGGCCAATTTACAGATGGGAAGATGATATTAAGAAGATTGCAGAAACAGCTTGGACCAGAATAGCTCAAGATAGATCAAAGTGGAAAGACTTGGAGGAGGCCTATGTCAGTGGACAATCTAGGGTTAAGAAGGCTTAGTGTATATTATATAATACGTAAACAGATTTTTTTTTGTAACCTAGAAATAAAGGCTATCTTTATCTTTATCTTTAACATTTAAGATACAAAACAGACAAAAATGCAGCTTATTGTTCCAGACAGATATCCGTGAAGCAGAGTAGAAAAAAAAAAAATATTTTTAGAAGACGTAAGGTATAAAAAGATCAATGGTAACTTAAATTTACATACACCGGGCCCAGAATAGATATGACTGGAGGATACTAACTGCCAGCTTGGATTATGGTGGTCACGATCCTCAGCTATGAGAAACACGACTTGAAAGAAAGAACTTAAATTTGTTCTTCTGTTTAACATCCTACATAGCTAAAGGTTGTTTTCACCAAATTGGCAATGTTTTCGTCCAGGTGCTCTATAGAGCTCGGCAAACAGTTTAATGATGCATTGATGGTTGTTAGAAGAGGATCAAACCAGTGGGTTGATGATTTGCCCAAAGACAAACACCAATTGAATACAATAAAGAAATTTAATGCTTTATTATTATAGTATAGATTTATTTTTGGAACATTAAATGTTTTCCCATCTTTATACCTTTGGTGTAAAAGCACCACAGAACTGAAGCCTAAAGGGTCCAAAGACATTCAATGACCATGTTGACAGAAAGATATTGTAAATAAAAATTGTCAAGATAAAAATTATTAAAAAAAACAAGAATTTTATGAGTAATAAATTAAAATGTGTCACCATATGGAAAGCATATTGCATAGTACAATTTTTTAATTAAAAGTTCCATATCATGATCAACTATATGTTATGTTTTTAGGCTGAAGTTTATCTTAAAGGATAATGATATAATAAAGATTTAATTTATTACCTTCTTGATTTGATTTACTGTTAGAGGTTTCAATTGTTCGCCTGTTAATGTGGCGAGGTTGCCGGCAACATCTGCAGGTACATCCTGGTCTTCCGGACCAACGGGCTCCTTGCTCTTCATCTTCAGACCGATCTCTTTGCTGCATACATTCTTCAGCTTATTCAAATTATCCGCATCGTGGCGCAATCTCCTCCAGAGACTGTCTTGCTCTACAACTGTGTCCACCAACCCCACGTCTTTGTATCTTTTGCGTTGGTTCTCCCTGATTTTGTCTGGGTCACCATCTTTGTCGGCACGGAACAAATCTAAATCCAGGACCATTGTGCTAAGATTCACACTTTTCAAATAATTTCTGTATGTTCTAAAAAGCTGAGAAAGAAACACTTGCTCACGTCAGCTCGGCCAGCTGCATGCGCCCTTCAGCTCCGCTGACAACGTCAGCCTCTTTGACGTCAGCTGTCACTGTCAAATATATCGAGTGCTCGGCATTTCAGAGACATTTTTGAACGCAAGCCATGGATGTAGGAAGTACAAGCAATAGACGAGTTCAATTTCTTTGAATGGACCTAAAATAAATCATTGTTTATGTCGTAGTGGGAAAGAGGACAACTGACTACCATTCTATTCTATCTATATTATTCTATCAAAGTTTTATCATTATTCATCAAAATTAAAATGAAATACGGTACGGTACGGATTATTGGAAAGTGCGTGATACTTAACTTGCTCCCGTGTCGCGATTGCGTGATAATAGTAATCGTGTGTGTAGTGTATTCACTTGTCAGAAAGACAGCCAAAAAAAAAAACTGTCAAATGAATATTGGTCGGCCCTTTCTTCGCCTACTTCTGTTCAGATTTTTTGGATTATTTCAAGTAATATGTGGCTTTTAGCAGAGAACAGTTAAAATTATTGTAGCTAAAAAGTCGTCTTTACATTGTAAGTATTGTTTGAAAGCGAGTTGGCATAAAATATTTTTAAAAATGAGTTCTAATAACTCTTGTTTACACGTCCCCGTCACTTTGCTGTGTTTCTGTATTTACAAAGGGGTGGTTTGCGTAGATATATCAACTGCAGCTAGCCATAGTGATATATTATTACATTCTTGTTAAAAATACGTTAGTTGAAACATTCCCACGAGAACGTTAAAACATATGCTAATATTGTATGTAAGTAATTGGGGTATTTCAACCCAATTACTCATTGTTGAAATGATGTTTTACGTCAATGATAATGTGTAATATTGCAGGCAATGTAAAAATGATTCCTCTGAAAGACAATACGGATGTGGCATCTTTCCTTGTCACAAAACACTCGTGGAAGGGCAAGTACAAGCGTGTATTCTCTATTGGCACCCATGGCATCACCACATACAACCCTGACCGTTTGGAAGTTACAAACAAGTGGTTGTACTCTGATGTTATAACTGTGGCCTCAGCTAAACACTCCAATTCTACGGCTAATCATGACTTCACACTTGTCATGAAAAAAGAAAAGAAAGTGGATTCTATGAAATTTTCCTCGGAACATAAATGTCTGATATTGACAGAAGCTTTCAAGTACAGACATCTGTTTGCTGAGAAACCTAAGGATATATTTGTGAGTAGCTTTTTATTAATCCGTCAAATACCCTCTAAATATAATATTATAAAAACTTGTATTTTTAATGAAAAGATAAAAATTTTTTGGTATTCAAAAATACCTATTAGTACCTTCACATGTATAAAAACATTAACCAAAGTACATAAAACAGCATAAAATTATCATAACTTACATAAATAAAAAAATATGTACCAATAATTTTGTAAAACTATTGATGGCAGCAAGACTTCAGTAAAGAAATTAAACCTGAAAAATATATCTAATGGAATATTTACTTTTTACAGAGATTTCAAGCATACAAACACCATTGGAGCGGCACAAGGTTGCCGGTGGTCCTAGAAGTAGGTCCGTGTGCACTCGACCAATTGGATCCATCCACACACACACTATTAGCCAGTTACCCATACTGTGACATCCAGGGCATTTTGCAAGTCAGGGATGTCCCTGGAGGCTTCGTACTTGCTGTCGGCGGCTACAGTCGCCTGCACCTCTTCTCCAACGCTATGGAGCACCAAGTGGTGATAAATAAGATGCTAGAAATGGCAAATTTGATGTTGAGCATCAGTATTAAAGTTTTGTCCACCACTATAACTTTGGAAGACTACCATGATCAGAGATTTGGAAAGTACAGGTAAGAATAATACATTTTCTATTTATTTAGTTAGTAAACTAGTTTTTTTTATACCATTTAGTAGGCAAGCAGGTATATGGCCTACCTGATGGAAAGCGGTTACTGTAGCCTAGGGACGCCTGAAACCAGTGTCACATGCATGTTGCTGACCATTAAATAAAAAAAATGTTATAAACAATTTCCATATTCCACAAAATTAGTTTAACTAATGTTTATTATAACACCCCTCTTTTTGCGTCGAGGGTTAAAACAGGGTGTTGATACTATAAATAGTGTACTTAGTATTTCCTGTTATATTTTTTCGAGAAAGGCGCAATTATTTTTTAATTGCAGTAGCTATAATCTTTTCAACTGTGATTGACCAACTTGTATGCAGTGCCAATGGACTCTTAATTGGTTTGGCTAATATATGTTTAAAGTTTTAAATATTATGAATGATTAATGTAACCTTGTGTTAAGCTTATCTGCTGTGTCTGTTTGGTCATATGTTAGAATCATATGAGATAACAGTTTTATTTCTATTGGTTTTCAAATAAATAAATAATACTAATGAAATATATTTTTAAATAACAATAAACAAAATATTGTCATATGTATAAAGTTTGAATTGTTAGATGTTTAGAATTTATTCATGCCAGGTTATAGGGCTGAAGGAATCTGGATGACACAGAGAGATAGATTGATTAAATTAAAGTCATCCATGGATGGCAAGATAGATCTTTTTTAAAGCTGTGATTCTTTAGATTATGTAATTCTCCGTTGTATGGTTCACAGGCTGTGCAACCTTTACATAATGTATTGTAATTCCAGCGGTGACCAACACCAGACGTCTCTCAGCGAGTTTCTGGTGCACAAGGTGAATCCGGCGCGTCACATGGAGCCCATGCGGCGAACGCTGTGCCTTTCAGACACTTGTATACTGGAGAGAGATCCTCAGACATATTCTGTGAGTATATTATTACCTTCAAAAACTCCCAAAACCTTAAGGTCATTTAGTTTTTTCTTCATAATTCAACTGAAATAAATATCAAATTGTGATAATGTTTCTCAAAGACGATCATTTCATAAAATTTAAAGTTTCGTCTTTTGTAATTTGAAAATGAATCAAAAAAAAATTTGTGCAAAATTATGTTTTGTCTCTTATCTGTCCTTACCACATTTGTTATTAATAGATGGAAACACAGTTTGTCAATTTATATGAATAAGATTGCTCGTATATGTAAACCACAATATTACCTATTGCACATTTATCATAATGTTATCGTTTTCCTACTAAAATGTATTAAAATAAATCGTTCCTAACTTTTTCATACAAAGTTGATATAAAAAACAAACCATAATTTAGGTGGTGTGTCTCCGACCCCTGTGTGACGTGTTCGCGTTAGTCAGAGATCCGGATCACCCGCAGAGGTTCTCAATTGAATATCTCAATGGACAGACCAGAACATACTTGGCTGGTGAAAGGTATGCAATTTTTTGTAACTTAATTTTTTACTAGCTTTCGCCTGCGGCTTCGCCCGCATTAATTTTCCGTGGGAATAGTGCTTTTTCCCGGGATGAAAGGTATCCTATGTCCTTCTCAATACTCCTAGCTATCTGTAGTAAGTAGGAAAGCGGACCATGGGCTCCGAAGCAACCGGGAAAGCGCTAAGATGAGAGGGAGATTGGAGAGAGAGGGAGATCTGTATGCGAAATTTCAGGAAAATTGGTTCAGTAGATAGGGCGTGAAGAGGTAACAAACAAACAAATATACAAGCTCACTTTCTTCACAAGAATGAAATGTGTAATTTATGTTCAACAGAGACGCGCTACTAGCCTCGTTGCTGGATGGCGTGCGTTCAGCGGGACAGCGCGACGTGCACGTGCGGTGCGGCAGCACGCCGCGCGGGCTGCGGCTCGGGCCGCTGCTGCAGGCTGTGGACGAGGAGACAGAGTCCAACCATCTCAGGTATTGTAGCGGGAGGCGTGACCTGCACGTGCGGTGTGGCAGCACTGCGGCTCGGGCCGCTGCTGCAGGCTGTGGACGAGGAGACAGAGTCCAACCATCTCAGGTATTGTAGCGGGAGGCGTGACCTGCACGTGCGGTGTGGCAGCACTGCGGCTCGGGCCGCTGCTGCAGGCTGTGGACGAGGAGACAGAGTCCAACCATCTCAGGTATTGTAGCGGGAGGCGTGACCTGCACGTGCGGTGTGGCAGCACTGCGGCTCGGGCCGCTGCTGCAGGCTGTGGACGAGGAGACAGAGTCCAACCATCTCAGGTATTGTAGCGGGAGGCGTGACCTGCACGTGCGGTGTGGCAGCACTGCGGCTCGGGCCGCTGCTGCAGGCTGTGGACGAGGAGACAGAGTCCAACCATCTCAGGTATTGTAGCGGGAGGCGTGACCTGCACGTGCGGTGTGGCAGCACTGCGGCTCGGGCCGCTGCTGCAGGCTGTGGACGAGGAGACAGAGTCCAACCATCTCAGGTATTGTAGCGGGAGGCGTGACCTGCACGTGCGGTGTGGCAGCACTGCGGCTCGGGCCGCTGCTGCAGGCTGTGGACGAGGAGACAGAGTCCAACCATCTCAGGTATTGTAGCGGGAGGCGTGACCTGCACGTGCGGTGTGGCAGCACTGCGGCTCGGGCCGCTGCTGCAGGCTGTGGACGAGGAGACAGAGTCCAACCATCTCAGGTATTGTAGCGGGAGGCGTGACCTGCACGTGCGGTGTGGCAGCACTGCGGCTCGGGCCGCTGCTGCAGGCTGTGGACGAGGAGACAGAGTCCAACCATCTCAGGTATTGTAGCGGGAGGCGTGACCTGCACGTGCGGTGTGGCAGCACTGCGGCTCGGGCCGCTGCTGCAGGCTGTGGACGAGGAGACAGAGTCCAACCATCTCAGGTATTGTAGCGGGAGGCGTGACCTGCACGTGCGGTGTGGCAGCACTGCGGCTCGGGCCGCTGCTGCAGGCTGTGGACGAGGAGACAGAGTCCAACCATCTCAGGTATTGTAGCGGGAGGCGTGACCTGCACGTGCGGTGTGGCAGCACTGCGGCTCGGGCCGCTGCTGCAGGCTGTGGACGAGGAGACAGAGTCCAACCATCTCAGGTATTGTAGCGGGAGGCGTGACGTCATTCCGCAGTTTAGTTATATTCGGCGGGCGCGCCTCCTGGGCAGGCGTATGCTTGTGTCATCATGTTGCTACACGACACGTATGTTGGCCGCGCAGTCACTAGTTCTAAAAATATCGGTGAGTGGAAACCCTGCGCACTTAAGCGCATTATCCACGCTGTTGTGGCGCGACAACTTTTGATCTCGCATGCAAGCATGTGACAGATGTAATTTTAGATAATTTTTTATATCTTTTGACTTTGCTAGAGTGATTTTTCAGTACGACAGTTTCGGTACTGCCTATTTTCTATTTAAGTGAAGAAGTCGTGTAAATAAATAAAAAATACAATATTTGTACAGGTTATTCCAAAACCCCGTGGGTATGAGCCGCGCTGAGGTGATCGAGCGGTTCAACGCGAACATTGGGTACAGCGGCCTCATCTATTCCGTCAGCCAGGACGTAAGATCAATGAAAATATTGTTGTAATGTGCTGAACATGAGGTCTGATGATTAATCCGCTTATTTGGATATCCAATTAATTATTGTCTCCATTACAAGCATTTTCGGAAAATATATTTTGCTTTTTTCGGGTTGTGTGTGTCTAAGCCAGCGCGCATACCTACCGAATTTTATTAAAATATTTAGGAAGGAATTTAAAAAAATATTATTTCGGAAAAACTACTTCAGTGAGAGAGTGGACAAATACGTGTTACTATTTTTTTATTCTTCATTTGAAACGTCACCCCTAAAATTATTTGTGTAATGAAGCGTACCTTTTAAACAGTCAAACAAAATTCGTCAGACGCAGTCATCACTCTGCATTTTCGGTGACACTTAGTACTAGCACTTTAGGCAATGTTAATAAAGACTAGTTTTCAGTGAAGTATCACGACGATAAAAAATGTTGCAAGACAAGACCCTGTTTAAACACACAATTAAGTCTTTAGCCGGGAAAAATACGTAATCAATCATCAGACTACATTTTCAAAAAAACTTTTATCCGTAACGCTCTGCTTAACGCTCTTTTCATTAACACTCATACTTATTTTATGTTTGCGACTGGTAGAGTAGTAACAAACGTATTGTTTATTTTTTTTATGATACTGTGTTGTATCTACACCATCAGCGGCGAGTAGAACCGTGGGGCACATTTAGTTGCAAAACAAGTAGATGACATTTTTAAAATTACCTCGAATGTAAATGCATGTCAAACACCAAGGTTTCGAAGAGAATGAATAAAACCTTTATAGCCCTATCTACAAAAGAGTTTAAACTTTAATATTAGGTAAATGATCACAAAGGCGAAGTTATCGTATTTATTAGAACCTTCTTCTACCTACTAAGGTAAATTGCTACCAAGCAATTTTTTCTAAGGTAGGTAGGTAGATTCTTATATCTATCTAAAAAAGCTTTTCTTTTGTCAGTGGAGTCTCTTCCAGGTGCATCTATATTCCGCTAGCCTTTTAAACATTCTGATACGACACATCAAAGTGGTTCTTATAAAGAAGAAAAATAAATATAATTAAAGTAACAGCAATGAACAGAAAACAGAATAAAAATACCTTCATAATGTATGTGTGTATATATGTAAATGGAGACATTCAAATCAAACTGCTATAAAGGAATTAAGTTTGTCGTTTAATAGTAAATAAATAAATATATACGGCTCTGAAGCGTAAGCTGAAGATGTAACCGGGAAACACGCTCGGACGAAGAAGAAATGAATATATACGGACAAATCACACAGATTGAGTTAGTCCTAAAGTAAGTTCGAGACTTGCGTTATGGGATGCTAACACAACGATACTATATTTTATAACAAAAACATATATAGATAAACACCCAAGACCCAGTAACCCAAATGTACATGAATTCCTTGTTTAATAAAGTGTATTATTTTGTGATGCACTGCACGATGTCATGTTTAATTTTTGCTTAATTTAATAAAACATGTAATGAACCATTCGTATACATCGATCATAACACCAAACTAACTGACCAGTTCTAGGGTTTCGCTTGTCACATCACATTACATTATTGTACATAATTATATAGGTAAAATATTTGTGGGTATAATCGAGGCAAGAAAATGAAAAAAAAAAAAACATTTTGTCAAAACGAGATGCCACGACAACAAATTTACAATACAAACAAATATGACTAATTTAGTTAATAAAGATTGAAATCAACACATGTGAGATCCTAAACACATAATCCTAAACGCCTATATTATAAAATCGAATTATTTAATAAAAATAACAATACTCTGCAATAAATAATACACATGACTATCCAATATACGATGATCCTAGCCATCTGGTCTGGTAAAAAAACAACTGTCTCTTTTCTCCTGGTTGTCGTACGCAGACTAAGGGAGAGAGAGAGTGTTAGAGAAGTGCACATTCTGCGTCAGACCATATGATCGCCAATCCATTTATGTGTTAACCTACTTTGTGGAGATAA
This sequence comes from Apomyelois bistriatella, assembly GCA_947044815.1. Classification (NCBI taxonomy): domain Eukaryota; kingdom Metazoa; phylum Arthropoda; class Insecta; order Lepidoptera; family Pyralidae; genus Apomyelois; species Apomyelois bistriatella. The sequence continues at coordinate 8,991,047 of OX345705.1, forward strand.
ATAACAGTAATTTCTTGTAGGCAATACTGAGATTAGATTATTTAGCGCCATCTATTGTGCGACAAGTAGATATTTGTCGGGCGCTGTATCGCCACAAGCCTATTGGTGTTATTCCCTTAGTCACCTATTAAGACACCCACCGAAAAGAAAGATTAGGTCTATTCTTAAGCCATAGACTACACGACATAGACATCAGAAACTAGCCAATTATTTATTTTTAAATTTGCTAAGTATAATATAATAATAGTTTTTTGTCATTGTAATTCTACCTATCTATATTTGCTTTTTTGCTTCTTATATTGTTCTGTTGCCGGACGTTTTACGTTGACGTTTCTGCCTCGTAGGCTCGCCCCCTGTTGTGGCTGTTTCTAACGTGGGATCTCGTAAGTCCCCCTTTTATTTGAACAAATAAGGTCCTGAACACTCTTTTAAAATTAAGGTGTTCGTAAAAAATTAAATGTAGCTTTTTTATATCAAATGTGTTCTATAATTAAAATTGTAATAGGAATTAAGAAAGACTTATTTAATTTAAAAAAAGCAAATAAAATAATATGGCTCAATAATAGAAATGTTAGCTTTCCAAACTGAAATAAAAATAAAGATTTATTGTTCTTTATGTTTATCCGACAATAATTAAAACAAAATTTAAGTTTTCATAGCAAGTGAATTCAGGACCTTATTTATTTATATTTTGTTCTCCTTATATCATGGTTTGAGGCCATCACATCATTGTAAATATCATAGTTGTATCATTAGCCTTTTATTATTTTGCAAGTTTCATAGCTTTTTTATTATGTAATTGCTTAGTTTGATAGCTCGTCAGCATATGTTAGAACAAAAGTAAGCGATATGTGATTTCGGAGAGGATGAAAAAGTTTAGAGACAAAAAAAATGTTTATGGTTTATATTATTTATTTGATAAATTAATGGGATCATTTATGTATTTGATAGGCTATTTTGAATTAAAAGCACAAATAATAAAAATCCAGCAATATAGAGAAATCTGGGAGTGCAGCGCTAGTTCATTGACCTTGCTTATAAGGCGTTCTATAAATTAAAACAGTTCTAAACAATAATCCTTATTTTGATAGCGTTTGTTCGCGGAAAACAAAGAAAAATTGATCACCGGAGCGCTTTCAGCGCTGATCAGCAGCGCACCGTCGGGCGCTAGTCTCTCGCCTCGAGAGCTTGAAGCGCAATTTCACGCGCTGCGGAGACTCTGTGCCAGCAAAGTGGGTTTCGCTGCTTTCACTGCGTTACCGGGGTAAGTATTTTTACAGACATTAGTTAGTAAATTGGTCTATCTTAGATCACAATAAAAAAACCTGTAACAAAACTGTTCTGTACTTGGAATAATTCACACCGTATTTACTATCTACCCTGGGAATCAACCGCTATATTCAGTTAATATGTAAATTTAAAATAAATGAGGATTTTCAATGTTTATATGTCTGAACTCTGACCATAGGGAAAATGACGTGGGGTAAAAGACACTGTTGTGATTGTTTAAACATTATACAGTTCTGAATAGTTAGATTGGAGCAGTCTTTCCAATTCTAAGTAGGTCTATCTTTAATATCGAGGGTAGATGGGTGGTAAAATCGATTTTCCATCAGGTTTCGGGAATGGATCGGTTCCGCAGTGGTGTCTGCCTTACGTCGCGGTTCAGCGGCGTGTTCTCACGCGGCGCTGGATGCTGTGTGTGCGCTGATGCAGCCGATGCATCAGGAACCAGACCTGAGGCAGGAGCAGCTGAACAAGGCCAGCATGCTGTCGTCTGCTGCATTCCTAGAGGGACTGCTGTCTATGTGGGCGGAACACGTGGTAACATTTTTTTTTTCATGATGTCCAAATCAAATCAAACGACGATTTGACGACCTCCGTGGCGTAATGGTTAACATGCCTGACCGCTACTCAGGAGGTCCCGGGTTCGATCCCCGGTCAGGTCAAGATGAAAAATGATCTTTTTCTGATGGACCTGGGTCTTGGATGTTCATCTATATATGTATTTGTTATAAAATATAGTATCGTTGAGTTAGTATCCCATAACACAAGTCTCGAACTTACTTTGGGGCTAACTCAATCTGTGTGATTTGTCCCTATATATTTATTTATTTATTTATTTATTTAATCTCTTTATTTTGGAACACTGGTTTATAAGATCTTCATAATAAAACTAGCCACTCGCCATAGCTTCGCATGGGCATAAAAACCTCTTGAATCTCCCTATCTATAAAAATCCGCATCAAAATCCGTTGCGTAGTTTTAAAGATTTAAGCATACATAGGGACATATGGACAGAGAAAGCGACTTTGTAGTGATTTTTTTGTGTCACTGTGATCTATCTTAAGTCGTACGACAATTTTACAAAATCATTTATATTTTGAGCGTCAATAATTTAGTCATTACTTACTTAAATGTGAAAATGGCAAAAAGTGGCGCAAAATAGAAAGCAGTAGATAACTCTTGTGTATTTCGCCAGGATACACTCTGGGTCTTTGAGCCACAGTATGTAAGTAATGTCCAAATACAATAGCCATTTCAGCGCATTTCGGCAGTCCATTGCGAATCAGAGTATTAGCCCCTCTTAAGAGTTTCCAGAATTATCTTTTGGAAGCGGTCTGCATCCAACGTTTCCCTGTGACCTTCTTTTAGGTCATCTGATCAGATGACTTCACGGTCGGTTCATAGGTTGAAATATTACTCTTTATTGCACCAAATAAAAAAAAAAATATTATTATTTTAAATAACTAAGTAATTAAGATTTACTACACGCTGTTAGTTTTCCTAATAAAAAAACGTATTACATTAATATTGTTACAAATAACAATGTGACACAAAGACAGACTTATCGCTAAAGTAATCTTTTTAAACATTTAACATTTGCTTCACAGACTGCCGGCACCGGTGCGCTAGTAGTGGCCGCCATGTTGGATTTTCTAACGTTCGCGTTGTGCGTGCCATACAGCGAAACCACCGACGGGAAACAGTTTGACCAACTTCTGGAAATGGTGTCTAACAAGGGACGAGTGCTCTTCAAATTGTTTGAGGTAATGAATTTGTTTCTTTATTAGTACATGTAGCAGTAAGTTAGGTGGGTAGATGCGAAAATGTTTTAGAATTATTTTATAGTACATGTCTACGACAGCTTTGCGAGTCATATTCTTAATTTTTTACTACTGACCATCCAGTAATAACAGTAAAATTGTCCAGCAATTGTTATCTTAGGCCAGTAATGAGTCTATTGACGTATTTTTTTTAAATAATGAATCTATTTTCGAGCACGATGAAGTAATATACAATTTGTTTCGGATAAAACATTTATCAGACAAATATATATTCACGTTGAATTTGCTCGATTCGGATAATCGACAAGTGTTAGTTTTGGTACATCCCTACCGGGCGGTTTTGATGCACGGGACGCCATGACAAGCAGTCTGTTAAAACGCGCGGTCGCGGTTAGATGCATTCTCTTTGTTTATTACTTGTGAAGTCTCGGGATAGACTATTCTAATACGATTTGCGTTCAATCTTCGGGAATAATTGCGCATTGATATCGTGAGTGAGGCCCGGTTGCCTAGTGGATAAAAGTTTAAAGCTTATTGACAATTGAACACTCGTCAGTGAAATAACCTGTGTGAAGACCTCTGTTCTACCCTGAATTCGCCGGATCGACACCGAATTAATAGGGGATGTGTAGGAATCTCATGAGAAGGGGCTTAAACGGGTTTAATTAATTCGGATTAATAAGCAAGTCACGCCCAAGCGCGTAAGGTACTTTTCTTTTGTTTATTTTTAGTGTTCAGCCTAACTTTGCTATCATATCACGCTTCCACTGCTAAATTTAAACATTCTGGTAGCAGAGTTGGCTGAAACATTTGGTAGCAGAGCGTAGTTTCCGTAGTAAAATCTAGGAATCTACTTTGATAAATAATCTCGCGGGTGAAAGATTAAAAAATTGGCGAAGGTAGGTCGGTGCATCGGAATGCACTAGGGTTGTACCATCATCAAATTCTGATTCTGATTTATCGATTCCGGACCGGATCCGGTACGGGCTCCGATACGGGTTTACAAATTGATATTTTGCTTTCACTTGTTGATAGCCGAGTCAAGTAATATTTAATGTTAGTGCATTAATATAGTGTTTTGTTTATTTATTTTTTCGGTTTATTTTAAATAAGTGTACCGGTTTGTGACTTGCTGGATTCTGTCACTGCCGTTGTTTATTTGTTTTGTTTTTTGTTATTTTGGTTTCCTTATTGTGTTATTTGGGTACTTGACTCACTGCTGGACATAGCGAGATGGCACCAGCGAAACCAACAACCCTCATCTCGGCTGAACTGAGGTGGTTCAGCTCAGTCAGGACGCTGATAGGACGTGGTGACAGGGAGATCGCGCTCAGGCAACGCGCCAGCGAGGCTCGGGAACGCCTCGCTCGGGCCGAAGGTGCCCTACACGTGTTGATGGATGCAGATGACCCAGAATCTGGATCTGATGGGGCCAAGAGGAGAGATCAGGCTGTTGCTGACCTTGATCAGATCATGGAGCTCTACAACGAGGTCATCCAGGCTGCCGGGGAACTGGACAGCGGGAGGGCCGAATCGGGAACGTCGGCGTCCCACACGACAGCCGCGGCCCCCACAGGAAAAGGGGTTACAGGCCGCCTCCCCACACTGGAGTTGCCGCAATTTAGCGGCAAGGTGGAGGACTGGGTGGCCTTCAAGAATATGTTCACCTCCCTGGTGGAACAACGGGAGGATCTCACAAAGGTCCAGCGGTTGGCCTATTTGTTGACGGCGGTGCGTGGTGAAGCGAAGGCGCTTATCCAGCACCTGCCCCTTGAAGGTGACCAGTACGATACCGCGATGGAGCTGCTGGAATCGCGGTACCAAAACACGCGTCTACTGGCAGACGCGCATGTCAGGCAGCTACTGACACTGCCCAGGGTGACCAGCCGCTCGCAGCTGAGGTCGCAGATACTCCTTCCGGTGAAGGTCGCGACCAACACGTTGCGGCTGCTCGGCCTCCCAGTGGACCAGTGGTCCTATCTGCTCCTGCACTTGGTGCTGGATAAGATTCCAGGCGAGATGCGGGCCCGGTTCAATCGGGAACAAGTGGCTGGGAGTCGGGACCTCCCCACCTTCAACGATCTCCTCCAGTTCCTGGAGTGGGAGGCCAGGGTCGCGGAGACCTCGGTGGAAACGATCCGGAGGACTGCGCCGGAACGCACTCCGCCCGGCTCGGGAACGGGAAGGCCCCAGCAGCGCAGAGGGCCGACGCAGGCCTATGCGGTGACAGCTGGAGCACCAGACACTGGCTGTCTGGGATGTGGGCAGCACCATCGGGAGGTCGACTGCCCACAGTTCATCAAACTGTCCGTAGGACATCGCCGCCGGAGGGCGAGAGAAGGGAGACGCTGCTACGGCTGTCTGGGGGGTCACCAGTACCGGGACTGCCCCAGGGCCACAGCGTGCCCCAGGTGTGGAGGACCACACCATACCCTTCTGTGTAATCGAAGGGACGGCTACCCACCGAGAGTGGAGCGCCCAACGGGCGGGGGCTCCAGAGCATCACCACCTGGAAGTGGTAGGTCATCTGGTCGAGGTTCGCCATGTGCTGCGTGCGCAGACAGGGCGAACGCCCCAACCCAGGTCGACCAGGAGGGGCCGACGACAGCCACCGGATTGACTGCAGTCCGGACTCCAGCGGCCCAGGCGCCGCAGTTCCAGGTTATGAAGAGGCCACAATTACCGGCACGGGAGCCGGTGCAGGAGTCAAGGGCGAACCGGTTCTCGCCCCCGCTCCACGAATACCCGAGGCTGGAGTACCACCCCCCGTATCATCGGTACGGGAGGGCGGCGGGGTATGCTCCGCCTCAAAGTGCTTATATGTTGCGCACGCCCTACTGGGCGGGGCCGCCCTACCCCGCGGGCCAGTACAACGAGTGACTAGCTTGCCACAGTCACCATAAGGCAACAGAACTCCTTACCGTCCTGTTGCCAACTGCGGCGGTCCGCATTTGGTGCCCTCAGGAGGGCTACGTCCGGATACGAGCCCTTTTGGACACAGGGGCCCAGGGTACACTGGTGTCAACTCGGGTTGCTAAGACACTGGGCCTACCCCGACACTCCGTAGTCACGGGAATGAGCGGAGTCGGAGGTAGTGAGGTACCAGGTGTTACTGGACGAACACACTTCGCATTCTCCGCAGATAAGGATACGAGATGGAGAATTTGGGCTTCGGCGACGGTGCTGGATACCGTCGTGGGCCGTCTCCCTTCTACGGAATTGGCCGAGCAGGAGAGAAGCCAGTTTCCACGTGCCGCCGCCGTGCTGTCACGTGACTTGTATGTTGATGACGTTTGCACGGGCGGGGCTACAATCGAGGAGGCGATCCGGCTGCGGGACGAGCTCATCGCCCTCCTCGCCACTGGAGGATACGAGTTGCGGAAGTGGGTGTCGAAAGACCCACGTCTGTTGGAAGGGATCCCGGATGATCACCAACAGAATCCGCACCTCTTTGAGGATCAGGAAAACCCTGAAATGGTTGCTGTACTCGGGATTCAGTACAAACCTGTGGCAGACATCTTCACCTTCCGAGTTGGATTGGATCCCCTGAAGGTTTGGACTAAACGGACATGTCTGTCTACTCTGGCTAGGATGTATGACCCCAATGGCTGGATTTGCCCGGTCCTGTTTGCTGTCAAATGCCTGCTACAGAGACTGTGGACATTGGGTGTCTCGTGGGACGAGCCGCTGGATGGCCGCCCGCTTGATGACTGGTTGGGTCTGGTCACAACGATGGGAGAGCTCAGTCAGGTGGCCCTGCCGAGGTGCATTTTGCCCCCGGGTAGGTACCGTGCGAGCTTACATGGCTTCTGTGACGCATCAGAGCGCGGGTATGCAGCAGTCGTGTACTTAAAGACCTCAGACTCGGAGGGCCGAGTACAGGTCAGATTGCTACTGGCTAAAAGCAAGGTGGCTCCCATCAAGGCCAGACTCACAATCCCGAAGCTGGAGTTATGCGGGGCTCACTTGTTGGCTCGACTCCTCGGCCACGTGAGCAAAGAACTGGCGGCCACGGTAGACATCAGGGATACCTACGCGTGGTCGGATAGCCAAGTGGCATTGGCATGGATACGGGCGGCGCCAAACACTCTGGAGGTGTTTGTGGCAAATCGGGTGGCCCAGATACAGGACCTGGACGTTACTGTAATATGGAGACATGTGCCCGGTGAGCTCAATCCGGCTGATTGTGCCTCACGCGGCTGCACCGCCCCCGAACTCATACGTCATCATCTCTGGTGGGTACCAGAGTGGTTACTGGAACCAGAGTCGACCTGGCCGAGTACACCTGAGCCAGGCCTGGTTGAGGATTTGCCAGGCGTGTCGGTACACGCAGTGACGGCGCAACCCGCGCTGGATCTTGACTGGCTGCTGCGCCGTTACAGCAGCTTGGACAAGCTGTTAGGTGTCACCAGCTGGATGTTGCGGTTCATCCACAATTGTCGCCATCCCCAGCAGAAGAGGCTCGCGCCGGTAGCGACCGCTGAGGATCGGCGCATTGCTTTTATTTATTTATTTATTTATTTGAAACACAAAACAAATTGCCACCAATTAATAAACATATATAAGAAACCAAACTTATAATCTAGGTAACAATTCTAAGCATGTGTTTACATAATTACCAAATTATGAGAATATACTCGTACAGAGAGCAAATTAGTAAGCAATTAACAAACAAAGTATCACATGTTACTAGGCAGTTAGAACAACTATTAATTAATTAATTAATCTCTGGTTAGAGGGAGAAAAACATTGTGTTATTGAGACACTGAGATACCCGTAGGTATTTAAATGATAACTAGCTGTATATTTCAGTGAAAGCACATACTGCACATACACTGTAGTGATAATTAAAAAAGAAAAACAAAACAATAACAATAGGTAACAATAATAGTGCAATATTTAAATCAAGGCATTAATTTGTTACATTAATAGCTTGACAAATTTGTTTTTTAAAGGAGAGTAAGGAGAGATTAAAGATATCAAGGGACCTGTGGACATGGACAAGCTCATTAAATTCTCTACACATTCTAACTATTGGGTTATAATAAGAAGTATTATTTATATATATCTGAAGAGCAAACAATCTGTCTGTAGAATTACGGGATTTATACCTCGTATTAAAGCCAATGAGGGACAACAAAGGGGGAGCATCAATAATTGAATGTACAATTTTATACAAACAAAACAAATCACTGCATGTACGGCGATTTTTCAAAGAAACAATATTAAAGAATTCAAGTCTTTCAGTATATGATGCTAGTTTACGATGATTACCCGTCCTAAACGAGAGGATCCGCAAAAATTTTTTTTGAACACGTTCAATACGGTCACTATGCTATTGCTATGCGTCATCTGGTTCGCCTAGTCCAGGAGGACAGGTTCAAGTCTGAGCTTCAAACCTTGCACTCGGGACGCGCTAAGTTGAAGGGTGCTGTCGCCAGATTGAACCCATTTATTGATCAGGATGGTCTAATCCGCGTGGGGGGCAGACTCCGGAAGTCGGACCTGTCCTACGGGAGACGCCATCCCTTACTACTTCCCAAGGGCGGGGCCCTTGTCGAGCTCATAATAACACACCGTCATGTTAGCAACGCGCACGCTGGACTAGGTGCGATGTTAGCAATTCTACAAAGGGAATTTTGGATCCTGTCCGCGAGGAGAGCAGTCAGGAGCGTTATATTCAAATGTGTAGCATGCTACCGGACAAAGGCATCTACCATGCAGCCGCAGATGGGTGATCTGCCGGCTGATCGGGTACAATACACAAGGCCGTGGGTCGGGGTCGGCACGGATTTTGCGGGACCCTTTCTGATAAAGTCAGCCGCGGTCAAGAACAGGAAATTGACCAAGGCATACTTGTGTGTGTTTGTGTGCCTCGCGACCAAGGCGGTGCACTTGGAGGTGGTGTCGGGATTGACCACCGAGGCCTTCGTCGCGGCCCTGGATAGATTCGTTTCAAGGCGTGGAGTGCCGTCCTTGATTCGGTCGGACAACGGAACGAACTATCGGGGTGCTGCAAACTATCTGCGTGACGTCACTGAGTTCCTGGAACAACACAGTGACCAAATTGGTCAGGGCTGTGCCCAACGGGGCATAGAATGGCGGTTTTCGGTACCAGCCTGTCCGCACTGGGGCGGAATATTTGAGGCCGCGGTCAAATCGGCCAAGACACACTTACGGCGAGTAGTGGGGGAGACCACTCTTACGTTTGAAGAGTTGGCCACCATATTCTGTAAGGTGGAAGCCGCTTTGAACTCCCGTCCACTATGCCCAGTGTCTCAGGACCCAAATGATATTGACGTGTTGACACCGGGCCATTTCATAATCGGGCAGCCGGTAACTGCCCTCCCAGAGTATCCTTGGCGGGATCAAGGTACTTCTCGGCTATCGCGTTGGCAGATGCTGCAACAGATGAGTCAGGATTTCTGGAGGCGCTGGTCTGCCGAATATCTCCACTTGTTGCAGCAGCGAGTCAAATGGACGGATCATACTAACCCTCCGGTAGAGGGCGACATTGTTTTAATGAAGGAGCCTAATTTGGCCCCCCTGTGCTGGCGGCGAGGCCGCATTTTAAAGTTGATACCAGGCACGGACGGAATCCCTCGAGTTGCCGAGGTTTTGGTAGATGGATCAATTTTGACCCGTGCACTCACTTCATTGGCCCGCCTTTCATCAAACGACTAGTATGGTTTACTAGTGAAATGTCGGGATACATTTCAGGGCGGGGGATGTTTCGGATAAAACATTCATCAGACAAATATATATTCACGTTGAATTTGCTCGATTCGGATAATCGACAAGTGTTAGTTTTGGTACATCCCTACCGGGCGGTTTTGATGCACGGGACGCCATGACAAGCAGTCTGTTAAAACGCGCGGTCGCGGTTAGATGCATTCTCTTTGTTTATTACTTGTGAAGTCTCGGGATAGACTATTCTAATACGATTTGCGTTCAATCTTCGGGAATAATTGCGCATTGATATCGTGAGTGAGGCCCGGTTGCCTAGTGGATAAAAGTTTAAAGCTTATTGACAATTGAACACTCGTCAGTGAAATAACCTGTGTGAAGACCTCTGTTCTACCCTGAATTCGATCGACACCGAATTAATAGGGGATGTGTAGGAATCTCATGAGAAGGGGCTTAAACGGGTTTAATTAATTCGGATTAATAAGCAAGTCACGCCCAAGCGCGTAAGGTACTTTTCTTTTGTTTATTTTTAGTGTTCAGCCTAACTTTGCTATCATATCACGCTTCCACTGCTAAATTTAAACATTCTGGTAGCAGAGTTGGCTGAAACACAATTGTCACTATTATCTCACTTATTTTTGCGAATGATTGTGTCAAATCAATTGACAACATTTCATTTTTTTTGCCATTTGTTTTCTTATGCTCAGTAAATAGTATTTTGAAAACTAGGAAACACGTATTTTTTCTTTTCGTGATATTTTAGATCTAAGTTATAGAAAAATATTATTAAAGTTTTGTAAATTCAAAAAATGCTTTAGAGGATAAATAAATTCATTACCTTTGCCTACACGAGTTAAAAGAATAAAATTAATGAAATTGATATTGTCACGATTGACGTTTGACAATTGATTGTTTTTGTTTTCGGCAAAGAATTTATATATAACACTAGAATGCTTACGGAGGACAAAAGACGTTCCCGAAATAACACCTAAAGTTTGTAGGTATCTCTTTCTAGTAAGTTGTATAATATTCAAGAGGAAAAGGGACACCTACAAATTTTGGACCTTTTTCTGGAACGTTAGGTATTTGTATGTAGGCTTTAAAGGAAAATCAACTTTGCAGTAGAGTAATAAGGATTAATTTTGAATGTTGTTTTTTGCGAATATTGTTATTTGTAAGCATTCTAGTGTTGTATATAAATTCTTTGGTTTTCGGTTGGTAGTGGTGATAACATAGATTTAGAAATAATATAGATGTAGTTATGATTTGTCATTTCCTGCGAAAATGAGATGGCGAAATAGGAAAGTCCATCTTCTGTCTCATGTGCCGCCATGCTATTTGTACATCTATAGGTACATGATCTAAGGTGATAGGAGGAGGATGATAGGAATGGACAAACCACAGACTATCTCTTTATTTGATTTGACAATGACATTTGACACCTCAATTTTTTTATTATACTGTATAAATGCGCAAAGGTATACTCGACGTTAATCCGCCATTGAGACTGCACAAAGTTTTTTGGGAATATTTCGATAAATAAGCGATAAAAATGGTCGAATTTTTTTTTTACGGTATTATTCAAACATAAACTTCAAAATAGTTAACAATTTGAGGTACCTATAAAAAATTGAAATGTTGTGAATTATACAACACTATTTCTTAGATGGGCAGATTCTAGATAGGTTAAGTATAGGTGATGCCTGTTTCCTGCAGCACCCCTCAATGGCCATCAATAAAGGCGCAGGCCTCGTGATGCGGGCCCTAGTGGAGGAGGGCGGCGGCGCCGTGGGCCCGCGCATGCAGGCCTTGGCCTTGGCCGAGGCCGCCCTGCCGCGCCACCTGCTGGCGGGCCTGTTCGCGCCGGCCCGGCTGCACCAGCGACACCTCGCGCGCCATCTCGTGGCGCTGTGGCTGGTGGACCACGCTCCCGCGCATGCGTTGTTGCGACGCATCATGGTACAGTATTACTTTACAAGTTTCTTAGACGACTTGTTTGCCCGGATGTGAAACTAAAGTGTGGAACACCAGTGCGCTGTTATCGAGTGTCTCGTGATGCAAACATCGAATGAATGAATGAATGACTTTATTGCTTTAAATGTGGTACAATAGGTGGAATATATAAAATTTCGATATTAAACATTAGTCATTTCTAAAATGCAACAGACAGTTAAAATTGTCATCTGCCGCATAGACTTGTACAAAGCCAATTATTTATTTATTTCAACATCACTTACAACTATCATTACAGGAGACCTAATGCGATAGTGAAGTTTAAAATTATACCAAATGTACTGTTTTTCTAATGGTTCCTTTGGACGCAGAGCCGGCGGGCGCATAGATACTTGCCCGGGGCATGGGTGCCTTGTGTGCCCATATGACTTGCTAATCCAGTCAATAATCTTTTCTATTCTTTTGCATTCAAGTCTTTTAAAATTTTACGAATATTTCAATTTCTTTAGTTTCTATTACAAAGATTTTAACGTTTAACCAAAAATAATGATCTACAGCCATCAGGACTTCTGGCGTTCTTAGAATCAACGGAGGCCCCGCCAGCGGAAGCCCTGGCAGAACAACGTGAGGAACAGAGAGACAACCTGCAGTTAGCGCAGGCGACGGTGAAGCAGCGAGCGCCGCACTGGGAGGCTCTCGAGAGACAAGTCAAATATTACGAGAAACACATCGAGGTATGTCCATAGTGTGGTTACAGTCTGACACTGCGGCAGAACAACGTGAGGAACAGAGAGACAACCTGCAGTTAGCGCAGGCGACGGTGAAGCAGCGAGCGCCGCACTGGGAGGCTCTCGAGAGACAAGTCAAATATTACGAGAAACACATCGAGGTATGTCCATAGTGTGGTCACAGTCTGACACTGCGGCAGAACAACGTGAGGAACAGAGAGACAACCTGCAGTTAGCGCAGGCGACGGTGAAGCAGCGAGCGCCGCACTGGGAGGCTCTCGAGAGACAAGTCAAATATTACGAGAAACACATCGAGGTATGTCCATAGTGTGGTCACAGTCTGACACTGCGGCAGAACAACGTGAGGAACAGAGAGACAACCTGCAGTTAGCGCAGGCGACGGTGAAGCAGCGAGCGCCGCACTGGGAGGCTCTCGAGAGACAAGTCAAATATTACGAGAAACACATCGAGGTATGTCCATAGTGTGGTCACAGTCTGACACTGCGGCAGAACAACGTGAGGAACAGAGAGACAACCTGCAGTTAGCGCAGGCGACGGCGATGCAATAAAAGCTGTTCAAAGACGTACAAAAAAGTTAAATGTAATAAAACTTAATTAAAAAATAAGTGAATAGAAAATTAAGTGAAATTTGTTCTGATCTTTATTATATTCTTAAGACCCAAAAACAACTATAATCCGGAAATTTAGTTGTTCAGTATAGTGGTCTGTGTCGTTGTCTATATACCGGTCGAGCGGAGCCGAAAGGATAAAAGTAGCTGTAAAAATATATAGGCAGAAAAATGAGCAGGTTCATTATTTTACTTTCTCTTGCTCGAAAATAGCTTCATTATTAAAAAAAACAATACGTTAATAGACTCATTGCTGGCCTAAGACAACAATGTAATAAAAAAAAAGTCAGCATACCAAAAAAAACCTATTCTAGCGGTCGATAATGGAAATTGCTGGACACTTTTGTTAGGTTGGTACTAACCATATTCTTTTATCGTTTAAAAATATGTATGAACATTTGAAAAAGTTTCAAAAAAAGAACACAGCGAATGCTGGCTTGTGGTTGACGCAATTAAAAAATTTGATACGAAGTTGTTTCATCTCAAGAGGATTTCAGAGAAAGTAAAGTACTATACAAGCCTCGGCCGAAATTGCAATTTACGTCCTCGTATTTTTAAAAGGTCTCGGCTTCGCCTCGTCTTTTTAAAAGCACCTGGCAAGCCCTCAGCTGCGCTTCGGCCTTGCAATATGACTCGGCCGTAAATGGCTTCATTTCTGGCCTCGACAGTAATGTACTATTAACGAGGAATCCGACCCCTCATGGCGGTCTAGTTAGGCAGATGTATTTGTGATTCAGTTGCTTCAAGTTACAATTTCGTTCGTCAGCATTACGCAGCGCTAGCGCTCCAACACTGGGCGCAGCGCACGGGGAGGAGCACGCCCCCGGGCGGGGTGGGGCCGGCCGCCCGGGAACGGCCCGTGGTGCTCAGGAGACGGAGGGAGAGGATCAAGTCCACGGCCAACTGGCCGCTCTTCTACTACCAGTTCCATAGGGACCATGCGCTGCCTAACCTCATATGGAATCATACTGTAAGTGTTCCTGTAGACACCAACTATATTTATATCATACCAGCGACCCGCCCCGGATTCGCATGGGCATAAAAACCTTCCTCTTGAATCACTTTATCTATAAAAAACCGCATCAAAATCCGTAACGTTGGTTTAAAGATTTAAGCATACAAAGAGATATAGGGAAAGAGAAAGCGACTTTGTTTTATACTATGTAGTGATAGTGAAAATTTACGTACAATTATTTTTATTTTTAGTTCATTCGTAAAAAATCGAGAATGATTCCTATTTTTGTTTGTCATAGTTGCTCGTATGACTTTATCATTTTGGTCGAATATTGTTGGTGAACGTTTGTTTGTTTGTAATAGCTTTATTTTTTTTTTCATTTTTAGAAAAAAAAATACAATTTGTATGAGCGTAATGGCATTATTTTCATTTGAGTGACAATGACAGTGTCAATAACTGTTCAGTTATTCCACCTTTTTATCAAAATAGGAAGCGTTTTTGCCTTGTATAACATATGTGAGTCGCGTTCTCTCACTTTTAATATCGATTAGAAAGAAAGGGACAGAACTAAGACGATTTACTTATCAATGTATGTAACAAATATATTCCATCCTATCCTTAAGGTAGCCTGGAAGAGATTGCACAAGCGATATGGCCGCCAATTGTATGTCTTGTTACAGACTGTAATGTATAATAATCAATGTATGCAATTCTATAGTACAATAAAGTGTTTTTACTTCTTCCAGACCCGCGAAGAATTACGCAACGCCCTTGAAAACGAAATCCGCGCATTCACAAGTGACAGAGAAGCCGCCGGTGGCATCCTTACTTCTTGGAACCACGCGGAATTGGAAGTCCAATACCAATGTTTGCAGAACGAGGTCAAGATTGGTGATTACTACCTCAGGATACTGTTAGAGCAGAGAGATAACGACGACAGCCCTATTAGAAAGTCGTGAGTAATATTTTATACAAAAACTAGCTGTCCACCCCGGCTTCGCCCGTGGTACTAGCCTAATGTTACAAAGGGTGAATGTAGTTTTCGAATTGTGAAATAATTTTTGAAATCTGCACAGTAGTTTTTGAGTTTATTCATTACTAGCGACCCGCCAAGCTTCGCATGGGCATAAAAACCTTCCTCTTGAATCTATCTGTTAAAAAAAAACGCATCAAAATCCGTTGCGTAGTTATAAAGATTTAAGCATATATAGGGAGATAGGGACAGAGAAAGCGACTTTGTTTTATACTATTTAGTGATAGTGATAGTGACAAACATACACTCAAAAATACAAATACCTCTTTATAATATTAAAGTTAGGGAGTTCCAACTCTTATTGACGCGGAATCTGCTTTAGCTACCACAATAATCTTTATGTCAACGTAATAAGGGTGTCGCTAATGCCATTCGCATTGACTCGGCTTGGATGACGCGACGCGACACCGGCCGACGGAGAAACGATCTTATTACCTTGACTTAAAGGTTTTTTAAGGGGTTAAAACCGTACAGTTCTGCAAATCAGCACTACGCGATATGCACACATTTCATAGTTATTAGATGTGAAAAAAAAAAAATTAATTTAATTTAATATATAGGGACGAATCACACAGATTGAGTTAGCCCTAAAGTAAGTTCGAGACTTGTGTTATGGGATACTAACTCAACGAAACTATATTTTATAACAAATACATATATATATATAAACATCCAAAACCCAGGTCAATCAGAAAAAGATCATTTTTCATCTTGACCTGACCGGGGATCGAACCCGGGACCTCCTGAGTAGCGGTCAGGCATGTTAACCATTACGCCACGGAGGTCGTCAAAGATGGACTCGATTATTTTTTTCACGATTTTTTTCTGCGAGTGCTGACTCTAAATTACGAATGAGACTCCATTATAGATTATTGAGCGATGCAAGTGATTTAAATACACATCAGTCCGAAAAAACGTTGCTTTCGTGTACATACACAAGTTTTCACTTATTTGGCGAGATAATTTTTAAACGTATACACGACACTACATCGACATTATATTTTTCGTAAGCGAGCAAATTTGTGGTTTTACATTTCTGCTGGCTTACCAACATCTCTTAAAACCATTTAAATACGGGTGAGTAAGCGAGACGGCGCAATACATGATGTAAGGCGACATCTCCCTTACTCAATCGTTCTTGCATGGTTATAAGAGATGGTGGTAAACCACCATGCATCGTCCTGTTTCGTAAAATTTAAATATTTTTTCCAGCTATGAATTCTTCAACGACCTTTACCACCGCTTCTTATCGACCCCTAAGGTTGAGATGAAGTGCATGTGCCTGCAAGCCATGACCATAGTGTATGGTCGGTATTACGAAGACATTGGACCTTTCGCCGATACCAAGTACATTGTCCAGATGTTAGATAGGGTAAGGTATATTTAAATAAGTTTGTTTGTTGCAAGGAGTATACAAATAGTGTTGTATTTTTATTGCCAGTAGGTTTTGTTATGTGCGATTTTTTTAAATACTTTTTTAAATTCTCTTCACCATTCGTAAACTCAAGACGTCAAGTCAAAATGTCTACCTACATAAATAGATGATTATAATAACTATAATATAGAAATAGATTATAGACAATGTATAAAATCTCCAAACTTAAGATGCACACGCATCAGCTTCATATGCTGCTAGTGTGTTTAAGAATATAAATAAATACAGAACAAAAATAAATTATTGTTCAGATTTTTAAAAGATTTTTTAAAATTCTTTTGATATTTGTTAGCGTGAAAAGATGAGAGATGTATTCCTAAGGTTGCGGAAAAGCAGAACATTTTTTTACGATTTTTTTGCTGGTTTCTTATAAAAATATTTTATTTTAATGGCTAAAATTATTCTACTAAAATTACCCGCTATTACTCTTTTGTCCTTTTTCAGACATGTGATAGAATGGAGAGAGATAGATTTGTACAGTTCCTAGCGAAGTTAATATTACATAGGAGAAACGTTAGTGAGATATTAGAATGGAACGGTATAAGGTAAGTGTCGTCAAATCTTATTTATTTATTTACTAAAAAAAGATATACACAAAAACATACAGGACAAATGATAGAATAGCACTTTAGTCCAAGTGCTGCAGAACTTTTTTTTTTATTTTGAAATAGTATGTGCAAAATATTTGGTATATTTGATAAAAATAGCGACATGTTTATTTCGCTCTTTTAACCTTTCCACGCCCACCTGATTTTTTTTTGTACTATCCACTGACATTTTTAAACGACACCGGCCCTGGAATTACCTAGTATGGCAACTGACTGAACGTAAATTTAAAATACTTCAAGACTTTTTTATATACGTAGAAACTCATTCTCACATCGATCGCAGTACGTTTTTACTCACTCTATCACACCATTTACATTATCTAGGTTTATATCATAGATTATATCTTATATTAAAGATTATGGCAGTAAAGTGATGTAATGTGTAGGT
Organism: Apomyelois bistriatella; assembly: GCA_947044815.1. Classification (NCBI taxonomy): domain Eukaryota; kingdom Metazoa; phylum Arthropoda; class Insecta; order Lepidoptera; family Pyralidae; genus Apomyelois; species Apomyelois bistriatella. Next base: position 9,008,531 of record OX345705.1, read on the forward strand.
AATTTGAAACATTTTCAGAATCCTAGTAGAGCTAATGACATTGGCGCATTTGCACACGTCCCGAGCGACGGTGCCCACTCAGAGTAACGTTATAGAAGGTCCCGCGCAGCCCTCGGATCCCAAAGGAGCTGACAGGGAGTGGTACTACAATGTGGAGCACGGAGACAAGGTGCAGAGAGTTGGCCCTGTCAGCTTTCAACAGGTCAGTCACTACATAGTATAAAACAAAGTAGCTTTCTCTGTCCGTATGTATGCTTAAATCTTTTAAACGAGGTTCGAGTTGCATTCCGTGAGTGCAGGCAGAAGTGAAAACAGGAGGAGGCATACATTTTCGCCGCTCGGTAGAAAGAGAGGGGAATATTACTTTTATATTCTACTACTTTTTGTGATGTCAGGGTCACGTGACCGACAGATTCGTCAGATCATAAATTCGTAAGACGGACACGTGAACTGATCCAAAAATGTTACAATGTCATTAGCGCGGCAAAATTGTATGCCTGCTTCTTTTTCACTTCTCCCGGCATTCCTGGAGTTCTACCAGTTGTTTTTTTTTTTTTGTTTTTGTAACCTATCTCTGTTTTGTATTAACTATTATTTCATAATAATAATTTTTATCATTGTTGAAGTCTCTTTATTGATATTTTCGTTGTAAATGGTAGATATTATTTCCAGTTAAAAGACCTGTACAAATCGGGCGAGATCAACAACAAAACGAAATGCTGGGCGAACAGCATGGAAGGCTGGAGAGCGGTGGGCAGCGTTCCTCAACTAAAGTGGACTTTAGCAGCGAGAGGAACTGCCGTGCTGGACGAGAGTTCCCTGGCTGCCACAGTGCTGGATCTGTTCATCACCTGCGCCAGATACTATCCCAGCAGGTGACCAATAAAATGTGAAATGTATAAGAACTTTTGTCTGACGTTATAACATAGTTCTAACAAGCCCTCTAGCGATCAACGTGCTGGGTTTGTTAATCTAAATCTGGTTTACATAACATCCGAATAGGTAACCAAAACCAATGATATGTATGTTTAAAGAATCTCATTTTATACTTCATTGCTGCAGATTTAACCAGTCGGCTCGCTTAAACCAGACACAATAGAAAAACGATTGTGATGTGGCGCATTCGTGCGCGATACAAACGAAAGCATTAATGAACTTTGTAGTCCGTTTAGTCTTTAGACTTTCAGTGGCATCTTGTTCGCTTGATATTTTAGATAAAAAATTTAAAACCAATAAATTAAGCGGTTCCATTGATTTGTATTACGTGTTTCGGCCGATCTCTACATATACGTTTAGCAAATCTCGAAATGTTTTTCACACAGTGTACCTGCAAATTGTTTTTTTTTCTGCAGAGACGAAGAAGATGCCGTTATAAGGCCGCTCCCCAAAATCAAGAGAATGCTATCGGAGCCGGCGTGCCTGGCGCATGTCGTTCAGTTACTTCTTACATTCGATCCTATACTCGTTGAAAAGGTCAGATATTTATTTACTTATTTTATTTATGTACAAAAAATATGAACATAATATACAATGTAAAACAATGAGTACAATGGTTGTACTTATTTCAATATAAATCTCCTCCAGTAGACCCGTGAAATCTTTCTAGAACTTTCTTTTGTTTTATTTGGTGTAGCTGTTGAAAAGGTGAACTGTAAGATAACGATTTTAGTATTAATATAAATCTATTGTGTTATACACATTTATGTAATACAATAAAAATTAAGAAAATTGAACAATATAAACTTATAAATACTTTTCTTACTTAGTTCCAGGTGTTAATTAAGATTTATATTGATTATATTTATTTTTAGGTGGCAACACTTTTACATGAAGTTATGCAAGACAACCCCGAGATATCGAAGCTGTACCTAACAGGCGTGTTCTACTTCATGCTGTTGTACACGGGCTCGAATTTGCTGCCGATCGCGAGGTTCCTACGCCTGACTCACATGAAGCAAGCTTTCAGAGCTGATCAGGTTTGTACTTTTTTTAATTTTAGGAAACGTGGTCATAGTGTCTAATGGAAAAGTAGTAGTTTTATCGAAGTAAATATTTTGAATTATTTTGATTTGATTTTTAGGGAACATAGTCGAAGTGTTAAATGGAAAAAAGTTAGTCTTGTCCAAGTAAATTATTTGAATAGTTTTTCATGAGTAACATCATGCTGATTATTTTTGTATGCCGTACTTTTTTGTTTTGTAATTTAACGTATGCCCCTTTTATTATCTTTTTAAACAATTCAAAGAATTTTTATACGATTTATATCTGTCTTTTCAAAGCAAGGCTGTGTTAGGGATGGATATGGATACGTGTAAAATAATAAAGATTAATTACAATCAAATATCTGAAAAATAAATGAATAAAACAATAGTTACATACATAGTAAATGCAAGTGAGCATGTATTTCTATATATTATTCGGTACTGTTTCTGTGAGAATTTCAAGAATTTAAGTTTTTTGCTGATATCTCTTCTTCTTATTCTCTCCTTGCCTTTACTTCTATTAGTGGTTGGCCCCCTAATACTTTTCACCATATTTTTCGATTTAGCGTCTTTCTGACATCTCATAACTATAAAATACGTACCTACAAAAATCCAGCTTCATGTATATTATGCTTTGACATGTTTTACTAAAACTGAATGAATGAATGAGTGGACCTTACTTAAAACGGGACTTCTGACAATATGATATTTTCTTTCAGTCAACATCAGATATAATGCAAAGGTCGATCCTCGGCCAGTTGTTGCCCGAAGCCATGGTGTGTTACCTGGAGAACCACGGCGCGGAGAAGTTTGCCCAAATCTTCCTCGGCGAGTGGGACACGCCCGAGGCCATATGGAGTTCGGATATGAGGAGGTTGCTCATGATGAAGGTAGGATTTGCTATCATTAACTTTCTGGAGAATTTCTTTAGGTTTTTCCAAAGTAACAAGTTTTAAAGGCACTCTTAGTTTCATACGCCACTCTTTAGGAAGCGACGGATTGACGTAATGTTTACTACATTTTATCCCAGAATCAACGTTGTGCTTTTAAGAATAGCGAAAAATAGTATTACGCAGCACGCAAAAGTGTTTGCTTGCTGTCTTTTAAAACTAGTATCTCTTTGGTTAAGTAGTTAGGCTTTACATTCAAAGAAAGCGATAAAGTACCGAATTTCATGGCCAACTAACGCTAACGAAACCATCCATACTATTATTATTAATGTGAAAGTGTGTTTGTTTGTTTGTTTGTCCTTCCTTCACGCCGTAGCTAAGCAACCAATTGACCTGATTTTTGGCATAGAGTTAGTTGAAAGGATGGAGAGTAACATAGGCTACTTTTGGTCCTGAAAAAGCATCAAGTTCCCAAAGGAGAATACTGGAATATTTGTATGTGTACACCAAAAATTTTCAAATTACACACGCGAAGCCGCGGGTAAAAGCTAGTTGTCTATAAACTGCTCGTAATAGACATGATATAGAAGTTAATGCCTACATCATGTCGATTACGGGCATATCATATCTGAATCGCTGTAAAACTGTCTGTGGGTTATTATACTAATTACAGCATTATTTCTCCACCAGGTGGCAGCACACATCGGCGAGTTCACGCCTCGCCTGCGCGCTCACATCGCAGCACGATATCCATACCTCGCCATACCAGCCGTGCAGTACCCGCAATTGCAGCACGAACTGTTCTGCAACATGTTCTATCTGAGACACCTTTGCGATACACAACGCTTCCCGGAGTGGCCGATACCGGACCCGGTGTGTACTGTATAACAATAATAATACTCTAATCGCTAAACCAAAGGTGGTTTGGCCATATTGGAGGTCCCGGGTTCTAACCCCGGTTAATTCAAGCTGGAAAATGATATTTTTCAGATTGATCTGGGTCTTGCGTGTTCTGTTATTTATTCGTCTTCAATAATATATGAAGTGTATTTATAAAATAAACCTTTCTGTTCTACGATCATCGATTATATTACTTTAAAAAAGTTTTTTTTTTAATTTGTTAGGTGCAAGTGTAATATAGGGTATTAAATTGCCACTTTTTATTTGCCTCGTCATTGCAATTTTAATGAAATATGTTTCAGCTTTATATAGACAAAAATATATATTGTTATAAGCCTTTTGATACACAGGTGCGTCTCTTAAAAGACGTTCTAGACGCGTGGCGTAAGGAAGTGGAGAAGAAGCCTCCATCGATGACGGTGAACGAAGCGTACGCGGCATTAGGCCTGACTGGCAGCGGGCCTCACGACGAGGCAGCTGTAAGAAAGGCCTATTACCGCCTCGCACAGCAGTACCATCCTGACAAGAATCCTGAAGGACGGGTCAGTATTAATAATTCATATTCAATTCAATGATCAAATCACTTTTATTTGCAGTAAATAGGTTTTACAGTTCTTATAATATTTGTATTTATGTACATATGTAATTGGTATAATATAGTGTTTTTTTATTCATTTAATTAAATCATTCATATTTTCCTTGGCAAAATGTAATGGCACACTAAACATTGTTACAGAACTAACATTCATTATATTACCTACATTTATGCAAATAAAGAATAAACCAGAGGTTGAATAAACCTTTGACCAAAAATCGTATGCTTTGGTACTTCTTTCTCACATATTTCTGCCGGCAAACAGCTTTGCTTGCATTGTTGTTAAAAAAACACAAACAGGGTACTTTATACCTTGAATATAGTCAGGATAGGCTAGTTGACTTGTATTTTGTTTTTGTTTAAAATAATTATTCTCTATTTGGTTTGATTGAAACCATTTTTTCCATATTTTTCCGAGCTCTCTAAGACAGCAAAATTTTATTTCAAAAGTTCACTTTGAAATGTCTCTTTCCTATCCTCTGTACCTCATCTATTTAAGGAAAACAGCCACACAAAAAAAAATAAACAAATTAAAACCAAATAAATTTTTTTTACAATATTTATTTTTAATACAGGTTTTTAACAAACAATCCAAGGAATGTTCATCCAGTAGCATAAGAAACAGAGAGACAAAGAAGTAATAAATATATATAGAAAGAAATAGATAGAGAGAGCAGATCGACTGGTCAAATATTGTTCCCTTGTTTTGAAAAAAAAAAGTAAAGTAGAAAAGGAAATAAAGTTGAGAGAAGTAATTGCTATCTGCAGGGCCGACCGATAATGAAGTCCTCAGCTGGCTATTGTTACCTTATTTAAAACGAGAAAGCTTTTTGTAGTAAAAGGCAAGTCCTCTTGTTCCTTATATAAATGAGCTCTCAGATCCCGCGCTTTTGTGACCTCTCTAGTTAAAGACCCGGAGAGAAAGGGGTCCCATTCGGTCCAGTGAATCTCTTCAGGCGCAATGCAAAAAACCCTGAAGAATATATTGGCTTGTGTAACAATGATTGTCAGATACAGTACAAACAGTGCGGAGCCCGGTGTTGAAAATTCTATTTCACACTCAAATTATTACTCAAAGTATGTAAAATTTAGTTAAAATAGAGTATGTTCATTGTATAATCATTACTAAATCCGGCATGGCTGCAATTATCAACTAGAAATTCTCAACCTTATATTGTGGGTTGCCTGGCAATGAAATATCTGACTATTTTGAGAAAAATAGACCCTGTGTGAAATATTTTACATTTAATTTATATGTTCTTGGTTTATTCATGTGTACAAATAGTTAGAAATCATTTTAAGACAGAGTCCAGACAAAATCTGGATACAAGAAACACCTGACAACTACCCCAAACTCAAAAATATAAATCTCACAAAGAATCTGATTTTACCAAGAAAATATAAGACAAAATGAGAGGATTTTACGGTTTATTTAGCATACTAACGTGGAAATAGAAAATTATAACAAAACAAATTACCTTTTCAGGGTTTTCCAAAATATTTTTTAACAAAACTTGGTTGTCGGTAAAATACAACCTCCATGTACTTTTCGATTACAAATATTCGACTTTCGATATCTCGGCACTTTTTTAAAAGAATATTTATAAAAAAATACTTTTATTTAGCAACTTAATTGCAAAATAACGAAAAATAAATTCAAAGCCGGCATCTAATCGAACCACCAGCGAAATCCATTTGACAGCTAGCTCGTCCGTAGTGATGGGGCGAAGGTCGACAATTTCGATTCGTCTATCCATAATCGATCACAATCTGGTATCGACTACTCGATTCTCTTTCATCACAATTATACAATGCAAAATGAAAATCCTACGTGTGAATTATCGATCACCAATCGCAACTGTCATTGACAAAGGCGTCGATAAATAAAGATCTAAGTAACCCACCAATTTCGTAATTGCACATAGCGCTCAACCGCATCGTAGCCGAACTGCAACGACACATTTTGACGTTTCCCGTATTCCGCTACTAATTTAAAGACCAAATCGTAGTTCATCAGAAAATTCTCAAAATATCGATTCTCTCAACGATTCGATGCTTGGTAAGTTACTTTACTCGGATTTTTACATATTAAACAAGCTTTAATTGTAGATAGCCACAGATTCATAATTGTATTAGGGAATACGAATATCGCGCAAACTTAATCGAATCGGAATCGGATATCAGTTGTATGGATTTCTTAGAGTTCAATAACGAAAAGTCGGCTAAATCGATCACTGAACAATTGCGATGACAATCGACCTGAATTATTAATGTGAATTAAAAAATAACGTTACAACACCCCCTTCCCCGGATAAGAATTCACGTAGGGAATTCGCGGGACGTCCTCGGCCTTTTGTATACCATAAGGAAGATTAATATTCATTTACTTTTACTATAAGAATAGATAGAAAAGGCAATAAAATAAATCGAGAAACAATCGATATAAACCAAATCATAGGAAGGATTCAATCGATCGATTCATGAGATAACGATATCGATCTGAACATTTTCCGCACTACTTGACGTTGACAGTTAAAAATAAAAAAACATACTACCGTCGAGTTGATTTACTTTTTCTATGATATTTGAAGGTACCGACCATAATAATAAAAAAATCGAATTTATTACTGAAATATAGGTTATAATATAGAGGAATATATGAAAATGGATATTCAAAAATGAATGCCACTACTAAAGAACTGCTCAGGCAAATAACTACAGCGGGAGAATATCGGCCAGGCTTGCAAACGATTTGTTCGAAAAGAAATCGTTCAAGACTGATACATAATTACATAAGCATGTATTTTAGAATGTCTAGGTATATATATAGGGTAAAGATTGGTTAAACAGTTTGTATATAAAGTCGCTACTGGAGTTTACACAATGACAAAAAAAAATAGACCAAGAAGGCATAGTATTGTAAATAAATATTGATCTGGTAATTCTGTGGGGAAAATTAAGTGAAACTATAATCTACTGTATTATTAGCCAAAATTGGTTGTATGTATCAATTTAGGATTTGAAAAATAAACAGTTTTGACAAAATTTTACAAAATCAGGTACTCTAAACAGGAAGCCTAATTTATATTTTTTCTTTAACTAACAAAGGGGCCAATTGTTTCTCACAGTTTCCAGTCAAGGAAAATAAACAAGAAAAGTAAATTATTAAAATGATAGGTTCCTGAAAACAGGAATGAATCCAAAGTATATAAATAAAATATACTTATTTCATTATGTATAAAAATAGAGTAAACTCTTACTAAATAGGTAAGTGAAAAGAAAAGTTAATTCCTGAAAACAGGAATGAACCCTTTGTAAAAATAAAAGTAGTTTAAAGGAGTAAAACAACAACTGATTAAAACCTTTGACTAGAGGTAAGTTATAATGTATAAAAAAAGGAATAAAAAAATAAAATTAAAGGTGTGACAACCAACCACTACTTACATCCCATAAGGCCTGAAAAAATGACTAGTAAATCTGTAATAAAACCGTCTCCCAACCCTGTATAACAAAATAGTAGTAAAATAACCTATTATTCTCCGGAAACAAATAGGCTCGCCTATATGAGTATATTATAATTGGGGAATAAATTTATTAAAATAATAAATCTACCAACACCGGTAGGATGCAAATAGACATAATATAGTTGCTAATTGTCATGGGATCCCTTAGACAACGCAGCATAAAAGAAATTAAGTTTTCTTGTTATACCAGTTATAAAAATTGAGAGAAACTAAGTACAAATTTATGGTTTTCAAATTACACAAGATACACTAAATGGAATGGTAGATTTATATAAGTTGTGGTTAGGTAAGGATGGAAAACACCTAAAATAGTCCACAGTCGCCTCTTACGACACGTCCGGACATCAGACGGGGAGACAATTCTTTGAGGCCGATCATCCCACGGCCGGTGAAAGCTAGTCTAAACATTTAAAATCTTTTATATGCCATTTACCAATGTATTTTCCCTGGTCGTCCTCCAACTCATACACCAATGGTGAAAGCTTCCTGATAATCTTACATTTTTCATATTTTGGAGCAAGCTTCGCGGTGAAATACTTACTCGCAACGCTTTGTTTGTAAGTACGTTTCCAAATAATATCTCCTACATTAAAGGATACATCCCTACGCCTCTTGTTATAGTATTTCACATTCTTCTGATGCGCCTGCTTAAGTAAATTTTTTACATTATTGAAAATTTGAGAAAGTTGACCCAATTTTTGAACATGTGCATCAGGCGGAGTAATAGTTAATTCATTGACATCACTACAATCTTTATAAATATCACCATTGGCTATAGCTTCTCTACCATGGACTAGAAGGAACGGGCTATAAGAGGTGGATTCGTTAACCGAAGTGTTTATAGCAAATTGGATCTTTGGAATATTCTCATCCCAGGATCTATGGTCGTTTTCCACAAAAGCCGAAACGGCGGTCATTACTGTACGATTATAGCGTTCAACGGGATTAACTTGCGGACAATATACTGGGCCTAGGTGTATCTGGGGGATATTATATTTTTCATATAAGGTCAAAATGTCACGACCTGTAAATTGGGATCCGTTATCAGAAATTATGGTTTGCGGTATTCCATGCACCAGAAACACATGATCTTCTAATCTTTGCGCAATAACTTTTCCAGTGGCCCTGCGAAGTGGAAACAAAAAACAATATTTTGTAAAACAACAAATGACAACTAACAGGTAGTTATTTTGACGGCGGGACATGGGTAGCGGGCCGACTAGATCCACACTTATGCACTGGAATGGCCTTGTACAATTTTTTGGTTCTCCCATAAAGCCGGGTGTACACTGTGAGCTGTGTTTATAGGCACTACAAATGTCACAATGTTTAATGAAACTAACGGTATCTTTGTACATGCCAGGCCAAAAATATCTCAATTTTAAGCGTTTATATGTTTTGGCTACACCAAGGTGAGCGGCAGTAGGTTTAGAATGATTTTCAATAATTATACTTTCCCTAAGCTCAAGAGGTATAACTTCTTTCCACTGGAAATCACTACTGAGTTGGTTAGAAATTTTCGTAAAACGGAAAAGCCTACCATCCAAAAGTTGATAATTCGGACAAGCCCGGGGTCTCTCGGTGCAACGTTTTACAATATTAAGATACCATGCGTCCTTAATTGTAGTTAAATCTATGGCATTTACAGACACAGGTACGGACCGCGATAAAGCATCAGGTACTACATTTTGTGACCCTTTTCTATGCTCTATAATAAAGTTATAGGGAGATAGCCTACAACCCCAACGAGCCAAGCGACCGGTAGGATTTTCAAGATTTAAAAACCATTTCAAACTAGAATGATCAGTAACTATACGGAAAGGTTTACTGCCCTCCAGATAAGGTCGAAAATGCTCTACCACATGTACTACTGCGAGAGCTTCCCGCTCTGTCGCAGAATAATTTCTCTCTGCGGGGGAAAGCGAGCGACTACAATAAGCGATTGGATGTTCTTGTCCATCTATATTTTGAACTAAGGTCCCGCCTATTCCAAAATCCGACGCGTCACAGTGCACAGAAAATTCACGCGAAAAATCTGGACATGTTAGAACAGGTGCAGTGGTCAGAGCTAACTTTAAATCAGTAAAAGCTTTATCTGCCTCGGGAGTCCAACGGAAGGGTGGAGCTCCTTTGCGAGTTGACGTAAGCGCGTTTAAGGGACCGGCGCGATGACTGAAATTTTTAATAAATCGCCTATAGTATGAAGCAGTGCCTAGAAAACGCTTAACATCCTTTCGACATGTAGGGGTGGGAAAATCGACAATAGCCCTTACCTTATCGGGGTCAGTACGTAGACCAAATTCATCGACCACGTGACCTAAAAACTTTAACTGTTTTCTGAAAAATTGGCATTTACCCATATTAACAGTGAGATTTGCGGCCTGCAATTTCTCCCTGACTTTACGTAACAATTCTAAATGATCGGAAAAAGTTGAATGAATGATGATAAGATCATCCAAATAAATAAAAACTTTATTATCAAACTCCGGGCCGAACAACCTGTCCATAAGACGCTGTTGGGTCGCCGGGGCAGAGGTTAGGCCGAAACACATGACCTTAAAATGGAACAAACCTCGTGAAGGTATGGTAAATGCAGTTTTTTCACGAGATTCGTTCGAATCCAATGGTACTTGGAAATACGCAGATTTTAAATCAACAGAAGATAGGTATTTAGCATCCCTGAGTTGATCCAAAATATGGTTAATATAAGGTAGAGGATACGCGTCGTGTTTAGAGATAGCGTTGAGTTTTCGGCTGTCCAGGCAGAAGCGGAGTGTGCCATCCGCCTTACGGGCTAGGGTGACGGGGTTATTCCAAGCGCTATTACTCGGTTCCACCACATCGTCTTTCAACATTTGATCAAGCTGCCGGTTCATTTCGGCTAGCTTCTCTGGAGACATCATGTAGTAACGTTGCTTGATTGGAGGGTGATCACCGGTATCAATACGGTGAGTCACCAAGTGAGTACGCCCTAATCCTCTCTTTTCTGCCGAAATATCCTCAAATTCTCGAATCACTTCCCGAGCCAGTTCACACTCTGACTCGGAGAGCGAGTCAAAGTCTCGTAACGCTTTATCCTTGGCGGCTACAGTATGGACTTCTCGAGTAGATTCAAACTGATTGTCATTTAACAGTGATAAAACGTCGGGAGCTATATTAAAAACTTTCCAAAAATCTATTCCAAAAAGTAAGTCAGTATTAATGTTTGGAATAATATAAAATTTAATAATTGCTGTTCTATCCTTTACTGTAACCGGCAAAAAGATACATCCAGTGACAGGTGCGGTAGAATCATTAGCAGTTTTAATATAGTGTAAATCCGCCGACTCGTGTACCGTGGTGAATTTTTGAAAATATGACACGGCACTGCCATGAATTATCGAAATTTGGCTGCCTGAATCCAAAAGGCCATTAAATACCCGACCGTGTATACTAGCCTTTAGATACGGCCGTCTGTCGAAGGAGTTGTCAACGTCGCTTGTCATCGAGATAGGTTCAATATCAGAATTACGAACCGACAACACGCGCTGGGGACGGGTTGATGAAAAGAAATTCTTCAAATAATTTAACCAAGACCGCCATTCTTCAGCACAGAAATTACTAGAAGCTGTAGAAGTATGTTGTCGATTCAAGCTTACTCGTTTTTTGGAATGGACGGCGGCGTTGGCGACTTGACAGTCTTCGACGGGGAACATTTAGGACAAGTTTTGGCGGTGACGTCCCTCTTTCCACAACGATAGCAAATTATGATGGCAGGCGCCTTGCAGGACTTCAACGTGTGACCATCTACACGACAACGGACGCAGAAGTTGCTACCATCAACCTGTGCCATCGTCGCGGCCACTTTAGGAACAGCAGGGCATCGGTTGCCCTTGTAAATAAGATCTGGGGCCAAACAAGAAGACGACAATTTAGGGGGCTCTGAAAATAACTTGGAACGCTCCTTTGCATCCTCAAGGAGTCTACATTTACGCTTCAAATCGGTCCACGAGTCAACTGGATTTAAACCTAATTGGGAAGTGTAGAAAGGCCTAATATTAAACATTACAATATTAAGTTTCTCCTCATCAGATAAGGGTTTGGACAAACGAGTGAAATAATTCTGCATAACACTCAGATAATTAACTATGTTTTCATCAGATCCTTGTGTGCGGGCTCTTATTTCTATCAAAAGTCGGTGATCATAATTAGCAGGCAGATACTCCTCCAGAAGGGCGGATTTTAATTCAGACCAACCATTCACCTCATCGCGTACTCCACGATACCAGTACAGTGCCTCCTCAGTGAATAACTCGGCGGCAGAATTAAAAAGTTTGCAATCATTAATACCGCGGGACAAACAAAGTTCTTCTAAACGTTGCAAGAATGCCTTTACACAAGTTTTCCCATTAAAATGAAGGTTTAGCTTATAAATCTGAGAGTATGAATTTGAAGAATTATCAGATTTACTAGAAGGCATCGGCAGATTGGTTGCTGAGTTAGAAGAGTGATGATGCTGCGAAGAACTGCTTTTAAAATTATCCATGATCCCGTCAATTTTGAACAAAATGCGGTCTAATCGTTCCTGTAAGCTCTCTATTTGCGGGGTGTATTCTTCCACATCACCAGCATCCAATCTACCCAAACGATGAAACAAATGGTGTCCTAAGGTTTGAATTCTATTCAGTATTTTAAGAGAACCCGATTTACTACTTGTTCCTTTAATTAAACCCTCTAATTCAACCAATTTGTCTTTTATTATGTTCAATTCCTCCGCGATATTCGCATCACAAGTGAAAATCTCATCTGATGGGATTTCTTTACTAAGCGCGCGAACCTGAGCCCTCAGACCAATGACATTATCCTTAGGTTGAGCGCCACGAATTCTTACTTCATACTCTAATTCATCTTTGTGTAGCAAATTAAAGCAAATTGGCCTTTCACCCATTTTTAGCAAGTTGTAAATAGAAAACGGTAAAAAAACAATAGGGTTAAGAATATATTGACCAGACGTAACAAATGTTTGGTAAAAAGCAAAATTATTCTATATTGTAACTGACTTATTTTCAGATTGTAATGTAGGGTAGTAAAAATAAACTTAATTGATAAAAGTAAACAAGGGATCAATATTGACAGCTAATTCTGAGCAAAATGACCAGAAATAGGGTTATGGTTATTTACTTACTTAAATTTGCAAGCAATACAAGTTAATTTACCTCTTATCTGCTCGTCCCTGTTCGGGCGCCAATGAAATGTCTCTTTCCTATCCTCTGTACCTCATCTATTTAAGGAAAACAGCCACACAAAAAAAAATAAACAAATTAAAACCAAATAAATTTTTTTTACAATATTTATTTTTAATACAGGTTTTTAACAAACAATCCAAGGAATGTTCATCCAGTAGCATAAGAAACAGAGAGACAAAGAAGTAATAAATATATATAGAAAGAAATAGATAGAGAGAGCAGATCGACTGGTCAAATATTGTTCCCTTGTTTTGAAAAAAAAAAGTAAAGTAGAAAAGGAAATAAAGTTGAGAGAAGTAATTGCTATCTGCAGGGCCGACCGATAATGAAGTCCTCAGCTGGCTATTGTTACCTTATTTAAAACGAGAAAGCTTTTTGTAGTAAAAGGCAAGTCCTCTTGTTCCTTATATAAATGAGCTCTCAGATCCCGCGCTTTTGTGACCTCTCTAGTTAAAGACCCGGAGAGAAAGGGGTCCCATTCGGTCCAGTGAATCTCTTCAGGCGCAATGCAAAAAACCCTGAAGAATATATTGGCTTGTGTAACAATGATTGTCAGATACAGTACAAACAGTGCGGAGCCCGGTGTTGAAAATTCTATTTCACACTCAAATTATTACTCAAAGTATGTAAAATTTAGTTAAAATAGAGTATGTTCATTGTATAATCATTACTAAATCCGGCATGGCTGCAATTATCAACTAGAAATTCTCAACCTTATATTGTGGGTTGCCTGGCAATGAAATATCTGACTATTTTGAGAAAAATAGACCCTGTGTGAAATATTTTACATTTAATTTATATGTTCTTGGTTTATTCATGTGTACAAATAGTTAGAAATCATTTTAAGACAGAGTCCAGACAAAATCTGGATACAAGAAACACCTGACAACTACCCCAAACTCAAAAATATAAATCTCACAAAGAATCTGATTTTACCAAGAAAATATAAGACAAAATGAGAGGATTTTACGGTTTATTTAGCATACTAACGTGGAAATAGAAAATTATAACAAAACAAATTACCTTTTCAGGGTTTTCCAAAATATTTTTTAACAAAACTTGGTTGTCGGTAAAATACAACCTCCATGTACTTTTCGATTACAAATATTCGACTTTCGATATCTCGGCACTTTTTTAAAAGAATATTTATAAAAAAATACTTTTATTTAGCAACTTAATTGCAAAATAACGAAAAATAAATTCAAAGCCGGCATCTAATCGAACCACCAGCGAAATCCATTTGACAGCTAGCTCGTCCGTAGTGATGGGGCGAAGGTCGACAATTTCGATTCGTCTATCCATAATCGATCACAATCTGGTATCGACTACTCGATTCTCTTTCATCACAATTATACAATGCAAAATGAAAATCCTACGTGTGAATTATCGATCACCAATCGCAACTGTCATTGACAAAGGCGTCGATAAATAAAGATCTAAGTAACCCACCAATTTCGTAATTGCACATAGCGCTCAACCGCATCGTAGCCGAACTGCAACGACACATTTTGACGTTTCCCGTATTCCGCTACTAATTTAAAGACCAAATCGTAGTTCATCAGAAAATTCTCAAAATATCGATTCTCTCAACGATTCGATGCTTGGTAAGTTACTTTACTCGGATTTTTACATATTAAACAAGCTTTAATTGTAGATAGCCACAGATTCATAATTGTATTAGGGAATACGAATATCGCGCAAACTTAATCGAATCGGAATCGGATATCAGTTGTATGGATTTCTTAGAGTTCAATAACGAAAAGTCGGCTAAATCGATCACTGAACAATTGCGATGACAATCGACCTGAATTATTAATGTGAATTAAAAAATAACGTTACAACTTTTAGAATCCCATCAAAAACAGCGTCGGCCATTATTGTGTAAGGTGCTATTTTTGAAACCCGATTCTCGCTAAGAACCACAAAATCATGCGATTCCACATTTTTGCCGAATGAAAATCATTCGAATGTATGACTTTGAACGAATGACAGAAGTCAAAAATAGGTCTGAACGTTAGTTTACCAGAATAGTTGCGTCATGTCATGGCGGTTGATGGCCGGCCCGCGTTTTGACAGTTCGAATTTTAAGGGAATTTGAAATTGAAATTATAATGCCATCTTGCATTTTTCTTAGCGGAAATCGATATATTTCGTTACGTGGGTCAAATACTGTAAAAAATGAACATTTGTTGCATCAAAATGAGTCAAGTAGCCTATTGCTTGAACTCTTTAATTTCTATGCGACTACTAATTTCTAAATATATTTTCTTACTAAGTACCTACTTCAATTTAGATTATTTTCTCGATTTCTATTAACATTTTGCGTACATTACATTTTCTGTTTGTCCTTATGGGCTTATGATAGAAAATACTTTTAGCATTAAGTCGGTATATATTAGTTTTATTTATGTACTTATGAAAAAATATTTTTTTTATAAACAAATAACAAGCTCTTTGTTTCTCGACAGGATCGTTTTGAAGCGGTGAACCAAGCATATGAATTCCTGTGCAGCCGAAATGTCTGGACTGGCGATGGACCCAACGCTAATAACATAGTGCTTATATTACGAACGCAGACCATATTGTTCCAGAGGTATTCTGATGGTAAGTATCCACAACAACATCATTTCAAACATGTAGGGATGTATACTTACTGCGATGGCTCAGCGACCCAAAATGACCCAGATCTTGGCCTCCGTCACTAGTACTCTCCACCTCTCCCTGCTCAGCGTCTTCTCTTGCCAGTCGGCTTTTTGGAGGGCATTCAGGTTAGAAAGAAAGGAGAAGGGAAGAAAGGAATAATTCCCGTGCGAGGTATTTAGACTGACGGCTATAGTCCGAGCAGGAATTATTCCTTTTACCCGTGTTAAACACTCTACTTTTCATTTCGAATATAAGGAAAGTAAAAAAAGAAGTTTTTTTTTTAAATTAATAATAGTAAAATCATGAGTATAGGTATATATTAAATGATATTGTGTTGAATTCAGTTTTAAATTTCGAATATGGAACGTACCTCGCGCGTCAGGGGGGTCTCTCCGTTCCGCTTAAGATCAGCACACACCAAGTGCATTGCAGCGGGTTTACTGTCAACTGTTTTACAGTGACGTGCACAGACATTTTCCTTAGGGTAGGCAAAAACCTACCTAGACCAGAACTATTTAGTTACAGCTAAAACAGTAACGAGCAAGAAGATAATAAAATTAAAATATATTAATCATGTAGGTACTTAGGCTTTTTTTAAAAGACGACCGCCTTACCCTCCGCTCCCGTGGGAGTTTTGGAAAAGCATAGCAAACATATTAATTTGAAAACAACATTATATAATGTTGTTATTAGCTTACCCTTCATTTAAACTAAATCCAATCAATCCCGGTTGATAACGTCCATTTATTATTATTGCCCTTTTTTTCGTCAAATGAAAAATTACTTAGTGCGTCATTTTATAGTTTTTGTAAACAAACACTCGGTTTACAACAATTACATGAAAATTTTACAATTTTGAACTACAATTGAGTAAATTTGTTAAAAATAAAAGTGCTATTTTTTCACCTCAATGTAAACAATGCACATTGCAATTATCAAATAATTAAACATTCAAAACAAACAAATGCACGCAAGCAAAGCAAAAATATTGTTGATTTCGATACGGAAATATAACCCTACGGAATTGGGAATGTCATCTTGTTTCTATAAAGTCTTCGAGTCTATGCGTTTTTAAATTTGCAGCATTACTCGTTTAATATCCAATAGACACAGTTATCATGTTGCTGCAATCGATCGTAATCACTAATCAGATTTAAGTATGTGTAACGCGTAATTCTAATTGGCCGTAACAAAAGTGAGAGCGAGATGAAATGTCATCTCATAGCATTTTGTTTCATCTAATAGTGGAGGTCTTAAATTTACTCACACAGGCGTAATTTAGCGCATATGTGTCTGTTCATGTAAGTTTTTTACTTGCACTACTACACGAGCAAAAGCACATCTATACATAGTGATTTCTTTGTGAGAGTAGTAAACTTCAGACGTTTTACTAAAAAGCTGGCCTGGCTGGCCTAGCTAGCAGCGCGTATGGACCGACGCGCGGCGCGCCGCGTGTTCGCGCAAATTCAAAGATGGCGTGAATAAAATATTTATTATTTATATGTATTGATTATATAATTATTTTTTATAACAAAAGTACAGTATGCTTAATCCTATATTTGACTTTATCGCGCCTTTTTTGGTCAACATTATCAATAGTTCCTTAACAGCAGGTGTATTTCCTTCGGCGTGGAAATATGCTCACGTAATTCCTCTGCCTAAAAAATCAAATCCGTCCTTGCCTTCACATTTCAGACCAATTTCCATTTTACCTGTTCTCTCAAAAATAATTGAGAACTTTGTCCATCAACAACTGACTAAATATTTGACACGCAACGATTTACTGAGTCAATATCAGTCTGGCTTTAGATCTGGGCATAGCACCACAACGGCACTGGTCAAGATAACTGACGATATTCGCTTTAATATCGACAAAAAAGAACTCACTCTTTTAGTACTGTTAGATTTCTCTAATGCATTCAACACAGTGGTTCCTGAAATATTGCTTGGTATTCTCTACTCTTTGAATTTCTCTACACTTTCCATAGCCTGGTTTCGCTCTTATCTCTCGGGTCGTCATCAGTTGGTCAAATGTGACCAACGAAAATCTTGCTGGTATGAGTTGACTGCTGGTGTCCCTCAGGGGGGAGTGTTATCTCCAATCCTTTTCTCCGTTTTTATTAATGGCATTACGTCTGTTCTTTCTGCTTCTTTTCATCTATATGCTGACGACCTCCAAATTTATACCTCTGCCCCAATTGATAATTTTAGCAACGCTATTAATACTATAAACTCCGACCTTGCTGCTATTGCGGTGTGGTCTCGCAACTTTGGGCTTATGGTTAATCCGGATAAATCTCAGGCAATAGTCATCGGTAGCTCGTACTTTATTTCTAAGTTTGACTCTTCTTCTATTCCTGGTGTGGTCCTTGATGGTAATATAATACCTTTTTCTCGCAAAGTAAAAAACCTGGGAGTTATTTTTGATCAGACTCTGTCCTGGGTACCTCAAGTTAATGAGGTTAGTCGTAGGATGTTTGTGACACTGCATTCATTGAGGCGTTTGCAATTTTTTCTTCCATTTAGCACTAAAGTTCTGCTAGCCCGTTCATTATTGATTCCTCTTCTTGATTATGCTGATATTGCCTTTTTGGATCCCTCTGAGGAACTTTTAAATAAACTGGAACGTTTGCAGAACCAATGCATAAGATTTGTTTTTGGATTGCGTAAATTTGACCATGTTTCCGAATTCCGAAACAGACTGAACTGGTTGCCAGTCAGGATTCGTAGAAACATTCACATTCTTTCATTGCTCTTTAACGTTCTTTTCAATCCTACTTCTCCTATGTACCTCCAATGTAAATTCTCTTTTCGCCAGGTGGATAGTCGTTTACGGTCATCCGATTGCCCAACTCTAAACATACCACATTTCTCCTCACAGTCTTATTCCAAATCCTTTTCGGTTATGGCTGCCAGACTATGGAATTCTCTACCAGCTGGTGTAAGAATGGCTAGTAATCTGAATTCCTTCAAATCAAAACTTATAAAATCACATCTAGTTACTTCAGATAATTAATTGAGTATCCTTCAGAAATTTTATATATATATATAGTTTATATTATGTATGTAGGTATGTATTTATTTAGCAAATATTTATGTAAGTGTATTATTGTGACTAATTATGTATGTAGTTATCTATAAATGTTTATGTTCATTTCATATCCTTTATGTCTTTGCTAGTCTTTGTTTGCACTTCTACTCTTTTCTTGTGCATTTTCTTTCGTCATTCGCCGGTTGACTGTAAGAGATCCCATCCTGGGATAAGTCCGCCATTGTCTTCTTATTTTAATAATGTTCCTTTTACTTTGTATTTTAAAGCAATAAAGATATTACAATACAGGGTAGGCAACGTCTAAACGTCTTTATGATATGCACGCCACTGCTGTTTTAACGAGTTTTTTTTTATCAGAAAAATTGAAATGCAAAATTAAATTATCTTCTTAACGTGAAGTTCAGGATCATCACGTTTGTATATGTGTTTATTTTAAACTGTATGTCCACATTTAAGAAGTTAATATTTTAGTGTTATCAGAAAATGCATTGCTCTTGGTGAGTTCTGACCCTAATAATTATTTTTTAAATTCACACTGGCTGTTTATACTTTCACGTTTTTTTTAAGAAATTTTTCGTTGTCAATTTTTTCTAAAGTCACAGACAAAATTTTGTTCTATATTTTGAAATTTCATGCCCGCCCTAGGGAACAAAGTGATTACTATGGGGTTTTTAGACCCGTGGGAGGGCATGAAGCGTTTTTCACCCTATAATTAGGTCAGGAAAACACTACTTTCCGAGTATGAGAAATGAAAAAGATCGTGCGGTCAAGAAAGCGTACACAAGACGACCAAGTGGAAAGTTACCAGTCGGTCGTCATAGGTACCACAGGAATGTATATAGTAGCCAAATTTCTGTGAAGATAGGAACGAATTGACAGACCTGACGTTTGGACACTTATTAATAATGTTCTGCTTATAAACACACTTACACACTAGTTAACCTACAATGAATTAGCGTTGATTGATTATTTCTGTTGAACGATTTATTTTTGGATCATCATCTACGGGTGGTGTGAATAGTATCGTCGGTATTAGTATACCTTTTGATTCATTATTATTAATCTAATTGTGATTAATTTATTGTGAATGTATTACAATGAATAAATGGCACTTGGTTTGAATACGAAGCACTTTTTTGTAAAAACATAAATCGCAATAATTAGTCTCAATCTCCATACGGAATAGTGATGTGCCGTTCCCGAGAATTTCGAATATATTCCCGGGAATTTTCCCAAGAAGAAAGCTTCCACAGCCCTTTGATTACTTTTAGCGTATTTTCGTAAGTTTATAAGAGGAAAACTTCTGTAGACTGTAAATTTCTAGCGGCACACCAATAATATTTAGTGTGCGTGAATCCGACTCAAGCTTGACTTTTTTATTTATTTCTAGTGTTGGAGCCTTACAAATACGCTGGCTACCCGCAACTTCTCCGCACGGCCCGTTTGGAAGCGGAAGCGGATTCATTATTCGCGGCGAAAGATTCCCCCGCTTTATTACCACCGGCTGTGGAACTGGCGCTCGCTACTGTGCGATGTTCCGCTTTGAATGCGGAGGAATTGCGGAGGGAAGGCGGTTTGGAGGTAAATGACGTTCAGTTCAAGATTTAACTGCCTCCGTGGTCCAGTGGTTAAGGCATTAGCCTCTAAACCTGGGGGTCGGGGGTTCAATTCCCACGGGAAGCATACTTTGTTTAGTTGTTTCCAGTTTGGTTAGGACTGCAGGCTTGAATCACCTGATTGTCTGATAATAAAGATGATTCCGTGCTTCGGAAGGCACGTTAAGCCGTTGGTCCCGGCTGCCATCTGGTAGTCGTTAAAGGAGCCACGTCAGAGGCCGAGAGGCGGTTCCGAAGAACTCTGACACCAGGGTGTGCATGGTCGATTGACCGTGACGCCTACTCGAAATGATGATGATGAGTTCAAGTTTCAGTGAGTATGGGGGATGTCGCCTTACATCACGTACGCGTTATCCCGCTTACTCACTGGATCTTGTATGGTTTTAAGAGACGGTAGTAACCCCCCAGATATAGCTGTGACGATATGAAGTGGAGTCACTATTTGCGGGAATAAAGTATTGTGCGATTTATCGCGATGTATTTAAATTGAAATATTCTTTTATGTGGTATGTAGGTAATAAGGCCTTTATATTTCTCGTCTTACTGACTATTACGACTTATATAACAAAATTTAACTTTTATAGGTCTAGTAGTTTTTGTGATTATGTGTTTACTGTTTAATTTTATAAGTAGGTTAGTGATCTTTCATTTTATGTATTTTTGGGAATGGAGAAAATAAAATTATTTTGGCTCAATATTGTGAAGTTTTAGGTTGGTATTTATGGAGATTATTTTAACAAGAGAGGAAATTAATTATCAGATATCTTAGTTAACAAGAAAATAGAGAAAAGAATGCAAGCGTCCGCACCCGCGACTACAATGGTTCACAGCCAATAAGTCAATTTGGATCTCCGCTGTACTACTCGATACATATTATGTTGTTGACAACAACGATGCGATAATTTACCCATATTGTACACATATTTTTATTATTCATCATATCGACCATGCACACCCTGGTGTCAAACACTTTTATTATTGATTTGAAGGTAGTAGGTTATTGATAGACATACTCTTTCCTAGCAAAACTATAACTGATCGTCGTTGCCAGGTGTTACACGAAGCCCTGTCCCGCTGCGTGCCGATGTTGTCGAGCGCGCGCAAGCCGGACGAGCTGAGCGCGCTCGTGTGCGCGCACGCCGCGCGCTGCTTCGCCGTGGCCGCGCGCTTCCCCGCCAGCCGCGCCGCCTGTGCGCGCGCGCCGCGCCTGGCCGCAGACCTCGTGCCGCTGCTGGCCAGCCCGGTGAGTGCGGGCTCGCTGCTGCCCATGTTGTCTAGCTGGCCGCAGACCTGGTGCCGCTGCTGGCCAGCCCGGTGAGTGCGGGCTCGCTGCCGCCCATGTTGTCTAGCTGGCCGCAGACCTCGTGCCGCTGCTGGCCAGCCCGGTGAGTGCGGGCTCGCTGCTGCCCATGTTGTCTAGCTGGCCGCAGACCTGGTGCCGCTGCTGGCCAGCCCGGTGAGTGCGGGCTCGCTGCCGCCCATGTTGTCTAGCTGGCCGCAGACCTCGTGCCGCTGCTGGCCAGCCCGGTGAGTGCGGGCTCGCTGCTGCCCATGTTGTCTAGCTGGCCGCAGACCTGGTGCCGCTGCTGGCCAGCCCGGTGAGTGCGGGCTCGCTGCTGCCCATGTTGTCTAGCTGGCCGCAGACCTGGTGCCGCTGCTGGCCAGCCCGGTGAGTGCGGGCTCGCTGCCGCCCATGTTGTCTAGCTGGCCGCAGACCTCGTGCCGCTGCTGGCCAGCCCGGTGAGTGCGGGCTCGCTGCTGCCCATGTTGTCTAGCTGGCCGCAGACCTGGTGCCGCTGCTGGCCAGCCCGGTGAGTGCGGGCTCGCTGCCGCCCATGTTGTCTAGCTGGCCGCAGACCTCGTGCCGCTGCTGGCCAGCCCGGTGAGTGCGGGCTCGCTGCTGCCCATGTTGTCTAGCTGGCGGTAGACCTCGTGCCGCTGCTGGCCAGCCCGGTGAGTGCGGGCTCGCTGCCGCCCATGTTGTCTAGCTGGCCGCAGACCTCGTGCCGCTGCTGGCCAGCCCGGTGAGTGCGGGCTCGCTGCCGCCCATGTTGTCTAGCTGGCCGCAGACCTCGTGCCGCTGCTGGCCAGCCCGGTGAGTGCGGGCTCGCTGCCGCCCATGTTGTCTAGCTGGCCGCAGACCTCGTGCCGCTGCTGGCCAGCCCGGTGAGTGCGGGCTCGCTGCCGCCCATGTTGTCTAGCTGGCCGCAGACCTCGTGCCGCTGCTGGCCAGCCCGGTGAGTGCGGGCTCGCTGCCGCCCATGTTGTCTAGCTGGCGGTAGACCTCGCGCCGCTGCTGGCCAGCCCGGTGAGTGCGGGCTCGCTGCTGCCCATGTTGTCTAGCTGGCGGTAGACCTCGCGCCGCTGCTGGCCAGCCCGGTGAGTGCGGGCTCGCTGCTGCCCATGTTGTCTAGCTGGCGGTAGACCTCGTGCCGCTGCTGGCCAGCCCGGTGAGTGCGGGCTCGCTGCTGCCCATGTTGTCTAGCTGGCGGTAGACCTCGTGCCGCTGCTGGCCAGCCCGGTGAGTGCGGGCTCGCTGCTGCCCATGTTGTCTAGCTGGCGGTAGACCTCGTGCCGCTGCTGGCCAGCCCGGTGAGTGCGGGCTCGCTGCCGCCCATGTTGTCTAGCTGGCGGTAGACCTCGTGCCGCTGCTGGCCAGCCCGGTGAGTGCGGGCTCGCTGCCGCCCATGTTGTCTAGCTGGCGGTAGACCTCGCGCCGCTGCTGGCCAGCCCGGTGAGTGCGGGCTCGCTGCCGCCCATGTTGTCTAGCTGGCCGCAGACCTCGTGCCGCTGCTGGCCAGCCCGGTGAGTGCGGGCTCGCTGCCGCCCATGTTGTCTAGCTGGCCGCAGACCTCGTGCCGCTGCTGGCCAGCCCGGTGAGTGCGGGCTCGCTGCCGCCCATGTTGTCTAGCTGGCCGCAGACCTCGTGCCGCTGCTGGCCAGCCCGGTGAGTGCGGGCTCGCTGCCGCCCATGTTGTCTAGCTGGCGGTAGACCTCGCGCCGCTGCTGGCCAGCCCGGTGAGTGCGGGCTCGCTGCTGCCCATGTTGTCTAGCTGGCGGTAGACCTCGCGCCGCTGCTGACCAGCCCGGTGAGTGCGGGCTCGCTGCTGCCCATGTTGTCTAGCTGGCGAGCGGTGAAGAACACCTTCTTACACAGCACTAACCATTTTCCTGCTGCGGCCCAATTTTTTTTATCAATAATCCGTGTTATGTAATTAATAAATTTACCAGTCAGTCGAAATGCTGTGCTAGAAAAGTAACAGTTATTTGATTGTTCAAACAACACTGCACTAATCGATGCGCTGTCTACATATCAAAATATGTTCTATTTGGTACAGCATTTGGGCGACACAGCATGCGCGGGCGCCGAAGCCGTAGCCGCATTATCTGCGGACCCTACTTGTCGCAGCGACTTGGCGCGAGCCGGCGCGATACACGCGTTGTTGCCGGCAGTACTTCAATATGACTACACTCTCACCGAGTCCGGGGTGGACACGGAAAATAAGACTAATAAACAGGTAAAACTATTGCTAAACTAACACACACGTAGTTTTTACTTTAGATGGAAAAATTCCATCATGGAAATGGACATAATTATGTCCCATTAATCTTTACTTTAATCACTAACAACACAATTTATAGATTGATTAATTTCAATACCAATACATCAAGCTAAGCCAAAACAGTATATTTTGTCATTGTGATTTTTCTAATCTTTGCATCTACTGTATATAAATTGATTTTAAATTCTTTAATCAAGGTTAGGCTACCTGCAGTAATTGTTCATCTACTAAAACCCTGGGTTACAATTAGTATTCTATAGTTAATGCTGAAGAGTGTGTTTGTTCGAACGCAATAATCTAACTACTAGTCTCATTTGAAATAATCTTTTTTGTATTAATCCCAACTAATAAATCCTAACTAATATTATAAATGCGAAAGTGAGTTTGTATATTTGTTTGTTTGTATGTTTGTTTGTTACGTCTTCACGTCCTATCTACTGAACTAATCTTCCTTAAAAATTCGCATACACATAGCTAGGAGTATTGAGAAGGACATAGGGTACCTATCATCCCAAGAAAAGACACTCCCGAGGGAAATTCATGCGGGCGAAGCCGCGGGCGAAAGCTAGTAATATACATTCTAAGAAGATAAGGCCCATTTTTATTGAAATCGGAGAATATTTAAAAAAATATTTTTATAGTCGCCGGAAAAAAGGGAAGCGATCAATTGTAAAACCAAAAACCACCATTCAAATTGAAACTGTAAAATTTCTTAAATAATTTGTAGGAGGTAGCCAATCAGCTGGCCCAGCAGT
Source organism: Apomyelois bistriatella (assembly GCA_947044815.1). Taxonomy (NCBI): domain Eukaryota; kingdom Metazoa; phylum Arthropoda; class Insecta; order Lepidoptera; family Pyralidae; genus Apomyelois; species Apomyelois bistriatella. The sequence continues at coordinate 9,033,276 of OX345705.1, forward strand.
GCGTTACCGCGCTGGCAGCGATGTACGGCCCGCACGAGACTGTTTCCGACTGCGACGCGCACATCACGAGCGCGCTGCACACGCTGCTCACGCCGCACTTGTGTGCCAGGCTGGCGGAGCCGGACCATCACGAGGTAATTTACGTTTTTTTATTCAATGTTAAATAATGAAAAAGATATAAATGAAAATTTCGGTCAAAATACATATACTTACTTTTTTTTCCTGATTATTCATAAAATTTACTGTGTGCTAAAGACACTGAACGCATTGATTAATAGTACATTACTGTCGAGGCCAGAAATGGAGCCATTTACGGCCGAGTTATTTTGCAAGGCCGGAGCCGTCAAATTTTAAAATGGCGTCAACAATAAGCCAGCATTCGCTGTGTTCTTTTATCAAACTTTTTGAAATGTTCATACATATTTTTAAACGATAAAAGAACTAATGTTTAGTACCAACCTTACAAAAGTGTCCAGCAATTTCTATTAACGACCGCTAGAATAGTTTTTTTTGGTAGGCTGGCCAGAGCGAAACTAAAAAACCATAGAATGAAAACGTGTACATTAAAAAACCTCAATTAATGGCCGGCAATTTTTTTTTTTAATTACATTCTTGTTTTATACCAACAATGAGTATATAGACGTATTGTTTTAATTTTTAATTATGAAGCTATTTCTGAGCAAGAGGAAATAAAATACTTTTTAACATAAAATATCCTATCATTAAACAAAGTAATAAAATAAATTAATCCTAACTTTAAAATATTGAGCCCAAGTCCCTGCCATTTATGCCTTTTTAGTACATTTTGAGGACAAACAATGATTAAGAATAAACAATTGTTTTAATTTATACTTAATTTCTAGCTCTTAAAAACGATAACTTCGAACTGGCGCACACCGTACCTGGTCTGGGACAACAGCACTCGTGGGGAGCTTCGCGAAGTGTTACGGAACATCAGACTGGACGCGATAGAGTCGGGCCCCCTTGTGCCGGAGTTCTCATATACGGCTCATGAGAACTTGGTGCCAGTTGGCGGAGTGTATATAGACATTTACAACGATATGCCAGATTTCCCCATACAGGTGATATTTTTTTAATGTTTTTTTTAAGGGCAATTCTCTTTTCTCATTTCTGCCGGCACACATATCCACAATAAATTAAACTTTTTTAATTTATTTAGATGTTTTTTTTTATTTGTAGATTGTAGCTAAGACGTATTAGCCAGACGTGACGCGATGAATTTGCAATTGATATTTGATAAAAATTTAACAATATTTCCATGACCACATCACGTCTGCTAATTAGGGTCGCAATTTATATGTTTATCACTTATACATAATTGTAATATGCAATTAGCAACTATAAATTTACCGGATTTTCGCAAAGTATGTCGCCATTTAATAATATGTAATTTTTTCCAGAACCCGCAACAGTTTATTCTGGACCTTCTAAAATTCTTACAAACAGAAACTCAGTCTGATATGACAACGGAACGAGTGCAACACATCACGCTTGCGCTTACCGCCATCGCTAATGTCATAATCAAAAACCCAGGTAAATATTTTCAAGTTTTTTCTAATTTGTTTTATATTGAACTACTAGTGACCATATACTAGCGGCATAAAAAGTTTCCTCCTAAATCATTGTATCTTTAAAAAATAACATCAGTATCCGTTGCGTAGTTTTAAAGATTTAAGCAAACATAGGGATATAGGGACAGAGAAAGCGACATTGTTTTATACTATGTAGTGATGAAATTATCAAAAATGAGTGTATGACATGCCCATATAAATCTGCTTATAGATTTTACTAGTGCTCTTGTAACAACCGTAGGAGTAACTAGTTGACTCGCTCAAAAGTATTTCTCACAACAATCCGATGTCAGATCGGATTTCTTAATTTTTCCTTGTGATCGGGATTTGGCATAGTATTTCAGTGTTGTTTTGTGAGCTTATACATCTTACAGTAACCGATTAAAACTGAAACAAAACGACATAATCATTTTCTTGAAAATACCATCAGATATGTTCCCCGCGGTTTCACTCGCCATTAATGTGTATGTATATGTACTATATATATACTTTATAACCTTCCCCAAGAATCAGGCTTTCATATACGGAAAGAATTTTACAAATCCGACCAGTAGTTTTCAAGTTATAAGCGTTCAAACAAACAAACTCTTCAGCTTTATTATATTAGTATAGATTTTACTAGAAAATTATGTTATTTCCAGGCGTAGAAATCCAATGCATCGGGCAATTCGGACTCATATTCGGTCTGCTATCCGCTCGAGCCCATCCTCCGTTACAAGACGCCGCTTTACGCACCGTATTAGCTGTGGCTGGAAGTCGGGAGTGTGTGGAAGATATCGCCGCGTCTAGTGTGTTAGGTCACCTTTTGGCCTTATTGGGAGTGAGGCCACCAAAGGCCGAAGCGTTGGCCGCGTTGGCTGCTTTGTTGGCTAACACTGCGCTTGTCAAGGAGGCGTTGGCTAAAGGTATGTATAAATTGCATAACCAAAGGAAAAATAATGAATATTAATACTAAAAAAACTAAATCTTATTTACTAGTGACCTGCTTTCTTAGATTTTTTCCATTTGACCTGATTTTAGAGTAAAAGATGATTGGTGGCGCTAGTTGGCTTATGATAACCCCTTAAGGATATCTATTGGCCTTACCGGGGTAAGCCAAAGGCTACTGCTGTGTTGGCTAACACTTCGCTAGTAAAGAGAGCGTAAGCAAATAGTACACGTTATACAAATTTACAGTACATACTACTCGTATATTGCTGCATCCAGTGGACATTTATTGGCCTTATTAGGACTGTGTCTGACGACTGAAGTATGTGCTATTGTATATCGAAGAAACGACCTCTATCTTAGCGGTATACATACTACTGCCTTAGTTAAACAAGCTTTGTTTAACCTTTTATAAATGAGACCAATGTCGCTCATGTTGAGAAATATATTAGTACAAGATTTGTATTTTTTTGCTCAGGTGCTGTGATATATCTACTAGATTTGTTCTGCAACAGTAAGCTGCCAGAGATTAGAGAAGCGGCTGTAGAGCTACTAGCCCGCATGATGTCCGACAAACTGCATGGACCCAAGGTATGTAATATTAAATGCTTATTTTGGAACTGAGTTTCTTAACACTTTGTCTGCTGAAATCACTCCTCGCGTGTTATGACTTGACTAGACTTAATTGACTGATTTAACGTTTTTTGACTGATTTATGGTTTTTTGACTGATTTAAAGTTTTTTTGACTGATTTAACGTTTTTGACTTGACTTAAGTAGGTCTGAAGATGATTAAGAAATTCAAGAAAGGCCTTACAGGACTATATTCCAGGGCCGTAAAAAGTAATAAAAAAACACTATTAAAACAACTTCAGGATACAACACGCAAAGATGAGAGAGGGTTTAGAAACTGAACAAAGATAGACTTAATAATACTTAGATTTAAGTTAATTGATAAGTTTAGTTGTATATTTTGTTAATTTGTTGATTGTATTTGTATTAATGTTTATTTAAAAACTAGCTGTTCCCCGCGGCTCCGCCCCGTGTGGGACTCGGTTATATCGCGCCCAAAAGTAGCCTATGTTTGACCTCAGGTCGTTAACTACATCCCTACCAAATTTCATCACAATCGGTCCAGCAGTTTAGCTGTGAAGAGATGACAGACAGACAGACAGACTTTCGCATTTATATTATTACTAGCTGTTCCCCGCGGCTCCGCCCCGTGTGGGACTGTTATATCGCGCCCAAAAGTAGCCTATGTTTGACCTCAGGTCATTAACTACATCCTTACCAAATTTCATCACAATCGGTCCAGCCGTTTAGCCGTGAAGAGGTGACAGACAGACAGACAGACAGACAGACAGACTTTCGCATTTATAATATTAGTATGGATTAGTATGGAAGTATGGATTAGTATGGAAGTAAGGATAAATAAACGTTACAAATAAAGTTGGTGTTTGTCTGTAGGTGCGTCTGACGCTGTCGCGCTACATCCCGGGCGTGTTCGCGGAGGCGATGCGCGAGGCGGGCGCGGCGAGCGCGCTGCACATGTTCGACGCGCAGCACGAGCATCCCGAGCTTGTGTGGAGCGACGACGCCCGGCTGCGGGTCATGCAGCACGTGGCGGCACTGAGGGACAGGTACCTATTTACATACATTTACATTTTATAAATAGTTCATTTAGTACTAGCTTTTGTCCGTGGCTTCGCCGCGTAAAATTAATTCGGGAACAGTGTTTTTTTTGATATGAAAGGTGTCAGTCCTTCTCAATACTTCTAACTATGTACACTATAATTTCAGTAAAATTCGTTTAGTACATAGAACGTGAAAGCGTAACAAACAAACTCACTTTCGCATTATATATATATATATATATTAAATATGAAAATTACGGGATCTAGAAGTAGAGGAAGACCATAAAAGAGAGAGGGAGGATGTGACGCAGAAAATGGCTTGTTTCGGATAAAACATTCATCAGACAAATATATATTCACGTTGAATTTACTCGATTCGGATAATCGACAAGTATTAGTTTTGGTACATCACTACCGGGTTTGGACGCGCGTGACGCCATGACAGCCAGTCTGTTTATTCGCGCGGCCGCGGTTAGATGCATTCCGTTTGATATTACCTGTGGGGTCTCGGGATAGACCATTCTAATACGATTCGCGTTAAATCTTCGGGAATAATTGCGCATTGATATCGTGAGTGAGGCCCGGTTGCCTAGTGGATAAAGGTTTAAAGTTTATTGACAATTGAACACTCGTCAGTGAAATAACCTGTGTGGAGATCACCCTTCTACCTGAATTCGCGTGCTTCGCTGGATCGACACCGAATTAATAGGGGATGTGTAGGAGTCTCATGAGAAGGGGCATAAACGGGTTTAATTAATTCGGATTAATAAGCAAGTCACGCTCAAGCGCGTAAGGTACTTTTCTGTTGTTTATTTTTAGTGATCAGCCTAACTTTCCTACCACATTCACGCTTCCACTGCCAAATTTAAACATTCTGGTAGCAGAGTTGGCTGAAACATGGCTGAAAAAAGATCTAAATGGAAGGAACTTACATACTGTGCCGACCTCAAATAAGAAAGTGGGATAAGGTAAAGGAAAAGAAGAAGATAAATCGTTTATTTCAGGCAACGAGCGAGTTACAAGAAATTAGATATACTATATACACGGACTGCTCGACTTTTGCAGTCGCAACTTGAAGCAGTCCTAACTGCTTCAAGCTGTCCGTATATGTTCGACCATACAGTAACATGAGTGTTGGCGACGTATGGCGCGGAGTTTCAGCAGACAGTCTTCCCAGTAGGTGCAAACACGGCTCTACCATGACATGACCATCTTTGTCCTATGTATTTCTGGATTTGTATGAATTATTTTCTTGTTTCGTCCTTTTTAGACCCCATTTTTCCGTATTCGAGTTATAGTTTTTTATTTCAACTTATTTGTCTAAAACTGTAAAATTATCCCTCTCCCGGGATAATTCCGCAATTGTAATTTTATTTTAATAAATATTGTATGAATTATTTTGTATTTGAACCAATAAAGTTTTTACAAACAAACAAACAAACATGATTTGGCACCGAAGATCCAACAACCAATGGTCAAAAATGTATATCGTTTGACAGTCACCAGTCAAACCAGCTCCGCGATCCAAACGCCACATTCGAAGACAGAGAAGCCCTCGAACGTGCTGCTAGTGGAGGAAACGAAGAGACCTGGGCGCCGCCTGGGGAGGTGGTGGTGGCGGGGGTCTACCTCAAGCTGTACCTGCAAACTCCTCACTGGAACCTTAGGAGTCCCAAGAGGTTCCTGCAGGAATTGCTGACGGAAACATTCGCCTCGTTAAATAAGGATTCTACTGACGTAAGTCTATTTTGTTATTAACTAGCTTTCGCCCGCGGCTTCGCCCGCGTGAATTTCCCTCGGGGACAGTGCGTTTTCCCGGTATGAAAGGTACCCTATGTCCTTCTCAATACTCCTAGCTATGTGTATGCGAAATTTCAGGAAGATTGGTTCAATAGATAGGGCGTGAAGAGGTTACAAACAAACAAATATACAAACTCTCTTTCGGATTTATAATATTAGTTGGGATTCCACAGTTAATTTACTATTGTAATATTATTGGAGCTGTTGGTCTTCCTATAAATAAATAAATAACTTTATTTCCAGAGTAAACGTACAACGTTTTGCCATTTTATACTTGTACGTTTACCATGGTTCATATCATCAGTGATTTTTATAAAATCGAAGTTGCTAAATCAATATAGTATATCAAGAAGATTTTCCTGGGAAAGTGTTATTGGACAGCGGTCTGCCGAAACCAGAACGGACCGCAGTTCAATATACGATAACACGTCTTGCGTATTTTGGGTCGTAAAACACGTTAGGTGTGTTTTCAATCGCGAACCTACCTTAACTCGTTTTCTCGCTGAACCCAGACACAATAGAAAAACGATTGTTATGTAGCATATTCGTGCGCGATCCAAGCGGAAGCATTAATGTGTTTGCAGGGAAGCCGCGGCGACGTGTGTGCGCGCGCGCTGGCCGTGTTGCTGCGGTCCAAGCCGGCGCTGGCCGAGACGTGTGCGCAGCTGGGGGAGCTGCCCAGGCTGGCCCGCCTGCTGGCCACGTGTCCGCGACACGCCGTGCCCGTGCTGGCCTCGCTCGCTGACACACAGGTATGACAGCTGCCAGGCTGGCCCGCCTGCTGGCCACGTGTCCGCGACACGCCGTGCCCGTGCTGGCCTCGCTCGCTGACACACAGGTATGACAGCTGCCAGGCTGGCCCGCCTGCTGGCCACGTGTCCGCGACACGCCGTGCCCGTGCTGGCCTCGCTCGCTGACACACAGGTATGACAGCTGCCAGGCTGGCCCGCCTGCTGGCCACGTGTCCGCGACACGCCGTGCCCGTGCTGGCCTCGCTCGCTGACACACAGGTATGACAGCTGCCAGGCTGGCCCGCCTGCTGGCCACGTGTCCGCGACACGCCGTGCCCGTGCTGGCCTCGCTCGCTGACACACAGGTATGACAGCTGCCAGGCTGGCCCGCCTGCTGGCCACGTGTCCGCGACACGCCGTGCCCGTGCTGGCCTCGCTCGCTGACACACAGGTATGACAGCTGCCAGGCTGGCCCGCCTGCTGGCCACGTGTCCGCGACACGCCGTGCCCGTGCTGGCCTCGCTCGCTGACACACAGGTATGACAGCTGCCAGGCTGGCCCGCCTGCTGGCCACGTGTCCGCGACACGCCGTGCCCGTGCTGGCCTCGCTCGCTGACACACAGGTATGACAGCTGCCAGGCTGGCCCGCCTGCTGGCCACGTGTCCGCGACACGCCGTGCCCGTGCTGGCCTCGCTCGCTGACACACAGGTATGACAGCTGCCAGGCTGGCCCGCCTGCTGGCCACGTGTCCGCGACACGCCGTGCCCGTGCTGGCCTCGCTCGCTGACACACAGGTATGACAGCTGCCAGGCTGGCCCGCCTGCTGGCCACGTGTCCGCGACACGCCGTGCCCGTGCTGGCCTCGCTCGCTGACACACAGGTATGACAGCTGCCAGGCTGGCCCGCCTGCTGGCCACGTGTCCGCGACACGCCGTGCCCGTGCTGGCCTCGCTCGCTGACACACAGGTATGACAGCTGCCAGGCTGGCCCGCCTGCTGGCCACGTGTCCGCGACACGCCGTGCCCGTGCTGGCCTCGCTCGCTGACACACAGGTATGACAGCTGCCAGGCTGGCCCGCCTGCTGGCCACGTGTCCGCGACACGCCGTGCCCGTGCTGGCCTCGCTCGCTGACACACAGGTATGACAGCTGCCAGGCTGGCCCGCCTGCTGGCCACGTGTCCGCGACACGCCGTGCCCGTGCTGGCCTCGCTCGCTGACACACAGGTATGACAGCTGCCAGGCTGGCCCGCCTGCTGGCCACGTGTCCGCGACACGCCGTGCCCGTGCTGGCCTCGCTCGCTGACACACAGGTATGACAGCTGCCAGGCTGGCCCGCCTGCTGGCCACGTGTCCGCGACACGCCGTGCCCGTGCTGGCCTCGCTCGCTGACACACAGGTATGACAGCTGCCAGGCTGGCCCGCCTGCTGGCCACGTGTCCGCGACACGCCGTGCCCGTGCTGGCCTCGCTCGCTGACACACAGGTATGACAGCTGCCAGGCTGGCCCGCCTGCTGGCCACGTGTCCGCGACACGCCGTGCCCGTGCTGGCCTCGCTCGCTGACACACAGGTATGACAGCTGCCAGGCTGGCCCGCCTGCTGGCCACGTGTCCGCGACACGCCGTGCCCGTGCTGGCCTCGCTCGCTGACACACAGGTATGACAGCTGCCAGGCTGGCCCGCCTGCTGGCCACGTGTCCGCGACACGCCGTGCCCGTGCTGGCCTCGCTCGCTGACACACAGGTATGACAGCTGCCAGGCTGGCCCGCCTGCTGGCCACGTGTCCGCGACACGCCGTGCCCGTGCTGGCCTCGCTCGCTGACACACAGGTATGACAGCTGCCAGGCTGGCCCGCCTGCTGGCCACGTGTCCGCGACACGCCGTGCCCGTGCTGGCCTCGCTCGCTGACACACAGGTATGACAGCTGCCAGGCTGGCCCGCCTGCTGGCCACGTGTCCGCGACACGCCGTGCCCGTGCTGGCCTCGCTCGCTGACACACAGGTATGACAGCTGCCAGGCTGGCCCGCCTGCTGGCCACGTGTCCGCGACACGCCGTGCCCGTGCTGGCCTCGCTCGCTGACACACAGGTATGACAGCTGCCAGGCTGGCCCGCCTGCTGGCCACGTGTCCGCGACACGCCGTGCCCGTGCTGGCCTCGCTCGCTGACACACAGGTATGACAGCTGCCAGGCTGGCCCGCCTGCTGGCCACGTGTCCGCGACACGCCGTGCCCGTGCTGGCCTCGCTCGCTGACACACAGGTATGACAGCTGCCAGGCTGGCCCGCCTGCTGGCCACGTGTCCGCGACACGCCGTGCCCGTGCTGGCCTCGCTCGCTGACACACAGGTATGACAGCTGCCAGGCTGGCCCGCCTGCTGGCCACGTGTCCGCGACACGCCGTGCCCGTGCTGGCCTCGCTCGCTGACACACAGGTATGACAGCTGCCAGGCTGGCCCGCCTGCTGGCCACGTGTTGACCCCAGTGTGAGCGAGACAAACGCGTAAATACATGGAAAAGTAATAGTTTGTCTCGCTCATACATATGTCAATCTATTTACCGTTACCGTTATCTTTATTTTCATACTTTTATAAAACTGTCTTTAAAATTAGAACGCGCAATATAACGCATAACGATTTCCACTAGTTAATTCAAAACGCACTACGCGAATTTGACTTTTTGAATAAAAAATTCGAATTCTGTGTAGTTATATGATCGTTTATTCCAAACGTATTTATTGATCTTTGTTTGCAAGAGTGTCTTTACCTTACAAATGTAATTTCCAGGCGTGTGTGGTAGCACTGGGACAGACGGAAGTGATGCCGGGCCTGAAGACCGCCATCAAGTCGTGTCGTGAGATCGTGGGCAGCGCGTGCGAGGCGCTAGCTGCCATATTCAACAGTAATGCCAACACTGACCGATTGGTGCATCAGGTATGTTAAATTATTATTTACAAATTTTCACTTTTTTTCTCTTACTTTGTCACCTTATGTAAGAATTTGCGAAATGCTTTTTGAATAATCACTACGTAATATAAAACTAAGTCGCTTTCTCTGTCCCTATATCCCTATGTATGGTTAAATCTTCAAAACTACGCAACGGATTTTGATGCGGTTTTTTAATAAATAGTGATTCAAGAGGAAGGTATTTATGCCCATGCGAAGCCGGGGCTAGTCAAAAATAATTTATTTTTTGTAAACATGTGAAAATAACGATGCCACACCCAGTGTCTAACTCCGAGATGTTGACCAGACCCAGTGTCTGACATTGAGATGTTGACTACACACAGTGTTTGACTCCGATATGTTGACCACACCCAGTGTCTGACTCCGAGATGTTGACCACATCCAGTGTCTGACATCGAAATGTTGACCACACCTAGTGTCTGACTCCGAGATGTTGACCACATCCAGTGTCTGACATCAAAATGTTGACCCCACCCAGTGTCTGACTTCGGGATTTTGACCCCACCCAGTGTCTGATATTGAGATGTTGACCACACCCAGAGTCTGACATCGAGGTGTAGACCATACCCAGTGTCTGACATCGATATGAAGACCACACCCAGTTTCTGACTCCGAGATGTTGACCACACCCAGTGTCTGACATCGAGATGTTGATCACACCCAGTGTCTGACAACGAAATGTTGTCTACATACAGTGTTCGACTCCGATATGTTGACCACACCCTGTGTCTGACTCCGCCGAGTTGTTGACCACACCCAGTGTCTGACATCGAGATGTTGACCACATCCAGTCTCTGACTCCGAGATGTTGACCACACCCAGTGTCTGACATCGAAATGTTGACCACACCCAGTGTCTGATTTCGGGATTTTGACCACACCCAGTGTTTGACATTGAGATTACCACACCCAGTGTCTGACATCGAGATGTTGACCACACCCACAGTCTGACATCGAAATGTTGACCACACCCAGTGTCTCGCATTGAGATGTTGACCACACCCAGTGTCTGACTCTGGGATGTTGACCACACCCAGTGTCTGACTCCGAGTTGTTGACCACACCCAGTGTCTGACTTCGAGATGTTGACCATACCCAGTGTCTGACTTCGAGATGTTGACCACACCCAGTGTCTGACATCGAGATGTAGACCACACCCAGTGTCTAACTCCGAAATGTTGACCACACCCAGTATTTGACTCCAAGGTGTTGACCACACCCAGTATCTGACTCCGAGATGTTGACCACACCCAGTGTCTGACTTCGAGATGTTGACCACACCCAGTGTCTGACTTCGAGATGTTGACCACACCCAGTGTCTGACTTCGAGATGTTGACCACACCCATTGTCTAACTCCGAAATGTTGACCATACCCAGTATCTGACTCCAAGGTGTTGACCACACCCAGTCTCTGACTCCGAGATGTTGACCACACCCAGTGTCTGACATCGAAATGTTGACCCAGTGTCTGATTTCGAGATTTTGACCACACCCAGTGTTTGACATTGAGATTACCACACCCAGTGTCTGACATCGAGGTGTTGACCACACCCAGTGTCTGACATCGAGATGTTGACCACACCCACACAGTGACGTGCACAGACATTTTTTTTTTTAGACTGTGGGTGACCCACAGTCTAACTTCGAAATGTTGACCACACCCACACAGTGACGTGCACAGACATTTTTTTTTTTAGACTGTGGGTGACATTGAGATGTTGACTACACACAGTGTTTGACTCCGATATGTTGACCACACCCAGTGTCTGACTCCGAGATGTTGACCACATCCAGTGTCTGACATCGAAATGTTGACCACACCTAGTGTCTGACTCCGAGATGTTGACCACATCCAGTGTCTGACATCAAAATGTTGACCCCACCCAGTGTCTGACTTCGGGATTTTGACCCCACCCAGTGTCTGATATTGAGATGTTGACCACACCCAGAGTCTGACATCGAGGTGTAGACCATACCCAGTGTCTGACATCGATATGAAGACCACACCCAGTTTCTGACTCCGAGATGTTGACCACACCCAGTGTCTGACATCGAGATGTTGATCACACCCAGTGTCTGACAACGAAATGTTGTCTACATACAGTGTTCGACTCCGATATGTTGACCACACCCTGTGTCTGACTCCGCCGAGTTGTTGACCACACCCAGTGTCTGACAACGAAATGTTGTCTACATACAGTGTTCGACTCCGATATGTTGACCACACCCTGTGTCTGACTCCGCCGAGTTGTTGACCACACCCAGTGTCTGACATCGAGATGTTGACCACATCCAGTCTCTGACTCCGAGATGTTGACCACACCCAGTGTCTGACATCGAAATGTTGACCACACCCAGTGTCTGATTTCGGGATTTTGACCACACCCAGTGTTTGACATTGAGATTACCACACCCAGTGTCTGACATCGAGATGTTGACCACACCCACAGTCTGACATCGAAATGTTGACCACACCCAGTGTCTCGCATTGAGATGTTGACCACACCCAGTGTCTGACTCTGGGATGTTGACCACACCCAGTGTCTGACTCCGAGTTGTTGACCACACCCAGTGTTCGACTCCGATATGTTGACCACACCCTGTGTCTGACTCCGCCGAGTTGTTGACCACACCCAGTGTCTGACATCGAGATGTTGACCACATCCAGTCTCTGACTCCGAGATGTTGACCACACCCAGTGTCTGACATCGAAATGTTGACCACACCCAGTGTCTGATTTCGGGATTTTGACCACACCCAGTGTTTGACATTGAGATTACCACACCCAGTGTCTGACATCGAGATGTTGACCACACCCACAGTCTGACATCGAAATGTTGACCACACCCAGTGTCTCGCATTGAGATGTTGACCACACCCAGTGTCTGACTCTGGGATGTTGACCACACCCAGTGTCTGACTCCGAGTTGTTGACCACACCCAGTGTCTGACTTCGAGATGTTGACCACACCCAGTGTCTAACTTCGAGATGTTGACCACACCCAGTGTCTGACTTCGAGATGTTGACCTCACCCAGTGTCTGACTTCGAGATGTTGACCATACCCAGTGTCTGACTTCGAGATGTTGACCACACCCAGTGTCTGACATCGAGATGTAGACCACACCCAGTGTCTAACTCCGAAATGTTGACCACACCCAGTATTTGACTCCAAGGTGTTGACCACACCCAGTATCTGACTCCGAGATGTTGACCACACCCAGTGTCTGACTTCGAGATGTTGACCACACCCAGTGTCTGACTTCGAGATGTTGACCACACCCAGTGTCTGACTTCGAGATGTTGACCACACCCATTGTCTAACTCCGAAATGTTGACCATACCCAGTATCTGACTCCAAGGTGTTGACCACACCCAGTCTCTGACTCCGAGATGTTGACCACACCCAGTGTCTGACATCGAAATGTTGACCCAGTGTCTGATTTCGAGATTTTGACCACACCCAGTGTTTGACATTGAGATTACCACACCCAGTGTCTGACATCGAGGTGTTGACCACACCCAGTGTCTGACATCGAGATGTTGACCACACCCACACAGTGACGTGCACAGACATTTTTTTTTTTAGACTGTGGGTGACCCACAGTCTAACTTCGAAATGTTGACCACACCCACACAGTGACGTGCACAGACATTTTTTTTTTTAGACTGTGGGTGACCCACAGTCTAACTTCGAAATGTTGACCACACCTAGTGTCTGACTTCGAGATGTTGACCACACCCAGTTTCTGACATCGAAAAGTTGACCACACCCAGTGTCTGATTTCGGGATTTTAACCACACCCAGTGTTTGACATTGAGATTACCACACCCAGTGTCTGACATCGAGGTGTAGACCCCACCCAGTGTCTGACATCGACATGTAGACCACACCCAGTGCAAATGCACTTTGCATGCTGTATTCACTCTTAGAAGGTTGTAGAAATTTATTGTGTCTTGATATAAACGGCATTCTTTTCTTAAAGTTTTGTGACAATCTGTTTGTGAACCAAATAAAAAAAAAAAGTATTTTTAGAAAAACCTTATTTTACAGGCGTTAGAATGCGATCTAATAGGCGAATTGTTGTCCCTCCTGGAGAGTCGTCTGGACGGTCAGACCGCGGCGCAGCTGGTGCGGGCTCTGAAGGCGATGGCGCGGTCTGCGCCGCACGGAGACCGCGTGCGGACCGCGCTCGCCCGCAGCGCTGTTTGGGAACAGTACGCGGCGCAGCGACACGACCTGTTCATATCTGCGGCGCCACAGCACGCGCTCACTGGTAATTATATTGTGCTGTACTGCCTTTCGTTATAGCAATAGGTTGAAAGCAGGCTGAATGGCCAGACGATTTTCGACGCTTTTGTTAGTAAAATTACTGCAAAGAAGTCCACTTCTAGATATAAACATTTAAATGATCTTTGAACTCCACTGTCTTAAAACAATACATCTGCAATCTCAAATATCCCGCAATCAATATAAATGTATATAAATCAATTGCTGTTCGTATGTCTGGCTGAAACGAGAAAGCTGGACCGATTTGGTTAATTTTGGTCCTGTGTGTAACGTAAAGACGGTACGGATTTTGTCGGTTCAGCTAATAAACATATAAATAATAGGGAGGTTTTTGTGTTCGAAATTAAAGAACGAATTTTAGCTGCATAAAATAAAATTAATTAATAATAAACTCAGCGAGTCCCTTACACTGTGTGCAACGTAGTTCATATAATGAATATCTGTTTGTCCCCAGGCGTGCCACAATCAGCCGGCTACCTGACGGCGCCGCCCAGCGACATCCCCGCGCAGCCGCCGCCCATCGACTGACACACGAGGACCTCACTCGCCACACACACAGCGAACTGATTGGGTTAATGAGGCTCTGACACGGCCATGCTGATTGACAAGTACGTAGGTTTTTGTTTTGATTGCCAGAGCGGGAAACACATTTTCCTCAAACATTTATTTTTGCTGTCGTCGTTCGCGCTGTCGTGAAAGAGACGAGCGATTTATCTATGTTTAGTCAAGTTAGCTACAAAAATAAAATCTATCGTCTATCTAATCATCAAAAATAAAAATAAAATGCATTATGAATTATGAGTCAATTATGTAATGGTGGAATCAAGTTGCAAGCAATCATTATAGACGCTTAAACAAAAATCTACGTGCTTACCATCATTTCACAGTCTTACCCTAAAAATCGTGATATGCTTCTTGAAACTCCAAATTTTATCGAAACCAAGCGCTCGGTAAAACATCGAAAGTCATAATTCGTGGAACTAGAGTGTTATTAATTACTTACGCTAGATATAATGATGTGCAAATAAAAAGAAATGCAGTCCTGATTGATGGTAGGAATCAGCGCAAACTCTGGTTTGATATGAAGGTAATCCTCTACGTGTGGCTACACCTTCAACTCTGAACACCAGATGGCGTTGTCAACTTGATGGGGTTATATGTAATATATGTATTATGGTACCATTATATCCTGATCATTATGATCACGATGCATTCTATTGTACTTATGTATAAAATATTTCAAGGTCGTTTCATTAGGTCTTTATATTGTAAATTATTTGAATCGAGCATGTTGAACGATCATATGATTCGATAAGTATTATCAGCCAAAGCATGCTGCCTCTAACCATGTGTTGTAGTTACATCGTATATGATCTCTTTGAATGGCAATCGCAGTCGACAGAGTAAATAGCTTATGATATACGCGAAAGAGTAAATTAAGGTTATATTTTGTGACCACAGAGATAAATAGTAACGCCGCCATTGCACCCTTACTTTGCTTAATATTTTTATTCTCACATTCATCTAATGCAGTGAACTGTACTACGCTAGCTGCTGTTGAATTTTCTCAAATAAGTTTAGTTTCGCTAGTCATTTAAGTGCTGGCGCAGAAATGAAATTTTGTCTTGAGGTTCGATGAGGATATCTCATTATCAAATTCAGATTCATAGTAACATCGAAAGTGTTATGTTACCTAAATTTTGGGTAATGTGAAAAACTTTTCTTGCTTTCGCTTTGATAACAGTTCTTATGGGATATACTTATTTTTTAGTTTTTTAATTGAATCAAATGTAGGCTTGAACATGAATTCCAACTCCTGATTTGATCGAATTAATAACTTTATATTTTCTCATCAAAGAAATGTGCGGAACTCACATGCATGAGCTATTTGTTCTGCTGATTGTACAATAATTATATTACTATAATTGCTAGTGTAAGTTTTATATCAACGTGAGCATAGAATTCGCACTTTTTTACGGATATGCCGTAGAAGATAAATCAAAAATTAGGTATAATTACTCAATACCATGGATTTATTTTATCGCTAATATTTATGTAACTGTTTGTATTCTATTTGAAAATTCGTACAATCTTGCCATTCCTTTACATTGGGTCTGTTAGTTTTTATGTTGAAAGACTGACAATATTTGGATTTGAACTTGGTTTAAGTTGGTACAGCAGTTTTTAATTAATGTCTTTACAATTCACGCATGTTTTCCCTGCATTCCCAGTATAGATACATTTATTTTATTGTCATCTAATTATATTTAGATTGTGATAAACGATGTTTTTCAATCATATGAAATTAAATATTCTTATTATTTTAAAGAGATATATTAAATGTAATGTAAAATTATATCAACTTAATATATATGAAACAAAATATCATATTCAAAATTGAATTATTGCAAAAATATTTCATTTATTTTAATGTTATTTTCTTATGACGAAAATTATTTCAAAGGAGTTGTACCTTCATCAAGAAATATTTACTGAACTGTTGATTTTAGTCATATCATAGATAAGCCGTCTGATATATAATTTAGACAAGCTATTATGTTTGCTCATATGAGTACGTCCTATATATCGAAAAGACGTGGTTTTGAAAGCATGTGTTTCGGACTTAGTACAATAAGTTTAGGTTTTTGTTCCAAGTGATATGTAGACATATAAGTACTCGGTAGAGACGGGACACATGCTTTGAAAAATGGTTAGAAACGCTGCAGAAACTATCAAGTGATGATTAGAATATGAATATTTTTGTATTTAGTACTAAGCGTCGTTGTATAATATATAAAACTGATATGATAACTTGACTTTTTTTAAACCCTAGCCAACTATCAATAAGGTACTCAAGAAATAATACATTTTCATAAAACATATGATTTTATATAAAAAAATACAATCGAACGTTTATGATAATATATCGATACTGCTACATTTAAAAATACTTATCATAATTTATCAAATACATTTAAATCTATGAAAATGTACATACAATAACACAGATGTCAGATCTAGCTACTTACTTACCTAATTTGTATACGTTGCACAGCCACTTATTATAAAAATTAGGCAATAATTTTACGAATTTCTAGCCTACTTTAAATAGCTACAATATTATTTATTGAATCCTTGAAATAATTACGAGACACTTAATATACTAATCCAAAATTCTTTTCGCAGAGATATCATAAAAAATCACTTTTTGAACATTTAAAATTATATTAAATAAAATAGCTAGTCCTCGGTTTCGCCTTTCCGTCTATAAATTTCCCCAAGTCTGGGTAGAAAGATTTCTTGAAATCGGTTTATTAGTTCTAATATTACCCATACAAATAAACTCAAACTTACAAACACTTCCTTAATTTAATATTAATATAGAGTATATCTAAACTAACTACAGCACAGCATGGAAATTATAGGTGTCATGAATTTGATTCTCTGGTAGGAACATGAGGAATAATTCGTTTACGTAGCACCAAGCGGATCTTGTGGAAAATCGCGATTATACAGTATGTAGAGGCGGCATTCCGTCAAGCTGGTTGTAATGCGGGCTGGAGTGCAGGCTGTAATGCAGGTTGTAGTGTGAGATGAAGTGCAGGCTGTGGCACAGACTGTAATTCGGGCTGTAGTGCAGGCTGTAATTCGGGTTGCAGTACAGATTGTAATGCTGGCTGTAGTGCAGGCTGTAATGCAGGCGGAGCCGCGGGCGGCGACGAGTACAGGTTGCGCGCGGGCGTCGCGCGAAATAAGTGAGAGTAGCTCTCATTGCGAGACCAGCTCAGCTTCTCTCTGTAATTCAACGACATATTTTTTATGTTGATGATGCATTTAGGCAATTTTTTATTTACATTTTAGGCTTCGATCATATATTAGGTAGATGCATGATTAAGCACGTAGAAAATGCAACACGAAATCGAGTCCACACAGTTACATCATCAACTAGTCTACTAACTGAAAAATAGTCTTAAATTTGACATAAGTTTGTCTTATAAACCATCATGTCTTCATCGCTAATCCAGGCTCATGTAGTATCAATGATATAAGTAGTGATATTGACATGTTGACTCACTTGATCATCCTCACGTATTTGTTCCTCGCTAGCGCGGGCCGCGCGTCCTCGCTCATCTCCAGGCTGAGGTAGTCGTCTGCGCACGCGCTGTCCAGCAGCTCGTCCAGCTTTCTGTGCAGCTCGCCGAAGGTCGGCCGAGCGCTGGGCTGCACGTGCCAGCACGACTGCATTAACTCATACCTGTGATTATAGACAGGGGACTTAGCCAAAGTTACAATCTCAATCCCCCCATCAATCCTATACATTTTGTTCTTGTCGTACTTCGTTATGTATTGAGATTTTGACTTTGGCTAAGCCCCCTGGTCAGAAACACGCTGTGATAGCAAAAATACGATTAAACCTACTTACTACACCACTTTCGTTGATATAGTGCCTTGTACGGAATCAAAATGAATTTCAAAATATGTCAATAAAATTGTGTTACTTATCGCAATCATAAATCAAGAGCGGATCCATCGTGGTGTCGTTAAAATCTACACTACACTAATACTAATGTTCAAAATTACAAAAATTGGTAAAACCTAAAAGTTGTCCATAGGTACTATTAATTTTTTGATTGTCGGCAAAATATTAATTATAAGCAATTTTTATCCCATCTTCACGTTTTTATCGGTTGCATCACGTATTTTGTTATTGTTATACATGGCATATTCTAAACTGTATTTGTATACTCACAATTCTAGACTGCAGTTGTTAGGCCTCTGCATCCTGTACCCCTCGCGCAAGAACCGCAGCAACCTCGCCGGCGGCACGTCGGGGTATGGGGAACCACCCACAGTCACTATCTCCCACACCACCACACCGAACGACCATCTGATGACCGGAAACATTGTCAATTAAATCAATTACAATCATGATATTTACCAAATTTTTGATAATTAGAAAAGGTAAACTTTAGTAGATCTTTGAATGGATCGAACTAAGTAGAGTCGGTAGGGCTCATCATCTCAAATATGTATGGAAAATGAATATGGCGGAATACAAGAGATCTGGCAGCGAATGATCTGACAATAGACACGAGGAATGATTTCAGCAGTCAAAGTGTAAGCGTTTTTTGGATAAAACTCAGTAAACTATACTCTACATAAGTTATTCATAATGGAATATGAATAAAGGAATGTCTTTCACTGAAAAATGAATATGAGAAAAACATCTGCAGTTCTTTAAAATATGCCTCGACTCACATATCACTTTTAGTTGTATATATCTTCCGTTCCAGTGATTCCAGCGCCATCCACTTCAAGGGCATCTTTCCGTTCCCTTTCTGCTTATACTGGTTCTCTTCGTACACGTCTCTGGAGAGCCCGAAATCTGCTATTTTCAGCGTCCTGTCCCCTGCTACTAGAATATTCCTAGCAGCCAAGTCTCTATGAACAACTTTGTTTGACGCTAAGAAGTCCATGCCCATAGCTATCTGGCGACAAAAGGACAGCAAGTCTCTGGACGTCAGCTCTGTGTCGCAGATGCCCTCGAGGTCATACAACTTGTTGACTACTAGTTTGGATCGCTGCGTTTCCAAATTGCATTTAAACAAGTCGTTTCTATACCCGTATGATTCAATGTTGTTATTGTAGTACTTTGCTTTTCGTTTTGATACCATGACGTCCCAGATACACCTGAAAGAAATTAAATTTTGTAATTGAAAAATTAATTCTATTAAAACGTATCGAGCCTAGCTCTTAAATGTATTATGGTGATGATTAGAACGCAATTGGGTAAAATTGCCGGCAGACTAACCTGAGATAGCTAAGAAGATCTCCCCCGCTGCAGTACTCAGTGAGTATGAGCGGCTTGCGCCCGGCGCAGCACTCCACAAGGTTCAGCACGTGCGCGTGTCTCCCCACTGTCTTGATAAGCCGCATGAGGTCTATCTCTGCGTGGAACGACCGTATCTCGTCCAGCGTTGGAAATTCTGTAGTGAGAAGTTATCATCATTAAGGTGATTAACGTTTCTCGAAGAACTTTGAGGTTTTCTATCTAACTTCTGGTTTAAATCCTGCACAGTCATTAAACCTACAAATGATTGATAAAATTATTTTGACGACCACCTTGTGTATCAGCAGTCTGCTAAAACGATCTTTTTGTATTTGTTCGTTGTGGAAACTGTTGAATGTTTCTTTTGCAATTGATGGAGGCTACCTTTAACTTTTCGAGCACTACACTCTGCTAAAACCTACCTCTACTACCCTTTATTCATAGAAGACTACGTCGTACGTCTCAGCACATTAAGCGCTACCAATAATTTTATTTCTTTTACTCCAAAATCAGGTTAAATTGAAAAAATCTAAGAAAACAATTTGCTAGTAAATAAGTTCTAGTATTTTTGTTATTACTTTTCATTATTTTATCCTAAATACGAAGGAAAAAAAAACTCAACTAATAACCACCAAAAATAGACACTTTTGGCGGTTATAAGTTTTTTTCTGAATTAACCAAAGGAAAAATAATGAAAAGTAATACCAAAAATACTAGATGTTATTCACTAGCGAATTGTTGTCTTAGATTTTTTCGAGTAAAATAAATAAAATGATTGGCACCGCGTGTTGGCTGATGTCAGCTCTCAGCTCCTTAAGGTTTTTGTCCAAATCCTGCAAATGATAGAGCTACCTTTGAGCATCTTGACGGCGACCTCCTCGCCGGCCAGCGTGCCGCGCCGCACCACCCCGAAGGCGCCCTCGCCGACCACCTCGTGCAGCAGCAGCCGCCGCGACCCCACCTCGCAGTACTGTTCTGCTTTTGATGATTCCACGTCCAACTTCTCTGTAGCGTCCTTTGGTTTCTCGTCTAAATCCTGCAATTTTACGTTTTTGACGTGACAACGTCTAATAACTCGACACTACGGGCTGAATGCATGAAAAAGATGACGTCATTGTCGCGTTCCGCAAGCGAGAGCGCGGCACGAACGAGAGGCATAATCGGCTCAGTTCGGTTCGTGCTGCATCTATCTTCCACTCCTTCTGTGTATTATACTACTGTAACTACCGTCCATAAACCGACTTTACAGACAACATTTTTTTTTTAACTCATTTTGGTTGGTTTGATTTTTGTAACCCACATGATTTAAATGAATAAATAAACCGAATAGTAGTCACATACCATTAGATAAGATCTCTTCTGTAAATCGTATCGACGTTTCTTCAAGCATATGACTACACCCACCAACAGGATAAACGTCGACAGCACGACCACGCTCGTCACGAGTCCGGTCAATTGGGATTTCTCTAGAAAAATAGGACGAAAACATAAATATAAATCGTATTCTTTATGATTCACTTTACACTTTTGTTTATATCGGATGTTATTGTGTCCTTTGGGGCAATGACCGAACCGAAAGGGGTCCGAATCCTAAATTCGTACCTAAATTCTATTGATAACATGCATGTGATGTTCTAAAATTTTCCACCAAACGTAAACAAATATTAGTACCTACCTACCTAAACCTACATATACAGGGAGCGGACGGTTTATGAAACCGAGACATGGAAATAAGCGAGACGTTGAATAAATTTTCACCTACAATTTACACATAGGAATTATTTATAATGTTTTTGCTTCCGTTGGTTTGGTTTCCCATCAAATGTTGGTATAAATTGAAAACATGGTTTATTTATACACTGGCCCAATGCTTTACAGTTTTAGTTTGTTAATTTAGATTACTTTTTTTGACTAGATTTTTTTTTAATTCTAACTCCCGAAATCTAATCCCTGAGTTTTTACAGTTTGCTTCAATTTTGTATAGAAAGTAATCGTTTAATTAACTAAACAGAAACATAGTATATAAAGCTAGTGTTGAAAATGTCACCTGAATATCTAGAGGATAAATGTTAGTGGTGAATCACGATAATCAATTTTTTTCCATTATTGGTTAAGTGTTAGAACGGTACTAAAAATCATTAAGGGTTATCTAAATTCTTTTCTTCTCGTTTACCTGGAAAAATGGCGTTCCTGCTTGTACGAGTGATATTCTTTCCGACCACTGAATCAATTATAATATAGTAGAAACCCTCATCATCTATGTTTCTTATGACCGCTTCAGTTTCGTTCTGTAAAAAATGTCTCACTTAGTTCTAAATCTCGAGAGATATAGGTACCGATATAGACTCCTTATTTAAAGTGATACTTACACCAAGAATAAACACGCTACGTCGAATGTGGTTTCCCACTAATGTAACATTATATCTATCGGGATTTCGATTTGGCGGATCCCAGCCCACTGTCACATCCCATCCTCCTGCCGTTTCAGTAGCCATTATTGTCACGTTATTTGGCTTTATGTCCTCCCAATTAACTCTTGGAGTCTCAGTAGTCATATCGGTCACATTTTGTGTCTTTTCTTCTTCTTTCATGGGATTTTTACGTGCTTCGCCTTGATAACTATCACTTTCTGGTATTTCAGATGGCATTAGAATAACATCATACACTTCGCTTGGTTCTGCAAAAATGTCAGTTGTCATTTGATTCGTTGTAAAAAACAATATAAAAATTTAAAATTAGGAATCACATAGGTGCCTTTCCTGGGACTGTAGAGTGTGATTAATGGTTGGTCCTCAGAATTTCATAAATTTCTGGTCACCAGAATTCTAAAGATTTGTTTATCTACATATTATCGACTTTGCGATCGCTGCAATAGGTGCACAGCATAGCGAAGATGATGATGATGATCATACAAAAGTAAATTTTAATTTAAATCTGCAAATAATATCAAACTTACTTGCTGTCAAGTCTGTATGCACTTCCTGCCACTCAGTCCGGTAATGTTTGACGGTGGTTCCTCTTGGGCCTGACACACGAAATACGCACGATATATTTTTGGGCAGATTTCTCACTTCCCAGGAAAGTGTCATATTATTTTCGTTGGGCTGAAACTAAACGTTGAATTATGACAAATCACTACATAGTATAAAACAAAGTCGCTTTCTCTGTCCCTATGTATGCTTCAATTTTTAAAACTACGCAACGGATTTTGATGCGGTTTTTTGTTAATAGATAGAGGGATTCAAGAGGAAGGTTTTTATGCTCATGCAAAGCTGGGGCGGGTCGCTAGTTATATGTATTTCGATATATTTGACGAAAAACATAAGAAAATATGAACTAAGTAGCTATCTTTTAAAGGGTAAGTATAGATCAGATTTAAGTCGGTTAATTTAAAAACTTACCCACACAATATCCTCTAAGATTTTCGTTTTGTCACAAGAAGACAATACATTAAAACATGCGTCGTTACTAGTTACTGGAACAAACACACGTAAACGTATATTATAGATGCGAGATTTTGTAAGAATGGATGGATAGATAGTACTCCTTCACACGGTTATGGGTTGACAGATTTAAATTTTTATAGGTAAGCTTGGGCACAAGTTGGGTACATTTATAATTATTGCCCATAGTAATCGATAAATGTATGAACTAATTGATCTTAGAATTCTTGATGTTGAATGAGTCAAAAATTATGCTTAACTGGGCTCTTATCTCGATACAAAATTAGGTTCAAGACCTAAATTTGACATGTCTTGGCATTATGAAAAAGGCGACGAAATTAAAAGATTATATGTAATCTTAACATAAAGATACAAAGTAATGACATGCTGTCAAGCATATTTATATCAAACATAGTTAGTGCACTGCGCATTAAAAGTAACTCACCATCGCTATCCCACTGGAATATAGCTCTGACAGTAGTAATGTTTCCATCTTCATATTGCAAGTCTAAATTGACATCATATAGCTCGTTTGTGACTTTCCATGGCATTATCTGAGGACCTCGGAGCCAGGGAGAGTGCTGCCCTTGACTATCGAGGCTAGTTGTCCAAATTGTGTAGCTAGCCTCGGGCAGTGTACTTAGAGCGCCATCCGTATCGTCACTTTCCATTAGGTTGTAGTTTATCTTAAACATAAGAAAACGACATCTTAAATATACATTTGTAACATATTGGACAAATTGAACATAATCAAACAAAAAAACATTTATCGTTTGTTTTAAATTATGACGTAAATTAAAAAAATTCCCACATGGAATTAACAAATAAAGTCCTAAAATACATTCCTTGTATATATTAAGTGCGCCATAAAAATAAATGGCTTCTAAAATATTTGTGAAAACAACAAATTAACTTACATTAACTAATTACTAAATGATAGTGGGCCCAAAACGAAACCCTGAGGAATCCCACGGCATGACAAATTTCGGAAAAGAGATTGTAGAGTGCACGCAAAGTACGGAAACTAATCAAAACAAAACGTCAACAAAAGTTATGTGACAATTTAACTTGCATAGTTCTGCGGGTATTTAAAGCCAGATAACATGCAAAAGATTACTTTTTGCTGCAAATGCAAGGTAAAAACAAATGTTCAAAAGGTACCACTGGTTGTCATGCGTACGTCGATGTAACAAACTTCAAACAGAATCTTGCTCTCCAATTTTTTGGGTTGTGCAATGGAAATATTTTTGTCAACATCAGACGATAGGTTAAAAAATTAAAATTTGCGTGTAGGACCAACAGCGCTTCCCATCGACCAATACAACATAAAACTAAAATGGTGTTAATTTGTAATAACTTTGTTATATTAAAAACAAAAGAAAATACAAATGAAATTAAAACAAAAACTATAATGGACATATCTAGAAAGATAGATATAAATATAGGTACACTTTACTGTACCAATTAACAAAAATTAAAACAAAATGAATACACTTATTGCGAGTGAGTGAGGTGTTTACTTACAATATCAGTAACGGTATCATCATCAGGCACTTGTACTACGAGTCGCCATGAGGTGTCCGTCGATGGTAACTTGAATGACACCCCGTCCTCCCGTCTGCATACTTGTATTGGAGGTGGAATTGATGGCAGCACTGTTTCACCTGCAAATGGAAGTTTGTTGGTAAATCTTTGATTTTTTTCCAATGCATGATTTCATGCATCCATATTATAAATGCGTCTTTTATGAGCAGATTTTTTTATTCAATCGATCTATGCATCAATATTATGAACGCGAAAATCTATCTGTTACGCTTTCACACGGCTAAACCGTTTGACCGATTTTGATGAAATTTAGTATGGCTATAATTTGAGACTGGATGACAAAAATAAGCTACATTTTAGTGCGATGCAACCGAGTACCACGCGGGCGGAGCCACGGGCAACATCTAGTAAGTAAAAATGCCTTGAATCAGTCATGGAATTTGGGTCATCACAAATATAATTTGCTAGAGTTGGTTCGATAATGTGATGTATTTCTTATCCTGCCTTTCTCTTACAGCTGTGTTATTTCCTCGCCAAAGTGGGTATGTAATAAATAACTTTGGGACTACAGGATACTTACTCAAAAAGTTTTCTTTACATTTGGTGATCCAGCTATTGCCTATCTGCAACAAAATAACATTTTAGTAAAACACATCGGAGAGTTTTAACAAAAATTAAATTTGTATGTAATGTATATGATTATAGATTTAACGCCTAACTACTTTAAAAGGGCGACAAATCATCCTCGGATGAGATTTTTTGCGGATCAATTGTCACCCTTGTCACCTTAGTCATATTTGCATGTCTGCATTTAGGTAAAATGCATGTTCTATTCTATAATAATCAGACCTCTATTTTCTGTATTTACGTGCAAATAAATAATTTATCATCATGATTTATGAATAGGGCATATTTAAAAAATCAATGGAACTATTATAAAAAAAGATATCACTTGTTCCATGGAACTATTTGCCAATGGAACTAGTGATCATGATCACATATTTACCAAGTTGGAAATATTGGTATCATGCCATCTAAATCCATATGCAATGCTATTATAAGCAGTTATTCACAGTGGCGCTTATTCCAAAGCTGTTCTAAGTATATCTATAGACATATTTGTACCGTCCGTCTGTTAGTCAGTAGTTCCACGTGATTGAATCATTCCCGCGGGCGGGTGTTTGTCAACAAGTAACTGAAATACTTCTCATTTCTCTGTTAATTGCTTTTCGTTTATATCCAACCATTCGTCGTAATGTTTACAGGAATTTAAACGTCACGAGTATGAACGGATATGATTCTACTTCTAGTTTAGTTCATCTTGACTTCTAACCAAGTGTACTGCAGGGTATACATGACTGCTTATTTTATTTTTGTTTATATTTATTTTTGGGGTTTTTCAAAAAGAGTGAAAAGATAATAGTCAGCAACGCGAACGTGACACCCCTGGTGTTGCAGACATCTCTATCTATGCTACGGCAATCAATCAGTCTGTATCCCTGTACAAGTAATAAATGGTACAAAAAGGGGATTTATATTAAAACAATGAAGTATAAAATTGATGTACTTAATTCCCTAGTTCCTTTGATTAAGTATATTATATTTATAATTATTAAGTATATTATATTATATTTATAATCAAAGTTAATGCCATATGGCTCTTTCTCTACCAGTTTAATCATAATATCGAACAGTAAGTGTGATTGTCGGCTGCAAAGGTGTGAATACGATGTACATCCTAACTTCTAAAATCCGAATTCGTGAGGATATTTTAGGCATTTATTTTTAGCTTTGCGGTATCCGGATTAATAATAGACCACTTCCTTTCGGAAATACAACGACAAAGAACGAAAGAAAATAATAAATTTAAATTTAAAATTGTAAAAAAAATAGTGTGTATTATAAAAACACGATTTTTAAAGTAAGTATCTTCATTCTGCCACAAGCTAATTAAGTGCTTTTAATAAGTTATGGGTATTAAGAATCAGTTAAGACACTGTGTTTCTATAATCGTTAGATAGCGTTAATATGTCCCAGTATGGAAAGGACTCTATTAGTCCACTATAAAACGGCGCGACTTTGTATAACGGTTGAATATCTGTAGTCTGTAATAGTATAAAAAATACAAAAATCTTTATTTGGTACCAACATAATACCTAAACAAATTCGTGATTGGAATCTCCTTTTAAATAAAAGTTTACCTGTGTTGGGAGATTCCGCTCATTACAATATATGCAGCTATAGATAGTGTACACAAATCAATAATTTAGAAAAATAGTGTTCTGTAATCTGTGGTATCAGCAAAAAGTGTTTAGCACGAGAATCTAGATTTTATCCTTACTTTCTACGGCATCTATTTAAGAAGTTAGTAGAGTTAATAAAACGCCCTAGAGCGGCGGCGCTGCGCGACACTAGAGCAAAGTGGCGCGGCCCGAAAAAAATATATTTTTTAATTTGTATAAGCCAAATCGCACCACAATTAAGCTTAGTGTTTTTTTTTTTTGCTAAAATG
This sequence comes from Apomyelois bistriatella, assembly GCA_947044815.1. Taxonomy (NCBI): domain Eukaryota; kingdom Metazoa; phylum Arthropoda; class Insecta; order Lepidoptera; family Pyralidae; genus Apomyelois; species Apomyelois bistriatella. The sequence goes on from OX345705.1 coordinate 9,060,539, forward strand.
GAGCCGCGCCGCTGTAGAGTGGTTTCTCATACAAATTCAAAGAAAGATTATTTTCCGGGTCGCGCCGCTCCGCCGCAGTGTCGCGCCGCGCCGTTGTAAAGCGTTTCTACCTTTAGGGTTGTTTATTCCGAAGGCGATGTGTTGCTATAATGTATTATGTATCTTATCATATATTTGCCTACTAGGATTCCTAAGTGACGTAAAATGTGACGACATTCTCGAAAATGATGAATGAAACTGGATTACTATTTGAACAGATGTAATTAAGTGGTACTTGTGTTGTGTTCATATGACGCATTGTTTTTGTTTGTATACTGTACTGAAGGTATTACAGCATACTTCTCTAAAGAATAAATCCTAAATCGCCCCAAAAACATTTTCATGTAAAATGTTGTGCTGTCAAAAATTATGAGCATGTAGAGCCAAACTTCTAATTCTATTTATACGCCCTAACTCTACAAGTTCTAACTTGTGAAACTCTACACCTTAGTCAAAATATGTCTATATAAAGCAGATGCAGACGACATGAGACTAGCTTGCGTTCGCGGTTTTGCCCGCGTGTAGCCTATGTCATGCCTCATGGTTCATGGTATTGCCGTTTCATGGTATGGTCGTTCCGTTTTGACGTAAATGCGGATATACAGACAAACACACTTTCACATTTATAATATTAATTCATATGGATTACTAGCTGTGCTATTCTAAACTGCATCCGCGATATAGTGAAAAATTTAAGATTTTCAATGTTATCAACCAAAACCAACGGTATCCTAATAACACAAATATTAAAAAAAAAAGCGAGGAACCGTTTCAATTTAATTTGTCAATCAGTAATTACCGTTGCTCTTAACGAGTAAAAAACGAGTGTTTAACTCGTTGTCATGTTGTCGAAAATATCTAATCAAAAATAACATGTGAAGATACTCGTACAGTTAGACTTAGCTAACACGAGCAAGGGTTGTAAGGATCGTATCAAGTCACAGCAAGTGAAAATCTTTGGTCTCTGCCTACTCCTGAGGGAGACAGTGCGATGTAGAGCCGAACGTGCTTGAGAATTCAGAATAGTCATTTAATATGTTATTGAGTGGGCCGGAAATAATAATTAAAAACATAAAAAAATACGTAAATAAATTAACGGAAAAACAAAAAAAAAAACAAATAATAAAAAAAATGTTTTTTTTTTTTTTAAGAATCTTACATCGATATCTTCCGTATAAAATTGTAGATCCCTGCAGATTTCCTCGGCGACCGATGCCATATCATCAGCTAGAGTGGAGGTGGCTGCTACCGTCACGGCAGCCATCCTAGATTTGGCCATCACGTACACTATGTTACTTAAAATATTCACTAAAATTACGTAGTTTCTAGGCGACATATTTAGTTTTTGGAAAAACAAAACACAGTAAAGTTCAATAGTGTCATAAAAATGCTTTGATTACTTATTCTATTACTTGAGTTGCGTAATTAAATTCGTTTAAAATCTGTCTTCAGTCCATTTGTTCAGACTCGTAATTTATGTAAATATTAAATAAAATAAAAAGAAAATTCTCGATTTCGATTCGAAACGAAAATTATGATAAAAATGATTCAAATAAAAATAATGAAAATGTCAATTGTGCACATAAAAAAATAAATATCAGAAAATGTTCAAATTTGGAAGAGTTTTTCCCGCGGAAAACGCGTGCGGCGCGGCGCGGCGGCGGCGTGTTGAACTTTGGTAAGAGTCGCGCGCGCGGCTGGCGCCTCGTTACTTGACTGGGGCGCGTGGTAACCTCCACCTGAGCTTTCAGGGGCGGGCGGCCGCGGTCGGAATCCCCACGCGGAATCCAGAAAAAATAACTTTTGTAAGAGGTAGCGGATAAGCGCGAGTCACATTCACGCACCAAGGGTTCCGTACCAACAGCCTATTGTATGATAAATCCAAATAAAACATTGTAGTGTATTTTTATTCTCCCTTAATATTGAAAAAGCAGCAGGAGAAATATTATCTGAAAATTTTCTAATCGCAGAGAAAAAGAAATCGCAGAGATAACAAAATTACAAACTGGCAGAGAGAAGGATGGACATAAGGTCACTCAAATTCATCTTCAGAGCCGAGCCCAAGGAACGCTTTTATTGTGGAGTACTAGACAGATTTGGCATGGAGAAGAATTAAAATAAGAAGCATTAAAATAACCGGAGACAGCACGCGTACTTATTTCTACGTGAAAAAGTCAGCCACATTCTAAGCGTAGGGTGAGGAAACAAAAAGAACGTATTAACATTTATGCAATACTAGCTGTTGCTCGCGGCTCCGCCCGCGTGCGCCTCGGTTATATCGCGCCCGAAAGTAGGCTATGTTTGACTCCTAGTGCATAACTATATCCATAACAAATTTCATCACAACCGGTCCAGCAGTTTAGCCCTGAAGAGGTGACAGACAGACAGACAGACTTTCGCATTTATAATATTAGTATGAATGCGATCACGTCGCTACGCACACACATGTCAAAATTATCCAACACAAGCAAAAAAATATACGCACATAAATATAAGCAGTATGACTGGCGGTCATATGCATTTGGCAGAGGGGGTCGCCTGTCGGTTGCCTCTCCGGTTAGTTTAATGCTCTAAGCCTGTGCTCTAAGCATGGAGGAGAGCCGTGAGTGTAAAAAAGATGTATTATTTTGTTTTACTTATATATATTGACAATAAACTTGTTCATGTATTCAATTTTGGGCATTTTCTTAAGACGTATAAAGAACTAGCATTCGCTCGCGGCTTCAAACAGGTGAATTTCCCTCGAAAACAGTGCTTTTTCCCGGAATGAAAGGTACCCTATGTCTTTCTAAATACGTCTTGAGAAATTTCAAGCGTAACAAACAAACTCAGTTTCACATTTATAATATTAGTTGGGACTAATGATAATGTTAATTTTGTTTATAAAAATATTTAAAAATATCTCCATTTATATAAAAGCTAGTTCTATTTTGTCTTAAAAATTGTCCGTTCGTATAAACTAACAAGTGATTTTTTTTTGTTATTTTCCGTGGGGTAGGGCTGCGATTTAGAAGGGGCGCCAACCATATCAGGCAGGAGTGTTATTTTTTAAATGTAAAACATACTTAAAATCAGTGAGTCGAATGATTATTATCGATCGAGTCACCACTACTATGCCACATCATTTTTACTATGTTAATCATTAGACTCACTGATTTTAAGTATGTTATTATATTATGTTGTATGTTATTATCATAGGTATATGTCATACATTTCAAAAATAGTACTCCAGGGGAGGTGCAGTAAGTGTATATGAGACGTGACAATAAAGCATCATATGCCTAATGCATTTTATCACTATCGCATTATTTTAGTTATCTCACAGTAAATCTGTATGTGATGATAATATTATGTGTTAAGTAGCACGTTCTTAAAGTGGTGCTACTTATCACATAATTTCATCACGTTAGTTTATTTCTTGTATATAAGCCGTATACTTTTGGATAAAAAAATATGAATAATCTTAATATATCTCTTTACACGGTATCATCTTATTCAACCTATTCTTTTATCAAGAATCACTTTATATTTAGGTTGTCTGGAAGAGATTGCATTAGCGATAAGGCCGCCTATTGTATAATCTATGTTTGTAATTTCCTTATATTATAATAATAACTAGCTGACCCGGCGAACTTCGTACTGCCTTTCTTAATATTTTTTACCGTAAGAACCTTGTACAGAGTATTAGAAAACTACAAAAAAAAAATCAGCCAAATCGGTCAAGCCGTTTTCATGCTATGTCGTGACAACAAAAAACGGGTTTCATTTTTATAAATATAGATTAAAAACTAACCTAAATTAAATTTTATACTAAAAACAAAAAAAAAATTATGTTAAAAATATATAGGTATAATTAAAATATACCTATTATTAAAAGGAGTCCCTTTAGGCAAGGTTCCGAAGATACTGGCAGCATTCCCCCTTTGAAGGGCTAAACTAATTCTTTGTCCGAGGAAGCTGCCAGCTCTTTGGTCTCCTGTGATGTCGACTAACCTTATTGTATATTTTTACTGGTGCAATAAAGAGTTTATGTCTTGTCTTGTATCATCATCGCCTAAAGGCATCTGACACACAGCCTAACTACTGTTATCTAGCAAAACAACCGCCGCCGTCAACGGCTTAACGTGCCTACAGAAATATGAAGCAACTCAAGATAGAAATAGCACTAATTAGTAGCGACCAATCCAAACCAGGCCGCGTTCGCCGTCACTTGAAACGCACAAACGTTACAAAGACTCCGTCGGATCACCTGTACGATTGAACAGTTCCATCGTATGCTCAGATGCTAGAATGAAGGGAACAGCAAAATCTATAAGTTACGCGACCACCAGAGACCGCTTGGGTGCTGAGGCAGTATTTATAGATAGAGGATATAATATCTAATGAATGAATGAATAAACACTTTATTGCACCAATTACATATATAAGTATGTATACATAATATCCAATCTAAATGGAAATGAAGCATAATTGAAGAAAATGTAAGTTCTAAAGCTCTTTCTTGCATATTCATTCAGATTGTCATGTAGAGCCAAGTAAAATACAGCTTTTTTTTGCGTCGCTTTTCCATAGAATTTTAAACACTTGCTTACATTGTAAGACTTCATTTTTACTGGCCAAAATTATATTCATTGGGCTCTTTCAAAACACAAAGGAAATTATAAAACTAACCATTTCTTTTGAATAAACACATTTTATTGTGTAACTAGGTGAAAACCGAAACTGAAAGATATTCAAGGAAACTGAGTCTCAGTTTGTATCTACTCTTAGTGTGCTTTTTCCGACATTATACCGATCACATATAATAGAAATTGAATAAGCCTCAAAGTAAAATTTTCTTATGTCCAGCAGTGGACGTTTTGTGGCTGATATGATGATGATTATGAAGATTTTCTTATCATGATTGCAAAGGGAAAATTTTGATTGCTAGCGACTGCCTTAGCAATTTTGTATGAAAAATCAGTAAGTAAGGAATTCCATACAAAAGTCTAAGACAAAAGTTTATAAAATCTCATGGTAAATGGGCGCTGGAGTACTAAAACATCCATTCACCTGCCACATGTTGCGATGATAAAAAAGCCGGTTGCAAGACACTCAACTAATCTCTACAGGAGGGGATGATTAGCAGCAGATCGATGTGGTTGAAAAGTTTTACTGCGCCCCTCTAACAGTACTGTACCACAGGCAAAGAGTGCTCTATAGCATCCACGATGCTTTGATATCGCCACTTTTTCATAATCTTGAAAACAAAAACAGAGATAAACTAAGTACATATTCAAGTTTGGAATGATGTAAGTAATCATTTACTTTGCAAAATAAGATTTCACAAGATAGCTAAATTAAAATATTGTGACATTCCCACATTTTTACGTTCGCGTTACGACTGTTATGCAAATGTCGATTAACCAATAATTTCACAGGTTACGTCTGGTGATTCACCGGCCAATAATTCGAAGTAATGCGTCACATTCGTCTGAGCCGACCCGGCCGGGTGCCATCCGTGGCATTGGTGCCATGAACTGCCATGCCATCAGCTAATCGGTCGTGCGAGCCACGCATATTAATGTAAGTTATTGTCTCAAGATCTCAGCCTCCACAACGATGCATGAAATTAAAATTTTATGGATGTTCTGATCATTATAAGTTATATAATTAAATTTGGTAAAAACGGAAATACGCGGGTCTGGTTGATACTTCCAACTTTTTACCCTTTGCAGTGGACATTGGGTCCGTGGGGCCATTAAGCAAAAAAATTTTTAAATGACATCTCAACGCGTCGCTAAAGCGAGGCTACTGGTGTCCCTAAAGCGGGTATTTTCTTTGCTCAGCGTATAAGCCTAGCAGTTCAGCGGGGAAATGCTGCTAGTATTCTGGGCACACTGCCTGGATGTGGCGCGTTTGAGGAAGTATTTTATTTATAAGATTATTTAAATATTGATTTATTATAGTTGTAATTATGGTATATATGTTTTGGTTGGAATAAATGAATGTACTAGTTATCTATTATTCAATTTAAATTACGTGATTTGGCCGCTTTGAGCAACACGGCTTCCGTAAGCACGTGTGGCTCGGCAGTACGTGGCCGTTATATAAATTAAATAGAACATAGGTACATAAATAACTAATAGTTTGTAGGTCGTCTGCTTGGGTACCTCATTCACCTAGTTCTGCCGCCAAACAGCAGTGCTTGCATTGTTGTGTTCCGGCTTGAAGGGTGAGTGAGGTAGTGAAATTACTGGGTACTGTGGGTACATTACGCAGTAATTTCACTGACTCGTAACGTAAAGCCATCGTAATTGAATATAAAAAAATGGGTTGAACTCCGGGAGTGACACTTATCCCATCTCAGGTGTAAGTTTTTTTGTAGTAGACTGTAATAGATGTGCTCAGCAGTGTTACTTGCCCGTTATAATATATGCGCTAAACATTCCTCACGAATTTAAGGGGCATCACAACGCGTGTCTCTTGGAGGCAACAGGAGACTTTAGAGCTGGCAGCGATTTTTCTCAGCGTAAAAGTCTCGCAATACAACGGGGAAACGCTGCCTGTATCCTATGGTATTCCGGATACGTTCACGTACGGATACTTTCGTCGATATAGCAAAAAAAAGTGACCACATAACTCTTTGCAGTATGTAACTAAACCTTTTGTCTTTTTTTGTGTAAATCACTTTTGTTAAATCAAGTTCACTTCATTAGTAGCCAAATTTTGGTTATTTCTCAAATAGCCGAAGTAGTTACGTAAAAAAATGTTTCAGTGTTGCCTCTATGGTCTCTTAGGTGAATATTTTTTTCAGTAACGTGTAAATATACTTACCTTTTAAGTTGGTTCTTCCTAAAGATCCTTAAGGCACATTCTTTTCCCTATGTAGGTAGGGCGATAACGTATCCATGAGTTTTCATGAATATTATTCGTCATTCACGGTTAAGGGTTCGTAATTGGTGGCATTAAACTTTACCGTCCACTGGCCGCCGAGGTCAGGATGTATTTGCACATGTCACGACATGACGATACCTTTATCAGGATTGTTATTATTTGTTGTATGTTTGTAAGAAAACACAGCTGAAATGTCGTAATTCATAAACTTCACTAAAATTTAAGTCAATTTTTTTTTTACAACTTAAATTATTTATTTGAATTTCATACAAGCTATATGTAAAAAAAAACTACAAACTAAAATAACTAATATTAATAAAATTAAAACTAAAACTTAAATTACTAAAATAATAAATAAAACTTAAAAATTGGTGTTCTTGCGGCATGGTGCCAAGAACCCCAGCTGCATTCCCGCGCTGAATAGCGACTGCTATTCTCTGCGCGAGAAATGAGCCGGCCCTCTTGTTACCAGCGGCGTCGACAAGTCGCGGTGCCAAAAAATTAAATATTTTTTTCATAGTTGGCTCCATGGACCGAATGTTTCAACGCCAAGGGGAGCAAATATATAATCATTAGAAAGTGATTCATATTTGCGCCGCTTGGCGTCTTCAGCAGCCTCCGCCGCGGCTCCGGCCCTATTGACTGTGCCCCTAAGGCGGGAAGGAGCCATCGTATCGACACATGTAGTGTCCCATACGAGTGCTCTTCCCCGTTCCCAAGGGACCAGTGTAAGACCATCTGGGCGTTTGCCATCATCCCGAGCTATCCCTAGTGGTTCCAACACACTAGGGATATTGATGGTGGCAAGCGCCCTTTTGATTATTTCATTCAAGGAGCCATGGCGGAAAAATTTGCCAGCACTTTTTAAGCAGTGCAGCCCATGGAGACCTTTCTTGTCGACGTCGGCGCCACAAGAACACCGATGACGTTCGAAAATGGCAGTTCCGAGACGAAGACCTACAGCGATACGAAAACTGCCATTTTCGAAAAGTGTTCCGAGAGCAGTCGAGGGGAGGGCGTGAAGCCATTGGCCAGATTCATGCTCTGATACAGCGAGAAGCTGGGCACGATCATTATCACTGAAACAATTTTGAACCAAATTTTTATGTTCTTTCTGTACCAACGGATCATCCCAAAGTATTTGACGGATTGGTGCCTCTGGGATGATATCGTTGGGACAGAGAGATTTCCAGGCTTCAATTGCGTCGCCGCAACAGTGTATCTCCGCATGTGATTGAATTTCACCTTTTAAAATTTTTGCGCAAATGTTTGATACACCGTGCACCGACGACAAAAAAAGCCGGAAGAGCGACACTAGAAATTTTCCTAACCTTTATTATATTCAAGCTACTCGTATTTTATAGTAGTAACTAACCGTGCCCCGCAGTTTCACCCGACAGAGATATATAGTGGGCACAGAGAAAAGTATTCCAATTTACTTTAATAGGTATCATCTCAATTAAAACAATGTAATACTAAGCACAAACGAAACTTCTAAGCACGAACAAAAGCTTTCCTAAATTCCCTTTGGGATCGAATCTCCGAGCAACAGAGTGGCTTATAATTATCATACAGAAAATGATCGTGAACAGTAGCTTTCTTGAACGAATTAAAAATAAATGCGAATTTAAGCTCTGCATAAAGCAGCAGTCAGATGCAGAACATATAGGTTCATTTGTTACAAGTCCTTCTAGTATAGCTATCTGTAATCTGTGCCCATATATATATATATACTAGCGACCCGCCCGGCTTCGCATGGGCATAAAAACCTTTCTCTTTAATCATAATCTACTAAAAAAACCGCATCAAAATCCGTTGCGTAGTTTTAAAGATTAAAGCATACAAAGGGACAGGGACAGAAAGCTACTTTGTTTTATACTATGTAGTGATATATATATATATAGATAGATTAATATAGCCGGAACAGAGAAAAGAGAGAGTGTTGTCGCAGACGGCATGCCGACGCAAGGTCACCGGTCACCCAGGTGTGAAGGGGACGGCCACCGCCACCCGCCGCCTCACGACCTCTGCTTGAACCCTCAAATACCAAATCGGCTCGTTTACAACTCATTATAGTAGATTTTTATATATTCGATAGTTATCTAAGATGTTTGACCTTATCACGCGACGTTGGTATGAGATGGTCGCTGACGTTATTTGGTCAAGTTGTTACGTAATAAACTTCCTCATGGGAAGCAGTGTTACATGCATTTTTAGTGAATTGCCTGTGAACAAGTATCCTCTGTTCTTTCCTGTGCTATTAGTCTTCCTCAAGAATCTATCTAAAATGTAAGAGCTGTCCATTAATTACTTCCAGCTGTGTTCTTGCTGCTCTTGTCCCTTCTAATTCCAGAAGTACTTGGAGAAGAAGATAGCAATATTCTGCTACCATTTCCACATAATTCCACAAAATATGACATGACTTCTACTTTTTCCTTTATTCTATTCCTTATTTACTCTATTTTTGGCCTTCCTCTTTTTAAGGAATAAGGCTAATAAATAAAAAAAACCGACTGATAATTCTTTATAGAGGTAGATAGAGCTTTCTGTCGTTGTCGAAAGCCCCGAATGCAGGGCGTGTGCGAAAGCTGAGGAGTCAGCTTTCGCACACGCCCTGTATTCGGGGCTTGAGACACATTTTATGCCGCTGTGACTCACTGGCTAACAAGCGAATTAACCTCCTTGGAGCAGTGTATCCTGACCTGGAGGAATAGGTACTTCTCACCAGGTGATGTTCTGAAGCTCATGCAGTCCTCCTTCAGAAATCCCGGTGTAGGTTAATAAGGAATGGGGTAAGTACACAAGGACCCAAAGGATCGACGTGCTTCCTGTGTTTTAGAACCCAACAACCAAACAAGATAAAAAATATAGATAAGAGCTTTTAAAAACATATTTGTGGTTAATGCAGAAGTCAGATTTTAAATCTGCGCACCGGCTACTTAGCATAAGTAAAAAACCCTTGAATTTGAATCTAATAGTCAATAAGTTTTGTAAAAAAATCAATTTTTCAACACAGTTTTTAAAATTTTTCTTTGCATAAAATCTTATTGCATTCATTGTATTACAAAATTTTTAAAAATTGGCGTTCATTCCGACGAATTGAGAACTTCCTCCTTTTTTGAAGTCGGTTAAAAACCCCTTCTTACTTGTACAGTTTGACAGAACACAGTAGCAAAAACCATGAGAGCAAGATTATTTTTGTAGCAATCCTATTGTGTAATTTTATTTTATCAATATGACGTAGTCACAGTGCACTCTTATTTCGGATAACAATATAAACATCCAATAATAGAAAGCCTACTTGTCGTACGTATTACGCAGGCTTTAAAAGTGATATGACATCAATGGAACAATCGATAGGTGCCTGCTTGATAACTGTCCAATCTGGCACAAAGCGGTACAGAGAAAAAATAAGAATGTATACTTCATTAAAGGAATTAGGTTTCTAGCGCTTTTTAAGACAGTTATCACAGCACAGACAGCTAGTATCTCTAGGCACTCCAATGCTTTATTAAGCAACTAGCTATTGCCCGTCTATTCCCGGTTGTTACCACTGGTGCCAGGGCTCCGCCCTCCCAAAAGTATACCAAATTTCATCAAAATCGGTCTAGCGGTTTAGCCGTGAAAGTATGACAGAAAGACAGACAAATTTTTGCATTTATAATATTAGTAGGTATTTTAGATTTCGCATCACAGAACGCAGCTCTTAATTTTAGATAAGTACATAGATTAGAGACTTGACTACTTTTTTATTAAAAGTTACAAGCTGAACAACATTGTGTACAGTTTCTAGCTTTTGATTTGGTCTTCGGCATTTTATGTTACCGTGAACTGTCTACACCTGTTTGGTCCACGTAAATACACTGTTCGACAGATGTGTATGCGTGAAACTTTGTTTCTTTATATGTATGTACTGCCGCTGGACCGACCCTCTTTCTGCAGCTTTGAAATGCAATACCCATGCTTTACAACAGGCCCAGATTAGATATGATTGATGCATTGGACGAAACAGATGCAACTGGGATAACAATATCTAGTTCACCTCTCCGTCGTGCGTTCAAATCCTCAACCATGTAGGAGACTATAGTTGGGACACATCAAGAGGTGGTCATGGATAGAACAGCACCACAATCATACAGGCTGTCATTCTGGTGAGGAATTGCCGTTACCGATCTGAAAGTCGTTGAATAGTCTGGAGAACCCAGATTAGCCGTTGTATAAGTGACATGGTGGGTTGGGGTTTTGTACAGAACCCTACTGATACCCGGTGCCTATGTGATCATCCACTGCAGACGATGGAGCATATGTTGCAGCGTCCGTCGTGCCCTCACAGGTGTACCTTCGAGGACATATAAAATAATAATCAGACATCGACGCAAGGAAGGAGAAGAAGTCGAAAAACCCCATCTAACTCTGATCTCTTGGCATCGCCTAACACCAGCCAGAAGTCAATTGAATGACTTCCAGATTAGCCAGGGAAGATCGCGACCGGGTGGAAGATTTTCAACTGAGCGGCGAACGTGGCCATGTACTAGTCGAAACACATTTAGTTAGTATTACATTACACATTAGCATAGCAATTTTGACTCGAAAAGAAAAATACATTGTTTGCGATGTACGACCTGTACATATCCACCAAAAAAATAATTTCCTGTGAAATAGGGAAATGGATTATATCTATTCTCTATCTCAATGTTATCAATTGCTTGTTTTCTCAAGTCTGAGCATGGTCAATCGCAGCTCTTGTTTTATGTATGTACATATTTTACCTGCGCCCGCGCCGACGCGCTAACAAAAAAACCGGCCAAGTGCGAGTCGGACTCGCGCACCGAGGGTTTCGTACAAACCTGCAAGGTTTACAAAGTTCGTTCATTACGACAATCGAGTCATAACTATGGTATTTTTATTGCAAAATGAAATTCATAACATTACAATGGGGAAAGATGGAGGAGCATAAATTTAAGACAAAGATCTCTTTATCGTTTAAGTAATCCTTTTAGTGCGTGTAGTTGCGAGTTTCAAAATATGCGGTATCAATGGTTGTACTTTTGCGTTTTCCTTTTTCGCGTTGACTTGTAATTTTTTTTTTTTTCACGGGTTAAAGGCAATTAGATCTAAGTATTTGATATGAATTTCAACTTGATAGCTCTACGCGTTCATGAGGAAAAAAGTAATAAGTTTATATTTATTAAAAAAAATATATTTTGTAATGTAACTAAAAATTTAAGGTTTTCGGAATTTTTCCTTTATGTGTGCTATAAAACGTTGCTTCATGCCAAATTTCAAGATTCTAGGTCGACTGGAAGTACCCTTTAGGTTTTGATTCCCTTGCGAGTACTTGCGAGTTTCAAAATATGCAGCTTAAATTGCTGTTTCTTTTGATTGCGTTGACATAGAAGTTTGATTTTGCTACAGCTTAAAGGTATTATAGACCTGAGTATTTGGTATGAATTTCAATTTAATACCTCTACGCGTTTATGAGGAAATGGGTAGTAAGTTTAAAATTATAAAAAAAAATATATTATGTGATGTAACTAAAAATTTATGGTTTTCGTAATTTTTCCTTTATCTATGCTATAAGACGTTGCTTCGTACCAAATTTCAAGATTCTGAGTTCACGGGAAGCACCCTGTAGGTTTTGATTCCCTTGCAAGTGTCGAAAATTTGCGGCATAAACGGCTGTATCTTTTGATTGCGTTGGCTTAGAAGTTTGATTTTTTCACAGCTTCAAGGGACAGTAGACCTGAGTAATTGATATAAATTTCAGCTTCATACCTCCACGCGTTCCTGAGAAAAAGGGTCTTGACAGACGGACGGACGGACGGACAGACGGACAACAAAGTGATCCTATAAGGGTTCCGTTTTTTCCTTTTGAGGTACGGAACCCTAAAAACACTAGATTTTGAAATTATAATGCTAGAGTAGGTAGATGTCCCGGTTTCTGTCCTTTAGCGATTATTTTCTTTTTTTATTTTATTGTGTGGATACTGAATGTGTTAAGTCTATATGTCTAGTCTGAACATAATCAAGCATCTGCCCAAATTCGTCTGTATACGGGTATCATTCTTACAAAAATTCTACACAATATTTTGTTTTTAATAAATAAATAGATATTTTACTATGTATCTAGGCCAACACTGAGATTTGTCAGACTGTATAAAGTCATCAGACATAGCCTAACGACTGTCACCTGTCCATAACAACCAGTACCAACGGCTTAACGTACCTTCTTTTCTTTCGATAGAAATGCCACTAATGGCGACCAATCAAAACATGGCCACGAATCGCCGTTGCTTGCGCGCGCTAACATTACGATCATTCTCACTACACGCGCGCTCCACTAGTCTATCGGGCTCCCCATCCTCATGAACTTTGAATTTTATTGGTATATCTTAATAACTTTATGCTCAAGATGATTAATGACTTTTATTTAAATCAGGGCAGATATAAAGACACTTACCCGACGCGATGTAACCTTATCTCCGTCCGCGGTCGACCGGTGAAAAAATGACTTCGTTGTGTCTTTGCGAATATTTAACATGTTTCCATGTTTCCACTTCCCTGGTTTTCCATGTGTTTAGATAGGTACATATTACCAAGTCTATGAATGACAAGTAGATAAAAGTAAATGTATTCACTAGTGGCCCATTTATCCAGTGTTATAGGCCTTTGCGAATGGTCTACGAATTTTTCCACTGGTTTCTGTGTGTGTAATTACTACGTTCAGGAATCTTCATAGATTAAAAAAAAAGCGCCGCGCGAGATTTCCAAATTCTATGGAAATATTATAACTGCAAATGTTTGTATGTATATGATGATGATTATTTATTTAACCTCTTCTTTATAATACAAGTACACATTGCCACCCGAGCGAAATAAGGGCGACTAGCATGACTGAGCATTTAGTAGGTGTACTTAATTAAATGCTTAAAGAAAAGACATAAACGCGTCTTATATTTGCATAATGTTTAAATTGACTATCAAAGAGTTTAACTGCGCCAAAACGAGGTTTTTCTGGTACATAAACAGTAATATACCTACTTTATTTGGATGATGTACACACATGTTTACATTGCCATCTCTGAATATACGGCTTAATTCTCTCTTAATTTCATTGTTGTTTAGAATATTGTCAATGTATTTACTAATTTATGTATTTAATAATTACGTAGTTTTTTACAATGTAAAATATTGTACATAATTTTTAAATTACGATAGTGTTACACAATACTAAAAGTTAAACAACACAAATAAAACACTAATAAGTACATACCAGGCTTAACTCGTGAAGATTGTTTTTTTTTTTAATTTTAATTGACGCGTTTATGTCTTTTATATCAAACAAATTTGAATTAAATTTTGCAAGGGGATTCTTAATTGATTTTTAAGAATGGACATAGGCTACTTTTGATCGCGATCACCGACATCCACGCGAGCGAAGCCGCGGGCGGAAGTTGGTAATAAATAATGTAAAAAACGAAAAAGAAACAATGAATAACGCACTAAGTGATCTGACTTGTTGTTCAGGCGTGGAGCATGCATGATTAATTTGATCATCCTTGATCAATACTGAAGGTCCGTTCCGGATGCTCGTACAGTCGTATTATTCTACACGCCACCCGTATTATTAATCTGGTTTAAAATCTAACTTTCCCAGGGTGACTGGCAGAGAATGCCTATATAGCATTAAGTTTACCTATTGTAGCTCTTGGATCAAGAAAGTCTTAAATAAAAAAAAATAGATAAAAATGTATCGCTGCAAATTTTTACGTGAACCTTTGCCTCTTAACATGAGATCTTTTAAAACAGTCGCTAGCGACTGCGTAAGGATTTTTATTTTAAGTTCATGTTTGTCTAGTTTTTTTATATTTTTGTTACTTAAATTATATAATACTCTATAAAATTTGTACAAAAGTTATGTTTTATATCTTTTATTTAATATGTTAATATAAAAAAATAAATAAAAAGTTAGGTCAGAATGTAACTAAGTATGCATATTATAATATACATTCCTGCAGCGGTTTGTATTAGAACGCGCAGGTGGTGTGTTTAGTTGTATTATAGGTGCAATGTACCTATATAATGATATACCTATATCATTATATAGGTACATTGCACCTAAATATTTTGAAATATTTTATGTAGGATACCTATCCTACATAAAATATTTCAAAATACACGAAACGAGGATTCTTTTTAAAATATAGCCTTATATTAGGTCTACATTTCACTTCCAAGTACTAGTTTTATGATTTTTAAAGTTAGGGCTCCGCTAGCTAAGAGCGCTTTACGGATTTGGCATACAACTCGTGGTAGGGGCACATCACATCAGTTAAGGTATAGATACCTCGGTGAACACTAGCGCCACCATCATTAAAAATCATTATTCACTGAAAACACAAGTTATCAAAAATCCGTGTTATGTAATTAAGTTCTGGTGTTCGTGTTAAGTTAATTAAGTTCTGGATCTGAAGTTAATTTTAATCTTATATAGTTCGATATAATTAAAAATTGCTAAAAGTGGCCGTTTTAAGCAATTTTTGATAACTTGTGTTTTAAGTGAATAATGATTTTTAATTTATGGTGGCGCTAGTGTTCACCAAGGTCTCGACTCAACAAGTTTTTTTTTTATATTTTAAAGACCAACAGCTTAAATCAACAGTAGTAGAGTGTGAATGCAATAAGTGGTCGTAATAATTTAATTCTTAATCTATAATGGGGTGGATTATAACTGTAGATCTAGAAATAATTATTATGTATTAATCTCATATTTATTTATTACTTACTAGCTGTTCCCCGCGGCTCCGCTCGCGTGGGACTCGGTTATATCGCGCCCAAAAGTAGCCTATGTTTGACCTCAGGTCGTTAACTACATCCCTACCAAATTTCATCACAATCGGTCCAGCAGTTTAGCCGTGAAGAGGTGACAGACAGACAGACATACAGACAGACAGACTTTCGCATTTATAATATTAGTATGGAAGTATGGACTAGCTGTTCCCCGCGGCTCCGCTCCGCGTGGGATTCGGTTATATCGCGTCCGAAAGTATGTTATAACCTATGTTTGACCTCAGGTCGTTAACTACATCCCTACCAAATTTCATCACAATCGGTCCAGCAGTTTAGCCGTGAAGAGGTGACAGATAGACAGACAGACTTTCGCATTTATAATATTAGTATGGATATGGATATGGAAGTATGGATATGGATATATAGTATATATAATATTATAGTATATAGTATCTTTACGGATCAGAAGGTTTTGGAAGCTAATTGTCCTTGGGTGCACATCGACTGCAATATAAAATGCTCTGAGAGTATGGATATGGATCTATCCTGTGACCAGGCAGTTTGGCGAAGTAACATATTTATACCTTTTATCACAGATATATAAGTGGCCTACTGCACGCGGTTCCGCCCGCTATTTGTTAAATAATAAAAATGGGCTACGCTACGACCTTTTCTCAGACCTGCCAACAAAAATCACTAAAAATAGGTGAAGACATTTCGGAGGATTTCAACAACAAAAACTGAGACTCACAAACGATTTTCAAATATATTAGATTTACGATTGTGGATGCCGAGAAACTTCTTAATATTTTTACCTGATTAATTTAAAATTTGTTCAAATTCTTTGGAGTTCATAGCCCGAGGTTGTCGCCCTGTAAATCCTCTAAAACCTTTTTGGAGTAACCTACCTACAGCATACCCTGGGTAAAAAATGGTCCGTAATCAGTCCATTGACCAGCAAAAAATGACATTTTGCCCGAATCACATTTATTTTTCTAGTTTGGACTATTACATACGTCCTTACATCCTTCTCACCTTTTTTTGGTGTAGATAATTTGGTGTACATATTGGTATTTAAAATATTATTAAAAAAATATGTTATTTCATTACTTACTGATTTTCGTAAGCTTACTTTATATTATTTTGGAAAGATTATTTTTATTCTTCCATCCTTTAAAACTCGAGAATTATTAAGTTGTTATTTTGGATACCTACTTACATAATTGATAATAAAAATAATACTAGTTAGGTAATTATTTGAAAAGACATGTAAACCAAACGTGAATGAATACCTTGTAGAACAATATCCTTATTAAAATAAAACTAAAAATCAAACGTCCTTTATGTAAATAAGTATGTACTAACTTAAATGATCTCGGGTCGTTGACCATCAGTTCCGTAAGATACTTAAATTGTTTAATTTTTTTTCTAATGCTGAGGAAACGATATCGTTACCTTGGGTGATCAGGTACAACCTTCGATATATTTCATTACTCATGGTCGTTGAACTTTAATTCCTGGTCAGGTAATATCTATTTTAAATAACATTTTTTATAATATCTAATATGTTTACAGCAAATCTATTAGACTGTATTAATTAGGTATTTTAATCTCCCTGAAAGTACCCATGAAATATATTTACGGTAAAATATATTAAATACTAGCTGTTCCCCGCGGCTTCGCCCCGCGTGGGACTCTGTTATATCGCGCCTAAAAGTAGCCTATGATTGACCTCAGGTCGTTAACTACATCCCTACCAAATTTCATCACAATCGGTCCAGCAGTATAGCCGTGAAGAGGTGACAGACAGACAGACAGACAGACAGACAGACTTTCGCATTTATAATATTAGTATGGATATGGATTGGTTGAATGTAGATCAATGCTATTAAACCACCTGCAAAGAAAATAATTATACACCGGGTCTATTATTTTACCTATTTAGATATATTTATATAGATAGGTTTTTTTATTATAAAAAGAAATAAATTTATTTATTCTCGATAAATTAATGGAAGTATTAGGTAACTTTCTTTTTTTTTGTAGAAACAATACTGAAAAGCAATGATCTTATATAGTTTCAGAAAAGTTTAGGATACTCTAGGGTATAAGTCATGTGAAGGGTTTTTTCTTTATAGGTAAGTAATTATTTCTCAGTGTTTTGACCAGCTCAGTCAGACATAATGGGGACATCTAATTTTTAAATTATTCCGTTATATTCACACCTATTCAGGCCCCTCATACATAAACCAATTTCAAGAATTCAAAGTAAGCGCCACAACGGGTCGGTCATCTTAAATATCTATAAAACAAGTCACGTAGTTGGCATCTGCGTAGGTAAGTTAATTACATAGGTACTTATTTATATCGACATGAATAAAATGATTGATTATAATGTACTTTGGCGCCAAAATTCCGAGCAAAAACGTGGCCGACCGGCCGTGACTGAGGAACGAGAAAAAATAATAAAGCTTATAGCAGACACGCTTAGCTTAGATTAGCTACTTTTAGGGTTCTGTATATATTTGCATAATAATTATGCGTGACACGAAGATAGGTATTTTTTTATATATTACAGGAAAAACCTGAAAGAATTTCATATATTGTACGGAACCTATACAAAACAAATTCAACTCAACATTTGGCCGATTTATCTATATTAATTCAATTAATTTTACCTATTTAACAAATATTATCCATAATGTACCTACTTCTTTCGCGGGCCGTAAGCTTAATTGCCAACTTAATCGTACAAAAATACAAAAAAATTCCAATCACTTCTTATAGGAGTCATATTAGTATATATATATAATAGCATATATGCTGTATGTTCTTATAAGAAAACGAAAAGGAACAGAAAACCGCTTCGATGAGTCCATTTTAGAATAAATTTTCTCTAACTTATTGCTAATGAGATTTTATAAGATTTTTATAAGTTTTTAATTGATATCAATCACATGAACACATCGATGTGGGCATTAAAACGGCCAAGCTAAAGTGGGTATGGGCTAGTGATGTACAAACCTCGAGGCTTCGAGTTCTACTTTTGAAGGCTCGAGTCTGATTGGCAGGACTCGGTGAGCTCGGTAGGAGACCCCAGCCTAGCCGAGTCGCGAGCTCTCTGAGCCACGCCTAGAGGCTTCAAAAGAGTTCGAGCCTTCAAAAGAGCTCGAACCTATCAAAAGAGCTCGAGCTTTAAAAAAGCTAAGTTTTTAAATAAACGCGAGCCTTCATTGAAAGCTCGAGTTCTCTAGTCCTTTTACTTAGCTCGGAGTAGTTTACAAAGCTCGAGTCTTCTTCTGCGCTTGAGTCTGATCTGTACCCGGATCTTTTTCTAGGCCTGAGCCTTTTTTTGAGCTCTAGTCTTTTGTTGTGATGTCATCAATCGACTGCCAATCGATTAGTGATATATACCTTCAATTGGATATCTGAAATCTCGCCTCAAGCCCTTATTGTGCTCGAGTTGTTGTCCAGACAGCTCGCAAGCTGAGTCTTTTGAGCTTACAGAGCTCATAGAAAAAGACTCAAGCCGTAAAAAAGCCTCCAGATCGATCGAGCTCTCGAAAAGGCTCGAGTCCTTAAAAAGGCTCGAGCTCTCAAAAAGGCGCGAGCTCTCAAAAAGACTCGAGCTATCAAAAAGACTCGCAAGTCGTCGAGCTTCACACAAACGAGGCGAGCCCTGTATACGACTCCGAGCTCTGGATAAAAGGACTCGGAGGCCTCGAGCCTTGCACATCACTAGTATGGGCTGGACATGTTTGCCGCATGCCGCCAGATAGATGGGCCTGACTAGCAACATCCTGGGTTCCAGAAGGCCGTAGACCGAGGAGCAGACCACGCAAGAGATGGCGGGATGACCTGACAAATTCAAGACTGGATAGCAACAAGCGGCGAGTGGCAAATAAATAAATATAAATAAAAGTGTTCGCATTTTTGTAGCAAATTTGAGTTTTTAAGATCTTGCATAAGTAGGCGTGCTTATTGCGTTAGAATTGAAACTGTTACCCCTAACGATGTGCGTGGTGGAATGTGGCTGTTAGTTCGTCATATTGAACCTTTTGAAACCTATGCCATACTTTACACATGTAACCATCTAAATGATTTATTGATATCATTATATGCGTCTGACCGCGATTTGATTGACATTCAGCCAATGTTAAAATCATAACCTTTCGTCTTTTATTAGTCCATTAAACTACATAATTGACTCCCGGCGAATCTATCAGATTGTATAAAAATGGAGAGGCAAGGTGACCTCTTAGAAGATGGACTTTGGTTTTCAAGGAGATCACCTCTAAATCCTCAAACACACATGTGGGTCTCAACTCGACACTTGGGTTTTTTTAATCTAACTTTCATCATCATGAAAGTACGTGTAACATCGTTTGTTAATGGACTTGCGTCTACCCCATGATCATGTGGTCCCATTTACTAAGAAAAAGATTTAAGTAAGTTCCTTTATCTGCCAATAGTTGGCTCTACAAGGATTGAAAAAAATGAACTTAGTTAAGATTAAGATCCCGCTTGTTTTTAGCGAAAAAAGAGTATGAATTATTAAAACATGATTTTCTAAAGTCTAAAGTATCGTCATCCTAGCACACTGATTTATTGCTTTATTTATAACTAGCTGTTCCCCGCGGCTTCGCCACGCGTGGGACTCGGTTATATCGCGCCCAATGGTAGCCTATGTTTGACCTCAGGTCGTTAACTACATCCCTACCAAATTTCATCACAATCGGTCCAGCAGTTTAACCGTGAAGAGGTGACAGACAGACAGACAGACAGATTTTCGCATTTATAATATTAGTATGGACTAGCGACCCGCCCCGGCTTCGCATGGGCTGCCCATGCGAAGCCGGGGCGGGTCGCTATTCAAGAGGAAGGTTTTTATGCCCATGATGGGCATAAAAACCTTCCTCTTGAAACACTCTATCTAGGTATTAAAAAAACCGCATCAAAATCTGTTACGTAGTTTTAAAGATTTAAGCATACAAAGAGACATTAAGAAAAGAGAAAACGACTTTTTTATACTATGCAGTGATAGTGATGACAGTGATATGTCTCAGTATGTGGAGACTATGGTACACTAAAAATCGGTCCGCTTATTTATATGGCGGTTGAATATCTGTAGTAGTACAGTATTCTGTAATCCGTGCATCTCACTCAACACTCTCGCAACAACACTAGTAAGTATTCGTCATGGTAATAGTTTTGGCGGTACATAAGTAGGTACTTGTTAATATTTGTATAGGGGCGACTGCCATCTGACCTCCGTAACCCTATTTACGGGGAAACCAGACCAATAGGAACATGATCTAATCTACACACTTAGATGATATTGCTATTGGTTTGGTGGCTAACACTATCAGATTTTTCTGTCTGCCTAAAGACTGCCATCCAGAACTAACAGCCGGATCATGTTCCCTTTGAGCAGGTTTCCTTGTAAAAAGGGTTACGGAGCGCAAATGATAGTCGCTCCATTATATTATAATTCATCAGTACCGCCCCTTAGGCTCTAATCCGTAGGCTGCAAGATGCAACGGAATCACGCTCGGATAATGATGACATAAGATACGTAAACATGTTCCTATTATCGCTAGCTAAGTACTTAATTAATCTTAGTTTTGTAATACGCATTAAAATGTAGGTAACTGGTCAACCCGGAACATAAGCTTATTGACCGCTGCATTGTGAAGGTCGGAAGTGTTGTTGAACTTTGTTATTACTTAATTCGCGATTAATAACGTTTTAGACAGGTATTTATTTATAACTTTATCATAGAACGCAAGTAAAAAATGCTAAGAGCATTCTTAGTCAACTATTGGAGCGGAAATACATAAATCTGTGGTGCAAATATGTACAATGTACTTACTTATTTATTAATTAAAAATACTAGCGACCCGCCCTGGCTTCGCATGGGCATAAAAACCTTCCTCTTGAACCACTCTATCTATTTAAAAAACCGCATCAAAATCCGATGCGTAGTTAAAGATTTAAGTATACATAGGGACAGAGAAAGCGACTTTGTTTTATACTATGTAGTGATATTAAAATAAATTCACCTACTACTAGATACTATATTGCTGCCCTATGTATTATTCTAGTCTCATTCATATATATCTCTTGGGCTACAAGATAACTGACCCTGGGCATCCAGGCGTCAGAGTTTTTAAATCCGCCTCTCGGCTTCCGACTTTGTTTCATTGACAACCATCTTAATACATTGATGGAGCCCGATAACCGAGCGTGGCGTGTTCGCAACATGGCGGGTGCGATGCCTAGTTCGGATTGATTGCCATTAGTGGCATTTCTATCTTGAGCTTCTCCGTGTTTCGGAAGGGAAATAAACCGTTGGTCCCGGCTGTTATCGCTAGATGGCAGTCGTTAGGCTATGTCAGATGCCTTTAGGAGTTTAGGTGGGCTGAAAAAATTTGACAGTGTTGGCCACTAACACACCCGGATTTTGTTTCTATTGGTCTGGTTTCCCTGTTAATAAGGGATACGGAGGTCAGACAACTGCCAAACCATTGTAATAACCAGTTCCGCCAAATAGAGATCATGATTAAAAGCGTACCATGGGCTCTGAAATGCCACTAGGAAAAACGCTCCGACGAAGTAGAACATTCAATATCATACAGCAATAAAGAATCCCATTTAAATTCGACCCACCCAAGAGTAGTTCATATACATTTAACAAAAAGAGGGAAGTTATTGACATTATTTTTAATTGTATCGTCATTAAAACAATTAATAGCTGTCGATCCTGGGGTTGACGTATTTCTTGTCATTGCATAGTTTACCGCTCGCGATTTGGCGGTCACGTTCCTCACGCATGGCCTGATGGACAAATAAATAGGATACAAATAAGCGAACAAGCCACAAAGACAGCTTAGAGCTTAGTATATCATTGCTTCAAGAAGGGACGGGCCCGAAAAGATTCCTTCAGGGTCGGCAACGCACTCGTTATACTCCTGATGTTGCAGGCGGCCATAGGCTACGGTAACCACTTTCAATCAGGTAGGCCATAAGCCTGATAAAGAATAAACATTAACTTACTCAATGGCATAATTCACATCAAAAACTTAATAAAAACAACCAAGGTCCAGGAAAATTTAAGAAAGGCAATTTCCCAATTTGGGAAAATGGGAATCGATTCCAGAATCACCACGTTAGTAGATTAGCGGGTTAACTATTACGCCACGAAGGTCATCAATGCAGTAGAAGATCAATAAAACTATTTTCATTCACATACATCTCCTTCCTCTTTCATCTTAGCGCTTTCCCGGTTGTTATTCAGCTGTGCTTCGGAGCCCAGTGCCAATGGGGTTCACATTCATGCTTTCTCTCTTCCGCTTTTCCCGCTCTTCGGCACCCTTAGCTGTGACTTTGGGAAATGTATGTCCTCTACTTTAACGTCGAGCCAGCACTTTTGCACTAGCCCTTTCTACCACGCCTTGGCGGAGGCGGCATGTCTGACGCTTGCTCCCCATCTAAGTAGTTTTCGTAAGACATGGCCGTATTCACATCCCTATTTAAGCGTTTTTTTAGTTGCAACAAAACATATCCATTACGGCCTCCGTGGTCAAGTGGTTAAGGCGTTTGCTTTGTAGACCCGAGGGTCGTGGGTTCGATTCCCACGGGAAGCATATTTTGTTTAGTTGTCCAGTTTGGTTAGGACATTGCAGGCTTGAATCACCCGACTGTCTGAGATAATAAAAATCATTCCGTGCTTCAGAAGCCGTAGATCCCAGCTGCCATCTTGTAATCGTTAAAAGAACTACGTCAGAGGCCGAGAGGTGGTTCTGAAGAACTCTTACAGCAGGGTGTGCATGGTCGATAACGTGTCACCTAAATGTTTAGTTTCCTCAACTTACCACGAATCGCTTATATTGTTTACAGCTCGTTTGACACTCATGGAAATCCTCTATCAACGGCTTGCATTTCTTCAAGCCGCGGTCCAGGCCGTAGGCCTCCAAGCAGTCCATGACGGCCATCTCTTGCTGCGCACACCGGTCCAATAGCTGATGCGATATTATACCACCAGTGAGGTCCGTAAAAGGCGACCGAAAAAAGGGCGAAATAGTAGCCATTTTAATTTATTGTGCGTTTTAATTCCAGATGTGTCCTATTGTCAAATCAATAAGTTTTAATTGACAAATAAAATAAATTGAGTTGGTCCTGAAGAGGTTTTACCTAAAACTTAATGATTATATCCTCTTTGGTTTGTCCAAAGAAGTTCGAATCGCGCGCGGTCATTTCTTTTTTAATCTATGGGTATGTCAGTTGCAAAGTCACTTTAGTCAGGCAAGAGTATATAATCACTACGTTTTATAGTCAGGGAGGGTCAAACTAAAATCATTGAAATCAACCACTTGTGGACGGGGTACAAAAATAAAAATAAAAATGGGATTAAATATAAGAAATTTACTTAAAACAACTATTTACTGATTCATTGTACATATAGCTACTTTGGTCTAGTAACTGTCCACTCTGGGCGTGACATATTTCTGGTCACCCTTCAGCTTGCCCTCAGCTATCTGCCTGTCTCTTTCATTTCGCATGGCCTGGAAAAAGGACAAATATCTTTAAAGTAAGTAGGATTAGGTGAACAGAAAATTACTTGTAAAATTGACAACATTGTACTATCCCTCATTGTACTATCCCAAATTTAAGGGGCTTACCAACTAGCGCCACCAATCATTTTATTACTTTTACTCTAAAATCATACACAACCGCCAAAAGTGGCAACTTTGGTTATGAGTTTTTTCTGAATTAACCAACGGAAAAGTAATACTAAAAATACTAGAAATATTTACTAGCAAAGTGCTGTTATATTTTTTCAATTTGTCCTGATTTTATAGTAAAAGAAATATAATGATTGGTGGCTCTAGTTGGCTGATGTAATGCCCCTTAAGTGTTTTTCTTAGAAAAATTTATATTATACAAAATATCATCTTCAAAATGTTATTTACCAGCAAAATAGTTACAAAAGGCAAATGTCCTAACCAAACTGGAAACAACTAAACGGAAAGAAGGAATCGAGCCCACGAACCCGGATCTTTATGCAATGAATTATCAAAACATGATTTTCTAAAGTCTAAAGTATCGTCATCCTAGCACACTGATTTATTGCTTTATTTATAACTGCTGTTCCCCGCGGCTTCGCCACGCGTGGGACTCTGTTATATCGCGCCCAATGGTAGCCTATGTTTGACCTCAGGTCGTTAACTACATCCCTACCAAATTTCATCACAATCGGTCCAGCAGTTTAACCGTGAAGAGGTGACAAACAGACAGACAGACAGACAGGCAGGCAGGCAGGCAGACAGACAGACAGACAGACAGACAGATTTTCGTATTTATAATATTAGTATGGACTAGCGACCCGCCCCGGCTTCGCATGGGCTGCCCATGCGAAGCCGGGGCGGGTCGCTATTCAAGAGGAAGGTTTTTATGCCCATGATGGGCATAAAAACCTTCCTCTTGAAACACTCTATCTAGGTATTAAAAAAACCGCATCAAAATCTGTTACGTAGTTTTAAAGATTTAAGCATACAAAGGGACATTAAGAAAAGAGAAAACGACTTTTTTATACTATGCAGTGATAGTGATGACAGTGATATGTCTCAGTATGTGGAGACTATGGTACACTAAAAATCGGTCCGCTTATTTATATGGCGGTTGAATATCTGTAGTAGTACAGTATTCTGTAATCCGTGCATCTCACTCAACACTCTCGCAACAACACTAGTAAGTATTCGTCATGGTAATAGTTTTGGCGGTACATAAGTAGGTACTTGTTAATATTTGTATAGGGGCGACTGCCATCTGACCTCCGTAACCCTATTTACGGGGAAACCAGACCAATAGGAACATGATCTAATCTACACACTTAGATGATATTGCTATTGGTTTGGTGGCTAACACTATCAGATTTTTCTGTCTGCCTAAAGACTGCCATCCAGTAGGTACTAACAGCCGGATCATGTTCCCTTTGAGCAGGTTTCCTTGTAAAAAGGGTTACGGAGCGCAAATGATAGTCGCTCCATTATATTATAATTCATCAGTACCGCCGCCCCTTAGGCTCTAATCCGTAGGCTGCAGATGCAACGGAATCACGCTCGGATAATGATGACATAAGATACGTAAACATGTTCCTATTATCGCTAGCTAAGTACTTAATTAATCTTAGTTTTGTAATACGCATTAAAATGTAGGTAACTGGTCAACCCGGAACATAAGCTTATTGACCGCTGCATTGTGAAGGTCGGAAGTGTTGTTGAACTTTGTTATTACTTAATTCGCGATTAATAACGTTTTAGACAGGTATTTATTTATAACTTTATCATAGAACGCAAGTAAAAAATGCTAAGAGCATTCTTAGTCAACTATTGGAGCGGAAATACATAAATCTGTGGTGCAAATATGTAAAATGTACTTACTTATTTATTAATTAAAAATACTAGCGACCCGCCCTGGCTTCGCATGGGCATAAATAACTTCCTCTTGAACCACTCTATCTATTTAAAAAACCGCATCAAAATCCGATGCGTAGTTAAAGATTTAAGTATACATAGGGACAGAGAAAGCGACTTTGTTTTATACTATGTAGTGATATTCAAATAAATTTACCTACTACTAGATACTATATTGCTGCCCTATGTATTATTCTAGTCTCATTCATTTATATCTCTTGGGCTACAAGATAACTGACCCTGGGCATCCAGGCGTCAGAGTTTTTAAATCCGCCTCTCGGCTTCCGACTTTGTTTCATTGACAACCATCTTAATACATTGATGGAGCCCGATAACCGAGCGTGGCGTGTTCGCAACATGGCGGGTGCGAGGCCTAGTTCGGATTGATTGCCATTAGTGGCATTTCTATCTTGAGCTTCTCCGTGTTTCGGAAGGGAAATAAACCGTTGGTCCCGGCTGTTATCGCTAGATGGCAGTCGTTAGGCTATGTCAGATGCCTTTAGGAGTTTAGGTGGGCTGAAAAAATTTGACAGTGTTGGCCACTAACACACCCGGATCATGTTTCTATTGGTCTGGTTTCCCTGTAAATAAGGGATACGGAGGTCAGACAACTGCCAAACCATTGTAATAACCAGTTCCGCTAAATCAGGATCATGATTAAAAGCGTACCATGGGCTCTGAAATGCCACTAGGAAAAACGCTCCGACGAAGTAGAACATTCAATATCATACAGCAATAAAGAATCCCATTTAAATTCGACCCACCCAAGAGTAGTTCATATACATTTAACAAAAAGAGGGAAGTTATTGACATTATTTTTAATTGTATCGTCATTAAAACAATTAATAGCTGTCGATCCTGGGGTTGACGTATTTCTTGTCATTGCATAGTTTACCGCTCGCGATTTGGCGGTCACGTTCCTCACGCATGGCCTGATGGACAAATAAATAGGATACAAATAAGCGAACTAGCCACAAAGACAGCTTAGAGCTTAGTATATCATTGCTTCAAGAAGGAACGGGCCCGAAAAGATTCCTTCAGGGTCGGCAACGCACTCGTTATACTCCTGATATAGGCTACGGTAACCACTTTCAATCTGGGCGTCGATTCTGCTAACGTTAAGACAAAATCGTATCAAAATAGTGCTTTAATAGTAGTGCTTTTTACACACTATTTACAAGAGTTATGACAGTATGATGTGATGTGAATTTAGTGTGTGGTGTGATCATCAGAAGTGATATAAAAAATATATACATTTCTTGTAACTAGTGTGTAAAAAAGCACTACCATTGAAACACTATTTTGACACGATTGTGATTTAACGTTAGCAGAATCGACACCCAGGTAGGCCATAAGCCTGATTGCCTACTCAGTGGCATAATAAACATCAAAAACTTAATAGAAACAACCAAGGTGTAAGAAAATTTAAGAAAGGCAATTTCCTAATTTGGGAAAATGGGAATCGAATGGAGATTCTGGATCTCCACGTTAGCAGATTAGCGGGTTAACTATTAAGTACGCCACGAAGGTCATCAATGCAGTAGATCAATAAAAGTATTTTCTTCACATACATCTCCTTCCTCTTTCATCTTAGCGCTTTCCCGGTTGTTATTCAGCTGTTTGCTTCGGAGCCCAGTGCCAATGGGGTTCACATTCCTGCTTTCTCTCTTCCGCTTTTCCCGCTCTTGGGCACCCTTAGCTGTGACTTTGGGAAATGTATGTCCTCTACTTTAACGTCGAGCCAGCACTTTTGCACTAGCCCTTTCTACCACGCCTTGGCGGAGGCGGCATGGCTGACGCTTGCTCCCCATCTAAGTAGTTTTCGTAAGACATGGCCGTATTCACATCCCTATTTAAGCGTTTTTTTAGTTGCAACAAAACATATCCATTATGGCCTCCGTGGTCAAGTGGTTAAGGCGTTTGCTTTGTAGACCCGAGGGTTCGATTCCCACGGGAAGCATATTTTGTTTAGTTGTCCAGTTTGGTTAGGACATTGCAGGCTTGAATCACCCGACTGTCTGAGATAATAAAAATCATTCCGTGCTTCAGAAGCCGTAGATCCCAGCTGCCATCTCGTAATCGTTAAAGAAACCACGTCAGAGGCCGAGAGGCGGTTCTGAAGAACTGACACCAGGGTGTGCCTGGTCGATTACGTGTCACCTAAATGTTTAGTTTCCTCAACTTACCACGAATCGCTTATATTGTTTACAGCTCGTTTGACACTCATGGAAATCCTCTATCAACGGCTTGCATTTCTTCAAGCCGCGGTCCAGGCCGTAGGCCTCCAAGCAGTCCATGACGGCCATCTCTTGCTGCGCACACCGATCCAATAGCTGATGTGATATTATACCACCAGTAAGGTCCGTAAAAGGCGACCGAAAAAAGGGCGAAATAGTAGCCATTTTAATTTATTGTGAGTTTTAATTCCAGATGTGTCGTATTGTCAAATCAATAAGTTTTAATTGACAAATAAAATAAATTGAGTTGGTCCTGAAGAGGTTTTACCTAAAACTTAATGATTATATCCTCTTTGGTTTGTCCAAAGAAGTTCGAATCGCGCGCGGTCATTTCTTTTTTAATCTATGGGTATGTCAGTTGCAAAGTCACTTTAGTCAGGCAAGAGTATATAATATACGTAGTATCTCTATTTAGTTTGTGTATATAATCAGTATGTTTTATAGTCAGGGAGGGTCAAACTAAAATCATTGAAATCAAGCACTCGTGGACGGGGTTCAAAAATAAAAATAAAAATGGGATTAAATATAAGAAATTTACTTAAAACAACTATTTACTGATTCATTGTACATATAGCTACTTTGGTCTAGTAACTGTCCACTCTGGGCGTGACATATTTCTGGTCACCCTTCAGCTTGCCCTCAGCTATCTGCCTGTCTCTTTCATTTCGCATGGCCTGGAAAAAGGACAAATATCTTTAAAGTAGGTAGGATTAGGTGAACTGAAAATTACTTGTAAAATTGAGAACATTGTACTATCCCTCATTGTACTATCCCAAATTTAAGGGGCTTACCAATTAGCGCCAAATTAAAACCATTAAACAGCCTTATGCTTGTTTATTGGCTTATTTTCTGTTTAAAGAAGAAGACAGTTCTACAAGATGAATGCTAGACAAAAACTTCTCTTAAAAAGCCATCACTCACAGGAATTGGAGGTGAAGGTATGCATTTTGTATCTACATATGTAGTCCTTCTAGAAACTCAAACGATACTAAATGCACGCCTCTGCTTCCGCTTCACCCCCGCCACATCTCTAGGCTCTGTGTGTGGCGCTTATAGTCACTTACTCTGAGGTCCCTTGCTTGCCCAATAATTTGCAAATTATTGTGGGTTTAAACTAACTTTTAAAGATTTTGCAACCTATTCTATAAGCATGCAAGCATTTTTATGGGCTGTCTTCTGTAAAGATAAACCAAGGTTGTGTTCAAGAATTGATTAACTTAATGAACAAGGTTCTTACCACAAATCTCTTGTACTGTTTTGTCATAGTCTGACATTCGTGGAAATCACCGAATAAGTGTTCACACTTCTTAATACCTCGATCTAAACCGTAGGCTTCTAGGCATTCCATGTAGCGACTTTCTTCCTTAGCACAGCGATCTAGTAGTTGGTGGGAGACCAGACCACCGGTCAGATCGGTAATGGGATTTCGCAAAAATGGAGATATGGACATTATGCCCTGAAATAGATACCAATATTTTGGTGACTAAAAACTAGGTTATACAATTACGTAAACAAACAAGTTACAAATATCACACGTTAACTCCTTCTCTTCGATAAATTATTTAAAAATAATACTCCTTTCTTACCTTCTAATTTATAAGACAAAAAGTGCGATTGAAGATAATTTAATTTTATGAAATTAAATTATATATTGTTTTTGACGTATTGACTATTGACTGACGTTTTTGACAGTTTTTAATTTTTTACAGTTAAGTAAGCTAGCTAGAGCTAGTGATAAAGTATAAAAATTAACCTAAAACTTCGACTAATATTTACAAATATGTACAAAAGAATAAACGAAAAAGAGCTAGTAAATGATTTCAAGTTTTCGTTTATAATTAGATTTTCTTGGAGGGAAAGGAAACTTCCACTGTTCACGCTATATTTAATTTCTAAAACATAGGTTTTTTCGAGTATGTGTTCATAATATTGGTGGATTAATATTCTCAAAGTATTCGTAAAAAGCGAGTGTTGGGAAGTGGTACAGAGGGGTTACTACCGTCTCTTAAAACCATGCAAGTTCCAGTGAGTAAGCGAGACAGCGCAATACATGATGTAAGGCGACATCTCCCTTACTCAATCGTTCTTGCATGGTTTTAAGAGATGGTGGTAAGCCTCCAGTGTCGATTACGTGACTTTGTCACCAAAATCTCCAAGTTATAGCTAAGTGAAATTTTTCCACCGCTTCACTTAACCTTCTGACTCTTAACTAGACTTACTTACTTGACTGGACTAGACTCCTGAATTGACTAAAGTAAGACTGAAAAAGATTAATTTCAAGAAAGGCCTTATTAGACTAGTTTCCATGGCCGTAAAAAGTATTCGAAAAAAAAAACTATTTGCCAAGCGAACAGCCAACTGCGGTAGATTGTCATGATTGTCATGTCAATGTTGGCTTGGCAATTGATTGACAGCGCAAAACGCAAATAAACCAGAAACCCCAGAAACAAACCACAAAATCTTAAAATAAAAAGAAAACCGCAACTTGTGAAATACAGCGAAATCTTTATATAACCCTTACACACGACTTAGTAAGTTCATAAAGTCTTTGGATAAAAATGGAACAATGGTTAACAGAGGGATTATCCAAAATATTTGATTTTCCAGTACCTGATGATTTAATTGGGTAAGAATTACTTAAACTTATTTACAAACAGATGTTACTGATAAAACTAGATAGTCACACCTAATTTGTCATGTTTCAGGTACATTATATCTATAGAAAATGAGAATGACTTGGAAGAATATATGAAGACTTTAATTGACTTCGACAACCCTCATCATAAAAGTTTCTATTTTGAGATCTGCAAAAGGAAATTTCCTGGAAAAGGAGGAGGTATTATGTACTTATTGTTATTAAAGAGTTTGAATAAAGTGTATTGAATGAAATGGCACTGTGATCACCTACCATATTAAATTGAGATATCTCTAAGCATGACTACAGTAAGCATTCTGATAATGAATTCTTTAATTCATCACACATCATCTACATAGCCCTATTTTTGTCCTTTATTAAGCATTGGGCCTCTTCATGTATGCTAAATGTTAATTCATATTGAAGAGGAGCCTTAACATGTTAGTGGACGTTTAAAAACACAATTTTAATTGTGATAACTGCTAACGCAGTCGTGTGTCCACCAATGTGTGAGAGTACAATGCTTGCCATGTTGGAGAGTTCCTCTTGCCACGTTTGCTTGAGTTAAACAATTGGATAGGTTCATTGCTGATACAGCTCAGCTTATTGTAAAGTAAAGCTATGTTTTAAATAATATCCCAAATCCTGTTAGAAGTTTCTTATTGGAATCTTGTTTTTTTATTTTGTTTAATATTTTTTATGTTCTTGGAGACTTAGCCTTTCTTGAATTTTTAATCTTTTTCAGTACTACTTTAGCCAAGTCAAAAATGTCAAAACAATTTTTTTTAATCTGTCTGCTATTTCTAGAAATAAAGGTTGGTTTATACGGGAGTACGGGAAACGAGTGAAACACAAGACTGCTAATAACGCACTGCTTTATTCGTTGTTTGTCGAATGAGAGTGACGTAGCACTCGCCTACATACATAACATTCCTTCCCCAATAGATAAGAATTAACCCTTAATGATACAAGTTACTAAACAACGGCTACGAGTTACAATTAGTATCACTGTGTTTCGTCTAACGGTGTCTATTCGGGCACATCCACAGCTTCGTAAAAAGGTTCGTCTTCATCAGCCTGTACGGGGCGCTTAACTCCTCGAGTGGTTGTTACCCAAGGAGCCGACGACTCACAGGACGTGTCCCCACGTGTCTGTGTCAGAATTGAATCCGAGTGTCCCGGGGGATATCTGACACCGCGTCTGGCCGTTACCCAAGTTGACGGTGTATTCGATTCAACATCTTGATTGGAGTCCTCCGATGTTATTCTGACGTCATCACACGAAGAAATCGGTCTGGAGTTCTCCCTTCTTATCTCCCCCGGCGTCGAACCAATGCTATCGTCGCTGATCGGAAGTGATGCAACAGTTGAAACAATCGGTGAAGTCTCGACGGCACGGGCTGCTGCCATTGGCTCATCGAAATAATCGTAATGCTTGTCATTGAGTACACCTTTATACGGCCTGACTTGATTTTTATGTTTCCTTACAACCGCTGACGTTACACAGCTCAAAGACCTAGAAGACAGAAGCTGGCCTCTGGCCGAGAAGGCAAGCGAGGCGTACTTGTGAACGTAAGCCCCCTAAGGATGGGGGAGAGTTATTAAAATGCAATGATTGCATAGATAGGCGACACTATAGAGAACTTGTAGGGAGATCAAGCAGGTGCGACTGGAAAGAGATGCGAAATGCTAGTACAGCGCACTCTCCCGAGATTCGGCTCGTATAACCGAGAGGTTGGTAGAGCCATGGGAGGTGGAGGGAAGTTCGTAACCCTTTTTCCCAACAAAATTTATCTTTATTAAAATAACGTTTATAAACAACATTTTGGCCAATTGTTAACATTAAATCATCTTTATTACTTCGTTTAATCTGTGAACACTGTTTTGATTTGACCATGTCAATCAATGAGTGATCAATGAGAGAGACAAAACCGGTTTTAACAAATCTAATCGCGATCTTAGTTGTCGTCCGAAAACCAATTGAGCGGGTGAAACGTTAGTTGTATAGTGTGTATTGAGTTGCGATAATCAAACAAGTATTTATTTAAGTTTAATTTACATTCTCGATCCTTTTTTGCAAGTAAAATACTCGCTTTGATACCCTTTTTTACCACTTTTACATATATTTCTGCTTGCCCATTACTGGCTGGATGGTATGGTGGTGACGTCATATGTGAAATACCATTTGAATTACAAAACTTTTTAAAATCCTGAGAACAAAATGCCGTGCCATTATCAGTCACAAATGTTTGCGGTAATCCGTACCTCGACATAAACTCATACAACCTTTCGATTAGGGCGGCCGACGTGCAGGAATACATCTCGTATACTTCAACCCACTTAGTATAAGCGTCTACTATTACTAAGTACATTCTGCCTTTTAGAGGGCCTAAAAAATCTAAATGTACCCGATAGAAAGGGTGTGCCGGGTAAGGCCACGGTGACACCGGTACTCGCGGCGGGGACGGCCGCAATTGTATACATATTGCGCAGGAGTTTATCAACCCTTCGAGGGCCTCATCTATGCCCGGAAACCACAACCGAGAGCGTGCTTCGGCTTTGGTTTTTACGATACCCAGGTGTGAGGAATGTAGTTCGGAGAGAACGCGTTGCTGTAGACTTTTGGGTATGACAGCTTTATGACCCCTCATCAAACAACCGTTTTCATATGATAATTGTAATTTACACAAATAAAATGGTCTTATCGCAAAATCTGTATTTTTTCTTGGCCATCCTTCCTGTACGTAGCTTATGACTCTTTTTAATATCGGGTCCCGGTGGGTTGCATCCCGTAAGTCGCGGGTCGTTATTGGCAAGGTGTCGTCTGTCACGAACTGTACATAAACAGCGCGGTCACACACGTCGTCAACCCAGTCTCGCGTACCCGCTACGCCCACTTCGCCTACTGGTAGGCTAGCCCGTGATAGGTAGTCTGCGCTGTTATCTTTACTTTTAATATATTCAATTTTGTAATTATATCCACTTAAAAATAACGCATACCTTTGTAATCTATTAGCTGATACCTCAGGTATCCCCTTGTTAAGGCCGAAAATAGAAAGTAGCGGTTTGTGGTCCGTGCGCAATATGAACGGTATTGACCTACCATATAAATATTGGTGGTATCGACGAACACCAAATATTATGGCCGTCGCTTCTTTTTGAATCTGAGAATAGCGTTTCTCGGCATTATTTAAAGTCCGAGATGCAAATGCGATCGGTTTTTCTTGTTCTTCACTATCTATTTGAGACAAAACAGCCCCAAGCCCATTTGGAGATGCGTCCACTGCTAGAATTATCTTTGCATCCGGGTTGAAATGTGTTAGAACTTGATCTGACGTCATATTATTTTTTATTTGCATAAACGCGTCATTTTCCTTTTTTGACCAAACCCATTTAACTCCCTTTTTTAGGAGTTCATATAGTGGGCTTAGAACTGTCGATGCCCTCGGTACAAAACAGCGATAATAATTTACCAAACCGAGAAAAGATTGCAGTTGGCTTACATTAGTAGGTACTGGTGATTCTACAATAGCTTTAATTTTTTCTGGTGACTTTTTTAATCCCTCTTTGTTAATCACATAACCTAAGTAGCTTATTTCGTCTTGAAAAAATTGACATTTTTCCTTTTGTAACACTAGCCCTGCGTCCTGTAACCGCTGTAAAACTTGATGTAACTTTTTCATGTGTTCAGTGCGGTTTCGGCCAGTAATTAAAACGTCATCGAGCAGGCATAACACTCCTTCTATGCCCGCTAGCAAACTTTCCATAACACGCTGAAATATGGCGGGCGCGCTAGCCAAACCAAATACCAACCTAGTGTAAGCGAACAAACCGCGATGCGTATTTATGCATGTATACTTTTGGGACTCCTTGTCTAAAACCAGCTGATTATAAGCCATTGATAAATCTAACTTCGTAAATTGTTGACCCCCGTGAAGTTTAGAAAATAATTCGTTTATTGTAGGTAACGGGTATTGATCCACGATGTAGGGTGGACTTGTTAATATGTATGTGGGTAGGTTCTTTTATTTTAATAAACAGTCAGCTCCTAACCTCGGTCTTTTACTGACGTCCCATTGGCGACGAGCGAATTTACGCGTGTTAACCTATCGTGTGTGCAGTGATTTCATCAATTTTTATCATGCCAATCGGCGAGCTTGAGCCCTTTGATTTAAATTCAAAACAATGGCCTGCTTATATTCGTCGGGTTAAGCAGTATATTTTGTTAAATGAAGTTAAAACGGAATTGTGTGTGCCTTTACTAATTACAGTGGTAGGCGAAGCCACGTACACTCTTATGTGTGATTTATGTTCACCGGATCATCCGGAAACAAAAACCTTCGAGAAACTAGCCAGCCTACTGTCGGAACATCTGGAACCTCAGCGATCCGAGATCGCGGAACGTCACGTATTCCGTTTACGACGACAACAAACCGGGGAATCGCTTACAGAATATTTGCAAAATTTAAAACACCTCGCTTCAACGTGTATTTTTGGCGTTAGTTTAGAAGAAAACTTACGCGACCAATTCGTGTCGGGTCTGGTCAACGAGGCCATGAGGTCGCGTATTTTTGCGGAAAAAAACATCAAATACAAAGAGGCTGTGGAACTGGCTCTGGCGCTGGAAGCGGCCGAGCGACATGCGGAGGTGAGCGCTGCCACGGCGGCGGGCGCGGCCTCGGCAGCGGCGCTCGCGGGGCCCGGCAGCGCGCCCGCCGCGGAGGGCCTGCATCGCGCCGGCGTGGGCGGCGCGCGCCCGCGCGGGCGGCCCGCTCCGCCACGGCGCGGCGGCGGCAGCGGCAGCGGTGGCAGCGGCGGCGGCAGCGGCAGCGGTGGCAGCGGCGGCGGCGGCGGCGCGGCGACATGCTGGCGGTGCGGCAAACCGCATCGAGCGGATAGATGTCGATTCGCGAACTATAATTGTGATGAGTGTGGTGTGCGCGGCCACTTAAAAGTGATGTGTAAAGAGGTTCGTACGGAGCAGCGGGCGCCGCCGGCCCGTCATAATTACGTAAGTGACGACGAGTGCGAAGATTTCTTCAACATTCAGGTGGACGGAACAGGTGACAAACCATATATTATTTCTTTATCGGTGGATGGACGTGCGGTCGAATTTGAAGTCGACACGGGAAGTCGAATCTCGACTGTTAGTGAGGACTTTTATAAATGTAATTTTAGTAACAAAAATATTCAACAGGATTATCTCAATATACGCAGCTATGTCGGCTCGAAAATGGAATCGCTCGGATTTATACGTGTAAATTTAATCCTTGGTAATACAACAGCGATGAATTGTAAACTTTACATTATTAAAAAGGGAGGCAGACCCTTATTAGGAAGAGATTGGGTACGCGCCCTAAAAATTGAAAACATTAATATAAATTTAAATGAAATAAAGGACAATGGTGTGAGCGAACCTTTTTTGAACCGTCTGACTGCAGAATTTCCTGAAGTATTTAGTGACAAGTTGGGTACATGTAAGAAAACAATAAGTTTACGTGTGAGCGATTCCAGCCCGTGTACGTGCGCGCGCGCCCCGTGCCACTGGCGCTGCGCGCGCGCGTACAGAGCGAGCTGGAGCGACTCGAGCAGGAAGGCACCATATATCGCGTCGACCATTCTGAATATGGAACGCCGATCGTTCCAGTGATTAAACAAAATGGTGATATACGGATATGTGGAGACTATAAAATCACAATCAATCCGAAACTTAAGCGTGATCCGTACCCTCTCCCAAGGATAGAGGAATTATTTGCAACATTGAGTGGTGGGGAAGAATATTCAAAAATTGATTTAAAAAATAGTTACCAACAAGTGATTTTATCAAAGGACTCCCAACCGTATACCGCCATCACGACACAATTAGGCACATATGTTTATAGGCGCACCCCTTTTGGACTGTCATGTATACCGGAAAAGTTTCAGAAACTCATGGAAGAAACGCTTAGAGGCGTGCCCAAAACTGTTGTATTCCTAGATGATATTTGCGTGACAGGTTCCAATAGGATAGACCATTTAAATAATCTACGTGCAGTATTAAAACGATTGCGTGATATGGGTTTCACAGTGAAACTAGATAAATGTAGTTTTTTACAGCCTCATGTGAAGTATTTAGGCTTCATCATTGATAAATCTGGCTTGCGTCCCGATAACACTAAACTGGAATCTATTCATAAGGCACCTAGGCCACAAGATGTCACACAATTAAAAAGTTTTTTAGGAATGTTAAACTATTACGGCAAGTTTATTCCAAACTTGAGCCTAATATTATGTCCTCTTCATGGGCTTCTTAAGAAGGGTACAGGGTGGAAGTGGAGCGTGCAGTGTGAGAAGGCCTTTAAGACAGCAAAGAACGCTCTTTCCAGTGATAATGTTCTTGCTCATTACGGGGAGGGTCGGCCTCTCATATTATCGGTTGATAGCAGTGCGTACGGGCTGGGCGCTTTATTGGCCCACCGCTACGAGGACGGCAGCGAGCGGCCCGTCTCGTGTGTATCGCGGACACTTAACTCCGCGGAAAAAAATTATAGTCAACTTGACAAAGAAGCCCTAGCC
Source organism: Apomyelois bistriatella (assembly GCA_947044815.1). Taxonomy (NCBI): domain Eukaryota; kingdom Metazoa; phylum Arthropoda; class Insecta; order Lepidoptera; family Pyralidae; genus Apomyelois; species Apomyelois bistriatella. The sequence goes on from OX345705.1 coordinate 9,098,146, forward strand.
ATATTTTTTGGTATTACAAAACACCACCAATATCTTTATGACCATCAACCTCTCAGTTATATTTTTGGAAAAAAAGGTGGTATTCCCCAAACGGCTGCGAGTCGCCTACAACGGTGGGCTGCTCGCTTATCTGCCTATGATTTCTCAGTCCAGTTTGTAAGGTCAACCGATAATAGCCCCGCAGACGCGTTGTCCCGCTTGCCACTACCGTATCAGCACCCACACTGCACGTCTATCACTTACGTGGATCTCGTTGGGGATCAAATGCCTGTCAGTTTTAGAGATATCGGAACGGAAACAGACAAAGATAAATTACTAAGTAAAATCAAGGGCTATGTATTATTCGGGTGGCCCTGGAAGGAAAGTTGTGAAGACGAAAAACCGTACTTTGCACGCAGAGAGGAACTTGTACTCGAACAAGGTTGTTTACTTTTTAAATATAGAGTTGTCGTGCCTCCCGTATTAAGGGCTAGAATTTTGCAAGAAATACACGAAGGGCATTTGGGCATCAATAAAATGAAAAATGTAGCCCGTAATTACGTATACTAATTCATAATTCATTTATTTTATGTCAGACATGGGTACATTTAAGGGTGTTAGTATTAAATTAGTTACTGTGCGCCATGCTGCGCCGTCAGGCCGTCATTAGATCAAGAAATCGAAACTGTTGGTCGGTCTTGTGAGGCTTGTCAAGTAGTTCGAGACGCACCTCCCCATGCTGCCCTGCACCCCTGGGAATTCCCACTTAGGGCATGGCAGCGGGTCCACGCAGATTTTGCTGAATGCAGTGGAAAAAAATACCTCATACTAATCGATGCACATTCAAAATGGCTAGAAGTAATCGCGATGAGTAGGACGGACGCGGATTCCACCATTACAGTGTTACGATCTCTTTTTGCAAGGTTCGGTTTACCTACACAACTGGTCACGGATAACGGGCCTCCTTTCTTCTCTGTTGATTTTAAGAAATATTGTACAAAAAACTGTATAAAACATGTAACGTCGGCACCGTATAGACCACAAGGGAACGGAGCTGCAGAAAATTCTGTCAAAACGGTTAAAAAGGTGATAAAAAGAGCTATTCATGAGGGCGTGAGTGTACCTAATGCACTGTCAAAGTTTTTATTTCAATATCGAAACGTTGAACATGCCACTACTAACGTTGCCCCGGCAGTGGCGCTTCTGGGCCACCGCCTGCGCGGGCGGCTGGACGCATTGCGTCCAAACGTGGCTGAAGTAGTCCGTGCTGCTCAGGAGCGCCAAGTAAGGAACAAAGGTGGCAAAGACCGGGAAATTGAAGTGGGGGACTCAGTTTTAACCCGCAGCTATTCAGATAAACCAAAGTGGGTGGAAGGCCGCGTGGTAGAAAAAACAGGCCCGGTTTCTTATAAAGTTCAAGTTAACGATAATTTAAAATGGCGTAGGCATCAAGACCAAATTATTACTTTAAATTCAAATCATAAAAATAGGTACTCATTGTCACGCCCTACATTTAATAAGTCTCAAAGTGTCAATGACGACTCTGAGAAAATTGTCAACGATGCCGACGATACATTTGAGGACGCTGAGGGGGAGGAGTCGGAGGTAAACAGCAGGAACTCCAAAGTCGAAGATACCGTTTCCGCGGACATCCTCCCGAGGCACGAGCCTCCCGGGGCACCGGTGGTTAATCTTTCTCCGACCCCTCCAACGCAGGGTGCTTCGGCCCGGGCAATACGAGCCTATAATCGCGCTAAAAATAAACACAAGTAATGTATATACCAATACGTATCGGCATGTAAATAGTATACGATTTTAGCATGTACTTTAAATAGTTAATTCTAATAAAATAGTTAAAAGATTTACATTAATGGCACAGTGTATGTATCATAACGTACTTTTTATATTAAGAGGGGAAAAATGTAGGGTGGACTTGTTAATATGTATGTGGGTAGGTTCTTTTATTTTAATAAACAGTCAGCTCCTAACCTCGGTCTTTTACTGACGTCCCACACGATAAGCTGTTTATTTATAGTTATCGAGTAATCGACACATAGGCGAACTGACCCGTCGCGCTTTAACACCGGTACTATCGGTGATGCATATTCGGACTGATCTACCGACCGCAACACACCTAACTCAATTAATCGATCAATTTCTTTATCGACTTTATCTCTAAGTGCAAACGGTACAGAACGCGCTTTAATAAATACTGGATTTGAATTTTCTTTCAGTCTCAGTTTTACGGTGTATTTATTAAAACGTCCTAATTTATCAGAAAAAATGCTAGGATAAAGTAAATGCAACGAATCAATGTCGCCTCCCGCTACATCACAGTTAAACACGGGCGCGAGTTGTAGCTCGAACTGAGCGATAAAGTCTCGCCCTAGCAGCGGCGGCCCGCCGTCGCGCACCACAAACACTTGCAGCTTGCGCGTGTGCCCCTTCCACTCTATAGGCAAGAATGTACAACCCACACATTTCAACACTTCACCTGTATAACCTATTAACCTTTTCGAAGTGTTTGATAATGGCACCTGTGCAAAATTCAACTTGTAAGTTTTTTCAGATATGACAGACACGGCCAATCCGCTATCAATTTCAAATTGCATTTTTACTCCATTAATACACACTACCTCACGTAATGGTTCTCCTCTCAGAGATCGGATGTTGTGAATAGAATTAATGTGCAACTCACCGTCGTCGTCGTTACGCTCGTTTACCTCATCCATTGCAACGTACTTCACCGATTTACACATCCTTCGTAAATGGCCTTTTACATTGCACTTTTTACATGTATAATTAGCGAAACGACACTCCGCGGTTTTGTGATTCGTATAACCACATACAGAACACTTCACTTTATCACTTTTTTTATTGCCCGAGGTTTCACGTTTATCGATCTTATAAAGCTCATTTTCTGTGACCGAAGTGCTGGCGGCGACGGCGGCTCGGGCACCTCTCAAACTCTCTGCCAACTCCACGGCCCCGGCCAACGTTAATCCGGCCAGATCCCGAATGTATAACTTTTCTTTTTCTACTCCGGGCAACATTCCCATAATGAACCGGTCTCGGAGTGCCTCCTCAACGTTACTGAACCCGCATTGCACCGTGAGCCCGCGCAATCTCGCGGCCCACTGAGATGCGGTCTCCGTCGGCAACTGAACCGCTGCATAAAATTTTTGCCTTTCTCCGAACCCCAATTGTTTTGGTGTGAAATGAGTGTCCAAAATCTTCAAAATATCCTCGTAGGGCACCTCTTCTAACGGCTTAGGTAGTGCCAGGTCGACAGCTAATTTGTACGTGCCGTCTGCGAGTGCGCTGAGCAGAATTGCTCGTCGTTTGACTCCTGCTGGATCTTTCGTCGCATCCACATCGTTCGCGATGAACCACTGCGTGATTCTGCCCTTAAATGACTTCCAGGTTTGCTCATTATGATCAAAATTCGTGAGAACGCCGAAAGTTAACGACATTTTTTATTTTATTTTTTATTTGTGGGTAATCGTCGCCACTGTTATATACGGGAGTACGGGAAACGAGTGAAACACAAGACTGCTAATAACGCACTGCTTTATTCGTTGTTTGTCGAATGAGAGTGACGTAGCACTCGCCTACATACATAACAAAGGTGAGAAATAAACAAAATTGGGAAGTATTCCATAGGAGGAAAGATCTAAGGAATGTTTTTTTTCTAAATAAGTCTTATTTCAGGCAGCACAAAACAGCAGAAGAAGAAGAAAGGGAAACAGCAGGAGGCTGTCAGTCAGGTGGAAGTGGCTCCACCAGGCGAGGCTGACACAAAGACTAAGAAGAAGACCAAGTTCGTCAATCTGTATTCGCAGGAAGGCAGGAATGCTCAAGTCGTCTTGTTGAAAGGTTTGATCGATCCTTTTTTTTTTTGATGTGCAGATCAAAAGAGAGATAGGAAATAGAGTAGAGGGCAACAAAAGATACCATTTTTGTTAAATCATATAAATAAAATGTGTTGATTTATCCCGTTCTTACTAAGTGTCTTTAAAGTTCATTTAACACCTGGTGAACTGGGTTGACTGGGTTGTCTCACTGCAAAGAAAAATTAAAAGCGTAAGAGGCCAAATGTCACTTTTTGTTATAACTTGAAAATGGGCTCACCTATCCAAACTAAATGTTTAGGCTTTGTTTGGACTATTCAATAGATGTTTTATGTGAAATTTGCACAAAATCTGTTAAGCGGTTCTTCATTTATCACATTTTTACACGACGAAGCACATACCGGGCTGCTAGTTTCCACTAGTATTATAAATGCGAAAGTGAGTTTGTATATTTGTTTGTTACCTCTTCACGCTCTGTCTAATGAACCAATTTTCCTGAAATTTCGCATACACATAGCTAGGAGTATTGAGAAGGACATAGGGTACCATACATATTGGAAAAAATCACTATTCCCCAGGGAAATTCACTCGGGCGAAGCCGCGAGTGAAAGCTAGTATTATATAAAAGAGATTTATATTGTCTCCTTAATTTATTACCTTTAAGTTTTGTTGTAGTATTTGTATGTTTTCCTCTGCAGGTCGTCACAGATGTGACTGCCAGGCGTCGAAGCACGAGTTGATCAACAACTGTCTCAACTGCGGCCGCGTCGTTTGCAAACAGGAAGGCTCGGGTCCTTGCCTCTTCTGTGGCAATCTGGTGAGAAGAGCCAACAACAGGCTGCAATTTTTCTATTCTATGCCTTTATATCTATGGCGCCATCTATCAGTTGTTGTATAAAAATAAATCTGATATGTGTTTCATGTTTATTTCTAAACTAGCAGACCCGGGCGAACTTCGTACCACATTAGAATTATTGGTATTTATATAAAACCCTATGTCTACGCCACAGCATGCATTTGCCGGGGTGAGGGGCGCGGGGGCGCCTACTCGCCCGCCTCACTTCTCGTATGGACTCAGCGAACGCGCGCGCTTGTGTGTCGCATTTATTTTGTACTTACCAGTTGTTCATAATACAGTCCATTTTTATCGAAATTATCTTTAATTTACCTGACCACCCGGTAGAATAAGAAACACCCTATATGTTTTACATATATACTTAAAAGCTTCCCTGGGAATCATTCGTGACTTTATTTTATACTGTGTATAGACAACGGCTGATAGATGACGTCATATGTATGGAATCAAATAAAAATAAAGGTCTACATTAAAAGTTGGAATAATTAAGTTGTTCAATTATTACATATGTTTATTTTCGACAATCGCAAGGGCTTAATTTAGAAAATTATCAATATAATCATTCTAGTAAAAGCGATAAGATCGCCTATCTCAAATCTTGTCACAGAAATAATTGCGTATATATATTTTCCTTGTACAAAATTATGTTTTTGGTTTCTGAAATTCCCAGGTTTGCACGCCGGAGGAACAGAGAGAGTTGAACGCTAAGACGAAAGCGAGCAACAAACTGATGGAGTCCCTGATGGAGAGGAGCCGGCCGCAGGGCTGGGAGGCCGCCTTGTCGCACAGGAACAGGCTGCTGGAGTTCGACCGGACCAGGTAACCTATTTTGTAACTCGATCATCTTGTCAATTTTTCTTTGTTATTTGGTTATTTGTAGTCCATTATCTTCATCATCATATCAGCCACAAGACGTACACTGCTGGACATAACTGGACTGGGTGTCGTGTTCCGGCGTTATCGCGGGAGGTTACCCGACACCGTGACTTTGTACAGTGCGTCACAGCAAGACACATTACGTACTAAATAATTTTGCATTGGTTTTTAAGTGTTTATATAAATATGTATTTTTAGAATAAGGTATATATTATATGGGCCTATTGTTAATAACATGTTGTTGCCTAAGATAAATAAATAAATAAATAAAAAATTAAATAAGCCTCCCTCATAGATTTCCAATTCCTGTTTTTGTAAAAAATTTAACATTATAAAAAATACATTATCAAATTTATAGATCTCTTTTTGTGACAAGTGGGTTAAAAAAATTTAAAAGAACTATAGATTTACCCCCTTTATACATAAAAATTATCAAACGTTTGTAAAGCCCCCTTTTAATTAAAATGTGTTTTGGCTATATCTTTCACGGTAAAGTTAATATATATTCATAATCAAATTCAAATCATAGTTAATATTGTTCATGTGTTGTCTCAAGCGTTAATGAATAGTTCTAGTATCTATCCTAATATAATAAAGCTGAAGAGATTGTTTGTTTGAACGCTTATAACTTGAAAACTACTGGTCGGATTTGCAAAATTCTTTTTGTATATGAAAGCCTGATTCTTTGGGAAGGTTATATGCTATAGTACATACACACTAATGGCGAGTGAAACCGCGAGGAACAGCTAGTGATATACATTCCATAACTAACAACATGTTCTGGAAAGAAAAGAAAAACAATTTTAACATTTTCCCAGCGAGCGTCGTACCCACGTGACCGATGACGACAGCGATTACTTCAACACGAACAGCGTTTGGCTCAACTCCACCGAGCGGCAGAAACTGCAGAAGTACCAACAGGACCTGCACGAAAAGAAACACGCCTCGCGACTCAACAAGAAGATGACGTTCGATTTCGCTGGTACGTACTTAATTACCGCCTAATTTGGTCATTAATCTAGTCGTTTGATACTGAATCGTTAAGTATTTAGATGGACTACACCGAGCGGCAAAAACTGCAGAAGCATCAGCAAGACATGCTAATGAAGAAACACGCCTTACGGCTCTAAAAGAAGATGACGTTCGATTTCGCTGGTAGATATTTGATTACCACCTAAATTAACCTTTCATCAAATTCTTTCATGGTGATTTGTTAAGTAGTTAGTTAGATATACTACACCGAGCGGCAGAAACTGCAGAAGTACCAACAGGACTTGTACGAGAAGAAACACGCCTCGCGACTCAACAAGAAGATTACGTTCGATTTCGCTGGTAGGTATTTGATTACCATCTAAATTAACCTTTCATACAATTTTTTCATGGTGATTTGTTAAGACGATACCTCGGTGAACACTAGCGCCACCATCATTTAAAAATCATTATTCATTGAAAACATAGGTTATAAAAAATCCCTGTTATGTAATTAAGGTTCTGGATCTGAAGTTAATTTTAAACATATTAAATTAATAGTTATATTAACATATTAATTAATTAATAGTTCCCTATAGCTAAAAATTGCATTATTGCTAAAAACGGCCACTTTTAGCAGTTTTGCAATTTGTAACTATATGGAATATCATACACATAGAAGTATTGAGGACATACATTTACATGGATACCTTTCATTTTAAAGCACTGTTTCTGAGCGAAATTCACGCGTGCGAAGCCGCGGGCAAAAGCTAGTAAACTAATATATCTATACCTATTCTTACTTACTTACTTGACTTAATAATATATTAATACTAGTTGTTCCCCGCGGCTTCGCTCCGCGTGTGACTCGGTTATATCGCGCCCAAAAGTAGCCTATGTTTGACCTCAGGTCGTTAACTACATCCCTACCAAATTTCATCACAATCGGCCCATCCGTTTAGCCGTGAACAGGTGACAGACAGACAGACTTTCGCATTTATAATATTAGTATGGATAGTATGGATTAGTATGGACTAATATAAATATAAGGTCGACTGGAAGAGATTGCTTTAGCGATAAGTCCGCCTTTGCGCCTCATTCTTTTATTTCAGCTGTTTTATGTAATTTTATTATTTTGTGGTGCAATAAAGAGTATTTACTTCCTCTTGCTCGGAAATAGCTTTATTGTTAATAGTACATTACTGTCTTGGCCAGAAATGAAGCCATTTACGGCCGAAAATTGCAATTTCGGCCGAGGCTTGTATAGTACTTTACTTTCTCTGAAATCCTCCTGAGACGAAACAACATCGTATCAAATTTTAAAATGGCGTCAACTACAAGCCAGCATTCGCCGTGTTCTTCTTTTCTGGCCTCGACAGTAATGTACTATTGTATTGTATTCAGGCCGTCAAATCGTAGAAGACACGACAATAGAGCACGAGGTTGATCAAGATGAGATAAGACGCATGACAGCCGCGGGCAGCCCTGGCGCGCCGGGGCTCCGGCAGGCGGGGCGCGCGGGGCTTCCCGGGGACAGGGACGTGGCGCCCGGGGTCGACGCCCCGCTGTTGCAGGTGTGCTTAGTTTAAGGTGATACCTCGGTGAGCACTAGCGCCACCGTCATTTAAAAATCATTATTCACTGAAAACACAAGTCATCAAAATTCCGTGTTATGTAATTAAGGTTCTGGATCTGAAGTTAATTTTAAACATTAACCCCCTTTATTTAAAAAAAAATAAATACGTTTGTCAAGCCCAATTTAAGTAAAATATATTTTGGCCCTTTTCTCTTATCAAAATTTACAGTGAAAGAAAGAGCCAAAATACATTTTAGTTAAAATGGGCTTATAGTTACAAATTGCATAACTGTTAAAAGTGGCTGTTTTAAGCAATATTGCAATTTGTAACTAAATTGAAATATAAATTAATATGTTTCAAATTAACTTCAGATCCAGAACCTTAATTACATAACACGGATTTTTGATAACTTTTTTTTAGGGAATAATAATTTTTAAATGATGGTGACGCTAGTGTTCACCTAGGTATCATCTTAAGGTCCACAAATTGTAGAAGATACGCCATTCATTTCGTGTAGGTGTCACGGTCAATCGACCATGCACACCCTGGTGTCAGAGTTCTTCGGAACCGCCTCTCGGCCTCTGACGTGGTTCCTTTAACGACTACCAAATGGCAGCCGGGACCAACGGCTTAACGTGCCTTCCGAAGCACAGAGTCATCGAGCAAGTTTTTGAATATTTTGAGTAATTAATAATATATTTTTTTAATTACGTCAGCATTAATTATTTACTTTTTTACACACCATCCTTATCGGTATAGCAACCCACACATTGTCTATGCTTTAAAACGAAATGCGTTTTCAGGGATTCCTGCAAATAATGAATACATTTAGGAACTAGCTTAAAACTGAGTAGGGGGTTTGGGTACTCTATTCCAAACCTTATTCCTTTTTTCTAGTCTTTTTGTACCAATATTTACGTAAGCATGGGGGGGAGGGGTGAGAGCTTTGCTTACCTTTGCTGACGAGGAGGAGGGGTGGGTTGATAAATGCAAAAAATCTGCTTACGTAATACTTGAACGACCCCCTAGGAGTATTGAAAAGGACACAGGGTACCTTTCATCCCGGGACAAAGCACTGTTTCCGAGGGAAATTCATGCGGTCTAAGCCGCGGGCGAATGCTAGTATTATTCTATTTCCTTCCAGTTCGATCCCACTGTGGAATCCCGCAACTACTCATCCGCTGTGAAGGAGTCCGGTCCACCACGAGTGCAGGACTGCGAACTGCTGGAAATGAGCGACGCCGGCCGCTGCCTGTCCATGCACCAGCCCTGGGCCTCGCTGTTAGTGGCGGGCATCAAACTGTAAGTCACCTCTTCATATTGTGTAATATAATATAAAAAAAATCTTGTAAATTTTAATAACTCAAAAGCGACTAAAATTTTCTACTCATATAATTAAGTTTTGACTAGCCGATCTGTGTGTACAATATACTATATTGCATTATATTGAATATAGTACAAGTCTAATACAAATAAGTACTAAATTGATTTGAATAAGTAAATGTTTCGTTAAATTACATTTAGCGCATATTTTTTCTCTTATTTTTATATATTTTGCAACGAATAGGTATTGCAATAATAACTTATCGTCAAAAATATAGGTAAAACATTTTTATAAACAACAAACATCGGTAGTACGTAGTACCAGACTAGAACACGAAACTAAACATATTAATAGTAACCAGTGATTTCGTATCAGCTACGATAAGAAACATGTGGCGCAGTGCCAAGGCCAAGGTGCTTAACCTCAATTCTGTAACATTCCCTATTCTCACGATAGATGTCGCTGTTATGTTTACTTGCAAACTGTTACGCGCTATGGTTATTCATTCGCTCAGAATGACGTCTCCGTCGCGATCAGTCAACGGCAAGACCTTACTTCATAGGATCATTTCTATAGTAAGCTCTTCGCATAGACGCTCGCAATATGCGGGGCCACACTAACCATGATGAGGAGAAGTGGCGCGGTGTCCTGAGCGTGAGGCGGGCGGTGGTGGCTCACCACCAGCCCTCGATGATCGTTCGCTCCCTCCACGGGGAGAGTGGGGTACCGTCGCTTTCTGAGTGGTTAGTTTTTAAAACCCTTATTAAATCACGATTGACGATTATGATTAGTTGCCATTAATCATAATATTTCAATAAAGTATAATTAATCTATTTTAGTTTTATAAAAAGGAAAGATTTTTTTTTTGTGTGTATTAATGTATTTTCGTAATGAATAAATAAACTCAGTGCCGATTTCAAAAATTCTTTCATTATTGGAAAGCTACTTTCTTCCTGAGTGACATAGGCTATGTATGTACCACAGGTGAAGCCGGGGTGAACTGCTAGTAATAATTAATGGCAATATGATAGTTCTTTATAACTTGTTAGCGATTTATTAATAAATGATGTCCCAACATGTGTAGTAATAAAATGAAAAAAAAAGTAAAAATAATTCGTTAAAAAAATGATAATGATAAACACTCCGAGCGGTAATGATAAGATCCGCACAGGTTTTAGTATTATAGGGTGTACTGTCGACTTTTTAGCAAAAAAAAAAACGTAAGTTTTGGTTTTTAATATCAATAAATGTATTTATATGATGTTGTAATCTTTTAGACATGAAGGCCGCACGTGGTACACCAGCCACCGCGGCCGGCTGTGGATCGCGTCCACTGCCAAGCCGCCGGACCATGACGTCATCAGGGCGCTAGAGAACCAGCACAGAGTGCTGTATCCAGGTAACATGTCTTACCGCTATTGTTATCGGCCCTTCTATTCAATAAGCAATTTCACAAAACAACTTTTTTTGTTAGATAAACATGAAAAATATGGTTTATCTATTTGATTTTTTAAATGGACGAGTAAAAAAGTAATTACTTTCTTTGTTTTTTTTTTTACATTATTTTGAAGATTTCCATTTAAATATGACTTTTTAATTATATGGTGAATTTAAATCAAGTCCGTTCGACATTACGGAATAATTAAAAACACATAACAACAAATAAAAAAACAAATCATCCTACATTAAAATAACGTTTGAGTTAAAAATCTAATTTTTAGACGGCTTAACAATAAGTCCCGTCATAATAATGAGTCAACTTCTTAGTTGTTACGTCACGAGGTTATTTTTACATTTTATTTATTTTCTTCGTAAATAAAAGTAAATATTCATTTCTTACGAGATCCACCTGAAGGAAAGGGTTAAGAAGCAACAGCTAATAGATTATTTATTATAAATCTATTATACGGCATTTTGTTTTCAGAAAGGCAACTGGAATTCCCCTCGTTTTACCCCACTGGATGTCTGCTTGGCTGTGTCAATGTTGACGATTGCTTGAGCCAAGAGGAGTATCAGAAAAAGTGAGCATATTTCATGTTCTTCGTTGCGTCGACGACTAATTTCTGGGTTATCGTAAACTTGCCACATAGTTAATTCGTCACGTTTTTAAAACTCCATACATTCAAAGTTAATTCGTCACATGCATAAAAAAGTATTAGTTAACTCGTCACAGGTAGGTATGCGTTATAGTTAATTTGCCACAATTAGCAAAGTACCGACAGCAAGCAAAGTGATTTATTTATTTAGTGGTTTAAATCTACGCTAATATGAAAAATGCCGAAGAGTTTGTTTATTTGGTTTTATGACATGACGACAGGTTAGATTTACAAAAAAAAACCACTCTTGTAAAGATGAAGGTATGTACCATGGGCGGAACTGAAGCGGACAACAAGTTAAATACATTTATTTACTACAAATGTCTAAAGTATTCAACTACATACAGGGGTTTATTTATTTGAATTTAATGATGGCCAAATTATATAATTTAATTTTCTATATTACTCAATTTTATTTTTCTATTGTCATGTGATCTATGTATTGGAATGCAATGTATGAATTATTATTGAATAAATTAATGATCACTTGATCAATTCAAATAGGACATCATTTTTTTTTTAGCTGCAAAATGTTGATAGTTATCTTGAGTTCATTCATACCCTAGGAGGCTGTTGGTGCTTTTTAAATAATCCTTTATATGAGGATGAGAAAATTTACAATCAGACAGCTAGGTAGCACTCCTGCACATGCTTTTATCTCTCTCGCTCGCTGCAACTATCTCTTTCTAAATGTAACAACTAACCCTTTCGGTCAATGCATTCTTGTTATCAGTCCAGTGACTCACATGACCTTGCGAGAGGGTGGTGACGTGTTTTGCAAAATTACTGTGCAATTTTAAATGTTGTAATTTGTGCATCTTTGAAAAAATGGATAATCAGCCGGGAACAAGTACGGGAGGACATGGTGTAAGTATTTTTAAATTTAATTCTATACAAAAAAAAATATGTGCTATTTGTTTATTATTTTATCTCTCAAATGCTCTTATATAAAAGGAGTTCGATTTTAATAACAGTTATTAAACAATGATTTTATTTAATTTAACTTTAGATAGCCTATGGTTTTAAAACAAAATTAATACTTAACTGACCCCTCATTATTTTCACAGCAATGTCAATTTAATCAAGTGTTTATTTAATTGATTCTAGTAATTATAATCTGCAAGTTAAACTGCACTAGATCTAATACGAACTATTAATTATAATTAAATAAATATTTGAATAAAAGAGTCACATTTCTTATTTTATTTATTAGCAAAGGTACAGTTTAAAACTTTAGATATAATTTTAAATCATACCGTTTTATGCTGCTTGTCTTAACTAGACATGACGCATGACAAACTTTAAACAAAATGGCCGACGGCTCAGACGCCAGCGGTGGTGTGATTAATCATACATTGTGAAATTTGACATGTATTATGCTTATTGTTTTCTGTAGACAAACACAGTTACAAATTTCTATACTATACCCGTTTAGTTTTAAAGCATGTAGTAATTTTTATGGTGATTTTATAAAATGCTGACTATTTCCCGTGACTTCAATTGCGGCATTTATTTCCGTTGTTGTTAAGAGTAAAGAGTATTCTTATATTGAAAGAGTTATCAAATTCCGTCCAGTAGCTTTTTTTCCTCTTTATAGTATTAAGTATAGATAAATTTATGATACTATTTCAACACCTTTTCAGGTCACATTTACGAAAACTGAAAGGGGACGGAGAATGCTTGTGAGAGGTGGTTATATGTACACCTTTCATCGGGAAACTAAGCTTGGAACTGTTTGGAGATGTACGAATCGTGCATGCAGTGCAAGTATAAAAATTTCGGAGAATCATAGCGTTCGAGTTTTGCATGAAGCGGCTCATAAGTGTAAACCAAATGTAGTGAAAACAGAGATTATCAAGACAAAGAATCTTTGTAAAGAAGCAGCAGCAAACACCAGCACACCTATGCCTCAACTATTTGAAGAAGTTTTTCAACCAAAAAAAGACGCGGGTTACGATTTATTAAGTGCCTTACCGAAATTTAAACACTTTTCAAGATCATTTTATATCGTAAGGAATCGTGAATTAAACGTACCCAAAACACATTTTGCTAAATGTGAAGATGTAATAATCCCGTTCAAATATACAGATTGTTTTTTATTATTTGACGACGACAGTGATCCTGAGAACAGAATAATAGCTTTCTGTACTGAGACAGCTCGTGAAGCTGTAAGAAATATTCGAACATATTTTTCGGATGGAACTTTTTCAAGCTGCTGTAAACCATTTTATCAGCTTTACTGCATACATGGTGATGTGAGAAGTGACGAAAACTTTACAAACGTAGTTCCTCTCATATACGTTCTAATGCCTAATAAGCAAGAACGGTCTTATGAGCGACTTTTTATTGCTCTCAAGAAAAATTTGCCATATTGGAACCCGGTGACAATGATTGTCGATTTTGAAATTGCAGTTATCAACGTCATAAAAAAAATGTTTCCACATATTAAACTACAAGGATGTAACTTCCACTTCAAACAAGCATTGGCTAAAAAAGCTCACGCCTTAAATATGAACAGCATCAACGAAAAGAGACACTTGGCTTTGTGTGCTGCATTGGCGCATGTAAAGCTAGAAGACATTGAAGACGGTTGGTTGTGGATTATGGAAGATGCGCCACAGAGTGAAACAGTAACAACATTTAATGATTATTTCGTATCCCAGTGGTTAGAAAATAAAAATATACAATTTATTTGGAATATACATGGTTCTCGTCATAGGACAATAAATCTCGCAGAAGCATGGCATAAGCGTTTGAACAATATGATGCCTCAAAAAAAACCTAGAATGCTTCAGTTTCTGGAAACACTCAAAAAGGAAGCTGATTATGTAGATACTAAAATAAAAAAATTTAATCTAGCCATACCATCAAACTTAAGAACGCGCAGGTCAATTGCATATGACAGGGAGTTAAAAACTCTTTTAGAAAATTATAATAACATGCCCCTGTCTGAATTTATATTGAAAATTTCTTATATGCAGCATTTTAAAGAAATGTAACATGGATGTAGTTAATTCTACATTTAAGATTTAAATTAATAATTTTAATGTATGATTTCAAAGGAAAACTAATGTTATAAACAAAAAGCAATATCTTTACTTTATATAATAAAAGTTCTTTTTACTATTGTTTTATTGTAGGTTGTTCTAATTTGTTACATAGATGTAGTTAATCCTATACTTAAGTTTTAAATTACGACTTTAATCTTTGATTTTAGGGGAAGGCAAGTGATGAATTATGACAAAAAATACTGTGATTTTATCTGTGATTCATTAAGTAGATATATTTTGTTTTTTTTTTTATGTTATACACGTAAGGTATATCAATAAGGTAGGTAGGTAGTAGGTAGGTTGTGCATGTTACCTAGGCAAATCAGCCGCTTTCTATTTATAAAGAGAACTGTGATTTTTACAAATTGTTACATAATATTTTAAATAAAACAGCTGTAAATTTTGAGAACCTTCCTAGAAATTAACAGCAAATTTATTTTTGTTTGCTTCTTCTTTGGTTATATTTGTACGTAATATTTAAGTAAATCATTCAGATAGAACTGTGATTTTTGTAATAGATGTAGGTAAGGTTAATATCCCAAAACTGTGATGAAAGAAATAAATGTTGTTATTTAAATTTTTGTTTAATTTTCTTGCTGTCTGTACAAAAATAATCAGTGTGACGAATTTACTATACTAAATATTAGACTGTGACGAATTAACTATAAAAAAATAAAAGTGTGGCAAGTTTACGCATACTTTTTTTCGTGACGAATTAACTTTGTGGCAAGTTTACGATAACCCTAATTTCTTTCCTATCTTATTCATACTTTTGTTGCTGACAGGTTCGAGCGTTTGGTCAGGGAATTATTATTATTTTGTGCATAGGATAGATGAATCTGTGTCCTACTTTAAGTTGTGCAACGCTTTGGTTGACGAACTGTAATGTATAATAAATAAATAACTTCTCAAATGATATTTGACCTGTATTCAGCAACTTATTGTCCGATCCATGCGTAAAGTTCTCGAAGGCTCTTAACACGGCTGAACATTTGAGATTTTTTAAATAAAGAAATATAATATTCTGATTGTTAAGTTTGTTAAACTTTATGAGAATGAGATAAAAAAGGTCGTGGAGTTTTGAAAGTATTTCAATAAAATATGTTTATTGAGCACTTATTGTTACCTTTACCCGACTGCCCGAAGTAGGTTTATATTTTTCGAGCGTTTGTAAATCTGTATATTTATTTGTCGCTCTTTTTGGCCTAAACGACTGGACAGATATGAGTTCATATCTAATTCAAATCATCTTTGCAAAGTTGGTTGCTGGAAAAAAGTTACTATACATTAGACGAATTTCTAAATGACGATGCATAGATTAGTTTTGTTTGCAATTATATGTACTTAACTACCTACTTATGAATTAATGGATGTTTTTATTTTTTCAATTTGTATGAATTTTTGCATGCTGTGGACAATGGCTAAATAGGTTAAGGTCTTCTAAATTGTTATTATCAACATCACATTGTACCCTATTTATTGCAAAAAAAGGATAATCTTATCTTATCATATTATAAAGAGACACTGGGTATATTAAATACAGTATCATCATCATAAAATCATATCGCGTGTGTTGCAAGGTCAATTGACTGTGCACACCCTGGTGACCTGTTTGATCCAGTGGTTAAGCGGCCCGGTCCAGAAGACTCCCATGGGAAGGATACTTTGTTCATTTTTTGCCAATTCGGTTAGGACTTTGCAGGTTTAAATGACCTGATTGTCTGATAATATAATAGAGTGTTTCGTTTGTTTGATACATCGTTATCGTATATCTGTTCATAATATAAAATGGAAGTTGCCCGCACTGTGTCTGACTGTCTGTGAGCGTAAAACTTAAAAACCAACAAACGGATTCACATGCAGTTTTAACTAATAGATAAAGTGATTCCCAGAGAAGGTTTAAGATATATAATCCATACTAATATTATAAATGCTAAAGTCTGTCTGTCTGTCTGTCTGTCACCTCTTAACGCTAAACTACTTGACCGATTGTGATGAAATTTGGTATGGATATAGTTATGCACTAGGAGTCAAACATAGCCTACTTTTGGGCGCGATATAAGCAAGGCGCACGCAGGCGGAGCCGCGGGCAACAGCTAGTACTTATATAAATACTAATAATCCTAACGCGGAACGAAGTTCGCCGGGTCCGCTAGTGAATTAATAACTGTAAATTTAATTTCCATAGATATCCGGACGGCGAAAGTGACAGCCCTTATGTGTTCATATGTTCGAACCCCGTCAGCCTGAGACTGCGTTTCCCGATCAAAGGGCAACACAAGATTTGTAAGTACCTATTTGTATTTCTTTTATACTTTCTTGTTAGTACTATATACATTACTAATTATAAAAATTAAACCTAATTAAACTAAAAAAACCTAATTAATATTTAACTAATATTTACAGAATTTCGTTTGTTTGTTTGTAGTATCTTTATTGTACCTATAAAAGAAAACACATTTACACAAAGGTAAAAAACACTATACGATGGCGGACTTTCTTTTGATTATCTGTCGTATGGATTACATTATGATATTCACTTAGCTTTAGAGCTCGTATAATCAATACTAGCCGTTGCCAGCGGCTCCGCCCGCGTTAGACTCGGACTCTACGACTTTGCGTTTTGCTCGCGACTCCGCCTTATATTGCGCTCAAAAGTAGCCTATGTTTGAACCTTGGTTCTTAACTATATCCATACAAAATTTCAACAAAATCGGTCAACTGAATTAGCCGTGAAAGCGTAATAAACAGACAGACAATTTTACATCTTTTTACATGCATTACGAACTATAAAGAATCTTTGACTTTTACTTTGACAAACAGATAGACAGAATTTCGCATATAAAATACTAGCGACCCACCCCGGTTTCGCATGGGCATAAAAACCATCCTCTTAAATCACTCTATCTATTAAAAAAAACCGCATCAAAATCCGTTGCGTACTTTTAAAGATTTAAGCATACAGAGGGACATGGGGACAGAGAAAGCGACTTTGTTTTATACTATGTAGTGATTAGGTATGGACTTACTCCATTGTAAGAAATATTTCATTTATCTAGTCTTATAGGTGTGACTTTGTTCTGTTGTTTCAGATGCATTGGATAAAACTATTCACCAGGCGGCAATTAAATGTATTCAGAGAATGTCTAAAGTCCCTACTGAGGAAGTTAGTGCAGGATAATAATACCGTTATTATATTATGTGTACAATTTTTCAATAAACGTAAGTTATTTAATATTCTGTATTTTTTAAATAAATCCAAATTAAAGTTAATTATTTAAATCTGTTTTTTATGTAATCGTTTCAGTTAAGACATATTTGTACCTTTGCGTGTAAGATTGTTGTAGGTAGTTTAACACTTTCGTTGACAGTAACGCCTCTCGACGTAGATAACAATTAACTGTTCTTATTATCTTGTTTACTGTCCGCGAAAGTGTTAACTACGACAAGGATAGGTGAACCACCCCGTAGTTAACACTGAGACTCAGTCTGAAGCATAACGGTCGCTCGTCCGTGCTATTGCTCCCTCTGTGGTCGAGTAGATAAGGCGCTTGCCTGTAGATACGAGTTGTGGGTTCGATTCCCACGGATAGCATACTTTTTTAATTGTTTCCAGTTTTGGTTAGGACATTGCAAGCTTAAATCACCTAATTGTCTTACAATTAACATGATTCTGTGCTTCGGAATGCACGTTAAGCCTTTGGTCTGCTGCCATCTAGTAGTCATTAAGTTAACTACGTCAGAGGTGTGTATGGTCAATTGACCCTGTAATCCACATAATATATAATGATGTCCTTGCTATCATCATGTGTTTATTGTCTACACTATGTTTATTTTACTATCACAATTCGTTTAAGTGGAATCTTATGTCAAGCAATGGATGTCTTATGACTGAAATAAAGATACCTAACACAAAATATATAGCTTATAACCAGAGTAAAATACACGTCACATTACCTGGCAATATTCGCAAGCAAAAAATTTGAAAGATAATTAATACTACGTTTTTGTTAAGAAAATTATTTATTTACAAAACTATCAACTAACTTTCAATATAAATAATAAGTATCTCTTCATCCCACTGACATACAAAGCTAAGCAACACACAAACATACACTCACACAATATACAATGTTAAATAATGTGTACGTACAGTATGAACACAATTTTTCTGTCATTTACTGACAGGAAAATTATATTAATTTTACATCTAGCACCTCCTTAGAAATATACATAGCGCAATGAGATACAAAAGTGAGATATTTTTTATACAAAAATATATATCTGATTCATCACTTTTATTATTTGGTATGTAAATGCAAATCAATTTGAATTTTAAGTAAACGTAGAAAGTAATGAATTCAGACTACATGATACTTGTGCAGTCAAGTACTTTTGGAACTTAAGAGACGAAGTACTTTGGCAGTTGGAAGGAATTTGGTTTAAAACTTACAGGTAAATCACTATTACTATGACCCTTAACAGTTTTAGACTTAAAGTTGTTAGTCTTACAGTCTATTATCGTGGAAAACAGGGTCGAGCTAAAAGTGATTAAGGAATTAAATAAGGAACGTTACGACTTCTTTTTTTGGTTCAACTGTGGAAAGAAAGCCTCTATTGGCAAAATGGGGTCATCAGTTGCTATAGTGAAGTAGTTCGGTATCCGCCTGCTGTTCGACGATACAGTTTTGAACATACCAGGCGTGTTGTAGTCCTTACTTGCTGCTAACGTCAGATCTGACACCCGTTTTGAATGTTCAAATATATGCTCTATGTGATGATCTTGGTGCTTTTTATCAGCTATCTTCATTATAGCACTTTCTGACCGCGTTCTTTCAGATGTGAAATCATTGCGGTGGTCATAATGTTGTGTAGTTTCAGTGACAGCTACATCGTGTGTTTCTTCTGCACTGGAGTCTTTTATCTTCTTCCGAAGAGGACGTTTGCTGTGAGCAGCCGTACTTGTTTCTGTATTTTCTTCAGTTGGTTTAGGTCTGCGCTGACCATTTCTTATACGCGCGGATATTTTTTGTGTGGCTGCTTCAGTCGTTTCTACAATCGGTCTATTTCTCTGTGGTCTGATGGAGTGAATCTCTTTCTCAACTTGTTCATTATTTTCAGAATTGTTACCAGACTTGTGACGCGGATCTTTAGGCATGAATTTTCTTCTCTCAGTAGTAACTTCAATGTCACTGTTGAAATAGTTTTCAGTGTTGGGCACTCTTCTTTGTGGGAATCTTACTTTCGTTGTGGATTCTGTTTTCTCAGTTGTGCTTGTGGTTGAATTAAGTCTGTTTCTATAATCTTTGACGCTAAATTTTGGTCGATTAAATTTATTTTTGAGTCTAGGCCTCTGTACTCTTCCAGGATTTTCTCCGCGGCCTGTAGTGGTCGCTTCGCTCGGTGCTTCAGTACCCCTAAGTGAATCTGTTGTAGTTTCTAACTTAACATCAATAGGTTTGACATCTTTATGGAATGCGAAAGCTGGGGCTTGATCTCCTTCATTACGGACAGTAGTCTCACTTAAGTTCACTGCAATATCACTAGTAGGTGTATCTTTTTCGTCTTGCTTGTGAGTGTAGTCCGGTGTTTCACCAGATCTGTACTCATAAGATTGTGATAGTTTCGAATACGAAGGACGATTAGCTATTTTCATTATTGGTGAATCATTGCTTGATTCCGAGTCTCTGTATAGCTGAGTTGTAGTTTCAAGTTTTTCTGTAGTTGTAGTCAATGGACGGCGAACGAGTTTCTTTTTAACTAGTGTAGGTATTGTTGGTGAGATCGTCGGTAAGGCGCTGGTGGTCAAGTCAGTTGTAATGCTTGGCGTCGTCAAATTAGGTTGACCTTTTGGTTTAAAAGGCCTAACTCGGGGTTTGAAAGTATGAGTTTCTTCAGGCTCAGTAGTTTGCAATAGCGGGGTCTCTGTCGTCGTGTGGTAATATTTTCGCGTTGTAGTACTGGTGCTGTTGCTGATGTTTGCTAGCGGAGGACGACGTCTCCTGTTCTTAATCCTCTTTCGAATCTTATCCTTGTCCAGTGGTTCTTGAGGGCTAGGTCTTTTGAAATGCTTGTTAGGAGGCAGCGTAGGCAGTGCTTCCGTTGGCTTTTCACTGTTCCTATCATTAGAGATGTCGTAGTTAGGAGTAGTTATTTCAATCTTGGGAGCGTCGGTGGGTTTTTTCGTTCGTCTTGCTGTTGTATTGTCTTCGTACGAAGCTGTTGACACCTTATAGTAATAATCTTTCAGTTTATGCTTACCGATAGGTTCGAAGTCATCGCCCAAAGGCCGCCTGCTTTGAGATTCGACTTGACCGTCGTAATTCAAAGAGTTCTCATAGCCTTTCTCGGCTTCGGTCACGATGGCGTATTCCTCGGGAAGATCGGGTACAGCTGTCGACGTCGGGTTGCCGAAGATGCTGTCAAGGTATTGCTTGGTTACCGATTGTTCTGTTGACTTTGGATTGTCATAGGATTGATACGTCCACGCTGGAGGTGAAGAGTGGGTAATAATGTCATCTGCAGAGTCTGTTGTTTCTATGACTTCGTACGTCGGTCTGCTGCTCACGGAATTTATGTCTTGTTTGGGTGGACTGGTGTAGTGCTGCGAGACTTGGTTTACAACTTGATTACCTCCAGCGGCGAAGCTATCATGTATCTTTTGCTTCTTGTTTTCATAGTTATTAAAGTTTTGGTTTTGGATCGGCGCGCTTTGTTGGGACGGGAAACTGAAGTCAAAGTAGTTACTCGCTAAGGTCGTAGCCTGGATTGGGTTTGGGTTATAGGTTGTCACAACTACTTTGTTGTAATTTGTATGGAGATGTTTGTTAGTGAATGGGTCTTGCGGGCTTGGTTTAAATGTGCCCTTTGTCGGGGCATTAGGGTCTATTTTCGGTGGAGCGGATACTTTCGTCTGTTGAGTTGGCGCTTTGTAGTCATTGAAGGAGCCGAAATTAAATTGATTTAAAGGTGTTTGGAGTTTAGGTGTGGTGGAGCTGAACACGCCGGCGGTTGTCTTGTAAGACGGGGAGAAACTAAAAGAGTTGAAGATAGTCTGTTTGGTCGGCTGGGGAGGCAAGTACGTAGTCTTGGTGGTGGGGTAGACTGGGTCTCTCGCTTTCACTGACTGAACACCGAACGAGCCAAATGTTCCTGGAACAGAAAAGATATTAATTATACTTAAATAATAAAGTGAATATTTAACAAGCGATTGAGTGTTTTCTGTACCTAACAGTCAATAATATTGTCATGTTACTCAGGCTTTTGGAAAGTCTTGCCACGACGCTGAAAATGTGTAGAATAAATTATTCTATGTTCTTTTGACTACTATATAGTAATTTTTTGTATAGTTGATTAATACTTCACAAATCCCATGCCTAAAAGCCCATATTTAAACATACGAATATATAAACGAATACGAAATACATAAGATATATATAAAATCGTAAAGACGACAGTAATTAATTGTGGTCGTATGTTTCAGATATGGAATTTTATTATTTTGCATTATCTTTCATAAAGAAACCTTTTTTGTATACTGCTAAGGTGTGGTACGTTCCATGGGCAAGTATTCCGGAATATCCGGAATCTCACCATATATGATGAGATTTTCATTCTATTCCGGAATACTTACGTACGAGTAGAAAATATTAGTCTATCTAAACCTCTCTTAATTGGTAAAAAACATATGTTCTTACCTAGAATGCTCGGTGGAAAAGCATCTTGGAATGAATAGTGCGAGTAAGCGTTCAGTGGTGCCTTCGGGGTGACCACAAACGACTGCTGAGCTGTCTTCACTTGCTGGCTTATAGACTGGGAGGCGGTGTCGCTGTCTGACAGCTTGAAAACCTCGGGCTTGAAGATCTCCGTGCCATGCGACTGTTTACTTGGCTCCGTTGGTCTGACATAACTTTCTACAGGTTTGCCAAATACGTCTAAAGGTTTGCTCGTCTGATATTGACCAAAATGTATCGGCTGTACGTTTGTTAGTTGCTGTAACATCGTATTATGGAAGGGTTGTTTGATTTTAGTCGGATATTTGGAGAAAACTGGTCGAGCGGCATAAGGGTTTTGAGGGTTTCGAATCAAGACGCTGTCTAAAGGAAAGTTTTGTATGTATTTGTATGTAAATCCATTGTTTTGAAAGGTGAATGGATTGTGATATGAATTAATAGGTTGATTCGAGGGGGGAGCTGGGGGGGCTGAGGACACTGTCCTCAAAGTTGTAGGTCTATAGCTCTGAGCTATAGAAGTCAGTTTGGTTGCGTCTCTAGCCACGAGAGGGCGCGATGATGACGGATAAAGGTCTAATACTGGCACTGGTATTTTGTATGAGGGGTTTTGGTGAGCGCCGGCGAAGGTTCCGTAGAGGACGCCCCCTGACCCGATGACTGGCCGCCATCCGCTCTTGGACACTGGTATTGTCTGAAATCATTATTAGGATTTTAAAGGTTACTCTTGTAGCTGTAAATTCTTGGTTTTATTTCAAAACACCATTCGAATTTGAAATAACTATTCAACTGGGAAACAGACGATATGTACTCTCTGTGATTTTGATAATAAATGATTATTATGAGGAGATAAGCAAGACAGGAAAAAGGGGGATTCAATAATCCGACATCAGTTTCCCAACACACACGAAACGGAGAAGTTAATAATAAATTACCGCTTGTGTGGGCATAGACCGTCTGTGTGGGTGGTGATGCTTCCCACTGCTGGGCGTCAGCAGCAGCGCCTGAAGCGCCAGCATCAGCCACCATCGGGAATCTGCAATCAAAACATTTTTTTCATTTAGTACATCACTGGCTTTACTATGCTATATCGGGTCAAAAGTGTCGTATATCCTTATTCGAATTCGAAATTATCTTCATACCGAATTTCATCAAAATCCGCTCAACGGTTAAAGTGTTATTAAGTAAACTCTTCAGTCTTGTCTTGTCCGACTGAGTCATAATAACTCTAAATCCTGCTTGCAATATTACAAGCACTGGCCACTAACATACGAGAAAAGAAAGATTTAGTTCGAAAGACAAAGTCATGTGACATACGCGCCACTTCCGCTTTCCTAGTAGGCAGTATTTTTTTTAACAATGGACATTAATCCCGGTCTGTTACAGCTTATTTTAAATTAATAATACTTATTTTGACCACTACCTACCTAGGCTACCGTGCACGTACCTACTTGATGTGGAACTTTCTTTATTTCCGTGTTTAACTAGTTATGTGTAGGAGATATTTGCTAACCTAGAGTTGTATAATCTTAAAATGTAGAAAAAAAAACGAGATTTCAGTTGTCATTTTCTGATACGAGAAAAACAACTTTTCGAACGACCCGAAATAATGCTCACGTATGGTAACCTTAATGTACAATTGATTAACCGACATGCGGCATACTGACTGGGAATTGTTCAATTTCTTAAAAAAAAAAAAAAATATGACTAAGGACGTGAGAAAGTAATTTACTATACTTTGTTTGTTTTTAGAATTTAGAAATTATTGAGTGAACGCTAACGACTGTTTCTTTAGGTTTAAAAAATTGACGACGAGATTGCCACAACATAACATGAAATGAAAACACAATCATAATATGTAATTGATTTCTGTTTATTAGTATTGCATAGGATCTCCATAGTTGTATAGATTAAATTGTAATCGAAGCGGCAAACCCAAAAAGAGCTAGTTCGACGACGCAGTAAATGTGTGCCTAATGGTCTCACAAATGGGGATGCTGGAGACCGGGTAAGTAGAGAAAAAGTAGGATAGTAACCCTGGGGTCCGAAGCACCCAGCTGAGGACGCAACCGGGAAAGCGCAAGTTGAGAGAGAGAAGCTGGTAAAATTTAGCTAGATATAGCCTTTTTTTATACTACTGAGTAGAAAAATAGGCCTACGGCTACCTGATGGAAAGTGGTTACCGTGGCCTAGGACAACTGCAATAACATGAGTTTCCGATCCTGACGATTGTATAATCTGTGATTTAGCGTACCTACTTGATGGTTAAACAGTTATCGTGGGAAAGGCAATCTCGGCCAGCGCAAGTTTATTTAGTGTTATGCCATTGTCCCCGGCTGTCATCTGGTAGTCGCGGTAAAGAAACCATGGACAAGAGGCGGTTTCGAAGAACTCTAAAAGTAATTTTTATTTAAACCGTGTTCCGAAATCACACTTCTCTAACCTCCAAACGCAATAACAAGTTTCTACCCAAGGAACTAACCAACGTCGGAAACGTTTAGCCTAACTCGCTGTGTCATTTCACATAATGAGCAAGACAGTGCTGTAATTACAGTGGGGGTACTGAACTTTCCCGACGAGTACTGTGACGATTATATATTGTCTTGATTCCGGTATGGACTGATGGGGAATTATAATTTTACTAGGAGTTTGGACTCCCGTGGTGGATATTTGTGAAATCCCATTTTTTGTATTTAAGAATCTTAATAAATCTCAAAAGATACTTTACACCACCTCTTCTCTTTATTTTCGTAATTTCTGGGCTTATGCCCAACGTCCTCGTCTCTTCGGAAATGTTTTGACTCCAAGTATTTGGTGGGCGTCCTCTTTCTCTTTTGCCTTCTTATAAGGACATCGCCTTGCGGGTCATATGGTTTTTATTGCAACGCATCACATGTACGTTACATCCCCGTGCTTCACCTAGGTGGAGAACTTAGGTGAAGCACGGGACCGGACCCCCAATTAGCTGATGTATTTTACTTTCATAACCTTATTCGCATAAAAGCATTTTCATAAATTTCATAAAGGCTATCGAAAAAGTACAATTGAAAGCGTATGTTTTTCCTTTAGTCGCCTGTACGACATCCACTGGTATGGGAGTGAGTTGTTTATTCATAACCCAGAAACCATCCGCCGAAAGTCACTTAACATCAGAAATAGGTCAACGTGAAATGACAAAAAGAGCAAAATGGGAATCAACATTAGTAAAATAAGATTAGATTAGTTTCGCTTATCTTTAAAATAGAACTAAGAAAATATTATGAATTAAACTATGTATTTTGAAATTAAAATTAATACCTAGTAACTAAAAGCAGCATGCAGAAAGCTAGGCGAGAAACACGATTTATACATCGCCTTCGGTCATAATTAGGTAATTGAATACTTCATATTATGTACCATTAATAGTATTACGTGTCTGTTTTTTGCAATTGTCTACCCAAAATTGGGAAATGCTGCTGTAATTTTACCATATAGTTACGGAAACTGATAACACGCCCTCGGCCACCGTGTGAATACAAAATAATGAAGGAATGGAATCTACACTACATTGTGTAGCGTGTAATCTGGGACGTCCCACCGCTAAAATCTAGCTAAAGTGTTAAGCCAACCTATATATCTTTGCTATAGCCGTCGTGACCATTGCGTAACAGGCTGTAACGAAAGTTTTTCTTATAAAAGTAGGTTTAAAATACATAAAACCTATTTACATGAATCGTCTCTAACAAAAGTAACGAATAGAAACAATAACGAAGACTTATGTATCCCATGTTGCTGGGTTCGAGCCTTAGTCGGGTTAAAATAGGAAATTATCTTTTTCAGTTTGTTCCTATATCGTTGACATAATATATTATCATATACCACCTTCAAAATTTACTATAAACTATGAATTTGTCCGTATTTAATTATTATTAATAGAAATAGATATTTTTATTATTTTGGAGGTTTATTCATTATTTTGTGTTTGGCATCATACGACATATGAAGTTAACCTTCTGTAATTTCAATTTCTACGTCTTCGGCCACCGTATGAAAAGCACGTACCATATAACGTAGAAAGTGATCGCATACAGTTTATATGTGGCCTTTCTACGAGTTTTCCAAGACAATTTGAATTTCAAAGTGGACATGTAGACAAGACAATCCGTGTTATGATATATTTGGACAATTATTTTTATTGGCTTTTTGTTGTATAACGTTTGTTTTATGCCTTGCTTGTGACATTTTATTGCTTCTGTTATATATTGCGTTTACAATATGACAATGCAGTTTCCAATCCCATGATGTGGGAACGGTCAAAAAATATATTATACCTACGGTATAAAAACGTAAGAGTATGTATAAAATGTAGTAATGGAGTGTACTTGTGGGATATTTTGGCAGAATGTTTTAGTAGTGAACGCTTCGTATCCGGCAAACGCAGCGTGAAACATTCCGATCGAGAAAAATAAAAATGAATCTATGGTAGGACATGTACCGCTGTGGACTTATTGTGGCTGGTGTGTGGTTTAGAATGTCAGATTAAGAACTATTTGAAGCCTTAGGATGCATTAATCATATAAAACCTACAAAACCAAAAAAAGGCTTGAACAGACGAACACTTAACCTATTAGTTTTAAGTTAATTATGTAAGAAAACATAATAAAAAGGAAATCTCATATTAATCATCACAATAAAATTATGTGAGCCTCTAAATAACTCGAAGGTACTCTCTATAATTAATTACAATGTGTTGCTTACTTGCCGGGCCATATTCAAATGTTTTTAATGTTTTAATTCGTGTTATCTCTATTTTTGATTGCTTAATCAGTGCGTTAAATCTATTTTCACTGTAAAAAATTAACTGTCATTTTTGTTTTCGGGAAAGTGAAAAAAAAACCATTCATATGTTCTTGAATTTAGAGTATTATTATACTAGAAAACAATTTATGCTTATAGCATATCAAAAAACGGATACAAATGAATAAAAAAACATCACTTCTGTCTCCCTGTCTCTCTAGGCAGAGAGAGAGAGAGAGAGACTTAAAGATTTCTATCTACTACGATTTTTACTAACCGGATGGTCGAGGGATCGCGTTTCCCACTCTCATGATCACTCATCACTTTGTTATATACACTCGTCGATTCAGGTAGTTACTGAACAGATTTTTTTATCTAATCGACATTTCTGTAGGTGTTACGCACACGACCTCCGTGGCGTAATGGTTAACATGCCTGTCTGCTACTCAGAAGGTCCCGGGTTCGATCCCCGGCCGGTCAGGTCAAGATGAAAAATGATCTTTTTCCGATTGGCCTGGGTCTTGGATGTTTATCTATATATGTATTTGTTATAAAATATAGTATCGTTGAGTTAGTATCCCATAACACAAGTCTCGAACTTACTTTGGGGCTAACTCAATCTGTGTGATTTGTCCCTATATATTTATTTATTTATCATTTACACCCGCTGGTGTTAGAGTTCGCCCTCATATTTTTTCCTTTGACTCCACCACCAGTTAGTCAAAGTAAATTAAAACCTCTGTGTTTTTCCCTAAGTCAACTCTTATCCCACCGGAAGAAGGAGTAGTCTATTCTTAAGTGAATACCACACTACAACTGATCATCTCTCTCATCAATCCAACTCGTCATATTTACGTATATCGTTTGTACTCTGGTGAAATCTCTTGGATACATATTGATTAGCTTTTCCCCGTTTTTACCCGCCCATCTTGCTGTGAATGTACTATAGCCTATAACCCTATCAAACTATCCTATGCAGAAAGTTTTTTTTCAAAATCATTCCGATAAGCATACAAAAAAAACAGCATTATATGTACAGATATATTTTTATTTATTTTTACCATTGACTCGTTGATGTCTTTTGTATGGAAATATATCAACACCATTTTCCACGGTTTTTTTTATGTTATTCGTACATTACCGCAAGACTTGCTCCATATTGTAAGACAATAGTATAAAATTTACATTTTGTGTTTTCCCAGATGTGGGCAATAAAGATATATTGTATTGTATTGTATAGGGGTGATTGGAGAAGTAAGGAGATTGAGCAACTGACTTTTTGATAATGTTTTTGGAGTGAGTGACGGGAGCGATAGTGTTATGCTCGACCGCCACAAAGGGAAGATCTTCCCGCCAGGCTAAGGTGTTGTGTCGGAGGTTGTATTTATGCTCCAATCCGTAGAAACTTTGCAAGCGCGATTTAGACTTTCATGGTAATTTGCCATCTTGTATGCAATTCTGAGATTGTTGCTTTGTAGATATTGTTGTGGCGCTAGTGTCGCCACATGTTTGTGACTGTATAGTGGGCTATAAAGAAAAGTATACCATCTACACCTTACACTTACGTACAATTGCTAGCAAATAACAAACTCAAACGTAGAAACGGGGTGTGGGGGCTGCGCACGTTAAAAATTGTATGAAAATGGGATACTGCGCATCATGTCATTTCATTATAGGAAATTATATATTATTATACTAGCCGTTCCCCGCGGCTTCGCCCAGCGTGGGACTTGGTTATATCGCGCCCAAAAGTAGCCTATGTTTGACCTCAGGTCGTTAACTACATCCCTACCAAATTTCATCACAATCGGTCTAGCCGTTTAGCCGTGAAGAAGTGACAGACAGACTTTCGCATTTGTAATATTAGTATGGATATGGATTATTTAGCAAATTGTCAGGTAGTACTTCTGTATGGCCACTGTATATTTATTATTGTAAACTTTAATTAATACACTGAATTTGTTATTTATTTATAGGTACAAAATAAATTTCTTGTAAATTTATTGATTACTACGACGACGTAACATTGAGTCACTATCACTTTAATAAATGTATAATATGTCACTGACGTTTTTATGGTCGGATAGTGAAAGTTCTCTATTTGGCAGGATTGAATTATGCGTAGAACATATTATTAGCTATTTCCTGTGTCTTCGCTTCGGCAAGCTAGAGATAATATTCATAGGGGAGGATTTATATTTCCCCTGTGATTATTTCCCTAATAGAATTTAACTATTGCATAACTTTTAAGTGGAACTCTATTCTACTCTATCGCCGAACTTAATGCTATAAAGTTCGGCGGACTTATCTACTTAGCGGGTAAAATGGTATAATTTTCGTCGTCTGCGCAGGCGCAGCCACTAGAACGTGTGGCCTACGAGTACAATGGGCGCATTTCCTGCTCACCATTCAATTCATCACCGATGCATCTCACATAAGTGTTTCTGGTTAAACTTCGAGGTCATATTACATAAAGAACTACCGACTCACCCCGGCTTCGCATGTGCATAAAAACCTTCCTCTTGAATCACTTTATCTATTAAAAAAAACCGCATCAAAATTCGTTGCGTAGTTTTAAAGATTTAAGCATACAAAGGGACATAGGGACAGAAAAAGCGACTTTGTTTTACACTATGTAGTGATGTAGTGATAGTGATTCATATGATCTACTATTTACACAGTTTACTGAATAGTTACCAAGTCTGTTTTTGGGTCATACAATTTTAATTATAGTACTCTATGGAGGGATAAAATTGAGTTATCGTGTTAAAATTTCTGGATATCAATTTTTGAACTCTTGACTTACTCAAATTTGTCTTTGAATGGAAATCGAACGAAAATGATTCGTCTTGGCAATTTTGAGTGATTTTGAGAACTGAATCAATATTAGGATGCAACCGGGAAAATGCTCAAATTGTCGATCAGCACTCTATAACCCTATAAAAAAGGACTTTATAAATCTAAATTTAGTTAACTAATTAATACTTAAATGTTGTCAGACAAATCGTATTTTATCAACCTAATGAGACACTGAATTTTTCACAAATTTATTCAAATTATTCTGAATAAATTAATTTATGAATATTTCAATAAATTATTATGTTATGCGTGATGTTATATTGGCTGTTCTGAAATTTATTGGATGTTGTATTATTTTCAATATTACGTGTAAACATTTTTTTAACATGATGTAGTTCAGGTGTACCTGCGTCTGCGTCTATGATTTTTATTGCGGGATATATATCCCGTCCATTTGTCGTTTATTTAAAACGATGACAGCTGGGATGTGACTAGAGTAGTAAAGAAACAATAAACAACCACCACTTCTAATCCCTAAAGTTCCACCTATTTCTTCTTCTACAGCATGTTCTTTCTATTATTTATTTGTTTAACCTTTATTGTAAAAAATAGGTACAAATGTAAATCACAATAGAACTTAATGCTAAAAGTATTATCTAACAGTCAAGCTTTACCGTTTTATATGTACGTATCACAATCACATTTATCTTTAGTTTTGATTATGATCATATTCAGTCGGTTCTTTTTGGTATAATAGTAATCACACAACTATCACTATATCACTATAATAAATATCTATTCGACCTCGCGACCGAGTGGGTCGCGAGGTCGAATAGATATTTATAGTCATCTCAGAGAAAGACCTCAAATGCGATCGAAGGATGTTATTAAAAAGATAGCGGACACCTACTTGCTCCTCACTGCCAAGGAAAGAGAGAAGTGGCGGAGTCCGAAGGAGGCCTAAATCAATGTTTTGTTAAAAAAGGCTGAAAATAAGAGAAGTAAATATTTTGTATCGTTTTATGGTGTTGTATGAATGAAGATGTGCATCCACGGACATCTGTAGAAGCAGTCAGCACACGTAACGTTCGTGTGTCGTGGCTGCGTGCTCACCTAGCGTGGCACGTTTCACTCCAGCTATTTGCCTCGAGAAAACACACCACATTTTTATACTTTATCTCGCTTCAGAGAACACATAATCCTATGAATATGTCGTCAGAATACACACTATAACCAACTCTCGGTACTTAAAAAGAAAAGTGAATTTTCTTTGGCCATTTCTCCGCCAGAACTAAGAGCAATGCGGACTAATGAACTTATTGCCTTCATGTTAATGAAAAGCCGTGATGGAAATTGCTGGGTCCTTTTAGTCTTTACACTACTAATATTGGACTTGGTATTTTGATGACTTCAATGGCGAAGTGGAAATATACTTGGAATGAGAACCATAAGGTTCTGGGTTAGATCTTGGGACAGATCAAGAACCCATCTTGATCCTAATGATCTTTTTCTAAGATCTGTATCTATCTAGATCTGTTTGTACAATGGGGCTTACCGGAAATAATTTCTATGAAATCTTAATGTTGAATAAGCCATTGTTACTAAAATTACAGAAACATAAGATTATTTTAAATTACTTATGTGCAATGTGCGTGAACTTGGTCATTTAAAATCCATACTAATATTATAAATGCGAAAGTCTGTCTGTCTGTCTGTCTGTCTGTCTGTCTGTCTGTCTGTCACCTCTTCACGGCTAAACGGATGGACCGATTGTGATGAAATTTGGTAGGGATGTAGTTAACGACCTGAGGTCAAACATAGGCTACTTTTGGGCGCGATATAACCGAGTCCCACGCGGGCGGAGCCGCGGGGAACAGCTAGTAAAAAAATAAAAAATAAGAATGTAGTATGAAGACTCATTAGAACAAAATCATGTTCCATAAAAATATTTTGATATTTTCACTCTATTTGATAAATCACAGATAAAATTACTATGCCCTAAACGTTAGCAAATTTTATGAACATGTCAATAAAGATCCGCTTTCTTAGATAATGATGGGGGAATAATAATCCGTAATAATAATTTATTCAATTTTAAGCTACACACCAACTTTATAAATAAAATAATTTGTCAAATATGTAATAAAAACCTATTGTTTTAAAAATAATAAGATCAATTTCACGGTCTGGTAGATT
The DNA here is from genome assembly GCA_947044815.1 of Apomyelois bistriatella. NCBI lineage: Eukaryota > Metazoa > Arthropoda > Insecta > Lepidoptera > Pyralidae > Apomyelois > Apomyelois bistriatella. Next base: position 9,130,225 of record OX345705.1, read on the forward strand.
TCTTGTAACTCCATTAAGCGGAAAAAAAATCTCGACGTACTATTATTTTCGCACACGAATATGCATTGTAAAACAATAATTACAGAATACGAGTACTGTCGAACTTGTGGACATATGTAGGAATCATTCGGTTAACGCTCTTCAGTAATTGTTTTTTTTTTCACATCTACATGCGGTATTTCTAAGTCGCTACCAGTGGCGTGCTAGGCAAATTGAAAGAGTGTGTTATTAAAATGCACAGGCCATTATCGCCACTCTAAACACGATCTGTTTAACTTTCCAACAAAATGTCGCTCTAGTATTGATAAATAAGAAATTACTCGGTTTTTGTGAAAAACATCAAGTGCACTACTTTTAAATGATTTTAATTTGTACGAAAACGAACGGTCAAGGCCATCATCATAATTTCAGCCGCAGGCTGTCCACTGCTCGACATAGGCCTCCCCCAAGGATATGCAAAATAACCGGTTGCTAGCGGCCTGCATACGAAGATAGAAATGGAATAGAAATTATTAGATACACCTATTTTCAGTAAGTTGCGCCTAATACGACTTATTAAGTAAAGCAGGAAAGTAGACCTTGAGCTCCAAAGCTATCGAGAAAATGCTAAGTTGAACGTGAAAATAAGATGCTGCTTGATGATTAGTGGCAAATTATATATACGTTATTGTTCCTTTCTGTACTTTTTCTTTATCTGTATTATTTTTATTTATATAAAGAATAATGACACGCTATCAAAAAATTACTGATTAATTAATGATGCATAGATGTGCTTATTTAAATTTAAATAAATAGTTTCACAATAAGTCTGTCATGTTCGCATTCTAGTGTATAATTTATTATATTATTCTTTTACTTGATGCTATATTAGAGTTATTTTTATTGCAATTATATGATTACAATTATATACAGCGCGCGGTAACAGTAGCCTTTTATGTTGGTGATTTAAGGATAAATAATACTTAGTTACTATTATAGATCCTAAAAAGAAATCGAAAGCGCCCTATCTAGGTACAGTCAACAATTTCACTTTCAATTATGCATAGACAGTGAGTCGTGTTTGTTTGGTTGGCCAATGTTTCGAAATCGGAAGCCATAGATTATTATTTATGGGAACTTCGAAGCGATCCACCATTCTCCGCCAATCAGTTCCGGCATGCTGTGACACTCTTTCTTCGCTTTATTTCACGGCTACTTAGAGACAGTGTCTTTGATTTTGTTATTGGCGATACTAGCGATGTAATAAATAGTTGATATTTCACCTATGCCTTGCTTATTCGTCATCATGGACATTTTGTGGCTGCAATCTGTTCTTATTAAGGTCGCAGGAAGACGCTGGATGCGGACCGCTTTGAAACATTTATGGGAGGCTTATTCATAACAAATATAAATTGAATTGAATTTACTGAACCCTCTTAAGGTCTGAAGCGGCCAGAACTCTCCCTCACACCCTCGAGACTCTTCGTAAATGAGCCTAAACACACCACATTATACACTATTTATTTAATCGATAAACAAACATTTATAATCAACTTGTTTTGGTTGACAACAAAACACTAGAGAACGCCTAAGTATATAAAAAGAATCCTACATTCCGCAAGCTACCAGAAATTACGTAAACGCTCCTGCCCGCCTTGCACAATAACATTTTCCCAGCGCAAAACAACCATTTGCAATTTTTCTTCCCACCAGAGCATCCACTCGTAGAGCTGTAACCTTTTTGTGGTTTGAATGAAAGTGCGCGTTATAATGCACAATCAATCTCATTGAGTGGCTTCGAACGGGCGTGAGAATTATGTGGGGCGTTGAACTGGATTTTTATTATCGCGGAATACTGATATTTTAATATTATCACACGATTTTAATTTTTTTAACAATGTCGGATTAGATAGTTATTAATTTAAGTCGGTATTTAAAGCGAAGGTTTGCCCTTCCAGGAACTATTTACATTCTTAAAATTCAAATTGCTTTTTTGCTAAAATATATATAATAAAATTTGATTTATATTTAAAATAGCCTAAGTATCATACAAAACAATACTTTTATAAAGCAATACAATTATTCCCCTTACCTGCGTAGGCGCAAAACAAGTAGGGCGTGAAGCTCCAGTCATGGTAAGTAAATTTGCCGAGCTACGGAAAGTAAACGATGGAGGCTAATGTATTCCAAAACAGTGACCCTGATTTTTTATAATTTTCTTGAGTGCTTACTCATGCACACAGCTCATGCATCTATCTACTTAATAATAAAGCATTTAACAGTAGTCTGCTGCCACTAGCCAGATGGTATGTCGGCGTGTCCCTATGTCTGTGATAAGACATATCTCTAAGGTCTTAAGTAGTGACTATATCCGCTGCCTAATATACGCAGCGCCTTTGGCTACTTTATCCCTATTTTTGTGTAGTAACGAGTACCGAATTTTTAGGTTATTAGTTTTTTTTTGACAATTATTTGTTTGACAAGCATGCTGCCATGCATCGAGCCATCCCTCAGACATAGATTATCGCGTTCACATAAGTACTTCTATAATACCAAAACTCGGGAGAGCCATACCCAAATTATCTGCACCGTTTATGAGATCAAAACAAACCATTTCCTAAAGCATTCAGACGGCGTGAACTCATTCATTGTCATTCACCGGCCGTGACCTTTGATGACGTCACCACTTTCCTTCGGACATGACCGGAATGGTGATCATCGCGGAACATGACACTTTCGTTAGGTGATATCGATAGAATCGATATTTGATATGCTGCTGGCTGTGGGCACATTGATTCACGGCTCATGTCATTGCGCAGTATGTATACAAGTACGAAATAAAAGAAAATTCGTAATCGAGGATCATAATTCTCGTGCGTCCTATTGTAGACAAAAACATTTTATAGATTTCATAATTCATCTATTTTTGTCAAACATGAGTATAGAACATAGTTAGATGTCAGAATTTAATTACCTGGTGCGCCATTGTTACGCCATTAGGCATAGAAAAAATATAAGTAATATTATATATCAATTATAGCCATTTAGCCATTTGATTCTGAGAGACCCATAATTAGTAGTATGCAAATTTAAAAAAATCTTGCTTCCTCTAGATAGTTTATTTTGATATTGATAGATACCTAGATGTTAGAAAAACTCCGCAAAACGGGCTATAAGGCACTTGGTTCTGATTTATATGGATTGCCAGCTGACTGACCACTTGACTATCTTTAACTTGAGTTAGAGGTCTATTATTGCTTCTTAAATGACTAAAGTTGGCTTATTGAGAATTTTATTGCCGGTGGCAGTGATAACTGCGCTGACGATTAAAAAGAGCTAGAAAATTGTTCCTCTGTCTGTCTATTAGTCGCTAACGGAGATGTCTAATATTAAGTTGGAAACCACACTTATAGACAGTCTAAAGTTATATTGATGCTAAATATTTTAAGAAACCCAACAACAATACACGATGACTAAGTAGTAAATTACAACTTCGAATGAATATCCCGTAACAAGTGAAATTTAATCTTTCATGGGCTACAGAGAAATCTGTTTGATTGACACAGCGTACCTAGACAATGTGGGCACTTAGCGAATGTTAGTGTCATTACTAGTATAGTATACTGTAATATGTGGTATCATTGTCCCGGTGAGTCTAGCCTGGTACCAGGACGGTGCAGTCGCAGGTTTAGTTCAAATTCAAATTCAAAATTCAAATTGTTTATTTTCAATATAGGACATTCTTATCACTTATTGACGTCAATCATTACTTAAATTATGTTTACCACCACTTCCAAAGCGCAAGTGGAGAAGAAGCGGCGCTACTAACTCCATTGCAGCATTTTCTCCAGAACGTCAATTTACAAAATTTGAGTCAGAACAAACGAATTTACATTGGCGTGAATATCATTATCATTAAAATATGTTTGTATTAAAGATTATTAAAATAGTTATAAAATGTCAAATAATAAAAGATGTCATGATAACTATTATAAAAATAATAATAATTTAAAAATAAAATTATAAAAATAATAATAATGTACTTATTGTATATCGATCAATTAATTAAGCAAAAGTTTGGAGGACTCCGCACAAAGCTTAAGTTACAGAAGTTACCAGAAGACTAATTTAAACTAGTTGTTTTGTGAACAATAGACCACGCGAATAGAACTTTTCCCCCCTCTCTTCATTTAAATTCTTTTTTTTATAACAACCTGTGGAAAAATAACGTGAAATATGTCTTTCGAATCGCGGTTGAATTTCGGTATTTAATATTGCTTAAGCAAATAATAAATAAATATTGGTATCTGAAAACTATACAATAAATAAAATAAACGTTGTTTTTCATGCTTGTGTGTCCGTGATTATTTATTTCGTATTAATTAAATGATAATTAATTGGGAATATCTTCACTTTTAAATCGTCATCATCATCATGGCATTTATCCTGCGTGGGTCAAACATCAGGTCCTATCTCCGCTTTTAAATTAATATGTGCATATGTCTTAACACAATAATTAAATAGTTGAATATAATAAGAGTCTTCCTGTTATTTATAGTTATTTGCTTGAAAGTTAGTAATAAGTGGGCTAAGACAACTCTCAAGTGAAAATTGTTCTCGCTTCTCTTCCGTAGATTTATCTAAATACCTACAAACGTTTAGGTACCTCGGAGTTACTGACAACATGTTTTATATATGTTTAAAAATTTATAAAGCAACTAGCTGTCCCGGCGAACTCCGTAGCGCCTTAATGCACTTTTTTAAACGTTTAAACCTTCCCTGAACTTCCAAAAATATATCAAGACCAAAATTAACCAAATCGGTCCAGCCATTCTCAAGTTTTAGCGAGACTAACGAACAGCAATTGATCGTACCCATTATAAATGGATGATAGGAACACCTTTAAACGAACATTGTTGGTATACACTACAGTGGGTGCGACCACAGCTTTATAATGACCATTTTGTACCTATGCATTTCTGGTTTTCTATCTCAATAATTTCCTTGTTTCATGCTTTTTAGACACCACGTAGTCGGGCTTTAGTTTTTTAACTTAATTTTTATTGAATGGGTTCTTTCGCACCGCAGTCGTTGGAGCGGTGCGTTGGACCCAAGGTATGGGTCGATTAGGACCACGGGGCGAAACGATCCAATACTCTGCATATTATATAGCGTTCAAACAAAAAACAAACTCTTCAGCTGTAATAAATGTCCATAGCCGTTACCCAACAATAGCTAGGTGGTAACTACTTATAAAATACAAGCGACCCGCTCCGACTTCGCATGGGCATAAAAACTTTCCTTTTCTTGAATCACTCGATCTATTAAAAAAACCGCATCAAAATCCGTTACCTAGTTTTAAAGATTTAAGCATACAAAGGGACATAGGGAAAGGAACAGAGAAAGTGACTTTGTTTTATACATGTAGTGATACTTAATTTATCGATAATAAAAATTATTGAGTTGGGCTATAACTTCACCGATTTCATTCTGTCTTCCCTACACATCGTTGACCTAAGTTTAATTATTGGTTACTTCTTACGTTACGATTTTCTTGCTCTTTCTTCCATCGCGTTAAGTTAGGCAACAGGAGGTTCACCACCATCTCTTAAAACCATGCAAGATCCAGTGAGTAAGGGAGATGTCGCCTTACATCATGTATGTGTACGCGCTGTCACGCTTACTCACTGGAACTTGCATGGTTTTAAAAGACGGTAGTAACCCCCCTGGTTAATAGAATGATCCTATTTTAGAATCCTGTACCTACTGTTACTCAACAACACGTCAAATGTAGTTCATGAGTAATAAAACGATTACAAAAGACGAAAGTGATAATGTAATGTTATTGCTGTGTGTTATTGTAATGTCTTCCTGTATGTGTTGTATGACGAAACCCGTCCAATTTTAGCCCTACACAGAGAAAGTTGATTAGTGGCCGACAAAGGAGCAGCCATTTAGAAGGTGATTAACATCTCAACCAACACGTGTAGATTGACAGATACCGCGTGTTGCTACCGTGTAATGAGAATCTGTAAAAACTGGGATGCTTTTGTTTAGACATTTATTTAATTATTTTTTTACTATATATGGGGCATTTTTATCACTAAGGTTTTGACGTTAATCATACTTATATTAAGTTCACCACCACTTTCAAGGCGCAAGTGGAGAAGAAGCAAAACGTAAATTCTAGTCAAAGGCGCTCGGCCATATTTTTCTTTTTGTCTATGACACACTTTATCATTTGAATTTAAAAAAATACTTTTATTCAAAACGAATTCACGATTTTTGTAAAACACCCAAATCGCATAACGATAATCCAATTTACTTTTTCTCTTTTTTGTCTTCACATTATCGTCATTAAAGTTCATTTAGTAAAGTCCACGAGCGTTCACGAATTCTGGCTAAATCGCATGATAGAAGCACAGTTATGTAGAAAGAATAGTTCGCATAATGCACACGAATATTATCTTCAAGAATTGTAACATTTTACCAGCTTTCCTTTTATGGACGTTGTTGTAATCGTAATATTTCACATGTAACATACCTACCTAACCTTTTTCTGCTATATAAGTGACTGGATATTATGCACGTATTCTTATGTACGTTTTGCTCTTCAAAGTTGTGAGGATTTACTTATTATTGTTCTTTTTCTCCAACGACTTTCTACCTTCATAGCAACAGACTGTGCAGTTCTAAATAAATCTTTTTTTAAATATACCATTTAGTAGGCAAACAGGCTTACAGCCCACCTGATGGGAAGCGGTTACCGTAGCTTATGGACGCTAAAAATACCAGGGTGTCACTATTAAGAAATCTTTACACGCCCTTTTTAAAAAAACCCATGTTGTCTGTACAAATTACGGTGATAGAGTATTTTATAAACCCTGATCTTTGGACTAAGGGCTTTTTATTTAATACCTAGAAGGCTGGTTGCAACATGTGATCGTCTTATCGATCGATCTACAACCTAAATATTCCAAATGGCGACCGCATAAGGACAAATCTTTCTATTAGGTCTACTGGAAGAGATTTCAGCATTCAGTATTCAGTACGACCTCCGTGGCGTAATGGTTAACATGCCTCGCCGCCACAGACGACCCGTGTTCAATCCCCGGTTAGGTAAAGATGATAAAAATGGTATTTTTCTGATTGGTCTCGGTCTTGGATGTTTATCTATATATGTATTTGTTATAAAATATAGTATCGTTGAGTCAGTATCCCAACTTCCCAACACAAGTCTCGAACCTACTTTAGGGCTAACATCCTTATGACTAAGTATATCTAAGTATATGTCCATTTTCCGTTTATAAATATGATAGAGACAATGGTGGTTTCAACAAAATGATGTTCTTATCCGAAAGGAAACCTATACCTCTATTAAATAAATATTTGATTAATCTTTAGGCACTAAAAAATACATAATAGTCTTTATCCCATACGGGGTAGACAGAGGCTAGGGTTATAAGACAGACCACATTTAGCATGATGGTAGTTGAAACAGGAAATCAATTGTGATGGGTTGCTGGCTTGATATTTACAAGAGGATAAGGCTATTTAACATTACAATTAGGTATTTACCTAGTTTGACTGTAAATAAATTAAATGGAAAAGACGTAGCTATATTTTTAGAAAAAGATTCCTCCAATCCATCGGGATCATCGGGCAAAGCTAAACTGACATTCAACGTATACAGTTCATAATTTTCAGTAGTTATTGCTACATTGCTACCTGAAGCTTATGGGGCTAACAATGCTCATCAACGTCCCGCTGGCGAATATCCCAGAATTCTCAAAGGAGTGGAGCCCGAGCAAACGCTAGTTAAATATAATTTACACCATTTTATAATATTTACACAGAAAAATGGAAAGTAAAGCGTGATCGATTGCCCAGTTTCACTTTTATTGTCCCTAAACCCACAAATTAGATGCGATGTCTTCGCTCTGTTGGACCACTGTGTCTATCTGTTAGTTACAATTGCTGCTGTAAACTGCGAAACATCTTAATTTGACCACAGTAATAGCTCACAGACTAACAAACGATTAGAAAAAGCTGGCTGGACATAAGCCTGTACAATTTGTCTGTATAACTATCGATTCAAAGCGGCCTGCGTAAAACAACTAAGTAGGTACACTATGTTTATTTGTTAAATCCATGTACGTACACAGTAAATTTTAAACAAGATTTTACCCAGTATTCCGTGAGTTTAAGGATACTAAATAAGTATAAATAAATATATTATACTTATTTTAGTCATAAGTGTCTTATTTAATCATTCAAGAAGCTTTTTGCAGAGCCCGGTAGCCGTCGATCCAGTTACTAGGTGATTGATCGTGACTTAACTAGGCCGGTCTTAGACGTTAAATCGGATCCACTGGTGCATCGGTATGTGCACTAACGGTGCAGTTAAAATATAAATTTGTTATTTGCCTTTGCAGTCTCGGAATGTATCATCATTTAAGATGTTACATACATACATATAATCACGTCTTTATCCCATACGGGGTAGACAGAGCCTAGAGCCATAAGACCATAGGCCACGTTTAGCATAATGGTAGTTGAAACAGGAAATCAATAGTGATGGGTTGCTAGCCGCATCGCCTTTGTCATGATTTCCCCATTCGGCGATTCCCTCAGACGACTTTTACGGCTTGCGCGGGAAGAGAAGCAGCTGGTACATTCTATGTTTTTATTTTCATTTAAGATGTTTCCCAGTTAATCTTGCTTTAATCATCATCTTATTTGATTGGAGCGACGCGACAGTCGCCTGTCTTCCGTTAACCGTATTTCAGGGAGTCCAGACCATAGGATCTTGATCAGAGTGTCTCACAAAATAAAACAACAGTGTCAGATTTTAGGCTGAAAAAGACTTATAACTTGAACGTATAAAAGTTAGGTGTATTAATTGTGGTTAAATAGAGTTTAAGAACTTATTCTCACTAAGTAGATCCTTCGACTACCAAAAATCCAGACACTATAGAAAATCTATTGATATGCGGTCGCCACCTACCGACCAGTGCTCAAGGGATTAATTTAAGTAATTTCGTCAAAATTTAATATTTGTTATATTTTTAACATAATAATGCAGCTCCCTGATAAATAATAATTCAACGTAAAATATTAATAAAAAATAATCACTTACCTTTCATCATAACACCCATAACAGTCCGCAAAAAGTTGATCACAAATTAAAGGCAAGCACACATCACGGACACAGCACTTCACTTTGAGGCGGCGCGCTTGTTGCAATGGAAAGTGCGACTGCGCAGCGCTCCGCCGCTCGTGTGGTGGCAGGGAGGAATCCTGAGGTGACGACTCGACTAAGGGGTGGAGGAATTCGAACTACAACACCAAAATTGATCGATGATGACACTTTCACACGTGTTATTTCATTTCGTGATGTCATAACGTAAGATCTAGATCACAACAGAGTTGGTGCGGCTTGTGAAGCGGCTGAAAAAGTTAAGGCTAGCAAATACAGGGGTCTAGGCTCCAAATATGATTTTGTCCCTTTCGGTGACGTGAGCCTTGGTCCGTGGGGTCCTAGCGCTATCTTTTTAAAGAAATAGCAAAAAGGTTAGTCGACATCACAGGAGACCGAAGAGCTGGCACGGACAAAGAATTAGTTTAGCTATTCAAAGGGATTCCCCCTTTGAAAAGCTAAACTAATTCTTTGTCTGCTGTCAGTATCTTCGGAACCTTGCCTTAAGGGACTCCTTTTAATAATATATTTTAATTATATTTTTTTATTAATTTTTTTTGTTTTTTTTTTTAGCATAAAATTTAATTTAGGTTATATTTTAATTATTATTTTTTAGATATTAAGTTTAGTATTTATTTGTATGTAACTACATGTATTAATATTACTAGAATTAATCTTATTTTGAATATATGCCAAGATCTAGATTGTGACGCCCCGAAGTGACGACTCGACGCGAGACGCGCAACACGGGATGAAGAACTAATACTTACTCGTACACCACCAAAATTATCGATGTAAACGATGTTATCGATGAACTTTTACGGATATGGTACTTCATTTTTTTTGATATCAGAACTTTATTAATCTAGATTATGCCTTCCTTACTTTTTAGTGACATATAACATATTAAGGATTGCTATTGGTATTTTATAAATAAACAAATACTAGGTATATCAAGTTTAAGGTCTCTACAGCCAGGTTTAATTAAATGGGCTGCCACCATTGTGTTTTTCTATTAGTACCTCTATAGTAGTATATGTAATATCCGTTTTAGGTAAAGATTCTCGTAAAGAACGTAAAGTAAAGACGTTGGGCTTAGTTGCTATTGCTTAAATGGCAGTCGTAAAGCTAATAATGCCTTCGTGCAACTTAAAAATTTGACAGTATGTAGGTCACTTAATGTGGTGCCACCAAAGAATTTATATACAACACTAGAATGCTTACGAAGGACAAAAGCCGTTCCCGAAATAAAACCTAAAGTTTGTAGGTATCTCTTTCTAGTAAGTTGTATAATATTCAAGAGGAAAAGGGACACCTACAAATTTTGGACCTTTTTCTGGAACGTTAGGTATTTGTATGTAGGCTTTAAAGAAAAATCAACTTTGCAGTAGAGTAATAAGGATTAATTTTGAATGTTGTTTTTTGCGATTATTATTATTCGTAAGCATTCTAGTGTTGTATATAAATTCTTTGGGTGCCACTGAATTTAAAAACTTAAAAAAAATTGTGTAACTAGTACAGTACCTATTTATTGTAGGTACATACTAATTAAGATTAAATCATTGCTTTGCCAGCCATTGGGCTCATCATCACTACAGGGGCAATAATTGTATCTAGCCTAGCATGATCTTTATTTTACAGATATTTCTCGGCACGCATCGTATAATTTAAACATTCTTTTGAAACTCTAGTCTTGCGTGAAGTTATAAACCTATCCTGTTATAATTTCCAAGTAAGATGAAGCGTATCATGATCACATAACTTATAGAAGACTTGTTGTGATTATAAACAAAATTTTGTTGAACATGAAATTTAATAGCTTTTTCAAGATTTGATTGTATGATAAGATTTGATAATAAGATTGATTTGATTGTATAATAAGATTTGATTGTATTGTATTCTATATGTGCATAAATAATCGTAGTTTTTCTTCGAGTCATAATGGCTATATGGACTCTATATCGACTTAGCCCAGTATTTGGCTACTTGCACCGCTTGGTCGTCTTCCCACACTAGACCGAAGTCTGTTCAGTGACTCCCAGGTTGTCCAGGAAAAATCATTGCCATCATGGGAGCTTCTAAATTAAAATAACTAATAAAGTTTTTTAAATCATAGTTTTTATTCATTTATTTAAATATAGATTACTACTTTTTATTTGTACCTATGCTATATTTGTATGATTATTTTTGTATTATATAAATAGCAAATTAAAATAATGTAAGTACCTACCACAACTACAAATCATTATAACCTCAATTTTTCTTGTAGGAAATTACTGTTTATGCACTTACTTTTATTTATGTTAGCTTATTCACCGAAAATGTGTAATACATGTACAGAGGCCCACATTGAAAAGGTATACCATGCACTTTTCCATAACCCTTACATTAGGTGGTACTATTTTCTGTGTAGCCAACTGTAACATTACACATTGGTTCGGTAATGAAATTTCCAAAAAATTAGATTTTACATTCCCCAGTCATTCCATCGACGTGCCCTTTGGAAGGACGGCGCATATCAACGACGCAAGCTTCAATAGTTCGTGCATCGATAAATAAATTAATATCTATTGTTGCTTTCATCCTGATTTGCATTCTGCACACGTAAAGTACATACCTATGGGCCTCTGCGATTAATTTCTCTGGTCCTTTGGAAAGCGTTGAAAGTGGTTCCGGAATATTTTGGGCAATCGATGAGATAGAAAGTCAATTATACTTTGTTAGCGATGTAATTCGGGTAAGGGATGATTATAACAATGTTTTAATAAGTAATAGTGACGTTAGTACTGATACAGAAGAATATTCAAGAGACAGAAATTTAATATAATTTAATGTCGTCTAAGTATGTAGAGAAACGCTAAAATTTAAAATTAAGATAATCATTTGTTCTTAGGTGTAATTTTCGGTAATGTAAGTAATAAAATTATTAAAAGGAAAAAAAATTGAACCTGTCTAGCGGATAAATAATCAAAGGGATTGGGATCCAAGACTTGTAAAAATTGAAGAAACCTCAATTCACATAAATCTGATTCCATTTTCTTCTAATATCTCTCTGACAATAGCTACCACTTTTTCCTTCGACTCCTTCATTTCACCTTCTACTGGGACACTTTTTTTTATCAATTGCAGAGTTTTCACCACCAAACTATGCTTACTCATACACCTTCTCGAATTTTCTCGACTTTTCTTTATAGTTATTTTCAGTAGAGTCAACCAGTTCTGCGTAAAAGTTAGGAATTCTTCGAAAATGTTCTGTGTCAGTTGGAATTGTATGAGAATGTGGGTCCAGCCCTGGGAGGTAAGAGTGGCTACTAGTATTGGGTCGTTTTTGAATACGATTGCGTGTTTGAAAAGTGAGCTGAGAACTTTCCAACCGGCTGATGACTGAGTTTCAGATTCCTGAAGTTATAAATTATAATAAAATTAATGATTTAATTTTTATTTTTTCAAAATTCTTCTTTTTCTATAATATTTAGCCATTTTATAAACAGTCAACCGACGCGACGGTTTGATGTCAATATATGTTGTTTCTGTAAATTTTATTTTCAAGTTTGGTACCTTTAAAGAAAGTAATTAGTTGAGAGATTATACAATACTAGCTGTTGCCCGGGGCTCCGCTCCCGTGGGAATTCCGGGATGGGAAATATAGTCTATGTGTTGTTCCCGGGGTCTAAGCAATCTCCAATCCAAATTTCAGCTAAATCGGTTCAGCCGTTTTACTGTGAATAAGTAACAAACATACACACTCACAAACTTTCGCCTTTATAATATTAGTGTGATAACCTAATATTAAAATAACGTCAACCAACCCTGCTACAAAGAATCATCTGTATCCTAAACATGAGCGCTCTCAACGCGTTACATTGCTGCGGCAGTGAGCTCTTTATTTCCATGTCATGAGTCAAAACCATCGGTGTATTCGCTCCGGAGTTCAACACCATGTAAACCAGTTGAAGTAACGATGCCCCTCGTATATTTGAACTGTCTCTTCTGAGAGCCTTTATTATCAAGTGCGTTTGGATCTGGAGGACTGATTTCGGCTGAAAAATAATAATGAAGGTGCTAGGGGAAACTTTACTAGTGTACCAAGGACAGACAGTTATATAAGGTGATTTTAAATCAACTGCAAACATTTTAAGGACAGATTCAGACAACTAAACTGAACAACTTTCCTAAATAAACTGATGTCGAAATACGAAAATTTTTTTATGACCTCCCATACAAATTGAAAAACAGCTGATCTAGTTTAGTATGGAGTGTGAAAAATAAAATTTCGTATTTCGATATAAGTTTATTTGGCAAAGTTGTTTAGTATAGTGGTCTGTATCTGCCCTTAAAATATTTGCAGTTGATTTGTGTCCACCTTGTATAAACAAGACAAAACCTATTCCTAATGAACTTATCAACTTTTTAGCTAGATTGAAAATTAAGTGAGATAATTTAGTATTTCCGTTTAATTTTTCTTTAAAAACAAATAAGTATGTATGTATATTTAAACTTTATTGCACATTTGTATAGCACAATAGGTAAACTTCATATTAGCATTATCTTACAGTCAAAAATTGCAATTACTTACTTGATAGTTGTTTTTAGCGTAGTAATGGACGACATAAGACAAAAGCTGAAGTGCTGCACACGACACTTTGTCGTCAGAACTATTGGTAGCTGCCAGAACACTAGGCAGGTACCCAACTCGATTGATATATGTTAACAGAACTAAAACATAATATAGTGATCATTATAGTTGCAAGTTGTGTAGGTAATGATATATGAACTTAAAATGAAGAATGGAAGAAAACTGATTATCACGAATTTGGACACCCCGCGGTAATATAGTTGTGATTGAAACAATTTAATCAAATCAAAATACTACAAAAAGTATTAAAAAAAAAAAACTAAAGATTATATAGAAAAGGATGATACATTATAAAAAAAATATCTTATTGCCTACATAACATAGACCTTTATAAAGTGCAAAATCTTTATAAAAGTTGACTGGAAGATATGTAGTAGTAGATAGTAGTAGTGACAAGCTGGAAGTCGTTACAAGAACCACGTCAGAGGCCGAAACGCAATTCCGAAGAACTCTGACGTCAGGGTGCGCATGGTCGGTTGACACTGTAACCCACACGATATAATATAATAAACTCTAACCTCTATTATCATTTTGATTGAAGGACAGCCCCAACAAGTACAAACTTAGCTTCAAACACACGTATTCATACTGTGTCGAGTCCTCCCCTGTCTGTTCTGTAGAGCTCTTTGAGAATATTATCGTGATAAGGACCGCGATCTTCAGGCAAACTGTTTGATCCAACTCAGAGGGTACTAAAGAAGTAGCTAGATCTAGCAAGTGATAGATGTTTATTTCTGAAAATAAATATACAATCTAATCGGATGTATCAAAAAGTTTTTATTTATTTTACACATTTGGATGACCAACAGCAAATAAATTTACATAGGTACCTAGATTGTATAACGATAAAAATAAAAAAGCCAATAATAGTTCTTTACATATCGCTAGATACAAATTATAACGGGAACGCCAAAACTACACTAGTTAAATCTAGCAATAAACCAGTTGATAATAGTAGTTTTCTAACTAATATAATTTTTAGCAATATAAGTTATAAGTAAATCGTAAATTAGATTGTTGAGATAAGTACTATTATAAAATCTTTGATGTAAAAATAATATTAAAACGGTTTTATCTTGCACCAAATGAGTTTCATCAAACTGTGAGTGCGAATTATTTTTACTCGAACCCGTATAGTCCTAAGTTTTACCTATCAATGATACAATAGTTTTAGCTAATTTGGCAGTGAAAAAACATAATTAAGTCAACTTAAAAACAAGGCATTGAAGACAAACATTTTATTGTCATGCCGTTTATTGATGAGATATAAAAAATTTAAGTTCAAAATAAAATAAAATATTTTCGTCATACTCGAGAAAGTTAAATCTTAAGTTGGTAAAAATACAAACTCAACCCGTTTCTTATTCAACTTTTATATGATAAGAATAAAATATAATCACACAATATTAAAAGGTTTGACTGATACTAATGATACCTACAAAAGAAATAGAAAAGACCCACCAAGTATTTAAATGTTCTTTCTAACCAAAAAATTTACTACATAGCTACCTTAACGACCCTGACAACAATACTAATATAATTAAAAATGCTCTATTTACTTGTCATCTCCCCAGCATAATGTCATACACGCCGTTCCAATCTAAATATTTCGAGACAAAGGGCCATGAATGCTGTGCGATGATCTTACATTGAAATATTTCCGGTCAAATTGATCAGAAAACTTTGGAAACGAAAGAGAGTCACGAAATGGATTCAAATAAATTGAGCAACTTTCACTCACAAAAAAAAAGGGTAGGTGTATCCTGAAGTAGACGAATTAAGATAAGAATAATTAACTAGACTAGAAAAAAAAGAACTGTTATTGATTTTGGAATTTTGCAATAAGTAGAGTTCTTTAAATATAAGTGACTCTACCATCAAAAAAAAGTCAAGCACGTCTGTATTATTATTATTACTGTTTTTGTGTGTATGTGATGCAGTATTGGTAAATAAAGCTTTTATATATCTATCATTATTTATATTGTTTCAGCAATCACAATAGCTACACAAATAATAGAGACGTTGAAACCAAAAAGATTACTTTTTTGTATATGTACAATTAAGAAGATATTTTGGCAATCAAGAAAGAGACTGGCGTAAGATACCTAAAATGTAAGTACCTAACAATATTAATTTATGTTTTAATTTTAAATACCTACTTAATAAAAATTTTAATAACCAACATATAAAAAATTTACTAAACTGATATTGAAAAATTGTATTTATACAATATTAATAACTTACCAACTGCAGAATCTTGGTAAATGATTGCTTTTGACAAGACTTCTGGTAACATGGACCATATTAAACTAGCGAACTCCTGTCTAGAGTCACCATCGCCCTCTTCTAAACCTACGTACAGAGCCTCCACACAGTTCGCTACTATAGACCGGTCTTTACATTGAATTAAAACATTTAGAAGCAGATCCCAGACCATAGGCTCGCTAGATAATTCTGTGGGTAGACAATCTTCAATTTTTAACCATTGTGATAGCTGAAAAGTATGAAATTAGAATACCTAGTTGCAGTTTCCATAGCATTCGCTGTAAAAATGTCTGAATTATTTAACATTGTCTATCCTTTGTTAATTTGGTGGTCATCATCATCGTTCGATCAATCGACCAAGCGTACCCTTTGTCAGAGTTATTAGGATCCGCCTTTCGGCCTCTGACGTGGTTCATTTAAGGACTACCAGATGGCAGCCGAGACTAACGACTTAACATGCCTTCCTAGGCAATGTGCCGCAGGGCTCCCACTTGGGTCCTTTACTTTTCAACTTGTTTGTGAATGATCTGGCTGAGTGCTTGACCTGTCCTGCTCTAATGTATGCGGATGACTTAAAAATATATAATGTGGTGTCCGATAAAGCTGATGTTAAGTTACTTCAGGATAACCTCAACCTTGTCTCTAATTGGTGTAAAGTAAATCTTATGGTTCTGAATGAGAAAAAATGCTCTGTCATTTCATTCACAAATAAAAAGATTAAACTTGTATACGATTATTCAATAGGTAATCATAAGCTTGAACGCATGGATTCGATAAGGGACTTGGGTGTAATTTTTGATGTTAAGCTATCGTTTAGAAATCATTATGAGTATATAGTAACTAAAAGTAATAAACTGCTGGGCTTTATTTCAAGGAACACCAAGGAATTTAAAGATACTCGTGGTTTTAAATATCTTTATCTTGCCCTCATTCGAAGTGTTCTGGAGTATAACTCTGTGATATGGTCTCCTTTTTATAAAAATCATAGTGACCGTATTGAACGTGTTCAAAAAAAATTTTTGCGGATCCTCTCGTTTAGGACGGGTAATCATCGTAAACTAGCATCATATACTGAAAGACTTGAATTCTTTAATATTGTTTCTTTGAAAAATCGCCGTACATGCAGTGATTTGTTTTGTTTGTATAAAATTGTACATTCAATTATTGATGCTCCCCCGTTGTTGTCCCTCATTGGCTTTAATACGAGGTATAAATCCCGTAATTCTACAGACAGATTGTTTGCTCTTCAGATATATATAAATAATACTTCTTATTATAACCCAATAGTTAGAATGTGTAGAGAATTTAATGAGCTTGTCCATGTCCACAGGTCCCTTGATATCTTTAATCTCTCCTTACTCTCCTTTAAAAAACAAATTTGTCAAGCTATTAATGTAACAAATTAATGCCTTGATTTAAATATTGCACTATTATTGTTACCTATTGTTATTGTTTTGTTTTTCTTTTTTAATTATCACTACAGTGTATGTGCAGTATGTGCTTTCACTGAAATATACAGCTAGTTATCATTTAAATACCTACGGGTATCTCAGTGTCTCAATAACACAATGTTTTTCTCCCTCTAACCAGAGATTAATTAATTAATTAATAGTTGTTCTAACTGCCTAGTAACATGTGATACTTTGTTTGTTAATTGCTTACTAATTTGCTCTCTGTACGAGTATATTCTCATAATTTGGTAATTATGTAAACACATGCTTAGAATTGTTACCTAGATTATAAGTTTGGTTTCTTATATATGTTTATTAATTGGTGGCAATTTGTTTTGTGTTTCAAATAAATAAATAAATGTGGTGGTGAAAGCTTTCATTAATGATGATAATACAGCCCAGAGCTTGGCAAAACGAGCTACTTGCCGAATAAAAACTAGAAACTCTAAAAAATACAATAGTAAAACAATTTCGTAATAGTATTAAAATTGTAGCATGTAATTCTTAATACGACTCCGATGCGCATTCCATCAAGTCCTACATGGTTGTAACCGGTCGTTCACTTTCAGTCATTGGTTCCTTGTTCGACGGGATACCTCTGGTCTAAACTGGAATATGACTACACAATTTGTCCTGCCTGACGTGCGTAAGTAAGTAGTACTTAGCCTTTTAAACAAACTTACTACCTAATTGTGTTAAATTACCTAGACTTTAGAACTTTATTCTTTATTCTGTGACACAGATTTAAGAATACTAACTATAGTCCGTTACTAAACTGAAGCGATGCAATTGTATAGCTAAAAATGAACTTACGACTTGTAACCTCACATAATTCGGAATCCTCTGGGATGAGAAAGCCCACATAAGTATAGCCGGGTTATGAGTATAGTACACGGAAGGTTCTGGATATAACATGTTCACCAAGCGATGAGTTGCTTTCTCTAAGAACACTCCCTGGTCTAGGGAAGTCACTGGTCCATTGGAAATTGCGGACATCTATGAAAAGGGTTAAACATCAAACTTCAATTATATCATTAACCAAATTGTCATTGAAAATAGAAATAATCTTGCAACCCATTCAGCAAAGCAAAAGAAATTTCCAAACAATTTATAGGCAGGAGTGATATTTAAGTAATTACAGCAAATACAAGCCAGAGTGCTTTTATGATGTAAGTGGGGGGTGTGAAAGACATCGGCATTCGGAGTATATGCTCCACTAAGTATGGCAGAAGCGGTGCTGTTGCTTCTTCGGGGCTGCAAAATAAATTAAGATGATTTTTTAATATATTAGACACTATAA
Organism: Apomyelois bistriatella; assembly: GCA_947044815.1. Lineage (NCBI taxonomy): Eukaryota > Metazoa > Arthropoda > Insecta > Lepidoptera > Pyralidae > Apomyelois > Apomyelois bistriatella. Next base: position 9,149,055 of record OX345705.1, read on the forward strand.
AAACATGTTATAACAACCATGCCTGAAGGACCAAAATTCGTTTTCCAAATTCTAATATGTTAATGAAATATATACTTCTCTGAAGACTGGCAATAGAAATAAATGTAAATGAGGAGGCTATAAGGCTGCGACTTCTGCAGTTGAGAACCGATGGCTTGGGGGTGTTCTATGCCGTTCTGAAGTTCTGCTAGACCTGTCTGTGGACAAAATTACACCTGTCTCTACAAAGTTACTTAATTCAGGGCTCATGATCAAACTAATAATTTCGTCAATCATATTAGTATAGACAGACCAAATCAAGAGTCGTACATAGAGATCACTTACATGAATAACTCTATCATAATTTCCATGTGAATCCAAGTTGTCAATATTGAGATACTTATTAGCTAGCAATTTTAACATTTCGCCTAGAATTAGAGTGCTAACTTTACGCACGGTCATATCTCTCCTGAAAAGCAAAAATAAATTTATTATATACTTATCTCCATACTTCGAGAGGTACGTCAAACTATTGGCTCCGGGTGTTATCGCCAAACGGCAGTCATTAGGCTGTATGCCTTTAGCCAGCCTGAAAAATCTTAAGTGTTCACACCCGGAACTAGACCACTAGTTTCAATGTATAAAGAATTATGGAGATAACACACCAGTCACTCCGTTAACATATCCCTTGCCGTTAAAATTTCTAAGACTTTCTGAAGTTTAATCTGGACCTTTTGTCATATTTCAAGGATATCTCTAACGACGACGTAACGCCTGAGGATTTGATGATAGATTGGTACTTACTTACCTTAAAATCTGAACTTGTGGTAACATGGTTAAATATCCTTTGGCATACATCATGTCACAAAATTCGGTGAGCTGCTCGCCTTTGGTGTTCTCGTAGAAATAAGTTAAAAGAAACTTAAGGAACACGCTGTATTCTACAGTAGAGATTTGATTTTGGTTTTCCTATGTGAATTAAAGGTTACTATAGTTTAAAACGTGTAAGTTACAAAATACTTTTGTTGTATTAGGTACTTACACTACTTATTGCTTCTCTTATTTATCAGAAAGAAAAGTAATTTTTAAAAATTTATTTGTACACACCTTTGTAAAAACTACAAGTTCAGAGATGAGATTTCGTATGGAATTCTGCATCCGGAGAGCACACTGCTCCAGAATAGTCGCTTCTTGGTCATCGGCCAAGATGGTCTGTATGAAGTCACTTTTGTTTTCTATGCGAAGAAATTTTGCGAGTCTACGAAACAGATCAATAAACATTAAAATCAATAAAATTATTTCACTAAAAGCCTTAAATGCCTGTAGGACAATTATGTAAAGAACATTTATAAAATGGTAACTTTTAATATCACAAATCTAAGCGGTCCTAATTGTGAACCTTGAGGGACCCCAGAGGGGATCGACCACCATCTTAATACATATTTACATAACCCTGAAGAACTACAGAGTTACTGCCCGCAAAAGATTGTCAGTTTTACATAATCTTATAAGAAAATCTCCGTATGGTCTCCGGGTATACCGGCAAGATATTTTTTTTTATATGAGTGATCGATGCGATCAAAGGCTTTTTGTGTAATCCATTGCACATTACTCTCAAATCATTCTAGTAATAACTGACTAGCTTTTGGCTTTTTCTGCATAATATATTTGATGTAACCATTCAAACTTTTATCTCCATTCAATACACATATAAGTAAGAGATTTAAAACATGAGAACACCTAGGTACTAAAATATTCAGTTGAAGTTTTTGCATAGCAGTTTGACACCGTCATTTAAAATTACTTATGATTGGCACGACGTATAGGTAAAAAACTTTTTACCTGAAAACATCTATCCCAAGCTGGCACGTCACTACGAAGAACATACCAAAACCTTCGCTTCCTACCAACATAGCATGATTTAATGCTTCAATCAATAATGCGAGCCATTTATCTAAGACTTCCACCAGGCAACTCGCTGTACTTGCCCGTATGGCAAGGTTATCTGGCTGGTACGAGACCAGAGCATGAAGCACTAAAGCGCTTGATAGAATGCTGTTAGGGTTGGTGTTGATGCGTGCAGCGAGGCTGTTCAAGCTGGCGAGGAGTTGCTCAGCGCTGTAAGTGCTTTGGTGGGATAGTGCTGATCTTGTTTTGTGGGCGCTGATCCTGTGAAAATTGTGCCATATTGTTTTCTCCTTTGTTAATACTTCAGTTCATTAATTCAAATCTTCCTTCACATTCCTTATTCACACCACTAATTTAATATTATTACTCGTATGACATGTACTTATATTAAGACCTTAGACCACATCAGCATTTAATTAGATGGAATCATTGTCAATTGCTGGATATAGGAAATATTTAAGAAGAATTTTAAATAAGAAAGGTAGAGGGCTCGCGGTCAGTAAGTGATTAGCGTTATCTAAGTACTTACTTAGTAAAAAATATTTTAACAAAAATTCTTAAATGAGGCCTTTATCAATCACAAACAAATAGTTATTACTCGATAGTTATATCTTTATGTGTTTGATGACACAAGGGATGGATTTTACTGTGGTACGATAGACTGCCTTTTTCAAGATTTTCCTTAACGATTTACCTAGCAAGTTTCAATAAGTAGATTACCCTAGAGAACAGTACTTACTTGAACCAATACCCTCAGCTTACCCATTCAGTAAATCGCACAGGAAATGCAGACAAGCATCCACGGCAGTATTGGAGTTGCTGCCAGCGTAGTGCGACAGGGCTCGGAGGACAGCCGCGCTGGCGTGGCTGCCGTGCTCCTCCGCAAAGAAACGACGGTCGCGCCATAGCAAGCGGAAACATGACAGGATTGTTCTGAAAGTTAATCTACCTATATATTCTAGATTCTATATTAGAAAATATTTTACTATAATTATATTTGGTCCATCTCATCAATAGATTGTTTAACACTCTTCATACTTATTTTGTACTGAGGTAGGCACATTTAGCCGTTGGTCCGAGGCCTAGATTCGATTTCGAAAACCTCTGATACCAGGGTGTGCAGTGTCAATTGACATTGTATCCTACGCCATAAGAAATAATAATGTGTAGAGTTCCGGTTTCAAAAGGTAGACCTGAGGGACAGTGGAATCTGGGTAGGTACCTACTTTGTGGCTAGCGTCTTCACGTCATTTATTTTAGAATCTTTCTTTCCGTGTCCATTTCTTAGGCTCTACACGCTACGTGCCCCGCTCATTGCCTCTTCCAACGTCGTCCTTTATATTTTACAATTTTACTTTTGCCCGCAGCTTCGCCCGGGTGAATATTCCACGTGAAAAGTGCCCGGGATGAAAGGTATCATATGTCCTTCTCAATACTTCTATTTATGTGTATGAGAAATTTTAGGAAGATCGGTGCAGTAGATAGGGCGTGAAAGCGTAACAAACAAACAAACAAACTCAGTCGCATTTATAATATTAGGAAGGAAAGAAAGGATGCTTTGAGTAAAATTAATGTGTAGTTAAAGCTACCTACCTAAAAAGCGAAAAGTCGAGGTTGGCTGTTGCTTCGCATAAAAAAACTGTGATGTCGTTATCAAGCAAGTATTCTACCATGCAGATTCTTTCAGTAGAATTTCGATTTATCACTTCTATCAAATAGCCACAGGCTTTGTTTTGGGCTACCGTGTCCCTAGAGGTCAGCAGGCGTTTTATATCAGAAAGTGCATTTTGTCGTCCACTCGGATTATATGTTTTGCTAAATATCGAATTTACTAAGCTGTACATGATGAGATTCAAGAAACTGTTGTAGGTAAAGATTTTCTGAATTTCGGTGCGATAAATTTTTTGAAAGTGTGAGCAACTTTTTTAAATTCCCCGCCTCTAGGATTCTTTTAAAACTTTTTTAAAATATTGTATCTATTCTATGGTTAGTGGTGCAACCATATTTTTTTAATACGTTTAACGGCCCCGAGAACAAGCCAATTCTTGGAGTGGGTAAGATAGTGTTTTGTGGGTAAGCGACTTGGTTTCTGAATGTTTTCTCTTAATAAGCTCCGCTCTTTTCGGGTTTTAGCGGGTTATATAGTATAGTAGTTATAATAGAAGTCACAACGTTGCGCTATTTATTTTCCAAAATTTATGATTTTACGAGTATTTGTGCGTAATAATGTTGGATTATTATTTGCTAAGTGTTAGTGAAAAAGCGTGAGTGTTAAAATGAGGTACAATGTCGTTTGAGTGACTTTAATCCTTGTCACCAAAATCTCCAAGTTAATGCTTAGGCATTAACTTGGAACTTGGAGATTTTGGTCTAAGTGAAGCGATGGAAGAATTTCACTAATGAAATTCTTCCATCGCTTCACTTAGCCCGTTGACTTGACTAACTTGCCTAGACATGACTGACTATGACTTGACTTGACACTGTGACTTGACGTAATGAAGAAGTTGAAGAATATTCTAATAAAACTTGATACTGGGGGTTATTACCGTCTCTTAAAACCATGCAAGATCCAGTAAGTAAACAAGACAGCGCAATACATGATGTAAGGCAACATCTCCCTTCCTCGCTGGATCTTGCATGGTTTTAAGACGGTAGTAAGCCCCAGCTGGCAAAAATAAGCTATAAGTTTGATTGCCATTTTGTAGACTAATGCCACAACAAAGAAAAAAAAGAAAAATATGTCAATTTGACATTTGCCTATGGTATGGATGGCAGCTCTCTAATGTCATTTTCATCTCATTCTCATTAGTGTTTGCTGTTAAACCGATTTTCAAGAATATTTTGGATTATTCTTTTGTTGGTTGGCTCCTAAAACCATCTAAATTCTTTCCTGATCAAATAAAAATAGATACATAATGGTAAGAACTGAAATTACTACCGATATTTAATAAATAAACATAAAATTGCGCACCATGTTGGTCCTTGATTACCACTCTTACACCTGGATTATTTAATTTTTCATTTCTTTTCCAGTCGGTGATAGAATTTTTAAAAGACCTACCGTCTTACGACGAACACAACTTCACCCTTTTCAATACAGACCATGGCATCAGAAATTGTTCTAAGAGGCCGTCGATATACCTCCCTACTAAGGACATACCTTCTGAACAAAGTTGAGTAAACGATTTCATTCATATATCGTTTTATGGTGAAGATGAAGTAGTAGTATAACATTTCCAATAACTAGCTTATAAAATGAATACATTCCACAATAGTGACAAGACAATCATCCAATTTGTTAATATATTCAAGGACATGCATCAACAGCTATAATCTTCGGTGTAAAGAATATATCATTGCACCTATAGCTGGGGATGTCTGGTTTCTCAAATTGATACTGACCAGTAACAGTTCTGTGAAGAAGCTTTGTGTCCCATCACACTTGTATTAACTGATATCTGCGATAACACAGCTCTATGGCAACATTTTGTCACTTACCAGTACAAGCTGAACCAAGTAGGATGATTTGCCTGTCATACATGGCATCCTAGAGAACAGTAGCATTGCACAAATACTTAAGATATGGACATATATCCTAAAAAGAGTATTTTTAAGTGAATTGATATTAGAAGAGAAAATAAACTAAAATTTGAGTTTGGTTTGTCAATTACTCAAATCATAGAAGTCTTTGAAAATAGATTGGTTTATAAAATTGTTGTTGTATGTATTCTTATCATAGTCTACACTTAGTTTAAAAATATCAATAATTAAAAATAGCTTTAGGCTATTCTAACACTTACCATTATATCTTTTCCAGTTATTGTAACAGAAAAAACTAATATTTTATTAAGATATCTACACCAGCAATGGGAGAAAAAGGTAATAATTTATGCATGGTTACATTATTTTTATATCCCACTAATATTATAAAGGCGAAAGTTGGTATGTTTGTACTTCTTCACTCTGAAACAACTGCGCCAACTTATGAAATTTAGTATGGAGGTAGCTGATACCTTAAATTAACACATAGGGTACTTTTTATTCCAAAAGTATGTGATTCCTGTAGATGATTTTTGCAACTGATTTTGATGCGTTTTTTTTAATAGTTAGAGTGATTCAAGAAAAAGGTTTTTATGCCCATGCAAAGTTGGGCGGGTCGCTAGTATCATTATAAATTAAACATTATAAAAATTTGGATTCAATTTTTTTTTTTTTTATTATACAATTACTGCGATGGCTCAGCGACCCAATGAGGATCTTAGCCTCCAACATTAGAGCTCTCCACCCTTTCCTCTGCGCCTCCTCCTGCCAGTCAGCGGAGTGCTTTCAGGTCCTTTTCAACTTCATTACTCCTGCGCTACCGATGATGACCGACTGATCCTCTCCCATCCTCTCCATGTGCCCAAACCAATACAACCTCGCCGCCTTGGTTTCATTATAATATAAGGTTCTTGCACTAGATCCTCCACTTCCCTATTTTTCCTTTCTTATTATCCATTCACCATTTTTATAATATAAAAAATCAATTTTTGAAAACCCATCTTGCAAACTGATCTATAATAAAATATTACAGAACAACAATTCGCCGAAAAAACGTGACCAGAGCCATATTGAACAAAACGGAGATGAAAGCAGACCTCGCAAACGGCCATGTCTCAACTCACCGCTCAACTGAAATCACTCCGGTACATCAACCATTAGTTTGTGCTTCAGTTATAGACTCTGCAGAGTGTACGGCATTTTTATAATAACATTTGTATTCCAAGTAATTTGGTCGAATTACACAATGATCCTCGAAACACACTGGTTTCATGTATTTTGGGAAACTTTTACTTTTTTCGAGTGCCATTTCTTCAAATCGAACAGTGTCGCATATTGTAACTGAATAGTTATGTTTATGTTGAAATAAAAGTATGAATTATATTCATTCCATGTTATTATTAAGTTTTGTACAAATCTCGTACTTCAATCTCAAGCACCTGATAGTATAAAATAAGTTATCAAACTATATAATGCATACTTTTAAACTAAATTAAGGATGTGTTCAGTAATTTAAGTGCTTAAGCGACTCGTTCAGGGCCAATGCGACAGCACATGATAGGTTTTAATTTACATACACCATATTCTGCTTTATTTTATGCGATATTTATAATAACTTTTAAAATTTAAATTGAATTCGTTATATTTAGTAGGTATCAAATTAGTTTCGTTTTTAAATTTAAATGGCTTATTTATCTGAGACTTAAACTCTGACACCATGGAGTTAGTTCAGAGTTAATTCAACATTAGTTCAATGGCCACTGCACACCATGGTGTCCAACCATCCAATATAAATGATGGCTTATTCCGTTTATCTACACAAAAAAGCTATGTATACATACAAGCAACATACTAGTGTAAATTGGATGCTCGTTTGATTAATCCTTATTTGATTATAAATAAATGTTATTTAGTTGTCGACTGTCTTTGATTAAAAAAGTCGGAAGAGCAATTAAATTCCAATCATCCCATTTAGAATGGATAGATGAACACGTCATTCCGACAGTCAGAGGTCGTGGTCCGCTAAGTTCGCCTGGGTGGACCACGGGCACTCGAGAGTCCACCTTAGATTAAAGAATGATCACATAAGCCTTTTAATTTTTAAACCTGGCTCTTGTTTAAACAATGCAGATTTGATAACATTTGATACCTAACCATTAAAATAGAAACTGATTAAATTTTATTATTGATCAATTGGTAAAACCACTCTTTTTTGTGTTCATTTGACAATTCGTGCTAATGATTATTTGAATTACATAAACATATTCGTAAAATTCGAAGTAATTTATACCGCTGTGGTATATTTACGGTTTTTTTTAAATAAGGGAAAGGAATAGTGATCAGTAAAAGCAATAGTATTACGTATTAAGAGCATGACAAAAGTGCTATTAGAGGTAATCTGATTTTTATCTAATTACCGATCCTAACTTGCAATGGTGATACACCTTTGTTGTCAACGCAACATTGATTTATTAAATAAATTAAGTATAATTGTATAACTTTACTTTTCATTTTCTCAGAATCCCCATCGCACAAAACACTCGCTGACAGAGACAAACGGTGAGGCGGTGGTAATCCGTGGTAGTGTGTAATCTTAGCCCTTTCGTTGACATACAACTGCACATAAGTTGGCCACAAACGGAACGTGCGGGGGGCTGCGCACGTTAAAATTTGTATGAAAATCGGCTACTGCGCATTCAAGATCATTTCAGTTTATTGCCAACTTATATGCCGCGAACTATACCACCAGTGGTTCTAGTAGTAAATTTCATTCTCTTCAATACCACTGGTGGCTTACTACCATCTCTTAAAACCATGCAAGATCCAGTGAGTAAGCAAGACAGCGCAATACGTGATGTAAGGCGACATCTCCCTGGCTCAATCGTTCTTGCATGATTTTAAGAGACGATAGTAACCCCTCTGTTCTGTTTAATGCTACAGATATAGGTACTGACAGTCGAAAAATGTGGCGGCACTAGCGCCATAACAAATATCTACTACAACCGGTGACCTACTATCATCTCTAAAAACCATGCAAGTTCCAGTGAGTAGGCGAGACAGTGCAATACGCATATGTAAGGCGACATCTCCCTTACTCAATCGTTCTTGCATGGTTTTAAGAGACGGTGGCCAGATGGCGCTAAAAGCGAGAATATCTGATTTGCATACCAGCCAGACTACAAAATACTATGAAAGCCTAAATCGCGCTTGCAAAGTTTCTACGGTTTGTTTATATATACCTATACAAGGTGGACACAAATCAACTGCAAATATTTTAAGGGCAGATACAGACCACTATACTGAACAACTTTTCCAAATAAACATATCGAAATATGAAATTTTATTTTTCACTCTCCATACTAAACTAGATCAGCTGATTCTCAATTTGTATGGGAGGTCAAAAAAGTTTTTTCGTATTTCGACTTAAGTTTATTTAGGAAAGTTGTTCAGTTTAGTAGTCTGAATCTGCCCTTTAAATATTTGCAGTTGATTTAAATTATATGTGCAACCTCCAACAAAAAGGCTGAGTGGCTTGACGCCTAAAAAGTCCGCTGTAAATATTAAAGCTCTTATGTAGATCACTAACAAAAAAAAAAAACTCCAACAATAATTCGTTGGACCACGGGTTCTCAACCAGTAAAACCGTTCTAGAGTGATTGGACAAAAATGCTCGACCGCCATAAAGGGAAGATCTTCCCGCCATGCCGGGTGCAACACCAGGCTGCTTAAACTCACGAACATAGACTAAAAGTTGTTCTTACTTACTAACTTAAGAGATCATGACAAGAAAAAAAAAGCATTTTAATAATTCAATTTAATATTATATATGATATAATAATTTAGTTTATAACAAAAAATATTTTGATGAACAACACAACAAAAATATGAGTTCCCTTGCCTTTTTATTTGTTTCTAATCGATCAGGGAAAAAGAGATACCTATCTCTTTTTACCAGTGATGAATTGCGTTACAAAATATACCTATATTTTGTAACGCAATTCATCACTGGTATACTGCTTTTTAGGTTTACGTGTCTGTCAAGAATTTTTGTTTCAGAAACGCGGGTACCAAACCCCTAGTATGAGATTTTATAAACGCAGACGCTATCGATTGCGTTAGCGATTTTGTATGACAAACCTACAGCGCCCCTGGCGGATAGTAAGGCAACTAAGAAATTCCATACAAAACCCTAACGCAGTCGCTAGCGTCTGCGTTTATAAAATCTCATACTAGGGGTGCTGGTATATGTATAGTTTTTATTTCGGCAATATTTTTCGTTATGTTGTCCGTCATGGAATTAAAACCTATTCGACCCTGCTTTGGAATGGTAACTAAAGTCCACTGTAGAGAAAAAAGCTACTTACGTAACAACTAATTTTATAAATTCATAAAAAGTAGGTACTTATATGTAAAGCAACAATTTAAATGGGCACCCGCCTATTTTCCTTATACCGAAAATAAGATAAATTAATTTTTCACTGCCTTATTACTAATATTCTTAAAATCCAATGAAACCACTGCAGGATACAGCTGTTCTACAATTTTGAACAGACTTGAAAAAAAATTATTTAGGGTTAAAGCTAGAAATGGTGTATTTATTAATGGCACAAAAAACATTTTTTGTTCGTGTCCAATTCGTAAACAGTGACATTGATGCTCCATATAGTACCACTTACAAACAATATAAAATAAATAATAAAAAAAAATACAATAAAAAATGCCCTCATACAGAAACATAACAATAAAAAATTGTATATATACAATATGATAAATTATTTTACCTGCAAAACGTCCGTGTATACGGGAAATTAACCGCTATCTATTTATTCATATCTTTGTCAATTCATAATTTCATCATTATCGAGAATACCTAATAACTATGTTCACTCTATAATATACTGGTAACATTATTGATACTTATAAAATTAGATAATTTTACTACTAAAAACAAAAATTAACAAACGTTTGTTAAGTCCATTTTAACTAAAACATGTTTTGACCCGAAAGGGTCTTCGATAAGAGAGAAATCTCTTATCGAAATTTACCGTGAACGAAAGAGCCAAAACACATTTTAGTTTGTTAATTTTTATGAATAAGAGTGTATAAGTTTAGGAATGTAGTTGCTGATACATGCTGATATGAGATTATTTTTTGTATTTGTATTTCACAGTACTTATTTAAAGTTATTTTCTATATATTTTTGAAATTCGTATTAGCTAAATTCCCTCTCATGTTTATCTAATTATGGCGTTGCTTTTGTTAGCTGGTCAACTGAATTCTTTAAGAATTTCGTCTTTTATTTCATAATAACGATTAAATCTTATTTCGGCGTATCTGAAATAAAAAAGAAAGAAATTCAACACGCAAATAATCTAAATCTAACTAATAAAATAAAGCTGAGGAGTTTGTTTGTTTGAACGCTTATAATTTTAGAACTACTGGTCTGTTTTCGAAAAATATTTCTATATAATGTAGCTTAAATCTTGACAAAGGTTATTATAGAGCACACAATGGGAGGTTGAAACCGCGGGGAACAGCTAGTTAAATATGTAAGAAAACAATTAGTTAAAAAAAATCGATTCAAAAATCTATAATTTTGTCTTAGTCTTAATTGTAGTCAAGTTTTTCAGTTCAAGAACATAAGAGGAATAAAAATTCTTCATGTTCGTACCCTACGCTTTGGAACTTTGTCGCTCTATACCCTCGTAAAGTTTATTTAATTACATTTACACTTAAATAAAATGTTTTACCTAACTTCTTCGGCTATTTGAGAAACAACCAAAGTTTGGCAAGGTACTAATGAAGTTAACTTGATTTAACAAAAGTGATTTACAAAAAAAAGACAAAAGTTTTAGTTACATACTGCAAAGAGTTATGTGGTCACTTTTTTGTGCTATAGATTGACGAAAGTTTGGTTGTGTATAAGTATTTTTTTCAGTGTAATCTCTCGACATACCTTCCGAAATCGAAGTCAATAGTGGAATGTTCATGTTGTACCAGGGACCAGACGCCCCAGATAAAGTGTGAAGCCAGGGTTAACCTCTGGACCTCCTTGTAAACATTTTGCACGTCCGATTCCGTTGGGGTTCCATTCTCCATATATTCAGCCAAATAAACTCTTATCCAATTTTCCTGATAGTCCTTATTTGGATATCTGTTATAATCAATGTCCTCAATTGTTAGGCCTGAAATCAATCTATACTGATATAATAAAGCTGAAGAGTTTGTTTCTTTGTATGTTTGTTTGAACGCTTATAACTTGAAAACTACAACTACTGCAAAATTATTTTTGTATATGAAAGCCTGATTCTTGGGGAAGGTTATAGGCTATAGTACATACACACTAATGGCGAGTGAAACCGCGGGGAACAGCTAGTAAACAAATAAATCTGAAGGTAGAGGTCACCTCTTGAGATGTTATATGAAATCATTAGCTGTTGCACGTGGCGGCCACGCGCGTGGATTTTGTCACACCAAAAAGTAGCCTATGTTTGACCCACGGTCTTTAACTATAACCATATCTAATTTCATCAAAATCTGACCAGGTGGCTTACCACCATCTCTTAAAACCATGAAAGATCCAGTGAGTAAGAGGGACAGCGCAATACATGATGTAAGGCGACATCTCCCTTACTCACTGGATCTTGCATGGTTTTAAGAGATGGTAGTAGCCACCCAGAGGTTTGGGCGTGAATGTAAGCATGCCAAGAAAGTAACAGACAGTATTTTGCATTTATAATATTAACAAAGTATGCAAGTATGAATTTATGGACATTGAATTTCTTAATCGTTGCCTCAAACTCGTCACGAAGTAGTAAGTGTAAGGAAGGAAGATAACGAATAATAAATGTTATTTCATTATCTACACTTACTATGTAGTTCATAATCTCATTGTACCTATATAGTCTTGACGTGAGAATCACAAGGTCATTAGATCGTAAAAAATATAATGTATACATTTGTTTGGCGCAATATAGAGTTTGTATTATATAAAGTGGACTCAAATCAACTGCAAATATTTTAAGGGCAGATCTAGACCACTAAACTGAACAACTTTTCCAAATACTTAAACTAATGTCGAAATACGAAAAAAAATGTTGACCTACCACATACAAATTGAGAATCAGCTGATCTGGAGAGTGAAAAAAATAAATTCATATTTTGATAAAAGTTTATTTGGAAAAGTTGTTCAGTTTAGTGGTCTGAATCTACCCTTAAAATAATTGCAGTTGATTTGAGTTCACCTTATATTACTAAACTACTCCTACAGACATCTTTAGTGACAAACGGTACAGAAATTGTGTCAACTAACAATATATATCAATATTTACTATATTCCTTCCACGCTGGTCTGCGAGAAAAAGAAAAACAAAGAATGTACCAGCTGTTTCTCTTCCCGCGTAAGTAAAAGTCGAATGCGAGGGAATCGGCGAATGTGGAACTCATGACATAGGCGACGTGGTTCTATGCTAGAAGCTGTACTCCCATCTGTACATACATGTTGTCCCTGTTTCGGCCGACCGGAATGTTTAGTCCCTGTTTCGGCCGACCTGGGTCAGGAATGTTTAAAGACTTCCATGTCGACCAAGGCAGGTCATCTAAATAATATCCTATAAACATCGAAGACTCAATTTATCATAATATTAGGCCGTTGACCTTGCATGAACCTGATAGCACATCATGATTAGATAACAGGATGGACTGAGTTTAACTGTCTGAATTGATAAATTATGATAAACGTCAATTGAGAACTCAGTTACATATTATACACTACATTATATATTATTTCATGTCTTATACATGTATCAAGATGTTTCCTTCGAAAAAGACGTTGCAGACATTTATTAAGAATTTCTTTTGCTTGTTTCAAAAATTGCAAACATAATTTCCTGTTATAGCTAAGTTCCATAGTTCTTGCTTGTATATATTTGATCTTCCTTCTGCTTGTCTTGACCGATAAATGAAGAAAATAAAAATAATTTACATATATACATACATATAAACACGTCTTTATCCCATACGGGGTAGACAGAGCCTAGGGCCATAAGACCCTATGCCACGTTTAGCATGATAGTAGTTGATACAGGAAATAAATAGTGTTGGCTTTCTAGCCGCTTCGCCTATGTTATGATTCCCCCATTCGGCGATTCCCTAATAATTTAAGATTCCTTTTATAGCTTAGTTTGTTCCTAATTAGTCTTGTTCTTGCCATCCATACAATCACTACCTACTTATAAATGCAGAAAGTGTGTTTAGGCGTAAAATGTTACTATATACCAGACAGACATCATTTCACATTTAATTATATCATAAGGATTATAATAAATGAAAAATAATAATAATAAATGTCCAGTTTTTAGAAATTTGAATAATTATTTTTGTCGGAAGTAAACACCCGCCCTCTATATTTGCGATGATACCGCGTTGATTTACAGAACATATTTATACCTAAATACATGCTATTATTAAATAAAATTTCAACTTACCAACATATTCATTGAAATGATTAGCAATATCGAACGCTTGGTAGTTATATGCCGCATATTCATAGTCAATGAACACAACCGTCCCTTCATTTTGGTTGTAGATCACGTTTCCTAGAACCAAATCATTGTGAGCAAACACAATTGGGCTCTCGGCCTTGGCTAAGTGAGACTTTAGGCGCTCAAACTCTATCCTTAGTTTTGTTATTGACCCAAGACTATTCACAAATCTACAACAGAAATATACAAAAGTATCTGTGTTACCAACGTTTACACGTTACTAAGTTGCGCCGTATGAAAAGGTGTGTGAATGTAGAGCGGTTTCGTTTTAGGTCGAAATACGTTACTTCGAAATTTTTTACACCGATTTCACAGACTTATAATAACTCCAGAGACGTAGTGATACCTGCAAACTATGATCGTTACGTTTGCCATAAAAGAATTACACACACAAATGAACCAACTAGTAACGCTATATAGTTGGCTATTCGCAGATTTGCCAAAATATTTGGTGAATAGGCAAAGTAGGCAAATAACGCAAAAATTTTGACAAATAAACCGTCCACACATGGTCAAATAGGCAAATGTTAGTATACAAATAGCTAAGTGAGGTAGCAGCATTCATTACGCATCCCCGCGATACACACATATAGGCGGCTATTTTTACTTTTGATTCGATTTGACGATCCGTCTGTAGTTCTTTTAAGTCTGTGATCGGTGATATTTGCTGTGGCAAAAAGGAAGTACTGCCAAAAAAGATCGAAAACTGTAGGCCTAGGCAGGTCGGTTAACCGTCTGTTGTTGGTTGATTTGTTCCATTACTTGTGATAATACAAAATGCTAAATAGCACAAGATAAGAGAGAGACACACACATAATAGTACTAATACTAACTAACAGACCTTTTTTGTTTGGTTTCATCAGTAAAACGTTCCGGTATCAAACTCAAAAATTGTTCTGCTTTATCCCATAATACAGGTTCATGTTTTACCTGTAAAAAAAAAAAAGAGAAAAATTCTTGGTAAATTGATACAGTGACGAGAAAAGTGTATATAGTTAGTTTAAAGTGGTGTGAGGTGGCTGTTGACACTTGACCTCACGAGGTCAGGCTTAAGGAACAAGTCTGTAAATACATGGTTAGGTCTATCCTTCTACACGGCAGCAAGGTGCGTCCATGCTTATATTATAAGTGCGAAAGTCTGTCTCATCTGTATGTCTGTCTGTTACTCTATCACAGCTAAACCGGACCGATTTTGATGAAACCAGGGGTCAAACATAGGGCGCGCTAGTAATCTCATATGAGTAAAGATGTTACTTGCACCCTTGTTTTGCAGTACTAATACCAAAAGAGGTAATAATTATACAGTTTATCTGTATCATTCATTACTTTTATAGTACAATTTTATATATCCTGTACTGTTATTTATTACAAACCCGCCCCGGCTTCGCATGTGCATAAAAACCTTCGTCTTGAATCACTCTATCTATTAAAAAAAACCGCATCAAAATCCGTTGCGTAGTTTTAAAGATTTAAGCATACAAAGGGATATAAGGACAGAGAAAACGACTTTGTTTTATTTATACTATGTAGTGATTTTCGTTATATATGTATGTTAGGCTTAAATCATGCATTTTAAATTTGACATAATTACTTCTTGTACTACGGAGTTGAAATTATACACGTGTCTTCAGTTCCGAAAATAATGATAATAATAATGATTATGATAAGCATGACCTGATGGTGCACCCAGAATAGGATCCCAACAAGGGAAACCCCCGGGGGTCTACACCACCAACATGGAAATTTCCTTTGACCGATTTTTACGATCTGCAAATGAAGAGAAGCAACTTATTCTCTTCACTTTAGATTTTTCTCTCGTGTTATTTAAAAACGGTAAGTGTATTATGTTGCTATCCATAAAGATGTATATGATTTGCTTATCAACTGCTAATGCCCCTGTTATTAAATCTGACAGCCCAAATATACATATTGTCAAATACTTAACAGTTTCAATAACAAGCGGTATGCTCTATGATATATTTAATATGATAGTGTAAAACTTTTATCTTAATTCATAAAATAAATAAATTATAATATGTAAACATTAGTCTATTATAATAATGTAAGCCATTCATGTTCATGCTTGAAATCGCTATAAAACAGCCTCCAGTATTTCAACATTTAATTTTATTGCCGTTTAAGTACTTACATAACGTTAATCTTACCTTTACCCCATAGAGTAAGATCCCAGAGCCCCAGACATAACTTATTTTCTAAGGTATTTGTTTATTACAGGACCTCTGTGACCTTGTACTATCCTATCCTTTTAACTATTTGTCTAGTCACCCAATTAGATGAACAAAAAAGCTGTGACATAAATTGAATTTTTATAAAAGTATAACTTAAGAGTAGTCACCGACGGGCGCCCCCTCTGCCAAATGTATAATATGACCGTCGGTCATACTGCTTGTCACTTGTATGCGTGTATTCTTTTTGCTTGTGTTTGATATTTTTGTCAAGTGTGTGCGTAGCGACGTGTTCAAATAATGCATTTGCGATAATACTTATTGTGTGTGTTTGCTCATCCCTTGTGCAGTGCGCATGCCATCTTCGGTTGGTTTAGTACTCTTAAGATGTATAATAAAAAAAAATGTGAACATATACCTCATGGCCAAGTTTCACTTTATGCATTTTTGCCATTTGTCTCGCAACAAGAGGCCATATTTTCTCATCATATACAGATTCAGTATCCAGACACGCTCCGGGAAAAAACTGATATGCCAAACCGTTTTCGAAAATGCCATATATCTCGGGAGCTAATCCAAGGGCATGCAATGCTTTGATATTTCTGGAACAAATGTAATAATTTGGTTTTCAGTGCTTTCTTCTCTGTCAGTCTCAGAGATCAGAAATTTACATAAATAATAACCACAGATTACTCTAGTACAGAATATTCAACAGCCATACAAAGACGCGCCAATTTTTAGTGTACCAATAGAGTCCTCCCCATACTGAGACATATTAACGCCATCTATCGATCACTTGAGATACCGTGATTCTAAATCCGATAACTTATTAAATGATGCACCAAATTAGAGTGTGGTAGGATGTCAATACATTTTTTTTTAACCTTTCCATTTATCGTCAAGAAAATAACTAAATAATTTTCTTAAACAATGGGAGCACATGATGGCGGCATTTGCAGACATAATCATTAGTTTGTCAAACAGCTGAATTAATTAATATTAAATTTGGTATGGAGGTAACTGATACCTTGAATTAACACATAAGGTAGGTACTTTTTATCCAAAAAGAATGGGATACTCATAGGTTGGGTCAAAAAGTCAGATATTCAGGAAAATGCAGTTGTGTATGATAAATTGCGGGTAACACAAGATGCATCTAGTATGTAAATAAAAATCTAATAGTGACCACAGCTGCTAGCTCTTAGCCTAGAGAAAGCTTTTCTAGCCTTTTATTGGTAATGATTAAAAGCAGCATATTTTTGTTTTTCTAAAAAACTAAGGCAGTGGCACATTTTAATGTGGAAATTTGATACTGTATCAAGCTACCAGCTACTATTTGTATTGTAAACAGTTAAATTTAAAGTAAAGAAAATAATGTTGTTGAGTATCTACCTTATTTCAGCAGTTCTGTCTATTAGTAAATCTGTGTTATGCCCATAAATCCGCACAAGAACCACATTATCATCGTTATCCAGGTTAGTGCATAAACGGCAAGCAACTAATTTATTGGTGATGCCATCTGTGAACACCTAGAATGGGACAAATTAAACCTATTAGTGGATAGTAGCTTTATTTGACACTTTGTGTTGTGAATTAATGATTAAAAAATATTGGTTGGTATTTTTCATATATGGTAATAAACTTGAAAATGATTTAAACATTGTAGAAATATACAAAAATTAAGTGAATTTTTTCTAGGATTTTTTACTTACTTGGGTACTTTGACCATTTTTATTGGCACTGGAAATTTTATGAAATTAATATTATTTTTTCAGATTATGTCACTTTCAGAGATGCTGATTTTGGTTTTAAAGAAAACCGTAAACTACCAAATAATATATTTTAGCACTATGCCATACAGAGCTTGCAGGCATGACAGTGTCTCATATTGGTACAGAAACATTGGAGCGAGGAATATCAATAAATTAATTATTAGATCAGGCCAATTTATAATAAAGTATTTTTATAAATATATGTTATTAAAATCTGCATTTTCTAAACACAAAAAGCAAGCAAAAAATGGAGCTACAAGTAGACTTACCTTAAATTTTATGTTTTCAGGATTCCAATCTGGCCTTATTTCTTTCAGAAGTTTAAAGATTCCCCCATAAAGATCATTTTCTTCTATTTTAATCGGTATACAAACATTACCAGTTGGCAAGCAGCCCGACATTGTGCAAAGCAGGGCAACAGAAAATATACGGGTGAGTGAATACGTGTGAATACCTCTGCTGATAGAACGATATGTGCGCGTCTACACGCAGAAACTTTTACTATGTACTGACAAGTTAGAAAGATAAGGTCTTGGCTTGCCTTTGATTTGGGCGTTTTGTCTTACCACTCACCACCTTCTATAGAAGTGTCCATGCAGGTTAAACAAATTAATTTTATTTTAATTATACATGACAAATTGTTCGGTGTAGATTTAAATGTGCAATTCTGTTTCAGCCTTACTTTCTTAACTCATTTATTATACAAATAAACTAGAAATTTCGCGAATTTTTACGCAATCCAAATATCCAAAGAAACGACTTTCAGCTGCTGCATATGCTAGATTTCGCCAATCGCGATATTTTTTTTTGTGCAAAATGCCAAAATCAAATGTCAATGTCAACGCTACAACGTCAATGTCACAACACAACTCGTCACAGATGGCTAAGTGAAGTGGTGGAAAATTTCACTTAGCTATAACTTGGAGATTTTGGTGACATGGGTAAAAGTCACGTAATCGACACTGTACCACTTCCTAACACTCACGCTTGTTCCTGAACATATTGCGAATAATAATCCACCAATATTAAGCACAAATACTCGAAAAAACCTAAGTTTTGGAAATTAAATACACGCGGACATAGCGACAGTTTACTTTCCCTCCAAAAACTCCATTACAATTCAATAAACTGACTTTAATACTTTTTATTTCTATTAAATAAACATTAATAAATTGACAATTACGGTAATAAAACAATAAAACCTAAAATAACATGTATAATCCTATTATCTACAATTTATACAGTCCCGTTAAAGTCGCGCCTTGCGGTAGTGTACTAAGAAGGCTGGCAGCATTGCCATATTGAATGGCAATACTTATCCTTTCAGCAAGGTAATTACCAGCCCTAATAATACCTAAATTACAAAAAGGCATAGATTTATATTAGAAAATCTCTTATAAAAAACATGCAAGTTACAGTGAGTAAGCGAGACAGCGCAATACATGATGTAATGCGACATCTCCCTTCCTGGATCTTGCATGATTTTAAGAGATGGTGGTAAGCCACCTGGTATGGTACATTAACGAAATTAGGTTTGATTTTCTCTCATGTGCGGCCTCGCTATGGATAAATCTATAGGAGGTATATGATCTAACTAAGCATAAAGGCAATGCTGCAAGTCTTTCATCATGCATTCTTTTTATTTTAATTTGTGGCAAATGATTCAACGCAGCTAGCTTGATGGTTACTTGGCTATTCGCATATTTGCCAAAATTTCGACTGCAGTCGCTCCATTGTTATAAACAGTACCATCATGTCAGGCTCATAACTTCTATTATGATGGGTTCTATTCTAAAAACAAATAAAAACACATCAGACTGAAAAATAAATTTATTCTAATAGTTTATGTACCTTATTTCACAATTTGCAGAAACAGTTCACAAGCTGCAAACACAAATGTCAGGAGTGTACCTAATGGAATTGTTCTCTTATTTTATACGATATCTTACGTTATTATAAACACCAATAGACACTAGATCAAGTTTGCTAAAAGCTTCCTTACAACTAGTCCACAATAAAATCATTTAGCTGTTATTATCTTACAAAAACAGCGTCACAAGAAATAGAAACAACTTACATAATGAGAAACAAAAACCTTCAAATTATACAAATTGTATGGGATTCCTGAATAAAAATAAGAATCAGTTCTTACAGGTCAATATAAAATAATTGCAATAGTTTCAACATTGAAATGTCTTAAACTGGTTTGATTTAATCTTTAGCCGGCACTTCGATCACTCGGGGCTTGTCAATGATGCGAGCAGTGCGGTTTCCCTTCTCAACAATACCAATGATCCAGGCCTGGTAGCCCTCCTGCTTTTCAATGTCCTTGCAGTAAGCAGCTGCCTGTTCTCGAGGCAGACAGATCAACAACCCTCCCGAGGTCTCTGGGGCATGTCCTTGCAGTAATTGGAACATATTGCCACAAGCCTTGGCCACAGCTGCCATCTTGGCAATAACTGGCAGATTGTGAATCACAAATGATACCTCATTCTTTTGATGTGATGCTAAATTTTGTGCATGGCCAAGCAGACCGAAACCTGTGACATCGGTAGAACCATGAGCATTATATTTATGCATCAGACGAGCGGCGATGCGGTTAAGTCGACTCATAGAGTCCATCGCACGATGATATGCTTTGCGGACATCCTCTTCAGAAACTACCAACTTGATACGATTCCAGCGCTCTGGTTGGTCAAGCCACTGATGGGCATTTACAGCTACTTGAGTGCCTAGAGGTTTGGTCAGAACCAACACGTCACCCATTACAGCATTATCCGGGACAATATATTCATTGGGTTGGCAGATAGTTGTAGCTACCCCTCCGATGGTGCACCATGGGTTAATGACAGTCTGCCCACCAGTCACAGATGTACCAGCTTCAAGTGCAGAGTCTTTGAAACCTCGCATGATAAGAGGAATAACTACATCTCGCTCTTTTTCAGTCATTTTCGTTGATACTCCAAGCAACATCAGCATATTGTCACATTCTGTCACTCCCATTGCATATAAGTCGCTCAAAACGTTAGCACATGCGATCTTACCCATCATGTAAGGGTCGTCGACTAGGGGATAGAAAAAGTCTGTTGTTTGCACCAAACATAGCCCGCCGTGCCGCAGTGGCGTCACCGAGCAGTCCAAACCGATGCCGATGCGCGGTATCGCCACATGCATAAACTGGTCCTGCTCCTGTTGTGAATAGTCTTGCTGCAAGGATTCCACCAACTTTCCCAGAACATCTTGAGGTACTTTGCAACTTCTTCCTTTGAGATCAGCAAACCGTGTCAGTCTAAAACTCGCTTCCAAGTCGTGCGCCACTGGGTCGAATGGCCGACGCAGAGCCAGGGCATTAGGGTTACCGGCCATCTCTAACTGAGCCGCAGCTAATGTATCCTGGGCTACACTGGACTGGTAAGACATATTACACAAAAACAAAACAATAACACGCTTTTCTTGGAGGTATTTCTGGTTAAAATGCCGAAACCCGACACGCCGCCAAGTGACGCTTGCAAAATGGCGTCTCCTTTACAATGAGATTATTTTACAAAAAATCGGGCAATTTCGGGAGCTTCGGATTGGCCAGTACAAATTGTAAACAACACAATCTTCGTCCTGATTGGCTCATTGTTAAAACGCCAACAATTGTGCAATGAGAACACACTTGTCATTTTGTCATTCGTAAAACATTCCTATTTATGCAATATAAATACAATGATTGATTTGCGTCAATGAATGTTTTTGTGTTTTTAACCGACTTTGAAAAAGGAGGAGGAATATGGTTTTTTAATGTTTGTTACCTCAAATTTCCGTCATTTCTGGGGGCTTACCACCATCTCTTAAATTAAAACCATGCAAGGACGATTGAGTAAGCGAGATGTCGCCTTACATCATGTATTGCGCTGTCTCGCTTACTCACTGGAACTTGCATGGTTTTAAGGCACACTTTAAACGCTTAGGCACACATTAGTTGCTCATGCACGCATGATGGTTTTCCATCAAACAAAGGGATGGTACTCGAAAAGTGAATAGAATCGACTGTTTTCCTAACAAATCATTTTTTTTTTTAATTTATATCAAGAATTTTGCGATGATTTGTTTGGAAATCAATTGATTTAATTGTTCCATCGTAAATCGTCACAAAATTCTTGATTTAAACTAAAAAAACTTAGGATTTTTTGTTTGGAAATCTTTCGTTTCAATTCACCTTTCGAGTACCATCCCTTTGTTTGATGGTTTTCCATCATGCACGCATGAGCGTCTAGGGTGCGCCTTAGCTATTGATGCAAAATGCAATGCAACAATGAAAAAAAATCATTTTTTATGAATTTGACATTTTGACATTGACACTACAAATAGCGAGTTTTTGGAGGGAAAGTAAACTGTCGCTATGTCGGCGCTGTATTTAATTTCCAAAACTTAGGTTTTTTCGACTATTTGTGCAGTATTGGTGGATTATTATTCGCAAAGTGTTCGTGAACAAGCGTGAGTGTTGGGAAGTGATACAGTGTCGATTACGTGACTTTTATCTTTGTCACCAAAATCTCCCATGTTATGGCTGGGTGAAGTTTTTCCACCGCTTCACTTAGCCATCTGACTGACTAGAATTACTCACTTGACAAGATTAGACTACTGACTTGACTTCTTGACTTGACTTGACTAAAGTAGGACTGAAGAAGATTAATAAATTGAAGAAAGGCCTTAAAGGACTAGTTTCCATGGCCGTAAAAAATATTATAAAAAAAAACTACAAATAGTACACACACATGCCAGTCAGATGCCATGCACATACACACGCATGTCAAATAAAATTCTACAAGATCCAAACTTTTTTTGAATAATTAGTGGCGGTTGAATTTATTTCTTTTAGAATTTAAATGATTTATTGCAAAGTACAATGATCTCGTAAATCTAACTAATACAATGGCACTTAACAATTGGAAAAAGCTTGAAAACGAGGCGGGATACCCCTACTATGTGGAGTGAGTAACTTTCACCAATCAACTTCCTTTGTGTGTACTTATTGAATGAATTTCCTGGAATTTCCGCGAAAACGGGAGCGGAGAACCAAGTGTCCACTAGATTCTTTATATACTTACCTACTGACCTTCTGACAATTCAGGCTCCTTTAAGAAGATCACACACAATGGAGTTATATGGGAGCCCTATGTGAAGAGTCTATTTCTTGCCACTTTTGACGCCTAAACAAATTATATTTGCAGTGAAACAACAGGCAAGCAGCAATATGATCATCCTCAATTCCAAAAAATAATGGAATCCTTAGCAGAATATGATGGCATTAAATACAGTACCTACAAGATTGCATTCAAGATTTTTGCTTTGCAGACACAATTGGAAGGTGTGTATTAAACTGTATTACATATGCTTCTTTACTATCACTACAAAGTATAAAACAAAGTCGCTTTCTCTGTCCCTATATCCCTATGTATGCTTAAATCTTTAAAACTATGCAATGGATTTTGATGCAGTTTTTTTAATAGATAGTGATGGTTTTTATGCCCATGTGGGTTGCTAAGTAGATAACACTTTACTGATAAAAAGCCTAAAAAGAAACACTGAGTGAATAACATTAAAGTTTGTTTTTGTCTGGAACCCTCAAAATTTATGTGATAGGTATCTTGCTTGGGAATAAAGCCAGGTTTTCAGGCAACATTTTGGAACATGTTTACATGATATAGGTATATTAAATAGTATAAAACAAAGTCGCTTTCTCTGTCCCTATATCCCTATGTATGCTTAAATCTTTAGAATTACGCAAAGGATTTTGATGTTTTTTTAATAGATAGTGATTCAAGAGGAAGGTTTTATGCCCATGCGAAGCCGGGGCGGGTCGCTAGCTATATTAATTTGTTATATTAACAATAATTATTCTAGTGCCTCCACTACGCATCAGTTCTGGAGTGTTTGCCCGTCACCAGTTGAGCTTGTCGGAGAGCAGTTTGTCTCTTGACACCACAGAGTTGGAGGCGGTACTGGGCGATATCTACTTTGCTGCTCAAAAAGAGGGAGTATTCACTGGGGACGTGGATCTGGCTGTAGACTTGTTGATCAACTTGTTGCTCAACATTTATGATAAGTAAGTTTTATAAGGTGATCTTGTTTCCATAAAAAATATGGTAATATATTTTAGCAATATCACTCTTATTGCCATTTATTTAAAATATGACTTTTTTTTTCAGTGAACCCTTTAGATTTTTCTATCTTTAGCCAGTCTTGCCTTGACCCTATTTATAAAATTATAAGTTTGCAGTATGATGAACCAAGCATTAAGGCTCACTTAATTATGGTTTGCTTTGCTTTTGATTAGCTTTCAATGGTTACTTTTTAGTATCTTTTCAATATTTATGTTTCAAATACATATATTTTTTATTATAATTAATTAAAACTGGAGTCATTGGAGAATGGCATTGAGCTGGGCTAAGATAAATTAATGATAAATGACTTTATTGTCACCAGTTATACAGCAATGAGGCATTGGAGTCCACGAAAAATTATTTTAAATTTTCAAACAACAAAAAAGGATAGTAAAATGGCTACTATTACTACTGAACAGTAGAACCCATAATGTTACATGAAGACCTTTTAAAATCAATAAAACAATTAATTTATTAAAATATAAAATAATATTTTTTCAGGGAAAGAAAAGAACCAGTGAGAGTACTGTCAGCCAAAACGCTGCTGATAATCCTCAGCAAAGAAACCGCTGCAGACAAATGGTCTGCATTGGCCAACTGTTGTGCGGACCACAATGGTTGTGTATCACCTCGCAGGCTAGCTGCTCTTATATCTCATGTGACAGCGTTGCCACAGTACTTGGGAGTACCATGCGATCAAACGCAGCAGGATGTTGATTCTTGTTTTGACAAGGTAAACCAATTTACTTATTTATAGATATGCAGCTATCACAGCTATTGTTAAATAAACAGAAATCCTAACTAATATTATAAATGCAAAAGTGAGTTTGTTTGCTTGTTACGCTTTCACGCTTATCTTCTGAAGTGATCTTCATGAAATTTTGCATACACATTGGAAATGATATGGAGATGGACATGGGATATCTTTCATCCAGAGAAAATAACTGTTCCTGAAGGAATAACGACAAAATAAACATCCGGGCGAAGCCGCGGGCGGAAGCTAGTATTAAATAATGAATTAAATAAAATTATGAATAAAAAATTTTCTTTATAGTATAAATCTATTGCTTGATGTGTTAAACGGAGATAGAATAGCACTTTTGCTAACTTTACTCTGATCAGCTTTTGCTTTATTTCCGGCCTCGACTGTAACATACTATTAAATTAATGCAGAGTGCAGGCATGCTAGGAGTATCATCTCGAGCATGTGCTAATTGGGGCCTGTCCGAGAGCAGCAGCACCGGCTGGCTGAGCGTGCTGGAGCGAGTGCTGAGCAGCCGCAACTGCTGTGACATCAGTGCGCAGTGCTCGCATTGCCTGCACCCGCTTATACAGGTATAAAGATAGCCGTTATTTCTAGGTTACAATAATTCTGTTTACAAATTATTATTTACTAGCTTTCGCCCGCATGATATTCCCTCGGGAACAGTGCTTTTCCCCGGATGAAAGGTACCCTATGTCCTTCTCAATAATCCTAGCTATGTGTATGCGAGATTTCAAGATTGGTTCAGTAGATAGGGCCCGAAGAGGTAACAAACAAATATACAAATTCACTTTAACATTTAAAATATTCGTTGGGATTGATTGAAAATGATGATTGACTTTTCAGGTGCTCAAATTTAAATGCTCCAAGTGCAACGAGGTTTACTTCTGTGAGAAATGCTATTTGTATGACAAGGACTTGGCTGCAGTGAGCGGACATAAGAAGTCACATATAGTGCATGAAATAGTGGATGGTGTGGCAAGTATTGTTTTATTCTATTCTCTAGTTTCTTTTTTACCTCATGTTATATGAGTAACCTAACCAAAAAGGGAGTGTTATGTTTCAGGATTCGTGTATGTATGATGTGAGTTTCTTTATTTTCAATCTTGAACTGCTTATCAGATGCAGATGTGCGAGGGATCTTTGAGTCCTTGCATTTTTCAGTCCAAGTGGCATAAGCTATGTTTTGTCAATAAAGCAAAATTGCGGATTTTATTATAGCAATAAACGGCAAACAAAAAAAAAAACCAAAAACGAGTTTCAGTAGTTTTTTATCTTTTGTTTACTAATATAAATAATGAATAGTCATTTTATTTATATAGTCTAGCTGATCCAGCGAATTTCGTACCTCCAATCATTTTTCTAACATTTGAAGATTCTTAGACTTCTACAAATGTTTTAAAACTGGATCAGACAAATTTCTCCAGCTGTATAGTTCTAGTTGCTCGTGTTCTTGTAAGACTTGTGACAGTAATAAACATAACGTCAATTCATTTTATATAAGCGTTTATTTTTTATAATTTCAGATAAAACCATCAGAATGTCTAAGCTTCATTCGAGGTATGAAGCGATTCTTCTTCTGCACACGGACGAAAAAGAAGAAAATGTCTAAAAAGAGCACTAAGAAAAGCTCGGATAAGGTCGAAAATCCAATAAAACGACGGCGGGAAGGCCGGCCCGCTATGGTGACGTCAACTGTGGGGAAAGCATCCGGGAGTAACGCCAGCAATCCAACAACCATGCTGCAGGACATTATAACGCAGCTGGAGGTACAGAATAAGTGAGTATTCTTGGTGTTACATATGGCAGGAAATGAGAGACGAGGTGAATATATTTCAAATTCATAACGGGGAAACATTACTGGCTTTATAATGAAATATTTTAAGGTCCAAAGAAATAGAATTAAAACAATTTTGTTTTTGTAAAAATACAAGTTTCAAACTTTTGTTTGGTGCTAGCTCAATTTGTGTAATTTGTCCTTATTTATTAATTATCACGGCAGAAAAACACATGTCACCGCGACTTCTTTTTCTTTCTAGTAGTGTTCCTTATGAGGAGACGACCATAATCCAAATTGTCAGTTAGTATCCTCCAGTCTTATCTATTCTGGGCCCGGTTCATGGCCTCTTGGGTGTTACATTCGCGACTACCACCTGCTCTTTGTAGCCCTTAGGTCTCGACCCCCTCTGCCAAAAGCATAAAACGGCTGGCCATACTGCTTATACTTGTGTGCGTTTAGTTTTATTGCTTGTGTTTGATAATTATGGCGCGTGTGTGCGTAGCGAAGTGTTTGAATAATGCTTTAGTGGCAGACTTTCACATAGAAATAAGTGCTCGTAGCGTCTCCGGTTCGTTTAATGCTCTAGGCTGTAACCTCTATTATCACAGTAAAACCAGTAGGATCATGATTGTATTGTATTATCTATGTTTATCATTTCCTTATTGTATATTTTTACTGGTGCAATAAATAATTTTTGTCTTGTCATGTATCAATTGACTAAGCTTCAACAAATATTTATTTCAGGGCTCTCGAAGACCTCTCCTCTCAGTTGCAAAGTGTTAAGAAAGACGCCGTTGACGACGAGCTTAAGATAAAGGTGGAGGCGCACTGGCACCAGATATCCATGCAGATCAACAGGCTCAAAATATTAAAAGTAAATACAAAATCATAATTAAGCTATTATTATTTATATTCCGATTGAATCCTAGGAAGCATGGGGTTAGCTTAAATGTAATGTTTTAATTTAGCCTTAGGCAAGGTTCACTCACACGACAAGCGTTTAACGTGCGTTAAGAACTTTTTCTGTCGGTAATTATGTGTGCGGCTTGAATAAAATGTATGGAATTGTAAAGCGCAGTTTTGAAACGCACGTTAAGCGCTTGTTATGTGAATCTTGCCTTAATGGGGTACTTACGAGTTACGTCATAATATGATGTCATATATTAATCATTATTTTAATGACCGTTTGCGATGTCAACCCTCTTTGGGATTGCTACTGTTAGCGGAATTTAGTAGAAATAAGTAACATTTGGTGTACAAACATTTCAACTAAACTAAGCTATTCAAGGTTCTTTGCAATGAAGTATTTCTTTTATTACTAATTTTTTTACGTGAATTGTCGTGCCTTAATCCTATTTGTGTGTATGCTTCACCGCTAACATAATATCTGCCATAAAAGTAGGGAGAACAAAATAAAAGCACAATAATGTATAGAAAAGTTACAAAAATTTCTAAGTACTAATTCGCCTGTACCTGTACTAAGCACTTACCAAATTATGTTAGTCCCGGCATGCCCGCCACCATTAGTTTGCACACACTTCCCTTGCAATGGCGGTAACTGGTGGCGGAAGCACGCAAAATAATTTGCTAAGTGCTTGTAACTTTGCCTTCAGCAAAGTAACACCTAAATCTATTAAATATATTAAGTACCTGTACTCACTTATAACGTCAATTCACAGGAAAACTTATCAGTGAATCCTAACAACCAACCGTCGGAATCTCAAAAATCAGACAAGAACGACCGTCCCCAAGCTTTCGATCTATTCAGCCCGATACCTGTACTCGAAGAGAAACAGTCTAAAGTAACGGAAACCCTCAAGAACCAACCCAGAGTCCTGAGTATGGATTCTGGGAACTTCTCTGTGGTTTCGAAACAAACGGATACTCAGAATTTGATGACTATGTCCGGGGATGCGCTGAAACCTGTCGTTGTGCATGCTACGTCTGATAGTATATCTACGGTGTCCATGAATGATATTACTAATTGGTATAATGGTAAGATATTGCAAGTTATTTTTCTTCATAGTTGTTGTAATTCAAGGAATATTTTTTAGATAGATAAAATATTAATATTGTCATAAGAATCCAATGTTAGACACGCACACACAAAAATTATTATGGAGTATTTTTGTATACTAAGCCCGGTTGCGGAATTGCATAATTTTTACATTTTCAACTCTGTAGTCTTTATTACAACGCCATTTAAGTCTGCTAAAAGCGAATGTTATTTGCTGGTTTATTTATTTTTACTGTCATTTCTATAAAGGTTGTTTTTTATGTATCTTAAAGCTACGAAAAGAAAAAACTATCTTTGTTCATAGTACCGTGATTGCATTCGGTCACGATGTTCAGCATTGCGGGACCGATGATGAAAAAGATTATGAGTCAAAAGCTTTAACCATTCTTCTGCTAAAAGAGATTTATTTAGAAATAAGCAGCACCTGACGACCTCCGTGGCGTAATGGTTAACATGCCTGACCGCTACTCAGGAGGTCCCGGGTTCGATCCCCGGTCAGGTCAAGATGAAAAATGATCTTTTTCTGATTGCCCTGGGTCTTGGATGTTTATCTATTTATGTATTTGTTATAAAATATAGTATCGTTGAGTTAGTATCCCATAACACAAGTCTTGAACTTACTTTGGGGCTAACTTGATCTGTGTGACTTGTCCTTATATATTAAAAAAAAAAAAAAATACCATACATCAATTTAGTAAATTAATAAATAAAAATGAAATATCTCTTTTTAGAAACTGAAGCGACAGCGCTCGACAAGCATCGAGCGAAACACGACAGAAACCAGTCCATCACTGCCACAGAACAGAAATACGCAGCCGACATAAAAAGTGTCGAGACCAGTAACGACAAGATGAAGGAACTAAACGCCGATTTAGACACTGTACTAGACAGGCTGCAGCAGATATTGAGCAACAACTTCGCTATGGACGGTGAGTTGTTTTAAAATAGTCTTTATTCTCATCTACATATGAGTTAGTATCTGGTGAATGGAGTACAAAGTAACTTAGAAGTGTTGAAACCAGTAACAAGATGAAAGATCTAAACACCGATTTGGACACTGTTCTAGACAGACTGCAGCAGATATTGAGCAATAATTTCGCTATGGATGGTGAGTTGTTTTAAGATGATAGTCTTTATTTTCATCTACATATGAGTTAGTATCTGGTGAATTGAGTACAAAGTAACTTAGAAGTGTTGAAACCAGTAACAAGATGAAAGATCTAAACACCGATTTGGACACTATTCTAGACAGACTGCAGCAGATATTGAGCAATAATTTCGCTATGGATGGTGAGTTGTTTTAAGATGATAGTCTTTATTTTCATCTACATATGAGTTAGTATCTGGTGAATTGAGTACAAAGTAACTTTAAGAAGTGTTGAGACCCATAACAAGATGAAAGATCTAAACACCGATTTGGACGACTGCAGCAGATATTGAACAACAACTTCGCTATGGACGGTGAGTTGTTTTAAAATAGTCTTTATTTTCACCCACAAATGATTCGAGTATTTTGTTAATGGTAAACATAAATCAATGGACCATTTTAACAAAAGAATGATAATGATCTCTGACTATATCGATATAGTAGCGCCATCTATGCCCATCTATGCCTGACAGTCGCCATTCGTTTCAGAATCGTGTTTCGACAACACTCAACTCCGCGAGACAGCCAACGAAATGGAAGGTTTATTGGGCACGCTCATTAGAGGCGTGGAACAGCGCGCCACGCTAAATGCTACTAAGGGGCTAGTGTAGTAGAAATATATCTAAAATATAGTGATTTTTATCGTAATAATTGTTAATATTTAGTTTGGGTCAAAAATTTTTGATGTGTTTGATCATATTAGCCAAACAATTGACATACAGCAAACGAGATAAAAGACTTATTAGGCGCGCTTATTAGAGGCGTGGAACAGTGCACCAAGCTCAACGCAATTAGGCTAGTTTAGAAGTTGGAAATGAAGCAATTTATGGCCGAGTAATATTAGTTGTAGGTAATGTTACAAACCACCGAAAAATAATGCAACACGAACAAAATTCAGAGTGAGTATTTTTTTTCTCTTTCAAAATGGTTGTGAATAATTAATAGGGGGTAATGGAGCCTATACACACTGAGGCAGATATTGTCAGCGAGAGATGGGTTCATTGTTTAGTCGCTTATCATGCAGATTCGTTTTATTAAAATATGTTTATTTTTTTATAAAATAAGCCTTAACATAAAAGTATGATGTTGTAAATAAATGTGTTCCTTATACTGTGTTCGTAAGTACTCGTAGCGTCATATAAAAAGAACGCTGGAGGAGAGCTGACACAGTAAAGTTGCGCAACACGGGAAGCCCACGAAACAAACGCGACCTCGCGTGCGTCGGACAACGCCCGCACCGCGCTCGCCGCACACAGCGACACAGCGCCGCAAGCGCAGCTACCGACAGCGTTCATCGCGACATCACGCGAACTGTGGTACTTAAAAATAAAAACTAGTAAGTAAAATGTTGTTTACGAGTCGAACGTTTTGTGTCGACTGTTTCTTATGTGAAATATACATATCATTCTATCGTTTTTTATATAAGGCGCACCAAAAACCAATAATCAATTGAGTCTTACGCCATTAAACTAAGGCGCGTAACTTTTTACAAGAAAAAACAAAACAATATTATAATACCACAATCATTGCTAACGTACATAAAATATACAACTGATTTCGTTAATATTTTCTTCCAATCGCTATTTTTGCTAAGCGCTAGCGCGGCTTATATATTCTGTACAAGTAACTGGTTGTGTGGGATAATAAATCTGCCATTTTTATTTATATTCTGTACAAGTAACTGGTTGTGTGGGATAATAAATCTGCCATTTTTATTTTTTATTTACCATATCGTATATGTACATGACTGAGATCTAAATGTAGCTTAAGAAAAGTATATCGTCTGAATCAGACGTCATTATACTCATTTTATATACTCGATAGCTTGTGATTTTGAGATCTGAATAAAGATAGTATTTTTAAAATAGTCGTATGTTTCTGCCGTCCTCAATCCCGGTGCTCAATTTTAAAATAAGTTTGATACTTATATAATTTAATCATAAGATTATCAAAATAAGGCTACTTATAAGGGACAAATAAGATCTGACAAAAATAAAACATATTTATAAAAATAACATGCCATATATTTTGTAAAATGTACAAATATCGTCGTGTTTCAATATAATAAAATACTTTTTAAATTAAGTTTTTAACTATTGCTATCGTATTTTTTTTATAAATTGCTATATTTTATTAATATTATGTAACAAGTATGATTTCGTAATAAAATAGAGCAATCTATTTTGCATTGTGTTATTCTGTGCTCTTTATGTATAATATGTTTAAAATAAGTATAATAATTTCGCCTATTGCAGTGTGACACAAAAGCGTAAATCTAATTTATTCAGTTTCATTATATTTCATCCCATTCTCTCGTGAGATGAAAAAGCTTAAAGCATATCGGTTTAAAAAGCTTTTAAAAATGTGGAAAATTATTAAGAGCGCTTCATATAACTGGCAACATTTTATTTTTATGAAATAATGGTAGAAAATTGAAAAGAGAGCTTTACAATACTGGCAACATTATGAGCAACATTATGAGTAAATTCCACCAATCACGAGAATTCTGATTAAACGAAGACCAATAACAACCGTAAGTTTTGATATCTCAATGGTAAAATAATCGTACAAAACCGTCTTCTACACTTTTGTGTCGCCACTGTTCACAAAAAAAAAATATATAAACTTACGTATATTTTTTATACATTATAATTCTGCAATTTGATTGCATATGCACAACCTATAAGAGTGAATAAATTGTTACTTTCAATATAAATTTATAGTTTATAGATGACATAGAATTGTATAAGTACCTATAACCTATAATAAAATGTTTTATATTAACGGACGGATTTTGTTTTACTTACAATATATTATATCTACATTTGGGTATATTCATCGTCACATAAGAACTAAGCTTCCTATGTATACTATCTTTATTAATTTCTAGCTGCATTTAATCAAATTAATTATACTAAGCAATATTTGCATTTACAACTGTTAATTTCCGTTTTTTTTTTGCTTAATTATTAACGCAAGTCACCATGTCGTAGTAACTAAGAAAACATATAATTTTAATCTTTATTTCAATGCACTTAGAGCTGAATTTGCAAATATACCTATGTGTATAGTTCTACCAACATTAAAATAAAATTGATGCTCAAGCGCATCATTCTTTATTATCTCCTCGTCTCTTCAAGCGCTTTGTTAAAATTATGTCAAATATTAAAAAGCTAAAAACAATATTTACTGGAAGAATGAGCTTGTAAAGGTATCAAAAGAGTATTTTTTACTCAATACTTCAATAGCACATTCATTTGGAGGCACTTGAAGGCAAATATTGCGCATTTTTAAAGCCTGTACTAGCTGGAGTGTTATTTTTGAAATCTGTAAGTCTAAATAAGTATTGAATCTACAATAACTTATATTTTACAGAAATACGAATGATTTGAATCAAGCAGAGATTCAAATAGTGGTTAAATATAATGCAATGATCGGACCATCGGGAAAAACAAAGTTGTGTGGTCAGATCAAGAGGATTTTGAAAGTTCTCGTAGTTCGATTATCGAACAAGATGAACTTGCAAATTCCCAATCAAATACGGATAAATCGTCATTAATGAATCTAAAAAATAAAAAGTTTTCGTCGTCCAACGATCGGACCACCAACGGTTGGACCACGTGGCCTAAGAGGGTTAAAGTTAAAGCTAGATAAGCTAGTAGGTTACTGCGGTTTTATATGTTTTAAATTAGAATTTCTCTTGTTGAAAGTCATGAAAAGCATGAATCAGTTCCTCTTGCTGCTGTTGATGAGGTACTTGCAGCAGTGCGTGAGGAGATGCTTCTCTTTCTCTGTGGAGCCGTTCTGGTGGATCGCAGTGGGACCATTGCGCTCCCTTGTGTAGATGTCTAGACCATATTGACCTGGAAGAGATTATTATGATACAAAAATCGTATTGCACATCAAAAATCAAGGATTCGGACTTCTTTTCGCTCTCCAATGATTTCAACTAAGGATGACAGGATAGCACGGCACTGACATGTTCCTACATCAATCCGAATGTTTAGTAACTTCCAGATTGCCCAGGGAGGTCACTCCCAGAAAGACGGTTTAATGCAATTTGTGGTTTTATAGAGTAAAGCCATGCACGCTCTGTTGCACGTGTTTGAAGAGTCGCTTCTCTTCCACTCCGTTTTTATGCTGTCCACCATCTTATCTTTGTTTGGGGTCCTTAATTTTACTTAGGAAGCATGTCAAACCTTCGTGTCCTTATGTGCTTACCATCATCATTATGCTTATCATCATCATTAAGACTGCATGTTACCATAGAATCCTATAGGGGAAAATGCTTGAATAGGTATTGGTTAGTATACCTACCTTCTTCAGGGAACGTGATATAGAAGGAGACGATGTCGGTGGCCACGCTCTGCTGCACGTATTTGAAGAGTAATTTCTTTTCCATTCTGTTTTTATTCGGAGTTATCATGCATACTAACCATAATCAGAATTCTAAAGGAAAATGCTTGACTATTGATAAGTGTACCTTCTTCCGGGAAAGTGATATAGAAGGAGACGATGTCGGTGGCCACGCTCTGCTGCACGTATTTGGAGAGTCGCTTTTCTTCCACTCCGTTCTTGTGCAGGGTCGCCATAAAGTCCGCCAGAGGGCGCGACATGCGGAATTGGATCTCTAGCTCGCGGCCCGCGAATACTAGCGCCTCCTGGAATATATTTACATATATTTAGCGTATACGCTGGGGTCTCAGGTAAAGAATAGACCATTCCATAAAAAAAAAACGCTTCTACATATCATCTCTTCCCGTGGGTCGGTTAATTACATAACACGGATTTTTGATAACTTGTGTTTTCAGTGAATACCTAATGATTTTTAAATGATGGTGGCGCTAGTGTTCACCAAGGTCTCGTCTTAACGTGCCTTTTGACGATCGACGATCGATCTTTATTATCAGACAGTGAGGTGATTCAAGCCTTTAATGTCCTAACCAAAACAACTAAACAAAGTATGCTTCCTGTGGGAATCGAACCCACGACCCCCGGGTCTACAGGCAAACGCCTTAACCACTTGACCACGGAGGCAGTTAAAGTACTGGTCAAAACTGATAAGAGTTCAGCCATTTTGACTCGACAAGAAGAAGGAATACCTGGTGGGTGATCGGCACTAGTCCGAACAACCTGGTGGCTTTGGTCGGCCCCCACTCGCCGCTCGCGCAGTCTGGCAGCGGGACCATCACCGTCTGTAGTTCTGCACAGCAGATCTGGAATGGCACAGGAAATATTGTGAAAATGCTGAAATACAATAGTGGAGTTAACGGTGGACAGTGATTTTTTTAGGTTTTTTTTTTGGAAATTCATTTAATAAAAAAAAAACAAATTAAACAGTTAAGGATGTGAGGTTGGTGATACCGTAAAAAAATCAAAAACATAACGTTTCTCTTTTCGTAAAATCTCTGTTCGTGCGTGGGGTGAGAGAACAGAATACACACAATAAGAACAAGTAATAACACTAATGCATTATACAATCACATCTCACACGACAAAATTAACAAACACAAACGAAAAATACACGCACACGGAGGTCGCCTTTCAGTGACCACTTCCGTGCTATAAGCCTGTAGACCGTGTCAAAAAAACAAAATAATATTAAATTGGTAGGGCCATGTGCTCCTATTCCATAAGAAAAAGATTTAGTTCTTTTTTCGCTAAAAGGTGGCACTACTAGGATATAAAAAAAATGTTAAGATACCACTTATTTTTGGTAAAAAAAAGTATAGTATTAAAACACGAGTTTCTAAGTACGAGATCGTCATCCTACCACAAACTGATTACCACTACTACTGATTTAGTGATTTATATACAAAGTTATCGGACTTAGAATCACAGTGGCTCAAGTGATCGATAGATGGCGTTAGTATGCCTCATTATGGGGAGACCATATTGGCACACTAAAAATCGGCGCGTTTCTTTGTAGGTATGGCGATTGTATATCTGTACTAGTATAGTATTCTGTGGTGCTGACCTTGAACTTGCAGACGCTCTTAAATTTCATGGGCTCGCCGGTGAGGTACTCGCGCGGCGTGACGGCGTTCGCGAAGATGTCCAGCAGGAACGCGCCGCTGCAGGGCGCGTGCACGCGGAACGACACCACGTTGCCCACCACAGACTGAAACAAACACATTATTACTCTTAATTCCTACTGGTCTTCCGTGTCTCAAACGATTGGTTTGTAACATGAATTAAAAAAGAAAATGTTGCCTCGCGTCGCGTCATTCCTAATTCTTTGGTTTATAAACTTGGACTATTTTTAACCCCCGACGCAAAAAGAGGCGTGTTATAAGTTTGACGTGTCTGTATGTCTGTCTGTCTGTCTGTCTGTCTGTCTCTGGCGTCATAGCTCCCGAACGAATGCGATTTCAATTTAATAATATGTGGGGGGTAAATCAGTCGACCGTCACCACTAAAAAGAAAATGTGTCGTGGGTTTTTTTTAAATTTTAAATTAAATGTTATGTTTATAAACATCACCATGACTGTTTACGCGTGATTGGACTAATTAGCGATTGGTCCAATTCGCTTTAGCGGTCATCATTATCATCCATTCATGTTGGTGATACGGGCAATCGACCATGCACACTCTGGTGTCAGAGTTCGGCCTCTTAAGTGGTTTCTCCAACGTGCCTTCCGAAGCACGAAATCATCTTTATTATTAGACAATCAGGTGATATACGCCTGCAATGTCCTACCTTACCAAACTGGAAACATCCTTTCAAGACTGAAAATTTTGGTCGATGTTTAAAAAGTTTATGTAACTAAGTACCTGCATGACAAATCTCTTGAGACTGACGCCATCGAAGCCGTCGCCCTCTGTGTCGTAGAATTTGAGGTTGTAGTGAAAGATGAGGGAGCTCTGCATGTGTGCCGGCATGGCTATGCGCATAGTCGCCGCACCTGGAAGTATATTAAAATGTAATTATGGTAAAAAATGGCACACATCCATATGTAGGTACAAAGGTATTTCATCAAACGTCTAACGTTCAACCACAAGTTCAACGTTCACGTTACGTACCTGACTACACGACGTTCTTATCGAAGCAATTTCCAGTCGTAGTTAGGTAGGTATATCGATATAAAGATTTCTTTGCTCTCATGCAAGACATTGATATCAACCTTCATTGAAAATTCTAATGCTGGTGGAATTCGCCTCTTTAAAAGAAGTACAAGGAAACTGAAGTATTTGTTTTGTCGCCTTTTGCCACAACAACGACTATAAGGGCATTGGTCTATTTTTATACTAACCTGTGGAGTCTGTAAACATGACAGCCTTGGTGTTCGGATCGCTGAAGTACAATCCGTATCTGAAAAACAGAGAGCGGACGAAAGGCAACTCCTCAAAGTCGTGGAGAGTGATGGGTGTCTTCAGGAGCTGCCAGTCGGCTTGGAGCGGGAAGAACTCATAGATGAACTCCCGAGGGTCCGTCAGGAAGTAGTGGTCGTCGTATTCATATCTGAAATGGGAGAAAATTCAAATGGAAGACTTTTAGAAATATTATTACTACTACTCCACTGGCTCAGCGACCCGAAGTGGATCTTGGCCTCCGAAACGAGAGAGCGCCATAGTTATGTATTCTGCGCAACGGATGGTAAAGACTAATCATTATTATTTCAGCCGCAGGTTGCTGGACATAGGCCTCTACCAAGGATTTTCAGAATGATCGGTTGGAAACGGCCTGCATGCAGCTCTTGCCTGCAACCTTTTTCTGGTCATCTGACTATCTGGTTGGTGGTTGTCCTACGCTGCGACAAATACGTCAAAAGAATTTGTACTTCGTAGGTATTCAACCTCACCCAGGGATTTCATGACTCAAAAGAAACTAACAATAAACTATCGCTCTTTTCCCTATTCCCAGGTTTGGGAGCATCTTTAGCGTTGATCAGATGCTGTGCTGTCCAATTGCACTGCACAAACTGTCATTTACTGGCCTCATCTACCACATCCTAGGAGTTCCTAAACCGTTTTTTGAACTTTACTCAGAAGAAACTAACCTCAAACTATCGCTCTTCCCCCTATTCCCAGGTTTGGGAGCGTCTTGAGCGTTGACCAAATGCCGTGCTCCCCAATTGCACTGCACAAACTGTCTTATCCTGACCACGTCCGCTGAATTCCAAGAGTTCCTGAACCGTTTTCGAACCTCATACCTGGATTTCATGACTCAAAATAAACTAACCTCAAACTATCGCTCTTCCCCCTATCCCCAGGTTTGGGAGCGTCTTTGGCGTTGACCAGATTCCCCAATTGCACCGCACGAACTGTCTTGTCCTGGCCACGTCCACTGCATTCCAAGAGTTCCTGAACCGTATTCGAACCTCACACCTGGATTTTATGACTCAAAAGAAACTAACCTCAAACTATCACTCTTCCCCCTATTCCCAGGTTTGGGAGCGTCTTTGGCGTTGACCAGATGCCGCGCTCCCCAGTTGCACTGCACGAACCGCCACGCCCCGGCCACGTACACCGCATTCCAGGAGTTCCTGAACCGGTTGTCTTCGAACCTCACACCTGGTTGGTAACCGGCCGACTTGCTGTACCCTTTTATCACTACGCAGTGGAGGCCGGCATAGCTGTAATAAATAATGTTTTTTTAAGCACCCTGCGTTCTAAATTACGTAAGAAATTGCCGAATGTTCCCCTACTCCTACTCCATGGTTTGGGGTCAATTATATCTTTACTAGCTTTTGGTCGCAGCTTAGCCCTCGTGCATTTCCCTCGGAAACAGTGCTTTTTTCCCGGGATAAAAGGTATCCTATGACCTTCTTAATACATCAATCTATGTGTATGAGAAATTTCAAGAAGATTAGTTCAGTAACAAACAAACTCACTTTCCCAGTTTATAATATTAGTTGGGAAGTTGGGATTCGCTATGGATCTAGTTTAGTAGCTTTGCAGTTAGTAGCTTTGCACATGAATATATCTCACCTGCACAATCTCTTAAACAAAACATGGTAACTTTCTGTGCCGTGCTTGATGCCCCTCAGCAGGCCGAGCGGGGAGTCCCCTCGGAGGTTGTCGTCAAACTGGATGTTGTTCAGGTTCTTGACGGTGATCCAACGGAAGATCGTCCGCGCCTTCTCCACGTCCGTCGCGCAACGGCCCACGAGCTGCCGGACTAGATCTGTAAAGGTTTTTTGGTCTTCTTGCGCTACCTAAACATAAACAGAACTTTGATTAGTTTAAATAACAAATATTTAAAATACATACTTAGGTATTAAAATGCGTGTTGCTGTCCACAAGTGGTGGTACCTAAACGGGAATACTTTTAGAAAGTATTCCCGTTGTGAATGACCTGGGGGACAATGCGAAAGATCGCTTTCCAGTGAGCTGTCTAGGTAAGGATATTGTGTGCAACAGTATTAATATAGGTACTATGTGAAAGGTGGACTGACTCCGATGTCACTAGAAAGATGAATGAATAATGATGAAACAGAAATCCTATGCAGGTGAAATATTGCCTTGGATCCTTTGCCCCTGCATAGAAAATATAAATAGTATCACTGATCTTTGTCCTCTTTTTTCCATCAAGGGAAAGGGTATTAAAATACACATTTAAATTACGATGAATATTGCGTAAACCAACATGTACGTGACTTAAAAATGATCGTAAATGAAAGTCACGATCACGATAGTAGGTTATAGAAAAACCTAAACTACTAAGTACATACCTACTTTATTTATGTTTTCTTTATTCACAAAATTAGTTTTGTTGCCACCAACATGATGGACTATATTATGTACTAGCGACCCGCCCCGGCTTCGCATGGGCATAAAAACCTTCCTCTTGGATCACTCTATCTATTAAAAAAACCGCATCAAAATCCGTTGCGTAGCATACCTACATAGGGATATAGGGACAGAGAAAGCGACTTTGTACTGTAGTACTATGTAGTGATTCTGTGCACTACCATGAACTCTTTACCTAGCTACATGCTATAGGTATGGTAATTGGTGGCACCGCGCATAAAACACAAATTGATGCAACCAATACCAACCTTTTGTTAAAAATATCACCAACACAACTTACCGAAATAGCAATTTTGTCGACATCTGCGAACTCGGCCGGGTCTGTGTAGATGTGGAACTTGGAGACGAGGGGCGGCTGAGGGGGCGGGGCGCGCGCGGGGTACGGGGGCGCCTCCTCCCCGTCCAGGTAGAGGGAGGACGCCGCCATGTACTCCGAGCGCCGCTCTTGGATCAGCTCCATCATTTCGTGACTCTGCTTTTCTACTAACGCCGCTGTGGCTGCCCTGAAATTTAACTCCTCATTTAAAGGTTTTGTTCTCGTGTGATTGTGGTAAGATCTTAAAGGGAATGAGGTGAAAGCTTTCCATACATCTTTTGTAAAAAATATATGATCGCAAATGTAAATACGTCTATTTTGACTCTAATTTTGTAAAATTAAGTTTTTTGAAAAAATCCTACAGTAGAGTATGTGGCAACACTTCTTCTCCACTTGCGCTTTGGAAGTGGTGGTAAACATAAAAGTACCTAACGATTGACGCCAATAAGTGATAGAATAATTTCAATTTGAAAGGCTTTTACTGACAGGCAAAGAATTTGGGATCGCCCGCGGAGGCAAATTTCTTTAACTTTAATCTATGGGAATGAATTAAAAAATTTTGTTGCTAATTTGTTTACTCAAATTTGGTAACAAAGAGACTTGGCCCGACGTTTACCCACGTCAGTTACCGGTTTAGTAATAATTTTCCTGTTTTTCTAATAAATCATAGACTGCATGAACACCTCATTCAGAAAAAGATGAGCCTAAATATAGCTATAGATGAATCCAAGAAGTAGATAAAGCAAGGACGCACTTTTTAAAGAAGCACCTTTATCCATATTCATACTAATATTATAAATGCGAAAGTCTGTCTGTCTGTCTGTCTGTCACCTCTTCACGGCTAAACTGCTGGACCGATTGTGATGAAATTTGGTAGGGATGTAGTTAACGACCTGAGGTCAAACATAGGCTACTTTTGGGCGTGATATAACCGAGTCCCACGCGGGGCGGAGCCGCGGGGAACAGCTAGTATAATATATTCATGATTATGGTCTTTGGATTAATCCATATCCATACTAATATTATAAATGCGAAAGTCTGTCTGTCTGTCTGTCTGTCTGTCTGTCTGTCTGTCACCTCTTCACGGCTAAACTGCTGGACCGATTGTGATGAAATTTAGTAGGGATGTAGTTAATGACCTGAGGTCAAACATAGGCTACTTTTGGGCGCGATATAACCGAGTCCCACGCAGGGCGGAGCCGCGGGGAACAGCTAGTCTTTTAATAAACGAGGAATTTCGTGCTGTCTGTGGCATAGCAAATACATTATAGCTGTGTACGATTAGAAAATTTTTTTACCTCTCGTGCTCCAACATCTTCCTCGTCAGGCTTTCCTTTTTCTTATCTCTCCTCAGTGTCATATTCTTCTCCAAGTCAGCTCGTTCCTGCTGATGCCGTAGGGTCAATGCCCCTATCTCAGCATCAGGCCTTCTTTTCTTCACCTGCATTTCTTGTTGGAATCTACTGGTGAGTCTTTCTAATTCTCTTTCCCATTCATCCTGTAAATATTTTACACTTATAAGTTTACATTCTTCATATCTATACATTGTTTTACGTTTGAATAACACATATAAGGTAAATTCAAGCATAGTCATAACTCTATTTCTATTAAAATTATCATATATATTAATAGCCTTATTAATCGTTTCTTTGTTTAGAACATAAAAAAACATCATAATTCAAATTATTTGCAGTCCTGTGGCTCCGGTGTCTATTTTTAGTTCCAGAGTAAGTAAGTACATTTCACTGTTACTTAGTTCGTATTGGAAGAAAGTCAAATCACTTGTTTTGTACAATCTACCCATCAAGTAAATAGGTTTTTCTTACCTGAATTTCTTCTCGTATTCTTCTGTTCTCCTCTTCGCGGTGCTTCGAGAATTTTCTGTACAAGTCATCTTCCTCCTGTCGATGTTTCATCTCTAACTTGGTTTGTTCATCTCGATCCTGAAACAAAAAATTACAATCTTAGTTATCTGTATCAGCTGATCTTTTTTTATCATAACTTTTCTTTTACAAAGTCTGTGACATTTAATCATCATCTACACTTTTTTTTTCTTATAGAGCTTAAATTTTTTTAACTTATAAAAGTAATTTCGAAGAAAAATGTGCAGCCCTAACGTGTATAGACGTTTCAAATAGGGTAGACAAAAAATCTCAAAACGTATAGAAAATAAAACAAAGTTATAGAAACAACGATACGGCAGGGCTCTATTATATCTAGTAGTTATGAAAGTAAGCAAAATGTTTAAATAAAAATTTATATGACACTTAAATAAATTAATAAATAATATTTGCTATTGAAACAGACAGTGAGCAGCCCACAATATAAGAAGAAAGTTGCTATCACATCAATCTGAGTTTTTCACGATTATAAATCTGGTTTCGTTGGCTTCATAAGCAAACCAACTCTAACTAATGTACAATATGGGCTTTCTAAATATGTGTCATGTGAAAAGGACAGTGTCGAAAGATAAGATCAAAATAGTAGTGATAATTAGAGTGTGAAACTTGCAACAAAATACAACCTAATTGAGATTAAATAGCTTAGAGTATAACGTAATGTTGACGTTTATTACAGTAATTTACTTGGTAGTTCGCATTCTGCGTGTTCATTCACATTTGCACTACATACGTATAATTTAAAAAAAGGACGTGTAGAACTTAATTGCAGTGGTTACTTATATAAAAATATGTTTTTTAGCCTGTTCTCTTTATTTTTTTTTTATTTTTTAAATATCTATTAACGGCAATATACCAACAAAAACCAAGGTCTCTAGTATTTTAAATTTATTTTCTATTTCGGTTATATAAGGAGGTGTTCTTGGCCTCAAATTTAAACCTCTAAATCGACTAAGGGCGAAAACACATTTTTTGGTACATGCACGCGACGTTGTACCGCGATAATTGCCAAACCGAATGGTCCGATTTTGATGAAATTTAACAGGCATGTAGGAAATATCAATAGAATTTTCAAGATTTTTGGGCATAAAAATGTTTGCGATTATGTAGCTAACCCTTGTTTGATGTGATCTGAGTAGCTAACGAAACCATAGCGGGTTTAAACTGGATAGTGCCATCTAGGTGTTTCTTAGGAACGCGATAATCGTCCTCTAGGTTCACAGCGAACTACTAGTATCGTACAATTTTCTTTTACCATCAATAAAACAAGTCATGTAACACCTGTCACATATCTTCAATTGTTATATAGGAAAGTGTCGCCACCTGGTGGCTCCGTCGAAAGTGAAACGATAGTGCGTTCACCTGCGCGGAGGCCACTTGCGATTTAGATACCTACTTGGTCCGACTTTTAAATTCCGTCATGGTGATGGGATGTTGTTGGTTTTCCCAACTAATAAATTCATCGTTTTTAAATATCTACCAAACGAGGTTTAGAAATTTTATAGCTTGAATATTGTTCTAGTAGCATTTTTCGATTATTGTAACCGGAATACTGATCGAATCAAAAAAGAGCCTACACAGACACATTTTTGTAAAGATTACTAGGCACATATACACAGTATTAGAAAATATACTGTTGCTTCGGAGGCCGAAATATAATTTATAGTAATGTAAAGATATTTCTTATGCAT
This sequence comes from Apomyelois bistriatella, assembly GCA_947044815.1. NCBI lineage: Eukaryota > Metazoa > Arthropoda > Insecta > Lepidoptera > Pyralidae > Apomyelois > Apomyelois bistriatella. The sequence continues at coordinate 9,192,500 of OX345705.1, forward strand.
TGTAGATACGAATCTATTCGAGGTTCATTCATTTTACACTCCTCGTAACACGTTAGTAAGAACTGCGCCGGCGAGTTAACTGGGTCAAGTCATGACACAATCATTGAATATCCATTCACGTGGATGCCAAAGTAAGAAATCGTGTTTTGAATATTGCCAGATTGTCATTTATTATAGTTAGTGGGTTGAATGGGAGCATGTCGTTGTGTACCTTTACCTACGTAACAGAGTCAATATTGCATACATAATAGTCGGCAATCGTCACAATGGATCGACATTATCATATAATAAATAAATGCGTGGTTTTATCAGGACCGCGCGAAGAATTTGTTTTTGTGTGGCTTAATTGTATTGATAACGGTACATTATCGTCAGTGCCGCGGCAGCTACTCGCCGACCGGTCGTGTTTTGAACGTTATTTACGATATGAAAATGCTCAAACTGGTCAGCGGAATACGGCGACTCAGCGCGCAATGCCGGCACAACAGTCACGCCGCCGTCATCGGTACGGAGCCAAATAGAAGCGATCCTTATTACCAAGACAATAAGAGCAAAATGGACGAACTGGTCAATGAACTGCGCCAGAAAACCAACGAAGCTATCAAAGGCGGCTCAGAAGACGCTGTTAAAAGACACACAGCTCGAGGGAAACTGCTTGTGAGGGACAGGATTAACCGGTTGGTGGATGAGGGCAGCGACGTTTTGGAATTGAGTACATTAGCCGCCACAGACATGTACAAAGGCCAAGTGCCGAGCGCGGGCATAGTTACCGCCATCGGGAAAGTTCACGGTCGCGATTGCATGATAGTAGCTAATGACGCAACTGTTAAAGGAGGAACTTATTTTCCTATCACCGTAAAAAAACATTTACGGGCGCAAACAATTGCTCAAGAATGCCGGCTTCCTTGCATTTATCTTGTGGACTCCGGCGGTGCCCATTTACCCGATCAAGCTGATGTGTTCCCGGATAGAGAACATTTCGGAAGGATATTTTATAATCAAGCTAATATGTCAGCAGAAGGAATACCTCAGATATCAGTTGTAATGGGATCATGTACTGCCGGTGGCGCGTATATTCCTAGTATGTCAGATGAGAGTATTATTATTAAAAATCAGGGTACCATTTTCTTAGCTGGCCCACCTTTAGTTAAAGCAGCTACAGGCGAATCTGTGTCTGCGGAAGATTTAGGGGGCGCAGATCTACATTGCCGTCAATCTGGTGTCACCGACCATTACGCTCAAGATGACGAGCATGCACTTCACTTAGCTAGGAATGTAGTTGCCAATTTAAATTGGAATAATGAACAGAAGTCTAGAATTTATTCAGCAAAAGTTGACGAACCAGTTCATGATATAAATGATTTACATGGCATTGTTGGAGCTAACATACAAAGACCTTTTGATATCCGAGAAGTGATCGCCAGAGTTGTCGACGGGAGCAGATTCCATGAATTCAAAGAATTATACGGTGATACTTTGGTATGTGGGTTTGCAACGCTTTACGGCCACGCTGTGGGAATAATTGGAAATAATGGTGTATTACAATCGGAAGCAGCATTGAAAGGTTCTCATTTTATTCAGCTTTGTGCAGCTCGGAAAATACCTTTGGTGTTTCTACAGAATATAACTGGTTTTATGGTAGGGAGAGAAGCTGAAGCTGGTGGTATTGCAAAAAATGGTGCTAAAATGGTGACAGCAGTCAGTTGTTTCAAGGGTCCTAAAATTACAGTCATAGTAGGCGGTAGTTTTGGAGCCGGAAATTATGGTATGTGTGGCCGAGCATACTCACCCAGCTTTATGTATATGTGGCCAAATGCGAGAATCTCGGTGATGGGTGGACCTCAGGCTGCTACTGTATTATCTCTAGTTGCTAAAGAAAAAGCCCTGAGAGATGGTAAACCGTGGACTGATGAACAAGAAAAGAAAGTAAGAGCTCCTTTAGAAGCACAGTTTGAAAGAGAAGGTATACCATATTACAGTACTGCAAGATTATGGGACGATGGTATAGTTGCCCCTAAAGATACAAGGAAAGTAATTGGTTTAAGTTTATCAGCTGCATTGAACGCTCCATTTAGAGACAGCAAGTTTGGAGTTTTCAGAATGTGATGTGATATTGTGTTTAACATTATTATCAAAGAGTAGGTGTGTGCTGTGATTGTTGATAATGACATTATATTTTATCTAATCGTAAATGAACGTTGTAACCAACCAAATAGATTCGATACAGTAATGATTTGCTACGAATATTTGACTAATTGTGAGATATAATGAATACAGGGCTATTTAACTATAAGTCATACGTATCAAGGAGAGATGTTCTTTGATAACGTAATAAGTGAAGCTGTTTGTATTTCTGAGATAGTACATTAACTTAATTGTCAGCTGTGATAAAATAATCAAAATTAACCAAATCAAGACAGATATTTAACACAGAGGTTGACTGTTAGACAATGTTCTACTATTGTGCGATACATTGTATTTTGTGCCATAAAGGTTCAAATAAATATAAAAAGTTAATTTTAAATCTAACGCAATCATATCATATCGTAGTTGACAACAACAAACTTCTAATAAAGATAACGATATGATGTTTTTCACTCTGGTCGTTAGATAATTATATTATTTTGTACGTTCTCAAGTCTCTTAATCGCTACGTGCCAAATATTATTTTTATATAAAAACTTTTAATTTAAAGGTAAAAAAACATATGGCCTGATGATACAACAAAGGATGTCAGTCTATTAACTTATTTTATTAAACATTTTGAAGTACTTACAAGTAAATTTATTTTGGGTAAATCTAGTGTTTTCATGTCTATTTATTCTAATAGGTACCGCCATTATAATAATTGCACCAGGAAATTGATTTAATATATTTAATTGTCATTCAATGTTTTTGTAAATATAAGACTTATAAGTTGGTTAGGTTTACTGTTTAATTTATTAGTGCCTTGACGTCGATATATTAATCTGATCACCAAAGAGCATTATATTTACTTGCATGTATTTATCTATATCTATACTTATATTACAAAGAGGAAAGATTTGATTGTTTGTATGCATCGAATAGGCTTGGCAATTACTAGACCATTTAAAAAAATTATTTTTCAGCTGAAGAGCCACACCATCTCTAAATGACATATAGGCTATGTATGTATCACGGGCGAAGTCGAGATGAACTGCTAGTTTTTAACATAAGGATATTGTTTGTTTCCCTTACAAATATAGTTTCGTAAGTCTCCGCGCGTAGCAAATCAGAGACCACAACGATCTGAGTATAACTTTGTTGATTTTATTTGCATATCACTACATAGTATAAAACATAGTCGCTTTCTCTGTCCCTATGTCCTTTTGTATGCTTAAATCTTTAAAACTACCTACGCAACGGATTTTGATGCGGTTTGTTTAATAGATAGAGTGATTCAAGAGGAAGGTTTTTATGGCCATGCGAAGCCGGGGCGGGTCGCTAGTGAAATTTAAGTTTTAAAATAATCAATGCAGTTGTTCCTTCAAATCAAGACTTGGCATTTAATAATGAGCTAGAAACCTAACAGGTAGACTTTAATTACACAATAAAACAATGGCATGAACCGTTGTGTGAGATGTCATGCAAATTAGATTCGTTGACCCCGCGCATTACAAAGAGTTCAAGTTTACTAGAAAAGGATAGTGTAATTAGTTATTCATTTGATAGTGTGGTTTCCGGTTAAAGAATAGATCACTCCATTATATTGTCGATTAACCGCAAGACTATATAAGTTCTTTTGCTCCTAGCGTAAGGAAAAGTTAAAAGTTGTTGTACTGTAGGTACTGTTTTGGTCAAAAATATACGTTGGTGAAATGAGCGCCAAAATGTCTCTCGGAAAAATCCGACATCTAAGGGGGGAAAAAGACGTCTTAATATCCTAGTATCTCTTTCGACTGGTAGCTGTTTCCATCAACCAACCATGGTTTTCCAAGAGGGTTGACTTTGACTGGTCTAAAAATAAATGCTGAATATTATGCCTTAAGTTTTTTTAGTGAGTCGTCTCATACGCTTGTCAAGTATGACTTGGGATATAACTGGGAATCACTGAGACATTGATGAGCGTAGTCCCACGCAGACAGAGCCGCGAGTACTAGTTAGTTTGTTATGTATACGAAATAAGTAGGTATACTTACTACACACAGATATATACGCACCTACTCGTACTAACAACGCAAATAGGTGTGTTACAAAATACATAGTTAACTTAAAACTATTGTTGTGGTTAGTTTATTGCTATATTGCACACAGATTTCGTGTTTCACGAGCTATTAAAATGCAATATTTCTACATATACTCATTCATTCTCGAACCTCTTCGAGTAAAGCAACCACGACTTACACACATGACTTAGTGCCGATACCAAAAAAATGAAAAGGAACGTGCTTTTCGAAGCTACGAGAAGCTCAAGAAAGAATAGCTACTTACTAGTAGCGACAAAGTAAGGCCACTAATATCCTGATCAAAAGCGGTTACGTAGGTATATGTCACAGCACGACGGCAGTCGCTCCATTATAACCGTCGTAGCATCATGTTTAAAAGCATACCTAGGACTCTGAAGCGTAAGTTGAGTATAACTGGGAAACAAGATCGGATGAATGTTCTTCATCCCATAACCTATTTTGATCCTACAATATATGACTCAATCTCACATGTTCGCAAGATACCGTTCCATTTTACGCTTTCCAGCCGCTACGGTAGCCGCGTGCGACGGTTTTTCTAACTGGAATTCTTCATAAGAAAATATGAGCACCGGCTATTAAGATAGTTAATTGCCGATTTCTGTGTCCATTGCTTGTGATGACCTGCTTTTGATAATAAGCTGGGTTTTATTATTTATGCTGTATTTATTTATGTAGATAAAATTGAATTCTCTGGTAGGTAACACTTTTATTAATACAGATGAAACGTAAGTCAGAGAACGTTTGTCCTACTGATTTAAAGTAGCCTTAGCAAAAGAGTTCAATTATTTTTGGTCTTCTGTAAAGTCGCGAGCCACGGGCGAAATCTTCCTAAAAAACAAAAGACTAAACTCTAAACAACCCAAAATGCTTCAGAAACGTCTTATATCACGGCTAAGTGGAGCTTTCTATAAATCCTGAAATTTTAATGTTAATGATACTGAAAACCATCCCTTACATGTGACCAGATTTAAAAAAATCGACTGATCGAAAGTTTGCTCAACGGATTGTCTATGTTTTTTTTTCTAAAGTAAATAAAATTTGACGACGTATGCAAAAAAAAAACCTTTGAGTACATTAAGGTAGGGCTATGATGGAAGTAATCGCGAAAGTACCTAATTTCCTGCCGGATGGGAAATTATGATACCCGTTTAATTTTACCAAAAATAAGAATTTATGGCTGCGTGAAACGTTGCATATTTGAGGTGGTCTGAAAGTATTTTAATTCAAGGCTATGTCCCCAAAATAACTCGTTTTATATACTTATCAACATTTGCTAAAAGTTAATATCTATTATAACTCATAAATTAAATTTATTAACTTATAAAAATTAGATAGGTAGCTACTTAAAGTATTAGGCAAGTGTGAAGGTGATCGAGTTTTCTAGTTGTTTCTGTTATCCCGGGGACGTAACGTGACTGATTTTTCATCAATAAATTAAACAGGAAACCGTCGAAATCATAGATATTTACATTTTCTAATAAACGCCAACTGTTTTTAGTTTCATAGGTCACAAACTCAATTTACTCTACAACTTACTCTCCACACCTTGACTGTATCAAATAATTAAAAAATCTCTACCAATAAAATCTAACATCTATTGGAGAACACAGAAAAAACCTTATGGTCTAGTAACATAAGATATGCAAGTTCATGTAAACTAGCTAGATTAATAAGGACGCGTGCATCAAAGAAATTGATATTTATTGCACTCTACAATTGCAATTGAGACGTTCCGTTATAAGCATCCTTCTGTTATTTTTTTGCAACTCCAGATATTTACTATCTTTATCTAGTGTTTATAAATAGATAAATAAAATAGTGTGATTTAACGAGGTGTATTGTAAAAAATAGGTAGCTACCTACCTAATTAATGCTGATCTTATCTGTACTTAAATGACTGAATAAGCGGTGCCCACACAAGCGGTGTGTGACGAACGACCGACTTTTTTGTAGTTGAATGTTGATCAGCCCTAAAACCCACAAGATTGTCACGGAATATTTATAATAATACGAGTATTACGTAAATAACTAGCCGGAGTTTGGCAACCACTTAATCTGCAGTAAATTCGAAATCCATTGTTTACGGAGCATCAAATCGCACCTCTTTCTCTCATAACGTTTCCAGTGATGCATACTTCTTACGTCAGTGTGGCGAAGGTATTTCCCTGTTCAGCCAAATGGTCTATCTGTTGCGTTCCATTACACAATCGAGCGCCAATCACCCGTCTTAATTATCAACTTTCTCTCAAGTCAACGAACGGCGCGGTAGGCCGGGCCGCAGCATCATTGCTCTCGCGATTAAAAAAAAATAATAATTAAAAAGTTGATTGCAATGGCGGTCGGTACTTGGTCGGTACGTGCCCACGGCTCGGCTGAGTTCGGCTATTGTTATTTTTCGTATTGTTTTGAGTGTGTGGTTATTATGGGAAGCAGAGATTGAGATCAATTTGAAATAACATTGGCGGGTTGAATTATATCTAAATGTGTTAGAAAGTATTGTTAACACAGACCTATTTAATTTTCTATTTGAACATTGTTTCTTGTTAATCTTTCTCTTTAAGTTTTCCGATCGCATTTTATTTACTCATATTCATGTATGTATTTATGAATGATGTAGAAAAGTGCGAAATTCACACACTCACAGATTTAAAACCAAGTCAATAAAGTATTTTTGCTATTTTTTATATTATAAAGTAAGTTAAAAAAAAAATCTTTAAATTGTTTAGAATAGAAATAAAATAATGAAATAAATTAGCACATAAAAAGAGGTATAAACTTTTATTTGAAATGCGTTTTGCTATCAAGTCATTGTTATTTTAATTTTGTAATTTCTTTAGAATTTCTCATAGATGTAATATTTGTTACGTATAACTAATTAGGTATGATGCAATGATTCGTGTCCTATAACAAGCCACTTTTCCAAACGCCCATTGTCCAATGTACTGCCATTTTGCATTTGTTGTGATATTCCATTGAATAAATAACAAGTCTTTAGTTCTCACGAGATAGAGCACCTTATAGGTAGGTCATTAAAACCGAAAGTCTGTAATTACGAAGTAGGTACTAAACTAACAAATAGAATTTCATGATTCAAAAATGAAGCTTTGTACGTTGTAAGTATAGTGGATATAAATATATAAATATAAATATATAGGGACAAATCACATAGATTGAGTTAGCCCCAAAGTAAGTGCGAGACTTGTGTTGTGGGATACTTACCCGACGATACTATATTTTATAACAAATACATATATAGATAAAGATCCAAGACCCAGGTCAATCAGAAAAAGATCATTTTTCATCTTGACCTGATCGGGGATCGAACCCGGGACCTCCTGAGTAGCGGTCAGTCATGTTAACCATTCTTAGATCACTAGATATCAACATTGTTAACTCTACCTGTCTACAATACAAGTAATTTCCAAATCATCAACATCAATTTCAATTAACCGCAGAACGAAAAAAGCACAACAGAGAATATAGAAAAGTATACCACCTTAGGTGTATTCGAAACTATAAGGGTTAAAGTACTTAAGTAAAGTGTCCTACAATCACTAGTATAGATAGGTAGAGTCAGCAATATAACTAGTAATCTAGGCACAGTAGTTTTTGAGTTTAGTTATTACAAACATAAACACAAAAATATAAAAACGCATATCTTTTCTCTTTAAATTTTTAGTATAAATATAGATTTCTTAATTGAAACGGTAGATAATATATTGATATTATTAAACAAAAAAAAATATCGGCCAAGTGCGAGTCCGACTCGCGTATTGCCACCGTACAACTATAAGATTTACCAGGTTATTAACTGATTTACAATTTTCAAAAGATTTCCTATAATTGTTCGTAAAAATTATGCTTTTTTTATTTAAGACAAAATTACAGTATTCAGATTCATGCTCCTAAAATAAGGGTTCCGTTTTTGCGTTATAAGGTAAGAAACCCTTAGAAACGCTTGTATGATTTTTAGACATGTCCACCTACTCGAAGGTAGAGATGGACATATTTGTAAGTGTATATTCAACAAAAACTTACTGGCCATAAAGATATGGCCGTTTTATGGTTGGTTCAAGGTTAACAGTACCTACGTAATGCCCAAACTTAACACCGCCGCCTACTTCCAAGAAAGTCGTGATAGGACAGTACAATACTGACATCATGAGGTTTTGGTGGAATATCAATAAGGTGATTATAGCGTCATTTCATTGTTTTATCATCGATACATGTTCTTGTTTAATGTTTAGAATCAATCAGCGTGCTTGGGATACTAAAAGTCCTATTTGCAACCAAAGCCTGCCGACTTAGTGGCTGTGGGTTCGATTACAACGGGAAGCATAACTTTTGTTTCCAGTTTGGTTAGACAATGCAAGCTTAAATCACCTGATTGTCTGAAATAAAGATGCTTCAGTGCTTCAGAAGGCACGTTAAGCCGTTGGTCTCGGCTGCCGCTTCTATCAGTTCGGCCGTAAGCCTGATTGCCTACTCAGTAGTAAAACGTTTGAAGACAGACGGGCGGTGTTTGCGCCTGTTTGCTATTTGTGACAAACAACCAATGTGTGGTCGGGGCATAAAACAATAACTGATACAGTATGTAGTCTGCATGGAGGCGCATCGTCCGCTGCTGTGAATAACGCACTATCATTAGCATGGCTTTTGCGTGCGATTTCACATATAGGTTTTTAGCAGCAGTACGCAATAGTGCAATATGCATGCTGGATTATTGCTTAAGATTACTATCAAACGCATCCCGTTATAGTTACATGTAGTCATGAACTCTTCATTGGTCTTTCAAAAGTGATATTTTCTTGATGGAATTTCTTCATATTAGCATTATTTGCTTCAATGTCAAAGGTCCATGACCTTAATATGACAGCACTGGCTGTACCTCCGTAACCCATTTTATAGGGAAACAGACCAATATGATCATGAACCAGGTATGTTAGTGGTTTTTCAGGTTGCAGACACTGTCTGACCTAACTAACTGTTGGAATTAAAAATAAACTATGAGTAGTGGCAAAGCAATAATACATAAAAACAATATTAAAATTTTGAAATAACTTAAATTTTCAATAGGCGGAAAAACTTGCAGTTTGCAGTGTAAAACATTTTTGGAAGCTAAATTTTATTTTTTATTGCTTTTTTAAATAATTTATGTGGCCAGTGTTACCTCTAAATATGCTAGTAGTTTTTTTTTTATTAAAAATCCTCGAGACTGGCAATGTGAGTGAAGTGCCGAAAGGGACAGCCCACATGAAGGATAGCTTTTAAAAATGTATATTTTGTTTTTAAGTAAATATATAGATTGAAAATGAAAACTAAAAAAAAACTTTTATAGAGTCTTAACGACTATAAAGATCCGTAGATATATTTACATAGATTCGTATTTTAATACCAATAAAATCCCACATCTAACAGAAAGGGTTTAGGCCACATATATGGTGTTTATGTAAAATGTATGTGTGGGATACACGTAGGATGATCTAAGTTAACGTCTGATTTACGATGAAATGGTATAATTTTTATGGTAAGATGATGGTAATCAGTAGTTCTATAATGTTTCTCAAGAGATGATACTTTCAGTTTGGTTTTTACGACAGTTTTGTAGCTTTTCTTGAGTAAGTTATTGAATTTTATACTGAAACTGCATACAATTAAAGTTGCAGTTGCGATGCATAATGTTAGCATATAGAACAGACTAACCGTTGCACAAATATATGATTTATGGCTTGGCTTGAACAGAGGAACCACATGAATAAATACGGATAAATAGTAATGAATAATGAGATATTTTTTCTTAATTTCATCGACCTACTATATATAACAGGTGATTTAAAAAAAATAAAGACTACTGTCGTGTCCAAAAAAATTAAAATAAGACAGATAAACCTGACCCACTACCGTACTTACCGTAATGACAAGAGGGTTAGATAGATATAAATATTATTATAAAATATTACTATTTCATTTTTCGTGCCTCTACCGCGAGATTTAAAAAACGCCATCGACCGCGTTATAAAATTATGCAAATAAATCTATGAAGCGCATCTGGCAATTATTACGGTAGTTTAAAAAATCCGTAACTGCGTTTGCAAAATAACCCATCCAGTCTAGTACCTGACATACTTCTATAGCTTTTTATAAACTGCAGTTCTTAGTATCAAATGAATTTTTATACAAAATCGCAACAAAAAAATTCAGTAGCCACTACTTAAGTTAGATATTTTGCGAAAATCCATGGAAAATTTGTATTATCTAAAAAAAACAAGGTCGCAATTATAGAAGCTCGCACAGGGCGCAGAAAAGGTTATTTACGGCACTGCCATCTAGTGGTCGTTAGAACCACATTCAAGGGATAAGAGGTCACACGACATGTATATATAGTTAGAATGGGATGATTCCTAAGAGATTTAGCTATAATCTAGGCAAAGAAGACTAACTACAAATATTTACTCATGCGCAGGTACTGTAACCCGTTATTCCCACGACTGCAGTCAAGTGCATTCACACTGGAGCGCCACCATTGTTGATAGAGACTCCAATGATTTATTTGTAGCCTTTGAACTTCCTATAACCGCTGCTTGTCCGTCGTAAATATTGCTGACAGCGAATATATTCTACTTCTTCTTCTAACAGATTGTATTTTTTATGTCTAGAAACTAAATTAAAAACTAAATACAAACTTAAATACTAACAAAAAAAACTAATCAAAGAAATCAGATCGACTTCAAACGTCCTCATAATGCTAGCAGCATTGTGATCTGTTAGTACTATATATATATATATATATATACATACTTCTACTTCTTGTCTTGACCATTATGAGGTTACTTATTGCTGGTGAAATGTATGGGATTGACTAATGATTTACCTCGTGATTTAGCGCGGTCATGTCAATCCCATACATTTTTTCTTGTCGAACTTTGTTAACGTTTTGAAATTGTGACTTTGGCTAGAGCCTAAGCGTAGCTCACAATGGTCAAGACTTATTTAATAGATATTTACCGACTCAACAATAATAAGCAGTGAAGGTCCCTTCTTTACCTAAATGTTGGATATATTTTTCACCTCCAAGACCAAGAACAGGTAAGTGATTTCCAAAGTGTAATTTTTAGTTAAAACAAGTCCTTCAATATGATTGATTTAAAACAATTAAAAATAAAATTAAACAGTTAACATGCATTTGATGTGTACACAGTTATCCAAAAGAAAGTAAATCAAAGTGGCACTTAACACAGAATTAACAGTTTCCCAGCGAAGTCGGCCATTTTGTCTTATTTTAACCGAAATCTTCGTATTGTTAAATAACATTACGGTATTAGAATACGTGTGAGCCGGGTCAGCGGGTCGCGCAGATCTCGTTTGGACTCCGTTAAAGACTTGTCTTCAAATAATTTAAATTATATTAACTTTATTTTTTTATAGCAATCTATAGTATGTGGTTTTATCAAAGAATTTCGAATCGCGCTTGGTGGCATTTTTTTTATCTATGGGTTTATTATGTGAACGTTGACTGTCCGATAATTTTTCTTTACTTTACATGGCCAAGGCATTGTAGCTTACTCTGAAGATCAAGTGAAAAACCAGGTAGTCCCCTATAGACTTTCACATCGGGTGGGTTCTCAACTTATTTGTTTCTTTTCATTGGGGTTGCTCAAAATGTTGACGAGTGTCGACAAGACCAAAATGTATGGGATTGACATACGATTGACCACGTGATTTAGTGCGGCTAATTCAATCAATGTATGACATAGCAAAATCGGTGAGAAATGCGTTCGTTTTCGAATGATTTTTATGCGACATAACCGGTGAGACAAATGATAATAATTCGACTCACTGGTTTTGGGTAAGTCATAAGTACATCTCAAAAATTGCACTCCAGTGCCACCAAATCTAGGAACATGTTTAAAAGCGTACCCTGGGCTCAGAAGCGTAAGCTGATGATGAAACTAGCTGAAGCTATTAATATCCTTTCAAATATTTTCACGATAGTTTTAACATTAAAAATATACTTTAAAAATAAAAATAACCTAAACTTACTGTCCATCCCATTGTATGTCTATTGTCTATCTTTTTTTCACAACTTTAAATAAATAATAAAAAGTATCAACCTTCTATTCTCTTCAAAACTTCGTAGTCTTGTGTTTAATAGCTTTTGTCATCAAATCGGGTTGATCAAAGTAAGTACAGCCATAGAGTAAAGTATACCACTTTTCTCTTATGATCACATCTACGGTGGTACAAATTTTTATGTGGCCCACTGTACTATGTTATACAATTTGCTATTGTTTTCCTCTTCCGTAGACAACATACTATTAGCAGCTATCTCACTATCTCAGGAATGTAAAAGTGAGAAAGAAAGATCAGCGAAAGGCTTTGGTTGACTAATCTTTTCTGGTTAAGTTTTGTCTTTCCGGGAGTTAACTATGACGTGAGAATTAAGATCAAGTAAGTTATCTATAACAATTATCGGTTAAACACAAGTTAGATTCGCCTAAGTAGGATTCCATGGCAACTGTCTCGAAAATTAACTGTTTTCTATGAAAATACATATATTGGGTTGGGACCCCTAAAATATTCAAAAGCAGAGGATAAGTTTTAATAAACTGGAAATTTAAGGTTGTCTATTAAGTAAGGTTCGCGAGAAGAAGTTCAAGAGGATTTTTGTAGTTATGAGCACAGAATGGACGCAAAATACATGATTGAGTCAGGAAAGTAAAAGTCGCGTTATGAAGCCAGCACTTCTCGTTTATTAGTCTGTGGTCAGTCGGTAAAGGTGCGGTTTTTAGTGACTCTGTTTATAATTTTACATACATATTTTGTTTTGCTATGAGTCATCATAGGTAGTATAGTCGGTAAAAACATCTTCAGTTACTAAGTCCGTCTCTCAGTAGGCTGTATGGCTTGAATCACAGTTTGTCCCTTATTCGCCTTTCACGGTTAATACGGAATAAAATTGAGTAGTTAATTCTTTAGCTCGGAATAAGAAGTCATCCTAAATCTGGAACTTGTATACTGGTAAAAGTTATGAATAGTCATCATAATTGCGTATGGTATTCGTTCTGTATGGATCAGATGTCTATATTCAATGTCCTCAGCCTTATAAACAGGCAGGTTTGTTATAAACAGTACTGCGTATAGTTAAGATTAGGATTATTTATTTTGTCATGTAAAATGTGGTATAAAATTATCTACCCAAATTTTAAGAGCTGTGTTCATTTCGGCGAAGTCCCTTACACGCACCAATCTATATCTATTACTACATAGCATAAAACAAAGTCGCTTTCTCTGTCCCTATGTCCCTTTGTATGCTTAAATCTTTAAAACTACGCAACGGATTTTGATGCGGTTTTTTTTTAATAGATAGAGTGATTCAAGAGGAAGATTTTTATACCCATGCGAAGCCGGGGCGCTAGTCTTCAATAAAAATAAAAATGTCTAAAAAGGAAAAATGGGAGTGAAGAGGCTAGCAGAAAAAATATTATAAATAAGTATACAGATACCAATTATACCTATATATTAAGTACCTACATAATCCTTAGAACTTCAAAGCCCACTTTGCCCGTATCATATTCCCTTTACGTGGGTGCAAGGCCGCACAGCCTACTCAGTCAGTGCTCTTGGAATGCACTTTGCCCGGTGCAACCAACGTGACATGGTTTTGTTTAGTCTTTGGCACTGACAGCTCAGTTTTCCATTGTTCCCGCTCTTTTTCATGGGTATGGATTTCATTACCAGTTTCGTTTAGAATGAGCTAGTTAGTGAATCATATGTAACGCGGATTCAATAGGAAAGAAAATTTACGACTCTTAGAGGTCAAGGGTTGCTTTTTGCGCGGACTATATAAAGTAATTCGCGTATTTTCCCAGAAAATAAATTGCCTTCTAAAAATACATTTCTGAAATTTAACTTTACTATAAACTAAAAAAAAATTAAACGTGTGTACGTAAAGATATTTGTACGAATCTATTTGAAACAATATTTGTTTGACCAAAGAGGAGAGTATCGGTTGACTATAGTAGATAATACATATAAGATTTGAATCGCCTTGTTAAAACTATAATAGTTTTACAAACAAACAAACAAGCATTAAGATTTAAGATTTACAAATATATTCACCGTTGACAACACTGGAAATAATCTCAACTTCAATGACGTCACTAGTCTTCAGGCAGACATTGACAGAATTTAATTATTAGCGAGCATTTCGATATGAAAGTGCGATTCCGGTTTTCACCAATATGTCGACCTCCTGGTACACATAAGCGGTAATGTTTAATTCAATACGTATTGTGCTGGATGCGACAGCTCGTCACTGTAATAGCTTGTACAAAGAGGATGCATAATTTCTAAGGATGCACTGCTATTACTAATATTAAAAAATGCGGAACTATAGTCTACGGTCTCCACTCTCCCTCTCTTAATCTCTCATTTTAGCACTTTCCCTGTTGCTTCATCAGCTGACTGCTTTAGAGCCCAGAATCTGCCAACTCTCCCTGTCTTTCTGTGGGTGTTTTAAGTATTGACAGGCTATGATAGAGCAGATCTCAATATACTTTTACCAGCTGTACCTCTGCTCGTCAGGTGACTGACATGAATGAGCTTCAGGTTCATGTAAATGATTTGTATGTCTAAACCAAGAAACACACACGCAAACACACAAGAGACACAAAGAAACCAATAAGACATAGTATTTACGGGAAGATCTTCAGTCATGTGGTAAGCCACACGTTTTTCCATATGTTTTAAAAAACACATATGGAAAACGCTGTGAGAGTGATGATGATGATAATTGTAAATGGGAATGTAACTCTGTTTGTCTGTTTGTAACCTCTTTCTGCTTAAACAGCTAAACTAATTAAGATCAACATTACTCCGTAGCAATTATCATAGATAGTAGGAGTACCGGGACGTTCCTCCCTTGAACGGAGTACTATTAGGTCTTCACAAAATCCAAAGATTTTCTTTGTATTTTTTGAATATGAATAAAAATGATTCACTTTACTCAATTTCCGAAGAAAACTAGCATATTCAAAGCTAATTCATAGTCTCATTGCGGACCCCTAAACAAAATACTCTCTGCTGTTATGTGTCTACCCATAGTACCTCCATTCTCGGCTGAGTCATTTATCGCGATCTGACCAAAACGGGTCGCTTTTACTCGCATACTTTGATGATGTAGCGGAACCGTGATAATAGTTACATTATTCAAATATCCCTAGTCATTCAACTCATAAAATAAAGCTACAACGACTTTAATTTGTAGGTTTTAAATATTTATGCATCGCTATTGTTCGAGCAAGCATTCAGAAGTAGATTTCTCAAGCACAATTGTTGAAAACTAGGAACACGCACTGGGACAGCACAGTATGGCATTTCTTTTCGAATATGTACCAATTTAGCGTAGATAAAGAGAGGCTAAATGCTCTAATAAGGTGTATAGGGCTGTTTTAATTTTGACATAACCTTGGCGAATTTTTTTTATTGTTTTTTTTTTTCTTATTTAACACTTATAATGAGTAAAGTATATTTATTTATTTATAATTCATTTTACCTTTATGAGGTGTGCAAATCTTTATTACATAGTAAAATAATAATAAAAAAAATATTTTATAATTTAAAACTAGACTATAATTAAAACTAATATGTACTGGGTTTAATAAAATTTATTTAATTTATATCCTAATATTTAGTTATAGATGTCGCCAAAATTATTTTAGTTTTTTGTTTCTTAAAAGTAACTCAGTTCTAACAAAAAGGCACATTACCTTAATTATACCTTATTAAATATCGTCAATTCTTCAAAACTAGTCTAAAATACCTTCAAGTTACATAACTATTGCGTCAAATAGGAAGACTTCATACAAACTGTTATGGTAAATAGGTGTTACTCAACTGCCCTAGCCAAGGAAACAGTTCGAATTCCACCTGAATATGGTCTGAGCTAAGTGCTTTTTACATCATTTGGTAATGTCTTCCGGGGAATAGGGCTGTACAGGCCTAGATTTACATGATTAGTAGACATTGTATCACAGAATGTATACTTTAAAGCTAGAGGGATTAGTTTGTTTAATTGAACCGCTAGATTTATTTTAAATTTACACGGTTTATAGGATATATCTAGTACTCCTACCATATGATATTTCAAACGCAATTGCTAGAATCTGCGTTAGCAATTTTGTATGCCAAATTCGTAAAGCAGTATAAGGTAGTATACAAAATCCTCACGCAGTCGGTAGCTACTGCGTTTATAAAACTCGTGGTAGGGGTATATACTTATATATCAGGAGCGGTTTATATCGCGGGCAACTGTTAGTGTATAAAAGTTAATACTCGTATGCGAACTTAATTAAATTATACTTTTATAAAGAGCCAAAGTAGCCAACCAAATATTTTTGTGGAAAATCCACAAAGGTCTACTTTGGCTATAAATATACCTAGTCCGCCTTATTCATTGAAAGTTAACCTTATGATAATTTTTAATTAATATTCTGCCTTTACGCTCTTGCCGAGAAAAAAATTTGCGTAGAGAATCTACATCCTTATAATAATATTTTACTTTCTTGAAATGTATTTTCAGATTCAATTTTACAAGAAACGACCCATGGTCCGCTACAAAAGGCTCGACAGCTCAATCTGTCCATCTCCTTATAAGCCCGGCAGAGTTGATGAAAGCTGCTCTAGAAATAAGCCCGGCCTTATAAGGGTTTTAACATAGTAGGCACTGTCCAAGGTACACCTACGGAAAGTTGTTTATGGAAATATGACAGATATTGTTCGCCATTTTTGAGATTTGGCGGGAACAAATTTGAGTCACGTTTTTGGTGTTCTAATTTTTCTTTTGTTTTTAAGGATTATAAGCAAATAAAGGATAAAATGGAACTCTATTATTGAGTCTCAGTTATTTTTCACGCCGTCTGTTTGGAGGCTGTACATTTTAAATAGGCAGACAGACTTAGAATTATTACAGATTATAAAGGTATTTCTGGTACCACTCTCTATTTCTCATATTACCATATTAAGTTGCATCCTCAGCTGATTGCTTAGGAGCCCAAGGTTAGCAACAAATTTCGTCATAATTATTGATACTCTTATTATATTGGAAAATTCATCTTAATTATCCACTTTCACATTATTAAGAAAATGTAATTTATGATGACTAAAGATACACATATAGATTATAATAACGTAGCGAGGCACGGCAGATTTCGCGAGATTCATCAGGATTCCGATTCAAAAGATATTTTTGTCGTTTGGTCCAAGTTTTGAGGTCTTGAACTTATATATATTTATGTAAGTACCTACTAAATTCATGTACACAGAATTCAACATTACTGTGTTGTTTATTTCTGTAGTTAGATTTGTATGATTAATTTTGAATATAATATGTAACCCAATTCTAGGAAAATTATTAAGCTACAGCGGTTTTCGAGGTGAAACCACGGTTCATAACAAGTAGTTTTAGTTCAATATCGGTAGATAATCTAGCCCACAGGTACGAAACGTTCCAGTTAGCCATTGTCACTCTCGAATCTGATCCATAAATTTAACGCATGGCTCAGTTTTAAGAAATTGTGATGGACATATAATCACGTTGTTACAATTTACAATACATCAATATTTATGTATTTCATCTCCTTATTAGTTCTGCTCGCATGAACATAAAAGATTGCTCTGAAAATTATATGAAAACTAAACGATAACAACACATTTTCTAATACTTGTACTTTCTAATACTAATAAAGTAAAAAGTAACGATAACACATTCTTTTCACCTTACGCCAATCTGAATGTAGCGAAATGGCCAAGCCACATATTTTGATTAAGCTGCAGAGTTTGTGAAGTTAGGCCTTTTAGAATGAGCCAAGATAATGATAATTTTTGACAGTTCGAGTCATATGTCTTTGTCTTGGCAACATTTTACAAGAAAATGTTTTTAGTGCCATCTTTTTGTCCACACATATAAACGAAACAGCGATGTCATCTCCTGTCGGATGGAAACTTTTAAAAATAATAGAGTTGTGATATTGTGTACCTAGTAGAGTATTTGATTAAAAATTAAATCAATAATTTTAACAAAGTATATTACTTAATTTCTAAGCTTTCTCTACTCTCTCCTTCAAATATTTTCAACTTATGGATTCGTATTAAATCACGCTTCCGCTCGTAACCTGCACCACTCGTGGTGCGGTGGTGAAGCTCATCGCACGCGATCTGTTCTGGCCGAGGGCACAGGAATGCGAGTTAGATGCGCCGATATTTGCACTATTATGTGCACTCCATCGCTTTGATAAATAAGCGAGATCTTTCTACGGCAGTGCTTCTCAACTATTTTGAAGATAGAACCCTTTACAACTACATATAGATATATTTTTTTTACGTCTTAAGGGCGGATCGCAGTACAACAATAGTTATGCAAGACCATTTATATAACCTGTGATACATAAATAAACGATTTGATTTGATTTAGAACTCAAAATTTCTTATTATATAATTTTTAAACAAAATATTATTAGATTGTAGAAGATCAGATATATTTGGTTTACATAATTGCTACTAGGTGAATTAGAGTACAGAAACCGGTGGTAGAATTTGTGCAAACAACACTAATCTAGTGAGAAAATGTTTTAGGCGAATTAACTTCTCATGAACAGGGTTTAAAGGTTGATATACATCTTTAAAGAGTATGATTACATTAATAGTTTCGCTAAAGTGTACGTGTAGAACAAACCAAGTATTTATTAATAATGAACATTTCGAAATCTATTAGTATCGAACTCAGTAAGAAAATTGCAGAAACAAATAAATTGCTATAAACCAGAGTTTTCTTTTGAAATAAAGTAATTACAGAAATATGTTTCGTCAACTGTAACTGGCAATAGAACAAAAGTTGCGAATTTGGTTTTACAATATTGCGACCACTTATCAATACAAAGGAATAAGGTCTTATACCATTTACTGCTTTTATGATGTTTTGGCCGCTTGGATGTGTGGCGATATGTAACGCATTGGTATCAAAAAGTGTGTTCATATTGGCAATTCGACTATACATCTTATAAATATCTGCCTCCGTGGTCCAGTAGTTAAAGTGTTTGTCTGTAGACCCGGGGATCGTGGATTCGATACCCACGGGAAGCATACTTTGTCTAGTTGTTTCCAGTTTGGTTAGGACATTGCAGGCGTGAATCACCTGACTGTCGACAAAAAAGATGATGTGCTTCGGAAGGCACGCTTAGCCGTTGGTGCCGGCTAGTAGTCCTTAAAGGAACAACGTCAGAGGCCGAGAGAACTCTGACAACAAGGTTTGCATAGTCGATTGACCGTGTAACCTACACGAAATTATAATGATCTTATAAATCAATTCTTGTCTTAAAATCCACTTACCAAGTAACAGTCGATGGGCTTCTCCCTCGGTCGATGGTATGCTTTCTGTAGTTCTGTCTGCTTGAGAGCGTGTGCGATGTGTAAGGCGCTGGCATCAAACCGGCCATATTGGTAATCTGGCGTGTCGCGCGACAACTCCCGCGCAGGCGACGCGTGCACACTGTTGCCGTTTGTCGCACGCGTCGGGGACACTGCAACAAGTGTTATAATATGTGATGTAATTGGCCAATACTTATTGCAAATATAGAAACATATTTCATGTATCACAAAGTAGAGTAAGTAGTTAAGATGATCTCTCTCTCTCTTTTTCCCTTTTTCATATTTGGGAACTGCTCATTTTAACGTAATATTTATTACAATACCATCACCCTTCTGGATGTATTCTTTAAATACGCCTTTTGTTTAAGACATAGCTCAATCATAGAAATTAATTAAAAATCAGTAATTAAGTCATAAAAAGGTAAAAATCCATGAGAAATGTTATTACTCTGTGTTTCGGAAGGTAAGACGATTGTCAAATAAACCACATCACTATGACTACTACTACTATGACACTAGTCAATAACTTTGGCTAAGCCCCCTGGTGTCAAAGCTTATAATGTGTTTTATTTATGAACCGACCTCAAGTAAAGGAAGAGGTTCTCAATTCGATGAAATGTTTTATTTTAAACAATGTCGATGGACTTCTAAAAACAAAACAAAAACCTTTTCGCTGTTTGCTAATGTTTATCACAACCCGTGGGCGTACATAAAATTAAATTACAAATTAAAAGGGCTGCACTCCTCACGTTTTCCTTTAATGTTAACTTGAGCATGGCAACATTGTAAGGCTGACTGGCACATTCTCTGTGCATCTTGAATCTGGCACGGACAATAGCACAGCAATCAATGATTAGTGGCTATTTGTATGGGCACCGAGGCGTGCATCAAGCGCCTACTTAATTACAATGTTAATGCAGATGTAGGTGCAGAGGCGGATTATCCTTAAGGCAAACTAGGCATGTGCCTAGGGGCGCGAAGGTACAAAGGGGCGCTCGAGCAGAATTGTAAAATAAAGAAAAAGGTTGACATGCCAGTCGTACCTGAAAATATTGTAAAAGCTTAAAAATATGTATTTATTTATTTACTAGCTGTTACCCGCGGCTCCGCCCGCGTGTAGGTCGCTTTCGCGTAACCTGTGTTTCATTGAAATGAAATGACGCAATCGAAGTAGCCAGGACATTATTCAAATATAAACAAATATCATGTTTCAGAGTTAAGTTCAAAGAATCTCTTTGTAGACAACATTAGCAGTTCTTCTCTCAGAGGCTAATAAAAATAGATTTTCGGCGCTACTGACCCGCGAGCAAGCCACATACAGTTGTCCATGCGAGAAACATCTTGTTCTTAGGTCGATGCCAGCTGCTTTTAGGGTTTGTCCCTGGGACTTATTTATCGTCATAGCAAAGCATACAGCAACCGGAAACTGGGTGCTTTTAAATTGAAAGGGGTAATTTTTGGGGATGAGTGGTATTCGAGGTATGTACACCGTTTCGCCTGAACCACACCCTGTGAGAATTTCGGCCTGTATTAAGTTGCGCTGCAAAACCGTTACTTTAAGTCGGGTCCCGTTGCATAGTTTAGGCGGAGAAAGATTTCTTAGGAGCATAATGGGAACGCCGACTTTAAGGGTAATGTTATGAGCAGGAAGACCACTTGCAGCCAATGAACTCAAAAACTCGATAGGGTAGGTAGTAGCATCATCCTGATGCACAACACTGTTATATGACGTGTAAATCACTTCATCCCCGACAATTTCCGCCAAAACCTTGAGTTTCGGTAAACGTTTCCGAAGCCCGAGATGACGCATGACGCTTGCGGTCAGCGGACAACCGAGACTCTCTGTCAGAAGAAGTTTCTAAAGACCGAGACAATGCATGGCGTTGCCTATCTTCATCGAGTCGCATCTGTCTATCCGCATTCGATTCTTGAGATCTAGCTAACCTTCTGCTTTTAGCTATTCTGGAATGATGCGCCAGATTAGATCGTTTCCTTCTAGGCATTATTTAAAATAATTAAAATTCCTTCCTATCAGGTGAATTTAAATCAACTGCAAATATTTTAAGGGCAGATTCAGACAGACCACTCAACTGAACAACTTTCCTAAATAAACTTATGTCGAAATACGAATAAAAATTTTTGACCTCCCATACAAATTGAGAATCAGCTGATCTAGTTTAGTATGGAGTGAAAAATAAAATTTCGTATTTCGATATAAGTTTATTTGGAAAAGTTGTTCAGTATAGTGGTCTGTATCTGCCCTTAAAATATTTGCAGTTGATTTGTGTCCACCTTATATACGACACGATCGTATGTTCCGTCAAACATCAAAATCAATTTTCAATTTAAGCAAGACAACTAACAATAGCGAATCAAACCGTCCATTTACCAAACCAATCAATAGACAACAACCAAAGAACCAATCCAAAAGAACCACAAAGACAAATAGGTACCATCAAATTTTTTAATTTGCTAAGGTTAATTTCAATCTGCTATATCATAATGCGAAAACGTAACCATAGCGAGTTGTAAAGTGAGTCAGCGCCATCTATTGAGATTTTATGTTACTAAATTTACGATCAAATTTAATGTGTTATTTTATTAAAATTAATAAGTGCAGTGCGTGTTTTCTTCTTTATTGATATACCTAGATAATATAAAGTAGAAATCCTAGCCTTATCTAAATTAAATTAAACGTAAGTAAACGCATTAAAAGTTTTGAAGCAGTGTTTGAAGTAAATTTTCAATCGACCATAACTTCTTTTTCCCTCAACCGATTTTGACGAAACAAAGTTTTGACAACGCTCCTAATTATATGTAATCCAACTGTGAAAACTGCGTTTAAATCGGTTGAGTATTTTCGAAGTTATAACGTACCAGACAGACATACATACATACATACAGACAGACAAAAATTCCAAAAACTGTCTTTTTGGTTTCTGTTACTCTTTTTTAATCGCACTCTATCAGTTTTTTTGAAAAATATTAAATGTACAGACACTCGCATTTTAGTGTCTTATTATATGTATAGATTTAACTTTATTGTAAAAATACAATAGGCGGACTTAATGCTAAAAGCATTATCTAACAGTCAACCTTTGGGTCAAGCAGAGAACAGTTTGTGAACAACAGTGTGTGAGAATATTGTAAACAGAATTTGTAAGATCTGTCCGATAATATCGATGTCATGTAAACTTATGCTCTTTTTCCTTGGCCCCTATCTCGCTGCGTTTTCCTAACATCGGTTTCGTTCAAACGATAATATGAGTTATTTTTAATATAGGGGCGCCGGCGCCGATGAGATGCTTGTCTACGGCGCTCTCAACGTTTAATCCGCCTCTGTGTAGGTGGCCGTTTCCAGGTCTCCTATAAACAATGTTAAGATATGCATTGATAGATATTATCTCTACGAAAATACTAATAATAATAAACAATAAGTATCGATGAATGTATGTAACATCATTACGCTCTAATGACTGGACGGAAGAAGCTGTATTTCTTTAATTTACATATTAATTTTTATATAGTTTGCTTTTGTCCTGAATTTCATAACTCACCAATAACACAGAATAGATTATAGTGCTACTAAAAGTGAATTTATGTAACATCACTATAGGCATCATCACTAGACATTAGGAGTACCCGAAATCGGCGAGCGTGTATGAAGAGAGTGATGAGTGTGGAGGAGGCGAGAGAGGTATGTAAGGATCGTAGCCAATGGAAATCTTTAGTCTCTGCCTACCCCTACGGGAGACAGGCGTGATGATATGTATGTATGTATCACTATAGGCTAGAGGTGCTCAATTAAATTTTGCTTGGAAATGTGGCTTGGTACTCATAATATATACACATAGAGGATAGATGTAGGATGTAGAGCAATGTATAGCTGAAACGGACTTGGCGACACGAGTAGACTTGCGTGAATTTAAGAAATAAATGTACATTCTTTTAATAATTACTATACATATTTTAAAATCTTCATCATCATAAATTTAAAAGCAAGGCTCTTGTCGGTAGAGTTCCTTCCATCTTTGTCTATCATTAGCAAGTTCCTTTATTTCTTGATACGAAACGACGTTTGTTATCTCCTTAACTGTACAAAAAAATATTGTAGAAATAACGTGTTTCATAAGCGCGGTTAATAGTAGTTTTACCATCTTACATTATGTCAGTATATCATTGATATATATTTTAACTAGCGACCCGCCCCGACTTCGCATGGGCATCCTTCCTAAAATAGAATCACTCTATCTATTAAAAAAAACCGCATCAAAATCCGTTGCGTAGTTTTAAAGATTTAAGCATACATAGGGACATGTGGACAGACTTTGTTTTATACTATGTAGTGATAACGAAAATGATAAAGCAAAAAAATATTTCAGAAGTTATTGGATTTTAAGTGGTATTAGAATTAGAGCGACAGAAATAAAAATAACTAATTAGCTGACCGCCAAAACCAAATTCACTTTCAGTTCAAACCTGAATTGGCCAACGTAATTTCCCAAAAACCTCTTTATGAGATACATTCCACGCTCTTAGCATATGAGTAGATACAGGAACAGAGATAAAGAATATAGAACTGTGCTGTTTTCACAGAATATATTGTTTTACATTTCTTACCCTCCTTATTAGCTTCTTACTTCTCTTTCACTCGCTGACTGTTGAACTCTGTCTGAATTGTATTTAAATTTTATGCGTATGCTTTTTTACTTTTGTCTATTTTAATACGATAAAACATGCGTGCTACCTATAATTGGTTCGTGGCGTATAATATAACAAACGGTTTTTCGACAATTGACATCTTCGTCTGAATAATTGGCAACCATTCAACAGGCAGCGCACCATGGCACATACTTCTTATCGCGGTAGAGCGAAGGTTTTTCTCTATTCCTACTATTTACTCATGTGCTATTAGCTCTCAGCTCAGCTAGTTTGCGATTAATTATTACTTAATTAACATATTATTTCAAGGCGAGCCGCAAATCCAGCATTAGGAATTACCTAACTAGCATATAGCCGGTTGATATTATGTATATTATACGTGGAAAGGTCGTTTAGTCGTAATAAATAAATATTCATCTCCTGGTTTGTAATGCTCGAACGATAGGGTAACAAAATTGATTTTTTTTTATTAAAAATCTTTAATTTGATGTAATTTTTTGACTTATATTACTCGAGGTATCGGTCTCCTAGGCATTGTCTGGAAAACTAGACTTGTAATTTTGGACAAAATTGAAGGAAAGCGCGCCAGGGGAAAGCCTCCAGCCAGATGGGTGGACAGCGTGAAAAAAGCAGATGGAGCAGCATTTACAGAGTGGTCCATAGCACTGGTGACCGCATAACTTGGAAGAACATATGTGGTCACGATCCTCAGCAGCGAGATCTATGAAGAAGAGAAGACTCAAGGTATGAATTGACAAGTTGTATCCTGATCCGTAGGTGTAGATACAAAAATTGAGTTTTATACATATAGAGTCTCATTCAGCCCGAGATCGAAACAAAACTAAACAAAACATAAAGTTATACTCCCTCATATTTCCTTCACGTAAGGTAATGAATATTATTTCGATTCAAATTAATGCTTCAATCAATTGTAAACTTAATTCCAAGTTATTTATAGCTGATTTTCCTTTACTGCTGCAGTTTCGTAGAATGGTGCCAACGGCCACCATCGTAGGCATAAGTACATAAGTTACTTTGAACTTAGTAAAGTAGGTGATAGTTTTTATGGAAAAACAGCTGTGTTACAACAGCCTAGTAAATAAAGAAAAAATGTTAACGATGTGACGAAACTAGTATTGAAAAACCTTGGTTTAATGCGTAGTTACTATGTAGTATTGGATAATCAAGGGTTAGAAAATGAAATAAATATTTAAAATTATTAATAAATAAAACTAAAAGAAATACAGCGGCCTTGGATTAAAATCCATTTTTCCCTAATTTTAAGTAATTTATGTCTACTGGGACTTTAAAAGCCAGCGTAAATCATTAAAGGATTTTGATTGTCCACAAACAGAAAATATTATAATTTCTATTAATAAAATGTATAAATTTATTTAGAATGTTGATAGAATATATTTTACTAACAAAAAATCATAACCTTTTGGCTTCATCATAGTCAGGTAAGAAGAGGAATTAAGGAGGAAATATTAATACAGTGATAATATAATATATTAAATACTTCCTAATAACCAAATATCTCTGTTGAAATAACCTAATACGAAACTAAAGATACCTACATAAGCACAGAATTTAGAAATATGTATTAACTTAAAAAACGTGTCACTAGTTTGGCTTGCAAGCCAACGTTTCACACAGAAAAAATGGGCGGGAATTTGATTGCGTCATTTATTGCCACTGTAATTGGTCGATAATATTTAGGTGGCTTTGATGTAAACTACGTAATACATTTCTAATAAGGCGTGGTGTGGTTTACATGGGTTTACATGTATTCATTGAAGATAATAAGAGAGAATACGCTGCCCACACTGGTCTTGGAATGATGAATTCTCTATTCTGTGTACATAAGTATGATGAACTGAAATTTCATTTTTATCAGAATAACAGATTTAGTCTGTTAAACACTTTCTCAGATTTTTATATCTATAGGAACCTACAACCTTATATAAAGCCTGTAGTGGGTTTGTACGTGGGCTTGTTATAGAAAAAAATGGACATCGTAAAGATTTATTTTGTTTGTAATAGGAAATATTTCATCGGTGCAGGTGGGTGCAAGCCTGCCATAACCAGGTGCAAATGAAAACGTTGCCAAACGTTGCCCAAGTCGTTACACTTAGCCAAATACGGCTTATGTCGTAACACATGATTTTATGGCTGCATTTTTATGTAAAGATCTGGCTACATTATAATTGCCCCTTTATTTTTTAAAGCAAATTTATACTTATAAATGCGAAAGTCTGTCTGTTTGTTGTTCTTTCAATGCTAAACTGCTGGACCGATTTTGATGTTCAGCATGTGTGGGATTCTGTTATGTCGCGCCCAAAAGCTTATGTTTGAGACATGGTCCTTAACTATAGCTATAGTAACAAATTTCATCTAAATCGGTTAAACGGTATAGCCGGGAAAGCAAAAAAAAAACAGATAGACTGACAGACTATCACATTCATAATATTAATATGGATTTCACAATAACAGCACCTTACTAATAACATAACTCCAATTGGCTTCAAATATCCCATAGAAAAGACTTAAACGAGCATTGCTTTCTGAAAGTTTTAAAATATAAGTAAGTAGTAAATAAGTAATCATTCAATGCTTGTTAATAATTTGGGATATATGACATACGTGATGCCACCATTTTATTTGAATATAGACAAATATAGATGAATACGTTTAAATTTAATCAATAAATTATATTTGTTTTGTTTCTCTTCATAACCAGAGCTTTTGAAAATCTCCAAAATCTGGTTGAAGGATAACAAAAACAAGTTGGATTGCCACGAACTAACATTAGAAACCACTTTTTCCATCAACATTAAAATGTAATAAGCTAAGACACATCACGCAAGTTCCCAGCGTTATGTAAGGAGATGCGGGCACACAACCACACATTCGATTCTACTTTTGATAAACCGTGCGACTTTTTTTTCAAGTTGTGCAACGATAATCATTTGTCTTTCTTTAGGTACTTAAATATGTTATAACTAGAAATGAAGTTTTAATTAAAGAAAATATTGAATTGCAGCTCAATGTGGTAAGAACCCAGTATATAAAAATTATCTTGCTGTTGTCCGGGACTCTGCTCCCGTGGGGATTCTGGAATAAAATATAACCTATATATTGTTTCAGGGTCTAAGCAATCCATTTCAAAGTTCAGCCAAATCAGTTCAGATATTTTTCTGTGAAAGAGTTACAATCATCCACACATTCTTACAAACTTTCGCGTTAATATTATTAGTAGGATTGACCTTTCTTAATCTGACAGAAACTCTGGAATCGCTGAACAGATTTGGCTAATTTAGTTTAAAAATATTTAAGGTAGTCCAAGGAAGGTTTACGCAACAGCAATTACATTTTTCATATACAAACTTTTCGTACCTACCCATGTCATTCAGGTTATGGCGATAAGAAGTTCGCCGGGTAGATTAGTTAGAAATAAACTTTAAAATTTAAATGTATACACTCCAAATCAGTAAAGCACAGCAAATAGCAATATATGCCACATTCCAATTGGTTGGCTCCAAACAGTCAAGCGGCGCATGTACCCAAGCTTTAGGTCACTGGGCTGTGGGCTGGTCCGTGGAATGCTGCCGGCTATTTTGCAACAAGTTCTTCCATCTCCCTCTAAAACCAATGCTCTCGTTCACACATTTCCCGAATTGTGCCGAAGGTCCAAGTACCTTCTTCGGAAGTCGACCGGATTCTTGCTATAAAGGCAACGTCTAAAAACGTTAGCGATATTTACCCTTATTTCCTTGGGTTTAAATATAGGTTATAAAATGTGCCTATTCAAGTTAATAGTTGTGAATAACAAATCTTGTAACGGATTAAGAGAGCTTGAATGGCGCAAATGAGTTTGATGGCACGTCTAACATTCTCAAAACACTAACTATACAGTCATTCAACTCATGATAAATAGTCTGGTAATGGTATGTTTTCTTAGACAATGTGACTTAATAAGTGACACAAATTAAATGAAAATTTCCCATCTCGATTTATATTTCAAATCTCTCGTTATCTATTGATTGGGTATATCACTATCAATCATTTAATTTAGAATTTTTTTCGATGTAAGTCGATGTGGATGATATTCATTTCTGTTGTCAATGGTAGACTCAAGTCATTTTTTGGTGGATGTAATTAAAATAATATATTAATATACAAGTTATTGAGAGTAAAAACTAAATATACCTCCTTATGTGTACAAACATTTGATAAGATATTACGTTTTATTAATTAGAGTTAGAGTTAATACAGGAGTTTGGTAAGCGAAGATTAGACTCCAAAGCTACCAGATGAGGATTTAAAATTAGCGTTTTTACAACAAAAAAGAGATACCGATGATTGCAAACAGCATTGAAATTCACGCGCGAGCGATACAAAAAGAATCCTGGCGAAGCCCCATACATCGTTTGTACGAAAAAAAACAAAAAATATAGATAACTTGAAACAAATCGCATTAGCAAGAACACTTAACTAATTACACGATTACCACCACTAAATAATTATAAACCCCGGGGTTTTTTAATTATTCCGTTTTTTAAAAGTCGTCCTTTTGTTTCATTTTCCATCGCCATATTTAAAACAAAACCCACCCAACCACAACTGAACTGAAACATCATGTCACTCTGACAGTTGCTAGTCTTGTCGAATCGACATTGACAGTTGATTTAATTGATTATAGTAGAGTACTAGGTTAGGATATTAGGAAAGTCAATATATTTATTGCTTTGCACTTTCTTTAGGTAGACCGCAATCTACAGAGTTCAAGTCAGTTTGAATGACAGTGACATTGGCAGTTGTAAGTCGTGGCTCTATGCGAATGTTTCTCTTTCTACATTGCCATATTTAAGTTCTGGTAACATAATTTATAATAAAAATCTAGTTTTTTTTCCCGGGGGTTTAAAAATATTTTTTTTACAGAAATGTATTTCTGGGACTCTTATGATGTTGTAAAAAAAAAATCAACTCATCCGTATTTTTTTTTTTATTCGTAAAAATTCCGCCATCATTCTTTATTTCTCTAAGAATGATAATAAAGAAAACTTTACTTATTAAAAAGCGTCAAAAAAAAAAGAAGGAAGACCAAGGGTGAGTTTTATGGAACAAATAAGAAAAATGAAGAAGTTACGTACCAAAATTTAAAAAATTCTACCATAAATAGGGAAAAAGAAACAAGAACAGAACACTATGTTTTTCGAATGAACAACTGGTACAATTGCTACAGTTGACATTGAACTTAATCATGGCTATTTTTGTCATTCTAAAGCTAAATAAAACAATGGCAGTGACCTTGAAGACCCCAATGAGGCTACAAGTCTTAAATCTGATAACCTATAAAGGAAATAGATTTGCTGCAAGGCAGACTTGTAGATTGTGTTTGAGTCATAGCATAAATCATTGTTAAGTGTAACTGTATATTTAGTGATACGGTTGCTTTTAAATTTAAGAGTCAAAACAGATCATAGCTCTGGGATATCAACGTAAGGGTTTACAACTTTTGTAAAGAGTTCCTTATGCGGACTTTCCGCAAAAATCGTGTGTACAAGCCTTTTAGTAATATTTCCCGATGGGAATGATTTGCGGGACATTTTATATTTATAAATATTTTTTGTTAAGGTTTTTAGTTTATAATTTAGTTTAGTTAATAGTCCAGTTTAGTTTGTTGTATTTAGGGTTATTCTTATATAAACTAATGTAAACACTGATGTATAATAAATAATTGCTGTGCAGCATCTTCATTCCCGTGAGATGCTGCTCAAGCACTGGCTATTGGCCACGTGAAGAAAAACATGCTTAATCATGGATTAGTCGACATCACCTTTAAACCTAACCAGCAATCTGGGGTCCCAAGTGACACCAGCCTTTGCTGTCACGTTGATTATGTCCTCTGACTAGTGATGGGCAAAAATTATGAAAAATCTAGTTTCAACCCTTTTTCTACCACAGAAGAAAACCTTTATGGTTTATAGTAAACAACGGTAGAAAATGAAAATTAGTTTTTTACCATTTTAGGCCATTACTACCCCTGACGCGTCAAATACAGATCCCACCAAAGTATTTACTACAGTACTTCCAAGTATTGCAAGAAGTACTTAGCTAAAAAAAAAAAAACTTACGTTCATTATCATGACTGTTCCTCGCGTGTCCTCTGATCTGTTCATTCACATAGTTGTTACTCTTGGGCACGTTGAGGGCGCTGCGGATCCCCACGGACGAGTTGTCCAAGTGCCCTGGGCCTATTTTGGGTACATGGCTCGAACAGTACACCTCCTTGTCCTCTGTCCAGTGCTGGTTGTTGTAATAGGTCTGAAAAAGAATAAATATTTTAATTTAGAATTTTTTGACGATGCATGAGATGGAGTACATTCTTTACAACTATAGGCCCTATAGATATGGTTTATTTTTAGTTTATTTGGTAGCTTTTTGTTTTAAATATATTTTTAAGGTATCTTTTAATAGCTATTTTTTATTTATTTAACGTTATATGAAAATTTTACTACATACCATCGTATACAGAAATCTACATCTATGGTAGTTCGCAGGATCTAAAGTAATAATTATTTTATAATAAAGAATTTGTATAAGTAATATCATAGACACAAACGACGCACTTGAGATGACTTTTGAGTCATCATCTAGACTAGGTCATGAACAATTTTATAATTCTATAACAAGCCAGCGATTATGCAATTTATGTAATTTATAAATTAAATAAGTGCCTACTTTTTGTAAAATATTAACAACACACGATTATTCAAAATAAGGCTTTAGTTTTTAAATTACTAGATTGAAAATCCTATAGCACTAATAATGTAATTAATTAAGAAAGATACTTATCATAGCTTAGTCTTAGACATTAATTATTCCAAATAGAACTTAATTTCTAGTAATTCTCGGTTGGCAAATTAAGGACACGAAATAAAAATAATAAAAAGGTTCTCGGGGTTGCAACGTCTGGGTGCAGTTCATTCCTTTAAAAGGACATGAGGCCAAAAATTTTATATAAACGGAATTCAAAAGTAATTATAATAGGTTAGGTCCTTTTGGTTTACTAAGTCATCGCAGTAAGTATTGATATATCTTATTACTAGCTTTCGCCCGCGGTTTCGCTCGCATGTATTCCCTCGGGAAACAGTGCATTTTCTCGGAATGAAAGGTACCCTATGTCCTTCTTAATACTTCTATGTGTTCCCAAAATTTCGGGAAGATTTTTTCAGTAGATAGCGTAACAAACAAACTCTCTTCTGATTCCATACTAATATTATAAATGCGAAAGTCTGTCTGTCTGTCTGTCTGTCTGTCACCTCTTCACGGCTAAACTGCTGGACCGATTGTAATGAAATTTGGTAGGGATGTAGTTAACGACCTGAGGTCAAACATAGGCTACTTTTGGGCGCGATATAACCGAGTCCCACGCGGGGCGAAGCCGCGGGGAACAGCTAGTTATAATATAAGTTGGGATTAGGATAGTGAAATAACCAACGATCAAATGACCTCAAAACGATCACGACCAAATTTTAATAATTGATTTGTTCAACTATTTATTTATTGCATTAATCATTCAATTACAAAATATCGATGCAATATAGTCTGTGACAAAAACCATACAGCGCCCATTTGGAACTGCTATAACCAATGTATATTGAGCCACGATTTGTAATATAATCAAATAATTACTATAATATTTCCAGCGCATCAAAGGTAATGTTATTTTGGTTGTCGTTTCAATAAAAATGATATGGTCAGTTAATTTGTGACAATGTGTCGGTCATAATGTAATTTTTAGTTAGTTATTCTACGATTTTGTTTGGTGGGTGTGGTTTTGTCATGTTATTTAAAATTACAATAAATTTTTGTACACTGTTGTTGTATAAATATCGCAAATAGATACTTCCATAAGTTTATGGACTCGATTTCCCCATTACATAAATACTAATATATACTTATAATAACAATCACATAAGCACAGCACAAACAGGATCCTAGACACATAAAAATGAGTTCCAACAACTATTGCTTCAGCCATATACTTAAATAAATAAAATGAGTGTTGTTTTTGATTTCTTACTTTGATATCTACTGTAAGTCATAAATAAATAAACATTCCTTAAAATATTTTTTATTTTATTTATAAAAAAACCTTGGGTGACCGCCTCTAGGAGACTTCCCCCTACGGATATTTAAACAATACATATTCCAAAATAAAGTTATATAATTTGTGCAATAAAGTTTTAATAAAAATGATTCACCTTCTCATAAAGTCTCAAAAATGGCATATTATTATTATAATGAAGCGTGAAGCCACCTGTTTTATATCAGACATCGCTTGTTGGAGGCCTCGCTGTCAATACAAACATTGATCAATACGATCTAGACCGACTGGCAATTGTATGCAAATTAGGACGAAACTCCGTATTAATTTCACTTTTAGGCAACGAATCGGCAAAGAGCATTGCCACTGTACGAGTAAGGTGAGTTCATCACGAGTCAAATAAAGGCAGGGATACATTTAGGTTTTAATTTACTTTTTTTTTACATCTCAATGTCCAACGATTGACCACGATCCCGCTTTGATGTGGTCTATGATGGAGCTCGCTGGGTAGCTTTAATTCAGAAAATTTATCTTTAAAAAAGAACATTCTGATGAATTGAGAAACTTCTCCTTTTTTTTGAAGTCGGTTAAAAACCAAACAATTTCTAAAAATAAATGCGAATGTGAGTATGTTTGCTTGGTATGATATCTTGCGTAAACTATTCAAATCATTTCTATTAAATTAGATTCCGTATAGAGAAAGTTTCAGTCGGTCTACAGATCTTATAGGTATTTTTCAAAGATTCGAGTCAACTGTCTAACTATCTGATAGAGGGACCCCCAACAAGATGACAATATGAGTCATTGCCGTATGGTTTATTTAATTGTAAACAGAGAAATATGTATTATCAAATTAAACATTTACACGACTCCAAAATACAAACATTAGTGACTCATTTACGATCAGATGTAGCGTAGATGAGTCATTTTAATTTATATTAATTACGATTGTAGGTAAGTTATTTCACTATAAATGTATATATTTTATACAATCTCCATAAACAAAAGAAGTTTTCTTCGTCCGAACGTGTTTTCCGGCTGCATCCTGCTGCCGAAAAGCATTATATCTAGCTATATAGCTATCCAGCGGAGAAATACGGCCATTCTGCTAACATGCCTCACTGGCATGATTTATTTAATTTTTAGGGTGTTTTTTTTTTGTCAGTATTTTCTATAGTTCTTTGTACACATCTCCTATATAAATAACTAGCTGTTCCCCACGGCTTTGCCCCGCGTGGGACTCGGTTATATCGCGCCCAAAAGTAGCCTATGTTTGACCTCAGGTCATTAACTACATCCCTACCAAATTTCATCACAATCGTTCCAGCAGTTTAGCCGTGAAGAGGTGACAGACAGACAGACAGACAGACAGACTTTCGCATTTATAATATTAGTATGGAAGTATGGATGTAAACAATAAAATATTTTTTCTCTTATTCATTTAGATTTATAAAATATATAATCTTTTTCACAAAATATTTCCTCCCCAGGTTTTTTCTCTAAAATTTTAATTATACATATAATCTTGTTTTATATTGTAAAATGTACTTACGTCGAAAATATCGTCATCTTTGTTTATTTTTTTTTTCAAGGTGAAATGAAACAACGATTTTTCGACTCTACCATTTCAGTCTATACTTCATAATGTCATTATAAAAATTAAACAATAATTGTGTCTGTAGTCTTTTGTCATGCTAACTGAAGCTCACGATAATCGTTTATAGTATGGTGCAACAATCGAATCAGAGTGAATCGATGCGATCGCGTAATTATCCAACGCGGTATTGTTCAGTGACACTAACTGTATTTTTAATTACCGCTCTAATTGGTAGGTATACCTGGTTAGCTTAGTGGTGCTTGGTTTAGTGGTAATATACCGTTACTACGACCTATAATTATTGTGGTCCGTGCTTAATATTATAAATAAAATCTCGAACTTATTTGGGGCTAACTCAATCTGTGTGATTTGTCCCTATATATTTATCAAGATATTTATTTATTTATTACCAGTTCCTCGTCTTGGCTTCGCTCGGGTATTATATCTTTTCTTTTGTACAAACCATCTGATGATATCGAACACAATAAATACTTATAGAATTATTCAATTTGGTGCAGTCGTTCGAAAGTTATAGATTTACTTAAATTTATGTAATATTTTTATTTATAGTAAGTATATAGATAAAGCGTGTCAGTCTGTTGTCATTTCAACTTTAAACTGCACTATTTAAGATGAAATGTGGTATATATATGTCAAGTGACATGGGGAAAGACAGTTTATTTTTTTACTGATTATTGTTATAGCGATAATACGTAGAAGAATTAATATAACTATTAATATTTTTTTTCAGGAAAATAATAATGTTCAAAAAAAGTCAAGATAAATTGGAATTGAAATAATATATGTACTTACATCTTATAATAATTTCAACGGACATGATTTATTAACATTTGACGTATGTGACGTCTAACAAAAGCCATAAAAATGTTGTCCTTTAATATTTGTGACCTTACAAGCTCATCAGCAAACTCACTAAAAGCTTTTTGAGCGAATGCGATAATGTGATAATGACTTGTATGCATATTAAACAGATAATTTTACGACACCATCAAATAAATATGTAGATTTAAGTTACGTATTACATTTAAATTAGTTGCTACTAAAGCCTAAAATAATTAATTATATATAGGTATTTATATCAATTAATTTGTTCTTCTTCTTAAGCTGTTGTAGTCCGGTCAATTTAGACATTCGAAGTTACATAAAGTCCCAACAAGCTGAATTTCAGTGAAATTGTTCAAAACATAATTATAAACAATGTCCAGAAGTTCCCCATCATTCCCGTGTATGGAAAAAAAATTATTCAATGTCAAAGGTAAAAAAAATGAGTTTTTCGCGATTTTTAGCAAAACGGTAAGTTTTATCATAAAATTACCTCAGGCTTAACTGCCTCCGTGGTCCAGTGGTTAAGGCGTTTGCCTGTAGAACCGGGGGTCGAGGGTTCGATTCCCACGGGAAGCATACTTTGTTTAGTTGTTTCCAGTTTGGTTAGGACATTGCAGGCTTGAATCACCTGATTGTCTGACAAAAAAGATGATTCCGTGCTTCGGAAGGCACGTTAAGCCGTTGGTCCCGGCTGCCATCTGGTAGTCGTTAAAAAGGAACCACGTCAGAGACCGAGAGGCGGTTCCGAAGAACTCTGACACCAGGGTGTGCATGATCGATTGACCATGACACCTATACGAAATGAATGAATGAACCTCAGGCTAAAATTGTAGATCATAAAATTTTCCATAAACGGGAATGATGGGGAACTTCTAGACATTGTTTATAATTATGTTTTGAACAATTTCACTGAAATTCAGCTTGTTGGGACTTTATGTAACTTCACTCTCATTTTTTGGTCTAAATTGACCGGACTATTGGTGCTGACTGAAATATATTGGTAGTTGAAATGAAAAAATGTTATAAGATTTCGATATATAAAGATTTTTTTTTATTTACCGGCCGCTTACCCTTTATTATTCTATCAGTAAAAAAATATTTGATTTATAATTATGAAGATATTCGGTGGTCCGGATAGTGACAAATTCTACTTTTTACGCGGGTAGAATGACTTATAGTACTTTTACACGGAAAAAGTCGTAGGAAATAGCAATTTAAATATAGATGTTGATTTTTTAATTCTAAAAAATAGATAAAACCATTATGCATTATTACCTTTAAAGTCAACTTGGTCCCGCAAACAGCACATTTGAAACACCCACTATGAAAGAATGTAAAGTCCTTTAGCGGGCCGACCCTGTCAACTTGGTACACTATTTCGTTACAGCGAAAGCATGTGCTTTCGTAAAAATTCGGCCGGTACATGGTTTCTGGATTTTCACGTCATAATTCACTGAACACTTCACTTAGTCACTTCACTCGCATTACGAGGACATTACGTCACTGTCACTTAGTCATTACGATGGATTTGTTCGTACCACTGTCACCTGAAACAAAAAGCATAAATAATTACTCTTGAATGTCGTAATAAAATAAATCTGGTAGAAAAAGAATATGGCTTTAAACCCGCTATTTACATATTTTGTAAAAAAGTTAACCAAATTAATGAATAAGTCTAGAGGTATACAAGAATATAGAAGTAAAGCGAAAGGTCACTGGATGTACCTCGAAAACCACTGAAGCTGAAATTTTCCCATAATCCCCAGGGTAAACATAAAATGTAAAATTATTGACTAACCCTCGTATTAAGAAAGGTTTGTTAAGCCCATTCAGCTAAAATGTTTTTCGTCTCGTTCTTTAACGTGAAATGTTGGTAAGAGAGAAAGAGACAAAACATATTTAGTTAAAATGGGTTTAAAAAACTTTTCTCATACGGGGGTTATAGATACTCTCATGACCACAATTCGATCGGCGTGATGTTAGGAATCCAAAATTTGTTTTAAATCTAAATTAGGTACCGCAGTTTTTCAGATACAGCCTCCAATAAAAACACACTTAAAACAGTTTTTACCTATTAAAACATATATTATTTCCATTTCCTTAAATTTTTTTTTTTTGTCACGTGCATTTTATAACTGGGTGCTTATTTATTATCGACTTTTAAGCAATCGGGTGTGCTATTTTTGAAATGTACATGACAAAGCAAAATCGGTGACTCGAACTATACTTAATCATTCGACTCACCAGTTTCGCGTATTTCATACATTTAAAAAATCCTCCTGAGGTGACAATTACATTATACCTTAAAAATGCTTTTGAATATTCACCCCTCTAAATCGTGTTCGCAACCCGTGGGCGTGGGGTTATGTGGATCAATAAACTTCGCTTGACCAATGCTTAAGTCTTCTATATTTTTGTACATGTCTAAGACTATGTAAGTTTGATAACCTTAGGCAAATCAAATCAACCAACCTGATTTTTTTGTAACTCCCGGCCATTTAATTTTAAAGGTTAACTGCCTCCGTGGTCAAGTGGTTAAGGCGTTTGCCTGTAGACCCGGGGATCATGAGATCGATTCCCATAGGAATCATATTTTATTTGTTTCCAGTTTAGTTAGGAAATTGCAGGCTTGCATCACCTGACTGTCTGACAATAAAAATGATTCCGTGGTTAAGCCATTGGTTCCGGCTACCATCTGGTAGTCGTTAAAGGTACCACGTCAAAGACGGAGAGGTGGTTCCGAAAAACTCTGACACTAGGGTGTGCATAGTCGATTGACCGTGTCACTTGCACGAAATGATAAAGATAAATTTTAAAGGTTGTTTGAATTTGCCTAATAGTGGAGTAACTACTACATGCTCTTAGTTAATTTCTCTGAGCTCAAAAGTACATATTTAAAGAGGTTTTTTTTATGTATTACAATAATATATTTGATTATTTGTCTTCTTTGTATTAAAAGGAACACACAATGTGATGTGACTATACAAATAAGGGTTGAATATTGGAACATATAACCAAGAATGAGCTAAGATGATATGAGAGATCTCTTGCGTCCTCACAATGACAGAAAAAAAATCTTCATACGTACAATATATTGATTATTTAACCATTATTTATTTAATAATGTAAATATCTAGTCTCTGCCAATCCCTGAGGAAGACAAATGTGATGATTATGTATGCAAATTTTACTAAAAGATGCTCCTTTTCAAATTTAATTAATGAAAATGTCATTTAAAAAAAAATACGTGACGTAATTTTTTAATCTTTATAATCATGGAGTTAAGAAGTGCAGTAGGTAGTGCACTCTTGCCTCTTGTAGTTTTGTTCCGGGTTCGATTATACTTCGTGACTTTACTTATAGGAATATTTTTGCTAGCTGGTGTTTATTACTACAATTCTGTAGTAACATATTATTAAAATTATCATTGTATCATCTTGTCTCGTATGTGTAAGTTTGCGGACTTTGCCTACCATCATATGGGCGTGTTCAAAAGATAAATAGCTCGGATTCAATTTCAAGCCCAAAGTTATTAACAATTTTATTTATTTATGTATTTATTAAAACTTTATTGTTCTGTAAGTACAAAATACTTATACAATTGGCGGACTTAATGCTAAAACCATTCTCTACCAGTTCATTGGAAGAAACTGAAAAACTGTGCGGCGCAAAAAACACAGGGGAAAAAAGGTACTTAGAAATAAACAAATTAAACAAACAGTTTTGTATATTTGCAAGTTTTTGAACTTATAAGAAGTACGAACTAAACAATAAATTAAATTATTTATGAACCACTTACTGTTTGCTACGGCTCCGCGTGGGGCTCGGTCATATTGTACTTAAACGTAGCCTATATTTGACCCTTGCTTCTTAACTATATTCATACTAAATTTCATTGAAAGCTGTCTACCGGTTTAGTCGTGACAGCGTAACAAACAGACAAACAGACTTTCGCATTTATAAGTATGGATTTTAAAAATCTTTCGATGTTCTAAATTGCGGGCGTATGTAGATTATCATTAAGTCAAGGACATCATCTATAATGCATTCACACAGATGATATTAAACAAAGTTCATACCATTATATTGAATCGCAATTAATTTCTGCTCAATATCTTGTACATTATAACGTCATCTAAGTAAGCAACCTGATTCTTGATATGCCTTTGTGTGATCTTACCAGTTTTGCTTCAAAACCGTTTATTCCGGCACACAATACACTCTCATTACTTACTTTGAATACATGAAGACAGAACAGAGTGAGTATAGGTATAAAGAGCTTGTGATTTTGTGGAACAAGCTAAACGCTGACGCGATTGATATGTCTTTATGAGTATAAGATGAGATAAAAATATTTTATTGCATAAAAATACACATAAACAAATGTATCCGTTGAGATTTCTTTTCGGATTATGATAGAATTAATATAAAAAAAATTATTTAATTACAAAATATGTTTTGTATAAGTAACACAATTTGAAAACGGCAGAAGTAGAAAATACGCATAAAATAATTAAAGAACTATATCAAAAGTATTATATTTCTAAAATCCTAATCTCTTTTACCTTGTACCACACATGAAAGGTAGCGGCATCTATTGGGACGTGCCGATGTAATGATAGCTCGATATTTACGTACACTATACACCGATATGAAGTGGAACTCATTCCTCTTTAAAACGAATGAGGTGTCTTAACTGTAACTCAAATAATGACTATCTACATAGATAAAAAAAAAATGCGTGGCGGGCGATTTCATATTTACTCTAATAGTTATTTTTCTATGAAGGGATATTTATTTAAACTGTTTCTTAACTTGTAAAAAGAAAAACCTTTTGAGTCGGTTAAAGGATCAGTCATTATCATCCCATCGGTTGTATCTATCTCTAGCCATATGGCTTCAGATACCAATTACCTAAATATAAGAATACATAAATTAAAAAAAAAATTGCGTCAGTAGAGAGGCCGATTCGAACTTCTTTGTAAGAATACATCTGATTTGTTTTTCAAAAACAGAACTCTTAATCTCCTTGTTATTCCTTTTTATTTTAACTTTTTACTTATTTTACAAAAACCTTTTCCTAACGTAAAATTAGTTGAGTTTGGCGGACCTTGTGCTCTGAATCACTAGCTGAGAATACAACGGGGAAATGCTAGGCTGAGATAGACTCAACAAATTAAGAACCATAAGAATCATAGAAACCATAGTGTATCAAATAGTAGAAATAAATTAATTTGTACTTATTAAAAAATATATATGTACGACCTAAAAAAAAAACCATAGAGTTAGGAAATCGCGTGCGGTTTGATGCCAGGCATTTTTTTAAATCTATGATAGAATCCCATTTTATCATTATTTGTTAAATATTGTGTGCAATAAAAAAAAAACAAATAGCGAGAAAATATGTATATATTTATTCTTTAAGTTGCAGATTTCGTCATCAGGAGATTTATGACTTTACTATTATATTTACTTAGGTACCTACCTGTCTTAGGTAGTGATATTGAGCAGTCTGCAATATGCTGTTCTTTTTAAATCGTCCTTCGATTTATGCAAATATTCTAATTTGAGACAGTACTGACATTGACAAATCGCACAAAGAAACGTATAATATAAGTAATTGTTGTTTATATACCCACAAGCAAGACGGGCAAAAGCTAGTATTTAGATAGAGTCAGTTCGCGTAAGTTTGTTTACTCT
Organism: Apomyelois bistriatella; assembly: GCA_947044815.1. NCBI lineage: Eukaryota > Metazoa > Arthropoda > Insecta > Lepidoptera > Pyralidae > Apomyelois > Apomyelois bistriatella. The sequence continues at coordinate 9,233,049 of OX345705.1, forward strand.
ATTTAGTTTTACATTACAATATTCATAATTTATCAGGAATCAATAAGTTACTTCTATTTATATGGTTGCACAATTCATGATAATAAAATAGCGCGGTTTTTAAAAGTGACCTGCCCTTAGGCACACTTATATAAATTAAAAGAAAATGTCTTAATATTACGAGACATGCATTTATTATAATTCTGTCAAAATATTTCATGGCTCTTAGCTATAATAAAAAGATGTGTTAATTTGTATTTATAGTTTGTTGTGTAATGTTGTAATAAATTGATCGTTACAGATTCAAAACATATAAGGACGTTCTGTTTAGGTACAGTGGGCCACATAGAGTATACTATCTGAAATAGTGTAGGGGTAAGTTCTTTTCGTATGTGTGTATAGGCCGCCATATATTTCCAATCAGACTGATGAAAAGCGTCTATTTTGACTCATTGACTTAAAATAAATAATAATGATATTACATATTGTCTTTATTCAAAACTAACTGTTGCCCGCGGCTCCACCCACGTGGTACGCTCCATTTAGTAGCCTATATTGACCCCCGGTCTTTAACTATACCCATACCAAATTTCATCAAATCGGTTCAACCATGTAAGCGTTACAGACAGACTTTGTCATTTTTAATATCAGTATGGGATTAAATTTTATTTATAAAACTAATAAGTATTATGAATGACATCATGGACACATTTTAATTTCCAAATAGAGTTTGAGAATGCGGACGTTAACATTTGATTCTAATAAATGTGAACCATAGACCAAACTAGTCAAGGATGAGCCGTATTCGCACAATGTGTTCCGTACGAGCAGACTCATACTCCTTAACACACAACATACAGACTTTATGTCTTTTAAATCTTATGAACACTATTTTAAATGTTACTTATACGTTTAATTTATCTACAATTTAATAATTGTGCTTTTGTCATTGGAATCGATACAAAGTGCTAGCACTAGAATGCAGTAATGCTGGTCTTTTCACAAACTTTAAACCTTTTTATTTTTATAAAATTTATGTTATGAGTCATACCGGAGCGGCCGTCGAAATACATAATCTGTTAAAATTTTAAATCTTTAGCCTATTATGGAATATATAATACCTACAACCCTTTGATAGACAAACAACAAAAACTTAGTAATAGTCCAGAATATATCGAACTAACGTTCTAATAGGTAAATGAAATGAAATCGTTTATTCTGAATATAGGATATTCTTATCACTTATTGACGTCAATCATTACTTATATTTAGTTTACCACCACTTCCAAAGCGCGAGTTGAGAAGAAGCGGCCAAAAGTGGCGGTAAAAGTGCCTCCTTTAACATTAAACCCTTTAAGAACGGAACCCTAAAAATCGCGTTATGAACTCAGCGATTTAATATAATAATATAAAGACAAGAATGGTTCATTCAAATTTCACAAGTTTAAAAATGGTATTTTATAATGTCGATAATAATAAATATGTGAGGAGTGACTAACTGACTATATTGATGTGAGAGAATAGTGTAGGTAGGTAGTTATAAAGTTCTTATGCGTAGATTTTTTAATAACTAGTTCTTGAGGTGTCAAAAATTTTATTGTTCCAATTATCTCGATTTAAGATAGAGGGTGATTTTTTCAAATGCCCATTAATTCTACAGTGTTTTCTATTAAACAGTACGCCAAACTAGAATAATCAATAAAAATGTTTAATAATAAGTGTTTAAAGATAGGTAAAAAATTGTTCAAACATATAAGGTTTTAAAAAACAGGTAATTAATTACTTATTTAGAAAACTTTTTTTTAACATTTTTAACGAAACAGCAGTACATAAAGCCTATGTTTGACCTCAGGTCTTTTACTACATCCCTACCAAATTTCATCACAATCGGTCCAGCAGTTTAGCCGTGAAGAGTGACAGACAGACAGACTTTCGCATTTATAATATTAGATGGAAGTATGGATATGGAAGTATGGATTTTTCAATTATCTGCATGCTCTATGGTGGGTCATTTTATTGTGTCTACAATTATGCAAAATAATAGAATTCGTAAGTAAGCCGTTTTCTCGGCTCGTACAACAAGTTTTTTTTATATTTTTCCATAAATCACTTTACAAAACGCCTTACTTTAATCATCTGTATATTAACATATAATTAACACATACAAATTGCCTACTTTTATTGAAAATTGAAACCAGTTTCGCCAAAAGTAACTGTGATTATTGTAGGTGATCGTTTTGGCCACTGGTCAATGGGCGTATAATTTATGTCCACGCGTGGGCTAAGCGTGGGATTACAGGGCTGCTCTCAAAGACTACTTTTACTTGTTGCTCAATATATAATCTCGTCAGGAATTTTATTGAGGACTGAAGCAGGTGGGTAATAACTATACAGGTTTAGAAATATTGCGAGTCACTTGTTAGTCCAGTTATAGTTACTTAGTGATCCGGCTCGAAGGACCATTTCATTTGATTGACAAAGTGAGAAGCTATAAATATAGTGGGCTATGTAGAAAGTATATGTATTTTATGTTAGGCATTTGAAATACTGATCCAATTTTGATAAAATTCGGAATAATGATAGATTGGATCTTGGAAAAGGACACGAGTTATTTTACAGTGTGATAAAACGGCGTCGTAGCGGGTATGCTGAAATAGATTATTTAGATTTGAGCGTTGCCCATTAGTAATAAACCATTCTGTTTTATCTTGAAAATTAGACTGGTCTTTTTATGAAAAAATAAATTAACGAAACAAAATTACATGTCCCTAAATAAACATTTATGAAAACCTAAAAAATGCTGAGATCGTCACTAATGAATTAATTTTTCAAGGTTTTCTTTTAAAATCACATATATTTTTTAAAATTCTTAAGTAAACCTTGTAATTAAGAAGCGTCAAATTAAATACTACGCTATATTGTTCCATTGGCCTCTAGAAGATTTGCAACAAAGTGAATACTTGGAAATCATGTTAATTTGATTATTATTTGCATAATTGCTATAACAACATTCAACGTTATTTTGACTGCCTCCGTGGTCTAGTGGTTAAGGCCTGTAGACTCGGTTGTCGTGGGTTTGATTCCCACGGGAAGCATACTTTGTTGTTTCCAGTTTGTTAAGTGACAAAAAGTTAATTAATTCAACTAGAGCTGCTGGCAGTAGTAGAATATATATACTCGTATATAAATAGTTTGACGTGCAAACCTCATTACATTCACATATCATCAACACAGAATCGCATTTCCGAGTATTTATAACACCTTTCTAATGACATCTCCGTTTACCCGACCATTTGCATACTTATTTATATATATATATATATATACTAGCTGTTGCTCGGGGCTCCGCTCCGGATAAAAATAATAGCTTATGTGTTGTTCCAGGGTATAAGGAATCGTCATTCCAAATTTCAGCCAAATCCGTTCAGCCATTCTTGAGTTATAAATTGTGTAACTAACACGACCGACTTTCTTTTATATAAAGAAAATAAATAAAATATATACAGCATAAGGCCCACAGTTTTGCGATCTCGTTTCAAGAGTGCATTTTTAAGTGTTGCATCGGTATGTCGTTAGCCTACATTATCATTTTAAGGCTAAGGCCAACGAGATGCTTGATCGAAAATAATTAAGGTGCTTATTGTGATCTTTATGATATTTATCAAAAATTTTGAAGATAACACCTACTGTAGATTTTTTTATTCGAACTTTTTTTATACGACTTTATTGGTAGGCAATATACACACGAAAGATGGGTTCGCGGTCACCATGCGGTTACCGAAGATTATTACGCTAGTAATACCTAGAGAGTGGCTGAAGCAAATAATAATAAATAAATAAATATATAGGGACAAATCACACAGATTGAGTTAGCCCCAACCCAAAGTAAGTTCGAGACTTGTGTTATGGAATACTAACTCAACGATACTATATTTTATAACAAATAAATATAGATAAACATCCAAGACCCAGGTCAATCAGAGAAAGATAATTTTTCATCTTGACCTGACCGGGTATCGAACCCGGGACCTCCTGAGTAGCGGTCAGGCATGTTAACCACTACGCCACGGAGGTCGTCAAAAGACAAGAACAAAGAGGTCGCCAAGAAGCAGTCAGCAATATTTGATAAAATTATCGCAATATGTTAGTCTATCCCTAAGAAACGAAATTATGAATACTATATATATCGGAACGACGACAATTTTGTCATCATCATCACTATAGTATAAAATAAAGCCGCTTTCTCTGTCCTTATGTCCCTTCGTATGCTTAAATCTTTAAAACTACGCACCGGATTTTGATGCGTTTTTTTTAATAGATAGAGTTATTCAAGAGGAAGTTTTTATGCCCATGCGAAGCCGGGGAAGGTCGCTAGTATGTTTATAAAACAGAAATTTAATTTTTAATAAAGATTTGCATTCCCGAGCCTTAATTTTTTTTTTTTTAATTCCCACAATATTTTTACGCGTCACTGATTTCACATCAATAGTACTTACTACTAGACGGCACGGGGCTACTCAATCAGTTAGTTATGGTCGTTATTGAGTTTTCCAAACCTTTTCACAACTGATTGGTTATTGTCGAGCCAACATGTACTGAGTAATAGATACTTTTATGTATTTTGAGAATTAATTTAAAATAGATGTTAAAACGATTCTATTGATAATGATACTGGAACTGTGAAAAACTATTTACTTGATAAATAAGTACAAATGTCATTTTACTAGACGATGACATTGGTTACATCTCCAGTATACGCATCAGTGCCCCTAGTATGAGTTTTTCTTATTGCAGACGCTAGCGACTGCGTTAGCGATTTAGTATGGCAAACCTGTACAGCGCCTCTGGCGGATAGTAAAGCAACTAAGAAATTCCATAGAAAATACTAACGCAGTCGCTAGCGTCTGCAATAAGAAAAACTCATACTAGGGGCACAGGGCCCAGGGTACGTTATCATAGTTTTGATGAACAACTACCGTCTTAGTTACCTCCCCATATTCATTTACAGGGAAACCAGAGCAATAGAATCATGTTTCGAAGGTGTAAGAAGCCAATAGCATCATCATCATTTCCACTGCTTATATAGGCCTCCCCCAAGAATTTCCAAAATGACTCTTCGACTCTTAAATCTCCATCACACGGTGCCATATTCGAATTGAAGTTTGGAGGTCTTAAATTTTATGTGGTAAAATCAAACTAGTCTTTCTCGGTAATTTCTCGGTAGAAAAGCAAACCTAGTTTATGTAACACACCTCTAGCTCAATATTCGCAATGGAAATTATGCTTTATGAACATACATAGACAATCAAGCGCTTCCGTGGACACACTTCGCCCTAATCTCTCACTCGCTCATCTTGGCGCCTCGTTTCCTTCCTCAGTTCAATAAACTAGCTAAACAAAACTTAAAAAAATATATATATTATACACAGTTTTGAACATAATACGCCCTCTTAGAATAGGAACACGTGATACCCGCTGTGAACTCTTCACTCAGCTGACTGCTTGGCTTCGTCCGCTAACACACGTATTCCATCAAATTCAAACCCCACAATGCAAATGTGGTACAATATAAGTCGTGACGGCTGCTCAACGCCTGATTACCCAATTGGCAACCGTATTTATGGGACGTGACTTCACGTGATGGGTGGTAAGCCTTTCGCCTCGCACAATTTGCTCTAGTTTTTTATCAACAATTTTCAGCGTTGAGAATATCCGTTTTTGGGTTAGTTCATCGTCTACAGTTAGTCCACATCATAATTATTTTAGACTAGCTGTCTTCCGAGGCTCCATCTACGTGGGTCTCGCTTTTATTGCGTCCAATAGTAGCCTTTAATTGACCCCTGGTTCTTAGCTATATCCATACCAAATTTTATCAAAATCGGTCCAGCAGTTTAGCCGTGAAAACGTAACAGACACACAGACAGAACACCTTGTCGCATTCAAAATATTAGTATGGAAGTATGGATATAGCTCCCTCTTTCCTTTTTTTGGAGTATCTCAAGGTTTGTGCACTGTGTTGCTTAGAGCCAGGGAACGAAAACATAGTTTTAGTTCATTTTTAACCGGAATTTTCCGGCGAGCGAAAACTTAATTACCAACATTTTTGCATTTAATGCGGGCGTTGATAACAGTTGGCATCCCACTCTGAGGAAGCCGTGAATGTTATCTATTCTGAATATGGCTGGAAAAACGCCCTTTTTTCGAGAAGCAACGATAATTGGAGCCCTAGATATAAGGATATAATTTTGAGAAGTTAGATTTGTTGTTACTATGTAGGTATTTTCATAGGCTCTAGTACACAAGTCACTTCTTATATTTCCTCAAATTTTAAATTGGGATAAATCTTTCAGGTATTTTTTATAGGATTCAACGGACAGTATTTTTGAGGGAGGGTAGTAGAGGGATAAATTATTTTGATATTGTTTCTTCCAACGGTTGTTTGATTGACTGGCAGAGTGGAATAATAATATTTTACTATTAGAAAGACATAATACTAAATATATGGTCATTCAAATTTAAATTGTTATTACTAAATTGTTTTTAGTAAAACCCGGGTCTCTAAAAGTTTGGATCTAACCAGGAAAACTTTATGACGCGAGAGAGACATACAGAGATAATCTATGAGTGTTTACTAGTTACATTACTTGCATCATATAAGAACATAAGCTGTGTCTGTAAGTCTCTCATCTAAGCGCTTTTCCTGGTTGCATTCTTATCTTTTTCTGAGATATGATTTATCAGATTTGACCAACAAAATCACTACAAGGATACAACCGAAATAACGCTGTGAAGAAGACAGGCATAATGTACCTATACAAATAAAGACTTGCGCCAATTTCCTTTAGAATTCTGTATTCAGACAGTACATGAAGTTGTGTAAAATACTGTCACGTTTATATACGAGACAATTCTGTTTTTGCACGGTGTGTACTTTTGCCCTCAACTTATATCTACAGGCACAATAACCGTAATTTACAGTTGACTCTACATAAAGTCCGTATTACAGCTCTGGGGCCATCAAAAACTTAAATGAAAGCAACTTACACTTGTGAGCAAACCACTTGCAATATAATCTGTGGTGATCTGTATAAAACATCAGCCATCCATGTATCCCATAACACTAAACGGGCCACTAACGAAAAAAAATAATATTCACACAACAGTACACTTTTGAAACTTCGTAAATGGAACGTGCTGTTTGTTATTTTTTAATTTGTTTGAGGGTTGTGGACACCTGTCGGAGGGGTCATTCTCACGCGAGTCGTCCGTGTGCCATTCGCGGGGGCCGCGAAGAGACTGCTTGATTGTTTACGCTCGGCCTCGCGCCAGCTTGTCATAGAACCTGCTCATAAATGGTAAGGTTTTAGATGTTTCAGTTCATGCCTTTTACTTGATTGCCTCAGAGAGGCAAGAAAAGTGTCTTATGACCTGGAACTCCTGGAAGTCGTGGATTTGATGTTTACAGGTTTACACTCTTAAGTTGCTTCTTGTTTGGTTTTGTCATTACAAGCTTGAATCCGTGATTGTCTGATTATAAAGATATGATTCCGTGGAAGATACATTATTCAATTGGCTGCGTACCTTACTATTGATCGTCAAATAAAATGTTATAAACATCTGTTAATTTTGAGATTTCTGACCTCCCGACACAATATATACAATATCACTACATAGTATAAAACAAAATCCCTTTGTATGATTAAATCTTTAAAACTACGACAGAGTGATTCAAGAGAAACGTTTTTATGCCCATGCGAAGCCGGGGCGGGTCGTTACTAAATATATAAACCATAATCAGTTTTATTTTAGAATAATAATATAGTTATACGTTTGAAATAGTTATAGTATACTAGCTGTTGACCGCGGCTCCGTCCGCGTTGAACTCGTTTATATCGCGCTGAAAAGAAGCCTATATTTGACCCTTGGTCCTTAACTATATCCACATTCGATTTCATCAAAGCCGGTCTAGCGGTGTAGTTGTGAAAGCGTAACAAGCAGACAAACAGACTTTCGCATTTATAATATAAGTATAGAAGTATGGATTCCAGATGAGGATGCTTTTGTCAACTTCACACGGAATATGCCTATACATTCCGTGGGATTGTTTTAGATATTTTTTTTCCATGCTTACAGCCATTCTGTACTAGTGTAGTCTATGAGCACCGGCGGTAGACGAGGTAGCGCGGCCAGTCGGCACATCGGGCATTCCAGCCTGAGTCGTCCGCCAGAGAAAGTAAACTGTTCCTTACACCACCTCTATACTGATATAAAGATCACAGGATTGAAGAAATATGGTAGAGGCATAAGTTGACGTCACAGCTCTTTACTGATGTAGAGTAGATCACGGTTACCATGCGGTATTATGTAATCTGTGGATTGGGGAAATATAGAAGAGCAACAAGTTGGCATGTCAGGTATTCGAATCTTAGTCGTACGTAAGCTATTTAAAATAAACTATTACTTAGTTGCTTATACCTCATTACTGATATAGAGATCATATGAATGGAGAGATATAGGTAGAAATATTTCAGAAACTCCGGCCGTTTCTTCATTATTTGAGCGTGTTAGTGGTCAACACTCGTGTTAAAATTTTCAGAACTTGCTTACTTGCTTATCGATTGCTATCTGACAATGGCAACTGTGCTGTAAGTATACGACTACTACAGCTATTCAGATTTATAATTAATTTATATTAGTAGTATCGAGACGACTTAGTTATTTTTCAGATTCTCGTTGTCTTATCTGTCATCGTGGTACTGCAAAGGAATGAGCTACATAGAGACTATGGACATGGAAGTATGGATAAATGTATAGAAAGATCAACTATCATATCCCACTTGTTTTTCGACTATTTGGCCATTAAAAAAAATGTAAACGTTTATTAAACAATATAATACGTACTTAATCATACATACATACATATCATCACACCTGTCTCCCGTAGGAGTAGACAGAGGCTAGAGATTTCCATTGGCTAATACTTAATCACCAAGTCATCAACATTTTATGATCTCTTTAAACATTATTATTTATAGCTATATGATCCACAGTGATCCATACTAGCTTGCTTAGCCATCTTAAGTAAATATATTTGTCACGTAAGATAAAAAAACTTGTTTACTTTGAAACCCGATAACGGTACGATATTTTATGAAAAGCCTACATGATGTCATGGGATACTACAAGATTATATATTCAGTAAGGTCGTCCCATACCAGGGCCATTAGTAGCATAGGTAAACAAATCAGACAAAACATAGGAAAAGAAATGAGTTTTGTTACGAATAAAAGACATCAACGAGTGACAAATTTTATATTGCGAGATGATGGTAGATTGGAGAACGATGATGAAGAAGGCTGCTTTTAATCATGTCGGGGTCACCAGTTTGAAGTGTGACGGGAGCGAAAGGGATATGCTCGACAGCCTCAAAGGGAAGATCTTCCCGCCAGGCCCCAATGCCTGGGGAACCGCGGCTCCAACGATGTCTTGTCGAAGGTTGTATATATAGCTCCAATCCGTAGAAACTGCAAGCGCGTTTAGACTTTCATAGTAAAGAGATTCTTTCCATTGAGTGTCATTGTAGTTAGTTGTTGTGGCGTTAGTGTCTCCACAATATTTATTTTTTCAAAATCAGTTAAAAGAAGGCAGATCAAATAAAAAATAAAATGTTTTATTTGAACAAGTTTCTTCTTATTACAATATTTTCACTATTTCTTCGAAGTTTGTGTTTCTGAGCCTGTGGTCCAATAACACAATGGTGTAGTCCACAGAATTTAGAAACATTAACAAGAAGTCGCATAGCGCACGAAACTTAGGTATCACTAGTATGGCTTGTAAGCCTATGTTTCACACAGAAAAAATGGGCGGGGAATTTGATTGCATCATTTATTGCCACTGCTTATTGGTCGATAATATTAGGTGGCTTTGTTGTAAACTACGTAATAGCTTGAGATTTTTAATTCAGGCGTTAGCTATTTAATCGAGGCGTTGAGATTTTTAATCCAGGTGTTGAGCTTTTTAATCCAGGCATTGAGCTTTTTAATCCAGGCGCTGAGTTTCTTAATCCAGACGTTGAGCGTTTTAATCCAGGTATTGAGCTTTTTAATCTGCCTCACCGATCACCGAAATAGTTATTTTTAAGTATCATCAGATATCAGCCGAGACCACCAATCATTTATCTGTCTCATTATAAAAATAGACATGCTGACATTTTCACTGTTTATGTGTCAATATAGCAACACATAAGAAAAACTAAATTGAGTCTAAAATAAAACTATTTAATGCCCAAATACTCAAACGCTACTCAATTTTCAGAGCTGTCCAAGTATCATGCTGTCATTGTCATATCGCTGACGTTCAGCGCGATAGCATGATACTTGACCAGCTCTCAAATTTAAGTAGCATTTGAGTATATGGGCGTAAGTATGTAAAAATAGCTTTATTTGCATTTGTTACTGGAACCTTTTGAAGGTTCGTTTGACCACATCATGAATAAAATCCGGCCAAGTTCTATACGAACTTTTAATACCAAGCGATGATTTTATATGGAAGTAATTAGGTACTACTGTTGTTATGTCATAATTAGGTATCTAGGTATTATTAATAAACATAAAGATTCTTAAAATGCTTTTTCTTCTTATTTATTTAATTCAATTACAAATATTTTACATATAAAATGAGTAGAAATTTTCTATTGTTATTATTATTATTTTTTTGTATGCAGAATACAGAATATAGGTACATTTACATTTTCATAATTGTTATTCAAAGACATACTATTGAGTTTTTGCTAGCTTAATTCTATCAGGAGTTCTATAGTTTTTTTATACACCAATTCTAAATGATTATCATATCATTTACTAACTAATAAAATACAGCTTTGGCAATCAATTAAAAAAAAGCCTTTTTAAATTCTTAAATTACTTATGATTAATAAATTTAATTATCTTAAATACATCATGTTGATACAACATAATCTACTACGACTAGACACCATATTCTAATTAACTAATATTACTTATCCTTATTAGAATTGTTTTTTCTTATGTTATTATGAAAAATTTGCTGAATCACAAATTACAAAAAAATCAAGGAACAAGCTTTATTAAAGGTGAAAGGTATTTGATAGCTACAAACCAAGCTTACTTGCCTAATTAAAATTATATACAATTCTTTTTTTTATCAACTTTTGCGTAAAAAGTTCATCAAATAATCTACTCGTTTTCACTCTCTTGAAAACACAACAAACAATTTTGTGTCTGTGCCTCATTAATGTAAAATAATTATTTGTTTCGATCTTGTTATATCTCAAACATAATAAGTAGGTAGTACCGACCGAGCTTCGCTCGTTTTATTCAGAAAATCTTTTTGCGTGAAAATATGGGTAAAATGAATTTTCCCAAACATGGAACATACCTAGATTATGTTTTTGACTATGTGAGAACTTGTGTTTAAATTTTCAAAGTAACCGTTAGTCGTTTTCAACAAATAAATTTATATATAACTCGTTCAATAGTATAGGATGTACTAGTCTAGACTAAGGGTGGGTTGCACCAAAGTACCAGTTATCGTAACAGTAAAAGTAAAATGTAACAGTAACATTACTGCTATACTATAACCGTTGAAGCGACATAGGTTGCACCATCGTATTTTTGTAGCATAGTTAGTTACCAGGGATACAAGTATAATGACGTCCGTGGAGGTTATTCGACCCGTCTGACAGATAAATTGACAATAACAATAGCGCTAACCGGTCATGTTTGGGCGGTTACGGTTAGCGTAAAAGTTATGACGTATTTTGACGATTGACAAAATGGTGCAACCCATTTTTCACCTAACCGATACTATGACTACACAGTTATTATTATAGTAAGTTGGTGCAATCCAGCCTTAAAGTTAATTATAATGTCTCTGGATGGATCGTCAAAGCCACGTCATTTTGTGGCAGCGGCGTGTGATTCTTCTTCTTTTGTATAAGGTCGGTTCCCCAGAACCACTGAAAAATAAAATCATTTTTAAAATATCAAGTATAACGTGAAAATACATAGTTTCCATGTGGCGATCTTCAATCAATCATCTTCTCTCTCTAAGTCCCAGGTAGCGCCATAGAGACAAATGTGAAAACATGGAAGGTTCTATTGAAGAGAAAAATGTAAAAATGGATAGAAAAAATAATTTCCATGGAGGAAAACCCCCGGAATATGGGTAATTTAGGTGTATACTTTTCTTATTATGAAAAAAAATAGGGTCCTAAGTAAATAATTCTTAAAATACAAATTGATATCATAAGCCCACTAAGTATTTTTTTTATTAAGTGAACATCGCCGACGCCCTTTTGAGTTTTGTTTTTGTTTACAAGTTTTATATTTTTGTTGATTTTAGACTGTTAGTGATTCAATCTGGGATTATGCCATGTTGAAATTTTATATTTTTTTATAAATATAATAATTACATACTATCTCGCAAGATTTTTTTATCACTATTCTATTTTATTCTTATCTGTACAAATAAATAATTCAAATAAGTACTTTAATATGAGTCCAAATCGGCCCCACGCCAAGAGTATTGAATCGTTTCGCCCTATGGTTCGAATCAACCTCTCAACCAAGGGAACTCTTCAAGTTTTGTATTGGACATGGGTATTTTTTTTTATCTATGGTTACGAGCTTCCCCTCACATGAGATTTCGCTAGCAATTGTCATTTTTTTTTATTTATTTCTTTTAAACTTCATTATGTGAGAGTTGTGATTTTTGTAAACGTAAGTAGATTATATCGGTTTTTTATCTCTTTTTGTAGAGTTTAGTTAGAACTTGGGTAAGAATTTTTCATGCTTCCTAAAACATCTGACTTAGCGTTATGACAGGCATCTACCACTAACATAAAAGAGCAGGCGCGCCTGTGACATTCCTAATATTGTATCCATAAGCTGCGGTAACCGCTTTCCATCAGATGTATGTCTGCTGGAAGGTGAATGCCACCGGAAAATTACTAATGAGAGATATACATAGAAAGCTCGTGTATTAATTTTGGTAATATATTAGGTATTATATGTTTCGATATGTTATAGACAGTTATATTCCATTAATAATTTACACATGTTTCCATTTCCACACTTGAGTTTCTTAGTAACAGACATCTTAATTACAAAATATATTTTTATCAGTAAACTATTTTTAAACTTGGAAAAACAGCATTTCATAATTAGGCAACAACCTAATTATAAGTTGTCAATGAATACGATCACGCATTGATTGTCATATATCACGACTTTTTAAAGATAATAATTATAGTCTAGTGAACCCTGTATACATCAGTTATCGTCCATGATAAACACATGTTTGTATGGAAAGAAAAGTTAGAATACTTAATTGTTTAAAAAAAAAACACAAAACCGACGGTGATTCTGTGGCATACCAAAAATATATAAATGAATATAAAATTCATAGAGCAAGAAATTTTCGGCATATTTTGTCCGTATTCTGGATAAAATTTTATATTATTAGTATTCTGTGATAAAATTTATCATTTACGTAAATATACACCAGAATGGCGTTTTGGTTGCTAGAACCATGATTAAAAGCGTAATCAAGGCTCTAAGCATGAGCTGAAGGTGCTACTGAGAAACACGCTCGGATGAAAAAGACACTGATGTGTATAAGCCTTAAGGCTCTGTTAATTAATTTTCAGTATATATAACAAGGTCAATGACCTGAGTGAATAAAACAGGCAGGTAGACTAATTTTTAATCAGTCATCATTATGTAGAATGATCGGGGTCAAAACGATACACTGTTGGCATGTCAGTCTGTTTGTTGACATTTTTTCATAGTAGGTAACAAATAGAAATATAACAATGACCTGATTGTTAGTGTCGGAGACCTGTATAATGTTTTCATGACTAATTATGTTTATTATGAACTTTTATCTGGTAAAGAAGTACATTGTCTGTTTAGAGAGACGGAAAAATATTGTTGACGAGATAATACAGCACAGTCTATATCTCTTATCTACGCGTTTTTATTGTTGCATCAGCTAGTTGCTGAGAAGTTCAAGGTTCGTAGTGTCCGCCCAACTGAAGTTACATATGACTATTCAGAAGTACCTTAGAGTATAACCAACCAGAGACGGAGACGTATTTCTACGTGAAAAGTCTGCCACATACTGCGCGCGAGCGGTTAGGAAAGAAGAACAAGAAGTATTAACACTAATGCTTTTTACGAACACGTCGCTACGTACACACTTGACAAAAATATCCAACACAAGCAAATAATACACGCACACAACTACAAGCAGTATGACCGGCGTTATATACATTTGGCAGAGGGGGGCACTTCGGTTGGTTCAATGCTCTAATATACTTACAACAATAACAGCAAAAGATAGTCCCATGAAGTAGCCAGCAAGAACATCGCTCCAGTGGTGCTTGTAGTCTGAGACCCTGGACAGGGCGGTGAACCAGCTCAGCATGACGGCGCAGAACTGCAGCGTGTGCCGGAGCACGCGGGTGCCGCGCCAGGCCATGCGCTTCTCCAGGTATAGCTGAAATCACAGGTTGAATTACACCATCTAAAGATTACGTTACAACTTGATCATTTATTATTTTGGAATAGAATAGGGTTTAGTAGATAAACCAATGGCCCTTTTAAAACTCAGAAAATAGACCAACGGAAAGTTTGTTACAGTAGCAATGGCTACTGTAACTGGGCACGTGCAACTTTATTAATGTCGCTTGATCGTTACAAACTTGTTACTATCAAGTTGTAACTTAATATTTTCGGGTACTTATGTAGAATGTTATGTTCACTTAGAAAAATAAATACAAGGAGTTCATTTCAAATTTTTTTGGAGAGGATATTGAATAGTCTACAACACTTAAAATTGACGGCCTTATGCTGCTACCACATTTGGCTATTTGCGTATTTTTCAAAATTTCCGACGAATAGGTAAATAGCGCAACTACCTACCGCTCACACATGGAGGCAAACACCAAATATTCATTCACAAGTGGTAACAACCGGGAATAGACGCTGCCCTAGCGCAAATGTTTTGGCAAATATATCGTCCACACATGGTCAAATCTTGGTCAAATAGGCAAATAGACAAATACAAATAGTCAAGTGTGGTAACAGAATCAAAGAACAGCATACAATACGCTTTTAAAAGATCTTTCATTCTGAGTTTCATAAAAATATATTTTTCTTAGACATTGACATTTGAAATAATCAAAGATAAGTTTTATTGAGTAAGCAATTGCAGTCGTAAAAAAAACTTACCGCTAAATAGACCATAGTGTAGGCAGACCAGGCAGAGTGGCCACTGAGGAAGGACATCCTCATGTTCTTTGTGAGCTCCGGGTGGCTACTGGTGCAGTAGTACTCGTGGGCCTGAATGTACCGGTGCTGCCACTCTGGAGCGCTGCAGTCTATTGAAGGTTGGCACAGCTGGAATTTTTTCAACTATCATTAGCTTAAACCACAAGGACGTTCATAGTTTAGCGGGGCAAGCGACGGTGACATGGAATTTCTATTTTGATCTCATGTGCTTAGGAACAATGGGGGAATCATGACACAGGCGATGCAGGTACCCATCACTATTGATTTCCTGTTTCAACTACCATCATGCTAAACGCCTAAGGTCTTATGGCCCTAGGCTCTGTTTACCCCGTATGGGATAAAGACGTGATTTTATGAATAAATGTGCTTCAAAAGACTCTGGTCGCTAGATGAAAGACTTCTGTATTAAATGCTTTTAATAAGCACCCGGATCACGATTTTTTGGTCTGGTTTTCACGCAAAAAAGTTTAAGGAAGTCGCGGACGACAGTCACTCTATTGTGATTATAGCAGACATCTAGCAACATAGGATCTAATTCATTTTCCGTTCTTACGCTCTTTAGTCACTTTCAGGTTGGTATAACCTCTCTGATAGTATCAGTTTTCTTCTATCGAATATTGGTTACAGAGAATCTGTCTACGACAATCACTATCACTTTACTATCACTACATAGTATAAAATAAAGTCGCTTTCTCTGTCCCTATGTCCCTTTGTATGCTTAAATCTTTAAAATTACGCAACGGTTTTTGATGTGTTTTTTTAATAGATAGAGTAATTCAAGAGGAAGGCACATGTGAAGCCGGGGCGGGTCTTTATAATAAACTTTCTTTTATAGTCTAGGTTACAAATATTTTACAATATACACAGGCAAAATGTGATCACTTGTCCGTGAAGGTCGTGAAATAAAATAAGTTTAGCTAGTTTTACATGTTTAGAGATGCCATGTCCTTTGTCATTACAGTTTTACATGTTGACTTATGACCATCTTTAAAAAGTTGTTTAAAGGTCATCGGATAGAGATATAAGTGCAATATAATAAAACATAATACAGTAATAAAACAGGATTGGCATAATGAATAATATTTTATTGGAAACAAAATAATGAAAAGTATTTACATAATTAAAAAAAACCTAAACTAATTAATAAACAAAAAAAACTTAAAAATGAATTGACAGTAAATAATAATATAACGTAATTGATGTAACAAAGCTAGTTAGAAAAAGTGACATCTACCAGTTTGAGTTATAATTTAAAAAATGGTTTTTGTTTCACCGGTAGCCAAAGAATTTCGAATCGTCTCGCGCGCGGTCTCTCTACGACACAATTTTTTTTTAATCTATGCTGGTAACTGATAATTTTGATTGTGTATATTATGTTTAAGTAAATAAATAAATAATTTCGTTTTTCAAGTTGTATCCTGTTGATACATATTTTATTTGTATCGATCAAAGATTTATAAACACGTTAGTTGGCTTTTTTTACTGTACCTGTCTTTCATCAACACAGCTAAGGAATGCTGTTAATTGTGTGATGTGTATGGTCGATTGACCGTGAGACCTACACGAAATTCTTCTTTCTTCTAGATCTTATCTATTCATCATCATTTCGTATAGATGTCACGGTCAATCGACCATGCACACCCTGCTGTCAGAGTTAGAGAGAGAGAGCGAGAACCGCCTCTCGGCCTCTGACGTGGTTCCATTGATTTGGTTGTCAGCAGGGAGACTGAATTGAATACATCTAAATTCCTATCAGTAAATTTAGAGATTTGTATGAGATTCATATGTCGTGTAATGTGGATACTTACATCAAAGAAGTGAGGCCGTGGTCTTCCAATGGTATTCTTAGCTATGTTTGCAGTAAGTTCTGTGAAGCACACTCCGAGGCTGAAGGACACCAGCGCGCAGTACGCCCCCCTGACCCACGCGGGCAGGCGGACACCGAAGCAGTGTTGGTCATCACGCTCATTGCGAAGGTAAGTCCACTCACAGATGATAATCTGGAAATAAATCACTACATAGTATAAAAAAGTCGCTTTATGTCCCTTTGTATGCTTAAATCTTTAAAACTACGCAACGGATTTTGATGCGGTTCTTTTAATAGATAGAGTGATTCAAGAGGAAGATTTTTATGCCCTTGCAAAACCGGGGCGGGTCGCTAAATATTATATGTAATCTTATATTTTGTGCAAACGTTTACCGAGTTGTAAACTCTGTTTGGAAATATACGGTTCAAATTAAGTTATGAAAATAAAACAACAAATGATGGTTCCATTTGAGTCACTTTCAGGCTAGTTGACAAAATTTCAATAACTGCTTAATATTTTAGCTTATTAGGCATTTTATCGAAAAAAAAGGTTTATTTATTTTTAATCGAGCGTTTAAATTATAAATTTCGCGTTTTAAAAAACCATTTTTCAATTTGGTTCCAAAACGCACAAGACTGTCATGGCGTCTTGAATGACGTCACGCCGTGCGAAACAAACCAAAGAGCGATCGTGTCTTCGTACGTTATAGCTAGTTTTAATCGTTTAAAAATAAATTTCTCATATTATAAGTACTGTATAGTGCCCCAGTGTGATAGCACGACTATAAAAACGCCAAACAAGTTATTTATATATGTTCCAAACAATGGAGACATACGGAAAAAGTGGCTAAAACTTGCAAGAAGAGATGATGCTCATACTTTAGAGATCATACTTTATGCTAAGAGATCCCTTCCTGGGATAAGTCCGCCATTGTCTTCTGATTTTAATAATGTTCTAATTACTATGTATTTTAAAGCAATAAAGATATTACAAACAAACAAACTTTATCAACAGGTTCAAGAATGTATTTTTGTGAAGATCATTTTGATTAAGTATTTCACACAATACAATCTATTACTTAATTCGAGCAAACTAGATGTGTTTTGTAGAATCCCTATTTTCTAAATAATAAATACATGAGTTCAGGTTAAGTTGTTTCACTTTTAGGAGTGAACATTTCATTTTAGTTTTTAAACGGTTTTTTTTCTAATTAATTTTACAAACATACTCTTTTTATTATTCTAGTTGCCAAATGATATGACTAATTATATGGAGTATCATATGAAGGGAACAGTAAAATAGTAAACAGTATCTTGCAAAATGTACGTCACAACATTAAGTTCTTGTGTACTGAACTGAAATATCACATAGCATTTAAGCTTATAATAAATATTTTATACTTACAAGGAAGTTTTAACATTGCGAAATTCAGATGAGCAAAAGTTACTGTTCGACGCGAAAAAATTTCCAAGCATAACGGCATCGATTCTGGGCAAATTATTACTGTCTGCTTTGCTGAATCCAGATTCCATGGTTAATTCTTTCAAATTATAATTAGCAAAAACTGTATCAACTTGATATTAGTTGTTAAAACCCAAAATTTTATCAAGAACCGGTAGTGATACTCGAAACGTCAAAGACAAGATTGGAGTTTCGCACGGCGTGACGTAACGCTTTCTGATTGGTGTTCACTGTCACGTGACTAAAGGTTTCATTTTACGAAATTTATTTTAAAAAAATATTATTAATCTTTAACGCTTTTAATAATTAAAATTGTTTGTTATTTTCTCCATAATATAATTAATCATTATAAACCCCTATCCATTATATTTATTCTTAATGGACACAAGCCTATTACCTGAGGGTGTGGTTTAAACATGTATGTAAAGATCATGTTTAATGCTTCATCATCAAACATAGTAAAACGTAATCATAACTGCCTCCGTGATCCAGTGGTTCCAGAGGGTTCTATTCCCACGAGAAGCATACTTTGTTTAGTTGTTTCCAGTTTGGTTAGGACATTGCAGGCTTAATCACCTGATTGTCTGACATAAAAGATGATTCCGTGCTTTGGAAGGCACGTTAAGCCTCGGCTGCCATCTGTCGAGAGACGGTTCCGAAGAACACTGACACTAGGGTGTGCATGGTCGATTGACCATGATACCTAAACGAAATAAATGAATAGCATCAAACATTGTAAAACGTTTGGCGTAGGGCCACAGAATATTTAAATCGTCCTTTTTGCTTGGAAGAGAGGGGATTGCCTATTCTTGTAAGCCGGATACTCTACCTACTTATCTAAAAATAGCTCAAGAAATACATGTAAGTAGCTGGCATCGAAAGGCCGGGTGAATGTCAACGATAATTGATTCAATGAATGAAGTCGTCTCGCTTAGTTCCGCTCCATTCAGTGTAGATTTGTTAGATTAGATGACAGTACATTCAAGTCATACTGGACATGAAAACGCTCCCATTTCGTTTTCCAACTAACCCCTATCATGTCTTGTACTATTATAACTGTTGAGCTGATCAAGTCCTTACTATAGCAACCATTTTACACTTATACATGTTAGATTCATTGATTCATTCATAAGTTGAAGATAAGTTATACGTTAATTAAACCAACGTAAAACACCCGGCACATAAGTTGGAGACACAAACGGGACTTGCGAGGGGGCAGCGCACGTTAAAATTTGTATGAAAATCGGCTACTGCGCATTACAGGTAATTTCAGTTTATTGGCAACTTATATGCCGCGAACTTAGCGAACTATATCCTGATTTTTAGGTTTTTTGAAACACAGGCTTTTTTATAATGAATTTTACTTAAGTAACTCAAAGTTCCTCGAGTTTCTCCTGAGAACCTATATATGGGTGGAGCCTGAATTTCTATTAAACTTGATGTTTGTCTTTTCTTCCTTCGACATTTATAATGTTTACTTGTACGACATACACGGGCAGATATGTCCGCCAATTATATATTCTTCTTCATCCAATCGTATATTTCCTAACAGTCCAGCTTTACGCTTCAAAGCCCAGGGTATTTTGGGACTAAAGCCATAAAATAAATAGAAGTACTTACAGCCAAAATAGGTAGTCCAAGCCCAAACACCCTCAACATTAGTACCGTCACGGTATCGTCCCTGTAGGGGAACATGAGGGTCTCGTCTCCGCAGAAGAAGCCTCGTTGGAACGGCATCCATAGGAAGTCCGTCAAGAATATACATGCCGCCACTGAAAGTGTCATGAGGATTGAGGTTTGTGACGTAACTGCGTTCTAGTGCTATTTTTGAGATGTACGACTTACCCAAAACCGGCGAGTCGAATGATAATCGTTCGAGTCACCGGTTATGTCGCATGAAACTCATTCGAAAACGAACGATAATCATTCGACTCATCGATTTTGCTGTGTCATACATTTAAAAAATAGCACTCCTATATAGTCTTAGCCAGTCACAATTTCAAAACGCTAACGAATGTCGACAAGAACAAAATGTATGGGATTGACATAAGCTGCATTAAATCATGTGGTCAATCTTATGTCAATCCCATACATTTTGTTCTTGTCGTACTTCGTAAACGTTTAGAGATTATGACTTTGGCTAAGCCCCCATTTATCTATTCAATGAAAACTTGTATCTATACGATGTACGATTTTCTGTTTTGTCCTAAGGATTGACTAACAGAGAATGATGCCCTGTGGTAATAAGTCCACCTAATGTATTTTTTAAAAGTACAATTAAGTTTTAATAAATCAATGAATGAATAAATAAATCTATCATTAAAATAAATAGTATTACATACAAGCTGTACAGGTCTGTTTAAAAACTAAATCGTAAAACTTCCACACATTATGCATTCTAATGCATCCAGAATAACGCTTAGATGTTTTGTATACGACTTAGAAGTCGTATGGCTTCATGAGGAATAACTTAATAATCTTATAATATTTGTCATTATTTTGAAGACTGACCGTGTGTCTTTAACCCTTCTTGAATATGCTATTTCAGCAATCACTTTCGGAATAAGGCACAAGGAAATGGAACATTACATAGCTGCCTTTTTATGTCACCCTCGTGAGGAAATGGGCTTTTCTAAAACCGGAACCCATAAGGCGAAAAGCATAATTAAATGCACTAGGTATTTCATTATTTCACATTGTACATAACGTTCAAAATTGATTTCACCGTGACAAAACTGAACAATAATTTGATTTTTTTAATTAATAAATTCTAAACCGATTTTACTCCGATAAACCGATTTCACTTTCTCCTTTTTTAATTTGGTTTAGTGTATTTTTATTATTTAGTTCTATATAAGAATATTTTAAATATAAGTTAATATTAGTATTTTAACATCGTAGTTTAAAATTTAGTACTTAATTCTTTAACTTTTAATTAAATAAGGCCGATGACTTTACGACTATTTATTTTGCTCTTTCTTCTTGTCTTAAAGTTGGTTAAAAACTAGGTAACGTAGTAACACTTACATCCAGCCAATAAAAACACATCCGCTACCACTTTCCTAAGCACATGTAAAGAGGCGTCGTCTTTAGACATCGTTGTATGGTTGTATGACAGCTAGCTGTATGATTGTATGGCCGAAGTTATGTGTATAACTGTCAAGGAACACAATCACTCTGGTCCGAGTGTTGTGGAACGCGGACCTTATGTACGGAGGGCTATCAGTGGCCATTGATGCGATAACAATGGATGCGGTATTTACTGCCGATAAAATTAAACACATTTCAGGCGTAAATACCAATGTATTTAATGTATATATTAAATATCTTATAAATAATACTAGCGACCCGCCCCGGCTATGCATGGGCATAAAAACCTTCCCCTTGAATCAATCTACCTATATATCTATCTATAAAAAACCGCATCAAAATCCATTGCGTAGTTTTAAATACTTAAGCATATATAGGGATATAGGGACAGAGAAAGCGACTTTGTTTTATACTATGTAGTGGTGATAAAAAAATAGTTACATTTACTTTAATTAGGTTATAATGAAAAACTCTTTAGGTAATTATTTCAAGAGTAGTCGTGATTAGAGGCAGACTGGCGTGTTCATAAAATGTACCTATAGAGTGCATTGCAATATAGCCTGATCCATTCTGAACCAGGTACTCGCAATCGGATGTTTGATTTTTTGATTGCATTTAAAGAAAAACAAACGACATAATTTATACCAAACAATCAGCAAAAATATAACATAGTTGGATGAATGCCATATTTTTGACTCCTAGTAATTCATTCGTCTATCACATCAGCCAGCAGAAATATACCACCGTTTTTATGTATGCTAAAATTTATGGAATTCAATGCTGGTCGGAATGAAAAGAAAGTATTACCTGCTTCTCTTCCCGCGTAGGTCGTAAGAGCGAACCGTGAAATGGCGAATGGGGAATTATGATATAAGCGATGCGGCTAGCAACCCATCACTATTGATTTCCTGTTTCGATAGACCGTGACACCAACACGAAATGACGATGACGACTGTCTTCGTGCTAGCCGTGGTTTAATGTCTTATGACCTTAGGCTCTGTTTATTCCTTATGGAATAAAGAAGTGAATAGTGTGTGCTGAAAAACACGGACATTTATGAATATCCTTCTTGGCGAGGTATGCTCTTTTTATATTATGCTAGCTGTTCCGGCAAACTTCGTATTCTTCACCGTTTAAATCTTCCCTGAACTTCTAAAAATATTTCAAGACCAAAATTAACCAAAACAGTTCAGTCTCGAGTTTTAGCCAGACTTAACAAATATCAAATATGTATGCATATTCATAGATTATATAGATTATATGCTTGGTTTCCGTGATTGTTGTAATTCAAAATAAAAATGGTAGTTTACGGCAGTTCTAAAATTAACCTATTTGTGACCTTCACGGGCCGTTGAGCAGCAAAAATTGGTTTACAGGCTGAGTTTACTTTATTATATGGTAACTTATTCCAATTTGATTGTATGGACATATCAAACTTCCATTTGCCACAGTTATTGTAGCTATTATGTATTTTTATGCCGAAATGAATATGTTTGTCTTAATAGAAATCACGAATCACACATAGGTACCTACTAAAATTATTTTCATTGCTAGAAAATGAATTAAGTTATAATATAATAAAAAAAAATAGTTAGTTATTATAAATTATGAAAGTAGTTATAGTTTGCGGCATATAAGTTGGCAATAAAATGAAAGCCCTTGAATGCGCAGTAGCCTATTTTCATACAAATTTAAACGTGCGCAGCGTCCCGTTTGTGGCCAACTTAGGTGCCGGGTATCTAATTAACACTATTTATTAGTATATATAGTTACAGATTGCATAATAGTTGGTATAGTTACCACTGGTAATGTTTACTTTTAATTAAAAAAAACAATAATCAATTAAATCAAAATTTTAATAAATTGTTATGCCATATCCAAGTCATACGGACATTACTCACTCATTTTTAAAGTAAAAACGGTTTATTAGTTATAACGTTTCCTCTGATGTTTTTAATCGATTGTAAATCAGGTTTACGAGTATTTACTATCGATATCTAATCGGATACGTCCTAGGCAAAACGTGGTTGTCGCGTGGCGCACATGTGTAGTTTAAAATGCACTAGATATGAGAGTCATTCCTTTCTATAGTATGTTACAAAGTCAATTAAATTTTTCATTACTGTTAAAATTTGTTGTAAAATGTTTTAAGAATTTTTGTAATGTTTTTGCTGTTTGTTATTCCTAATAAATAAGTAGATCTGTAAGTAAACTCGGGAGTTTTTCGTAAATCCCTCTCGGGTTCTTAAGCGGACCGCGGCAAAGCGCCTCCCGGAGCAAAAACAATCAATTAATTAAAGTAGCGATAAAAGGACTCGAAGCTTTTAAGTCATTTATAATTAACAACCCACCTTAGCTATGACGTAAACGACTTTGAAATATTTTGTTATGCAGTGCCCTTAGTGTGAGTTTTTCTTAACGCAGACGCTAGCCACTACGTTAGCGATTTTGTACAGCAGACCTGTAAAGCGCCTTTGGCGGATAGTGACTTACTATCCGCCAAAGGCGCTTTACAGGATATACTAAGAAATTCCATACAAAATCCTAACACACTAGGGGCACTGATCATTTTACGTAGACAATAGAAAATTACAGTTACATCATATGATCCGCAACATGATTCGATTAGATTCATTGCCCTTATCAATAACATCATCATTTCGTGTACGTTACACGGTCAATCGACTACGCACACCCTGGTGTCAGAGGTCTTCGGAAACGCCTCTGTATAATAATACTTCACTATCACTACATAGTATAAAACAAAACTCGCTTTCTCTGTCCCTATGTCTTA
Source organism: Apomyelois bistriatella (assembly GCA_947044815.1). Lineage (NCBI taxonomy): Eukaryota > Metazoa > Arthropoda > Insecta > Lepidoptera > Pyralidae > Apomyelois > Apomyelois bistriatella. The sequence continues at coordinate 9,257,513 of OX345705.1, forward strand.
ATTTTTGTATGCTTAAATCTTTAAAACTACGCAACGGATTTTGATGCGGTTTTTTAATAGATAGAGTGATTCAAGGGGAAGGTTTTAATTCTCATGCGAAGCCGGGGCGAGTCGCTAGTAAAAATATATTTATGAGGTCAGGACCACGCCCCCCACACGCCCCAACCACTTCGTTGTCTGATGACACCAGTCGACTGTTATCGTAATCAAAATGTTGCTATCCTATATAGATATGTAGTATTATCAATTTCCTTAAGACTATATCTGATCAGTGTGTACAAAAGTACTGTAAGGGTATTAAAGAGTAAATAAGCAAGTCATACGCCGATTTATAAGTCACTAGCTGCGCCTGCGACTTCGTCCGTATAGCATTTTAGATGTTTACCTTAATTCTTGTAGGTAAGTATATCATATTCTTGTAAAAAATAGGATATAAAATCCTATGACGATCAAATGAAATAATGACATTGCTTCGTTATTATCTACCAAATACAAAAAATAATAATTTTATGTTTTTTATATTCCCTTTAATATTATAAATCTTACTTTATTTATGTATTGTATGTATACTTAGGTGATATTTATTTTATTTATTTAACTTTATTTCATACAAGTGTAAAATGGCGGACTTAAAGCCATTTTTTTGGGGTAAGGCAGATGAGAGAACAAAAATATGATAAAAGTATATAAATATAGCTGACCTCGCAAACGTTGTTTTGTCATATAAATTATTTCTAGGTAACTTAAGGGTGAACAACCCACTAAGGGGTATGAAAAATAGATAGTAGTCGATTCTCAGACCTACAAAATATGCATAAAAAAATTTGGTAAAAATCAGTAAAGCCGTTTCGGAGGAGTAAGGTAACTAACATTTGTGACACCGTAATTTTATATATTAAAAAAAGATAAAAATAAATAACTACATATAATACAAGCAAATACACATAAATACCTAATATATAAGGTGAACTCAAATCAACTGCAAATATTTTAAGGGCAGATTCAGACCACTAAACTGAACATACATACATATAATCACGTCTTTATCCCATACGAGGTAGACAGAGCCATAAGACCTTAGGCTACGTTAAAACTGAACAACTTTCCTAAATAAACTTATGACGATTTACGAAAAAAATTTTTTTACCTCCCATACAAATTGAGAATCAGCTGATCTAGTTTAGTATGGAGAGTGACAAATAAAATTTTATATTTCGATATAAGTTTATTTGGAAAAGTTGTTCAGTATTATGGTCCGTATCTGCCCTTAAAATATTTGCAGTTGATTTGTGTCCAGTCCACCTTGTATAATAAAATAACCAATACATTTACTAGGTATATGTTAGTTCTTCGGTTTCTAAAGCGAACGAATCGGCTGAAATAATGGTTGTTTTATCTTATTGAGTGTCAGCGAGTGTTTTATACTTTTTTTACACTTTCACTCTAGGTGCTCTAGGTGTATAGCTCATAAATGTAGAGTACTAACAAAGTTTGAGGTAGGTGTACGGTTTTAAAAAGTGTTAAGTACACAATAAATAATAAGGTATAAATATACCTATTTTGTCTTAGGAAAAAATAAATTCCTGTTTTTAATTGTTGATTAGATAAAATGAGCACAGGCGACGAAATATAACTCTTTATCTAACAGTTATGTAAATAATATTTTTAAATATATATTTTTTCATCTTATCATGATCCAGAAATACGATTATTATTATTATGTAGATTATAAATAATTGTTAAACAGTGTTCTATGTCATATATTATAAAATATATAAAACAAGTCATTGACGTCTTCCCGGGGGTCAGTGTATGTACGTCAGTCGAGAAATGCTCCTATACCTACGCAATATATTGCGTGTTTTATTATATTGAAATAACATATTTATTTACAGTTCATTCGCTCAGCTATAACAACCAAACAAAACACATTTTATCGTTAGTGAACGAGTTGAAACAAAAATAAGTGATTTGGAAAACTTTGAGTCTTAGCTAGGAAAAAAATGCATACGATAACCGACACATACAAACAGAAGTACCTATGAACTTTAAAAATATTAGACTTAGCTTTTTTGATCACATATTTCCTTCTCTTCCCACATTAATCGGTTTTTGTTCTATTTCGCTCTTTTGGTATCATTCATGTTCCAGCTAGCCGCATCGATTGATTGATACCCAATTCGTGTTAATCGGCCTAAAAATTATGAAAAAAAAAAATGTCCGAATCTTTGAACCAACTATGCACTTCTTATCTTCTTCTTCTTATATATATCTTATATATAAAAATCAATTTCTGTTCGTTAGTCTGGCTATAACTCGACAATGGCTGGACCGATTTGGCAAATTTTTGTCTTGAAATATTTCTGGAAGTTTAGGGAAGGTTTGAACGGTGAGAAAAGTTCGTTCAGGCGGAACAAAGTTCGACGCCTTAGCTAGTAATAAAATATTTAGAACTTATACTCAAAATGTGCATAAATTAATAAGAATTGGTAGTCATTTTAGTTTTTTATATTTCTATATAATAAAAAAATCACATCATTATTCGCTTTGATGATAAAAATAAGCGGAAACTTGTAAACTCCTATACTTACATAAATAGGTTTATTAACTCGCATTGATAAGGCTAGCTTGCTCGAGCTATGAGGCTAATTTATGGTTTGTTTACTGAAAAATATTGAATCTGACACAAGAGCTTTGATCTCTTAGGAGGTAAGGTCCAAGGTAACAGTAAAAGTGATGAAATATATTAAAAAAAATACTGCCTTGAGACCGCGCGAGATTCCAAATTTTTTGAAGAAAACTGACCGGTGGTACGCTAACTCAAAGTAGGTACTCTTGTTTTAAAATAAAATAAAATCTACTATTTTTGTAAAAGTTAAGCTATATTTGCTTTAATATAATGGATTTAGAACTCACAAAAAATTAAATGTATTTTCGTTGGATCTCATTTTTCCTTCATCAAAATAGGTACTTATATAAAAATAACGGTAAAAATTAATGCCACTTTTCGTTGTAATTTTATAACTCAAAAACGGGCTCACTTATCCAAATCAATGTTTCGCCTTTGTTTGGACTATTTTGTAGATGGTTTATGTGAAGTTTGTACAAAATCGGTCGAGCGGTTCTTCATTTAACACATTTTTTTTATATATATACAGGGAGGAAAAACGTTTAACTGTAAAAAATTATTTCATAGTACAAATTGTACGCTCTACTTCTATGGTCGGCTCTACATCCACAAGGCAAACTTTTGCTCAATATACCATTATGTTATCTGCACATTGCACTTAGTTTTCTTGGTTTAAGTTACATAGTTCAGATTTCATCATGTTCTGCCAGTGATAATGACCGGCCAAGTGTAGTCTATGTCTAAACACGTGCGGTGGCAAAGTACATTTATTGTCTAGCTTTGTGGACTCGATACTTCCATATTAATATTATAAATGCGAAGTTTGACGCTTGCACGGTCAAACTGCCGATTTTGTTGAAATTTGGTATGGATCAATAGTAAATACGCGATATTTAGAATTTAGGTATAGTCCCCAGTACTTACCATACCATAGTCACCGGGGGTTAAGTTTATCAGCCCCGGACTGTACCTCCTGTGAATAATATATTTAAACTTATTATATTTATTTTTTCTGTGGTGAATCCCCGCCAAACTATCTGTAACATTGGACAGTACCAATAATATTACAAATGGGACTGAATCTTGTATGTATTTAGCAATAAACTCATCATCTGAAGGATAGAACAAAGCTTCCTACTTTATGGTGTAATATATCAAATAACAAAACCAATATTAGCGCTTTCCAGTTGATGGCTCACCTGTCGTGCCCTAGCTGCCCTGTCTCCCACACAATGGGGGACTTGAACTAGACCAAGTATTAGGCAAACTCAATATACATAGAGTCAATATAGCCATTATGACATAGAAATAAGAAAAATAATATTAGATTAAAAATTGGATAGATGATAAATATTAGAAATCTACGATTTATAAATTAAATTTAAGTGACCATCACTAGTTTCGCTCTGCGCGCGGGCAGGACGATGCTATAAACGATTGCAAACATTCGTTTATGTTTCGGTTATTTGAATCGTATGGAATGGACAAAGCCACGGTAGGAACTCTTTTTTTCAGCTTTCCACTAATGTGTCCATAGTCACGGACTCGGTTGTATCCCTATCTCAAAAAGTTGTCGCGATCGTCACGCAACCCCCTCCTTGGTCTGCTTCTATTTCGCTGGCCGTCCGATATCCAAAAAGTGGCCAATACTGCCCACCTTTCTGGCCACATGCAAAAAATATGTATGTCTCATTTTAGTTTCGCTATTTAGTTCCTCTTGCTGATTTTTTGTTGATTTCGCTCTCAGTCGCAAATAGAGCGAAGATAAGAGTAATCACTACGTTTGATGTGGAGGTGTGTGTAGGTCAGATCCTCGGGTCCAGGTCAGCGTGTAGGAAACTCTCAATGGAAACATTGCGGAATGCTATTTATAGGCGATAAAGTGTTTTGATTGACACAGTGATCGAACACGGCTTGGATGTCTTCGAGAAAAGGATGTACGTTACTATATGTCTTTAGATAGATTCTCCTACACTACTACACTGCCATGAAGTTAACACGTTGTCTATTTTAAAAACCGAATTTCGAAATAAAAATCAAGAACCTGAAAAAAAATTTTTGTAGCTTCCTTTCTAAAATCTAACTTGTGAAAAGTTGGATTTTATAATGATATCTATATAAGGTGGACACAAATCAATTGCAAATATTTCAAGGGTAGATACAGACCCCTATACCAAACAACTTTTCCAAATAAACTTATTTCGAAATACGAAATTTTATTTTTTACTCTCCATACTAAACTAAATCAGCTGATTCTCAATTTGTATGGGAGGTCTAAAATATTTCGACATAAGTTTATTTGGGAAAGCTGTTCAGTTTAGTGGTCTGAATCTGCCCTTGAAATATTTGCAGTTGATTTAAATTCACTTTATATAATATGCTACAAAAAAAAATATCATAGTTTACATCATTGAATTTGGAAATCGCGCACGGTCTCGGCAATTTTTTTTAAAATCTGATATATATATATATTTTAGTGCATCAAAACTTTTTGAAAATATTTTTTAAGAGGCATTTTCGTGGTTTTTATCGAGTCTAATTGACTATATCATGTTTTCAATTCTATACTTCGGTAGTATACATCCTAAAAAATAACATATATTTATACGAATTGTGTCAATCAATAAAGTAGATCTTATAGTTTGACGATAAATAAAACTCGATTTTAGCTTATACTAGCGACCCGCCCCGGCATCGCATAAAAACCTTCCTCTTGAATTTGAATCACCGCATCAAAATCCGTTGCGTAGTTTTAAAGATACAAAGAGACATAGGGACAGAGAAAACGACTTTGTTTTATACTATGTAGTGATAGTGATGTAGTGATAAGATTCGCGCCCGCGTAGGACGACCTTATTGACTTTCGTGACGATGTCACTCGCTCGTTGCTAGCTCACGGCCTAAGATCTTTTGAAGTTCTTACGATAGAAATATTAAGTTAACAGCATATTCGGTCGGTCGATGAAAATACATTCAGGGATGGCAACTTAAAAAAAAAGTATCTAATTATAATAAATAAACATTTTATTATACGCAAATTACATCAAAAATCACAATTTACATAATTAGTACTTATAATAAGTCATCATAGTATTTTACATTATTTCCTAGTTTTATAATTTTGACTACCTGATTTGATTTTTACTGCCTGATTTGAAGGTATTGGTAAGCAACGATACAATGGAGCGACTGCCGTTTGACCTCCGTAAACCTTTTTACAGGGAAACCAGACCAATAGGAACATGATCCGGGTGTGTTAGTGGCCAACACTGTCAGATTTTATCGGGATGCCTATAGGCATCTGACAGCCGATTGCCATCAAGCGATAACAACCGGGACCAATGGCTTAAAGACGAAAAGCCACACCTAAGTACCGAGGTCAACTTCATACCTTAGTATAGGCTAAAGGGCAAGACAGTAGGACGACACTGTCACACATTAGAAATAGGTACATAACGTGGTGAAAAGAAGTGCTTTTGTTTAGAATATATACCACAGCCAGAACATGATTTAATTTGAATAAATTAAGTACTAATAAAAATTCAAGAACCTTCTGCCCAATCTGCCATCGGTTCTTCGCGCTATGCGCCGATGAAGCAAGTCACAGGCAAGCGTCGTACTCCTTATATCGTCATTCAATCATAATCAAAATAAGTTGGTGCACAGCAATGAAACACTATTATACAAAACTAGCGACCCGCCCCGGCTTCGCATGGGCATAAAAACCTTCCTCTTGAATCACTCTATCTATTTAAAAAAAACCGCATCAAAATCCGTTTCGTAGTTTCTAAGATATAAGCATACAAAGGGATATAGGGACAGAAAAAGCTACTTTGTTTTATACTATGTAGTGATATGGGAACATGCATCTACCTAATAAGGTGGACCTGAATAAGGAATCTCAGTAATAGTTCCGTATCGTTGACTAGCAGCATCCATCAAGCGTCCCAATTCCAGATCTTCAGATAGTCACCGCGCCAGCACCGGTCTGGGCAGTACGGCCTGTTCAGTCTGGTCTTGTCCTTGCCAAGGCAGAGAGAGTCCATGTTTCTTCGGCTTCAGGATGTACACGAACTGAAAGTGGAAGAAACATATTTGTTCTATGTGTCTATTAATCTTTATTAACCCAATCTACTTATATAAGGTGAATTTAAATCAACTGCAAATATTTTAAGGGCAGATTCAGACCACTAAACTGAACAACTTTCCCAAATAAATTTATGTCGAAATACGAAAAAATTTTTTTTACCACCCATACAAATTGAGAATCAGCTGATCTAATTTAGTATGGAGAGTAAAAAATAAAATTTCGTATTTCGATAAAGTTTATTTGGAAAAGTTGTTCAGTATATTGGTCTGTATCTGGCCTTTAAATATTTGCGGTTGATTTGTGTCCACCTTATATATTCTATATTAAAATATTTCTATTAGTACCTACCACGCCTAAGCTCGGTGAATAGAAAAACGTACGGCGTTGTAGGTAGGTACCAAATGTAAATCAATACTAGGTGGACAATCTGGTGCATTTTCTCCTCAGCCCAGTCACTTGGACAGCATGCAAGAACAACTTAACAAAATCATGTTCCAGTTTACTCTTTTTAAGCGTAATCTGAGGATGCAATAGGTAAAGCCGTACGGATGATGATAATTGAACTTACAGTAAAAAGAGCAATGACAGTTCCAATGAAGAATCCAGCAGCGACGTCGCTCCAGTGGTGCTGGTTCTCCTGCACCCGCGTCAGGCCCACGTACCAAGCAGCTATCAGGGCAGCATATTGAACTAAATGCCGCAGAAGCTTAGAGCCACGCCATTTGCACTTATATTGCAAGTAACACTGGAAGGATAACATTCTGATTATTATTACCGACTTAGGTCTAAAATTATATTATTTTCTCCCAAACTAGCATGGAAGAAGAACATAGAATGTACCAGCTGCTTCTCTTCTGGCAAATTCAAGAAGATGCAGCAAATCTAATGTCGTCTGTTTTGGTATTTTAGTTTCAATTTGTAGACTAGAACCTTTATTTGTACATATTATTATTTTGGATTAAGTTTTACTTTTAGTATTTGTAGGTATAAGGTATCCGCGGAATACTAGCGTCGTGGTCCTTATAACAAGACTAATGCTGAGCGGGGATCATTTTGGTGCAAACTCCCGGTTATGTTAGTTTTTTTTTTGAATTGTACCATATAAACGTTCTTTCTTTCTGTTAAGTTTATGATTGATAACTTACAATAAAGAAGACTGCAGTGTACATAGCGTAGCAGGCATGCCCAGAAGGGAAAGAAAGCCTCGCATTTTTGATCCGGTCTTCGTTGGTGCCCATGCAAGTGTAGTCCATGATGTAACCCAGCTCATTGACAGCAGACTGATTGGGGACTGGCTGGCAGACCTGGAATATAAACCAAAAAATATAGTTATATCTAAGTACTCGGCAGCTTTTCGGGGCTCCACTATAGTTGTCAATAGAATTTTCGAGAATTTGTTGTAAGCTGACGTCTTCTGCCTAGGTATAAAGTAAGGAGACGAAAATTAGAGTGGAGCCCCGGAAACCGTATCTGTCATAATTTCATTTGTGGGAAGCCTAGGCTCCGGATACAGAAAATCTGTTACTCAAAGCAATACCTATGCTGAGGACGGAGAAAGAGAGATGCAATAGAATTTGATCGGATCTAGCCACTAGCCTTACCATTAAATTACGAATCGCGCGGAGACGCAATTTTTTTTTAAATCTTTGCTAACCATCATAACATAATAATAATGAATACTAAGTAACCAGTATGTCATACATGAAACCATTCAAAAGCTAACCCTGGGCTCGTGTGTTGTGTGGGGAAGTGTGTAATGTGTGCCTGTAAAACACGTTTAGTTGAAAAATATTATACTTAATATTATTGTAAACAACCTCATAGAAATACGGGCGCAGTCGTCCAAGCGTGTGCTTTCCCAAGGAGACAGTGAACTGCTGGCTCGCCGCGCCGAAGCCGTAAACGCCGATAGCACGGTAGCTCTCCCACAGCCAGCCAGCGATCGGCTTCCCTGCCAGGTACTTCTCCCCAGGTGCTGATTTCTTTTGACATATCTCTGACACGAAGACCTGGAAGGTAGAGAGTATTTTTGTTTATGGCATAATCTTTCCTACGACCATCAACATTATGTGCTTATGCCTAAAAGTAAAAGTTTACAACATCTATTTTTAGTTGCGTATGGTTTTAGAATTTGGAATCAAAAACCCGTTAATGTATCAAATTCCTAGTTCCAACAACAGCATAATTTACCGAATTTGAGAAAAAAAGATTCATTCAACATTTCTATCGACTTCCTGAAAGAAAGACAAGAATTAATATAACTCCAGCGACAAGACCTTAGCTCTTAAAAAAAAGAATGATAATAGTGATTTCACTTATATACCTAAAGAAATCTCTTCTACTACCTACTTACAGTCAAAATAATGACGATGAACCCTAAAGCACCCAGCAGCGGTTCTGAAATCGACTGTTCCAAATACCGGTAACGGATGGTCTCGTCCGACTCGAAGTACCCTCGGCGGTATGGCTCAGCGTATAGCTGTATCATGAGCAGGGGGATGCAGACTGGAAAACAATAAACATTGTTTAAAAATAGAAGTCCCGCATTTGATTTATGTATGCGAGTACTGGCTGCAACGAATTCGACTTTTTAGGGCGCACTGGCAAATTCTTCAATGTAAAGAAGAAAATCTATGTTTAAAACTGGAATCCACTTAATTTTTATGAACTGGGATTTGAATCTGAAACTAATGCAGATCAATGCATGGTAAATCTAAGGTGGTAACTTACATTTTAATCTTGAACAAGGTGCTATTCCTAAATTGAAATTAATAATCTTGATCCAATAAAATAATTTCAATAAAATAAAATTGTGCATCTATAGGCCTTTTTTCTGTCATAAACAAAAGAATCTCGATATACAACATTTTATCAAAAAGGCGGCAAATCATATTTTTTTATCGCATACAGATTATACCTAATAACAGAGAAATCACAGTGGTCCTCTGGCAGACAGACAAACAGACAGCTGAAGCAATAACAAGATCAAAGGCTACTAAAGCTAGATAGAACCGAGGGAGGTAATGCGGAATGTAGCTTTTACACATATCCTACAACAGGTAAAATGAGGTCATGTGTATGTGTTACTCATTGATAAGCTTCATATGAAAACATGTGATAAGGATAAATGCCTATTTATGATTCACACCGAATGCAGATTACTTTTACCATTACTATTTTTAACCTCATCTAAGATATCAGTACCCCTAGTACCTATAAGATTTTATAAACGCAGACGCAAGTGACTGCGTTAGCGATTTTGTATGACAAACCTGTTAATAGAGCGCCTGGCGTGACAGTAAGGCAACTAAGAAATTCCATACAAAATCCTAACGCAGTCGCTAACGTCTGTTTATAGAATCTCAAAGGGGTACAGTTTTTACCAGTCGAATATTTGTAACAGTGTGATTCTAAGAGACACATTTTTTTTTAATTATTCCGTTAGTCCAAAGACTAGCAGGTGATTTTAATTATGGTTTCCTTGTCGAGGGGGTTCCCCAATGGGAGCTCACTCTTATCAATTGCTTTTTCCTCGCTGTAGTTGCCAGATCCATTATTGCATGTTTTTTCAGGAGATTTTTGTGACCTGGCTTGGTAAGGCTGATGGCTAGATGATTTAAATGCATTTCCAGCCTTTTTTAATAGTTTGTTATTTAATTAGTCTGGTTTTAGTTTTTATAATACTAACTAAGAAGTAGGTACAATTTGTGTTTGGAATAAAAATAGAACATCACTTTTGGCGGACCCCGGGCTAATCATCGCTCGATGCACCCAGATTAGTAAGTTAAAAGACAGAAATTTCCTAAACCCAATACTGTTCTAGGATTTTAAGATCAATAATGAGCTAACTTAAACAGTGTTTTGAAGTTTTGTGACAGACGATTATTATTTGCGTCACAAGGCTTTTACAAGTACTCAACCGTTAAATTGTTTATTTGTTGCACTTGGTACAGTCTACATAATATACTATTCAATAAGTAATATCTATAATCATTTCACAAAATTATCAAATGTAAGTCTTTGATTATTATTTAAGTAAACTTATTTTCTCGAGTACTCCTCCAAACTTTCCAATATAAATATGGAACTCTGATGGTTTTCGGTTATCTCTTTAGATTTTAAATGATAAATTTATTAGATACTTACTTACTTACTTTCACGAGAATATCTTCCATGTATACATAACATAAAGATCCACCTCAACTCACTACACCAGCTGAATAAATAAATAATTAACAGAAAATAATGGAGTAAACTGTACAAAGCACTAGCAAATAACTACAAAAAATAATGGCCTACTTATATGTTTATTATTCTTCTTGAGTTCAACTACTACAAGTACTGAAACATTACAGAAAATTAAACTTACCACACGCCAAAGCGAGGAAATCCAAGAAAATATTACAAAATATTCTATCGCACGGCATTTTTAACGTTTTTTGATATTTTTCGCAACACTGAACACGGCCGTCCTTTATCGAGTGATAAGTCTCACTGATAATCACATCTGTGGGTAGATAACGCTGCTGCTTCTGTATCGTTTTTATCTATGGTAATTAAAGTAGGGAAAACTTATCATCTTTATGTTTTATTTTCTGTGTAAAATATAAAATTTATGCAGGAGTTTTGGCGCCAAGCTAAAGTCGCTTAGTTATCGTTATTGTATTTATTTTCTACTAGCTGTTGCCCGCGGCTCCGCCTGCGTGGGTCTCGGTTATATCGGGCCCAAAAGTAGCCTATGTTTGACCTCAGGTCGTTAACTACATCCCTTCCAAATTTCATCACAATCGGTCCAGCAGTTTAGCCGTGAAGAGGTGACAGACAGACAGAAAGACAGACAGACAGAAAGACAGACCGACAGGCAGACTTTCGCATTTATAATATTAGTAAGGATAAGGTCTTAGGGTTAGCCTGAGATACAGGAATCATTCTAGTTCAGGTATATATCATTGGTTTAGGTGTCAACCCACCTACCTATATAACTTACTAGCTGTTGCTCGCGGCTCCGCCCGCGTGGGACTCGGTTATATCGCGCCGAAAAGTAGCCTATGTTTGACCTCAGGTCGTTAACTACATCCCTACCAAATTTCATCACAATCGGTCCAGCAGTTTAGCCGTGAAAAGGTGACAGACAGACAGACAGACAGACTTTCACATTTATAATATTAGTATGGATATAGGCGCGAGTGAAGTGTGGAGTACGTATTCGTAATGATATAAGGTTGAAAGTAGCTATACCGGCCTGTCAGTAGTCTCATTTCAGTAAGTAAGTAAGTTTTTTTTTTTTTATTGAATAGGTACAACATTTAACTTATTGTAAAGCTTACAGAGGTAAAGAAGAAACAAGAAAAAAAAAAAAAAAACAAAACATGAATCACTTGCCAACTGACAACACAGAACCCAAACTAGGTCATTTCAAATGACCATTCTACCATTTCGGTTGTTAATCAAATATGTATTGTAATTTTTAAGCTCTAGACTGTTGGAAACACCCTAGTTTTAGTATAAATGCATTTAGCTTGAAAAAATAAAAGTAAAAAAAATCACATAAGACTGAGCTCTGATGAGCGAGCACGGAAAAAATCGTCAAGCAATGTCGTTGCGTATCAAGATAATATATTTTATAAATATTGTAATAGCTAGTTACTCTCAGACTATAACTAAGTACTATAAAGGATTTGTTAAATACCAGCCTTTGTTTGCAGTTTCTGTGCCGTTAAACTACTTTCTAAAGTAATTTGCAATGCCATCACTATTTCTAGTTTCAACATTATTTGCTTAAATGTACCTACCTACCTCCGTAGTACCTACTTAGAAAAGTTTGGGGTCATTGAGAAATCAAAAACCGTGTATCAGAACAATATTTATTATGCTTTAAATATTATGTAAATAAAGTATAAATAAAGCTGCCACAAACCTAATCAAAGAAAAGTCAGTGCCTCATAATGCTCACGACTTTAAACTTGTATGTATTAGTTTACATAACCAAGTGAATAAATATTTTAAATCCTTGGTCAGGTACTGTTGATACCTTTAATAATAAAAATAAGAAATAAAATTGGACTTTTGAATTTCTCTGTATCTGTTTATGCAAGTAGAACTCCTTAATATGACTATAGAAAGTGAATAAATAAATAAATATATATCTGTAATTTTCTGCATGGTTTAATGGTTGACTGGTAGAATGCCATATGGCATTAAGTCCACCATTTGCACTTTATTTTTAATTTGTACAATTAAGTTTTAAATAAATAGACAATTGAGAAAATTTCACGTGAAAGAAAGTGCCATTGCTATGGTTTTGAAGAGGTACTTCAGTTCATTATGAAACCGGAGGCGTGAATTTTGTATCGTTTGAGTCTCTATGAAGGATTACACACGAGATCCGGAGCTGTGGCGTGTCTCTTTTATGGATATACGAAATATATTATACCAGCAGATGTATTTATCTATTTCTGTATTAATTGTCGTTGTTAATAACGAGTTAGAAAAAAAAATCTTCATTAAAAGGCATAAAATTATGAGGCCATAAGCTAATTTAAACTTCTTAATTCTCTTCCTCTTTTTACAATTACAAATATGAAGGTGTTCTATTTTGATAAATAACTATTTCTATACAAATATTTAACAAAATCAGCTATAAAGCACCCGAAAATAACGTTTTTATTAAAGTTTCAAATAAATTCTTACAATTTTAAATAAGCAGGTGCTAATAACGCAAATAGGAAGAGTATATACATAAATATTTTTGATGTCATTGTTTACTTTCTATAACATTTTTTTACCGTTCAACTGTACATATGTTGAGAAAACTTATTTAACGTTAATATCCGAAAATTTTAAGTTTAATTTTGGCATTGTTTGAGTTGAGTTCGTTTATGTTGCTATACCATTAACAATGACAGCTGTCAAGGGGGAAAGAGACAAACAACGTGTTCATATTATTATATATCACTTTTCCCATTAGTTCATTTGTCTAATAATGTCCGGCTGTACATAATATTTAAAGAAAAATATCTTTGCGTTAATAAAATTTTGCAACAACTAACTAATTTTATTATTATTAAGCATCTAAACAGTTCTTCCTTAAAGTTAGACTAGTTGAAGAAGATAAAATAATTATAAATAAACTATATATATACATTTAAAAATATTGATACTTAACTAGCACCTAATCTTAACTTAAAAAATATTACTATCTAATATAAGAAAACTCAAATAATGACATTTTAAAACACTATATCACAGTATTAAAATACGGGCCTCGCGGTCTTGTAGACCTCAAAACCTTTCCTATGACTAAAATTGTGTAAAATGCAATGACATAATATGTACATATAAAGTTACGTCATATAGAACAATTCCTTTAAGGCTTGTTATTAAAAATTTCAGTATTTTACAACATAACGTCCAAAAAATGCGTCATTTAAATATTAAGATATGCATTGACAATTTTTTTTTCATAAATTACAATATGTTTACTTTATGGTGGCACTTCGAATGTGTTGTTTTATATTACACACACAAGTGTACCTTATATGTATGTGTGTGTAAAATTAGAACGACCAGTAAAAAAGTAGTCATATGATTACATTTACTATAAGCCTTTCAGTTTATATTGGCTTAATCCAAAACGTTTCAAATTGTACTTGAAAATTGCAAAACAAACATAAATTAACAAAAGATTCTTACGAGATTTTAAGTAGTGCTTTTGACTGAAAACGAATAAAATAGGACAATATTTACAATACTTTCTCACTGTGAAAGGTACAAAATAAATAAAATCTTACCTATAAGTAAAATTGCAACGTGTCACTTAATAACGTCAGTTCATATAAAAATATGTAAGGCTGTATGCTTTGGCCAAACATTAGCAAATAGATGATTTAAATGTGAGCAGGACGAAATATACTTTTCTTAACATTATTATGATGTTTTCTCGCTCACACTAGGGTCAACTTAAATGGAGCGTTTTATACTCAATATAAAACTACAATATGACTTGTTTTAAATCATAGTGCGTAGAATTAAATTTGTTAAGCTTTTATTATATTAGCTTAGGTGGCTTACCACCATCTTTTAAAACTATGCAAGAAAGATTGAGTAAGGGAGATGTCGCCTTACATCATATATTGCGCTGTCTCGCTTACTCACTGGATCTTGCATGGTTTAAGAGACGGTAGTAACCCCCCTGAATTTAATAAACTATCTACCAACAGCAATGCACATGCACACATTACCATTCTAAAACATTATTATGAACTATTGTGTACTGAGTGTAACGCTAATATCTGCTGAACACCAAAGCACACTTTAATTAAAAAAATCTTAAATATCATCCCTACCATCGATGAATTTTTATAGCGATCCAAAAACGAGTGAGTTGTTAGACGTCGTATCGTCTTAATGTATTGCGCGATCTTGCTTCCCCGCTCGCATTTATGCCATCATTATAACTTCCATGAGTGTAGAGTAGATAGTACAGTCGGCTGCAGAGAAATCTGACCCCCAAGCCACAAGTATCACTATTGAAACTATTGAAAGGGGGTAATATTTCTCTGCAGCTCACTGTACATAAAAGCAAATATTTCAAAAACTTTTTGAATATTCCATTGTCTTCATTCGTCTACACCATTTCATCGCATGTTTTCTACCATACGTTTATAAATAAATGTAGTATTCAAATCATCAAAGAATTCTTCGTCTTACGCAGAAAGGAGTCTTAATATTGTCCTAGCTGCATAAGGCTCAAAAATTCTCGAATATTCTAAACAATATCGATAAAATTCTCTATAGGACAACTAACGACAAAACCATACCACTAATTTAACTCGATAGAAATAGTTCACAAATCACCACACTGCTCATAGTGCTCGTGCGATATCCACGAGATGTTCGGTGGTTCGGGTCATGGTTCGTCGTCGGACGCGGTCTGGCCGCAGTCGGTCCGTCAGACGTGCACCATGGTGTTGTGGTTGGTGCCGTTGGTGGCGTGCAGCTCGGCACTGCGGACTGAAGGTCGGATGCGGACCGATTTACGGAGGTCCGATACGAATGTGAACTGGAAATTGTAAGTTTATTCATATAGATTTTACGTGTGTACGCTTAAATGAGTTGTCTTAGTCGTCATTCTCACAAAACATATACTAGTCTGGAGATGGACAACATTTTTAAAGAATACTAGCTATACCCCGCGGTTTCACTCGCCCTTGTGTGACTATAACCTATAACCTTCCCCAAGAATCAGGCTATCATATTCAGAAATTATTTTTCAAATCCTTCCAGTGGATCTAAAGTTATAAGCGTACAAACAAACAAACTTACCAGCTTTATAATATTGGTATAGATATTGACAGAAATATGTGTTTCATCATCACCAAATAAATAAGCAATGCCTATGGAAATGCTTCAATTACTGAAGAGATTAAAAAACTTACAATGACTGGATTGAAGAAAAAAACATTTTAGTTAGTAGTTTCAATCATTTACAATGACAACAGCGTAAAAGAGACCAATGCTTAAGCCAGCGAGCACATCGCTTCAATGATGCTTGCAGTCGGAGTTCCTGGTCAAGACTGTTTACCAGGCCATTATGACTAGAAAGAACTGTAACCTATAGCGGAAGACTTTGAATCACTTACAATGATAACAGCGTAAAGGAGTCCAATGCTAAAGCCAGCTAGCACATCGCTCCAATGGTGTTTATAGTCGGAGACCCTGGTCATGACTGTGTACCAGGCTAACATGACTAAGATGAACTGGATCCCGTGGCGGAGGAGCTTGGACCCTCGCCATGTGAAGCGTTTGTGGAGGTACATCTGGAATTGAAAAAATCGATTGTCGTTTCCAAAAGGCGATAGATTTTGCGTTTGTCTGTCCAAAAAAAAACATTTTTAATAACTTTTTCTTTAGGTTTTGAAAGTTTTCAGAACACGATTATTTCAAACTTGAGGTTCTATAAATAATTTTTTGAGCACGAAATCTCAAAAGCTATTGAATTGTATTTAAAATTTCTCAGTAAGTGGTTTATAGGAGGACAAATAAAGTAAATAAGAACGGACTTCCCGAACTTCCTATAGAAACGGGAGCAGTGTCCGGGGCGGTCGCTAGTAAACTACAATATGAATGATACAACCACTGTGAGAAACAACTGTCAAAGACTAGGTGATGAAAGATTAGGTGGCCAATAATATGTTAAAATTTCAACAAAATAGATAAAATAAACTTACAGAAAAGTAAAGCATGGTATAAGCGGAGAAAGAAGAGTGTCCACTGGGGAAGGACAACCGCATTTCTTTCATCAGCTTCTCGTCAGCGCCGTTACATCTGAAGTCCTCGATGTAACGCCACTTGTTCTCTGGCAAGTTGCAGTCGATGTCTGGTTTGCACACCTGGAAGAAGAGTTTAAACGTCATTTAGTTAATTTATAGATCAATCGATTTAATTTACATTCTAAAACTTCAAATTAGGAAGTGCGTTGCGCGGCGCAGTTACTTATTGTATGTTATAATCAGTTGTAGCGAGCGTATCGTGTTTTGAGACACTCGGTAGGATAGGAACGAAGAACCTTTCGTTAGGTTCGATTATGAAACTTCTTCCAAAATTTGGTGCACTTCATATCTTTTCACTTCCGTATTTAGTAGTGAACATAAAAAAGTCGAAATTAATGACCTCACCAAGTACCTACTCACACGAAATCTCCTGAGAGCAGCAAGCAATTGCAAAATTAAATCTCACATGCACATAAGCAATACCATACAACATCCAATTATCTGGTCCAGATCACGCTCGTAAATTATCAGGTAATTCATATTCTCTTTAAAAATAATAGCGTCGGCGCTGCGGGCTACTGTTCTGACATTTACAACGGCCTGAGTGACATGTTTTATATGCATCGCCTTTTATGCATTCAATTAGGTACAGTAAAAAGGTGTGTTGGTTGAACAACATTTTCTCGGTAATGTCTTTAATGTAAACGACGAAAATCCTTTTGTTTTTAATCATACAAAGCAGTGACAAGTCCTCAATGTTCTGTTGAATCTAAAAGATATATAGAAATGTCAGAAAGAACTTGAAGATTTAGAAATTAATTATCTATAGAAGTTGGTTTAGGAACTAGTTTACGTATTATCAACGACATGACATAGTAAAACTAACAATAATGTATGACGACCTCATTTACCTATCTTCTTTCTTATCTAGTGTATTAGTAGCTAACAGTGATTTCAGACTTTTCCAGATGCCTGAAGGCTTCTGACTTATTCAGAAATAATTAAGTCGCAGGTATATATTAGTAGCTATATTTATTTTTTTTTTGGTATGAGATCGCCTACTAATGTGACAATTAATTTGCAAAAAGTCTCATCCGAGGATGAATCGTAACTTCTTGCAACTACACATCATAATCAGTTTCAGTATTAGCCTTTACCAACTAAAGAATTTACCAGATTGGAAAGTGATTAATGAAATACATTATATAAATTATTCTCATGGGTATACTATCGTTGTATCAACCTGCAACTTGTGAACCGGTATCCAAGATTTATTAGAGGCTTGTAATTTTGTTTACAGTCTCGATAACATGTAATTACTGGTTGCATTCTGGACTTTTTTTCGCTTTATACGGCCACGTCAATCATCCAATCATGCAGTGGCACCCCTTCGCATAAGAACAAGTTTGACTAGGGTTGTCAGGATAATTTGCGACTATTTTCTCAATTATTTGAATAATTGTCTCTATGCCATCATCAAAATTTAGAAATTTACTATTATCGAGAAAAATGTTTTCTCTTTTTCCTTTTGCTGTTGCAAATTTCTTAGTTTACCAGTTGTATGTCATTCGATATCGCGTGTTTATTTCCTACTATACGTTTTACTTTTTGTACAACGCAATGCTGTTAATATCGGTTCTGTTATTCCATTATATTTCATTTTAAAGCGCGGTAGAGCATGGTTGCCATTTATTAATGACAACCGGGCTCTATCTTGCCATCTATGTCAGTCAGATAGCTCATGATAAACAGATTTCCGCTGTCTGGTATAGTTACTGGTAAGTGACAGTAACTCGGATATGAAAAAAATCGCTGTTTCTTCCAATGGTGATTTACATTTTAACAACCTATCTGCAACCCTACTTCATAACCAACTTTTTGCCAAAAACCATATTTGGCAAATTGGCCCAAAACCTTCGCCATAACAACGGCTTGGATAAACGGTAAAATATTTATATTCAAGTATCGTTAAGGTTCGATAATTTAGTGATTATGGGAACGAGGGTAGGGGCGGAGATGATCGCCAAGGGCGGCGTCGTGGAGTGGACGAAATCAGTATGCTAAATGCTTAGTAGTTGAAGCATGTTGCAGAATATTTTATGTTGAAAAGGTTTTTTTTTTTCAGATATGATGTCATGATTATGATGTTAACTGCTAAATCATGTATAAAACCTGTAACGTCATGAAAAATCAAGCTTTTATTTTTTATAATTAATAAATTTTTTTGAATCACCTGCACCTTGCACCTTGTCAGCGACTCCACCGACAAAAGCATAATAGTCTCTTTAATTTCAGATAGATATTGTTGAATTGGTAGATTGCCTTAAAACAACAAATTCTATAATTTCCGTTCTTTGGCAACTTCGGGCAATTCAAAAGCCAAGTGTCTACGGCAATAATTTTCCTAACTTATCGATCATAAACTCTGCTGCTAACATGTTAATAAGCAACATTATACAGTTTGCAGCAACTGGTCAGGCTTTCGCTTTTAAAATTACGCTGACAATTTTATCATTACCTGCTTCGGTGCTTACCGCCACATAAAATTGATAGTTGTTAAGATTTACGATGGATGTTATATTCAAATCGAACATTCGGGCCATTTTACTTTGTTATTTTGAAAAATCAAGGTTTTCTGTTGCATTTTTTATTCTTCTACTATAGGGTATCTGTCTCCTTTTAGATTTTCTCGTGAAATAGGCTACAAAGTATTTCAAATTAAGTAGAAAAAGATACATTTGACTATGCAGTGTCATAAATATCTAAGCCTGAATTTGAAATGCTTTAAATTATTTTTTTTTGTACAAAATATGAAATTTTCATCAGCACATATTAAGTACTTTCTTTAAAACGTTTTAAAAACCAACAAGCTTTCAATATTCTGGACGTTAATCCTCGTCGTGACCAGTCAGTCCGGTCACCCACTATCATCGGACGATTATTGGAAATTGGGCCTGTGGTTTGTGGCTTAGCATCACCTTAATATGCACAACACGATACTTTATGGACAATCGCTCGCGGAGTTACAACTGCATTGAGTATTATGGAAATTCCATATTTTCCAAATACTAGGTACATTTTAATTTTGTTAAATTTCATATTTTCACCTTCGGTAAATTAGAAATTCAGGTATATGCTTCACGAATTCCATAATTTTAAGAAGAATTAAAAGTCTTGGCAATATCTAGACTTATCAATTACATTAATACAAAGAATTTCGAATCGCGCGCTCGGCAAATTCTTTAATCTATGCATTAATATATCACTAAAAGAATTTCCAAGGCATATCTCATTCTGTCTTCTCACCAACGGCGTTTTATAGAATTCATAGATCATAAACATCTTCATTAAAATTATCGCATCATCGAACCAGTCGCACATAGGATTCTCATAAACAGCATTAATAATGTCTGACGACATTAATTTATAAAAGCTAAAAGCATAGATTAAAAAAAAATGCGTCAATGGCTAAAAGGGTTGAAATACTAAAAACGCATGGATGTGATACAAAAGGGAATATATTAATCATACTATTCTTTATCCATACTAATATTATAAATGCGAAAGTCTGTCCGTCTGTCTGTCACCTCTTCACGGATAAACTGCTGGACTGATTGTGATGAAATTTGGTAGGGATGTAGTTAACGACCTGAGGTCAAACATAGGCTACTTTTGGGCGCGATATAACCGAGTCCCACGCGGGGCGAAGCCGCGGGGAACAGCTAGTATTATATAAATTTTAATCGATCTTTCCCAATCCGAAGCGATGGTGCCTTGTCAACTATAAATCAGTTTAAAATGCTATTACAAATTTAGTGCAAATTGATTTATAAAAGCGCAAACCGTGAAACCTGATGCGGTATGGCGTACATTGAAAGATACTTCGCATGTAGGCGGTTTGCTTTTCTGTACTTGACTGAATATAGCATTGTTACAAAATATCAATAAATAAGTAAAATAAAAGAGTTAAGAAGATTTTACAAACTCTACAAATACCCAAGACGTTCGTATAAATGACTGATTAAACACTTTATTACACCAATTATATTAATCAATACACCGTCAAATTGTATAGGATCGAAAATCAGTATCCTGATTGGTTTGGTGTTCAAAATTATAACGGAACTCTTACAACTATGATAGCTGTCTGATTCTTAAGAATCCGAAGAAGGAATCCACAAAAGATATCTAGAGACTTTGGTACTCTCAAAAATCAAATTTCTACCTTAGTTAACAGAAGAGATTACTGACGGTGAATATTTCCAATTCTACGATTCTCGTACATCATTTTATAACTGACGTTAATCGCCTTTCAGTTTGGTAGATTGAACTGTCAATTATGATAATCATTTGCGTTAAAACTATTTAAACGTTTCACGCACCAACGAAGTAGAAATAAGTAAAGATGGATTGACATCGCTGAGATTAAATCTTTACAGGTCCATTGCATTCACGAGTTCGTATCTAGGAATGCTGAATTCGATCTCTGTAACCAATATAATAACTGAAGAAATTATTTTAAGAATGCTGCATTAGATAACATAAGGTATATCTCTCGTTTAAGCGTTTAAACTATACTATACGTATAATAAATATGAATATCTATCTTTTTGTTTATATGCAAAAGGACACAGATTCACTTATTGTTAAAAATATATCTAAAAATATTAAAGATATGAAGTTGAAATTTAAAGGAAAAGTTCAATTTCAAGTTACCCACAGATTTTCCGAAATTCCAAAAGGAACGGGAAAGCTAGTAGACTATAATATCAAGATTCAAGATACTGTATTTGTAGAAGAAAAAAGATCTTGTATACTAACTAACTGTCTATTATTTAACCAGTTTTGATTTAACAATACTTTGAAGAATATCCATCGCTTTTAAGGTACGATCACGTTCATAATTGCAGTCATAGTTCGCGAAACAAAAACAAAAGAAAAGTATGACTGCAATTATGAACGTGACCATACCTATGATATCTTACAGCAGCGGACTGATATGACTTAAAACGATGGCGACGATGCAAATGTTAGTAATTCTAAATCATCGGATAGCTATCTTAATTTCCTTGTAGCTTCGCCGCAAGCTAAACTGGCTTTGCTATGAAATATCAAGTTCTGAATACGCTTGTCAGATTATAAAACAAAAAGTGATAAAAGATCGCGAGATATGCAGCAGGTCCGACAGTGCGGTGGTAATATTGTGGCGGCTATAATTCACCGTGTAAGACGATACGCTATGGAGGTGTGAAGTGTGGCTTGATATTATTAATGTAAGTAAGGAGCTTGAGTAACGGGTTCGCTGGTTGTTGATGCAAATTCAAAGTCCATAGTTTTTGTATTACAATGTAAAGACAATTTGAAAAAGAGCACAAAATTGGTCAGCATAAGATAACAATTTACTTTGGGGTTTGCTCACTCAGTACGATTTCTCGATTATTAAAAACATTACACAGAATTTTCAATCTAATATTAGCACCATCGATCACGTATTCGGTATGTTTGTTTGAAATGTAATCTTTTGACATACCTACCATAGTGACTTTCAAAAGTTCCAAATATTGGATGTAGTTTGCTCATTTACTAAGCAAGTTTGCTAATACAATGTTAAGGCACCCAGCGTTTCATAGTAGAAATAAACCAAAATATATGTGAATACAGAGCAAAATCAATATTTAATTTTTTGTCTGATATAGGCAAATAAAATAACTGAATTTCATAACACAGATCAGATAATAGTAGTACTAAGCTGATACCACCACCACGAAGAGTTGCGGCAATACTAAGCTTACACCAAATGTTGTATAATGCGAACGGTGCTTATTCATATACCAATCACCAGTTTCCTAAGAACCTTGTTTACCGACACGCGTGACTTGGACGTAAAGTGGGAATCACACACTACACCGTTATCACTGGTGTAAGTGCATATGACACTTAACCTCCCACGTCGAAATCGGTTAAGAGAAAAGTGAATGATCATGATGATGATAATAGTATGAATATTAAAGATATGTTATACTTGCTTGAATACACATTGTATCTAGAAGTACATAGCAGTCTTCAAATTGATATAATCAGACGTGTCGTTTATATATTATAGTTATAGTCGTACGTGCAGAGAGGTACATCAGTATCAACGCTTTTTAGCACTAATTTAAATTAAATTCTGACTTTTGCCACAGAATATATAATAGTATGCCTTTGCCCAGTCGTGGCATGATGATGATGATAACTTTGATATTCATAATACGTTTGTATATGATTATAAAAAATCAAAGGATTTTGCTATTAAATGTAACTAGTTCAAATGCGCATGATTATAAACATTTACGATCTGGATGGATCTAATAATTATTTTCATTAAAAGGATTTCACTATTTAAGATTTTAATTACCTATTAGCTAAGCTTAAGCCTCAAAGGTAGGTATGCGTGTTCTTATCATATCAAGCTGGAATACTTAATAATCATCATAAAAGAAAGTCTTGGGCTATCCAAGAACCACTCTCTTATATTCACGATGTGGTGGTAATTTGGTATGAACAGCAAAAGGTATCATAAGTAAGGCAGGTAAATTCATTTATTTGTTTAAGGTCAATTGACCCTGTACACACTGGTGATATTTTTAGAAACCGGGTAGGATCAACGATTTAGCATGCCTAAAAAATCAAAAATAAAAATTAACTCAAGCCTGCTCCTTAAGCATACTGAAAACAATTTAAACACAGTATGGTTTTGGTGGATATCTATGTCGCCGGATAGTATACTGTAGTAAGTGGTAAGACAAATGCTTAAATTACAAGATCACGGAGGTGCTCCATAGACAGATTGACTTGATATGATAGACACTGCTTTAAAAGAATATAATGCCGAACCAAACCTTACAATAGCAAATAAAGAGCCTTAAGCGTTCCTTTGACGCAAGTAAGATAGAAACAATAGCGTGGTGTTACGATGAGTTAGTAATGATATAGAAAGATATTATCACTGGTTTGATAATAATAGCTGATGTGAATATTGGCACTGAACATTAGCCGAGTTTATAATAAACACTTTTAATAAATAGCAGACGACTTTGAAATTACTGAACAGTTTGTAAAAAACTTGTCGATTGGAAAAATGGAAAACCCATTCGACGAACCTTTTTAAATTCAAAGCAAATTCTCAATACAAATAATTATGTAAAACCAAATCAGTAGTGTTGACTTATCCTGCATAGTCCTCTATGCCCCGGTAGTAGTAGGCACTAGGTAGCTGATTTGGGTCTCCTTGGACGGATCCTTTAAAATACAAAAGCGAAGTCTAGGGAAATGCATTAACTAAATGATATAAAACAATATGTTACATCAGATCTGTCTCAGTCTGCTATATCAGGAAGAACGGCTAAACGTAATCCACTGAAATGTACACGGGTAGGTAAGACCACAGAATTAATAATAGAACTAACGTAAAACCTAAAACGATCTATTAACTACTTTTAGATACGTAATCATGTTGCATAATATTGCTCCGCTAAAAGTGACTCCGGTGTGCAGTGGTCGCACCAATAGAATAACATTTAGCAGGCACGTGTTTGGTTGTTTATACTTCTGTACGTGTTCGTTACCAAAACAAGCATGAAGCAGGTCGACATTGTTTTATAACTCGTTTTTAGGATTACGCACATAATTTCAAAATAATTCTTCTTTAAAATCGTTTCCTATATTTGTTAGCTGAGGGTCTAGTGGTCACACCACTATAATCCGAATTTGCAGCTAGTTTCTTTCAGGCAAATCTAATTATCATTATTATACTTGGTGTATAATAATCTCTTGGCCAATGAAAAATTACGAAACTCTTATTAATGTCAGTAGTATGTCTGTAAGACACAGTAAATCGTGAAATATTTTTATTAATTTATTTATGTTTGGGATTATGACCCGATTTAAATATCTTATCCTACCTATGAGAATTTTAAATATAGAGGTCGCTCTATTTCCAAAGATAGAAAAAAATATCTCTCGTATTTTATTATAAGTTAAAAGAAAACCAACTCGTTCATCAACTAGAAGCATATTCAACATACGGAACCCTCACGCTGCGACCTGAATTCGCACTTGTCAGTTTTTTGGACAATCACAATGCGATCCCACCTACGTGCGATGCTGATGTCACTTATCTTACCAAAAAAAAAAACGCAATGCAAACTGCACAACAATGAAGCGGTGACCGAGCTTCCTTAGGTAGCAATAAATTGTGTTCTTTTGTATACCCGGATTGCTTTTTATGGGCCTTGTCGAGAAAACCTTGCTTTCGAAACTTTCTTTTTAATCCTTATTAGGAATTTCTATATTATTTTTATTTGTTTTTTATTACGCTAACGGCAGCAAATATTTAAAGTCACATATTCGGTAGCGGAAATTTTGTCCAGAACTTTTAAAGAGAGGACCAGGTCAGAACCCAATATAAAATACTTAGACTTTTAAAGAAACGGCGGTTTTAAACTTTTCATAGCTTTGCTACTATAAAACGCTGCTATCCTAGTAGATTGGGTATTAGTTATATATTCTGTGTCTTAGGTTTAATATTAAGGACATTAAAAGTACTCATATAGACGTAAATGTCTATGAATTACACATAATCAGTAAAATATATACGCGCACTCTAACCTGCCTGCGAGTGTTATTTTATTTTCTGACCTCTTTACGACTGATATGTTACTTAATTCAAACCTTTCAGGTCAGATAATAAAAATAATATTATAATCTTTTATGCCATCATAATGAGGTAGAATGATCTATTTAATCCTCAATATTAAAGTTGAGATTTGATAGCAGTATTTGTCTCTAAGTTTCCTAGTATAATGTGCTATGGCACATAATACTAACCTCTTTCACTTCTTTTATCTTCTACGACTTCTTCAAAATAAAGGTAACCTGTGGTTTCTCATTATTTATTTGTGATGTAATGCTGGTCTGGGAGAAAAAGAAAAACATAGAATGTACCAGCTGCTTTTCTTCCCGCGCAAGCCGTAAAAGTCGTCTGAGGGAATCGCCGAATGGGGAAATCATGACATAGGCGATGCTGCTAGCAACCCATCACTATTGATTTCCCGTTTCAACTACCATTATGCTAAACGTGGCCTTAGGTCTTATGACCCTAGGCTCTGTCTACCCCGCATGGGATAAAGACGTGATTATATGTATGTAATATTATTATTGCAATTCAAATTTCGCACTACCCCTTTTTCTTATATTTGTTTGGTTGACTGGTAGACCTATAAATCCGCTGTTTAGAATTGTTTAATAAAGTTAAATAAAGACAAAACTAGCTTGATTGATTCTTCAAACAAATCCAACGAGTATCAATGCTCAGCAAACATGTGTCTACATCAGTGTTCGCTCGCCACAAGCAATTAACAGAAGAGTGTCAAGCTACACTTAGCTGGGAAACTATTAGTTTATTTAGACTCGTTAGTCGCGGTAATTGTCCGTGAAGTTAACTTTAGAAAACAATGAAAATACCTAGTCATTAGGGCTTTTACTACTTACAAACAAATAGGTAAAGCCATATCATAACTACAAACCAGCTATTGCTAATATTTAGCTCTAGCAGACCAAAGGTAAAAGCCGTCATACCATAGGTGTACTCGTATTTATACATGAATAAAAAATGTCTTTGGCAGCTAAGGGTGCGTTCCTTCAAAGCGATGATAGTGGGAGATTCTGTTCTGTGGAAACTCTAAAATAAATAAATTTAGTCGTGTAAGTAACTAATTATTATCGATTTAATGCTTCTGATTGTATTTAATTACGTATATAACTGCTATTATAAATGTTATAAAAGCAGAAAACAAATTGTCACTTCGAACAAAAATTGACTAGCTTTCCAATCAAAAGTACCTCTTGTCTTTCATTTCAAAATAATTTAATAAGTTGTCAGTCTTTAATAAAACTATAACAACGGTTTCCTCTTCAAAAATCTCAAATCGATCGACTTCAATTGAAACATCAATCTCGAACGAATCGCTTTGTAATCACGTCCAATTGTAGTCATTAAAATCTCCATCAGTTAACTGCAGCCCATTGTTTCAGCCTCAATCGAGTATTGAATTACGAGCTTCCAGAATATCAACTATTCAATTATGCATACTAAAGGGTCCTTTAACTCAAGTCTAGACATAAATTCCTATTGAAACTAAATACATGTACTAATTTTCAACTTGTCATCGTAGCTCAGACTAGATTTATTACGATCTATTCGTTATCTGTATGAATAATTAATGACATTGTATCCTGCCATGCAGTTGATAATGTGTATGACATATTCATTTAAGATTGATTTATTCATGATAACATAGACATAAGATCGAAGAAAATGACCAAGGAAATAAATAGTAACATAGGTAATATTTCTTTTATATTGTTCTTATTCGGAGTTTAATATGAACAAAGTTATTTATTCAAAACTATTGCATTCAAATTATAAGGTATAAACCGCAGGTAAACATAGGTTATATAACAACCTTAATCTAAATAGGAGGATGGATTGATATAAGTTATAAGAGGGATCAATAAAAAACTGATAATAAATAGTATTTGGGTACCTAAAAAAATAGGGATTGCGTCTTGCATGACCAGGAAAAAAAAAACAGACGAAAAAGGTAAGCTTAGTAACGATGCGACAAGCAAAATGACAATGCTGCATCTAACACGATAAAAAATGTACAATTTCACCTTGAGCCTGCTAATCCTCCGCGTTCGTGACACTTCACTACAATAGGCGAGAAAGAGACAGACATAAGCTCAGAATTCATTCATATGGACAGCATTGTTGTCATCAAATCACCAAGATAACATGATCCCTCAATGATGTTAAACGTTCATGAAATCAAAGGCGATACAGATCTATTTACATTGGATGTGTTGGTTAAGGGTGCGCTTAAATCGAAGAATTATTGCATATTTCTTTGTATAGCCCTGGGGTCGGCAGTGATGGGTCATAAGTTTTAATTAAACTGGAAGCCGTCTAAATTGGTAGGAGTGAAAGAGACGCCTTGGAAAACGATATTGGTGTATAATTGATTGTGATGAAATGGGATGGGAATAGTGGAACGTAATAAATTATTTTGGATGATAATGAAAATGTTGTCACGCATTAAGTTTTGGTCAGGAAGCAACTGTCATCGATCTATTGTGCCCAGTCAGTGTTATAATTTGGGGGGGACTCGATTATGCGAAATATTATTAAGTTTCTGTAGAAACTGTGTCTGATGAATAAAACAGTTGGCGGCTCTGAAATGCTAGCTGATTTATACGTTTCCTGTAAAAATACATTTGCTATTATAATGTTCTCGATACTTACGCAGACGTAGAATTATTTTCCTATCTCGAACTAACTATACTTCCTAACAGGAACATTTCTAAATAAGATAGAATTCAATTCCTTGAGCTCCGTTTATCTGGCACGATATTTTACAGCCTTGGGGAAAGTCTGACTCAATTTACGATAACATTGCATCTATATCGGTTTACAACTAATGACCGAGGTGCTTACAGCGATTTTATGGACGTTTCAAAACGATCCTAGCCAATTGGAAACGAGCTTATTTTCTGGTTATGGCTGATCGTAGGATTATCTGTGATAAGCGTAATTTCTCATGTCATTTTAACCGCTTCTATAATCGTGCTTTACTCTCTTACCTTAGCCTTATTAATAATGCGCTTATAGACTAAAAAACTAATCTAGTTTAACATACTTACATACATACATATCATCACGCCTTTCTCCCGTAAACTAGTTTAGATGTTAATATACGACGTATCTAATGTTTTGCAGCGAGGCTAAACGGGTTATCGTAAACTTGCCACATAGTTAATTCGTCACGTTTTTAAAACTCCATACATTCAAAGTTAATTCGTCACATGCATAAAAAAGTATTAGTTAACTCGTCACAGGTAGGTATGCGTTATAGTTAATTTGCCACAATTAGCAAAGTACCGACAGCAAGCAAAGTGATTTATTTATTTAGTGGTTTAAATCTACGCTAATATGAAAAATGCCGAAGAGTTTGTTTATTTGGTTTTATGACATGACGACAGGTTAGATTTACAAAAAAAAACCACTCTTGTAAAGATGAAGGTATGTACCATGGGCGGAACTGAAGCGGACAACAAGTTAAATACATTTATTTACTACAAATGTCTAAAGTATTCAACTACATACAGGGGTTTATTTATTTGAATTTAATGATGGCCAAATTATATAACTTAATTTTCTATATTACTCAATTTTATTTTTCTATTGTCATGTGATCTATGTATTGGAATGCAATGTATGAATTATTATTGAATAAATTAATGATCACTTGATCAATTCAAATAGGACATCATTTTTTTTTTAGCTGCAAAATGTTGATAGTTATCTTGAGTTCATTCATACCCTAGGAGGCTGTTGGTGCTTTTTAAATAATCCTTTATATGAGGATGAGAAAATTTACAATCAGACAGCTAGGTAGCACTCCTGCACATGCTTTTATCTCTCTCGCTCGCTGCAACTATCTCTTTCTAAATGTAACAACTAACCCTTTCGGTCAATGCATTCTTGTTATCAGTCCAGTGACTCACATGACCTTGCGAGAGGGTGGTGACGTGTTTTGCAAAATTACTGTGCAATTTTAAATGTTGTAATTTGTGCATCTTTGAAAAAATGGATAATCAGCCGGGAACAAGTACGGGAGGACATGGTGTAAGTATTTTTAAATTTAATTCTATACAAAAAAAAATATGTGCTATTTGTTTATTATTTTATCTCTCAAATGCTCTTATATAAAAGGAGTTCGATTTTAATAACAGTTATTAAACAATGATTTTATTTAATTTAACTTTAGATAGCCTATGGTTTTAAAACAAAATTAATACTTAACTGACCCCTCATTATTTTCACAGCAATGTCAATTTAATCAAGTGTTTATTTAATTGATTCTAGTAATTATAATCTGCAAGTTAAACTGCACTAGATCTAATACGAACTATTAATTATAATTAAATAAATATTTGAATAAAAGAGTCACATTTCTTATTTTATTTATTAGCAAAGGTACAGTTTAAAACTTTAGATATAATTTTAAATCATACCGTTTTATGCTGCTTGTCTTAACTAGACATGACGCATGACAAACTTTAAACAAAATGGCCGACGGCTCAGACGCCAGCGGTGGTGTGATTAATCATACATTGTGAAATTTGACATGTATTATGCTTATTGTTTTCTGTAGACAAACACAGTTACAAATTTCTATACTATACCCGTTTAGTTTTAAAGCATGTAGTAATTTTTATGGTGATTTTATAAAATGCTGACTATTTCCCGTGACTTCAATTGCGGCATTTATTTCCGTTGTTGTTAAGAGTAAAGAGTATTCTTATATTGAAAGAGTTATCAAATTCCGTCCAGTAGCTTTTTTTCCTCTTTATAGTATTAAGTATAGATAAATTTATGATACTATTTCAACACCTTTTCAGGTCACATTTACGAAAACTGAAAGGGGACGGAGAATGCTTGTGAGAGGTGGTTATATGTACACCTTTCATCGGGAAACTAAGCTTGGAACTGTTTGGAGATGTACGAATCGTGCATGCAGTGCAAGTATAAAAATTTCGGAGAATCATAGCGTTCGAGTTTTGCATGAAGCGGCTCATAAGTGTAAACCAAATGTAGTGAAAACAGAGATTATCAAGACAAAGAATCTTTGTAAAGAAGCAGCAGCAAACACCAGCACACCTATGCCTCAACTATTTGAAGAAGTTTTTCAACCAAAAAAAGACGCGGGTTACGATTTATTAAGTGCCTTACCGAAATTTAAACACTTTTCAAGATCACTTTATATCGTAAGGAATCGTGAATTAAACGTACCCAAAACACATTTTGCTAAATGTGAAGATGTAATAATCCCGTTCAAATATACAGATTGTTTTTTATTATTTGACGACGACAGTGATCCTGAGAACAGAATAATAGCTTTCTGTACTGAGACAGCTCGTGAAGCTGTAAGAAATATTCGAACATATTTTTCGGATGGAACTTTTTCAAGCTGCTGTAAACCATTTTATCAGCTTTACTGCATACATGGTGATGTGAGAAGTGACGAAAACTTTACAAACGTAGTTCCTCTCATATACGTTCTAATGCCTAATAAGCAAGAACGGTCTTATGAGCGACTTTTTATTGCTCTCAAGAAAAATTTGCCATATTGGAACCCGGTGACAATGATTGTCGATTTTGAAATTGCAGTTATCAACGTCATAAAAAAAATGTTTCTACATATTAAACTACAAGGATGTAACTTCCACTTCAAACAAGCATTGGCTAAAAAAGCTCACGCCTTAAATATGAACAGCATCAACGAAAAGAGACACTTGGCTTTGTGTGCTGCATTGGCGCATGTAAAGCTAGAAGACATTGAAGACGGTTGGTTGTGGATTATGGAAGATGCGCCACAGAGTGAAACAGTAACAACATTTAATGATTATTTCGTATCCCAGTGGTTAGAAAATAAAAATATACAATTTATTTGGAATATACATGGTTCTCGTCATAGGACAATAAATCTCGCAGAAGCATGGCATAAGCGTTTGAACAATATGATGCCTCAAAAAAAACCTAGAATGCTTCAGTTTCTGGAAACACTCAAAAAGGAAGCTGATTATGTAGATACTAAAATAAAAAAATTGAATCTAGCCATACCATCAAACTTAAGAACGCGCAGGTCAATTGCATATGACAGGGAGTTAAAAACTCTTTTAGAAAATTATAATAACATGCCCCTGTCTGAATTTATATTGAAAATTTCTTATATGCAGCATTTTAAAGAAATGTAACATGGATGTAGTTAATTCTACATTTAAGATTTAAATTAATAATTTTAATGTATGATTTCAAAGGAAAACTAATGTTATAAACAAAAAGCAATATCTTTACTTTATATAATAAAAGTTCTTTTTACTATTGTTTTATTGTAGGTTGTTCTAATTTGTTACATAGATGTAGTTAATCCTATACTTAAGTTTTAAATTACGACTTTAATCTTTGATTTTAGGGGAAGGCAAGTGATGAATTATGACAAAAAATACTGTGATTTTATCTGTGATTCATTAAGTAGATATATTTTGTTTTTTTTTTTATGTTATACACGTAAGGTATATCAATAAGGTAGGTAGGTAGTAGGTAGGTTGTGCATGTTACCTAGGCAAATCAGCCGCTTTCTATTTATAAAGAGAACTGTGATTTTTACAAATTGTTACATAATATTTTAAATAAAACAGCTGTAAATTTTGAGAACCTTCCTAGAAATTAACAGCAAATTTATTTTTGTTTGCTTCTTCTTTGGTTATATTTGTACGTAATATTTAAGTAAATCATTCAGATAGAACTGTGATTTTTGTAATAGATGTAGGTAAGGTTAATATCCCAAAACTGTGATGAAAGAAATAAATGTTGTTATTTAAATTTTTGTTTAATTTTCTTGCTGTCTGTACAAAAATAATCAGTGTGACGAATTTACTATACTAAATATTAGACTGTGACGACTTAACTATAAAAAAATAAAAGTGTGGCAAGTTTACGCATACTTTTTTTCGTGACGAATTAACTTTGTGGCAAGTTTACGATAACCCGGCTAAACACAGGATTTCAATAAGAAATAATAGAACGGAATAGCAATACAATACAATGCAAATTACCTGTAATGCCCACATAGAGATAAAAATAATTTTATCTTATGGTCTAAGAACTGACAAGTAATGGCTTAAAACGAAGCGCATGTTTCTGACTTGCAGTTCTTTACAAATGTTGTAATGCTATGTTTTCTTGTCTCATTGCAAAAAATTGCTTTCCGCCTTAAATACTAGCACATAAAGTAACTAGGTACCCTCCCATTTCCTCCTTCAATGATTGTGCAGTTCTTCGTGTGTGTTCTTCTTAACGACTTTGTAAAGATTTTTAATAGATTGGCTCAATCTAGGTGTGCTGAATTAACTTCTGTTTTTTTTTTTCTTAATCAGTCGATGATCGGTTATCGTGCAGTAGCTATTTTAAATAATTAAACATTTCTTAGATTCGGTATCACCATTGTCAATAATCAATGTCAATTTAAAACGCATAACTCTGGCAGAAAAGCCATAAAAGCAGGAAGCCGCTGTGGCCATTAAAAGGAATTGCTTAAACGACAATAAACATTTTTATCACCGACTGTACAGTATTCGGTCATTGACACTAATGGTTCTAGTCGTTAATGACCGAGACCTATCAGAAAAACAATAAAAAAAATTTTTTTTAAAAATTACAGAACCTAAGGAAAATCAAAGAAAATTCAGATTCCAATGGTTAGAACAAACAAAGTCGACATAAAATAGAACATTAAATTGTTAAGACACAGAAGTACAAAGAAGAAAGTACATATAGTTAATGTAAATTACTCTTATAAATTATAAAGTAAATTATAATTTAAAATAAAATGTTACAAAAGATTTCCAGATATCATATAAATTTCAGCTAGAGCTAGGGGAGGCCCGGGAAGCCGCTAGTACAGATATAGATAACATCATTGAAATTCATTAGTTACCAAAAACCCCATATGCAAAGAGTAAGTAAGAGGAGTAACACATTACTGAAGTCTTGGTGGTAAATAAATCTATTCAACAGCTTATCGGGTTACCTACGTTACGTTCTAAGTAAACCGTGAGGCACATTCCATAACCGTCTCCATAGGATTCAAATTCGATTCAATTACAAAGTCATGTTACAAAACAAACCAAATTAAACGGTAAGCTGGTGTAAGTGATCGACTGCACGATATATATTTTAGGCCTAGCTGTATGTTTATCACATGAGACCGTAAAAGGCCTGTTTGCCGACTAAATGGTAATAGTATATAAGATATATTCTAACTATAATACGGTATTCCGATATTTTATGATACGTAGAATTGTATATGCAGAAATATCGAAAGCCCCAAAACAGTTTTGTCGATTTTCCACGACATTATACTAATTATGAAGACTGAAAACTCCGCCGGAAACCAAGTTGAGGCCAAGGTAAGACAAATTTCATATGATATAGTCAAATAGTAAAATGGTTTGGGCATGTGAAGAATAAGTAAAATCGCCCCCCGCCTACGCTCATGATTTGCATCACACGTGAATGGCGCTTCAATCGTCACCAAGAGATAGCGCTAATTGGTCGTTTGAACGCGCCGCGCCGCTGATGTGACCGAGCTGTAAATCCCATACGATCAATGACCTGATGTAACACTGAATCCTTTATAATGATTTATTTTCTTACTGTATGTTTCCAATAGGGTTTTTTGGGAAAACCAATCATATGCTTACTATTTCAGTATAAAGTAACATGTAGGCTAAGTAAATTCTCGCTAGACCACAAACGTCAGGCGGTGTCACATGCCATTAGGGAGCCTGAAATATTTGACAATGTTAGTAACTATATATTAAGGTGATACCTATATGAATTAATAAATTATAATTCCCTATAGTTACAAATTGCATTATTGCTTAAAACGGCCACTTTTAACAGTTTTGCAATTTGTAACTATATGGGACTATAATTTAATAATTGAATATGATTAAAATTAACTTCAGATCCAGAACCATAATCACATTACAGCAGAGGGATTTTTGATAACTTGTGTTTTCAGTGAGTAATGATTTTTAAATGACGGTGGCGCTAGTGTTCACCGAGGTATCACCTTAACCGATTTCCTATCCATAAAATTGCAACAATAGTTATAACATTTCATTTGGTCCCATATGATTCAATTCATGGGACAGGGAACCTGTTAATACTTCCAGATTATGGTTGCCCTGTAAAAAGGGAAACTGAGGTTAGATGGCAAGCTCCATTGCAATAACCAGTAGGTACCCAAGCCAAATCTTAAACCATGAATTAAACTACGCTGAGGATGCAACTAGTGATGTGCCGTGAATTTTGAAAATATTCCTGAAAATATTCCCAAAGTTTCCATATAACTTTAGGAAAGATTTCAAAATTATTTGGTACAGTGGGCTGCAGGGAAATCTGAAGCCTTTTCAATAGCAATACTTGTGGCATGGGGGTCAGATTTCTCTGCAGTCCAGTGTACCTATCCTTGGGAATATTCTCGTAAATTTACAAGGTAAAATTTCTGTTAACTTTGTGAATTTCCAGATGCAACTGGAAAACTCGCTGGGGTGATGGTGTACTTAAAAAACTGCATGCTTCCGCCACCAGTTAATGTTTTTATCGTTTTCTCTCAAACTTTGTTGCTAACTGTACGTTTTGTTGTGTCTAAAATAAATTTGTGTACAATGTAGGTACAAACTATAAGCAATAACTCTATGGAGACTCATTGTTTAAAGTTCATTTTTATCGAGTAATATAAAATAACACTCAACTTTAGACGTAAATTTTATTTATAGCTCTTTTAACTTCAAGAAAGCAGAACAAAATACATCTCAGGTTAATTTTGATGTTAGATTAGTCGACTACGAAATTTAATGTTTAAAACCAGTTGCACCGATGACTGGTTAAGTAGGTACGTTATGGAATTAAATAAACAAGATTACCTCACAACGTGGAAACGTGAATATAAATCTTTCTCCCTAATCTGGTCTATAAACGTGTCTATCGTTTATGGTGTGGTTACTTTCTAACTATCTATCTTTTCTATTCTACACAACAGGGGTAGAATACCATTCTAAATCGTCGCATGGCTATTTTTGTCCCAATTTCCCCAATGACGTCATTCTATCACGCAAGCCTGGTTTGCCTTTTCTGCTTTGGAGAGTGAAAATAGGTAATTCCGCTAGCAAATAATCATACTTTTTTATGATATTATTACTAGCGACCCGCCCCGGCTTCGCATGGGCATAAAAACCTTCCTCTTGAATCACTCTATCTATTAAAAAAACCCCATCAAAATCAGTTGCGTAGTTTTAAAGATTTAAGCATACAAAGGGACATAGGGACAGAGAAAGCGACTTTGTTTTATACTATGTAGTGATAGTGAAGTAGACAAATAGGCTTACAGCCCATTTCATAAAAAGCGGTATAAGACGTCTGCAACACCAGGAGTATCTAGCCTGGGATCCTAAAGGAATATGTTTACACCTCGGACATGGATGGACAAAAATTTCGGAAATCACATCATTCCGTTAATAATATTTGTGGCCATATTATATAGTATTTCTCTCTTTCATCGCTTATAATGGGGTCACTACTACTCTCCACTTGGTTTGTACCAAGTGGAGAGTAGTAGTGACCCCAATGATTTTAACCATCAGTAAAAAATAATATAAGTTAGCGTTTATTATACTTTTCAATAGATACTAACGACCGCTGGTTGTAAACTTTGAATTTAAAATAAGTAGCACTTCGGATTTATTTACGAGTATAAACACAAAATAAATCTTTCTTTTTCATCAAGTTTAGTGCAAGTATATTTATAGGAAGTAGTTAACATTTTAAACATTAGATTAATTTCATTTTGTGTAAACAATCAACTAAAATAAGCCACGGGTCGTAAACCACAAACGTCCATAAATCTTCAATGTCCAACAATTTGTTAGAAGTTTGTACAGAAATACTCTTACAGATATACTCAAAGAATATAATAATCCACATAAAGATGCTTCAGACAGAAAAAAAGGTAACACAGCCTGATATACGAAGCGATAAAGATGGCGATGCTAAACATATTGTCAAAAAAGTTAATGAAGACGGGCAGATTTGTATATGACAGGACAGGCTGGTTAATTGATGAAAGATGGCACTCGTAAATTACACTCGTAAGTTCACTGTAAAAATGAAACAAATGCAATATGCGGAGATTAAATATAAACATGGAAAGTATACGAATAATTATAAATATAATGGCTGTGACATACGGACAGACGGATAAACGGACATGACGAATCTATAAGGGTTCCAAGGAATCTATAATGTTTGCCATTTGCCTACAGAACCTTCAAACGTTACCTAGACACTACGAATCCTAGACATGAAATAATAGCATTCAAATCAGTATCTTAAATTTTATCTAAATAATAAGGCAATAATGAAGGATGAATCAATCTGTGTGTATCTTTGCACAATCTACCATTTCAAACTATTGTTAATTTTAGCAAATCATCATTTTTTCATATTTTAAAGTGTACGATGACGAACATATTTAATTTAAACATTCGATGTCACGTAAGTAAAGGCAAATAAAAAAATGTTTAATATCAAAACACGCTCCACTGATCCCTTTTAGTAAAATGACACTGTAATCAATTTTTTTTAAATATATACCAATAAAATAATATAACACATCTAAATACAATGTCACCGAAGAACAAACAATTGCTTTGAAATTTCGGTCTTTATCACAACAAGTATAATACTGGGTTTTGTGTGGCGGTTGAACAATGTGATCCCCTGGCTTCCAGTTTACGCATGAAATGATTAAAAGTAACAAAGGATTGGACGTGACATGATATAAATTTAAAATCGGATGAGTTTTATAGACAACACATTTGTTTTCCTAACACGTTGTTAATACAATGCAAACTGTTGAAGTATTAAACGCTATAGCTTTATTGTTTGATGGAATGTAAGATGATATTAATAAATTAAGAACAAGGCTTCCCTTGAAGATGCTATGCGGAATTAAATGTAAGTAAACTGTAATGAGCGAAAAGTGACTAATAAAGTGAAGAGACAGCACACTTTGTAAAGAATGGAAGCAACGAACATAAATTGCACTTTTTTGAGAAAATATCACTTATCCGACATGAAGATTGACAGCAATCGGGCGTCAGTTCTGAAAGTTTCCAAATGGAGTACAGACACATCGCACATCAAATAAAACGAAGTCTTAGCAAAAATATCAAAGCGACCTTTGTGATCGTCTGACGGCCCGCCGTCTCGCCTCGTCGATCAAGCGTGCTGTTTTGTATACACCTTTTGTATCACCCCTTTTATACTCTACTGACAGTATGCATTCCTGGTACAGACAAATTCAAGTTGAATTGGATGTTTAATACAATGAGTTTAACAAAACTAAATTGCTAATTTTGAGATACAATGCAAGTAATCAGCAATAAAAAATAAATCTGAGAGCCTACACTAAAAACTACGAAGGTATGAATTGCCTCTTAAATGTTGTAAACAGAGAATCATTAATTATCCGACGAAAAACAATTTATAATCTTAACTTTACCGTCAAGAGCCTAGAGCCAATATCATCATCATCATCATCCTAGCGTTTTCCCGGTTGCATCCTCAGTCAGTCGCCTCGGAGCCCAGGGTCCGCTTTCCTACTTTTTCTACTCCACTTCTAGAGCCAATATAATAATAATGAAGAAAAAAATCAAATTTCGCAAATAACGGTGAACACAAATGGTCATACAGGACCGGAACTGATGCACATGGTGACTGGGCGCCGCGCGCCGCCGCAATATGTCAAAAGATACAAGACTGTTAGCAACGGAGCGACGCGGTTTATTTATGCCAGCTGTGTCTGTGTATACTTAAAAATGAAAACATTAAATTTTATGAATAGAAATGCAAAGAAAAAATTATATTCAAATGACTTGTAAATCCCTTAGATAGCGAAGGGAGCAATGGAACCCATAACGTTAAAAGAGCACCAACGACCGCTTAGGTACTGGCTGAGGGATTAATACATTTCTTATACAGTTAAATTAGGTTATTGTTTATATTAAAAGTAGATTGTAGGAAACTTATGCATATACTTACAACAACTTTACTTTCCCTAACTTATTCATTAAGCAGCGAAGGACGCAACAAGGAAAATGATAAGATTGGAGAACATGAGAGTAGTCATATGGAGGATTTTTGAAGTTATAATTACAATGATTACTCAGCGATATTCTGTGCCTTGTGTGCTGAATCCGATAGCAAAACAATTTTAAAAAATGAGGATATTTAAGATAAAATAGTTTTAAGAATCAAAACCAATAATAATAAAAATCTAATCGTCGCACTTATAACTGTAAGATAACATTTGAAGATTTTATACGACACCATAGACATCCATCACCTCTGGTGCTGCGCTCCAATGAAAACATTCCTTCTTAATTAAACTAACACTAAGGATTCTCTACTTAGTTAAGAAGTTAATTGATTTTGGTGTATTTAAAGCAACGGACGAGACGTGCCACCCAGACTGCAAAACGTAAATATAGAAAGGATATGCGCCTCTGGTAATGACAATGATTTGCAGATTCTCTGGATTTTATGTTTCGAGAAGAACAAACAGAGCTAAACATGTAGGTACTTAGAATTAAGTCTTATAATAAACTAAAGTGAACTTTCGTAAAAGATTAATAGAATATAGCTTAAAATTTAATATAGGTATACTATAATATATGGCAATTATGATATTTACCTATCGATATTATAGTGCAGTTCTTTACTCTAGTTGTGTCGTCGCCGCAAAGTAATAACTATTACATGTACTCCTTGCCGCAGATATAAAATGTCTTCGTTTTGTTGCGCACATTTTACGGAACAGATAATCTTTATTACCTGACCAAAGATTCATAAATAACAGAAGCAAATTCTTGCGACAAAAATTTAAATAGT
Source organism: Apomyelois bistriatella (assembly GCA_947044815.1). Classification (NCBI taxonomy): domain Eukaryota; kingdom Metazoa; phylum Arthropoda; class Insecta; order Lepidoptera; family Pyralidae; genus Apomyelois; species Apomyelois bistriatella. The sequence goes on from OX345705.1 coordinate 9,297,124, forward strand.
TAATATCTATCTAGCAATGGATAGGAAAATATGGATGGAACTCCACTAACAAGTCCACCTTATATAATGAAGAAGCATTTAAGTTTGAAAGTTGTAAAGATAAAGTAAACTGACAGGACAATGCATCCAGGAAGTGATGCTAATCTATTATATGTATTTGATGATTAAATTCTTACGATGCGATGCGATATAGTAAAAAGTGTTACATGCTATTTCTTGTTAACTTAGCAATAAAAATCTAGGAAACGTGTTCACGTATTTGCAAACAAACTAATTTTAGTGCCGATCGATATTGTGACTGGGCGATAAAATTGTTACCGTGTTGGTTGTTTTTATGGGGTCAATCAATTTCAATATTGCAATGCATAAAATCTTACTTGAATGCAACAAATTGGTGATTTGATTAGTGATTCATATAATATTTTTTCATTAATTGATTAAGTATAAGGTCTTTTCATTTTCATTATTTCATCGTAAGTTCCCTTCTGATCTTTAAGTTTTGTATTAAGTTCTAATTAAGTGTTCAGTGTAAATGTGACTGTGATATTTGTGTATGAAATTGATGATGATAATGAATTTCATCGCGAAATAATAAGTTTAACATAATATTTATTGAAATCGTATTGCCTGATGATGATGCCCATGTGACTATAGACAATGCAGTTATCATCAATGTCTTTCACCAATTTTGCTCCTGTCATTTTTACAGCGACCTTTATTTTTACGATTCTGGTTGATCGGTATTTACCAAAACTCTTTACTTGAACAATTAAGTTTCGTAAATTCGACCTCTATTTCCATTAACAAAGACCGATATTTTAAGGTTTTAAGAAGTTTCCATCACTGTTTACAAATATCATTTCAGGTGTGGAGAACATTTTCAAGAAGATGATAATTATGAAAAAGATAACATGTACAATACATACAAATGACTACCATATAAACAATGTAGATCTTTATGCAAACAATCTGCAGAACTACGTGAAAGGCAACACGTACTAACACTTACACGTGCTGACGCAAAACAATAAACTTCCCACGTCGTACGCAAATCAGAAACTTTACGCCAATAATTGCAGCTGATAAGCTAATTTGTTATTGTTGAGTTAGAAAGTATCTGTGTTAATAATTGTGAAGATGTTACCGTTCAAACGGATGTCACTACAATATGAGGAATCTATTGTTATTATGTTCTCGTGTTGATGTTATACGTACTCATATTTTGTCAAATTTTCTTAACCTAGAAAGAATCGACCTCAACTGCTTTGTCGGACGACACATACAGTCAGGACACTTAGAACACGTCAACAGATGCACCATAGTATGAAAAGTGATATCCATATATTGTCGCCCCAAGTCAAAAAAAAAGTTCTGAATGTAACTTGGAGGAAATTAGAAAAATCAAACAGATATTCTTTTTGCGATGTCTTGTTACCGCAAAATATTACGTATAAAAATTTCAAATTATGAACTTACATCGAAAAAGTGCGGCCTTAACCTCCCGATAGTATATTTTGCTATGTCTGTTGTGAGTTGCTGGCAGGCGCAGCCGAAGAGAAATACTCCGATCACCTTGTAGGCTTCCCAGACCCAAGCTGGGATGTTTTTGCCGAAGATTGTGCGGGACCTGCCGCCCATATAGTCTCGGAGCCTGATCCATTCGGTTAGACACATCTGGGGACAATAGATAATAGTTATGTTAGGTATAGACGAAACTGTTAATATAAATGTTGCCTAAATAATTAGCAAACACTAAAAAGAATATGACTTCTTTTTAATGTTTGCTTATTCTTAGCTTTACCAATATATGAATGAAATAATAACATAAGAGATTCTAGACGGTATTCAATGTATTAATTTTTAAGATAACCATACGGTTAATGTAGATTTCTTGCTTGAATCTTGATAATTGTGTCATTTAGTAGCCTAAATGGCGTGATGGTCACCTTCAACACTGCTAAGGCTTGATTTATCTGCATAATGGATCAAGACTAACTTGACACTGTATTTAGACATTCGTGCATTATTCAAAGCAGGCACACGCGAGCCACAAATGGGTAGAAATCGAGAAAATGTCAAGAATGTTATCTTAGTTTATATTGGGGATTATAAAAAGCAATGTTTTACTAATATAGATTGACTAGTAAAATATCTATCTGTGTATCGATCGACCTAGATTTCAATGATAAATTATTTTCAAAATTTAATGAGATGTGCAATAATAAACATAAGATGATTAAAATTACCGTTATCACCTTGTAAAGTCTTTCACGCACATTCTGTTGCAAATTGTACTTCTTATCTCCAGAATACATATGGAAATAAGGTTTACTACTACGAATATTTATGCAAAATGGTTGTGATAGTTGTCAGTGCTACACTATTAACATTATATATAATTAGATTACAGTATCACATGTTGCAATTTGCGGCCTTCAGATATGGCGCAATGTCGACTCTGGCTGGGGCCGAACGCGTGCGGAATGGATACTGCTTTTTATCATCTCATTTGTAAATAAGCTGTGCTAAAATTCACGTGTTTGCTTTTAATGTAAGGTCACCCACTATCATACGACTTCCCTTTAATGTTTAGTTGTAAATATTAACCTTATTGCCATTTGTATAACATTTAAGCTCTCATTAAGCTCTTCTTTTTCTTTTGTTCTGAATTATCCTATGGACGCTTCCACCATTAGGGGTGTAACACCGTGTGCGCGTTGTAGATTATTGAGAATTCTATTTATTTCTCTTTGAAAAATCCCAGTCCTTTAGGAAAACCGTATCATAAGAAATTTTAAACACAAAACACTTAATTGCTAAGACAAGAGCAGATGTATACACACTAAAGTATTACGTGACCGCCCAGGTAGTTGTAAATGGGTGTTAAGTGGTGATAATAGGTGATAACGAGCCGATGGGTTCTTAACTGATAGAGGATGTGTGTCCGGACAAACACGGAAATGATAGTGTCCCCAAACCAGATGCGATGAACGCCCCTAAAAGATAAGACGAGAACACTATGAAGATTACGATTTGCCAAGACAATCAAGTGATAAATAAGAATAACTACAAATTATGTATTTGGTACTGTGTTAGTTTATCTATAGAAATACAAAATATCAAATAGGTTGGTAGAATTCTCCTTTTATGTATGTACCTATGAAACGAACACCACTGATCAAAAAGGAAATTAATATATTAGGGAATTTATGCCACTGATTGTGCAGTATACGGTATAGATAAATGTACTTATTTGTATTTGTTGTTTGAAATAAATAAAATAAAAACAATGAATAGTTTAGCTTAAACTTCTTTATTTTTCCAAATAATCACATTTTCTCAGGACAAATAGTTTTTTTTTTCAGAATACCTAGTAGAAATTTTAATTTATAATATTATTAACAGGTAAAACAACCATAAGCAAAAAAAAATCATATTGGAATTATAAAACAAATGAATAAAATATATAGCTCGTAAAACTTTTCTAAACTATAACCAGTGAACTAAAATAAGTAATCAGAACAAATTGTGACAATAACAAATGAATATATTTTATCATTGACATCAGATGACATTTCATATATTATCCTGGTATCTACATCTACCAAAAAATATCAAATAAATTATAAAGAATTATTTTAATCATTAACTGACTCAGTATATTCAACCGAATCTATTTATATCAATCTTGTGCGTAATAGGTGTCAGTTACAATTTTTATAAATGGCAGATCCAGATGCTGAAGTAAAAATCCTACTACTATTTATTTTAGCTTTTAAAATATTTATTTCTATTATTAATGACATGGACAAAGGAATGAATTTTGTTAGGGATGTCATGTTATAGCCCCTTTATGATAAAGAGATTTCAAATTCATTCTCGAGAATTATTTTAATCAGCAACTGACTCAATATATTAAACAGACTCCATATATCATAGATTAAAAAAAATGCCTCGCAAGACCGCGCGCGATTCGAAATTTTTTGCTTTTTATATACCAATCAGTTGCTCAAGGAAATCACCTACGAATTTGTTTAAGCTTTCTAAATATACATTTCTATTTATAGTAGTGTCTCAATTGTCAACACAATAATACTGACCTCTGCTGGCCTCCTCCGCATTGTGGGTGTAATGTTTATGTGTTCAGTGAGTAATGACTTAAGTTCTCCACCCACTCCATTTTGCTGATACTACAGAATGGTAATACTGCAAGTACTGATACCAAGGTAAGAGAAATAATGTTTCTTATCGCTGCTGTAACCGCACCTTTACAAGCCTTTACCTCAATACGTGTTGGATAAATTAGACAAACTACAACAACAAATACACTCCTTTATGTAAATTAGGTCTGTGTTTCTTGTATTATTATCTGTTCTGTGCGTTCAAAATTATTTGCTCCGTCACGTAACTAGTATTCAATAGGATAGGAATTAATTACGGATTACAAAGACCGATCTCAATAATCTCTTTTATCTGAATAACATACAAGACATGACAAAGAGACATGAAAAATCTATATTTGGTTTTAATTTTGTACCTCGATTTTCATTCTCATGAAAATTCTTACATTCTTACATACACACTATTATATTGATGATCTTCTTTTTTGACACAGTGCTATCAGCATTCTATAATCTGTGGTAATATATAAGTCAAGTACGAGTTGTTACGAGCATTTTATCATAACGATTACTCATTCATAACTGGCGCATAATTAATTCATGCAAAACAAACGACAAGCATGTCAAATTAGCTTTCATACAAATTATCATAAACATGTCATGTAAATCAGACGGGCTTTATCAGGATATTAATAGATTTAATGTCAATAACACTGATGAGTTGGTTAGTGGTGAGTTAAGGTGATTGCATTACATTATGTATATAATATGAATTTCACTTAAAGTAAATCAAAATAATCCAACCAGAGCTTTTGAACTCAACGTTCTTATTACTATTATGAAAAAAACAAAAGTTACTTCGTTTGTTATCCTTATAACGATCGAAATAACTGAATTCAAAGATTGTTTATGACAATTATTACACAAGAGTGACCTGGTGGTCGAGCTAGTAACTGAAGATTCAATGATAGTACAGATTCACGAGTAGCCGTTATTTTGCGCCCAAGTGAAAAAAATCCCAATGAGTCTATAGAGCTGTTTATAAAACCAATAGATACGATAACTCATATCGCAAAGAAAGCGTGTCTGTTATGTTGTCCGCGATCGGCATTTGCGACAAAAAAGCGGGTCGGTGCATCACCACGACGTTTACATAAACAACTCTCTGATGTATTTGCATATAACTTGATTATCACGAACGTGTTAATGAACGAAAATTATAAATCCCCTTGTAGGCAATGACTTGGCGCTAATGCGCGTGATACAAAGAAAGGAGCAGAGAAACGAATCTCGAAAGATCTCGTAGTAGATGGTGTTAAGTGTTGAATTATTTCGCGATGTAACAAATTTATACAGCATTCCTCAAGACTAAAATATCTTTATGATAGAATAATGTGAGTAATATGGAACATCCTGAACACATGAGTGGACAGAAATAAAGTTGGAAATCGAACAATTAAGAATATTTGAATTTGAAGTATATTAGATGTTTAACCGAGTTTACAAAAACAGTTGAGGGAGAAAATGCTAAGATGAGAAATCCAAGCGAGAAATTTCAAACTTCTCATGCTATCTACGCGTGTTTTTAACGGAGATACAAGTATTATAAGTACAACAAAAATGAGTAAGTATGTAAAAACAAATCACAAATTATGTTAATGTTGATTAACTATCTATTATGTGCAAATCATTTCATTAGCCGTTACGTCATATTGCACTTGCACTGTTCTACAAATAATTTATAAGTAAAATGGAACTTTGCTGCACTTATGTTATTAAGTTGGAGCAAAGTTACATTAACATTATTTAATCTTCAATTCAGGGAGAAATAAAATAATAACAACAAACAAGGTTAGAAGCCGGGTCGGGGTTTCGTAGAACTCTGACACCAGGGTGTATTGATAGGGTCAATTGACCTTGACACCTACACGATATGATAATAATGATAAAAGCAATGAAGCCTGTTATCCGTAGTGGCTGCATAAAATGACATTACCTCAGGTTAATTTTTGCAAATTGATTCAACCGTAGCCAAATAAGTCTGCTAAAAATATATACAGAGTATCTCCTACGTTGAACAAACAACAGATTGTAGCTGTTTTTAAACACAATATTCTTTCCAGGAAATATAAATCTTGCAATAGACGAATAGGAGCGAAAATATAGTAAGACATTAGTAGATGCACGAGGATTAGGAGAGAAGGGGTCAAAAGCAAACAATGATATCTGTGCCCGCTGCGGTCACACTTTTTCGTGATTTAGCTGTATCCTCTGATTCAACCGTGGTAGTTACATCTTACGGCAGATAAAGAAGAAAAAGAAAGTATAAAACGCAAATCCATTCAAAGCCTTACATAAAGACTTAGCTACAATATGCGTATAGTATCTATGCGTATTTTTACGCATAGTTACTATCTCCCTCATACTTCCTACATATAAATGCGGTTGTTTGGATGTGTAAGTTTTGCGGATTTTGCTATAATTTGGCATGGAAATTGAGACACGAGGAAGAACGTCGGTATTTTTGTTCTTTTGTTTGACATAACGAAGTGAGAGCCTCGCGGATGGAGCTGCCGGCAATACCTAGTTAGCCATATTTCTTTGGAGCAGTGGCATCCCTAGTCTCTAGATGGAAATGAAATACCAATATAAGCTAAGCTTACCGAGGTGGTCGAGCGGTTAGCAGGATTTTTTATTATCCCCTACATCCTATTAGAGATCAATGGTTTTCCCAGAACAAGTAGTTTTCACTGCTTTTGTAATGTTAACTAACATTTCTGTTTAGAAAACTCATGTAATATTATACCAAATTAACACGAAGATTGTTAATGATGAAAATTAGAATTTGATTTACAATAATAGGAATAATAATACATTGCTAAAGATGAAAAAGCCTATAGTCTATATAACCGCAAATATTTTATTTTTATTTATTTAACTTTATTGTAAAAATACAATAGGCGGACTTAATGCTAAGGCATTATCTAACAGTCAACCTTTGACTCAAGCATAGAACAGTTTGTGGGTGCAAAAATAACATTTACTTAAATAACAAATATAATAAACTTACATAACATATATAATAAATAGTTAATATATACATATATACATATATATACATACATACATACATATATACATATATATACATACATACATACATATATACATATATATACATACATACATACATATATACATACATATTACTACATATATACCTATCATAAAATATATTAGCCATAGTAAGAAATTAAAAAAGTATTAAAAGCAAAATAAACAATAGCAGCAATCCTTAATTTCCCCTCCCATTCCGCTTCCTATAATTTAGAGAGGAGGAACTTGTAGACAAGCTTTTTGAAAGTAGCACGGCTGGAGGCCTGCCTAATCGATTCTGGAAGCCGATTCCAAAGTCTTACTGCGCTCACGGCGAAAGATGATGAGAAGGCGTTGCAAGAGACATATTATTAGAAGAACGCAGGTTTCTATCAAGATTGGAACTTAAAAGTTTGAAGTCACATTTAAGGTAATTGAGAGTGAGTGGATTACTAAGAATATTATAGAGTTGACATAATATATGTAAATTCCTGCGTAGACGGATAGGCAGCCATTTCAGCTCAGAACGGTATTCGGAAATATGGTCATATTTCCGGAGACAAAAAATGAACCTGATACAATTGTTGACAAGGCGTTCCAATTTGTTCAGTTACATCCAGATAACACACATCACCGTAATATATATAACATTGTTTTTGAACAAGAAGCCCACCGCAGATTAGTGAATAGCATTCTGACCAGAATAGAAAGGCTTATATGAGGACAGCCAATGACATAACTCGGGATTACTGCGGCTCTCCTGGGGGATTGACATACAAACAGATTATCGTTATTTGTATAAATTAACATAATACGACTACAATAAATACTATGCTTAGTTGGTTGAAAAGATTTTAACTGTTTCCAGATTCTTTAGAAGGTATTGTTAGCGATAGATTGTTAGATTATAGATTTTTGTTTTATCGAATCACTAATATAAATATTTATTTATTTTTCGGAAAAAACTGCAGACTAAATGAAACTATGTATTTATTTTGATTTATGTTTTGATAGCGAAGTTGTACTAAATGAAACATTAAGCGATCTACTGACATTGTAGAGTCTAGTAGGTTGGAAAGCACTCTGAAGTATTCATCTAGTTGTACCTTTGATAGAATCATTGGCATGCTTTATCTACTCGGGCTATACTGGTCTGCTAAAATTAAAATGTTCTAGAATATTTTGCATAATTGCAACATTTGCTATTTTAGCGGATACAGATAAGCGATTAATTTCCGCACAGACCTACATATTCTGTCTGGTTTTACGATTGACTCTAATAAAAATAAGTAGTTGTTAATGAGAATTAATTACTTAACTTATTAGCAAACCTATTATCCTGTTTTCATTAATTAATTATACAAGCTGTATTTTTTTAAATATAACTTTATAATAGTCATACTTCACACAAAGAAACCTAATACATTACGGTTTAAGCTTTGAACATCCGTGTGCTAATTGAACCATCAAAAATTAGCTCAGTAGATCGACGTACAAAAATAGACAGACATGGCCCGCATGTTACTATATTTAGGACAATGCTGTGACAATGTGGCGCTTCTTACTTCCGAATAATAAATATGGTGTACAGGGTCAGGCCAAAAAGGATTTAAATATTTGTACTACACTACTCACTAAAATCAGCCGAAAATTGAAAGCACACATAGGTACACACGAAACAATGATTTGCGAGATACAGATACAGGTAAAAATAATCTATCACACAAGTGCAGTCAGATGACAGATGACAAACAGGTTGAAAAATACGACTAGTTAAACCTAAATATCCAAAATATAATTAAGGTTGGGGATATCAAAGCTGCATAATATACACGAAGAGTAGAACATAAGGTAGATGGGCTAATGCCAAATCGATGGCATAATAACTAAGAAAGAAGGATATGCAAAAAAAATGTGATAAATTTAGCACTCTCGAAATCCACCTTTATGCATGCAATAGCGGTAGAATGCCATAACCTGGAAATAATATAGTCAATGAAAGAATATTTAGCTAGAAATAGGACTTATACGTTGTCTCACACAGAGCTGTTGTTTTTGGGCTGACATACTCTTAATAGAAACACCCATTATCGACATGAAAAAAACAAAAATAAACTAGAAATCAATTAGACAGTAGATAATTTTCAGTTTATTTACCCAATAATAAATCTTATTTTTCTAGTCGATGACCTACATTTTGTATTTACCGCACAGCAAAGTATAGTAATGTGATTTTATAAGGACAATGATATTACTACTGATGACATTCACAAACACATACTTGTTTAGTGTTTAGATGATCTGTGATCAATAGTAGCAACTATTGATTGGGGCAAATAAGTTCAAGGCTTGAGGAAATCGCTAGGTGAATTTAAAGTCATAGAATAGAAATGAGGAAAGCGTGTCTATTTTACTGACGGAGTATGTATTATGGACGAAATAATATGAAATTACCAGGTTAATTGAAATCAGCTTATTACTTCTTTAAGTTCTTAATTGTACAAAAAGAAAACATTGAGAATTGCTGCTATTGTTTATTTTGCTTTTAATATATTTTTTTTTTACTATGGCTAATATATTTTATGATAGGTATATATGTATTAATATGTATGTATGTATGTATATATATGTATATATTAACTATTTATTATGTATGTTATGTAAGTTTATTATATTTGTTATTTAAGTAAATGTTATTTTTGCACCCACAAACTGTTCTCTGCTTGACCCAAAGGTTGACTGTTAGATAATGCTTTTAGCATTAAGTCCGCCTATTGTATTTTTACAATAAAGTTAAATAAATAAATAAATAAAACACAATATATAGAGAAAAAACAGAAAAAGTACAATGCTAGAGAGTTATCCCATGCATTTTAAGAGAAAAATCCTATTCCAACAGGAAAATACTAACAAATAGCATTGAATGATTGCTCCGAACAACACGCCTTAAATTTTTACAGTAAGTATAATTGGTAGTAAGAGTATTTTTTCAAACTAATCAAATAATGACTTAAACCTAGCGGTGTTTTATCAAAAGGTAAACACCCATTAACATATGTATATAAGAAACAGTTAACCAAATAATGATAAGGTTGTTTTGCCGTCTCAATTCATGTGCTTAAAAATTAATGGAAAATTTTAAAGAGATGATAAGGTCAAATGTAACGCAATCTCTACTATTAGCAGAATTGCATACAAAACCGTATTGTACCGGTGCGAACGTTTCCCACTAGTAGATAATTTCGATATTTTTTTGTATGAAAAAGTAGACATGGCTTACAGAAAAGAAAGAAGTAGGTATCAATATCTGTCAAAAGGACTAAGTGATCGAATAAACTGCTTAAAAAAAGAACATATAATGTAATGCGTTAAAGTCTACATTGGAGCTTGATTCGTTTATTTTTAATATTGAAAAATTATTAGAAAGTGAAAAATTAAACGAAAACTTTCTGCAAATTTGATAATAAGTCATTAAAAGCAAATACCGATATAGTAAACTCGTACGCTGTTTAGTGTATAGTCATAAAACAAAAAAACAATTGTGAGTAAAAATATTTATGTTTCGTAAAATTTGTATTTAGTAAACAAAACGGTCGTTACCTTACGATGAACACACAAATTTTGACTGGCGATATGCCAGGGTGCCATTTCTTTCGGTCAAGGTTAATTGGAATAAAGGTGTGTCAGTCAGTGGTCAAAAACGATACAGTTTTAAATACGAACTTTTGTAAAATATAATAATGGGGGGGGGGGGGGGGGTCATCATCATATTTTCTCACTTACCTAGACAATATAACCTATTACGTTAAGCGACAACCAGCAACCGTTTGGGTGTTAAGGGAATATAATGTTGGTTACATGGACAATGACTATAACACCTCTATGTCAGAGTTCTTCGTAACATCTCGATAATTATGACCACAAATAAATATATGCCATTTTTATATTAGATATCATCGATTACCATATAGTGTATAACATGAGAAACATTATGATTCCGACTTTTACTGTTAAATTTTAGTATTACACTATGAAACATTCTACACATGAACATCGTGAAAGGGGAAACCATTTAGTTATTTGTTTCTAATTTATAATAACTAACAAACAACCTAATTCATTTTAACATCATGATAAAAGGAGAAGCTATTAGTTTTACTACCAACCATGACTGCGACAATTCCGAATCGTTTATGGTTTTACCTTGACGGTCACGCTTTCATGGGAGTTGGCACTTTAACTGATTAGTTCTACGTGGTAAGCCCGTTAATCACTAAGATGATGCCGCCACTGTTATGGTGGCTTTGATATGTCCATTGTAGAGTAAAATTTCTATTTAATTAATAGTTAATTAGCTAGATGAAATCGCACTTGACAATAAAGGTATAGCAATGAGCGTCGTTGTTGATGATAGTTTATACTGAGACAAGTTTTGCTCGAAAGTAGAATAACAGCAAATTAATGTTATTAAAGTAGTGGTTAATGCTTAGATTAAAGAAGTGGTTAGAGTGGTGTCATCCAGCTCAATAATAATAAAAAAAAAAAAACAAAGATAAATATATACATGTAAGAAAATACAACGTAAAGTAGATAGGTAACTGAGCAAGTGTAAATGTCATTCAAGTTTTAAGAAATCCTAGATCAGTGCGATATACTATGCTATTGATGTTCAATAAGTAGACGATTATAGATTTATTATAAGAAGAAAATAAACATATTAAACCCAACTGCTCTTTCTCATGTATGGATGACTTAGTTTTAGCACAGACATGGCAAACAAATAGCACCTATATACAACTAAATTTTAGTTGCTGGGGAAAAAATACTATATTTACTATGGCATTTAATTCAAAGCCAATACAGCATAATTTAAAAATGTTCAAACTAAACAAAAAATATTTAATTTAAGTTTTAAGAAAGGAGATAACTTTGTAACATAAGTTACTTAATCAGAAATCAATAAGACGGAGGTATTAAATTTAAATATTCATTGAGCTATGAAATTAAATTAGCTACAGGTTAAAAAAGTATCATATTACGGTAGCCTCATCCGTTGTTCGTCAGCCATAATTTGATATAAGGTCAATAACAAAAAATATTGGTCAAATTACTCGATAAACCGGGATGGGTTATCGAATTGTTCCAATCATGTATTTACTAATAAGTAGTCACGTAATTTATTTACATGTAGTTACGTGATTTCGAAGATATTCGGTTAGTCGTATCCCCGGGTCTTATTTATGTGTTAAGAGAGATAAGATACTGATATTGCGGCAATTTGCTCCAAAACATTGACGAAATCGTACTAGGCATCTGAATTTTATTATATTATTATTTAAATACTTTTTGCTGCTGACATCTATATTAAATGAACTTGTCGCGGGTGCTATCCTATAGACACATCTATCTCGACCATATTTTTATCAAGCTTCATCATATAAAAACCGAAACAAAGAGAGTGCACTAAATATAGAACGGTCTAAAAATAAGTCCTATTCAAACGCGATACGAGCGAGCGAGATACTCGTACACCTGATCAAATCTGACATCACAAGAAGAAAAAAGATTCCATTCAATTATACATCGAATAGCTTGTCAATGGGAGCGATGAAGGGACTCCGTGGGAATATCCCTCAGCACATGTTTACCGTATCAGTTTGGAATTGGATCAAGAATTATCCCGATACTGATATTGATGAGGATGGAGTTGAAATACCTTTCGTTAATTTATATTCTCTTGATTGAGATAAAGGCCAAGACGAAGACCACCTAGTCTCAAAGAATACAACCTCGATAAAATACAACAGGTTTTGTGTGATACTATTTTGTTTGGTTTGAGATGTTCAGTTTGAATTAGGTATGATACACTATAGGTGATGTTAGTAAGTTATCTTTTTCTTAAAGATTTCATGATTTATTTCCTTTCCATATATCAAGGCAATATAAAATAAATCTTATCAATAAATGAATAAAAATCCAGTTTACTTCAGAAAAGAACCAATAAGTCACGTTACTGATAAGACACAATACTTCACGACTCGATAATCGATGTCTCCACACGTTTAAATATTGAAAATAGATGATTTAGAATTCAAGAGCTTAGTACCAAATGGTGGAGACGTATTTCACGACTGAAATCATAATTTTAAGAACCTGGGCGTCGATTCTGCTAACGTTAAGTCACAATCGTGTCAAAATAGTGTTTCAATGGTAGTGCTTTTTTACACACTAGTTACAAGAAATGTATATCTTTTTATATCACGGCTGATGGTCACACCCCACACTACATTCACGTCACATCATACTGTCATAATTCTTGTAAATAGTGTGTAAAAAGCACTACAATTGAAACACTATTTTGACACGATTTTGACGTAACGTTAGCAGAATCGACGCCCTGTTCTCTTGTCGGTGGAGTCTCTTCCAGATGTCTCTATCTTCTACTAGCCTTTTCATATTCTGATACGACACGACTCTCACTTTTTCCTATATTTGTTCTACAAAACTCTTTCTTGGTCTACCTCTTCTCCTTCAGGGAAGTCCCTCTATCTTGCCTTCCATAGCACTTTACATTTATTGGTATTATATAATTCACATAATTAGTTCTGCGGTTTTGCGAGAGTTCTAAAAATCTCATTCAATGGTAATATGTAAAAAAAACACTATCTTGTTGCACATTTTAATTTTTTTTTGCCCAATAAGCATAATTTGAACTGAATGACCGATCATAAAATGTATTGTAAAGTGTTTTTACGCAAAAGACTGATATTTTTATAAGATGAATAGGAAATTTTTCATAAATAGAATAGCTTACGAGTAGTTTACGTTGTGCCCATCTGTGACTATGACCTTCCCAAAATCAATCTAATATAACAGTGGTTATTGTTTAAAATAATATAAAACATTTGTTTTTACCAATTGTATGTTGTACCTTTCTCAAATCAAATCAAAAGTTTTATTTTGAGACAATACTGTGTGAAATAAATTAATCTAAGCTATTAATCAAATTTCGTATTACAATTATGTTTTAATGCTGCCTCCTTTTAGACCTCAGCTTCTTGGTCGGAACTATAATATTCACACTAGTGACGCACCTAGTCGCTCCGGTCATTGCCATCTATAACTGGAACACGAAAAAAATCATGTTCTCTATTTGTACGATGAGATGACAAAATAGTGCATGTCTCTGATTTGAAAGTAAATATTTGTGGGCGTTGTTTATTTATAGTACAGACATAGTACCTACTTATAATTTTACCTGAGTCAGCTATCGAGTACTTTTATTTAACACATCTGCTGCACTCTACGTTATACCTACTGCTGTGCCGTGTGTGCCACGAGTTGGCAGCGCGCTTGTGACACCCTCAAAGTATCAGTAAGCAAGCCTATCTATTGCAGGCTTAACTTTAAATGTAAGTTTTTACGTTTATACGTAATTGTATATAAAAATAGCCCATTATCTGTAAATGTCGGATTTAAAATGTTCGATTTTTTTTGTCATTTTTTTTTATATAATCTACAAAAAAATAAACTACAAAACAAATTGACCATAATGCTGTTTACTAATCTACTATAAGACAATGTTAGAGGGTCTTGCTTGATGAAGCAAGACCCGACGCACACTAAGACACTCGACGAAAAAACTGCAAGAAAAAGAATGAAATAATCTGAATGAAACTTACGGTTAAAACTGGTAACCCTAAACCAACGATATACAGCATGACATTGGTGACTGTGGACTCCTTGAAAGGGTGCTTGAGAGACTCGTCGTCGCAGAAGAAGCCCCGTTTGTAAGGACTGCCCCATAAGTAGAACACGAGAATCAAGAAGCCAACTGTAACAAGAAGAAAAAACAAATCATATAGAGGAACTAAGATTGACAAAAAACTTGCTGAAAAACCGGTGCAAATAAAGAAGTGCCACTAACGAGAAAATAAAATAATCTTTAAAAATTTTTGCAAAATTAATTAAGATTAAATCCTAAAACAAAGATCTCGTAAGAATAAAAACGTAAAGATACTAGTAATGTGTCAAAAGAACCAAAACGAATTATAAAATCACGCCATTCATGACACAAAAACTCTTTTCACTATAAATCAGACTCGTAATTAACGTTACTGAGTATAAAAAGTGTACCGATTAAAATCGAGGCCCGTCAAAAATGGAATTTAAATTGGGAGCACGGAACAACCCTATTTAAGATAACTCCACTATTGTTTCACGGATTGTTTCTTGTCCAAACACATCTAGGGATGGACAAAAAACAGCAGGTACGGAATCGAGTTACATAGAAATAAAACAGTTTGAAATGACATGTTTTGAATACGCAATTTATTTTGATATATCCTATCTGGTAGTACTTATTACTTTTATAGACATATCACGATGTAAATAAGTTTAACATCATATCCCTAATTAGTTGTAAATTGATAATAAAAACCAAAACACAAAGTAGATAAGCTGCAGAATTTTTATCCTCATAATAATAAATGAAAGCAAGATGCATTAACTTATTATTCTTTAAGTAAAATTGAAATCAATAATACAAACAATATACTAAACAACACGATTTATTGCTTAAAATTTGGTAATTATTTAGAATCAATAGAAGAACTTACTACAGTTAAAATGAAAGATTTTAGACAAGTTGCTATAATTACACATTCATCGGTGATAAAAAAATTTTTTTTTGCTTGCCGTTCATCAGGCATCAATGTCTTTAAAACAAACGAATTTAATTTTCAATGGAAATATTATACTTTAGTAATCACGTGTTTATTAACTCTTCCAGTAGTTTTATTTCTTTGATGCAGGGAGAGTCTTTGTTATTGATCTTAGTAAAAATAAACACTTTTATGACCCATGCCATTATCGAGTTACGGTTTTGAGTGGATTGGGCAATATATACTCATGTCTTAGGGAATAATTATATCTTAAGCTATTTTGAGAAACTATTTTTATGAGCGTTGTTGTTAGTTTAGTACCACAAATCTTTGCTTTATGAACGTAATGATGGTGAATTCATGCCTTCACTAAAAATAGTTTAATTAGTATCTTGCCCCGTAGTTCTCCCTTCGGAGTTTTGGGTATTCCTTCCAGCAGCTATCTTACCAAGAAACAATCCAGCGATGTAAAATATTGTATACTTTCTAGGGACAAAATCAGTTATGCCCAAAAATCCTTCATTAATGCCATAGCGTTTCTTTTTATAGCACCGGTCTACATTAGTGACTGTGTTTAACGATCTGACTGCACTTGATAATAATTGCTTTAGCCTACTTGCATGTATCATTATCATATGTCCGTGACCTTAAAAGTACATCTTTCGTGGTTTTAATTAATAAAGTTTGCAAGAGCAAATATACATGTAACATCTATTATGACTACCAAAGGATTTTAACGATAAGTAACCGCATATGGAAAAGGGGTTATAATGTTTTGCTATCGCAAAGTGTTAAAATGGTCCAGAGTTTGAAACTTTATCATGAAGTTGTACAAATAAGGGATAACCATACGTATGGGATACTTATTCTTACTTATCGGATTGTCTCGAAAGCAAAGCTAGAACAAAAAAATGTCTTTGATATAATCACAAATCGAAGACTTGGTAGCATTTATGTACAAATTTCTCAATTACATCTACATTTCAGAATTTTGTAATTTTAATGAGTGTGAATTTTAGACGAGCGATAAAAACTATGAGTCAGCCTGTGGCTGCGGTCTTCTACAAATTGGGTCAATGAACCGTCAGTTGCATAATAGAGCCTAGATTCTGTAATCTGAGATTATGTATCTTTTATGTGTGTGTATATGAGCAGGTTGTGGTTGAAATATCAGGTGTTTCGTGTTTTTTTATTAAAAGTTTATATTAATAAATACTGGTGTTATGTATGTCCATAAACTGCACTATAGATCATTACTGTATGTTACTATAACAGCAGTAATTTTAGTCGTATTTATTAAAATAATGTTTGTTTGAATCAAATAGATTATATCGATAGATTTATTTATCTATATGAAATTTTATAGTATCTGCTAAGCAATTCTCTAAAAACCAACGATCAAGAAATTTATATAATTAAAGAAAACATATTAAGACAAGAAAAGAATTCAAATCGCTAATGACAAGAGTGAAGTACTTTTAAATTAAATATTTGAACAGTCTTCCGATATTACCTTCTTAGCGGTCTGTTTGAAGATACACATCTGAGTAGGTAATGTAAACACTGACATCCCTTTGATTAAAAATAATATAATACGAAGAAATTTCTTGAGATGTTAAAATTTATAATATTTAATTTATCAATACATATAGAAGGTAAGCACATATTTATCAATTATAAGTATAGATTAAAAGAGAAGACAAAAGCAAAATAAAGCCAAAGCGATGTTAAATAAAACGTCGATAGCATTGCGCAGGCGAAACCGAGAGTAAAATCTAGTGACAGTATAAACTACATTAAGTAAAAACCACAATGTACATTATGAAATGATACATGCATATTTTATATGACAGGTTGTAAATGATTCTCACATTTATATCGCTAATAATAAATCTCAGTCTCGTATAACACACTAACATAAACAGCAAGTAGCGTCAGCTAATCTAACAAATAGAGTAGCAGGTGTTGCCAAAACATGGGTTGATGACCTTACGATGGTGCAAAATGAAAAAGTTGAACTACCTATAGAAATCAAGTTTATAGCGACCGGTCCGAAGGATGTCTTTGGAGCGGAACGGATATAAAGAGTAACTTTATCTCAGTAATAAATAAAAGAAGTGAACGGCCGATGAGCTGATCTGAATGACTATAATGTACTTACTTGAAAGTAAAATAACAAGAGTCACTCGCAAATGATAGAAGAGTAATGTATATGGCGTATGATGATGGAAGAGTATATGATTTAAAATTAAGATTTTTTTTATTCTCACACAAGAAAAAACTTTTACAACTAAACCGATTGATTGATACATGCAGCAGAAATAGTAACGTTTAGAAAATATACTGAAATAACTGACCGTTAAGGATTTGGATGTAAAAATTCAATTGAAAATCAACAATGGGTACAATATAAATCAAGTTCAAGATCTAGCTCCAGCTAAAATCAACATATATCACGTCATTGGTAAGTACTCCCATCTCTATCCAATCTCAATCCACGATACAAGTCATTACACCTCAGTGGGCGTCCATATCCAGCTGTCAAGATGAATCTAACCCTGTCGGGAACCTTTCATAGTAAATTGCAATTCTCAAGACTTATAATTGTACACACGCGATCAAAACTGCACTTGAGTTCAGAGCACGTAGTCATCAATTGGGACCAATTCTGAAGCTATTTTCAAATAATTAGGTAATTCTCAGTGTATCTTTTAGTTGTTCGCCGGCCGTTATCCTTATATGATGCCATCATATGATGTAAGAATGACATTTTCTGGAGTGTGAATAATTGTTATCTCTATTGAAGTGGGTAGACATTGCGTCGGACACCATCGCCATGGTAGAG
Organism: Apomyelois bistriatella; assembly: GCA_947044815.1. Lineage (NCBI taxonomy): Eukaryota > Metazoa > Arthropoda > Insecta > Lepidoptera > Pyralidae > Apomyelois > Apomyelois bistriatella. Next base: position 9,315,849 of record OX345705.1, read on the forward strand.
AAAATAAATTCTGCTAATATTTATTGTCCGGAGAAAATTCTTGACCTGAAATTGGGATTCTAGACCGTCAGTCAGGCCATTATTCCATGGAAATATGAATCATCTAATACATCAGTAGTAGGCATATTTGAAAAAATGGTCTTACTGATGAATTGCCACTGAACATGATACGAAGTAATTTCTTATCATTTGCATCAATCAACATGAATGCAGTTCCGTTAAACATTTTTCACATCGGCCGAGTTAACTGGACGAGCCAAATGGTAATAATATTATATCTTGATATGAGACGTGGTGGAAGGATACCTCTGTGATACAGATTTAACGTCTTCGCAGACCTTAATGACATTCTTTATCATAATGCACAGAAAGCGAGTGATTTAAAAAATATATACTTAATAACAAATGTAAAAAAGAGATTAAAAAGGGTGAGAAATTATTTATGATCGTCACCATAAAATTAAATTCAATGCTTATAAATCTTCAAGAGAAGAAAATTCACTACTATAAACGAAGTTTGTTCAATGTAAGCAAGCTTTTGCGGGCAGATTGATCTCGCTCATAACTGTCAGTTTAACTTGCACTTATTTGTGTAACATGTTTGTAGGAATATTTACCGCATCTTTTTTAAACCAGTTCTATATAAGTACATTATACCCTGATATTACCAACTCCCTTTTGGATTGAGACGTTATTAATTTTACATGTAAGCTTAATTGTATCAATGTATATAGATCAATGAATTTTACATTTTATAAAAAACATCTCGGTATTTTTAAATTTACTACGTAGATAGTAAAAAGCTGTTTTAGAACATGGTTTCAAGATAAATAGTTATATCTCTCTATAAAACATAATGTAGTTATGGGAAAGAAAATCTTAGACATTTGAATTTAATTCCCGTAGAATTATTGCTTTTTGCAATAATGATGAGAGTAAAAGGATAATGAATTTTCTCATTTTAGTTTGAATTAATGTAAGGAATTCATAAAGTCTTAATCTGAATGAGGACAAAAGCATGAAAGTGGACCTCGGACTTGGAGTCTGACATGACACACTGAACAGAAAATATGGTAGTATGTGCGAGAAAGAGACTATATAATGCTAAATCATATTAAAATAAAATAGAGTCTGCTAATTATTGTGATTATTTATTTATACAGAATTGCAAAGTCACCACGAGACCTAGAACGCAATAAGAACGAAGGAAAACTCCGTGGGGAGATGCAAATGACTGACAGTGTACGATAATATTATGTAAAGTATGCAAGTACACACGCAATACACTTGAGAACATACGTGTTATTGGCCAGTCATCTACTTCAGAACACCTGGCTAGAGTGTTGTCAAACAACTAATAGTAGATAATAATAATACTCATATTAAGTATGGCTATTATAGTAAACTTGCGGCTTAGTAGTCTATACTAATATAACAAAGAGATACGAATTTCATTTAGAGTTAACTTCCAATAAGCGGACGAAGCCGCAGACAACAGCTTATGTGATACAAAAGATATCCAACCGCAAATTTTTAATATAAAAGACATCAAAGTTTAATGGAACACAATAAGCATAAAGCATTGAGTATTTAAAAAACGGGATTGTATTGGTGTTGGTGAAGACACGACAAAACACTTAAGACTGATAAAAATTATAAATGCTATGGATTAAAATAAATAAATATATGTTAATGATACCTATGTAAATGGAATATAAATAAAGCTAAACGCTTTTATGGAATTTGCAAGCGATAAAAAGAGAATAAATGTTTACACCAACCAGTAAACGTTCTCAAACAATGTCTGCTACCGAGCAAGCAAGGCGTTAGATTTAAATTATTACAAGTAATGTAGAGACAAATATTATTTTTAGGATTATTTGCAATTACTTATGGTTATGTTTGAGGTCTAAGGTGAAGATTAAAGATTCTATACGAAATATACTATCAGGTGATATACCTAAGGTGAGAAGCAGAGAAGTGAACGGAATTTTAAATACATTCTATCTCATATTTATAATTGAAACTACTCGTAATAATCGTTGTTTTTTTGTTAATATATATTATTGCGCATGGTTATTCCACCAGAAAACGACGTTACTACAGATGGAAAAAGAAGGTAAAACTTGATAATCGCAAAAATAATATTAATAATTGCAAAGAAACGATACTGAACCAGACAATATTTTAAGATATTGAAGACTTCTATGTAGGTAATGTGTTTATTCAAGTTTTCTGATATCGTTTCCATAAACCATAACGTCTGAACTTGCAATGTAAAACAATAATGGTTCCGCCATTAAATTTATAATTTCAAACACAATTCAGGCCTCATGTTTCGTTTACAGCCGATATATGGGCGAGTCCGGTGCAAGTTGTTTAAAAAACAACCATCACAGCATCAACGGAGGCGCTGTTAATAACTTAAAAGGAATTAATAAGTATCAACATGACAATTTACTTCGAGCTTGTCTTGTTCTGGGGAAAACTTTTAGATGTACTTAAAAATATTTGTTTAAATGTGTTTTATAGTTTTATTTTGTTTTCTTTTTATTGAAGAAATGAAGTTATTTATCTTAATTATTCTAAACGATTGAAAAGAAAATAGCTTTATTAATATCATATGTCATCCAAATAGTATTCCTGATAGGTAAACTGGTATGTCTTAATTGTAGTCAAAATATTGGTGTATTTATTCCTCCATCTGGACGACACAATAAATTATTATAAATTGAAGACCTCAATAAGTTTAATTGCTTATAATGCAAAGGCAGCGTGTACGATCGTCATGATGACACGTAATAAGCAGTAACCACTATGCGCTGGACATTAAATGAAGTCGATCGCTCAATGACCCCACGTCGGGTCGGGATGAAGGAAGATGGACGGCTTGGACGCAGAGTTTGTTTTGGGTTATAATTGCCTAATAACCGCGTCGAAGGGGCCATTCGAGTCATAAACGTTTATTTGTGTGACATAACGGACCGAGACGAATAAGAAACATCAATAAAGGATATTACAAATAAAGTAACAAGTGTAAGATGATAAGAAATGATTAAAGAAAAAGAAATTGTTAAAAAAATTAAATTAAAAATACAATGAAATAAAACAAATAGACGACAGTTTAATACAAGCACCTCATAATGATGGAAATCCTTGGGGGAGGCCTTCGTCCAGCAGTGGACGACCTGCGGCTGAAATAATGATGATAATGATAGAAGAATTATTTATCAATTCCAGAGAAGATTGAAAGTAAGGGAACTCATTTCTTCATTTATGCTAAACATAGATTTTGTTGGACGTATGGAAACAACGACACTTGTGGTGATAGCAGCACACATATAATGCAGTGTGGAAACCCATGCAATTGCAAATGAGACGACTTCAAAACTCGTCGTCCATGTGAGCGGTTTAACATAAATTACAATAACAATGCAGTGCTTCCACACGACGTGGCACTTTTCTGTGAATGCACTCTTAGCCTGCTGGCTGTCACACCTTTCTTTGGAGTCAAGTGATTTCTTCATGTTTTGGAGCTTTCTCGTTTACTAAGAAAATTCCACTATAATTTCTTAACTATCTATTTATTTATTTTTATGATTTAAATCTTAATTGTTCCTTAAGTCAATAATATACAATTGCTGGACTTATTGCTAAAAAACTTTTATATATCCGCGATTGGTTTTTCTTTTAATTTGTAGGTATTGACAAATATAGAGTTTAAATTTCTTCATTAAAAAGTTTAAAGCACATATTAAAAACTAATCAAAAATAGCTTAAGACTTAATGAGGCAAAAATTTGGGCAAGGTAAGTAGCATGTAGTGGATAGTAACTAGGGTTGAATTTTCCGGCGGGAGTCGAGCTGTATCAGACTAAATAAACTTTGTGTTTATAAAATAACCTAACCTATTCATAAAGAAATTTAAACTAAGTGCATCATAATCCAGTCAAATTCCAATAAAAGAGAAAGTTAACAGTTTTTAAATGTTATTTATGTACAGTATGGCGCTATTAAATTTGTTTACTTAAGTATGTTCTCATTGAACATAATGTTACGTATAAGTTAATTCGACAGTAAAAGTCGCATTATCAATATCACAAACATTTCAATATCAATCACACACACACCTTGGGTTGGGAACATTAATTTATTTTCTATAATTCAGGTTATCTGACAACCCTATATGGACCAGATCATAAACAGGATGTTGGTCTGGTAGACCTAATTCAACATTTCCATTCACACCATAATAAAACCATCGTAAATCTTCTAAGCCTTTATGTTCCCCTTACAGACAGTTGTTAAAAAGCGCTATCAAATAGAGTGGTCTTGTTCTTGTCCCAGAGGAAAGAAGGGTGCATTGCAGTTCTTTGGATTAGTGAAAAACTTTAGAAAAATAAATTAAAATTAAACCAAAAAATCATTTGATGGATTTATATGCGAAACCTGGGATTTCTTTAAATTTCCTTTATTTCTTAGTATCATTGCACACCATCACCAATTGCCTATTGGGGTCAGGCTACTTTTATTTACATACATTTCAATGTTTTTTATCAGTCACCACCATATCGGTGGCAGGTCTCATATTAATATGGCACGTTTCATCTACGCCTGTAGTGTCTCCTGATCTCGTAAAATTTTAAGTGGATTAAGTAACACCAGGTGTTCGGCATCTTGACTTATATAATGGCTTTTTTGAGTGTATCTTTAATTGATATTAAAAGTATACCCATCTTATTCGTTAGGGTATTTAATAATTAGTAGTTATTCTAAATTGACTTAAGCAACAAGAAAAGAGAAAACTCCGATAAACAATATACTTAACTCTCTGAGAATGATTGTATCGTACTGTACTAGTTATACTGTAGGTGACTGAAGTACCTATAATGTACTGAGACTTCTAAAACCAAATTTATTACCGATTTCTCTTTTCTATCTTACGTGGAATTTTAATGTTTCTAGTGAACGTATTTCAACACTTCTCTCTAGAACACAGACCACTTTCCTTACTTTTTATGGGAATTCAACTAATATATGGCATACCCGGAGACCGGTAGCACATATACCCCAGTATTTTTTATATTCTTCTTTTTTATATAACTAGCTTTTGCCCGCGGCTTCGCCCGCGTGGGCTTCCCGGGATAAAAAGTATCCTATATCCTTCTCCTGGCTCTAAACTACCTCCCTGACAATTTTCAGCTAAATCGGTTCAGCCGTTCTTGAGTTATATGTGGAGTAACTAACACGACTTTCTTTTATATATATAGATAAGCGAAAATATATACTTCAACGTGACCAACCATACTTCAACAAAAGCATAAATCTTGAGTTTCCAAACATTAAATCAGTCAAATCTACGGTGATTAAAATAGGCAATCTATCCATTAATCCATGATAAGTGGAACCTGGAAGTAGGTACACACACAGACTTTTTAGAGAACGTGCAACATCTAGTAACTGTCGATCATTCCCGTTGTCCCCCACTAAAATTGCAACCATTGGCGGTCTACGGGAATGATTTATATAATTTGTGTCGTGTATAATGAAATGATTCATTAGATCACTTGATTAAGGTGATACCTCGGTGAACACTAAAAAATCAAAGGACAGGTCAAAAATCCGTCTTGTGTAATTAAGGTTTTGGATCTAAAGTTAATTTTAAACATATTAAATTATAATTCCCTATAGTTACACATTGCATTATTGCTTAAAACGGCCACTTTTAGCAGTTTTGCAATTTTTAACTATATGGAACTATAATTTAATAATTGAATATGATTAAAATTAACTTCAGATTTTTGATAACTTGGCGCACTGTTGCGTGAACACTAGTTCACCGACGTATCACCTTAAGCAGTGTCAGTGTCGAACAAATCGGGCCGATTAAAGATTTATTGACTTTTGATAAACAGGTGACGGACATCACACGTCATTTTATCGATATCGGCGACGTTGTAGGTTTTTACTTTCTAAAGATTATTCATGATGATGATGACTTAGTAGCATGTCGTCACGATAATTTAATTCATCGTGATTGCTGATTTGGTTCTATACTTTATACTGCGGGAGTCGTCTAAGTTAGTATACTCACGTCTTACAAAAACCGGGAAGCAACGAGTAAAGGCAGTAAGTAAGCCCAAAAAGTGATGGCTTGACGTCATTGAGGCTGACATAATCGCCACGCACAAATAGTCTTAGAAGAAATACGGATGATAAAAAGAGAAGAAGAAAATAAGAAAAAAAAATATTAGTCTAGTTTTAAATTAAGAAGCATAGACTGAAGTAATTTGGAATTTCCAGCTAATGATGAAGGCTACTAATTTCATTTTATCCATTTGATTTAGGCTAACATAAGGTGCTGTGCATGTGGACGGACCTTAATTCATAATAACTGCGTCTATGTTAACTTATTATATTTTCGAAATTTCGTATACTAATAATTCAGTAAGTAATAATTCATATTTATTTATAAGTAACATTCGAGGCTGATATACAAAATTAATTTGGGTTATTGCAATCAAGAACCGCGGGCACGAGCATATTAATGCACGAACATTTATTTTGCGAATTGAAAACCATATCTCATGGCACGAGTCTGAATGAAATTCTGCCTTGTAACCTTTATTGCAGGTTATTAAAGCGCAATAAAATTCATTTATTTTTAGGGTTCATTGGTACAATATATTAGTATGAATTTTATTTTCCTTAAAAACTTTTAAGATAGGAAGTTTAATATAACATCCATCTGTGTTTCTTTTATGTTATGTTTTCAAATGTGACTTTTATTTGTGAGTGAATTGACACTATTGCATTTTCAACTCTTATCCCTGAATATTTCGGAAATTATTCCCGAAGTAATGCTTTGAGTAAGAGCATCACGATGAAATTATTATATTTATACTCATGAGATTTTTTAGCTCAGTACACTTTTGATTGTTCCTTAGGATAATTCAGATGCCTTGAGTAAGCTTGAAAAATGCTAACACATGTATTACAATCCTGTTTATTGCACCATCTTACGTATAAGGTAGGTTTTGAACATAAGTAAAATTTAGTATATAATTAACAAAGCAATCAGCCTCGGTACAGAATCTCAGGCGGGTTCTATACAAACATACGTATATCCAACTGCATCCTTTATTTTCCCTGCCGTTTGTAGTCTCACGTGGGTGTAGCATTAAGAAACGATATATCTTCAAAAGCATTAATTATTCTTCGTCTCAGAATGCAAGTTTTATTTCATTACATTGAGATAACGTATGAAGTTGATTTATAGATCTTGATTAACCCTCCCAGTCATTACAATTAGAGGAGACGCCTCCTATTTTGGTTTTGTTTGGGTTTTTTTATACCATAGGGGAAATACTGTGTGTATTTTTAATAATCAGGACATCATTCATAAAGATATATAATTTGTAAGATGTTTTTAAAGCTATCATATTTATGGGAACTGATGACAAACTTGAGATACAAAACAATGAACCTACGACAAATCACAACATACAACTACTTGAAAAGGTCATTTTCCAATCATCTTGATGGGAGATCGAACCTAGAACCTTCAGAATGCGGAAATTGTCAAAGAAATTGTTAACGTTTGGTTCCGCTTCGATCAAATTTATTGCAATTCGAGACTCACGAACTTTCAGAACACGCTCTAACGAATGTTTAAATAGAAAAAAAGTATAAAAAAAGACACATCCCCACGATGAGATAGACGCATTAAGCCATGTTCACTGCAATTTTCACTCCAATTAGATTCAGATTTCAAAGAGTTTCTTGCACAAAACACCCAATTACTGCAAAGAGGATGCAATAATTTCAGAAGGAAGGAAGGCCTGCTGATAGGGTTTACAGCTAGCAGTTTTGTAATCTAACGTGATAAATGTTACGCTCGATGACTCATAATCATTATAAAAGACACATGAAGACTCTTGGTAATTATAAAGGGGACTATAAAATCCGAGGTCACCAGAATTTACATTCCCTATTCATCGAACGTTATCGAATAAATTTGCAAAAAAAAAATTTGGAAAGTGATCGTTCGTATGAAAACCTCTTTTCTCAAGTCTAATAGAGAGCGGTTGGTTTGTTTCAAAGTCAGTAACCACATATGCCTCTAGAGGATAATCAAGAAAGGCTTTATTCGATTCGCCAACCCTACTCTTGCTCAGAATTGAATAGGGTCATATTAACATCAATTTGCTGTGAATAGAAGCGAAAACTACCCAACAATAGCTTGCAGAAAGTAATAGCTGATTTTGATAATACGAGTTGTGGTAGCTGGTTTGAGGTTTAAGTAGTGGTCTTGGAGACTTCGTGTGCTCGTTACCATAACCGACATGTATTTCGAGCTCCTTGAAAATGAGTGTGAATCGCTTTGCATTTAGATACTACTATGTATACAATACAGACACCAAAACATCGACTTCTTTGAAGAGCTTAAGATCCTTACCAGTAATTATTTGAAAGATTTTCAATTCGTCCATGACAGTCCATTAATAGTGATTTTATGATATCCTTTAACTAATAATGAGTTCTCAACATTTTCTATCACTTTTACACCATTTGCTTACAACTTCAGGCAGCTACGAATTTAAATTACTAACTAAAAGTTTCTAAGAAATTTGATCCCGTAATCCACAAGTTTTAGAATTAACATGTAGGATGCAGACTTCCTAACAATAAATATGGGAAGTCTATATTGTAAATGAACAAATATTGCAGGATGTGATCATTTAGGACCCCGGTGAGGCCAATTGAGGCCAATAAGTAGACTGCACAAAATTGACGCCCACTTTCTATGCCGAGGAGTTATTCTAATTAATTGCAATTGGATGACACAAACGGTGCATTCTCTCTCGTTGTCAGACATGAAAAATTGTACGGGATGCTGAAAGAATGGCCACAACCGGGTGAAGCAGCAGTTAATGATCTATCTAATAAGTATGACCAAAATAATTTTGTTACACACAGTAAGTACCTAACGTTACCTAAAAGAAATTCAAGGTGTATTGTAAAATTATCAAATACAAAAGTAATGTTCTGATCAAATTAAAATATGAAGAAGTTTACAAACAACAATAAAATACAGTTTATTAATAAAAAAAGTAATATCTATCGATATATTTTTTTTAATAATCCCAAGAACAATCATATTCAATACGTATTTTGAATGGGTTTCTCCGAGGGCTCTTCCCTACAAAGGATCAAACATTTGATTAAATGTCGAAACTCAAGAATGCAGTTCACACACATGCAATGCACCTGTGATATCAGACGGATATAGTATAAGTACCTGATAGTGCTGCCCAAATATTAGTGTAGTGGGAAATAAAAGGGACCGACGACGCTACTTCGATCGTGGGTGGCAAAGAAGACGTTATACGTACTGGTACTTACAAAAGGAGTTTTTTAAAGTATTAAGTTGTAATTAAGTAAGGAATAAATTTATTCGCTACTTAATTACAACTACTGCGCTACTTATTCAACGATGAAAACATTGTCAAAGCCTCGTTTGTAGACAGCCTCCTTTCTTCATCTAGCAGATGACCGATGGAGCCTGATAACAGAATCCCAAAGCGCTCGACACTGCGATTTTTACATTCCATATTTTCCTGGGCATACATTCTAGAGTTGGATATTCAGAATATACTGCATATCATATGCAGCGTCTTAATAGGAAAATGATTTCATTAGAAAAATCTTCAGACATATTTACCAAGTAAATATCATCATAACATCTGCACATATCATTTTAATCTTTGCCACCGTATGTGCGGCTTTTAAAAAGCATTCTTACGCGTTAATTGTACGCAACATGCTTGTATCATTATAGATAAGATGAAGTGTTCATGATGTTTCGCCCACATATGTCACTGCTTGTGTGTACTTGACTTAAGTGTGTCTAAATGACAAGACAACACACTGGGCTTGGGAATGAAAAGATAATCGCGAACTGTTAGATAAGGACATCATCTTGCTTAGTATTGTTTTTAAAGTCTGTATCATATAACTACATAGTATAAAACAAAGTCGCTTTCTCTGTCCCTATGTCCCTTTGTATGCTTAAATCTTTAAAACTACGCAACGTATTTTGATGCGGTTTTTTTTATAGATAGTGATTTAAGACAAAGTTTTTTATGCCCATGCGAAGCCGGGGCTGGTCGCTATAGTACCTACATAAAATGATATGATGATTCACGCTTGCAACTCTTACAAGTCCGAGGGTCTCAATCATCAATTTTATCAAGTTTTGTAAAACCAGAACGTCGACATCCATAAATTAATTCCCTCACGAAACTACCTCCAAAATTCCTCCTGTCACACGTCGTGCAACCTTAACGGATATAGTTAATCGGACAGCCGCGTCGGATGTTTTGACATGCACCCAATTGGTTACCAGGCTGCCACTTGTTTGGGCGCCCCGGCACGTTCACATCCTGCTGACCTGGGGACTGGGGAGCAGGGGACCCTGCGGCTACGGTACGCAAGAGTACCAATGACACTTTGATTAGCCTGTTACCTGTCTGCTTATCTTACATTGTTTTTTTAATTATGCAAGTTGTTAGAGCTTTGACCAGATATATGTTTCCAGAGTGCGTGATCGTCAGTCAGTAAGTACTATCATCATCATTGCGTTCAAACTTCAATATCCAAGTTTCTCAACCAGATTTCGGCACCAAGTGTGGGGGTTGCACTGGGTTATTGACTCCATAATCTCCATTCATGAAGGTATTTAATTTTCCTGAGAGGCGGAATCAATGTAGACGTAATAAATCTGGTCACATGGCATGGTATAAAAAATCATGTTATAAATTACTAATAGCACTTAAATCATTCATTATGACTGTATTATAATTAACTATGAAAAATTTAGACAGCATGAAAGTGCTTATATTCATTGAATAATTACTTAATATCACCTTAATAGTTACTATATTAGCTAAATGCAACTTATCTGCATTTTGCAAGGTTTTAAACAATTTTGATTAAAATAATTATGTAAGTTAATATATGTAAGTAATTATTAAAAATAAAATTCTTATGAAATACCAATTAATACATTTTAGCCACTTAACTTTAGTCATAATATACCTAATTAAGAATGTGATTGTGATTCTCAATGCATTTAATTTTTCTGTTTGAAAGTAAATAAGGATGCAATAAAATTTAAATTATTTATTTTTATTTTGTACTTTCTGTATGTGTATGATAAGTTATGTTTCTCTATGTTAGCAATAGTTGTATTGTTTACCTAAAAAAAAATGTCAGCGAAGAAACCAACACACATACAGATAGTTTTTACAAAAAAAAAAAAAAAAATTTAATTGATTGCACATCCATACTTCCATAGTAATATTATAAATGCGAAAGTCTGTCTGTCTGTCTGTCACCTCTTCACGGCTAAACTGCTGGACCGATTGTGATGAAATTTGGTACGGATGTAGTTGACGACCTGAGGTCAAACATAGGCTACTTTTGGATGCGATATAACCGAGTCCAACGCGGGTCATCTACTACATCCCTACCAAATTTCATCACAATCGGTCCAGCAGTTTAGCCGTGAAGAGGTGACAGACAGACAGACAGACAGACTTTCGCATTTATAATATTAGTATGGATTTTATAAAAACAATAAATATAATATAAATGAACAAAGTTATTTTATGAACTTCTCTGATTAACCAGATTACCAAGTTGGTATTGTCCGTCTGTCCAACAGTTACATATAGTTTTATTATGTATCCGGAATGAGTCTTGGACAGGGTCAGTGTTGAATGGACACTTGAGCTTGCATGAATGCACCCACTGTACTGCATGGGAACTTGCAACATATGCAGTGTTAATGTGAGAGACGAGTTGTGGTGCAGTTGTAAGATTTTTGTTTAACACTAGTTGTGCTCCTGTGCCAGTAGTATTTTTATGTACTACTAGCTATTACCCGGGGCTCAGCTCCCGTGGGAACTCCGGCATAAAATAAAGCCTATGTGTTGTTCTAGGGTCTAAGCAATCTCCATTCTAAATTTCAGTCAAATCGGTTCAGCCGTTTTCCTGGGAAAGAGTAATAAACATCCATACAAATTTTCATGTTTATAAAATTAATTAATAATTAATAGGATAGTTTATAAGCTTCCTTAAAAAAATCAGGCTATCATATGAAGAAAGATTTTTTTAAATTGCTTTAAGTAGTTGTTCCTAAGATTGACCTCTACAAACAAAATAAAAAAAAACTTCTGCTTAATAAATTTTTTGTAAAGAATTTGTAAAATAATACCTGCTATATATTTAGGAGCAAATTATGAACAAACCAAAAAAGAAAGACAGTTTTAAATTGTATTTTGAATTAAAAAAGGAAGTGAAATGTAGGTGTAGCTTTTTTAGTATATTATAAGGTAAGTACATGAGTAATTATTTTATCCACATACGGCATACCTAAAATAATAGAATACATTTCGGTATTTTTTGCGTGGTTATATACTAAATTATTTTTGTGATCATCCTGAAGGTTGACTTAAAACAACAATATTACTGGGATCAAATTTAAAATTTTAGTTTGGGCACTTTACTGTTTACATAACAGGGGTTTCTATAATTTTGATCTGGTGACAAAATGTACTTTTACTTCATGTAACAAAAATTGTTTAATCTTTTTTTTTAAACTTACCGCAAAATAGAATGAAGAAATCCATCAAAATTTTTCGTAAAACGAACTTCGAATCTCGATTAGCAGTAAGAGAATGAGTACGCGAATTAGCGTTTCTATCCATTTTTACGTATTTATTTATAAAACACTAGCACGATATAAATCACGAATTCACGATGTAAATAACGTCAAATTCTTGCAAGCAGCAAAAAATTTTAATAAGAATGAGACGTCAAACCCAAAACGCATGCGCGCGTCGACTGACATGACATGAGGAGCGTTTCGTTCGTTTGGATTCGATTCGATTCGAGCGCGTTTAGCATGCGAGATGCGATGCGTTTAATTAAATAATAAATCACTATCACTACATCACTACAATGTATAGTATAAATAAAACGTGGTTTGAAAAAAATCAGAAGTACCTACAAATACCACCATGGTCATGATACGAGAACAGAATCATTTTATTTCTATCTGTTTTATTGTTTCAAGCAGTACAGTATTCTGTAGTCTGTGCCACAGACTCTGTGGGTGATACCCGTGCTATCAGACAGGTCAAATCAAAGAGTAGTATAATGTATATAGGGGTCAAATGGTCAAATCAAATCCACAAATCAAACTGACGATGAGAACCTCCTTTTTTGAAGTCGATTAAACGCTAATAACGCCATCTTTTAGTGTGTGTTCAAACTAAATGGATCAGCGCCATCTGTAATTTTATCGTAACAATAAGACATCTGCCGAGTTTGAGTCTGCTGCGAACTGATGTTAAATTTTAGATAGTACACATGAAAATAAATAGATGTCGCCACCTTATTACTAATGAGTGCTTTTAGTATTGCCATCTAGTAGATAATACGAAAACTAAATACACCATCACATTACAAATAGTTTTAAAAAATTCTAGTAGATGGCGTTGTCTGTAAACAGTTTTTGTAGTAGATACCAGATGTTGCTAGGCTTACAAAGTGCCGCTGCAACTCTCTACCACTATATAAATTTTCACATCACTCGGAAAATGTTCCGTGTTCTGTGATGTATACTAATAAGTTTAGAATAATTTGAACCCAACTACCGGTGGGATTTCAAAAATTCTTGGAGAAGGTTCTCTTTTCGTCGTTTATCTTCGAAATTACCTACTGAACCGATTTACTTAAAACTTTCACAAATTGCAAATTTTTAACTCAGCAAAACATTTGAAGTGTGTTTCATCAAAATCGGTTCATTTAAAGTTATCGTTATTTGAATGAACTCAACGCATGAGTTGGCCTGCAAATATTATAGCAAGCAATATAGTGTAGGTACTCTAGTTATTTTCATAGCTTAATGTCGTATGGACTATTGCTTTGAGGAAAGGCAAGTCACATACAGACTATTTTTATTTTGCATAATTGTTTTTGCCAAAAAAACGAAACCGACATTTTGAAAAGTCGGTAAACGTCATCAGCGTCGTCTCACCTTATTGACATGTAATATATCAAAAACGACAAAAATCGCAATAAAACTTGAAGAGTTCCCTCGATAACTCCATGATTCCATCATCAGATCCTGATCTGATGAATATGGGACCAATTGGAAAGTAAACCGTTTTCTAGTAATCCGGTAACATACATAAAAAATAAAAATAAAACATACCGACGAATTGAGAACCTCCTTTTTTTGAAGTCGGTTAAAAAGCGGGCAATCCGTGCTATCTATGGTTTAAGACCAAGGGAGAATAAGCTTCCAGAGTCGGTCCTAAGTTTGACCAAAAAGTCAAAGTACATGTTAAGAATATACTTTGTAAACGCTCATGATTTTCTCAATGACAAGGATGTGTAACTTAAGCTTGGTGCGGAGTCCTCCGGAGTGGTGCGGAGTAAAAATTGATCTTAAATACATTCAGTACATTATTATTATTTTTATTATATCATGACATCTTCTAATACTTGATATTTTTATTAAACTATTTCAATAATCTTTAATATTTAATAATAAACTTATTGTACCTAATTATAAAAATATTCAAATATAAACTACTCGTCTGATTTGACTCAAATTTTGTGAAATGAAGTTTTTGAAGAAAATGCTGCAGTGGAGTTTGTGGCGCCACATCTTCTTCACTTGCGCTTTGAAAGTGGTGGTAAACTTAAAATAAGTAACAATTGACGCCAATAAGTGATACGAATATCCTATATTGAAAATAAACAATTTTATTTATTTTGTGGGATTTCCTTAACTCCCGTGGGAATTTTGAAAACGAATCTCGAAATTCTCACGGGCACGGGAGCGAAACCCACGCGCACTAAGTCGCGGGCTACAGCTATTTATATAAATATGTAATATATGTACCTGTTGTATGAAGATATCAGACTTATATGCGGAGAATTTTGAAAATCTGAGCAGTATATTTTAGTATTGTACTGGGTCTAGTATGTGATTGCTTTTATTAACGCAGACAACAGAGGCTGCGTTAGCCATTTTGTATGACAAACCTGTACAGCGCCCCTTTCGGAGAGGAAGGTAACTAAAAAATTTTATCTGTTTATAAAATCTAATTTTAGAGGGTACTGAACGTTGCGTAGTGAGGTCGTCGTCGTAGACACAGTCTACTGTCGTAGAGGCTTGCTACGAACGTCGTAGACTCGTAGTTCTTGTGAACTCTCAACTGATAATGTTTTACTCACACATGTACTTACAAAAAGACCTCGATGAGCACTAGCGTAACCATTATTTAAAAATCATTATTTACTGAAAACACAAGTTATCAAAAATCCGTGTTATGTAACTAAAGTTCTGGATCTGAAGTTAATTTTAATCATATTAAATTATAGCTCCCTATAGTTACAAATTGCAATATTGCTTAAAACGGCCACTTTTACCAGTTTTGCAATTTGTAACTATATGGAACTAATTTTATATGATTAAAATTAACTTCAGACCCATAACCATAATAACAGAAGACGGATTTTTAATAACTTGTGTTTTCAGTGAATAATAATTTTTAAATGACGGTGGCGCTAGTGTTTACCGAGGCATCGTCTTAAAGAAAGTGTGACTCTTTTTTGCACCAAAATAAATAAATACATACACTACACAGTGTCAAAGAAAATATACCTACATGACAGTGTCTACACTAGGTAATTAAAACTAAATTTAATCTAAAGAGTTTGTTTTTTTGAATGCCTATAACTTTAAAAATGGTCAAATAAAAAAGAAAACTTATAGCATTATGATAGCCTCATACATAGGAAAGGTTATAGGTACATACATAAACGCATTAAGCCGTTGTAACCACGGGTAACAGCTAGTTATTTGTAAAGAGCACGCAATGTGTTATTGAAAAAAATTTGATTGCATAGCATCGTATTTGTTTATTATTGACGTAGGCTCTACAATAAAACGTTAGTATTATTCATAGGTAGATTTTAAAAAAATGCCTGGCGCGATTCAATACTCTTTGGTATTCTTAGTGTTTGGTATTTTACGTATTTTTAAGTAAATAGCTTCTTGTATTTTTGGTATTAGTTTTCATTATTTTCCTTTGATTAATTCAAATAAAAACACATAACCGCCTAAAGTAGCCACTTTTTTTTTCTGACAGTTATCTTCCGAATTAACCATAGAAAAAAATAGTGAAAAGTAATACCAAAAATACTAAAAGTTATTAACTAGAGACCTGTCTTCTTAGATTTTTTCAATTTGACCTGATTTTAGAGTAAAAGAAATAAAATGATTGGTGGCGCTAGTTGACTTATGATAGCCGAATCATGAAATTTAGTAAGAAGCAACACCTATCAAGTAACTTATTTAGGAAAATAAAAACCTGTGTATTGTGTGGTGGTACGGAACCCTCGGGGTGCGAGTCCAACTCGCACTTGGCTGATTTTTTTTCATTCATTTTAATTCGCTTTATTATACTATTATGAATGGCGGACTTAAATTCTGAGGCTTTTTCTATCAACCAAATGAGTGATACAGAGAAGGGTAGGGCAGAATTTCAGTATTTAGTAGAAAAGCATATAGCCCACCTGATGTAAAGCGGTTACCGTGCAATTTATGGACGCCAGAAACATCTGAATATAGATTCAAGCTGATTTAAATACACTTATTGAAGTCATTAGAAAAAAAAAGCAGTAAAGCTCTATCTGTTTACAAAAACACAGAGTATAAAAAAATAACAAACATACTCACGTAAAAGCACAGATAGGTACAAATCCGAAACAATTGGCAAAAATTCACAACGAAATTCCTTCATTACTGTACAATACCTACAGACGTACAAATAACTGCGTCCAATTTAAATAACAGCCTTGCAAAGCTGAAAAACAAGCGCGTAACCGAAGTTGGGAATAAATTAGCAACCCCCTAACTCCCCCTTTACCCAATGTGTACATTGAGCAGAATATTATTTGCCTTGCCAGACAATAATAGGATCTACTGCCCCGCCCTGACATGTTAGCTTTACCAAGCCACGCCCAAACCAAGCTCAGTCCTCATTGGTTGGTTTTATATCCCATCTCACTCAGCCGCATTTTCTATTCCGCTCTCGCGCGTAGCTTTTTCCCAACGCCTGAGGGGTAAATGTTTTGGTAGGAAACATATACGGGGTTTTCTTCGCATTGTCAAGGTTTAAATATTTTTTACGTTATTCGAAGAATACCTGACTGAATGGAGTACTAGAATTCACTTTATGAGATTTTTTTCAATATGAATCCTTTACGGGATTAAGGGATCGTGGCACTCGCATATTTTTGTAAGCATGCCTTAGTGATCTTTTATTACATTGCCTTTGAAGTCTTCATAATAGAAGGTTCTGAGATATTGATAGAAGTCAAGAGGATTTAAAGATGTGGTTTTAACTGATTACCAATCTAAGATCATAAAATTTAAATTTGTATTTGTATGGATGGATAGTATTGAAAAAAATAGTTTACTGTCTAAAAAATTTGACTGGAAGGAAAAATTTACTGAGTTATTCAACGTCAACTGGTGGTCCCTAACAGGGAAATTTATAGTAACTGGTACTTAGGTAAGATCTTTGTAAAATACATCAAGCAACTATCACGCTAAAATCTATAAGTATTCATACAAAAAAAAAAACATGTTTATAATAAAACAGTTTCGATCTTAAAAAGTATCTACCTATCAAATTTAGCTTTCAAAAGAAAAACTTACGAAAAGACGAAAATAAAAAAGCCAAAAATAAATACACAAAGTCGAATTGATGAGCACGAAGCAGACTAATAATTATTAGTCGGCGGCCTGAAATTCAT
The DNA here is from genome assembly GCA_947044815.1 of Apomyelois bistriatella. NCBI lineage: Eukaryota > Metazoa > Arthropoda > Insecta > Lepidoptera > Pyralidae > Apomyelois > Apomyelois bistriatella. The sequence goes on from OX345705.1 coordinate 9,333,752, forward strand.
GCACAAAGCGCCGACCCGCAGTAATAATAACGACAATTGTTGTGTTTACTGGAACGTAAACGCTGGTGGGGCCACCCCCCGGGGCGGGGCTAGGGGGCAGAGTCTCCGCCGGCAGGGCTCCGGGCTCAGTCCGCGCCGCGCCACGCGCCCAAACGCATCTCTGACATGTGAAAGCATGGAAGATAGTGATCTTGATCAATACCGCGATATGATCATCGGAGGTGACCTGCCGTTGGACTTAAGACCACCGCCGAGACTATACCTTCCACACTACCTACGCGACGACACTTCTGAATACCCACAAGACGATTCTTACGTTTCCGTCGATGAGGACACGCCAGAAGCGCCACCGCCGTCCAGCGACTCTGAAAGATACGACGCTTCCAGCCCCATCGACCACAAATCTTCGTCACCAAAGAAACCCAAATCGAAGTCTTCTTCACAACTCATCAAACCGCCTTACTCCTACATCGCTCTCATCACCATGGCCATACTACAATCCCCACACAAGAAGTTGACGTTGAGTGGAATATGTGAATTCATCATGACCAGGTTTCCGTATTACCGGGAAAAATTCCCAGCGTGGCAGAACTCTATTAGGCATAACTTGAGTTTGAACGATTGCTTTATAAAAATCCCTAGAGAACCCGGGAATCCTGGGAAAGGGAACTATTGGACGTTGGATCCTCTCGCAGAGGATATGTTTGACAATGGAAGTTTTCTCAGGCGCCGAAAGAGATATAAGCGACCGGCGCCGTCCTTGCAACATGCACACGCAGTGGTTGCTATGTTAGCACGAGAAGCATATGCTCCTCTTTTGCCTTTGCCGTGCTACTTGCCTCCAGCTCCTTTATTAACGCTGCCACGACCACCGCCAGCTGCCTTGAGACCCGTCCCACTTCCACCGAGAATAGCTGAAACAACAGAGCCGCGTGAGAAGAGATCAAGAAATGGTTTTTCAATCGAGTCCATAATCGGATCTCAAGATTCTTCCGTGACTTCTGAGCCTCGTCGGAGTGCGTTTTCTCCGCTACACCAAGGCAGTGTGCCGCCAGATGACTGGGCGAGGTGAATGTACCTAAACGGGTGCGTTTCAAGTCCATCCCCTTACTGAAACGTCCCGTCGGCTGGTATCAATACTTCGCCTATAGACTGATCTGTGAACCAGTGAACAATTGTAACATAAATTTAGAACTGTAACGGGTATTTGCTTCAATCTTTATCTTAGTGTTAGTATGAAATGACCAAGCCAAATGAAGTTACCAGTATTTTTCGTTGCCGAAGAGTAAGTACTCACCAAAAATTTGCTTTAAATCGTAACGCATTTTTAAAAATAAATTATTGTGTTCAAAATATGTATTGTTGTTTTATATAGATGAGAATTTGAATAAGATTAAAGTACGTCCGTAAATTAAGTGTATAATACGACTACGTGCCAAAACCTGATTGATGTTGCTACTTTTTAATTAAATTCTATATTGTAATCTTCTTCCTGGTTTAGCTTTTTTCAACAATGTAAAGTATATTTATTTTTTATTAAATAAAAAGTAGCTGCATTATAAATATCTAGTCATTTATGTACAAAGTAGAGTCAAACGTGATTTCTATGTAAATATTTCATTAGGTTTTTCTTTATAAATAAGTAGATAAGCAATAATTTTAGGATAAAAACAAAGGCGCATATGAAGTCCTATAAAACATTTATAATTTCAATTAAACTAAAATTGTCCTAAATTGTGCGATTTTTGTACTAATTAAAAATGTATTTAAATGTTCCGACTGTAGTATATTTTCTTGTAATAACTTATTTTTAAGGATAATCATAAAATATCATGATACAAGATTTTATTTTTTTATTTCAATACCAAAATCCATTGCACAGCTAAAATACAGTTTCTTGCCCGTGACTCTACTGCATCGTACTTACTGGAACTGTAGTATGACAAAGTAGAGTTATTCGTTGTTTTTCTTCTTCTCCAGTACTAAATACTTTATATTGTTACTAATACTTTGTAGTGTTTTTTATTATTATACTAGCAGTCCACCCCGACTTCCCCCGTGGTACATACATAGCCTATGTCACGGGATAGTGTGGCTTTCCAACAGTGAAATAATTTTTAAACATAGTAGTTTCGAAGCCAATTCGATGCAAAGAAACAGTTTATAACATTACATACAAATGTTTTGTTATTTTAGTTAAATGTTTTTTATTTATATCATTTTGGAGATACTTACGTATTTACTTATTATTTAATTGTAGCAGGTTTGTTGTGATAGGCATAGAGAAGATTTATGCTGGAAAGTAAAATAAAGGTAATCGTCCTTAGAAAAACCTTCGGTTTTTATTAAAATTCAAAAGGTCACCTTTTGTGGTACACTTAGGTAGTAATTTTGGGAATATATTTGAGAATTTGTATGTAATCTCATCACACAAGTTAAGCTAGGTCAGCGTTTTTGATAAAATTATATAAAAAGCAAGTCAGGATAAAATTATATGTAAGAGCAGTCTCCATTTCGGTAGAGTGGCCAATTTTGCTACCGTCTGTATGTCTGTCTGTTTTTTCCGGGCTAGAGGTCGCATTTCTGAACAGATCCTAATGAAACTTGGCAAATGTGTTCATTTATTTATTTTTTTTAATTTTTGTCGAGTTTTTTTACTGGCTGGAAAATGAAAACATAAAGGGGGAAAGTTTTCTGTAACGTTGTCAAGTGCTGTGCTTGGCTTCAGTCAGTCACATATCAAGTTATATGCTTTTTGTTAGTGTAAATAATTAACCTGTTTTTAAATAAGTATTTATTTAGTTGTATCGAAAAATAAAAACATCATTTTGAGTATATGAAAAGTTATGAGTTGTATCTGCAGCGCTTAGCACCAGGTTACATCTTATTCTTTTCGATCTCGAATAATATTTATAAAATAAATATAAATAAATATATATTGGGACAAATCACACAGATTAATAACTTGGCACTTCTTTTCACATTTATGTTTTTATTGGAGGGTCAATGAAATACAAATAAGTTAAATAGTCTAAGATTCGAACCTAAATCGACCTTTACCAAGCTGATAATAGGATGAAACATAGCTTTTTCTTTAATTTGTGTGTTTTATATTTTAGTTTAAGTAGTTTAGGATTTTTAATTATGTAAATATATGTCTTTTTTTGTTTCCATTAAAATCCATCTAAGGGTTAAAAAAGAAACGTATTTTAAAATAAATTCAGTATATATGAAAATTTTAAAAATGGCTTAGCAAAAAAGTCCTGGACAGACTATTTTTAATTAATTAAAAAAATGTATTTTTAATTAAATGTTCTAACGTCAAAATAATAAGAATTTTTTTTCTGACTTTAAAGTATATACGTAAATCTGGAGCCTGATCTACTTTAGAAGCGTGAAAATAATCCTAATATCCGCCTCTTCATGATAAGTAGCATGTATTTAACTTCACTTCGACTTTTTTAATATATTTTTCCTGAGCTTGGTACGAGTTACACAGATGTTCAACAGTTAAAAATATTTTTTTGTATTGGACTCTTGGCAGCAAGTTTAATAAAAAATAATTGTTTAAATAATAATTAAAAAAAGGTTTTAGCAAATCCATTTTAAATATATTTTGTAATTTACTAAATCTATATATATAATAGAAAGTCGTATTAGTTAGACTATTTATAACTCAAGAACGAAAATTGGTGGGGAGGTAGCTTAGAACCAGCAGAAGGACATAGGGTACCTTTCATCCCGGGAAAAACACTGTTCCCGAAGGAAGTTCACGGGGTGAAGCCGCGGGCAAAAGCTAGTTTATTATACGTTTCATTCATTATCAGCTAAGTGAAGGTCAGGAAAAGTGTCAGGTTTGCAAATTAGAACATTAGTAAGTAATATATTTTACCCAGCAGTAAGACAAATAAAGCTAGAAAAAAAATGATGCACGTTAAGCAGTTAGTCCCGGCTGCCATCTGGTAGTCAAGAACCACGTCAGAGGCTGAGAGGCGGTTTCGAACAACTCTGACACCAGGGTGCGCATAGTCCATTGACCTAGTCACTCACACAATATGACTATGAAGGCAAAAAATAAAAATAAGTTTAAGCATCTCAAGTTGACATTCAAGTTATTCCTTGAGCTTTAGGGATCAGCGAGAGCTTCGTGTGCGGGAAGCTCCGCTATGCAAACTGTGTGATGGACGGCGAAAGCTCTCGGATTACTTATCTGTATTTATCTGAATAGTGATAACAATAATGACGTCACAAGTTTGTTCTTGGGCTTCGGGTGGTCTGGAGTTATTTAAAAGAAACTGTAGGTCGATCTATTTGTTATACCACGCTTATATACTGAGCCGATTAAGATAAAACGGCGCTGCTAATATAACTACCTATTATAGTCACTATTTTACCCAACCACCATCCACTGTTAGATAATGTTGATTTCATGGATTAATCCATCTTTTATGATACCTATAAAAATGTATAAGGTGGACACAAATTAACTGTATATATTTTTAAACGGCAGATTCAGACCACTATCAACTTTTCCAAAAAAACATATGTTGAAATACAAAAAAAAAAAAAAAATTCCTCTTACAAAATGAGAATCATCTGATCTAGTTTAGTAGGTATAGAGAGTGAAAAACAAATTCGTGTTTTAATATAGGTTTATTTGGAAAAGTTGTTCAAAATAGCGGTCTATATTAAAATAAACTTCCAAAAATTGCCAAAGGTGGTGAATTATATTCCTCTTTTGATTAAATTGCGTAAAAAGGCAAAAGTAACCTACAGCTTAAAAATCTGTTATACTTATTCGATTGAATGATATTTGTGTCGTCAATTAAATAAAATTCGCAAATAACTTGCGTTTTAATGTTCTTATGGCGAAAAGGGTGTCTCTCTTTTTCAAACTACTGAATAGGTAATCAAACTCACAACCCATCTGATGGAAAGTGGTTACCGTAGCCTTAAAATGCATGCAACATTTGAATCTCTACCATGATTATTCAAATTATGATCGCTAGTATCTCAAGATAGGGGTATTGATATCCTAAGAGCTCTTACTATTTGTATACATTTTTTTTTTTTTTTGTGTGGAAAAGCACGTACTTATTCACCATATAGCTAACAAATATCAGTCATGGAATATAATTGAAAAATGCAATGATATGGAGTCACCTACGTAGTTACATTTTAAACAATATTTGTACCACAGAATACCTAATAGTTGTATGTACGAAGATAGCATGATATAATACCAACATATATCTCGGGGTAATGATTTGTCTGTACTTGAATTTTAATAACCTTTTTTTTAATATGTGTATTTTATTAATTATTATAAGTAGTTTAGGATTTTTAATTAAGAATTTTTTTTTTGTTTCCATTAACATTAATATGTCAACCCAAAATAAAAATGAATATTATTATTAGATATACTAACATATCATATTTATTGAAGTAAATTGTAAAATCTCATTTTTCAAAATAAATACAGCGCGTCAAATTAATCAACATTCCAACTTATGCGCCAAAAAAAAAAAAAAAAATAGGTATTTTTTTTCAACAGATTTTATGTAGTTTTGAATTAGTTATGAATATAATACGAATATAGAGGTGTCTCTTTTTAGAAATAAAAGTAAAATATGATAAATACTTTTCAACATTCCATACAAATCTAGTGATCAATATATATATATATATATATTGTCATTGTATACATTAGAGGTCGATTTTTTTTTAAGTACTTTTATCAAATTTCGCTTGATACTATGTTATCATGGCATTAATCCATAATGCGAGAAAAGTTTTCAAAATATCTTGAAGATTAACTAGCGAATAACAAACACTCTTTAGCATAAAGCAAGCCAGTAAAACATATGTTTTTTAGATTCCCACTATAAGATTTTATGTGCAAAAACAAATTAACAAAATTGAACCACCCTGGCAAAACTATTAAAAAAAACAAATATTCTTCTCAAGATGTCACACATAATGACTTATCTGAGCAAATGTTATTGCTCAATAAAAAAACAAACAAAAGTAAAATGGTTAACAAAGACACATGTAAACATTGTTTCGTAAATGATAAACGCTCAAAATGGAACAAAAACTACGAAAATAAATGTTTGGTAGAACAAACTAAGGATAGCGCACCTTTTTGAGTACAGTCACTAACAAAAATGTTAAGCGAAAGGACAATTTTACAACGGCAATTGCAAACTTCTTATAGAAAAATAGGTATTAGTTTACAACTGTACTAATTACTAATAATGACACATTTTATTGAAATGAAATATATGCAACAAATATTCATTTAATATAAATTATCCGCTTGCCGTTCCACTTTTTCTTAAATTGCAATACCCTACAGGGTTCATGTTGTACCTATTTTAAGACAGAGTTTTATAGTGAGAACTGTAATTGTACAATATGAATCGTAAACTAATTATCTATACTTCTATACTAATATTATTAAGAGGAAAGATTTGATTGATTATTTGTTTGCTTCAAAAAGGCTTCGAAACCACTGGTCCTATACGAAAAATTTTTCACCGCAGGAAAGTCACACTATTCCTGAGTGACAAAGGCTATGTGTGTACCACGGGCGAAGCCGTGGTAGACTGTTAGCTAGATTATTTAGCACTCAATACTCAGGATACAGTGGGACACAAAGAAAATAATACAATCTTACTCTCACACTTACACCTAGTATATTTGTCTATGTAAGTTCATTTACCTATTACACCAACGAGTGCAAGTACGACAACTGTATTACAAAGCCACCAATGTACGCAAAATCATCCGCACCATCTTTCAGTGAGCTCTATCTTTCTTCAGAGATTATATTTTTTTTCTTCACTGGCGGTACATATTACATATTAACACTTAAAAAATTTAAAATAAGAAATAATGATTATTCCTATAAGCAATGCTATAACTACAAATAATAAAATAAATGTTCAATCTTGGACAATGGTATTAAACTCTTCCGTGTCTTATTTCCCAATTGACTTCGGGATTGCCTCTAATCGCATAAAAAGTTCAAAAGTGATCAAATGTTACAAAATCACTTTTCTTCGCGACAGTCCACACAAAATGAGTATAATTAATGTTAAGCAAACACCTCACTCGTTTGGAACCACTGTGTCACGTTGATTGTGATAATAGACATGTCATTTATGATGCAATTAAAAGTGAGTTTGGTTATACTGTGAAGAAAAAAAAATTTTTACTAATCCTTCAATAAATACGAGTATTTACTCCATAGATTAAAAAAAAAAATTGCGTCATTTACTCCCATATTCTTTACACATTTCGTCACGTTGCGAAAGGAAGGTAACATGTTAACAATTTTGTGCCTGTAATTGCGAACAATTCTGTCACATGTAGGTAAATTCAACAATTACAGTAACAGAAGTTTTTACTAAAACTGATTTAGATTCATATATGTAATCACTACATAGTAAAAAACAAAGTCACTTTCCCTGTCCCTATATCCCTATGTATGCTTAAATCTTTAAAACTACGCAACGGATTTTGATGCGGTTTTTTAATAGATAGAGTGATTAAAGAGGAAGGTTTTTATTATGCCCATGCGAAGCCGGGGCGGGTCGCTTTTTTTTTATTTGTCTGTTTCTTTTTCTAGTTTTATATACGACTTTTTCGGCACAAGTCATTGAATTTTGACATAGAATTATTTTCAATATTTAATTTCAATGTTATTTAAGTACTTATACTATACTAGCGAAAACGCTGGATATGGCTATGGATAGCTATAATTGGCTCTTGTAGCATGGTAACTTAGACTTATTTGACTAGGTAGTATCATTCTCAACATCAAGACAAGAGTAGATAAGTAGTAATAGAGTTTGCCTAAGGAGTGTGCTTGACTGCCTACTTGACAATTCAACAAAATTTTTGTGCCAGTTGATAGTCTATCTCATCATACACACATAAACAAACATTTACTTATCTAAACGTCTATAAACCATTTCCAAAGTGAGGCAACAGCTCTACATTTTGTTTCATCGTCCACTGTTAACATTGCATTAGATTGTTTTAAAGTAATTTTGTCAGATAATGTAGATAATAGTTACGACTGGGTTTTGTATTTTCTGGCAACCATTGATCTAAAATAACCAAATTCCATCATAATAAGTTGAATAGTTAATATGGCTTGACATCTCAACGCGTCGCATCGAGGCTACTGGTAACCCTAAAGCGGGTATTTTCTTTGCTCAGCGTATAAGCGTGGAAATGCTGCTAGTATTCTGGGCACACTGCCTGGATGTGGCGCGTTTGAGGAAGTATTTTATTTATAAGATTATTTGTATACTGATTTATTATAATTGTAATGTGTTTTGGTTGGAATAAATTTCATCAAGACTTTATATGAAGACAGGTCCAATGTTAGAGGTTGAAGAGACGGTAGCTTTCCTTCATTTGAAACAAACGTACTCTCTGTCCCTACCAACCTTCTACCAATATAATTATCAAATGCATACTCACGTCATGCATATTACCTTGCAACTGCTATATACGAGTTTAAAATTACACCTTAATGATCATAAACACTACAATTCTAACAAAACAAATCGCACAGCAAACAAACTTATCGTAACATTTGCAAATGTTATTCCGGTCTCATTATTGTAACATTGTAGTTGTGTTATTGTATAATATTATCTTAGTAATAGATTTATATGAGGTAAAAATAAACATTTAATGAGTAAACTGTGGAGAAATTATCTATAAAGTTTGTATTACGATAAAATCTTATTGTTTCATTAAATAATTTCAAGTTAAGTGCAAGTTTTACTATAGAGCGCGCTTCTAATTTGAAACCTATATTATCGCTGATAAATATTCCATACACACATTTTGAAATGTCATTTGACTCATTTATATCTAGCTTTTATCGGTAAAGTAAGTGGAATAAGATGATTATAATCGTTTTACTCCCTTAAAATCAAGGGAAACCCTTAAATCATTAGTTAATATTAACAATAGCTGTAAGCAAAAATCTAAAACATACTATTTATCTATCTATACGCGTATAATATATTTTGTAATCTGTGTTCATATTTTATAACAATAAATAGCTTAGAACGATAACATTCTCGTACAAATAAATATTGAAATCTTAAAAATATACGGATATTCCAAAATCAAACTTCAGCTCTGGAAGTCTTGGAAAAGCTTGAAAATTATAATATGTCAATAAACGGAGTAAACCTGCCATTTCAACATGATGCAATGAAATTAATTTCTAATTTTATAATTTTAATTAATTTAAAGAGTTTATTTAATTATCTGCTTAGTCGAACCGAGGTGATTGCTTAGTTATAAAGCAAATTATGTTCCCTAAAAGAACTTCCTGATTTAAATTATTATTAATCAAATTCTAGTTTTAGTTGGGCACGCTCTAAAATAAAAATACTCAGATAAATACTTCTTCTATGGATTTTGTTTTTATTTGAAAGGAAAATTTCACGTTTACATACGTATTATGACGTCATAATTAAGTAAATAAAAGGTTCGATATTATGTACCCAAATACTCCACTAAAGATACCATTTTTATATCTACCGTATGTTGTTGTTGCGTTCGAGTACTAACTATTGATTGAAATACTTCACCTTGTTAATCATCATGTTGCCATGTCATGTCAATGGGGTGCCATCTTCGAATTGAAGTTTGGAGGTCAGCAAATGGAAACCCTCGCGGTTATGGGCAGCTTTTTTCAGTGAGTTGTATCTAAGTCCGATCCAATCCTTTTTCTCTTTCTTACAACAAATTTCATCTTTTTTATAACAAACACTAGAAGAGACAACAGGCGACCCTCGCGCGGGCAGCTTTCTCGCTCAGCGTATAGCCATCGCTATTCAGCGCGGGAATGCTGCCTGCGTGATGGGAACCCTGCCAAGGGGGCCCAATTTAGGTAATTTTTAGTTTATAAGTTTTATTTTGTTTTAGATTTAGTTTAGTTTTATTAAGTTATATTATATTTGTTTAAGTTTTCTTTCTTTTGTATTAACTGTTTTCTTTTATGTACAATAAATGACAAACACAAAGTAAACAATATCATTGTACGGTCAGAATATCGACCAATGCCTTACAAATTACAATTCATTGAGTCACAAGCGTGAATGTGATACTTGAAGTATGCACCCACTTCTCTCAATGGAAATCAATTCAACCAAATGTCCGTTTTTGCTGTACTGTTCCGATGTATTAAAACGTTCTGGGGTTTTGTTACTGGATTACGAACGAGTCTTGGTTAGAAAATATTTTCTCATTTATTGAAAAAAAAAGGATAGTTATGGAGGTAAACCATGCCATAGACACGCGCCGCATGTTACTTGCTTTGTATCAATTATGCCTACCTTTCTAGCCGCATGCGACATGATGTCCTGCCCATTCCTACTTCTCTCAGTAGCTCCTGCTAAATTTTTTTAATTAACTGCAGGTGTCCTATAAAAGCATAGTTGTGATGCATAGCCCTTTGGCATACGTGGAATTTTAAACTTCGGAGAATGACTTGTCTGTAAGTTTGCATGCTATTAGCTTGTGCTTGAGAGAAAGAGGAAGGGTATCTTTCATTAGACTCTTTATGGACCAGGTCTTTCAGGGATCACCGAAGCGATCGATTTCTTGATTTTTAGACCAAGAAATTTGAACTATAGACTGAACCAGCGACCCACCCCAGCCGCCAATGCTATATTATCAATGCTATATAATACATGTATTATACATATAAACCTTCCTCTTGAATCACACTATCTATTAAAAAACCGCATCAAAATCCGTTGCGTAGTTTAGTTACAAAGGGACATAGGGACAGAGAAAGCGACTTTGTTTTATAATATGTAGTGATGTAGTGATAGTGATAAGGAATATAAAAAAATCAAGCCCAAATTCTAAGTTGTATCAATATATTTATTCAAAACACTTCATAAAGAATTACACGCACAATTGGTGCGTCACAATACCTTTGTCATGTTATAAAACCTTTGTTAACAATAGGTCACATTTGTGGCAGCGGCAGACTGCGAAGTGCGTAGATCAAAAACTTGCCAGACGAGACACTCCGTTCAAATTACCTTTGACATGACCTCGGAACTTGTAATTACTAAATTGTTTTGTTAATTTAAAGGCTACCACAATTATTATGATACAGCTTGAGATTAAAGGGTAAAAAGAAAGATTTTGCAAATAATATGTCACAATAACACCACTAACGATTATAATACCTTGCACGGAGATTGAGAAAAAGCAAATGTTAAAATATTTGACGTCCAAAAACAGGTTAAACTGCAATCCAGTTGCTATTATTATTCCGTCTGAACACTCTATAGACGTTAGAATTAAAAGTAGGTAGTATAGTAAACCTAAAGCGCAAAGTACACTAGCCCGCTTGCTGCGAGTATGTATTGACAAGCTCTTTCTGCCACGTTTTTGCAACTAAAGCGTTAGGAGCTGTAGAATTGTAAGTGGTATTGTCTTGTAATGATCTGTGAAGCAAACGTTTCATTTCTCATCTCAAAAAGTAGGTGTGTATCTATCTAAATAATATCACAGAATACACAATGTCTCTCAGAGACAAATCCAAACTAACAAGCTCAAACAAGTACCAAACAGACCATCTACATTTTAATTTCCTATGCAAAAAATCCATACAAATCGCCCGCTGAGAGGCCCCCATGATTTTACCATATCAATTATGTAACTGCAATGCAACATATCTTATGACGAGTGTGTTCAAGTGTACACTCGTACACATGGGGCCGATTTGATTCTTATTGAATTTGTTGAAGATGTTTGGCAGGGTGGCAGTTCATTACATAATATGTTTGATTTTTTGTCGCATTTTGTGATTTGAAGTGTACTAAGTTTGCATTGTGGTTAATTGAAGACATAAATAGCTTCTGTTGCTTTGAATAATATACGGATTGAGAAACCAGACCAATAGGATCACGATCTGGGTATTAGTGGACAACACTGTTAGATTGATTACCTATGCAGGCGACCTACGAAAGAAAGAATTAAAGACGAAATCACATATACAAGAAAGAATCTGATGTGATGTCCAGCACTGATTTTCAGCTGCCATCTCGACTTCTTTATTATGTAAAAAAAATAAATAAATAAAAGGATCTGGCGTGGCGACATCATATATCAATAACTGCATCCTCACTGCTCATGATAGAGAGAAATGCCAGAGATTGAAAGAGGCTTACTCTATCACTATCAATATCACTACATAGATAAAACAAAGTCGCTTTCTCTATCCCTATGTCCCTTTGTATTCTTAAATCTTTAAAACTACGAAAGGGATTTTGGTGCGGTTTGTTTTTTAATAGATAGTGATTCGAGAGGAAGGTTTTTATGCCCATGCGAAGCCGGGGCGGGTCGCTAGTGTATTATAAAAATAGTTTTGGTTATTACAGTAGGCGAACTTAATGCTAAATGTCTAATCTAAAAGTCGACCTTTGGATTAAGCAGAAAATATAACTGTAGATGTCAAAAAAGATTTAATATTTGATAAAGAAAGCTTTAAAGAATGTAGCGCAATAAACTCTATATATAAAATCTATTTGAGAAACAGCCCCACATTCCAATACCTAACTATAATGAACATAAAGACGTGATATAAATAAGTTGGATAGAATCAGGCTCTGATCAAATTGTTTTCCGAATTCGAAGGGTTGTTTATTAGATTCGAAGGATGGACGAGGGTCCTGTCCTACATAATATGCGTCTGTAAGGGCCGGTCCGGAATAATTCAGTAGATTTTTACGTAATGTTTACAAACTGAATGTTTTTGGCTTAGCTAGAGCCAAAACAAAATATATGTAACTAGCAGTCCACCCCGGCTTTGCATGTGGTATATAAGCTATGTCACTCAGGGTGAATGAAGCTTTCGAATGATGAAAGAATTTTCGAAATCGACACAGTAATTTTTGAGTTTATTCATTTCAATCCACACCAAAATTACAAATCTTTCCTCTTTATAATATTAGTATAGATTAAACTTGATAGACTGAAATAATATTTTGCACTAACCCCTTACCTTTCCCTGCATCACTTATGTAGTTGACTGGTAGATAAGCCTCAGGCTTTGAGTCCGCCGTTTACAATTGGGTAATAAAGTTATATAAATAAATAAATAGCCTCTCTAGTACATCTATCATACAGATTAGGTCTTCTCCTTTTTCTATCGTCTTTATTCGTCTCATAACATGGCACATAGTCTATCTTGACCTTCGTGTCCAGCTACCTGCACGCTCCGGGACCTATACGAAGCTCCTGACGACGCTTTCTTAGTTGAGTTTTGGAGTTGATGGCGGAGTTTTAATCAATGGCTAATAAAATCATCTATGCCTGAGTCTGAGGCCTGACTTAGATACATTTTTGTACATAAAAAGGACTCGTTTCTTCCTTTTATCGCAGGTTAGTATCGGTTATTAGATTACAGAATAATATACCAGTTCAGATATTCAACCGTCATACAAATAAAACGCGCCGATTTTTAGTGTACTATTTGAGTATCCCCATACTGAGACATATTAACGCCATCTATCGATCGCTTGAGATACTGTTATTCTAAATACGATAACTTATTAAACAAAGCACTAAATCAGTTTGTGGTAGGATGACAATATTTTAAAAATCGTGTTCTCGCACTCTTATTCCCCAAAAACAAATTGGATCTTAAAAAAAATTATTATTATTAATTTAAACAAAATTAGATGATATTCAGTTAAAAAAAAAACAATATTATTCTTTTTTTTCTAACTTGTTTTAATTATAAAAAATTACAAGCACTAAATTACACTGCAAGACGATAATACTAAACAAATTAATTTTATTCACGTACAAATATGCAATTGATTATTCAAAACATTCCTTAGACACTTCACAATAGAAATTAAGAGTCCAAGTGACAATCCAGACGAATTAAACGCATCTCACTTACCCTTTGTTAAGGGCTGGAGTGACTTAACAAAAACACCTTTATTTCAATAGACACAAAGCTCAAATTTCTCAACTATTTTAACACAATAGAAGCACGTTTGATCGTCGCATTATCTCGTATGCACATTGAAGTTATGTTGACTATATCTTGACATTCAATTTTGTATTTTTTTGGTTTATGTTAAGGTTGATATCAGTCTTTTCTTTTGGTACAATATCACCATAGGGGTCGAAAATCCAGCCCCCGGTTGCGACGCCCCGTGAAGTAAGCTGTGATGTTTCCTACTGTCTGTTGCTGGTAAAGATTTGAAATTAGACTTTTTATATTTTGTCTAATTTATTTTACAAACCACAAAATTAGCTACAACATTTGGACCCAAGTTCACCAAGTTTTAAGTGTTGTTTCAAATTTAAACATATTGTTGAAAAGCTCGGGTCTGAGTCTTCAAGAAGAGTATGAATAGAATTCTTTAGGATCATGACCGTCTTATTATTTACGGTGACCACTTTCCATCAAATAAAGGATTAGACCATAAATATGTTCGCCAAATTAAATAGAAAGTATAAATTTTGAGGATGAAATTCGTGTCGTATAAAATTTGTATTAAGATAGCCAAAAACATAAAAAAATGTCGTTTTTAAATAAAGAATGTAGCAAGAATATGCAATTTAAACATAACTGCAGTAACCGCGAAGTTCTAGTAATTCTTGGCGATTTGTCTTGGCATTAGTTCTCCCCCCCCCCCCCAAACTCTACGTGTTTCTTTTATTTTATTTTATTTTTTTAGTATCTAAAATATTAAAGACTTTTTTGATGATAATATTTGATGTAAATACTTGTGTTAAAAAGTAGGCAAGATTCAATACGACTGGAACACTACTTGCACCGCAACACAGATTAGAGCCTATGAATAGGAGTAATGAAATAAATATTTTGCCGGTGGGGCAAATTCGATAACGCCCGGCTGCCCAAACCCCCAATTTGGCCATTTCATAAAACACCCGGATTGTTTGCGGTTAAGCACCGTGAAAATTGTCTGTCGTGAGATTGGGCGGAATCAAACTACCGCGGTTTTTTGTTCGCGGTGATTTTATGTGAATGTGGTTTTATTCATGGCTCCTTAAATTTTATGTTTTGTTCGGTTACGATGGTTTCGAAACTGAAAACGTTTTGACACCTTTTTTAAGCGAGTTCGATTATTGTACGGTAGATCTAGAAAATCTACTAGAAGAAAGATCTAGAATCTAAGGTAGATCTAGAGATAGACCTTTGTACAATCGACTGCCGCCAGACGTCAAACAGCGCAACAGTGCATATCGTGGGTTGCGGTGCAAGAAAATGCGACGAGTTATTTATTAATTTTAAACTTTATTGTACAAATTAAAAATAAGGTGTACAAATGGTGGAATTAATGCCATATGGTACTCAACCAGTCAAACATTGGACAAAGCAGAAATGTGATTGTCGGCGATTAATGAATTACATACATATTTTGGAGTTGTCGGCGCGCTGGTGACATTATCTTGATATCACGACTGTAAATAGAGTACGGTAATCGGGCACCCATCTTTAGTAAACCGTATGCCAAGGCATGTATAAAAAAGGCTTGTATCGTCAATCGAACCGCATTTATGAGAAAAAAATCTATTTTAAAATAAAATTATATATATTTAAAATGGAAGAAAAGTATTGTATTCCCCAATTAGCTATTACGCACAGATTTACCTGAGAAAATCACTGGGTAAATTTATTTTTTCGGAGATAAAAAGTATTAATTCTTTGTCAGTATTCTAAATTGTATGTAGAATTTTAGAAACTGTTTAGGTGCAGTAAATAGTCTAAAGAGGTACCAAACAAACAGATTTACAAAGTCACTTTCGCATTTATAATATTACTAGCGACCCGCCCCGGCTCCTAATGGGCATAAAAACCTTGAATCACTCTATCTATTAAAAAAAAACCGCATCAAAATCCGTTGCGTAGTTTTAAACATTTAAGCATACATATGGATAGTGATTAGTTAAGATTTAGATAAACCAAATATATATTTTTTGAATTTTATTTTAATTTTTAATTTTTTTTAGCATATATTCACACCAAAATACTTTTTCTAAACAGACGAAGCTGTTGACTCTGCAAACTAAAACTACAAATAAGATTTAACTAAAACCGGGGTGCGTTGATTGTCATTTAAGGGCTGAATTTAATATTGGGGGTGATTAAAGGGTGCACAATACGCGTATAATGTGAGCTATTAGAACTACCCTCCTGGATTAGTGGTGTGGCGTATTCGAAAGTGGTTCAATTTCGATTGTCATATATTGTTTTAATTATTAATAACTTGCTGTACTCCACGGTTATATCCACTAGTGATATATGGGAATATTAGGTCCTTACATATGAAATTGCCGTTCAGTATCAAAAAAGTGAAACAAGTTTTTTTTAATGAAATTATTATTTAATCAATCGAAGTATGCGCCGTTGTTATCGATACACTTCCGCCATTTTATAGGCAGATCATTGATACCTTTGGAAAAAAAATCTTGGGAGCGAGAGTCTATGAACTGTTTGAAGGCGGTTTTGACTGCCTCATCAGATTTGAAGTTTTTTCCTTGTAAAAAGTTATCCAAATTTTGAAAAAAGTGGTAATCGATTGGGGCAAGATCTGGAGAGTATGGTGGGTGACGCAGAGGTTCCAGTCGCAGCTCCTCTAACTTGGCGATAGTTTGATGGCAGTGTGTGGTCTAGCGTTATCCTGAAGGAGCAGTGGGCTAGAGCAATTCATCAGTCTCGGTTGTTTAATGGCGACCTTTTCCATCATTGTTTGCAATTGTTGGCAATACAAGTCTGCAGTAATCGTCTGGCCTGATCTCAAGAAGCTGTAGTGGATAACACCAGCACTGGTCCACCAAACACTAACCAGAATCTTCTTTTTGGTCAGTTTTCGCTTAGGGCAAGGTTTTGCCAGTTCTCCAGGGTCAAGCCATTGTGATGATCGCTTCCGATTGTCGTACAGGATCCATTTCTCATCACAAGTCACGATACGGTTCAAAATCCCCTCATTATTGTGACGATTGAGCAAAGAAACGCAGCAAGCAACGCGTGTTTGTTGGTTTGCTTCAGTCAATTCATGCGGTACCCACTTTTCGAGATTTTTTAATTTTCCGATTTGGCACAAGTGGATAAGTATCGTTTTGTCACTTACGCCGAAGGCTGCTGCTAATTCAGAAGTGGTTTGAGATGGATCCGCTTCCACTATCGCCTTCAATTCTTCGTTATTCACTTGAGTATCAGGTCGTCCACGAGGCTCATTGTGTAAATCGAAATTTCCAGAACGGAAACGTTGAAGCCAAAAACGTACCGTACGTTCGTTAGCGGTGCCTGGTCCATACACGTCGTTAATTCTTCGAGTCGTTTCTGCAGCACTGGTGCCACGGTGGAACACGTATTCGTAAATACCGCGAATTTTCAATTTGTCCATAGTTGTTGTTATAGCAATGTTGAAACTCAAACAAATGATGTTAAAACAAATGAAACACGAATTTTAAAACAATATTTTTCTGGCTTTATTTCGAAATAAATTTGAATTTGGAATTCCTAATGAAACGCAAGATATTTGATTTTAAAGTTGCCAGTATTGAAAATCGGCAATTTCATATGTAAGGACCTAATACTATACCTACTTATCTTTGTTTAAGAATTAGTTTCATGATTATGAAACTAATTCTTATCCGCTTTGATGATTATCAAAGCGGTCTCCCAGTTGTATCTCTTTCGTTAACGTTAGGCAGGCTGCCGATCATAAAAAAAAATGCCAAATCTGGTACTATGTTTTCAGAAATATATAAAGAAGGAAAATCTCGTCTATTTCATGCCATGCTTGAAATAAATATGCCTAAGGATGTAACCGTGGAACCGCAAATATTTTCGAAGCGAATGAATATTTTCCTTATTTCAAATAAATGCTTGGGATTTATGACTTCATGATCACTATTATATTTATTTATTTATTTATTTATTTATTTAACTTTATTGTAAAAATACAATAGGCGGACTTAATGCTAAAAGCATTATCTAACAGTCAACCTTTGGGTCAAGCAGAGAACAGTTTGTGGGTGCAATAATAACATTTACTTAAATATAATGATTTCTTATGTTTTCGCGATTGTTACACATTAAATTAAACTATTTTATACGGTTTTCTATCGCGTTTATTGCTTACTTATTTATACCTAACGTTTCAAGCACTTTACAGAGCTCATGGTCGCAGGCAGACTGAGTTGACATTCGTCTGTGTCATTTGTTTCTGATGTCACAAGAATACAAAACCATAGCTCATAAATCATTGAAAACTATTTCGATTCACACAGTATTGGCTGACAGTATCAAAAACACTTGTAGTCTTCCGATGAGTTTGAGATTTTATTAAATTGATAACTGGGTCC
The DNA here is from genome assembly GCA_947044815.1 of Apomyelois bistriatella. NCBI lineage: Eukaryota > Metazoa > Arthropoda > Insecta > Lepidoptera > Pyralidae > Apomyelois > Apomyelois bistriatella. The sequence continues at coordinate 9,352,163 of OX345705.1, forward strand.
CAAGCTGGTGGTACTTGCCATCCATCCTCTCTATTGAAATTAGGATGTTTTTTAATTTCGATCGCTTCACGTATCATCCTTGGTATAAATCTGTTTTCTTTTGCAAGGACTTGAGGATTATCAAAACGCATGTAGTGGTTGGATTTGTCAAGTGAGTGTTCACAGACTGCAGACTTGGTTGAGCGTCTATGTTTCATGTCAGCAATATGTTCTTTGATACGGGTACCAATGCTTCTCTTTGTTTGCCCAATGTATGATAAACCACAGTCACAGTCAATTTTATAAACTCCAGCATCTTGCAATGGGATATTGGATTTAACAGGTCTTAAAAGTTGGTTTATTTTCTTATGCGGCTTGTAGTAAGTCTTGATTGAAGCTCGCCTAAGTATGTTACCAATCTTGTCTGTGACTCCCTTTATGTAAGGTAAGATGGCTGGGAAACGGTCAACTGTGTGTGGCTTGGGTCGACATCTATGTCGTATGTGTGGAAGGCTGAGTTTGTTGCTTCTCAAGACAGACTTGACTCGTCGAAGCTCTTCTTTGAGATGGTGGGTGTCACAGATGCCTTGTGCTCTCTGAAACAAAGATTTGCCTACGGTAGCCAACTGACATGGATGATGATGAGATTTTCCATTGAGGTATTTATCGGTATGGGTTGGCTTTCTATACACGGTGTGACCAATACTATTGTCAGGATTTCTCATTATTAAAATGTCAAGGAAAGCTAAAGAATTATTATTCTCAGATTCCATTGTGAATTTAATTTTACTATTAATGGAATTTAAATGATCTAATAAAACTGAGACTTGAGTTTTAGGGAGTACAACAAAAGTATCATCTACGTACCGTTTGAACATCTTCGGCATAGCCAGGGTGGTTGAAAGAGCCTTCTCCTCAAGGTCTTCCATGAATATATCAGCAACAATGGGAGAGACTGGAGACCCCATAGCCACACCGTCAATTTGCATGTAAAATTTGTTTTCCCAGTATAGATAGCCTGATGTTAAGCAATGTTCAAGTAACTCTGCATATTCTTGAGGTAGGTGCTGGTCCTCAAGCCTTTTCTTGACAATGTTAATGCAGTCATGCAAAGGAAGGCTGGTAAATAATGACTGTACATCAAAACTAACCATTGTGTCATCATCAGTTAGTTGTAGGTCTTTAATTAAGCTGATGAAATGGTAAGAGTCCTTGACATAAGTATTGGTATGACCACGAAGTTTTGTTAATATTCTCGCCAGGTGTTGTGCTAGTTTATATGTTGGCGAATCAATTTGGCTCACGATAGGTCTTAATGGGTGATCTTTTTTGTGTATTTTGGGAAGGCCATATAATTTAGGTGGTTTCACACAGGAAGGCACAAGTGACGTGATGTCCAGGTTTAATTGCTCGGAGTATTTTGATATTAATTCTTTAGTTTTAGTGACGATCTTGTTAGTTGGATCGGTTTTGACTAATTTATATGTATTTTCATCCGACAACAGTTGTTCTATTTTTGTTTTATAATCAGATGTGTCCATTATAACAGTTGAGTTTCCTTTGTCAGCTCGTATGATAGTAATGTCTGGGTTCTTGCGTAGGTTGGTGAGTGCAAGATATTGTTCACGAGGAAGATTCGGTTTTGGTGGTTTGCTATGTCTAAGTACTGATGACACATCTTGGCGTATCGCTTCCAAATCTTCCTTCTTCAAATGATTCTTGACTAAGACATTTTCTATCGAACAAATGATATGTTCAAAAGGTATTTTCCTGGGTGCAACCGCATAATTTAATCCATTTTCAAGTGCTTCGATGGCTAGTTGGTGTATCGGTGTTTGTTTTGATAAATTGACAACCGATTTAATTGACTTTGACATTTCGGGATTATTCTGCCGGATGACATTGGCATTTTGTTCGGCTTTTAATTTTTCATACTTTTTAATATGACGCTTCTTGCATTCTTCATATGTATGATTTGCCCGCTTATCCGTAATGTTTAAACATTTTTCAAAGTCCTGTGTAGATAATTTTGATTGAAGCTCACTTGATAAATTCTCAATGTTTTTTGAAATTTCTATTGCATCTAATCTATTTTGGCGAATTGTGCGTTTTAGTAAAATTATACTTGCATTTCGGAGGATGTCAGAGCTTCCTCGTATGTCTTTCTTGGGTGATATACGAACACAAACTGGTATTATGTTGTTATCTCGGCATCTTTTTAGGAAATTCAATGATGTTATAAGCCGTGAGTGCTTATTCTTGAGACATTCCAATCGACGTATTTTGTTTGAGGTTTCCGGCCCGTACACCGTAACATAATGATTTCTTATGTTTTCGCGATTGTTACACATTAAATTAAACTATTTTATACGGTTTTCTATCGCGTTTATTGCTTACTTATTTGCTTAACATCAGGCTATCTATACTGGGAAAACAAATTTTACATGCAAATTGACGGTGTGGCTATGGGGTCTCCAGTCTCTCCCATTGTTGCTGATATATTCATGGAAGACCTTGAGGAGAAGGCTCTTTCAACCACCCTGGCTATGCCGAAGATGTTCAAACGGTACGTAGATGATACTTTTGTTGTACTCCCTAAAACTCAAGTCTCAGTTTTATTAGATCATTTAAATTCCATTAATAGTAAAATTAAATTCACAATGGAATCTGAGAATAATAATTCTTTAGCTTTCCTTGACATTTTAATAATGAGAAATCCTGACAATAGTATTGGTCACACCGTGTATAGAAAGCCAACCCATACCGATAAATACCTCAATGGAAAATCTCATCATCATCCATGTCAGTTGGCTACCGTAGGCAAATCTTTGTTTCAGAGAGCACAAGGCATCTGTGACACCCACCATCTCAAAGAAGAGCTTCGACGAGTCAAGTCTGTCTTGAGAAGCAACAAACTCAGCCTTCCACACATACGACATAGATGTCGACCCAAGCCACACACAGTTGACCGTTTCCCAGCCATCTTACCTTACATAAAGGGAGTCACAGACAAGATTGGTAACATACTTAGGCGAGCTTCAATCAAGACTTACTACAAGCCGCATAAGAAAATAAACCAACTTTTAAGACCTGTTAAATCCAATATCCCATTGCAAGATGCTGGAGTTTATAAAATTGACTGTGACTGTGGTTTATCATACATTGGGCAAACAAAGAGAAGCATTGGTACCCGTATCAAAGAACATATTGCTGACATGAAACATAGACGCTCAACCAAGTCTGCAGTCTGTGAACACTCACTTGACAAATCCAACCACTACATGCGTTTTGATAATCCTCAAGTCCTTGCAAAAGAAAACAGATTTATACCAAGGATGATACGTGAAGCGATCGAAATTAAAAAACATCCTAATTTCAATAGAGAGGATGGATGGCAAGTACCACCAGCTTGGGACCCAGTTATCAATTTAATAAAATCTCAAACTCATCGGAAGACTACAAGTGTTTTTGATACTGTCAGCCAATACTGTGTGAATCGAAATAGTTTTCAATGATTTATGAGCTATGGTTTTGTATTCTTGTGACATCAGAAACAAATGACACAGACGAATGTCAACTCAGTCTGCCTGCGACCATGAGCTCTGTAAAGTGCTTGAAACGTTAGGTATAAATAAGTAAGCAATAAACGCGATAGAAAACCGTATAAAATAGTTTAATTTAATGTGTAACAATCGCGAAAACATAAGAAATCATTATGTTACGGTGTACGGGCCGGAAACCTCAAACAAAATACGTCGATTGGAATGTCTCAAGAATAAGCACTCACGGCTTATAACATCATTGAATTTCCTAAAAAGATGCCGAGATAACAACATAATACCAGTTTGTGTTCGTATATCACCCAAGAAAGACATACGAGGAAGCTCTGACATCCTCCGAAATGCAAGTATAATTTTACTAAAACGCACAATTCGCCAAAATAGATTAGATGCAATAGAAATTTCAAAAAACATTGAGAATTTATCAAGTGAGCTTCAATCAAAATTATCTACACAGGACTTTGAAAAATGTTTAAACATTACGGATAAGCGGGCAAATCATACATATGAAGAATGCAAGAAGCGTCATATTAAAAAGTATGAAAAATTAAAAGCCGAACAAAATGCCAATGTCATCCGGCAGAATAATCCCGAAATGTCAAAGTCAATTAAATCGGTTGTCAATTTATCAAAACAAACACCGATACACCAACTAGCCATCGAAGCACTTGAAAATGGATTAAATTATGCGGTTGCACCCAGGAAAATACCTTTTGAACATATCATTTGTTCGATAGAAAATGTCTTAGTCAAGAATCATTTGAAGAAGGAAGATTTGGAAGCGATACGCCAAGATGTGTCATCAGTACTTAGACATAGCAAACCACCAAAACCGAATCTTCCTCGTGAACAATATCTTGCACTCACCAACCTACGCAAGAACCCAGACATTACTATCATACGAGCTGACAAAGGAAACTCAACTGTTATAATGGACACATCTGATTATAAAACAAAAATAGAACAACTGTTGTCGGATGAAAATACATATAAATTAGTCAAAACCGATCCAACTAACAAGATCGTCACTAAAACTAAAGAATTAATATCAAAATACTCCGAGCAATTAAACCTGGACATCACGTCACTTGTGCCTTCCTGTGTGAAACCACCTAAATTATATGGCCTTCCCAAAATACACAAAAAAGATCACCCATTAAGACCTATCGTGAGCCAAATTGATTCGCCAACATATAAACTAGCACAACACCTGGCGAGAATATTAACAAAACTTCGTGGTCATACCAATACTTATGTCAAGGACTCTTACCATTTCATCAGCTTAATTAAAGACCTACAACTAACTGATGATGACACAATGGTTAGTTTTGATGTACAGTCATTATTTACCAGCCTTCCTTTGCATGACTGCATTAACATTGTCAAGAAAAGGCTTGAGGACCAGCACCTACCTCAAGAATATGCAGAGTTACTTGAACATTGCTTAACATCAGGCTATCTATACTGGGAAAACAAATTTTACATGCAAATTGACGGTGTGGCTATGGGGTCTCCAGTCTCTCCCATTGTTGCTGATATATTCATGGAAGACCTTGAGGAGAAGGCTCTTTCAACCACCCTGGCTATGCCGAAGATGTTCAAACGGTACGTAGATGATACTTTTGTTGTACTCCCTAAAACTCAAGTCTCAGTTTTATTAGATCATTTAAATTCCATTAATAGTAAAATTAAATTCACAATGGAATCTGAGAATAATAATTCTTTAGCTTTCCTTGACATTTTAATAATGAGAAATCCTGACAATAGTATTGGTCACACCGTGTATAGAAAGCCAACCCATACCGATAAATACCTCAATGGAAAATCTCATCATCATCCATGTCAGTTGGCTACCGTAGGCAAATCTTTGTTTCAGAGAGCACAAGGCATCTGTGACACCCACCATCTCAAAGAAGAGCTTCGACGAGTCAAGTCTGTCTTGAGAAGCAACAAACTCAGCCTTCCACACATACGACATAGATGTCGACCCAAGCCACACACAGTTGACCGTTTCCCAGCCATCTTACCTTACATAAAGGGAGTCACAGACAAGATTGGTAACATACTTAGGCGAGCTTCAATCAAGACTTACTACAAGCCGCATAAGAAAATAAACCAACTTTTAAGACCTGTTAAATCCAATATCCCATTGCAAGATGCTGGAGTTTATAAAATTGACTGTGACTGTGGTTTATCATACATTGGGCAAACAAAGAGAAGCATTGGTACCCGTATCAAAGAACATATTGCTGACATGAAACATAGACGCTCAACCAAGTCTGCAGTCTGTGAACACTCACTTGACAAATCCAACCACTACATGCGTTTTGATAATCCTCAAGTCCTTGCAAAAGAAAACAGATTTATACCAAGGATGATACGTGAAGCGATCGAAATTAAAAAACATCCTAATTTCAATAGAGAGGATGGATGGCAAGTACCACCAGCTTGGGACCCAGTTATCAATTTAATAAAATCTCAAACTCATCGGAAGACTACAAGTGTTTTTGATACTGTCAGCCAATACTGTGTGAATCGAAATAGTTTTCAATGATTTATGAGCTATGGTTTTGTATTCTTGTGACATCAGAAACAAATGACACAGACGAATGTCAACTCAGTCTGCCTGCGACCATGAGCTCTGTAAAGTGCTTGAAACGTTAGGTATAAATAAGTAAGCAATAAACGCGATAGAAAACCGTATAAAATAGTTTAATTTAATTTACTTAAATAACAAATATAATAAACTTACATAACATACATAATAAATAGTTAATATATACATATATATACATACATACATATTAATACATATATACCTATCATAAAATATATTAGCCATAGTAAAAAAAAAAAAAATTATAAGATATGCTACGGAAATTCGTAGCTGCGGCGTAGACAGCTACGTGAGAATCTCGTAGGCCTACGATGTTTGCTACGACCAGTGAATTATTTTAACATGGACTCTAACCCCCGTATTAAGAAACGAAAACTAAAATATGTTTTGCCTCTTTTTTTCTTACCTGACACTTCATGTGAAAGAACGAGACGCAACACATTTTAGCTAACATGGGCTTAACAAACGTTTCTTAATACGGGGGAATTATGTAAATTTTGTTACCTGGAATAAATTAATACATAAACTATTGCAGCTGTAGATGTATGGATGCATATTTTATTATTATGACTACAGAAGTTCGAATCGCGTGCGGTAATTTTTTTTAATCTATGATTATAACCAAAGACGTTCGAATCGCGCGCGGTCTCTCTATTTTTTTTTTTATCTATGTTCAAAAGTGAAATAATTTCGAGGCTTTTGAATCTTTAAAATATTATAAGTATTTAAAGCCATTGAACAAAAATCTAACTCAAGTGTCGCTGTTTGCCTCCGCCCTGAGAGCGGCCAACTGCCGTGTAAGCCGAACTCCACACAGGGGGCGCCACCCTCGCTGAATGTTTTATAACCAAAAAGCGCATTGCAGCGCTCCTCGGCAGCCAGATAAATCGGTAAACAGTTGAGTTGCGGACTTTGAAGGCTTGTGTTATAAGTTTGGTTGAGTGGTGAGTTGGTCTCGTAATCCATACTAATATTATAAATGCGAAAGTCTGTCTGTCTGTCTGTCTGTCTGTCTGTCTGTCTGTCTGTCTGTCTGTCTGTCACCTCTTCACGGCTAAACTACTAGACCGATTATGATGAAATTTGGTAGGGATGTAGTTATCGACCTGAGGTCAAACATAGGCTACTTTTGGACGCGATATAACCGAGTCCCACGCGGGCGGAGCCGCGGGCAACAGCTAGTGTCTAAATAAAAATTAATCCTCTCTTAATATCCATACTTCTATTCTAAATGTTAAAGTCTGTCTATCTGTATCGCTTTCATGGCTAAACCGCTGGACCAATTTTGATTAAATTTTGTATGGATATAATTAAGGACTAGGAGACAAACATAGGCTACTTTTGGACACGATATAATTGAGTCCTACGCGGGCAGGGTCGCGGCCAACAGCTAGTATTAAATATTAATAAAAAGTTATGTTGCCCTATCAGAAAGCAGAGCAGAAAGGTTCTCGAATGGTAACCACGTACCGGCAAGCGCAGCATCCGAAACAAACTGAAAACAACTAAAAAAAAGTATGCTTCCCGTGAGAATCGAACCCACGACTTGAGCGTCTATAGACAAACGCTTTAACCACGGAGGCAGTTATTTCCTAGTAAAAGTGTTAGTACTATTATCTATTTTGAGAATATAAAACCAAATCTCCTACATATAATATACAGTGGGCCAAAGAGAAAAATATACCAATTTAGTTGTAAGATGAAAGGTAAGATGGTATAACTTTCCATGTGGCCCACTGTACAAGTGAATATGCAATCACAGAGACTCCTCTGACTCCCGGTACCGTCGGCGACATGATCCCTCTGAAGTATTGTGTCCACACAATATACGCGCAAATAAACCGGATATCCGGATACAAAGGATCGTGTAATGCGACCGTGAGAGGTGATACTTGAAGAAGAAATATTTTTTTTATTTGTGTCAGCCAGTGCCGGGGAGAAATACTGTCAACCGAAATGTCTTTTACCAGTGCTCCTAGTATGAGTTTTTCTTAACGCATACGCTAGCGACTGCGTTAGGATTTTGTATGGAATTTCTTAGTTGCCTTACTACCAGAGGCGCTGTACAAGTTTGCCATACTAAATCGCTTACGCAGTCGCTAGCGTCTGCGTTAAGAAAAACTCATACTAGGGGCACAGGAGTCTTTGAAAAGACTTTGGACTGGTGTTGGTAGACGCCACGTTAAGTAAAAATATTGCAGATAATTGTTTTGTATATCTTTGGTCATTGTCGTTAAAAGACAATCACCAAAGATGTACTCAGATTGCATCAGAGCATTTTTATTTTTAAACTAATTTGTCCCACTCTTCAAAAAAGTTTGTTTGTTTGTTTGTATTAACTTTATTGTACCACAAAAAGTCATCTTCAAAAGATGAAATATTTTTAATTATATTATACGTCAACAATTAACAAAACTAGCCACTTACTAAAAAAAGAAAGTAAATATAAAAGCATACAATTAAAAACAGAAGTATAATGGCGGACTTATCCCAAAAAAGGATCCCTTACAGTCAACCAGCGAGTGAGAGAGGAGATGCTTTTAAGGAGGGTAGAAGTGTTTCGTTAATCATTAAACTATTACCCTAGTAACCCAGCTTCGCACCTTCCTTCTACTACTAAGAAATTTCTCAAAATAATATTTCAAAGGGTCACGACAGGTCGGTCAAACTATAGTATATGAAAATAGTGCCTTTCAGTGTGATGACACATTTTCAACGTCACAAGTGTGGCTCGAGAGAGATAAGCTGCAAGCTCACGTGTGGATAAAGCCTTATACGATTGACTGTTGGGTAGCTATGGAATTTTTTTATGGTGACACTTTTAAATATAGTTAACTTGTCTTATTTTTAGTTTACACTGTTTCCCATAAGCTTTACTTTTAACTATCATATGTCTGATGATATGAGACTTAAAGCAGTCTCAGCACCAACGACTTTACACGCTTTCCGAAGCTCAGGGGAGCATGGCAGCAACCAATCTAAGACGCGACTACGCCCTGGGATGCTCAATGTGCGTTAACTTTACAAAGGTACTCGCACTGGGCTATGTTGCTTTTCCATAAGATCTATTACATGACATCTTAGTTCAGCGTTGCTAATTTAACATCTTTTTATGTAGATGATCTCTGTATTTTCGGCCCGTCATACATCTGTTTATATTTAGCTCATTTTTCATGTACAGTGAGCTATACAAAAAGTATACCAAAAAAAGTGTAAGCAACGCGGTAAGTATACTTATATTATGTGGCCAGCTAGTTCTTTCAAAATATTGCCAGTTTAAGTACAACTCAGTTACTGAGTCTCACTCCCGTAATAAGAAACGATTGACCCTATTTTAGCTAAAATGTGTTTCGTCTTCTTCCACGTGAAATGTCTGTAAGAGAGAAAAAGACAAAACATAGTTTAGTTTAGCCCATGCATGAATCAAATTTCACAATTGTCATGTTGCAAATGATAACCAACGCAATCCAGTACCACTCGTTCGTAGCTTGACATGCGTTATCGACTAATCACATCTTACAACATGTCTATTCCACTTCACACCCTCGTAACATCAATATTACATTCCAGAATTAACAAAACAAGCCCATACTTTTGATGTCGCGACACGTGCCGATGTAATCAATTCACGCCTTTTTATTAGGCTCGATCGCTTTTTGACTGGATTCAAAAAAGAAAAGGTTATGGGTTTGACATGTTACATTTCTACATGATCGTCTATCTTTGAATACTTATATTGTGTCAATATAAATATTTAAGGGATATAGGCAAAATCTATTACCTAGATAACAGTCATAGCTTTGCTACGTTAGTACTTATCTTTCTATCATTCAAGTCTAAAATGTTAGTAATTTTTTATAAACACATTTTTATCAATTAATCTATAATATTTAAAAAAAAATATCAACTTAATCTAACAGTATTAAAAATTATCAAATTATTTAAGTTTTCGTGAATTGATTACAGCCAGGTAAATAAAGTTTTAACAGAATAAATTACTACTATATTGCGTTTATTCCCAGGAATTTGTAAAAGATCCTTGACTTATTCACTGAATTTAAGAAAAAATACATCTGTCATATCGGTCATATATGAATTTATCAAGTGAAATACAGGGTGGCAGGGTAAACACCACTGTCATTCAAATTGTGGACAGATAAATAAAATAAAAATGAAAAATCTTATAAGTTTAATAATAAAGTTAAGATGTTTTATTCCCACAAAGATCGTTAAAATGTATTCACGCTATTATTTCAATACGCGCCGCTGTATTTTTGCGTGGAGGTGGAATTTTTAATTTAATTAACCAAAAAAATATATGTCATTGTTATGCCTATTTTGAAGTCTAACTCATGATACTGAACCTCCAGTATCAGTGATAATAGTAAACACCCTGCCACTCTGTATAAATGGAGGTAAGACATCGGGTATTTGCGGACTTCAAGATCCGAAGTCATACGGCATGGAATGTAGCCGAAAAAGAAACTAAAATGATGGCGATAAAAAGGTTAACATCACTATCACTATATCACTATCACTAGGTACATAGTATAAAACAGTCGCTTTCTCTGTCCCTATGTCCCTTTGTATGCTTAAAATCTTTAAAACTACGCAACGGATTTTGATGCGGTTTTTTTAATAGATAGAGTGATTTAAGAGGAAGGTTTTTATGCCCATGCGAAGCCAGGGTGGGTCGCTAGTTAAAAATAAATCAAATCCAGCATATTACAAGAACGTAATCACAAATGACGCCGCGAGGCTGTTTACAGTTCGCACTAGACGACACGTGCCGGGTGTACTCGCACCCTTAGTGGGGGAAGTATGGATATTAACCATTGTCGCTTGTTTGTATGGTCTTGTAATGACCAGTAATTAGTTGGGACTTGTATGTTACTTATTATATGACAAGCTTCTGCCCGTAGCTTCGTCAGCTTACAATAATGATACCCCTAGTATGAGTTTTTATGAACTCAGACACTAGCGAGCGACTACGTTATAGGGTTTTGTATGGAATTTCTTTTGTCTTATTACTATCCACCAGAGTCGCTATACAAGTTTGTCATACAAAATCGCTAACGCAGTCGCTAGCGCAAAGAAGTTCGAATCGCGCTGTCTCTTTTAAGTGACGCAATTTTTTTTTAATCTATGCGCTAGCGTCTGCATTTATAAAAACTCATACTAGAAGTACCTACTGGTAGAGAGAACACTAAGCATTAAGTTTGCCAATTTTATAAGTATTTTTTACTTATGGAACAATAATAATGTATTAATAAATAATTAAACATTTTTTCATCTGAAATTTCTCAATAAAATGTTTATAAGAATTTAAAACTCGACAAAATGGACGCCGCTGTCGTCTGTTCAGCCATAATAATAAGTGTTAACTCTTCTCTAATGAATATACGTCGCCCACTGTTGGATGTTCTAAATGGGAGATCAGAATCTATGTCAAAACAGTTCACACGAGAGTTTAAGGTTGCCGCTACGCTTCCAAAGAATCCTAATCAGAGAAAATATTAGATAGTAGCACATGCTCCCATATTCCCATAGTCTAAGAAAAAAGATTTGGTTCTTTTTGCTAATAGGTGCTTTCAAGAATTTCAATTTAATTAGGATCCCGCTAATTTTTGACTGAAAAAGTGTGAATTATTAGAACACAATTTTTTATGTATATCCTACCATAAATTAATTTTGTGCTTTATTTAAGTAACAAGTTATCGGACTTAGAATCACAAGTGTCTAAAGCGATCGAAGGATGGCGTCGTGATCGATCAATATGGGAATGACTATATTAGAACATAACAAATTGGCGCACACACCTTTCAACGAAGATAGCAATTGCACTTGTTGTATCGTTGACTATCAGCAAAAGTGTGAAGAATGGTCTATCCATTACCGAATATGGTAGAAACTTGTAGAAAAGTCTAAAATAATTTCGCAGCGCAATATGAACATTGAAAATGGAAATGGAACGGTTTTTAATTGAAATATTTATAATTGCGAGGGCTTCGGAATGCAGAGTAACGGAACGGAATGAAATGCTAAAGCAATTATTGTTTTTACATCTTTTTTCCTCGTAATGGGAAATTTTGGTGAATTAAGTAAGTACATTGTTCGGGATTGCTTCGTAACTTTGCAACCGACTTCGACAAAAGAAGGTTCTTAGTTTTGGTTAGTTCGTCTACCATGCTTTCTGATGTCAGAGTATCTGCAGAGTATTTCGAAAGCAACTCTTGTGCTCTGACGTAAATTTTGACGGCTGACATTCATGAAGTTCTGATATATGGGGTATCTTATTTTCAAAGTGGTACACTGTGCTTTTGTGAACTATGGCATTGGCAAAATCATTGTTTGATTTAACGATGAAGCCATTAAAATAATAAGAATCATAATTTATTATAATTCTTATTTTTTCTTTTTAATAATTTTAACAAATTTTTGGTGTGATTTCTATATTGCAATTTTTGAGATCTTTTTTTTCAATTGTTTTTTCCATCTTTCTTCATCATCATCTTTCCTACTCTCAAAGATGTCAATCTTTGAGATGGGAAAAACAATTGAACGCGTGACACCGTTACCGACACCTCAAAATATACACAAGTAAGTACGGTCACGTCCATAATTGCAGTCATAGTTTTCTTTTGTTTTGCGAACCTATGGAGTGCCAACATAAGTGAAAACTTAAGTTCTTTTTTATAACACGATATCTATACCTATCAAATATTAATTCCACAAAACCAAATGAGCGGCGAAACATGATGAAAATGAGCACCAATTATCACGACACCATCTCAATATGGCTGGGACACGTGGCTCTCCAAGCACTATACGAGTATATTGCTTTTTTATTTGCCAAAACTCCCCTTCAAAAGTTGTCAACATGTTTGAACGAGGCATTACCAACTTAGTATTACATGTGAGTAAAAGAATTACAAGCGAGATAAAACTCTATTTCTTTGTCAGTAAGGTGTTACAAATTTCTTTTGAAAGCAAAATACTGTTGGTATATTACGTTATTCGTCGTTTGCTCATAGGATATTAGTCTCAAAGTGGAGTATTTGACTAAATTCTTTAGAAGCTGATCGTTCCCATGGAAATGGATTAAAATAAAGATTTTGTTATTTTTTAATTTCACACTTGACGCACTCACACGGTTTTGTAAGGGGTTTGAATGGTTATACTAGCCATTCTAATCCTGTAAAAATATTTTGTCGCCTAAAAGGAATAAATAAATCGTACAAATACTTTTAAAATATTATTATGTCTAAGTTGTACCCGATAACTTTTACATAGAGCCAAAGAAAAAATTTCGATTTTCTAATAACCCAAGCTAATTTAAACCATTTCGAAGAATACCAACTAAATTAAAAAATACGATATCACATAATATTATAAATGCGAAAGTGAGTTTGTATATTTTTGTTTATTTGTCACCACTTCACGCCCGGTCTACTGAACCAATCTTCTTGAAATTTCGCACATAAATAGCTAGGAGTATTGAGGAGCACATAGAGCCTTTTTTTCTCGGGAAAACCCACTGTTCCCGTGGGAAATTCACGCGGGTGAAGCCGCGGGCAAAAGCTAGTTGACTATAAAACTAAATTATCAATTCACTATTTTTGGTATATATGTACAGCAGATTAGACATTGTTTAAATACGGTATCAAAATTATTTATCCGACTACGACAAAAAAGAAGCGTCAGATTTCGAAAGCATAAAGCTGGTTTTGATCCGTAAATTGGTATGAGGAAAAATATAAACTCGAGTTTCAAAGTATTTATAAGAAAATGAAAAAGGTTAAGAGTGAATACGAGTTATTCCCATGACATTCTTCGCTATGGATATTAATATTTCTGTCTATTGTCATATAGGCTACTTTTTTCTGTACCACACATGGATGTCAAACGGTAGTCGCTTCCTTATAATAATCAGTACTGCCAAATCTAGGACCAAACTTTAAAAACATTCAATGGGCTCTGAAGCAAAATCTAAAGAAGCACCAAAGTACTAGGATGATAATAAAAGACCATACAAACAATCCGCGAGCAACAGCTAGTCATAAATATAAGACAAAGGCCAGAAATCACGTACTTTTTTCAACACAAAAAAGCGGTTCATCAGACGGTATTTCATTAAGTCCAGCGTTGGGGTCTTAAAGAATAGGCCCACATTCTTTTGCCCGTCTAATGAAGAATGTCCATGAGTCGCCAACCTTTTGTTTTGCGCTTTTCTTCTTAGTTAATAAATGGTACTTCGATGGCATTTTAAAAGAGAGATTGAATTGCTTGGAGGAAAAATTGAGCGATTTGAATATAGTGGTTTGTGTTTGTCGAGACTCTGTGTGTTTTTCCTTATATTTGACTGGTAGAGAATGCTTTCAGCATTAAGTCTACCAATTGAATAAGTTTAATTTACGTTTGGGGCATAAAATTGTAGTAATTAAATAAAAAGAGTAAATATTTAAAAGTATTTACATTGATTAGACTGAATTGTATGACGGAAAATATAACATAGGTATTATATAACCGATTTAAATATGGAGGTTTGTTTTGTAGAGACAACCCTTTATGATTTGTAACTAAACATCCATAGAATTAGGGAATCGGGCGCCTCTATCCAGGCATTTTTTTAAATCTATGTAAACCCCCACCTTTGCAAGAAATATACGATGTAGGTATGTGTTTTGCCAAAGTATTTATTTTGCCATATTTTAAAGAAATCGTAAATATATGCTTGGAGGAAAACGACCGATTCAATCATAGGTTTAATGTTACAGTAGAGTCAACCCCACATAGGATTGTTACCAACATGAGTTAGACTTGTGATTTAGGTTAAATAAATTGCCTAGCCTTTCTCCCCTTTGGTGTGGTAAGAGGAAATAAGGAGGATTATGGTCAGGTCATAATAAATACCCAATTGACATTTGCTTTCTCCATTCCGTGTTTGACTATAAGCTTAGGCTAGTCACTCACGCCACATTAAAAAATTAACACTTTCGCGGACAGTAAACGAGATAACAATAACAGTTGTTATTTATGTTGAGTTACTGTCACCCGTTTTTACTGTTTACCCGTCCCTGAATTTAGATTTACCGCGATGATGGGCGTTGACGTTCGCTGTCAGTGTGGCTCTAGCTTATATGAATTGCATTGGATGTAGGCTTCGTACAGTATAAAGCATTGGCCATGTTCTGGTCCCCGACGTATAAATAATTGATGCTTTCAGCCACTGTCGCGGTCCACTCAGAGCACACGCCCTCTACCGTTAGTTTTGTAAACTATAGTGGCTAGTTGAATTTTTGTACGGTAATCCGTAAAATGACCGTGGCTGCTAATGAGATATCTAAGGATTTTCATACAAAATTAAAGCGTGTAAAGAAATTAATAAAATAAAAATAACCAGGCCAATCCGCGTCTAAGACTTCTTTACTTACCTCAATACACAACATTACATTGCTTAATTATAAAAAAAATTCACGCTAATGTAAATTAGACTGTTTTGACTCAAATTACAAATTTGGAGAAAATGCTGCAATGGAATTTGTGGAGGCGTTTTTCTCCAATCGCACTTTGGATGTGGTGGTATACTCAATACGAGTATAAGTAATGATTGACGGCAATAAGTGATAAAAATATCTTATATTGAGAATAAACAATTTGTAATCGAATTGTAATCGAATATTTTATTTTTACCAAGTTATAAGATTTAACTTTTCATAGATTTTCCTTTAATTTGTTTGTGAAAATAAACTTCCTTTATGAATTTATATTATAAATTAACAACAAAATAGTATTCGATTTTATTATTTTATTTTTTACTTGTGCTTGCCAAAATTTTACCTATGATTCTCTAGATCGTAGGGACAGACAACGAAGTGATCTAAAAATGCGTTCTTTTTTTCCTTTGTAGTTCTATTAACTGATAGACAGAATTACTAAAACATTTATTATATAGGAATTTCTATGCAATATACCTATATAGGTATATAATCTGTGTATAGAATAGAAGACAGTGCAGGCATTATCCGCTAAGTGTTTTGTCCGTTTGCCTGCATAATTGATGTGCAGCCGGCCTCTCCCAATTCACTCCAAACTCGACACAATGTATCCGTATCTGTTAAGTATATATATACCTCACTACACGTATATAAATTCAATTTATTCATTAAACAAATTATATTCATCATCATCATTCGAGCGTGTGTAGTCGCATCTTCAGCCTACACTTCAGAGCCTAGGGTACGCTTTTAATCATGGTCCATTTGCATTGAAAGCTTTTTATGATATTTCCAAACTTGTTCCAACTTTGATATAATAAAAACTTGACGTAGACCATCCGCCTTTAGGTTGACTGGAAGCGACTGCTTTAGCGATAAGCTGCCTTTGTGCTTTACTGTTTTAAGTTGTCTTATTGGTCTGTGGTGCAATAAATAGTATTTGTAGTGTATTGTACTGTAGAAATCAAAATTTGCCGATACGTAATATCTTTACATAGTATAAAACAAAGTATCTTTCTGCTGTCTGTCCTGTGCTTAGATCTTTGACACTACTCAACGGATTTTGACGCGTTTTTTTATAGCTAGAGTGATTCCAGAGGAAGGTTTAGCCATGCGAAGCCGGAGCAGGTGGCTAGTTAAGTATAAACAGATAAAAAATTGCGGCTTTGGTTAACCGCTAGCACCATAGAATTTAAAAATCGTGTGCAAGGGAATTTTTTATTAAAACTATGGCTGGCACAGAATATCCTACCAATAAGTACCTATAAAAATAGTCCATGACCTTGGAAAGTAAAGCTGGAAAACTTCTCATAAAATGAGCAATAATAACGTACTTTGTGTGTAGAGCTTGGATATCATACAGCATTTATTAAGTCTTAAATATTATTTATGTATTTTATTAAGCCATGACGTAGCTAAGGGGAAACTGTGGGTGCAAGCTGATGCATAATTCAAAGCGGAGACATTTGCAATACAAATTCCCCACTAATAAAATGCATTCAGCAAATTAAAATAACTAGCGGCGTGGTGGCAATCTTAATTACTTCATCGCTTATTGCTGCTTCTTAATTCATTTAATACTAGCTGGCTGGTGCTGCTGATAAATAAATAAATAAATATATAGGGACAAATCACACATGAGTTAGCCCCAAAGTAAGTTGACGAGACTTGTGTTATGGGATACTAACTCAACAATACTAATTTTATAACATATACATATATAGATAAACATCCAAGACCCAGGTCAATCAGAAAAAGATAATTTTTCATCTTGACCTGACCGGGGATCGAACCCGGGACCTCCTGAGTAGCGGTCAGGCATGTTAACCATTTCGCCACGGTGGAGGATGAATGGTACCCTATGTCCTTTTCAATACTTTTAACTATGTGTAGGTACCTATGCAAAATTTCAAGAAGATTGATTCGGCAACCAGGTTTTTGTTCTACTTTTTTCGGTCTTTGAAATGGGTATATTGGGAACAAGTGAGACGGGGCGAAATGGTGCGAAGGGGCGATATCCGACGCGACAGTGATGGCTAAATCGTGTTCAATTCGTACCTGAATGGTTGTGTGGTGTGTCCCTATACTTTGTATTTTTCAGCTTTTCGATCGATAGTAACTTTTTCTAATACTTACATTTAAAACAAATCTCTTTCATAGAGATCATCAATATGTATAAGAATATATAACTACTCAATTAAGGGATATTATTAATTGCACATCAAATAAATAATCACCCATCAATTTCTGTATATCAAATAAATTATTTTACTTTTAATTAAATTAAAAACTTGGTGACAGAAGCAACTAACGGTCAAAAGACGACTTTGTGACAGAAGGTAGGTTAGGTTATGGTTATACAGTGACCTTAACAGTGAGCGAGCGAGCGAAGCGAGCGAGTGTCAGACTTGGTGACAGAAGCAAAACAAATTTTGCTGTGCAATCAGTAATTTTGATATGTATTTAGGTTATTTTTGCATACAAAAATTGTTTTTATTGATTTCCGTTTAAATATTACCCCTCAATTAATAGGTAAGCTGAATACATGCAAGTAATGATTGTAATTACTATGGCAAATCTAGTCCCAACTACCTAATATTATAAATGCGAAATTGAGTTTGTATATTTGTATGTTTGTTTGTCATCTCTTCACGCCCTATCTACTGAACCAATCTTCGTGAAATTTTGCATACACATAGCTATAGGAGTATTGAGAAAGACATAGGGTGCCATTCATCCCGGAAAAAAAGCACTGTTCCCGAGAGAAATACAGGTGGGCGAAGCCTCGGGCCAAATCTAGTAAAGACTATAAATTCAAAGCCCCAACATATAATGAGAAAGTATCATGACCTAGTCAGCATTCAAACAAAATAAAATACTTACCACGTCGAAACCGGTCCATCCATTTATTATAAGCCATGCAACAAATCCTTTATTTAAGATGCTTAATAACATCCTTCTTTTCCTTCTTTTTGAGTAAAGCTTAGAATAGATTCGTTTCCCTCTTCTTCTTCTTTCTTCATTTCCAGCATAATTCTACAAAATTCTAAAAAAACATAAAATATAATTCTAACTCTTTTAAACATTATAATTTCATCTTAATTCTATACAGCCTCAGGGATAGACAAAGCCTAGGGTCAGCAGACCTTAGGCCCCGTTCACCATGACGGTAGTTGACCTTAGGCTACATTTTACTATGACGATAGTTGAAGCTGGAAATCAATAATAATTTTTTAGACATCTGATCTATGCAGGACTAATGTCATACGCAATGATGAATAGTATTATATATATATATTTAATTTCTAAACACAACGAAAACTTCAAACCTATTTTTACTTGCAATCACGTACCAAATTACTTTGCGTGGTTCCGCCACCAGTTAGTTCATGCAAACTTGGAGGATGCCTCTCGTAGAGGTAAAACACGTGTCGCAAGGGAAGTGTGTGCAAACTAATTGTGGCGGGCATGCTGTGACTATCAGTAGTGGGTGGGCGCCGGCCGGCAGTAGTTTTCATGAACTAACTGGTGGCGGAAGCACGCAAAGTAATTTGGTAAGTGCTTGTAACTTTGACTTTCGCAAAGTAACATCTGAATCTATAATATCTATTCTTACTTTCAACTAGAACATAACAAGTTCCGAAATAGGTACTTACTCAAAGTTGGTTCCGATTCGACACGCCGACCGCAAAATGTCACAGCTGCACCGGAGGCACCGCGACTTGCAGCCGAAACTTCGTCCGGCGAGCTTTCGGAAACTTTCAGGTCAACTTGGCGGGAAAATTTTTGTTTTGAACCGTGATAGTAATAATATGGATTTATATATAAGTAGCTAAAAAATAAAAAAATACAAACGTTTGTTTAAACTTAAATATGTTTTAGCTCTTTCTTTTATGGTAAATTTTAAAAGAGAGTAACATATTTTAGTTAAATTGGGTTTAACAAACGTAAGTAGGTACTTACGATACGGTTTTATTTTTATTTTTTACGGCCCTAAATAATAATAAAAAAATAATCATCTTTTATACCCAGTTTTAAATATTATACAAGGTGGACACAAATCAACTGCAAATATTTTTAGGGCAGATACAGACCACTAAACTGAACAACTTTTCCAAATAAACTTTTAAAAAAAGTATGTACTTCTTGTAGTAGTTCTCAATTTCGCAATAATAGTTAGAAAGTTAAGGAGCATGAAAAAATTTCGAGCGATATGAGAATTCTATGCTTTTTGCTTATGGGGCAAATCATACTTTGTAGCATAGATTTAAAAAAAAACATTTGCGTCGGAGAGACCGCGCGCCATTCGAACTTCTTTGCTTTGTAGCATACATTTGGATAATCTGTGCATAGTATTACTAATAAAATTTATGGATGCCACAGATAAAGGTATAAGATGGTATCTAGATATACATTACCTCTGTCTTCTTTGGACAGCGGTAATTATTTTATGGTAATTTTTATAATTATCCAATTTAATATCTTGTTTGTAGAATTAAATAATACATCTATTTAAGGTTTAATTTTAGCATTTCATAGAAGTAGTTGACATATTCAGATATATTACTTAGAAAGTTATGCACTTTATAGGTACCTAAATTTACTTTAAGACATTTTTATAAGATATTTAATTAAAAAGAAATCGCATAAAAAATTTTATTCCTCAAAAGAAACATAACATTGAATTCAACAAAAAAAAATAATTTCCGAAATCTATTTCCAAAGGTATGCCGGATACCGTTCAGAAATCCGAAGAAAATTAAATTTCCGTACCATATTATTTTCTTCGCAAAATTCATTATCCATTTACGGTATCGCAGGATTCGCAGGCAATTGTTTTAATCCGATAGCGTTCGCGGCCCAATGTGGAATGAAATAATTTAATAGCCCCCCGCTTGTCCCCACGAGGATCCAAGATGGCGGCGGGGCGGGGCTGAGGGTGGGGCAAGCCGCCTCATTTGAAATTCGAACACGAGCTTTTCGAACGTGTTCACGGCGCGTTTCGGCCAATTAATTTCGGCATAATTCGGTTTCGGGCTCAGTCTGTACGAGGCTTTACAGTAATTTAATTGACGGTAAAGGATGAGCTAAATGATTTGTTGTAAACTTTTGCCAGTATTTGAGTACACGTTACGATAGAGAGATAATTAAAGTTTTTAAAACTAAATTTAACAAAATTTTTAGCCTAATTTAGGTTAAAAGTGAAGTTCAGATTATCTTTTTCTTAACCATTTTAGTACCTACCTCGTTTTGTACTCAGATCATTTTCATGCTTATATCGAATATAAAAAAAATATATATTTTTTTTTTAATAGTTTATTGTATAAAATATAATAGGTAATTTTATTTAATTTTTTTATGCTCTGTATTATTTTTATGACAACTGAAAAAACATTCCTTTACAAAGGTTAGTAACACTAAAAAAACTCCTGTTAAATAAAAAAAGAAATATATACCATATTAATTAATGTTACATATTGGGTTGATTTCAAAAAATTTTGGCACTAGCGACCCGCCCCGACTTCGCATGGGCATAATAAAAACCTTCCTCTTGAATCCCTCTATCTGTTGTTTTATACTATGTACATAGTGATAGTGAAAAGCCTATTTTATGTATAGATACTACTTATAAATTACATATACTTAACAGGTGGACGAAACTGTGGGACACTGCTAGCATTGTACTTATTAATGCCTCAATAAAGCATTTAGTAAATAATCATCTAGGTGAACTAATCAAAGAATGTAATTAAAAACAGAAGTATAACAAACCATCCTGAACACACATTTCACCGGAACCTACAAACGAACTTCATTATACCCGACTCGAAACTAATTCGACACCTCAAAGTTTGAAACAAGTCGCTATTTTTCCAGCGAAAAGCCTCATAATACCTTCTAGCAAACAGTGTATTGTCGGAACTTTCACAATATTATGTAGAGTGGTGTAATGCCGACACAAAGGCCCCCCCCTCTCGGTAAATAACGCTTTGTTCTACGAAGCCAAATTTTGACAATCACTAGCTTACTCCCTATAGCTACGGTTGCTCGACGGGCAAAGATTATTTCCGGCGATTGTACAGAGGAGGCATTTTCCGGATTAAACTTAACAGTTAGGTACGAAATAAAATTATTTATATTTTATTCCTTATACAACACGATTTCAAATTTTCCTTTACTTATATACGAGTTGAACTTTCACCGTGAATAACACTTTTACTTTTGGGACTTTTGATATGTATATTTTTGATGGTTTAGGTACCTTAGGTCTCTACCAAAATTCAGTGCTGTACGCTTTTTTATTTATTTATTTTATTTTATTTCAAATTCATGTACACAGAAAAATATACAAAAGAAAATAACATAGAATAAAGAACATTAGTACAAGGGTGCTTTTTTGTTAATTTAACCATTAACCTAGCTAACATGACCTGACTAAGTCAGGGTCGGCAACCGGTAGCTAAGCATTTAAACAGTTTTACATCGAAAAAAAATCCATGGCGGACCTACCTACCAAACAGTTGAAGTGGGTAGTCTAATAATGCGCATATGCGCACCGCACATAATTGAGGCACTTAACACTGAACAATAAAACATAAAAATTTCGCAACGACTAATCCACTATATTTATCATACTTCAATATTAAAGATTCTACATTAAACTAAGGTAAATATATAATTTCTTTACAGTACACTTACAATAATATAAACATAGAAAAAAAAAATACAAAAACTAACAGAAAAAAAAATACTAAAATTCTATTTTTTCTACAATTTAATCTTTGCCGATTTCCTCTGTGTGAGTCGGGGGTTCACCCTTGGGGGGAAGAAGTAGGGCTGTCCCCACCAGTCCAATGTTGACAATTGATGGATATCTCTTGTCTTCAAAAGGCAGGATTAATGCGCCGTCTGGATTCGCGACAATGGTGACGATTCCTGAGGATTGAGGATTTACTTCAAAGAATAGAGTGACGGACAATGGCAGATAAATGTTCGGATATTTTTTAAGCCAACCTCTCCTTAACGTTTTCATTTGGAGTGTTTGAGTGAATTTTGTGGCTGTGAATTGTGGCGACAGTTTTGAATACTTAGATGGTTTTTTTTATATTTAATGGTGTTTTTCTATTATATTAATTTAAAAGTATACATTAATCACTACCAACATTTTTATACAAACCCAAAAAGATTTACTTCAAAAAACAATTGATAATAGCTTTTCTAACTTTTAAACTAACGCAATACACTGCATATCACATAGTATAAAACAAAGTCGCTTTCTCTGTCCCTATATGTCCCTTTTTATGCTTAAATCTTTAAAACTACGCAACAGATTTTGATGCGGTTTTTTTTAATGGATAGAGTGATTTAAGAGGAAGGTTTTTAATGCGAAGCCGGGGCAAAAAGTAACGAAAAAGACTTTGATGTATTTTTATGATGTTATTTTTATGTTTTAAAAGACAATTGTTGTTTTACTTGTTTTTAATAAGTCTACGAGTACTTATTAGAAAAAAGAAATCTGATTCAGATATTAATACTGATAAATTGGTATACGATTTAACTTGTAAGGTTAAAACCAGTATTGGATATTGTGGATAATATTAGGATAAAAATATGAAGTAGAGACAAATGGTACCGTTTAGTTCCTTTATTTTATCAAGAATTTGGGGTTCATTATTTTTAAATAGTAGGTTAAATATTAAGAAGTATTTATATCTACTTCATACTTTTTAAGCATTGTTCCGTCGGAACGGATGATTTTACTACCTTCCCGCTGCCGTCGCACGAGGGACGCGTCCTGTCGACGTGACGCGACGGTCGTCTGCATTGCCTTTTCCCCGCCGGCAAGTTGGCAACCCATAGCTCGATACCTCTTAAAAAAAGATTTAAAAGACATAATTTAAATTAACAGATATTTCACAATAAAATGAAAATTATAAAAAATATTAATACTAGCTTTTTCCCCCCTCGAGAACAGTGCTTTTCCCCGAGATGAAAGGTACCCTATGTTCTTCTCAATACTTTTAACTATGTGTACTTATGCAAAATTTCAGGAAGATTGGTTCAGTAGATAAGGCGTGAAAGCGTAACAAACAAACAAATAAATTAACAAACAAACTCACTTTTGCATTTATAATATTAGTCGGAAGTTGGATGAAGCCACCTGCTAATAATACTTAGTCATATCTTCATTAATATGATTGATTCTAATTTAAAAAAAAATATGTTCAAATTTTATTTTTCAACCATAAAAATAAAATTCCCATCACTGGTGCAGTGTCGAAGATTGGTTTCCTTACCTTAATTGTGTCCATTCGGAAGGATAGTGGACATTTGTTGGCGACCGTTACAGAATTCAATTCATTAGTGGGACTGTCCGAGTAGGATTGCTTTTGAGAAAAAATATTTCTCCTTCCGGGGACTACTAGGCTGATGTAGCGTCATTTCTTTTGTTAGAGCAAAAATTATATTTTAACCATAGATAAAAAAATAATTGCCTGGCGTCAAACCGACAAGCGCGATTTTGTAATTTTTTGATTTTAACCTTAGATTAAGTAACTACAAAAATATAATAAGTATAAATAGTTTGAAAGTGCTTGTTTCTCTATGCAAAATCATAGATTTGATAATGTTAAAAAAGGGTTTTCTCTACAACGAAATTTTAGCGTTAAGAACCATTGTCACGAAATTAGGCTTTTTTTTAAAATAAATAATCCATATACCAAAAATAATTGTGTCTTGGTAGAGTCAGCGATTTCTTAAATAAACTTCTACAAGAATGAAGTCAAAATTGGAAAAAAGGATATAAAGTAAATTTTAATTTTAGTCCTTGAATGAAGTCAATAACGAAAAATTTCCATTAATAAAGTTCCACTGGAAAATAAGGATCAAGTAAATTTTAAATTCCATCAGCTCATTTCAATTGATTTATGACGACAAAACAGTAAACCAAAGTTTAATAAAAATAAAGCAATATCTTATATTGTACCAATTCTATTGTGAGGTCTGCGTGCCGGCTGTAGCCTCGGCAGAACCATAGCAACTTCTAGCAGCTCATTCAAATTAATACATTGGTAACTACAAGATTGTAAACAACAATATTATATTAAGAAAACAATAAGCAATAATATCGTACAAAATGCCATCGTGAGGTCCGCGTGCCGGCTGTAGTCTCGGCAATATAGCGTTGGCCGGCGGCTCATTTAATCACGCGTTGGAATGTGCGCGATAAGGCAAGACCAGAAGGCTAGTATATTATAGAGTATGCTTGATCTTTTAAAGATCTGGTGGCCTACTATCATCTCTAAAAACCATGCAAGTTCCAGTGAGTAAGCGGGACAGCGCAATACATGATGTAAGGCGACATCTCCCTTACTCACTGGATCTTTCATGGTTTTAAGAGACGGTAACCCCCCTGTTTTTTAAATCTTTTATGGCCACTAAAAAGACAATAATAGCAGTTTATCATGATCGTTTTATAAACATAAAATTAGGAAATCACGCGCGGTCTTTGAGGCCATGCAATTTTTTTTTAAACATATGGTCTTAACATATAAACATATGGCATGTTTGTCGTATGCGACCAGAAAGGTGGGCAGCAATGACCACTTTTTGGATACCAGACGGCCGGCGAAATAGAGGCAGACCAAGGAGGAGGTGGCGTGACGATCTCGACAACTTTTTGGACAAGTGGCCAGAAGTTTCTATGGATAGGGATGAGAGGAGAAGGAGGGGGGAGACCTTTGCCCAGCAGTGGGACACATTCAAAGTAGGCTAAAAAAATGGTCTTAAACAAGAACTCTGAGGTATTGTTATGTATTTTAGTTGAATGCCTGTAGCCCCAATTAATATGTATCGTATTTCATCTCAAATAATAGTGGGCAAAATCTACAAAGAAAAACATTAATTTCAAGAATGCCTCTCCACAGTTGCCTATCAAGATGCTGACAAAAGGCGCGCGGCCATCGCACGCTTATTGGACGAGTCAATAATGTACAGCTGTAGTGGATTCCTGGACACGTATATAGTGCGGCAATAAATGTTGTCCGCCCTGTCGGACCTTGATGGCAGTCCTTACAGAGCTGGATGTTTTCTATTAACCTTATTAAGTTGGTTAATTATATTTAGAATTTTTTTCTTCTGTCGTAGATGTTGATGTGTTATGTAGGTAAGGGATATAAATGGGATATGGAAAAGGACATAAGTAGGAACTTAACACTTTTGTGCCCAAGAGTTGACTTTGTATTTCTGACTCAAAATATAATTTACTAGAAGTAAGGTATGTCGGCAAAGACAGTAAAAGATTTGGCTATTTTTAAATATTATCGGTCTTCGTCGTATTAAGTCCGAAATCAAATCTAGTCCCTATTGTTTTCCGCAAAGAAGTTCGAATCGCGCTGTTTCTCTGACGAAATTTTTTTTTTTAATCTATGGTTTTCTGCCTGTCATCATGTCATCGTTATTACCCGACTATGGCGAAGCCAAAAGGAAGGGTAATGATTATTAGTCAAAGAGTCAAAGTCAGTAAAGAGGCTGGAAGCCGCAACAGTAGCTCTAGGACATATATGTCCTAGAGTTATCCTAACTAATAGTAAGGATCTATAAGGAATCCGGAGACGACGCAGTTGAGTAATAATAACGTGTTAACGTTATATACTTAACAATAAAACTTCTGTGTTTTTAAAAACGTTGGCGAACGTTATAAGACATTCCATAAAACAAAACTGAATTGTTTTTCAATCTGCTGTTGGGAAAGCATTCAGACCCTAAATAAAAAACAATAAAACACAAAATCCTATGCACATAAATAACATATTAGGATTGCAGCTTAATCGCTTAAAGCAATTGCTTCAAATATTTGTTTTTTAAATATTTTTAAACTTTTTGACTTTACTTTTTTCGTCCTAAAGGAGTAAGTTGAAACAGTTATTTTTTTTTATTTCGTCACCGTGGGTGGGATCGGAAAATTTTCATCAAGCTTCACCATTATCTAACTCACTTTAAAACCATAATCTCAGGTTAGATCCCGTCAATCAAAGCTAATTAATCTTATCCAAAAAACGTTTGCTGTAGGTATGGAAGTAAACAAAATGTTTGCAATACATTGCCTGAAAAAAATGTTAGAAGTAAAGAGATTAATGAATGAATGAATGAATGATGCGGTGCAGTCGATGGCTCACCTCCTGTCGTGCCCTAGTTACCCTATCTTATTTGACGTGGCATATCATCCTTTTGTGTTCAATCGACCATACACACCCTGGTCTCAGAGTTCTTCGGAACCGCCTCTTGGCCTGTGACGTGGTTCCTTTACGTACGACTACCAGGTGGCAGCCGGGACCAACGGCGTAACGTGCCTTCCGAAGCACGGAATCATCTTTATTATCAGACAATCAGGTAATTCACGCCTGCAATGTCCTAACCAAACTGGAAAAAACTAAACAAAGTATGCTTCCCGTGGGAATCGAAACCGCGACCTACTCTATGGTCTACAGGCAAACGCCTTAACCACTGGACTAGGATAGTACAATGGTACATATATGATATTATGAGAGCCGTAACGCGCTAAAGCAATTTCTTATATGCAACCATCAATCAATAATATCATTACGCCTGATTCCTGTAGAAGTAGAGAGAAAGATAAGTCAGACTCCCACTTGTTAAGCCTTATAAGACCTACATGCTTTACGGAATAAGAATATATTTTACCTAACAAATGTAGGAAAAAATCACAGGAAAAATAAATGTTTTTTTTTTCTAACTATATGGAAATGAATTAGTATAGGTGTATTTCCTTGTAAAATTGTGAAAATAACATATATTTTAGATGCAAACATTTAAGACGCCAAGGCGGATGGCTGAAGGAAAATTTTTCAGAGTAACAAAGCGAATATTGGAGAGCCACCACAAAGGCGCCCGACGGTGACCGAATATTGAGGGGAAGATGTCGATAGAATCTAATTTAAATAAAAATCTAAGAAGGAAGGTACCTGCTGATTAAAAAAATTTGACTGAGGAGTTATAAAATAAAAGGAAACGATAAAAATATTTATTGTTTTTGTAAGGTCTCGCTCACGTCTCCCACGCAACGCGCGGAGCCTGCGGCAAAGAAATTAAACACTTTGCAGACCCGCGGTAGTATAATACTTAGATGTGTCGTATTTGATTGATTTTATCTTATTAGATTTCTATAAAACCTATATTAACATCGTTCCGAAACAGAATAAATTATTTGATTTGTTGATGTGAGGTTTAAAAACTCATTGTTACATTTTACACTTAATTCATTTAAGTAATAATAAGTGTTTTCAGAAATAACGTCACTTCTATCGATTTTGACCTTTAAGTACCTAACTAATAAATATTATTTTTGTCTCTACAGGGGGGGGACTACAGTCCCTTAAAACCATGCAAGATCCAGTGAGTAAGGGAGATGTCGCCTTACATCATGTATTGCGCTGTCTCGCTTACTTACTGGATCCTGCATGATTTTTAGAGATGATAGTAAGCCACCAGGCCGTGTTAAGTATCTTAAACATGCAATTACGTATGTTGTGAAGTTACATTTTAAAAGTCGGTAAAATGTTTTAATTTATTCTTGTTAACAAACAATCTGTTCAAGTTTGCAGAGGGTTACCGTTAGGGATTGCAATCCGGAAAAACGGATCCGGTAATCCGGCGGATCCGGAATCATTTAATGGTTACCGGATCCGGTACCAATATACCGGATCCGAAGACCGGATCCGGTACTTATATTTTTTTATAATTATTACTGAAAATAATTATTTATCGTAAGTTGATTAAACTAATGAGTTCTAAACTCATTATTTTGATAATTTTTACCATTCATTCGTTCGACAGATTCATCTAATCATGATGGTATCCTGTCATAATCATAAATACCTACTTATAAGACTTGTTTGTTAGCATTCTCAAATACTTTAATAATGATTTTGATCTAATTTCAGTTAATTACGTAAGGTTAATTGTATCTATTAGATATTATAGTTACTTGATAATTAATATTGTTACTTATACATTGATCTATCTGTGAAAGTGAAATCTAGAAAGACTGAGCTACTCGTTACGTCGTAATTAACGAAAACAATTAAAACAACAAAAACAATTAAAATTTAGTAGTGTAGGTAACTAGTAATAATTTTAAGTCGTAAAATTATTACTAGTTACCCACACTACTAAATTTTAATTGTTATCTTGTTGTCTATTTGTCTTAACATTGGTAAGGAAATAAAGTCGATTTTATATATTTGTGATTATTTTTTTTATAAACTACCTACATATAAGTGCAGTGACACTTGATTAACTCACTTATTTTATACTAAAAAACGAAAATCATCTTGATTTCATCGATTGATGGGAATCCGGTCGTATCCGGCCGGACTGAAAATGACGCCGGATTGCAATCCCTAGTTACCGTATAATATTATTATTTAAGCGAGGCAAGAAATACCACGAATCTGTCCAGTCCCATAACAGAATCTGTCTTAAACAGAACAAATGATTTGATTTGAAGAACATTTGAAAGTCTGAACTTACACGGGCATTTGATAAACTATAACAAAGAAAATAGAAATAGGAAATTAACAAAAACAGTTATCGATGAAAGTTATCGATAAATATCATTAAATTGTTGTCCATCCCTACAGACTGACTCAGCTTCGTAGCAAGTGCCTCATAGTTACATACGTAGGTGTAATTGTTTGAAAGTACATTTTTCTTTGAGGTTACTACGTATTATACGCTCCAAGTTAAATAGGTCGAAATGGGTTCAACCTCAAAGGTATAACATCAAAGGTAAGGTTAATTGTTCCTCAAATTATTATGACTTTGTTACGCGAGTGAGTCAAAGGGAGTGGGTATTATATGGTTGGTCGGAGTCGAGTGGGCTGGAAACTTTAATGATATGTGGCAAATATTGGTCTTTATTATTTCAGGACCGAATTTAAATTAATACCTTCCGTGCAAATAGGTAGATTTTGGTAAATTAGTATTAAATTTAAATAATATTGTATCTATTATACTTTATTTATTTATTATATTGTATTTCGGATGGGTTTGTGCTTTCGTAGGTAGAAATTAGGGATTGAAAAATACTAAATAGATTTTATAAAAAATATATAAAGAAAATTGAGTGCCTAACAAGAAATTCTTAGTAGGTACTTAGTTCATTTTATTTTAGATGACGTTTAGACAAAATGAATTGGTCTTTAGGCGGAAATCTAGGCATACATCCATACTTCCATAGTAGTATTATAAATGCGCAAGTCTGTCTGTTTACAACGCTTTCACGGCTAAACCACTAGACCGATTTTGATGAAATTTATTATGAATATTTTAGCTAAAATGTGTTTCGTCTCGTTCTTTCACGTGAAGTGTCGGGTAAGAGAGAAAGAGCCAAAACATATTTTAGTTAAAATCGGCTTATCAAACGTTTCTTAATACGGGGTAAGAAACAATGTCCATATTGAACCAACCGCGAATTGGACAAACTGCGAATTGAAAATTAATTTCCTTGGTCCAATCGCGCCTAAAGGTCATGACTATCTTTATATATTTATATATATAAATAAATAAAAAAGGTTTTTTATATATAAAAAAGTCGTGTTATTTACATTTTTATACCTTAAGAACGGCTGAACTGATTTGGCTTAAAATTGGTGGGAAGATAGCGTAGAACGTAGAAGACAAGGACATAGGGTACCTTTCATATATTATACAAAAGTACTCTGTGCTTTCATACCGGGAAAAAAGCACTGTTTCCGAGCGAAGTTTACCGGGGCGAAGCCGCGGGCAAAAGCTAGTACTTAGTGACATCGGTGCATAGAGCAGCATAGAGCTTAAATGGTTATTGCCAACAAGTTTGCCAAATAACGAATATGGACTCGTCACGTTTGGCAAATATGTTGACTATTCTGTTCAAAATATAATAACCTCAAATATTTCAAAATTGTTTATCATATGGTCGTGAAACTTCTCACAGTAAAAATCTCATATAATCCTAGTAAGTCAGTTAGACGTTGCCCGTCGTAAATGTTTACACAGCGACATGTGTGTGTACTCAGGATTAGATGATCCAAACTACTTGCTTTATGACCTGGGAAAAATATGCTGTACTGGTTTCTGCTCGCGACTTTGCTTTGATTGTGTTAAATTAAGAAAGTACATATTAAAACTGTAGGAAAGAATTGGTGTCTCAAGATAGAAAATATGCCCGCGATTTTAAACCTAACCTATATCATTAACTTTAGTAGGTAGGTATACAATAAAACAGAATACTCCAAACTTTTTTGGGCATATTGCCGCGATGAAACGTTTTTAATAACACGTTGAAACTTATTTGCGTGTAGTTTAATCTATTTATAAGTAGTTTTCTTTTTAAGTACTTACCTAAATAGGTACCTAAGTTTCGTTTCTATAACACCTTGACTCTCCAACTAAGATTCTCCATCAAGTACAGTCTACACTAATATCAAACATTATCTTGTTTGATATATAGAACCTGTGCTTTAGAACATTTAAATTTAAATAGCAACTGGCCACTAATAACAAAAATTCTCAAACTAATATTCTCCATCCAAAGATTAAAAAATAAATTTGCCTGTAGAGACAGACATGGTAGAGACGCGCGCGATTCCAAATTCTATGTCTCCATGAAATAAATGATTTGATTTAAATTAAAAGACGTTAGATACAAGGAGACAAAAATATTAAATGTGCAATAAATTATTTTAAAACATTTAAATTCCAATAGCAACTGGCCACTATAACAAAAAATAAAATCACGGATAAAAAAAAACTAAATCTCCTTAACCAAGTACGAAGCACAGATTACCCAGCTGCTCACAAACAGAGAATCACTCGTGTTTGACCCGAAGTCAGTATTTACAAACAACTCATAATGCCTCATAAAAGCTGCCGTTTCATATCATAACTGCCGTTATAGAGTATTATCCTTCAATGCCCCATCTGTCGATACTTCGAACACCCAGTTAGTGGCAAACATAAAAATGTACTAGTGAAACCAATCTACAAGCGATTTTTGACCCTAAAATTATAAGTTTAAGTGTTATGAGCGGAATAGAAATTGGATTTTGTATAATTGTTCTAGATTTAGAAAGTCAAACAAAATGGATGCAGACTAGAATCGCGGGTGGTCATTACTTGCTGCTATGACACCACAGTAGCTGTAAAATGTTGCTTTTCTTTTTATAAATTAACAATTAATTTGATATTTGACAACGATCTGATTCTAGAAGATACAATTTTTTAAGTCAAAATATTTTCCTATTTTCAAATAGTATCTGAAGGTACTAACTTAGGTAGGTTCTAGAAAGCCTATGGGCATTGAGATTTTACCAGGTTTAAAATAATCTAATTTATTTTTATGCTTGTGTGAACATAGTTAGGTAGGTACCTATATTTACCTCCACGTTGTGTCATGTAAGGGGACCTAATTTGTAATTGACTAATCGCAAAGAAAATATATTAGTACACTACTTAGTATAATGGTTAATCAAAGCTTATATACCTTATACCAAATAGGTAGAGTAAGAGAGAAAATATCACTTTTAGAATAAGTTGAAAACTGGTATTTTTATTCTTTTTTTATATAAATAGAGCGTCATCTTAGCACCCTTTCAACATTTAACCAGGAATTAAATTCGGCATAATCCGATTTATTAAACACTTGCGCGTCACAAGTGGCTGTGTAATAGGATTATTGTTTTATTGAAAATACCACTTCTGTCTTTCTTCTATTGTTATCTAAATGTCAGATGTTATTAACTTTGTAAATTTAAAATAAATTAAAAATAAATTTAATTGACGTCAAGGACACTGGATTGAAGAAGGCTGCGCTCAGCACTATAATTCTCTACACTAATTAATTACATAAGAAAAAAAACTATGGCGCTCTCGTTTCTTAGACCAAGATGACTTCATTGCAAATTAATGAGGGTATGTAAGAAGAAAAACATTCCGACAAACTAAAAACCTCCTTTTTATGTAGTCGGCTGAAGAAAACGAATAAGTACTTACTTTTTAAAAATATTTAATTGACCTACAAACATTTAAACAATTAATGAAAACTCGATAATCCCACACTATTTTGACCTATCACGCCCCTTCATTTGTGGGGTTGGTTGACTAATGCTTGCATATTTAAGTGTCAAATAAACCATAAATCAGGGAATTAAGAGATTCCCGCCATTATTGCAATTTGTCTATGATCATTACGTTTGTGGACATGTGGTCGGCCAATTGATTTTATTTTACTAAATTATCTTTATTGTTATTGATCCTTAGTTCCTTGTGGCTATCAAACTTTTTCATTATAATAAACATAGAAGTATCAAATTCGCGCGGTCTCGGTATATTTTTTTTTTATCTATGATAATAAAGCTTATTTTTACCAGTGTCCTGTTTTCTTGTCATTCAATTAATTGATCTTCTTCGTTTAGTCAAGTAAAAAAAAACAGGGGGTCTAAAAACGCCAGTTTGAGCAATTCATCAAATCGATTCATATTACGAATTCCTTAGCAATTCTGTAGCAATTCCTCTATTTTTTGTAAAATGGCCAACTAAACTTTGCAATTCCTCTTCAAAAAAATTGAGAAATAGGAATTGCTAAAGAATTGCTAAGGAATTCGTAATATGAATTCGATTCGATGAATTGCTCAAAGTGGCGTTTTTAGACCCACAGTAGTCAAGTCTGTCAAGTTGCTCAGAGCTGCTTATTTCTAAGTATATAAAAAGTAATGACTTTCTAAATAGACTTGGCTAGTTTTTTACAGTTACAGGATGTTTTTGGAGGGATATAACACCTACTGGATATCATGTGTACCTACTTATATGCAAATCTATACCTTCTTACCTAGTATCTAATGCATTTGCTGGTAGTGGTAGACCTATCTAGAGGTAACGTAACTCGCATACCAATTTATATGAAACTAGCTGTTGCCCGCGGCTCCACCCGCATGCGCCTCGGTTATATCGCGCCCGAAAGTAGCCTATGTTTGACTCCTAATGCATAACTATATCCATACCAAATTTCATCACAATCGGTCCAGCAGTTTAGCCGTAAAGAGGTGACAGACAGACAGACAGACTTCCGCATTTATAATATTAGTATGGATTTGTTTTGGAAAGTGATTGAATCCCGGAGAAAGACTGTTAGGCGCGATATTTATTTAGGCACTTATTATGACCTTCTGAAATAGGTAATAAGTACCTTTATTAGGTAAGTATACTAATTCTGTAATCTGTGGCGATCCGCAGACGAAGCCACGGGTAATAGCTAGTTCTATACAATTAAATCAAGTTTTAGCCTAATAGCTAATATTGGTATCAAAATGATTTATAAAGTTTAATAATGACTGTGCAATTTATTTGGTCAGCGGGTCACTGTGGGAAAGTTTGCATCTATAAATCCTTGGGCTTTTATCTCTTTGGATAGATTTTGTCTATGGATTGTTATTAGAAACATAAAGTTTCGCAACCTTTGCCTGTCCGTCGGAGTTTGAGTACTTAGGTACTTTGTGTTGTGTTTGTTAGTCGTGTCTCGGAAGGCACGTTAAGCCGGCTGTGTCAGATGCCTTTAGGCAGCCCTAGAAGTGAGAAATATGAAGAAATCTAACAGTGTTGGCAACTAACACACCTGGAACACTATCCGTGGTAATAACCAGGAATACACGTTTTGGCCTGGTTTCCCTTTAATAGGATAACTGAGGTGAAGGTTTTAGATTTCCAAATTCTATGGATAGAAACCATAGAATTTCGAAATAGCGCACGGTCTAGGCATTTTTTTTAAATCTATCTGTATTTCAAGTCTCTAGATATTACCGTTCCTGAGATACACAGAGTGACGAACTATTGAGTCTCAGAAATTGTGTTTCGTTTTTATACATTGTATACAGAACCCTAAAAATACCTACATAGAAAATAAAACCATTCTAATAACTGCATTAAAGATTATTATGCACCACTTGAGTTAAACAATGGCTCTATAGAATTGTACTAAGGCGAACTAGGGAGCGTTGGTCACTTCAACATCTGTGCCATTGGGGTAACAGGTACCTAGGTTCAGCTAAAACGACAAAACAGTGGTGTACTTTGTAACACTTAAAAGTGTAATAAATAGGTAAAAGGTGAGTAAGGGTACCTATGGTAGTAGTGTAGGCATATTTTCTCTGTTAGTCTCTCACCTACTTAAGTAGGTACTTTCTATGCAAACTTTACACATTGTTTAGGTACAATATGCAGTTATGATTATGAGGAGCTCGAAAGCCTAGCGCGTGCGCGTGATCTTATATTAACGTTTTAATGCGCGTCAAGCGACGGCGACGGCGAGTGCGCGCCCATGGCAGCCATTGGTCGCCATTAGTGGCATTTCTATCTTGAGCTCCTCCGTGCTTCGGAAGGCACGTTAAACCGTTGGTCCCGGTTGTTATCGATAGATGGTAGTCGTTAGGCTATGTTTGATGACTTTAGGCAGCCTGAAAAATTTGACAGTGTTGGCCATTAACACACCCAGCTTATGTTCCTGTGAGTCTGGTTTCCTTGTAAAAAGGGTTACGGAGGTCAGGCGGCAGTTGCTCCATTGTAATAACCAGTTTCGCCAAATCAGGACCATAATTAATAGCGTACCCTGGGCTCTGAAGTGTAAGTTGAAGATGTAACCGGAAACCACGCTCGGACTAAGAAGTGGAGTTATAAGTCAAACTAATTATCTTAACAAAAGATCTAAGAAAACTCTGTTTTAACACCTGGGATTTCCCTTAATCATGATTATTGAAGACTTTATAAAAACGCAGATCCTAGCGACTTAATATAAATAATATAACGGTGGCGTTAGCATTCTAATAAGTGTAGAGATATGTACCTTTGACCGATGACTGGGGGTTACCATGGGGCCTTACATCATGTATTGCAACGCGCCATCTTGCTTACTACATCATGCTTAATTAGATCATGGTTACGCTATTAAATAAATTAAAGAAAACGAATAAATGCTACCAACAACTGGTTTCTAGGGCCGTGTAATTCATATAACAAAAAAAATGCCATCATGTGATATTGACATACATCATTGTCATATTGTCAGTGCTATGACCTTCACTGACAAAATGACAAAACTATATATTTCAGCAATCAAGCAACAGCAAAACAGTTCAGCAATAAATATTTGAAATAAATTAGTCTAGTACACATAAATCATGCTAAATTAACATTTGCATTTGTTAAGCACTTTGTATTTGTTTATAAAAATGTGGCAGTTGTTACAAACGCAGTCTTGTCAAGCTGCAAGACAGAGGTAAACATTGCCCGAAATTATGTTTAATTTTTTATCAATCTTACAGCTTTTATGCCAATATTATTTTTATTTACAGGTTCCTAATATCTAAGAGTAATTTATACATAACAAATATTCTAAAAGCGAAGCCGAATAATGTATGCAAACGGCATTTCACTGAGGTCAGAGGGAAGCTGGAAAATAGTGCAAAGTCCGATTCGTTTTTAATTTGTAGTCCCTGGAAGCTATGTACAGGTATAGGATTAGGCTTAGCGGCCCGTTTAATGTATAAGGATAGTTCTGCTTCATGCAAAGCTCAGAAAAATACAAGAATTATACAGAGACGACCAAATCTTCAAGATGATGGTGCTAAGTTTGATTGGAGAAGGCTATTGGAATACCTGAAGCCTCACAAGTGGCTATTGGCAGCGGCTGTAGCTGTAAGTTTGTAAATTTATTTATTAGTTTACACAAAATAGTTTACAATCCATTATCAATAAATTCTGCCCAAGTTTTAAAGTAAGCGCTGATTTAGCTTTAGCTGATTTGTATTGAAATATAATAATATTATGCATTCAAGATTTTCTTCAGCTTTATTATATTAGTATAGACTCAAAATTAAGAAAAATAATTTCTGTTTTATTTTCAGTCAGCATTAACAGTAGCATTTCTGAATGTGTACATTCCGGCCATGTTGGGCACTATTGTCAATGTACTGGCCAGTATGAAGACCAATCCATCAGCCGATTTTCTTGATGAAATCAAGATTCCAGCTTTAAAATTGGTTTCTTTGTATATTGGACAGGTTGGTTGTTTTTTTATTATTGTATTTAGGTTAACAGTCAAGCAATAGGTGCAAGAATTAGATTTCGAAAATAACATTAATGACGTCACATGACAAAAATGTCTGACTCTGTTTTTAATAATATTTTTGAAGTAAAAAAATAAATTTTTGCAGTTTTATAGGTCTCAGAAAAATATGGAAAAAATATTTTAGGGACAAATCACACAGATTAAGCAACGAAGCAAATATTTGCATCATGGTTAGCCCCAAAGTAAGTTCGAGACTTGTGTTATGGGATACTAACTCAACGATACTATATTTTATAACAAATACATATATAGATAAACATCCAACACCTTCTTCATCTTGTCAATCTTGTCTTCCTTCTGACTCCTTGGAACATAGCTATGGCTATAACTCCGTGTACTGCTGACAGACACACAGCGCGCTGCGACAAGCTGTGTTGCTCGATCTTCTTTGCATGGTGAGACCACATGGTTTGCAGTCTGTGACCTGGGTGGGATTACCTTGACTTGGGATGTAGTTGATGTTGCCTTCGTTAGTTTGGGCAAACTTGTCTTCTTTTTGCTGGTCATAAGGTCTCAAGATGTTTGAAGAATTTAGTGATGTCTTATACTGTAGACGATTCACTTAGTACTCAGTACTGTGATAAAGTACTATTATACTTGCTTGTTGTACATTTTGAGTCTTGCTTCTTATTCATTCTCAATCACAACGAACAATCGGTGCCGCACGAGGCAACGGCACTGGCAGGGTCGCCATGTGAAGGTGGGACATGGAGAGGTGTGTTCAAAATGAAATGCACTCTGTGTAGGTTTGTAGACAACTGATGATAAACTGTTCCTTATTGATGGTTAGACAGAGTTTATATACATATTCAAAATAGGCTATTGGTCATCATAAAGGAAGTAAGTATATCTAGTTCTAGGTTGAGTACCAGGTGCGATCTACTCTTCATAATCTTGATCTAAATACAATTAAAACAAGGATATCACGTATAACCTTATTTTAACTAGCTCATACACCACACAAACCAATCAGTAGCATTATTATATAATTTTACATTTCAACCTGACCGAGGATCGAACCCACCTGAGTAGTGGGCCATGCTAATCATTAATGCCATAGAGGTCGTCAAATTGTTTGAATCGAAATTAATAATTATTTTAAACAAAAACAAAATACAAGTCAACTAGCCTGTCATGTTGTACGAAGTCTATAATTTGTTTAATTATTTTTCTTTCCAGGCAGCATTTACATTCTTCTACATCCACTTGTTGTCTCAAGTTGGCGAGAAAGTAGCGTGTCAGATGAAGCAAGACCTATTTGTGTCCATACTTCAGCAAGACATGGCTTTCTTTGATAGGGAGAGGACTGGTGAACTAGTTAATAGGTAAGATTTTGTGTTTTTTTTTGTTTTTTTATTTAAAATATTAAGGATTTTTTTTAAGCTATTGCATAGCTTTTATCGCTGGCTTTAACGCGGCGACCGAATCCAGAAATTCCGTAACGAAAATAAAACCTAACACCCCGCCGACCATGTAGCTCGGACGAGCGTTCGTATTTATTGCATAAGTTGATAAAAAATGCTATGCTATAGCTTTACCGCGGCAGTTCTTGAGTGCCGCACGTTTTTTTTTTTTTTAATTATTAAGAAGAAAGAGATAAAAATTAAACATTCTTTTTCCAAGTGTTTTATTTAGACTATGAGATTTTTTTTTTCAGGCTTACAGTTGACGTTCAAGACTTCAAGAGTTCCTTCAAACAGACCATTTCAGGAGGCCTACGAGCTATCACCCAGGTATCGAAGTATTTTCAATTTATTTCTATAAAATCACCTGATTTATATATTGATCTGAAAATAAAATATGAATAGTTTGTTTTGATTTTTGAAAATACTTACAGCAATTGCATGAACAATTGTAGTTTAATTTCCGCATTAAGAAATGTTTGTTAAGCCCATTTTAGTTAAAGTGTGTATCGTCTCGTTCTTTCACGTAAAATATCGGTAAGAGAGAAAGAGACAAATCATATTTTAGGTAAAATGGGCTTAACAAACGTTTCTTAATACAGGGGCTAATGCATAATAAAGAGATAAATAATTTAAATGTCAATACCAAGTTATAGGCATAAGCCAAGATGAATGAG
This sequence comes from Apomyelois bistriatella, assembly GCA_947044815.1. Classification (NCBI taxonomy): domain Eukaryota; kingdom Metazoa; phylum Arthropoda; class Insecta; order Lepidoptera; family Pyralidae; genus Apomyelois; species Apomyelois bistriatella. The sequence goes on from OX345705.1 coordinate 9,391,074, forward strand.
TCTAACAATGGTATAATGGTACATATGTTTAGTGGTCATTCAGGGCATTCACTTGCCTTGAGACAGAGATATATATAGTTCTTCTTTCTTCTTTTATCTATTCACTTGCGATACTGATACGGTAAGAGGCTTAAGTGGTAATGAATTTAATGCTAATTTCAGGTGATAGGCTCAGCAGTGAGCTTGCTCGTGATATCACCACATCTGACTGGTCTGACCATGGTGTGTGTACCTTCAGTCGTCATCGGGGGTACATTTATTGGCTCATTACTGAGGAAGCTGTCTAGAGAGGCTCAATCGCAGGTGAATATCATATACTAGCACTCCACCCCGGCTTTGCCCGTGGTACATACATAGCCTATGTCACTCAGGGTAAATGTAGCTTTCCAATGGTGAAATAATTTTTGAAATCGGCACAGTAGATTTTGAGTTTATTCATTACAAACATACACACAAAAATACAAATCTTTCCTCTTTATTAGTATAGATTTATTTTCATTTAGAGACATGAACTCTTTATTTTTAATTATTATTTTTTGTGTTCCTATTAAAATATCATGGGCTATTATTCATATTCGCATATTTTCTTTGGTTGGGACGTAAATTAGGTGAAGTTCCATTAAAAGAGCCCACATACATTGATTCAGACTAGATAGTAAGATTTTCTGTCTAGTATTTGCTATCTATTCGCGTTTTATTTTAGTTTATTAGTTTATTGGTTAGCCAGCTTATTAAACTTTGCCTTGGTATCTCCTGTATTTTTGCAGGCTTTCTCGAGAAAAGGAGCGTTTACAGTCAAAATCTCCACATTGTATATACATATTAATAGGTATATACAATCTGGAGATTTCGTTCCGTCCTTTTTTTGTGTTGATCAGTAACAGTTGTTGTATGTATAGATAAAAAAACAACAATAAAAATAGCACTTAAATAATTGTATAAAAAGGCGGGCTTATCGCTGTTGCAATTTACAGCCAACCATAGGTAATATTCATTATCAAATATTTTACACGATTTATTTCAGGTAGAAAAAGCAACATTAGTAGCAGAAGAGGCGATATCGAACATGCGAACAGTGCGAGCGTTCGCCGGCGAAGAGAACGAAGCGCAAATGTTCGCTCGCGAATGTGAAACGGCAGCGGACCTTAGTATGGAGTTGGGGCTTGGAGTTGGGCTGTTTCAAGCTGGAACTAACCTGTTTCTTAACGGGTAAGCCTTTGCAATTTGACCCTTTTGCTAGTAAAAATAAGTTTCAAGATTGTAAGTACCTTCCTTACATTTTTTATATTTTTCTTTAAGTAGGTACCTTCATAAAGTCAACCTTGTCACTATGCAAATAAAATTCAAAATATTGTTTATAAAATATAAAACCGTCACTCTATTTAGCATACAGTCGGATCTCGGGGTTTGGCTGTTCAAACATGACACTGACCTATTTTCTGAACGGTTAAGCATCTTCGCAATTTGGACATTGTGGCTGTAAAAATAAGGCACAAATTGTAATGGATTAATTACAGTATAAAATTTATCTCTCATAACTTCAATCTTGTTTTCCTTAAAATAAGGCTCAAGTTATTTATCTTTGTAAAATTTTACACTGAATATATTTTAAACCGAATATTAATTGATTATCTTCCTATTTTTGCAAAATTACCAGGGTATGCATAGTCAATGACTTTGTAACTACATAATATAAATTTAAGGTTGTTTTTCTCTATTTGCAGGATGGTCCTCGGTACAATGTTCCTAGGCGGCCATTTTATGTCCACGGGGCAAATGTCTGCCGGTGACGTCATGGCGTTTCTAGTCAACGCGCAAACTGTACAACGATCTGTAGCACAACTTTCTTTGTTATTCGGTTCAGTTGTGAAAGGCGTGAGCGCAGGAGGAAGAGTTTTTGAGGTGAGATCTTATTGTTATAGTCATAATGCTTATTTTTCCTTACTGTAATTTTTTTCTGACGATCTGTATAGATGAAGATATAGCGTTTCCAGGTCTTATGTTTTTTGGCATAACTAAAGTCTTAAAGCCGTATTCTCAAAGGGAAGAGTATTAGTAGTGAGATTGAAACCTTATTGTCATAGACGTAAATCTTATTTTTCTTTGTCATAAGTATACTTTTCCCATCAACACGTATTTGTAGATAACTTTGATAGATCTGTTGCGAAACGAGTGAGTTTATAGATTTTTTTATGTGAGAATTAGACCTTATTGTTATAGGTGTAACGCTCATTTTCCGATACTTTTTTTTACATCAATTCCAAAAATGTCTATGTTAGGAACTAAAAAAGAATTGTGTTTCCAGTACATCAACATGGAGCCACAAATGGACACTTCTGGTACTAAGAAAATAAAGTACCACGAGTTTCAGGGGGACATCGAATTCAAGAACGTTACGTTTGCTTACCCGACCAGACCCGAAGCGGTGAGTATAGCCTGTCGCAAAATTGAAACAAATTTAATCAGCAATCAAATACCAAGCCTATGGCTAGTTATTAAGATTTAAAATCCAATAGCAATAGAGCTCTTGCTGTCTCGTTCAAAATACTTGGCGCTTTAGCATGTCGCATACGAATCAGCCAATAGCAGATGGGTTTGTTCATATTATGCCGCGCTATGATTGGCCGAAATATTTTCGCGACATGAAAACATTTGATTTCGGCGTAGGTACATCGGTGAAACTTATAACACTGCACAAAAATAGCCAAATATTTCTTCTACCTTGTGTTGTTCTAACCAAGGAAAAGTCGAACTTTTCCTTGGTTTTTATTTTTTAAGCAATATAATAGATCTGAATCTATTTATTCTGTCAATTTAAAATTCAAGATGCATATTTGTATTTTTATATTTTCCAGAATGTTCTCAGAAACTTCACTCTGAGGATACCAGCGGCAAAGACCATCGCCATAGTTGGTACATCGGGCAATGGGAAGTCTACTATAGTGGGCTTGTTAGAAAGGTGGGTGTTTGTTTAGTCGCCGCTAGTGGCAACCAATCTAAGTCAGGCCACGCTCGCCGTCTCTTGACGTGCCCGTGGTACATACATAGTCTATATCAATCAGGGTAAATGTAGCTTTCCAATGGTGAAAGAATTTATGTATGCTTCGATACGCTATCGATCTCTTCATTTAAATTAATTTTAAAATAAAATTAAATACATATCATCACGCCTGTCTCCCGTAGGGGTAGGCAGAGACTAGAGATTTCCATTTGCTACGATCCTTACATTACCTCTCTCGCCTCCTCCACACTCATCACTCTCGTCATACACGCTCGCCGATTTCGGGTACTCCTAATGTTTCCCTTTTTCAAAATGTCTGCGATTTGGTCGCAGTATGTTTTTGAGGCCGATCCTGACCGACTCTCCTAGCCAACTCTGCTTTGTATCTACCTTTTGTCAGTCTCCTTTCATCCATCCTCTCTACATGTCCAAACCATCTCAACATCCATTTTTCTAAAATACAATTAAAAATACATTTTGGTACTTTCTTATAATTTATGTAACAAAAACACCATCAACAAGATTTCGAATACGGATCTTAAAAAAGTGTATTGCTAAAATATTGTAATGAATACCTATATTTTATGAATTTCTAAGTTATTTAATTTCAATTATTAATTATTATTTTTTTATTTATTTAACATAGCTTAGTCTATGTGTAAAAATTTTGAGTTTTGTCCTATAAGGATTCATGACAGTGGTGGCTTGGTTAACAGATTTCCGTTTTTTGACATTGTGTACGAAACATAAAAAATATGCGTTCCTTTTTTTAGGTTCTACGACATAAACCGTGGTCAAATTACCATAGACGGGATAGACATCAAAGATTTTGATGTCAAATGGTTGAGAGGAAGAGCACTAGGTCTTATAAGCCAAGAACCGGTACTTTTTGCTACCAGTGTAAGAGAGAACATTCGTTATGGAAGGCCTGACGCAACTGACGATGAGGTAACTATCATTATTTGAATATAGGACCTTATGCCGAGGCATTTAGGTTCAAAAACGGTATTGAATTTTTCTGGTTGACTATCATTCTTATAAAGAACCTAATGTTCATGTATTAAGGTTTATAATTTGCACTAGAATTTAATGGCTGATCGTACATTTGGACGTGAAATGGTTGCGAGGTCTATTTGTTACCAGCGTGAGAAAGAACGTTTATGGGAAGCCTGATACCACTGATGAGGTAACTATTATAATTTGAATATAGAACCTAATACTGACGTATTAAGGTTTAAATATAGTGCAGCACGTTAGTGGTTGAAATTATATTTGGTTTCAAATATAGCACTGGGTTTTATAAGCTAAGTATTATTTGCTACCATCGTAAAAGAAAACAGTCGAAATTGAAAGCCTGATGCCACTGACGATGGATTTACTACAATATAGAACCTTATGCTCGTGAATTAAGGTTCAAAAATGGTACTTAAATTTCCTCGTTCACTGTATATTTGCACGTATTTCACCTCTACACGAGACATCTTCAGGCACTATAAGCTTTAGCGATGAATAATATGAATATTTATTTCTTTATCAACAGATATACAAAGCGGCCATGACAGCCAACGCGCACGAATTCGTATCGAACTTTCCCGATGGCTACGACACTCTAGTGGGGGAGAGAGGGATGGCGCTAAGTGGGGGACAGAAACAGAGGATAGCCATAGCCAGGGCGGTGTTGAAGAATCCGCCCGTTCTTATACTCGATGAAGCCACAAGGTAACGCATTGTGATTACAATATAGATCCTTTATACTTTGGTTTTTTTAACGACCAATAAATGGCAGCATTTGGCATGGCTTATCGAGCCTTTCGAAGCTTCTTTTACCATCTCTATATTATAAGATCAGGTGGAAACGAACGAAAAAAAGAACGAGTGAGTAAGTGAGACACCGCAATACATGATGTAAGGCGACATCTCCCTTAGTCAATCGTTCTTGCATGGTATTAAGGGATGATGGTCAGCCACCTTATTTATTTATTTATAATACACAAAACAGTGAAAGGTTGGTACATGATAAAAAATACCATGTAAATTATTTAAAAAAACCTAACGGACCAACAATATATGTATGTAACAAGCTTATAACAACAATTTAAAAATTAAGAAACTACAGAAAAGAAATTTTCGGATTGTTCATAAAAAAAAAGTACTTGTAGCGCTCTAATAACTAGTGAATAAGCAGAGTTTTGAGCAACACTTGATGTAAAGAAACATCTCGCTTATTCAAAGCCAGACAAGGTAGAAGTTGTATTTAGTGCAGTCCTCGTTCGATTCGATTCCACTACGTATGAAACCCAAGACAAACCAAAAATAACAGAGCGTCGACGTCATTAAATTTTGACACGATGTTGTTTCCTCTTTCAAGTCAGAGGAAGAAAAGTACTGTACAAGCCTCGGCCGAAATTGCTATTTACGTTTTCGTATTTTTGCGCATTTACAAGTGCACTTAGCAAGGCCTAAGCTGCCCTTCGGCCTTGCAATATTACTCGGCCTTAAATTGCTCCATTTGCGGCCTCGACAGTAATATGCTATTATGGTATGCATGACACTAGTATGTATCTTACTTAACAAACACAAAAATATATGTGCATCTCTGTTCCCTCGCAACTGAAAAACGGCTCAACCTATTTTAATAAATTATTATCATTAGATTCGTCTGTAATTCTATCCTGTTTTTGTAATTCCAGTGCCTTAGACTCGGCGAGTGAGAAAGTGGTCCAAACAGCGTTGGAGACGGCAGCCAAAGGTCGCACCGTGCTGGTCATAGCTCACAGACTGTCCACCATCATTAACGCCGACCTCATCGTGGTGCTCAATAAGGGGAAGATTGTAGAGGTAATGTAATTTGTTGTAGACTCACTCTCTTTCTCTTTATGTTAGGTTAAGAATGTGGGTCTAGCATAAATAGAAAGAGATATTTGGACTCGATAGGAAAAAGAAGAACAGAGATGGGGGGGGGGGGGGGGAGAGAGATAGAGAGAGATAAAGAAAAAACGACAGTGAAAAAAGAGAGACAGAGCAAATGATTAACAGAGGGAGAGAAAGAGAGGAAAGTGAGCTAGAGAGGGATAGAGCGAGAGAGATAACAGGCAATATAAATTTTGGTCAAAACAAATTTGCCAGATCGGTTCTTTCCCCTTTTATCAAAATCCTCTCAACGTTTGAAGTGTGATGTGACTGAGTAACGAGACACAAAATCAATCTGTGTAATTTTTACCTATGGAAAATATACCTATATATTTTCCAGATGGGAACCCACGACCAGTTGAAAAAACAGAAAGGCTTCTATTGGAACCTCATCAAACAACAAGACCAGGAGGCCGAAGCGACATCCAGAGTGTTATGAGAAAGGCGAGGCTAGTGGAAATTATGTTTTAATTACAATATACATTTTGACAACCTCAACACTAATGGTCAAAGCGCTAGTCCGCCAATAAGGTAGTTTTGGGATCGATCCCCAGTCAGGGCAAGTTGGAAAATTGTACTTCTCAAATTGTCTTGGGTCTTGGGTTCTTATTTATGTTTGTATTTATTATATAATATAGGTAGTAGTTGAGTTAGTATCCCATGACACAAGTTTCGAACTTTCTTTTGGGCTAGCTCAATCTGTGAGATTTGGCTTAGTATATTTATTTTATTTATTTACATTTGTGTAGTTGTCTGTACAGTTTTAGCGGCCATTAGTTAAAAAATGAGTTCATCTACATCTCTTATCTAAAGTTGAAAAAAATATTTCTTAACTATAGATAATAGATGGCGCCACTTGTTCAGCTGCAGTTTACATTAACATTTCTCTTTGATAGAAAAGAAAGAATGACGAACTTGAACGCTTTTCAATTTTGAGAGCTGTTAAAATATCGCTGTCACTGTCTTATCGTTGACGTTCAGCGCGACAGCATTATACTTGAGCAGCTCTCAAAATTGAGTAGCGTTTGAGTATTCAGGCAATAGTGAGATAAATTGAACAGAGTATCATTGAATGACGTGTTGTCTAGATGTAGCTGTAGAACTATTTATAGTTCTGGTAATAATTAATACTAATCGAATATGAATAGGAAAATAATCGGCATTGGTTACGTAGAGCGCCATCTCGTGTCACTGATATTGAATAAAGTTTTGACATTGCTCGTCAGACTGCTGAGCCACGAACAAAAGAGGACTATTGCCCGAATACTCGAACGCTACTCAATTTTTAAGTATCATGCCGTCACTGTCATATCGCTGACGTTCAGCGCGACAGCATCATTCTTGAACAGCTCTCAAAACTAAGTAGCGTTTGAGTATTCCGGCATTAATCTACCCCCGTATTAAGAAACGTTTGTTAAGCCCATGTAAGCTAAAAGGTGTTGCGTCTCTTGTTTTCACGTGAAGTGTCAGGTAAGTGAAAAAGAGACAAACCATATTTTAGTCAAAATGGGCTTAACAAATGTTTCTTAATACGGGGGTAAGAGTCGATGTGCATTATTTATTGCCCACTACTGTACTTAGACTACCTAGTCGTTTAGTATGAAGTGCTTTCGCATTCCAACAGCTTTGCGCGTTATTCTTGGAATTTTTAAGGCTCACCTATATTTTCTTTATGTTCATCCATGCATCATTTAGTTTAATTGGATGATGATCTTCTATGATGATAATGGTAATCATTTAGTTTGATCGTCTTATTTTATAACAGCGACCCGCCACAGCGTCGCATGGGCATAAAAACCTTCCTCTTGAATTACCTACTCTAACTATTTAAAAAACCGCATCAAAATCCGTTGCGTAGTTTTAAAGATTTAAGCATACAAAGGGACATAGGGACAGAGAAAGCGACTTTATTTTATACTGATAGTGACTAGTTTTTCCCGGCGGTTTCACCCACACGTAGTTATAATGTACCATGGCCAATACCATTTCCAAGAATCAGGTCATCATATGCAGATCAGCCGGTTTCCCTAAGACGGAGTCTTAAGATTTTCACTTTTTACGATCCATAAGATCTTACTCGCTTCTTCAAAACTCATCGCTCTCGTCTTACACGTTCGCCGATTTCAGGTAGTTAGCGTGCCTTGCGAAGCACGAAGGAGCTCAAAATAAAAAAAAATAAAAAATGCTACTAATGGCGACTAAACCAAGCGAGCTCTTCGAACCTTTTATTTATATTTGTACAATATAATCAATGCTCATGCTGATAGTTTTAAGGGTAATTAGTAAAACGCGTTGTTGTGGGGACTTCATGGCTAGTTAGAAATACTCTACAAGCTATTTTTCTTCTATTTTTTTATTAATTATTATTTTTATTCTTGTGTACACGCATTATGACATGTTCGCGAAAACTAGTTTGCATTTTAAATGGTTTACTTTCATTGTTGCATTTTTACCTGTTATTTATTTATTGAGAGTGTTGTACATAACATTGAAGGTATTTATGTAATAAAATGTTAGTTGTTGGCAATGGGTTTTTATTCGTCACTACATCATTACTAGGTACAGTGGGCCACAGAGAAAAGTACACCACTTTACCCTAATACTCACATCTAAAGGTTTACGGGCCATTATTTTAGGTACAGTGCGCCGCGTCAGCCCAATTCGTAGCATTAATGTTATTTCATATATTTGCAAATAGTTCGTATTCGATCATCAAGCGCATCGTACGTTCTCACTATTATTCATTATCATTTTTATCAAAGTTTTAAACAATATAATTTAGTTTGTTATCAAGACACTTCTATCATTTCCTCCACATCAAACTGATACCCCGTACAGGTATACTTTTTTATGTGGCCCACAGTACATCCTTGTTGGTAATCGGTCATTATCTTTCCTCGGTGACAACAGTCTATTTTTAAAAGGTATATAAGATTTAGTTGGCCGTCAAGGATAGGAACCGCAAAATGTGGGCGCGCGGTCGTCTATATAAAGTGGACACAAATTAACTGCAAATATTTTAAGGGCAGATTCAGACCACTGTACTGAACAACTATTCCAAATAAACTTATATATCGAAATACGAAAATTTTTTGACCGCCCATACAAATTACGAATTATCTGATCTAGTTTAGTATGGAGAGTAATTAAAAAAAATATCGTAATTCGATATAAGTTTAGTTGGAAAAGTTTTTCAGTATAGTGGTCTGAATCTGCCCTTAAAATATTTGCAGTTTTTTGTGGTCACCTTATATACGCTCATGACACCTTATGAGGGCGTCACCAAAGCGCTGTCAACTCGTAGTCTAAGATGTTCGACATAGTACTGAGTTATGTCACTGCCTCTATCGCCCTTCGATCCAGAACGCAATAATACAAAGCACTTATGTTTGGGCGGCAGAAATGGGTAAGAGTGAGGTACCCAGCAGACGACCTTTGTACGAAGTCTACCTCTGGTGATTATTTATTTATTAACTTTGTTCCACAGGCAAATAATAGATAATTATATGTAAAATTGGCGGACTTAAATATTAATGTTTGCTTGTTTGATTGTAATAACTTTATTGTACCAAAAAATAGAAAGTAAAAACAAAAACATACAATTAAAAACAGAAGTACAATAGCGGACTTATCCCAGAAAGGGATCTCTTACAGTCAACCAGCGAGTGAGAGAGAAGATGCTAATTTAGTTACCTGAAATAATGATTAAATCAAAATAAATAAAATGCTAAAAGAATTCTCTTTCTACCAGTCATACATAACTCCTATGTATGATTGGTAGAAAGAGAATGCTTTTAGCATTTATTGACAGAAAATAAAAAAAGCTAATCGTATTTCGTTTGGTATTATAGTCAACTAAACTAAAACTTGCTATGGATGTTTGTAGGTCTATAAAATACAAATAAACAAAAAATCCCGAAGAAATTTAATATTTATTGCGTATGGGATCACCAAAATTGTTTGTACAGTTAGTTCAATAACACTGACAAGTTATTTACAGTCTCTATTTACTATCTACTTTATTGTAGTATGTACATGAGATAACAAACTTTAGAATTAGACAATACGTTCAATAAAGTATACTGGATACCAAGGACGTTAGAACCGAATAGAGTCACTAAAATTTACTTCAAATTTTTTATGTGTTAAAAAATACGAACGACATTTACGTCGGTTGGTCTCTTTAAAAACTGTGGTGGTAGATATTTAACATAATCATATATAATTTGTAAAGATAAAGGATGTTTAATAAAAAGTTATTTTTGAGCGTTGTCAACTTTATTTGGTTCTAACTTGCGAGTTTGGTAAATTTATATTTTTAGTAGTATTGATACTTGTGTATGGTGCCAAAAATAAGCCGTATAGTAATATAAATGATGAAAATAAATAAATAATTACTTACTTGAAATATGACGTACAGATTATATATAAGTACCTGGGCGACCGAGCTTTGCTCGTTTTATTCAGAAAATCTTTTTGCGTGAAAATATGGGTAAAAAGAATTTTCCCAGACATTTAACCTAGCTAGATTTATCTTTTTGACTATGTAAGAACTTATGTTTAAAATTTCAAAGAAATCGTTATAGCGGTTTCCGAAAATGCGAGTACAAATAAATATATATACAAATATTGTTTTTAATAGTATGGATATATATTTTATTAAAAATCATAAGACTTGTCTTGGTTAAAGGATGGACATACCAGTAAAACACAAGTACCAAAATTGTTTGTCCTACTAGTAAACCTAATAAACTTCTTAAATTCGAATATAGTCTAATTTTAATTCCTCATTTACATATTACACATAACTCTTACAATTTTTTTTCCAACAAATTATTTATATAAAAATGTTACATTAATGAGCTTGTTTGGAAATATGTCATTAAAGATTTTTTAAATCGTTACTTCACACGTATTATATTTAATTATTAATGTTTTATAAACCACGGTTCAATTTAGTACCCACATAGGTACAAATTAGCAGAAATTAAATAGTTTTTTTAGCAATGTTTGTTTAGTAAAAAAATTAACGACTAAAGTAGTTAAGTTTTCTTCACATTCATTTTTAACTACGCGTATATCTTAATATGTAATTGACTTAACGTTTTAATATTTATTCCATTCATATACGTATATATGATACATTTATTAATGTGATCGAATCACTCATTATTATTAACTCATAGACAACTATTTAAAATTATATAATCAATTCACGTCTTTTTAGTTAAAAAGCTGAAACATCTAGTCGTATTAAATATAATGTACACGATCAAAGGGGCTTTAGACTATGCTTCTTAATTTAAGCCAATTTAAACTTAATATAGACACCCTTAACACTCATTATACCTTGCACGGAATCTCAAAACATGGCATCTGAAAATTAAGTCATCTTTTGCATTCCAAAATGCACCTTATGTTCGTGCAACGAGAGTTTGATTGAGTTGAATGTTTGGTCATGAATTTTTTTGGAAGTGTTGAAACTGTTACGTTAAATCATGGGTAATCCTATGATTTGCTCTAAATAAAAGTGATAGTCTCAGGCTATTTTTAAGACTAAGTTCACAAATTAGGTCCACATCTAAACCCCCCACAGAAACCGCCTGTCCCAATTTCCAATATGTTGACAGGCTTCTGGATTTGAGAGTCGATAGATATTTGAGATTAACTAGCGTGGCAGTTGCCAGTTGAATTCGAAAAGTTAATAGAACTGTCAAATCGTCAACCAATCATAAATAAGAAATCTCATAGATAGATATCATTAACGCAGACGTTAGCGACTGCGTTAGGATTTTGTATGAAATTTCTTAGTTACATTGCTATCCGCCAGGGTCACTATTTATGAGATTTGACAAGTCCTCAATTCTGACAGTGCTGTACCCCTAGTATGAATTTTCTTAACGCAGACGCTAGCGACTGCGTTAGGATTTTGTATGATATTTCTTAGTTGCCTTACTATCCGCCAGAGGCGTTGTACAGGTTTGTCATACAAAATCGCTAACGCAGTCGCTAGCGTCTGCGTTTAGAAAAACTCATACTAGGCGTACTGTTTAAGCTTGTTTCGCAACTGACAAATTATAATATCGTGGACATGGAAAGAACTAAAATGCTATGCTAACACAACTATAACAATTAGTATACTGCAACATATAAAAACTATGTCTTAGTTTCGCATTATTTATGTGCATCATTAGTAAAAATTATAACAATTCCTCCGATACTTTGTTATTAATGTTTTTTTTTTAAATCAACTAAGATATAAGTAAGTATTCGTATCATTATCAAAATACTTAAATAAATACAGATTTTTATTTGGGACAGTAAATTAAATTAATTTTGAAAGCTGAAAATTGATAAAATAGAAAAAAAAATACATAAACAGAAGTACGTAAGTCTTTACGTATTTATACGTTAGTTTTGTAAAACGGAAGTTTTTACATATAATGTATTATATTTTACCATAACATATTATTCTAATCTTAATCTACTGCAGTAGGTACTCGATAAACTATATTATTACAAATTCTTATCTATTACTGATCAGATCAACTTAATTATTGTATTGAAACAATATGGAATTTTATTTAGAATTTCCTAAAGTTATGGTAAATGGCAGTTAGCAATACGTAAGATTTATAGAAATAATTTAAATTTAAAAGAACAAATGAAAGGGTCGTCTATAAGCGCCGCCTTACATGTACCTATGGCCGTTTTGGAAGCTTAAACCGTCAAAACGTACTGCTTTCGTGGCTAAAGTCATTTAGAATGATTTTTATTTGTATTGACTACTGGTACAGTCGGCTGCAGAGAAATCTGATCCCCATGCCTCAAGTATCACTATTGAACGGGGGTCATATTTCTTTGCAGCCGACTGTACCTCTGTACAGTAGGTAGTGAGAATAAGTGGCAGATTACCACCTAAAACTATTTCTTATATTTCTATTCAAACGTCTAAATAAAATAAAATTTGAATATGTCATTGAAAAATCTTCTAGTTCTACCTAGAAATGCGGCGGCGTATCCTTTACGGATATAATGTAGGAAAATTACTTATTATTTTGTCATCTTCAAGTGTCTTTTGTAAAATATGTACTTATATTAAACTTTCCATATTGAGGATATGACTTTAAAAAATCTGAATAAGAAACAAAAACGCATATTCTTGTATCATTTGAAGATATAATATTTCGGTTATATGTCTTCAATGATTAATAGAGCTAAAATTTTTAGTCAAAGTGCCTAGTAACCCAACAAGCTAATGCCATTTACCACGACCAATCATTGCTGTTCCATCGTCATCGTAGACTGAAATGGAGCAAAACTGATGTCAGGAGCAGAAGACAGGTGGCGCTTGAGGTAATGCCGTGGATCGCGCTCGTGTTTCTTCGGAGAATGGCCGCCATTTTGTTGCCTGGAAAATAGAATGAAACCATTGAGGTAAGTGATAGGTATAATTACTATATTAAATTTAAATTTGAGATAACCCCACCAGAACATAAATACATGAAGATGAAAAATGATTGACTTGGGTCTTGGATGTTTATCTATATATGTATTTGTTATAAAACATAGTATCGTTGAGTTAGTATCCCCTAACACAAGTCTCTAATTTACTTTGGAGCTAACTCAATCTGTGTGATTTGTCCCTATACTTATATATATTTATATTTTATATTTACATAAGGGTTAAACCACGGAGGATATATAGAGGGTTAGACCAACTTTCTTAGCGCATTCGAAGGAAAATATTCGTAACGAAATAAAACCCGCATCGCGGAGTCGAAGTCGTCATTGAAAATTTATTGTTGCACAGTTCGTAGTTAACTCGCAGTCATAAAATTAGGAATCGCGCGCGGTCTCTTTTCTTTTTTAATCTATGCACGCAGTTCTATATTTATTCTCACATATTGCTGTTTATTTAGCTTTATTTATTTTTCAATGTTCTTCCTTTAGAAATAAATACGTGTAAAGATGCAGTCTTGGTGGTGCTTGCGCTGCACGTGTATTTCCCAAAAATTTTCAATGTTGCGCCTCGTACGGTCAGACAGGACTAAGTTCAAACCCCGGCTCTGTCTACTGTTATACTGCCTCTTGTGTCATCCTTTCTCCTTAATCAATCTACTTTCCTTTAAAAAAATACTTATTTCATTCAGGATCAAATACGTAAATAGACGCAGGCTCAGTATTGCTTGCGCTGCACGTGTAATTTCCTGAATCCTTTAGAGTTGCGCCTCTCACGGTAAGACGGGACTGAGTTCGAGCCCCCGGCGCCGTCTCTACTGTTATACTGCCTCTTGTGGCATCCTTTCTCCTTAATCAATCTACTTTCCTTTTAAAACAATACTTACTTCCTTCAGAAACAAATACGTGTATAGACGCAGGCTCAGTATTGCTTGCGCTGCACATATAATTTCCTGAATCCTTCAGTGTTGCGCCTCTCACGGTAAGACGGGACTGAGTTCGAGCCCCCGGCTCCGTCTCTACTGTTATACTGCCTCTTGTGGCATCCTGTTTCCTTAATCAAACTACTTTCCTTTAAAAACCATACTTACTTCCTTCAGAAACAAATACGTGTATAGTATAGACGCAGGCTCAGTATTGCTTGCGCTGCACGTATAATTTCCTGAATCCTTCAGCGTCGCGCCTCTCACGGTAAGACGGGACTGAGTTCGAGCCCCCGGCTCTGTCTCTACTGTTTTACTGCCTCTTGTGGCATCCTTTCTCCTTAATCAATCTACTTTCCTTTTAAAACAATACTTACTTCCTTCAGAAACAAATACGTGTATAGACGCAGGCTCTGTATTGCTTGCGCTGCACGTATAATTTCCTGAATCCTTCAGCGTTGCACCTCTCACGGTAAGACGGGACTGAGTTCGAGCCCCCGGCTCCGTCTCTACTGTTATTCCGCCCCTCGTGGCATCGTAATTGATCATGCGGTCATTGTGATACCAAAACACGTATTGTGGTGGTGTTGGACTCTGTAAAATAAAAATTTCAAACTGTGACTTAAGTGGGATACTTTAATCGGTAGTTAAACGATATTTTTTCCATCTACACATTTTGAATGCCGTACTTGTGAGTTGTGCCTTTAATAAAACCAATAAGGAAGGCAAGAGAAAGAGAGGCGGGGAAGAGAAAGGTTAAGACGGAGTTACATAATTTGACATTGGTGTTGGTATAAATATTCAAAGATGAGATAGCCGTAAAACACCAAGATGTGTTGGAGAGTTATTTCTGCAACGTTTGGCTAAGCTTAACAATTGAATTAAGCCCGCCCCAGTCACTATGGTAAGGCACGGTAAGGAGGTCACTTTTATCTGCCCCGACTGTACCTATATAGCATTCTCTAAGTAACTAGCTTTTGCCGTATGATCCCATTTTAAACGGACCCGCAGGTTCATTCGACGTAAAAAACTTGTCCATAAAACAGAAAAAGATGTTTAGTACATGTTTGAAGTTACTCATAAAATAGTGACGCCAAGAACTTTATTTCAATATTTTCTTTTTGTATTATTTCTTTCAAATACTAGAAACTAGAGCTCAAACGTATTGCCGTGAGAGTGTGTTCCGTTCGGAACTTCTGATAGTTATAAAAGTGGAAAGTTTCCAATAAGTATCCAGTGTTTATGGGGTCGTAAAATAAATATCGTAAGGAATTTTATAGACTTCGTTGTTCGTCGGATGTCACTCGTCGAATTCGTCCTTTATGACTTATGTTATGAAATAAATTCCATACTAAAGTGGAATTATTTAGATAAACGTACTCGGAAGGGCAGAACGATTATCGATTAGTAATATTTTTATTAGGTATGTTTATGTAATGCTTTTTTTTCCTATCAATACGAAGTAAGGAAAGACTCAGGATTGTTATTTTTGAAATATATACGCAAAATTGGTGAGTCCAATAATTATCGTTCGTGTCACCGTGTATGTCGCATGAAAATAACGAACGATAATTTTATTCTATTACCGGTTTTGAGTATGTCATATATTTAAAAAATAGTACTCCAGATTTTGGCTTTTATATGCCAAAGAAAGATATAGAAAATTTACAGTTAAAACCATCTCATTTAGACCTCTAAATGAGATGGTTTTAACTGTAAATTTTCTACCTCTTATCTACCTAGATAAGAGTTCATAATCGACAGAAAGAGAGCAGTCTTGATCGGATTTTACGATCGAAATGCCAGAAGTGAAATAACTAGCAGTATTTTATGTCACTTTACCGATCGCAGGCCAGCTGGAGCCGATAAAATAAAGACTGCTATATATTTATATTTAAGTGCCGTTGCAGCTACCTACTTTAAAAATAAATTACTTACTTCCTTCTGCGTCTTTTCCTTACCTTATATATAATCAGCAATGCTTTTTAATTTTAGTACGAAAATTTCGTGAGCAACAGAAGTTTAGAGACATAGTCAAATAGCTTTAAAATGGCAACTACATACCTACCATAGATTTATAACGTCTAACTGGTATATAAGCACATACTTATAATAAAGTTATTGTAGAAGAAATTCCACATGTCGCGGGCACAGCTAGGTACCTACTAAAATAATTAAGGTATAAACCCTAATATAGATTGTTTTAATAATCCTTTGTATTTTCAATCACAAACAAACGAATTTAATTTCTCTTAAATAAATTTGCTATAAACTCTGAAATTGCACAGCATTCGCAAATATAATACACATGTGACGTAACAGTTCACTTAATGAATATGCCGCATCCGATACATGAATTATAGAGACAAGTTATTATTCATATGTCTCCGGCACGTGATTACGCGCTGATGTTTTATTTACTTCATGTTCAAACAATTTTAGTTCCTCTTAAAATAATCGGTAAAACCGAAAATAGCTCGGCACCGTAAATAATAGAGTACACATGTTGACGTCACAGTTCACAAAAGTCATTTAGTTGAAACTCGTAAAGCACACAATAAAGATGCCGCATCCGAAACATGAATTATAGAGACTAGTTAAAATTCATACGCCTCCGGTACGTGATTACGTGCTGATGTTTTATTTACTGAAGCCTGCTTCGTATTTATTTATTCATGAAGTTGCAGCCATCTTTGGTTATTTAGGACAAAGTGATTTTAATCATATTCCGTTTTATGTAAATAGAGCTGATTTTGTTAACTAATTTAATGTATCTACTTCAATTATATATACGTACCTAATTGTGTTTATGAAAACTACTAGATTGCAGACTTTTTGTAAATGGGAGATATAAGTAGAAGGGTCCCTAATGACGAGAATAGCGTTGAGAAAGCTAGAGAGATCTATTTAGGAACAAAGCAGGTGGAAATATATGTACCTATACTGCCTAATTATCCTTGATAGATACATATATACATAGATATCATCACGCCTACAGGGGTAGGGAGAAACTAGTATTCCATTGTATGATTCTTACATACCTCCCTCGCTTCCTCCACACTTATCACTCGTCATACACGCTCGCCAATTTCGGGTACTCCTAATGTCTCCCTTTTTCATAAGGTCGCAGTATGTTTTTCGAGGCCAACCCTGACCGTTTCTCCCAGCCAACTGCTTTGTATATACCTTTCGTCCGTTTTCTTACATCATCCTCTCTACATGTCCAAACCATATCAACATCTCTTGATAGATACAAGTGTGATAGTCAACGGTTGGATAGTAGTAGAGTCGCTAACCTTCACAATACGGAAAGATACCTTTAATCTCGACTAGTGGGATTACCGATTACACTTTTGCTTGGTCCGTTTCCTCATCATCGTCATAAATCGATTATGTGACCTCAGGTGACAGATTCTATACAGATTGGATTTTTTTTGGACTTTTAGAATCTTCTTACTTATTTTAGAACCGACATACTTTATGAAATAAAATTATGTAAAAATATTTATATTAACAACTAGCTGACCCGGCGAACTCCATCCCGCCTGAACGCAATTTTCTCATCGTTTAACCTTCCCTGAACTTCCACAAATATTTCAAGACCAAATTTAGCCAAATCGGTAAAGCCAATCTCGAGTTTTAGCGGGACTAACGAACAGCAATTGATTTTTATAAATATAGATATAACGTTTCAAATAATTTGAAATATATATTTTTCAATATATCTTTATTTCAATTATGATGAGGTTCTAAGGAAATTTCAAAAGTAATTCAATTTATACGAAATTCCCGGAAATTATATAAAGTTACTTTTCTGTTCCATTTCAAAGAATTTATGATTCTAAGAATAAGTTGGAATCGTCCCTTAGATTTATCAATTTAAAAATAAATACCTATTTTACCCATAGCTATGGTCAAAGTGGTAATTGGGATCCAAAATCTCGTGTTAGGTGGTAGACCGTGATCGCTGCGCTCGTAAGATTTCACGCCCAAATTACCAACTCAGCACATTTGAAACGTCCACTGTTGAACATATAGCCCCTTTTATTGTCATTCTATTTGTAATGCGGCAGTTCTCATTCAGTGGCCCTGCCATATGGCTGCTAGTTTACCCACACTACGCTTTTCTGTTCGAAGACTCCGATAGAGGACTTTTTAGCTCCATCTCCCAATTTCAAATTACCTTAAACTAGCGCTATTTGTTGGGCCTGAAATTTTTTTATTTTCGCAATTTGGCTTTAAAAGTTAGTTTACTCATTAACTACGTAGCCAGTAATGGTCTGACGATAAAACTATAGCCAAGGTATCCGTATTACCAACGATATATAGTCAGTTACTCCAAGCTGACAGTTCCACCTTTAAGAATGAGGTCGAGACAGCGTTCGGGAAGCTCCGCAATGTCTTCCTCAGTACCTCAGTACCTTAAAACTAAGGACCAGTGTATATTACCAGTGATAACATATGGGTCGGAAACGTGGTAAAAGACGATTTTTGGGTAAGTAATATAGAAGGAGCCATTTTTATATCAAAGGAGAGAGAGCAATGTAATGGTGCATTATTATATTTCTTACCTTTTCCACAATACAAATGAGATGTATGACACTGCCCAAATCCACGTGATGCTCCCCTGAGCCCAAGATGAAGGCTTCTGGTACCACAATCTGTAGGCGGACGTAGTGGGATGCTATCCCGGTGCGGGTTGACACCTGAAATAGATGAAATTAAAGATATTTTATCGCTTTTGAAAAAGGGAGACATTAGGAGTACCCGAAATCGGTGAGCGTGTATGACGAGAATGATGAGTGTGGAGGAAGCGAGAGAGGTATGTAAGGATCGTAGCCAATCGAAATCTCTAGTCTGCCTTCTCTATCTCTAGTCTTGCTTCGTGGCCTACCCCTACGGGAGACAGGCGTGATGATATGTATTTTATCGCATGAATTTGAGGTAAATAATGAGCTTAATAAAATACTAAGGGTTCAGGAGTTACTTAGTAACTTCACAAAGAAACCAAAACGGAAAATCTAAAGTGAGTTCGTTAAATTTATCCGTACCTTAGGCCTCAAAGAGAATTCATTGGGATATTCTCAAGCTTTATTTGCTAGATAAAGGATAAAATGTAGGTAGATACAGATCAAATATTTTCTTATCCTTGATTTATCTTGATTGTAATCACTGATGTGAGTAAACTGTCTTTGTGGTCCAGTGATTAAGGCATTTGCCTGTAAATCCGGGGGTCATGGGTTCGAGTCCCATGGGAAGCATACTTTGTTTAGTTGTTTCCAGTTTGGTTAGTACATCGCAGCCTTGAATTAGCTGATTGTTTGACATAAAGATGATTCTGTTATTCAGAAGGCACGTTAAAAGCCGTTGGTTGGCCGACAGTTAAAACAGGAAATCAATAGTGATGGGTTGCAAGCCACATGGCCTATGTTATGATTCTTCGCCGATTCAATCAGTCGACTTTTACGGCTTGCACGGGAGAGAAGCAGCTAGTACATTCTATATTTTTCTTTTTCTCTCAGACCAGCATGGAAGGAAAATTAAATCTATTACGAATAAAATTTCAAAAGGGTTTGATAGGTAAATAATTATACTCCACATCACTCGTCGCTCTCGGCGTACGTTCAGGGTTGTAAGATTTTGTCACATTAACGATTTTATTATCATAATGTTCTCACATTAACATGATTAAGGTAAACATCAAAAGGAGTCACTATAAGCTTACTTATTCAACATGCATAACATATTACCCCTGACCTACTTAGGCTGACGTCGTGCAATTTTAATTAATTAACTAGAGACACAATGACTCAATTTCTAGATAGTCTACATCTTAGATTAATCTAATCACTTTTATATCTCAATTGATGAATGTATATATTATAATAAGCTATGCCATTCGGCTTTGCCCGCCCGCGAATTATACCTACCCTATGAGGAGCTCGATAGTTTAGCGGGGCGTGTGTGTTCGTAACGATAGCCCACGTCCCATGAAAAACCATAATTAATAGCGTACCCTGGGCTCTGAACCGTTAGCTAAAGATGCAACAAAGAAAATACGCTCGAACGAAGAATCGTTCAAAAACGAACGATAATCACTCAACTCACCGGTTTTGTGTAAGTCATTTAAATATTGCTCTCCAGATTGAACAAAACAACACTTGGTAATTATTTTGTTCAACTCCCATTGTATCAAACTGAATCTAGCTAGGTATACACTACACTGGGAGCTGATTTCCATATAACGTTCCTCAATTTGCAGACATTCGGAGTCTTTTATAACTGTGACACATGAGTAGATAACATTACAAAGAGAAAGGTGATAGATTTACAACTGAGATGAAATTAGTACACGTGTAGGAAAGAATGAAAAGCACAATCGTGCGTGTTGATTGTTGGATAATTTGATTTGCAGTTGGTCTATTTTAAACTAACTGATGAAAACCGGTCAAGAGCGAGTTGGATTCGAGTACTTCCTTACTTACGATGATCTTGACATCCGATATCTTATGTCTACAGCCTCTGACATTACTGCTTTTAGTGATGTATACAGTATCAAAAGAAAATCTTATTTTTGTCGTTAAAATACATACAGTTAAACAAACTGTTAAGTTTGTTGGTAATCTGATAAAAGAATCCTTTCTCATAATAAACACCAGATAATTTTTCAGCTAGTCAAAATGTGCGCTATAAATAGACCATAAACAGCATTGTAATTTTGTTCACGGACCATTTAAAATGCTCTTGGAAAAAAAGCCGCAATACCCAATCGTACCACGGGTAAAAATAAGTCGCGTGTGTGTTTTGTGTGTTTTTATCTCACGCCAGCTGTACTTATGTACCAGTCGCAGCACAGTTGTATAAACCTTTCCTTCTGTTCGTTTATTCGCTCATGTGCCATTAGTACACAACCATAGACTCGTGGCTGCGTACTGAATGTGTGAAGAAAAGGCACCGCGCGCCTTCATTTGCATATAGAAATGATTCGCGTATTGGAAAGTTGGAGATAGTAACTGAAATACCTGCTGAAGAGTATAGTACTGAGTGTGAGCGCGTTTACTGCTTACAATATAGATTTTATTCGTTTTCGCGTCTCTGAATATGCGTAGGACCAAAGAATGAGAAACGTTCTGAGAGTAACTTCTTAACTCTACGCCTACCTAGGTCCTTTTTCAAGATAAAACATGTAGGTATAATAAGTACTTAAGTATAAGCCTATATAACGAAAATATATTTTTGGATGTTATATATTCGTACTTAAGCCCATAATTATTAAACAACGATTTCACCACAGAACAGAGAAAGTATCCGAATAGAATTGTTTTGATGCGGATTTAGTTCCAGGATCAGTGTGGCAGCGTATTCTCTCTTCTTTTCTTCAATTAATACATGTAAACCATATCACACTTTTAGAAATGTGTTACGTAGTTTACAGCTAAACCACCTAAAATTCCCCGCCCATTTTTCTGTGTGAAACGTTGGCTTGCAAACCAAACCAGTGACATGCTTTTCGCTCGCCATACCACTTCTTGTTAATATTTCTAAATTCTGTGGATTTCACTAATGCTTTGTTAGTGCTATTATAATCAGTGCTGTGCTTATGCTCTCAGAAGCCCAAATCCTTAAAAATGCTTATTATTCTTCTGTCAAAGTTACAGTAAACTATCTATATTTCATGAACTCTGGCCTTATTACAAGACTAGTTATCTCAATCATAGGAAGGTCGTCAGTAGGACGAAACTTATATTTTTATGATATTGTGCTTCATTTTTTTATATTTGTCGGAATTAAAGGAGACTCGGACCATTATTAGGTAAAAATTACCTTAGTCGAAGCCCTTTACTGAAAATAAGTGTCCGGGAATATTTGGGAGCAAAATACCAACAAAAAGTAAGGAGCTTACAAACGAATGGAGTTTTTGATCCAATATAACTTTGAACTTGATTGCCGTGCTCTGACGTGCACATTCATTTTCCAAAATTACAATATACACCTCTTTATGTTCATCATTACAGGATGTTTAAGAGGAAAATGTTTTTCTCATGATATAGTTATAAAATAAGAAATGAATTGAGATTTGGATCATGTGATGCTTTCCTTTATCATAAAACAAGATTGTTCTTTCGAAGACATATTCCATTATTAGGCACCAGAAATCAAATACCATGGTAATTGGATATCAAAAGTAAAATGTTTTGTAGCAGTTCTGTCTTTTTGTCCTATTGTTGTATTTTTGAATTTCAAGCGTATAAACTGTTGTTGATCTTCCTAACAATAAATAAAATACTCGTAAACTACTACCTATAAGGGCTACTAAAATCCGTCATTTTTCATGATACTTAATAAAGAAGGATATTTGCACGTTAGTCCTATTTAATCTGTGTAGTTAAGCAGTAGGTACTTACGCGAAGCTCTAGAAATGTTGTTATCTCTATGTATTCGCACTCCTTGTTATTTCGATACAAAAAAGATAACTGTACGTAAAACAAGGGAAGAAACAATGTGTTATACATGAGAGCCCACAAAACAATCGGTATGGACGTGTTTGGAATGCTGAATAGTAATGTGCCTTTTTTAACTCTACAGTAACTGTTTGATGGCTCCAAAGACGTTTCGTTCGTACGTGACACTTACGGGCTTACGGGGTAGTTTTGGTTACATTTACGTGAGGGTTAGATATTACGAAAGTAGTCTGCATACATAAGTAAGTATCTATATTTGTAGATTTTTTGCAATGTTGTGTGAAATTGGAAATAAACTTTCGTAAAATTTAGACAAACTTTATATTGGGCATATATTTTGTCGTTGATCATTTTTATTATTGGACACTTTTCTCTTCAGAACTTTGAAAGACCAAAGGATTTTTTTAAATCAATTAAAGCTTCTAAAAAGCTTCTTCAGAAGCCTTGGTGTGAGAATCCAACTCACTCGTTTGGTCGATCATGTTACTTATTTGAAGAATAGATTAATTTATCGTTCATTAAAATACTATTTAACTAAAACATTAATTTGTCGAATAAATTCAATCATTTCTTGGGTATAATTAAGATGCAAAATGTCATTATTTAAATGATTAAAGTCGTTAAATAGCGCCATCTATTAGCAAAAACAGAACTCTTGAAATGTCAACCCATATAAGTAGGCAAATACAAGTGTTTATAATAAACCGTATCTTTTCTCGGCGAATTGCAGCTTTGCCGTGCTAATGTAGCCAAAATATTTGCTGCTAGTATTTCAGCATGCCTTCTAGAATTCCTGAGTGGCCGTAGACATAGACGTTTCAAATGGCAGAAATAAACAGCCAACATATCCTTTTACCCGACTGTGCCAGAAGGAGTTTATGTTTTATGAGAATATGTATATGTATGTTTGTATCTTGTAATAGTTTGGCACGCTTTGCAGTCTGAACGACTCTATGGATGCGTGAGAGGTGTTGTTTTACTGAGACAGAGTGACTGGGTACCTATATAAAAAAAAAATGGCGCATTTTTGGCGCCATATTTAAATAATTGGCATTCAAATTTTAGGGTCCGGCCGTTAGGCCCCCAGCCAGGCACCCGACTTTCGAAATGTGACTAAATACTGTTGAGCATAGAAGTGGTTTTATCCATTTTAATTTTCATTCAAACATGTGCTTTGTATTTCTTGTACTAGCTTTCGCCCTCGGCTTCGCCCACGTGTATTTTCCACGGGAATAGTGCTTTTTCTCGGGATGAAAGGTATCCTATGTCCTTCTCGATACTTCTATCTATGTATATGTAAAATTTCAAAAATATTGGTGCAGTATATAGGGCGTGAAAGCGTAAGTAACAAACAAACTCACTTTCGCATTTATAATATTAGATAGAATTAGGATAGTAAGGAAGTTTGGATATACATAATCCGTAAATACTTGCAGTTTAGAACCAATACATAAAACATCAAATATTATTATATTTTGAAATAATCAATAAAAATTACCAAAACAGACAAAACAGTTGAAAACGTTTTCAGATCAGGAAGGGGATGATTCCTTAAGATAGAAATAAGTAGAGTCTAAATCAGGCCGCTTCACATGTACGATAATTACTTACGAACACGCATGCTTAGGCTATCGAGCTTCTCAACAAGAAACTCAAAGATAAAAAAACCATGTAACGCTATTTCAAATGGAAAATATTTCCTGTCATTCCCCTTTGTCTTGAAAAGAGGAATGTGTCACCTTTGAGTTCATATCTTTATACTTCATAGTCAACGTAAAAATAACCATAGAGCTAACATATCATGCTATGTTTTTATCTAGTAGAGCCATATGAACTTTGAAAAATGTTGCGAAAATAGACTCAAAACATAGCAAACGTCGTGGGATAACTGCCTCCGTGGTCAAGTGGTTGAGGCGTTAGCCTGTAGACCCGGGGGTCCTGGGTTCGACTTCCAAGCATACTTTGTTTAGTTACATCCAGTTTGGTTAGGACATTGCAGGCTTGAATCACCTGATCGTCTGATAATAAAGATGATTCCGTGCTTCGGAAGACATCTTAAGCCATTGGTCCAGGCTGCTATCTAGTAGCGTTAAAAGAACCACGTCAGAGGCCGAGAGGTAGTTCTGAAGAACTGTGACAGCAGGGTGTGCATGGACGATTGACCGTGTTACCTACATTTCGTGTAGGTTTAGGTGATGATGAGCATTTGTCTGCCTTATGGGAATTGTCCGTGCACATCCTTGTCTGGTGGTAAACGGTTAACGAAGTGTATATACATTGAATCACAGTTGTGCTAAAGAAAATATAGTTGTGCTGACAAGCTAGTAAAAATCAAACTCGATAAGAAAAAAAACAGTTACTTAAAAAGTGACAGGAGCAACACGGAATGCCAAAGTTCTTTTGCAGTGGGATTATTTTATTATCAGACTCAAGACTGGCATCGGCTCCGACTCTAACTTCGTCAGAGCGAAGAGAAAAAAATTCAAGAGTCCATTTATGAGCTCTCTATAGTCAATGGTTACTCTAAAGTTGTCACAGTAAGGAAACTGCTCACGTAATCACTCGTTTGAACCCCTAGCGCACTCAACACGTGCTTTGTGAGTGACGTCATAAAGTTATCTCCGTTCTGTCTTGAAAAATTTAATATTTTACAAAATAGACAACTTTGTAATATAGTGAACTTTACGAGAATATTAGATAACGGTTGACGGGCTTACATACATATTATACATCACGCCATGCAGAGACTCAAGATTTCAAATTGCTACGATTCGAGAGGAGAGAGAGAGAACGAAACACACGCACGCCACACGGCTAACAACTGTATAATAGCAAAAAGTGTTGTTACAATTTTTGGTCTTAATTTTTTCCGTCCTTAAACCTCAACACTACTGATGCAAATTGAATTTCACTAAAAAATCTGGGTGAAATATTAATAAATCTTCATCAATTTAAATTCCCAATTAAAATGTCCCTGTGACCCACGGGGAAACGTTAAATCAAAACCCAAGATATAATCCAATTTTGCGCAATCAATTCTTAGGGTTCCGTGTAAGATTAACAAGTAATTTAAACCTTTTGCTAGGACTTGATTTTTATTTCCCATTTCGAAGCCAGCTACGAAATCTGGCTACGAAATGGGACTAAGGGATATTATCTTTACATAGTATAAAACAAAGTCGCTTTCCGCTGTCTGCCCCTATGTATGCTTAAACCTTCGAAACTACGCAACGGATTTTGATGCGGTTTTTTTAAATAGATAGAGTGATTCAAGAGGAAGGTTTTTATGTAAGTAAAACCTATAATATTGCACCCGTGCGAAGCCGGGGCGGGTCGCTAGTATCTGATATATCCAGATTATGAAGCTTTAACCACGGAGGCAGTATATATATCATAGTAATCGGCTGCTACACCTATGTCCACTCTTAAAACATATCGATTTAGGTTATGGAGGAAAGCTTAAATCCCGGCAAAGGAAATAGGCTTTTGGTGCTATATAAATGTGTATCATGCTCCCCAATTTTCGAAGGGCAAAATCCCTAGCATGGCAAGCGTGTTGGTAATGATCGTGCCTGTTAAGTGACGGAGGGCGTATCCTAACTTGGATTGGTCCTAATACGTATTAATACGTAATAATTAAAGTCATTAAACCAGCGCTGCCATAATATGGCATATATATTATACTAGCTGTTCCCCGCGGCTTCGCCCCGCGTGGCACTCGGTTATATCGCGCCCAAAAGTAGCCTATGTTTAACCTCAGGTCGTTAACTAAATCCCTACCAAATTTCATCACAATTGGTCCAGTAGTTTAGCCGTGAAGAGGTAACAGACAGACAGGCAGACAGACAGACAGACAGACTTTCGCATTTATAATATTAGTAAGGAAGTATGGATATGGATATGGACTAGCGACCCGACCCTGCTTCACATGGGCATAAAAACCCTTCTCTTGAATTACACTATCTATAAAAAACCGCATCAATATCCGTTATGTAGTTTTTAAGATTTAAGCATACATAGGGACATAGGGACAAAGAAAGCGATTTTGTATAATTCTATGTAGTGATACTACACACATACGTAACGTATACTTAAGAATATAAAATTTTCGGGTTTACTGACTATTTTCTTCGCTCTAATTGTCAAATATAAATTGCTGCCAAACAGTTCCAACTCACTCTTGGCTATATTTTTTGTTCAGTTGGACGACACAGGGCGCGAATTTAACTTCGGTGTTAATTAAAATTTTCGTATTGAATTTCATCCGGATTACGGCAAGCTTCGATAAATTCAATACATAGAGTAAATAATATTTCGAACTGGCATATTTTTATCTCATAACTAGCTTTTGCCCGCGGCTTCGCCCGCGTGGGCTTCCCGGGATAAAAAGTATCCTATGTCCTTCTCCTGGCTCTAAACTACCTCCCTGACAATTTTCAGCTAAATCGGTTCAGCCGTTCTTGAGTTATAAGTGGAGTAACTAACACGACTTTCTTTTATATATATAGATTACACTCGATTTCATTGTTATCTGAGTCCGTGACGGGATTTGGGATGCGATGTTGAATTTAATATTTGCTTGGTGTTATAACTTTTTACATGAAAATTCATATTATTTTGGAAGCACTTAGAAATAAAATATTAATGTGGGGTAAAAATGCTTATTTTTTATGATCGTTCAAAAATGTCATCGTTACAAAATAATGTTGATAATTATGCAATTATATAAGTATAAACGTTATTAAAAAAAATATAGTCAGTACTGCTTTTATAAACAAAGTTTAACACGTTGATGGACACACGAATGCTATAGCAGTTATGACAATAAAACTTCTATTATGTTTTCAAATACGTCCACTAACGTGTTAAATAAAAAAACTCAAAATTTATAAAAACTTGGTCAATTTTATTTTTCTCCTCTCTTCGCCTGGTCTTCGGCATCTTTGGTTCTGAGACCATTGAAACGCATATCCTTTACTGCGACATCATGCTAGCACTTTTTAGGCTTTTCTTGCAGCATTTTCAAAGTAGCGGCGCAAGTAACATTAATATAAAATACATAAATACATAAATACCATCACAAAACAAGTGTGTGTAACCTAAATTACTTTCTTAACATATCTGTATCATTATATACTCTACATCTTCAAAACCTAAATTTACAAATGAGATGGCTCAAAGCCAGCATTGATTACCATTTGATGTTGCATGCTTTTAATTACTTGTAAATCTTGTAATCCAAGTGTTTAATCTATACATATAATAAGACACTAAAATGCGAGTGTCTGTACATTTAATATTTTTCAAAAAAACTGATTGAGTGCGGTTTAAAAAGAGTAACAGAAACCAAAAAGACAGTTTTTGGAATTTTTGTCTGTCTGTATGTATGTATGTATGTATGTCTGTCTGGTACGTTATAACTTCGAAAATACTCAATGGATTTAAACGCGGTTTTCACAGTTGGATTACATATAGTTAGGAGCGTTGTCAAAACTTTGTTTCGTCAAAATCGGTTAAGGGAAAAAGAAGTTATGGTCGATTGAAAATTTACTTCAAACACTGCTTAAAACTGTTAATGCGTTTACTTACGTTTAATTTCATTTAGATAAGGCTAGGATTTCTACTTTCTATTATCCATATCAATAAAGACGAAAACACGCACTGCACCTATTAATTTTAATAAAATAACACATTGAATTTGATCGTAAATTTAGTAACATGAAATCTCAATAGATGGCGCTTACTTACTTAACAACTCGCTATGGTTTCGCATTATGGTATAGCAGATTGAAATTAACCCTAGCAAATTAAAATATTTGTTGGGCTTTGTCTTTGTGGTTCTTTTGATTTGGTTCTTTGGTTGTTGTCTGTCTATTGATTGGTTTTTTCCTATTTTGACATAAGTTTATTTAAGAAAGTTGTTCAGTTGAGTGGTCTGAATCTGCCCTTAAAATATTTGCATTGCAGTTGATTTAAATTCACCTTATATAAAGAACTAGCTGTTCCCCGCGGCTTCGCCCCGCGTGGGACTCGGTTATATCGCGCCCAAAAGTGGCTTATGTTTGACCTCAGGTCGTTAACTACATCCCTACCAAATTTCATCACAATCGGTCCAGCAGTTTAGCTATGAAGATATGACAGACAGACAGACAGACTTTCGCATTTATAATATTAGTATGGATATGGAAGTATGGATTTTAATTACTTTAAATAATGCTTAGGATAAACGATCTAATCTGTCGCATTATTCCAGAATAGCTAAAAGCAGAAGGTTATCTAGATCTCAAGAATCGAATGCGGATAGACAGGTGCGACTCGATGAAGATGGGCAACGCCATGCATTGTCTCGGTCTTTACTTCTGACAGAGAGTCTCGGTTGTCCGCTGACCGCGAGCGTCATGCGTCATCTCGGGCTTCGGAAACGTTTACCGAAACTCAAGGTTTTGGCGGAAATTGTCGGGGATGAAGTGATTTACACTTCATATAACAGTGTTGTGCATCTGGATGATGCTACCACCTACCCATATATATTTCACTGGCTGCAAGTGGTCTTCCTGCTCATAACATTACCCTTAAAGTCGGCGTTTCCATTATGCTCCTAAGAAATCTTTCTCCGCCTAAACTATGCAACGGGATCCGACTCAAAGTAACAGTTTTGCAGCGCAACTTAATACAGGCCGAAATTCTCACAGGGTGTGGTTCACCACTTATCCCCAACAATTACCCCTTTCAATTTAAACGCACCCAGTTTCCAGTTGCTGTATGCTTTGCCATGACGATAAATAAGTCGCAGGGACAAACCGTAAAAGCAGCTGGCATCGACCTAAGAACAAGTCCACAAGACGTTTCTCGCATGGACAACTGTATGTGGCTTGCTCGCGGGTCAGTAATGCCGAAAATCTATTTTTATTAGCCTCTGAGGGAAGAACTGCTAATGTTGTCTACAAAGAGATTCTTTGAACTTAACTCTGAAACATGATATTTGTTTATATTTGAATAATGTCCTGGCTACTTCGATTGCGTCATTTCATTTCAATGTAACACAGGTTAAGCGAAAAGCGACCTACACGCGGGCGGAGCCGCGGGTAACAGCTAGTATTAAATAAAAATGGATCATTAGGTCGGTTTGTTTGCAAAATATTTAAGTCAATTTGAAATTAATTCATTTTCATTCATTATGAACAAAAATTATATCGTGTTTCGGAAAGCACGCTAACGCCATTTGTCCAATCTGCCATTTGGTGGTCGTTGAAGACAAGGCTGAGAAGTAGTTTCGAAATACTTTGACACTGGAGTGTGCAGGATCTATCGTCATTGTAACTCAAACTATATGAATGAAAGTGTTATGTTTCTGTAAGAGAGTAATCAAGTTTTTTAAACGCACTTTTATCAATGACAAAAATCGTTGTCTGCTCTAGTGACACGATGTGCAACTAGGACATTATGCGGGCATTGTGCTAAGTTACACGGGTATGAGACCAGGGCGTCGATTCTGCTAACGTTAAGTCAAAATCGTATCAAAATAGTGTTTCAATAGTAGTGCTTTTTACACACTATTTACAAGGCTTATTACAGTATGATGTGATGTGAATGTAGTGTGTGGTGTGACCATCAGAAGTGATTTAAAAAAAATGTAAATTTGTTGTAACTAGTGTGTAAAAAAGCACTACCATTGAAACACTATTTTGACACGATTGTGACTTAACGTTAGCAGAATCAACGCCCAGGACATTCGCATACAGTGGAACAAACAGAAAAGTATACCACCTTATCTGTAAGAAGTAAAGGTATACTCTTTTGCTAGTATAATATTCTGTAATCTGTTATGTGTGACCCACTCTTAAATTTACTCTCTCAACATCAAAGCAAAGTTAAACAATTAACACGTGCTTAAACTGGAACCAATCCAATTAGCCAAAATAACCACTAAGGACAAACGTCAGGTCCATGTAAACCAACCATAATACGCCCATCATTACGTATTCGCACGATTCGTGTCCCAAATCATTGATGTAAAGGGCGGTTTATACCGCATCACTAAAATCAATCACTTGTGAGCACTGCAGAATAATAAACTATATTACTTGCTGTGTAAGAGTGAGATTAGCTTGTTTCTATGATTCATGTTTCATTAATCCTAGTAGACAGTAAGTAAAGTATTAAACATTCCGGTAAAATGAGTCGTCTGTGGGAACAATGTTTGCAATCTTCCGGAGGTTCTGGATTCGATCCTTAGAATATACCAGAAAAAGAAGTACGGAAGTAGCATACTATCGGCTCTTAAGAGAAAGCTAAGTATTCAATTGGAAAAACATTCCGATAAAGAAAAAATATCGTTTTATCGACCCGGGCTCTAATGCAATACAGCTTAGGGTTAGAATGAGACAGTGAAAGTGCGAAGTATGTTGGTAGAGATCTCTACATCTGACAGGATGTCAAAGGGATTTTTTTTACTGTATATTAAGTACATGACTCTTTACTACTTTTCAAAGAATTCACAGTGTGATACAAAAAAGAAAATAAGATCTCTCATAAAAAATGAGTGAATGCCTGTAAATAGTTTAAAAAAATTTAAGAGGTTAAATGATTGGAGGCTTGTTCTTTCGCGTGAAGTCAGTTCGCGATTACTCAAAATTTCAGACGAAAAATTGGTGCAAAACCATAAATTTGAACGCAGCAACAACTTTGCAGCTATAAATTTGTTAGCCACGCGAAATAGCCCGAAATGTGACACGAAATTAAAAGTGATGAGCATGGTGTTGAAATATCGTTAAAATGGATGCGTTCAGATAAAAGCCCTTGCAGCGAAAGCGCTTGAGAGCTTACTGAATTATGTATAGAACGATGAGTGTTTTTGCAATTTTGTTCACAAGCGCTTTCATCGACTAAACGCATTGAAAACCAAGCTTTAGAGAGTACATAAAGTATATTGACTTCAATTTATGTCAATAACAATCATTGTGGTAAAGTAGAAATTGTACTTATTTTGGATAAATATATTCTTAGAGCATAAAATGTAAGGTTATTTTTACATTTTAAATGGCATACAGATAACAAGCTATTCGATTGTCAGAACAAGTCTAAGGCTGGATGCACCAACTTACTATAAAAATAACTGTGTGGTCAAAGTACCGGTTAGGTGAAAAATGGGTTGCACCATTTTTTCAATCGTCAAAATACGTCATAACTTTTACGCTAAACGTAACCGCCCAAACTTGACCGGTTAGCGCTATTGTTATTGTCAACTTATCTGTCAGACGGGTCGAATAACCTCCACGGACGTCATTATACTTGTAACCCTGGTAACTAACTATGCTACAAAATAGACGGTGCAACCTATGTCGCTTCAACAGTTATAGTTAGCAGTAATGTGCCTGTTAAATTTGACTTTAACTGTTACGATAACTGGTACTTTGGTGCAACACACCCTTAAATGTTTATTTCGTTTAATTTTTTCTCCATTCGAGTTATATTTTATAATTACGAATATTAGAAGAATATTAGAAACTAAGAATATAAGTTTCAAACTTTTCGTATGATTCTCCTTACGAAATTTGAATAAGATGTGAATTTTTCAATAGGGATAGCAGTCGTAAGTTTTACTGATACGCTTTTACTGACACTCAACAAACAACAATACAATACATTTATCAATGTCGAATGACATTAGTGTCAGAAAAAGGGTTAATATGGTTTCGATTAATACCTCCACGCATTATTAAGAAAAAGTTCTTGACAGGCAACAAAGACACAACACACGAGCACAACAAAAATACCCTACAAAATAAAATGATATCGGTCAAGCGTAAGTTAGATAAGCACATCAAGAATTCCAATAATATTATTCACATTAAACTCTATTTTTGTATTAAACTCTGACACCAGGCATGATCAATTGATTTTGTAACCCACACAATATGATGATGACTTCATTATCAGGATCCCCTTAATTTAAAAGTTTCATAGCTAGCAGTGTCTGTTGACATTCAAACAAACAGACAGAGTGCTCATTAAACTAGACTCGGGTAAAGTGATCAGGTCCCGTTACAATAATAAGATACGGAACTCTAAAAAGAATCACCACGGCTACGTGACGAGTATAAAATACCCACTTGGAAAATATTTTTAGTAACAGTGGCGGTGTAAAAACCCACCCTTGGGTCTCAAGGGGCCTGCATGCGGAATAATTTGGTCGGCGAGAGCATGAATATTTTAATCCGTATTGCGGAAATATCTTGCCATGTCGCAACGTACACGGGACATGGGCCAAGTTATTAAGGCGTTTAGCTTGAATTGTCACTTCAGCGAAATGTTTTAAATGATTTTTAAAATGGAATACCCAATTCAGGGGAAGAGGGTCGATAGTTCGATACCACTTCATAACTTGTTCGAATAGACATTTGTTATACATATATAGGTAACAAAACTACTAAAGTATGCATTTCAAAAGAAATAATGTATATAGTATAACTGAGATTAGATCTTAGCATTGTGTTTGTTTAAAGCACGTTTTCATTAATATTTATCTTTTAAAAAATAGCAATATTCTGTCCGAAACGTAACGTAATGCTTTTAAAATAAATTTGATATCGTAACAAAACGAAACAGTTCAGAGACTCCGAAGCCCAGGGTCCTCTTTAACCTTTAAGCTACTCTTCCATAAAGAATCCTTTCACTTAAGACTTATAAGGCTCGACATCACCTGCTTAATCAACCATTTTTGGGAGAATGTATGTTTGTAGATGGAATCCGCCATTAGCCAGACTAAAGTACAAATAAATTGCAATTTTTTGACTTTTCTTATTAACGACATTTATAGAAAGAAGGGTAATCATTTATTCTTTGAGATTGAGAATAAGAGCATTTAACCAATCGGAGACGCTACTCGCCTATATTTCTAGGTGAAAAAGTCTGCCATATTATGCACGTGGGGTGAGTTAACACACAATAAGTAGGTATTAATTGACACTAATGCATTATTCGATCACGTCTTTAACGCACACATTTGACAAAAAAATCCAACACAAGCAAATAATAAACGCACATGACCAGCGGTCTTATACTTTTAGGCAGAGGGGTGTGCCTGTCAGTAGCTAGTGTGCCTTCTCCGTTTGGTTTAATGCTCTAAAGCCTGATACAAAGTACTGTATATAGGCAGTGCTGTACAAATAAAATCTAATACAGTTGAGGTTACACAACATAGCCTGAGATTTTATCACATCAGTATCACCACACACCAAAATAATCCATATCCATACTAATATTATAAATGCGAAAGTCTGTCTGTCTGTCTGTCTGTCACCTCTTCACGGCTAAACTGCTGGACCGATTATGATGACATTTGGTAGGGATGTAGTTAACGACCTGAGGTCAAACATAGGCTACTTTTGGGCGCTTATAACCGAGTCCCACGCGGGGCGAAGCCGCGGGGAACAACTAGTTCATTATAATTCAAGCATCGTTATCACAAAATAATATCCGAACTAATGAGAATACTGCGTGACAAAGAACGGCCATTTTGATTAACCATTCAATATGTTCAAAATGGCGTTTGTGTAATTTCTTGATCTTTATGCATGGCTTTATCCAACGTTGTTAGCTCCACAGACTAAAGAATATAGAAGCGGTATGTTTAAAAAATTAAGTACATATTTACTGTATCATGCAATTTTGGTGTATTACGTTGTTTCATTCAAGTAGTTTTGTGGATAAGTCAGAACAAACTACCACAAAATCATTAACCAACTATAATTCATAGTTGGTTAAAATTAGCATATCATCGCACATCATTGAATGAAATACAAATAGTGGTGCGTAAGAAAGAGATAGATTTAAGTAGTTAGAAAAAAAATTACAAATAACTAACCTTTAGCTAAAGCCTTAAAAGCCTTTAGCATTAGAGAGTAAGGACTGTTTTCTTTGAGAGCAATCTATTACCTCTATCTATAGTTATATTATAGATATATTCCGTGCCCTAGCTTCTGTGTAAATCAATTGGTTGTTCATGAAGTTATTTTATGACTGGTTTGATATACCATTTTGCCTAAAAGTAAGTACTGCTTATATCGCTAGCGCGGCAGACCGTTCGTTTTAATTGTAAACCATTTCTATAATTAAACTAATAACTACAAAATGCTGTAGTTTAGTTTTAAAAGTAACTCAAAGAGATGTAAATTACATAAAAAGCACAATCCTTGTGTAACGTCGACTTCATTTATTCTCTTTAGCCCTATGGTAACGACGCAAGGAAATGTGGAAAGAAAATCGTGTTACGCATTATTTGGTAAAAGGCGCGAAATATTTTTTCATTTCGCTCACGTAAGTCGGATTATGTATAATCCATGATGACATTCACTCTGGAAGTATAGGTGTGTCTGATTGTTTGCGTGTGTTTGCTACACGCAAGTGTTGTTTAAGCTGTGGATGTATTTTGGCCACAGATTAAGAATAACAGACGTTGTTGAATTAACAACAGTGAAGATTGAAAAAAGTTATGTGTGTCTTTGATTCTTGCTACAACATAGTATTAAACGTAGTGATTACATACTCTTTGCATAGTATAAAACAAAGTCGCTTTCTCTGTCCCTTTATCCCTATGTATGCTTAAATCTTTGAAACTACGCAATAGATTTTGAAGCGGTTTTTTTAATAGTTAGAGTAATCCAAGAGGAAGGTTTTTATGCCCATGCATAGCACATACAAGTTAAGTATTTTTTTTTTAATTCGCTGCTGTCCTGGATATTAAAACGCTATATCTTATTTTACCTCTAGACATACAATAAAAACATTTATAATTTATATGTTAATTGGCATGCAATTAAAAAAAAATGCCTGCGTAGAGACCGCGCGTAATTTCCTATTTCTATGGTTGATGGTATAATAAAGAGTATAACTATCTATACTGTCTTCTTGCAATAAGTAAGAACCTATTACCACAGATAATATACTGCATATTACTAAGTTTCATCGAGTCAAGATCATAAGCTGATATTTGCAAAATACCTATACAAATATTAGGTAATGTTAACTAATCAAAGAAAAGTCGTTCTTATACGAGTAAGTCACAAGATAATTGGATTTCTATTAGATTCCAGATTTGTGTTTAGATAAGTATATTCTCCAAGTAAACATGATAATATGGAGAATGATCTTTTCCAGATTGCCACTGGAACTTACGTAGATGTTTATCTATATAACAGACAATATTAAATATTAACTATAATAAGATAAACTATTCTATAATGAGATCCTAATATGGTTGTCTGGAAGCGTATGCTTTTAGCATATTTTTTTTAACTTATAGTACAAAAACAGTTTCATACATAAAAAATAATCTCTGATGTCCTTATCTTTCATACCTTTATTCATTTAATTAAATTAATGACAAAAAGACACAACAATGAGTGTAAGAAAAGTAATTATAAAGAAACAATCAACGTTGTATCTTATTTTTTATTATTTGAAAAACTTTTTGTAAGGCATTGTATATATTAATGATTTTTGTTTGAATGGATCGCGACACAGGTTGTTCAATGTTTAGTTTTATATGAAATGAAAAAATTGCTTACTATTTTGTTTCGTTTGATTTTTAACAGCATCGTCGACTAGAGTATCGTATACCTAGTAGATCTCCGTATTAAGCAACATTAAATACATTTCAGCTAAAATGTGTTTCGTCTCGTTCTATCACGCGAAATTTCGGTAAGATAGAAAAAGAAAAAAAAAACTCATTTTTGTAAAAATGATCTTAACAAATGTTTCTAATACGAGGATACCTAAATATTTTACAGTATTTGGTGTGAACTTCTACTACTTAAAAAAAACATTAAACAGAACTGAAATTTCTATGAGATATCATGGTTATGGCTTACAAAAACCACACGCAGAAAACTAAGTAGCCAAAGATAAATATGAGAATATCATCACAATGTACAATAATGCGACGTAAGTCGACACTCATGACCTTCAATCTCAGGATCTCATGAGGAAAACGAGAGGAAAAATAAATATTATATGA
The DNA here is from genome assembly GCA_947044815.1 of Apomyelois bistriatella. Classification (NCBI taxonomy): domain Eukaryota; kingdom Metazoa; phylum Arthropoda; class Insecta; order Lepidoptera; family Pyralidae; genus Apomyelois; species Apomyelois bistriatella. The sequence continues at coordinate 9,427,848 of OX345705.1, forward strand.
AAAACTGTTCCAGTGTCACTGTTTATCCGGTATGATTGACACACTATTACTCCAATGTGGTAAAAATAGATGATTTCTGATTGAACTAGCTGTTGCCCGCGACTTGTGCGCGTGGGCTTTGCTACCGTTCCAGTGGAAATTTCGGGATTAGCTTAAGAAATTCCCGCGGAAAATTCTGAAATCCCCGTTTTCTTTCGTTTGTCATGACAACAACAAAAAAAGTTTTAAGTATCTAATTTGGTGTATTCGTTCAAAATTACTATATATTTGCAAACTCATGCCTCGAGTTAATTCAAGTGACTATAACTTATTTTTAATAAACCGATTTTGATGATGATCGCGTCATCACAATCACATGATCTGCCATGGCTTACATGGAAGTCCTTAAACAGACTCCGGACCCAGGTTGGCCTAAGCAAGGACAACATGTACAGATGGGGGTACAGCTCAGAGGATACCTGCAGGTGTGGTGTCTCTCCCCAGACCATGGCACATCTCCTATCTGGCACCGCGTGCCCAGCCACCTGCACGCTCGGGGACCTATACGAAGCCACTGACAACACCTTATCAGTGGCGGAGTTATGGTCCTCACAAATATAAATAGCCAGAGTCGATTCGCTAAGAAGAAGTAGAAGCACTTACCTGACATTCATAAGTGCCGTTATCCCGTTTTTGTACAAACTTGATCTGCAATGTCCAATCTTCCGATCCTTCTCCATGGAGCACCTGAAATACACAATTAGTTGAAAAATTTAATGTAAAACATCTCTTATAGCTGTACGAATATTATTAAATGTTCCTATGTATTTAAAACTTTGTGAAATTCTTTGTAAATCATAAATCATTTATTTTCACGTAAATACAGTAAATAAAGGTCTGATTATAATCTGTGTCTCCCCATATTGAGACATATTAACGACATCTATCGATCACTTGAGAAACTGTGATACTAAGTCCGATAACTTATTAAATAAAACACTAAATCATGTTTTAATAATATACTTTTTATTACAGAAACATAACAAACATACATATTAACTAAATTAAATTATTTCAATCCTTGTAGCGTCAACTATTGGCAAGAAAAGGAACTAAATCTTTTTCATTTTCTAATGATGACCTTAATGTGAATATTTGGACTTCGAATACATTTTAATATAGTAAACGCGTAGATAATGATGAGTTAAATTAGAGTTAACGTACAATTTCCATACAATTGATACCATAATGTGGGCACCGAACATCCTGCCATTATGTTGCCCACATCTGCACATTTAGTTTATAGACAAACTATTTAACTTGAGAAATAGATGACGAATATAGGTTAAAGCTTTATTCATAGACCTTACTCCCTTTTCGTAGCTGGCTTCGAAATAGGAAATATACAATACACCTTTGAAATTTTTTTATACACTTAACTTGACGAAGTCAAAGGGGCTTCAAAAATAATTTATTTTATTATTAATTTTTTTTCTTTTGTCATACATAGCTAATTTGTCAATAAACATTTTCTTATGATTTAAAATAAAATATTGAGTTCTGCGAATCTAACCACTATGATATCGTTGGTGTAGTGTATTAATCTGCGGTCGCTAATTTTAAGCTATGTATTCAACGAATGCGTATTGGCCAATTCGATTGTAAATTGAAATGTTAATTATTGATATTAAATTAACTTCATAACGTTGTAAACCACATTGATTTGCTTAATATACTCGTATTGCAGGCAAATCTGTATGTAGTTAAAATATTTTTTTTAAGCTTTAAATAATATCTTTTGGGATATAGACCTCAAAGGTCCAAAGGTAGTTTTTGTTCGATACGATTGTGTCGACAAACAAGCATACGGCCTGTGAGAAACTGGCATGCGATCTTATTTATTTCGTGTAGGTGCTATAGTCAATCGAGCATGTATACTCTAGTGTCAGAGTTCTTCGGAACCGCATCTCGGCCTCTTACATGGTTCCTTTAACGACTGCAAAATGGCAGGCGGGACTAACGGCTTAACGTGCCTTCAGAAGTACGAAATTATCTTTCTTATGAGACAGTCTGATGATTCAAGCCTGCAATGTCTTAGCCAAACTGGAAATAACTAAACAAAGTATTCTTCCCATGGGAATCAAACCTACGCCCAAGGAGGCACGTTAAGCTGTTTGGTCCCGGTTGCCATCTATAAGTCATCAAATGAACCACGTCAGAGGCCGAGAGGTGGTTCGGAAGAACTCTGACACTAGAGTGTGCATGACCGTAGAAATAGTAGAAAATCTCCAGAAGATCTTACCTGAAATCTTTCATCGTTCGTGTATGTGAACTTTCCTGAACTAAGTATATGCCAATCTCTTTTTCTGATCCATGAGACTTGCTGAAAAAGAAAAATATATACCTTTGTAATTTCTATTATCAAGATAAAGAATAAAGTAGAGTTAAAAAATTTAAAGATATAATATTGGCTTATAAATCACCTAACTACTAAATATAAATATTGGTAAGAGTAAGAGAGACAAAACATATTTAAATAAATGTTTACAACTTTTTATGAATAAAGGGGTTACGCCTCTCTTATGCCCAACGACAATGCAGATACGCCGTACCTCCAGTTAAACAGTTACGTGATAAAAATGTAGCCTTTTTCTGTTTTCGATTTTTGAGACATAAATTATGTAAAAATTGGCTTAAGGTGATACCTCGATGAACACTAGCGCCACCGTTATTTAAAAAACATTATTCACTGAAAACACAACTTATCAAAAATCCGTGTTATTTAATTAAGGTTCTGGATCTGAAGTTAACTTTAAACATATTAAATTAAATTATCGATTCCTATAGTTACAAATTGCAATATTGCTTAAAACGGCCACTTTTAGCAGTTTTGCAATTTGTAATTATACGGAAGTATAACTTAATAATTTAATATGATTAAACTTAACTTCAGATCCAGAACCTTAATTCCATAACACGGATTTTTGATAACTTGTGTTTTCAGTGAATAATGATTTTTAGTTGATGGTGGCGCTAGTGTTCACCAAGGTCTCGTCTTAAGCCAAAGTTTATATAAATATGAATCAGGTTAGCGTTTCAGAATGTTTCAGAAGTTTAGAAAAAATAAAAATAACAAACAATTTATGATACCACTTACGCCTCTCTCGCTCAAATGCCCGACGAGGCAGTGGAGGTAAGCCGTGCCTCCTAGTTGAGCAGTGATGTTACTGACAGAGTTATTTGCTGTCACATCAGCAGACGGCTGGATTCCGCTGCGCCAGCCTCGAGCTCGGGAGGTGCCATGGTGCCCTGTTATATTGAAAAACTTTTTAATATGGAAAGAGGTATGAGTGGGTCCATCCTAGCTGGTCTGGGAGAAAAAGAAAAACATAGAATGTACCAGCTGCTTCTCTTCCCGCGCAAGCCGTAAAAGTCGACTAAGGGAATCGGCGAATGGGGGAATCATGACATAGGCGATGCGGCTAGCAACCCATCACTTTTAATTTCCTGTTTCAACTATCTTCATGCTAAACGTGGTTTAAGGTCTTATGATCCTAGGCTCTGTCTACCCCTTATGGGATAAAGACGTGATTATGTGTATGTATGTATGAGTAGGAGTTTAGGGAGGTAGACTTAAAGAACCGACTGGACATTCCGGTAATAAGACCAACGGTGCCGTGAGGTTTGGTTGACATTTAAAATTTCTATGACCATAGCTATATGCTAACGTCAGTCTACCGTCCAATAGCGAAATATAAAGGTAGAAATATGGAAAACATATTTTTGATGACTTAAAAATATGAAAATAACAGGAATTCATCTTATATTAATAACATCTAAAAATGTGTAAACAAGACTTCATATTTAGCATCAGCATGTAGAATATTAAAAAAGTACTGGCAGTCATTTTGATATCACGTTAATATTCATGAGACGACCTCTGTGGCGTAATGGTTAACATGCCTGTCCGCCACTCAGGATCCGGGTTCGATCCCCGGTCAGGTCAATATGAAAAATGATATTTTTTCTGATGTATTTATTATAAAATATAGTATCGTTAAGTTAATATCACATAACACAAGTCTCGATATTACTTCTCGCTATCTTAATTCTTGTCAGAGACTGTACTGTGTTACATAAAGTATATTATTTTGATAGATTTTTTCAAGCTGATTAATGTTTTCGAGTTAAATCTGTCATACAACTAGTAAGTTACTAGACAAGACAATAATTCTGGGATGATTAACAGTGCTGTAACAAGGGCGGTGTCACCTGTGCCCAGGCACAGGGCGTAGGCTCTGGAGAGGTCAGACTGGGCAGGACTATATTTTTTTCAGTTTTTTCCTGATAAGTGCTCAATTCCAACACATAACTACATGGCAATATCATCAAAAACGTCTATCAAATAGACAAAATATCACCTATAATACCTATCTTAAAAAAAAATGTTCGCACAGAGCGCAGAATAGGCTACACTGATGATAAATTAATATGACTTACGGATATCTCCAGTGGACGACGTGAAAAGTGGTAGCGTGCATAAGACGGCGACTGCAAGGGGTATGCCCATCCCGCCAGCCAGCCGCCATCTCATCTGCCAAAGACATACATCATGAATCACAAGTAAAACAAGATATATCATTATTTAAATTGATTATCGTATTAATTAAATTGTAATATTTGAGGTTTATTTGGTGGGGTTTTCAATATTTAAAACATAAAACCATTCTATAATATTTCAGCCAAGATACCATTACAATAGATTTTTGTAAAGATCCATGTCATATCAAGTAGCAGTGATAGCCAAAATGTTCGGTAAGATCGCCTTGCTACACCGCTACGAGTCTACACCGCTAAGTAGATGAAATATCGTAGCAGCTACGAAATTTTCGTAGCAGGTGTTATTACACCTGCTACGAAAATTTCGTAGCTGCTACATCTACGGTTTTTTAAAACGATTTTGTAAGTAAACAGGCTTACGGGCCACCTGGTGGTAAGTGATCACCATAGCCCAAAGCCGCCTGTCTTAGTCTCTTTTAAGTATCTTAGCGCTTTCTCGGGTTATCTCCTATTTCTCATCCGGTCTTGGTCCGGTCATCGGCATCCTTGCAAGTAAGCGAATTTTACACGTGTAGAATGTGCTAAGTAATTTTATATTTAAGGCCTGTCTTTCTAACGAATTTCAAAAACTAGTTTTAAATTTGCGTTCAAACTAATAAAAAAAATATAGTATTTTATGTCCAATTTGCTCATTTCAAACTCCGAAAAACAATTTAAGTCATAAATCAAACCCCAAAATCAATTGAAAACAAATCGTGTCTTTGACAAAGTCACCTTCGGTTTTCTACCTCGGCATTTTCATTACACATTGTGAATTCAACGACAATTGCGTTAGCACGTGATATTTTTTCAATGAAATACAACGGTACCGAATTTCTCAGAACATGTGTTTGACTGACACACCAGTTCCCGAAAACCTGTATGATTTGAAACTGATGGTTGATAAAAGTTTTGACGAGGGCATTCCAGGAATTCAAAATATTTTTGTCGTAATTGTGGCTGTTTTTATTTGAAAAGTAAGTAGAAAAATGTGAATCTCCCAGATTGAGCTAGCTCTGAAATAACTTAACTACGTGTATAATGTTCTAATACCTTGAAATTTTAATATAGGTATGTAATGTATTTTATAATTTTTGAAATAAGTCAAATACCTTAATATCATGAATCAATAATGTTATCGTTATTTCGAATACGAAAGAAAAATACGTGTTAAACTATAACATTTTTATTTCAAATCTAAAGAAAATAAACACTTTAAAACATTTTTATAAAAAGCCTGATCAGATTAAAGAAATAAATCCATCATTACTTGGCGATGGACTGAATCGATACCGGCGCTCGAGGCACGAATAAAAATCACTGTTATTTTCTTGGCAATATTTTATAACAGTTTAAAAGGAACCGATAAATACTAGTTCACAATTTTTGTATAAACAGATTTTTATTCTAACCTTTTTATTAGAGAAATAGTGGGCTTTTAATACTTTGTTGAATTATGCTAGTTCTAAAATTAAAAACATTCAAATACTTAGTATCTGCTCTTTGACCAGCTTTTCTATTTTCGAGTATTTTCGGACTCTCCAACTACCGTCGGGGTTTTTGATTGGACCGTTGATTTTCGGAAGATTTAACGCTTTGCTACCAGAAGCTTGTTTTGCTTTTTTTGAAATGTTAGACTCAAAACCGGTGAGTCAAATGATTATCGTTCGATTCACCGGTATGTCGCATTTTAAAATTATTTGATAACGAACGTTAATCATTCGACTCACCGATTTTACTATGTCATACATTTCAAAAATAGCACTCGGCCCCGCATTCATATATGTACTTATTTTTAGTCAATGAGAAAAGACAAGACAAAAATTCTTAGCACCAGTAAAAATATACAATGAAGAAATTACAAAAAAAGACAACATAAAAGGTGGCCTTATCGCTAATGCAATCACTTACAGACAACCTAAATTTAAAGTGCACTAGCTATTCCTCGCTGTTTAATCCGCCTGTCGTTTGTATGTACTATAAAGCTTTTAACCTTCTTCAATCAGGCTTTTATACAGAAATAATTTTTACAATACGGACCAGTAGTTCTAGTTATATATAAGCGTTCAAACAAACAAACTCTATAGCTTTATTATATTAGTATAAATAACGTTTCTTTGTATGTAATGTCTTTATAGTAGTACCAACATAAAAGTAAATACAAAAAAAGCGTACAAATAGTTTAGTATTGATTAAGTATGGGTTGTTATTTTTTCTACGTTTGTAAAGTTAATGCGACAAGGAAAACAGGATTTTCCGGTATCTGGAGCATGATGTGACTTAATGATTTTTTATGGGCCGATATTTCTCACGTATTAGGATAAACTCACGTATTCGGATTCATGATATTTATATAGGTACCTATGTTATTTACTTAAAATCAGTTACCTCAAGAAATACTGCTTCATGCAACTTTGTAATTTGACAAACACTGCCTTTTATTACCAGCCATTTTCTTTTTTTTATACTAGTAAGTAGGCAAACAGGCGTACAGCCGACCTGATGGGAAGCGGTAACCGCAGCCTATGAGACGCCTGCAATACCAGGAGCATTACGAGCGCATTGCCGACCCTTGAGGAATCTTTTTCCGCCCTTCTTGAAGACTCCCATGTTGTAGTTTTACATTGCGTTTACATACTGTGGCGTAATGGTTAAAATGCCTGACTGCTACTCAGGTCCCGGGTTCGATACCCGGTCAGGTCAAGATGAAAAATGATGTTTTTCTGATTGACCTGGGTCTTGGATGTTTATCTATATATGTATTTGTTATAAAATATAGTATCGTTGAGTTGGTATCCCATAACACAAGTCTTGAACTTACTTTGGGGCTAACTTGATCTGAGTGACTTGTCCCTATATATTTATTTATTTTTATTTATTTATTGCGTCTACGTTGAGTGAAAATAAAGTAGCCTACGAAATTTATTTGTTTTAAAATAAGAAATCTATTTATATTTGTGTTCGTATTTCAATTTGCTTGTTGTCTTTCTAAACAATAATAAGAATCCGGGGAAAATGCGAGTGCCTTGTTGTTACGAAGATACGTAAATAAATAACTTATCAATGGAATTTTCTTAATAAACAGAGGGTCCAGAATAGCCTATTGTGATTGCTGCTGAATCGCTGTCAAACTCCAAACTCACATTAATTAAACACTGTCACGATGCCGGAAGGTTTTTTTTTTAATAAGAAAAACAGAAAGAAATCTTTTTTTTCCTTTTTATGTTTCGCATTTGCTTTTACGGAATGAATTAAAAATTATTGTGTTTGGAATTTGGCTCGTTTTAGCTTTTTCTGGAGCTTTGTCGTTTTGCGAAATACGTTTTTATTTGTAAGATAAAAAAAAATTGTTATTCTTAAAGGAGGACATGAGTTATTCATTAAACATTATAAAAAAAAATTGTTATGTTATTAGCAGTTGTAAAGCCGTGGGCATATTAAAAAAATTCAATTGCTGTTCGTTAGTCTCGCTAAAACTCGAGAAAGGCTGGACCGATTTGGTTAATTTTGGTATTAATAAAGTTCAGGGAAGGTTTAAACGGCGAGAAGTGCGTCCAGGTGGTACGGAGTTCGCCGGGTCAGCTAATATATATTAAGTATAAGTTGTGCGACATACAATAATATCAATAAATGCTATTATTATTAGTAATATATTAAACAAAATACAATAACGTTACGTTATTACGTGCGCAACGTAAAAATAAATAAATGAATAAACACTTTAATGCACCAATTACATAAAAACATTATTGGATTATACAGGATCTAAAATAAAATTTGTACAAAGGAGGATTTATCGCTAATGGAAAATGCACTTTACATTCATATATTTAGGAAATCCTATACTATATCATTATTTTGCGAAGTATTATCCAATGCATCATTTAAGAAATAACATTAATTACAATGTCCAAGTAACAGGTTGTTAAAATGTCAAAAGAATAACTGATATTGGGTCTGGCAACGAACAAGTTTTTTAACGTTCGTTCGTTATAGCTGTTTGAAGTTTTAAGTAGTTTTGTAGCAAATAAATGTCCGGTTCAGAATGACTTTTTGTCGTTAGCAGTTATAACTTTTGAATTTCGAATTGTAATGGAAAATTTAATGTCGTTATAACAATGTAGAATTTTGTTCACATACCTAACGTTTTAAATTTTTGCTGTTATTGTTGTAGAGAAATAATTTATTACTCTTTTAACTAGTTAACTAAATAGTTGCCTGAAAGAATAACAAACAGGTAGGCTGGTAAAGAATGTTCTTAGCAAAATACTTGTAAAACTATAACTTTTCCATATCCATCCACACTTCCATACTAATATTATAAATGCGAAAGTCTATCTGTCTGGTTATCTGTCTGTCTATAATGCTTTCATGGCTGAACCGCTAGACAGATTTTGATAAAATTTGAAGTGGATATATTTTAAGACCGGGCGTGAAACATACGCTACTTACCAAGTCCCACGCGGACAACAGCGAGTGTAGTATTAAATAAATTACATTTGCTTGTAAGGGGTTATTCTTATGTGATAAAATCCATCAATCTATTCTATCTATGGAGGCGGGAGCCTCCACGACCATGCACCAAAGATAATATCTCTCGTGATGACCATAGCTAAAATAGACAGCGCGCGCAACGAAACATTTTTTACTAGCTTCATTACAAACAGTCTTTATTTTTGACTGATTTATTAATATACATTTTAGGAAATTCACAAGCTTTGTTATTATATTAATTATTTCAATCACCACGTGCAAACTTAATTTTGTTGGCGATAAACATCAAAATTACGTCAAAAACGTCTTCAGATCTCGTTAACGGGTTTGTGAAACCACAAACCCGTTATTTAACTTCCCGAAGAACACTCAAATATAAATTAAACGGCTATCAAGTAATTTCTACAAACAAATTAGATACTTAATTATGGAACTGTTATAACGAAATGAATATTATAAAATAAAAGCGGTATAGAAGAAAATCCCGTGCGAACAAAATAACAAAAACCCTTTATTGCAGAAACACATAACATATTGTAAAAGTCGTGTTAAGTGAAGGCTGTGAAACAGTTACGCCCGGCTCTGCATGGGCTTAAAAACCTTCCTCTTGAATCACTTTATCTGTTAATAATAACCGCATCCAAATCCGTTGTGTAGTTTTAAAAATTTAAGCATACATAGCGATAGGGACAGAGAAAGCGACTTTATTTTATACTATGTTTATACTATGTTATCGCTTGTATGGGCTGTTATTTTTCCAAGGTACAGTGGGCTACAAAGAAAAGTATACTACCTTTTAAACCTTACATTTACGTACACTTTTTTATAGTGGCCCACTGTATAAAATTAATTCGGACATGTAGGTTTAAGAGCATTGAAGACAAACGTACGAAATGTTATGGTACGATACGAAGGCTACAACAGTGTTGGTACATAAATGAAAAGTTTTTGAAAATATTTATTTTTGACCTTTACCAATAATTATAAGTGTTTGGTAAAGTTTATCTTCTGGACTTTTTCTAGTTCCAAATTAGTCTTTATTCAGAGATGGGCAAACCCAACTTTGGTACGTAGGCTGTATAATTAAAGAAAGTTTCAAAAAGGTTAATTAAGTTTTATCGATTCGCCTTAGACAAGCCTTCGCCGCCAAGCTATCAATTAGACACGCGATAGAAGAATATTGAATGAAGAAAACTTAGTTACGTAAGTATAGCTTTACAACGACGCGTTTGGCTCTCCGTCTCCGTTATAAGTATATAATATTCTTGGTTATAGTAGGTATACAAAGGTAGGTTATATTATTAATCCCGAGAATACAGACACATAAAAAGTAGGTATTGCTATGCGGTACCCGGGGATCGCTTGATAGTCAAAGGATTAAATTCCAGAATATAATCTGTTTTTATGTTTAATTTCATCCAGATCAGTTAAAAACCCTTAGTCCCATCTCGTAGCCAGATTTCGTAGCGGGATTCGAAATGGGAAATAAAATTCCCATTTTGAAGCCGGCTTCGAAATGGGAAGAAAATAATCCCATTTCGTAGCCATCTCCTATGTACATCATAAGTCATAGTACAGTCAGTGGCAGATAAATAAAGTTAATTCTCCTTCTGTGCCCTATCGTGGTGATCAAGGGGTGAAATTTGACAGTTTTTTACTATTATTTACAAACTATTTAACAAACAACTGTGATCATTTAATTTTGAATGGGAGTTAGGTTATTTCACTATTTATATATGTATTTGCTGCAGTACGATAGTATTGTAGCTGTACTGTACTATACAATAGTACCTAATATTTGGAATTGATAATTATCAATGCTGCCTTACATCAACTCTAGGAAGGAGGTAAAGTTAGATAGATTTTTAAATTTGTCATATTTCATAGCCAGCTACGAAATGGGATTGCTTTACTCCCATTTCGAAGCCAGCTTCGTAATGGGACTAATTTATTCCCATTTCGAAGCCAGCTTCGTAATGGTACTAATTTATTCCCTCGAAATGGGAATTTTATTTCCCATTTCGAAGCCAGCTACGAAATCTGGCTACGAAATGGGACTAAGGGGTTAAAACCAACTGGCCTGATTTTGTAACACACATCCATCTAATTAAACAAATAATAGTGAAAAATGAAAATATGGCAGATTTATTTAAATAAACTCATATAAAAATAAGTTTTTAGGTACTTTTAATAACAAACTTATAGTTACTTGATGAAAATCACTTTCTGAAAACTACACAGTTATCAGTGAAAAAACGAATGAAACACATCGTTAACATTTAAAAATAGTATGTGAAACTGAGACACAGCGATAAAATCTATATAGCAATCTTGAATTCATAGTTAGCTATTAAATAAAACAGATATAGGTATTGAGCTAAATGTAGACTGCTGACCTGCAGACAGCCTGTAAACAGGTTCGTGTACAACGTAATAGCTAGAATCGAGCCTTTATCGAGCCTTTTCAATACAAACTTTGCTGGCGTTTCAACTTCGGAAACGAATCTATTACGAACAATATGGTACGTCTAAATCGAGCTCAGTTATTTCGTTCTTAGCTCTTCGCTGTTCATTCGGAACTGAACCTACTTTTTTTTTTGTAATTTTATTCAAAGTATTTTTAACTGTTTTCTTAATTGAATATTTCTCTGAATATATACTTCTTTAAATTTTCATTTTATTCCATGATTATGTTATTGCTCATGAACGGTTATATTGCGTGTTTATTACTCTTTAATATTTTTTGCTTTTTTCTATGATTTATAATGATTTTTTAATATAATCATAAAATCATAATCACTTAATGATAACGATTTTTTTGTTTGCAAATTTAACCCTTATTTTAACGTCGTTAGATTAAAATTATCATAAAACGAGCTAATGATCCTTAAAAGGTTGCGATACCTCTGTATTCTGGAGTTTACGCTAATTACCAGTAAAAAAACTATGGGTTTTTGCAACGGAACTTTGGCTACGGACCCCTAACAAGCCATGACTATAGCTGTAGTGCATTTTGTGAATAAAAGTCCAACACACATTACAGTTATTAGCCAAAAAGTTCATACATACATATAATCATGTCTTTATCCCATGGTAGGTCATGGGGTAGACAGAGCCTTGGGCCATAAGACCTTAGGCCACGTTTAGCATAATGGTAGTTGGAACAAAAAAAGTTCACCTGTATAAAATAACGTAATAACTCGATAATATCTATCATAACAACACGCCTGTGTGATAAAAGCTTAATATCATCAACCCTTTTTGTTCGGTCATGAAAAACACAGTCGATGAAAACGCCATCGGGTCATTGTTGTGAATTCAATTTACGACCGTTGGCGCAGTGTAAAATAAATTGAACCGGACTGTCCGGTATAATGTGGTGTGACCTCGGGGCCGTATTGACCCCGAGCGTTGATGAATTTTCGTCATTATGAGCTTGAGGGTTGATATGAAAATAATTTTGTTTTGGAAATTGTATGACATATTTTATGGTGATTATGTGGAGTATCCCTTTCAGAGTGTGATTTTTTATGTAAATATATTAATACAAAATAAGTTCATTCTAATGCAAATTAGAATCTCATGCAAGAGTTAGGCGATAGCGAAATGAACGATTTTTTTAAAAACGTAAATATGATGTACGCAAGTGCACAGGTTATTACTGGAAAAGCTTCACCTAACATGGTTTTCTTTTTATCTTCCGACACCAGGCTGGACCCTGATTAGTGACTTCCACACTGCCCAGGAAATTTCAATACCAGGCGGAAGCTTTTCAGCTGCCATAATTAGTAGACAAAAACCATTAGTTAAACCATAATCACATTTTCTAGCGATTAATTACCGTCAAATGTAAACTCATAAACAATGCTTAAATTAAGATATAATACCTACTATATATTACCCACAATCCACATATTATGTTTGATATATGTATGGAATAAGGTATGATTCGAATTAATTATTATTACAGGTTTAATTAATCTTCAAAATTGTGTAGTGGACTATTATACGGGTTTTAGTGGATCACATAACCGACGTAACCAAACACAAAATTATCACCTACAAAGAATTTGGAATCGTGCGCGGTCTCGAGGAATTTTTTTTAAATCTATGTTTACCTAGTTACATAGTTTGGTTAATTAAGATTTTCTGAATTGCAATATTTTTGTTATAAATCTTTATCATTATCTTTATCTTTACATAATATAAAACAAAGTCGCTTCCCACTGTCTGTCCTTATGTATGCTTAAATCTTTGAAATTACACATCGGATTTTGACCCGGTTTTTTTAATAGTGTGATTTCAGAGGAAAGTTTATATAGCCGTGCGAAGCCGGGGCGGTCACCAAAAGATAATAATATGAAGTTATATAATAGAAATAGTACTGTATGTACGATAACTAGCGTCCTAATTCCATCGTAACTCCACAACAAAACCGTGTTGAAAATACACAAATTATAGCTCGCTCGAGTTAAATAAACTTATTTACATAGCGCATTCAAAGTTAATATGCAAAGTTGAAATTAGGCAAGTTGACAGTACTCTGACCGAAAGTTTATTAAATATACGAGGGATTGTGCTCGTGGTTAGAAGAAACTTAATTTGGGATTTTATTTTTTGGTACGTTTTCCGAGAAATGTTGGGTTGGTGCAATTTCATTAAATCTGTAAATAACTTTTCAAACTGATAAAAAAATTAAAAACCTTAGGTCACCAAAAATACATGTTAAATATTGCCACGGAGAGACCGTTTGTTTGTTTGTATAATAATATCTTTATTGCTTTAAAATACATAATAAATACAATATTATTAAAAAAAAAAAAACATACCGACGAATTGATAACCTCCTCCTTTTTTTTGAAGTCGGTTAAAAATCAGAAGACAATGGCGGACTTATCCCAAGAAGGGATCTCTTACAGTCAACCGGCGAATGACGAAAGAAAATTCATGAGAAAAGAGTAGAACTGCAAACAAAGACTGGTAAAGATATAAAAGATATATGTAATGAACATAAACATACATAATATACAACTACATACATATCACTCGTATTACTCGGATTGTCAAAAAGTTATCATCTTATGTAGAAACCAGCTTCTACGCGCCCCAACTCTTAAAACTCTACCATAGTGAAAATATTGGCTTGGCCATTTCACTACATTCACATATTCCGTCTATTTATTCATTGTTTATTATTTTTCTGTTAAACAATAGTTCGGTCTTTTATCTCTAGATGGTAGTCATTAGGCTGTGTCAGTTTCCTTTAGGCAGCCTGACAATTCTAACAGTGTCGGCTACTAGCACACCTAGATTATGTATTTAATGTTCGGGTTTCCCTGTAAAAAGCTAACGGAGGTCAGACTGCTGTCTGGCCTCCGTTAGTAATGCCTACTGCTCTATTGTAATAACCAGTACTGCCACTAGGCAGTATACTGGTCGTATACTAATACGACCACATAATTTAGAAATATAGAAATATTAACAAGAAGTGGCATAGTGCACGAAAAGCATATCACTGGTTTGGTTTGCAAGCCAACGTTTCATTCAGAAAAAACATTTATTGCCACTGTTATTTGTCGATAATATTAGGTGGGTTTGTTGCAAACTACGAAACACATTTCTAATAAGGTGTGGTGTGGTTTACATGTATGAATTGAAGGCGAGAAGAGAGAATACGATAGCCACACTGACCCTTGAACTAAATCCTCGTCAAAACATTTATATTCGGATAAATTCTCTATTCTGTGTATACGACCATGATTTGAAAGCGTATTCTAGGCTCTGAAGCATAGGCTGAAAGATGTAACTAGAACACGCTAGAATGATTGACGACAATAGGGCCATGAGACTGCAAAAGCCCATGGTAGAGATAATGGTCTCCAGAATTAGTTAGTTTAATGACTCATTAAGTGACGTGTCTGACTATTTATTAAGGCAAAAAATAAACAAAATAATGAAGTAATAAAAAAAAAACAACTAAAAAATTAATATTGGCTATACACTAGTCAAAAATGCACACCTACAGCAGTTTTAAATGTTTTAGCAATTTAGTTTATTTTGAAAATAAATTAATCATAACCATTTTAATGTTTAAACATTTCTAAGATCGAAAAGTGGACCTTACAATCTTCGGGCATTTAAGCAAACGCCTAAATATTATTTTGGATCACAAAGGGAAACTAATATTGTGCAATTCATATTTTGGATCGCATGTTTGGGCTCAAAACTGTCGTGGCGTGCTGGTTGTACTGTTTTAGGGCTAACACAAGCGATACTTTGGTATTTGCATCTCATTTAGATATAATATCCATTAGATACAGATACATGTATATTTCAATTATTTTTAATGAAGTAAGCTAAAGTAGGCAAGTAATTACTTCTATAAATATAGTTACTAAAATTAGCAAATATATATTTTTTTTTATGAAAAGATTAAGAAGATATTTTATAGGTATAAAATATTATATTTTGTTTCAAAGTCTTGTTGTGCTTTGATCATGAGCTTAAGAATCATTAAACATAACAATGTCTGCGCCGTAATATTTAATAGCCTTAAAGAAAATCTGCTTCAAAAAGAGGAAATTTCTCGCAAAGAATATAAATAATTAAAGCAGGATAAATGCTTAAATAATTATATATCAGCCAAGTCACCTCGAAGGAAAATTTTGCGGATGATTTCACACCTAACAATTTTAAAAGGGTGACGAATCATCCTCGAAGGAGATTTTTTGCGGATCAATTGTCACCTAAGTCGTTTAAGTAAACTGTGGGTGTGAAATAAAAGATCATCTGAAAAGTTTAGTAGGTATTTTACCTCTAGATCGGAAAACAATTTGTCTTGTAAACATAGCCCTAGTTTATTTTATTCACAAATAACCAGCCACTTGCAACTTCCGCCATGTATTCGAATAATCGCGTGCGCCGAATCAAATTATGGTTTTTGCACTGCCTTCAGTTGTTTATCGAACAAAGGCTACGTTTTAAACAGAAATTAGGAAATAATTGGAAAGTTTAACTAGCGAATTGAATTGGACTGTAATTTCGTTTTGAAAACTACGAATAGTCAACAGCGGTTTTATGGCATGCCTTTTGTTAGGATGTGGTTGTGTTTTTGATTTATTACTAGCGACCCGCCCCAGCTTCGCATGGGCATAAAAACCTTCCTCTTGAATCACTCTATCTATTTCAAAATACCGCATCAAAATCCGTTGAGTAGTTTTAAAGATTTATGCATACAAAGGGATATCGGGACAGATAAAGCGACTTTGTTTTATACTATGTAGTGATAGATTATGTCAAAATATAATGTTAGTGAATTTCCTACAATAATATGTTTAAATATTTAATTGCATGTAACACCGTATTGGTGTATAACCATAGAATATGAAATCGCGGGCTCTACACGGCAACTTTTTTAAAAATCTATGGAGTAAAGCATAGAACCAAGATTTTTTAAACTATGGTATAAACTGTATAGGAGTTACTATGGTTTTTATAAATTAAATAATACAACGCTTTTCAATAATAACATTATCCTTGAATTTTTTTTACTACAGGTTGTTTAGTGCTGGATATTAGCCTCCACCAAGAATTACCAGAAAAGCGAACTGCATCGTGCATCAGGTGGCCTACTATCATCTCTTAAAACCATGCAAGATCCAGTGAGTAAGGGGGATGCCGCCTTACATCATGTATAGCGCTGTCTCGCTTACTCACTGGAATTTGCATGGTTTTTAGAGATGATAGTAGGCCACCAGGTCAGCTGACCATGTGGTCGGTGGGTGTCTGACGCTCGTTTGCTGGTGTTTAGACGCAATTCGATAACCTTTCTGCCCTATTGGTTCTTCGCGCTATTTGCCCTGCCTACTACCAATAAAATAAATAAAATATTAGTTTACAATCTATAATTTAAAGAGGTTTAAATTATAGATTGTAAACTAATATTTTGCTTAATTCGTCTTTTTTAAGAGCAAAGCCGGTCGAAGCGGCTTGTCCTAAAAAACGGATTGAATCCGATCTGAGCACGTGAGCCCACTTTGATCATTGAGCGGCGATCATCCGTAAACAAATCTGTATTGTATAACTTTCAAAGCGAGTTCCACTGGCCTATTTTATTTGGTACTCAGATTATATTTACAGTATATTTATATTGAGTTTTAGACAGTTTGTCACGAAGGTCTATCTTTTATGTTTGTTATTTCGTTTGATGCTTCAAATGTCAGGCTGAGATTAAAAACTTGCCTTTACTGATAGGTTTATAGTATCAGCTACGTTTCTAAGAAGAATTGACGTCAGACTGGTAGCCTCTAAGATTTTTTCATTATTTTATAACATCATCGTATGGTTGTATAAAACTTTGATAATATTTTGTCCTTATATAATAATACAAAATAACAACAATTTAAGACGTCAAAGACTATAATGAAAGAGACAGGCTCAAAAAGAAAAAAAGACAAAAATCTAGTCAACCTACACCTATATACATATATAATAATACTTTCAGTTAAACTCGGCAAAAAACACAGTTAAGCCATAAAACTCCCAAGTGGAACCAAGTCAAAACAACGGAGGGGGATTAGTGACAAAACACGCCTTTATGTTGGTGAAAACCGCATTTCTGGGAACAAAGGTTCCGTCGGCTTTAGCGTATAGCACTATAGCGCAAAACTGCGGATTGGACTTCGTTTTTTGATGTTTTACTCGCTTGCCGAAAATGGAAGAATGTTCTGTTTTAGATGTACGCGGAAATCCTGCATGTAATATTGCTTCTGGTTTTCTTAGATTTTATTCGGGAGTCTTGTTTTCAATTCTCATGAGCAGCGCACTTTGTTAAGTTTTTTTCGATTTGGTTAAGACAGTGGACAAGGCTTGAATTACCCGATTGACTCATAATATATATTCCGTGCTTCGAAAGGCACGTTAAGCCGTTGGTCCGTTCTGTTATCTGGTAGTCGTTAAAGGAACCTCCTCAGAGGCCGAGAGGCGGTTCCAAAGAACTCTGACACTAGGATATGCACGGTCGATTGACCGTGTCATCTAAATGAAATGATGATTATGTTAACAGTATGAACAAATCAAATAGTCCAAGTAATCTATACTATAATATAATAGAACTAAAGAGTTTGTTTTTTGAACTCTTATAAATTTATAGCACAAAATAA
Source organism: Apomyelois bistriatella (assembly GCA_947044815.1). Classification (NCBI taxonomy): domain Eukaryota; kingdom Metazoa; phylum Arthropoda; class Insecta; order Lepidoptera; family Pyralidae; genus Apomyelois; species Apomyelois bistriatella. The sequence continues at coordinate 9,446,081 of OX345705.1, forward strand.
ATAACCTATACCTTATAGATTTACTAGTAAAATTATTTATGGATATGATATAATTCTTGGGTAAGGTTAAAGGCGATAGGTACATACAAACCACGGCGAGTGAACCCGCGGGAACAGTTAGTTCAATATAAAATACCCGACTCAAATAACATGAACGGTGCCTAATTGACGTCACAAAGAGAAACTCCCATTTCGTTTAATGTAAATATTAATAAATACCCCAGGGGATGTAACTGTAATGAGTTTTCAATTGTGATACCATCGGAAGCTTTCTTTAATAGGTATTGAATATCCATTGTTGAACTTCGTCTAAATTTTGGTACTCTTAATTTTTTTTTTTTTATATAATTCACCCTTTTAATAATAATAGAAGGAAAAAAGAAGCGAGAAGAAAAAAATGATGTCCATGAATTATCCATGCTAACAAATAATATCAATGTTTGTATATTTGTTTGTTTCCTTTTCACGCCCTTTCTACTGAACCAATCTTCCTGAAATTTCGCATACACATAGCTAAGAGTATTGAGAAGGATAAACCTATACTTTTCATCCCGGACAGAGCACTGTTCCAAGGAAATTCACGTTTTTGTTAAACCTGTACAGTACAGCATCCCTGGCGGACAGAAATTCCATACAAAATCTTAACACACGTCACTAGCGTCTGCGTTTATGTAATCATGGGAACGTCACAATTTCAAAACGCTAACGAATGTCTCCAAGAACAAAATTTACGGTATTGACATAAGCTGCACTAAATCACGTGGTCGATCTTATGTCAATCCCATACATTTTGTTCTTGTCGACATTCGTTAACGTTTTAAAATTGTGGCTTTGGCTAAGCCCCCATTGCTAAACGCCCTGATTTGGATTAATATCATAAACAGAACTACTATTATGTATCTCTCATTTAAGTACTAATTAATACTTATGATTCGATTGATCAAATAGCTTTGTTGATTATCAGACTAACCAAACACCACATCTCGTTAACAATGTGGGATAATTTAATTCCGAGTCGATGATCAAAGCCGAACTCGTGGTGTGAGAATATCGGGTACACTAACCCGTTGTTATAAATTATTATCCTAGCTTTAAGGTTGTTTAAGACTCTACTACCTGTCTCTGAAGATTTTTTGGGTTTCGCACATAAATTGTGAAATCGGGACTTAAGTGCCCATGGACAATATGGGCTGTTTTTCGTGTACCGTGATATACGAAAGTATTCAAAGTTGGAAAAAAATATACTTTATTTGGATTCCAAACTAGTACAAAACTAAAGTAGGCAAATCTGACTCGCGTTTGCTCGATTATTTATTTATTTTTAAATTCATGTACACAGAAAATATACAAGAGAAAAAAAACATAGAATACAGAATATTAGTACAAAGGTGCTGCTTATTTCTGAATAAATCTCTTTCAGCAGACCCAAGAGAGGAAACGAGAAGAAAAGGGTAACAGGCGTGTACTAGAATATTGTGATATAATAAACAGACATTCATAGGTAATTACATACATACATCTATATATATATATAAAAGAAAGTCGTGTCAGTTACACTACTTATAACTCAAGAACGGCTGAACTGATTTGGCTGAAAATTGGTGAGGAGGTAGCTTAGAACCAGAAAAAAAACATAGGGTACCTTTCATTCCGGGAAGTCCACGCGGGCGAAGCCGCGGAAAAAAGCTAGTTATTCATACATATTAAAGTTGAAAATAAATTTCAGACTGATTTTTTACTGTTTCAAACAAATCTATACCTACAGGTGGCCTACTACCATCTCTTAAAACCATGCAATAACGATTGAGTGAGGGAGATGTTGCCTTACATCATGTATTGCGCTGTCTCGCTTACTCACTAGATTTTACATGGTAGTAACCCCCTTTTTTAAAACAAGTCCACTATTGCATGGACCGTTCACTGTTCCATATGAAACAACTTACAGAATCGACACCCACTCATTTCCAATCGAATCCAATACGAACTTGTAGCCGACGTGATCGTTATTCCACGGTTCTTTTTGTTTCCAAAATTAGCAATTCAAGTGTAAGACTGGGTTCACATTGGTCGAGTCTGTAGCGTGCCATTTAGCGAGTAGATTTTGAAAAAAATTACCTTTAAGCTAATTTTTCAGTCATGTCAGTGGTGTGAAGTGGTGGTATAAATAATGTAAAAATTTATATTAAGAGAAGAGATACACTAAAAACAAATAATTTAACCGTAGCTTCATTTGATACCTTATTTCTTATGATTTGGAATTTTATCTAAATTACTCAAGGCAAGAATAATCTTAATACATATATACATATAATAGAATAATCTGAATATTTACATATTTATTATATATTTATTAGATCTACAAAAGATAAATAATCCAACGCGTCGTCGCCGGTAGAGGGTGCTATTGCTGAGTCTTGGTTTGTTGGTGTGGTGATATTATCAATTTTATGTATTTTATTTTAAGACTATTTTACCTATGAGTTGACTGTTTACTCACATATTTCAAGTCTTTGCTCTATATTATGTATTCTTCTTTCTTAATATTTATTCATATATATTACTTATTTCCTATATTTGAATGGCACTCGCACCTAGGCTGTAGCTGAAAATCAGCGTATTGCTCCCCGAGCAATAATACCGCTGAGCTATGACCTTTTTGTATTGCTGCAACGCACACATGAACTAAGAGTTCTTATTTATGTTTTGTGTTGAATTGTATTGTAATGGTAGTACCTATGTCCTCGCTGTTTTTACATGTGTGATTGCAGCAACAAATAAAGAGTTTATCTATCTATCATATAAAATATATATATGAAAGTGTTTTTAACATGACCAAGAATAATGCTGCTTAATAAATACTTCTTGCGTCTCTATTAACAAAGCACAACGACATCAAAAACGTAATTTTAATTAAATACATCACAATATCCCAGAATTGAGTATCGGGTGTTTAAATTTAAAGAAGATGAAAGGCATTTCACATTTCTATTCAGCTTTGTCATCTGTTCTGTGAGATGGAATTACAATGGAAAAGGTTTCAATCAATATCATTAATCAGTGAAGATAGCATCTAAGGTCTGACAGAACACGATTAGTTATATTAGCTTAGATTCACATATTCGTGTTTAATAGATAGACCGAGATTAAGGTTAGAATCGTGCCCCATCCCGCATGTGTCACTGAGACCCAGCCAACAGCTTACCATTTTCTCGCCCGTGCGTGTCATCAAATTCTCGATTCAAATCTAATGCCTTGTACCCTGAACAAAAAACAACTTTTGTTTTTACTGTTACAATTTAATCTAATCTTTATTATTTTTTTATATAGTCAATGACCAGCGACTGACCACGACAAGTTAGTACAAATGTGTTAAAGCCTGAACTCTATAGCTCGCTGGTTCATTAATAACTATTTACTCCAGCACTAGGCTGGCCCGGGCCTAAAGATTAGGCGTATATATCCACTGCTGGACAAAGGCCTCCTCAAGGATTTCTAAAATTACGGATTGAAAGCGGCCTGCATCCAACTTATGACCTTCTTAGGGTCATCTGACCCTAAGAATTTTGTGGTTAATCTGGTTTGTGGTTCTGAAGCTACGCTGGCCAGTGCCGGTTTTTAACGAATCGATTTTTGTAATCCATTATAATAATATCTGAGATTGAGAAAAACTTTCTAAGGTAAAGTACTCAGGACTCCTTTGTGTACCATTTACTGAGCGCCTATCCGGTTCATCTGTATGTAGATTCGGGGCTTATAATTGTCCTAGTATTCATGTATGTTGGTTTGGTTACGTAATCTCAAGCAAATAGATCGGACATAATAGGATGGCGCTATGTCAATTGAGCCTAGTGTATTGCCTAGCCTATAGTCACAGCGTAACTATTTCTATAGAGAATGTAAAAGCATAGTCTTTATTTATTTATTATATTTTTTAGCACCTTTGTAATTTCAGCTGCTTTAAGTAGTATTGCTGTGGATTTGATTTTAGACAATTCAATGCTATACGGTCGCTCCATTGAATAATCAGTATCGATATATTTATGACCCTGATTTACAGCGTAATCTAATCATCATCATCATCATTCCGTGTAGGTGACATGGATAATTGACTATGCACACCCTGATGTCAGAGTCCTTTGGAACTGTCTCTCGGCCTCTAACTCATAAGTTTAGGAATATAAGGATAATACTCTCAGATGAAGAATAAGATAGATAGATATACTCTATATTGTACCATTAACATACAAATTATACATGTTGATACAAATACAAACAATGTGTACAAAGGCGGACCTATCGCTAATGCAATTACTTCCAGTCAACCTTAGGGTCGATAGGAACAACGTGGGAAAAAATGGGGTACAGTCGGTACAGTAACAAATATGAAATAAATAATATAATAAACTATGAATTAAATAAACATACACAATAAATACATATACATACCTAATTACCTACATACATACATTTCGCCCATCACTAGATATGGCTCTACCAAACAATACTTACTCTATTTTCCGTCTTAATACACACCAATTATATTGGTCACAGACACTGTTACCCAAGAGAACACTATGAATGAAGCATAACAGCTTAACTAGGGTTATCATTCATTCATGAATTCTCGCTTACCATAGCGTAATGTCGGTTATATGTATACAATGGCGTGTTCAGTTTCCGAGTCATATAGTTCATTCAATAAAAGTTTATTTATTCAAATTTATATGCTGAAGGGATGCAGTTATTAGAAAGGACCTCAAAGCCCTCCAAAAAGCCGACTGGCAAGAGAAGGCGCTGAGCAGGGAGCGGTGGAAAGCTCTGGTCGCTGATCCATCGCAGTAAGTAAGTCAACTTAAAAAATCGTGTAAGAAAGTAAGTAATTCAACTTTCTTACACAATTTTTGTAAACGTCCGACTTAAAGTCTGAAGCTTTTTCTACCTGTCAACCAAATGAGTGATACCCAGAAAAGTAAGGAGACATCGATTTTAGGCATAATATAAATAAGAAAGATAATGTGTTTTCTATCTTCCAGCGATTATGTGTTTCGTTTTATCAGTTTTTTTTCATGACACTACACTGTATGATTTTCTGTTTGGTCCAAAGGTTTGACTGGTATAGAATGCATTATAATAGCATCAAGTCCACTTATTGAAATTTTTAAGATTAATTAAATATATATGCATTTACTAGAAATCCCAATTAATATTATTAATGCGAAAGTGAGTTTGTATGTTTGTTGGTCTGTTACCTCTTCACGCCCCATTTACTGAACCCATCTTCCTGAAATTTCTCATACACATAGCTAGGAGTATTGAGGAGAACATAGGGTACATTTCATCCCGGAAAAAAACACTGTTTCCGCGAGAAATAAATGCGGGCGAAGCCGCGAGCGAAAGCTAGTTCTTTATAGAATCAAGAAACATATATTGTTGATAATTTTTATATTAAATATTTGCAACTTCTCAAAAAATCTATACCAAAACTAAGTTTGTTTATGTAACCAATATTTCGGGCACACAATTTGTAAGTAAAATTTTGCAATGAGCAGGCATCCAGATAAATTGTTTGTAATGGAATAAGTACAAGTTACGAGTATTCTCATTATCTCGATACCTATTCCAAAATTCAATAAAGTGGTTTTACTTACGAAATATACTTCATCAAAAACTTTGTCAACGAAACCGAGTCGCGGAAATGGAATCAAATAATAGCCATCAATTGAATTTCGCCACTTTATTCCCAACTCCCGAAGGATTCGTAATTCCCGACTTGTACACTGATACCTAAAGTTGTATAAATCTGATATGGCCAAGCAAATTTAGAGTCTGGGCAAAACAAATAAAGTGCAATTTAGAACGTCCCGAATAAGTTTAAAGATGGCTGTATTTAGAAGTCGCTAAATTAGTTTTCTATTTATAAAGCTAAGTGTTTCAGAATAGCTTTAAATGTGTCCTTTGGAACCAATAATTGGATCTGTATTGGGAATGTATTAAAGGAATTTCTGTTAGTTTATTTATATGCTTAAAAGTAAATTTTTATCTTTAAATCCGAAGCAAAATGGAGTGCTATTTTTGACGTACTCAAAGTCGGTGAGACGAATGAATAACGTTTGTTATCCAATGATTTTTGTACGACATAACCGATGTCACGAATGATAATCATTCGACTTATCGTATGTAATACATTTCAAAAATAGTACTCCTGGTACCGATCATTCAAATCATTTAATAGTATAAACATCTCGACTAATATTATAGATGCTGTACATTTTGTATTAAAACCTTAACTCTTCTTTAAAATTCCCATACATTGGTATAGTGAGAAGTTCTGCAAAGGACAAAAGATACCTCTCATTCCTCAAAAGTTAAGGGCTGAAAATCAGTGCAAGATCTTATGAATACCTAAACCTATAAGTATAAACGCAACATAGATTAAAAAAAATGTTCTCGTAGGATTTACGCAAGCAAAGCCGCGGGTTTTAAGCTTATAGGTAGGTTATAAATACGGGTCTAAATTCAGAAACTAGATTGCTCATAGCATATTGCTCAAATACAGAGATATTGCCAGTGAACTAGGATCCGTTAGTCTGAATATCCAATTAAACTATTCATGTCCTCGGGTGCTACGGCTACACTATCGATTAAATAACACTGTCATACTCTGAAATATTACAATATATAAATAAACTAGCGACCCGCTCTAGTTTCGCGTGGACATAAAAATCTATTTAAAAAAACCCGCATCAAAATCCGTTTCGTAATTTTAAAGATTTAAGCATATATAGGGTCATAGGGACAGAGAAAGCGACTTTGTTTTATACTATGTAGTGATATATAATAAATATTATAGGATAGGGACAAGTCATATAGATTGAGTTAGCCCTAAAGTAAGTTCGAGAATTGTGTTATGGGATACTAACTCAACGATACTATAATAGATAACAAATACATAGATAAACATCCAAGATCCAGGCCAATCAAAAAAATATCATTTTTCATTTTTACCTGACCGGGAATCGAACCCGGGACCTCCTGAGTAACGGGCAGGTATATTAACCATTACGCCACGGAGGTCGTCAACAAGATATAACAAGATGTCGCAACCTGCTAACCCTCTATATGGACTAATGTCTGAAAATAAACAATTTTTATTCATATTCATAACATTTAAGCTTGAGATTGATGATGATGAAGATGCTTATAAAACTATTAAAAAAAATAGTTTTAGGGTACGCTTTTTATCGTGGCCGTTTGTCGGTACTGCATAGTGGAGCGACTACCGTCTGACCGTAACCCTTATTACAGGGAACTCAGACCAATAGGAACATGATCCAGGTGTTAGTGGCGAACATAATCAGATTTTTCAGGTCGCCTAAAGGTATCTGACATAGCCTAACGACTGCCATCTATAACAGCCGGGACCAACAGCCAACCAAGTACATGCTCATCCAACATATAGATATTATATAATGTTGCCACATGTAATATTATATAATATGTCCTACCCAGTTTAAGTTTAGATTGGCAATTTCTGCACACACCTACATTCTGTAAAGCGCATAAACATATAGTATAAAAGAGTTTTCGATAAATTGGAATGTTAAAAAATGTATTTTCGTACAAAAAGATAAAATGAAACCTAGCAAAAAAAGGGAACAATTGATCGACTGGCCATATTTGTGTCAAAGTGGACTCATTTATATTCGTTATGTTGGTGTATTTCCAAAGGTTTTGTAAATCTGTTGGCAACTGTTTTTTATCAAGGCTTGATTTTTAACCCTGTGCTTAGTTTTGCATATCTTCGTTATGCTCTCCCTTGGGCTATTTCAGTTATACTAGCTAAATAAGCAGTATTGTGGTAGTATGTAAGATTAGATAAAGTATATATATATATATATATATATATATATATATATATATATATATATATATATATATATATATATATATATATATTGTATGTCATCTGTAATAATAAAAGAGTATAATCGTGTAACTCAGTCGCCTGTCGCATGGCATCTCTTTCTCGTATCTCTACATGGCGACCCTGCCAGTAGGCGCAGTCTTGCGTCATCGCGTCGGCGCGGCCATATAACGCGTATCATTTAAATGGCCTATATTTAATCCCCCAAGGAATTCCAGAACGACCGGTTAGAATTAAGTATTAAAATTAAATTAAAAAAAGAAAACATTTTAAGTAACAAGGATTATTTAATACAATACTATAAACTTGCCAGTGTCAGAACATACTCCAGCGTCAGCGAATTTCCTGCAAGTTTTATCCATAAGTACCTACTTTCCAATTTGGGCGTGTTGCCAGAGGACTGTAAGATAAGTCTAACACCTGTCGGAGACCGAAGTTGTATACAATGAGTGTCGAGTTTTATCTCCATTCTGTTGGAATATTGAAAACTGGGAACGCGAAGTGGCATAGAAACTTCTGCAGTGGGAACAATGATTCTGTTTCTACGAGGTATTTAGCTGCATTTTTTTTCATCTATTTATGTGTCCCACTACTGGGCAAAGGCCGCCTCCTCTTTTATCACTCATCTTTATCCAGAGCAACCTCTAAACCGTTATTTATTTATTAAGAAAAATATTGTCGCACGAATAAATAATAAGCAATTAGTGGACTTAATGCTAAAAGGAAAGGCTCTACTATTAAGGAAAAAAATAAGAAAATTGGTGCAGATTAGAAAATTGTTTTGTTAAAAAAACATTTAAATCACATGGTGGACTTAATGCTAAAACATTATTTAAGGTTTGAGTAAACTAGATGACTTGTGTGGGTAAAAAAAACTAAAATTTAATTAGTATACCCCCGGGTAAAATATGGTTTTTCCAGAAAGATAATTTAGAAAATGAAAATGTTACTTATTTTTTGAATTTTTTTATAAATTGATTATATATATTTGAAAAGTGAGAAAATCATTTCACTTTTGTTCATTTTCACCATAGATTTAAAAAAAAGTCTGCGCGCGATTTCCAAATTCTTTTATATTCACTATAAATTTACCTTAACTATTTTAATAATCCAATGGTCACTCGCAAAATAAACTGTATACTGAGAATCTCTGTGAGTCTAACAAAATTCAAACAAGATGAGTTTTTTTCCACGAAACCGCTGATATAAATTAACATATTTCTGGAAACTTCCATGACAGCGAAATTCCGGGAAAAGTAAAATATATATCAAATTTGTCATAAAAAGTAATAATTTACGTAAAATTCTCACTGTAGCCCGAATGAACATAGTGGCATATCATATCATTTATCTTGATATAACAGGCGAGAAACCCCACTATCTTTTCAGGATACTGTTACTATTATTCACTATTACAGAGTATACAATTTGAATAAAATTGTCGTTGCTGTCGTCTTTATTTATACACAAGGTTCTATTCATACCCAGGAAATGACTGTATGTCGTAAAAGGCGACTATGGGCCAAACTACCGCGAGATATTTCAAACGCAGACTCTAGCGACTGTATAGTATCTTCTTCTTTTTAATAAAGAATAGTAAATAAATAAAAAAAAACCATTTCTTTCAGACAACATATACGTCCATATAATCACAATTTTTCTAGATAAAAAAAAAATTGGAATTAGATAATCATAAAAATGTAAGAACATTTAAATATCGAATTTAAAAATAAAATAAATATTTATTAAATAAATATAAAGCGCTTCTGGAGCATGGCAGTAAGTATGGTAAAAAAGAAATTCCATTAAAAAAAAAAACTCAAGAGAAACATGAAATTTTATAAAAAAAATTCTTATAAGATCTCGTGTTAGGTTGCAGAACTTTCAATTGCTTGGCAAGCCCGGAGAAGTACTGACTTGAAGTCACAGTAGTATTGTAGATGCAGCTAATTGTCTCACAACTGGGATGCCAGAAATCGCGCGAAGTGAAAAAAGCAGAAATGACTGGGATTGAATCATCAACAGCCTGTCGGTTGTATAAATTTCAAACTACAACTCGTTTCTCACGTCACTATCACTCACACTTCGCATAAGGTTCAAAATGACAAGTGAGAAGTGAGCTTCAAAGTGGCGGGGAATTACAGAATGCCACATTTAACACACGCCACGCCTGCAAGGGTAGCGCTAGTATAGATTCGAATTATCAACCGAATTTTTAAAAAGCCAATAAAAAAAAACACAGCGGATTCAGATTCGAAGTTTAAAATGAAAGCTTACAGAATCATGGCCGAAAACGCAAAAAGTACAGAAGCAGTTGGATATAACTTGTTGTTTGTATCTTTTTCAAAACTCATAAAGAATCAAAATATATTGACCTCCTGCCCTAATTAACCCTTATTCTTTTCTTAAGTCAATAAAAGCCGATAATCAATCTACGAGGACAAAAGGTACCTCGGCTTTGATCAGTTGCTTGTTGAGTCAAGGCAGTTTATTTGTGAGCTTGTAATTAAATGAGCATTGTACTGAATGGGGTCATGGTTCAATTCTGGGCTCGAGGAAATAATACATAACTCTTCTTCGTCTTCAACTTTAATACTACATACTGCCTAGGCGGCGTCCAGTGTAGGCTTTTGTTTTGTGATCTAGATGGGTTCGCATTCTGTGGTAATTATTTGATGCAATTTGAATTTCGAATCACGCGCGGTTTAAAGCGAGGCATTTTTTTAAATCTATGGATGCTATTTTAGTTTAGTTTTGTTTGGAAATTTTTTTTTAGAATGCCGATAAAAAAAATCACAGCGGACTCAGATTCAAAGTTTAAAATGAAAGCTTACAGAATCAATGCCGTAAACGTGTCTATCGTGGGCATTGAGCGCGGCGACCGTATCAAGAAATTCCGTAACGAAAATAAAACCTCACACCCCCCACTCCACCTACTATGCAGCTCGGCCGAGCGTTAATAAATAAACAAAATAAAAATAAATTAACATCAAAATCAATCTATCAGTTTAGCCGCAAAAGCGCACCAGACATGTCTGTCTGGTGCGCTTTCACGGGATAGACAGACAGACAGACTTTCATATTTATGGAAATATGAAAGTATAAATATTTGAACCATGTTGAAATATGTTGTTTTTCTGTTTTGTTTGTAATAACTTTGTCGCACAAAATCAACAAAAATACAGTATTTGTTATTGTAGTTAGGTATAACTAAACTAACTAAAACTAAAAACATTTTCGAATCGAATATTTTTAAGAAGCGGTAAGGAATTATTGGTTTCAATTTTTGTTCATTAAATTCAGTTTCGAACTTAAGGAAAATGATTAAAAACATTTTTAGCGTCACAACATTTGAATATTCGTTAAATATTTGATTATAACCAATGTGAAAGAATTTTACGCTCGAATAAAAATACGTCTAAGCGAGTCAGATTTCTTGGGTTCCTTGTAAATCATAGATTTAAAAAAAAAAATGCCCTACGCACTATTCGAAATTCTATGTTGTAAATACATATGCAACTGTCAATCGGCAAAGTATACCGTAAGATTACTTGTTCCATAGAGTAAAAAAAATTGCCTGGGCGCGCGATTCCAAATTCTGTGACTTTTTCTGTTGCCCTAGTTTCACTGTAGTTGTTTATTCGACTTCATTTCCTCTTGGAATTTAAACAAACCCAATGGTTTCCAAGGTCGATTCATTTCTCACATTCAGGTGTTAGTGTCGCAACCCATTCTCCACCTTTAGATTAGAGCCACGATCTCCGGATTTCCAATTGTACACGAGAAAATTTTCAAGTTGTTTTTAAAAATATAAAGAAAATTTTATCTGTTCTTTTTTTTTGGAATAAATATGCATCCAAAAAAAAAATATTTATAGCTAATGGTAACTTAAAATATAATAATTACTTATATGCTCTAACTTGATTAACAGTGGCTCTGGTTCTTTTCAAAGATCTATAGATTGACAAACCTAGACAATTTGATACTTTAAAATAAAATGTATGTTACTATGATTTTATTGCCAATGCAATCTGAATATTCAGTAATTATCTAAAGTAAGCGTACAGAATTTTTGAGATAGAAATAAAGTTTGTTTTATTAATAACATTACAGTGCTATCTCAAGCTAAGTGGTTTTTCTTATATATCACTCTTTATTTATTTTTGACCCGGCGAACTCCGTACCACCTGAACGTACTTTTTTCACCGTTCAAACCTTCCCTGAACTTCCACAAATGTTTCAAGACGAAAATGAACCAAATCGCTCCAGCCACTCGAGTTTCAGCGAGACTAACAGCAATTGATATTTATATGTAAGAAAGAATAAGACTTTGGAATCGGCTTCCAGAATCGATTAGGCAGGCCTCCAGCCGTGCTACTTTCAAAAAGCTTGTCTACAAGTTCCTCCTCTCTAAATTATAGGAAGCGGAAAGGGAGGGGAAATTGAGAATTGCTGCTATTGTTTATTTTGCTTTTAATATATATTTTTTTTACTATGGCTAATATATTTTATGATAAGTATATATGTATTAATATGTATGTATGTATGTTTATATATGTATATATTAACTATTTATTATGTATGTTTTGTAAGTTTATTACATTTGTTATTTAAGTAAATGTTATTTTTCACCCACAAACTGTTCTCTGCTTGACCCAAAGGTTGACTGTTAGATAATGCTTTTAGCATTAAGTCCGCCTATTGTATTTTTACAATGAAGTTAAATAAATAAATAAATAAGATGAGTCCTCAAGATTTTTGGTTTATTCAACAGCTCTTCTAGATACGGAACTCCAAGTTTTACTCCAGTATCGATTCCATAATTTGGCTATGTCACGTTTTCCAGACTACTGGCCCGGACGGGTCGTTACACGCGCCGATTAATAATAACGCTTTACCGAGGCAAAATTCACGGATTCGAGGAAATAATGAAATATCAGGGAGATTGTAATTTTATTGAAAGAGGAAAAATTGTTTTTTTTTTTTTTTTTTGTATTAATCTTACAAGTCATACAGCTTTCCGTTTATTCCGAAGAAAAGTTGCTTAGTTATATTTTTGATTAATTCAGGACTTACACCCATATTCTTAAACGTTGCCTCATAGGTCGCCTTCACTCAACCTCATTCGAGGACGCCTCAAGGAAGTCCTCCAACTTTCCTTGAAAATGGTATTCTTGATTGTTTCCTTGAGGAAACTCCAGTGAGGATGAAGACAAGGAATGACGTCCCATTTCATTTCTGTATGTTGGTAAACCGCTTAACTATTTGGCGTAAAGAGAGTTTTTGACAAAAAATTTCTTTTTCAATTTTAGCCTACTGGTATAGATTTATTATAAAACAACAAAATACTTAATACACAAAGAACTTATTATAGTAGGTACAAGTTATTTCAAATCTGGTCTTCAATAAATGCACCTACTTTTCGTTAAACGAAACGTTCGAGGCTTCCTTAAAGCACCTCTCGACCAACCTTATATTATGACAGTTCGTTCCTCACCTCCATTGAGTAATTTCCTTAAGGTGATACCTCAGTGAACACTAGCGCCACCGTCATTTAAAAATCATTACTCACTGAAAACACAAGTTATCAAAAATCCCTCTGCTGTAGTTAAGGTTCTGAATCTAAAGTTAATTTTAAACATATTAAATTATTAAATTATAATTCTCTATAGTTACAAATTGCATTATTGCTTAAAACGGCCACTTTTAGCAGTTTTGCAATTTGTAACTATGATTTAATAATTGAATATGATTAAAATTAACTTCCGATCCAGAACCTTAATTACAGCAGAGAGATTTTTGATAACTTCTGTTTTCAGTGTATAATGAATGTAAATTTTTAAATGACGGTGGCGCTAGTGTTCACCGAGGTATCACCTTAAGGTGAGGAAGCTAGTGTCAACTATGAATACCATTGAGGTCGAGTGAGGATGAGTGGAGTTTGAGGAAACGTTTGAGAATATAGGTGTTAGTCTATCGGTGTACCTACGAAGTTTATTAAAATGCACTCATCGACTGAAGCGTGATTGACAAAAAACATGAATTTGCATTTATGATATTGTTAGAATAAAATAAATTATTTCTAACAATTCAATTCTAAATTAGCAACGTCCAAACGATATAATTAATCCGTTATGTCAGCTAGCTAATATTTAATGCCGATTAAACTAATTGATAGTTTGTGCCATTATTATTAGATAGTGTTGCACTATCATTAGGAATATTTATGCCTACTGTATGCTTTTATTGTAGTATTAGTATTAAGTAGGTAAAAACATTTTATTGTACAAAGAATTGCATACATGGATTAGTCTGTGACAAGATATACAATAGGCGGCCTTATCACTTGTGCAATCTCTTCCAGGCTACCTTAAGGATAGGATAACTAGATCAAACTTACCTACCAAATGTACCTACTGCCAAAGATGCCGAAGACCCGACAAAGTGAAGGAAAAAAAGTAGGAAAGCAGATCCTGGATAAAATACAACCAAGCTAAGGATCGAACAGGAAAAGTGCTAAAGTGCTAAGATAAATAAAATGTAGTTAAAAATCAACATCCAGATCATTACATAGTATAAAATAAAGTTGCATCCCGCTGTCTGTCCCTATGTATGCTTAAATCTTCGAAACTACGCAACGGATTTTTATGCGGTTTTTTAGTAGCTAGAGTGATTCAAGAGGAAGGTTTTTATAGCCGTGCGAAGCCGGGGCGGTTTGCTAATAATTAATATTGTTCTTTTTGTCTTTACAAACCTAATTTCACCTCCACAAAGAGAAAGACGTGTACAAAATACATCTGTAAGCCAATAACTTTGACGTTAAAAGAAGATGGCTTATCTCAGAGAGAAACTAAAAAGAACAACCCCAATAGCATTGCTCTGAAACTTTGTTCTGTATCAATCGGCAAAAAATCTACTAAACGATGTTCAAAATAAGGGAGAGTACAGAGCACAAAATTTGGAAATCAAGAAGTGCCATAGCGCACGAAAAGCGTATCACCAGTTTGGCTTGCAAACCAATGTTTCGTATAGAAATAATGGGCGGGGAATTTGATTGCGTCATTTATTGCCCCTGTTATTGGTCGATAATATTATTTTTTTAAATTTTTCTTTAAATATATAGGGACAAATCACACAGATTGAGCTAGCCCCAAAGTAAGTTCGAGACTTGTGTTATGGGATACCAACTCAACGATACTATATTTTATAACAAATACATATAAAGATAAACATCCAAGACCTAGGTCAATCAGAAAAAGATCATGTTTCATCTTGACCTGACCATCGATCAAACCCGGGACCTCCTGAGTAGCAGTCAGGCATGTTAACCATTACGCCACGGAGGTCGTCTTAGGTCTGTAGCGAGACACTCGCCACTCATAACAAACCTCAACCTATCGTTTGGCAACGGCTGCGCGCGCAATGAAAAACATCGACGGATCGCGGCGTTCTTCATTCGTCGGTTCTCTACCACATGACACGCGTCTCTGGTGTCGATATTCTTATATTGTAAACTGTGTTGTAAAATTGTAATATATCTATCTGTATATACTATCCTCTTTTGCTATCAAGTTCCTCTCTATACCTTCTTCGCTTTCTACCTACTACCGCTTCGCCTGCTTCCTACTGCTATACTTAACTACACATCGTGTGCGACTGAATGCCGATCTTGTTAGAAGTTGGTTTAGTGGAAACCCACACGCCACCTTCTACACTGGTGACCACCGACTACGAACAAGAAGCACCTTTTGCGCCGATTTGTGACCTGGAAATCGTGAGCATAAAATAAAAATAATTTTGAATAAAAAATTTTTCCTGTCAAACAAACTTCGTTGCCAATAGCAACAAAGAGGTTGGCCGTGGCCTTACTTACACGAGTGGTGAGCGACTTTTGTTTTTAAAATGTGCGAGTCCGAAAAAGTGATTAAAATTGATGAAGTATTGAGAGTTGGTGTAAAAGTACCACCATTTTGGCCAGAAGAACCGGCTTTATGGTTTGCCCAATTAGAGTGTCAATTTGATCTTTCCCGAATTACTACTGATGATACAAAATTCAATTATCTCGTAGCACAGCTTGATCACCAATACGCCATCGAAGTGAAAGATATCATTACTAGGCCTCCTGAAAAGGACAAATATTTGAAATTGAAGACCGAGCTTATAAGGCGTCTGTCCGCTTCACAGGAAAAGCGCGTGAAACAATTACTTATGCACGAGGAGCTTGGCGACCGAAAGCCCTCGCAATTCCTGCGTCACTTGGAGAGTTTAGCGGGTCCTTCAATACCCAGTGATTTTTTGGCCACTTTATGGACTAGTCGACTGCCACAGAATATACAGACTGTTATTGCTTCACAGATGGATCTTTCTTTAGATAAACTGGGAGAATTGGCTGATAAAGTGTACGAAATTGCTCCTGCTATACCTCAGGTCTCCATGGCTAGCACTTCTACTGTCATCACACCATCTTCGCCTATGGAAGAGCTAACAAGGCAGGTCAATGAGCTAACCAGGCAAGTAGCAGCCCTTACTAATGACAGGAATAACAGAAGTCACTCACGTTCCAAGCCTAGTTTTCAGAGAAACCGCTCAAGCAGTCGCTCGAATTACACACAGCCACCGCCAGACCACCCGCACTGTTTCTACCACTATACTTTTGGAGCTCAGGCGAAGAAGTGTAGGCAGCCCTGCACATTCGAGTCGGGAAACGCCCAGGGCGGTCGGAAGTAGCGGCCAACGACTGCCCTCCATCTACAGGCCGTCTTTTTGTCACCGACCGCGCCACGAAAATGCAATTCCTTGTGGATACTGGCTCAGACTTGTGCGTTTTCCCACGATCAGCAGTCAAGACGTCCTGCGCTCGTTCCAAGTATGATCTAATAGCGGCAAACGGCAGTATCATCCATACTTACGGGCCTATACAGCTTCATCTCAATTTAGGACTCAGACGCATATTTTCTTGGAGCTTCACAATAGCCGACGTGTCAAAACCCATCATTGGTGTTGATCTGCTTAGCCACTACAATTTACTAGTTGATTGCAGGAATCAACGTCTGGTTGACGGTACTACAACTTTACATGTCGCCGCCATTTCAGAAAGAACAGGAACCACTGACGATATCGCCTCTGTGAAATCTGTTAATGGTGAGTCAGAATTCCATCAAATACTTCGAGAGTTTCCGGAGATTACAAGGCCTGCTGGTGTGCATTCACCGCCACAGCACAGCACACTACACTATATTAAGACTACGCCAGGACCTCCAGTATCTTGTAAACCACGACGTCTAGATCCAGCTCGACTTCAGACTGCCAAGAAGGAGTTTGAGTTCATGCTTGCCAGTGGCATTGCTCGCCGTTCGGAGAGTCCATGGTCTTCGGCTTTGCACATGGTGAGAAAGAAGGACAATTCATGGCGACCTTGTGGGGACTACCGAGCTCTGAATTCCCGCACTATACCTGATCGCTACCCTATACGACACATTCATGACTTCTCACATCAACTTTCTGGATGTTCCATCTTCTCCACCATCGATTTAGTTAAGGCCTACCATCAAATAGCTGTAAATCCTGCTGATATTCCCAAAACAGCGATTACTACACCGTTCGGACTCTTTGAATTTCCGTTCATGACTTTTGGCTTAAGAAACGCTGCCCAAACTTTTCAAAGGTTCCTTGATGAAGTGCTCCTGGGCCTTGATTTCTGCTATGGGTACATCGACGATATCTTGATTTTCTCAAATTCCGTGGAAAAACACAAAGCTCATCTTCGCATACTCTTCGGGCGCCTCAAACAATATGGCATATGGGTGAACACATCAAAATGTTTCCTTGGAAAAGAAGAGGTAACCTTTCTAGGATACTCAGTTTCAGCTGCCGGTACTAAACCCCTCGCTACTAAAGTCCAAGCGCTTCAGGAGTACACTGTTCCCAAAACTATTAAAGAGCTTCGAAGATTCTTGGGCATGCTGAATTTTTACCGTCGCTTCGTACGAAACGCTGCTCAACTTCAAGCACCGCTGCACGCAGTACTATCTGGCCCTAAAGTTAAAGGTTCACATCCAGTGAATATGACACCTGATATGCTTAAAGCGTTTGAAGATTGTAAGACCTCATTGTCAAATGCCACACTACTTGCCCATCCAAACCCAACTGCAGATTTAGCCATCGTGACTGATGCATCAGATTTGGGTATTGGTGCAGTCTTGCAACAGCGAAAAGGAAAGGAGTGGCAACCTTTGGCCTTTTATTCGCATAAACTGAGCCCATCTCAAAAAAAGTATAGCCCATACGACCGGGAGCTGTTAGCTGTTTACGAGGCCATTAAGTACTTCCGCCACATGGTCGAGGCGAGGACATTTGCCATACTAACTGATCATAAACCACTCACCTTTGCCTTCACAAAGAATAGAGACCAATGTTCACCTCGCCAGTTCAGATATCTAGACTACATAGCTCAATTTACAACAGACGTTCGATACATACCTGGACTCGAGAATGTGGTTGCTGATGCTCTCTCGCGCCTAGATGAGATCTCCGTGGCCATCGACTACCAAGAACTTGCACGATCCCAGGAAGCTGATCCTGAGCTGCAAGGCCTTCTTAAACATGGTACCGCTCTGAAGCTAAGGAAGATACGAACAGCACACATTAACTTACCAATATTCTGCGACACTTCTGTTCAGCCACCTCGACCATACATCACTCCGAACTTAAGAAGGCAAGTCTTCAATATGGTGCATAACTGGAATCACCCAGGGAATACAGCTACAGTACGACTGGTTACACAAAGATTCGTATGGCCAGGGATTCGTAAGGACTGTAGAGAGTGGTCTAGGCAATGTTTAAATTGCCAGAAAAACAAAGTCACCCGTCATACTCATTCTCATCTCTCATCTTTCATTACTCCTTCTGCGAGGTTTTCTCATATTCACATTGACCTCGTAGGACCTTTACCATTGTCTTGTGGTTACAGATACTGCCTCACTGTCATCGACAGATTTACTCGATGGCCTGAGGTTATCCCCCTACAGGACATCACAGCAGAGACCTGCGCAGCTGCCCTCGTGTCTGGCTGGATAGCTAGATTCGGCTGTCCCGCTCGCGTGACTACGGACCGTGGTCGTCAATTCGAGAGCCACCTTTTCAATGCACTCACGTCTATGATCGGCGCGCGACATCTTCGTACTACAGCGTACCATCCAGCTGCTAATGGCATGGTAGAACGTCTCCATCGCCAGCTCAAGGCTGCCATAATGTGCCATGACTCTTCACAGTGGACCGAATCGCTTCCACTGGTGTTACTGGGGATCCGAAATACCTGGAAAGAAGATCTACAAGCCAGTCCAGCTGAGCTCGTCTATGGTGAGCCACTCCAGCTACCTGGTCAATTTCTATCTCCCAAAGATGACTACACGACAGCAGATATCACCCAGTATGTAACCCGACTTCGAACGAATATGGCTAAGCTTTCTCCAAAACCTGCTTCATGGCATGGTACTTCTCCATTTTACATTCCACGCGATCTTCATACCGCATCCCATGTCTTTCTTCGGCAAGATCACGTAAGGGCATCACTCGAACCACCCTATGCCGGACCTTTCAAAGTCCTCGAGAGGCAGGAGAAATTTTTCAAGATAGATGTCCGAGGTAAACCATCCAACGTCACTATTGACAGACTGAAGCCAGCTTATTTGACAAAAGATGTACATAGTCCTATAACGATGCCACCGACGACGACGACAACATCTCAAACAGAGGGACAACAAGAGGTTAAAACAACCCGGAGCGGCAGACGAGTAAGGTTTCCGAATTACTATCGACCGTAGTTACGGTCTGGTTGGGGGAGTGGTGTAGCGAGACACTCGCCACTCATAACAAACCTCAACCTATCGTTTGGCAACGGCTGCGCGCGCAATGAAAAACATCGACGGATCGCGGCGTTCTTCATTCGTCGGTTCTCTACCACATGACACGCGTCTCTGGTGTCGATATTCTTATATTGTAAACTGTGTTGTAAAATTGTAATATATCTATCTGTATATACTATCCTCTTTTGCTATCAAGTTCCTCTCTATACCTTCTTCGCTTTCTACCTACTACCGCTTCGCCTGCTTCCTACTGCTATACTTAACTACACATCGTGTGCGACTGAATGCCGATCTTGTTAGAAGTTGGTTTAGTGGAAACCCACACGCCACCTTCTACAGGTCTATTAGGTGGCTTTGTTGTAAACTACGTATATAAAACGTTTCTAATATGGTGTGGTGTGGTTTACAATGAATTGAAGGTGAGAAGAGAGAATACGCTAGCCACACTGATCCTGGAACTAAATACGCGTCAAAACATTTCTATTTGAATAATTTCTCTGTTCTGTGGTACAGATTATCAGAGTAGTAACGGTTAATATGCCTGACCACTACTCAAGAGGTCCCGGGATCGATCCACGGTCAGGTCAAAATGAATAACTTTCTTTTTCTGATTGACCTGGGTCTTGGAATTTTATTCATTTATATTTTTTTAAATATAGTTTCGTGGAGTTAGTATCCTATAACACAAGTCTCGAACTAACTCTGCTGGTTTTCTTTCGTTTTGGAAGTTAAATACACTTGAGCTCGCTAAGCCGGGACCCTATTTCTGAACCATCCATATTTTATGACTTTAGATACAAGTCGAATTCTTAGGAAATTGCTTTTGCCCGCAACAGTACAGAGTGAATTCTTACGATCGTCGCTTTTTCTGCTCGAGTGTACTTTTTACTTTGCGCTACATGAAATATATTAGCTTTTAACAACAATTTAAAACCACAATCACTGTGAAACCTTCATTCTCTTAAAAATAAAATAAATAGAATTATTTATTATGATGAAAATACAAAACAATACAAAACTAAATTAAATGAAAATTAGATAGTACTACCGGTACTGGTTGCCGGAAGAGATCTCTTCGTGGAATAAGTCCGTCGTTTAATTTATCTTGTGTAATGTATTTTGCCCAATTTTTAAGATGTCCATTGACTTTTTTTTAATATTGATTTACATGTGGCTTCTGACTGAGCTGTCCAAAGCTTTTTTGAGCTGACAGAATATACTGTAGATATATAAAGTAGAAGTTTTGGATTGTCCTTCCAGTTTTACTCAGAAAAAAAGAATCACTTTTTTTCGGGCATTTGCAGATCGTTGGTCGTTCGTAGAGCTGCTACACTTCGTAGCAATAGTTCGTAGCATTGCTACGCTATTTGCTAGCCACATACTTCAAAGTATCTCTACGCACAAGTTACGAATCACTGTTATTTCTAGACTGTAGAATTTTACTGTTCAAGTAAAAAAGTGAGATTAGAATAAAACGTTGTTTTTTGTCTCAGGCAATAACATGTTAAGTATAATTAAGGCCCATTAATACTAATATAATATTATGTATTAATTTTGTAAACACATGTTGTAAAAATCACTTTGGTAATTCGATCTTGAAAGTCTGATTTTGACTTTGTGGTATCTCAACCTAAAAAAATAGTTAAGAAATATATATATATATATGTTACTTAATAGACTCGATTAGAATTGCTCATTCTCCTTCTTGGAACAAGTTCAAAAGTAATTATCATTTTCCTTAATTAAAACGTCTGAGATGGAGCCGTACTAGATAGTTTAAGAACTTTGCATAAAACGATATGGATATAAGACCGTTTATTATTACAAAATATTTATATATTTACTAATATATTATCCAAAAATATAACCTTTGTTTTATTTAAATAATTAGCGACCCGCCCCGGCTTCGCATGGGTATAAAAATCTTCCTCTTCAATCACACTATCTATTTAAAAAAAAACGCATCAAAATCCGTTGCATAGTTTTAAAGATTTAAGCATACATAGGAATATAGGGACAGAGAAAGCGACTTTGTTTAATACTATGTAGTGATACCAATTAATGTATCATCATTTTAAAATACTTTTCTGAAACGCTAAAATCAGTTTTGTTTTCGGTTTTATACATAATACCTATTTAAAAGAATTTACCTCAGACGTACCATACAATAATACAATATTTATTGCACCAAATTACAGATATTACCGACATACACAAAAAAAGTTAAGTATAAGGTACAAGAAGTTGGTTATAAACAGACTTATTGATAAATCAATCTCTTTCATTCAAACCCAGGGGAAATAAAAAAGTACATATCTATACAGTAGTAGACTATATAGTATACTAATAGAATAGATAGAGTTAACCTACAATGACTTAGGGTACGGCCTGGAAAACACGTACATCATACCAAACACGCCTCCTCCAATTTTCCATCCTTGTAAGAGTCTAGTTTTTTTTATTTTATATATAGGGACAAGTCACACAGATCAAGTTAGCCCCAAAGTAAGTTCAAGACTTGTGTTATGGGATACCAACTCAACGATACTATATTTTACAACAAATACATATATAGATAAACATCCAAGACCCAGGTCAATCAGAAAAAGATCATTTTTCATCTTGACTTGACCGGGGATCGAACCCGGGACCTCTTGAGTAGCGGTCAGGCATGTTAACCATTACGCCACGGAGGTCGTCAAAGTTAATGACTCTCATCAAATTTAAGTTAGTTGCTAATTTAGTTTTGAACTTTGCCAACAGATGGCGATACCCTTGGGATCAGCGCCTGTAGATATGAAATTACGTCAGTACGGTAGGAGAGAAACATTTAAATAGGTAAAACTTGTCGCTGGTGGACTGTAAGTACAACTGGAAAACTAAACATCACCTCCATAAATGGGGATTAAGGGAATCACCACAGTGCGGAGCACTCGACCAGACCCTATCCCGTGTAGTAAACGAATGCCCACTTAGCCGTTTTCCAGGTGGAATGAGGGAGCTTCACGATCTTACGCCTGAAGTCCGTCAACTGGCTGAGGAATTTGAATATAGACATCCGATCCATGCAGGACGAATGCCAGACGCAATGATGATCCCTTTCTGAGATAAGTTCGCTATTGTACTTTTGTTTTGTTTCTATACTAGCTTTCGCCCGCGGCTTCACTCGCGTGAATTTCTCTCGGGAACACTGTTTTTTTCCGGGATGAAATGTACCCTTTGTTCTTCTCAAGACACCTAGCTATGTGCATGCCAAATTACAGGAAGATTGGTTCAGTAGATAGGGCGTGAAGAGGTAACAAACAAATATACAAACTCACTTTCACATTTATAATATTAGTTGGGATGATTTTGTATTCACTTTTGTTTTGTAAACTCGTCTGATTTGACTCAAATTTTGTGAATTGACGTTTTTGAAGAAAATGCTGCTGTGGAGTTTGTGGCGCCACTTCTTCTCCACTTGCGCTTTGGAAGTGGTGGTAAACTTAAAATAAGTAACAATTGACGTCAATAAGTGATAAGAATATCCTTTACTCAAAATAAACAATTTGAATTTGAATTTGAATTTTGGTAGAACAAAGTTATGACAAACAAACACTTTTCTCCTTTCGCTGGATTCGAGGTAATACGGAATACTTTACTGAACACGGCGTTTCCTTTACTCTCCGACAGATCCAAATACAGGTATATTTTTATAATTGGTACAATAATTGCGTGGCTTGATTAGGACAAACGTTTAATTATAATTACAAAAAGGATCGCAGTGATCCCCGGGAGCTGTCGTTTTTTATAAATTACAATCCTTTCCAATTTTGGCGTTTAATTATATCAAGTACCTTCGCTGTTATCACTGTGTATTTTGTAATACCTAAGTATTTTGAAATTTTGATGTTTAAAAAAAAAATTCGCCATGTCCAGCGATTGAATAAGAGAAAGAAAGAAGCAGAAAGGTTTTCATGCAAATGGTGACCGTGTACCGGCAAGCGCAGCATCGGATAACCACATACCAGATGATCGAATAACCTGAGGAAGGTTCCAAACGGTCATTTTGGAAATTTTTGGGGAAGATCCTAATGATGATGGTTTATTATTAGAACAATAAAGCTATAATAAACAAAACAAGACAACTTTAACAACCAAATATAGTTATATAACAAGTAACATTTTGACGTCGGAGCTGAAATTTCAGCCATATCGTGCCTCTGGCGAGCACGTTAGTACGTTAATATCATTAGATTGCCGCATGGTTCACATAGCCATAATTGTTACACAGTTTAATTTTGTACTACATGGAATACCTGTTATGTTAGTTTGTGTATTTGGGAAATGACTTCATATTAAGGTCGGTGCTGCAGTTCATAGCGCTAATGTAATGTCAGAGATTATTTTATTTATAATAGCCGCTCTCGTGAGAATTCCGAGATAAAATATAGCTTATGTATTGTTACAGGGTCTAAGCAATCTTCATTTCAAACTTTAGCCGAATCGGTTCAGCTGTTTCCTGTGATAGAGTAACAGACATCCGTACAAACTTTCGCATTTATGATATTTGTAGGAAATAGAGTCTTCATGCGCTGCTGGTCATGGACCTGCCTAAAGGATTTCCAGAATTACCGGTTAGGAGCGGTCTGCATCTAGCGTTTACCTGCGAACTTGTTTAGGTTATCTGACCATCTGTTCGGTGGGTGTCCGACGCTGCGATTACTTCTAGAAAAGAAACTCATTGTATCGAAATCCGGGTGCAGAAACCGCGGGAAATAGTTACTTATTAATATTTTGTGTAGGTATATATATATAAAACAATAATAAATATTTGTATAATTTAAAAATATCTAAAGTATATTTTATGTTCCATAAACTATATACCTAACAAAGATACCTAACTTAGATCATTTATTCTCTAGATTATTATTATTTTATTAATTTATTTATTTCTCATAACTTACAGGCTAATTACAATATTGTTTTTGCCAAACTACATAATAGTTTAACGGCAAAATGATAAGATCCAATTTTATTATTTTGCCTATTTTTGATACTTGGAAAACAAAACATATATTTTAGTAGTTAATAACTAAAAATGTTTATAGATGTATCTATAAACATTTTAAGCTATTAGAACTACATAAGTTGATTAACATATTAAAGTACTTATGACCATGTATATGTAATTAAAAAGTAACAGTATTACCTAGTTGTCACTTAACACTCTTCGTTACATCACACAATGTTGGCCATCTGCTAGTGGTCTCGCCAAAATCGGTAAAACAATTTGCGTCAAAAAAATAACGGTAATCAAAGATACCTAATTATTAAATTTATAGACTGCTAAAATAAGACATGACCGACCACTTGCCAGCGGCAAAATATCTTCTCCACTCGAGAAAATCATAAATTTATTGCACAGAAAATCTCCGCATAACTCGCTGTTATAACATCACGTAATTTTAATAAAAATGGCCGTACAGGGATGCATTTTAAAAATTCTTACCATACGGATATATTTTTAAATTTGTACGCCCGACTTAACATCTGGCCTTATTTCCCATATGATCGTGAAGAAAGATTACTCGGGGCCAGACAGGATAGGCTCCTTAATATTTTATGAAGAAATATCGGACCGATTTCATCTGTGGCCCAAGTAATGAGAATATTACTCTTTGATATTTTAGTGACAAACAAAAAAAAGGGTAAAATTTTCAATTTTACCCTTTTTTTTTTTTTTTTTTTTTTTTTTTTTGGCAATTTCATATGACACATATTACGGAATAATATAGATGCAACTAAGGGACAAACATTGGCCTTTCCTGATACCCATCGTACGATAAAAACTGAATAATTGTTATTATATTAATAGCATTATAATCCCCGATTTTTATTAAAAAATATCAATTTTATTATACCGATGAATTGATTTGAATATTATATAACTCATTAGACAGTGTGCATTGATACCAATTAATTTAAATATGGAAAATCTTTTTTCATGCATTACGTTGCGAACAGTAATGAATCTTTGTCTTTATTTAACACGTTGGTGGACGCACTACGTCACGTCTATAGACGTTATAACAATTAAACTTCTATTGTGTTTTCAAAACCGTCCGGCAACGTGTTAAATAAGTAAAACCCGCTTCAGCTTATAAATTGATCGTACACACGCCATTTGATATCCTGGAGCAATGTCCGCTGATTGAACTTAATAAATGGATATCTTAGAACAAATAAGTATTGATGCGAACACTCGTATTATTGGAACTGGAAATCTGGAAGTCTATCACGTGGATTGGTGAAATATAATTAGCTTTGTGTAAATATGAACGTATGGAGCTTGCTTTTATATACATATCTCTTATTTTAGTGTTTTTGCGACCACAATAAGTTTCTAAAGTCAGTGGGTCTAAAAACGCCACTTTGAGCAATTCATTGAATCGAATTCATATTACGAACTCCTTAGCAATTATTTAGCAATTCCTATTTCTTTCAATTTTTTGAAGAGGAATTGCAGTTTTATTGACCTTTTTACAAAAAATAGATGAATTGCTACAGAATTGCTAAGGAATTCATAATTTGAATTCGATTCGATGAATTGCTCAAAGTGGCGTTTTTAGACCCCCAGTACTTAAATATCATATGAAAGCTGTTTCTAATTTGGGAGTTTCTCACGGGGTTTTTCTGCGACAACACGCATCCAGCTTAGCATTTTCATCTCTGTGATATGCAGCTCTCGTTTAAACTTCATCATCATCATCATCATTTCAGCCGCAGGCCTTCCACTGCTAGACGTAGGCCTTCCCTAAGGATTTCCAGAACGACCGGTTGGAAGCGGTCCTGCATCTAGCGTCTGCCTGCGACCTTCTTTAAGTCATCTGACCATCTGGTCGGTGGATGTCCGTGACTAGGAAGTCATCTGACCATCTGGTCGGTGGATGTACCTAGTCACGGGACTAGGTGCGTGGTCGGCATTTGAGAACCTTTCTGCCCCATCTCCCATGTCGCGCTATGTGCCCTGCCCACTGCCACTTCAAAGAGCTAATCCGCTGGGCTATGTCGGCAACCTTTGTTCTCCTACGGATCTCCTCATTTCTGATGCGGTCTCGAAGGGAAACACCGAGCCCTCTCCATAGCTCTTTGGGCGATTTTAAATTTCTGATACTCGAATACTTGCCTGAGCGACACCATGCTTCATTAACGTGTAAAAAGACAGGCCTACTCATGGATTTGAAGATATACCCCGTTATTCATAAAAATTTACAATAAAATATAAATACATTTTGAAATAAATAAAATATTCGTAGAGAAATGTTTCTATTGGATTTAGAATAAAAGAAATATTCATCAAATCTTTGAAACAAAGTTAATAAATTGTCTTAATGCCGATCTACTTGGAACAAACGAAGCATGCCCTGTTCTATCGATTACGGCCCAATTTAGAATACAATTCCATAGCTACCAACGCGTATTGAGGAGTTCAATGTTATTAATATACATTGAAGTTGTTGCCCTCGGATCAGGCTATCAATCATATGCAGAAAAACTTTTTTTAATCAGACTAATAGTTGTAAGTGTTCAAACAACAGGGCTCAAACAAAAAAAAAATGGTACGGACGACTTAATTGCTAAGTAGCCACATGGAAGGAAAACAATTTGAGTCATCGCATTAAAACAAGCCCTTCTACTACTTTTTGATCGTTAGTTTTTTTTTTTCTAAATTTCTCGAGTGTTTGTTTAGTTGTTATTTTCCTATTTATAAAAAAAACTTGTGTACAAAGTTTTGTAAGCGATCTTAGTATATGAATAATTTGTACCAATACCAAGTCTATATGTATAGCAATGGAACTGCACCTTTAGTCGATTATGCGTATCTCTTCGATTCGTATTCAACAAAGCGAATTCGGCAAAATTACGAGAAATTTTGTATTATAAGGTAATGATATTTTGATAGAAAATTCCACATTGCCGACGTGGGTTGCTACTGTTAGTATTCGTGTCTTTAGTCGAAATGATTTATTCTTTGAATGTATTGACAAAAAATGTGTTATCGAAGCATATGTAAATAAGCGTAAAGATATGTCTTCAAATGTTACCAAACCCTTTGTACCATTATATACGATAAATAAAGTTTGAAATCAATAATACATGTACGTTGAAAACTTAACAGCTAGCGTCTGAGGGTGCCCCGTGTTAAGGTGAAACACGTTTCGCTCGGGATGTGTGTGCTAACTGTTGGTGGCGGGCATGCTGAGACTCATAGTAGTGGGTGGACGCATGTCGGCAGTAGTTTTAATGACCAAACTGTAGGCGGAAACACGCTAAGTATAATTTGGTAAATAGGTACTAGATATGATTTAACAAAGTATATTTCTCGTCGGAATCGAACTAATGACCACCTGGTGTTTAGGTAAAAGCTTTAACCACTGGACCACAGATGGAGCTTAGATAGTAATGAGCCCACAAAAATATTTTACCAATTGTAATAACACTTTCAAACGAAATGATAAACATCTTTTTATTATTCCCCATCCCAACTCTAAAACAAGCTAATACGAAACTATAACAAAAGTACCGCATTTTTGCGAACACAAAGAATAGTAAACATTTTACTCCGAGTACAAACATTTGCAAATAATTTACTATTTCGTAGCATTTACATAGAGGTCTTGGGCTTCAGAGGTTTCGTTATGTATACAATATTATAGTTGTTTTACTCCAAATTGTAAAATATATGGCCATATAAATATAAAATTGGCCTTACAATAACGTTTAGGTTTATTAGGAAGGTTGCTGGCAACAACTGGATTGCGGTGGCTCAGAGAAGGGATGCATGGCGTAGACAGAGGGAGGCTTATGCCCAGCAGTGGGTTGTAAACAGCTGATGATGATGATGACAACAACGTGGCAATGCAGACAGCCTTTTGGGCACTTTACCTTCTTGCATCGACAGCAATTTAGGCTCTACATTTTATTTAATTCAATATAAGTATTTAGCACAGATTGAAAAAGAAAAATTTGCCTTAGAGAGATCGCGCGCGATTCCAAATTCTTTGGTATTTATTTTTTATATTAATTAGTTTAACTTTTTTAGAATAGACATATTGATAGCGTAATTTTATTTTATTGTTTATAGTATTTTTTATTATTAAATGTTATTGTTTTTAAACAATTAAACTAATAATAAAAACAACGCTTAAGTTTCTGCTACACATCATGCTGTTATAGTTTTTAGACTAGTCTAGTTTTAGGTTAGTCTCTCGGCTCTTAGAAAACGTGCCTTCTGAACTTTCGAAATACGTAATAATGTTACTTACAAGCCTATATCATATTAGAATGACAACCAATTACTTCATTGGTACGTTATGTATTGAAAGAAGTCCCATTTTTACTTATTTTTTTTAAAGTTGGCTGAAAGATATTGCATTAGCGATAAGTCCGCCATTGTTCTAATTTTTTTCCGATCCTGTAAAATCCAATGATGTATTTATGTAATTGGGGCAATAAAGTGTTATTCATTCATTCATTCGTTTATTTTTCATTCATTCATTAATTAAAAGTACTTGTTTTTTCCAAACCCGTGTCAAAAAGTGGTCCCTGGTTTAGAAGCTATGAAAACAACCAGATAAAAATCTAGGATTACGATAGTGGCTGCTATATTAATCGTTTCAGATTTTAAAAATAACAACGCAAATACGAAATAAAGAGATAATATCAAAGGAACATTGAAAGCCCATTAAATCGTATGGTTAATCTGTTCTATAGTAGAAAATCCGATTATTTGCCCATGTGTTTGTAATAATTGAGTCGTTTGCAGTTTATGTAAGTAACCTTTACGAGTATGTCCTGTTACTACATGATATTAAAGATAATGTTTTAGTAACATTTATTATTATCGGAGTGAATGTTAATGTGAGTCTTAACCATAGGAATATGAAATTGCAGCCACACCCAGGCTGCCAATTACCAAATCTCACGCGGGCGGAGCCGCGGGAAACAGCTAGTCGTTGCATAAAGAGACTAAAACCTAAGAAAACTTTACTAGTTTTAAAAGACTAAATGACTACAACGAATCGGGGGTCTAAAAACGCCACTTTGAGCAATTCATCGAATCGAATTCATATTATGAATTCCTTAGCAATTCCTCTATTTTTTTGTAAAATGGCCAACAAAACTTTGCAATTCCTCTTCAAAAAAATTGAATGAAATAGGAATTGCTAAAGAATTGCTAAGGAATTCATAATATGAATTCGATTCGATGAATTGCTCATAGTGGCGTTTTTAGACCCAAAGTACCATCTCTATCGTCGGCCTTCAAGACGAGATGAAACAAAGCCCATCTGTCTGTATTCAGTATACAAAACAGACCGAACTTTTTCCATTACCAACGGGCTACTTATCGCGGTGTTCGCATCGCATTAAGTCAGAACCTGGTTCTATCAACGTGTACTATCAGATTATTTTATGACATTTCTGTAATATAACTTTTTGCGTCATCAATCATAGCATAATGTTCAGGAAACTGTGGTTTTGAGACAATTTGTTTATGAAAATGTTGTTATTTTTGTTTAATGACACTTTTTTGTGTATTTTCCATTGGGTGGTTGTTTCTGGAGTTTTGTTATGTGCGATTTTTGTTTTGGTTTCCATTACTTATTGTGCATTTGCAGGTAGCATTAGCAGTTTATAATTCAAAACTGTGACTGAAACAGAAAGCCATACTTAAAAAAATGACAGTCAATCTATAACGTTTTTACGGCTAAACGGCTAGATTTAAATAAATTTCAGTATCTATATAGTTAAGAACTAGGGGTCTTTTAGGCGCGATATATCCGAGTAGCACGCAAGCCGCGGGCAAAAGCCTGCACACTGCGGTGTTAACCGTGGTTTATATTTCACAGCAGCGCCATCTGTTTTAAAAAGCGGCCTTGACTATCAATATATTATTTTATTTAACATAGCGTAAGATTTACTAACAAATATGGATCATGTTATCTGAAAATAAAATATTTTTTTTTTAATTTTTTTTTACTACTATATTACTTTTTGACCAGACCTATAGAAATCTCGTATTTTCGGGATAAAAAATTATATGTTAATCTAAGACATCAGGTCATATACCAAATTTTATAAAAAATGGCCTAGAGGTTTGAGCGTGAAGAAGTAACAAATATACTCACAAATTTCACCTTTGTTAGTATATTTGTAGGATAAGATAAATATATCCAACTTTGTAATACCATCGAGTACGGTACTTCTATATTTATTTTTTACGTATCGAGACAAATCCTCATTTTGATCAGTCGGTAAAATGCCAAATCAACTCCCATTCTCGAAACTTGTGCTTCATTATAGTTGGGAATATGCCCGGTGAGCCTTGAGGGAATTCTTGTAGGAACCTTAATCACGCCTTCATATTTCCTTGTTGCCCTCGGGAGCTCGTCTGGGTACCAGACGTGATTCCTTCGCTAGAGATTACGTAAGTTTATATGAAAACATGGCACCTCTTGATCATCTGAAGACTAGTTTTAGATTTACTCCTTTAGGAATTAGTACAGTCAGCTGCAGAGAAATATGACCCCCTTTCAATAGTGATACTTGTGGCATGGGGGTCAGATTTATCTGCAGCTGACTGTACATACGTTGTACATTGTGATCGATTTTTTTTCGGTCATTGTTATACACCTACACTTCACTATTTGAATACTAATGAGTTTTAGGAGCTCGATAAACATATTTCGTTTCAAATGTATCTTACGATGATTTTACACATGACTGTACATTTTGGTAGGTACCACAGAACAGAGAAATTATGTTAATATTTCTAAATTCTTGTAGGTACTATGTGTCACATAGAAAAGTACACCATTTGAGATGTCAGTAAAGTGGTATACATATATCTGTGGCCCATTGTACACATGCTAACTTTATTTAGCAGTATAATATATAAAAAAAAGAAAATTTTATTTTATAATTACTACATAGTATAAAACAAAGTCGCTTTCTTTGTCCCTATGTCCCTTTGTATGCTTAAATCTTTAAAACTACGCAACGGATTTTGATGCAGTTTTTTTAATAGATAAAGTGATTCAAGAGAAAGGTTTTTATGCTCATGCGAAGCCGGGGCGGGTCACTAGTGGTATAATAAAGTGAAGAGAGTAGATAAATAAATTTTTTATAGCAATTCTATTACGATTAACAGCTAAACACTGACAAAAAATAATTTCTATTATCAAGATATGTAAGGTCAATTGACTTTGTTAAGCATACAATAAAAATATATAAACACTAGCTGTTCCCCGCGGCTTCGCCCGTGTCTCGGTTATATCGCGCCCAAAAGTAGCCTATGTTTGACCTCAGGTCGTTAACTACATCCCTACCAAATTTCATCACAATTGGTCCAGCAGTTTAGCCGTGAAGAGGTGACAGACAGACAGACAGACAGACAGACTTTCGCATTTATAATATTAGTATGGAAGTATGGAAGTATGGATTATAAAGCGATATTACTCAACCTCAGAAAATGACGAGGAAAAAATATTACCAATTTTACGAAGGTAAGAAAACAGGAATTAAGCCATAAAATAAGATCAGCAAAACAAGCACTCACTAGGCAATAAAACTACTCTTTTTGTTTGACACGCCTATAAACTTAATTTTTATAGCTTGCTGCGAATTCATTGCGAATTCAGCAAGTTGTTGTCAGGTCAATAAACTTGAAAAAGAAAAGTCTGGCAATAAATCATAGATTAAAAGAAAAATTGCCTGGCGTCAATGCCCGCGATTTCCAAATTCTATGCCTTATGTACTGTTAAAAATTATAACATTTAAATTTGGAATCTGTAATTTTTGTGAGACAGTAATCGTGTAAAGATTTTCGCAAGTGCATAGAAATTTTGACTTATTTTGCTCGATATATTTTGGAGATTATTACTTTGTTTGTGATATTTCTTATGTTATTGTACTTATGTATTTGTTATAAAATATAGCATTGTTGAATTAGTCTCTCATAATAACACAAGTCTCGAACTTACTTTAAAGATCTAAATTAGTGTGGTTCGTCCCCATATATTCATTAATTTATATTTCTCTTGTATATATATACATGTAAAGAAACGGCATTTAATTCACTTCTTTAATTCAAACTATGTAGAGCTACAATGCTCGATACCGATCTCTTTTCCCATACTAGAATTTTTGACGATATATGTCAATTGGACTTATAAATGGTTCACAATGAAAATAATTAAAATATAATATAAAAAGGAATTTAGCTCAATTAAATATCTTTAAATGTCGTTTTTTTGTTTTACAGGTAAATTGTATTTTATTTCAGCTTTTAGTTTAATTTATTTATAAGTATGTGCCTGAGCTAAAATAAAATCTTTGTTTTACAGAGCAACACATTGTTTGATATAGACTACAGTTCCTAATAAATAAAAACATATTATATACATTATACACTTTCATATTTACATGAAGTTTATAGTATTCAAACTTGACTAATTCTTTAGATAAGATATTAAATTTATCTACTTAACCTCTAGAGTCATTTTTGAAGTCTTATCCACGTCTTACCTTAAAATAAATGAATATAACCGTGGATGTAATAAGTGATTGGATTTTGTCCTTACCTGAAAACAAAGAAAAAAAATACTTAAAATACGATTAGAACTTGACTTTAAAATTTATATAAATATTTATTCATTATCATTTCGTGTAAGTGACACGGCCAATCGACCATGCACACCCTGGTGTCAGATTTTTTCGGTATCACCTGATTTCAGACGTGGTTCCTTTAACGACTACAAGGTTGCAGCAGGGACCCAACGGCTTAAGGTGCTTTCCGTAGCACGGGATCATATTTATTATCAGAAAAGTTAGTTTGAGCTTTTAATTCTGGAACTACCAGATTGAATTTTGCATATAATGGTCTGTTTTTGTAAAAAAATTTAAAATCAAATATTCTCCGACTTAAAACGTTCACCCTCTCTTCTTAACTAAGACAAACTTGATTGTGGGTGGAATATTGTTAATTGTGAAGTGTTTATAAGGAAACTAGCGACCCGCCCCGGCTTCGCATGGGCATAAATACCTTCCTCTTGAATCACTATCTATTAAAAAAAACTACATCAAAATTCGTTGCGTAATTTTAAAGATTTAAACATACAAAGGGACATAGGGACAGAGAAAGCGACTTTGTTTTATACTATGTAGTGATAGTGATAAATTGCTTGATCAATAAGAAGACAAACTTATTTTTTATTGATAATAATCATCGACCGAAAAGCTAGTAAATGACGCAAATAAAAAGAGCTGTTTAGCTGAACAAGGCCTTTAAAGTAAAAATGATTTAGTAAAATAAAATAAAAAATAACTGAAATTTCTTAAGTATTCGTGAACTCTGTTATCAAAGACAATTTATATTTGAGCCGCCTTTTTTTCTCTGACATTTACCAAATGGGCTCGAATAGATGGACAATGTTTCGGTCGTTATCAAGGAAACGCTGTTTAATCTGTAGCAACACGGTTTTAGCAACTTAAAACTGTCGACTTAAGCTTTTAATGATCCAGTTTGCTGCGTTCCGAAGCGAAAATGGCCCAACGTTGGGCCATGAATCACGGAGTTAAGGAATTCTTAAGTGGTTGAAGTTAAAGCGTATAAATATCTCGCAAGATACTTGGCCTTTTATAGACATCAGTTCAAGCAAATAGTGTTTGTATTATTAGAATGGTAGTTTTAGGATTAGTAGGGCTTATTTTAATTCGTTTACTAGCCGCCGCTCTTAGTTTTTCTTCCGTTTTGTTTGAAAAATCACTTATAAGCTAACATCTCCTAACCAAATTTCAGGTTTTAAGATTTTGCGTAATTACTAAATGAGCAAGTGAAATTTCTTTTCATAATACCTATATTATATTTAAGAAATCCTAGGAATTTATAATGATACTGGAGGCAATATATAAAACCTGTATAATAAGCGATATGAAACAATTAACCGCGGTTTTTCTGGCCACAACCTTGGATTATTCGGTCTTCGTCCACAGCAAATTCGTTTATTGTTCCTTTTTCTCTTCGGGACTTAATCCACGCTGTGGGTAGATACGTCCCCGAGAGGCGTCCTATATAATTCACTTACACAGCTCCTGTCGAAAATAATTATAATAAATATATACTTAGATACTTTAGGAAAAATGTCAGCGAAAAATGCTTAATATTTTATAGGTACGTAGTTTGATGAAAATAAACTCTCACTTAGACCCTCCACTTCCCTATTTTAGGGTAGATACCTAGGACAACATACTGATCGTTTTCCATTTGGTCGTTAGGTTCCTGCACTAGACCCTCCACTTCGCTATTTTAGGGTAGATGCCTAGGACAACATACTGATCGTTTTCCATTTGGTCGTTAGGTTCCTGCACTAGACCCTCCACTTCGCTATTTTAGGGTAGATACCTAGGACTACCCACTGATCGCTTTTCATTTGGTCATTAAGTCCCTACACTAGATCCTTCACTTCCTTATTCTCCATTCACCAATGAAATTATTATAATATAGATTTATCCTTCAATAAAAATGATGTAACATAAAGTATAAATTTCCAAATGACTTTGAGCGAAGAAAAAAAATCTCAGAACTTTTCACCGTTCTTTGTAAAGGCGTTTCCTATACAAAAGTAATAATTCAAAGTAAGAAAAAATGTCGGCTTTCTTTTTAAAACTCCTTTGTTGGCGCCGGTGTCGAAAAAAAGAAATCTATTTTCTTTTTAAACTGTTCTTGAGACAAAAGGCCAGTGCTATGCTTTTGTTCGATTGTATTGAGTAATTTCTTACTGTCGTTTGATGAGTTAATCCAACTGGTAATAATATTGCCTGACGTCAACCATTATTATATATGCTTGTATATGAAAACCAAAAAAGGAAAATAGACGTTTAGTCACCTTTTACAATCCTCACATTAAAAATATTTTTTTAAAGAAACACCAAAAAGATAGAAAGCAAAATTTTCTTTCGTTTTACCTTTAACGATGGATTATTGGAGATACTTATTATTCTAACGACTTACTGAAAATAATAATAAACGAGTGATAAAATAATCAGTCTTTGTACCAACTTTGTTTAACACATATAGGCTATATAAGTATCCTTGATCGAAACTACGCCATAATTTACAGTTATTTGACTATTTGGACAGATTGGTTCGGAACTAGATGACAATCGGAAATTATCGATGGTTCCATTATCGATAAATAACCTTGCTTCCTAAAGTAAATAGGCTATCTATTAAGTGACTGCCTACAACAATGTTTTATGAATACAGATACCTAATCAGATGATATTTAGACAATTTGGTTTTCCTGTAAAAAAGTTTAAAGAGAGATCAAACAACAGTCGTTTAATTGTAATAAAATGGGTCCCAATTTAGAACCATGATAAAGCTACCCCTAGTATGAGATTTTATAAACGCAGACGCTAGCGATTGCGTAAGGATTTTGTATGTAATTTATTATACGTAGGTATATTAAGGCATTTGCCTCACTATAAGTCAGGTGCGCTGTACAAGTTTGTCGTACAAAATCACTTACGCAGTCGCCAGCGTTTGCGTTTATAAAATCTTATACTAGGGGTACTGGACTTTAAATATCTTTAAGCTATCGCTTACCACTAATAATACTCGTATATAACTGGGAAACATCTCGATTAAAAGAGTCTATTGACAATAAAAGTATTTCATTCGAAATACATATATAAATACCGAACGGAGTAAACAGAGCTTAGGACCATAAGAACTTAGGCCACGTTTAGCATGATGATAGTTGAAACCAAGAAATCAATAGTGATAGGTTGCTAGCCGCATCGCCTATGTCATGATTCCCCCATTCGCCGATTCCCTCAGTCGACTACGGCTTGCGCGAGAAATTTCCATTATTCGAAATAATCTCCATTATCTGCTGAGTATAAATATTTTAGCAGCATTATCAAACAATGATAATTGCTACATCGCTAGAAGGAAGCTGCAGACTAAGTATTTGCATAATTTGATGGCACGGCCTAAGGTAAATGGGCCATGTTTATTTATCGATGCTTATGTTAATAAATCATTAAAGCTCGTGAGACTTGCGATTTGAAATCTTAGGCCGTTAATTTAAACTTCTCACGGGGTGATGAGTTCGATGACTCAGGGCTATTTGTTATCAAATTAGGTGGGTTTACTCATCCGTGTATCCTTGCTTCTGCTGGCTCAGACATTCTTATTTTTATTGAAATATATTTAATAGCTCTTTTGTGAAATTATTTGTTTAAGAATAATAATTTAATACTTTGACTTGAACTTGAATGACTTCCGATTTAAACATTTTGTTTCTATAAAATAACATCAGTCAAGCAAAAGATGGGCGCGTGGTCACCATAGTCTCATTACAAGTATAATTACACTCGAGATAAGTTAGTGCAACTAGCGCGCTACCAGTTCGTGGAAGACCACGTTTAGACAATCTGGTTTTCCATGAAAATTCTGGGTTTATATAAAAATATACTAACTACATTCACACTGTATCCATTTCAAATGATGCGTATCAATTTTATTTTTGTTTGTATAATTTTGTTTATTTTTTGATGTCAATCGTGCAATGTTGTTTGTTCCGAGTTAATAATGTTTTGTTTAAGAAATGTGAATCTGTAATTGGCATTAAGAGTAACTGAAATCTATTATACTAATTGTATTAAGTGCTGTTGATTCTGTAAATAAAGGAATATATATAAATATAAATATATATATATATATATATATATATATATATATATATATATATATATATATATATATATATATATTCCTATATATATTATATATATATATATATATATATATATACCCAATAATTTTATTGCCTGTCACGCCCATTATATCGGAACACAACAATACAAGTTTTTGACAACAGAAATAGGTGTGAGTGTAGTACCCAGCAGTGAAACACATAATTAGTCTAGCTTACACCAATACGCGTGATAATATATAGTTAAAGGTTCTCATTATTATCAGTTTAAATTACAAAATCGCTACCTAAATAAAGATTTTAAGGTATCTTATTGATAGAACACACACACACGCCTTTCTGTGATATGTCTCTGGTAACAACTGGGAAAAGACGTGGGAACCCCATCTTGAGGAAAACCACCAACGCGCTGGACTGACCCTCTCCTTGCAGCTTTGATATGCAATACCCAACAGGCTATACACCGGGCCCAGAATAGATCTGACTGAAAGACACTAACTGCCAATTTGGCTTATGGCGGTCCCGACACTTAGCTATGAGGAAACACGATTTGAAAGAAGTGAGAGAAAGTATGGGTTCATATTATTCAAACCGATTGGCAATATCTTTGATTAATTATGATCTATGTTTACCTATGGATACCAATATTTTTTATACAAAAACTACTGGAACAGTCGTCAGTCTCAAATAAATAGGATATAGTACAACTGAATGAATAT
Source organism: Apomyelois bistriatella (assembly GCA_947044815.1). Lineage (NCBI taxonomy): Eukaryota > Metazoa > Arthropoda > Insecta > Lepidoptera > Pyralidae > Apomyelois > Apomyelois bistriatella. The sequence goes on from OX345705.1 coordinate 9,484,353, forward strand.
ATTTATATATACATATATATGAATAAATTATATTTGTTATTAAAGTAAATGTTATTTTTGCACAAACTGTTCTCTGCGTGACCCAAAGGTTGACTGTTAGATAATGCTTTTAGCATTAATTCCGCTTATTGTATTTTTACAATAAAGTTAAATAGAAAAAAAAAACAACTTTGTTTGTTGAAAACATGATTCCATTAAAAATTCGACATGAAATATTCGTAAAGTGCTATTCAAAATGTAAAAATAAACCTTTTGTAACGAAAAACATTGAAAATCAATTGAAACGAACGTGACATTTGCTATAAGAATGAATGTATTTTAATTTCAAAAATGATTTTCAGTAACATTTGTTACATAATATTTGTGAACGAAATAGCATCAAACCTACGCATTTTTTTATTACATGAACAGCTTAATCTATAGAATTAAGAATTTCAGCACGTAGTTTCTAATTATAAAATATAAATATATAGGGACAAATCACACAGATTGAGTTAGCCCCAAAGTAAGTTCGAGACTTGTGTTATGGGATACTAACTCAATGATAATATATTTTTATAACAAATACATATATAGATTAACATCCAAGACCCAGGTCAATCAGAAAAAGATCATTTTTCATCTTGACCTGACCGGGGATCGAACCCGGGACCTCCTGAGTAGCGGTCAAGCATGTTAACCATAACGCCACGGAGGTCGTCAATTATATGCCTCAATTGAATTCTGCGATACAGAATAGATAATAGTACTTCTTCTTCTACTTAGCGTGTCGGCATTCACCTTATATACCCTTGGATGCCCAAAATTGGGCCACCCTTACAGCTTTCTCTGTAGCCTTGTATAAATCCTCCAGCGTGCAGGTATCGGGACACCCGGGCACGTCAAAAGGTGGTCCATCGTCTGGGGGATGCACCACACTCGTAGGTGGTATCTTCATCATTAACGTACTGCGATATAAAGACGATAATAATAATAATAATAAGTTTATTTATTATATCAACCAGGGATCAATTTATTTGTTAGTAAAACAGAAAACCTTATAAATCTAATGTTAGTAGATCAATATAAAACATAGATTATAGGTTGCGTCACATTTGTCTGTTCCTCAGTATGTGAACCATTGAGCAATGGTTCACATACCGAAGATCAGCTCGTGACGCAAACATACTCAGGATGCTGTTGGTGCTAGCCCGCAGCCTGCCCGCCAGGGACGTGCACCGTTTGCGCATGGTTGTGTAAAAACAATCCACGCGCGCCTCAGCGAACATCCCCGACGCGCTGCAGCGTCGGGACAGCCCCACCAACATCCTGAAGGCATCATTATACTGGACCCGCAGGGCGCTAAACTGCTTCTGCGTATAATTAACCCAAAGGCTGCTCGTGTAGAAAGATGAGCAGTACGCTCTAAACAGTGTTATTTTTACTTGTTTAGTACAATGAGCAAACCTACGGGCTATCATGTTAGCACGTACAGACAGCGCCCTGCGTTCCCTTTCAATGTCTGTATTGTCTTTCAGGTCAGAGGTTAACCAATGGCCAAGATATTTGAATTTGTTCACCCTTTGCAAGGATGAACCATTTAATTTGATGGGTGGAATGGTATCCGGACATTTCGTGCCGGCCTGAAAGACCATACACTCACTCTTTTTTACGTTATACTTCAGGCCGTGACTGGAGGCATATCTCTCGCACACTCCCAACAGCCTGTCGAGACCACAAACAGAGGCACTCAGGAGAGCCATGTCGTCTGCGTAACTTATATTATTCAGACATACACCATCAATGTGGCAGCCGACATGCAAGCTACTGAGCTCCTCTATCAGCGCATTAATGTACAGGTTGAAGAGTTTAGGCGAGGATAGGCCCCCCTGCCTTACTCCGCACTCCAACCTATATGGTTCTGAGAAGGCATTCGACCATTTGACCATATTGACTTGGTTGAGATACCAGAACTTAAAGATGTTACACAGTTCTGGTGGAACCTTCAGCTCCCCTAACTTCTGCCACAGTGTATCATAACTGACCAGGTCGAACGCCTGCGACAGATCCAAAAAGCAGCCATACACGGGGGTTTTACGCTCTGTGTAGTACCTAACAGTCTGCTTCAAACACAATATTGCAGTCTCCGTAGATAGTCCAGGTCTGAAACCAAACTGGTTTTCGTGTAGTTTAATAAAACTATTTAATTGTGCATTAAGCAGACTATCAAGCACTTTCGATATTACCGTAGCCAGCGAGATCGGCCTGTAATTGGCCTTATCACTGGTATCTCCAGTCTTGTTCTTCACAATTGGCACCACCACAGTTTTCATCATCTCAGAGGGCAAGTAAGAATGACTCATACACAAATTAAAAAGTATAGTTAGGAGCCTCGGCAAGTGTGGCCCAGCATATTGTAGGTGTTCAATGCTTAGACAGTCGTGTCCAGGAGACTTGCCTCCAGTCATACACTTGATTACTTTACCTACGTCATCAACAGTGAAACTAATGCGCATCTCCTGTCCACCCGGTCCCACACTGCAGGTCGACTGTGGTGGCCCCAATGGTGATTTAACGGAAAAATGTTTTTTAAACATGTCTGCTATGAGTGATGGCTCACAAATATTATCGATATCGATAATTGGAACGTTGACATATTTTAACATTGGAAATGTCCCTCTAACCATTTCAGTCAAAAATACTAAATGTACAAACAAAATATTTTTCCTGTTTTATAAAAAGTATAAAGATTTTTTACTTAACACTTTGGCGGACACACGACTGCTATAGCAGTTATAACAATAAAACTTATATTGTGTTTTCAAAAACGTCCGCGAACGTGTTAACCATATGGCGTTCTCAGTCAGCCACCCCTGACCCCTTGATTTTATCATGTTTGTCCGATAAAGACTTATTTTTGTCAAATAAATCGACAGGGAGGTGATTTATTTTATTAGTTGTATCTCACCCCAAAATCTAAGGGGTGGAATATCCGCGTAATAAGCTGTTATTAAGTTATTAACTTTAATTGATTATTTTACTTTGTTTGATGGTATCTGTATCATATAGGAAAATTAGTAGCTGAAAAAGCTTTGGTATAGGATCTCACAATAATCGGTAATACGACTTGTTTGATGTGTTTTATTTATACAAATATTTTTTATTTCGAAAAAGTATTCAGAATATAAAAGTTTACAATTTAAATAAAATAAAATAGAACCAAAAATAATATAAATAAAATAATTTTATTCCACGTAGAAATAATCACTTTGTGAACACATTAGCTAATTCAAATGAGGCAACAAATGTACTAAAATATCATTATATTTGGAAAATTCACCTTTGTGTCACTAAGCGCAAAATTAGTTTCTACTCAATTTTTATTGAGTAGATAATTATTTTCACTTGATTTTATGCTGTTTCATAATCAATCATTGACTTTCATTTAATAATAGGTTTTTGTGTCGTAATCAATTACATATTAAGTGTACATTATGCGAAAATGTGTGAATTTAATACATACATATTTCAGCCCAAAGGATAATAATACTTCTTTAAAGTTTTGATTATCTTGAAGGCTTAGAGATGGGAATGAGAATGGGCATTGTTCATTATTTCAAAGTAGTTCTGATTGAAAAACCATTTGGAGGAATAAGCTTAGTGTTTAATTTTCTGTTATCAAAATAAAAAAAGATGCAGTAAATAATATTATTTTTAAATAAATAATTTTGACTTTTATTTGCCTTCTATGACGTCACTGTTGGCTGTATGCGCTGTGTAATTTTTTTTTCCTTTGCCTTAATATTGAGCTATAAGAAAAATGTCACTGTTATGTCAAGTCAACGTCTATCCGCTCTGTTCAAACATTGTCTAAACAAAAACATAACCTCATCTCAATCATATTAACAATAAAAGTGATTGCTTGTGAATCTAAAAATGAATTTTAACAGAAAATGTTTTGTCCCAATATGTAAAAACGATTCGACAAATATGTACACTTACATTAGCATCTTCGCTCCTCTTATTCCGGCTACATTATGTTTGCTACTCGTAATAATATACATGTATAATAATATAATGTACTCCAGTATCATCACATTTTCAACCTCCTAAGTTGCGTGAATCAGCTTTCTCAAAGTTGCTCATGTTGTAAGTACTTAATGAAAATTAAACCAAATGAAAGATAGGTAATGGAAATAAAATCACAGGCACAAATTATTGTTTGAGGTTATTTGAAATATTTCCAATGACCAAATTCAGAAGGTGACATTGGCATATTTGACACGAGTATATTTTTTAATTTCCGTCTGACTATCTACTGGATTGTACAACCACGCGTGACGTCACGCGTGAAAAAATTTAAAAATTAATATAAATTAATCTAAGGTATATAAATCAGAAATATTCAAATAGGTATAATAAAATATAGAAAGCTATCCGAAAAAAATATAAAAAAAAATAAGAGAAAAATTTAAGACAATGCCCATTCCCATTTATCACAAAAATCTTAGTATAACTTAATTTAAATCCGAAATTCAGATCTTAAAATACCCAGATCGCGGTACTTGTTTGAAATTCGAATGAAATTAACACGAAGAAGGGACAAAATAATTTCAAAAGGCGGGCCGGGCCATGCTGAAGGAATTGGACCCGATTCTTGTTTGAATTACTCTTAAGGGGGTATCTACACAACGCAGTTAAGGCACAACACTGGATTTATGTACAGTCAGTGACTGGGGAATAATTATTTCAAACAATTCCTTGTAGGTTACCGTTTGGTACAAGATAAGAGTTGGCAGCGATCTACTGATAAAATGTATTACAACTTTTTAATGCTCGAAGTCAACATCACTGTTATTAACTTGATCAAATAATTCTATTGTATATTATTTTACTAAATATTTTTGTAATGAAAAGGAATTAGGGTATTTCTTCAGTGAAAGAAAAATCGATGTCTATGAGTGTATTTCTGTAATCTGTAGACCAAACCGCATGTATTTTTTCTCTTATCCTTTTGCATCACATATCAACACATTAATAAATAAAATTGTAGCTTGTTTGAAGCGTGAACTACTATTTTTGTTGCAAGCGTATAAAGGCTAACGTACCGCTTTCCATCAGGTTACCCCATCAACCATTAACGAGGCTTTAGTACTTTACACCTATCTGCTTACTCCATAGTAAATAAATAAATAAATAAAAAACAATAGCGCATAATACGCATGGCCTGGCCAGTTAGCCCTGTATAGTGTTTTTTTTTTGGCAATTTACGTTTACTCGTACATCCACTTAATACCACGTTCATCATGTCACTGACATAAATCGCTTTATCTTATAATATATACCACGGCTTCAGTTGGCCACAATGGTCCCATAAAAAGCGGGAAAGTGCCCAAAAAGATCGTTACAAGTCACCCTCTCGCACAATTGTATCGTCGGTTAAACATTTAACACTGAATTTTCTTTAAGACTTGCCTTGTGTCACTTTTTGTAAAAATTAATTTGATATTGAGACGAGATTACAGACATATTAGGTGCAAGATTAGGTGTACGAGGAAAGTGATGATATGGTGTGTGGAAGTGGAAATCTTTAATAGTCTTTACCAACTTCTGTGGTAACTTTTTTTTTTCTTTTTAGAGACTAGCATATACAAAGAAAGAAAACACCACCAGACAATGCCTCCTTATTAGTTTAATTTCTCTTTAAAAAGATTGAAACGAAGCTTAAGTTGTTAATTGTAATAAAAAGAGATACTATATTAAAAAAAAATGGGCAGTAGGACTCGTTTACTTAAAGTTGCATATCGCGAACTCAACAACATTATGGGACATTATTAGGCTTTAGTATTTGGTATTAATTTAAGTTTTTTTCTTCTACGCGTGGAGACAAAAGGCTTGGCATACAGACAGACGGGCTAACAAGTGATTTTATAACAGCTCTTTTTTGCCTCTTCAGGTACGGAACCTTATGAAACCTTAAGACTCTTTCTTTAAAAGTCGGATGAAAAGAAAAACACTGGCGAGAGAATGAATAGATAGTTAGAGTTAATTCCTAAACTTTGCCAAGGCTACGGATGTAAAAGCTCGGGCCTGCAAACTTCCGTCAAAGGAAACTTTCCTAAAGCTCAAGTTAGTTATAACAGTTGCCTAATTTTATCGTAGACTGCGTTCAAAAACGTTCACAAGGGAAGTTTCTCATGAATTTTTTAATTTTTAATCTTAAAAAAGTTAGTTTTTACGGTGTCTGAGAATGAAAACTTAGGATTAGGTAATTTATGGTCTGTAGTTTTATAAAGGTTAGGTCTATTACCTCAAAACCAGCGTGATTGAACTTAAAAGTTACTGATATATTACTATTATTCTAAAATAAATGATGTTATAGCATGAGAATTTAATTCTACAAAGAATTTCGAATCGTGCGCGGTCTCAAGGCAATATTTTTTTAAATCTATGTAGAAATGAGTATTTAACCTAAACTTTATTATTGTGTTTGCTTTGGTAAAGTTTTAACTAAGAATTTATTTTATTTATTTATTTTAACTTTATTACAAAAATAAATTTGTATATGCATCTGGCGGATTTAATTCTAAAGCAGTTCTAATGGTCAACGTTTAAGTCAAGTAGAGATTACAAATTTATTTTTTAAAATACCTATATCAAAAAAATATTATTCTGTAAATAAAAGAGTACCAGGCGAGGAGAGCCACGGAGAAATGTTATTACATACATACTTATCATCATGTCTGTCTCCCGCAGGGGTAGGCAGAGACGAGAGATTTCCATTGGCTACGATCCTTACAAACGCCTCTCGCTTCCTCCACACTCATCACTCTCGTCATACACGCTCGCCGATTTCGGGTACTCCTAATGTCTAATATTCTGTTGCAGTATGTTTTTCAAGGCTGACCTTGACAGACTCTCCCAGCCAACTCTGCTTTGTATAAGCCCTTCGTCAGTCTCATTTCATCAATCCTCTCAACATGTCCAAACCATCTCAACACCACCTTTTCGTTCTTCGTCACTACGAAACGATATACCATGTAGTCATCATCATAAATTTAAGAGCTATGCTCTTGTCGGTGGAGTTTCTTCCATTTTTGTCTATCTTTAGCAAGTTCCTTTATTTCTTGATACGACACGACGTTTGTTTTCTCTTTTATTTGTTTTATATAACTATGCCTTGGTCTACCTGGACCCCTTCTTCCTTCTATCTTTCCTTCTATGATGTTCTTCATCAAATCATCGTATCGTATCAAGTGTCCCAACATGTTTCCTCGTCTGTTCTCAATTACTTTCAAATTTTCCTCTTTTCCCCTACTCTATTTTAAACCTCTTCGTTTGTTATGTGGTCTGTCCAACTTATTCTTTCCAGTCTACGCCAACACCACATTTCAAATGCTTCTATCTTGTCTATTTCTTTTAAGACATTGCCATGTAGTATTTACATTATTTTATTTAGTATATCACTACATAGTATAAAACAAAGTCGCTTTCTCTGTCCCTATGTCCCTTTGTATGCTTAAATCTTTAAGACTACGCAACAAATTTTAATGTGGTTTTTTTTAATAGATAAAGTGATTCAAGAGGTAGGTTTTTATGCCCATGCGAAGCCGGGGCGGGTCGCTAGTTAAGTATAAAGTATAAAAAGGTTTCATGGAAACATGCCACACAGCCCTAATTAATATTCAATTTGTGGTCCAATTTACGACCATCAATCTGCAAATTACTTTTAATCATTAATTATTCAGCATTTAGGGGTTTAGTGTTGGAACAAACTTACGTAATCAAGAGCTTTTAGGTCATTAAAAGCTTGTAACCTTATTACGTTGGTTACTTAAAGTATCTAACGAGTATGTTTGTTGATCTTAGGTATTTTTATATACCAAATTTGATATAAGGTTAATCTTACATAGATTGCCTGCTTGGAACTTCAATCTCAGCTATTAGGATTATAAACGTTGTACCGGCTAATCTATGAAACGGCTGGACCGATTTCGACGGGATTTGAATTCACTGAATGACAGTTGATAAAATAGGGAGATACTTAGCCTAAGTATTACTAACTTTGATTTTAGAAATATTTTCGTAAACTCTGCAAACTGGACAATAACTTTTTTGTTAGTATAATTTACATGCCCCTAAATCTAGGAATACGAGTAAAATATACTCTGGACTCAAAAATAAAAGCTGAGGATGAGCATGCAAGGATGTACATGCACAGTATACCAGTATACAACACTTTCGGATTAACGACAGCTATTCCTTTTTGTAGCCAAAACCAACAGCTCCCAAACAAAATAAATACAATTTCCTTGCTGACCGTAAGTAGTCTGTGCGGTATATCAAAATGTTAAAGGTACTTTGCCAAGTTATAAACAGAATAGCTAAATAGGCAAGTTTGAAGCTTCGGTTAATATTACAGTACCCTCGTCTTACATCGTTCGCGGTCTGAGAGAATTCGTGGGTATGTCAGATATTCTATTCGTGCGAACGCTGAAACGCAGCTGTTAAGTACTTTAAGGAATGCTCACTTTGATGTTAAGTAAATTACAAGTGAAAACTAATACTTTTCAAAACATTTAACAGTAGGAATTTTTCACTAATCATGCGCACGTGACACTCCTGTGCCCCTAGTATGAGTTTTTCTTAACGCAGACGCTAGCGACTGCGTTAGGATTTTGTATGAAATTTCTTAGTTGCCTTACTATCCGCCAGAGGCGCTGTACAGGTTTGCCATACTAAATCGCTAACGCAGTCGCTAGCGTCTGCGTTAAGAAAAACTCATACTAGGGGCACTGGTCGGTGCTGATTATTTTAATAAAATATGCTAATTAATGAGCCAGCAGCTAGTCAACGATTTCGTAAAATTGGCATCAACTTCAAGTTTATTAAAATGTTTGATATGAAGCATATTTAAACAACAATGTATTTATTAGGTATTTCATCCATTTTAGTTCAGGAATAGGAGTAGGTTTCGTTTTTTTTTTGCAAAAATAATTATTTTTTACATTTTAGTTTGGAGTACGCAATACCTTACAACTAAAAAATTGTAAACACGTTGCATTTTGGAAAGTCGGGTAAACGTCATCAGCGTTGTCTCACCTTATTGATATGGAATATATCAAAAAATACCCAAATCGCAATAAAACTTTAATTACTTAAAGTTTCCTCGATAACTCCATGATTTCATCATTAGATCCTGACCTGCTGAATATGGAACCAATTGGAAAGTATACCCTCTGAAACATAAATATAAATTTTAAATCGGTCGCGCCGTCTTCGAGTAATCCGGTAACAACATTCCGACGAATTGAGAACCTCCTCCTTTTTTTGAAGTCGGTTAAAAATATAATGTAGTTGTAAATACATATAGTGCCTTATAATTAATTAATTGTAAGCTGTATAACCATGTGGGTACCTCTATGTAAATGAATTTTATACCGGCGAAAGGTGTCATGGACTGATATATGGAGCAGTTTCTCTCAGGGGAATTGTAAATGTATTATATGACAAGCGTGAGCCATACACGAAAATTAATTTGGGTTCTAGTAGTTTATTAATAAAGCAGTATTTACGGCTATTTATAAAGTAAATAATCTACTACTTAAGTAAACTTAAAACCCGAAGCATATGCATACCTATAGGTACAAAAATTGACGGCGTGATTTTCGACCAAGGACAGAGGTCTAAATTTGTTTGAACTTATCTACTTTTGGCCTTTCCAAAAACGGATTGTCATGAAATTGTTTCATAGAGCAATATATACTGGAAGCATGTATTCTTTTAGGGGCAGATGATATAAATAATGCCGAAACCACAGACAAAAACTAAAAATGACTTATTAATTTATTTCTCGCTTACATGTACATAAATGAAGAAAGTATGGAATTACATAATTTAGTAACAATGTACATAAACCCAGGCTGGGTGTTGCAAAGTCTTTGGATTGGTACCAAAAGCTATACATTACAATATAAATGTTATACTTAAAAGAAAAAATAAGACACGACTTAATATAGTAAAGGGCTCCAAATCACAGGCTTGAAGTACAACCTGGAAAATGTTCCAAAAAAGGTTGCTCCAAAAAAGGTTGATAAATCTCGACATATTAAATTTAAATATAGGGGCAAATCACACAGATTAAGTAGGCCCTAAAGTCATTTCAAGACTTATGTTATGGGTTACTAACTCAAAAACACTATATTTTAAAACAGATACACATATAGATAAACATCCAAGAACCATGTCAATTAGAAAAAGATCATTCTCCATCTTTACCTGACCAGGGATCAAACTCGGGCCCTCTCGCGTAGCGGGCAGCCATGTTAACTATTACGCCACGGCCGTGGCGTAATAGTTCCGACGGTTCCGACATAATAGTTAGACGGCTCCGGAGCCGTCATCAAAAAGGAACATTTATAAATTATTTTTGTGCGTTTTATATGGAACAGAATAGATTAGGTAACAAAATAACGTATTCAAGCACTACGATACCAAAGCTTGCATCTTTTCAAACCCTTTTTCATACAAAAACGTAAGTCACGATATGATAGCATATTAAACATTCGCGTTGGGGACTGACAAAGTTGTCAGTTTCCATGATTGATTATACAGCTCCAAAGTGGGTCTTTATGTTCAACGTGTAATGTATTTATCGCAGCCAAAAGGCGGCTTTGAATTTTAATATTTTAGGGTTCTTTTGCTTTCAAATTCAAACTTAGGCATAATATAATTATTCCTTCACGAAAAAAAAAATGTGTGTTATAGTGCCAAATCCATGGTCCATCCAAAACCAATGGTCCCGGCTGCCATCTGCTAGTCGTTAAAGGAACAACGTCAGAGACGATAGGTGGTTCCTAAGTACTCTGACATCAGGGTGTGCATCATCGATTGACCGTATCATCGACAAGTACTGCCGCTCTACCAGTATTGGCTGGTGTTCTGCCGGCCGACATCTAAGTGGGCCGTGGTGGTAGGTTAGGAGAAACACGCGAATCCGCGGTTACCCGGGAGGAGCTACAACGCGCGAAACGTAGCATTGTGGAGATCGCACTGGCCACATGGCAATCGCGTTGGGACGCGTCGACCGATGGTAGGGAAACATATCGATTTTCCCGGACGTGGCGGGTCGGCTCAAGGCAACTTGGATCGAACCGGACTATGAGACCTCTCAGATCTTGTCTGGGCATGGCTGCTTCAGGGGTAGGCTCCATCGCATGAAGCTTTCGGACACCTCAGCCTGCTTCTGCAAGGAAGCGGTCACTGAGGACGTCCATCACGTACTTTGGGAATGCCCGATTTATGAGGAGGCGCGTAGGGAACTATTAGATAATGTTGTCCCGCTCGGGGTGGGCCCGGTGTACTATTGCGATCCTGGGGATCTGAGGGAACTTTAAGCGGCTAAAAGAATTCTCGCATCGGTGGCATAAAATTCGAAGCGCCCTCGAGAGGGGCATAACTTGAAAAGTAGGAGCACATCAAGAATACTGCTACAAGAAGACAAAGAAGACGAAGAGAAAAACTGAAACTGAGACAAACTCAAAGACCTAGAAGACAGAAGCTGGCCTCTGGCCGAGAAGGCAAGCGAGGCGCACGTGTGAACGTAAGCCCCCTAAAGATGGGGGAGAGTTATTAAAATGCAATGATTGCATAGATAGGCAGGTGCGACTGGAAAAAGATGCGAAATGCTAGTACAGCGCACTCTCCCGAGACGTATAAAACCGAGAGGTTGGTAGAGCCATGGGAGGTGGAGGGAAGATGACCGTATCATCTACACGTAGTGATGATGTTATATTTTTGATGATATATTTTTATTTAACTTCATTACGAAACGTATAAAAGGCGGACTTAAAGCCGTAGCTTTTTTACCAGTCAACTAACATTAATATATGTACTTCTATGTTTCCGCGTAACTAAACTATTTTAACAAACGATGATATCATTTTGTCATTATTGCACTAGTGGCAAAATAAAGGGGTGATCACAATATACACAACTTAGACTAACTCGCATTTTGTACTGCAAGCGGCTCATTTTTTTCTTAAAAGAGCTTGAGCTTAGATTAAAGTGATAGCCAGCAAAAGAAAAAAAGTAAAAGCCTTTTGGCCAGCACCAGGACAAAAATATATTTTCTGCTTTACTTAATATTCCACCTAAGTAATTGCAGTCAGGCGTAGATCAAAGCGTGAAAAAAATCAGGGCATTTCACACACGTGAGGAAACTGGGTCAGCCTCGTATAGTACCCACGGAATAGTTTTAAATTCATATTAATACAGTGAATAAATAGGTGTTTCAAAACGGGATATTAAGCCGGCACAGTTGGCCTTAATCGGTCGATAAAAGAGGTCAAGCAAGAATGAAATGAAACGATGCGCAGAAGGTAGTTCCAATTTTGTAAATATTAGTGTTTCCTATTTATGTAAAAACTGTTAGAACTACTGGACGGATTTGAATTTTTTTTTGCGTACGATAGCCTGATTTTTGGAAAAGGTTCTGCTATAATAAATACATACCACGGTCGCGTGCAACCACTGGCAACAGCTTCTATAGATTATAAAAGGTATATGAATAAAGTAAATAAAAGATGAGTGTAAGTTTACAAGGATTAAAAATAAATAAAAGATGAGTGAATAGAGCAGAGCTTTTAATAAAGATGAGTGTAGAGGTATAGAGAGTACATTTTATTCCACCCTGTCTGAGATTACATTCACACGAACCGAGTTACATTAAAATTTGCATTAGCCTTAAAATAAATGCAAGCTGTGTCTGTTACATTAGTTTGCACGCTCGTATAGTCTAAGAGGCAGTCGTTTGTTTATTTACTCGATAAAATATTGATAACTTAATCATCGCTAATAATCACACTTTCTGCTTGACTGGTAGAGAATGCCATATGGCATTAAGTTCACCAATCTCCTTTATTTTTTAAGGTTTAGAGAATTTTAAAACGGCATTCCATTTACGTGAGTGTTTCCATGATGAAATAGCGCCTCGTAACATTTTAAGATCATTAATGCATTTTTGAAGCTTTACTTTATAGAGTGTTTGAGAATGGCTATACCATGGAATTGTAGATCTATCCCTTCAGCTTTTGGTCTCAAAAGTTACACCAGCCACCAAAGCCACTTTGCCCATGCAAAAGCAACAAAACACGCTGACAGTGTACGATTTAAATGAATCCGTATTACACTTGGCTCTTAGTCTAACATTCACTTACACAGTCTCATTACTATGCTAAAGCATTCATCATTAGTACCTTCGCGCCATTCCATCAAACAAGACCTTTGAATTTCAAAGAATAAAATAAAAAAAGAGCTTTTTTGATAAAAATAGCTGAATAAGGATTGGCATGAAATAACGTTTTCAAAACTAGTACAGGTAAAAGAAGCTTCACCCTAAACATAGATACCTATTTTAATGGCTTCCGCGCTGTAGAGATAATATATTACCATTATTAAGTTTTTTATTGACCTCATGAGTTCGAATTAGGAGATATACGTGACGCACGTCAAAAATAAAATAATTTTAAACATGGATTTATTTTTGGGTAATGGTTATCCTATCCTAACTAAAATTATAAATGCGAATAGAGTCATCATCATTCATCATCATTTCAGCCGCAGGTCGTTCACTGCTAGACGTAGGCCTCCCCCAAGGATTTCCAGAACGACCGGTTGGAAGCGGCCTGCATCCAGCGTCCGCCTGCGACCTTCTTTAGGTCATCTGACCATCTGGTCGGTGGATGTCCGACGCTGCGCTTGCCGATGCGTGGTCGCCATTCGAGAACCTTTCTGCCCCATCGGCCATCGGTTCGTCGCGCTATGTGCCCTGCCCACTGCCACTTCAAAGAGCTAATCCGCTGGGCTATGTCGGCAACCTTTGTTCTCCTACGGATCTCCTCATTTCGGATGCGGTCTCGAAGGGAAACACCGAGCATAGCCCTCTCCATAGCTCTTTGGGCGACCTTGAGCTTTCTTATGAGGCCCATAGTAAGGGACCACGTTTCGGACCTATATGTCATCACTGGTAACACACACTGACACTGACGCGAATAGAGTAAGTTTGTTTATTTGTTTGTTACGCTTTCACGTCTTATCTACTGTACCAATCTTCATGAAATTTCGCATACACATTGAAGTATTGAGAAGGACATAGTACCTTTCATCCTAAGAAAAAGCACTGTTCCCGTAAAAAAATTACGCGGGCTAAGCCGCGAGCGAAGCTAGTAAAAAATAAAGTTAAACCGTAAGCTTATGAATTTGTATAGATTTTAATGCCTATGATATTTATTTATTTTAATAAAAAAACAATAACACCTTTAAAGCTTACATGCCAACGCGATGCATATTATTTTATTGGAATTCATTCAATCTAATATGGTTTACTGTTTTTTTTTTTTTTAATATTTATTTTATGAGCAATATAAATCAACTACTTAACTGACTTACTAATTTTCGCAATCAAAGTAGCTAACCTTATCAACGCAAGAAGAACTCGCATTTTCCTGAAGAAAATAGTATTTCAATTTTGAATTCTCGACGTTATGCTCCTTTTTGAAAGTACATTTTGGTGTAAACGTTATTCAGAAACGAGATTTAAAAGCGCGATAAAATCTCTTAATTTCCCTGCAAATTTTTTCGTACAGTCTGAAATTTCCGTATTAAGTAGTACTTAAGTAGACAAAATAATCGATTATGATTGATTGAAGCAGCACTAAATCTAAATGGTTTATGTCAATTTATTTTACTAAAAACGTTAAGCTAAAATAAATCGATAAAATGCTAAAACTACTTTTGAATTATTGAGAAAATCCGGTACCATTAGCAGGGATCGGAATCCTGGTTAAAATCCAAAACCAGCTCGTTATCCATAAGGCCTAAGTGGTCAAGTGGTGAAGGCGTTTGCCCGTAGATCCAGGAGTCGTGGGTTCGATTCCCACGGGAAGCGTACTTTGTTTATTTGTTTCAAGGACATTCCAGGCGTGAACCAGCTTACGAGTATTGGTTGAAAACAAAGATGATTCTGGGCTTCGGAAGGGACGTTAAGCCGTTGGTCCCGGCTGCCATCTGGTAGTCATTAAAGAAACACGTCAGAGGCCAAGAGGCGGCTCCGAAGAACTCTTATACCAGGGTGTGCATGGTCGATTGACCGTGTCACCTACACGAAATGATGATCATGCCCAGTTATTTTTAATAGCGGTCATTACCAAGTATTTAGGACTATCGACCGCTATATTTGTCTACCGTTATTTTGGGCCTTAAAATACCGGTTTCCATCCCTTACTAGACTTTAAATAAGAAAATGGCGGCCACCCCAAGTCGCAATTTTTTAATTACATGCTTAAGCTGACCCCTAAACATTGTTCATTATTTAACCCATTACAAAGTATCTTAAACGTTTTAAGAACGGGCTCAGATAGAATATAATTTCTTAATATAGAAATACAGTGGAAATAAAACGCACCCTGGGCTACAGTCTGCGTGGACAGTCTAGTAACGCAGATTCTTTTAACTTAAAATAGCTATAAAGTCCTTAAAGTCATTATGACTCGAAAAGTGTATGTAAAATAGCGAAACCACGCAGACGGCTGTGAACTGTGAAGCTTGTTGAATATTTGCCCGATAACACTTACTCGTAAGAAGACAAACTTCCCAAACGAAGGTAACTAAAAGGAACAACTAAACTAATAAAACACATACTCAAGGTAGGCCTTTCTAATGGCCGAAATGAGGTTAAATAAAAATAGGAGCATTGCTAAAAGGTCGAAGGGTTGGCCCTTACGACCGGAGATCAAAGGAGAAACTGTCCACCCGTACAAACTTCCGAAAAGGAGCTAAACTTATAAAGAATTCGTAGGCTTCGGCAAATTGTATTAAGTTTGTTCGGTAAAGAATTATGTTATTCCTGCAATGGGCACAATGGTTAAATTTAAATTTGTCGATCCATTTTACGGAGTAATGACCACCATGACACACAAGTGGGAGAGTATTTTTTGGAATCTGTACCGAAAGGTAGAAAACGGGATCCTTTTACTAAGACTCCGCTGTGCTGTCCGTCCGTCGGTCACCATGTCTGTATCTCATGAACGATATTTATATATATTTACTAGTTTTCCCCACGGCTTCGCCCGCATGAATTTCCCTCGGGAACGGAGCTTTTTCCCGAAATAAAAGGTAGGTTATGTCTTTCTCATCATCTCTTCTAACTATGTGTATACGAAATTCCAGGAAGATCAGTTCAGTAGATAGGACGTGACAAACAAACAAACAAACTTACTTTCGCATTTGGATAAGGGTATTCAAAATTCGGTAGGTATGTTACTTTTTAGACAAGGAAAACATTTCGAGCTCTTCGTCATAATACACGGGCTTTCTACGGGATCGAACCTTATAGAAAACTCCTTACCTAAATGGGAAATGTCTTCTTCGAAAAGGAAATGTGTTGTGTTGGAGTTAATCCCCTCTTCGGGTCGACTTCCACACGAAAGAGAGTGGTGTAAAAGTTTCAAGTGTAGAAGAAATTTATAAGCCATCAACTGTTTTTGCGGTTTCATCAGATCGTGTTTGTTTTAATACTATTATAATAATCCATACTATCCATATCCATACTAATATTATAAATGCGAAAGTCTGTCTGTCTGTCAGTTGTTATGAAATTTGGTAGGGATGTAGTTAACAACCTGAGGTCAAACATAGGCTACTTTTGGGCGCGATATAACCGAGTCCCACGCGGGGCGAAGCCGCGGGGAACAGCTAGTAATAAATATATAGGGACAAACTAAAAAAAAATCAAATAGGGCGCCCCAATGAAAATTTGAAAATCGTTGTCCTTTTAGAGCACTATATTATTATCATCTTTAAATATCAGACAATTAAGTCTTTCGAGTCTGTGAGACTGTGATGTCTTACCTAAACAAACTAGGAACGACAGAAATAAAGTATAACATGTGCTTTTCTTGGGATTCGAACCAATAGGACAGTCATAAAATTGATGACATGACATAAAATTTTGACATTTTTTTAAGTAATTGTTAGTATGATAAACATGAATATAAATTATATTTTGAGTTAATTTACATAATTTTGATAATAATTTGTAAAAAAAGACAAGATTATATTAAGTACATTTATTTAATGATTCCGCCATTTTTCTTAACTAATAAAGTAGAAAATCACTTTGTTATGGTTCTTAAACAATAAAATTATTAACATTACAATTCTTATAATATAACATATACACTAATAAATATAAATGTCATTTTGCGATTGTGTACATAGTAACAATGTAATTTAAATCAAAAGTATATCAAATAAATATGATCTGTATCACAAAAGCTTGGCTCTTTCATAATTTGTTTATCAAACATTTCAAGTAGTTTTAATTTTATATCAATACTAGCGACCGCCCCGGCTTCGCACAGATGCAATTCTGTATAATACATGTATTATTCATATAAACCTTCCTCTGGAATCAATCTATCTATTTAAAAAAATCCGCATCAATATCGGTTGCGTAGTTTCAAAGATCTAAGCATCCATAGAGACAGACAGCGGGAAGCGACTTTGTTTTATACTATGTAGTGATTATATTTAACCCATAATGGTATAAAACAAAGCTTATTCATAACTACGAACCCCATAGTTATTAAGAATTGGCACAATTTTACAACCATTAAATAATGTATCTTTATATGTGTCTTTTTCTATATCTTTCCATATAACACTAACACAAAGACAGACTATTAGAATACCAACCAACATAAATATATACAACGCTATATTCACAAAATCTGCTCTGTCTTCCTTATTCTTATTTGCAATATGACCACATCTTAAACCAGGAATCATATCATTATTATACAGTTTTTGGACTGTCGTGACATTTTCGTTTACATTTTTCTGATATTTTGGTCTTAAAATATCATTACACTCAATGTCATTATTAACAATACTTAAACTTACTACCATAGGAGCAAAATCTAGTAAGTTATGTAAATCTAAAAATTTAATTTTATTATTGTCTAAATATAAATGTTTTAATCTATCGCTATAATAGAAAACACGAACATCTAATACTTCTAGTAAATTATTTGACATATCTAAAGTTTCAAGTGATATCAATCCTTCGAAACTTCCATAATGAAGTTCTTGTATAAAATTAAAAGATAAATTCAGGTATTCTAAATAAACAAGATTATTGAAGGACCCTGAAACTAAATCTGTTATGTTATTTGAGTTTAAATACAATTTTCTCAAATTATCAGGGAAAACATAATCATTGACTTGACATAAACTTGTATTTGACAAATCTAAAACTAATAAGTTTTTAAATTTACTAATTTTTTTATCTGTTATTGGGTTTGATGATACATCCAAAACCTGGAGACTATTCGATGATAATATGTGAGAATTACCTAAACTAGTTATATTATTGTTTGATAAATATAACTCCTGTAAATTTATTATTGTATTGAACATATTAGTAAAGCCGTAAATAAAGGGTGGTACATATAAAATGGAATTATATGAAACATTCAAAATTCTCAACTTTTTAAGGCTACTGAAATCAGTTTCTGTTATATTTGTAAGAAAGTTGTAGGAGATATCGAGGCGAACTAAATTAGCCATATGAATCAATGAATTATTAAGACCTTTTAACTTATTTTTATTTAAAAATAAAACATTTAGTTCACTTAAATGATGAAAAATGTCATGGTTTATAACACTTATTTCATTATTATGGAGATATAATTCTCTCAATCTCGGAGTATAAAAAAACGGATTATTATTGAAAATTTTGATAAAATTGAAAGATAAATCTAATATTGTAATATTTGATTTGTCATTATCGCTATTTTGGATGAATATTTCTTTACGAATATGCTCTATATTATTCATTGATAAGTTCAAAGAGTTCAAATGTATCAGTTGATCAAAGGCATAATCGTCGACTTCTTTTATATCATTATTAGAACGATCAAGAGATTCACAAATCTTGAAATTTGCTAATATAGCCATACTTACTGATTGCAAGTCACGACTGTCTTTTACTATTATATTAGTGATCCTATTTGCGAGAATGCCGTTGTATGCATTACTAAGATCGTTCTTATTAGTTAACACTAGAGTCGTATTAAGTCTACCTTTACATTCATTGATCAGAATTTCAGCGTTGAAATACCCTGAGTCGAGATCGTTTTCAGCTCCATCACAGTGGAATGTAAAATCGCAAAGATTTTCTCCCATTAATGTTTTGCAAATTTCAGCATTTGCTACTCTTAATAGTATGATGATTGTAAAACCTGAAATGGAAAATTCATTATTTATATTTCAAACGAATTAGAATTATTTATTCCTTAAATATGGTTAGGGAGATGAAATTGGTCAAATGTTTCTATGTTACGAACTATATTAAACATTAGCCATATTTTTGGTAAAGTAATTTATCGTTCACAAATTTAAATGTTATCTAGTTTTAACAATATCGAAAAATTTATTTTATTTTAAATATAATACAAAAACAAACTAGTATTATATCATTTCTAATACATTAGTTTCATTTTACTATGCTTAACAGTTTTGGTTGAAACCGAATCCAAAACCAAACCATTTTTGGGCATAATAAATCACGCAATAAATTTAACATTTTTAAATTAACACAAAGAATTTCGAATCGCGCTCGGTCATTTTTTTTAATTCTATGAATTCACTAGATGTTGCTTTTGTGAGACTAACACGTCATACGCGGACTTTATGAAAACACAATAGAAGTTTTATTGTTATAATTGCTATAGCAGTCGTGTATCCGCCAACAGCTTCCAGAGTCGGTCCTTAGTTTGCCTGACCGAAAATTCAAAGCACATGTTAAGAATTTACTTTGTAAAAAAGCCTATTATAGCGCTCATGATTTTCTCAATGACAAGGATGTGTAACTTAAGCTTGGTGCGAAGTCCTCCAAACTATAGCTAAAAATTGATCACACATGTACATTCAGTATATTATTATTATTTTTTTTTATTGTATCATGACATCTTTTATTATTTGACATTTTTATTAAACTATTTCAATAATCCTCAATATTTATTTAATAATAAACTTATGGTAATTATAAAAATATTCAAATGTAAACTCGTCTGATTTGACTCAAATTTTGTGAATTGACGTTTTTGAAGAAAATGCTGCTGTGGAGTTTGTGGCGCCACTTCTTCTCCACTTGCGCTTTGGAAGTGGTGGTAAACTTAAAATAAGTAACAATTGACGTCAATAAGTGATAAGAATATCCTATATTGAAAATAAACAATTTGAATTTGAATTTTGAATTTGAACGTGTTAATAATCAATTCAGTATTTTTGATTTGAAAAATGGTTAACACATATACAGACAAACACATGAAAAACAAACAATTTTTTTATTTACCATCACGGTTTTAATAAAGATATAAAATTTATGATAATACTCACATAATATGAGGCACTTTGTATACATATTGCTGGAATAGATATCAGTTTTTTAGATAGCACTTTTCAATTTTTTAAGCACTTAGCTGCACTGTGTTTCGGAATTTTGTTTCAATAGGTTTTCACAAATTATTTCCAAGTATAATTTTCATTGCTGTATTTCGAAGTTTGTTGTAAGCACAACGGTTTAAAAGCAAATAAGTTGCAAGGACAAACAAAATGCATTTATATAGTAAACCCATTTATAATATCCGACATTATCGCTTATGGACCCTAATCACACGAAAACAGAAATGTATCATTTATGACTAATGATCACTTTGCTAACGATACTGCTATTGTTTAAATCACTTATTGACAAGAGCTAGAAATTATCCTTTATTGTGTGGTATTCTAAAGTAATTATTGATTCAAAAATTATCAAGGAAGTTTGAACAGACGAATATGTTTATTACAAGCACGCGTTTAATATTTGTTTATGATATGATTAACAAGTGGACAGTCAAAAAGACACGCGGCATATTTTTAAACTAGCTGTTCCCCGCGGCTTCGCCCCGCGTTGGACTTGGTTATATTGCGCCCAAAAGTAACCTATGTTTGACTTTAGGTCGTTAACTACATCCCTACCAAATTTCATCACAATCAGTCCAGCAGTTTAGCCGTGAAGAGGTGACAGACAGACAGATAGACAGACAGACAGACAGACTTTCGCATTTATAATATTAGTATGGATACTTAGAAAACGAAGCAATTTATTAAAATCTTCTAGAATTATTGTGTCGAATTACAGTAGTTTGAAAATATGTCTGATTTGTTCTTTTTTTGTTTCACATTACATTTATGGCAATATTGGATATACTCATACCTCTCTATGTTTTTCATTTAGTTGGCTTTATTTCTCTGTACAATTTTAGAGAAAAACTAAAATGCGTGTACATTTTTAGGGTATGAATCTTTATCTTCTTTATCTTTACATAGTATAAAACAAAGTCGCTTGCCGCTGTTTGTCCCTATGTATGCTTAAATCTTCAAAACTACGCAACGGATTTCCATGCGGTTTTTTAATAGATAGTGATTCAAGAGGAAGGCTTTTATGTAAGCCATAATATTCACATGTGAAGCCGGGACGGGTCGCTAGTACAGAATATAAATTATTTTATTTTGTTTTTTAATGTAAATTGAGATGATTTGATAAAGCAACATAAGCAAAGTTTTGCATAGCGTGTCTACTTGTCATAATCAAATCTTTCGATTCGGTTACACGGAACATAACATAATCGAATATTTTATTTCTAGAGTCACGACATTCTTAAATGTTGCTACTTTATTTACCAAATAACTTTAGGTACCTAAATAAAATATATTTTTAATATTATGGTGGAAATAATTCCATGAAAAAATACTATTGTTCAATTTAATTTCTTTTTTAATCAAATCAATAATCAAAATTGAAAGCTGCATTTATTATGTGTGGTGAACAATAATGTAAGTACATTTGTTTATTTTGTACAATAAAGTTATTATATTAAAAAAATTGATAGAAAAAGACATTTTTTCTAAGAGAAAAAAACATTAAGAAGTAATACATGAGTGTTTTTTAAATATCTTAGCGATTCCTTTGTCATCTCAATTACAATAAATTGTAGTACTGGCTTACTACTACGAGTATCTTGACTTACATTGGGCTACTGCGCCATCTTCTTCCATGCTGGTCTGGGAGAAAAAGAAAAACATAGAATGTACCAGCTGCTTCTCTTCCCGCGCAAGCCGTAAAAGTCGTCTGAGGGAATCGCCGAATGGGGAAATCATGACATAGGAGATGCGGCTAGCAACCCATCACTATTGATTTCCTGTTTCAACTACCATTATGCTAAACGTGGCCTAAGGTCTTATGGCCCTAGGCTCTGTCTACCCCGCATGGGATAAAGACGTGATTATATGTATGTATGTATGTATGTACTGCGTCATCTTAATTATTAAGTAATATCTTGTGTACTTAAGAAAATAAATGAATAACGCTAACGAGTTTCCTTATATGATAGTTAGACTAACAATACGCGTGAGAAGCCGGGGCTTGCTGCTAATAGCACATAAATATTGATTTTATGCTAGCTGATCAAAAGAATCACTACATAGTATAAAACAAAGTCGCTTTCTCTGTCCCTATGTCCCTTTGTATTCCTAAATCTTTAAAACTACCCAACGGATTTTGATGCAGTTTTTTTCATACCTAGAGTGATTCAAGAGGAAGGTTTTTTTCCAACGCGAAGCCGGGGCGGATCGCTAGTAATATATAACAGCGAAAATCGACAACGGTCGCCTATTTCAAAAGAAAAATCTAAGGCACAGAACATATCTGATTGCACGCCCTAACCCAACTTATTTGATGTCAAGATAGATAAAGGTAACTTACTGTCCCATATTTCATACCCAGTGGATAAATTCATAAGTAACCTGATGCTTGATAACAGACCTATATACATCACACGTGTTCCAGACGAATTCAATGTTCTGGACTGTGAAAGCATAGTAATAAGGTTTGATTTGGAATGATAATGAGCAGAATTATTAGATATGAAAGGTGTTTTATTTATGATAGCGAATCATATTTGTACCCTATTTTTGCTTATCTCAGTGATGCGAAATTTGATATACATAAAAGTAGTTTTATCGATAGTTGAACCAGCTACTCATCTTTTTTGTCATCTATGTGATAAGCATATTGTGAGAAGTTATTTTTTCTTAACTTCTCTTTTCGTTAACTTCTCACAGAAGTTATTATTTTATTCCCGATCTCTGCTATAATGGAAGGATCTCAGTATAGTTTATTGTGATCTTCATAGAAGTTACCACAGACACTGTGATGATTTGAAGAAATTAATAAAAAAATTGTCTTCAGAATCCAAACGGTAGCCGGTTACCATGTAACGTTATTAGTTTTGTGGTTGCCTTTAGTAGCTTAGGAATAGTTAACGAAAATCTACATAATGAACAAAACAATTAAATTGACACAAAACTAAGCAAAACTTTTTACATATGATAAAAAGATGGACATGCAAATTAATAAGGTTCCTGACTACGGAACCCTAGAAGAAAATACTTACTCAACGTACATCATTTTAACAACTATCGCATTACTTCCATGAAATTTCCAACGTACATTAGCGGCGGCATACATCATGTTTTATTCAAATGCCTGCGAAATATGACCCCCTGAAGTAGTTTTCGATGCGACGCAATCCCTCTGGCTTTTGCCGTAAAATAAAATGGTACAGAATTTAAGTTATACATTAAGTACTTCCTTATGAATACATAAGTCAATAATAAATACAAATGTAATATATATACATATATAAAGCTTTTCTGTATAAAAAAAAGCAACAACCCACACAAGGCAAGAGAACAAATCACACAGATTGAGGCTTTAAGTCCGCCGTTTACAATTGTGTTATAAAGCTAAATAAATAAAAATTAAGTTCAAAAATGTAACACATGTAAGGTTTACCAAAAAATAATCCGAGGAGAACAACATGGGATTCAATTGTTGCATTAATTATTTTCTATGACCAGACCATTCAGAAATTCCATCATCAGACCAGTCTCATGGTACTAATCAGATCATTGCCATCAAAGTTACATAGGGTTTAGCTAAATCAGAAACAGGGGATTCGAGATATGGTACACTTATAGCCTAAAGAGCACAGGGCCACTGTGTAAAAAACAGTCTGGTTTTGTATTGAAACAAGTACAATAAAATATTAAGAAATAAAATATATCTTCATAATTTTTAATCATCATCATTTCAGCCGCAGAACACTTCAGGATTGCCAAAATGACCGGAACGAAATAAGGAAGTAAAGGACTGGATTGAAGCATTGAAGAAGCTCTGGCACAAACTAATGCAGTGTAAAGTTTTAAAGATAGTCTTCTTCATAAATTACAATTTGGTGTAGACTTCCCTCTCGCTCGTTAACGTTAACAAGGAAGATTATTTTTAAATACTTATGTAATCTCGTTATTTTGCTCTTTTGATCAATAGATCTTGTGAGGTCCTTTTACAATCTCACCCGGGACATGTTTGTGAATATTTTAGAGTTACTTCGGAGGAAATATGGATTTTGTTGAACCTTTCTTCTTATTCGGTGTCATATTTATTTCATTATTTTGACAATACCTTGATGTGTTGTAGTCTTTGAGCAACACGGATTCCATACCTTATGAGAGCTTTTAGCGATATTTTACTATTCCAAACAGATCTGTCGTTTCTTGCGGGGGGAACACACAAGTATAGTTCTGCATACCTACATACAAAACCTGTAATCTGACTGTAATGATGACACTTACACATAAAAAAATTAAACACGTACACTAATACATTGCCGATTAGGCTTATATTTAAATAGAGGGGAATGCAGCATATGGCTTCTCCCTTCCGGTACGGAGGTTTGGTTGCTCGAAGGTTGTAATGAACAAAGAAAAAGATTTTTTTCTATTAGATGCCAACAGAATTTTTACAGTTTTTTTCCTACAATCTAAACTTGAATGGTTATATTTTGGACCGCACAGAATTAAAACAGGAAAACGGTTACGTCGCCTACCCGTTTTACACTACATTAATTTTGGGATCACAGCTTTAGGTACGGTTGGGTTGGTAAAAATAGCGATATAATTATATAGATAGCTTGTAGATCTTGTAGACTATGGCGAATAGATAGTGAGGTCTGAATCGATTAAATGTATTAAGGTACTAGACGAACGAAGATCCCTAAGTAGTTACAAGAAAATCCGGGACAAGAATGCATTCAAATCGTGTAGAGAGTTTTGGAAGTTTCATTTTATATTTATTTGAGCGTGTTTTCCAGTAACAATAACTTAATTTTCAGTGTCCAGAGTACGCCACACATGTCTTACGTATCACGGATACCTGTGGGTAATGGAGCGACTGCTGTTTATCCTTAAAACTTAGGTATTACAAGAAAACCAGACCAATAGAAACGCAATCCAATAGGCTCGCAATCTGAGTGTGTTAGTCGGCAACACTGGAAAATATATCCATAATTATTTATCACGTCTTTGTCCCTAACTAAGTAGACAGAGCTTCAGGTTGATAATTTAAATCCACCAAATTAGACCTAATAAATTTCGAATTAATGAGACCTTCGCTATAGCAGAAAATAGTTTTATAGCCAACATTTGTAGTCAGTTATGCAAGGAAAAGCAGTGGGTATCTTCTCAATATATTTTTTTAAAATAATATGTTTAGCAATGGACGCGAATCCACAGTCTTTCATGACATTTCATTGTGCTTTTAATGCGTCGGTTTGGGTCCAAGAAGGCCTACTTTCATTTAATGTTCATCCGACTACTGGTTTTCGCGCTTTGTTTTCTTACATATTCCATTTGATTTAAGCTTACATATAGATAATTGCAAAGTAATTATAATAAATAATAACAAAGACAATAAGAGTCCATGTTCTTTTATACTGATACTGTAGTGCATCCAGCATGTTTGCTGAAGCCGGTGTAGATTGCTTCTTCACTATCATGTGTAGCGGGTCACCTTATTGCTTAAAAGAGTAAGAGGCAGGACCAATAGAACCCTAGATATGATATCATCAAGGATGAATTGTCCATATTTGACGCAATACTGAATGTTAAATACCTACTCCGTGCAGAAAGATATACTAACATAGGTATAACAACACAAGTGTCATCTTCAATACCTACTCCGTGCATAAAGATTGTATACTAACATAGGTAATAACAACATAAGTGTCATCTTCAATACCTACTCCGTGCATAAAGATTGTATACTAACATAGGCAATAACAACATAAGTGTCATCTTCAATACCTACTCCGTGCATAAGATTGTATACTAACATAGGCAATAACAACATAAGTGTCATCTTCAATACCTACTCCGTGCATAAGATTGTATACTAACATAGGCAATAACAACATAAGTGTCATCTTCAATACCTACTCCGTGCATAAAGATTGTATACTAACACTAGCTGTCCCGACGAACTCCGTACCGCCTGAACCTGCACTTTACTCACCGTTTAAACCTTCCCTGAACTTCCACAAATATTTCAAGACCAAAATTAGCCAAATTGGTCCAGCCATTCTTAAGTTTTAGCGAGACTAACGAACAGCAATTGATTTTTATATATATAGACTAGCGGTCCCGGCGAACTCCGTACCGCCTGAACCTGCACTTTACTCACCGTTTAAACCTTCCCCGAACTTCTACAAATATTTCAAGACCAAAATTAGCCAAATCGGTCCAGCCATTCTCAAGTTTTAGCGAGACTAACGAACAGCAATTGATTTTATATATATAGATAGATAGGTAATAACAACACGAGTGTCATCTTCAATACCTACTCCGTGCATAAAGTGTAGTGCATAACACGAGTGTCATTTTCATCTATTCTTATTCCATGTGTATATAATTTCCAACAAGGTACGTTAAATTTTCGCATTTAAACTGAAGAACTGCTGGGATGCAAAATTGTAATTACATGGCTCGCTAAAGAGGAAAATCCCTGGACATAAAGAAGGATCCACTTAGCTTAGTTTGCACTTTTCAAGTTATACTTTTAGCGAACGACGAATATCAGATATTTTTATTATTTTCATTCCCCCTTATTCATAAAAATTAACAAACGTTTGATAAGTCCTTTTTAACTAAAATGTGTTTGAATGTGAGAGAAAGAGCCAAATTATGTTTTAGTTATTAGGATTAATAAGCAAAAGATAAGTAGATATTTTAAGATAAAATATTACTTTTCTAAATTAACTCTACAATTAACTTCCTATATCATGCTGCGTCTTTTCGTAATGGTCAAATAGATTCAAAGACATTATATCTAGAGGACTAATAACTGGTAAGGCCAATTAGCTTCCGTAACCATTTTAAATTGAGGACATTTTGCTCTCAGAGCATTTTATATTGCAGTCGATGTGCACCCAAGGACAATTAGCTTCCAAAACCTTCTGATCCGTAAAGTTATGATCCTAGGCTCTGTCTATACCGTAAAGGATAAAAACGTGATCATGTGTATAAATTAACTACTTACACTTTACTTAAAATTCTATAATTCTAAAACATGAATATAGTATAGATTAGGGTTTAATATCTAGTGGTTAAGGCGCCTGAAGATTCAGAAGTCATGGGTTCGATTCCCACGGGAATCATATTTTGTTTAGTTGTTTGCAGTTTGGGTAAGACATAGCTTAAATCACGTGATTGTCGGATATCAAGATGATTCCGTGCTTCAGAAAGCACGCTAAGCCATTAATCCCGGCTGCCATTTGATGGTCGTTAAAGGATCACATAAGCCAAGAGGGGGTTTCAAAGAACTTTTGTCACCAGGATATGCATGGTCAATGGACCATGTAACTCACAATATGATGATGATGAACGCTACTACAGACATTCACATATTGAATCCAAACTGAGCCTGTATGTAAATTCCCCCCTTTCATACTAACACACCCGGATTCGAAGTTCACACGTAAATCCGTATAAATAACGTATGTGGTACGAATCGTTTGGCCTGGTTATTTGGTCTATAGTAAGGGTCGAGTCACAATACCCTCTCATCTGAGCGTTTTCCCAATTGCCTTCTTAGCTAAGGGTCTGACTTTATTGTACTCCTAGTATGAGATTTTATAAACGCAGACGCTAGGGACTGCGTTAGTGATTTTGTATGGACAAACCTGTACAGCGCCCCTGGCTTTTCACTGATTTTGATAAGTAAGTAGTTTGATTGTGACCTTTTTTTGAAATAAAGTTTTGTTGTTGTCGAGGGCTCAAAAAATATGAAAAAATATTGTTTTAGTCTAAACGAATAGAAAATATTTATTTAAACATATAATAAAATACTAGTCACCAAGCCTGTTATAGGGTTCGTCTGTGGTTCGCCCTTACTATCGGGCTCGTCCCGTTTAATTCCGAACCTATTGTCTATAAGTCTGTTACAAATTGGAAACCACAAGTTTCACATAGAAAGCGTAAGATGTAAGTATCAGAATTTACACTTTGTTTGCGCAAGCTGATCTAAGGCGCAATACTCGTTCTAAGTTTTCACAAGTTGTATAAACTCTATCAAAGGTCAGATATAACCTTGTTTTGTATTATATTGGCAAGAAGGAAATATACAACGCTATACAATATGGAGCGAAGGGTTCAAGCAATTTTTTATGGTTATATGGAAAACAGTCGCCTTACCCGTGCCTTATCGGTAAATTGGAAAGAAATCAGACTAAAAATATCGTCATGTATTTTTAAGCATGTCACATGAATGTAAGACAGAAATACAGAATATGTAAGCTTTGTTATGTAAATGTAGGTATAACCGAATTGAAAACTGGAATATTTGGGTCTAGAAACTAAGGGTCTTAAACTAGGTAGATTAACATACCGACAAACTGGTCAATTTTAGTATTCTAAATAGGTATTTAGTTTATTTCTTCCCAAATTCAACTTGTTGTAACCTTTGTATGACAAAATAAATGATAATGATTATGGTAATCTAAAATTTTATTTAAAATAACGGGTTTAATTATGTGGTTGAGATAAGTTATTTTTAGAAAAATACCGGTTGAATGGAACTTTAAAGTGATGGGATAAGCTTGTTTTCTTAGATTCTGGTTATGTATTTAAACTAGGTTTCCAATCCCTGAAGAAATAATCTTGTACAATCTACAAGTAGAACATATTTCTCGTCTCTGACTATTTAGTTCAAGAGAAACCTTCTATGTAGCTATGAAAGAAACCCCTTGGAAAATGGGCCTTTAATTTAAAATCAGTAAACAGTTCATAATCCAATAGTATTATTAAAATAATTTTCAGAAATTTAAATGAGTAATTTGGTCTATATTATATCAAAGATCTTTTCAACTTATCTTATTTTCTAGATTATTAAAGATTTATATGCAAAACTTCATCTATCATCAGATCATTTTCAGTTCATTCACCAGCTATTAGTAAGCGGCGTTTGTCAAATAATATAATAAAAGTAAACGAATAGCCTAATTTAATTTATGCAATGTTCCCACTGGAGCCCTGCCAGCGTCTCTAGCACATTTTCGATGCGAATCATTGATTGGGTAGAAATAAAGCAATATATTTTAATTAAGTAAACAAGTTTAAGTTCTATAAAAAACTTAATAATTATCCTCATCAATTGCTAGATGTGCACTGTTATAGTTCTTAGATCTCCACTTTGAAAAACCTTAATGAAATCATGGGCTAGTGTGAAAAAATATGTAACGTTTTGATGACGTAATGTTATTTATTTTGCATTCTTACTGACGTCGGTTTTATGTTTACAAACAATGCCAAATTGAGTATAATTACTATGTAATTTAAGGAAAGCAAGCCATTCTTTTTTATTTAGAGTACATTATGCAAATCAAAAAGTTGAACACACACACGATGGAATACTGAAAGTAATTTCTAAAGGAGCAGCATTTGATTTTCCAAGATAAACATCACAAAGTATAAATAAATAGCCTTATTTCTTCTTGCACTAAAGTAATTTTGCTGTCATTACCGCAAAAAAAAAAACAGCAAATTTTTCCAAGTTAGCTCTAAGTTAGCTCTAAGTCAGCTGTAAATTACCGTTAACACACAGCCCTATTTCCATAGTTACAACATTTTGTATTTCAAAACCAACCCGCCAATTCCGAATGGCACATTAATCAGGCCAATGCTTATTTATATTTTAAAGCCACAATTAATGAACGAATGGGTTTTCCCTATTTTGATCGTAATTTACAGGACAAACGAAATTTGTAAAATTGTTTATTTAATTGTTAAAGTAAATAAGAAAATTGAAACTAAATAGAAATAATAGAAATTATTTAAACAAATATTTGAATGGGCGAATTAGCACTATAGGAAATTTGATGTCCGTTTACAGCAAAGATATTTATAAGATTTCATCATCGATAGTCGAAAATCGATTCCTAGAATTATGTGCGCTAGCGCATAATTTTTAGAAGTTTACCTTTTTTATGCAGTTAAGATTTACTCCCGTATTAAGAAACGTTTGTTAAGCCTATTTTAGTTAAAATGTGTTTCGTTTCGTTCTTTCACATGAAGTGTCAGGTAGAGCAAGAGCCAAAACATATTTTAATTAAAATGGGCTTATTAAACGATTTCTTAACACGGGGCGGTGAGAATCATCAGCATTATCTAATCGTTATCCCGGCTGCACGAAGCTATAGGACTTTGGAGTCCAGGGTCTGCCCCTCTTCACACCTTCATGAAGACATTTTATCGCCGTATTATAATCTATACTTGTTATAATACCTATTAATGACGTCTGACCTAACATCAATTTGCCCTATTGTCCCCACTCTTCTTGTAGTTATAACACCTAAGAGAGAAGATGGGACGTAAATAACCCTAAAATTTTAAAAATAAACCGCTTTCTAATTATCTCTTTCTCTCCTAGCCGTTCCTACAGCTAAGTAAGTATTACCGACTAACGAGTCAAATGGTTAGTAAGAAATATTGGTCTAGAGAATCTGCAATCAAAACTTTTAAGTTCCGTATCGATTCCCGATAAATTATAGCCTTAGTACTATTTCTGAGCTGTCTTCGACAAACTTGGACGCTTGACCCCAGTATAAGTTTAAATGACGTTAAATTAAGTTTTGTATCTTTAGATTTGTTTCTCGTAATATATTTTTCGTCTTGGCGTTGTTTTTTGGTCAAAAAGTTGACACATTGATAGAAAACTAATAATTTTGTCTTACAATAACAAAGGAAAAATAAAAATACATTTCAAACATTACGTCTTAACTGTTGCTGTTACATATACCAAGCCTGACTTGTTTGATCATGAAAAATACAATCTATACTAATATAATAAAGTTGAAGTCTGTTTGTTTGAACGCTTTTAACTTTAGAACTACCTGGGGGCTTAGCCAAAGTCACAGTCACTAAACGTTAACGAGGTACGACAAGAACAAAATGTATGGGATTGACATAAGATTGACCACGTGATTTATCGCAGCTTATGTCAATCCCATATATTTTGTTCTTGTCGACATTCGTTAGCGTTTTTGAAATTGTCACTTGGCTACAGGTGCTGGCTGGATTGGGACAACTTTTTCTGCATATGATAGCATGATTTTTGAGGAAAGATATTTATCCTTGTTCATTTAAACATTAAGGGCTACTGAACCCCGGGGAACAGCTAGTGTCCGAGACATAAGTCAAGATTTGGATTTTTTTTGTCGGCCGCTTGCCTAACGTTAACTCTCCTTAGGAATGTAATTGTTTGTGTGATCGTTCATTAATCTAATTTTGTTATTCATTGTATGGTTCTGTTTATCCATAGATAAAAAAAATGCCTGGGTAGCGACGAGCGAGCGCGATTCCAAATTCTTTGTGTTTACCCCTAAAAGTCGTGTTTAAAGACATATTATATGGAAAGATACTGAAATTTGTAATAGTTTAAAAACTTTGCAAGAAGTAAAAACTGAAAATCTGTATAAACATTGCTTCTACATACATACATATATTCACGTCTTTATCTCATACGGGGTAGACAGAGCCTAGAGCCATAAGACCTTAGACCCGTTTAGCATAATGTTAGTTGAAACAGGAAATCAATAGTGATGGGTTGCTAGCCGCATCGCCTATGTCATGATTTCACCATTCGGCGATACCCTCAGACGACTTTTACGGCTTGCGCGGGATGAGAAGCAGCTGGTACATTCTATGTTTTTCTTTTTCTCCCAGACCAGCGTGGAAGAGACCAACAATGCTTCTACATTTTGTAATATGAGAATTAAATTCTTAGTTCTTAGCCACACGTTTTAAAAGGAGCATTTTCTAATATAACTTTTAAAATCTAATGCGTTTTTAAAATTTTATCAACTTTGAATAGCGCCTACGTTTAAACTTAACCTACTTTCCAACTTAATATCGGATACTGTGAGCACACTGAGTGGATTTATATATATTTTTTTTAAGATATTATTATGATATACCTACTTATATCACAGGTATTTTTGTGGGAAGGGTCGGTTGACCTTACAACCTACACCATGATTATCAGAAAACATAAAAATAAAATATCAATAAGTTGGACAAGGTGAATAAGAAAAGATTTATTTAACCGACACCGGAAAAACAAATTATTATTATTTATTATTATTAAAATAGGACTGTACATATTTGACTGCTGGACACACGCTTCTCTCAACGATTTCCAGAACGACCAGTTGGGGGCGACCTACATCCAGCGCCTACCTGCGACCTTGTTCTGGTCATCTGTCCATATGTCGGTAAGTGTTTAACGCGACTAATATGATCTACGCGACATTCATCCTGAATTTCTTATAATGGCGGTCAAAATGATTTTTTTGTCATAATTTATCAAAACCAATGAATTAAATGTACCAGCTGCTTCTCTTCCCGGGCAAGCCGTAAAAGTCGTCTGAGGGAATCGCCGAATGGGGAAATCATGACATAGACGATGCGGCTAGCTGCCCATCACTATTGATTTCCTGTTTCAACTACCATTATGCTAAACGTGGCCTAAGGTCTTATGGCTCTAGGTTCTGTCTACCCCGTATGGGATAAAGACGTGATTATATGTATGTATGTATGTAATTTATCGAAACTGATGTGAAGCTAGCTTTACTTACCCACTCCAACGTCTTTCTTTCTCAATACCTTTCAAACTCTATTTACTTTGAAGAAGCCGCTGTCAGAATTCAAAATGACGAATAATTGTTGGAATTTTAAGTCCTCTATTTGAATTTCAAATGAGACTGTGCCACGGTTTATCTGGGATGTTACAGGGATTATAACTTCGTAGTTGTGGTTTTGTTGGTTTCATGTTTGTACTACTAACTTTTCATCGTTTCCCCAACCTTAAGGGAAGTAATTTTAAATAATTTTTAGCGCCTCGCCTCAGAAATGTGTGTCAGATCACATTGAGATTTTTTATCGGTAGCAATAACTTCGTACAATATCATTGAATTAGTTTAAAAATAAGATCTTTTTTCAATGTTTTATAGGTAAATTATGCCTCTAAGGGGTAAAGAGGTCTCATTATTGAGTCTCCGAAAAGAAATTTACTTAAAAGGTTTTTTGTATAAAGTATTTTCAAAATATTAATGATATTTTGTAGAAAAAAAAGCAAATATCCATTAAAAAGATACAAAATGACTCAAATCCATCTGAATTATGCTTACAAGCTCAGTTTTAAATGATATTCAATAAGTACCAAGTAAATGAATCACAGCTAAATCTAGCAAAGAAATTGCTAATTAAACAAACAAAGGCCTTTTGTTTTAGAATAACATGGAGCCGATTACTATCAGCTTACGTCTGGCTCATAAAGCTCGGAGCGGTGTTTATTAAGCGGCTTTAGACTTTCACAATCTGTGAGCTCATTAAAAAAAAAAGATAAATTAAATATTCAGTTGTTATATTTTTATCATAATTTTACTGTTACGTACAATAACACTTTTCTCAAAAAAAAAAAACTGTTTTTGCGGCTCGGTTTTTGCCTTAGAGCATTAAACGGAGTGGCCACTGATAGGCAAAACCACACTGTTAAAAGTATAAGACCGCCAGACATACTACCTTATTCCTACGGACAGAAAAAAAATTGAGCGTTTTAAAAATTTTCACTCCTTCCCTATTGTGTGCGTGTGTTTTTTTTGTTTTGGATAATTTTGTCAAGTGTGTACTTAGCGACGTATCCGAATAATGCATTAGTGACAATCACGTTAATACTTAATCTGTGTGTTACCTCACTCCTCGCGCAAAAACAGTAAAAAAAAGAAAAAGATTCCTTTATTGAGACCATCTTCAAGACTGACTGGACAACATTATCAGATTGCTTATTGCTTTTAATTTATCTAGTTTCAATGTGATAATAAAGCCCTTTAGCTAACGCCTAAGCTCCCATTTCGTAGCTAGATTTCTTAGCTGGCTTCGAAGGAATCTGATTGAAATTTAAATGTATAGTATACCTGAAATCGCCGTCCATGAGATATTGACTTACCTGAAAAAGGAAAATACACGGTGATAAAAAATTAAAAATATAATTACATACAGGTACATTTTAAATCAAAGTTCGTCTTTGTGACCCTAAAGATAGCTGTGTCCCTGTTATCTAAGGAATATAATAAAGTTAATGACACGTATTTGATTCTGTGGGACTTCAGTAATGATCTATAAAAAGTAATGTTTGTGAAGACTATAGTAACAAAAAGGGGTTTATCAATGAAACGCAAAATAAACGACGGAGACGAGGAAAATAATGTGATGGAAAATTAAAGTGCGGCATTAGATGATAGAATCGCACAATATGAATGTTTGTTACCTAAATAAAAATCCAAATCTCTTTCGTTTACTAATGATAGACATTCTCATTCTTTTAGTTCAGCTGTTTTATGTCTTTATATCTAGCTATCATATATTCACAACTATAAGCCTTACTTACCAATTAAAAACCAAAACATTGAAATTAATGTAGATAAAAAAGCATCATTCCATATTTGAATTGTGTAACCGGTTCTATCGCTCGCGCTCGATGCAGGCATAGGTACTTACCGGCTAGCGACGGCGCGACGACGCAGCGACAATAATTTATACGACATAGGAGGGTAAAAGTGCAACTTATGATGAATGTTTACACACCTGATTATTATATTTCAATTTTTTCTAGCAGTTGTAAATTAGATCTAATTGATAAATATTTCATGTAATCAACAATAAGGCAACTACCGATGCACGGTTAATCTCGAAAGAAATTGTGATTGCATTGTAGAATGAACAAAATTGTATTTGTAAATATTGTGTTTAAGTAAATAAATAAATAAAAATGTAATTTTATTATTTTGTGGTGCAATAAAGAGTATTTGTATTGTATTGTATTGATAGACAATGTGGGGCAGTGGTGGTCCTGGGGCTTAACGTCAAAGACTAAGATATGGTTTTGAAAAACTCAGACACCTGAAAGTTCAGTGTCAAAAAATACATATGGTTCACCAGACTACAAATACGAGTAAACGACTAAGTGGCAGTAAGACGATTTTGAAAATATGATAATATAGGGTCGCTTTACCCCTTTGATACCAAAGAATGTAAGGTCAACTGTTTTTTTTTAATTTTAGCTTTATTTTTAAAACTATATTAAAAGTATCCATTCGAACAAAAAAAGTATTTGAAAATCGGTTCAGTATAGCGGAGTTATGCGGTAACCAACATAAACCTTTTTGTGCTATACCGCCTATTGTGCTTTACATCTGTATTTTGTATAATAAAGGTTAAATAAATAAAATAAAGCATTTCTACCTCGTATGAAAAGAAGAAAATCATCTGATTTCTAGATAAGATATGTGGTTTGATTTAGTACTTCCTTGTCAACCTCTAGTGAAATAATCATTGTTTGCTATTGCGTATTGTGAAGTGAGTCATGTTCTTGACTTGCTATAAACATTTATTTCATTTTAATCATTAATTTCGTGTAGTTGTTACGGTCAATCAAACATGCACATCCTGGTATCAGAGTTCTTTGGAACCGCCTCTTGACCTCTGACGTGGTTTTTTTTAACGATTACCAAACTTTTACCGATAGCAGCCAGTACCAAGGGCTTAACATTCCTTTCGAAGCACGGAATCATAAGGTAATTCAAACCTGCAACGTCTTAATCAAACTGGAAACAACTAAACAAAGTATTCTTCACGTGGGAATCAAACCCATTACCCCGGGTTAACAGGCATGTCTTAACCGCTGAACCACACATTATTATTGTAAGTTATTGATTCTTATCAATCCATAGTGAATTGTAAAGTCCAATCCGCACACCACAATTTCAGAAACCGCCTCTGATGTGGTATTCTCTGTCTGTTACACAGGATCTTATTCCTATTAATTGCACGTAACTCTCTGATATAAGGAAAGTCGACGTCAAACTAAACAACCCAACTCAAAGTTAATATTAACATGTACATATTCCCGACACTCCTCGAACTATAGCTGAATGCAGAATCTGGCAAAGTTACACTTTTCAACTTTCCAACTCCTGAACAATCACGCCTTTGAGAAACTTGAGTGAATACTGTATTGATGTAAATTCTCCATGAGTGCATTGAATAGTTTTGAGTTAGTGTGTTTATTCGTCTTAGGGAATTACGTTGGTATTCTAATATGAATTATTTAAGTAGATAGGAGCTGAATGATTGCGGTTATGATGAGCGCCTAAATGGTATTTGGTTCAAGTAATACCATCGAGATTCAAGGAAACTTAGCGGGTATACAATGGGTATTTTGAACAGGTAAATTTAGGTGAATTTATGACAGAATTTTTATTTACAAGGTTTGTTTAATATTGTTTGCCTCAAAGAAGTAATAAGGTATCTAGGGTACAGAACAGAAATTATCCAAATAGCATCGAGATATAAGTATTGTTCTTATATCTCGATGCCGAATAGAAATGTTTTGACGTGGATTTAGTTTCAGGATCAGTATGGCAGCGTATTCTCTCTTCTTATCTTCAATTAATACATGTAAACCACATCACACCTTATTAGAAATGTATTACGTAGTTTACAACAAAGCCACCTTATATTATCGACCAATAACAGTGGCAATAAAGACGCAATCAATTCCCCGCCCATTTTTTCTGTGTAAAACGTTGGCTTGCAAGCCAAACTAGTAACACGTTTTTTGTACGCTATTACCACTTCTTTAAACAAATCGTTGGAGAATAAATACCTAATTGAAACTGCTCCAAAACTCATCAAAAAATGAGACTTCTTTGCTCTGTGGTTATGTACAATCACGTCTTTAGTATCTTTAATTCGGTAACAGATATTCATGACTCATCCTGTGAAGTCACAAGCTAACAGAGCGACATAAATAAGAAATGTGTACTGTAAGCAAGCCATTTACATTTTGACCTCCGAGCCAAGCCCAGCCAAGTATGCAGTATGCAGTTTATAGTGATGCATTGTATGCAGTTCCTCGACTCAGTCGCCTTTGTCCTCTATTGTTACTGTACTTTGTGTTATAAGTTGAATTTACCCTTCGCTTGGCCGACGTTTAAGTAAAGTCTCCGTGGTTGAAAGACTAAATCATTATGCGGAATGAATAATAAAACAATTATTTTTAGCTGCAGTATTTTTTTTATTTATGCTCATTTTAAATGGAAGAAATAGAGAAAAGATAAGATAATAATTCTAAAAGTGACTATAAGAATAGAATCGGTGTCAATAACTGGCAGCGAAAATCTGAAAATCGAACATTCTGGAGTAATGATCAGTCCCAGGCATACTTAGGACCTTGATGATGATGAAGAATAAAATAAAGTAATATAGATAGAATGTCAGTCAAGTAAAATAAGTTTTGAATTATCTTGGGTTACAACAGGGGGTCTCAAAACGCCACTTTGAGCAATTCATCGAATCGATTCATATTACGAATTCCTTAGCAATTCTGTAGCAATTCCTCTATTTTTTGTAAAATGGCCAACTACTATGCAATGCCTCTTCAAAAAAATTGAAAGAAATAGGAATTGCTAAGGAATTCGTAATATAAATTCGATTCGATGAATCGCGGTAACGCACGTGAACCTCTAAACTATTACGAGCGTCAATACACTTACCGGATCATGATTAACTGATTAACTGCCATCGCATTAAAAATAAGCCACATTTTTCAGAAAAAACTAATTCCTTTGTTATAAATGAACAAGTGAACCTTAACATTCCAATTATCAACCAGTCATAATAACAAATAACTTTCAGTCTAACCTGGCATGACTTCGAGAAATGGAAGCATAAAGCGATTTAGCCAACCATTCCGCTAAAACGTGAGCTTAGCGCGGCCCAGGTGCTCTCATACCGCTTTATAACGTCGAGACCATTAACAAATGATTAATTTCAAAGTAATGTTTGTGGAGTTCCTGCCATCCCAGAACTATGTTCGTTCGGTCTAATTATATCAATTTAAGTTCAGACATCTTTAACTTGGTAACGTTAATTTATAGGCCGATTGTGAGGGTTTGTCACGGTCAGACGGTCAGAATAATTGAATTGACCAATCGTCATTACTAGTGGGTGAATTTTAGAGCTGTCAGTGCAAATTCCACCTTAAATATTTGTTTGGTAAGGAAGGATATTACAGTTAATAAGTGTTCCTTTTTGATGTCGATGGTGAAATTTTGTAAATTCAGAAATTAGCAATTAATAGTAGAACTAATTCTACTGTAAATTGCTAATTTTCAGTAGAACTAGGAGAACTTTGTGGGAAATAATAATAAATGTCTAAAAAATAAATAAATAATGAATAAAAAACATTTTTTTGCACAATTAAAAAATAAATAAATGATTATGATTAAAATAAATACTTCACTATTCGTATGTTGTACAGGATAGGAAATAGAATTAGTACAATTATACCTAGAGATAAGAAAAGAAGCCAAGAGATGCCTTTTAAGCAACCTAAAAAATTTTACTGTGTTGGCCGCTAACATATCCTTATCTGTGTGATTTGTCCCTATTTATTTATTTATTTATGTTCTTTTTAGTCTGGTTTGCTTGTAAAAAGGGTCTAGACCCTTTTTACAAGGCAGTCGTTATAACCGTTTCTAGGAAAAAATTTCAAGCATGCCCTAGACTCTAAAGCTTAAACTTAGATATTATATTATGCTAAGGATGTAACAGACTAAGGGTCGATTTAACCAAACATGACTTAACTTAGACTTAATAGTTATCCGCGGAATATATTTATTCTTCCATTTAACTCTTGGACAACTTCGTCCACGTTCCACCAGTTTACACCAGATTAAATTTACTCTCGGATAGTTACTCTCTGACAGGGAGTGAATCCGAATAATTGAAACTGTATAAGTCGCCCAAATGTTACTTACTTTACTCTTGGATCAAGTCTATGGTGAAACGTAAAAATATGTTATCCTAGGTGGGTAGGTAGGTGAAATCGTCAGAGAGATTGCACTACTACACTAGTTATGTATTCTGTCGGATACTGATCTCTTGTCTGATGTAGGATTCTATTGTATTTCTTTTTAAGATTTAAACGAGACAGAAAACTGATGACTTTGTTTAACTGCGTCTCTAAGTCATTTGTACCTAGTCAGCATTCAATATTATATTTATCGATTCTGGTATGCATGTTAGATTGTATACCCAAAAGCCTATCTAAGGTATCCGTAAAAGCTATATAAAATTGAATACCTACTAAGGTAATGGTGGCTATGAATGCAGTTGGCATTATTTCGTAAGTTTTGGCTTGTTCATTTATATTTGCTGAATTTAACATGTATGCACCTGGCGTTTTCCGGTTAGTTAATCTTAGTTAATGTTGCTGCATAACTGGTTGTATAGTAAAATTTGTACCAGTTTTGTGCTCGTTCAGAGTATATTATAACCTAATTCTTGGACATAAAGGTTTATAATAAATAAACACTTAATTGCTAACTATATTATGTTCGCTGTGGCTTTTGTGATATGGCCAAAACCATACTGTTCAAAGTGTCACTTTATAAATTTCTATTATGTTAAAACTCAGAACTTAATTTAGATAAAAGTTACGAAAGCTGAAGGCTTTACGGAAATACAATTGCTAAATTTAAATCAAATAAGCCATTTGTATTGAATTGCAAGAATATCGCGCAAATTGAATCATATTGTTTAAGTAAATTTTATCAAAATGTACATAAAGGTACTGGAAAACCAGTATTGCGTGAGCTCTTCATCTTCCTAAATGTAAAGATTGATATGGTTCTTTCAATATTTGCTGATGGTCTTATCGGCTTCCGTTGTTCTTGATAAATTAGATGAATCTTATAATTATCACAGTATGTTCCTATCTTTACCGTGATTGTGATGACGAAAATATATTTCAAAATCGTGATATGTTTAAAAATATTATACATATGAGTGTTGTGAATAATTAAGTTAATAAATAAAAACAAGATGAGTGAAGTGGACTTAGCATCGATGGCCGACAGTGGTTTGTACCTTTCAATGATTTTATATGACTGATTTACAGTCTCATCGTGATAAAATCATCTTTCTAGAATAATAAGCTAAGGAACTAAATGTCTAAAGATTTCCTTTTCTATTTAAATTTCATAGTCCTAAAATATTCGGTATTTTAAGCTTCCATAATAATACACAATTCTATATCTGGAATAAATAAAAGCGAAATAAAATGCTACGAATTTAATTAAACTTCCACTAAAATAGTCAAAGAAAAAATTAATATTCTTTGAACTCTGCGAAATAATTTGTGATTTCAAGACGGATTCACAGAATAACTTCCCATCTTGAATCAGAGACATTTCTAGAATAATCTGACGCGTTGAATCCAAAACCAGCATTACTCGTAATACTAAACCTGGAAACTTTTTTATAGGCTTCCTTATACATATCATGCCAACCACCTTCACTTTTATGTTCACCAAAATCTCTCGCATAAAGTTGATACCAAACTCGATCCTCATTTACGATCTGATACAGCCTCTTACATGATTTACACAGATTCAATATATCCTTCAAATGCAATTTCAAGATAATCAGCAGTAAAATATCTTCGGGCAACCTTGATAGATTTCCGCTGGGATAATTGTGACAATTCAATATACCACTCTTAATAGGAGTTACAATTCTATCTTTGAACGAAACAAATAGTTCGTTCAAGTTAGCAAGACTTGAAGGAATGCCCAATTCAGAATTGATTACATACCTTACCAACTTCAAACAAAGTGAGTAAGTTTCTTTATGCATTTGAGGAATTGTGGCATTAATCAAAATAGTATCAGACAAAGGGGATACGATCATCTTCATTGGAGTACTCGGGAAGTTCTTCAATATAAAAACCGTTTCGTATTTAGAAATTTCTTTTTCTTTTCTAGATAAGATGTAGTCTTCGACAGTAATAGCTTTTTCATCGACGTCCTTTAGTTGCACGAAATGGTTTTCTCTCATTACTAAAAGTAAAACTGTTACCAGTAAGTCTTGTCGTAGACGGTCTGGTTTTATTAACGATTCAGACAATTTCTTCAATGTCTGATTTAAATGAGGTATTATTTCTACGTTCATAGGCATGCCAGCGAATTTCACATGTAACTCTCTTGATTCCATTGTGAAAAAAATATTTATTAATAGCTCCGTATGTTTGGCGTTTTCACTTATTATTTTCAAGAAAAGTCTATTTGACATTTTATTGATAGTTATGAACGTTTTTTTCTTCTGAAATGACTTATCAATTCAAGTTTTATTCAAGCTTAGCAAAGAGTATTTAAAAAAAAAAACTTTTTTATTTTTTTTCATTCTGTCGCTCTCTTTTTATTTTGTTGTCCGTGGTTTATAGGCAAAGCAAAGCGGCACTGAGTCAGTTGAGTAAATAATTATTGGAACTAAACAATTTGCGCGTACAACATGTAGAAACATGGAATATAAAAAAAATATTAATACCTATTTGTCTTAGTAGGAAATAATAGGCTTGTTTCTATCATCTTCGTAACATTATTCTGTGTTCGGAGTATGTTATCTTATTACGTATACTTTGACGTAGCTATATGTTAGGGAAATTAGTGGAACCTTGAGAAAACAGGGCAATAAATCATGAACTTCTACCATCACAACATTCCGACTCCACGTTGCTCTAGTTTTATCTATTTCACACTTTGGTTTTACATCCATATCCATACTAATATTATAAATGCGAAAGTCTGTCTGTCTGTCATCTCTTCACGGCTAAACTGCTGGACCGATTGTGATGAAATTTGGTAGGGATGTAGTTAATGACCTGAGGTCAAACATAAGCTACTTTTAGGCGCGATATAACCGAGTCCCACGCGGGGCGAAGCCGCGGGGAACAGCTAGTTAAATATATATAGGAAGTAGGTACCTATCTTCTTATGCTTATTATGCTATTATGCAACTGACTGCGCCTAACCTGAATTATTTCCAAATTGGTTTCGGTTTGAAGTAAAATTACGTTACATCTGCTGTCTGTTTATAACTGTTTTGTTGATTATTTCTGTTAGTAAAAACGGAACTTTTTCAAATACGATTATTAGGCCAAATCATATAATTAAAAATTTACATACATACATATAATCGTCTTTATCCCATACGGGGTAGACAGAGCCCAGAGCCATAAGACCTTAGGCCACGTTTAGCATAATGGTAGTTGAAACAGGAAATCAATAGTGATGGGTTGCTAGCCGCATCGCCTATGTCATGAATTCCCCATTCGGCGATATAAAAAATACAAATATAAAATTATCAAGTCAAACCAATACAATTCTGCATTCAGTCTGCGAAGACTTCCCAAGATGTTACCCTATGTGGATTGTGGAGCAAACTTTGAGCAAAGCTGTATAAATTAGATTGTCTTTTATGCAAATG
Source organism: Apomyelois bistriatella (assembly GCA_947044815.1). Taxonomy (NCBI): domain Eukaryota; kingdom Metazoa; phylum Arthropoda; class Insecta; order Lepidoptera; family Pyralidae; genus Apomyelois; species Apomyelois bistriatella. Next base: position 9,527,217 of record OX345705.1, read on the forward strand.
CGTTAAAGTTTGCCTCCTTATTAAGAGGATTAAAGAGAGTTTATTCCCAAGATTCCTATTAGTGTCCAAGTTAGGTGGTTACCGGTACGAATATTCAAATTGAAGTCACTAATAATACAAATATGTGTTTCGTAATTATTTTATACAATTATGTTGGAAGTAGTCATTGTAGCCAATTTACGCTTAATTGTGCCACGAATGCGCTGCTAACCCGTGGCCTAGGATGTTTCGCCACAGTGCCCAGTAATTTCACTTCCAATCTCACCCTTCGAATTGGAAAAATACAAAACAATGTACGTCTCAAAATAACATCACAGTGTAAGTTTATTAATCAAAATATCGTCAGTTGCCTTGCAAAAATGTCTTCGTCATCCTGAGAGGTTCATATATCCATAATTCCATATTAATATTATAAATGCGAAAGTCTCTCTGTCCGTATATCCATACTTTTACTTATATTATAAATGCGATGGTCTTTCTGTCGGTCAACTTGTCTGTTATATTTTTACGGCTAAATCGCTGGACCGATTTTAATGAAATTTAGTATTTAATTTAAGACCGAGGGTCAAACATACGAGTAACCCACTTTTTGGTGCGAAATTACTGAGTTCTACGGCAACAGTTAATAGTTTATAAGTATTTTGTTTAAAATATAAATAATTAGATTTACGACAATTGAAGATTCAGTTATCTTTTAAAAGAAAACACAGACCTAAGTTGTCTTATATGAAGTAGTTTATTTGTAGTAAATTTTTAATTTCATGCTGATCTGGGAGAAAAAGAAAAACATAGAACGTACCAGCTGCTTCTCTTCCCGCGCAAGCCGTAAAAGTCGTCTGAGGGAATCGCCGAATGGGGAAATCATGACTAAGGCGATGCGGCTAGCAACCCATCACTATTGATTTCCTGTTTCAACTACCATTATGCTAAAGCTGGCCTAAGGTCTTATGGCTCTAGGCTCTGTCTACCCCGTATGGGATAAAGACGATTATATGTATGTATGTAAATTTTTAATTATATGATTTGGCCTAATAATCGTATTTGAAAAAGTTCCGTTTTTACTAACAGAAATAATCAACAAAACAGTTATAAACAGACAGCAGATGTAACGTAATTTTACTTCAAACCGAAACCAATTTGGAAATAATTCAGGTTAGGCGCACAAACTAAGATAAACAGTGCAAAATTTGCTTTAATTTATTTTAGCTAATTGAAAATACATACATAACAAATGTTTTAGAATAACAATCATGTGGTAATGTGAGACATTTAACTAGATACTCTAATATAAATACTCATCATCATCATCCTATCGTAACACGGTCAATCGACTATGCTCACCCTGGTATCGGAGTTCTTTGAAACCACCTCTGGGCTAGTGATTGAAATTTACAGTTTATGGGAATATTTAAGATTACCGGATAATAATTTGGGAACATTTCCAAAGTTCCCGGGAGTGGAAAATCACTCTCTCGACCTCTTACGTTGTTCCTTTAACGACTACCAGATGGCAGCCGGTACCAACAGCTTAACGTGTCTAGCGAAGCACGGAATCATCTTATTATCAAACAATCAGGTGATTCAAACCTGAAATATCCTTACCAAACTGAAAACAACTAAACAAAGTATGCTTTTCATGGGAATCGAACCCGGGTCTATAGGCAAACGCCTTAACCACTGGACCACGGAGGCATAGATTAGGTTAGGTTAATATAAGTACCCTAGTATGAGTTTTTCTTAACGCAGAAGCTAGTGACTGCGTTAGGATTTTGTATATAATTTCTTATAGTTGCCTTACTATCCGCCAGAGACGCTGGTCTGTCGCACAAAATCGTTAACACAGTCGCTAGCGTCTGCGTTTAGAAAAACTCATACTTATAAATCTAATAAGAAAAAAAAAGAAGTAGCTTTAAAAATGATAAATTTCATTCCAGCCAACACTCGCCATGAAGAAAAGCCTCTTCAGACTCCCATACAAGAGATGAACAACTGCCTAAAAGCCTGCAAATTTGGGCGTTTCAACATAAAACTCTTACTGGTCACCTTAGTCGGATTTGTCAGTGGAGTAGCTGTCAGTAATACTACTTCTTATCTACTACCAAGTGCAGAGTGCGACTTACATATGACTTTGCTGCAGAAAGGGTTTTTGAACGCTGTGCCGTATTTAGGTAAGGTTCATATTTGATTGTGATTGGTAAATGATTTTTTGCGTATATTATAGTAGATAGGCTCAAATTAAGAAAAAAACATACAAATTAGATTTGTCAGTTAAACAAAAAAAAAATTACTTCAACGGCTTTCACGGTAAGATAATCTTTAGCTAAATGAAATATAGTTTTTTTTTGTATAGCTGTACTATCGACTATTAAAGATACTGAATAAATATTTTAGCTTCTGGAACCGTCGTCGAGCAAAGGGCTTCTCCAATTCTCCATCCACCCGGGAGTAATCACAAACATTGCATAGAATAAGAAAAAGCTAAATAGAAGGCCAACTTTTCGCTACTCGCATAGTTTTCTAAGCCAGATCAACTGTTTCAAAAACTGTTTTATTTTGCCAATTAATTACTTTTTAAGAGTAGGTTTAAATAAGTTTATATATAAATTAATATAGGTATTATTACTTTATGTTAACTAAGAAAGTAGGCATTAATTACTAAAACAGCGTAATCGGATGCTTAAGACCTTAGTCCACAAAGTTAATGTAGTAAATCAAACTAACAAAAAATAGAGCGTCTAAAATTTTATGGATGGTAAATGTTTTATTTACTTGCATAAAATATTGTTAATTCATTATTTGCGTAATTCTTGTTGAAGTTTGATCTATTATTCAATGTGGTTCTGAACTTCTGATATTGGAACATAATTTTAATATTTTAATTCTTTATACTAATTTTGACATCTAAAAAAGTACTTATCAAGTTAGTACAGCGACTACCGACTCAGACGTCAAAGTCGCGAATCTCATAGTAGGTGCCGAGTATATAAGCAGACCTTCTGTACTTACTCTTCTTGACTGCGATGGGATTCACAAGTCGGGCGTGCTGTATGCTCAAACACAATACCAGTTCCAAGTATAGGTAGGTGTGCTTTGTGTTCTGAGATCTCAGCGACAGGTTGAAAATGGAGCTTGAAGTCTGCACTCATTTCTCTTCGACGAGAGAGAACTTGCCATAAAAAATGCTAAGAATATTTGAGAACAATTTAATGTTTCACCTTCTACTGAAAATATGCCTCTTGCACTATAATGTAGTAAATGACAGGGCAAAAAGTACTGCACAAATTAAATATAATGCAGTATACCAAAAGCCACATTGACTTGACAAGAAAAAAAAAAATTAAAAATTGCACGCTTAAATGTATTAAACCAATTGGAGATGATCCCCTCTGCCAAAAGAATTAGACCGCTGGTCATCTTTTTATACTGTGTGTATATTTGCTTGCTTTGGATAATTTTGTCAAGTATTTTGTGTAGCGACGTGTTATAATAATTTCAATTTCAATTTATTTATTGCATTCACATTGTACAATAACAGTTATAACTAGATAGTATACACTGAAGTCACTGTCCTTTTTAAGTAGGTACAATATGAACCCTGTCGGGCGTAGCAAATTGGAAGTCGAACGGCAAGCGGGTAGTGGATAAATAATTATTAATAAGGTAATGAATATATGTCCAATTATTTTTAGATAGTTATATAAGTGGTATAATTTAAGTAATTTTATTGAATTATTATAATAATTGTAAGAATTAATGTCCAAATTATATAATATGATTTAATAATTAGGTGTCTGAATTAAAATAAATATTTTAAAATGTCCTAATAAGAGAATGTCCAATTAATTTAGGAATATCCAATAAATTTATCGTTAAAAAACTCGTCAATTGTATAATAAGTTTTATCTATCAACATAAATTTTAATTTTTTAATGAAAATGTTATTTTTTTCTTCAGTCCTTAGACAGTCGGGTAAAGTATTATAAATTTTTATAGTCATGGCTAGTGGTCCAGAGGAAAACAGTTTTAACGTGGAGGTAGGTATCACTAGTTTATTTTTCTTTCTAGTCGGATATCGCCGCGGAAGGTCTTCTTTTCTCGTGTAGAATTGGGGATATCTGCGTACAAATTTGCAGGCCTCTAATATATATATCGATGGTATAATGCGTTGGTATTAATACATGTTGTAAATATTTCGTCACCCTGCGCAGAATGTGGCAGGCATTTTCACGTAGAAATAAGTACGCGTGAAGTCTCCGGTATTAAGAACAGTTTGTTAAGCCTATTTTAGCTAAAATGTGTTTCCTCTCCTTCTTTCACGTGAAGTGTCGGGTAAGAGAGAAAGAGCCAAAACATATTTTAGTTAAGATGGGCTTATCAAACGGGGGTTAGTGATAAAGCATAAAGCCCAAGTTAGATGAGAGCACGGTCCTAGTTTAGCATATAACATGAGCAGCTGTATCTCTCATTATTAGTAATTTCTCGGGTATAGCCTCAGCAATTATTTCGTAGTCTGGGATCTCATCCCAATGGCCAAAGGGTCATCAATGAAATATTGCACGATACATACACTTAAGTGATCAAAATAAAAATAAAATTGATCAAATTGTGTAAGAATCTATAATACGCCCTTGTTAATCAACTCGACAGGTCGAATCCACCATTTACAACTACATAGCCTCTACCAAACGGATGAAATGCTGGATGGATAAAATAAAAATCTACGTAAGCTGCACGCCTATAATCGTCTTACTTTATCTTCACTTCACAAGCTTTAGGTGCTAGTGTAGGTGTAGGTATTGTAGCCATATTTCTATCTTACTTCAAAGCAAAACATTTTCTTACATACATCGCTTGTTCGAGGGGTCATAGGCTAGAACGACTATAAAATTCACCCGGCACTCTCCGGTGCCGTCATAAATATTGCATGCACAGGGTACGTCTGCCTTTTGTGATGGTTATTGTATGCACAAACGCTTCCCCTGGAGCTATGTGTGATGCTTCCAACGTTTTCTTTTTACTTTGAGTTTTATTACTCTTTGTAGGAGAACACTATTATCACGTTTGTAAGCCAACTCTTTTGATGGAGTTTATGAAACTTTGTTTATTGATCAATTTTAACGGTATGTACAGTGAGCTACAGAGAAATATGACCCTTTCAATAGTGATACTTGTGGCATGGGTCTCAGATTTCTCTACAACCGACTGTACATGATGTATATGATGATGTTGAGATGGTTTGACATGTAGAGAGGATAGATAGAATAGAATCAACAAAGGCAAAGATAAAAAACAAACATACAGGAAAATTGGATAAAAGGAGACTAACGAAAGGTATATACAAAGCAGAGTTAGCTGTGAGAGTCGGCCAGGGTCGGCCCCGAAAGACATATTAGGACCAAATCGCAGACCTTTTGAAAAAAAGAGACATTTAGGAGTACCCGAAATCGGCGAGCGTGTATGACGAAAGTGATACACGCAAGTATGTAAGGATCATAGCAAATGAATATCTCTCGTCTCTGCCTACCCTTACGGAAGACAGGCGTGACGATATGTATGTATGTTTTAACGATCACGTTGGTTGGTTTTTATGGCCCCCAAAAGCTGGGCACGCGATGGTTTTTAGAGGTTGAATGTACTAGTATAGTATACTGTTTAATCTGTGGTTTTAGTATGCTAAACTGTTCGAAACCAACCGGTCGGATGATTACGATATATTTGAGTTGGAAACTGCACGAGTTATCTATTGCGGTTGGCTTACTTCTATCAATCGTGCACGTATTTCAGAAATCTATATAGTCTGTGGTTAACTGCCAAACCACAACGTTCCTACGTTTGAGGATTTCGAGTGTATGAAGGGATCTAGAGATATTCAGTTTCAATTTACAAACTGTAAAACGATTTTCTGTTTGTAGATTTTGGCAAAGTATTTGAAAGATTTTTTTCTTATAACAATATAGACATATTTTTAATTTGTAACTTGGGGAGGCCTATGTCCAGCAGTGGAAGATGATAATGAAGATATTTTTAACTAAGTGCATCCCGCAGTATTACCTGCGGTTTCTCATATACACCAGCGCTATATACTTTTAAAAGCGCTATTGAGTTTTTGACCAAACAAATGGGTATTGCGTACTTATCGGAATTAAAAATCACCCTTTGTGGTAATCCAAGATATCAGCTACATTCATACAAAGTTTCATAAAAATAGGCTCAGCCATTTGAGCGTGAAAAAGTGACAAACAAACTTTTGCCTTTATAATTAGGGTATTAGTGGGATATAGTGGGATTAGTGGGATGAGATATAGTAAAAACTTCGAACCTGACCAGAATAGCAGCTTAACAAATTACACAAAATTAGTACTACATACTAGACTTCGAATAACATGACTTCCGTCATAGGTTAAAAAGAAATTTGCCTGGCGCGCGCGCGATTCCAAATTCTATGACTTCCGTAGTAAACATATTCACTAAGTTATTTCGAAGCCAGCTTCGAAATGGAACTAAGGGGTTCAGCCTATGCAGTAAGTATTAAAATTATAATTTCTAATGATAATTCTATTTTCAGGAATGTTGTTCTCCTCAGTCCTAGCTGGATTCCTAACCGATACGTTTGGAAGGAAGATATTCCTCCTGCTCGGATACGGAGGCACCTTCGTATTTACAGTAATATCTGGCACAAGCCAAACGTACGAAGTGTTGGTCACTGCAAAATTCTTCGAAGGCCTTTTGTAAGTAAATTATATTTTTTTGAATTTAACATTCTACTTTAATTTGTTTGCGTTAAAGTCTTATTTGATTTAGTAGCGTATCGGTTTGAAAAATATAGCCTTATTTTTAACTTTTTGTAAATATAAGTATAGTTATTTTTAGTTTCACAAACAACCAAACATAGGTATATTATATAATAATGAATATTTCAACGCATAAAACGAAAATTCCAAATGATATACAATTATATCTACTTTGCCTAGCAACATAGTACCTCCGATGCTTATTCAACCTCTGAAAGTCACATTAATTGATAATGGAATTACGGAGATATGTGATACACAATCATAATAAGCTACTGATATATTTCTGGTTATAATTTTGCAAGTGAAGTATGGATTTCATTTTAAAATAGGAAAGAAAAAAGCAAAATTTGACAACAAATGAATTGGAACCAGTCTTTTGTAACTCGATCATTACTCATTATAAGTTATTTTTTTAAGTTCTAATGGTTGATTTTTTATTTATTTATTTAACTTCCTTTAGTTAACTTTGATTCATCCAAAAATGTTTCCTATTGTTTCCATAACACCTGATTTTATATTTTCTACAAGAATTGGTTAAAAAGAAATTATTTTCACACTCTTAATCGACCATATCTTTTGACAACCTCACAAAACTAATTAGTTAGAGCCTTTTGCCTTATTTTATTTTTATTCCTGTCAGAATTAGAAATTAAGTATAAAAGTAATTTATTAATTAGTTGTCTACAAAAAATACTAACTGAATAATGCATTGCAAACTAAACGCAGCACATTCTTTCGCCATTTACATTTGTATGTAATGAAGTTAAATTCTTTACACATCTTCGTGATTCTATCATCTGAGATACTCGTCAAGTCTCTAGACATAGACATAGCAATATATTAGTTAAGATGTCGTCAACCCACACAAATATATCACTTGAACATTGATAAATGGTGTTCAACTAAATGTAATTAATGTTTTGACCTCAGAGCTTGCAAATGTTATAAAATCATTTAATGTCTGTGAATTTTAAATAACAGATATAAAATAAATATACACAATCAATCACTTTTCATCAATGGCCCTACGTGTACAGTACTCTAATTTACATAATAAAGGTTTTTTAATTCACGTCTCAACCTATTATTGAGAAAAATTAAGATTTTTTTTTTAAACAATTGTTTCGTCAATACAAAATACCTACTTTTTGTTTTTTTTTTTGTGCATCCGAGGCTCCGAAGCCTTGGAAAGTGCTGATATGACGATGGAATATATTAGTAGTACACATACATTTTTTCAACACAATTGCGTCAGTCAAGCATACCGGCGCGCGATAGATTGGCAAGCGGTCACCGTAGTCTATTTACGCTCATGATACCAAAAATGTCATTACATTAGCGAGCTGCGAACTCAAGACCAATGGATGTTTCGTCAGAGTATCCCATAAATAATAACGAGCCCTTTCATTTAATATAAAACACAGTAAGGTTTGCAAAACTTTTAAAAAAAATTCCTATGTTGTCCCGCGAAAATGACCCTTAGTTAAAAAAAATATTTATTTACTTTGCACATCTGTGTTTGGGTCACAGGATTACGCCATCCTACCAAATTTCATCTGTTTTGGTCCAGTAGGTTCGGAGAAAATTGGCTGTGACAGACGGACGGACGGACAGACAGACGCACGAGTGATCCTATAAGAGTTCCGTTTGAACATTTTTGTACGGAACCCTAAAAATAAAAATGCCGAACCGCACGCGATTCCAAATTGTTTGGAGTACCCAGTAATTTAACTGCCACTGACCCTTCACACCGAAAGACAAAAATGCAAATAGATATTTTATTTTTCGGCAGAAACACATGAGGTACCTTAGCACAGCAAGATGATCTTTGTACTGCTTTACCCCTTCTATCCTTATATTATTCCATATTTTTTAATTACAGATTTGCCTCATCATTCAACGCAGCAGTAACCCTCTCCGCAGAATTTTGCTACAACGATATACGAGACCGAATTATAATCTTACAATCGTCCTTCTTAGCTCTCGCTCAAGTTATTATAGCTGCTATATCGTGGGCGGTTCTTATCCAGGATTGGAAATACAGTTTGTTTGGAGGATATATTGGTAAGTGCCTCTATCATCTTAGGGATTTCCCGGTTGCATCCCTATTTACTTCAGAGCCCAAATACTGAAACTGTTGGAGATTACTGGCAATTTCACGAAACTGACAATCTAAGAAAGAAGGAAACTGACTAATCATGAATTTGTGGAAAAAGAAAAAAAAAACTAGCGAATTGGTCAACCTACCGTGTCTGGTTAGTTAGTGAAATTGACGAATAAGGAAATGACCAGGTATATACGCTAACTCTCAGGGTCTGCTTAACTGCTTTCTCTCTTTTTCACTACGCACGCATCATTTTCAGCATCTTTGTATACTACCATACTAATAATACTTACCATTCGAAGTACAAACTTACCTTTATAAAAAGGCGATAGTAAAAAAAACTAAATGTTTTATATTTTTAGTCATAATTAACATAAAAGATTTAATTGTTTCAGTTCTAAACACATGGAATTTTTATCTTTACATAATGTCGCTTTGGTCATTATCAGCGTTTTTGATGTACCTGTGTTTGCCGGAGAGTCCAAAATATCTGGTTATGCAGAAGGAGTATGCCAGAGCTAGAGAGATACTCATCAAAATTTATACAGAAAATACTCGAAAACCCGCTGATACGTATCCTGTAAGTATTACTGGAGTATCCAACATACATACATTAATCACATCTTTATCCCATACGGGGTAGACATAGCCTAGGGCCATAAGACCTTAGACCACGTTTAGCATGATGATAGTTTAAACAGGAATCAATAGTGATGGGTTCAATAGTGAAGTATCCAACTAATATTATAAATTCGAAAGTGAGTTTGTTTGTTTATTTATTTGTTTGTTTGTTACGCTTTCGCGTCCTAGCTACTGAACAGATCTTTGCATAAACATAGTTACAAGTAATGATAAGGACATAAGGTACCTTTATCCCGGAAAAATCACTGTTCCCGAGGGAAAACGCGGACGAAGCAGCAAGCCTGCTAGTTAGTATATAATAAAGATAATATTATAACTAAAGAGATATTGGAGTACTCGAAAACAGCACATGTATGGCGAGAGTGATGAATGTGGAGGAAGCGAGGTAGGTCTTCCCTCCACCTCCCATGGCTCTACCAACCTCTCGGTCATACGAGCCGAATCTCGGGAGAGTGCGCTGTACTAGCATTTCGCATCTCTTTCCAGTCGCCCCTGCTTGATCTCTCTACAAGTTCTCTATAGTGTCGCTTATCTATGCAATCATTGCATTTTAATAACTCTCCCCCATCCTTAGGGGGCTTACGTTCACAAGTACGCCTCGCTTGCCTTCTCGGCCAGAGGCCAGCTTCTGTCTTCTAGGTCTTTGAGTTTGTCACAGTTTCAGTTTTTCTCTTCGTCTTCTTTGTCTGCTTGTGGCAGTATTCTTGATGTGCTCCCACTTTTCAAGTTATGCCCCTCTCGAGGACGCTTCGAATTTTATGCCACCGATGCGAGAATTCTTTTAGCCGCTTAAAGTTCGCCTCAGATCCCACGAGATCGCAATAGTAGACCGGGCCCACCCCGAGCGGGACAACATTATTTAATAGTTCCCTACGCGCCTCCTCATAAATCGGGCATTCCCAAAGTACGTGATGGACGTCCTCAGTGACCGCTTCCTCGCAGAAACAGGCTGAGGTGTCCGAAAGCTTCATGCGATGGAGCCTACCCCTGAAGCAGCCGTGTCCGGACAAGATCTGAGAGGTCTCATAGTCTGGTTCGACCCAAGTTGCCTTGAGCCGACCCGCCGAGCGAGGTAGGTCTGTGAGGATCTTAATCAAGGTAGTCGGATCATCATATAAGTGGATTAGTAAAGTCATATTTAAATTATTCAGAAAAACATATCATGCCAACTCTACAAGTATATTATTATAAGAACTACCGTTCTTTAGATAATATACCTCCTCCAAATACCCTTATAAAATGATATCAAATCTCAAATAAATAGACTAAAGTACCAAGAAACACGAGTTTTCTTATATTGATCTTAGAATATTGATGTAGATATTGTAGTATATAAGGTATATACTATATGAATAAAAATTTGCAATATTTTAAAATATTAATTATTAAAGTTTTAGGGTTACTATGCTAGAATCAATATCTTATATGTATATTTTATACTCTATAACCTTCTCTAAGAATCAGGCTGTCACATACAGAAAGAAGTTTTGAAATCCGACCATTAGTTCTAAAGTTTATAAATATAAAGCTTATAAGCTTTCAAATAAAAATGTTTGAGTCATAGATTTAAAAAAAATGCCTGGGTAAAAATTGCGCGTGATTTCGTGATTCAATTTTTTTAATTTTTTTTTTTCAGTACAAAAATATATGGACAAACGAAATAAAGAAAGAGATAGATGAGTCTTCGGAATCAAAAAAAGAGTCCTTCTCCCACCAAATAGTAGTTGGCCTTCACAACATAAAGCCTATGTTTAGGAAGCCGTTAGTAAAATATTTAGGCGTCATCTGCATTATCAACTTTATGACTATGGCTTCGTAAGTATTATTTTAACTGTAGAAGAGTAAATAAGAGATGGAGCCGAAAGGTGTTCGAAGGAGACCAAAACAAGACCACAGAAGCTTCGTTTCCCCAAATCCCAGCAAGGACCGAAGAAAATCATAACTTGTATATAACAAACTAGAAGGTCCATTGACCCTGCATACCCAAGTATCTTCTTCTTTTCCTTATCTTATCCTTCTTTCCTATGTGGGATTGGCTAAGTATGTAAGTTCCATTTAAATATTTTTCCAGCCATTTCCCAGGTCACACCCTTTCTGATCATATCCTCCCTCACATAGTCCAACCATCTCTTTTTTGGTCTTCCTCTACTTCTAGATGCCGTAATACACATCCAGGTATATGATGAAAGCTTTAAGCTTCAGTGTCTGTAAGTTGGGTCCGATAAAGAAAGAGAAGTTAGTTTTTGGTTTTTAGAAAAAAATATTATCGGCATATATATATTCTTCCATGCTGGTCTGGGAGAAAAAGAAAAACATAAAGTGTACCAGCTGCCTTTCTTCCCGCGCAAGCCGAAAAAGTCGTCTGAGGGAATCATGACAAAGGCGATGCGATGGCTAGCAACCCATCACTATTGATTTTCTGTTTCAACTACCATTATGCTAAACGTGGCCTTAGGTCTTATGGCTCTAGGCTCTGTCTACCCCGTATGGGATAAAGACGTGATTATGTATGTATGTATATATTATCGGCATATAAATAATTTTGCGTATAATACAAGTAATATTAATAAAAATTTCTAGATATAACATCATAAGATTGTGGTTCCCCCAAGTCTCAACAGTGGTGGAACATTACAAAAGTGGTGACCAGGACCTCTGTACAATGCTGGACTCCTACACAGAAGACCTGAAGCAAAGACATCTTAATACAACTGCTGAAACACAGTGTATACCAGTGAGTACATGATTTACTTTAAACTATCGATTAGTACTATTATATATTATGTGCTATTGATTCCTACAATCTAACAGATTAAGAAAAATTAAATTAAAAACTTCAGTCCTTTACACTATTTGATTATGAAAACATACTGATGGCAAGCTCCTTCTTCAACTTGTGAACGCTTTTGACCCATTACTGACCTTAAAAACCAGGTATCGAAGATTTGTGTAGTCTTGTGCACTAAACAATAAATCATTTATTTCAGTTGCAATTTTAATAATTTACTTGCATTATGACTCGTTTTTTTTTTTACCATAATAATAAACTGACCTATTTTATTCAAATTGTTTGATTTGCTAGTTTAAATACATACCCTTACACCTTTAAAACTATAGCTCCAAAATGACAACGTATTTCTTGGGAAAGATAATATTATATTCTTATAAATTACCTGAAACAAAATAAGTAGATATATTCATAAAACACAAATTGTATATATTATTTTAAATGCTATACACTAAGGTCAATGTGCAAATATTGTCAATAAAGCCTATAAAAGTATATAAGTTGCTTGTCTCTCTCTCTTGTCTCAATACCACTTCTACGCTGCTAAATTCAAGAGAATTAAAAAAATTGAGATATAAAGATAAATATCTTAAATTGGTTCCTTATTAGTCCTAAGCACGTCGAACCTTTGGGTCTTTTTGTATTAACAAATAATTATTCACGTATACTAGGTAGGTACCACGTACCTATAATAATGTGTTCTTTTGTACACAAATTTTACTGTTGATCCTTCAAAAAAAGCGTTATTTACTAAGCATTTATTATGGTGACCACTTTCCATCAGACACTTTAATCTGTTTTTAATATTATTTAGTTAAATCTTTAAATCCTTAATAGGTATAAAGCGGACTTAATGCTAAAACAACATCTTCCAGTAAATAAAAAAAAAACAGACATTGTTTTGTTTAGATACCGCAAATAAAAGCTAATTTCCATAGTGTCTATCCACAAGAAACCAAAACATTAAGGCAATCAAAATTGTTTTTCAATACATTAATCTTTACAGGTCAGAAGCGGAGCGGAGACATATATCAACAGCATAATAATTGGTAGTTTTTCCTTACTACCTTATCTCGTAACAGGGTTGATCGTAAACAAAGTGGGGAAGAAGCCCTTGATCATGACAGCTGGTTTTATCTTTGCTGTTTCAACCCTGGGTTTGAGATGGGCAAGTTCGAAAGTAATGGTAGTTGGTCTTTTCGCTGTCGATATCTGTTTTGGACAGACTATTATGAGCATGAACCAAGCTATTATTGTTGAGTTTTTTCCGACAACATCTAGGTGAGTTGATATTTGGTTCTTTCTTATACTCTTACTAGCTATTAACCGCGGCTCCGTCTAAGTGGGACTCGGTTATATCGCGCTTAAAAAAAGACTATGTTTGACCTCTGTTCTCTCTGTTTGAAATGGAGATGGGGGGTTAGACTTTAGACATTTTTACAAGACTGTGGCGAATCAAAAATAAGGATGGTTATGCGTTTGACCTGTAAATGAATATTGTCTTAAAATAATTTAGTAGTTTGACCGATTTTGTCAAAAAAATAATAATATACTCGTTAACAGTGCAGCGCACAGATAAACTACAAATTTTATTAATACCAAAAATATAAACAACTTACTTGCTAAATGTATCGAATTGACGATCTTTGATTTTTTTTTTATTTTGCTCATTTTATTTCCAGGTCCCTAGCTATTTCAATGGTAATGACATTGGGTCGTATTGGAACGTTATTGGGGAATGTAGGGTTTCCTATATTGCTGAATATGAGGTGTGAACTGCCATTCTTCATTCTGTCAGGAATGTTGTTCTGTGAGTATAGTGTAAAGACAGTTGTACAGTCAACAACTTATATACCTTTATACTTTAATTCACTCTACATCGCTATCACTATAATAGATAGTGATTTAAGAGGAATGTTTTAAGCCCATGCGAAGCCGGGCCGGGTCGCTAGTTTACTAATAAAATAAATAACTTGAAAAATGATATTATTATCTGAAAAAATTGTTTAAAAATTCACTTAATTTTTTGTTACTGATCGGAACGGTTACCCTTGAAATTTAAATAGTGTTGAGGTATTTATGTTGTATTATCTAATTATATTTTAAATAAAGTACTAAATTTAACAATTACATAAATATTAAAATAAAATTAAAACTTAAATAAAACTAAATTAAAACTAAAATAAAGCTAAAATAAAACTAAAATAAAACTAATAAAATACACAACTATTAAAAATCTAATAATTGTCCTTGCGGCATAGTGCCAAGAACTCCGGTTGCATTCCCGCGCTGAATAGCGACTGCTATTCTCTGCGCGAGAAATGAGCCGGCTCTCTTGTCACCTGCGGCGTCGACAAGCTTGGGAGCCAAACATTTGAAAAAATGTTTCATACTTGGTCCCCACGGGCCTAATGTTTCAACGCCAAGCGGAACAAACATATATTCACTTGTCAGAGACTCATATTTGCGCCGCTTGGCGTCTTCTGCAGCTTCCGCCGCGGCTCCTGCCTTTGAAACTGTCCCCCTTAGACGGGAAGGGGCTACAGTATCGACGCATGTTGCGTCCCATACTAGTGCCCTTCCCCGCTCCCAGGGGACCAAAGTTAGGCCATCTGGACGCTTGCCATCGTCACGAAATATACCCAGTGGCTCTAGAGTACTGGGTATATTGACGGTGGCAAGTGCCCTTTTAATTATGTCATTAATGGAGCCGTGGCGGAAGAACCTGCCTGCACTACGTTGGCAGTGTAGCCCGTGGAGTCCTTGCCTGTCGACATCCGTGCCGCAAGAACATTTATGGCGTTCGACAATGGCAGCCCCCAGCCTTAGTCCGATGGCGATTCGGAAGCTGCCATTGTCGAAAAGTGTTCCGAGGTTTATAGAAGGAAGGGCGTGTAGCCATTGGCCTGACTCGTGTTCAGAGACAGCGAGAAGTCTTGCGCGGTCATTATCACTGGATAAATTTTGAACCAAATGACTATATTCTCTCTGTACCAGCGGATCATCCCAGAGTCTTTGGCGGTTTGGTGCCTCGGGGATTTTCTCGCTGGGGCAGAGGGCCTTCCAGGCTTCAACTGCGTCTGTTGCACAGTGTATCTCAGCCGTTGTACATTTTAAAATTTTTGAACATAATTCGGAAACACTGTGTACAGACGACAAAAAGGCCGGGAGGGCAACACTGGTAATTTTCCTAATACCGATGCCACCAGATCTAATTGGCAAACAGGCTTGAATCCAGGCATTTGACTCGAGTTTTAAATTTAGAATTTTTTCCAGGGCAATTTTGAGGGTGGCATCTAACTTTTCCAGAATATCTGTGTGTTTCCAAATTGGGCATGCTCTGAGTATATAGGTAAATTTTGGGACAAAAAGGCAATATTTTAAAATGGTGTATGCTATATGAGAATTATATTTTATAATTTATGTTGTTGATTGTACAATATACCAGATTTTTTATTAAAATCAATCACTCAGTCTATTGCTTGACAGGAATGATTGTTACAAACAGGCTATTTTTTTTGCCATTTTTTAGTACAATAAAGTATGAATATTTAAATAAACATGTATCCGCGCTATGCTATCTAGCTTTTCGCAAGAGAGCAATCAATCTAATCTTTTTTTTAATTGAATATAGGCACAGTCTAAGTAATATCTACTGTACTTTAAACGTTCTATGTCAACTTAATAATGAACAGTAATCTTAAAATAAACCGCATATTAAAAATAATAGAAGAATAAATTAACTTGTAAGTACACCTTAATTAAAACAGAATCAAGCGGCTGTACCGTTAGCTACATAGCGCCATATAAACGCACAATATAAGGGAAATTTCCTCCAAAATCTATGCTATATCTTCAAATGGAGACTTGAGGGCTCTGACTTATTATTATCTTTAGGCAGTTCTGTTTTAGTACCCACTTTTATAGGAATATATGGCCATGTACGGAATAATTTTGAGAGCAATTCGCGAATGGTTTGAATTTCTTACACACGTGTAACATAGCTAAAATGGGATGATTTTGGCTTTGTACTTTTGTTACTTGGTTTTTGATTTTCTTTACATCAAATCGATTTTCTGGTTATGTTCTTAATTGATTGCTGAACTCTAGGTCAACTGTTTCTGTATTACCTTATCTTCTCTTCATTTTTTAAAAGCAAGACTAAGAACTAATGAGTTTTTTTGTTTTTATTTTCAGTTATCGTCTTCCTGGCGTTATTACTACCAAAGAGAAAAAAATAAATAATGTCAAAATGTAGTCGGTTTTTTATTAACTAGAAACCAGAATTTAACTTTTTACTAGGAACCATACTAATAAGGTTAGATTTAAGGGTGTTAGTAACCAACACTGTCAGATTTTTCAGGATGCCTTCTTATAGGCATCCTTAGATATGATAAATGCCGGGACCCATGGCTTAACGTGATTTCCGAAGCACGGATGACCTCAAGATGAAAATGTCATTAGTGGTACCTAACAAATGGCCACTAGTGGCAACCAACACAAGTCAGACCACGCTCGCTTTCACTTGACAAGCACGATCATTGTCACGCATGTTCTCGTTTATTTACTAATACTTCGAAACCCAAACTACAGTCAATGAGATACAAATAGACTATTCTTACTATGGTCTATGCAACCATAAATATGTAGGAAAAAGTAATAAAACAGTCCCTATTAACATGTAAGTTACTGCAGCAATTGAATTAACTGGCTTAAAGATAGAAAAGCAAATGAGTTTTTGTCCTGACTAGGAAATTAACAAAGAATAGTCGTGATTAAATGAGAAATAAAATAGAACAGCTGTTAATTCAGCTCTGAATCTCAAATGGGCCCGTATTCATCAGTGAGCGAGCAAAGCGGAATGAATAGTAATAGCTTCATTTTGCAACAACGTGGTTCATGGGTAAATGGATACTAACTATTAAGACGAGACCTTGTTTTGACGAGACATTATTCACTGAAAACACAAGTCATCAATAATCTGTGTTATGTAATTAAGGTGCTGGATCTGAAATTAATTTTAATCATATTAAATTATAGTTCCATATAATTAAAATTGCAAAACTGCTAATAGTGGCCGTTTTAAGCAATATTGCAATTTGTAACTATAGGGAACTATAATGTAATAATTTCAAAAATATGTTTTTTTTGCGCAGAAAAGATTTTTCTACCCATGTGACAGAGTAGTCAAAAAAAGGCTGGGTTCCTATTGATGGGTACAGAAAGCGAGGAAGGCCTCAAACTATAAGATGGTCAGGTCAGACGAAATACAGGCTTTTGATAAAAACTGGCGAAAAAATGCCATAGCTAGGGATATATGGAAGATTAGTGGGGAGGCTTTTGCCCAGCAGTGGAAAATAAACAGCTAATAAAAATAAAAAAAAGTGACTGAGTAGCTTAATATTCTTAGCATTAAGTTCTTGCACTTATGAACTAATAAAGTTTTAATAAAAATAAATAAAGAGCACACTGTATATAATGCACTATCCTTGAATATTCCAGTTATTTCATTTTCCATTATAAGTTACTCAACTATGTCCAGCACAGCTAAGTTGAAAGTTAGGTAAGTTAGTGAGGGCCACGCGTCAAGTGTAAGTTATAACTAAGTTACTTTGTAGCTGACTTACCGTCGATTTTAGTTTGGAGTTGATGGGGAAATCAATTTAGGGAAATGTAATAATTAATGGATCAATAATTTAGTTATTGTACTGTTGGAAATTACCGTAGGGAGATTGTTTATACTGCGTGGGTGGTTTTGATGGTCTATCCAATACTAGCCTAGTAGTTTTACTGAATAACTAAAGCTTTTGCCTACAGCTAAATCTTATCATATCGATAATATTTGTTATCCGAAATAAATGAATCTTATTTTATTTATTTATTTTATTCAAATCGGCTTGGTATTCTGTTATATTACATTGAAAAATCCATCTTTATAAAACTGTCCTTTTATCTTTTTAACCGACTTGAATAAAAGGAGGAGGTTTTAATTTAGTTTAATTTCAATCGTATGTACTTAATGAAAGTTAATAATAGTTTATATCTTTATAATTATGTAAGTATTATTATCTCTTGAGTCTGCTGGATGAGATGTCTTTAGAAATAAGCAGCACCCTTGTACTAATGTTCTTTATTCTATGTTCTTTTCTTTTATATATGTTTCTGTGTAAATGATTTTGAAAATAATAATAATAAATAATAAGTGGTATCCCATGTATAGAAACACTGGGGCTGGCTTAATATGTGTGATTAGAACGTAACAGTTATTTATTTCTCGCGGCAGTGAGGCTTCGTATAAAAACTAGATATAATATATTTACATCCATACATCCCCCTTCAGCGCAAGTTTCATGAAACGGAGCGTAGGATAATTGCAGCACACGAAGCTCTGGACTCCCTACACAATAGGGATATTTAACTTGAGTCGAGCAGGGACTTTTTCAACACAACTAAATTGACGGGGTTGCAGAAGAGTAGAAATTGTATATACTTTATCTAGTAAAAAATGTACATACAGTTGGTATAAATAATAAAGTTCAGATAATAATTAATCACTTGGCCCAATAAAGCTAGACATTATACATAATGCTCGGGCATTATAAATATTACTCGCATTAATCACTTGGTCTTTAACATCTATACCAACAAGGTAAAGCTCAAGAGTATGTTTGTTTGAATGCTTATAACTTTAAAACTACTTGTCGAATTTCACAAATTCGTTTTGCATACGATAGCCTGATTCTTGGAGAAATTAAAAGCTATAGTATATAAAACCGCGGGGAAAAGTTATAAATTATACTTCAGGTATTGGTAGTAATAGGCTAGATAGGGTATCTTGCAAGCTTTATGAAAAGGTAACGATATCGATTGCCCAAGTAGTCGTACGCCTTTTGATTCAGAGTGATCAAATCCGATGGGAGAATAAAATAATTTTAATGGATTAATTTTTATCCATAATAATATTTATTTGTTCAACTGTGAGTAGCTATAGTTACAGTTTTTCAAAACTTGTAATGATTTAGGTACAATAATTAGGTTGAATTTGGCAGAAAGAGTTAGCGTATCACCGGCCACTTTCCTTGCTAGTCATTTTCACTAATTCACCAGTTTACTTACTTACTACTTTACACTTTCGTTAGGTTGTCAAAAATATGGAAATTTATTAAACCTTTGTTGTACCAAATATGTGAAGCCAACCAAAGCAACATTTGGGTAAAGAGCAGAGAGCTTGAATGTGGGTGTTAAATAAAAAGTGGTGTTAAAGACTTATAGCTTACCCCTACGGAAGACAGGCGTGATGTATGTAGGTATATATTGGTAGAAAATACCAACATACATGCAGAGATAGAGTTAAAATAGACGTTGCTTTAGTAGCTTACCACGGTTTGGTTACACCCCATTTAAGTTATGGTGTAATTTTTTGGGGTAACTCACAGGAACATGAGAAAGCATTTAAAGCCCAAAAGAGATGCATAAGATCAATGTGCAGATTAAAATCTAGAGACAGCTGTATGCCTATGTTTAGATCGCATAAACTCTTTACGCTACCGTGTATTTTTTATTATGGAATTATGCAGTTTTGTAAAGTCAAATCCACATTTGTTTGCCAAATTAAGAGAAACAAGAAGGAGACCAAATCACGTTAGACCTCAATATGAACAGAAACTGGTAGTTGTCGGACATAAAACAGCATTGATTAATAAAAACGTGATTGGCATGGCTCCCATTATTTTTAATAAACTACCTGATAGTTTTAAAACTTTGGATTTGATGACATTCAAAAATAAATTAAAATTGCTTTTGACTGAAAAATGTTATTATACTGTACAAGAATTTTTGGATGATAGTTTTGATTGATTATGTTTTAATTTATTAGAAATTTTATTTATTTAATTATATACAATTATTATTTTATTTTTTATCACAGAATTTATTAATTTCAAATTTGTTATAAGTAGGTAATGACTAAGACTAAGTTATTGACGCTAAAAATATAGATGATTTTGTAAAATTATTGTACGTCTTAGGACAGGTCACAGTGACACAAAATAATTATATTATGAAGATCTTATAAACCTGTGTTCCACAATAAATAGATTTGATTTGATTTGATTTTAATAATATGTACACAGAAAACAGCAAGTTAGGTGTACTAAACAAGGTTTATCATAGGCTGTCATTTAGTGGTCAAGAGTCCAAAAGAACAGGCATTTTTTTAAAACTCTGACACCAGTGCTACATGATACATTATCCCTGTACTCGACATGAATGTATGAATCTCTTTTATGTGCTCTTTGACTTTCCCAAGATACAAAGCTTTTCAAAAGACCGAGAAATTAAAGAACTGTTAATTAAGTAAATTTGTAATTAATATGAACAAACATGCGAACAACATTGTGTGACAAACAAAACTGAATTTCACTGTTCGTTTATTCTAGTTCTAAGTCAAATATCCGTTCAAAGTTACAGTAAGGTCCAGTCAGCCTTTACCGCTCAACCTTTGATAAAACTTGTGCTGTGTGACGTCACTACACTGTATATATCTCGATAAGTTTCGGTTGGGACTTGGGAGACGCATCAACGCTGCGTGGTGTCTTTGTAAGCGATTTACTAGTAAGAGTTTAAACATTTTACATTTGAATTAAAATTTTATACATTTTACTACTAAATAAAAATAAAGTTTTTACCTTGGTTAACATAGCATGTTTTAAATTTGAATTGTGTACCCGTCCTTTGGCTATTGCTTACTTTTGAGAGGTTTGGATTTATAGAAAGCACGTTATAAATATTAAAGCTTTAAATTTGTAAAGTCTTTAAGGTGACGGTTTAATAACAATAAGTAAGTGACTAACGCAATGCGATACGATACTATTATAACCTCACTTTGTCTGTTAAGATACATTGAAATACAAATTAACAAATTACAATTATAGGGCAATATAAAGACCACGCAAGAGCTGGTGGGATGACCTGGACACATTCGAGAGTGGATGGCAATAAGCGGCGAGTGACCGAAACGCGTGGAAGACAAGACGAGAGGCCTTTGCCCAGCAGTGAAATAAAGGCTGGCTATAATAATATAAATTATTATACATAGTACAAATAAAATAATGATTTGTTGCCCTCTGTCAGTCGCACCCTACCTTCACGCTCACAACAAAAGCAAACAACGCCTTTATAAATACCGACGAGACGTAATCACACGAAGTTCTAAGCTTTATGTGGGAGTTTGTAGTCCAATTTAAATCAATGATTACGTACTTTCTTCATCAAAGAAGAATGTATTGAAGAAATTCGGAGATTTTTATTCTGTATTATTTGTCTTTCATCAAATATATAGTAATGTTTACATTTAATGCGAATTAATTGATTGAAAAAGATAAACTTTAAAAACTAGGATGTTTATAAACACATCCTACTGTCCTTTGGAGTAAAGTAATTTTTGTTTACTTTTTAATGGCCTCTGCGATATTAAATTTGTGTTTTTCAGAACCCAGAAATACGCCCTTCCTAAGCGAATTTCTTGGATATATATATTAAGCTTCCGTAGTTATTTTCGAGATACAATCTTATTAATTAATCTACTTTATATTAAACCCCTGATTTTACTACTGGCTTATGACACAAAAAAACAATACCTCATTGAGGCCATGTATGTGCCCTTACTGTCAGTATTTAAAAGTGTTTTGTATTATTGAACACTAGTAATTAAAAAAAAATTGCCTGTGGCGATACGGAACAATAAAATTTTGAAAAAATATTTATATAATATATGTATAAGACGAGTAGTGACGTCCTTATAAATGAATTTAACCTCTGGGTCCCAAAAACCTATCGTTTCCACTACGAGGGGTAAATAAATGGGATCATTTTACCGACAATTAGTTCGTTATTGCCAGTGGAATTAGTGGGAATGATCCAAAAAATAAAGTGCTATCCAAGATCTGAAAACCTGAAGCTATATTAATATGAAGTGATGTAATAGGAAGTAGGAAGTTTTTTTTTTACTTAGTTTGTAACAGTAAAGATAAGATTTTATTTATTGTAACAATTAATCTTAAAATTAAAAACTATAAAAACTAGTGTTTTTATTTTATTAGTATAAAATACCTATATTTTAGACTTATGCGTACCCAAGCGTATTAAATTAATATCACATAGATTGCCTAGCCCTAAGGTATACCTTAGGGCTAGGCAACTATCAGCTATAGCTGAGATACATACTAGCTCAACGATAGGTATTTTATTTTTTATATTAAATATTGAAGACCCAGTTCGGCCTTGAAAATATTTGGTATATGCGCAGGGTAGTGCAGTGGATGACGGTGGTGGAGGTGAGCAGTCCAAACAGCAAACACAGCTTTTACGAATGTTTATTATGGTATTATATAAGGTGAATTTAAATCAACTATTTTAAGGACAGATTCAGACCACTAAATGGAACAACTTTCCTAAATAAACTTATGTCGAAATACGAAAAAAAAACTTTGACCTCCCATACAAATTGAGAATCAGCTGATCTAGTTTAGTATGGAGAGTGAAAAATAAAATTTCGTATTTCTATATAAGTTTATTTGGAAAAGTTATTTAGTATAGTGGTCTGTATCTGCTCTTAAAATATTTGCAGTCGATTTGTGTCCACCTTATATATTAGAAAATATAATTTTAGGGTTCCATACCAAAAGGATAAACGAGACCTTATCTGTTCTCGTCCATCTGTCACCAAGTTGTATCTCGTGAACCGCGATAGACACTGAATATTTTTACAGATAGTATTTGTTGTTCTAAAGAAATAGGTGTTGTACCTATTTCTTTAAAAAAAAATATTATACTAAAAACAAAAAATATTTTAGTACAATAAACGTGATTTGTTTTGCCGTTTTGTATATATAATGCTGCGGAACACTTTGTACGCATGCACGACTCGTTAAATAAGAAATAGGTAGAGAAATTAATAAAAACTTCAAACGAAAATTGGTTTGAACAAAGTCGATCAAGTGGTTTATACACGACATGTGGGATTATTTCGATATTTACATATACTATTACGGAATGTACAAAGTGTTTCTAGATGGCGCCAAATATCGCTAGGGCCCATGATTATTGATTAAGTCATACTTTTAGTATTGTGTGGTGGTACGGAATTCTCAGAGCATGAACCCGACTTGCACTTGGCCGATGTACTTATAACATATACCATCCACAAAATTCTTGAGCTTAGAACTCTTAACAAGACTGGTGTCAGCTTAGTTTCTAAGTAGGGGATAAAGTGACGTTACCAATACGGACTTAGATCTTACAAACATGAACTTAGCCTTAACTGCCCCATCTATGGGGCTAGGTTTTATTCAGTAAAATTCCTTCTATTTTTGCCCATCTATAGAGAGTTTCATTATTTTCTGTCCTCTAAATTCTACTACCTAATATTATAAACTTGAAAGTTTGTAAGAATGTATGGATGTTTGTTACTCTTTCAGGAAAACGGCTGAACTGATTTGGCTGAAATTTGGAATGTAAATTGCTTAGACCCTGGAATATATTTTATCCCAAAATTCCCATAGGAGCAGAGCCCCGGGCAACAGCTATTAATTATATAATGATGTGACGATAGTGGATTTACTTTCGGAATTAAGTATGTTTCTTCACTCCTGTCTTTTGAGAGGCTCGCGCGGGCATATTGATCCAACACGTAAAGTTTTGTCAAAGTTAAGTTATCAGGTGCTTTTGCCAAACTCCGTTCTAAGTTGTGGTAGAACTACGACCTGGAAGTGGTAAACTGTGGTAGAAAATCGCAATCCACAAGTTGGCAGCGCGTGATTGACATCCTGCTTAGAAGTGTGACACATTCAAAGTATCACAAGGACCAAATCATTCATAAATATTGTGTAGGTAACAAGACAAACTCTCTGCAAATCTTGGTATTAGAGATTTTCGAAATCTATTGGCTTCTGAATTGTTAAACTAAATATTTTACAGCCGAAAATGAACGTACACCTGAGTATATGTTATAAATTTCAACTTGATACGTTTATTAGTTAAAATTTTTTGATAGACAAACAGACAATTAACGAAGTGATTGTCCTTTAAGGGTTCTTTTTTGGCTTTTGAGGTACCTTTAAAATAACATACTTGCAACTACGAAATAGTAATACATTCGCAAAGCCTTAAATATTGCTATATATTATTATCGAGCAAAAGGGAATATTTTCCTGAAGGGTGCTTAAAGGGAGATTACATTGTCAGGAACTGTATCAAGATATGTTTTGAGGTTATGTAACGTATGAAGGTGGAAACAAACTTGGACAATCCTTGTCTCGTAATTCATAAGTATAAATAACTAACGACTGCCCGACTTCACTCCTTTATTAAATCTGGTGTTTAAGTGTCAACTTTTTATTTATTCGTTAAATTAAATCTGGAACTTCGATGAGTTCGATTTCCGGCCCAGGCAATTAGGAAAATAACCTTATTCAAATGATACAATATGACCTATTATCTTCTACTTACATTGTCTTCTACTTACATATATTATGTTTATCCTGTGATCTGCGGGCAATGTGACCAAAATATTGAGGGATATTAGATCTAACCATAGGATCTAACCCTTATTACTTTATGATGGATTTTGAGTTCCGTGCTTAACGGGGTTTCAAATATCTTACATATTTACATATATAAATATCATCACGCCTGTCTCACGTAGGAATAGGCAGAGACTAAAGATTTCCATTGGTCCACGATCGTTACATACCTCCTTCACACTCATCACTCTCGTCGTACATGCTTACAGATGTCGGGTCGACCCAAAGAATTTCGAATCGCGCGATGGTAATTTCTTTTTTTTAATCTATGGCTTCACCTAATGTCTCCTTTTTTCAAAAGGTCTGCGATTTGGTCGCAGTATGTTTTTTGTTATTTATGTATTTTTTATTCGATATAATCTGAAGAAGGTCGCAGGCAGGCGCAGGATGCAGGCCGCTTCCAACCGTTAATTTTGGAAATCCTTGGGGGAGGCCTATGTCGAGCAGTGGCCTGCGGCTGAAATGATGATGGTGATGATTAAATATAACTGAACTAAGTATATGTCTAAATCATGTAAAGTTATAGCTTCTGCCTATAAAGCCTACTATGATATATGGCGTCAATTGTAACTATCTTCAAATCTAAACGGAGCTCCAAAGTCATGTGGGCAAGTTTGTTGTCTGTTATAATAGTTTGCGAAGGGATGATTTAGTGTGCCATTAAGGCAAATATATAAATCTAATTTCCATCTTGCTTTTGCAGAAAGTTCATTTTAAATTTATTTAATTGCCTCTTTCTGGGTTAACTATATCTCAACTACTATCGATCCGCCCCGGCTTCGAATATATGGGCATAAAATCCTTCCTCTTGAATCACTCTATCTATATAGAAAAAAAAAACCGCATCAAAATCCATTGCGTAGTTTTAAAGATTTAAGCATACATAGGGATATAGGGACAGAGAAAGCCACTTCGTTTTATACTATGTAGTAATGTAGTGATATGCTTCTAAAGAAAAACAAGGATAAGATAAAAAACATCCAACCTTCCTCTTGAATCACTCTATCTATAAAAAAAAAAACCGCATCAAAATCCATTGCGTAGTTTTAAAGATTTAAGCATACATAGGGATATAGGGACAGATAAAGCGTTTTTTACTATGTAGTGATAGTGATACGCTTCTAAAGAATAACAAGGATAAGATAAAAAAAACATCCACAAAAAAATAAAAACAAAATTCTATTCGTCATTGCAGGAAATATGTGACATAATTCAAATCGGAAACCCGCTGTGTCAAATGTAATTAAATTGACTACTTCTATACTCTTCCAGGTCGTAGTTCTAAAATCAAAACACATATATAAGTAATGGGCTCGAAAGCACTCCTTCGGGCAATTCAGTAAAAATCACACACAAACATTTTCTTATGTTTACGCACAAATAAAAATATCTGTGTTATGAAATTCTACAGTGGCGTCATATACTACGACATATACAATGTGTCAGGATAAGCAGGAAATATGCAGGGACCGAGGGTCTTATTAAGGGATATATGAAGGTCCACACTACTTGATACAGCGCTGTGTCAACTGATATCACCGTATCTTATGTTGGGATCTTATCATAAATGAGCTATGGTGTACAATATTTTGTGGAGTACAAAATCTATTGCATTTTAGAGCCTTTTTTACCAACGACAAATAATAAAGGGTGTAACTTTGACGTGAATTTTAATAAGGTTACTTGAGTTGTATTTTCAAGTTATATATAAGTTTTAACTGATGCCGTAGCACGAAAAAGTCCAAGGGATACTTAACTCCTTGTAATATACATGTATTTTTATAATAAAGCTTCTTATCAATATTTTCTTAAATTTTGCAAAAAATAAAATGAATAAGGTCTTATATGTTATATAGAGTAGACAGACGAATGAAAGACAATTACAAAAATAAAGTAATTTCAAACAAAAGTTGATCTGAAGCAGATTGCGTACTAAAGAGACGCCGCCTTCTCGCAATGGTAACCTCATGTTAGAGATTTTTTGGACAAATTTTTGTACAATTTTTAGCGTACACATTTCCTTGTAGATTTTGCTTA
Source organism: Apomyelois bistriatella (assembly GCA_947044815.1). Taxonomy (NCBI): domain Eukaryota; kingdom Metazoa; phylum Arthropoda; class Insecta; order Lepidoptera; family Pyralidae; genus Apomyelois; species Apomyelois bistriatella. The sequence goes on from OX345705.1 coordinate 9,554,163, forward strand.
CAAATCAAATATACTCTACTATACCTACAAAATTACATACAATGCGATGGGCCAGATATACCTCAGATTCCACCATTAAATAAACAACACTAGTGAGGGCGTGGCAAAATCGAATGTCTCATGACTTTCATTGACGACGATTGATGACGATTGTCAAATAAGACAGGTGGTGGTTATCAGCTACGGCTTTTTCAAGGTATGTTATCGTTAGGAAAGTGAGCGTAAAAATATAGGTAAAGAACTTTTATAAACTTCATGTTTATTTCAGAAAGTAGGATGAATGGTGTAAAGTTAATTTGTTATATGGCGGTGACGGCTGCTTTTTTATCTAGTTGGCTACAAGAGTGATAATGTACGCACATTATGGAGTCGTTTAAAAAAAACGCATTTGTCGCCTCATATCCCGTGGTAGATAAACAGAAAAATGAAACAGACTACCATGCAGTTCTGTTCCCACATAATAGAGAGACAAGAAAACGGAGTAAGATTTAAATTATCCCAGACTTTTTTTAAATTTGGCAACCCTAATCGCCGCGAGTAATATCCTCCAATTTCTCATCGCACCTTAACATCTGAACATTTATTTGTCATAAGAGAAAGTTCTCGAGTTTTTTCGTTCAGAACCTGTTCAATTTCCAAAATGGTGCCTCAGCTCTTAACGCCTTTAAGATTGAGTTCGGCGTGAAGTTTCTCATTTCAAACTTTTTCTTGATAGCTTATTAGTTTTGAGTATCGCCATTTGTTATTTTATGGCATTTTTAGTCTGCCGTTGGTTGTTTATTTTCATTGTGTGTTTTCTTGCATAAATTATCCCTCTATTTCTTCCGACAAATATTTCTTTGATTGTTCTTCATGCTATGTTGATTGGACCAATAAGAACGACCTTTAAATTAATATGACAAATAGCATCTAGTACGAAGTTAAATTGATTTATGAAACAGCATAAAGTAAAGATCTTTTCTTACAGTTTGTAAGCCGTTTATAATAGTAAGATGCATTATCAAAACCAAACACGTTTAATACTATCTTGCTGATTCCCAAATAAATTAAGGTAATTTGCTCTCGATAATTTCAAACTATTCCTAACTTCCTAAAAGGGATCAAATATATCAAAGATTTTAACAAGGATTTATTTCCGAGTTCCAGGAACTACAATCGGATTAATCCCAGAGCAGATAAAGCGATGGAGTTAAATCTAATTATCCACAATGGCTTCCTTGTTTGCTTATCCGGATTTATTATTCGAATTGCGGTCATTTGTGTGATTAAAAAGTGTGTTACCATTAGCACGGTTCTTTTTAATCATTATTTTTTCATTTAGTTTATCGAACCAAGTGTTTATGTGTGATAGGTGCGCAGTTGTCGTAGCGGTTCTGCCCCGGCTCCTCCTCTTCCTCATGTATACAGTGTGATCTGGAATGCTATTTTTGTAATAATCGGTAGTTCTGGAATTATTTTAGAGATGCCCATGTCTAGTAATGGACAGCCTACGGCTAACCTGATGATGATGATACGACTCAAAAAGGTAAATATTAAATTAGACTTCTGTAATCCCTAAGCTACTTTTAACGACGACGACACCACAAGAAGAAAGGTAGTAGCAAATTTACCTAAAAACTCACTCGCTCCAACAAACTGATATTCTTACCTAACATTGATATATTTCTTTTACAAACTGATACTACCTCCAGGAGATCTTATTATGTAAAACCCCAACATAAAACCTACCATTAAACTTTTTACCGTATCATGCGGACATGTTATTGAAAGCAAACGAGTCTCATATTTCATGGCTGAACTATTTGTATGGAATGTGACCCAACCCAACTCTAGACTGACGTGCTTTGACGACGGCCACAAGAATTCTTAGCCCTTTGAAGGACGAAACTATAGAGGAGAATGTAACAGATACTAAGCTACATGTTTTAGTTCACTGCCTCCGTGGTCCAGTGGTTAAGGCGTTTGCCTGTAGATCCGGGGGTCGAGGGTTCATATCCCACGGGAAGCATACTTTGTTTAGTTGTTTCCAGTTTGGTGAGAACATTGCAGGCTTGAATCACCTGATTGTCTGACAAAAAAGATGATTCCGTGCTTCGGAAGGCACGTTAAGCCGTTGGTCCCGGCTGCCATCTGGTAGTCGTTAAAGGAACCACGTTAGAGGCCAAAAGGCGGTTCCGAAGAACTCTGACACCAGGGTGTACATGGTCGATTGACCATGATACCTACACGAAATGAATGAATGAAGTTCAGAGCAAGCTAATGGAAACCTTTGGAAAAGCACACCTATTCTACGTTTGGAAAATTATTCTTTTTTTTTACCTGAAGGCCTCTTTTAAAGGTCTTCTACTTGGGTACCTCACTTTTACCTATTTCTGCTGCCTGCCTGCAAATTTGTCGAATCGGTCTTCGACATGTGACTGACCAGCAGTGAATCGAATGAGTTTCATTTGTTCCTTCTTTTTCGGTTTTAGATAATGCATCGACTTTGAGTGAGTCACAGATTTAAGTAGTGTAACAATGGCATTATCAATCTAATGTATTCAATCTGCTTGCAGAAAGACTTTCAAAAATGCATGCTTTTATCGCGGGCGTTGAGCGCTCATTACTTATAACATAAGTTGATATATGCTATGTAATAGCTTTACCGCGGCAGCCCTCGAGGACCGCACGTTTTCTTTCTTCATTTTTTTATAATATTATCTGCTTTTTTTCAAACATTTCTATTAGTCTTTGTATTTATCTACTCTGTGACCCTTTACAGAACGAGACATCGTGTGTGCTGGGGTTGAATTTCATCTGACCACAATCAGTTAAATTAGATCTTGAAGCTTTGTGATAAAGTTATATTTTGCACGGTCATCAACTGGAAACGTTCACGCAAGAAAAGTTTTGATGAATTTGTTCACTGAATTCACGTCACTCTTCCAAAACAAAAACGTAGATAAGTATAAAGTTTTGCACTTAATCACCATGAATCTCTTTCAACAAACTTTTATTTAGTTCGACTAATCCCGGTTTCTGTATGTTTGTAATTAAATCTGGCAGGGGAAATTTTACTGCTTTTCCTGTTTTTAATTTAACAGAAATGTAGAATACACATGTAAATTTCATGTCAGTTAAATAAGTAGTATATTATAAAAGCTTGCATGAAATTATTTTAAGTATTTTGAGTAGCAATTGCCAGTGCCCACCCAAATCTGATTCCATAATTCTTCCATCGATCCAATATATCTCTAAACCAAATTTCAATTATATGGGTTAAATCCAAGTAACATACTACCTACCACACCTTTACACTTAATAATAGTAAAGTGTGGCTTGTAAGTTATGAATGTTACGATGCCTATGTGTTAATTCGACGCAAACTTACCCTTTGCCGATAACCTAACTATTCGTTGAAAAACTTTACGAGTAATAAGCTATGTAAAATATATTTTAGTTTCCATATATCGGAGCTACCTTTCACATCCTTATATATATATACCTAATTGAAATGGCATGTAATTCTATTCACAAATGAGAATCTATGACCCGTCGTCGAAATGCAGACAAGAAGCAAAAGGACAATAAACAGAAACCAACCTTTTTTGAATCTTATTCCAAATGACTAAGGATCATAATACAGAAAATTTAAGACCTAAATTTACAAGAAAAGCAATATCGTCGAAGCCTTAAACAAGTATGTTTCCTTGTACGCATGATATTTGTGTGCCTGTTTTCATTGGTAACAATAAAATGTTTGTGAAATCTGTGATGGTATGAGATTATTAAAATATTCATATCTTTAGTAATTCTCTTTCAATATATAGAGCAGTATAAGATTATGAGAACAATATGGCGATGCGAATTTATGATTGAGATTCACTGAGATATCTTTATCTCATAGAGTGCGCTCATATGCTCATCTTAATCAAGATAACTATTTCTGCCGTGTTTGATATTTAGAACCTTGGGTATAGACATACAATTATGAAATAATAGCCGCTCTATCTTTGCTCTGACTCTACTCAGTCTGCCATTTTCTAATCTATGGGCGGAAGATATCTTCATAATGAGAACGCAACACTGGCTACCATAACACATTACCAAAGAAAATGTACACTAACATTACGTAATTGTTGGAGGAAAAAAATACATTTTTACGATACTTTACGTCCACTAGCATAGTTTTAGAATTTTAAAATACTATTATTTTTAATTTGTACTTTTAATAACTGTAAATAGTTTAGTTTATTTTTTATAGAATCTTAGTAAGGATTATGGCTTTTTCTTATAGAGTCGAACTGTAAAGTCATTAACTTAAAACAGTGTAAATTTGGACTCTCCTTTATCTTGTCATATTCATACTCATTTATGTGGCTGACATTAATACATTTATTTTATGCAGTTAACAGGAAAAAAAGGGTACGACCGAAGTTCGAAGATGCACCATTGCACGAATGATAAGGCATTGGATCCCTGACTAATATAGTATACTAGGTAATCCCGTCAGTATCTTACTTTGGAAATGTTTGGTAAGTAAATTAATTATCGCTTAGCTATCTTCAGAAGTAGCAGTACATCCTAAATACTTGAAAATCCACAATCTAATACTATATAATTCTAATTTGATGAATGGCGAGACGTAGAAGCGTATAATTGAGCACCTGATTCATCTTTGTAGGCAGTTTTAAAGGGATAAAGTAGATGTAGAGCGGTAGGCAGGATGAGAGCGGTAATTGGCATTTAAAGTGCGATCGAGTTCACAAAATGTAGGAAATTGCTAAATTTATTACTGAGAATTATAATTTGCTCAAATCACTCTCCACGCATATAAGACCTTCAACAAACATCGACTACGCTATCTCAATGTTTTAAGGTCCACTTGAATTAAGCACTTAATTTATTCAAATAATTTTAGTCTTGCTATAGTTGGACTCGCATACCAAGAGTTTGGTATGTGCAGCCTTTTTATTCTCACTATGTGTACCAACTGTGCTGTGAGACCAAAATATAACCATATTTATATTGGAAAACACTTTTTTGTAAAAGATTATTCTATACTCTCAAGTAAAATGTTTCTTATAAATGAAAAATCACTTTATTGCACCAATAACATGAATACATCTTTGGATTGTACAGGATCGGAATATATAATTAGTACAAAGGCGGACTTATCCCTAACGCAATTTCTTCCGGCCAACCTTAGGGTAGGGAGAAAGAAAAATCATTACAGATTAATTTATCCATTGCAATTAGGTACTTTAAAACAATTTCGTCGACTACGAATATAATATTAAGTGCATGAGTACCAAACATGAAAGTGAAGTAGTTTGAGTACCTCACACGCTGTGACGTGGCATTTTAGTCGTGTTCAATTGGAATACTAGGAAGTGACACTGACAATTAATTAAATAGACATCTTAAATAAATAATATTCATGGTATGTTATGACAAAGTGAATAAAACATTTCATATTTGAAACTAAAATTCCGCGAAGTTAATTTTTGGCTAAAGAATAGACCACTACCTGAATTCCAAAGGATGTCATAAAAGGCGACTATAGGACCTCTTACTTGAACCTCTTTTCACAGAAGTGGTTAACTTCTAAAAAATTTTTACTTAATGAGTGTTTTTACTATAAGCGTCACACTATAATGCCTACATTACAATGCCAATTGACCCTTATAGGTCAGAGTGACCTTACAGTACGTGTTAGAGTTCTTCGAAACCGTCTCCCGGCCTTTGCTTTGATGTGGTTATTTTAACCACTGACCAGATGGCAGCCGGGACCAACGGCTATTACTTTGTCGATTGTTTAAGATCTTGAAGTGCTTAGTTTTATCTCTTAGTTTTCTTTTCCTAGAAATATCTACACTAGTGGTCTATTTCAAGAGTCAGTACATGATCAAGTTTCAGTCGCATTTAATATTCTACATTCTCTATTTCGTTTGGTTATCTATAAATGGACCAAGTGGAGCAATCCGTTTCTCAAAGCGACATCAATTAGTACGAAGATTCTGTAGACATAGTCAGTGTTATGAAGTTATATCGTTTCGTAACAGCTCTCAATAAAAGTAGTATCTACATCCTAATCCTATCCTAAGTAATATCCATATCCATACTAATATTATAAATGCGAAAGTCTGTCTGTCTGTCTGTCTGTCTGTCTGTCACCTCTTCACGGCTAAACTTCTGGACCGATTATGATGAAATTTGGTAGGGATGTAGTTAACGACCTGAGGTCAAACATAGGCTACTTTTGGGCGCGATATAACCGAGTCCCACGCGGGGCGAAGCCGCGGGGAACAGCTAGTATTATTATAAATGCGAAAGTGACTTTGTTTGTTACGCTTTCACGCCCAATCTACTGCACGAATCTTCCTCAAATTTTGCATACACAAAGATAGAATTATTGAGAAGGATATAGGATCCCTTAATCTAGTTACGAGACATTAAAAAAATAGGTGTTGACAAAACACAAACCCCACAAACTACATTGATTGTTCTAGATTCTTGTCCTGGTATAAGTAAGTACGTAGTATTAAAAAAAACATGTACAAACCAATTGGACACCATTTTTTGTTCTTAATATCGAAAAGAAAAGCTGAAGTCTTTCTTTTGTCTCTACCTATACTTTCTACTAACCTTATTTTGTTATGTTGTTGTAATAATAATGCTAGTAGGAATATTAAGTCCCATCTCAATAGCTCATACTTTAATTTATATAGTGGTTTTTTTTCCTAGAACATATTCTAAATTCAAAACGTCACATTGTATTTCGCCTACCTTTCCTTTGGCCTTCAGTTTCTATTTCCATATGATATACAATATGACACGCCTCTATAAAGACATATCTTTCATTTCATGCTATAATTACGTCTATAAACCATATAATTAGCTCTAACAGTAAATGTGTGTACTTAACGACACCATAGACAGCGTTATAGGATCTTGGAAATCGTATGGTTTTTGTGACCTAATTAAGTAGGTTAAGGGGTTAATGATACCCATTATATGTACCAATCACGTACCGCTGTTATTCTCAGATATAGAATAGATCTCTTCAACGTATATTATGTGCCCTTTGAAGTTTTAAAAAGGTGACTAAAGAAGTTTTACGATCGACTACGGCATAAAACTATTTTTAATCAGCACGTTGTGAGAATCTATGCTGGACTGGGAGAAAAAGAAAAAAAAAGAATGCATATGCAAGCTGCTTCTCTTCCCGCGCAAGCCGTAAATGTTAACTGAGGAAATCAGCGAATAGATAGTAACCCATCACTATTGATTTCCTGTTTCAACTACCATCATGCTAAAGTTTTTCTAAACGAAGACGCTAGCGACTGCGTTAGCAATTTAGTATGACAAACCTGTACAGCATCTCTGGCGGATATTAAGGTAACTAAGAAATTCCATACAAAATCCTAACGCAGTCGCTATCATCACGTGGTCAATCTTATGTCAATCCCATACATTTTGTTCTTGTCGTACGTCGTTAGCGTTTTGCGGTAGTTACTTTGGCTAAGCTCCCAGGGTACGAGATCGATTGCAATTTCCGATTTAGTTCAGACGATAAACAGTACCTAAGAACTGAAAAGAAAACAAAATACCAATAAATATAAACTTATTTATATGCCTAAACCCTGAAGTCGTAACCTAGCAAACAAGTTCCCATGGGATCAGGTCAACAAGTTAGTAAGGGTTGCGCCAACTTCCTAAGGGCCGGACATGTGTCCGGAGCAAGTGATCATAAATTGAGGGGAAGTGGCGATGTCCGACTTCGTCCGTCTTTAAGTGCTTCATGTCCTTTATTTGCTGTCGATGATGTAGTAGCTCAAGTACTTACAATGTGTTGGAAAATAGATTATATATTTTCATCTTTACATTGGAGTATAACGCTGGCCATTAAACTAAATTCTGTAATTGTATTTTTAAAAGAGAATCTATCAATACCAAGATTGTGATTTTTAATCATTCAGAAAATCCATTCCTACAATGTAGTTTTCATATTTTATAAATTTAGTTATTTAAAAATATATTTATACATATTAGCTAGGACCGAATTACCCATTCGTGTCTAAGCTTTGGCATTAATCACGGTAAAGATGGAGCACTAACCCCGCTCCTATCACTGGGATCCAGCCTGAAGCATAACAATCCCTCGTCCGTGCCTATCTATGTTAATCTAAAGTTACATTTGAACACATATTAAAATTATCAACAGCAATATCATATCAATATCAAATACCAATAAAGGCCATGTTAAATCACTAGAGCACAATACACGTCTGCACCGCTCGGCGAACCCAAGGAGAAGAGAGCGTTACACTGATACTCACCCCGACACTACTACTGCCAAGAGGGGTTTACCTGTAGTGGGGAAATACCTGTCACGTGATCGATTCCCTCAGACGACTTTTACGGCTTGCGCGGGAAGAGAAGCAGCTGGTACATTCTATGTTTTTCTTTTTCTCCCAGACCAACAACTTACAACAATTTAAAATTTCCTGTATGTAACTGCTTATTTCATTGCACACGCACTTTCTTATTCTCGAAAGTATATATTTTGTAACACAAAGTAAGTCTATTACACGGTACAATCAAGTAAATTGATATATAATACATATCAAACAGAGTCGATTCTCAAAAAAACATGTAGCTAACAATAACACAAATAAGAAAACAATTAAATATCCAAACTCGCCATTAGTACGTTTGGCAAAGCGTCCAATGGCAGTTTCCGTACCGATTTTACGACTGCAACATCGGTGAAAATCGTAAAATCGGGACTTGTTCGTAATCTCCATAATAATGTAATAAAGTCAGTACTAATAATACGAAAAGCTCTGTTTGTGGAATCTGGGAATTTCGTGAGCGAAGCTGGCAACGAACATGCTGGTTTTAGGGAATTTATAATAATATCAAGATGTGTGGTTATTTGCTGGTGGTTCAGTGGTTAAGGCACAGAACAGAGAAATTATCCGAATAGAAATGTTTTGACGCGGGTTTAGTTCCAGGATCAGTGTGACTAGCGTATTCTCTCTTCTTACCTTCAATTCATACATGTTAACTACACCACACCTTATTAGAACGTACGTAGTTCACAACAAAGCCACCTAATATTATCGACTAATAACATTGGCAATAAATAACGCAATCAAATTTCCCGCCCATTTTTCTGTGTGAATCGTTGGTTTGCAAGCCAAACTATTAACACGCTTTTTCGTGCGCTATGCCACTTTTTGTTAATATTTCTAAATTCTGTGGGTTAAGGCGTTTGTAGTAAGGTTGTAGGTTCGCTTCTTAATTAGGAAAATAAAAGTACTTTGTTGTTTACAGTTTGTTTATGACATTGCAGGTTTAAATCAACCTCAATCTAACTGACTTTTCTGATATTAAAGATACGTGTTTCTTTTAAGGCACGTTAAGCCTTTGGTCCCGGCTGACACCTGACGGCCGTTGAAGAAACCAAGCAAGAGGCTTTAGAAAGCCTGCGAAAGTTTTGTCGCATTTAGTTTACTTAGTGCAAATACCAGTAAAAACCAGGCGGGTAGCATTTCTATAAATACGAAAAATTTCAAAAGCTTTACAAAAAGGTTGAAGACAAAAGGTATTGTTTACAAAAGAAAAATATTAAATAATAAAAATTAAATTACCACGTTTTACTTAATTTTGCTTTAAGAGAATTTAATTTTGACATTGCTTGACACTGTCCACAAACTAATTCTAGGTATAAAATAAATTTAAAAAGAGTAAAGTTAAAGCAGATTTTAAAAGGCGAATACACATATATTTTTAAATCTCATAAGAAGATTAAAGATTTAATCCCAGCAAAAACATTTTCATGCAAAATGTTGTCAAGGCGAGACCATATGACTCGCGTTGTCAAAATGTTATCAGATTCCATGTAGAGCCAATATCTTAACTCCACACGCCCTAACACTACAAGGACTTATCACTACATAGTATAAAACAAAGTCGCTTTCTGTCCCTATATCCCTTTGTATGCTTAAACCTTTAATACTACCCATCGGATTTTGATGCGGTTTTTTAATAGATAGAGTGATGATTCAAGAGGAAGGTTTTTATGCCCATGCGTAGCCAGGGCGCCCCGCTAGTACTTCATAAACTCTACGCATACATACGCTATACATTTATTTAAAAAGTGTAAGTAATAAACTAAACAAATCTTCATAACATTTTCATTCATACGAGTTCAACAGTTCAGGCACTCAGCGAAAAAAGAAATTTCTCAAAAGAAAATCCCCTTTTGCCACGACGTGTCAAGTGTTCTGTAGTGCTCAAGTTGAGTAAGAAAAATAACTTGAAAATAATAAAAAAACACATTAGCGTAAGGAGGTAATTCATCACCAAAGTTGTGAGTTTTATGGGTTGTGTATGAGAAAAAAATATATTTAAAGAAAAAGTGGACACCCATAAATAAAGTTGTCGCTATAATTTTGTACTGACTGTAAATTGGTTTCGCTTTTTTATATTATTCATTATTCCGTTTTTATGCCAAACTGTATGGATTCGGAAGCTAAGGTTCACTAAATCTCAACCCCTATTAGTACATAGATATTAATAAAATTGGATATTTGTCCTCAGTGGCATCAAAGCCAGGGGTAACAACTGGGAATAGACGTATTTTTAAAATCCACCTGCATGACGTAAAAAGACTAGTAGTAGGTACTAATGACTTTCTATAAAATTTAGACAAAAGTTTCCTCATACCAGTCCCTTTTGTTCCATTTTGTAGCTGGCTTCGAATTAAGGAGCTGTATGTCTAAATTTTAGTCTTTAGTACAGTGAGCTGCAGAGAAATCTGACCCCTATGCCACAATTATCGCAATTGAAAGGGGTTCAGATTTTTCTGCAGTCCACTGTACCTACTACTAAACCAAACTGCAGTACAACTTTCATTTTGCGTGTTCGTAACTAGTTATCTTAGCTAGTTATTTAATTGTATATCTGGTTGACACACTAGCTGTCCATCGTAAGTTCAATTTTTAACATAATAATGTCCATCAAATATTCATAACTCCGTACTTACTTCCTGGGCGCTACAACCCTTTATGGGTCTTAGCCTCCTTCACAATCTTCTTTCATTTCGCTCGATCTCTTGCTTCCAGTCTCCAAGATGTTTTCTTATCCAGCCTCTTTCGGTCCTCCTCCAGACAGTCCTTCCACCGCTTTTTAAGTCTTCCCCGGGGTCTTTTCATTATCCCATACACACCAGTCAAAGCCATAACTTTGCTTTTGGATTCGCGAGAATATGGTCAAGAAGTATTAACCAATCTCTACAATATCGTATGAAAGTATATTAATGCAAATACTTATCAATCGCCATTTTAAATTCATAGTTTGCTATTGACATGCTATAGATTTTTCGATGAATATTAGTATTGATCTATATCACTAACCTATAAATTGACATGAGTGATGGTTCTACTCATTTTTATTAAACTCATCCATCATCTGACACGCATCCACAGATCCCTGGCTTTCTGTTACGTTAGTCATTGTACTTGATTCATTTATGAACGTCAAGCTAAATTATTGGGAGTCTTAAAGAATTTGATCTTTCAATATCCGACATAAGTATCGAAAAGATTAGACAAAATGGTGATTGGATTACTATCAAAACGTGGACGTGGGTTGAATTTCTAATTTCTTATCACACTAATATTATAAAGGCGAAAGTTTGTGAGTGTGTATGTTTGTTATTCTTTCACAGGAAAAAGGCTGAACCGATTCGGCTGAAATTTGAAATGACAATTGCTTAGATCCTGGAACAATACATAGGCTATTTTATCCCAGAATTCCCACGGGAGCGGTTATAGATAAATCTTTCTATATTAAGGCACTTCTTTGACTCATTGTTGTTTTTTGTGAGTACGTATGTATATATATATCTATCTGAATCTTTGTTGCCCTCTGCCGGATTTTAAATTATGAAGTATCATTTGAAAGTACCTGCCTTTATGAGTCATTTTCTTACAAAATCTACCTAAAACACAAGGCAATTGGTTAAAAACAAGTGCTATGATAAAATAAAGACAGTAATTTGTCTCGAGCTCCCAGACAGCTACAAGCGTGATTGATTGGTAAATATTTTGTACGAGTGTTCTCCCCGTTCCAAATCTTGGAACATGTCGTTGATGTGATTTATCTGTGTAATTCAGTAATTAATTAACACATAGTAGGTATAATGTGGAATAATTAGAAGATTAAGGTGGTATCTATATTATTATATTATTATACTATTATATATTATCGGGCTTAGCCAAAGTCACAATTTCAAAACGTTAGCGAATGTCGACAAGAACAAAATGTATGGGATTGACATAAACCACGCCAAATCACGTGATCAATCGAATTTATTTATTTGCTTAAATGTAGGTAATACAATGGATGTTAATTAAGTACCTAACATTGTCTATGTCAATCCCATACATTTTGTTCTTGTCGTACTTTTTAACGTTTTGCGTTCGTTACGTTTTACATACATACATGAGACATATATCTCAATAGATAGTCCTATTGCGATATTTCTCTCATGTATGTTTGTTTGTTTTATCTTTGTTCTTTGTTGATTTGTATGGTGATAAATGTTCTTAAAAATGCGTCGAAAATTATAATGCGTAGTCTCTGTAGTCCAGGTAGGCAGATAATATCTTCACCCTGACTTGATAAAGTCAGTCTCCGTGCTAACACGTTTATAGTTCCGTAGGTGAGGCGGAGTTAAGGCTTGGTCATTTCGGGTTATTGCCAACCTTGGCATTTCTACGACCATAAACGTGGTTGTAGACGTGTCGGCGTTTATAGAGTTATGTCTTAATAAAAAATTGTAGGTTTTTTTACTGATTCTAACAGCTTGAATCGCAGATCATTGGATAAAAAAAAAGTATTTCGTGCTTCAGAAGTATGATACCGATGGTCTTTATTGCTATTAGTCATCAAATCAAATGAAATTGTTTATTCTCAATATAAATATTCTTATCATTTTTTGACATCAAACATTACTTACCATTTACCACCACTTCCAAAGCGCAAGTGAAGAAGAAGAAGAAGTTTTAGCTTAAAAAAACACTCCTCTTAAGCTGAACGTTTTGTAAAAGCTGATTAAGGAATAACAGGTAGCCATATCTTCGTCAGACTGATAGAGAGTTCCATCTATCACGTGCTTACCTTAAACAAACAAACACAAATTTATTAGAAAATGCGAACTAAATCTGTAAATTGCTACTGCCGGCTGACCGTCCATACATCTTACAGAAAAGCCAGGCCCATAAGATCATGGTATAAGAGTTTGCAACATTAAGCTCTTAAATAATTAAGTTATGACAAATTACTTTCATTAGATGGCATTATACGTCTGTTTTCACATTTGTTTAAAATTGTTATTTACATATAGAAAAATTGTTATTAAATTGTCAAAAACATTGCTCTCCTATTTTGAGCAGACGAGCAAAAAGTAAATTAGCATCGCAAACAAACGGCATACCCCTGAGAGTGGGTATATAAATCGATTCGACTGAAACACCGCTAACATCCGGATGATGACAATATCCCATCTCGCATGGCAATCAAAATGGCTGAATATATTTTCTTCGTTCGAGCGTGTTTTCCGGTTACAACTTCAGCTTAGAAAGAAAGAAAGATAAAATGTTTATTTGATATTACACAAAAACACAATGAAAAAAGGGAACAACAATTAACAAAAACTAACAAATTTGTGTTTTTCTTACGCTTCAGAGACCAGGGTACGCTATTAATCATGGTCCTGATTTGGCGTAACTGGTTATTACAATGGAGCGACTGCCGTGTGACCTCCGTAACCCTTTTTGCAGAAAAACCAGACCCACAGGAACATGACCCGGGAGTGTTAGTGGCCAACACTGTCACATTTTTCAGGCTGCCTAAAGGCATCTGACATAGCCTATCGACTGACATCTACCGATAACAGCCGGGAACAACGGCTTAAAATGACGAAGCACGGAGGAGCTCAAGATATAAATGCCACTAATGGCGACCAATCCAAACATGGCCGCGGGCTCGCCGTCGCCGTCGCTTGACGCGCACTATCGTTACGAACACGCGCGCCACGCTAGGCTATCGAGCAGTAGCTCGAATATATTGAGTAGCTAGCAGTAAATATAGCCAAAATTCTAATAGTAGAAATGTGGTCATGTGGTCTGATGAAAACACAGAGTATAGAAAAATTTTGCTCCCGCCCGAGCGATATAGAACTGTATGCTCTGTGGATAGGACCTTGATAGCCATGTGTGTTGAGTCAGCGAGCTGGCCTGATTTATCCTTAGCTCCTTCGTGATTGCAGTTTGTTGCTGTTTGATAACTGTAGGTATTTTATTTATTTATTTAACTTCATTAAAAAATATATAAATGGCGGACTTAAAGCCGTAGACTTTTTCGACCAGACAACCAAATAGTGGTGCAGAGAAAGTCAAAGAACTAAGCAACGAGCGAGTAATTAATACATCTCACGATCTAGATGGCAATCGTCAATGTGTATTTACAGTTGCTCGGAGTACAGTGGGCTTAGCCAAAGTCACAATCGCAAAACGATAATGACGTATGACCAGAAAGAACAAAATGTATGGGAGAGACGTAAGATTGACCACGTGATTTACCGCGGCTTATGTCAATCCCATATATTTTGTTCTAGTCGACATTCGTTAGTGTTTCGAAATCGTCACTTGGCTATGGGCGCAGTTATGATTATGTTGGACTAGTTTTGAAGAACTCAAAGTGTATTGTACGTAAAGGAAGATGTTATCGGCTACGTTTTGTTTCATTTTGATGAAAAAGTTACGCGCGAGCGAACCTTATAGCAACAAAAAGTCATTATCACTATCATCACTACACAGTATAAAACAAAGTTGCTTTCTCTGTCCCTATGTCCCTTTATATGCTTTAATCTTTAAAACTACGCAACGGATTTTGATGCGGTTTTTTTTAAAAAGATAGAGTGATTCAAGAGGAAGGTTCTTATGCTCATGCGAAGCCAGGGATAGTGTTCTAATAAAAGAACATTTCCAAAATAGTGTGGTGGCAAAATAATGACTGTGACGTTTCACTTTTAAAGAGAATGTTTCCGTTATAACTCAAAAAAGTGGCACGTCACTTCTCTTGCTAGCTTCCTTTGTAAGAAAAATTCAACGGGAGTTTCCTACAATTAACGCGGCTGACAAAAAATCTACTTAAATGGCGAAAAATTGTTAGATTTTTGCTATTCCTCTAATTAGTGTCTGAATTCATTTCTTACATAAGTCATAGAAAAGACCCGCATAATAAAAAATCCGACGTACTGCGAACCTCCTCCTTTTTTTGAAGTCGGTTACAAACAGCTTCAATTTTTGAACTCTAACCCATAACGTGAGTAATAAGTTTGTCGTGTCTGTTTGTAAAATGTAATAGACGAGCTAAATAGCCTACCAGGGTATGCGTGTTCGTGACGATCGTGCATGTCAAGCGACGGCGAATGTGGCGCAGGCTTGATACGGCCGCCATTATTATTACAGTATTGTGTGGTGGTACGGAACCCTCTGGGTTTGAGTCGCAGATTATAGAATGCTATGGATATGAGTCCAACTCGCACTTGCCCGATTTATTCCGAATACGTTTTGAGTATACTTTGCTTAACGATATTTTTTTAAATAATTTGATATCTATAAAGAGGCTTTAGGCAAATATTTGTCATGTGTTGAAAGTCCAGAAATAACATTTATTATTTCTGAACTTTCAACAATGTTATGACTTTATAAATTACGTCTTTTTTTAATAAATATTTATATTATTATTTGAAAAATATACAAAAATGCAAATCTCATTAACCCTCCCCTAACTTTGCCATAGTCGGGTAAAAAAAAGTTATGAAATTAAAAATACTGTTAACGTATTTTTCACGACTAATATCCTTCTTTGACTAAGATTAATTACCTTTTGGAGGTTATAATTTGGCAGTTTAATATCGTTTTTAGCCTTAACATAAATGGTCTTTATCCTTGAACAAAAATGATTTTCAAAACAAGAATTATTTGAATTAATTTCAAGATTTGTTTGAAATTACAGTAATCATAAAAAATTTAGTAATTAGCCTCAAATAATCTTCTCAGCTGGGCAAAGGCTTCATTTCTTGTCTTCCACTCGTCTAATACAATACAATATTGCATAAAATGCAATAAATAATTTTTGTTATCATTCATTCATGTTTGTAACCTAGTGGTCACATATTTTACCAACGGTATATAGATATCACTAAAATCGGTTTATTAAAAAAAGTTATCGTCGTTCTCAACGTCAACTCAAGGCATGTTTGATTTCTAACAAATGCACCATATATGATAATTATTTTTTTGTGTTTTTTTATTGACGTGACAAACTTTGTATAAAAAAGAAAAAAAAAGGGGGATTCCCGAAGAATTTCGGGAGTAATTCCCGAAATTCCCACGATAACGGGAACGGAGCCCACGCGCAAGAAGTCGCGGGCTACAGCTAGTCAAAACAATATAAAATGCTTTTATATGTTTTAACTAGCTTTTGTTAGCGACTTCGCCCGCGTGCATTTTCCTCGGGAACAGTGCTTTTTCCGGGTTGAAAGGTTTCCTATATATTTCTCAACTAGCTGTTCCCCGCGGCTTCGCCCCGCGTGGCACTCGGTTATATCGCGCCCAAAAGTAGCCTATGTTTGACCTCAGGTCATTAACTACATCCCTACCAAATTTCATCACAATCGGTCCAGCCGTTTAGCCGTGAAGGGGTGACAGACAGACAGACAGACAGACAGACTTTCGCATTTATAATATTAGTAGGATATACATCTAACTAGGTATATGTATACAAAATGTGAAGAAGATCTGTTCAGTAGATAGGGCGTGAAAGCGTAACTAACAAACAAATAAATAAACAAAAAGCTCACTTTCGCATTTATAATATTTTTAACTTTCACCCGCGTGAATTGCGGGAATAGTGCTTTTCCCGGGATGAAAGGTACCCTATGTCCTTCTCAGTATTTATATTATTCGAAATTCGTTTGCAAGAGATGTCGTATTTTTAGAGAAAGAGAAGGTGTTTTAGAAACCATTGCCGACAGGATCGATTGACCTTTCAATTCAATCAAAAATACTGAACGACTGTTGTCAACATGTTCTTTGAATAATAGAATATTTGAAAGATAATGGAGGGCCGAGGAATGGCGATCAAGATATATTCCCTTTTAACAAAATTAGACAGAAATTGATAAAATGAACTGAAACATTAAAGAAAACCATTAATCAAATAGTTTACTTGTTTAATCCCATCCCCCTAATAAAGGCGAAAGTTTGTGAGTATGTTTGTTACTTCTTTACGTTTAAACGACTGGGAATTTTTTTATGAAATTTTTTTATAGAGGTATAAAAGAGAGTCGTGTTAGTTACACTATTTATAACTCTGAACGGCTGAACTGATTTGTCTGACATTTGAAATGAAGATTGCATAGACCCTGGAACAACACAAAGGCTATATTTTATCCCGGAATTTCCATGGGAGCAGAGCCCCAGGCAGCAGCTAGTTTGATATAAAAGTAGCTGATACCTTTAATTAACATTGATGGTCTTTGATCATTGATTGATTTAGTCAAGATTGTATAAAATAGTTTAATTATTGATATAATACACTTATATCAGTTTAACCCTCCATGCTGGTCTGGGAGAAAAAGAAAAACATAGAATGTACCAGCTGCTTCTCTTCCTGCGCAATAGCCGTAAAAGTCGACTGAAGGAATCGGCAAATGGGGGAATCATGACATAGGCGATGCGGCTAGCAACCCATCACTATTGATTTCCTGTTTAAACTATCTTCAGCTAAACGTGGTCTATAGTCTTATGACCCTCTGTCTACCCCGTATGGGATAAAGACGTGACTATATGTATGTATGTATGTATCAGTTAAAACTTTTGATTAAATCAGCATTGATAAATCATTCGTAGAATTTAACAGCTGAAACTGTCTCATGGTTGGAGGCCCTAAATGTGGACCTATTATCATGTTTCTCTTTTCCTTTTTTTGGACGCCTAATATTTATGTATTGCGCGATACGAGTTAATAAATAAATTCGTGGATACAAAAAAAAAATATATTTATAATGACGCATATGTTATATGTAGTAAATTTGTAAAAACCTTACATTGTAACTGTAAAAGTACATTATCATAATTACTTCAAAACAAAATCGATTCCACAAGGTAATTGTCCTATGAATGTAATTAGCGAAGTAATAGTTTGAAAAATCGATGTTAAGTATCAATTCGTAGTAATTTTTAAATCGATACCTACTGCAATGATATTGGCAAAAGTAATTTTGAAATGAGAATAGAAATTGGCTAGTTCAATTTTTTACAAAGATGTCTAATTTGATAAGATCAGATTTTTTATGAAGCACGTATTTTTTGAAATAGTTGCAAAAAACCCAAACATCATTTTAAAAAAAATATTACAAAGTCAAATAAATTGTACGAGCTGCTCACGTCCAATCTAGTTCATCTCGCTGACACGCTCGCAAGGGTAGCGCGTAGTATAGATTCGAATTATCAACCAAGTTTTTAGAATGCCAATCAAGAAACTCACAGAGGATTCAGATTCAAAGAATGAAAGTTATCAGAATCAAGGCCCTGGTCTTTTATGAAAAAAATGCCTAAGAGCAACAACTAATGTATAGTAAATAATAAATCAATTTAAACAGTGGATCACCTGCCTAACTCTCCCGATAGTTTAGAAAGGCAAAGACGCCAAATTATACTTTTGGTCCCTCAATTAGTAAGTTTGCTACTTAGTCTGTATTCCCTTTCCCTCTGCGGGTTTGCGATTCTGGTGAATATATTCAAGTGTTTGAAAAGGGCTGAGTGAAAACTAGGTCGGCGTACTGAGGCTTGGAGTACTTTGAAACTTTTCGAAATAAATTAAAACTATTGAAGCACATTTCAGATTTTAGTTCATTGACATTTTGATTACGACCGTTTTTATTTTTATGGCTTTATCGAGACGTATTCGGCCAGATGCAAGTAAAAGTATAATTGATTAAAGCAATTTTATCATGTCGATTAAAGTAAGAATTTAAGTCTAGTTGTCTAAATCAGAAAGCAAAGTGGTATAAGAACTGCAATAAGCAATTATCTTCGCGATTTTGGGGACGGCTCTTCTCCTCATCATAAACTTTAACTTTTCTATATTTCATACGTAGGTAGGTACCCTGTCCTCTTTATTTTAGTAACTACGGAAAACTAAAAAGGGTTATAAATCATTTGATACCTATATTATAAAATAGCTGACCTGGCGAACTCCGTACCGCCTGAACGTACTTTTCTCACCGTTTAAGCATTCCTTGAACATTTACAAATATTTTTAAAACCAAAATTCCGGTCCAACCATTCTTGAGTTTTAGCGAGATTAACGCACAGCAATTGATTTTAATATATAAGATAAGAAGATATAGGTACTGTGCATCATTATTTTATGGGGAAGAAATGAGTCTAATGTTGCTTAAAGCATTGACTTAGTTTAGCAGGTTATTGTGATACAAATTCTGAGTCTTACACCTCTTAGCGGTGATCTCTGGTAAACTGAACAATTTTCAAGTTTCTACTTTATTCAATTTCGGCTCAGGCAACGTGGTAGGACAACTCATCAACACGAGTTATACCTAAATGAAAAAGGGCGCAATGCTCAAAAGTGAAAAAATATAGGTACTAAGGCCTATTTGCCTACAAATATATAAATGAATGAATAAACACTTAATTGCACCTCTTACATAAATTCATCATTGGATTGTATAGGATCGAAAATAAAAATTAGTACAAAGATGGACTGATCGCTAATCCAATTTCTTTCAGCCAACCTTAGGGTAGAGAGAAATAAAAAATCAATGGAGCGCGCGATGCAGAAATCTAAATTAAAGACTTAATTACTACATTTATAAACAGAAACATTAAGAAATCTACTTAAATAAATGTATAAAATATTAATTTATTTAAAACTTTATTGTACAAATTAAAAGTAAAGTGTACAAATGGTGGACTTAATGCCTTATGGTATTCTTTACCAGTCAATCATTGGACCAAGCAGAAAATTAATTCAATACATACATATTTATGATACCTTACATAAAGAAAAAAAAACTAAAATATGTCTCAAATACATACAACCTATACATAAATAAATACAAATAATAATAAAGATAATATAATATAAACTATATGAGACAGAATCTAGCTTGAATAAAAAAATAAAATAAAATAAAATAGCTTTTATGATGATGTCTGTTTAACGTTAAACGAGAATATTATCGTATTCTATTTTTAAACAAAACTCGAGTCGATACGCTCGCAAGGAAAGGATAATCTTTGAAATGTATTACGGGGAAAACAAACAGAGTAAACGGGCTTATTTTGTCTTTTTCTATGAAATATTTTATTTGTGAGAGAATTGGAGCAGTCGAGGATTGAACCTTTTTTATTCGGTATTGCCTTCTGTCTGAATTTGACTAGGCTTTTAGAGTATTTCCAGTTGAAAGACTAACTTTTATTGCTATTTCACTTTAAATTTTTGACAGAGATTATCAATAGAAATGCTATTCTGGTATCGTATCGTAAGATTCCTGATTGTGAAGTCATGATGTTTATTCTGCTCTATCACACTAATAACACTAATTTATAAAGAGGAAAGATTTGTATGTTTGCAATTTAATAACTCCTTTACCTCATTATTATATGTAAAGTATATGCAGATATAGGCGAGTGAAACCGGCTACCACAGCATATTTTTGTGGCAATGATACTATAGACTGCAACAAAATCGAAAAGTAAACATATATATATTAAAATATATTTTTTAGTAATAAAGTTACAAACATTAATTGGTTGTTTTTTTAATATGTTATAAAAAGATTTTAACGTTCGCTGAAAACGTCACTACATAAAAAAGTACGGTAAAATTTAGATTTCTATTGATTTCTTAAAAAGAAACATGAGTACATTTGATACGGCCCGATGACTATAATACATTTTGAAAGGCAAGAAAGAGAAAAGACAGGAAGAGGAAGAACAAAACGAAGCTATTAAATACATAGAACAAATAAAGAAAAGTAGATAGTTTAGCAAAAGAAAGAAACATCTAGAACCGATCTCAAAAGAAAATTGATCTACACTTAAGTCAAAACCACAAAAACCACACTAAAAACTCAATACTAGTGTAATCAATTACATGATTGGAATATATAAAATGATCGCAAATAAAGATAAATTGCACAACCGAAGCATCGAACCCGGAAAAGCTGGCTTCAAGCAGAGTCATCTGTCACTTAAGTAGGACGTTACAAATGTAACAGACGGGATACGTCCCGACACGTGGATGTAGGGACTAGGAAGCCATTTAGTGAATCAATGTTTTTGGCATAGATAAAAAAAAGAGATTGGCGTGCAGAGACCGCACGCGCTTCGAAATTCTTTGGTTTTTGGCATATAATTTAAAAGAAACGATTTTCTTTTACTATATTTAGAATCACTTATTCCGAAGCTTTATTTTCTTTTAATAGAAATATGACAGCGAGAAAACTGCAAGTAAAATTATCACGTATTCGAAATATAATGTACTTCTTCGATGTGAACATATTTTTTAATATGAAACGAAATGCTATTTATCAATATATAATGACGATGACGACCTCCGTGGCGTAATGGTTAACATGCCTGACCGCTCCTCAAGAGGTCCCGGGTTCAATTCTCGGCCAGGTCAACGTGAAAAATAGTATTTTTCTTATTGGCCTGGGTCTTTGATGTTATCAATATATGGATTTGTTGTAAAGCTTGCGAGCGTGTCAGCGAGATGTACTAGATTGGACGTGAGATTTTGTATGAGGTGACGTAAGATTTCGCATTCTGTAAGGTAATTTCCCCGTCACTTCGAAGCTCACTTTTCACTTGTCATTTTGAACCTTATGCGAATTGTGAGTGATAGCGATGTGAGAAGCGAGTTGTTGTTTGAAATTTATAGAATCAATAGGCTTGTAATAGTTATTATCAAAAAACTACAAAAAGACAATTAATACGACGATAGAAACGAGGAGTGAAACATAGGGAACTTTAAGAGATAAGATAAACGTATTACATTAACAAATGACAACGTAGAATCGTAACTCCACCTCATCATAACTTGCGTTCACGTACTACACGTAATAACGTAAAGTGCATTTCCCGTAAAAGGTAAGTGTCACCTCGTAAATGTCACGCCGGGATGTCTTCAGGTCACGTTTTGTTACATTTTTAAAGTTTTATCTTGTACTGCATTTTTCTATGTTTCTTCAGAGTATTATAATTATAGCTGAAACTATGTATAAAGCATACTAAAAATAGTTTAGAAACTATGTTGTACAAAATTAAGTTGTACTTTGATGGTTTTAAAGAACTGCCTCTGTGGTCTAGTGGTTAAGGCGTTTGCCTGTAGGCCCGGGAGTCATGGGTTCGATTCCTACGGGAAGCATACTTTGTTTAGTTGTTTCTAGTTTGGTTAGGACATTACAGGTGTGAATCTGATTGTCTGATAATAAAGATGATTCCGTTGATGTTGCCATCTAGTAATCGTTAAAAGAACCACGTCAGATGCCAAGAGGCGGTTCCGAAAAACTCTGACACCAGGGTGTGCATGTCAATTAATCGTGACACCTACACGAAATAATATATTTTTTTTATACTTATCAAAATTTCTTGTTTTTTTTTTTATTTAAGCAGGTTATGTCCATTTATTTATTTAATGAATTCTACAGCGTAACTTCTTCTCTTCTTCTTAATGTCTATATAGACCTATTGGACCTATTGTACTTATTGGAGGACGTTTAAAAACTCGAGGTACTAACTTTATATGCCGCATAAGAATTCTCAATTGTTATAATCCCCATGAGGTAAACTAGTTAAGCGATTAAATCTTCTGCATTTTTAATTTGTAAATTGTATGACCGATCGTCTGTCTGACGTTAAACTACACGAAAAAATCTTTTTGATATATAACGCATTTAATTATTTAACGCTATTACCTAGTTATTATAGATTAACCCTGCGTTAGCATAGAATAGATGATAGTTTTAATAATACGAACGTAATATTAATGAAGATACAAATTATCTACAAGATATACTAAGATCAAAAAAATACTATTTATAACTCGAATTCTAATTTATCTTTGTTCCCATTTAATACGTCGACGTATATATACTATATGAAGAATTACGTAAATAAAGTAATTTCCGTATATCCCCTCTTTATTACATCTCAGTTCAATCTGGGAGTTGATTTCGATATGAGATTGGATCGCTCCGACATCGCTTCGCGACAACGGATCAAGTGAGGCGTGCGTCTGTCTGTATTGGCGGGATCAAACGCACAAACACAGAATCACGGTTTAATCGAATGTCTGGAACTACATTTCAGCATGTTAGTATTT
Source organism: Apomyelois bistriatella (assembly GCA_947044815.1). Lineage (NCBI taxonomy): Eukaryota > Metazoa > Arthropoda > Insecta > Lepidoptera > Pyralidae > Apomyelois > Apomyelois bistriatella. The sequence goes on from OX345705.1 coordinate 9,577,638, forward strand.
AGGGTTCCTTACCTAAAGTGTAAAATAGGACCTGAGCTTCTGTTGTCTTGCCATACCTCTACCCCTCCGTCTGTCGCATCGATGAGCGGGCTATGTCTAAAACAGTAATAGCTAGAGCATTGAAATTTAAGAAATAAGTAATAAATCTAATTTAATATCCTAATGCCAATATATACTATAATAAAGAAATATGTAAATAAAGTAATTTCCGTATAAGTCACCCGACATTAATTTCAAGCTGTTAGTGAGACCTGAATCCTAACTAATATTATAAATGCCAAAGTGAGTTTGTATATTTGTTTGTCTTCACTCCCTATCTATTGATCCAATCTTCCCCAAATTTCGCATACACATAGCAAGGAGTATTGAGAAGGACATAGGATACACTGTTCCCGAGGGAAACTTATGCGGGCGAAGCTTCGGGAGAAAGCTAGTAAAGTAAAAAAATGTGAATATTTTTACCATCGTATTCCTTTCAAAGTGAAATCAGCAAACTCTTGGAATAAATAAGGATTTCCTGTTTATTCAACATCTTTACAAACACGCTCAAATGATAAACTTACCTACACCGGATGTGAGCGTCAAGTATATAACAAATATATAGCAAGGTAAATTATTGAATTCCAACTAATATTATAGAGGTAAACGCGAAAGTGTATTTCGCTAGATACCTACCCTTGACAAGCTTGAATCTACACAACGGCTCCACTCACAAGCTAGTATGTCAAAATTCTATACTAATTTAGGTAATTAGCGTTTCGTAGTTTCACCCACCCTGCTATGTATACACAAGGCCTTCCCCAAGAATAGGACTATCAAATCAAAATTCAAAAATATTGTTTCAACCTGACAAATGGTTTCAAAGTAATAAGCATTTAAACAAAAAAAAATTAAACCAAATTGTTCACTCTCAATATAGGACATTCTTATCACTTTTTGAGGTAAATCATTACTTATATTATTAAGTTTACCACCACTTCCAAAGCGCAAGTGGAGAAGAAGCGGCGCCACAAACTCTTTTCACCACTCACTCACTGCCACAAATAATTATCATCTTCGTTAAATTATTATAAAATATGTCTATCTATTTATTACCATTTCACATAAATTACTCAACTCAATCTGACTAAATTAGCTGGCAGCATTACCATTCAACGTGGCAATGCTGCCAACCTTCTAAGCACCTTCCAGCGATGTGGAGAAATTTGAATTCAACGCTTGGTTTGGACACTGGACGCATCAGATATAAGTAGGTATTTTGTAGTTTTTAATTTTAAAATTCGTTGTCGAATCATATTGTATCTTTCTCTAAATTGGTTAAACAAAATTCAGGAAAATATCAATAAGTTTATATTGTCGTCTGTTTGTTACTTTACATAGTATATAAACTCTATAACAGACAACCAAAACGTAGAACAATATCTAATAACGTCAATTATACGCAAGCTAAATACAGGGTTCATTCGTTTGTGTACTAACAGGTATTACATGGTCTTGTCATTAAGAAAGCTGCCAGTCCCAAGTAACCAAACATATTAGGGATGTCACTTCAACACCTCCCTACGGAGTTAGTGGTCCCTTTTTAATTAAATACCCTTGGCAATCGGGTCTTCGACGATTTCGGGTCACGGAAGACTTTTTGTTGTTATTCTGTGTTACTTTTTACCTATTATGTGACGTTTTTAGGTTATTCATATTGATAAGTAGAATAGGTACGACTGGATTGCCAGTGGTTACCGTATCATCATCATTGACAGCCTATTAAATAATTTTATAAAATTCATAAAATAACTAACTACTAACAAGTATAAATTAATTGCTATCAACTATCCGAAGCCAGAACAAAGTTTGAAAGAACTACAAAATTAAAGTAATAATTGGAAAACATGATAATTAAAATCGGGACCTTTCAGCGTGAAATTGTATTCGGAAGCAATATTTTTTCCCTTTCAAAGTTTGTCCTCTCATAAGTCAGTTCGTACGGAATCGATATCAGGGTTGCCGTGTTAAGAATTATTTAATTTATACTGTTGATCTAAAAATAAAAATCTTAAGAGCATTTTTTACTAGCATAAGACTGCCGGTTATTACTACTTATACATGTGTGCGTGTATTTTTTTATTGTGTTGGATAATTTTGTCAAGTGTGCGTAGCGACGGTCGAATAATGCATTAGTGTCATTGTTATTGTGTGCATTACCTCACCCCGCGCGCAGAATGTCGCAGACTTTTATTACATAGACAAAGGTGTGCGTGCCGTCCTGTTTGGTTTATACTCTAAGCCAGCCAACCATTGGTAGAAACAGTTCAGATACGCAATATTGGTTTATTTTTAGAAAATTAGCATTAAACAAGCCGCTTTCAGTTTAACATTGCAGGCTGCAAAACTGATGGTGCGATAAGAAGTGCTTTGGTGCTCCGTTGGCCTGGTCGGCAGTCGCCATCTGTTAGTCGTTATACACACCAAATACACACACACACAGAGGCAGATAAGCGGTTTTTAAAACTTGGTACTAGTGCCCGAAGGATCTATTAAACTGCTTACAGACACGCGTGAAACGAGTATGAATGAATGAGTGCTAATTTTACAAATCAAGTAAGCATTTATCAGGGTAAATATATCAGGTGACAGCCCTGGATATTGGTAATACGCGGGTCTGGCAATTTTTCACTAATGTTCAGTTTCCGGGTTTCTTCGGGAAATGCCGACAGTTTGGGAGAGGAATATTGCATTGGGAACTCAGTTTTATTGTTATTTATGAACTTTTTTTTTGTAAAAAATGTGTATATAGATTTTTTTGAAGGGTAAAACTGCTTAATATACAATATAATCATAATCGTCAATGAGTTGTTATTACATATTTAACTATAATCACGTGTTTTTTTCATGGCATTCCATAGATATCTATTTGGTTCTAAGGTTTGACTGGCAGATATTGCCATTTTTTATATTAGTAAACGCAAGTAGGTGGCTAAAACGAATAATAGACAAAGATCAAATATGATTTCCGCGGAATTCGAATGCAAAATGCAAGGACAACGGCTAAACCTGTGGAATCAGTAGGAAAATGATAAGGACAATAATAATACCAAATCCTGCTCTCATAATATATGAATCATTATTCAAATAAAAAAATATACTTAAAGATATGAATTTAAGCCGGCTGAATGAGCAATTCCGACCACAAAAACCCAGTGAATGCGTACCATTACAATGTTTCTAAACAAAGCGGTCGGTAGCTCTGTAAGAGGAGGCAGACGTCACATAAATCTTATCATAAATTCGAACAATTGTTACGAAAGTAAATTCGAGTTTCTGTGGGATTATGAAAAACGGTGGGCTTTCTTATTATATTATTATACATGCTGAAGGGCCGTGGTAACTCGATTTTGCTAAGGGCGAACCCCTCCGATTGTTGGAGAATTTTTCGGGCCATTGCGACAAAAAATATTTTCTTATATTTCAGCTAGCTTTGCTATTCATTTCTTCTTAATTCTAGTTTAAAATTTTAATTATTTTCTGTATTATTTTATTTGTAAATGTATTTTACTCTTCTATTTTGATGGGTGAATATCACAGAGCATGGAATTCTGATATGCTCGGGTGATAGAACAAATTTTTTCCAATCATTTCTTTTAATTATAAAATTATTTAATTTAATTTATTGAAGTACATAATACAAAATATTTAAATGGTTGAGAGATTTTTTTTACTATTTAAGCTACAGGTGATGTTGAAAATATTTTGGTTTTACTCAGCAATAAAATGAAATTATTTATTAACATGAAACATGGAACAATAGGACATTACAGAATTAATTTGATACCTGCATGTTTCGCCAATAGTATGGCATGTAAATATCTTTTTAATAGTAGCAAGTAGTAAGTGCTATTATCATTATTAATATTATACTTAACAATTTCCTTATTTTGAAAAAAGGAGACATTAGGAGTACCCGATATCGGCGAGCGTGTATGACGAGAGTGATAAGTGTGGAGAAGGCGAGAGAGGTATGTAAGAATCGTAGCCAATGGAAATCTCTAGTCTCTGCCTACCCCTACGGGAGACAGACATGATGATAATATGTATGTAATTTCCTTATTTTGTAAGATAATCTTATTTAAGCAATAGTTATTGACCTTTATAACTCCTAGTCATCGCATAAGCGTTTTTTCGGTCGCGTCTCTAGCACTTCTGCTTCGGAGTCTAGTACCCGCTTAATTTACAATACAAAAACTCATTATTGAGCAACAAAACAATAACTTACAACAGCTTTACTTGCAACAATGAGGCACACAAGTGGACTTATCGCTAAAGCATTTTCTTTCACCTCAGGGTGGATGGAAAATTATCAGTAAAAGGAAATTATCTGGCAGATATAAGTAGGAATGAGGTAACCAAGCGGACGACATTTCTACAGAGCTCTTCAAAAAGCTCTGTAAAAATAGCGCCAAAAATTATACATACATACTCTCCCTACTTGCAAAAGATAGACACAAAAATGGAAGGAACTCCACCGATAAGAGCCTAGCTCTTAAATTTATGATGACTCTAATAAAACATAACCTTCCTTCTGTCTCAGTCGGGAAGAAAATAGAGCATTTTCAAAAATGATCCCTTCCGCCCACATTAAACCAAGCCATGCTTCAAGTTACAATATTTAATCATACATTGAAGTCGAACTATCATCAAAATAACATCAGAACCACTTTATTGTACTTCCAACCCCTACTTAGTACAACAATGTGCACATATAGATAATCTTACTCCAAATATTTTCTCTAGGCAGTCACCCTCTTAACATGATAAGGAATCTTACACATGAAAGGCAAGTTTACCCTTTTAACAATTTAGCAGGTATTTGTGCTAAAGTATTTGATATTTAAGACTAGCTTTCGCTCGCGGCTTCGCCGGAATAAAATACTAGTGCTTTTTCCCGGGATAAAATACTTTTCATCCCGTGAAAAATAGATAGAAGTATTGATATGGACAAAGGAGGTATTCTATGTCCTTCTCAATACTTCTGTCTATGTGTATGCGAAATTTCAGGAAGATCGGTGCAGAAGATAGCTTATCAATATCAATACATACATAGTATAAAACAAACTCGCTTTCTCTGTCCCTATATACGTCCCTTTTTATACTTAAATCTTTAAAACAACGCAACGGATTTTGATGCGGTTTTTTTAACAGATACAGTTTTTCAAGAGGAAGATGTTTATGCCCATGCGAAGCCGGGGCGGGTCGCTAGTAAATATATAAGCGCAACAAACAAACAAACTCATTTTCGCATTTATAATATTAGTTAGGATTAGGATTTCATGGTTTTATCTTAGACATTCTATTTCCCGAGGGATTAATTCATATTATATTTGTTGCAGACTGAGCTAACCCTGTACAATTGTACACTGTATGCCTTGAAGTTATTGTTTCAGGTTCTAGTTATGGACCCGGTAGGTCAATTCGAAGTTGGTCCGAGTAAACGAATGGAAGACAGATTTTGTTTTGTATAAATGTTTCCGCTTGGTATGCGCACGAATATGGCACATGAGAATTAGTTTTCTATTTTGTCTGTATTCTGCGAGTCGATGAGTTAAAAAAAATATTATTTAAAAATTCATGACGAACCAACAAAGATAAACTGCTAATATCAAAATTTAAATGTATTTTTTTTTCTTTTTTCACCGCATTAACTTTTCATTTCTCCCAATGGCAGTCTGCAAATGTATTTATTTTTTTACCTATGGCACAGAAACAAGCATAGGTGTCAGTAAAGTTTTAATTAATAAATGAAATTGGCGTAGCAGCGTCAGTGTGTACACCGCCTTAATGTTACGGGTGATTTATATACTGTAACGAGGTAAAACTCGGTTTCGCATAACCTGATAGTGAAACTGTTTTCTTTCTTTATTTGTTCTAGAAAATTGGATTTCTACGAAGTGAAACCAAAGAGATCGGCCGTCGTCTTAGAAACAGGGGCTTTGATAATTTTAAATGAAAATTTGCTACTATAACTAATTACTAGCAGTTAATTTTATTGAAACGAAACATTGGCATTAATACAACAAATATTTATTTAATATTAATTATCCGCTTGCCGTTTTACTTTTTCTTAAATTGCGATACCCGACATGCGACACCCGTTCATGGTGTAGGTACATATTTTAAAACGGTGACTTTGTTTTTAGTTAGAACTGTAATAATAAGATATGAATTGCAAAAAATGAATTGAAATTGATTCTTGCTCAGGTTTGTACCTGGTGCAAAGGTTGTCACCAATGGACGCAAGCTCTAGGGAATAATGCTTAGGACCTATGATGTTGCAACAATATTAATAAGTTAAGAAATAAATCCTACATATATTGTTAACTCAAAAGTTTGTATGGATGTATGATGTATGTTACTCTTTCACAGGAAAACGGCTGATCCGATTTGGCTGAAATTTGGAATGGAGATTGCTTAGACCATGGAACAAATATAGACTAATATAGTCTATATTTGTTCTGGGATGAAACAATATGTTTCATCCCAGAATTCCCATGGGAGCGGAGCCCCTGCAACAGCTAGTATCATTTATAAATATATAGTATTTCTCATAATCCAGATACTTGCTTTTTGAAAAGGTATCAATTTCAAGGGCGAAAATGACGTAAAGAATAAGTCAGTACCATCAACTTTTATTAGGTATATCATATCATGACGTTACCGTCTTGAATTTAGGTCACATACACAGAACCAGCGTGTATAGGTAGGCCACCACAGATACACTTAAAAATAGATCTCGCAAACCCAGTCTACTGCACTGTGTTTTATTGTATCAACTTTTAGATCTCGCATACTCAGTCTACTGTACTGTGTTTTATTGACTTTACTTGGCGGTTTTGGTTTCGTACGCCGATATGACTGTATGTACTGTACCTAAGGGCCACGTGATGAGAAGCTAAGTCAGCAATTAATTACCGTAAAAAATCTTTGTTTTTGATTACTGATACATTTTCTTAAATTGGTTATAAAATTAAAAAAAAAATGTTCTGTTGTTAACAAAACATTAAGTAAATTATTTTTAATGCTAATATATTGCTATAAATAACAATCCAAGTTTTCATATTTAGTACAAAAAACACGATATGGGCCTAATAAATAATCAAAACACTTCGTTGATTACTAACGTATTGTAAGAATCGTTTATGTTTTACTATTAGTACCGTGCATGCTATATGTATCAATTAAAGTTTTCGGTACAATGCCGCAGGGACCATTATGATTAATTTATATTATTTACAATACCAAATTGATTTATTATTTTAGATCGCAAGACTAGTAAATAAAATCTCATTAAAGTTTGCATAAATTAATTGTAGGTAAAGGAAGGCATGGTAAAAGAAACTTGGTAAGTACTTACCTGTATTGTGATCTATATTCATTGGTTGTCATTGGCAGCAACTTTATTATACAATGTGGTTTAATGCATACAGGATACGTGGAGCTGAATAAGATGAATTGACAATCAAGCACATACTTATGAGTTTGTATTTATAATACATGCCCCGGGCAACAGCTAGTACTACCTATAGGTACTACTAGCTGTTGCCCGGGGCTCCGCTCCCTAGGGAATTCTGCGATAAAATATAACCTATATGTTGTTCCAAGATCTAAGCAATCTCCATTCCAAATTTCAGCCAAATCGGTTCAGCCGTTTTCCCGTGAAAGAGTAACAAACATTCATACGAACATTCGCGTTTATAATATAAGTAGGATTTATTCCTGGTCGGTGCTGGATAGTTAGTGAATGCTCACCTTTGATTATACTTTAAAAAGGTAGCTTATAGCTTTAGCTTTTTTCCTTAATTGATTAATTTCACGACATACGCAATCGACACTCATTTATATATATCTCTTTGTTGCAAATAAATATCTTTATTTATTTGTATTTGTAATATCTTTATTTCTTTAAAATACATAGTAAAAGGAACATTATTAAAATAAGAAGACAATGGCGGACTTATCCCAGGATGGGATCTCTTACAGTCAACCGGCGAATGACGAAAGAAAATGCACAAGAAAAGAGTAGAAGTGCAAACAAAGACTAGCAAAGACATAAAGGATATGAAATGAACATAAATATTTATAGACAACTACATACATAATATAAACTATATATCAATACATATAATAAGACACTAAAATGCAAGTGTCTGTACATTTAATATTTTTCAAAAAAACTGATTGAGTGCGATTAAAAAAGAGTAACAGAAACCAAAAAGACAGTTTTTGGAATTTTTGTCTCTCTGTATGTATGTATGTCTGTCTGGTACGTTATAACTTCGAAAATACTCAACGGATTTAAACGCGGTTTATACAGTTGGATTACATATAATTAGGAGCGTTGTCAAAACTTTGTTTCGTCAAAATCGGTTAAGGGAAAAAAAAGTTATGGTCGATTGAAAATTTACTTCAAACACTGCTTTAAAACTTTTAATGCGTTAATTTGCGTAGCTATACACAAAACCCATTTGAAATTTCGGCAGTAACAAGCAAAGCATGTTGGCCTATCGGTAGAGGTCGCGGATCATTTCTTTAAGTAGAGGGTTCGAATCCTGCTAGACATCACTTCTTTTGTTTTTACCCTTTTTTTGTTTTGTATTAATTTTTTAGAAGTATTTTTTTTTAATATTTTAGTAAAGAAATGTTTCTAGAAAGTAGCTGGATCGAATCCTGCCACAAACAATAATTTTCTGTTTTCGTTTTTTATTTGTTTTCTAGAATTATTTTCTTACTTAGAGAAAGCTCTTAGCGTTAATTCCGTTAATATAAAAGTATTTTGTACTTATTATCTATACATATAATAAGACAGTAAAAATCGAGTGTCTGTACATTAAATATTTTTCTAAAAAACCTCTACGGGGCAATTAAAGAAGAGTAATAAAAACAAAAAAAAATCATTTTTTGCAATTTTTGTCTGTCTGTCTTTCTGTCTGTGTGGTGCGTTATAATTTCAAAACTACTCAACAGATTTGAACGCTGTTTTCACAGGTGAATTACATATAATTAGGAGCGTTGTAAAATCTTTGTTTCATCAAAATCTGTTAAGGGAAATAGAAGTTATGGTCATTTAAAGTTTACTACAAGCACTGCTTCAAAACTTTTAAACAGTTGAATGCGATTTACATAAACATATTTAATTTAGATAGAGCTAGAATTTCTACTTATATCAATAAAGCCAAAAACACACTGCAGTCTCTATTAAATTTTAATAAAATAACACATTGAATGTTTGTGGGCGTATGATTTAGTTACATAAAATATCAATAGATGGCGCTGACTTTATTTTAATAGCAGATTGAATTTTTTCCTTACGGCAGCAATTAATTCTAATTATTTAAAAAAAAAATTTGGTTGTTGATTTAGTACTATTGGTTGATTTGTTTATCGGTCGTTTGTTGTGTTGTATTGTAAGCTATTCGAATTGATTGGTTGGTTTGGTTTGGCTTTGGTTTAAAAAATAATCAAATCAGTGTTTGACGGAACATACGGTCGTGTCGTAAGGACTAATTTATCTGACTTATCACTATTTATTGAGATTTTCTCCACTTTTTACGCCCACTTAAACTTTGGGAGTGGATTTTAGGTCCTAATGACTCTGTAATAGGCTGCGTCTACTCTTTTAGAGACAAATATTGATAGTATGAATGTTAGGGGTCCTTCTTCTGAAGGTCCGTTGTCCGTAAGCCGCGTAGTCGCGGCGCTCACTCATTTTGTAGGCATTTAGACATCATATTTGGGAAAATAACACTACAACATCTACTTCAGCGATTTTCACTATATAAATACTTTATCTAAAGGCTGGTATAAAAAGCAGGACAATAAGTTTATTATTTTAGGCATAGTATTGAAAATAAACTTCCAAAGGAGGCAACTTAGATTTTTCTATCGAGCGAATTTTGTCTGATATTGTTACTGTTACTGTAAGCGAATTTCACTCTGCTAGATCCTCAACTAAAAACATATATTTTTTTCAGAATTTTACGACTGTTTATATTTGTATTTGAGAAAGAAGTGGCCCTAATATTTAATGATATCGTAGCAATGTAATGGCTTTATAAAATTGGCACGGGAAAAGGATACAATATAGTTGTAGTTTCCACAGGTTACGCGAAAAGCGACCTACACGCGGGCGGAGCCGCGGGCAACAGCTAGTATATATATATAAATTATAAAATTTCTGAAGGATACTCAATTATAATTATCTGAAGTAACTAGATGTGAATTTATATACTTGTATATATAAAAACGACTACCTATATGCCTTCTCGTATAATTTATACTTCGATACTAATATTATGAATGCGAGTCAATTTGTTTGTCTGTTATGCATTCACGGCTAAACCGCAGGACCGATTAAGGTGAAATTTGGTATCTTAGTTTGGTATGTAAATATAATAAAAGACTAGGAGTCAAACATAATCTACTTTTTGGCGCGATGTGATTGAGTAATATGCGGGCAAAGATAGCTGAGAAAATAATATAAGCTCTATTCTCCTTAACTATGAACTTTCAAAAACAATAACGAAACGAACAAGAAGCGGTTGTCAAAATCAATGTTTACAAAGAAAACACACAACAGATTCAGATAGGAACTTTATCAATAAAAGTTCCTGAGAGACACATTAGGACGCACTGTGTACGGAACCATAAAACTAAACTCGTTGCGCATTGAACCTCAGAAATGTTTGAGCATAGACTTTTGAGAAATAGACTGAAACCACATTATTATGGGGTCGTTGTTAGTTCCTAAATTCAACCCTAGACAGTGGACTCATCAACTCGTAAATATTTCGAAACTATTTAAAAATGCTTCATGACAAATTATGTTTTTGACGTGACAACGTCTACAATCTATAAAATATAGTATACTAGCTGTTCCCCGCGGCTCCGCCCGCGTGGGACTCGGTTATATCGCGCCCAAAAGTAGCCTATGTTTGACCTCAGGTCGTTAATTACATCCCTACCAAATTTCATCACAATCGGTCCATCAGTTTAGCCGTGAAGAGGTGACAGACAGACAGACAGACTTTCGCATTTATAATATTAGTGTGGATATAAATAATTAGGTATTCGTTGCAACACAAAGGTTCGACTGGTGCGTGCAATGATCTTCTCAATCTTTCTTTATGGTGCTGAAACCTGGACAATTGGCAGTTGTGACAAGAATAAGATTGATGCTTTCGAGATGTGGTGCTGGAGGAGACTGGTACGGATACCATGGACTGCCATGAGGACAAACGACTCTATTCTTGCCGAACTCAACATCACGAAACGTCTTTCTTTGTTCTGCCGGGAAAGGGCCCTAAGTTTTTTCGGACACATCATACGATCACCTGGGCATTGTCTGGAAAAACTCATAACACTGGGCAGAACAGATGGAAAACGTGCCAGAGGAAAGCCTCCAGCGAGATGGGTGGACAGCGTGAGGAGAGCTGCTGGAGGCAGCATATATAATGTTGTCTGTAGTGCTGCCGATCGCGCACTCTGGAAACACACATGTGGTCACGATCCTCAGCATTGAGGGAGCGATGAAGAAGATAGAATCTATTGAACTCTTAAATTAAAAAAAAAAAAACGCATGTGATTCATTCTATCTACGATTGAACTTGACCAAGGTAGGTAAATTCATTGATGTTAGTCTCCATTCCAGTTTCGTTTGACGATATCCATCCAAAATTTTTCTTTTTTCCCTGTAACGAGCTACCAAAAATGAGCAAAGAACTACATAAAGCTATTTGAATTTTTGAGGTAGTGACTCGCACAGTCGAAAACTACCTGTATTCCTATCCGCACATGATTGCAATTCCTTTATAATTTTGTTTGCAAATTCGTTCAAACTTTCGATGAGTCAAAAGGCAATTTGGGTCAGGCATTTTCTGGTCTGATCCGGTCTAGTCTGTATTCTTATCTAATTGCTTTGAAGCATGGGGGGTCTATTTCTTGCTATTTTTCCTCCCGGTCTTTGGCATCTTTGGTTGTGAGACCATTGACATGCATTTTCTTCAGTACAGCAAGTCAGTAGCTTTTAGATTTGCCTTATATACCAAGCCTTGGCGGAGACTACATGACTAGGTTTTATTCTCAAAGTAGCTTGCTGGTTTCCGTAAGACGAGGCCGTATCATATTATTATGTGACTCTTTAAGCTTATCCGCTATGTCATATACTTTATAAAATGCCATTTTACTAAAGCTATAATAATCACGTATTTCCAAGGTATCAAAACCAAATTTCATAAAAATCGGCCCAGCTTCTAGCCCTTTGAGCGTGATGAAGTGACAAACATACAAACTTTCGATTTTCTGCTATAAGTGGGATTTATTCGATAAAGCCGATTAAATGAAATAATTCGAAATTCAAATTGAGTAAATTTAGGTACCTACAGATTCTACTTATTTTTCCTACGCCACCACAGTCAAGTAAAAAATATGGAACCCTAAATCGATTGCCATTTGGTTTCGTGACCGGCCGTAATTCGATCGGGTTCTAAATATTGAAACGATAAATTAGTAGTCGGCATTCAGTGGATCGATCACTATTACATCAACATACTACTGAATTCATTATAACTGGTCGTTTTGCCACGTCGTTTCCACGCCTACGTGCTTTGTGGGCGCCATTTTTCTATTTTTCCCCGTTGAGAAAGCCATCCGCTAAAACTTTTATATGCTACTACAGGTATCTTCTACGCTGGGGGCTTAGCCAAAGTCACAATCGCAAAACGTTAACGAGATACGACAAGAACAAAATGTATGGGATTGACATAAGATTGACCACGTGATTTACCGCAGCTTATGTCAATCTCATACATTTTGTTCTTGTCGACATTCGTTAGCGTTTTGAAATTGTCACTTGACTACAGGCTGTAACTCCACTTTTATCATACCCAGCTGTGGGACAATATAACTTAAACAAAAGTATATTAATCAACTTAAGTAAATACTTATTTTTTCTTGATAGAAAATGCATTGATTTGATTTGGGTATCCAATCCAATCCAAACGCTATCAATCAAAATCAATCATGTGACAGGATCCATTTTATTTCCGCCCTTTTATTTCTAACCGACGCGACGATGAAGCTACGAAAAATGTAGAAAAGACTTGTCCTATATAGTAGTACGGAGTTTTGAACCATTTGTTTATAAATTGAACGAAATTACTATTTACTATACCCCTCTTTTCATTAGCAAACGTGTGGAAATCCCTTAACACGTTGGCGGACACATGACTGCTATAGCAGTTATAACAATAAAGCTTCTATTGTGTTTTCAAAAACGTTCGCGAACGTGTTAATAGACTACGATCGCGTAGGTATATGCATGGAGAATAGGAAGAAATGGGGACTATCCAACAGTGATGGCTGTGTCTGTGGTGCGGTCCAAACGATGGACCATCTGTCGTGCCCCAGCTACCTTTTCTCATGTACAAAGGGAGACCTGGCTGCCTCTGACTCGGCCGTGAATGTTGCGTGAATTTTAGTCATTGACACAATAGAAGAAAGAAGATTAGCAGACGCATTCTAAGAGGCTTCGGAGCCCGGAGTCCTTTAGAACTCCTTTTATGTGGTACCTGCTATCTATATTAATGTCTTAAACGTTTATAAGATTCTGCATTATTTTCATGACAGGCATCATAAGCCTCATAGGCCTGACCTTAGACTATATATTTTTATTCCCTTAGTCGTCTATTACGTCACCCATGTGAAGAGGCGGAGGAGGTGGTCTATTATTAGGCTGAAGACAACAAAACTAATATCTAGTATTAAAACTAAATCAAATATGCTTTCAACCACATATCCAAGTTTAAATATTCATAAAGTTACATCAATAACGCACATAAACCTCTGAAAACCAGTTTTAACCGGATTTAGGATATATTGCTATTGTTTCATTGTCCGAGGATTGTATGGTGATGGAATATCGTCATGTGTCACCCAGACTATTTTTACTGGACGCCATATTGATTTCCAATGGCAACGGTATTCGTTATATGTCTTTAAAAGATTTAAATTCTTTCTATTTATAAGGACTTAAATTAAAAAAAAATATAATTGCCAGTAGAACTCGAGCGCGATTTTCAAATTTTATGGTTATTGAGGAAGATGGAATTGAAACGAACACACAGTCTAGAACCAATAGCATTGATTTAATTGATAACTACGACAATAGATGTTTGTGTCAGCGGAAGGGTTAAATTAAATTCTTATTTGTACCATAATTAGTTTATGGATAAATGCTGCAGTAATATTGAAGTACAGTGTATCTGACGGCAGATTTTTAAGACATCATTCATCAGACAAAAATTAATAAAAAAAAATTGTTTTCAGTAAAACATTGAGCGAGGGAATAATAATTTTATTTTTAGATTCGATTTCGTGCAACTCGATCTCATACAAACATAAGACACGCACACACTGTTCGAAACGGAGGTTCATTTTCCAAGTCACACGCTATAATATATATATATATATATATATATATATATTATATATATATTATATTTATATATATATATAAAAGCGAAAAACACTCACTCACTCATCACGAAATCTCCAAAACTGCTGAGCCGATGATCATGAAATTTGGCAGGAAGGTAGATTGTGACTAAGAGACGTCCGCTAAGAAAGGACTTTTGGGAATTTTGCCCCTAAAGGGGTGAAAAAGGGGTTGCCAGTTTGTATGAAACTTCGTCATTTTTGAAATGAGATACATGAAATTATTAATTTACATTTGAAGTTGGTAAAAAATAAGAATGCACCAATCAGATTTTGAAAATTACATCCCTAAAAGGGTGAAATAGGGGTTGCCATTTTGTATGAAACTTTGTCATTATTGAAGTGAGACACATAAAATTTTTAATTTGAATTTGTAATTGGTAAAAAATAATAATGCATCAATCTGATTTTGAAAATAACATCCCTATAGGGGTGAAATAGGGGTTGCCAGTTTGTATGAAACTTTGTCATTTTTGAAGTGAGATACATGGTATTAAAATTGAAAATGTCTTTTGGTATAATATTTTGTATTGTATTGTATTGAATTGTATTGTATGTACACAACATATTGTAATAGGATACAATACATAATAGAAGACAGAGTGCAAAGGTTTTATTTATTTGTTAATATTATGAGTTCAGTAGATGTGTCAATAGATGGCGCCACCATACATTGTAAAAGTCGATATGGTTTGTCGTTCGCATTCAATCATCATGGTGTAGTAATTGAGATTTCAAAATAAATAAAATTTTTTTTTTGCTTTTCTAACGATTTGATTGTGTGTTTAGACGATTTGGTACCTGCTAACTAAATAAATATAAAGTAATTAAATTAAATTGGAATGGAATTGATTGGAGTATGGAGTGGAAATTGCGTCTTGCGGCATTATATTGTATGTATAGTTAATGTCTGCGATTTGGGCTACTCATTAATTCGTTTAATTTAAGTTTGAAAAGTATTTTCCGGATTTCGAATAGAAGTTTGAAAATAGGTAAATCTTTGTGTTATTTTCCATAAGTTAGTTGCATATCTTAAATATATTGTAAGGTTTTTCAAATAAATTGTAGGTCTTTAAGTATGTTTGTATTCATTTCTAATTTGTTAGTACATTAATATAATTTCTATATATATAAAATAACAAGGGCAATTGATAAATCAACGCCCAGCCTAAACCATAAAAGCTATAAACTTGAAATTTGGACCGAAGTTTTATGTTAATACGTAGTGCTCAGATAAGAAAGGATTTTTCAAAATTAGACCCCTAAAGGGATTAAAATTGAGGGCAAAGTTTGTGTGAAAATCTTCACCGATTTTCTTAAAACTTGGCAAGGATGCTTCTCAACAAAAATAACTAATGGCGTGTTTCAGCGATTTTTGAAATTTAACCTTTAAAGGGGTAAAAAGGGAAACCGAAACTATAAAAGCTATAAACGTGAAATTTGGTTAGTGTCTTCATTATACTATATACTGCCCACATAAGAAAGGGTTGTTCACAATTTCAACCCTAAGTCCAAAAAAATGATGATTTGCGTACCTATAGACAAATCCCATCTGAAATTTCGCCAGTCCCTAGCAACGTATGTTGGCCTATCGGTAGAGGTCGCAGATCATATTTTTAAGACGAGGGTTCGAATCCTGCTAAACATGCTTTTTTTTCCTTACTTTTTTTTACTTACTTTTTTTTTACTTACTTTTTTTTCGTTTTGTATTAATTTTTAAGAATTTTTTAATACTTTAGTAAACAAATGTTTCAAGAAAGTAGCTGGATAGAATCCTGTCACAAACAATAATTTTCTGATTTCGTTTTTTATTTGTTTTCTAGAACTTTTTTCTTACTTTTTTTATAATTTTATAAAGAAACAAATAAATTTATTTGCAAATTTATTTCTTAATAATTTTTTAATACTTTAGTAAAGAAATGTTTCAAGAAAGTAGCTGGAAGTAGCTGGATAGAATCCTGTCACTAACAATAATTTTCTGATTTCGTTTTTTATTTGTTTTCTAGAATTTATTTCTTACTTTTTTTATAATTTTGCAAAGAAACAAATAAATTTATTTGCAAATTTATTTCAGAATAAACGATATCGCAACCCCTATCAAATCATATCTAATAGTTTGTCATTGACGACATTAAAGAAAAAATGGTTGACTGCTAGAGAACGCACTTAGCGTTAACGCTAACGGACTTAAGTCCGTTAATATTAAATACTAGCTGTTCCCCGCGGCTCCGCCCCGCGTGGGAATCGGTTATATCGCGCCCAAAAGTAGCATATGTTTGACCTCCGGTCGTTAACTACATTCCTACCAAATTTCGTCACAATCGGTCCAGCAGTTTAGCCGTGAAGAGGTGATAGACAGACAGACTTTCGCGTTTATAATATTAGTATGGATATGGAAGTATGGATATGGATTCCGTACTTATCTATCTATCTATACATATATAATAGGACAGTAAAAATCGAGTGTCTGTACATTTAACATTTTTATAAAAACTGATACGGGGTGATTAAAGAAGAGTAACAGAAACCAAAAAAACAATTTTTGGAATGTTTTGTCTGTCTGTCTGTCTATCTGTATGTTTGGTACGTTATAACTTCAAAACTACTCAACAGATTTGAACGTGGTTTTCACAGGTGGATTACATATAATTAGGAGCGTTGTCAAAACTTTGTTTCGTCAAAATCGGTTAAGGGAAAAAGAAGTTATGGTCAATTGAAGTTTACTTCTAGCACTGTTTCAAAACTTTTAAACAGTTGAATGCGGTTTACATAAACGTATTTAATATAGATAAAGCTACAATTTCTACTTTGTTTTATCGATATCAATAAAAACAAAAACACACTGCAGTCTCTATTAAATTTTACAAAATTAACACATTGAATGTGTGTGGGCGTATAATTTAGTTACATAAAATATCAATAGATGGCGCTGAATTTATTTTAATTATTTTTTCGCATATGGTATAGCAGATTGAAATTTTTTCAGCAATTATATAATTATTTCAAAAAATTTTTGGTTGTTGATTTAGTTCTATTGGTTAGTTTGTTTATCGGTCGTTTGTTTTGTTGTATTGTAAGCTATTTGAATTGATTTGGATAGTTCCGTTGTTGTTTGACGGAACATACGGTCGTGTCGTAAGGTCTAATTTAACTAACTTATCACTATTTATTGAGATTTTCTCCACTTTTCACGCCCACCATAACTTTAGGAGTGGCTTTTAGGTTCTAATGACCCTGTAATAGGCTGCGTCTACTCTTTTAGAGACAAAGATGTGATAGTATGAATGTTAATATTTTCAGTTTGATATCGTAGCAATGGCTTTATAGAATTGGCGCGGGAATAGGATATGTACTACTTATAGATTTAACTATAGGTCTAGATAGTTGTAGTTTCCACAGGTTACGTGAAAAGCTAACTACACGCGGGCGAAGCCGCGGGCAACAGCTAGTAAACTATAATATTTTTAATAAGTAGGTACATATAAAAAAGTAAACTATTAGACTGAAACAATGATAAATAACCTAACAACAAAATAAAAATCCACTCAATTATCCTTTTAATAAAATGTTTATTATCTGTATTACAAAGAATCAAGAATTAATCACCTGAAAAAAATAGCCTAGATTGTAAACAAAGATTAAGTCGCCACCATTACTCATTCCGCTTTCTTTCCAAGCTATGTTAATCCTGTTTATTTGTAAAGTCATCGGATAACAATCGTTTCATATGTATTATACAACTAGCTAACCTGTCAAACTACGTACCGCCTGAAAGCACTTTTCTCATCATTTAAACCTTATCTGAACTTCCACAAATATTTCAAGACCAAAATTAACCAAAGACTCAAATTCTTGAGTTTTAGTGAGACTAACGAACAGCAATTGATTTTGATATTTATAAATCTTAGATCATGAAGATATAAATGTAGTAGACCATGTAAATAGTATCCTGGCTGGTATTGGGAGATGCCAAAAGAACGGATTTAGGTAAGGGTTTCAATCCTTATTTATATTTTAAGCTAAGCGGCTTTTTTCATCTAGCGTCATACAAACAACAGATTTATTCATCTTTTATAAATCCAAAGAGCTAACTGGCTTTAAAAAAAACATGAGCTCTATTTTTAAAACTGTGTTTCACTTACAATTCAAAGTGAGTCAAACGATATTCTAAAACCATCCGAAAACAGAAAATAAACATTCGAGTCAGCGAATTTTGAGTCACCGATTTTTAAAATAGAGAGTAAGAGGAGACTTGAAATATTGCATTATATATACTTATGAATGCAATAAATCCAATTTCGGCGTGAAAATTATTATTTCGCACCAGAAATAGTTTTCTCTCTCTCAAAAAGTTACCCATAAATAGAATATTACAAAGAGCAGGTCATAGACTAAAGGTCTTATTAATATTATTTACAGCGCTAGAGCACAAAATAGAAAACTGAAATGATAAAGTTTCCTCTAGACAAAGTTGGCAGTATTTTTATGTACAATAGGTAAAGACATAAAGTTTATTTTCTGTTACTATGAATAATATTTTTAATGATCCAATTCTAAATACAGTTACAAGTCATCATGTCACAGTGCTATGCGTAGCATCTTTGAGCAACACGGCCTCCGTTTTGGAAGGGAGTAGCTATACGCTGCCGTTCCCCTTTGTCAAGTATAAACCGAATCAGTAAATGCAATAAGTATCTAATATACTTGTATAATCTGTACACAAATTATCATTATCATTACATAGTATTAAACAAAGTCGCTTTCTCTGTCCCTATGTCCTTTTGTATGCTTAAATCTTAAAAACTGCGCAACGGATTTTAATGCGGTTTTTTTAATAGATAGAGTGATTCAAGAGGTAGGTTATTATGCCCATGTGAAGCCGGGACGGGTCGCATATTTATTAAAACAGTTTTGGACAAATATTGCAAAAAGCAAAACAAAGCATTTAATAAAATAAACCAACAATTTTAATGTTGAAGTAAGTAATTTTATTTTCTTTTAAAAGACATCGTGATTTCATGTTGTTTGTAATTTTTTAATGAAATAACTAAGCCTGTTATGATGATTATACACTAAAGCAATGTCTAAGACTTCTAATTTTGTATCATTGAAGTACTAAGTAGTCTACTAATAGCTATATTTAATTCAACAAACAAAACTGTCTTTTCTTCCACAATAAGTACGGGCAGATCTAAATGTTTTTGCAATTTAGAAAAACAAGCTATTCCCCGCGTCTCCGTACGCGTGGTGTTCGGTTATATCGCGCCAAAAAGAAGAGTATTGTATTACCACTGGTCTTTAACTATATCCATACCAAATTTCATATAAATCGGTCTAGTGGTTTAGCTGTAAAAACGTACAGACAGAATAGACAAACTTTTACATTTACAATATTGAGTATAGATTATTATTACTGTACAGCCTTTATGAATGAATTCAAATTGATCCTTTACAATCAATGTGCTATTGAAGCTTTGATAAAAATTTATTTTCAAATCAAACTCACATTTTGGGATTTAAAAAATGTTTCAGCTAGTCAACAAAATCAATTAGTGACGGATATGTATTATGTTACAGATTTTTCACCACCTAGTCATGTTTGTTTGTATTGGATATTAAGTTGTTAATTTCCTCTTATAAAACTGAATTGTCTGACATCACCTCTTTTTGAAAATTGCAATGAGTTACCAAAGACTTTCGACTTTCATAGAAAACTACGCCATTTTCTACTAGATTCATGAAAAGTAAGTGGTCTTTTCTTAAACAGAGAACCATACGATGTTAAGGGTGTGGTTTAATCCTAAACAAGGAACAACACGACACAGAATAGACTATGATAAGCTATATTCTCTAAACACACACAATATAATTCTCGGAAATTGCTAGCCTGTGCGATATTTATGCAAATGGCACATCTGTTGTCTTGTCCTTTATCTCACCACCTGCAGATGTGGATTCTGAACCATAGAATATGCCATTCGAGCGATTTATGTACAGTGGGCTTCATAGATAGTATACTATTTTACCCTTACACTTACATCTAAGGTTGTAATGTGGCTCACTGTACATCATTCATAAATTTTGGGACCAATAATCATACTTTAACTTTTGATATCTACCAATCAACCTTTACTTAATGATTTGAAGAATATCTATGCAGGTAGTTCAAATAGTCATTTCTAAGCGGTATAAAAATACCGCTTAGAAAGAAACTGTTTTTCGTTATGTTTAGGAAAGTTTTGAGTGTAGTACAATTCAATCTAATATTATAATGCGAAAGTGAGTTTGTATATTTGTTTGATTGTTACTTCTTCACGCCTTATTTACTGAACTAATCTTCCTGAAATTTCGCATACTCATAGCTAGGAGTATTGAGAAGGACATAGAGTACCTTTCATCCCGCGAAGCCGCGGTAAAAGCTAGTAAAGTATATTAAAAAAAAATTAATAAACAGATTTTACATTGACACACACAACAGATCCATATTATAAAGGCCAAAATTGACTGAGTCGACCCTTTCTTTAAAGAAATATAAAGACACACAGAACTGCAGAACTAGTAATAAATTCTTCATAATTGACTGTTTTTTATTGTTTTTTTTTTATTATTATTAACAATACATTTCCAGACGTCCTTTCCATTTGCGCTAGTGATTGTAAAAGTTCAATGACCTAGTTTATTTCCTTAAGTTATTCAAGAAACGGCTTGTAAACCTCCGCACAACCTTTTGAACCTGCTCGACTCACCTAAATAATGAGGGCTGTCACTTTCCGAACATTTCCCAGTGAATAATTTATAAACGTTGCCGTTGCCAACCCCCCCGGATGTTTTGTTTGCGTTCTTGTAAATGGGACTGTCTTTTTGCAAATATTTTTGGAAACAAATTGCGTGTCGACAACCCTATGTTAATGTTGAGATTGAGTGGTTGGTAGGTGGAATGCAAGATACGTAAATAGATGACTCTTTTAGTGTTAGTATTAAAGTTGTTTTTGCAGAAGTTTGAATGAATTTGCATATGATTTTTTATGTGAAAAACAAGGAAAAGTTTCAGTAATATACCTGATGACGTAAAACTGTAGCTACCAAAAAAGGGTTATTGGATTTCCGTTCTTCTTTTCTTTTATTTGTACATCACATCCATGAAGAAAGTACTCGCCTGTGTGTGTGTGTGTACGTGTGTGTGTATCGATCACTAGAGAAACTTTGATTCCAAGTCCAATAACTTATCACTACAAATCACTATCACTACATAGTATAAAACAAAGTCGCATTCTCTGTCCCTATATCCCTTTATATGCTTAAATCTTGAAAACTACGCACCGGATTTAGATGCGGTTTTTTTTAAATAGCTAGAGTGATTCAAGAGGAAAGTTTTATGCCCATGCGAAGCCGGGCGGGTTGTTAGTTAAGTATATAAAGCACTATTAATCAGTTTGTGGTAGGATGACGGTTATTGACGATACATTAAAAAACCATCATCATTTCAGCCGCAAGCTATCCACTGCTGGACATAGGCCTCCCCCAAAGATTTCCGAAATGATCGGTTGTCGCGGCCTGCATCCAGCGCCTGCCTACGACCTTCCTCAGTTCATCCGACCATCTCAGAGATAAATAACACAGGACCATCAGGTCGGTGGGTGTCCGATGCTGCGCTTACGAAAAGCCAAAAAAAAGTGGGATATTAAACTTCCATTTTTTCAATCCTTGTAACGCTAACTATTGACAAGAAAAGGTACTAATTATTTTTCTTAAGCAATGGGACCACATGGTATTGAGTTGAATTTCTTACGATTTATTCATAATACATACAAGTATGTAGAAAAAGTTAAATTTACAAATACAGACTACTGAATCAGGAAATCACTCATTTCATTCAGTGACTACAGCGTCATAACAAAGTTGAAATTAACACGATTACAATATTATGTAATTTTTAGTTAGATACATTGATACCTATAAATATTTATTTAGCCATAACTTACAATAGGTAAATGTAATGTCATTATTGAATTCAATCCCACAGCCAGTCAACCTTTTAATTACAAGTAGATAGGGTGTCTAAATATTAAAATTCACCGTATATTTGCAAATACAGTGAGTTAAAAATATTTTTTAAGTTAAGAAATTTGTCTGCAAGTCTCATTACGTACAAAATTGACAATCTTAAAACCAAAGTTTCATTTCAAAGCACTTCATTTAATGGCGATATTGACAAAAGTTATTAATGAAGAACGCTTAAACTCTAAGGGATGTTAAATGGTGTTTTGGCTTTAAAAGACAAAAGGGTCAGTGGAAAATTAAAAAATAAACAGCCAAGTGGGAGTCAGATTTTTGCACTTAATGACTTCGTACAGCTTAAATATTTTAAAATGTGTCTTAATAAGGCAAGACTGCCTCCGTGGTCCAGTGGTTAAGGCGTTTGTCTGTAGACCCGGGGGTCGTGGGTTCGATTCCCACGGGAAGCAAACTTTGTTTAGCTGTTTCCAGTTTGGTTAGGACATTGCAGGCTTGAATCACCTGATTGTATGATAATAAAGATGATTCCGTGCTTCGGAAGGCACGTTAAGCCGTTGATCCCAGCTGCTATCTTATAGTCGTTAAAGTCCGAGAAGCATTTCCGAAGAAATCTGACACCAGGGTGTGCATGGTCGATTGACCGTGTCGCATGCATTTTCAAATAAAATTAATTTATCATCAGCATTTCATGTAATTGTCACGGTCAAATCAAATCTCTGCTAATTCATTCATTCATTCATTCATCGTCATGTGGGTATCATCGACCTTTGCAGCTG
Organism: Apomyelois bistriatella; assembly: GCA_947044815.1. Lineage (NCBI taxonomy): Eukaryota > Metazoa > Arthropoda > Insecta > Lepidoptera > Pyralidae > Apomyelois > Apomyelois bistriatella. The sequence continues at coordinate 9,600,968 of OX345705.1, forward strand.
TCAGTTTTAATTTGAAGCCGCCCCGTAACGACTAATGCGGTTAATTATAGGACAGTATCTACATGCCCATACAAAAGTGAACGTTATATTGTTATTATAATAGTTTATACTACTACTAAGTACCTTTGATATAAGTTTAGGTAGGTATAAGTTGGTATACTTTACTATGTCGGCCAATGTACGATCTCGTTTTTACCTAAAGCACAGAATATATAATAGTACTGTAACTTGTAGGTTTTATAATTTTTGTAAATGTAGTCAGTCATGTTACATGAGGTACATATTCCTCAATCCTCAAGGGGGGGGGGGGATGTAACGGGGAGCGAGGAACGAGAAAACACGTGTTTACTATTTAATGTTTATTTTCAGACTCAACCTCTTATTTGTGAACGGAGCCCACGTTCAATATTTAAAAGTACATAATTTTTTTGTATGCAGCCAGTTACAGTACTAACACCTAGTTAAGTACTTAGGTACAAAACCCAAAAAAATCTGTCCAAAATTCACGAACTCATATTGGAACTGGTAGAATGTTCGAAACACTATGTAACTGAGAAAAAGATAAAAACGTAACCTACGTGATTAGTTTTCAAACATTGGATCAAAGAGGTCCGAAAAGGCCAGATGACACACGATGAAACGAAAGCTGTGGGAATTGATTCCTAACTATAGAGGAAAATTTGAAAAAACTAGTGCAGATTGGGCGAGTTATTACTGCCGAGTACTTTTTGAGAGTAAACTGGAATAGAATTTTGAAAACAGCTTCTCGTTTCCGCTCTTGGGCCTACTGGAAGAGATTTCTTTAGAAATAAGCAGCACCCTTGTACTAATGTTTTATAATCTATGTTTTATTCTTTTGTATATTTTTCTGTGTAAATGAATTTGAAAATAAATAGATAAAAATAAATAAACAGCTTCGAATGTTATAATTTCTTTTATACAAGCAACATTGACGTGACTGTGATTCTGGTTTTATTATGTAATGTTCGATTAATATTTAAACCCACTAGTCGTGTTGTCTAGCCGTTAATATTTGGATCAAAGAGATTATTTTAGCTGCTCAGTTGTATGCGCAGCTTACGAAAATAGGTCTTAAAAGCGTGTTTTAAACACGCTTATAAACCTATTTTTGGCAGAGGAGATACTTAGATAACTTTATTATTGATGTAAAGTGATATACTCAGTGCTAATTACAGTTTTTGTCAGAAATTTCTATGATAGATACAACTCTCGCTGGAGGCCAAGATCCACTTAGCCACCGCAATAAGTATTTTTAAGAAAACAGGCAAAAAGCCTCATGGCAAAAGCTTATGGCTGACTGAAACACTAGGAGGTTCACGTGTGGAACATAAAGATAAAAATACTGAACTGTGGCGACACTAGCGCCACAACAATATCTACAAAGACGCACCACAGATGGCGTTAAAAGCAACAATCTCAGAATTGCATACAAGATGGCAACTACTTGCCAAATGTGAACCACAGACCTTCGCTAAAACAGTTCAGGGCTCCAATAAACCCGGCTACTAACCCCTTCGGTTCGTACGTGACGTTGCGCATATGATTTTTGCCAACACCTCTAATTTTGAACCGATAACGGTCTGTGGTTTTATTGTTTGGGTTCTGCTGGAATTCCGAATTGGATTCGGTTCGATAGATCGGCAGGTTTCCATTAAAAATGCAAGGATTTAGAAAATGTTGACGCGAAAGACGCAGTTAATGGACGTTCGAGGACCATTTTTGTCCGATTCTTCGTCAGAGTCATAATGGCTATAAGGGCCTTACATTGACCATTACTTGGCCACACGCACCTCGTCTGACTTTTGATACCTTTGATTATTTATTTCTTTATCTATACATATATTAAAACAGTATTTTTTTCTGTTAGTACATTTAGTATTTTTGACTGAAATGAGTAGAGGGACCCTTAAAACAAATAAGAATACATACTTTTTTTTATGTTTATCTGTCTGTATGTGTGATCACGCATATCTCCGAAAATAATGAACCAATTTACTTATAACTTTCACTTATTGCTTTGTTTAAACTCAGCAAAACATTTAAAATTTCTTTGATTTAAAAAAAAGTTATGTCATTTGAATGAACTCAAGGTATGAGTTTGTCTGCAAATATATATATAGCAATTTCGAACGAATGCACCAAATTATTGTTTAAAGAAAACAGAGACTTTCGAAATCCGAGCGAGAATATCGGGAACGAATCCCAAAATTCCCACGGGAACAGGAGCGAAGTCCTCGAGCACGAAGTCGTGGGCAATAGCTAGTTTAGAATATATATAAAGACGTTAGAATCATCACATTTCTAATTCAGTCTCGTAGGGAAACATTCTTTTACTATTATATTTTCGCACCGTTGTTAAAGCAGGGTGTTATAATTGAAACCAACAATAAATAAATCAAGCAAAGTAATTCCAAGTTCTTATCGCGATGAAATGTCAAACAGGAAATGCTAATAGGTACAGTCGGGGACATTTTATGTCGCCGTTTTATGTGTATTCTCTAGAAACGCGACCCATGGTCACACGCAGGGAAATAAACGGTATTAATTCAAAAATAACGGTCTTTATCATATTAAAGTGACTTGATTTTAAGGAACTAAATATCTGGTTAGTACCACTCTATATATCCTCCATAGTTTAAGATATCTAATTTATCAAACGACGTACAGATTGCGATTTATCATAACATATTTAAAAATGGCAAATATAGGACTGATAATGGGTAGCAGGGCTGAAGTAGGATAGGTTGTGACGTTTGCCAAGCGCGGCGCGTACAAGTTCTTTGATATTATTTATTTTGTTTGATATTATAAAGGGTAAGACCCCCTTATAATGGGTACAAAACATTGGCCCGCAGTAATAATCGGCATTTATTGGTTCGATGACCTTATTATTTTCATCATTTCGAATATGTGTCACGGTTAGTCGACGATGCACACCCTGGTGTCAGAGTTCTTCGGAACCGCGAACCTCGATTGCAAGAACTCTATAAATACGGGGACATATTTTTTTTTTGAAAAAAATGCAATATAGGACAACATATCCCTTTCATTTTAAATGGGTCACAACATCAAAATAAATATTTGGGACGAGTTGTGAGACCCCACAGTTTGATAGCCAATAAAATGTTGCCGTGTTTTCATGGCGCCAGGTCAAGGGTGAAATGTAAATACCGTTATTTTAATGAACTCATATATTACTTTGAATCGGTAAAGGGAGTAATAACCAAAAGCTTTCGTAACAATTTCTTGACAACCATAGATTAAAAAACAAAAATTTGACTAGGTAAAAGAGACCGCGCGTGATTCCAAATTCTTTGTTGACAATGGTTGGCACGTCACATGTTAGGTAGGGGTGACCACTTACCATCAGCTGGGATGAGTTTCTGTTTATCTACTAACTGGTATAAAAAACAACACTGTTTTTCAAATACAGCGCAGAAGGTTCAACCAACGATATCGAAATTCGTTAGCATTTTCTCAAAGTACATAATTTTTCATCTATTCTAAAGATTTGATTAGTTAGAATTATTGAGGAAAAGTCTTTTATTAAAAGTACTAATATTACTATAGTCGCTAAAGTAAAAATTTACAATAGGTATTTAAATTGCGTTTTCAATTTAATTCTTTTAAATAACCGAGTTTAATACTTGTAAAATGTGTTACAAAGAATTATACTTGCAAGGAGTCCGCTTTTGCAAATATTAACCTAATTTCAAACTTATGTTTCAACCGATGTTATATCATTATGTTAATGGTGCAATAAAGTATTAATTCAGAAAAACATTCATTCCACATGTTATACAAGAAAGATTTTTTACTTCGTAGATTTCCAATTCCCATAAAGCATTTTGAACGTATAATCACAAGCCTTTCACCAAACAAATAAACAATGCACGCCGCCTGAATGGAGTCTCGTATTCAAAGCACCTGTTTTGTGTATGCTTACACATACGATTTCCTTCGTGGAGGTGAAAAATGGCTTGGATTATGCCTTCATATGATTCTTTGTTGTTTCTTGGTGATTGATACGTCATTTTATCGAGAGCCCTTTGGGAAATTACATGCTGGTACAGTGTATACTTACTCGTTATCATTACCATATTGTGTGGTTTAAAATTGACAGTGCAAACTCTGTCTTCTGTGCTTCAAAAGATACGCTATGTTACCAAAGGGTTGCGATCTAATATTCGTTAAAGGAACCACGTCAAAGAGCCCGAAAGGCAATTTCAAAGATCTCTAACACCCCTTAGTATGAGATTTTAAAATCGCAGATGCTAGCGACTGCGTGAAGCATAGAATCATCGTTATTTTCAGTAAAATAAGAAATATTTTGAACTTTTCTTAATTGGTCTAATTTTTGTAACTCACTTGGAAAAATTAAGTAGGTACAACGATATTCATCAACTTCACATAAAAAGCGTATGTATATTTTTTATATATACTTTACTTTTATACAAATATAAGAACTTCTGCCTTTAAAATATATAAATAAGCATCGAAAACTGTGGTGCTCTCATTTAGGAGGCCAAGATCCACTTCGGGTCATTGAGCCAGCGAAATAAATAAGTAAACACCTTGTATTTTATTTTTCTTTCCATCCCAAAATCCTCTTAAAACTGGCATGAAAAAGACAAGTTCCATTTTTATCTGTTTGAAATTCATCGTCAATTTATTTAAGTGCATAAATAATGTAAAGCTGTAGCTGACACGGCGATCAACGCAGCCGGAATACAAATACCCTTTTAAGATACAAAGGACGTCCTTTATACAACTTTTTAATAACTTTGCAACGAAGTTGAGTCTGTGGTTCGTTCGATACAAAATATGTATATAATTGCTAGTTGTTGGCCTATATTTTTTCCTAATGGAAATGCGTTCGTTGCTCAGAGTGTTTTTTTAAATAGTGTCTTCAGCTTTTAAGCAGGGTATGTTTTATATCATTTAATTCAGAGCGAGACTAATTATTACAATGGAACGATTGCCTTCTGATCTCTGTAACTCTTTGTGAAACCAGATTAATAGGATCATGATTCGGATGTATTAGTGGTCAACTCTATCAGATTTTTAAAATTTAACCAAAACCAGTTATATAAGAGGTATTTTAAAATGCCACTAATCCCAAAAGCTACAGAGAACTACGATGTAGGTGGAACTATATAAAAATTACTTAAACTGCAAAAAAAAAATTGTTGTAAAAAACTTCAATTGGTTTAAATAATTTCAACTTTTTACAATTGTACATGTTGTCACGACACGAATGTCCAGTCTATTTAAAAGTGTATAATTATTTCCAGCACTCGTTTTCAGCCTAAGCATGGCAACATATCATTATTCTTTTTAATACTTATTGGTTCTAAGTACACCGGAAATTGTATAGGAAATGGTTGTGTTGGAAAGTGATAAATCCTTGAAATAACGAGTATTTAAAGACTTTTTTTTAATTTGGCTTCGGGTACCTTGACTGTATTTGTCAGGTTTTTGGCTTTCTTTTTCCATATTTTATCATGCTAGTGAATAGTCGAGGTTTCGTTTCCATGGGAATCATGAGATTAAAGTTTTTTATAGGTCAAGTACCATTCTTTAAGTGTGTAGGTCATACCTAGAGAATGGTTTGGAATACTCGTGTAGGTTACCTTTTGTTGTTAGGCAAACTTGTGGAAATTATTAACAGCACGTGCTAGATATTTCTAATCTGTCATAATCATTAATCCGGGTCTCTATCTGGTGGTTGTAAAAAGGCCAAAATGTAGTTTCCGGAAACTTAACATCAGCAGTATCAATTGACCTTAGTATCGACAAGATATTAAAAAAATATATTTAAAAGAACAGATTCGCTGGGGTTTGGTAAGTAGGGGTAAATGTAAAAAGTGCTGGTTTGACGTCACAGTGAAGGACATACGTATTTATAGTCTGTCAACCAGGGATACAAAAGACCGTGTTCTGTTTAGAAGAAAAAGCAGAAAAGCAACCAAGGAGGACGAAACCAAGGAAGTTATAACATGAGAGAGGGCTACTCCAGGAGAAAATATGTTTGAAATCTTTCCAGACTTTTGGAATACAGTACCTAATAAAAGCAATAAAAAGGCGACGTACAACGAATAGTGTGAAACAATAACTGTACAAGTAAATTGAATGTACTGCAATAATGGTAGCCGATTTTGTTTGTTGTCGTGTGAAATAGGTTTTTGGAACGAAATTCTTTTGGTGTGTGTGTGTGGTGGCCTGATAGGTCGCCGCAGTTAAATGTTTTTTTTTTATTTAAAATTTTTTTATCTTATATCTCCGTCATTTCTAGACGAGTTTCTTTCGAGTTGGTGATAATTATCCATTAGTTGTTGAAGGCGGAAATTATATTTTATCAATTTCTATAGTATTATAATATAAACCGCTTATATATTTTTGTTACTTTATTAATTGTTTAAATATTTCATTTTAGAATCGCAGCCTGATCGTAACTCGCCAAACGGTGAATATTAAAATCCTTTATCCCAGCTGTCACCAAGTGATTTTCGGCTTTGTCTTACCTGTTAGCAATATTGAGCTAAATGTCGTGGAAAAGAATATATCTACTTTTGGTATTTTTTTTCACAATCAGTTCAGCTGCAAAGGAAAGTCTACTCCAAATACCATAGTGTTATAGTTATAGGCCAATTATAAAGCTATAATAAATTCAATCTTCGCCTATTTTAAAATAAAAGAAAAATTAAATAATTTTATGCTAGTTTTTGATGAATGTAATATTTTTTTATTTGAATAGTTTTTTAAATTTAATCAATTAACGGACTTACACAAAACAAAAACACGTCAGTGGGTCGGTTTAAGCCTAAGAACTCAAACTACATTATTTTTATAAAGAAAGCGATTTATTCTAGATTCCTGAATTAATACAGCCTTACTGAAAGCCTTTTCAGCGTAACAAGTTTTAAATATCTCATTCCGCTTCGACGGCCAAAGAAATTAACAAGAAACTTAGAGAAATATTATTTCATGCATATTTTATGGCTATAATCTTATTGAAATTGTTCAAGGGTAGAGGGGGTGGCAGCCCTTGAGGCTATGAATCTCAGTTTGTCTCAAGAGGGATGTCCTTCAACACCATTTTATTAAAAAGTTTGAATTATCTTACTTTTTGAGTTGACTTTGTAACAAACTATTCCGTATCGTAGTCCTGTTTGTTTTAATTAAAGATTTGATTTACAATGTCATTGTGCTATAAAAACACAACAACCTTACAAACATATATAATTAACAAAACACATGGAAGGAAATCCAACGACAAGAGCTAGCTAGCACTAATATCATAATGATAATGATTTACATTGTTTTGCTTTTTAACTAATTTTAAAATCGATCAGTGTACTAGGGAGCGACATCAGATTTTACTTGCAACAGATTGCGCGATCAGAGTGGATATACTCATCTAATTTACTGATACATAGCTTAGACATCACCCAATATTCTTTTAATTTCATCCAAACATAATGTCAAACAGTTTGACTGTAAGTAGTTGACAAACCGGATACTTATGTTATGTCTTTAATCATCCTAATATACTAATTATGAATGTAAAAATGTATTATCACGCTTTCATGGCACGTAACTTCTGCTAATCAAATAGATTGTGATATAAATTGTAACAAAATTTTTTTTGTATATTTTTCTGTGTACATGAATTTGAAAATAAATAAATAATTGCTATAAAAGAAAACATGCTACTTTTTGTGTGATAAAGAGAATGTCAGGCGTAGAAACCCGCTAGAAACAGCTAGTTATAATAAAAAAGATAAGAGAGTTTTCTCTAAACTTTACGTTTTTCGAAAGACCCTTTTTAGAGAACGATCCTGTAATTAATAATTTTACATTAGAAGTAATTCAAAATGCTTCAAATTTACGCGAGATAATATATAAATCTTAACATTTTTTATTTACTTTTTAAAATATATTAACATTTATATGTATGAAGTACCTACTTACGTAGTAAATTACATACGATTTTTTTACAACCGGGTGGTTGTACATCTCTTGATTTTTGACTAGCTTGACAAGATAAACTCCATGCAAGTAAAGCTGCGGTTAAGAACGAGTTTTGACATAATGTACTTATTTCTTTTCTACAAAAAACTCTACCAATTTTGCTCAGCTGAAGTTTCCGATAAAATCATAAAAATCGGAAATGTCATAAAAATTATGACCTTTTCAATCTATCTAATGCTCACTCACTGTTATGGAAATATGGAAACGCCAGATAATTCAATTTCATTACGACACACTGGGAAATCCTCTCGAAACGCATAAATACTGTACCCTTATAACCCTAAAATACATTTACATATTATGAAAGGGCCTAAGTGGTTATTTCATATGAATGCAGTAAGGTGAAACGTATTCGAGCAATAAATTTAGATTATATGCGTCGTCGAATAGCCGACGTTATTCGGTACACGCAATAGCTCTTAAAAAATTCAAGGACAGCCCGCCGAAATACGAACATTAATTAAAATTCCACAACTTCAACAGTAAAAAAGGTTACAACACGCATTATTAATAAAAAGGGATATAATAATCCTTTACCATTTTTCCGCACCATTAAACAGGGTGATCACAAAATTCCTTGCTGCGGCGATCCGTCACACAGCACATCATACATACGTCACAATTTTTTTTTTCGTCTTGCACTTAATTCCACTGCACAATCACCCGAAAATTTTGGTTAGATTTTATATATCGCGCGTCGTAGCGGCGGCGTAGCAGGGACGCGGGATCGACTACGATACTGCCGCTACGTCGTCGTAGCGAAGTTAGCCGAAATTGGTCGACTACGCCCGAGCCGGCGCCTAGGGCAGCCGGGCGAATTTTGCTCAGTCTTTCATATTTTATGCCGGGACGCTGCGGAATTACAGAGTTGCTCGGGTAGGTTTTTATAGTACCAGCTTTGTATTTAGAAGGTATTTTTTCGTGCCTGCGAAATTTTTCATTGTTTGCTTTCCTCGTATGATTTTAATGGGATACGAGCGTGACTTGTCTGAGAAATAATAAGCCGATGCAAAGTTGTTGAATGGATTCCGTGACGTCTATTAGCATTCGTTTTCATATTTCAACGTCATTGCCAGATTTCTTACGTTGTCATACCTAATGGTATCGTTGCGTTCTTCCTTTTTTATTTCATTTTAGTTTCAGTCTAGTGATATATTTGACAATATTTGTTATAGCTTTTTTTTGCGCAAGTATAATATTCATCAAGGAGTTTATTAGTACTATTTTTATTTATAAAGTAAGTATTATGTTAATGTTATCATCAAGGATTAAATCATACCAAAGTAACAAATGGTCAATGTCAAGAAGAAACAAACATACCTTTGTTTATTCTTGACACTTTCATTCATAAAGTTTCATGTTTATAATATTTAAGTAGTAGTAAACTTTGCATTAATTGCGTCTATTATGCGTAATAGAAGTCTTCAAAGATAGTTGATATTAAAAAAATTAAAGTTAATACTTTATTTAAAATGCATTATTCATCCTATCTAAGTAGAGAGGATAAATTATAAATTACTTAAAGATACTTAAATACCATAACTTTAAGTTTAGGTAAGACAGGATAAAATAGGATTATTTTTTTCACTTACAAACCCAAAAGAAATACTGAACAAAATAATCACTATTCTCAAACTAAAAAAAAAGTCAAATAAAACACGAAATAAGTCAAGAATGCCTTTAATAAGAGTATATATAAGGCCGATTGGCCTAATCATGGGATTAAGAAGTATGTCCCAATACACATTCCCTAATCTTATGGACCTTACAAACCAATCTATAAAAAAATACTACTGCTGCATATAATCATTCTCACCATTTCATAAAGAAAAGTAAAATAAAGGATTTAGTATTAATGTTACAGTTAAAACCAGTTTTTAGATAGAATGCGTTTTTCTTAGTTAAAACTGGATTTTACTTAATGCCTTTGTTATAACTAGAAATTACTACTGATTCATTTGATTTTCAGATAAAACTAGTTGTCACATCGAGCTTCAGTTAAAACTAGAGAAACTAATTTGGGATTGAAAACCAGATATAGTTTCAAAATTATTTATTAAAAAGATCTAAGACACCGAGGACAAAATAATAATCTTACACTAATAGTAGGGGAGCCCAAGAGGGGATTTTGGGAGTTACTCGAGCGCGTCAGTCGTGTCATGTCAGGATGATAGTACAATATAACGATATTATAAAGTCTGATGATGGAGATGAAGGGAGCTATGTAGGAACTCCGTAATGAAACGTCGAATCCTATCATGTTTGGACTCATTTGATTTGCCTTGACTAGTACTTTGATGTCACAATAAAATATTTTCCAAATAACAAATTCTTTTCTTAAGCTGACATTTTGAAAAGATTTTGTTCTACTATAAAGGAACATCGACATAAAGTAGTTGCCAAGGTGACAACATTAATTAAAACTAAATAAAATAATCAAATAAGTCAACAGAACACAATCATAAAATTTGAAAACAAACATTGTTAAGGAACATTTATTATCACACAATAAAAATAATCAAATAACCTTAAAATTAAAAAAAAGATGAGGATTTACTTGTTATTGCAAGACAAACTATCGTGGCATTTTGAGTTACAAAGGTTACCATTTTTCTTGCAGAGACACCTTTTTGACATACATCCTTTCTTGCATACGCAGCGCATAAATCCTTGACCTGTTCCTATGGATGCTTCTTTAGCAATAGTTCTCAAAGGTAAATTTGTGTTCGGAACATCTTCTTCATGCAAAAATTTTTCTTTGCACTTGTCAAATTCTGACCTGAAAAGCACATTTATATCGTTAGCTCTTACCTAATAGCGATTTAATTATATGATAAGACAATAAAGCAATACGTAGGTACATACCTGCAATATAATTTGTCAAGCATTCCATATTTCGTTCCAATCCTGTGCAAACCCTGATCATCCTTTTGAAGAACCACTCCGACTATATTACGTAGATCTGCTTTTGCTCTGTCAACATCAGGGATTTGTATAATTACATTATCACCAATCTCTACTGGAACGTGTATTGCATCTGAAGTCAATGTCATTCTCATGGCCTGTTTTTTTAAGTTTTGATGTGCTGTTTCTCTGGATGCCATTATTTGTCGATTCACATTTGTTACAACTTCAAGGTCTTTGTCGTTTGGTAGTATTATAAGAGACTCTACGGTCGTAGATGCTTCAGCTTCAATGCCATATTCACTGGCTTCTGCTGCGATTGGCGATTCTCCACTTGTTTTGGATAAACTTTCTACGTCTTTTTGTTGGGCTCCACTTATAATACATTAGCTGATGATATGACCTCCTCATTATGGAAGTGCCTAATGAGAAGAGTTATTTAGTATCATAATTTAATGTAATTATTGTTTTCTTTTATCTAATATTATTATAATTTTAACCATATGGATTTTAAATTATCTGAAATAAAACATATTTGATTTGATTTGATTTGATAATCAGATGCTGTCCACTGCAACTAGCTACAGGCTCAGTTTCTGCATTATCTTCATTATCCGTCATATTTATTTTATTTAACGCATTTTCGAGATCATCTTCATCTCGTATATCCTCAATAACATCTCGAGGCAAAGCCGAAGTCATAAGCCCTACTCGCGGTTCTATACCAAACATTGCTTTGTATGGTGACTGTTTTATACCGGAATGAAGTGCTCGATTTTTCATAAACTGTACAAACCGAATACCATTTGACCAATTTGTAGTGTCGTTATCTTGCATCCATGAAGCCAACATTTTCTCAACGTCTTGGTTAGCCCTTTCAACAGATCCTTGGCTTTGGCTGTGTCTTGGCTTTCCATGGACCAGTTTACACTCGGGCCAAAATGAAATGAGCTCATTTATGACAGAATTTACAAATTCTCTGCCGTTATCGGAGTGTAAGATGCAAGGAGCACCAAATGTCAAAAATATATCAGTCAACTGATACGCCACCTCCACGGCTCTCTTACTTTTCAGGGCACGTAACAAAACAAATTTTGTTAAATGGTCCTGATACACCATTATAAACTTAAATCCCCGGTCTTCTTGTGTTTGCATATCGATAAGATCGACTTGGCAACGACTGTTCATTTCAGAATGTAGTATGGGTTTTGAAACAAGTCCTTTTTTCTTCATAATCTTTTTACGCTGACAAGTTTCGCACATAGAGAGAAAAATATTTATCATTTCTAAAGTTATGTTTGCATATTTTCGTGAAGTTTCATTTTTCAGTCTATCCCGACCACCATGACCGACGGCCACGTGAGCTGCTTCAATTATACCAAAAATTTCATCCACATACAAGAAGTACTTCATGGGCTCCTGTCTAGTCACTAATTTTCGTATTCCACAAATATTAATTACCTTAAATCGCTTCAGTCTCCTGTACTGTTTTTGAGTTTTCTGAACAGCTATTTGTGCTTCTTCAATTTCGTCCACTAATTTGTCATATGTTTCTTTTGTCATAATATAGAAGTGGTCCTCTTTTTTTCGTGATCACGAAAATATGCAAATTTTCGTGAAGTTTCATTTTTCAGTCTATCCCGACCACCATGACCGACGGCCACGTGAGCTGCTTCAATTATATCAAAAATTTCATCCACATACAAGAAGTACTTCATGGGCTCCTGTCTAGTCACTAATTTTCGTATTCCACAAATATTAATTACCTTAAATCGCTTCAGTCTCCTGTACTGTTTTTGAGTTTTCTGAACAGCTATTTGTGCTTCTTCAATTTCGTCCACTAATTTGTCATATGTTTCTTTTGTCATAATATAGAAGTGGTCCTCTTTTTTTCGTGATCACGAATCTCTAATAACCTGTTTAAAAACTCCTCTTTCCATCGCGTTCCCTCATTTAAGTTTGCCATGACAAGTGCGCTCGAATCAATCTGTACGTGTTTATCGGAATAAAAACAAAGCGGGAATGAACGGAGCAAGTGAGCATGGCGCTTGGAAACTAACTCGCCCGCACTTGTCGAATCAGGTTACGTCTCGCGAGTCGCGACCAATCAGAATAAAGTACGATGATCAGGTGACGTCTCGCGACCTCGGTCGGAACAGTTTTAACTGTCTCACTACGGAAAAACGCGTTTTGTCTAGTATGTTGTCTAGTAACTAGTTTTAACTGATATTCAATTTTGAGCATTGGTTAATTCTAGTATTAACAAAGGCATAAAGTAAAACCTCGTTCTAACTAGGAAAAACGCGTTCTATCTAAAAACTGGTTTTAACTGTAACATTAATACTGCGGAAAACAGTGGTGACGAACGCTCCGGCTAGAGGCTGGAGTGGGACTGTTCTGAACATATATATAAAGCATATTATAATTTTAGATAGAAATAGTAGAGCTGTGCTCTTATAGGCAGTCTCTTCCAGGTGTCTGACACGAGATGACTCCCACTTTTTCCTATTTAATTTACAAACCTCCTTCTTGGTCTACCTCTTCCCCGTCTTCCTTCTATCTTGCCTTCTATAATGTTTTTCATAAAGTCGTCATGCCGTATTAAATGTCTCCACATTTTCCTTTTTATGTTCTCAATTTCTTTTCTCTCCTATGCGTTTTAAATAGAGGCAATCAGGTTACCAATGGGGAAGCCGTCTGTAGAAAACTGTCTCGTTTTTGAACATCTTGCAGCCTCCACCAGAATCCAGGCAGGAAGGGCAAACCAGTGCTTGTCGTTGCAATTTAGGACATTGCATCAAAATGTTCTTATAGCCAAGAATTACCTTCACCGAGCGAAGTAGAGATGTAATGGATGAATAACTTAATTGGTGGTCTTGTTATTGGCACAATTCAATATTATTATTATACTAGCTGATCCCCGCGGCTCCGCCCCGCGTGGGACTCGGTTATATCGCGCCCAAAAGTAGCCTATGTTTGACCTCAGGTCGTAAACTACATCCCTACCAAATTTCATCACAATCGGTCCAGCAGTTTAGCCGTGAAGAGGTGACAGACAGACAGACAGACAGATAGACAGACAGACAGACAGACAGACAGACTTTCGCATTTATAATATTAGTATGGATTCTTTACTATACTATACTACATTAAGCTGTAAAACACCCAAAAGCAAATAAATAAAAATAAATAAACAAAAGCAAGATGTCACCACGTAAAATATTAGAATGAAAGAGAAAGAGTAAATTATTATGTGTATATTATGTGCACCTAGTTTGCTTAATGTATGCAGTTGGTAGTTGTGTAAGCTGTTAAGATGCTCTCACTGCAATACGTATAACAGATTATACAATGTATCATGCAAGATCCGATCCGGCCAACAAACTTAGGATATCCCATCTTGAGAGACAATGGTTTTGTATGATAAACAATCTGCAGTTTCTATCCTAATCAGAAGAACAGTACAAAATTAATGTACCTACCTAAAGAATATATTTCTTCTTCGTTAGTTGTAATATCATCACTACACAGTATAAAACAAAGTCGCTTTCTCTGTCCCTATGTCCCTTTGTATGCTTAAATCTTTAAAACTACGCAACGGATTTTGATGCGGTTTTTTTAATAGATAGAGTGATTCAAGAGGAAGGTTTTTATGCCCATACAAATCCGGGACGGGTCCCTAGTTATTGTATAAAAGAACCATATAAACATAGTTAAATCACTATACAATGGCAGACTTATGCCATATAGGGATCTCTTAAAGACAACCGGCGATTGATTGAGAGTATAATTAAGAATGATCGAGTAGAATAGAAATAGTTTCTTTATTTTATTTATTAAACTTTATTTAATAGATTCAGGCGTTACTTTGCGAAAGTTAAATTTACTTAATAACTTTGCGTGCTTCCACCATCAGCATGCAAACTACTGCCGGCCGGCACCCAACAACTACTGATAGTCCCGGCATGCCCGCCGCCATTAGTATGTACACACATTCCTTGCGACGTGTGTTTCACCTCTACACGAGGCATCCTCAGACACTAAGGCCAATTAGAGGCAGGTAACAAGAATAAAGTTAAAATACAGAAACAGATGGTAGTTAATACAATACTAATCTAATGAGAAAATGAATGCTACCTATATACTACCAGCATTTCCCGCGGCACCGCTCGCGTGGTACTTTGTTATATTGCGCCAAAAAGTCCATACTAATATTATAAATGCGAAAGTCTGTCTGTCTGTCTGTCACCTCTTCCCGGCTAAACTGCTGGACCGATTGTGATGAAATTTGGTAGGGAAGTAGTTAACGACCTGAGGTCAAACATAGGCTACTTTTGGGCGCGATATAACAGAGTCCCACGCGGGGCGAAGCCGCGGGAGACAGCTAGTCCATACTAATATTATAAATGCGAAAGTCTGTCTGTCTGTCACCTCTTCACGGCTAAACTGCTGGACTGATTGTAATGAAATTTGGTAGGGATGTAGTTAACGACCTGAGGTCAAACATAGGCTACTTTTGGGCGCGATATAACCGAGTCCCACGCGGGGCGAAGCCGCGGGGAACAGCTAGTAGCTTATAATTGATCCCTAGTCCTTAACTAAATCCATACCAAATTTTATCAAAATCGGTTCATCGGTTTTGCCATGAAAGTTTAACAGACTTTCGCACTTATAATATTAACATTTTCGCTGACAGTAACCCCTCTCGACGTAGATAAAAATCAACTTTTATGTTTATTCGTTATGTTCTTTTATGTTCACTTTCGCGGACAGTCCGCGAAAGTGTTGATACTCGTATATTAGGTTTCTAATATATAAAATTCCCGTGTCACAATGTGAGTTACCTTACTCATCCTTTCGGATTTAGACTGCTTTACTGATTTTCACCAAATTTTACATGCATATTCAGTAGGTCTGAGAATCGGCTACTATCTATTTTTCATACCCCTAAGTGATAAGGGTTGTTCACCCTTAAGTTACCTAGAAATAATTTATATGGCAAAATAACGTTTGCGGGGTCAGCTAGTATTATTAGGTAACAGGCCTATGGTCCAGCTTATGGCAAGTGATTACCATAACCTATAGACTCCTGCAACAGAATACATGTTACGAACATGTTGCTAATCCTGTTTTTTTTTATGTTCTTATTCAATGACCATGCAGCGACCACGATCCCACCTGATGGTAAGTGCATATTTGGTCTAAGATAGAGCTTGCTGGTTCATTAGTAGCCTATTCCTAGCCTAATTTATATATTTTGAGAAAGGATTTTTTACAAAGCTGATTATTTAATTTTATTTCAAACTAGCTTTCACCCACGGCTTCGCCCGCGTGTGATTCCCTCGGGAACAGTGCTTTTTCCCGGGATTAAAGGTACCCTATGTCCTTCTCAAAACTCCTAGCTATGTGTATGCGAAATTTCAGGAAGATTAGTTCAGTAGATTGGACGTGAAGAGGTAACAAACAAACAAATATGCAAACTCACTTTCGCATTTATAATATTAGTTAAGATTGAGATTTTGTTATTTTTCAAAAACGGTAAATTTTTGTTATAATATTTTTATTGTACCTTTTTTGCAGACTATATATAAACCACATGAGACGTTGAAATTTTCTTCTAAGAATTTTTACGCTGAATGACGCATTATTTTAATCCGGAGCTTACTTTGGAAATTCAAATAACTTCGAGAATTCATGGAAATAGTGTGTGAATAGTTATTTACTCAAATAATTTTCTTGAAATTCCAATATATTATTAGCTTTGAAGTATTTAAAATTTATCCAAGCACTAAAAGCAGATAAGAGGGTTGAGTCAGAAGCGTAGCGTGCCTTGGCGGGGGCCCTGTAATAAATCTTTGGGGGCCCTTATAGGAAGGGTAAAGATTACTCAAAAGAAAAAGAAAAAAATGCATAAAACTAAAAGAAATATTTGTTCATCATAATTATCAACCTGTCAGTTTTTCCAAAAATTTACGCGGGAAAATAGTAAGTAAGTAGTTATCAATTTTACGGGGGCCCCGTAGCCCAGGGGGCCTGTCTAATTGATACGGTAGCTACGCCCCTGGGTTGAGTGTTAGTATTTTATTTGTAGATTGATAACGCTCATTATTCCTTTAGAGCTTAGAGCATTAAACCAACGGGAGTGGCAACTGAAGACGCCGGTCATACTACTTGTACTTGTGTGAGTGTATTTTATGCCTGAATAAGTTTGTCAGTAATGTGCCTAACGACGTGATCGAATAATGCACTGGTTTTAATACTTATTGTGTGTGTTACCTCACCCCGCGCGCAGAATGTGGCAGACTTTTTCACGTAGAAATAAGTGCGCATGACGTCTCTGGTTAGTTTAATGCTCTAAGTTTTTCTGGCAATGTATTAATAGTTCTGTTACACATTTTCACTTATCATCACAATCACTACATAGTATGAAACAAAGTCGCTATCTCTGTCCCTATACCTCTTAAATCTTTAAAACTACGCAACGAATTTTGATGCGGTTTTTTGTAATAGAGTGATTCACGAGGAAGGTTTTTATGCCCATGCCAAGCCGGGGCTGGTCGTTAGTTTTACATAAAATGTACATATAATTATATTATTATGCAATAACCTCAATCATACCACAAATTGACTGCAATTTTGTAATTGCATTGTGCCCTGGGGTACCAATTCCATACTAATTAGCCATCAAGTGAGGGGAGGGAATTGGTTATACCCTTTATTGTGACTATATTTAAGGCAATTTCCTAAGGCAAGAGAATACTGGCGTGAAATAAGCCACGTTTACCATGAAGGAAGATGAAACAGAAAATCAATAGTGATAGTTGCTAGCCGCATCGCCTATGTCATGATACCCTCATTCACCGATTCCCTCAGACGACCTTTACAACTTGCGCGGGAAAAGAAGCGGCTGGTACATTCTTGGTTTTTCTTCTCCCAAACCATGCCAGCATGGAATGATGTTTTTTGTATTAACTAATAATAGAAAACTATTATTTTTATCGCAGCTTTCTCTGCCAAAATAGGCTTTACAAAATCCTATACATAGCATATCAAAGAGCCCATCCAGTTTCTGAGATTATTGGCCCAAAGCGGCCGCTGTAGCCAAAAAGGGCTATAGATTGCTACTATTGCTAATATTTCCTATCTAGTATGAGATATCTAACTAAAACATAAGAATTTAAAAAATTTTTTGTTTTTTTTTTTTCATTTATTCTTTTGTATAAAAAAATCTGTAAATTAATATTAGTTGAAGTTTTAGGTATGTTTTTACTTACGTTACTAAAACTAAGAAATTGTCAAAAATGTCCAATGGCTGCCAAAAAACGACGCATCTCTTTCTCAGCCTTTTGTAAGTAAAATATGCCATCATGTTTATTCTACTTATTTTTAAGATTGAGGAGATAAGCGCCTTATCTCGTCGCGCGAGCCGAACAGGTACTTAGATATAATAACAGTAAAGAATAGAAAGTTATCTTTTGATGGAGAAATATTAGTTTTTATGGTTAAATAAAAAAACGCAACCATAAGGATCACTCGTGCGTCTGTTTGTCCGTCTGTCCGTCTGTCATAGCCAATTTTCTCCGAACAAATCCTCAAAAAACCTTATATGGTTAATAATATTTTTACACTTAGAAAAAAATAATAGATTCAAAATTCATATTAACATACCACAATTAAATATAAAAACTGGCATTGACATTGTACGGAACCCTCTCCACGCGAGTTCAACTGGCACGTGACCAGTTTTTCATCTTAACCTGACCGGTGATCGAACCTGGGACTTCTTGAGTAGAGGACAAGAGTGAATAATTAAAACATGATATTTTTAAAGAATCGTAATTTTACCAAAATCTGTTACTCGATAACTTATTTAATAAGTTATCGGATTTAGAATCACAGTGTCTCAAGTGATCGATAGATGGTGTTAAAATGAAGACGAGTTGAACACTAAAAATTGGCCTAATTTTTTGTATGGTGGCTTGATATCAGTACTAGTAAATATTATGTAATCTGTGCCAAAAGATTGACCATCGTAATTACTAACTTAGGGTCCCAAATAATTAATTTATAAACTTTACCTTCTGGTATTATTTATTCAATTTGAAGCACAGGCTCGACAACAGTCTCTTAATTCTAATATATTTCTTGATACCGACCTAATCTGAACCATTATTTCGGTTGGTTACTTGAGTGCTTGCTATTTCTCTGAACCACAGAGCATGGAAATATTTTGCACAACGCCCGAGCGAAATGAGAATTTCATGCTCTTTGTTTATAACTGTTTACTTATTATTTAGTTATTCTTAAATTGGCAGCCTTAGATTTAATAATTGAGCTCCTCTCTGCTTCGAAATCACCCTTTCATTTCCATGGGACATGCGAAATGATGTGTTACCTTTTTTATCGGGAATGCAAATCAATGGCATGATCTGGATGTGTTAGTGGCCGTTATCACATTTTTCAGGGTACCTTAGCGTATACGATATCGATATTAGCGTACTCGTACGGTCATCTATCAATAACAGCCGGAACCAATCGGCTTAACGTTCTTTCCAAAGCAAGATTGAAATGCCACTAATGGCGACCATCCACGTATGACCGCGGACTTGCCTTAAGGCCGTTCCTGAGGATAAGAGTATTCCAATGACTTTCGAGGTTCTAAGGTAATAAGAATTTCTGATAAGCTCACATACAGAAAGAGACCGAAGGATCGTTACGAACAGGCATGATCTTAATAGCCTAAAGAGGCTATCGAGATCTGTGATCGAAATCTTCAATTTACTACAGATTAACACAATATAAAACATAATGTTTGTTATTCCAATAAAACCTTGCATGTATATAAACGGCCTCAATCCTCTTCCCTACAAGCTAAGGCTCTATGCTTGTCCTACACAATAAACCTGAGATATTGGCTGCAGAATTGTATTGTAGTTCACTCGGAAAATATGACTTAGAAAACAGGCTTACCTACTTGATATATTGATTTTGAAAAACTTATTCTTTATTTCTACTACTAGCAACCCGCCCCGGCTTCGTATGGGAGCAATGCTATATAATACATGTACTATACATATAAACCTACCTGTTGAAACACTCTATCTATTAAAAAAAACGCCATCAAAATCCGTTGTATACTTACAAAGATCTAAGCATACATAGGGACAGACAGCGGGGAGCGACGTTGTTTTATACTATGTAGTGATAGTAATTGATGAGACTGATAGACTTTTTATCTAGAATGTATGGCAATTGAATTTAAAATTTTATCAAAATTATTTTCAAAAACATACAAGTTAGTTTTTTAATGCTAGAGTCAGAGTAGTCCATCGCAGACCACATCTGTAATTAATATCAGATGAAACTGTGATCAATCCCAAAAAAAAAGATATTTCTTTTTAGAAGTCTATAATTATCATTAAATAATTAAACTCTTTCTTGCATATCATAGGTACTATAAATAGATAGCATATAGGTAATACTACTCAAAAATGTTTTAAGTTAACGCATCCAAACGTAGTGTTGTAATTTAAAACAACAAATCTAACATCGAATATTACTTGAGATGTATTTTGTACTGCTTTCTGGGGTATTACTACGCGGAGGATTATCTAAAGTAATTATCATTTATTTATCTTATAATTAACTTATATTATTGGTACAAACGGCTTGACAAAGCGAAGTTATCATGAGGTCCATTAAACAGAATTGGGGTATGTTAGTACCATTATCTATTATGTAGCGTAGGCCTCTGATAAAAATTATTTATAAATAACAGAGTACAGTCGTTCAATGGTACCGGGATATTACATAAAAATAGACGTGTAAATTCCGCCGTACAATGTTCATAAACAAGTTTATTTTTTACGTGCTTCTAATTCTGCCGTCGTTTATAAATTGTGGTTTCGAAATATATTTTTCCCAATGCAAGCCATACAGACTTCTGTTTCGGGAACCCAGTCGTGATAGAGATGGTACTGCATATTGTCTTGACTTTGATGCTGAAATCAATTTATGGGCACCTTGAATCCATTTAAACCTTACAAAGCGATGAAAACCAGTTACAAACTAATGACAGGACTTCTACCTACTATTTGCCAGATAGATGTGTGTGGTGATGGTGAGCCTATTAGTGGTGTATTTTGCGGTAAAGGAAAATGTAATGTTTTAGGAAGAAATTGTAATGGTGGATGCATTTCTGGTAATAAACATTATGCAGAAGAAGCATTTAGAAAAAGATATCCAGATAGGAAGATTATTTTTGTTAAAATCCATCATTCTGGTGAGGTTGAGGATGAAGAATAAATTACAAAGCTGGTTTAGTTTGTTTTCCGTTTGAAATTTCCATTTTAATTATTTGTTTAAAACTTTATTGAGCCAAGAGCTATAATACCTAAACTTAATGCTACAAGCAATCTCTGCCAGTCAACCTTTGAAAATGACAAATAGTTAATGAGTGTGTTTTTTAAAATAAAAATATAATGAACATTACTTGTTTTTTTTAACAATTTTTGTTAGTACCTATTTTTTTTCTTAACTATACACATATATCTTCACGAACGTACTTGCTGCTTGAATGCATATTGTATTGTTACATTACACATTGTTATAATTAATTCGAAATAATTTAATATTTATATTATTATAAATTTTGTGATTATTGTACGCCTCATTGGACACTGGACGGTGTAAATTGAAACGTATATAACATTATGTAACTAATATCTTTAATTTTACGTTACGTTTTACGAACAATAAATAATCTTTGACATTGACATCTTTTTTGTGTGACGAACTAACTTTGGGACAAATCCACAACAATCCTCTTAAAGGCGTCTTTTAATCCTTTGAACTTTTTAGGCTGCTACCAGCGCTAGCGACCTTGAAAATACAGAAAAAATAATTTATCTTTCTGTAAGTGAGATTATCAGATCCTCGCACAACTTTTTTTACTAGTATCCATAAGTTACATTAGAATCTCGAAAGTCATTGTGAAATACTATCGGCGGTTGAATATCTACCTATACCTTACTATCCGCCAGAGGCCGTTGTATGTACAAGTACGTAATTTATAAAATCTCATACTAGGGTACTGTTGTTTCGAATAGTGTAATTTAAGTGTGAATAAAATAAATAAATGTATTAAAGAAAGATAAATTACTATAAACAGCTCTTTTATCTATTAAGATGATACCTCGGTGAACACTAGCGCCACCGTAATTTAAAAATCATTACTCACTGAAAACACAAGTTATCAAAAATTCCTCTGCTGTAATTAAGATTCTGGATCTGAAGTTAATTTTAAACATAATAAATTATTAAATTATAATTCCCTATAGTTACAAATTGCATTATTGCTTAAAACGGCCACTTTTAGCAGTTTTGCAATTTGTAATTATATGGAACTATTGTTTAATAATTGAATATGATTAAAATTAACTTCAGATACAGAACCATAATTACAGCAGAGGGATTTTTGATAACTTTTGTTTTCAGTGAGTAATGATTTTTAAATTACGGTGGCGCTAGTGTTCACCAAGGTATCACCTTAAGTATCCGTATTGATTTCAGTTTTTCCCCTGGATTATAGTTTTGAGTCCCCATTGTCACCCCTCATGCGACAACCCTCACGTGACTGTGGAAATGAGAAAATGGGAAAATAAAATGTCAATGCTGATTGATGCGTGAGATAAAAATATAAAAACCTCACTACTAAATTACTATCACTACATATTCCTATGTATGCTTAAATCTTTAAAACTACGCAACGGATTTTGATGTGGTTTTTTTTAATAGATAGAGTGATTCAAGATGAAGGTTTTTATGCTCATGCGAAGCCGGGATGGGTCGCTAGTTCATCATAAAGAAATTAAGGCTGGGTTGCACCAACTTACTATAACAATAAATGTATAGTCAAAGTACCGGTTAGGTGAACAAGAGTAAGAAATAGAACAAGTGGCAACTATTTACTAGGGGTTCTATATTTAGTAGACCTCGCGAACGTCCTCCGCTTTTTTTCATAACTCTGTGGCGTACCTCCACTTATTGTAAGAAAGTTTTATTTTGTGTAATTTAATTATGTGTCTTTAAAACAAGTATTCTTTGTCTGAGAAATACCTTTCCTTTTCAGACCCACATATATTGCATTGTTAAAATTATTGTGTAAATTATATTAGCTTACAAATATATTTGCATACATAAAAATATAACATTGTATAGATAAATATTATACTACATAAACTTATTACATAAATGTAGTTATATATGGTTTAATATAAATGTATATTATTAATTATAATAATTTATTATTATTTAGTACTGCGAGTTTGTACGTTGACACGGACAAGCGAACTCAATTTATTATAATAGATTTTGCGCGTAGCAACGCTGGCCACTGACCTTGACGGCGGCCGGTCATTCAAAACCGCTTGCGCTCGGTCGCCGCCTCAGTCTCCAAATCTACTCTGCGCTGATCGCATGTCCGTTGCCATCATACTCGCCCGCTATTTACTGTCGCGCTGCGCTTACGCATATAATTTCTTTTCGCACTTCTTTCATTCTTCTATCTTACGCTTACTCTTGTGCCCTTCTAACTTTATGCTGTGACTGTGTTTGCTTTGTGCTAAATAAACGTTGTGTGTTGCTGTGCTCTTGGACAATTTCATTCTTCTCACCATCATATCATCCTGCACGCTGTGAGTACACTTTCACCTGCACACCGCATCTTCATAGCTAAAACTCTATAGATAGATATTTCCGATACTGTTATTTAAAAAAATTTGTAAAAGAACCATCTTGCGGCCAGTAATATAAGCAATAAAACAATATAGCAAACTTCCCCCATTTTTGCCCCCATTTTCTCCCAATCAAAAAAGTTCTCGACAAAAATTTAAAAAAAAATCAAGGAACACGTGTGCCAAGTTTCATTAGGATCCGTTCGTAAAAAACTTCACAGAAAGCTTTCCCCTTTTTCCCCCCATTTTCCCTGCAATAAAAAAAAGCTCTCGACAAAAAATTGCAAATAAATCAAGGAACACGTGTGCCAAGTTTCATTAGGAATTAGAAATGCGACCTCTAGCCCGGAACAAACAGATAGACAGACAGACATCTGGACAAAAGCAAAATTTGCCGGTCTCGAAATGGAGACTCTCGCTCGCTTCGCTCGCTCGGCCAATTAATCTGTGGCTTAGTGCATTTTGGCTAAAATATGTTTTGTTGCTTTCTTTCTTATTGATTTTTCTGGTGAAATAACAAGACAAAACACATTTCGTTAAAATTAGCTTAGCAAACATTTTTAAAATAATAACTTCTTTAAGAATGGCTTTACAAACAAACTAATATACTATGAACTTAATTCATTAATTCTCCGACAAATGTAATAGAAAATTCATTCAACAAACAGTTTATGAAATTAATTTTCATTCAAGTATCATTTAAATTGAACGTTTTGTTAATTTACGTAGTATTAATCTAATTTGGAATATCGTTCTGCTAAAACAGGTTCAATTATTTAACCGACACTACGTGTGACCTAGTTATAACATTTTATTATATGTATGTAAGTCTGTAAGATATTTATCATATTATGGGTCCCTGGCATTAGTTCTTATTTTATTTTGTACTAGCTGTTCCCCGCGGCTTCGCCCCGCGTGGGACTTGGTTATATCGCGCCCAAGTAGCCTATGTTTGACTTCAGGTCTTTAACTATATCCCTACCAAATTTCATCACAATCGGTCCAGCAGTTTAGCCGTGAAGAGGTGACAGACAGACAGACAGACAAACAGACAGACTTTCGCATTTATAATATTAGTATGGATATGGATTAATGTTATTACCTGAAATAAATGATTATTATTTTTATTATTTTTAAATAATATTCAACATTTAGCCTTCTGTCGCATCTACAGCCAACGCAGAGTATGGTCCTAATTTGGCTGTACTGGTTATTGCAATGGAGTGACTACCGTCTAACCTCCGTTATTCATTTTACCAGAACCAACCAAACTAATATCAACCAATACCAAACCAGAACCCAACCAAAAAGGAACCAGACCAATAGGAACATGATCCGGGTGTGTTAGTGGCCAACACTGCGAGATTTTTAGGCTGCCTTATAAGTAAGATTAAAAAGAAAATAGCCTGGCGGCGATTTCCTTATTCTATGTTTATAGGGCATCTGATATTGCCTAACGACTATCATCTACCGATAACAGCCGGGACCAACAACTTAACGTGTTTCCGAAGTACGGAGGAGCTCAATAAAAAAATACTAAAAGCGAAAGTTTTAGTTTAATGTCAATTACCTTAGTTATATTTTAATTAAAAGATGTTTTATTATTTAATCAATGTTTCATTATTTAATCAATAGCTGTACCTTAATAATGTGAAAGAGCAGAACCGAACCCAAATGTAATATTAACTGTTCAGAACACAGAAATGACAGATCAGGGAAAAAAGGGAGATCCTTTGAAAATTGATAGATTCTATTTCGATTTTGTATAGTCATTAAAAATCGGTAAAAGCAATACATACATATTATCACGTCTTTATCCCATGCGGGGTAGACAGAGCCTAGGACCATAAGACCTTAGGCCACGTTTAGCATAATGGTAGTTGAAACAGGAAATCAATAGTGATGGGTTGCTAGCCGCATCGCCTATGTCATGATTTCCCCATTCGGCGATTCCCTCAGACGACTTTTACAGCTTGCGCGGGAAGAGAAGCAGCTGGTACATTCTATGTTTTTCTTTTTCTCCCAGACCAGCATGGAAGTAAAAGCAATATAAATAACAAATGATGTTCATGCAAATAAAACACAATAGATAACAGTACCAAAAGGAACGAAAACAGTGCACTGTCTAAAGATATAGTTTTAAAATAAAATAAAAACAAATAATTATGTACCTACCTAATTTTTCTCCCTTCCTTCTTTTTGTCTTCCGAAAAATACCTAGTGCCAAAGTTTTAAAGAATCCATCTTTTGACCTATTTTGAAGCTGTCACCGGCTGCTACATGAGCCTTTTCCTGATGAAGTCTGGTTTACTTGGAATAAGGTACATATTAAATGGAAAAATATTTGTTTAGATAATTGTGGTTTTGGAAATTTACTTTCTACATACAATCAATCAAAAAAAATGTGCAATTACAAATACGAATTCCTTCAATTTACACTGAAAGTAGTAAGAAGATAAATTCAAAATAACAAAATTCGCGGTCTTTTTAATGAAGTAAATATATACTTCCGATTTCTTTGATCTAAAGAAGCAATAAAACGATAATTGAATTTTGAGGGTTTTCGTATTAACTACCTATTTGGATAAACAAAAGGAATGGAAAGGTCAATTATAAGTGTAATTATACTCCCTACCCTACGTATTGTTATGTAAGTGTTATTTGAACTTGGTAATTATTCCTTCTAACACAAGGTTGAATATGAAATTACATAAGTGACGTACATAATAGTGTTTGTTAGATCTTCACACTGGCTTTTAGTAAGAGTGAGTTACAAGGTACTTCTAAAACAAATAAAGACAGTTTATGCCGTAATAATACTAAAGTAAATTTAGTTACTGCAACTTCTTCTTAGTCATTCATGGCAGAGTGGTCGTGGCTGTAGATGGTCAGCGCATTGCAAGATGGAAGACATTAAGATAAGAAGATATTTTCAATTGTGATAAATTTTGAGTGTTTGATCTATGTATAAGTGGTGTAAATATCCCATAGTCTTCTTATGTCCAGGGTCAACCAATGACATTGACATTGGAATGTCATAGCTAATGCTGAGTGTAGGCATCTAGTATTCATCGTGCATTGGCACGCCATTCCTATAGGTTTTGTGCTGTCTGCGGCTGGTGTTCCTCATCCAATGCCTTCCATTTTTAAATTTAACCGCCAAATTCTTTCCATTTACAATATTTTTTTTTTAAAATGAATTCTGGCTATCTTAATTTTTATGTGTTTATTTTTTTTTCTCATTGACCACAACACTGGCTGGTTACAAATCTGTTATATATCAGGATGAAAGTCAGTTCCATTTCATACTAACTCTATGCGAAATTGCTTCAGCCGCAGTAATATGAACTATTTTTCGAGTGGAGCTTGAGAGTCATAATTTTAACTTGAGAAATGCACATTTTCTGTGGATCTACAGGGAAATGGGAAAAAACTGTACTCAGAAATATTATAAGGGCCGTGTTGACTGAAAAGTTAAAAACAATTTTATCAGTTATATTTTATGTATTAAGTATTTTTTTAACAAAAAGCGCAGGTTATATTTGTTTGCAATTTGTGAAGTATAGTAACAGTGAAATTATAAGAAAAAGAAGAAAAGTACTATTAAAGTGGAAATTACGTAAAATTCAACTTAGCATTGGATGAATGAATGTTATACGCTATGATGATTAGTTTTTTTGTTACTCAGTACAGTCAGCTGCAAAATTCTTTATACACCCCTGGATACGCTTGATGACTGTATTTTTTTTTTTATTTATTTCAGGCAACAATATTTATATTATTATTATTGTATGCCAAGCTTTCAAGCCCACAAAGGAATGAACTACTGAAATCAATGTCATCCGCAACACGTTTCGTCGCTGAGCAAAAATCAATCGACATTTCCTCATTTTTTAAATATAATTTTTATCTTTGTTTGTGGCGGAACAGAGAGAGGTTCTGAAGGAGATGGGGGAGACCTTTGCCCAGCAGTGGGACAAAATAGGTTAGTAAAAAAAATATTCATATTATACAAGTGAGATCAAACCCTAATTTTAACGCCTCAACTTAACTAACGATTCTAGACCACAGTTGCAGAAAACGCTGTTTTCCATCCAAGAAGTTAAAAGTGCAATTCTGTATATTTTGTTAACTTTACTGTTCGGATCAAGTTTTAAATTTTTGTAATCCGGGAAATGTTTTTGTTTGTTTCCTTTTTGCGACGAAAACACTGAAGTTAAAATATATCATTTACGTAATAGCATTTTCTCAGATGTTTCCTAAGGCTGTATTGATTAAGGGATGGTCCCTTTGAATGGAATACGATATTTTACTCCATCAGGTACTTAGTTTTTTAATTTATTACTTTTTGTCATAGCCCAGTGAACCACCAGACTAACATGAACAATAAATGGATGTGCTAGTATCCAACACTGTCATAGTTTTTCAGGCTGTTTAAATAAATAGATATTTAGGAACAAATCACTAAGATTGAGTAGCCCTAAAGTAAGTTCGAGACTTGTGTAATGAAAATACTGATTTAACGATAGCATATTTTATCATATACATATAAATAAACATCCAAGATGCAGGTCAATCTAGCCATAAAAAAAATCATCTTGACCTCACCGGGCATCGAACCTTGGCCCTCCTGAGTAACGGTGAGGCATACTAATCACTACGCCACCAAGGACGTCTTGGCATAGGCAACTGCAGAGCCTGACGACTACCATCTACCGGGTCAAAGCGTCTTGCTTTCCGAAGCACTGAGGAGTTTAAGATAGAAATGCCACTTAGTTGCAACAATCCAAAACAGTTGCTTGACACGCGTTATCGTTACGAACACACCATCTCTTAAAACCATGCAAGAACGACTGAGTAAGGGATATGTAGCCTTACATCATGTATTGCGCTGTCTCGTTTACTCACTGGAACTTGCTTGGTTTTTAGAGATGATAGTAGCACCGGGCTCCGAAGCAGTCAGCTGAAGCAACCGGGAATGCGCTAAGATGAGAGAGAGAGAGAGCGAGAGAGAAAAGAGAGCGAGGCAACACGTTTAAAACTTGATCCAAATTACTTTTTATCCCAAAAACAAAATATTAATATATTACATGGCATCCGTTATTGTTTAAAATTTTTATCACGAATACTGGCTCGACCTTTTTGGCACGCGTTGAATAAAATATGATATCGGCGGCTAAAACCAGTAGAAACCGGTTTTCAATGGTTTCAGGATCATTGAATAGATTTTGAAACTATGATAAAATGTTAACCATCCTATATAACCCGAATATAACCTTTGGCCACTATTTATAATCAAGTTTCATACGATCGATTAGATTACTCATACAACCTTCGGTTTCTTTTTTACTGGTTGTTTTTGATTGTACCTGTAAAATAATCGTTTTAAATTATCGCTATTTTAAAAACAGTCTATGAGGATGGGACGTATTGACACAACGGATGTTGGATGAAGACTCTTTATTATTCAGCTTCCTTACAATATATATGTAACTTAATGCTACTCCTACACTACATGTCAAATTACGAGTTTTTTTTTTAAAACCAACAAATGATCCGGTGACCAAACAGTTAATCATCAAATCAATATGACAAAAAAAATGAACAACAGTTTTATCCATACTTCCATACTCCCATATCCATACTAATATTATAAATGCGAAAGATGCTTTCTATATTTTCACGGCTAAACTGCTGGACCGATTGTGATGAAATTTGGTATAGATATAGTTATGCACTAGAAGTCAAACATAAAGATCACAGAGTTGTCGAATCATATTAAAAAATTTTCCTGTCTTATTATATGTATAGATATATATATTTATACATACCACAGTCATTTCGACTCGAAAAGAAGAAGTAACTCAATAACAACTTTCAAATAAACAAAATTCAAAAATAATATGTACTAACATTAATTATTATATTTTAATTAACACCTAACCGAAAATTTGAGTGGCGGTACTTAAACTTGACTGTACGTAACGAAAAAATAATAATTAAAAATGCACCTATCCCACTTGTTAAAATATAAAAATAGTCGAATGTGACAAATAAATATTACATTACATACAACTCTTTTAACTATAGAATTAAAGTGTAAATTCCTTTGACTCAGTTATAACAAAGTTTGAATAACTGAAAACCAGTCGACCAACCGCTGAGCTTGCTTTCGGAATTTAAATTTATATTCTGACATTTATTGTTTGTTTGGAACTAGTGGTGTGGATTATAGCCAACTAAGAAAAGAAAAAAAGAAAAAAAATGGTTTCCTTTTTTATTATTTATTTAGTGAAAATTTTCTGGTCGTTTTGTTTTTCCCCCCCCTAGAAAATTGTATTTCTATATTATCAACTTTTAGTAAGATTGGACATAATACAACTACAAAACAAAATATGTAAAAAAATTGAATTAAAAAATATAATCTCCTAATGAATATAGACTGTGTACTTACCTTTTTATACTTATTTATATATTTACCTTTTTGTTTAAAGAAAATGTGTCGGTATACTCAGTAAAGTGAACAAGGAAACAAAACCTTGTTTCTCCAAGTTATTTAATGTTCGCCGCAAAAGCAATTAGTTCAAGTAATACCTTTTATCTCGAGCAGTAAATGACTAAGAAATTACTTGGTTAACAACGGTACCGCTTTGTCTTGTTTTTTTTTCTTAAGTCCACTCAACTCCTTCTTTTAACTGAATCCTTAAGGCTCGATGCTAACTCAAATATCAAAACCATCTCATCAACCGACCTAGTTTTCAGTTGCAAATTATAACATTACTGTTAATATAGTAGAATATTATTAAAATATTATTGCAATATTGCTTAAAACGGCGACTTTTAGCAGTTTTGCAATTTGTAACTATAGATAACTATAATTTAATATGTTTTAAATTAACTTCATTAACTTCAGATCCGGGACCTTGATTACATAACACGGATTTTTGATAACTTGTGTTTTCAGTGAATAATGATTTTTAAATGACGGAGGCGCTAGTGTTCACTGAGGTATCTTCTTACCGCTAAGCATTAAGCAATGAATTTTAATATAATGTAAAATTTCAACGCAACTATCAAACTTGCGAACACCATGCAAACTAAACAACATACATAAATCCAGTGGCGCGAGGCACATTAGCTCTAACCCATAAATAAATCATATAGAGTGAGACGCTCGGAGGTTGGAGTGTGAAAGAAAGAGGTAAATGTATTCCACAATTTCGCTACAAATATGATAATGGTTAGGGGTAATTAACAACTTCGCTTTCGTATCCGGCTTAAGAATAGAGCACCTTTTCCCATTGGTGTTGAAGAGACGATTAAGGAAGTAACAAGTAAGGAAAATTATAACGTCCGTGTCTCTATCATCAAAAATCTCGGTACAAGATTCATTAAAACTTGTTTTTTTTTTTTTCTCGTAATCCAGAAAAAAATATCTTTTATTATATTTTGAATACATACAAGCTGAAAGGTAAAAATATGATACCGTGTAAAATATAAATCATAAGTATAACAAAAACGAAAAAAAAAAAACACATTAATTTACCAAACACCTGGCAACTTTTTTGTATTCTAAAAAAAGATTTTGCACATTTATATTTTTAAAACCGATGTTCCATTCAGCCAGTGCGCTTTTTCAGTACTGGCAGACTTGCATTCAACACGCTTCGGATGCGAAAATAACATTGAATAACTGCAAAACTCTTTCAGGAAGGACGATGCGACTTTCTTTTTTATTATTTTTGTTGATAGCCAGTTTTTGGATTTTAAATTACGAACATTGAATATTGGTGCGTTAGTTGAATTTTGGCCCGCGCACATTCGAAGTATGTAGAAAAGAGCAATTTCCAGCGTCTATACGTACATACGTACTATTAGGTATTCTGTGGCCACGCCATTAGTAGAGTATATATTCTTTGCCATTATAGACCTTGTAAATTTGCCCCCCTAAGTAATTAAAAGTATTTAATTCCACTGTCACTCGTAATCCATTAACGCAGTCCCACAGGTCAATTTAAAATCGATTTTAGGTTTTTATAAGTCTCTATATATTGTATGTACATTTTATGAAAATTCCAAAACACTGATCAGAAAGAACAATGTTCTTTCAAACTGAAAGAGATGGACAGTTATTTTTATATTATTTGTTAAAAATATTCCAAACAGAACAATGAATTACTGTTTGAGAATTTCCTCCTTTTTAGGAGGCAATTGAAAACAAGTCGTTTGATCTTAGTCGAAAAAAAATTCGTCGAAGATAAAATTAAATAAAAAAGTTATAAATTTAAACCTTGCCGAATTGTGATATTTTTATTTGTTCTAATATTAAGTATGTTGCTAATTTGAATAATTCTAAATTTAAATATCTTTAAACATTCAACAAGTTTACGACGTTTGTATCCATGAAGCCAGTTGAGAATTTATTCAAATAAATGTTACAATTACTTAGTCAGTAATATTTTATGGTTTGTTTATGACTTTTGCTTATTAACTAACACTCCGTAACGCAGAATTTTCGTCTGTTTTATTGAATAAATTTAAATATTACTTACTAGCTTTCGCTTTCTGTTTCGCCCGCATGATTTTCCCAGGGGACAGTGCTTTTTCCAAGGATGAAAGGTATCTTATGTCCTTCTGTCTTATCTTATGTCGTCCTAGGACCAACGGATGTGTCTTCAGATTGAAAAGCACGAAATATTTTTATTATCAGACAATAAAGTGATGTAAGTTTTAATCTAAAATATTGTAGGTAGGTACCCTACGACTATTTCACATAGGCAACAGCACACTAGATACTGACCAATTGCTACATGTGTGTGTATTTTGTGTTGTGTTGTGTCGCATGTTAAACAGGAATACAGGATAAACCGCTCGTTCGACCCGACACGTGATCTAGGGACTCCAAAATACTATTGAAGAACTTTTACTTCGATTCACGTGGTGGTTATATATTTCCCGGAAATTAACTCAAACGCGACAAAACATCACTTTTTTCCTTATACTTTTTGTAGCTTTGTCCCTCTTACTCTTTGGTCGAGTTATTGGTTAGTCAAGTACTTATATCGGTAATATTGAACAGTCCTCTTACGAGACTACAAAGTATAAATAGGAGAAGTGGCCTACTCAGAAAGGTTACACGTACTACTCGCTAGTAGCTACTCTTCTTCCTGTAGAGGCTTATTCGACCACAATGAAAATTATTATGTATTTCATTACGTCTTTATTAAATTACGTTTGTATTTATATATACTTTTTATATAGATATAAACCGTGTATATATATATAAGAAAATATTACTCATGCGCTACCAATAATTGGTTTTCGATGGATATTTTATCTGTCACATTCTGTCCTGCGTGTATCAAATCTTTAAATCCAAATTCCTAGCCAGACGGCAGAAAAACGTCAAAGTTGGCATTCGTTTACCACATAGGATACCTCTAGGACATTCCGTAACCAGTTGCGAAAATCAGTTGCGGTGCAGTGCAGTCGCATTGTAGCGATTCTTTTACTCCCCATATAAGGCTGTAGTAGTAAGTTTTCCCATAATTTGAACTGATACGGTAAAATATACTGCGCAAGTGTAATTTTAAAAAGAAATAAAAACTTTCGAGAATAACAGACACAAGACTAAAATGAAGAGCAACAGAACTAGTCCGTTTCAATCCTAAATTCTAAATTTCAATTTCTGGGAAAAACTTCGTTCCTCCAAAACATTTTCTGCACGTGGCTTAAAAGGGTGCACTTTGCAAAGCAAACGTTTACCGCTAAACGTGTTGTGATTGTGAGAGGTTATCCTAAGCTAGGGTTGCTAGTTGCTACCTTAACGAATTTCAACGTTTTTAAAGTACGAACTAAGTCTAAGCCTTTCATCCAGGATCTGGTTCAATTCTTCGTTTAGAACTTTGTTGCTGGTCTAGAATTTCCAGTTTGTAAATGGCTATAAACCTTAAAAATAAAGAAGAAAAAAAGGTTGAGAATTGAAAATTAACGAATGTGGAATTTTATTTCTAATTTGTTGTTCCTGTAGATTTCTTGCTTTACTGGCTATAAACTGCGGAACTGTTGAGAAATAAAATGGGCTGGAGCATTCAAATTATCAAACGTTTTAGCAATTGGAATGGAATTTATGTTTATATTTTGATGTGGTAGCCCTATTTTTTTTTACTTTAAAGAGACGCCTTACTAATAAACATATTTAAATTTTTTAAATTTTTATTCATATTTTCATCATTGTTCATCTTTCTAATATGACAGTGAATTCATAGATATATTCTTTAATAACCAGCCGAAAACTATGCTAAGTAACTGTAGCTAACTCACGAGTAATCCAACATCTTTCTGCCACCATTTGGGATTTACAATGATTATTATTTTTCAAGTGAAAACTTTTGTAGCGGCGTAGTTTTTGGAATGGGTAAAAAATGTTAAAATCGCATGAACACGTGGCCTGATCGAAAAAAAAGAGAGGGAGAGTACACTGCCGGCGCGGCATAGGGGTGGAAGTTACATCCCTCTCTCTACAGCGCGGCGAAAATGTATACTTGCAGCCTTAGCCAAGTGTCTTCAAGGACATCTACCACGGTAAAACTGGGGCTATTCTTAAGCCGGTGACCATACGATTGTGTAATCTAAGTGACATAAAATTTAGTCTCTTCAGCAAGTAGATACAGATTATAACGGCCGTTACCGCATCGCTGACCGCGCCAATGTAGAGCAGTTTTATGGCCCTGAAATCTGAAACAAATGTTCTCGTAAAATACTTAAGACATCAAGCTGCTCAAAGATTGTGTAGACAATAAAAAATGGGTCCTGGAGTAAAGATATTTATTTCATAAAAATGCTGGACAGAGCGTAAAATCAAAAATTACATTTAAAAGCAAGCATGCGAATACTAACCCCCCTATTAAGAAATGTTTGTTTAGCCTTTGGAGAGTGACGGGAGCGATAGTGTTATGCTCGACCGCCACAAAGGGAAGATCTTCCCGCCAGGCTAGGGTGTTATGCCTGGGGAACCGCGGCTCCGACGATGTCTTGTCGGAGGTTGTATTTATGCTCCAATCCGTAGAAACTTTGATAGCGCGATTTAGACTTTCATAGTAATTTAGCTGTTTTGTTTGCAAGTTCGATTTTCGTGCTTTTTTAACGCCATCTGTTGTGCGTCTTTGGTAGTTTGTTTGTTGTGGCGTTAGTGTCGCCACAAGCCCATGTTAGCTAAAATATGTTGCGTGTCTTTCTTTCACGTGAAGTGTCAGTGTGTAAGAAAAAAAGAGACAAAACATATTTTAGTTAAAATGGGCTTAACAAACGTTTCTTGATACGGGGGTTAGTGTATAGATTTTTTTTTTTTAATCTTTATTAATTTAGAGGGGTTTTGTCACGCAGTGACTATGTCACCCCCGTAAGGTTTACTAAAATATAAAGTTATAAATGCTTACATAATTTAGCCAGGTTTTTGGCATCTTCCGATAGTGGAATAGCCAAAATACTATTGCATATACCAATAGAGTACAAGTTAAGCCGCATTTCGCAACGCTGGGACTCATTGCGGACACATTCCATCAACACATGTTGAACATCCTCCATCGTACCACACTCTAGACAGTTAGGAGATTCCGAGAAACCCATTAAGTGTATAGATGGCACTACCTATTTGGTAATGAAGCGACTGCAGTCTGACCTTAGTGACCATTTTTGTAGGGGAACCTGACCAATAGGAACACGATCCGGATGCATTATTAGCCTACTCTATCAGATTTATAGGCTGCCTTTTAGATATCTGATACAGCCTATATAAGACTGTCATCTAGCCAAATTAGCTACACCAACGCCTCCGTAGCATAGAGGAGCTCAAGATAGAAATGCCACTAATGCATACAAATCAATCCAAGTTCGTGTTTTGGCACGCGTGCACGCATTCCTCACTAGGCCATCGGGTATCGAGCCTCTTTTGTTATCATCATCATTTTAGGCGCAGGCTGACCACTGCCAGACTTAGGCCTCCCCAAAGAATTTCCAGAATGACCAGTTGGAAGCGGCCTGCATCCAGCGCCTGCCTGCGACCTTTTTTAGGTCAACTTAGGTGACAATTAATCCGCAAAAAATGTCATCCGATAATAAATCATCGCCCTTTTAAAACTGTTAGGCGTCGTCAAATCATCTGCTATTTTTTTCCTCCGATGATGAAATGATGTCCGTTGGGTGTCCGATACTGCGCTTGCCAATGGTCGCCTCTTGTTATGTCTAGTGATAATTTTAATAGGTCGGTGTAACTTAGGGACATCGTGCAATGGGCGGAAATTGTGAACGACGTTGATCTCACGCTTGGGAAGAGACAAGGACAAATAATACGAATTTCCGGGTATTGTAAGGGTTAGTTCGTTTTCTCTGTTCGCGTGATTGTGTGGTATGTCTGTTTAGGAATATTATGTTTCTTACAAAAAAAAAACATACAGAGCAAAATCTTTTTTTGCACACCTAATGGAACCCCACCTAGGCTATAAGAATAACTGGGTCTACCAGTTCTACACGTAATACGTGATTAGGAATTTTGTTTTCTGGACAATCTTCGAAATATAAAATAAGCCATATAATTAGGCAACGATAGTCTCGTTTTCGAAATTTTAGTAATAAGTATTTACTTTTCATAATAATAAATTAGTTAATTTCTAGACAATCATTTTGTTATTGTGGTCGACGAGGTGACAATTTTTTTTTTTTTAATTTCTACTTTTTTAACCAGAATGTTAATTAATGTATTCCTTTTTAGTTATCATGTATATGATTAATTTATGCCTAATTTATCATTATACTCGTAATTTGTATCAACACTATAATAAAATTAAATATAATGTAAAGAATATTTAA
Organism: Apomyelois bistriatella; assembly: GCA_947044815.1. Lineage (NCBI taxonomy): Eukaryota > Metazoa > Arthropoda > Insecta > Lepidoptera > Pyralidae > Apomyelois > Apomyelois bistriatella. The sequence continues at coordinate 9,637,528 of OX345705.1, forward strand.
ATTATTAAATAAATTATAATTTGGTTTCAGTGTTTAATGGTAGAGTAAATAAGATTACGAATAATTACGATACGAAGTTTAGTCATGACATGATATTGTTTTTATTTTTGGAATTTGTTATTATTTGAATAATATACCTAATAATGATTTCTTATGTTTTCGCGATTGTTACACATTAAATTATTGTTTTGTATTCTTGTGACATCAGAAACAAATGACACAGACGAATGTCAACTCAGTCTGCCTGCGACCATGAGCTCTGTAAAGTGCTTGAAACGTTAGGTATAAATAAGTAAGCAATAAACGCGATAGAAAACCGTATAAAATAGTTTAATTTAAAATATACCTAATAATAACAGATTTTAATAAGGTTTTCAAAAACTAACCACTCAGAAAGCGACAGTACCCCACTCTCCCCCTGGAGGGAGCGAACGATCATCGAGGGCTGGTGGTGAGCCACCACCGCCCGCCTCACGCTCAGGACACCGCGCCACGTCTCCTCATCATGGTTAGTGTGGCCCCGCATATTGCGAGCGTCTATGCGAAGAGCTTACTATAGAAATGATCCTATGAAGTAAGGTCTTGCCGATGACAGATCGCGCCGAAAAGGTCATTCTGAGCGAACGAATAACCACAGCGCCAAATAGCAGTTAAGTAAATATTACAGTGACATCTAGGGGACGTTCATAACAACTGTTAGTCGCTGCGCACGCGCAGCTATGACGTAGCATCGCTACTGTCACACTGGTAGATACACGACGGGTGACGTAATTCTCATAATAACACGTGGCGACTATTTTTGTCAATAACAATTGCGCCTTTGTTTAACGTTATAAATACACATCGTTAATACACGAAGTACCTAATTGATATTATGGTAAGGTTAATTATTTTAAATGATGTGTCACCTCATTAACATACCAGTATGTATACTTTGATTGGTTTCTACAAATATTTTTGGCTAACTACAATTTCACATTACACAATATACTCATTATCTTTGTACTTATTCGTAAGTCCGCCATTGTACTTATTTTATTTCCGATCTTGTACAATTAAATGATGTATTTTTATAAATGGTGCAATAAATAGTTAATTCAATCATCTACTTATTTATCACTAGCTGTTCCCCGCGGCTTCGCCCCGCGTGGGACTCGGTTATATCGCGCCAAAAAGTAGCCTATGTTTGACCTCAGGTCGTTAACTACATCCCTACGAAATTTCATCACAATCGGTCCAGCAGTTTAGCCGTGAAGAGGTGACAGACAGACAGACAGACAGACAGACAGACTTTCACATTTATAATATTAGTATGGATATGGATTATCTAAGCGTTGACTACCAAATCGAATTCCTGCAACTTTAAGGATTTAACACAACTCGAGTTTTCTGGTGCTTAAAAATAGACTCCTTAAATTTAGATTAATTACCCTGAACCAATGTCATACGGTCTATTTTCGTGTGTGGACGAATTAAGGCGGTAGATGGATTATCCGTCAAGGGAAGACAATGTCGTTCGGTGATCGAGTGAAATAATCTGCTAAAAGCATCGATCTGTAATGACCTGACGAGGAACTTTCACATATCAATCTACAATGTTAGATAATTTATTCGGAAATAATATGGCTCTATTAAAGAAAAGTGATAGTTTTATTATAGCGATAGTTTCGAAGCTTGTTGACGCCGCAAGTGAGAGAGCTGGCTCATTATTTGCACAGAAAGTTGGAATCGGGTATGCTAAGTTAAAAAAATGATATTTTTTATATTTTTAACTGAAAATTTAGACTATTTTAGGAAACTAATTTGATTTTTTTCGCTTAAATTATTATTATTAATTGTATATGAATTTTTAAAGTTTTATAGTCCATGACGTCATTTTACTAGACGATGTTACCATTATATAGTATAGTGACACAGTGTGGTCACAATAAAAACGAACGTGCTTTTTATTTTACAATAATTTTACGGCCCTGGAAACAAGTCCATTAAGGCCTTTCTTGAAATTTTAATCTTCTTCAGTCCTAATTCAAAATCAAGTAATCAAGTCAAAAACGTCAAGTCAGTAATCTATCCCAGTCAGGTAAGTCTATAGTCAGAGTCAGGTGGCTTAATACCATCTCTTAAAACCATGCAAGGACGAGTGAGTAAGCGAGACAGTGTAATACATGATATAAGGCGACATCTCCCTTACTCAATCGTTCTTGCATGGTTTTAAGAGATGGTAGTAACCCCCTGGGTTATTACTGTCTCTTAAAACAATGCAAGATCCAGTGAGTAAGCGAGACAGCGCAATACATCATGTAAGGCGACATCTTGCTTACTTACTGGATAGACAACTGGATAGATGGTAGTAGGCCACCAGGGGGGTTACTATAGTCTCTTAAAACCATGACATTGAAAGATTGACTTGACATGACATTGACAGATCATAAGTTTTTTTTCCATTTGTCCGTTTTTACGGTCCTAATCATAGTCGGAATCTGAAGTGTGGACACGCACACACTTAGGATACGAATTAAAGCGTAGACGTAGCTTTATTTGCGTAATGACGTCATTTAGGTGTCGAATAAATGTTACAACTTCCACGGCATTTTTGAATATTTTACCGCAATCAATGTACTTTTCTTGTCGAAAATACAAAAATATGGTATGAAATCAAAATATCTCGAAATGGTTTTCGTATTTTAGTGTGTTAAAAAATTTTAGCATACCCAGTTTCAATTCAGCGCGGAAAAGCAGCCAGTGTTCTTGGTACAACGCCTCAGGGACACGACAGGTCGTGTCTGAAAAATCTGAAAGTAAAATCCTGTTTTTTTTATTATATATACCTATTTTTTAAAAAAATAAGGTTATTTGAGTAGGTTGCATATTTTAAAGATTAACTAGCGACCCGCCCCGGCTTCGCATGGGCATAAAAACCTTCATCTTGAATCACTCTATCTACTAAAAAAAATCAGCATCAAAATCAAGCAAGTTTTAAAGATTTAAGCATACAAAGGGATATAGGGACAGAGAAAGCGACTTTGTATAAAACAAAGTCGCTTTCTCTATGTAGTGATAGTGATATAGTGATTAAATAAAAAAGATTAATTCTCTATTTGCGTATATAGGTATACAAAGCTTGTTATAAGATTTTTTCAAGGAGAACTACCTTACACCACCTTTCGATAGACACGATAATGATTTGTAAAAAGTCGAAGGTACTCGAAAATAGGTTACTATGCTGTATAAGCAAAGAATCAATACCAGTCCAGGTCAACATCCAACACTTAAACTCGTTAATTACAAAACGATACTCCCTAAATAACCATTACGTCCTCCTAATACATTATATATCAAGGTTCATAAATTTAAAGGGGTCTAAATAAAGGGAATATTAAGCGAGCCACTGGCAGGACAGGAACCCTGTATGAATTATTCATTGATTGGTTGTTAATTAAACGAAGTTGGATACAACACACGTAATTATAATTATATTTCAATCGTACTCAAATATAAGTACATAGTGCGTATACATGTAGAAAGCTGGCTTTCGGCGCCTATTGTCAGCGCTTATCGACGCTATTCTCCCGCTCTCTCGCTCTATTATTATATTATACTTTTAATATCATAGGTTACATCAGCTCAGTAGTAACACCGCCATTAGTATTTGCTAACAAAGTTCCCAGCTAAAGTTTCACCTCGCGTTCTGCGACACAGTAGTTTCAGCTATTATCATTACACCCACAGCCTTCAGGTTGTTGTGCAATGAGAAAACTTTATAGGTATGCAAGTTTTTTAATCTTGTTGTTTTTGGGAATTGTCATGTTAGTAGAAAATGCACGTATAACGTTAAGGACACTTGTTACTTTTTTTGCATCTAAACTGCTGATTGCTGCTTTCGTGCTTCAGAAGGTTAGTACCTACCGGCTATTTATTAAAATTTATTTATTTAATATATATTATTTTTTATTGTTTCATTAGTTAATAATACTTATACAATTGGCAGACTTAATATACATATTACTAGTATATAGTATAGGTATGATTTAGTTCACATCGTATATAAAATAATAGCAAAGGCACTTTAATTACCTATGCCCTTTAAAAATAATGTCGTTTATATCACTACAAATATCTTAACTTGTTCTTTTCCTTTACCTTATCCCACTTACCTATGTGGGTTGGCAGGTTGGCACAATATGTAAGTCCCATTACATCCCACCTCGTATCCTCCCTCTCACAATCCATCCTTCTCTTTTTTGGTCTTCCTCTACGGCATTATCTTAACTGTTTCAAACAAAATTACTATGTAACAGTGCGCTTTATTCAAAAACAGTGTTCTGTCTAAAGTACATTAACTAGTACGCCGTCACGCCCGAAAACGTAATAAGATTACCTCGCGCAGTTTGACAATCTCGTTGGAACAACGATGCTATATTAGATAACTTACTTTAATAAGAATAATGCTTTGCTTGGGTGACTATTGTATTTTGTCGGATTATACGAAGTTTGAGTTGGTAAATATTTTGGGTTCGACTTTGTTGGTATTTTGAAAATTAATATTTTGCAAATTTTTTGTTTAGAACCTTTTTAGATACAAATCAGATTACACATGAGTAGATGTGTATTGGGCATTCTGGGCCACTCCGTGATCCCAGAATCCCCAAAACACAAACCAACATACAAAATAACGTAATAAAATTACTTTACTCACCATCAAACAAATGAAGCCTTACCTGATTAAATTATTATTATCCAAAATTTTGTGGTATGTTCACTTTAGTTTAACAACTCCGACAGTTAACTTCATTTTTAAATTAACAACCTAGTAACATAAAATTACTGTAGTCTAAAATATGATTGAACCTTATATATTATGGCTTGGAAAATCTCGCTTTGCCTAGGCTGGTTGCTCATACCATTCATCAAATTGGCTAGCACCTAGAACAATTGTCTTTCACATGGTCATCGGGACGCCTGAGGCGGACACTGCGAGATCTCTACTGAGACTTCTCCGTGTCGCGAGACATTAGTACTTTGGTATCCACCGCGACTGATGTCAAAGAACTTCTCGTTTTAACGATTATTCTATTACACAGTCATCGGGACGTCCAGTGGAAGACTATGTGAGTTATCTCATCGGCCTGTGTCTGGCCCGTTTGGTCGTACCGGTCACCCGTCGTAGGTTGTTGGCACCCAGGTATGAGATTCCTCCAAGTCAAAACCATAAGACATTGATACCGTGGTACTCACCGAGACACTTGCTCAAGAACTTTGCTCGTGCTAAACCAGATTGACTTATCTAGGAAAACAATATTTCCTGTTACAAAAATACAAGGATTCAGATCTAATTCTAAACTTTCAGAAAACTTTACATTACATTCACATCACAGCACAGCACAGTTACACAGTCACACCACGCGAACACCTTGTTCAAATGCATTATGTGCAGTGATGTACTGGAAATATTTTTTATAAGGCATGTACATATGATATCGACAAACAATCAATAAGATATCGATATTCGGTATGTTAAGTTTTTATATATAAGAAACACATTTTTTATAACAAATGAATAACTAAAATAAATAAATTATAGAACACAAATTGGTGACGTATGTTAAGTGTAAAGAAATATTTTTTTGTCAATACAATACTTATAAAATCTGTTACCAAACTTAACAACATATATTTAAGTATTTATATACATAATATTATATAATATACTACTATTTGCAGTATACACATACTCGTATATGTATGTATACTCGTAGTTCAACTCTAAATTGCTTAAGCATGCTTTTGTATTTGTCCTTAGTTTTTCGACATTACCACATACCACAAAATTATATATTTATTTTCATATTTTATATTGAGAGAAAGTAGTCATTATAACAAAACAATGTAAGTTATCAAAGTAAGCCTACATTATCAATTGTATAAGAATCGATAATAATATAACACATTACGCCCTGCACTAGAATGAAACTTTTTGTCCAGCATGCAAATATGTATTCCCACGCGTAGCCACGGTTTGCGCCTTGCAGAACTTTCGTGTAAGTAACATAATACTTTATTAGCAAATAACACATAATAATTAAACCAATTATGTTTCTTCCATTTGTTTCTTCGTTGGACTACGATTCCCAACATTTCTAAGATCTGTTATTGATGCACCAAAATAAATCTGAGTTAATGCACTTTTAAACGTAAACTATTTGATATAATACAAGTTATGTACGGTATATAATTCTTGAAGGGGTTCGGAATACACTTTAAATTAAATGTCTTTATTTCTTTAACAAAATTTTGTAGGCACATAATTCTTGTGTTTGTGACCTTCTATTAAGTGAAATAAACCTATGTCAGAAGGCTACGCTTTTCCATAACCTTAGAAAGTACATGGTACCTTTTGAAAATATAATGTTTACATATAGATAGATACTTTATTATTATAGATACTTTATTATCAGCAAGCGGGATTTTGTAACATATATTGAGAAATAAGAAATCTGAAACTAGTATGTGAGTTTATTCCACAATAAGTCCTAAACGCCTTAGTAACTTACTTTTACCTGTGTAAAAAGTTGTTAGAATCCTAACATCAATTAAAAAAAGAACTGACATACTTATTTTATTTAAGACTAATACGACTGACATAGTCACATTATTTTGCTTTAATAAAATTAGTTATTTCATTTATACATATCGAAAATAATTTGCCTTTTGTGACTAGTTTGAGAACCTACGATAAATAAGCTATGTTAGCATTTGCCGATTTTCTTTGAAGAGCGATGGTGATTAAATTACAAAGAAACAGCGGTGATGATTATATTGCAAAGTATTAAATAAAATAACAGCAAATTTTGTTTCTACTAATGTCGTCCGAGCGTGTTTCCTGGTTGCATGCACAGCTTTATGCTTAGAGCACAGGTTACGCTTTTTATCATGGTCCTGGGTTGGCGGTAAAACCCACTTGATTAATGATATTTATCATAGATTACCACAGCCTATAAATATGAAACTATAACTACAGAATACATAATAGTACTAACTATAACTAACGTCCTGGGGTACGGCTTCTGTGGATATTTTCTATAAAAAAAAATCCTTAATCGTGCCTTTGTTAGTCTACATCATATCCTACCCGTATTCTAAATTTATCAAAACCCGTTCATCGGTTGAGGTGTGATTGGGTAACAGAAACATCCAAATATCGACATAATTTATATAAATAAATATTATGTACCTTAACGCTTGGTCATTAAGGTTCATAGTTGATTATGATGTTACATATAAATGATTTAAAGTTGAAATCAACTTACGCTTGACCAATTTATGTGATGAGTAAGTGATATTTTCTGTTTAAATAGACGGGCAATAAAGAAAATTCAATTATTATTCGGGTGTGCTTCGGAACCGCTGCGCTACATCTGTATCTAATTGCAGAAATCGCATTTTTTGTTCAAAATGTTAGTAAGTATTATTTATACCTTTATTATGTTTGGATTTTAAAATATAATTATTTAATCATATTAAGTAAGCAAAAAGGCATACGGCCCACTTGATGTGAAGCGGTTACCGTAGCTTACGAGACGCCTGCATCACCAGGAGTATTGTGAGCGTGTTGCTGACCCTGATAGCATAATTTATGATTTTGGTTTTACCCAGGTACCCAACTAACATTTAACTAAACCACAACATAACATGTGACTAAAACAATTTTTTTTTTTAGGTCTGACTCAGAGTTTGAAGCCTCATCAGTGGTGTCTGTTGTAGCGCCTGTAGCACTTCCAAAGAAGGCTGCCAAGAAATCGAGCAAGCGCAAGACTGTCGCCGAGAAGCAGACCCGAGACACATCGCCTTATCCCGATTTCGTACGTGGTCGCCCGGCTGTGGGATCAAAACGCAAAGCTACCTCGCCACTGCCTGATTTTATTTCGACTAATAGGTAACTAATATGCTTAATTATTTTTCTAGTCACAAAATCACAATTATCATTATTCCATGTAACATTATTTTGATTCTATTTTTATCCTCTATGTTTACCTATACATGCTAAACGTGGTCTTTGGGACCTGATGATGACCATGACCTTAGACTTTGTCGACCCCGTAAAGGATAACGACATGCTATTAGCTAACGTATGTATTATTTTTATTGCCTATAATCAATTTGTAACTTTACATCACACCAATTCCTTGTCAATAGGTAGAGAGAGTATGAGATATACGTAATACTGTTATTCACCTATTTAACACACATATCTATTATAGTTAAAAAACATAAGTATAGTTTAGTCTTTTTTCTTTACAGGTCAAAAAAAACCGACATTTTTAACATATTGCAAACAAAGCAAACCGAAGCACCGCGGCGAAGGCGTGACGTCGAGCTTCTCCAGCAGAGTGTCGACGGGGACCTCTCGTCGTGCTCTGAACACCGGCGGCGGGGACTATTTTGTAGACCTTAAAGTTTACAAAACGGCGGACTATGTGAACAACGCTGCTGATGTTCGCTACAAAAAGGCGTTCGTTACGGTGAAGCTGCAGTGCGACGAATCGTCACCGTCTTGGGAATCACTGCAAGGCTTCCTAAGACGAGCCTGGACTCTGTTTAAGGAGACCGAACCGGTACATTATAGTGATAAAATTAATTTTAAGTGAAGGGTTACTTATTATTAATGTATGTGCCTTTTTGATTTTTTATATAATCGAATAGTAATAAAAACATTAGTTGTTTTATGTAATTTTTTTAATTTGGTTTTGTTTTAAGTCGGATTTCATATTCTTTACTATGCCTTTCTGTACTGTGTGTAACACATCTGTACATAATAAATCATGGGTGGGTCATTTGAGAAGCAATACTCATAAAAACAATAATCACACTATACACCATAGTGATGGTATAGAAATTGTTGCTACTGCATTTCGTAATCGTATTTTAACGTACAAAATAATAGCGAATACTCAATCACAATCAGCTTCGATCGATAATTTTTTTACTGAAATTGCTGATAAGTTAAAATTACTTTTAGATGAATATCTTATTAAACACACATGCGTGAAAGTCAATTTTGAGTTATTTGGTACATTTATACAATTTAAAGATAACTCCCAATCAGTTAAGTCCTTTATTACCAAAAACAAAATATTATATTTTAATTATGACTTTAAAAAACTCTATTTCGAGACAGTTGCACAATTCAAAAAAAGTATTGAGGAATTTGAATGTCGTGATAGTGGATGGGCCTTTTTAAACAATTTATACATAGAGGTCAATCTTAATAAATACCAACCTCTAGCTGGCTCTAGTTTTATAAGTTTGCCTAAATCGATTCAATCTAAAAAAGCGTGTTTAAATATTTCAAATAAGGATCAATATTGCTTTTTATGGTGTGTAACGGCTGCTTTATATCCGGCTAAGAAACATCCCAGTAGGACATCGTCTTATCCAGATTTTCGTGAACTTTTTGACACAAGCGGTATGTCATTTCCAGTTACTTTTCATGATATAAAAGTATTCGAAAAGAATAACTCAAATATAAAGTTCATCATTTATGGTTTAAAAAACAACAAAACTATTGTAGGACCTTTATACAAATCAGACATTGATAAAAAATGCAATCCCAAAATTATACATTTGCTCTTCCTAGAAAATAAAAATTCCTTTCATTATTGTTTAATCAAAAACTATTCCAGACTTTTTCGAAGTCAAGTAACTTCTCACCATGGTAAGGTTTATTTTTGTGATTATTGCTTATTAAACTTCAGCACTTTAGAAGAAGTCGACAATCATCTATGTGGAGGTGTCGTAACAGTTTTGCCGGACAAAGGTTCACTAATACAATTCAAAAATTATGATCGTAAACAAAATATGCCATTTTGTATTTATGCTGATTTTGAATCAATGCTTCAAATAAATGTTGGCACGGACTGTTCGTCTTCTCAAAATACAACTACTTTGAGCCACCATGTTCCTGTAGCGTTTGCTTATCATATCGTTTGTTGTGACGACCCTAACTATAATCGATACGTATCATACCGTGGACCTAATTGTGATAAGCTGTTCGTTGAATCGATTATCAAAGACGTTCAGAAAATATATGGAATAGTTAGCGCTACAGTTCCGATGATATTTACTGATGAGGACGAAGCAAATTTTGTCAAAGCAACTCGTTGTCACATTTGTGAAAACTTTGTATTTTCAGACAAAGTTCGCGACCACTGTCACGTCACCGGTCGTTACCGCGGGGCTGCACACCCACACTGCAATTTACAATATAAACGTCCTTCATTTGTACCCATTTTTTTTCACAACCTAGCCGGTTACGATTGTCACTTATTTATTAAAGCTTTAGCTGAGGTCACATAAAAATTATACCTAAAACCAAAGAAAATTATATTTCCTTTACAAAATTTGTGCCGGTTTCAGGTGATCAGTTTTATCAACTTCGTTTCGTTGATTCATTTAAATTTTTGGCAACAAGTTTAAGTAAATTATCAGATACTTTAAAGCCGGAAGATTTTAAATACCTAAAAAGTTTTTACCCCAGTGAGGAGAAATTTCATTTGCTCATTCGTAAAGGTGTGTATCCATATGAATACATGAACTCGTGGGAACGATATTAGGAAAATAAACTTCCGTCGAAAGAATGTTTTTACAGTTCACTGAATGATCAAAATATCTCTGACGAGGATTACAGGCATGCGGAATTAATTTGGTCAACGTTTAAAATTTCTGACCTAGGTTCTTATACAGATTTATATTTGAAAACCGATGTCCTATTATTGTCAGATATATTCGAAAATTTTAGACGGACTTGTAAACAACATTATCAGTTAGACCCAGCGTTTTATTTAACAGCGCCTAGCTTATCTTTCGACGCAATGTTGTTAAAAACAGGGATTCAATTAGAACTCCTTGTTGATTTGGCTATGGTCCGAATGTTACAAAAAGGCATTCGAGGAGGTGTATGTTTATGTTCCCATAGACATGCTAAAGCAAATAATAATTACTTACCTGATTTCAAACCCTCAGAGCCTACTTCCTACATCGCTTATATCGATTGTAATAATTTATACGGTTTTAGTATGTGTCAATATTTACCATTATCCAATTTTAGGTTCCTTGATCAAAATGAAATCAATAAATTAGATATAATTAAAGTACCAATTGATGCCGACTATGGTTTTATACTAGAAGTAGATCTAGTATATCCAAAGTATTTACATAATTTACATAATGATTTGCCATTTTGTCCGGAAAAATGCATTCCACCAGGCGGAAAGAATCACAAACTTATTCCAAATCTATATGATAAATTCAATTATGTTATTCATTATATTCATTTACAAACGTGTTTAAAACATGGTTTGATTTTAAGAAAAGTGCATAGGGTTATAACTTTCAAACAAAGACCGTATTTAAAACAATATATCGATTTAAATACTACATTGAGACAAAAAAGTTCATCTGCTTTTGAGCAAGATTTTTTCAAACTCTTGAATAATAGTGTGTTTGGAAAAACTTTAGAAAATAACGAAAAGAGAGTTAACGTGCATTTAGTAAATCAATGGACCGACAATAAAAATGTGACTAAAAAAAGAAAATGTGCTCAAAACCTTATTGCTCGTCCAAATTTCCATAGTGCAACTGTTTTTACAGATAATTTAGTAGCGGTACAATTAAACCCAGAAGAAATTATTTTGAACAAACCTATTTATATCGGTTTTACTGTTTTAGAACTTTCAAAAAGCCATATGTATGAATTTCATTACTCAACAATACAACCTTTTTATAAAAATCGCGTACAGATGTGTTACACAGACACAGATAGTTTTATATATCATATACATACAAATAATTTTTATGGTGATTTAAAAAAATATTTTTTGTCATATTTTGACACTAGTAATTGTGAACATAATCAATTTAATTTACCAATTCAAAATAAAAAAGTCCCTGGTTTATTTAAGCTTGAAATGGGGACTAAAATTATAAGCGAATTTGTGGGACTACGTTCAAAGTTATATTGCATTAAAACTACGGACAGCACAATAAAAAAAGCTAAAGGCATTAAAAGAAACATTGTACGTGATTTTAACGTGTCCGATTATGAAAAGACTCTATATGAAGGTGATATTGTTCGTAAAACGAACATTTTATTTAAATCAATTAAACATGAATTATTTACATGTGCTATAAATAAAGTTGCTCTATCAGCTGATGACGATAAGAGAGTCATATCCAAAAACAAGATTTCGACTAAGGCATGGGGGCACACTAGTATCTTTAACTTTTGACATGTTTTGAAAAAAGTGTAAATCTTTAAAATAACAATTGTTTGCTTTTGTAAGAAGTGTTATGTGTTATCAATATGTTGTAAATTTTAAAATTAAGAATTATTAATTATAGGTTCTATGTGCTTAAGAATAATAAAATTTAATAAAATAAAATGGATGTAGTAAAAAATAATTGTTTTCTTCATAATCTAGATGTCCAGAAAAAGTTTACCTACTGTGTGTTAGTAAGTTATGATAAAAAAAAAACTACATATCATTAACTTCATCATCATGCCGTGTAGGTTCTAGTGTCAGAGTTTTAAACCGAATGGTCTCTTACATGATTTGTGTAACGACCACTGTCAAAAACAGCGTTCAGCCAGGACCAACAACGGCGAAGCAAGGATTATCTTCCTGATCTTATAATTTAGTCAAATAACCTACAATATTCTCCTGACAAAACTAAGTTGTTATCTCTGCATATCGAATCCGAGACCAGCAGCGTGTGAGCCGAACGATTTAACCGCTAAACCACGAAGGCAGTTTTACTACCTATATTAAAACAAAAGGATAGCAGTTAATTTCGCAATAAAGTTATTGATCAACATGTTCTGACTCGAATGGTAATTTGAACACATGCAGCTAAATAGGTACCTATGCGCAAAGCACGCGCGCTGCACGCGCGTCCTTTGTAATGTGAGTCGTGCATTCCGCTGTAAGTGCGAGTGAATACGATAATATGTGAATGAGAGGGTTAGAACATAATATGTTTTAGAATACTTGAAATAAATCTAATTTTTATTCATTCTTGTATTCAGAGCATATACAACCGCTCGTTGGTCGCCCCGAATTACAGCAATTAAAAAACTTTAGCAATGGTAAGTTACTGATGTTTACATATTTTTTTTATTTAAATATATATATATATATATATGTTTATTATTTTTTACAGACAACACAGTACGCAGATGATGTTACAGCTATTTCAGATAGCGAAACATTCATTCCTTCTTTTGAATGTGCTCAACGTCTGACGGACGGATTAACAGAGGCTGAGGAAGGTTTTATAATGCAAGCTGCCCAGAAATCAAAACCAAAGACTCATGAACGGAAGGTATGTTGATTGTTCTTACTGCATTTTGGTTTTATACAATAGGCATAAGACTTAACGTTGTGTTTATTTATAAGTTAATAGTGTTTTTTTTTTTGTTACAGCCAAGGCAACGTGTAATTGACGCCCCAATCGCTTCGGACAGTGAAACAACAATGCCTGTTTTCTTTCAAAATGCTCGAGATTCATTAGGATTTTATAATGAAATTTTCAAACCGCAGAGTCCTCAACAATCAAAAACCAATACAGAAGCAAGGAAAATAAAGTTAAAAGGAGGTCGTAGTAGAAATGATGTCTCAAAAAAAATTATTAAATCGCGCGTTCCTCACCAATCATTTGTGATAAATAGTGCTCCACACAAAGGTATTCGACTCATCAAGATTCAAGTGTTAGACTTAGAGCGCGATCAGCTAATAAGTGACTGTATTCATGATGATAAGGTCCTATTGACCTCCCAATATGTGGTAAAAGATGTTGGAGATGAGATTATGGACCAGACTGAAGATATTATCAGTGCTATTTCAAAAAAAAATTGTAATTATAGTTATACTAATTGGTTTTAATTATGTTCTTAAGCAATAAGTTAATAAATGTTATTAATAAATAAATAATGTGTTTTATTTTATAAGGACAATGTACTTAATTTAGGTGATAAGTAAAAACACTACTTTTTTGTAAATACATTATTTATTTTATAATTTTTCACTTAAATCATAATTTTACAAAGAATTAAAATAATTGTTCTCACACCACTTTTTTAAACAGAGTACATTTTTCAAAGCACACATTTTTTTTATGATGAATACAATTAAACATATGATTGTTCTCTTTACAATAATTTTCATACAATTTAAATAATTTAGGACAACCTTTTTCACCTAAATCTATTATATTACAATCTTTGCATAATTCTTGAATCCACACAACCTTCTCCATTCCCTTTGTTAAAACATTTTTACCGTTTAAATACGAAATTATAACTCGTCTAAATTCTCGATAATCTATAAACCCTTCATGCCAATTTAAGCCTCGATTGCTTTCTAACCAACGAACTTGTTTTTTTTCTTCATTAGATAGAGTTTTAAAAGAATAGGGTGCCTTAATCAAGAAGGTCTGTGTGTAGGCTGTTGTTGCAATCGATATTTCTTTGATAATAAATTTATTTTTAAAATCCTTAAACCCTTGTAAATCCACGATTATTGTATTTGTATTCATGATATCTTCTTTACAATATTGCTCAAAGGTTTGTATTCAAATATACAATCGTTTAATATAAGACAGTATGCTGCCGTATTATCAGGTATGTCTTGATCGGATTCAATTTCGACTCTCACATCAATTGATCCTTTTAACATTTCGTGTTGTCGAGAACAGTCTATAACGTATAAAGGAGCTATGTCTTTAAATTCTTTTAATCCCATCAAAGGTTCAGGGGGGCTACCGCCTAACTGGCGTCGATTTCAAGCCGATGTCGTATTCCGAATACGATGCCGATTCCGACGGTGTCATTTAATTCATACCGCGCAACGATTTCGACGTCGCCTTGAAGACCGTCGATTTCAGAACGAATGAAAAAAACACCGTCGGTTTGCGATCGGTTTCACTCAATTTTAGTACAATTTTTTTTATAGTACTTTGTTATTTAATTTAATAATAATGTTAAAAAACAACAATTATTGGTATAGTTTTGATTAAATAAGTAAAAAAAACTTAATTGGAAGGTGTTACAATTGTGTACATATATATAATTGTGTTTTATTAAATTATTAACAAATGCGTTCCGTAAAACCGAACGTGGTAATTTTTGACAAATTAAGAATTCTGTGGAGTATCTCTATTTAGTTTGTTTGTGTGTGGATTAAAGTGGATTTGATCGGTGGAAGCCATAATCTAAAAGAAAGAAAGAAAAGATTTGAGGTTAATAATAAAAAACAGTAAGTAAATAACTTGCTTTTTTAGTTATTATATGATAAAACAAACATTTAGCTAGTTGCACAGACTTCTGGGACTTTATTCCTATATAATTTGTAGATGCCAGCATCAAGGAGAGTGAGCCTTCAGCAGGTAGAGATCCTGCTGAATTTCTTGGAGGAGCACAAGGATATGGCGAAGGGGCAGGCCGTTGACACCCCACAAGCCAAGGCGGCAGTTCGGAGGCTGTGGCAGGAGTTAGCGGCCACACTTAACGCCCAAGGCACGGGCGTTCATAAAAGCTTTTCCGAGTGGCGGGACGTAAGTGTATACAAATATTTTGAAGTGTGTTATTTATGCTTTGTGATAAGGGTATTCATTTCCTATATAGACCCATAATGTGTATGTTTTTAATTCTTTTAACCAGTGTTTTGTTTTTATTAACACAATGTTTTTCTGTGATGCTTGTTGTACGAAACTAAATCTTTGGTGCAAATAATATTTTCCTATGTTATTTTCTGCAATTTTTAATTTTACTGCTTTTTTGCATGTTTAATTTGTGGGCTAGTATTGGCGCGATATGAAATATCGCGTCAAAAAGAAGGCTGGTGAGCTGGTGGTGGACAGGCGAAGGACGGGAGGTGGGCCCCCTGCTCAAGCCGCTCTGAGCGAGCTTGAGCAGCGGGTTTATGCCATCATTGGCACCCAGGCGGTGTGCGGGGATGAGCATGTGCAGATCCCATTCGAGGTAGTTTTGTCTTTTTGCTTATTTCTTATGCCTTGTATTTATAGCAAATATGTTTGTGTTATATGATGGAAGACAATCATTTCATAACAAGTGATAGGAAGAGTTTGAAACAGCAATTTTATTTAAAATAATGTATTTTATTTATCAATTACAGCCTGAATTAGACCCCCAACCGCCTTCGCCTAGCCCCCAACCGCCTTCGCCTAGCCATTATCTAGAACTAGAGCTGCCGCTTGATCGCCCCGTGTCGCCCCTTCCTTCTACCAGCTGTGCTCCTCCAGTTCAAACAGGTAAAAGAACACTTAATTTTTTTCATAACTGCAACATTAACTGACTGTGTGTTTAGGGACTAAACCACTGCACCGATTTTGATTTTTAAAAATATTGAGGAATAAGTTATTATGCAGAAAAAAGTGAACCATGTGTTTAATGTTAAATATAAACATTAATGTGGAGGAATTTCATGTCCCTCAGTAATTGTTCATTTATATAGATATGTCTAATTTTAAAAGAAACTGCATTTTTAAATAAAACTCAATAGTATTTATGAATTGATAACTTTATCTAATGAATTTTTTTTATTGTGTTCTAGGATCTTTATCTGCTGAGGCCGCCTCACCCGCCGGCGCCGCCAAAAGAAGGAGAAGGAGTGGTGCTCCTGGGACAGCAAGTTAGTTTATTTTGATTTTCATTTACTAACAACATCAATGTTTTTATCTGGATGTTATATTTGCATCTAAGTATGTTTGTTAGTCTGTGATGCCCATAGTATACCTACAGGCTTTGCATAGTTTGGGACGGTTGACTGCGTGTGATTTTTTAAAATCTTATTTCTTTTTTCTTATTGTGTTTATTATCTTATTGATATTTAATATCACCTATGTCTTGTTTTAGGTACCGTGGAAATACCGCAGCCTCGGTGGGCTTGGGAGGCTGAGCAGGAACGGCGGGCGCTCGATGAGCGCCGTCTGCAGGTGGAGGAACGCCTAGCCGACGCTATAGAGTCAATGGCTGGGTCGATGGCTTCACGACTGGAAGTGGAGCAACGCCTAGCCGACGCTATGGCGTCAATGGCTGGGTCGATGGCTTCACGACTGGAAGTGGAGCAACGCCTAGCCGACTCTATAGCGTCATTGGTTGGGACTTTAGCATCCATTGTTGAAAATAGAGTTGGTAGCTCCAACTCTG
This sequence comes from Apomyelois bistriatella, assembly GCA_947044815.1. Lineage (NCBI taxonomy): Eukaryota > Metazoa > Arthropoda > Insecta > Lepidoptera > Pyralidae > Apomyelois > Apomyelois bistriatella. Next base: position 9,654,749 of record OX345705.1, read on the forward strand.
GGGTCAACAATGGATGCTAATGCTGAAAATCTACCAGGGTTATGTTTTTCGAGTGTATGTATGTATGTAAATTACTTTGTCACGCTCTACAGCCTAAACGGCTTGATGGACTTTAGCTTGAGGTGTCGTTAGATTTGTCTTATCTCTGAGAGTGACATAGGGTATATAAAAATGTAAATAATCCAAAATGGCGGTCTTTTGCGCCAAATTAGGTGTTTTCGCAGTCGGGTTTTTTTGTATTTTTAATAAGTAATTGTTTGTTCAAGTTGTATATTCGAACTTATTCGAGAAAAAAGATGTGCTAGAGTAAGGTTATCTCAGCAAAATGTTTTTCAAAAAACCCGTTTAGCCTAAAACCAAGTACATGAAAAGTAAATAAATATTCTTTGTAGTATTTAAGTATTTTATTAAATATTCTTTACTAAGCACATTATGTCAATAAATAAATAGTATACAACAATCTTTCGGAAATTACTAGTTTTATTTAAGGGTATACAATTAATGTGTTATTATGAACCTAGAATTTGAATGATTTATAAATAAATAATAAACAATTTTAAACTGGCACTCAATTTTTTTTTAAGCCTTTGTCATTATGTAACTAACCCTTTACAACATACCTACCACCGAACCACAACATATTTATTAAAAAAACATGCCTAAACAAACATAATACTTCAGCACACCACTGTTTTATTACCATTACTATTTTTTCATAACAAACAATACAAGACTATCACAGATTTTTACATAATTTGAATCAAAATGATTTCGTAAACTAGGTGTATTTTATCTGAAAGGTCATTACTTTATATCGTTATTCACTGAACTAGTTAAAAGTTAATTATCGGAACTAGAACACTTTTTGATTAGAATAACATAAAAATAATTACAAAAGTTAACAACAACAAAAAATTATAAACAACATATGTGAATAAAAATAGAATAAGAAATGAAAAAAAGTCTTGTGTATCTTCGAATGTTGATTGTTGTTACCGCGTAAGTATACCCGCGGTCGCGTTCGCACCCTTGATCTGCGCGGTGAGGTGAGGGATGTGATATTGGTTGGGAGGGTGTGAGTGTCCGTTCTGTACGTAGTACTATTACTTATTCTGTGCTAAAGGTATATTTCTCTCATTAATCTAGATATATGCATATCTAGCGTCGTCGGTTGCGCCACAACCGATTGACCACACTTTGCCTGTCAGCACTTAAACGCCCATCATCATCCGCTGGCACTGGCAAGCGAGGAGGCTGTCGCTCTGCATCGCGACGCATTGCATCGCTGTCAACCTCGAAGTTTGGGTCGTTTATTAGATTGTGAAGTACAACACATGCATTCACAATCTGTGCAGCCTTTCTTGGTGTATAGTGCAAAGTTCTATGCGCCAAGAGACAGCGAAACCGGGACTTCAGTACCCCGAAGGTTCGCTCGACCACATTACGTGTCCGCACGTGGACTGCTGTGTAATGGGCTTCTGGAGAATTTGGTAGGGTGCTGAGGATGGGAGTCATCATCCATTGACGCTGGGCATAGCCAGAGTCACCTGAAATGAAATTAAATCTTTGAATTTTTTTTAAATAACTATATTTTTTTTTATTTTAAACCACTACTTGCATGTCTTATAAATATGTAGAATATTATGTATTACAAATATAATTTACACAATAGAAATCAACTTTTTATGGACCAAATTGTATTTTATAGATTGACTAGAATGTAAATATGACTGTCAATCATTTCCTTGTGACTGCTATTTTAGACATAGGTATCAAAATATCCAACTTACCCAACAACCAGTAAACCTGCCCTTCATCATGCAGTCTTCTTATGGCTGCGTTGACAGGACACATGTTCCATACATGGGAATCATGGCTTGCACCGCCAAAAGATGCATCAACATACAAAATCCTGAGATCTGCATTACAAATCTAAAAATAAACAAATAGATAGGTATGTATATTGATTAATGTAACAGATATCACACTTACAAAAATATTTAATTGAATGGGTTTTTTTTACTTACCACAAGACAATTAAGTGAGTGATAGCCCTTTCTGTTGTAGTAGACCTCCTCATCAACCCTTGGCTTGATAATAGCCACATGGGTCCCATCGATGCACCCGATGACCCCAGGGAATCCAAATTTGTCATTGAACCTAAATTAATATACATATATGTAGTTTATTATTTTTTAACAATACTAAAGAATAAGTAAACCTACCTAAGTGGAAAATAAGTTATATTATTAATAGTGTTCTTTTTGAATGATGTAAGTTTATAAATATTATAATTGTATGTCTATATGTAGGTACCAGTGGTGGTTGTCTTTTAGTTGGCATGCATTAATTAAATATTATTAAGTACAAGTGTAAAATTTGCAATTACCTACCTCCTAGCTACCGAGTCTCGTTCTGTTTGAAGATGTGGATATCTTATATATTTTCTAAGGATTTCAGGCCTGTTAAGAGCCTCGGTGACCTCTTGCAAGCATTCTGATGTTGATTGCTGGCTGAGGTGAAGAATATCGTTATCACCTACGCTACCTTGGTAACTACCGGTAGCGTAAAAGTTCAATGCTGCTAACACCTGAAACAAGCAAAATATTTTAACACTTCAGCATTTATCAATAGGTTACTTAAGTTTGACAAATGAAGTAACTACATACCTTAATTTCGGGTTTTATTCCACTACTCCTTACATTTGTGGGCAAAAACGGAATTATGTCCTCGCATAGCCTGACAAATGTAGCTTTGTTCATGCGAAATCTTCCTTGAAATTCGACATCAGGCAGCAACATAGGCTGGGCCACAGCGCGCTGTTGGCGTCTCCGCTCAATGTTGATTTTTTTCAGCCGCTGTTCCTCCGCTGCACTCATGAGCGCCATCCAAGACATGGTTTTCCGCCTTTATCCTAAAACACACAAAAAACAAAAACGAAACAAAATATCACTATACAACAATAAGGAAAGCCTTAAAGAATTCGTAATACAGCAATATAATTCAAAAAAGCAAGTTAAATTGAAAAATATTTCTTATCGACGGTTGAATGCGGTAGCATAAGAGTCGCCGTATTCAATTTGAAGTGTCGGTATCGGCTTCAAGCCGACGCGTCGATGCCAAAACTTTGCGCGGTAGCTTTCATCTGTCAAAATCACTGAAACCATTCGTTCAATTTGACGTCGTAATCGACTTCCAAATCGACGCGTCGATTTCAGGGAATGCGCGGTAGGAAATCAGCGTCGGCTGTCAAATTGAAATCGATGCCGACGGAAATTTGAAGTCGACGCCAGTTAGGCGGTAGCCCCCCTGCTCGGCGACCGTGATAAGACTGGTGAAATCTTGCGTACTGTTCATATATCAATGAATATCTGTCGTCTGAGAAACTGATATTTAAACCTTCATATGGATAATACGAAGAATTCAGAAATACTCTCACATCACGGATATGACAATGGTCAAACTCTGCCATCGATTCGGTTGCATTGTTTTTACGGTTTGTTTGTAAAGCGATTACAACAAATCTCGGTTTCTCTATTTGTGACGAAGTTTTAACAGACCAAGTATGTTTCCAGGTTTTAGGTAGTAATGGATACTCGTACAAATCCCAGTTACGGAACGCTAAGGTTAACGCTCGATCTTTTTCTAAATGTTTAAGTAAATTTATTCTTTCGCGGTCTGAAACTCTAACATGAGGAACTCGCCAAACTATTTTATTTATAATTATATCTTCAACAATTTCTCCGGTATTTAAAAGTAAGGCGTTGAGATTTGTGTTACTTCTTAATAGTACTAATTCATGTTTACAGTTAATTATGATTTTTTCATAATCTTCAGCAAAACCTAATATTTTATTCAACGGTATAGATACAGAAAATACTCCGTCAGTGGTTGTACCTGTAGTAGACCAACCCCAAACTCTTGCGCTTTTGGATTCGTTTTCATTCAATGATAGATATGATTTAATTGTAGTTGTAACACCTGCATTTTTAATCCTATCTATTTCTATCCCATTTAGTTCATATCTAATGTCTTGAAATAGAAATAGTGCAGGGTTGTTCACAAAACGTACATTTGACACTTTTTCTTTGCTAGTATCTTTTTGCTTATACACATCGACTGACTCTGCCCTCAATATACAAACAGCTGAGTGCAGGCAACACGTACAAGTCCTGTTGATTAATCGGTATCCGTATTTCGTCATTTTTGTTGAAACTAGATACATACGGCTTGTACGAATGGTATTCAAAACTTTCTATGCTGTTATCGTACGACGCTGGTTGACATATATTTAAAATATTCATTTTAATAAACCAAGTAGCCTTAAAAACTCTTTATTGTTTTTAGTTAGTTTGTGTTTCAATCGAAGCGGTGTTCCTTTATGAGGTGATCCTTTAGAACTGAGTCTGTTAGTAGAAGTAGAGACGTTTTTATTGAAATTTAACATATTTTTTTAAAGTGCAGATACAGCTGTACTTCTTCACCACGTAAGTTTATCTGCTTGTTTTCTGAGTCTAATAGCCTTATATTAATAGAATTTATTGAACTCTGATTGACAGGAAAATAAATTAAATTTTTAGGTATTTCAATAATTCTATAACCAGGAGGTACGTTTGGTACAAATTCGTAAATGATATGACTTGCTTTTCCATTCACAAATGATCCACTGATAACATCACATTCGATGCGTACGATAGTTGTTGCTAAAATGCTGACAGGATGCTGAGATTCTGTTCTTATATTAGCTTTTATTGATTGTGTGCCAAAACCCAATACTTTCCCGATTGAAGCTTTTTTATTAAAATGCACATCTTCAGAACAAAAAATGCTTGTTTTTAATGTATTATTATTACAAGTCAATTTCAACGCAGCATTTTTAATTTTACTTTTAAGATAATCACAAATGTCTTGAAGCTCATATGATCCTTCAGGTATTTCAATGACCTCATCTTTGCCATAGTAAAATTTATTATTTCTTTTGTCTATATTAGGTATAGAATTAAATGTAGAAAAATACAAAAGTCCGCATTCGTACTCTCCATACAGCTGCAATGAAGGGGAATAGTTTGTTGTTAAGGATTCTTCTCTGCCAGTTATTGACACAGTGAAAGACATTGTTATACTGATATATATTTATTTATTATATTATTTATATAAATTTCTTTTCCAATAATTTTGTAAAAACTTTAAACAAAGATGTCCACAATTTATAGTATTATAGGTTTGATACTGAACATAATTATAATTTATAGTTATAGGACTTAAATAATTGATTAATTCTAAGGGAGGTTTCAAATCTCCAAAACTATCAAAATATTCACAGTAATTAATTTGTTTAACATAGGCCACCCAATGTGTTCCAGGATTGGCAGAACTATCTAAATTCAATATACCGCACTCTATTCGTCTTGGTTTTCGAGGGAGAGAATCTCTCATATACACTCCGCGAAAGAAAGGAATGTCGGTAGCATTCTCCAGTATATCTAAATTTGTTAGTGGTCGTCTGGGTAGCCGTTTATTTAGTTTTTTGAAGGATTTAAGTATAAGCCAGCTCCTTTTTTATATGGTCTAATATATATCCCCTTTCCCAATGCAACAGCCTCCATCATCTTGTTATGCCGTTCAGACTCTTGTAAGTTTTTCTGAGCAACCTTGTAATCGTTAACAGCTTTTGCTATACCTGCTGCGCCACCAGCAAGTGAACCTAAAGCTGATAGGCCAGCGAAGATTGGGATAAGCGGTAAGAAGCCTCCACATTTAGGGATAGGAATACACCGCGGTAATCGTATTTTTTTATTTTTAGAAAATAACTTTTTTGCGGCTGCATATGCATAGTTTATAACTGAACGATTGTCCTTAGATTTAATATTTTTTAGCTTAGACCGAATTTTTTTCACTGCCTTCATGAACGTAACAACTCCAGCACCAGCTCTGAGTTTTGCTTTCATTGCATTTTTAACAATCCATGAGGCTACTTTTTCTCCTTTCCCAGCATCTTTAGACTTTATTCTCTTCTTAGCCATATTTAAAAGTTCTAAATCTGCTTTATGTCGAACCTTTATATCGTTATTATTGTAAGCAATATCGTGAAACATGCAAGCTTCATCCAATTTATTAATGCCTCGGTCACCTCTCAATAACCGTTTTTGAAGTTTAGTTCCTGGTCCACAAAATTGATATCCAGGAAGATGTAGTTCAAACGGTAAATTATTAATGACGTTATTTAAAATACCTCTTCCCTCCTTCATAGATATTCTTACAATGAACAAATATATTACACTCACTCACTTTATATTACGAGAGTAATGCACTCTTATCCACCCAACTGTTTTCTTTTTCACTTAGACCTAACCACTTTACATAAAGTTTATTACCTTTTCGTTTAATAACTTTTTCAATAAGATAAATATCAGGAAATTTTGTTCTTTGTAATTCATATTCATAGAAAGATCCTAAAATTTTCTGTTTGTGCTTATCTTCTAATTGGTATGTTGGTGGATTTGTTTCATTTACCTTAACTATGACAAATATTTCTGTTGACCAGTTAGGAGTGTACCCTTTGTAAAAATCCCCTTTGAATTTACTTATTCGAACACCATCACCAACACGAAACTTAGGTTTTCGATTTACAATTTGCCTTTGTGCATGCAAAATATTAGATATGACATCCATTTGATTTACTTTATTTAAATCAATGGGTTTGTACTTAGTAGTACTATGAGTAGTATTGTTATATTTTTCTACAACCATATTTAAATTTGGCCCTAGCCATTGGTAACGACCGGTCAAACTAAATAGTTTATACAGATGGTATTTTATTGTCCGTATTACTCGTTCCACAATAGAAGCTTTTTTGATGGAGTATGTGGAATAATGATTAATGTCAAACTTTTTACATAATTTCTTAAAAAAATCATTATAAAACTCTTTGCCTAAATCAGTTTGTAAATTGTTAGGTTTTCGTGATGAACAAGATAATATTTCGGACATTGCTTTTGTTACACAATTTTTGCCTTTTGATTTTATAGGCTTTGTCCATACATATTTTGATAATGTATCTATCACGACTAAAACATATTTATATCCTCTGTTAACGTTTGAATATTTCTGAAAATCCATTAGATCAGCTTGCCATAAGTCATCTATTCCTTTTATAATTGTATTTCGACGGGGAAAATTTCTTCTTGCTGCTTTATGAATTTCATCAACTATGTTTTTTTTGCTCATTATGTTTGTTCAATTTAAGTTCAATTAAATTATCTATTTCTTCTTTTGTGTAAAATGTCCTTGATAAATGGTACGATGTAGCACTTTCTAAATTTTTTAAATATACCTTTTGATTATTATTAACTTTTTTAATTTCATTTCTTAGTTCTTCAATTAGGTTATCCACATAAGCTTTGTTCACTGCTTCATCGTCCTCGTTTGGGGAAGAAACACCTTTTAATTTAGATGTTTTTAAGTCATAATGTTCGGATTACACGCATCACATAGTTTTAGGTGATTTGAATACTAATCTGAGGCGTAGTGATGATCCCCGCTCTCAAAAATTGCTTAATATTCTCAACTCAGTGAACCTCTCTGTTTTACCACTTGAGCCTACTCATGTTAATCTTTACACTGATGATACATGGCTAGACTTGATTCTGACATCATCTCCTGATTTAGTTATGAGATTTGGTCAAGAACCAGCACCTGCCTTCTCGAGACATGATATTCTTTATCTGTCTTATAAATTAAAATCTCCCAAACCTAAGCCTACTATCATTTGGATGCGTAACCTAGCAAATATTGACCATCACAAACTGCTAAAGGATGCGGCTAAGTTAGATTTCACTCCTATACTTGAGGCTAATTCTATTGACGATAAAGTTTTAAAATTTAATTCTACTGTAATATCCTTATATGACACACACGCTCCTTTAAAAGCAGTCAAAATAAAACGTCCACCGTCTCCGTGGATCACCAAAGGCGTCCGTATGGCGATGTCTAAGAGGGATCGAGCTTTTCGTGATTACAAACGTGACCGCTCTGATGACGCTTGGTCTCTTTACAAGAAAGCCCGAAATCGCTGCAATGGAATGGTAAGAGCTGCGAAGCGGAAGTATTTCTGCGAAAACCTGTCTGAATCCTCATCTGCTGATATTTGGAAATTCCTCCGCTCTCAAGGGCTTTCAAAAAGTAAAAACAGTTGCTCAACTACTTCTGCCTTTTCACTGAATGATTTCAACAACCATTTCTCTACTTCCTCATCTCTGGACCCAGCTCGTAAATCGGCGACTATTTCTCAGATTTCCGCTATGCCTCAATCTATACAAAATTCCTTTTCTTTTACACCTGCAACTGAAGATGACATCTGTAAAATTATAAAAGGCATTAAATCCAAAGCTGTAGGATGTGATGCTGTGAGCCGGCAAATGATCACAGACATACTTCATATAATTCTGCCTATTCTGACTCATATAATCAATTTTTCTCTCGTCACTGGCAACTTTCCCTCCATTTGGCGGAAAGCGTTTGTTATCCCTCTTCCTAAAATTTCATCCCCTCAAGCTTTAAATAATTTCAGGCCTATTTCCATTCTCCCCTTTCTTTCCAAAGTTCAAGAAGCCGTAGTGCATGCTCAAATATCTTTATTTATTTTTTCTAACTCTCTTCTTACTCCTTTACAGTCTGGCTTTCGTCCTGGTCACAGCACTGCTACTGCACTGCTCAAAGTCACTGAAGATATCCGTTTAGGAATGGAGAGTACGATGGTCACCATACTTGTTTTAATTGATTTCTCGAACGCTTTCAATATGGTCGATCACGATATTCTCCTTGCTATCCTTCAACATCTGCGATTCTCTCCCTGTGTAGTAAATTGGTTTTCTGATTACCTCCGTGGCCGCCAACAAGCAGTTCGCATGGACCGTGAATTGTCAGACTGGAATAGCCTCTCTACCGGTGTACCGCAAGGTGGCATTCTCTCACCTTTACTTTTCTCTATATTTATAAACCTTCTTTCTTCTCTCATTGGCTGTTCTTACCATTTCTATGCTGACGATCTACAAGTTTACACACAGTCTTCAGTTGAGGATATTGATCTTGCAATCGCCAGGGTGAACTCAGCGCTGTTAGCTGTCTCATCGTGGTCCGCTGACTTTGGAATCAGTGTCAACCCCACCAAATGTCAGGCAATAATTATCGGTAGTAGTAGACAAATTAATCAGCTTGATCTTAGTTCTATTTCATCAATCACCTATAATGGCAACGTTATCCCTTTCCATAATTCTGTAAAAAATCTTGGCCTCTATATTGATTCCACTCTCAGTTGGACCGCTCATGTCACTGAAATCAGTCGCTCTATAAATATTACTCTCCAGCAACTGAATCGGCTCAGTAACTTCTTACCCATCAAGACTAAGATTCTATTAATCCAAACGTTAGTTTTTCCTATTCTGGACTATGCTGATGTATGTTATCCGGACCTTAATCAAGATCTCCTCAATAAGCTAGACCGTCTCATAAATAATTGTATTCGCTTCATCTTTTGCCTCCGTAAATATGACCACATATCGTCTTATCGTTCCGAGCTTAGATGGCTGCAAATTCGTCAACGTAGACAACTTAGGCTTCTGTGTACACTTTTTTCGATTATTACGAATCCTCAGTCACCTGAATACTTAAAATGTAAGTTCAAATTTCTTGCAGACTCTCACGACCGACAGCTTCGTTCTTCTAACTCTCATTTGCTGTTTATTCCTTTATTTTGCAGTAGTTTTATGGCAAATTCCTACACATTACAATCCATCCGACTCTGGAATGCTTTGCCTGCCGATATATTTAAAGAAATTTCTTCTAAATTTACCTTTAAAAAAAGAGTTCATGCTCACTTCTGTGTGTGAAAGTTCTTTGTGAAAGTTTTCGTAAAAGTATTTATGTAGTCTTATATAATGTATATTTATATACTCGTATGTATATATATATATATATATATATTTGATATATGTAGATGTATAAGTAAGGGTATAAGTATGTATATTTATGTATTGTGTATGTATGTTTACGTAGTTTAGTATGATATGCATTAAAATACCCATCGTGGTAAATTTGTTTATTTTTAAGTACCTATTTTCCCTTGTAACTTTTTTGCGCCGCACAGTTTTTCTGTTTCTCCCAATGGTAGAGAATGCTTTTAGCATTAAGTCCGCCAATTGTATAAGTATTGTACTTATGGAACAATAAAGTTTTAATAAATAAATAAATAAATAAATGTCCAGCTTCTGTTTTTAATAATGAATCGTTTATGGTGTCAATAAATTCCGATAATCGTAAGCGTTTGTGGACGTGATGACCAAATTTGTCTATATTCATCGTTGTCTAGATGAGTTGAGAACTGAAATAATACTGCTCAATTTCCCGGGTGAATGCTCTTTATGTTCTACATTTACAATCCCAGCTTCTTGTAATTCTGATATGATTGCAATAATTTCATTGTCTACTCCAGTGTTGCCAGCTGTCCGTGAAGCCAATAGTAATTTTAGTCGTTCTACCAACTCGTTAGGATCATCCCAATAAACTAATTCAGTGTATTTTTTAACCTTCTTTAAAAGTGGAATACCTTCTCCTTGTGGAAGACTTTCTGTACTTGTAGTAGCATTTTTTGAAAATTTAAATAAAGGTCTTATAACATTCATATATTTAAAACCTTTGTTGCTATTTATAGGTTTGGATGATTCATAATTACGCCGATGTGCATTGGTATAATTTAGTAATAACTTATAATTTTGTAGATCTTCTGGTGTAACTATCTCTAAATTAGGTATCTTTTTAAATAATAACTCTCTTAACCCGTTTGTCTTCTTTAAAGAATGAGTTCCTATTTTCAGAATTTTTCCATCATCATAAACTCGAATGTTACCAAGCATTAGTTTTCCACGTTCATTTCTGACTCCAAAAGGTATAGCAGACATTACATCAGAAGATGTAGACCAGGACAATGTATGATTTTTGTCTGGTGTTGAAGTAGTGGATTTAAATGATCCATCACTTACATTAAAATCTACAGAAGGTGATAAAACTAAAGTTTTGTTATAATCTTTGGGAACATCGTTATCAGAAATATTGCCTTCCTCGCTAACAGTATCATTAGAATCCTCATTGGATGGGTAAGAAGACATGCTTTCATTACTTTTACATTTTTTCATAACAGGAGTAAAATGTGTCTCTTCCTCAATGCTTTTTTCATTATTTTTATTGGCTATCAAATTTAGCGGATCAACTATAGGTTTTAATATTGTCTCTAGTACCATATTGTTTTCGTTTTTTGCGTCTTTTATCATTTCAACTTTTCTTTTAACAGCTGCTGCTGTTTTCACAATTTGCTCTTTAAATGATTTTTCCATTTTAGTAATAGATAATGTGTTCCTGTGCAAATCACAATTAAAAGTGACCCATTATAAATTAAACACTCTTTTATGTATGTTAGTCTAGAACTATAAAAGTGTCAAATGCTGATCTATAACATCCTTTATTTTTTTCACAATCCTTATTAATAACAAGGTAGCTAAAAGGTTTCTTCCAAACAGCTGAACACATCTCACGAAATTGGGACCATGACATATCAGATCCAACATGCTCATCGTAAACGTGTTTCAGATTGATGTCATCTTGTTTGAATAATACTATCAGATTTGAATTGTCTCTTACTAGCTGTTTCGGAATTTTTGTATATGTCTGATTGATATAAAAACAATCAATTTTTTTATGACGACCCATGGCAAAATAATCTCTTATGCTATTTTGATTTTCGCAAGCGACATCATCAAAAACAATAATGGAATCAGGTAAGGCTTCATGAGGACTCAAAATTTCACTATCGTGATTATATTTATTAAAAGTTGTACCAGCCACCATGTTTAAAACTTTCTCCAGAAATAAATATTTAGCTTGGTATAAAGATTTTGAATAAACATATAAGTTGCAAAAACGTGGACCATCTCTATGTAACAGTAAACTTATTACTAAGTTGGTTTTTCCGCAGTTTGATGGACCACATACAATACAACGTATTGTGTTCGGTAGCAGATTACCATGTCGTTTTCGTTCCGCTGATGATACTGGACAAATACAATCTAATTTAAGTGTTTCTTTTTGTTTTACAAATTTCATCATAAATAATTAGCATATGTTACTGAACTCGACTGCAGTACTCCATGAGTTTGAACAAAATGAGCTTACGTTTCACGAAGAAACAAGTTTTATAATACTTCTATAATTAATACGGATATGTTGTGTGAACAACTGATCATACCACAAAATTTCGGACAAATGAATGTAATCTTTATTTTGTATGTTGGTTTGTGTTTTGGGGATTCTGGGATCACGGAGTGGCCCAGAATGCCCAATACACATCTACTCACATGACAGCAAAGCTATTTTTTTTTATTTAATGACTTGATTTTTGATGTTATTTAACTATTATTTTGGTACAAGGTAACACAAATTAAAAAAATATCTGTGAACATTTCGGTTGGTAATGAATTTTACTATTTTTGGTCTTAGTTTTTGTCTTATTCAGTTTACTAGCGCTATACATTTATTTAATGTTTGATTAAGAGGTAGAAAACATTTAAGTCCGCCAATTAAAAAAGTATTTTTACTTATAACACAAGAAATATTTGTAAAAAAAAACATAGAACATTCCGAACAAATTGAGAACATCCTCCTTTTTTGAAAAATCAATTTCTATTTATATAAGGACAATCAACTAAATATATAAAATAAACGCAGCTTAAAAATATATATTATTTTTAAACTTATTTTTCTGCTGGCTGTACTTGCCTATCATAAAAATACATTGTAAACATTTAAACTGTACGACCGCATCAGTAGCTGTAAATGTAATGATAACATTGTCACCACAAAACAGTAAAGATAATTGAAGAATTGTTGGATTTTGTACACAAAATATTACATTGTTGTTAAAATTCTATCAGCTATTTTATTATTTTAAACGCGGAAGTTTGTATGGATGTTTGTAGCTCTTTCACAAAAAAACGGGTGAACCGATTTCGCTGAAATTTGGAATGAAGATTGCTTAGACTCTGGAACAACACATAGGCGATATTTATTATTTAAACTTTATTGTACAAAATACAGTTGTATAGCACAATAATCAAACTTAATGCAAACAATTTTAAACCCAGAATTCCAACGAAAGCGGAGCCCCGGGCAACAGCTAATCATACATAAATGGGCTCAGAAGCATTTCTTTTTGTATTATTTTATTTTTGTAAGACTTAATTATTTTTTGGGTATTTTTGGGTTATTGCAGCTGCTTCTCTTCCCGCGCAAGCCGTAAAAGTCGTCTGAGGGAATCGCCGAATGGGGAAATCATGACATAGGAGATGCGGCTAGCAACCCATCACTATTGATTTTCTGTTTCAACTAACATTATGCTAAACGTGGCCTAAGGTCTTATGGTTTTAGGCTCTGTCTACCCCGTATGGGATATAGACGTGAATATATGTGTATGTATGTATGTATTTTTCGGGTAAAAAATTTCCATTTTTACATTTGTTACTTAATTTAATATATCCGTGACATTCGTGATTGCCAAATCATATAACATATAGAAACAAACATATAATTTCACTAGCTGGTCCCCGCGGCTTCGCCCCGCGTGGTACTCGGTTATATCGCGCCCAAAAGTAGCCTATGTTTGACCTCAGGTCATTAACTACATCCCTACCAAATTTCATCACAATCGGTCCAGCAGTTTAACCGTGAAGAGGTGACAGACAGACAGACAGACAGACAGACAGAAAGACAGACAGAAAGACAGACAGACAGACTTTCGCATTTATAATATTAGTGTGGATGTATACGTTATTAGATAAATAACGATAGTATATTATTTTATAGCTTAACTAGCTTTTTCCCTGGGCTCCGCCCGCGTTGGACTCGGTTATATCACGCTGTTATATCATGTTTGACCCCTGGTCTTTAACTATATCCATACAAAATTTCATCAAAAGCAATCTAGCGGTTAAGCAAGCATGAAAGCGCAACAGACGGACTTTCTCGTTTATAATATTAGTTTGGAAGTAATAAATATGAATATTATTATATTACCACGCCTATTTCTTAGTCTAAAGATTTCCACTTGCAACGATATTCTTAGGTACAGACCTCTTTTTCACTTTCTTTTTCACACTCGTCACTCTTATCATACACGTTTGCCGACCCTGCACAGGTGGCCTACTATCATCTCTTAAAACCATGCAAGATCCAGTGAGTAAGGGGGATGTCGCCTTACATCACGTAGCGCGCTATCCCGCTTACTCACTGGATCTTGCAAGGTTTTAAGAGACGGTAGTTACCCCCCAGGTCGCGCGGATTATAAAAGTAAGCCACTGATAATAATGATTCTGTGCTTCGGAAGGAACGTGCCTTTGGTCCCGGCTGCCATCTGGTAGTCGCTAAAGGAATCACGTCAGAGGCCGAAAGGCGTTTCCGAAGAACTCTGACTCCAGGGTATGTATTGCCAATTGACCAAAAAGCCTACAGGTTTTTAACTGTGTAGTTTAATTCATAGGGACAGCCATTTTACCAAGACTTGGTTCGCTCAAACCCATAGAGAAGCTCATGATAGAAATGCCACAAGTGACGACCGATTCAATCTAGACTGCGCTCGCCGCCACTTAACACTCGCTATCGTTACAAACACGCATGTCTAAATAGCTCCTAAGTTACACAAGCAATGTCCCATTGCCTGAGAAAAAAATATAGTTCTATTTCTTGCTAAAAGGTGGCGCTACAAGGATTTTGAATATTTGTATATTCTGTAATCTATGCACAAACTAAACCCATACAAAAACTCGTCTGACCTATTTCGTGTAAAATTTATGGAGTGCTCAGCTGAACTTTCAATCGGATCACGTAGTAAGACTGGAATCTAGCTAGATTTCTCTGCGGTATCCATACATTAGGATCTTCATATTAAATTCATGCACGTTGAGATATTTGTGATTAATGAACGCGCCACTTTAAGGTCGGTAATGGCGACAATATTTTGCGCTGTTTGGCTGGCTAGGCTATTTAGAATGATTTAGGATTCTCAAAGGAAAAAATATTATTTACTTACTGCTATGGCTCGACGAGCTAATGTGGATCTTGACAAGAGTTGTCCACTCCTCTTCTTGCCAGTCGGCTCATAAGACTTTGATGGCTGGGTGACGTGGTACGGGAGAGTGTGGGGCAGTAAAGAGAGCATACATGGAAGAACCGACTGTGAAAGTCCCAGATATCGCTGGAGGGATGAAGTATGTAGAGTCCTAGAAGTCAAATATACAGAGCCTTTTTATTTATTTTGAGAACTTCGGTCTCTCAATAAATAGTAACAATAATATTATTTTTTTATTTATTACAATGTAAGCCCTGGATTTTGACTAGCAATCAATCAAAATTATTGCAAAAGTTCTTCATCATTTTTGTTTTCTAGGCGTGGCATCTCTAGTAGTACTGGCACTAAAGAAAAAAAAGTTTCAATTTTTTTTCTTTATTTGTACTTTTGGCCGTATGCCTACTGCAACCGTGGTTGCGGTAAAGCGCTTTAAAGCACGCGCAAAACAAGCAATCGGTTATCGGTTATTTTATCGGTTATTAAGTTTCATAATAGGCTAAATATTAGTTACCTATTGTTTTTTTCCAAAGACATTGTCAATACACGAACAGATGAAGAACAGCTTAATTCTTTTTCGTAAGAAAAAATTGTAATTTTATTATTTCTTTCTTTTCTCATTCAATCATCGGTTATCACATCTATCTAAAACAACACAATATAAAAACGTTAGGTATAACCATCAAAAACCTAAACAAAGTAATAGCACAGTATAACTGTGGTAATAGTTACACGTGCCTATTTCTTCACCATTTACTTGTTCAATCAATATGTCAAAAGAAATAATAACTATTGTATGTGTTACAAAAACTTTTTATAGTTACTTTAATAGCTTTCCAAAAGCTTTACTCTACTTAGCTCTATTCTTTTTTCCTGCTGGAGGCTGTTACTAAGCGCTGTTTGTATTTAAAAAAACTTGAGGGCAAATTATTATAAATATGTTTAGGTAGTGTACAAATAAGCGTACATGACTATGAATTTGAAAGAAAAAATCTTTCTTAGCATTTACACCTAAATATACTATGGTTAAGTTAATGACAGTTCCCATTAAAAGATTAAAAAAATGAGCTCAATAAAACAAGTTAAACTATATATTTTTGTTTATTTAACTTAAAAAGAGGGAAACGTAAATATAAGACTATCGTTGCCTAAATAAACAATGTTTTGTATACAATATATTGCGGCTAACATGCATCATAATAAAAGACTTTTAAATTTATAAGGAAGTGGTGTCAATCTATTAAAGGATCAAAATGGAATACACCTTCGACAGTTCCCGACTTTACGCCTATCGTAAAAAATGTCAGTTATGTAACAATACAGGCCCAAATTATACGAATCATCGAGTTTACGGAGTCGTATACTTTGGAAACTTTATTTTTATAATCTTT
Organism: Apomyelois bistriatella; assembly: GCA_947044815.1. Lineage (NCBI taxonomy): Eukaryota > Metazoa > Arthropoda > Insecta > Lepidoptera > Pyralidae > Apomyelois > Apomyelois bistriatella. The sequence continues at coordinate 9,671,306 of OX345705.1, forward strand.
TACATGTGTGTACGTTTGAACGTTCTGCTGAAAGAAATTTCTTAAGAAATAAGGTATAATACGTGTGCCAATACTTTCTAATGTTAGAAAAAAAGAAGAAAATCTTAATTTCAAAAGTTCACTTTAAAAAACCTATCGAAAACGCTGTCGGCCATTTTTACACTTTTGTGACGTAATTATTCTGTAAGGTGCTATTTTTGAAACCTAATTGTCACCAAGAACCACAGAGTCATCAATCACATGAATATCATGCGATGTCACAGTTTTATCGAATGAAAATCATTCGAATTACTGACTTTGAACGAATAACAGAAGTCTAAAATAGGTCTGAACGACAGTTTACCACAATAGTTGCGCCACGTCATGGCGAATGAACATTTGTTGCATCAAAATTGATATGAATCAAGAAGCCTATTCCAACATAAGGAAAGTCGCGAGCAAAAGCCAGTCTGTTCGGTAAATCCGAGAACACAAAAAGTTATCCCATTAGGACCAGATTGATCAAATCAGCGTCCGTTGCCCCGGGAAACTTCATACTAAACTCGGACACATGGAAGTGACAGATTATGTACCACTTAATATAAAAGGTTGTATTATTTGCGGAACCTTTTGCCAAACTCATAGAATTAGAAATGTGTCCCTCGCAGTTTCTAATTCTATATATGGCCAAACTATATTAATCGGACTGTAGTCCGAGGCAGTCAAATCTGGGCGTCGATTCTGCTAACGTTAAGTAAGTCACAATGAGTAGAAATGTAGTGTTTCAATTGTAGTGCTTTTTACACACTTCTTACAAGAATTATGACAGTATGATGTATTGAGAATGTAGTGTGTGGTGTGATCATCAGCAGTGATGACAACTAGTAACAAGTGTTTAAAAAAGTACTACAATTGAAACACTATTTTGACACGATTATGTTTAACGCTAGCAGAATCGACGCCCTGATCTATCTTGAGCTCCTCCATGCTTCGGAAGTCCCGCTAAGCCGTTGGTACTGGCTGCTATTGATGACTTTAGGCAGCCTGAAAAAACTTATATTGTTGGCCACAATTAATCTGGTTTCCCTGTAAAAAGGGTTACGAATGTCACTCCATTGTAATAAGTATTACCGCCAAAACTTGACCATGACAAAAAGCATACCCAGGGCTCTGAAGCGTAAGCTGAAGATGCTCAACTAGGAAACACGCTTAAACGAATTGAGGGGCAGATAAATCTAACCCCCTTGGCCACTATGGTAAGTACTTTTTTCTGCCCCCGACTGTGCGTTTTGATTGTGTAGATAATACGTAGGAAAAAATTTAATAGTACAAATATGTTAGCGTTTCATTTAAAACCAATAAAAGCTTCAGAGCTAAGAAAGAAGGCTGCTGTTATTTCGATAAAATCGAACAGATTTGTGTTGCAATCCAGCGAGGGAATGCAACCAGCTTTCTTGGCACCCTGCCACATGTGCATGGAGAGGAGTTATATGTATCCTTTATTCTTTCTTGTTTATATTTTTAGATAAGTTTCGTTTCGATAAAAATAATTTATTGGGTTGGGAACCCATACTTATCTTAATCATGATTTTCTAAAGAATGATCCCAGTCTTAGTTAAACCACAATGGGATCGTACTATCAAATAATAAATCGTAATAACGTTACTATCAAATATAAGTGGTAAGTAGAAACATAAAACGATTGAAGTTTACAGACATCTTACACTGTACCCCGAGGTGTTATTTTTTTATGTACCTAATTTTTCATGAACTTGAAAACCACATTTTTCATTATTTGTATTCTGCAGTTGTCTCAGCGGACACTCTGGGGCTGTTAATTAAAACCCAAATTTGCTGGATAACTTGGTTTATTGAATATTTACAATTAATTTTAGCTAGCACGATTAGCACTTGTACGGCTCGGTCGGTAGAGAGTATAGAAAATGTAGGTAGTAGAATTATAAAAGTTCACTCGCGGGAAATAGCAACGATTTCAAATATCACACTGGGCGCGCCGCAACATCTTCCGGCCTCGTTGAAAGGTGAAGGCTTTCAACCCGTAGACTCATCTTCAATGGGAAGAGGACAAAGGCGAACCAATGGACGCTTCACATTTCCTCTTATTGTGTGAATATCAGCAACACGTGCAATGCCATCTGGTCCAGGGTACAACCGGATCACACGTCCAAGACGCCAATTGAGTGGGGGACTGGGGGTACGTTGTCCTCTTGCAAAAGAACTAGATCATTAATTTTGAGTTTAGCATTATTAGTCTTCCATTTTGTTCTTTGTTGCAATTCTGATATATACTCCCTTTGCCATCTATTCCAAAAGTGTTGTCGCATTTTCTCGATCCTCTGGTATCTCTTAAGACTAATTTCTTTGTGATTTTGTAAATTTGGCGAAGGCAACGCACTCAGAGGTCTCCCAATAATAAAGTGCCCAGGTGTGAGACAATGGAAATCATCAGGAGAAGAAGATAAAGGATAAAGGGGACGGCTATTCAAAATCGCCTCGATTTGCGCAAACAGAGTTAAAATTTCCTCAAAAGTTAGGTGACTATTTCCAACTACTCTTTTTAAATGAAATTTTGCCGACTTGATGCCAGCTTCAAAGATACCACCAAAATGAGGACTTCGTGGGGGTGAGAATCTGAATTGAATTCCCTCTTGAATGGCAAAATGACTTAAAGGGTCTTTATTGTTATTGATAAAATCCGCAATTTCTCTAGAAGCAGCCACAAAATTTCCGCCATTGTCGCAGAATATTTCCACTGGCTTGCCTCGACGAGCTATAAATCGTCGTAGTGTCATTATGAACGCATCCTTTGACAAGTCGCTAACGGCTTCGAGATGTATGCATTTATATCGTAGGCACACAAACAAACATAAATAACACTTGATTAATTTGCTGCCACGACCTTTGCGATTCAAAATATGAAACGGACCAGCGAAATCTATTCCAACCGACAAATAAGGAAAGTCAAGCGTTACTCTTTGAGGTGGCAACTCTCCCATTTTTGGGCGAAGAGTATCACCTCTAAACCTTTTGCATACAACACATTTATTGACCGTCCTTCTAGCCAATAACCTACCGCCTATTGGCCAGACTCTTTCTCTGATTGTTGCCAAGAGCAATTGTGGGCCAGCGTGCATATTTTGCAAGTGTTCCTTTTCAAAGTAAAGTTTTGTAAGATAGTGTGTTGACTGCAAAAGAATCGGGTGCTTCTTTTCATAATTATATTCAGAGGAACCTATTCTTCCGCCCACCCTTACTACATTATTTTCGTCCATGAATGGGGATAGAGATAAAATCTTAGAGCGAGAACTCAAATGTTTTCCCTATGACAGCAAGTCATATTCAGCAGGGAATGACTGTTTTTGTGCAGCAATACATAAAAAATTAAAAGATGCATTAAGTTCATCCAGAGTTAATTTATTTAAAATTTTATTTTTTGGATTTTTTAGGTTGTGAATAAACCTATACACGTATGCTGTAGACCTTTGGAGTCTGTTCAATTTAGAAAATCTTTCAAACCTTATTATGGGTTCATATACAACTGCAGTACTGGATTTTATCTCTGGTGTGTCTGCAGCTAAACTTTCAAATATTTTATTATTATTTAATTTAGGCCATTTTGTTTTATTTTCGTATAAAAAATCTGGACCAGACCACCACATTTTTAAAGCCACTAGCCTACATGCATCAACACCTCTAGATATGAGATCGGCTGGATTTACAGCAGTTGGAACATAGCGCCACACACCAGTCTGTGTTTTTTCATTTATTTCTATAACACGATTTGCTACAAATGTCTTTAATTTAGAAGCTTCGCTACTGATCCATGCAAGCACGATGCTGGAATCGCACCAGTGAAATGTACGGTTAGGTTTATATCGTAAAGACTCTAAGACAGTGTCGCAAAGCCTGGCAGCAAGTAGGGCAGCGCATAATTCCAATCGGGGCATGGTCGTAGGTTTTATTGGTGACACCTTGGATTTAGAACACAATAAATGAACAGAGATCTCATTTTTTGAATTAATTGATCGCATATATACGCAAGCGCCATATGCCGATTGAGACGCATCACTAAAGGTATGTAGTTCTATTTCTATAGGGTTATTACAGAGAACTAATCTAGGCACTTGAAAATTTTTAAGGTAAGTAAAATTTTGGGAAATTTTTAACCATTCTTCTTTAATATCATGTGGAACCGGCTGATCCCAATCCAGCCCTTCCTTCCACAACTTTTGCATCATTATTTTGGGCTGTATGATACAAGGACTAAGAAGTCCTAGTGGGTCGAAAACTTTAGAAGATTCTGACAATATAATTCGTTTGGTGATTTTTTCATGGCAACCGAAATCCTTTTGAGGAAAATTTAGATTATCACTAATAGGATCCCAGCCTAGACCAAGGGTACTAGAGGAATGACTAATTGTCAATTGATCTTGCGAATTTTGTTTTTCGTTTTCTAGAACTTTAGATGAATTACTTTTAAATTTTCTTAAATCGAAACAATATTTTTTCAAAGCATTAATTACTGCCCTTTTAATATAAATCAATTGTTGCTCATCATCACTGCCCGTGATTAAATCATCGACATAAAAATCCCTTTTAATTATTGTTTCGATAAGTTCATCAGTTTGCTCTTCTCCTACCTGCCATAAGCATCGAGTACTCAAATAACTTGCACTTGCAGTTCCGTAAGTGAGAGTATTTAACCTCAATGTTTTGATGGGTTCAGACTCGTCTCCTCTCCATAGTATCAATTGCAGATCACGGTCGTCATTATGTACTTGCACCTGTCGATACATTTTTGCAATATCGCCGCATAAAATATATTTGTATTGTCTGCTTCTGATCAAAATGGAAAAGAGCGAGTCCTGCATATTTGGACCCACCATTAAAATGTCATTTAGTGCATAACCGGAAGAGCTGCGAGAAGATCCATCGAATACAACACGGATTTGAGTAGATTCACTTTCATGTTTGAAAACTGCATGATGACAAAGAAAATAAGAGTTATATGGTTTTGTTACATTTGACTCGGAGAGATGGCCTAATTCGGCGTACTCGTCTATAAACTTTGTATATTGTAATTTTAGAGATGGATTGCGTCTAAATCGTTTTTCTAAATTAAGTAATCTTGTTTTAGCTATATTATATGAATCTCCCAAACATTCCGGAGAATTAATTAATGGAAGTCGGACACAAAACCGTCCATTATCTAGCCGAGTTGTAGTTTGTTTAAAAAGCTTTTCGCATATTTTTTCGTTTTGACTGAGAATAGGCCTTTTAGGAAGCTCTTCGATTTCCCAGAATTTGGTTAGAATATTATCTATATTATTTTGTGATAGGTTTTGTGTAGTAGTATGATTACAATTAATAGTGCCCTTTTCTTTAGAGTAAAATGGCACTGGACCGGCTATCAACCAGCCAAATTTTGAATTTCTTAGAGTAGGACCCATTGATCCAATAGTTTGAGTTTCATTGCCAATAACTTCCCAGAAGATGTCTGCTCCAATCAGAACATCAATGCAGGAAGGTTGATTAAATATAGGATCAGCCAAAGGTAAGTTTTTTGGTAAGTTGATATTGCGTAAATCTACGGGAGCTTTAGGGATCTCACTTGTTAGATTTTCTAATACATGACAAGATAGTGTTACATTGTAGAAACTATTAATTGAATTTAGTTGAGCAGTACAAGTTTCAATTATTTGATTGGCACATACATTACCGATGCCTATAACCTTTATCGGGTCTATCTTTTTTGTTTTTAATGATAATTTTTCTTTTAAACGTTTGCTGATAAAAGAAGACTGACTTCCAGAATCTAAAAGAGCTCTGACCCTTTTTACTTGTTTTGTGATGGGGTTGGACACTTCAATAAGTACAGTAGATAATAAAACTTGATTTGGAGTCTGATTAGAAATATTGACTACGAATTCAGATTCGTTTAAGATTGTATTGCCGTTAGACTGTTGTTTATATTCATGAATAAGACTATTGTGTCTCTCTTTACAGATACGACAGGGACCCATTCGGCAGTCACTTCGATAATGTCCTTGTCTTAAACAATTAAAGCATAATTTAAACTTGGAAACTTCAGCCCTTCTCTCCTCAACACTCTTTGACTTGAATACAGGACAGTCGTATATTTTATGGTTGTCATCGCAAACAATACAAGAAAATTTAGCGTTCCTTTGATTGGTGCTAGCCAAAGATTTGGTTTGTGAGACTCGATTATTTTGATAATGTTTTGTATTATCTTGTTTTAACGAATTATTATTATTAGAAATAAAATTTCTTGAAGGAGTGGTCACATTTTTTGAAGAACCATGGTCACCCTTGTTACGAGCTAATGCCTCTAAGACATCAGCACGATCATTCAGAAATTTGTGAAATTGAATCAATGTAGGTATATCATCGAGAGTACTTCGATACTCTTCCCACTTAGCCAATGTATGACTATCTAATTTTGTAGATAACATATATATGAGCAAAATGTCCCACTTATCTGTCGGTTGGCCTAGGCTCGCTAAGGCACGCAAGTTCTTTGTGACGTGATCAACTAAAAATCTAAGTGATCTATCAGATTCACGTGCGATGGGTTGAATGTTGAATAATGATTTGAGGTGATGATTAATCAACGACCTTTTGTTATTGTATCGTTCACAAATTATTTGCCATGCCTCAGGATAGTTCGCGGATGACACTTCGAGATTGGCAATAAGTCTAGATGCATCCCCTTCAAGGTAGGAGTTAAGATAATGGAATTTATGAATGGGTGAAATACGATCATTATTATGAATAAGACTTTCGAACGTATCGCGGAACTCTAGCCAGCGAAAATACCCACCATCGAATTTCGAAATCTGTATTAGTGGTAATTTAAATCCAAAATCCTTGTGTTCATGAAAACATTGAGACTGATCCTTGTCATTATCAGTATGAGTATGAGCGTCGACTAATGTTTTTGCAGTCGCTATGCTAACAATAATTTCGCCTTCAATATAGTCACGCTCATCAATCTCAGAGTCAATGTTTAGATACTTCTATCTCGCTTTGCAAATTATCAAATTTTATCGACAATGACTCAAATTTTGTGAATTTTAGATTTAATTCAGCAAGTTCTAAATTAGTCAATTGCTCTTGTCTTTTCAAATGAGACAAATAATTCTTGAACTTCGTTATCTGTCCCTTAATAGAACTTCGCTTGGTAAATAATTCTTTTAATTTAGAAGAAGAAGACAAGACACTTGATTCCTTTTCGGTCATTTTGAAAAACAAGAGAAAATATTAAGTAAATAAACTAAAATAAACTTTACAGTCCACCCACTAACTACGAAAGTATACAAATAAATTCTCACGTTCCTCGTTCTGATGGACACCCTAGCAGCGGCGGCCGCGCGACTGATAACGCTGATAGTTGATAACAACTTGTACGTAGCCTGGGCGTGCGACAGCGCAACGCACCAACGCGATTTCCTGGAATTAGTCAGCGAAATCGTGTGAAAATAAAGAATGAATGTGTGTATTGTTTTTTGATGTGGTAAGAGCGTTGACAATATTAAAGATCTGAATATTTAGGTAATTCTATTTAATAGGCTCTGTAAACCACGTACCTAATGATGTAGAAAAATACTAATCTGTTTAATTTATAACCGACCGTTGTTTAATAATTTTGACAACCAAGCATACGGCCCGCGCAATATGTGCCTGCGGTCACCGTAGTCACAGCTTGTGGCTTAAGATCTTTTACCACAGTACCCAGTAAATTATAACTGCCTCTCTCGCCCTTCAACCGGAACGCAACAATGCAAACACTGCTGTTTAGCGATAGAAATAGGCGAGAGCGAGGTACCCATGCAGACGACCTTTGTACAATGGTCTACCTCTGGTTTAGTCGGTTAAATAAGAGATAATTTTGACCAAATAAAATTTTATTCAATTGCAGGTGACACAAAAATTTTTTTTTTTTTATATTGTGGGTGTGAATTTCTATAAACTTTTTTGTACAATGTAATTGATATTTTGGGATATTAATCAAATAAATCGATAAATGATCCGTTCCTATATAGTACAAAATAATTTATTTTAACTATTCTGCAATGATGTATTTGCATAGAACCGACAATATGAATTGGAAATAGTCAACAAACTTTCTGTAGGAAAGTATGTATAAAGCAATATGTTTTAACACAAAAAACAATGAATTTAATATATTCCTTAGCGATTTTAAGGAAAAAATACGGATTTAGACAGGAAGAAGGGGGGCACTTATCTTTTAGTTGGGCTGCGTTGTCCGGTTGCTGCTTTAGATGCCTCAATGTCCGGTTTATTGATATTCCGCTGGTTCCCAGATAATATGATGCACTCCACTCCAGTTCCAATTATGGTTTTAAGGATGAATTGTAGCTTGCCACGACGACTGCAATGTCCGTCCGTGACGTCGAATTTTATCTTTTGATATCTTCGTGAATTTTATGTTCCCCTCATGGGCCACCAAAAAATGTCTCAGCGGACACTCTGGGGCTGTTAATTAAAATTGTAAATTTGCTGGATAACTTGGTTTATTGAATATTTACAATTAATTTTAGCTAGCACGATTAGCACTTGTACGGCTCGGTCGGTAGAGAGTATAGAAAATGTAGGTAGTAGAATTATAAAAGTTCACTCGCGGGAAATAGCAACGATTTCAAATATCACACTGGGCGCGCCGCAACAGCAGTTACTAACTTTAATTAGATAAACGAACTTAAAAGAATTATCTAAAATAAAAAAGGAAAGTTTTATACTGAATTACAACTTCCCACATCCCTAGGGGATATTTTATTGTACTATTACTTCGGAAGTCAAGCATACGCAAACCCGCAAAAGATGGGTTCGCAGTCACTGTAGCATATTTACCTCCGTGATACCACAGATTACAGAATATTATACACCTACAGATATTCAACCGCCATACAAAAAAACGAGGCGATTTTTTACTTCTTACCTCCCCTTACTGAGACATATTAACGCCATCTATCGATCACTTGAGACACTGTGATTCTTAATCCAATAACTTCACTACACTTTAGTATAAAACAGTGGCTTTCTCTGTCCCTATATCCCTATGTATGCTTAAATCTTTAAGGTGATACCTAGATGAGCACTAGTGCCACCGTCATTTAAAAAACATTATTCACTGAAAACACAAGTTATCAAAAATCCCTGTTATGTAATTATGGTTCTGTATCTGAAGTTAATTTTGATCATATTAAATTATAGTTCCATATAGCAACAATTTGCAAACCTGCTAAAAGTGGCCGTTTTTAGCAATATTGCAATTTGTAACTTTAGGGAATTATTATTTAATAATTTAATATGTTTAAAATTAGCTTCAGATCCAGAAACATATTTACAGCAGAGGGATTTTTGATAACTTGTGTTTTCAGTGAGTAATAATTTTTAAACGACGGCGGCGCTAGTTTTCACCGAGGTATCACCTTAAAACTACGCAACGGATTTTAATGTGGTTTTTTTAATAGATTAGAGTGATTCAAGAGGAAGGTTTTTATGCTCACGCGTAGCCATGGCGGGTCGATAAAGCACTAAATTAGTTTGTGGTAGAATGACGATACTTTTGAAAATCGTGTTTTAATAATCCACATAAGGTGTGCATGGTCGATTGACCGCGACACCTACAGGAAATAATAATAATCCACACTTTTATTTGCCAAATTTAACTAAATAGATTTTTTACACGCAACACTTATAGCAAGAAAAATAACTAAATTTTTAGGTTATTACAAACAAAACATTTTTCTTAGGCAATGGAACCACGTGGTGACTCAGGTATTAAGTGTGTCAGTTCTATTACGCGATAGGTAAGTATACCAAGTAGCTTAAGAAAACAAAGTACATCACGTTAATCAAATTTTGATTATATACAAATTAAAATATAACCAATATTATTTTAAGAAAATTTCTGATTTAATAATTTTGCAAATATTTGTTAATTACCATAAATAAGATCATATTTAAACTTTATTAGATTTATCTAGCAACGAACTTCATTAAATGCGACTTTATATTGACTTTGATTGTATCATAATATATCTTGAAAATAATACGAAATAAAATTAATTGGATGCCAGTTTTCAAAGAAATAATTTGTAATCTGATTAAATCTAATTAAATCTTGAAATAAGAAATCATTGACTATGATTAAGACGTTTGCTTTACAATCAAGAACCCTCCTTAAGATTCAAAGGATGAGGGTTGAATTTGGACCAACAATCATATTTTGTAGTTGTTTATACCAATTTAACCAATAAACCTAGATAATATCCATACTTACATATGTATGTATTTATGTAAAAACTTTATTGTAAATATAGAAAGAACATTGATGATACAACATAGAACACAACAAAAGGCGGACTTATCACTAACAGGGTTCTCTTTCAGTCAAACTGTATAATAAAGGAAACTATCATCTCTAAAAACTTGCATGGTTTTTAGAGTTGATAGTAGGCCACCTGGCGTAACTCTGGGAGGAGTGTGTAATAATACTATACATCCATACTTCCATATCCATACTAATATTATAAATGCGAAAGTCTGTCTGTCACCTCTTCACGGCTAAACTGCTGGACCGATTGTGATGAAATTTGGTATGGATATAGTTAACTAGCACTAGGAGTCAAACATAGCCTACTTTCGGGCGCGATTCAACCGAGGCGCATGCGGGCGTAGCCGAGGGCAACAGCTAGTAATATAATATGCGAAAGTCTGACCGTTAGTATATCTGTCTGTAATGACTTCACAGCTAATCTGCTGAACCAATTTTGATGAAATTTGTTATGAATACAGTACCGGGGCACATACACTTTACTTTTTGACGCGATAAAACCGAGTAGCACGCGGGCGGAGCCGCAGGCATCAGCTAGGAAATGAATGATTAAAAAGATCTGAGTACCTACATAGAATTTGGAAATCACGCGCGGTCTTGGCAAAATACGACACATTTTTCAGTTTTTTTTTATCTATGTCTTTTGACAGTAAAGAAAAAATGTGCCATTATTTTAACGATATTTTTGACAGAGGACAGGGCAAAATAGTCAACAAATTCCTTCAATCTTTAGTGACCATGTTCTTTATATATTCTTTATCAAGTACCTCTTTTGAGATGAAAAGATCCGCCTAGATCTTTCATACTTTGGAGGTTATGATGCCACATCTGGGCCGCCTATAAACCGTAATCTGGGTGCAAATGATCGCCGTAGTAAAATTATCCGTTTTGGACATGTATCGAGGTTGTTGGATTTTTGGACGTACAGTGGACCACATAAAACGGGACGTTACTTACACCTAAGGTAGTACAGTCGGTGGCAGATAAAGCTTAAACCCCGATCACTGTTATAATATGACTGTACACAAAATTATGTTCTACTATCTATACATATTATATAACAACCCCTTATAACAGACAATGACTTGACTTATTCAAATTATGGTTAAATCTGTACTTGACATAATATTTGAGTTAAGTCTAATTAAGTATATTCTTTTTTGAGAAACCAAAAAAAAATATCGAATCTATTCAACTATTAGTAATTCCGATTTATGTTCATCCAGAAGCGTATTTTTGTACATGAAAAAAAAAAAAAACAGAACAAGCGAGTGATATGTGCGTTTGTTTGTGCGCACTGACATCAAAACAAAATGCGGTGGGTAGCAAACCGAGCGTTAGATTTATCGGACGCTCCCCCACAACCCGTCCACAATGATGTATGTGGATGGATGTCGCGACATGGAAACGATATGTACAGTCGGCTGCAGAGAAATATGACCCCCTTTCAATAGTGATACTTGTGGTATGGGGGTCAGATTTATCTGCAGCCGACTGTATATTGGCTAAAGAGTTAGGCCCACATCCACGGTGTATATCGACGTTTGTACATGTGTGTGAACCTTAGAGTATTAAACCATGAGGGGGCACATTCTGCGCGGGGGGTGAGGACACAGTACAAAACTTCGATCACGTTGCTACGCATACACTTGACAAATTATCCAACACAAGCAAAAAATACACGCACACATCCGTACCAAATTTAATCCATCAGTCCAGCAGTTTAGCCGTTCAAATATACTTTTTAGCTTTGTGATATTAGTATAGCTAGATTATGATAAAAAAAAAATTGCAATTTGCTATATATTCTGGGAATATTTTTAACAATAAATGTTCATTTTATACTGTTCAATCGACTGTGAACATTAGTGACATGGGTTGAATTTATTGGTTTGAAAGTTCAAATCTGGGAAAATGTCGATTGTGTCGACAGTAAGGGACTAACGTTTTTGATATTTTTTCATCTATAGAACTCCGGGTTTAAAGCCTGTTCCATCGGTATCACGTGCGCCACTTCACAAAAAAAATCTCTTTCTGTAAGTGAGCGTATCAGAAATCATCGCACAACTTTTTTTCTAGTATCCTTAACTTACAAGTAAAAAGTCTCAGCTTTAGTACATATCCTTTGTAAAAATTAATAAAAACGCCTACTTTTGACACTTTTGTAAAGGTTGTTAAGCCTATTAATTGGCTCACCGCTTTAAATAGCTTACACTTGCTCGCTCACCACATGTTTACAAGGTAGAAATCATACTTTTTGATCTATCCATATGATAGAAGGTTTGTTAATATAGGAGTTAGTATCAATTTATTTTACTTGGATAATATGGTAAAAATGATTTTTAGTCTAATGGCCAGAGGTTGCTATGGATAGGGATGAGTGGAAAAAGAGGGGGGAGGCCTTTACCCAGCAGTAGGACATATTAAAAGATGGCCAAAAAATGGTACTTACAAAATAAATAGTACAAAAATCTGAACTATATTCTTAGAATCATATAAATAGTCTTATATGTCCATAAAAACTTACATTACCATACCATTAGTATTACCATAATCGTCGAATATCTACGCTGATTAGCTATTTGAGGAATGCGATCGATAGCCATCTAATCATAATACGTAATATACTGGCTTACTGCTAATGTAGCCGAATGTCCTATCTGGTAGTTGAGGAGGAATTTTAGTAATTTATTTACATAATTACATCAATATAAATTCTCGCAGACCGTGATAAAAATAGATCGCTTAGTCTTCTCATCGATAGGTCGAAAATAGCAACTAATGCATGAAAATAGCACTACAGAGACAGGCTAGTTATGAGGCAATAAATATATATGGCGATGCTGGTCCCAGCGAGGCCCTTCCAAAGGATACCCGAGAAGGTCAAATGCTTGACGTTGCATCAGTGAATATGACATGGTCGTGGTCCGTTAGTTCACCTAGCTAACTAGCCTTTAGACCCGGGTGTCGTGGGTTTGATTTCAAAGAATACTTTGTTTAGTTAATTTTAGTTTGGTTAAGTGTGCATGGTAAATTGTCCATGTCACCTACTATAGGAGTGAATATGCGTGCAAGTAATTTTACAATCAAAAGCTTAGTGTGCTGGTCCGTATTTAATTTGACCAATTTTTTTCTGTATGTGGTCGTATAATTCAAGTCAGTTTCTACATAAGGTTCCCCACTCTTTTATTTCAGCTATGTTCGCCTCAATGCAATAAAATCCATTGTTTCAAATTAATATAATTTTCCGAGAAATTCTCATTAAGATATTATAAAGCTTCAACCCATTGTTTGAACACAATTGTTGTTTGCGAATGCTTAATGCGAGTTGTTAATTTAAATGTTAATTTATTTGAAAAGTTTCATATCACGTGTAACATTATGAAATCTCGGAATTCAGAGATTATGGATATTTTGATTGTAATAATCGGTTGTAGGTTCAAAAGTTACGGACATCGGTTTTATTTCATATATATTTTTTGGATCACTTTCCCAATTTCCATCGGCAAATTTTTTCATGGAACTTGTGAGAATGATCCTTTATTTCGTGTGAGTTATAAGGTCGACCCTGCAGACCCTGGTGTTAGTTATATAACCGCCTCTCGGCCTCCACTGTTATACAGTAATGCGATGATTAGATTATTTTTATTGCAAGGAGTCTTATAACATTTTGTGTCAATAAGAACGTCGTATGTTAGGCCCTATAATGTTAGCTACGAGTATATACCAGTAAAATTCCTGTCGAAATTAGCCAAGCTGTTGTTTAAATTAACTCATGAACTCGAACCCCGAGCTTTGGAGTCAATCAAAAAAACGCTGTGATAATGATGATTAGTTTCCATGATTAGTTGACCATTGCACTTATATTTTTTTCTTTTTAAATAAGTTTTAAGAGTATTACATACGTTTAAGGGTTCCTTAAAATAAATTGTTGTCAGCGCTCGATAACATCACGTGACGGGTATCTCCTCACTATACGTAAGCCTCTCTTAGCGGTGGTAGTATCAGGGTCACTATCATTGTTACGGTCTCTTCTCTTCAAGTCCGCCGAGCGGTGCAGACGTATATTGTGCTCTAGAGTTCTTCGGAACCGCCCTTGCCCTCTGACGAGAACGACTCCTTTCTTTAACGACTACCAGATATTAACATAGGTAGGCACGGACGAGGAGTTGGTACGCTACAGGCTGGATCCCAGTGATAGAAGCGGGGTTGGTGCTCCGTTACCGTGATCACTGTGATCAGTGTCGAAAGCTTAAATGCGAACAGGTAATCCGGTCTATGCTAGAACTACATATTGTGTTCCTGTCTGGAAGGAGCGAAATGCAGTGAAATAACTGGATACTGTGGCGACTTATCCTAGGTCTTAAGTGAGCAAAGCTTAGGGTCTCACTCAATACTAGTGTTAATAAGCGGTAATCTCGCCCTCATCTTTCGCGATCTATGTCTGATTACAAATGTATAAAACTACATATATTACAATATACGATTTAAGTTTCGGAAACATATTATCATGACAAAAAGAGCCTTCATATGTTGCCACCTCATACGCCATATTAATAAAGTTTATACATTAAGTAGAGGTACAATGAAGATTTAACACCGCTGTAAGTACTTAGTTTATTACTATTCAAGAAATTCATTCTCGAAATATTCAACTTGGAATATTTGCTTTTCTATCTATAGTAATAATATAGTCTTCTTCTTCTTAGCGAGATGACTGGCTATTTATATTTGTGAGCACCAGAACTCTGCCACTGAGAAGGCGTTGTGGGTGCTTCGTATAGGTCCCTGAGCATGCAGGTGACTGGGCACGCTGGCCAGGATATACTGCAGGATGCCATGGTCTGGGAAAAGACACCACACCTGCAGGTATCCTCTGAGCTGTACCCCTATCTGGGGGGCTACCGCCTAACTGGCGTCGATTTCAAGCCGATGTCGTATTCCGAATGCGATGCCGATTCCGACGGTGTCATTTAATTCGTACCGCGCAACGATTTCGACGTCGCCTTGAAGACCGTCGACTTCAGAACGAATGAAAAAAACACCGTCGGTTTGCGATCGGTTTCACTCAATTTTAGTACAATTTTTTTATAGTACTTTGTTATTTAATTTAATAATAATGTTAAAAAACAACAATTATTGGTATAGTTTTAATTAAATAAGTAAAAAAAAACTTAATTGGAAGGTGTTACAATTGTGTACATATATATAATTGTGTTTTAATAAATTATTAACAAATGCGTTCCGTAAAACCGAACGTGGTAATTTTTGACAAATTAAGAATTCTGTGGATTAAAGTGGATTTGATTTGAGGTTAATAATAAGAAACAGTAAGTAAATAACTTGCTTTTTTAGTTATCATATGATAAAACAAACATTTAGCTAGTTGCACAGACTTCTGGGACTTTATTCCTATATAATTTGTAGATGCCAGCATCAAGGAGAGTGAGCCTTCAGCAGGTAGAGATCCTGCTGAATTTCTTGGAGGAGCACAAGGATATGGCGAAAGGGCAGGCCGTTGACAACCCACAAGCCAAGGCGGCAGTTCGGAGGCTGTGGCAGGAGTTAGCGGCCACACTTAACGCCCAAGGCACGGGCGTACATAAAAGCTTTTCAGAGTGGCGGGACGTAAGTGTATACAAATATTTTGAAGTGTGTTATTTATGCTTTGTGATAAGGGTATTCATTTCCTATATAGACCCATAATGTGTATGTTTTTAATTCTTTTAACCAGTGTTTTGTTTTTATTAACACAATGTTTTTCTGTGATGCTTGTTGTACGAAACTAAATCTTTGGTTCTAATAATATTTTCCTATGTTATTTTCTGCAATTTTTAATTTTACTGCTTTTTTGCATGTTTAATTTGTGGGCTAGTATTGGCGCGATATGAAATATCGCGTCAAAAAGAAGGCTGGTGAGCTGGTGGTGGACAGGCGAAGGACGGGAGGTGGGCCCCCTGCTCAGGCAGCAACATAGGCTGGGCCACTGCGCGCTGTTGGCGTCTCCGCTCAATGTTGAGTTTTTTCAGCCGCTGTTCCTCCGCTGCACTCATGAGCGCCATCCAAGACATGGTTTTCCGCCTTTATCCTAAAACACACAAAAAACAAAAACGAAACAAAATATCACTATACAACAATAAGGAAAGCCTTAAAGAATTCGTAATACAGCAATATAATTCAAAAAAGCAAGTTAAATTGAAAAATATTTCTTATCGACGGTTGAATGCGGTAGCATAAGAGTCGCCGTATTCAATTTGAAGTGTCGGTATCGGCTTCAAGCCGACGCGTCGATGCCAAAACTTTGCGCGGTAGCTTTCATCTGTCAAAATCACTAAAACCATTCGTTCAATTTGACGTCGTAATCGACTTCCAAATCGACGCGTCGATTTCAGGGAATGCGCGGTAGGAAATCAGCGTCGGCTGTCAAATTGAAATCGATGCCGACGGAAATTTGAAGTCGACGCCAGTTAGGCGGTAGCCCCCCTGTACATATTGTTCTTGCTTAGGCCAACCTGGGTCCGGAGCTTGTTTAAAGACTTCCATGTCGGCCATGGCAGATCATGTCCAGGGGGAAGGGTCTCGGACAGCGGTAGGAGTGACGTCGAGGGGTATCTCTCTTTCCAGAAAGTTGTCTTAGACTGAGAGGCTTCGCCAGTCAAAGGTTGAGTAATAAAATAGTGTGTCTTCAGTTATTTGTGTAGCAATGATAGTTGCAAGTTAGAAGTAAATAAAAAAATAAATAGGTATCAATACTCCATATTTTCATTCTCATATCATGAATGGGAAAGTGTCGAAAATATTAATTACCAGAACATATAGGTACAACAACTTATATCAGAATCTAGCTTTACTAGTATCACAAAGCTAAAAAGTGTAGCTGAATGGCTAAACCGCTATACAAATTTTGATAAAATTTGGTATAAATATAGTTAAAGATCTGATGATATAACCAAGTACCACGCGGGTGAAAACTCGGGAAACAGCTAGTTTAGTATATTTTGATGTATAATTTTTTTTTCAAATTAAAATAGTTGCCTCTACATTATTTCAAATTAAAATCAATTCTTTATTTAGGCAAAAATTATAAAATAATAATAATTTGAATCAATAATTATTTCAGCAGTATAGTCTCTGGCTTAAGTAAAGAGGAATGTCACCGTTAGATAGTTAAAACCACAACAAATCTTTGCGTACTTGGATGATTGTCTAATGAAAATGGGAATTTATAAAAAAATCCATCTACTAAATGAAAGAAGATAATCAATTTAAAAATTAAGGCAAGTAATAGATAATTTATCGTTAAAACTATTAATGATTAACTGGCAACACTGAAGCGCTTTGAAAGCGATATTAAATCTGATCATTAGTCATGGATGCTTTCGGGATAATCCGGTTCGATCGCACGCCTATTTTGCTCACTCAGCAATGTAGGGTGACCATATTATCTAAATTAAACCAGCGGACCCGGCGAAGTTAATACCACCTTAGAGGAGGAATAATCAGTGCCACCTACCTGGTCCAACTGTCTTTTCAAACCATCTATGAACCCTTTGGATAAAACAAACAAAATATTATTCAAATCGGTTGAGCCGTTCCCAAAAAATATGCTATCATTTTTATTATGAACTTCGTGTTTTCTGGCACAAATTCAATTGTGGCAGAAAACACGTAAGTTCAATTAATTTTTACTTTAATTTTTCAATTTTTACTATAACTAACCAAAAATGTTATTTAACTAAAAATAGACCACAAGTAATATCAACTTAATGTCGTATGTTGTTATTAGTATTAAACTAACCTATTCCTATTGTGTGTTGCAAGTGTCTCTAGTCTATCGAATATTAAGTCTAACCCCCGTATTAAGAAACGTTTGATAAGCCCATTTTAACTAAAATATGTTTTGGCTCTTTTTCTCTTACCCGACACTTCACGTGAAAGAAAGAGAAGAAACACATTTTGGCTAACATAGGCTTAACAAACGTTTCTTAATACGGGGGTGAGTGTGTAATCGTTTATTTAACTTCAGACACACAAAAGGCCGATACGTGATTCCTTGTTTACTCTTTCACCGGATATTTATTCAATGTTTTTTTTTGCAATCAAACTTTTTGTTCGATTTTTCGTATGCTGCTTGCTATTTTTTCGGTTGCGGGATTTATTTTCAACACAACGAAGATTGCGATTTTGTTTTTTACTTTTTAAATCATGACCGAAAATCTACTACTTATATTGTACACTTTTGAAGTTACTTGTTTCACGCGGCCTTATTCACTTCCAATATGTTACAGAATAAACATGCTTCTTTTATTACAGATAGTTTTTATCCTTTTAAAACATTTTATCAAGATGCGTACAGCATTTTGACGTGATTGAGTAACAAATATCAACAGTTATGAATAAATGGAAAGAAAATTTCGACTTCCCTTGATCGCTTCGTTGCCTTTTACGATATCTTAGGAAGGTAGAAAGTGGCATAGTATTAAAACCATATAAAAGATGGTTGTACGGATTATTAAATTTAAATGCTTATTACTTTATTACCCTTGATACTTAAGTCCGACATTAAAAAAGGCGTAAACTGTGAAAATGATAAGCAACCTGTCAGTAAGGTTTTAACGCGAGTTAAAGTATCTTTTAGGTAATCAAGATAGAAAATATGAATATTTTTATTAAATACAAGAGAGCTAAATGTATTCGACTTAGCTTGGGTTTTATTTATTTTTTATTTAGTTACCTGTGTAAACTAGGATAATTGTAATTGTGATTTTCCAGTTTATTATGAAACGAGTACAATTATTTCATTTTTATATGGATTTTTAATTTTAAATAAAGTTTTTATTCATTTATTTAGCGATTGCCAACCACGATATTCTAAGTATTTTTAAAAGTTGTATTTCCTTTTTTTGTGAACTTATAATCCAAATTAGTAATAAGTTTATTTTAGAAAAATCGCTTCTGAGCCTGTTGAATGGCTTCTTGGGTGTTGAATTTAAAATTGCAAATGAGAATCGGTCCAGTAATAGCCCTGGTAGTACCGTACCGTATCATAAATATACTATTGACATTTTTTTTTTAATACAGCGCTTATCAATTGATACGACCAATTAAAAAAATTAACTTTTGTCTTGCTGTAGTCCCGCTTGAATTTTTAACTGGCTCTTAAATAAAACTTTTTTTAATTTATTTATGTATAATCTTGTCCGATTGAAAACAACAATATAAAATATTTATCCCATTTTTTTCAGAATCATTGTCATACTACATGTTTAATCCGATTTGTAATTGAGTCATAAAGGTTTCCATAGTAATAATTTTATCTCATTTTGAGGGTTTAAGTCTAGGTTTCCTAGAGTTAACTTTGTGTTAGACTATAACGTTTCGAAGAAGAAAATCTAACAGATCAGTCAATTGAGTGCAAATTAGCTTATCATAGTATTGTACCTAGGCCACCGAGATTAGCCCGTTTTATGCCGAAAATCTTTTGCGTTAAAATATGGGTAAAATATATTTTCTCAATCATGGAACCTAGCTAGATTATCTTTTTGGCTATACAAGAAGATAAGTTTAAAATTTCAACAAAATCGCGACGTTTTCGAAAACTCCAGTACAAATAAATTTATATACATACAAATATTGGTCGTTTAATATATCATCGTATTTAAACTAAACAAGAAATTGGATGAAGGTACTGGAGAAGGCATTTGTTTGATTAATGATCCAAAAATCCGTTATTTGTAAAGCGAGTGTCAAACAAAATTTATAAGCAGAAAAAGTTAGATACGTATCAATACTGTTAAAAATAGCTGAATAAAATTAAGATCTGTTGACAATTGTAAAACGCTGGCAGCTTAACTGTTCAGCGGCTGCCGTCCGCACTTGATAAAGCGTATAGTACACTATAAATTACTGTAATGGGTCGAGACAGCGCTGTAACTGGAATTGCGAAGATAAGTGGACTATCTCACTTATAAACCAACTTAAATTTCGAGTTTGGCTACAAATCTCGAAATTAAATACACTTATTGTAATTACATGGTTTGAGGCGCAGTATTATGAATGTATACTAATTGTGTTATTTTGTAATCCAAACTTAATATTATAAATGCGAAAGTGAGTTTGATTGTTACGCTTTCACCCCTATGTTCTGCACCAATCTCCCTGAAATTTCGAATACACATAGATAGAAATTTTGAGAAGGACATAATAACCTTTCATTTCGGGAAAAAGCACTATTCCCGTGGGAAATTCACGCGGGCGAAACCGCGGGCGAAAACTAGTAAAGAATAAATACTTAAATTTTGAGATAAGCAGCCCTATTTAATTTTTCGATATTCGTATCCAAAAGGTGCCCTGTCCGTTCATCCATTTGTCTGACACCCGAATTATTGATTATTGTAATCTTAACGTTAGGTAATGTTTTCGATCGGTTCGCGCACAAATTTGACGCATAACATTAGTTTTTTATTGTGTCTGGATTCTGCTAACCAACGGGTTCAAGTATTTCTTTCTCACTCATAGTGGTTTAAATTCCTTCAAACATCCTGTTCCGTACAAGATTCAAACAAATAAGATAAACAAAAATTTTACAGAGAAAAAGCTTCATTAAATCTCAAATAAAGAGTATCAACAATATCATAATTTTAGTTGAGAAATCTATATTACAAGACAAAAATGATTGTCGCTTAAAGTATTTTTAAAAAATATATTTACTGTCTCTAAAACCTATCAAAGAAGCTTACAATGTCACAATCAAATTTTATAATCTAAATTATTTGTTGTATAATAATAATAAAAATAAAAACTCTTTATTGCACCAAAATTAAAATATACAAAGCTTTTGAAAACATAAGGTTATTTTATTCGATTCTTTAACCTTTTTTTAAAGTAGGTACTGATTGCCACTTACGCTTTAATGAAAGGCTTAACGCTATCGCATTATTTTTAATGCCATTTTTCTAACTCATTTATGCTTTGTGTTTCGATGCTGGCAAAGCAAACCGTATTTTTAAAGTTTGTGCATAAAAGTGTATTTTTTATTTTAACGAGCGTCGTGAAAAGTTTAGTTGGATTTATGCTTTGTAAATTACTAGTGTGTGAATTTGGCTTATACTCCGTTCGCCAGTTTTGATTTTTTCCACCACGAAATAAACCAGTGATTTTTGAAATATATTTCTAGTTGTTATGTGTTTGTGAAATATATAAATAATAAATTGTTGCGTTTTCTATCACCAAATCTGCACATTTTTTAAATACTGGTGAATTTGGCTTATTCTCCGTTCGCCAGTTTTGAATTTTTCCAACACGAAATAAACCAGTGATTTTTGAAATATATTTCTAGTTGTTATGTGTTTGTGAAATATATAAATAATAAATTGTTACGTTTTCTATCACCAAATCTGCACATTTTTTTAAATACTGCCTTGTAAACAATTACGTTAGTCAGTATGGCCATCTTTGCGATCATTGTAGTCTCTGGTATAGAGTGTTACTAGGGCGCTGCCAATTTGTAGCTCTATCACCAAAGACAAGAATGTAGGACAAAATCGGCTAGGCTGAATTAGGACTTTGCAGATCACATCTACCGCATACCTCTTGCCTGGGTAAAATCAAAAGAAAGCAAGGAAGGTGATTCGTTGACCATCTTTTGTTAGGACACAAGATATCAACGAATACGATTGGACGAACGATAGGAATAAATATAAATAAATATATAGGGACTAATCACACATATTGAGTTAGCCCCAAAGTAAGTTCGAAACTTGTGTTATGGGATACTACTCAACGATACTATATTTATAACAAATACATATAGATAAACATCCAAGACCCAGGTCAATCAGAAAAAGATAATTTTTCATAATGACCTGACCGGGGATCGAACCCAGTACCTCCTAATTAGCGGTCAGACATGTTAACCATTACGCCAAGGAAGTCGTCATAACAGGCTAAACGGCCTACATATGTAAAGTGAGCCAGGAGGCTTTTTCCCAGCACTGGGACATACTTAGCAAAAATTCAAATGAAAATTGTGACTTGGTCTTTCTTGTTTACTTGAGTAGTTATTATTTTAATTTTAAGATTTGAATTATCGTTATTCATTATACAAGTAAGAAATACCTAATTATATGATGAATATCTATTATGTAAAAAGTTGTATGAAATAGACCAAAGAAAAGAGAAATTATCCAAATAGAAATGTTTTGACGCGGATTTAGTTCCAGGATCAGTATGGCAGCGTATTCTCTCTTCTTATTTTGAATTAATACATGTAAACCCATGTAAACCACACCACACCTTATAAGAATTTGTATTACGTAGTTTACAACAAAGCCACCTAATATTATCGACCAATAACAGTGGCAATAAATGACGCAATCAAATTCCCCGCACATTTTTTCTGTGTGAAACCTTGGCTTGCAAGCCAAACTAGTGCTACGTTTTTCGTGCGCTATGCCACTTCTTGTTAATATTTCTAAATTCTGTGAAATAGACCTTTTCATTATAAATATTTTTGCTGAAAATTCACAGATTATATTGGTCGTCGCTCAAGTGTTAGATCTTAAGTAGGTCCAACTTTTATAATGTGGATATTACTAACTTGGGTATTTTATCACGGAGTCTCTTAGATTATCTCGGTAACGACTTCACACATTAAGTACTGGAATCTCGTAAAAATACTTTATGCCTAACGTTATCTAAGCTTTATAAGCTCGGTAGCTTTTAATAGGAAGGCAGTATATTTTTTATTGCATTTCGATATCGGTTTGTTTTTAATGTGCGTATGTTTTTAATTTTAGAAATATTAATAAAAAATATATTTTCTATTCTATTTTTTTTATACTATTAAGCAGGCAAACAGGCGTACGGCCTACCTGATGGTAAGCGGTCACCGTAGCTCA
This sequence comes from Apomyelois bistriatella, assembly GCA_947044815.1. NCBI lineage: Eukaryota > Metazoa > Arthropoda > Insecta > Lepidoptera > Pyralidae > Apomyelois > Apomyelois bistriatella. Next base: position 9,694,586 of record OX345705.1, read on the forward strand.
TGGACGCCTGCAACACTAGGAGTGTCACGTGTGCGCATTGCTGACCCTTTAGGAATCTATTTGAAATACTTTGATGTATTGTGCGTAGATGTGGGTTGTTTGCTACTTAAAATCATTACTCTAACATTTTCCCGGAATCATCCTAGTTACTATTTTTGGATTTTCCTGCAAACATCAAATAATATTTGGCGTTATGATCGGCTATTTAAGATTTCTGATTTTGGTGTAATCCGTTATTTGACAGACAGGGTTTTGTTCAAGGAAATTCAGACCTCTATTTGGTGTTACTTTATAAACGGGCCTACACAGTTTTCCAAATATCGCGCTTAACTCTGGAACTACCGGTATTAAAAAAAACAACTTGCAAATTAACATCCGATTCTTGAAAAATGTTAGATTTATTTAATTATCTACTACTACTAGTTGTCCGAAAATATAGATTTTTATTTTATTTTATTTTTATATAGTACGGCGAGTGAAACCGTTACGCACACCTAGTTTAGATCAAAATGATTCCATTATGCTGGGAATTACCCATCAGGGTAAATATTAAATATTTCACTAAAACGGAAATCGCACTATAAAATTATGGTATTTTCAATAGATTTATTTAATATCCTCAAAACTAAAACGGATCCATTTAGTTTCCAAACTAATATTTCAACAGAACAAATAAAATTGATTTCATCCCTTCTCTACTTATGTTTAAAAAGGGCGTCCTAAATATGCTTTCGAATTGAGGGAAATATTCTGTGACGTTAGGGACTGTGTATCACATTTTGTGCCTATTGTATTCTCTGTAAGAGAATGGGGTGTGGCGTTACTGTTAAAGTCTAAGTAAGTAAGTGTTAAAGTATTTTTTTTTAAATAATTAAAAATAGTCTGTCCAGGATTTTTTTAAGCCAACCTATTTTTAATATATTTTCTAATCTCTCTTTCTCTTCTACTATTAGAGAGTTGTCTGTATCACTAGGTTCTGGTATTTATCTTCAACGCGACTTGCAAAGATTGGTCGACATTTATCGTAAAAATATTTCCTCTCACTATTCAAGTCGATTGTGTAATTAACTAGTCATAATTATTATTTTAAAGGTAGGTATTTTAATAGATACATGTAAACAAAGATTTAAAAAGTCAGTACTTAGATGAAGACATTGTTGTCTTGACTGCAGCATCTGATTTTAGATAGATATAATACATTACAGAATTTTTTTTTTTAAGTTCTATAAATCTACTAAAAAATGTATGTAATATTTAAAATATCTAAAAGGTGCACTTAAACCCATCTTAAAGTTTAAATGACTTTAAGTAAAATTAAAAAATTGCGTTTTCTATTTGTATGCACATTAAAACAACGACTAAAAAAACTATATAAAACAAACCCTTTCTCTATCATCATAAATTCGTACATTGCCTTGACCACATCAATAAACATTTAAAAAAAGCCCAAAAAATATACTTAAATAAATTTACTTACAATTACTTGGGCCCAACCCTAATCTCTTTACGATTTTATCTCCAAGCAGTGTCTGATAAGGAAAAGCTGTTCATAACTATAATACGAACGCCGCCAAAATCCTCCATTTAAATCCAGCCGACTTGAAAATTCGATAATTTCGTCGCGCAAATTCTTAGTTTTCGTGTTATTTTCTTGAATGGAGAGACTAATGAATATAGATTGATTTCGTTTAAAAATATTTTCATAAATTAATTACTAATAATATGGTCTATTTTCTTCTTCGTCAGAGGATGTATCTTCAGCTTGGGCTTCAAATTCAAAGCCCAGATTACGCTTTTAATCATTGTTCTGAATTTACATTTAAATAAATTAAAATTAAAAGGTTATATAAATTGGATAGGTAATCATGAATCACTTAAGATAGTTTTAAGAACATTGTTACTAACACTAATTATTATTATTATACAATAGCAATAGCTAGTTTTGAATAAATATAACAGATTGATATTTACAAAACAACTAATAAAAACGCCAATAGTGAATCAGCAATGCCATAAATGAACAACTCTAAAATCAATTTTACGCGTCAAAAGTCACTATTTTTATGGACATTTCGTTAAGCCGATGAATCTGACTAAAAAAAGGTTTACATGAATTTCGCAAAATTTTTAGACATAACTTTATCCAATTAGTGAGAAACTGTGAAACAATTGTTGAAGCGATAACGCAAAAACTTTATGTAACTATGCATTGCAGTTTTAATTAATTTGGATAGTTATATCACAGAAACTGCTGAAGTGGTATGTGAGGTTGGGAATGTATGAAGTGAGCTTATAGTACTTGAAAGTTATAAGCATGATTTAAGGTTATATTCTCAGCAGTTTAAGTAAAAGTTCTACGATATTATCAACTTACCAGTATTAGAATACTGTTTTAATTAAATTTGGTAACAAATTTTGTACAACATCCAAATTCTCAGCGGAGCTGGGATGACGTAGCTTCCAAATTAACTTTTGATTCTTTGCTCAACCAGTACTGCACTACGGATCGAGCCAGACTCCTCGCTTCTACTACCAAAGAAGCGGGATTCTAGCTCGAAGCACACCCGTCAGCAAGCACTGGTACATTCTTAGATCCCCCGACGTTTAGGGCAGCAATTTGCCTTCGGCTAGGGGTCCCGATCTGTGCCCCTCATCAGTGTCCTTGTGGCAGTACTGTCGACCATCTGGGGCATCACGGGCTATCTTGACAGAAAAGTGCCGGCCGCTTCTCAAGGCACGCTGTTTTGAATGACATTCTTCGCCGGTCTCTTGCCTCGGCTAATGTACCAGCAATTTTAGAACCAACAGGCATATCAAAAACCGACGGCAAGAGGCCGGATGGGATGTCTTTGATTTCTTGGAGTATGGGCAGGGTGCTGGTGTGGGATGCCACATGTGTGGACCCACTAGCTCCTTCTCATCTCCAAGGAAACTGTGTTAGGGCAGCAGCGGCCGCAGAAGCGGCCAAAAAAAATAAAATTAACAAATATAGCGGTCTCGGCGCCGAATACATTTTTATGCCATTCGGCGTCGAGAGTCTGGGTCCGTGGGGCACCGCAGCAATGGGCCTCTTCAAAGATATTTCGAAGAGGCTTATTGATGCGACGGGAGACCGAAGAGCTGGCGCTTTCCTCGGCCAACGAATAAGTTTGGCAATCCAACGAGGAAATGCTGCCAGCATCTTCGGAACATTGCCACATGGACCTTTTCTATGAATTTAGGTAAGTATTTTTGTTTTTCTTTTATTTTTATTTAGTATTATTTAAGTCTTTAGTTTTATTTTTTTATGTTATCGTCTTTCAGAAATAATAAAATAAAAATTTGGTAACTGTCTAAATTTTGTATTAATACCATTTATTTCTATATTCCGAATTATATTGGTGAACTTGGAACCTCTAGCTTTTTTTTTAAATAATTAAATTACCAATCAAATCATTACCTCAGGGTAATGATTTGCTGGGACTAGAAATATTTTTAAGCTTTTTTTAATACGTGTATTTTATTTTTTAGTTTAAGTAATTAGTTTAGGATTGTTTCATTATGTAAATATTTGTTTTTATTTTGTTTCCAATAAAATAATATCAAGAAAAATAATAATATAATAAACGTACAATGAAATCTACGAGGGCGGCCCATGTCCAGCAGTGGACGTCATGTAGCTCAAATTAATTAATTTAAAATTAATTATGAAATAATTCTTAGTAACAACATTCTTAGTTTTTTTGTAACACAACATTCGATAGGTTATCGAGTCATCATAGTTTTTAACGCTACTGTACCTAAATAATTTTAATCTTTAAAAAGTCCAGAATTCCAAAGAAAAACAATTCATACTATGCAATATCAATGAAAGGTAAACAACAATTTGTCTTTGTTCCAAGCAACCTTACAACTGATTAAATAGGTACTATTTGTACAGCTACCCTCTGTACTTCTACTAAGCACAATTTCACTTTGAAACTATCTCACTTAGGTCAACAACCTCAGATACAGCCAAAGTTTCGGATACTAGGCCATTCTCAATTCCCACTAAGTTTCAAGCGATTCTAGTCCTAATGAAGTTTAAAATAAGTATTGTTGTTGAGAATAGTATTGTATTATTAATTCAAGCGGTGTATAACTTCGTATCTGAATTGTTTTGTGATACGTTTATTATTTTGAGAAGTTAATAGGTTTGTTATTGATATAATTTTGTATAGAGAACACATATTATGTTCAAAATGTTCATGTTCATTAAACATAGAGATGGATAAACTATTATTATTTAGTTGTTTACGAACACTTTGTCTATCGTTCAGAGCAGTTCTCGTCAAATTGAAATAATGTTTAGTATTTGCAAAATATTTAGGAGTATTTAGGAGTACCCGAAATCAGCGAGCGTGTATGATGAAATCTCTAGTCTCTGTCTACCCCTACGGGAGACAGGCGTGATGATATGTATGTATGATGTATTTGCAAAAAGTAGTTACTATTATTGTAGGATAGCCACAAATGCGTCATGTAAATTATTCCTTGGTTACCTAAATCTTATATTTAATCTAAATTATAGCAGGCATTATTAAAATTATGTACGAAATACACTTAATAGTCTTCATTAGATCATAAATAACCAAGGATCAAGAATATATAACACGAAATGAAAAATGAAATAAAATATTGTTAGTACTTACAATGTTTATTCGTCGACTGCACAAAGTGGACTGATCGCTTACAATGATTGTGGCAACAGCTAACGTATCGAAGTCATAACAACAACTAATTATTTATGCGATCAGTCCTGATTATTTTAAATACTTATTTTACTTAATTTATTCAAGTATTATATTTATTTATATATCTATATTTAGCATATATTTGTAAGCGAAATAAATAAGTGTTTCTAACAGTCGGCCGTCCTTATTATGGCGCGACCTCGGGCCATCTAAAAGAATAATAAGATATCTACGCCTATTAACTTATATTAGAAACACTTATAACAATTAATTTAAAGCAATTCCTTAATATTACAAGTTGAACAAGTGTATTAATAAATAGTTTATTTGCTTATACATCAGCTTGCAATTCAATGTTGACTGATAACACAAATTCTTATGTTACACTAACTAAGTTAACAGGACCCCTTATGTCCTGAATACCATGGCAACAGGCCCCAATTGTCCTGAATACTTGAGCAACAGGCCCCATTCGTCCTGAATACCCAAGCAACAGGCCCCGTGTCCTGAATACCGCTACATACTAATAGGCAACAGGCCCCAATGTCCTGAATACCCGAGTAACAGGCTTCATTCATCCTGAATACCCAGGCAACAGGCCTCGCGTCCTGAATACCATTGTTTTCTAAAAGGTAACAGGCCCCATTTGTTCTGAATACCGTTGTATTTAAATGGGCAACAGGCCCCATATCTCCTGAATACCACCTTATCATTGGCATTTCACAAAACTGTATTATTACTGTATAGTTTGCATTTATCATGACAATTCATGTATGTTTTACTTTATACTCAATATAATTTTAATAATAACATTTTTATTGCATTTTTATTAGGAAAACAATGACACTATAATATGACAAAAATAAGTAGTTAGATCATTTACAAAACCAAATCAAATACTTTATATAATATAATGCGTAAATTATTACATTAATAAATCAAATACGTTAACACATTAGGAGCAAAAATTTTAAACAATCAAATTAAAAGTGTAAAGCCTTACACACATTAAGTATATGTACTTTAATTACTATGTTCGTCGGACTCATCAGAGGAACCGTCGTGTGGTCTTTTGAAATTTAACCAAGGTTTTATTTTATCGATAGCCACGACAGCAGTGTAACGTTTGTTGCCCTTTCGTGACAAAGGAGTGTCTTCGATTTCATAGCGATCGTAGTCATAAATTTTTACTATTCTATAAGGACCTTGAAATTTAGGGATTAACTTCTTACTTTGGCCGGTAGCTGGCACCTGTCTTTCTACACTCACTAACTCGCCTATACTATATTTAGCGGGACTGCATCGTTTCTCATCGTATGTCAATTTTTGTGCTTTCTGATTATCTGAAACGTGATGACTAATGTTGTTCCTAATTTCATTACGAGTTTCAAGGGCAGTGCCCTCATTTACGTCTTCAGATATCTCGGCTAGTATTCGACCTTCAGTAGGCCCATTAAGCCTAGTTCCAAATAGTGCTTGTGAGGGTGTGCAATTTATACCTTTATTGAGCGTGTTGTTCAAACCCCATTGCACATCGGGCAAGTGGTCATCCCATTTGCTATCAGCGGTGCCTACACACTTGGCGGTGAGAGATTCTAGAACCGTTCTGTTGTACCTTTCCACTTGCCCGTTAGCTCTGGGGGTCAATACCGCGTTTAAAACATGCTTTATCCCTTTTTCTTTTAAAAAGGCTTTAAAGGTATCGCTAGTAAAAGAAGTGCCCCTATCAGAAATGATACGCCGTGGCACGCCAAATACTGCAAAATATTCGCGAAGAACCTGAATCGAAATGCGCGACTTAGTGCTTTTTACAGGCTTAAGGTAAATATATCGAGTGTAAGCATCGATCAAGACTAGGATATGCATATTACCCCTTTTGCTTCGTACAAACGGACCAAGATGATCCATATGCACTGTGTCAAAAGGTATTTCTATCTTTTCGATGGGATGGAGAAATCCTTGACGTTTACCTCCTGGCGTTTTTGCATAAGCACATTCTAAGCAAGATTTAACGTACTTGGTGATGAATTTACGCATTTTACTAAACCAGTATGTTGACTGTATCTTTTCTAAGGTTTTCTCCACCGAGAAGTGACCGATGTCATCGTGATTTTGTTTGACTATCTGCCAACGAGCTCCCTTAGGTACGACCCACCTATCTCCGTCACTGGTAATCTTAAATAACCTACCGTTTTTAACCTTGTAATTTGACTTAATCTCAATTTTATCGTCTAACTCTGGATCACTCAAAATATTAATAATCTTTTGTATTTCATCATCTGCCTTTTGTATGGTCAATAACCAATCGTTTACGTCTACATTAAGAACTTGAAATTCGGAGGTAGGTGAGTCGGGTATTGGGTTGCGGCTAAGCGCGTCAACGTGAGACATGGAGCGGCCTGGTCGATACTCTATACTAAAATTGTACTCCTGCATTTGCTCCCACCACCTAGCTACGCGAGGTATCATATCCCTTTTCTGGAACGTAGCTCGAAGTGAATTACAGTCCGTTATTATTTTGAAAGGAACTCCTATCAAATACACCCGAAATTTGCGAAGGGCTGATACGACCGCGAGCGTCTCCAAATCGTAGGAAGAGTAATTTTGCTCCTCCGGAGTTGTTTGGCGACTGAAGTAAGCGACTGGTCGCAACGTACCATCTTCGCTTTTTTGGAGGAGGATACCCGCCAAACCTATTTTACACGCATCTGTGTGGAGCTCGGTTTCTGCTCGTGGATTATAAAGTGCTAATGTGGGTTTCTCCACAAGTGCGTTTTGAAGAGATATAAATGCATTCTCTTGTGCAGTGCCCCAGCTCCACACAGAATTCTGTTTTAATAGCATGGTCAATGGTTTCGAAATAATCGAAAAATTTGGTATGAATCGACGGAAGAAACTTGACAAGCCAAGAAATTGACGTACAGTGTGCTGATCGTGCGGGACTGGGAATTTCTTTATAGCTTCAATTTTACGTGCCCCAGGTTTAATCCCAGTAGCTGAGACCTCGAAGCCTAAATAATCTACTTTCTGACTAAAGAAAAGGCACTTTGACAACTTTAATGTAAGACCTGCATTCAAAAATAACCTGAGTATTGTCTCTAGGCGTTCCAACCCCTGGGAAACGTCTTTAGCTGGTATAATAACATCATCCAAGTAGGCCAGCGCTTCTTTATGATGGGCTTGGCCGAGTACTTTATTCATAGTTCGTTGAAACGTGGCGGGTGCGTTCGCGAGTCCAAACGCCATGCGATTGAATTCAAAGTGCCCGTCTGGAGTCACGAACGCACTTTTGAATTTGTCAGATTCCTTAATTGGCACCTGGTAATAGCCCGAGGCTAAATCCAGGGTAGTATAGTACCTATAGCCAGCCAAAGTATCCAGCTGGTCATCGATAAGAGGCATGGGAAAATTTTCCTTCACTGTCTTCTTATTTAAAGCCCTATAATCGACGCACAACCGAAGTTCACCAGTCTTCTTTTTAACTAGCACGATAGGGCTTGCATAAGGAGACACTGAAGGACGTATTATATCGTTTTTCAATAACTCATCAATCATATCCCGAACTGCCTCTTTCTCTCTAATAGCTAGCCTATAAGGCCTGTAGACGACGGGGTCACTGTCATTTAAATCTATAGTCATTTCAGTTACAGTGGTTTTACCAAGCTCCGACATGTTATTGGCAATACACTTTCTGTATTTGTTTAGTAGGGTAAGTAGTTTAGTTCTATCAATTGAAGTCAAATCATCACCCACCCTTACATCAGTGTCAGTTATTATTGATAATGGAGGATCATCTGAACAGGACAAAGTAGTATGCATTACTAAGGGTTCAGTTAGTTCGTGAGCCGCACGTCCACGACCTACCATGAAATTCTTTTGCAAGGTTAGTGGTGTGTCGTTTAAATTATTTATTACAATATTGCCAAAACCTTTTCTAAACGAAAACAGCCCTGATAAAACTGAATATTTTTTTCCTGATTGGAATCGAGTGTCGCCCTCTATAAACAATTCTCCTTCAAAATCATTATCAGCATAAACTTCAACGACAGTAACCCCGGATGCCACCGTTGTATCATCCTTACAAAATAACTTAATCTTGTTCACGTAAGAACTAACGACAGGCAATTGACTGATATCCAGAACATCGCTAGTTTTTGAGATCAATACGTGAGGCTGTTCTGTGAATGATTGTCCGATAAGTAGCGGCGTATGCATAACCTCATCGGGTACTATAAAAATATCTAAAATAGCTTCGACATTATCGATTGTGACTTTAACTTGTTTTCTACCAAGTGCCTTTACCGATGCGTTGCCGAACCCCGTCAGTCTAGGGAGATTACTAGTATCAAAATCGTCACCTAAAAACTTTGATTCCGATAGCTTTATCATTGAACACTCACTACCGAAGTCGACGAACGCTTTCATTACTCTTTCATTAATAGTTGCCGTTTTAAAATACTTGTTATTTGAATTCCCATAAAACACTTTCATAACGGTTTTCTCAGCGTTAGGGATACGCGAATAGCATTGTTCAGTTTCATGACCCACTTTTGAACATTTACCACACTTTTTTATCGGTTGGGTACATTGAGATAGTACATGACCTTCTTGTTTGCAATTAAAACACCGGTTTTTATTGTTATTATGTGTAGGTCGAGGATTTTCTTGTTTACTATTTGTAACTGCTTGATTTTTATTGACCCGTCGCTCAGTAGCGGTTTTTACATTTCTGGCATTTCGTAAAAACGATAATAATTTATTTGGGTCATCAAACTGAACAGCTTCTGCACCTAACCTGACTGACCGATCGTCTATTCCATGCAAAATACATTCTACTGCCCGTCTACCTGTTATGCTACATCTGTTTACCAAGGCTATCTTGTCGTAATAGTAATCCTCTAATGAGTCCCCGAACCGGGCTCGTTTGGCTAACATATCACTTAGCATTTGGCCATAATTCTCCTCAGACGGAAAAGCGGCCAATAATTTGGCTTGCCACTCCTCCCACGTAAAAAGAACAGAAGACAGGCCCTCATACCATCGCTGGGCTACACCGCGCAATTTTGGCAAAGAATAATGGATTATCTGTTTTTCCGACCAACTATAAATAGAAGCGCACTCGTTGACTTTGTGGATCCACATAGTCATCGTCTGTTCTTTACGCGAGGGATCAAATTCTGGGACAGTATTATGTATAGAACTTAATTTATCAAAAGAGTCTCCAGGTACTATAGTCTTTAATGCTTTAACAAGTTTGGAGAAAACGTCCTCTTCCTTGTAATTATTGACATAGTTATCGCGACTAGTGAAGCGTTTTCGAGAAAAACTACGTGCACGACTACGTGAACGGCTACGTGAACGGCTACGTGAACGGTCACGAGCCCTAGGTGAACGACTATGTACCTGGTGACTGTGGACCCTTGATCGATCCGGTGATCGGTAGCGCGAACCCCGGTCCAAACGATTGCGTGACCTTTCTATTTCGCGGTCACAAGATCGGTGATTCGACGAATCACTACAGCTTTTACGTAGGTGGCTTCGAGATCGGTCACGCACTCGGCTTGGCCCCGGCTCAGCACGTACCTGTTCTTCGTCCGGCGCCTGCGCTGCTGGGCGTGTTGACGACTCGCTGCCTGAAGCTCGATGGCTGCGTCGCTCTCGCGCTCGACTATCGCGGGGCTGGGTGCGGCGGTGCAGGCTTGCACGTTGTGGAGCGGTTTCACGTCGCTCGTCGGCACGTTCCCCAGGAATTCGCTTCGGCGAGCGCAGCATTCGGCCAGAATTTTTGCAATCCATTTTGCCACTGAGGAAGACAAATTCCAGCACAATGAATGTTTCTTGGTTATTTTGAAAGCGTACTATAGTTATTTCTGCCTTTGTTACCAAAAGACTACTACTCTAACTCTACTCTAACTCACTAGAAAACGAATTTATTGATAAATAGTCACTTTCCTCAAACAACAGGTAGTTTTTTTTTTTTTTTTTATCAAATGACTAAATATATATTGCCAAGTAAATAATAAAATAAAAAAATAGAAGTTATTTGAAAAGAACAACATAAATGTCCTTATAATCCCACTTCTGAACTGTAGGATAGCCACAAATGCGTCATGTAAATTATTCCTTGGTTACCTAAATCTTATATTTAATCTAAATTATAGCAGGCATTATTAAAATTATGTACGAAATACACTTAATAGTCTTCATTAGATCATAAATAACCAAGGATCAAGAATATATAACACGAAATGAAAAATGAAATAAAATATTGTTAGTACTTACAATGTTTATTCGTCGACTGCACAAAGTGGACTGATCGCTTACAATGATTGTGGCAACAGCTAACGTATCGAAGTCATAACAACAACTAATTATTTATGCGATCAGTCCTGATTATTTTAAATACTTATTTTACTTAATTTATTCAAGTATTATATTTATTTATATATCTATATTTAGCATATATTTGTAAGCGAAATAAATAAGTGTTTCTAACATTATTATGATAGAAAAACAAATGTGAACATCAAATTAGCAAACGAAAACTCCAACGACATTAAACGCAGACATAAATTTTGTGATTTCTATTATTTTATGATGGAAATATACTTAGTTACCGACCATATGCTGAGAACGCGAACTGTGATGAAGAATTCAAACAAATGCGGTGCAGGTGGCCTAATACTGGGCTAAGTCAATATAGAGTCCATATAGCTATTACGACTCGAAAAGAAGAAGAATACGAATCACGTACAAATACCTTCGTCGTTCGCTTTGATTAAAAATAATCAAAGGTCGTTCGTTGGTTCGCCTCTTTCAGATCCTCTATTTTATTTATTTATCTTTATTGTAAAAATACAATAGGCGGACTTATTGCTAAAAGCATTATCTAACAGTCAACCTTTGGGTCAAGCAGAGAACAGTTTGTGCAAGAGACAGGCAAATAGGAGAAGTGAGCCATCGAGTCAAATAAACTTTACCTTTTTTTCGTGTGGAAAAAGCCACGCCTACCACCCAGCCATAAACGAGAAGCTGGATGGTTATGTTGGGCTTAAACCCACTAAAAACCACACGGTGTCTAAACGCCTACCTCATTTTGCCAGTGCTATGTGCTTATTGATGCTCCACAGCCCCAGCACGGCGGCCGCTACCACGGCGGCCTCGATAAACCTTACTAGCACAGTGATTTTGACACCTTCCAACGCCAGCCCGAAGTCTTTTGTGGCTTCCAGATCGCTAGGAGAAGTCGAAGGTTAAATCACTACATAGTATAAAACAAAGTCACTTTCTCTGTCCCTGTATCCCTTTGTATGCTTAAATCTTTAAAAGTACGCTACGGATTATGATGCGGTTTTTTTTAAAGACAGAGTGATTCAAGAGAAAGGTTTATATGCCCATGCTAAGCCGGGGCGGGTCGCTAGTGAATAATAATTTGAAAAAAATATTTGGATAAGGTAATTAAATGTAATTTTATTTAATTTAATAAAATGATTAAAAATTAAAATATGAACATATTGCCCGTCGATTTGATAGAACAGATCTTCTACTTCTCCAATTTAGCAGCAGCAACCTCACAGTCTCTTAACCAAATATAAATCATACTCATTATTTAAAAACATATGGCTCTAACATTTCATATAGACAATAAATAATAAATAAATAAATATATAGGGACAAATCACACAGATTGAGTTAGCCCCAAAGTAAGTTCGAGACTTGTGTTATGGGATACTAACTCAACGATACTATATTTTATAACAAATACATATATAGAAAGACATCCAAGATCCAGGTCAATCAGAAAATTATCATTTTTCATCTTGACCTGACCGGGGATCGAACCCGGGACCTCCTGAGTAGCGGTCAGGCATGTTAACCATTACGCCACGGAGGTCGTCAATATTATGAACCATTAAACCACGAAATTAGTCTACGATATTTAGGTTATCTTTATCATTAATCTGGAGTTAGATCATTATACCCATATCCTAGAAACATAATATGTTTGTAATAATTAGAATCGAACATAACTATTCTATTATAATGCTAGGTTTATAGAATAATTAGCTCTTTGATGTTTTTTTTTAAACTTGTCTGATTCAGATTTTCGTATCATTTTTTTTTGTTAAATGAGCTTGTTTTTATGTATTTATTTGATAGAATCTATCAACTTTCACTTCAAATCGTCTCAATTCGTTGAAAATTTATATACAAGTTTTTGATTTACTTTATTCATGTATACAGAAAAACAATAGAAGATGAAACATAGCACAGATATAACTAGGGTGCTGCTTATATCCAAAGATAGTCTTCTAGAGAAACCAGGATATGGAGGAATCAAGTTTTTTTTTTCAAGTTTTGAAATTTGATATTCGAATTCACAACACTTGAATGGGCTACAAATAGATCTGATATCTATAGGTACTAACATTATAAGGAGGAAAGATTTGATTGTATGTTTGTGAATAGGCTTCGAAACTAATGGACCGATTTACAAAATAATTTCACTGCTGGAAAGCCTCACTATGCTCAATTGACATAGGCTATGTACGTACCATAGGCGAAGCCGGGGTGGACTGCTAGTTAAAAAAGAAAGAAAACATAGGTGTGGTAAAAACAATTTTTCTCAATCTTTTAAAAACTCATATGTTTATAAAACATGAAAGATGAAGCAAACAAGAGCCCTTTTATGCAAATATTTTTCTTGATACTCCTCAGCGAATAAGGAAAAATATCAGCTTTTCATTTTTATTACCTTGTTTTTTAGGATATTTTTAGTAGACACGATCGCACTGTGTTATACTTATTGATTTTATAGTCTTTCATTTATTTCGTGTATGTGTCACGGTCAATCGACCATACACACCCAAGTGTCAAAAAAATCAGAACCGCCTTTCGGCCTCTGATGTGGTTCCTTTGATGACTACCAGATGACAGCCGGGACCAACGACTTAACGTGTCATCCGAAGCACAAAACCATCTTTATTATCAGACAATCAGGTGATTCAAACCTGCAATGTCCTAACCAAACTGGAAACAACTAAACAAAGTTTGCTTCCCGTTGAAATCGAACCCACGACCCCTGGGCCTACAGGCAAACGCCTTAACCACTGGACCACAGAGGCAGTTTATAGTTATTGTAGGGCTCCGGTCCAGTCTCCTAACATCCCGGAAAAAAGCACTGTTCCCAAAGGAAATTCATGTGGGTGAAGCCGCGGGCGAAAGCTAGTCGCATTATAAAGGCAATCGCAGGTTATTTTGACATCATGCGGCCAATCATAAAATAATGCTGAACCTTATTTTATGTCTTACGTTTGTCCGATTTTCATTATTTATTTTTCTTAAATAATTTGTTATCTACGTCGAGAGGCGTTACTGTCAGCGAAAGTGTCAATAGGGATACTGATAGGGATGAGTGGAGAAAGAGGGGAGAAGCCCATCAGTGGGCTGGAAAGAGATAATACTTAAACGGAATGGAAACCTGAACATCAACCTTACAAGCTCAACAGCTTTCAAAAATATAGGATTCAGTGACAATGCGATTTCTCAGCTCGGAGTAGGCAAACACCCTGTATCGGGTGGTGCGATAAAAACGGGGTGTTATATAAATTATTCATAAAAATCTTGGCTGCTTACCTTCCACCGCATCACTGGGCTCACTACGCTAAAAATGTTGAAATTGTATCAAAATGTTTTCTCAGGCTTGAGTTATGTGGAGTATGAGATTTAAATAGAACATCCTTGGTTCGGTACAGTGGGGCATACAGAAAATTATACCAACTTAGATATAATTGTAGGAGAAAAGTGGTAATGTTTTCTGTGAGGTTCACTGTACACACGACAACTTCAAATAGCACACTAACGTTGTCTATGTGTGTATGACGTCGTCGACGAAATTACTTTAAGGTCCACGTTTTGTGCCTCTTCAAGATTTTACTTTAATACTTTTTTAGTGCATTAATGAGTATTTATTTGCGGATTTAAAGCCTGAGACTTTTTTTATTAGTCAACTAAATGAGTAAAGCAAAAAAAGGTATTTGTTTTGTTTGAATTTTCATTCTCATTACCATCTACCACCCGTTTTTCAGGAATAATAGCATTCCCAAATAGGATCAAAGTCAGACAGGCGGCTGGTCATAAAAATAACACTAATAATGCTGGAATATTAATAAAATATCACTACATAGTATAAAACAAAGTCACTCTGTCCCTATGTCCCTTTGTATGCTTAAACCTTTAAAACTACGCAACGTATTTTAATGCGGTTTTTTTTAATAGATAGAGTGATTCAAGAGGAAGCTGGGGTGGGTCGCTAGTAATGTAAAAATAGAATTCATTTTAACAACAGTCACTTAATAACCCCTCTATCATCATATCATCATATTTTAATCTCAGGGTATACTTCCTTACCTTTAACACAGAATACCTTATAGTACCTTTAATTAACAACCAAATTTATCTAATATTCGGGCTTGTTATTTTGCAACAGCCCTCAAACTAAACTTGTACTCTCTCTACAGCTTATGATTATCAGACAAACAGAGAGCTAAGAAAAACCAGAGTCGGCAAGTACCCTTGAATACTCCTCAATCGGCTATGAACATGGAGTTACGAAAAAACGGAGTCAGCAATGAATGTTTCTTAATGTTTCTTAAGAATAACTTGTAAACACATTACGTACAGATTTGTCTGATAATCTTTGGCTGTGGCTAACGAGCGCCCCCATTAACGTTTTGGCTTGGCTCCAAGTGATGAGACTCGGCGATTTTAAATAAGAGTTAATGAGGTGCGTTAATTACTTAAATCCTGTCGTAACTTTACAAGTTTGCGTTTGGAAGAAAGAAGTTTCGTACAGTTCCAAGTCGTTTTGAAATAAATGGTATTTCTTTTAAATGTTGCTTAACGTGGATTTTCGAGGTATTGCTCTAATGTTGCTATTAAAAACAAAATACGGATGAAGTTGTTGAAGTTTATCTCAAGTTATGACGTGAATAAGAAAAACAGGAATTCATATTTATATGTATACTATGTTGCCTGGGGCTCTGCTCCCGTAGGAATCTCGGGATAAAATATACCATATGTGTTGTTCCAGGGTCTAAGCAATCTTCATTCCTAATTTTAGCCAAATCGGTTCAGTCGTTTTCCTGTAACAGAGTAACAAACATACACACTCACAAGCTTTCGCCTTTATACGAGTACAAATAATATTAGTGTGATAAGACGCTGGACTGTTGAAAAAACTTAAGGTGATACCACGGTGAACACTAGCGCCACCGTCATTTCAAAATCATTATTCACCAAAGAAAATACAAGTTATCAAAAATTCTAAAAACTGCTAAAAGTGGCCGTTTTAAGCAATAATGGAATTTTGTAACTAAAGGGAATTATAATTTAATATGATTAAAATTAACTTCAGATCCAGAACCTTAATTACAGCAGAGGGATTTTTGATAACTTGTGTTTTCAGTGAGTAATGATTTTTAAATGACGGTGGCGCTAGTGTTCACCGAGGTATCACCTTAATGCATAGAACTAGCGCAATTTTTTTTTTAATCTATGCCTTAATGACATTGTATGTATGACCATGTCACAGTAATAGTCATCTTACGGCTGAAATAGTGCTAGGGTAGGCAGAGACGAAAGATTTCCATTGGCTACGATAATTACTGACCTCCCTTACTTCCTCCACAGTCTTCACTCTCGTGTGTGTGTGTGCGTGCGTGTGTGTGTATCTATAGTGAAATTATAGAGTTAATTTTCGCTTTCCTCTGTAATCTTGTACCATTCCACAAAATGTATCGGCCAAAGACGAGAGCCTAACGAGTTTTATAAACGCGTGGCGATAACACAATTATCGCTTAAGAATTATAATGCTTGTTACTTCCGTAAAACCTTAACGATTGCGGTTCAGCACGACAGTGTCATTAACACTTAGTTATAGGAAGTTGTAACTTATTTGTCACTACCTGTTACCCGCCGCTCCGCTCGTAGTATATTTGACCCCGGTATCTAACTTTACCTATATCGATACCAAATGACATCAAAATCGGTTTGGTGGTTCAGCAGTGCAAGCGTAACAGACAGACAGATATTCGCATTTATAATATCAAAGTATGTATATGTTATTTTGATAAGTTTTGTTTTTTTTTTTTATATATTATAATATTTTATATATAAGTTAGTTTTAATTATTGTTATTATTTTTTAATCAATTTATATTATATCTTAATAATCTTAATTTATAATAATATACTATGTTATTTTTAATTTTATACCACGTGCACGCTATGGTTTTGTGACTGCAACACGGGGGCCCTAAGTGACTACAACATGGGGGTCTTCAAGAAGGGCGTGAAAAGATTCCTCCAAGAATAGCAAAGCGCTCGTAACGCTCCTGGTGTTGCGGGCGTCTCATAGGCTGCGGTTACCACTTCCCATCTTCTTCTTTTTCTCCTTTTAGTGCCACTTCATTACTGAAGGTTAGCTGTCAGCTCTTTAAATCTAGCCTTATCGTAGCGAGTCTGAACAACTGTTCCACTGTTCTAATACCAGCCCATTGGCGGATCTTCCTCAGCCATGGCTTCCCATCAGGTAGGCCGTATGCCTGTTTCCCTACTTAATAGTATAAAAAGTGTTCTAATTAAGTCATTGAATGTACTAGAGGTACGAGGAGCTTCTCGCACATAAAACAATGAGTAGCCTGAGATGTCATCTGTAGCCTATATTGAGCTTTGAAAGCTACGCTAATTTAGTAGTATGGAATATTATCGGTATATGAAAGTCTTTATTCTGTGTCAGACACCTAAAAAAAATAAACAGTGTTGGTCACTAAAATGCGGTGCGAGAACCGGAAATGACGCATAAGGTATAATCTTACCTATTTCAATGTTACTTTATTATTTTAGTTTAATTCATTTTAATTTTTGTACTTATATTTTTATCATATTTTATACATTGTGTTAATATGGCAATTAATGGCTGCAATATAGGTTTATTATTTATTATTATTTCCTTTATTTATCTTCCTCTCTTTTTTTTACATTTTTAATAATTATTATTATTATTATAAGTCCATGAGTGCGTTTATACTATATTTTGTACCATGTTCGAAGCATAATCTGGGCTTTGAGGGTCAGTTCCAAAGGTTTTCGTGAAGACTTCAAGAAGCACAGAGCCCATCGCCAATTAATTCTAATTACTTTACATTTTCTCATATTTTTTTTTTAGAATTTACCCAATCATCAAATAAATTGATAAACATACAGTAAAGTACCTTGAATTCAAATCATTATTGTCGCTCCAAACTCGTTTTTAAACCGTACTAATTAACTTATTAAAGCGACTGTCACACGAAATGAAATATAACTTAAAAACAAACAGGTCGGAACTGTTTATAATTATCCAGTTTCAAACTCTCCAAATCAGATTATAATTATTGTACTGATAATTTTATACAGCAACTTTCTTGTTGTGTACGGTTTAATTAGAACAAGACGGAATTTGGTATCTTTATTATATAAAAAAGTATTATTATACGATTTTAGCCTTAGGATTGGTATTTTCTATGCGTTGGGTGGGTCCGTAATCGGTATCAAAATCACCTTAGAACACAAATTGTCAATTTATCTATGAAATTTTGTACAAAACAATACAAAAGTTTTGTTTGTACAAAATTTTTATTAATTAAACAAAAATTTCATTCTTGATTATACCCGGCTAAATTATGGAATTTTTGTTTCCTCTTGAACTTTCAATTGATATCTTTTGAGTCAAGTACAATTCGGAGCCGTGGTCATATGTCAATTCATCATATACTCTCATTATCATGAGATTGAGACTCATTTCAACGTATACATCTTAGCCAAATATGTAGTTAATGTACTTACATTACGAGTAGTACAGTATGCTGTGTATCAAACTGCAACAGCTTGACCTATAAGGTGCCTAGAGGCACTAAAAGCTTACTGACCCAAGTCTAGATTATAAACGCTAACCTATAGCAATTCCCAAGCGTCATTCAAATAATATCCTCGTTAGCTACGCCCGGTTCAAACCGCTACGCCGTAGCACCGTAGACGCGTAGCACCGCTACACTCACAATTAAATAGATTACAGATAGTTTCTCTGAGAATTCGTTTGTGGTGTAGTAGTCTAGTCGTTCTCTTTACGATCCAGCGGTCGTGGATTCAAATCTCACGAGTCATATTTTGCTCAAAATGTTTTCCGTTTAACTCAGGACATTGCAATACAATAAGGTTACTGTACTGTACACGGGGTACATAGCGCGGGGGCAAGAAGGTGCTTGAATGGCGACCATACATCAGCAAGCGCAGAATCGGACACCTACCGACCAGATGTTCAGACGACCTGAAGAAAGTCGCAGACAGGCCGCTTCCAACCGGTCATTTTGGAAATCCTTGGAGCCGTTTAGAACATAATGTTCAATTCTCGTAATGTTGTAACTTACAACTTGAAAGAGGAAGCTTATGTCTAGCAGTGGACAACCTAAGGCTGAAATAATGAGGTGTATGATATGGTTTCATTGTTTTTCATACTACAAAACTTGCCATTTTTAGTGCAAATGCCAAAGATTAGAATCTTCTATATCTATGGATATAAAATCTATCTTCTATATCTATGGATATAAAATCTTTTTCTACATCTATGGATATAAAAGAAAGTCGTGTTAGTTACACTATTTATAAATCAAGACGGCTGAACTGATTTGGCTGAAAATTGGTACATAGGGATTTATTTATTTAATGAAACTAAATACAATGTTTTTTTTTTTCACCAATTACAGTACTTAGAAGATGAGGGATGTAGCTTAGTACCAGGAAAAGGACAAGGGGTATCTTTGATGAAATGCACCGGGGCGAAGCCGTGGGCACAAGCTAGTACTTTAAATTTAGAAATTGTAGTCTTCTATATTAATAGAGGTGGTTCTATTGCAGAAGTATTAAAATTCGCGCGGTATGCATAATTTTTTTTTATCTATATTCTATTGTAATTATTAGTATAATCAGATCTAAAACCCTAAAGCGTAAGCTGAAGATGCCACTAGATAACATACTCTGATGACAAAACATAAATGCATTATGCAAAATATGCAAGTACCCCTCACTGAGTACTGTCGTGTTGTACAGAATTAATTCGGTGGATTTTGGTTAGCGGAATCTAACACTGTTTCCAATATCTATTGATTAATTCAAATATTTGCTTGGTAACTAGCAGCACAGTTGCTTTATTAAGAGTAAAATCAGTCCAGCGCAAGTTGTATTTAAGAACTAAGGGTCCGTGTCAGGGACAAAGAACAAATTGTATGGAATTTACATTAGACTGACCACGTGATTTACCACAGCTTATGTCAATCCCATACATTTTGTTCTTGTCGACATTCGTCAAAGTTTCGAAATTTTGCCTTTTTTTAAGCCCCCTGATGTCTTTATAAATCTTTCTATAAGCTCAACTAATATTTATCGGTACTTAAAGTTATGTTATTTTATACTTCTAAGTAGGGAATGGGGAAATCATGACATAGGCAATACGGCTAGCAACCCATCACTATTGATTTCCTGTTTCAACTGTCATCATGCTAAACGTGGTCTAAGGTTTTAAGGCCCTAGGCTCTGTCTACCCCGTATGGGATAAAGACGTGACTATATGTATGTATGTATGTACTTCTAAGTAGACATTCAAACCCAAAGCCCACATAATGGGCAAGTGGTTACCGTATTTTATGTGTGTGTTTGACCATCATAATATTTAATCCCACCAAAAACATAAATGTAAAAAACGAGAGCCAAGTTCAATACAAAAATTATGCTTGGCGGTGGGCTTCTCCGCAAAAAGAATGGCGATCTAAATGAGTGCCAAGTTCTATGCAAAATCGAAATATGTTTTTATAGGAACAAAATAACATTATGAACAAGTATTAAACTCTATTTCTTTGCTTTATTAGATACCTATAACAATTGGTGTTATTTAAAAATGTGAGATCTTGAAGTAGGTCAGATTTGACTTGGCCAGTTTTCATTACATAAGTCATTTTATAAAGTTATTCAACATTTTAATTGTGTTAAAAACTGGCCAAGTCAAATCTAACCTACTTCAAGATCTCACATTTTTAAATAACAGCAATTGTTATAGGTATCTAATAAAGCAAAGAAATAGAGTTTAATACTTGTTCATAATGTTATTTTGTTCCTATAAAAACATATTTCAATTTTGCATAGAACTTGGCACTCATTTAGATCGCCATTCTTTTTGCGGAGAAGCCCACCGCCAAGCATAATTTTTGTATTGAACTTGGCTCTCGTTTTTTACATTTATGTTTTTGGTGGGATATCATTACTTTTTGTAAAGAAAACTAGGCAAGTATTCCTATTTAATGTTTTTTTTTTGCGTTTCCGCTGCGTGGTTTTCTTTTTTATGCTATTGTCTACATTCTCTTTAATGTTAGAGATAATAGTACGCATTGCCCATTCATTATCTGCTACCTTTTTAATTCGCTTCCTGTTTACGCTTAAATTAGCCAAGTCCGGGCGATATAACGATCTCAGGCGGTTATATTCTATTATCGAACTATCTTGTACTTTAATTTGACTAGGGTCTAGATTAATAAGGTGTACTCCGTCTAGTGTTTTAACTCTGGAGAGCGCAACGTAGGCCTGTCCTTTCTAGTTTAATATTCCTGTGTCTTTCTATTTCAATTACACGTGAATCTTACTCCTACGGTCCTACCTAATAAACAAATGACAAATTAACCTAAAAGAGCTACAAACAAATGAGGTTTTGAAAGAAACGATTTACGTAATATTAAATAACTCACAAATGCCGTTAAAGAACAATACTAAAAAGGAATAATTTATATCTGGACTATTCCAGCTATAACTCAAATAAATTTAGTCGAACGACGCAGCATTAAACGCAATCTAATAGGTGGGTTTCCGCTAAACAACCGGGCATAACGAGGACGCTGGCGCGAATGAGCGCCGCTAAGAGCATACTTTGGTTCGTTCGCATTTTAAGTCGTATAGCGCTGTGAGCCGCGCACAAGTGCAAGGCGCGAGCGAGTTCAAGCAGCATTCTTAGACTAGTCAATACATACATATATCGGTACCAATAAGACTTCGCTATTGCCTTGACCTTGGTATACATACACATTGGAGTTTCTTTTAGGGTACAAAGAGTTCGAACTAACAAATTTATACCTTAAAATATTATTTCTTATTTTCAAAAGAAATCAGAGAAACGAACCTTGGGCACTGATCTTTGTTAATTTAGTGAGCCGTGGACTATAAGATAACTACTATGCAGGTATAAACCAACCGACCCGCTAAATTTTAAGTAAATCGCTACCGCTTATAATTTTGTACCATAAGTCAGAGCGTGACGCTGATTGGCTGGTGTGCTGCCGCGCGCCGCTGACGACACACCGTTGTTGGCCGGTTGTTTAGCGCGTAGGTATTACAAGTTTTATGTATGGGGACACCACTTATTTTTTGACTTTTTTTTATTTTTTGATTTTTTCCTACGCTTACACACAATTTCCGAGCTGGATTCCAAATTTCATCCTTCTAGGTCATCTGGAAGTAGGTTAGGTTTAGGTACTATAAGTCAGTCAGTCAGTGCTAAAATTTACAACTTTTTGACCTTCATATCTTTATAACCGTTTGAGCTAGCTTCATGAAATTTGGGCTTACATTAAAGAGGTTTCGAGTTACATTAAAGAGGATGTGTTTGATTAAAGAGAATGTGTTTACATTAAAGAGGTTTCGAGTTATAGAAGGGTCAAAAGTGGCACCAAGTGGTTCGTGTAATATTACACTCGGCGCTGGCTAGCCAGTTCCTTTGCTTGAACTTGGCTTGACACGCTGCCGCGTGTCTAGATATATATTCTAACAGTTATTTAAAGCATGTTTAATAGACCGATTGTAATGGAGGGATAAAGTAGACCGATTGGGAAAGTTTACCTATCAGAATAGTATTAGATCGATTGTACCGCGGGGATTCCCAAGATCTACTGTACAACATTTTTTGTTTGTATTTATGTCTATATCATTACATAGTATAAAACAAAGTCGCTTTCTCTGTCCCTATGTCCCTTTGTATGCTTAAATCTTTAAAACTCCGCAACGGGATTTGATGCGGTTTTTTTAATAGATAGAGTGATTCAAGAGGAAGGTTTTTATGCCCATGCGAAGGCGGTGCGGGTCGCTAGTCATTTATAACCCTATTAATTTTATCCTTTTTTTTCTCTCTTTTCCGCACATTCCAATTGCTAACTAATTATTTGCACAGTTAGACGTTAGATTGTGTTAAATTGTGGCTAATATTGCAATATTAATGAACTAGTCGGAATTCAAAGCAGACAGGAATTAATCAGCAGAAATTCGGAACTGCTTAATTCTGCAAATCAAAATGCATCGGACCGATACCGAACTGAACTGCATTCGGTGAAGTGTGATATCGCGGTTATGTAAAATTCGCTAGTATTGCAGACCATGACGCTACGATATATATACCTACATTGAAAAGTGTTAAGTGTGAAATGGATTTACTGAGGGAGGGTTCTAAACCAACAACAATAAATAAAAAATGTTCGTATAAAAGTTATTGTAAATGAAGACGGAGTTTGGGTTCTTTTGAAGCCATTTCGTTTTTATTTATTAAAGTAAATTACCTTAATCGAGTACAACATTTAAATCGACCGTGTAAACCGTTTTTAGTTATACAATGTGTTATAATACGATGTATAATAATATTAATTTCATAACTAGCGACCCGCCCCGCCTTCGCATGGGCATAAAATCCTTCCTCTTGAATCAATTTATCTATTTAAATAACCGCATCCAAACCAGTTGCGTAGTTTTAAAGATTTAAGCATACAAAGGGGCATAGGGACAGAGACAGCAACTTTGTTTCATACTATGTAGTGATAGTTCAATTTTTTACTATGGATTAATATTGCTTAAGCTTAAATAAGTAATAAATCACTACATAGTATAAAACAAAGTCGCTTTCTCTGTCCCTATGTATGCTTAAATCTTTAAAACTACGCAACAGATTTTGATGAGGTTTTTTTTAATAGATAGAGTGATTGAAGAAGAAGGTTTTTATTCCCATGCAAAGCAAAAGGGGCGGGTCGCTAGTAAATATATATAACAAAACATACTTAAGCCAAGACAAAGCTCTCTTGCCGGTAAAATGAGATAATTTGCTTTAAAATTTCCAGAAAATAATGCATGCGGCTTAACTGTTCAAGTTATAACTGGAGCAAGTTGAACGCAAATTTTAATAATATACATATTTTGTTGGATTTCTTACACAGCACTCTTGGGGGCCAAGTCATTCTAAGCCAATGAATAAATTCTTCGCCACATGCGTTTTTAGATCTTATTTTATTTTTTGGGTATCAGTCAAGTTTAATGTTTGAGCAATACGGCGCTTCTCGGCATGGAACCGCCGTATTGTTCAAAGAGTTAAATCATGATTTGATTCATTCTCAATGGTGCTTCGTTCATTAGATGTAAATTATAGGTTTTTCTTTATCAAAACCCGCATATTTATCAAGGCGTTGTCTATATTTTATGATGTTATCAAAATTTTAAGCCTAATGACTTTAGAGATAAGATTGGATTTTTTTAAATAATTCCCAAAACTTATATTTATAACACGCTCTTAAATATCATATATTACAAGTTAAAAGTAACAAAAATATTTTAATTATTACTACGTTGCCTTCGGAATGTTAGCCCATATTTTTTGTGTCGTACTTCTGTCTTAAGTTGCAGGCGTATAATGAAACATGTAATATATTAATCATTTTTATATACGGATTCCTACAAACTGTTATTTAACTGCCTTTTACCTCATTTTGTCAATTAAAAACCAACAAATTACCACCAATTAAAAACGACTATCATTTACACTTAAAATTCCTAGGTGCTCCGGCGGACTTACAAAATGAATTCTTTTTACTAAAAGAATGTAGCATTAATTAAATTCCTACCATTCAACCCCAGTTGTACTAAGTTAACACCGCCATTTTATCTTGACCTATCACGCCGTATTTTCGCCATAACCTTTTCACCTTTTGAATAGATCCTCAAGGGTCAAGTTATGATGGTCATGTGCTTGGTTTTCTTTAAAAATATAAAATTGTTTTCACTCGAATCTTAACAAGAGGATGGTCATAACAAACCCTAGACGTTAACTAATAGTTCGTTGTAATAACCTTTTGAATATTAATGATTATGAGGGTAATAATGGACATTGGATTTTTTATTTAGTGGACGAAAATTAGATACTTTAACCTTATTCATACCTATTTTTAATTTCTTGATTACAATTTCTTACTCGATTCTGTGTTTTATGGCTTTGCAGCTATATATTACGAGATTAATTATCTTCCATGCTTGTTTGGGAGAAAAATAAAAACATAGAGTAAGTATATCAGTAACATAGAATGTACCATTTCCTTCTTTCCACCTGAAGGAAACCTTTACTTGCAGATACAAGTTACCTGAGGGAATTGGAGGGAAATCATGACTAGGCGATGCGGTTTGCAACCCATCACTATTGATTTCCTGTTTCAACTACCATCATGCTAAATGTGGTCTAAAGTATAGTAAAGTTTTATTATTACCATAGACTCTGTCTAGCACGTGCGGGATAAAAACATTTTTTTTTATTTATAAATAAATAAATAAATATATAAGGACAAATCACACAGATTGAGCTAGCCCCAAAGTAAGTTCGAGACTTGTGTTATGGGATACTAACTCAACGATACTATATTTTATAACAAATACATATACAGGGTGTAACATGTAAGTGTAGTCATATTTTCATTGTATAGAAAGTCATCCAAGACCAGGTCAATCAGTAAAAGATCATTTTTCATCTTGACCTGACCGGGGATCGAACCCGGGACCTCCTGAGTCAGGTATGTTAACCATTACGCCACGGATGTTGTCAAAACATGATTAGGTATATGTGTGTGTTTTATTAAAATAAATATTTCTGAAAATAATAAAAGGGTTGCTGGACTGTATCCTTTCGAATCCCTTTTATCCCGGATTATATTTGACTTGTGAATTGCGAATATTTCAGTACCGAGTATCGTTTAGCACATCCATCAATGCATTTCAATTTAAACTTGGTCGTAGCGGGATCATACTAAACTAAATTCATGAATTAAATGCTACTGAGTTGCGAAATTGGTTCCGTAATTCTGTATTATTAACCGAGTTTTAAAAAAAGGAGGTTGTCAATATGATCCTCATGAACAGTTTTAATATATGCTAGACTATGACAGTAAATTTACAGTACCCCTAGTATGAGATTTTATAAATGCAGACGCTAGCGACTGCGTTAGCTATTTTGTATGGAATTTCTTAGTTGCCTTACTATCCGCTAGAGGCGCTGTACAGGAGTGTCATTCATAATTGCTAACGCAGACGCAAGCGCCTGCATTTTTGAAACCTCATACTGTTAACAATATTGTCCTGATAACTTAGTTTTATTTATTCATTTAACTTTATTGCACACAAACAAATGCATCCTCTCTGTCACTCGCTGGTTGACTGTAAGAGATCCCTTGCTGGGATAAGTCCGCCATGTACTTTTGTTTTATTATCTATGCTTTTGTATTCAATTTTGTTTTAGTACAATAAAGTTTTAACAAACAAACATTTTGTATACAAAAAGAAAAACTTAATGCTAAAGCATTATCTACCAGTTTACATTCGGGCCCTTCGACAAAAAATAGATGGATGGGATGCCGAATATAATAAATTGTTTAAGGTTTTCCACTCACAATAATAGAGAAATTCGTAAACAAGTTAATTTTCTAAGATCTGCAGATTGTTAAAAAAAAACATCAGGCAAGATTAGGTTTTAAAACTGCAAGGCAAATTGACCTTTGAATCAACTGGATAAGAATATGAAGTAAAAAAACTTATGCTAATAGTTATTTGACGTCAATCCTTCCAAAACCACTCACCTAAAGTGTCACAGACTTGATAATATACTTTCTGATATAAATCCATACAGTACAAGATAAACAATGGTAGAACTCGGAGATAAGACGGGAGTTTCAATTAAACTTGAGATCCGTAGCAAAGACGTACTTTTATTAAGTTGGATACTAGAATAGAATCGAATATAAGCAATCAGATTTCAGATAGAGTTCTTCAGTCAAGTTTGTGTTATACACTGGGCACGGTTTCTTGACAGATTCCTCCTGAGAGAGTCTCAGTATGGGGAGGACTCTATTAGTACAGTCGCCTGCAGCGAAACCTGACCCCCTTTGATTGATTTTTAACAGGCAAGGGGTTAGGTTACTCTGCAGGCGACTGTACACTAAAAATTTGCGCGTTTCTTTGTATGGCGTTAGAATATCTATACTAGTATAGTATTCTGTAATCTGTGGTATACGTAAGTGGTATATTTTTAATATGTGTAATGCCTAAGAAAAAATACAATAAACTGCTGATGTGAAATTGAATGAAAATGTTCATAAAAGTATCTATGAAGACATGCATAATATACGTGTTTGTACAATCAGGTTACAAAATAATGATATTACAAATGTAGCGATTGCAAAAAAGTATGCAAAGGAAATGAGGCTGTGACAATCAAAGCTATGAACCGTTACCACTCTTGGTAACGGTTCATAGCTTTGATTGACAAGTTATGTAGCGGTATTTAGTTTATTTTTATTTCCGTACCTTCGGGTACCTGTTCCAGATGAGTACCGGTATCTAGTTTTGGTTGGTTGTAATTATGGTTCTGGATCTGAAGTTAATTTTAATCACATTCAATATCAAAATTAACTTCAGATCCAGAACCATAATTACAGCAGAGGGATTTTTGATAACTTGTGTTTTCAGTGAATAATGAAAAAAAAATGAAAGAAAAGAAAATGAATTTTTAAATGACGGTGGCGCTAGTTTTCACCGAGGTATCACCTTAAGTCTTGGTAATACTACAGGATACGGTAGCAAGAAGTTAATTAAAATACCCCCAAAGGCGTAAATAAGCTTCGGTGCATATGGTTCGATTACCGGTCAGTTTAATAAAATGGTAAAGTACTGATTCTCGAATGATCTGTTTATTTGTTTATCATTACTATGACCCGACATTAAATATTATAGGTCAATTATGTGCAATAATATATTTTATTGTCCATAATTTATTGTCTTTCCATCTTTTTATGCGCTACATGATGAATCATTTCTGTACACTCAATAATTTAATTTTCGCACAAACTCATCTAAATAAGTATTGAAATTCGTTTCCAAACAAGTTTATATCAGAATTTATGAGAAAAGTGCAAAATATTTTCGAACAAATATTTCTAAGAACGACGAATATAATTCTATTTTACTTGTTCTTTTGAGTGAAGTGATAAAATAAATGTTCTCAAATATTCATATAAAATGTACATGTAAGTTTGTTTCTAATTTTACACGTTAATCATGCCTAGTTACTTTTTACCTGACTACGCCAAAAGGAGGGTTATGTGTCAAAAGTGTGTAGAATGTATATATAATTGTTTTGTACGATATACCCTTCAGCCTGGGCGTCGATTCCGCTAACGATAATCATAATCGTGCTAAATTCTTGTTTTGTTATTTTTTCTTGTTTCTTCTTTACCTCTGTAAGCTTTACAATAAGTTAAATGTTGTACCTATATAATAAAAAACTTTTTTTTTTAAATAGTGTTTCAATTGTAGTGCTTTTTTACACACTAGTTACAAGAAATGTATATTTTTTATCACTGCTAATGGTCACACCACACTCTACATTCACATCACATCATACTCTCATTATTCTTGTAAATAGTGTGTAAAAAGCACTACAATTGAAACACTATTTTGACACGATTGTGACTTAATGTTACCAGAATTGACGCCCTGAATGGCTTGATGGATTTTAGCTTGAGAGGTGTCGTTAGATTCGTATTTACTGCGAGTGACACTAGGTATATCAAACGAAATGAAAAGTGAAATACGACATCTTTCGACGACAATAATAGTCGCTATTTCGTTTCTAAAAATACCCTCACATAAATCTGAATTGCGTAACAGTGGGTTCATATTCCGAGCAATAAATTGTAGCCGTGAAAAACGCGATAAATGCTCTCCCGTTATATATTTGAATGTTTTTAAAGTGTTTGGCAGACGTACTTTGCGTAAATAATAATTTTTTGCGACTTCTATAAAAATTATGTGCATTTTTTTATTTATTCAAATAAATACAGTTATCGATTTTTTTTTAATTAAAATAAATAGTGATATCAATTACAAGTTTTTGACGAGTTCTATCATACAATAATGTACAGATATGTCAGCAAACGACTCTACTAATTTGTTTTTTATACCATTAAGTAAGCAAAACAGTCCTATCTGATGTAAGGCGGTTACAGTAGCCTATATGTCACACTTGTACCATCATGTGTAGCGAGTGCGTTGCCGAATCTAAATTGTTGAATGAATTGTATCACTTATAAAAAAAATTGCTTTGAACATGAGTAATATTTTAAATTAATGTTATTAACCAAACTATATGTACCACATTTTAGGCAGTCAATATCATTTATGTATTCAAAGGCACAATCTTGCGCAAAACGAAGCGCAACATTGCTCGTACTTTACAAAATAAATAAGGTCAGTGTGTTGTGCACCTAATAGCCCAGTTGAGTTATTATTATACCATTTAATCGCCAAGAAAACCTTAAGGTTTTAAGCGAACCTTTTAGGAAATTGTTTATCATTAAGACTTATGAGTCATTTGCCTTAAAATTAAGTTAGTATTTTGGGAAAGTTGTCTTTGATTATTCCTCTAAAAAAAGCTAATAATACCCAGCGTTGAAGGAGCCTCAGAGTTTTTGACACCATGATGTTCAGGGTCATTCGAGCATATAAATATAGTGTCTATTTATAATTTCAAAGGTTGACTGGCACATAAAGCTTATAGAAAATTTTACCTAGGTATAGGTACCTATTTCACTGTAGCATTATTCTTTCCATAATATATTAGAGTGTGTGTTTGCATGTTTTTCCGTTATCCATACAAGCAAAGCCACAGGCAGAAGCTAGTATTAAATAAATTAATAAATTGGCATATCATACTAATTAAACAAGCAAATACAGTTAACCAAAATATTAATTATAAAATTACTTCCTACAAGATGTTAAGCTACTCCAAATACGACTACAAATTGCAACTTAGTCTAATAATTTATTCATAACTTAGTCGTAGTGAACTATTACCATAATTTAAAACACAACTTGAGACTTTCTCCTTAGACTAACCTTGCATATAGTAATATAGCATAGTAGCAAAACATAAAATAAAAACAAATTAATAATAACAAACGAGCTCCTCATTTGTAACGATAACGCACGTTAAAACCCCCAGATTGTAACCATGACTTGGATTGGTCGTCACCACTAATCAAGCGAAGAGAGACTATAAAAGTAGAAATTATATAATTTTAAGAATGGCCCATAATCTATTGTCCGTATGTTTATTTGTTCCGGGCTAAATGTCACATAATCTTAACTAATCCATATGCTTATACAAAACTCGGTTCACGTTTTCTTAAACGGAGAGAGATTGTAACCAAATATTTAACACAAGTACATAGTCGTCTTTTTTGGGAATACATTTCTTTAAACCTAAACCTACACGATATTATTATTAACTAATAGTGCAATTCATATCGAATGGGTTGCAGGGTCAATCAATCACGCAGCCTTTTGACCATTCAACTTTTACTTAGGTACATGAATACAAACAACCGTAGTATTTATTTTATAGGCAATAAAATGTCATAAAAACTATTCTTGTCCGACATCATTCAGGACTATCGAAATTTTAGGACCATACATCACACCATAAGGCACAGCCCAGTCACTCCTCTGATAACACTGAAGATAATAGCCTATAAAATTTCAGAGACGCTCAAGTGGGATTTCAATTAAGACTTGAGCTCCATGACCGATAAGTAGGGGGTCCACACGATTCCGGATTGAGACGTTAAATTCTCAAGTGACCTATTAAGGCAATTAATTGGGGGAATTAACGACGGTCCAGAATCAAGTCGTGGGATAATTTTAAATATTTTTGGTATTTTCTTAGTAAATTTTAAGCTGTGAACGCTTTATAATTAAAGATTTATTATTTTATATTTTAATGATCTATTTATGATATTGATGCATTCAAGTATTTATTTATAATTATGTTCGGATTCGTCCTCGAGATTAGCATACATCGTAGTAACGTGTACGGCTCGCCACTTCTTGAAAGCATACCTACATTTTTTTTTTTTTTTTAAGTGGGTAGTTTTACCTGCACCTACTTGCTCCCAAACAACGATCGTCATTCGTGTTTTAGTGCTTCGCCACTTCGGTCGATTATTGAATATTTTCTTGGTAGTTATATTGTTCTTTTTTCAAAATTAAATTAAAGAGTGTAGTCATAAAAATGCCTAGGAAAAGACGACTCAGTGACACCGAGTCGGAAGAATACGATGTTCTTGCTAAGAAGTTAAGAAGAATCGAACGGAAGCTAAAGCGTGTGCGACGCAAACGAGTTACGCCTAGTTCCTCGGATTCTCCACGGAGTTACGGGGATACTCCTCCAGGCTATGAAGGTCAGTGTCGTTTATTGCTTTCTCTTTTACTTAAAATACTGTTATATGACTGCCATTATGTACAAATGTTTTGTCACACTTTGCCTTACTGCGATATGCAAATTATTAACCTACTTGATAAAAGTAGCGTTCAACAGACGTAGGGGCTGTTGTTAGCATTGCAAATTATTAACCTACTTGATAAAGTAGCGTTCAACAGACGTAGGGGCTGTTGCTAGTATTGCAACGTATTAACCTACATGATAAAAGTAGCGTTCAACAGACGTAGGGGCTGTTGTTAGCATTGCAAATTATTAACCTACTTGATAAAAGTAGCGTTCAACAGACGTAGGGGCTGTTGCTATCACTGCAAATTATTAACCTGCTTAATAAAAATAGCATACAACAGACATAGGAGCTGTTGCTATAATTTCCAGTGTATTTTTACAATTCTCAAGTATTCGAAAAATCAACGGTATTTCAAATATTTCAGAAACTCAAGAAATGGAACACGATTTAGATGAAATCGAGGCCGGCCCATCCTCCTCGTCATTTCCCCCAACGACGCTTCAGCCTGACGCTGAAGCCGCAATATCTAAACCGGTTGAGCTGAGCACTGAGCCAACTCAGATACTAGAATTGGACAATGAGGTTTTAGAAATTCTAGGTGATGATCCAACTATACCAAAGGTAAAGGGTAAAGAAGTTCAATCTGCTTTAGCGGTTCGCCTGGAACATATCGCTACTTCAGGGCTAACAACGGAGGCTCGTAAGGAAATTTTTAATAAGTATGCCTTACCGCCCAACTGTACTCTAATCGGTGCACCTGCTCTTAATTTAGAGGTTAAAGCCGCTGTTTCTGAAGTAGCACTCAAACGTGACCTAAGCATGGAAAGTAAACAAAAACAATTAGCTATTGCGATATCTTGCCTCACTGAAGCTATGGCTCCTCTGTTATCAAGTGGAAAGGATCCCACCCAACTTCAACTGATGATGGACGCCGCTCGTATGTTATGCGATATACAATTTAAACACAGCTCCACAAGACGTAACCTTTTGTTGAGTAATCTAAAAAAAGAATTAAAAGATCAAATGCAGGGCACAAAGATAGACAAATTTTTGTTTGGTAGTGATTTGGCGGAAGGTTTGAAAGCTGCAAAAGCTATTTCAAAATCAGGAGCAGAGTTGAAGCCGAAAGCTGCAACGCAAGCACCTGCTCGAAAATCTGGACCAAATTTTCAAACAAATAGATCTTATCCATCTTCATCCCAGCATTTAAACTGGAAGGCTCCTCCCCCGGGTCGCAGGCAAACGGGGACTCAGAGGAGGAAGGAGCCTGCAACTCACAGGAGTCGGCAAGAGAGGTCATCGAAGAAGTCATCGCGGCTGGATCGAGGACGGAGTCATCGTTAAGCGAGGTAAATAAATACGGCGGCAGATTGGCGCTATTTTATTCTCATTGGGCTAAGATTACTAATGACTCTATTCTCTTATCGTGGATTGAAGGTTATAAACTTAACTTTGTTCAGCCGGTGGTACAAGATTATCCTCCAAAGCCAAAAGCTTTGTCGACCTCAGAAACAATTAAAATTGCACAAGCCATACATGATCTGGTTGAAATTGGGGCGGTTTCAAAGTGTAAACCATGCAAAGGACAATTTCTTTCGAGTTACTTTCTAGTGCCTAAACCGAACGGTAAATCTAGATTTGTATTAAATTTAAAAAACTTAAATAAATATATGGAAACCACACACTTTAAACTTGAAGACCTAAGAACGGCTGTTAAAATTATTTCAAAAAATTGTTACATGTGTACCATTGATCTAAAAAACGCTTATTTTTTAATTAAAATTCATCCAGAGTCTCGAAAATATTTGCGTTTCCAATTTAGAGACGAAATTTACGAATTTCAAGTCTTACCGTTCGGTTTGTGCACAGCACCTTATTTGTTTACAAAGATTATGAAACCGGTTGCAGGTTTGCTGCGATCTTGTGGATACCTATCTACAATTTATTTGGACGACTATTTTTTGGTGGGCCATGATTTTAAATCATGTAAAGAGAATGTTAAAATAACTTCGAAGTTATTAAAATCACTAGGTTTTATAATCAATACTGAAAAAAGCCACATTATTCCAAAAACTGAATGTAAATTTCTAGGTTACATGTTAAATTCTAAAAATCTCCAAGTCAGTTTGCCGAAAGATAGTTTTAAAAATTAAGACTGAAGTTAAAAAATTCATATCTTTAAAACAATGTAAGTTAAGAGATTTCGCACATTTAGTCGGTTTATTAAACTCTGCTTGTCCAGCAGTAGAATATGGTCGTCTTTACACAAAAGAACTAGAAAGAATAAAATATTTAAATCTTTTATTCGATGATAACTATGACAAGCATATGCTACTACCGTCGTCTATATTAAACGACATACATTGGTGGTCAAACGCTGTCGAGAAAAACTTTGGTAGTTTAATTAAAAATGATATTTATGACTTGGAGATTTATTCTGATGCCTCAACGTCGGGGTGGGGCGCCGCGTGCGGTCGTGATTCTGCTGGTGGTATGTGGAGCATGGAGGAACGCAACAACCATATTAATTTATTAGAAATATTGGCAGCCTTTCTGGGATTAAAATTATTTGCCAAAGATATGTTTAATTGTCAGATTCTTCTTAGAGTCGATAACACCACTGCTATC
Source organism: Apomyelois bistriatella (assembly GCA_947044815.1). Taxonomy (NCBI): domain Eukaryota; kingdom Metazoa; phylum Arthropoda; class Insecta; order Lepidoptera; family Pyralidae; genus Apomyelois; species Apomyelois bistriatella. The sequence continues at coordinate 9,728,642 of OX345705.1, forward strand.
TCATATATAAATAAGATGGGTGGTGTACAGTTCCCGCATTTGACGCGAATAGCTAAAGATTTGTGGCAGTGGTGTGAGGTTAGAAACATTCATGTATTTGCCTCTTATATATCATCGGCTGACAATTGTTTAGCGGACGCAGAATCGCGCCGCGTCCATCCAGACATTGAGTGGGAACTGGCAGACAGCGCTTTTTATACAATTATTTCTAAATTCGGTCAGCCAGATATAGACTTATTTGCAAGTCGAATCAATAATAAATACGACAAATATGTCTCTTGGCACAAAGACCCTGATGCCTTTGCGGTAAATGCTTTCACTGTACCATGGTCACAATTTTTCTTCTATGCTTTCCCTCCATTTTCTGTAATTTTAAAAGTATTACGAAAAATAATCAACGATAATGCCACGGGCATTTTAGTCGTTCCGTTATGGCCTACACAACCCTGGTTTCCACTGTTTAACCGATTACTCATTAGTAAAAAACTTATTTTATCGAGCGACAACGATTTAATAATATCTCATTCCAGTGGCCGCTCAATTCACCGACACACTACCCTGGTTGTGGGAGTCTTGTCCGGGCATCACTCGTAAGAAGAGGTGTTCCTACTAACTCGTTAGATATTATGATTGCATCATTATCTAAAAATTCTATAGATCAATATGATTCCTGTCTTAAAAAATGGTTTAACTTTTGTCAAAATTATAATATGGATGTATTCGAAATATCAGTCCCTAATGTTATTAGTTTCCTTACATACTTATTTGAAAATGGGCCCAATACAGTACATTAAATAGTTGCAGATCAGCTTTATCTTTGATTTCTGATAATCAAGTAGGTGAAGATGATCGAATCAAACGATTTTTCAAGGGAGTATTTCGTCTGCGACCTCCGCTCCCGAAATACAATGTAACATGGGACACGTCTACAGTATTAAATTTTTTGTCAAAATGGTATCCCAATTCAACATTATCTTTAGAAAACCTTTCTAAAAAATTAGCCATCCTATTGGCTCTGGTTACTGCGCACAGAGTGCAAACCATTTCTAAAATTAATATCAAGAATATAGAAAACAATAATAATAGAATAGTGATAAAAATACCCGATCTTATTAAAACCTCCCATATTGGGTCCCTTCAGCCGATTTTAATATTGCCTTTTTTCAATAACAATTTAGCTATTTGCCCTTGTAAAACATTAATCGATTATTTAGAAACATCAAAAAATGTGCGTAATGACTGTGATAGTTTATTTATAAGTTTTAGAAAGCCTCATAATTCCGTAGGACCACAAACTCTAAGTCGTTGGATTAAGTCTGTTTTAGAAAAAAGTGGCATTGATGTCTCTTTATTTACTGCTCATAGTACAAGGCATGCTGCCACGTCCAAGGCACGTAAATTAGGTGTTAATTTAGAGTTAATTAGAAAAACTGCTGGATGGAGTGGGACCTCAAAAGTTTTTGGTAGATTTTATAACAGAGTTATTTTAGATGATAATCTAAGTTTCTCTAGTGATGTTTTTAGTACAACAATTATATCTAATACATCAGTACAAAATTCTGATTAGTACATGTACTTAAATGAAATTCTTTATGTGTAAAATAATTACATTATCCAATGATTTTGATTTCAGCTCAAAAATTATACATTGATTGATGAAATGTCTATTTTTTACATAAAATACCCCTATTAATTTTCTCTCAATATCTACGATGTATGCTAATCTCGAGGACGAATCCGAACATAATTAATGATTAAACGAACTTACCTGTACGTGAAGTTCGATCATAATTATGTGAAGGATCCGTCCGAAGAGATTAGCATACCCTTCCCACCCTAATTTATGTAAAAATATCTGATTAAGAGCTCTAAACGTAATGACGATCGTTGTTTGAGAGCAAGTAGGTGCCGGTAAAACTACCCACTTAAAAAAAAAAAAATGTAGGTATGCTTTCAAGAAGTGGCGAGCCGTACACGTTACTACGATGTATGCTAATCTCTTCGGACGGATCCTTCACATAATTATGATCGAACTTCACGTACAGGTAAGTTCGTTTAATCATTAACTATCATTATTTCTCGGTACTCATCTTATATTTATGTTTGTATTGCAATTTGTAAATAGGTATAATAAGGTTCAGGTATTTGTAATAGGGTGACACATTGAGCCTGTGTGTAAAATTTATATTTTGATATTTGTTAAATTGTAGCCACTATCTCTATATAAAAGATAGGATTTCCTCACAATTTTCGCTTCCATAAAACCCCAAAAATAAACCCAGAATCTATCACCATAAAACAACAACCCTTTGTTTAATCCAGCACACTTGACCGATCTCTTAAAGAAACATTCCTTGCCCATAAACTGTGTAGTAAAAAAAAACTTTTTCTTAACTTATTTCCTCGGTATCCCGAATCAAACGATCATTTTATGGGCACCCTGTCGATAACCCGTATTCATTGCGTGGTTTGGTCAGTAGTAACCTTTGATATGGATAAGTGTAGCATCAATGCAATAGTTTCGAATGGCTGGCTGTGAATGTGACAATTTGAGTGATAGTATCTCAAAATGGATTTTCTGTAAAGGGCGTTCGTAGGAATATATAATCTTCTGTTATATTTGCCTTTTTATTTATTGATTTACTTATTAGCCCGTCGTACTCCTTACCGCTTAAACGCACTTTTTTTACCCACGAAACCTTCCCTGAACTTCCACAAATATGTCAGAACCAAAATTAAACAAAACGGTACAGCCATTCTCAGGTTTTAGCCAGACTAACGAACAGCATTTGATTTTTTGCATAATAAGGGATACATGAAATAATAAAAAATGTTGGTTAAGCCCATTTTAACCAGTATATCTTATCCCTTTCTCTCTTGCTAATATCTAACGTGAAAGAACGGGACAAATCTTATTTGAGTTAAATTGGGCTTAACCATCATTTGTAATTTTTTTAATAATAACTTTATGTAATTAAGTAAACTTATGGATAAGGGGTTAAAATTTAATATACGAAATATTTTCAACTCAAAGGGACTGAAATTTTATCACCAAAAATTACTAACATATATATATATATAATAAATCAAATTAATTAAATCGAATTTCAAATAAAGTATTTTTTGTTAATTTCGTGAACCAAGTAAAATATCTATAAATTAAGGTCCTTAATTGAATAAAATGAGACTAACATATTTTATATAATTTGATAATAGTACTTACAACTTTGTAGAATTAGAAATAGTGAGATTAGGAAAACAAACAAGTGACATTGGTACAAAAATGTACAATAGACTAAGTAAAAGGTTATTGACTACTAGCAGTCCACCCTGGTTTCGCTCGTGGTACATAGCCTATGTCACTCAAGGTGAATGTAGCTTTCGAATGGTGAACGAATTTTTGAAATTGGATCACTAGTTTTTGAGCTTATTCATTACAAACGTACACGCAAAAATACAAATCTTTACTCTTTGCAATATTGGTATTTAATTTTGACTTTAAACACTACTTAATATAGAGGCATTAGCTGTTACACCTGCCTTACTATAAATGTAACATTGATACGAACTCTACGCTTTGTTCTTTCTCTAACAATCTACCATTAGGAGAGTGGATTTAAAGGTTGGTATAAAAACCCAAGCAGGCCTTAAGTAGGTGACTTTGAATATTGAAAAAGGGTCACATACATACAATCATCACGCCTGTCTCCCGCAGGGGTAGGCAGAGACCAGAGATTTCCATTGGCTACGATCCTTACATACCTCTCTCGCTTCCTCCACACTCATCACTCTCGTCATACACGCTCGCCGATTTCGGGTACTCCTAACGTCTCCCTTTTTCAAAAGGACCCTGACCGTCTCTCAGTCAACTCTGCATTGTATATACCTTTCGTCAGTCTTCTTTCATCCATCCTCTCTACATGTCCAAACCATCAACATTCCTTATTCGATCTTCGTCACTACTTCCTCATTTACACCACATCTTTTTCTAATAATGGTTAATGTTGTGCTCGCCATTAATTGACAATTATGTAAGTACCTTTAAAATAATGTACCGTGTGTAAATGCTGTAAGCGTCCCTTAATAAGTAAACAATAAAGGGTCACATTAATCACTAAAATTAAACATACAAAGCCATAGGTAGTTAACACCTAGTAGTAAGTAAATAATGTTTTAATTTGAAGTAAACAATCAGTCATACAAGAGCGTTCTGTTGAATTAACGAGCATAAACACAATTAACAGATATTGATTACAGATTAATCTTGTTAACAGATGCTGTGGGTCAATATAAAATGTTTCAATTACAAATTCAAATTACGTTTGTTTTAGAATTGTGTTTTTAAAACAAACAAATAAAATAAAAAACGGGCCAGTGTCAATCTATGAAAGTTCTATTGTGATATAATCTGGTGACAGACGGACAGACGGACAGACGGACAGCGGAGTCCCCTTCTTCTACTTTGGTAAATAGCGGAGTCTTAGTAATAGAGTCCTGATGTTACCCTTTTACTACGGAACTCTAAAATATGGATGGCATTTTAGGGTTCTTTACAGAAAAATGACAAAACCAATCGAGCTCAACCGCCCCAACTTATAATAGTAGATAATTACATCAAATTAAGAAAAAAAACATTACCTGCCAGCACGGCCGCGAGACTAGTTTTAAATTATTATTTTTTTGGCGTTTCTATAAATAATCTGTTCTTGTTTCCCATAGAAGAATACTTTTTTTTAATCTGTGTTGTTTCCATATTTCAAAAATGAATGCAAAATTGCCACACCCTGAAATTGAAAACCAATGAATCAAAATGATTGAGTTGCGGACGGTTACCGTTACCACAAAACAGATTACATTTTAATTCGAAATGAGCATATTTAAAATATTTATCATTTACTTTCACAATGAGCGAGTAAAATGAATAATTAGCGAGGATTGCAATGGATCGGAACGGGTTTGTTTACAGAATTATGTCGAATGGAAATAATAGGTGTTTAAATTTTGAGTTCCATACTATCCAGACTTAATCCTAATCCTAACTTATATTATAAATTCAAATTCAAATTGTTTATTCTCAATTATAATAATATTGTTCATTCTTATCACTTATTGACGTCAATCATTCACATTCACATCAAATATACGATAGTGAGTTTGTTTGTTTGTTTATTTGTTACGCTTGCAAACTCTAGCTACTGCACCGATCTTCTTTAAATTTCGCATACAGCTAGAAGTATTGAGAAGGACATAGGGTACCTTTCATTTCAGGAAAAAGCACTGTTTGCTTCGCGAGCAATCACACGGGGGCGAAGCCGCAGGCAAAAGCTAGTAGTCAATAAATTCCTTTGTCGAGTAAAAGTGTATCAGTAACCATTTTGTCAATTTAAATTTGAAACTTTTACTTTTAGAAGTTTTATACCATCATTGGGAAGCAAATTAAACACACAAATACAAATACTATAATAAATATTACCTCTGTAAATTTCATTGTGGCAACTTTAAGGTTAAGGTTTAAGGTTAACTGTTATTTTTTTTTATAATACTTTTTACGGCCATGGAAACTAGTCCTTTAAGGCCTTTCTTCAATTTATTAATCTTCTTCAGTCCTACTTTAGTCAAGTCAAGTCAAAAAGTCAAGTCAGTAGTCTAATCTAGTCAAGTGGGTAATTCTAGTCAGTCAGATGGCTAAGTGAAGCAGTGGAAAAATTTCACTTAGCTATAACTTGGGAGATTTTGGTAAAAAAGATAAAAGTCACGTAATCAACACTGTATCACTTCCCAACACTCACGCTTGTTCACGAACACTTTGCGAATAATAATCCACCAATATTAAGCACAAATAGTCGAAAAAACCTAAGTTTTGGGAATTAAATACAGCGCCGACATAGCGACAGTTTACTTTCCCTCCAAAAACTCGGTTAACTATTAAGACTGCTCTGTCAAATCAAATATGGGATTATGTATATGATGATGATATACATAAAAGCTATAGGTATGATCAACAAAATGGAATCGAGTAAAATTATACAAAAAAAGTACATCTAAAACATCAAATGTAAACCAATGATCCATTTATCCAATGTAACGTACCGGAAATTTAAATGAAACGCCGGTATCGTTAACAATAGAATTTATTCTAGTCTAGTGAGTTCTGATGGCCACCTAACCTTGCCACGCAAATAGTACTTCCCTTGTGGGCCGAATCGGGATCAATCAGGTCTTCTATGGTCCGGACGTGAAGAAGTCAAGAACACCAGACGTTCTTCCGTGACTTCAGCCAGAAACTTGGATCCATAATATTTGTTTAATATTATTGAGATGAAAATAGCTAGACTGTGAAAATAATTCTTCAAGCAGAATACGTTATTTACATTTGCGACTCCGAAATTGTAAACTTATATCCATTTAGGACATTTAGAAGATGGTTGATTGACTCATAAATACATAGACAAAGTATTCTCGGGGGTTCGATCCCCGGTCAGGTCAAAATGAAAAATGATCTTTTTCTGATTGGCCTGGGTCTTCGATGTTTATCTATATATGCATTTGTTATAAAATATAGTATCGTCGAGTTAGTATACCATAACACAAGTCTTGAACTTACTTTGGGGTTAACTAGATCTGACTTATCCCTATATGTTTATTTATTTATTTACTAGCTGTTCCCCGCGGCTTCGCCCCGCGTGGGACTCGGTTATATCGCGCCCAAAAGTAGCCTATGTTTGACCTCAGGTCGTTACTACATCCCTACCAAATTTCATCACAATCGGTCTAGCAGTTTAGCCGTGAAGAGGTGACAGACAGACAGACAGACTTTCGCATTTATAATATTAGTATGGATTTTTCTTAGTCGTTCACTCTTAACAGAGTGGTCGTGATTACAGATTGGGTTGCTCCATGCTATCCTTCTCCACACTTCTCTGTCTGCGGTTTACTTGGAGAATACTGGTGCTGGGCACTGTGTTACAGCTTTGACAAGATCTAGCCTACCACCCTAAGGTTGGCTGGAAGAAATTGCATTAGCGATAAGTCCGCCTTTGTTCACATTGTTTATATATGTATCAACATGTATATATTGTTTGTTAATGGTACAATAAAGAGTATATCTATCTAGCCATTTCGTTGAAGACTGGAAAAGAATGGGTTTTGAGATTTCTGTGGGTGTTTTTTAAAATAAAATATCCCAACTAAATGCGAGAGTGAATTGTTTGTTTATATATTTGTTTGCTTGTTTGTTGTACGCTTTCATGCCTTATCTACTAAACCAATCTTCTTGAAATTTTGCATGCACATAGAAGTATTGAAAAGGACATAGGGTACTTTCATTCCGAGAAAACGCACTTTTCCCGAGGAAAATTCATGCGGGCGAAGCCATGAGCAAAAGCTAGTTTTTTTATAGATATTTCTGGCTCTCATAACAACAAAACAATGCCTGACATAGGTAATGTAAGTTTATTGCACGTGGTCCACCACAGAACAGAGAAATCGGTTCTGGTGGTCGACAGTATACACGATTTTTCGTAATGGGATTATTCTCTTCCCATTTTGAAGCTGGCTTTGTAATGGAACCGCTTATTCCCGTTTCGAAGCCAGATACGCAATCTAGCTACGAAATGGGACTAAGGGATTTCGACGGGTATCTGCGACCAATCCAAGTAAGACAGCACTCGCCATCGCTTGACATACCTCTAACAGCCGTAAAATATTTAGATTACATATATACATACATATAATCATGTCTTTATCCCATACGGGGTAAACAGAGCCTAGAGCCATAAACCTTAGGCCACGTTTAGCGTAATGGTAGTTGAAACAGGAAAACAAATAGTGATGGCTAGCCGCATCGCCTATGTCATGATTTCCCCATTCGGCGTTTCCTCAGCCGACTTTTACGGCTTGCGCGAAGAGAAGCGGCTGGTTCATTCTATGTTTTTCTTTTTCTCCCAGACCAGCATGGAAGTAAATAGTATATTTTATATAAAGAAAAACATGGAAAACATAAGGTTTGTATTTTCTCGAGATTTGAAACAAACTTTGACAACAGTTGGGCTTGAACAGACTTTCTGGACAAAGTAATTTCTTCAAATTGTTTGTTAGGAAGAATACTGTCTTAAACTTATTTCAAATATTCACAAATCTTTAATTTAATATGAATGATACACTTTGTGAAAAAATTCAAAGCCAGATCGTATATTTATCTTTTAATAGATCGTTGCTTGCTTAATGCTTATCAACGTGTTTTAAATTTCTTATGAATCTGAAACCAACTTAATTTATTACTATAATACTGAAAAATGTAACCAAGAAAAATTAAAAGAAAAAGAAATATTTAAACGCTTGTCATACATCTTTCTTCTCATTTTCTACCTCGGTTCTATAAGTTTTTTTAAGAAATAACACCCTTGCACTCATGTACCTTTATATAGAAAATTCTATATTATAAGCAACGAGCTGGCGATTTTATGAAAAGTCAATATGTTTTATTCTCTGGATTATAAGTATCACTAACTAAGCCCATGACAAAAGTTTCTCAAGCATAGATTAAAAAAAAAAAGTTGCGTCAGAGAGACAGCGCGATTCGAATTTCTTTGTTCTCAAGTCAATAAAATTTTACGGTTGTGCCAGCAGTTGCGGTTAAACAAAATTTAAAATAAATTTTATTAGCAATTAATTAATATAATTCTTTTAAAAATAAAATATAAAATTGTTAGGTGAAATTTTAATTTAATAAAAATAATTTAATAAAATTTATAAAAAATTATGAATTTAATAAATTATATGAAAAACTAGGATTAGATACCCTATGATCTATCTGAAATGTCATCCTTTTTAAAAAATGAATGTGTCTCATTTTTCTTTTCGAGTTAAACTGGCTTGACTACTTAATTAATTTTGACATGGCTACATTGATTGAACTGTCGTTGGCCACTTATCCTTAAATATACAGATAAATACATGAGTCTGGGCTGATGTATATCTAATGAATGGAATTTTCAAATTGCAAAATAACACTTAAAATAAAACCTCCCGGCGTAATGTGAATAATTTTATCGTTAATTAGACGCACAGCCTCTGTTATTTTATTCCACAACCTCAGGGAGATTGGCTCTTTTTTAGCGAACAAGTATGATTACGAACAAAAGTGATAAGTAAGAATAATCTATTGCTATATTAATATAATAAAGCTGAAGATTGTTTATTTGAACATAAAATATTGCGTCCCTAATTAGCAGACGTGATGTGGTCAAGGAAATATTAAGGAATTGTAAGCAAATCTCAATTGCAAATTTATAGGTTATTTATAGATAAAGGTTAAAGTACATACCTCGTACGAGCGACTTAAACCGGGGAAATAGCTAGTTTTATTTATCCACATTGATTGGATCGATTTTTGACGACGAAATGTGATAGTTTGATATCCCGTCAAACACAAACATAGATAACTTAAAATTAGGAAATTAAGTACAAAGGTGCAACTTATTAATAGAAATTTCTTTCAGCAGTTTCAGTTTTGATTGTCATTCTACATTTTTCTCTTGCTTATCGCCCGTCTATCTTCTGGGCTATTTCCCAGTCGTACTGGTTAAATTAGAAAACGTACTTCTGGAACATGGAATAATAATTGACACTTTTTCTACTGACACTTTTGTTCATAAATGTACAATAACATGGCAGGAATATATTCAAAAGTTGAGGTAATGCATTGGATAATTTTGTTTGATATCGTTTTTTAAGGTTCCCTTCCATCGATATGAATCTGAAATTGCGATAGTAAGGTTTGGGAATAGACCTTTTTATTTATTACTTTAGTCTGACTAAAACTGGCAGGGTCGCCATGTAGCTGTTTCAAAGAGTCGGTAACGTGCATGTGAAGTTTCTGATATAGTCAGGTCATCGTCGTCATTTATTTCCGATCCTGTACAATCCAATGATGTATTTATGTAAATGGTACAGTAAAGTGTTTATCTATACCAATATTATAAAGAGAAAAAAAAATAATGCTTGTTTGTTTGCATCGAAGAGGCTTCGAAACTACTAACCCTATTTGGAAAATTCTTTCATTGTTCGTAAGCCACACTATCCCCGAAAGACATAGGCTACGTGTGTACCACGGGCGAAGCCGGAGTGGACTGCTAGTTTATTCATAATAACGATAAAGCAATTACCATGGTCGATAGATGGTTAAGGCTATAAGGTTTACAAACCATTGACTGACTTATTTGGAGTACAAACAGAGATTATAAATTTACTTGTACAGGAGCACATAAAAAGTAAACCATCTTACTCTTGCATTTACACATAAGGTACACCCAAATTGACATATAAACGCTTAGTTAATTGAAAGATGTAATGGTATACCCTTTAGCTCAGCATTTAGTAAATTCACCAAATTAACTAAAGCTGCGTAGTGGTTATCAGCAAATTCCTGGTTCGATTCCCGGATCAAATATTTGCTTTGCACACTTCGGTGAACTGTGCAATTATTGGTTCCTTAGAAGATATCGCTGCGGAATTTGTCTGCGAAAATGGCGGTACCACAGATTACATGATGGTTTTGCTAATTAATATTATTATAACCCTTAGATATTGAAGAGAAAGAGTTAGATAGTGGAGAACCAAGTATTTGGTATTGCTGCCACCACAAAAGCCTGGTAAAAAAAAAAAACAAGTTTTCAAAATATATCTACTAATCCTATTACTTCCTATCTCATCCAACTTCCCACTAATATTATAAACGTGAAATTGAGTTTGTTTGTTTGTTTATGCCATATGGCATTAAGTCCACCATTTGTACCCTTTATTTTAAATTTGTACCATAAAGTTTTAAGTAAATATAGGCATATTTGTCGGTTTGTTACGCTTTCAAGCCCGAACAGATCCTCCTGAGATTTCGCGTAAACATAGTTAGAAGTATTAAGAAAGACATAAGGTACCTGTCATCCTGGGAAAAAGCACTGTTCCCGAGGAAATTCACGCGGGCAAAGCTGAGGGAGAAGGTATTAATATTTCCTCCTTCTTCGTAGTCAAGCACTCTTGGCAGTGGTCATGGCTGTAGATGGCCAGGGTTGCAGCTCTCTTTGAGCGGCATTAGACAAGTTTCAATTTCGAAGTATTGTCCAACGCTCATAAGCAATTCTTGTTATGCTTTGCATAAAGTTTGGTCACACATAGCAAATACTCACTGCGATTAATAGTCACGGCGACAATTCGCTGCCTACGTGTCATTTACAGCAAGTTCCAAACGAGCGTTTTCGACAGTTTTTTGTCAGCATGTACCTTGTGCAAACCACGGCAAATTCAACTCGCTGCGAAAATCTGTTCGCAGAGTAATAGCCTGTTACTCAAAGCGAATATTCGCGATTAGAAGGCGTTCGCAGCGACTATTCTATATGTGTGACGCAAGCTTTCAAGCACTAGCCAAGAATCGCTTTGACACTTGGCACGTCTTACGATGTCTCTCCATCTCTGCCGGTTTTCCGCATTACGAGCACGTTTTACTTTAGTCGACCCGGTGGTTGTTTTAATAAGGTTGATCTAACGGGTTGGGGATCGATCAATACGGCCTAAATAAGTAAATAAAGAGGCAGTAAAATGAATAAATACTTTATTGCACCAATTGAAATGACTAGGCACTGTGGCAAAACATCCTATGTTCATGAGTTGGCAGTGTAGGTATACTGGTAGCAACAACAAGATTTCACTAGCGTAGATCGACTGCAGACATCGCACAGCTTTTGCTGTGCGAACTTCGTGCCGCCTTTCTTAATATTTTTTTGCGTAAGAACCTTGTACAGAGTATTAGAAAACTACAAAAAATATCCGCCAAATCGGTCAAGCCGTTTTCATGCTATGTCGTGACAACGGAAAACAGGTTTCATTTTTATATATATTAGATTATATAGATAGATAGATAGATAATCTAGCTACACATATCTCAATGCTAGGCAAAAACCTTCCCCAGAGTAATTCATTCATACATATAATCACGTCTTTAAAGACTAAATTAAAGACCTAGACCCATAAGACCTTAGCACGTTTAGCGTGATGGTAGTTGAAATAGGAAATCAATAGTGATGGGTTGCTAGCCGCATCGCCTATGTTATGATTCCCCTCCATTCGCCAATTCCCTCAGTCGACTTTTACGGCTTGCATGGGAATAGAAACAGCTGGTACATTCTATGTTTTCTTTTCTCCCTGACCAGCATAAAATATAACACCTTTCTTTATATTAAATCGGGTAAAAACAAGAAACAAGCCACTGATTTCTAACAGAAGTCACTTACACGTCCATAAACAAATAGAAAAGACTAGAATTCACAGAGTAATTCAATATTTTCTCAGACATACAATGTGCAGTAGCGTTGCGTAGAGTGACATGCGAATAACAACTTTAAAAATACTCAAAAAGCAGGGGAAAGTTGACTTTATTAGAGCGTCATAGAGTTTAGAGCTTGTGCTTGTTTTATTTTGTCAAATCAAGGTTTTCGCGGAGTTAAAGAAAAATGGAATAGTGTTTCTCACATTTACTGCATTTTTCAAAAACTTTTGATAAAAAAGAAATTATGTATGTGATCTGTTTTATCTATGGATTCACTACCAAGTGGCGACTCGAAGATGGATGAGAAAAAAAAAGGTAGACAAAGGTATATATAAGGCATTGACGATTGAAAGGAGCGACGACGTCAAAAAACTGACAAAAATGTAACAAATAGCTAAAAATCGAGATGATCGGTAGAAAATACGGAGAACTTTTCACAGCAGTAGAAAGAGAAAGATAATGAAAGCCAATGTACCTATTTACTGTCTCACATACTCCGCTGGCTCAGCGACTCGAAGTGAATCTTAGCCTCTGAAACCAGTTCGCCAGTTTACAGCGCCCATCTGGGGTTCATCACAACTCAGGGTGTGCATGGTCGATCAACCTTGTCACATGAGTGCAGGTCAGCCTGCACTGCATTACTCCAGCGATAACTGGACTGGCCCTCTTTTTCCCCTTCCTCCCCAGGATACTTTACCGTAGCGATCTTCTCTGATTTCTGTCCGCTCGAACTTTTTTTTCTTAAATATTTTTTTTTTTTTAATTTAAAACAAAAAAAACGCAATGGTCTCATTCGCTAGTCTTTACGTAACAGAAAAGGTGATCTATAGGTATTTTTGTATTCCAAAATGTCGATATTTTAAGTGGCTCCTTAATCCATACCATCATTTTATTTTAATATACTCCAAGATTTCTGTGATGCATACAGATATTTTTTCCTAGCAAAACTATTAAAGAATCTCTTCCAGGTAAGAAAAATCTCCGTCTACAATATTAAATTCGGTTCCGCAGTGGATTCCAAAGAAGACTAGATGTCATTCGATGCAATGGGAATGCTGATGCGTTATTACTCATGTAATCGCATATCTTCAGAATATCAAAAATGTTGTGATGAAACCATTGATTATTTATTCTAACAAAAAATTAAACTACTATTTATTAATTGTAATTGTATCATAACTATAAAATACTTTTAAATTTAGCGGACTTTGAGAAGCATTCTCTCCCATTCACCGTTAGGAAGAAAGATATACTTATTGTACCTTTGTACTTATTGTGTTTTATATTGTATCCTATATTTGTATTTTTGTGTACATGAAGAAAGAAATAAATAAATAATATATTTTTACACTAGCTGACCCGGCGAACTGCGTACCACCTGAACGCACTTTTCGTTTAAACCTTTTCAGAACTTCCACAAATATTTTAAGATCAAAATTAATTAGCCAATTCGGCCCAGCCATTTTCGAGTTTTAGCGAGACTATCGAACAGCAATTTGATTTTTAGAAATTAAGAAAGGGAGATCTTAATCTAAAGCCACTAGTATGTATGACAATAGTGACGAGTGTTGAGGAAGCGAGGTAGGTTGGTACGGATAATTAAAAATAGGAAATCTTTAGTCTCTACCTGTGGTCTCTACCTACTCCAGTGGCGAAGACCTGCCTGTGACCTCGAAAAAAGAAAAATAAATTTTCAGCCAAAAGAAAATCCTTTTTATATTTTCAGCTACGGACTCCTACAATACGTATTGCCCGAAGTGTAATTGAGGATTGTTTATTAAGTGGATTAACTGGAATTAACTTTTATTGAAACAGTTAAATGTTATTATTAACTTTCATTCATTTAAATACAAACACGCTTGGATATTGTTAAATAAATCCTTAAAAATCAGCTATGATAAGTATAACATCAGCATAATTTCGTGTAGGTGACATGGTCAATCGACCAGGGGGCCGACTCTGCTAACGTTAAATCACAATCGTGTCAAAATAGTGTTTCAATGGTAGTGCTTTTTCACACACTAGTTACAAGAAATGTATATTTTTTTATATCACTTTTGATGATCACACCACACACTACATTTACATCACATCATACTGTCATAACTCTTGTAAATAGTGTGTAAAAAGCACTACTATTGAAACACTATTTTGACACGATTTTGTCTTAACGTTAGCAGAATCGACGGCCAGTAAGGTCACCGGGGTTGTTTATTGTTCCTTTAGCAACTACCAGATAGCAGCCGGACTGATAATTCATATTGTGCCATAACTTTTGACGTATGTTTTTTATTTTCCCAATACCTATCTAGAACCTAATCAGCTAGGTCTAGTCTACTCAGATCTTGAGAGAATCTTACCCGCCTACCTTAACTGGAGGTGTTGGCGTATTAATTCAACATATTGTTCATCAGTCAACATTTACAGACTATCCCTCAGTTAATTAGTAAAGAGAAACGGAGAGGGCCGAAATCAGTCACAAGTAATTCTATTGTTTCAAAATTATCATATTAATTGTTGCTCTATCTTCAGAATTGTTGTAGTTTGAAACTTCCTAATTAAACACAAGTTTACTGAACTGAAGTACACTTTCAGTCCTCTATTTCTACGAAATCTAATTGCCATGAGCTTAGCCGTGTTATTTCTGAGGTCAGTTTCTGGTATACTGTATAGTAAGAATAGACTACTTCATTCATATACTGCTAAAGATATTTTCTAACTATATATAATTCTTAACTTTCTTTAGGATTTTTAAAATTTATTTGTGCAAAAAGACATAAGTATAAAATTTAAAACCAACTAGTTTCCTCTCTCCAAGCTTATACATCCTTGAAACTTTACATAAAACGTATTGAGCGTACTGGCAAGTTGGCCAGACACATAACTTGTACTGACTTCAGCAAAACGAATGCAATTCCAATACGTCGACATGCCGCATGCTCGGGGAGCAACATATTTAGAGTACAGCTATATAATCCTGTGTACTGGGAAAGCGATACCTTTCGTTGACATAATGTATTTATTCCTAAAATATTTTGGCATAACGATATTGGCATATTTTATTTTTGCATAATGTGCAATGCAAAAGGATACTGAAGCCTGGGAAACTCGGGTCGTGACTTGGAACATTAAACTAACCGCAGTGGCCTCCGACAGGCTCCTCTGCCAAATGTATACGACCACCGATCATACTGTTTGTACTTGTGTGCGTGTACTTTTTGCTTGTGTTGGCTATTTATGTCGAGTGTGTGTGTGTACCGACGTGATCAAATAATGTATTAATATTTATACTAATTGTGCGTGTTTCCCATAGAAATAGGAAATCGCGCGCGACCAGACATTTTTTTTTATTCTATGGTGTTTCCTCACCCCCGTGCAGAATGAGGCATATCCAGAAGAGGACGTCACAAGAAGTTGTCACAGACCGCCTAGACGGTTTAAATGCTTTAAGGGTTGTGATGATGATCATTAATTGTTGACGATTCGCAGTTTGTAAACATCAATAATTAATTTTTAAATTATAATGATTATACGTTAAAATGGGTATCTAAAAGTTGGCTTTTCGATGAATTATAAAGCTGAGTATGTTCAATACTTCCATACTAATATTATAAAATGCGAAAGTCTGCCTGTCGGTCTATTACGGTTTCAAGATTGACCGATTTTTATGAAATTTAGAATCACGCAGGCGGAGCCTCGAGCAACAACTAGTATAATATAAATTATCACCGGGTTAATAATTAAAAGCTCACAATAAATAGATGTCATATTTTCTGTTTCTTACTTTAATTTGTACGTGAGTGTTGAAAGATGAGTCAGCTACTGAGCTGAGGCTTACATGATAATGTTTCTTTTCGAATAACTTCCTATTTTTATTATAAATAAAAGGGATTTTCTCTCTTCTCGTTAATTCGACTTAGAATCAATTTGGTGTGGATTTATCTGGAAGTTCGTTCGTTATCTGTGGTATGATGATAACTTGAAGCCAGAGATAGGACTCGGATCTTGAAGCTGACCACGAGTACCTCATCATATTTTCGTGAAGGTGACATGGTCCATGGTCAATCGACTATGCTCATCGTAGTGTCAGAGTTATTCGCAACCGCCTTTCGGTCTCTGACGTGGTTCCTCTTTTGCGACTGTCGGGTGCAGTCCGGAGAACGGAATCATCTTTATTACAATTATTGAAATATCCTAACCAAACTAGAAACAACTAAACAAAGTATGCTTCTCGTGGGGATCGCACTTACGACCCGGGTCTATATGTAAACGCCTTAACCACTTAACCTTGGAGGCAATTAGTAGAGTACCTTTTAAGTAATTATATCTTAACATCAGGTGGGATCGTGGTCAATCGCTGGATATTACAATGATATAAAAAAAATCTGTAGAAATCACAGTGGAAGAAATCTATTCATTATACTCCCATTTCGAATCAGTGAAGGCGTAGCTTTCTGCTTGGAGCCGATCGTAAAAAAATGATTTCAGGGAATTTTCTCCCACGTACGCTAAGGATGTCCCAGCCATGGTTTTCCCTAGAGACTACAAACATGGGTTTTTTTAAAAAGGGGCGTGATAATATTCCTCAAGGGTCGACAATGCACAAATGACACTCCTAGTGTTGCAGGCGTACATGGGCTACGGTGACCGCTTACCATCAAATAGACCGTATGCCTGTTTGCCAACTAATAAATTCTATAAAAAAAGGATTTGAATAAAAACATGTTTTGTCATATATTCTTAGATCCATATTGCTCAACCCCCATAGATTTCAGTTAATCAACCGAAAGGTCCAAACAAACATTTTCTTTATATAAATTGATCTAGTAAATTCCATTGTTTGCTATTCAATTTGGTTCTAATACTAAATATTGTTTGTTCTCTGCTGCCTCGAGATAAGGGGTACAAAAAGGTTTTTTTCGCTTTGTTTGTTGAACACACACAGTGTGCTCTCAGTTTTAAACTCTTTTTTCGTAGGAAATATGTGGCAAAACAGTGTTATCGCGCCCATGGGGGCGAATTTACATGTTCAGTGAAATTGTGCACAGTTTTTAGTGTTAAGTTTTCGGGCCACTAGTTGTATTGTCTCTACTAATCACGTATTTTTTTGCGAACTCGATCTCAATTTGCAGATTATAGATTTGTAAACGATACTTTATCGTAATTTTGAATAATAAACAATACATAATAAAAGGCAAAAAAATCATATCATCATACCTTGTGTCACGGTCTATCAACCATGCACACCTTGGTGTCAGAGTTCTTCAAAGTAGTTCCTTGACTACCAGATGGCAACAGCTTAACGTGCCTTCCAAAGCACGGAATCATCTTTGTAATATTATCATACAATCTAGTGAGATTTTGCGTACTTGTACCTAACAGAGCGCTTTTTATCAATTTTAAACTGTTTTTAGTCACTATTATTATCAAGCATTGCCACTTTGGTTGCATCTAGATACTATAAAAACCCAGCTGACACGAACTGGCGCATAACAAAATAATCGAGAATTCTAGTGCAAAGGCCATATTCATTGGGTCATTGAACCATGTAAGTACGTAATGCATTCCAATCCTCAAAAAATATGATTGAATAGGCTGTAACTGCTATAAATATTAACATGGCCGCTGGATTTCAAAAGGGCCGGCCTATTCAAACGCATACGTTCCGTTTCGCGCAACAGGAACAAAACACGGCGCAAAATTGACGCGTGCAATTTACAGTTTTGTTCCCTCAACTATTTTACATGGAACGATTTCCAGAAAGAGGTTATAAAAAAATGTTGAGTTACATAGTTTTTTGACTAATTATATTATCAGTGGTCATTGTGGTCGAGTCATTTGCTTACGATCGAGTATGTGATCGATTCTCAGAAAAGCGTAGATTATTTGTTTTAAGTTTGGTTTAGACCACAGAACTCGGTCTAAACCAAACTAGAAAATAGTAGACAGCGGAGTAAATAAGGAAAAGCTTGCACATGGCGCCATGCCATACGTAGTGTAAATATTCTTTGCCAGTGCACAAACTATCATAAATACTAGACATAAACTTAGTATTGGTATTGAACAAGGGCTTCTGCTTCTTCATATTTTCGTGTCAATGACAAATTATTAGATATGATTAGCCCAGTGCGAAGCCACCTCAATGGCCTTCCGATTTGCCTCCATCAAGTCGTCTACTGAACAGGATGCGGCAGAGGCGGGGCACGAAAGCAAGTATGCCATGGTTTGGGTATTCCCGCAGCGACACCTGACACTCCTGACATCTGCCGACCCCTACCCGAAGCCTGTTCAGTGATCTCCATATGGACCAGAGTTGGTTGTGGCCCGGTGGAAGTTTTTCGTCTATGGGAAAGTTACTTGGGAACCTATCTTTTCACAACTTGACTCTGAAAAGGACGTAGAATGTAAAAAAGATGGCGGCCGCGAGTCTGCTAACAATATTCTCACCACTTCACACCCATCAAAACCTACCGTTTCATATTTCTGTGTTGAGTTATAACGTGTAGTTCCGCATCACGTTTTTTAAATCGCCGCCGCCGCATGCAAATTTGCTCTGTGAGTGCGCTAAAATGATATATTGTGCATTTGTTTTGGCGAAAATAGACTCGTCTCGGCTAAATGTGAATAACTATAGCTTTTGGCGCCACTATTACGATATGTTACAAGAAAATATATAATCTTAAGTTCTTGAAAGGTTTTTATAACGGATTACTAGTATAGTGTTCTGTAATCTATGTAACGGATAAAGCTGAAAGACTGTCTAGACAAGAGAATTTTAAAGTAAATATTCATATTCAAGTTGAAAACATGCAATGACATATGATGAGTTGAAAATGTAAGAATACTGTCACTATTCTTGGCCATATAGATCTTTCACCGTTTAACACCTAAATCGATAATCCGAGACGTAAATTATGTATCTTTAAAAGTCCAGTAGAAGCTATATATAATGCTACTAACCCAATTTATGTCTGTGTCATGCTCAAATTGTATAGTTAATTACATTAACACTTGTACTACATATCAATAAAGATAAATAAATATAAAGGGACAAATCTGACAGATTGAGCTAGCTCCAAAGTTTGTCGAGACTTGTGTTATGGGATACTAACTCAACACACCTACATATTTATATAACAAACTAGCTGTTCCCCGCGGCTTCGCCCCGCGTGGCGTGGCGTTGCGACTCGGTTATCGCGCCCAAAAGTAGCTTATGTTTGACCTCAGGTCGTTAACTACATCCCTACCAAATTTCATCACAATCGGTCCAGTAGTTTAGCCGTGAAGAGTGACAGACCGACGACAGACAGACAGACAAACAGACAGACTTTCGCATTTATAATATTAGTATGGAAGTATGGATACACACACATAGATAAACTTCCAAGACCCAGGCCAATTGGAAAAAGATCATTTTTTATCTTAACCTGATCTCGGGTCTTCCTGACAGGTATGTTAACCATTACGCCACAAAGGTCTTTAAAAACAATAGTCACTGCAGTTTCTGACTTACAAATAGAAACTGCCTTTTTGTGACCTTTGACCAAAAAGTAGTCATAGTTCCTCCCCGAGTAACGGTTTCTCCAAAAAAGCTGCTTGAAGTCTATAAATGTCTTATGTAATAGGTACCTCTTGAAGAAGAAAAAAACTTCTCGCAATTATTGACCTCGGACTTAAAATCCAAAAAAAATTCTATCCATATACTCACAGAATACATAACCATAATATATATATTATTTTATAACGCAGAAGAACAGGAAATCTTTTTTCGAATCTGTGAAATGATATATTATCTAAGTTAAAGATGAAACAGGTGTAGATGATTTTATCTAAAAGTTTACCAGATAATTAATCAGAGTCATTAATCTGATCTGCCATCTGCAACAGCCAGTACACGTAGGATAGTAAACAACTTCTAAAGTTACCGAAAATGAATCGCTTAATTTGTTGCTAAGCGCATAACTGAAAGAAATAAGAAAGAAAGAAAATGCCCGCAGGACCATCTGTACCATTGGACAGTACCATCAATGGTACAAATGGCACTGATTTATCCCACTAGTACCATTATAATAATAATAATAATAATCTTTATTCATTCATTTCCACAAACTTTAGCTTACTTCACTAAGTGTTACAAACTATGGAAATCCCACCACCAGAAGTAATATCACTGGCATCCAAACTAGGCTTAGCCTGTAACTTAGGTGCCAGTTTCTTCCCATGACTTATCATAATATCTTATAACTAATACAGTGAACAGAGACTGTGCACTCGTCCGCCGCGGTCCGAGAAATTTCTGTCTACCTACATGCATTCAAACAAATCACTATGCGCGTGGACCATTAATTGTACAAATGGGACTAACGTATCTCCGCCGGACCATTTGTACCATTGGATAGTACCATTAATGGTACAATGTCTTCATTTGATACATAATAAAATCATAAACAATCATCAAAGAAAAATATTTTTGCAAATGCACCAAAATGGGTTCTATTCATAAAGGTGGTGGTAACTTTCAAACAGTTTTTTTTATGATTAAAAAAAATTGCCTGGGTAGAGACCGCGCACGATTTCATAATTCTATGTCTTTTAATGATAAAAAGTTAAATACGCTGTAGGATGTACCAAGGATACACGCTCCGATAAAACGTGAGATCGACCGAGCATGTTTACCACTTTGCTACATAGCTTATGCATGAAAGTCCAGGGTACGCTTTAATCATAATTAAAGCGTCTTGATCTGAAACGCCTGTTCACTGTATTCTTCTCGTATATACTCTTGGGTTTACGGGAAAAGAAAATAAGCAAAGCCCTTGCAATTATCTTATTATTATGAAAAATCTTGTAGGTATAGAGTTTACTATATCTATAAAATAAATTAGTAAAATAATATAAATTATATCCTTTTTCCTTTTTCATCTTTTCAATATAAATTTGAAATTTGAAAGTGAAAAAATAACATAGGGGACACCCGGATTTGAACCGGGGACCTATCGATCTGCAGTCGATTGCTCTGCCACTGAGCTATATCCCCATTGTGATTTTTTGTGTAAATACATACTGCAATCTATGTAACACATTGTAAACTTAGGTAAATAGTAAAGTTCGTCAAAATTTTCAGACTTTATGAAATATTTGCATGTTTTGTTCATATATGAGAAAGACGATTTTTATCAAACAGTGCCAAGATCTTATCATATCAATATAAAAACAAAGCCACTTTTCGTTGTAGTTTTATAACTCAAGAACGGGCTCACCTATCCAAACCAAATATTTAGGCTTTGTTCGGACTATTTAGTTTATGTGAAGTTTGCACAAAATCGGTCGAGCGGTTCTTTATTTATCACATTTTTTGAATTTTACGCAGGTAAATTCGAAGGCGAAAGCTAGTCCTTTATAATATTGTAATGTTCAAGATCGGCATTGCGTATTACAACCTTTAATTTTGCGTTTATAGGACAAGAAAAGGACAGTAATATTTATATTTGCTACCATTCCCGAGGGAATTAAAAAAAAAGCGTTGACTGACCGTTGCTGACAATTTCTAACTAGGTAGATATAATACCCGGCACGAAGGTTAGCCACAAATGGGACGTGCGGAGGGCTGCGCACGTTAAAATTTGTATGCAAATCGGCTACTGCGCATTCCAGTGCCCCTAGTATGAGTATTTCTAAACGCAGACGCTAGTGACTGCGTTAGCGATTTAGTATGGCAAACCTGTACAGCGCCTCTGGCGGATAGTAAGGCAACTAAGAAATTCCATACAAAATCCTAACGCAGTCGCTAGCGTCTGCATTAAGAAAAACTCATAATAGGGCCACAGGTCATTTCAGTCTATTGCCACTTATATAACGCGAACTATACCTACCTGCCAAATTTCATCTTCATATCTCCAAAGTTTTAGAGGTTTCGAGTATACAAGTGAGTATGTGTTATCATATTAGTTCACTCAGTCAGCCATCCCGAAATAAAAAAATATTTGAACTGATTGGACTAGAAAAAGTAGTTCGTCCTTAAATCAAGCATTCAAATTGTTTTTTAAAAGTCTGTCTTAAAACCTAAATAATAAAATACTTTAGAACTGCACTACTTGTGCCATTTGCAATTGTAAAAAAGAACTTCCGAGGAACTTATCTTAACTCAAAGACAGTTAAAGTAAAAGAAGGAACCAGTTGTGCAAGCGTTATGAAGATAACGTATATTTAATGAGAAATGTAGTCTGATTTTTTTAATAATCCTCCTCGGGCGAGTTTTAACTTTATTCCTTGGGTTATGGTTGCAGGTATTTTAATTGCATCGTTGTGGGTAACTTTTTTGGAGTTATTTGTTTTTTTTTTTTTAAATTTATTCTCCTACGTTTGTAAGTGGCCAGTATTTAATGAATTTTTGTTATTTAAACACAGGTCACCTTTCTTTACCATTTAGTAGGAATACAGGTACACATATCACCAGTTGCAAAGTATTTAGTGCAGCTTATGGACGCCTGCAACACCAGAGATGTTACGCGCTCGTTGCCGACCTTTAATAAATATTATCACACCCTTTTTGAATCCACGTGTAGTCTACTTGACTGTAAACAATTCGTTATTTTCGCTGTCGTATGACTACTAAAACCACCACACTAAATTTTTTTTTTACCTAACTACATCGGCTATTTGAGAAATAACCAAAGTTTGGCAAAATACTCTTTGACAAGTTAACTTGATTTAACAAAAGCGATTTACAAAATAAAAAGACAAAAGGTTTGGTCACATATTGCAAATGGTTAAGTAAATATTTTTTTTTCAGTGCACGCTTACCATTACGAGTAGGCAAGTTCTTTCTGCTTCGTTTGCCTTAGTTGCATAGTTTAATACTGCTATAAGTTCTCCACTGGATCAGCGACCCGAAGTGAATCTTGGCCTCCGCAACGAGAGCGCGACAGTTTTCTATTCTGTGCCATGGTTCGCTAGTTTACAGCGCCCATCTCACGCAGGTTAGCCTGCATCGCTCTAGATATAGCTGTATCGAGACTGCACAATTCTATAGTCAGTAGTGAACTCTTCTTCTTTGTCCACCCCTTATCCAGTTTTATCTGGGGTCAGTACATTTACGCCAGAGGTATCTACTCCGGGTGGTCTGTATGTCTAGCCCTTCTTTTTGGATATCTTTTTCCATGTTTTTCACCCAAGTGATCAGTAGTGAACAAAAATTATTATGAATAAAGATCAATCATCCCTTTTGTTCCCGTGAGTGTCTTTGAATTCGACTAATGGAATTAAAGTGTAGTAGTAGTACTTTGGTACAGCAGTTTCACACGAACAACAAACAATTTAAGTCTGACAGTGCTTGCGGCACTTCTAAGTATAGAGCATAGAGTTCTTATTAGTGCGATCGAAATTTATTCATTATCTGTGGTTGAAAATGTCTCATAAGTTACTGTAATGACTATCCATCAAATTAGTCATTTTACCAATTTATCGACACTTCCACCTTGTAAATGTGAAAGTGTGTCTTTCACGTTGAAACGGAGCGAGTATTGAAAGAAATTTGGTATGGACATAGGCTTCTATTAGTAACAATAAATGGCGTTAGCTATAGTCATTACATAATATAAAACAAAGTTGCTTATATAATTAGATCTTTGAAACTACGCAACGGATTTTGATGCGGTTTTTTAATATAGTTATTCATTCAAGAGGAAGGTTTTTATGTATAACCCATAATATTGCACCCTTGCAAAGCCGGGTATACCGCTAGTATAGTATAAAAAAGAAAAAAAACCTTTCCAAATAAATTGAAAGACCATTAATGAATTCTCATAAATAAACCGAGTGGTGGTCACAATGAACTTTAATTTTGAACGTTATTAACCGGAATGAAAGCACCGTGGCCTATACTTGATTTAGTGTTATTAACCTGTCATTCGCAAGTCCCTAGGGCCTGTTCTGGTACAATACTGTACGGTTGAAACCCGAATAAAGCTGGTTTTATGCTGTAATAATGAAATTTTTATTCGGTACAAACTGCTGTCCGGGGCTTTCCTTACATCTAGCTCCATTTTTCTCTTGTCTCTTTCTCTGTCTCCCTCTCTCTCTCTCTCTCTCTCTCTCTCATGTTAACGCCTCTCCTCGTAACAGGGGTCGTGGGTACGATTCCCACGGGAAGCATACTTTGTTTAGTTGTTTCTAGTTATGATAAAACATTGCAGCTGAGAATCACCTGATCACATAGTAGTCGAAATGGTGATGATCTTAAAGCCTACCCAATTCTGTCCTTAGCAAGTTACTTCGAAACCCAGGCTCCATTTTCCTACTTTTCCTGGAACTGTGCTTACATGGGAAAAGATTTTAACTGCCATAATTGTAGATATACTTTTTCAAGAGCTATATATATATTTATCCATTGATTAAATAAATTCTAAACAAGTTCTATAAATGGTGAATATGTACCAAACAGACAAACACTTAAATTGGTTATAAATGCGTTTCCTAGTTTTGTATAAAAGTAATTTTATTCTCATTTCGAGTTGATAATGCACGATCAGTTTTAATTGTGGCCAAAGAATTAAAGTAAATTAAGAATAATATTTTTCTAAGCTAAAACTCCCAATAATCAAGAAAATATTTCAATGAAAAATTCAAATTAATTTCGACGTAATAGTTTAACCAAAACAGAAATGTCATAAATTGAATCCTCAAAAACAGAGAAAGTACTATTTCATTTCAAACGGTGCTGACCATAAATTAAAAAAAAATTGTCATAGACACCGCGCGCGATTTCCAAATTCAACAGCTCACAGTTCTTATCTTGTCAGTAACAAATTATTCAACTACTAAAAGAAGCCATACAATAAAGTGAACACAATTTAGAATTCATGACGTGTGTCGCTTGCTTTATATTATTTTTGCATGCAATATAAGTTTTAAAATTCATATTTTCCCGAATATTTTCACGTCCAAAACTATGATGATGTGTCGTTGAGCACGGAATTTAAAAAAAAAAATCGTCAATTTAAAATTTATGGCTGTGTCCGTGCGTGAAATATATTCCGCGAATTGTATTAAAATCTGATCGAATTTTATTCGAATTTTTCAAAATTATCATATTAATGACTTTATTTTAAAGTTCGATTGAATTGAATAATGTTTTTTTTTTAAATACAATCATTGCATAAGTTTTACTAACATATATTTCATAGTTACTTGAAGTAACAAATTTTTATTCATTAATTTATTGTTTGCATTTATATAAACAAAATATTAATAACTAGAGGCACAGGACAAGGAAGTATAGAAGAAAAGAGAGGAGTCTTCTATCCAGCAGTGGGACACATACAGCTAGAAAAAAATAAAAATTATATCTAGCTGAATTTTGCGGTTTCCCGCATCATGTTGCTCACCCATATGTGTATCTATGTTAGAGAGATAAAATAAAAGTTGTTGAGTTTATTTTTTACAAACAAAAATTAAAATCTAGAAATCCTACCAATCTTTACCTTAAAGAACTTAAAGAAAAGATCATCACACTACTCAGTAATCTCGGACCCTTCAAATCAAACTATCATAAAGCAAGCACTGGCTATTAACACCATGGGTCTAAAAACGCCACTTTAAGCAATTCATCGGATCGAATTCATATTACGAATTCCTTAGCAATTCTTTAGAAATTCCTATTTCTTTCAATTTTTTTGAAGAGGAATTGCAAAGTTTAGTTGCAGCAATTTAAAAAAAAAAAAGATTATAGCTACAGAATTGTTAAGGAATTCGTAATATGAATAGATTCGATGAATTGCTCAAAGTGGCGTTTTTAGACCCCCAGAAATAATGTGAAAGAGAAAAGAGAGACGACTCGATAGAAAGGGACACCTCTATTAATATCAGTTTCTAATACCCATAATTCGGCTTTAGGAGACAATATTATACTTTCAACTCGGCACAACGTTCCGAATCTATAATTCACATAAAACAGATTATGAAGTTACCGTAACAAACATAAAACAGTATTTGCGGTCGGGTCGGTGAGACCGCAAACTCGGATATTTAATTCATTCGCTAGTAATTTATTTAGTGGCGACGGCTGGGAACGGAAAGGCAAATAAAACGCCGAATATCTATTTGTTGTATGATCTTTGTTAGCTGGAAGTGGCTTTTTTTGAAACGACGTTCTTTTTCGCACGCGTGGCGATATGGCGAGATGACTAGCCCAGAAATTGTGTCCCGGTTAATCTCTGCGTTAAATGCCCCCTCCACTAGCGCTATGTCATCATCATCATCATTTCAGCCGCAGGCTGTCCACTGCTGGACATAGGCTTCCCCCAAGTATTTCCAAAATGACCGGTTGGAAGCGGCCTGCATCCAGCGCCTGCCTGCGGCTTTCCTTAGGTCATCTGACCATCTGGTCGGCGCTATGTGGTGCGTCATAAGTACTGTAGTGCGCGAACGCACAACGCACATAAGGGACGTTCCTCACGCGTATCCGACTACACGCTCACTAGTTTTTTTTTTTTTTAATACAGTAGTTTAGAAATAAAAATTTACTATATCACCTAGTAATTTCACTTTTATTAACTAGCCTTTGACCGCGGCTTGTCCCACATGTATTGTCCTCAGGAACAGAGTTTTGATTCGGGATTAAAAGTACCCTATGTCTTTTTCGATACTTCTATGTGTATGTGAAATTTCAGGAAGATTGGTTTAGTTGATAGTACATGAAAACGTAACAAACACAAACTCACTTTCGAATTTATAATATTAGTTATAATACAATACATATATGTCACTCCCATTTTTTTAATTCCGTGGCCAGTTAAATAAAATTCTCGTATACGTAAATATTGTGAAAGTTACACCATAACGTAGTTTCGTACACACGAAGGCATAAATAAATTTTAGTCTGTTAATTGTAATGACGTTGAAATGGAGTCTCTTGTGGATTCTATCAGAATATGTATGAAGTGAAATTTACTACTTTGCTAGCTTATGCACTTTGTTACTGGACTATATGTGAGACGAGTAATTTTAGATACTACTTTGTTAGGGAAATCTTTATTGATTAAGGAATTTATTAATATTTGTTTTAAAATGTTCAAGGTCGCTTCTCGGTTCTACAACCAGAGGATTTGTCTGTGAATAAATGGGATAAATGTGAATATTTGTATGTAGGGAATGTATCTTTATTTTAATGAGTGATGATAATAATTAATGATAATAACAGATAATGTAAATGGAATTTAATCGTCAAACGTAGAAAAGGATAATACATTTTGAGGGAGCACAGCTATACAACAAGTTACCGAATGAGCTGACAACATGTAGTATTAATGTTATTAAAAAGAAACTTAAGTCATATATCGCGACGCGACTAGTACATAATATTTAATTCAACTTGTAATTTACCTAAGTTTTGTTATCTCATTTTTAATGAAATGTAAATTTCTTATGAGAATAAAGTTCTTTAAACCTAAACATAAAACAAAATTTGTCAAACGAAATTTTGTAAAAAATAATTAAAAATAATCTAAGTTCTGTATCTATTCCTACGATTCAAATATTTTTACATAAAAAGCTTATTTCAATGCAACAATATGTTTGTTAAGTTATACCTGAAATTGCATAAAAGCAGTCACTATATCGTAGCACTGCGTAACTCATTCGTAGCACTTTCGTAGCGATTTCGTAGCTGTCTCGTAGACCGTCGTAGCAAAGGTAGCGGTATAGTTGTAGCAGCAGCTACGACGTACGTAGAATACGTTGAATACCATCTTGGATGTATATGTGTTATGGTCCACTGTACAGACGACATCATCGTACAAATACAGATTTATTCATTTTTTTAACAAGTAACAAATTACAAGTACAAAGTGTAACACGCAGACAGATTTTCGCATTAAATTTATAATATTCATAGATTTAAAAAAATGCCGAAACCGCGCAATGCCGAGGCGAGTCGCTAGTATTAACATAAACAATAGAAAAAAATAAATGTGACAACGGTAAACAAGTTTTTATCTTTCAAATTACATCTAGAAAATGAAAATTGTATTCGAAAAATAATTTCTTTGTTAAAATCCACAATCGGGAAAAACCGATTCGCAATAATAACAGCTGCTGGAGAACTTTCAAAGGATTTAATAGCATCTTCCGAGCACTTTGCTATAAATCTCCGACTACACGTACATCTTGAGATGTAATGGCTCTATTTTTCTTGCTAACTGCATTGCATACGAGTTAATATATTGTGTTGAAATATGCAAAATATATTTGCTTACTCGCAGTTGGTTTATAGAAAAAAATTTGATGGAAACATCTCAATCCCAATTAATATTATAAATGCGAAAATGAGTTTGTTTGTTTATTTGTTTGTTACCAATTCACGCTTTATCTTTTTAACCAATCTGCTTGAAACTTCGCATACACATAGTCAGGAGTACGGAGAAGGACATATATAGGGGTACTTTCTCTATTTTTTTGCGAGATACCGATCGATCAACAAATCAAGCAACGCAAGTGGAATTGGATCGGCCACAACTTCCGAGAGGCTCCGACCACATACCTAAACAGAAATCTTAAGGGAAACGAAAGCATGGAAAACGGTGCTTTTTCCCAGGATGAATGGTACTCTACGAGTATGTCCTTCTCCTGGTTCTAAGCTAACTCCCCACCAATTTTTAACCAAATCAGTTCAGCCGTTCTTAAGTTATAAATAATGTAATTAACACGACTTTCTTTTATAATATATAGATTAAACTTAAAACGCCACCTTGGTAGATGTGTGTTAGCGAATTTGCCAAGTTTATAATTTGTTTATATTTGTTTCGCCGAATGGGGAAATCATGACATAGGCGATGCGGCTAGCAACCCATCACTATTGATTTCCTGTTTTAACTACCATTATGCTAAACGTGGCCTAAGATCTGATGGCCCTAGGCTCTGTCTACCCCGCATGGGATAAAGACGTGATTATATGTATGTATGTATGTATAATTTGTTTAAGGCTCCTCAATCGGTCTCACTAGCGCCACTTCCCAAAAATAATAAATTCTCATTCTGTAAGTGAGCTTATCAGAAATCCTTGTGCAACAACGTGGAAAGACTTTCGGGGTTCTAATGTAAGTTAAGGATACTAGCAAAAAAAATATTTTTGGGAAATGGCGCTAGTGAGACCGAAGGAGGAGCTTTACTCGTGTTTTCGGTGTAAAGCGCAGCCTCTACCCCATACATAGCACATCCCTGTATGCTCACAGCTTTAAGCTGAAATATTTATATAACCCGGCTTGCTCTTAGGCAATAAAATTTACATTTTCACAAACGCGTACTCTACTTTTTTTACTCTTTGTATTTGCCGAAAAGTTGCGAAGTATTTTTGGCTTTCTGACAACGTTAAATTATGGTATGTGAAGAATTTTGTATACAGGAATGCCAAAGATAAAAAAAAAATTGGTTGGGTAGAAACCACGATTACGTATTTCTATGAAGGATGCTAATAGGAGGTGAAATATGTTTTAGTCTTAATATAGTATTAGTTTTCGCTAAATATATATTTTTAATGAAAATATCTCAAAAACTAGAAGACAGGAGGGCAGGCCTTTGCCCAGCAGTGGGACAATTAAGGCTATTGAAAAAATAAACTCAAATACTTTTTAACCGAATTTGATGTTGAATGAACTTGAAATTTTTATGATTATTTAAAATGGACTAACGGCTCGAGTATAATCGCGGAACATACATAGATACATACATGCGAATTCACCCCAACTTGTATAGTTGCCCTCCCTCGCTTCGCTCGCTCGTTCAATAAATGAAATTAATAAAAAATATGTACCAATATCTCCCTGCTGATGATAAAAAATTGGGCTAAAAGTTATTTTTTTTATAGGCAGTGGTAAAAATACATTGGTGACATGTGCCCTAACAATGCTGGTGAAGTCCTGAACTGCTGACGAGGGTATCGTCAGCGAACTAATAATGAACGAGAAAACGACCGCAACCGCTAATCATTAGCGGAACCAGCGGTACGGTCAGCACAAAAGTTTGTATTATGTACCTATGCATTTCTAGATCTCCAGAATCTGTACTCATTCTACTTCCTACTAATTTCATAAACGCGTAAGTTTGTATTGATGTTTGTTACTCTTTCACAGAAAAACGGATGAACCGATTTGGCTTAAATTTAAAATGGAGATTGCTTAGACTTTGGAACAACACATGAGTTATATTTTATCCCAGAATTCCCATGCAAGCGGAGCCCCAGACAACAGCTAGCACAAGTTTATGTCAATACAGCTGAAGAAATTATCTGTAACTTTTTTTTGCTAGTACACGTGTTTTTTGCGAGTATAGCTGATATCATTACGTATAGCTGAGAATGTAACTAGGTTCTTTGTCTACTAAAATACTTCTATAAATTTTCAACTTACGAGTTCGTTAGTTGGAAAATGAATAGAAGTATCTCAGTCTTTATACCAACTTACGCGAGTATGTGAAAGACTGAGCTTTGAGAGCTATACAAATTGAATGAATGAATAAATAAACACTTTATTGCACCAATTACATAAATCAATCATTGGATTGTACAGGAACGAAGATAAAAATTAGTACAAAGGCGGACTTAATTGAAATTGTTTTTTCCAAGGGAAATTAATACAACAATTTTTATACTCTATGTAGAGTACGCTATTGGCGTATGCTTTACACTCACTTTTCACACTGGTACACCGTCTCAAACAAGTCTGGTACACGTCCACTCTAGGTCGCAATCCACATACAACTGACCAACAGTCACTGTGTTACCAATTTGTGTGTGTCAGACATTTGCACTGTATCTACTTAGTACTTAAAGATACTACTACAGTCACTCTGCATATATTAATTAAAATTTTTTGTTTATTTTTTTCTGCTGTCTGTACACAGTACTACCGTTGTTATTGTTTACCGCAGGTCGGAAGCTAGTTTTAATAAAAATTCTACTTTACGTTGCAATTCTAATGAGAAAGCAAATTATATGAAAAAAAGTATCGATGAATATTAAAGCTAAAATGGTTGTTTGTTTTTTAAGTGCCTGAAAATATTATCACTTCCTGAGATGGTTTAGCGAAAGAGGATCTTGGCCTCCGGTGTCGAAGGATAGTCTTTAGTCTTCTCTCAGTGCTACCTCATGCCAGTCGGCTCTTTGGCTTTCAGGTCTTTCACGACTCTTTCTCTTCAATGGTTCCTGTAATGACTGAATGGTCGCTTTCCATTTGATCTTTCTGGATATGGTCTCTCGAATGCCAGGTGCCAAGAGACACTGGCAAGTTACCCTACTTGCACTTGCTCGATTTTTGTGCTTGCTATAAAAACAGAGCATAAAATAATAAAAATTGGCGAAGCAATAACTTATTACAACATAATCCACTGTTGTCCATTTAACGGCACAATAAATTCGCAACAAAATCGACAACAATGAAACAGGCGAAAACCAGGTTATAAAAGAGGTAACAATATAATTTTAATGGCTAATGTTGCATTTTGTTACATGCTATTTGTATATTTTGTTTTATTTTAATGCGTATTCAAATAAGGTAGTATTTTGAATTGAATATAAAATTTATATTTAACTAACTCCAAGTTCCAAAGACACATAACGATTAGGGATACACTATAATATAGATAACGCTTAAATAATGAACATAAGCTTAGTGTTATTTGTTATAAGTGCTACCTTTTCCTCTCAATCAAGCGCTGGTAGACTATAAGAGATTTATACATGGAAATAGCCACGGGAAAATTCTTTTATAATAAAAAGAATATAATTAATACAAATGGTATTTTGGCTGGCCTCTGATTTAACTGTAGATTTTGCACCCTATTGGGCCAAATTATTTTTTGCCTTTTACACGATAGAACGAAAAGAATAAAGTATTATACAGGTTTACTCTATAAGCCTGTGGCATTTCAAACAATGATATATAAGGGTAATGATCCCGAGTTTCCCTGTTGTAATTAAATTATGTGGATAAGTGCGGGACGCTCGTTGTCTCTCATTTCAGAGGCCATGTGCCGAGAACAATATACTGTTTGAGGAGTACGACAAGATGGTAGTGCCTACCATTGTTTCTTAAAAATGACAGCAGTTCTTCACTTTTACCACTGAATACCATAATAGTTCCGAATCTATCCATACTAATTATAATGATGGCCGAGCTTCGCTCTTAAGAAACAAAACAAACTATACCGACACCAGATTTGGGGGCTTAGCCAAAGTCACAATCGCAAAACGTTAACGACGTACGACATGAACAAAATGTATGGGATTGACATAAGATTGACCACGTGATATACCACAGCTTATGTCAATCCCATGCATTTTTTTATTGTCGACATTCGTTAGCGTTTTGAAATTGTCACATGGCTACGGGTGCTGAACTCAGATCGAGTAGTACTTATAGATTAGATTTTGCAATATATTCATAGAAATAGGGAGTTGCTCGCGGTTCAAGGCATGTTTTTTTTAAATATACGAATTTATTAGATTCGTTTATTGACATAGCGGATAAACTTCAGAATAGTCGCCTTGATGGTACGTTATTTATATCGTCATTACTTCTTCTTCTGCCTTGCCTTTTTATTCCCATGTTATTTGGGGTCGGCACTATTTACGTTACAAGGCTCTAAATTGGGTCATATCCGATTCAACATTAGCCGCTCGCATATCATTCCGTATAGTCGTCATCCAAGTCGTTGGTGATCGTCCACGTCCTCTTCTTCCCTTCTCCATCTCCAGCACTCTTCTTGTCATATGACCATCGTCATTACATCACTACATAGTATAGATGCGGTTTTTTTAATAGATAGAATGATTCAAAAGGAAGGTTTTTATGCCCATGATAAGCCGGGGCGGGTCGCTAGTCAATTATAAATTAT
Source organism: Apomyelois bistriatella (assembly GCA_947044815.1). Taxonomy (NCBI): domain Eukaryota; kingdom Metazoa; phylum Arthropoda; class Insecta; order Lepidoptera; family Pyralidae; genus Apomyelois; species Apomyelois bistriatella. The sequence goes on from OX345705.1 coordinate 9,761,847, forward strand.
TTTGCATAATAACAGTCTGTTTGTCGTGAAAGCTTCTTAGTAGGTACGAGTACATTCAAACCCCGCGTGACTGGTAAAACCGCGGGGTACAGTTAGTAATCTAAAAATCGAAAACCAATAGTACGGCTTCGCGTCACTTGCAATGAAAAGGGTAACTCGGCATATGCCTGTACCCTATGTACGGGACCTTAATTAAGGGCCGTTTCATTTCGTCTGTATCCGCTTTGGGACTTACCAAGCTCAATTACTTTTTAATTAGTAACAAATATAGAAATGGAATGTACTGTTGTTATTACATGAGGTTTGGGCGAGTGATTATACTTGATGGTGTTTTAGGCTCTTTTCCTTGATTTGAGTCGTGATGAAATTGTTTTTTTTTTTTTAAATAAATATTACAACTACGGTCCGTACTTTTTTTCTATTTAGTTTATTTTTATTATTTTGCTTATATACTAGATCCGTGCATTAAATGTAAAAAATATAAAAGTTACAGCTACGTCGACGATATATATATATATATTTTTTTTTTTTGAAATTGTTTTTCTAATATCAGGTTGTGTGTGTTTAATAAGGAGGGGGGAGAAGGAAGTTACAATTTCATGCTGCTTAATGTTGTTTACAGTTTGTGTTGTAGGTCATTGTAACGCTGATCGAACTGATAATGAAACTGATTTGAACAATTTCATAGACAGCATTATGTTCCATTGTAAATACCTACCGATGTACAGTAAATCTTGTATGAGATTGTGACTGCATTGTAGATTGAACCAAATTGTATGTGTATCTATTGTGTATTTAAGAATTAAATAAATAGTGGCAGATATTCGCCATCACGCACTAGCCTTCCTAGCGTTTTAAGGCCCTCTTCAGCTCACCCACTTATGTTAGTCTCAGCATACCCGCCATCATTAGTTTGCACACACATTCCTTGCAACACGTGTTTCACCACTACAAGAGGCATCCTCGGGCACTAAGTCAAGCTGTTAGTTTTTATCGTGCAAGCCAATACATACTTTTAATTGTAACTTTTAAGTACTTGTAACTTTAAATTCCGCAAAAATAAGGCCTGAATCTATAACATACTAAATTGTAAAGCAATCAAACGTGAGAAATCTCAATTTTTCCGCTACACAACTGCGCATAGATCCAATATTATACTTCAAAGCCACAGACACAAATTAAAACGTGCTGAAGATCTGTATTTCTCTGTTTCAGGCAGAGATATTAGCTATTCCAAACCAAGACTAGACCTAGAATCTCGGTTATAGCCACATTTTCATAATTGTCTATTTCCTTCTACGTCGTGGACGAGATGACAATTTCCTGAGGTCTTGCAGTGTACAGTCTGAAACAAAGGCTGATGGACAATATGGACATGGTATATTTTATTAAGATATTTATCGGGAATTTTTTATTTCATTTCTTATTTTTGGTTATTGTTGCCAGCAAATAATACAATTTTCAACAATTTAATGTTTAAAGGAAAGATTTTATTTAAGTGAAAGAACACAATACCAATATGGCTGTTCGCATTCCGCCAAAGATGCATAGACTTACAAGAGGTACCTATTACAGGACCGTACTTTTGTACAGGGCAGGACTCACGTTATTTATTTGTTTTATCGTGATAAAAACGACTTAAATCTATTACAATTAGTTAAAATTTATTTCATCTAAGTTTAAGTTTCTTAATTAATGAACTCTTTGCAATAAAGATGAAAATCTGTAAAGAGAAACCCAAGTGTCAATCTGTTGGATCTATTAGATTCTTCTGCTAAAGTCTCCTTCTTAGGCATGATCTTTCTAGATCAATGTGGAAATGTTTGAACAGACTCTAGACCCAGGTCAGTCATAAAGCAAAGATATATAAGATAATATGTACTGGTAGATGGTCGGAAGTGGACTATCAGACCATGTCTCTCCAAAACATGCCATATTCTTATCACTATAATTATACATCAATTAGGCTGACTTTTACACAGGTAGTTGATAAGTCTGTTTAGTTTGTAGAATCTTCTTTATCTTTACAAAGTATAAAACAAAGTCGCTTTCCGCTGTCTGTCTACATAGGTATGTATGCTTGAATCTTCGAAACTACGCAACGGATTTTGATGCGGTTTTTTTAATTGATAGAGTGATTCAAGAGGAAGGTCTTTATGTAAGTAAAACCCATAATATTGTACACATGCGAAGCGGGGGCGGGTCGCTAGTATTTAAATAAAACGTCAATCAGATTTATAATTCCTCGTTTACTTCGCGCCTTTTTTCTTTGATCAACGCCATCTTTGATCAAGAATTTTGATCGAGAAATTAATAAGCATTTTGAACTTCACATCATGATCGACATTTGGAATCTAAGAATAAATTTACATACTTTCTAAAAAAAAAATTTTTATGTTTATAGCTATCAACTTTGGCCCAGGGTTTAATTACATGAAGACTACCTATTATACCTATATTTACGAAGACCTGTAAAACTCAATAAACACCATATAAACTTCTAGGGTGTTCATGGTCGATTTACCATGATACCTACACGAAATGGTGAACTCTATTTAAGTTTTCCACAGGTAAGACTAAAGAGTTCCACTAGTTCTACTATTTTAAATCATATAATAAAAATCAGTCCAATTAGTTCTATCATAGAACTGTTCAACTATCATAGAAACAAAGGTTAATTAGCATTAAAACTGCTACCTTACTACTATCTTTTAAATCCATGCAAGATCCAGTGAGTAAGGGACATAGCGCAATACATGATGTAAGGCGATATCTCCCTTTCTTAGTCGTTCTTGCATATAGTTTTAAGAGATGGTGGTAAGCCACCTGGTTGCCTACAATCATCTCTAAAAACCATGTAAGTTCCAGTGAGTAAGCGAGACAGCACAATACATGATGTAAGGCGACATCTCGCTTACTCACTGGATCTTGCATGGTTTTTAGAGATGATAGTAAGGGACCTGGTCTTGGACCTGGTGATTTTATATGTCACATAACAAGACTGAGGGCCGTTGAGTGTCGTCATTTATTTCCTCAATCTCTGACAAGCTCGTTTGCACTGAGAAATACTGAGACAGCTCGCTTCAGTCCAGTTAGCGTTGACCTACATTATATTCTCCTAGGAAATATGCTAGACTGGAAACGTGTAACTGGATTGCTTCTAAATTGTGTTGTACTTACTATGTCGGCAGTTTACTGCGGTAATCTTGTTGGAATAAACTATTTAATTCTTCACGATGACGCAAGTGTAATTTAAAAAATAAATGTGTCAAATATTTTGATTTGTGATTTTAGTGACTCCGGGCGTAATGGTTAACATGCCTCCTCGCTACTCAGGAGGTGTCGGGTTCGATCCTCGGTCAGGTTATGTTGAAAATTATCTTTACTGATTTGCCTAGGTCTTGGATGTTTATCTATGTATTTGTTATAAAATATAGTATTGTTGAGTTAGTATCCCATTACACAAGTCTCGAACTTACATTGGGGCTAACTCAATCTGTGTGATTTGTCCCTATAAATTTATTTATTTGTCATGTTGCTTTTGTCTTAAAATTTGGAAAACGCGCGGCACGAACGAGTGAGAGGCATGATCGGCTCGAGCTCTTCAACTCCTTCTGTGTATTATACTACTGAACTACCGTCCGTAAACCGACTTTATAGACCACTATATATTTTTTTATTTAGATATATAAACACCAACAAGATAAACATAGTAACCCGTAACTGTCGTGTCGAAGTCACACAAATTGACACGTAGCTGGCTCCTAATTGATTCCGAAGAGTTTTGTTGACTCAGTGTAGAGTAGATAAAAATAGAGTCTAAGCTGTCTATGATTCAAGCTGTTTCTTAGGAAGAATATTTTTGGTTTTTATAATAGTTCTGGTATTGTAATTCTTTTATAGTATAAGTATATTATACATGTGGAACAAATAAGCTTTTAAATAAAAAAAATACTTTCTGCAATATAGTTTACCATTTTACATGTTATTTTTGCCACTACAATCTCACAAGTTCAAAATCCACCTAGTTAGATTGCTGAATAAGTAGTATTACCATATTAAAATATAAAGGTATAATGTGATATAATATTATGTCTATCATCTTAGCACTACGTAAATGACTAAAATTTTTGTACCCACCTGCTTAGATAATCTGTTCGTTAGGAATTCGACTCCTGAGGGTAAATACGTTTTGGACGTCTTGAATCTTAGGGAGTTAAAGTTTCAGGCATTTTGCTACTAAGACAAATAGATTTCAAGCAATTTTCTAATTAGCGTTTTTGCTTTAAAAACGTCACGCTCATGTGGGAATTCTTTATTCTTCTTCGTTCTTGCCACTTCCCGTTACGCGGGGTCGGCTTTCCTAATCATATGGCGCCACTTGCATCGGTCAAAAGTATTTTCAGTGATGAGGCCGAGATTCCTCATGACATAAACTTCGACTTGTTCATCTGTTCTTTAATGAAATCGGCAGATGTTGCTCTGAGATATTGCTCTTAGATGTAATTACTTTTAATCTTTATGCTTACTCTGTCGCATTGTTACTAACTGTAATGATATTGTAAATGTGTAAAAAATTAATAAGGAAATTTTATAAATCTAATAACTGTGTGTGACTTGGTACTAATATTTATCTACTCTGTGACGGCCGACCCAGAGTTGCAACTCTTCAAGTTGATTTCGGAAACAAGTGCTTTAACAAGTACCTACTCGTTATAACTTCGTGAATGTTAAACAAATTATGGTACACTTTTTGTATCTACTCGTAATGTTTTCAAAGTATTTTGTGACCCTTTCAAAGTTAATTAAAATGATGTTGGTGAAAAAAAAATGTTGACGACTCCTGTGGCCTAGTAGTTATCATGCCAGGCTGGCATACTGGAGGTCCTGGGTTCGATTTCCGGTTAGGTGGAAAATGATCTTATCTAATTTACCTGGGTTTTGTGAGTGTTATATTTGTAAGTTGTACCTCTTTTAAAGAGTGAGCGACTAAGATATCGGGTTTTCACAACTAGTATTTATTAAAACTACTAATATATTTACATAGTCACTTGGCACATTGTGTGGCGCTGCTGCCACTACCAGCCCCTGCAGCCGGACCACCTCCCCTCACCGCGGCGTCCCCGAGGGCCCTATAAATGGCTCGACTGGTAGTTGTACGTCCTCTTTCGCTTGACATCTGCCAGTTGAGTACATTATTGCTGATCTTACTTCCATCACCAACTTTGTGCTTGTACTCCACGACCCTAACTTCATTGTTAACTATTGAATTGAATATAAGTGTAGGTATATTTCTAATATCTTCATTTTTTTATGTAACATATAACAATAACGTTATAACTAGATGCGTGTTACAACCATCGACGGGCTTACAGGGCTGAAATCATAGAAAAAAATGGACCTGGGTCTTGGATGTTTATCTATATATGTATTTGTTATAAAATATAGTATCGTTGAGTTAGTATCTCATAACACAAGTCTCGAACTTACTTAGGGGCTAACTCAATCTGTGTGATTTGTCCCTATATTCTTCTTCTGCCTTGCCTTATTATTATTCGCATATTATTTGGGGTCGGCACTCCTTATACATTTTCGCCACGAGGCTCTAAATTGGGTCATATCCGTATCAATATTTGCTGCTCGCATATATCCTATATATTTATTATTATTCGTAATAAAAAAAACATAAGATCACACAATCTGATAGCTGTTAATTTTGATAACACTGCTGATAAAGGTATAGTAGGTTGTATTCAAATCATTTCTGCTGACTGTTCAATTGTAAAATTAATTATTAATACCAACCCTTAATAAGCGAATAGTAATTTACGACTGCCAATTCGGAGTCTTTTGTATGAATAATTAAAACGGTGTATTTTTCTGTCAAACAGTGCTTCACAATTAGTTATTTAATCAAGTATTGTTCAAGCACAAAAGACTGAAGTTGAGGCGCAGATATTATTTGTTGAAATATTTAATAGGAGAACAATGGAAAATAGGCTTACGCTGGGTATTGAAAATCCTGGATTATATAAGCTGAGGTTAAGCTGTTCACAGCCTTTGTTTGCCTTTTGGAAAATCAAAAGTATGACCTTGTTTACATACATATATAATCACGTCTTTATCCCATGCGGGGTAGACAGAGCCTAGGGTCATAAGATCTTAGGCCACGTTTAGCATAATGGTAGATGAAATAGGAAATCAATAGTGATGGGTTGCTAGCCGCATCGCCTATGTCATGATTTCCCCAATCGGCGACCTTGACGCGACAATGACCTTGTTTTTGGTCGTAATATCTCGGAACCCGTTATAAAATATAGTATCGTTGAGTTAGTATCTCATAAACAAACTTACTTTGGAGCTAACTTAATTACATATCTGTCAATCCGCAAGCCGAGCAAAAAAAAAGAGCACGGCCGTACCGTTTCTCAAAGCAGTTCTGGCAATTTTTGTCGACTTAGGTGACAATTGATCGGCAAAAAATCTCATCCGAGGATGATTTGTCGCCCTTTTAAAATTGTTAGACCCCTGATAACTTCGTTGTGGATCAAACTAGATACCTGAATTTTTAGTTACTAAGTAAGCAGTCTTTATATAAACACGATATATTTCAAATTTCATTCAATTTAAACCAGTAGTTTCAACTAAACATATGAGTATAACATAAATGAACCGACTTTATAACATGGATCTCACAACTTTTGAATGGATTTTTTACAAGTTTTATTTTGATGGCATTTATTTGTTATTTTATTATTGTTTGCAACAAACTGCAATCACTGACAATTTATCTATCTAAAATTTAGGAGCTGAATACAATACGATTCCCACTTTTGCCTTTATTTGTTTTACCTCTTCCCGTCTAACAATATGTATATGTCTATCGAAAAAAAAACGAAGTTTTAACACTGTGAATATTTAAATTAATGAATGTATTTATTTTACAACCAAAGTGTATGGTACAATGTAAGCTAAATCAGCTTTTTGGCACGTCGTGCGTCCAGCCTGCCAAGCCACAGGTCCTAGTATCGATTCTGGCTACAACATACGTGTTGAAACTTTTTGTAGACTGTTTGTATTTTTAACCTTCTGAAAAAAAAAACCTATTGTAAGAAAAAAATAAAAATTAAGAAAGTTCATAAAAATTTTGCTCCGCTCCGCACACTTTTCATTAAAAATTAAGATCCACGACTAGTGTTCTTCGAATTTTAAAATGTACGTTACTTTTCTTTCTTTATCCAAGTTCAAAAGTTGACAATGCACTTTAAGGCTATCTTTGTCTTTTTTCCACTTACTACTGTGATTGATGAATTTGTTTTGATAAATGGCTGAGAGATAGAATTGTAGTCATGTTAAAATTTGTACGGCTCACTTGAGAGGTTGTGAGTTATGGGACGTAAGCTTTCGCGAAAGTCAAAGGGCTTTGTAACTTTTTTATGAAAAAAATGCTTTATTATGAAGTGTATTATCCGAGTGAAGTGAATTTAAAAAAGAAAATTATGTTTTTGACATGTATAAGCGTCTGTATTTGGTGTGATTTCCGGCTATGGATGTCGTAATAGACGACTAAAGGAAGAACAGACGTTACAATTTAGCCTTCCGAAGGGCAAAGGAGCTCGTGATAAACACCACCAACAGCGGCCACCCATCTTAGTTGCCCTGAATTCTGAAGTTTGTTGCTTCTCAAAGGTATAAAAAGAGCTCAATGAGGACCCTGAGCTCCGAAGCAATCAGCTGAAGAAGCGACCGGGAAAGCGCTAAAATTAGAAAGAGAGAGAGAGCTGCAATAGATCTTTGAATCCAAATACATAGGCAAAACCTTATTCAAAAGCCAGTGGTGGGTTAGCGTTCCCCTACCGTGCCTAACTGCTTATAAAAAGGTCCAAAACCCTTTTCGTAAACCCTCAACGCAATATTGTCATAGTATAATGATATATAGGTGGACCTTTCAAGAAATCTCACACCTGTGGGCTTACTTTTTATAGATATATATATGTAACCTATAGAATGTACAGAAAAGACACAAAGAAGCAGCAAGTGTCTAATTTATTAGGTAGTGTGTTAATACTAAAATGAGACATAGCCCCAGTAAAAAATGCAATAATAATATGAAAATCGATTTATTGAAGCACGAATTCTACATACATACATACATATCATCACGCCTGTCTCCCGTAGGGGAAGGCAGAGACTAGAGATTTCCATTGGCTACGATCCTTACATACCTCTCTCGCCTCCTCCACACTCATCACTCTCTTCATACACGCTCGCCGATTTCGGTTACTCCTAATGTCTCCCTTTTTCAAAAGACCTGCGATTTGGTATTTAATAATTTTTTTAAATTATTTTTTATTATTTCGAATTCTGTATCTTAATAACGGCACATCTAAAATTCGTAACGCCCTTTGCACCGAAATAACTAGACCACGAATCATAACTTGCATACACTTACGCCAAAACAATGCCGCTAAGTAAGCAGAAAATATTTTTTCTGAATAATCGTTCAAAGTAAACAATGCCTAGCCCTCGGTCAAACTTATTGTACGATATTTTGAATTGCCGTAAATAAAATTAAAACAGACCTGATTTTTCATAAAAAAAGTATGTTACCGCTCCGTTCTCTCAATATTTTGCTATAGATGCGTCCTTCGAAATTGGCTGGGTAACAAACGATTCTCTTATTTAAGAATATTTGTAGAATAAGTTTTTGGAGATTGGCCTTGCAAATTTTTACCTGTGATTTATTTTTCAAAACAAAAGCAATTGGTTCCGTTCGGGAACTGTATACAGACAGACATACACACAGACAGACACGTAAATTTTTATAACACCGTTTTTGCGTCGGGTATTTAAATTGATCCTAAACCTTTATTAATAACTTTTTTTAGAGATAATTAGTGTGGTGGTTTCTCCACTTGCCTTCCACGCCGTGGTTCATCGAGATTACTCGGATTAAGGAACTCCACCGACAAGTGCCCCTAGTATGAGTTTTTCTAGCTAGCGACTGCGTTAGGATTTTGTATGGAATTTCTTAGTTGCCTTACTATCCGCCAGAGGCGCTATACAGGTTTGCCATACTAAATCGCTAACGCAGTCGCTATGCTTCTGCGTTAAGAAAAACTCATGCTACGGGCAAAGAGCCTAGCTCTGAAATTTATGATGATGATGTTTGTTTGTTTGTTTTGTTTGTAACATCTTTATTGCTTTAAAATACATAGTAAATACAACATTATTAAAATCAGAAGACAATGGCGGACTTATCCCAGGAAGGGATCTCTTACAGTCAACCGGCGAATGACGAAAGGAAATGCACAAGAAAAGAGTAGAAGTGCAAACAAAGACTAGCAAAGATATAAAGGATATATGAAATGAACATAAACATGATGATTATTCCCTCCCAAAAAGGCCTAGACTTAACCAATAAGTGGTTAACAAATAATCTTTTAACTCTAAATGCTTCTAAAACGAAATATATAACTTTTGCGCTTAAAACTAACTTCTTACCACCCTCAAACTTAACATTAAACGCACATGTCTGTAACCAAAACAGCCAAAGCTGTGCTTGTCGACAGCTCGAAAGAGTTGGAGTCCTTAAATATCTCGGTGTCATCATAGACCAAACTCTGTCCTTTAAAAATCATCTAGATTCCTTGACAACCAGACTCCGTAAACTGATCTACATTTTTAAAACCCTGAGACATATATCGGATAGAAAAACAATTATGATGGTATACAGCTCCTTATGTCAGTCGCTTATTAACTACTGTATCACATCATGGGGCGGAGTCGCCAAAACAAATTTACTAGAAGTGGAAAGAGCCCAAAGATCCATCCTCAAAGTAGCGGCAAGCCTTCCTTTCCGTTACCCGACTGACCAGTTATATAAACACTGGGACATCCTCACAGTCAGACAATCCTTCATCTTACATACCACTCTAAAACAACATACTCAGCTACAGTATGACCCCAACATATTTGAAAACAGGAGACCAAATAGGAAGATTTGTCAAATTCCCATGCACAACACTGCTACACACTCCTCTTTCTTTCCCTACCTTGGGCCGTTCCTTTATAATCAACTCAATACTCTTCTTAATATATACCCCCTCCACAAATACAGCTGTAAAAAATCAATTGCAACCTACCTAAAAACATTAGACTACAATGCTACAGAAAATCTCTTAGAACCAAACATCTAACCGCAATAGCCCCTAAAATCGCTATTGTATCCCAATTGCCTCACTCACCTCCACTTACATAGCACACGCACACATAAACACTAACACCCAAACAACGCAAAAGTATACTTAAACACAACAAAATCACTACATTAACAAACAGCCTCAGTTCTTTTTTTCATTTAATTTTTATTTTATTTTCTAGTACGTTATTTTGTATCTGTTTGAAGTTGAAGTTAAGTAACTACCTATAGTACCAAAACACATTCCACTTACTTACTGCACCAACTAATAATTAGGTTTTCGAAGGGAGGGCCTAGTTACCTGTAGCACAGGTACCTCATGGGACCTATTTCGGGAACTAGTCTCTTCACAAAGTAATGCCAAAATTGTTAACAATAAGTGTTTTGCCTATAGCTTTAAGTTTTACATAAAACTTATTTGTGAAGAGAAAAATATAGAAATTATTGATTTAAAAAAAAGAAAAAAATATTTATAACCTTGCCCAATTCGGTCAAAACCCTTAAACAGACTATTACTCGCTATTCGCTGACAAAAATCCCAGTACCCATACTAAGAAAAGCAACACCAAGGCGCCCCATATTACATCCAATAGAATGCATTTGAATATTTAAATGCATTTACTTATAAGGGTTTAAATTATTTATGGAATCTTCCGTTCAGTTGATTAATTTTCAAGTTATCAAACTTTGTTAGAGACCTTTTATCAAGAAAGTGGCCTAGAAAAAATAAGACATGATTTAAATCAAAATAATAGTTTACTAATTGCTTGCTTGATGATGGAGCATTTTGCAAGGTCAATCGACCTCGTTTGTCGTGGTCTTTGTTCTTTTAAAAACCTTTACGGCTGTAATGGTTTATATTTGACGTCGGTTTCCTTTGGGATTAATTCATATGTAGTACTAAGCTCAATGGGTCAAATGCAACTAAATGTCTGAATTTTTCTAATCCGACGAATTTAAAAAAAAAATGTTAAAATGTCATTTGAATTTTACTGTCAGTTTACTCCGACTACGGCGAAGCCAAAATGTAAGGGTAATAGTAATTTATAGATATATGTATGTAAGTTCACTGCCTAAACTACTAGATTGGTTTTAATAATGAAATGTTAATCATCATCATCATTTCGAGTAGGCGTCATGGTCAATCGACCATGCTCACCCTGGTATCAGAGTTCTTTGGAACCGCCTCTCGGCCTCTGACGTGGTTCCTTTAACGACTACCAGGTGACAGCCGGGACCAACGGCTTAACGTGCCTTCCGAAACACGGAATCATCTTTATTATCAGACAATCAGGTGATTCAAGCCTGCAATGTCCTATCCAAACTGGAAACAACTAAACAAAGTATGCTTCCCGCGGAAATCGAACCCACGACCCCCGGGTCTACAGGCAAATGTTAATGAATCCAGTAGACTCATAATTAAATTAAATGTGGAGCGTTATCCTTCAAAGAAAATTGTTCATAATCTGCTTTGCTTAAAAATGTTTCCGCTTAACTTCATGGTTTCATTTTCAACAGTTTAATTTCACCCAGAAGTGAATTCACATTTAGAAACTAAATTAAACTATGGTTAGTCGCTACCGTGCCCACTAAGTGTGTTTGTGAATATATCCTACCGGCAATCCGGCAAAATGTTTTGGCAAAAATACAATTACTGTAAAAACTTTTGGGTAACACTTAATGTAAGTTGGTGCACCAAAAACTAAATATATTTATTTTATATTGTTATGATGTTTAAAAAAAACACTCCGGAGAGTTATGAACACAAACGATATATATATATATCGTTACTATATATATATATATATATGTAACCGCTTCCCATCAGGTGGACCACAAATTCAGCCAGAGTCGACTCGCTAAGAAGATCAGGCGGGCCGTACGCCTGTTTGCTTACTAAATGGTATAAATAATCGGTCTAATAGATATAGGATAATACTTGAAACTGTCGATAACGAATAAAACACGTTATTTTATACAGAGGAAGGCCGTCTATCCATTCGGTCACTTTTTTGTCGGCCTTATGGACCTTATAAATACCACCCTCGATGGAAATAAGAAAACAACGATCGGTGAGGTGTTTCATGCCTTATGTTTCTCCTTATAGTGGATCCGAGACGATGTTATATCTTCATAGAAGTCCTGCGCGAATTTTCGATGTGAGTCGAAGCCAGTTTTTATTATGTAAGTTAAACGAAATTAAGAACGCTTCCTATGTAAAAAGGATATTTTTATTAACGGGCCGTGCTACAGGAATTCAATTATCTTGAGTCACTGTCGCTCAATCTTTTTTTTTATTTTATTCGAAGCTTCGCCCACTTTGTTGTTATTTGAACGCCGTAATAACAACATAATGATATTCTAAAGCATTTCTTCTATCACGTAAAAAAAAAATATGTCGTTTATTTTTAGATATTTTTTACTGTTATTTTTTTTATTTCAGGCAACATGGATTAATTGATATAGTTAAGACCTGTTGATTAATTCTTGTTGCCAGAAATTTAAAAATTACAATTAATACTTTTAACTAGGTATTAAGATTTTTCAATTTGGAATCATATCAAATCATAGACTCAATGGCAAAGAAAATATACACGCGAACTCACGGGAAAAGAGGTATTCAGGACCGCACTTTATACAGGGCAGGACTGAATGCTATAGATACTGTAAATATAACTCATTATATTTACAGAATATTGATCTTTTTTGTATCTTGATAGTTTTGATTGATTTTGTTTTAACATATTAGAAATTTTATTTATTTTAACTGTATACTAATTTTTTAATCACTGAATATCTTAATTTCAAATTTTTTATAAGTAAGTATGACTAAATTGACATTAAAACAGATGATATTGTGAAATTATTCTACGTCTTGATTGATTTGGTCGACCTCCGTGGCGTAATGGTTAACAAGCCTGACCGCTACTCAGAGGGTCCCGGGTTCGATCCCCGGTCAGGTCAAGATGAAAAATGATCTTTTTCTGATTGACCTGGGTCTTGGATGTTTATCTATATATGTATTTGTTATAAAATATAGTATTGTTGAGTTAGTATCCCATAACACAAGTCTCGACCTTACTTTGGGGCTAGCTCAATCTGTGTGATTTGTCCCTATACATTTATTTATTTATTTTATTTATTTTATCTTAGGACAGGTCACAGTGAGACAAAATAATTATTCATAATATAATTATTTTGTCTTACAAACCTGTATTCCACAATAAAGAGATTTGATTTGATTTAATACATATAAACTAAATAAGTATAAATAACATACACACGGCTAACATTTTTATTCTCTTAATCTAAGCATGTTTCCCAGTAACATTTTAGACCCAGAGTACACTTTAATCATGGTTTTTTATGTACTGATTCTTAATATAATGAAGCTATAGCTTTGTATTGCCATCTTATCTAACCACTGTTACGTTTTCACGGGTAAACCAGACCAGATAGAATCATAATCCGAGTGTGTTAGTAGCTAACACTGTCAAATTTTTCAGACTGCTTAAAGATTCTGAAACAATATAATGTTTTTTTTTTTCAGTTCTCATTCTTATATTACGGAACCCTAACAAACAGGTGGACCCAAAATCATCACAGCGGAAGCACACAAAAGCTGCAAAAAAATTACGCAATTTTTGTCTCTTTATTTACTAAGTTATTATTATTACGCTTGAATTGTGAATATAAAATGACCGGGAACCCTTTTAACGTGTCTCAGTAAACAACCCTTGTAGAAGGGTAGATTAAAATTATCAAAGAGCAACCCCTCGTCTGTGGTTTGGCTCGTTTTGCCAAATTTTTCGCATAAACTCAACTTATGTTTAGGGATTATTGCCTGTTATATTTTCATGTCATTTTTTTATGAAAGGTGATCCTTAATTTAGTTTTAGATATATCCATACTAAGAACTGATCACTTCATGATATATTTATACCTATATATACAAAAGAAAGTTGTGTTAGTTACACAATTTATAACTCAAGAACGGCTGAGCTGATTTGGCTGAAAATTGGTGGGGAGGTAGCTTACCTTTCAACCCAGAAACACTGTTCCCGAGGGAAGTACACTGGGGCGAAGCCGCGGGTAAAAGCTATTTTTTTTATACAATAAGGTTGGTACCTTGTTGGTAGATAGATACCTTGAGAGCGTCACTAGCTATATACTATTACTCAACTTCTACATTAAATTCAACATATACTGAACCCTAACCTTTATCAGAGTATTATTTCCAGTATGTTTTCTCTCTTTCGCTTCATAGCCCAGAGTACTTTTCATAGATAAGGCATGAGTTAGGTTAGATGGATTGGAACGACTACCTTGTGACCTCCGTTTCCCTTTTTACAGGCGAATTAGACCAATAAGAATTTGATCCAATGTAATAGCATCTGAGACAATCAACTCTAAATAAATAAGTAAAAATTAAATTTATTTTTGAGAAATCTAGGTACTAAAAAAGTTAAAAGTATCAAAATAACCAACCTTCTCAAAAATAGGCTCCGACTCAGCATATGCTGGAGGCTACGAATAATTATTATTCGTAGGCTGAGGTCTAAAACATCCAGCGCCGTCAACAACAAGTCTAGTTACAGTAAACAATGAATGTCGTAGGACAAATTCTTTGTTGGCAAATTAAGCAGCTCAACATCCAGATCTCCAACGCAATCCACAGGGCAAAGATCGCCATAAATGGAAAGAGATCGCAAAGAAAATAGGTCGGGCACATCACGACGCTCAGTAGTGAGCAAACGACTGGAGGAGATGCATATCAATAAAAAATATACTTCTCTCGCAACTAGTTGCGAAAAGAGAACATAAATTCTGTCTTTACAACTGGTTGCCATGGCGGCCGAAAGGCATAAATGTGACCTTCTGAAAGATGAAATTTTTTACGTAATTATAAGCAATCTACTGGTAAAAGATTTATGAAATATATATGAGAGAAATATATTTAGACAACTTGGGGGTTTAGCCAAAGTCACAATCTCAAAACGTTAACGAAGTATGACAAGAACAAAACCCATACATTTTGCTCTTGTCGACATTCGTTAGCGTTTTAAAACTATGACGTTGGCTAAGCCCCCTGAAGTTAACTGCTTACTTTATCTCTAATGAGAACATAGCCTCATACTATTTTAATAAACAAAGCAACTTGAAATTCTCTGAAGAACTTAAATTGGATAAAAACTTAATTCACTTCCACCTGTTTAAAATATGAGACTTTGTTTATAAGACGCGACTTTATTCACAGTGCGCCATATTTTATGCTGTCTTGGGTTTAATAGCACTTACTTTAAGAAGGCTTTACTTTCGACTCACAAAATGCATAAGCTAACTTACGAATTTTCAGACTGAAGGGAATCGGAAGGAAATATTTATGAATGTCATAAAGGCGACTGAGGGACAAACATTTATACATGCTACCGTCTTTATAAAGCATAGAACTAGGAACGCGGCTCTAATAGAAGTAGCATGACAAGCTAAACTGTCTTACCACTCATACACGATATTTACGTGTATGCCATCCTTGGGTTCACAGTCTACTAATGTCTATTGCGGAGTATATACAAGGACAACAAAAAAAATCAATTTTGGGTATTAATGCCGATTTATCCCTTCACAATATGTAAAAATAATTGTATAAATCCAAATATGAGTTCTCCTGATACTTCTTTTTACGTTTTATACAAGTTAAAGCCTTATATTATGTAAAATACTACAGCAAATTCAACGCCATTTTGAATGAAAAAAATATTATTCAGTCAAGAACATGTGCTAAGCATAGTGTTGTTGCTCTTACGTTTCTTTCGTCAAGTATCGATAAACGAAGTTAGAAGGCAAGTTTGCAGTAAAATTCGGGTTTAATTATCAACATAATTCTTGTAGGTAAATGTCAACGGGAAATGAATGAAGAAACCAGTTTCCGAAATTGCTAGTTTTACCATTAAATTCCGGAAGATGCCAATTATTCTTGTTTGTAACGTCTTACTAAAAATGTTTACTTATTATATGACAATCTTCGGGATCGAAAAGAAAAAACGAAATGCCTGGATTTCTTATCTCCCTGTGACATCTGTTGAAGTAAAACTAGACGTGGGTTTTAACGTCAAACCTGAGATGGTTAAGAAAAATCAGATAATTGGATTTTTCAAGGTCCAATGGACTACAAAATCATAATAGTGGCATTCACGCTATTTTTAACCCAAAAAGAGGGGTATTTTAAGTTTGACGTATCTGTCTGTAGTAATGGATAAAGCGATTTCAGTTTAGTTTTTTTTGTATTAACGGTGACTTATGTGCGAGTGTTTTTAGATATATGTTTGATGAAAATTGGTTGAGTCGTTTGTAACTTGTGGGGGTGAAAAGGGAAAAGAATAACCGCATGCCTGCAAATATATACTCGAGTGGGGTCTGAAATGAAAACGCATCACGTCCACAGTACAAAATAAAATGTTCAATGAAAATAGGTTAAGCTGTGAAAAAGCTCTAGGGGTATTAGTGGGGAAAACACCTAATGCCTGGAAAATATATGGGTGAGGGGTAGAGGGGGAGAAATAAGTCTAACTACAGACAAAATTGATATATAATAAAAAAAAATATCAAAACAATGATGCCAGGCCTTAGAGGGTCCAATGACCTCTGTGACGCAAGAGTGTGCAGGGTGAATTGAGCTTTTACCCACTTGATATGAATTAATAATCAAAAAAGGAAACGGACGCCAAATAAAACATTACAGCAGCTATTAAATATTAGCTCTACAGTATATTGACTTTAGAAGCCACTAATACATTATGCAAGCAACTTGAAAACGTTAAATCACTAATATGCCCCACGACGTCAAACCGCCACGCGTAGGGTTTGCCCCTTCTACCATACCAAGCCTCGGGGGAGGTGGCATGGTCAAGACACCTGTTTCCACGAGACGTGATCGTACCATCGCAGGCTACTCTTTAGAAGCTATTTATCTGCTATGTCATGGACATGAAGGCTGTCCCGAACGTGGTGGGAGTTTCTAACGCGGTCTTTCCGCGATATTTTACGATTTTGCTCATGCTCCTGTTTGCTTCGACTTCTGGTTATTTTTTCATTTTGTTTCATGATATACTTATCGTGTCGAGGCTGGCTAACTACCACCACCGCCAAAACTAGTACTCCGGAACTGATAATGCATTGTTTGTGATTTAATAGTTTAATAAATAGAATTCTTCAAGTCAGACCATGCTAGCCCATACAGATATAAACCTTACATTATGATTAAATTTAAATAGTGAAATGAAATCAAATATTAATAAAAACCAATAAAAAATAACAATAATAATTCAACGTATTCTCGATATATCGATGCTACGCGAATCTGTTACTTCACTAATTTTGCCTGCTGTCATGTCAGAATGGCAACAAATAGACGTAATAATTTTACGAATGGAATGAGTTATTACTTTTTAGAGTGACAATAAGCATTGAACATCGTGTCTCTGTCACTGAAAAATATATATATGGCCATCATGTGAAAACACATTATTATCTCACTAATGATACATACCTATTAATTATAATTAATTATAATTAATTATATGGTTTCGTGCGATTGGCAAGTCGTCCTGGTTATTTAAAACATAACAGATTTTTAATATGGATATAGTCACTATAAGATGTTATTAGGTTAGCTTATTATGCAACTAGCGACCCGCCCGGCTTTGCATGGGCATAATAACCTTGCTCTTAAATCACTCTATCTATTAAAAAAACCCATCAAAATCCGTTGCGAAGTTTTAAAGATTTAAGCTTACAAAGGGATATAGGACAGTGATAACCGAAGACAAGAGGTCCGCTTAAGAAGGGACTGAATAAATTAACCGGCTTGGTATTACATGGATCTCATAACTTTTGACGGTAGAACAACTAAGCGAGACTTGGAATTTTTATAAGTTTTGTTTTTGATGGTATCTCATTTCTTTTTGTAGATTACAGAGAACTACTTTACGACATACATATTGCCTCTTGATAATGCGGGCGAAGTATAAGTATGCAGGTACACTGATTCGTTCACTGCGTATGTAATTTTTTTATCCTATATATTTATATGGGATTACAAAGTTATTTATGCAGTTGGTGTATCTAGACCGAAATTGCAAAATATTTTAGTTTTCCCTTGGGTTATATACTAAACATTAATAACATTCTAAATTTGAAGCTTATGTATATGCTGCAGTGCCATTACCGCGCTCCAAGATTCTTGCTCTGACTGCAACAACGCAATTTTCTGATATAACTGCAAATCTATTAACAGATTTGGTACTTAACATTTGGCCATAGCCTAGATGACCTATGGATATCAGCTCATTAAGATTAGTTCAGTTTATCATACTCAGTGGTGTTATTTGAAAGAGCGAGTAAAATTAATTTTATAATGTTTCTCTAGTTTATGGAAATTAAGTAAACTGTGACTAATAGATAAGACATATATCGGGCATAAATTCATACCAATTTTCCAGTCAGAATTTCAAAAGAGAATTTCATTGTAAGTACACTCATCTATAAGTAGGTACATATAAATTCGAGGATGAAATGGCTTCGTTTTCCTGTCTATCTATTTAATTAGATCATGTATTCAAACATAACAATAAATAATAGTAATTACTAGTAATATCACGCTAGTGATACTCCATGTATCAGTACTATTATCTATTCTATGGTATCACGAGCGTAAATAGGCTAAAGTAACTATGCGCTCATCTTTCCCGGCCTTATTTTATATTATGATTATATACTATATATTTATTTTTATATCTTCGCTCTAGCGTGTTTTTCCCGGTTGCGTCTTCAGCTTACGCTTCAGAGCCCAGGTTAATCATGGTTCAATGAAGCGATTGACGTCTGACCTATGTGTCATATTTATTTATATATAATAGTAGTTATAAATAAAAAAATAGTATGTACTTGGTAAATAACAGTCGTATTCAGAACGAGAAGGTATCTTTATCTCCAGACCAGAACAAAACCTACGCTCAAACATTACAAACGGCAATACCGTACGTACACTTCGAACTTTTTTACGAATGTGAACTTTTTTCTATTGCTCGAGAATATACATGGAAACTTTTCCTGCTCAGACTCATCTTTTTGTGTAGGTGACACGGTCAATCGGCCATGCATACCCTGATGTCAGAGTTCGTCGGAAGGCTTTCCCGGCCTCTGACATGGTTCCTTAAACGACTACCAGAGGGCAGCTGGGACCAACGGCTTAACGTGCATTCCGAAGCACAGAATCATCTTTATTATCAGACATTCAGGTGATTCAAGCCTGCAATGTCCCAACCAAACTGGAAACAACTAAATAAGCTCCCACGACCCCTGGGTCTAACAGGCTCAGACTGCTTAGTTGGTCGAAGTGGAAATACAGTGCATTTGTACTAAGCCTTAATCCTGTGTCATAAAGTCTTTTTTGTTTGATTTTGCAATAAGAAAAGTTTGTGAACTCATTCCATAATGTGTGTATTTGATGACGGACCCCCCCTCCTACCCTCCCTTACCTCAGCCCTTACCCCCCGCAAACGGCGCGCTAGGTTCCCATACATTTAATGTCATATGTTACATCTATCTTAAGTGACGCAATTTTTTTTTTTAAATCTATGTTATAAAGTAACGAGATAAATTAAATATTTATTTACTATTACTAAAAGCAATAGCTTTTAGTATCCAATCCGCCGGTTGTGATACACCAGTGTATTTTTTACAACAAAGTTTAAACAAATTAATAAAGATTTAAATTATTTTAATCTTACAGTCAATCTTATCATATTGTGTGGGTAAAAATAAAAGGTCAATTGTCCAGGCACACTCTGGTTCAGAGTTCTTCGGAACCGCTTCTCGGTTTCTGCCGTGGTTTCTTTAACACTACCAGATGGCAGCCGGGACCGATAAAATGATGATGATTTTGTAAATATTTTAAGCTGTAGGTTTTTTGAATATCACATATCCTAGATATTATATGAAGACACATTATAAAACTTATTATTATTAATAATTGAAACTAATTGAAGTTACATTTTAATTTTTTGTAATGTGTACCAATTTGCAACCGAAAGACTGGTGGAGAGCCATGGGAGGTGGAAGGAACCTATGTTTTTAAAATAGATATTTACACTTAGCTAAAAAAATGCAAAAATGCGTTTCTTCTTCTTTTGCAGCTTATTTCGTCCATTGCAGGACGTAAGCCTCCTCCAAAGCACGCCACTCTCCACGGTCTTGTGCGACTCTTCTCCACATAGGGCCTTGTTTTAGCGAAGCAAAATATATGTATTTTCGAACAATGTTAATTGCCAATGAAAACAACATGGTATTGTAACAATGAGGACTGCTCTCTCACTCTAATAGAGGTTGCTAATTGAAACCAAACGACGAGCACCTCTGTAAAAGGAATTCATTTGCGTCCCATTCGAACTGTAATTATATGCGAAGCCTGAGGCACACTCAGAGCAGTTGATTAAACTTTTGGTGCATTATTTACGCGATTATCATAAATGACTTAGGCCAACCTTAATCAACCTGGGTCCTAGCGGATGGGTAGACCATAGGCTTGATTGTCTACTCAGTAGTATAAATAAAAATAAAAATATTTAAAATCTCGATACATTTGAGGTTAAATATATTAAACCTCCGATAAGACATCGTCAAGGCCGTAATTCCCCTAATAACATATGGCCTGGTAGAAAGATCTTTTCTTTGGGGCAGTCGAGCATATAACCCCATTTACATGATACGTAATGAAGTAAAATAAATAAATGAACCCCATGGCACTCCCCTCTCTCCGAAAGCTAAAGAGTGTATAAAAAATTTAAAATGCCTAGAATATTAGTTTTTTTTTCTAGCTTATTCCGCTGGCTAAGTACAGAAGGAAAAGATTTGCTTCCTTTCAATAAGAATCCTTACATGAAATATTTGGCTTATTTTAACGCTAGCTGCTGGTTCAGCGACTAGTGTTCCCGAGAACTTAGGCTTTTAGGCCTAAATTTAAGTCTATCGGTCCTTTTTAAGACCTACTCTAAAAAAGCAGGGATTTAAAAGGCTAGTCCTTTTAAAAAAGTCTATGAATCTAAGAAGCCTATAGGCCTTTTTTGCAACTGTAGGTTTTTTTCAAGTCGTAGGCTTAAATTAAGGCTAAAGGTCTTTTTGAGACTCCTTTTTACGTAGGCCATTATTTTCATTAATTAAAAACCCATTTTTTATATGCCATTTAGTGAAAAAAAAGAAGTTGGACATTCTTATACTTTTTTTACATTTTTTATTTCATTGTTAGGTACAATACAAATAAAGCTAATATTAGGGTGTATAACATTTTATTGTATGTATTACTTACATAATTCATATAAAGCATTTTTTAAAGTAAACCAATAACTAGATTACCTAAACCTTTTTCCTAAATTCATTTATTTTAATTGGTCCACCTTTCCAATAATCTTGAATAGAAGCTAAAGCCTAGAGAGGGCTAGGAGCTGCATAGCCTTCATAGCCTTTTCAGAGGGCTAGGCGTTATTGTTGTTAGTATAGGTTAGGCCTTTGGCATGGCGATTTAAGCCTACAACCAAATGTTTTGAATAGGCCTAGCCTACAGAGCTAAAAGGCTTTATAGGCTTTTAGCCTGTCAAGCCCCGTAATTAATAGGCTAGGCTTTAAAAAAAGCCTAAAAGCCTATAGTCCTCGGGAACACTATCAGCAACCCGAAGTGGATCCTACGTTTTGGCTTCTGAAATGACAAAGCGCTATTCTGCTCGTTGGCTTGGACAGTTAAAAGTTTCTCAGTGTAACCCCAACCTTATTTGCGGCCCTGGACACAGCTGTTGATTGACACTCAACACCAGCTACCTAATCAGAAATGGTTATGCGAAAATGACGCCCCTTTGAGAAGTGAAATTGACATTATATCGTGTGCACCTACCCTCTCTTTCATCAAAGCAATTTCCTGGTTGCATTTTCAACTGGTCGATTTGAACCTTAGGGTTATTCCCGGCATACGATAAAATGTGATGTCAAAATTTTATATGCATTTGCTCTATTTTTATGATCGTCTTAAATTCTTCTAATACTGTATTATTGTCTCTACCTGAAACGGTCTATAAGATTCATCATTTTCTTATACAAACAGACGGAAGAACAATGGATGCAATTTTCCCCTATTTACTTACTGCGAAGGCTCAGCGTATCTGGGCCTCCGAGACCAGAGATCTCCACCGTTTCCTCTCAGCGCCACCTTTCGCTAGCTTTTTGGAGTACTTTTTGAAGTTTTCAGTAAAAATTTGGATGACAGATAACTGACAGTTCACTTTTTAAGTTTTCAGAAATCTATAGCTTCATCTAAAGGGAGAAAAAGTGCAAAAGTTTTAAAAACTAAACGTTATTTTGCGTTTCTGTCGAGCCATATTTTCTTAATTTACATTTAGATTTAGGACCTCGTTGGATAATAGTCTTATAAAGCCTAATTAATAAAAGAAAACATTACCTTCTCCCATATTTCGGTTATTGCTAGAAGCTAAGCTCCAAATTTTGCATACGTCAACATAAAAGTTTTACGAACTACCCAACAGCGATAGCTAACTGGGTCTTAGGTCATGCTTTGATAACTTAAGCAATAGAGGTTAGATCTGTTTCAACTTCGAGCTCCCTCCATGGCATGTGCTCTAATTACCTGAGAAAAAGGTTTGGTTCTTTTTCTGACAAATAGCTGGCGCTACAAGAATTGGAAAAATTAATTTAGTAAGGATTCCACTTATATTTGGCTAAAAAGTGTGAATTATTCAAACACGATTTTTTAAAGTATCGTCCTCCTACCACAACCTGAGTTAGTGCTTTATTTAATAAGATCGGATTTGGAATACAGTGTCTTAAGTGATCGATAGATGGCGTTAATATGTCTCAGTATGAGGAGACTCTATTAGTACACAAAAAATCGGCGAGTTACTTTATATGGCGGTTGAATATCAGTATACTAGTATAGTATTCTGTAATCTATGCTCCGATATCGTGCTGTTTTGCTTCGAAGTTTCGAAAAAACAAATTTTATTTTCTACCAAGCGTACTAAAAGTTACATCATCATTTTTAGGACTGGCTGCCAGCCTGACTTTAACTCCCCATAAAGAGAAGCTCTTCCTTGTAAAATCCGCCACCTGACAGGAAGTGGTACAGAGCAATCTATACCTTAGTGAACATTTATGATAAAAAAATATGCTTTACTATGTTAGTTTGCCATAAAATAGTACATAGTTTGGGCCTTTTATTCAAGTTACATATCTTCGAAAGATATTTGAATAAGTATATCACGAAAATTATCCCTTTGGAAGGCAGGTAAGGTCTGTAGCCTTAGATATCACCTAGCGACCGACCAAACCACGGCCTGTTAAGTAGTTTTGCTATCACCAGGATATACAGTGTTGTTTTCAGACCACTTAACAAGGAAAAATATTCATTCACAACATGATAATCTATTTACTAAGTGACCAATGGCCTACACGAACAAAATAGTTAATTACTGGCGACTCGACGTCAACGCTCGTGACTTCGCGAAACACCAGACGAGTCACGCCAAAATTACTTTTTGGCTGACGTCATCACCCCTTGCCCCCTGCCCCCCTGTAGACATTTGAGGAAACTGTAATTTATCACTGGAGTTAAAGACAGAATTGTTATGGTCATAATATCTCGATAAGAAATCTTTCCTAATTCTGTCATGCCGTGGTCATGCCATACTGCGAAGTCCTCTCGACTCCTTTGTGTAAGCGCGCGTGTACTAAATGAATGTAAGTATGTATTAGATGGTTTGCATTTGCCGGCCGTCTCGTAACTGATGTTAAGGATCTCCACTTTGATCTCTCCTTTTTTTAATACCATTTAGTAGGCAAACGGTCCACCTGATGGGAAGCGGTTACCGTAGCCTGTGAACGCCTGAAACACCAGGTGTATCACGTGGGCGTTGTCGACCATTAAAAATCTTTTCACGCCCTTTTTGAAAACGCCTACTTCCCTTCGCCAACTCTTGGCATTTGTCAACTCCTCTTCACCTCGTCAATCCAGCTGTATTTATCAAATATAACTTTTATGGTTTTGTTTTATTTATCTTGTTCTACCCTCGAGCCTCGAGCCACTATTTCAGTTAATGAGTCACATGTTTGGTACGTAGCCGCTACAAGTTAACACTGGGGAAACATTCTATACCGAGCAAGCTTTGATTATTCATTCATTTCGTGTAGGTTTCGTGGTTAATCGACCATGTACATTCTGGTGTCAGATTTCTTCGGAACCGCCTCTCGGCCTCCAGATGATAACAAATGGCAGCCGGGACCAACGGCTTAACGTGCCCTCCGAAGCACGGAATCATCTTTTATGTCGGACAATCAGGTGATTCAAGCTTGCAATGTCCTAACTAAACTGGAAACAACTAAACAAAGTATGATTCCCATGATAATTGAACCCTCGACCCCCGGGTCTACAGGCAAACGCCTTAACCACTGGACTACGGAGGCAGCTTTGATTATGAGCAAGGTATATTGTATTTTGGAAGATTTCATTTATTTTCAACTGATATGATATGAAAATTTGACCTGGATTTTTAAATGAGCTGGAAGCACGATGCGCTTGTCAGTGCATTATTTTGATAAATTAGTATAATTTATATTTTGATAGCTGATCTGATGCTAGAGCTAGAAAATGGTCATAGAAATTCGACAATTAAATGACATAACTCCTTCGAGTTTGGGCTTATTTAATTTGTATTGATGATTAATTTGATCGTATATGGTAAGCAAGGTCAAATCCACGTTTTTGCTCGTTTTGGGCTCGTTATGTTTCTACCGACAACAAAAACGACGACTTCAGCAAAAACTGAAACATGTTGAAAATTCGTTTTGGTTTCAATACAAGAACAGGACCGTATAAGCCTCCAAATTATTGTAGTACTATCTCATGCCAAACTGCCAGGTCTTATAGTTATCATCATCATTTTGTGTATTCTTTATTTGCATAAGTAATTGTAGGTAATACAATGTTACAATGTTTAGTGTATGCAGATGTCATGTTCATTTAGTTTTATTATCGTTTCCGCGCAATAGGAAAGGAGTGTTTTTTTTTTAAACGCTTGAATTTTTTTCTGTCGGTAGGAATAAGGCTCCTTGATACCAGAAATAAATCTCAGATTTTTAGAGTCGGTCAATTATTTAAAATAAAATATTTCACGACAACCAAAACCAACATGACAATAACATTTGTTTTTTTTTACCGAACGAAGCAAACGAATAGACCGCAAAAACTGTAGCGACGCCATTAGTTCGTCATTAAAATATTTTATATTATTTAAAATAATTGGCTGATTCTAAAAATCTGAGATTTATTTCTGGAATCAGGGAACCTTATTCCTACCGACAGAAAAAAATTCAAGCGTTTAAAAAAATTTCACTCCTTCCCTATTGCATGTAGTGTCGCTTCATAAAATTATACTACCTCATGGCAATAACCCCCGTCAGATCTAAGGTGAACCACGTTAATGAGTCTCATTGTAATTCATAGACAAACTAAGGGATTAATTGAATGTTTGCTTAGTAAAACACCGCCATTGTTACGTTAACAAGGCTGTATTTGATACATTTGTATGGCTATGAATGCCTATAAATTAGCTGTTATATTTCAGTTACCATGTAGTGTAAGTGATTCCTATGGGATTGTATTTACACATATTAATGAATAAATAAATACTAATGGACAATTAATTCATAATGAGCCAGGTTACAAATAAGATTTTCCGTAGTTTTCTTTGTTATAGGCATTTTAATCTGAGCTTCTCCGTGTTTCAGAAGGCACGTTAGGCTTATGCCTAGATGGGAGCAGGGCTCGGATACCTGGTTAGAATAAAAAACCAGCTCGTTTTTCTGCCCATACATTTTTACAACGACCGATAACATTACGGTTCCAATCAACCGGTATTTCCCCAAAAATATCGGTTTTCACCAGGTATTTAGGACAACTAAATCGACCCTATTCTTATTTACGAGGTTAAAGACCTTTTTTTCGGGTCTTTAAAATACCGGTTCCATGCCCTGGATGGGAGTTCTTAAGCTGTGTCAGATACCTTAAGCAGTCTGAAAAACGGGACAGTCTTCTTCGTCTGTGCGTGTTTCCCGGTTGCATCTTCAGCTTACGCTTCTGAGCCCAGGGTATGCTATTAATCATAGTCCTGATTTGGTGGATCTGGTTATTACAATGCAGTGACTGCCATCTGACCTCCGTAATGATTATTACAGGGAAACCAGACCAACTTAAAAAATCGGACAGTGTTGGATACTAACACACCCGAATTATTTAATTACCCTATCTGTCTGGTTTCCCTGTCACAGAGGTCAGACCCACTAAATCCAGGACCATGATAAATAGTGTACTCTGGGATCTAAAGCACAAGCTAAAGATGCAACAAGGAAATACGCTCAGATAAAGAAGTAAGTTGCATTTTAAGTTGTTAGTCGCCGCAAAAATATTAAGCTAAAGTGCAGAAACGGGTTCAAAGACGCCTCTTGAGTTCTCATTTAGTAACAGACGACCAGTTAAGAATTATATTCAGTTGGAAAACAAAAGACGCCGACTTCGCAAACAGAAGACTAAAAGAAAGTTCTATTGTGATCGCTCAAAGCACATTATTTGACGGTTAATGCCTTAAATTAAACCTTTCATTGTCTTCGAATATACTTTCACTGTTATCGATTAGCGAGCAGGGTTACCTTCTTGTGGAGTTTACGGGATATTAGTCTCTCTCTTTCTCTCGCTCTCATCTTACCGCTTTCCCGGTTGCTTCCTCAGCTTTGAAGCCCAAGGTCCGCTTTCCTTTTCTTCTCTTCTTCGCCCGGTCTTCGGCATCCTTAGTTGTGAGACCATTAGCACGCATATCGTTTACTGCGATGTCGAGCCAGCACTTTTTATTTGATATTTTTTTATTCGTAATAATTTATCAATATAGAGTCCATATAGCCATTATAACTCAAAAATAAGAAGTTAAAAGCGTTCAAACAACCAAACTCTTAGCTTATTATATTATAATAGCAATAATAATGATATTATTTTTATTTTTGTTTCTTAGTATAAGTTATACAGATTTTAATGATTTCTTATGTTTTCGCGATTGTTACACATTAAATTAAAATATTTTATACGGTTTTCTATCGCGTTTATTGCTTACTTATTTATACCTAACCTTTCAAGCACTTTACAGAGCTCATGGTCGCAGGCAGACTGAGTTGACATTCGTCTGTGTCATTTGTTTCTGATGTCACAAGAATACAAAACCATAGCTCATAAATCATTGAAAACTATTTCGATTCACACAGTATTGGCTGACAGTATCAAAAACACTTGTAGTCTTCCGATGAGTTTGAGATTTTATTAAATTGATAACTGGGTCCCAAGCTGGTGGTACTTGCCAACCATCCTCTCTATTGAAATTAGGATGTTTTTTAATTTCGATCGCTTCACGTATCATCCTTGGTATAAATCTGTTTTCTTTTGCAAGGACTTGAGGATTATCAAAACGCATGTAGTGGTTGGATTTGTCAAGTGAGTGTTCACAGACTGCAGACTTGGTTGAGCGTCTATGTTTCATGTCAGCAAAATAACTGTTTATGTGTATAAATAAGTAAGCAATAAACGCGATAGAAAACCGTATAAAATATTTTAATTTAATATACAGATTTTTGTTAAAAGCTAGCATACGCGTAGCATTGGCATGTAAAGATATTAATTCTTTCTTTATTAAAATAAATAAAATAATCACATTTAACGAGAGCTACAACATAACACTATAGAAATTAATATTAAACCAAAATCAAACAAAAACTATTAGTTAAAATATGGTTTTCAACAAACAGTGGTGATTAATTAATCAGCACGGGTGTGCAAATTAAATTAATTCTTGATTCTGACGTAATAAATAATGTTTTAGCAATAATTTAACCACATACTCGAAATGAGTTATTATGAGTATGAAATGTTATACTATACTAGCTGTAACCTGCGATTCGAGCGCGTGAGTTTCGTTCCCGTTATCGTCGGAATTTTAGGAATTGCTCCCGAAATTCCCCGGTAATCAATACCAAAAACGCTAAAAGGCCAAGAGCAAATATCGGCCATTCGATTTCAAATACATTAAACAAAATTTTAAAATAAACAAAGAATAACAAATAGTAAAAGTTCAAAGAAACATTATTAAAAAGTAAAATTGTGTCGTTTTCAGTTGAAGGTTAATAAAGTTAAGTCATTCCAAATGCATTAAGTACTTACTCATTCCAAAGAAAAATCAAGAAGATTATTATCAAGCGGCAAGTGATTAAACGTAACTACTATCCTTACCAAACTGACCTTAATAAAATAGAAATCATAGTTTATATGCCATTAAGATAGTCGAGTAAAAATATTCGAATGTCTTTTGTACCCAAAAATACTCCTGTTTTCACAAGGAATTAGCGGACAAACCACGATGATCTATTACGGCTCGTTTGACATGGTAAGCGGTTACTGTCACCAGGTGATACAAGGGCCATTACAACTATTTCAATATCCTTACTGCGGTCGGGAGGTAAACTGTCTGTCACTGGCAATACTTTGGGGTATTTAGGTAGAGTTTATTTGTTAAGGTGATACCTCGGTGAACACTAGCGCCACCGTCATTTAAAAATCATTACTCACTGAAAACACAAGTTATCAAAAATCCGTCTGATGTTATTAAGGTTCTTGATCTGAACTTCAGATTTAAATTATATAATTAAAATAATTTGCTTAAAACGGCCATTTTTAGCAGTTTTGCAATTTGTAACTATATGGAACTAGAATTTAATAATTAAATATGATTAAAATTAACTTCAGATCCAGAACCATAATTACAGCAGAGGGATTTTTGATAACTTGTGTTTTTAGTGAGTAATGATTTTTAAATTACGGTGGCGCTAGTGTTCACCGAGGTATCACCTTTATGTAGAGCTACTCTACGATATGGTATAGAATATAGATCATGTTTGCGTGGGCATCCAGTAAGAGTCGACTTAATATTATATATTTTTTTAAAATAATCAATTTAAGATGAATTGAAATTAAAATTTAGAACTAAGTTGTACTAACAAGGCATCATTAGTTATCTGAAATGGTTTTTATTTTTTTATTTAAGTACGGTCATTACAAATAGACGTGATAATTATTACGTGTCTATGTCGATGTTCATCTCCAAATATCTCAGAAACGTGACACTTTGTGGTACCATATTGCTCTGTGCTTCGAAATCAAAGAAAAATTCAAAATGGCGGCTGGTTTGTTAAGCCAGCTTTCATACAAAACAAACATATAAGTATATGTATAGTATATGTATTCAAACTCTTTTTTGTGACTCTTATTGATGACTAAGAAGTCAAGGTTGGTTTGTCCGTAAATTTTTTATTGTCATTGTTAGTGCTTGCCTGGTCTCGATTTTACGTGTTTCAGTTAAACGTTGTCTAATCGATACACTCATAGCGTCAGAACTTTTTATCTCACAAAGAAGAGGTAGGAAATACCTCTTCTTTGTGAGATAAAAAGTTGTCATAAGAGTACACTAAAATAATTTTTAACCGACTTCAAAAAAATCGAAGAGGCTCTCAATCAGTCTGGATGTTTCTTTTTTATGTTTGTCTAGATTACTCATAGACCCCTGAACATGATTTGAAAAATTCTTTTTTGTTTTGCATAGTCAATGACCAGTAATTATTCGATACTACCTATAAGATAGAGCTCATTATTTCAGCCGCAGGTCGTCCACTGCTGGACGTAGGCCTCCCCCAAGGATTTCCAGAACGACCGGTTGGAAGCGGCCTGCATCCAGCGTCTGCCTGCGACCTTCTTTAGGTCATCTGACCATCTGGTCGGTGGATGTCCGACGCTGCGCTTGCCGGTGCGTGATCGCCATTTGAGAACCTTTCTGCCCTATCAGCCATCGGTTCGTCGCGCTATGTGCCCTGCCCACTGCCACTTCAAAGAGCTAATCCGCTGGGCTATGTAGGCAACCTTTGTTCTCCTACGGACCTTCTCATTTCTGATGCGGTCTCGAAGGAAAACACCGAGCATAGCCCTCTCCATAGCTCTTTAGACGACCTTGAGCTTTCTTATGAGGCCCATAATAAGGGACCACGTTTCGGACCCATATGTCATCACCACAGATAGAGCTCGTTATAACCTATTTATTTCTTCTTCGTTCGAGCATATTTCCCGGTTGCATCTTCAGCGTACGCTTCATAGTCCAGGGTAGGCTTTTAAATATAATAGCCTATTCACTGTAGCCTTAAAAAGACCTGGAAAGAACAATCTAAAAAAGTACTTATTTTTTTAATTATTCGAAATAATGCTTAATTTGTAAGGGAGGTCTATTTTTTATACGCAAAACTGTATGTAAGTATCCCCTTTTAATTTTGTTTAATAATTTACTTTGAGAAATTTACTTACTATCGACGCCTGAGTAGGCTTTATTTCTCTGATAATTTACTTATAGGACGTTCAGATAATAGCTAGTGCAAGACCACAAGAAGCCAAGATCCACTTTAGACTTAGGTACATAATAGTATTCTTCAGGTACCTACAATTTTTTTGGTACAATTTTATTCCTGGGGTACACCCGCCATTTTGTTTCTCATCTTTGGGTCGCCGCACCACCGTTATATAAGTAGATACATAGGGAAAGACGTCCAAAACTGAACTAATTTAATAGACTTCGCAAATTCTTTTCACTTAGACCACGTTTCACTATACCCTTAAGAGTAGTCCTGCAAACTCTGCGACAATCGTCATTACGGCCCTATAAAATACCTCGACTCCTGGCTTAATGACCTCTGGGGCCAAATTGTTTTTAATAGATCTAGTTGGACCGGAGATTTCGAAATAACCATATGGTAGATGGCTCACGAATAGAGGAGCTTGATAGCGCGAGCGCAAGCGCAAGCGCGGCGAGTTTGTGGTCATGTTTGGATTGGTCGCCATTAGTGGCATTTCTATCTTGAGCTCCTTCGTGCGTCCCGGCTGTTATCGATAGATGGCAGTAGTTAGTCTAAGTCAGATGCCTTTAGGCAGGTCGAAAAATCTGACAGTGTTGGCCACTAACACATCCGTGTATGTTCCTTTTGGTCTGGTTTCCCTGTATTTAAGGGTTACGGAGGTCAGACTCCAGTCGCTTCGTTGTGATGCAACCGGCGAGAAAAACGCTCGGACAAAGTAGAAGATGGTTTGCGAATCATAATCATTTATTTTACCAGAGTATATGTATAAATGGTGTTACATTAGTCTAATATACGTACAGTGAGCTGCAGAGAAATATGACCCCTTTCAATAGTGATACTTGTGGTATAGGGGTTAAATTTCTCTGCAGCCGACTGTACTACTTGCAGACGTGCAAACGATTATACCACCTATGCCGTAGAAAATGCAACTAAGGAACAAAAGTCAAAATTTCAGGGTTTGGAGGGGGGGGGATTCTTGTCGTGTAATTTGTAAGTAATGTGCCTTATGACTACACAATCATATGATTAAAAGAACATTTATAAAAATTCCTCTATTCTCCTAATGATAACCCACTTAACTAACATTCTTTAAGCAGATCTACGGAGGGTAAATATTTAGACGAAAACCTGGCTTAGACACGAGTAAATCAACTGACCGGCTAGAATTTGTATCGAGTTTAATTGAGTAAACCTACTTGATTATTTACTTAAACGATTCAAGTAAGTAATTAGATTTACCATCTCTAAATTAAAGTTGTTGAATATTGTTAACTTTTGATGGTAATAGTTAAATAGTTATTAGTAAAATCTTTTTTTATTTATTCCATGCAAGTGAAAAAGTTAATTGCAGTAATAATTTTGCACGCCAAAACAACAATATTTTCCGGTTTCAGTGAAATTGGTACCAGTTTTAGTGGAAATCAAAATAAATATGGTATAGAAGAATAACGAATCTAATCGCACTGGACCACCACTAAGTAGTGCCATTAATTGTACTTATGGCACTGATTTATTCTTCTAGTACCATTAATTGCGCAAAATTCAGTAATCCAGGAATGTAAAATACACTTTCATTTTTATTTATAAGACTGAGGTTTAAGGCCGCAGATTTGACCATTAGGAGAAATAAAGCTTTGCAGTTGTTATTTTCTACAGTTTGCTAAGGATATTTGCAGGTGTAGAATAACAGAAAATACTTATGTTAAATTCTTAGTCACAGATGCCATCAATGGCTGGTCGTTAAACAAACCACCCCAGAGGTGTTAAAATCGTTCTTTCTGATGCTTAGATTAAGTTTATTAAGATAATGTTATATAATTATTATATAATACTGTTATTAATCACTCCCCGCAATAGAATGATACTTAACGGTATTTAATAGATTTAGGCTTTTTTGCGGGTCAAACTACTTACCAAATTACTTCGCGTGCTTTTAGTCGGCATTAATTTGCATGAACTAACTTGTGGCGGAAGCACGTAATGTAATTTGGTAAGTACTTAATACTTAACGACATAAATATAAACTTCTGTAAACTTTTTATTTTACAACAACGTTCCCTCGTAATGAATAGTACCAATTAGTGACAGACTACGTTTCAACGACTCTCGCAACGCGTATTTAAAGCGAACGAATGAATGGCAATGTCTGAGCATGGGGAGTTAGGCATTGGTCTGTACGCACTTTAATTGCAGCAATTTTGCTACAATTTTTT
The DNA here is from genome assembly GCA_947044815.1 of Apomyelois bistriatella. NCBI lineage: Eukaryota > Metazoa > Arthropoda > Insecta > Lepidoptera > Pyralidae > Apomyelois > Apomyelois bistriatella. Next base: position 9,794,808 of record OX345705.1, read on the forward strand.
TTAAATAAAGAAAAAATTCTTTGTTTAAAAAAAATTGCGAATTTGATAATGCAAGTGCAGGATTACAAATATTAAGAATAAATTTTGTATCAGTTTTTAGTTTGAATTCGTTGGCATTCAAGCATTCATTCCCTGTTGCAACCTTAGCTTACGCTTCAGAGCCCATACGCTTTATCATGGTCCTAGACATGGCGGTTATGACAACGGAGCGGCTGCTTTTTATAGGTAACCAGACCAATTAAAGAACCGGGTATTTAAATCAACATTGCCTTGTTTTCAAGGTATTTGACACAGCTTGGCACCTACGGATAACAGCCGGAATCGATTCCGAAAAGCTTAAAATTGAAATGCTAATAGTGGCGAGCAATACCAGTCAGGCAGGCTAGGCTCGTTTTACACATTATATCGTTTCGTTACGTTTTCAATCGTTCATACATCGCTAGACTATCGAGCTTCTCAAAAAAAAAAAATCTAAGATACGTCTAGTCTAAAGACGCTGGCCACATTTTGTGGTATTTCTCTCTCATTGTACCACAACATGAAAATGTACTTAAGGTTTTCTGTCTGTTCCAATTAATTAAATGCTCATCATTAAATTTAAAATCTAATTGTATGTTAAATATTAATTATTATTTCCAAATAACAAAGAACTAACACATATAACCACTATTGAAACATTTGTAATTTCGTGTACATTTGTTTGTTATCTTTGTCCTTTGTTGATTTGTATGTGCGATAAATCTCTTAATAAATGTTTTTTCTATTTTAAAAAGCGAAATCGTCCCAGATTTTTATTATTTAATAAAGTAAGTATGACGGTTGGTCAGTGACCCAAACAGGGTAGACTTCGGGCTGGTGTTTAAAGATGCCGGAAGAGCCGTGCTAGGTGGGGTTTCTCTGACAGCAGCCTGTGTGAGTGCGGCGCGGTGCAGTCGATGACTCACCTTCTGTGGTGCCCTAGCTGCCCTGTCTCCTGCACAATGGGGGACTTGAACGAGGCAAATGACCAGGCGGTAGAGGTGGCCAAGTACTAGGCTAAGTCAATATAGGTTCCATAAAGTCTATAGTACTCGAGAGATAAGGAAGAACGGGGTAATTTGGTATACGAAATGATGCTATTTCTTGCATTCATTGACTTGACAACTGGTTAATTAACGCATCATTCGCCAAAAGTAGCCAAAATCAAACCTCCGTAGTTATCTCCAACTAAAAAAAGGAACACAACAACAAAACCTCGACTTACTCTCCAAATCATCCCTGATTCATAAAAACCTCTTAAAACACTTGAACAAAAAATTACTACAACGACCTGGGACCGGCATAAATTCATAACTTTATATCAACTTTTAAGAACGAGAAAAATTCGCAAGCTACACTGACGAGTCAAAATCTTAACACAAGCGAAAATATGTTTTAAAGATATGTTCTTTAACAATCATTTTTGTGAAAGATACTAGTAGAGATAAGGACAAAAGTTTCAGAAATCTGGATTCTGTGAGATTAAGGGATATTATGATAAATACCTTCTCGTAATTTCGTCCGGAGACATGATACTGACTCGGAGTTGGCAAGTTAAATAAAAGTTGGTGACGCGTAAGGAATGGTTTTTATATAGGGCGGCTTACTTCATGATTTACAGTGTTGGAACGACAGCTGTTTTCGTAACAAATTCGTTTGAATAGTATACTTGATTGTTTCACTTCAGTATTTTGACGATTTTATTTTTTGTATCTCGACGTTATTAATATTTAAATAATAAGTATTCTTTGCTATTTACATTCAAATTACAAAACACCACGAAAATATAGTTATGATGATAGTTCTGAAGCCGAATAGCTACTAGGTACTACCTGTAGTCCGCGACTTCGTGCGCGTGGGCTTCGCTTCCGTTCCCGTGGGAATTTCGGGAATTGTTTCCAAAACTACTGCGGGAATTTCCCGGGAATTCCCGATTTCTTTTATACAAAGTTTGTCATGACAATAATTAACCTATAAATTCATTTATCGTTCAACTTTGGTATAATAACTAAACTATTAAGTTATACATACTTAGATACATAGCAACGGCGGACTTATCCTAATTAATTGGCGGACTTTTCTACTGGTCAACCACAGAATTGGGATGTAGAAAACCTACAAGTGATGTTGAAAAAGTCGCAACAGTAGGTAAGTGCAAGAATGATACGAATATTCCTAAATTATTAAATTTAGCCAATGCCTAACTAATTTTCTTTATGATTTACCTACAAATACATACATTGCAGACGTGAATCACTCTCAAATGATGATGATAACCAAATCTAGGACCATAAATAAAGTATTTTGGGATCTGAAGAGTAAACTGATGGAGGACTTACCAGTTAGTACCTCGCTACAAAACATTAGAGAATGAAAAGCTTACAATAAGTACATATTTTCTTTAAAGCACGTCACATACTTATTGACTTCTCGAGCCCCAGTCAGATAACATCTACGGAACCCTACTCACCCGAATTGATGTGTACGCCCTTCAGACATAACATTTGAAAATATTGTTAATATCACCATATATTTGGACGTTCGGACAAATAAACCCGTCGTATTATGTCCGGGCTTATTTTTGTTTTGTTTGTAAAGGCTTTTTTCATGGCTTGGGGAATCGTGATTCAGTAGTTTTTGACCCCCAATGCAAAACAGGAGTGATATTACATGTTTATGTGAAAAAGCACTTTATTGAGTAGGTAAGTACATGTGATAATGCGCAATGAGTAAATTGTATGTGCGAAAAGATTGAGTGTTTAGGTTAGAATTAATTTTCATACAAACATTGAATCCCGTGTGAATCTCCCCAAAGAGTCGAATTTCAGAAATTTATTTTTTGAATTTACATGCTAAGCAAAATGTATGTTTTTGGCCGAACTAACAAAAAAATTACAATTGCAAAACCATCAACGGAATAGCAAAAGGTTACAATTCCCTCGGCCCTTGTAACCAGCACGATATCCCACCTATTTCCAACGTGAGTTTGAAAATAATAACTACATCCTACCAAAACTGACCATCTCCAGTTTCAAAAACAACCAGAACTTATTACACTGCATCCATTGCTCCTTATATTTTAGCTATAACATGTCAAATCAGTAAGAGAACTGCAATGTAAATTTAATTGAGAATTTAAATCAATTATCATGTAAGGATGTACTGACCAAAGGTCTCATTATCGCGTAGCAAATAGTTTTCAGCATAGTAAGGAAGATTTTAGATAATATTCTATAGGGGTTCACCAATTTTGCCTTGTTTAAAGTGTTCTATAGACGTTTACAGGGTAACCGCTCGTTTGGGAGACGATTCTCAGTGATCTTTGCATGTACCTCTAGTAGGTATTCAAATTGTGCCTTTCAAGTCGTTATTTGTTCGTTCATAATTTTTGTACTACTGTGTAAAATTTTCTTTTACTAGCTGACCCGGCGAACTCCGTAACGCCTGAACGCACTTTTCTCACCGTTTAAACCTTCCCTAACTGACACAAATATTTCATGACCAAAATTAGCCAAATCGGCCCAGACATTTTCGATTTTTAGCCAGACTAACGAACAGCAATTGATTTATAAAGTTTGTATTAATTTTTTATTATTTTTTATTTACATTGCATTGAACAATTCTAACCAAAGATTAACTTGTTTTGCCTACCATCTCTATAGTAAAATATGTAAACCATCAATTATAGATGGTACTTTATTTTTTGCAAATAAATGTTTTCTCTATTCAAAAGCAATAAAGCTAAAAATATAACCACAAAATCTTTCCAATGAAAGAGAGATCTAGAATATAAATAGAATGGAAAATAAAATTAAAAAATACATTTCTACAGTTAGATGCTACAAGGCGGCTTAACTGAGTAATTAAAGTCGACTTGTGTACAAAATATAGAGCACACAGAAGTACCCTGTTTGTTTCACGGGCAAGTGCTAACAGACATTTATAGACTTTTCACCAAAAATCACGGTCACAGTATCCCTACCAAGATATTCTGTCGCGTTTGCGAGAGTCCTACTACGTAGGGGATTTAGGGGAGTCAGTTTTTATTTAGTTGGGATGGAATTGACTTTGCTGAGAAATCAGCGACATCAGCGATCATTTTGGACAGTAATTAGAATTTTCATATTTATACATAACTATAGTCACTGGCGTGAGAATAAATTTTTCTCAGTGTTAGCAGAAAAGATGTTTTATCTTCAGATTGCTAACTTTTTAGATTGTTTCTATTAACATAAAACGTAAGGTCCCGAATTCGTAAAAAAAAAGTAATCTTTACCTTACTTTACAGTTGCAGCTTATCTAATACACGTATAGAGGCAACAGTTGATAACGATGGTACAAGTAGGTACAGCAAATTGAAAAGAGGCTATTCTTCTGTATCATAATTATTTTTTATTCTCGTTCTGTATTCCACGATGGCAGGCCGCTAAGGCAGGCTTGTTTAGTTTAATAAGCTATTTTCGAAAGCTTTTCATTTTATACTTCACGTTAAATTACTTTAACTTTATCACTTTAGTTTATGTTGTTATATTTATGAGGATCCGAGAGTCGTTTTTATCCGAACCAGAGGTAGACCTTTTGTAGGATACTAATATTGTCTACTTGGGCACCTCACCGGGTTCGATCCCCAGTCAGGTCAAAATGAAAAATGATCTTTTTCTGATGGACCTTGGTCTTAGATTTTTATCTATATATTTATTGATGCGACGGGAGACCGAAGAGCTGGCGCTTTCCTCGGCCAACGAATAAGTTTGGCAATCCAACGAGGAAATGCTGCCAGCATCTTCGGAACATTGCCACATGGACCTTTTCTATGATTTTAGGTAAGTATTTTTGTTTTATTTTTATTTAGTATTATTTAAGTCATTAGTTTTTTTTTTAAGTTATATGTATTTGTTATAAAATATAGTATCGTTGAATTATTATCCCATAACACAAGTCTCGAACTTACTTTGGGGCTAACTCAATCTGTGTGATTTGTCCCTGTATATTTATTTATTTATTTATTTATTCACTCTGACTTATTTCTGCCGCAAAACTGCTATTGGCATTATTTGAAGATAGGAGAACTGTGTAATTAGTGGGTATTATAACATCCTAGTTCACACAACACAACTTCAACGTATCACAAACAAACTTTCAAAACCCAACATTTTGATTCGCGAGTTGTTGTGTGCTAAATATTTGTATGTAGTTGTTATATGTATGTTTATTGTATGTATTTCTTTATGCTGTTTACATAGTATTTGTATAGGTTTATTTATTTGTACATGTATGTGTATAATGTAAGTATTGTATTGTACTTCTACCTTCTACTACTACCTTAGAAACATCCTCTCTATCACTGGCTGGTTGACTGTAAGAGATCCCTTTCTTTGATAAGTCCGCCATTGTACTTTTCTTTTATTTCTATGCTTTTGTATTCACTTTGATTTAGTACAATAAAGTCTGCCTTCTCAGCCTATATATGCACATATTTTTACAACATGTCGGCGCCAACACTGAGCGACTGAGAGTGAAACATGTCAACTTCGTAATTTTGAGATCATTTTATCGCTCCACTTTTTAAGTAGCGTGACTAACGTAAATTATATGATCGAATACATAGACAACTAGTTGTTCCCCGCGGCTTCGCCCCGCGGCTTCGCCCCGCGTGGTACTCGGTTATATCGCGCCCAAAAGTAGCCTATGTTTGACCTCAGGTCGTTAACTACATCCCTACCAAATTTCATTACAATCGGTCCAGTAGTTTAGCCGTGAAGAGGGACAGACAGACAGACTATCGCATTTATAATATTAGTATGGATATGGAAGTATGGAAATGGATGGATGGATAGTATGGAAGTATGGATTTATCCCAAATCCGACTGTTACTCAATACATTTGTTCTAGTGTTGAGTCAACTCGTAACACGAGGCAATTTCGATCCCCAACCAATTTCCTCGTAGCCGTCAATGCTCCTGCCCTCAATCCGTAGGCAGATGGTGGAACCATCAACTGAGCACAGTCGCGGAATGAAAAACATGTCATTTTCATATTTTTATCATTCGGAGCACAGATAAAATTATAAATAGATATCTAAGTTAAGGATTTAAGGCACGTCTATACTTACATATCCATATTAATCAATACTATCCACACTCCATACTAATATTATAAGTGCGAAAGTCCGTCTGTCTATCTGTTACGCTTTCACGGCTAAACCGTTGAACAGATTTTGATGAAATTTGGAATGGATATATGGTTAAGAACCTAGGGTCAACCATGAAGTTTTACAAAACCATGATGGTTCAAGACAATTTTGTTTTAAGATTATATTAGCATCGGCTAGTTTTAAAATACATTGCAATTGAAATCAATTTTATTTTATTGTGATTAAATAATACGATATTTAAGAATATCTTGTACTTACAAAAAGATTACTTCTCATAGAATTTGGAATCGCGCGCGGCTTCGACGCCAGGCATTTTTTTTTTAAATCTATATTTCTTCTATTGTTATCTTTAATAATGATTTCTTAATATTTTTTTTGTGCTTGGATTTTTAGGAAATTTTTTTCACGGTTTAAACTAAGATAATTAACGAGTATGTTTTCTATATATGTAAAGTGAATTAATTTGTTTTATATATTTAATTATATACATTATTATAAATAGGTACTTTGGATCACATATTTTATTATGTTTTTACAATTCTAATTAACTTGGGTCACTGTGGAAGACTGTGTACTTAATAAATTTTTTAAACAACATTTCTAATTTTTAACATAAGTTGAAATGACGGATTTCCAAAAAAATGTTTCAACTTTGTTGAGCCTATCCCAGCAAACAATGCAGTTTCGTCTGACTACAACCTAAATATAAATAAAATCCTTATAGGAATAAAAACCAGGTTAACTAGTGACCTACATTCAAAATGTATTATTTCAGTGATCTATTTGTAAAGTAGTCTATGATTTGACGTGAGAGGTGTGATGTGGTATTTTGGTTCAGCCAATATGATGAAAGTGCCGAATTACAAGGTTATGCAACGCAATTCCATATGCAATTACATTTTGGTAGAGCGGGTTCAAAATCCTATCACGTTTCTAATTTCAGTGACAAATAGGAAAATAAAACTTCTGTGCATACTAAGAACTAGTTCATTTAATGATTTATTTTATACTAGCTGTTCCCCGCGGCTTCGCCACGCATGGAACTCGGTTATATCGCGCCCAAAAGTAGCCTATGTTTGAGCTCAGGTCGTTAACTACAACCCTACCAAATTTCATCACAATCGGTCCAGCAGTTTAGCCGTGAAGAGGTGACAGACAGACAGACAGACAGACTTTCGCATTTATAATATTAGTATGGAAGTATGGATATGGATTATATAATTATATTATATTATGAGTCATGGTCACTTGAATAAATAAATTTTCATTCATTTATTCATTCATTCATTATATATTTGTTTTATTAACACTCTTTTACATAGTCAACATCTTCAATCGTGAAGTCTTTGAATTCCGTCGGCGCTCTCTTGTATTTGGTGTTGAGACATTCACAGGCCTTAGCGTAGGTAGGATAGATACATCCAACTTTCCTAATCCTTACACCTTACTCTTTGCGACAATCCCTGAAATTGTGGATCGTTGAACAATTATACCTTTTAGGTTCCAAGTCATTGATTAGTTGATATGTTGCCATTTTGGACTGTTGACATTTTCAACCGTTTATGTTTTACATCAATGGTATTTTGTTTTTTTGAGATATTTAATTGTTGATAATACGGTGTTGATATTTTACTTGTTGACATTAAGTATCCCTCCCCTGAAAGAAATAGTGCTAGAGTCAATCAATTCAAATTGAAAACTATTAACTAGCCCAATACTACCTAGCTTTAACTGAGTCATCAATATATTTTATCTATGGTCATAATATCGATCGCTCAATCTTCTCCCAGTTATCTTCGGTTACGAGGGAATAACATATAAATATCGCGTAAAAAATCTTAACGTTTTGACTGAGTGCAATAACCGTAACAGTAAGTTTATTAAGGTTCGTATTATCTTCTAAGCTATCGGGATGTGGTGCAAGGATTAAAATTATTGATGTCTCCTAGCCTATGGAGAGTCTTTTTGTAGCATCTGAGCATATAATACCTGTGATATAGTATGAGTTTTTCTTAACGCAGACGCTAGCGACTGCGTTAGGATTTTGTATGGAATTTCTTAGTTGACATACTATCCGCCAGAGGCGCTGTACAGGTTTGCCATACTAAATCGCTAAACTCATACTAGGGGCACTGAGTTCACGAACGAAAACAATCGTTTACATTAAAACGACAGTTTTACAATATTTATTTACTATCTGTTGCCCGGGGCTCCGCTCCCTTAGGAATTCCAAGATAAAATATAGCCCATGTGTTGTTTCAGGGTCTAAGCAATCACCACTCTAAATTTCAGCTGAATCAGTACAGCTGTTTTCCTATAAAAATGCAAAACACATCCGTTTAAACTTTCGCGTTTATAATATTAGTAGGATTTATTTATTCATTCATTTATTTCATTCAATCAAGTCATCCTAAAGTTTACACTAATACCTACATAATATGAGATACTAGGTTCCCTCGGGAACAGTGCTTTTTTCCGGGATGAAGGTACCCTATGTCCTTCTCAATACTCCTAGCTATGATATGCGAAATTTCAGGAAGATCAGTTCAAAAGATAGAGCGTGAAGAGGTAACAAACAGTACAAGATCTTAAGCTGATACCTCGGTGAACACTAGCGCCATCGTCATTTAAAAATAATTACTCACTGAAAACACAAGTTATCAAAAATCCCACTGCAGTAATAATGGTTCTGGATCTGAAGTTAATTTTAATCATATTCAATTATTAAATTATAGTTCCATATAGTTACAAATTGCAAAACTGCTAAATGTGGCCGTTTTAAGCAGTAATGCAATTTGTAACTATAGGAAATTATAATTTAATATGTTTAAAATTTACTTCAGATCCAGAACCTTAATTACAGCAGAGAGATTTTTGATAACTTGTGTTTTCAGTGAGTAATGATTTTCAAATGACGGTGGCGCTAGTGTTTACCGTGATATCGTCTTAAGTCAAAATTACAATAAATTAAAACCCTCCCGTATATATATACTATATGTATATTTACTACAAAAATTATATTAATATTAAAAGGTGCTTATTTTGAATAAAGTATTTATGATACTGAATCTCCAGTATTAAGGTTTACGGTGTTTATCCTGCTACTCTGTATAATTCCTTTATCTTATAGCTTGTACCAAACTCGGTCGTTAGGGCAGTTATATACCTGGCTAGTTTTAATGTTATGACCGAGCGCAATGGGGCAAAGCGTTATATTTAGAAAGCTTTCTTTCCCAGCTTTTTGGCTACACTTGCTGCGGTTCACTGGTTGAGCTTTTTTTAGATCGAGGTAAGTTAAAGAATAAAATGTAGCTTTTAGGTTGTTTAGATAAGTTTAATGCGGATTAATGATTTTTAAGTACCTACCTATATAATCAAACCCCCTTATTCCGATCCCGCCATTTTATGACAATAAAAAAAAGTTGAATTGTAAAAACAAAATTAAGTACAGTATTAATGTCCTACTACAAACTGATTAAGCTTTATTCAAAAAGTTATCGGTTTTAGAATCTCAGTGTCTTAAGTGATCGATAGATGGCGTTAATATGTCTTAGTATGGAGAGGAATCTATTAGCACACTACAAATTGGCGCGTTTCTTTGTATGGTGCTGGTGCTTAAACATCTGTACTAGAATTGTTTTTTTTTTGTAATCTGTAGAAAACAAAAGGTACTTATAACTTTTGTGAACACAATTTGCGGCTATTTTATGAAACTCAGTTAAAACACAAGTAAAACCTTCAACTTACAGATCATTAAAATTCAACAAGCGTCAACCGTAAAGTTAGTCAAAATTCGTGGGCGAATTTTCTTCTAATTAAAATCGTAACTCAAAAACGAAAGAATTTAATTAAAAAGAAAAAGTGGATTAATATATAATTATTTGCAAGGACAAAGTTAATTTAACTTTTTTTGACAGCTTAACCTGAGAACCTTTAGATACAGTAAGTGCGTGTCCACAAAAGTAAATTAAGATAATGACTATGTATCGGCCATTTGCGTGATTCTATTGACACAACTCTCAAACCTTCAACATCTTTTTCTTACGTCAGAAGAAGAAAGATTCTGCAAGTTTTCATTTTAAACTTCGAATCTGAATCCGCTGTGAGTTTCTTGATTGGCATTCTAAAAACTCGGTTGATAATTCAAATCTATACTGGGGCGAGCGTATCAGCGAGATGAACAAGATAAGACGTGAGATTTTGTATGAGATGACGTAAGATTTTGCATTTTGTAACATAATTTCCCCGTCACTTCGAAGCTCACTTCTCACTTGACATTTTGAATCCTTTGTGTGTTTGTGTGAGTGATAGCGACGTGAGAAGCGAGTTGTAGTTTGAAATTTACAGAATCTACAGACAGAGATCGTTTTCGAATGAAAAATCATTCGAAATCGAAGGATTTTATAACGTCATACATTAAAAAAAAAAAATCTTCAAGTGGCCTACTTCTGAGCAACGTCCACTCTTCTATTTCAATAAAAGATGAAAATAGCTTAAACAGCCTGACCTACTAACACAAAAACAAATTAGCGAAATTTCCATCAAAAATCCAACACAATACTTCAATTAACGAGGACACAGCTCAAGACAGTATTGCATGTTTCTGTTATTTTTTTCACCGTGAAAAGAAAAACTCCAATTTATCATTCGTCCATCTGTCCTGTAGACAATGGTTGGACATTGTTAATTATGTCCGGACAAACAAAGGACTGAGAAGGGTTGGCCAAAAAATTGTTACGCCCAGCGACATATTGCCGAGTTTTTTAACATTGCACCCTCCGTTGGGGTTTGATGTTCCGTGAAATGTTTTACATTTGTTATGAATTTATTTGTCGATAAATTACTGCACGAAGTTAGATTTGCAAAAACATTTAAAAAAAAAAAAAACAAAAATAATCTAATTGTTTTCTAAGAAAAAATAATTACCAACCAAGAGCCGAAAAGGCTAAAATTAAATACGAACAAATTTAAAAAGTATCTAAGTAATTTTCAATCAAGATTTATGTACTTGTACTTAACCTTAAAAGATATAATTTTTTTTTTAATATTTTTTACGGCCATGGAATCTAGTCCTTTAAGTACTTTCGTGAATTTATTAATCTTCTTCAGTCCTACTTAAGTCAGTCGAGTCAAAAATTCAAGTCAAGTCCAGTCAAGTAAGTAAGTCTAGTCTGAGTCAGATGGCTAAGTGAAGCGGTGGAAAAATTTCACTTAGCTATTTCATGGAGATTTTGGTGACAAAGATAAAAAGTCACGTAATCGACACTGTATCACTTCCCAACACTCACGCTTGTTCACGAACACTTTGCGAATAATAATCCACCAATAATAAGCACAAACCTAAGTTTTGGAAATTAAATACAGCGCGGACATAGCGACAGTTTACTTTCCCTCCAAAAACTCTCTATAAATAATTACTTAACACTTACAACACAGATGACAATTGCTTTATTTAAAAAAGTGTTTAAGTTTGGGGAAAAAATAATACAATAGTGACTATGAAATCCGCATTTTTAAAGGACAGTTAACCCGTTGGTCACGGATGTTTTCACCCTGAAGACTTTTTAACATATAAATTTTTTAATATTTAACAATTTAACTTGTTTTTACATTTCTGAGGAGCTCGATAGCCAAGGCGCGCGCGTGTTCGTAATGATAGTGCGCGTCAAGCGATGGCGACGGCGAGTGCGCGGCCATGTTTGGACTGGTCGCCATTAGTGGCATTTCTATCTTGAGCTCCTCCGTGCTTCGGAAGGTACGTTGATCCCGGCTGTTATTGGTAGATGGCAGTCGTTAGGCTTTGTTAGATGGCATTAGGCAGCCTGAAAAATCTGACAGTATTGGCCACTAACACACCCAGGTCATGTTCCTTTGGGTCTGATTTCCCTTTAAAAAAGGGTTACGGAGGTCAGACGGCAGTTGCTCCATTGTAATGACCAGTTCTGCCAAATCAGGATCATGATTAATAGCGTACCCTGGGCTCTGAAGCGTAAGCTGAAGATGCAACCGGGAAACACGCTCGCTCGAAGAATTCAACTTGTTAACAAGTAAGTAAATTATTCTAAAAACAAATCCTCACCAACAAACAAGTTTTCTAAAACTGTCACGTTCGTTTTTCATAAACTCCGACAAAGATTGTGCACGATCTAATTAAAAGTTTATGTATCTGTGCCGGGTTATTACGCTGTGAAGAGTTGGAGATTCTTTGGAGATGTGTACAACCTTATTTCTCTGTTTATTTTTATATACTACATCTAATTTGACAAACTTACTCGGAAACGTGATTAGGGTTACTGCGAAATTTAGTTCAAATATCCTGCATCCATTGCAAAGGCGATCAACCTTACACATCTTAGTTTCTAGTGTCAGATTATTTTCTAAGTCAGACTGTGGCAGTCGTAAGGCTATATTAGATGTTTTAAGGCAGGCCTGTAAATTCTGAGTATTGGCCACTAACATATCTTTCTCATTTTCGTACTGGTTTCCATAAAAAATGGATAACAGAAGTCAGAGGGCAGTTCCTCCATCATATTAACCAGCACTGCCAAATCAGGACCATTATTAAAAAGCGTACCCTGTACCTCTAGTCCCTTGATTAGATCAATTAAAATTGTGATTTTAATATTTTTTGTTATGATATGCAATTTTCTTTGATAATGTAAAATTTAAGTTATAATTCAATATGACACGTTATGCATTCACACGTCATTTAATATGACAAAACATGTGACACAATATTTAATAATTGTAACACCAATGTATACCATGTTTTTTTGTGAATAAAGATATACTTACTTACTTACTTACAAATAATCAATTATTTTTTCAGTGTATGAGATTTTATAAACGCAGTAGCTAGGGACTGCGTTAGCGATTTTGTATGAATTTTTTTAGCTGCCTTATTGCACTTACCCGCCAGGGGCGCTGTACAGTTTGTTAATAATAAATCGCTAACGAAGTCGCTAGCGTCTGTATTTATAAAATCCCATACTAGGGGTACTGGGCTATAGAGAAGGGTTAACTAATAATGCAACTAGGAAACATGCTTGGACAAAGAAAAAAGACATAAAAAGACAGCACTCGGGGACTGCCGCGGTAAAGCTATTGCATAGCATTTTTTATCATACATACAAACATATAATCACGTCTTTATCCCATACGGGGTAGACAGAGCCTAGAGCCATAAGACCTTAGGCCACGTTTAGCACAATGGTAGTTGAAACAGGAAATCAATAGTGATGGGTTGCTAGCCGCATCGCCTATGTCATGATTTCCCCATTCGGCGATTACCTCAGACGACTTTTCGGCTTGCGCGGGAAGAGAAGCAGCTGGTACATTCTATGTTTTTATTTTTCTCCCAGACCAGCATGGAATGATTTTTTATCAACTTATGCAATAAGTACAAACGCTCGGTTAGGTTTTATTTTCGTTACAGAATTTCTTGATTCGGTCGCCACCAAGCCTGCGATAAAAGCTGCAATAGCTTCAATGAAATGAATTGTTGTACTTTTAAAATATTTCTATTAAATATTCCCTCAGGAACAGTGATTTTTCTCGGAATTGGTACCCTATGTCCTTCTCTTGGTTCTAAGCTACCTACCCACCAATTTTCAGCCAAATCAGTTTAGCCGTTCTTGAGTAATAAATAGTGTAACTAACACGACTTTCTTTTTTATATATATATATATATATGTTCTTCTTCTTTTCGTTTACCTCATCCCACTCTCCTATGTGGGGGCTGCACAGTATGTAAGTTACTTCCATTTAGATCTATTTCCAGCCATTTCCCACGTTACACCCCTCCTGGTCATATCCTCCCTCACACAACACCCTTTCTTTCATATATATAAGATATTGTAAAACACATGACCAATAACTTTGTAATGTACCTGAGAACTGCACGACAGTGCTTGAAATATAAACCGACTTTCCTAACGAAACTGAATTTCAGACAGTCTAGTTACTGTTTAAATTTTAAAGCCAGTCTGTCCCTCTGTAAATGAGGGCGTGGCCACAGAATATAAATTAATTTCTCATGTAATAGCCGCTCTGGCGAGATTAATATTGTATCAGGGAAACCTTTTACATTTTTATGCTTTGTTTAGATGGCTTTAAGTGTTTAGTTTATATTTCAGAAAAACTTCCTTCGACCTCCTTGTTCGTTAGTTTTGCTAAAACTCAAGAATAGCTGGGCCGATGTCGCTAACTTTGGTCTTGAAATATATGTGAAAGCTTTAAACGGTGAGAAAAGTGCGTTCAGGCGGTACGGATTCGCCGGTCAGTAAGTAATATAAAACAATTTCATGACTTTTTATCATCGTTGATACCCACATGTTAGTTACAACACAGTAGTATAGAGATTTTCGATTCAAACTAAATACCTAAGTTAAAATCATGTTTTAATACAATAATATTTAGGATCTTTGTTTGGAATTCAGTCGATTCAATTCACCTTTCGAGTACATCCCTGTGTTTGATGGTTTTCCATCATGCACGATGAGCGTATAGGGTGCGCCTAATAATAAAATGAATATTTTTTTAAGACCAGAATGAATAGGCTATTAATGAACCAGCGAGCTCTATCTAAGACCACATCTGCACTTACCATCAGGTGGGATCGTGGTCAATCGCCGGTCATTGACTACATAAAAATAAAAACTTTTTTATAACTGTAATAATTTTTTCGAGCTACTTCTTCTACCTACACTGCTAAGTGGTTCTTGTAGATATTAATGAAAAGATATGCAGTTACTTTACCACGTTAAATAATTCATGTATGTTAAAATTATATAAAACTTAATCTCTTCTTGTGTGTAGAGATATCTCATTTTAAAGGTTTAACGATTTGTCATGACAGCAAGTGTACTAAGTTGTGTTTGCCCAGCAGCGACATCTGTCGTCATCAAAACTCTTTAAAAAAACATTGAAGTCTGCTGGCATACACGATTATTTTTGTTTAGTCCAGTAGCTAAACCGATGTGAAGGAAGCACGGCTCCTGTGGAGAGCAATCATTCTCACTTAGCTTGCTCTTCTAACCTCCATCACGGTTTCAAGTACATTTATACTTAACGTACCTGTGGCTTTGAATATTATGTTAGAAGCAACATGTTGTAGTTTTCCATTAAATTTATTTATTTATAGACCCAATACTAATTATATAAACGGCTACTATTACCATTTTGTTACTAGTTTGATTAGGACAATGCAGGCGTGAATCACCTGATTGTTTGATAATAAAGATGATTCCGTGCTTCGGAAGGTACCTTAAGACGTTGGTCTCGGCTGCCATCTGGTCGTTAAAGGAACCACGTCAGAGGCCAAGAGGCGGTTTCGAAGAACTCTGACACCATGCATGTGCATGGTCGATTAACCGTGACACCTATACAAAATTATGATGATAAATTACTATTTTGAGTTTTTCCGTGCTTCAAAAAGCAAGTTTTTGATCCCGTCTACCCTCTGGATATCGATTAAGAAACCAAGTCAGGGGTCGCAATAGATATTCAAGTAGTAAAGTGGACTGGACAGGCAGAGGAACGCACAGCGACGGTTAGGTTAGTAATTGGGTTCCGTTTTTTGACTTTGTGTATGGAACCCTTAAAACACTGCAGTTTACAGCCGGGTACAACAACTAGTTCGTAATAAGCCCTTGTACCAATAAACAGTGTTTGAATTAATCACAAAATAAAGTATTTAAATTGTTGTTGAATAATTTCACGAACAGTATGGCGCGCGTTCTACAGGACGCTTCGAAAATTTATTCTAATTTATATTTTTCTTTAATTAAATAAGACACGGCCGATGTACTTTGAACGTGACTCTAGGAGAGGGGAGGAACCCATTAGACCGCGAGTTGGGGACTCACATGTAGCGGGAGAGTTATATTTCAGTATGAATAAAATGCTTTTGTAAACATGGCGTAATATTTGTTATCCATAATCATGCAGTCACATTGCCTAAGAAAACGATTTAGTTTTTTTTCTTGCTAAAAGGTGGCGCTACAAAAATGATTAAAACACGTTTTTTTAAGTATCGTCATCCTACCACAAACAGATACAGTGCTTTATTTAAATAAGTTATCGAATTAAGAATCACAATGTCTCAAGTGATGTGATAGATGGCGTTGAATCCTTCACATACTGAGACATATCAGTAAGTGGAGGACTTTCTACTGGTACACTAAAAATCGGTCTTGAATATAATTGTACTAGTATTTTGTAATTTGTGCCATAATAAATCAACGGAATGAGGATTAAATCAAAGTGACTTAATTAGCTAGGGCACTTGGATAGAATGGGAGAATATCAGACTATGAAGAGAGCGTACGTGGGAAGACCAACTTGAAATCGGCCGATGGGTCGTCCCAGGTATTACTAGATTGATGATGTAAGTAGAGAGACCTGGAAGCCCTCCAAAGAGCCAATTGGTAAGATGTGGAAGGAGTAGAGACTCTTGTGACGGAGCTAAATATAAACTTTGGGTCGTTGAGCTATCGCAGCAAGTATTTTGATTGATCAACGTTTTCAAGGGAAAAACTACATGGTCTGCACCACAGAATTTAGAAATATTAACAAGAAGTGGCATCATAGCGCACGAAAAACGTGTCACTAGTTTGGCTTGCAAGCCAACGTTTCACACAGAAAAATGGGCGGGGAATTTGAATGCGTCATTTATTGCCACTTTTATTGATCTTATCGACCAATAAAAGTGGCAATAAATGACGCATTCAAATTCCCCGCCCATTGTTATTAGGTGGCTTTGTTGTAGTAAACTACGTAATATATTTCTCATAAGGTGTAGTGTTTACATGTATTAATTGAAGATAAGAAGAGAGAATACGCTGCCACACTGATCCTGGAACTAAATCCGCGTCCAAACATTTCTATTCTGATAATTTCTCTGTTCTGTTGTCTATAAGCTGTTCTGTAAAAAAAAACACATGAACAAAATCAAAATTAGAAAATCAAACTTATAACTGGCACCACACCCCATGTTCCCCTTAAAACGCGGACGAAAGCAAAGTGCTCCGAATATTTCTACTGATAAGTGTAAATATTAGGTGTCTTATTTAATTTTTCTCAGAGAGAGTGCCCCATTATAAGTCTCAGAGAAACTTCCGGCTCTTGTTTATTTGCAATTAAGAGTAATTTGAAAGTGTCTTAATGTATTTAGTTAAGGAGACTTAGGGCAATAGTTGTTCTCCAAGATACTTTTTGTGGTTGTAAATTTTGTAATAAAATAGCAGTCAACCCCGGCTTCGCTCGTGGTATACATACATAGTTTATGTCACACTGGGTGAATGTTGCTTTCGAAAAATATAAGAATTTTTGAAATCGGCACATTAATTTTTGAGTTTCTTCATTATAAATATACACACAAAAATACAAATCTTTCATCTTTATAATTTTGGTAAAGATAGGTACTTAAATATAAATATATATATATAAAGTATAATAGATAGACACTGTAATTATTTAAGGGAAAATTCAGATCACTATACTAAACAACTTTTCCTCATCGTCAAAAGGTAACACGGTAACCATCAAAGAAATTCGAAGCGCGCTTAAGTGACGCAATTTTTTTTTTTTTAATCTATCTTAACCATGGATTTATTATAATAAATAAACAATACAGTTGTTCATAAAACATACATAAAATGTTTTCACAAAAGACGTTTACAATATGCATGGTCCAAAATAATAAAATACGTCATAAGTAAGAGTTTTAGAGTTATAGTAAGGGAACAGACAGCAAACGCCTTGTTAAATAAGTTCAAATCACAAATCAAACAAATATTTACCTTCTCATAATCAAGTCTTCTTCTTCGTCCGAGCGTATTTCCTGGTTGCACCCTTAGCTACGCAGAGTCCAGGGTATCCAGACTTCCATCTTTCATATCCATACTTCAATACTAATATTATAAAATGCAAAAATCTGTGTGTCTGTCTATCTGGCTAAGAACCTATTTACGGCTAAACCCCTGGACCGATTTTGATGATATTTGGTATGGATATAGTAAAAGACTTTTTGGTGGAGCCGCGGGCTACAGCCATTATATCATAAGTAAGTATTAAACTCATTTCATCTTGATTGAAAAATAACAGGCGACAAACTCTTCAGAAATTTCAATTTTCTTCAAAAACTCGTTCTGTTAAATCGTTACGATTCCAAAGTCATCTCAGAAATACATTACGGTGAGGCGAAACTCGAGAAATAACTCTCAAAGAACAACATACAAAGTGGTAACTTGAATAAGGTGCCACGTTTCAGTGTGTCTTTGAAAAGTCAACTTTTTATGGATCAGTTGGTTTTATTTTTCTTTACAATTTTTTTTAAGCTATTGCCTAGCGCTTATCGCGGGCTTTGAGAGCGGCGACCGAATATATACTACTAGCTGTTTCCCGCGGCTTCGCCCCGCGTGAGACTCGGTTATATCGCGCCTAAAAGTAGCCTATGTTTGACCTCAGGTCGTTAACTACATCCCTACCAAATTTCATCACAATCGGTCCAGCAGTTTAGCCGTGAAGAGGTGACAGACAGACAGACAGACAGACAGACAGACAGACAGACAGACAGACAGACTTTCGCATTTATAATATTAGTATGGAAGTATGGATGTAGCTCGGCCAAGCGTTTGTTTGTTTGTTCTAACTTTACTTAAACAAAAGTGAATATAAAAGCATAGATAACGAAACAAAAGTACGATGGCGGACTTATCCCAGAAAGGGATCTCTTACAGTCAAAGCGTGCGTATTTATTGCATAAGTTGATAAAAAAATGCTATGCATTAGCTTTACCGCGGCAGTCCCCGAGTGCCGCACTTTTTTTCTTATAATTAGCAGTCAAACTTTGGCCGTAAATGGTTGATTAATAGAAGATTAATACATTTTTGAATCGAGAACAGAGTGATGAGTGGTGGCCAGCGACGTCTGTAAGAATAGCAAGTGGAAATCTTTAGTCTCTACCCTTGCAGGAGAGAGCCGTGATGAATGTATGTATGTATGTATTGTGTGTATTTGTACTGAAAGCATCTTTCATATATTTAAAAAATATATATATGGTAATCAAAGCAGACTAGTGTTATAAATCTTTTTTTTTTTCGCCGTCTTTTATGATTTCATACGCATCTCGAGCACGTTTAAAGATTTTTTGAAAGTTTATTCTATTGTGATACCTAGTGAGTCATCAAGCAAGACAGTTAAAAAAAATCTACCAGAACTTTAAATTTTTTTATGTTTTATTGCAACTTTAAAAGATGAACCTAGCACTAGTTGACAAAATATGAGGAACACACGAACATACATTCATTCAAACCGAGTAAAATCATAATCCTTTTTTCGTTTTTTTGCGTCTTTTTAGTCCGGTAAAACGTCGAGTATAGGGACCTGAAAGAAAAAATTGTCATAACAATTCTCCGAATTCTTAAAATATGAATTTACGCAGCGTTCCCTTGAATGGGGAAATTTTCCTGTCGCTTACCCTCTTTTGTTGCCAGCGTGAAATATATTCTTAAGCACTTACTGGCAACCCCATTTGGGTATCAGCCTTCGTGTAATGAAAGGCTTAAAATGTTGAATTGAATTCTGTCTGTTGTAATGAATGTAAACAGATATCAATACTTATTATATAACTGCCTCCGTGGTCCAGTGGTTAAGGCGTTAGCCTGTAGACCCGGGGGTCGAGGGTTTAATTCCCACGGGAAGCATACTTTGTTTAGTTGTTTCCAGTTTGGTTAGGACATTGCAGGCTTGAATCACCTGATTGTCTGACAAAAAAGATGATTCCGTGCTTCGGAAGGCACGTTAAGCCGTTGGTCCCGGCTGCCATCTGGTAGTCGTTAACCATGACCATGTCAGAGACCGAGAGGCGGTTCCGAAGAACTCTGACACTAGGGTGTGCATGGTCGATTGACCATGACACCTACACGAAATGAATGAGTGAATGAATACTTATTGTCGTTTTCGATCGTCTCGTTTTGAAGAACAAAATCCACTTCAGGTCGCTGAGCCAGCGGAGTAGAGTAGATCAGTAAGTTTTCGATTGAATTATCATATACATAAGTACTACATTTATTTGACATTAACACTAATTGTATTTTATGCCAAGTGTGCGTGTTTTGAAACTAATCTTTTACAAGAATCAGGCTCCCATAATGAAAAATTACTAGCTGTTCGTTCATTTGCTGAAAGTTTCTGAATTAGCGCCGTACAAACAAACAAACTCGTCAGTTTTTATTTATTAGTATAGATGATTCCCATGGCTTTACCTGCGTGGTACTTATTTCGTTATATAAAAAGTTTCAGATATCATAGTATACATAATCCCTATGCAGTCCTCGAATCCTAATCCATAATCTTACCTAATTTGCCTATAAACTAGCCACCCTGCAATATTATGGGTTATACATAAAAACCTTTCTATTGAATCACTCTATCTATTTATAAAAACGTATCAAAATCCGTTGCGTAGCTCCAAAGATTAGTAGGATTTCATAAAAATTGGCCCAACCGTTAAAGTGTTAAGAAGTAACAAATATACTTACAAACTTTCGCCTTTGTAGTGTTAGTAGGATATCATTATTTTTCAAAATATCACTAGTTAAGCACAGGATATTAAACGTTCAATGTATACGAAGACGTAAAACTACAATGTAAGTATTTTCAATAAACGCCCAGGTATTTTACAGGCAATATATTGTATGGCCACTTGACCGTGATAAGATAGGTTCAGCTTCAATTTTATACGAGAAAATATACATAATTATAATATCATCAAAATCATATAATATAACATAACCCCCTTCGTGGTTTTGAATTTAAAGTATCTTAAGTAGACTTATAAATATGTAAGTATTGTTTTTTGTAAATTAATTTTAAAAGATCCACGGCCTCGAAAACTTACAATAAACAAAACCGTACCAACAATAACAAGTACCTACGCATAGGTACATAGATCTTGCCGCTTACGTAGCCGCGCATATTCTTCTTTTTCTTAGCATGTCGACGTTCACCTTATATACCCTTGGATGTCCAAAATTGGGCCACCCTTACAGTGTTCTCTGTAGCCTTGTATAAATCCTGGTGAACATCGTGGTGAGAGGATTGGTTAGCCTAGACAGACACTGCGTTATCGTGTCTAGCTGCTTCCAGGGTGAGCCGTAAGGAGGCTCCTTTCTTGAAATACGAGTTGTAGGGTGAATATTAAGTAAAGTAATATTTTAAAGATCTTAGCGGGAATAAGCATTTTAATTTTATTATTAAACTAATTAGATTTTATTTTTTATTTGACGGATATTTTATTATGTAGTTATCTATCCACTATTTGAATGATAACGGTTGTTTCGGATAAAACATTCATCAGACAAATATATATTCACGTTGAATTTACTCGATTCGGATAGTCGACAAGTTTCGGTTTTGGTACATCCCTACCGGGTTTGGACGCGCGTGGCGCCATGACAGTTAGCAGTCTGCATAATTGCGCGGTCGCGGTTAGATGCATTCTCTTTGTTACTACCTGTGAAGTCTCGGGATAGACTATTCTAATACGATTCGCGTTAAATCTTCGGGAATGGTTGCGCATTGATATCGTGAGTGAGGCCCGGTTGCCTAGTGGATAAAAGTTTAAAGCTTATTGACAATTGAACACTCGGTAGTGAAATAACCTGTGTGGAGACCCATCTTCTACCCTGACTTCGCGTGCTTCGCCGGATCGACACCGAATTAATAGGGGATGTGTAGGAATCTCATGAGAAGGGGCTTAAACGGGTTTAATTAATTCGGATTAATAAGCAAGTCACGCCCAAGTGCGTAAGGTACTTTTCTTTTGTTTATTTTTAGTGTTCAGCCTAACTTTTCTATCATACACGCTTCCACTGTCAAATTTAAACATTCTGGTAGCAGAGTTGGCTGAAACATTTGGTAGCAGAGCGTAGTTTCCGTAGTAAAATCTAGGAATCTACTTTGATAAATAATCTCGCGGGTGAAAGATTAAAAAATTGGCGAAGGTAGGTCGGTGCATCGGAATGCACTAGGGTTGTACCATCATCAAATTCTGATTCTGATTTATCGATTCCGGACCGGATCCGATACGGGTTTACAAATTGATATTTTGCTTCACTTGTTGATAACCGAGTCAAGTAATATTTAATGTTAGTGCATTAATATATTGTTTTGTTTATTTATTTTTTCGGTTTATTTTAAATAAGTGTACCGGTTTGTGACTTGCTGGATTCTGTCACTGCCGTTGTTTATTTGTTTTGTTTTTTGTTATTTTGGTTTCCTTATTGTGTTATTTGGGTACTTGACTCACTGCTGGACATAGCGAGATGGCACCAGCGAAACCAACAACCCTCATCTCGGCTGAACTGAGGTGGTTCAGCTCAGTCAGGACGCTGATAGGACGTGGTGACAGGGAGATCGCGCTCAGGCAGCGCGCCAGCGAGGCTCAGGAACGCCTCGCTCGGGCCGAAGGTGCCCTTCACGTGTTGATGGATGCAGATGACCCAGAATCTGGATCTGATGGGGCCAAGAGGATACCAAATGTTTCAGCCAACTCTGCTACCAGAATGTTTAAATTTGACAGTGGAAGCGTGTATGATAGAAAAGTTAGGCTGAACACTAAAAATAAACAAAATAAAAGTACCTTACGCGCTTGGGCGTGACTTGCTTATTAATCCGAATTAATTAAACCCGTTTAAGCCCCTTCTCGTGAGATTCCTACACATCCCCTATTAATTCGGTGTCGATCCGGCGAAGCACGCGAAGTCAGGGTAGAAGATGGGTCTCCACACAGGTTATTTCACTACCGAGTGTTCAATTGTCAATAAGCTTTAAACTTTTATCCACTAGGCAACCGGGCCTCACTCACGATATCAATGCGCAACCATTCCCGAAGATTTAACGCGAATCGTATTAGAATAGTCTATCCCGAGACTTCACAGGTAGTAACAAAGAGAATGCATCTAACCGCGACCGCGCAATTATGCAGACTGCTAACTGTCATGGCGCCACGCGCGTCCAAACCCGGTAGGGATGTACTAAAACCGAAACTTGTCGACTATCCGAATCGAGTAAATTCAACGTGAATATATATTTGTCTGATGAATGTTTTATCCGAAACAACGGTGTTTATCCTGTCACCCAGTATAAGCGCTAAACCCTACTTATATCTCTACTTAACAGCTTCATCATCATAAATTTAAGAGCTATGCTCTTGTCGGTGGAGTTTCTTCCATTTTGGTCTATCTTTAGCAAGATCCTTTATTTCTTGATACGACACGACGTTTGTTTTCTCAGCTTAAACAAACTAAATACGAAATATACGGATATACTAAGATAAAGACCAGAGTCAATCATAAGCTACTTTTAGGCGCGATATTACCTAGTACCACGCGGGCAGAGCCACGAGCAACATCTAGTTCCGTATAAATCTCCTCTTAAAATTACATAACCTGAATCTTAAACACTAACCCTCAGGGCATCGCTGGTGTTCAAAATTCCAGGGTGTGTCTATATTCCAGTCGCGTACGAAGATTCCCAGAAATTCCCTAGAGTATCTAGTTCATCTTTGGAGGAACTGTATGCGTGGGCACAGTCGGCGATAACAGAGATAGACAAAAAATGTATTCAATTTTAGGTCTTATTACATTGTTTTAAGAACCGATATGTATATGTGAATGTACAGTCAAAGACAATATGTTCAGTTGATCACGTAGAAAAGACTATCATAATCCACTTATCACTAAGATAGGTATACCTACCTTTTTTTTGCGAACCCAACGCGTAACTATAAGTCGAAGATTCTTTATTTTGAACCTACGACACAGAATCAAATAATAGTACTACCTAGGTCACAAAACATAATAATGGTACTAGTTTTATCTTTCTAAAATGTAAGACTCTTGTTAGTGGAATCCTTTTCATTTTTTTTTCCTTCTTTTACACACCTTAATGAGAGATGACTTCCACTTTTTTCTTTTACTAAACTCCTGCTTGGTCTTTCTCTGCCTGTTCTTCTCTATCTTGTTTGATATATGCCTTCTATAAATATTTAAAAAATTTATTTGGACGATTTTCGGGGTATAGTCTGAAAGGCTCAAACTTGAAGGACTGGGGTCCATTCTAACGAAAACAAATATCTACTTTCCAAAGGCTCGAATGAGCAAAATATGCGTATGTATTTAACAAATATATCTTAATCTAATAAATGAAGTACCTACGAGAAAGTTTAGCCCTCTATAGCTCCTCACTTCGGATTAAATCAAATAGTAGTCTGTTCTTACGAAATTAAGTCTAAATATTGAACTCGCATTGAACCTTGATCTTAAATATCTAAATGCATCAGTACTAAAATTAATAAAGATGAAACAGAAACACTATTATTTTCATAGCAGGTATTATATATCTGTGACAAAAGCAATATAAGAAGTAATTCTGTATCCATAAAAAAATCTTATAAATGGAGGAGAGGGAAAGATGGGGCATTTCTAATCGGAAATAATTATGTGAGTACGTAATGAAACGAGCAGATTTCTGTGCTCGTCTGCCATTGGCGTATCTAATGGAAGTTTGAGTGCTCGGACAGGAAGCTACGAAATGATGGAGTATACACTCAAAAATATTTAGTTTTTTTACTATTGCACTGGCAAGTATGTTACTGGCCTATTAACATCTTGAGCCACCCAAGTATTACAAACTGATGATAGAACCTTTCGCCTGATACTCAGTATTTATACATCATTGTTAGGTACCCTTTAAACCGAAACAACAGTTTCTGTTTGTAGTAGAAATGATATTTTTGCCAAAAAACTAAAACTAGCATTCATTCGTTAACTGGGTTAGGACTAGGTAGTCCTAACCCAGTTAACGAATGAATGCTAGTTTTACTTCAAATCTCGAGAGGCTCACAAGGTTGTGAGCCTCTCGAGATTTGAAGTAAAACTCACGATCATGGATTTTACGTCGAAACTCGATGTAGTTAGTGGTTACTACTATAATACCAGGGTATACAGGGTTAACTAAACTAACTAACAACTTAATGCTTAATGCTAATAAGACCCAATGCATAAAATTAATAAGATAATACCACCTTTCTAGGAATCACAATTGATTCTAAATTGCAATGGGGTTCGCACATTACAAGCCTAGCTAAAAAACTTAGTTCTGCCGCTTATGCTGTCAGAAAAATCAGACAAATAGCAGATGTGGAAACTGCTAAACTAGTGTACTTTAGTTATTTTCATAGCTTAATGTCGTATGGACTATTGCTTTGGGGAAGGGCAAGTGAAATAAAGACTATCTTTATTTTGCAAAAGCGGGCAATTCGTTCCATTTATGGTTTAAGACCAAGGGAGTCGCTTAGGGAGTTGTTTAAGGATATTAATGTTTTAACTCTCGCTTCTCAATATATATTTGAGGTTATTATGTATACCAGGAGAAATATTTCTTCTTTTAAAAAAAATTGCGATGTTACGGATAGACCCTTACGGAATAAAAATAAATTATATCTCCCATCATATCGGCTAAGTAGAGTTAATGACTCATTTTTGGGTAACTGTATACACTATTACAATAAGCTTCCAGAGTCGGTCCTTAGTTTGCCTGACCGAAAATTCAAAGCACATGTTAAGAATTTACTTTGTAAAAAAGCCTATTATAGCGCTCATGATTTTCTCAATGACAAGGATGTGTAACTTAAGCTTGGTGCGGAGTCCTCCAAACTATAGCTAAAAATTGATCATATGTACATTCAGTACATTATATTTTTTTTTATTTTTTTATTTTATCATGACATCTTTTATTACTTGACATTTTTATTAAACTATTTCAATAATCCTCAATATTTATTTAATAATAAACTTATGGTAATCATAAAAATATTCAAATGTAAACTCGTCTGATTTGACTCAAATTTTGTGAATTGACGTTTTTGAAGAAAATGCTGCTGTGGAGTTTGTGGCGCCACTTCTTCTCCACTTGCGCTTTGGAAGTGGTGGTAAACTTAAAATAAGTAAAAATTGACGTCAATAAGTGATAAGAATATCCTATATTGAAAATAAACAATTTGAATTTTGAATTTGAATTTGAATTTAATTCATTTTCTTCTTTTTCAGCTTAATTAGTATACTGCAGGTCATGAGGCTTCTCAATTGCACTCCAGTTCTCTGTTTTATATATTATTCTGAATACCAAGAAAACATTTCAAATAAACGTTTACAGTGGCAGTGAGGTAGAAACAATGGAAATAATTCACAGAATTGATTGACATCAAGGCGATGGTGGATTCGTGGCGCAGGATATGCATGTTAAAAATAGTCAAGGATGCCAAAGACCAGGCAAAGTAAAGTATAAAAAGTAGGAAAGCGGACTCTATGCTCTAAAGCAATCAGCATAAAAAGTACTAAAAATTAAAATTAGCACAATATGCTAACTCTAAAAAAATATTAGCTCCATGGTTGAAGACGTTTCTTAAGCGCCTCACTGTTTGCCCTCAGTACCCAGTTTTTCTGCATAATGACTGCCAATAATTGTACACTTTCACCCCGAAGAATTGTTTAAACATGTATTTTTTACTAAATGTTTTACGTTATTGGGGTCCAGTTTAGGGTTACTCTATTTGATTAATTAGTAGTAAGGCACTATTGTCGTCTTAAGTTCAGATCGGATAACAAGGAGGAAGCTTGAGGAGCTCGATAGCCTAGCGCGGCGCGCGTGTTCGTAACGATAGCACGTAGTGTTAGAATCGTGTATATATGTAGATATAAAAACATATATACAATTATGAAAATTGATATATTTGAGTTATTAGTCAGGATGAAAGGCAAAACTAAAGCATATCAAGAAATAAAGCTCAGAAACTATATTCAAGAATCATCATTCCACAAACAGTCTATTATCAAAAGATTAAGTACTACGCGTTAATAATTATCATTAAGAAACGAAGACTGATATGTTATATTATATCACTGTTTGTGAAATAAGACAGGGTAAGGAAAATAATAAGACTTGGTTACTTTTCTATAAAATTGTTTATTCGAGTTGGCTACTCCTTAGCACTTTCGAATTGTCCAAATAAATTATATTTCAAAGCTACAGGCTACGGTGGTTCGTAAGGGCCTCTGCAGGAAAGAACCACCAAGAAAACCTGTTCAGCTATGGCCCCTAATGTGCCTGAAAGGCTTTGGACATTGTATTATTTTGTACCAAAATACAATACACAAGATTTATTCACAATAATTCACATTATAAAAACCACATTAAGTCTATAAAACAAGCTTGGGAAATATCGGTACCACATTAAAACTGATTTACAATAAAACTAAAAGCCATCTTTAATTTGTATGGCGGTACCCTCAACTCAGCTTAGTAAGTTATAACAACACCGATTTAAAACAATATAAGCAAGTAATGAGAATGTGGATAGCAATGTGGAAACTATAATGCTTTACACAATTAAACAATTATCATAAAATATTCAAAGTAGGTACTTATCTTAAAATATGTCCTTCGCCCACGAGCCACGAACCAAAAGTGAGTCCTATGTTTCAACCACTAAACTAGCACAGTTTGTATCAAAATAAGTACTAAATAATACCAACTAAATAATTAAATGAAATTGATACAACATTGAATACAAAATAGTTCTTAATTATTATTGATATAATAATTCAAGCATTTACTTATTTATTTTATATTCAAAATAAATAATCATTGAGCAATCAGCGGAAATCCGGAAAGTCAAATAAGTGTTAGCTATCCGACCGAATTACCCATTCGTGTTTAAGCTTTGGCACTAATCACGGTAAAGATAGGAGCACCAACCCCGCTCCTATCACTGGGATCCAGCCTGAAGCGTACCAATCCCTCGTCCGTGCCTACCTATGTTAATCTACAGTTACATTTGAACACATATTAAAATTATCAACAGCAATATCATATCAATATCAAATACTAATAAAAGCCATGTTAAATCACTAGAGCACAATACACGTCTGCACCGCTCGGCGAACCCAAGGAGAAGAGAGCGTTACACTCATACTCACCCCGACACTACTACTGCCAAGAGGGGTTTACCTGTAGTGGGGCGATACCTATCACGTGATGTTACCGGGCGCTAACACTCGGCCGTCCTGAAAAATCCGGTCGTCCCCGACCGTTGTGGTCTGGTGTATGGCTAAAAACAAACACAGGAAATAAATACTTTAATATCGGTGACCTTTATAACCAGGTCCACCAATCAGCCTGTCATAAATGATCTCTTAATACGGTGCCAGCAATATATTCCCAAGATGCGCTAGCTGCCACGAAGAGTTAAGCAAGTTATCCCATCGTCGGCCAACTTGCTTGTACAACATGGAACAGCCATCAGCACCTAAGGCCGCTGATGCTGTGTATCACCATGCACTCCCACAAACAACTGTACCTAGTTGTAGGTCATAGCCAACTATCACAACTTGTGAACTTTGCCGAGCACACATACCAGACACATTTAATCAAAGCATCAAACACAGTCAAGATACATTTCGACAAATAGATATTTAATAATAACAAGTTATTTCCAACTGAAGTGTAATAATAACAAAATGCTTATTACCGTTATGCGTGTGAATGACAACATCCGGTTACTTACTATTCGTCCATTTCCTCGCCATCTCGATAATGCATAGTATCTTGGGTTGTTTATCAGTGTTCAGAGACCATTATGACTTTTCCGGTTCAGTCACTTCTGGTTTTTAACTGATCGAACCCTCACCTATGCTAGAATCGAGAATGAAGTAAACAACTTTATTTTAAATATTTACAAATGTATTTTATCACAAATCGACATTTTTTTACATCATTCTATTCAAATACTCGCAAAGTTACTTACGCTTACTATTCCTTCGTAAGTCACTTTATATTCATTACTAGTTACTATTTCGTTAATATTTGAACTCAAGCAAACACATAATAAAACCACATATTCAAGTAAATAAACATTAAACACCAAAGTATATTTACCAAAGCTATTACTAACTTTAGTACTCACAGATTATACAATGAAAAACCCTTATAATTCACATTATAATTGAATAAACCAAATACATCTATTAACCTTTTAAACTTTTTAATGTGTACTGACATCAAAGTCAACAACCAATACCCAACGGTTAACATTTTTTTTTGAACATCATTTTTTGAAATACCCACTAAGTAAATAATTTTCACAGATATTTTATTTTCACCCTTTCTTTTTTTTGTAGGATTCAAATCACATAAAACATGAAGAGACTTACCGCTTCTGCACCAATACTTACAGCCCGACACTACTACTGCCAAGAGGGGTTTACCTGTAGTGGGCAGATATCTGTCACGTGATGTTACCGGGCGCTAACACTCGGCCGTCCTGAAAAAATCCGGTCGTCCCCGACCGTCGAGCTCGAACCATGAAACAATAATACATTGATTGAATACAAATCACCATTTATGCTTTTTCTATAATGACCTCGCCATCTCGATAATGCATAGTATCTTGGGTTGTTTTTCAGTGTTCCGAGACCATTATGACTTTTCCGTTTCAGTCACTTCTGGTTTTTAACTGATCGGAACCCTCAACTATGCTAAAATCGAAAATGACAGTAAACAACTTTATTTCAGACATTCAATGTATAACCACCTCGATAATGCATATATTCTTGGGTTGTTTATCAGTGTTCCGAGCCCCTTGTGACTTTCCGTTTCGGTCATTTGTGGCTTTTAACTGATCGGAACCCTCACCTATGCTAAAATCGAGAATGAAGTAAACAACTATATTTCAAACATTTACAAACTGTATTTTATCAGAAACCGTCATTTTTTTTGCACATCATTTTATTCAAATACCTACAAAGTTACTTAAGCTTGCTGTTCCTTCGTAGGTTAGCTCACTTCATTTTCACTACTAGTGATTCTTTCGCGTATTGTAACAATTTAACTTAAGCAATCACATAATTTAACCACATTTAAGTAAATAAACAATAGATACCAAAGTAGATTTATCAAAGTCATCACTCGTTTAAGAACTCACGGATAAGACAATGAAAAACACAAATAATTCACATAATCATTACATAAACCAAATATTATCATTAACCTTTTCAATATATTGACATCGAATTCAATCACAAATACCCAAACGTAAAGGTTTTTTTTTTTTTTTTTTTCATATCATTTTTAAAATACCCACAAAATAGATAATTTTCACAGAGATATTTTTTTCACACTTTTTAGGATTGGTGTCACATAAAACATGAAAAGACTTACCGTTTCTGCACCAATACTTACAGCTGTGGTATATCATATCACAACATTACATTTACACTTTAACACTCACAAAAACTTTTTCGACTACTTTAGATTACAAATTTAATCTAACCGTTTTGTTAAATTTACTTACGCGTGTGTGTCAGAATGTTAACAATTTAGTATCACAAAACATGTACAATTTACTAGGCGTGGTAGAATATTAAGAAATATTCTTTCATCATCCAACTTCTGATGTTAGCTATCCGACCGAATTACCCATTCGTGTTTAAGCTTTGGCACTAATCACGGTAAAGATAGGAGCACCAACCCCGCTCCTATCACTGGGATCCAGCCTGAAGCGTACCAATCCCTCGTCCGTGCCTACCTATGTTAATCTACAGTTACATTTGAACACATATTAAAATTATCAACAGCAATATCATATCAATATCAAATACTAATAAAAGCCATGTTAAATCACTAGAGCACAATACACGTCTGCACCGCTCGGCGAACCCAAGGAGAAGAGAGCGTTACACTCATACTCACCCCGACACTACTACTGCCAAGAGGGGTATACCTGTAGTGGGGCGATACCTATCACGTGATGTTACCGGGCGCTAACATAAGTATTTTATTTACTTATTTTTCTCTTTATATAATATCTCATTTTTATATATATACTTATCGCGTCAAGCGACGGCGACGGCGAGTGCGCGGCCATCTTTTGATTGGTCGCCATTAGTGACATTTCTATCTTGAGCTCCTCCGCTCATCGGAAGGCACGTTAAGCCGTTGGTACCGGCTGTTATCGGTAGATGGCAGTCGATAGGCTATGTCAGATGTCTTTTGGCAGTCTGAAAATCTGACTGTGTTGGCCACTAATACACCCGGTAGGTCGACCGCCTATCTCGATTCTCTCCTCTCGCAATGGCTACTTGCATCGCTTTCGCCACATTTCGCTCCGTCTAGCACACAAAACGCTTAAAAAAATTTTTTTGTAAAGATTGGCAAAAAAATTTTTTTTTAAAGCTTTTTGTGACGAATACCAAGTTTTGTGCGTTTGACGGAGCGAAATGTGGCGAAAGCGATATAAGTAGCCATTACGAGAGTAGAGAATCGAGATAGGCGGTTGACCTACGAGTCATATTCCTGTGGGTCTGGTTTCCCTGTAAAAAGGGTTACGGAGGTCAGACTGCAGTCGCTCCATTGTAATAACCAGTTCCGCCAAATCTGGACCATGATTAATAGCGTAGGCTCTGAAGCGTAACCTGATCATGCGACCGGGGAACACGCTCGTAAGAAGTATAACAAGAAGCAAAATACTACTTTTACGGCGAGCGCGACGTTTTATCACAATATCTTTTCAACAAACTTACATCTTAATAACAGTATACAGTTTGGTTACCACCAAACGATAGCACACTTGTCGTGTCCCGCCTCTTCCGCATCCTGTTCAGTCGACGACTTGATGGAGGCAAATTGGAAGGCCATTGAGGTGGCCTCGCACTGGGCTAATCATATCTAACACATTACATTGACACGAAAAGAAGAAGAAGTAGGTATTTGTTTTATTTTATGTCTGCGCAAATTATATCATAATCATTTCGTGTAGGTGACACAGTCAATCCACCATGTACATCCTGGTGTCAGAGTTATTCAAAACTACCTCTCAGATTACACTCTTCTTCTCTTGCAGGTCTTAGCTCAAAAGGCTCCCCATTCGTTAACACAGACAAAGCAATTGATTTATTCCTCTTTTTGCTGTTCTTGATCTAAAATTCTTGAAATAAAATTTTCAATATCTGGATGATATAAATAATTATCTCGAACCGTAGGTAAAATCTTTTTTTTAAGGTCTTGATTAATTGCCAATTTTTTTGCTTTACGTGAAGATAATAGACAATTTTCAGACAACAAGTTCTCGGTCTAATCTATAAAGTTTCCAAATAAAATCTAATTCTTAGTTATTTAAAAGAATATAGTCAAAGCAGAAGTTTGTTTACATCCATTTGGCAAAGAACCCTAAAAATAAAATGAAAAGAGAGCAAATCTTACTACTTTAAATATTCCTTCAACTTTCCTAATTGACCCGGGAATAAATTTCAAGCGACAATCAAGTTCCTGTGGGATCGCAACTTTTGCAAAGCTTTGCGCCTGCACTAGCTTTATTCAACATTTGGTGCTTACAAATTCGTAGGGCTTAGGTCAAAAGGTTTAAACCATGATTGTTTTAGACCCAAGCTAAGCACAGACTTATAAAAGATAACAGACATAATATATGGGTAATACTCGTATAAGAACTTATACTATACTTATACTATACTTATACTATACTTATACTATACTTATACTATACTTATACTATACTTATATTTATTAAGAAAGCTAAAGAGTTCGTTTGTTCGTTTGTTTGAACAATTATAAATTTAGAACTACCTACTAGTCCGATATGAAAAATTCCCTGATAGCCTGACTCTTGGAGAAGGTTCTAGGCTATAGTCGTAGTAGTAAGTCAAACCGCGGGGAACAGCTAGTGGCTATTTTAAAAGTGTATCCGCTCTTTCTTAAGACTTGCAACGTTTCTTTGTATAACTTAACAGTTGGCAGCAAAACTTAAGGAAGTAATACGGTTTAAAGTTTATAACATGGGGAAAACTGGTGACGGATAGTGCTTACTTTCTTACGTAGATGCCTAGTCCACTCACTCAGCGACCAGGGGGCTTACCATCATCTATAATAACCATCCAAAAAACGATTGAGTAAGCGAGACGGCCCAATACATGGTGTAAGGCGACATCTCCCTTGCTCAATCGTTTTTCATGGTTTTAAGAGATTCTGAATGAATATAGATAGCGAAACGAGAGAGCGCGAGAGTGCGGTGCGCGATGGCTCGCCAGTTTACAGCGCTAATCGCACGCAGGTCAGCCTGCACTGCATTGCTTCAGCGATATCTGGGGCGGTTGACTGCCCAGGACTTAGGTACTAATTTATGCCAGGTATTACAGGTTAATTTCAAATATACTACTGTAATTTTAATAAATATGAATAATGAATATGTATCTTTGTAATCCGAAATAAAGTAATTTATTTTTTTATTACTTACTCGTTGTACAGTATTTTTTTCAGTGCACGTTGTTAACCAGTTTTCAGTAGTAGATTCCAGCAATCTGTGTTACTCATGACATTTCTCGGTTACAGGGAAAACTCATTTTATGAAGCTTAGCAGTTGAAACGAGACTAGTGTAATAATGTGCGTCAATGTGGTAAGAAAGTTAATGGTTTTTATTTGTTATTTATCTTTTCAACACGCTGAAAAGACTAAAATAATTTATTTTTTCAACAACAAATTATTAGCAGTAATGACGCTAAATTCCTTTTTTTTTTTTATTCAATCTTTACTTAATAGCCAAAATATAAATATAACAACTTATAAGTATTTTATTATTTATATATTAATAGATTCAGGAGTTATTTTGGAAAAGTCAAAGACAAGTTTGATCAGTAATTATGTAGTTTTATGAAGTAACTGGTGGTGGAAGCACGCAAAGTAATTTGGTAAGTACTTACAACAATACTAGAAGCTTATTATTTTTTCATCTACTTGCCAAAGTTCAAAACCATGTAATTTTTATAGCCCATTGAGAGAGGGTACAACTGTTGACCCTATAACTTTTCTAAAAAAAAGGTAAAATCAAATTAACCAGGTTTCAAAAGTTTTCCAGACTTAAAGTTCAAACAAACAAACAAATTCTTCAGCTTTTAACCTACATTATCCTACTGTTTCTTAAAACAAACCAACAATTATGCACCTACCTTTTAATATACAGGATTATCTGATTCTACCTCTTACAGTCCTGCCACGCCAACGAACATAGTAACGAGTGGTTAGCTCTACGTCTACGCTGTAAACGTTCAACGTTTGTAGAGAAAAAAGTGGCTATTGTTACAGAGAATAGGACCCTGGGGACGCACTGTAATTGCAACGAGAAATCCTAGAAAAGTCCATGTGCATAAATGTACACTAGGATTCTGTACTTAAAAAAACATATATGAGAAGACGCTGGAGTAAAAATATAACAAAATAATATTTTTTTATATATTTGTGTTATATTTAATTGGTGCAAAAGAAAAACAAAATTTTAAATCTAGTTAATTTTAATAAAATTGTTATTTATGAACCGAGAAATGCTCTAGTTATGAATTTAATTTTTAAAAACTTATTTAACAACTAAACACTTAGTCGATATAAATACACAATAAAATTATCTATTTCTATAGAAAACTAAAATAATAACGATAATTGAAGGTATGTAACACCATTATGCATATTATTAAGAGAATGTATATTATCAATCTCAACCAAAAAGTTTAAATAGCATTTTGATACCTTCAGCCATGATATTTAATATAATGACCGGCATATGACAAAGTAATTTTATTTTTTGTTTTACAAAATCAACATCACTTTGGCTTTTTTCAAGAAATGTTAATATACTTTCATTATTTTTGATCAAATTATGAGAAATTAGTATAGTTTCATTGTTAGGCAAGATGATAAGCTTTCAATATTCATGATATAATTTGAACTCAAATTAAATTCTGGAGTTGGTTTATATTATAAAAATTTGATTGTTACAAATATTCTATTTGATTATGATCTAAAAACAGTACTTGTAGTTTTTCTAGCCTTTTTAAACTATGGTCTATAGAAAATATTTTATTATGAGATAAATACAGAGTTTGAAGATTTATCAGACCAACGAATGACAAATTTTCCAAATGTTTTATTTGATTGTAGGACAAATTCAAATGCAATAAATTTGGAAATGGATCGAAATAGTTAGTTGGTACAATATCTATGAAATTGTAACTCAAATCAACAATTTTTAATGAATTCATTGCAGCAGATGGCAGATATTCTTGTTCTAAAAAAGAAATGAGGTTATCAGATGCATTATAGAAACTAAATTATTTAAAGATGAATTTAGAAAGATCTATAGCTTCTAGTGTACTCTTAACAATTTCAATGTGTGTTATTTCACCACACTCAAATATTTCATTAGGGATTGATAGAATTTCAAAATTATAGATTTTGATTACTTTGACTTTTTTATGGAATGTATGATGGCGAAAAACATTTTTGAACAAAAATATATTTAGGTCGATGTTTTTGAAATTTAGAATTAATTCGTATTGTGAATGTTCAAAGTTGGTGAGACATGTTATGTTTGACAATGTCGAGTCTACGTATTTGAAAATGTGTTGACAATGATTGTTATTGTACAATTTGTTTCATTGTGTTCACTTGGACCACCAGGGGAATCAATTAGGTCAAGCGGATGACATTTATTGGGTATTGTAGTCATCAATAACAGCAAAAGATATGTAAATATTCGACCTGAAAAAAAAACTGTGGTTAAAAATCTTATTATACCATTTGAATTGGTGTAACGATTCCAAAAGCTACGCAAAAACGAGCAATCGTCTGTCATATTGACAGACAGACAGGGAAAGATTCTTCGGTTTAAATAAAACGTGCTAGGTTTATTTGTAATTTTGCAATCACAAATTCTCTATGATTTGGGTTTTTAACAACTTCATTACACGAAGTGTT
Organism: Apomyelois bistriatella; assembly: GCA_947044815.1. Lineage (NCBI taxonomy): Eukaryota > Metazoa > Arthropoda > Insecta > Lepidoptera > Pyralidae > Apomyelois > Apomyelois bistriatella. Next base: position 9,830,861 of record OX345705.1, read on the forward strand.
GAACCCATAGATTTAAAAAAAAATTGCATGGTTGAACCAGAGTTTGTTTCAAGCAACACAAGGGAATATCAACCCTGAATAGAAAAGTTAATGGGTGCTCTAACGACAATTATGTCCAAATTCCCTTAAAAGTTTAAAAGACCTTTTAAAAATAATCACTGTTTTTACTCAAAACCTTTAAGTTAAAGTTTGTACTTGCCCATTTAAAAAAGAAATAGTCTCAATAGATCACTTTTCAAATATATTTTTTATTATCGTTTTAGTAATGCTAGATTTTTGCTACTACACTCCAACAATTGTTATCTTTTACATGTTTTATTTTTAGAGATAATTTATCATGGGACGAATCGCACACAGTATTCTAAATACTTTTTTGTGTGCGTTTCGTCCCATTGCGATTGGGACGAAAATTTAATGGGACGAAACGCTCACCTACTCGTTAGACGCACAGACGTATTATGAGTAATCAGACCAGTACCCCTAGTATGAGTTTTTCTTAACGCAGACGCTAGCGACTGCGTTAGGATTTTGTATGGAATTTCTTAGTTGCTCTACTATCCGCCAGAGGCGCTGTACAGGTTTGCCATACTAAATCGCTAACGCAGTCGCTAGCGTCTGCGTTAAGATAAACTCGTACTAGGGGCACAGTATGACATTGGCCACTACATGTTATGAATAACTACTATACCAACTACTTTCTTACTAGGTACTTTAAATAATCTTAGATCATGTACCTATTGATTTACCCGTAGCGTTAGCCGCACATGATCCACTTTGTTGTATTTATTTCCTACATGCATAAAATATTTTACTGTGTGACTCAATGAGTATTTTTTTCACTAAATTCCTAATCCTAAACATGCTTTTTTCGAACAATATTTTTTAAACTATATTGCAATAATACAATTGTATTTATAAGTGGCCTTAATGCTAAAATAATTATCTAAGAATCAAACACTGTACTACTAGCGTAGAGTTTACAGGTAAAATCTAAGACATACCTCGAAAAACATTTAGAGTAAGGCGGAAGCGATAGGGATATGCTCGACTTCCCGCCAGGCTGAGTGTCATGCCTGGGAAACTGCACGGCTCCGACGATATATATATATTGTTAATGACCTACAATATTAGCTTCTAAGGGCTTTAATATTTATAGCGGACTTTGATCCGACGATATCTTGTCGGAGGTTGTACATCTCCAATCCAATGAAACTTTGCAAGCGCGATTTAAACTCGTAGTAATTTGCTGACTTGTATGCAATTCCGAGATTCTCGCTTGTAACGCCATCTGTTGTGTATCTTTAGTAGTTATTTGTTGTGGAACTAGTAATAGAATAGTCAGTTCGTTCAGTAGAAATGATTTTGATTGAACTTTATTTATATGATCCCTCAGTGGACAATGGGAATCATATGTAAAGAAAACGGGAATATTTCAAAAAGTTGTGGGGTGGTCCCATCATTATATATAAATCATTGCCGTTGGCCACTTGTGGTGGCAATTTAAGTGGGTGACAACGGGAATGATCGCCGGTCTCAGCCAGTTGCCACCTGCCAGCCGGTTGCCTTTGTCATATTATTATAATATACTAGCTGTTCTCCGCGGCTTCGCCCCGCGTGGGACTCGGTTATATCGCACCCAAAAGTAGCCTATGTTTGACCTCAGGTCGTTAACAACATCCCTACCAAATTTCATCACAATAGATCCATCAGTTTAGCCGTGAAGAGGTGACAGACAGACAGACAGACTTCGCATTTATAATATTAGTATGGATTAGTATGGAAGTATGGAAGTATGGATAGTATGGAAGTATGGATAGTATGGATTCTATAACATAAGGGCAAACAGATTTTTTTTTTGTGTACTATTTTTATTTATTTAAAGTAAAAGCAAAGAATAATAAAAGTAAAAGTGTTTATTATGGATAACATAGCGTAATATCACAGTATAATACACAATTATTATATAAACATTTTGCAGACACGCTTCCTTATGTTGTTAATTGCGGAAAACAAATGATGAATCTTGAAATAGAGATAGATTACAATCTCTTCTCGCAATCTCGCAGCATCAGACACCCACTGACCTGATGGATGTCCTAAAGAAGGTGGCAGGCAGGCGCTGGATGCAGGCCGCTTCCAACCGGTTATTTTGGGAATCCTTGGAGGAGGCCTATGTCCAGCAGTGGACAGCCTGCGGCTGAAATAATGATGATGATGACAATCTCTTCCATCATACGGCACTGGTTATTACAGTGGAGCGACCTCCGTCACCCTCTTATTTTTTTCCTTTATTCACAGAATCAACAGCACTTAATACAGTTAGTATAATAGATTATGGTTACTCTTAATGCCAATAACAGATTCACATTTTTTAAACAAAACATTATTAACTCGGAACAGACATGCACGGCATTGCACGATTGACATAAAAAAAATAAACAAAATTACTTATAAACACAAAGATAAAATGAATGTGTCGTGTGTGTGTGTGTTATTGGGTGCTTTAATTTGCAAGCATAGACTAAGTAAATCATTTGAATCTATTTTATTATTACAGACATCGTTTGAAAATAGCATTTCCATAAGTTTGCGGGGGTCCGACAATGGCATCAAATTATGGTGTCTGCAGGACTCCTCATAACTAGGCTGTTGTATTGTTGTTCTTGTGCTTTTCTTACAGAAAACTCAGGCCACTAGGAACATGATCAAGCTTTAAAATTTACAAATTCTGAGTTTCGAGCTCTCTAGTGCTCGACGATCTTCGAGGTCTTACAAATAACTTGGATTTGTAAAATGTATGCACAATATAAGCGACAAGAATTATCAATATTAAACCTACGCAAATTTTAGTGAAAACCGATCCGGATTTCTCGTCATTTTGCTTGCGTTCTGAATTTGGAGCAATCGTTGAAAATTTAGTATCTTCAATATAAGTTTTTATAGATGACAGTTTAGAGTTTACGTCTTCTATGATATTTTGTTTTTCTAAAGCTATAACATCTTTTAACTCCTGCTTAACATCATTGATATATGGCATGACATTGTCTAATTTAGCATTTTCTTTCGTAAAAGGTATCTCTGTCCTTATTGACTCATTATCATTCAATTTTTCCAAAATTTTTTGCAACATAATGTTACTGTCATTTATTTTTTTCAGCATTGTCGCTGAAATGTTGGTCAATAGGGTTAATTGCTCAATATTTTGTTTTGAAATACTATCTGAAATACCAATTGCTTTATATTTTAAATTAGTATCAGATGTCACAACATTGCTTATTTGTGTCTTTTGTTCATTTGCAATTTTCACTAGTTCGTCGCGTATTTCAAAAAGCACAGAATTATAGTCAGGTAAATTTGTATTAACTGCACTTATTACTATACTATTATTATTAGTTTTCTTAATTTTATTACATGTTATGCCATGGAAATTTTCCTTATTATATACGCGATTTGTTGCAGTTATTTTAAAAGGAGTTCCAGTTTTATGTAAATTAATTAATAAATCACATGGTAAGGGATTCTCACCAATGCTTAATATTTCTAGTGCATTAAATTCATGTGCGTCAATTGAATCGATGTTATTATGATCGACTATCAGTTCATATAACTTTGGTAATTCATAAAAACGTTCACTTTTCAGGTCGTTTAGGATATTAAATGATAGATCTAAAGTTTGCAAATTGATCAGACCTTGGAAAATTCCATAGTTTAACTCCCTTAGCTTATTATGAGAAACATTCAGAAATGTCAAATGAGTATTATACTCAAAAACACTAGGTTGTATAAATTCAATTTTATTGTTACTCAAATCTAAATATCTAAGAGAATTTATATCAGAAAAATCACCAGTGATTAATTTAATTATGTTATTTTGGTTTAATGAAACACTTTCAAGCCGGAACAATACTCTTAAATTAAGTTTGCTTATATTTTTAATTCCATCTTCTGTTAGTTGTAATGTTTTTATTGGAATATGTACTTCATCTGAAAATGTCACTTGATAATTTATGCCAGACAAAAATAACGTATTTAAAATTTTATTTGTACTAACAATTCTATCATTAAATTTTATTTCTGTATTAAATGACAAGTCTAAACTTCTTAAATTAGTTTGATCTGTAAAAGCAGTATTGACAATATTTTGTAATTTATTGTAACTTAAATCTACTAATTCTAGATGATATAAACCTTTAAATGTATTTTCATATATTTCAGCCAACATGTTGTTATTTAATACTAATGTTGTAAGATTTAAAAGATGATTCGGATCAAGCAAAAAGACTGATAATTTATTATATGATAAATCTATTGATTCGATATGACCTGTATTTGAGAACGCATTGTAATCGAGTTTGTTAATCAACCCACGAGATGCATTAAAGTTCTTTAAGTGAATCATGCCATTGAATGAATTATTTGTGAGTGTTGTTAGCTTTGTACCAGAAATATCTAGTTGAGGTAAAGAGATTTAGAGATAGAGGTTGATCCACTCAATGGATTGTTAGAAATTTCAAAGTGTATCAAATCTTGTAACGACTCAAATGTTTTAGGCTCCAATTTTGATATATTATTATTAGCTATATTTAAAAAAACTAGCGTATTGAGTTGAACATAATCCTCAGGCTTTATTTCAATCAAGCCATTATTTTTAAGTGATAAATACTTCAGATTCACAAAATCATCTTTATCAAAACTAAAATCGGTAATTTTATTATATGATAAATCCAAGTGAACTAAACTGAACAAAGTTCTGAAACTTTTACTGGTAATCAAATCAATTTTATTGTTATTCAATAAAAGAAATTTTAGTTTGTCTAATCCGAAGAAAGCAAAATCATGAATAGACGTTAGCAGATGGTTACTCAAATTTAAATTTGTAATCGCTGTCACACCATCAAATGTGCCTTTAACTAACGATCCTTCCAGCTTATTTCCTACAACCAATAAAATCTGCATAGATTTGTCTTTGAAAAGGTTTTTTGGTAAGTTATGAATATTATTATTAGAAATATCTAACTCAGCTAAATGACTATTATGTACAAAAAAATCTTTATCTAAAACCTCAATAGCATTATTAGACATATTTAAAAATTGCAGGGCAGGCATACCGGTTAAAGCTGTTTTTTCTATTCTTATTATGGAATTAAATTGTATATCCAGTTTGACCAAATTCTGTAAACTATTGAAACTTCGAGAATCAATTGTTTCCATTTTATTAAAACTTAAATTTAAATCTTTCAAATTTTTGAAACGGAATAATGAAATATTAATATCAAATATGTTATTGTGAGACAGATTTAAATTTATTAAACCTTTTATTCCTTCAAATGTCTCCATTTTAAGATTATTAATACGATTATAAGACAAATCTAAGTTTTTTAGTCTCGAGTTCGCTTCAAATATCCCATCAGGCAGTGTACTAATTTTATTGTGCGATACATCAAGCGATGTGAGGTTTCTCAATTTATATTCCCCTGATATGTCGAAACTTATAATATTATTATAAGAATAATTTATTTCCTCCAAAGAAATAAGATTGATATCATTGTATAACTTTGCTATAGTTATATTGTTATGTGACAAGTTTAAGTGATGTAAATTTTCCATTTCAGCCAGCTTAGGAGTAAAATTTAAATGTTGATTACTTATATCTAAAATATAAATAGCTCGCATATTAGAGATAGCATCACGTGGGTAAAGTGGCACATTTTCTTCATATTTCAGTTCATCACCTTTGTATACTACTGCAACTTTTATATTACTACTCAGATCTTTACAATTTGAAACAAATTTATCGTACTCTGGTTCATTGGAATAACCTCTACGTCCATCAACGTTGTAATTACTTCTACCATCACTATAATAAAAATGATTGAAGAGGCTACTCCACCAAATTATATTATAACAATAAAATCGAATTATACATTTTTCCATGTCGAATTCATTATTACATCCGTCATTTAGGGGCCAAGTGGTTCGGGTCAAATCTGCACCATGCAGACAGGCAAATAAAATAATCAAATCTGAAAAAAAATATCAAAAGTTTATAGTCGCTAAACGCTTCTATTTTTTCATCAAAATCTGCTTCCGATGCAAAATAGTTAAAATTGCCTAATGTAAAAAAAAAATACTAAGACTTATCACTAGGAATCTTGTTCCCACTTTCCAATAGATATATACCCATCATTTGATAGGTATTTTGAACTAAATAAAAGTTACTACCATTAACCTAAGTTTCAAATTTTAATGTTAATCACATGTTAACGTCGAGCAATATTTGTAATAAAGAAAAGGCCGATAATGATTAATAAAATGTGTTAATAAGAACATTTCTTTAATAATCGACGTCTACAATAAAGTCATTTCGATGTATCACACATTGAGGTTGAACCAGACTCTATGGAAACTGGTATCATCTTTGCACTTCCCAAAAAATTATATATCCCTTTTTTGTAAGTAAGCTTATTAGAAATCCTCGCGCAACTTTTTTCTTATGTCTTGAACCTCGGAAGTCATTAAAATACTATCCGCTTTAGAAACCTTTACATATACTGTCAAAAGTAACGGTTTTTAGCAATTTTATAAAAAAAAACTAAAGGGGATAGTATTTAAATAACTTTCAAGGTTCTAATGTAAGTTAAGGATACTAGCAAAAAAGTTGCGCGAGGATTTCTGATAAGCTCACTTACAGAAAGAAAATTTTTTTTTGGAAGTGGCGCTAGTGAGACCGAAGGAACAGCCCTAAAATTATCATACACTTTTGAAGCATCCATTCATCTGAAGATAACATCATCATCAACAAACAAGCGGGTTTTCCAGTTGCATTCATAAGTAATGCTTGTGCTTGTATGCACCCGCTAGTTTATCGAGCTCCTCTTATTTCTAAGTTAAGATTATACTAAAGCAAGTAATTGTTACATACATTTGTTATAATTCATCTTCACAGCATGCTCTATTCTTACCTGTAATTAATAATATAAATAATTTAATTTTTTGCAAGAGTTGAGCGCATGTGATCACCCTTGCCTATTTACGCTCCTGACACACTGAAGGTATCACTAGGGCCCTGCCATTTCGTGGACTATTATTTTTCACCACATTACCCTGTTATTTCAATGCGTCTCACCCTTACTCCCTGCCTCCGTGGTCCAGAGGTTAGGGCTTATGTTTGCCTCTAGCCGGGGTCGAGGGTTCGATTTTCACGGAAAGCATACTTTGTTGTTTCCAGTTTGGTTAGGACATTGCAGGCTTGAATCACCTGATTGTCTGACAATAAAGATGATTCCGTACTTAGGAAGGCACGTTAAGCCGTTGGTCCCGGCTGCCATCTGGTAGTCGTTAAAGGAAACGCGTCAGAGGCGGTACCAAAGAACTCTGACACCAGGGTGTTCATGGTCAAATTTGGACATCACTACATAGTACAAAAACGAAGAAAAAATGTCCTTCCCGCTATCTGTCCCTATATATATATATATATGTTTAGATCTTTGAAAATACTCAACGAATTTTGATAAGTTATTTTTTAAAATAGAGAAGACGATTTATATGTTTAACCCATACCATTGCACCCACGCGAAAAAGGGGCGGGTCGCTACTTGAAAAAAAAATAAAAAAACTTACTGGAAATATAAACTGGTACCTAGCAAAGTAATATATAAAATTAGCATTGCAACAAAACGCTTTTTTGCTGAAACAAATATTGTTATGAAGGATTAAATACGAAATCGTGTTATATATTATGTTTTAGGGTTACTTTTTAAAGGCAAAAAAACCATTATCATATGACAATATCATTTTCTTTTCATTGTTTTTATTTTCCTTGTCACAAAGACATAAAGGAACCCTTTTAAAATCACTTTGTTGTTCACTAGCGACACGCCCCAGCTTCGCATGGGCATAAAAACCTTCCACTTGAATTACTCTATCTATTAAAAAAACACATCAAAATCCGTTGCGTAGTTTTAAAGATTTGCATACAAAGGGATATAGGGACAGAGAAAGCGACTTTCATTTACTATGTAGTGATGTCCACTGTTCAATTTTTTTTTCTGACGATTGCATGAAATTACCAAGTTGAAATTAATAATATAATAATGAAAATTATTAGGTCAGGAGAACAAAAAATGTGAATGTAATTATTGCAAATTTTCGTAAATTTTGCGATTGACATGGAATTTAAAAATTTATGGGGTACTTCACGTTGAACTAGAGTCATGAAATTTAGTATGAAACTATATCGTACAGCACATAATTAGGTATATATCTTAAAATTGTTAATTTTTTGAAAAATATTCAAAAAATTAAGAAATTTATTTTGTGCATAAAAATTAAAGAAAAAAATGTTTGAATGACATGTTTGATCTTTATGTGTGGTTGTGCGGAACTCTTACGGCGCGAGTCCGACTCACAATTGGCCGATTAAGTATTTTTCAGTTTTGTTTTTCAAATATATATTTTTTCTTCTCTTATTTTATTATCACGAACTAGCTGTTGCCCGTGACCCCGTGCGCCAGAATTTTGAATTAATTAACTTCATTTTGGTTTTCTCTTGCGAGGCACCCTGAATATTTTAAGTATTTTTAATTGCACAACAATAACAGAATTTTTGTAGATAGAGTTTCAGATTTATATTTATTTTTATGTAAAACTTTTTCTTTAGGTCATCTTACCATCTGGTCGGTGGGTGAGCGATGCAGCGCTTACTTGATCGCCATTCGAGAACCTTACTGCCCCATTGGTCATCACTTCGTCGCGCTATGTCTAGTCTATGCCTGAAGAAGGTCGCAGGCAGGCGCTGGATACAGGCCTATTTTATAATTTTGGAAATCCTTGGGGGAGGCCTATGTCCAGCAGTGGACAGCCTGCGGCTGAAATGATAAAATCGTTTTCATATAGTGTTACAAAATTTAAATTATGGCTAAGTGTTATTATGGTTTATACTGAATTATTACTTATTTTCCCACTCACGCTTAGCTTTATATCGCGAATACTGACAGGACGCTTGAGCGATAGTGTTGTTTTTTAAGATAAGATAAAAAGTTAAAAATAATTGATTGCATGAATTTGGAATACTTAGTGCAATGATATCAATAATCTTCAGTTAGCAAAAAACTAGGTACCTTTCCAGTTGTACAAAAATAAAAAAATTGATTTAGGCACATAAGTTAAATAAATTGTTAATTGTGTATCATTAAGTCAAAATAAATCAAAATGATCTAACTAGTCGTAACTAGCGATAAGGCCGCATATTGTACGGTCACGTACATAATTGCAGCATTTCGACGTTTAATACCACAAACGGAAAATGTCAACTCTACTTTAAATTCCAAATACTCATAATACCACATCCGTGAAATACCAACTTCGGGAAACACCACCGCAGTCATAGTTTTCTTTTGTTTTTGTTTGTGAACTAAGACTGCAATTATGAACGTGACCCTACATCTTTTTATCTATTTTAGTGCAATAGTATTTTTACTTACTTAATTACTTCACTTACACTACTATTCAAAATCGTCAATACAGTATATTGTACAGATGGGGGTACAGCTTAGAGGAGACCTGCAGATGTGGTGTCTCTCCCCAGACCATGGCACATCTTTTATCGTGCCCTGCGTGCCCAGCCACCTGCACGCTCGGGGACCTTTACGAAGCCACTGACATAGCCTTGTCAGTGGCGGAGTTCTGGTCCTCACAAATATAAATTTGCCAGAGTCGACTCGCTAAGAAGAAGAATACAGTATATTATGATATATGGTGCGAAGATGGTTTTCTTGTTGGAGCCATAGCCGAGTGCAAAAATGAGTCGAATGTGTCAATCAATAGCACACGAATGTGCGACGGTTTTCATCACATTTGTGAGAAAAGAACATAGGTACTTCTATTTATTACCTTTTAAATATTTAAGGCTGCTACCAGCTTACAAACTTGAATAAATAATTAATAAAAAAAATATATCTTTATGTGTTTGAGATTATCAGAAATCCTCGCGCAACTTTTTTGTTAGTATCCTTAAGTTACATTAGAACCTCGAAAATCATTGAAATACTATCCGCTTTAGATTCCTTTGTAAAAATTACCTAAAACGGCCACTTTTGACACTTTTTTGTAAAGTTTTCTAAAGCGGATAGTATTTCAATGACATAAAAAAGAAAATAAGTAAATACATTTTGGCAGGTACATTTGTCAAAATATATTTGCGTTTCCTTTAAAAATTGGCTTCTACTAAATTTTAATGTTGTTTTGTTTTTGTGATTGCGACCTGTTTAACCATTCCTTTCAGATTGTTTGTGACGTAATTCTAGCAGCACAGCTCAACTTGTCTCTTAAAACAATGACTTTAGCAGAAACATCGCAATATCGGTAGAAGCCATAAGTTAAAAGAAGAAAGAAAGACTCGGCTCCACCACAAAGGTGGTCACTTCACAGTTTTAAATGGGATATTTTTTTTTTCTTCATTAATCAAATATCTTTGTTAAACTGTATATTATCTATTTATATTTTTATTTAAAAATAACATTTTCTCCAGTTGCTCGAAATAGCTTAATAATTAAAAAAATCAATAGACTTATTGGTGGCTAACAATGTAATTGTAAAAAATATACTTTTCCGGGCGCTAATAAAGGTTTTTTTAATATAGGGACACATTTTCTACATTAGATTTTTTAGTTTAACTCTGGCCAGTCTACTAAAAACCAATACTATCGGTCAGTAATAGGCTTGTTGTCGTCAATTTAAAACTTGGCACCAAGTTGTTTCCTCGCAAGAGACAAAAAAAAGCATCAAACCTCTGCCAAAATAGTACTTGTATATTTTAAAGGGACATGGTGAAGCCAAGGCCGAAGGAAAATTGCAAAAAGCAATAATACTTCGGCCATAAAAAAAAAGTATTTGAATTATTCAATAATGTCGCTGTCAAATCAATGTTTGGTATAATGAAATAATTAAAAAAACAACAAAAAATAACAAAATTACTAACTATCATCTTTTACATTAGCGCTATTGCGTAGCGTAACGAATAATAGTCATAGTACACTTAGTACTAATTGTGTATGTTTCCTCACCCCAAAAAGTAGCAGCAGCGTGGTGACAGACTGTTTCAGGTAAAAATTAAAGTCCCTAGTTAGATAAAATGCTCTAAGCTTCGTGGCATGGACCTGCGGGGATTAATTACAAATTATATTACGACATTGCATCCTCGAGATTTATTTATTCACTAGGTAGTACACTTCTTAATGTACTAGGCATCGCGCACAAATAGTTCAGATACATATGTATATATAAAGGAAATCTGAAATAAAGAGTAATGAAATGATTAAACCCTCCCCACCCCGCAGCACCCGAGCCGCTGCGTCCGATTGTGCCAAACTTCATTCGCTTCTTTGTGCGGGCATCGCAACATTGTATTATTGTATAGTAACTTATTTTGTTTCTTGCATATAAGTTTCGTTTTATTTTTTTATTGCAAAAAAGTGTTTTTTAAAGTGAAGTGAACGATGGGAAAAAGAAAACATAGCCATTCAAGGAAAAGACGGGAGAAGCGTCGGCGACATTCAGATTGGTCGTCATCTTCAACCGAAGGTCGGTGAATTTCAATAATGTTTACTTTATTTTAATTTCAATTGCAATTGTTTTTTTATTTATTTTTTTCATAGCATACCTAATAAATTCATTAGTGTTAAAACCATATAATTGAGGTAGACTCCAATCAGATAAATTCACCTCATTTATATTTTTCTTCTACCGTCAAATTCAGAACATTTTTTCTTTTATTCTTTACCCACTGTTCACGCGACAACTGTTACGTAAACAAGTAAGATTACTTAAATGCATGCATAGGAAATTCACCTTTATTTCAAGGACAAGGATTCGCCTCATATCACCATTTTTAATTAATTATGGGTTATAATACCTCGTGACGCGCGCACGAGTATAACTCCTACGTAGTCTAGCGGCGTAACGGGCTTACGTTCCATGACTTTTTTATCTAATTTTGCTACACACCATGACGTGCTCATGGAGGACACCATTCAGTCCAGCGTCATAACGTGCTTATGACCAGAGACTTAAAATATATATATATTATTTCTGTATTATTACAGATGGGCATGGTCAAAACCATCATAGTTCAAATTACTATGAACGATACTATCCGGGACAGGAACCATCCCGGTCCCCAGATATAGAATATGAGTGCCACAATGTGGACGACTCCGATGCCTCATCAGGTGTAGCTCACGGGTCTATCGTGGACTACATAGTGCCTACTGCTGGCAACGAACCGTCAACTAATATTTCTGGAGAGCCGCAACCAGGCCCCAGTTCCATCTTGGTCGCTACAACGCCGAGTGGAAATACGGACACAAATCCGCTACCCCCGGAAATTTTAGAAGCTCTTGGAGATCCTAAAAGTAAAGAAGAGGTATTTGGTCCAAAAATACCAGAAGATATCTCCAAACGCTGGGGACGGATTTTGGTAGATGGCCTCACCAAAGACCAAAAACAAAGTATCTTAGAGAAGTCGTTAATACCTGATAATTTTCGGTTAGCAAAGGCACCGATATTAAATCCGGAACTGATTCCCGTATTAAATGAACAAGCTCGCAATCGGGATAAGGCCCTAGAAAGATCTCAAAAACAATTAGGTGTCGGTATATCTCGGCTAACAAACCTTGCCGCCAGTATCATTGAAGGAAATAATGATAAAATAGAATTATTACGTCAAGTATCTGAAGCAAGTCAAATATTTTAGACTTACACTACGAAGATACTAAAAGAAGGAGGAAATTGGTAGCGTCGTCGTTAGACAAAAAATTTCTTAACATGATTACTGACGTCAAAAGGGACACATTCCTGTTCGGGACCAATTTGGGTGATAAAATTAAGGCCTCGAAAACAGCAGAGAGATCTGGTCTTCAAATCAAACGTAATGATGCTGCATCATCATCCTACAAGAGGAACAATAATCAGGGAAATGCGAGAGGCCCACCCCGCTCGACAAGTCAACGTACGTACCGGCAGGGTGGGCAGAAGAACCGTTATCAAACATCGAATCGGCGAGCCCCGCCACCAGCCCGGGACCGGCAGCCACGAGCTCCAGCCAAATCGACCGACAAGAATTCCAAGGCTCAGTAGAGGTACTAAACCTTGCAATATCTCATGCAGGTAGATTACGTCACTTTTATACGAAATGGGTATCTATCACAGATGACCCTACCATTTTAAAATATATATCAGAAGGTTACCTCATAAACTTTGACGGTCCTGTTGTCCAGAAATCTGCACCAATTAATAATAACTTTAGCCTAACCGAAATAAAGCAACTAAACTTAGAAATTCACAAATTAAAAGAATTAGGAGCTATTGTCGAATGTCACCCACATCCGAAACAATTTTTATCAAAAATATTTCTTACTCCGAAACCGGATGGCTCATTTCGCTTTATTCTTAATCTAAAGAGCCTCAATAAATTTATTCCTTATACACATTTTAAAATGGAGGACATTCGAACAGTTACAAAATTAATGACCCCGCAGTGTTTCATGGCTACAGTTGACCTCAAAGACGCATATTTTTTGGTACCTATAAATAACAAGAGTAAAATTTTTCTCAGATTCAATTTTGACAAAACATACGAATTTCAATGTCTTCCATTTGGTCTATCTACTGCGCCACTGGTTTTCACAAAACTATTAAAACCTGTAGTCACTAATTTGCGATCTCAAGGTCTAATTATAGTTATATACATAGATGACATTATTTGTATAGGATCCACATACAATGAATGCGTCGACTGTGTCACAAAAACAGTAGGATTGCTCGAGTCATTAGGGTTTATTATAAACATGAAAAAGAGTAAACTAAAACCATCACAAAAACAAACATATTTAGGTTTCGATTTAGATTCTACAACTATGAGTTTAATATTACCCCCGAAAAAACGTAAAACCATTAAAGATCTAGTACTTAAAGTACAACATCAAAAATCAATTGTTATAAGAGATTTCTCTAAACTGTTGGGATTACTATGCTCAGCCTGCCCAGCTGTCGCGTATGGATGGCTCTATACAAAGTGTTTCGAAAGAGAAAAATTCCTTGCATTGCTTAAATGTAATAATGATTATGACAGCGTCATGTCTTTAAAACCTCAGTTAAATTCAGACTTCTCTTGGTGGATCAGCAACATAATGAGTTCCAGTAATCCTATTCGCGAAGGAAAATATGCGATAGAAATTTATTCTGACGCCTCATTAACGGGTTGGGGAGCTGTTTGTAACAACGAGAAAACTAGTGGTTTTTGGGACACAGACGAAGTAAAACAACATATAAACCTTTTAGAATTGTTAGCCGCTTTCAATGGTCTTAAATGCTTTGCGAACTCCTTAAGTAATACCGAAATACTATTACGCATTGACAATACAACCGCAATATCATACATTAACAGATATGGCGGTGTCCAATATAAACACTTGAATGATCTTACACGAAAAATTTGGCAATGGTGCGAACAACGACATCTATTTATATTTGCATCGTATGTCAAATCGAAAGATAATGAAGCAGATGAAGAATCGCGACGAAGTAACATTGACACAGAGTGGAGTTTGTCCCACTCAGCGTTCAATAAAATCAAACGAAGCTTAGGCTGCCCTGAAATAGACTTATTCGCGACTAGGTTAAACGCAAAACACCATAAATATATTTCATGGAAGCGTGATCCAGACGCATTTAATATAGATGCGTTTACGATTAACTGGGGTGAATATTTTTTCTATGCTTTCCCACCTTTTTCTCTTATATTAAAAAGCTTACGAAAAATAGAGAATGAAAAAGCAGTGGGCATCATGGTAGTCCCATACTGGCCTAGCCAACCTTGGTACCCGCTGTTTTTAAAACTTTCATGCTCTCAATTGGTATTCTTAGGCCCAAGCTCTGAGCTACTTACCTCTCCTTTCAGGACACGACACCCTTTATGGAAGCGTCTTACCCTGGTATCATCAATATTATCAGGGGCGCCTTCATAAGAGAATCCCTCTCGGAGTCTACAATAGACGTCATGATATCTTCCCTAGCGGAAAGTTCGATTAAGCAGTACAACGTCGCCTACAAAAAATGGTGGCTCTATTGTTTACGACACAATAGTGATTGTTATAATAAAAATATACCATTCATCTTAAATTGTCTTACGGAACAATTTAAAAGTGGAGCTAGTTATTCTACTCTGAACACATTTAGATCTGCGTTGGGTCTTATTTTAGGTAAAGAAATAAGCGAACATGACCGCATTTCTAGATTTTTAAAGGGAGTTTTTAAAATAAAACCATGTTTACCTAAATATCAATCAACATGGAACCCAAATTTAGTATTCGATCAAGTTAGCAGTTGGTTCCCTAACGAAAATTTGAGCTTAACTCAAATAACAAAGAAGTTGGTAGCTCTCTTAGCGTTGTCAACCGCACAACGCGTCCAGACGCTATCTTTGATACAGTTGTCTAATATAAGGATCAACGCAGAACTAAACAATATCGAAATTGTTATCAATAACCTCATTAAAACATCAGTACCTGGTAAACCCATGCCGCGACTAATAATACCTTTTTTCTCAAATAAAGAATCAATTTGCCCCGCAAAAACTTTAGTCTCGTATATCGAAATGACGCGTCAGTTTAGACAATTCCCACAAACCGATAGACTTATTTTAACCACAAAAAAGCCTATCCATAATGCCAGTGCTTCAACAATAAGCCGGTGGATAAAGGCAGTGCTCTCTGATAGTGGCGTAGATGTTACTATCTTTTCTGCTCACAGCACACGTCACGCTTCGACGTCGGCGGCTAAAAGAAAAGGCGTATCAATAGATTTAATAAAAAGAACAGCCGGATGGACCGGTAATTCATTAGTTTTCGCAAAATTCTATAATCAACCGGTCATCGAAAACGAGACTTACGCATTTGCGGAGGCAGTATATGAATAATAACTAATTATCTGATGAGGTTCATATACAAGTGTATCTATGTATTAAGAATGTCACTTAACTTAAATTTGTTGATTGGTAAAAATAATAAAAGTACCTAAATAAAAATACAATCTGGTTGCATTACATTAACCATATACCTAGTTCCCTCTCTGAATAATCTATTTCGCGTTTAGCGCTAAACATCTACCTAGTGAATAAATAAATCTCGAGGATGCAATGTCGTAATATAATTGATGGTTAAACAAACTTACCTTAAGTGACGTTTGACCATAATTATATGAGACGTTGCATCCGAAGAGATTTATCACCCGCCCTACCCGAAGATTCTTTAATTTACCACTACTAGAATCACGCCCTTCTATATAAACGCGAAATAGCCAGACTCTGAAAATAATGAAGTTTGGCACAATCGGACGCAGCGGCTCGGGTGCTGCGGGGTGGGGAGGGTTTAATCATTTCATTACTCTTTATTTCAGATTTCCTTTATATATACATATGTATCTGAACTATTTGTGCGCGATGCCTAGTACATTAAGAAGTGTCCTACCTAGTGAATAAATAAATCTCTTCGGATGCAACGTCTCATATAATTATGGTCAAACGTCACTTAAGGTAAGTTTGTTTAACCATCAATTATATATTTTTTTTAAATTAATGTTTTTTTAAATAATAAAAACAAGCTTTTTCATTTACTTATTTATTCCATTTCTATTTCGTTAGCCAAGTGCCTATTGCTAGAAAAGTTATTTACATCCACAATTCTGCTTTTCCACTTAAAGTAGGAGTAACTTAAAAATATCAACAAAAAAGACAAAACTATCAAACAACCTAATGTCACATAAATAGCAGTAGCAATATTTATAGTTCTTACTTCACTAGTTTCATTTTTAACTTGAATTGGTTGTGTTTGCCTTCCATTGTTTTCAATCATTCGCTCCAGTAAATCGTTCGTTAATGACTGAGAATTATTGTACAATTTAACTAATTTATTAATTGTTACAAGGACACCCTCTATTTCTTCATTTTTAGATTTATTGTTATTCCTAATATTATTACTTGCAACTTGTTCTATTGCAGTTCGAAACATGTTCATAGCATTAGCTAGAGAATCGAACGCTGCTGTTATGTTTGGGAGTATTGTATCATTTGACTGTTTATTTATAGCATTTTTCTTTGATAAAGTCTTACATGTTATCCCATTAACATTTTCTGAATGATAATCTAATATTTGAGCAGTCACTTTAAATGAATGTTCATGATTTTTCAAATTAACAAAAACTTCACAGTTGATTAGATTTCCACCTAAACTTAATTCGCGAATATTTTTACCTTCAAAATTATCCAGGTCTATATTTTCTATAACATTGTCGTCTAAAGCAATTGTTAATGTTTCATGACTATTGTGAAAAAGATTGGCTTCAAAGGTATTGAGTGTATTACTCGACAGGTTTAAGATTTCTAGATTTTGAAGTCCATCAAAAACACCATATTGAAGGCTTGAGATATCATTTTTATACAAATTAATATCTTTTATTAATTTTGTATTTATAAAGGAACCAGGTTGTATATATTTTATAAGGTTGTCACTTATATCAAGTGAAGATAAAACAGGCATTGTTTGAAATGAGTGTCTATCAACATGAGTAATTTTATTTGAACTAAGATTTAAGTCTGTTAAATTTTTTAGATGATATATACTAACTGAGTGTATATCATTAATGTTACATTGGGACATGTCTAAAACTTTAACACTTGCAGAAGTAACTAAGCTGAAGTTAATACCTGTCTTGATACGTTTTAATGAAATAAAGTATAATGAAGTCATATTCTCTACTTGGGAACCATTTATCATCATAAATTCATTACTAGATAAATCTAAAAATCCCAACGTATTGAGTGACGAAAAGGACCCATCTTGTACTTGAATAATGTGATTAAATGCTAACGTTAATTTGACCAACGCAACTAACCCATCAAACATTTTAAGCGTAATATTTTGTATTCGGTTATTATGTAAATATAGTTCTTTAATTTTAGGAATACTATGTTTATCGACATAAAAATATTCTAATAAGTTATGTGAAAAATCCATTACTTCTATTAATCCTGTGTCATTAAAAGAATCATAATCAATTTTTGTAAGACTACTACATGAAGAATTTATAAGTTTCAAATTTCTCATACCCGAAAATGAATATTTTTCATAGCTTGTTGTTCCGTCTATATTCATAAGAAATATGTTTTCTAAAGCAATCATACCTCTAAAAGTATGTAATGTAAAAGAATTTTCAAACTGATTGTTATGCATAACTAATGTTTTTAAACTTCTTAAATCATTAAATGACCCATCTTCAATGAATTTGATAGAGTTATACGATAAATCTAAAACATTTAGGGAACCTAAATTTTCGAATGAATTTTTCAATAATCTTGTCAAATGATTATAACTAAAATTCAAATATTTCATTTCTGTAAGACTTCTAAGGTAACCGTCTATTTTTCCAAGTCTATTATATGAAACATCTAATGTTATAATGTATTCTGCAGAAAAAAATGTAGAATTAGAAATACTGTGAATATTATTGTGTGACAGATTTAAATATTTAAGTTCGGATCCAAAAGAACTAAAAACATCTGATTCCAATATTTCTATTTTGTTTTTGCTCAAGTCAAATTCACTTTCACTGATTCCCTGAAACACATCCTTATTTATAGAGCCTGATATATTATTATTATTTATTCGAAATTGTGTTAAGTTCATTTCCTGAAAAATTCCTTTTTCAATGCTTTTGACATTATTATCAGATATGATTAGAACTTGTAGGTTTACATTTTTTTGAAATATTTTTTTTGTTAGAAGTGGTATATAATTGTTACTTAAATCTAAACTATTTAACTGAATTAATGTATGGAAGGTTGTGTCTTCTATATCTGATATTCTGTTTGAACTCAAATTTAAATTTCGTAATTCAGTCATAACATTGAAATTAGATTCTTTTAAAGACTTAATTTGATTATGGTCTAAAACCAATTCCTGCAAATTTGCAAATCTTGCAAAACTGTGATCAATGCTTACTAAATTATTGTGAGACAAACACAGTGTTTGTAAAAGAGACAACCCTTCAAATGTCAAAATTTCTAAATGTTCAATGTAGTTGTTCGACAGATTTAAATGTAATAGATTAGGGAAACGAAAAAAGTAATTATTTGGCAATATTTGTATTAAATTAAAGCTCAAGTCTATTGATTGCAACGAATGCATTGAAGAAGTTACTATGTTCTCATTTTCCAATACTGATATACGATTGTTAGATGCGTTGATAAAAAGCAAGTTATGTTTATTAACAAATAAAGAAAGATTAATCGTTTCCAAGGCACTGTTAGTAATTTCAAAATGTGTTATTTCATCAAAATTCAAAATTTGATTTGGTATTGATGTCATTTCAAAATTGTTCATTTCAATCTTCTTGACTTTACTTCTAGATATGTAAGTAGGCAAAACTTGTTTAGACATAATTTCATTAGTGTCCATATTCTTGAGATTCAGGATGACGTCATAAGTTCCGTCGTAGCTTCGGTATCCGTAATAGTTGTTCAAACAAGTTACATATGAAAACGTTGTGTCGGTGTATTTAATAACATTATCACAATCTATGGTGACAATACATTTCCCCGTGGATCTATCTTGCATGCTTGTACACCCTCTTTGCAGTTCATAGTAAAGTTGACCTTTGATGAACTTTGTCGTTAGAAGTAGGACTAGACACGTTGATATCCAATCTGAAATATAAATAATTTATCTTGAAGATAAAGTTAATTTAGATAATATTTCGACGCTTAGTGTTTTGTACTTCTTTTGTATATATTAAGATTAACCCCCGTATTAAGAAACGTCTGTTAAGCCTATTTTAGCTAAAATGTGTTTCGTCTCGTTCTTTCACGTGTAGTGTCGGGTAAAAGAGAAAGAGCCAAATCATATTTTAGTTAAAATGGACAAATCAAACGTTTCTTAATACGGGGGTAAGTGTTTATGTAGTAGATTACTATCTAATTTAAGGTTTGTATTTCTTATTATAAAAACAGGCCGATATTTGTATATTATTTTATCATCATTATCATTTTAACCGCAAGCTGTTCACCAAAACAAGCAAAAATATAGATACACGCTCACAAGTACACGCAGTATGACCGACGCGGCGGTCATATGCAATTTGCAAAGATGGCCTGTCGTAGCCGCTCCGGTCGGTTTAATGCTCTAAGTAACAAAGCAACAATAGTAAAAATATTTTTTTTTTAATTTTTTGTCTCCTCTGTAAGTATGGACTTAAAACTACTGCATGAAATTTAATGCCTAAAAGACCCCTTTTATACAGGTAAAGCAGATATAGACTTTATTCTGCTGATTAGCTACACGTTTTATTTTTCATTCATAAATTTTAAGCGTAATTAATACGTCATCTTACTTGATAGTATTTAGCGACATCTATTGTATGAGAGTAATATCCATAATGTACTAGAATTATGCATTGTTCAACGCCCTCTATTTAGTAGTTACACTTTTTATAAATCGAGGTAGTTGGTACAGACAGCTACCTCGTGCAATGTAACAAACATGAAAATGTATGCGCAAGAAAGATAACATTAATACAAAGGAAACTATTAAGATGTCGCTACCATAACTTTTATCGTCTGTGGCCAAAGTACTTATTGAATATAAAACAATTTTTTTTTTCATCAGTCAATTGATCCATATTTATAACATAGGTAAGGTACTAACTTATAACAAATTAAATTCAATACAGTTTTTTTTTATTAATATGAATTTAACAGGAACCTATTCGTAAGATTTTAGATATATCTCGTATATATACAAAATAATTTGTGTACGGAATCCTAGAAACGAGAAAAAACACGTGCCGGAATGGAGTAGCCATACCCTCCGGTCCCCTCTGTCAGTATAATAAGCCTAATCGGCCTATACAATGTATTAGTTTGTGTAATCTTGAACAAATTATTTGCTATTTTGTTTAATTTTTTATGTGTGAGTGACATCATTAGTTACAGTCAGGTGACAGTAAATAAGTTTTGTATGTAGTTATGCAGTACTGTACTAGTTTGTGTGTAGGTATATTCCCCCGCAAAATTTCCAGATTAATCGGAATTGCAATTTTAGCGTGTTTCCCAATTGCATTTACAGCTTACGCTTCTGAACCCATGGTATGCCTTAATCACGGTTCTAGATATAGTGGTGGTACTGGATCTTACGATCTTACTTACGAGTGGCTGATGTCCGACCTTTGTAACCCAATTTACATAGACATAAGGCCCAATAGGATCATAATCCGTCTTTGTTATTGGTCAATACTTTCACTTTTCAGGCTTTCAAAAACGTATCTGACACAGGCTAACGACTGCGATCAGAATCACGGTACCACTGGATTAAGTTTAAAAAGACCTGGAGTGCTAGTTTTGAGATGTATGACACACCCGAAACCGGTGAGTCGAATGATTATTGTTCGTTTTCGAATGATTTTCATGCGACATAACCGGTGACTCGAATGGTAATCGTTCGACTCACCGGTTTTGGGTGAGTCATACATTTCAATAATAGCACTCCTGGGGGCTTAGCCAAAGTCACAATCGCAAAACGTTAACGAGGTACGACAAGAGCAAAATGTATGGGATTGACATAAGATTGACCACGTGATTTACCGCATTTTATGTCAATCCCATACATTTTGTTCTTGTCGACATTCGTTAGCGTTTTGAAATTATCGCTTGGCTACGGACGGGTGCTGAACTGAAAGCCCCCCAAATAGCCGATTGGCAAGAGATGGCGCTGAGCAAGGAACTGGAGACCAAGACCCTCTTTGGGTCGCTGAGCCAGCGCAATAAGTAAGATTTGGCATTATTGTTATGACCTACATCATGCTTGACAACCGCTCCTTGGAAGGCTGTTGTTTGTTCCAACACCTGTCAGGCATAGGAAGAAACTAATTCAGAAGGCGGTCTTTGAGTGCTTTTAAAATCAAACTAACTTTTGTAACCTTATATCCATACTAATCCATACAATATTATAAATGCGAAAGTCTGTCTGTCTGTTTGTCTGTCTGTCACCTCTTCACGGCTAAACTGCTGGACCGATTGTGATGAAAATTTGATAGGGATGTAGTTAACGACCTGAGGTCAAACATAGGCTACTTTTGGACGCGATATAACCGAGTCCCACGCGGGGCGGAGCCGCGGGGAACAGCTAGTGTTAAATAAAAATAATTTGAATTTGAATTAATACATTGTTGTTTAAATATGTTTCATATCAAAACATGCTGGCTCTTAAGCTACATGGCTTAGTAACTCAGCATCAAGTGACTCTTGTACGACTGAGGATTTGGGGGAGGCAAACGGCAGGGCGGTGGACGTGGCTATGTACTGGTCGAAACATATTTAAATTATAATATACTAGCTGTTGCCCGCGGCTCCGCCCGCGTGGGACTCGGTTATATCGCGCCCAAAAGTAGCCTATGTTTGACCTCAGGTCGTTAACTACGTCCCTACCAAATTTCATCACAATCGGTCCAGCAGTTTAGCCGTGAAGAGGTGACAGACAGACAGACAGACAGACAGACAGACTTTCGCATTTATAATATTAGTATGGATATATTTATATTTACCACAGCAATTTCGACTCGAAAAGGAGAAGAAGAAGTGACAAAGATCGAAAGAAGGATGTTGAGATGGTTTGTGCATGTAGAGAGGAGTAAAGGACGAAAGATTACAGAGCAGGGTTGACTGGGAAAGTTAGCAGGAGCAGAGTTTACCGACGAAAAGTTACAGAGCAGGGTTAACTGGGAAAGTTAGCAGGAGCAGAGTTGACCGACGAAAAGTTACAGAGCAGAGTTGACTGGGAAAGTTAGCAGGAGCAGAGTTGACCGAAGAAAGGTTTCATAGCAGAGTTGACTGGGAAAGTTAGCAGGAGCAGAGTTTACCGACGAAAAGTTACAGAGCAGAGTTGACTGGGAAAGTTAGCAGGAGCAGAGTTGACCGAAGAAAGGTTACATAGCAGAGTTGACTGGGAAAGTTAGCAGGAGCAGAGTTGACCGACGAAAAGTTACAGAGCAGAGTTGACTGGGAAAGTTAGCAGGAGCAGAGTTGACCGAAGAAAGGTTACATAGCAGAGTTGACTGGGAAAGTTAGCAGGAGCAGAGTTGACCGACGAAAAGTTACAGAGCAGAGTTGACTGGGAAAGTTAGCAGGAGCAGAGTTGACCGAAGAAAGGTTACATAGCAGAGTTGACTGGGAAAGTTAGCAGGAGCAGAGTTTACCGACGAAAAGTTACAGAGCAGGGTTAACTGGGAAAGTTAGCAGGAGCAGAGTTGACCGACGAAAAGTTACAGAGCAGAGTTGACTGGGAAAGTTAGCAGGAGCAGAGTTGACCGACGAAAGGTTACATAGCAGAGTTGACTGGGAAAGTTAGCAGGAGCAGAGTTGACCGACCAAAGGTTATACAGAGCAGGGTTGACTGGGAAAGTCAATCAGGATAGACTTCGAAAAAAATGCTGCAACCAAATCGCAGAGATTTTGGCAAATTTTAGGAGTATCCGAAAGCGGCGAGCGTATGTGATGAGAGGTGATGAGTGTGGAGGAAGCGTGGGAGGTCTGTAGGTAAAGATCTTATTTACTCTGCTGGCTCAGCTACCCGAAATGAATCTTGGCCTCCAAAAAAATCTATCGCGTTCAAGTATGTTAATACTAGCTTTTGCCTGCGGCTTCGCCCGCGTGAATTTCCCACGGGAACAGTGTTTTTTTCGGGATGAAAGGTATCCTATGTCCTCCTCAATACTTCTATTCATGTGTAGGTATGCGAAATTTCAGGAAGATTGGTGCAAACAAACAATTTCATTTTCCCATTTATAATATTAGTTAGGATAACGATTTTGTTTTGCAAGTTTGTAATCCTACTAAGTACTCCTTCACGTTTCGCTTAAATAGTCAGATTATTGAAATTGATACTTTAAACATGTAAATTAAACCACTTGAGTACTTTCGATCTATTTTTTTTGCGCATTCCAGTATAGGATGCTCAAATTTTGTGGAGGTACTCAACATGGTGTAAGGTATCTGCTGCGCTACTACCAAAATCCCCTCTTGGGCTCCCCTACCACAAAGAGCTTAGTCGTAGCCAATGGTAATCTTAGTCTCCACCTTCCCCTGAGGGAGACAGGCGTGATGTCAGTACCTAAGCGGTCACTGGTGACCGTGAAACTTTTTGTGTTCCATTGTTTCTTCCAATAGCTGAGGTATTAAAATATTTCACTTACCCATTTTTAATAGCGTTTTAAACACAACAACAAGCTTTGTTATAACCGGTCACATCACTGAGCGCAAATGTCCACTTTGTTCAACTAATAAAACATGATAACACACTTTGCTACTCATTCCTTATCTAAACCTTCAGTTCCGATGACCGATGCTCTCATACAAAATACTTGAAATAAAAAATTATGAAGAAAGAGGGAGAGGCTGTGGTCTTCGTTGTGTTTCGATAAATCAATCCATCAATCATTATTTGCTAGAATACGATCAATACGAATTGAATTAAGACGTGTGTAACCTTAAATGAGGAGATTCGTAGAAGAACCAGGGAACCAACTGGCAATGGGCGGGGCACATAGCGCGCTGAACTGATGGCCGTTGGGGCAGAAAGGTTCTGGAATGGCGACCACGTACTGGCAAGCGTAGCGTGGGACATCCACCTACTAGATGGTCCGACGACCTTATTAAGATCGCAGGAAGACTCTGGATGTGGGCCGCTTCAGATCGGTCTCATTGGAAATCTATGAGGGAGGCCTATGTCCAGCAGTGGCCGTTTTGTAGCTGATATGATTGATGATTGATTGATGTGTGTACCTTAGACAGTAATCATCATCAACATCAGCCTCCTAATTTTGCCAACACTGAGCATTGGGCCTCTCTTTATAATCTTCCAGCCAACCTCAATGAAGACGAAAGAAAATTCATTAATCTATATTTATATTAACTAATATAATACAGCTGAGGAGTTTGTTTGTTTGTTAGAACGTTTATAACGTTAGAACTACAGGTCTGATTTCAAAAATTCTTCGTTATAGCCTGGTTCTTAAAGGTTATAGCACAGAAATTAGTATTAGTATTACTACTGGTTATAGGCTACATTACATACCCAATACAGGCGGGTGAAACCGCGGGATAATATTTCTGTATTAGATGTAGCCCGCGGCTTCGTGTGCGTGGGCTTCGTTTACGTTATCGTGGAAATTTCATGAATTGCTCGAGAATCCCTCTTTTCTTTTAAACAAAGTTTGACAATAACCAAGGCAAAAAAAAGAATTGTCAAATTTGGTCCATTCGTTCGAAATCAAACATGCCTTGAGTTCATTCAAATCATGATAACTTTTTTTGGTAAACCGATTTTGATGAAACAATTTTAGATGTCCTTCCGAGTTGACAAAACAATTGGTGGAAGTTTTAAGCAAATCGGTTCAGTACTTTCAGAGATAAGCATAATCATAGGTATATAAGGTGGACACAAATCAAATGCAAATATTTTAAGGGCAGATTCAGACCACTGTACTAAACAACTTTTCCAAATAAACTTACATCGAAATACGAATTTTTATTTTTCACTCTCCATACTAAACTAGATCAGCTGATTTTCAATTTATATGGGAGGTAAAATTTTTTTTTCATATTCATAATTTTATTTGGGAAAGTTGTTCAGTTTAGTGGTCTGAATCTGCCCTTAAAATATTTGCAGTTGATTTGAATTCACCTTGTATACAGACAGACAGACAGACAGACAGACAAAAAATTCAATTTTTTTTGCTTTCTACGACCTATTCATTTTAAATGTCTGTCTATCCATTTCAGTAAAATTACTAAATGTACCAACAAAATATTTTTACTATTTTAATATATTTATTTATTTATTTCTTGCGAGTTTATATCTATCATTACGGTATCACACCAATAAGATAAAAGAGTACAACAGTATATCAATTTGAATTATAGCACAAAAAAATAATATATTTTTTTTCTTAAGCAGGTAGTTTTCAAGTTATAAGCGTTCAAACAATCAAACACTACTTCAGCTTTATTATATTATATTATATATAGCATAGATAGTCTGATTCTTGAAGGAGGTTATGGGCTAGTATAATAATATGTACAGTAGGCTACAGAGAAAAGTATACCATTTTATCCTAACACTCAAACCAATGTGATATACTTTTCTATGCAGCCCATCGTGCAGGGATTTAATTATTTATCAACGAATTTAAAATAATCGGCGATAAAATTGTTAACATTTTTTATGCTAAGCACACAAACGTCGATGACTGTAGGTACGATTCGGGGAATCCCAGAGACTTAAAACAATGACTAGTGGAATAAGTATATAATATGTACCATATCAGCAACCTACACATAAAATACTACACAATATTTTTCCACATTCCGGACGCTTACAATGTTAGTTGCACTGCAATTCATAGTTTATTAACCTCCGACGCAAAAAGGGGTGTTATCAGTTTGAGGCAGGGCTCGGAAAACTGGTTAGAATCATAAACCAGTTCATTTATATATCCATACATTTATATAGCAACCCATAGCATTACAGTTCGGTATATACCCAAAAATAATGAAAATAAGAAAAATTATATGAAGCAACAACAATGTCATCCTTTTAATTGACAAATTGGAGTTGGTTTCGTTGTTATTTTTTGGCAAAACAATTATTTTTCACTTTTTAGTTTTTAATACGCAATAAGTACATTACAAATAAAAAGATGTAAACACGTTGCATTTTTGAAAGTGGGTTAAACATCATGAGCATCGTCTCACCTCATTGACATGGAATATCATAGAACTAGGAATCTAGTGCGGCTCTCAAACTTTTTTTAAAAATCTATGTGGAATAGGTATATTATATGAAAAAATACCCGAATCGCAATAAAACTTAAAGACTTCCCTCGATTACTCTATGAATCCATCATTAGATCTTGATCTGATGAGTATGGGACCATTTAAAAAGTATACCCTTTCTAACAAATAAAGAATTTTACAAATCGGTCCAGAGGTCGTTGAGTAATCGAGCAAGATATATTTCAATTAAAAAGTTGTTAATACATTGCATTTTTGAAAGTGGGTTATAAGTTCCAGTGTCGTCTTCCTTATTAACATGGAATATATCAAAAAATATAATACCCTAATAAAAAAATTTTACAGTTCCCTCGATTTCTCCATCCCATCATCAGATCTAGACCTGATGAATATGGGACCGATTGGAAAGTATACCCTCTCAAACAAACAAATAATGTATCAAATCGGTCCAGGCGTCTTCGAGTAATCCGGTAACATACATAAAAAATATATCGGCGAATTGAGAAACTCCTCTTTTTTTGAAGTCGGTTAAAAATGAATAAGTGGTATGCTAACTAAGCTAAACTAAAGTACCTTTAGGCGGTACGGAGTTCGCCGGGTCAGCAAGTTATGGATAAAAAAATATGAGACAAAATAGAGAACAAACGCAAGCATAGCCAAAAGTAGTAGTAGCAGGCATTATATTTTGTCAAAAAATAAAACTATATACTTTGTTCAAATACAATTTATTTCAATATATAAGCACATATTACAGAATACTATGCTAGATATAGGTAAATACTCGTACACACTAACTAACTATTAGGCCACTAGTCAAATAGTACCTGGGCGACCGAGCTTCGCTCGTTTTATATGGAAAATCTTTTTGCGTGAAAATATGGGTAAAATGAATTTTCCCAGACATGGAACCTAGCTAGATTATCTTATTGACTATGTAAGAACTTATGTTTCAAATTTTCAAATAAATCATTAGAGCCGTTTACGATATACACCAAGAAATTTATATATATGTATACAAATATTGCTCTTTTAATAGTAACTTTACTCACCATCCATGCATGCAGCGACTGACGTCTGACCTTTTAAGTAACATAGAAACCAGACTAATAGGGACGTAACCCAGGTGGTAATAAAAATGAATTCAACTAATATAATCAATGCGAAAGTAAGTTTATTTGTTACACTTTCACGCCCTATCTACTCAACCAATCTACCTGAAATTTCTCATACACATAGCTAGAAGTATTGAGAAGGACAAAGCGACCTTTCATCCAAAAAAGCACTGCTCCCGATGGAAATTCACGGGGGTGAAGCCGCGGGTGAACTTTAAAATTTACAAATTCTGGCTTTCGAGCTCTCTAGTGCTTGACGATCTTCGAGGTCTTATAAATAGTTTGGACTTGTAAAATGTATACAAAATATAAACGATAAGAATTATCAATATTAAACCTACGCAAATTTCAGTAAAAACCGATCCAGATTTCTCGTCGGGTTGCTTTCGTAATGATTCTGAATTTGGAGCAACAGTTGAAAATTTAGTATCTTCAATATAAGTTTTTAAAGATGACAATTTAGAGTTTACGTCTTTTATTATATTTTGTTTCTCTGAAGCCATAAAATCTTCTAACTCCTGTTTAATTTTATTAATATATGGCAAAACATTGTCTAACGTAGCATTTTCTTTAGTGAATGGTATCACTGTTGGTATTGATCTATTTTCGCTCAATTTTTTCAAAATTTTTTGCAACAAAATGTTACCGTCATTTATTATATTCACCATTTTCGCTGAATAGTTAGTCATTTGGGTTAATTGTTCGATATTTTGTTTTAAAATACTATTTGAAATGTTAATTGCTTTATTTTTAGAAATGTTATCAGTTGTCAAGACATTGCTTGTTTGCATCTTTTGTTCATTTGCAATTTTTACTAGTTCATCGCGTATTTCAAAAAGTACCGAATTATAGTCAGGTAAATTTGTATTAACTGCACTTAATACTACAGTATTATTATTATTAGTTTTCTTGTTTTTATTACATGTAATACCATGAAAATTTTCCTTATTATATACGCGATTTGTTGCAGTTATTTTAAAAGGAGTTCCAGTTTTATGTAAATTAATTAATAAATCACATGGTAAGGGATTTTCACCAATGCTTAATATTCCTAGTGCATTAAATTCATAGGCATCAATTGAATCTATGTTATTATGATCTACTATCAGTTCATATAAATTTTGTAATTCGTAAAAACGTTCACTTTTTAGGTCGTTTAGAGTATTAAATGATAAATCTAAAAATTGCAAACTGATCAAACCTTGAAAAATACCATAGTTCAACTCCCTTAGCTTATTATGAGAAACATTCAGGAACGTTAAATGAGTAATATATTCAAAAACACTAGGTTGTAGAAATTCAATTTTATTGTTACTTACATCTAAATACCTAAGAGAATTCATATCAGAAAAATCACCAGTGCTTAATTTTATTATGTTATTATTGTTTAAAGAAAGACTTTCAAGGCGCAATAATACCCTTAAATTGAGTGTACCTATATTTTTAATTCCATCGTCTGTTAATTGTAATATTTTTATCGGAATATATATTTCATCTGAAAATGTCACTTGATAATTTATTCCAGATAGAAATAACGTATTCAATATTTTATTGTTAACAACAATGCAATCATTAAATTTTATTTCTGTATTAAATGACAAGTCTAAACTTCTTAAATTAGTTTGATCTGTAAAAGCCGTATTATCAATACTTTGTAATTTATTATAACTCAAATCTACTAATTCTAGATGATATAAACCTTTAAATGTGTTTTCATACAAATTTGTCAACATGTTGTTATTTAATAGTAATGTAGTAAGATTTAAAAGATAATTTGGGTTAAGCAAAAAGACTGATAGTTTATTGTAAGATAAATCTATTGATTCAATATGACCTGTATTTGAGAACACATTATAATCAAGTCTATCAATTAAGCTACGAGATGCATTAAAGCTTTTTAATTGAAGCATGCCGTTAAATGAATTATTTGTGAGTTTTGTTAGCTTTGTACCAGAAATATCTAGTATAGGTAAAGAATTTAAACCATTAAAAGTACCGTCTTCTATTGATCCACTCAATGGATTGTTAGAAATTTCAAAGTGAATCAAATCCTGTAACGATTCAAATGTTTTAGACTCCAATTTTGATATATTATTATTAGCTATATTTAAAAAAACTAGTGTATTGAGATGAACATAGTCTTCAGGCTTTATTTCAATCAAGCCATTATTTTTAAGTGATAAATACTTCAGATTAACAAAATCATCTTTATCAAAACTTAAATCGGTAATTCTATTATGTGATAAATCCAAGTGTACCAAATTAAACAAAGTTCTGAAACTTTTACTAGTAATTAAATCAATTCTATTGTTATTCAATAAAAGAAATTTAAGTTTTTCTAGTCCGAAGAAAGCAAAGTCATGAATAGACGTTATCTGATGATTACTTAAATTTAAATTTGTTATTGCTGTTAAACCATCAAATGTGCCTTTAACCAACGATCCCTCCAGTTTATTTCCTTCAACCAATAAAATCTGCATAGATTTGTCTTTGAAAAGGTCTTTTGGTAAGTTATGAATATTATTATTTGAAATATCTAAAGCAGCTAAAAGACTATTATTTACAAAAAAATCTTTGTCTACAACCTCAATAGAATTATGAGCCATATTTAAAAATTGCAGGGCAGGCATACCGTTTAAAGCTGTTTTTTCTATTCTTATTATGGAGTTAAATTGTAGATCCAGTTTGACCAAATTCTGTAAACTATTGAAACTTCGAGAATCAATTGTTTCCATTTTATTAAAACTTAAATTTAAATTCTTCAAATTTTTGAAACGAAACAATGAAATATTAATATCAAACATGTTATTGTGAGACAGATTTAAATTTATTAAACCTTTTATTCCTTCAAATGTCTCCATTTTGAGATTGTTAATACGATTATATGACAAATCTAAGTTTTTTAGTCTCGAGTTCGCTTCAAATATCCCATCTGGTAGTGTAGTGATTTTATTGTGCGATACATCAAGCGATGTGAGATTTTTCAATTTATATTCCCCTGATATGTCAAAACCAATAATGTTATTATAAGAATAATTTATTTCCTCCAAAGAAATAAGATTGATATCATTGTATAACTTTGCTATAGTTATATTGTTATGTGACAAGTTTAAGTGATGTAAATTTTCCATTTCAGCCAGCTTAGGAGTAAAATTTAAATGTTGATTACTTATATCTAAAATATAAATAGCTCGCATATTAGAGATAGCATTACGTGGGTAAGGTGGCACATTTTCTTTATATTTCAGTTCATCACCTTTGTATACTACTGCAGCTTTTATATTACTACTCAGATTTTTACAATTTGAAACAAATATATCGTACTCTGGCTCATAATATTCACGCCACGAACCATGTATATTATATACATTGTTACCGTCATTAGGATAAAAACTGTTATAGAGGGAACTCCACTCAATTATATTAAAACAATAGAATCGAATCATACAGTTTTCTAGATCGAAGTCTTCATTACAACCGTCATTTTCGGGCCAAGTTGTTAAATCGGCACCACGAAGGCAGGCAATTACAACTATTAAACCTGGAACAAAAAAAATTACAAGAATTTAGAGTAAGTCGCTATCTGCGTTTAGTTACTTCATTGTAGACTTCTTTGTTTATTGTGAAAAAGGGAGACATGTCGCGTAGAGCACCTGGTGCCTTACCACCATCTCTAAAAACCATTCAAGAACGATTGAGTAAAGGAGATATCGTCTTATATCATGTATTGCGCTGTCTCGCTTACTCACTGGATCTTGCATGGTTTTAAGAGACGATAGTAACACCCCTGGTTCAATAGAACCTGCGGGAATGGCACCAGCACCCGTAGCCAAGAACGAATGTCGACAAAAATAAAATATATGGGATTGACATAAGCTGTGGTAAATCACGTGGTCTATTTTATGTCAATCCCATACAGTATGTTCTTGTCGTACCTCCTTAACGTTTTGAGGGGAGATTGGGACTTTGTCTAAGCCCCCAGCACCCGTAGCCAAGTGACAATTTCAAAACGCTAACGAATGTCGACAAGAACAAAATGTATGGGATTGACATATTAACGTTTTGCGATTGTGACTTTGGCTAAGCCCCCTGGTCTATTCTTCCAACAGCAACTAGCGGTCATAAGTGTTGTTAAAGAAATACATTTAATTTTTATATATTTGTCCCCGAATAGCACCTGTGATTTATATTGGAGTCTGTCATCATCCTCTGTTTTTTATATTTTAGCAATCACACTTTAAAATTTTCATACATATTTGAAATATTAACATAGTTAACATTCGAGCGTGTTTCCCAGTTGCATTCACAACTAAGTGCATCAGAGCCCAGGGTAGATGTGTTAGTGACTTCGCCACTATACTCACGTCTCAAATTAACTAAAGTTTTGATATCACTAATGTGATTTATTTTGTTTATTCATTAAGACGATACCTCGGTAAACACTAGCGCCACCATATTAAATTATTCAATTATAATTCCCTATAGTTACAAATTGCATTAATGCTTAAAGCAGCCACTTTTAGCAGTTTTGCAATTTGTAACTATATGGAACTATAATTTAATAATTAAATATGATTAAAATTAACTTCAGATCCAGAACCATAATTGCAGAAAACGGATTTTTGATAACTTGTATTTTTAGTGAATAATGAGTTTTAAATGACGGTGGCGCTAGTGTTCACAGAGGTATCGTCTTTTGCATAATTTGTTAATGGCGAAGTTTACCCTGGGTTATTTCTACTAGTCAACCAAGAGGTGATGTTACTTACATTTGTAATAATTCATCTCTACAGCATGCTCAATACCTGTAATCAAAAATACAACAAGTCAAGCGCTGTCTTATTTTGCCTACGAAGGGTTCTGTACCAACAGCAATTGATAATATCAAGGATAACGGTACACTGCCACCCTGTATTATTTATATATTTTAACTTTATTGCAAAAACTTTTTTTTATTATAAAAACCTAGTATCACTTTATATTTAGGATGTCTGGAAGAGATTGCATTAGCGATATTGCCGCCTATTGTTTTATTTATGTTTGTAATTTCCCTATTGTATATTTCTACTGGTGCAATAAAGAATTTTTGTTTTGTTTTGTCTTGTCTAGTAGCATTGTCTAAAAGTCAACCTTTGGATTAAGCAGAGCAACAGTTTGTGATTGCAGTGACATATATATTCCATACTTTGTACACGTATTTATTACGTCTAAATAATAACACATAATTAAGATTAAATTATATATTATTACAATATATTATTAATTATTAATTATATATTATATATTAGTACAAGCGACCCGCCCCGGCTTCGCATGGGCATAAAAAACCTTCGTCTTGAATCATTAAAAACCGCATGTTTCAGCCAACTCTGCTACCAGAATGTTTAAATTTAGCAGTGGAAGCGTGATATGATAGCAAAGTTAGACTGAACACTAACTATAACCAAAAGAAAAGTACTTTACGCGCTTGGGCGTGACTTGCTTATTAATCCGAATTAATTAAACCCGATTAAGCCCCTTCTCATGAGATTCCTACACATCCCCTATTAATTCGGTGTCGATCCAGCTGAGCACGCGAAGTCAGAGTAGGAGGGTGATCTCCACACAGGTTATTTCACTACCGAGTGTTCAATTGTCAATAAGCTTTAAACTTTTATCCACTAGGCAACCGGGCCTCACTCACGATATCAATGCGCAATTATTCCCGAAGATTGAACGCAAATCGTATTAGAATAGTCTATCCCGAGACTTCACAAGTAATAAACAAAAAAATGCATCTAACCGCGGCCGCGCGGGTAATAAGACTCCTTGTCATGGCGTCCCGTGCATCAAAACCGCCCGGTAGGGATGTACCAAAACTAACACTTGTCGATTATCCGAATCGAGCAAATTCAACGTGAATATACATTTGTCTGATGAATGTTTTATCCGAAACATCCCCCGCCCTGAAATGTATCCCGACATTTCACAAGTAAACCATACTAGTCGTTTGATGGAAGGCGGGCCAATGAAGTGAGTGCACGGGTCAAAATTGATCCATCTACCAAAACCTCGGCAACTCGAGGGATTCCGTCCGTGCCTGGTATCAACTTTAAAATGCGGCCTCGCCGCCAGCACAGGGGGGCCAAATTAGGCTCCTTCATTAAAACAATGTCGCCCTCTACCGGAGGGTTAGTATGATCCGTCCATTTGACTCGCTGCTGCAACAAGTGGAGATATTCGGCAGACCAGCGCCTCCAGAAATCCTGACTCATCTGTTGCAGCATCTGCCAACGCGATAGCCGAGAAGTACCTTGATCCCGCCAAGGATACTCTGGGAGGGCAGTTACCGGCTGCCCGATTATGAAATGGCCCGGTGTCAACACGTCAATATCATTTGGGTCCTGAGACACTGGGCATAGTGGACGGGAGTTCAAAGCGGCTTCCACCTTACAGAATATGGTGGCCAACTCTTCAAACGTAAGAGTGGTCTCCCCCACTACTCGCCGTAAGTGTGTCTTGGCCGATTTGACCGCGGCCTCAAATATTCCGCCCCAGTGCGGACAGGCTGGTACCGAAAACCGCCATTCTATGCCCCGTTGGGCACAGCCCTGACCAATTTGGTCACTGTGTTGTTCCAGGAACTCAGTGACGTCACGCAGATAGTTTGCAGCACCCCGATAGTTCGTGCCGTTGTCCGACCGAATCAAGGACGGCACTCCACGCCTTGAAACGAATCTATCCAGGGCCGCGACGAAGGCCTCGGTGGTCAATCCCGACACCACCTCCAAGTGCACCGCCTTGGTCGCGAGGCACACAAACACACACAAGTATGCCTTGGTCAATTTCCTGTTCTTGACCGCGGCTGACTTTATCAGAAAAGGTCCCGCAAAATCCGTGCCGACCCCGACCCACGGCCTCGTGTATTGTACCCGATCAGCCGGCAGATCACCCATCTGCGGCTGCATGGTAGATGCCTTTGTCCGGTAGCATGCTACACATTTGAATATAACGCTCCTGACTGCTCTCCTCGCGGACAGGATCCAAAATTCCCTTTGTAGAATTGCTAACATCGCACCTAGTCCAGCGTGCGCGTTGCTAACATGACGGTGTGTTATTATGAGCTCGACAAGGGCCCCGCCCTTGGGAAGTAGTAAGGGATGGCGTCTCCCGTAGGACAGGTCCGACTTCCGGAGTCTGCCCCCCACGCGGATTAGACCATCCTGATCAATAAATGGGTTCAATCTGGCGACAGCACCCTTCAACTTAGCGCGTCCCGAGCGCAAGGTTTGAAGCTCAGACTTGAACCTGTCCTCCTGGACTAGGCGAACCAGATGACGCATAGCAATGCGCCGATCCTCAGCGGTCGCTACCGGCGCGAGCCTCTTCTGCTGGGGATGGCGACAATTGTGGATGAACCGCAACATCCAGCTGGTGACACCCAACAGCTTGTCCAAGCTGCTGTAACGGCGCAGCAGCCAGTCAAGATCCAGCGCGGGTTGCGCCGTCACTGCGTGTACCAACACGCCTGGCAAATCCTCAACCAGGCCTGGCTCAGGTGTACTCGGCCAGGTCGACTCTGGTTCCAGTAACCACTCTGGTACCCACCAGAGATGATGACGTATGAGTTCGGGGGCGGTGCAGCCGCGTGAGGCACAATCAGCCGGATTGAGCTCACCGGGCACATGTCTCCAGATTACAGTAACGTCCAGGTCCTGTATCTGGGCCACCCGATTTGCCACAAACACCTCCAGAGTGTGTGGCGCCGCCCGTATCCATGCCAATGCCACTTGGCTATCCGACCACTCGTAGGTATCCCTGATGTCTACCGTGGCCGCCAGTTCTTTGCTCACGTGGCCGAGGAGTCGAGCCAACAAGTGAGCCCCGCATAACTCCAGTTTCGGGATTGTGAGTCTGGCCTTGATAGGAGCCACCTTGCTTTTAGCCAGTAGCAATCTGACCTGTACTCGGCCCTCCGAGTCTGAGGTCTTTAAGTACACGACTGCTGCATACCCGCGCTCTGATGCGTCACAGAAGCCATGTAAGCTCGCACGGTACCTACCCGGGGGCAAAATGCACCTCGGCAGGGCCACCTGATTGAGCTCTCCCATCGTTGTGACCAGACCCAACCAGTCATCAAGCGGGCGGCCATCCAGCGGCTCGTCCCACGAGACACCCAATGTCCACAGTCTCTGTAGCAGGCATTTGACAGCAAACAGGACCGGGCAAATCCAGCCATTGGGGTCATACATCCTAGCCAGAGTAGACAGACATGTCCGTTTAGTCCAAACCTTCAGGGGATCCAATCCAACTCGGAAGGTGAAGATGTCTGCCACAGGTTTGTACTGAATCCCGAGTACAGCAACCATTTCAGGGTTTTCCTGATCCTCAAAGAGGTGCGGATTCTGTTGGTGATCATCCGGGATCCCTTCCAACAGACGTGGGTCATTCGACACCCACTTCCGCAACTCGTATCCTCCAGTGGCGAGGAGGGCGATGAGCTCGTCCCGCAGCCGGATCGCCTCCTCGATTGTAGCCCCGCCCGTGCACACGTCATCAACATACACGTCACGTGACAGCACGGCGGCGGCACGAGGAAACCGGCTTCTCTCCTGCTCGGCCAATTCCAGAAGGGAGCGTATGGCGATGAACGGACTCGACTTTAATCCGTACGTGTTCGTGTTGAGCTCGTAAACGGTTACCGGATCAGCTGGGCTCTCACGCCATAAGATGAGTTGAAACCTCCTGTCCTCAGGGTGGATCAACGTCTGACGGAACATCATCCGGATGTCTGTCCCAAATACCACCTGGTGTCTCCTGAAATTTAGAATTATGTCTACAATATCGCGCTGTAGTTTAGGCCCGGCGTGAAGACACTGATTTAGTGACACCCCAGTGGAGGACGGTGCCGAACCGTTGAACACTGTCCTCAGTTTACCTGACTGGGGCTTCAAGACCGCATGATGCGGCAAGAAGTAATGGTCGGTCGTGGTCCAGTCGACGTGAGCCGGAGACATATGTCCAAGAGCCTCGTACTCCCGCATGAACTCCACGTATTTATCCCGAAATACGGGGTCGCGCTGCATGCGCCTTTCCATAGACAATAGCCGCTTCTCCGCCAAGACTCTGGACTGGCCCAATACCGGTGGGCAATCTATGAACGGTAGGCGTGTCTGTATGTGTCCAGATGGCAGCCTAACCGTATGTGCCTGATAGAAGTTCTCGCACTCCACATGGTCAGGATCCAGCCGTGACACCATGGGAGGTTCCTCGACTTCCCAAAACTTGTGCATTACCCGTGCAATAGATACTCCTGTGAACGAATGAGCATCATCCGGCAGCTCACCTGTGTAGACCGGTCCGAACACCGCGTGTCCCAATGCCGTGGACACGGCCATGAGAGAACTCGATCCCAGTCGACGTATCTCACTCTTGAGTATCCAACCAAGCACGTCCGTACCCAAAATCATGTCCACTTGATCTGGGACGTGAAAATTGGGGTCTGCCAGTCTCAAGCCTGCTACGAGAGAGGTCGCTCCAGCTGGCAATTCCGTAGAAGGGAGACGGCCCACGACGGTATCCAGCACCGTCGCCGAAGTCCGAATTCTCCATCTCGTATCCTTATCTGCGGAGAATGCGAAGTGTGTTCGTCCAGTAACACCTGGTACCTCACTACCTTCGACTCCGCTCATTCCCGTGACTACGGAGTGTCGGGGTAGGCCCAGTGTCTTAGCAACCCGAGTTGACACCAGTGTACCCTGGGCCCCTGTGTCCAAAAGGGCTCGTATCCGGACGTAGCCCTCCTGAGGGCACCAAATGCGGACCGCCGCAGTTGGCAACAGGACGGTAAGGAGTTCTGTTGCCTTATGGTGACTGTGGCAAGCTAGTCACGCGTTGTACTGGCCCGCGGGGGAGGGCGGCCCCGTCCAGTAGGGCGTGCGCAACATATAAGCACTTTGAGGCGGAGCATATCCCGCCGCCCTCCCGTACCGATGATACGGGGGGTGGTACTCCAGCCTCGGGTATTCGTGGAGCGGGGGCGAGAACCAGTTCGCCCTTGACTCCTGCACCGGCTCCCGTGCCGGTAATTGTGGCCTCTTCATAACCTGGGACTGCGGCGCCTGGGCCGCTGGAGTCCGGACTGCAGCCAATCCGGTGGCTGTCGTCGGCCCCTCCTGGTCGACCTGGGTTGGGGCGTTCGCCCTGTCTGCGCACGCAGCACTTGGCGAACCTCGACCAGATGCCCTACCACTTCCAGGTGGTGATGCTCTGGAGCCCCCGCCCGTTGGGCGCTCCACTCTCGGTGGGTAGCCGTCCCTTCGATTACACAGAAGGTTATGGTGTGGTCCTCCACACCTGGGGCACGCTGTGGCCCTGGGGCAGTCCCGGTACTGGTGACCCCCCAGACAGCTGTAGCAGCGTCTCCCTTCTCTCGCCCTCCGGCGGCGATGTCCTACTGACAGTTTGATGAACTGTGGGCAGTCGACCTCCCGATGGTGCTGCCCACATCCCAGACAGCCAGTGTCTGGTGCTCCAGCTGTCACCGTATAGGCCTGCGTCGGCCCTCTGCGCTGCTGGGGCCTTCCCGTTCCCGAGCCGGGCGGAGTGCGTTCCGGCGCAGTCCTCCGGATTGTTTCCACCGAGGTCTCGGCGACCCTGGCCTCCCACTCCAGGAACTGGAGGAGATCGTTGAAGGTGGGGAGGTCCCGACTCCCAGCCACTTGTTCCCGATCGAACCGGGCCCGCATCTCGGCTGGAATCTTATCCAGCACCAAGTGACCACTGGTCCACTGGGAGGCCGAGCAGCCGCAACGTGTTGGTCGCGACCTTCACCGGAAGGAGTATCTGCGACCTCAGCTGCGAGCGGCTGGTCACCCTGGGCAGTGTCAGTAGCTGCCTGACATGCGCGTCTGCCAGTAGACGCGTGTTTTGGTACCGCGATTCCAGCAGCTCCATCGCGGTATCGTACTGGTCACCTTCAAGGGGCAGGTGCTGGATAAGCGCCTTCGCTTCACCACGCACCGCCGTCAACAAATAGGCCAACCGCTGGACCTTTGTGAGATCCTCCCGTTGATCCACCAGGGAGGTGAACATATTCTTGAAGGCCACCCAGTCCTCCACCTTGCCGCTAAATTGCGGCAAGTCCAGTGTGGGGAGGCGGCCTGTAATCCCTTTTCCTGTGGGGGCCGCGGCTGTCGTGTGGGATGCCGACGTTCCTGATTCGGCCCTCCCGCTGTCCAGTTCCCCGACAGCCTGGATGACCTCGTTGTAGAGCTCCATGATCTGATCAAGGTCAGCAACCGCCCGATCTCTCCTCTTGGCCCTATCAGATCCAGATTCTGGGTCATCTGCATCCATCAACACGTGAAGGGCACCTTCGGCCCGAGCGAGGCGTTCCCGAGCCTCGCTGGCGCGCTGCCTGAGCGCGATCTCCCTATCGCCACGTCCTATCAGCGTCCTGACTGAGCTGAACCACCTCAGTTCAGACGAGATGAGGGTTGTTGGTTTCGCTGGTGCCATCTCGCTATGTCCAGCAGTGAGTCAAGTACCCAAATAACACAATAAGGAAACCAAAATAACAAAAAACAAAACAAATAAACAACGGCAGTGACAGAATCCAGCAAGTCACAAACCGGTACACTTATTTAAAATAAACCGAAAAACCGAATAAAAAAATAAACAAAACAATATATTAATGCACTAACATTAAATATTACTTGACTCGGTTATCAACAAG
The DNA here is from genome assembly GCA_947044815.1 of Apomyelois bistriatella. NCBI lineage: Eukaryota > Metazoa > Arthropoda > Insecta > Lepidoptera > Pyralidae > Apomyelois > Apomyelois bistriatella. The sequence goes on from OX345705.1 coordinate 9,870,582, forward strand.
TGAAAGCAAAATATCAATTTGTAAACCCGCATCGGAGCCCGTATCGGAATCCGTACCGGATCCGGTCCGGAATCGATAAATCAGAATCAGAATTTGATGATGGTACAACCCTAGTGCATTCCGATGCACCGACCTACCTTCGCCAATTTTTTAATCTTTCACCCGCGAGATTATTTATCAAAGTAGATTCCTAGATTTTACTACGGAAACTACGCTCTGCTACCAAATGTTTCAGCCAACTCTGCTACCAGAATGTTTAAATTTAGCAGTGGAAGCGTGATATGATAGCAAAGTTAGACTGAACACTAACTATAACCAAAAGAAAAGTACCTTACGCGCTTGGGCGTGACTTGCTTATTAATCCAAATTAATTAAACCCGATTAAGCCCCTTCTCATGAGATTCCTACACATCCCCTATTAATTCGGTGTCGATCCAGCTGAGCACGCGAAGTCAGGGTAGGAGGGTGATCTCCACACAGGTTATTTCACTACCGAGTGTTCAATTGTCAATAAGCTTTAAACTTTTATCCACTAGGCAACCGGGCCTCACTCACGATATCAATGCGCAATTATTCCCGAAGATTGAACGCAAATCGTATTAGAATAGTCTATCCCGAGACTTCACAAGTAATAAACAAAAAAATGCATCTAACCGCGGCCGCGCGGGTAATAAGACTCCTTGTCATGGCGTCCCGTGCATCAAAACCGCCCGGTAGGGATGTACCAAAACTAACACTTGTCGATTATCCGAATCGAGCAAATTCAACGTGAATATACATTTGTCTGATGAATGTTTTATTCGAAACACCGCATCAAAATCCGTTGTGTAGTTTTAAAGATTTAAGCATACATAAGGATATAGGGACAGAGAAAGCGAGTTTATTAGCTTTGTTTTATACTATGTAGTGATAGTGATAGACAGAGTCTTGCGAATAAATAAAATATGTGTTTAAAAAATCGCAACAGCAATAAGAAAATAAATAAAAAAACCTTCGCTAGCGCCATAGGAAATATATAACATTTAAAAAAATAGCAGCCTGTAGATAGGTAGAGCGGCCGCGATTTAGTTATTCTATGGTAAGCAAGCAAGTTTAATTCTACTATCCCATCCCATTCCACTTCCTACTAATGTTGTAAAGGCGAAAGTTTGTAACTTATTTACGCTCAAACAATTTTAATGAAATTTGAAATTTGGTAAACGGTTCTCGTAGGTTTGGTCTTAAATCTGTTAGTCAATGGCGCTTTTTAAAATAGATGGCGCTGCTGTGCCACCACACCACGGAGAGCAGCTAGCAATGACTATGTTCCTAAATTACTATAGGCAGGGTATGTTTTAAGTTAGCTAAATTGCTGTCGTAATTCAGATATAACTAAAGTTCAAATTCTTAAAATTTTGTTACCAGGTACTAACGTTACTTACCGCTACTTATAATGTTAATTTGGTAACGGTAAAAAACTGTATAAATCTAGAACAAGGTTTTAAACAAAGAACGAGTGATCGAAGGGACAAGGTGAAAACTTTTTTTAGTTATCGTAAGTTTTAGGGTTCTGTACACAAATGACAAAACCGTATATTTATTTATTACTTTTTTACCTAAATTCGCCCGTCTGATAGCGAACCTGTCTATCACATGTACTAAAAATACATAGGCTACACAAAGTGTTTCTAATAGCATAATCAAACATAAAAATAATTAAAGTTGAGATTTTTATACAGTTCACATGCAAAAATTTCTAAAATAAATTTAAATTTAAAATATCATATTTATAGGCTGAAGATGCATATAGCACTCAAATTTAGTTATTTTAGCTAATACTTAATTTAATATAAATAACTGAAAACTGTCCAAAAACTCATTTACTTACTACTTTTTTATTCGCAAAAGAGGCTACGAGTTCTCCTCGTATGTTTTCACAGTACCCAGTAATTTCACTGCCCCTCACAATATGAAATAAATAAAAAAAACCTTCAAACTGGAACAATAATACAATCAATGCTATTTGACGACAGAACAAGGTGAGAGCAGTCAATTCTCCAACTCATCTCTCACTCATCAACTATTTTTTACCTCTATTTGTGTGAAAATTAGACATTAAGGGGCTCCCTCCACCTCCCTTGGCTCTACCAACCTCTCGGTTATGCGAACCGAATCTCGGAAGAGTGCGCTGTACTTGCATTTCGCATTAAGGGGCTATCTAAACCAACTAGCGCCACCATTCATTTTATTCCTTTTACTCTAAAACCAGGTCAAATTTAAAACAATCTAAGAAGACAGGTCGCTGGTAAATAACTTCTAGTATTTTTGGTATTACTTTTGATTATTTTATTCTCAAAATACAAAGGAAAACCACTGATAACTTTGTTTTTAGAGTTTTTTTCTGAATCAATCAAAGGAAAAATAATGAAAAGAGATACTAAAAATACTAGGAGTTATTTACTAGCGACCTACCTTCTTAGATTTTTTCAATTTAATCTGATTTTAGAGTAAAGGAAATAAAATGATTGGTGGCGCTAGTTGGCTTATGATAGACCCTTAATAGTATAGATATAGAAAATAAACTTACTGGAAATATATACTGTTAATAGCAAAGTAATAATTATATAAAATTAGCACTGCAACTAAACGCTTTCTTTGTTGAAGCAAAATTATTGTAATGAAGGATGAAATATGAGACCATGTTATATATTTTGTTTTAGGGTTACTTTACAATCTCAAAAAAGCCGTTACGAATAGAACAAATTATTATTTTTTCCATATTTTTTTTTAAATTCCGTTTTTAAACAAACTGCTGTTTTCTTTTATTCATTTTCTTATTTTATCAAATCTATGCATTATTTTAATAGTGTACAGTCGTTTCAGATTATTATTTATTTTAAGGTTATACTTTTTTATATTAATGTGCTATAAATTTTCAAATGTTATGCAATGTAGTGTTATGGTTTATACTGAACCATTGCTTATTAATTGTTTACGCTTAGCCTTTTATCACAAATGCTGACAGGATGTTCATGCGATAGTATTGTTCTATTATACGCAGTTATCAAAATAACTAACTACTTATATTTATATTAGAAATTAATTTGAGATTGTATACTTATTACTTATGTTTTTTTTTTTAATTCACTTGCGTTATGAATAAAAAATATATAATAAATGCCTTTCACGAAAATCCAGTCTCTCTCTATGTATGTACTAAATTTCATCAAAATCTGGTAAGTGGTTTAGCAGTAATTATTTTTCTCTTTATTAGCCGGAGCTGGTAGAACAAACACAGAACATTATGTACCTACTAAGATCGTATACGCCTTAAGGGTCTGGTGACTTACCACCATCTCTTAAAACCATGCAAGAACGATTGAGTATAAGTAAGGTAGATGTCGCCTTACATCACGCAGTGTGCTGTCCCGTTTTCTCACTGAATCTTGCATGGTTTTAAGAGACAGTAGTTAACCCCCCATGAGTATTAAACCAACTCGAGTAGCCTTCGACATCCAACAGGCGACCCCTTCTGCAAAATGCATATGACCGCCGGACATACTGCTTGTATTTGTGTGCCTGTATTTTTTATTTCCCTCGGGAACAGTGCTTTTCTCGGGATAAAGGTACCCTTTGTTCTTCACAATACCTTAGACTATATGTATGAAAAATTTTAAGAGTTTCAGTAGATGGCGTGAGAGCGGGCGAACAAACAAACTCACTTTCGCTTTTCTTATATTAGTTGGGATTGAGATACATGAGTCAGTATATAGATAAACATCCAAAACCGAATCAATCTGCATTTGTTCTGGTTTTGTTAACACTATAAAAAACGCTAAGGTAGTTTTTGTCCTTTAAAACACAAATTTTGTTAGAGATCTTTGGGATCTTATTTGAATCTAGCCCACAGATACGCATTACTTATCGTTAAGAACTAGACGGCTTCTCAGATTTTTTGCTAAAATTAGGATATCAGAATCGCAAAAATAGGAATTCAAATTAAAAACGGGGTGAATTTTAAACATTTATTTAAACATTTTAAACATTTATTTTACCACTAACAGTCGCTTTATTAGAAACAATCATTATTCTAAAAAGATAAAAATTATTTTTTAATAATAATAGTATTTGTTTATTAAAATACTTAATATTATTGTTGCAATTCAACTATCCATTAACCTTGAGGAATAGTTGCAATATCGATAAGCCCATCGATACTATTGAAAGCACATTACTATCAATAGTATCGATAGCCAATACTTTGAGATACTATTAATCACTAACAGAACTATCAATTCGATCGATAATTATCCATATTATTGATAAAATCGATACTATTCGTGTGGGTATTTCAACAATCAATCTATAATATCGATAGTTTATACTATCGCAAGATAATTTTAATCTTTTGATAGATTTTCTATCCTCTATCCATAGTATAGATTCGACATCGACACGATGAACAAGAAGAAGAATACAATCGATAGTTTTGTTGTAATCGACTAAGTAATATCGATAGCCAATAATAGTAACAACATACCCTTTTATTGTTACTTTGTAATAAAATAAGAACACTAATTATAAAGTACTGTAAGTATTGGACTTTTGTCTAAAATTTGGCTGATGGATGTTCCGAAGTAAATTAAAATTAATGATTTAAAAATTTTAGGTACCTAAAGTACTTAATCTAAAAGTTACCCACGTCGTTTATAAAAAATTACAAAAGGTTTTAAGTACACTAATCAATACATATATGAAAAAACAAACACAAATCATTTTTATTGTATATGACCACTATACTGAACAACTTTACCAAATAAAGTTATATCGAAATACGAATTATTTTTCACTCCCCATATTTAACAAGATCGGATGATTCTAAATTTGTATGGAAGGTCAAAGAAAATTTTTCGTATTTCGATATAAGTTTATTTTGAAAATTTGTTGTCTGAATCTGCCCTTAAAATATTTGCAGTTGATTTGTGGCCACCATAAGTAGGTATATTTTTATTTTATTACATTTTTTGTATAGATTATGTACACTTAAGTAAAATACTGGGACAAAAACTATAATAATTCAAAAGTAAAAGTGTTTGGCAACAAGTGTTTAAAAAATCGATAAAATAACCGTTAATTTTTTTAAAAGTAACTATATATTGTAAAACTATTAATGAAAAACGAAAACTTTATAATTATGAAATTTTTAAATCTTTCCTGCCCGCTCTGATATAGCACGCCACATATATCTATTAATATAATATGTCTGTTCTCTAATGGCTTCCAAAATCTGAAGATTTACCGATAACATGCGGTCTTGATCAGTCATTACAGGGTTCGAATTCAAAGTCAACTCGCCGATCTCTTTATTTTTTTGTACACAAGGGATACCTTCAACAGAATGTTCAGTTGTTGCCTTAACTATAACCATTGGTTTCATTTTAGAATAATGATTATTATAATCACTTAACGCAGTACCTAACCATTCGCATGAAAAATTATTACCGTCCACGTATACCTTTAAAATATTTTTATGACCAATCCAACCTTTATAATCCATGTGCACCATGCCGTTAGACCTAATAGAAAGATATTCTAATGATTTAAGATCTGATAGGACTTTTGAATCTAAATATGGGATATCATTAAAGGACAAATCTAAAGATCGAAGTGCAATTAGTCCTTGAAATGTACCATAATCTATATTAGTCAATTGATTATGATTTAAACGTAATGTTTCCAAATGATCGATACGATAAAATGCTGCGGGACCAATTGTTGTTATTTCATTAAAACTGAGATCCAAATAAGATACAGTTACAGGCAGACAAAGAGATGACGAGTTCAACAGCTCAATGTAATTCTTGCTCATGTCTACATATTCTAATTCGGTTTGGTGTTTTAAATCAACGAACATTGCTTCCGAAATATTATTAGAACTTAGAAACAACTTTCTCATGCGCATGCCTTCCCCTAAAGGAATTGTCAGTCTTGAAAGTGAATTCTTTGAAAGATCTAAAATACCACCGTCGGGATGAAACATCTTTATATGAATATTTTTCAAAATCTTAAACTCATTATTTGTCATATTTACATGTTTCAAGTGAATTTTATCTGGGAAATAAAATTGTGGTATATAATCCAAATTATTGTATGAAAGATCCAAATTATAAAGATTGTCCATAGACGCGAAACTATGAAAGTATAATTGCGATATAAAATTTTTGCTTAAATTCAAGTACTGCACATATTCCAGATCATTGGCATTGACGACAAAGTTAGTCAACTTATTACAAGATAAATCAAGAGAAGTTAAGCGAACAAGAGATCTAAATGCGTAGTATTCAATTTCAGAGATATTATTATCGGACAGGTCTAAATCAGTTAATACGTCAATACTGTTTTTATTGAATGATCTAGTTTTTCTTCTAGAAAATTCTTCAAATGTAGCATTTGGTAAAACAATTAAATGATTTTTAGAAATTACTATTTTACATAATGAATGATCCCCAAAATGTTCCCAGTGTCTTGAAAACATGCCAGAGGTTAAATTTTGTAGTTGATTTGTCGAAACATCGAACGTTTCTAAGTGATAAATTATTTTTAAAGACTCTTCATTGATATTTTGTATTTTATTGTTACCAACAAAAAGATGTTTTAGGTTCAGTAGATTATTTAGGGCTCCATTTAGGTCTAGAATTTTATTGTTATTTAACTTCAATATCTCTAAATTTGTCAGATTGGCTAATGATTCCTCATCTAATTTTGAAATATGATTAAAAGAAAGATCTAACTCGACTAAAGTAGTCAGTTCCTCAAATACATTACCAGAAATTTCTTCAACAAGATTAAATGCTAAGTTGAGTTTTTTCAATTTGTTTGGATGAGTTTCAAACCGGAACAAATCATTGATTTTATTTAGTCGATTGTGAGATAGGTCCAAATTTTCAAGGCGATTTAAATTATAAAAGGGCATGTGACCAATATGTTTCATATTGTTGCCAACCAAAGAGAGATTTTGTAGTCGAGGCATGTATTGTAAGAAGGACAGTTTTGTCTCTGGCCAATTTCCTGATGCTCTGAATGCTGTGATTGAAACCAAAAAATCAATGTCGATGTCTCTTTCGTCAAATTTTTCGTTAGCTTCAGTGAGGATCAGTTCTACATTAACGGGGTAGTTGGTGGAAGCTTGGCATTTGTCTGGAAGACGGGGTCCTATAATGCTTCCATTGCAGTGAATTCGGAATCTGCACTCGAATTTATCTCCAGTGCTGAAGATCTTGTTTTCTGGGCAGTAGCAATGAATTGTCGTCACCATCAAGGCAAGGAATATAATTCGGCTGACTGAAAAGAACAAAACGTGACATAAAAATTGGTGATATACATTTTTGTAGCCCTATTGTAGGTTTTATTCCATCTTAGACGAGAAAACACTTTCCCGATCATGTCTGATTAGTGGCATTTCTATCTTGAGCTCCTCCATGCTTCGGAAGGCAAGTTAAGCCGTTGATCCAGGCTGTTATTGGTAGATGCCAGTCGTTAGGCTATATCAGGTGCCTTTAGACAGCCTGAAAAATTTGACAGTGTTGACCACTTACACACCCAGATCACATGATTGATCACCTTTTTACAGCGAAACTAGGCCCACAGGAATGTTCCTGTGGGTCTGGTTTGCTTGTAAAAAGTTTACGGACGGAAAGGACGGCAGTCGCTCCATTGTAATAACCAGTTCCGCTTAATCAGGATAAATAGTCAACTCTGGGCTTTAAAGTGTAGTCTGAAGATGCAACCGGGAAACATGCTCGGATGAAGATTACAACTTTTTAAGATGTAAATTCGAAAACTCAATTTTGAACCGAAGCGCGTAAGTGTCTATTCTTAATCTGTGCCTTTAAAAAAAAAATGCTTACTTTCAGCCATTATCATCTCTGAAATTAAAGCAGTCTGCCTTTTGAATCTGAAACAAAAAGTAATTCGTCATTATCGATTTTTGGGAGAGGTATCACTGGCTGCATCTGTCAGCATATTTTTTTTAATCTTCTTTTCTAAAACTGTAATTTTTAAAATGGAATTAAATAAAATAACATTCCGAAAAATAGCTGTATTTTCACTCCGACCAACTTAACCGACCAACTGGTTGTGTAGAATACAGCTCGATAAAGGGTTCTAAACAACTGGTTCATCACATATTTAAATTTGAAGAAATTATTTCACTATCATCGATTCAATTTACCAATGATCACCTGATTTTCTTTCTCAAAGAAACAACTTTTTAGTTGGTCCGTTAGAGATATTTTATAGAAGTATTAACTTAATATTTTATAGCCAGAACTCTAACTTAACAATAAATTTTACCGCAGGGAAAAATAATAGATAAATACTAAGGTGATTCGATTCGTATGAAGTCGCAGGTATAAGTGTTATCGTGTTATCTTATACATTCATTTTTAAACTAATAAATAAAATTGAAATGCCTGTTTGTAATATAAAAATAACTGCGTTTTACCAATAATATCTATATATTTTGTCTGTCTGTCTGTCTGTCTGTCTCTATGCTGAAAACAAGGTTGTATTGTGAACTAGGTGCTAACACTAACACGAGAGGGTACAGGGTTGATTGAGATTGAAACACATTCGAAAGGCTTGTCATTTTTTCAATTTTTTTACATTGGTGTATTTTATGTTCTTATTAACTAGGTATCTAAATAGTTTCAGTAGTTTAAAACTTTGAAAGACATTTAAACTTTATAATTATTAAAAAAATATGAATAATAATAGTAAAATTTTTATAACTACATTTACTAGTTTTTGTCCGTGACTTGAACAGAGCTTATTTCAGTTAGACCAATCTACTAAAATATAATAAAGCTGAAGAGTTTGTTTGTTTGAACGCTTATAACTTGAAAACTACTGGTCGGCTTTGCAAAATTCTTTTTGCATATGAAAGCCTGATTCTTGGGGAAGGTTTTAGGCTATAGTACATACACACTTATGGCAAGTGAAACCGTACAAACAGCATTTAATTCTACGCAATATATTTTTTGCGTGATTTGCTCCGACTGTTATACTTATAGTAGGCAAATAAATGTTTGAATATTTGCACTTACTTACTAACTTGTCAAACATTCTAAAATTATACCTATGTTTCCTTCAATATCAGTTCAATTGTTTGACTTTTTCCGGAACTAATCTATAAGCAATAATATTACATAGAGGAAGTATTTTATAGTTTGTAAGGGAATTACGGAACCACCAAACCTATTGTAAATATACTTCCAATATTTTTATTAGATTAAAAACAAATGAATGGAAATAAATAAAAACATATTAAACAAAAACACTTACCAATAGCTAGTTGCACAATATTTAAAATGAAAATTAATACTTTTAAAACGTTAGGTCTTTTACTTAGCTCAAAGTCCAACTGAGCATAGACCATTTCAAGTTATAGAATTTTGCTGACCGTACGAAATGGGAACGCATACTTTCAACAACATAGAAAATGAAATCATAGACAGGGCACTCAGGCTTCGTAGACTTCTTCATTCAAATGTGTTTCCTAGTTGCAAAATAAAAAAATAAGATATGCTTCAGAGCCGAGGTTACACTTGTAATGGTCTTATAATGGCGGTACTGGTTATAAAAATTACCGGTCAAACCAGACCGAAAGAATATTCTTTCGGTCTGGTTTGACCCTAACATATACCACCCATATGGGTGGCTAATAAGGCATCTGAGATAGCCTAAGAACTGCCATCTAGCGATATTAGCCAGGACCACAGATTCCATTCCAGAATACTATTTTAAACGTCCTTTAATAAAGAACTGAATAAATAAACCGACTTGGTATTACATGGATCACAACTTTTAACGGTAGAACAATTAAGCTAGACTTGGATTTTTACAAGTTTTTTTTTTTGATGGCTTTTAAATACAGTTGTACAAAAACAAAGAAAATACACTGATTTGTAGATATAATAGTGTACTACTGCCGTTACTGAATCATATTAACGTCAAATAAAATTAGCTATTTGTACGATATTGATATTCATCTTACACCATTCCTTATTAATTGATCATTACTAAATTCAATTCTAGAGGTAAAATGTCATCTAAATTACAAATTCTTTTTTTTAACCCCATGTCAAGTCCAATAAACAAACTTACAAAACATTTAATACGATCAACATAGATTAAAAAATAAAAATTTGGCTCGTAGACCGCGCTCTTATCCAAGTTCTTTGACGGTTAAAATAATAATTGAATTAATATAACTATGTACAAGAAATAAACGATTAATTGTCCTGTTTTATCTTTTATACAAAGACTGTATTGTACTGAATGAATGCCGCCTCTTAATATTTATGATCTATGCTTGATTGTTCATCATTCTAAATTCTCAGTAGCTATCATTATAGGCTATACTTATTTACATTTGGATGTCTGTTGCTGATTATAATATGCTGCTTCTACAATGAAGCTAATGAACTATGATAAGTGGTTACCGTGTACGGGGTTTCCAGGCGCGTATTAAGGGAAAGATATGTTTTTGTTAGACTTGATTTAAACGCAGTTAATTATTGAAAAACAAGAAACCCAGTGTCACAGGCCCAATTAAGAAGATTATAATGATATCAAATAATCTTCTTCAAATCTTCATGTTTTACAATTTGGTTATTACAATGGAGCGTCTGCCGTCTGACCTCCGTAACCCTTTTTAAAGGAAAACCAAACCAAAAGCTTCATTGTTCGGGCGTTTGGTCAACACTCAGATTTTCCAGGCATACAAGGCTTCAGACACAGCCTTACGACTGCTATCTTGTAGGCTTGTTTTAGAATATACCCCAACATTTGAGAAATATAAAGATAGTTCTATAAATATGTGTATTAGAATATTTAATAGAATAATAGAAAAAAAGGCTTTTAATTACTTTCATAGTATTGAAGATTCTTTAATTAATATTTGTCTTAATGGCAAACATATTTTTTCCGTAACCATAACACTTTTGAAATGTATATAAAAATTTAAAAAAAAAAGTTTTTTTTTTATCCATACTAATATTATAAATGCGAAAGTCTGTCTGTCTGTCTATCTGTCTGTCTGTCTGTCTGTCTGTCACCTCTTCACGGCTAAACTGCTGGACCGATTGTGATGAAATTCGGAGGGGATGTAGTTAACGACCTGAGTTCAAACATAGGCTACTTTTGGGCGCGATATAACCGACTCCCACGCGGGGCGAAGCCGCGGGGAACAGCTAGTATATATATATATCTGGCGATTACCATCATTATTTCATGAAGTTGTCACTGTCAATCAACCATGAATCAACTGATTGTCTGATAATGAAGATGATTCCGTGCTTCGGAAAATCGGAAGGCACGTTAAGTCGGTAGTCCCGGCTGGCTATCTTGTAGTCACCACGAAAACACGGCAGAGGGCGATAGGTGCACGTAAAGCGTGTAATTACGATTGGCTTGCAAGCCAACGTTTCACACAGAAAAAAGGTTTATTCTTCGTTCGTCCTGAAATTTTGTCCCACATTTCAAAAAATTATTCGTTTGTCCCAGTCACTTTTATATTCCCGGTTTGTCCCAGTTCACAAGAAGGTACTTTAAAGGTACAGCTAACAAATAAGTATTTTGAAGGAATAACAAACAAAAACCTATATTATTTAGAAAGAAAATTACTTATAAAAAACAACGGGTCGAACAAGGAATGCAAAGTGGGACCAACTAGGAATAAAATAATAAAAATTGTACATCGGGACGAAGGAAGCATAATGTTTGGGACTAACTGAGAAATTTATTAGTGGGACAAAACTCAGTGGGACAAACGAAGAATGAATCAGAAAAAATGGGCGGGGAATTTGATTGCGTTATTTATTGCCATTGTTATTGGTCGATAATTTAGGTGGCTTTATAAGTAGTTTACAACTACGTAATACATTTCTAATAAGGTGTGGTGTAGTTTACATGTATGAATTGAAGGTAAGAAGAGAGAAAACGCTAGCCACACTGATTCTGGAACTAAATCCGCGTCAAAACATTTCTATTCGGATAATTTCTTTGTTCTGTGGGGGTGACTGTGATACCGAGTCAAGTAATGAAGTTTAAAAAATATTTGTATCTATACTAATATAATAATCTATACTAATACTAATATAATAAAGTTGAATAGTTTGTTTGTTTGTTTGAACGCTTATAACTTGAAAACTACTAGTCGGATTCGCAAAATTCTTTTTGTATATGAAAGCCTGATTCTTGGGGAAAGTTATAGTCTATAGTTATAGTACATACACACTAATGGCGAGTGAAACCGCGGAAAACAGCTAGATTTAAATAAAGTACCTACAAAATTAAAGATGTTTCGTACCTATATTGACAATTTGGAAGCTCTCTCAAAGTCTTCGAACTCTGGGTAATCGTCACTGTAATCGACAGGAAACAACGCAGCACATTCTTCCTCTCCACTGACACGGTCCCTGCTCACGTGTGTGGGGTTCAAGTCCATCAGTTCTAGTATCGCTAAGTCCACTTCTGATGACACCATGAATGCTATTTTTGAATTGGATCTGAAAATGATGAAAAAATAACAAGAATTAGGACACCATTCGTAACTTACTCACTTACTCCGCTGGCTTAGCGAACTGAAGTGTATATTGGCCTCCGAAACGAGAGAGTGCCACAGTTTTCTATTCTGCGCGATGGTGTACCAGTTTACAGCGCCCATCTCACGCAGGTCAGCCTGCACAGCATCGCTCTAGCTAACACCATTAGTAAACATATTTTTTACTAGCTGTTCCCCGCGGCTTCGCCCCGCGTGGGACTCGGTTATATCGCGCCCAAAAGTAGCCTATGTTTGACCTCAGGTCGTTAACTACATCCCTACCAAATTTCATCAAAATCGGTCCAGCAGTTTAGCCGTGAAGAGGTGACAGACAGACAGACAGACTTTCGCATTTATAATATTAGTATGGATTCGTGCAATAATATTTAAATAAATATAAAATAACAATCTTACGTATCTGTAAGCGAATCCATGGCGTCAAATTGTTTTACGCTGTACGTAACATGAACCGCTTTGTAAGGAGATTCAGCTCTAAATATACCCATCTGAAATGTGATACATGTAAATATGCCATTATATGATACTAATAAATATGACATTACAAAATTATGATAAAATGGCAATGAGTGATGGCCGTGGAGAAAGCAACGGTCATCGTCATGGTAGACTTATTTTTCCCACTCTGGAACACTGGGCCTCTCTTCATGTAAGTATATACTTATTTATATAATACAATACAATCTATCTTTTTTGCCCACATCTGGGAAAATACAAAGTTTAATTACATTTTGTATTTTGAAGTAAAGGCGGGACTTATTGCTAAGCAATCTCTTCCAGTAAAACTTTGGGTAGCGAAAGAACAAGTCGTAAGGTTGGGCCTAGTATAACTATAATACATTTATGTACAAACATTATGTCCCCGTTATTTCTAATCGCAGAAACTAAATGATCTAATTCAAATAGCTTCCAATTTTGCAATCGATAGCTCAGGAGGTCCTGAGCTATCGATTGCAAGATTGGAATAAACTCTAATAGACATATTATTAGGAAAAGGTTTGCCTAATAATTTATTTATTTATTTATTAAAACTTTATTGTTCCATAAGTACAAAATACTTATACAATTGGCGGACTTAATGCTAAAAGCAATCTCTACCAGTCAACCATTGGGAGAAACAGAAAAACTGTGCGGCGCAAAAAAGTTACAAGGGAAAATAGGTACTTAAAAATAAACAAATTTACCACGATGGGTATTTTAATGCATATCATACTAAACTACGTAAACATACATACACAATACATAACTATACATACTTATACCCTTACTTATATATCTACATATATTAAATATATATATATATATATATATATATATATATATATATATATATATATATATGCATATATATACGAGTATATAAATATACATTATATAAACCTACATAAATACTTTTACGAAAACTTTCACAAAGAACTTTTACACGCAGGAGTGAGCATAAACTCTTTTTTTAAAGGTAAATTTAGAAGAAATTTCTTTAAATATATCGGCAGGCAAAGCATTCCAGAGTCGGATGGATTGTAATGTGTAGGAATTTGCCATAAAACTACTGCGAAATAAAGGAATAAACAGCAAATGAGAGTTAGAAGAACGAAGCTGTCGGTCGTGAGAGTCTGCAAGAAATTTGAACTTACATTTTAAGTATTCAGGTGACTGAGGATTCGTAATAATCGAAAAAAGTGTACACAGAAGCCTAAGTTGTCTACGTTGACGAATTTGCAGCCATCTAAGCTCGGAACGATAAGACGATATGTGGTCATATTTACGGAGGCAAAAGATGAAGCGAATACAATTATTTATGAGACGGTCTAGCTTATTGAGGAGATCTTGATTAAGGTCCGGATAACATACATCAGCATAGTCCAGAATAGGGAAAACTAACGTTTGGATTAATAGAATCTTAGTCTTGATGGGTAAGAAGTTTCTGAGCTGATTCAGTTGCTGGAGAGTAATATTTATAGAGCGACTGATTTCAGTGACATGAGCGGTCCAACTGAGAGTGGAATCAATATAGAGGCCAAGATTTTTTACAGAATTATGGAAATGGATAACGTTGCCATTATAGGTGATTGATGAAATAGAACTAAGATCAAGCTGATTAATTTGTCTACTACTACCGATAATTATTGCCTGACATTTGGTGGGGTTGACACTGATTCCAAAATCAGCGGACCACGATGAGACAGCTAACAGCGCTGAGTTCATCCTGGCGATTGCCAGATCAATATCCTCAACTGAAGACTGTGTGTAAACTTGTAGATCGTCGGCATAGAAATGGTAAGAACAGCCAATGAGAGAAGAAAGAAGGTTTATAAAAATAGAGAAAAGTAAAGGTGAGAGAATGCCACCTTGCGGTACACCGGTAGAGAGGGTATTCCAGTCTGACAATTCACGGTCCATACGAACTGCTTGTTGGCGGCCACGGAGGTAATCAGAAAACCAATTTACTACACAGGGAGAGAATCGCAGATATTGAAGGATAGCAAGGGGAATATCGTGATCAACCATATTGAAAGCGTTCGAGAAATCAATTAAAACAAGTATGGTGACCATCGTACTCTCCATTCCTAAACGGATATCTTCAGTGACTTTGAGCAGTGCAGTAGCAGTGCTGTGACCAGGACGAAAGCCAGACTGAAAAGGAGTAAGAAGAGAGTTAGAAAAAATAAATGAAGATATTTGAGCATGCACTACGGCTTCTTGAACTTTGGAAAGAAAAGGGAGAATGGAAATAGGCCTGAAATTATTTAAAGCTTGAGGGGATGAAATTTTAGGAAGAGGGATAACAAAAATTTTAATATGTCTGTTAGAGTTTATTCCCACGGGAATCATACTTTGTTTAGTTGTTTTCAGCTTGGTTAGGACAATCCAGACGTGAATCACCTGATTGTCTGATAATAAAGATGATTCCGTGCTTCGGAAGTCGCGTTAAGCTGTTGGTCTCGGCTGCCATCTGGTAAAAGTTAAAGGATTCACGTCAGAAGCAGAGAGACGGTTCCGAAGAACTCTAGGGTATGCATGGTCGATTGACCGTGACACCTACACGAAATGATGATGAAGATTGAATAGTGGGCGTGTGGTATCGAAATTAGTCACAATTACCCACATCACAAAATATTTATAGCATAATTTACGCTTAAGACTATACCTTGGTGAAACTGTTAAGGCGCTTTATCCCCAACCCTTAAGTATTTGAGAGGGGTGAAGTGCGATTATAGTACGTACTCGTAATGAAATAAGGTTGAAAATGGCGATACTTGGTTGGCTTGTCACTAGTGTTCAATGCCATTTCGGGTGATATTTTTCAGTTTTAATTTAATATTTCAATAATTATGACTAAATATTGTAATTTTTTTAGGTATCCCTCTTGGTCATTATGTTATTCTTTTTATAGACGTAAAAAAATTGGTAGTTGTCTCTGAAGATATCAAGTAATTCGCGACGAAATCTTTTCTGGATATAGCTTTTTTGCTATTTTATTTAGCTAGGTTTTAATTATTTTTTTTATTAATATTTTGCAGTAATCATTTATTTTGATATTTGAACTATACTTCATATTTTTTTCTTGCTTTTATTCCATGAAGAATAAAGCTAACTGCGCGACGAAAAAATAGACGTTTTACGGTATTCCCCTGATGCACAGCGCCTTAAAAGTGGCCGTTATAAGCAATATTGCAATTTGTAACTATAGGGAACTAAGTATAATTTAATATGTTTAAAATTAACTGCAGATCCAGAACCTTAATTACAGAAGACGAATTTTTGATAACTTTTGTTTTCAGTGAATAATGATTTTAAAATGATGGTGGCGCTAGTGTTCACCAAGGTATCGTCTTAAGCAGCATGAGATTGAGATTCCTTACGTGAATAACCAAGTGCCTGCGTCTCCTCAGTGCTTGTATAGCTTCGTATCTCTTGGATATGTCGAGCATAACCAGCACGTGGGGTGGGAGGTATTCAGGTTGTGGCGTCACACACTCGTGCACTAGCTGTTAAAGATTTTATATTATTTTATAAATCTTCTTCTATTATTCTTCTTATATCTTCTTCTTTTTCTTCTCCTTCTTCTTATACACAAAATTGCTGTTCGTTAGTCTCGCTAAAACTCGAGAATAGCTGGACCGATTCGTTTAATTTTGGTCTTGAAATATTGAGAGAAGTTCATGGAAGGTTTAAACGGTGAGAAAAGTGCGTCCAAGCGGTACAGAGTTCGCCGGGTCAGCTAAAGGCATTCGTTCGTTAAGTTAAGGCCAGTCGAGCTGGACTTGGTTGTTCGACACTAGTGGCATTTCTATCTTGAGCTCTTTCATGCTTTGGAAGGCACGTTGAGCTATTGGTCCCGTCTGTTTCCGCTAGATAGTAGTCGTTACGCTATGTCAGATGCCTTTAGGCAGCCTGACAATTTAACAGTGTTGGCCACTAATCCCCACACCTTTACATTATTTCTATTGGTCTGGTTTCTTTGTCAAAAGGGTTACGGAGGTTAGACGGCAGTCGCTAAATAAATTTGCCATACCTTTGCTAGTTTCATACTTTCAAAGTTTGTTCACCACACTTATATTAATAATTGTACTTATTTATTTATTTATATTTTTAAGTAATCGTACAACCATACTTTAGGAAATAGTAAAGCTAGTCCGTTCACTTTGGCTATATCATTAGGGGGTGCGTAAAATCCGGGAATAATCAGTCCTGGTGGAGGAAAGTACTCATCTACATCATCTTCGCTGCATTCCTCTTCAAATTCTTCAGGCAATTCCTGTAATCGAAAAATCTCTATTATATTCTCTCTCTCTCTATTATCTATACGGCCCGACTAATGGGATAAGTGGACACCGTATCTCTTGGACGCAAGCAACACCAGGAGTGTCACGTGCGCTTTGCCGCATGCCCATGCAATCGTTTCATTTATTTATATTTATATGCTATTTATTTATAGGCTATTTGCACACCAACCTAGAGAAACCACCACTTGAAGCGGGGGATATAGCTATCACGTGATGTTACCGCGGGCGCTAACATACCCAGAATAATTACTTACATAAAAGTCCCTTAGCCCCTAGTATGAGTTTTTCTTAACGCAGACGCTAGCGACTGCGTTAGGGTTTTGTATGAAATTTCTTAGTTGCCTTACTATCCGCCAGAGGCAAAGTACAAGTTTGCCATATTAAATCGCTACGCAGTCGCTAGCGTCTGCGTTAAGAAAAACTCATACTAGGGGCACTTGAACTATCGGGGAGAACAATAGAATGATATTCAGCCATCAGTTACTGCTTGGGTGCTGACTGCTGAAGCATGAAAATCCAAAAATGAGTTTTTGTCTGTATCCGTCAAAATCTTACCTCAGGAATAGGAATGCTCAATTCAACATCTTCGTCATTATCAGGTTCTTCTTTTAGCTTATTAAGCTCGTCCAATTTCTGAAAAGTTTAAAAAAGCTTATAATTTTAGTCTTTTTCATCTTTACTTTTTATTACGCTTCTCTACAGCACTCTTCAACTAGTTGCAATAGATCAATCCTTAGCGTAGGTGTCGTCGTTTCTTTGTACCTCGAAACACCAGTAGTAGTACCAGTCTTGGAAGTTGTTGATGGTGTTCTTACAGTAGCATCAAAGAGTAAGAAAGGATTAATTATCTGTGGCGACTTTAATATTGATATATTAGTAAATTCTGCAACAAGCTCCCAATTTCTAAACCTATTTAGTAGCTATAATCTAGATAATGTATTTTTTGAACCAACCCGATTTACAGCCACTTCGGCTAAATGTATTGATAATTTTTTCAGTAGCCAAAAACCGCTAAGTAAAATTGTTTTTAGTAAATTACCCTCGGATCATTGTGGTCAATTGATAACTCTTAATAAAAATTCGCGTGTAACAGAAGAAAGTTTTATGTGTAGACCCATCACAAAAGAAAAAATTACTCAATTTAAAAACTCAATAGAGAATAAACTAGGCTCAATGACTTATACAGATAACAATCCTGATAGTCACTATAATAAACTATTTAGTGTTATTTCTGACAGTTTCTCCAAAAATTTTAAACAAAAAAAGCTTAAGCGCAATAATATATTAAAATTTAGTGAATGGGCTTCTGTGGGTATTCATAAAAGTAGACAAAAACTGTTCGATTTGTATGCCCAAAAACAGTACACTTTTGATAGCTGTTTTGTTGATTATGTTAGAAACTACTCGAAGACTTTCAAAATTGTTTGCAGGATGGCTAAAGCTAATTATATTAAAAAAAAGATTAATGTTGCTCCTAACAAAATGAAAGAGACTTGGAGGGTCATAAATAAAGAAACTGGGAAATGTAAAGTAAGGGAAAATATTCAAGAAATCAAATTCGAAGATCAAAAAATTTCTTCGCCTAAAGAAATAGTAAATTCTTTTGAAAATTATTTTACAAACATTCCATTGCAAATTACTTCAAATATAAATTCTTGCCCACAAGCTGCTGAAACATTGCTTAAAGAGAATGTCACCCCTTGCAACTCCAAGTTTAATTTCTCTTACATACACCCCAGTGATATTGTTAAAACTTTTAAAGAGCTTAACTTAAAAAAGTCCGAGGATCACTGGGGTATGTCTGTTAGCGTGATTTATCACATTATCAATGTTGTAGCTTCAGATTTAGCTTTTATTTTTAATGAATGTATCGATCAAGGTATTTTTCCAAATTTAATGAAATACAGTAAACTAATCCCATTATTCAAAAAAGGAGATAAATTAGAACCTGGCAATTACAGACCTATTTCCATTTTGCCAGTATTGAGCAAGGTGTTTGAAAGGATTATGCTCAACCAAATGCTACTGCACTTTAAGACCTACAACCTCTTTCACAGTCAACAATTTGGTTTTACTGCCGGTAAATCAACAACCGATGCGGGAGTGGCACTCATCACTCATATATACAACGCGTGGGAAGAATCACAGGATGCTATCGGGGTCTTCTGTGATCTTTCTAAAGCATTTGATTGTGTTGATCATGAGACACTTTTGCTCAAGCTTTCTCATTATGGCTTTGATACTAAGTCAATTGAGTTACTAAGATCTTATTTAAGTGATAGATGTCAGACTGTTGATATAAATAGTGTCAAATCAGACGGATCAACAGTAAAAATTGGCGTGCCTCAAGGCTCAATTCTTGGACCATTCCTCTTTTTGATTTATGTCAATGACTTGCCTTACGCGGTTGAAAAGAACGCTGATATAGTCTTATTTGCAGACGATACATCTTTAATCTTTAAAATGAATCGCCGTAGTGTAAATACCAATCATGTGAATAATATTTTGTATACCATCTCTAATTGGTTCTCAACTAACAACTTAATGCTTAATGCTAATAAGACCCAATGCATAAAATTCACACTACCAAACGTGAGGCAGGTTCAAGTTGATGTCACGTTGAATGGAGAGATTTTAGAACTTGTAGATAATACCACCTTTCTAGGAATCACAATTGATTCTAAATTGCAATGGGGTTCGCACATTACAAGCCTAGCTAAAAAACTTAGTTCTGCCGCTTATGCTGTCAGAAAAATCAGACAAATAGCAGATGTGGAAACTGCTAAACTAGTGTACTTTAGTTATTTTCATAGCTTAATGTCGTATGGACTATTGCTTTGGGGAAGGGCAAGTGAAATAAAGACTATCTTTATTTTGCAAAAGCGGGCAATTCGTGCCATTTATGGTTTAAGACCAAGGGAGTCGCTTAGGGAGTTGTTTAAGGATATTAATGTTTTAACTCTCGCTTCTCAATATATATTTGAGGTTATTATGTATACCAGGAGAAATATTTCTTCTTTTAAAAAAATTTGCGATGTTACGGATAGACCCTTACGGAATAAAAATAAATTATATCTCCCATCATATCGGCTAAGTAGAGTTAATGACTCATTTTTGGGTAACTGTATACACTATTACAATAAGCTTCCAGAGTCGGTCCTTAGTTTGCCTGACCGAAAATTCAAAGCACATGTTAAGAATTTACTTTGTAAAAAAGCCTATTATAGCGCTCATGATTTTCTCAATGACAAGGATGTGTAACTTAAGCTTGGTGCGGAGTCCTCCAAACTATAGCTAAAAATTGATCATATGTACATTCAGTACATTATTATTATTATTTTTTTTATTATATCATGACATCTTTTATTACTTGACATTTTTATTAAACTATTTCAATAATCCTCAATATTTATTTAATATATAATTTTATTAATAATTATAAAAATATTCAAATGTAAACTCGTCTGATTTGACTCAAATTTTGTGAATTGACGTTTTTGAAGAAAATGCTGCTGTGGAGTTTGTGGCGCCACTTCTTCTCCACTTGCGCTTTGGAAGTGGTGGTAAACTTAAAATAAGTAACAATTGACGTCAATAAGTGATAAGAATATCCTATATTGAAAATAAACAATTTGAATTTGAATTTGAATTTGAGTGGTTGTGACGAATTTCACTTATGATGATAAATAATAACGGCTGACGTTACGCTGACGGCTGGTATTTAAACCAAATGCATCTCACGATGAGTGATGAAAAGAAAACTATAAAAACATACGATACGCAAAGGTAGTCTTTAGTACAAAGTAAGTTTGATTACTCCCTTTCACCTATTTCTGCCGCCGATCAGCAGTGCTTGCATTGTTGTATTCAGTTTAAGGTTGAGAAAGATGAAATTCCTAGGTACTCTGACAACACACCCTAGAGCATAAATTGGCAGAACGCTAATGCACGTTTGACCTGTGACTGTAGCAGTTCCTTTATTAGTCTTGATGGCATTATAAACAAAGCCACCTCAGCGTCAGTCACCAGAAACATATAACACTTTGGGTGCAGGTGTTCAGGCACCTAGAGCATGACAATAGCTGCGCTGTTACTTGAGAAAAGAAACCATATTCGAATCGATTTTGTGTTTACCCCTGATTTTAATAACTCAATCTTCAGCTGCTCTTTCTCAGCTCGCTTCGCCTCAATCGCATCTTGTCTAGCTTGCCTAGCCATCCTTTGCATCTCTGATAATCTCCTGGCTCTCTTTTCAATCTCTTCTAGCTGGAAAACATTAATATTTAAAATAACGAAGCCAGACTACAGATATGGAAAAAATTCTGGAAATACATCACGGAAGCTTATGTCCAGCAGTGGAATTGAATTGATGATGATTAAATAGGAAGATAATGATATTTATATGCTTATGTGGCCAATGGGATAGGATGGGTGGAGAACGAAGACTTAGTTTGCTTTTACCTTTTTCTTTTCTCGTTCCTCTCGACGCATCTCCAAAATTTCCTCCCTGGTCTTGCTGTAAGATTTGTAATGTTCGAAGGCGGTTATTTCTCTACCTCTTTCCTCAAATGGCAGTTTATCTTCATAGAGAATTGCGCGCACAACAGCTGTAATCCAACCAAATTTTAGACTAGCAGTCTATGAAACTGAGTGCGTTTATAAACATGGTGCAAATCTGCCATCTCTACACTCTCTTATCTTATCTCTCATCCATCTTAGCCTTTTGTCTACTTTGGAGCTTGGTGTTCATTCTCAGCTGGAGTCCAGGTTATACTTTCCTTCTTTTTTTTCTGCACTCTGCATGATCTTTGACATACTGGTTGTAAGACAAACACAGGTTTGCAGTATAATGTATTTTTCTATTGTGATGTCAAACCAGTACTTTTTGTCTTAGAGCATTATACAAACTTTTCTGGTATGCCCCTCCTATAGGACCCGAAAGTGATCATCATCATTCATCATTGTGTATGACAATTTTATCATAAAATTAGGAAATTGCGCGCGGTCTTTGACGCCAGATATTTTTTTTTTTTAATGTATGGCATTTATACTGCATGGATCGAAAATCCAGCAGATGTGAGATTGCCTAAATCCGTCATCCCACTGGGATAACGGCGAAGTGGGCATTCGTTTACTATATGTACCGAAGGTGGTAAAGCCATTGAACGTGGCATAAAGGCTAATTTAATAACTTCAGTTATATCTCTACAAAACACATTTTGCTTTCTTTCTTCAAGCCCGAAAACAACAACAAGTTGTTTGTCTGTAGAAATAGGTAAAAGTGATGAACCGAAGCAGAAGGTTGGTAATGATTGCTTTAATCACCAGGAAAATGGTGAAACTTACACACAAAATGCTTGTCCTCATCTAGAAGTCTGAAACAAAGAACAAGCACTGGGCCTGATAGAAGCCAATGCATTGAAGCTTCATTAATAGGTGCATCTCCAGCGTAGAGGATGTCTTCAGCCATTTCTTTGGTCAATTCGAGTTCTTCGCGGGCAACCATGTAAATGTCTGGAATGAAATGTCGATTGTCATTTCTTTTTATTAGTTCTTTTGTTAGCTGTGTGTTTCACAACTGGGCAAAACCCTCCCTTGATAAAGGCTTCTCTATATATCTTTAGTTATTTCTACCCAGTTTCAAACGCTCTTCAGACCACCTTGTTCGTGGTTCACCTTTTTTTTACTATCTGCTGAAACCATAAAATTAGGAAATCGCGCGCGGTCTCTATGTATTTTTTTTTAAGTCTATGCTGAAACAAACCTATGTATCTTGTGGTTAGTACTAAAGCTTCCAAATTCATACGGCACAAGCATAGCTTCGAGGAATACGCGCGCGTGGCGCTAGGTTTTTTTTTAAATCTTATTAAATCTAAATATAAGTAGAATAAAAACAATCATTACAGTAATTTTAAAACCGCATTCCCTCCCATAGAGTTTGGTAACTTACTATTTTCAGCCCATCTCTCATACAATTCAGGGTGTGCGTGATGTGCATGAGGCCAAAACATCACAAAATTGAGATGCAACAGATGTGGCACCATCAACTCCGCTCTGTGTTTTTTCCTCTCCGCCTGTCTGTTACATCGGCGTGTCTGGAGAGACAGCTTCTCTCTATTCTGTTCCATGGTTACTGTTGATATCCAATCCTAAAACATACAATTTGAACTGCCGAAAAATCGTAATGTGAATGGGGGAAAACATAACACAATTGTCATGTTCTATACAAGTTGAGTTGACAAGGTGTAAAATTTGGTTCAACATAATTTGGTTTAGCACCGTTTTCTCTAGAAAGGGACATTTGTCTTGCGACGAGGACGCCTTGTACCTATGAGATTTTATAAACTCAGACGCTAGCAACTGCGTTAGAAATTTTGTATAACAAACTTCTGCAGCGACCCCGACAGATAGTAAGGCAACCAACTTAGAAATTCCATACAAAATCCTAATGAAGTCGCTAGCGTCTGCGTTTACAAAATCTCATAGGTACTAGGGGTTCCCCGCTAGTCGCCAATATCGATGGTAGTGGTAGTTTTTCAAGATCATGATAGTATCGATAGATTTGTGATTTGTCCCTCCTGCGACATATATAATTCTTGTTGTGCTACAAGGACGAAGGATAAATAAAATTAATGTCCTTGAATTTAAACGGAAGCCCCCTTTTCAAAGGGGGCGAAGTCGCTCGACACATCACGAGCATTCGCAAGATTTACCTGAAGTGTGTATATTATTTTCTTTGCTGAAGTATCGACACACGACTTGTCCCAAAATATCTGTGAAATACCTACGTACATTTTCATCAGGTGTCGCCTCGTCTATCTCATAGAAATGTCTCTCTGGCTCTTCCCCTTGTATTTCCCTGCTGTAATGTTTTAGCTCATTCTTTGCCACCTCAGCTAATTTTATGCTGTCTACACCTCTGAATACTTTTGTAACTTTCTTTCTCTAAAACATAAATTTTAGTGTTTTTCAGACATTGTAACATATTACAGATTAATGAGAATGTACTGTTACCGTTTTGTGAAGCAGGGAGATATATATACCTACCTATAGGTACAACATAAACTATTTATAGCAGTAATTTTATAGTGTTATATCCTACTTCCTACTTACTAATTTTATAAGCGCGAAAGTTTGTTTGAATGTTTTGTTACTATTTTACAGAAAAACAGCTGAACCGATTTGGCTGAAATTTTGAAATTTGGAATGGAGTTTGCTTAGACCCTGGAACAACACAGGCTATATTTCATCCCGGAATTCCCACGGGAGCGGAGCCCCGGGCAACAGCTAGTTTTAAGTACTTACAAATATAAACATGTAAACCGGTTCGCTGTGATCGCGGAATCTCCGTAAACTCTCTATTTCATCGCATGGCACCTGAAATGACAATACACCAAATGGTGACAAGATAAAATTTCAATGTACTTCATAATTTCAGCAGGATGTCCAATGCTGGACATATAGGCCTTGGTATCACTGTTTCGAAAATGGGTTACTGCCACCGTTATAGTTTATTTGTAGTCCATGTAAGTAGTAAGTCAATTGACCCTGCACACCTGGGTTCCTGAGTTTTCTAATCTGTCAAAGTTCAACTTGGCCTCAAATAGAAATTTTGGTTTTTTAAGAAAGTTACATCTTAATAATGTAAGTATTTCTGTAATAATAATCTAATTGAAAGTAGCTACTTCATTATTTAAAAAAAACACAAATAAATCAAATAAATTTTAATAACTATCAAAATGAAATACCTAATGTTGCCACCCTAAGGTTGGCTTGATGAAATTGCATTAGCGATAAGTCCGCCTTTGTACACATTGTTTGTATTTTGTATCAACATGTATAATTTGTATGTTAATCGTACAATAAAAAGTATATCTATCTATTTATCTAATGATAATCCTCCTTGATGAAACCTCGTATGCTTAGCTAAAGATGCGGCTGTTTACCTTCAAAAATATCATTTTGCCGTTACTCCAATCCAACTTTACTGTAGTGAACAGTCTATCAAGGCAGGTACATGATCCGAAATATGTGCAGTAGATTTCAGCGCCTGTCATTTTTAAATAGCAATATTTACACTGATGCCTAAGCCAAATCCGTGTGGAAATACTATATTCGTTCGCCCAGCGTTATGAAAATTCTTTGCTTTGTATCCGAGTTCTGGTGGTAATATCCACGGTGGTAATACCCATGGTATTTAGTTAATAAATTCTATACAAAAACCGCAGTCGCTTAGCAAGCTACGCGTTGATAAAAACTCATGGTAGAATTGATAGACAGTCAACCTTGGAACAACAGATGACGATAGAAATATACATAGGTACATTATCTCAGGCCTGTCTCCAGCAGGGATAGGCAGAGACTAGAATATTTGCTACCGAATATGTTATCAGTAATCGATGCTAGAGTTCGAGGGGGTTAAGATAGATGATCTTAGCAGGGTCGAAACGAGTGAGTAAGCGAGATGGCGCCTTACAACATATATTGCGCCATCTCGCTTAGGTAACCCCTGTCCTGCTACCAGGTGGCTAACTATTACTACTATCTCTTAAAACCATGCAAGAACGAGTGATTAAGCGAGACAGCGCAATACATGATGTAAGGCGACATCTCCCTTACTCAATCGTTCTTGCATGGTTTTAAGATGGTGGTAAGCTACCTGTTCACGTGTACACGCGCAAGAAAGGAAATAATTTAGTCTAGTCGCACTGCTGGCACAACTTACAAATGGGCTTGTCTGGATTTGACTCTAGGATATTAAATAACTCTTTTTCGTTTTGAACTTCTACAAATATTTCGATTTTTCGCTTCGCCATGATGTTTTATTTTAAAATCATAATCTACCTGGTCATGATTTGAAAGTAACTTACTTGTACTTGCGTTAGTTAACATCCATCCATACTTCCATACTTCCATACACCTCTTCACGGCTAAACTGCTGGACCGATTGTGATTAAATTTGGTAGGGATGTAGTTAACGACCTGAGGTCAAACATAGGCTACTTTTGGGCGCGATATAACCGAGACCCACGCGGGGCGAAGCCGCGGGGAACAGCTAGTTTTAAATAAAGCGGCAAGATGGTAAAAGGAGTTGGAGTAAACAAACGCTGATAAGTAATGTGTCTTCTGATGATTAAACAGTTATCTGGTGGACTTCGAATCAAGACCATTCAATATCTTATTTTATTTGGCGTCACACGCAATAACAAACTACCTAGATAAAACAGACAGATACCGACTTATAAATTAAGTAAATAGTTAAGTACTTTACTCTAAAAACAAATATTAGAAAAAAAAATGTGTGTCGAGCAATAAAAAGGTGCCAATATCAAATTATAAATTATTGTAAAATGAACTTTCAAAATGGAACTATGTTTCCATTGCATCTCACTCAGCTGTTTCAATGAAAAATTATTCGATTTTGAAATGGATTTAATCGATTACTGAATTTTGTAATTTGGCATTGGCAATATTATCATCAAAGATATGGTAACACTGGTCCGCCATATTGAAAATTTTAGTGATTCGGAAAATTGTCGACTGCGATGGAGTCATATTTTTGCTTATCAAATTTTGATTATATTTTTGTTGGGATTTCGCCAAAATTATGTCAATTGCCCATCGTTTCCAAATTCGGTCGTGGTCATTGCAGAAAAGCCTCGGTCGTTTGACAAAATTCGCGTGAGAGTATTGTTTGCATATTCTCTGTCGACCCTGGGGACATCTTGTGATAAAATATCATTGTGGCAGCAAGAAAGATCGCTGTCTGAATTTGTCCTATCGTGAAACGGTTACAAAAAATAGTATTGGTGCTAAAAACTTCCGTGAATATGGATGTGTCGTGGGGTAAGTGTTGGATAATGCGTGTTATTTATTGATTTTCGCTTTGGTGTCATTATGATGTCATTTTGTGGTAATTTCCAGATTCCGACAACTTCGAGCCTAAGCTCCCGACCACGTTGACGTCTTCGAATAAATGGGAGGGCGAAGACGAAGATGACAACGTCAAGGTAACGATAGCGTGCCAAGAATTCTCTAATATATCATGTAAAAATTTTGTTTCGTTCTTGTGTGGCGATTTCTTGAAGGTTCCAACCAAAGATAACCTCAAAATTTTTGCATACGTGTTGACGTCTGTTACCTTTTTCAGGAAAGTTGGGAGGATGAGGAAGAAGAGAAAAAAGATGAGGAGAAAAAGGACATGCCTCCTCCGGCACCAAAGCCTAAAAAGAAAATTCATGACAAAATTGCTGAACGAGAGGTAAGCAAGTCTTGAATTATAATTAATAAGGACTTTCTAAACTTTAAGGTCAATAAACTTCTGCCAGCTTGCTACATTTATAAATATTTACAAAATAATTCAGTACCACAGTTCATGAATTTAACATAACATATGGAAACAGTATTTAGTTTCTGGCTTCATTGCAGTCCTCTTAAATCTTGCAGTACTCATATACAAATAAAACAGTAGTTTTTAGATGTGACAAAGCAACAAAATCCAAAAATAAATAGGTAATCTCAGAAACATATTTCTGAACTGAGACAGAAAGCAGACAGCAGTAGACAGCCTGCGGCTGAAATATAATAATAAAAGCATTTATTTCTGGCAACTAAGGCCCATTTGAAATGATGAAGTAAATAAACCTTGCTTTCATTCATTTGCAGCGATTGGAACGTGAAAAACTAGAGCGCGTAAGCGTTGAGAAACAAGAGGAGCTTACCCCAGAACAGAGACTGGCAGAGAAACTCCGTCAGCAGAAGCTGCAAGAGGAGTCCGACCTGAGGCTTGCTCTGGAGACATTTGGTAAGTACTGTTCTAAGTGTTATAATGCAATTTTTTTAAAAGCCTATTAAGCAGGGATCTGGATTCAAGAACCATGTAAAATCATGAAAGATTTTTTTTGCAAATACATTTTTATAGCACCCTTTATCAGGGTACAGTTGGTGGTATGGTCTGTATCAGTAACAAACGGGACTATATTTTAAAACAAAAGGGGAAGGTTGAAAAAAGAAAGGCGGTCAGACTAGGTATAATGCAGGACCTTTTTTGATAGGAAATATGGAAAAATCTGGAGGAGTCCTATGTGTCATGAGGAATGAGGATATACTGAACTCGGCGTTATTTTTACTATCACATCACAGTTGCATCTTCGTCCTCCATGGTTCAGTGGCTAAGTCTCTGGACCCGGTGGTTGTAGGTTCGATTCCCACGGGAAGCATACTGTGTTTAGTTGTTTCCAGTTTGGTTAGGAAATTGCAGGCTTGAATCACCTGATTGTCTGACAAAAAAATGATTCTGTGCTTCAGAAGGCACTTTAAGCTGTCAGTCGCGGCTGCCATCTGGTAGTCTAGTCTGGTAGAGGCCGAGAAGCGGTTCCGAAGAACCCAGACACCAGAGTGTGCATGGTCGATTGACCATGACACCTACACGAAATGAATGAATGAATGAATGAGTTGCATCTTCAGCTTACACTGTCGCCTTACTTCATGTATTGCGCTGTTTCTCTTACTCACTCGATCTTGCACGGTTTTAAGAGATGGTAGGAGGTAAGCAACCTGTTAGGCTATCAAGCTCCTCTCAATAATTTTAGTAAAATGTATGGTATTATTTATTCCAGGTGTAGCGGAAGGTGGTGGTGGCAAGCTGGACACCTTCAACCCGACAACTAAAGAGGAGTTCACAGAGTTCGCTGACCTCCTCAGTAAGAAGATCAATGTTTATAAGAGCAGAGAAGAGTTCCCCGGTTTTGTGGAGGACCTGTTTAGAAATATTCTTGTACAAAGTTAGTATTTTACTACTACTATTTTACTGTTTATTCAATCTTATTTTCAATTAATATTGCGCCAGTATGCTCTTTCTTTTATTGTATATGGTCAAAGCATGTGGGATAATTGTCTACGAAAGAGATTTAGTACTTTTTCTTGCTAATAAGTGGCGCTACAATCACCTTTTTTTTTTTTTTACCATCATCTTACCACAAACCGTATGCACCGTGCACAGCGTAGAAGCTATTGAGTGAGGGAGATGTCGCCTTACATCATGTATTGCGCCGTCTCGCTTGCACACGCGTTTCGGTTCGTCTTGTTGTCATTGCTAATTGGTTATCTGTGATTTGTCTGTGATTCCCAAAGAATTTATATAAAACACTAGAATGCTTACGAATAATAATAATCGCAAAAAACAACATTCAAAATTAATCCTTATTACTCTACTGCAAAGTTGATTTTTCTCTAAAGCCTACATACAAATACCTAAAGTTCCAGTAAAAGGTCCAAAATTTGTAGGTGTCCCTTTTCCTCTTGAATTTTATACAACCTTCTAGAAAGAGACACCTACAAACTTTAGGTTTTATTTAGGAACGGCTTTTGTCCTCCGTAAGCATTCTAGTGTTATATATAAATTCTTTGGTGATTCCTCAAATGGTAACGGCTGAAAATCAGTGCTAGACATTGTCTATCGTAATACTGAGCCGCCACCTAGCGAGATAATTATTTGTCTACATTTTGTCTTAACAAATGTCTATTCTTATCTATATTCTAAACGAATTTAGTGCTTTATTTAAAAAGTTATTGGATTTAGAATCACAGTGACAAAGAATACATTTCAAATGTTTTATGAGAACAGAGCACCAGGCAAAAACTAGTAATATTCCATAATAAACTAAATGATTTCCTCTTTTTATTGCCAGGTATTTTTGGCAGCGCCATAGTTCTACCGTTGCTGGGTGTTGCAGAAAAGCTTATTTATTTTATTTAATACCAGTTGACCTAGCCAACTTTTTCAGGACATCTACGGGAAGAGGCATAGTGGTCTGTCCTTTAACCAAAAACTGATCTAATACATGAATTAATTTATCCTCTTTTTTTTTTTAACATACAAAATATACATTAAACTAGCGACCCGCCCCGGCTTCGCATGGACATAAAAACCTTCCTCTTGAATCACTCTTTCTATTAAAACAAACCGCATCAAAATCCGATGCGTAGTTTTAAAGATTTAAGCAAGCATAAGGATATAGTGACAGAGAAAGCGACTGTTTTATACTATGTAGTAAGTGATATGCTTATATTAATTACATAATATTAAAAAAAACTTTTATGATTACAGTGCATTCGGCCGACATTAAACGGATAAAGTTATGCGTGGATAATCTCTACATTGAAAAACAGAAGGCTGAGAAGAACGATAAGGCGAAAAAACCAACGAAAGGCAAAGGAAAGGCTAAATTAAAAGTAGAAGGCGACAATGTAAGTATAACCCTTAAATATTCCAATTACATTTTGAGCAACACTGCTTGTATATCGGAAGGGAGTAGGCAGTTTTACTATTCCAATAGGTCTAATGATTTTTTTTTTTTGTGGGGGGGAAATCACACACAAGTCCAGTCCTGATAACCTACATATTACTGACTAATACATTGCATATGCAGATTGGACTTATTCTTTGACAGAGGGGAACGCAACGTATGGCTACTCCCTTCCGGTAAGTATACATAAACCATACATAGGTACCTACATATTATCACACGAGTGATTTCCACTTGCTCGATAGCCTAGCGCGGCGCGCGCTTTCATAACCATAGCGGGCGTTAAGCGATGGTGAGTGTGCGGCCATGTTTGGATTGGTCGCCATTAGTGGCGTTTTTTTATCTTGGGCTCCTCCGTACTTCGAAAAGCACGTTAAGTCGTTGGTCCCGGTCCCGGCTGCTATCGGTAGATGGCAGTCGTCAGGCTATGTCAGATGCCTTTAGGCAGCCTAAAAAATCTGACAGTGTTGGCCACTAACACACCCGGTTCATGTTCCTGTGGGTCTGGTTTCCCTGTAAAAAGGGTTACGGAGGTCAGACTGTAGTCGCTCCACTATAATAACCAGTACCGCCAAATCAGGACCATGATTAATAGCGTGCCTTGGGTTGAAGAGTATGCTGAAGATGCAACCGGGAAACACGCTCGGACAAAGATGTTATTAGTGAAAATGACTGATATGTAAATTCATGACCCTTATTTTTATCCAGTTTACAAACAACCTATTCAATTGAATATCTTATCAATGGGCATACAATACCGCACGTAGTTACTATCTAATCAGCAAAACTATCACATTACCCCCACGAAAAGGGATTCCAAATCGGCTCACATACAAACGTTTTGTTCCTTTGATAGCAAAATGAATGTATTCCCCAGCCACCTACCAACTCAGAGAATTTGTCTGTGGTGGAGGTTTGGTCACAAATATTAAATAAAATTTGCCAGTCTTGCTATATATACCGAGCTGTATTACCTATGGAGTCGTAATTACACAATATGTATTTTTGTGTTGTTGTAATTTTATTTTTTTATTTGTTGTGATTTCGTCTCAATATATTATTTTTCTTTTCTTATCTAAGAAGCAAAAATAAGAAGAAAGAACAGAATAATTTTGTAAAAAACTGCCTCTGTGCTCCAGTGGCTAAGCCGATTGCCTGTAGACAAGATGGTCGTAGATTAGATTCCCACGGGAAACCCTACATTGTTGTTTCCAGTTTGGTTAGGACATTGCAGGCTTGAATCACCTGATTGTCTGAAAATAAAGATGATTCCTTTTTTCGGGCGGTACAATAAATACCCTTTGGTCCCGGCTGCCATCTGATGGCTGTTAAAGAAACCACTTCAGAAGCTGATAGGCGCTTTCGAAGAACTGACACAAGGGTATGCATGGTCAATTGACCTTGTGACCACATGATAGTGTATGATCTTATAAATATATTATCTTGTTACAGGCTCATCTCAACCAATATGACACTTACGGCAATTTCGACGACGATTACGATGATTTCATGTGAACGTCACTGTACACAGTACAGTCAGATGCCTGCTATCCAAACCTATTTTATGTTAAGGGCGATAATGCCATAACCACACAAGTCGAGCAATAATTTTATTTTTTCTCGAATAATCTTTAAAGGCAAAATAATTCTATGTTTCGCGTGTCTATTGTCTTACAATGTCTATTCTATATTTAATTTTTTAAGAAAAAAAATACATTGTCACAAAAGCTCATTTTGCTATCCTTAGAAATCGCCCATATAAAAGTGTAATTATTAAATTATTTGTAGTTTTAAAACTTGTATGTCCACATGTTTGTATATCAGGTATCTGCATATAACATATACTATTATATATACACAATGTAATATACAGTCGTTTCATTCTACGGTTACGGATGTTATGTTATATAGATAATAAATTTTTTATTGTGATAATTATGTATTATTTTTATTTCATTTTTTTCTCCTTGTCTTGTTCTGGTATGATATGTCATCATCTACAACGAACTACTGCTGTCATACCCATACATTTATATCCTTACTTCTGCTGGCTCAGCGACCCGAAGTTATAAATTACGGTTTCGCTCAACCGGTACTTTCCCAAAAATAAAGGTTGCCAGGTATGTCCCCTACGCTCCCTTTTTTATTTAACTTAAAGATCTTTTTTTTTTCTTAAAATAACGTGTTTCCATTACTGCTACTGGGTTCTGAATAATCTCTTCCACATTTTTATCACTGGGAGATTTTGCAAATGCAGTTAGTAGCTGCATTAGCGAATTTTTTATATAAAATCTGTAAAGCGTCCGTCACACAGGTTTTCAAACCAAGTTGATTTCATTAAAATCTAAAAAATATAGTTGATTTTAAGGGTTTTTGTATTGTTCTATGTACAAAGCAGTACATAGTATGTTAACTAAAATGTAAATAAATATGCAAGGACAAAAAAGCAAGTTTATTCCCAACATGTTGAAATGACATTTCCCAGAAAGTTTAATTTGTAGAATCTTGCAGAATGTTGTTAAGTACTGAAAATAAGCAATGAAAATTTAATTACAGGAAACAAATTATTGGATATTAATACCTAAATTGTAGGTACCATTCCTTCATATCCATTCTTATCATTCTGGAGAAATTTCGCTAGAATTTTGAAATTAATAAAAACAATTAATAACATGTCATGTAAAACCGTTGAGCAATACGGCGGAACGGAAGCGCAGTGTTTCTCGATGTGTACAACAATAAAATATTCCGAGCACATAATATTCTCAAAATGTCGTAACATTAGCAATTACATTCTCTTAGTTGCCAAATTGGATCTAACGTTCTCATTTATCATGTTATATTTTCATCTAGCCACTATTGTTCTGAAGATAAATGGGTTTAGGAATGTTATTGGTCGCATTTGCACCTTGACCTGATGTGCAATGACTATGAGAAATGTTAATTTGGTGAGTAAATGTTTTTTTATATTGATAGGTACAAAAAATCTCTAAGACTGAATCATTAATTAATTAGATTCATACAAGCAACTGAGGCGTTAAGATGAGAGAGAGAGACTGATACACAGACACGTCAAACTTTATGACACCCATCTTTTTCTACGCTAAGAAAAAAGAAAACGCAAATAAATAAGTATCATGTCTGATGAATTACAGAATAGGTACCAATAGTTTACTTACTGCTGAATATTGGCCTCCACGACGAAAATTTCTCTGTGGGCGCCTCCACATGGCGCCTCTCATCGATTTCCAATCTAGAGTGCTATTATTGAAATTGACTACCTCCAAACCGGTGGCACAGAATTAGTAATCCGGTGATGCAAATGATTTTCATTTGACTCTCCGGTTATGTAGGTATGGGGAATGAAAATCATTTGTAAACAAATGCTAATCACTCACCTCACCGATTTTGAGAATCAACTTAAAAAACAGCACTGACCGATTTGAAGTGGCTTGCATCCTAGGAGTCGTCATATAGCTGAAATGATGATGATTAAATTACCTATCAAATATCAACATAGGGTAAAACCGCTTTGTATAGGCCACGTCCTAGTATCAGCCCTTTAATGAACCTTGTTTCGTTGTCTTCAAAAGGCTGCTACCAGCGCTAGCGACCATTAAAATGTAGAAAAAATAATTTATCTTTCTGTAAGTGAGATTATCAGAAATCCTCGCACGACTTTTTTGCTAGTAGGTATCCTTAAAACCTCGAAAGTCGTTGAAATACTATCCGCTGTAGGTACCTAGCTATACTTTTTGCATTAGTATTATAGTAACTTGATAGCCAACTTCATTGTTTTATTATCTAAAATCGTCCGCATGTAGTCAAGATTGTCAAGAACTTAAGCAATCGCATTGAACGCCTACACACACGAATTTCAGTAGACCATGGGTTCTCGCAATGTTTACTCTGTGGGCTGAAGGGCATTGAGCAAATCCACGTATTCGGAAACCAGATGAGACGGACTTACGAAATTGTGCTTGTATTTTGTGAAATGATGGAAGATAAGATTCAGACCGAGTTTGAAACAGTTTATCTTCAAAATTGCCAAACACCTAGGCAATATAAGTACCTACTTAGTTAGATACTTACTTATAATTATAATAATTAATGTACTTAAGTAATTTTTATGATACATAGAATTGACTACTTATTTAATGCGGCTCCACAGAATATATAATAGTACTAACGTAACGAGGCGGCTCTCTGGGTATGTTGATCCATCTAAATAAATAATTTTTAGCTCAAACGTAATTTTAATCTAGATTAAAGGGTCGTGAATTTTCCTCAGGTACAGTACTTAATAGTATTTCCCGGGATTAAAGAAATAACGTCTATGTCCTTCTCAATACTTCTAACTATGATATGCGAAATTTCAAGAAGATTGGTGCAGTAGATAGGGCGTGAAGGCACGTAACAAACAAACAAACAAACTCACTTTCGTATTTATAATATTAGTATTAGTTAAGATTGTTTTGTTGTGTTTTCAAGTATATCGCAATGCCGAGCAAACTTGATTTGACTTCTCCGTAAATGGCGCCACTTCCTTTCAACATTTAACAATTTTATTTAATTGAAAATCTCAAAATTTAAACTAGAGCAGTGGGTAATTTTTCTGTTATTAAAAAAAAATGGTAACTAGGTATTTTATTTTTTGTCGGATTGTCTATTCTGAAAACATGTTTAACTTATCGCAAATCTTGATCATCAGGTTGTTCTACATTTTTTATACACAATGCACCAGACAGTAGACAGACAGACCGACCGGAAGGACAATGGTCTGTTCCGCAGTGGTTCCGGACTATGACGTAAGGCGATATCTATAATTTTTTGTTGCTTGAAATGATGCCTCATTTTATAAAACGGCGTGTGAAGATTTATTTGGGTTATTTTAATCATTTATGCAGTGTTTGAATGTATTTTTTCAAAAGCGCACTCGTATTCGTTTCAAACTCAAACGCACCGAGTTGGTATGTATTATATATCCTAACTCCAGCATACCGTGTGGTTAAGCAAGGTAAATTGACCATGCACAACCTGGTGTTAGAGTTCTTCGAAGCCACTTTTCGGCCACTGTTTTGGTTCTTTTAAGGTATGCGTTTGTTGCCACCCTAGACAACAAAAAATATAATAAAAACAGAATAAAATATTTTTTTCCCGTATTTTGGTATCTAAATATTAATGACGGCAACTGGTAATATTCAGTATAAATATGTACGGAACCCTTCCTGTCTGACTAGCACTTGACCGGTTTTATTTTATATTTTAATTATACTTAATAGTAATTCAATTACTAAAAGCTTATAAATAAATTCAGGGCATTTAAAATCGGTCAGCTAGCTAAACAATGTCAGCAATTTGTCTTACACTAGATAGACGGGTTCCTTACATAACACCTTTCACGGACGGACGGACAGACCCATCGCATAAGTGACTGGCTATTTGTGTAATGAGATGCTGTAAAGATTTGCAAATAGATATAATGTTATAGAAATAAATTTGAGGAGCTCGATAGCCTAACAGTAGGTCGACCGCTTTTAAAAAAAAAATTTGTTTACATTGTCGAATTCGTTGTCACGTACAAAAAAAAAAATTAAAGCCTTTTGTGTGTTAGGCGGAGCGAAATGTGGCGATAGCGATACAAGTAGCCATTACCAGTCTTAAGCTCCTCCGTACTTTATAAAGACAGTACTTACTTTAAACAACCGTTAGTCCCGGCTGTTATCGCCAGTGTTTGTACATCATTGGGGTTGTCCACAAGAAGTGGCATAGCGCACGAAAAGCGTGTCACTAGTATGGCTTGCAAGCCAACGTTTCACACAGAAATTGGGCGGGGAATTTGGTTGCGTCAATTTACCACTGTTATTGGTCGATAATATTAGGAAGCTTTGTTGTAAACTACGTAATAAGGTGTGGTGTGGTTAATATGTATGAATTGAAGGCGAGAAAAGAGAATACGCTAGCCACACTGATCCTGGAACTAAATCCGCGTCAAAACTTTTCTATTCGGATAATTTCTCTGTCTGTGGGGTTGTCTGAAACCGCAGCTACTTAGTACCTTTTTGTTTATATTTTCTTTTCATCTCTCTCATTTTAGCTCTTTCCCGTTCGCTTCCTCGGCTGATTGCTTCGGAACCAAGGGTCCGCTTTCCTCTTTCTCCTCCACTTTGCCCGGTCTTCGTCATCCTTAGTTGTAAGACCATTAGCTCGCATATCGTTTACTGCGACGTTGAGCACTTAGGCTTGCCCCTTCCCGTAGGTCAACCGCCTATCTCGATTCTCTCCTCTCGCAATGGCTACTTGTATTGCTTTCGCCACATTTCGCTCCGTCTAACGCACAAAACGCAAAAAAAAAATTTTTTTGTTATCTTTTCCAAAAAATTTTTTTTTTAAGCCTTTTGTGCGTAAAACGGAGCGAAATTTGGCGATAGCGATACAAGTAGCCATTACGAGAGGAGAGAATCGAGATAGGCGGTCGACCTACCGGCCCTGGTGAAGGCGGCTTGACTAGACACTTGTTCCCACAAAAAATTTAATTTAGATTTCTGTGCGTTCCCAACATAAATTGCCTTGTAACTTTTCAATTATATTTTTGAAATTTTGTTGCAATAGAAATGTATGTAATTCATTAATCGCCGACAATCTGATTTGCTGCTTGGTCTAATGGTTGATTGGTAGAGAATGCCATATGGCATTAAGTCCACCATTTGTACCTACACTTTATTTTTAATTTGTACAATAAAGTTTTAAATAAATATATTATGTATTGTACTGTATGGTATTGTACCGGCATCGCAGACACCCAAACAAATGTTGCTGCAATGGGTGAACAGGAAGCTGCTAATTCACAAGGACACCGCTTTCACTGTCCAAGTATGCCTTTCTATTCCGCACGATCATGTATATGTATGACTCGTGTGAAGACGATTTTGCTAGTTTGGCCAACTTTGTACTTACTTTATTCTTTACTAGCGTAGCCTGCGCGTGCGCGTGGTCTTCGTTATCGTGGAAATTTCGAGAATTTCTTCCTAAATTCCCGCAGAAATTGCCCCTTTTCATATTATACAATGTTGGTCATGACAATAACCAACAAAAAAAAGCATTATCCAATTTGGTGCGAAATTGCTATTGTATATTTGCAGGCAAACATGCCTTGAGTTCATTCAAATGACAATAACTTTTTTTCTAATGAACCGACTTTGATGAAACAAACTTTAAATGTTCTTCCAAGTTAAAACAAAACAATTGGTGAAAGTTTTAAGCAAATCGGTTCAATACTTTCGGAGATAAGCGTGATCATAAATACAGACAGACAGACAAAAAAATTAAAAAAAAAAAAAATTGCTTCCTATTATTACTTTTAAATGTCCCTCTATCCATTTCAATCAAAATTACTAAATGTACAGACAAAATAATTTTACTGTTTTATTATAGAAAAAATATAGTTACTTAGATATATCAAATTATGGTTCAGTCTTGAAGAGGTAACGAACAAACAAATATACAAACTCACTTTCGCATTTATAATATCAGTTAGGATATAAGTATCTTATTAACCCACTCCCCTTGATATTACTAGTCATATACATCCATAAAAACCTAATCCACTAACATACTTTGATATATATAGATAGCATGGCAATACAGTTTTTCGTTGTATATAAATAGATACATCTTACACACTATGCAAATGAAAGAAAAGGCAGTAAAACTGGTTGCGGAAACAACAATATTTATAGCTTCTGAGGTCGATTTAATAGCTCTTGTAGAGGTGATAGTGTTGTGATTTGACTACAGGTGGCATAGATTAAAAAAAAATTTGCGTCACTTAAAATAGATATAACATATGACATTAAGTGTATGGGAACCGTGCGCGCCTTATGCGGGGGGTAAGGGCTGAGGTAAGGGAGGGTAGGAGGGGGGGTCCGTCACCAAATACACATATTATGGAATGGCATACACGTATATATCGTGTATGAGTGGTAAGACAGTTTAGCTTGTCATGCTACTTCTATTAGAGCCGCGTTACTAGTTCTATGACAGGTGGCTTACCACCATCTCTATGCAAGAACGATTGAGTAAGGGAGATGTCACCTTACATCATGTATTGCGCTCTCTCGCTTACTCACTGGATCTTGCATGGTTATGAGATGGTAGTAAGCCACCAGCATAAAATACGATCTTTGATTATGTCAAAGCTTACGATGTTATAAATGTGTACATTTATAACATCGTAAGCACGTCAGAGGCTGAGAAGTGGTTTAGAACCAGTAGTACCAGGGCGTTCATGGTCGATTGACCGTGACACCTACAAGAAATGATGATGATGATCAAGCCCTGTCTCTATCCAGCAAAATGCCGGTCCGGCTCCAATGCGTGTTCACTCTTATACTTCCACTTTAGGTACGTACCTAGTATACTTATATATATATATTTATATGATCCACTGTACTTACAATATACGGTCTCAGGCCGCGAGAAAGCAAGCCAGGCGTACGTGTAAAGTATTGAGTGTTGAGCCGCAGTATTTTTCATAAGGTTATTTGAATAAATAGGGGTACAGTATACTTAGTATGTATTAATTATTTCATCCTTTTTAGTTGAGTAATTGGAGTCGGTTTCGTTTTTTAGCAAAAACAAATATTGAAATATGCCACCTACAAAAATGGGTGAAACCTTGGAAAAGGACAAACTTTTTAGCGAGATACAACGGAGTGTGGGTGGAGCCGCGGGCAACGGTTAGTAGCAAAGTAAGTTGATCGTATAGATACAGTTTCACATCTTTACTTAAATGTACAATGGGCTACATATAAATGTATGCCACTTTATCCTTAAGTATAGCGAATATATACGCCCTGCAGCCGGACCCGCCGGACCGTTACTTTAGGAAAGGTATCTTAACTTGTCAAGGTAACATTAACTCGGGTAACGCAATTTTTTTCCAAATTATTAATTTATTTTATTAATTA
Organism: Apomyelois bistriatella; assembly: GCA_947044815.1. NCBI lineage: Eukaryota > Metazoa > Arthropoda > Insecta > Lepidoptera > Pyralidae > Apomyelois > Apomyelois bistriatella. The sequence continues at coordinate 9,910,246 of OX345705.1, forward strand.
ACTTTTTTGTTCCATAAGTACAAAATACTTAGGTATACAATTGGTGGACTTAATGCTAAAAGCATTCTCATTCATCCATTAACGTTATAACTAATGTAACCTGCTAACACAGTATCGACATGTTAGATCAAGCCCTGTCTCCTCAACTGCCTCCGTTGTCCAGTGGTTAATACATTTGCCTGTGGACCCGGTGGTTGTAGGTTCGATTCCCACGGGAAGCATACTGTGTTTAGTTGTTTCCAGTTTGGTTAGGACATTGCAGGCGTGAATCACCTGAATGTCTAATGAAAATGATGATTCCGTGATTCGGAGGGCACGGTAAGCCGTTGGTCCCGGCTGCTATCTGGAAGTCGTTAAAGGAACCACGTCAGAGGCTGAGAAGTGGTTTAGAACCAGTAGTACCAGGGCGTTCATGGTCGATTGACCGTGACACCTACAAGAAATGATGATGATGATCAAGCCCTGTCTCTATCCAGCAAAATGCCGGTCCGGCTCCAATGCGTGTTCACTCTTATACTTCCACTTTAGGTACGTACCTAGTATACTTATATATATATATTTATATGATCCACTGTACTTACAATATACGGTCTCAGGCCGCGAGAAAGCAAGCCAGGCGTACGTGTAAAGTATTGAGTGTTGAGCCGCAGTATTTTTCATAAGGTTATTTGAATAAATAGGGGTACAGTATACTTAGTATGTATTAATTATTTCATCCTTTTTAGTTGAGTAATTGGAGTCGGTTTCGTTTTTTAGCAAAAACAAATATTGAAATATGCCACCTACAAAAATGGGTGAAACCTTGGAAAAGGACAAACTTTTTAGCGAGATACAACGGAGTGTGGGTGGAGCCGCGGGCAACGGTTAGTAGCAAAGTAAGTTGATCGTATAGATACAGTTTCACATCTTTACTTAAATGTACAATGGGCTACATATAAATGTATGCCACTTTATCCTTAAGTATAGCGAATATATACGCCCTGCAGCCGGACCCGCCGGACCGTTACTTTAGGAAAGGTATCTTAACTTGTCAAGGTAACATTAACTCGGGTAACGCAATTTTTTTCCAAATTATTAATTTATTTTATTAATTAACTTTTTTGTTCCATAAGTACAAAATACTTAGGTATACAATTGGTGGACTTAATGCTAAAAGCATTCTCATTCATCCATTAACGTTATAACTAATGTAACCTGCTAACACAGTATCGACATGTTAGATCAAGCCCTGTCTCCTCAACTGCCTCCGTTGTCCAGTGGTTAATACATTTGCCTGTGGACCCGGTGGTTGTAGGTTCGATTCCCACGGGAAGCATACTGTGTTTAGTTGTTTCCAGTTTGGTTAGGACATTGCAGGCGTGAATCACCTGAATGTCTAATGAAAATGATGATTCCGTGATTCGGAGGGCACGGTAAGCCGTTGGTCCCGGCTGCTATCTGGAAGTCGTTAAAGGAACCACGTCAGAGGCTGAGAAGTGGTTTAGAACCAGTAGTACCAGGGCGTTCATGGTCGATTGACCGTGACACCTACAAGAAATGATGATGATGATCAAGCCCTGTCTCTATCCAGCAAAATGCCGGTCCGGCTCCAATGCGTGTTCACTCTTATACTTCCACTTTAGGTACGTACCTAGTATACTTATATATATATATATTTATATGATCCACTGTACTTACAATATACGGTCTCAGGCCGCGAGAAAGCAAGCCAGGCGTACGTGTGAACGTAAGCCCCCTAAAGATGGGGGAGTTATTAAAATGCAATGTTTGCATAGATAGGCGACACTATAGAGAACTTGTAGGGAGATCAAGCAGGGGCGACTGGAAAGAGGTGGGAAATGCAAGTACAGCGCACTCTCCCGAGATTCGGCTCGTATAACCGAGAGGTTGGTAGAGCCATGGGAGGTGGAGGGAGTGTACCTACAATATATTTCGGATGGTATCAATCACATTACGTAATAATACCTCTCATTGGAATGCGGCGTCAGCGTGAGATTTCAATCTTGTACAGTCGGGGGCAGATAAACTTGACCCTCAGTCATTCTAGTAAGTATGGTAGGTTAGATTTATCTGATCCCGACTGTACATTGAGACGCACATCATAATACATTATAGTAATCACCGTCATTACAGCCACAAAAATTTACTTTTTATATGACTTAAAAGGCCTACAGACGCCTGTATCAGAAGTATCATCTTACATCTTGCCGCTATTAAAAATATATGTATACTAGCTTTTGCCCGCGGCTTCGCCCGCGTGTACTTCCCTCGGGAACATTGCTTTTTCCTGGGATGAAAGGTACCCTATGTCCTACTCCTGATTCTAAGCTACTTTCCCACAAAAACAGCCAAATCAGTTCAGCCGTTCTTGAGTTATAAATTGTAAAACTAACACGACTTTATTTTATAGGTATATAGAAAGAAGATTGTCATATTTTCTTTGCCTAAAGGTAGATGGCAGGATAGAGCCTAAACCTACAATATAAAGGCTGCTACCAGCGCTAACGACGTTGAAAATACAGAAAAAATAGATTATTTTTCTGTAAGTAAGTGAGATTATTAGAAATAGGTACTCGCGCAACTTTTATGAAGTTACATTAGAGCCTCGAAAGTCATTGAAAGACTATCCGCTTTAGAAACCTTTACAAAATGTATCAAAAGTGGCCGGTTTTTAGTAATTTTTACAAAGGAAACTACAGCTTATAGGATTTCAATGACATTCGAGGTTCTAATGTAACTTAAGGATAAGTACTAGCAAAAAAGTGCGAGGATTTCTAATAATCTCACTTATAGAAAGATAAATATTTTTTTCTGTATTTTCAAGGTCGCTGGCACTGGTAGCAGCCTTAACTAAATATTAAATTTATAACTTACTAGCGACCCTCCCCGGCTTCGCATCGGCATAAAAACCTTCCTCTTGAATCACTCTATCTATTAAAACAACCCGCATCAAAATCCGTTGCGTAGTTTTAAAGATTTAAGCATACATAGGGATATAGGGACGGAGAAAGCGACTTTATTTTATACTATTTAGTGATAGTGAAGTACTGGCATAGTATTATTGCAGGCATGTGTCCTTAAAACTCTAAAAAGTATGAAATCCAATTAAAATTTAACATAATATTGTAAGAACTTACACAATATTAAGAGGTCCACTCCACCAGAGCTTATATTACTTAAGCTGTAAAGTTGATGTGCAACATTACTTAAGACTGAAGCGATGGTCTATCCTTTCACTAAGCCTTTTAGCAGGCTTATAGTTGGTCTGTGTAAGCCTTTTTTAAGGCTTCCCCTTCGGTCTCACTAGCGCCACTTCCCAAAAAAAAAAATTATCTTTCTGTAAGTGAGCTTATCAGAAATCCTCACGCAACTTTTTTGCGAGTATCCTTTACTTACATCAGAACCTCGAAAGTCATGTAATCCGCTTTAGTTTCCCTTGCAAAAATTACTAAAAACGGCCATTTTTGACACTTTTTTGTAAAATCGACCAATACAAGTCGGGCTACTCTTGCCGTCGCTTGACACGTTCGATCTTACAGGCATGTTTTCATAGGCTATCTAGCTCTTCAGAGGTAAGCTATTCACCACGGTAAATAAAAATCTATATCCGCAAATTTATCCTCTAAAGGTTTTTTTTGGAAAGTAAAATAGTGGGCTATACTCATTTTATCTTCAAGGAAACTACAGCTATTCAAGTTGTCAAATTCAAAGCCTACCAGTATATCACATTGTGATTTACATAAACAAGTTTTGATATATTTGGCTACACTCGGTCAAGGCTTCAAGGGACTGAGAAAGCACGGCTAATAGTGACCTCATACGCTTTGCGTAGTTTATAAAAAAAAAAATATTTTAACAAAACATTAACTGCGATTACCTCATAGATTAAAAAAAAATTGCCTTTTTTGGATCATCTGCAGTATAATTTGTACCAAACTGCTTTTTTTTTAGTTTTTCGCATAACTATTTATGTATGTTATTCAATTTCTTCATTACCTTCAAAAATCTGCCGATTTCACTAAGCTGTTACCGAAAGAGAGTTGACGTGTAAAGCAAGTTTTTATTAAACTAACCTGTTTTGTTTTTCCGTCGGCTAGGATAGGTCCTCAACAGCAAAGGTCTCTCCTACCTTCCAAATTTCTTTATTATAGGCCAACCCACTCAGTTAGGTTATAAAAAATGTTTTAACATAGGTACCTTTTAAAAATGTGTTAGTTTTCTTATGAAGGACAAAAAATAACAAAGGACTAAGGTTTGAAAGGCAGAGAATACCTTATTGTCTTAAGTCCACCTATTGTATTTTTCAACGGACTTTTGAGGAGAATTTAAATTTTCTTCATATTTCTTACCTCATATCTACGTAATTTTATGGATCGATTTTGTATTTTTTTTTTGTTCGAAAGGACCTACTTTCTATTTGGTTCTATTATAATTTTATCAAAATCGGTGCAGGAGTTTGGTTTTAAAAGCAACATAACTGAAACACGTAAATCAACAAAGTCAGGTCAATTGACCCTGCATCTCTAGGTGTCTGATCGAAAAATAAACAAATGGAAGTCAGTTTTTTTTTGGTAAATAGAGTGCAAATAAAGGACTGACTAGTTTATATAATTGAGACATAACAAGCATTTTAACAGACACAGTAAGAGTTCTGTTACCTCTTTGGACGCGACTGGGAAAGCGCTACGATTAGAGAGGTATAGTATTGTAATCTGATAGCTAGACATTATGCTTAGACATACAAGGCTCTTCGTCATCTGATGTTATCTTTATGAAAACAAACTGCCTAGTTAAAATTCTATGTCGGTTGCTTATGACATAACATATAGTAGTACATCTATCTAAATGATTTACCTTTTTTGTCGATATCAATTTCTACTGATGTGGTGCAATATTAAGCACTAACTTTTGCCCGCGGCTCCGCCAAAATGGGGCTCGATTATATCGCGCCCAAAAGTAACCTATGTTTGGCCTCTGGTCCGTAACTATATCCATACCAAATTTCATCAAAATCGGTCTAGCGGTTTAGTCAAGAAAGCGTAACAGACAGACTTTTTCATTAATAATATTAGTATTGAAGTATGGATTCTGTGATATGTCCCTGTTGAATTTTTTTTTATGTGGCAATAATCTACAATATGGCTATCAAGTTTTATTTGAATGTTCTTTATTTAGTCGAGTCAAGTCAAGCCAGTAGTCATGTCTAGTCAAGATAGTCAAGGGCTAAGTGAAGCGGTGGAAGTGTCACTTAGCATCTTGAGAGATTTTGGTGACAAGGATTAAAGTCACTTATACGACATTGTTCCACTTCCCAACACTCACGCTTCTTCACGAACACTTAGCGAATAATAATCCACCTTTATTATGTACAAATACTCGAAAAAACACAAATATTAGAAAATGAATAAAACGACGATAATTGAGTGACTTTAGCTTGGCGCCAAAACCTCGGTGAAATTACTGCATTATTTTTTTCTCCCAAAATTATAAAAAAGGCATTGGCTAAAATGTCAATATTAGTGTCAAGAGTATAGTCTGATAATGTCAATTGGCAAGCAATTGATATATGCAGTTGTGACGGTGCGTAGGTTTGTATGTACAAACAAACACAAATATTGCAACGCAATGTTTGAAGATGACATTAACAAGGCTTTTGTCCATCACTTAGTGACAACGTGGGAACAGTGTAATGTTACCAGATCCTTTGCCTGCAGATTTTTTCTTCACCTATATTTTTCACCGCTGGGCAAAGGTCATTCGGCCGCCTACGTCAACGGTGTGTGCGTTGGTCAAAGATGTGTTTTTTTTTCTAGTCGACTTAGATTCTATCAAAATGACGTAGAGACGCTTCCGAGGCCGATAATCACGGTCTTGCTAACACAATAGTGATCTATTTTTGACTAAAATGCAGGAGAACGTGTTTGTGGTCGGACTTACGCAACTTTTAGTCTTTCAAACACTGACAAATTATAATCACACCATCATTCTTCTTAAAACAGTGGATATTTTAGAAAAGAGGTTAGAATTAAGGGTCATCATTGCGTCAGTTACGTGTCGGCACCAGTCATTAACCTTTGTTTGAACAACATGAGTTACCTCAAAGTTAATGACACGGTGTTACGTTTTACGGCTTGTTGAGTCGGTAAACGGATATAGTTTAAAATTAAGACATAATAAATAAATATATTGTTTATTTCATTTATTATTATACATTTTTTTAACGTATTTAAGGCCTTCACGCTTATTTAGTTCAAGATTGTACGTCTCTCTGTGAGGTACTTAAGTTAAAAGCACAAGACATACTCGTAAATAAGACGCAACATTATTTTTAGACCGAGCGTTATGTTGTCATATTGTACAGAGTGCCACAGAGAAACTATACTAGCTCAAGTTTACCCGACACCTAAGTTGGTATTCTTTTCTATATAGCCCTCTGTACCTAAATACCACTCCAAAAGGCAGCGATTATCTACGGGCCAATATTGTACAATTAATGAGTAAAATCGTGAGCAAAAGATACTGAGTTTTGACGATAATTAATTATGCTTTCGAGGGCACTTCACAGTTTGAATAGCAATTGGAGGATAATTAGCAAACTGTTACTTTGGAAACATACGGAGCGATATCACGAACAGACACACTGCGTTTTAAGAGGATCGAATCATATGCTTAAAAACTGATCTCTCTAGACGTATATGTCATAAAAGCAAACATATACATATACATGTGAACTTAATATAGGGTCTTGGTTAGGTAGTTCCTCCTGAATAGTTTATGCACATTTTAGTCCACAACACTATTCTCTCAGTAATACATTTTTAGACACGGATATTAGACCCACCATACCACCAGTGGTGTGGCCAGCGGTATGGTAGGTCCAGGCAATACCATGCAAATAGATAACGTCAGGTTTAACATTTACAATTGATTAGTTGCTTAAATACTAAGTTTGGTAACCGCGCCAAAAAGTTGGTAGTCTATAAGTCTACATATAGATAGATACGTTTACTTGAATTGAAAGATACAAAACACATTTATATCTTTCCCTGTTACTCAAACTCCTATTAAACTTTATTTGGGTTTTCTCAATAAATTAATTCAAATAAAAAAATCAAATCTTTCGGGCTAAGAAGCAATGCAGCTTGGGTTGCAACAGGAAAACACTCAAGAGTAAAAAACGCCTGAAATATGGCCACGTATGTTTCAAAATCAACCCAACTAGCAATCAAAAATAATAAACGTTATGATTTGACGATTAAATGAACAGATTACCTCAGCATTGGGTAATAATCAATTTAGAAAGATCCATATGTACATCTTGTTGCCTAATATTACAAAATATTTGTGTTACTTATCAGTTTGTTGTACCAATTACCGGGGCAAATATTTTAAGAAATTGATTAATGATCTGTCTCTCTCATCTCAGCGTTTTCCCGACTGCGTCCTTAGCTGGTCGCCTCAGGATACAGGTACTAGGTTTTTATTATTCAGTAATATTTTTCTACGATGCTCAATCAACGAAAGCCTTGGTCGCGGAAAACGTCATGACAGGTACCTACCAAATAAAAATCAAAATCAAACTAAGTGTGTATGTTTAGTTACGTATATATATACTGCGCCATCACCTTTTTGTTGTTTATATTTTGTTTTCCATCCTACCCTAAGGTTGACTGGAAGAGATTGTATTAGCGATAAGTCCCCCTTCGTACCTATCCTAGTTTTTAAAAATGATGTATATAGTTGTTTAGTGTAATAAAGAATTTTTCTATTCTATCCTAACACTAGAGCGCTGAAGTAACTATGTAAAGACTTAAAGGACCTTCGAAGAGCTGACTGGCAAGAGGTGAGGTGTAGAGAGAAGTGGAGAACTCTCGTCTCGGAGTCCAAGATCATTTTGGGTCGCAGAGCCATCGCAGTATGTAAGTATGTTTGTGATTATTATAAACCTTGTTGGTGTTCTCTTCTTTTTACTATTTTTTTCCTTTACCTTATCCTACTGGCTACTTTCTTATATGGGGTCAGCATATTGTAAGTACTTTACAGTTAGATAAGTATATTGTTGTTGGCTAGCCTCACACCTTTTCTTGTAGTTTTCCACTATCGAATGTCTCAGATATTACCTCACGGCCTCGGACTTAGTTTTTGACTGAATCACTTTTTTTATTAGGTTTTTTTAGGATATTTTCTTTATAAGTTTTGTTTGTTTACTTTATTTACTGTTATATTTATTTACTGTACTGTTGTAACAGTATTTTCTTATTATTCCTTACAACTATCATCACAGGAAGATCCCAATAAAATATCTGCGATACAAAAATATAAAACAAATAAAGAATTACATTACTGTCAAATCACATATTCCCATGTGAATGTGTAATTTGTGGAGTAGAAATAAAGATTATTTGTTTTTTAAGTATGCCTACTTAGTTTTTATTTAGTTTAGGACTAGTTTATTTTGTAAATAAATAAAATACGTTTAATAAATAAAAAAAAACGAACTCAAAAAAATCACCACACAATTCAATAAATTAGAGCCGTTACGAAAATAAAAATTATTTATATCACTATGTAATAAGCGATGACACGGATTTTAACATATGTTTTGTTTTTATAGCTATTCTAAGATCGAATTGCAACAACCGATGAAGTAATGGAGAGAATGCTTAAAGAAATACTCGTATTACAAAAATACCGTGTACCGGTAACTTATTACCTTGATCTGAAGTTAAGTGAAAGTATACTTTAAATATATATTTATTTAACTTCATTACAATAATATGAAGGGCGAACTAAGGGCCGTAGGCTTTTTCTACCATTTAATTTTTATTCTTTCTCTAAGGGTGCTTCCTCAAAAGATTTCCAGTATGCCCGATTAGAAGCAGCTAGCTAGCGCTTGCCCGCGACCCACAGTTCATCTGATAATCTGGAGGCTTACCCAGTCACAATTTCAAAACGTTAACGAATGACGACAAGAACAAAATGTATGGGATTTGTTGTATACATACTCCTTGTATTGTCTATGTGTACCTATAAAAAATAAAGTAGTCCGTATCCTACCAACGTGTTTACATCATGGTGACAGCGGTGCTCAGGATATATTTTAAATTAATTTGATGCTATTCTCCTTTTATTTAAAAATTAATGCATTTTAAAAATTATAGTTCCATAAAAATAAAATGGAGCACGCGCGCCCGCCTTGTGAGTTGGTCCTGGAGGGTGGACCAGCTAGTCGGGCTGATGCATGGAGAAAGTGGGAGAAACAGTTCATGTTCTTAAAATCATCGGATATATATAAAGAAGCGCAAGAAGTGCAGGCTAGCCTTCTTATCAACCTCATAGAACCGGCTAGTAATAATTCTAACGATTATGATAAATTAATGCTTAAAGCTAAGAATAATAAGTCGAGGTTAGATACGCGAGCGCGCACTTTACCAGACTTACACGTCGGAGACGATGTGGTTGTGTTAGATGGGAATGCTAGTAATCGACGTGAGATGCAAGTAGCCGGTCGGGCACCTGCTCCCAGATCGTACTTTGTAACTGACCAACGTAGTATTAAGTTACCGCCACGTTGTGCATCTAAGTCATGTGCAAATATTGTAAATGAAGTAGGACAGAATAGTGGTGACAATGATTATGAAGAAGCACTACATGACAATTTTCCTGTTAATGATGAAACTGAATTTGTAAACCAGCCTAATATTTCTGGGCGAAGAGAGCGTAGCCCGCCTCAGCGAGCTGCTGCTCGTGAAGCTAGAATAAAATTTGCAAATTGTTTAAGTAAGTTGATGTTGTAGCTGTTGTTAACTATAAGTAATAGTTAATTGTTGGAAGTAGTAGTAAAGTGTTTATTTTATGTTCTTTTGGAGTAGAAGTTTTGTTTTTATAAGAGAGAGAAGGAAGTTTATTATATGTCCGTATCCTACCAACGTGTTTACATCAGGATTGACATTAGATCGACCAAGTGATTTAGCGCGATGTCAATCCCATACATTTTGTTTTGTCGACATTCATTAGCGTTTTGAAATTGAGACTGGCTAAGCCCCCCGGTTGGTGGGTGTTTACTCTGTGCTTGCCGGTTCGTGGTTTGATTTCCTTTCTGCCCCATCTGTCCACTAAAGACCATGAAAAAAACAAAAGACCATGTAAAAAACAATATACAATCTAAGATTTATAACTAAACACACATGCAGACAGACTGACCCTAGTGTATCATATGCAATAGTACAATGCAATAACACTTTACATAACATTATTTGCATAAGTGAAGCATGCATGGAAGTTACTAGAAGAATATCTCGGGTTCGCGTTACCTGGGTTGCCGGAGGATATATTTTATTGAACGACTACATATACTATTGACTTGAATACTAAAATAAAATAACGAAATCTATATTATAGTAAAGAAAGTCGTGTTAGTTACTTTTTATAACTCAAGAACGGCTGAACTGATTTGACTGAAATTGGTGGGAAGGTAGCTTAGAACCAGGTGAAAGACATTCATCACGGGAAAAAGCACTGGTCCTGAGGGAAGTTCATGCCGTCAAAGCCGTGGGCGAAAGGTAGTCTTGTTTTAAGCAAAAAAAAAATGTTGGTATAATCCTTGATGGAAGCCTATATTTAGCGCTGGACATATGCCACTTCTTCTTCGTATCGGTAACCTAAATAGTTTTGGAAGCCCAGGTGGCTTACCACCGTCTCTTAAAACCATGCAAGATCCAGTGAGTAAGAGGGATGTCGCTTTACATGATGTATTGCGCTGTCTGGCTTACTCACTGGAGCTTGCATGGTTTTAAGAGACTGTGTAACCCCCCAGTATGCTGCTACTTGGATCGCACCTATGTTTGCGTATGAAATGATGATATGATGAAAACATTCCGTCTGAAATTCATGAAACTACATATTTTTTGCAATATAATTGCGAATCTCGGCCAATTTCAGATAAAATATATTCGTTGTCTAGTTAACGTGGTCATTGCTCTGTTTCACACACAGACAGACAGTTTCATCAGGCGGACGGTGAATGTGGTGCATTGTATGTATACATGCATTGATTTTGTTTTGTTTTCTTCAATTATGTAACGTTTGGTGCAGATGAAATGTTTAGAATTTATATAACTATGTCGGAATCTTTTTATCCGATTGCCTGAAGGAGGATTTTATTTATTTATTTTTATACTTACTAATGGGCTGTGTATGAGTTGTTAGTGTATGAGTAACGGTATATTAAATAACAGACGAATTATTTTTTTTTTCATATTGTACTTGTTAAATTCATCCGGTAAGTTTAATGGGATCCGTAAAATCTCTTACTTTTTTTTCAATTAACTATTTAATAAAATTATAAAAAATAGTGCCAATCAAACTTATATTTAGAAAATGTATGCTGGCATGTATACGGCTTTGCTTGCAAGAAAGATAGATAGATAAAAGCTTTATTTACCAATACTGTATCACATACACACAAAAATAGTAGTTAATACACTAAGATTATACACAGAAAAAAAAAGACAACTACAACAACATAAGCGAATAAAAGTTAGGCATGTGCTGCAAAAACTCAGGGTGCAACCGGGAAAAACTCTCATTCTGATTTACCCCAAAACTATATGTTCTTCTCTGCACCACTGGTTGGTTGACTGGTTGAAAAAGCCTATGGTTTTAAGTCCGCCATTTATATTTGTATGTGATGAAGTTAAATAAATAAAAACGCTGTACAGATGAAGAAGGCAATCGCCAGTGAATGTGTAATGTTATAATATCCGAAGATAGTTATGTCACTGGCCACTTAATTCAATAAAATAATAAAAACAACACACGTTCACACGTAGGTCGATCGTGCGCACGCTTGCCCAATTGCAGTCCAACTTTTGGGTATAGGCAATTCTAAATATGAATAATGAAGATTTTTGTAGGAAGTATAGAAGCGACAAAGATATTACTTTATTTTTTCACGTTTTTCCATTATTATTTAAATTCCGAATTAGTTAATTTGACTGATTCCCAGAGAGCCTGAGGATTTTGTTTTCGTAGGAGATAACATAGAGAAAAAATATAAGGAAATGATTTATTTAATATTTATAAATTGTACCTCTATATTCCTTTTGAAATGTCACCCCGCGGTAGTTTGCCTATGCATTAGGCAATGCTAAAAAAGCTAAGTATTCAGTTTTTTAAGGATATTTTTCTTGTTAATGCCGCGTTTGTTACAAGTCCGGTTGACCCTGCACAACCTGGCATCAAAACCTCTGAGCCTCCGATGTATTCTCTTTAGCGACCACAAGATGAAAGCTTTATTTCTTTGTAATTTTTACTTGTACAATTGCAGTTTTTTTTTATTACTTCACTTTCTAGTGCTATAAATAATTTATACTCTATACTTCATTATTCTATGGTCTAATCTCCATCAAATAATCGTATTTACTTCAATCTTGCAATATATACCAATAACACTTCTTCAAACTTCGCTTCGATTTGAGTTTAGTGGCCCTTAACCCTTTAACATAATGTCATAATATGAATTAATAATGAGTCCGAGTTTGGTTCTATTGTATAACATTTCACAATATCCATAAGTTATCTATCTTTCTATAATATTACAAGCTTTCGCCCGCGGCTTCGCCCGCGTTACATTACCTCGGGAACAGTACTTTTTCTCGGAATAAAAGGAACCTTATGTCTTAAAATTAGCCAGATCGGCCCAGGCATTCTGGAGTTTCAGCCAGACTAACGAACAGCAATTATATATATAGATTATTTGAACCCAAACAGACCGTTATGTAAGAAAGACTTCTTCGGCAGAATTGCTCTATAATTCAGAATTAACGACAGTCAGAAAAACACACTTTATTAATGTAAAATATGAATAATTTCAAAATACAGCTTAGTATAAAAAGTATTCGCTCGAATGTAAAGTTCAATGAGAAAATAAAATAATTTTCAAAATCTTCCATTAACAAAAGTCGTAAACATATTCATGTCAAGGCCGGAAGAGGTCCAAATAAGAAAGAACATCTTTACGCCTGCTTTACATTGGTCGAGTCAATTATGCGAGTAGGGAAAGGAAACAAGAAGTAGATATATGTTTTTGATTTACTTTTTATTATCCTTCTAATAGGTAGGTAAGGTAATGATCGTTCTATATCATTTTCTACGGCAAAGCATGAACTTTTCAGAAGGATCTTATAAGGCGTATCGAGGCTTCTTATAAGTCTTGAAAATCTATCGAAAGATAAGCACTTTCTACTGACAAATGGCTTTATTATTTGACATCAGTAAACGAACCACTGCAACTCAGGGTGATGGGTAACGTTGTAGAAAAAAAGAAAAGCTAGGAAAAAAGAGATTGTAGCAACGAAACGTCCAGAAACATACCAGACAGGATAGTGTGCAATTCCGCAGAGCTAAAACAAGAACTCTATAACATGCTTTTAATAATAAGCGCTAATCAACCTGATTACCCTATCTTCAATAGTTGAAAAGGCAGTAGTAAAATCATTCTTACTTGCTACTCGTCGTTTTCACTAGACCAGTTTGATATAAGATATAAGTATACACTACTGTATTATTCGGGATGACCTCACTAAATCTCAGTAGTTAATTGTGTTACAATTTTGCAATAACATCTGCTAGTTTTTTTCTAACAATACTCGTATACGCATTAATTATAAACAACCTTGATGTAAATAAACTGTTAGTTGCTGTTTTAATTTTAGGGCAAGTAATAATTTGTTGAGTATTAATGATGGGAGTATTACTATATGAAAAGAGAGAAAAGGGTAATTTTATTTCATTACCGACTTCATTAAATTAAACCAAAGAGTAATTACTTAAATCCTCTCTTAACGTCTAATATAGAGGTTTTATTTTTGGCGGGAAAGTCATGTCATTCTATCCGCGCTGTATTTATTTTCATAAATGTGTTTTTTTTCGAGCATTTGTGCATAATCCACTATGGATTATCAAAGAATTTCGAATCGCGCTCGGAATTTTTTTTTAAATCTATGTGTATTATTATACGCTATTATTATAATTTAAGGCCCACGCCGCAGAGGCGACTTCCAAAATATAAAAAAAAAAATAGTAAGTAATTAGTAAAAATGTTATTTTTTGGTAGAATAAAGGCTTTAATTTTGTTATTTTTATGTATATGATCTTATAAACTCTGTTTTTTCTTTTGAGGTACGGAACTCTAAAAATAAATGTAGGCGGAGAACGCGGGAAACAGTAAACACTTATAACACTTCTACAATGATTTTTCTATTCATGACATGACACATGAATGCATGATCCATTGATCCACAATTCAAGGGTCACGGCGCCATCTTTGTGTTCAGAATAATCAGTTGGCCAACCTGTCAAACAGATGTATGTAGTGTTGAGTTGAGAAATATTACTTATGCCTTTTATGTTGGTCACTTGTCGAATCAATGACATTGGTGAAGATTTAATCGATTATTATGAAATAATAACGTTGAGGTCTAATGGTTTTGCTATTCATTAACTTTAGAAATGTATGTTTCCATACTAATAATATAAAAAATTTGAAAGTCTGTCGGTCTGTCTGTTACGTTTTCACGGCTAAACCGCTGGACCCATTTTGATAAGTTTTGGTATGGATACAGTTAAAGGCCAAAGGTCAAACAGTGGCTAAGCGCGATATAACCGAATCCCACACGGGTGGAGTCGCAAAGTTTACGAGTAGTTCATCTATATACAAGCACAATTTTTCATAGAGCAATTAGATGAACCATAGAGTTAGGAACTGCGCAGAGATGAAACCAATAGCTATAGAATAAGGAAGAACAACCAGACGCACCACTGAGCATGCCTATAGTTTTTTTTTATACACTATAGAAAAGACAAGATCAAAACTCACTCTGTCGGTGGTTAGGAAAGTCGACCGCTATGGGCTCATCAAGCCTAGATTGAAAAATAGAGCAACTTTGAAGATAGTCAATTGTTGAATAGTATTACATTTCAATGTAATAAAAAGTAGGTAATAATTTCACTGGCCGGTTACATTCGATTTCTCGTTATTTTGATATTAAAATTAGATTGTCTCTTTTAAGAAATAAATAACTATAGTGCAACGAAATAATAGAGTACCTATAGGGAGATTTGGTGACACAGACTAGGGAGAAGATACTATACTAGTATGTTGGTGGGAAGCCATCAAGAATTATTTAATTGTCGTTGTATCCGTATACGTATGAACCTACTAAAGAGAGTAGGTAGGTAGGTAGTAATAAGGAAATTGAGATGAATGATGGTCTTTTTCCATGAATGTCGTAAAAGTTAATAGAAAACAAAAAGGGTAACCGAAGCAATTCACGTTTATCTCTGCCGCCGCCGCCGCGCTGTCTCCAGGTGGCAGATTCCTCGGGCATGGGCAACTGGTCATACGTATTTTTTTAAATTGTATTCGAGTACATATACTCGATGCAAAATAATAGTGACTTAGTTTTTATAAATAAGACTAAACTAAGAACATACTTCATACCTATTTGATACTGTTGATTTGCTGTTGATTGGCTCAACAAAGAAAAAATACCTAGGTATATCCGAATTTACTTAAATATTTACTTAGTGCTAACTTACAACACGGGCTGCTTGAAATTTTACGTGTTGTTTATCATTCAATTAATAAGCAAATCTGTACTTTTTTTTAAAATATTTACTTATAAAGATACTCATGTCAATTTAAAAAAATGCTATATAAATTCACTTTTGTCAAAGGTCAAAATAGAATGACCCAGTAATTTTGAAGTGTATCAATTGATGTCGTTAAAAGCTACTGCTGAGGAAAAACCAGAGCTAAATTTCCATGAACCTCTGTTCTTCTGGTGGTCAAAAAGGGAATTGATTTTTTTTTTAGGAAGAAAATTAAATATTTAAATATTTAATTTTCTTCCTAAAAAAAACAACTCTTTATGGATCGGACGAGGTTTATTAAACACACTGTATATTAAATAATCTACATTATTACTTCCTTAATTATCTCGTCCCTCTCTGTCATACCTCTTTGTCATCTAAACTGCAATGGAGATGACAAAAAGCCATATTGACATATTAGACCGAGGCATCTTAACCCCATTGTCATCAGCATTCGCGCCTCCATTGTACTCATAATGCACTTGTGCTATCTTTTTTGCCCAAGTTTACATAATCTACGAATGTGAAGGTTGGTGACTTTCTTTGGCGGGGAGGCTGTATGACACGATGCCTTCGGCTCAGTTGTGAGAAGAGCGCGCGCGATCGCGCCTGTGCTGTGCCTGTTTTTTTTTAATTTATTTTTTTTTAAAGTGTTGTGCCGCACGGATACAATGAGGTTGATTTTTTGGGTGAGTTCGATTTTTGAATTTTAAAAAAAATATTTTAGTGACGTGTTTTGAGTGAGCATTGCCATTTTTAAATCGCCGCGGGCAAGTCCACTTTCTTTAGTGAAAGTCGAGTGATCATCGATTCATCATCGGAAGAGGGCACGTTTTTATCGATTCGTGTCCGAGTGCCGTTACTGCTGGTTCTATAACTTCTGTTTTAGAAAACTACAATGTCAAGTGTATTCCAATTGGGTTAACAGCACAATACCTAATTAACTAATGAAAATAATCTCCAATTTTAACTAACAACATGATTTTTTTTTTATATTTTATTCTTGAAATAGAAAAAAAATATTTTTACTATTATAAATCATCAATAATTTCTTATTAATATTTTTTTTTTGATAGTTCACATTTAAAATAACCGTTAACATATTTCCACAGTAATTCACATATGAAAATTAAGGCTTCAAACTAATGACACTTTCACACTTAAAGCCTAAAATATGCAACTTTTAAAGCGCCAATCGTCGCGCCATTCATATTTAACCGCATGAGTTTCTCAGCTCCACGTCGTAAAGTCATTTACATAATACTAATTACAACGTTAAATATTTAATGAAATTGTTTGTCAACTGCAAAGAATTTTTTTTTTAATCTATGGTCAACTGTTAAACGATGATAGTACTGTCGATGCCGCCCTCTAGAATTACATACCTATGTGGTCACAATCTCCTTCGTCCAAGCGTGTTTCCTGGTTGCATCTTCAGCTTACGCTTTAGAGCCCAGGGTACGCTTTTAGTCATGGTCCTGATTTGGCGGTACTGGTTATTACAATAATGCGACTGCCGTCTGACCTCCGTAACCCTTTTATACAGGGAAACTAGACCCACAGGAACATCGCCCGGGTGTGTTAGTGGGCAACACTGTCACTGTTTCAGGCTGCCTAAAGGCATCTGACATAGCTTTACGACTGCCATCTACCGACAGCAGCCCGGACCAACGGCTTAACGTGTCTTCCGAAGTACGGAGGAGCTCAAGGTAGAAAATTCCACTAATGGCGACCAATCCAAACATGGCCGCGCACTCGCCTTAGCTTGACGCGCGCTATCGTTACGAACACGCGCGCCCCACTAGGCTATCGGGCTCCTCATGTGTGTCACGATGAGCAACATTTATTTCTTCTTTATTATTATTTTTAATACTGAAGAAAAAAATTACATAAAAAAATATTTGCTAACAGTGTTACAAAAACTTATAAATATTAAATAAAATATTGTAAAAAGTACTTGAAAATCACACTTATATTATAAAGGGGAAAGTTCCTAAGTATGTGATGATATGATTTGGCTGAAATTTGGAATGAAAATTAGTTAGACCCTGAAACAATACAAGCTATATTTTATCCCGTAATCCGAAGGTAGCGAAGCCCCGGGCAACAGCTAGTATAACATATAATATACTAAATTCATTCATAACACATTTTATATTTTAGTTAAATTATAATATGAAACGAAAGAAAAAGACGGATTAAAACTTCATAACAGTGATATTATGTTAATTTATAACTAGTTTTTGCCCACGGCTTTCCGCGTGAACTTCCCTCGGGATCAGTGCTTTTTCCCGGGATGAAAGGTACCTTATGTCCTTCTCCAGGTTCTAAGCCACCTCCCCGCCAATTTTCAACCAAATCGGTTCTTGAGTTATATATAGTGCAACTAACACGACTTTCTTTTATATTTTTAGACAAGATTATAATTTTAAACTAAGTCTTCACCCAAAATTTTTACGCATGATTAAATAAAATTTATCGAATTAATTAAAAAGTGACGAGTTCACTATGATGGCGAGTTAACCACCTTTATCAACATAGGTATGTGTGCTGTGTGTCTATGTCTATGTACTCGACACATCCTTTCTATGTGTTGCATAAATGGTCGAAATGCAAGTAGGTCGTAGCGCACTGAGTTTCACTATTTCTATAAATAAATGATTCTATTTTTGACTTTATATTCCTGCTTTAAAGATACTATTACTGTGTTTAATCTAAGTATGTTTATTAGTCATAAGTGTATTAATTTTTTCCTAATTTTACATTAAAAAAAAAATACTTTTAAAATTAACACTGCACGCCCGGCAGCCCACCGGCGACCGATAAACAATTGAAAAACTAAACGTGAAGACGAAAAAGGGTAAAATGCTTAAGCTTCAACCAAAAGGTTGAAAAAGTTCCCAAAGAAAAGACATAAACGCGCTCGTCGATGTCGAAGTTAGACGCTTGAAGTTAGTTTAATTTTCTGCAATAAGTTGTTAATAATGATTTGTTAACCTACATTTTATACTAGCAGTCCATTCCGGTTTCACCCGTGGTACATACATAGCCTATGTCACTCAGGGTGAATGTAGCTTTCCAATGGTAAAATATTTTTTAAATCGACAAAGTTGTTTTGAGGTTATTTATTAATCTTTCCACTTTATTTATATCTTTACATAGTAAAACAAAGTCGCTTTCAGCTATCTATCCCTATGTATGCTTAAATCTTCGAAACTACTCAACGGATTATGATGCGGTTTTTTTTAATAGATATAGAGTGATTCAAGAGGAAGGTTTTTATGTAAGCAAAACCCATAATATTGCACCCATGCGAAGCCGGGGCGGATCGCTAGTTAAACATAAACGAAATAGTCTTCCTTTTTTGAAGACGGTTAATCAGAGAACGTTACGCTATTTCTGTCTATAATGACATCTAAAGTGCGTGCATTATGCCATACTTAAACTAAATTGCATAGTAATGTCTATTCGTCTGAATGACATAACGCAATAACATGAATCTCGTAAGTTTAGATGTACTCGTACATTTCGAGTTGTGTCAAAATATTAGTGAAGTGCGTCAATCTGACATCTTAGCGCTTTCTTAGTTGCAACCTCAGATCTTTGCTGTGGGGTCCAGGGTTCGCTTTTGATAAACTTTTCTCATCTAAGCGTATTTCTCTGTGTTGTCACTATCACTACATAGTATAAAACAAAGTCATTTTTTTGTGTCCCTACGTCCCTATGTAACTTAAATCTTTAAAACTACGCAACGGATTTTGATGCGTTTTTTTTAATAGATAGAATGATTCAAGAAGAAGGTTTTTATGTCCATGCGAAGCCGGGGCGGGTCGCTAGCTGAGTATAAATTATATATAAAAAAGATATACGGACAAATCACACAGATTGAGCCAGCCCCAAGTAAGTTCGAGACTTGTGTTATGGGATACTAACTCAACGATACTATATTTTATAACAAATACATATATATGGTGGACACAAATCAACTGCAAATATTTTAAGGGCAGATTCAGACCACTATACTTGAACAACTTTTCCAAATAAACTCATATCGAAATACGAAATTTTATTTTTCACTCTCCATACTAAACTAGATCAGCTGATTCTCAAATATCTCAATTTGTACGGAAGGTCAAAAAATTTTTTTCGTTTTTCGACATAAGTTTATTTGGGAAAGTTGTTCAGTTAAGTGGTCTGAATCTGCCCTTAAAATATTTGCAGTTGATTTAAATTCACCTTATATAGACAAACACCCAAGACCCCAGCCCAATCATAAAAATATCATTTCTCATCTTGACCTGATCGCGCTGCTTTCTTTTTGGGCCTGTATAGGCTATGGCTACAAAGACGGGATGATTTTTAACCAAATTGTATATAAGTAAATCTTTTTGAGTGGTCTTATTTAAAAACAAGGGTTCCGTATCAGCAGCATAAACTTTATATTTTTATTTATATAAAAAATAACTTTTTTATACGGGCTACTACGTACGGCTAAGGTAACCACTTTCCATCAGGTGGGCCTTTCGCCTGTTTGCCTACTAAATGGCATTAAAAAATGGAGACTCAGAAATACATACCTAATTGGTTCATTAATAGCCTATTATTGACTCTAGCCTTAAAAAATATTCAGCTTAGCCTAAAAAGATGCAGGTTATAAATGTTTCGATTCTTGGAACCCTAAAAACTAAAGTTGTGAGGTCAGGTAGTGACCCACATTTCGATAACGGTTACCTGCGACAGGATACGTTATCTGTGGCAGGTGTGACGTGAATATATCGTAAATTCGATACAGGTGGGCTTTAAGACCTTAATTTTGAGTTTTATATCCGCTATTAAAATTTTAAATTAATTTTGTCCTTACAAAATATTGTTTAAGAATTAAGTATTCTGTGTTTGTATTGAATACATAACACAGAATACTTAATAGTACAGTACAGAAGTACGTTTTTATCTCATAACTAATGCCTCTGTGGTTTAGTGGTTAAGGCGTTTGCCTGAAGACCCGGAGGTCGTGGGTCCGATACCCATTTGAAGCATACTTGTTGTTTCTAGTTTGGTTAGGACATTGCAGGTTTGAATTACCTAATTGCCTGATATTACAAATTCTGTGACAAAATAAATGATTATATGTGCTTCAGAAAGCATGATAGACGTTGGTCCCGGCTGCCATCTGGTAGTCATTCAAGAAGTCACGTTAGAGGCCAAGATGCAGTTTTGAAAGTACTGATAAACATTTGAATTTAAAAAGAAAAACCTTTCAACAGACAGGGACCGGACTTTTTATAACAACGCGTTAAAATCTGTAATAAACCTAATGCACCGGATACATCTCATTCCGTCACCAAAAAAGAGGATTATATTTGTCTATGGTACCTGTGTCTATGGTTAAGGGCTATTAACACCGTACGGCCTTGACTTTGAACCAAAACTGGAGCAGTGTCTATGTTTCTACCGACTACCAATATAGTTATACAAACTTAACTGTGCCGGTTGTGATGGCGCCACAATATATGTCTATTGCACAAAGCTGTATGAAATTTTTTTAGTTCTGTTTTTAGCCACCGGATCAAAAGACTTTGTGGCACTGTAAATAGTCTCAAACGTAATTGTATGTAACGATTCTTAGTAGGTTAGTTGGTTTCGTCATTATCATCATCCGAGCGTGTTTCCCAGTTAGTAAGCTGACGTTTCAGAGCCTATAGTAAGCTTTTCATGGTCCTTGATAATGGCGATACATAAAAACCTAATCTTGTAACTGGTTATGTAAGTTTAGTTACCAAAGTGGACGAAGGGAATATATCACTTACTACATAGTATTAAACAAATTCGCTTTCTCTGTCCCTATACCTCTATGTATGGTTAAATCTTTAAAACTACGCAACGGATTTTGATGTGGTTTTTTTAATAGGTAGAGCGATTCAAGAGGAAGGTTTTTATGCCCATGCGAAGCCGGAGCGGGTCGCTAGTAAGATATAATTTAATTAAACGTGTTAAATATATAAAAATTATGTTTTAAAATCAGATATATTATGTTAAAACATTGCACATATTTTAAAGTTATAACGTAACGCAACGCATAATCTTGAGAAATTATTTGTAGAATATTTTCCAATGCACTAAGTTATGAAACTTTAACGCAACGTTGTTCTAAGTGATATGCAATAAATAACTATATAGCCAATTAGCCTACTTGCTAAAAGGTTATACAATCTTAGGCTCTGTTAAAGTGTTCACCCTGTCTTACCCATTTTGTATGACACATGTACAGCGCCCCTGGCGGATAGTATGGTAATTAAGAAATTCCATACAAAATCCTAAAGCAGTCGCTCATCGCAATTATGAACTAAAAAGTTTTGGCTTCTTATACATACCCTTTTAAATCTATTAAATCTGCAAGCAAAAATGTCAAAAAAGTTAAATTTTAGAGTAGGTAAATAAAATATCTATACATATAATATGAAGGAAGTAAAATGATAGTGTCTGTGCCTCTAGTATGAGTTTTTCTTAATTAGCGTTAGCGATTTAGTATGGCAAACCTGTACAGCGCCTCTGGCGGATAATAAGGCAACTAAGGTATTCCATACAAAATCCTAACGCAGTCGCTAGCGTCTGCGTTAAGAAAAACTCATACTAGGGGCACTGAACTAGAAGATACTGTTTCATACGTAAGTAGGAACGTAACGCTAAATTAAAAGTATTAATATCAATAGCATTCTATAATCTGCGCTATGACACTAAACCGATTATCGTTACATAATCCTACTTACTGGATACTTAGCCTCTCACTCGATACTTTTTCCAGGTCATAACAAACGCAATCAATTATCTCTATATATAAAAATCAATTGCTGTTCGTTAGTCTCGCTAAAATCTAGAATGCCTGGGCCGATTTGGTTAATTTTGGTCTTGAAATATTTGTGGAGGTTCAGGGAAGGTTTAAACGATGAGAAAAGCGCATTTAGCGGTTTATTCCCGGTCGTCCCCACCATGTCGTCCCCACTGGGGACGAGTGGGAAAAAAAAGTTTCGTTAGTCCCCAGTAATGACGATTGGCACTTTTTATTTCCCACTCGTTCCGCTATAGACCGAGAGTTTAAATACAAGGGGGTTTCAATAAGAGATTTCACGGTTTGATAAAATGCTTTAATTACGCTTTTCTAAGCAAGACTGTCAATGGTTTTGATTGAAAGTAACTAAAAAATTGAGGTAATTAGTACAGTATTAACGAATTTACAATAATTCTTCAAACCGTGAAATCTCTTATTGAAACCCCCTTGTATTTTGACTCTCGGTCTATAGCGGAACGAGTGGGAAATAAAAAGTGCCAATCGTCACCACTGGGGACGAACGAAACTTTTTTTTCCCACTCGTCCCCAGTGGGGACGACATGGTGGGGACGACCGGGAATAAACGCATTTAGCCGGTACGGAGTTCGCCGGGTCAGCTAGATAGCTAGAGGGGGCGGGTGGCTTATTAACATCTCTAAAACCATCTAAATATCGAGTGAGTAAGCGAGACAGCGCAATACATAATGTACCTAAGGCGACATCTCCCTCACTCAATTGTATGTTTTTTTATAGACGATCTAATGCCTTAGGACAAAACATAAAATTATTTGATTTTGTTTTGTTATGATTACTGAAATATACGTGTTCAAATAACAGACCAGACAGTAGGGGTAGGCAGAATATTTCAGGTCAAAAAAGTTATTTTCTAAGTAACCCTGATAATATATTCACTACGCGTATGTAACACATATCTTTACAAGGTTTTTTCTTATGTTGATCAAGAGATTATATCGCTTATCGTATATTAATCGTAAGTATTCGAAAGTTACCCGCGCCGCGACCCTTTGGCTTTGGGTCATGTTCGCCTGCTTTACGTGTCAATGAGATCATATCTGTCTTAAGAATAGAAAACTCCTTTTCGAGGAACTTAATAACTTATCGGGGACGTCGTGCGCAGCCTTTATTGGATTAGTTGCCATTAGTAGTATTTCTATCTTGAGCTCTCCCGTGCTCCGGAAGACACGTTAAGCCGTTGGTCTCGGCTATTATAGGTTTGTTAGGCAGTCATTAGGCTATGTCAGTACTCCTAGTATGAGATTTAATAAACGCAGATGCTAGCGACTGCGTTAGGATTGTGTATGGAATTTCTTAATTGCCTTTCTATCTACCAGGGCGTCGATTCTGCTAACGTTAAGTAACAATCGTGTCAAAATAGTGTTTCAATGGAAGTGCTTTTTTACACACTAGGTAAAAGAAATGTATATTTTTTTATATCACTGCTGATGGTCACATCCCACACTACAGTTACGTCACATCATACTGTCATAATTCTTGTAAATAGCGTGTAAACAGCACTACCATTGAAACACTATTTTGACACGATTTTGACTTAACGTTAGCAGAATCGACGCCCAGGGGCGTTGTACAAGGTTTGTCATACAAAATCGCTATCGCAGCTACTATATACAGTTTATAAAACCTCATACTAGGGGTGCGGATATCTTTAGACAGGCAACTTATACGGGAAAACATTGTGATTATGATAGTGATGAAGCACAGATTATAGAATGCTATACTAGCACAGATATTCAACCGCCATACAAAGAAGCGCGCTTATTTTTAGTGTACCAATGTAGTCTCCCCATACTGTGACTTACTAACGCCATCTATCGATCACTTGGGAAACTGAGATTCTAACTCCGATAACTTAATAAATAAAGCACTAAATCAGTTTGTGATAGGATGACGATACTTGAAAAAATCATGTTTTAATAATTCACACTCTTTTTACGCCAAAAACAAGCTGGATCTTAACTAAATTCGATTTTTTTCAATTCTTGTAGCGCCAACTATTGGCAATAAAAGGAACTAAATCTTTTTATAAGGCAATGGGACCACATGTGATGAAGATAGGAAAAAAAAACAGTGAAATCATAAAGTTATTGTACAAAAACGAATAACAAAAAAAACTATTCCTAATTCAAAAATCCCTTTGACCATATCTGTTTTTTTTAATAAATTCATATAGTCCAAGCTTTAAGAACTTAACCACGCTAAACGCGATTCTTTTAAGTTACTTCAAACACAAGCGTTACTAAACCGCATCTTAATCTCGGTTCAAGCATCGCTAATCCCGTCTTAGTCTCAAATTAAGCAGTTTAAAGTGTAACAAATGTGATGGACACACACAATCGTGACGGACACCTCACAAACGTGTTGTTACGGATATTGTCCGACAGCACTTGAGGAATCTATTGTTAACATCTGTTTCCCACTTTCTCTTGAAGTAAAATGTATGTAAAATGTATTTATTTAGCGGAATGTATGTAAATGGAGTGATTTGAGTAGTCTGGGTTTGAGTCTCTTTTAACTGCGTTTTTCCGGTTGCGTACTCTGCTTATAACACCCAAGAGGCCATACACCGGCCCAGAGTAGATATGCCTGGAGGATACTAACTGCATGTTTGGATTAAGGTGGTCACGACCCTCAGCTATGAGGAACACGACTTGAAAGATAGACTCTGCTTATTGTTTTGCCTCGGATTCCACCCAGAGTTCGTTCTGATTTTCTCTTCTCTTTTTTACACGATTTTCGCATTAAAAATCAGGCTATTACATGAAAAAAAAAACAATTTTTAAATTCGTCTGTTAACTCCAAAACAAATAATAACAGCTTTATTATAATTACTAGCTGACCCGGTAACCTCCGTACCGCCTGAACGCACTTTTCTCACCGTACAAACCTTCCCTGAACTTCCACAAATATTTCAAGACCAAAATTTGCTTAATCAGCCCACCATTCTCGAGTTTTAGCCAGACTAACGAACATCAATTGATTTATATATAGTGAAGTAATTATGTAAATAATATTATTTAAATAATACAAACGTTGTTATGCCATATAAATTATTTCTAGTTAATTTAAGTGTGAACAACACCCTTTAGGGGTATGAAAATAGATTGTAGCCGATTTTCAGACCTACTGAATATGCGTATAAAATTTGGTAAAAATCGGTAAAGCCGTTTCGGAGGAGTAAGGTAACTAACATTGTGACACGGGTATTTTTATATATTAGATTAGACCAAAAGTTTTTATCACTATTTTTATATTATTAAACATATTATGACGATGTACAAAAACACGGACATTATATTTTGAACGTTCACCAATAAAAGGAAATAAAAACAATCCCTTGTTAACTTAATTGGCGAGTTTGTACAAATTGGCTAATCGTGCCTCTATCGTCATAATCTCTCTTCACATAATCCCGCTCTTGGGACACAGAACTCTGTGGAGTAGCGTCGGTTATGTAACATCCTGTAGATGAATAGATATGTTTGGGATTGTAATGTTTCTGTTTCTGATGCTGAGAGAATTACAATACAATACAAATACTCTTTATTGCACCACATAATAATAAAATCCATACTAATATTATAAATGCGAAAGTCTGTCTGTCTGTCTGTCTTTCTGTCTGTCTGTCTGTCTGTCTGTCTGTCTGTCTGTCACCTCTTCACGGCTAAACGGATGGACCGATTGTGATGAAATTTGGTAGGGATGTAGTTAACGACCTGAGGTCAAACATAGGCTACTTTTGGACGCGATATACCGAGTCCCACGCGGGCGGAGCCGCGGGGAACAGCTAGTTATACATAAAACAGATTTACTTAAAACAATCATGCACATAGGCGGACTTAAGGATGGATGGAAAATTATAAGTAAAAGGCGTTGGCGCAGTATATACCTATAGGTACATATTCTCTTGTGTACATAGCATGTATTGTGTAAAATTATAAGTAAGAGTGATTTAATTGTATTATTTAAAAGTGTTTATAAATTTTTATTTGTGGCCTGTATTATATGCTTTTTGCATTTTTTTAACTTATTTTACTTAAATAATAGAGTGCATGGTGTTTAATAGTTTCTATTTTAGATCTTATTTTTGGTTCTATATAAAATTCTTAAATCTAAAGCCATAATAATATTAATATAAACTACATACTTCAGAAACTAAAATGTTACATTTTATAATGTTTTTTTTTTACTATATGTGCGGTATCATAAAATATGTATGTATTTTATTAATCGTCGACAATTAGATTTTCTGCTTGGCCTAATGGTTGATTTTTTTATTTTTATTTGAACAATAAAGTTTTAAATAAATGAATGTTTTTACTAACTGAATTCATCACTAGAGCAGTGTCCATCTTAAATAAATTGCAAATTATATTTACTTATTCAAATACCTTCTGAATTACAATAAAATGAGTTTACTTATCTCTATAATAAGACGTAAAATAGTGGAGTTTACTTTGAATATTTAAATTTTATTTGAATTTTTTTATACTTTTAGATAAGTATTCATTTCAAACCAGAAATTGTTTTAATTCTATTATGAAACAAACTTTGATATATTGAGTAACAAAATAAAATAAAAAATAAGTATTACATAGTAAGGAAATGAAAGCAAAATATTTATTTATTAGGAACAAAAATTTATGGACATTATTTATTAATATAAGTAAGTATATGCAAGTAATAATGGTATTTTTTTTATTATCTAATGTCAATGACACATTATTAATTTTACTTATTATTCAACTGATATAGTAGGTTAGCTAGATACTGTCAGTCATGAAAAATTTAAATGGAAAAATAATTACGACGAAAAAAATATCTGTCAACTCTACATATTTTTCCGTCCTTGACGACCTTCCGAGAAAGTCCACAGTAAAAGTATTTGTCACATCCGATGTAATTGCATAATTAAGCAAACGTTTACATCACACCTGCCATTGTAATATGATCTCTATGAATCACATAATAAAGTGCCGATGACGTATCAACTTTTACTTTTTACGAGTCTTAAACTTGTTTCATTTATTCACTTTCGGTACATTGAATCTCACGTTTTTTTCGATGGAAAGATGTGAGTTTAATGAGCCCTTTTAATTTCTTTTTAAATTTTGTCTATAGATATGAAGCGAAGTCATTTTATTTTTATTGTAAGCATTTCGATCTTTGATTCGGAACCTTCATTTTATTCGCCCATTACATTATCTAAAGTTACGAAATGTTCATAAATAGATGATAAAATCTCCATTTCTCCACCGCCGATCACAAAATTATGATAAATTGTTGGTTTATCAAAAGCCTTCATAAAGCTTGTGTAAACTCTTGAGTCTAGAGTGAAAACGGCCGTCAAAAAAGCTTGCATCTAACTATTAAAGATGTAACAGAAAACTGATCAAAGATTTCAACGCACCGGCAAGCGCAGATGGTAAAATGACCTGAAGAAGGTACCAGGCAGGCGCTGGATGCAGGCCGCTTCCAACCGGTCGTTTTGAAATCCTTGGAGGCGTATGTCTGAAATCCTGCGGTTGAAATAATGATGAAAGATTTCAACATCAACAAAATTCTAAAAAAAAATGATCTCATGTTGAAACTGTGAGCAAAGCCGAAATTCCAGTTAAGTACTACTGGGAGTTCAAAATGACCATAAATGACACTATTGGAATGTTAATTTAGTAGTAAATATAACGTAAACTTGGAGAGGGTCATTTATCTGACTTAGAAGATTAAGTCTCCTCTTACATTTTTGGGAAATCGATTTTAGTATTTTATACTTAAACATTCTATAAGAAGAGTCAAACTTAAACCAGTACCGTAGTATGAGATTTTATAAACGCAACCGCCAGCGGCTCGGCTTAGTAGTAGTAAGATATATGTATATATATATATATATATATCACTACATAGTATAAAACAAAGTGGCTTTCTCTGTCCCTATATCCCTATGTATGCTTAAATCTTTAAAACTACGCAACGGATTTTGATGCTGTTTTTTTAATAGATAGGGTGATTCAAGAGGAAGGATTTTACGCCCATGCGAAGCCTGTGCGGGTCGCTAGTATTGATATATAAAACCAATTAATGACATTCAATTTAAAATCTAAAACTTAGAGAAAG
The DNA here is from genome assembly GCA_947044815.1 of Apomyelois bistriatella. NCBI lineage: Eukaryota > Metazoa > Arthropoda > Insecta > Lepidoptera > Pyralidae > Apomyelois > Apomyelois bistriatella. The sequence goes on from OX345705.1 coordinate 9,938,876, forward strand.
TATACGATTTGGTGAGAGATAAGAATTCCGATCAATTTACATATTTTATAAAAAAGCACTCTAAGTATTATGTCTGACTTCGTAACACCAAGAAATACGTAATTAATTTAATAGGTATATTTAAATCGATTTAATAATCACTAGATCGCATTCATTACGATTCAGACAGAAAGTATGAAAATTTTAGTAGCAGTTTAGTTTTTTGCATATTTAAAAACTATGAGGGAATCGCCGAATGGGGAAATCATGACATAGGCGATGCGGCTAGCAACCCATCACTATTGATTTCCTGTTTCAACTACCATTATGCTAAACGTGGCCTAAGGTCTTATAGGCTCTGTCTACCCCGCATGGGATAAAGACGTGATTATATGTATATAAAAACTATGATTACGCGTCAAGATACAATTTTTTTACCCCTAGCGTCTGCGTTAGCTATTTTGTATGACAAACCTGTACAGCGCCCCTGGCGGATAGTAAGGCAACTAAGAAATTCCAGACAAAATCCTCACGCAGTCGCTAGCGTCTGCGTTTATAAAATCTCATAATAGGGGTACTGGTGTCAAATATCTATCAAACATATTCATACCAAATGCGAGTCTGCCTGTATGTTACACTTTCACGGCTAAACCACAAGACCGATTTTGATGAAATTTGGTATGGATATAAGTTAAGGAACGGCCAAATATAAGCAGCTTTTGGGCGCGATATAACGAGTTCCACGCGAGCGGAGCTGCGGGCAATAGCTGGTTCAAATATAAATCAATCAATTTTATTGTGGCCTTTCTTTTCGAGTCCACATGGCTATGCCATATCATTTTTTTATTTTTGTTTAAACTATCAATACCTATGTCTATTCTAAAAAATAAACTAATTAATATAAAAATTAAAATATTAAACTAAATAAAATATAGAGCCCCAATGTGCTGTCGTCAATTTTATTTAGAATTTTTTAAATATTATTATATCAAAACTACTGGTAGTAAAGAAAAAGTTGACGCGTATCCCACACAGATATACCTTTTTTTTTTTTTTTTTGTTAACGGAGGGGAAATGCCTTTACGCACAAAGTGTGGGACTCCTGAGCTGCTAGTCAGCCCAGACTACCCACTAAAACCCCTCCGGCGTTTCCGCACTTGGCCGTTGAGGGCGCCATGGGGTCGCGTTAGCATTCTACCACGACGCCCTCCAGCCTGGCCTTTCGGCCCCAACCAGTGCGCTGGGCAAGAGCCCAGCGCTCCCTAACGATGACCTCCCTCTGTGAAATAAATATTCCACAGAAGGAGGCCCCCACCTCGGGGTGGGGCATCCGCTCACCATCTACTAAAAGATGGGGGGAGTGCCCCACAGTTAGCAGGACATTGGCCGACAGTCAATAAGACCCCGAGTATCAGGGAGTTATTAACTGCCGCCCAGGGTGCACCGTCCCTATTCACTTGTCAACCCGCTCTCTCACCGGATCCGTTTGGATCAAGCGAGAACGCAAAGTTTTCAAGTGACTGGGCACTCGAGGAGGTTTCCTGCACTTAGCACCCCACACAGATATACCTGGGTTGACTTTTAATTCTAAAAAAAAAACAATAAACGCCGGATTCCGCTATTAAGGCTCCGATTGATGCAACCATTACGTAACCGTGGTGATGAGGCGTAGTAATTTAAACAGTAACTTATTTGGGAGATATGGTGGTATTTGGTACACGTCACAAGCTGAGGCGTTGGCGGGAAAAAAAAGAGATGCAGTCAGGACTAACAAACTTTGTGAAGTTGAGGCGTTGTAGTAATTAGAAGCTTGGCCCTACATGAGTTAAGTAATTAATATAGATTTAGATCTAAACATAACCTAATAAATAAATAAGCATTTTGGGGCCAAGCTACTCGTAAACTCACTCAGATATCGTCGTTTTATAAATATTATTTTTTAATTTGTGTTTTTTTTACTATTTAAGCAATAATGGTGGATTATTATTCGCTAAGTGTTCGTGAATAGGCATGAGTATTCGGAAGTGGTACAGTGTCGAATAAGTGACTTTAATCCTTGTCACCAGAATCTCCAAGAAAATGGTTAGTGAAAATCTTCCTTCGTTTCACATAGCGCTCTGACTATTAAAAAAATGTTTTTTAATATTATGTAAATTTAATAAATGCTTTCTCATCACACTTTGAGTGTAATAATATCACTTACATAAACATACTTTACATTCTACCGCCTCCATTGTTATTCAATCACAATACCGCGAAAAACTTATTGATATGCAGACGAATACATGTCAGATATCGATGTGTCCATTGTAATTTTACGCCGTACTACTGTTGGTGATTGTATGAAACATGTCACACTAAAGACTTGCTATGTGGGAGCAATCCCGCGTTTCGTTTGTCTTTTTTTCTTCTTATTTAGTCATCATCATTTATCATGCTCAAAGTGAAACAGTAAAGGAGAAAAATCAATTTATTGTAACCTAATTGTATTTACATTTATGCAAATAAACTTGAAACAAAAAAGAACAAAAATATTTATTAAGACGAAAGCACATTAAAAAGAAAAATTACACCACAAAAATAGATACATTTTATTATGTGATCACGACTAAATATATGACGGTTCAGTGTTATCACAGATTATAGAATGCTATACCGTAAAATGCTGCAACTTTGCCTGGATTTTGAGGTTTTTTGTTCGTACAACTGAACCTTTTTATTATTACGACTTTTCATGAGTTTAAGACGGAAAACAGACTTTATATCTTGCCAGATAGGGCCCAAATACGTTAAAAGCATGCTGTTTTTCTGAATAACAAGAACTCAAAGTCGTAGGCAAAGTTGTAGGTAAAAGACGCAACTTTGCCTAGAAGGATATCTCAATAAATAAAATGTCGATAATTTGCAGGATTTTTTATCCGGATACTGAGGGCACATTGTTGGTCTCGGCAGTTACACTATTGCCCTATAGGTAATATTTTTTTTTTCACAGCTAATAGGCAAAGTTGTAGCAGGTACCACAAACTTTCCATACAAAAATATCGTTGACTCCAGGGTTGTCCTAAATAATAGCAGTAAATATTTTAACTATTTTTATATATTTTTCAAAAATTTAACATTTTGCTGCGTAAGTTTAAATTACAAATGAAACAAAATACTTGAGTGTCATTAAATTGAATAAAAATAAAAAACAACGTTAATTATGTAGGTAACGTAACAATACTAATTTATAAGTCATTTTTCAATGAGCTCCTGGTTTTCTCCTGCTTCTCTTTTTGATACTTGCCATTTTTCATATAACTACAAAAAAAAAATGAAACTTAGTGGCTACACTCCTGATTGAAGGGTCAGGGTTATAAATTGGAACTCTATTATATTATTCCGGGCACAATTCCAAACTCCGGACTGCTATATTAAAAAAATACTTAAATATGCTTTGTCCAAATTACAATATCAGCTATGAAATCGTAAACGATAATGTGTGGCACTTAGTACCTAATAAGAATATAATAGTATTAATGTAGTGAACAATACAGTTCCATGAAATCTCATTAAAAATGTATAATAAATGAAATCCGACAAGTGATAACCCTAGACCCAGGCAAAGTTGTGTCACTCAAGTTTCCAAAACAGTGCACAACATTGCCTACTAAGTTATTTTGATGAAATGGTGTCCTTTTCATAAAAATATTAAATAATACGGAAAATAGACAATGTTGTCTTACCTTGGGACGTTATTTCTGATTAAAATCACCTTTTCTCTTCGTAAAACTGCAAAAGTTACAGGACACTACAATTTTTCACCCTCACGGGCCGGTTTTTGTCGCACAACTGACAGAGTAACAATGGAGTTGTTATTGTAAAAAAATAAAAATATGTTGCCCTAATAATGTGAAATTACTACCAAATGATAAAAAATAGGAAAAAACGAAGCAAACGCGGAATATCACAATCAAAACGAAAAAGGCAAAGTTGGGCTTTCTTGGCAAAGTTGCAACATTTTACGGTACTAGCACAGATATTCAACCGCCATTCAAAGAAGCGCGCCTATTTTTAGTGTACCAATGTAGTCTCCCCATACTGAGACTTACTACCGCCATCTATCGATCACTTGGGAACATGAGATTCTAACTCCGATAACTTAATAAATAAAGCACTAAATCAGATTGTGATAGGATGACGATACTTGAAAAAATCATGTTTTAATAATTCACACTCTTTTTTCGCCAAAACAAGTTGGATCTTAACTAAATTCGATTTTTTTCAATTCTTGTACCGCCAACTATTGGCAATAAAAGGAACTAAATCCTTTTATTAGGCGATGGGACCACATGGTGTGACCACAAAACGCAGGGAAACTGATGGTGATTGGATGCCCAGCACTGATTTTCAACCGCCACTTCTTGGAGGAAGAAGTAGCCCCGGTTAGAGACGGACGGTAAATAAAAATACACAAAATAAAAACAGCTAAAATGCCCACATCGTGTATTTACCCGGTAGAAACCCATCTCAAGCCCCAGTTGCAAAACGCTTCAAAGACTGAGAAGTCATCCAAATCTTTCCATCAATTTAGTCAAGCCAGCCCAAAACCTCCAAGAAAAACTGCTACAATGGATTTGTAGAAGGTGGCGAGTGGTATGCGCAACCTTCCGACTCCAGATCAGAAGGTTGCGTGTTCAGATCACGTCGGGGGAGCCGCGGTTCCCCAGGCATAACACCCGGCCTGGGCGTCAATTCTGCTAACGTTAAGACAAAATCGTATCAAAATAGTGTTTCAATAGTAGTGCTTTTTACACACTATTTACAAGAGTTATGACAGTATGATGTGATGTGAATTTAGTGTGTGGTGTGATCATCAGAAGTAATATATAAAAAATATACATTTCTTGTAACTAGTGTGTAAAAAAGCACTACCATTGAAACACTATTTTGACACGATTGTGATTTAACGTTAGCAGAATCGACACCCTGGCGGGAAGATCTTCCCTTTGTGGCGGTCGAGCACAACACTATCGCTCCCGTCACACTCTCCAAAGATTTAGCAACTGAAAATGACACTAGAGCCGTTAAAATAGAAGAGGTTAGGAGGAGAACAAAAGCTCAACAAGATAAACTTTTACTAGGCCTTATCTGTTTAGCTATCGCTATTATTATACGATTATTTTTGTTGTTGTAGCCAATACGGGATGGAGACATAAAAGCATGTATGTATACCTACTAAAAATAATTCTTAATGTAAAGAAATATTTTGTAGTATGTCATGAAATTAGACCATTACGTTTTAGATTATCTTGTAATATTATGTGTTAACCTTTGATTATGTCTAAGCTTAGTGAATATAAAGTAAGGAATAAATGTATGTGAATGAATACATACATATGAATGAATTTATTACGAGTGTAGGTACCTATGTACTATATATGTACGTACACACCTACATACTTTCACATCTTATTGTAGCCAATGTACTTAATAGGCGTATAAGATTTAATTCCAATAAATCCTATCGGGCGTATTAAAGTACGCCCCTTATAGGCATTCTGCTCAATACATAGGGTAATTAGCCTCAGAAAGTGTATTACCCTTACTTATCGTACCCAGGTATTATTCATGGCCTAGTTGCGAGTAGCCTGACCAGTTTTCACTGATAATGGACATCCTTCGGTGCTAGCTGATCGGTTCCCACGGAAACCAGTGAAATCAGTAGTTATCTGCTATTTACTTGTAGTAAGATGTCTATTATCGTTTCACACTGTTCAGTTAGTAGGACCATGTGCTCTCATTCTCTAAGAAAAATATTTAGAGTTCGTTTTTTTGCTATAATTTTCGGAGAAAAAATAATGTGATTTATTAAAACACGATTTTTTAAAGTAACGTCACAGATGATGACACTGCTAGTATAGCATGCTATAAGCATGCTATACTAGCAGTGTCATCATCCAACCACAAACTGATTTAAGTAGTGCTTTATTTAATACTAACGACATGAAAAAAACACTGCATACATTCATTATCACGTCTGTCTCCCGAAGGGGTAGATAGAGACTAAAAATTAAAAAAAAGACTAGAAAAAACTAAAAATGAACGTCAAAATTGGAAAACTCCTTTTTATTGTTATTCTAAAACCGCATGTTGACCACGCTAACATATTTTATGTAGTAGGTGGAGAGCCAAGCTTACGATAGTATAGTGTAGTAGCTGTTAGTATTGGCTATATCGATAGTAATGACAATATTATCGTGACCTTGAAAATCAGTCGCAATATCGACAGGCCTGTGGATAATATTGATACCTACAGTTCATGCAGTTATTTCATTAAACAAATGAAAGGACAATTGATAGATATAAAAACTGTGAAATAGATATGAAAATACACTGTTTATATTTTTAAAAAGTTCCATAATTATATATTGTTTGTTGAAATAACTATTACAATAGCATTGATATTATATATCTAGTATAGCATTCTATATAATATGTTTTAGTAAGTTTGACAATATTTTTGTGTTTAATAGTATCCACGGATAGTATCGACTAATTTTCAAGGTCAAACTATCGATATTCAAATTATCGATAGTCCTGCAACCTTAAGTTCTAAGGAGCCCAGTAGCCCAGGTCATGCCGTCTGACTTTCGCTTCATCAATATGGCTAAGCTGATACCCACTTAACCGTTATGATGGCATTGTTACCAACATATTGGCATAATTTTCACATAATTTTATATCCTGGAAAGGAGGTTAATCGGTTTTTGGACTTGGCAAGATGTTGTAGCTGAATGCTTATTTATTTGGGTTTAAGAATAGTAAGTACTAAAATTACTTGAAGTCCAGTAAAATTATTTATATTCTTGTTGAATTAAGATCAGTATGGAACTTTCAAATAATAAAATACTTACTTAGTTTTTCTTTAAACAATTACTAAATACATTGAAAACAGATTTTTCTCTAAGCGAGATTTTTTAAATTCTACATCACTGTAAATATGATTTGAGGTGCTTTTTTCCCAACGTAAAAAAAATCTTGTCAACGCATCTGAAGAAGTATTCAACAAAAAATAATAATCTTAACTTCCTAACTAAAATTATAAATGCGAAAGTGAGTTTGTTTGTATGTTTGTTTGTTACGCTTTCACGCTCTATCTACTGAAATTTTCCATACACATAGATAGAATTATTGAGAAAGACATAGGATACCTTTCATTCCTGGAAAAAGCACTGTTCCCGTGGGAAATACACGCGGGTGAAGCCGCGGGCGACACCTAGTAAAATATAATGGTACAGTAGCCGGGTAACATCAAAAAGTCTAATTTGGCAAATCTAAAAATCTCAAAACGGCCGTGAATGACGCAACACCACGAAAGTGACTGCCCCGCCAAATTCTCGAGTTCCGCGCATGCGCATCGTATCGTCCGACCGCTTTCTACCAGTAGCTTGCTTGACCAGTAGGGCTCGCGGTGAATTTGAGAAACTTTTCCAATGTAACTTACCAACGAGGTAATGGAATAGATCCGTTTTTAGGATTATTTCTTAGTTAGTGTTTATTAAAAATGTGGTCTAAGGTCTTATGGCCCTAGGCTCTGTCTACCCCGCATGGGATAAAGACGTGATTATATATCTATGTCTAGCGTTTATTTCATAAAAAAGAAAAGCTTTTAAATATATGTACCTATAGGATCCTTTTGTACAGTCAATAAAATGGCGCTGACGACCTCTGTGGCCTAATGGTTAATATGCCTTGCCCGCTACTCAGGAGGTCCCGGGTTCGATCCCTGGTCAGGTTAAATTGAAACATTTTATTTTTCTGATTTGCCTGGGTCTTGGACGTTTATCTATATATATATTTGTTATAATATAATAGGTTGAGTTAGTTTCCCATAACACACGTCTCGAACTTACTTTGGGGCTAACTCTGTGTAACTTGTCCCTATTTATTTATTTTAATATTTATTATTTTAATAAATAAATATCTCTCCAGACCGGTTTCGGCCACAGCGATATGGCATCTGGCTACCGAAAGCAACGTTCATGAGCTCCCAATTACTGACATAGTCATACTTTATCAGAGAAGTTCGTCCACATTAATAAATTAAATAAACCTAATACAAAACACGTAGGAAGGTATAATTATACAGCAAGAAACATGATATCAGTACAATCTTTCTCGTGTTCGCTACGATCCCCACGGAAGGTTGCAAAGTGCATTTCTCACGAAGGACCAACTTTCTAATGACTCACGCGTGCGCTTTTGAATTGCATATCCTTTTGAAATTCACATAAATAGACAGTTTATACATTTTTATTAATCTACATACATATAGTCACTGTCATACTGGTTAGACGGAGCCTAGGACCATAACACCTTAGACCACGTTTAGCATGATGACAGTTGAAACAGGAAATCAATAGCGAGGGGTTGCTAGCCGCATCGCCCTATGTTATGATTCCCCCATTCGCTGATTCCCTCAGTCGAACTTGTCGAACTTTACGGCTTGCACGGAAAGAGAAGCAGATAGTACATTCTATGTTTTTCTTTTTCTCCTATATATATATATATATATAAATCGATTGCTGTTCGTTTGTCTAGCTAAAACTTGAGAATGGCTGGACAGATTTGGTTAATTTTGTCTTGAAATTTTTGTGAAAGTTCAGGGAAGGTTTAAACGGTGACGGTTCAGATGGTACGGAGTTCGCCAGGTCAACTAGTGTTTACATAAATAAATACACTTAAAATGAACACATTATACTATCTATTTTACACTAACTAAACTTATATGAACGGTATCATAACTAAAGTAGAACAAGCATAAAACAATAAATAAAAAAATTAAAATTAATTTATTAAGTTCGTTCGTCGAAGTAGAGTCACGTCGAACAAATGTCACTTGCTCTACTGTCTAATTTTTAGGATTATCTGTTCAAAGAGTGTAAGCGGCGGAAAACCAGAAAAGTTATATTCTCAACACTTCTAAAATTAAAAAAATAGTAATATAAGTAACTATCGGGCCAAATTAAAAAGGACATTAAAAATTTAAATACATATTGTTTTATCTCGATTTTCATTTTGATCGAGGTCAAACCAGTATAGTTACAGCATAATGCATCTTTGATTCAAGGTCGTCTGTCGGATATGTCGGATAAATAATAAATAGTTGTGTCCTACCATTAATATTAAAAAAGCTTTTAATGAGTGCATTAGTATTTGAATATTTTTAATAATAAGTCAGAGAAGTGTTGCAACTATAATTACATATTACTGGTAATTTTAAAGCAATATTGTATAGATAAATAACTACCAAGTGTCATTGTTATTCGCCGACACGGTTTATTTCTAGGGTTTTATTTATTTCGCGAAACCTAGATTAATAATTCATCGAAAAACAACTAACTAGATTTCTATTACGGGATATAAGAAAAAAACTCCTTACAGACAGATGGTTTAACGAATAATAAAATAGGAAAGTCCCTTTTCACCCTTTGGCCACAGTATCTGAAAAATTTACAGTAATTTTAATGACACTTCATTCTTAGTAGTAAAAAAATCCACCAAGTCGCAATCGAACTAATGAATTAAAAAATTCTTTGAACAGAATATAAAAAAGCTTAAAACACCAAATATATAGACTAAAACACGGGTAGAGCAACCTATATCCAATTGAGTTGAAACTTTTTGTTGATCTATATAAGGAAGACACAAATTAACTGCAAATATTTTCAGGGTAAATCCAGACCACTATACTGAACAACTTTTCCAAATAAAGTTATATCGAAATACGACAAAAAAAAATTGACCTCCCATACAAATTGATATTCATTTAATCTAATTTAGTATAGAGAGTGAAAACAAAAATTCGTTTTTCGGTATAAGTTTATTTGGAAAAGTTGTTCAGAATAGTGGTCTGGATCTGCCCTTAAAACATTTTCAGTTGATTTGTGTCCACCATATATGTATACGTAAAAGAGAGTCCATTCACATTAAATTTGGGGCATTCAAAACGTGACACGCTACCTACTACGTTAGTACTATTATATATTCTGTGACGAGACCGCCATCTACCTGAACAACTACACACGGAAGTGAAACAAACACAATGACACCTCTATCTCTTTTTATCAGTGCGACAAAGCGGATGTCTGCTCGACGCATGGCTAATCGCTCATTACATCGATAAATAAAACATCGAGATGCCATTGTTCGGTGAAAGTCGTGCCAGTGAACTTGTAGCGATTGAGCCGTTTTTTGGTAGCGGATAACGATTGTTTTAATCGATTGTTTGAACCTGGTTATCTTCGGATTGAGTAATTTATATACGCACTACCGAAACTGTTATAAATGAGGAAATCAAACAAGTGGTTGATCATGTGAACACACCATTTGCTAAATGTTACGGGATATAAAAAACATTTTTAAACATACCATACAAATTAAATTAGTTCCAAAGATTTCTTGTATTATGAGAAACTAAACTTAACGATAACTTACACAATTCAACAACCAAGACCCAGTACCATCTGCAAAATATTATCTTAACCTGACCGAGGATCAAATATAGTTAATTACTTTGTGGTTTAGAAGTAAGAACTTCGCTATTGCACCACAATCTATATTATTCCAGCTGTATCAAGCTTAAATTTCGATATTTCGTTAAATTAGGACTTTAGTTAATTAGCAAAACAAACATTACGAAAAAAAACACAAACAACGAAATACCTTAAAATTTTTAATTCATTTGCATACCAACCGGCTTTTGTTTTGGGGTCAAAAGCAAATGAGTTATAACAAATGAGTATAGGTAATTGTTCAAAACTATTATGTCAATACTTGTAACCATTATTAGTTACGTCATACATCTTTCAGCATGCTTTTTGTAACGGGTCACACACACCAGACAAAACATAACTGACCTACATTTTTGTTTTGTTAATTAAGTTTTCTGTCTACTATCTTCTTAATATATCTTTGTGAATAGTTAGTTTTTTGGAAATCATTCTTTTAACATATTTTAATGGAAACCTTGAAATGTTTTTTGTAAGAATTTTTTGAGAAATTGTCTTATAATTTTAGTGAAAAACTGTTTATGTAAATTGATTATTTCAATACCTTTATATTAGTTTGTTCGTACCTAATGGTTAGTTCCTTTGTAATCTCTCTCATAACAGTGTTTTTTCTAACTTCATTTTTGTAATTTGAACTACCTTCAAACTATTGTTGAAAGAATTGTACAGGAGTCAGGCCAATTAGGAGATATCATAAGATGATCCATAGACTGCACAGCCCCGCCATCACAAAGATTATAAGTCGAAGTAAATCTCCACTTTACCCTATTGTAAAAGGTTTTTTTTTTATATTCACAATGTCAAGCGATTGATCCTGATGTTAAATTCAAATGCGGTTTAAGATGGAGCTCGCTGGCACATTAATAGCCTTCAATCTAGCCTTGAAAAGACCCAAATTATTGTATGTGGCCGGGAATACGCCTGCTGGCAGGGAGTTCCACTGTTTAGCCGTACGAATCACTTCACTACATAGTATAAAACAAAGTCGCTTTCCTGTCCCTATGTCCCTTTGTAGCTTAAATCTTTAAAACTACGCAACGGATTTTGCTGGTTTTTTAATAGATAAAGTGATTCAAGAGGAAGGTTTTTATGCCCATGGAAGCCAAGGAAGTCGCTAGTTATTTATAATTATAGTTTTGTGCGAGCTGATGGAATTTCGACAACATATGGATGGAAGCCTTTTCAGGTGTAATTAATAAAACAATGAAAGCACTAAATTGCTACAACTTTTCAGTCAAACATCAAGTTTTACGTAACACATCAATTTGACGATCCCAAACAACACATTACCATCGCCAACGGCTAATTAAAAAGATATTATCTTCAGTAAAAGAGAATGCGCCTGCGCCTGTCGTCGGCGAGAACTATGCACAATGGGACTTCCCTGTGTAAAACATTGTTGCCGTTTTAAAACAATTTTCAGCTATTATTGTAGTTCCTAAAATCATGTTCCTATTGGACTAGTTTTCCTTATAGAGTTATCAAGGCAGATGGATGTCGCTCCATTGTGATAACCAGAACCGCCATACCTATGATCATGATTTTAAAGCGTATCTACCTTGGGCACGGATACATTAGTTGAGAATAGAACTGCGAGGTTACTACCGTCTCTTAAAACCATGCAAGTTCCAGTGAGTGAGCGAGATAGCGCGATACATGATGTAAGGCGACATCCCCCTTACTGGATCTTGTATGGTTTTAAGAGATGATGGTAAGCCACCTGGTTAATACGTTCGGATAATGATAATGGTTGCAGTTTCTAAAAATAGTTTTCATTTACACAACTAACCTTAGTTGACCTAGTATCACGAAATCTCGCATTATGGATATTATCCTAAGAATCATAGATCTATTATGTACTAAGCGTTTAATATAACATAGAATACCTTAGCTATGGCTATCTACCGCATTCCCACGGTAGAATTACATTACAAATGATATTAAAGGGAAATTGATATCGTTTAGAAATTGGAAAATAAATGGGATGTAAATTGTCTACAAGTGAAAAGCGTGCAGGTGTGAATGTGCCCTAAGGTCTCTTTCGCTAGTTTAGAGCATAAGACCAACCGGAGTGGCCACTGACAAGCGACCCCCTCTGCCAAAAATATACGACCGCCACCCCGCGCGCCGCCGCGCCGCGTCGCCGGCCATACTGCTTATACTGGTACCCCATCCTAACTAATACTATAAATACGAAAGTGAGTTTGTTTGTTTATTTTTGGTTGTTCATTAGTTTGTTACGCTTTCAAGCGCTATATAATGAACCAATCTTCTTGAAATTCTGCATACACATAGTTACTAGTATTGAGAAGAATATAGGGTACCTTTAATTCCGGGAAAAGCACTGTTCCTGAGGGAAATGCACGCGGGCGAAGCCGCGGACAAAAGCTTTGATAATTTTGTCATGTATGTGCTAATTATATTCGATAAAGGCAATTATGACAATATTAACATAGATATTAATAACAATTTAGTAAAAATAATTGATTGGCTAGACGAAAACAACCTAAAAGTAAATTTAACAAAGACAAACGTTATGACATTCCAAATAAGACATAATAAAAAATCTAAACTTAATATAATTTATGATGACAAAATATAAAAGAAATAGAATGTACAAAATTTTTAGGACTATTTATTGACAACAACATGTATTGGAAAACCCAAATAGAACATGTTTGCAAAAAACTTCACTCATCTGCATACGCTTTACGCATGATCAGTAAAATAGCTAATCAAACAGCATTAATATCAGCATATCACGGATATGTTGCCTCAACACTCAGGTATGGAATAATATTTTGGGGTAATGCCGCTTACAACAAAAATGTACTAATAGCACAGAAAAAATGCATTAGAGCTATCTGTAATCTCAAACCAAGAGAATCGTGTAAACCACACTTCAAAAATTTAAAAATACTCACAGCTCCCTCGATGTATATTTACGAGGTTTCGGTCTTTGTAAAATGTAATATGAATCTTTTTAGATCAATTGAAAGTCAACGTCGCTCTGATAAATTGTACCTCATAAGTACAAAAAGCGCATTTCTACTTAATAGTATATACTCAATGGCACCACGAATATATAACAAACTTCCACCATCTATTAGAAATTGTAAAGAAATTCAGAATTTTAAAAATTTACTTTTCAGAACACTAGTAGAAAAAGCATATTATACAGTGGAAGAATTTTTAAGTGACAATTTTAAAAAATTACAAGATACTGACTGCATGTAATCGTATTGTAGTAATTTATTATTGTCTTTTTTTTCTCCTATGACATATTTTTTTAATGTTTTAATATTTAATTGACATCTTTTTAATGCAATATCTTAATGTAATTAAATTTAAATGGAAATAATGTAAATTTGAAATGACTGACATTATGATAATTAACTTAATTCGATAATTTAATTGACATGAATTGCATGAATGTTATTTACTAGTATACCATTTTTTTATAAAATTAATACCAATTTTGTATGCCTGACGGCGCAGCATGGCGCACAGTAACTAATTTAATACTAACACCCTTAAATGTACCCATGTCTGACATAAAATAAATGAATTATGAATGAATTATGAATTATGACATCACTAAGCACACACTTGACAAAATTAGTATGATAAATAAATTAGTGTTAATAACTTATTGTATGTTTCCTCACCCCGCACTCGCCATGTGGCACTTTTTCAAGTAGAAAATTTGCGTGTGGCGTCTCCGGTTTGTTGTTTGCTCTAAGTTCGCTAGACATGCAGCAGACCTCACGATAGTCGCCTGAGGTTGTCTATGTTAAATTTTAATGTCAGAAAGCGGAAAACACGTTTAACTGTATCTTTGATGGCTCTTATGTGCTAGGTATTTGTGAATATTTCAAGCATCCGTGATTCTTTTAGCGACTACCAGATGGCAGCCGTGTGACCAATGGTTTAACGTGCCTTCCGTAGCACGTAATCATCTTTACTATCAGACAATCAGGTGATTCAAGTCTGCAATGTCCTAACCAAATTAAAAAAAAACTAAACAAAGTATGCGACAGGAAATCTTCAGGCAAACGCCTTAACACTAAACAACAGTTTGGTAAAATTATTACCGGATTGTTTTCGGAGTGAACGGTTGCTTTAAATTTAAACATTTGTTGGTTAACTCGACCCTAAATAGGTTAACCTTTAAATTCGGAGAACAATTTCAATTTGTTCCTTCATCGGCTTTCAGCACATTTACAGAAGAGGGAGTGGTCTATTATATTACTTAAGTAAATCTGCAAAGCGAGAGCTAGCACAAAGCTATTATTAGAAGATGGAAACTCTTCCGTCTATGGTTCCGACCAGACTGCGGTCGGATCCGGTTTTCTGTCCGGTATTGTGTCTCGGAATGCCGCTATAGTTTCTTTAGGTCGCATTTTAGTGATTTTAGCGTAAATTTAATAGTTTGTAATTGTAATTTTTATATTTTATAAAAAGTGTTAGTTTTAACCTGTTAATTTTTGTTTATATATCTGTTAACTTATGTATTCACTTATTATTGATTATTTTTTATTTTAGTTGTTTTTGTATGAAATATAAAATTAAGTACTTATCCTATAAATGTTAATTCAGAAGGCGTTTTTTTTTATTTGTTATAATTTCATTTCAAAGTATTTTTTTAATACTATTTAGTAGGCAAACAGGCTTACGGCCCACCTGATGGGAAGCGGTTACCGTAGCCTATGGAGGCTTAAAACACTAGGGTTGTCACGTGCGCGTTGCCGACCATTGAAAGTCGAACTAAAGTCGAATTTCTAATACTGGGTTACAATTACTTATTAAATCAGCTGCAATTTTATGCCATGTGTTTATGCCCTATTATCAATTCTATTAGAGCCCATAAAGCACACTGTTAAACTTTTTTTTAATCTAATAGAACCACACAATAGAACCAATTAAAATATTACTTCACACATCGCTACAATAAAAAACACTGATGTTACCGTACAGTACAATACCGGAATGAGTGATGTTGCTGACACTATTAATTCTTCTTTGATTGACATTTTGACAGTTCAATTGTTTTTGACGGGAAAGGCGGCAAGTGTTGATTTGGCTGTTTTATTCGGTTGATAGCGAGTAATTACTAATAGTAATAGGTTATAGACCTGAGTATAATGACCCTCAAATATTTTTAAGTGAGAAAAACTAAAATAAATAAGTTTGTTTGTAAAAAAAAAATATATTTAGATATATTTTGTCATGCTCTATCATAAGAATAGGAAGGAAGCGAATCGTTGGCACTTTAAATATATAATCTACATACGGAACCCTAAACTGCATTACCAATGACAACACATGTTTATAAAAATCCTAAGATTAAGAAATCCACCTGTAATTTCATTTATTATTTAAACACAAGCAGGAATCTGTATCCAACTAGCAATCAAGTTAATTACTATATAACCTTTCACACTTGATCATTACGTAATTTTACGAACATATACACTCTCGACGCAAATTAGTATAGTACTACAACTTATATTGTGGGTAATAAAGTTATTTTACCCTTTTACTAATGTACAGTCGGCAGCAGATAAAAGAGACCCCAACCGTATTTATCAAAGGGGTTTAGGTTTCTCTACCCCCAACTGTACAATGTGGGTGGATACTTACCTACATACAAAAAAATATATCTTATTTTATTGCGAACTTGCACGGGATACAGGGAATTTGTATTATTCTGACCCACGTTTCGTAATACTTCTAAGATCGCATAGAGACCAACTCACACATAGGTATTTGTACTCATTAATTTCTTTAATTATACCTCTGAGGGTCACAATCCGCTGTCAACACACATGTTTAGCCAGTACTCAGTACTTTCTTTCAACGCTTCTTAACTCAACTCAACCTTCAAACGGGAACACAACAGTGCAAGCACGCTGTTTGGCGACAGAAAAAGGTGAGAGAGTTAAGTAAATAAACAACCAGGCGGATTTTGTATAAAGATAGGCTCTACCTTACCTCAAACTGTCAAATTCAAATAAAAAAATATGTTTATTATTCTTTTTGTCGAGTCGAAATGGCTTTTCTCTTAAATTATTTTTGACCAGTATGTGGAATAAATGAATAAACACTTTATTGCACCAATTACATAAATACATCATTGGATTGTACAGGATCAAAGATAAAAATTACATACATTGTGGATACATTAATTACTCTATCGCTGGCCGCTCCCCCATAAAATAAGGAAATCGCGCGCGGTCTCTACGGCAAATTGTTTTTAAATCAAAATCGGTGAAGTGTACTTCGATTGCGTGAGAATTGGGCCCCAGATCCTCAATTGTACAGGAGTCAGTTAATTGTTTAACATAGGTAAAAAAGTCTTCATATTTATTACATTGATTAGTAACGCCATCTTCTAGTCTCAAAGAGTCTTAAAGGTCTTATTTTATATTCCAAATTTAACCAATATTGTTTAACTTTCTTTTATAAGTATTTTTATTAAATTAAATAAGTACTCTTTGAAAATGAGCATTGCATCTTACTTACTTTGATCACAAAAAAATAACACAATAAAACACTTTCGTTCCAAAGAAAATCTATTACTCAATACTATTTGATTAATTTATTTACATACCAAACATGACAGATAGATTTTTTTATTGTTACAATATGTCCATTGTTGTGGCTCTGGTGGTTGCCACCTTCATATAAATACAATCGATTTGAAATGATTAATGATACGATGCACCTAAAGCATATCAAGCCACATGTGGACCCTAATCACTGATGATAGAGCTGATTTTGCCATGAATTATTTAGATGTGATTTGCTTGGATACTTATGAGGTACTTTACTATCAGTAGATAAGACGTGACATCAATATTTAGCAATTCATCAAACCTTACAGGTTAACAGTATCCTCCTTATTCATATAAATTACGAACGTTTGTTAAACCCATTTTAAATCAAATATGTTTGGCTTTTTCTCTTTTATCGAAATTTACCGTGAAAGAAAGAGCCAAACCTATTTTAGTTAAACGGGCTTAAGAAGTTTATAAGTACCTAGATATCTTTGTAGTCCTCAATTTCAAGATACAAAAGACCAGTGGTATTTTATTTATTTACTGAATCCATTAATGTAAGTACAGTGAGTTGCAGAGAAATATGACCCCCTTACAATAGTGATACTTGTGTCATAGGGGTCAGATTTCTCTGCAGCCGACTGTACATATTAAACATTTACAATAGGTAAGTTTATTAAATTGCTAATAATTATACCTAAAAATTATTGTATAACAGTCAATGGTATCTGTAATTTTTGATTCTGAAACCTAAAACTAAATTATCCATTTGTTTGAAGCAATAATTGCTAATGATCTAAAACTATGATATAACTCATAAAAAGATGAAATGCTGATCATTCTAGCATCTAAAAATAGCTGGATAATGACTTAGCTATTACGTAGTGTAGCATAATATAGTGTAATAATTCTGCAACTGGACATTCACTTTTATATATACTTGGTACGGTTTTACATTAGCGAATTGAATGAAATTTAGTTTAGTTTTATTGCGATCTCTTGGTAAAAGTCAAAGTACCTATTTCGAATCGCGCGCGGTCTCTCTACCAAGGCAATTTTTTTTATAATATATCGCAAAAGTAAATTCCTCCAATCCTATCTATCTCTACCAAGTTCTATCCTCTTTGCGTCAAATCACAAACTTCTACATAGACAATAGAAGAAATAAATGTATGTAAAAAATATTCAATGTAAATATCTACTAAACTAATAAATAAATAGCATTACAGCCATTGTCATTTTCTATTTTGGTGACCCCGACGTGATTGGAAGCAGCCTTCTCTATCAACATTTATTTATTTCTTCAAAGCTTATATCTATCATTCATTACGGTATCACACCAATACGAAAGAAGAGCACAACAATATTTCAACCTGAATTATAGCACAAAAAAAATAGTATTTTTGTGAATTCGTTCATAAAACAAATAAAATATCTATTTTGTTATCGCGAGTTTGCATCGCTCGCCATTGCTCAAAGGCAAAGCCCATGGCCGAGGTTCGTCCCAACTGGGAGCCCCTTGCGCTTTTGCCGAAAAGGCTGAGTGGCGTCAAGCCCTCGCCTCAAACTGTCCCGCTGTAAATATTAAAGCTCATCGAAGCTAATATTGTAGGTCAGTCATAAAAAAAAAAATGCGCCTGCGTACAAACATATAAACATTCTTCAATCCATCATCATCGCACAACCTTTCAGGCCTCATCATCTAATCATCAGCAAGCCAACAACAATGGGGTATCACCTGGTCCTACACAGCCGATGAATCGAGCTTGTTGGTCTTGCAATCATGTCGGGGAAGGTTGGTTTTAATCACGTCGGTTCACCAATACAGCAAATAAATAGCATTACAGCCATCGTCATTTGATTTAGGTTGAATAGATACTCCCTCTGTTCCCGATTGTGTATGAAAAGTGGGTTCCTTACACTGACTGTATGCTTCATACGAACCTAGTGTTTTAAAAAAAGATCAATCAGCCCTAATCGACAGCAAAAGTAGCATCTTCTAAGCAGACCGTGTCGGTTCCATGGAGCACCGCATTCCCACCGGCCATTTTTCTTTTCCCAACATTCCCACGGCTTAATTTGTAGGTTATGTTACTAACTATGTTTGCGGTCTTTGATACAGTCAGCGAAATATTTTTTACTATAATAACTAAATATTTTAGGGCACTAAAACGCTTGCTCAGCACTTAAGATTCTACTTATGGAGTTGAAGACGTCTATAGATGACGGTGACTTCTTCCCATCAGGTGGGCCGTGTGCCTATTTGCCTAAATGGTATTAAATAAATGGTGCTTCGGATGGCACTTTAAGTCGTTGATCCAGTATCAGAGGCAGAGAGTCGGCTTCGAAAAACTCTGATGCTAGGGTATTGAGAATCAATTGATCATAATCAGTGTTCTTTCTACCATGGTTCACGGGCAAGAGCACGAAGTTCTCGAATTTGAGTATTTTTTTTGTACAAAAAACCTGTATAAATATTAGTCGAATTATTAAATTACTTTCTAAGTTATTGATCAAAAGAGTCGCATGATAACAATGAATGAGGCTATCGTACATCCTGAAAGCCTGCCGGAAAAAAATGAAATTATTTATTTATTTAACCTTTATATATTGTACAAAATACAAAAAGTAAAGCACAATAGGCGGACTTAATGATAAAAGCATTATCTAACAGCCAACCTTTAGGTAAAGCAGAGAGCTTGAATGTGGGTGTAAAATAGAAATTAATTGCGAGCACTTATCTATCTGACTGTACCTTGTTTGTAGCTTATAGCAGTAACTACATACATTTAAGTTATAAGCTCAGTTACAACAAGGAAGTTACATTTTATCTTGTTGAATACGAGAAGCCGCTGAACTTTGAGGAAGCTTTCGATTGCGTGGTATTTTAAGTATTACTTAACTTTTTACCTAATGCTTAGGTATACTTAAATATTCAACGAGGATTTTAGGATGAAATTCACAAAGGGAAATTAAAAAACATTTGTCTTAGTTCTAAAGACAATTTCGTATTGGAAATATTCACATAAATTTTAGTTATAGATATAATATTTTGGCGCATTCACAGTGAGAATAGGTAACAAACAATAAGACACATTATTTTTTGTTGTAAGTAAGTAGTTATTTTTCTCCTGAACTAAAAATACTTAATTAGTTTAGTAATTTTAAACTTTTAGCCATATACCAAGGAAGCCTTGCTAATCTTCATTTGAATTTATAAATCTTTTATTATGAGACCATTAATTCATACATTGAGATAAAAATAAATTAAATTCAATCGCAATTTATGTGAAACCAATATGAAAACGTCATAGTGATATTCCATCCTAGCTTTTGAATCCCGATTACGATATAAACTGATTTTCATCAATCACCCTAAATAACTCCGTCGTTATATTTTACTACGCATCATGGTCTTATATGGACTTTAAGCGTGATGCGTGACCAATTTTAAGACCGAAAGTAGAATTTTTTAGTCGAGACAAAAATAGACGAGTTGTTTTATTGTGGCGTGACGGAATGTTTTGACCATTTTTCTCAGACGGTTCAAGACTAATTTACATGGCTTGTCAAAAAAGCCTGTATTCTTCGAACATAGGTGTAAGTATTATGTTAATCCCATACACAATCAAACACGAAATCCGACATTATACATATACTAGCATTAGCCTGCGGCTTTACCGCAAAATTCCCTCGGGAACAATTCTTGTGCCCGGAATTAAAGGTACTCTATGGAGTTAGCGTACCACCGGTCAGTTCCTTACTCGTCATTTCCACTTATTCACCAGTTTACTGTCCTTCTTAATACTTCTTACTATGTGCATGCGTATACCAACAAATAAATAAGAAATTTACAAAAAAAAATTGCCTGGCATCAAAGACCGCGGGTTTAATACTTCTATGACATTCGGCATCGTAATACGCCCACTGTCTGTCTGGAAACTGAGCGACTGAGAGTGAAATATGTCAATGACTCTATGTTGACATCATTTTAATGGCTCTACTTTTCTGGTGGCGATCGTGCATTAGATAATAATACTTATATGATCCATAGAATTTGGAATAGTGCGCGGCGCCAGGCAAACTTTTTTTAAATCTATGGTTTCTATCGAAACTTGTAACGCGCTAACACGCGCTTTTACAATTATAGAGTCGTAGTTGCTCTATGCTTTTGAGATTTTAATCCCTCAGGCACAACTTTATAATCTCGCATTTAACTAACTATAATACCTACGTAATTGATATCTATTTTACTCAAGAAATTACATTTTTGGATTTTAAATTACATAATACGTGTAGGTACGGAGAGAATTGTTTGAAAAGTGGGTGGTCATGTAGAATTATGGTAATTTACTCAAAATAACCAATTTAGGTAAATACTCATATTACAAGTCTAACCACATTGGGCAAAGCTACTTAACACTTCATCACTTGCAATAACAGTGTAGTATTCTATAATTTGTGCTATTACAGATAATTGAATTTCTTAGGTTTGTTGGTTTAGTTTTTAGCCTAAAGCTTGTATTACGACAAGGCCTATTTTTAGATTTTAATGGTAATTTTTCTAATTCTTTGTCAGTACACAGATTACAGAATACGTCAGTAGTTATATACTCTGACACCAGGGTGTACAAGGTCGATTGATGGTGTCACCTATACGAAATGATGATGATTATATTTAGTTGTATGATATGTTTATTTGCTTTTTATTTACTCGCTGTATCCTGTGGCTCAGCCCGCATGGTATTCGGTTATATCGCTTAAAAGTTATGTTTTACCCCCGGTCTTGAACTATATCCATACAAAATTTCATCAAAATCGGTCTAGCGGTTTAGCCGTGAAAGCGAAACAGACAGACGGACAGAAAGAAAGACCGACAGACAGACTTTCGCATTTATAATATAAAAAAACCTTCCTCTAGAAAAACTCTATCTATTAAAAAAACCGCATCAAAATCCGTTGCGTAGTTTTAAAGATTAAAGCATACATGGGATATAGGGACAGAGAAAGCGACTTTGTTTTATACTATGTAATGATAGAAGTATGTTACTTATTTGAATTATGAATTAAGACAGCGTGTGATGATGAGTCAATTTCGCATACACATCGAAAGTCCCTCATCACTCACCATGCGAATTCCACTCATTGTTCGCTGTCGAAAACCAAATTTCAAGTGGAAATGTCGACAGTAAACTTATCTTCATCGTGAGAGAGAAAAAACAATAGGTTACCTCACTTTTACATAGTTTATGTCTATATTTCGTAAAACTAACTTGTGAAAAGAAGACGTTGTCTCGTGAAATATTTTGAAATTATCTTAGGTAATTCTATTGATTTGTTCTGTTTTGTTGGCGGGAAAATTAGGTACTTATCTCATTACAGCGTTTTTCCGGTTGCATCCTAAATTGGTGCATCTTATCTTAAGTAGCTCAGTTCCACTTAAAGTTCGTAATCTGTATGGTTGACATTTAATAATTTAATATTAATTATTAAGTACCTCACACAATTTTAGGCGACCGCAACTGACCGCATATAATCTTTGTCCGAGCGTGTTTCCCGATTACATCTTCAGCTTACGCTCAGCCCAGGGTACGCTATTAATCATGGTCCTGATGGCTTTGTGACCAAGACTTTTTTTTACAATCCTACTATCTTCTTTTCTTTTAGCTTATCCCATCCTATGTGGGGTCGGCCCAGTATGTAAGTTCCTTGCATTTAGATATTTTTCCCGCGTAAAACCCCTCCTGGTCATGTGGCCATATCCCTGACACATCCATCTCTTTTTTGGTCTTCCTTTACTCCTAGATTCCGTAATTTTCATATAGGTATATCTTTGCGTTACATGGCTGTCCTCCCTCTTTACGACATGGCCGTACTATATAACTAACTTCTCCTTTTTGAGAATCGTATTATAAACCTCATATGAACCCGCTATAGTGAGTGAGGATTCAGTATTTATGAATAAGACGTTGAGTTTATAAAATCTCATACTAGCTACTGTATATACGAGTATTTTATGACAGAAGATTAGATTTATTGATTCTCTTACTATGAGAATATGCAAATCCATTGTTTCCTTGCGTATATGTATATGCAAATGAGTTTTGTATACAATCGACTTATACTGAAAAGTATTATGTAAAGTTTACCTACGTTAAGTAACATTCGCGTGCTGCCCTCTTTTGTCTTTTATATGAATCACTTAGATTCCGGTTTCCTGTCGTAAAATATGCATTTTTTGAACTTAATGCACTTAGTTAAGTAATCAAGTTATAAAAAGCCGTATGACCTCTGTTACATTTTTTACCGGTAAACCAGACCAATAGGAACATGATTTAAGTGTGTTAATGGCCAACACTGGCAGATTTTTCAGGTTGCTTAAAGGCAGAGCTGACACAGCCCATCGACAGCCATTTAGCGATAACAGTACTCATAATTGGGACCAACGGCTTAACGTGATTTCCGAACTTATACAAGGTGGACTCAAATCAACTGCAAATATTTTAAGGGCAGATTCAGACCACTATACTGGACAACTTTTCCAAATAAACTTAAATCAAAAAATCCACCTTATTTATATACGAACAACGAAGCATCTGAAGTTCGAAATGCCACAGTCGACCAATACAAACTAGGCCGCGCTCGCCGTAGCTTAACACGTATATTCCATATGTTATCCTAACACCAAACAAGTCAATTACCAAATATCCCGAGAAGTGTCGGGTCAACAAGCTAGTGTTGGACGGTAAATACCGACAGATCTACTTTTATTCTTGTTGGAATGCAGTGGGACTGGTTACACGAATTTTTTGGGGTTGCCATAAGTGAAAAGTTGTCGGCGGTTTCTAATAAAATTGTTGCAG
Source organism: Apomyelois bistriatella (assembly GCA_947044815.1). Classification (NCBI taxonomy): domain Eukaryota; kingdom Metazoa; phylum Arthropoda; class Insecta; order Lepidoptera; family Pyralidae; genus Apomyelois; species Apomyelois bistriatella. The sequence continues at coordinate 9,962,831 of OX345705.1, forward strand.
CAAATGTACAAACTGGATTTTAAAATTGCGTCATACGTAGGCACGGCATTAAATAATTAAAATAAATAAATAATTATATATTGGGACAAATCACACATATTGAGTTAGCCCCAAAGTAAGTATGTGACTGCGGCCCGGTGCAGTCGATGGTTCACCTTTATTGTCGGGCCTTAGCTGCCCTGCCTCCTGCACAATGAAGGACTTGAACGAGGCAAACGACCGGGCGGTGGAGGTGGCCAAGTACTGGGCAAAGTCAATATAGACTCGAAAAGATGATGAAGTAAGTTCGAAACTTGTTTCATGGTACTTATTAACTCAACGATACTATATTTTATAACAAAATATATAGATAAACATCCAAGACCCAGGTCAATCAGAAAAAGGGGATTCGGGGGTTCGAACCTGGGACCTCCTAATTAGCGGTCAGACATGTTAACCATTACGCCACGGAGGGCGACGACCTCCGAGGTTCGGAGTTATCAGATAAAAAAAAAACTTCTTTGGCGTCTTTGTGCACTTTTTGGAATGGGTAAAAAATTATAAAATCGCGTCAGGTCACGTGATCTGTTCGTCTGTTCTGTTGTCATGATACTGTGGGAAACGAACCCACGACTTCTGGATCTTGAGGGCAACGCCTCAACCACATGATCACGGGAGCTGTAAAAATGGTTACGGAGGTCAGTCGGCAGTCGCTTCTGTATAGGACCATGATACCGCTTCTATAGGACCATGATGCGTACCCTGGGCTCTAAAGCTTACCTAAGCTGAAGATGTTGGACTTTAATAATTTATTAAGAACTAACCAAACCTAACGCTCACGGCCTCTGCGTACCGTCCAAAACAAATAAATTCCATCGCTTTCCATATACTAAACACTTTCTCTTATGTATGATATTACGGCTGCGCTTGTGTTTGATGACATGCAATGACGTATTGATAATGGAGGTAACATCTTGAGTCAATAATGTCGGTTCTTGTTTATTTTATATAAGGAAAGCTTAGAGTATTTTGAGAAGAATGAAGAATTATAGAGCTCGCGCATTAAAAGCATTTGAACACGAGGGAAGTCTGTAAGGCGCACATTAGACGCTTATTCATGCATGATGGTTTTCTATCAAACAAAGGGATGGAACTCGAAGGTGAATTGAATCATTTGATTTCCAAATAAATCATCGCACAATTCTTGATTAAATTAAAAAAATTAAGATGATTTTTTTGGAAATCAGTCGATTCAATTCACCTTCGAGTTCCATCCCTTTGTTTGTTTTCCATCAGTCAGAATTTTCAGGCTGCCTAAAGGCATCTGACATAGCCTTACGACTGCCATCTACCGATAACCTTTTTTTTTGATCGCCGTTATTCGAAAGTATTGAAAATTGTAAAATAAGTACAATTTCATTACAATTATTAAATGGCGTGACGCCATAGTGATCTGTTACACATCGCTATTAAATTTTACTTTCAATGTCAAGGTTCTACATTAAATACGCACGCTATGGTCACGGCCTAGGAAAACTTGAGGGAGACTATATCAACAACATAATATTATGTCTTACTAGCTGTTGCCCGGGGCTCTGCTCCCGTGTGAATTTCGGCATAAAATACCTATGTGTTGTTCCAGAGCAATGTAGGGCAACTGCACAATTTCCATTCCAAATTTCAGCCAAATCGGTTCAGCCGTTTTACTGTTAAAGAGTAACAAACATCCATACAATTTTCGCGTTAAGAATATTAGTAGGATTGTTTTGTTATGTCTTTCTTACTAACAATGGTACTAACTTAGGCAAATATATAATATATAACGATAAATTGACAATAACAATAGCGCTAACTGGTTAAGTTTGGCTTGTTACGGTTAGCGTTAAAGTTATGACTTAATTTGACGATTGTCAAAATGGTGCAACTCATTTTTCACCTAACCGGTACTTTGACGACACAGTTATTGTTATAGTAAGTTGGTGCAACCCAGCTTTAGTGCCTTTATCCCTTTAGGCGACTAAGGATAATCAGAAAAAAAACCTACTTATAATATTATAAACATATTATATATGTAATAAACGACCCGACTTTATAGGACATGCATACAGGTCTATACTTGGTTAATAACCCTTTTTTGAATTAGCCGCCGCTGTCGGTTAAAAAGGTAAAGACAGACTAGGTATGTACGTAAAGACGGTTCAGCACACCACATCAAGATAGTACTTTTGAATAGTTTATACGGCCATGGAATCTAGTCCTTTAAGGCCTATCTTGAATTTATTAATCTTCTTCAGTCCTACTTAATTCAGTCGAGTCAAAAATTCAAGTCAATAGTCAAGCCCAGTCAAGTAAGTAAGTCTAGTCTGAGTCAGATGGCTAAGTGAACCGGTGGAAAAATTTCACTTAGCTATATCATGGAGATTTTGGTGACACAGATAAAAAGTCACGTAATCGACACTGTATCACTTCCCAACACTCACGCTTGTTCACGAACACTTTGCGAATAATAATCCACCAATATTATGCACAAACACTCGAAAAAACCTAAGTTTTGGAAATTAAATACAGCGCGGACATAGCGACAGTTTACTTTCCCTCCAAAAACTCCTCAAGATAGTACTATTACTAATTCTGTGTCAAGAGCTAAAAGGATTATGATGAAAAATATTTTAACATGGCAATAATGTAATCGATTCTGATGTTAATCGATATAATATATTTTTTTTTTTTTTGTATTAAACATCGCAAGATACATTTGTAGGAATTCTTTCCACGATATTATATTATTTCTTGCAAATTACTACCAATCGGTATGCTTGCTGCTTCTAATACCTAACTGCAAATACCTAATAGAATACCCGCCATCGCCAGCCACATATTTGATTTGGCATAATTAAACGTCCTTTGCAATTACCGAGATAGGAATGCATATTTTTATTGTATGACAATTCTTTTGAAAATTCATCAGGTATTAAACGAATCCCACTAAAACTTTTCCATAGTACCTAGATATTTTTCTCGCAATTCAACCAGTGGTTCTAAAGTTATAAGCGTTTATACAAATATTTTTTTACCTTTATTTTATTAACTTTGTCATTACATTGACACTTCCATTATAAATTATGTTTAAAATGTGATTCTAAGTTGAAGCAAAATTTAGTTTTTTTTTTTTTAATTCAAAACCTCGTAAATTACACAAAATTCTGCAGATTGATTTAAAAAATGTTAACCAAGTATAAATGGTTAATATAATGATTGTTTATTGTTTCAGGTCACAGCCCTGGCTGTGCTCAGCATAACACAAGCGAAGAACTCTACATCAAAAGCGAAACCGAAACGACAACTGGAACACATAAGAACTCCACAAAACTTACAATACTCATTAGTACTTCCTCATTCAAGAGTGACTCACTTCAGGTCACTCACAAGCAGTCGGAGAATCGCTCACATCCCAACAAATGGAAAACTACCACCTTACGCTGTACAAATGGAACCTGTCGTCCAGTATTCTCAGAAGGACCCACTATACGATCCAAATCTTGATAACTTAGATGACGCTGGCGTAAACAAGAACGAAATATACGCACAATCGAAAATTCTTAATGTTCATGATAATTCTGCCGAAGGAACCTATGGACCTCCATACGGATCTCTACCTACTGCTCCTTTGTACAGCCAAGAACCAACCCATCCCCATTACTATGAAGCTCCTGAAACCATCATTGAAATTATCATCAAAGAATCTAATGAAACCCTTCCTGCACCACCATCACCACCACCTACACCAAAGAAAAAGAAAGAACCCGTTCATGTTTTCTATGTAAAATATAGTAAAGACCCTCACTCAAAAGACAAAGTTATTTACGAAAAGCCTGTTCCGGCTATCACTCCTCCTACGAACGAGGAAGATGACCACCATCACGAAGATTACGTTACAGTAACACCTGAGCCATTGTATGCACCGACTCAAACCACTACTTTGAGAGCTATTATCAAACCAGAATCAGAAGTTTATCATAGTGACAGCAGTGTCAAAATTACTTTTGGCAATGAAGGTCGTCATTACAGTGATAGACGGGAAAGTAACTCAGAGGGTCATGAAGAAACAGCTCCAAGACCAGCATTAGCTCTTCCAAATCCGTCACCAAGCCATCCCCCGCTACAACGATCCGCTTCACCTAAGCCGCAATATCATGAGTCCCCGGCCAGACCAGTAGCAAATCATCCTGTACCGCAAACCTACAGACCAACACCCCAGCATGCCCAAAGTCGCATTCAATTCCAACCTCAATATTTACCAAATGAACAACAACTTCCTCGACAAGGCCCGTCAGTTGCACCTTTTAGACATCAATCACAAGTAAACCGCCAAAATTTTTTCGGACCATCCTCATCTTTAAGCCCACATCCTACTTCAAATCCATCTTTTCCTAGTGCTTCTCCTGGACCTGTTGCTCATTTTAGCAATAACGCACCTACGGTTTCAGGACCCTCATTTCCCACATCCTTCCCAAGACCAAATAGCCCACCTCCAACATTCCACCAACGACCAAGCCCCCCTTCGTTTGCTCCTCGCCCCCATTTGAATGGACCACCAAGGACCAGTTTCCACACAGGATCACAAAGACCATTCCATCAGCCTCACCCACAATCAAAACCATTCTTTGATGAGGCTAAATACTTGCAAGAAAATTATCACACTATTACAACAGATCAAGTTGACTCTCCTAAAGAACAATTTTTACCGAATAGGCAACCACAAAACTTTAACTTCCATTCTCGCCCAAGCCCTAGTCCACCGACCGCACAATTCCAAGAACAGAATTCAAGGCCTCAATTTATTCCTTTGAATCAACAATTGCCTCAACAAAGGCCTCCACAACATTTTGTTGATGCTCAGCAATCATTCCCTATTAATCCCACTAGGCAGCCATTTTTCAATCTTAAGCCATCACCTCCAAAAGTTGAAGACCATCGTCCCCAATTCCAACAACAACCACAGCACCAGGCTCATACTCAATTTGGATTCCATCAAGGTCCTCAATTATTACCACAACCAACTCCTCAACTTCCTCTTCAACATCAGCCCTCATTCTCCAGTTCTTCTTCACCATCCCCGATTCCACAACATCAATTCCTACCACAACCTTCATCTCCACCACTATTTAGTTTCCATCCTCAGCCGTCTCCTACTCCAGCACAACATCAATTCCTTCAACAAGTGTCCTCAACTGAACGACCTCAGGTCCATTTAGCTATAAGCCCTTCGGAAAGACCATTTGTTCATCACCAGAACCATTTGCAAGATCAATCTAATTTACAACATCACCAAAATGTAGGACAGTTTGTTCCTCAAGGTGGTGAATTCGTACCTTCTATTTCAAAGTACGAACAACATATAACTATAAATGGCAACCAACCTCCAAATTATAGTAATTTGAGTGGACCAACCCAGCCAACGCCAACTGCTAGTCAACCGACACAACAATATCATCAGTCGCAACAAAAAGAGCAACAACAATTTTACGAATCTGAACAAGAACAAGTAAGACAACAACTAGCAGAAAATGTAAAGAAACAACAAGAAGAAATACAACGACTTCAAACGCAATTATTAATAGCACAGCAACAGCAGCAACAACAACATCATCAACATCAACAGCATCAACAGCAACAGCATCAACAACAACAACATCATCATCAAGAACAACAACAACTTCAACACCAACAGCAAAATCAGTATGAACAAAATTATCGTGAAGCACAAAACCAACAGTACAACCAGCAAACAGTTCAAATAACGTCACCTAAATCACAATACGTGCAAGAAAGATCACGATCGCAGGCTAATTATGTTACAAGCACACCTTCACCTGCTTACTATCAATCAACGTCCAGAACTGTAGAAATCAAACCTACAACTCAGAAATATAGTTCATCAACAGTTAACTCTATAAATTCAACGCCAGAACCTAACAAAGAAGAGAAAAAGAAGAAGAAACCTCAAATTGAACTACCTGATGAAGTTCCCGATGATTTACGTCAGCAGCTACTATCTTCTGGAATCTTAGATAATGCTGATATTAGTATTTTGGATTACGATAAAGTAGGAGATACTCCCTTGGAGTCATTGCCACCTGATCAACTGGCAAACTTTTTCAGTGCAGGAGGTGGTCAACAAATAGCATCAACTGAACTCAAGCCTATTGTTGTAAAACCTAATGGTGATCAAATTGAGTCCAGAATTGATGAAGATATTGACGACGATCAAGACATAGCTGCCTCAGAGAATATTGCTACATATGTTGCTCCACCCCAGTCACAGAAACAAGCTGTGGAAATGAAGGTTGTTCATTTTGATCCGAATACAGCTGAGGGACAGAATATCGCTAAGGAATACGTAAAAGACGATGCTACTCAGGTGGAGCCAGTCGCTTTAAATGATAAAAAATACAACAGATATTTACCATTGAAAGTAAGCGGCAATCAATTTCCTTTACCGGATATTCTAAAAGGAAGAAAAGTTACATCAGTAGTTGTTTTAGCTCCTGTAGAAACAGCGGATTTAACTAAAGATCACGCAAGATCAGAGAGGGCTGCTAGTAATTCATTAAAAGGAATAAGATTTGTAGCGGGGGATAGCTTGCAGGATTTGTTAAAACGGCCAACTGCAGATAACTTCCAAAGGTGGTTAGAAGTTGAGAAAAAAACAGCAACAGATCTTCAGTCTGTCATTCTTCTTGTGACTGGGTAAGATTGCATTGAATATACTTTGATATAGCCCACAAACCTATTTGCCCTATTCCTGAGGTTTTGAGTTTCATTTGGGCACAACATAAAATTTTAATAAGTCGTAATAACTACTTTTCGATTCAAATTCAAATTCAAATTCAAATTGTTTATTTTCAATATAGGATATTCTTATCACTTATTGACGTCAATTGTTACTTATTTTAAGTTTACCACCACTTCCAAAGCGCAAGTGGAGAAGAAGTGGCGCCACAAACTCCACAGCAGCATTTTCTTCAAAAACGTCAATTCACAAAATTTGAGTCAAATCAGACGAGTTTACATTTGAATATTTTTATAATTATTAATAAAATTATATATTAAATAAATATTGAGGATTATTGAAATAGTTTAATAAAAATGTCAAGTAATAAAAGATGTCATGATAAAATAAAAAAAAAAAAAAAAATTCCGAGTCAGTCTCTACCTATATATTTATTATACTTATAAATAATTTCAAATGTAGAACCATTGTATTCAATGTTTTACGATATATTATAGACGACCGCCGTGGCGTAACGGTTAACATGCCTGACCGCTACTCAAGAGATCACCGGTCAGGTCCAAATGAAAATTTTCTCAAGATTGATCAAGATTTCTGATTGGCCTGAGTCCTGGATGTTTATCTATTGTATATGTATTTGTTATAAAATATAGTATCGTTGAGTTAGTATCCCATAACACAAGTCTCGAACTTACTTTGGGACTAACTCAATCTAAATGATTTGTCCCTATATATTTATTTATTTATATTTATATTAAGCTGTAAGACTATTATTTATTTATATAAAATATTAAAAACTTTTACAGGGACGAAGAATCAACAGGTGACAGGGAAATTTATATGTATGACATCTCATCAGGCAACGTCAATAAACTCAACGGCGAACTCTCCAACGCGTTTGTCGAAGCAGCAGAAAATAATTCATTAAGCAAAGACATAGAAAAACTTGCGATAGAAGGGGAAGGCGTCCCTGAAAATTTTGATAAAGACGATGTAACCGCTGACGGTTCGGAAAATGTGCCATTTTTAGTAGATTTATCAGGTTTGAGTTTAGATCAAGAGGATAGCAATCAAGTATCAATATCATCGGGCTATAGTAAAACGAAACATGGCAGATCATTACGAAGACAATGATGATGGAGGATCGCGTTCGAAGTTCGAACATTGTAAATATTCTAGTTGTAGTATTACTAAATTAAAACAGCGGCATGATGTTGCTTATAGTCGGTTATGAAAGTGATAATCAAGTTGTACAAATTAAAGTACCTTTTTCTATTATTTGTTGTTGTGTATTGTTTTTTTTTATTACACCATTAATTAATAGACTTAATAATTAATAGAACCAATTGAATGAATGCAAAAAATACACTGCTTCACTTATGGCTATCCCACCCCACAGCAGTGGACTTCTTGAAGAGAAGAATAACATATCATGAAATCATTTTGCGATCAACTTTTACAAGTAGATATGACTATGACTTTATATAATCTGTCAGGGTATCACTACCATAAAATATTGCTAATGCAGCTAGAGCAGAGGCTGAGTTAGGTTTTTTTCTGACTGGTTTTATACGTGGCATTGACACGAAAATAGTAAAGTTGGTAACTATAAATAGTTCAAACCTTACACAGTAACTGGCGATTGTGTTTGTTAAAACTTATGGTTAGGAGAGGCCAGATGTCGGGCCGGATTGAAAAACAGGGGAGACGAGAAAAACAATACATGAACACAATACACAATAGCATGGGCAACAAGAAAATATAATTATCTCGATTGCAATATGATTTCATAAATCGAGTTTCGATCCACTCATTCGATTAATGAATCGATTCCTACCATATTTTATTACTTATTTTTTATATAGATGGCAATACAGCTGTCATCTGTCAAACATATGGATTATTGCTGGACAGGCTCTTGCCGCAGTGTTGAAATTCGCTGTTTTTATTTTTCATGACTTTTGATAGTTATTTTTGAGTTAAAAATATGATGGAGGGTTCATTAAGTAAGTGGACAAATGTGATGAAAGGGTGGCAGTATCGGTGGTTCGTGCTGGACGAGAATGCTGGCCTGCTGTCGTATTATACCGTAAGTGTCATTTTCGCATCTTTTATCTTTATTTCAGTGATAAATAAGAGATTTCCATTTACGCATGTATTAGAAAGCACATCATTGACGAATACATTATATATTATACAAGATAAAAGTACCTCCCTTGCTTACTATTTGCAACACTTGTAGTTGTCTATGTTTATATTCAGGTTTTCACACATAACAACCTCTGTTGGTCTATTTTGCACATTAAGTGATGAATTTACATGTAAATTCAATGTTATTTTGAAGAAACTGCTGCTTAAAAAATAATAGATAAATAAAACTTTTTCTAAGACAAACTTTTCTGAAGTCATTTTTCAATCACAATTTGGTTTCTATACTCAGTCCACAAAAAATGTTAAATACTTACCTAGTTTGAGAAAGTTTACTTCTTCATCCTAGTCCTTAAGCATTTGCAACTGGTTGCTTCAGAGCCAAGTGTCTGCTTTTTTACTATACTTCACCCTGTCTCAGCAAAGTTTTTATGACAACATAATATAATACATCCATACTTTAATATTATAAATATGGAAGTCTTTCTGTCTATCTATCTGTCTGTTATGCTTTTATGGTTAAACCACTACTGATTTTAATGAAATTTAGTATGGATACAGTTAAAGAAGGGGTATAACATGAGCGTAATATAACCGTGTTCTATGTAGGTGGGTAATAGCTAGTTTTCTATAAATCATATTTTTTTTTACCTCAGACGTTAAGTCATTTGGAATCTGAAACGGATATACATTAGGAAAATGAATCAATGATATTATCAACCGATAACAGTGGCAGTAAATGACGCAATCAAATTCCCTGCACTTTTTCTGTGTGAAATGTTGGCTTACAAGCCAAACTAGTGACAAGTTTTTTGTGCTATTCTTTCAAGTCGTGTTCCTCATAGCTGAGGGTCATGACCACCATAATCCAAGCTGGCAGTTAGTATCATCCAGTCATCTATTCTGGGCCCGGTGTATGGCCTCTTGGGTGTTACATTTCAATGCTGCAAGGAGAGGGTCGGTCCAGCGCGTTGGTGGTTTGCCCCTAGATTGTGATCCTGCCATACGGCCAACCATAATAAGAACTTCAAGACTGTTCATGTTTGTGCGCTATGCCACTTCTTAATATTTCTAAATTCTGTAGTAATTTGTCATTGACACAAAAAGAAGAAACTCAATGAGGTCCCTTCGTCCACTTTGGTAACTAAATTTACTGATTTGGCGAAAGAAAAATATTGATAGAATATTTTTCTTTCGCCGTTTGGTAGCTAGTTATGATAGAAGAATTATTTTGACGTGACAACGTCTTAAATTAGGTTGCGGCTGGGAGTCACTTATGAAAAAGTGTAACGCTCGGTAACGTTACGATGCGCTCACAATGAGAGCGAGTGAGAGGCACGCGTCCCCTAAGAGCGAGAGAGACAGACTCAAAGTCGTTGTCACGTAAAACTTTCGCCCGTATACCGACTTTACAGGCAACCAATTTTTTTCCACTTATTTATTTTCCATCTTCACACTTTCTATTGCTCACCTTAGGTCTTCATTTTTGCATTTAACTATACTATTGAAGTCCGAATGCTAGCCCAACTAACTTAATTGTGGATGTTTTAAAAGTTTTAGTATAATTAAAGTGACCTTAATTTTAAGTCATTATGATCTGTTAACATTTTAAAAACTTGATTGTGACCATGTTGCGCTTTTAAATTACTGCATTCAAATATGTATTGAAAATTCAAACAGCAGATTATAAACAGGTGTGCCAAGCCAGCATTGTTGAAATGATTTCACAAAACATTCAGTAGTTGAGTGTTAAGACAGAAATTTATAATAATTCCAAATCCAAATATATATTTTTTTGTTAAAATGTATGCAATTTTGTACATAGTCATAGATTGGTTCATGAAATATTTCAAACAATTGGAGCAAATATTTTTAATTACATGGATGTCAAATAAAAACACTTAGCTTAATATTATTAATTATTCTTGACTCCATTAAGGCAACTCTTATTCTTCTCTTTTCTCCTGTAGTTCTTCTTGTAGAAGTCGTAGAACATGTAGTAGACAGTCACCACGGTTGAGAAATACAGTGGGGTGACTCCGAGAGGTGCCGGGCAGTTCGGCCAGAACACTTGAGAGGAATGTATCAGCATTATAGTAAATTGAACCTGAAAAATAATTATTGACTTAAGATAATTAGAATTTAATCACAAACTTATGCCCATATATATTATATGAGGGTTAGATGCATACTAATATTATAAATGCGAAAGCTTAAACCGCTGGACCCAATTTGGTGTAATTTGGTATGGATATGTTAAGTACCAGGGGTCAAACATAGCCTACTTTTGAGCGTAATATAACCGAGGGCAACAGCTAGTCTATATATATAAAAATGAAACCCGTTTTCCGTTGTCACGACATAGCATGAAAACGGCTTGACCGTTTTGGCTGATTTTTTTTTTGTAGTTTTCTAATACTATGTACAAGGTTCTTACGGGAAAAAATATTAAGAAAATCAAATTCACGCTAAGGCGGTACGAAGTTCGCCGGGTCAGGTAGTAGATTATAAAGATTATTAGTTGTAACACTTACCATTTGCATGATCGTGATCCATTTTTTATACTTTGCAAGGGCGGCTTTAACTGTGGGGCTTCCTTCCGAGGAGAGCAGGTAATAGCTGTACATTATCACGTGGACGGCATTGTTGAGCATCGGCGGGAATGATGTTAATCCACCTATGAAAATATATAAAATGAATATATCACTACATAGTATAAAACAAAGTCGCTTTCTCTGTCCCTATATCCCTTTGTATGCTTAAATCTTTAAAACTACGCAATGCATTTTGATGCGGTTGTAGGTAAATTAATGTGCAGTTAATATATCTAGTAATTTATTTTAAAATACAAATTGTTTAACAAATCACACAGGTTTTTCTTCGTCTCCATAACAACCAATCAACAAAATCCATCAAGGATATTTTTATACTTTTTTATTTGTTCTGTGCAATCGGCGGAGGTTTGACACCTTAACCGATTGCACAAGAACAGTGCATCCCCACATCACTCCCCCCCAGAGACCGTCAAGGGCGATAAAAATCGGGAAATCTAACTCGTCGCCCAGCACGGGTGACGAAGTTTTGAGTTTTGGGGAAGGCATCGACAACTAAATTTGGTTCAGAAAGAATAAAAGCTGGTTTAAGTCTGTCTATAGAAACGTTAATTTCTTTATTTTTAAACAGGATCTTGAAAACTTTCTCCCCTCTAGCTATGACCTTAAATGGACCAGAATAGGCGGGGGTAAGGGAACCGCGCGTGGTGTCATCACGCAAGAAAACATGGTCACAAGTTGAAAGCTCTTTGAAAACAAAAGTTTTCTGGGACGAATGGCGCGAGGCTGGTACTGGCTGAATACGTTCCGCGATACTTCTCAAACGGGCAGAAAATTCTGACATATCGGTGGATATAGGAACATTGGCTTCAAAAAATTCGCCAGGAAGTCTTAAAGTTTCCCCATATACCAATTCGGCTGACGAAGCTTGTAAATCTTCTTTAAAAGCTGTTCGCACACCGAGTAAAACCCAAGGCAGTGACTCTGTCCACCTATCGTTGGCGTGACAAACGATTGCAGCTTTGAGTTGCCTATGAAAACGCTCTATAAGACCATTACATGTTGGGTGATAGGCCGTTGTCCGTTTGTGTTCGAAACCAGTCATTTTGGACAGATTGTCGAACAGAGCTGATTGAAACTGGCGACCACGGTCTGTTGTAATAACAGTAGGGCATCCAAATCGGGAAAACCATGACGACAGCAAAGCCTTAGCGACAGTTTCAGCAGATATATCCTCTATTGGAACAACCTCCGGCCAACGTGTAAAGCGATCGATGGCCGTTAGGCAATACCGGTAGCCTTGCGAAATGGGCAATGGACCTACCAAATCGATATGGATTTGAGTAAATCGCGCTCGAGGTAATTTAAAAGAACCAAATGGAGCGTTAACATGCCGAGTGACTTTCGCACATTGGCATTGAATTCATGCTCGTGCCCATTCCCTACAATCTTTCCTGATGCCTGGCCAAACAAATCTTTCAGCAACTAATTTAGCTGAAGCGTTAGCACCAGGATGGCTTAAAGAGTGTAAACTGTTAAAAACTTGTTTACGAAAATACCTTGTTACAAAAGGCCTGGGTGTCGTTGTACTTACATCACAGTACAAAGGAATACGACTACCAGGTATTTGCAGTTTTTCGAGAATCAGAGAAGATCCTTCTTCAATAAGTTTTGCCAACTCTGAATCGGAGGTTTGGCTCTGGGCTAGTTGTTCAAGGTTGACTGGAATGCTCAGTTCATTAACACGGGATAAGGTGTCGGCAACAACATTATCTTTGCCTGAGATATGCCTTATATCAGTTGTGAACTGGGCAATATAATCTAAATACCTGAACTGTCTAGGTGAACAGTTATGTTTTCTCTCATGAAATGCATAACATATCGGCCTATGGTCTGTGTAGACCGTAAAATGTCTAGCCTCCAGCATATGCCTAAAATACTTTATAGCCTCATAAATAGCTAACAATTCGCGATCATAAGGTGAATATTTGACCTGCGAAGGACTTAATTTACGGGAAAAGAATGCTAAAGGTTCCCATGCTCCATCCTTTAATTGCTGAAGAACTGCTCCGATAGCTGTATCAGACGCATCTGTGACTAGAGACAACTTGGCAGAGCAGTCAGGATGTGCTAAAAGTGCAGCATTGGAGAGAGCTTCCTTGCAAGATTCAAAAGCTACCAAGGAATCACCTGATAGATTTATCGGCTGAGATCCTTTCACTGCTCCCGTCAGAAGTTGATTAAGAGGTGCTTGGATTTGGGCAGCATTTGGCAAGAATCGCCGGTAAAAATTTATCATACCCAAAAACCTTCTGAGAGACCTAACGTTCTGAGGCGGAGCAAAATCACGAATGGCTTGTACTTTTTCATCCAAGGGTTTGGTGCCTTTCTCAGAAATATGATAACCTAAGAAAGTTATCTCAGAAGCGCCAAAAACACACTTCGAAACGTTAACCACCATGCCATAATCACGCAATCTGGTGAATATTTGGCGTAGGTGGTCCTCATGCAGGGTTTCATCCCGGCTAAAAATTAAGAAATCATCTAAATAACAATATACAAAATCTAGTCCGCGAGTGATTTCATCAACAAACCTTTGAAATGTTTGGCCAGCATTTCGAAGACCAAACGTCATAAAAGGAAATTCAAACATACCAAATGGGGTTGTGATCGCCGTCTTTGGTATATCGTCTTCAAATACAGGAATTTGGTTATATGCTTTAACTAAATCAATTTTACTAAAAATTCTGCTGCCAGAAATATTGTGTGCAAAATCGTGAATGTGGCGGATTGGGTACCTGTCTGGAATCGTTCTAGCATTAAGCTGACGGTAGTCTCCGCAGGGTCGCCAACCATTGTCCTTCTTCGGAGCAAGGTGTAGAGGTGACGACCAGGGACTCTCTGAAGGTCGAGCAGTACCGTTGGCTAACATGGCTGCAAATTCGTCTTTTGCCACATTAAGTCTGTCAGGAGCTAAACGACGTGGATTACATGAGACGGGTGGGCCAGGTGTTGTGCGGATATGATGCAATGTATTATGAGAAATCGTACGATGAGTACCAGCTGGGCGTGTAATTTCAGGAAACTCACGTGATAAAAGTAAATGAAATCGTGAAGGTCCAATTGGTATCTTTACAGATAGAATACTTTTGCTAGTGTGAGCTGAGGATGCAGATGATATCAGCGAAGTTTTGTTGTCAATTAATTTCCTATTCTTACAATCTACAATTAAACTATAATAACATAAAAAATCTACACCTATGATGGGCTTAGTAACATCTGCTACCACAAACTTCCAAGCATAGCTTCGACGTAACCCTATATCTAAAACTAAATGTGCATAACCATAAGTGTCGATGGTCGTTCCATTCGCCGCTGTAAGCTGATATCCTGTTGGAGATCGTCGCTCATGAAGCTTAGACCGGGGGAAGACGCAGAGGTCGCTACCAGTATCGACCAGGAACTGCAGCTTCGAATGACGGTCAGTTACAAATAGGCGACTTGCAGAAGACGGGCAATCGTCAGTCGCCATTAGCGATCGCCGCTGCTGTTTTCCGTCTTGTAATCACAGGGCTTAATGCATCGGGTAGCCTTGTCTCCAAATTTCCAGTGGTACCAGCAAAGCGGGTATTTCCGATAGTTTGACTGTGACCTTTGCCTCGACTGCGATCTATTGCGATTGAGTTGTCTTGATTGCCTTTCATTGCCAGTCGACATATTTCGAATTGTCCGCCGGAGCTCAGCTATTTCACTTTTCAACTCTTCGACCTCCGAGTTCTGGCTGGGCTGAGACGTAGCCGCTACTCTAGGTGAAGCAGTTGTAAGGTCATTCACACGGTCTGCTAGGTCTGCCAGGTCATTTAAGTTGGTGGAAGATGGTTGACCCGCAAGCACTGTTTGGATTCCATATGGAAGACGGCTTATCCAAATAGTTTTCAAAAAATCATCAGGTACGTCTAGGCCAGCTAAGCTTTTAAGATGCCGCAAGAACTGTGATGGTTTTCTATCACCGAGTTCTTCATGCATGAGCAATTGCTTGAGCTTGTTCTCATTGGACGTTGTCAATCTTTTGATTAGTTCAGACTTCAGTTTATCATATTTGTTTGATGTTGGTGGACTTATAATTATGTCCTTTACTTCACGTGAATACGTGTTATCTAAGTGACTGATTACATAGTTAAATTTAGTATTATCGCTTGTTATTCCAGATATATTGAATTGTCCCTCTACCTGGGCGAACCAAATTTCCGGTTCCTCCGGCCAAAAGGGAGGTATACGCACAGATACCTTACAGACTCTTTCTGATTCGGATGTCATATTACTATTTTCAGTAGGTGAAACTGACTCACGTGCATCCTCATACTGTTTTTGCATGTTGCTTGAAGAGGGTCACCAATGTAGGTAAATTAATGTGCAGTTAATATATCTAGTAATTTATTTTACAATACAAATTGTTTAACAAATCACACAGGTTTTTCTTCGTCTCCATAACAACCAATCAACAAAATCCATCAAGGATAGTTTTATACTTTTTTATTTGTTCTGTGCAATCGGCGGAGGTTTGACACCTTAACCGATTGCACAAGAACAGTGCATCCCCACACGGTTTTTGTAATAGATAGAGTGATTCAAGAGGAAGGTTTTTATGCCCATGTGAAGCTGGGGCGGGTCGCTAGTTTAAAATAAAAAAATGCGTCTATTGCTCCACTAATGGAGTGTTTTTTTTTAATGTATGACATAGCCAAATCGGTGAGTCGCATGATTATCGTTCGTTTTCGAATGATTTTCATGCGACATAACCGGTGACTCGAACGATAATCATACGACACAGTGGTTTTGGGTGAGTCATACATCTCAAAAATCAAAAAGCACTCCTGGGCCTTTTGCCCAAATGATATTAAATAACATATGTTTTTTTAAATAGCCTCAAATGTCCCACTACTAGTAAAAAGCCTTCCCTCATGTTTTTCACTCTTCGCTATCGCATCTACTCTTAAAATCGTCCAGGCAATCCCTCCATTAAAATGCGTCGTCCCTGTCTACTAGTGGTGTAAAACGGGAATAATTTAAAAACTAGTGGTGTTGCCCTCCACTAGTGGACAACGATAAATAATGTGGACTATGCTAAAAAACATTTAAAAACAAGATCAAAATGTATATTTGTTTTAGCCACGGAGGATATATAAGTAGAGAATATTATTAGTTCTGCGGCTATTACATATTCTTTGTTTATGGTTTGAGTCTTAAGTTGGGCGAGAGACCTACTACTATTAGTAGATCCAGTATGTGTTTCGAACCACTGATTACCGAGTTACCGAACTTTCGATTAAATGTTGTTGTTTTTGTTTAGACAACAGAGACAAGACAATGAACTCCACAGATTATTACGACAACTCCTTATCAGGATCTATTATGTTGTCGTTTTGACCGATAACCTTGTTTTGTCTTCTGTGCTATAACTAGCCGTGGTTTCAGCCGTGAGGAGTATGTGCTGTGTAGCCTTAGATTTGTTTTTAAAAGGATCCTAGTTATTTCCTCTCCTGTTCTTACATACTTGTCTGGGAGTAAAAGAAAAACACAGAATATGCCAGCTGCTTCTTTTCCCGCGCAAACCGTAAGTCGACTGAGGGAATCGGCGAATGGGGGAATCAATAGCGGGATCCACACCGGACGATCCAAAATGGATCGGCGATCCCGCGATCCGCGATCCAAGATCGTGATGCGTGGAGCGTGGATCGTCCGGTGTGGATCCGGTCGATCCAACAGCAATCTTTTGCGATCCTACACCTACGATCCAAGCGATCCACGAGCGATCCGTGTCTCAGTTCAGTCGAACTCTTGCACGATATGGAGGCACACGTACAACAGCGGCGTCGAATTGCCGTGGCGGCAGTAAACTTTATTATATTGCTTAAAAAATTACGCAAAAGATCTAAAAATCAAAAAAGACGGTTTTGGATAAAAACTTTATACAAAAATCGCTCGGAATATGGAACTCGGCTTTACGCCGAGTTAGTTGCCGATAAAGATGAACACAATTTTGCAAGAATGAATGGTAATCAGTTGGAGATATTATGTTCATTATTGGATAATAAGCTCAGAAAGAATGATACAAATTATCGAGAAGCCATTACTGTGAAGGAAAGAATATTATTAACACTAAGATTTCTAGCAACTGGAGATTCGTACGTCAGTTTGCAGTATCTTTTCCGCATTTCCAAACAGAGTATATCAAATATATCGTTCGGGTCCCATAAACATTTGTACAGCTTATAAAGGGACATTAACTGGCGACTCTTAGATTGATCCATATTGACTGATCGCGCGATCCACACGACCGTCCACACTGCGCGCGCCACGCTACTGAGGCGCCTTTGAACATGACCAAAAAACCGACAACAAACGGATCGGGCGCATCAGGGAGCGCGCGCTCCAATCCGTGCGCTTGGATCGCGCGCGGCACGTCTTCACCGCCCGCACATTTGGATCGCAGTTTTGCCGCGCGCGATCTGAGCGCGGTGGATCAACTGGTGTGGACCCGGCTTGACCACACAGGCAGTTGATCCTAAAAAAATACCTTTTTTAGTTTTAAGTCTACATATCTTAAGCTATCTTACTGACAGTATTACTTCCTAGAAATTTGGCAGCTAAATGCATTCTTTATTATTGGTCTTTAAAATGGCACTGTGAACGCGGCTTTAAAACCCAGTTTATTGTATTTTTTACCGCAAAAATTTAAGGATTCGTGCAAAAATATGTACTCATAAGTAACAATGAAGCAGAATGATGATTAGTAAGCTGATAATAGCTTGTTTGATTATTGATAAAGAACTGTTTGTTAGGTAACAATCACTAACTCGCAAATGAATACATTTTATTTATTTACTAGCTTTTGCCGGTGCAGTTGCCTCAAGAACAGTGCTTTTCCCGGGATGAAAGGTACCCTATGTCCTTCTCCTGGTTCTAAGCTACCTCCCCACCAATTTTTAGCCAAATTAGTTCAGCCGTTCTTGAGTTATAAAAAGTGTAACTAACACGACTTTTTTTATATAGGACTATACTTTTTTTTTATATTTAATGGCAAGAAAATGTTATTAAAAACATTTCCGATGATTGTTTAGATCAAACAAAAGTCTAAAAGCAAATAAAAATTATGTTTTTGAACAAAGGCAAATGAGATATTCTTCAAATATAGTCTTTTTTTTCAATGTGTTAGTAACCCACACTGGTGTCAGAATTTACAAGTTTTTTTTTAAATTATTTGTGGTTAATTAATGACGTCATTAATTCTATACCATGAGAACTTAAAAAATACCTCTACCAAAAGGTTAACATTGTCGATTAGTCACCTCATTGTTGAATCTAATAACAATTCGACCGCGATTATTCGCGATACGTAATTTACAGTAATAAAAAAAAAATCAACAAAACATTCAGTGATATCGTTGACCCCGATTTGGGGGTAAAAATAACCTTGACATTTCGCTGAAAAGGCCTCAGTCTTCGCGTCGACGCCATGTTTAAATCCCAATTTAGGGTTCCGTACCGAAAGTGTATGCCTCTGCTGTTTGTTCCTTTGTCTGCCAGAGCTTAATATATGTACTCAGGTAAATAATATATAGATTTTGCCCATGGCAATCGTTATTTTATCGTAAAACTTGACTTAGGGTTAAGAGCCTTTTATCTCATTCTAAGGTTGTGGATTCCAATAATAATATAAAGATAGTGACAATGTTTTCATATATTAAGTTATTAAGGAAATGTTTAATACAGGGTAGACCTCTAAATCTAAAACAACCAGCTGAGGACTTAACCGGTAAAGCGCTAAAATTATAAAGAGTGATTGCGTCTTAACGATCGACCCCTTCAGCAGAGGCTTCAAAGTCAACAAATGCTTTACGCATCATGCTTAGGATGTATCGAAAAAAGCGTTGGGATGAGAGAAAGGGATTTTTCATACAATCATTGAATCATCAACATAATATCATAGTTCGCGGAGATAAAAATAAATTATCACCGATTATCTATCATTACATAACGCTACATTTGAACCGAATGTTTCAACAAAACCGACTCTATTTACTCTGGCAATAAGGGTCAGTAGTCATGCTTGTCTAACGTCTTCACTTTCACTGAGTACTAAACTCGTTAACTTACACGTTGACCTGTCGCAAACCATAGTTTCTGTGTAATAAAGTACAACTGTTGATGGTACGAGAAATTGTGGAAAATTCCCTTCATTTGTTTCTAGCCGTAGCCATTTTTGTTTCTAATCTAATTTAAAATGTAACTCAAGACAAGAGTCATGAGAGTAAATTCAAACGAAATCAGTGTTTCCTTGACTTAGCTTGAGAATAGACTACTCCTGTCCTTGATGTTGAAGGTTACTATAGGTACAGAATACATAAAATAGTACTAACTATAGGACAGAGAACTGTCCAGGTACAGGCAAATGCCTTATTGCCTGTATGCCTGAGGGTCGTGGGTTCGATAACCACGAGAAGCATATTTTGTTTAGTTGTTACCAGTTTGGTTTGGACATTGCATCCTTGAATCACCTGTTTTACTTTGATGATTTCGTGCTTCGGAAGGCACGTTAAGTCGTTGGTCCCGGCTGCCAACTGGTAGCCTAGTCGTTAAAGTAACCACGTCAGAGACCGAGAAGCGGTTTCGAAGAAGTCTGACATCAGGGTGTTTGGTCGATAGACCGTGACACCGACACGAAATGATGACGATAGGACAAATCGTTACCTACCTGAAACTTCTTCCTTTTCTTTTACTTTTCAGTCACGGCCTCTGACGTGGTTTCTCAATACTCAATAGTCAATACTTTATTGCACCTTAAATTACATGCAGATTATACAATATTACAGATATAATGTATTCTACACTCCTTCAAGGACCCTGTTGGGCACTGCAAAGTAGAGAGGAGGAACTAGCTATAATTTTACTTAATCCTAAAATAATACTTTCTTTGATTTGAAAATCTGTTTAGAAGTCTAGGCACACTCTATTGTGAAAATATTATCAACTAAATGGTAATAAAAAAGTAAGATGACAGAGACCACTGCTAAGAAATGCTTATAGACCACAGACAAAAGACTAAGCTTAAAATAGGACTGCAATTAGAACCTGTTCTAGATATTTTGATGTCTCCGAGCGCTGTATGTTTTAATGAGACAGTGTAAGAGTGTTTATATAACTCTGTAAAATAGGTTGACGGCAGAGAATGCTAGTAGCTTGAAGTTTACCCTATTTTAGCGCATAGCTGAACAAAAATCGTGACGGGGTACCCAATGTTGAAATTTTTGTTTTTCCAGGGTAATCTAAAGAGATTTTGGGTTCCGTAACAATGCACTTTTTCATTTCTACCCTAAGGTTGGCTGGAAGAAATTGCAATAGCGATAAGTCTGCCGTTGTACACGGATTTTTTTCCCCTTTTTCTTAATTGGGACAATAAAGTTTATATCTATCTATCTAAGAAGGCGCGTTGGTGAGAGATTAAATACCAGAATAAATATCAGCCAAGTTAATTATTCAAGTGGACCTTTCGCTGTGAAAGCCTCTTTCTGAGGTCGGATACAGGCCTCGGGCAGACATTTTTCCTACTCTACTTGAATTATTTAGTGCCCTTGAAGTGGATACTGATGTAGGTGTAGTTAAACAGAATAAGATTAATGTTATATTAAGGTTATATAAGCAAGAAACAAGTAAAAGCTAAAGTTCGACGAAAACCACTTGGAATTATGAATCCGAAATTCGACAAAATTGTAGAAAATTTTACCATGCCTTTTCAGCTAAGAACATCTAGACCATCTGACAATATTTTTGGTAACATCATAGAAAAGGTCAAGCTTTGCATTTGCAATCTATGGGCACAGGATTCTATTTGTCGTTATCGTCTTTAACAACATCCAGAAAAGCATAAAATCTATATTCATATATAGCCCGTGTTAGTCGTTTATGGTCATCATGATTTTATCTTTTAATCACATAAAGGTACATCAACGCTTGTGCGTTTATTGACACAATTTCTAAGTGCAATGATAATTGATTTTGGTCTATTAGAACCGACTATATTAAGATTTACATACACCGGATACTCCGTTGCCTTGGAGCATCTATGTGCAATTTACTATCGAATAACTTGAATCCAATTCGGATGCCTTTCATTTCGAATTGGTTACTTAACTCGTGATTTGAAGTGGTTCTTGTCATATTTCCAAAAGTGGACTTTAGACGTTTTACAAGCTTTAATTTAACTTTGCAATGTTTATATGTGTATTTTAGGGTTAATGCCTATAGGACTACATCTCGATATGACTAGATAGCTTAAGGGAATATACTAAAATAGACTAAAGCGTAATTGGACCAATCTCCATTGGACTTAACTTCGATAGGGGTTAATATTGCGCGTTAAAATTGACCTACTTAAAAATTTTACATTTGGCTTTATTTTCGATGACAATGCATTATTGTCTTTATGGCATGACCGTATAATCGGAATCGGCTTTCAACTAGGAAACTCCTCAACTGCTAATGCCACCAACATGGAATTTTTACACGTTGCTTCAGTTCTGATGGCATTACATTGCTAAGATAACCATAGCCTGAGGTGTGAACTCTTCAACGGCTAACTGCACAGAAATTTAATTTTTGTCACACATTTTTCATTATTCATGCCAAATTAAATAAAATCCTCAAAAACTTATTATTAGTTCTCGAATGTTCTTCTTACGCCATTGCCCGAAGGATGGTTATAATACAGTTTTGTACCTATGTAATATCTAATGTACGTATGGCTTCTTCTTTGTCACCCTTCTCTCTGCAACCTGTTTGTTTCGACAACTATCTGAATTATTATTATTCTATTACTTCTATCTAGTCTTTAGCATCTGCCTACCCATGTTAAAAACATACATGAATAAATGTATGACTGCCTAAATAACATTCAGTTGCGGCTGTAACAATCCAACGGATGTTTCATGTATCAACATAATCATCGCGTGATTGATCCACCTATCGTAATGACAAGTCCTGGTTCTTCGATTTAGTCTGTGGCAATATCTATGTGTCGTTACGTTAAACTGTTACAACAGGTTATTTCAAACGTGTGAACTTATGACCCTCAATTGGACTAGTTAATTTCGAAATTCTCTGTTTTGCCGTAAAACACGATTCCGTCTTCGCATGCTGAGGATTTATTAAGATTACTTAAGAGACTAAAAATAAGGTATTGACAAAGACTCTATTTCTTTGAATTCTAATTAAGAGACTAATTTTTGCTGAGCTCGCAAGACTCAAGTACCTAAGTGCAGAGTTTCATAGTCTTGAGTCCTTTTGTAGAGACCTTATGTAAAAAGACTTTGAAAATTGTTTAATATTAAAAGGAAACCACAGCTTCAAACTCTTCCATTAATCTTGTAGTATTGCCACTGTAGTTAATTGTGTAGTCATTTGTGAGAACGTTAGCGGTATTCAGTTGCCAGATGTGGTCGTTATAGGAGCATTCGTATGACCTTTAGGAGAGAAAGGGACTTCTGTTGATGTATGTGCTTAATGTTAATAGTTCATCTTGAAACCTCGCTTAGTGTTGTTTTATCCGACTTTATGCTATTTTGGTGGAATCCGCCATCTATACAAGTATTATTCGCTCTTTCGCTCAAGATTCATGGAATGTAGCTATCAAACAAGCAAAGTATTTTATGAACTTCCATTCTGTGTATATCAGGCGCTATACAATGTCAATGTGGGCAAGCAATACAATGTCAACAAACAACTCGCGCGCCCATTGTCGTAGCGTTAAAATAACTACGGCACAGATGGTTATCTCACGTACTATCTTATCGAACAGAGGGCTGGACTTCTATTTTTAGAATTGAAATTTTTTAGATGAGACGACGATGAGTCGGGTTTACTCTGCTCCACACTTCTTTGCATATCATATTTAAAATTGTAATACTGACATGCTGCTAAGCTTATAACCCTTCCTTTTGGTTTTGTCATATTCGGGAAATAATAGCCCCGATCGGTCAAATGGCAAATCTGTCAAATATGATACATTCTCATTTGCACTGTCTACTTATGATCGTCAAATATGTAGTATATATTAGTGTTAACAAAGAGAGTAATATCTATCAGCCATTTTAATTTATAGTCGGCCATGATTGCTGAAGTACACTACCCTACACCACGCCTTTTCTACATAGAGCATCGATATTCATGTCGCATATATCAATTTCCTCTAAAACAGTTGCCATATGCTTCTAGCTTCCAATTTAAGTAGCTTGTTTGTAAGTTATCGAGATCATAAAGTACAGCGTGATAAACCGTGAAATGATTTAGAAATTTTAAGACCGCGTTTGAGCAGGGTAGAGTAATTTTAAGCAAACAATTTTTACACACATATTCAAGTTGCTGAATAATAGCGTTATTATCAAATGTGGCTATCATGTTCTCTCGTTTTTAGGGTTACCCACAGGGTGATAAACCCGTTTATTTTATTAGGCCTTCACAGTTCGACCGTCCAACCCACAAAACTGGGATTCCTAGTTCTGCGGTCCAACCTACCAGCAGGTTATTATATCACCTGAACAGATAGAGACTTGAAACTTTCACTGATTATGAATTTCTATTGCCGCTATTAGATCAAAAAGTAGATAAGTTATTTTGACAATATAATTCTCTTTTTAATGAGTTAAGGTAACAAACCCACAGAATAGAAAAATTTTATGACTATAGTATAAGCTAACACCATGACCTTATCGCTCAAATCATTTGTTATCCCGCAGAATCTTATTGATTTCCGTTCAAATAAGCAACTGGAATCCCTAAAATTTGTGTTAAACTTCGAATTTCAATAAATAATTAAAAAGTAATTAAAGTTCCGGGAATGTTGATTAGAACAATTAAGTAGGCTCGACTATATTTATATTATAATGTTCGTAAGTACCTCTGTCGATATGAAAGTGATAAAATCCGGGCTCATTACAGATATTGATGTGCGTTGGTACCTGAATTAGTGGCACATCCTGGGCACTTAAACAGCAGCTTACTAGATTAGATTCCATTACGAACACTACGATTAGGTTGCATACGCACACGCACGAATGTGTGCGTGTAACTTAGGGTTGTGTGCCATCAGAAAATATATATCACATATGAGTTCCATGATTTTGAAAAGTTCGTGTACATGTATCCTGATTTTTGCTCGTCAACTGGAGCTTGCTTAAGGCAGCTACAGCTACGGGAGGAGAGGAGTATCTATTATTATCTGATATAGTGTTTTAAATGGGAGATGTTAGGACTACCCGTGATCGAAATGCGTCGATCGACGAGTGTTTCGTGTAAAGCAGCAAATAGAGTGGCATCTATAATGATCGTATTAAGTTGAATCCTATGGAAAATAGAAAAAATTAAAATGGGCGAAAAGAAAAACCAAAGTAACTCCCTTGGAAATTTGCTCTTGATTTTGTTAATTTAGAGACAAGAGTTTTTTCCACTAACAGTTGGTCGAATCTCATCTTGTGGGATTCTCTGTATCACGATCACAAACAAAAAGCTCAGGAATCACGGGAATAGATACGCCAGTTGATAAATCAATAGCAGAACAGCCATCGGAGCTCCACTTTCTGACTTTATCTGTGGTTTGTTTTATCTTGTCTTTTTGTGATCAATATTGAACTTGTTTGGAAATAAATTGTCGCTGTAATGACAGAGTTGATAATCCATACTAATATTATAAATGCGAAAGTCTGTCTGTCTGTCTGTCTGTCTGTCTGTCTGTCTGTCTGTCTGTCTGTCTGTCTGTCTGTCTGTCTGTCTGTCACCTCTTCACGGCTAAACGGATGGACCGATTGGGATGAAATTTGGTAGGGATGTAGTTAACGACCTAAGGTCAAACATAGGCTTCTTTTGGGCGCGATATAACCGAGTCCCACGCGGGCGGAGCCGCGGGAAACAGCTAGTTTTTATATATTTAAATAATAAATTAATGTACAGAGTAAAACATATATAGAGAACTAGCTGTTCCCCGCGGCTTCGCCTCGCGTGGGTCTCGGTTATATCGCGTCCAAAAGTAGCCTATGTTTGATCTCGGGTCGTTAACTACATCCCTACCAAATTTCATCACAATCGGTCCAGCAGTTTAGCCGTGAAGAGGTGACAGACAGACAGACAGAAAGACAGACAGACAGAAAGACAGACAGACAGACTTTCGCATTTATAATATTAGTATGGATATGGATATAAGTACTAGGGTGCTCTTCAGTTTTTAAAGAAATCTCATCCAGCAGACGCGAGAGAGTTAACGAGAAGGGTAAATTATTATTATTTCTGTCTCTAGATGAAAAAATAGTACTATTTGTATTGTTTTATTGTGTATTACTATATTTATTGTAGTCCTCCCTCCGATCGTCCAACAAAACTGATCAACAAATTCGATCGGTTCTTAGTACGGGGTTTTCTGTGAGTGAACATCTCTATCGTATTTTTTAGTCATTGGATGTGTATCGTTTGACTACTAAGTTTGACCACGAGGAAGGAACGACATTTTTGATGAGAGTTTTTGTTTTGTATTTCCGGACATTAAAACAAACAAACAAACGCAAATCTTTTAGGAGTTTTAAGTCGACAACGAGACACATCGTGAACAATTCTTATAAATGAGTATACTGACGGCAGGCTTGTTTCCTATATTTAGATCGTGACAGTGCATTTAAGGCAATCATGACAATTTACGTCTATAATACACATGTTTACGTAAACATGTATTACAACTTGCAATCCAATTACAATTTACGAGTATAACGTAACGACTGTAAGTAATATGTGATTTGCAACAATACTTGTAGCATCATGCTGACAATACAGAGTTGATTTGATTTAGAACAAATGTTGAATATAATAATAAATGATATGAGGATGAAAATAACTCATGAAAGAGATTTTTTATTGGAATAAATGGCAAAAGAATAAATGGATTATTTCTGAAAGCCGACCTCATTTTAAATAGACAAAGAATTAAAATTCATAAGTTGAACTAATGAATAGTACTGTAATTTGGATAAGTTTATAAATTTAACGTAATTGAAGAAAATCATTTTCTAACGCTCCTTATTTTGGACTCCTATAAAACATTATACTTTTGTTTTATTTCTATGCTTTTGTATTCACTTTTTTTTGTACAATGAAGTTATTATAAAAAACAAATGTTGGTTTGGATAAGTGTGGTGAATAAGATAATGAACATCTATCAACATATATAGTTTTTAGTTGCCTGGGGCCCGCTCCAATGGGAATTTCGGAATAAAGCCTACCTATGTGATGTTCTAGGGTCTAACCAACTCCATTCCAAATTTCAGTCAAATCGGTTCGATTCGATTGATACTTTTTCCTGTGAAAGAGTATCAAACATCCATACATTCTTACAAACTTTCACGTTTATAATATCAGTAGGATATAAAAGCTCTCGTAATCAATCAATTATCTAATAAATCATATTACTATGATTGCGTTACCACTCAAATGCCACAAACATCAAACATGGATTAATTGAATAAATCGTAATACGACCCACAATACTACGCATCTTTTGCATAACATTTATATAAAAACTTCGTTAGTATAATTGTTTAGGTTAGATCTACGTTCAACATTTCAATATGAAAATGTAATAATAAATTACAAGCTTGTGTATCCTATTTCACTCATACATATATTAACAAAGTATCACCTTTTAGTTACACAAGCGTCTATCTATCTATAGGCTACTGTTACCGTGCTATCTTTGCAGACCTGCCAAGTTCATCAATATCATTACTAACTTTATCATTGCTTATGGCATTCGTTCTTCGAAGATCAAATTTCTAACTCTAAATTCCTTAGACAACTTGCGTAGGCGTAGAGTTATGAACCTCCTCCATTCTACTTTTAAATCTGTGAAGTGGGCATGTATTTACTACACGGTATACTGCTAAGCTAATCGCATTACTCCCCAAAACTGATGGACACTGAAAACAAGCAGGTAAAAACTACGCTGCATGTGTGATTCGCAGCACTACATTTAACCTAATACTTCGAAAGTGGAGGACAGGCGGATTCATTACTTAATGACAAAGTTTTCAAATCTTTTTGACCCTTTTTATTGCTGCGTACTGCGAATCTTAATGTAAACTTTCCGCTTTTAAAGTAGCTAATATAACTTTTTTAAGCGCCAATCTATCCCTGTACCAAATTTCATCCAAATATTTTTTATTGTTAGCAGTGAAAGCGTAACAATAACAAATCAACAAGCATTTCGCATTTATAAAATTAAATTAATATGGATGTGGCTGATGGATATAGTCCAGTTGTGTTGCAAAATTATAAATTATACGACATTGTGTCGTAATCCTCAAGTGAGAATCATTTGTAAAGGTGTACGTAGTATACACCGTACAGATTAGCCTGAATAAAGTACTATGACTGGCGAAATGGACAATGACAAAATGGGGTTTTTGTTGGACACTTTATATGGCTTTATATATTTCTTTCAACATAATTCCATAAATACGTATACACGTAGATTGATATTTTATAACTTATTAGCTTATTAGCTTTATATGTTGATTCTTTGATCATATTTCTACTAAGTATGCAAGTTAAGATTGTATTATTTTCTATGAGAAAAATAAAAGTAGGTATTTATTGATGGCAACAATTGGCGGAATTTAGTTAAATAGAGGCCTTAGCCAAATCAAAATCACACGTGTCCAATCAATATTAAAGTGGAATTTCGTGTTTAAAATTAACATGAATGATGATGTCTAGGGAACATCTAAGAACCTGTTTTCTCTTTATTCGTAATCTGAACAGATTTGGATATAATGTTCCCGACACGATTCATTATGAAACAATATGACCTTCATTTACATGTTTATGGCTCTACTGCCAAATCATCATGTATCGTTATGATTACTGTTGCTAATTTAGATTTATTATCTGCACTCTAATATCTTAGATTCTTGAAAGGATCATTTATGAAAAGTTGAGGTAACTCATGACTGGGTTGAATTTTTAGAGTAATTTTTAAACCATTAAGCAGTCAAAAAGGCTTGTGTGTTCTTTAATCATGGGATTGATAATAATTTAGATTTAGCTAATTCTCTCAGATAAAGTAGGTATGAATTATAACAAATCTTCCTAAAATTTTACCTTTGCGCTTCTGTCGATAAAGTTCTTTCCAAGTATATCTAGATCTACGTACTCTAGCCTCTTCACACCTATGATAAGTAAATATGTACTTTTATTTATAAAATCACTAGCTGTTCCCCGCGGCTTCGCCCCGCGTGGGACTCGGTTATATCGCGCCCAATAGTAGCCTATGTTTGACCTCAGGTCGTTAACTACATCCCTACCAAATTTCATCACAATCGGTCCAGCAGTTTAGCCGTGAAGAGGTGACAGACAGACAGACAGACTTTCGCATTTATAACATTAGTATGGATATGGAAGTATGAATAATTTATATCAACAAGCAAAATAGACCCGAGAATAGTTACAATAGATGCATACATACTTATTAGGTTAGAATGTATTTTGATTACTGTTACATAAATGTATATTTTATTCTGGGTTTTTATCTATCTATATTATCTATCTATCTATCTATCTATCTATATATATAAAAGCGAAAAACACTCACTCACTCATCACGAAATCTCCAAAACTGCTGAGCCGATGAAGATGAAATTTGGCAGGAAGGTAGATTGTGACTAAGAGACGTCCGCTAAGAAAGGACTTTTGGGAATTTTATCCCTAAAGGGGTGAAAAAGGGGTTGCCAGTTTGTATGAAACTTCGTCATTTTTGAAGTGAGATACATGAAATTATTAATTTACATTTGAAGTTGGTAAAAAAGAATAATGCACTAATCAGATTTTGAAAATTACATCCCTAAGGGGAGAAATAGGGGTTGCCATTTTGTATGAAACTTTGTCATTATTGAAGTGAGACACATGAAATTTTTAATTTGAATTTGTAATTGGTAAAAAATAATAAAGCATCAATCTGATTTTGAAAATTACATCCCTATAGTGGTGAAATAGGGGTTGCCAGTTTGTATGAAACTTTGTCATTTTTGAAGTGAGATACATGGAATTAAAATTGAAAATGTCTTTTGGTATAATATATTGTATTGTATTGTATGTACACAACATATTGTAATAGGATACAATACATAAAAGAAGATAGAGTGCAAAGGTTTTATTTATTTGTTAATATTATGAGTTCAGTAATGTGTCAATAGATGGCGCCACCATACATTTTAAAAGTCGGTATGGTATGTCGTTCGCATTTAATCATCATGTGTAGTAATTGAGATTTCAAAATAAATAAAATATTTCTTTTTTTTGCTTTTCTAACGATTTGATTGTGTGTTTAGACGATTTGGTGCCTACTAAAATAAAATAATAAAATTAAATTGGAATTGAATGGAGTATGGAGTGGTAAATTAATTGCGGCATTATATGTATGTATAGTTTAATGTCGTGCGTTTTGGGCTACATACTCATTGATTCGTTTAATTTAAGTTTGAAAAGTATTTTTCCGGATTCCGGATTTCGAATAGTAGTTTGAAAATAGGTTAATATTTTCCATAAGTTAGTTGCATATCTTAAATATATTGTAAGGTTTCTCAAATAAATTGTAGGTCTTTAAGTATATTTGTATTTATTTCTAACTAGCTGTTGCCCGCGGCTCCGCCCGCGTGTAGGTAACCTGTGGAAACTACAACTATCCAGACCTATAGTTAAATCTATAGTATCCTATTCCCGTGCCAATTTTATAAAGCCATTACATTGCTACGATATCAAACTGAAAATATTAACATTCATACTATCACATCTTTGTCTCTAAGAGTAGACGCAGCTTATTACAGGGTCATTTGGACCTAAAAGCCACTCCTAAAGTTATAGTGGGCGTGAAAAGTGGAGAAAATCTCAATAAAAAGTGATAAGTTAGTTAAATTAAACCTTACGATACGACCGTATGTTCCGTCAAACAACAACTGAACTGACTTGCCGATTTGATTATTTTTTAAACCAAAGCCAAACCAAACCAACCAATCAATTCAAATAGCTTACAATACAACACGACCGATAAACAAACCATAACCAATAGAACTTAATCAACAACCAATTTTTTTTAGTTAATTCAAATTAATTGCCGTAAGGAAAATTTTCAATCTGCTATACCATATGCGAAAAAATAATTAAAATAAAGTCAGCACCATCTATTGATATTTTATGTTACTAAATTATACGCCCACACACATTCAATCTGTTATTTTATTAAAATTTAATAGAGACTGGATTGTGTTTTTTTTTTCTTATTGATATCGATAAAACAAAGTAGAAATTCTAGCCTTATCTAAATTAAATATGTTTATGTAAACCGCATTCAACTCTGTTTAAAAGTTCAGTGCTAGAAGTAAACTTCAACTGACCATAACTTCTTTTTCCCTTAACCGATTTTGACGAAACAAAGTTTTGACAATGCTCCTAATTATATGTAATCCACCTGTGAAAACCGCGTTCAAATCTGTTGAGTAGTTTT
This sequence comes from Apomyelois bistriatella, assembly GCA_947044815.1. Classification (NCBI taxonomy): domain Eukaryota; kingdom Metazoa; phylum Arthropoda; class Insecta; order Lepidoptera; family Pyralidae; genus Apomyelois; species Apomyelois bistriatella. The sequence goes on from OX345705.1 coordinate 9,993,894, forward strand.
GAAGTTATTACCAGAGGTACAAAAATTCCACAAATTGTTTTTTTTTTGTTTCTGTTACTCTTCTTTAATCGCTCCGTATCAGTTTTTTAGAAAAATATTTGATGTATATACACTCGATTTTTACTGTCCTATTATTTGTATAGATAGATAAGTACAAAATACTGATATATTAACGGACTTAACGCTAAGAGCGTTCTCTACCAGTCAACCATTTGATTAATCTTCTTCTTCAATGTCGTCAATGACAAACTATTAGATTTGATTTGATTGGGGTTGCGATATCGTTTATCCGGAAATAAATTTGCAAATGAAATTATTCGTTCCTTTTCAAAATTAAAATAAAAGTAGGAAAATAATTCTAGAAAACAAATAAAAAACGAAAACAGAAAATTATTGTTTGTGGCAGGATTCGATCTACTATCTTCGGCTACTTCCAGCTATTTCTTGAAACATTTCTTTACTAAAATATTAAAAGCAAAAAAATTGAATTCTAAAAAACTAATACAAAACGAAAAAAAAGTAAGTAAAAAAAAAGTCATGTGTAGCAGAATTAGAACCCTCTACTCAAAAAAATAATCCGCGACCTCTACCGATAGGCCAACATGCGTTGTTAGTTTGTTAGTATTTGGCGAAATTTCAAATGGAATTTGTCTATAGGAACGCAAATTCACCCCTTTTTTGGATGTAAGGGTTGGAATTGTAAACAACCCTTTCTTATGTGGGCAGTATATAGTATAATAATGAAGACACTAACCAAATTTCACGTTTATGGCTTTTATAGTTTCGGTTTTGTGATGATAAATTAGATAACCTCCCTCTTTTTACCCCTTTAGAGGATGAATTTCAAAAAACGCTGAAACACGCCATTAGTTATTTTTGTTGAGAAGCATTCTTGCCCAGTTTCAAGTACATCAGAGAAGATTTTAATTTTTTTTCATACAAACTTTGCCCTCAATTTTAACCCTTTTAGCGGTCTAATTTTGAGAAATCCTTTCTTATCTGAGCACTACGTATTAACATAAAACTTCGGTCCAAATTTCAAGTTTATAGCTTTAATGGTTTAGGCTGGGCGTTGATTTATCAATTGCCCTTGTTCTTATATATATAAGAAACTAGCTGTTCCCCGCGGCTCCGCCCGCGTGGGACTCGGTTATATCGCGCCCAAAAGTAGCCTATGTTTGACCTCAGGTCGTTAACTACATCCCTACCAAATTTCATCACAATCGGTCCAGCAGTTTAACCGTGAAGAGGTGACAGACAGACAGACAGACAGACAGACAGACAGACAGACAGACTTTCGCATTTATAATATTAGTATGGATTATATTAATCTACTAATTAGAAATTAATACAAATATACTTAAATACCTACAATTTATTTGAGAAACCTTACAATATATTTAAGATATGCAATTAACTTATGGAAAATAACACAAAGATTTACCTATTTTCAAACTACTATTCGAACTCCGGAATCCAGAAAAATACTTTTCAAATTTAAATTAAACGAATCAATGAGTAGCCCAAAACGCAGACATTAAACTATACACCATACTAATATTATAAATGCGAAAGTCTGTCTGTCTGTCTGTCACCTCTTCACGGCTAAACTGCTGGACCGATTATGATGAAATTTGGTAGGGATGTAGTTAACGACCTGAGGTCAAACATAGGCTACTTTTGGGCGCGATATAACAGAGTCCCACGCGGAGCGAAGCCGCGGGGAATAGCTAGTACAATATAATGCCGCAATTACCACTCCATACTCCAATCAATTCCAATTTAATTTAATTTTATTATTTTATATTTAACAGGTGCCAAATCGTCTTAACACACAATGAAATCGTTAGAAAAGCAAAATAAAAATGTTTTTTATTTGAAATCTCAATTACTACACATGATGATTAAATGCGAACGACAAACCATATCGACTTTTAAAATGTATGGTGGCGCCATCTATTGACACATTACTGAACTCATAATATTAACAAATAAATAAAACCTTTGCACTCTGTCTTCTATAATTTAGTTGTGTACATACAATACAATTCAATACAAAATATTATACCAAGACATTTTTAATTTTAAGAGGGCGCCTAACGCCGACAAAAATTCCGATTTCACCCGCACGTCTTGCATACCCTCCGCTCTAGTTCTAAAAACCAACACGGCGCGCTGCGATCGCTAGCGGCTGGCCGCGCCGTGGCTAGTCGTGAACTCGTGAGTTAGAGTATAGTATATGCGATAAAGTCAGAAAAATCAAATACTTATTTATTATGAATGAAATATTAATGTAGTTTTTTTTAGAGGAGTGTGTGTATGGTAGATAGATACAGTCAACCAAATATTAATTGGAAGTTGGTAAAGTGGCAGCATATTCACAAGTAATAGGAAAGTAGTAGTAAAGCGAATTGATAGAAAATTAGGAAGTAGAAATAGTGATTTTCAGCAGTTACAATTATGATTTTTTATTTAAATATTGAACATGCCCGCGACATGTCATTGTCGATGTCGCGGGCTTCGCTTGAAATCCTCGTTTTCTTTCGTTTGTCATGACATGACAATAACCAACACAAAAAAAGTATTATTAAATTTGGAGCATTCGTTCAAAAGCGATATATATTTGCAGACAAACACATTGAATTCAGTCAAATGATGATCACTTTTTGTCCTCTATTCCATTTCGAGACTGGAAAATTTTGCTTTTGTCCGGATGTGTGTCTGTCTGTCTGTTTGTTTGTTCCGGGCTGGAGGTCGCATTTATGAACGGATCCTAATGAAACTTGGCACACGTGTTCCTTGATTTTTTTGCAATTGCATGTCAAGAGATTATTTTGATTGGAGGGGAAATGGGGAAGAAAAGGGGGAAAGTTTTCTGTGACGTTGTTTACGAACGGATCCTAATGAAACTTGACACACGTGTTCCTTGATTTTTTTTTACAATTTTATGTTGATTTTTTTGATTGGAGGGAAAATGGGGGAAAAAAGAGGGAAAGTTTTCTGTGACGTTGTTTGAACGGATCCTAATGAAACTTGGCACACGTGTTTATTTTTATTTTTATACCTAGACATATAGTTATGAAAAAATGGGAAGGGAGGGAAGTCAAGGCAGGAGGGTCGCGAGGATTACTGTTCACAAAACCACTAGTTTCGTACTGAAACGATTTTGATGAAACACACTTTGAATGTTTTGCTGAGTTAAAACAAAGCAATTGGTGAAAGTTTTTAGTAAATCAGTTCAGTACTTTCGGAGATAAGCGTGATACATACATACAGACAGACAGACATACAAACAAAAATAAAAAGTTTGAAAAGAAACATTTTGTTTTTAAGTTTTATTATTCCATTAAGTGTCCCTATACAAGTATACATTTATGACAAAAATAATAAATGTACAGACAAAATATTTTTACTGTTTTATTATCTACTAGCTGTTGCCCGCGGCTCCGCCCGCGTGGGACTCGGTTATATCGCGCCCAAAAGTAGCCTATGTTTGACCTCAGGTCGTTAACTACATCCCTACCAAATTTCATCACAATCGGTCCAGCAGTTTAGCCGTGAAGAGGTGACAGACAGACAGACAGACAGACAGAAAGACAGACAGACAGACAGACTTTCGCATTTATAATATTAGTATGGATATCCATATATAAAAAAGAAAGTCGTGTTAATTACACTATTTATAACTCAAAAAGGGCTGAACTGATGTGGCTGAAATTTAGTGAAGAGGTAGCTTAGAACAAGGAGAAGGACATATGGTACCTTTCATCCCGGGAAAAAGCACTATTCCCGAGGGAAGTTCACCGAAGCTGGTTATTCATACTAATATTATAAATGCGAAAGTCTGTCTGTTTGTCACCTCTTCACGGCTAAACTGCTGGACCGATTGTGATGAAAATTGGTAGGGATGTAGTTAACGACCTGAGGTCAAACATAGGCTACTTTTGGGCGCGATATAACCGAGTCCCACGCGGGGCGAAGCCGCGGGGAACAGCTAGTGTAGTTATATATTAACACGAAACTTTAATCATGATGTAAGTACGCTAGCACTCTGTGAAAAAAAAAACTATATTGCCAATGTAAAACAAAGCGTTTAATTACAGAAATAAATTTATATAAAGTAATATTTGCGAAAAATATTTTTTATAGCAATAAAAATTCTTCTTCTTCATCGGTCCCTCACTGCTGAGGATCGTGACCACATATGTGCTTTCAAGTTATGCGATCACTAGTGCTATGGACCGCTCTGTAGATGCTGCGCCCAGCTGCGGAGCTTAGCTGCTGGAGCAGTGTCCTCAGCGCTAAAGATCTAAAACAGAGTAAAATATAGGTAAAGATCAAAATTTATATTGAGCCATTTGTAACATTACAACTTATACTCATGATAATACATATCTCTTATAACGAACACGAGTTTTAAAAAAAAGAACTCGAGTCTTATGTCTTGAGCGTATCAAGGTTTAATTATGTTTAAATACATTGTTACCAGGGTGATCCCTACCAACGACTCGAGCGCTAAACAAGACTCGAGCGTCATGCTGCGCTCAAGAGCACATAGTCTTATTGAAATGAGTCGAGTCGTCAATTTGCGAGCCGAGCGCAATATTTACGAGTAGGACTCGACTAGAGTTCTTTACATCTTTAGTTTTAAATTGTACAACATCCTGTATTATCATTATCAAAAATAGAATAAAAAATACGTTTTTTGTAATGAAAATCACTAATTAATCAATCTGTAAAAAAAACACAGTTACTTTTAAAGACCTTTTATATATAGGTACTCGTATATTTTGTTGTCGTCTAACAATGGTTGTTTTACATATACTGTAAGCTGACATTTGTGACGTTTGCCCGTGCGCGCTTACTCTGTATAGGTACCTACGGAGCTCAGTTAGATAAGGGTTAGTTATGATTTTTTTAAATATATAAGTACCTACTATCTATTTATTTTGCTACTAGCTGTTCCCCGCGGCTCCGCCCCTCGTGGGACTCTGTTATATCGCGTCCGAAAGTAGCCTATGTTTGACCTCAGGTCGTTAACTACATCCCTACCAAATTTCATCACAATCGGTCCAGCAGTTTAGCAGTGAAGAGGTGACAGACAGACAGACAGACTTTCGCATTTATAATATTAGTATAGTATAGTATTTGTACAAGTAGGTTTTAGTTTGTAAATAAAGCGTGTACTTACTGTTGTACTAAATCCATTATTTTGTAGAAATAAAAACAACTTACCCAAACATTCCGTCATGTTTTTTAGTTCTTCTTTTTTTTAAAAACGTTATTTCTCTTTTATTATCTTTTCATCCCATTGTCAAAACTATTTATACACTATTATTTACACGTCCACACACCACACTGTTTACAATTATGATAATACTAAAAACCACTATATACAATTATGTACCCTATAATAAACGTCATACGGTCTAATTTACAATATTTATTCACACTAGAAACAAAATCCGCTCCAAATAAATTACGCGTTCGATTGTCAGTACCGAGAAGGTACAGAGCGTCCGGGAACAACCTTCCGCGTCGAGCGCTGCCCGACAAGTAACCATTAGCCCGTGCACAATTGTTCTATCTACTACGCTTTGTTTAGAGTCGAAAATCGCATGATTCAGTTAACGACGAGTTGGCTTTGAGCTCCAGGTTACAATTTTAGTTGAGATTTTATTTAATTATTAAAAATATAGATATAAAATAAAAAATGTAATCGATTACTCTACTAAAACATTAGTCTGGCTATGTTATTTGTAAAAAATAATTTGGGGTTGTCGCTGATAATTCAGAGCATTTGAGTTAATACTGTTTTTTTTTTCGTTCTGAAGTTTGTATTTTTTTAAAAAAAACCTGTTTATTTTTCAAAATTCTATTCGATTACTCGGCTTCTACAGGTTTTTTGCCTACCTACAGTATTTTTTAAATCTGAATTATAAGGATTTTTCGGGCTAAACTATGGATTGAAAAATAGGTCTGTTTTTCAAATTTTGGCGTTGGGCGCACTCTTAATTCCATGTATCTCACTTCAAAAATGACAAAGTTTCATACAAACTGGCAATCCGTATTTCACCCCTATAGGGATGTAATTTTCAAAATCAGATTGATGCATTATTATTTTTTACCAATTACAAATTCAAATTAAAAATTCCATGTGACTCACTTCAATAATGACAAAGTTTCATACAAAATGGCAACCCCTATTTCACCCCTTTAGGGATGTAATTTTCAAAATCTGATTGGTGCATTATTATTTCTTACCAACTTCAAATGTAAATTAATAATTTCATGTATCTCACTTCAAAAATGACGAAGTTTCATACAAACTGGCAACCCCTTTTTCACCCCTTTAGGGATAAAATTCCCAAAAGTCCTTTCTTAGCGGACGTCTCTTAGTCACAATCTACCTTCCTGCCAAATTTCATCTTCATCGGCTCAGCAGTTTTGGAGATTTCGTGATGAGTGAGTGAGTGTTTTTCGCTTTTATATATATAGATTAGTTAGTAGATTAATATAATTTCTATATATATAAAAGAACAAGGGCAATTGATAAATCAACGCCCAGCCTAAACCATAAAAGCTGTAACCTTGAAATTTGGACCGAAGTTTTATGTTAATACGTAGTGCTCAGATAAGAAAGGATTTTTCAAAATTAGACCCCTAAAAGGGTTAAAATTGAGGGCAAAGTTTGCATGAAAAAAAAATTAAAATCTTCACTGATGTACTTGAAACTTGGCAAGAATGCTTCTCAACAAAAATAACTAATGGCGTGTTTCAGCGTTTTTTGAAATTCTATATTTTTGCTTTTAATATTTTAGGAAAGAAATGTTTCAAGAAATAGCTGTAAGTAGCTGGATCGAATCCTGCCACAAACAATAATTTTCTGTTTTCGTTTTTAATTTGTTTTCTTGAATTATTTTCTTAATTTTATTTTAATTTTGAAAAGGAACGAATAAATTCATTTGCAAATTTATTAGATAGATATCGCAACCCCAATCAAATCTAATAGTTGGTCATTGACGACATTGAAGAAGAAGATTAATCAAATGGTTGACTGGTAGAGAACGCTCTTAGCGTTAAGTCCGTTAATATATCAGTATTTTGTACTTATCTATCTATACAAATAATAGGACAGTAAAAATCGAGTGTGTCTATACATTAAATATTTTTCTAAAAAACTGATACGGAGCGATTAAAGAAGAGTAACAGAAACCAAAAAAAAATCTATTTTTGGAATTTTTGTCTCTCTGGTACGTTATAACTTCAAAACTACTCAACAGATTTGAACGCGGTTTTCACAGGTGGATTACATATAATTAGGAGCGTTGTCAAAACTTTGTTTCGTTAAAATCGGTCAAGGAAAAAAGAAGTTATGGTCAGTTGAAGTTTACTTCTAACACTGCTTCAAAACTTTTAAACAGTTGAATGCGGTTTACATAAACGTATTAAATTTAGATAAAGCTAGAATTTCTACTTCGTTTTATCGATATCAATAAAGAGAAAAACACACTGCAGTCTCTATTAAATTTTAATAAAATAACACATTGAATGTGTGTGGGCGTATAATTTAGTTACATAAATATCAATAGATGGCGCTGACTTTATTTTAATTATTTTTTCGCATATGGTATAGCAGAATAAATATTTTTCTTACGGCAATTAATTTGAATTATTTAAAAAAAATTTTGGTTGTTGATTTAGTTCTATTGGTTGGTTTGTTTTTATTGGTTTACGGTCGGATTGTATTGTAAGCTATTTGAATTGATTGGTTGGTTTGGTTTGGCTTTGGTTTAAAAAATAATCAAATCGGCAAGTCAGTTCAGTTATTGTTTGACGGAACATACGGTCGTGTCGTAAGTTTTAATTTAACTAACATCACTTTTTATTGAGATTTTCTCCACTTTTCACGCCCACTATAACTTTAGGAGTGGCTTTTAGGTCCAAATGACCCTGTAATAGGCTGCGTCTACTCTTTTAGAGACAAAGATGTGATAGTATGAATGTTAATATTTTCAGTTTGATATCGTAGCAATGTAACGGCTTTATAAAATTGGCACGGGAATAGGATACTATAGATTTAATTATAGGTCTGGATATTTGTAGTTTCCACAGGTTACGCGGAAAGCGACCTACACGCGGGCGGAGCCGCGGGCAACAGCTAGTATTATTATATATTATTCCACTATCTAATAATAAATCTTCCTCCACAGAAAATACTGTTTCGAGAAAATAATAAACATTATGCGGTTGTGGTTACATGCGGTAGTGCAGCACTTTTAATTTTTGTAGGTTCATCTACTTTTACTTGCATATTGTGATGACAAAGTTGTTACAATTTATACAATGAAATGTTTATTGCATTGCCTGGTAACATAATAATAAACGTATTGATTCTATTCAATTATACGCCTTCTTCCATAGGATTGTATATCCAAAAGAATTTAAAAATATAAACAATCAGTGGCATAGCGCACGAAAAGCGTGCCGCTGGTTTGGCTTGTAAGCCAACGTTTCTCACAGAAAAATGGGCATGGAATTTGATTGCGTCATTTATTGCCACTGTTATTGGTCGATAATAGGTAGCTTTGTTGTAAACTACGTAATACATTTCTAATAAGGCGTGGTGTGGTTAACATGTATGAATTGAAGGTGAGAAGAGAGAATACGCTAACCACACTGATCCTGGAACTAAATCCGCGTCAAAACATTTACCTCGTGTGTGCATAAGTTTTGAGACGAACTAAAAGTTGCATAACTTTTTTAATAATAAACTTATATTTCAAAAAATTTTACTAAACATTAAGTAGATAATAATCAACAATAAAATATAATTATTATTCAAAATAACCACTCTTGTTTTTAATACAGGCCCTTAGACGATTTGGCCAGTCATCAATGACGGCACGAATCTTTTCCAGCGAAATTGGCTTTGCTTCTCGGACAAGGGTTCGCTTCAGTGACTCCAAGTTTGGGTGGGACTTTCAGCAGGCCCTGAGCTCTAATTCAGTCTATAAAAATAATCTAGCGGGTTGAGATGGGCTGGAGGAAGGCCATTCGTTCGCCGCGATGAAGGCCGGGCACATTTGCCTTCAACGAAGCTTGGGTGGTTTTTGCCTTAAGGCATGGCGCCGAGTCTTGCTGGAAAACTCAATCCTTGTTGTGAAATAAACTATGTGACAGAGATTTCACAACAGGCTCTAAAATGTGACTTTGATAATTCTTGGCTTTCACCTTGACGGCTTGTTGGCATAAATGGAGCGGAGTGACACCTTTATACGAAACTCCCCACCATACCATCACACTAGCCGAATGGTGAGTTCGCGAAACATTCCGTGCTGAAGCTGGAACATCCTTGCTACTTTTGGTATACACTTTATTGTTTTGTCGGTTAAACTTTTCTTCGACAGTAATGATTTTCTCATCGGTGAAGAGTATCTTCCTCGCATCGTGTCTCCTTATCAGCATTGGACAACATTCGCGTCGCAATTTACGAAGGCGATCGTTTAAGAAGTGAACTTTTCTGCGGCTATACGCCTTTACCTTAAGATCATATTTCAGTATTCAGTTGAATGAAACGCGCGAAATTTAAGTCTGAAGCGCGAGTTTCTACCGAGTGCGACATGGATTTCAGCAAAGTCGCTCTCGGATGATATTGATGTTCGCAGGCGTCCTTACAGAGCGTGGCTGACCACTCCTTTGGCTATCTTGCAAAGAACTTGACTCCTTGTATCGTTTAATAGTGTAATACACGAAGTTACGGCTCACACCAAAATTTTTCACCTCACGGGAAATCTTTATTATTTTTTTCCCCACCTTAAATAGCGAAATCACGGCCACACATAATTCTTTTGTTTCCTATATCACGACAAATTTGAAAGAAATTAATTTAAAAATCAAAGAAATTAAAAGTTAACATTCCAAATTCAAAATTGGAAAAAGAAATAAATAGATGTCAGTAATATTTTATTTTATTTTTTAAGTACAAAGTTTGTCTCAAAACTTATGAACACACGAGGTATATTCTTATAATTTCTCTGTTCTGTACGGGGATCCTTTATTAATTCTTTTATTAAACAAGACTCATAATTATAAATCAAACACATTCCCCAGCAATAGAGTAGATGGTAATTCTAGTTAACCATTTATGATTTTATTTAGCTATTTCTCACAAATTTACTTATCAACCATAGCCGTTAAAGAAAAACAAACTTAATTAAAGAAAAAAACAAAATAAAATATCAAAACGGGCAATAAATCGTTCTTACCCTATTGGATTCTAAATACAATCAGAAGAACAATAACGAACTAAGAGAGGAAAAACGTAAATTGAGTTATAGACCCTTGTCATTGCGAGTAATTTTCCGTTTTATGACATATTCTCAATAATGCTAAAGGATGAAGCAAATTTAATAAGTCCTTAGAAATAACGCGGGTATTATTGGCGTGCGTTCTCTTCCCATAAATACCTTTTATAAAATAAGTTGATATTAAACTTTTTTAAAGAATCATATGTTAAGAATTATGTAATTTTCACTTACTACACCGAAGCAGTTATGATATTTCGTATTGTTTATTTTTATTGCTTGATTTATGGCACCGACAGTGGCACAAATTGTACTTACATTATGAGGGTTAAAATCAGGCAAGCAAGTAGTTAATGGTTAGGAGACGTCAGCTAATGACAAATTTATTGATAAATTGATCGTCATTTACACAAGAGCCAGGCTCTTGATGGTAAAGTTTCTTCATTTTATCTACATCACTTGCTTTAGCCTTTAATGTAATAACATACATACCTCCAACATACTTCACTCCAGCCCAAATTATGATCAGCGTGCTAACATGATGATATACGTGTAGAAAGGACGCCTGTGCTTCTTTCTTCCTCAAAATAAAGAACATCGTCTCTAATAGCTCAAAGAGCTTCATTACTGTCGTCCACCACAGGAACCTTAGCATTCTGACTGGTTCTGGTTTCATGGAGTAGTCTGGCAGGACGCAACCCATGTGGTACGTGGTTGTCCAGCCTGAAGTCATAATCTGTAAATAAGAATATGTAGAGCATCTGTGTATTTGCAGAAACTAATGAAAAGTTTTTTATTAGTATCCTTAATTGTAATTATAAACCTGGCTATTAAGATTTTTTATGGTTTGGCTTTCCGTGCCTGTCCGTGCTTGCTACGATTTCGCAAGATTTAATTTACGGCAAAATTGTTATTCTAAGGACAAGACAGAAGAGCTATTTTCGCGTTTACTAATAGAAAGCCATAGAATAAAATTAGACGTTTGATATCAAACTCGCGTAGATACTGAAGGTTCGTCGTGAAACATAAGCTCGAACGCACGTTGCGTTTAATACTCGGACAAGATAATTAATCCAAGGAATTGATGAATTCAGATTGATGCTAAGAAAAGAAAGCCGCCGTGTAATATTTCTCTTAAAATTATCCTGTCTGTCAAGTTAAAATGTTTGGACTGTTATTACAAATAAAGTTATTATAACCAGACCTAATATTTCTTGTGATAATGAAACTAGTGATATAATTCATCCGTTGAATGGGAGTGTCGAAAGATTCACATTGATTGATGTGAGGATTGAAGAAGCCCTTAGGGATATTCCCGAAGTACCTGTGGGAACTAAGGAGGTTCCCAACTCTTAAAGCGAAATGAAAGTTAGAACGGGATATTAATTACAGTATTTGGGTCATTATTTCATCATTTTTAGTTGACTAATTGGAGTCGGTTTCGTTTTTTTTGCAAAAACAATTATCAGCGCGGAGGAAATAAATCTTATGATAAAATAAAATATATAACAAAACGCCAGCCGGAAATTTTGGTCAAAGCGCCTACAAAACAATAAAAGTTACAGATTAAATTTATTTAATTTACAGATTAAACCAGATCTTTTTAATGAAAACGCTCTCGGCGGACTGTTCGCTTAATTAATTTTCTTTGAGATGTTCGTTCATGCTGCATTAAACAATTATGAAGTAGCTCTACTCAACGAACCAATCAAAGATACTTACGTTTGCGTTAGATTTGTATGGATTAAGGACTGTACATGTACTATCGCGGTTTTAGGTTTTGTATGAGTATGTGTCAACACATGAAAAATTCGTCTATTAGCATCATCTGAGTATTCTGAACGGGATACAGATTAGTAGCTCAAGTATTTCTACTATAACAATATGTATACTGTATACTCTATGTAGGAGTTATTTCAATTTTAATTGAAAATGTTCTTATTTGAACTTCTGTCGAATCCATAAATAATTAAGCTGATATAGTGACTTTTGGGTTTTCAACGGCCTAATTTTATTATCCTGATTTTTTAAATTATTAGTCGTAATATGTTTACATAACTTTGTTTCCTTTCATATCTATCTCCAAGGTTTTTTTATCTCTATACACGAATACACTACCTATTTATTTCGAGTCGAATCATCGTACGCAGTATTAATTTATAACTAAGACTAGCTGTTCCCCGCGGCTCCGCCCCGCATGGGACTCTGTTATATCGCGCCTAAAAGTAGCCTATATTTGACCTCAGGTCGTTAACTACATCCCTACCAAATTTCATCACAATCGGTCCAGCAGTTTAGCCGTGAAGAGGTGACAGACAGACAGGCAGACTTTCACATTTATAATATTAGTATTAGTATGGATGAAGCATGAACGAACTGACAACTTAATAGACAATCCATTAATGTAACTACGACATGAAAATGGCCCTTGAATGATATAACGAAGAATTTGTAATCAAATCCTGCTGAGTCACCCCACCTTCTCCGACCTCGAGGCAACGATCACTATCACCGGAAGATCCACAAATCTCCGCCACAGACAAAAATGGAAGCGACAGATATAAATCTATCTAACAGATAAGGCGCAATATAAATTGACTAGATGCCATAACAAGAGTAATGAAATCTATACCGATAATTGGCAGTTTGAACAATGATCGTAAACCTGGGGGTCTAAAAACGCCACTATGAGCAATTCATCGAATCGATTCATATTACGAATTCCTTAGCAATCCTGTACCAATTCCTCAATATTTTGTAAAATGGCCAACTTAACTTTGCAATTCCTCTTCAAAAAAATTGAAAGAAATAGGAATTGCTAAGGAATTCGTAATATGAATTCGATTCGATAAATTGCTCAAAGTGGCGTTTTTAGACCCCCTGGACTTAGTGCGGTTCGTAATGAGGTTGATTTTCCATTTATAATGTACTCTTGATAAGATCGTGGCCTCCGGAGCTCTCCACCGTGACCTGCTTAGTGGCATCTCTTGCCAGTCGGCTTTTAGAAAGGCTTTCAGGTCCTTTACAACTTCATCTTCTCGGAAACAGGATTCAGTTACTTTACACAGGATTTTCCATAGAAATTATCTTCCAGCAGACCTAAGTGTGACAAAGAGAAGAAAATCATTTTTGTCATACCAAGTATTTTCATCGTGAAACTCAGTTATTATGGTCCGCTTCCCTTCTTCCTAATAATCTCCTTGTCTCTTAATTTGATAGTCTTGATTTTTGTAATACTGATTGACACAAATGTATAGCTAGACCATATCCTTAATCAATCAGTTCAGTACTAACTAATGTAACATCCTGTTATCAAGACTACTTAGTTGTCTTCGCGATTGCATCGTTGCATTCTAATGAATGGTCTTCTAAAGATTTGGGTTGTGTCTACTTCGTTTTATGTTCGTCGACCTTGTGCTTACAACGCTTATTTGCTTAGCACTTTATAACGTTTGCAATTACTTTTATTTTGTGCATATTTAGTATTTTATTTATTGGTGGAACTGCGACGACTAAATCTAACCTTGATTCAAAGTAGAAAGAGTCTTTATTTTTAGGATTTTAATATAGTGAGTGGTATTATGAAATTATTGAAATGGAAAGGTCATTTTTATTGGAATATTAAAATATTAAATTCTGTTTACACACAGGCTACGCTATTATTTAACTTTACTTGAGATACCTTTTGTACGTGAAAATATTCATGACTAAGTGTATTGTGATTGCAAAGAGGTCTGGATGTAATATTGATTGGTAATTGGTTGTTATAGTGTTCTATTTTGTGCTATTAAATAGGCACACAGTTTTATTATCCACTTGACAGAAAGCCGCCTTTGACGTCTGCAAGACCAGGTGTGTCGCGGTATCGCGAGTGCGTTGCTGTTCCTAAAGGAATCATTTCACGCCCTTCTTGAAGACCCCAATGTTGTAGTCATTTAGAAAAACCATGGCATGTCAAATTTTAAACGATTTTTTGAGGTCTGCTGCTCTTCTATGATCTGACATCTAACTTTAATCAGCTAAATGATACACGGGAAGGGTATTGTCTAGATTGCCATATAGAACAATTTTTATTCCCAATGCAGCGAAGCCTAGGTCAAAAGTAAGTAATAAATACAATACGAAAAAATGCAGGACACATCCGTTGATGAATTGGTGGCGATAGCATCTGTGTACTTTCATTTACCCAATGCTGTATGTATAATGGTCTTAGTCACCAGGTGATTCATGTAATTTTTAGGTTAGACGGATCTGCTGTGAATCCTTCTTCATTGTTTGTGCAAAATGTGGAATTATGCAAGATATGTGTTTGGAATCCTCATCACCTGTTTATGCAATGATGTCCTTGGTAGTTTGCGGTGATCATGAATTTGTAATTTTCGGCAGTTTATGGATGTTTTTGATGATTCAGGTATTTATTTGAAAAAATCTTATATGTTGGGTTTATGTAGCGATGGTCATGGTAACTAGCGAAGATAAAAAAGAATACTTGACAGAGATACGATACCATTTGGACTAGGGACATGTCAGGGATAAAAACCGGTATCCTTAAAATTAAAAAAAACTTACCTACCTACCTTAACTGGGACCCGCCCCGGCTTCGCATGGGCATAAAAACCTTCCTCTTGAATCACTCTATCCATTAAAAAAACCGCATCAAAATCCGTTGCGTAGTTTTAAAGATTTATGCACACAAAGGTATATAGGGCCAGGAAAAGCGACTTTGTTTTATACTATGTAGTGATATCGTTACCCATTCACATGATTATTATTATCTTCAACCCCCCATTTATGTCATGCAACTTATTGTTGTGAACAAATAGCAGCAGCGAGATACTATCGTGTCTTAAATTAAGTCAAACTGCCTAAATTCTTAACCCTCGAATGCAAAAAATATTTGAAACTTCATGCTACTCTGTCAATAAGTTTTTCAGGGGGTCTAAAAACGCCACTTTGAGCAATTCATCGAATCGGTTCCTATTACGAATTCCTTAGCAATTCTGTAGCAATTCCTCTATTTTTTGTAAAATAGCCAACTAAACTTTGCAATTCCTCTTCAAAAAAACTGAAAGAAATAGGAATTGCTAAAGAATTGCTAAGGAATTTGTAATATGAATTCCATTCGATGAATTGCTAAAGTGGCGTTTTTAGACCCACAGTATATGTTAAGATGACAGCATCTAAGATGATGTATGATAAACAACCATGAGAATGGATGCACAGTAATTACTAATTGTATTAATAATAATAAATAGTAATAAAAGACTGAACTAAACAAAACATTCTTAATTTATTTGAAAATAGAAACTTTTACCTCAGCGTGTGACCTTTTAACTGTTACGAAATAGAAATATTGGATCGCGTCAAAAACGTTATCGTAACGATATCGCTATTACTGTTTCGTCTATCATTCCGGCGCTATTGAAATTTCGTACGGAACCAGTTCCGAAACCCCGGTTCTATAGACGGCCGAAGGGCTTTTACTGTTTATTGTTACATCACACCCTATTGAATTTGATATGGTTTTTTAAATGGAATGACGTTCGTTTTATTTGATTGCAATTTTTATTTTTGGCGGAGGCATCTTTTGCTTTCCTTCTACCTGTGGAAGTGAGTTCGTGGAAGGTACTGAAGTGTGTGATGCTCCTACCACACTTGGCTATTTGTATTTGATAATGTGTGGACGGTATATTTGCCAAAACTTTTGCGTTATTTGCCTATTCGACAAATATGGGAAATACCAAATGTGTATGAATATTTGGTGTTTGCCTCCTTGTGTCCACCCCACAGTTGCGCTGTTTGCCTATTCGTCAAAAATTTTGGCAAATACGCGAATAGCCAAGAGTGGTACCAACATAACAGGAAGCCGGGGTTAGATGTCAGATGTTACATACATACAACTCAGCAGTTCCATGTATGTAATGGAACATCTGACAGCTTAAGCTTTTTGTTTTCATTTCACTTAAAAGTCAAAGTAGGTTACCTCATAGCTGAGGGTCGTGACCACCATATTCGAAATTGGCAGTTAGTTTCTTCTAAGCAGATCTATTTGGGCCTACCTGTCTTCACCTCTTTATTTTGCTTTTGTATAGTACCTATTTATGTTCTCATATAAAACTACACAAGTATATCGCAGATAGGCTGTATCTAAGACTGGTCTAAGAACGTAAGATATCAATATAGAAAAAAAATCATGTATGGTAAAAAAGTAACAATTTTTCTTGATGATCTTGTCAAAGATTGTATTACTTCTCCGCCTTTTGTTGTGTTGTATGTCGTTTAATCAATAATCTTTCTGTACAATAAACTTTTTACACATATACAAAAAACTTCTAGTCTAACAGTAGAAGAAAATCTTGTGAGGGTTCGCCTTGACAGACTAAATATAATGATAAGTTGGTATACTTCTCTAAGTAGCCCACTATACAAGTAACAATACTTCAATTTTTGGCGCTAATGATATTGTGTATAAAATAGAAAGGAATCCCACGATATGCGCCTGCGCTGGAGTCAGCCCCTTTCAAAACAAACGTGTTATTTCATAACTTGACCGCAGACTGCAACGTCTGTAATGTTTTTCTACTGCAATATGAAATTATACTAAGTATTTTTTGTGATCTCATTCGACTTCGAAAGCAAAAAGGGTTTTCTTATCCAAAATTCATTCAATTTTGTTTGGTCAAGATATTTAGATAGAGGCGACAACAATGTCAAAAATAATCTCTGGTCCCTGGTTTCTGTTAGTGGAATCTGCCCCGATCTTGCTATTAATGAAAAGTTTGCAGACATCAGATGTTATGAAAGGATATCTTAAAGCTAACGGATACGGAGTCGATATCGACCACATCACCATCATCACCACTTTTAGCCTTGATTCATAAATGCTAATTTAGTATTATATATCCGAAGAGAATACGCGCTGTTAAGTTGGTACATAAACACGAGTTCTTACCACCATTGGCTGAGCGTGTGGAAACAGCTCAATTTAATGAAGTGTGATTTTTGAATGGGTATAACAATGATACATTACAAATCGTCTATAGCATTATTAATGCGCTAACTGCCTCCGTGGTCAGTGGTTAAGGTGTTCGCCTGTAGACCCGGGGGTCGTGGGTTCGATTCCCACGGGAAGCATACTTTGTTTAGTTGTTTCCAGTTTGGATGGGACTTTGCAGGCTTGAATCACCTGATTGTCTGATAATAAAGATGATTCCGTGATTCGGAAGGCACGTTAAGCCTTTGGTCCCGGCTGCCATCTGGTAGTCGTTAAAGGAACCACGTCAGAGGCGTGAGAGGCGGTTCCGAAGAACTCTGACACCATCCATGGTCATTGACGTACCTTGACGACCTCCGTGGCGTAATGGTTAACATGCCTGACCGCTACTCAGGAGGTCCCGGGTTCGATCCCCGGTCAGGTCAAGATGATAAATTATCTTTTTCTGATTGACCTGGGTCTTGGATGTTTATCTATACATGTATTTGTTATAAAATATAGTATCGTTGAGTTAGTATCCCATAACACAAGTCTCGAACTTACTTTGGGGCTAGCTCAATCTGTGTGATTTGTCCCTATATATTTATTTATTATTTACTCGAAATGATGATGATGAACGCGCTAAGCAGCATGAAATCAAGCTTCCCTGTTGCATGTACTAAGAGCAGCTTCGCCATATTGATTCAGTTACCATCACTTCCAAGAATACGTGATCGATGGTCTAAAGTGCATTTTCTTCAAAATATCTAAACTCAATCATTTCTAGAAAGTTATTACAGTGTACTCGTAATTTCACATAAGCCGCCTGTTATTTTCTTAGAAGAATGCGCTGTCAAAATACTGTCTTATTGATAAGAAATTACCTCTATGCTGGGTAATGATAGTGATATAATGTTAACAATGTATTTTATAATGGTTAAGTTTCTTAAAAAAGAAATTTTTAGAATTGATATATTGATATAGGTAATAATTCTGTCAAAAAATACTTTATCATTATTGTTTGATTACCAGCCACCTGACTGACTTTAATCTTCCTATTGGATGCAGTGCCTACCTGGCAGAAGCAACTATCCATAAGTAACAGGGCCAAATAGAGGCATCTATTTGTTTGTACCATAGCCGCCTCTCGACATGATCCATTGGTAGATTAGGAATTTTGGGCAAAACCTTTGACGAACACAATCTTTCGATTTGTTCGTATTTATATTTATGTGATATTTACTTCATGTTTTTATGGTTTCACCTGCCCATTTTGTGCGGTTACGTCTTATCTTTCATTCTTTATGATACATATATGTACGGTTCATCAATTTTGTAAGCTGATGATGATTTTACTTACGCCCCAAGTGACGACAGCGTTCGCAATGATCTGCACCACATTGTACCACTTTATGATGGTTTTCAAATCGTATGCCCGTCTGTTCTTCATATGCTTTGGGAGAACCACCTTGATCAACGTCAGATACGTCACAATGATGAAGAATAATGGCCATGGTGAACTCATCAGCAGCCAGTTTTTCACTCGAGGATCTGAAAATATGACCACAATAGTATAAAGTTATAAGCCATCTTAGCTCTCGAAATCTGATCTATGAATATAACGTTATGCGCGCTGTCATCTTAGGTATGATCATCACGATAGGTATTATCTGTGGTGCGTGATGATAAAGGCGGGAAAGACGGACATGCGCACTGCGCCAATAAGAATATATTTACTGTTTATTTCATAGAATTTGGAAATCGCGTGGATTTTTTTATCTATGATTTATTTAACAGCAATTATGCCAATATATCATACCAGAGCGGGTGGAAACTTTAGTAGTCTTTTACGACCAACTTACATTTATTGCTAAGCTTGCCTAACTACTACATATTTCAGTAATAGTCATATTATAATTCCAGCATTGTTTCCCAAATTTAACAAATTCATACCGCAGCCCATGGTCAACAGCCGCACGCATTTGAATTGTATTGAAAAAGAATAAAATATAGTTATGATTCTTATGATAAAGCATCAAGTGACCCACTTTTGGTAATACTTCGCAATGCATAATAATAAAATATATTGCGAACGGTGAGTGTTCCGTCCGTTCACGTAATTACTACTACTTTCATTTTCTTTTTCATAATTAAACCCATTAGCTCGATATTTGAATTTCATTGTTTGTAAAAACTTCCTTCCGAAAAAAAAGTTTTTCCACACAATTGGAAGCGTTTTCTACCGATTAATAATGACACTTCGTTAGTTTATCAGTTTAATACGTTTTTCTTTAGAATTAGTTCCTTCCTGCGCCCTAACGAACTTTCTAATTCTATGACGTTTTCGTATTTTTTTATATTGTTTTTAATATTCTTACTACTTATAAATAAATTGACTCTGAAACGATTCAATTTTCAATTTGATATGTTTTTGTATTTTGTGTTAGGTACTAGTATTTTTTTTACATGTACACACAGAACAGTTATATAATGTAATTAATTATTGTGCCTTAAAAATTAAGGTATTTAAATAATATAATATATACATAAAGGTATCTAAATAAATAATAGTATACATTATTGCAAGATTGTCGGAAAAAAAAGCCATCAAGTGAATTGCAAACTGCGGTTTCTTCCTTTCTCACGGATCACCAAAGTTCTCGCACGCTTGCTCCCATTATTGTTATTATATTGGCATAAATTAATGTTTATCTGTTGTACAAATCTTATCTCGGCAACATTTAAATTCGACTGAGGAGACTGGTGGAATTTTTTGTTTAGCAACCAACGCCTCTGAATAGTGAACGGGACAGGAGATTTTATTTATTTATTTATTTATTTAACTTTATTGCAAAAATACAATAGGCGGATTTAATGCTAAAAGCAATATCTAACAGTCAACCTTTGTAATGTAATGTAATGATTTGAAACATAGGGTTATTATTGATAATTTATACAAAGATGTTGTAAACGCACTGAGTCACGCGGCGGTCGTAAGTCGAGAGAATAGGCATATTCAACGAAAGTCTAGGCGCGTGGCAGGCTGGAATAGGCACGTGAGCCATGCTCACAGGGAGGCTAGGTCCAAGTTTAATCTCTGGTTGTGGCATGGTAAACCTAATAATGGTCCAATTTATGAAGAAATGAGAGAAAGTAGAAAAGTATTTAAATCAAGATTAAAATGGTGCCAAAAACACCAAAACCAGATTAAAATGGATATTCTAGCTGAACATCATTCCAAAGGTAATTTTCGTTCATTTTGGAAAAATACCAAAAAAGAGAACCAAGGACCTGGCCTGCCTACTTGCGTCGACGGTGTTAGTGGCAACAGGGAAATAGCGAACTTATTCAAAAATGTGTTCTCTGTCAAGCCAATGTCCATCGATGGGCGGGCGACTTCCAACGCTGAGACCAGTGTCACAGAGCTGGGGTTAAGATTTACAGCTAAAGAAGTCTCCACTGCAATTAGTTCAATCTCAAAGGGCAAGTCCCCTGGCCTCGATGGTTTAAGTATTGAGCATCTTAAGAATGCAGGCCCACACCTGCCACGTATTCTGGCAATGATGTACACCCTTTGCGTGGGACACTCGTATCTACCGGAGGAGCTGATGAGAACGGTTGTAGTTCCTATTGTTAAAAACAAGACTGGTGATGTATCTGACAAGACCAACTACAGGCCGATCTCATTAGCTACGATAATCGCCAAGGTGTTTGACGGCATGTTAAATGCACACCTAAATAAGTACTTTACACCGCACGACAATCAGTTTGGTTTTAGGCCTAATCTCTCAACTGAGAGTGCAATTGTGTGCATGAAACATGCCGTCAGGTATTATGCAGACAGGAATACACCGGTGTATGCCTGTTTTCTGGATTTTTCACAAGCGTTCGACTTGGTTTCCTATGAGGTATTATGGGAAAAACTGCACAAAGCCAATTTGCCTCCAGAGCTGATCAACATCTTTAAATACTGGTATGGAAACCAAGTCAATAACGTGCGATGGGCAGGTGCCTTGTCGGATGCATACAGGTTGGAGTGTGGAGTGCGGCAGGGAGGGTTGAGCTCGCCGACACTCTTCAGCCTGTACATTAACGGACTGATCGAGGCGCTCAGTAGCCGCCGTGTCGGTTGCATTATTGATGATGTTTGTTTTAACAACATCAGTTATGCAGACGACATGGTCTTGCTCAGCGCGTCGATTGGCGGCCTCAGGGAGCTCGTCAATATTTGTGAAGGCTATGCTAAAAGTCATGGCCTAAAATACAATGCCAAGAAGAGTGAACTGATGGTCTTCAAGGCCGGTAACTGTTGTCCGACAGAGGTGCCACCCGTGAGGCTGGGCGGCGTGACTCTGAACCGTGTAGACCGTTTCAAATACCTTGGTCACATCGTGACTGAGGATTTGAAGGATGATGCAGATATTGAGCGCGAACGGAGGGCCTTGTCGGTGAGAGCCAATATGATAGCTCGTAGGTTCGCATGTTGTACTAGACAAGTAAAAATAACGCTTTTTAAGGCCTATTGCACTTCGTTTTACACTTGCAGCCTGTGGGCTAGGCACTCTCGACGCTCGCTAGACTCCCTTCGCGTTCAGTATAACAATGCATTCAGGGCGCTGCTGCGGCTGCCTCGTTTCTGCAGTGCGTCAGGGATGTTCGCTGAGGCGCGAGTGGACGGCTTTCAAGCCACGATACGTAAACGAGCGGCATCCATGGCGCGCCGGACGCGGGCCAGCGGCAACAGCCTCCTGACAGTGGTAGCGGATCGCATGGACGGACCATACATGATAAATTGGATCAAAGTGCACGTCCCTGTGGTCCGCCAAGAGCGTAGATATTAAGTAATTTTAAAAATCAATATTTTACTAACATAGGATAGGACAAATTACTAACAAATATGGACTATTTTTATAAAACTAAAATGTCTGAATAAATAAATTGAATTGAAAAAAAAAATTGAATTTGGGTCAAGCAGAGAATAGTTTGTGGGTGTAAAAATAATATTTACTTAAATAACAAATATAAACTTACATTTTGTTGACAAAATTGACTGAAATTTTTATTCACACGTTTTCAATTATTTTTTTAAATTTACTGATTGGACTATGTATGGGAGGACTTTGCCAATAATTTTTATGCATTTTAGGGCCGTATGTGTTATGGTACTCATTCGTATTTTGAGCCTTATTTCCGGTTGCATCCTCAGCTCATTCCAGCCTGACGTGGTAGAGAATAAATAGGTGTTAAATTTATTAAAGTTAGATTTCTTCTAAATTTCATTTTAGATGGATCCTTTTTGATTGTACGTATATCTGTGGCAAGAAATAGTCTAAAAAAGTACCTGCTCTTTCATAGAACACTGTGTTGTAAATGCTGTACACTGCTTCCATTTTTTTTTTAAATTTTATAGTCTTATAATGTCACTGCACGTTTGGCTTTAATTTCGCGGAGTTTGGACTGTTGAATGAAAATGTAAATTAGCCCTTAACGGTATAAATATACATCATGTTCAGTTTTCGTCATATTATAAATTCATACTAATATTATAAATATAAAAAAAAATGCGAATAGTCAAGTTTAATACATCATACATATCGCCTTTCGGCCTCTGACCTGATTCCTTTCACGACCACCAGGTGGCAGCCAGGACAAACAGCTCAACGTGTCTTCCAAAACACGGCATATAATCATTATTATAAGATATTTTTGTACAGTACCTTGGAACTGTACTTATAGAGCAATATAACGGCGTTGGAGCTATTCGTGGTAATAATAATAGTACATATCAGTTCTATATAAATTGACCTTGTATTTTTTTTTATTTCTCATACCTGTTATTATTAATTATATTTTCGAATTGAAGCAAATTGATTATTATTGAGATAACTTCCACATATCATCAATTACTATAAACACGAATACAAAATACCGAACCTAACTCGATTACTAAAAGAGGGTAATGTGTTTCGCGTGCAGTACTCCAAGGTTCACACTTTCATTGAGCTCATCTAATTAACACTCTTTTTATGCCTGATTGCGCTAGCAAAGAGTTTGTCCAATTTTGTTGGTTTTTTATTGATATTAAGTACCAGAAAAATATTATAGTAAGTATGTTTTTTTTTACATGACCGAATTGTACTTACAATAAACAAAAATGGAAAACAAACAACCTGTATACGTGAATGCAGGTATTAAAATGTATGGATTCAGGTCCAAAATACTTGGGCATCGAAGCTGATTTGCAATTAATTATTTTTTGAGGAATGATATGTTATCGAAAGGTTATTTATAAAAAATTGAACTGGTCAAGCGTTAGTTAGATTTGCGCACCGAGGATTTTGTGGCCACAGTTTTGTGGAGTTTAGTAATTTTCATAGGCATTAGAATTACATGCATCCGACGCTTGCCTGTGACCTTCTTCAGGTTATCTCACTTTCTGGTCGTTGGGTGTCGTGCTTACCGATGCTTGGTCGCCATTCGAGAACATTTCTGCCCCATCGGCCATCGGTTTTTAGCTATGTGCTCCGCCCACTGCTACTTAAAGTAGCTGCTCCGCGGGGCTATGTCGGCAATTTTTGATCATCTACTTATTCCGGCATTTCACTTATGGAATATACTAGGGAAATACTGAGAATAGTCCACTCCATAGCTCTTTGGGCGATTGGGGTGGTCATTGACCACCAAAAAACTGATGTATCTTCATCTATTTCAGTCGAAAGAAAAAATGACGCGGGGCGTGCGGCGCGGCTGCGTGCGTCTCCGAGCTGCGGTGATCGGCATTGATGATGAAGACGATTCCACGTTCACCATCACCGTTGATCACAAGACCTTCCATTTTCAGGTATGATTTTTTTTATTTTATTTATTTTATTTATTTTATTTTATACATTTGGATGACCAACAGCAAATAAATTTACATAGGTAACAGATTTTATAACAAAAAGCCAATAATAGGTCTTCACATTTAGATACAAATTATGTGTTAAGATAACGGGAACGCTAAAACTACACTAGTTAAATCTAGCAATCAACCTGTTGATTAAAGTAGATAGATGCTTGTTATGTAAGTATTTATAATGCATTATAGTTGAATGTTTAGACGTGCAAAAGTTACAATTACAATTAATTTATAATTTATATATTATCAAAGAAATTACCATACAATAAACGTTTAGCCCTGTTAGGATTGGTGTTGAATATGTCTATGTCCAATGACCTAGAAACAGAGTTGAAATATCTACCCGCTCTCCACAAAAATGAGTTCTGCCTGTAGTTGGTTGACACCGTCGAAAGACTGATAGGGGAATAGTACCTACGCGATCTAGTGGGGACTGTAAAAGATAATTTGGACAAGAGTTCTGAGGAATCCACCGCTCCTGTGGTCAACTTCAACAGGTAGGTAATATCAGCGAAGTCGCGCCGCTTGCTCAGAGGCACAAGATGGTGCTGTCTACAAAGCGAAGAGTATTCTTTTGATAAATAGTCGGTTTTTAGACGGTAAGACAAATGTTTTAAGAATCTCTTTTGTACATTTTCCAACCGGTCTATATATATTCTATATCTAGGATTCCAAACCTGTGAAGCATATTCAAGATTACTTCGTACAAAAGCACAGTATAGAATTTAATTTAACAACGTAGCACGAAACCAAGTGCTTTAGAAGCCTTAGACACGACCTTGTCAATGTGAGTGCTAAATGTTAACTTTTCGTCATGAAACACTCCAAGATCACTTACAACATTATTACGCTGAAGTGCCTCTCCCTTAAGGGTGTATGAAGAGTTAACTACTTTTTTCTTTCTTGTAAAAGTCACAACACAGCATTTGGAAGGATTTAGATCTAAGCAGTTAATACTACAGTAGGTCTCTAACCGTGCAAGATCAGATTGCAATGCCGCCACGTCGTCTTGCGACGAGATAACAGAAAAAAATTTCATATCATCAGCGAAACACAGAAGACGTGAAGACTGAAGGCAAGAATTGATATCATTAACAAACACGGTAAATAACAAAGGCCCAATCAAGGAGCCCTGTGGAATGCCACTTGGTATGTCAACCCAGCTGGACATGTAATTATTGATAACAACTGCTTGAGATCTGTTTTCTATGTATGACGCAAACCATCTTAAAAGATCACCCCGAACACCAATGACATTTAATTTAAATAATAGCCGATCGTGGTTAATGCGGTCAAAACACATACTATAGTCTGTGTAGACAACATCCACCTGCTGACCATTATCCATCGCTTCTGTGACGTACTCGTTAAGAAGTATTAGATTAGATACGGTAGACTTACCCCGTACAAAACCGTGCTGACTAGAGCTTAATGAACCTTTAATTACCGGATAAAGTTGATCATGAATCAAGCTTTCAAAAATCTTAACAATTATACATAGTTTAGATATTGGGCGGAAATTACAAATGTCAGTTTTTAACAATTTCTTGTGTACGGGTGTAATAAAAGCCCTCTTCCAAATAGACGGTACGGTATGCTCACGTATCGAGCGCTGAAATAGCAAGGTTATAGGTACGCAAATAGTGTTTGCAGTAGCGATCAGAAACGAGGCTGGTATGCCGTCTGGACCAGCCGACTTAGATGGGTCGAGTAATTTAAGTTTTTCTTTTACAATTTCGACTGATATATCCACGGAAGAAATATAAACATTATTATCTAAATATTCTTCGGAGAAACTAGACTGTAATGCACTGTCGGTGGGCGTGGAAAAGTTGGAACAAAAATATGATGAAAAGGCATTGCATATATTTTCGCCTGAGTTATATTGTTCGCCATTATAATTCAAACAGCTAGGAATAGCATTAGACTTAAATTTGGATTTAATAAAAGACCAAAAAATATTTTGGATTGTTAGATATAGAATTTTCAGTATTTTTTATGTATGTTTCATAACAAGCCTTTTCAAGACGTTTAACCCTATCACGTAATAGCTTAAAAGTATGAAGATCTCCGCCATTTCCATATGTGTTGTATTTTTTTCGAAACTTATCTTTTTCTTTAATTAGTTTTATCAACGCCTTAGTGTACCACTTCGGAAACGACCCTGCTTTTACCTTCACTTTTTTTTATTAAACCTACATACTGTTATATGAAACAAAGTACGTTTCACGTAGATTCGAACCCGCTATCTCCGGGTCGTCTAACACCACAGACAGTTGGTGACGCTGAATTGGTAATGTCGTTTAAACGGTTTTAAATAGTGTGACGGCTTGCGCATTCTATTATTTTCACCATGATAGCGGTAAAGCGCTTGAAAGTGCGCACAAAGCGCTAGTCTGGACTAGCTACATATTAGACCTGCAGCAAAGAACAATTTGTTTAAGATAGGTAAAAGGATTTCTTCGGGGTCATGAGCATAACTCAATGTCATCCCTTCTATGCCTAGCTTACCAAAAGGATAATCCGCGCTACTGAGCTAACATCGTGGTCACCAGGCCACAAATTCATACATCCTTATACAGCACGACATTCTTTTCCCTTTATTTGAATTACAGAACTACACATAAACACTGGCCAATATTAATTTCGGTTCGAGAAGAATGTTCGATTATTTCAAATCAGTTTCTCTCAATTGCAGGCACGAGATGGTTCAGAAAGAGAGCGATGGGTGCGGGCGTTAGAAGACACGATATCAAGACACGGGAGGAGGGAACGCTGGTCCCGCAGTATGCCGGCGCCGAGACACCGCCACGGCGATCTGGAGAGGCGGATATCTGAGGCGGACGCGTATTTGCAGATCATGATCGAACTTGTCAATGTAAGTACCTGCTATTGTTTCAGCTGGTTGCTTGGAGCCCTGGGTTTCTTTTTCAGCCTTCACTTTATATGGTTTTCAGCATCCTACTTCAAGCCAATACTTTTTAGATTTACCATTGCCGATGGCGAAATGGCAAGACAGTGTTCCTTTAACTTGCTGGTTTCCGTAAGACTTGACCTTCCTACGTCAAGTCGACATTTTTGGGTTACCCGGATAGTGACGAAAGCGAAGTGGTGAACATTGGTTTCCTCAGAACTTCGTCTGTTTTGACACAAATTTTGTGAATTGACGTCTTTGGGGAAAATGCTGCAGTGGAGTTTTCCATTTGCGCTTTGGAAGTGGAACAATTGACGTCAATAAGTGATAAGAATATTCTATATTGAAAATAAACAATTTGAATTGACTAAAGGTAATTGTTCTGCATTTTGTATGGGTCCTAAAGATAGCTATGGAACGGACGGTAGATAGAAGACACGATTTCTACCAATATTTTGATTCAACGTTTTGGAAAGTCGGGGTTTTTTAAAGACGATTTTTTTTCTTGTTTCAGAAAATGAGCACACGTGTATCGGAGCTGACGGATCCTCACGAGAGAAATAAAGGACAGGTCATCTTAGACCATTCCAACGTAAGAGCTATAATTTTAATATGCTTCTTTGCTTATCGAGCATAATGAACCAAAATTCTGTCAGTTATCTCTCTCATAACTGACAGAAATTGATTTTACTCAAGAACGAAATAACCGATTAGATATTAGACAATTTTAAGATGATTCTATGCTTCGTTAAGCCGTGAGTCGTATGGTGGTCATTAAAAAAATACGCTAGAGGACGAGAAGCTATTAAACAAAACTGGAACTAGTTTGTACATGGTAAACTGACCCTAACATAAATGAATGTACGTTATTGTCAACTCATACATTAATAATTCTGCAACGTGACGTCATGTAAACGCTATAAAGTTTTACGACCGTTCGATACTCGACGTTGAATCTATTTTATCTTATACTACGATAACCACAGAACAGAGAAATTATTCGAAAAATGTTTTGACGCGGATTTAGTTCCAGGATCAGTGTGGCTAGCGTATTATCTCTTCTCACCTTCAATTCATACATGTAAACCACACCATATTAGAAATTACGTAGCTTACAACAAAGCCACCTAATGTTATCGACCAATAACAGTGGCAATAAATGACGCAATCAAATTCCCCGCCCATTTTTCTGTATGAAACGTTAGCTTGCAAGCCAAACCAGTGACACGCTTTTCGTGCGCTATGCCACTTATTAATATTTCTAAATTCTGTGACAATAACGCTAATGTAAAGCGATTGAATTAATATTCAAAGACACTGTAACTAAGCCTAGTAATACTATTTTTGAATGGCTCACCTTAGTATGTGCTGCTTGATACTCTAGCCGATCATCTAATCATCATCATTTCGTGTAGGTGTCACGGTCAATCGACCATGTACATCCTGGTGTCAGAGTTCTTCGGGACCACCTCTCTCTCGGCCTCTGACGTGGTTCCTTTTGCCATCGGTCACGACTTCCAGATGGCAGCCGTGACCAATGGCTTACCAATCACTATAACTGATATAAGTACTAATTCCGTATAGCGAAAACCTAACTGAAGCAATATTATTGACAATAACCGAATAATATGCTAAGATGAGAGAAACTGTAAAAAATTTAAAATAATAATTCATTTTGACAACGATACACCTTGTTTCGTCTACTCGCCTTATGAAGAGTAACAAACGTTTGGCCAATTTAACTGAAACATGTTTCGTCTCTTTCTCTTTTATTTTTATTAAACGCGAATGAACGAGACAACAAATATTTTACTAGAAGTATCCATACTAATATTATAAATGCGAAAGTCTGTCTGTCTGTCTGTCTGTCACCTCTTCTCGGCTAAACTGCTGGACCGATTGTGATGAATTTTGGTAGGGATGTAGTTAACGACCCGAGGTCAAACATAGGCTACTTTTGGACGCGATATAACCGAGTCCCACGCGGGTGGAGCCGCGGGCAACAGCTAGTATTTCATAAAAATTAAAGTTTGTTAAAATAAAGAAAGGTTTTTTTAATAATTAACAAAGTGCGTTAAGTATTAACAAAAAATCGTTAAATATTATCAAAAAGTTGTTAAAATTGTCAAAAAGGGTAAATCAATTACATGAAAAACAGTAAACACAAACCTCATTTTATTTGTCAGAATTATACAAGCTTTAGAATTGATTTCGCTGATTATTTTCTATACATTTTACAAGCTATACTAATGTACAAAGTTGTGCTTTACTTAGGCATTTTTGTTTTCTTTCGCAGGCAATGTTGGATAACATAAAACATTCCATAGTGCTTCTTCAAATAGCTAAGGTACTGTTACACCGCCATTTTGTTTTAATGCGTTTATATTTTTGTCACCGATAAAAAAATATATAATATATTGTCTATGTATTATTCTGAGCTTATGTAGATTTGTTTGAAGGGTTGACCTTCACAGCATATTGAGTCTATACAGGGTTTATGATATCTCACTACGTATTATACAAGATGGCTTTTTAAATTCCAGCCTAAAGGTCGAAACGCACTAGAGCGGAGCGGCGCTACACTGCAACGGCGAAAATATTCTTATTTTGAATTTGTGATTTTTTATTATTTTATATTGGATACTAGCTGACCCGGCGAACTCCATCCCGCCTGAACGCAATTTTCTCACCGTTTAAACCTTCCCTGAACTTCCACAAATATTTCCAGACCAAATTTAGCCAAATCGGTAAAGCTATTCTCGAGTTTTAGCGAGACTAACGAACAGCAATTGATTTTTCTATGATAGATTACTTTGAATGTGTGTAAATATAAAGAAAGAATATTTTTCAAGCCGCTCTAGTGCGTTTTGACCCGAAATTTTACTTATACTTACTGGTGACACAACGGGCGATCTACGTAATTTCGTGTTTTACTGCAAATTTCTCTAGAAAGTACTTTTTAAAGTTTCACGAACTAACCCGAAATCTTACATTAGCTGTGATATATAAAAGTCAATTTGTTAACCTATTTATCGAAGCATATGGAGAAATAAATTCACTTTGAATAATTTACACCCTGTATATGCTTATGCATTTATTTATTTCAAAGTTTTGCACGCAATATGAGAAAGTTAAAATCTTAAAATACAAGCAATATAATATAATAATTAACACAAATTAACAAAATTTTTATATTGTATTTTTTTAAATGTAAACATTGAATTTGAAAGGCTGTTTTTTTTATTTATTATACGTTTTCTTTTAGAATACGGTAAATCCAGTCAACGGTGTATATCAAGGACCAACAAACATGTCGCAAACACATATCAAACAAGGTACTTACTAATTTAATTTCTTTAAGCTAATATATTCACCATTTTTATTCATTATCTAGCAGTACACCCCGGCTTCGCCTTTGTTACATACATAGCCTATGTCACTCAGGGTGAATGTAGCTTTTTAATGGTGAAATATTTTTTGAAAACGGCAAAGTACATTTTGAGTTTATTACAAACATACAAAAATACAAATCTTTTCTCTTTATAATGTTAGTATGGATAGTTACTTTAACACATCTTAAGTCCAAACAGTCAGTTTTATTTTTTATTATTATTATTTAAACTAGCGACCCGACCCGGCTTCGCATGGCCCTAAAAACCTTTCTCTTGAATCACTCTATCTATTAAAAAACCGCATCAAAATCCGTTGCGTAGTTTTATAGATTTAAGCATGTGTAGGGACATAGGGACAGACAAAGCTACTTTGTTTTATACTAAGTGATTTCAAGGTTTAAATATATATTTTTTTTTTTTATAAGTAAGGAGTACTTTTTACGGCCCTGAAAAGTTTTATTTATTTAATTAAAAGGAAGACCAACGGCAGATAATATACACATTGTTAATTTAAATGAGCTACTGATTGCCAATAAGACGTCCTCAAAGTTCTTGAATTTATTAATCTTCTTCAGTCCTAGTGTCAAGTCAAGATAGCAGTCTAGTCTATTTAAGTAAGCCTAGTCAGAGTCAGAGGGCTAAGTGAAGCGGTGGAAACATTTCTCTTAGCAATCACTTGGAGGTTTAGGTGACAAAGGTTAAAGACACATAATCGACACTGTACCATTTCCCCAACACTCACGCTTGTTCACGAACACTTAAAAAAGGGAAATAGGATAGGGGTGGTAGGTTATCCACCAATATAATGCACAAATACTCGAAAAAACATATACATGAAAATTAAATACAGCGCGGACAAAGTGATAGTTTACTATCCCTCCAAACTCCTTAAGGTTTGTACTTCCTTTTGTCGAGTCAAAATAGCTATATAACAGTATTATATTGAATTTACCTAATATTTGGCCACCTCTATTGGTTTATAATGGTACTTATAAACTTTAATCGAAATACTTCTTTATGTACATTTTATGAAATTAATTAATTTTTTGATCTTCAGCGTAGTTTATGACACCTACATGTAAATCTCCTATTTTATTTTGTTATGATATGTTTATGATGTAAATTTTAACTTATAATTCAATATGACACGTTATGCATTCACACGTCATTTAATATGACAAAATTTGTGACACAATATTAATTAATTGCAACACCAATATGTATACCATGTTTTTTGTGAAGATATACTTACTTACTTACTTACTGTACAGATGCCGAATTATCTCCACGCGTAGAATTGGGGGCGGAATGCAGAGAACTAGCCTCACCGACGCGAAGCCTGCCGCTAGAAGAACTAGGCGCTACCAGTACGTATTTATAAACTCCTAGTATTACAAACGAACATAGGCTGCGGTAACCGCTGGCCATCTAGATGGACGTAGGCCTGTGCATTCTTAATGACTGCTTTTAGGCGTTAGACCGGGACGAACGGCTTAGTTGGTACGGACTTTGACAGACGGACAGACAACAAAGTGATCTTATAGGTTTTTGCCTTTTGAGGAACCCTAAAAAAGAGAAGGAAGACCCATTTTAGCAGAACAAAGTCATTTGTAAGTAAAATCTGAAACAGATCGAGTAGGCTCCATATTGTCATACAATGATTATGGTAACTTGCGTCAACATCTTTTGACAGTGTTCAATGGATTAAAATGTCCTCTAAGGAAATGTTAGTTTGTCGCAAAAGTGAACTGAATTTGTTTGATTCGACATTGAAATAAATATCTTAACAATCTTCATATAAGTATTTTAAATAATTTATATGTAAACAATTTTGTACTGACTATACCCATATGAACTTTTTTTTATGGTTCTTAGTTTTTGAATGAATAGAATATAGGCACAAATCACACAGATTGTGTTAGCCCCAAAGTAAGATCAAGCCTTGTGTTATGGGAATGAAGTTTATATAATAATATATCACTAAAAATATAGTTTCATTACGCTAGCTGACTTTTGCGACAGTCTAACAGATCAGTAAATAAAATAAATTTATTTCCGGTAAAATGTGAAATTAGAATGTGAAGAGTGCAACATGTAAACTATGTTTCGATGCAGGTACAAAGTTTAGTTGATGACCATAAGTATACCTTTAAGTATCATCATCATTTCGTGTAGGTGACACGGTCAATCGACCATGCGCACCATAGATTCAGAGTTCTTCGGGACCCCTCGGCCTCTGACGTGGTTCCTTTAACGACTACCAGATGGCAGCCGGGACCAACGGCTTAACGTGCCTTCCGAAGTACGGAATATTTTTTATTATCAGACAATCAGGATGTTCATTACTGCAATGTCCTAACCAAACTGGAAACAACAAAACAAAGTATGCTTCCCGTGCGAATCGAACCCACGACCCTTTACTTATAAATATAGATCGATGTTATTATCGTCATCCCAGCATTTTTTATACATTGAGTAGGCAAACAAGCATGCGGTCCACCTGATGGTAAGCGGTTACCGCAACCTAGACACTGTGAGCTATATTTCATCACGCCCTTTTTGAAAACCCATCTTACGTAGTTAAGACGTCTTTAAGTCATCCGAGTGTGATTTCCAGGGTTCATTAGCCAGAGTACGGTTTAATCTCAGTCCTAAATTTCACAGACCAATCCAAATCAGACCGCGCTGGCCCTTGCTTAACTCGCACCATCGTTACGAACTTGCACGGCAATAGGCTTTAAGCTCGATGCTCCTCGTGTTGGGTTTTTTTTTTCTTTGTAATCACCATTCGTAAAAAAAAGAACAAAAAAAACACCATTTATTTTGTCCCAGGACCCATGTCCCTCTTCGTTCCGGACACCTCGTACTCGTCATCGGAAGGCGAAGACGACTTCTACGATGCTGATGACGAGCCGGCGGGGACAACACCGCCAGGGCCCAGGTTAGTGATAGTCTTATATTAAAATTATATTTAATAGATTTAGGTGTTACTTTGCGAAAGTCAAAGTTACAAGCACTTACCAAATTACTTTGCGTGCTTCCGCCACCAGTTAGTTCGTGCAAACTACTGCCGCCGGCGCCCACCCACTACTGTTAGTCCCAGCATGCCCGCCACAATTGGTTTGCACACACTTCCCTTGTGACACGTGTTTCACCTCTACGCGAGGCATCCTTAGGCACTAAGTTGTTAATAGTTTGACACACAAGCGACAAATGCCACAAAAACCACATCGCACCACTGCCTATCCCCCCACCTCTCACAAATGTGGTGGGGATCGATATTAAAATTAATTTATTTTGGATAACCAAGATCCATTCACATAAACAAAAGACTCGAGTTCTTTACATGTCTAATAATAATGGTGGATTATCATTCGCTTAGTGTTCGTGAACAAGCGTGAGTGTTGGGAAGTGGTGCAATGTCGTATAGGTGATTTTAATCCTTGTCACCAAAATCTCTCATGATTCTTCCACCGCTTCACTTAGATCTCTAACTAACTTTACTAGACGTGACTACTGGCTAAATAACGAACATTCAAGTTAAACTTGATACTGGCCAAAAAGTTTATTTGAAAAAGTTGTTCAGAATAGCGGTCTGAATCTGCCCTTAAAATATTTGCAGTTGATTTGTGTCCAACTTATATATGTTTTTGGTATGTAACTTGCAAGTATAAAGTAAGAAAATATTCACCATTTCTTGTCGGAGTGACGTGCGAACTGCATAACATATTTATACATGCAAATGTGCATCGGCTGGGTCAGAGGTGAGCGACCGCCGTTGCAGGTTTGGCAGGTCATTGCCCTTTATTTCTCACTTACACTTTTTAGGGTTCTGTAACTAAACTAGTAGTTCGCCGCGAACTTATTCCTCGCTATTATTATTTGCGTTGTATAGCTTCTTTTCAGACCTAAACATTTCTAACACAATTCAGTTCCCTAAGCTTCACCTAGATGGCGCTATCTAAAGTTTTAATTAATATTTCAAAAACCACTAAACCGATTTTGATACCCAACGAACTTGAAAATTCTATTGATATTTCCTACAATCCTCGCAAATTTCATCAAAATATCGCGGCACAAAAATGTATGTATGTTTGTGCCGTTGAGTCAGTATCCCATGATATATGTCTCAAACTTACTTTGGGCCTAACTCAATCTGTGCGATTTGTCCCTATATATTTATTTATTATTATTTATAAAAAAAAGAGAAAGCAAACTACAAGAATAAGTCACTAACGCTGCCAACTCGTGAGTATAGGATGTCAATGTATGTGTATTAGGCATGGTATTGTTTATTTTATACTAGCTTTTGCCCGCGGCTTCGCCCGCGTGTACTTCCCTCGGGAACAGTGCTTTTTCCCGGGATGAAAGCTAAACTACCTCCCTGACAATTTTCAGCTAAATCGGTTCAGCCGTTCTTGAGTTATAAGTGGAGTAACTAACACGACTTTCTTTTATATATATAAGATTCCGTATTCAATACGATTGCTTTATGCCGATTATATTTACATTCATCAAAAAATTCAAGTATTCAGTAAGAATAATTTGGTTAATAGCATCGAATCCAGCCTTGTGCGTCATAGCATAGGGTAACGTTGTTGCAGGGTTGGCAGTTTTTTGCTTTTTCGAAGATTTGTGTTTTGATTATTTCTTTTCGTTTACATCAAAGTATAATACAGGGCTAGGATCTTATATGTACTTAATCTAATATTTTAGAATTGTCTGTAAAAAAAATCATTAATAACAAGTCCTATTTGTATTTCGATATAAGTTTATTTGGAAAAGTTTTTCAGTATAGTGGTCTGTAATATTTGCAGTTTATTTGTGTCCACCTTGTATAAATCACATTTGAACAAAAAGTAATTTAACAAAGTTTAAATAATTTTATGATTAAGGGGGGTATGATTTTTATGAATTGGTTATTTTCACTAAGCCATAAAAGCAATGGACAGCCCTGGCTTAATCTAAGGCACAACGAATACACAAAGCTTAGAGCATCAAACCAACCGGAGTGGCCAACAACCCCGCTCCCCCTCTGCCAAATGGTTATGACCGCCGGTTATACTGCTAGTACTTGTGCGTGTATTTTTTTCTTGTGTTGGATGTTTTTGTCAACTGTGTACATAGCGACGTATTCGAATAATGCATTAGTGTTAAGACTAATCAGTCAAAAAGTAATGAAGGGTAATGAGGAGGGGGAGGGGGTCAAGGCCGCGCTCGCTTTCGTAGATTTTATTTAGACGCAATAAAGCCGTTTATCGTTTGCTTCAGTCGTGCGGATTTTATCACGGACGTAAAGGACGTAAGTCTCAAAACTGTTTTCACTTATAACTAAAAAAATAAAGCACATAGACAAATATCCTTTGGTGTCTCTTTAGTTTGTGCTATTTATATTATGATCGATAATTTTTTGTAATGTAAATAAGTATAATACATTAGACATATAAGATAAATCAAAAACAAAGAACAAGTTTCTAAAAAAAAGTATCGAGCAAAATTAAATCATGCAACTGATTGGTGGAAAGAAGAAAGGTTCAAACAATCATGTGTCCGAATTTGTCATCCTTGAAGTTTGTATTTAATTCTCGGTTTCTGTTTAAAACATACCAAATTTTGGGAGCCTAGTCTTAATACTTATTGTGCGTGTTTCCTAACCCCGCGCGAAGAATGTTTCCGACTTTTTCACGTGGAAATAAGCGTGTGCCATCTCCGTTTGGTTTAATACTCTAACTACGCAAAGAGACGCAGAACTTACGTATGTATGAAATTGCCTTTCATAAGATGACAATAGCCACGCAATATCTAAGGGGATGACGTCAGTAATCCAATGATTATAATATGCACCTTATTTCTGGAAAAAAAGGATTCAGTTTGGTTTAGGAAAAAGTCATAAAATTAAACGATTACTTCATTAAAATTTAAAAATAGTAGTCGTTTGACCCCCGGTCTTTATCTATATACCAAATTTTAATCAAAATCAATCCAGCGGTTTAGCCGTGAAAGCGTAACAGACGGACAAACAGACATTCGCATCACTACATAGTATAAAACAAAGTCGCTTTCTATGTCCCTTTGTATGCTTAATCTTTAAGACTACGCAACGGATTTTGATGCGATTCTTTTTAATAGATAGTGATTCAAGAGCAAGGTTTTTATGCCCATGCGAAACTGGGGCGGGTCGCTAGTAAAATATATATTTATGATGATATGATTTTTATTATATATATGTATGTATTTATGGATACGGATTTTTCGATGTGAATTATCTAGATCAGCCCCAGGGCGCCAACTTAGCAATAAATAGGATAAAAGGTTTAGCGAGCAGGAACCGACGACCGAGTTATTGACAATGGAGACAATGACGTTGTCTTGTGTAAGAGTGGGAAATGAGATTACTGTATGAATAGCTCGAGACAACTAAATTTAAATAAGTCATTATACCAGTTACACTATTTGACCAATACTTGGCCACTTCTATTATAATAAACTAGCTGTTCCCCGCCATTAGTGTCTATGTACTATAGCCTATAACCGTCCCCAAGAATCAGGCTTTCATATAGAAAAAGAATTTTGCAAATCCAAGGCTTTCATAAACAAAAATAATTTTGCAAATCCAACCAGTTCTTTCAAGTTATAAGCGTTGTAACAAACAAACTCTCCAGCTTTATTATATTAATTTTATTTACCAAAACAATATACAATTCCATATATTAAATTAAGCTTATAGGCTTATACAGGGCAGGATGCATTGATTGGTCTATAGAGCCTGCACTAAGCATAGCTTGTGTCGCAGTGGTCCACGAGTTACATTTTGCCATTTATAAGGTTGAAACATTTTGAAAGTTCTTCGGGTCAAAACACATTGACAGAAAGTAGTTAAAAAGAGTTTTATTTTTTGTTATTGCCCAGTTATTTGCCATATTTAAATCCTCAGTGCAAGAGGTGGGTCTGGGTCTGGGACTGTTAGGACATTATTATTAATTAACACATATATACGTATTCAATACAAGCTTTTGCACGCGGCTCCGCCCGCTGGACTTGATTACATCGCGCCCAAAAGTAGCATATGTTTTACCCCTCGTTCTTAACTATATCCATCCAGTCCAGCGGTTTAACCGTGAAAGTGTAAAAGACAGACAGACATACTGTCGCATTTATAATATTAAGTACTAGCGACCCGCCCCGGCTTCGCATGGGCATAAAAACCTTCCTCTTGAATCACACTATCTATTTAAAAAAAAACCGCATCAAAATCCGTTGCGTAGTTTTAATGATTTAAGCATACAAAGGGACATAGGGACAGAGAAAGCTACTTTGTTTTATACTATGTAGTGATGGATTATCAGACAAATTCTTGATAAAATAATCTATCCTTCGTTTCCTTGCTAATCCTGGCTTCTGAATTCATTAAAATTATTAACTTTGAAATTAGAGCTGCCTGTTTACTAGCTTTGTTAAAGTTAATTAAGAAATCCACGACGGATTTTAAGTCGTTAAATTGAACATGATTTATTAAGACAGAGTCTGTATTTCTGTGTTAACTTTAAACCGACTTTGACTGGTTTTCACAAAATAAAATCTAAAGAGGAGTTTACACAGTTCGATTTTAGTCACCAGTCGCCAGTATACTAAACTCGGATGCTACCCAACTTTGAGACTTGCGGCTTTAGTCACTTGCGATCTATCCGAATCGCCATTTAGACGGTCGTTTGCCGCACATCGTACGGCTTTTGTCACCCGTGTACACCCCTCTTAAGTGTGAGCTCCTGGAAACTGAGATGCAGTGATTAGGAGTTTATAAGGCTACACCGAAGTGTCTTACAGTCAGGGTTGCAGGGGAAATAGCAGGAAAGCGGACCCCGAGCTCCGACGAAACTAATACCTATGAATGGAATGACTAAAAATAAACAGTTTTACTTGCCATAATCAGATTAGGAAAAGAGATCGGGATATGAGTAGTGAGCGAATTTTCAGCGATATTGCCAGCGACGCTGAAATGGTCTGTGCTTGCCACAGACACAATGGCGGACTGGTAATTTTAAAAAAAAATTTTACTCGTTCATAGGTACTAACGTACCGTAGGCTAAGGAATACTAACAATTGTATTGATTTTTAAATCTGAATATAAATAAATAATAAAAGAAATAACAAAAAAATAATACAAGGTAGGGTGTTATTTTTAAGACGGATGAGTATCCTTCGTTTTCGAGTGATTTGAAACTCAAAGAATTTGGAATCGCGCGCGGTTTTAAATCTATGTTTAAATTTCTCAAGAAGAGCACTCGTGGAGGCGTATTGAAGTATGTATGAACTTTCCCTTGCTTAGTCGAGTACTTGGTCGCGTGGTGATAATTATAACCGCAAAAAGGACGTAATTACAGTTTTGCCCGTATGGCCCGACCGCACAGTTTAATTGTTTCCACGCCGAAATAATCGCGATGTTTCCTGTTGTGATGATATTATTTATATATATGTACACCTATTTAAATTGTGTGGATGCCAGGAACACCTTTTAAACGAATACTGCACCCAAGTAGCCCGGTCATAGTTTTTAAACTTAATTCTTATTGAAATTTATGACATATCCAAAGCCACCGAGTTATGTCGCATGAAAATCATTCCAAAACACACGATAATTCGCCGATATTGCGTACGCCATTCATTTAAAAAAAATAGCATAGATCATATAGGACTCTTGCATGATTTTATAGGATAATCAATGAAGACCGGCAGCGGAACGGATTCGGCAGCTATATTTATTGGATTGCACCACGGATTGTTTATTTATAAACAATGTTTTGTCCGTCAATGCGCGCGTTCGATGCGCCGACGCGATGCGGTCTTCTGTCACAGATGATGTTGTTTACAGAAATGACATTTGATGCGATACGGATAATGATTTAGTTGTCATCTTCAGGTGTTTCCTCAATCTAGTGAAGACGCCAATACTATGGAAGTACTGAGAAGTCCGAAGGTTCTGAAAGTTATGAAAATACTGGTACTATACTGGTATTATTCTCAAAAGTTTCCCATTTTAAAATGCCAATCCAATGTTTTTTTGTCGCGATCAAAAGATTTACAGAATTGGCAATGTTCTTCCGATTGGCTTCCAGTTGTCTCTCATCTGTTATCTACTGTCACTGAATAGATAATAATAGTGCTAACGTACGACTGTCTAGCCGTGAACCTAATTGCCTACACTTTGAGCTGTTGATTTTATTCCCAAAAACTTTCAGCATTCCCTGAAATCAATGAGTCGTTGCCTAGTGTGACATCTGCGCTTTTGAAAATCTATGTTCATCTCCTACACCGCACTTCAGTGCACGACGATTCGTGCCGCGGACCGCTCAACGGCGCTCTGAATCCGCGTCGATCGATACTACCGGTCACTGTAAATTTCTTCTAACGTTCTCAAAATTAACCCCCGCGTGCGAAACACACGGCAAAATTACGTACGTGCTATGTTATGTTTGTGATGGTTTTTCTTTTTTTCTCCGGTTTTAAATTTGGAATTGGAACGCATGTCTTCAGCCAGTGTTGTTTTTTCTAATTGTTTACTTGTTTATAAATTGATTTAAAACTGTTTAGGATTTTCTGTTTTGCGTTGTGGGTTTTGTTTAGTCTTTAGTTTGGTTTTTCTGGGCTTGGTTTTGGTCATTTGTTATTACATTTTTTTGTTTTATCAAAGCATGCTATTATTTAATTTTTCAGGTCAAATGTTATGTATGCCATACAAGGTAATTTAAGAATTAGGTGGCATGGCTAGGTTGTGTTAATTTGTGCTAGTTGCTAGCTAACAATAAATTTTAGGACCTGACTTGTGATAAAATAACTGCACGCATATTTGGGCGGTGTAGAAAGTGACGACGTATCTATTTTAGTTTTCATTTTTGTAACAGTGGACTTTATTTTTATAACGTTTAGGCAGTAATTCTATTGTTATGTTTCCGCTCTCATTAGCCACTAAACGGCTTCCTTTCGGACGGTTTTGTTTTTGTTGTAATACTAGCGACCCGCCCCGGCTTCGCATGGGCATAAAAACCTTCCTCTTGGATCACTCTATCTATTAAAAAAAAAGATCAAAATCCGTTGCGTAGTTTTAAAGATTTAAGCATACTTAGGGACAGAGAAAGCGACTTTGTTTTATACTATGTAGTGAAGGTTATTTGTTGATACTGGAACGCATCGGTAATTTCGCCTTTGAAATTTGATGAAATTTTCAATTTTCTTAATTATTGTTTGTAAGTTAAGTACTAGTCCTTTGGTCCTTGGTAGAGTTGTTATAATCCCGGACGATCGGGTCATTCTTAAATTTGCAATATCACTACATAGTATAAAACATAGTCGCTTTCTCTGTCCCTATGTCCCTTTTTATGCTTAAATCTTTAAAACTACGCAACGGATTATGATGCGGTTTTTTTAATAGATAGAGTGATTCAAGAGGAAGGTTTTTATGCCCATGCGAAGCCGGGGCGGGTCGCTAGTCTTCTTACAACTTTAATTTATGTTTAAGTCCGCTAGTGACTAGCAGAGCTGACTCTGCTACTGACTGACTGAGCTAGACTAGGGCCGTATGATTGGCTGCTAACTTAATGTTATTAAAAAAAAATCAGGATTTTTTTA